>CP141155.1:3572500-13572500 GCA_035233585.1 Antiaris toxicaria
AAACTATTTTAAAGTAAAAAAGTGTAAAATCTTAAAAATTTATTTAAAAAATTTTATCAATATAAATCTTGTTTCATTCCTCTCGAAATTTTATGTAATTTATAAAAAAAATCATCTAATTTGAATTTATATACGTAAAGTTATATATTTTTAAAATTTAGAGTTTGTTGTATAGTTTTATAGATATAAATAATAAACAATGGTGGTGATGTGGAAAAAAGTACTAAAAATATGAAAATTTCTAAAATTCCCCCAAACGCCCTAATACTTGCCTGTGTGTGAGAACAAGTTACTTAAAGCATGAAGACAATAATCCCCGCAGGGCAGTATTTGCAAGCCGAGGTTGACGGTGGGTTCAGCAGAGATGTTATTGAGTTTTTGGTGAGAGGAGATGTGGTTGCTTATAGGGCAGTGGCCAAAAGAGTCACCTATATCTACCCATTCACCACATCTATTGGGGATTCCAAAGGACAAGAGGAACGAATGAAGAGAATCATGGACCAGTTGGGTTGGTATGCCCCAAGTTTTGAATCCATGGATTAGTATAGTCATCTATATATATATGTATGTATATGGCTATTTGAGATGTATAACATGTCTTCTCTTTTGTGTAACAGTGACTTTGAAATGTGTAACAACAAGTAATGTAACATTAATCTATTATAAAGTTATTGATATATAGAATAAATGCTAATGCTATTTATTTCTAATTTATATGTTACGTTATAAGATGGATTATTCGTGAAGGACCAAAGACAAAAGTCACTTATATCAAACATTCTTATGCAAACAAGATTTTGAAAATGTTTCACCTTTTGAGCTTCATTGATGAAAAAGAATATGTTATATTACATTATGTGGCAATGATATTAAAACAAAGGAAAGGGAAAATATAAAGAGACAAGTCCATAGTATAATATATTTGTCAGTTTATCTAAAAAGTTTAAGCTGATAAAAGGTGAGTCAACAATAATTTTAGAGTCCGTTTAATAGAGATTCTAAAGATGGATTTTAAATATTGGAGAAAAATAAATTTTGAAAAATGTGTTTAGGAAAAAAAACTAATTTATTCGTTTTTATATATTATGTTATAAGATGGATTATTCGTGAAGGATCAAAGACAAAAGTCACTTATATCAAACGTTCTTATGCAAACAAGATTTTGAAAATGTTTCACCTTTCGAGCTTCATTGATGAAAAAGAATATGTTATATTACATTATGTGGCAATGATATTAAAACAAAGGAAGGGAAAATATAAAGAGACAAGTCCATTATATAATATATTTGTCAGTTTATCTAAAAAGTTTAAGCTGATAAAAGGTGAGTCAACAATAATTTTAGGATCCGTTTAATAGAGATTCTAAAGATGAATTTTAAATATTGGAGAAAAGTGAGTTTTGAAAAATATGTTTGGAAAAAAAAAAACTAATTGGAGTGAAAAAGTATGAAATCTTAAAAATTTATTTGAAAAAAAAAAAATCAATATGAATCTTATTTTATTTATTTTGAAATTCTATACAATTTAAAAAAATCATCTCATTTAGACTTATATACGAAAAGTTATGAATTTTAAAATTTGATTTTAGTGTAGAGTTTTGAAAATATAAATAGTATAAAGTGATTGTGAGATAAAAAAATACTAAAAAAATTCCAAAATATGTCTTCAAAACACCCTCTTCACATGTAGATTAGACACTAGACAAACATACAGACAATTACTAATTTAAAAATCTAACATAAATTATAAGAAGTCTAAGGTGTAATAAAAATCCAACAATCAATGATAATAAAATAACTAAAAGTGCAAGTGCTGTAATATCTTGTTAGTTTTATCAGTCTATTTAAAAGCTTGTTCAATATATCTATTTTTCATTTCTTTCGCTCTTCCTTCCTCTATTTTCTATTCTTTCTCACTTCTCTTCACCCTCTCAGCTTGTAATGTCTCTGGCTTTCATTTCATTGTAAGGCCTATTTATGGCATTCTTTCATACTATTAGCTTACGAAAAAGCTTAATGTAATTGTCGAGAAGTTCATCGACAATAGTGTCCCTTCATGAATTTCTAAATATCGACTTGGAACTTTGTGAAGACGTCCACAAGTTAAAGTTTCATATGGGAATAACATTTATTTTGCTATGTTTAGATGCCTACAAAGTTCACCATTTTTGCAATTGCCATTGCTTTATTATTTTTGACTTTTGAGATTGCAATTACCTTTTGGCAATATCGTGTATAATATGATTTGTAGCCTCGCCTTCAAGATTGAGGTGAACCGTCGATTGGGTTACAAAGGTATAATTTGGCCATTGTATGCTTAATTCTAGTGGGGTTTATTTATTTATTTTTTTGAATGTCTTCCGTTTCTAGAACCTTTTGCTGAAATTGATGGGTCGGTTTGGGAAGAAATTCCAAGCTTCTCTTTTTTTTTTTTATTTAATTTTTTGCCTTTCATTTTATTATTCACATTTTTAATTATCTTTTTTTTTATTTTTAAAAAATTCAAATTTTAAAAATCTATAATTTTATTATTTTAAATTAAAATAAAATCGTTATTATTAACTTTTGAATTATATAGAATTTTGAAACTAAGGAATCAAAATCAATAATATGTTTCTTTTTAATATATTTCAAATTTTCACACTTTTTCATTCAAAACATTTCATTTTCATAAAATACATATTTTAAAAACTCAACCTACCTTCAATTTCAATTTCCAAGACTCTTTCTGCAATAGGACCCCTAACATAATAAAATGATCGGGGAAATTGCAAATGCTAAAGAGCTTTGTGTTTTTTTAGTCTGGAATTAATCACTGTCCCAATTAATGCTATGATTAGGGTCTTAAAATTGGAATTGCAAACTTAAAATGAACCCAAAAAAAAAAAATGGAAGGATAATGAAAAAAACCGAACAGAATAGGATTTAAGAAGCAACGCATTGAAAATTAGTAGTTTAAGTTAGGTGTCGAAAAGATACATGGTGATCATAGGTACATGGTTTTTTTTTTCACTAATTTTAATCTCTTAGCATAAAAAAACTTGAGGATGTTTTATCATTGTTATTTTTTAATAAATGAGAGTTAATAAATCCCATAACGTGTTTGAAGAAAAAAAAAAACTCTTGGCACAAAGCAAGATTATCTCATACCATATTTCTATAACTTCAATGATTTTGCTGTTGTTTGTGTTAAACTAATATTCTTTTTAATTATTGAGAGATGTTAGATTTGTTTGAGATGATATTTAAAAATCTGGAAAAGTCATTTCATTATTTGGCAGCCCCACGTGAAAAATTTTGCCAAGATTAGCCATTTTCCTTTTAGCTCAATTATAGCTTCAGATTTAAAGTCAGTGTCGGATGTTTAGCTTATCACGAGAAGTTTTATTATTTGGCAGCCCCACGTGAAAAATTTTGCAAAGATTTAGTACTTTTCCTTTCAGCTCAATTATAGCTACAAATGTAAAGTCAGTGTCGGGTGTTTAGCTCATCACGAGAAGTTTTTTTTTTTTTTTTTTCTTTGCTTGAAAGTAAATATTATTAAGCCATAAAAGGGCAAAAAAATATAAACTAGGGATCTATGAGAAAACCACCGTCTTTTTTACATCGCAATACCCAAAACACAAAATAAC
Organism: Antiaris toxicaria; assembly: GCA_035233585.1. Taxonomy (NCBI): domain Eukaryota; kingdom Viridiplantae; phylum Streptophyta; class Magnoliopsida; order Rosales; family Moraceae; genus Antiaris; species Antiaris toxicaria. The sequence goes on from CP141155.1 coordinate 3,576,132, forward strand.
AACAAAATACAAAAAAAAAAAAAAATCACAAGGAGACTCTCGACTCCACCCAGTGCAAAAAAACCCATGGTGGCCAAAAAAAAAAAAGATGAATCGCAGGAGTCCTGCCAGGAGAGCACAATAGAGGCAGAGGAAAGAGTCGCAATGGCACGTGAGACATATGCTCCGCCAATGACTGTGATCCATGGCACACACTTCGGCCCAAAACAGTCACTACAACCCATAATCCAGCACCCATGGTTTAAACAGGTTCCCATGATAGATGCAATCAGATCTGAGAAAATTCGATAGTAACCCTCCTTCCACAAACGATGGCTCGTCCACAACAAACCCACCACCCACCCCGTCCACCCCAAACAATCTAAGCCCGACATTGCAGTCATTTTCAGACCTTGCGAGTGAAGAAAGCCAATAGCCCAGCGAAGCACTAGACCATCGACCTTGGATCCTAAGCCCCTTAGTTTTTATTAGAGCCTCTCTCTCCCTAGATTTTCTCTCACTAAAAACCCACTTCAAATTTTCAAATTAATCTATCACGAGAAGTTACTAATAAGAAGGCCAATTGCAAAGTTGGTAAAAGTTTTCAGGCACTAAATTATATATTCTTATTAAGTGTGGATACTATTTTATTTTTTTTCTTATAAAAGGAGAGATACAATTAATTAGTAGATGTATACCTTCAGAATACAAAAGGCTAAATTGAATATTTTAAAAATGTGATGGGGATACTGATCGTTTCATCCACGGTTGTGAAATAGATTATCACAAATTATAACACACCATTGGATGTTTAGTAGTAATGATATATTATTTAGAGCAACATTTACTGTTTTATATTTTCTATCTTATTGATTATCCTCCAAATAATATTTTTTTAAATCATCTAAATTTAAGAATTTAATGATATAAAAAGAGTTAAATAATAAAAATTTTTAAATAAATTAACGAGATATCAATATATTATTAAGAAAATAGTTATAAAGACAGAATAATAGGGTAAAAGATATGATCTCATTTTATTTGAATGTACTTATTTTATGCAATCATGTGTGTGTGCGTGTGTTTTTTTTAAGCGTTTTATTCAAACTTATCGGTGAAGCCAATTGTCCACCAATAGCCTGTTTTCTGCTACAAAAGGCTATGTGTGTAGATTATTGATTTTGTTACTTTTCGTGCTTTTTACCTTATATATGAATAAAAAATAATAAATTATTAAATAACCAATTAAGTCATTTGCTTCGGAACTCTATCACTCTCTCTTTCTTTTTCCTACATATTTACTTTAACCTTTTCAAAGCTAATAAAACATAGTATTAATTTTATTTTTATCCCCCATGTTACAGACTAATTTTCAAATTGTCCATCAAAATTGTAAAATCATTTGTCATATCTCTGCATTTTCATCAAAACATTCATTTAATGTCCTTCATTTACTTCCATTTATTGATTTAATGAAAATATTATTGTAGCACTTTATGGAAGTTTAAATAAATATTTTAAAATATTAATCTAATTAAAAAAATATTAATTTTAGTTAAAACATTGTTTTTCTCTCTTTCATCTCCTCTCTCTTCCTCCATTTTTCCAGCCACAAATCCAGCGACCTCCCACCGTAAGTCTTGTGTTATTTATTTATTTGTTTTCGCAAATCTAATCTTTTCAATATGAATCCAGAGCTGCTGTGCCGCTGATTCTTGTGCGTGGAGCCCTTTTTGTCGCGCATATGAACTTGCAACGCCTAACTCACACCTATTTCTCCGAGCCTTAGGAAAATGGCATTGTTTTTGAATTTTTTTTTTGTCGGGTTTGTATTCGTATTTCAAACTATAATATTTGAGAATACGTAATTATTTTATTAGAATTTTTTTGAACCTGATTTTGATAAGATTTTTCTGATTTTGTTTGTGCGATTTGACAATTTTTTTTAATTCTATTTTTTTGGCTACTAATGGGAACCTGGAAGATTGATTGAATCCTCTTTTCCCTTGTATTTTACCCCTTTATCTATCGATATAAGATTGTTTTCTTATTTAAAAAATAAAATAAAATATTTTAATGGGAAACTAAGGATCGATTTGGTTCGAGTTAAAGTCAGTTTTCATGGAAACATAGAGTGGAACTTTTAAAGAAAATAGTGAGTATATGATTGTATAAAAGAAATAATGCGTTTCCATTTAGCATAATGGGATTAACACATAAGGAAATATAAGGAAAGGAAGAGAGAAGAGAGTAAAAGGAAGAAGGTGGGAGGTTGCAGGACTTGTAGTTGGGAAAAATGGAGGAATTGAGAGTTAGATGAGAGAGAGAGAAATTATTTTTTAATTAAAAATTAATATTTATTTTTTTAAGTAAAATTAATATTTTAAAATATTCATTTATTTATTAATAAAACTTCATGTCATATCATGTTAGTATTTCTCTTAAATTAGTAGATGTGTGGTGAAAGCTTTTTTTTTTTGTATTGTATTTAAATGTAATATAATTTTTTTCCAAATACAAAAGCATTTCATTCAAATACCAATCACATCACATTTTAAATCTAACACAATCACTATTTATTATTTCACTTTTTTTATTATTTTTATTAATTACATCATATATTCCCTCTCCCTCCTTTTTTTTTTCTCTCTACTTTTATCCATCACATCACATATTTATTATTAAAATACAATTCAAATATTTTTCCCCTAAACACACATTGCATTCAAATGTAATGCTAATGCTTTTTCTCTAAATACAAATTGCATTCAATGTATTGTATTAAAACGTAATACAAATACAATGCATTCACCAAACGAACCCTTAATATATAAAAGTGAACTAAAAAAGTAAAGTGAGTGATTTTATGTAAACGAAACATATAACAAATACTTTTATAATTTTAAGAAATAAAATAAAAATAGATTTATAATTCAGATTAAAAATAAAATTAATCCTAAAATATAATAATTGTACATTATACATATCCTCTTAGAGTCACCATATATATAAATAGATTAGAAAGCAAACACTGTATGTCTAAGAAATTGACAAAAAAAAAATTGAGCAGTACAACAGGTGATCACCCACGGCACGTAAGAGACCTGTCACTTTCCTTAAAAAAATAATTAAAAAAAACCTTTTCATTTTATTTGAAACTTTTTTTTTTCTGCAAAATTAACATATCAAAGTTAAGGAACTTTTACAGTAAGAATTCTTTTTTATTATTATTGACAAAAACTGTTTTTTTAATCATTATATTTTATTTTCAATGATTTGATCTATCTATAATTGAAAACATTTTATATAACATATTATAAATTTTTAATATAAACACTTATAAATCATCTGTTATAAAATTAATCTAACAATTAAAAAATAATTTATTCGGAAATTACTATACTCGAAATTCCTGTCGTGCTTGATACGAAGGAAGGTTGCTTCCCCTTTGGATACTACATTAACATCTCTTTTGTGTACAAAAATAAGCGACACGTACATCTCTCTTTGACATTTTCATTTTGGTCGGTTCAAGTGACAAAATTTTATTAAGAGCGAGTAATCCTTACTGTATTGGTAAACCTCCCAAAATACTGCCAATGCTTAATTAATCTTAATTGCCAATTTTCATTAACTAATCTTGTATTATTATTAAAGACTCTTTGATAACAACTACTTTTCATGGGGTTTTGTGTTTTCGAGATCTATTACATAATTATGGTTAACTAATCTTGTATTTTTGTTATATTCTTTGTAGGGGCTGTATTTTTGTTATTTATATATATATGTATTTTTTATGGTTAGCTTTTTTTTTTTTTTTTGGGTGAATGGTTAACTAAACTTGTATTATTGGAGATCTAGTCAAAACGTAGTTGTGGCCTGTGAAAGCGCCATTATGAATTATTTCATAGTTTAAGTTAATTACACTGTCAATGGTCACATGATTAAAGATAGTTGGGACTCCTCAAAAATAAATAAATAAATTGTTACATATATAATCTAATAATAACATCAAATTTAATTTCACTTTAAATTCTCATCTTTATATTAAAAAAATAATAAATTAATTAATAAATTATACAACAAAAACTAAAACAAAAGAAACTCGTTTCAAAATTTCAGAAATCGTATGAGGTGTCTAACTACTCCCTCAAAAAAAATTTTCACGTTCAGAAATAATACAGTATTCATATAAAATTCAACATATTCAATAGAAAAGCTTTAGCCCCTATTATCTGTATAAGTCTCGTCTGAAATATTACAGTTTAAATCATGATTTTATTAGTATCCAAATTTTATTTAATTTAAAAAAAATTATCTCATTCTGACATATATATATATACAAAATTATGAAATTTTCAAGTTTTTACTTTCAAAATAAATTTTAATTATCAAATAATGAAATTAGTTGATTTAAAAAAAAAGATAAAAATTAAATTGTAATTCATGGATCATGATTGTTTGTGGTACCAAACAAATGCTTATTATTATTAATATTATTATTATTATAATTAATTCATCCCACTAGGGCACAGCAAGCTCATCCCACACTCAAGTTCGGTGCAGTGCATGTGGATCTTCTCAAGCTCAATCCTTCCTTCTGTGACTACGTCGAACATAAACATAAAATCCGTACGATGTTTAGTTTTTCAAACTATAAATTATAAATAAATATATATGTTTAAAATAAATAAATAAAATTTGCCACTATATATATACATATATATAAAGAAGGTTGAAAATGTTAAAAATTAGATGCCCCATTCCATATTACCGAGTATAATAAAAATAACAAAAAAAAAATTTTTTTTATGAACCTATAAGATTTTTACTGATTTATCTTAAGTAGACAGGCCTTAAAAATAATAATTAAAAAAAAAAAAAGGCTGAAAACTTGCCCATTAGAAATTTTCACTACTAGATCAGTGGAAATACATATCAACACAACTAACTTTGGCTGGACCACTGACAAAGTCATCAAAGCTTAGGCAATTGGGAGCTTTTTCCGCGAGGCATTTTGCTCTCCCCACCACTGACATGTAAAGGTCCTCTCTCTCTCTCTTTTATTTTTATTTTTATTTTTTCTAACTTTTTTCATGTCCCATTTCATGGTTTAAATGGGAAAAAAAAGAAAGAAAAAGCGTCCACAGATGATGCGGTCACGGCCACACGGCTCTTGCTTGAATTAGAAACAGACGCTAGAATACAAATACTTTGATTGGTTAGTCTTTACAAAAGTGCACATGACCATTTAAGTCAAACCCGCATAAAGTTTTTCTCCATTTCACCGTAAACGTGCCTGCCAAGTGCTTGTCATACGGACCCGGAAAGGAAAAAGGAAAAAAGTTCTTCACCATCAAATATCTCCCAAAAACCTCTTATGCAAAGTCCATTTCTTTGGAAACCAGTAGTGGTTGTGATTTGTATCAAGAGAGAAAATGGTTGATTTTCAAGAGAGACTGAAGGGGTTCGCCAGCAACAGATGGGTGGTGTTTGTGAGCTCAATGTGGATCATGTCCTGTGCAGGGATTGGGTACCTGTTTGGGAGCATCTCGCCAGTGATAAAGAGCACCATGGGCTACAACCAGAGGCAGCTGGCCATATTGGGTGTGGCCAAGGACTTGGGTGACAGTGTTGGGATTGTGGCTGGGAGTTTGAGCGAGGTGTTGCCTACTTGGGTGCTTCTCCTCATTGGGGTGTTGCAGAACTTTGTAGGGTATGGCTTGCTTTGGCTTATTGTCACTCAGAGATTGCCTGTCATGCCTTTGTGGGTGGTGAGTGGTAATCAGATTTTCATTTTCTGATTTATTTTTTTATTTTTATAATTTACTTCCCTTTGTTAGATTAAGGTTTTCTGGCTCTTTTCTTCAAGTGGGATTCATTTTTGTATTATTTGTTAGCTAAGAGCCTTGATTGCTTTCCCTTTTCTGTTAAGATTTGGTTGAACGCTAGAAAAGTTCAGTTCTTTTGGGGATAATTGGACTGATTTTCGCTATTGAGCAAATACCAGATCTTTTTGTTTATTCATATTTTTTAGGGGAATAGTTGATCTTTAGCCTTTAATTTTCTGACTTTTTTTTTTTTTTTTTGATTCCTTCCTTCTCTTTGTTAGATAAAAGTTTCTGGCTCTTTTCTTGAAGTGGGGCATGGTTGAACGCTAAACAAGTTCAATTCTTTGAGGGGATAATTGGACTGATATTGGCTATTGAGCAAATACCAGATCTTTATTTATTTATTTATTTTGGGTTTTTGTATAAAAGACCAAAAATGGGAATTGTTGTTGAGGAAAAAAAGTGATCCAGATTCCGAACCATTCTGATCTGCTGCCTTTTTAATTAACAATGAAAGGAGTTATGCTTAGAGATAGTTTCGCATCATTAGCAGGATTGACTTTCTGTGATTTGATGTAAATTCTGCTTGGAAAAGTAGACATGCTCATTTGACATTAATTCAGCCACCACTACTCAAACTGTGATTGGAAGATTAACCAACTAATCTACAGTTCTTTGTCTTGCAAATTGCAATTAAGAAAAGGCTAGTTGTATCTTCTCTTAATATTTCTTCTGATTGCGGTCCAGTATGACTATCTTTTTTTTTCTATTTACACTATATTGAGCACGAGTGGATAATTGCTTAGGTAAAAGTGTGCAGACTGACCGTACTTGATTGTCTGCAAACTGTGCTCTGGTTTGCTTTTTTGGAGTTCAAGCAGTTTATGGAGTTGCTTTCTTTTCTTTTCGCCAAAATCCCTGCTTCAAGTGAAAAAATTAATCAAGTTTTATTCTGCAGCTCTGCCTTTGCATATATGTGGGAACAAACGGAGAGACATTCTTCAACACAGCTACTTTGACCTCGTGCGTGCAGAACTTCCCCAGAAGCCGGGGTCCTGTCGTGGGGATACTAAAAGGATTTGCCGGGCTGAGTGGTGCAATTTTGACCCAGGTCTATGCCATGATCAATTCCCCGGATGAAGCGTCCTTGATTTTCATGATTGCAGTTGGTCCATCAATGGTTGTTATCGCTCTAATGTTCATTGTTAGACCTGTGGGTGGTCACAGACAAGCCAGGCCATCTGATGGTTCCAGCTTCTTATTCACCTATTGTGTCTGTCTCATTTTGGCAGCTTATTTGCTGGGAGTCTTAATACTTGAAGATTTGCTTAACTTGAATCAAACATTGATCGTAGTCCTCGCTGTAATTCTAATCGTTCTTGTGCTGCTTCCAATTATAGTCCCCATAACATTAGTTTTCTTCTCGGAACCAAAATCTTCAGCAGAGGAGAGGCTCCTAGCCGAGCCACCCAAACAAGAAGATGGCATAATGTCTAGGCAGGAATCAGGCCTTTTTAGTGAGCTTGAAGAGGAGAAGACTCTGGAGGTGGATTCACTTCCTGCTTCAGAAAGGCAAAAAAGGGTTGCTCACCTGCAGGCTAAACTGGTCCAAGCAGCAGCAGATGGAGCAGTGAGGGTCAAGCCACGGAAAGGCCCTCGTAGAGGAGAGAATTTTACCTTGACACAGGCATTGATAAAGGCAGACTTTTTGCTTATCTTTCTCTCCCTCGTACTTGCTTCTGGATCTGGTGTGACAGTTATTGATAATCTTGGTCAGATTACTCAATCACTTGGGTACAGTAACTCTAGTATTTTTGTTTCCATGATCAGCATTTGGAACTTTCTCGGCCGTATTGGTGGGGGCTACTTCTCAGAGATCATAGTAAGGTTGTTTCTGATCTTTTTCTGCCGCTAATATATCACAATAAGTAGCTCTGGTGGGGATCCCAACTTTTTGATACCAACTTAGGTGCCAGTGAGTTGTCATCTTATGCATTCTGCATTTTTTAAACGCCAGTTGATAATAGAATGACAACTTATATGTCATTCTTTTATCAACTGGCATTTAAAAAACCATATAAGTTGGTATTCAATTAAAGTTGGGTTCCCTAGTATTGTTCTATCACATTTTCATTTCCTTGTCCTAATTGAAATATTTTGTTGTTTGCCAGAGATTTTGCCTACCCGAGACTGGTGGCTGTTTCTATAGTCCAGGTCATCATGGCAATTGGGCTTCTCTATTATGCTTTGGGATGGCCAGGGCAAATTTATGTTGTCACTGTACTGATAGGACTTTGCTATGGTGCCCACTGGGCAATTGTGCCTGCATCGGCTTCAGAGCTTTTCGGCTTGAAGAGTTTTGGTGCCTTGTACAACTTCCTTACACTGTCAAGTCCTGCTGGTTCACTAATATTCTCAGAAGTCATTGCTAGTGCCATATATGACCATTATGCGGAGCAACAAGCTGCAGACCGGCTACAAATTCCTATGTCAGCGCTCATGAAGCCTCTTAGGGATGATGACTCACTCACTTGTGTGGGTTCCATTTGTTATTCCCTCACTTGCGGAATCCTATCGGGACTATGCATTATTGCAGCTGGGTTAAGTTTCATTGTGGTTTATCGGACAAGGAGGGTTTATGCCCAACTGTATGGAAACTTGCACAACTGAGTTGTGAAAGCTCCAGAAATTGGAGATTACTTGCTGTACAAGCAAATGGATGTGGAGAATCCTTTTTATCCTTGTGATACAGATGATATTCTGCTGAGGGGTGAAGACGTGGACCATACATTTGCACCACTGGTTAGAACAGATAAACCGTTTGTTGCTACTTGTTTTTACTCTTCTTCATTCGGCGTTTTTGCTTTACCAAACATGGTTATTTTCTGTGAATTATAGAACATCTGTCACTAAATGTGCAGGATCTTTTACTCGATTACAGATTGCGAACTTGTATGTTTGATTTATTTATTCATGTTTATCCCCATTCTATTGCATTTCAATGTAAAAGGAACTATTGCGGATGTACTTCATTTCTTTCGTTTTCGGTTTAATGAAATGCAAAGAACAATACACAGAAATTTGTAGCACATCAGAATGTGATTTCTTTCATCAGAATGTGATTTCTTCCTGTATTTTGTAGGACATCATGGTTTTCATTTTTCACCTGAAGTTCTGTTGAATATTGTTCTACATAAGAATAATATTTTCATCAATGAAGTCTTTACAACGAAACTCGGTATGAAACTTCATCACAACACAAAAAACTGTAAAATAAAGAAGAAGCCAGGCCATTGAAAAGTTTTACATATGCTCTTTGACAAATGAAAAACTTAGAAACATCACGAGAAATTATACTTAAGAAATCGCTTCTGATATGAAAAGTACTCACCATGATGCTCGGGATGCATAACCTTCTGACGTTTCTTCTGGTTTTCTGCATGGTAAGGCACATATTGAACTTCATTAATACATCGGCCTATAATTAACAAAGGAGTATAAAACTACAGAATGCTTCATTCATAAAACAGAAAAGAAAAGAACTCCAGAATGCTTCATTTAGTGCTCAAAACTGGAAACATTAACCAGCAGAAAGATGAAATCAGGCAAACTATTCGACAAAACACCATCCAAAAGCTCAAGAAAATAGACTTGTGCATGATAATCTGATGAACTAAAACAACATAAAAGAAATACATCTGTCACTCTGGTTAGTCTAATTATAATAAAAGAAATTGTGATTAGAGTAACTAGAATGGAGTATTCAAAGTGATTACAAGTAATGGTAATTCTGTATCTAACTCTTACCATAAGTGTCGAGTCACCATTTTGGATGTAATAATATGAGTACTGGTGTATGAGGGATTAGGATTTAGAAATGTATATATTTTTGAATATGCACTCCGGTTAATTCTAAGCACAGTATTTAAGGTTGTTTTAAATATGAAGATAATTCTGTATCTATTTATACCATATGTAAAATGATCATGATAATATATAATTTCGGTTATTCTAATTATAGTATTTTAAAGTGATTTCGTGGTGATATCTAAGTCTATCATAAATATAAGTTATCAACTTGGATGTAATAATCTGAGGGGGCCTTTGGTAGAAGTTTTTTATTTTAATCATATTTAAACGCAATGCAATTTTATGCCAAACACAAAGTTTTACATTTAAATACAATTTTTTTTAACAGTATTACAAAAATAATTACAATTCAAAAGTTTTTTAAAATAATCATATCAACTTTTCAACTCTACTATTTATTTCTACTTTTACCAATTACATCAACTTTTCAATTCTAAAATACTTTTCATCCAAACACATATTTCATTTAAATACAAAACAAATACTTTTTAATCAAATACAACACTCAAAAAACGAATTGCATTCACACGTAATCAAAATGCAATGCGTTTACCAAACGCTCTATGAGTGTTTGGTGTACAAGGTATTAGGATTTAGAATCATATATGGAAAGTGGTTAGGTAGCATTAAAAAGATGGTTGAATCAGAATTTGACTGCCAAAAGAGGGATTGTCACTATCAGCTGAGATTATCAATATCAACTGTATAATTTTATCAATTATATCAATTTTTCAACTCTAAAATACTTTTCATCTAAACATATATTTCATTCAAATACAAAACAAATACTTTTCAACCAAATACAATACTCAAAAAACGAATTACATTCAAATGTAATCAAAACGCAATGTGTTTACCAAACGCCCTATGAGTGTTTGGTTTGCGAGGGATTAGGATTTGGAATCATATATGGAAAGTGGTTAGGTAGCATTAAAAAGATGATTGAATTGGAATTTGACTGCCAAAAGAGAGATTCTCAATATCAGCTAAGATTCTCAATCTCAGCTGTATACTTTTATCAATTATATCAGCTTTTTAATTCTAAAATACTTTTCATCTAAACACATATTTCATTCAAATACAAAACAAATACTTTTCAACTAAATACAATACTCAAAAAATGAATTACATTCAAACGTAATCAAAACGTAATGCGTTTACCAAACACCTCATGAGTGTTTGGTGTGTAAGGGATTAGGATTTGGAATCTATATGGAAAGTGGTTAGGTAACATTAAAAAAATGGTTGAATTAGAATTTGACCGTCAAAAGAGAGATTATCAATATCAGCTGTATATGGAAGGGGTGGGTATTATATGAATATCTGCCAAAATTTTACATAGTAGGTTATTTATTATCTTTTTTTTATTTACTTTATACTTTTTCTTCTTACCAAAATTAAGAAATGGACGTTACAAGTACAGTGAATTTCTTCCACAATGCTGAAAAGGAATACTCAAAAGAAAACGGATGGTTGAACGACATAAAATTCAAATTAAAATTTCCTTTAAAAACATAAAGGAAAATTCAAATTAAAAAAAAAAAAGAGAATAAAATGGACACTTGGCATGAGTTCTTTTCTGAAGCAAATTTATCTGAAATTCAAGGATTTTAAATAATTTAAAAGAAAAAGAATAAATTCCATATTAATGTGTAAAAAAAAGTTTAAGTTGGACAATTTTCTTATAATAAAACTCAAATATAAAAAATCAACACATGGGCACGTGGCTTTTTCCACCATGTAATAATATACTTGGCCATGCAAAAAAAAAAAAGGAAAGAAAAAATCAGGAAAAAAGTAAAATGCATGTAATAAAATGAATTTTCACAGAAAAAAATTATTAAAGTGGAAAATTAAACAATGCCAAAGAGACACACATTGAACGCTGGCTTCATTGAAAATCTCAACTCTAATTAATTACATGTAATAAAATTAATTTTCAAAACATGTTGTAATTTTGTACTCTGTTAACTAGAGTAAAAAAAAAAAAAATTAACCATAGTTTAAAATTTTAACCAACTGCCAAAAAATGACAATTTAACAAAAAAAAAAAGTTAAAAAATAAAATAAAAAATTAACGCATGTTACTTTTTTATTTTTAAATAATAATATTTTATTTTCCAGCAAATCCTTTCTTCTGGGTTTATGCTATAAATACCCCCTTAAAAATATTACCTGAGGCACAGATTCTTGTCCTTTACATTTGTCTTTTGATCTTGGTGGGAAGCTGGAATTCTGAAGAAAATTCTTCAGAGAAGCCTCTAAGATTAAATATCTGCAAAAGGGTAATTTTCTTACACCTTCTTTTCCTTTTTTTTTTTTTAAATATATATATCTCTGTATATATTTTGTCCCATGCATGAAAATTGTTTTTTTCTCTGGCATTGATTTTCTGTTGGATTGTTTGTTAACTAATTTTATGAACTCGTTAGATTTTAGTGAAAGCTACTGAATTTTGCCAAGTTTAATGCGTTACTTAAATTTTTTTTTAAGAGCTTCATTGAAAATTTATTGTGTAGTAAGTGTGGGTTTGACATTTTTTTTTGTTTGTTCCGGGTCATTATTGTGGTGTAGAAAGTCTGTTTTTATGTTGTTTATTCATTGGAAGTGTATGATTGACTAGGATTTTTTTACTTCTACGAGCCTTTGTCTTGTGTTTGGTTTCTGAAAATTCAAAGAGTAGGAGAATTTAACGGTTGTTTAAAAGTATAATGGGTTTTGGTTTATTTGATTTGTCTACTCATCAATGAACAGGCTGTTGGTGATTTTCATAATCTAATGTTGGTTTTGTATGATTCTCTTTGTAATTGGGAATTTGAGAGTTGCATGGTTGGTCTTTTAATCACAGTTTTTTTGAATGGTGGTTGTATGCAGGGGCTTGCCGCGCTTTTTTCAAAAGTTCGGTACTTGAAAATCTTGAATTGGTATTTGTAACGTAGAATTTTTTGTTGGTTGTTGTTTGATCATTCAATTAGTTGGAATTTTAATCACATTTTTATCAGTTATGGTAGTATGGCGGACTTGCCGCCCTTTTTTTGAAAGTTTGGTACTCAAACTCGGTGGACTTGCCGCGCTTTTTTTGAAAGTTCGGTACTCAAAACTCCTTGAATTTTTCATTATAACACAAAATCTTTCATGAGTAGTTGTATGATCATTTCATTGGCATTGGCATTTATATAGTTGTTTGATCACTAGATTGATTGACATTTAATTCACAATGTTCTCGATTGTTGTGGCACGTGGAATTGCCACGCTTTTTTCAAAAGTTCGGTACTCAAACTACTTAAATTGGAATTTGTAACATAGAATCTTTTATGGTTGTTTGATCTTTCAATTGGTTGGCATTTTAATAGTTGTTTTACATTCAAATGGTTACTGGTTGTTTTTTTAGCAGACTTGCCGCAAATTTTTTTTTTTTCCCAAAAGTTTGGTACTTGAACCTCTTGAATTGGCATTTGGGGCATAGAATCTTTCACAGGTAATTGTTTGGGTATTCAATTGGTTGCCATTTTTTATTGATGTTTGATCATTCAATTGAATGGCATTTAAATCACATTTTTCTCAATTAAGGTGGTTATAGCAGATTTGCCGCGCTTTTCTTTTTTTAAAAGTTCGGTACTCAAACTGCTTGAATGGAAATTTGTAACTTAGAATCTTTCATGGATGGTTGTTTGATCATTCAATAGGTTGGCATTTTAATTACCCTTTTTTTATTATGGTTGTTTGTGTGGATTTGCCGCGTTTTTTTTAAAGTTCGGTACTCAAACGTCTTGAATTGGCATTTGGGACATAGAAAGTTTCCCAGGTAGTTGTTTGGCTATTTAATTGGTTGGCATTTAAAATTGTTGTTTGATCATTCAATTGATTGGCATTTAAATCACATTATACTCAATCATGCTGCTTGAGTGGACTTACTGCACTTTTTCTAAAAGCACGGCACTCAAACTTCTTGAATTGGAATTTGTAATGTAAAATCTTTCGGGTGTATCTATTTGATTGTTCAAATGGTTGGAATTTTAATAGTTGATCATTTAGTTGGTTGTTGTTTTATTTACCTTTATTTTTTCTCCCTTTTGTTGAGGCAATAATTTTTTTTTTTTTTTTTTCCAATTATGGTTGCAGGGACAGACTTGCTTTGTTTTTTCATAAGTTCGGTACTCAAACTTCTTGAATTGGCATTTGGGACATAGAATCTTTCACAGGTAGTTGTTTGGTTATTAAATTGGTTGACATTTTAATTGTTGTTTTATCATTGAATTGATTGGCATTTAAATCTCTTTTTTCTCAATTATGCTGGTATGAGCGGACTTGCTGCGCTTTTTTCAAAAGTTCAGTACTCAAGCTTCTTGAATTGGCATTTGTAACATAAAGTCTTTAGCAGGTACTTATTTGGTCATTCAATTGGTTTTTCTTCTCAGTTGAGGCTGCACAAACTTTCTATTCTCTTTTGAAAAGGTCGGTACTCAAACTGCTTGGACTTCTTGTGCTTATTTTAGATGTTCAGTAGTCATACTCTTGAATTGGCTTTGCAACATAGAATCTTTCACAAGTCATTGTTTGATCATTTAAATGTTGTTATGCATCATGTTATTCTCCATGCTAGTATGTGCAAATTTACCACGCTTTTTAAAATGTTTTGTACTCAAACTTCTTGAATTGGCACGATAATGTAGAATTTTTGGCGGGTAGTTGTTTGATCATTCAACTGGCTGTTTTACATAAAGCTTTCAGTTGACGCGTCACAAGAGAAATTGTTTAACTTTCTACTCTAGTATATGCTCCCTATGATTGATCATGGCATTATTGTTATCCGTAATATTTGTATCTTTGTTTTGGTTTAGTATTGAAGTAGTTTCCTTATTGTTTCATGTTTTATGGATAACATTGTCAATCAACCGTAGAATATGCAAATTTTCCGTGCAATTTTTCACGGTTCGATACTCAAACTTCTTTAATATGGATACTAAAGTAAAATCTTTGGTAGATATTTGTATTGTTTGATCATTAATATTGGTTTGTATATATCAAGTTTCACAACAAACAATGATTAACATTCTGTTTCGTAAATGATTCCTATTGGTCATTGCATTATTGTTCTCCGTAATTTCTACATCCTCGTCTATCTTCAGTATTGAAGTAGTTTCCTTTTAATTTTTCCACCTTTTTTTTCCTTCGAAACTGAATTTATGATGATTGGATGTATATCAGGTGTCAAATACCGAAATCCGTGGTACTGATTTGTTTCTAACAACGTGGCAGCTAAACTTTCAAAGAAGTTAGAAGGAAAGAACACGGCCAGTCATCAAAAGCCACTTGCGTACACTGCGACGATGGAATGCGATAAAGAGGACGCTCTAAAGGCTAAACAGATGGCAGAAAAGAAGTTCGAGGAGCGAGACATTGCTGGGGCAAAGGGATTTGCTTTAATGGCTCAAAAGTTATATCCTAATACTGCTGGGCTTCCTCAACTGATAGCAACTCTGGATGTCTATATCTCTGCTGAAGAGATGCCAAATGGAGAACGAGATTGGTACAGGGTCCTCGGTGTGGATCCTACAGATGACGAGCATGCAATACGGACTCAGTTCAAGAGACTGGCCAAAATTATTCACCCCGACAGAAACAAATCTGTAGGTGCAGATGGGGCCTTTAAGATTGTTTCTGCAGCCTGGAATTTGTTGTCTAAAAGTGGCAAGAGAAAAGCTTATGATCAGGTGCGGAAGCGGACTTGCAAGTTTGAAAACATCTTTGGCAAGAGATCATCAGTTCCTGATGGTCAGAACGGTGTCCCTGATCTCTCAAACTGGTATGCTTCAAACGAAAGTGACTTCGGAGGTGCTGATCTGAATATGGGTGTACCGAATCTCTCAAACAATAATGATTCAAATGAAAGAGTCCATAAACGTAAAGGTCGGATAGGTGTTCTGAATCTCTCAAACGATAATGTTTCAAATGAAAGAGACCGTAAAGGTAAAGGTAAGATTGGTGTCCCGAATCTCTCAGACGATAATACTGCAACTGAAAGAGACCACAGAGGTGCTAATTATTTCCAACCACCTTCCGATTCCTCTAGTCCAATAAAGCCGACATTTTGGACTGCTTGCAACAGTTGCAATGTACATTTTGAGTATCATAGAAAGTATCTCCGCTGCAATCTTTTGTGTTCCTACTGCCGTCGGCCCTTTCATGCACTTGAGGTACTGCCTCCTCCTAATGATCGCAATCGCTTTGCCGCCGAACCAGTAGCTTCCCCTTTGCAAAAACATAATGCTGATGAATCTACCATTAATAACAGCTCATCTGCTGGAGAAACAAGACCTACTTCCTCTATAAGCATCATCGGACAGGCCAGATTTTCTGGCTTTGACTCGTCACAGAAAACTTCTCAGGCAAGTTTATTCTCAGTGGCCAGAAAGAAAGGAAAGGGGAGAACGAAAAAAGAAGTTTCTATTGAAAGTATGAGGGAACCGACTTCTGCTACAAGCAGGGGACAGGCCAGATTTTCCGGTCTCAACTTATCACAGAAAACTTCTCAGGCAGGTTTATTCTCAGACATGAAGAAAAAAGAAGTTTCTGCTGAAAGTATGATGACACCTACTTATACTACAGGTGCAGAACGGGCTCGATTTTCTGGTCTCAACTCCTCGCTGCAAACGTTTCAGGCAAGCTTATTCCTGGAGGCAAAGGACAATGAGGAGGTAGTAAGGAACCAAGTTCCTACTGAAAACATGAGGGCACCTACTTGTACGACAAGCGTGGGATTGGCCAGATATTCTGGTCTTTGCTCATCTCAGAGCACTTTTCAGGCAGGTTTATTCTCACGGAAAGATGTTTCTGCTGAAAATATGAGGGCACCAGCTTCTGTAAGTGACAGGAGAAATTTCAAACAGAGAGAATTGGCTTTGCCAGAGGTCACTAAAACCAGTTCTCAAGTTTTGAAGAACGTAGACTCTAGAGTAGCCCTAGGGTCTTCTGTTGCTGGTTTCGGTACTCTACCCAAAGAAGATATGCCTCAAAAAAGAGGACGACCAGTCGACCAGATGGCAACCTTGGTGGGAACTGGAAACTTGGGAGTTGCTGTTAAAACTGTGTTTGGATCACAGGAGGGTGGCACGGCTGCAACAAGTCGGAATATGGCTGGAAGTGGAACCGGTAAGGTTTTTTTCGCAAAGGAGCTGCCACAGAAAGAAGTGCCCAAAATGTTGACGGACAAGGCCAAGAAAGAGATTAGAGAGAAGCTTGCTGAATGGAGAACTGCCGCTGCGCCCAAAATTCCTTATAAGTCGAAGGAAACGATCAATAATGAGAAAGGAAAGAAAGAAGCTGCTAAACCTGGCGTGAAAGAGAGCACCGGAAAGATTGCCGCTCAGAAAGTTGCTCTCAAGCTCACTCCAAATATTCCTGATCCAGTAACGATGACTGTTGTGGATCCAGATTTTTATGATTTTGACAAGAATCGCACCGAGAGTTCATTTGCTGGCAACCAGGTCTGGGCTGCATATGATCAGGAGGATGGTATGCCTCGATATTATGCGCTGATTCACAACGTGATGTCTGACGAGCCGTTCAAAATAAGTATCAGCTGGCTGAATGCCAAAAGCACTGATGAATTTGGCCCGTTAAGCTGGCTTGTTTCCGGCTTTCCTAAAACTAGTGGGGAATTCCGCGTGGGGAGGCATGAATTTTATGGTTCTCTCAATTCTTTCTCACACCAGGTTAAGTGGACGAGAGTCGCAAGAGGAGTTGTTCAAATATATCCTAGAAAGGGAGACGTTTGGGCTCTGTACAGGAACTGGTCCCCAGATTGGAACGAGCGCACACCGGATGAAGTGGTACGGAAGTATGACATGGTGGAAGTGATCGAAGACTACAACGAAGAGCGAGGCACGGTCGTCTTTCCACTTGTGAAAGTTGTTGGTTACAAGACGGTGTTTTGCAGGCACTGGGACATGGCAAAAGTCACTGTCATTTCAAGAGAAGAAATGTTTCGATTCTCTCACCAGGTACCTTCTCACATGCTCACTGGTGATGAAGGCCTCAATGCTCCTCCAAATTGCTTGGAACTTGATCCTGCAGCTATACCTTCGGAACTTCTTCAGGTAACAAACGATGCTCCGAAGGAAGACAAGGTGAAAAGGACTGCAAACTCAATGGAAATGGATCCAATAGAGAGCTCGAAAAGACCCAAAATACAGGAACCGATGGAGAGTTGTAATCTGTCCACTGAAAAAGGTCCGGTGCAAGATGCTGAAAAGATTGTGGCAGGAGAGAATGGGAAGAAAAATGGAAAAAAATTGGCGGTATACAGCCGTCGAGGAATTGGGAAAGTGAAAAAGATTTAGGTTGCTCACAGTTTTTCAGTACATTGGGCTTCACCTATACAGAAGAGGTACGTTTCTTCAGTTATACACACATACACACACAAAGAAAATTGAACATGTTTTTATTCAGGTACAACAGTTTTGTTTCTCTTTGCTGTACGCAGGTGAGTCTACAGTTTTGATTGGAGTCAACCCAGCTACACCCGTAATTTGCAGACAGTTTAGACAGAGCTTTATTTTGTTATACTTTATTTTTAGGAAAAAAAAAAAAAAAAAAAAGAGTCCTATAGAACTATTCCTTTGCAGCAGGTTTAAACCTGTGGATCTTTGAGCTGAATGGCCTTTTCTTGTGGACCTCATAAAGTTTTCCGTTGTTGTTCATTCTAGTTTCTATATCGAATTTGAATAAACTTTTGGTTTCATATTAGCTGAGGCCTGGTGTTACTTCCATTATCAGTTTCATGCATTTATGCTTTTACAATTCATCTTTATTACTATAGTCATATTAGAAAACTTTTTTTTTTTTTTTTTGAGCTATATGATTGTCATTTGCAGTCACTAGAGAAAGGTAAGGTCCATTAGATTGAGCGTATTTGTCTTTTTTCTATTCTTTTCTACTACTTAGTCTAATATGTCTGAGTGGTAAAAATAAAAGGGAGTTTGTGAAAATAAAAAATAAAAAAAGAATCCTTGGGATGTTCGCAATTTCCAGAAAACCATATACATGTCAGAGGGTGTGTATCTATCCATTATTCCCTCATTTTTGCATTTCATAAGATGCAAATAGTGTGTATACATATATTTATGTATGTATGTATTTGTCAGGAACCGTCATTAATAAGTTTGAGAAGATTAGTTTGGTTAGTGGGCTGTAGAGGTTTGTTAGTAGAACTGATTACTAGTAGCAGTTAGCAGCTAGTTAGAGTATGGTGGTGTAAAAGAAAGGGGCTATGCGGAGAGGTGTGTATTATGTGATTATAAGCGTTGGCTAAGAACATTGGGAGGTTGATTTAGTCCTCAAAATCCATCACTATCTTTATATTCTCCTAACAAGCCTATCATACGCGTGGCATTGAAGAAGGAGACCATGCAGGGAAATTATTACATGGGACAGCCGGTAATTAGTTAAAAAATAAGCAATAACATGAGAAATTGAAGGGTATGTTGGTAAAATCATACAATAAATGATTGAAAAGAGAATAAAAGCACAATAAAAATTCCCAATTTGAAAAAAAAAAAAAAAAAACCTGACAAACAGGTTTTTTTACATCATAGCAATGAAGATCAATGCAATAAAGATCAATTCAAAAAACTAAACCAAAAATGTCAATTGCAATAACCACCATAGCATAACGGAGGGACTCTCCACATGAAGAAAGAATGAGTGTGCTTGACATAACCGACATACAAAACACAAAACTTGAAGAATGAAATAAATGAAAATTAGGAAAAATAAATATAAAAAATAGGATTATTTGAGGTTCATTTCAAAATTCAAAAAGATAGAGTAAAAAGTTGATTTGATTTTATTAAAAAAAATGATGAGTTTTCAGTAAAAAAATTTATCATTATAGGAAAAACAAAAAAAAAAAAGGAAAAAAAAGATAATATGAATAAAATAGGGATAATATCAATTTTAGTATAAAGACAAATTAGATGTTATAGATATTTTTTTAAATAGATATTTATGTAATAAAATTAAAAATATATATATTTTGATATGAGGTCCTGAGAATGAAATTTTTATATAATTATTTCTAAAAGTTATATGGGGAGTCATAGCACCAGCGGTGGTAAATTTTATTTAGGGGAAGAGTTGGAAGTTTTATTGTCGTTTTGGGCTGAGATGGACTTCACGTCGAAACTGTATTGGCCCAACCTAATGAATTGGGCTATCCTTTAAAAAAATGAGGAAATAGACTGTTCCCTTTGGGCCTAAAATTTTGTTTTTGTTTTTGTTTTTGTTTCTCTTTTTTTTTTTTTTTTTTTGTGCTGAGTAAACAACTTATTCAACATACACCATTTTCCAAAAAAAAAAAAAAAAAAGTGGCAGTAAGTATTAAAATTGTCATCTAGCATTATTTTGACTATTAACTTTGTTAAAAAAAATTTTAAATAATAAAATTGCAAAGTGTTTTAATGAAAAAAATTTAGGATTAATTATTCGAATTTCTCCGGATTATGTGTCCAAAGTTTTTTGAAGAAAAAAATTTAAGATTAATTATTTGAATTTTTTTCGAATTATGTATCTTAATTTACTTTGTCTTTAGCAATTATGAAATTATTCATCATGCTTCTTAGTATCTATAATACCTTTTAAAATACCCTCTTCGACTAAATCTGTCTATAGATTTTAACGGATTTGTTAATGTGACAAGTCATTAAAGATTACAAAAATATAAACTTTTAATATAAATCCTAGTTTAAAAAAAAAATATTAATTTTTAATTTAAAATAATTATTTTTTTTTTCCTCTCTTCTCCTTCTCTCTCTCTCAAACCCTAGCTTTCTCTTCTTCTCCTCTAATCCCAATCCCATCCCCCCACCCTTCCTCCTTCCCATGGCAGTGATCTCTCCGATCTCTCCTCCTCCTCCTTCAATTTGTTCATTCGAAAGCTGGAGGATTCCATCCTTTACATCATCATCCGTAAATCAGCCCCTGATTCGACAGGCAGTAATGATCTGTAAGGCATTCGAACATGCATGGGGAATGAGATTTGGTTACCATCAACAACGACGACAGTATTCCACTCCCCACTAGAGACACTAACTTCGAAAAGCTCCGTTGTGCGAGCTCCGTTACAAGCATCTTAACCACTAGAGAAGCAATTTTGCCATCACGACTGGATGATGTGTCGTTTTGCAACTCCATGGTCATGGGAGATCTCGCTGGCTAAGATCTGCGAATGCTACAATATCACCGTTCGAGGTATATAATCAGAGGAATTTGTATAATTAATCCAAAAAATTAATTAAAAATTACTCTAAGGATGTCCTCAACAAAAGGGTTGCAAAAATACACTAAAGATAACGCTTAAAACAAATTGGTACAAAAATGACAAAGGAATAATGATTCGCTTCAAGCAAGACATGGCAGGGGCATCTTAATTCGAAAAGGCCATTTAGTTTATCACAATAAACAACCAACCAATTTTAAGAGTATCACAATTATCATGACACCAGTCACAGCCATTATGGCATTGTTTATAAATCTACATAGTACGTGTAACTTCTAAGCTTTTGGCTTTCTTAGGATTTAGTCTAAACATTGATGCACTAATCAATATATAAAGTTCCACCACAATATTCTGCAACATTCAGAGTACCAAAAACCATGGTCTTGTCCGGGCAAGATAAGGAAATAGTCCAAAACCTAGTTTGGACACAATTTCACTCTCAATTAGAAAGAACACTTGAGCCATAATAAAATAGCTAATATCACCATTCAACAAAATTCTACGTTGGCACTTTAAAATACAATATTATATTCATTTGGCAGTAAAAAAAAAAATGCTGAGTTAAATATAGATAATACGAGTGAAGTTGTGATTCTATTGCATAAATGAATACATTAGGAAAATCTAATAAGGGATCATAGTTTTAATACAAGGCTCCCCGTTAATATAATACAAATCAAGCACATAGTAGTGTTAATAATAGACTGCCATCGATACAATATGAATAACCACGAGGAAAATAAATAAGTACGTTACACCAAAGAGCAAGAAATAAAAGAGAAATGAGAACTGATAGTCGCTGCAATGACATACCATTTAAGGACATTTTCTGCAGCAAGAGTTTTCCATAAGTTAGTGTAAGTGGGGAGATAACTATGCATTCAGCAGAGCATAAATTTCATAAATACATGAATTGTACTCTTGATTCAAACAAAATATGCTCAGTCAGGAATCTGATAACCAAAGCTTTAGAACAAAATGATAAACTAGTATGCCAATTGATCAAGATTTATTTAGTAAAGACAAAGGCAAATCATACATAAGCCAAATTCTAGAATACCATAAGTCCATTAAGAGCTAAGTCTTCGAAAGACATTCTTCAACAATCTAAGAAGCACAAATGCTATCCTTACAAGAAATAGAACACAGTTACCAAGGTGAATACGGTAGTAGGTTGAAATTATTTGAACCCACGTTTCCGAATCTGTATAAATGGAGAGAAGACATGTTAAAAGATGCGATTAATAGCTGAAATTACATTGAGGGAAATTAAAAAAAAAAAAAAAAACCAATAAGAATCAAATTTAAAGGGGGAAAAATTAAAAAGAGCTAGGATAGAAAGTGAGAGAGAGGTTGCAACGTGAATTATGAAACAAACGAGGTCAAGGGAGAACAACAAAGTTGCCTCTATTTCTTATTAGGAGAATCAATCACAAAGCAATTTATATTACAGAGTTAAGCACAAAATGCCTACCAAATTCCATGACAAACTAAATATCAAATAAACTATAAGGATCCGTGCTTCGAAATAGTGGGAAATCAAAGCAGTCCAATTTACACCAAAATGCAGAAAATGTCAGAACTTTGGTAAACACACTTAATTTAAGTGTCTAAATAATGAACTAGATGATCAACAGACCTATATGGTGGTTGGATTGGGGTAATTATATTTTCATGCCAAAATGCTTTTCACTTCAACAACATTCTAAGTCTCTTGATTTTTATTTTTGTTTGGTACCCGGATTTCGAGTTCTGGTCCTAGCCATTGCTTTTAAATTTTGCTTCAATTTACACAAAAATTCCATAATATTCCACGGAAAGGGACCAATGTATTACTAAACAAACCATTAAGATCAGTGCTTTGATGTTAATCGGGTTACTAATCACAAGGAAGTCCAAATTACACTAAAAAGAACGAAATGGCCATTGAATCCCACGAAAATCAACAAATTAACTAGCGAAATAACCATAAACATGACTGAGCAGGAGGCTCTCCTTTTATTTTTTTAGTTGAACACTCTTCCTTCTCTTAACCAGACTTCCCATTTGTAATTTTTCTCATCAGTTTTTTTGCCCTTCAATATTCTTGTAAATTCTTAGCCGTCAGATCACTTTCCTTCGTTAATTAATTACAAAATTATCAAATGAATGACTTAAATTAATCAGGGGATATGACCCCTTATTTTCTAAGTGGGGACTATAGCCAATCCCTTATCAATATTATTATTAAATAAATTGTGACTGGCCAATATAATAAGATTAAGGTAATATTCTGCTAGAAAGAGAGAGGGGAAATAAACTTAAAAAAAATTTCTTCTGTATGTGACAATTATGCAAGAGTTGGTGTAAGGAACCATATACTCAATAATTGGCAAATTGCATATAAAAAGAGGCTTTAATCTCTAACCACAGAAAGGGGAAATGATTCACTAGACAGGCCCACACTAAACCCCTTTTAGGCACACAAATAATTATTGTACTATAAGGACAAGAACAGTGCTAGAGTGCCAATTATATTTTATACCAATATAAAATGTTGTTTGGTAAACATTTTTTGGTACTATGAAAATCAATTTTATACCAAACGTAAAGTTTAACATTCAAACATAATTATTTTCAACAATACTATAAAAATAATTAATATTTAAAAGTTTTTAATTATAACCATTTATCTTATTTTTACCAATTACATCAACTTTTCAACTCTAAAATACTTTTTATCTACACACATTTTATTCAAATATAAAATAAATACTTTTTAACCAAATACAACATTAAAAAAAAAATTGTATTCAAACGCAATTAAAACGTAATGTTTTAACCAAACGCCCCTTAAATGACAAATTTTTGTTTATATCATTTCAAACGGTGATAAGCTGTTTTTTCATTGATAAATATAAGTTTTACATTAATCAAGAAGGTAATTTTTTTAAAAACTAATGAAAAAAAGAAAAGAATGATAACTCACACTGTTGTTATTTAGGAAGTGGGGTTCAGAGTTAAGGTCTATACTCTACTCCTAGCAACTTTTATGTGCATTTTTTTTTCCTTTTAATATTTAATGGTAGATTGCCCCTTCACAATATTGAAGCATGTTTTACTTTAGAAAAGATTAGATGCTTTGCTGATTCTTCATGTCACTTGAGTATCTGTATTAGGATTGTTAGGTACATTGAGTTGTTTAATCAAAGTATATAATTAAAATAAATAAAATGAATGGGAGAGGACAAATGAGAATTCTCCAAATTGGAATGTATTCGTCTAACATTGGCCAACCAACATGCAACGTCTCAAACCAAAAAGAAAACAGAACAAAATAAAAACCCAAAAAGGAAAAAAAAAAAATCACCATCGTAAAAAGATTATTTATGTGGCGTTTGGCACACGCTTTTTTTTGGCATTGCATTTAAATGCAATGCAATTTTCCCTCAAATACAAAAACATTTCATTCAAATACCAATCACATCACATTTTAAATCTAACACAATCACTATTTATTATTTCACTTTTTTTATTACTTTTATTAATTACATCATATATTCCCTCTCCCTCCTTTTTTTCTCTCTACTTTTACCCATCAAATTATATATTTATTATTAAAATACAATTCAAATACTTTTCCCCCAAACACACATTGCATTCAAATGCAATGTTAATGCTTTTCCTCCAAATATAAATTGCATTCAATGCATTGTATTCAAACGCAATGCAAATGCAATGCGTTCACCAAACGTAGAAGCAATTGAGGGAAAATTTTCAAATGTCTATTTCCAAATAAAATAAGCATGCAAAATTGGAAGGTGTGAATCCTTGATGATGGGATCAAGCGAACAAGGTTCAAATTTACCATTATGTTAGAATACTTCAATTGCATACATTATCATACTTTTACTTGATATTTATCATAATAATAAATAATTCGTTTCACTATAATCTTCTCTTAAATTTTCAAAGCTTTTGCTGCTTTACCGTCGTAGAGGTAAAAAACCTCTCTTTGTCTCGGCTATGTTATCAAACACTCTAGGAAGGCTAGAATAGGAGCGCACTCATCTTGGGTGGGATTACTTTTTAGATGCTTTCAGTTGTTATTCGCATCACACTTACTTAACTTGCATTTACCATGGGCACAATCACTGATACACCAAAGATGTGTGTTTTTTGGTTCTTTCATACTAGGGAAAGGTCTTCTCAATACTCTAACATCTACACTGAATATACATCGAATTGTTTCATGATATTTTGAACCTAATTTAGGTACCACCTTAATAGACAAACAACCCAACACTTGGAAAATACTAGAGTCTCGGGTGGTGGCGAAGAGTCAACATCAAGTGTCAACCCTTTCGATGTGAGCTCTTGGACAATTTTTGTTTTGATATAGAAATAAGTACAAAAGGAGGAGGACTTTAATTATTCTTTTGATATAGGAATAATTATGATTATAATAGAAAAATCTCATAATCATGATTATTTAGATAATCTAGAAAATTTTGATAAACATGAACAATATCTTGTTAATGAAATGTCCTTACTTTTTGTTTTGCTGAATTATGAAGTTTCTTTACTTCTGCCAACTCGTATGCATAAATATTACTTGCTAATAATCTCAAAAAAAGGGGAAAAGGATCATTTGCTCATCCAAAAAAAAAAAAAAAAAAAAGAGAAAGAAAGAAAACTAGAAAAATATTTTTTTGGCGTTTCCGAACAAAATCGTTTAAAAATGCAAAACAAACTTTAGGGTACGTTTGGAATCAAATGTATGGAGATATTAAAAAAATTTTAAAATTTTAAAAATTTTTTTTAGAAAAAAATATCAATATAGATATTATTTCATTGTTTTTAAAATTTTATACGATTTAAAAAAAACTTGTCTCATTAAAATTTGTATATATAAAATTAAAAATTTTTAAAATTAAAAATTTATTATAATATTTTAAAAATATAAATAATATAAAATAGTGATGTGTTAAAAAAAATTGTTTTAAAAATATTGATTTTAATCCTCCAAACATCCCATCAAAAAATCCAAAATTAAAAAAAAAAATTTGTCCATGCGCCTTTTTTTTTTTTTTTTGGGTTAAGAATGTCCATGTCCAATTGAATTACAAAACTTTTCCCCGTTCCAATCAAACAATCAACATTTTAATTTCTACATTTAACAGTCCTTTTTTTTTTTTTTTGTCTGTTTAAAGAAATAAAAAATTACAATTAAAAAAAAAAAGAAGAAATAAGCATCTGAATTCTGAACTGCACGGTTCTGTACCTTATCCCATCTTCCTCTCTCCTTCTCTCATTCTCTCTCTCACTCTCTCTCTGCAACATATCTCACAATCCAATCTCACCGATTTCACCGATAAAAAAGAAAACAACATAACCATTTTCGTGTTTTTTTTTCTTTTCCTTCAATGGACGGCAACACAACCACCACCACCATCACCACACCCACCGCCTCCGCCGCGCAGCAGCAGAGCCAAACGGCGGCGGCGTATCAGGCGGCGGGGCAATCTGGGGTTCCGGGGACGGCGCCGTTACACCACCTCCTCCAGCAGCAGCAGCAGCAGCTGCAGATGTTCTGGTCGTACCAACGGCACGAGATCGAGCAGGTGAACGACTTCAAGAACCACCAGCTCCCCCTGGCCCGCATCAAGAAGATCATGAAGGCCGACGAGGACGTCCGCATGATCTCCGCCGAGGCCCCGATCCTCTTCGCCAAGGCCTGCGAGCTCTTCATCCTCGAGCTCACCATCCGCTCCTGGCTCCACGCCGAGGAGAACAAGCGCCGCACCCTCCAGAAGAACGACATCGCCGCCGCCATCACCCGCACCGACATCTTCGACTTCCTCGTCGACATCGTCCCTCGCGACGAGATCAAGGACGACGCCGCTCTAGGCGGGATCGTCGGCGCCACCGCCAGCGGCGTCCCCTACTATTACCCTCCCATGGGCCAGCCGGCGGGGCCTCCCAGCGGGATGATGATCGGACGCCCGGCGGTCGACCCCACCACGGGGGTCTATGTTCAGCCGCCGTCGCAGGCGTGGCAGTCCGTGTGGCAGACGGCGGCGGAGGATGGGTCCTACGGCAGCGGTGGCAGCGGAGGGAATCTTGACGGACAGAGGTATGTGGGTTCAATTTCATTGGTGAAGTTCTCTCTCTCTCTCTCTTTTTTTATCTGTTTGTTTTTGTAGGCAATGTGATTGATTTTTGGCTAAATAAAATAGGAATTTTCTTACTTTCCGTGTTTGTTGTTTTGTTGATGAATTTTCTTGTTCTTTAGTTCTAAAAAATGTTTCGCCTTGGATTGCCATTAAGCACTGTTCTTTTATGTGTATAATATAATATAATATAATATAATATAATACAATATGATATGATATGATATGATTATATATAATTATATATAAAGGCTTTGGGCATTGAGGTCTATATACGAACAATTTGTCAACTTTGTGATTGGATTTGCCGAATTTTCCTTCAAGCCACAAAATTTGAAGCCTTCTAATTGTTCTTTCTTCCCTTTTTTCTGTTTCACCTTTATTTACTTTAGATTTTAAAAAGGAGGGCTTTTTTTTAGTTTATATTAAAAAAAAAAAAACAACAACAAAAATAACAACCTCTTTTTGTTTGTCTCTGTGTGTGTGTGTGTGTGTGTGTCGGAATTCTATGTTGCTCTTGTTGTCTCCTTAAAATTGTGGTTATTTCTTTTCTTTGGCAACATATATGAAGGCAAGAGTAATGTTTGGTGCATTGGGTGTTTAGAGAAGGCTAGCTTGAACTCAGTTTAGGGTTATTTTTCAAGCTGAGGTGAATTCAGTTGTATGGCATGTTTGAACCACTCTGGTGGTATGGTTGTGTAATTTTAGATCTTAATGCATCAAGCAATCATCACTGCGGTGGAAGGTACTTGATCTTCTGTTATGACAAATTGCACCAACTATCTGGATGTCGCTTCTTGTGGTTGTTCTTGAATCTGGTGGGTAGGGGTCATAAAATCATAGATAAATTTCGGTTCTCGTATCACATCCCAAGTTTAGATTGAATATGCAGATGGGCTTCTGAATTTGGTTATAAATGTTGCCTACGTTTGGTGATGCTGTTATGCAAGAGATGTTAATTAGAATGCTCCAAGATGCAGTAGTCTTGATGATATGTTTAGGCGGAGTAAAAGGGTCAGTGTGTTGACAGATAACTGTAGGTTTTGTTCTTGCATAGTGAATTTCATTGGCTCCTTATAGATACCTAAATGCTCGCAGCTCGCTTAAATGAATCATTTTGATTGTTTTGGTGGAAGTTGAGGGAAGTATGTAGCCTTATCTATGAGTAAAACAGATTTGGGCTGTAAGGTATTAGACCAGATTCAACTACGTGTGGTATATCGATATCGTATTTAGATTTCTTGTTGTAGTTCTTATTCAGATTTGCCTATGCTCATTTTATCAGCAGTTAGCCAGTTATACAGCTGATAGTTCAGCAAAGGACGATTTTGAGTTTCTCCTACAGCTGTTACTAGTGCATCAAAATAAATATGACTATTGCTGTTTAAATCCATACATATATATATATATTATATTTAACTTAATTATTGATGTAGTATATGTAAAGGCATTTTTACTAAATTGCAATGCGATTTAATAGGAAAGGAAAAGATTTTGGATAGGAAAGAAATAAGATAAAGGATTATTGATTCCCTTTCTGGTGTTTATATACTTTTTAGTAAGTGGAATTGTTTCCGATTCCTCATTCTATATATAGCATATAGCCCCTAGAAAAATGCATTCTTCATTTAGGTGAACACTTGAATAAGAAGGTCCTTTCCTATTCCCAATTATGACAATTGACATGCACTAATTGCATTCTCATAATCAGTTCTTTATGGGCACGGTTCAATGTGGAAACCTCACTTAGATGAATTACAATATCTGGTCTGTACTTTTTTCCCCCTCTGAGATCTATTCTTCGTTTAAAACAGAGTCGTTTTTCGTGTTCTAACTTGGCCGCTTGATTCTTGCAAACTTGTCTGATTTGATGCCAAGCTGAAGAAACACGACTTTTCCTGTACTTGTAGCGTGTCTGTTTGTACCAGAATACTGATTAATGCTTCATCTTGTTCTTTGCAGCTGAGGAACTAATTCGCAGATGATAACCTGTGTGGTTTTGGAGAAATATATATCCAGCTGTGCAGATGGTTCTTGGAATTTTTATTCCTTTTCTTAATTGTAATTGCTTATTATTTTTTTGTCCTGGGACAACAAAATATTTAAAACTGTTATGTTTAATATCTAATGTGCAGTCTTTGAGATTTTAGGTCCATAATGTTGCTAATTGAGAATCGAGATGATTCTGGTGATTTTACATTCTCTTTGTTATTGATCAAAACTGGACATTCTGGTATGTTTTGTGATTTTTCATTTTATTTTATTTTCATATCTCCTTGTACTATATGTAGAAACTATCAAGACAAGGACTAGCTAATTTTGAGTCAAACCATGGTGATAGAGCTAGAATTTCAAATCCCAATTCAATATGCATATGCATATACATATATATATATATAAGAATTGTGTCAAATTAGTATTAGATGTGATCGGACAATATCATATGTGAATTAAACTTACTAGTAATGTGAATTTGGTTAGCAAAAAATGTGAAAATATGGATGTTGAAAAACACTCTTTTGTGAATGTGAAAGTCCTTAAGTTTATATTTGTTTGAATATAAATTTACATTTCTATTAAGTATTGTTCACATTTACATTAATGTGGTAGATCGTGTTTGGTATCGAATTTGAGACCGTATGTGTGTGTGTGTATATATATATATATATATATGAGATTAGCAAGTATATAGGCTTTGAAGCAACATGATACGGAAGCAACATGATACAGAGAATAGAAGTAAGAAATATAGCATATTTATTCAGCGCAATATCGATAATAAAAGAGTATGATATCAAGAAATTTAGTTATCATATACTATTATTACCCTTTTAAATTCAATGTCAACAATAGAATAACAGAGAATTTATTGTTTCAAACTTCTAATATCAGTATTACATTCTATAAATATCATGTTATACATTGGAATGATTGTTTTTAAGAGAATTATAGACAAATTCTATATATATATATACATATATATATGTGTGTATGTATGTGATATAGATGTAAAAGAATCCCAATTTTATTCTACCTTGTGCATAATTTCGTTGGCACTTTCTTTCTCTTCAAAGGAAAACATAGAAGACCATCTTGTGCAGTAAGCAGTTTCAAAACGACATGTCGTGAAAAACAGTTTCCCCTAAGATTTTTTTTAAAGGAAATTTTGCACTCAAGTTTCATGCAACAATGCCAATTCTAACTTTTTTTTTTTTCCTGATAGAAAAGATCAATTCTAACAATTTTACCATTATATGATAAGACAACTGATACAGCAACCAGGCTACACCAAACAAGTTCTTTAGCCCAAAAAAAAAAAAAAACTAAACCAAAAATGTTAATCACCTTTGTTTTCTCTTTAAATTACAAGTTATCACATTTTAAAATGTCTAGTAAGATTCTGCTGAAAAAAAAAAAAAAAAAAAAGCGTGCTGTAAATATATGCTGCCTGGCCTGAGCCTTGCGGTTTACAAGGAAAATATAGATTGGGCCGGTGACTTTATTGAAAAAAAAGGTCGTCTAGCTTGATTCTATAATCTGGTTGAATATAAGTCGGGTCAGGCCAACTTATAACATCAAGAGATTTTTTAAATATCTATAACTGTAAAAATTTTTAAAAAGTTTAAAAAGTAAGGGACGTTTGGTAAACGCATTGCATTTTAATTATATTGAAATGAAATTTATTTTTTGAATGTTGTATTTGGTTGAAAAGTATTTGTTTTGTATTTAAATGAAATGTGTGTTTAGATGAAAAGTGTTTTAGAGTTGAAAAGTTGATGTGATTGATAAAAATAGAGATAAATAATATAGTTGAAAAGTTGATGTGATTGTTTTAAAAATGTTTTAAATAATAATTATTTTCGTAATATTATTATAAAATTTATATTTAGTATAAAATTATATTATATTTGAGTAAAATTAAAATAAAATTTTTTCTCCAATCGACGGGTCGAATTCACCGATGGGTTTAAATTCTCGTCCCAATTCAGCCTAGATACTAGAGTCGGGCCAGACCAACCTGCAGGTTATGGAGTCGGGTTATAGTGTGACCTGTCTAATCTAATCCATATTTACGTTATTCTTATATTAGATTTTTTTTTTAATTAAGAAAAAAAATGATATTAAAAAAAAAAAAAACCGAATCGTGCAAGGGCATTATTGTCCAATCGGAAACAAAATATGAGTCCCACTCCCACCCGTACGTCTTTTAGCGACGTCCAAACACGTCTCGAACACTTTCATCTTCTTCTTCGTCGTCCTTATAAAAGCAGAGCTTCTCTTTCTCCCTCTTCATCTCCCATTATTTCGCTCTCCTTCTCTCTCTCTCTCTAGAGCCTCCCAAAAACTCCACATCTCTGAGGGAAACCATGGAAGCCATTGACTCAGTCATCGATCCCCTCAGAGACTTCGCCAAGGACAGTGTTCGCCTTGTCAAGAGGTGCCACAAGCCCGATCGCAAAGGTAACCCAAAAAAAAAAATTGTAAAATTTGTCTTTGTTCGGATCTGTTCTAGTTTTGATTCGATTCATTTTTTTTTTTTCCATTTTTTCGGTTTTCATGGTTGATGATTCTTGTGGTCTCAGAGTTCACGAAGGTCGCGGTCCGTACGGCGATCGGGTTCGTCGTGATGGGATTCGTCGGTTTTTTCGTGAAGCTGGTTTTCATCCCGATCAACAACATCATTGTTGGCTCTTCTTAGGTATGGAAATTCCAGATCTATCTTTGTTTTGTTAATTAATTTGAATCAATTTTGATTTCTAGGGTTTTGTTTTGTGTGTGCGTGTCTTTGATTTGCATGCCCTAGATAAATTCATCTAATTCTGTTGCATTGTGGGTAGATCTGTCAAATTGTTCAAAGGGTATAGCAATTTATGCTGTTTTCTATGTAGTCTATGACTTTGAAAGTGATTAATTTTGTTTTTGAATTAAGATTAGATCAAATTTAGATTCTTTGTTTCGTTTTATGACCCAATTCTTTTTTGAGGATACCCTTGAAGGAAAAAAAAAAAAGCACATTCTTTGCAAGGGTTCTAGTGAATTCTCATAAGCATGGGAAGAAGTTGCATGTCGAGATATTTTTGAAGATTTATCTTACAATGTTTTGGGTTAATATAATTATCACGGGGGAATCTTCCATATGAAATTAGGCTTTTTTGTTCTTATTCGAGTTCTATATATCTGTATAAATCTAGTACATGCACGCAGGAAAGAAATATTCAAATAGTACATAAGATGAGAGAAGGAGGAGGGGGCTGGGGCTGGGGCTGGGGCTGGGGCTGGGGCTGTGGGATGGGGGTGGGGGAGGGGGCGGAGGCGGGGTGGGGTGGTGTTTATTGTGATGAATTTTTTGCCTAAGGTTTTACTGTTTTGGAAACGATTTAATACCTTGTAATGATATCGTCAGCCACACTTTCTTTGTTTCTTAGCATCCGTTTGGTACAAGCTTTTTTTTGGCATTCCATTTAAATGCAATGCAATTTTCTCTCAAATACAAAAAAATTTCATTCAAATACCAATCACATCACATTTTAAGTCCAACACAATCACTATTTATTATTTCATTTTTTCTATTATTTTTATTAATTACATCATATATTCTATCTCTCTCCTTTTTTTATCTCTACTTTTACCCATCACATCACATCACATATTTATTATTAAAATATAATTCAAATACTTTTCACCCAAACACACATTGCATTCAAATGCAATGCTAATACTTTTCCTCCAAATACAAATTACATTTAATGCATTGTATTCACCAAACGGGGACTTATTCTTATTTGGTTAAATTAAGATTGCTTGTCTTGGGATGAGTGATTATTGCGGTAATTGTTGAAGGAATGATGCTTTGACGTCATATGAAACTAGCATGCAACAAATTACATTATGATAAATTGGATCTGGATGGTTGAAATGCATCGCAGTGAGAAATTGTGCTTGTGGTGCTGATCCTAATCCCTTAGTTTATGACATAGTTAGTTAGGACTGGCATTTTTCCCTGTGTGGATGGAGCCTTGCAGGTACCGCCCCTGATATGGCAGGGATGGGGGGATTGTTTTTGTGGTTTGGGGTGAGGATGACCGGATGAGGACAACTTCTTGTCCCTGAATTAGAGTCGCGGTTGAGTGTGTGATGTACGGTGATATTTTTAGTTTTTTGTTCTTATTGAAATTGATGGGCTTTTCTAGTCTTTGCTCCCCCTTTTGGTTACTTAAAAGATAGTCATTGTTTCACATCATCTCGTTTGTGTTACATAGTAATTGTTTGTGTCTTACGGTGTTTTCATTAATCACCATGGGTTTGACTCTGCCACCATATTTGCAATTTTAGAGTATTGGCTTACATTTACTGCGTCGTTGACTTTGTCTTGTTTTCCAATTCCAGGTGTTCTTGAAGATAAGTTGCTAGAACGAGAACGCACAAATGCAACTTTGTATTCATGGAGGAGCTTAGCTTTTAGTTTTCTGTTTCATTACTTCATTTCGTTTTGAACATGTTCACATGAAAGAGAGCACACAATTCGCACTTTTTGTCTCTCTCCTTATAAACAATTTAATTCTCATTTTGTACTATTTTTTCTTTCAATCTATCTATCATAATTTTTTTTGGTTAATTATTATATTTGGTGAGTTGGCTTGGTCAACTTATGTGTTTGAGCCCATTGGAATCCCCAGGAAAAGATGAAAAGAAATAGGGATTTCTTAGGAGCATAGGGTTCAGACCTCACATGAGGAGTCTGCGTGCGTGAGTACGTTAATGGACTTCAAAACAAGTTGTTCTACATCAAATGACTTCAAAACAGTTTTTTTTTCGGAGTTCCTATTTCGTAACATCACATTGAAAAACAAGTAGTTTTTTTTAAGAGTTCCTAACATCCAAGGTAACAGTTCTTTAAAGAGTCTCACACCCATTGGGAGGATTTTATATTGGGAAATCTATGATAGAAAATGTTCCTTTTTACATGGACTATTCATCTTAATCGTATTGCACTTACAAACATAACATAAATTCTTATTTTAGGATCTAGTCCCATTCGATTTAATATCGACCATATGATTTAAATCTTCGTAGGATCCAGTTCCATATATCTCAATATAGATCATCCGATCTAAATCTTAATGTGAACTTAATAGAATTTACTCCCATTAAATTTAATATGAACCGACCGATTCAGATGTAATTAATAATATAATCCTTCTACACCTTATGATAATGGGACCCAAATATAGAATCTCATACAAATGTTATTTTTCGCAACATCTCGATGTAAGATAGGAGTGGCTTGATGCTCACCTCTCGTTGGTGAGACATGCCTATTGACGAGGTATGCTTTCAACGTGATAAGAGGGATGCAGGAGTCCGCTGGTATTTAGAGACTTTCCACAACAAATAAGTCAATGAACATAGTGCTAAAAGCTTGGTGTTCTCCTCGTCCATGGTCCGCCTCTGATCGATGATTTACCTGTATTTTCCGATAGCTTTGGCCAAACAATTCTCCAATGCCTTAGTGGTTGGTTTGGCCATGGCCTCAACAAGTATCCCATGACGGATGACTGTTCGATTCCCCAGCACCTGAACAAAAGCTCCAGCGTTTGATCTTGGCATCAAATATGTCTCAACAAGTTGTTTGAATCTAAAGAAACGTTGGATTGAGTTTGTCCTTGGTTTTTAGGACATAAATCAATGAGAAAACAGCCCACAAACAAGAATAAACAACTTGTAAAGGTTTCTTAAACAAAAAGAAGAGATTACAGATGGAAGCCAATGTACATTGTCCCCAAAACATATTTGAATAATTTAATTGTTTCAATAAAGTTATGCTAGTTTGAAAAGGTCAAAGAATTATTTGCGTGGAAATTTTTGGTACGAGTAAGAACGAATTGCAATATTTAAATTACACATCTATTCTCTTTTAAAGTACAGACTTATAATAAAGAATAATATTTATCAAATTCAGTAAATTTTTAGACTTTATTTATTCTCGTATAATTCCAATCTTATATCTTATGTAATTATAAAAAGTGTTTGTTGAAAAATTTGTACTAATTAATAATATGACCATATAAAAATAAATAGATATATCTTTATTTTATCCCATATTTTATTATATTTATTCTAGAGTTATGTTACAAAAATTTCGTTTCAGTTTTATTTTATTTCTCAAATTATTCAAAAGTTAATCAAAAATTTGAAAACATTAAATTTGAAAATAAATATACCAATAAATATAACAATCATAATAATATATTTATTTTAATTAAATCATCATAATCAGATTATATCATAATTCTTAGCAAAAAAAAAATTTATTTAGTTCATAATAAAAAATAAAATAACATAATAAAATAAATTAAACATAATAAAAATAAAAAAATAAAAAAAATCTAAAATAATTATTAATATTTATACGGATAAAACTTCAAAAACTTTTTTTTAAAAATAAAACTAAATAAAAGAGAGAAAATAAAAAAAATTACACTCACGTTTCTTTCACTAAAATAACTCTCCTTGTCTCTTTACCTCCTCTGCGCCTCTCCTCCTCAACCTTCTTTACCTTTCATAGGCAACAAAACAATACTGCTCCCCCACACATGGTAACAAGTGCGCTAAATGTGATTTTAACTTGCATATGGTAGGGCCCGCAGAAGTTGGCGCCGAAGAAAAAGAGAAGAGAAGGAACAAAAAGAAAAAGAAAAAGAAAAAATAAAAATAAAATAAAAAAATAATTATGCATGCATT
This sequence comes from Antiaris toxicaria, assembly GCA_035233585.1. NCBI lineage: Eukaryota > Viridiplantae > Streptophyta > Magnoliopsida > Rosales > Moraceae > Antiaris > Antiaris toxicaria. The sequence continues at coordinate 3,611,984 of CP141155.1, forward strand.
CTAATTATTTTTTTTATTCATTTAAATTTAGAATTTATCATAATTTCTTTATTTAAACTTCAATTTAAGCTATTTGTTTTAAATACTAGTATTAACGAGAGGATCAAAATAATACTAATGCGAGTAGACTACTAACATGAATAGTAATATCCAGTGTAATCTACTTCTAATATATGAATTTTTTTATCATAATTTGACACTGCTGGCAAACAAGCGCTAAAATTAGACTTTTTTCAAAATTAAATGCAGTAGGTAAATTTATTAGAAATATTCAATTTTTAAACTTATTTAATATACTATTACTAAAATAAAATAAAATTAAATATAAATCTCACGAAATTTATAAAAAAATATAAATTAAAATAAACATAACAAAAATAAATCAAAATAAATTAAAAACAAATAAAACTATAAAGGACAAGCTAATCTTTATGCATAAAAAATGAGTAAAATAACTCTGTTTTACAAAGATTTCCTTTCGGCAATCTTTGTAAGCTGGCATCGGTGGGGGTTGGTTGGTGGCTTCAATTATGTGGCTGATCTGATTGCGGCTCTCGATAGTGGGATGGTTGACCAACGTCATCGTAAGTCAAGACATGGGGACGTTGGCATTGCGTTGAGGAGAAATTGAGGGGGGGGGGGGGGGGGGGGGGTGTGGATTGTGGAGGGAGAGAGAGAGAGAGAGAAGAGGGTTTGTGTGGGTTGGGGGAAAAGAGAGAAAGTCGCGTTTAGAGGAAAGAGAAGGAGGGTGATTGGGGAAAAGAGAAAGATATTAAAAAATATATATTTAAATTAATTTATGATTTTTACGAGATTTTTTAACTTATGGTAAAAAACCAATCTTGTTTTTGTAGCATATCCTCTATTTATCTCAGTTGTATATCAAACAAGTGGATTTTGGGCCAAGACGTCTATCTCAGAAACTTACCTCCATAAACACTTATAATTTACACCATCGGAGGAAATTGTGAGAAAAATTTTTGTGTGGGCTGGGGGAAGAGAGACAGAGAGAGAAGAGGGTTTGTGTGGGTTGGGGGAAAAGAGAGAAAGTCACGTTTAGAGGAAGGAGAAGGAGGGTGATTGGGGAAAAGAGAAAGATATTAAAAATATATATATTTAAATTAGGGTCCGTTTGGATGGGGTGTCTGTTTTTGAAAAATGAAAAATATTGGGAATTGAAATGAAAAAATTTTCATTTAGGATGTGAAAAGTAGTTTGGAATGAAGGGAAAATGTTTAGTTCTGAAAAAGAAATGTTGTTTGGTAAATTTAACTTTTAAATTCAAGAAAAAAAAAGTTGTTTGGTAAAATGAGAAAAAAAACTCAAAAATGTACTGATTCAACGAAATTTAAATGCGTTAGTACTTGTTACACATATTAAAATTTTTAATAAACAAAATTCTTCCAAAATTTAAATTGAATTTACACGCAACGTTGTTATATGTATGTATATATATTTTTGTACTAACTATTTAAATGAGATGAAAATAAATATGAGCGAAATATACGGATAATATGATATAAGGATAATTAACAAACAGAAATATCATACTTTCTTTAATGTACTGATTCATACAGGGTCACGTAATACAAAATTGAGCATTGTTTACTAACAAAATGTTAAAAATATAATAGCATGTTTTCAAATCAAACTTCTTGTATCACCTATACCAAGGGTTCCGCTGAAATGCTCTATACATGTATTGTGCCAACCCATCTCTGAACTCGCCCATTATAACTGTAGTACCATGTTCAACCTCAGGCCTAGTAGGTACCATATTGTCGTTTTCATTGTCGTTGTTGCCACATATATAATCATCCAATACTAACGACTCATCCATAGAATAAGTATGTAATAGGTCATCATCTTGCCGGTTAGCCATTATGATAGAATTATGAATTACCGCACACGCTACAGGGATCATAACCTGCTTATCCATATCGAAATGATGCATACATTGTAATATTCTGAATCTTTTCTTCCATACTCCAAATGTGCGCTCTATACAATTTCTAAGTGAAGAGTGCGTGTAGTTGAAAACCTCTTTCGGCCTATTTAATCCACGCCGACGCTTCCAATATTCTTGAATGTGGTATGTGCTACCGCGATAAGGTGCAAGAAAGCAATCCCTATTTGCATACCCTGAATCCACTAAGAAGAACTTCCCTACAACATGTCAAAACAAATTTATGTATAAAAAGTTAACACCTAAATTCCAAATTATATTGATATAGTCAATTTAAACACCAACATAATAAGTTTACCATGTGGGGGCCGTGGGAAAGTGTTAATAGGATCTGATATTGCTGCTTCAAGCACTCTAGAATCGTGAGCAGATCCCTCCCATCCGGTTAGCATGTAACTGAATCTCAAATCAAAAGAGCAGATCGTTAGTACGTTCATTGACAAGAATCCTTTTCTATTACGATATCGTTCTTGTTCTTCACTGGGTGGACAGCATGGAATGTGAGTCCCATCTAAAGCACCAACACAGTTCTGTATAATAGGAACGACAAATATGTTACAATAACACCATGCATATAAGAAATAACTACCTGTAATTTTTATACGTGTTAAGATAAAAATGTTAATCCAAGGTCGCACTAAACATAGTTAACATGAAAATGCACACATACATCAAACTATGGTCTATATTTGTGTCTATTGTCAACGATAAAATATTGTACTGTATCGTAATCTGGCGGTGTAATAAATACGTCTTTAAGGCTGCATATTACTCGAAGCACATGATCAAACCAACGACCAATTGTCTCTCCAGAATGTTGCCATCGATCTTGCATTTCTCGGTTTGTACTCCCTTGACAAACAATTTCTAAAAATATAATGAGTTGCTCCTCCACACACATTTTACATGTGTCGGCCAACGCATTAATGTCTCTAAGATATTGCAACAACTTCCAAAAAGCCGCTTTGTTCATACGAATCTTGTTACTAATAACCTTCTCAGGGCCATGTAATAGCTCACGAACTTTTTCAATCTCGCTTAACTTACTATTATGGACTGGTGTTGAGTTCGATCGGAATTGGGTGTACATGTAGTACAAGACAACTCCTACAGCAGCCTTCTCCTTCATGCGGTGCTCCCGTCTTCTTCTCTGACAATCAGCAACAGAATCATCATCATTGCAAGCTCCAGATGAACCACCGCGATACATTACTGACAACATTGCAACTTATCAGAAGTAGTTAAATAGGTTACAAAAACATAACAATTTTGCAGAAAATTAACAATATATCACGAATTGTTTTACGATACCTGTTTCTAGCAACTGATAGCATATAGGTTGAACAAAGATCGTATTTCTTCAGCGAACAGGTATCTGCAATTGTATGGATAAAGTACAAGGATCGAATAATATAAGCTAATCGACATATACATGCACGAACGTAATGGTTTAAATGGCATTAGGCACAGGCCGTTGGATTAGGTATACGCGAATACATTTTAATACAAATAGTTATCACATTTATGTAACATAAACACAAATGAAAATCCAACATGAATGACCGGGGATATTCATAGGACGTTTTGAGGTAGAGTTCATAAGGTACATGAAAGAAATGTATCAAGTTATCAACTCCAACAAGTCAGCGAAGTACAAACATAATAGTCTCAGATTACAAGTAAATAAATAGTTAGTCAACAAACAAACTATAGTGAATGTGGGCTACGACCACTAGGATCCGGATAGGGTGGATAGCTTGGAGGTGCTTGGGGCTGAGCGAGTTTGCCTATTAGCCATCTGTACCGTCTCGACTCAGCCATGTTCACAAAAAACTCACACCAATGAGGGTTTGCACTAAATCCGTCGAGTGCCTTAAAGTATGTGTCGTCATCTACGCCCATTTGCTCAACGATATCCTGACAATGTTGCCTAAGTGTAAGAGAATTAGTTGACCGGCCTCCTGACTCTCCAGATTGCGTAGCTGAGATGCTAGCGGCTATCAACTCCATAGCGTTCAGACACCTCGCTTGGTTGCTAATTGATGCTTTTTTCTTTTTCTTGCCGATAACTCTTGATTTGTCTCCAAATATGGGTTTTACACGTGCTATGTGGTCACTACTATCATCAACAAGACCCAGGTCCGCATCATCTTCAGCATCCGATACATCAAGTGATGGTTCAACTGTATGACCTGAACCGTATTGCCCAATACCAGTAGCAATTCCCTTCCCGAACACTACATCCAACATCTCCTCTCCTAAAATGCCACTGTGTCGTAATGAACATGCCCTGAGGTTTTTTTACAAATGCAATTGTAAAAATTTTTCACATAAAGGCACATTTCAACAACCAGAAAACAAAATTGTACTAAAATAAACATGAAAAGCGCATTGATTAGTACTACCTTAACGTATTCCCTCCAAAACTCATTTGAGCAAGTTACTGTTTTGAGTGTCGCATTCCAACCTAACCCGGTATTACTCTTTAATTTTTGAAACGCATTGTAAATGCACCGTAAGCGGTCCCTTTTGCCACTTAATTGTGTAGCCGTGAATTCCTTGCCCGTTACTTCTTTTAAATGCACTGACCATGTGTCCCAATCAGTTGGGTCGGGCCTCCGACGTACATGCTCTAATGCATAGTTATACAGTAGTCGAATTAACGTGAGAGTTGTCTCATCGTCACACAACTTCTCGTCAGACATCTTAGCCAACAATATCAAATAGATTAAGAAGGTTGAGAATAATTAAGCAAGTGAATTGTAATGAATGAATAGCATGTAATTGTGATGAATTATATAATGAATTGTAACGAGGACCAATACTTAAAATGGACTAGATAGCGCACTCCATTTTGTATTTCACACACCAAATTTTTGAATATAAAACAGAGACAAATAAAACACGAGGACCACACAACACAATCCATGCCATGACACAAAAGTTCAAAACATAGCATCAACCAAAGTTAAAATGTCCGCCCACAATGACAATAAAAAATACAACGGCCTCCACATAAAATGACATGTCATGTTTGAACACCTGTAAACAGGTTTTTTATACCATGTTGTAGCCTACAATGAGTGATCATATCAATCTCACTATGCAGTTCCCAAAAAATCCGTTTCTAAGTGCAGAAAAGTTAAAATTTCAAGTACCAAATAATTTCATGTTAAATTAAAAACGTCTAAAGCATTGTTTTTAAAATCAAAAAACAAACACAGTATTGTATAATAAAATGGAAACATATAATTGCTTTAAAACCTAGAAACCTCATTGTAGATAGTAGTATTACCGGTTCAATGTTTTTAACTTACACACTCAATAACTAACTCAATAATCTAAAAATATAAACTCATCCAATCATGATGTCTTACTATATATGTCTTACATGTCCTCAGATTATGAGATTAATGACACAAACGTATATAACTTACTTAAAGCATAGAATATATAGATCATGTTATGCGTTCGTGGGTTCACGGCCAAACACTGTCCTGTTTTACAGAGACAAACTATATACTCCAAATCAGAGAAGGCCGGCAAAACGCAGAAATAAACGTTGGATCAAGTTAAACGTGATAATCAATATCCATTAACTCCAAAATTGATGTCTTTAGCTGGATTACCAATTCGGCCGTTTAGTTCGGAAGCTAAGCCGTTTTACAGAGAAATGTGAAAGTGTCCAACAGTTGGAAGACAACAATCTCTAATCTACAGAAACGAAAATGCTATTTCATAACCAACACAGTTCTGCATTTCTAAACCCAGAAAATGAGTTGAAATAGATATGGCGTTATACACATTTTCGGTATACATCATCATTGTACAAATGCTGTACCCATGATAAATTTTCCCAAACATTACAGAATCATCTCCACCGGAAATGTTAAATGTTTCGGTGAGTTGTACAATCCCAAAATAAATCTGTCTTCAATAAACTGAGATTCAAATGTTGCATGACCAGATTCAGTTGTAGCCCGACAAATACACACCACCACAATCCGATGTTTTGTCGTCGGATCTGGGGGGGCGAGGGGAAAAAGAGATAAAACTACTTACCGGAGAGGAAGATCCAACTGATTCACAAGGAGAAGAAATAGAGAGAACAGCCCGACACGAAGTTCACGGAAGCTGGGGAGGACTCGACGGTGGAAATGGGTGTTGCTGTCGGCTAAGTTTCCAACGATAATACCGGCGGATGAAAAGCCGAACCTTGAGCTTGTGATTCAACGATGGCCGACCAGTTTCTCCAGTTCTCATCAAAGAACTTGTATTATTTTGCAGCGAAAGATTTTTCCTCTCCGTGAGAGTCGCCCCCATATCGCCGAAGAAAGAAGAGATGATTTGGGAAGGTGGCTTATACGACGTAAATAGGCACAGAGGAAAAAGAAAGAAGTTGGCGTTTAAGGAGTTACTCGATGTCGTTTATGTTTGTAAATTTTGAGTTATGTCGTTTATGTGGGGGAAAGAGTGAAGGAAGTTATAACGTGGTGGAATTATTGCTCTCTGAGCAAAGCTGCTATACAACCCACGTTCTCTGCACAAAACTGAGCATTTTGTGTCTGTTGTGCTGCCAAACGTCTTTTGACGTTTTGTTTTTCAAAATTGAAAAACAAACACGCCAAACAGACATGCGGTTAATTTATGACATTATTGCTATGACATTTTTTACAAGACTTTTTAACTTATGGTTAAAACTAATCTTGTTTTTGTAGCATACCCTCTACTTATCTCAATCGTATATCAAACGAGTGGATTTTGGGCCAAGACGTCTAACTCAGAAACTTACCTCCATAAACACTTATAATTTACACCATTGGACGAAATTGTGAGAAAAATTTTTTTAGTGCACATGTTTAGGATTTTTGTCTCATTTAATTATTGGTTTGGATCTTTACCACATTAACCATTTTTATTTGATTTTGTAAGAGTATAAAAATCCTAAAGACATTACAAGTAGGACAATATTTCAGAAATATACACTTTTTGGAGTATTTCTAAAAACAAAAAAATAACATTATGACATACCCATTCTTGCATAAATACTTTTAGTCTTTAGGTATTTTTATGTGTTTGTTATGAAGATTTAAGAAATTAGTGCCCTAACTACATAAATTTTATGCTTTAATTAGGAGTGGAATGAAATTAATTTTAACTAATTTTATCAGATTTCACTAATATTGGATAATAAGCTCGAACCTATTTATTTATTTATTTATTTTAGGAAATTATTATCTGTTTCACATGTCATGTTACATGTACAATAAACATTGCATGTTTGTGTTTGGATTTATATATATATATGTATATCTTATTGGTAAGTTCTCTATTCTTTTTAATCTAATATTATTGTTAAAGTGGAGTTTTTTTTGTGATTCAAACTCATAACTTATAGCTTATAGATGAAGACGTTCATTATTGAACTACCCTCACTTGCCAAAAATTTTTTTATATATTTATTAATCGTGATACTTTGAATTTGTTTTAAAAAATTAAGAATACAAGTGAAAATTAATACGAAGTTAGAAATACAAGCAAGAATCCTATTAATGTTTTAGCGTAATATGTTTTCCTTTGAGTGGCAAAAGAAAAAAAAAAAAAAAAAAAACCGAAAGTAACAAGAGATGGCCGTATGGAACACTGAACATGGACAGTCACAAACTTTCATTGGGAAAAGATGAAAGGAAAAAAAAAAAAAAAAGAGATAGGGACAGAGAAAGAAAGAAAAGCAGAAAGAAGCGTGCGAGTTACAATTCCATATTTATCCCTGTACCAAACCAGTAAAACAAATAATTTAGGGGCAGTTTTAGTCCAATAAAAAAACAGTAAACGGTTTTCGACAGATATACCGGAATAATTTATTATTTCATTGAAATCCGAATTATTCATTTATTACATTAGGCGCATGCTTATTAAATTTAATCTCTAAAAGTTGAGTTTATATTAAATGTTTTATTTTTATTTAGTTTAATATAATTTATATTAGAGATTATAAAAATAAATATAATTTGTATTAAAAGTTATATTAAAATAATCAAAGTAAAGAAAAATAATAATAAAAATAGATCTTATCAAATTAAATTAAGTTAAAATAATTTAAATAATTTAGATTACTTACAAAGTAAATTAAGATAGGTTAAACTAAATTAATGAATTATTTGAACCCTTGAAATGTAATATGTACATTAGTTACATATTTATTACAATGCATGTATTTTTTTTGAATGTTTTATTATTTTTATAACAATTTAATTGAAATATAAATATTATATTTTAAAAAAAATTCCAACTTTTTCTAAAAAAAATTCAAATATAAATATTAAAAATTTGGTTGTTTAAAAATGCCTATCATACATATACATAGAGACACATCTTACTCTGTGTGCGAGAAATGTTTAGGATGACAAAATTTAGCATTATAGAAAAACATTTTAATGACCACAATGTTCTCCTCCTATCATTTAGAAATTTGTCTAAAAATACCTTTGAAAAAATGAATTTTTTCTAAAACTTATAAATAGCAACATTTTTTTTCTTCCCAAACTTGCAATTAAGATGTTAGAAAATAAAACATTTAAAATGTTATGAAATGTTGAAACATAAATAGGTTATTAATTTTGTGATTGATTTAGTTTGTGAATACAGTCAAACATTAAAATAAAAAATACAGGAGTTTGGGGCAACCATTTGTTTCAATTTAAGTTATTTCATTTGAATGCCCAATTTAAATATGCGCTTGGATTTTACACATATGAATTGGAGTATTGGAAATCCATTTTGACTTCTAGACATAAATTTAAAGGTTTTTGTTCAAATATATTGTATTGAATACATCTAAATACTAGTTGGAATGATAATTTAAGAGGGTGTTTAGAAAGAGAGTCTCCATACTCAATTTTAGAAACTCTTTATTATCTCTTTACAATCACTTTTACCATTTGTATATCAAAACTCTATAATGAATTTCAAACTTTAAGGTGTATAACTTTATGTATAAAAGTTCAAATGAAATAATTTTTTTGATAAATTATATACAATTTCAAGAAAAATATAATTAAATTCATATTAATAATTTTTTAAAATAAATTTTTAAGATACTTTTTTATTTTAAACAGTTTTTTTTCAAATACATTTTTCAAAACTTGATTTTCTCTTAAAAAAAAAAAAAAATCTCCATAGCATTCCCAACTAACCTTAAATGTTTATGATCAAATATTTCTATTTGAATGTGTATGTCGAAATGTTATTAATTTGGATGGCTTTCCCATCCAAGATAGCTTAAAAAAAGAAAAAAAAAACCCCTAAACAAACATGATTCTACAACAGGGGGATTGAATCAACTCAGGAACCAAGCGGCGGCTAGTGAGCTGAGAAGCCTTATTTATATTTGTGGTCACCGCTCGCCCTCTCCCTCTTTTAGCCACATTTCTGTCTCTCTCTCTCTCTCTCTCTCTCTCTCTCGCCACACTTTCTCTCTCCTCCTCAACAATGGCGGCCGCCACTGCTCCTCCCTCTTCCTCTTTCCTCTCCAAGCCGTCTCCTTTCCCTTCCTCTTCCTCTTCCTCACCAAAACCCCTCTTCAACCTCCCCTTCCCCCAAACCCCCTCTCTCCGCCGCCGCCTTGTCATCTCCGCCTCCCTCTCCAACCAAGCCGCCGCCTCCTCCTCCGCCACAGCCGCCATTGTGTCGGAGCCTGAGATGAAGCCGACGCCGGCGTTTGTCTCGCGGTTCCGCCCCGACGAGCCCCGCAAGGGCGCCGACGTCCTCGTGGAGGCCCTGGAACGGCAGGGCGTCACCGACGTCTTCGCCTACCCCGGCGGCGCGTCGTTGGAGATCCACCAGGCGCTCACGCGCTCCACCTTCATCCGCAACATCCTCCCCCGCCACGAGCAGGGTGGCGTCTTCGCCGCCGAGGGCTATGCACGCTCCTCCGGCCTCCCTGGCGTCTGCATCGCCACCTCCGGCCCCGGCGCAACCAACCTCGTCAGCGGCCTCGCCGACGCGCTCCTCGATAGCATCCCCCTCGTCGCCATCACCGGCCAAGTCCCCCGCCGCATGATCGGCACCGACGCCTTCCAAGAAACCCCCATCGTCGAGGTAACACGCTCCATCACCAAGCACAATTACCTCGTGCTCGATGTTGATGACATTCCTAGGATCGTTAACGAGGCTTTTTACTTAGCTACTTCTGGTAGACCTGGTCCTGTGTTGATTGATATTCCTAAAGATATTCAACAACAGCTTGTTGTTCCCAATTGGGATCAGCCTCTTAAGTTACCTGGTTACTTGTCTAGATTGGCTAAGGGCCCGGACGAGGCTCATTTAGAGCAAATTGTGAGGCTGGTTTCGGAGTCGAAAAGGCCGGTTTTGTATGTTGGTGGAGGGTGTTTGGATGCCAGTGAGGAGTTGAGGAGGTTTGTGGAGTTGACAGGAATTCCTGTTGCTAGTACCTTGATGGGTCTTGGTGCTTTTCCTTTGACTAGCGAGTTGTCGCTTCAGATGCTTGGAATGCACGGTACTGTGTACGCGAATTATGCGGTGGATAAGTCGGATTTGTTGCTGGCGTTTGGCGTGAGGTTTGATGACCGTGTGACTGGAAAGCTTGAGGCTTTTGCGAGCAGGGCGAAGATTGTTCACATTGATATCGATCCTGCAGAGATTGGGAAGAATAAGCAGCCCCATGTGTCTCTTTGTGGCGATGTGAAGCCTGCTCTGCAAGGGATGAATCGGATTCTGGAAGGGAGAGCAGGGAAGCTCAAGCTCGATTTTTCAAGTTGGAGAGAGGAGTTGAACGAGCAGAAGGAGAAGTTCCCGTTGGGTTTCAAGACTTTCGGGGAAGCGATCCCACCTCAGTATGCTATCCAGCTTCTTGATGAGCTCACCAATGGGAACGCGATTATAAGTACCGGTGTCGGCCAGCACCAAATGTGGGCGGCTCAGTTTTACAAGTACAAGAGGCCTCGCCAGTGGCTGACATCAGGTGGCTTAGGGGCCATGGGATTTGGATTACCTGCAGCCGTCGGGGCAGCCGTGGCAAACCCTGGCACAATCATTGTAGACATCGACGGTGATGGGAGTTTCATCATGAACGTCCAGGAGCTAACGACAGTCCATGCACACAAACTACCTGTGAAGGTACTGCTCTTGAACAACCAGCACTTGGGCATGGTTGTCCAATGGGAGGATCGGTTCTACAAGGCCAACAGAGCTCACACGTACCTCGGAGACCCCTCCAATCAATCCGAGATATACCCCGACATGGTGAAGTTTGCGGAGGCTTGTAGTATCCCGGCCGCCAGGGTGACCAAGGTGGGCGAGCTCCGAGGCGCAATTCAGAAGATGCTGGACACTCCTGGGCCATACTTGTTGGACGTGATAGTTCCTCATCAAGAACATGTCTTGCCCATGATTCCAAGTGGAGGAGCTTTCAAGGATGTGATCACTGAGGGAGATGGTAGAATAAAGTACTAGATTTTGCGTTTTATGTTTCCTTTTTAGCGTTTTTATGTACATTATTTTGTTGTTTTCGCTGGTGTGTCTGCTAAAATGTTCTGCTATGAACTTGAGCTCTTAATGGATTGGCTGTTAGCTTTAAATACTAGTGGTTTTGCTTTTACGAATATCTTATTAGCAAGTTAAGTTTCAACGCTATCTCTAAAAATCCTATTCAGCGATTCCAAAAAAAAGAGAAGGAAAAAGGAAAAGTCATATTCAAAGATGGTTTTCTTGATACAAGAATATCTACCACTGTAAAGGAATATATTTGACCTCAAGGCACTCTAATTTTGCTTTTTCTTTCTGTTAGCAAAATTCATTTAGGATTTTGACTACGTTACACATACAAAACTTCCAACTTATAAAATAAATAAATATATATATATTTATTTAGATTCTGATAATGATTCTGGTAATGATTAGAGATGCTATGGGCATACGATGTATATTCTGTTTCTGTGATGGAATTTTGGTCACCATCTAGATTCTAATATTGCTTTGATGTTATGAGAAACATCAGTATCTCACTCATTTGATTGTTCTGGATTTTGATAAGCACTTTTCTAAGCCACATTTACATATCGCTGCATAATTCTACTTTTTGTCAAATAAATTTTTTGTTCCCTGGAAAGAATTTTTTTCCCCTACTAAAAAAAAAAAAAGTTTTTCCTACTTAAAAAAAATTATAATAAAAGAATAGTTTTATCGTCGCAATTCCGATTTTCGTCATCTTTAGAAAAAATCCTGTAAATCACCATGGATCTAACAAATATAGATTGTCAGGGTATCAAATATGAGAATATTGATATCTTTATTGTACAAGCATGTTATTGAAGCATTAATGGGGAATCCCACAATATCGTCTATGGGGTGGGCTTCGTACATCTTTTGTTTCTTTTTCTTTCTTTCTTTTTTTTTTTAATTTTTTTGAAAATTTTTGGTGCATTCAAAAAAATGGGTCGCTGATGAAACTGAATTGCTCATTTTCTTAGCTAGAGAGACGTAGGTGCTTGTATCCTCTTAATTTGATGCATTAAATGAATGAAAAAAATAAAATAAAATGTAACAAAAAATAAAAAAGACATGATAATTAAGTACCACTCCATGTGGTTTGTTATTTGAAGGACAGGATAACAAATACGGTCAGATAATATAACACTATATATATGTGTATATATATGTATATATGTATTGCCCATCAATCCTGTAGAACAGTCTTAGCATTCTCTTTTATCATCCGAGTTGTTAGGCGTAGCAGCTTTCCTATTTTGTAGCTAGTTTGTTAGATAGAGAATAAGTGTGTAATCAACTTATAAAAGCTGAGTGCAAACGTTTTATTTTGAGTTAATGAAGTTCAGAATTCTCCATTTTCTAAGCAGTGTTTTTTTTTTGTATTTCGCTCCTTGTATTGAGTCTTTATGATATCAGAGCAGGAGATCTTGAGTTCAAATTCCTATGATTGTACTATTTAATTTCTTTATTATCATTCGTATGTTGAGTCTTTAATATGTTTCGGGCTTCTTAATATTTGTGTTAGACTTATAAAAATTAATATTTGTCCGCATATTTATCCATCTTCTGGCTTATAGGTGAGGGATAGTGTTAAAATATAAAACTATTACTAATCCACTCCCTAATAAACTTAAGCTTTTGAGATGGAATACTAAACTAATACATGTCTATGGAAAGTTTTTTGCATCCCAAAAATTAGGCTAATAAGGTAACGAGGGCAGTCACTTAAATCATACAACTAGTAACACCTGAGAAAGTTATGTTTGATTTTACGTTATATATCATCAAAAGACTTATAGAATCGGTCTTTTGGTGGCCCGATTCTCCTAATAAGGGCTACAAGAAATCGTTTCATTTTCTACCAACTGCATATTATACTAGTTGATGCCCAAACGGGTGCAGAGGGGTCAAGATTGATGTTGTAAGAGATCCGCCATGGAACAAATATATGTTTATTTTTCAAATGATTCATATCATCGAGTGTTACCCTTTCTGAATGTCATTTCAATCAAATAATCTGCAGCTGTCAATATTTCTTGCGGTAACATCTATTGAAGTTGTAGAATAGTAGGCAAAAACTTTGTTTTTTCCAAACTTAAAAGACTTTGGTTTGAGTTTGTATTTGGCAGTAAGTTCTCGAATTAACATTTTGTTCATGAGCCAAAGAAATGTTACGTATAGTCATCTTTATTTCTAAGAATGAAAGAGCTAATCTGAAATGAAAATGTTTGCCCGTTATCGAGCTTGAATTCTTGTTTCCGTAAAAAAGAAAACTTGTTGCCGGAGAAAAGAAAGACTAAAGTTTGTTAAAACTTGAAATCTCTTATTGTCCGTTTTATCACAATCTAGAATAGTAGTGGAAACAAAAATGCTACTCATCACTGTTAGAATCCACAGTCGCATGCCTTTAGTCCAATTTCACACTGATTAGTATGTTTTGTGTGTGATTGGGCTAAAGGCGTGCTATCAAGCATCAGTGATGATAAATAACATTTTCCCGCGAGAATGGATGAAATGAGTACTGCTCAAAGCAGTTAAAAACATAATCTACAAGGAAATTTCGAACACCACTTACTCATTGACCTGAGATGAAGCCATCGTGGTAGTATCGAAGGATTTCTTCCTCACCAAGAGGCAAGTTATCCTCGAAGGATTTGCAGGCGTATTGTCGAGACTGCACAACACGAAATCAGGCCTATGCAGCACCAGATTCAAGTTGTCCTTGCCGATGACAAGTTCAGTGGCATCAAGAAGAACATGCCATGAATTCCTGTGGGCTTCCGAGACCCAATGCAGTGAATAGTGAGTCCCATTCACGACAGCGCGGTAAGAGAACAGCCCCTTTTCCTTGTACTTGCTTTTCTTCCTGAAATTCTGGCTAAGTTGTGAGCCTTTGATCCTCAAGTCCAGCCAAGTCTCTGGTGCCGGAACCACTTTGGCTTCCTTGAAACTCGCGTATTCCCTTATGCAGTCTTCTTCCTCTCCGATGATGGTCAGGTAGGTATTCCCCTTCAAAAACGGATAGCTTTCTCCAACTAACTTCATGGAATCGGTGTAGTTTGGAGTGAAGAGTACAAGGTACTCGTTATCAGGCAAGCCGCAGTGCTTCAAGACCTTGTTTCGGGCCTGTATCTCCGGGATCGAGATGAAACTACCGGGAAAAGAGGATTTTGTCGTCAGGATATCGAGCAATCTGGATGGTTCCAATTGTGTCCTGTCTAGCTCAGGAAGGTTGCTTCCAGAGGAAGGTGTGGAGGCATCTCTGGAAGCTCCTCTTGGAGATTTCCTTTTGTCATCAGGAACCGGATCAGTTGACTCGTCGTTGATGCAAATACTCGATAGATCGAACTTTTCTCCTTTGACAAGCCCTGCATATTGTGGATACTTAGCCAGAACATACTGCTCAACATATTCCATTTCTGTTTGTGTAATTGGACCTGACCATCTGAGGCCAAGGCCATCATCATGTAGCGTTGCTATTGCTTCGGCAATGATATGTGGAGGAATTACGGTTTGCGCTTTCTGTCGTCGAATCAGAATTTGACCAAGCCATCATAAATCGAGTCAGATAACAGAATTAATCAAGAACTTTATGATAAAGACAAGAGAAAGTTCTCTATGAGGTTAAAGTTTTACCTTAACAACCATACTTCTTGGTCTGCTCTCTTCTGTCGCCGGTTTGTGTATGGAAGCGAAAAGAGATTTTTTGCACTGACGTTCACTCATGGCCTAATTTGATTTTCAACAAACTCTCAGAAGAACACTAAAATCTTTGTAAAAACAAATTTAGTAACATGAAATTCAGACCAAAGTAAACCACACATATGCAGAATCATTAGCACATACGTTGGATTCGACATGTGTACGGATCTCTTCTTCAGTGTTCCTCCCCATGGATCAAAACTTTGGAAAACTAGACGACAAAATATATAGGAAAAGAAAATAGATGTGGTTGTTTATACAAAGTCTTGACCAGAAAAGGGGAAGGAAAATTGAAGAAATGAGAGAATTCTGGGGCCAAGAAAAATAAGGCAAAAGAAGAGCTAAGGAATAGCAGTGTGTTTGTGTAAATACTTGGTAAAAGAAACCATTGGAGGAATTGGAAACAAAGGAAATGAGGAAAGAAAGAGGAAGCTATAGAGAGAGGACCAGGCCAGAGTCAAATATGACCCTCTTCGTTGTTGCAGTTGAGGATCTGAAAGTGAGGGTATTAAACAAATAAAAAAACTTCACATCCAAGAAAAGTACCCGAAAGTGACAATAGCAATGCTCTATTTTGTAAATTATTTGATAGGAGAATTCCATGATAGATAATGGTTTTAAACCATCAGATCATATTAAAATCATATCAGAATCAAAAAATATATCAAATTAATGGACTTTAAAAAAAATTTACCGGTTTGAAATTATACTCACAAATAACAATAGCAATGTTCTAAGCCCAAACACACATTATATAAAGGGTAATGTTCTATTTTGTGAATTTTTAACTATGGAGAATTCCGTAATTTTAAATTATCAAATCACATTAAAATCATATCAAACTTAAAAAAGTATTATAGTTTAATGAAATATGTGACGGTTTGGGTGTATATCCCTGTCAGAAAATGATCTTTTTGATGATGATGTTTGATTAATACGTGGCCTGCAATAATTGGTTAGGCTTAAAACCAGATCAAACCTTAAGTAAACAATTGATCTTGCTTAGAGTCCCCAAACATAATTTAACCGCGGATCTTATGTCATACTTCTTGAAGATGAATGCTTGACTGGAATTCAGCCTATTGTATATCTTCAGGGGTCATAGTGATTGACACTACGACATAAGGTTTTAGCTTGATTTCCAATTAAAATCATGAATATTTTTTTAACTATTTCACTTGGAGAAAGAATGATTCCAGTGATGCAGATGTTTGAGAGTGGAATCAATATGGGAAATAGATGTGCAATTCTTTTTGAACAATCTGTGAATTAAGACAAGAACATTATTATAAAGCTTAAGTGGTAATAAGCAGTGAGATCTATCTTTTATTAGTGATAATACTTAGAACCAATGCTATGAGCCTGCCTTCTACTATTGATGGTACTTAAGACCGATAGTGCCCTTAAGTAGTTTTCTTAGGACAATGCCAATGCACTCTAAGCCGTTGCGTTTAACATTATCCTTGTGATCAAAATTAGGGTTCAAATGCAAGAATATGAAACATGTTAGAGTTGTGTCAAGCCTAGTTATATACTACACCTTTCCACTGACCATAGTTCGACATGTGTATTAATTCTCGTACTATATAAGCGACTTTAAGGGTATTTGCATGGTTTGAGAGAATAAAATGACTAAGAGAGGTATTTTGAGAGTTGATTCTACTCTACTTCTTTTGATTACTATGAAAATTTATTTGTTTAGTGAATGTAAGTCTTACATTGAGAGTAATGCTTTTGAGTAGTACGACATGGGATATGATTAAGTGGAGCATTGGTTTAGGAGAACACGGGTTTAATCTCGCATTATATATACAAGAATAGTAAGAATTAGGGCCTCTAATTTTTGGCATCGAGTCCCATTAGTGTCATTTACCTTTGGTTATATAATTCAAAATATAGTTTTACATAGTAAGCTGTAACTTTATTGCACAAGTCAAAAGAAAAGCTGACGATAGAGAATTGGCAATGGCTTTCCATGAAAGTGAACAGAATTTTTTTAATCACCAATTTCACCACCCTAAAACATGCTGTAAGCAAAAATAGGTCATTCGGGTAAAATCTTTATTTTGCCTTCTCACATCACAAGAAACCAAAAACGGGCTTCTCTCAATTTTGGCATAAACTGTGTTTTTTACGCGAGTGCACAGAATATATCAAGATGCCTTTTGGAGATGCCTTGGAGTTTGGACAAAGAGCTTACATATATGGACAAATTCTTAACAAATTATTATTATTATTTTTGGTGGTATTAACAACTCATTGTTATTGTTTATGCAAGTTGACATCAATATAGGGAGGTCTCAACATTGGCATTAAAATAATATGAATATGCCTCTCCAATACTTCATAATTTAATGAGGAGGATTTAGTGGGAGATGTTAGGCTTGACATAGGAATAACTTAATAATTAAATATATGCATGCACAAACCTATTTGTAAAGATGCCGTGCAAAGACCTATATTTTGGTTGAGTCTAGTGGCTCAAATGTATTATTAAAAGCAGAGATAACACCTGTCAACTCTACTTAGAAAAACATTTAGTTTTTTTTTTTCTTTTTTTTTTTTTTTGGTGGAAAACAATAATTACTCAAGTCTTGTAAAACTTTAGCCCCTTGGCTGAAGTTCACGGTACCGGCTCTCCAGGAAGCTGCTTTTGAAAAGGACTACAAAACTAAAATACGTTCTCTCTCTCTCTCACACTGGTTTGAAATACGAGGTTTCGGCGACATTGTGGAACATAACCACAATCAGTTCATTAAGATTTCAACTATCACTCTTTTTTTATTATTTGTTTTTAAGGAAAAACGTAAGGTGGAAATTGTATTTTGGTTCTATTAATAGGTCTTATTATTTTAATTGTTAGAATAATTACTTAACGGTTTGATTCATGATTAGGTGTAGTTTTACAACTTTAAATTTATGACGTGAAAATTCACAAATCAAACCACCGAATAGTTAATCCAAAAGCTAAAACAGCAATACTTATAGGAGGGCAAACTACAAATTTTCTACTATTAGTTTTTCTATTTAATAAAAATTTTATAATAGAATTTCTTATTTTATACTATCAATAGAAATTATTTTTTTAACTATTGAATTATTTTTAAATAAATTTATGAGCGAAGTAGTTCGGTGTCACATATTATAAATTTTTAACGGGCACGCACAGTTCTTTTGAGTGTTTGTATCTCTAAGTACTATTCAATCTAATTTCTAAATGAATAAATAAGTACATAAAACACAACCCTTCAATCTAATAGCCATTCCATTTCAGTTCTTGCTTTTTAAAATATATATATATTTATCGATTTTCCTACTCTATCACTGCTAAAATCACCCATATAAAATGGAATCAACCCTTAAGTGAACATGAAATCTATTAACTAGTTTACACACTATTCCTATATTAAAAAGAAAAATATAAAATGGATAATAATTTAATATGATGATAAGGCCACACCTTTTCTTTTCTTCAACCAACACCACCCCACACCCACCACCCCACCCCCACCCCCCCGCGTTTTAAGTAAATAATTCTCTTATATGAACAACATTTAAACTTACTTTAGAAGACACAGAAAAGAAAAAAATATATAAACACACACACACTTCTTATTGCTACAACGTCAAGCAGCGTAGCAAATCTCCTCAATATGAGCATATGAAAACGAAGTATTGAGTTACCAGCTATATTAGTGGGCACTCTTTTCCACATCAGCAGCTGAAAGCAAATTAAAGTTTGCCATGCAGAAAAAAGTTAAGACATTTTACATCTATCTGCCCATCAAAATCAGAAATCAAGAGGCTTACCATATATAACTGAAAAGCGTTCCAGAAGGTCAAATTGATTGAAAGTGGCCTTGCAACAACTCACTAGCCTCCTTCAACTTCACTCATAAGCATCAAACGAGTCACCAAAGAAAAAAAGTATTAAAAAAAAAAAAACTTAAACCATACACAAACCACAAGCATCCGAAAAACATGATTTGGGAAACCAAACCTCAATCAAGTTCCAATCTTTTAAATGGGCAGTTTAGTTTTTCAACTGCAACATGGCAACCACAGCAATTAGGTGGCGAGCTGACGGCTAGTGGAAAAGGCGCTAGGGAAACACTTGAAACAAAAGCAACGTTTTCCTTATTTCTCACTCAATAAGATCTAAAGCATTCTGATTCGTGTAACAAATCACCAAAAACTCAAGACTGGTACTCTTTTCCTAGGAGAATGTTGCAGTGGGTGTTGTGGAGCTGAAAGCAAAGAGAGATCCCCCAAAAAAATGCCCCCAGAAGTGCCTTATTGCCGTTCTCTTGTAACCCCGTTAGTTCGATCCTCCAGTCCAGTCTCACCTGAGGCAAAGCTGCAGATACTTTCCAGCCAGAAATATTGCCAGAGAACAAAAAAGATGAACCTCACCAAGAAGAGAATCATCCCCTTTCTAGTTATGATCCTTGCGATCATTTCTATCCTCAGACTTCTTAGAATTACAGTTACTTCTTATTCTTCTTCCCCTCCGTTGCCTGCTTTTCCTCCCCCTCTTCTAGAAACATGTTCTTCACCTTCTCCAGATTGCACTCAAGTTCCTTCAGATGCATCAGAGTCCAAAATAAAGTTTCTAAGAACCTTCCCAGATGCCACTGTGCTCACAGAAAAGGAATTCCAGCTTCTATTCAATTTGGTTATTCAAAAAGCTCCCTGCAACCTCCTCATTTTTGGGCTCGAACCTGAATACCTATTTCTCTCTTCAATAAATGCTGGCGGCACCACCATATTTCTAGAGAACGATCCTGAAAAACTAAACACAACCAGGCCGAAGTTCAACACCACCAGAATCTATAAGGTTGAGTACGAGGCACCTGCAAAAGAGGCATTCAAATTGTTAAAGCATGCAAGGAATAACCCAGCTTGTGCAGCCAGCTTAGGAGAGCTTCAAGCATCAAAATGTCGACTGGCATTGAGAAATTTGCCGCACGAAGTTTATGAGCTTACATGGGATGTAGTTGTGGTAGACGGCCCAAGAGGAAATGCACCAGAGGCACCAGGCAAAATGGCTGCAATATATACAGCTGCTGTGATAGCAAGAAATGGGAATGCAACAGATGTAGTAGTGCATGACGTTGATCGGATGATCGAGAAATGGTTCTCCTGGGAGTTTCTTTGTGATGAGAACTTGGTTTCTTCCAAAGGGAAATTTTGGAATTTTAGGATCAGAGGTGGACTGAATACTACAAAATTTTGCCCTTCTGAAACGGTTACACTAGTCTAATAGCTTCTTTCTTCCTTTTTTTTTTTCCTTCCTTTTGCTTTTTCTGTGTGTTGTCCTCTCTTCCCCACAACCCCAAACCCCTCCCCCACCACACCCACCCACCCAGCCACCCCCCCCCCTCCTCCTTTTTTTTATAAATTTTTGTAAGTAAAACTCTATAAGGACAGCAGAGCGAGTTCCATTAAGTATCAAGTTCTTCAGGGTAATTATTCTGGTTCAGAATCACAATAAGAGGCAGATGATGGATGAACTGCGAAAGTAGAAAAAACTTGTACATTTATTTCTCTCAAATCAATATATTGACATTTCAAAAATCATTTCTCAAAGTTGAAAACAAGGAAAAAGGAAAAATCTCATTATCATTGTCCAAATGTACAAATGTGTGAGCAAGATTTATAGTGAATTTCCATCCTACAGAGTAAGTCCCCCCATGACAATACTACGAGCCAAAATTTTCGGACCAAACGCACTTTTGGTACAACAGCCTAAAACCAGTTATAAGATACAGTCTGAATCTTGCTATCCGCCCTTTCAATATTTTCTACAAAATTTTGCTACCATTTTTTTCCGAACCAAAACTGCAGGAGGAAATGTAGGATCAACTGCCACCAGAGTAATCAGTCAGTTGCACAATGTAACCATCAGTGACACAATCATTTACTCGCATCTCTTTGCTGCAACAAGGACATAATGCAGTTAAATAAACAAACTACAACCACAGGTATTAGCATATTTCCAACACTACACTATTAAAGCCCTGGACATCTGAAACCATGAAAATTGAGACGTCCATCTAATTCATCATTCTAACAAGCATAAGTAAAGTATGTATGATGCCTCAAATTTTATTTTATTTTTTATTTACATCAAATAAGTTGGACAAAAAGAAAAGAAAAAAGGAGGTCAACAACTTAACTTCCACTTGCCCTAATTACTGGTTAAAATTTGTGGCACAAGTAAGCAGGCTGTAGTTCTAGACTTCTCAGTAAGATACGGAAAAACATGCAATTTAGTGATGTAACAAAGCATTACGAATACAATTCCACAATTTAATCTAAAAGTAGGCTCAAATTTAAAAACCTAAACCAAGTGGGAATTTAAAACCTACCATTCGTTTGCTAATGTAGGGCTGTATCTTAACTGGCCCGGCAGGCTCACTTTCAACTTTGGGTGACTTTTGTTTCTCCAACTCAAGTCCCATTCGTTTGCTAGTATATGGTTGTATCTTAACTAGCTCGGCAGGCTCACTTCCAACCTTGGGTAACTTTTGTTTCTCCAACTCAATTCCCATTCGTTTGCTAGTGTACGGTTGTATCTTTACGGGCTCGGCAGGCTCGCTTTCAACCTTGGGTAACTTCTGTTTTTCCAACTCAAATTCCATTCGCTTGCTAAGGTAGGATTGTATTTTAACTGGCTCAGCAGTGCCACTTTCAGCTTTGGGTAAGTTCTGTTTCTCAAACTCAAATTCTTTTCTAGACTCTTTTCGGCTACCGAATTGCCAAACTCTACCAAAATTAGGAAGCCAGTTAGCATCAAACTCTTTCTTCACAAGCTCCCCTCTCTTTTCCATCTCCATCTCCATCTTTCTCCTTTCCGCCCAAGCTGCCCCCACCCTTTTTGGATTCAATTTCTTGGACTTCCCTGACTTATTTGAGGAAGAAGCAAAGCTACCCAAGACTTGTTGAAATCCAACATTTAGTTGACTTTCTTCAGCTGCATCAAACCAAGGAGGAGGTGCCCCGGTATGCACATTTCCTCCAGAACCTTGAGGCACAAAAATTTGAGTGAACGTCTGTATGCCTGAATACAAGAATCCAAAGATAAATATTTATCCATATTAATCAAACAAAACTCAATTTATCAACCTCCTGCAGAAACCTTTCCAAACAATGCGTTTTTGGGTTTTACTGCCACGTAGACAATTACATTCTTAAGAACACAAAGCTCAAATGGTGTATTTATATGGCCTTCAATACGATCAAGACACAAAAAATGACCCAAAAAAAAAAATCCGAAATAGGCATTTCCATTTCATCGGCAGAACCCTCGTTAAAGTAGAAACCAAATGCAAAAAGAACACACTATAAAGTACAAACAGGAAAATGTTACCTGTTGAACCGTTCAAATTTACAGAACTTGGACCAGAATGTGTCTCCAAAGGTAAAGAAGACGTAACACCAGCTGAATAAAAGCTAGAATTTGCAACTTCAGTGAGTCCTGAATGGGATACCTGATACTCATTCGTATGGCATTGTAAAGGCATAACATTATTCAAAATCCTTGAGTTAACAGAGTGTATATCATTATTATCTATAGAACTATCAGTATTTACGTAGTTGAGTTCATTGTGGATATCATTTGAAGGTCCAACGAACGTTGCTTTGTTAGACAATGACGCTTCACTCTTTAACGATTTACACTTTTTCTCCCACTGCAAGAAAAAGAAATCACTTAACCGAGAAATATATATATATATATTGAGAATACAAATTAAGAAAATTGATAACGCACGAATTACCTTTGCAACTTCAGATTCAGTTATCCTAAATTTGTCAATGAAATCCGTTCCTCCACCGTATTTCCACAAAAAATGCTTCAAATTCTTCAGGTGATCCGTCCTTGCCAAGTGAATAATCGCATTACTACTGAAAAAAAACAGAAAACAGAAAGCAAGATCATTAATAATTCCTCTTTTCGTTTGCTTTCCTCTTATATCTAATATTTTCTTCCGTTTTCTGACCATCCAAACAGAATATTAATTAGGAAAATTGAGAACGCGTACCAAGCGAAGGAGCTTCCGAGCTCGCCAACGTCCGTGTCGCAGAAGACGCACCACAGGCGGTTACGGGAGGCGTGTTCGGAGCGGAGGAGGGTAGGGTTTTTGAGGAAGAAGCGGACATCCGAGAGCTTATTCTGGAATTTAGAGAAAAAGAGGGTCAGAGACTTCTTGTGGCTGGGGAAGTACTTGTGACGCTGGCCTTGGTCGTGATTCAGCTTGCAGACCTTGCAGTACTCGAATTCCGACACTTTCTTCCTCTTCTTCTTCTTTCCCTCCTCCTTCTTACTCTTGTCCATACAACTAGGGTTTGACTGTGGCGTCTCCATTGATGTACGGAACGAAGCTCTGATCTCCTCTCTGTCCTCCGCTCAGCAAAAAAAAAAAGAAAATCGTCGGAGTAGTCCTGGGAACTTTTGCGGAGGGAGAAACTTAAAAAATAAAAATAAAAATAAAAATAAAAATAAAATGAAGAAGAAGAAGAAGGAAAATGATGAATTGAAATCGATTAGTCCCTAAATATATATTTTTTAATAAAAAGTCCCACACTATTAAAAATGTTGCAAATAAACACTAACTACCGTTGAACAATACACGAAAAATAATAATAAATGTTTGGACGTTTGTTTTCCGTATTAAGTTCATATTGTGTTTAAATGCAATGTAATTTTCATCCAAATATAAAAATTTTATATTCAAATACAATGCTTTCGTACAGTGTCTCAAATACATTTATTATTCTAGAATATTTTAAAAATAAAATTTTTAAAATCTATTCACATCATATTATCTTTCTATCTCACTTTTCCTATCTACTTTTACCAATCACATCAACTTTTCAACTCTAAAATACAATTCAAATAATTTTCATCCAAACACACATTGTATTCAAATGTAAAATAAATTATTTTCATCCAAATACAAAATGTATTTAATATATTATATTTGCATTGTGTTCAAACGTAATGCGAATACAATATATTTATCAAGCGCCCCATTTTATAAACACTGACTAAACTAATCTTAAAAAAAAAATCAAATAAAAAACCTCGTTAAATAGAACTACATTTGTAATTGCTAATCAAAGAGCCCTAATTTCTCCTATCGATACACTTTTACTGATTAAAACCCTTCAAAATCAATTCCAAAACCAAAAAAGAACGAGTTTTATTATTAACAAAGAGAGTTACCGAATAAAAAAAAGTTGGCTTATTAAAAAAAAAGAGAGGAGTTCGATGTTGGAAAATGGCTTATTTAAGTCATGATAAAGGCTCATTTTGAGGCTCGATTTTGAATGAAGCCTAATTAGAGTTTGGGCCGGGTCTTGATGGATTTGCGTTTTCCATTGCAAGGAGATCAAAATCGGATATTCACACGCTCAAAATGATAATCAGGTGAATGAGAAATTAATACTTCAAATGTGCTACTTGAAATGGTAGCTTAAAAGGGAAATTACAAAAGTCTCATATTGGCTAGAAGTGAAGCCATGGTGATGTATATAAGAGATTGCATTTCAAGACCTAGGTAAGCATGTATACCTAAAAGGCTCTCTCATGAGTAGGGGGGGTGCAAAATCCCAGACATGGTGGGTTAGGGGCCCATCGTGTGCGCCCGCGACCTACGAACACGAATGCCAGACCGGAAAAGCCGACCTCATGCGGGCTTTGTTTAGCAATTTTTTTTTTAATTTTTTTCGGCCTAAGAAAAGCCAAGATTTGCATGAATATGGCTTAATTGGCTTGGTTAAAAGCTTAATGGAGGGAATAATGAAACTTAATGGAGACCATCATGAATATGCACGAATGTGGTAGTTTTTTTCTTTGAGAATGCAAAAAGATTTTGGTTTTCATCATAGAAAGTCAAAATCTAGACATGGACATGGCCAAGTGCAATGTAAGGAATGAAACTCATGAATTAAAGGGTTAAATTTTGGGCTAATGGGTGATTAATCCCGTTAATCCATGCATGTAACATTCCATTTTATGAGCCTATATAAAAGTCATTCTCTACATGAAAAAAAAAAAAAAAAACATAACAAAACACTAGCTTTCTTTCTTTCTTTTGTTCTTGAGTTCTTTTGCAGCTTTGTAGTCAGTTTTGGTGATAGTAGAAAGGTACAAGTTCAAGTTCGGTGTAACGGTTCTGATAGTGTTACGTGATTTCATCGTTATCATTGTATCCTGGGAAACAGACGTCCTACGAATCCTCAAGCACTCTTGGGAGGGGACGAATCTGTTTTAAAAAAACCATGCTTCATGTGCCTCGACATCATCTTTGATTCTGTTTAAGTTTGGTAGAAGGTTGAATTCGTGTCATAACATTTCGCTTATTGTAACAAGTTGATTAGATAAATTGTTCTTCTTTGCATTTTCCATATTTTGTCTAACAATCTTAAAACAGATTCACATACAAATGAGGACAGATTTGCATAGGAAACATTTCCTTTTGTTGGAAATTTTTGAATTTTCGTACTAACTTGAAGTTTTTTTTTTGGAAAAAGAATGGCTGACAACATGAACGTGGTTGTTCCTAGCAGAAGCAACACTGTGACCCCTGAACCGTCCCTGGTGGTTCAGATAACAAACTAGGTCTCAACTCCTGGCTCAACCTCGATACGGTCTTTGCTTGTTTCAGTTCCCGCGAACCACAATGAGAAGCCTGAAAAGTCCATTGGGTTAAACTTTAAGACGTGGCAACAAAAGATGTTGTTTTCCTTGACAACATTGAATCTTGCGTGATTCTTGAAAGAAGATCCTCTTAGTGTTAGAGAGGATGAAGTGGATACACAAGCATTTGAAGCGGTTAATGCATGGAATTGTTCAGACTTCCTATGTCGTAAGTATGTGCTTAAAGGTTTATCTGATAAGTTTTACAATGTGTATAACTCGAAGAAAACAGTTAAGGAACTATGGGAGTCCTTGGACAAGAAAAACAAGTCCGAAGACACGGGTGTGAAGAAGTTCTTAATGGGCCAATTCTTGAATTACAATATGGTAGACTCAAAGATTGTGATTAGTTAAGTTCAAGAAATCCAACTTATCATCCATGGGATACATGTCGAAGGAATGGCCATCAGTGAATCCTTTCAAGTAGCTGCGCTAATTGATAAGCTACCCCCCGCCTGTGAGGAGTTCAAGAACTATCTGATACATAAGAGAAAAAAGATGACTGTGGAGTAACTGGTTGTCCGACTTTGCATCGAAGAAGACAATAGACGATTCGAGAAGAAGTTCTCCAATGCAATCGCAAACACTGCTAAGGCTAATGTGGTGGAGCATGATGGGCCCAAAAAGAAGGGAAAACCTAGATCCAAGTTGGGATCGAAGGGAGGAGTTTCCAAAAAAAAATTCCAAGAAAAGTGTTTTAACTGTAACAAGGTTGGGCATAAGTCAGCGAATTGTAGGCTGCCAAAATGTAACAAAGAAAAGGAAGCTAACTTAATGGACGCCATCTCAAAAAGTGTGTCTGACATCAGCTTGTTTACTGTGGTCTCAGAATGAACTTGGTTGATTCCAACCCAAAGGAGTGGTGGCTCGACACTGGGGCTACAAGACACATCTACTGCCACCAAGCTGAGTTTGCTGATCTAGTTCCGTTGGAAACTAGAGAAAAGCTGTTTATGGGCAACTCCGCAACTTCTGAGATCAAGGGTCAAGGAACGATATTCTTGAAGATAACTTTGGGCAAGGAAGTAAAGCTCTACAATGTGCTGTATGTACCCGATATCCAAAAGAATCTCATATCTGGAACGATGTTGAGCATGCATGACTTTAAAATGGTGTTTGAGGCTGATAAAATTGTTTTGTCCAAATAAGGAATGTATGTAGGGAGGGGTTATTTAAAAAATGGAATGTGAAAAATGAATGTCATAGTTGTAAAACCCAATAATGTGAATAAAAAGAGAAAGTCTTCCGCTTATATGCTTGAGTCTTCTAACTGATGGCATGGTGGACTAGGACATGTTAATTATGATACATTGCATAGATTAATTAACTTGGATCACATATCCGCATTTTATATTGACTCAAAACATAAGTGTAAAACTTGTGTAGAGGCAAAACTAACAAGATCATCATTCCAAACAATTGAAAGGAATACTGAACCATTAGACCTAATACATAGTGATGTTTGTGACTTAAAGTTTGTTCAAACTAAAGGTGGTAATAAGTATTTTATCACTTTCATTGATGATAGTATAAAGTATTGTTATGTATATTTGTTAAAAAGCAAAGATTAAGCTGTGGAGACATTTGCTCTCTACAAGCAAGAAGTTGAAAACCAACTTAATAAAAATATTAAGATGGTTAGAAGTGACCAATATGGTGAATATATAGAACCATTTAGTGTATTTTGTGCACAACATGGAATTATTCATGTGGTCACACTGCCATACTCTCCCCAATCAAATGGCATTGTTGAACGTAAAAATCATACTTTAAAAGATATGATGAATGCAATGTTGATAAGTTCTGGGTTGCCATAGAATATGTGGGGGGAAGCCATTTTATCGGCAAATTACCTTTTAAATAAGGTTTCGCGTAAGAAAGTCTATAAGACCCCATATGAACTATAGAAAGGAATGAAACATTCCTACAAATACTTGAAAGTGTAGGGGTGTTTGGCCAAGATAATGACATCAATGGCAAAAAGGATGAAGATAGGTCCTAAAATAGTTGATTGCATCTTCATTGGGTATGCTTATAATAGTGGTGCATATCAATTCCTTGTGCATGAGTCTAAAAACCCTGACATATACAAGAACACGATATTTGATTCTAAGAATGCATAGTTCTTTGAATACGTATTTCCATGTAAGACTAAGGAAGATAAGCCAAGTTCATCAAAATGAACTATTGAGACTATTAAAGAAGGTAATAGTCAAAACTCTGAAAATGATGAAATCATAGAAACTGAGGAAGAGCCTAGACGAAGTAAAAAGGTAAGGATAGAAAAGTCTTTTGGACCAGATTTTCTAACCTACATGCTAGAGGCTAAACCTCAAACATATAAAGAAGTTATGAGCTCAACTGAGGGTCCTTTATGGAAAGAAGCCATAAAGAGTAAGATAGATTCTCTCTTGCAAAATCACACTTGAGAACTAGTAGACCTTCCACCGGGAAATAAACTACTTGGTTCTAAATGGATTTTCAAACAGAAAATGAAGGCAGATGGAACAATTGACAAGTATAAGGCCAGACTTGTGATAAAAGGCTATAGACAACGAGAAGGCCTTAATTACTTTGACACATATTCTCCTGTGACAAGAATAACATCTATAAGGATGATACTAGCAATTGCCACACTATGGAATCTTGAAGTTCATCAAATGGATGTGAAGACCGTTTTTCTTAATAGAGACCTGGAAGAAGAAATATATATGGAGCAACCTGAGAGTTGTATAGCTCTAGAACAAGAAAAGAAAGTTAACAAATTGGTAAAGTCACTATATGGACTAAAACAAGCACCAAAACAATGACATAAAAAGTTTGACGATGTCATGATGCCAAATGATTTTAAAATCAATGAGTGTGACAAATGTGTTTATGTCAAGAACACTGAAAATGGTTATGTCATTCTTTGTCTGTATGTTGACGACATAATAATTGTGACTAGTAATGATCGAATGATCAAATCTACCAAACACATGTTGAACTCAAGGTTTAATATGAAAGATACGGGACCAGCTGATGCAATTCGGGGAATCAAAATCATAAGGTTTTTTAATGGTTTCATGATAACTCAATCACACTACATAGATAAGAAACTTGACAAGTTCAATAAAAATGATTCTGGTATAGTCAGAACTCCTATTGATATGAGTCAACATTTGTCTAAAAATAGAGGACAAAGCATATCTCAAGTGGAGTATGCTAGAGTGATTGGCAGTCTGATGTATGTAATGAGCTGTACAAGACTAGACATTGCATTCACTGTGAGTAAATTAAACAGATTCACAGGTAATCCAGGGGATGACCACTGGAAAGCAATTATGAGAGTACTGAGGTACTTAAGATATACTCGTGATTATGGACTATATTACTCAAGAGAACTTGCTGTATTGGAAGGATATTCTGATGCAAGTTGGATATCTGATACATAGGATTCTAAAGTTACCAGTGGATATATATTCATCTTGGGTGGTGCAGCTATTTCGTGGAAATCTCTGAGCAAACAGTAATAACCAGATCCATAATAGAAGCTGAATTTGTCACCTTGGATAAATGTGGTAAGGAAGCTGAATGACTTAGATATTTCTTGGAAGACATTCCGGATTGGCCAAAGCCTGTACCTACAATATACGTACATAGTGATAGCTAATCAGCTATTAGTAGAGTGCATAACACGATGTATAATGGTAAGTCAAGACATATACGTCGTCGACATAATACCATTAGACAATTGATCTCAACGGGAGTTATGGCCATTGACTATATAAAGTCAAAAAACAATATTGCGAATCCATTGACCAAAGGTTTAAATAAAGATCAAGTTGAGAAAACATCGAGAAGAATGGGACTAAAGCCCATGGAAAAATAAGTCGAAGCAATGGAAACCCAACTTAGTTGACTGGAGATCCCAAGATTTAGGTTCAATAGGACAACTAAATTATGTTGACCAGCTTAGTTCACTGTAGGGGTTACTCTAACCCATTCCTATGATAAAACAGTGAAATCCATTCGAGAAGAGGTTAAACATTTGTTTTGAATGATTCTTATGCACCGAATACATTGAGAATCCAAGCGGAGTAATACGGGTTACTCTCGAATAAGAAATCACCTATGTGAGAAAGAAGTGAGCCACTTCAAATGAGAATTGTGAGGGTTCAATTGTTCAAAAACTCTTGCAGAACCAGGCAGATGTTCATGACTCAAACTAACATAACCATGAGAATAGAATTGTGTCAGGAAGACATCTGTGTGAGTTATATTATTGTTTACACAAATGGCAGAACAGTTCAAGAACATGGCGTCTACTAATCAGTTAGCAAAGTAAATATAATCTCACAAGGGAAGGTTCAAGGGTTAATACCTACCTATCCTATATAGATATCGATTGCAGGACTTTATCACTAGTCGAGTATGTGTTTTCTCATCGTCAGTCAATTTTCATTCATGTGGGGGATTGTTAGAAAATGGCTCATTTAAGCCATGATAAAGGCCTATTTTGAGGCCCAATTTTGAATGAGGCCCAATTAGAGTTTTGGTCGAGTCTCATTGGATTTACGCTCTTTGTTGTGAAGAAATCAAATTGGATATTCACACTCTTAAAATGATAATCGGGTGAATGAGAAATTGATACTCCAAATGTGTCACTTGAAATGGTAGCTTGGAAGGGAAATTACAAAAGTCCCACATTGGCTAGGAGTGAAGCCATGGTGGTATATATAAGGGATTGCATTTCAAGTCCTAGGTAAGCATGTATACCTAAGAGACTCTCTCACGTGCAGGGTGGGTGTAAATCCCGAACATGGTGGGTTATGGGCCCATTATGTGCGCTCGCGACTTGTGGACATGAATGCCGAACCGAAAATGCCCACCTCGTATGGGCTTTGTTTTGTAATTTTTTTTTATTTTTTTCGGTCCAAAAAAAGCCAAGACTATCCATATTCCCCTAAAAACTGAATTTGCATGAATGTGGCTTAATTGGCTTGGTTAAAAGCTTAATGGGGGGAATAATGGAGCTTAATGGGGGGAATAATGGAGCTTAATGGAGATCACCATGAATATGGATGAATGTAGTAGTTTTTTTCTTTGAGAATGCAAAAAGATTTCAGTTTTCACCATGGAAAATCCGAACCTAGATATGGAAATAGCCAAGTGCAATACAAGGAATGAAACTCATAAATTAAAGGGTTAAATTTTGGATTAATTGGTGATTAATCCCATTAATCCATGCATGTAGCATCTCATTTTGTAAGCATATATAAAAGCCATTTTCCACATAAAAAAAAAGCACAACAAAACACTAGCTTTCTTTCTTTCTTTCTTTTGTTCTTAAGTTCTTTTGTAGCTTTGTAGTCGGTTTTGGTGATAGAGGAAAGGTGCAAGTTTGAGTTTGGTGTGATGGTTTTGATAGTGCTACGTGATTCCGTCGTTGTCGTTGTATCTTGGGAAATGGACGTCCTACGAATCCTCAAGCACTCTTGGGAGGGAACGAATCTGTTTTAAGGAAAACGGGCTTTACGTGTCTCGATATCATCTTTGATTCCGTTTAAGTTCGATAGAAAGTTAAATTCATATTGTAACATTTCACTTATTGTAACAAATTGATTAAATAAATTATTCTTCTTTGTATTTTCCATATTTTGTCTAATATTAGATACATACAAGCATAAGTTCAATCAAAAACACAGTCTTCATCCGAGTTTTTTTTTTTTTGTAATTTTTTTTTTACGTTTTAAGTGGGATTTTTTTTTGGTTAGAGAAAGTATAAATTTATCTTTAACTTTAATTTTAATTCCAATAATGAGAATAAAATCCTAATTTTGATCCTAAATCCATTTAATTCCCTCCAAACTTTACTTCATCCCATTATTTTTGTCAAAATAACCTTTTAGCTCGCTTGTATCAAAAATAGTTACTTCTTAAACGACAATTAGGATTTATCTTTTATTTGCATCAATTTTTGAGTTTAGGAATCGTTTAATAAAATATAATTAGATATTAATTATGTGATGCCTGTTATTTTCACATACAAGTTTGGTCAATAATGACACATTTATATTACATTTTCATGATATTTAACAATTGTTGATACAAAATTATTAGTTGACATCATAACTTCTTTAATTATATTTTTAGTTAATGGTGTAGTGTAAAAGCTCAATATCCTCGTGTAAGAAGCTTGATGTACTAAAAATAAATATATATAATAAAGAAATTTTTTTCATTATCATTACTAGTGTTATTATTATGATTATGATTATAATTATTATTATTATTATTATTAATTTATTATAGTCTCACTGATCATGAAATAAGTGTGTATTTGTATTTGTTATTAATATATATATAATATTATTTAGAAAGTTGGAGAATTTTCTAGAACCTATCTATAACTTCTTTTCCTCTAAAATTGACTTTTGATGTTGGCTACTAGTTGTATAAGTTTGTCTCATTATTTATTCACAGACAAAAAAAAAAAAAAAATCCATTTTTCATCTTATTTCCCATCTGAAGATTTTTAATCTTATTTCCCATCTGAAGATTTCTTCTTCTGCTACTCGTACTCACTCAAGATATATATATATATATATATATAAGTCTTTCCATCGTTTATAGCTAAGGTAATCATCCAAGTGTTTAGATGTTCATTTAGTTTCCATTTGAGTTCTGTTAAGAGCTTGTGGTGTTACTTTTTGTATAGTTTACTGTTGACCTTCCAACTATATGTATATATATATAGTTTCATTTAGTTTTCATGCGACTAATTTACGGTATATCTACACATTAATACGTCGGTAGTTTGATTTGTTAGCTTATAAAAAAAATTAAATTCAGTAGTTGCTTTGTATTTATAAATTATATATAGATATGTATATATATATATCCTACAAAATTTATATGAGAGAAACTATATAGTATTAGAGATGACGAATCCTTTAATATGTATGCTCTCTATACTTATAAAAAGAAGAGAGTTTTATTTTCTTTTTGGGTTTTCACCAATTTCGTTTATTAGTTTTAACTAATGTACAAATTTTTGTATAATATAGTTACTAGATTTATACTTGTACACAGCTACTAATATTATAGCTTTCCTAATGGAAATATGTGGAAACATTAAGTTTTATTTACTTTCCTTGTGTATTTGTTATTTTTATATATAAATATTTAAGTATTTTAAGCATGATGGTTAGAATATACTTATTTAGAAACATTTTTAATTTGGTTCCTTTTAGTAAAAACTTCTATTGAACTTTTAAAGTTTTATCTTTGGAAGTGTATATTTATAAACTTATTGCTAGGAAGTATTACATTTTACTTAGGATACAAATACAGTGTTATTGATGTATATATGTATATATACATTCATGTAAGTATGAAACACTATGGTTACTATCAATTTGTTTAATTGTCACGGTCTGTATGCTAATATGGATCTTAAGGTCGTGTATAGTGTATAGATTTACATATAGTTACTGTATCATTATGGTTAAGTGTCAAATATGTATTATAACCACAAAGCTATAATAATTATACTAGGATTAATAACACATTTCGCTTAACGAGGATACCAAAGTCTTCTGCTTTTCTCTGTTTGTCTCAATATAAGATAAGCAGAAATTTGTTTCAACTGCATCACAAGATAAATAATAAGATACGTTTTTACTAAAGCATTTGCAGGCATGATATCATGATATATGGATGTTTTTATAAATTAATCATCATACAATATGAGAAAGAGATTTTGTTTATGTGTACGCCATGTAGTTTGTTTATAAATAGCCTTAATAAGTTTCTTAGGCTAGATGAGAGCTTAATTTGGTCTCATGGGCTAGATTAAGACCATTTCAAACCTTATTGTAATTCTTAGGATTGGGGAACTACATTGTCTCATGGGTTAGATTGGAACACTTTATATTGCTAGCTAAAGTTCGATAGTATACATGTATACTATTTTCTAGGCCTGGATGAGTGGCTCATGGTGTACACAATAATGCACGCATTATAAATATTTTTATGAAATGGTAAGTACAATGAAAATTTGATAAACTTATATATCATGCCATATTCATCTAATTGCATAGTTTTTACTTACTGGGCATTAGTTCATATAGTTCTTGTGATGCAGGTGAGGGTGCATCCCAGTAGTTGTCGATACCAGGAGGTCGGCTGGCACGCTTACCATACTTGTGACTTAGTTCTATATAGACAATGTTGACCTTATATGGGTATACTTTTATTTTGATCTGTATGTTTTGGTACTTGAATTAATTAATTATAGGGTTTGTGATATATAATTTGTCAACATTTCGTGTTGAGATATAATTTATTGTATATATGTCATATTAGCCTAGGTTTGGCTAATAAACCTCTATAGTTATATGTAAATGTCAATTTAAACACGTGATACGGCAGCCAAATCATAATATCAACCCGAGATTTAAGGAAAAACATTTATTACGAAAAGCGGGTCAACATTATAATTTAGCTAAGCCTAATTATTTATAAAGTAGCATCATAACCACATAATAAAATAAAGTAGAAAATAAATACTTTTTAATGCGGAAATCAAACACAAAATCGGTTTTCAAAAGAAATTACCAACCATAAAATATTCCCAAGCATGAAATTTAGATAACGTGAAATAAAGTCCAAACTTAATGTCTCATTACATCAGAACGAGAAACAGAAAGAAGAAGATGGAGTAAACGGATAGCATCATCTTCGGTAGAAACGGATAGCTCAACGATTTTCAGAACTACTACCTACCGCACCTGGAAGTAGTCATTTCGAAATCACAAAGAAAGGGACGTGAGCGCTGGCTCAGTAGGACAGAAACAAAGGTGGGTTAAACAGGTAACATTTAAAAGTATGACATAATATTTGTTTCCAAAGATAATCAACAATTTAAGAATACATGGCATAATAATCATTTCAAAAAAATAATCAACAATTTCGTGAAAACATTTTAATACAAGTTTTATTCTACTGAGGACTTAGCGTAACTGCAATATACGTGCCCCAATATTAAAATAATAAATCATTAAAATAAACCATCATATTTTGAGTGAGGACTTGTCGTAGCTATAATATACGTGCCTCGAATTGAATTATCCTAGATCATCTCGTTATGGTCGAAATAGGCCGAACGGCCCTGCGCAGGTTTAGGGACCTTCTCACATGGCGTCAACTTTGGGACGCATGCATCATTTATAATGATCGTGAACTAGAGCTCAATTATGTTCACCGGATTATTCAAAAGATGGTATTTACTAAGTTATATTATGCCATTAATCAAAACGCGCTTTAAAATATATATTTATTACAAAACACTTTGCATGCGTTTATTTTATCAAAAAGAGTATAATAATTTCATAAATTGAAAACAGCATGCCATCGATAAAACAGGGAAATTTAAAACACTTGATTACTCCCAGAAAAGGCTAGAAAGTCCTACCTCGATTATTGCACATGCGTTACGATAACGTGATCCACAAATCAAGCAAGAACGTCAAATAACTCCTATAATCACAACGTATGATCAGTCCAGGTCTAGACATAATCATCCAATCATTTTAGTGTGCCACAAAAAGATTTTAAAATGTTAAACATTTGGGATTTAAAATTTGTGAAAAACCCCTAAGTTAGGATATTACTGGACATGGGCAGACTGATCTAGGCTGACTGTAAAATCAATATCAATTCATTTTTAATCCCAAAAATTCTAAATTTTTAATATGTTAAACTACACATCCGTAGCTTTAATTCCATATAATTTTTATAATTTTTGGACGTCGTTTGGTTATTCAATTAGGCCAAAAACCGAGGGGTTGTTTTCAGGCATAAAATCAGGATTTCAGTTTCAGTTCAAAAACTGGCAGTTCAAT
Organism: Antiaris toxicaria; assembly: GCA_035233585.1. Taxonomy (NCBI): domain Eukaryota; kingdom Viridiplantae; phylum Streptophyta; class Magnoliopsida; order Rosales; family Moraceae; genus Antiaris; species Antiaris toxicaria. Next base: position 3,647,754 of record CP141155.1, read on the forward strand.
CCACCTATCTTAGAAAAATATTTTGGCTAGGCCAACGGATGATTGGTTCTGAAATTTTGCAGGCATTTAGGAGATATCTTGAATTTAATTTTAGGCTCAAGATTCACTCAAAAATCATTTTTAAACCTCAAGTTATGGCTGACACAATTTTACTGTTCATATGGTAATTTTCCAGAATTCCGTTTTTCTGTCCGAATTTCAATTAGCCTCAAACCAATTCAATTTTCATCCAATGATCATGAAATTTTGTGGAGAACCTTATTTATATGTCATTAACACAACCCAAGAATCAAATTGGTAAAAATCATAAAATTTTACACATGTGATAATAGGGTTTTTGAAAGGGGATCAATGAGGCAAAATGTTTAGGGTTTTAGAGAGAGAAATTCACACCTTGTTTGTACTGCACTATTTTTGATGCATAATCTCCTTTTTGGCTAAATTTGTGTGAGTGTTGGAGTCTTGTTTTTGTCTTAAGAAATTGTTGAATCTTTGAGCTACCTTTAGGTAGGTTTTGCTGGCTGTTTTGGTGTGTTTTGGGAGAGAAAAATTTAGAGAGGAAACAAGGGGAGGCTGGCCGAATTTTGAGAGTGAAAGGGAAAGGTGAATGAGGGTTGAAAGAGAGTTTTTATACTAGGTTCTTATACTAGGTTTTTCTTTCCTTTTTGTTTCCTTGCTTGGCCGAATCTTTTGAGGGGCAAAAGGGAAAAGTTTGTGCTGTTTTGAGGCTAGGGTTTTTCTCTCCTTATTGTTCCTTAAGTGGCCGAAATTATCCAAGAAAAAATAATTTGAATTTTGATTGAGTTTTGACCTAGCTTTTAATTCAAATCAAATCTCCTTTATTTCCTACACTTTATGGCCGAATTTCTTCTTTATATTTAAGGGATGAAATTTGAGTTTGAATCCTCCTTGGATTTGTGAGATTTAAATTTTAATTAAAAATCCCAAGTAATGGCCGAATATTTTTAGGGTTTTTGAACTCAAAATTGTTGACTTTTTGAGTGGAATTTGACTAGGAAACCAATCTAGGGTTTCTAAAAGATTTTTAATTAATTTTTGGCACACTAATTTTATTTAAATTATATATTGACCCTTAAATAAAATTTAAGACGTCACAGTAAATTATAAAACTTTTCAAAAGTTCAAATTTGCACTCCAATTTGTATAGTAAGTTAAGCAGTATTAGATTAAATCCAATGCCTCCTAACCAAATTGTGCATTAACGGTATGGTTAAGTTAGGTGGGTGACACAGTTTGGTATCAAAGCTAAGGTTTAAGCAGTTTTGTAGACTATCTATATATGTAATGAGCGCGAGATGAAGAAGCTTAGTTGACCAGTAAGTGTTCTTTATATATTTTGTGTGTTATATGCTCATTTATTATACATGGTTATTATTGTCTATTCTTCTAAGTGTGTGTAAGTATGAGAGAGTAAATTACAGGAAATAATGGTTAAAACTAAAGGACAAAGTTCTACTGAGAGACAATAAGATAAGAGGGATGCCCATTTAGATCATCTTACAGATTTTCTAGAGATATTCTTAGAAAAAGATATGAGATGAGAAATGGAGACCCCACCTCTTCCCTCACCTATAACTCCTTTAGAAAGAGTTGAAAAACATTGTATTGCTTAGAAATTTCAGAAACTTAAAACACTTAAGTTTGTAGGAGGTGCAGATCCTAAGGATCCTGAAAACTAGATAAGGGCTATAGAGCGCATGTTTAGCTATGCAAAAGTTCCAAATACTAACATAGTTTCTTATGGGATACTATGACTAGTATGCATGATGTGACCATTATGACTTCCGAAAAGTTTAGAGAAATATTTGAGACTAATATTTTATTGTAGCTGCTAGAAAAGAAAAGAGGAAAGAGTTAATGAATCTGAAACAAGAAGTATATCTATTGATGAATATATTAGAAAATTCAAAGAACTGTCTCGTTATGCTCTACAGTTGGTGAGTTCTAATGCTTTAAAGATACAATAGTTTCTAAAAGGTTTAAAGTCAGAAATATACAGAGATGTAATAATGGCAGGAATGGTTAGTGTAACTTACCCTGTAATTGCTGAAAAAGCCCTCAATGTAGAATGTGCAAAGAATAAGATTCGAGATAGAGATGGAAAGATAAAGGCAATTGAAGCGAAAGAAAAGGAGAATAAAGAGCATGAAACCAAGAAAACCTTTAAGCCTAATTTTCAAAACAATCAAGGAAAACAACAATGGAACAAGAGAAACAACAAGCGGGGTCCTTGGAATAGAAATCAAGGTCAAAGGTTCGATTAGACAAAACGTCCTAAAAGAGAGCAAATGACACAATTAACTATACCAACGCAAAAGCCTAAATGTTTGAAATGTGGAAGGTTTCATTTTGGAATTTGCATGGAAGGACTAGAGCATGTTGTAAATGTGGAAAAATGGGTCATTTTGCTAAGGAGTATAGAATGAATGCTCGAAATCAAAAGAAAGTTCCAGCTAGAGTTTTCACATTCACTGAAGCAGATGTAGAGACTAATCTTTTTGTTGTCTTAGGTCAGATTCTTATCACACACATACTGGCTTACACTTTATTAGATTTAGGAGCAACACACTTATTTGCATCCACTAGCTATGTGAGAAAATTAGGTAAACCACCAGATAGACTTGATGCTAAGTATGATGTTACTATTCCTTCTAGAGAAATTCTATAATCAGATCAAATTCTTAAAGGTTGTATGGTGTTGATCCACAGTAGGGAGTTATTTGCAGATTTGATTGTGTTAAGTGATATGTCAGATTATGATATGATTTTGGGAATGAACTAGCTATCAAAGTATTATGCTACTATTGATTGTAGAAAGAAAATGGTGATGTTTCGACCTTCTGAACAAGAAGAGTTTTCCTTTATATGGACAACATATAAGTTAAGGACTTCGGTGATTTCTGCTTTGAAGGCATGAAGGTTCCTAAATAATGAGCGTGCTGGTTTCTTGGCAAGTATTGTTGATGTACAAGTTGAACAAAAGTTTAAAATTGAAGACGTGCCTGTGGTGTAAGAATTTCTAGAAGTGTTCCCAAAAGACTTACTAGAGTTGCCACCAAATAGAGAAATAAAGTTTGTAATTGATTTGGTTCCAAGAATAGCTCCAATCTGTAAATCTCCTTATAAAATGGATTTAACCAAGTTGAAAGTGTTAAAGATCTAACTATAAGAGTTACTTAATAAAGGTTTCATACATCTTAGCTTCTGTCCCTAAAGTGCTTCGATACTATTTGTTAAGAAGAAAGATGGAATAATGTGACTATGTATTGATTATAGAGAACTAAATAAGGTAACCATCAAGAACAAGTATCCACTTTCGAGAATCGATGACCTATTTAATCAACTTCAAGGAGTAGCAGTATTTTCAATTATTGATCTACGATCTGGTTGCCATTAATTAAAGATCAAAGAGGAGGATATTTCAAAGACTGCTTTCAGAACAAAATATGGCCATTATGAATTTTTGGTGATTTGTTATTGTGTAGACCAAGATATGCCATTTAGGTTGACCAACACTTCAGCTGCTTTTATGGATTCAATGAATAAAGTATTCAAGGATTACTTAGATAGATTTGTTATTGTGTTCATAGATGATATCCTTATTTATTCTCGTTCTACAAAAGAACATTCGACATATTTGAGATTAGTTTTGAGTAAGTTAAAGGTAAAACAGCACTATGCAAATTACAAGAAATGTGAGTTTTGGCTCGAGAAAGTGGCGTTTCTAGGGCATATGGTATCCAAAGCTGGAATTTCTGTTGACCCTAGAAAAGTGGAAGCAATTAGCAAATGGTCATAGCCTACAAATGCCTCAGAAGTATGTAGTTTCTTGGGATTAACTGGTTACTATAGAAGATTTATGAAAGGTTTTTCAAAGATAGTTTCACCACTTACACAATTGACAAGGAAAAATGTCAAGTACCTATGGACAGATGCTTGTGAAAAATGTTTTCAAGAGCTAAAACATAGGTTAATAATCCCTCCTATACTCATTATTCCTTTAAACATTGGAAATTTTGTGGTGTATAATGATGCTTCAAAGAATGGATTGGGTTGTGTTTACATGCAAAATGGAAAAGTAATTGCTTATGATTCTCGGCAATTGAAAAATTACAAAAAGAATTACCTTATTCATAATTTGGAATTAGTAGCTATTGTCTTTGCTTTGAAGACTTGGAAGCACTATCTTTATAGAGAGAAAATATAGAGAGAAATGTGAAATTTATACAGATCATAAGAGTCTTAAATATTTGTTCACCCAAAAAGAACTAAATATGAGATAAAAGAGATGGTTGGAGCTAGTAAAATACTATGATTGTGTAATCAATTACCATCTAGGTAAAGCTAATGTGGTAACTGATGCTCTGAGCAGGAAATCTTCAGCTGGTATTTCTAAGATGTTAATAATTCAGAAACCTTTGAAGATAGAATTGCAAAGGTTAGAATTGGAAATTATTCCTAAAAGATTGATTGTAAGATTATCTGCTCTAACCCTGAAGCCTACACTTTCACAAATAATCAAACAAGGGCAAGCTTCAGATTCTTATATGATTCATTTGTGGGGTGAGATAGAAGATGGGAAAAGATCATATTTTGCTATTTCTAGTGATGGGATAATAACGTACAATAGTAGATTTTATGTTCCAAATGACAAGAACATCAAAGAGAAAATTTTGTCTGAGGCCCATACCATACCTTACTCTTCACATCCTGGCAATGCAAAAATGTATAAAGATCTATAGAAATATTATTGGTGGCTAAAATTGAAGAGAGAAATAGCTAAATTTGTTTCAAAGTGTCTCACTTGTTAACAAGTAAAAGCAGAACATCAGAGACCAGTTGGAAAATTGAAGCCTCTATTCATTCTAGAAGGGAAATGGGAAATTATTACTATGGATTTCATACACGGATTGCCTCGAACACAAAAAGGATATGATTCTATCTGGGTGATCGTGGTTAGGCTTACTAAGTCCGCACACTTCCTTCCTATTCGATCTACTATTACAATGGATCAACATGCACAGTTATACGTTAAGGAGATTGTTAGACTCCATGAGACACCGATTTCTATTGTGTCAGATAGAGATCCTAGATTCACTTCTAATTTTTTGAGGAGTCTGCATAAGGCAATGGGTACTCGATTGGCTTTTAACATTGCATTTCATCCTCAGAGTGATGGTCAATTAGAAAGAACTATCCAAATATTAAAAGATATGCTAAGAGGTTATGTACTGGACTTAAATGAATCATAGGATAAGTATTTGTCACTTACAGAGTTTATCTACAATAATAGTTACTAGACAACTATTAGAAAGGTTCCTTATGAGGCTTTATATAGAAGAAAATATAGATCACTATTTCACTGGGAAAAAGTTGGTGAAAGAAAGATTTTGGGCCTGCAAATGGTACAAGAAACAATAGAAGTTGTAGAGCAAAGTTGTCAAAGAATGAAGATAGCTTAGAGTAGACAAAATAGTTACGCTGACAAAAGATGAAGAGATTTAGAGTTTTCAGTTGGAGACAATGTTTTTCTAAAAGTTGCACCAATGAAGGGAGTGATGAGATTTGGAAAAAAAGGAAAATTAAGTCCGCAATTCATTAGGCCGTTCGAGATTTTGGAAAGAATTGGAGATGTGGGTTACAGACTCGCTCTTCCTCTGTCATTATATGGTGTGCACAATGTTTTTCATGTTTTTATGTTAAGAAAGTATATTTCAGATCCTTCTCACATGTTACGTTATGAACAACTAGAAGTTAGCCAAGATTTAACGTACAAAGAAAGGCCAGTTCAAATTCTAGACGAAAAGGAAAAGAAATTGAGAAATAAGACAATTCTATTAGTTAAAGTGTTATGGAGAAATCATACAGTTGAAGAAACCATGTGGGAAAGAGAAAAAGAGATGATGAGTAAATATCCATTAATCTTTGGTGTGTAAATTTCGAAGATGAAATTTTCTAAAAGCTATAGAGGATTGTGATGCCCGTAATTCTCACATACAAGTTTAGTCAATAATAACACATTTGCATTACATTTTCATAATATTTAATAATTACTGATACAAAATTATTAGTTGATGTCATAATTTTATTAATTATATTTTTAGTTAATGATATAGTGTGAAGGGTCGATGCCCTCATGCAAGAAGATCGATGTGTAAAAAATACATATATAAAAAAAAAAAAGAAATATTTTATTATTGTTATTGCTGCTGCTATTATGATTATAATTATGATGATGATTATTATTATTATTATAATAATTCCACTGATAATGGAACAAGGGTGTGTTTGTATTTGTTATTAATATATATAATATTATTTAGAAAGTTAAAGAATTTCCTAAAACCTATATATAGTCTCTTTTCCTCTAAAATTGACATTTGACGTCGGCTACCAGTTGTATAAGTTTGTCTCGTTATTTATTCACAGACCAAAAAAAAAAAAAAATCCAGTTTTCATCTTATTTCCCATCTGAAGATTTCTCCTTACTGCTACTCATACTCACTCAAGATATATATATAAGTCCATCCATCGTTTATAGCTAAGGTAATCATCTAAGTGTTAACTTGTTTATTTAGTTTCCATTTGAGTTCTGTTAAGAGCTTGTGGTGTTACTTTTTATAAAGTTTACTGTTGACCTTCCAACTATATATATTTATATATATATTGTTTCATTTAGTTTTCATGTAACCAATTTACAGTATATCTACACATTAATACATCGGTAGTTTGATTTATTAGCTTATAAAAAATAAATTTAAATTAGGTAGTTGCTTTGTATTTATAAATTTTATATAGATATGTGTATATATCCTACAAAATTTATATGAGAGAAACTATATAGTATTAGAGATGATGAATCCTTCAATACGTATGCTCTCACCAATTTCGTTTATTAGTTTTAGCTAATGAACAAATTTTTGTATAATATAGTTACTAGATTTATGCTTGTATACAGCTACTAACATTAGTGCTTTCCTAGTGGAAATATATGGAAACATTAAGTTTTATTTACTTTCCTTGTGTATTTGTTATTTTTATATATAAATATGTAGATATTTTAAGCATGATGGTTACTATATACTTATTCAGAAACGTTTTTGATTTGGTTCCTTTTAGTAAAAACTTCTATTAAACTTTTAAAGTTTTATTTTTGAAGTGTATATTTATAAACTTATTGCGAGGAAATATTACATTTTACTTGGGATACAAATATAATGTTATTGATGTATATATGTATATATACATACATGTAAATATGAAATACTATGGTTACCATCAGTTTGCTTAATTGTCATGGTCTGTATGCTAATATGGATCTTAAGGTCGTGTGTAGATTTACAGATAGTTAGCGTATGATTATGGTTAAGTGTCAAATGTGAATTATAACCACAAAGCTATAATGATTATATTAGGATTAACAACACATCTGGCTCAACGAGAATACCAAAGTCTTCTGCTTTTCTCCGTTTGTCTAAATATAAGGTAAGTAGAAATTCATTTCAACTACATCACAAGATAAGTAATGAAATATGTTTTTGCTAGAGCATTTGTAGACATGACATTATGGCATTTGCATATTTTTATAAAATAATCATTGTACAATATGAGAAAGAGATTTTGTTTATGTATACACCGTGTAGTTTGCTACTAAGTGACCTTAAGAAGTTCCTTAGGTTAGATGGGAGCTTTATTTGGTCTCGTGGACTAGATTGGGATCATTTTGTACTTTATTATAGTTCCTAGGATCGAAGAACTATAGTGTCTCATGAGTTAGATTAGGGTACTTTATATTGCTAGCTAAGGTTCGATAATATGCATGTGTACTATTTTCTAGGTCTAGGCGAGTGGCTCATGGTGTACATAATAATATGCGCATAATAAATATTTTTATAGAATGGTAAGTACGATAAAAATTTGATGAACTTATATATCATGTCATATTCATCTAATTGCACAGTTTCTACTAACTGGGCATTAGCTCATATAATACTTGTGATGCAAGTGAAGGTGCATCCCAGTAGTTGTCGATACCAAGAGGTCGGCTGGCACACTCTTCATGCTTGTGATTTGGTTTTATATAGACACTGATTGACTTTATATGGGCACACTTTTATTTTGATTTATATGTTTTGGTACTTGAATCAATCAACTATGGGGTTTGTGATATATAGTTGGTTAAGATGTATTTTATTGTATATATGCTACATTGGCTTGGTTTTGTTTTCAAAAGTTCAAATTTACACCTCAATTTATACAGTAAGTTAAGTAAGTTAAGCAGTATTAACTTAAATTCGATGCCTCCTAACCTAATTGTACATTAGCAGTATAGATAGGTTAGGTGGGCCACACATATTAACGTTAAAAAAAAAAAAAAAAAAAACCATGCTGCACGACAAGAAAAAATTTATCGTTTACAACGAAGGATAATAGTGCCGTCGTTTTTTAAGAGAGACGCAAACTCAAAAAACGACAATTCTTAACACAAACGACAATTTTGACAACAACACTGTTATTTTTCGACACCCCCTAGGTGGTGAGTTATGATTCCCAAAAGAATTCGATACTTAAGGAAGACATAACATTAGCCAAATAAAAGCTAGAATTTACAACTTCAGTGAGTCCTGAATGGGATACTTGATACTAATTCTTATGACATTATACAGGCATAACATTATTTGAAATCCCTAAAGTTAGTAGAGTGAATATCATTATTATCTATAAAATGATCAATATTTACCTAGTTAAGTTCACTGTGGATCTCATTTGAAGGTCCAATATTGTGTCTTAAACAGTCTCCTTTCCTCAGAAATTCTGTAATTTTTGCCTTTTGTAAATTTGCCAGACATCATTACATATTGTACATATTCTTTATCAATTAATATGACTAAGCCATTCAAAAATTCATCTTTTTCTCACTAACTTTCATAGCTGGTGATTAAACAAGGCTTCTCACTAAATGGCTTTTCTTTCTTGATTTGCTCAATGTCCTTTCAATTTTTCGTTTGTTAGTTTTGTGTAGGAGTTGGACATTGATTGTAAGTTCATAATGTTATGTTAAGGAATAAAAATATATGTATTGAATTATAGAAACATCATTTTGGCTCTAATATAATCTTGTTTTCAGTTCCCAGATTGTAAATCAAAATTTTATTTGTCTTTGAGTTTTAAAATTGTCTTAAAATGAATTCTTGATTTATTGAATTATTTTAAATTAATCATTTCATCCCCAAAAATATTTTAATTATAACGAAAAAATTTACGTGAATACCATGTGCAGTTTAGTAGGAGTTAGTTTTGTAAATTAAAAAAAAAAAAAAAAAAAAAAAGACATATAAATGCATGTGTGGTTTAGTAAGAGTTATTTTTATAAATTTACATATTCAGTTATGATGGCCAAGAAGGAAACTATACCTTTATCTACTCGAGATTTTAACAGTCGAATTAACGATGGATTTAGGGGACCACTGGTGGTACTTAACCCCCCCAAGTTTTTTAAATTTCAATAAGAACCCTAACATTTTTTTAATAGTTTTAGTGTGCCCCTACTCAATTTTTTTTAAAACATGCCCAAACTTACTGTTTAAATTTTTTATGTTTTAATACCATAAATAAATTTAGATTATCTATAATTTTTAGTATCATAACCAACATTTGATCATTTTATTCTCCTTATTTCTTTACCTATATTTTTTTCTTTTATTTATTTTAATCTTCTCTGTTTTTAAAGACATTAACTTTTATAATTATCAATGTTCAAAATGTTTGTGTATACTATTCTTTATTAGTTGACAAGAGCATTCATCTTAAAAGAAAAAAGAATGATTATGTGAAAAAACTTAAAAGTGAAACTTAAGTTAATAAAAAAATTATAAATAATTCATTATAGATTACGAGCTAAATCTCTTGTTTTTATCATAATTCTAATATTAAGATAAAGTTTAATAACAATAGAATGCCTCCAAAATATAAGAATTGTATCTAATAAATAAAAAATTATTAAACTATTTATCCATATAAAGCCATCATTTTTTAATATAAAAATTATATCCTCTTATATGCCCCCATTAAGAATAACTTCTACACCCGTCACTAAAACAAAATAGCTAATTTAGAACAACTTAATAAATAGAAAACTTGTTCTAAGGTGCCAGGAATCAAATGGAATTTGATTTAGGCTTTACTGAGCTGATCTCAAGTGCCTGTTATGCCCTTCAATCACTTTCATTGCAAGTTATTCTCTAAGCATCCAACATGATTATTTATTCTTATTGGACCTTGGGGTGTAACCAGGCCATATTAATATAAAGGGGTGCCAATCGTAATCTTAACTCATTTGATTTTATTTAATTAATTATAATAATAACTTTATGAGAATAATGTGGCATTATTCTATATGTAAATAAAATAATAAAATAGGAATCTCCTACTTTTATACTTCGTTTGATGAATGCATTGCATTTGCATTGCATTTAAATGCAATGCATTAAATGTAACTTGTATTTGGAGGAAAAGTATCAGCATTACATTTAAATGCAATGTATGTTTGGGTGAAAAGTATTTGAATTACATTTTAATAATAAATATGTGATGTAATGAGTAAAAATAGAGAAAAAAAAAGGAGAGAGAGAAAATATATGATGTTATTAATAAAAATAATAGAAAAAGTGAAATAATAAATAGTGATTGTACTAGATTTAAAATGTGATGTGATTGGTATTTGAATAAAATCCTTTTATATTTGAGAAAATATTGCATTGTATTTAAATGTAATGCAAAAAAAAAAAAAAGGTATACCAAACATGCTATTAGTTTTAATTAAGCTACTTCCAACTTTTTCTAAACAATTTCGTGATTTTAATATGTGTTTGTTTTCGTCATCTTTTTCTCTATCTACATTGATACAAGTTCTAGGACGTTTTTGTTCAGTTTATATTTGTGATTATTCAAGTAGCACCCACATGCCACCCACATGCCGTAAACATTCCGTTTGCCAGCTAATTCTAGCTTGAATGTGGCTTGATTTAAGCTTAGTAAACTCTACTTTAATAATTTTTTATCTTTATTTTTATTATTTTAACATAATTTCTAATATAAGTTTAAACTAAAATTTTACATACTAAATGCTTAATTTTAGTTCTAACTTAGCTTATTTTAAGTTAAACTCAAGCTAAACCTGTCTTTCAACGTGCAATTACATCTTGGTGATGGAGTATGTGAGGTTATCATGGTAGATTCTCAATTGATGCATATCAAGGATTAGACGATTGATAAGTTGTTGGACTTAACCGATAAAGTGTGAATCCAACTTGCCGTTAAATTATAGATCACTCTTCTAATAGGTCTCTAATTATCCATCTCTCTCTCTCTAAAATAGCAAAGATAAAATCAATAATGAAGTAATGAGATGATCAGCTAGTTTCTCTCTCTCCCTCTCTCTCTCTCTCTCTAAATTGCAAAGATAAAATCAATAATGAAGTAATGAGATGATCAGCTAGTTTCTCCTTGTCTTGTGGGGATTTTACTCTATCCTTTTGTTATCTTCTGTTGGAAAAGATATGGCATTATGAAGACACCTGTTGGTACAATCTAGGGTGATTGTGTGATTCACACTTCTGAAATGGCTGGTTATGCAAGTGTTTGAGCCCCACCATGGATATAAAAAAAAATTTTTGCCCTCGTCTTCGAAAATTGAGCTGCTCCTTTTTCAAAACCGATTCGAAAACGACCTAACCTAACAATCTCAACGGTTCAATGTATTTCCCTCTTTAGGTTCCAATTAAGAGATATCTTTTTTTTTTTTTTTTGGGGGAAATTTTGCATACTTGATCTTGGCTCACATCTATTCAATCATGCAAACTCCAGGAGAATCCTCACATTTCTTGCTTAAAAACCACCACTTCTTGTCCCCTCCTAAACCTTGAATAGGTCCTTAACTACATCCATACAACTTTGGATTGACAACTCCAAATTGCAAAAAAAGGTTGTCAACATGGTTTCTCCTAATGTACTTAAACATTGAAATGTGATGTAGAAAGGTTCTCCTCTGAAATATAATGTCAAAAAATAGCCATTCCATGTGTGACTTATGTGTGTGTAAATATATTTCATTCCAATTATCATTTCTATGTTTGAATTTGGTCTCCTTTTCTTTGTCCCATTGTCCTGAATATTTGAATGTAATATATAATGCTATGGTTCCCTACTTCTTATATCTTTCTGACATGGCATAAGATTTGCATGTTGGTAACAAGTACGGCAATACTTGAGAAAACCTACCTCCCTAGAGTCACACACACTAGTGAAAGACTAATTATATGCATGTTTGCTGTAGTCCTTCAGGGGATCATATTTCTTACATAATATATGGCAATAAGAAATGTAATATGATATTTATTTAACATAATATTGAGAAATATAACACGATATGAAACCAATAAATATTTTACCTTATGCAGACAATTTATTACACCCTCAATCTAGTGTTAACATTAGAAAGTATAATAAGAAATTTAGTTATCTTAGATTATTAATCTACTATTCTAAATATCATGTTATACTTCTCATTTTAGAGAGGTAATCCCTCTAAAATCTGATATATATATATATACATAATATATACCACAAGAGAGTCTCAACAATTCATCCCTTATAATAATTTCACTCTATAGCGTTTCGTGATATATCATGTCATTCAACAATGTATAGTCATATAGATAGAGAGAAAAAACAGTAGTATCGGTGTATGATCATATGCGGACAACGTGAAAAGACAAATGTTAAGGTTTTGGTATAGTGACTGCGTGGCCTTGATGGTTCGGCACCCCATGTCCTACATCATTTTATCCTGCTCATCAACTTTCTGAAAGAATTCCTGGTCCTCGTATTTATTCAAGAGTAATCAAATGGAAGATAAAAGACAAGGTATCTATTATGCAAGTGGTCACATGTCGGAGAATGCTTATCATCTATATTTATCTCTGCGGACTTTTTTTTTTTTTTGCTGGTTATACATATATAATTGTAACGTAATTAGGGGTCCAATGATTGATATAAATTTCTTTGTTCATCGGGACCTGACCAACATGGAATTCAATAGTTCAAATCCAACTTTTCCTTAGAGCTCAAGTAGGACAATAGTAACTCCATTGACCACTTCGGTCAAACCAAACGGGGTACGATGTAGTAGGCTTGAGTTTGAGAGAACGAGGGCTCAATCTCGTATTGTATATTAAAAAAAATTGGAACATAATTTGATCCTCTAACATCATGAAATCAAAGAACAACCTTTTATACGTGCTCTTTTTATGTATACATATATATTACCAAATAATCAATATTGATGATGACAAGCAAAAGCTAGGAGATAACACCTATATAGATTAAGTAACAAAGTGTGAACAACTTTTAATGGGAAAACTAATAAAGCAATAACACATAAGTGACAAGGAATGAAAAAGGTGGAGTTCTCTGCATAGATCCTAAAAAAGGCCAATCACTTTAGAAGATTTTTGTGACAAAAAAAAACTAATATTAAAGGGCCGAAATGATTCAATTTTGATTAGGGATAATTGCCCTTTTTTTCCCCAGAACTTCGTTCCAATCCATATATAAACGATAAGCGCTTGCAAATTGTGCTTTTTTGGGACTCACTTTGTTTGCTTGAAAATTCATGATGAGGATACTTTTGCCCCCACATCGGGATTTTACGACATATTGACCCTCATTAAGACAAATGGTGTGTATTATTGAATGGCTTTTTCATTGATACATTAACTGTTTTTGAGTAATATGTTTGAGGAGGTTGCTGACGAACAAAGCCATAAGCTAATTCCATTCAAGGTACACATACAAAACTGTTCGCTGTTGTGACCGGTGCATGATTAGTTGAGTGCTCTAATATTTTGCACTGTTACAACTGTTGTTTTAGTCATTCTACTAATTTTTCAACCATCTGAATACTGACCGTAAGAAGTATTTTTGTGTTCCTTGCTATAAATTTTTAATATGACACTTATAAATCATATTATTAAAAAATTAATCTAATTTTTTTAAAAATAGTTTCTACTGGTAATATAGATTAAGGGGCTGATTGGAACATTGGTTTCAATTCAAAATTTTTAACTCCAACTCCGAAACTCTCAAATTTATATCTCACTTTCTCTCTTTTATAATTTCAAAATACTTAAAATTCAAATGTCTATATTTTTTTTTATTTCGAATCAAAATGAGATGTTTTTTTTTTAAATTACATAAAATGTCTATCATATTAACAAGATAAGATTCATATTATATAAACTTTTTTAACTCGTTTCAAAGTTTTATACTACTTTGCATATCCCAGTTTATTTCTAATTCACATTTTAATTAAACATATATTTGAACTTCAACTCCAATTTAAAAAAACTCTAATTCCAACTCTAACCATTCTTCTGAACGGGCTTTAAGAAGTCATGTCGTATAATATAGGGGGAAAAAAAAAGAAAGAGAGAGAGAGAGAGGAAAAGAAAAAGAAAAGTTTCTTTTGGGTTGAATTATGGAGATGGGTAGTGGGTGTTTAGTTGGTCTGTAAATAAGCAAACGTTAAGAGGTTGAAAACAAGTGGATACAGCTATTCCTGTCCCTGTTCCCCTGGTGAATCACTTGCTTTTTGTTCTGATTCATTTGCCTTTCTATCCACATCAAAGGTTCCAAACTTGACCCCTGTTTTCGTCAGATTTGACTATTCCCAGACTGTATCTTCAGATGAGATCTAAATATAAAAGCTTTTTTCTTTTTTCCTTTTTTTCTTTTTTTCCTTCAATAAAGTCCTTTATAAACAACTTGAGCTAAATTAGGACATGGGAGCGTTTTCTTTTGCTAAGTGATTATATTCATATCATATTCTAAAAAGGCACTTTATTTAAGCAAGTTCATTATGCTTCCCTTTCAGTGATGATTATTAATATTTGCATTAGAGAATTCCTTACTTGTCCCGAACCAATTATACACGTTTACTATTAGGCTTTTGGTATAGTTAGTTGGGCAAAAATATCCATGTTAGCATTTTAGGTTCGGTATGAAAAACCCTAAGGTTGTGTTTTGTCCCAAATTAATTACACATGATTACCATAATTAGGTCTTTGGTATGTTTAGTTGGGCATAAATTTCCATATGAGATTTTTTGATAGTTCTGTTTTGAATTATTGAATTTATATATCTTTTATTTTGATATGATTTTTAATTATATTAGACATTAAACGTATATATACTACATTTTCGATAAAAAATATTTTATTCTAAAAAGCTCACTTGTCGTATTTTCCTTTAACTTGGTTAATTCTTGAATTACTAATAGCTAATGTTACTATCAATAGGGTCTTGTTTTTAATGTCATTAGATTATTATCAAACTTAAATTAAATTTAACATTTAGAAAGATACGTTGTTGATAGGGTAGATACATGCATACATATTCTTTTTCCTCTCGATTCGGGGCCGAGTCTTGAATTACTAGAAATTGTTTCAGTTACATTTTAAAATATGGTTGCAAATTTGAAACTGCGTGGCTGTTTTTACCTGAGCAACATGTCATTCTCATCTGACGAATATGTCATTCTCATATTTCGTTTGTTCCATGTTGATAGAACTAATGTTTCATATATTAGTGTCCGACATTTTGCAGGCTGCTACTAACTTCAAGTCAAGACCATATACATGTGGCTAGCTGCTTTTCATGAAGTAGTTATATATATACTTGTTTTGTACCTTTTTTCTTTCCTTTTCTTGACGTTCAATGGTATTTATGTATACGCACAAACAATTTCAATAACCAACTATCTGATATATAGAATGAATTCATAATGCATTTTGTGTGTATACAATTTCAATAATCAACTATCTGATATATATATATAAATATATATATGTAATGAATTTATGTAATGTGTTGAAAACATGAAGAGAAATCTTTAAACTTTGTATCTCCCATCAAATTAATCTCATGATCTCTTGTAATGTGTTCAAAACATGATGAGAAATCTTAAAATTTTGCATGTCCCATCAAATGTCATGGATGCGAAACTTTAACTAGCTTGTTTCCACTGTGAATATATATTAAGCCTGATCAGCAATAGTAAACAAAATCAATTTCAATTTTCATGGAGTTTTTGCTTCTTATACATGCTTTCACTGTATGTGCATATACATTGAAAGCGTGTGGAGTGTATATATATATATATATACATGTCATATTATAACGAGTAAAAATTCAGCAGAAAAACCAGTTTGGCAAACTGCAAGTTTAAACAACAGGAGATTATACATCGCTAAAAATTTGACCTTACATACTCATCAATCAACTTAATTTCTTATTATTTTCAACTTGTGAATCAAGAGAGAATAAAAATTATGTACATATCTATATGCTTCAAGTACTATCCAATGCTTATTTTATTCATTCTCCAGGTGACAGACAAGAAGTTTGGCTTACCGTTTTCAAGTACCAATTCATGAAAAATGTGCTTCTCAGTGTCATGAAAGTTCATATACAATATAGGATACATTTATGTGCGCGCGCGCATATATATATATATATGTATGTATGTATGTATGTGTGTGTGTGTTTTTATGTAAATGGTGTGTAATTCTTCATTTCCAAATTAATTCAAAAAAAATATAAACTAAAACATTCGTGCTGGCAAATAAAATATAGTACTTCAATTCTTAAATTAATCATAGTGGGGTTTAACAAAAGCTTCTCGATTTTATTCATCATACAGAATATTCATGATCATGGAGCTAATTATAAAAAGAACTGGGCATACAGAAGTTATTCAAAAGTAGGATGTTATTTTCGAAGATATAGCTAGCTAGCCGCTTATTGTAGTTATCAATTTTTCCTTGCAACCGCCGATTAAGATTAAATATATTTATGCGGAAAAACCCATTATTAAACCCCAAAAAAAAAAAAAAAAACAATTAAGCACATGATCTTAACAACAATTACTAATCATGATTTCACGAGGAAATAAGCATCCTTTGATCATGATCATCAATTGAAAAGAGGGCTTTGATTTGAACAAATAATTCGAACTTTTTATGATGATAATCATGATCAAACTTTGAACTACTAATAATATTTCTTGATTTCATTAGTTAAGGCCTAAACCTTTGCCTGCAAGACTGGCAAGTGATCTCCATGCACGTGGAGTCTGACGGGGTCGTGGTGGTGGTCGTGGTCGTGGTCAAGGTCGTGGCTCTCTCCTTCATCCTCTCGGCCCTCTCCACCTCCTCCCTCGCCCTCTCCCACACGTGCCTGGCACGTGCAAACTCCGATTGCGCCAGCTCCATCTCCCGCCTCGTCAGCTCCCTCACCCGCTCCGCGTATGCCTTCTCCATCGCCGCCAGCCGAATCTGCTCCGCCGCCTGCCACTTCAACGCCTCGACGCAGCCCGTGGCCTCTGCCGCCAGATCCTCGTCCTCGTCCTCGTCCTCATCGTCGTCGATATCATGTATTGGCCTTAGGCTGATCGAGAGCTGGAGGTCTACATGGTGACGATGATGATGAGGATCAGAACCGTTAATATTGTTGCCCTTTGATCGGTACCTGATGATGGAGCTAGAATTATCCAACGGCCGAGATGACATCACGTGAGGCGATGATGAGGAAGGTACGGACTGTGGAGCTGGCAGGAGCTGCAACTCTTTTTGGTCGTCTTCTTCCATTGAGAAGAAGAAGAAGAAGTAGAAGAAGAAGAAGAAGAAGAAGATAGAAAGAAAGAAAATAAAGAGAGGACGAAGGTGAGGAGAGAGAGAGAGATTTTTTTGTGTGGGGGGGGCGTTTGGCAGAAACTTTGTGCAGTTTTGTGTCTATATTTATACGACACAACATATATACACACACGCAAACTTATCGTTCATGAAATTACTATTCTATCCTTGGTTCCCATGCATATCTTTGAAATAGAGTAAATAAGGTAATTAGCCTATATTTTTACTAATTTTATGATATATATCCTGAGAAAATTAAAAAGCAATACAAGTGGTTATAAACATAATTTAGCAGTAATTAGGCAATGGCCTAACTCAGCTAGAATGAACGGTTTATCTAGAAACAAAGGTCTTGGATTCGAATTTTAAAGAGATAGAAGTGAAATCTAATGATTTTCTTTTAAAAAAATTAGTGATAATTATATATTTGACTCCACGTATTACAAGTTGCAAAGTTCTATTCTCTCATTTTCAAATTAAAAAAAAAAATAAAAGGTGGATTTTAAAAGGATTGACAATTTGAAAGATCTCTTCGTAATCTATGAGAATATAAAATCAAGTCGTTGGCTTAAACTAGAGAGAGAGAGATCTTCTTTTTCATTATTTTCTTCACCTTAATTATGTGCAAATTTTTTTAACAAGCACAATTGCTTTTTTTTTTTGTAATCTTATAAATTATTAATGATTCCTAATAGTTCAATGAATATTATGATGATTTCTAATAGTATATTGAAGAACTTATGATGGAGCTTAATTGTAATCATTTTAAACTCTATTAGAACTTAATTCTTTTATTGATTAATTAACCATTAGGAAACGCCTTACTATTTTCCAAGTATTGTTATAACCAAGGGTAGTTTTGTTACAATAATGTTTGAATATATATGGAACAGTGGGAAAGTCCGTTATAGAAAGGCCAAAGGACGGGGAGAAAGGATAACGGATCACGTTATTAGGTTATGAGTAGCCTTTTTAGTGTTTTTGAAAAATTGTTTGGTCCTCTTTTTCTCTCTAAATTTCTATTTATTTTTTTTTATTTTTTTTAATATTCTTCTTTTGGGGTTTAAGGAGATGAGGATCAAGGGTTGTGGGTTGGTAATTATTACAGTCGCACGTGCGTAGTGAGTTTGAGTGGAGGATCATCTTATTGACATAAAAAATTCTTTTTAGATTTTTTTTTTCTTTCCTCATGTTATAAGACTTATAGTTCTTACCTATTAAGGAAAATTGAATAGATTTTGAGTTTTGAACTTTACTTCTAGAATTAATCCTAATGACGTAAGTCTTTCCAAGGAGAAATGGTAGTAAATGCAGTTTTCAAAAAATAACTAAAGTAAATAATTGTTTTTTTTTTTTTCAAAACATATATATAAATATATTAAAAAATAGATTTAATTTATCAAGTAAATGAAATATTTATTAAGTGGAATAAATAACATATTTATACATTATAAATAAATCATATAATTATAAATTTTACTTATTTATTTAATAAATCTGTTATTTACTCTAAATATTTTAAAAAACCTAATATTTAATTTAATTATTTTCTGAAAGCTGTTATTTATTTATTTTCATTCTTATTTGAATGTTAGATCTAATTAAGCTAATATTAAAAATATATATAACAAAATTCATAGTTTCGATAGTCCAAAACAGAACCCTAATAATAAGTTTCTCACAAAAAGGAGTTTTATTGAGGGCTTTATCTTTTTTTTTCCCCCTTTTTTAATTATATTTCTTTTTTCCTTTTAAATTAAAAACAGTTTTTTGATTTTTGTGGGAGATGGATATTGCTTTTGTGGTGGGCCTAAGGTTGTCGGCCCTGAGTCCAAAAAGACCTCCACTTTCTACAAGAGGCAGCCCACGCTCTGGTCAGGTTGGCACGTGGGATGGGCACTCACTAGTTAGGCTGACCATGATTGTGAACCACAGCCCTCTGCAACTTGGGCCGTTCGATCAGTGGGTCCCCCCCTTTTTGATCACTTTTCCCCCCTCTCATCATGTGAGTAAGTAAGGGTTTGTTTGATATAAGATTTTGAGTCTAAAAATTAAGATTAAGTTTGTAATAAGTTAAATCATGAAATAAATCTTATATTTGGTATTTATGTTTGAGTTAAAAAATTTTATTTTAAACTAAAAGTGTTAATAAAAATTGGGCTTGGGCTTGCATTAGGAATTATATTTCTTTTTACTTTTTGTATAATTGATTTTTTTTTTATATGAAAAAAGATTTATAAATGGTATTTTTGAGTTCAAAAAACTATTTAAATAGTGAAATCTTTAGCTTGAAATGAAATCACAAACCAAATAATTGATTGAGTTCGCATTCAATTTTTTGGACTTGAATTTTAAAAACAAACATGACCTAAGAAAGATTTATGAATAGTATTTTTGATATGAGAGAAGATTTATGACGTAAGAAAGAATTATGTTTCCTTTTACTTTTTATATAATTGATACTTTTTTTGATATGAGAGAAGATTTATAAATAGTATTTTTTGAGTTCAAAAAACTATTTAAATAGTGAACTCTTTAGCCTGAAATGAAATCACAAACCAAATGATAGATTGAGTTCGAATTCAATTGTTTGGACTTGAATTTTAAAAACAAACATGACCTAAGAAAGATTTACATTATATCTATGTCCATACAACTCTACCTAATATTAAAAACACGAATGTACTTTTCACAAGTTCGAATGTATTTTCTACAAAATATTATCACTTCTCCGAAATAGCCACGTAGTGGGCCTATTACAGGTCACTTGACAATTATATATTTATTTTTAGTTTTGCTTTGTTTGTCCATTCTACATGAATAGAGTGTGTGAATGTTTATTAATTTATTAAAAAAATGTTAAAAAAAAAGTAAGAGGTTCAATCTCGTTTTCTTTTTCCATCAAAGCAAAAATAAAAAAAGTTATTTTCTTCTTTTTCTTTCTTTCTTTTTGGTTGAAATTTCATCTATCAAGTCATTCAAAAATACAACTTTATTTTTCAATTTGCTATCTTAAATTAAAAGGCCATATGATTCACATTGTATGTGGAAAGAACAAAGTGTTGATTTCTTAAGCTTATAAGCTTTTTTTTTCCCCCCTTTCCTTTTAGAATTCTTCAAGATCAAAACCAAAAAGAAAATAAAATTGAGAAAAGAGAATGGAAAATCAAAAGAGACTGCTGTGACATAAATGTGGGAAAAGCCTAATAATGCCATGGACATGTGCAAGCATTGATCTTTAATCTTTTGTTGTAAAGTGGACGTTCTATTATTCTTCTTTAATCATGAAAACTTTATACATAAATACTAAGAAAAAAAATATATATATATATATGATTCGTACAATACTATTAAGTTGGCCATTCTGGCATTGATGGATAGAAAAATAACACGCACACACAACAACAACAAAAACAAAACATCATGTGGAGAGTGGGATTTGAACCCACGCCCTTTCGGACCAGAACCTTAATCTGGCGCCTTAGACCAACTCGGCCATCTCCACTTTGCTGGCAGACGCCTTAAGCGGCTATATTTATCCAGGTAAAAACCTAAGCATCCAAACCTTAAGAATTATCATTTTATTTACCGGCTATTGACGACAATATTATGATTTAAATCAAAAGGTGTTACCTATATTTTCTAAAAAAATATCAAATTTTGTACAATATACTGTCCAATTTAAGTCGTATATTATACTTTTTTTTAATAATTAATCGTATATTATAGTTAATAACTACATGAAGAATATATGATGTGGGTATTTTTATAACATTCTTCAATTTAAAATAGGTGTTGGAGAGACAAAAGAATCTATTGATTACGCTAAGTATGAGATGAATTGTTTTTGACTGATTTTGTGACCATTTGGATAAACATACATACGTACGTACATATACACAAACCTTATTTCTTTAACTATTTATATCACAAGGAAGAAGACTACATTATCTGTTTAAACGTGCCTTCTGCCTAGTGGTGGTCCTCTTGCAATACAAGAACGAGTTGATTGAAACTTTTGAGTAATGGCCTTTGGGTTTACTTTACAGTTAATAAAAAAGAAAGAAGAAAAAAAAAAAGGTATTCTTTTCTTTACTGTGAAACTTATATCAGCTACCAAGTGCAAAAAATTCAGCATTTTCTTGGCTCCTCCTGCAAACCTAGGAATGGTGGGATTGGAGCTTAACCATTTTCTAGAGGCCCGGCTCACTTTTTACACTTTACAGTAAATTTCTTGTTTATTAAATGGTACAAACACCAAGATTTGTGTATAAGGATTGTCGTCCAGTAATTATTAAGATTTTGTTCTCACGAGTGAATATTTGGTGAGTACAGCAAAGCAAAGGGCCCCATATAAACAGGGGTTGTTGGTATCTATTTGTCCTTAAGATGCTGCCATATAAATTCATATGGAAAGTTTTTAACTTTTTTTTAGGGAAAAGTTGTGGGATTTTAAGGACGGCCATGGGACATGTGAAAGTTCGAGAAATTAAAGGGAGGTGCTTTTTTAGGGCATGTGCCCCAAACAAATTTTCGTCTTCTCCAAAAAGTCCTTGCCCTTATAGCACCCATTTGAGGAAGTGATGGTGGTCGCTTTAGGACAATGATTTATTTATCATGGTCTCCAACTAAGGCCTTCATCAATTTGGGTTCTTTTTAGGAGGGTCCCAATGTTAACCCATTTCTAGGGCACCCTTTTGTTGCTCATAGTTGGTTGACTAAAAAAACATTCAACCAAAATGTTGGTGTTGCTTGTTTTAGGTCACTTTCTTAGGTATGGAGAATTTACATTACATGGTTGTGAAACTATTACTAGAAGAGAAATGTGCCACATATTTCCACAATATACGGCTTCACTTTGTCATTTTGGCCTTTTACATTCCCTCACTCATGAGAAGTTAGACACTAGATATGATCACAAATGTCACTAGACTAGAAATAAGCGAGGTTGTGTACTTGACACATATGGACCTCTAAGAAGTGTTATATTTGATGCACATATGACTCTTTAACTTATCATCAACAATCCTTACAGGTCAATATATTAAACACACAATTTCACTAATTTAAAGGACCAAATGTGGCATAAAACATATATGAGAGCAAGTTGGGAAACATATGTCCTAATTTACCTTTTCGGGATTGTTGATGGGAGTGTAAACTAGTTTTCTTTAGTTCTGTTTATTCAACAAATGATTACAATATATTTAACGAAGTGGCGTCTGGCTAAAATTTAAGGACACCATTGATGTCTCTTTCAACAATGGGGAAAAAAAAAGTGTAATAGCCCTGAAAGTAGAAAAAATTAACTAAACCTTAAATGAGATTTGATTTAAACTCTGTATTTTTAGATAGAGTTGCTTATGGAATTATCGTCAGGTTATGTCTGTAATATTACAATCATTCTTTTAACAAAGAATTGATGATACCTTATAAGTAATTGAAGTTATTTTATGAACACTAACTAATAAGAAAGAATTTTGATAGTAATGAAAGCCGAATAAAGTATGTTAGAAAACACAAGTATTAGATAATAAAAAATAAAGACACAATATGATTAGAAAACACAAATATTAGATAATAAAAAATAAAGACACAATATGGTTAGAAAACACAAGTATTAGATAATAAAAAATAAAGATACACTATTAACAATGGGCTTTTCTAACTTATCGTAAAACCATGTTAGATGAGAAATTTGAAGTATGAACATTTGAAAACGATCATTCAGATTTCGTAATGAAAATAACGAAAATTAAAAAATATATGTGGATCGATGGGGAGGATTTGGGCGATTTGCTTCATAAACGAACAAATGCGGGACTCTACTTTTTTTAAGTATTTCATAAATATAATTAAATAGTAATTTGTTAGTTTCTCAGTGATATTTATTAGCATTTTTTTTTCTGGATTGATTTGTATCCTTCAAAATACACATCTTTCAATTATCAATCTAGTAGTAATAAACTTCAGTTATTATAACCTCTAATTAGAAAAACAAACATTAAAGTAAGAAACCATGAAAATGTTTATTTTTATAACATTGTTTTCGTAATTTTCTCTGTATAAAATTTTGAAAATAAACAATAACAGAATTAATGGCAATTTTTTTTATGAATAATGGAAGAAAATATTAGATTTTAAAAATATTTATCATTTGTTTTGATGATATGTTGATTCTAAAAGAGAAAAAAATTTTGTAAAAAAGTATTTGTTTTAATTTTTCAATCATTTTTTTATTTTGAAAAAAAAAATAAATCTCATTTTCAAACATGTCTTGTGCAATATCCTTTTAGAAAAAGAAAAAGAATACTTTTTTATCATCTCCCAATACACTTTTTTCAATCATTTTTTCTCATTTTAAATAACCTTTCATTTAAAAAATATATATTTTAAATATCAAACACTATTTCATTCTAAAAAATAAAAAGATTTTTTCATTTAAAATAAGAAAAAATTCCTTCAATAATAGTAACTAACAAATTTACTAGATGAATAATTTATTTACTTCTATAAATATAGTATTTACTAAGTAAATTTATTATTTACTTCATAAATTTTCTATTGAGATTTATAGTTAAATAACCTTTTTTAACAAGTATTTTAACAAATGACCATAACTTTTAAAAATCAGTTAAAATGTTGTTTTTATTGAAATAATTGATCAATTTTCTTAAATAGTTAATTGATTGATTATAATGTAAATTATTAATTTTCTTAATCAATTATTAATTGATCAATAATCAATCACTGATTTATCAAAATTGAAAAAATGATAAACCACTATGTTAAATTAAAAAAAGTTTAACTATTTACTATATTGAGTGATCAAAATAAACCACCCATCTTAATTTTCTTTTCTATTATTCTAATAAATTTATTATTTACTTTAAACATTGTAAAACGTTACTATATTTTTCAATTTTTTTATTAACAAAATATTATTTACTGTAATGTAAAAAATGAAAAAAGTTTGGATTGGGGCCCAAATAGGCCCAACATTTGTGACAATGCCCAAGTTTATCAATGACTTCTCCTTACACCAATCTACGCGCGCTAATTAGGTGAGGCTCTCCCGCCAATTTTGTGTGTCTCTCTCCTCTCTCTCTCTAAACTAAAGTGAGGAAGCTGAGGAGTGCAGAGAAGTATCTCTCCTTTTGACCTCGATGATAATGAACTCTCGCGAGTTGACTCTGGTCTCCACGGCCACGGTTTTCGGCGCCTTTGCATGCGCCGTCGCTTTCCGCTTCTTCTTCCTCTGCCCCGCCAAGCAATCTCGCCAATCCGATCCGCCGGCCAACGGCGACGTTCGGACGAATTTCTCTTCCCAGAGCCCTTTCGATCCCTCGAAACGAAAAGGGTAAGTCACTAAACGGCCTAATTTTTTTATTCCCGTTTAGTTTGTTCATAATGTTTTTATTCTGGAGCTAATTTGCTAGGGTTTATGATTTTGCAAGATTTTTTTTTTTTGTTGGTATTTTTGCGGTTATTATTGATTTTTATCATTTGGGTTTTGGTTTTAATGGTTAGATATTTGTCGTGGGATGATTATTTCATGGCAATAGCATTCTTATCAGCGGAACGGTCCAAAGATCCAAACAGGCAGGTCATACTTCTATATTTATTTTTTTGTTTTCATTATTGCCGATTTTTCGAGGTATTACTAGATTTTTAGTTTTTATTTGTTTTGGGGATTTGGTGAGTTAGAAACTGACATTTATGAGTTTCCGAAATTTTGTGATGTTTCTTTATAGGTTGGAGCGTGCTTGGTGAGTAAAAATGACATAATTTTAGGTAAGAAACGTTAGAAAATGTTGTGTTTTTTCTTTGTCCAACCTCTCTATGTGATAAGGTTTATGCGAATGTCGAAACTTTGATACAAACAAATTAAGAATTAAAAGCTTTAAGCTTTAGCTTAATTTGGTCTCTTAATTCTTAAAATTCTTCTGGTTTTGACGATTCAACACCATTGCTGACATTGAATTTGAATATGAAACTTTAACCTGAATTGCTGATTATGTTTACGCTTTTCCTATTCCAAGTGGTATAGTGCCAGAGGACAAGTTTTTGGACCCGTCAAATGAATTACAAAATAGTTTAAGTGGTTGTTCAAAGTTATTGAGTGTTCATGGGCTATTTATTCACTATCTGTGATTGTTGATGTTGTGTTTCATTGCGCGTTGTTGTTTCTTACTCCCATGCTATGTTCTTTCATCAGGTATTGGGTATAACGGTTTTCCTAGAGGTTGTTCGGATGACAAGCTTCCTTGGGCAAAGGTTGGTACTTTGAAAATATTCTGGTTTTCTTTTTTGAGCCATGATTTTCATTAAGTTTATGTTTCAGAAATCCAGAAGTGGAGATCCTCTCGAGACTAAGTATCCGTAAGTTCTTGTGTCCATTTCATGATCTATATTTGGAAATTTGACTCTACATTATATCTGAAATCTAATATTCTTATTTATTCTTTAGTTCTGCACAGCAATCTTTAAAATTTTATTTTGTTGATTCTGATCCCTCTTATTGTCTCTTCTAGTTATGTTTGTCATGCTGAAGTCAACGCTATCCTAAACACAAATCATGCGTCAGCCGCTGGACAGGTTAGTTGCTTCAGCAGTTCTTGCTGTGTTTTGTTGTATTGCATTAGCCTTTTTCCTACGAAAAGGAAAAAGAAAGAAAGAAAGAACAAATCGGCTTCGGTGGTCTCTCTCTCTCTCTCCCCCACAATGACCCTTATGGTGCTTGTGTGCAAATTTTGTAATCTTCCTGTTTACTTGCATAGTTTACACATTTTGTCATGCTTGCCTCTTTGCGACTGAAGATACATTTTGCCTCTTTCTCTGCAGAGGCTTTACGTGACCATGTTCCCTTGCAATGAGTGTGCCAAGATCATTATACAGGTTTGTTGTTTACATGATTTCCCGGCGGTTTGTTTTCGCTTGATTGCTTTGACCTGGATTGAACTGGATCAGAATTTCAACACTGTTTCAGTGATTGTGCCAGAAAATTCAAAATAACACAAATCTTCACTTAGAACGTTTCCTTTGCCATATTCTCACCTGGTGTAACTGCATTATTTTAGACACTAGTTAATACGTGGCTCTAATTTTCTTATTTTTTGCAGTCAGGTGTCTCTGAAGTGATTTACTTTGTGGAGAAAAAGTTAAGTGATTCAAATGTCGCATACATTGCTTCTCACAAGCTGCTATCTCTGGCTGGTGTTAAAGTAAGCTTTGTTGATTTGAATTTGTATCGCAAATTTCATTCATTTATTTGAATTTTGGGGCTCGTTGATTGCTTGCAACTGAGTTAACCTCCACATAAATTGCTCAAGTATTTCCTTTTACCGTGAAAAAAAAATTCATACCCTCCGTCTGAATACGCAACTCTTTCAGCCTACCATCTATTGTGCATTCCATCTTGCCCGTGCAGATTAGGAAGCACCAACCGCAAATGGACCGAATTTTAATCAAGTTTGAGGAGCCGTAAAGTTCAATTCGTGTTTCCATCAAAAGTTAGGAAGCAAAATGCAAAACTTGTTGCTCCCTCTCATGTTTCTTATCTGTTCAGTCAAGCTTCCAGCATAAGGTTGTCCTCCAGTTGTATGTGCATTGTAATGGCTTGACTTTGAACTCTGGTCCGATTATTTCAAGACACACTTTGTATGTTTTTCTTTCTGGATGATAACCATGTAACTTACCTCAATTCAGATGTGAATTCACAAGAAATTAAATTAATGAGGAAGGAACCTTTGTCGTTCCCGCATATGCAGTGGCAGCGCCACTGCTTAAGGTGTGGCAAGTCATAGGAAGTGAAGTGATAAAGAGAAGAGGTCTTGTTAAGTCGATATCGTAACCTCTGTAGCTCTGTTGATGGATCAATCAAACAAATGAAACTAATATATCAGCTACAACAATGAGGAAACACACGACAATAACAATTAAAACGACGATAACTTCGTAAACAACATTAAAATGAGCAACACCACAAGGACGACGTGGAAACGGCAATAGCTGAAAACAACAACCAGGTGACGTAAACAGTAAACACGACCATTACATGTACAAATGTGAAAACGGACCACGTTTGAAAGTGCAATAAAAACAAAAAGATGGCAAAACAATATTTACAAAAACGACGGCAAAAGCATTTTGAAACACCGACAGAGTATGCAAACAACAATAGTAAACATAACGACAGTAAGTTTATAAAACGACAATAATATACGTTTTACATTTTTGGTGTTCTATTGCATAAGAGTGTGCTGTCCACAACATTCAGACCATTGCATTCTCTCTTTTTGGTCTTGACTTTTCTTCCACCCACTCAGTTTTATCCTTCTTCCAGAGGGGTGAACAGAAAACTCCTGGTACTTGGTGCCAGTCTTTGTCATGAACAATTGCAACTAGGCAATCTAAATCTGCAACCCCAATCGGTACTATAAATCAATATGAGAACTACAAGTATACAAAACAAACAACAATAGTTGGATATACATAACCCCTATCTCTACAGTTCAATACACATAAATCGGCTTTTTTTTTTTTTTTTTTTTTATATAAAAGTCCCGTCTTTAAAAATTAGGAAAAATGAGGAAAATTCCTGAAATTGAATTTTATCTGTCAAGTCTGTGTAACAAAATGGTATGACGTTCAGACCTTCAAAGCAAGCTATTACACCATATTAGCGTCCTGAGACAAATGCCCATTTGTTGTTTCACTCTGAAAAGTTGATCACAAAGCCAATTCAGCAAACCAAAACTCCAACTACTAACAATTATATATATAAATATATATATTTATATAAAACAAATCCCAAGTTGCAGAACTCACCACATCACTGGACAATTGGTCTCTTATACTGTACATGGACTTGAGCATCGTCTCTGGAGTATCTTTGGCCAATTGGAACCTCACTTCCATCTCTTTGGACTGGGACTGTGTATAACTTTGAAGCTACCCGAGCAAAAAAAAAAAAAAAGGAGTGTGTGCATATGTATACATACATAAATACATATATTTATATATATTCTTAAAGCATGTAAAAGAGTCCAACAATGGCTGTTTTGTTACCTTCGAGTTGATGATAGGAAGAGGGTCAGTCAAGTTCTCATCTTGATTCGGCATCTCCCGTGTCATTGCCTTCAGACGAGGCAAAACATTCTGCAAAAAAACACAAACAAATCAAACTCTTTTTCTCCAACAACCCTAGCAAATTCACCAAAATAAAAAAAAAAAAAAAAACCTGGTCTCTGAACGCATCTTCTCTCCACTCTCTCTGAAACTTCTGCAACAAGAGCGTCAACAGTCGCTGGAGTTCAGGCAAGACTTCACCTGGGAAAAGCTTCTGGATTTCGTCTCTGCTTACGTTCTCGTAAACGCATTTTCGAATCAGCATCCGAAGGCACACCAAAAGCTGAAAAGAGAACGAAAAGAGTGTCAATTTCGATCAAAAAGCTTCAATTTCTAACGGTAATGGAGATTTTGAGGAGAGAGGAGTTTGATTAGGGACCGGGTCGAGGTCGGAGTCGTTCTGAAGCTCGAGCATCTGGAGAATGATATGGCGGTCGGTGGAGTCGAGGCCGGTCTTCCGAGTTCTCCAAAGAGCTTGGAGAATGTACTCCACTGAGTCCAAGTTCGATCGAACCAGTAGAGGCAGGTGACTCCATAGACTTCCCTCCATTTTTCCTCTGCAGAAACCGAAAATTAGCTTGCCCTAGGTTTTGTACGACGTTTGTTTTGCAACAAACGACGTCGTTTCTCCAATGACAAATTTTTTTAAGGGTTGTTTTCACATATTATTACAAAATTATACGATAATTCACAACGAAAACCGTACGACATTTGTTTTGTAACAAATAACGTCGTTTTGCGCATGATGAAATTTTTTATGGGTTGTTTTCACGTATTGTTATAAAATTATACGAGAATAGGTAATGAATACAGAATAAATAATATACAAATTTATGTAAAAAATTTTAGATGGAAAAAAAATCAAGAGTAGAGAAAAAAAAATTTACTAAGTTGAAAATTAGTACAAAAAGTGAGATAATATATGATGTTAAAACCCTAAATTATATTGTATATATGTGTGTGATAATTAAAACAAGTCCTGATCCCTTAGCTATCACCACTGAGTCCAAAAAATTTCTCATATTAAGTCGTATCACAAGTTCGAGCTTTGCTAAAATAGAACTTGGATCATGCACTTTAACACATATCAATAGGGTGAACACACATATGGGTTGATAGATCAGTTTTTTCAAGAGTGGGTTGGGAAAGTATGAAACTGTTAACTATGATAAAAGGTGAGTTGGGAACATATCAATGGAGTGAACATACATGTGGGTTGGCGGATCAGTTTTTTCAAGGGTGGGTTGGGAAAGTATGAAACCACTAACTATGATAAAGAATTGACGAGTGGTATATGGGTGGATTGCAGGTGGGTTGGCCTATGTTGGCCCATTCTGTTATTTCCAAAAAAAGTTTGTTATAAATATGCAAAATAATAAAACTAAATAGATTTTTAAGATTAATTATAAAATAAAATATAAGAAAACATTCATCCATTCAAAAAAATAATACATCAATGATCAATTAAGTGCAAATCTATTAAAAAGAAAAAAGACAAACAAAACAATCCATATTATTAGAAAAAAAAAAAAAAAGATAATGGTGGATTGGTTGGGTTCAACCAATCAACGAAAAACCTAAATTGCTTACGCTCGCCAAAGCAAATTGGGAGGGCAGGTTGAACTCGTCATTAGGCAAGTCAGACGTGGACTCGTCTAGGGCAGGTGGGGCATTGAGTATGAGGCGATTTTGTTAAACCCTACATATCATCATTGAATTATAAAACTCCCTTATGGTTTTTTTTTTAATAGAATTTGGAGATCGGAGAATTTAAACTATATATATTTTATGAAATCAGATGCAAAATTATTAGTAGTCTATGTTTTCATTTAGAGTATAAAAATCATTTTTTTAAGGAATATGATTCCAAGATGGTAAAAAATCAACAAAATAATAACTATTTTATACATCACAGTATCTCAATATTTTCTGTCAAGCTTGTATATTAGAAAAAAGTATGAATGAACGTTTAGATCAGACGAATTTTAATCAAAACTAAAATAGAAATATTTTTAAAAAGGAAATCTATCTCAAAAGTATCTTTAATGACACTTATATATTTTTGAAAAAAAGTACAAAAATTTAAAAAACAAAATGTGATGTATAAAATTAAATATTAGGAATCAATACAAGACAAAATGTATCGTTTGGAGTCGTTTATAAGCTTAACCCAACATTAATGAGAGGAGAGGGAGAGGAGGAGAAAGGAGTGGGAATTGAGAAAAAATGGCGCCACATGATGTTCGCCGCCAGTACAAGAGGCCGGCGATCTCCGACCAGCAGCGACGGAGGGCGATCACTCTCCAGCGTCAGGAGCAGAACCGCCGCGACGCTCAGCTCCACGCTCGCCGTTTGGCCTCCACGCTCCTCTCCCTCGATAAAGCCTCCTCCGAGCCCGACGAAGTCGAGCTCGTTCCGGAATCCGAGCCCGATCGCCATTACCAACACGAATCTGCCGAGACCTCCTCCAAGGACCCCCTCGATGTTCGCCAGGCTTCCAAGCTCCGAGGAGCCGAGGCTCGCAAGTGGTTCGCTGGGCAGCTCATGCTTCCCGAGTGGATGATCGACGTCCCTGATCGCTTGCCCCAAGACTGGTTCTATCTCTCTCTATACGTATATGTGTATTTATATGTGTCTATTTATATGATTTAGAGTTTGAATTGGCTTAGGTATGTATTCGCGAGACCTTCCGGGAAGCGATGCTTCGTCGTTGCTTCGAACGGGACGACGATCAGTAGACAAAGAAATGGCTCTGTTCTGCACCATTTCCCGTCTGCCCTGCCGAACGGGGCTAGGACCAGAGACGCCTCAGGGTCTGGCCAATCGTATTCCATACTGGACTGCATATTTCAGGAGGTGAAGAAATTAAATTCCTGCTTCGTGTTGTGTGTTCTTGGTTTGCGCCCCAACTGTTTGATGATGTGTCGAGCTGGTTGTGATATACGCAGGCTGATCAGACTTATTATGTTATTGATATGTTGTGCTGGAGGGGTTACTCTTTGTATGATTGTACTGCGGAGTTCCGGTTTTTCTGGTTGAGCTCCAAGCTTGTCGAGAGTGGAGCTTGTGAGCCTCCGACGCGTTATCATAAATATAGGTTTAGTTTGGTTCCCATTTACACCTGTGATCTGAATGGTTTACAGGCAGCGTACTCAGAAGCAGTGCCTTATGTAAAGGACGGTCTTTTATTTTACAATAAGTAAGTCATCTTATAGCCTTTGTTTATTTTCTTCTTCGTGTTGGCATTAATGGAGATGTCCTTAAGAGGGTGTTCACTTGTGTAATTTCATTTATCCTTTGAGACTCTGGCCAGTGTTCACTATGTAACCATAAGCTATTGCATTTGGTTACAACAAGATTTATCATTATCTGTGCGTTCATATGTGTACGCGTATTTCTAATGTTTATTGCGTTGTTCTGTTTAGGCATGCGCATTATCAACCAGGTAATACACCTCTGGCATTAGTTTGGAAGGATGAGAGCTGTAGTCAATATGTTATTGACACAGATAGCAAAGGACAGGTTCCAAGCCAACAACAGGTAATTTGTCATGTTTTTTTTTTTTAAATGCTTTTGCCGCGTGTGTTAGTTTTCCTGGTTTGGGTTTGTCCAATGACGAGGATGTATTTTATTTTATCTGACTTTGCTGCCATCCCATATTGTTGGCAGGTAGTTTTGGAACTGCAAGATGATCTCAAGCTGGTAACATCAGATGACCCTCCTGTAGTATTTGGCTGCTTAGACTTGGAATTCACAGCAAAGGTATCGTTATTATTGATTTTGGTTTTGACCAGTTACTTGGGATATGCGGTGAGGCTATTCCCCATGTATTGCTGCAGCCCATAAAGTCTGGTGAAGGTTACAATTTCATTGAAATTTACATGTCATTTTTTTTTTATTTCTCAGATAGGACTGCAATCTGGTAATCTTCTTCGTTTTGCTATTGGTGAGGGAGGATTGAGTCTTGTGGATGGGACACTAGAGAAGGCTGATTTACACTATCTTGGCAAGTCCAATAGAGCACGTGCTTTTGCAGATAGTTACTCAAAGGTGTGTGGAAATGTAGATTGCAATATTATACACTTCTCAATGGACACTTTCCTTGATTTCAAATGCGAAATGTCACAAATTAAGTCACAGAAAGGAGAAATTCCCATAATGCTCTGTACATTGGTCATTACAACCAATGTTAATTTAGCTCTTAATTTGCCTCTCTTGCAAGGAAGCGAGCGTATCAGCCTCATTACAGTGAAGTTTTACCATGTTGCTATTTAGCTTCTCTGCTCTTCAATGTGACCTTCTTAGTATTTCCTAGCAATAAAGTTGTGTAACTGCAATAAGATTAAGTTTTTTGTTGGTGGGTGCAGGCCACCTAGTACCGCTAGTATGATCTAATATTTCTTGCATCCTTTTTGGATTTGATATTTACAGGTAATGTTTCAATACATGG
Source organism: Antiaris toxicaria (assembly GCA_035233585.1). Taxonomy (NCBI): domain Eukaryota; kingdom Viridiplantae; phylum Streptophyta; class Magnoliopsida; order Rosales; family Moraceae; genus Antiaris; species Antiaris toxicaria. The sequence goes on from CP141155.1 coordinate 3,681,105, forward strand.
TCAGGCAGTCTCCTTTTAGAATTGATGATATTGTGGCGTCAATCAACTCATCTGTTGATGAAGCAAACAGACCTTCGGATGTTGAGATGGTTGGTTAACTGTGAAGCAAGGAACATTACTGTTCTTGATAGCTGTTGTCTGAGTACTTTCTCGAAAGCTATGAGTTGTATATTTGGTTATAGTTGAATACACCGTCTTTCGCGCAGACAACAATAGGTGGTAGCAAGGCATGGTTGCTTGGCCGCATTTTTATATGACTAGGCTGCTGCTTCACTGAATTATTCTCTTCTTTTGTGTGTATCTATAGGTATTGTTATTTATCTTGTTAAATTTACCCTTCAATTTTATTCCTTTGTTGGAGAATTATTTATGTCTCTTCTCTGTTTCTCCCCTGAAACTAAAAGGCCATACACGCACTGCAGCATGAGAGGAGGGTGGATTTTTTTTTTAACAAATGTTTGCTTGTTCTACCCGAGTTAAATACATCGAGTTTTTTGTAAGTAGAGAAATTGTGTTGTGGCATAGTTCCAGCGAAAAAAAAATGTGGGAGGAAGGAAAGCAACTGCCGCAGAAGATCTTAAAGCAATAACATGATAAGACCATTGTTTATGATAACGAAACAGATTGATGGAGGACAATGAAGTAGATAGTATTATTGTTTCATCCCCTTATCAACTTGAACCAGAGAGTAGGAAAAATCACATCAAACAAGCCAAATACAGAATACTACGCTGCTCTTTTTCATCACTATCATCCACCACTTAGTTAAATATAATGTAAAAGACTGAGCTGCCGAAGTGGTTGGTTCACACTGGTCGTGGCTGCAGGCCAAGACGTCCTTGTCCATAAATGGTGGAAAAGTCATAAACCTTGCTATTGCCGCTTCTCTTGTATTCAAAGAGGAGAGGTAAGTGAATGAAGGCATGTGACTTTGGCAAATTCTCAGGTGTAATCTCCGCAGATACCCCAGAATGCATATGCTGAATTGAGCTTGGCTATTTCTTCCTCCGACAACAACATGAAGTGTTCCATTTACAATGCCTGAGTTGTTAGATTTTTTCAGAATTAACATTGCACCAGCACATAAAGCTCAGAATAGTTGCGTTTTCTCAGTATGGACGAGTGCACAGTGCTGCTAGATATTGCTCATGAGGTGATAGATTGCTGCTTCTAATGGAAGTCCACTTTTGTACTAGCAATTTATTGTGTATTTTTCCTCTTCTTTTGCCTTTGTTCTTATTCATGGAGTAATTTCAATATATCTTAAGCTAAAATTTCTTTTTGGCATATACAAGGAATCAAAATCAATGGAATATGACAGTTGCAAGCATGATCTAATTATAATTTTATATTAAGCATGATTTAATGGTAATATCACAATTAATTCCACTGTAAGGTGTGTAAAGTTCGAATCTCTTTTTCTCATAATATATATATAAATAATAATGGAACATTTTTATGAAAATAAATGACATGTGATTATTAAATAAAACGTTGAAGATACTTTATAATAATGTCTTAATGTCAAAGCACATTTACTTTATAAACCCTATTATAATATCTAGATATCCAGATTATCATGCCACCAACACTGCCAGAGGGCCTCATATAAACATTCATTGGCCATCCGCATCACAGGTAAACTGACGTTTTTTCTTAGGACTCCGTCTCCTTGCCAATTCCACCTCCAACTCCAGCCAAGTTGGTCGATGATCCAAGCCTTCAAGTTATGAAACTTATGAACTGGGAAAAGAGCTTGCCAATTCTCAGTTCCCTAGAAAATATCAAGCCGTTCTTGCCCGTTTGCTCCCTTTGTGATCCTTTGTCCCAGGTTTTCAACTCTACTCTCTCGCTGGACTTCTCTGCATCTTCCTTCATTAAGTCCTTCCAACGAGGTAGTGGCACTACCTGGAACCTATTTCCATGAAAGCTTCCCATCCTTGGCAAGGTACGAAAATTAATTGCTTAAACTGACCTAGTGAAATCGTTACACTTTGACCATCTCATACTCACAGTAAAGATGTTACTATTTCTCTCCAATATAATACCAAAACTTATGTCGTTTTCCATCATCTCTGGGACTAGGAGTTGGTCTTCTTTTATTTTTTTTCCCCTTGTCTGAAGACACAATACAAAATGCTTCTTTGCAAGTCACACATATCTTCTCATAATTTTACACCTCCAATTTTCAATGCCACATTCCGACCAGATTAAAGTATTGTGATTATCCTTACATTTTTTAATATCCTCAGTATTACTTTTCTGTGCTTGGTTTGAATATATTATAATTTTCTCAACTGACAATACCCCTTCCGTTTGTCATTTCATTTTGAATCTTGCAAACACCAAAGCCCAACCTTGCAATGTCTGCCCTCTTGCTAACATCCTTCACAAAGTTATTGTCATCTCAAATCCTATACTAGATTTAGGGGGAGTTTTGAGGAGATGTTTGGAGACATTATTTTTGGATTAGAAAAAAGTTGTTTCGGAAAATGTGTTTGGGAGAAAAAAACTGTTTAGGGTGAAAAAATAAAAAATTTTAAAAATTTTTTTTGAAAAAAAAAATCAATATAAATATTGTTTCGTTCCTCTCAAAATTCTATGTAATTTAAAAAAAATTATCTCATTTAGACTTATATACATAAAGTTATGGACTTTTAAAATTTAGAGTTTACTGTAGCGTTTTGGAGATGTAAATATTGAAAAGTGATGAAGTTTTAGAAAAAAATAATTTTGGATATCTCCAAAACTAAGCTCCAAACAGGACCTTAAGACTTGTCGTATCAGGGAGTATAATGAGAGTCAACTATATACATAGTTTTATAGAATTTAGGATACGATGACGTGACCTTTTCATTGATATTATTCTGAATATATACACATAACAAGGAATTGACTTTTCTATTCTAATCGTTATAATTACAAATCAACTTTCATAATATTACAAATCAAATAAATTGTATAACCTAAATTAGGAAATTAATTACATGATTTACAATAAATACAAAAATACAATATAATTATGTAGATTCTTCGATATGCCCCCATGAGATGCAGCTCTAGGAAGAGAGTCCAATTTTGGATTGGAGTGTTAGAAAACATTTGCGAGGAAGTGGCTTGATGAGTACATCAGCTAATTGATTCTCAAACGAAATGTGAGCAACTCGAAGAACATTGCTTTGAACTTGATCTTTAATGAAATGATAATCTAAAGCAACTTATTTCATGCGCGAGTGGAAGATAGGATTTTCACACAAATGTGTTGCACCAACATTGTTGCAAAAAATCATAGGTACGTGAGGAATAATGACACCAAGTTCAGTTAGAAGTGAACATACCCATCTTAGTTCAATAGTAGTGGTAACAGTTAACGATATTCAGCTTCGATAGAAGATCAAGCAATGGTGCGTTGTTTCTTGGAACTCCATGAGAGTGGATTGTGTCCAAGATACACAATGTATGCACTACTAGAGGTGTAGTCATCTTTGTTCCCAACCTAGTCAACATTCGAGAATGGATGGACAGACAGTGGTGATTGGTGATGAAGAAGAAGACCATAATCAAGAGTACCACACAAATAACGCAGTACACGTTTCACAGCATTCCAATGATTAGTGGGGGGATGGTGCATAAACTATGAAAGTTTGTTGACTGTAAATGAAATATCAGGATGCATAAGAGAGAGATACTAAAGACTCCCAACTACTACTTGAAATTTTGTTGGATTAATGATATTGTGCTGGTGTGAAAATTGGCTTGGCTTCTGTTATATGAGTGTAGGTCAAAGGTCACTAACATAGCAACATTGACACATGAGTAAGCCATCAGCATGTGGGAGGACCACAACACTTAGAAAGTATGAAAGAGCGCCATGATCCTTAAGAGAAAACCTATTTGCAACTATGTATATGACATGTTGCACAGCCTGGTTATTGTTACCTGCAATAATAATACCATCAACATAAACAAGTAAGTAAATTACAGTTCCTCTGGCATTGAGGAGGAACAAGGAGGTGTTGGTATGAGAGTTTGAGAAGCCTGAGGCAATCAAGAACTGATGGAGCTTACGGTACCAAGCACGTAGAGCTTACTTGAGGCCATAGATAGCCTTGTGAAGCTTACACACATGTGTGGGCCAATCGACATCAACAAAACCTGATGGTTGTGCCATAAAGACATCTTCAGATAAATGGCCTTGAAGAAAGACATTATTGACATCTAATTGGCATAAAGACCAACCACGGCTAACGACAAGACTGAGAACATTGAGGATAATGGTGGGTTTGACAATCAAGCTAAAGTTGTCATGATAATTGACTCTTGATTGTTGATGAAATCCATTTGCAACCAAATAAGCTTCGTACCTATCAATAGAACCCTTGGTAATTTGTTTAGTTCAAAAAATCCACTTGCATCCCATGAGGTTTTGAGTTGGCTCTAAAGAGACAAGTTCCCAAATGCCATTCTGAACAAGAACGTCATACTCCTCTAACATAGCCTGACACCATTTTGGATCTTTTAGGGCTTAGGTGGTGGTGGTAGGCTTAATTGAGGTGGAAGGTTAAAGCTGGACATTGAGATAAGTTTTTGGATTGGTTTGTGAATGTTATTTTTCAAACGGGTGATGATGAATTTTGGTTCTGGGGCATTCGGTTGACAGTTGATAGAGTGTTTCAAATTGGGGGTCGTTTGTGGTGTCTAGTCAACCAACGATAGGGGTTTGGTCAATCAATTGATGGAGAGTTTTAGATTCTGGAGACGCAGCAATGTCTAGTCGACTGGTTGGGCATGTCCGGTCGACCGGTTATGACAGATCCATACAAGGAGGCATTGCAGTAGGAGTCAACGCACGTGATGGGCCAAGTAATGGTGTTAGCACAAACAGATTCAGGAGAAAAAATGCTAGGGGAAGCCATTATCAGATCGTGTCAGACTAAGGACGAGGATCATGACTTGAGAAAGGTGAGAAAAAGGAAGATGGACTCAACAAATTTGAAATGATGCAAACATAGAGTTTGGTAGTGGATAGATTGAGACATAGGTAGGCACTTTGTGTGACAAAATAATCTAGAAAAACACATGGAATGGAGCATGGTGTTGGTTTGAGTGTAGAGTGGGGATGAAGCCAAGGATAACACAGAAAACCAAAGACACGAAGTTTTGAGTGATTAGGAGTGGAACCAAAGAGTTTTTTGGGTAAGGAGATGAAAGTTGAAGTGTGCGAGTAAGCATGCGATAATGAGATAAACTACAGTGGCAAAAGCATAATTCCAGTAAGTGAGAAGAAGATACGCATGAGAAAGCAGAGAGAGATCTACTTCGGCTATACAGCAATGTCATCTTTTGGAGCAGCCATTGTGCTCAGGTGTGTAAGGTGGACTAGTAAGATGAGAACTATCATGAGATGCAAGAAATTTGTCAAGTGCTTGAATCCCCACAGCTATCTAAATATAAGGTAAAGATTTTTCTCTTGAAGAATTTTTCAAAAAGGGCCTTAAATCGAGTGAAAACCTCAAGGACACGAGACTTTTGTTTGAGAGGATAATACCAAGTATATTTAGTGTAGTGATCAACAAAGATGACATAGTATTTAAACTCATCAATCAAATAAACAGGAGAAGTCCATACATCAGAAGATAAGATTTCAAGAGGATAAAAAGAAGTGATGGTGGAGGTTGAAAGTAGAAGTTTGTGGCTTTTATTGCATTGATATGCATTACAGTTAGACATGGAAGACAGAGGACTAGAAAAATCTAGTTTAAAATGAGAGATAATGTGTCTAAGAATTGGAAAAGATGGATGCCCTAACCTATGATGCCACTCAAACGAAGTGGTCTAGACACTTGAAAAGGCAACTAATGGTGATGACTTGACTTGGGAGACTAGCCACTCATACACGCCATCTTTGTTGCTTATGCAACAGAGATGCCCACGTACAAAGATCCTTCACATGAAAAGTAGTGGCTAAGTATTCAATTAAGACGTTGTTAGAAGTACAAAACTATAATATGAAAATAAGATTCTTTTTCACGTCTGGAACACAAAAAGCGTTGTTAAAAGAAAAGGTACGAGAGGTATAGAAATTTGGTGGAACTGGTATAGATAATGGGTAAACCCGTACCATATCCAATCAAAATGTCATCAAAGCTGTCATAAGGAGTGTGAATAAGAAGATTTCCCAAGTCAATGGTAACATGGTGCGATGCCCCACTATTGAGAAGCCAACTCGAGTTGTCAGGGATATTGGTAGAGGCGTGATGAGCATGGGGTGGAGCCTGAGTAGCTATCACTATTAAGCAAAATTTGGGAAAACATTTAGTTGTGTGACCTTTGAGTATTGCAAGCTTGACAATAGCCAGAATAAGGTTTCAAAGCCATGGCTGCTTTCCATGAGCGTTCGGTCAACTAGTTAAGGACGTTCAGTTGAACGATTGTGGGTGAAAGGTGAGATACGGGAAGAAAGGAAACAAAGGGAGAGAGGGATCCCATGAGCAAACACTCTAATAGCATATATAATTTGAGAAATGATGACATGCCCTTTTTATTGATATGATCCTGAATATCTATATGTATATATGTTACAAAATTGACTTTTCTATTCTAACTGTTATAATTACAAATCAACTTTTCTAATCTTACAAATCAAATAAAACGGTACAAATTAAACTAGAAAACTAGAAAACTAATTACATGATTTACAATTGATAAAAAATACAATATAATCACGTTGATTCTTTGATAAGTTTTAGTTCTTATTATACTTTACGATTGGTAATCATGGACGTCAACTATTACAAATAACAAATAGTTTGGATGTCAACTATTACATAAACCATATATATGAAACAACAAAGAGTTCAATGAGCAAGCCATTGGGGTAGCCCTATTGGTAATGGATGGAGGGTTAAGAATTAAGATGTTGAAAGTTCAACAATGGAGCATTGACAAATGTAAAGTATATTGAAAACTGTGCTTCTCTTTATCATTTTATGTGGTTAGCATAATTTTTTTTGCATGAGAGAACATTTGTAAATAGTATTTTTGAATTCAAAATACTCTGTATGTCATGAACTAAAAAGCTTAAAATAGACTATTAAACTAAACATAGGATTGAGTTTAAACTCATTTTTTGAGTTCGAACTTGTGATTTAAACAAATCCTTAATTTTTTTTAGTAGGTAGTACAAACTTTACAGCTATAAACTAATCAAATATATATTGTACTAATCAAAGGACATTTTTCCCATTACCCCTGAATGTATCGTATAATTATAACTTATCCCAACAATTTTTAATTTTTGATAATTTATAGCTTGAATTAAAAATATTTAACAATAACTCTTACTTGACAATGGAGTTATTTTTTTAACGTAAATCAACATATGATGTCCACATGTCTTATTAATTATAAATATGAGATATTTTTAATATTTTTATTAACTCTAATTTAATGTGATTAAGGTTTTCGGTTACGTTTTATTAAAAATCTAAAAGGTTTGAATTAACTTTGTTTTGAATATAAATTTTGATTAACATCGATAGAAAATGACCTTCAATATTCTTAACTAATGATACATGTGTAAATTATACGTTAATTTTCATTATAAACTGAATATTATTTTCGACTGGAGTATTTACTACATATCTTTTTAAATTTAAAATGCAAATTGTAAGAATTAAAAGTTTAGAAAATAAATTAAACCTATATATAAGAGAAAAAAACAGTGGAAGCCAGCCCAATACTATCAAATGTGTGGTGGATGACCTGCATCATGTGAACTCCTTTTATTTTATTTTATTATATTATTATTATGTTTTGAATGTGAGGGCAGCGAATTTAAATCATATATCTTATGATATAATCAGAATAACATAATCAGAATAAAATTACAGCTAGATTATGCTTGTAGCGCTTTTATTTATTTATTTATTTCAAAGGAAAATATTATTGAAAACCAAAAAGTTAAAACATAGTAGTCACACAGAGGGAGCCATCTCCTTAAGGGAAAAGATGCCTGAAACAGAGGCTTTGGGAGGCCATTTGGCCATAGAGTCAGTCACCAAGTCGATGATGCGGTCTTGCGTTCACATGAGAAGGAATATAACCTGTTGTACTGTCATATCTTCCCAATTTCCGTGCAAATGGATCTGCAAAATTTTACAGCAAACCACCCCATCGTAAGTATAAGCTAAAAGTGTGATATTTATGATGTAATAATTTGCAACAAGCAAAATTCGGCAATGTATATCTATATTATAAAATATATCTATGGTACTTTGAGCAGAATCATCCTTCACCACCCCCAAAACAATTCTCCTCTTCCTCTCTCTACCCCTGCAGACTCGTTATCGACAATCCACCAACATTGTCGATCAGAATCCGCCGTTGTAGTTGCTGGCACCGTTGCGTCACCGGCGACAACTCTGCTTGGTCGGGGTCGGGGAAGATGACCGGGGCCGTGACGCCATCGTGAACCTCCGTCCAGATCACGATCGTCGCGAGATCTCCACGAACGAACTGTCGTCCTCTGTGGCCCAACGATCGCAACGCTCTAGTTCCTCGGGACGACAACCGCCACGAGCGCAATTCTCCGTGTGTCTCCTTGCAAACTCGCGATTTTCACGACCTCCGGTGACTCGCCGAAAAAGGTTGATAGTGACGGAATGAATCACAACGTCGTTGGCTGGCCGTCGAGTTCCTTCGCCACCGTCCTTCGTCGTTCCATCCTCTTCGCCAGTGAGCACCTCTTCAAAGGTAGAGTCGCGAGAAAGAGAGAGCAGAGAGAGAGAGACAGACGGATGGATAGAGAGAGGTGGTGACGAGAGAGAATAAGGGAGAGAAATGGATATTTAAAACATGTTCGAATTTTCAATTAGCATGTCAGGAGCGTGTCTGCGGGTTAAAAATATGCCACTAAAACAATTTTTTATTATTTATTTCTTCAAAATAATCGGTATAATTTAAATTTTAATAATTTATAATTATATATATTTTAAATAAGATAATTTTTTTAAATCGCATAAAATTTTAAAAAATAAAATAATATTTAATTAATATTTTTAAATTTTTTTTTATAATTTTATATTTTTTCACTTTAAAAAAATTATTTTCTCCAAAAGTATTTGTTAAAATAATTTTTTTAAGAAAAAAAAAATCTCCAAAAGACGTCTAAACGGTTTCTAAAAATATGCTATTTAGTGTTTTTTCCCTTTTTTTTTTTTTTTTTTTATACTACTCTCAAGCTAATACGTTACAATAAAAAAAAAAATGATCCTTTACGAAATACCGTAATCACTGTTCGCAAAAGCCACAACATTAAAGATTACGTACCGGCGTCGACGACTTGGCGCTGCGTGGCAAAAATAATGGCTGTAAGGTGGGAAATCAGCAAGATAAAACGAATTATGGCAGAAGCGAGTCCCATTTCTTCTTCTGGTTTGCAACGATGTAATATCTGTGACCATGCATGTCCCCCATTTATAAGGTCATCGAGTCACTAAACCAACCTTAATTGATATTAGAGGAGGATTAACTAGATTATTCATGTCAAGACGTCAAGGCGGGAACGTAAAGGGAAAGTTCTGCGTCTTTGTCCAAATGCTCATGTATCGCTATTTGACATTTGTGTGTTTGACAAGGCGATCACATTCACATTTAACCTTACCTTATGCTCCCACGTGTACTAAGGTCTTGTTCGTTTCATTAACTCGTACTCAAAATTTTAGTTTTAGTTTTGTCTTTTTTTAAAATATTAATAAAAATTATAATTAAATCAATCAACTTTGATTCAAAATTTAATTTCATTCCGGACTCGATTCATAAACCATTCAGACCCTAAACTTACGACTAGATTTGCTGAATGGTTGAATTTTTTTACTACAAATATTTTAAAAAATATGCAATCTACATTAATTATTTTTGTAAAAACTACTATGTATTTCATTTTCCCAAAAAATTATAAGCTACTAACATCTATTTTAGAAAACAAAATTCATCTGCCTTTTTTCTCTTACTCGCTCTCCTCAGCACAAACAACACCTTTTACTTTTATTCAATATCATCAGATTTGATTTTTGTTAACATTTTAATATGTTAGATAGCCCTTTCAACATCATAATTTTTATTTTTGTTATTATCATTTGAGTTTATTTCTTTCCAATTAATCTGTACATCTTGTTCTTTGGGCAACAATATTTTACTTTTTAATGACATTTAGAATTCCAATAATATTAGAGCTTCATGTTTCCATCTGCTTAAAAAAAACAAAGTGCTTGAATTAAATAATTCTAGCTACCATGAGGCCTACGTGCACGTTGATAAAGAAAACGAATATACTTTCAACATCAATCAACTAAGTGCCATGGAAATTTTTGGTGATAAGTTGCCTTTTTGAATTTTCTTCAAGAAAATTACAATTGATTTTTGTCTAGTCAACTCTTTCCTGGTCTTTGGGGCGTGGAAATAATTTTGTGTGCTACATGAAGCAAGACTACCTAATTAAAGACAATTCACTCATTTTTTTCCCTTTGCTTTAGACTCTTCTAGTTTACAATATCGATTGAATCAATTTGATCGGAGAATAATATAATTGGACATGAAAAAATATGGCATGATATAATTTTAAACATGTTTTATTATGACAAAATTTTCTCATGTTTTATTTTTTAAATTTCACAATACATATAATTTTTAATGAGGATCTGACTGTTAAAATTTTTAATTGCTAAGGAATTCTTTTATTATAATCAGCACATAATTAACCATTAGTGAAATTAAGAAAAGAAAAGCTAAAATTTAGTTTGTAGATATCAATAACCATTAGATGTGGACTAATGTCCCAAAGTATTTTTCTAATGATATGAGTATATTTCACATTAGGCTAGTTTGAATCCGAAAATATTGTTCCACATCAATTACATGTGATGATAAGTATGACACTTACATGCAAGTTGGCTGTTAAAGAAAAAAATGCAAAATCCAAAACAAAGAAAAAAAATACTAGAGCTATATAAAAAACTGACCCGTGAAAACAAGTTGTACTGGTATAGAATTTCTTGCAATGATCTACATTTTTTTTTCTTTCTTAAAATGCAAATTGTTTTTACAAACTCTTAAAGCAATCTCTTGTTATATGCTACATGAAATTTTAAGTAGGACAATGAAATGTCAATATTTAAATTATGTGATGTTTGACAGCTTTAATTGATTGTTGAAAATACAAACTTGCTCCATCATGCCCATAGCCTCTTTTTGTATTGATGTAATTGCTTACATATTATGTTAATATTATTTCTTACATATTTGGTATGTTGATATCATTGCTTACATATTTTGTGTTAGGTAGGTGTGGTTCGTGAAGATATAAATGGATGATTGAGATTGTTTTAGGTGTTAGGTATACCGATTAAATGTATGATTTAGAATGATTTACTTCAATTATAAATAGCCCCTCCCCTGAAGTTTATTTATCAAGTGAAGTGAGGCATCTTATTATATAAGAGTTGCAATAAGTGTAGAGTGTGTGTGAGGAAAGAGTTTCAAAAAGTTGTAAGTTTATGTTCCAACAAAAAGTTATGAGTTTGTGTTCTTCAAAGAGTTATAAGTTTGTATTCCTTAAGGACGTTATGAGAGTTTATTTTTTCTTTTTGATAGTCTCCAACATTGACTTGCTTTGTTGATATTTCTTGAGCCAAACAACATGGTAGATAGATTTTAAATTGAGAAAATAGTTGTGTTTTTTTTTTGGTAGGTTTCTATTCTTTTCATTGTTATTATTTTATTTTCTTAGTTCTAGTTGTGTTTCTTCTTCATTTTTAGGTTTTTTATGATTTAGCTTTGGAAGAAAAGATTAAGAAAATAATTTGATCATCACTTCCAATTTATAAGAAATTAAACAACGGATTACCTTGTCCTTGGCCTAGAGGTAAATGAAATAATATAATAGGATAAAAGTATGTCTAAGTTAATATATAAATGGAGATAAAGTGATAGTTGTACACATAAAAGTGAAACAAGAAAATTCCGAAGTTCAAAACATCAGGCAAAGACTTGTTACAAGGAAAGGGAACAAATAAAAAGCAAATAGGAAAAAGAAGAAAATAGAACATTAGATAATTTGACGGAATTTTACATTAGATTATGGAAATAAAAGATTCTAGTTAGTCATTTATATGATTTAATTGTTGCTCCATTTTAGATTCTCGATTCCTATTTCTATTTTGAAGGAGGGTATTATCTATAGGAGAATATGAATAACTTAATTTATTTATTTATGTAGTTTTGTAATTATTTAGTTTGAATTTTGGATTTATGTTTGTAATTTAAGTTTCAGCTTTTATTTGCTTGAACCAAAAAGTAAGGTGCCTTAATAATTCCAGCTGCCATGAGAACTACACATATAAAACAAATAAATACAGTTTTAATATCAATAAACTAAATTCCATAGAAATTTTTTGTGATAAGTTGCCGTTTTGAATTTTCTTCAAGCAAATTACAACGAGTTGCTGTCTAGTTCTAGACTCTTTCCATGTTGTTAGGGGCATGCATGCAAATAATTTTGTATACTGTCATTTCAAACTAATCAGAATAAATATAATAGAAATTTCATGGTATTAAAATAAAAAAAAAGATTAATATTAGATCCATTTTTTCTTGAGATTGGGAGAAAAAAATTCTACTAATATAATAAAGGAATAGAAAGGAAAGATCCAAATATATGTTGTAAGGGTGTTCATGGATTAGTTTATATAAATTAGGACTCAATCTTCAGTTCAATTTATGATATTTGAATTGGGAAAATCCCAATTCGTAACTAATTCATGAGACTCCCAAACTAAATTAAACCAATTTATAAACACTAAATTATACAGATTGGATTGACAGATTTAATTCGTTTGTTCTAGGAACTAAAATAATTAATCATAAAATAGTTCAATAGAATTACAATATAATTAACTTCAAATTTTTGATCATAAGTTAAATTATAGCATAATAATACAAATTGTAGCTTAATAATACATTACAACAAACAAATATCAACTAAATTCAAAATAAAATGTTCATACTTATCAGTTTAATTAATATTACTTTAAAGTAATTCAACGTCCAAATATTCAAGTCAATGAAATCACATTTTAATATATATATACATATAATTTATTTAGAGAAAAGTATAAATATTTATAAATATATATATATCCATATAAACAAAGTTCAGATTCACAAATTATACAAATTGGAAAATCCTCAACATCTAACCCAATCTATCACTTTTGGATTAGGAAAATCTCAATCCATAACTAATCAGTTAGTCTCTCAATCTAATCTAGTAGATTGGACTGGATTGAGCAGATTAAATAAATTAGTAGATTTAATGAACTTTTGTTGATAGCCTAAATGACACTAAAAGCAAATAATAGTTATTATTGAAAGAATGGATGCTCATCTTTTTTTCCTTTCTGTCACTTAAAAAAAAAAAACCTATCGTTCCTTTTCTGTTTCACTAACCGCCTTGTTTAGAGGCATGGCCTATTGGCTAAGGAACATAGCAAGGATAACTACAGAAACAACCTTAGTGCGTGATCTTTCAAACAAATTGACCACATTACGTAATAATGAAATGTTTTCTCATGACTTAAATGATTATATTAAATTTCCTCGACCAAATATGAAGTTTTGAGCTAGTCAGACAACTTATTTTCATATCTCTTTCAGTTGTAGTACAACATTAAACAAGTTTTCTTATTGCAGTGATCTACTTTTCCTCTTAAAATTTTCTTTTCTTTCTTTTTTTTTTTTTAAATGTAAATTGCTTTTATCGATTCCAAAAGCAATATCTAACGTATTTTATAAGCTTGGAATTTCGAATAGGACAACTAACATGTAAGGGTTTAAATTATATGTGGAAGTTTAAGAGCTTTGATTGATATGTTTTGTTGATTTTTCTTGAAACAAACAACATGTTAGAATATAACATAAGTTGACAAATCGATCATAAAATGACAAACGCTCTAGTAATCCTTTTGGTCCCATTATAATTCGGTTGCTCTTTAACAATGTTTTTCAACAAATAAAAAACAAGTAGCTACTTAGCAAGTACTTGTTTAATGATCCTTTTGGGAGGCTTTAAGTAGTTTCATTTGTCTAATTTTTATATATTTCTTTGTTTCTTTTCTATTGGAAATTCATCTTTTTTTCTAAATGTAATAATAGACTATTTATTAAAGATTCGGCAAAGACTCACAGATTTAATTACAAAGAAGATTGTACACTTTAAGATTGTGAATTTATTTCACATTATTAAGTTATCAGACTGTTGTGGTGTTTATATGTAGATTAGGCTCTCTCACTCTCTTTGAGCTATTTTTTGTGGATGACTATATCCAATAAAGCTCACTAGCTCATTGTATATCATGTCATAGTCAGACTTTAAAGTCAATGGAGAGTTTGGATAGTGGTCTATTTGCATAACACACTAGGAGTAAGAAAGGATGTTAGATTTGTCCTGCATTGTTAAGTTACTGGGTTGTTGAGGTATTTGTATGTGTATTTTGGGTTTCTTCTCCTTTGGAGCTAGTTTTTGTAGATGAGTTCTTCTTATATCCATTTAACTTACACAATCTCGAAAGTTGAAGATTGGAATTCATATGAAGAGCATTAATGAAGTTTTAGTAATCATGTTTTTGTTTTTGATATTTACAATTGTTATCAAACTTTTTTATTTTGAAAAGAAAATTGTGGAAAAAAAAATTTTCATGTTATCAAATTTATTAGTAGTCAATTTGATATTGGTGCAAGAATGAGATCAGCTCTAGGGTTGGACCAAGTGGTCAAGATCACTTTTCTCTCATTTAATTCTATTTGATCCTTTTATTTTCTCCTTTTCTCTCATCACTTTCTTGCTTCACTTTCTTTTTCATCGTTATCTTTCCTTACTATTAAAAGAAAAGATCATATATAATACAATGCACAGAACATGTTATAAGGAAAGGACTATTCCATGGAAGCCGTAATTAATTTAGGCATACGGGGTTTCCAGCTGGTTTTTTTGATAGAAATAGCCATAGTCTAGTTTTTTGACATAAAATTAGATATTTTGTGATTATGATTTTTGTAGCCTCATAATAACTATAAATATTTAGTACATTGTGTTTTACTTAGAAGATTGAAATACAGTAAAAGCCAAATAATATTGATTCTTTTTCCCAGATAATCTTGGATAACCATGAGAAAAATGAACAATAAAAGAACAAATTTACTAAGATAATCATATAGATTTGGATACAATAGTACCATGAGAATACAAGATGAAGCCAAGTATTTTCTCAAAACCATCACATAGGAAATGCAAAAGATAATTTCACTCATAATATACTGAATTCTTTATATAATAATTTCATAACTCAAGCAATTCTATACAATAATAACATTAAATACTAAAGGATTTCAAGCAAATTGACTTTTCTCATTTGAAAGTTTCTCAATTTCTAAATTCAATGTGTATAAAGGAAACCAAAATAGAAAAGCTTTTTTTTTTTTATTAGATGTATAAATTCAATGATGTGTCCCTTTTGGTTTCATTCATTTTCCTTTTGCTTCATTGATTTTTCTTAAATCAAATAACACGATAGAATATAACAAAGTTGGTAACATGATTGTAAAATAACAAAGTTTCTGGGACAACTGTCGGTCCCATTACCAAAAAAAAAAAAAAAAGTTGCTAGCTAGCAACTTATTCAATTTTTATCTTTGTGTCTTTCGGGATGGTAGTACAATTGACCTTGTTCCCCTAGCATTAATTCATTTCTATTTCAAATTTAATGACTAACGCCTTCCTTTAGAATAAATTGGACCAGATTATAATTTTTGAATATTTATTTAAAAATAAAATATTTTTTTAATAGAAATAACAGGTAATCACTAAAATGTTGATTGATCATTTACACAATAATTTCAGAACTCAAGCAATTTTATACAACAATATCATCCAATAATAAAGGATTTCAAGCAAATTAACTTTTCTCATTTGAGAGTTTCTCAATTTCTAAATTCAGAAGCATAAAGGAAACCAAAATGGAAGAGCATTTTTTTTTTTAAATTATTAGACACAAACATTCTATGATGTGTCCGTTTTTGTTTCATTTATTTTCTTTTTGCTTTATTGATTATACTTGAACCAAACAACACATTAGAATATAACAAAGTTGCCAACATGATTGTAAAATGACAAAGTTTCTAGGACAACTTTTGGTCCCATTACCCCAAAAAAAAAAAAAAAAAGTTGCTAGCTAGCAACTTACTCAATATTTATCTCTGTGTCTATTGAAATGGTAATATAATTGACTTTTTCCCCCTAGCATGAATTCATTTCTTTTTCAAATTAAATGACTAACGACTTCCTTTAGAATAAATTGGGCCAAATTGTTTTTTTCTCTTTACTATAACAATTCATTAAGTTTTCTTTGCTTCTAGATTTCAATCCATTAGTGAAAAAAGAAAAACAAAAAAAACATATCTAGCTGGTCTCAGCCAATAAATGCTAGATGACACCTTGTATTGTTAAATTGTGGAGTCTTATTAATACAATACGGTACGCAGATCGATTTTAGCCCCTGCTCCTAAAACCTAAATTCAAGTAAGACTTGTTTCATTATTAAAGATTGTTTGGTAATTTCACACTTGTAGTTTTATTTATCATAATTTTTCTTTATAATCAAAGAGAGGTTAGAGAAAAATAGATAGAGTTTTGAGGGTGTGTAATTTTTTTTTTAAACTTCTTTTTTATCATAGTAAATTACTTTAGTAACTGAACGAAGATGTAATATTACATTGAGGTGAACCTCGTTCATGCTTGTTTATTTTTTTAAACAATTTTATTGCCCCTTCGGGCAGTTAATTCTTGATATGTGCACCGCTATTTAGTTGATTCTGTCACGATTAAATGCCTCTGTCTTGAGAAATTATACACGTATTTATTTGATTGTTGAAGAAATGTTCAGTAATTCTTACACCAATTTGCTAGTAAGTTTTCAATGACTACAGAGTTGCATAATTTACTAGTGATTGCGACTTTGTTGGTTATTTTAAGGTTGCAAACAACTTTTAACTACTAAAAGTCTCCAACAAACAAATTACTATTGGATTTCTAAATTTAAGCTCCCCTTTAGCACTTATGTAGGTTAAAATCTAATTTTCAAACAATAAATTCAAATTTTTATTTAAAAAACAAAACAGCTGGCAAAAAAACAAAATGATTTAAAAGGTAGACTTAAATCTAAAAGGTATTTGGATAATATATTACGTTTGTATTGCATTTGCATGTAATGCATTCAATGTAATATGTGTTTAAATGAAAAATATTTGCATTCTATTCAAATACGATATTTATTTAAATAAAAAGTATTTAAATTATATTATATATGGGGTAATTGATAAAAGTAGAAAAAACAAAAGGGAAAGAGAAAAAGAATATGTAATTTGATTAGTAAAAATAATAGGAAAAGTGGAGTGATGAATAGTAATTATATTGGATTTAAATTATAATTTAATTTGTATTTGTATTTAATATTTTTACATTTAGATGAAAATTACATTGTATTTAAACGCAATATGAATGCAATACAACAAACAAACGCACTCTAAATGCCAAACAACCTATTAAACTTTATTAAGATATATAGGTCAATCAATTTAAAGGAGGTTTTGTATGTTTGACACCTAACCACATAACTCTATCCCGTTTTTGACGGAACGTGTCTTCCTCCATAGATAGTCCATATTACAAAACCACGTTTCAGATAGCAAAATAGACTTGACCACCGTGACCAGTAAGTTAGAAAATGATGATTAAGCTACTTTGTTTTTCGGGAGCAAATTTGTAAGCACAAAAACTATTGGTGGGATTGAATTCTAGTCACCTCTACAAAGGGAAGACTAGAAGATAGAAAATTAATTGTTGAAAGAGAAAATTCAAGAGCGAAACTTATCGAAAGAAATCCAAGGCTTATCTAAAGAAATTTGTAAGCACGAAAATCATTGGTTGGATTGAATTCTAGTCACCTCTACAAAGGGAAGACTAGAAGATAGGGAATTAATTGTTGAAAGAGAAAATTCAAGAGCAAAACTTATCTAAAGAAATCCAAGGCCTTCTTCTACTACGGTTCTTGTCTTTTAGTATTCACGTCTTCTAAGTTGAACAGTTATATTTATATTTATATCATAACTTCAATCCTATTTGGTCTATTTGAGATAGGGTTCTCAATTTAAAACTGTGTTTGACAACATAAAATTAGAGTTAAAATTCCAATTAGTAGTTGAAAATAAGCATCAACCCAAATTTACCGTCCTTAATTTTCGACTTTTTGAACCTATTTTGGACATTTATTGACCTTTTTGTATTGGTACACCCTAAACTTATCGTAAAGTTACAATTTACATCTAAACTTTTAATTTAGATAATTTGCACTAAGAACTTACGAATCTATAGAAATTTGCACCCTATTCGTAAACAATATTGAATTTTTTAATGAAAATTGGCACTTTACTTGCATATAGGTTGTTAATTAAGAGCATAAAATTTTATTTTTAATCAATGTTGGCAAGATTTATTTTTATAACAGAGTTAATATAAACTTTTCTATTTTGATACAACTTAATTAAAAATATAAATTTTTATAACAACTCATATACAAATCACATGTCAATTTCATTCAAAAGATTAATATTATTATCAATAGAGTGTAAATTGCTATATATTTACAAGTTTATAGTGTAAATTATCATAATTAAAAGTTTAGGATGTAAATTATAATTTTACGATAAGTTTACCGTGTACCAATACAAAAAAAGCCTGATTTTATTTAGACCATTATCTTCGTTCTCTTCCACTTTTATAAAAACTTAAGTTGCATTTGATATTATTTTGAAGATGTTTTTGTATTCTAAAAATTAAAAATAAAAATATTTGAACGAGTAAACTACGTTAATATCTTTTGTGTTCTTTAAAAAAATATATTAAGAACTTAGATTTTAAAACGTCACAATCATTCTCTTTTCAATGTGTTTAGAATGAAGATATGAACAAATCTCCATCCATACACTCTATTAAAATATGCCATAGGCATTGAGATTTTATTAGTTTTGTTAGAAAATCATTAAATTGTCAAATGGCTATTTTTTAATGTCTATCCAACACTTGATCAAATTTTACAACCTTTTCAGATTGACAGTTGAATTGCATGTCCAAATGTCAATTGGCATTACAATTAGAATATTCTGTTCATATTTAACTCAAATGACAGTTTTCAAATCCCCTAAATTAGAACCTACAAACCAAACGAAGTTGTCTTCTATGTGATTCCAAAAACTTTGTGTGAAGGATTCATGGATTTGCATCATTTGTTGTATTATTATTTTTACTTCTACAATAAACGAGTTGTAACCATTATATTGATTCGGTGATGTTAGAACAAATTTTTTTATTATAAAAAAAAAATCTAAAAGAAATCAAATTTCAAATGACTTTTGGCAGACAATTAATGACGTTTTACTGAAATCGCAGTACATTTGATTAAAAACCGTCGTTATAGTAAACAAAAAAAGTTTAAAATGGCGGATTTTTTCCAATGCATTGTTTTTCTCAGAAATCTTTTCAACGAGTGAAGAAGGATTGCCTTTTATTTTACAGTAAGTCCTCATGTAGCCTTTAGTTTCTTTTTTTCCCACCTTCATGTTGGCATTGAATGGAGATGTCCTTAAGAGGGTGTTAATTATGTTATTTCATTTATTTAGGAGTTAATCAGATCTTTTGAGACTCTGGACAGTGTCCGCTATGTGGCCATAAGTTACTGCATTTCGTTACAACATGATTTATCATTGTCTGTGAGTGCATATGTTTAGGGAAGTGTAACGTGTTTTTAATGTTGCTCACGTTGTTATGTTTAGGTATGGACATTATCAACCGGGTGATACACCCCTGGTATTAGTTTGGAAGGATCTGAGCTGTAGTCAATTTGTTATCGACACAGATAGCAAAGGGCAAGTTCCAGTCCAACAACAGGTACTTTGTCATGCGTTTTTACAATGCCTTTATCGCCCGTGTTTGGTTTTCTGATTCGGGTTGATCCAGTAACGAGTATAAGTATTATTGTGTCTGAGTTTGTCGCCATTCCTTTTGGTTGGAGGTAGTTTTGAAACTGCAAGATGATCTTAAGCTGGTAACATCAGATGATTCTCCTGTAGTGTTTGGCTGCTCAGATTTGGAATTCAATGTAAAGGTATCGCGTATTGTTGATTTTGATCATGACCAGTTGCTTGGGCTAAGCAGTGAGGCTATTCCCCCATGTATTGCTATAGCCCAAAAAGTCTGGTGAAGGTTACAATTTGACTGATATTTACATGTCAATTTTCCTTATTTCTCAGTTAGGACTGCATTCTGGAAGTCTTCTTCATTTCAGTATTGGTGATGGAGGGTTAAGTATTGTGGATGGGACACTTGAGAAAGCTGATGTACACTATCTTGGCAAGTCCGACAGAGCATGTGCTTTTGCAGATAGTTACTCGAAGCTGTGTGGAAATGTAAAATGCAATATTATATACATTCTCAGTGGATTCTTTCCTTGATTTCGAATACGAAATGTCACAAATTGAGTCACAGAAATGAGAAAGTCCCATAATGCTATGTACGTTGGTCATTACATCCGATTTAGCCCTAAATTGGCTTTAGCCTCATTACACTGGAGTTTTACCATGTTGCTGTTTAGCTTGTCCGCTCTTCAATGTGGCCTTCTTATTGTTTCCTTGCAAATTGCAATATAGTAGTTTAACTGCAATAAAATGAAGTTTTTTTATTGGTGGGTGTAGGCTACCTAGCATTGCTAGTATGCTCTAATAACTTTTATATCGTTTTTGGTTTTTACATTTGCAGGTAATGTTTCAGTACATGGTCAGGCACTCTCCTCTTAGAATTGATGAAATTGTGGCGTCAATCAACCCATCCGTTGATGAAGGAAACAGACCTTTGGATGTTCAGATGGTTGGTTTATTGTGAAGCAAGGGACATTATTGTTCTTGATAACTGTTGTGTGAGCACTCTCTCGAAAGCTATGAGTTGTACATTTAGTTATAGTTGAATACACCTATGGCTTTCGCACAGACAATATCAGGTGGTAGCAAGACATAGTTGCTTGGCCGCAGTTTTGCATGACTTTAGGCTGCTTCTTCCTGAATTACTTTTCTTCTAGTGTGTGTGTTGTGTGTGTCTATAAATATTGTTATTTTTCTTGTTAAATTTACCCCTCAATTTTATTCCTTCGTTGGGAAATTAGTTATGTCTCAGCTCTGTTTCTACCCTCAAACTAAATGACCATACATATGCTGCAGCATAAGAGAAGAAGGATCACTTTTTTTTTTTTTTTAACCAATGTTTGCTTGCTGAACCTGAGTTGACGCGTTGTCTTTTTTATGAGTTGAGAAATTGTATTTTTGTATAAAGCAATAACATGATAAACTCACTGTATTTGACTATAAAACAGAATGATAGGGGAGAACAAAATAGTTTTATTGATATAATCCCCTTACCAAAGTTTTAACTCCCTCTAGAGAGTAGGAAAATCACATCAAACAAGCCTACTACAGAATAGGACACATTCAACTAGTCTGCTCTTTGTCATCACTATCATCCTTCACATGGTTAAAACAAAATACAAGACTCTGAATTGGTTCACACCGGTTGTGGTAGCAGGCCAAGACATCCTTGTGCTCACTATAAAAATGGCGGTAGAGTCATAGACCTTGCCACCATGGTTTTTCTTGTTTACGAAGAGGAGTGGTGACTGAATGCAGGCTATGACTTAGGCAAATTCTCAGGTGTAATCTCTATAGATACTCCAGAATGGCTTTGGTGAACTGAGCTAGGCTTTTTCCTCCTCCGGCAACAACGTGAATTGTTCCATTTACAATGCTAGAGCAATTAGATTTTTTCAGAATTCACATCGCACCAGCATATAAAGCTCAGAAAATGCATGCAAGTTTTTAGTTGCGTTTTCTCAGTATGGACGAGTGCTGCTAGATATTGCTCACGAGGTCATAGTTTGCTGCTTCTATTGGAAGCCCACTTTTGTACTGACAATTTCTTGTGTCTTTTTCGTCCACGTTTGTGTTTCTTCGTTCTCATCCGTGGACTAATTTCAGTATTTCTTTGAGCTAGAAGTTATTTTAGGCATATGCAAGGAATCAATGCCTATACCTGGGAAATTGGGGATCTGCTATCTTAGTGATCCTAACAGCTCTTCCAGTCTTTTCTACACTTAAAACTTGCATTCCTCATTGCTGATCAAAAGAGAAAAAAAGAAAATCATTAAAGTAGTTTGTTAAACAAATATGTTGGAATTGTCGTTTGCTGTTTCACCGTCGTTATTTATTGGCTGAAACAATAAAGGAAATCGCATAAGAATCAGCAGCCACGGAAATCCAACCTTAGCACGAAGCAGAGTCACACATTCGACACTCTAAACACCATTATCACAGAGCTAGAATACAATAACCACCCAATAAAAGATTAACATCAAGACCCCAAAATAGGAGACCAGTATTGGTAGACTCTTTAGAGCAGACACAGAGAAGGGGCAGCATGAATCAGGAAGCAGATTATTTTGACGCGAGAAGGCGGTCTCTAGAACCTCTGAGAAGTCCATTCTGTGGTAATAGTTGAAGAAAGGTGAGTTTGGAGAAGAGGATGACTTGCACATTGCTTATTATCATCAGATTCAAAGCAGTAGACAGGAGCTTGCCAGTGCTCATCCTCCAGCACCGCTCCCACTTCAAATGTCATCACATGAGCCTCCCTCCCTGCATGTTGCAATTGTGTAAGTGCGTTGGATCATAGTTTTACCATTTCCAAACGAACAATGCTATTGTTGCAAGGGGGCAAAATAAAAACACAGGACTAAGTATTAGTGATGTCTGGCACTACAATTCCGGTGAGCCATGTTTAAAAAAGAACATTAACAGTCTTCAACATTACAAGTATACAACTTACATAGGGACGGTCCAATGAAAATGTAGAACTTACTTGAAAAACCTTTTGTGATGTCAGGTACACAGGTGCTCATTGTTATTTTCTTACATTAACTAAGTCCAATATATGTGTGGTACCCATTTGAAAAACCAATGTAGATTTATCTGTTGTGTTGCCGGATAAAATGCTCATCATTCACATTTTCAAAATTGCACCCCTAATCCAACTAATAACAAAAAGTAACAACAAATTGGCAAATCCCATTTTAGTATCAAGTAATAATGATGTTCGACACTACAATTCAGGTGAGGCATAGAACTAAATCTACAACTCTCAAAGTGAAGGTCCTATAAAAGCGTGAAACCTGTGTAGAACTGATTGTTGTGATGTCGTGTACCACTGATACTCGTAACTTTTCTTTTCAAAATTGTATCCCTCATCAAAATTAGCAAATCTCTTCTGTCACTAATATTTTGACAAACAACAAAACAAGAATCATTTCTTTTGGATTGAATTCAGAAGGTTGAGAGAAGTATACCAGTATAGAAGCGCCAATGAACAGGGCGTTTAGTTTCAACATCCTCGTAGTACCAAATGAAGTCGACCTTCTCCCAAACATTGCACAGGAAGCCGTCGACTTGTCGCTGACCGAGATAGTTGGCGCCGTCGAGCCAGTTGGGGCGGAGAATGCCGACCTCGAGCTGGGCGGAGGAGCACTGGCGAGAGGAGTCGAGGGTGTAGAAGAAGGAGGTGCCGTTGTTCCACTCAAGGTCGTAGAGGACGTTGCCGAGCTGGTGCTGAATTATGTTGAAGTTGCGTCCGTTGGGCCAGTCGTACCACAGGTCTATTATCTGGTTCGTTCCGTTGTACCTCATCACCAGAATTGAGTGGAATTGGAGGGGCCACGGGGTCGGGGTCGGGTTTAACACTGGCTCCATCGATGCCGGCGTCCATGATAACGACGACCATATCAGGACGGCGAGGATGACGATGGTGCTGATGGTCGTACAACTTGATTTGAACTCGGATTTGGAGGCCATTTTTGGTGTTGGGTTTTGCTTTGTTTTTGGTTTGACTCTGGCGCCACTGGAAATTATATCAAATGATTATGAATTACCATTAAGCTGCAAGTGCAGGTGATTAGGTTAAGAGGGACGCGTGACGCGTGTGACTTCTGACTTCGAAGTCATAATTATTTATAATCGGGTCAAATTTTATTATGAACGATGTTGCTAAACACTGTCATCTAAAAAAAAATATTGGTCTTATTTTAATAGAACTCATATTTTTGTTAGTGATGTGTGATTGAACGCTGTGAGTTTCCCAAATCCGCAGTCGTAATCTCTGTACAGACTCCAGAATGGGGTCAGCGTGCTGAAAACGACGTGGATCGTTCCATTTACCACGCCGGAGTGGTTGTATTTTTCTGAATTTACACATTGATTCTGCACCACATAAAAGATTATAGAAAAAAAAAATGTAAAAATATGTATCTTGTGGTTTAATTCAATATAGGAAAAAGCCAAAAAAAAAAAATACAAAAGGAATTAGATAGATAAAATATATATGGCTTATAAGTGGCATCGTTAAAGCCATTTGGTTTAGTATTAATCCTTCCTTTTTTTCTCATGTGTATTCAAGACTCTTCTCTTCAGCCCCCCTACACCAAAAAATTTTTTTTTTTTTGGTTGAAGTACAAACATATAAGTTATATCATGGAAACTAATTCACAAATTAATGGATTAAATTCAGAATTATATAGGAATTATATTATGTTTTATTTTATCCATACTACAAAAATTGAACCAAATATACATGGTAGATGGGGCATATCCAGCATATCCTTTCGTAGTTATGAACATGTTCAGAGAAGGCAATATCCACCTTGTACTTTTGCCAAAGCCTTTGCAAGTCATCCCTTCCCTCTTGCTCTTCAAATGCCATTTCTATCATTTGTCCTCTTATTTTAGTCTTCATTTTTATTCTTCTGATAAGATTATAACACGTATATAACTAACTTGATTTTTTAGTTGATATGATCTAATATTATAATTAAATGTATATTTTTTCTTGATATATTATGACATTATTGAAGGGACATGAATAAGGAGACATAAGAATTGAATCCCTTTGCATAAGCCTTCCCAGCCATACCAATAATTAGAAGAATAGATAAATACATGAATACATGATGAGCTGCAAAGATCAACCAAGGTACGTTGTTTCCTTGTATCCGCGGATGCAAATGCACTTCTCAATCCACTTGTACTGTTCTGATCCCAACCTACAATCGTGTTCACTAATAAGTTAGTTAATTCAAGAAGAGTATCAAATTGTGATGTTTGCCCTTGCTAATAAGTTAGTTAATTCAAGAAGAGTATCAAATTGTGATGTTTGCCCTTGCTAAAGGGAACTACGCTCAATGGGAGGTTTAAGCTGTCATGAAAGACGTTGTACTTCTAGCAGATTGCTTTACAAAGTACAGGTTTTTCTTTTTTTTTTTTTGGATAATGTTGAGATCACATTTTGTATTGT
This sequence comes from Antiaris toxicaria, assembly GCA_035233585.1. Classification (NCBI taxonomy): domain Eukaryota; kingdom Viridiplantae; phylum Streptophyta; class Magnoliopsida; order Rosales; family Moraceae; genus Antiaris; species Antiaris toxicaria. The sequence continues at coordinate 3,706,654 of CP141155.1, forward strand.
TACGAGTGCGTTATCCTGTTTTGACTCGACCCAAAGAGCTCACAATACAACTTGATATGAAAAATTTTTGGGGCTCTGTGATAATTAACACACATATATATATAATGTAACTTAGGGTTTCAGCATTATATTTTTTTAGCTGCACATGTTATCTCATCTTTTGTACAAATTTTTGAATTAATGAATTTCTTCTCCTCAGCCTATATTTTTTTCCTATCTATGGGTTTTTTTAATAAATCTGTGTATTCTTATTTGTTCTATTTTCGTTGCCTATTCTCGCATAATTTCGTAACAAGTGATATTAAAGATAGGTATGATTTCGACAATGGCAACCATGAAATATGACGTTCTCCTTTTGGATCGCATCACTAGATTTTTGCTATGGCAAGTCAAGATATGGGCTGTGCTGGCACAGATGGATTTGGATGACACGTTATTAGATTTGATAATATGTCCTCATCTTGGACACCGAAAGAAGAATAACATAGATATTTAAAGGCCCAATCTCATATTCATCTTCATCTGTCGAATCAGATTCTACCAGATGTTCTAAAGGAAAAATCCACCATTGCATTGTGGTTAAAATTGGAGCAATTTTGTATGACGAAAAGCCTAACAAGCAAGTTGCATCTAAAACAACGATTGTATTCTCACCGTATGTTTGAAGGTTCATCTTTGGAAGATCACTTAACTGTCTTTAAAGAAATAGTCACTGATCTACAAACCATGGAGGTTAAGTACGAGGAAAAAGATTTAGAGTTGATTTTATTGTGTTCGCTGCCTTCTTCATATACGACTTTCAGTTATGCTATTTTTGTAGTTGTGATACTCTTACTTTGGTTGAAGTTTATGATGCCCTATTTTCTAAGGAGAAGATGAAACAACTTGTGGTAGGATTTGAGGCTCAAGTAAAGGGCATTTTTGTTTAAGGAAGGACGCATGAGAAGAATTATGGAGGTGATGTGAGAAGCAAATTGAAATCTAGAATGGTGATAAAATCTATAGTGAAAAGTAAAAGAGGCATATCAAATCTGAATGCTATAAGTTGTAGGAAAAAAGAGAGAGAGAGAGAGCTACCAGAGATCAGAAAGGAAAACAACCAGAAAATTCCAGTAAAGCCAATGTTACAGAAAATAACTTTAGTGATGGAGAACTCCTAATCGTTTCAAATGGCAACTCCAAACCTTGCCAGGATTGGATTGCATGCACGTTTCATATATGTTCTAATCGAGACTTATTTTCAACATATAAAGTAGTGTCTAAAGGTGCGGTGTTAATGGGAAATAATGCATCTTGCAAGGTAGCTGACATTGGAATGGTCAGAATTAAGATATTCGATGGAGTTGTGAGGACACTTGGTGATGTAAGACACATCCTAGATCTGAAAAGGAATCTTATCTCTCTTAGTACTCCTGATTCAAAAAGGTACATGTACACCAGGAAGGTGAAGTTTTGAAGGTTAGTAAAGGTGCTCTTGTTGTAATGATAGGACAGAGAAGGTCTGTCAATTTATATGTCTTACAGGGTTTTACATTTCAAGTGATGCAGCAGTTACTACCCCTTCCTTAGCAGGTGGTGAGATTACTAGACTCTGGCATATGCATCTTGGGCATATAAGTGAGAATAGGCTGATTGAACTAAGCAGAAGAGGACTTCTTGATGGACAAAGCGCTAGTAAATTGAAGTTCTACAAGCATTGCATTTTTAGGAAGTATAAGAGAGTCAGATTCATAAAATAATTCACAGTATAAAGGGAGTACTTGATTACATACATTCTAATCTTTAGAGACCATTTAAGGTGCCTTCTAAAGGAGGTGCTAATTATATGCTTACCGTCATTGATGATTTTTTTAGCAAAGTTAGGCATTCCTCTTAAAGTAGAAAAATGATATGTTAGGTACATTCAGAGAGTGGAAGACTATGATTAAGAAGTAGACAAGGAAGTAGATAAAATGTCTCTGCAATGATAATGGCTTTGAGTTTTATCAGATGAGTTTAATGCTTTATGCAAGTCAGAAGGAATTGTGAGGCATCATATAGTTCGTTGTATTCTGTAGCAAAACTGTGTAACAGAGCGGATGAATAAGACTTTGATGGAGAAGTTTGTTATACGCTTTCCAATGTTGGCTTACCTAAGTCTTTTTGAGCCAAAGCCGCTTCTTCAACTTGCTTTCTTATTGGTCGCTCTCCCTCAACTGCTATTGACAAAAAGACTTTGTAAGCAGTATGGTCTAATATTCCTACTAATTACTCTGATTTGAAGATTTTTGGATGTCCTGCCTATACTTATGTTGATAATGGAAAACTGGAACCTCGATCTATAAAGTGCATTTTTCTTGGCTATAAGTAAGGTGTTAAGGGTTATAAGCTATAGTGTCCAAAAACTAGAAAATTCATAGTCAGTAGAGCTGTTATTTTTTATGAAACTGCTATGCTTCATGACTTAGTTTCTAGAGATACTTATGATAAAATTTAGAAGAAATCAAGCATGCAGGTAGAGTTTGAGATTCAGTTAAGGTCTATATCAAAGTCTACATCTCAGTCCAGCTCAGAGATGCAAGTTAGTACTACTCCTTCATCACCACAGTATTCTATTACTAAAGATAGGCCCAAGAGAGATGTTAGACCTCCATAGAAATATGGTAAGGGTAATTTGGTTGCTTATGCCTTGAATGTGGCCAAAGGTATTTATTCTAATGAAGAACCTTCTACCTATTTAGAGGGAATAAATTGTGACAATTTTGGCGGATGGATGATCACAATGTAGAAAGAGATAAAATTGCTTAATAAAAATGGCACATGGGAGTTAATGAGATTGCCTAAGGGTAAGAAAGCTGTTCGTTGCAAATGGGTGCTCAAAAGAAGGGAAAGAATGCCAGGAGTTGAAGACGCTAGGTATAAGGCAAGACTAGTTGCAAAGGGTTATAGTCAAGTTTTAGATGTAGACTTCACAAATGTGTTCTCTCTAGTTGTAAAGTACAGTTCAATTCAAGCTTTACGTGGTATCGTGGCCATGCACGATTTTGAGCTTCAGCCATTGGATATGAAGACAACATTCTTACATTAAGAGTTTGAAGATGACATTTACATGCAGCAACCAAAGGGTTTTGTAGTCTCAAGAAAGGAGGACTATGTTTGCTTGCTGAAAATGTCCACTTATGGTCTAAAATAATCACCCAGTCAATGGTATAAGAGGTTTAACTCATTTATGACCACTCATGATTTCAAACGAAGTAGGCATGATAGTTGTATCTACTTTAAGAAGAGTGATAATAGGTCATTTGTTTATCTACTTTTATATGTTGATGATATGTTAATAGTAGCCAAGGATAAGAGAGAGATAAGAAAGGTCAAAGCCTAGCTTAGTAAAGAGTCCAAGATGAAAGACTTGAGAGTGGCAAAAAAGATACTTAGAATGAAGATTCTGAGAGATAGAAAGGCAGGCAAATTATACCCAAGTCAAAAAAGATCAATTGAGAAATTGAGAAAGTTCTTTGCAGGCTCAATATACAAAGTGCCAAACCTGTTAGTACTCCATTAGCAACCCATTCTAGACTTTCATCTACTTTATCTCCATAATCAAATAAAGAGATTGATTATATGTCATGAGTTCCATATTCTAGTGTAGTAGATTCTCTCATGTATGCTATAGTTTGTTTAGATCCGGATTTATCATATTTAGTTAATGCACTCAGAATATACATTATAAATCCTAGTAAAGAGCATTGGAAATAGTTTAGTGGATTTTGAGATACTTGCGAGGGACCACTGATGTTCGTTTGCACTTTAGGAGAACTAGAGATAGAGTCATCGAGTATGTTGATTCTAATTTTGCTAGAGACCTTGATAAAAGAAGATTATTTATAATGTACGTTTTTACAGTTGGTGGTTGTGCTATTAGTTGGAAAGCTACCTAGTTAACTACAGTTGTGTTGTCCACTATTGAAGCTGAGCATATGGCTATTACAGAGGCTTAAAAGGAAGTAAATGAAGGGACTGTTTAGTGAGCTTAGTGAAGACTTATATATTACCACTATTTTTTGTGATAGTCAGAGAGTGTTATTTTCCTCACAAAAGATCAAATGTTTCATGAAAGGACAAAGCATATCGATGTGCAATATCATTATGTGCATGACATCATTACTTGTGATGACATTATTATTAGCAAAATTAGTACCCGTGATAATCCTACTAATATAATGACCAAGTCACTTCCCATAGCCAAGTTTGAGCATTGCTTGGACTTGGTTGATGTTCATTACTGAGATTAGCCTTTAGAGGCTTTTATGGAAAAGGTGAAGAGTCTTTTGTTGAATATTAAAGTTTGTTGTTCGTTCCTTGCATTGAAATTCATGTCAAGGTGGAGATTGTTAGAGTTTGTGACCCAAAATTTGTTTTGGCCTGACTTGAAGAACTCACAGTACGACTTAATATGAGAAAATTTTGGGAATCTGTTTTAATTATCGCACATATATATAATGTAACTTAGAGTTTTGGCATTATGTTTTTTTTAGCAGCACACATTATCCACTATTTGTACTAATTTTTGAATTAGTAAATTTCTTCTCTTCTGTCTATAGATTTTTCCTGTCTATAGTTTTTTACATAAATCTATGTGTTTTTGTTTATTCTATTTTTGTTGCCTATGCTCGTAAAATTTTGTAACTCGTACCTTATCTTTCATTGTACACATGTCCACTCTAATTCACATAGTATTGAAAAGTTCTTTTCTATATCTAAGACTAGCTAGTATCTACATATGCCTAAGAATGCATTAAAAAACACAGAGAGAAAGACTTGAATCTATTGCCAGTGGATGGAATAAACTTAAGAGCCGGGTTAAAGCTTATTTTGGACGGGAAGCTGAACTTTTTCTTTCTTTCTTGTTTATTTTGCCCTTTTTCTTTTGATTTTTTTTCTCTTTTTAAAAATCTATCTGTCGATAGTAAACATTTGTTTAACAAAGTTGGAGTCGAACATAATACTGTTAATGAACTCGAATGAAGAAAATCAGTAAAAAGATTACAAAAAAATAAATGAAACCAGAATTTTATGGAGATTCACCTTCAATGCAAAGGATATGTCTTCTCTAGGGAGCTCTCGAGAAATGATTTCACTATCTTTAAGCTGAATAAAATGAATGCTCTTGGATCTCTCTAACGTCTCTAGTACAAAATGTAGTCTCTAGAGTTTCTATGGAGCACACAAGCCTTTTTATAGCTTACTGCCTTCTTACTTGAAATTCAAATTACAAGTATTTAAAATTCACAAACATAAGATCTTCTCTTCATTGATCTCTGCCATGTGTCCTTTGACCTAGCTACATTGAATCTATTCAGCCTCTAATATCTCAAAAGGGGCTTCTCAGCTATTGATATGGTTTTCAAAAATCTCAGATCTCTTAAAGTTTTAATTTGAAAATCCTTCTCAAGTGTCACATTGCCGAGGAACTCAGCACTCTGTCAATACTATCTATATATGTTGGCAACAAATATTCATAGAGTTCTCACAAAAATGACAAATGTGATTTTATATTCCATAGGTTTGACTTAATAATGTCATTTTATAGTCAAATGGCCAACCAATGGGATAATACAATGAAAGGACGTTTTTCCTTCCTCTTCTTTAAAGATGTCCCTAGTTTTGATACATTGGTAGCTGTCAATAAACTGTTCGACATCAGACTTATAATGATACGAGTGAAATTAGATTTTGTATAAAGATGGGGACGGGAAACAAGATGTTTATCATTCTATTTTTACAATCTTTTCACATTATTATCTATTTAGTTTTCTTTTTAACTGATACTGTGATGCAAATTAAAATTACGACACGACTTCGATTAAAAAATTGGGTGGTTATTTACAATATTATCTTCTTTAATTGTGCTCCCACTGAACTCAAAGTCCATCTCCGTCCCTACTCACAATGAAGGTCCTAATACTGAGATGCCATCGAGGTACTACGAAACAACCATCTCGACGCTCAAGAATGTTACCTCACAGTATGATCAACAATCATGAACAAGATAGAGTGTTTGACCAAAGAATAGAATTCAAATGAACCTGGAGGTCACGTGATAATGTAGTCAAGATATTTTAGTAAAAATGTTGATAAGTTTTATGTTTTTAAGTTTAGTAAATAATATAAATGAAATCGAATCCTATGCCCTTAGAAAACTGACCCCTTTGAAAACAAACGGCCATGATATATATGCACACAAATAGATTAGGGAAAAACAAACATTATTTTCTGCTAAAGATGATCTAAGTGATCAGACGTAGCATTATAGCAGCTGATTATTAAAAAACATATATGCTGCTATCATTACCATTATTATATGACCACATATTATCACAATGACTTATGGTAACAAAACAGAGAAGAAAGGCTCCTAAGTTGCCAAAGTGGTGGCTTCGCAGCTGTCACGGACACAGGCCAACACATCCTTGTACTCCCTGTAAATGGTGAAAGAGTCATAGACCTCGCCGTCGCGGCTCTTCTTGTACTGGAAGAGGAGTGAAGAGTGATTGTATGCCGTGAGTTTGACAAAGCCAAAGTCATGATCTTGGTACACACTCCAGTATGGTGTCAATATGCTGTAGTCAGACAAGCTCCGTCCTCCACCTCCGACAACAACATGAATCGTTCCATTGACAACACCGGAGTAATGGGACTTTTCGTCATTTACACACTGGTTCTGAAAACAGGACCACATCAAGAATTTTATAAGTTGCATGGACTAATTTCGTGACCATATGAGTTAAATTTTTTTTTTTTCTTGGGCGTGCTATAAGAAACAAATGTCCATATGTACCTGGTAAATGGGGCAGATTCTTTCATAGTTATGGACATGGCCAAAGAAGGCAATGTCAACCTTGTATTTTTGCCAAAGCTTTTGCATGTCGTCCCTTCCCATGGGCTCGTCAAATGAGCCCTCCCTACCATACCAATAGTTAGAGGAGTATCCGAGCACACGATGAGCTATAAATATCAGCCAAGGTTGTTTTCTCCTATCTGCTGATGCAAGGCATTTCTCGATCCACTTGTACTGTTCTGATCCCGCCCTCCAGTCGTGCTCACTATCAGCAATGCAAAATTTAAACATTCCATAATCTGCCGAGTACCTGAGGAAAATGTTTTTCTATTGGGTCAGGTGGCATGAATTAACATCCTCATCACAGAGGCGGAAAAATGAATTCATTAGGCGAAATGAGATCTTGGTATGTTGATGAAGAAGTCCAAAATTTACCAAAACTTCGCTCGGTTATCAGCTGGAACGTAGAACATTGTCTCAGCCACAACACCACATTCACCACCTGAATCTGGAGGCTCAAAGAAGGACCCTGAATTAGGCCAATCTCGTTCATGATTACCACTGCAGCAACCAAATCAAAGATTCAACAACCAAGCAACTAGCTTGACATGACAGGGATTCTTACGTAAATTTATACATGACAAACCTTGCAACCATATAGGGCACACTTGATGTGATCGGCCCAACCTGTTCTGTGAATTGGTCCCACTCCGAGAGGTATCCATCAGCGTATGCAAGGTCTCCGATATGGAAAACTATGTCGTAGTTTTCCAAGTCCTTAACGAGTTGGTCTGTGGTGTTAAGTGCACCTGGCTCAATTGAATACTCATTCGAACCATCACGATCCACCTGAAACACAGATTGACACATTGTTCAAGAAGTTCCATTCTAATAAAGAAACAGTATATGACATAAGGCTCAAATTCTTACTCTTTCCTTGTATCAGCAATGACATACTAAGTAATTAAATTTTATTCAAATTACCTTTCCCATGTCGCCAAATACAATAACGCGTTGTAAAGAGTCCTGTCCAGGATATGGGTTGGATTTGAAGGAATAGGTTTTTGTGCTCCATACATATGAACCGTTGAATAAACGGTGACCTAGTCTGTATGTGTACCTGAGAATTTAAACATAACAACCGATGTTATACGTTGTCAGAGACTTCACAAAAATAGGCAACACTTGTGATGTATATAAAGTTACTCTTTCGAATGCATACTCAGAGTTTGGCCACAATTCTTTGAGGAAACTAGTGTGAAAGAAACCAGGATCACGCCAGCCCACCGTTGTTGCAGGTTCACCTGAACAGCAAGTTAAAAAACCTCACTATATTCTCAACATGTTTGTATGTATAATGGCACGTGTATATATATATATATAATATAGTAGAGTAAATGCCCTAATGTATACTCAAAATCTGCATATTAACTCTGTGGCAAGGCGATAAAAGGCAATTCGGACTATAATATATGTAGAATTCTACAATAGATCTAAGGAAATTTTGATCATACCACACATGCTGGTGAGATCATATGTCAATGTTCCAGCCGGAGATCGAACTTGTGTTTCTCCCTTGAGACCCCACTCGACAAATGGAACGGCCTCGTCTATGTTATAGCCACTTGTCCAAGTTACTGTCATCTGCATAATTGAAATTTGAAATAAACTACTTAGTATAAACTTTACTACAATCCATAACTAGGATAAAATAATAACAATACCTAGATCTCTATTCAAATAAACAATATGTTTGTGAGCAAAGTACACATGAAAACCATCAAACGTTGGAAGCTTTTAGTCACTTACTTCGTCCCAAGCTTTCCCTAGAGCAAGGCGCGGATAGAGCGGCGCTTTGGGATTCGCAAATGATATGAAGTTTGAAATGGCCACCAGTTTCGGCTGCCGTATTGTCAAAGAAGGTGACCATATATATTTTTATCAAGTAAACGAACGGTTATATATGTCAAGCAGAGAAAATGCTGAAAGGACATACATTTGACACCCCGCCTGAAAACAAAGCAAAAGAGAAATCAGCCCTCTGATTTATCAGCCGGAACCTCAACGATGCGTTGCCAGTCGTTGCGTAATTCGAGTTGGAACGATTCGCATACTTGTACTGAAAAAGAGAGAGATTAAAACAAAAATTTATGAGTATATCGATTATCTGTGTTTGAGAAGTTAGTTCATACAAAATGAATTTGTACTATTCAAATGATTATGAACACAACAACTCACCTTGATTGGGGCAGTGCATATGTATGGTTTTCCTATTTTCCAATTTGCTTCGTCTGCTGGACAAAGAGATGAGCTGCACATGTCAAAATCAAATAATTGATTCAGTTTCCATAAGTTCAACTTCATAACACTGCAATTTTCTTTTTTTTTTTTTTCTTCATGTACTAAGTTTTTTGATAGGCACAAAAGAAAATAAATAAAAGCAGATAGAGATTGAGTTTGTAAGTTTATTTTAGAGATGATGAGATAGTATTTTACTTGAATTTTGCAGGAGAGAAAACTCCAACCCAGTCATCGTTGGATGGCTCAGGGTGGCCGACAGTCACGGTTACCCATTGGAAATCTTCACCCTGTAATGAAAGGAGTAGAGAATTATGCATGTTTTAGATTAGTGAAAGCAAGCCTTTTAAAAGAACTAGTTGTGTAACACTGGCATATAAAAAAACATAAAAAATAAATATAAAAAGAGTAACGTGGCGTCAACTGGACTACCATATAGTTACTCGTATGATAGATAACATAATTATCACGTGACAATCATAATAGAAATAAAAGAGTCTAATTTATATATAGGTTCTTTTATCTATGTTTAAGCGTGATAAAAAGTGTTTATATATAGTAGTTTGATTGGGTTTTTGTTATTGAGCAAAAAAAATTTTTTCTAAAAAAATTTAAAATACAAGGAAAATGAGATGCAGAAGATAAGCTCAATATACTGTCGTTTTCTTAACTTGTCGTTTTATGATTATGATATCGTTAAAGATGCTGCATACGAGGATGTCGTCGTTTTCGTATTATGGTCTCATTTTGTTTTTAGGTGTTATTTGGCACTAATATTTCATTTTAACTTCATTCAAATACAATACAATTTTACACCAAACACAAATTTTACAACAGTGCTACGAAAACAATTACTATTTAGTCTCTTTCTTTTGCCTGAGATGTTGTTGTTTTTCAATTACTACTTGTCGTTCTCAATCAGATGTCATTTTAAACGCTTGTGTCGTTTATTTCATGATGTTGTCTTGTTTCAAAAGGGAAAAGGAGAAATTTAGGAAAGGAAAAAAAAAAAAAGGAATAAGCTAGACTTTTTGTCACGAAAACTAACAATCTCAGAAAATGGAAATGAACGAGAAGAATTACCAACGAAAACGTTTCCAAATAGGAGGAAGCAAAAAGGAAAAGAGCTTGCTTGTGATAAGCAAAGACGACGCTTACTTGGAAAATTGATAGCGTCGCTCACAAACGACAATAACATTCAAACGATCACAACGGTCTAAAACCAAAAAGAACAACATTGATCAAAAACGACAATTTGTTTATTGACGATGACGTATTTTTTGACAAGATGGTAATTGTAAAAATAGAAGACGAATCTATATAAACGACAATGAGCTAAAACGGCAAAGCCAACATTTCCTGAAAAACGACAGTCAACTGAAAACAACGACAACGTCGTCTAGAAGCAATGGAACACTGTAACTACAACAGTGTTGAAAACGACAGCATGTTGTACAAAGTTTGACTAACTTTTAAGACCACAAGTCACACAATTTAAGACCACAGCATATTGTACAAAGATAAGATCTATGCATTTGAGAAAAAACAGATAGTATAAATTACTATATTAGTTCCTAAATTCTTTATGAAGATACTGTTTGGTCCTTAAAAAAAAAATTTTAATTACTTGGTCCTTGAATTCTTAAAAGGGGTATAAGTATGCGCTTAGTTAACGTATTTTTTTGACATTACATTTAAATGCAATGTAATTTTCCCCCAAATATAAAAACATTTCATTCAAATACCAATCACATCACATTTTAAATCAAACACAATCACTATTTATTATTTCATTTTTTCTATTACTTTTATTAATTACATCATATATTCTCTCTCTCTCTTTTCTCTCTCTACTTTTACCCATCACATCACATATTCATTATTAAAAAATAATTTAAGGTGCCATTTGGCACTAATATTTTATTTTAACTTCATTCAAATACAATACAATTTTACACCAAACACAAATTTTGCAACAGTGCTACGAAAACAATTACTATTTAAAACATTTTTAAAACAATCACATCAACTTTTTAACTCCACTATTTATCTCTACTTTTACCAATCACATCAACTTTTCAACTCTAAAATACTTTTCATCCAAACACACATTTCATTTAAATACAAAACAAATACTTTTCAACCAAATACAACATTCAAAAAACAAATTTCATTCAAATACAATCAAAATGCAATGCGTTTACCAAACGCCCCCTAAATACTTTTCACCCAAACACACATTTTATTCAAATGCAATGCTAATGCTTTTCCCCCAAATACAAATTGCATTCAAACGCAATGTAAATGCAATTCGTTCACCAAACGAGACCTAAGTATAACTAGATCTTTTTCTTGACATTCATTTAAAAACTCACCATTTTCTATTACTTTTATTAATTACATCATATATTTTCTCTCTCTCTCTTTTTTCTCTGTACTTTTACTCATCACATCACATATTCATTATTAAAATACAATTTAAATATTTTTCACCCAAACACATATTGCATTCAAATGAAATGTTAATGTTTTTCCTCTAAATACAAATTGCATACAATGCATTGCATTCAAATACAATGCAAATGCAATGCGTTCACCAAACGAGACCTAAGTATAACTAGATCTTTTTTTTGACATTCATTTAAAAACTTAATATTTTCCGTTAAAATGTCACCATTTTCCATTTTATAAATATATAAATATATATATCAACAAATCAGTTATTTTTTTTGAACTTAACAAACCAATTTTCAAAACTAAAAAAATCAAATTAAAAAGATAATGAAAAATCCCCTTTTCTCCTTCTCTTCCCTTTTTTCGTCCTCTCAATCACTCCTGTAAAAACCATCTCGTTGGATCACCAAAATCCCACACAACAGATTAATAAAATAAAGGGAACCCAAAAGCCTTTCTTGGGTAATTTTGGTCCTTGAACTTCTTTGTTGTTGTTGTGTAGTTTTTTTTATGTCCGAAGGGAGTAGAGAAACGAAGGGGGAATGAATAGAGATGAGAAGATAATGATTCGTGATTTTTTTTTTTTTACTGGAAAAAAAAAACATAAAAATGAAATGCAATGAGACTTAAATTTTATTTTTGCCTACTGTAAATGAAATGATATTTTACTTAAAAAGAAAAAAAAACATAAATTCTTTTTTCAAAATATAAAAAAATTCTTTTTTTCAAATTAATAGCTTTTTTATGCTCATATTAACAATTTTTTTTTTTAGGAAATAATAGCTTTTAATTATTATTTACGTTTAGGGTAAGGTTTTTATTCTTTTTCTTTCTTTTTTTTTTTTAACCAAAATTTCCTTTGCAAGTGTCTTCAGGTGAGACGTATTACCGTCAGTTTTTAAATGGATGTCAAGAAAAAGGATCTAAGTTATATATTATTTAAGAGTTTTGAGATCAATCAAACAAAAATAAAATTAAGCACAGAAAATAAACACTAAATAATATAAAGTTTAGGGACTAATATTGCAATTTATTAAAACAAATAGAAGGACAAGTGCAATGTACTGGACGAATAAGACAGAAACTTTTTTTATTTGTTTCCACCAAAAAAACAAAAAAAAACACTTAGGAAAGCAACCTGATAACAAATTATAGGGGAGGGCCCTTTACCAATAACTTTTTTTTTATTTTTTTGATTTTCAAATGTTCTTTAAGGGTGCATTTGGAGTTTCCAAATGCAAGAAATATTTCACAAATTTTTTAAAATAAATTTAGCTTTTGTTTTTTTGTTTTTAATTAAATCAACTAAACACACTTGAAACATTTTTTTAATTATTCTTTCAGTAAACACAAAACTTCAAAATAATTTTTCTTTTAAAAGTTTTTATCTTCAACTCATATTTTCAAAACTCATATCTAACTTCAAAAGTTCTAAACAATAAAACTTAGTCTTAAAAAATAGACTCTAAATAATTAATCCCATCTGTTTTACCTACCATTCATTTAAATATGATTGTTCTCATATGTTTTGTTTAGAAATAAGAGCTATGAAAAAAAATATCTTATCATAAAAAGCTCTCTAAGTAAAAATATATGCATATTTCAGTGACGAAGCTTGCACCTTCTACTCTGATGAAGGCGCACACTAACTTTTTTTTTTTTTTCTTAATTAGAGGAATAAGAACAAAAAATATATAATTCAATAAAGGTGTACGTGTAAAAATTTTAGAAATATAACAAAAATATGTATATATATAAATTTTTAGAGCTTATTCAAAAAGCAAATTAAAAAAATGAATAAATCAGCAGGAGTGGCCGTCCTCCCTTGGTCTCAAGTGGCTCCGCCACTGTATGTGTTTAATCGAGTTAGCATGTCGTGTTGGTTACCTGTTGGCCGAGTAGAACAGGGTAAGCCTGAATGGAGGCAGATGCATGGAGAGCAAGGACGGTTTTTTTAATGGAAATCTGGGAAAGAGGATGCTGATATTCCCCAACGCCACTGCTGTGGCCACTCCAAGCTGATGATACAAAGTTTGTCAACGCAAAGATGCACACCAAAAGTGGTACTATTTTATGCATCTTCTTCATGAGAAAGTGAAGATTCTCTTCCATTTGGTAGAGATTTTACCAACGATATTTAAAACACGAAATTTTTTTTTTTTTTATGCCTAAGAATTCATGAGAGAGAGAGAGAGAGAGAGAGAAACTGATCTGCTTATGGATGGAAGGATGCAAATTATTTATAGAGGGTTTGGCTGCCAATAATGTAATACTGTTAATAATTTCTCACACATTTTAACTTTAGGAAACAAGTGGAGGATTAAGAAGGATTATTTGGCATGGCATTCATACACATGGGGAATAATTTGTAAAGCTGCTAAGCGGACAAAACGTTTTAAGTGAAATATGATATATCTATTATCAAAATAATATAATAATAATTTAAAATAATCAAGTTTATTAAATGATTGTTAATATAGTCCAATGATAATATATAAATAAATATCGTATTGCATTTATTATTTTTATATTTTACTTGGATATGGTTCTCCCACTTACCTGCCCTATAATTATGAAATAAAAATAGACAATTATTGGCTGTTATGTTTGGATGACTCTTTAGCTTTTTTTTTCCTTTTTTTATATTTTTTATTTTTAAGATAAAGACTAGAGATTGTATATCCTCCAAACTAATGATTTTCTAAATGCTTAAGAAATTATTACTATTGTGGCTATTACTCTTTATCGTCATTATCCCTACTATTTAAATTTATATTACGGTATTATCTTATACCACATTTCATAATTTCAGCCTAACTTATAATATTTTCTTGTTTTTCTACGTATGTATGCCTGAAACCTTTATCTTCAATTAGCATGCAGAAGAGAAGAATTAGTTGAAGCTGTATTTGATTTATGGATGGAAAATCAAGCAAATATATTTATAACATGCGCTTGATGTACAGATTTGAGTTAAATTTTTTAAATTTAAATTGAATTAAATTAAAATACATGTTTGGTGAGACATTTGAATTGTTAAAGTTAAAAAGTATAAAAATTTAAAATATATCAGAAAAAAATTCAATATAAAACTTATTTTATTCATCTTAAAATTCTATATAATTTAAAAATATATATCTCATTTGAATATATATATATATAAAATTATAAACTATAAAAATTAAAATTACAAAACTGCTATAACAATTATAAATAGTAAATTTGAAGTCACTCTTTGCAATGGGATAAAAATAAATTGAATTTTTTTGAATTCAAAACATATGATATATAAATAATAAAATACACCAAAGTATAAAAGGTATCGTCTAGCTAGTGGCTAGCTAGGATACTATCATGACCTAAAAATATAATTTACCAGAAGAAGAGCAGTTCCATTATGAGCTTTTATTCTTGATGAAAAGAACAAAGAACAAAGAACGCCAGATGTCAAATTCATATTATCACGTTACATTTTCCTAACTACGTTTGCATTATATTTAGACACAATATAATTTTTATCTAAATATAAAAATTTTATATTTAGATTCTATACTTTTCTACTGTATCTGAAATACAATTACTATTTTAGAATATTTTAAAAATAATTTTTTTAAAATTCATTTACATCATATTCTTTCTCTATCTTATTTTTTCTATCTACTTTTACCAATCACATCAACTTTTCAACTCTAAAATACAATTCCAATGTTTTTTATCTAAAATTATATTGCATTCAAATACAAATTAAATACTTTCTATCTAAATATAAAATATATTTAATACATTACGTTTAAACCAATATGAACGTAATATACAAATTAAATACTTTCTATCTCATTTTTTCTATCTACGTTTACTAATCATATCAACTTTTCAACTTTAAAATACAATTCCAATGCTTTTTATCTAAAATTATATTACAATAAAATATAAATTAAATACTTTCTATCTAAATATAAAATGTATTTAATACATTGCATTTAAACCAATATCAACGTAATATATTTACAAACGCCTTATTAATATTATTATATTAAGCAGAGATTATATCTTCAAAATTATTATTATTTTCCCCTTCTGAGAGTGAAAATTAATGATGTTATTGTTGACTTGTTATATATTCACCCGAAAAGTAAAATATTTTTGTCATTGTCTTCTTTTAATTACTCTTGTTAAACTTCATAATCAATGGATTTTAACTTCATCATCATTCCTATTGTTATAATTTTCAAACGCTCGCATTATATTTGATAAGAAAAAGGAAATTAAAGAAAGACGGAGAGGTAAAAAAAAATTTGTGAGAAATAGAAAATAAGAGTGAGAGAAAAGATTAATTTATTCTTTTCGATGTTTGGTATTATTGGAAAGAAAGAAGGCTGAATTACCTTTTGCCATTTGATATTGGTGTAACTGAAAAAATAAAGGTGATGGCGGAGTCACATTCAAATCAGTAGAGGTGCTTTACCTCAACTTATATTCTTAAATATTGATTTTTAGCTCCAACATTTGTGTAAAATTTCTACTCTGCCTTCGTTTATAAGAAAATTTAGAGCACATTTAGTAAACAAATTTTAACGTTACGAATATTAATTTTACACTAAACACAAAGTTTTATATTCAAATATAATCATTTCAACAGTATTACGAAAACAATTACTATTTAAAAGTTTTTTAAAACAATCACATCAACCTTTTAATCCTAACTATTTATCTCTACTTTTGTCAATCACATCAACTTTTTAACTCTAAAAAACTTTTCATCTACACATTTTATTCAAATACAAAACAAATACTTTTCAACCAAATACAACACTCAAAAAAATATTGTATTCAAATATAATTAAAACGCAATGCGTTTAACAAACGTCCCTTACAATTGTATTCCCAGTCAAAATATGAGATTACAAGTTTTACTTTTTAAAACAAATTAGTTATGCACTCATTTTACAATTTTTACATTCCTACCAACCATAACAGAGTATGACAACTCGTCATTTAACAAATTTAGCATGCATTTGGTTAACGTATTTTTTTGACATTGTATTTTAATGTAATATAATTTTTCTCCAAATACAAAAGCATTTCATTCAAATATCAATCACATCACATTTTAAATCAAACACAATCACTATTTATTATTTTACTTTTTATATTACTTTTATTAATTACATCATATATTCTCTCTCTCTTTTTTTTCTCTCTACTTTTACCCATCACATCACATATTCATTATTAAAACACAATTCAAATACTTTTCATCCAAACACACATTGCATTCAAATGTAATGCTAATACTTTTCCTCCAAATACAAATTGCATTCAATGCATTACATTCAAACGTAATGTAAATGCAATACATTCACCAAATGAGACCTTAGATTCTCAATTTTTACTTCAAAATAATCCATCTTGCTTTTTCCTTCCCTCCATTTTCCATCCTTACCAAACATAACATAGTATGACAACTCGTTGTTTAACAAATACTACAAGCTCTACATGAATATGTATTCCAATCTATGATGACAATCTCTACATGAATATGTATTCCAATCTATGATGAGATTGGAGCGTTCTATAATGAAAAATACCTATTGAGAGTATCATTTCTTAATATTAGATCTAATTAAAATTTGAAAATATGCAACACTAACAATTTTTAATACAAGTATGACAACTTGAAAACAAATCTTACTTGTTTTTTTATATCCAATCTTAAAATTCACTTAATTTTCTAGCAAGGAAGTCCGATTATGTGTTAGCACCCATCATAATCTTCTAGGACTAATTTTTTTATTACTAATATTTTCTTATCAACCCCACTAAGGTGAATTTCTTGTACAATTGCCACAAATTTATAACGTATTTAACAATTTTGGGATGTAAATCAATGAACATGTGCAAAGTTTTACATGAGCCATTTTATAAGGATATAAAAAATATCGAAAAACTTAGGTAGTATTTAAAAAAAAAAAGGTCCAAAGTTTTTTACACTATTTTTCCCTTTATTGTATGGGTCTTCCACAATTTATTCATGTTTTTAACAAATAAATTTATTTACAGTTTATAAATTTATCATTTATCTAATAAATTTTCTAATAAATCTATTATTTACTTTAATTATTTTAAAAACATGTTATTTACTTCAATAATTTTCTAAAAATTACTACTTATCGTGATTTCCCTATTTAGATCATCCATAGCAAAATATATATAATATATAATAAAAAATAATAATAAAATATAAAAGCATGAATATTATATTTCATTTATAAGACTTTGGTTATCATGTAATTATCCCATCATTTTCACATAATGACTTACATGGTATCTCAATCAGCGTCACCTATTTTTTTTCATATTTTATGCACGTGAAACACATGTTAAACAATTAGTTTCAAAGGAAAAATAATTTTTAATTTTTAATTTTTAATTTGTAACTTGTTAAGAACCTAAACCCTCGTTTCCAAGTTGTTAAACCCCATTCTTTTTTTAGGCCAAAAAAAAAAACCTATTCATTTGTATTTCATACACTACCGTGATACTATTGCAAGTATGCTTACTCTTAATAAATGAAGTTCATTAGTAGAGGAAGGGGTGTTTAGCGACGTTTTAAAGATATATTTTAAATTTTTTTTTGTATTTATTTTATCTTATAATCATTTTTATTATTTATATCTTTAAAATTTTATATTAAATTTAAATTTTAAAATTATATTTATATAAATTTATATAAAATGATTTTTTTAAATTATATAAAATTTAAAAAAGAAGCAAAACAAAATATATATTAATAATCCTTTTAAATAAATTTTTTAAAATTTATACTTTTTAACCCTAGACCTTTTTTTTTTCCTAATCATATTCTTCAAAACTTACCTCCTTTTCCAACCTTCAAAATGCATCGTCATGACCTCTCAATGGTTGTGGTGAGAATATTCGCATATCACACTTCAAATCACCAGTAATATTCTGGTTATTGTACGTGTGTGCGTGTATATATAGAAAAAAAAATCTCAAATCACAATCATTAGTAGCATTCTTCTCTCTGAAGTGGACGTTTTATACACATATTCAATTAATATTATATTTAAATATAATATAATTTTTATTAAAATAAAAAAATACCTCATTTAAATATCAATTATATTATATTTTAAATTTAATATAATCATTATTTATTATTTTATTTTTCTATTATTTTTATTAATTATATTATATGTTCTCTTTTTCTTTCTCTTTTCTTTTTTTCTCTCTACTCTTATCCATCACATTACATATTTATTATTAAAATATAATTCAAATACTTTTCACCTAAACATATATTACATTCAAAAATAATGCTAGTACTTTTTCTTCATATACAAATTACATTTAATACATTACATTCAAACGCAATGTAAATGTAATACATTCATCAAACGGACGCTAAATAGTAAATACCTAATAGATACTAACTATATTCATAATTTATAAACATAAATTATACATAATATATAAATTATTTTTTTTAATGTAAAGTTTTTAAATAACTATCACATTAACTAATATTAAAAGATTATATCTATTATTAAAAAATATAATTTAATATATTAATATCACTGACACTATTATTTAATATTTGCATCTTTATTTTTAAATACTTTCAGTATTTTATTTGTGTAGAAAACTCATGTCAAAAGGAAAAAAAATCTAAGGGCGTTTTATTCATTAATTCAAACTCAAATTTTTTATTCTTTTTTTTTTAAATCAATAATAATTATAATTAAATCAATTAATTTATACTTAAAATCTTATTTTATTCCAAACTCGACTCATACACTGGCCCTATGTTTCAAATAATTTTTTTTTTTAAGGGAAACAAGAGATTCCAAATCTTTATGCACGTGATAGCTAAGCAAAAAAATTATAATGATAAAGCGCGTTGTAGAGGAAAAGTGGATAAAGTTAAGGGTAAAGTCGGACATTAACGACAAAGAAAAAAGTGAAAGTAATGACACAAACTTGAACTTAAATAATCCAAAAATTAGATTTGCCAACCGACCACATTGATACTGTCAAAATGATAATTAATTTTTAAGCACGATTTTCGTGCTGTCTGTAAATGCACTAATATCACTGTCTAAAAAAAAAACTAAAAAACCTAAAAAATAGGAGGGCAAAAAATATAACAAATAAAAAATTAAAAAAAAATGAATATTCAAGATGCCAAAGTATGTGCTTCACAGCCATCATGGACACAAGCCAAGACATCTTTGTAATCTCTTGAAATGGTGAAAGAATCATAGACCTTCCCATCGCGGCTCTTCTTGTATTCGAAGAGAAGTGATGAGTGATTAAAAGCCGTCATCTTCACGAACCCCCAGTCATAATCTCTGAAGAGACTCCAATTTGGCACAACTTGGCTGAATTCAGACAAGTGACTCCCGCCACCCCCAACCACAACATGTATGGTTCCGTTCACGACGCCCGAGTAATCGGACTTTTCATTGTTCACACATTGGCTCTGCAACAATAACCAAGAACAAGGCATATCAGAGAGAAACGAAATGTCAATTCTTCTTTTGCAAACTTTTGTTTTGCAGTTGGAGAGTTTTGTGATATAGTTCTGAATCGTCAAATTATATCAAAATCAAAAGTCCGATAATTTAATGGAATTTAATAAAGATCCGATGGTTCAGGAATTTGTCCTAGAGAGAGTCACATACAATAACATCAAGTTTGATTAACATACGAATGGTAAAGAGTAAAGAGCTGCATAAGTTCGAATAGAAAAATAAAAAATAAAAACGGAAAGTTTCTCATCGCACTGGGATATTGGCTCAAAATGGGCCGAGCTGCATTATGCCCATTGGGTTGAGCGTTATGCAAGATTGTTTAAAAGGGCGTCAGTGAAATTATCCGTATATACCTGGTAAACGGGGCATGTTCTTTCATAGTTATGGACATGGCCATAGAAGGCCATGTCCACTTTGTATTTTTGCCAAAGCCTCTGCAGGCTTTCCCGTCCCATGGGCTCTTCAAACGTGCCCTCCATGCCATACCAGTCGTTGGAGGAATACCCGAGCACACGATGTGCGATAAAGATTAACCAAGGTTGCTTCTGTCTATCGGCAGATGCAAGGCATTTCTCAATGAACCTGTACTGCTCTGTCCCTTCCCTCCAGTCGTGTTCGCTGTCAGCTATGCAGAAGTGAAACATACCATAATCTGTGGAATACCTGTATAGGAATAGTGTATGAATTATATAGATGTAAAGATGTGAAAGGTTTAAATGCATTAAGTTATTATAGAAGTTTGAAAATTTACCAAAACTTGGCTCGGTTCTCAGCTGGAACATAGAACATAGTCTCAGCCAGCACACCACATTCTCCACCTGAATCTGGTGTGTCATAGAAGGACCCCGAGTTTGGCCAATCACGCTCATGGTTACCACTTAAAAAAAATTAAAATTAAAAGTCAATAATGGATTTCATTAAGTAACATAAGTTAACTTTACATTTAGACGAAAAGATTTAATGACCATTGTCCACAGAGTCACAAACCTTGCAATCATATAAGGTACAGTTGATGCAATGGGCTCCACCTGAGCCGTAAATTGGTCCCATTGTGAGATGTATCCATTTGCGTATGATATATCTCCAATATGCATAACTATGTCTATGTTCTCCAAGTCATCGATAAGTCGATCAGTAGTGTTAAGTGAACCTGGCTGATAATTACTGTATTCGTTTGAGCCATCACGCTCCGCCTAAAAGATACAGAACAGGATGTAAATGTTTTGTGCAAATAACAAGCAGTAGACTCTAAATCCACTTGACTCCATGTTGTAAGACAGACAGACACACCATTCAAGCCTTTGACCTCAGAAAGGCTTGTAAAGCATACAAATACAACACAAGCATTCAATTACCACTACGTGCCAAGGTTAAAACTACTCGGATCTGCTACTGTTATCATTCTGTTTAGAACTACAATGGCAGGATCTATTCGGTATTGGTCTTTGTATCATAACCGAGTGAAAAAAAAGCCTTGGCATAAGCTACTAGCTCAAGATATAGAAAGGTTCAATGGGACTCGCAGTTTTCCTTACTATTCTAACAAATAATTAATCTAGATGTTGCCACACATAAATTTAGTTTAGTTCATACTACCTTTCCCATATCGCCAAATACTATAACACGCTGTAAAGAATCCTGTCCAGGGTAGGGAGATGATTTGAAGGAGTAGCTTTTGCTCCAGACATACGAACCATCCAATAAAAGATGGCCCAGCCTGTATTTGTACCTGAGAAACCATCATAACAACCATTAGAACAACAGACATTGATAATAAACCACAACACTTGAACAAAATTGTCAATAAATAAGTCACTTCAATTGCTTACACAGAGTTTGGCCACAAATCTTTCAGAAAACTTGTGTGTATAAAACCAGGATCACGCCATCCAACTGTTCTTGCAGGTGAACCTAGATAACATGTAAAACCTCATCATTTCAACAGGCCTAATTATTTGATAATGATCCCTTCATTGTTCGTTAAAATATAACCATCCCCTTCTCATGATTGGAACAGGTTTCTAACTAAACAAGAATGAAATAAATGCATTGCAAGTCGTGGTAGTTATCCTAATGCAGCAAAGCCATTCATAGCAAATCATACCACACATGCTCTGTCGACTAAATGTCAATGTTCCAGCTGGGGATCGCACTTTTCTTCCTCCTTTCGTATGCCACTCAACAAATGGAACAGCTTCATCTATATTGTAGCCACTTGTCCAGGTCACTGTCATCTGCACACCATTGGAAATTTTTGCCAAGATTGCAGCTTGTCTCAGCTCATATATACCAGAAAGAGATACGAGGTAAAATGGGGAACCACATGAACTCTCAAACTCATTACAGAAAACAAAATTACTATCCGGTATTCAATCATCCAAGTCTTGTATTGTGCTTCAACATTCTGTTATCTTTAACTTGATTGCACTTGTAATCAAACGCTTTTTCCTTGTTAAAAATGTTTAAGGGATAAGACCAAAAATATTTTCGTTCTGCAATAGTTATGTTGTTATCAATCTAAAATTCTTCATCTGCCAAAAAGGTTCTTCTAAAGGGAAAATCATATAGATTTGATCAAAAAAGAAACTTCAGCAACAACACGGGAAATTATAATATCTGGTTATACAAGAGAATCATTCTCTTACCACGGCAAGGATATATCTAAATTGTAATCAGTATCAAAACTAGTAATCACATTAATTTTTCTACCAACATTTGTGCAGAGACAGTAACGTGCCGATAACTCTCATGTGGCTCCCCTAACACGTCTTACAGGCTTGCTTCGGTTTGAACTAACACGTGACTTAACAGAGTAAATCCTAGCAGAACAATCACTGCTTCAAGCTAAGGACATAAAAACAGTACCATCAGCTAAAAAGTAAACTTACTTCATTCCAAGACTTTCCAAGAGCAAGCCGTGCATAGACTGGTGCCTTTGGATTGACAAACGATATGAAGTTTGAAACTGCAACCAGTTTTGGCTGCAACATTCAACAAGTTGACTCAGTCTACTCGCTAAAACATCAAATGATACTCGAATAAAAAATTTATCGTGAAACATAATACAATAGAAGGAGTCAAGAACACACATTTGACAACCCGCCTGAAAACAATGCAAACGAAAAATCTGCCCGCTGATTTATCAGCTGGAACCTCAAAGAAGCTCTGCCAGTCTTTACATAATTTGAATCCGAATCATTTGCATATTTGTACTGAAAAAGGGTATTGGATATCACATAAGTTAGAGAATTGTCTACCAGAAAAATTTATCATTGATGCTAAACTTGTGTTTTACACACCTTGATTGGGGCAGCGCATATATATGGAGTTTGCTCTTTTGGGTCATCATCCGGTGGGCAAGTTGATGAGCTGTTGTATCAATACAGAATCACATCAGTTTTCACCATTGTTCAATAATATGCAGATTTTTACTCTATGCAATAAATTGCAAGACTAGATTTAACAGAAATGTACATTACTTGAATTTTGCGGGGGAGAAAACACCAACCCAATCATCTGCAGCCGGTTCGGCGTGTTCTAAATCCACAGTTACCCATTCAGTATCTTCACCCTGTAGCATATATGAATCAAATCATGCACCACCACTAATCTCCATAACCCAAAAGTAGCATAACAACATAACAAAGCTAAGTTTAAACCACTAAACCAAACACTCTAGTCAATATTCAAGCTACGCATAAATAGCCAATCTCAACACCATATTCACCATATTGTGGACAAGGATAATAATAAACAACATGAAGTAAAAAATAAATTATATCAACCACCACAACAAAAAACCAGTAGAATTTCACTTTCTTCCCCCTAAAGTTCATAGGGGTTTATTCCAAATCTTAAAATTGTGGGCATGCATTAATAATATAAAAAAAAAAAAAAAGGAAAATCAACAACAACCCAATTCAAATAAAAAGCTTTACACGAAAAAAAAGCAAAATTTCAGAGTTTTTTTTTTTTTTTTAATTACCTTAGAGCCGAGAAGAGAAGGGTAAGCTTTCAAGGAAGCGGAATCAGAGAGTACAAAAGTAGCTTTGTGAATGGCGATCTTGGAAAGTGGCTGCTCACCAAATCCATTCTGGTGACACAAAACTGCTCCAAACTTCACCAACAACAACACAAACACAAAAACCTTAACCATTCTCTTCTTTAGCACTTGACAGTAAAAAGTCTCCCCCATGTCTGAGAGATAAAATGCTTCTATTCTAAACTTGAACCTTTTTGGGTTCTCAATATAATATCTTAGAATTTAAAACACGTGGAGGAGATCAGCGAGAGAAAGTCAGCTGGGGAAAATCTCCCTCTCCAAATCATTTATAGTTTCTGACAAAAAAGGGGCTCGTGTGGGGCTTAATGGGGAGATGAACGTGGAAGCTTGTTTCCTGGTGTAAATTCGTTTTCGTTTTCGTTTTTTATGGGGCGTTATTTTGATTTTCATTTTTTGGAATCTTTCTTTGAAATAATTGACGTTTACATCGTTTAATTCTTGTCATCAATTGGTTAGATTCCCTTATTATTTAAAAAAAAAAATCCCTCGAGAAAAGGAGAAGAAAAATATTTAGAGTTGTTACCGTTAATATATCATCACTGTTAAAAAATAAAACTCATATTTATCTTTTATCAGCATATATTATCTATCATCACTAATCGTTATATGCTTTATAACAATGCTCATAAGAGAATTAAAAAAAAAATTTCATAATCAGATATAATATTATCATTAAATTATATCTTAATTAAATCTATATAAAAAAATACAAAGTTTGAATCTTATTTCCAAGTAAAAAAGATTACATCTTATATGCAATCATTTAGGTTTCTTATTGAATTCATAAGACTTAGAGAATGAAACATCATCGATTAAGTTGAAAGAATTTATAATAAAACAATTAGTAATATTATAATTTAATCATTAGAATTGTATTAGATTGTTTCTATATAATATAAAAAATGAAGTATGCATAGTAATTTTTTAGTGAGATAATTATGAATGGTAAAATTATACTTTAAAAAACTCTAGAAAAATTCTAATTCTTTTTTTTTTTTTTGAAAGAATACTAATACTTTCTAATATTTGGGTTAAAGCAATATTTAAATCTAATATCAAAAAATAATTATAAATAATAATATTATATTATACAGTGGTTATAGGTATGTTATATTAACTTTATTTAAAAATGTAAAGTTAGTATTTCTTAATTATCAAGTTCAAAAAAAAATGATTGTAAAAATAATCTTACAATAATACAATATTTAACTTCATCTAAAGATATAAAATTTAAATTCTTCACCATAAATTCAAAAAAAAATTTGAAAAAAATTATTATACGTACCATAGAAAACTTTGGAAAAATATTTCATATTAGATAACTTTTTTGTTTTGAGGGGGTAAGATAACTTATTATTTGCTTTATAAAAAAAAAGAGTAAGTAAGTTAAGATTTTTTTTATTTTTGAACTTTAAAGTATTTTGGTATTGGAATCTATTAGTATGAAAACACCAATATTCCAAGTCAAAAGTCAAAAGCATTAAATAGAGGATTTTGGAGTTATTTAAAAAGTACTACGTTGGATATGACAATGTTCCGAAATTATCACTCAATAAAAAAAAAAAAAAAAATTTTAACTTATGCTTTGGTTCGGTGGACATATTATATTTACATTATATATTAAATATAATTTATATTTAAAAAAAATATTAGCGTTATATTTGAATACAATGTATGTTTGGATGAAAAGTATTTGAATTATATTTTAATAATAAATATGTGATGTGATAGATAAAAGTAGAAAGGAAAAAAAACGAGAAAAAGAGAATATATAATATAATTAATAAAAGTAATAGAAAAAATAAAATAATAAATAGTGATTATATTGGATTTAAAATATGATGTGATTGGTATTTGAATGAAATACTTTTGTATTTAGAGAAAAATTACATTGTATTTAAATGAAATGTAATTTAAAAGTGTGTACCAAACACACCATTAATATTATTTTACCTACTCACAATTTTGAGTTATTTAGAATGGATATTAAGGGGCAGTTTACGAAGGTGCCTTTAAAGATTAAAACCATTTTTTTTCATTTTACTATTATATTTTATTATTTATATTTTTATAATTTTATAATAAATTTTAAATTATAAAAGTCTATAACTTTTTATATATATATAAGTCTAAATTAGATGATTTCTTATAAATTATATAGAATTTTAAAATATTCAAAATAAGATTTATATTGATAATTTTTTTAAATAAATTTTTAATTTTTTTTTTTTTTTTTTTACTTCAGACAGCTTATTTCTCCGAATATGTTTTTCAAAACTTATTTTTTTCTAACCAAAAAAATAATCTAAAACTCCCTCAAATGAATCCTAAAAATATAGTATTGACTAGTGTAATTGTTTTGCTTCTTTGACACTATTGCTTGCTCAACCTTTCTCTCTAATTATGTTTTTAGTTTCAGAATCAAATGAAACTAGCATGCATCTCTCACAACAATTTCTTTCCTCTTCCAATTTTGCACGTAAATAGTGATTACAACGTTTAAAAAAAAAAAACGATAGCAAACATAACCTCAATTCAAATCCCCCACTACAAAACTTTTTATCATAAATATATATAATTATATTTATTTAGAGTATGAAATATATATTTATATTTACAAAACTTTTTATTATGATGTTTAATATTACCCATACCTCAAATCATTTTTCTTTCTCTCATAAGAAGATCATGCAATATTTCTTATCTGTCTAATATTTCTTATATATTTATGTGTGCGTATATACATACACATTCAAACGACCCTAACGAGGGAATAATAGAGTTGATAAATATCCACAATCATGTCTTCATCATTGAGAGATGGCTTTCCACAAAGAAGATTCTCGATGCTCATGTCCCGTTAGAAAACCTGAATAATCTAGTCCCTTTTGTTGTTGCACATAATCATCACACTAGATTTTACCATATTTAACTTTGGGTGGGGGCAATGACGAGCAGGATTTTTATTTAGCAGTTTAATTTTTTTTTTAAAGACAATTTGAATAAGAGTAGAACTGAATTTGCTCAATTCTAGACGTTTTGCTTTTACTTGTAAAAGTAGAAGTGGAACAGAAATCATAAGTTAATAAAGTCAAGCTTCAGTCATGCATTGCATTTTTATGCACCATTATTAGAGATTGTTTCCATCGTGTTTAAGGAACTTTTGGGACTATTCAAAAGACTTTCTACCGGGAGCTTTTTATGGCAGTCTCTTGCTGACCACCAGGTAATGTTGTAAGGCAGGAAAATCTCTTCCATTTTGTTTGCAACTTTCATAAAGTCCTGCATATACTACACATTCATACGAAGTTTTTATCCAAAATTTAATTAGAAAGGTTTTGCACTTGATTATTATTTGACCTATCAGGACATATACCTCTTTTCAAAAGTCATCGACAACTTAAAGATTAGAATTTTCAATTTTTAAAGTCACCTAATGCTTTTATTTTTCAAAAAAAAAAAAGATTATGGGTAATCTATTTAAATGATACAAGACAATCCATCCTTTGTTTAGAGTTTAATACGTTTTGAATTAATTATAAAATTAATGTCTATTTACACACACATAGCTAGGGAAAATCTCCCTCTCCAAGTCATTTATGACTCGCTTGAATTAAGGTTTTAAGTCTAAAAATTGAATTTGAATCATTAATTAACCATAGTCAATCATTAATTAGCTATAAGTAAACCATTGATTTACAATTAAAATTAAAAAAAAAAAAAATCAGCCTACCTTAACTCTCCTCCCCTCCCCCCACCCCCACCACAACCCGACACGTGACAGCCCTTACCTTGCCTCAACGAACTTCGACACTAGCGGTCAATGCTCGATCTAACATCCATAGCCTCTATTGTAGTAGATCTCAAGGTTGCTCCCTCCAACATCGAAGATCATGAACCATCCATGATTGGAGCTCAGAAAGCCGCAATCAATCAAGGTTGCTTCTTCCAACACCGTTGATCACAACACAGCCACGATCGAAGCTCGAGAAGCTACAATCAAAGCTCGAGAAGGCGCCATGATCTAGAGATCTCTTCTGAGGCTCGCTCGTGGTATCTTCAATTCATGAAGTCTGGTGATGACATTGGAGATGACACTGACCGATAGCATTACAAGTGGTCAATTGACAGAGAGATCCATCATCGAAGGCATGCAAATCGAGGACGATATCAGCCTTCATCACCACTTGTTGCTAGATTTTCAGAGAGAGAAAGAAGGAGAGAGAAAGTAAGAGGGGGTCTTTGGAAAAAGAATAAAAATTGATTGACCCAAATAATGTCATTAGACCATTTACCTAAATTAAAAAAAGTTAGATTATCTATTAGATTAGGTAATAAATTCAGGTTAACCACCCTAATTACACAAATAATTTTGGTTAAAGCAATGTTTAAATTTAATATTAAAAAAATGAATTATAAATAATAATATTATTTTATATAGTGGTTGCAAACATTTACAATGATTCAATTTAAAAGTATAGAATTCGTATTCCATTAACCTCAAGTTCCTAAAAAAAAAAAATGTGATTGCAATCATAATCTAACAATAATACCATATTTGACTTCACTAAAAGTGTAGAGTATTAGAGTTTAAATCCCTTATCTTAAATTCAAAAAAAAAAGAAAAAAATATATTATACTATAGAAAACTTTGGAAAAATATTTTTATAAGATAACTATTTTGTTTTGAGGGGTTAGATAACATATTTTTTGCTTCAAAAAATGTAAAATAAGTCAAAAAAAAATTTTTTTTAATTTTTAATTTTTGAACTTAGCATTTTGGCATTGGAGCCAATTAGTATGAAACTACGAACATTCCTATTCAAAGATCCAAAGCATTAGGGGGAGTTTGGGAGAGATGCTTGGAGATTTTTTTTTTTTTTTTTTTGTGGAAAAAAGTTGTTTTGAAAATTATGTTTAGAGGAAAAAAACTGTTTGGAATGAAAAAATATAAAATTTTAAAAAAATTTTTAGAAAAAAAAAATCAATATAGATATTGTTTTATTTCTCTTGAAATTCTATGTAATTTAAAAAAAAATCATTTTATTTAGACTTGTATATACAAAGTTATGGACTTTTAAAGTTTGGAGTTTACTATAGTATTTTAGAAATATAAATAATAAAAAATGATGAAATATTGAAAAAAATGATTTTAAAAAAGGTAAAACTTACCCCAAATAAACCCTTAAAAAAAGGATTCTGGAGGTATTTAAAAAGTACACTGTTGGATAAGACAATGTTTCTAAATTATTATTCATAAAATTAGGTTTTTTTTTTGTTTAATATTGTTTTATGCACTTATTAATTTTGAGCTATTTAGAATGGATATTTTTTAAAGAACAAGGAGAATAAATCAAAGGTACAATGAAATAAAAACAAAAAAGTCAATAGTTTTGTTTTGATAATAAATAGTAGATTAAAGCATAAATTTAAATTTATAGCTGGTTAAAAACTTGAAAATACCCTTATTTCTCTCTCCTTTCTCTCTCCTCAATTCTTAAGTTATAATTTTTATCTATAATTTTTAAAAATTAAAAAAAATCCACAAATTAACTCAAATCCTAACACCATAATCCCAAAAATGAACCATTAGAGATCACATCAAACGCGTCGCTGCCATGGAGATGCAACATTGAGCCACCAATAAGTTTTCAATTGGTCGATCTCTCTTTTCTTCATCTTTGTTGCCGCTAATGATCTCTCTCTCTCTTCTCTTCTTCGCCATCTCACATTTGGGTGATTGTGACCTCACTTGATCTCTCTTTCTCTCCTCTCTCTTCTTCGCCATTACAGATGGTCATAGGATCACCAACCAACAAGCAGATATATAATGGCAAATTTTGTGAGTCTCCAATCGTCGGGCTGGTTGGATGGTGAGAAAGTGCCCAAGAAAGAGATGGAGAGGTCCTGGGCTCTATGCCAAAAAAAGAAAGTTGACGATGAAGCAACAATCATCAGAGGAAGGTGACGGTGATGAGAAAACCGAGCAAGAGATGATAGTGATGGTAGAGAAAGAAGAGAGAGAAAACAAAGAACAATAACGATGAAGGACTTAAGTTAAAACATATTGACTAAAATAGGGAGTTTTTTGTTTCAAGATCTGTTAATAAGGAGTTTTGAAGACACTTTTCTTTATTGGACAAAAATAAGTTTTTAAAAAAATTTTTCAAGAAAAAACTGTTTGGAGTAAAAAATTATAAAATCTTAAAAATTTGTTTGGAAAAAAATTATCAATATAAATCATATTTCGTTTTTTTTTCAAAATTTTATATAATTTTTTAAAAAATCATTGTATTTAGATTTATATACATAAAATTATAGACTTTTTAAGTTTTGAATTTATTATAGAGTTATGAAAATATAAATAATAAAAGTAGTTTTAAGGTGGAGAAAAATACAATAAAAAATCTTTAAAATTAAATCATAAGACTCTCCCTTCATTCAAACGAACCCTCCAAATTAAATGAAAGTAGCATGCATTTCTCACAACAATTTCTTTCCTCTTTCAATTTTGCCCGTGATAAGGTATTTAAAAAAATGATAGCAAACATAGCCTCAATTCCAATCCCCCACTTCAAAACTTTTTATTATAAATATATATATATAAATATAATTTAAAGGATGAAATTCACTCTTTATTAATTATTAATTATGATATTTGATATTACTGATACCTCAAATCATTATTTTTTCCCTTTCATAAGAGGATGATACAATATTTCTTATGCGGCTAAGGTGGTGGGTTCACAGCCATCATGGACACAGGCCAAAACATCCTTGTAGTCCCTAGAGATGGTGAAGGAATCATGCACTTTCCCATCACTGCTCTTCTTGTACTCAACCGAAAGTGAAGACTGGTTGAACGCTGTTAGTTTGACAAAACCATAGTCAACGTCTCTGTAAAGACTCCATGTCGTTTGCACCGGCCCGAAATCCCCCAAGTGGCTCCCGCCGCCTCCGGCGACGATGTGAATCGTCCCGTTCACCGTGCCCGAGTAATGAGATTTTTCTGAATTCACGCATTTGTTCTGCATCATACAACCATAAAATGTTCAAAGGGGTTAAAGAACTACATGGTGTGCTAAGATGGAGACTCTAATTTATTTTTTGGCCTCTTTTTCTAAAGCTTTATCCGTAAAACATGACCATATGACGTTCAAACGATGTTGTTTAACTCCGATTGTCTTGTCTGTTGTGTTTTTTTTCAAGCGTCCGTGCGTCATGCATTGAAATGTCGTTTTTAATTTCATACGACATGTCGCTTTATTGTGGGTGATGTTTTCTTCTTGTCGTTTATTGCATGATAAATGAAAGTCGTCTCATCGACATGTCGTTTTCATGCAAAATGTCATTTTCTTCAGTGAATTGCTTTCATACGACTTGTCGTTTCTTGATTTTAATGACTGATCATGTCAACAACTTGTACGTTTCAAAAATGTCGTTTGTAAATTATTGATGAATGACCATCTCAACAACACTTGTTGTTTTCACACAAAATGTCACTTTTCTATTCGTTTTTCCTTCCTAATTATAGAATAAAGCTACTAATTTAAAGTTGACAATTAATAAAATCGAACTTTTATTGATCTTTTTTGCATACCTGGTAAATGGGACATGTCCTCTCATAGTTATGTACATGGCCAAAAAACGCAATGTCCACCTTGTACTTCTGCCATAGCTTCTGTAAGCTTTCCCTTCCCATTGGCTCCCCAAAAGAGCCGTCTTTCCAATAACTTGAGGAATAGCCCAGAACCCGATGAGCGGCAAAGATCAGCCATGGCTGTGTCTTCCTGTCTGCTGATGCAAGGCACTTCTCTATGAACTTGTACTGCTCTGATCCCTCCCTCCAATCATGTTCAGTATCAGCTATACAGAAGCGGAACATTCCGAAATCTGTTGAGTACCTGCATTGAAACAGTAACGATACGATTTCCGTTTTGAAGTTTAGAGGCATATCTACATTGGGTTTAGCTTATTTTAACGAAGAATAATGTTAAAGATTTCAATTTTTTAATGCTACAACTTACGTGATATATGAGTTGTCATTTTTTAATTAACACGTGGTTAAAAAATCGTCATGTCAATTAGTATTAAAAAGTTGTGTCGGCCAATAGAATGATGGTAAGTCTTTGTTACTTGAGCTGGTATCAATCAGTTGGGACGCTGTGTTACTCTTCAACAAAACCAACCGAAGGAAAAGAAATACCAAAAACAACACGCTTTTCAATTTGGTTTTGTCAAAAAATGATACTGAATGGCTGGTGGAAAGTAGGTTATATTTTTTTGTGAGATCCAAAAAAAGCTATTAACTTGAAAAATTCTTAGGTTATTGTCGTAATTTTCTCAGTGCTGAAAGTGGTTGGACAAAGACACCAATGTTTCTTCTGACTTGGCTCAGCCTAATATTTACTAAAACTTGGTTTGTTCATTCTTTTTTAAACCTTTACTTCTATCACATTTCAGAGATGATTGACAAAAGAAATATTCAAGCCACTTACCAGAACTTGGCTCTGTTCTCAGCAGGAACATAAAACATGGTCTCAGCCAGCACGCCGCATTCACCACCCGAATCATTGCCATCGTAGAATGAGCCTGTTCCGGGCACATCACGCTCGTGATTGCCGCTGTTCGAATGCTCAGCATGTAAGTTTCAGAAGAAGTAAGTGTTCAAACACTCACAATTAGGACAGTGAAGCAAAACAAGTAAAACACCAAACCTTGCAATCATGTATGGTACGGTGGACGCGATGGGCTCCACTTGGGCAGTGAACTGGTCCCACTGCGAGATGTATCCATTTGCATATGTAATGTCTCCTATGTGGAAAACTATGTCTATGTTGTCCAGGTCCTTGATCAGTTGATCTGTGGTATTGAGCGAGCCTGGCTGATAGTTATTGAACTCATTTGAACCGTCACGCTCTGCCTGGAATATGATGAAAAAAGGGTAAATTTTCCTCTCGTTTTTTTTATTGGTTGCTGTTTTGGACTTGTTTACTTGACTTACCTTTCCCATGTCACCGAATATAACCACACGTTGTAACGACTCTTGTCCTGGATATGGTGATGATTTGAAATAGTAGGACTTACTCCAGATAAAAGTACCATTTGGTAACTTATGTCCAAGTTTGTAAGAGTACCTGAGAGAGCAAGAACCATCACATCCTTAAGAGCCGCTATATGATAATGTCTTGGAAATTTATGAGACTAGTTTTAGTACTTAAAGATGCATACATGGAATTAGGCCACAAGTCTTTTAGAAAACTTGTATGGATGAAACCAGGATCTCGCCAACCAAAGGTGCGGGCCGGTGGGCCTGTGGATCAAGAGAAGAACTTGGTTAGCACGATGGAACTCAAAACTAATTCTGTGAATGAGAGTTTGTGTTTGTAACGTGAAAGTATAAATATGAAGAAGTTCCAGCTCAATCTAACCACCTGAACTATTATACAAATTCTCAAAATTCAGAAGCAAAAATTTTAAGATCTTGCAACCTGGTATTTTCCTACTCGTCTAAAATTCGAAAGCAATGACCAAATATTTTGTTTCACTGGTGCGTTCCTTTTCTTCTGTAACAGACAAAGTTGAAGCAAAATTCGTGATGAATGAAACAATTGTCCTAATCAGGCTTTCGATGCGGAAAGTGAGTAATAAAGGAAGAGAAGGCATTATGCTTTCATAAGAGCAGTTAGCTGATAGAAATATAATTATAACCATGTCAGAGAGAGGAGAGAGGATTGAACCATCCTTACCACACATGCTGTTTCGATGGAAAGTCCATGTTCCCGCCAATGTTTGGATTTGATCTCGTCCCTTGAAACCCCATTCAACAAAGGGTACAACTTCATCAATGTTATAGCCACTTGTCCAGGTCACTGTCATCTGCATCAAAGCGAAGGTGCATTTCTAAACAAATTTGGTAGTAATCCAAGTCTTTTTAAACAAAAAAAACTGAGGCTTCAAATGATAGTTTGAGTAGGTTTCAACACAAACAAGGATGTGATTTAATCAATTTGACAGGGAACCAAAAATTTATGTCGTGTGTAGAGCGTGAACTTACTTCATTCCAAGACTTCCCCTGAGCAAGTCGCGGATAAAGGGGGGCCTTTGGATTTGCAAAGCGTATAAAATTAGAAACCGCCACCAATTTTGGCTGTGTGAAACATAGAAGTTAGACAGCCATTCAAGAAGCCATTGTCACCACAAAAGACCAACAGTGAAATGCCCTAAAGTGGAAAGTATAGGACCAACATGAAACGCAAGCAAGAACTGGGATGAGCGACGATATTATACGAAACCATAAGATTTCGGAGACATGACATCAAATCTAGTACGATAGAGACTAGAGAGTAAAGGAAAACATATGGACATACATTCAACAACCCGCCAGAGAACAATGCAAAAGAGAAATCCTCCCGCTGATTGATCATTCGAAACTTCAAAGTTGCTTTGCCTCTTTTCGTGTAATCATCGTTTGAATCATTTGCAAACTTGTACTGAAACCGAGGACAACATGTTCAACATGAAAAACGATAAAAGAAATGAAACGATTTGTTCTACCTAAGGGAGAAATTGTAATAAGTTTACCTTAATCGGAGCTGAGCATAGGTATGGAGCAATGTCTTTCTCATCAGCAGGTGGACAAATCGATGAACTGCCATAATAGAATGAATCTTAGGTCTAACAACTTTCTAAGCAAAAACACTTAACAATCCGGGAAGAATGCTGAAGACAGTTTATAAGAGCCATCAAAATGAACATTACTTGAAATCTGCGGGAGAAAAGACAGCGATCCAATCATCTTGACTTGGCTTAGGGGATTCGAATTTAACAGTAACCCACTCATAATCTTCACCCTGCAACACAACCCATCAGCTAAAATCATCGACTCGGTTTTCAACTACTGGTATTTCATTAGTACATAGATACACATGACAAGTTTGTTGGAAACAAAATACAACTCCAAGAACAAGTGTGAAGTCATGAATATTACATAACCTTGGTTCCAAGAACAACTGGTGTGGCTTTGATGGAGGCGTTTTCATGAAGCTCGGAGACCGCCCTGTGGATGGCAATCTTAGACAGTGGCTGGACTCCGTCGCCTGCACCGCCATGGCCGCCTCCGGTGCGAGCTTCAGTAACAATCGCCAATGCAAATACTGTTGTTAGAAGTGCAACTTTCAGGGGCAACAAGGAACTGAAGCCCTCAATCTTCTTCAGTGGAACTTCCATAATGTATGTTAAAGTCAAACGCTAATAAACTGAGCTGTATACATTATGGAGATTCGAACTTCGTTTTATAAGCCGGCCATTTTTCTCTCTTTTTTTGTTTTGTTTTGTTTTAATCAAATGTGGTTTTGTCTTTGCTTTCTAGTCAACCTTTTTGATTCCATCGCTGCTTGCTTTTCTTAGGCGTTTTTCCTTTTTTCTTTTTTGGTTATGTATTTTTGTTATTTTGGCCGTCGCTTGAGAGTTGAAAAATCCTTTCTCAGTGTTCAGACCGAATAGCAAGGGAAAGAAACAATGAACATTGAAATTCAGAGCCACAAAGAAATAAAAAAAAGAATGAACGTCGACAGAGATGGCTCGAAAAGATGTCGACGGGTCATTGACTTAATTTTTACTTCATTTGCCATTGCGGAGTTCCAAGTTTCCAAATGATGTTACATGAATACTTACAAAAAAACAAGGATTTGACTTTATTTTTTTTTTTTAAGGACTTTTGTAAAGTTAAACATGTGGTTTGAGAGAGATGAGAACACTGAAACTGTATAATCTATGTGGGTGTATGCCTAGGTTCAATATGTGAATATTATTATTCCCTGAGAATATGGAAATATACTAAAATTTGGAATTGCTGTTTTTCTTATTCTTGTAGAACATGAAGATCAAGCTATTCAGATCCATATTTCCCAGTTTCTAATTTCTTTAATGAGAATTCTAAGCTCTTTTTTTTTTTAACTTTATATATTTTTTATTTTTACGTGATTTTAACCAATGAAAAATAATACACAATACACATTATTGAAAATATGTCAAAAATTCATAGATTATATATATCAGAAATGACCGCTTTATCCTAATTTTTTTGACATTAACAACTTGTATTTTACATTTTTGACCTTAACAACTTATATTTTACTTTCATGATGTGTTGTAAAACTACCTTTTTAGGCCGCTTATCATTTTTCAACTAAATTAAAGGTTAACAAAGTGTTATTAAATGTGTGGTAAAACAACTTTTTTATGCCGCTTATCGTTTTTCAACTAAATTTAACATTTTAAAACATAAATTACTGATAAAATACCCAACTTGTAAAAAGCTCCTTATTTTCATCATGATCACCGTTTTTCTGCATTTCCATTTTCTTGTTAGCAAAGATATTATCTTATTAAATTCCAAGTTAACACGCTTTGAGTCAATGAATCCTAAAATAATCTAGATGGAAGAAAAGATATTCTCATAATATTCTTTTAGCCCAAATTTTTTTTTATTTCCCCCCTTTTTTTTTCCACGTAAACCAAACTTCTAAAATCAACGGTCAAAGTCAACTTTTCTTTGCTTTGTGGATAGAGAATCTAGTAATTGCAGTTCATAGGGCCTGGTCTAGAGATGTAAAGAAAGAAAGACTAAGCAAAAGGAAAGACTAAACAACAACAGGGAAAAAAAAAACTATAGATTTGGCATTCACCTACAACTCCAGAGAAGTTGTGAAAATTTACAGACAAGATTGAATACAACTCCGGGGACAATTTTCTAGGTCCACAATGTGATTGCCAAGATATTGGATCCTGCCGTGCGTGCCATCTTGAGAGAACCAAATTTACAAGCTGAGACTTCCTAGTGTTTCAAAATTCTTCATTTGCTTACATCTTGACGCATGAAGGACGGGGACAGCAGCTTCTCCAACTCTACCAAACTGGAGCCACATTAACATGATCAATAAATAGATCAACGACCAGAGCAGAAAAATTTTCGGGTAAAAAAAAAAAACAACGCTGGACTTACATTTCATATTTCTGAAGCGCTTCTCTTCGCTTGGCCAAATATACTTCGCTGTCTTTAGGTATGTTGGCTGGAGAGTTAACTGCAAAAGGAGGAAGCAAACGAGTTGAACCATCTAAAAAATTGAGATGGAGATAGTGTAGTTACTCAGAGATGACAATAAAGCTGTGAACAAGCTCAGAAGACAATTAACACAAAGATGGTAAATATCACACCCCTTGAAGTAGGACTGGAACCGACAAAAGATGTGACAAATGCTATCAGATTATGAATATTTCACTTTTGAACATAAGAATGTAAAGACAAGGAACATTGTTTAAAGTTTGTTAGGTTACTAATCCTTCTAAATGCTTAAGCTAATAAGAAGTTTTCCAATTTTCAGTTTCACATTCTGACGAAGTTAGATTGAACTTATAAATGGTACCAAGAGAACTAACTACACGTAAATGATCAACCCTATTTTGAGAGTGACGATTGATTAAACATCCAGTGTAATTATAATAAACAAAAAAGGCCGAGATGAGTAAATTGAGGTTGGTGGCAATGAACTCCTAGTCCCAGCTTTAAATCCTTGTCATAAGGGAATCAAGTATACTGCAATCCATGTATATACACGTACACAGAGTAAGCAAAATGTTTGAGGCTTAAAACAACTCCACAAATCAATTGTATTCGAGTCCAAAACTTCCCACAGGAATAAATAGGAAAATAACAAATAGTTGCGACTCTAGGCATAAATTCATGAATACATTCATTCACAATACTAATATGGTGGGACGTTTAAAATAAGTCATGTAGATTTAAACTACTAAGACTGTGAGATACCCATAGTTGGAAGTACGGCTGGTCGTTTCATCACCACATCTTTGTTAACCTTGAGAGAAGCTGGTTTATCAGACTGCTGAAACCCCTGTTCAGAAACAGTAGTAGGATTAAGGGACTTTGCTTAAGAAGCATATTTCAGAATGTTAGATATGATCAAAATTATATTAAAATAGACAAGTATCCAAGACTGACAGGACCATATAAAGATCTAATCGTTCAAAACAAGCCATTATTTCTATATATTCGTCAAGTTCCATTATTACCATCCTACCTTCTTCTTTTCCCTCCTCTTCAGTATCTTCATATGACACTTTTTTATGTAATGCATCAAGTGATACCGAGAATGCCTAGAACACAACTGTTCCTGGACATTTGGGTTCTCATTTAGCCAGTCGGAAATGTCCTTAGATTTGACCGCATCATCTTTGTCCAAAGATTCCAACCACGAATAAACTGGTCTCCACTGGTCAGTGCGTTGAAACCGAGCATGGGGAGTATCAACTTGGCTTGCTTCTTCTTCTCCTCCCCTTCCTTCTTTTGCCTGCACTAAAAAGAACCTCAAAATATTCACCTTCAACTTCTTGCTAGTTCACTAAAGCACTTAAATAGTCTAATGACAACCATCGAAAAAAGGCTTATTTACAATTTTATACCCCATGTTTTAAGCTTGAGTCAAAATCAGCTATCTCGAATTTCCAATCCCATTGTTTGTCTCCCATAGTGTTATGTCATACCATCTGAATTTAAAATTTTAGCAACACAAAACAACTTGTGGAGTCGTCAAAATATCAATGGGGGATAGCCACTTAGACTGGAAAATGCGGTCTTGGACTCTCTTAAGAATATTTTCCATGTACTTTGGACGTTGTCAATGATAATTTATCTTGGATTTCAATTTCATATCAAATTTAAACCTTATCTCGTTCAAATACTGTTTATGAAATAAGGGCATCATGTCGACAACATTCAAAATGCATGCTACGAAATAGTAAATAAGTTGTAGTTGCAGATATAAACTAGCAGTTCCACCGTAAGGTTCAGAGTTTTAATCCCTACCTCACGTGAGTTAATTAGGAAAATGCCTCAAACACTTTTTTTTTTTTTTGGTTAAATATCCTTCCAAAAATTTTTATTAATAAAATGACTTTGAACAATCAGGAATGACTGAGAACAATCACGGATCACGGTCATTCCTACGTTAAAATAAAAATATATATTTTTTTGCTAATTTTGATTTTCAAGGTTGCAATTTTAACAAATATTTCACCCCAAGTTAAAAATAAATAAATAAATAAACTAATTAAAAGAAAACTCTGATAAATGGAATCAAACGCGATATCTGAATATAAGCTCAAGAAACCAACAAAATGATACAAAAGATTAAAATTTTAGCAATATTTAAAAGAAAAGAGAAAAAAAAAAAAAAAAGAGTTGAACATTTGAAAACAGGAC
The DNA here is from genome assembly GCA_035233585.1 of Antiaris toxicaria. Classification (NCBI taxonomy): domain Eukaryota; kingdom Viridiplantae; phylum Streptophyta; class Magnoliopsida; order Rosales; family Moraceae; genus Antiaris; species Antiaris toxicaria. The sequence goes on from CP141155.1 coordinate 3,746,121, forward strand.
CTGATCGGGGAGTCTCATGTTCTGAATAGAAATGAGTCTCTGAGAGAGGTCGGAACGCGGCATGGACTTGATGCCTCGGGGTAAAGAATCAAGATTGGAGTCGATCCAGGACTCAACTTCCGCCATGGACACAGCTTTGGCCTCGGGGAACGAGCAGAGCCAAGCTCGAGCCATGGTCTCCCACTCGTGCGATAGATCATCGTTGTCGTAATCGTTTTCCGAGCCTCCCTGTTCGCATACTCCTTTTTCTGCTTCTTCTGCTTCCGCTAGGGTTTTCTCTGCGGGGTTCGACATGGATTTTTCCCTTTTTTTCCTTCTTTATCCTGCTCTGTACGAGCCCGTTTGGAGGTCACGGAGAAGAGGGAAGCAACTCAAGCAAGCAGGGATTTTTTTTTTTTTTTTTTTTTTTGGGAAATAATTATTCTGCTAATGTTATGGTGACACTCCTTAGATCTTAACTTTTTGGAAAACGACAGGAAAGTTAAAAACGACGACAGAAAGATTAGACTATAAACTAGAAAACGACATCAGAAAATGAGCGACAGTTTAATGGAAAGAAAGAAGATTTAAAGGAGATGAGAATAACGACAGCAAATGGGGAAGGACAAGAAATCATATCCAGAGGAACCTTTGAGAACTACAACAAATAAGAGACAATTGTGTCAAACAACGACGAGGATGAAAGCGACAGAAGAATGATATGAAAGATTAAAGAATCGTGTATTTGAAAGGAAAATGATCGAAATGGAGTAAAGAGAGACGAAAAACAAAACAATGGAGCGAACGAGACAAAAGGGAAGATAACTTTATTATATCCGGAGGAAGCGACAAAAACGACACCAAATAGGTAAACGACGACTAAGTGTCAAAAGACAGTAATCAATAAATTGAGAAACGACAATTCAGGATCGACACAAAATACAAAAGAGTATACAACACTTACAATGAAACGTGAGAGAGAGAGAGAGAGAGAGAGAGAGAGAGAGAGAGAGAGGTAATAACATAGAAACGACAACAATTAAGAAACGACATAGAAACCATGAAAAAGACTGGAAAGCATGCCAAAAGAGTAAACGACATCAAAATAGAAACAACATGAAAAGACAAAACGACGGAAGAAGAGAGAGAGAGAGAAATGACAATAAAAAGAACAACAACAGGAACGACAACAAAAGAGTGAATGGTGGAAAGTAAACAAAAATGGAAGGACACGGCAGAAACTCATGTCTCTCAAGCACAATCCTCTCCTGTCATCATTCCTCAATGTCCTAATTCGTATTTCCTGCCGTTGAGACTTGAGTAAACATAAATGGGATAAAACAAATTATTCAAGTTCAAATCAATTATTGTCCGTTTGGAGGGACGTTGAAGACATTTTTTTTAGATTAAAAAAAGATGTTTTGAAAAATATATTTAGAAGAAAAAACTGTTTAGAATGAAAAGATTAAAAATTTTTTTAGAAATAAAAATTAATATAAATATTATTTTGTTTATTTTAAAATTTTATATAATAAAAAAATTATTTTATTTAGATTTTTATATATAAAATTATAAATTTTTAAAATTAAAAATTTATTATAATATTTTAAAAATATAAAAAATAAAAAATAAAAAATAATGATGTATTAAAAAAAGTGTTTTAGAGACGTGCAAAAAAAACCCTTCACGGGCCCTTAATTAAACAAATAAGGTTAACACGGAGACATAAAATCATATAATTTCCCAATTCATGAAGCAGGTAGTACGGAAAAGCCCCATTTATGCTAAAATCTGAAAAAAAAAATGATTTAATAGTAATAATAATAATTTTGTGATTTGTCGTTGCAAAGAGTACATCAAAATAAAGTCAATGGGTGGATCCCCTGGAGGGAAGGTGGAACCTGGAATACACGTAATAATAATTAATAAGAGTTATTAAAATAAATCCAAAATTAATTTATACGAAATATGGCCAAGTGAAGGGAAACTAGTTCAAAATTTCGAGTTATTAGGCTGCTAATTTTGCTGTAAAATGTGGTTTTAACTTTCTTTGCTCCTCCAATTAGAATTTGAGCCTAGAAATTAGTCAAGTTTTTGCTCCAAAATCACATCTCCAACACAACAAGAAACAAATTCCACGTTCAAAGATAGTGGTCTCAATGAAACCCCGCGCCCCATTACATGACCTGACGACTTCACAAAGTCGCATTAGTGGACCCTTATTCTTTACTCCTTTGCTCATATTGACAGTGACGATTCAAAGACTAATTCCCAACTATAGAATTGATGGCCGGCCTTAAACAATTAACTAAACAAAAACTCTAGAGACGTCTAAGGATAGAGTTTATAAATATTTGATTGGTAAAGAGACAAAGTTTTAGAAATGTGCATTTAGTTTAAAAAAAATTATTGGAAGTTAAAAAATGTAAAATTTAAAAATATGATCGGAAAAAAATATATTAATATAAATCTTATTTGTTTCTCTTAAAATTTTATGTAAAATTTTTTAAAATATCTTATTTGGACTAAAAATAATAAAGTTATTATATCTTAAAATTTGAATTTAAGATATGATAATAGTGAAAAGCAGTTTTGAGTTAAAGAGAAAAAATTAAAAATATTTGAAAAAGTGCCTATATATAAAGGGAAAGACTACAATATGGACTTTTTTATAAACTCAATTATAAGTTTGTTTTTTAAGCAGTTTAAATACAATAATATGACTAAAAAGCCATATGTGTATGGTAACTATAACATATACTAACTCATAGGATTATAAACTAAAAAATAAGAAAAATTTGAAAAATTAAAAACCAACTTCACAATACCATCGACCACCCCTCCCTCCCACCCCACTAGTAAAATCGCCCAAGGCCCCAAACCCCTGCCGACCAACAACCCCTGCTGATAACCCTTCTACCTCGATGTTGTTGCAACTCTACCGTTTGGGACTTATGTTGCGACTCCACTGGCATACTCACGTGGTTGTACTTGGCAAAACCACCATTTTTTTCGGTGGGGTGCTCGAAGGTCACTAAGGAAAGAAGAGAATGAGATATTTGCAGAGTTGTAATGGTGAGTTTCAGTTTTGTTCCTCATCGTCGCCAGCATCCGCTCAATCAGCCTCATGGTGCCTGCCATTACAAGCATTAATGCTACGCCTCCAAATCCCAATGCTTTTCTCAATCATGCTCATTTGTCTCTACAACATCGTTTTCTTAGTTATAGACGGGTCCAGTTCCATTATTAGCTTGCAACTGGTTTTCGATCTCCGCCTTAGAGAATGCTCGATTAAAGAATCTGGGGGATGTAGGTCATCAACTGAGGGGAGGGCTGGGGTTGATCTGTTGCTTGGGTTGTCGGGGTGGGGGATGGTGGGGTGCGGCGGATTGTGGTTTAGGGAGGAGAGGAGGGGAAGATAAGGGTCATCATTGTGGGGTGTTGGCCTTAGAAGGTCACAGGTAAGAGGCGGCTAGAAAGGGTTATGATGGGGATGGTGAATGGCCGTTAGATTATATCTTAATGATTAGAAATTAAACTCTACCACAGTTTGCAATGAAGCCTCTTCCAAGTCTCTACCAGATATAAATAGATATAAAACGTCCTTCGGTAAAATCTCTGCTTCGTTACTAACTACCAGAGGCAACACAAACTTACGCGAAAAATTCAACCACCGTTTTGCGGTTAAAGAACATCAAGTTACAGAATGCTCGAAAAATAATTAATGCTAAAAAAAAACATCATTTGGCATTTTGGAAATGATGGTTAATATTATTCTTTTTTTTTTTTTTTCAGTTGTCACGGGTCTCAAAAATCAAACCTGATACATAAATCTGTTACTAATTTAAAACCAATGAAAGTAATTATAATTATTTTTAATACATTTAAGATTTATTTAATAGGGAATAAGCAAATTCCGAATTTGGTAAAAATTTAAATCCAATTTTTGCCAATTCCTTCATGATACACAATTAATTTGCCAAAATATTTTCCCCAACCTGTATAGACACAAACCAAAACGAATCCCCAACAAAAATTTCTTATCCCCATATGAAAATAAACAAATAAATAAACGACAGCAAATTCAATTTCCATTTTCATTTTTTTTTTTTGGTTGGTCCTCCAAATTTTTTCTTGATCCCGTTAACCAATAATCACATTCCCACCAACAACCTCACCCCCCCGCCATCTCTAAATCGCCGCCGCCGCCAATTTCTCCGACTCCGGCGTCGTCATCCAGCCACCGCTGCTCGCCGGGACTGCACTCGACCTTATGCCTCACCTTCCAATCCAGCGCTTGACACCCACGCGAGCAGTAATTCACCTTCCCACACACCGAGCACCTCCGGAACTCGTGAGGCCTCGTCTCGGGTCTGCCGCAACCGCCGTGTGCGCACAGCCTCAGCTTCTGGCCCAGGCCTCCCCGGCCCAACCCAAACCACTCCTTCAAGAACCGGTTCGCCGGGTGGACCGCCGGAGCCGGGACCGAGCACCCGAAGTCGCTCAGAAGCGGGCAGCTAAACGATGCTGTCGTTGGGGAAAAGCAGAGCCGGTGGAGCTGCGACTGCCGCGTCATCGACCGGAGTCCGGCGACGAGCTCGCGCGCGTTGGCCTGGACGAGGAGGCGCCGCCCCTCGGAGACGTTCTTCCGCACGCCGTAGCCGTCCTGGAGGCAGTGGCCGAGCTCTCGGAGCGCGTCCACGTGGCCGAGGAAGGCTGCGCGTGCGCACAGCGAGACGCCGGCGCGTAGATCCTTGTCACTCTTCGAGCCTCCACTCCCGTTGAACTGGATCACCGCTAGCGAGTACAGCGCCGGCGCGTGCGACTTAATCGCCGCCTTCGCCATCAGCGACGCCCCGCTCCCTCGGTTTTGTAAGCAGTAGAATCGGATCTGTTCAATAATCAAGAAAATTACTCCGATCGCCTAGAGAGAGAAAGTGAAAGGAAATATAGAAAGAGATATATACGTATATATAAATTTGTTTTTCTCACCATTCCCAGAGTATAACAAGCCTCGACGTTGCCGGCACCGGCGCACTGTTTCAGAAACCGGTGAGCGGAATCCGACCAGTTAGCGGCTCTAATCGCGAACGTTTCTCGACTCGCTTTTGAAAGCACCAAAGGATGAAGACCCAACCGGTTGAATCTCTTGCATCTGCGAAATGAAACGCCGCAAATAAGACAAATAAGAGGAAAAATATCCAAACCGGAAAGAAAATTTTCTTTTTCTCGAGAAAATGAAAGAGCTTACGTTAGGAGAATGCTGGCTAAGTCGGAGGGAGAAGAAGCGGAGGCGCTGAGTTTGCCGAGGATGCAGACTACGAGATCGTCCGGTAATTCATCGAAGAAGTCCGAGTCCGATCTCTCTATGACTCTGCGGCAAGTTCTGAGCTTTTTCCTCCGAATTTCTGTCATCTTCCTTTCACTTTCTCATGTTCCAAACACACTGTTTGCCACTGTGTTTTTCTGTAATATGCGTTACGTTTTTTATTTTTTTTTTCCTCTGTGGGGTATTCGTTTTGTGAATTGTTGTACGTATCGGTAAAGGGCGAAACTCAAGCACGGGGCCTTATATATAGAGAGGCAGAGGACACCAAAATCAAGTGAGCGTGGCGGACCCGCAATAAATGCATTAAAAATAGGATTAGTTAAAGCAAATTAGAAAAATTAATTTCTCTTTGAATTCTTTTTATTTTTATTTTTATTTTTATTTATTTTTAAACTTCTTTGGATTCTAATTTTGGCTATTATAGAATGTGGTTTTGTTTTTTTCCTTTTAATTAAGGGCCTTTTCTTAATAATTAATCCTATGAATATATAATTTTTGATACATTGTACGTTATATTTAGGACTTTCTTTTTTAATATATAACTTGTACGTGATAGCTTAACAAAGATATTAATGATCGTATTTATCCAATTTCAATATAAATTCATTTGAGAATTAAACCTAATTAAACTATAATTTAAACTCATGTTAAAATTTTAAAAATAATTTGTATTAAAATTAAGTAAAATAATAATTAGTAATACCTTTCATGGGATGTTCCAAAAAAGTCCAAATTTTATCGAAGGTGAGCCGAAAAAGACTGAGTGTGCCAAAAATTATAAATTCAAAGGTTTATTGTTAAAAAAAATTTTGAGACATTAAATTATTAAATTTGAAATATTTAGGAGTGGTCATACAAAAGAGCCTTATTTAACTTGTTAAAAGTATTTTATCTTTTTTGTTGGGTTAGTTCGAAATCTTCGAAGTAATTTATTAGACTTTTCTATATTCTTTTCTTTAACTTCGCAGGGAAATTAATAATTTTAGTCTACTACTTGTTTCACGTTATTTTTTTTCTCTTTTAAAGACTTTTTCTTTGTTTTGTTAACGTAAACTAGGGTTTAGAAGTTAGAACCTTCCAACAGTCTTTTGAATCTAATAAACAGTTTTTTATTCAAGTGTTTTTTTTTTTTTTTTTTTCAACGTAGATCTAATATGAAAGAAAAACGTTATATGGACGAGAAATATACGTATTTTCCCAGTAAGGCTTAATTTGAACAAAACAAAGTTAATATCTACAAGGTGTGGTCCTTGTTACTAACACTTATATAAAACAGCAAGATAAACGTGTTGCCGATCTACAATTTGTTTTGTGCCGCTTCCATGAGTGACGGTAAAGCCAAACCTTCCTAGCCTTGTGGAAGTATCAATCTCTGTACCATTTTACACACTAAAATACTCTTTTAGTAAGATCAGTGTCTACACATCTTAAAACAGGCAAAATAAATAAATCAAACATTCCCGCGTGTTTTAATCATAAGGACATGTTGATCTAGAGACAACATGCGCGAATCGATGTATTCCCCGTTTGGATGAACCATTAAAGTCGTGACTATTACATTCTAATATAATATGTGTTTGGTTGACTAATTATATTATTGGAATTATATAGATATTTCCCTATTTTATAACAATTTAACTCAAATTTAAATCTTAATTTTTATTTTTTGAAAATTTATACCACACGCTTTTTCTCTACTTTTACATTATTCAAATATTAACTTTAATAAAAAAAATTATCCAACCATATATTTTATTTAAATATAAAATTTAAATTATATATTGGGATGGATACATTCAGTTTGAAAGAATATTTAAATGCAATATGATCGGAAGGTTCTAGCAGCTTTTTATAAATTGAGGTCACGGTTGAGAAATGTGCAATTAAGTTTAAAAGGTGTGTCATATGCGTGATCAATTTCGTGTTGTAGCTTCTTTTTCATCATGGTGTGGTGTTATAAAAGGCAATAAGTTGACAAAAATCCCGTGAAATAGCATAGATATTATTTATTCTTGTTTGTTTTTTTTTTTCTTCTGCGGTTTTATTATCCTAGATAACAAATAGTTAGGACGTCTACTTCTTAATGGGAAGTAGAAATATGATATAGTAAGAGACAGAGTTCAAGGATGGGTCACGTGAGTTACACGTGCATGGATCTGTTGGAAACGAGGGGTGGCCGGTGTGGGTTCGAAGCATGCTTGATTTGATCATGAATACTTTGTGCACAATGCTGTAGGTACGGTTAGAACAGGGTTGGTAAACAGTATATCATAATTCTATATTTGTGTATGTATGTATGCATATTGGCGTTTCTTGTGCGTGGCAGAGCCCAACAAAACCCTATCTCCACAGCACTTTTTGATCCATACGCAGGGTTAGTGCAAGTTGGGGAGCCGAGAAAAGAGGTTTGCAAATCAAGTTAAAGCGTAGATATTTATGAGAAGGGTCAATAAGAAAAACACACATGTACATATAAAACTTATGTTTATAAATAAATTATTTTAAAAAAGGTAACCCCCCACTTGTATATTTGGGATATTGAAGTTTAGGTTTGGATAAGGGTTGAAGATGTGGAGTTGGTGAAACACAAAGCTGATCCTTTTAACTCTCTTCCCACCAAAAGGAGATGAAAGTTGTACTCCTTTGGATTTGGTAGAAAATGAGTGTCGCATTGTTGTTGCTAGCTACTCCCCCCCCCCCCCCATGTGCCCACCTTTCACAACATTTTTCTTTTCTTTTCTTTTCATTTTTGCCCTTCCCTAATTTCATTTCCTTCTTTTTTTTTTGTCACTTTTCCTCTTTTTTCTTTACATTTCCATTTTTGGGTAAATGTTTAGATATTTATGAAAATATTAAACCTACACGGTACGGTACTTTGGGGGCGAAAATTGGAATATGACCCCTAATTTGGGGGTCAAGCAGCGACTTGATTGTGGATGACATAATTTTCTTGCATGTTTCTTAAAAGATAAAAAGATTTGCATGATGAATTTATTGACTACATTTTGATATCTGTTCAGAAACGAGAGAATCGTGAAACGACTTCAAGATTGTCGTTTGTGTCTTAGCCAGCGTACGTCTGTGTATATACATCAATATATTATATTGGGAGCCGGTGATGCCTTGGTTTAATTATTGTCTAGACGCCAATGTGTTAACAAAGTAGGTTGGTAAGGCATTTGTTCCTTTTGCATCTCGGTTGGGTTCAAGTTGCTTCCACCTCCTTGATCGGCGTATATGACAAAAAAATATGTTTATATACTCCACATGAAATTGATAACAATGTAAAGTTATTTGAGAACTCTAACGTCTTTTTTTATAATGATTGTATAATTTTATACTTTTAGGTTCCGTTAGGTACCTCGTATATTATATTTATATTACGTTTGAATATAATATATTAAATATAATTTATATTTAAATAAAAAAATATTTAAATTATATTTAAATAATAAATATGTGATATGATAGATAAAAATAAAGAAAAAAAATTAGAAAGAGATTATATGATTTGATTAATAAAAATAATAAAATAATAAATAGTAATTAGGTTAGATTTAAAATATAATATAATTGATATTTAAATATAATATTTTTACCTTTAAATAAAAAATATATTATATTTAAATATAATATAAATATAATATTACAATCAAAACTAAAGATTAACGTGGAAAATAGATATTATAATATGACAATCTTTATTGTCCTTTCATTTTGTTCTTGCTTTTAATATTTATTTTCGATTGACTGATCAAATGATGCAGGAGGTATCTTGGTTTGAACGAGTTATTTGCCTGCTCCCACTGTTTTTGATTTTTTTTTTTTTCTCGCATAGTTTCGTAGACGGCTAAACATAGATGATCTCAACATATTATTTTATTGTAACAGCATTGTTTTGTTTCGTTTTTCCTCTCATCATATCGCATGCTTAGTTCACATATTAATATTTATTCCTCTAAAACAGAGGAATTAATTATAACATGCAAGAATTAATTATAACATGCAAGAAAATCAGCATAATTTCTTTCCAGAGTCATCACCGTATGGAACTATAGACTACGCCGCCATCTTTCTTTTCAAATTTATTTTAATGAAATAATAATTAAAAAAAAAAAACTGTGATTTTTTTTTTGTCCTGTTGCACAGAAATTCTTTGTTAATGTTGCGTGTGATATAAACTAGTTATCAAATATTTTCATCTTGTGAGACAAGTAATCCCATCCAAAGTGGTACAAAACCAAACTCTCATTACATCCACTATATTTGAATCTTTAACAAAGAGTAACCAGTTTTACATGTAGATAGATGGTGTTGCAACAAAAGAGAGATACATATATATTGATTGGATTGACTATGTTTAAGAAAAATAGAAAATAAAAAAAATATTTTTTTTATTGATGCATCTTAAATTTATCGTAAAATTATGATTTAAACTCTAAACTTTTAATTGAAGATCTTAACATCAATAAATTTGACTTAACATAGATAAAAATAATTATTTATATCATAAATTAACAATTCATGTATAAATCACATGTTAATTTCTTTTAAAAATTAATATTATTTTTAACAGGATGCAAATTACCATACATTTGCAAGTTCAGAATATAAATTGTCAAAATTAAAAATTTAGTATGTAAATTATAACTTTATGATAAATATAAGATATATCAATGCAAAAAAAGCCTTTAAAAAATCACAGATATTGTTTAGAAATTAAGGAAAAAAAAGAAATTGTGGATCTAATGTAAGGAGTTACTTTCCTAAACGCCCTTGCACGAGCAAAGGCTTGTTACAGATAAGTATTTCCTTCATTCTATAGGGGAATTTTTCACTTTTTTAATTTTAACCTTTTGTTATTAGTGTTTGTTATTAGTGTTTGACGTTGAACATTATGCATCCCAAATATTGTTCGTATGACAATCTCTGTATTAAATATATAGTATAACAATATGTTCATTATCAAAGGGGAAAAAATGGAATAATATAAATTAAGGAATAATGGGATGAATAAGCCATGAAAACAAGCAACATTGCATCATCGGATGTTCATTTTTCAAACCTTACTTATGTGAATAGAAATCGATTGATCGGTCGCTATCCCAAGTTAAATGATTTTTCACATTTAAATAATTGTGCAACAAATTATTTATTTATTATTTTGTTTTCCAGTTGGGGTTTTTACACATCTTGTGTCAATAATGCAAAAGGGCTACACATATTAAACATTGCCGCTTTTGACATTGCAACTAGGGAAACAATGAAAGTGACTATGTTTTAAAGCTATGCGGAATAAATGCCACATGGTGGAAACTTGTGGAAGAAACATGGCCAAATATGTGGTTGTATCATGTGATTACTCTTTCAGGGCCATAATTACAGCACTAATTGCTTTTCACATGCATGCTTGCATGAGAGATAAATACCTTTTTTCTTACACAACCCCCCAAAAAAAATTTGAAAAAGAAAAAGAAAAATTTCAAAGCGATCTATTGTGTGATGGTTTTATTTTAGACATACTAAACAACTTTTTTTGCCCCTGACATTACAGGTTTGAATGATTCACAAGTCGAGTCTAGAATAAAATGAAATTTTGAGTCGAAACTAGTTAGTTTAGTTATAATTTTTGTTGACTTTTCAAAAAAAGACAAAATTAAAACCAAAATTTTGAGTTCAAGACTACAAACCAAACGAGACCTACATTATTTTGTCACTCTTGCCGCAAATTCCTTTCACAAAATTGTATGGTATAAAGCATGTTAGCCGAGTACATTGTATGATCCTTTTTTTTTTTTTAATTTTTCAACAATTTAATCTATGAAGATTTACGTTCAAAATACTATAATTAAAAAAAAAAAAACTTGATATTCTATGGTAAAACAAAATCATAGAAAATTTTTTATAATGTGGTCATTTACTTAATCGGTCGTATAATTCAATGATTATCATTTAGTGAATTCAATAACCTAATATCAATTCCTTTTTACCCTAACTCGTGACGTACACTAGAACAATTGATCGAGAATAGAAGCATGCCTAACTATATAGGTTAAACTTTAGGGTTTTTTCATTGGCCACTACTTTTTATACCTATCCAAGCGGCATGTCTCATGAGTGGGTTGACCCCATACATGAGGCAGCCGACTACATACCATGACTCCCTTAGTGATGTGTTGCGCTTATGACTTTATGTCATGCCAAGGGCTTGCAAAGGCAAAAAGCAATGCTTGTGCCGTACATTGAAAACTGACAAAACTATACATGTGATAATATATTTTGCTGTCCAAGATTTTCCAGCTATCCAAACAGCATGTTTTGTTGCAGTTTTATTATCTTTTGTTTCTTAAATCTTCATGTGTACGTTAAGGTCATTTTACTATCTAGTGGCCATGATGTTTTACGCTATTATTAGGTTGTATTGCAGCGGCTGGGGCTGCCCAACCACGAAGTGATAATGGCTGGTTTCGCCTCCTTCTCATCTGGTCAAAGACGAAAGGAACCCAATGAAAACTCTTTAAAGAGGAATTAATTCTTTGAGAATTTCATATATAATATGTAAAAGATCCACCTATAAGTAACGGCTAGATTAAAAGAAAACATGACAATTTATTAGAATATTTTCTGATAATTCAAAGTTGTACGTTTAGAAAATTTCCTTATTTATGTATTAAATAATCATTCATTAACAAAGATCTACTTTTTCTCTTTCTCTCCCTCTCGTGGATTAGATTCTAAGCTCTAATAATGTTCCTCGTCCAATTTAGCATGATGAGGATATTTTAGGATATGGAATTTATTGCACATTTGAAAAATTCTTGATTTGGTTGAGATTTGGATTGTTTTGACAAGGTGGAATTGGACATTTAAAATACAGTGACAAAAACAAGATCTCTCTTAGTCTTTCAAATTGTGATATGGGGCCCCCACTCTAGCTTCATGGGATTAGGATTGAATTTAGAAAGACAAAGCAACCTAAACTTCATTGTAAGATAAACATATAAGCAATGATTCTTCATGGTGGTATTAGGTCCACCATTGGGTGAAAGCAAATTGAATGAAACAAAACAAAAACAAACAACCCCACAAGCAAGAGAGAGAGTATAAATTTTAGGATGGGAAAATGATTAAGATTAGTGTGCCTTAAATTACTAGCATGAACATTGTATGTGAGGACATAAAGATTGTTAGACTTAGACCCACTAAACGGAAATATGAGGTTGACAAATGGGTGGTTGGGTGGCGTATTAAACTTAATTGTATTCGCCTTGTGAATTTTGGCTCCCCATATGGACCCATTTTTTATAGATGTATTTACATCATTATAGAATTTGAATATGCTTTTTATTTGTGGGCTCCACCTTTTCTTTTCTTAAAAAGATTGGGTGATGTAGAATTTTTTTTTTCTTTTTTAAGATAGTGAAACGCAAACGTTGTAGATAAGAATGAATTCCCATGAAAATTTATCCCTCTTCTTCTTTTTTTTTTTTTTCCCTTCTTTTCCTTGAGAAAGAAGAATCGTTGATCAATGCATATCCTTTCCCCAAATAATCATATTATGATGGTGGGCTTTTTAATTTGTTGGCCGCAGCATTTTTTAGGTTGGCTTTTGCTTTCATCTTTATGGACCTATACCCATTTCCTAAATCCCTTTTCATGTCGTTTATATGTTTGGGATAGATGACTTTGTATGTTATGGTATTCCTTCTTGTTGCTATTCAATTTAAAAAAAAAAACTAATCATTCCCTCAAGAAAAAGTAGGTAAATATGTGCAAGTAAATCTATACAACTAGTTCTAGCCAAAAACAAAAAAAATCTCTATTATTAATCCTAAGGGATAGGTGTAAAGGTCAAGCAAATCTCTACGATTAGTCCCAAGGAATAGGTGTAAAGGTCCAGTGTAGCGTGTATTTATATAGTGTGGAGTTTAAATTTCTAGGATCTCTTTTTATTGATGATTAACCATGACTTGTATGCTCATGCCGGTTTTGTAAGATTCGATGTGTAGACCTTAGTTTTTCGACACCAAAAAAATATGATTATCTATTATTTTATTGATATCAATGAAGTATTATCTTAAATATGGATACACAAGAAAGACATAACTTATAATTTGAATTTATTTCAATTTTTATCCACATCAACATCCATATCATGAATATACTTATATAATAAATAAAATTTAATAAAATCTTACAACATTTTAATAAAATTCGAATGTCTTAATTTTTCATCTCTTCTTAATTTGATTTTTTGATCTTGAATATAAATATATAAGAAATTCATGCCTTCTAAATCTCAATTTTAAATTTTGTGCTATCTTATGAAAAGTAAGATACTCTTAATTTAAATCTAAAAAAAAAAAATAAGAATCTATAAAAGTTTTAAAAAGCACATAAAATTTTTAATTTATTTCTCAAGTTCTCTCACAAATACTTGTCTGTTGTTTTTGATTTAGCTTATATATTTTTTTTATTTATGTTCTTTTCCATATTCTTATAATATTTAAGATGGCGTGTTTTTTTACTAACATGGCCTTTTCATTAACGTTGTATAATATATTAGTTAAAATGAAACTTTTAATTGATATATCATGATATTATTAGAGAAATATAAAAGAGAAAAGAATAAAATGATATATAAATTGAATTAGTTGTTAATTTGTAAAGACAACCTTTCAAAAATACATGTACACATATAAGTTTATGTTTTTTTTTTTGGTCATCCCTTAATACTTGTTTAAATTTTTGATCTTCTATACTTATCTAATTAAAATTAAAAAAAAAAAACTGAAACTGTCATTGTTGGAGTAAAAATCTAGAGATGTACTTTTAAGAGGCATTATTATATGAAAAATGTTATGAATATCAACTATAATCGTAACTTTAAATTACCAATATATGTGACTTATGAGTTTATTATTTTATTAATAAAAATTTTAAAAATTTTTATATCAATTAATTATATTTATCAATAAAAAAAAACAATTCCCTATCACCTGAGTTGGTATTTAAAAGTTCATCCTTAACACTTATCTGCTTACAGCAAACATAGAGGATATTGTCAGAATAGCCTTTTAATACACATGTTAAAATTTTTTATTCTAAAATCATTTCTTATTTTACATTATAAGAGGACAAAAAAAAAAAAAAAAAAAACTTGAATTCATGCTGTTCAAAGAAAAAAAAAATCTTAAAATCATTGTGGGTAAAACAATGGTGGCATTTGGTATTGGTTTTGAAATGTTTTCTATTTTCAAAAAAATTAAAAATGAGAATGTTTTGAAAACTATATTGAGATCATTTTTGAAATTATGTTTGTTTATATTTTCTGAGTATATATTCTAAAAAACATAAAAATAAAATTTTGTTTGGTTATATATTTTGAAAACTCATTTTATAAGTGAGTATCTTATAAAAACATATTTATTTTTAATTTTAAAAAAATAATAAAAAATAAATTATTAGTCATAATTAAAAAAAAAACTTTAGTGATAGGTTTTGCACTGTGCTATAGGGGTGAAAAAGATTGGTGGTCTGAGCTCTAGGTGGCGGTGATGGCTAAATTTAGGTCATGAGTCGATAGTTATTGTCAGAAGAAGACCGTCATTATCGTCACTAGCCCATGGTCATCAGCCTTCATCGGAGATGGATGCTATCGTTGGACATGATCATCACTGATACTGCATAGTCAGAAAGAGAGAGAGGAGATGGAGGAAGAAAACGAAAACAAAAAGTGAAATCAACTTTTTTTCGTTTTAAAAAAAAACAACATAGTTGAAAATGATGTTTTCGAAATGATTTTGAAAACATTGAATAAACAAACGCTATTTTGAGACCGTTTTCATTTTCAATATTTTTGAAAATGAAAAATCCTTTTTGAAAACAAAAACAAAGGCTCCCAATATTTCAAAATACGCGTTTTGGAACATTCCTTTAAAAAAAAAAATCAGTGGGCCAGATTCATGCGAAATGGGCCCTTAAAAGTCCAATCCAAATTGACAGTCATGGGCTTAAATGGGTTCCAACAAGATTTTAACACCCTCATCACCTCCGACGACGGCAAAAGTGTTTTTCTGCCATTTGGGCAAAAAGACTCCGATTTCCCACGGCGAAAATAAAATAAAAAATGAAAAATGAAAAATAAAAAGGCGGGTGTAATAAAACTAAAGACGCGTGTAAAATTGCTCAGACTGGGCACTACTATAATAGCGAGATCGCAGAGAGAGAGAGAGAGAGAGAGAGAGTTCTCAAATTCCGGCACAGATTTCAGCTTCTTGGAGAGAGAGTGAGAGAGAGAGATGGAGGTTGAACTCAAAGAGGTGCTGAATGACCTCGAGTCTCTGAGGAAATCGCTCGCTGATCCTTCTCATTCTGCTCCGATCGATAAGGTATTTCTCTTGATTCATGATAGGTTTCGGATCTAATAGCAAAAATGGAGAATTTTTTCGTACTAGCAATGGATTATGATTTTCTCGTTTTGATAGGATTATACGTCGATTGAGTTTAATTTCTTCAAATTATGATTAGGACTGTTATTTCGGATTCTTAGTCTTATTTTGGAGTATGAATGGCAGATGTATCGATTTCTTTTCTTTTTAAGCTTTTCTTTAGGCATGCATTTGGTTGTTATTAGTGGAGGAATTCAATCGTCAGCATTGTAATTTCTGATTCTTGGTCTTTGGAACAATAATTGGAGTTGGAGTTAAAATTGGAGTTTTGTAGGTTGGAATTAAAATGTGTGTTTGATTGGAGCGTGAATTGGAATATAGAAAATAGCGTAATAGTTTTAAATGTGTTGGAAAAAAAATGCAATGTAATATACAATTTAGAAAATCTTATTTTGACTTGAAATAAGAAAGTTATGCACGTTTGAAGTTTGAGTTTTTTTTTTTTTTTTAATGGAAGAGAGAGAAAGTGAGATAGGTTTGGGTTTTGGAGTTGACTTGCAAAATTCCATCTGGAAATGTTATTCCAATTGTCGCTTAATCTCATTTTGGAGAGTATCAATGTCAGATATATCAAAGATTTTCCCTTTTTAAGCATGTGTTTGGTTGTTATAGGTAGTGGAACTAATAGGATTAGTAAAATCTAGTAATTATTTTGAATTATGATTTTTTATTGAGGAATCAACACGTTTTTCCCTTTTTTTGTAGCTGAAATTGCGTGTAGAGCGTTTAGCAAATCTTGGAAACTGTGGACCAGTCCGGCGTTCGAAAGTGAAGGTAATTATTCATGTATTTTGTGGTTGGTTTGTTGTTTTTTTGCAACGTGATTGGTTTTAGCTGGTGGTTTTGTTGTTGATTTAACTTTGATTGGTGACTAACAGGATATGAGCGCTGAGGTGGTAGATAGCAATCCTTACAGTAGGCTTATGGCTCTTCAGAGGATGGGTATTGTGGAGAACTATGAAAGCATACGGGAGTTCTCAGTTGCCATTGTTGTATGTATTTATCTCCTCTTTCAGCACGCGTTTGTGTCATATGAAAAATTCAATATGTAGTTTGATGTACTGTATGTGAATTTTTGCCATTATACCCGTCAATTGCATGCATGGTTCTCTTTTTGTATAACTTGCCCAAGTTTGCTTGTAGCTTTGGTTTCTTATGTTGTGTATTTGTCTTTCTTGTGGGATTTCAGGGAATTGGTGGTGTGGGAAGTGTTGCAGCTGAGATGCTAACAAGATGTGGTATAGGTCGCCTTTTGTTGTATGACTATGACAAAGTGGAGTTGGCTAACATGAATAGGCTATTCTTCCGTCCAGAGCAGGTTTTTAATTAATGCCCTTCTCATTATTCATATTTGAAACTTTGCCTCATTAGGACAATATGTGCTACAAAGAAGTAGAGATAATGCATGAATCCTGTTCCCCTTTTACTTCCAAGCTGTCGTACTGTCATCATTTAGTCCTCCAGACATTCTACAAACAAATCATAATTATCCTCTAACATAAGAACTATGAAATCATATAGTTTACAAATATTCTTTCGGATGAAGAGGACTTCAACATCAGAGTACTAACGCGGGGTTTTATGCTTTGTCAGGTTGGCATGACAAAAACAGATGCTGCTGTACAGACCCTCTCAGACATAAATCCTGATGTTGTGCTTGAGGTAAGATTTTCTAACTTTTTTTTCCTATCCCAATTTTCCTCATCATCTAGGATATGTAATCAAGAATGTCTTCAGGCTAGCATGTCTTCTTTTTCTGTAATTCTTTAACATATTGACTTTCTTTCCAGGATAAGAAATGGGAATTACATAAGATGATACTTATTTTCTATGTTGATTTTCTTTTGGTGCCGTTCTATATGACAGCATTGCATGTAGAGTCACACCAGTGAGTTGTTCCACTGGAGAATTAACATTCAGTATAGCTAGAAACGTTCCTGTGCTCATGCCTCGTGGCTGATGGCATGGCAAAGTAAAATAAGAAAAGAGTTGAAGTTTACTGAGTATGCAGTCTGTGATTTTTAATCGTTTAGTTTACTTGGTTTTTTTAGAGTTATACGCTGAACATCACCACGGTGCAAGGTTTTGACACATTTATGTCAAGTTTGAAGAATAAATCATTTTGCCCAAATAAAGAAGGTAGTGGAGTGGATTTGGTACTAAGCTGCGTTGATAATTATGAAGCTAGGATGGCTGTTAACCAGGTAACAAGGTCATATTTAAGTATCTGGTTATGGTGTAACAATTCATATAACGTTTTCTATCTTTTACTCCACTGCAAAAAAGTTTTCTGATACAATTCCTGCTGTTATCCAGGCATGTAACGAACTCAATCAGACATGGATGGAGTCCGGTGAGTGCACAGTTCCAAAACTTTTACATCTTTATGATGGCCCGAACTTTATTATTACTCTAATACTTCATGAACCTGCTTGTTTTAAACTTATTTTAAGATTTTAAGTGCATATTTGTGTACTTTATAAAAAAGGTACTCACATGGAAGCTATTCATATCTTTCAGGTGTATCTGAGGATGCTGTTTCAGGTCATATTCAGTTGCTAATTCCTGGTGAAACAGCCTGTTTTGCATGTGCACCTCCTTTGGTATGCTTCTCTGAAATCCCTAACTATTTGGTAAAGTTTAAATTTACGTGAATTAAACCAGTATGAATCTTATTATGCACGTTTGAAATGAGCATTGATGCCTTTAAGGTTCTTACTTTTTTATTCTTAGCAACGACTAGATTGTCTCCCTGTGACTAAAGATTATTTGAAAGAGAGAGTGAGAGAGCGTGGATGGAGATTTGTTTAATATCTACAAATCATTTTCCTAGGTCGTAGCATCTGGAGTAGATGAACGTACACTTAAGCGTGAAGGGGTTTGTGCTGCTTCTTTACCTACCACCATGGTAAGAAATTGTTATCTTCCAGCTTTTTTTCATTGATCTTCGTGTTGAGTTAGTTATATTGCACTGAAGCTTTCTGATCTTTAAAATTTATGAAGAGTGACCATGGAAGTTTTTATTTTATCACCATGTTAGAACTTCAAATTAACTGATTATTCACTTGAATGCTGTGTCATATACAGGCAGTGGATAGTATTTAATTGGCTGAATTATATCTGAGTGTCCTATCATGTAGGATTGTTACTGGCCTATGGCCCACCATTCTCTAAGTACTAATTTGATTTAATTCAATAGGGAGTAGTTGCTGGGCTTCTAGTCCAAAACACGCTTAAATATTTGCTGAAGTTTGGACAGGTCTCCCCGTACTTGGTAAGTAAAATACTCTCTTTTCTTAACGTTTTAAACTGGTTTGTTTTTCTTGGTGGATAGTTACCTTAATGGCTCTGCTTCCTTCGAAGAAGAAGCAAATAGTGATAACCTTGCTTTTGCCACATTTGTTAGAACTATGAACAATATAAAGACCCATGGCTTATGTTCTGTTCTGAATTTCATTTTTCATGATCACAGGGATACAATTCTCTTAAGGACTTCTTTCCAACTATGGAAATGAAGCCAAACCCTCAGTGTTCAAATGTAGCTTGTCTGGAACGACAGGTAATTCAACTAAGATCCTACCCATTGAGTCTTGAACTCATCTTAGATTTTATTCAGTTCCATTTCTGATCCACATATGATTATCATTGGCAGAAAGAGTATTTACTTGTAAAGCCAGCGAGAGATGCTGCAGCTAAAGCAAAAAAGGAAGCTGAAGCTTCTTCAGCAACTGAATCTCCATGTCATATAGATAACGAATGGAATATAAGGTGTTACTCTTGATGTTGTCTTGGTTTTGACATGTTAAGCTAATACTTAGTTTTAAGCTTATAACCTGTTTTAAAAAAAAAAAGTCGAGCATAGGGATGCTTCATTTTCATACTCATATATTGACTGGAGTACGTTTTGGAGAATTGCATGAAGGCAGTAAATCATATTTTCTTTTCTTTTCTTTTGAAAGCAAGTGCAAATTTCAGTGTCACGATACCAAGTCATAGATTACTGATAAGGTTTTCTTTCGTAGTTCAGTAATCTTATCCATTATGAAAATTTATTGTGTCAAATGTAATGTATTTTAATTTCTCCTAAATTTTCAGTGTTGTTGACGATAGCGAGCTGGATAAGGTAGATGTGCAAAGCTCAGGTAATTCATCTTTTTAATATTTATGTTGCAGTAAGTGTATGATAACTGGTGCATATTTGTGCAGTTTCTAGTTTTGATCGAATGTGTGAGGACCCTGGACATGGTCTCTTTTTATATTTCTTTTGAGTAATAAGAAATTGCATGTATCTCCATTTGATCATGCATAAACTGGAAGATGAATTCTCGTTCCTAAGTTTATTTTGCTTAAGATCATTCCTTTTGTGACTTTCACTTTTCTAGTGTTTTCTTTATAGTTGATGCTTCAAGGATGGCATTCTTTTGATCCGTTACTCTTTTAAACTTGAAATCATAGCAGTAAATTTGGTCACTTTAAACTTGATATTTTGCTTAGCAATTGATATGGTGAATATCTTGCATAATAGTTGTTACATTTCTTCTGGTCTCTGTTTCGTTTCAGATGCCCTACCCAAAGGACTTACTCGGGAGCTTCCAGGTGCCGATGACTACCAAACTATGCCAGCTGAAATGCCAGTTTCCTCCATAGATGACCTAGAAGATCTTCGAAAGCAACTGGAAGCCCTTAATTCTGCTTAAAAACACTGATTCCCTTACAAGAGTTTTGCAGTCCCAGAGAAGATAAAAGGAAAAACGAAAAAAACATAAAAACACAAAAACCCTTTAACGTCTCTCTTTTGTCTTTTTTCCATTTTCATCATTCGCTCTAACCAAACCATCAAAACACAATTTTTTCAAAGCAAAAATGTAAAAACTATTATTTTAGAAATTTGCCTAGACTAGTAAGAAGAGTCGGTTGATTGACAATATAAAAAACAACAAGCGTTTTCAACAACCGTTAGTTCGTTGAAAGCATATGACTTGCCAGAGGTTTGTCTTGTCACAGACAGAACTCAGCTGGGGCCCACAACAGCTCAGACCAGGAAAATTAATTGGTCTTGTGTTTGCTAACCACCTGAGTTAGGGTTACAGTCTTTTCAAATCCGTTATGGTTTCGTTCCCAATCAGCTTTGATCCTGGTCAAAGTTGGAATGTCTTCCGCAACTCTAGAGCTCAAAGAGAAACTTTTGTCATGTAGGAGAGATGTTCGCTTATCTGAAAAAAACCATATTAGGGATCTCAATTCTGAATTCAACCTCTTTATATATATATATATACAGTTATGATATTTTGTCATTTTTATATCGATAAGTGCTAAAAAATTGTTATGACAATCAATATAAGAAGGTTGTACTTCTGTTTGTAGCATAAAAAAGTATGATTTGAAATGGGTACATAAAGTGGATTGGCGTTTGGGGGATTAAAAAAAAAAATGAGTGGTGTGGATTTTGAAAAGTGAAATTTGGTTTAGATTGAAAAAATTGAATCAAACTTTTATCCAAACAAGGGCATCTGTGACGACTCGGTGTCTAGAACCTGGTATTAAAGTTGGAATGCCCATCACTACTCTTGTCTAAAAACTTTGAACATCAATCTTTGAAGACGATCAAGGGTCAAGGCGGCTACCTGAGGGTGAAGAGTTGTGTGATGTGTTTGAATAATGAGGTTGGTAATCTTGGTCCATTGGTTGGGCATGAATTGGTCAATTATTGGGGGAAGAAAAAGGGGCGGAGAAGGCTTTAAGATTTGACAATCGAATGATACGTCACAAGTGTGACGTAATTGAAGGTGGTACAAATAGAATTAGTTACTTTTTATTTTTATTTTTTGGCGATCGAACTACCTAATGGCTAACGAGGATTTCAATTCAATTCAATCAATATAAAAGGAGCAATGACATGAGGGTAGACCCACTTTCATTTTTCTTGTTATTTTGTATTTTCCCCCTTATTAAGTTTTTTTTCCCTCCTCTCAACAGAAAAAAAGTTCTTTTTTTTTTCTTTTTTAAAGATTAGAAAGTATTGAAATAATATTATATCAAATGAAAGTAACAATTGAGTTTTTTATTTGAAGTCATTTAATACAGTGCAGATGAAAAGAAATATATAATGTTTGAAGCCTTGAACTTTTTCTCTGAAAAATTTTTCATATCTTAATTTGAGTCTAATTTAAATAAATAGCAATTGAATATTGAAGTATGCTGGAAAAAATATATATAAAACAAAGAAGGAACCAAAATGGAGTTGACTTTTTTATAATGGAATTCATATTTGGACAAAAGCGATATTTTTCTTGCAACGTATCGAAAGTTTTCCTTTTAAGGAGAAAATATTTAAGGAAGTGGGTGTTGTAATGTTACGCATAATAGAGATATATCGATATACTTGAAATTAAAAAAAAACAAAAAACAAAACAAAACAAAAGGACTACTTTTCAATGGAAAATATTTATCGGTAAGTAGTGTCCTAATGCGAAGTGTGAACGTTTGATAGACTTTAGACGTGAAAATATTTGATTATGCCTAGAAAGAGGAGAGTCAAAGTCATGATGTGGCCTCATGCTCACTGTTTGTATGCACTACGTTTATGGTTATACTTAGCTAATTCTATTTGAGAATAAATTTAACAATTGTCTCTTTGGGTTTAAGATCAAATGTACATTATACACCCACAAAAATATTATATTACCTTTATAAAGTAAAGAATGATACGTTAACAATCAAAGAAATTTATATAATTGGCAAGCAAAAAGAAGTAAGCCAACCATATGGACCAAAACTTTATTATTATTATTTTTTTTACGGAATCTTATAGGAGATGAGATCTGTGATCCCAGACTTTTTATCTCTTTAGTTGTTCTCTAATAATGTTATATTATATCATCTAAATATAAGAATTTAATCATATAAAAAAAAGCTAAATATTAAAAATTCTTAAACAAATTGATGAGATGTCAAAACATTATTAATAGTACAGTTATTGAAACATGAAAATGGGACAATACATTTGAATTCATCGTATGGACGAATACCAAGGGTCCATTTAGAGGGATGTTTGGGGACAGTGTTTTGAAGGTTGAAGATATTTGAGTTTTAAAAATGTATTTAAAGAAAAAAAAGTGTTTAGAGTAAAATATATATAAAATCTTAAAATATGTTTGAGGAAAAAAATTATCAATATAGATCTTATTTTGTTCCTTCTAAAATTTTATACAACTTTGAAAATTCATCTCATTTGAATTTAAAATAACAAAGTTTAGACGTATAAAGTTTGAGTTTATTGTAAACATTTAGAAATATAAACGGTGAAAAGTAGTTGTGAGTTGAAAAAAAAGAAAAATAAGTTTTGGAAATATAGTTCCCAAAACCTACCCAAACACTCCTTTAAAGATTTTATTAATGTTTAATGTCACATATGATTCTACAAACTAAGAGTAGATCATAGCATGAGATCAAATAATAAAACTCACATTTTATTAGTTGTGTAATATAACATACCCTGATATTTAAATTGTATATCATACACAATTATTTCTCATAATATTTTTCTACATCATATCAGTAAAAGGTTTAAATTTGTACTTACAATGTTGGAGATTTTTATTTTTTATTTTATAGTAAATTTAAAATGGCAAGAAAAGGAAAAGAAAACTAATTTTTGGTAATATTTTCCTCTTGGGTATAATTATAAACAAGGAGATGATAGCCTGGTAATAAATCAGAAAAAAATGATATATATATGTATATCATAGGCCATCAGATGGTAAATTCAAAATTCTTTTAAAGAAAATACAATATAAAAAATGAGTTTAAAACTAGACCTTGAATGAAAGCAAATTACTATCTATTAAAATGACAACTAACATTTTTTTTTTTTTGGGAATACAACAATTAACATTTTACTTCTTAGCTATTATATTATGAATTTTACAACCAGTTATAAAAAATGCTCTACCATTAAAATTATTTTTAACTGTCAAATTTTTATTAAATTTTATCAAATTCGTATATTTTTATTTTTATACATTCTGATCAAATTTAACATTTAATATTTAAAAACATGCACTGATATTGTATTACTCTCCTTAAAAAAAAAAAAAAAAGCTGCTTGAAATAAAAATACCTGCCAAACAACTCTTAAAAATACCAACTACAAAACCAAAGACAAGTGCAGTGTAACTTTGCGGCTAAAATTTCGCTAGACAAAAGTAAAACATAGTATTTTCACTTCCAACATCCTAAACCATCCTTAAATATCATCGCATATCTAAATCCAATACCATATATTATCTCTCTCCTACTCTCTCTCTCTCTCTCATCCGCTTTTTCTCCTCTCTAACTCAAAGTAAACAATTTAAAAAAAAAACTCCCCCTAATAACGTGAAGCATGCATAGACTTTCAATTCCCAAACATGCAATTTGCCCCTTTTCATTAAAAAATATGTATATATATATATATATCTAGCACGCAATTCTTTTCCCTTTTTCAATAATATTTTATCATTCACGATTAATGTCAAATTTACTGAAAAGGACAACAATCATGTAAACTGGGCCCAAACTCCAGCTGTCATGTTCTCAATGGCCGAGTCCACCTAATTGCAGGGTTCTTCACCTCACAGAACCCTAATCTTTCTCAAGTCCACACTTCAGACAAAGCACGATAAGAGAGAGAAAAAGGCTGGAAACTCTCTCTCTCTCTCTCTCTCTCTCTCTCTCTTCATTCCTTGTTTGAATGCCGTCCGAGACGAACAGTCTAGTCTGGTCCTTTGAGTTTCTGGAAAAATCTCCCAAAACCCTAGAACCAAAATTCTCCGATTAATCTCACTTTCTCTCTGCAAAAGGCTTCAATCTATGATGCTTGATTCATGCCGGAGATGGTTTCAGCTTGTTGTTTGATTTTGGAATCGTAGTGGAAGCGGTTTTATTCTTTTTTTTTTTTTTTTTGGTTTTCTCGGGCCAAACAGGAATTTCTTTGGTGTACTGCATCGACGGAGGAATTGATGGCTACGACCACGACGAGTATCGGTGGCGGCGGGGAGGACAGGGTCCTGGCGACGGCGCAGCAGATCGTGAAGAGGCTGAATCCGCCGAAGGAGGTTCGGGAGGACATGCTTTTGATCCTGTCGAGTTTCGACAATCGGCTGTCGAATATTACTGATTTGATCAACGGCGAGGAGGCGAGGACGGGGGACCGATTTGAGGTCGCCGAGAAAGTGATTCTTCGGTGGGACTCGAGTTCGGAAGCTTCAAGGAACTCGATCCTCTGGGAGGACTCTCCAGACGACGCCTCCGAGTACTTGTCAGCTGTGGATGAGATTCTGAGCTTGATCGACGGCCTCTCGATACGGTCCGGGAACGAGTTCGTGGACCGGGCGGAGAACGCGATCCAGCTCGCGATGTCGAGGCTCGAGGACGAGTTCCGCCACATCCTGATTCGGAACACCGTCCCGCTCGACGCCGAGCGCCTCTACGGCTCGATCCGGAGGATTTCCCTCTCGTTCGCGTCCAACGACGGCGAAATCGACGACGAGTTCGAGAGCTTCGGCGAGGAGGACCGCGACGCCTCCTCTGCTGGACGGTTCCACGAGCGCGGCGGGAGCTTGGGAGACGACGTCTGCGTCGACTTGATCCATCCCGACGCCGTCGTCGAGCTCAAGGAGATCGCGGATCGGATGATTCGCGCCGGCTACGAGAAGGAGTGTGTCCAGGTGTACAGTAGCGTCCGCCGCGACGCCCTGGACGAGTGCCTCGTGATCCTCGGCGTGGAGAAGCTGAGCATCGAGGAGGTTCAGAAAATTGAGTGGAAACCTCTGGATGAGAAGATGAAGAAGTGGATTCAAGCTGTGAAAATTGGCGTTAGGGTTCTACTGACTGGCGAGAGGAGGCTCTGCGATCAGATTTTCAGCGGCTCCGATGAGACCAAGGAAATTTGCTTCAACGAAACTGCCAAAGGCTGCGTTATGCAGCTGCTGAACTTCGGCGAGGCTGTCGCGATCGGGAAGAGATCGCCTGAGAAGTTGTTTAGGATACTGGACATGTACGACGCCCTAGCTGACGTGTTGCCGGACTTGGAAGCCATGGTAACTGACGAGTTTGGAGTCGGCGAGGCTCGCGGGGTGCTGGCGGCTCTTGGTGATGCCGCAAGAGGGACCCTTTCGGAATTCGAAAACGCTGTCCAGGGCGAGGCCTCCAGGAAACCGATGCTCAGTGGGGATATTCACCCGTTGACTCGTTATGTTATGAACTATGTGAAACTGCTTGTGGATTACAGTGAGACTCTGAATTCGCTCTTGGAAAGTGGAGACGGTGAGTTGCAGAACAATAATGGCGGTGGTGATGATAATAGTTTGGGGTTAGAGAACATGTCTCCTATAGCCCGTCGGTTGTTGTTGTTGATCACCACTCTGGAGTCCAATCTCGATGAAAAATCGAGACTTTATGAGGACAGTGCTATGAGATACATATTCCTCATGAACAACATTCTTTACATAGTGCAGAAAGTGAAGGATTCTGAGTTGGGAAAGCTTTTGGGAGACCACTGGGTCCGAAAGCGCCGAGGTCAGGTGCGCCAATACGCCACAAGTTACCTGAGAGCTTCTTGGAGTAAGACATTGTCTTGTCTGAAGGATGAAGGGATTGGCGGTAGCTCGAGCAATGCCTCCAAGGTGACTCTAAAGGAAAGGTTTAAGAATTTCAATGCGTGCTTCGAAGATATTTACAGAATTCAGACTGCTTGGAAGGTCGCAGATCCTCAGCTCAGGGAGGAGCTTCGGATTTCGATATCGGAGAAGGTGATACCGGCTTACCGCTCGTTTATGGGGAGGTTTGGAAGCCAGCTAGAGGGTGGAAGGCATGCTGGAAAATACATAAAGTATACGCCGGAGGATTTAGAGAAGTATTTGTTGGATTTGTTTGAAGGAACACCCTGTGTTCTGCACCATCTGAGAAGAAAAAGTACATAAGAGGAGGGTCATACAAGGTATTGTCATGTAACAGCAGGTATGCCTCAAATGCTTTGTCTGAGGATTAGTGGTACAGAAAATCGAAATCCCATGTTGAATGTAGTTGTTGACGATGATAATACTCTATTTATATTGCTGGTGTTGATGGTTTTTAAACACAGGTTTTTGTTAAACTTATTCCCCTGCCCTTTCTTTATATACTGTAATAATTTTTGTACATGTTTTATATAGACTCTTAGGGGATTTTTTTTTTTTTTTTTTCATGTGTGCTCTGTGATGATGGTTCATGTGTTTTACTGACATGAATCATCACCATTTTCAGCTTTGGAATACTTCTATTGCCATCAGCTTTTGTACATTATAACTCTGCCGAAGAACAAGCCAAAGTCTTTACTATTGTATTTTGTGATTTCCCTGAAAGATTCACAACCATAAATTATTTGTTTTGTTTTTTGTCTTCTTAATAAGTCATCTAAAATGATCAACTTAACGAGATTTCAGAAATGATTTTTGGTAGAAACTTGCCAGTGGATGGACAAGAAACGTTTGAGTTTTTTTGTGCTTATCTTGTCTTTTTTAGATACAAGAGTTTGGCGTTTATTCTGTCTATGAGTTTAGGCCCAGACATTGTTTTGACGTGATTTAAACACCATTATCACTATAGTTCTTGGCAGTTTGTTTTTGTCTGGGATTTGGTCATTTTAGCCATGGAATGCAACCTTTCAAGAGGAAACTTCTCTAGTCTTGTTTTAAGTGAAAGGATCAAGGGAACCTAGAAAGCTTCTTTTTGTTGATTATGATTTGGGAAGCTTTTCTTCCTCTATGTTTTGTTAAAAAATGGTTTTTGTTTCTTCAAAAGACCATTCCATTCGTTTGTGTAACACATTATATTTATATTGCAAATGTAATAAAATTTTCATTTAAACATAAAATTATTGCATTCAAATACCAATCATATAACATTTTAAATATAATGCAATTGTCATTTATTATTATTATTTTTAATTATTTTTACTAATTACATCACATATTTTCTTTTTCTCTCTTTTCTCACTTTATTTTTATCTATCACATCACATATTATTATTTAAATTGTACTTTTTATTTAAACACATGCTGTATTTAAATATAATGCAAATATTTTTCATTCAAATGCAATTAGCATTTAATGCATTATATTTAAACACGATGCATTTACCAAATATCCTGTAAATGTATATGAATTTCACTAAACTTTATTGGTATATGTATGTGAGGAATAGTCATATAGAAGTAGAGGCTTTGGATGCTAATCCAATTACAAGAACACACGACTATATGGAAATCAACTAAACAAAATACATAATTGCTTTAATAATTTAAAACTTCGACATGTTTATGTCCATAAGTTAACACACCTATGGGGCTATCCAATATGATGACCATGTTTGCTTCATGTCTGTCCTGCCTAGTACGTTTGTTCTCTAGTCTTATCTGATTGTTGTTCTTTTAACGTCACCATCTCTTTCCTTGTCGCTTGCCAAAAAGAACTACTAGAACCCCAAAACGGTTAACGTTTGCATAGCAGTGAAAAGGACAATTACCATCTTCCCTATTCACTAGTTTTTCTAATTAGGTCATTCTCATGACCAATACCGAACCCCACCCGGATGAGAGAACATTGGGCACTTGTTTGGATATTTTTTGAGTCTAATGTTTTCAATTTAATTAAAATCCAAATCTAAATTTTTACTTTTTAAAAGTTCATACCACATTTTTTTTTTTAAATCATCTAGGCACACGTTTGAATTCAGACATTCAACTTGAATGAAAAAACTCAAATTTAACTTATGATCTAAACCGACGCTGAATATCAATTCCTAATTGATTCCGACACAAAAACCCCACTTTGGTTGATGCAAAAGTTCGACCAACAAAAGTGCCCATGTCTGGTGCTGAAACCGAGATAAGAGTTAAGCATCATTTTTGCTCCTTAATGGAGGGATCCACCAGCCTGATTTTGTGACTTGTCAGGTGCTGAATCTGATACATCAGCTCCAATGGGCCTTTTTCCTCCCACACCACCACCCCCCCCCCCCCCCCCCCCCCCCCAAACCTCCCCAGTCGCCTTCCTTGTGGGCATTTGGGTTCGCATCATTGTTGGTGGTTTGGGTTTGGTGGGCCGTCCATTGTTTGTCCTTTAATCAAGGAGCCCTGAGACTTGGGACTAGTTAAGGCCTCAGATGAGCCCGTTTTGGGATGCCATTTGTTAACGAGAGAGAACATGATAGAAACGTAATTGACAAACAAAATGAAATTCATCAAACTTTCATTAAATTGATGAAGTCCCAATCCGAAAAAGTGGAATAGATCTGTACCATGTGTTGGATTTAAATTTATAAGCTCTGCTATAAATTTCAAGAACATGGGAATTTTAATGCTTTGCCTTTAATTTTGATTTGTATTCATTGAGCCAGACGATTCCACATCTGCAGTTCTGCACCATATGTTTGAAATTGTGATCCAAAGGGCTCTACCTAGTACACCTTGCACTGCATTGAAATGACACTAACTTTTAGTCAAATCTGATTAAAATTTGTAATTATTAGGATCTCCATGGTTAATCTTAATCCAATGATTAAGAGCTTGGTTGTTGATCATAATAATGCAAGAAAGCAAAAGAATTTTGGGGCTACTGTCCATCTTAACCTTCAAAATGGGAGAGAAGATGAGAAAGAAATGGACTGCTCAAATTCGTGTAAAGTAACACACATCAGGAATCATTTTTAGCCCTGGCCAAAATAGAATTATGCCTCCATTTTTGTTGCCTATGAAGAAGACCAGCTTAGGTCCCTCCCTATACTTCGTTGTTATTGTCAGGTAGTGCAATGATTATGGTGGTAAAGCCAAGCTGATGGGTTTTTCATTTTCCATGAGATGTAGAATTTGAAGCCATGAAATGTAATAGTGTTTTTGGCAACTCACTTGATTACGTGGTTGGCCTGCCACGGAGGAGGTGCAATCAACTGATGGTACGCCATTTGTTGTTGCCTAAATAGTTCTAGATGAAACTTGCATACAGGACAAGCTGTCAACACATTAAAAGGGGTCTTTCGAAGGTCTCGTTCCGATGATGCATGGTTTTTTGTTTTTTTTTAATTATCATTAAATATGTTTAAAATCATATCAAAATAAAATATATATATATATAATTAAAATAACAAATGATTTTTTATATAAATTTGAGGATTGAAAAACATAACCTACAAGCAATGCATAGAAATCTTCGAACTAGAAACCTAAGAATTGAATGCATGACACCTTCAAAACAATGTCATTCATATCACATGTGTAACAATGAATCGAAGCCAAGCTCCCAATACAACTAGAAAGCACTTTTTATGAAAGGACCTTATATTAATAATGTACATTTTTTATTGTTAGATTCTACCAAAATCACGTAAAAAATACGAAACAAACCGTTTTTAACATATATCTTACAATAACAAAGTAGTCCTATAAATATATATATATATATTTTGAGTCCTACCATCTCCTAACTAGAAACCAACAATTGTATGAAACCTATGAGATATTAAAACTAATTAAAAATTCAAAAATCTATCACTAAAATTAAAAACTAAAAAAAAAATCAAAAAATTAAATATGTGATAAAGGCATCAGATGAGAGAACATGGACTATTACTTTATTTTATTTGAATTTAAAAAAAATAAATAAATTGAAAAGCTACGTGTGATCTAATTGAATTTTATTCTAATTGAATTTTATTCTAATTGAATTTTAAAAAAGTGAAAGAGAAAGTGAAAAGCTGTCCTAACAGCTTACTTTACGGGGGCATTACTTTACAAAGTGTGTATTATATATGAAACAAAAACTCTATCAGTGGGGATATGTACCTCACATTAGAAAACATAACTCTGTGCATATACACCCATCATTTTTTATGAATCCACATTGACAATGCACTTCCTCCACAGCAATAGATCACGGCGTATGCCAAAATAAGCATGGTCGTTGCTCGAGTCAATTCACCACTATGTCCACAACCAATATTTTTCTTCGAAAAGTCAATTAGTTTTACGCATTAGTTGATTTTGAAGGCAGTGAAAAGCCATCTATCAAGGGAAAAGCAGCACACTTCTAACATTGATTTGAGGAAACTTTGTCTGCCCGTTCAGAAACATTTTGGGATAAGCTATTTTCTCAAAAGCCTCCAAAGAGAAGCTTCCAATATTCCAATGAAAATTTCACGTTTGTCTATGAATTTGAAGTCTTTGCCTACACCAACTCGAACAAAGTTTTCAGCAATCCTTTGTGTTGAACAAAAGAAAATCAAGTAGTTGACCTTCGCTCGCTTCTGGGATAAGTTCAAAGTATGATACTCCACAGCCTTGCTTTGATCTGACATCCCGGCCTAGTCAATGGACCGTGTAGCTTTAAGTTTGTGACGGTGGGAGTGACATCCTCAAAGTTAAATTAGATCAGGTCTATTCCGTATTGAATCCGTTGCTGTAGATAAAGTGAACGGAGGACCGAGAAACAGTGATCAACTTGACACCATTCTCAGATGATTTTCTATAAGCATGCAGTCCACAAAAACAATGCCAAAAGGATCATCATGGAAGAAATTATCGGATAATGAAGAAGGCAAGCCGGTAAAAGATGTAAGAGCAAAGCAATGCCAAGAATTTATTCATAGAACAAACCCAAATGACGAAAGGTTGCCCTTATTAGAGAGTTTTACCAAACAAAAACAAAAAAAAAGCCTTTAATGAAGCTCAACCATACAGTGAAACATACAAAACGGAAAACAATGTCAAACTGTAGGAGCATTAATTACAAAGGCCTTGCTATCTTACAAACTTACAATGGCCAATTCAACTCCCATTCATCGAACAAAACATTACACGTCAAGGGCAAGCCTCATGAAAGAAAAAAAGGGCAAAACAGACAAGACAAAAGAGACGCGGTTAATCCTCGTGGTAACGATCAGAAAATTGTTAGTGACACCTCTTACACCCTGCTGTTCTGAGGCAGGGGTAGAACACCGTCAAAGAAATCGCCGAAGTAGCCACGAGGTTCGTGAACAAGCCTTGAGATGATGTCTCTGAGTGTGATTACTCCTTCCAAGTTCCCATCATCATCAACAACATATACTCGATGGATCTTCTTGGAGTCGAGCAACAAAATCATTTCTTTGATGGTGTGGTCCGTTTTGCATGTAATCATCTCACTCAACCTTAGAGGACCCTCCTTGTGCGTTTCCGAGTAGCTTCTAACAGCTGTTAGGAAATTCTTAGCCGTGATGGATCTGTTATGACATTCCGAATTAGTATCAACAAGAAAACCAAACCAAACTAAAGAACCTAGTAAATTAATTTTTAACAAGTGGGTACAAATCGACAAACCACATTTTACCAAAGTCAGATACTCGTTACAAATTGGATTAATATTTTTTTCTCCTATCCCTGGAGTTTTAACTTGATTTATTTATAATGACATATAATGTGAAAAAGGTGGTACTAGCTTCTAAATTGATCGTAAATTTAAGTGTATGTTGTCATCATCGAAGCTTCTGTTTAACTTCTTTGGTTCTACTTCTTTCTCTAGTGGTTCTATTTCTTTTTCTCCGTTTTGTTTCTTCTATTTATTTCTATCTTTTCTCTCTCTTCTGCCTTGGTATTACATAACTTAACCTCAATTAGAACATCGACAATTGTGATTAAAAAAAATGCAGTAACAAAAAGTAAAAATCTGAAATAGAATTCAGATACAAACCTATAATCATGGTAGATCTCTGGCGCTGTAAGTAAGAACTGGATATCTCTTAAGCTTATGTTACCCACCGCTTTGGTGCCATCATTTTCAACCACAGGTAGCCCGCCAATCCTCTTTTTCCTCATCAGCTTAAATGCTTGCAACACTGGCTCGTCCTCGTAAACCTCCAAGAAGAAAACTCGTGAATTAAGAAAACCAGTAGCTTGTTAAAGAAATCAAACAAATGTTTTATAAGCGAGAAATTCGCACACCTTGATAATACGATCGGCAGAAACCATCGGAAGACCAACTTCAGACAGCTTTTTGGTTCCCCAACTTTCGAACCAATGAAGGCCAGCACATTCCGCTAACATATGAATCACAGCAGATTGCGTGATTATGTTCTCAATCTTACCCTCACCCAAATCAACTACGGGAATGCTCTTCATCTTGTACTTAGAAAGCAGCAAAAGCATAGTCAGAAACGAGTTGGATGACTGCAAAGCAAGAAATGGTGCCCAGCGAAATGACCCCGAAATGTCTCGAACCTGTATGCATTACAAGAATTAAGTATAAAAAGCTACTAATCACCAAACATAGCAAAGCTTTTTATAACATATGTTGCTAGAAATATGACCTTTGTATTCTTGTAAAACTCAGATGCAGTCAGGGCCTCAAAGAAGCTTCCCGAGGTCATTGCAGCCAAGTCGGGACCTAAAACTCCAAGTTCTTGCAAAGAAGTCACACCATTTGCTGCCGCAGCAATAGCACTTCTGCTACTTGGGCTCCTAGGAGATGAAGGTTCCGACTATAACCACAATAAAAGCCATGTTTTCAGTTTCTCTGCTACGAAAACGACCGAGAACACAACACACAATCGGATAACAATGCCTCCTAATAATGCAACTCTATACAATTTACATTTGAACTAAGAATGAATTAAGACTCAAAATTAGCATATTAAACATGAAGTAACATTTAAAAAATAATTATATTTGATCTCAAACTTTCATTTTCCACAACGATTCACACTCAATATATATAGACCATTGAACAAAGTACAGCCTTGACATGAAAAGGGTCTTTTGGCATTGCTAACCTGATGCAGAATCCACACAACAATTCCGGCGAATTCGACAATCCCGATGTATCTGTCGATCCAACTAGCATCCTCAGGCGCATCAACGTCCACAACTGGTGCACTAAGGATTTTGTGCTCGGCCAAAATTTGAACAGCCTCAGCTAAGCTACTATCTGATTTTATCTCTATCACTAAACGCAACAAAGATTTCCCCGTATTAGGCGTACAAACAAAAAAGCAGCACATACGTAAACATAAGTGAAATTTCACACCCACAAAAAAAGTCCCTTTTGTTAAATCCAGATCACACCCATCCATGATTACCATCAAGTTCAGTTTTTTCTTTTTTCTTTTTCTCAAATTTTCCTTCCTGTAGCAGCTTATAAATGAAAATATGTATAAATATAATTAGATACAAAAACCTAATGTTGTGTCAATTTATAACCGATTGAAAAGAAAAAAAACAGGGGAAAAGAAAAGAAAAATAGTGATCAAAAAGTGATGATCACTCCGGAAACAAGGTTAAAAATCATTTTTCTCATCAACCCCCACCCGGATCACCTACCAAAATCACATGTTGTTCAACAACTCAAACCAAAATCAAAAAATAACAATTAAAAAAAAAAACCCAACAAAACCCACATGCGGAGAACAAACTATAAATGATATATACATGAATACACATAGATACAGTCATATACAGAAACAATCATACAGAGACAGAGACAGACACACACACACACACACACACACACAATATAGAAACCTTGATGAGAAGGAGCAGGAGGAAAATCAGAAACAGGAATGCTCTCAAAGCAAGCGTTTAGCTTCTCAGTGGGACTGAGCTGCGGCTCCTGCGTGTCCCATAGATCCTCCACTTGCATTCCCAGCTTAGCCTCTGGGCTTCTCGGACTTGGACTCCCTTCCACCATAACCGTATTCGCCGCTTCTCCCATCTCTCTCTCTTTACTTTTTCTCTCTAACTTTCTTTCTTTTCAGTCTAAATGAATCAGACAAAGATAGGAACCACAATATCACTGACAAAATATATAAAATATAAAAATCCTATATCATCATCCGAAGCTTCTCACGTCCTGACAACACCACATTTCAATTGCTCGAAACAGTGCACCAGCAATCTAAACCGTACGATCTGCATGCTTTTTTCTTCGATCATGATCTAATGCCACGTGATGGTTCTGATGCGACCTCGCTGGTCAACGCCTTAATTATTGTTCCTTTTTTTAATATTTATCCGATTTGTTTCCCCTTTTTTTTTTTAATTGATGTTTAGTTTCGAGCTTATCCAGTTTTCAGTGCAAAGCCAGACAAGTGGTGGGCGATTCTAACGTGCGCCGGACCGAGTTCTGCGCACTGACAGTATGTCCACGTGGCAGTAAATTGGTGACACGTGGCTGAAGTTAACTGGATTGTTGTTAACGGTTGCCGGTAATCAGCGAGCGGAAGTCGGCCAATTTCCGAAAACTGTGGGCTGTTTTATCGTAATGGGTAATGGGCCTAATTCCGGTAGGCAAAGGCCCTAAGGAGTTTTGTTTTGGGCCTCATGGGCTTATACCCGGAATTTTGTGGAAGGCCTGAGCCCATACCCCTGTTTGGTTTTAAGACACTAGTGTTTCTCAATAATATTTGACACTCATCCAAAATTAAGAATTTAATCATATAATAAATACGACATATTAAAAATAGCTAAACAATATGATGAGTCGTCAAAGACAATGGATGGACGACTAATGAGGTAGAAAATACGACAACAAATTTCAATTTGAGAGAAATGAAAATGAAACATAAATCTCAAATGATATATCTCTCTCTTTTTTGGGGGGTGAATTATCATTTATAGATAGTTGGAACAGATTTTTCTTTAAAAAAATTATTGTTAAAAATTTTCCGTGGACCTTTTTTTTTTTAATTCAATCTAATTATTTTGAGTAAACTTGAAATTTGGCTGCCAATTATGGGAATGAACATGAAGGGCCACTAATTACTTTTTTTAGTAAAGTACCAATCACTGTTTAATGCATAGGCTTGACGCGTCATCCGTTGGGCTTGTGCCACGTTATGAATGTGTTGGTGCACTGAAAACATTTATGACCTCGAAATTGATGGCCAAAAAATAATCAACATTTAAAATATTGGCTAATAATGTTCCAGCGCTGCACAATAAAAAATAGAAAAACGTGTGATTTTATGAAAAATAATATAATTTAATGATAATTTTATAATTAATTTTATAAAAAAAATAAAAGACTTACTTTTTTTATTTTTAAATTAAAAATTAAAAAAAATTTTCAAAAGTGTATCTTCACTATAACTGTAGCAAAAAAGTCACAACAGTACCAAATTGACGCTAAGTCAGAAAGAGAAAAAGTAACTGGAACTTTTGTTTCGTTAAAAAAATAAATAAATAGACAAATACTAGTTTTTTTTTTTTTTAAGGTTAAAAGGTTCACCTTTTGTGTTGTTTAAAAAAAAAAAAAAAAGAAAAGTTTCTCATTCAGCAAAAATTGGTGGGTTCTTTTCCGATCAAACTTACTTCGTGTTTGGATAATATGTCTGATTTGAGATAGAGAAAAAATTTTATAAAAAAAATATTTGTTTTATTTTTTTAATTATTTCTCTTGATTTAAAAAGGAAAAATAATCTTATTTTTAAATATATCTTGTACAGTATCTTTTTACAAAAGAAAATGAATTTTTTTTTTCAATCTTATCATAATACATTTTTCTTAATATCATTTTTTCTCATTCTAAATAATTTTTTATTTTCAAAAATAAATTTTTTTTACATATACAAATACCATCTCATTTTAGAAAACAAAAAGGTTTTCTTATTTGAAACAAGAAATTTTTTTTTTTCATAAATGAACACTCCATCTAAGTAAAACATTAGTAGAGAACAGATGAAGAGATAATTTTAGGGGAAACAAAAAGAACATAAGAATATATTTTCAGGATCAATACAATATTATTTTTTGATCCAAATAGTAAATTTATGCAATTAATTTTAGTTGAATAAACTACTTCTATTTAGAAGTAATGTTAATGTGATTGTATATATAGTTTGAGAATAATTAGTATTTATCACAATGTGTAGAGTAAAAATAAAATAAAATATTAGTAAAATATGTTTCAATAGCCAACAACATAATTTTCCTATTCTTTTGTAAGGTTTCAGCAAGAGAAAAAAATATATATACAAAATACCATTGTCTATAGCCAAAATCCACTTTTAATCTCTTATACTATGCAAACACCCAAAATATCAGATGTGTTTACAAAATCATGCACAAAACCTCTTCTCAAACTAATTTTTGAAAATATCAAAATCACCTTACTCCACCTGTCGTAAATACAATTTTAAACATTAATTAAACAAA
Source organism: Antiaris toxicaria (assembly GCA_035233585.1). Lineage (NCBI taxonomy): Eukaryota > Viridiplantae > Streptophyta > Magnoliopsida > Rosales > Moraceae > Antiaris > Antiaris toxicaria. The sequence continues at coordinate 3,783,077 of CP141155.1, forward strand.
AATATTAAACAAAATATATCTTAAAACTAAAAAATAATTTGCAAAATTATTGAAATCGAAACCGAACGAGCCCATCCCTTTATTCACTAGTTTTCACAATTCTGGTAGCCTGGATTCTTGACTCTCACTTGTTTTGGAAGTGGAGGCACCATATCTCCATTTTCGTTTCATTCTCAGCTGTGCTTTCACACATTAAGGGCTCATATGGAGAAAATTAAAACTTTTGTTTTGAAGATTGGAGATGATTAAAATAGAAAAATTAAAAAAAAAAAGTTAATAATAAAAATTAGAGAAAAAAAAAAAAAAGGTGCAACCCAAAAGAATCTACCCCGAAAGAGCCCCTATGCATAAAGCCTTGAACTCATAAATCTATAACTCACTTAAGCCCATGTTTCTTGTTTGCTGAAATCTAAGCCCATATTCTTTGTAATAAGACCTCACTGCATAGCCAAGCAGTAGAATCTCACCAGAAAAACGAAAATTACAGATGCTGCCTAGTTTATATTTTATCGAGAATTCTCTTGTTCTCACTTCAACACTGAAATAATAAAATATATTATTATTTTTATTAGTATTTTTTAAAAATAACTTACGAAATATATTTTAATAATAATTTTTTACTTTATAATAATTTTTTTATATTATGTGTCAGCAAGGGAAGCAAGAGAAAAAGAGAAAAATAGAGGCAACAAAGACAGAGTAGAAAGAGAGATGCAAGGGAAGATAAAGTTTTTACACATCAAAAACTCAATATGCTCAAAAAAAAAAAAGAACCTAAGTAAAGTAGGAAGGCAAAAGCGACAAAACATCACACCAGAGGCAAAGATGGGAATTCACTTTATAAACAACAGTAAAAAAAATGCTTTCTCAAAAACCCAATATGCCTAAAAAAATGGAATCCAAGTAAAGTAGAAGAGCAAAAGCAACAAAATACCACATTAGTTATAGATGAAAATTCACTGTATAAGGAACAATAAAAAAAGGCTTCATTTTAGTATATTATAAATATATATTTATATGTATACACTCACTAATAGAACCTACACATAAAGAGATCACATGAGAAAATAAATTTAAATTATTTTATAAAATTTTGAGTTATTAATATCTTATATTTGTTTTAAAGATATGTTTTAACATCTTTACAAGAAGTATTTTAAAAAAATAAGTTATTATTCAAAAAAAAAATATGTAAAAGAAATCATAAGGAGTTTATAAAATAAAAACAAAATCTTTTTAAAAATAATATAAATTAAATTTTTGTGCTGTTAACAAAAACTAATATAAAAAAAATGTCAAATGTAGAACTTACATGTGTGTGTTTATTTAAAAAAAAAAGTATAATACATAAAAATTTGGATGTGTGTTTTTTTTTTATTAAAAAGATTGTGTTTAAATTTTTTTTAAAATAAATATATTAAGATATAATTAAAACATAAATTATAAGATTTTGTGGATCCCACTTTCTATTTCTTCCTTTATCGATGCGCCTAACGCTTCATTCTCTCTCTCTCTTGTCACCTCACCCCTCCCTCGTCAGTCTCCCTCTTTTGCATATCCCCATGCGACCCTACTCTCTCTCTTTCTCTTTTCTAGTCACTTCCCTCCCCCTATTTTTACTTCCCCCTCTCTCATAGATCAATGCCTAAAAAAACATCACCTCTCTCACAAAGTATAATACGTAAAAATGTAAAAAAATAAAATAAAACATTTTTTAACCATACCTTTAGAAACATATGACTTAAAAAATATATATATTATCACTTTTAATATTGTAATAAATACATATAAGGGGTATAGGTGGAAATTTGGAGTACAAGGAACAGTAAAAAAATGGCTTCATTTTAGTTATATATAATAATTTACTATCCCAGATTTTCAGTCTCATTAGCTATTTCTTCAATACTATTATGAAAAATCATCCAAATTTAAAAATTTAGTCATATTAAAAAATATTAAATACTCAAAATTCTTAAACATATTGATAAGATGTCAGAGCACTATTAAGGGGATTGTCATCAAAACATAATAATGAGACAACAGATCTTAACTCCATCCTCTATATGTATGTTAACTTCAGAGCCTTACTAGAAACAGCTAGAAACCAACCTCTATTGATCAATAAACTAATCATTCTTCCCTTATTTGGCTCGGTGCTTAGTTACGCTTCCCAAAAATTGACAGCATTCATTCGGTGATCGAACTGACAGAAAACTTTGGTTTTCGACCTATGTTTAGCCTAAATTTGTCTAATCAATATTTAAAATTTTATTTCATTTTTTAGTTAAGTAATATATAAAATAACATATAAAAAAGATTAAGAAAGATAGACTTAGTAATTTTTAACATTTAAACACTTCAAGGAAAATTTGTGATTGACTTTTAGGCATTTACATAGAGGTAAATTTGTATTTGTGCTAAAAGGAGTATTTTGAGTATATTTTTAGGCATTTACATAAAGGCAAATTTGTATTTGTGCTAAAAGGGATATTTTGAGTATTTTTCCTTCCAACAATGCAATCTTTATTTTTTTTTTCTCTATTCTTTTAAAAATTTCTGGTAGAATTAACTAAATAGCATAATGTAACATTGGTATTCAACAAAACAGCAAGTTTTGAAAAACTAGAAAATTATAGCATATATGTTTAAAATTCCAATTTTACCCCCTGGTTTCTTAAATTACAAAATACACTTCAAAATTATCCTAAATTAAGCCCCAATTCAATCTAACCTATATACCCAAGGTACAACAATAGTTGCACCAGCAATCACTGCCACTATTGCTTTGTTATTGGAGATTGTGCGAAGCTTCTGAGATCCATTGCCATCATCGAAGAAGCTTCTGAAACATATAATTCATCTAGAGATCATGATCTAGCTTGTGATCGAGCTCAAAAGGTCTATTTTCTCTCACTCCTCTAATTTACCATGGCGTCACTGATGTCGGAAGTTGTCACCTTATCAATCATGACTATCACCACCAAAGTTCCAAATCGGTGAATCTGGCAATCATGATTGTAACACGAGCTTAAGCTCGCAAACTAATTCGATGTTCGCAGATTGTGTGGGTTCCTTATGACAACAATCTCAACAATAAAAAGGAATGGTTATGACAACAATGGCGGCACTTTGTCAATGACAAGGTCAACAATGACGATGAACAGAACGACAATGAAGTAGAGGGAGGGAGGAGGCAGAGGAGAGAAAAAATATGATTTAGGAGTTTTTAAAATAATAATAATAAATAGGGGTAATTTTAATATTGTAATATAAAATAAATTTAAATATACTACAATTTACACCATATTAAAAATATATTATAATTTTAACTATTACTTTTTAAATATGTTATAAAGTATGATTTCCTAAAATTTTTTAAAATTAAATTTAGTGAATTAACCAAATAGTGTATTTGAATATGATGTTTTAAAATAATAGCAGGATGTAAATTAATATGATCAAATAGTATAATTTCAATTAATTACATACTAAAATGCCAAATTTACGCTTATTTTTTCTCTCTCTCTTCCCTCCCTGTCCTCTACCTCCTATCTTTCTCTCTCTTCTGTCTCTTTCTCTCCCTCCTTCCATCTTTCCCATTACCAATGGTACTACGTCAAAGGATATTATGACGACGATAATGAGACTAGATCGTGACAGTGACAACAATGAAGAGATTAGAATGTAGTGGTAACGGTACACATGGAAATATAGAAAATACTGGATTTCCATAGAAATATGAGAAAACACCTATATTTTCTATAATTTCATATTTTTTAAGGTAATATTTTTAATATATTTATTCATATTATTTTCAATATTTTCAGTCATTAGAAAAAAAAAACTATAATCACAAGTAAATAACAAAAAATACCAAACAAATACTAAGAAAGAACCACAAAACCAACAAATCTCTGTGAAAAACTTCAGCATCCTAGTAAAATCCAACCACACAAGGCTCTCTCTCTGTCGACAGCAAACTTGTTTCGATGTGAGTCTTTTTCTGGAACATATGGTGTTGCGATCTTTATTGTTTAATATATTTTTAGTGCAAACCCGCAAGTATACAGATTGCTACAAGTAATAAAGTGATCAAAAGATCAAGTATCATCCTCAAAGATTGAAGTCTAGAAAAATAACTAACTACCATAATTAAAATGATTCAATTTTATCTAAGTAGCCAAGATAAAAGAAAAGAAAATTAAAATAATGATTAATTTAACCTAAAGGCAAGAAAATTAAATGGCTAATAGAATGAAGGATTAAAGGGAACTCTATGAATTAAAAAGGCTTGGGGAATATGACTTTGTTTAATTAGGTTATGCTTATCTAATTTAATAGTTTATTAGTTGCTTCCATTTAATTATTAATCCAAGACTTTCTATTATAATTTCACCCCTTCTCCTAAGTGTCAAGCAAAATGATATATTAAAATTAACCAATTTGATATTTCTATCTAAATTGTTCAATTAAACACTTATCAAGCGAGCTTAAAAAGTGATTACCCAAGCATATTGGCCTCTCAAACTCAACATCTTATAGGTTGTGTTTCCCAAATCCCAATATACGAAATTCACTCTCTCAAGTCAAAATTTACACATCTAAATCATCAATTTAATGAATAATTAAATTGAAACAATAAATAAAGAGAAACACAAACAAATTGATTTGAATAAACAACCAATAACTATTTAAATCATCAAAACATAACTAAATGCCAAACTACATCATACCCCTTTGGTTAGAGGTTTAGCTACACATTGAAATTCTCGAATCCATAACCATAAATATACTAAACATGCAATCCATTGTTCAACACAAAGTCACAAGCAAAATAGATGAATCAAGCTTTAAAGCCTTTAATCTCCTGTAATCTCCCAAGCAAATCTCGAAGAACTTGCAATATTTTCAACCTCTTTATTTTGGGTTTTTAGGCTTCCAAAAGCCCTCCCTTTAATTTAGCTTGTTTGCCCTTTTATAACCTCCCAAACATCATGATTTGGCAAAATTTCGGAGGCTCTATGTGTATTTAGCACTACAACGGGTCTTATGGGGCTGTAGTGCCACAAAATAGAGCATAGGGGAGCACAGCTTGGTGCCATAGTAGGCCCTAAGGGGCAAGCAGCGCCAAGCCAACAGGGGCACAAGGGCAGTGGGTTATGTTGGGAATGTGCTAAGTGTGAAAAACATCTTTATATGTATTTAATTTATTTTAAACTGATTAATAATATATTTAGGGTTTTTCATTATATCTTTATAATACTGTCTTCATCATTATTTACATGTTAAAGTAAATGTAAACAAATATGACTCATTAACTATTTAGTGTTTAACTGTTAGAATGTTACATATAATATATTTTGTATGTAAGAAGATAACATTTTAAAGCAAATAGTCTAAATCTATAACTCGTAGAGTCTAAATCTATAGTTTGTAGACAAGAAAATTGTTAGTCTACGAGGTTAGAGTGAACATCTAACTCATATAAAGATTGTTATGTTGTATAAATTCTACTGGTTAGAGTATAAACATAAATATATTACCTAGTGGTGGTGATATATTAGACTTGAATTTGTTAGGAAATGCCCTAAGCATTAGAGACATTTTGATGTATTTATTTTGAACTGGATAATAAAATTATATATATATAGAGGTTATTCATTACATTGCTATCTGTCCTCGTCTTATTTACATGTTAAAGTAAATGTAAGCAAATATGACTCCCTGACTGCTTGTGTTAAACTATTAGAACGTTGCATGCAATGGACTTTTGTATGCGAGAAGATAATGTTCTAAAGTTAGCGGTCTAAACTATGGTCTGTAGTATATGAGGTTAGACCGAGCATCTAACTCATGTTAAGACTATTATGTTATCTAAAGCCTTGGAGGGGACGGTTTGTCTTGACTGTCTGGAGCTGGACTCCCAAGTAGAGACATAGATATGTTGCTTGGTGGTGACATATTAGACCGGGACTAAAGCGTGATGGATCTACGAAGTCCGCTTTGAGTGGATCGATCTGCTTTTGACGTTCATTATGCAGTAACCTTAATCCTGAGTAAAAGGACAGCTTCATGTATATGACTTGTGTACTTTGATGTTCCAACCGCTAAAGCGTCTCAGAGGTAGTAAGCTTATAGACCGGTTCGTTGGGTGCATGACTTGTACACGATGAAGGGTTCGTTTACAGATATTGGAATCATAGCTCTAATGAGGAGTTAAGGGTATCCTCTTAAAGGCATTATACTAAATGTAAAAATGCATAAGGCCTTGGGTCGTCTGCTGGGCGGATGACTTCTTATTCACATATGGTGAATAATCATTTTCTTTATTCGGTAGTATAATGGAACTTTAAGATAGCCTGATCAGTAGGATTAAACGGACTTTGGCCTAAGGCTGATCATGGATATCATATGAGGGTTCTGCATACATGACAAGGTCATTGGACGATAGCTTGTCACAGGCTTACGTAATATGGTATATAATTGGGAGTTCAGTTTCAGGTTTATAGTGGTGTGACTCTGAAACTAGTGATCATATGATTGAGTTGTTCGGTAAGGAATGATGATCATATGGATTTGCGGGAGCCCGATTATATATGTCCACTCAGTCTCTCTACTAGCTCCATATAATTCCTTAACGTTTGGCAAATTGATTTGTGTATGCTATTGGCTGGTTTATTATACATGGATGGTGATGACACAGGATTAGGATGGTAGACAAAATTCTCTCCGGTTGGATTCAGATTTTGTTTTGGATAATAGAGTACATAATTATTCGAACTTCAAATAAAGTTGCCATGATTTTATTTGAGATTGGATTGGAGTTGTAGAAAATTATCCATGAGAACAAGAATTTGAAACACAACTGCTTTGTGGATTTTGAAATTTGAATTTTGAAATTTGAAATTTGAAATTTGAATTTAAAATTCGAATTTGAAATTTTAATTTAAAATTTAAATTTGAAATTTGAATTTGAAATTTGAATTTGAAATTCGAATTTGAAATTTGAAATTCAAATTTTAAATCACAGTCCAAGTGGGATTCGAATTTGTTGTGGAAAATCCACAAGGTTTGAAATTCGAATTTGAGTTGGATTTGGAGAGGATAATCTTGTTAGAATCCTACTTGAATTTTGAATCCAAATCCTAGCAAAAGGTGGACGAAATTTTGAGGATAATCCTCAAAAGAATTTTGGTTTTTGTGGATAAGGTTCAAGGGAAAAATTCAAGTTTCAATTCCAGTTGAATTTGGATTCTCTCCTCCCTGAAAAGTGGCCGAAATTTTGGAGTGTATCTCCTAGGAAAATTCGGTTATTTTGGATAAGGATGAGATAAGATTCAAGCTTGAAAATCCTAGTGGAATTTTGATTCTCCCTTATCCTAAAAGTGGCCGAATTTGTAGAGGAGATTTTCTCCTAGGAATTTCGGATTTTTTGGTTGAAAAAAGGGAGATAAAATTCTTGTTAAAATCTTGTTTAGATTTGGATTGGATTTATCCATAATGGCCGAATTTTATTGTTGAGATTCTCCCATAGAAAATTCGAATTTTATGGTTATGGATAAGGGCTTTTCCTAATCCAATTCAAATTCAGAGAATCACCTCATGCAGGTCTATAAATAGAGGTCCTGCCACTTCAGTTCTCTTATACCACAGACTCTCAGGTGAGCAGGCTTATTGTTGCACAGCCCACCGTGACAATAAAGTTCTTTAGAGATCTGGGTAGTCGGAAGAAGACTAGCAGTGCTAGCATACCGATCGAGGTTCAGAATGCTCACACATTCAGCCATTCAGGAATTGGAGAATAGTAGAGAAGGCTAGTTGGTTGAAGCCTCCGGTCATTCTCCTCCTGCAGATTGGCATCGTTGAGGTATGAGTTTTAATTGTTGTTGGTTTATTATATATGGCATCATGAGATATATAACGATCTAAAAAAATTTTTATTGTTCCGCTGCGCTACTCTGATACATTTTTACCAATTTATTTTCCTACAGGATTAAAGTATAATTAATTTATAAGTTCACTTGAATAGATTAATTCACTTTTGACGTTCATTATGCAATAACCTTAATCCTGAATAAGTATATGATTTCATATTTATTACTTGTGTACTTTGATGTTTTAAAAGCTAAAGCTTCTCAGAATAGTAAGCTATAAAACCAGTTTGTTAGGTACATGACTTATATTTGATGTAAGTTTTACTCATGGATATGGAATCATAGCTTTCACAAAAAGCAAATATTATCCTCTTAACGGTATTATATAAGATGTAAAAATGGACAAGATCTTAGGTTATTTGCTTAGAAAATGATTTATTATTTATATAAAGCGAATAATCAGTTTCTTATTGAATGTATAATGGATCTTTAAGATAAAGTAATAAAAAGATTGAATGTACTTTGAACTTAAGCTGATCATAGATATCATCTGAGGGTATTGCATATATGACAAGGTCATTGGATTACAGTTATACACTAGCTTATTTAATACAATATATAATTAGGAGTGTAGTTTCAGGTTTATAGTGGTATGATTCTAAAACTAATAAGTATGTAATTAATTTATTTAGTATAAAATAATTAATTACATAAATTATTAGAGCCTATATTATATATGTAAAAGATAAATGAAGATTAAAATTTGAAACTTATGCACCTAAAATGGGCACATATTTTGTCCTCCCGAGGTTAGGAAAAATCATCTATATTGGACGAAGGAGACAGAAATTTTTTTTTAAGGTGTCTTATTCGAATTCAAATTCCACTCAATCCATTTATTATAAATAAGACTCTAGAGGCTCTGACTGTAGTTAGATTACAGACTCTACGATAAGCAAGGTTATTATTATTATTTCTATTAAAAAAAAAGTAATACCAATTGAGAGACCGAGTACCCACACACTCCACCATCTGAGAATTATAAGATAGTGAAGGAGTCTAATTGGTTAAAATTCTCTCAATTATCTTCTTTGGCATTCCTGTTATTCTCTCTCCAAAGTACGTAAATTGTAGAATAATTTATTATATATGACAACCTGAGTTAATACGATCCAAATAAAATTTTTAAAATTCCGCTACGTAATATTCATTTTTCCTACAATCTAGCACCTGGGTGTTGGCCCTTGTGCAACCGCACTACACTGCCAATAAGTGCAACGTCAGTGCCAGGGCGCTGGCCTTGGCTTGCTCTCCTTACTTTAGTGTATTGATTTGCGCTGCAACATGCTGGTCTCTAGTGTTGCAACTGGCCTTTTGAGGTTGCAATGTCATTCCTTCAACTTTTTCTTGTTTTACACAACAAAAGCCTCAAAGCTTCCATTTGCTTGGAACCTATAAAAATAAATAAAAACACATAAGATACTTATTAAAATACTCTTAAACCAACAAAATATTAAGGAAGAAAATTCAATTTATGAATCTCCCATCCAATGATGGTAACAACTGTGGCATTCCATCGGAGAGGGATGATCGCAATTGTTGACCTCCGCATCATCAGTTGAGACATCGTCATCTACTAGTCAACATCATTATTGGAATCGCGATGATTTCCATGCAAACCTCTGGGAACTGTCATCTCTAAGGGGAATCTCCAGGATCTCCATAAGAAACTTCGGGATGGTTATCGACGTCGTCACGGTCAGAGGTGTAATCACCTCGCCTTTGCCATCACGGCATCCTGTCCTTTTCTCAGTGGTCGGTGAGCGAGAGAGAGAAAGAGGAGAGAGAAAGAAAAGGATAGAGAGAGAGATGGGAGGTAAAGAGGGGGAAAGTGAAGAAAGAGAAATAATGGTATATTTGTAAATAAATAAATTATTTTTTAAAAAATAAATAAAATATGTTATAATTTTATCAATTTTTAATAAAAAAACTATATATTTAATAAGTGTCTATAAAATATATTATATGATATAATTTTCCAAAATAAATTTGAGATATTTTTTTGTCTCCAATATGCACTCTTACAAATACAAGATTTCTACGATACATACAATAGTTATATGTAACAATTTAAAGATAGTATATGTCTTATCACACTAACATTATCAACGTGGAATATTTCATATACATGAAGAATATTAGATTCAAATTATTAAGGGGCGTTTGGCACAATAATTATATTTTAATTATATTCAAATGTAATGCAATTTTACACCAAACGTAAAGTTTTACATTCAAATATAATTTTTTTTAACAGTGCTACGAAAATAATTATTATTCAAAAGTTTTTTAAAACAATCACATCAACTTTTCAACTCCACTATTTATCTTTACTTTTATCAATCACATCAACTTTTTAACTCTAAAATACTTTTCATTCAAACACACATTTCATTCAAATACAAAACAAATATTTTTCATTCAAATATAATATTTAAAAAACAAATTTCATTCAAATACGATCAAAATATAATGTATTTATTAAACACCCTTTAGATTCTTATATGTAATTCTAAAACCTTAATTTTCTTCCAAAAAAAAAAATCTAAAACCGAAAGTTATATATTCGTTTACTTAACAGGGAAAAAAAAAGGGGCAATTACACTGAAATCAACTATTAATTGCATAAACTTAAGTTACGACGTGACAAAGGTAATCCTAAAAGAGAATTCGAGAATCGTATAGAGAGTTCTGGACAATGTTCCTTTAAAAAAAAAAAAAAAAAAGATTGTATTTGTCATACTCTACCCTGCAAAAGCCTCCCTATTAATAATTTTTTCATCATTATATCATTATATGTCATAAAATTGTATGGATAATGCAAGAATTTTATATTTATATTATATTTTACAGTTTAATTATTATTTTTATTTTGTTTAATCCAATGATATTTATTTAATTTAATATTAATTATTTATCTAATTTTATAAAAATAATTCTCATGCTTATTATATAGAATTGCATTCTACATAAGCTTTTATGTAATTGTAGGTTTCACCAAATTGTATTGTTGAGTTCGAATTCCCTCATTTTTATGTTCATCATTCATTTGATTACATATTTTAATTTGGATTTAATTTGAAATAAGTTAAATTAAGGTTGAAATTAGATATTTCATATGTAAAAGTTTAATTTAAATTTATATTGAAAATTATGATAAAATAATAAAAATTAAAAATTATTAAAATAAAGTATACTATACTATATTCAAGCTAAATTTAAGTTTGATCTAAATATATAATTTAATTTAGTTTAAGTTAAATCCAACCTTAAACATGCAATCAAATGAATGCTTACCGGTCAATATTTAGTTAAAAAACTTGTTTAAAAATATATAAATATAAAAAAATATATAAATTTCTTATATCCAATACCTTATATTATCTAATATTTGTAACTTTCTTTTTTAAAACTTTTAGCAATTACTTGATTATTTGTAATTTTATATTATCTTAGCATATAATACTGTCTAGATATTAACATAAAACACAAATATTATTAAAAAAAATTACATTAAATTCGTTGGATTCATGTTGTACGTTACCAAAAAAAAAAAAAAAAAAGGAAGAAAGAAAGAAAGAAAGTTGCAAGGGCACAGGGAGGTGCTAGGAAACACATTTCCTCCGGATTCTTATCAATCGAACAGAAAAAAATAAAATAAAATAAAATAAAAGGGTCCCACACTCCGGCTCTCTCTCTGTCTCTCAATCTCTCTCCATATATGTAGGGCTTTTGGCCAAAGGGAAGCGTGGGTGCATACTGCTACTGGTTACCGCCTTAGGGTCATGAAATTAGGCGCCACCTTTCAGTCACATACCCGCCCACTACTTTCTTTCCTCTGTACACAGTTTTTTCTTTCATTTTCCTTCCCACTTTCTTTCCTTTTTTTTCTTGCTTCTGCTTTCCCTTCTCTAATATCCATTATGGAAGGCTCGTCTTCCACACCGTCGGATTCGAATCGATCGCCCAACAATGGCGCCTCCAAGTTCCTCTCCAACCTCCCCTCCCGTGGCCTCTTCTCCTCCACCGTTCTCTCCTCCAATCTGGTGAATTTTTTTCATCACTTGCTTTTCGATTTTTTCTGTTTGGTTCCCGAGAATTTGCAAAAACTGTGGAGATTAGAGAGTTTGTGGTTTTAGTTCACATTCGAGTGTGGTGAAAGGACGGGGTTTTCTAGTTTGGAAACTTAAGAACTATTCATTTAGCAGCCAAAGTTTCAATATTTAAAAATAAATAAATGAAAAAAAAGGTTAATTGAGTTTAATGTTTCTGTAATCACAATTTGTAAGTAATCTTTGTGTCATTTTTACTTGGTCTCTACAGTGATAATTATTGTTTCTGGGTGCTATTTTGCTAATGGATCTAGAATAATTCACTTGTTTTTGTTGAAATTGAGATTTCAGTTTCATGTATTCTTCGCATTGTAACAAATAATTTAGTTTGTTCGGTCTTTTCTTTGAACTTATGTGATTTATCAGTGGAACTGAAATCTTTAGTCGAATTTTGGTGTTCCAATTTATGTTATGGCACATCATCAAAAGAAGTCATACCTTAAGATATAAAAAAATTAGTTACAAAGCATTTCAAACTTTATAAAATGATGTAGCATAATATTATTGATTAGATATCATTTTGAACATCAAACTGTTTACTGATTATATGTAACATTGATCTACATTGCTATTTATCGTAGAGGAAAAGAAACATAGTTATTTTGTTTTGATTATTTCAACCTACATTGAAGTTGAACTTGTTAATATGTTGAAAATTTGTGCGCAGGGTGGAATGCGAGTTTATGTTTGCGTTAATGACACAGCTCCTCCAGGTTTTTTTTCTTCCTGTAATTGAAATGAATGCTTGCCTTTTTAAGTATTTGTGGTGTAAAGTTGCTTATCTTGTTTTTCCCCTTCATTCCGAAGCGAGATGTGTCATGTTTTGTATGAATCTCTTACAAAAATGTTCAGTGGTAAAAGCATGTTCTATGAAAATAGTGTGATAAAGTTGAGGATTAACAAATGGCTTCGACTCACACATTTTCATGTTTGGTTCTTTATGTTCAACAACTAAGATATATATTTGAAAATTTCAATTTTGAATTTTGATAAATGAATGTCCAACTTAGTAAAATTTGACTCCACATGTATTTCATTTTTGGTTTGCATCTTTTACCCCTCCTCTGAATGTTTTAGCATTTAGTTTTCTATTTTTGTTTTTATTTTTATTTTTGAAAACATAGAGGAGTCATTTGTTCTTTTGTTTGTAAATTTTTTTTTGATTTTTTTTTTTATAATTTATTTTTCAATAGGCAAGTGTTCATTTGTAACCTATGTTTTAAAATACTAGAAATTGAGTATCAAATTATGTTAATTGTGACTTCTTTAATCTCTAGGTGGAAACTTGTATTGTTGTTCTTTTTCCCTTTTTCATTCTAGATGCATAATGAAAAATTGTGTTGGATCTGCATTTGGATCATTTACTACAAATACTTCTTGCTGACCACTTCTTTTTGCACATTCAGAGAGTCAACAAATAAAGACAAATCAACAGAATATATTGATAAGGTCACTCACTCTTAGGAGCAAGAAGGTGGATTCCGGTTTGAAGGATGTAAAAGCTGCAGGTGCAGGTGCAGCTGAAAGTTCTAAAAAGAGGTATTGCTACTACTTAAAGTTGGGTTCCACTGCCTTTCTTGTTTGAATTTTTTTTGCATTTTTTATTACCACTCGCCATCTTGCTTTACTACAAATTATTGTAACGTTTAGAAAGAGAGCTTTCTCCTGCCAATCATAATATCTATAACTAGTTACTCATGTATTATAACTTGATACCTTGGTTTAGTTATTGCTACTTGTGTGCTATGGTTCTAGTTATTAGTTATTACTCATTTGCATGTGTTGTTTATTGTGTTTGTTTGCATCTCCATCTTGTGTGCAGTCTCATTTATTGAAATTATAATTCATGTTTTTTAGGACAGCTGAGAGGGTTGTGGATAGCAGGGCATCAGCTAAGAGAGCCAATTGTCAGAGTAGTTCACGACAAGGTAGTTTTGATATTACTTTGCATCACCAGTTGTTGGACATTGCATATTTGAAACTTACTTGAGTTTATAGAGGAGAGGTAGAACAGAAAGGTTGTCTGTAGTTCAATAAATTTGGTCATAAGTTTTTGAAGACTAGAATATTGTATTCAATAAAATTCTGGTAGTTCAATATAAGCAAGTTTGTAGTGCGAACAAATTATACACCCAACTTTGGTAAATTTATCCTCTACATTTGACCAGTACATTGTGAATTATAAATTAATTTGATTTCACTAATATGTAGTGAGATTACAATTCCTGTATCTTTATAACATTGAAATGGTGGACCTTGCTGGTAAACGCTAAGTGGATTAGTTGTCTGTTCCAAATCTTTGAGATCTAGTGCACCTAATTTAAGCAATGTATTTCCTGTTACGTGACATTTGCTGCTACTAAATTCCTTTTAATGCGTGTCATATTTGTCTTTGCTTCCATAATGCTTTTTGTGTAGAGGGATCAAGCAGTCAAGCATCAAACAGGGATTACCAGCGTCTAACAGTAGAGAGGCTGCGCGCGCTACTGAAGGCAAGAGGTCTCTCTCTTAAGGGAAAGAAGGCAAGTATTAAGACAATTTAGTATTAGCCATTCTGGTTTACTCCGAGAACCTGCTATGGGGACCATTGCTTTGAAGATTCTATATTAAAAAATATGTATATTTATGTGGTCATGGGTTGATGGTGCTGTACTGTTTTGTGCTTCATGCGCAGGAGGAGCTGATTGCACGCCTTAAGGGTGCCAGTGGTTAAGCATAATGCACAATAAGGGACCGGAAAAGCTGCCAGGGATAGAGGTTAGAGCATGATGCCAGAATATCTTCTCACTGGTTTTGTTCTCATGGAGAAGAACAGTAGGGGATAGCGTAACTTAAGAATGGTTTACAAAAAAATCGTTGGTCATCTTAGTGTAAAATTTGAGGAGGTTTGAAGGCTGAAATTTCTATTTTGTATAACTTCGTTACTCGAAGAGTATATTTTGGGGTGCTTTTTCTGTCAAACGCATGCTGTGCTCTGAATTTGAATGCATTTCTTGCTGACTAATACAAGTTTGATTATCTGAGCACCTTTTCCCGCGAGAATATATGCTGGTTTCATTTCATGGAAGGGACAACATTCATGGTGAGAAATTTATTTGGCTTATGACGAAAAGTTGAACTACTTTTGGAATTTTAATTGAAGAAACTACTATATTTTGTTTTGGTTGAAGCTGTTTTTAGAAAAACCATTTCAAATGGATGCTTGATTTATTGAATGGGTGAAATGGACAAATTGAATGACTTGTAAAAGAGTGCCTATTTCCACATTTTGGTCGAGCGCGCTCAGGAAAGAATCTTGCCTCTCACTTCCTCTAGCGCATCTCCAGCCATTTAAGCGCCGGTAGTCGGCTCATTGCTCGAGTGCCCTCTTACCAATAACTTGGGTTGTTGGTGCATCGAGCGGATTTGGCTGTTAGGTGGTAATTTGCCACTGGGTTGGAATTTTACAAAGTTTTTTCTGTGTGTAAGGAGATGAGATGAGAAGAGAGGAAATGAATTAGGTATACAAGTTAAGAGAAGACAGTTTTACCTGGCTTCTACTAAGAGGGGATGAGAAGATGGGAGATGAAAATGAACAAATGAATTAGGCATACAAGTTTGAAAGGACGTTTGCTTATCAAATCAACTGTGAGAATCCATGGGGAAAAAAGGTAATGGACCTCTACCAAAGTTTCTTTCCATAGTAGGGAAAAAGAAATAAAAAATAAAAAACACCAAGGATAAGACGACAAGTTGTAGCTGTGAACGTTGGAAGGTCATGAAGCCTTGTATGCTGAAAATTGTCTGCATTGAATTATAACTACTCGCACTGAAAAATAAAACGTGTCATTGTAGCTTCACCAAGTGCTAATGAGCATTGAGCCGCATCCCACAATCTTATCGTCTCAATCTTAATAATAGCTTGGTAAGGAACGCCGTCCATGAAGATATGGCGACAAAGCATGACATTGGCCATTGATGGGCCAAAAGTTCAAAATGGACCTCTAATTTCTCTGGAAGAGGACCCATTTGATTGTGTGGATATTAGGAAAACGTCCCCTTTCTAGGTTGTACCACATCCCAAAAATTTCGTCGTCCTCATCCTCCAAAACGTCCTCTCCACCTCACACACACACACACACACACACACACAAAAGACGTCTTCTCTACTCTCCCACCACTAGCCATTGTTTCCGGCATGTCTAGGGGGTAAAATATTGAGAGGCTTTTGCGGTAGGATCAATAGGTAGTAGATATGTTTTAACTTGTATCATTTTCTATAACAATCATGCGAGAGTTTAAAATATATAATATAAAGAATAGAAGTTCATTATCATTTAATGATTGAACAACATTCACTACTCTTTGAAATAAAATTATAATTATTCAAAAAAAAAACAACTTGCAGTAGAAGTTCGAACTCCCTATTTTATTTTATGATAATATGAAGTTTGTATTTGCTGATAGACGTGTATTTACCGATAGATAGACGTTTATTGTCAAAACATTCATTACACTATTAGCTAGGTTTTTAAATATTGTACCTTATCTTAGCATCTTGATATGTGAAACAAAGCTTCCTACCATAGCAACCCAAAACCTCTTTTTAAGATAAATGAAGAGAGGAGCTAAAGCCTATATTCAAATTTATCAAAGACAAAAAAAAATAAAAAAGGAAAACAAAAACATTGAAATTTAGTTCCACCAAAATAAAAGCAAAAGAAATAACCTTCAGCAAACAAATCCAAACTAAATTTGAATTGGTTTATATATCTTAAAACCTTTTTTTTTAAATACGAAATTTATAGACACTTTTCTTTTCTTGATCAATAATTTATCTTTTTGCACATTTATAATGATCCAAAACCCTATTTGCATATAAAACTAGAAAAATCCAATATTAGCATAAATGGAGCATTACACGATTATAATGTGCGCAATTCTATTTAGCATTTTAACTTCTTTCAGGCCAGTAAATCTCACATTAATTTGCATCTACAATTGCAAATCACACAAAAGAAAGCAATTATATCCATTGTTTTTTTAGTGGAAGTCACATTTCATTTAAAATTTTGCACTAGACACCAATAATCAAATTACGCATACCAAAATGCCAAAAAGAAAAAATGGGCATAATAAACATGTCATATCATTTGATGTACCACAACCATCTTATAAAGCTGGCGGTCTCTCATCTCTTCACCACATAAAAATCGCACTCTTATTGTTATTATTATTTTTTGAAATTCACTTTGGACATATTATAGTAGAGAAAACACACATGCCCAAGGTGGTCGGACCAAAAATCATCGTACTCTATACTGCCGCCAAGCTATATTTAGGACTCATTATAATGAAATATATGTGGGTGTGTATATATATATATATACACACACATGCGCGCATAAGTAAAACGCAATGGCTAAAGCGCCGTATGCGTGGGTCGTGGTTGTGTGAGTGGCAAATGATTCAGCGTGCATGAGCCGTTTTTTGGACGGTGCGGGCTCCACGTGTACGGTAGTGCCTTTCAAGTCGGAATTACACTGTCCATTTCGCACCCCACGACATGAACTGTCCAAATCTTGATTAAAATGAAATTGAAGTTTTTTACTTTTATACGGTATAAGTAGCGTATGTTTTGTAATATTAAATATAAATATATTTTTTAATCATGTGATTAAAATTATATAAATAAAATATAGAAATAATAAAACTTTATAAGATTTGATTACATACAAAATTTAGTTAATAAGGTTTTTTTTTTTTCTTTCTTATTTTACCATAGAATTCTCCTTTTTATTCTGTTTTGCTTGTTTATATCAGTTAGCACTAGTTTAACCAATTTAACTCTTGGCAATTGTATCTGTTGAAGTATGGGCACTCAATCTTTTCACTGGACAAGTCAACTTCTTGAATTTATAATATTTTGGAGCTACAATGAACATGCATATAGTTTTTTTTTTTTTAAGTTAATTACATTCTAAAATAAGAAAATACAAATACCAACGTTAATTTGAATATTATAACACAAGAAAACTTAATGCTAATTACAAATAGGTACTACAAGTAAATGTTAATGAAGTGCACAAGAGGTTAAATTTATACTGAATCTCATTCACAAAAAACCAAAAAGACATCAATTATCAAGCATAAATATGCACAAATATGGCTCTTTCAATAATACTACTATAATAGTACAACAAACTCTAACAAATTGGATACAAAACCAACATGAGAATAATGTTGAGAGACCACCTCTAGTAATAAAAAATAGAACTAAAAGTATAGCAAAAAAGACATAATACCTATACGGTGGAAATAACATTGCCTTTATTTTAAACACAAACTAGCTCAAAAGGAAGAAAATGCTCCTAGCTATATGAATAGTACCTCTAACAACAAGCTAAACAATGCAACCAAAGAGGCCAAATCACACTCCCTTCAACTACAAAATAATCCCAGCCACCAAAGCCATCACCATGGAGCCCAAGGCAGCTTCTCTAGGTCCAAGAGTCCATTGAACAACTAAGAGGCTACACCGACTTAGATCCCAAAAGAGAAACCCGAACCATGCAAACCCAAATGCTCACAAGATATAAATACATGTATACATAAATTAGGCTTACCTAGTAGTGTTCCATCATTCGAAATTTTAAAATATAAGATATATTTTTTAAAAGCAATTGAACAAAATTATCAACTGCAATTAAATAAAAATAAAAAAATTTAATGATTTAAATCGTTTTAAAATCTCATCTAATGAGTGAAAAATAACAATTATATATCTCAAAAAAAAAAAAAAAACGCATGATCTTACTAGAAAATATTGTAAGATGAAATGAGAATAAAATGGAAAAGTCAATGGTGTAGTACTAGTTTGGCATTGATTTCCTATTATTAGATGCATGCATGACAGTAATAGAATTGTGTACGCAAAATTGTTAGTTTTGATTGTTGAAAATTTACCCTTTTTTATAATTTGATTTGAAAAATCACTTACTTACCATTGCGTGTGTGATGTCTAGCAGAATAAAGTTGAAGCAATAATGAAGTAAAAAAAAAAAAATACAATTGAGTTTTGTGGTGACGCAATAATGAATATTATTGTTGTTATTATTATTTTGTAAGGCAGCACGATAATGAGCTGAATCACAGCCTTTGCTTAGCCCCATCACATCATGAAAATGGAAAGAGGGAGATGTGCATAAAGTTTTTTTTTTTTTTTTTTGCTATTTTTGATAGGAATAAATTAAAAGTTGACAATTTTTCCTTTACTCTCATTGATGTTGTTCTTTTATTTTCCACTAATTTAACCCAAAAAAAAAAAAACAATTTAACTAAAAAAATCACATTTTTAAAAGCCATATTAGTTTTTGCTTTGAATTTTGCCCTTACACAATATCTGTTTATTTTTTCTTCTGGATAACTCAAACTGCGTGTGGGTTTGTTGTAGACTTTTGCATTTTGACAAGTACTATAATAATTTAAAAGAAAAAAAAAAAAGGCCTACTCTTACAATGTATAGCACTGCTCAATATGCATGACTCGGCCATGTAACTAAAAATGTGAAGAATAGATTAGTTTAAAGAATACAATACAGTTTCCATGGAAATATTTTGAATTGAAACATTTGAATAAATTTATTAAATGTTAAAAAAAATACAAATGATTAAAATTTATCATACTTTTTTCATTTAGAAATTTATTCAAAACATTTAAAGACAATGTTTTACACCATTTTAAATTATTTAAATTTTTACAGCTAAACTTTCATTTTTATCATTTGAGAACATTTGGAATATTATGCTCCTCCCCAAGTGTATTTTATATGTATTTAGTTCAAAAAAATCTACAAAAGCCTATGAAAAGTCCTAGTTGGTTCAATTATTTTGAGATCTCTATTTTTCTGGTACATAATTAATATGCCGACGTTAAATGTGGCACATACAACGTGTCGAATGGTTCCAAATTGTTATAACGTGCTGAAAATGGTCCTCACTAGTAACGTTCCAAAATTTGAAGTACAGCCGTTCTTTTGAAGTAACGTTCCAAACCCTTACGTCTTGTCGTTTTCCATGCATGCTCAGCGGTTGTACAAAATTACACGTAGAAAAGCATCAAATATATATCCTTTCATCCACCAATCTTTATTCTTTTCATCCTTTTTTTTTTTTTTAACATAGAAAATCTTGGTACTCGTCATTAATTCCTCAGTTAATATCCCACATTTTTCAAGTGTTCTTTTTTTACATTCTTTCTTTCTTTCTTCCTTCAAAAAAAAAAAAAATTTTCCAACTAGCTGACTCATATGAGGTTCCACCACTGGCTAGCTATGTCGACAGATAATTTATCTAGATATATATTGAATTTGGTGTGGGGAGATTCGGTTAGATGTTGAAATTTTAGGCCGAATAAGTTGAAAATTTTATTGTAAGTCATTGTACTAGAGAACGCGAATGTAAAATAGCTCACATATATGTGATGCATAAATGTGGTTTCCATGTATATTATAAATATATATACACACACAGACGTATATGTATATGGTATTATGATCAACTAAATGCACTTAGAAAGAAGATGTCAACTTTGTGCATGGTGCTCATCATGAACAATTTACTGCAGGATTTTTTTTTTTTTAATGCAGCAATCAGTAAATAAAAAAAACAAACAGAATGACTTTGCTCTTTTAATGTGCAAAATGAATGTATATATATATGTATGTATGTATATATATATATAAATATATATCTGTAAAAATCATCATGTGTGAGATTGTTAAATTTAGGTAATAAGATAAATACAGAGTTAAGAAATTAACAAACAAGAGAAAATGAGGATAACAAATCTGGAGTTTCTTCCTTAAATCCATATTATGATAGCTTCAATGAGTGATTGGATTGCCTAAACTAAAAAAAAAATGAAATAAAAAATTGGGAATTTAAAAACTATTGTATCTCTCATGTAAAGGGACAGGAAAGACATTAACTAAAACATTTATAACAATCCACTGTGCACGTGAGGATTTTTCTAAATTAAAACAGGAAATATAAAATGGAAGAGACTGGAATTTAAAGTTTAGCGTAGTAATGCGGGAATTTTTAAAATTAAGAGGATAAAATAAAAATAACCCAAAAATTTTAGGGGAGTTGATGCACATATATATTATATATATACGTATATGTATAGAACCTGATGCGGGGTTGCAGATTTATATTTAACTTTTAATAAACCATGTTCTAAATTCTAATTACATATGGTTCTTTACAACAACTAATGATTAATAATCAATTAGGATGTTACATTCTAACAATATTAATCACATATATTCATCATCAACATGGTCGGAGAAAAAGGCAGAATAATATGCCTTTTTCACCATTGGTTCTCATTCATTCGTTTGTTATAAATAGTTAAAGCTGCAACACATAAAACGTTGATGTAATGTAATGTAATATACACACACATATATATAAACAAACTTCATTTTTGCTTCCTGAAATTTGAAAATAGATAAAAATGCTTCTTAAATTATGAAATATTATCATTTTTACTCCTTACATCAGTTGAATAGATGTAATATTCCCTTAAACTTTAATATATTTTTGTAACTTTGCCTCTCAAACTTTGAAAAATGGTTTTCATACCCCTTAAACTTTAACCGAAAGCAAAAATGCCTTCAAATTTTAAACTGTTAGCAAAAACACACATTGTTTTATTTTTTGGCCATATAAAATTTGAAAAATCTTTATTTTTACCCCCTAAACTTAGTACATTTGAAACTTGACTCTCGAAACCCAAAAATGATTAATGTGTTCATAAAATTTGTTTTTAAAATTAAAGTCATTACAATTTAAAAAATAAATAAACTTGTACATTTAGATCTCTTGATATATTTATAAGGGTTATTTTGATAGTTATAAAGATTTTAATTTAAATTAACTTTTTATTATACTAGTAACACATCAATTTTAAGTTGATAAAATAAAAGTAATTTTACTAATAGTTTAAAGGTTGAAAGCTATAAGCACTAGTTTTTCAATATATAAGAAAAAATAAAAAATATATTAAAATAAAGGGGACAAAAATAAAGTTTTTCCAAGTCTTATACAACAAAAAGAATTAAATAAGGGATATTTTTTACTAATAGTTTTAAGTTTGAGATGTTTACATACACAAATTTTTTTTTCTTGTAATGACTTCAATTTTAAAAGAAAATCTTATAAACACATGAATTATTTTAGGCTTCCGGAGTTAATTTTCAAATACACTAAAATTTATAAAGCAAAAATAAAGTTTTTTCAAGTCTTATATGACTAAAGTATTAGATAAAGTGTATTTTTTTTTAATAAATGTTTAAAATTTAAATGACATTCTTGCTATTAATTTAAATTTTGAATGGTATAAATCCCAGTTTTAAAGTTTTGGGAACAAAATTATAAGAACATTAAAGTTTAACAGGAAAAAAAATAAAAAATATCACTAGTTTTTAAAATTCAAAAAACAAAATTATAAGAAGATAAAAGTTCAACAAGGAAAAATGAAATTTGTTATATATATATATATTCGTATTTAAATATAATGCTAGGCCCTGTAGGGACGAAACAAACTTTGTGGTCTAGGGTTGTGGGCTCAAGTAGTTTTCTTAGGAACAGGTTATTTACATGAATATCTAAATTTAAGATTATGATTTAAAATATATTTATTTCTTTACTTATACCCAAAGTTAGGTATGAAAGTGTTTTGATAATTTGTTGGTAATATTAGTTCTCTACAAAAGCTTTTATTCAAAACTAAATAGGTAACTTCAAAAAATGCTATTTGAATTTTATGCAATGTTTTGATTAGATATTATCAAATTTATCACTTATTAGAAATTTTAAAATTATTTCGACCTATCACACACTGACTTAAAAAGACACATATTTTATTTCTCTTCTGTTCTAATTGCCGAAAGCAAAATAAAAAACTATTCCAAATGGCCCTTAACAATCCTTTAAAAAAATATAATTTATTCCTGATCTTTTTTATAACTTAGTTCATCTTTTTTTTTTTTTTTTGAAATTTAAAATTTCATTCAAAATGTAATAAAAATTTTTTTACTTACATCTTTAGTTTTTCACTCAAGTCTTCTTGGTTGAATTCGTCCCTGATGTTATATATGTGTGTATATATGTATATCTTATACATAATTATAAATATTTCCTTATCGTAATTTATTTGTTCTTTTTCCCGTGTAAGTTTCTTTGCTTCCAGCGAGTTTTATCCGAATTTTTCATTCGTATGGTTGTGGATGGAGGACTCAAATATTAAATAATTGTATATTTCAAATATATCTAAATATAAATAGATATATATATATATATTCATATATGAATGCTTATTTTGCTTTGTTTCTTCCTTCTTCATAAATCTTCATTTAAGAAAAAGTAGACACGATAACTTTTGAGTTCGACTATTTTTAAATAGTTAAGAAGGGGTGTGCTAAATGTGGACTTTTTATTCAGACTTTATTTCAGATGCCACTCTCTTTCCCTTTCTCTCTTCCTGTCTCTGTCCATCTGAGAGAGGCATCAATGAGGACGAAACATCGAAGATATTTTGTATTTGAGATAAGATGAGTTTTGAAAGTATACATTTAGTTTTAAAAAAATATAAAATATAAAATTTTAAAATATGTTTAAAAAAAATTAATATGAATTTTATTTTATATTTCTTATAATTTTATATATTTTTAAAAAATAGATTATCTCATTTAGACTCACATTTAAAATAATGATTTAGTTTATTTTAATTTTAAAAAAATAATTAATTTTTTAAAATTTAATTATAAATTTTTGTTATTTTTTAGAAAACGATAAAAAAACAATTTATTTTAAACTAAACCTAAATTTTGACTAAAATAGAATAAAAAAAGTTATTAATAACTTTTAAATTTTAAATTTATTATAGAAATTTAAAAATATGAAAAATAAAAAATAATTACTTAAAGAAAGACCCAAAAAATTTTTTTTTTGAAAACATTGTCCTCAATAGCCCCCCGAACACCCCAAGCAATTGAGTTCCAATACATAAACTAATCTAATAACAAGTCATCTTTCAACAAATAGACTATATACAGTACCTCCACATTCTTTCTTCACTTACTATTATTCACGAAAAGAAAAAAAAAACCTATAAAATCTTTCAATTTTATTTCGTTACCTCTTTTAGGGGCTTTTTTTTAATATTATTTCTTTTATTTAATAATTATTTTCTGTTTTTAGTTATATATACCATTAAAAATACAAATATCTCATGTCCCCAAATTAGAAAAGGCTTTGTGAGATGCCATCAATTAACAATTGAATTTGCGTGCATTTTTTGTAAGGTTTAAAAAATATCCTTCTATGATTGCTTCATCTTAACTGGAGGAATGAACATATAAGAATTTGATGTGTTGTATCTGTTGGAAGTTTCTATTTTGAGTGATGTGTGTATCGTAAATAGAGATAAAAATCAAATAAAAACAGTTCATATTAAAATTTGTAGATATATATATACACACACAAATATATATATACTTAAGCATTTTTTAAGTTAAAATTTTATTTTAAGTTTGTTATCTATATATATATAGTATAAAGGTAATTGCAGGTGTGTGTATACGTATATAATTGAGTGTAAAGCTGATGTTGATTATAAATAGGCCATGGCTTATTGTTTGTAATCAAGGTTGAAATCCCCTCTACTTTTATAATAAAATTCTCCTTTAAAAACATGAGTTACTAAAATTCCTATTAGTAGTCATATTTATAATATTTAAAAATATATATTTTAATTGTTAATAATTTATTATTATATAAATTTTTAAAAAAATTATTATCATCAAAAATCAATATATAATTTATTAATAATTTTAAAAAAATTATAATATTTATAAAAGTTAAAAAGGTATAAATACAAATTAAATAAATTATTAAAATATTATATAAATTTATAATTCTGAAAAATTCTAACGGATAAAATATACCAACTAAAAAGATTAATAATTTAATAAAAAAGAAATAAATTCTAATGGTATATTTGGTAAAATATTTCATTTTAACTTCATTCAAATACAATACAATTTTACACCAAACATAAATTTTGTAACAGTGCTACGAAAACAATTACTATTTAAAACATTTTTAAAACAATCACATCAACTTTTTAACTTCACTATTTATCTCTACTTTTACCAATCACATCAACTTTTCAACTCTAAAATACTTTTTATCCAAACACACATTTCATTTAAATACAAAACAAATACTTTTCAACTAAATACAACATTCACAAAACAAATTTCATTCAAATACAATCAAAATACAATGCGTTTACCAAACGCCTCCTAAATTTTTTTTTTAACCATTAAGAACTTTTTCTTGTCTTGGATAATAGCTTTAGGTAGCTGGGTTCCTATTTGAACAGCAACCTATCCTGCTACAATTAACTCAACTCTATCCCTTACTCTCTGATGCATAGTACAATCCTTTTTCTAGCACGTGGAGACACTCATTTATGAGTCTAGATATGACATTTCCAAGCATACACGTATTAATTTCTTCGGCATAAGTACTAATTCTGACAGTTCTGAGTTAGCATTTAATCAGCGGTACTAATACTCAGTTCATTAAAAGGCAAAACGACATGGAAACACCGTGGCACTTAGCAGAAAAATAACTGGATTAGGAAAGTTAAGACAGAGAAAAAAAAAAGAGGAATAGAAGTTTATGGTAGGGAATATTTCTTTATGGCGCCTAATTTCCACCTTTTATAAACTATCATAATTATATAAAAATTTGAGAAAATTAGATAAAATGTCTTTTTTGAGAACCTTTTTATTATTTTGCCACCCTAACATAAAAGTGTATAATTTCACCATTTATATTTTTTTAATAATAATTTATTTATATTTCCAATTTTACCCCCGTTTAAATGCATGGGGTTTGGGTATTTGGATTTTCATTTTCATTTTCATTTTTCTTTTCTCTCTCCTCCGTCGTTTCTCTGTCTAGAATTTGGTTTCTCTCTTTATAAAATTCGTGGCCCTCTCTCTCTCTCTTATTTTGGTTGAAGCCGTTTTTAGAAAAGCCATTTCAAATGGATACTTGATTTTATTGAATGGGTGAAATGGGCAAATTAAATGACTTGCAAAAGAGTGCATATTTCCATATTTTGGTCGAGTGCGCTCAGGAAAGAATCTTTCATCTCACTTCCTCTAGCACATCTCCAGCCATTTAAGCTCCGTTAGTCGGCTCATCGCTCGAGTGCCCTCTTACCGATAACTTCGGTTGTTGGTGCATCGAGCAGAGATGGATTTGGCCGTTTGGTTGTAATTTGCCACTGGGTTGGAATTTTACAAACTTTTTGCTCTTAGCTAGGAGATGAGATGAGAAGAGAAGAAATGAATTAGGTATACGAGTTAAGAGAAGACAGTTTTACCTAGCTTCTACTAAGACGGGATGAGAAGATGGGAAATGAAAATGAACAAATGAATTAGGCATGCAAGTTAGAAAGAACGTTTGTTTATCAAATCGACTCTGAGAATCCACGGGGGGGAAAACCTAACGGACCTCCACCGAAGTTTCTTTCCATAGTAGGAACAAAAAAAAAAAAAGGACGAGGATAAGACGATCGTAGCTGTCAACGTTGGAAGGTCATGAAGCCTCTACATGTTGAAAAGTGTAATTATAACTACTCGCACTGATATATAACACGTGACATTTTGTCTTCACCAAGCGCTAATGAGCATTGAGCGGCATCCCACAATCTTATCGTCTCACTCTTGATAATAGCTTACTAAGGAACGCCGTCCATAAAGCTATGGCGCAAAGCTTGACATTGGCCGTTGATGGACTTAAAGTTCAAAATGGACCCCTTATTATTGTCATTATTATCTTTTGAAATTCACTTTGGACATATTATAGTAGATAAAACACACATGCCCAACGTGGTCGGACCAAAAATCATCATACTCTAACCGCGCCAAGCTATATTTAGGACTCATTCTAATGAAATATGTGTGTGTTTATATATACATATATATATATATATATATGCGCCCATAAGTAAAAACGCAGAGGCTAAAGCGTCGTGTGCGTGGGTCGTGGTTGTGTGAGTGGCAAATGACTCGGCGTGCATAAGCCGTCTTTTGGACGGTGCGGGCTCTACGTGTACGGTGATGCCTTTCAAGTCGGAATTACACTGACCATTTCTCACTCCACGACATGAACTGTCCAAATCTTGATTAAAATGAAATTGAAATTTTTTTACTTTTACACGGAATCCTTATAAATTGTGTATGTTTTTAACATCAAATATAAATATGTTTTTTAATTATGTGATTAAAATTATATAAAAAATAATAAATAACAAAAGTTGATAAGATTTGATTAAATACAAACTTTAGTTAATAAGGTTTTTTTTCCCTTATTTTACCTCAGAATTCTCCTTTTTATTCTGTTTTGCATGGTTACATCAGTTAGCACTTCTTTGACCAATTTTACTCGAGGCTATTGTGACCGTTGAAGTATGGGCTCTCAATCTTTTTCAATGGATAAATGATTGGACAAGTCAACTTCTTGAATTTATATATATATAGATAGATAAATATTTTGGAGCTACAACGAACATGCAGAGTAATTTTTTTTAAAGGAAATTACATTCTTACATAAAAAAATACAAACACCAACATTAATTTGAATATTATAACACAAGAAAACTTAACATTAATTACAAATAAGTTTTATGAGTAAATGTTAATAAAATGCGCAAGAGAGTAAATTTATACTGAATTTTATCCATAAAAAACTAAAAAAACATATCAATTATCAAGTATAAATATGACTCTTTCAATAATATTACAACAATAATATAACTAACTCTAACAAATTAGATACAACACCAACACGTGCATAATGTTGAGAGATCACCTATGGTATTATAAAATAGAAATAAAAATATAGTACAAAAGACATAATACCTTAATGATGGAAATAACATCTTTTTATTTTAAACAATTAACTAGTTTAAAAAACAGAAATAGCTTTGAGATGTATGGACAATACCTTCAACAATAAGCCAAACAATGCAACCAAAGAGGCCAAATCACGCTCCCTCCAACTACGAAATAATCCCCGCCACCAAAGCCTTCACCGTGGAGCCCAAGGCAACTTCTCTAGGACCAAGAGTCTAGTGAACGAATAAGAGGCTGCACCGGACTTCGCTCCCAAAGGAGAAACCCGATGCAAACCCTAACGCGCACAAAATATAAACATATGCATATATATATATATATTAGGCTTACAAAGTAGTGTTCCATCATTTGAAATTTAAAATATAAAATATATTTTTTTAAAGCAATTGAACAAAATTACCAACTGCAATTAAATAAAAATAAAAAATTTTAATGATTCAAATCGTTTTTAAATCTCATCTAATGATTGAAAAATAACAATTATATATCTAAAAAAAAAAGAACATACGCATGGTCTTACCAGAAAATATTGTAAGATGATAGAATTGTGTACGCTAAAATTGTTAGTTTTGATTCTTGAAACTTTACCCTTTTGATATCTAGCAGAATAAAATTGTAGCAATAATGACGGGAAAAAAAAAATTAAACACAATTGAGTTTTGTGGTGACGCATTTACTACTCATGATATAGAATATAATTGTTGTTGTTATTATTATTATTATTATTATTATTATTATTATTTTGTAAGGCAGCACTTTAGTGAGCTGAATCACGGCCTATGCTTTTAGCCCCATCACATCATGAAAATGGAATAATGGAGAAGGAACATAAACTTTTTTTTTTTCCAGCAAAACATGCAAAGTTTTTTTTTTTTTTGCTATTTTTGATAGGAATAAATTAAACGTTGACAATTTTTCCTTTACTCTTATTTTTGTTGTTCTTTTCTATTCCCCCAATTTAACCAGAAAAAAAAAACGATTTAACAAAAAAATCACATTTTTAAAAGCCATATTAGTTTTTGCTTTGACTTTTGCCCATATACAATATCTGTTTTTTTTTTTTCTTCTAGAAAATTCAAACTGCATATGGTTTTGTTGTAAACTTTTGCAATTTGACAAGTACTACAATATTTTAAAAGGAAAAAAAAAAAGGGTCTACTCTTACAATATCTATAGTATTGCTCAATATGAATGACTCGGCCATGTAACAAAAAATGTGAGGAATAGACTAGTTTAAAGAATACAACATGGTTTGGATGGAAATATTTTGAATGGAAATGTTCGAATAAATTCATTTGAAGTTATAAAAAAAAATCTAAATGATTAAAATTTATCATACTTTTTTAATTTAAAAAATTATTTAAAACGTTTAAAGAAAATATTTTACAACAATTTAAATTATTTAAATTTTTACAGCTAAACTTTCATTTTTATCATTTGAGAACATTTGTAATATTATGCTATTCCCCAATCCACCGACGTTCACCCCTAGAATTTTATATATATTTAGTTTTAAAAAATCTTCAAAAGCTTGTGAAAAGTCCTAGTCGGTTCAATTATTTTGAGATCTTTATTTTTCTGGTACATAATTAATATGCCGACGTTAAATGCGGACCAATATTCTATATATGTATATATAATGTATATGTATATTTGCATATAACGTGCCCAATAGTTCCAAATTGTCATGACGTGCTGAAAATGGCCTTCACCGGTAATGTTCCAAAATTTAAGGTACTGCCGTTTTTTTGAACGTCAATTTGTAATATTACCAAACCCTCATGTCTTGTCGTTTTCCATGTCTTGCATGCTCTGTGGCTGTACAAAGTTACACGTAGAAAAGTATCCTATATATCATTTCATCCACAGATCTTTTTTCTTTTCTTCCTTTTTCTTTTATATAGAAAATCTTAGTACTCATCATTTTTTACTTTCTTTCTTTCTTTCTTTCTTCAAAGAAAATTTTCCAACTAGCTGACTCATATGAGGTTCCACCACTGGCTAGCTATGTCGACAGATAATTTATCTAGATATATATTGAATTTGGTGTGGGGAGATTCGGTTAGATGTTGAAATTTTAGGCCGAATAAGTTGAAAATTTTATTGTAAGTCATTGTACTAGAGAACGCGAATGTAAAATAGCTCACATATATGTGATGCATAAATGTGGTTTCCATGTATATTATAAATATATATACACACACAGACGTATATGTATATGGTATTATGATCAACTAAATGCACTTAGAAAGAAGATGTCAACTTTGTGCATGGTGCTCATCATGAACAATTTACTGCAGGATTTTTTTTTTTTTAATGCAGCAATCAGTAAATAAAAAAAAAACAAACAAACAGAATGACTTTGTTCTTTTAATGTGCAAAATGAGTGTGTGTATGTATGTATGTATGTATGTATGTATGTATACATATATATCTGTAAAAATTATTATGTGTGAGATTCTTAAATTTAGATAATAAGATAAATAAAGAATTAAGAGATTGACAAGAGGACAAGCAAACGAGGATAACAAATCTGGAGCTTCTTCCTGAAATCCATGATTATAATAGCATCAAGGAGTGATTGAATTGCCTAAACTCGAAACAAATGAAATAAAAATTTGGGAATTTAAAAACTATTTTATCTCTCATGTAAAGGGACAGGAAGGACTTTAACTGAATGTAAATATTTTCAACAATCCACCACGTGAGTGCACGTGAGGATTTTCCTTAATTAAAACAGGAAATATAAAATGGAAGGGATATTAATTTAAAGTTTAGTGTAGTAATGGGGGAATTTTTAAAATTAAGAGGATAAAATAAGAATAATCCAAAAATTTTAGGGGAGTTGCTGCTTATGTAATATATTTATATATATATATATGTGCGTGTGTGTATATGTATGGAGCCTGATGCAGAATCATATTTAACTTTTTATAAACCATGTACTAAATTCTATTTACATACGATTATTTACACCAACTAATCATCAATAATCAATTTGGATGTTACGTTCTAACAATATTAATATTCATCATCAACATGGTGGAAAAAAAAAAAAGCAGAATAGTATATGTCTTTTTCACTATTGGTTCTTGTTCAACTGTCTGTCTTAAAGAGTTAGAGTTGCATAATGTAATGTAATATACATACACACATATATATAGACAAATTTCATTTCTTGAAGGTACTCTTTGTAATTTTATTTTGTGAACTTTGAAAACTAATAGCAATGCTCCTTGAACTATGAAATATTATCATTTTTGTTCCTTATATCAATTAAATGAATGTAATATTCCCTTAAACTTTACTATATTCTTGTAACTTTGTTCCTCACACTTTGAAAATTAGTTTTTATACCTCTTAAACTTTAAATTAATAGCAAAAATGCGTTCACACTATAAATCATTAGCAAAAACACATATTCGTTTATTTTTTGGCCATACAAAATTTGGAAAACCTTTATTTTTGCCACTTAAACCTATAACATTTGAAACTTAACTCTCAAAACCTAAAAATGAATAATACGTTTATAAGATTTATTTTTAAAATTGAAGTTGTTAGGATTAAAATAAATAAATAAACTTGTACATTTAGGTCCCTTGATGGATTTTAAGGTTATTTTTGTAGTTATCAAGATTTTAATTTAAATTAACTTTTTATTATACTAGTAACACATCAGTTCTAAGTTGGCAAAATAAAATTGATTTTGCTAATAGTTTAAAGATCGAGAGGTATAAGTATTAATTTTTTAATGTATGGGATAAAATAAAAATGTATTAAAATTTAAGGGACAAAAATAAAATTTTTTCAAGTCTTATATGGCCAAAAAATTAAATAATGTATATTTTTTGCTAATAGTGTAAAGTTTGAGAGATCTAAATACACAAAATATTTTTTTTATAATGATTTCAATTTTAAAAGCAAATCTTAAAACATATGAATTATTTTAGGTTTCAAGAGTTAATTTTCAAATATACTAAAATTTAGAAAGTAAAAATAAAGTTTTTTTAAGTCTTATATAGCTAAAAAATTAAACTAAGTGTGTTTTTTTATAACTATTCAAAATTTAAAAGACATTTTTGCTATTAATTTAAAGTTTTAATGATTTAAATATATGTTTTAAAGTTTTGGAGATAAAATTATAAGAGTATTAAAGTTCAACAGATATAAATAAAAAATTTCATACATTTAATTAATAGAAGCAGCAAATATATATGATTATATTTCATAATTCATGGAGTATTTATACTAGTTTTCAAAATTTAGAAAGTAAAGTTATAACAACGCTAAAATTTATGGAGTAAAAATTAAATTTGTCATATATATAATATGTATATATTCTTATTTATATATAATGCTGGGCTCTGTCGGGACGAAACAAACTTTGGGATTCAGGGTTGTAGGCTCAAGTAGTTTTTTTTAGGAGATAAGGTTATTTACGTAAATGTTTAAATTTATAGTTATGATTTTAAAGATATTTATTTTAGTTACTTATACCTAAAGTTGCTTATAAAAATGTTTTAATGATTTGTCAATAGGGAAATGTTGATTCTCCATAAAAGCTTTTTTTCAAAACTATAATGATAACTTCAAAAAATGCTATTTGAATTTTATACAAAGTTTTAATAAGATATTATCAAATTGTATTTTTAATATTTTTATTACAAAATTTTAAAATTATTTCAACCAATTAAACATTTACTTAAAAAG
This sequence comes from Antiaris toxicaria, assembly GCA_035233585.1. Taxonomy (NCBI): domain Eukaryota; kingdom Viridiplantae; phylum Streptophyta; class Magnoliopsida; order Rosales; family Moraceae; genus Antiaris; species Antiaris toxicaria. The sequence goes on from CP141155.1 coordinate 3,815,812, forward strand.
ACACATATTTTATTTCTCTTTTGATCTAATTGCCAAAAGCAAAATGAAAAACTATTCCTAATGGCCCTTTAAAATCCTTTAGAAAAATTTAATTTTTTCCTGATCTTTTTTATAACTTATTTTATCCTTTTTTTTTTGTTTTTTGAAATTTCGAATTTCATTCAAAATGTAATAAAAAAATTTTTTACGTACATCTTTTGTTTTTCACTCAAGTCTTCTTGGTCGAATTCGTCCCTGATGCTATATATGTGTGTATATATGCATGTGTTATACATAATTCTAGATTTTTCCTTATCGTAATTTATTTGTTCTTTTTCTCATGTAAGTTTCTTTTGTTTTGGCTGGTTTTGTCTGAATTTTTTATTTGTATGGTTGTAGCTAGAGGACTCAAATATTAAATAATTGTATATTTCAGATATATATATATATTTATATATACGATTGCGTATTTTGCTTTGTTTCTTCCTTCTTTATAAATTTTCTTTTAAGAAAAAGTAGACACGATATCCTTTTTTTTTTTTTATAATTGTTTTCAAAAGCCCCCCGACCACCCCAAGTACTTGGTTCCATCACATAAACTAATCTAATAACAAGTCATCTTTCAACAAATAGACTATTTACAAAACTGCCACATGCTTTCTTCACTTACTATTGTTCTCGAAAAGGAAAAAAAAAAAAAAACATATAAAATCTTTCAATTTCACTTCGTTACTTCTTTAAGGGGCTTTTTAAATATTATTTCTTTAGCCTTTTATTTAATAATTATTTTCTGTTTCTAGTTATATATACCATTAAAAATGCAAATACCTCATGTCCCCAATTTCAAAAGACTTGGTGAGATGCCATCAATTAACAATTAAATTTGCATGAATTTTTTGTAAGGTTTAAAAACATCCTTCTATGATTGCTACATTTTAATTGGAGGAATGAATATATACGAATTTGATGTGCTGTATCTGTTGGAAGTTTTTGCCTTTGAGTGATGTGTGTATCGTAAATAGAGATAAAAACCAGACGTATTAAAATTTGTAGATATATATATATACACATATATATACTTAAGCATTTTTTAAGTTAAAATTTTATTTTAAACTTGTTATATATGTATAGTATAAAGGTAGATGCAGGTGTGTGTATGTATACATATAAAATTGAGAATATAATGAGCATATTGAAGCTGAAGTTGACTATGCCAAATCATTCACTACTCTATCTTAGCTATATGACATTTGCAAGCATGAGTCTTTAAATTTAAATATAATTTAAATAAAATTTAAATATAAAAATATTATATTTAAATATTAATTGTATTATATTTTAAATTTAACATAATTATTAATTATTAATTTATTGTTTTTATTAATTATATTATATATTTTTTTATTTTTATTTATTACATTATATATTTATCATTTAAATATAATTCAAATATTTTCTTTTAAATATATATTATATTTAAATATAATATAAATATTTTTTATTTATATATAAATTATATTTATATATAATGTAAATGCACTGATACTTAGTTCATTAAAAGGCAAAACGACATGAAAACACCGTGGTACGTACTAATACTCAGTTCATCCCCGTACTAACGCTCGGTTCATTAAAATGCAGTACACTGTAAATTGCCAGAGAGTACTCAGTTCATTAAAATGCAAAACGACATGGAAACACTGTGGCACGTGGCAGAAAATAACTGGGTAAGGAAAGTAAAGAGAGAGGGAAAAAAATAAAAAAAAAAGAATACAAGTTTATGGTAGAGTGTTTATCTTTATGGAGCCTAATTTACTCCCTTTATAAACTATCATAATTATATAAAAATTAGAGAAAATTGCGTCGACTGTCCTTTATTGGGGACCTTTTTATAATTTTGCCACCCTAACGTCAGAGTCTATAATTTAACCTTTTATGTTTTTTAAATAATAATTTATTTATTTTTCCAATTTTACCCCTGTTTAAATGAATGGGATTGGGTGTTTAGATTTTCATTTTCACTTTTTTTTCTCTCTCCTCCGTTCTTTCTCTGTCTAGAATTTGGCGTCCAAAATTCGTAGCTCTCTCTCTCTCTCTCTCTCTCACTGTCCCGTCCTTTCTCTCTTGATCTGGCGTCGGAGCTCATGTCCGTGGATGCCGGAGATCACTTGAAGTCCACTGACGCCTAATCTCCTCCACCGCCGCCGGTTTCTTTAGGATCGAACTGCGATCTCCTCCATCGCGAGTTGTGATCTCTCTGCTGGAAGCAACCGTCGCCTTCTCTCGCTAGGAAAAAGTCGTCGCCATCGGAAGCGATGGATAACGAGATCTGATCGACTCCTGTGCCCAATCCTTCATGATCTCCTTGGCTTCAACGCCATCTGCCCGTGGATGGTCAAATCGCTCATGACCTGCTCGGCTACGCGAGTGATCTGACCGTCGCCGGCGATTCACGACGCCGCGAACAAGGAACACAGGTCGTCGATTATAATTAGCTTGCCTTATAGACCGGAGATAGCGCTGCCGCCCTAGGGATTGGAGACCGCGACGTCAGAGATTGCACCCGCTCTGTGCTCTGACGAACGCTGCCGATCGTCAACGCCGTCGGCAAAAAGACCGTCGGTCGATCGTCATGCCGCCGGTGACGATCTATTTGCAATAAAGTTATGTGTATAATTTAACAATATGCAATATTGTTTTTGCCAACTAAAGCTAGATATACCAAATTAATTAATAATCTGAAGAATGAAAGCAATTTCTGAGAATGTAGTTTTGAAAAAACGCTACTTATCCCTTATCTTATCGATTTGGTCCATAAGCAATTAGTTTTTGATTTGGGACGAGAAAAAGCATTTGTTCGTTTTAGTTTGTAATTGCTGGTTTTAATGAATTGTTTTCTGGTAAATTGGTTTTATAAAATAATCGTCCAACTTTTAGGTTCTTTATAGTTTGGAATTATTTTGAGACGTTAGTTTGTGTATGGTTTTCTGGTTTAATTACGAGCTGAGATTTGGTGTTTTTGTTTGTTTTGATGGCTGATCCCTGGAGCTCGTGATCTCACAGACGAGGAGGTTTGATTTTCTCTATTTGGTGATGTGAATTAATAGCATTTTGATATTTGTGTATCATTGATCACTGCTACAATTTTCTTCTTTCATTAAGTATTCTTGTCAAAGATGATACATTAAGATGTAAGAATCACTAATGAAATTGTTATCGGATGTGATTTTGATACATTAAGATGTTTCGAGTAAATGAGAGTTGCTCTGGCATTTTCAATTCGTGTTTTTTTTTTTTTTTTAATGTGTGATCCTTGAATTAGTGTGAAGAATCTGGTAAGCAATGGCTGAAATGTATCTGCAGGGAAAAGGAAACTTTTGGATGTGACGGATTCAGCAAGAATCCTTTGTGAATTCTGTCAGAATCCGTTGCGGATCGTAGATTCGTGTAGAATCCGTTGTGGAGTCGAGAAGAATTGTATAAAATCTGTTGCAGATGCCGCTAGAATCTATTGTAAATTAAAAAAGAATCGAATAAAATTCGTGATGGATAAGAAGAATCTATTACAAATTCAGATAAAATTATAAATCTGTTGGAATTCATTGTGGATTCGATTAAAATCTGTCATATTTTGGGTGGGAAAAAAAAATTATCATTTTGGTTGAAACTTGAAATGCAAAAAAAAAAAAAAAAAAAAAAATCTAATCATTAGCTATCGTTGACTAGTAGTAGGCGGCCAGTCTGCGATCGGAGGCGTTAAAAATTATTTCGACAAAAAAGAAAAAAAAATGGGAGTATTTTTATCCATTTATTATTATTTTTTTCTTTACATTATTTGATAAAATGTTAAAAGAGGCAAGAATGTAAACTATTGATTTATGAGGGGCATAGATATGAGAAGGTATCCAAATTAGGATAATCTTGTAAATCACCCTAAAATTTATAGGCAACGTCTCTTGTGTGTAATATCAAAACCAACATTCCTAACTCATTGATGTGAAACACGCTCTATTGATACTGGCCATTAGTAAAAGTTACAAGACGTAACATATGTTATATATAATCATATTATTTATACATCAATATTTATGAGTCTGAAACCACACCAATATATCTCGAAATCAATAATGGGAAAACTTAACGGATTTAAAACAAAGAATCGAATTGTTTATGAATGTGAAAGAGTACTAGCAAGGAAAAAAAAAATCACCTAAACAGTGTTAGGAAAAATGCTTTAGTTGGATACGGAAACAGAAACAAAAGAAAAATAAAAAACAAAAACAGAGCTCCAAGTTTATTTAAATTATAATTGGATTTTGTTAAATTTACATATATATTTATTTATTTCGACATGATATGAATGACTATAAGACATTGCAGTTTTAGTAGGTGAATTTTATTCACTCTGCCATTAATTCTCATAACAAAGGATTCACCAAGAATCCCAAACAAGCATTTAATTAGTCGGATTATTTTAGAGACACCTTGCAGTGTAGAATTCAAGGGGGCGAGAAAAACAAAAAAAAAATTTATCAAAAGAACAATTCTAGACCACAAATGAGCTGTGTTTTGAAACAAAGATGGACTCTGTTTATATGTGGAACCTACTTCCTCTTTTGGAAAAAAAAAAAAAAAAAAAAAAGGTAAATAACTTGCATGTGAGCATTAACGACATCAAGCATATCACTAGTAGTAAAAGGAAGGTCTAATTTATAGATACCGACTAAGACTAAGAGCTTGTATAGAATCTACTCTCTTGTGAATTGTTATAGTATTTTTTCTTTTTGTTTTTTTTTTAAATTTATTAATTTTTATTATTTCAATTCTCCTTAATCTTCTAAACAAAAATTTCAATCTCTTATAAATTCTAATATTTTTTTAATAAATGATGCTCAATATTGTCAATATCATATATTGTTATATTTATTGGATAATATATATTTCGCGTGGATAACTATCGTCATGTGTTTAGATTTTTTTTATTTTTTTTTATTTTTTACTTCAAAATGAAGAGTCGACATATTTTAGCCCACGCTCGCTGGTATTTAAAGCACGAGGCTCACATGACCAATTTGCTGGCCGAAACCCGTCCTTTTCCCCGCCAAAAAACCCTAATTACACAGCCATGTGTGTGTATATATAAATGTACAAATATTTTCTCAAGCGGACACAAACACGTATACTACTAGACCCACAACACGCGAACACAACCATAAATACCTCCCCACAAACACACACACACACACACAAACAACACAACCATAAAAAACATCATCAGCAAAACCACTTCTCTTAGCGACACATTTTAGTTCGATACCATTTTCTCAAAATTATTCTCCATCATAATGTTGATCATCTTTATCTTCATGTTCATCTCTCTCTTCCTCCTTATTCACTCTCTATCCAACTTCACCAAGCTCAAATGCCTAATCTCCTTCCACCGCAACCGCCACCGCCTCCTCGACTGGTACACCGACCTCCTCTCCTCGTCGTCCTCCCAAACCGCCGTCATTCACCGCCTCGACGCGCCGAGGACCGTCGTTACCGCCAACCCGGCCAACATCGAGTACGTCCTCAAGACCAACTTCCACAACTTCCCCAAGGGCAAACCCTTCACCGACATCCTCGGCGACCTCCTCGGCCTCGGGATCTTCAACGTTGACGGCGTGCTCTGGTCCTCGCAGCGGAAGCTCGCCAGCCACGAGTTCACCACCAGGTCCGCTAGAAAACATTTGGCTCTCCTTTTAAACCTACTTTTCAAAAAAAAAAATTTTACGTTATTTTCTCTTTTAAAAATTTAAAAATTTAATTTACTATCTAAATTATACGTTTTAAGAAAACCTTGATTTTTCATTTCTAATAATTTCATAATTAGGTTTGTAACGAATAATTGAAATATATAATTAACTATACTTCATCTAATAAAATTTATCTGACCCACTTAAAAAAATTTTTGGCTCTACGACTGGTCAGGTCTCTGCGAGAGTTCGTCGTGGCGGCGCTCAAGCAAGAGACGAAGGAGAAGCTGTTTCCTTTGTTGGAGGAGGCTTGCGAGAGGAGAACCGTGTTGGACCTGCAACAGGTGCTGAGGAGATTCGCTTTTGATGTCATTTGCAAGGTCTCTCTTGGCATTGACTCTTGTCGTTTTGACCTTTGCCGCCTGGTCAACGCCTTTGACCGCGCCGCTGAGATCAGCGCCAAGCGCGGGACGGCGTCGGTTTTACTCGTGTGGAAGGTGAAGCGCTCGTTGGGCCTCGGCTCCGAGAAGGTTCTCAGGGAAGAGATCGAGCTTATTCATAATTCGATCGCCGAGATCATCAAGAACAAGAGAAAAATGCTTGCCGATCATGATCAAGCAAGATCATCGCCATCATCCGGAGGAGATTTGCTGACGAGATTGTTGATGGCGGGGCACGGGGAGGAGGTGGTGAGGGACATGATGATAAGCTTCATAATGGCGGGGAGGGACACGACGTCGGCGGCGATGACGTGGCTGTTTTGGCTGCTCTCCGAGAATCCCGGGGTGGAAAACGACATCATTGAGGAGGTGAGGAGCGTCGTGAGTGGTAATGAGCTGAATTTCGAAGCTTTGCAACGGATGAGCTTTTTGAAGACCTGTTTGTGTGAGACCATGAGGCTTTACCCACCGGTGCCGTGGGACTCAAAGCACGCGGCGGGCGACGACGTTTTGCCCGACGGGACAGCGGTGAAAAGAGGGGACAGGGTGACATACTTCCCGTACGGAATGGGAAGGTTGGAGGAGCTGTGGGGGAAGGACTGTTTGGAGTTTAGACCGGACCGGTGGTTCGGTAAACCGGATGAGGATCAATGTGATGGTGGCAGGTTTTTGAAGCCGATTAGCCCATTTAAATTTCCGGTTTTTCAGGCTGGTCCGAGGATGTGCCTCGGGAAGGAAATGGCTTTTACTCAGATGAAGTATGTGGTAGCTTCTGTATTAAGTCGGTTCAAGATCCGACCGGTCAGTTTAGACCGGCCGGTTTTCATTCCTCTCTTGACTGCACACATGGCTGGTGGACTTAAGGTTCTGGTTCAGAGGAAATAGTTAGTTATTATAAGCAGCAATATCATCCCTTAATTTCTATGTGCATCAATGTAATGTATTTGTTATATTTAAATGTCGAGTATATAAGCATACAATATATGAATCATGTAAAATATTTATTTCTACTGAAAGTCAATGTGGCTAGCGCCACGACGCTGCCTTTAATTGTAAATCATTTATATGAGATTAGAACGTACGTAATTCCATTTGCGTACAGAAAATATAGAAAAAATGAAAGTTAATTAATTGACTTCAAGGCTAGAAGATATATATGAAAAAAAAAATGATGCAATGCGTATAATGTGCAGAAAGGAACACAAGAAAATAAGGAGATAAAGATATCTATATATATGTTATATCAATAACTGAAAAATATATATATAATGCGTGTGATAGATAATGAAATATAACATTTAATGCCTTGTCATTTTTTGCGATCCAGATTTGCTGAACTTTACTAATGTGGAAGAAAAGGGGGAAATCATTAGTTAGGGTATAAAAGATTCGTTGTCTCAAATTTTTTTATCTTTCTTCTATGTTGGCCATACAAGTTGATGATAATGATGCTAAAAAACTAAGAACCATAAAAAAAAAAAAAAAAAAAGCATGTAGGATCGGCTTGGAAAGATATTTCTCTTTCGGGAATAAAATCCTACAAATAAAAAGACAAAATGTCAAAAGAAAATTTGCCAAAGAGGGAAAGGAAAGTTTCATTATTAGAGTAATATCCTAGTTGTTTTCTGGTGGAGGTAACAATAATATTTTGGGGCTTGCTGTTCTTTTGAACTCCTATAAGTAAAATAATTCTTTGGTTTAGTCCTTCATCTTCTTTAGTCACTTTTTCAATAAATAAGAATACGTCATGCAGGCTTCTACATAACTATTTTCCTCCATTTCCCTTGTGTACTAGTTTTGATGTTATATAACCCTTGCATTTATGAATAAAGATGCCTCAGTCGTCACATTTTAAACGCTAGGGAAATACAATGAAATAATTAATGTGATATTATAATTTTTGCTTGATTAATTATAAATCCCATAATTAATATTAATAAGATATATCCTATTTTTGGTCTTTGATTTTTAAAATGTTTTTAAAACGAATTTTTGCTGCACTAAGTTGTCATAATTTAGCTTATTCTGTACGATTATAAAAATCTTGACAGAAAAAGTTATGGATTCTTTCTTGACACTCATGGCCTAACATATAAAATTATAAAACTGCACATTGTCCTTAGGGCTTTTTTCTGTTGAGATTTTAACATTTGAATGGATAATATGACTACTTTAGGATTTAATCAATCAAGGACTTGCTCTCAGACATTTTAAAAGTCAAGAAACCAAACTAGGACTTAGTCTATAATTTTAGGAAGTAAAAATGAGATCAAACCCCTTTGCTTTTCATAATAATAATATAATATGTACTAATTCATGCACTACATCTTTTTTAATTCTAAAAAATGACAAATCACGTGGGTTGTTATTAAAAAGTTAGTGTATGTGTTAATATTTCATTTATTGTATATTTTAAACAACCACACAGGAAAAATTGCCCCTTTGTATCTGTAACCCTAATGGTTAAATGGCTTCTAGAAATTACAAATTACGTCTAAAAAAAAAAAGAAGGGAAAAGAAAAAGAGACTTTGTTTCCAAGAATCAACTTTTGTTTGCAACGTGAAGTCTTAGCCCTTCAATCGATCACGTAATGTAATAAAAATGGGACTGAAAATCAAAAGACAAGGTTTTGCATTTTGATACAAATTTGAGGAATTTATGGATTGTGTGGTAGCCTCAAAGAAAAGCTCATCAAGAGCATCTTCACCACCAACTGATGGAGACACCAAACACCAATTACGCATGGGAAGAGAAAAGAGGCTACAAACTAGAAAAGAGTTGTTACATAAAGATAAAGCTGAAAGCATGTCTTCCCCTAAACTTCACAAAAAGACTATATCACACCACAGGCTCTCAATAATAGAAAAGTAATCAGATCTTCTTTAGACAGAGATTTTATGTTGATTATACTTATATTTTTTGTTATTAAATTAAAACAATAGATAGTTTTTAATATATACCTAACGGTTGAAAAATAAAATCTTATTATAAATGTTTTTTTTTTTTTAACAGATGTTATTGTAGAAATCGCCGAAGTACTCAAACCAAAATCCAAAGATTTTTCTACTTTTGACCAAGCAAGGCTACTAGAAGTCGGCATGCCAATATGTGTAAAGTAGGAGTGCAACATTATTGTTAGCTAGATGTGTGCTTAAATTCAACTGTTCATAATTGACTAATTTAGTGCACGTGCTTTTGTTCTTCATTTTCTCATTTTTCTTCTTGTGGGAAAAAGTTTGACTTTTCGTCTACAACATGGAATATGACAGTCCTATGTAAACTCAATTTTATATGCCTTTTAACCGACCCAAATTGTTGAGCATGTTGAATCAAACACGAATTTGACGAGCCCAACCTTACATCGTTTTTCATTTTTTTTACTGTTCATCACGGAAATAGGTCAAACTTCAATTTGAGTAAAAATAAAATTTTAGATGCTTTTTAACCAATTTAAATTGAGCTTGTTGAATCAAATATGAATTTGACGAGCCCACCTTATGTCTTTTTTCATTCCATTTTTTTTAATTTTTTTTAAGGAGAAAAAGAGGAACAGATGAAAATCCAATTTGAGTGAAAATAAATTGTATACAAATTTTAAACTTTTAACATATAGCATATTTTTAGTAAATCATAATTTATTAAAGTTTAAAATTCTAAAAATACCACTTTTATGTAAATTTAGATAAATTTATTTTGCAAATCATTTTTTAACTTAGTAAATCATTTATTTACTAATTTTGATAAATTTATATAATAAATCACTTTTTTTTCCATAGTAAATTATTTATTTACTAATTTTTATAAATCTTTTATTATTTGGTAAATCATTTATTCTGATAAATCATTCATAAAGCATTAGTTTATTTATGTAATTAGTTATAAAGTTTTAATTTACTCAAATAAATCATTGTTTTACGTTTACCAATTTATGTAAATTCTTAATTTATTGCAGTAAATTGTTGATTTACGATGTGAATCCTTTATTTACACCAATATTTACTATTTATATTATTTATAAAAGTTTCTAAAATTGCAAAAAAGACCCTAAAATATCCCCAAATTAAGGTTCAATTCCAACAAAACACTTAGCTAAAATTTTTCTCAAATTAAACCCAAAATCCAATCAAGCCCTAACCCTAATCCTAACCCCCAATTTTCCCAAAATCCATAAACCACAAAATTGGTTGGTGGACTTTGACAGAGAAAAGTGGTGGTGGCGACTAAGATAGGGAAAAGAATTAGAGATCTGGTTGAGGTTGCAATTTTCTTATCGCCTCTAGTCGATTGCTGTTGCGATCTCGTCGTCGTTACCGGTATGGGTTCTCGGGTTAATGTTTGGAGAAAGATATCTAGGTAAGGTTGTAATGCTATTGAGATCCGGTTGAGGTCATGATTCCGTTGCCGCTGATAGTTGATTGTTGTTGCGATCTTGTCCAAATCTGGCCACAGTAGCTCTTTCGGCACAGAGTTGATCACACTCAAAGATTTGATCACCATCGTAATCTCTTCGACGACGAGATCTGCAATCCCATATCGACAGGAAGATCCACTCATGGAAAAGAAAGGTAGAGCCCTACATCACACCAAGATCACAGCAACAATCACCATCGCTCATTACCTTTTGGTCGGTCGGCGATGATGGCGCTTCTGGAGAGGAAGAGAGAGAGAATGTGTGTGTGTGGGCTTTCAGATGTGGGGAGAAGGAAGAGAGAAAGGGGGTGGTGGGGACTGTGTGAGAAAATGATAAAAATGGAATACAGTGAAGATTGTGTAGAAGAAGGGTAAAAATAGAATATAATAAATTATGAAATAAATTATGTTATAAATTTTTAAAAGTTTCAAATTATACTATTTACTTTTAAACTATAAAAAAATTGGTCTATTTACTACAATTTCCTTTTTTTAATCTATTAAGGGTGTATTTAATATGTAATATAAGATAGAATTAAAACTACTTGGGTTAACTCAATTGGTGAGGGAAGGGAATAAGGATCAGGTATTCAAAATCTAATGTTCAAGTCTTAATGATGTAAAGTATTTGAGATAGTAGTTTGTAGGAATGGGTGTGTAGGAGCTTACCAACCAAAAACAAAAGTATAAGATAGAATTATGATGAAGGATAAGAATTGATTTTTGTTAGATTAGACAGGAAAAATACTGATTTTTTTTTTTGGGTAAACAGAAAAAAATACTTCCCATTTTATCCAAAAAAAAAAAAAAACACTTCGTATAAAATAAGGAAAAATGCAGATTAATGTCCTTAACATCCCAAGGTTTTAACATTTACCAATTACTAGAGAATAAAATAAGAGGACTTATAGCTAAATAGTTTTTTTTTTAATAAGTTTTTTAATTTAAAAATTAATTAAAAGGTTTTTTTTTAAATAATCAATTAATTTTGTAAATAGTTAATCAGTAACTAATTAATATTAATCATCAATTTTAATAGTTAATCGTTAATTAATCATAATCAAAATGTTAATTTTTTGGTCCATCAACAATCAACTACACTGAATCACTAATATACTATTAAAAAAATAAAATAAAAAAACCTATTATCACCCTCTCTCTCTCTTCCTCATTAGCTAGGTCTCTCTCTCTTTGCTCTTGTCACACGCCATTTTGGATTCATCGACAATATGGCTTTGTTCGGCGGAGAAGGTGACGGCAGAGGCAGGGGGCTTAGCAGCGCTAGCACGATCAAAATATTAGGATTTTGTATGACTCCTCCGATCTCGCCAATCTAAGGCCATGCGTGTCGCTCCAAAAACAACTGGACTAGGCAACGAAGGTGGTGGCTCGACGAGCTTCTAAACTAGATCAACGGTGACAAAAATCACAATCGGCAAAACGCGCGATTGGAAATTCCCCACACGAAGCTACTGAAAGTTTGAAATAAATCCAAGGCATCGTCGCTTGCCCTTGCCGTCACTATTGCCACTCACCTTCACTGGCAACGTTGTCAGTGGAAATCACTGCTACTCTGGGATGCCAAGAAAGAGAGAGTACGAAGTCTATAGAGATACAAATTAATGGTCATTTAACAAAATAATAATTATTAGACCATTTAATTAAAAAAAAAAAAAGCTAAATTATCTATTAAGTTAGGTAAAATAGACCATCTATCCTAATTATCTTCCTTCGTGACAAAAACAAAAAAAACCTTGTGCATTGTTAAAAAAAGGAAAATTATAATAAATAGGTCAATTGTTTTAATTAATAAAAATAAATAGTATATTTACTTAACTTAAAAAATAAATAATAATTTTGATTTAAGAGTCATATAATTTTATAATTATACTCATATTTCTTTCTAGATTTTATTTATTTCTCTTTCCCTTTCCTTTTCCCTTTCCTTTTCTTTTTCTTCTGTGAACTTTTGTTGGGGGCTAAACTTCTCGTTTTTGTTTTTCTGAGGAATTATCTACTTGTTTCTTGAAAAAATTTTGGGTGGAGAATTGGTAAATCAATGATTTACACACGTAAATAAATGATTTACCAATAATATTTTAAAGCTATCTGCTTGTTTCTTGAGAAAATTCTGAGTACAGAATTAGTAAATTAATGATTTACACGCGTAAATAAATGATTTACTAAATAAAAAATGATTTCTAAATAAATTTAACAAGATTTATACATAAGGGATATTTTTAAAATTTTAATTATAATAAATCATTATTTACTAAAAATTTTAATTAAAGGTTCAAAACTTTTCTATTATTTATTTTTATTCAATTTTAATTTTAACCTATTTCCCTCGTTCTCCCTTAAAAAAAAAAAACAACAGTGCTAAAAATATGGGCTGTCTGACTTGGAATATGCGGTGTAGAAGGTGGACTAGGCCGAGCACATATATAATAAATTTAGTGTTTTAAATATAATTAAAAATAAAAATATTAAAAAACACACACACATACGCACAAATCACAAAGTTTATATACAGACCAACCCGTGGATTTAGAACCTTGGCCCAGACACAAGGTCAGGCAAACTTAGCCCCACTGCGTGTTCTAGCCGAGTCGAGGCGGTCCATGGGCTGACCCATCTACCAAACATTTTTTTTCCCTCATCTCGGTTTTTTGTTTCTTCTTCCTCTCTATTTCCCAACTCTCTAACCAAACAAAGTAACTATAGTATTAGACTTTCTTTTCTTTTTTATCTTTATCTAAAGCAAAAATGGATTTAATACGGATTCAATGTATTAGACTTTCTTTTCTTTTTTATCTTTATCTAAAGCAAAAATGGATTTAATACGGATTCAATCTTCAAAGAGGAAAGTCAAGGTTATTAGATTCAATAAATCTAAGCAAAAGAAGAGTTGGGAATATAGAATTGGTTTGAATGCTATTTTGTCTATTAGATTCAATAAATCTAAGCAAAAGAAGAGTTGGGAATATAGAACTGGTTTGAATGCTATTTTGACTATTAGATTCAATAAATCTAAGCACAAGTCAGAATCTCTCTCTCCTTTCCCCTTCACTGGCTAAAATGTCCCTCACTCAATTCAAATATGGCTGGCTTAAATTTGCACCACAAAAAAGCTAATGATTCTGAAACGCCCATAAAAGGGAAAGGAACCAAAAAGAAACAAAAAAAAAAAAAAAAGGATGTTATGATAAGTACAATCCTGCAAGCCTATCAGCTACTGACAACGCAGCAATTCCATTTATTCAAGTGCTTCCAGGAGCATCACTACCAGCAGATTTTCTGTTGAGGTAACGAATCACAGCATCTTCAGCCCTGTATATTTATGCCGCAAGAGAAGGCAACAAAGTCAAATTAAGAGCATGACATGGAAAGAAACAATTGAGATTGTAACATTATGGTCCGGAATCTGGATTCAGTTCCTCGGGACCACCTACCAGGTAAATAACCAAGCCCCCGGTTGAATCATAAGTTCAAACCCACAATTTACACTCTTTTCTATTGTGTTTTCTCTCACAGAAAGATCTAAACGGACTGCAAGAGTTTAAAAACTTCCCACAGATTGTTAGGTTGGAGAACTTTTAAACTTCCACAGATTGTAAGGTTGTTTGGGGGAAGTGGGACGGCCTCCAGTTTCTAACTCGAGCCCGCTTAGGAGGATTTTTGGGTCAATGGGGCTATTAAAAAAAATGTATAAATTGGTTGTAACAGTGCATTGACTCGAATACAGCGGCACACCACATCTCAATGACAATGCCTAAAAAAACCAAGTAGCAACAGTTTTTTCTGAATCCACATTATTCTTAATATGCAACAAAACAAAGGTCAACTCGCTCAATATCAAATGGAAAGGCGTCAAGTTCTGAACTTTACAATGAGAAATCTATTTGGTAACCAAAACTGGAGGTGGAAGTAATACTGAACGGTCGATCGAAAATGAGGTCATCAATGTGGAGACTGCTTATGTGACTCATAAGTGTGTAAAACCAAATAATCAAACATTGATTCACTTGGCAAACCAGAATTGAAGTAAAGAACCATTTGCAACAAACAAATGCAGATGAAAGTTTGTAATGATACAGATAATCGCCGATGGAAACATGTTAAGAACAGAAACTTACCAGGGTTGATTATAGAAATCAGAACGGCGCTCTTTTTCTGCATTACGGCTAGCATCTCCGGCAACAAGCCTTAAGTCTTTACTCTGAGAAGCAATCAGGGTATTAATAAACTCTGCCGGAGACTGACTGAAACCGAGAAAGAAAGCCCGCCTCCTCCTGTGTTCATGGATCTTCTTTATCGATGTAGAAATCAATTCGTCGTAAGTATCAATCTCCTTGCTTGTCTCGGTATTTTTCAAGAACGAAGACATTTCCTTCTCTAGAGGAAGAGGAACATCAACCAGAACATCGTAGCAAGTAGTTCCGGCTGGACAGCTTCCCGAAAGCTTTACTTTATGCTCCAAATGTATAGGTAGTGGCGCACTTAAATGCTGAGCTAACTTGAACGTAACCATGGTAAATTTCATCTTCTCTTCCCCAAAAACTTTCTGCAGAGGAGGATCACACATGAAGGAAGTTGGGTCACTAGGTATCTGCAACTTTCTAGATTTAACATAGTGCCAAATAGCGGCGATGACTCTAGTGCGGGTCTCTGCCTCTATTCCAAGAACCTCACTTAGCGGTTGTGAAAGTTTAAATTTCTCTGGCATATAGTTCATTTCCAGCCTTATCATTGCAGTGAACTCTTTATCCCCTTTTCGCTTCACCTCAAAGCCATCATTAAGAACTGGCGAACGAGTACTTTCCCACAGAATCACATGGTTATCTGGATAGAATTTTGAGTCCAAGTATATAGTAATTTTCTTGAAGAAAGATGAGAACTTTGTACTCAACTTAGGCGGCATTCCAGCAACCACAGGATCTTTTCCATCTTCCAAGAGCCTCCCAACTATCTTAAGTGACCAAGTAGGAGGATCCGCATTCTTGCTCTCAGGTGTAGTTTGCGTCTGATTTGCAAAAGTGTTGAACACGTAAATCCTTAATGTTTTCTGAATTCGAGGGGAGATTTTAAAGCACTCCTGGATGTCAATCTTCTTTCTTGCCAAAGCAGCATCAATACGAGTCTCGAATTCAAGCAACTGAGTATAAAGGGCAGACTCAGGCACGAGGGAAGCAATCTTGTCAGGAATCTGTTTATCAGGTAGCTTTCGCTTCTTTCTGCGAGCAGCTGGGGTTAACTCCATGGTTTTAAATGGCAAACTTGAATTGGCATTGGACGAACTTGGTGGCCGAGAAGGTGGCTTCTGGTTAGCCCTCTTGGCACCTCCTGTGCTGGGCGTCGCCACAGGAGGCGATGACACTCCAGCATTGCCAGCATTGGTGCTGTGCAAGTGAGCAAGGGACTGTGCTTGAGCCTGCAACTGAGCTTGGAATTGGGTGTGCGCAGCATGAGCCTGCGCCTGCGTGTGGGCATTCACAAATTGAGACTGAGCAAGAGCCTGAGCTTGAGGCTCGGACAACTGAAAATGGCCCGGAAAGTGGGACCCGCCTTGTGTTTGGGGTTGTGCTTGAGAAAGAAGATGAGGCTGGTGATTCAGATGCATAGATTGCTGCGGAACCATCCCCGAATTGCCGAAATGCTGCGGTGCCCCAACATTCTTGACCTGATTGTTGTTGTTCATCGACATTGTTCAATCTTTAAAGACCAATCTAATCCATCAAAAAACCAAAATTTTAACCTCTCAAAATCTTCTAAATTCACAAACCAAGGAAAAAAAAAAAAAACAAAATTCAATCTCTATATTAAACTATTCCTTGAAAATCACTAAACTTGTTAACTTCTGTTCCCAAACACAAAAACCAAAATTCCAAACTTGGGTCTATCTTTTCTTTCTCATACACTTTGTCTGAGAAACGTCTTGATTTTCTGCACTAAAACAAGTTCCAAACGTTCCGAAAAGTTGATTACAAAAATAAAATATATATAAAATACAGAAAAAAAAAAAAAAAAACCTGATATCCAATCTAGAAGCAAACCCAGAACTCCAAAAAAAACAGAATGAGCGTAATAATATCTTTCTAAAAAAATTTTATATTGAAATTTTTATGAACTTAAAATCTTGCTATGGAAATTGAAAGAGAAAACGGAAAATGAAAAAATGGGTATAGAAATATACAATTTCGAAAGAATAAACTAAAATGGAAAATGGAAAATACCAACCATATAAAAAATATATATTATAAATAAATAAAGATTCTTACAAGTCTCACAGTCTTTTCTGCAAATTCGTCTCCCTCTGCTTTGAGAAATCGGCCATGGACCAATTCTCTCTCCCTCCCCCCCTCTCTCCGCCGTCTTATGGAGTTCCCAAATTTACAGTTTCGCCCTCGCTGGCAAAACGCCGTTGTCTACACGTCGCAGCGGGCTATTGGAGGGGTTTCGTTTACGTTACAAGAACCATGAAAAAACGGTTAATTTCAATTTTAGCCCCAATAATATATTAGTTGTCTAATTTTGCCTCTTCATTCTTAAAATGTTACACTATTGGTATTTGAGGTTAATAAGAGTTTCATGTTGCCTCTTCATACGTTAAAAAAATTGATGGAATAAAGCACAATGGAAGTTTATTTAATAAATAAATATTATATGATTGATTAGACAGGTGAATTGTATCGGATTCACCTTATCTCCTTGATCTAACAAATGAAATTCATAATTTTGAGTCGCTTTAGTTATATAGATATTGATCGATTCACCAATCCAATCAACTTTCTAATTTTTATTTTATCATATAACTCTTCAATTATTTATCATATGAGCCTAGCAAACTTTATTTTGTTACATTTTTTTAATATTTTTTTGATAAATGGACTAACAACAAAATTTTTGGTAATTCTAGATGTTAATATTGTAATATTTTAAGTATTTGTTTGGATGGTAATTTTAACCCAAAAGGAACTTTACATTTGATTGAATACCCATTCTAACTTTCAGTAGTTCAAGCCTTGAACAATATTTCCACACTTAATTCAAGACAAATTTTTGAAATTCTAATTGAACACTAAATATTCAGTTCAAATTGGCAACTCAACTCATTATAAACTACACTAAAAAAATTTCAACTCAAATAACGGATGCTAAGGTGGTGTTTGGTAAAAGTTTACATTTTAATCATATTTAAATGTAATGTAATTTTATAACGTAAAGTTTTGCATTAAAATACAATCTTTTTCAATAGTGTTATGAAAACAAATACTATTCAAAAATTTTTTAAAACGATCATATCAATTTTTCAAATCTATTATTTATCTTTATTTTTACCAATCACATCAATTTTTTAACTTTAAAATACTTTTTATCTAAACACATATTTTATTTAAATACAAAACAAATACTTTTTAACCAAATACAACACTCAAAAAATAAATTATATTCAAATACAATTAAAACACAATGCGTTTATCAAACGCTCCATAAGTTTTAGAAGGCAAAGCCAGATTAGTGTGTAAATCCTGTGCAATAATTGAAAGGGAAATTGTAATAAATATGCCAATTATTTTAGTCAATAAAAGTAAATAGCATATTTACTTAATTTATAAAATAAATAGCAATTTTGATTTAAAAGTCATGTAATTTTATAATTATACCCATATTTATTTTTAGATTTTATTTCTTTCTCTTCTGCAAACTTTTGTTGGGACTACACTTCTCGTTTTGTTTTTCTGAGGAATTATCTATTTGTTTCTTCAGAAAATTTTGGGTGGAGAATTGGTAAATCAATGATTTACACAAGTAAATAAATGATTTACCAGTAAAATTTTAAAACTATCTGCTTATTTCTTGAGAAAATTCTAGGTGCAGAATTGGTAAATTAATTATTTACACACGTAAATAAATGATTTATCAAGTAAAAAATGATTTCTAAATAAATTTACCAAGATTTACACATAAGGGGTATTTTTAAAATTTTAATTATGATAAATTATTATTTATCAAAAATATATTATTTATTAAATATCAAAAACTTTTCTACTATTTATTTTTATTCAATTTTAATTTTGACATATTCCCCTCCTTCTCCCTAATTGAAATTAACCGTGAAAATGAAAAAAAAAAAAAAAAAGCCCGCCCAATAAGTCTGTTAAATGCAGCCCATAGCCCAATTAGCTTGGGCCCACAAAATCCTCAAAGTCCAAAACAAATCGTAAACCCTAGCTAGTACCGATTGATAGGGCTTCGATTAAGACTTCTCACTTCCTCTTCCATATTTCTTAGAAACCCTAAACTTTTTCTCGGGAATTTAGTGAGGGGAAGTTTAGTCGGAAGCCGCAGATCAGCCATGGTAAGTTGTTTTGAATTTCTGTCGAATTGAATTTTCTAGTTCAAGAACCGAAATTGAACTGAAAATTGCTTTGTAAAAAGGAAAAAAAAAAAAAGTTCCAAAATCCATGCTTATTTTTTCCTGTCTTGATCTTTGGATTGGATTTTTCATTCGATGTATAATTTCTAAAATTTCAGGTGAAGTATTCTAGAGAGCCTGATAACCCTACTAAGTGTAAGTAATCGTTCCTTTTTCTTTTTTTTTAATTGATGCTTTTCTCCACCAAAAACCCTTTATTTGTATTCTAGGTTTTTATTAAATTCATAATTGATTCGGAACAAGGAAGAAACATAATTCAAAATTGTCATTTTCTCAAGTTTTTTAAGAGTAATTCTCGAGTTTAGAAAATATAAGACGCTAATATTTGTGTTCCTTTTTTTTTTTTTTCTTTCCTTTGGTTGTAATTCAGCTTGCAAAGCCAGGGGATCCGATCTCCGGGTTCATTTCAAGGTATGTCTAATTCAACTTGGTGAATTCTCATTTGTTTTCTTGAAGTTAATTGTGACATAATTAGTTGCCCGTGTTCTAAAATTTAGCTGGTCAATTTCCGTTAAAAAATTAACCATCTTGATTTTCTTATGAATTTTTGATGTCGGAATTTTGTTGTCTTGATTAATTGGTTTGGAATGTTCTTGAGTAACTTTGCATGGGCTAAGGTTGATGGTGATAATGTTCTAAGATACGTTGAACATATAAATGTCTCCGATGCTGACGGTTATCCTTTTTTGTTTTGTTTTGTTTTGTTTTTTTTTTTCATTGCATGATGGATTAGTTGTCTAGAGTATAGCAAATGAAATGTTTGGTAAATGAGTTTAAGGCCATACGTGAATTTTCTTTATTTCTTCTTCTTAACTCTGTCTCTTATGATTCTCTACTGCTCGTAATTATCCCTTCAGAATACCAGGGAGACTGCTTTTGCAATTCGCAAATTGGCTTTGTCCAAGGCTAAGAGGTACTTGGAAGATGTCTTGGCACACAAGCAAGCCATTCCATTCCGTCGCTTTTGTGGCGGAGTAGGTAGAACCGCACAGGCTAAGAACCGCCACTCGAATGGGCAAGGACGGTGGCCCGTAAAATCTGCGAGGTTTATTCTTGACTTGCTGAAGAATGCTGAGAGCAATGCTGAGGTATGCCTTATTCTGATCTGCTAATCTTTTTTAGTCTCATCAGTTTCGCTAACCTCGTATCTTCTGTCACCATGTCTTTAGGTGAAAGGTTTGGACGTGGACTCGCTTTACATATCTCACATCCAAGTGAATCAGGCACAAAAGCAAAGGCGTCGTACTTACCGTGCTCATGGAAGAATAAATCGTGAGTGTTTGTTTACATTGCTGAGTTGTTTCTAGATTTTTATCTTCGTCGTTTATGGCAAGTGACCTTTTGACTTCATTGGCAGCTTACATGTCATCCCCATGCCACATTGAGTTGATCTTGTCAGAAAAGGAAGAGCCTGTAAAGAAAGAGGTAATTCTAAAAGGTTCGATAGCATATGTCCTGAAACCAATCTGTTGAAATTTGTAGCTGTGTCTAACTGGTTTGTTAATTATTGTACAGCCTGAGAGTCAGCTGGCTTCCAGGAAACCAGAAAAGGGCCGCGCTCTTCACAGCGGTGCTTCTTCTTGAGCGGAAGGGGTAGAGTTGTCAAAATCCTGAGTTGTCTTTGCCACCTTGGAAATCTTTCTTTGCTTCAATTTTGTGTTCTGCCAAATCTCAATCTTGTTCTCTGAGACGCTTTTTTCTCCTTTTAGAGCCTATATTTTAAAGTTTTATCAGACTTCTTCAATGGTAGTTTATATTTATTTGAGTTTGACATTCATTTGCGGACCAAAAATCAATGGGTTATGTTCAAAGCTTTTCTGTTAAGTCAATTAGTCTCATAACTGTGTGCATGTTGGAATCATAAGCACTTTGAGAAATCGATGGTGCTTAAGAGAACAGATTATGTCTTTAACATTCCGTTAATGGCATTTTTACCGTTTATCAATGAGTCATAAGCAGTGCATGACAAGCAGGTAATTATCTCTTTAAATTTCATAGATCTATCAAATTTTGTCAATCTTGAAGGTCACTATGATTTTTCAATTTTCAATTAAACTATTAAAATTTGAGGTGTTAAAATCCCTTAAAATTTCAACATTTCAACATGTCACTAATTCATGAAGCACTTTGTCAGAATAAAGATTCCAGAGTTTAATTTGTCACTGAAGTCAAAGCATAGAAGAACCAATAAGCTCATTTATTAATTTCCACTCGGTGCCTGCATGGTTCCGCGAAATTATACATGCAAAATTCATATTAATATTTTCTTTCTTGAACACACTTTAAATTTTCACATTTTTTAACTCTAATAATTTAATGCATAACAAACACACAGCTCAACTTAAATCAGGATCTAGATTCAAATTTTTCAATCCAAATCTTTACACCAAACAAATGCTTAGTTTGACGTCTATAGATCACTTGCACCTTTTACAACTTTTTTCCCTTTTCACCTTTAATTTATTATTTGATTAATGCTAGGATGGTAACTTTAATTCCAAATTTTTTAGTACTAACTACACAGACTGCAAATCAGGAATAGCAGATGTATTATCACACGGATTAAATTATTCATTCATCATAAACCAGGAAGCAACCAAGATTAAGTACTAGACAACAGAGAAACAAAAAACCATACCAAACTTACGATGGTCTGGTAGGCTTTTAGTTAAAACATGGTTTATAAACTAAAAAGACATTCATGACAAAAACACCAGTTGTGCAACATCCATCACGTGGATTACAAAATCCACTATCATGACATGACACTTTGACAATATTTCAAGGAAACAAAATAGGAATATATGAAAACATACAACAATAGCCATAACAAAAGTTGACAATGATCTTCAACTCTAACAACCTAAAGCCTCACTGCACCAAACCTCTCGGAGATCAAATCCTGCAATTAGAAATATGGCAGGAATCAATAAAACATGATTTTGTTAATGAGGTAAGAGAAACTACACAAATTCGATCAACAAAAACAGCAAAGCTAAAAGAATAGACTTACATATTTTGTTGAAGGCCACAATGTCACAACTCTGCACGTACTCGTTAATTGGTTCCACCGTTAGGTGTTCCTCAATAAGATTGTCCACAGAGACAAGGTCGTCGACAATGGTGAGCATGATCTGCAACTTCTTTATACCATACCCAACAGCAGCAAGTTTGGCTGGACAAAACAAATAAATGGCAAAATAAGAAACACAATAATAGTTTGCTATAAGGATCAAAACAGAAAAAGTTTAATTAACATACAAGCTCCCCAAAGCAGCCCCTCCATTTGAACACTTCTGACTGCCTCCTCAAGCTTCTTCATGTCTGTCTCATCGTCCCATGGCTTCACATCCAACAGAACTGAAGACTTGCCACCTGATTATCACATAAAATTAAGCTTCTAAAATTCTATTAAAAACCATGTGACAAAGGCAATGTTTGAATTCAATGTAAGAAAGAAATATAAGGCGAAAGCAGCAAACTCACTCTCTTTCTTTTTTCCAGCCGCCTTGACGGCAGCTGCACGTTCTTCAGCAGCCTTCTTCTCTTCTTCAGTCTCTTCTCCAAACAAATCCACATCGTCATCGTCGTCTTCATCAGCAGCAGCAGAAGCCTGAAAGTTATGTGAAATGCTATCAAATGACTGTGCCAATCCATGTTGGATAATCATCTACAAAAGCTAGTCGTTGTGTTATAATTTAAAAGCAAAATTAAAGCAATACAACTAAAAACGAGCCAGCAATACTTACCTTTGAGTCACCTGCTGGTGGGGTAACAACCGCCTCGGTGATGGGAGCTGATCCCTCAACAATGACACCACACCCTTCTCCAGCAACACCACTAAAGTACAATAACACATTACAGATTTAGTGAAATCTAATCACAAAGCAAATGAAGTGAATCGCAAAAAATAAGGAAAACAATAATTTCCGTCATCCTCTGCCTGGTAAATCCAAACGGTTTTTATGGGTCACGAACTTACGAAATCCTCAGAAGCGCCTCAATATGGTTGTACCAACGAGACACGTTCACGTATTCCACCGATGGTGGCCCCGAAAGTGCGGCATGCACCGTGATATCATCCTTAGAAGCCTGATACCTGGCCAGAATCACAGAAATAACACACAAATCAGTACCTTGTAATATCACCACATTAGGCAATGAAATATATATATATATATTAAAAATCAAGACATACCCAGTAATGTAGCTGCGAGTCAGGAGGTACTCATCGAGTTTCTTGAGGCCAGCAGCCGAGCCGAGGTCGTAGAATGTGACAGCCATTGATGGTTATGGATGCTCTTGTTTCTGAAAATAACCAAATCACATAAACACACCAATCAGAAGACTAATTTGCCTCTTTTTTCCCTTTTTTTCTAGGAGAAATTCTCGTTTATAAGTATTCAAGCGAGCAAAAACAAACACAATGAAATCAAACATAGACAAAATACATCTACCAGATGAAATTCGAAAAGTCCCAAATAACTGACGAAACTCAAAAAAAAATCCATAATTAAACAAATGTCTGATTTCTGAATGCAAATCCAAGACTTCCAACCAATAAATTATAGCCCAGATTAGCATTCGAAAATCGAAGAACATTCACACACACACACATATATATGCGTGTATACAAATGTATGACAACAATTCGTCACGTAAACAGAAATATTGAAGAGGTGAAATTGTGAAAATACTCGAGAGAGTGGATCAGAGCTTAGCAGAGATTCTGGAGGAGAAGTGTGAAGCAAAGAAAGGGCTGTGCAGGGCAGAATTAGAGGCAAAGAGAGGTTTGTTTAGGGTTTCCAATTGAGCTATTTATTTTTGAAGAATCATGTAAAAATAAATTATAAATAAATAAAATAAAAAGGGAAATTTGCTTAATAGGTGCTCAAACTTTTGAGCTTTTGACATTTGGAGCCACAGCATATAAAATATTGACTTCTGGGTCCATCTGACAGCTCCATCATGTGCAAAAGTATAGGGATCTACAAGTCAAATTTTGCATTGAAATGGAAGAATTTTGTTGTTGATTATATGAATTTTTTTTCAATTATTTTAGAAGACTTTCTTATAATTTTTCTAGGATATTTTTTAAAAGGAGATTTTTTTTTTGTTTGACAACGATGGTGCTATCTTTTTTTTTTTTTTTTGCTAGTTAACGATTTTGCCAGCTTACATTGTTTAAACAGATGTTCATATTTTTCACTTATAGAAATAAAACAATAGCTTAAAGAACTATTTTTCTACTATTTTCATCAATATCCATGCTTTCTCTATAATTATCAAACTTCCCTCAAATTTTTTTCAAAACTATCGTCCGATCTTTGCTTCCGTTTGTTTGACACATCCAAATTTAGAAAATAAAAAATTTTTCATTCTAAAAAAAATAAACTTTTCTAAATTTCAGTATCTGAACATCTAAAATTGTTCATTTTTAAAAAATAGAAAAAAAAAACTCTCTAAAAACAAAAAATTTTCATCCACTCAAATGACTTTTCACTTTTAAAAAAAATTTCAAACAACTTTTTATTTATTTTATTTTGAAATTAGGGCGTTGATTTAAGACATGTTCACCTTTGGGCAGGGACGTTACACCCAAAAAGATGTGTGAATTTATTTTTTGTGTTTATATTCCTCCATTTTTTTGTAGCATTAAAAATAAAAAGTTTAACTTTTCATAAATAAACTTTTAAAAATTCTGCGATTACCAATAGGATTATGTTATGAGAAAACAATTGAGAGTGAGGTTATGCTTAGGGGATTTTTGAAGATACCGAGATCTACTTTTGAAAAATTTTCACTTTTAGATTAAAATGTTTGTTTTATAAAAAAGTGCCTTTTAAAGTTCTGTATAGAAGTATAAGAAAATTTTCACTTTTAGATATTAAAAAAGACTTTTCTCTTTAGATATGGAAAAAAATTTTATTTATTTAAACAACTTTTCATTTTTTCACAAAAATTTTTTCTATTCTAAAAGTGAAAAATTTTTCATTTAAAAATGGATACCTCATTTAAACGGATATGGAGTTTTTGAGGTTAAGTTGAAAATATGTGTTTGGAGAAGACTTTTAGAAAATTTTTCTAATATAGAAAATAGTGTAAAAATTAGAAATGCATTTACAAAAATATAAAATGGAACATTTTTCGTTCATTTTATCGTTCTGAGTAGTTAATAAAAGAATCATCTCATTTTGATTTAAAATAAAAAAATTGTGAATTTTTAAAATTTGAGTCTTCTAAAAATGGAAAATAAAGAAAATAAGAGATAGAATTTAGAATATTAGAATTAAACTGTGAAACATCATTTTAAAATAGCTATCCCAAACAAGCTTTGAAATTGTTACTCCCTTCTCCTTCTCCTGCATAAAATAGCAAAATCTACGGAATTTTAACTATAAATTGCATCAAATCATATCAAAATAAGAAAAATGAAGTGTAAAAATTATTGAATGCTAATGAAATAATGTGTGTTATAAATTTTTTTTTTTTTTTGTTTAAGCCACCTTATCAATGTAAATGTTTTGGGGATCAGATTCTGTTATTTGTCAAATTATATGTGTGGTGAGAAAAAAAAAAAAAAAACCACATACACACACAATTTGAAAAACTTCTAACTTGAAAGAGTGATTTATTTTATAGAGGTCCAAGCCTATTTAACTTTGAATGCACAGATAACATTGACTCACCATCCTAGGCAGTTGACCAAAAAAAAAAAGTCTAATGACCTTTTCTCATTATGTGTGTGCATGCATACATTGGCACACTTGCCAATTTATTGGACTGTTTTGGAGAAGCTCTACCGTAGAGTTTGTTTTTTAAATCATTTAAATAGTATACACTCATTTATAGTATTAGAGACTAAAAAAATTTGAAGAACCCCATAATGAACAGCCTATGTCGTTGACCACCATCGCCACAAACAGCTCCATTAGCTGCTTCACACCATCGTCGTCAACCCACCATGATGAAAGAACCCACTGGAAACTCGTTATCTTCTCGAACTTCAAACACCCACCTATAAATGACCGTCCATTGACAACCATTGTCTTCTCCAACTTCAAACACCTTATCGGACACCCTATCAATGGGCTCGGGGTATCCCTCTTTGCCATGGATTTTGGTCCTCCAAGTCTCTCCCTTGTTGCTTCCATGGTTAGGGTTGCTTGGGTAGGGCCACGGCAAACTATGGAGATTCAATGGGAGAGGTCGTAATTGATTGATTTCATAGGGGACAGAGGCAGTGCCTAAGATTTGTGGTGAAGGAGGCTCTATAGGTAGTTTCATAGGGAAAAGGGTGTGGTGGGGGGTTTGCCAGCAAAAAGGAAGGGGGATGGTCGGGGAAGGTTGTCGTGGGAGGGGGGCTCGCCTTTGGTGAGGATGGGGGTGGGGATGGTGGGTCACTAGAGTTCAGGGTTGGAAGATTGGCTTTTATTTTATTTTATTTGATTGATTTTTTTATTTCCTAATGTATAATATAAGCTAAGCTATATCATAACTATTATATAAAAGTAAATTTTAATCGTTTGATTATATCTGAATAGTTAAAAATGAGTTATATCATAAATTGTGGTAGAGCTTGTCAAAAAAACTTTACCACAACCATTTTCATTTTTCAATCTATTTACAAAAGAAAAAAAAAAGAGAGACATTGAATTTCTTTTTTATTATATAAAAAAAAGGACATCATCTCAATAATTTTTGTATAAAAAAATTAAAGGCAGAGGGATTATAAAAAAAACAAGTTTACTTATGCTTTATTTGGATACAAGATTAATTGAGAATGTCATGTAAATTCAATATAATAAATATAATATATGTTTAGATATTTTATATTTTTATTACATTGCATTACCTTAAAATTTACTGTATATTTAGACTATTTGTGAGAAAAAAAAATTGATAAAAATATATATAAAAAAGAAAAATAAATAATAATTATATTAGATTTAAAAATTGAAAATATTTATATTTAACCATAATTATTGATATATTTGATGAGGTGTTTGGATGAGGTGTTTGTTTTTGGAAAATGAAAAATTTTTAGATATGAAAAATAAAAAGTTGTTTGGAATTTTTTTTAAAAGTGAAAAGTTGTTTGGGTGGGTGAAAACTTTTTGTTTCTAGAGAGCTTTTTTTTTTCATTTTTCAAAAATGAAAAATATTGGATGTTCAGATACGGAAATTTATGAAGGTTCATTTTTCTTGAAATGAAAAATTTTTCATTTTCCAAATTTGAAGGTGTCAAACAGACGGAGGGATAATTTATATGTATTTCAATGCAATACAAATTAAACATTGTATCTAAATACTGTTTAAGGTGCAGTTGGCCTGAGGCAACGAAGGTGGAGGGATTAAGAAGATGAACAAAACCACGCTCCCTTTAATCCCTTCAACCGAACAACATCAACTCTCACTTTCCACAATCCTTTTACTTATGAAAGGATTGAATTGCAATTGAAAGGGAAAAAAAAATGTTTTGTCTACAAAGATCGACCTTTTATTAAAGTAAATAACTTATCAACCTTATGTTTGGATAGAAGATTTGTTTTTGAAAAATAGAAAATTTTTAGATATAAAAAATAAAAAGTTATTTGAAATTTTTTTTAAAAGTGAAAAATTATTTGAATGAATGAAAATTTTTTTATTTAAAAAATCTTTTTTTATTTTTTAAAAATGATAAATTTTAAATATTTTGATATGAAAATTTAAAAAAGATTTTTGTCATGTAAAAAAAAAAAAAATAACCCAAACGTGAATATGATATATATATTTTTTTTTGCGTTAGCTCTTTTTCCAAAGGGGTGAGTTAATAAAGTAAAACAAAACCTTTGAATCTCAACTTCATTGTCAAATCAATCATATGTCAAAATAAAAAAAATAGTATCTAAAAATAATTAGAGCCTAATAAAATCAACAGTCAAATTAATGTGTAGCGTTAGAATAGTAGTCAAACTAATGCTTGCATTTATGAGATGAGATTTTGTTACTCCACAGACCAAAAGAGGGTGTTTAGGAGACCGTTCAAATTTTTGGTTTATGTTTTTTTTTGGTCTTTTTTTTCTTATATATTGTTATTCACTTTCTAAAAATTCTCAAAAAAATTCAAAATTTTTAAGCCCGTAAATTTTTTATTTAAAATCAAAATAAGATGTTTTATTTTAAAATATATAGAATTTCGAAAGTAATGAAATAATACACATATTATTAATTTTTTAAAGTACATAATTTATCTTTATCAAACACATATTTTCAAAATTCAATCTGTAAAGAGATATTTAGTAAGTGCATTACATTTATATTGTATTTGAATACAGTTTATTGAATACAATTTATATTTTGATGAAAGTATTTATATTGTATTTAGATGAAATGTATCTTCATTGTATTTAAATAATAAATAGGTGTTTAAATAAAAAGTATTTAAATTGTATTTAAATAATAAATATGTGATATAATGGGTAAAAATGGAGAGAAAAAAGAAAGAGAGAAAAAAAAAATCTGATGTATTTAATGAAATTATATAAAAGGTCAAATAATTTATATTAGATTTAAAATATAATGTAATTAATATTTAAATATAATAATTTTACATTTAAATAAAAATTATATTATATTTAAATATAATATAATAAATAAACGAAACATAAGTTGTAAAACAAAGGTTCTAGCAGTTTCTGCAAACAAGTCCTTCTCGCTGTGAAAAACCTATTATTTGATAGATATGGGCAGAGTCAAAAAAAAAAAAAAAAAAAAGTGAACTTTACAAGTTATTGATGGTGCAAGTAAACAACAATTTCGAAAACGTCTAAATTCCAAAGCACTGACTTATTTTTGTCAAGATATAGGCAAATGAGCCTGTTTGCCATTGAATGCTCTAAAAACATTATTCACTAATTGTAGCTTGATAGTTGACCAAAAAAAAAATTGTCTAAAAAGTACTTTTTTTTTTTTAAGGACTTAACGCATTGTATTTTGATTATATTTGAATAAAATTCATTTTTTAAATGTTGTATTTAGTTGAAAAGTATTTATTTTGTATTTGAATGAAATGTATGTTTAGATGAAAAATATTTTAGAGTTGAAAAGTTGATGTGATTGGTAAAAATAAAGATAAATAGTAGAGTTGAAGAATGATGTGATCGTTTTAAAAATGTTTTGAATGATAATTGTTTTCGTAGCACTGTTACAAAATTTGTATTTAATGTAAACTTATATTATATTTTAATAAAATTAAAATGAAATTTTTTCTCCAAACAACACTTAAGACTTTATGCATACACATACATTGGCATGCTCTCATATTTAGTGCTAGATTGGTGATGAATAAGTTTAGAATGAAATAAAATTTTAAATCTAAATTAATTGATTTAGTTATAATATCTTGATATTTCAAAAAAAAAAAAAGCAAAACTTAAACAAAAAAAATTTGAATCTAAAACTGCAAAATAAACTAGACAGAACAATGTTTTCCCATTAAAGAAAAAAGACGGTGTTTTGATAATTTTTTTAATCTGAAATTTATTATGTTGTCTTTTAAAACCTATTATAAGGACAGGTATAGAGATTGATTGGAATTTATATAATACGAATTGAGATAAATTAAAATAATAGAAGTTAAGAATAAGAATTGAAAAAAATGATAAAAAAATCCTATAAGAACTCATAAAAAGATATATTGAAACTCATTTTCAAACTCACCTTAAATTTTACATATGATATTATAAAACATTTTAACGCAAATTTCAATTTTACTTCTATTTAACACGATATTATACATATTTATCCCTTATTTCAAAAACTCAAACTAACAGAAATTAGTATTTTATATATATATTTATTTATAGAGTAGTCGAAAAAAACAAAATAGATAAATTGTAAAAGAAAAACAAGAGCTATTTGATTTTTATTAAAATTTTACTTTAAGCTACTCCTTTGACAAATTTTATGTCTCCTTCCCTATATACAACAAGAGAGCAGGAGGAGATAAATATAGGGCACATGCATATACTGTTTAGCTTTTCAACTTGTCTTT
The DNA here is from genome assembly GCA_035233585.1 of Antiaris toxicaria. Lineage (NCBI taxonomy): Eukaryota > Viridiplantae > Streptophyta > Magnoliopsida > Rosales > Moraceae > Antiaris > Antiaris toxicaria. The sequence goes on from CP141155.1 coordinate 3,845,852, forward strand.
TGTCAATATGTTGTATTTTTCATACTACATCAGCTGGAGGGTTGAAAATGGGGTACAAATCTTGAAAAGTAATGACAGAAAATTTTCTCTTTTTAGTTGCAGGCATATTAATTCGATAATAATTACTTTCCAAAAAAAAAAAAAGGCTTTAGTGCTCTAGATTTTACAGCGAATAAAAATGATAAATCTCTGACGTTCAAAATGAATTTACTCCAGTCGCTTTAAAAAGAAAATCAATGGAGTGTTTACATGTGCGTTACAAACAGGCAATTACTCTTTTAATGTCAATGACATTAATCCCAAATAATGCATAGCAAAACTTTTAAAATATGAAATAATTATAATATATGCAATCAAATTAATATAAATTACATAATATAATTGATTTTTACATATAATATATATATAAATTATAAATTGACTTTTAGCCTTAAAATATGTCTGGAATAATCTGAATTAAAACAACACCGTTGGGATTGTTACCGACTAAGCTCCATATTATTTGGTTACACCTTCCATGTACTTCATTGCATGATTGTTGCATCATGAATTTGTGGAGATAATTTGTAGAGGAGATAACAATTATTGATTTGTATTATTTTTAAAAGCAAGAAATATGGTGTTTGGTAAGAGAGAAAAACAAATGGATTATGGATGCATTATTTTAAAACTCGAGGTGGGTTGAATCACCTCTTATAAATTGTTATAATGTTTTTTTATTTTTTTAATTTTTATTATTTCAATTTTTTTTTCATTTCTTAAACAAAGATTTCACTCCTCCCATCACACGAGCCCTTAGTCTATTTACTGGTAAAGGGAAATTTTTAAGAGAAAACTTGTTATTACTTCTTACTTGCATTGGTTAAAATATTTGTTTAGCACAATATATAAATAAAAGTAATGTTAATTAACTGTTAAAACAGTTATTCATATTATAAATAAAGATATTGTTAGTATGATGAAAATTTATCAAAGAAGTTAGAAAAAAAAAACATAGATTTTGCAAATTGTTTAAAGCCCTTTTATCTTCATCTTCGCATGTGTGATTTTAATTAGGGTTCATTGGTTTTAAGATCTATTTTAATATAACTTATAAGTTAAATTAAATTAATCAAATTGATTCTAATTTAATTTAACTTATTGAGGTCCACTTTCATTATCTCTTATCTCCATTTTCATTATTTTAATATAATTTTTAATATGAATCATTTTTATTTTCATACTTTTTAATGCAAGTCAAACTATACTGTTATATGGTTGTTAAACTATTTTTGCTTGTCTATCAAATTAAATCATATATTTTCATTTTATAATTGAAAGTATTTCGACCCTCCTGATTTGGTGCCAAACCGACAACAAAGATAATACTCTGGAGCATCACTTATTCAAGTCATCTGCACGTATCCACAAATTGTGGTGGTTTCCCCTCCCTTGTATAATAAAATAAAATATTAATGGTAAGTTATGATATTTGGAAAAAAAAGTGTTATTTAATGGAATGTTATTTTTTTTAGTCAAATGTGCTAATTCGGCTTATATGGCCCCTTGTTTATACTATTTTATGTTCATCCAATTATATATTAACACGTTTATAACTAATGTTGTTTTATATTGATAAATAATATTGTAAATGAAATTAAACTTTTTCTCATGTGTTTTGATTTTACTAAAGGGAAACTCCACCCAAATTTGGTATACCGTAAATTTGGTATCCAGACTTTTTCATCTAATTTTTAAAACATTTTCAATTTTTAAATTATTAAGTACTAAAAGTTTATTTTTATGAGTTTGAAAGCTTAATAATTACAAGAAAAAAAGGGGGAAAATAACGTTATATATTAGAATACAAAGTATGATGATTGTCTTTTTATTCTTTGATGGTAAATCTAACATTGACATTTATATATAATAGAGATGATTAATAATTTTTTTACCTTAATACCAAAATTTAGCATTAACATATCTGTTTAGCATTTGCATTAGCATTACCATAAATTATGTTATATTATTTTTGAACTTTTTCTTATAGCAAATGTAGAAATAAATATTGAACCCATTTTGACAATAAGTTGGAGCGAACTTTTAGAATTTTATTTGGAAATATGTGTGAGGTTGTAGTGTAAATTAAAAAATTAATTGAGATATTTGAATAGTATAAAACTTAAAATATATTTGAGTTTTGATAGATAATATAAATCTTGTTTGATTCTTCTTATCCTTGCAAGCGTTTAGCAAAAACAATCATCTCATTTCAACTTATAATAAAAATAATAATAGATTTTTAAAGTTTGAATTTCATGAAAATAAGAGAGAGAGAGTGTGAGTTATATATAATTCATAGGTTAAGTTTATACTAAAATAATATTTTATTATTGAAATAAGTTAATCTAATTACAATTTTTATTAACTTTTTAAAAAATAAAACAAAATTAAACCTAAAATTTTAGATTGGATTTATAAACTAAATATATCCTGAATTTATACAATAGTTATATAAAATAAGAGCTTTTGAAAACTTGGAAGGTGTTTAAAGCAATAACTTCAGGGAGCGTTTAGTAAACGTATTGTATTTTGATTGTATTTGAATGAAATTTGTTCTTTGAATATTGTATTTGGTTGAAAAGTATTTATTTTGTATTTGAATGAATGAAACTTGTGTTTGGATGAAAAATATTTTAGAGTTGAAAAGTTGATGTGATTGTTTTAAAAATGTTTTGAATAGTAATTGTTTTCGTAACACTGTTGTAAAATTTGTATTTAGTGTAAAATTATATTGTATTTGAATAAAATTAAAATGTAATTTTTTTACCAAACGACACCTCAATACAAAAGCTAAATTATTTTTAATGAAAAATCAATGAAAATATTAAAGCTTTTAAAATGACAAATGATTCTGATGTAAAAAAACTCAGATCTCGTTTGGCAAACGTTTTTTGGTGTTACAAATATCAATTTTACACCAAACGTAAAATTTTACATTCAAATATAATCATTTTCAACAGTTCTACATAAACAATTACTATTCAAAAAATTTTTAAAACAATTACGTCAACTTTTCAATCCTAATTATTTATTTTTATTTTTATCAATCACGTCAACTTTTCAATTTTAAAATACATTTTATCCAAATATATATTTTATTCAAATATAAAATAAATATTTTCAAACCAAATACTACATTAAAAAAAAATTATTTAAACATAATTAAAACATAACGCGTTTAAAATGGGTATGCAAAAAAACTCAACTATAACCTATAAGATCAAACGCAGACTGACTTGACCAACTAGCATCAGTTAACCCGTTCTCGCTCCTCATGCCCTACGCAAGTGTGAACACAAAACTAACAACAAAAACAAAAAAGTGACCAGACAAACAGCCACGTAACGCTTAAAACGTTGCAACTTGCCACATTGGAAGAAAGAAGAAAGAAGAGAGAAGAGAGAAGAAAGACGACCCCAACCCAAGACCAACATCCCAACCCCGCCACGGCGCATTTTAGAAACAATCAGACAAGTCCTCGCCTAACATGCACCTCAAACCTCACCCCACTCCACAACTTCACTCGCTAGACTGCGCCGCTTAACGTGCGCCGTCCGGTCTCAAGTGAGAGGCATCGAACTTCCGTGCACCAACCACGACGAAGTAGAAAAAGGAAACTACTATTAATTAATTAATTACTAAATTTTTTTTTGGTTATTGAAAGGTAAATTAAATAAAATAAAAATAGAAATAATAAAAAGGAAATGGTGAAAGCAAATCCAGGGGAATAAATAAAAAAATATTATTTATTTCCTTTATATCTTCTTTCTTCTTTTCTCTCTTGCTGTAGCGTTATGTATAACAGAGGAAAATAAAAAAAATAAAAAGAGGAAAATAAAAGAAAAAAGGAAGACCAGAAGAGAGAGAGAGAGAGAGAGGAGAGAGAGCTATGGTTTCAACGAGGCGAAGTGGATCTCTCTCTGGCAACAACAGCAAAAGATCTTCGCCGTCCGACGACAAACCGCCGTCGCCGAAGCGTCAAAAGGTTATACGGGGGAAGAGAATCCGTTTCTGCGTTTTTTTTCTCCTTTTTCTCGCTGTTTTTGTTGGTGGAGCTTCAAAGTGTGGGTCTTTTTTCCTGTTTGGATTGGTAGTTCTAGGGTTTTGATTCGGCTGGAATTTTTTTTTGCAGGTCGAGAATGGTGGAGGAGGTTCGGAGAAGTCGATGCCGGCGGCGGCGACGGCAGAGAATTCAAAGGAAGTGTGTACGCCGACTCCGCCGCCGGCCGATCCCGGAGAATGTGGCTCCGGCGACGCTCAGATTGCCGGAGATGGCGCCAGCTCCGCCAAGACCGAGGTGGCCTCCCCGGCCGTGGCCGTGTCCACGCCGATCGCTGAAGGTACGGAAGATCTGTTCGGCCTTTGCAATTTACTACTCGTCTTGTATCATCAACCGTTTTGGTTCAATCTGGGCTGATTTTTGGGACGATACTCTACTCACCTCTTTGAAATTTCACTTCTTTTTATGTTTTTATTTTTTTTCCTTTTCTTTTTGGCTGGTTTTGAAGGGACCTCGCCTTTGGTAGACAAGCCGAGAGGAGGTGCTCTTTCACTCAGTCTTTACCAGAAGCACGCAGCTGGTTTCGAGACGTCGACGCCTTGGTGTCGGCTTTTGTCTCAGTCTTCGCAGGTCATTTGTGCTCAAATATCTCTAAGTTCTTTTCATTTTCTGTTCATTTCTATTTGCTTAAGGAGATATAATCATATTTTGGACATTCTTGATCAGTTTAGAGCTAAAGGTTCGAGTTTGATGATTGGTTGTTTTGCATTTTTGTGTGGCTCTAGAATCCCAATATTGTTGTCTCGACGTCGAATTTCACAGTTGGGTCACACAAAAGCTGCAGTTTTCAGCTGAAAGAACAGTCTATCAGCGGTTTCCTGTGCAAGATCAAGCGCACACCGGTATATTTCTTGAAGTGGGTTTCTGAGATTTTAGTGGGGTTTTGCCGGCACTGAAAATCGAGCACACGTACAAGCACTTAACTTTGCCGCTACAGGAGGTTTTTTTTAGTTGGTCGGGAAAAGGGGTTTCTTTTAGTCAGTGGGGGGGAGTGTTGGAATTCTTTTACTGGGGTTTTATTTTTTATATTTTTAACTCGGGTTTTTAAAAATTTTTTTTTTCAAATTTGAGCTTCGTAAATGTATATGCAGTTTGACCACTCATTCTTTCTGGACATGATCAGCGCGAGGGCAGTGCTGTAGCAGTTCTGGAAAGTACGGGAAGCAAGGGGTCCGTCCTGGTTAATGGGACAACGGTCAAGAAAAATGCGAATTGTGTACTTAACTCGGGTGATGAGGTGGTCTTTGGATTTCTGGGGAACCATGCTTATGTATCCTTTTGTGCCCAATAAATTGACTTGGTTAACTGCCTATTTTTTAATATAGATTTCAATAGTGTTCATGTATCTTTCATGCTTAGTGATTAGGGTGTGGTACTCGTGTAGTTTCCTTAATTTTTGTTCTGCATAGATTTTTCATCAGCTGACGAATGAGGTAGCTGTTAAGGGTATGGAGGGTCAGAGTGGTGTTGCTCCTGTTGGAAAATATTTGCATCTTGAAAGGCGGACAGGAGATCCTTCAGCCGTGGCTGGGGCCTCCATCTTGGCATCTCTTTCAAGCCTGAAACAAGACTTAACGCGGTGGAAGTCCCCAGCTCACTCCACTTGTAAATTTCATCCAGATGCCGAAGGACCTTCTCATTCTGTTGTTCATGATGGCACAGAAGTTGAGCTTGATGGTCCGGAAGGCACCTCAAACCCAAATTTGGGAAGTGATAAAGCTGAAGACACTGGAGCGATTGACAAGACCCCTGACTGCAATCCGGACTGTGGCACAGAGGCAGGCAATGTAAAACTCTCTGGGGTGAATGATTTGCTAAGGCCTTTATTGAGGATGTTAGCTGGATCACCTAGTTGTAAACTGAAATTGAGCAAAGGTATGTTTAAACAGGTCTTGGAAGAAGCAAACGAGTGGACGAGGGATTCGCAACCGGCATCAACGTCAGGCCTGTCTCTGCGATGTGCAGTATTTAAAGAAGATATACATGCAGGGATTCTTGATGGCAAAAGCATTGACGTTTCATTTGACAACTTTCCTTACTATTTGAGGTAGAATTCGTTTACTTTTCTTGATATTCTTCTTTACATGTATTTCAGCTGTGCAGAGTAAAATTCTTGCATATTTTATGAAACAAAATGTCTGATCTACTGCAAGAAACAAAGTATCCAATCTACTGCAATCCTTTTTCATATGCATGGATCTCCCACGCTTGTAGCATTATGTTTTCTGCCTTTGGCCATCTCTCTGGCTCGAATTGTGGTCTCCCCTTTTTTTCATTTCGTTTTTCTCATCCTGAAGTTCACTTGGGAATCTGGGTATCTAAAAGTAAGAGTGATTTAAATAAGCTAAAGCCAGGCTGAAAGGTCCAGGGGCCTTGTTTCCATTTGGGACTGGTTTTAAAATATTGTACCTTGTTTTGTGGGACTTCGGTGATTGCATATACCTGATTTGGGTGGGAATTCTTGACATGATTAATAGTTAATAAGGACAAGTTACATGCTAAAAAGACGCTGATAATTCAAATAATCCAAAATTCCTCTGTGGAGTGATGCTCTATTCTTTTTTCCTTGATAGGTTTTATCTGTCTACACCCTAGTCTTTGGTCTAGATAATTATCTATTTTTCATTTGTGCTTTCCTTCCTTTTACTATTGAATGTATGTTGCAGTGTTTCTGGTCTTAGATGATGCTTCAGTAATATGTGCCTATTATTTTTTACTTTTGCAGTGAAAATACAAAAAACGTATTGATTGCAGCTTCGTTTATCCACCTGAAACATAAAGAACATGTGAAATACACATCACAACTTAGTACTGTGAACCCACGGATATTGCTTTCTGGACCTGCAGGTTTGTCTGATTTGTTGGTCTTGGTTTTGGTTATTGTTTCGTGAGTGATATCATTCATATTCCATTAAGTTGATAATCTTTGTGTTTCAACATCTTGCAGGGTCAGAGATATATCAGGAGATGTTGGCAAAGGCCCTTGCCAATTACTTCGGGGCTAAGTTGCTCGTCTTTGACAGCCACTCGTTTTTGGCTGTAAGATAAACAGCCATTTTTCAATTTTGGAATTTAGCTCTCTCAAGTCTTTTATTGCTGCTGTTCTTCGATGTAGTCAAATTATCAATCTTGATTCAGTTTACAATCACATTACAAGTCAATGAATCAATAGCACTTTGACATTTGTATTTCGTCACTGCTACCATTTTCTTCTTTCATTAAGCATACTTGTCAGAGATGATGGAGGCTAAGAAGTTCGAATCATTGATGATCAAATTTGGTGTAGGGTTTATCATCAAAGGAAGCCGAGCTGCTGAAGGAAAATGGAGAAAAATCCTGCAATTGCTCCAAACAAGGCTCTGCACCCACTGATTTGACGAAGACCATGGATCAGTCAACTTGTGAGGCAGACACACCAAGCTCTTCAAATTGTCCTTCTTGTGGCCTGGAATCTCAAACAAAGATGGAGGCTGAGACTGTCCCCTCTTTCTCTGGGCCAACCAAGAATTGTTTATTTAAAATAGGTAAATTACTTCAACTTGTCCCAGGGCTACAGTAGGCTTTTATGGGCTGTCCCCTGTCCGTTGTTTTGGTATCTTGGCATGATGTCTCTAAATATGAATTGTGCAGGTGATAGGGTTAGGTTTAGTGGTGCGGCTTGTGGTGGCCTGTATTCATCTTCATCGAGGTATAATATTTATAAAAAAATGTATTCATCTTTGTCGAGGTATAATATTTATAAAGAAATGTATTCATTTTTCAAATTTTTTTCCCTGAATGCTTTTGCTTTAGGGAATGCTTCACCCGTTGATGCTATCATGCTCTTATTTATCTTCTATTACATGTTTAATAGGGGCCCACAAAATGGAGTACGTGGAAGGATTATGCTACTTTTTGAGGGCAATCCTTTATCAAAAGTTGGTGTAAGATTTGATAAACCCATTAGTGATGGTGTTGATCTTGGGGGACTATGTGATGTAGGTTACGGATACTTCTGCAATGGTATGATTTGACATCATTAGAAATAATTTATCACCTTAGGCCCCTTAAATGGTTGCTTTCTATGTTTCTGTACTTCTAAATGCTGAAGCTCTGTCTTCCTCTTCCCTTCTCTCTCTGTAGCTTCTGATCTTCGTTTGGAAAGCTCGGGTGTAGAAGAATTGGACAAACTACTTATTTACACATTGTTCAAGGTTGCCTTTAATTTAATTTTGTTTTTGTCCTTTGTTCCCCTATGTCTTGGTTCCTTACTAATTTAAAATAATACTCTCTCCAGGCTGTCCATAGTGAGAGTAGAAATTCTCCTTTCATCTTGTTCATGAAGGATGCCGAGAAGTCTCTTGGTGGAAGTACAGAGTCATATTCGTCATTTAAAAATAGGTTGGAAAAGCTTCCTGATAATGTGGTTGTAATTGGTTCACATACCCAAACTGACAACCGAAAGGAGAAGGTAATGCTTGTCTTATGTCTTTGGTTTTACTTTACACGTTCTCGTGTTATGCTGTGTGAAAAGATTTATTCAGCTAATTCTTACACGAGGCTGAACTTCTTAATGATTCTTGAAACTAGTTCTGAAAATGTAAGGGAAAGTAGAAGGTTATAGAGAAAATTTTAAGTAGGAATGTATCCTGTTACTGACATCTTAAGTATCTTTTTGGACAACCTAGCATATTGGAGGAGCTCTATCCGAGGGGCTTGTGAGCATTAGTTGTGTAGTTTCTTCCTACATCATATGGTTTTCAATTCTTTGGGGGGATTATTTACCTGGTGAATTACATGATTCATGCTTCTGAAATATTGTGCGGTTGGTTAGGCTCTAGTTTTTAACTCGATCTCACTAGACTGGTTCGGGAGATTTCTTGGCTATTCTGTAAAAGAAATACTATGTATAGGTTTATCCTTTTTATTTATTATTCTTACATAATCCAACATTTTTAATGCCAGCATTCCTTCAGCTTCTCTGTATGTTCCTTTCTATTTCTTAAATTCTTGGCCAATTTCTATTATTTCCAAAGTCATATCAAATGGATTCAGCACTTTAGAATGTACGGTTTTTGCATGAAAGGGAGAAACTACCGTCACATGTCTAATAATGTTAAAAGGAATTAGAGCGTTAGGTATTAACGTTTCTCCTGTAGCTTAGACACTGGTGTCAAGGCCTGAGTGGCAACATACATGCTATACGAATATGTGTAAAACCCGTCTTAGTAGAACCAAGAGATTAGAGTGGATTTTGCTTAAAAATTTAATGCCTGAGCATTTATTTTTTCTGCCGTTTTTCCATAGCTTGTCCTTGAGGTTTACTACGTTTTCTATAAGTTTTACGAACATTTTAGTTGTTTATTTGGTTACTTATTTATTTTCTAGTCGCATCCTGGTGGTCTGCTCTTCACAAAGTTCGGCAGCAACCAAACTGCTCTTCTTGACTTGGCATTTCCGGTAATGATTATATAATTTTGGAGTTTTTTATTTTATTTTATTTAAAGTTTAAGTTCTATCTCTGCCGTTCCTAACCTTTTCTTTTTTGTCGCATTCAATATTTGGCACCAGTAGGTGTAATATTTTTTGGATATTTATAGCTTTGTATATTTGTACTTAGAATTGGTCATCAGACCATAGTGTTAACATCTTCTTAATTTCTCAGGATAGTTTTGGAAGACTGCATGATAGAGGGAAAGAAGTTCCCAAGGCAACAAAACACCTCACCAAGCTCTTCCCAAATAAAGTCACCATTCATATGCCACAGGTTTGTATGGCTTTATATGATTAGAATGTAAATGATTAGATTTTTTTTTTTCCATATGTATGTGCGTGTGTATTGGGTTCTCACAGTGGATGATTATGTTTCTTGTTCTAGGATGAGGCACTTCTTGTCTCATGGAAGCAGCATTTGGATAGAGATGCTGAAACCCTCAAAATGAAAGCAAATCTAAATCATCTACGCACCGTGAGGACTTTTTCTTTTGCTCTATATGTGAACTATATCTTTTATTTTGTTGTGGTGTGAAAGTCAAACACATCATTTTGTGGTAGAAGGTTAAAACTCATATCTACATGCAGTGCCATACATAACACTTGGTGGATGCTTGGTTGCAAGGCCCTAACCCAAGAATTACAATTTAGTTTTTGTCTTTTTCTAAAAAGTCAATAAGTTTCATTATTCAGCAATTAAGCATGCGTTTGGTTCGTTGATCTAGCTTAATCTAGCTTGAAAGTTAAGCAAAATTGAGTATTTCATTCTAATTTAGTTTAACATGACTGTTGTTGGAGATTGTGAAAGTAGAGATGGCTTATATTGAAAGTTGTGTTGAAAGTGAAAGTAGGCTTTATCAAATTAAACTAAACTAGAACTAAGTTTGACAACTTAGCTTAATTTATAAGCTAGATTAAGCTAAGTCGGCGAACCAAACAAACGAACCCTAAGATTATATCGTAAAAACTTTTTGAAAGTTAATAATTTTACGGATATAAGTCGAAATTAGATGATTTTTTTTTTTTAAATTGCATAAAATTTTGAGTCGAACGAAACAATATCTATATTGATATTTTTATTTCCAAGCACATTTCAAGTTTTTACGCTTTTTGGCTTTAGCAGTTCAAACACATGTGAAACATATAACTCAGCTCTAACCACAATTCAAACCCAAAATTTTCAGTTCAAACTTTGCAACCAAATGTGCGCTTTACATTAGAGTACTGAATTGTGTCTTAGAGTGTTCTTTACAGGCTAAGCAAAACATTTTAAGGGACAGAAGTGAGAGTACTAAGTAACCTAGTTTGAAATTAGGATGGAAGATGCATAGCTCAGTAAGTTGGAATGTGTATTTCCAGTCTTTGCTATGAACTACCTAAAACATTCCAAGGTACTGAGACTTGGTGCAGCTACCTTGTTTGAAACTATGAAAGATCCCTATTATTCTTAACAAGTTCTTTAAATGTTCTTTACATTATTTTCCGTCATCCCTGATTGAACTTTGAACGGAAATGAGTTTTATGGGAATATTAACTATAGTTAACTTTTATGTCTAGGTTTTGGGTCGGACTGGAATTGAATGTGATGGACTTGAGGCACTATGCATCAGGGACCAGACACTTACCAACGAAAGTAAGTTCTGTTTTCATATATCGTATATATTTCGTTAATTAGATTTTATTTTGCTCTTCGACCTCTGATCTTTTGTAAGATTTGTTTTATTTTGCAGGTGCAGAAAAATTAGTTGGATGGGCTTTAAGTCATCATCTAATGCAGAATCCCGAAGCTGATCCTGAAGCAAGACTTGTTTTGTCCAGTGAGAGGTAACTGAAAGCATATTTCCTGATCTCATTTTGAGTAATAGTTAGCTGAATTATTAGTCACTGGATGTAATATGACACAGTTGTAATGCCATGTTACAATTCTAGCAGCATCCAGTATGGGATTGGAATGCTACATGCGATCCAGAATGAATCTAAGAGCTTGAAGAAATCACTCAAGGTGAGAATTTAATCTCTCTCAGCTGGATTTTAATCTTAGCAAGTTTGATTTTTTTGAAGTGATGTTAGAATTTCATTATTCTAAGAAAATCTGCTTTGACTTTTTCTCCCCCCTTTTTTGGCTGAAATCAGGATGTTGTGACGGAAAATGAATTTGAGAAAAGGCTTCTAGCAGACGTCATTCCACCTAGTGATATAGGAGTCACTTTTGATGACATTGGGGCCCTTGAAAACGTTAAGGATACATTAAAGGAACTGGTGATGCTTCCTTTGCAAAGGCCTGAACTTTTCTGCAAGGGGCAATTGACCAAGGTTTTAACACTTGTATATAGAAAAATTATGCATCTTCATCTAAGGTTTATTGTGTTACAGTAAATTCCTACCTTATTTGCTCCATCTTTGGTTCATTTACTCGTCTATTTTACCATCGATGTGGAGTAGGTTTCCATTTACTGCATCAATGTGTGGTTCACAGTTACTTGAGGACCAGTCTGATGTTTGTGCTTATTTGTACTGTGCCTCCCTCTAATTATGTGTTTTGTCTCCATGCAGCCTTGCAAGGGCATACTATTATTTGGTCCCCCTGGAACCGGTAAGACGATGCTTGCCAAGGCTGTGGCTACTGAAGCTGGTGCAAACTTTATCAACATATCCATGTCTAGCATTACATCGAAGGTTTGCCAATTATAATAAATGTTTATTCTGATGAAATCCCTGTGCTGATTGCGTCTCTTTAAACTAAAAATTGTTGTGTCCTCTCTTATTGCAGTGGTTTGGTGAGGGTGAAAAGTATGTGAAAGCTGTTTTCTCCCTAGCTAGTAAAATTTCCCCTAGTGTCGTATTTGTTGATGAAGTAAGTTTCTGAGAGTCCTTATTGACTAATGTATAGCATATAAATGTATATATTTTATTTTTTCTGTGTTTTGTATTCATTTACTGTATAATTTGTATTACATTTACACCATTCCTTTCTTGGGTTCTTACAGGTTGACAGCATGTTGGGCCGAAGAGAAAATCCAGGGGAGCATGAGGCTATGCGTAAGATGAAAAATGAATTTATGGTGAACTGGGATGGTTTACGGACAAAAGATACAGAGCGTGTTCTGGTGCTTGCGGCTACAAATAGGCCATTTGACCTTGATGAGGCTGTCATCCGAAGGCTGCCGCGTAGGTAAAATATCATGTTGGATCGATTTATGTATGTTTAATTATGCATTTGCTTTCATTTGTGTGCTTGGTCATGCGCCAATAACTACTCATTTCTTGCCAATCAAGTCTATTTTTTACTGTTCCTTGTAGTCTCCTATCACAGTTGACGTGAAATTTTTTGAGCATGTGTTCTCTACAGACTAATGGTAAATTTGCCGGATGCTCCCAATAGAGCAAAGATATTAAAAGTCATCCTGGCTAAAGAGGATTTATCTCCTGATGTTGATTATGATGCAATAGCGACTATGACAGATGGTTATTCGGGAAGCGATCTTAAGGTTACATACTATTTTCCCCTGGCTGGCTGGTGTGAAATTTTTTTCTCTTTGGTTTATGTTTTTTTGTTGACATGTTTGACCATAAATGAGGTTCACCCATTGCAGAATCTTTGTGTAACTGCCGCACACCGTCCAATTAAAGAGATTTTGGAAAAGGAGAAAAAGGTATGTTTCTTAATCCAAATACCAAGCATTAGAGCAACCTTTAATTTCTATCTAACACCACTCGTGTTATAATTTACAATAATGCCTCATTTGTTTGCTGCATTGCATGTGTTTAAACGTAATGCAATTTTCATCCAAATTTAAAATTATTACATTCAAATACCAATCACATTACATTTTAAATTCAATACAATCACCATTCACCATTACACTTTTTTACTAATCCCATCACATACTCCCTTTCTCCCTCCTTTTTTTTCTCTTTACTTTTATCAATCACATCACATACAATACTAATAATACTTCTCATCCAAATAAACATTGCATTTGAATGCAATGTAAATACTTTTCATTTCAATGTATATTACATTCAAATCATTGTATTTAGATGCAATACAAACACAGTGTATTACCTAAACGTCCCATAAGTTTTTCAAGTGATAACTTGGTGTTGAACAAAAGACTTGGTTGACTTTGAAAGGTTCTGAACTAATTTAGTTCTAAAGCCCATGGGAAATCTGAATGGATCTTTACATAAGCTTTACTACTTTGATCTGATGTTTTAAATCGATAACAGGAGCATGCAGCAGCTCTAGCAGAAGGTAAACCTGCTCCAGCTTTGAGTGGCAGTGCTGATATACGTCCTCTAAATATGGAGGACTTCAAATATGCTCATGAACGGGTAATTAAGAATCAATCATTTTATGGTTGTTTGTTTGCTTGCTTGCTTGAAGAACATTTCTATGTTATTTGATGGATTCTTTCTAAATTCTAATCTTTTACGTTCGGTGGTTAAGGTATGTGCTAGTGTTTCATCCGAGTCGGTGAACATAACAGAGCTTTTGCAATGGAATGAACTTTATGGCGAAGGGGGTTCCAGAAGAAAAAAGGCTCTCAGCTACTTTATGTGAATCCCATGTACAAATGGTTTTTCCTCTCTTCTTCCCAATTCTTCTTATCTTCATTTTTCCTGGTCATATTCTATAATTCTCTAGGCTTCTCCTGAGGCCCGTGTCAAAGTAAATTTTCCCCTCATCTTAGGGCTATTTGGAGAACCATTTTGTATGTAAAAGGAGACATGAAAGTTCTGTAAGCTTAGGTTATCTGTATCCTTTTAGTTTCAGGGTGGCGGTATAAAAAAAGGCAGGTGAAGCCTTTCCCAAAAATTTGCATTGGCTTTACCGCTCGTGTTTTGTTCCCCCCATCCCCTTGCTTCCAACATACAGAACATGTCCTTTGAACATAAAGATATTATTGACATCAGAGAAAAACAAGAAAGAAACAATGACCATGTGCGTATATATATATATATGTATGTATGTATGCATGTATGTATAGCCATTTTTGTCTTTTTAAGTTTGTGGAGAAATGGAACAATAAACATTTCTACATCCTATTCATGTACTGGTTTCATTTTCGGATGTATGTACGCATGCATGTATATTAGAGTCTAGTTATGTAGCACATTTGGTTCAACTCTTTCTGTGGTAAGCAGATCAAAGACTTTTTGCATTACTCCCATTATTGTTGGTTATTATTATTTTTGTTTCCTCGCACCTTAGGCATTTTTATAGCCCATTCATGCATTAATTGTGAAGAGAAACTAGTACTGGCTTAATTTAACTCGTTTCATTTTCCCCTTTTTTTATTTATTTTTTGAGTGGAATTCTATACATAATCCCTTGTTAAGAGGGGAGAGCAATCGCAACACTTGTGTGGTTGTTACTTGCTCATGGGTGTAGGTTTGCTCATCAAATTTTAACTGGAATGATCCCGCCGGTTTCTGGAAGGCGAGACAGGCCACCGAATTGAGCCGTGGATATTTGGTCGGTTACCGGCCGTCAGTTTTCGGCGGTTTTAGGGGTACGCTCTAAGAGCAGTAACTACGCCGTTTAGGAGCAGTGACTTGAGATAGTTATTGGTTTTTTATTTTATTTTATTTTTATTTTTATTTTTAAATGTATCTATCATACTGACATATATTATAGTCAATACTGAAAGAGCCCTTGTTGGAAACCAATTATTACCTTCGTACTAGCAGAGACCTCTGACCTTTCCGTCTCACAGTCGAACTTGCAAATTTACCAGACAGAGATGGTGCCTCACCATTGTTTTGACTTCCAAATAACATGAAGAGATGACATACAGAAGGCTATGCCTCTTCGTGGCTGGATAGTCTATCTTCACGGTTGAACGCGTATACGTATCACCGTTTGGACTCTCATAGCCTATCTTTAATGATCAACGCCATTGACATGACGCTCTAAAGAAAGTGGGCTCGGACTGTGTTAGTTCTGGCTCAAGTTCAAGAGCCTCTACCGAACATCGAGCCTATTGCTCGCATGGATCAGTGAAGGTTTCGGTTTATTAGGCTTATATAACATCCTTGCGTGCGTATGCATACTTATGATTCCTGAGAGACGCTAGCCACTACGTAGTGTTGTTGAGGGCTTTGTTGCTTATTTCATAGGATCAGTCCAACGACCCCAATTAACACACCAAAAAAAAAAAAAAAAACCACAAACAGAATGCGAAAACCATGAAATGACGTACACTAATCAGTAAGATAGATGAAGTAGAAGCAACAAAGAAAAAATATTGATATTAGCATTATTTTGGCTCGCTCTCTTAGAAAGTGTAAAATTGAGTTTTTTTTTTTTACATTTTTTTATGCATAAACGTTGATTTATTTTTGAGAGTTTTATTTGTTTTGATTTATTTTTGTTTTATTTACTTTAATTGAGATTTTTTTAAAATAAATTTCATGATATTTTTATTTAATTTTGTTTTATTTTAGTAATAGTGTATTTAGTGATAGTGTATTTTATAAGATTAAAATTAAATATTTCAAATTGGTTACCCTATTGTATTTTATTTTGAAAATGTTTAATTTTCAGACTTTGTCTACTTGCAATATCAAATTGTGATAAAAAATTCATGTGTTAAAAGTGAATCTCACTAGATGTTACTATTTATATCAGCAGTTGAACCCCTTAATTAGTCTAGTTTTGATTTTCTTATTAATATGAGCATTTTAAAAATGAATCACTTAAATTGGAGTTCGTTCATATAAAGAAGTTACGACAGATTTTAACTTTGGATCAATAAGGAGACAGTTGAATTCACACACAGTTACTTTTTCAATTTTTCTTCTTTTTTACTTAATTTTTCCTTTTCTCTCTCTCTTCTTTGTTCTTTGGCACCGAACATCCATGATTGTAGCACCATCTGATCTTATGCGTGGTGTGAGGGAATAGTATCATTTTTTTAGTCTATATAAGTTAGGGAGGAAGAAAGGAAGAGGGGAGAGAGGGAAGTGGAGAGGAGGAGAGGAAGAGCGAGAATGAGAAATGTAATGTAAAATTATAAATGCGAATATTTTAATAAAAGAATAACTAAAATTAGAGTTCTTACGAAGAAGTTAAGATATATTCTAATTTCGGATCAATAAAGAGATAGTTGGAATTCATATACAGTTACTTTTTTTTTTTTCATTTTTCTTTATTTTTCCTTTTCTCTTTCTCTTCTTTCTTCGTTGGCACTGAACATCCGTGATTGTAGCACCACCTGAACTTATGTGTTGTGTGAGGGAATAGTATCATTTTTTTAGCCTATAAAAGATTAGGGAGGAAGAGAGGAAGAGGGGAGAAAGGGAAGTGAAGTGGAGTAGACAGAGTGAGGATGAGAAATGTAGCATAAAAGTATAAAACTTATGATGAAACTAAAAAAATATTTCTTTTCTTTTGTTTTGTTTTATTTTGATATCAATAAAAAATATGAGTTTTTAGAGGTTCTGTTAACCCAAGTATTGATAACCATTCTAGACTTTTTATTTTATTTTTATTTTGTCATTATATTTAATTTGTTTTATTGTGTTATTTTATTTTTCTTTGTGAAGTAAATAAATTTTTACTGAGAACTATGACGTAGTCGAATTATGATAATTTAATTAAATATGTTGCTATGATTATTGTATTTATTGGCATATTTATTCTCAAATTTAATGCTTTCAAATTTCTAGATAACTTTTAAACGATTCAAGGAATAAAATGATACCGAGAGGAGATTTTTATGACACGATTTTAGAAGAAATACTATAAAATCTAAGATAAAATAGAGATATATCTATCTGTTCTTATGTGGTACATTATTAACTACCACAAATTTATCAAAAAACACTTTTTATAATTAAATTTAGATTTGTATTTTTATTTTTCACATATATAGTATTGTTCACATACACGGTATTATTCACATGTATGATACTATTCACATATATGATACTATTTATTGTGAATTTTAATTTACTAATCATTTACGTAAATTTAACTATAAAACTGTAAAATTTATGTATAACTTGAGAAAGAATACGTAAAGCAAAAATGATAGTTGACTATTAATAAATATGAATATAAACTTATAATAATATACTTAAATAAAATTAAATCTGATTAATTACATTGAAACTATAATTTCTAACATCTGTGTGTTTGTTTGTGTTTTATTAATTTATAATCATTTTTTTGTAATTTTATTTATTTAATTTTTCATTTATAATATTATTTTTGGTTGCTCAATTAAAATTAAAATTAATTAATTTTGATATTTAATAATATTATTGTTGTGAGAATGGTGTTTTTCTCCTTATTTTATTAGTTGTTTGATTTATTCACTCGTGAAAAATCTATAACATTTTGCAACATGTTGCAGCAATAACGCTTGAATAACTTGGAGCAGGGGAAAAAAAAAAAAAGCTAGAATAACATTTTTTGTTTCACACTAATTGCCATGACAAAGGTGTTTTTATACTATATATGCACACACCATAATTCACACCACTTGGACTGGAAAAAGGGGAAAAAAAAAAAATTTACGCAAAATTTTTTTCCATCGTTGCACTACACTTTAGAATTTTAATATATAAAAATGCAATTAGGAAAAGGATTTTTTATTTTTACAGAGAAGGATCAATTTAGTTTTTCCTCGTAAAATAAGGTCATTTTGGATGGTTTCAAGTTATTTTGAAAAATTTTTTTTGAATGGAAATTTCATTAAACTCATTGAGGAAATACGAAAACATTAAACATGATAGATCCCTGTCACATAAGATAAAATCCTTTAATAAGAGCGGACCTATGAATAAAGTTTGATGACACTCAAAGGGAAATATACATGCTTGAGGCCTAATAATGGGTATATATAACAATCTAGGGGTGAATATCGGGTGGGTTGACTGGGTTTTTGAGAATTTTCAACCCACCCAAACTTCACCCGGGTGGGTTGGGTGGGTTTTTGAGAATTTTCAACCCACCCAATCAAGTTTGGATGGGTTGATTTCAAATTTAATCCACTTAATTAACCTAAAATTTAAAATCAACCCACCCAATTAAATTTTAGGTTTTAAATTTTGGGTGGGTTAGGTGGATTAATCGGGTTGAACATAATTAAAAAATAAAAAAATAAATATGGCTAATCATTTAACTTAAAATAAAAAATATATGAAAAAAACATAACTTTCAGCATAATATTAGTGTTATAAAACTCTAAAATTATCTTATAAATTATAAATCGATATAAAAATAAAATATATGAAAAACAACTATAAATATAAAAGTTGTAAGCTAACAAACAAATTATAATAAAATTTCATGTAATATAAAATATAACTAGTTGTTAAAAAATTAATGTAAAATATAAGACAAATACTATATATTACGAGATATGAAATATATTTATTTTTACATATTAATAGATTGGGTAGGTTCAAGTTAAGTTGGGTTTTAAAAAACTCAACCCCAACCCACTCAATTAATAGTTGGGTTGGGAAGGTTGGATTAATCTCTTGATCAAATTGGTCAGGTTTGAGTTATAATGGGTTGGTTTGGGTATGTTTGTCGAGTTCTTCAGGTTGTTAGGTTTTTTGTTCACCCCTATATAACATGTATGACTTTTTTTGAAAATACCTTAATAATTGATAGAATTTTTGAATCAATAAAGGGCCAAGACTCAATAATACTAAGGTTCACTACTAACTACATATGTAAGGCTTTTTTTGACAATACCTTAACAATTGATGGAATTTCTTAAGTGATTGAGGACCAAGACTTAATAGCACTATGATCACTATTAAATCCGCATAGAAGCAAACTTAGTGGGACTAGAAGACCCCAAGAATTAGATTTGATAGACAAACTACTAGTACAAAAGGTAGGAAAATTGTTAGGAATGTTCTAAGCGGAAAAGACATTTTAATGTATTTCATTTATTTTGAACTGGATAATAAAATTATATTTAGAGGTTATTCAGTATATTGTTGATTATCCTCATTCTATTTACATGTTAAAGTAAATGTAAGTAAATATGGCTCACTGATTTCTTTAAATCATTAGAATGTTGCATACAATGGACTTTTACATGCGAGAAGACAATGTTCTAAGATTAGCAGTCTAAACTATGGTCCGTAGTCTATGAAGTTAGACAGAGCATCTAATTCATGTTAAGACTATTATGTTGTCTAAGGCCATGGTAGGGAATATATGTCTTGAGTGTCTAGAGTATAGACTTTCGAATAGAGACATAAATATATTACTTCGTGGTGACATATTAGACCGAGACTAAAACGTGGTTGATCTGCGTAATCCGCTATGAGTGAATCAATATACTTTTGACGTTTATTATGCAATAACCTTAATTTTGAGTTAATGAACTGCTTTATGTATATGACTTGTATACTTAGATGTTCCAATGGCTAAAGCGTCTCAGAGATAGTAAGCTTATAAACCGGTTCGTTGGGTACATGACTTGTGCACGATAGAGGGTTTATTTGTAGATATTGGAATCATAACTCTAATAAGAAGTTAAGGGTATTCTCTTAAAGGCATTATATTGGATGTGAAAATGAATAAGACCTTGGGTCGTCTACTAGGCGGATGACTTCTTATTCATATATGATGAATAATCATTTTCGTATTCAGTAGTATAATGGAACTTTAAGATAGCCTGATCAGTACTTTGAACGGACTTTGACCTAAGGTTGATCATGGATATCATATGAAGGTTTTACATATATGACAAGGTCATTAGACAATGGCTTATCACAGGCTTTTATAATATAGTATATAGTTGGGAATTCAGTTTTAGGTTTATAGTGGTGTGACTCTGAAATTAGTGATCATGTGGTTGAGTTGTTTGGTTTAGAACAATGTCCACATGGATTCACAAGAGCCTAATTATATATGTATAATTGGTCTCTCTACTAGCTCCACATAATTCGTTAATGGATGACAAATTGATCAAGTTATACTTATTGGCTTGTTGTCTTGTATAGATATAGGTAGTGTCCACAAAGGATAAGAATGGAAGATAAGATCCTCTCCTATTTGAATTTGAATTTTGTTTTAGATAAAAGATTACATAATTATTTGAATTCTAAATAAAGTTACCATGATTTTATTTAAATTTGGATTGGAATTGTAGAAAATTATTCGTGAGGGCAAAATTTGAAATTCAAGTTTGTTTGTGGAATTTGAAATTTTGAATTTGAAATTTGAATTTGAAATTTTGAAATTAGAACTTTGAAATTTGAATTCAAATTTTGAATCACAAACCAAGTGATAACCAAATTTTATTGTGGATAAATCCACATGGCAAATTCGGTTTTCTGGTGGATAAGGGAGAGGAAGCTTTTGTTTGAATTCTATTTGAATTTTGAATCCTAATCCCTCTCAAACTGACTGAATTTGTTGAAGAGAATTCCACCCTTGATGGAATCGGTTTTTGTGGATAAGGATGAGAGGAAATTCAAGTTAAAAATCCTATTTGAGTTTTGATTTTCCTCACACTTTAATACCTAAATCTAACTATGTTTTTTAGCCTTGGAGAAATTGGTTTTAGTGGATAAAGAGGAGATAAAATTCAAGTTAAAATTTTGTTTGAATTTTGAATGCAATATATTTCTAGTGTGGCCGAATTTGATCATGATCTTGGCCTAAGGAAGAGTTCGGATTTTGCATGGAAAAGGAAGAGAAAAAAAATCTTCTCCTAGTGCAATTCAAACTTTAATAAATCATCTTATGCAAAATTATAAATAGGGGTCCTACCACTCCAGTTTTCTTAGACTATAGACTCTCAAGTGACAGGCTTATTATTACACAAATCACTGTAGTAATAAGTTCTTAAAGAGATCTGGATGGTCGGAAGGAGATAAGTCGCGCTAGTATATTGATTGAGGATCTGAATGCCCACACATTTTGCCATCCGAGAATTGTAGAATAGTAGAGAAGACTAGTTGATTGAAACAATTCGGTTACTTTTCTCCTGCATTCTTGGCGTCCTCTGAATGTATAAATTTATTGTTGTTAATTTATTATATATGACATCACAAGATATTTAACGATTTTGAAAAATTTTTGTAATTTCACTGTGTAATTTTTTTCGTTTTTTTCCTACAAAAACTACTTATATTATTTGAAATAACAAACATAAATAAAACATTGGAGATAAGTGATAATTAAGGCATTGTTTTTATTACTTATAAACTTACATACCACAAAATAAAAAAGCCAATCACATAGAAAGAATCTTTATCAATAAAATGATCTATGTTGTTAGAAAAAATTGGATTGCTGAATTCGAACTGTTGTAGGATTTCCCTGATGTATGATGAACTATTTCATTCTTACTTTATTCCTTCTCACTATTTATAAATTTTTTTTGAAAAGTCATATCACAAATAATTAGTGTCTTAAAGTCATTTTGCAAGTTTATTAATTACTAGTGTGAACAAGATATCCTAGTGGGCCTTTTTTTTTTCCTAAAGGTATTGCCATTAGCCGTTTGCTTGAGTCTCCATGCAAAAGTGTGTAATTAGCTCATTTTTTTTATCTTAATAAATAAATGTTTTATCAGTATTAAAAAAAAATTAAAAAATTAACTAAAAAAGAGTATTAAAAAAAAAAAACTCAAAGTTATAAATTTTTTTTTTAAAATTTGAAGTGGGGGAATTTTGTACTTTTGGTGTAGTTAGATATGAAATTACAACTATATTATATTTACAATTATAACAAAGATGGAATTATGTGATAAGATTTAAAAATTCATTTTTTCGTAAAAAATAAATATTGAAAAATTCATTTGTAAGTACGGGATTTATCAAAAATAACTTCTTTCTTTTTTTTTTTTAATTTAAATTTGCATATGGGTGATTCGAACTTTCGTCTCATGATGGAGTTAAATATGAGATTATTATTAAGTTATATCTACAACCACAAAATAATTTTTTTTTTTAAGTCCTAACAAATTCAACCATTTTTAAATAATCACCCTAAAATTCAGTTATTTTCCTAAATTACCGCCATAACAAAATTCGGCTATTGGACTGGACCTTCAAGTAGCAATTGGTGGGCCAATAGTAAAACGCCTGCAGAAGTCGTAAAAACTCCTTGGGCCCAATGTAAAAACCCGATCCAGAAGTCGTCTCCATCTTCCACAATTACGGTTAATCAATCGACTGATAAACGTCGGTGACTTGGACTAATTTTCTCGCCAACCAAACAGCGGGAAGGACAAACGTGCCGCGGAGCGAAAATCGAGGTCCAAATGGCAGATGCGATCCCAGCACCGCCCAGATCCGCTACAGACCTCTTCGCGGACCCGCTCGACGGCCATCCGCTATGGTTCAAGCCCGAGCTCTTCCTCTCGCCGGATTTCGACTCCGAATCTTACATATCGGAGCTCCGGACCTTCGTTCCCTTCGACACTCTCCGATCCGAGCTCCAGAGCCACCTCTCGTCCCTCAACCACGAGCTCATCGACCTGATCAACCGCGATTACGCCGATTTCGTCAACCTCAGCACCAAGCTCGTCGACGTCGACGCCGCCGTGCTGCGGATGCGAGCTCCGCTGTTGGAGCTCCGGGAGAAGATCGAGCAGTTCAGAGGCTCCGTCGAAGGTTCGCTTGTGGCCTTGAAGAACGGGTTGAAGCAGAGATCGGATGCCGCCGAGGCCAGAGAGGTCTTGGAGCTTTTACTCGATACATTTCATGTTGTCTCCAAGGTAATTCATTGAATTCCTAATATTTTAGCGAACTTTGAGCTTTATTTTTTCCTGATTACTCACTTTTGTCCATAATGTGTGAGATTAAGACTAGTTGATTTATAGGCAATTGAGTTTTATTCACGGAAGTCCTTATTTTTTGTTTAGAATCAGTCTTTCGATAATAATAGTTGTCAAGTTGAATTGAATTGAATTCCCATTTGCAACAATTGTTTCGGAAATGTTTTAATGGGAACTCTAAATATTTTAGATCTTTACTCTCTCTCTCTCTCTCTCTCTCTCTCACACACACACACACACACACATATTTATTTATTCCTGTTGATTTGTGTATTCTGAGTTCATGGAAATTAATTTTTGATTAGAGTAGGTTGAAAAATTGATAAAAGAGCTGCCTAGTGTCCCAGCTGATTGGTCAAATGGAGATGTGAATTTGGCAGAGAAGAATTCATTGAGTAATGGGACTTCCTTACAGCATGCCGAAAGTGGAACGAGTTTAAGAGAAACTCAAAGCATGCTTTTGGAGAGAATTGCTAGTGAGATGAATCGGCTGAAGTTCTATGTAGCTCATGCGCAGGTCTTCTCTAATCTTTCACCATCTCAAAATTCAATTTTGGTGTCAAATTTTTAGCACAAAAATAACTAGCATTTTTCTTTTTTTGGGTTTCTTCAATTGCCCATTTTTGGTTCAATAACTAGATATCTCCATGGATGGCTGAAAAGTGCAAAATCCAACTAGACGATCGAGAATGCATTTGATCTCTTTGAAAAGAAAGATACCAATTATTTAAATCCATTTAAGTGGACCTTTTCCCTTATATTCTTTTATTAGTTTGAATCTTGTGAAACTTGTCTCGAGTCATCGTTTTTCCAAAAGATAGCCAATTTTGGGTGCCATTGGTACCTGTACCTTAGGGACCTACACATGTGCTCTACTCAGGGGGGACTTGTGCGTTCTCTGCTCATTGATTTTCTCTATTTTGCCAGTACAGAACCTACCTTTCATTGAGAACATGGAGAAGAGGATTAAGAGTGCCAGCCTATTACTAGATGCTAGCTTGGGACACTGTTTTGTAGATGGTCTGGAACACCGGGATACAAGTGCAATTTACAATTGCCTACGTGCATATGCTTCCATTGATAACACTAGGAGTGCAGAAGAAATTTTTCGTACAACAGTTGTGGCCCCATTGATACAAAAAATTATTCCACATGGGCCATCAACAGTGGCTACCGGATCAGATGAACTTGAGAGTGATTATCAGCAGATCAAAGAATGCATTGACAGAGAGTGCAAATTTTTGTTGGAAATTTCTTTCGAAGGTATTGGTATTGCTATTTTACTTCCGTCAGCTTGGAAGACAACTTAATTTCACTCTGCAGTTGCTTTCATAATACTGTGATTCTTAGGTGCTATTTTGTTATGTTTTTGTTTTACAAGTTGTTTATGCACTCTCGATTCATGCTATATATTTTTTTTCCTGTAGGAGTATGAATCCACTCTCAACCCATCTATGTTTCGGCATAAAATTAACCAAATTTGCCTACTATTTTTCAAGCCTTATTTTATAACTCTAGTCCAAAGTACATATCAATATATAGTTAATCAGTTGTGACAAACAGAAAAGTGTGGAATTATTAAATATGTTTTCCATGGATTTAATCAACACAAAAATTTAAATCTTCTCATTGTTGTCGTGCTTATTTTACAGAAAATTCAGGTTTGCACGTATTTGACTTCTTGGCCAATTCTATCTTGAAAGAGGTTCTCTCAGCGATTCAGAAGGGAAAACCTGGTGAATTTTCACCTGGAAGACCCACAGGATTCTTGAAAAATTACAAATCAAGCCTCGACTTCTTGGCTCATCTTGAAGGTAGTGATAGTTAAACCATCCTGTCCAATCATGTTATAATGCTTTATGACTGTTACAAGCCTATTTGCAATGCACTAATGCATTGTTCTAGTGATCCTCTGGGCCTCTTGGACCTTATTGTGATATGTATGTAATAGTATGTTTTGTTTACCATAATTTGACATCTATTTGTCATCATGCAAGGCTACTTTCCATCCAGATCTGCTGTTGCTAAATTTCGAGCTGAAGCTGTGTATAGTGAGTTCATGAAGCAGTGGAATATTGGGGTTTATTTCTCTTTGAGGTAATTTTGGTGCCAGTTCTGTGTTGGATACACTGTCAGAATCTGCACGGATTCCTCTCATACTAGAATTGCCTCAGGTTTCAGGAAATTGCAGGTGCTCTGGATTCTGAACTAGTGGCAGCCAGCCTTGTTCCTGTTCAGGACTTTCGAGATGTAACCTTGAAACAAAGTGTTGCTTTGTTGAATTGCTTAGAATCCTGCTGGAGAGAAGATGTTCTTGTGCTTTCTAGTGCTGACAAGTTTCTTCGCTTATCCTTGCAGCTACTCTCAAGGTTAGTTCAGATTGGACCTTGGATACTTAATTATTTGTTAAATTTCAATCCTTTTTGATGTCTTATTAACGATTGACTATGGATGTATAATAGATACGCACATTGGTTGTCATCTGGACTGGCTGCTCGTAAGTTGGGTAATAACACAGCCTCCAACAGTGGAGGTGAATGGGCTGTTAGAGCTGTCCCAGATGATTTTATTTATGTAAGCATTCTTTCTTATTTTGGCAGAAGTGCTTGTGATTTTGCAGTACTACACATGTCAATCTTTTGATTCTCTGGTCTTTGACAAATATGCAAATAACAGTAATAGAAATTAAGGGTGTTTTTTAAATCTCGACTTGCTACAATTTGCAGTTAGAAGTATTTTTGATTTGTTTATACAATAAGCAAAGCATGAAATGATCATACATAAACCATAGTAATAGATGTTCTGAATATTGCAGATTATTCATGACATAAATTGTCTGGCGACGGAGGTTTGTGGAGACTACCTGCAACATGTTCTTCAGCTTCTTTCTTCATGTTCTAGCGATGTTCTTGATCTTGTTAAGCAGAGCATTTTACAAGGTGGAAAATCCTTGACCGATTTGTTACCTCTAGTTATAAGTGCTATTGTAGAGACTCTGGTTGAGAAGTCTGTTGAGGTAAGCTTCAGTCAAAAGCTTCAGTCTGGGTTTGGTTTGGCCATGCTATGATCTGAACTATAATTATTCCCTGTTAAAAGTAAAAATTGAAGTTAAATGTTGTTGTAAATGTAGGATTTGAGACAGCTAAAGGGGATAACCGCAACTTACAGAATGACAAATAAACCTATTCCTACCAGGCACTCACCCTATGTGTCAGCAGTATTGCGTCCTCTGGAGGTATGCGTCCTTTGATTTACTTTATTACGTCTTTTGATCACACATTGTCAGTAAAAACCATAATTGATGATTTTTACTTCTGCCATGTGGTGATGCTAGATAAAAATGCTATGTAGCTCTAGGATATTGAAACGTAATTAGTTGTGTTACTTTATAACGTAAATGAATTATGACACTTTTTTGATGGGAAGCAAATAATGAATTATGAAGTCCATATTGCCATAGATCTTCATAGAGCAAATAATGCGACCAATAGTTGTTATCCAAATTAAAGACATGATTTAGTATTAGATTTCTAAATAGCATTGCTCAATGTTAGACCTTAGATCGAAGATTGCTGCAGATGGTGTTGATACAATTGTCTATACGAGTATGGTGTACTCGGTGTCAATTTAGGCTGCTCATCTAAGTATCAGATTTTGTTAATCATTTAATCTTTGGGCGTTTATTTCTTGTATTCCTGTTTTTAATCCATTTGCTTAGACTATAAATGGCACTAAAAAGCAGTTTATTAACTTGTAACATATTTAGCCATAAAAGTAACCTACAATTTCACCGATTCTTCATGGAACTCTAGACTAACGACGTGTTGGTTTAATTTTCAAAATGAACTATTGACATCTCCTAGGCCTTTTTGCGTGGAGAGCGAGCTGCCACTTTTTTAACAAGTGAAGTAAAGAAGGAGCTGCTGGATAGTGCTGCAAAAGAGATCACCAGTCGTTATTATGAGTTAGCTGCTGATCTAGTTAGCGTGGTTGGTATCCGATTCCTGAAAAGAAACTCCTGTAAAAATTGTTCTGCAATTTGTTTGTTCTTTCTTGTTTCTGAGTTATTACACGTAGGCGAGGAAAACGGAGTCATCCCTTCAAAGAATACGACAAGGTGCCCAAAGACGTGCCGGAGCAAGCTCAGACATCTCAGACAACAACGTGTCAGATACCTACAAGATCTGTCAGCAATTGAAACTTGACATTCAGGTACCTTTTTCCATCTAAACTTTGAGGGATCTTCATTTGTTGGCTAATTTGTTCTTTGAGACTAAAATCTCTTTGATTTCATCAGGAGTATGGCCGCAATCTTAAGGAACTCGGTGTCGACCCCGAGGGTATATCGGATTACCGTTCCTTGTTGGAATGTGTATCCCAAAGCAAAGCGTGAGGATTAAGTTTCAAAGTTTGGACACTTTTGTCTTTGAGCCGATTGTAGATGTGTCATTACCTTTTTGAATCGATTCTTATTAATAGTTTATTTTTTACTCTGAAATGTATTATTTTTGAATTGTAATAGTTTGTTTCTTAGACATTCATTTCAAGCTTTCTCAATGTGAAGCAATTCTTTTTCCTTTTCTATTACCTTTATTTTCCTTTTATATATATATATATATATAACCAAATTGAACATGCATGGTGTTATTTTAAGTCAAAACAAGCAAAACTTTTTAATTGAAACTACATGTCGTTTTATATGCGAGAGGCAACGATATATGTTTAAAAAAAAAAAAAAAAAAAAAAAAAAAAAAAAAAAAAAACTACCTAACTACAATAAGCCGTAAAATTTAGTTCATTTTCCGTGCCAGCCAACGTTCAACATTCTTCTTCGTAGATATTAATGATTTGAGGAATTAGGATGTCAAAAAAAAATAAAAAAATAAAAAAGGGTATAAAACTTTAAAGCGGTTGAAAGTGGATATCAATCTTACGAATGCATGGTTCCATTTGTATTAGGGCTAAAATAATTCAGTGAAGTTGCAGGGTAAACGGTTGACTTCCAATCCTCGTATGTTTAGATTGAAAAAAATGGCAAACTTCCCATGCTGACAAAAAAGATGGTAAAACAGAGTGAGATTATAAATATTGTTACTTCTTCGTGGTGTTTGAAGTTGGGTTTTGTTTTCTTTTGTTAACAGTTCACTTTTATGCAAATCAGCTTTAAAGGCAATGCATGTTAATGAATGATTACAGTTAAATTATATATATATATAAAGTAAGAAATATCTGTTATCTTCGTATGTAGAATTGAATTCATTATTTTGATACATAAAAATTTATTTATGTTCCAAAATTAAATTTATTGCACATTTTAGCAAGGAAGTATTAATAATGCAAGATTATGGTTATGATTCAAGCCAGACGGGCTAGTTGTAGATGACAGAGATTCAAATAGTGGATATGCATTTCCTATGTTATTTGGTGCTAATCTCATAACTTGGGGTTCTAGAATGCAGAAAGTAAAAGCTTGGTCAAGTACAGAATCCTCATACATATCCGATCTGTAAAAGAGCCATATCCGAGCACTTTCTCTTATTGCTTCGACATCGCCTCATTATTTTTCATCGAGTCATAATGTCAATGATGATAATCTCTTTCGAAGTATGTCTTGGCTATAATCTCACCACTTGTTCTGGATAGCAGAAAGTAGTAGCCAGGCCTGGTAGATAATTTGAAAACAGATCACAAGCTTTAGCAGCTACTGAAATTGTCTGGCTTTATTCATTCTCCTATGAGAATCAAGCTGGAGAATACTATTCTTTTGTCTTCTAACAATCTAGCGAATTGAAATTTCCTAAATTGAATTTGTTTGCACATTACCTAGAAAGAATTAATGAAAAGAAACCAATCCAAAGTCAAGAGTTAATCAATGTTTTCAAAGATCAGATATCAGAATAAACTAGACACATTCTAACTAGATTGGCACCTATTTGGAAAACTTATTTTTATTTGCCTTGCTAACTTCATTACTATTAAATACAAAGTTTTAAGGGCAAGCCGACAGGCCCAGCTTGTATGCAAAAAAGTTGATAACCGAAAATATGTATACTGGTCAAGTGTTTTCTACAAACATAAAATGCAGGTTAGTTTCCTAGCAGTTGGGAACAAGCTGAAGGGTGAGGACATAAGGTCAAGCCAAAAATTTCCCTTTGATATTCGCCATCCCTGAAAGATCTCATTAAAAACCTTTGCTAGAAAAACCATCCAATGGGACAAAGCTAGCAAGGGAAAAAGAGTGTCTATGCTTGTTCAATTGATTGCCTGAAATAAATGGAAGATGAGTGCCGCTTTTCCCAATCTCCGTCTGAAAAGGACTTGACTGCTCTAATCTGCAAAACACATGAATTTTAGTTTTTCTGGTGGCATGAGATATCCGAAGACAAACCCTTAATCTTTACATAATCGACGGTTACAAATGGCAACAGAGCAATAACAAAAAATAGTTAACTACAGGGCAATTCCTAATTGCAATATCTTTCCATTCTCTAAATCTTCAATCAGCAAATTAGGATGATAATCTGACTTGAAATTCTTTCTTTTAATTAATTTCTCTTGAAAATTTAGAATTATACTCGTACACGCTAAAGTAATTTGGCTACTCTAGGCTTCGTTTTTGGTGATCCTCGCAGAACTTTGTTTAAAAATTTCGTTGTATTTCAATATCTCAAAAGAAGTTTGATGAACCGTCTATAATTTATCTGTAACATACTTCATTAGAGAAATATTAGGTCCAAATACTATATCAACTAGACAACCAAGTTAAGCTGGACGAATTGAAGCAAATTTTCCATTTGTGCCAAACACAAATATAGGCAGCAGAAATTATTTGGATTCTTAGCAGATTTATTTTCAATACAGAATTTAGAAATTTCTCTCAAAGTCTTAAGAATAATCCTCTGAAAATATGCTTCTCAAGGTCAGTAAAAACAGAAAGTATAAAGAAATAAATAAATCAGAAACAAATAACGGTTCTATGTATAAAATCAACAATTATAAACAGCAAGCTAGAAGTTAAACAGCAAGATTAATATCTGATTCTTCATAACAAGATCTCTACCTCCTCGGAATCTTCATTCAAATCCGCCTCTTTGTTTTCTTCTTGGTCGTCTTCATCGGCATAATCAGGCTTAAGAAACAAGTTCAAAATCTTCAATGACCAAGGCACACTATCTCACATGACCAGGCACAACAACTACATAGCTTCTCAAGCTCTATTTGGCTTTCTAAGTTGTCATTTGAATTAACGCTCTTTTCCATCTGCAGCAGAGCCATCGGAGCACTTTTCCGTTGCTTCTTGATTGCCTCACGATTGATCATCGAATCATTATGGCGACAATCATCATCTCTTTTGCGAACCTCCTTCTTGTTGTCTGAGTGCACTAAATCATCACAAGCCTTCTTATCGTCTTCTTTTTCTTCACGCTCAAGAAACCAGTCCAAACTAACTGGTATATGGAAAACCGTCCTATATGGGTTGGCAGAACAACCACGTAGCCTCTCAAACTCTCTCATGACATCTATATTATCCCCGATAACACTCTTTTCCATCTCTAGAAGAGCCTTCCGAGCACTTTCTCTCTGCTTTCCAATAGCCTCGTGACTAATCTGCGAATCATCAGGACGGCCATGATCATCTCTTTTGCAATCCTCCTCCTCCTTGGCCTTGAGCTTCTTCTTAATATTATCACAGCCAGCTTTGAGCTTCTTTGACACTTTCAAATCACGATCTTTCTAGCAATCTTCAATCTTTTTGCTGGCTGTCATTATTGTGTCTTCATAGGGACGCTTCCGAGCAAGAGCCTTCTTTGCTGTGATCGGTTGCTTGTCATAATCGTCGTTAACGTCTGTCACATCACTTTTCACAACCATGTTACTACAAATTTTGCAGTCCGCCTTGAACTTCTCGCATTCTTCCATCCTTTGCTTGGCTTTCAGTATGGTGTCTGCAAAGCGAGCTTTCTTAGCCGCGATCATTTGTTGCTCATGATCAGCAGCCTTCACAATCTTCTTGTTGGCATTCGAATCCGCTTTCTCAATCGCTGATTTTCTAGAATCCGTAACAACAAGAGCTAAGGAAGAAACTGACCCCTTCCTTTTGAAGGGCTCGTGACTTCTCTTGCGAACAGCCCCCATCACTGCAGCTTCGAATTTGACTAACTTCTTCTTCTTCAGTTTCTTGCGTTTTGTGTGTTGGGGGTTTACTTGAGACTGATGGCTTGTTTATATAGCTTACATATAATGATTTAAGTAGGAATTTGACATATTTTATAAGAAAAAAAGAATTTTTTTCAAATATTATTAAAATTTGTGTTTGTTTATATATATATGTGTGTGTGTGTGTGTACACTAAGTTTCTGTTTAATCTCGCATGTTGAGATTTGATCATATTACAACCGTGTTTCCTTTTGGTGTTGGAACAACCACCTGGAGCTTTTTTCAATTAGTTTCATAAAACGTTACGTTCAGCCCCTTTTTTTTTTTTTTTTCCCTTCCCTAGAAGTTGCGTTCAGCATTTGTATATATTAATATATGCCCTTAATTTTAGCGTGCTTATAATTATTGCGCCTAATTTTTTTTTCACCTTTAATCTTGTATTTTATAAAAAAATTCAGAAAACAATCCCTACAATTAATTTACAAAATTTCAAATTCTATTCTCCTTAATTTATTTTTTGCCAAAACTATAGTGTGAAAGGCAAAACTTATCGAGCCAAAATTTTAAGGGCTCATTTCATTTTTGACTTGTAAACTATAGGTTCAATTATTTGGACAAAAAAATTGTCAAAAATGTACCGGGTTAACATATGAAAATCAAAATCACAATTTAATCATGTTTAATTTTGTTTTTTTTACGTCTAATAACCTTTTTTGTTTAATTTGGACTTAAGTTTAAAAGTTATAAAATCTTAAAAAACACGTGATCTTGACGTGATAACTATTTAATATCAAATTTTTTTTTTGGAAAAACACCAAAATGACACAAATTTAAAGATTAGTAACATCTGATAATCATAATCATCAGTTGCTTCTCATGTTCATCAGTAACATCTGACACATCACTCTTCACGACCATGTTACTATAAATTTTACAGTCCGCTCTGAACTTCTTAAAATGTTCCATCTTTTGCTTGGCTTTCAATATGGTGTCCGCAAAGCGAACCTTCTTAGCCGCGATCAGTTGTAGCTCGTGGTCAGCAGCCTTCACAGTCTTCTCATAATCATTGAACTTCTTGTGCGCTTTCTCCATAGCTGACTTTCTTGAATCTGTAACAAAAAGAACCGAGGAAGAAACTGACCTCTTCCTTTTGCAGGGCTCATGGCTTCTCTTGGGAATAATCTCCATCACTGCAGCTTTGAATTTGACGAACTTCTTCTTCTTCAGTTCCTTGAGTTTTGTCTGTGGGAGGTTTACTTGGGATTGAAGATAGGTTTATATAGATGTTGACATATATCAGAGCAGAGTAAAACTCTGACATTTCTAACTTGAAAACGAATCTGTTTCCAAATGAGTTTAAAACTTGTGTGTGTATCTATTATATTTAGTTTTTATTTATTCCCGTCTGTTGAGGTTTAATTCATACTACATTTTTTGTATTTCCTTTTGTTGTAGGACTAGGAATAACCACTGGCAGCTGTTTTTGAAAGTTGTCGTTTCTTGAGAATTTTTCTTCTCCTTCTTCTCCTTCTCCTTCTCCTTTTTTTGCTAGGGTTTTTTTTTTTAAGTATTTCCGTAATTTTTTTTTGGTAGCAAGCATTTCCTACCTGAAATTAGAAGTAGTTTTTGTCTGATTAGAATTCTTTAGTCTATACTTTATTAATTTATTTTTTTTGAACCTGAAGACGGAAGATTAGAACTTTATACTTTTAGATAAAGTCAAATATAATATTATTATTAGACTATGTCTGTAATCATTTTATTATGTATTGTTAAAATCGGTATTTAGTATTTTCTTTAAATTAGAATTCTCAAATAGATTATATATATAAGTCAAATAAAAGGTTTTACTTTTTAAATTGAGTTAAGTTAAAAAAGAAAAGTTCCATATGTTGAACGACATGCCCTTTTCTATAAATGATGATCTTTTTATTTTTAGGTAAAAATGACGAGATATATGGTCTACTAACTTGGCATTTACCGAGAACAAAGTATATAAAAAAAAAAAGAAAAAAAGTTAATTCTATTTTAGTCCTGTATTAAAGGTCAAAAATCACTTTGGTTTTTGATTCTTAAAACATCCACCGACTAGTCACCGAGTACTTTATATCTCATCGTTATAAGCTGAGCATGACTAAAACTAATTGTGACGAACTAAGTTGTTTCTCTCACAACTCATGGGATTATCTCGTATTGATTCTGACATTATAATCTATTGTACAAGTAAAAATTCTCAATGTTTTTATTAAAAAAAAAAAAAAGAAAGTATAAATTCTCAATGACAATCTGCAGATATTCATTCTGCAAACAAATCATTTAAACAAATTGGTCAATAGTGACATATGGCTGTGGAATATAGCTAGGAAAATTCTTGTTGAGTACCATTTTTGAGGCTCAATATTGAGTAGGATAAACAAAATAATTTTAACAATTAAGATAGATATGTGTTTTCCTCTGCATGGAGTTTGAAATGATGTATCCATATGCTCAAAATAATGAATAGGTAAATAAGAAATTAACTCTCAATATAAACCCATGAAGTTGGTAATATTGAAAAGTATCCAAGAAAAAAAAAAGCTAGTCCCACACTGGAAAGTGATGAAAGCCTTTGTTTCTCCTTTATCATATAAAAGGAATTTAATCCTACGTCAAAAAGGAATAAAAGTCATTGCTCTTATTAATTTTATAAAAAGAAATTCTTGTATTCTTTTCAAGAAACCCAATGAATCAATAATATTCTCTAGACTCTAGGGGTGAGCATCCAATGAAAGTATAGCATTTGAAACTGACTCCAAATATTTACCCACAACATCCTACTATTCTAAATCATAGAAAGAGAAAGTTAAAGAGTAGGAGTATAAATAGTGTCGGGTATGCTAAAGACAGGAACAGCACATTTTGAGTTGTTAGGAGTACAAATAGTGCTGTGTATGCTAAAGACGGTAATAGCACATTTTGAGTTGTCTTACATCGGAAGAATAGTTAAAGAGTATGAGTATAAATAGTGCAGCTCATGAGTAATTAGAAGCAATTGATGAACTCAAATTTTGAAAAACTAGTTAAATTTTTTAAAAAACTTTTCAATAAAAAAAAAAACAAAACAAAAATAAGTTAAGTTTTTTTGATTGAAATTATTGCTCTAAGCACATGATAAAAACGTTAAAGAATGACATGATTAAACATGTGATTCTTACAAATGTTAAAGAATGACATAATAAAACATGTGATTCTCACATGATGACGGGTAGGGGGAAATTTAGTCTAAAAAATGTGGGAGGTCCCTTTTTTTGTGTGGTTATTATAGGGTTATATATGTATAGTTGCAAAAACAAATGTCGTTGTAAAGTTATTGATAGAGGATTTTTAAACGACATCTCATTGAGACCATGGGCATGAAAGAGGGCATACCCAGAAGCTGACTCGTATAGAAGATAAAGCACAATTGGAGGATTGGAAAGCCCTAAGCTCTGTAGAGTCATAGTTTCTTGTTAGACTCTGTAATTAGCTACGGTAATTGTATGATGTATGAATGGGGGTGCTAGGGTTTAAGAGGTTTTATTTGCTTCCCACTCTTTCCTCTCTCTCTATTTTGTTATTATTATTTTTATTCAAAGGTCCCTTAAATTTGTTGTAATTATAAGGGGGTTAACTGAATAAACGACATGTCATTTTCAAGTTATTACTAGATTATACAACATGTCATTTTTAGGATGAAAGCAATGTTGTAGGCTGAAAATTACATGATGTTCAAATTGAAAGTACTGTGAATTATGAACAATATGTCATTGTAAAGTTATTACTAGAAGGTTTGTTAAACGACATGTCGTTTTTTGGATGGCATGGCAACTATGCAATAGGCTGAAAACGATATAACGTTCAAATTGTAAAGACTATGAATTATAAATGGCATTGCGACTTGTCACTCTTTCTCACTCAAGGACAACAGATTTTTAACAGCTTACATAATTTTTGGGAAAATAATTAAAACACCCCATGAGTACTTATAATTGCTCAAGTCAAACATCGCCCCTAAATTTTCATCATCTTGTGTTATTTTATTCAAATTATGCAAAGTTCCCTTAATTTGTACTTATTATAGGGTTAACTTTATAACTACTGTCGTTGTTAGTAATAGGGTCATTGAGAAGTATATATATTATCTAACTTTGTCCTTTTGAACTTAAATATTTCTCAATTGATATTGAAGCTTAAAATGTGCTTGCTGCATAGATTGGAGTTGAGTTTTTTTTTTTTTTTTCAGTTGTATTTTTTAAGAACTAGTTAAATTTTTTAAAGCTTTTCAGGAGGGAAAAAAAAAGTTTAGTTTTTGAGTTAAAATTATTGCTCCAAACATGTACTAAAAGTTGCTTTATGATAGAAATGTTAAACATTGACATAATAAAACATGTAATGTACACGTAATGAATTGATAAAGGGTAATTTAATTTGAAAAAATATATATAGGAGGTCCCTTTATTTTGCTGTTATTATAGGATTAGTTATATATATATGTGTATATATAGCTGTAAAAAAGACATGTTGTTATAAAGTTATTGATAAAGGATTTTAAACAACATGTAGTTTTACATCCAAATGAAAGAGAAGTTGTCTGTTAAAAACGACATGACGTTCAAATGGTAAAGATTATGAATTAGAAACGACATTGCGACTTGTTCCTCTTTCTCACTCAACGACAGCAGATTTTAACATCCTATTTTAATACATTAACACATGTATCATTGCAATAAAACTACAGCAAACCTCACACCAAATGTTAAACACAAAAAAAAAAAAAAAAAAAAATTCTATAATTACTTTAGCATCACAGCAGCAAAACTAAAACGACATAAAAAATTGTCGTTGCTGCTTGATGTCGTTGTACAGAACAAAGGACTACGGATTTTCAAACGACAGTCAGCAACATGTGAACTATAAAAATTACATGTCGTCCATACTATTAAACTACACTGGGCATTGGACTTTGAGACGAGGTGTATCGAAAACGATAGAATCTTCCAAGACACGTAGTTTTTTGTGGAAATTTGGAACGACAAATGGTAAGCCTTAAACAATTACATGTATGTCGTTTAAGAACTAAATGCCAAGGAACAAAACAATCAAACGACATGTCGTTTGAAACATGACACAAATTACCTGTCAAACTTGTGATTTGCAAAATTCGCTGGCAAACAACCATTTCGTTTTCCTGTCTTTTTCTTTTTGGAACCGGACTGACAGCAACCTTTAGAAGACAAAGCTAAGTATCATTTTTGACGTGTTAATTGGTGTCCCGATGCAAATCTATTTTCTAAATTAGTACCCAAAAAAAAAAACATATTAATTACTGATATTATAATATTTTTAATCGTTAAAATTGTATAATATATATTTATATCCATATTTTTATTTTGATATAATTTTAATTAAATTCAATGAAAAAGTTTTGCACCAGATATAAGGAGTATCCACTCTAAAAAGACTGAAAGAAACAAAAATAATAAAAAGGATATAAACTATTATTTCTAATGGCCCTAGTATTTACGAAAATTTCACTTCGTTGGAAGGAAACGAATATTTTACCTTTTTATAGTGATATTAAGCTCCGGAAAAAGCTTTTCTACACTGGATGCATCCTAAGCCCCGGATTACTGCCTTTTATAGGCAAACATTATCCTAATATTCCAGCCGAAACAGATTGAAAATTTTGCAACTTGTGCACTTGTTTTTCGGCTGGATTCGCATGTGAGAATGCATTCAGCGCAACCGGACGCGTGACAGAGCTTGATTCGCTGCAAGGGGTTGGGCTAAGGGCAAGCTTAGGCGTGCTTTCCGTGCGCGCAAGGTTGACCATCCTCTGTAGCTGCAGCTTCGGATTTCTTTTCCTAGCCTTTCTTTTCAGTGGGTACTTCGTCAGTGTCCATCTCTGTATCTGCAATAGCAATATAGTTGATACACTTTGCTAAAGTATGCAATTGGGTAAAGGAATAAAGATTCTAAAATCTAATCAAAATTGAAGACGAGTCTAACAAAATGTCGCCCAAATAAAAGCTGACAGGTTAGCCTCCAACAACAATGGAGATAAGCACTATAGCCAACTCAAACATCAAAGTTTCCCATTAGCAGAAAAAAGAAAAAGACATCAATGGTTTCTTGCGCACCTTTGCCTTGAGTACTTTCAATAGCAGCTTTCATCACATCGATGTTCCTCCTTGGCGCAACCCCCTTTTTGTAAGACTCGACGCGCTCCTCAACCTGTTCACGAAGCTTCTCTCCAAATGCAGTTGTGCTACTCTCTGCATTACAAAATGATGCAACTAAATTAGTCTTTAACATGAAAGATCCAAGCTCCACGGGAAAAGATGAAACAACGTCACATGATGTTGTTTCAAAGAGGTCAAAAATTTTACCAGCAAAACAGTCAATGCGTGATGCAATTGAGCACTTGTTTGCAAGATAACGAGCCAAGCTCGTCCAATAAAAGACGAATGGAATATAAGTCCATATTTGGGTGTGTTTCCCTTGGTTTTCAATGCCCTGAAGAGAAAACAAACCTAGTGAATATGGAGAGATACATTGAAGGAGTACTTCCAAATTTAAAATACAAACTTTCTAATGGACTAACTAGTCATTTAGGGAGAGCACCTGAAGAGCTCCTTCTCTGCACCAAGTATTTGGAGGGCCGAAGAAGGGCACTTAGCCAAATTGTCAAGACTACCAGCATGGGAAATCAGACGAGCTCCAACAACGTCGCCAATTAAGGATGCCAAATTGGGTGCAATGTCGTTCATTTTAGTAACTAGATAATCACATAGTTTTCCCCTGTACTCAGACAGGTCCATAACCCTCTGTGCAAATTGGTGAACATTAATCAAGTCAACTGGAGACAAATCTTGTCCTGCAGCCAAAAGAATAACATGCATTAATATGAAGGTTGAATAAGCAAGAAAATTCAAAATGACGCGTGCTCTTAAGCAGTAAAAACGTGTGTGTACCCATAGATGCCTTGGCAGCTTCCACAATCTCTTTAGCCTTATCTTCATCCCCAACTATATCAGTTAATTCCGGGATCTTGTCTTCAGCCAGCTTTGCTTTGTCCTTGATAAACTTGGCCACCCAGCTTACAGATAGTTGTCGTTTACAATCTTCGCCAACTCAGGAAAATGCCAGGAATACCATTCTCTGCAGAAAATACAAGGCATAAGCATAAATTAATTATTCATCCAAGAAAAGGAGCATAAAATATCACCAAACAGAAATTTTACAAATTCATGATAGTCATGACTCTTAGCAAGACTTTAAGAAGAGAAGCGAGACTAACTTTTTGGATACCGGAACAGTTTAACTAACTTAATAAATAAACTAAACATAAGATTTTCAAAACTCAATTTTTAATTCATGGATTTAAAAAGACACTTGTATGTGAACAACACCACCATACCTGACCCACATAGAGAAGGAATTAATATCCTTATCAAGAGTATCTAGGAGAAAGATAGCTTGAATCACCATATTGTCGACTCGGTTTACATTGAACTTGACCTTGCCCTGCTGTAACTGTGCCCAAGACCAAGTTGGGCTTTCTCCAAGTCCCCAGGCTAAAACAAGAAGAAAATACAGAAAAGATAACTTCGTCAGAAAAGCAACTTATGTATCAAACTACAAACTGTATCTGAATTAACAAAAAATATCAACTACAAATCACAAAAGCTTTAGAAAACTAATAATGAAGAATCCAAACCTTCAATTCCTTAATGAACCTATCGAAATGAAAGCGCACGCCACGAAGCAGCTCAAGAACAAACTCATTGCTTTGGCAAGGAATCTTAGTCACTTCAAACACGTTTGATCCAAGCTTGGGTTCGGCCAATCCCAAACTGAACTTCGGCTTTTTACCTTCCTTAACCTTCGGGAGATTAAGCTCCAAAAAGCTTCTTAACTCATCAGTCATGAGCCCTGAATTTTTTCAACCACAATCAATAATAATCACAGCCACCATATCCATCTTTAAACAACGCCAAAACTCATTCAAACTAAACCCAAAAACGAAATAACACACTATCTCAAACTAGAAATCCAAAAACAAAAGTTAACAGAAATTAGAATGCTAAAGAAAAACCAGAAAACTCAAATCAATATGAGGCGAAGGAGTCAATAAACAAAAGGGGGGGGGTGGGGGGGGGGGGGGGGGGGGGGGAAAACACCTTGCTTTCGTAGCCTTATTATTAGTATTTTACTCTTTCCAACCAAACTTTTTTTCCAGTCATCCCTTCCAACCCAAAGCTAATAAAATGCTAAAAATAACTCACCATTTGCTTCCTAAATACGATAAACATAAAACCCGAGAGAGAGAGAGAGAGAGAGGGGGGGGGGGGGGGGGGGGGGGGGGGTGTATTGTGGTCTAGATGGGGTGTGGTGAAGAAGCCTATAACCTAATGAAGTAGAAAAATGGCAACTTGGGTCTAAAGATTTCACCTCCAGAAACAAAGCTGGCCAATAAATTTAAGTAATTTACACTTTTAACCCGACTTTAGTCAATCATTCCATTAGAACACCCTCAAAAAATAAAATAAAATAATTAAATAAAACACTAGATAACAAACACGCTCTTCTACCAACATATATATATATACACACAAAAACACACACATATATGCATATACAGCAGAACCATGAATAAACCTGAGGAAGTAGAAAAATGGCGACATGGGCGGGAAAGATTAGACCTTCAGAGACCGAGTTGCATTGATTCAAGGCGTCGAGAGCGGACTCGCAGGGGTGAATGGCGGTTAGCAGGACGACTTTGCCAAAGCGGTTCAAGTCGGAACGGAGTTGCGAACGGCGTCCGTGTTCTGGCCGATCTCGTCGAGACCGTGGGCGTGAAAGAGGGCGTACCCAGAAGCTGACTCGCACAGAAGATAAAGCGCCATTGGAGGTTTGGAAAGCCCTAAGCGCTGGAGAGTCGCGGTTTCTTTATACCCTGCAATCGGCTGTGGTGAACGTTCGATTGAGGGTGCAGGGTTTAAGGGTTTAAAGATTTTATTCGCTTCTATATATAGAGGTTTGGAAAGCCGTTAGCGCTCCAGAGTCGCGGTTTTTTTATACCCTGCAATCGGCTGTGGTGAATGTTCGATTGCGGGTACCAGGGTCTAAGGGTTTAAAGATTTTATTCGCTTCTCTCTCTTTCTCTCTCTCTCTCTCTGTATATACACGCATTAATATATACATGCATTATATTTTATATTTCATATTTTATTTCTCTCTCTCTCTCCGTATCTTTTATATTTCACTCAGACTTTGAAAGCCATTTATTTTACCCCTTCTATTATATAAAACCATTAGATTTGCCTCTTTCTTCAATTTTCACTTAAATGAAACCGTTCGACTTAACTTTTTCGTCAATTTCCGCTTATATATTTGACGGAATTACGACATGACATCACATTAAAAATTAAATAAATATTTTTAAATATAAATCATGATTAAAAAATTAAAAAAAAAATTTTTCTCACTTCTTTCTCTCTCTTTCTCTCTCTCTCTCTCTACAGTAGAACTCCCAATATACCCATGGGAGATCTGTGGAATTTAAAACCCATCCCCCGCACTGCTCCCATGAAGGGCGTCACCTTCACCATCGATGACTTTCACTTCACCCTCGACAAGGATGACTTCGACTCTGAAGTTGGCACCAAGGTTCGTACTCTTTTTCTCCGTCTATGGCTTTGAAATTTGCTCTCTTGGTGTTGGTTTTTGGACTCAAGATGGGAAATTGAGAGTTTTTTTCTTTCCCTTCTTCTTCTTCTTCTTCTTTTTGGTGTTCAATTTGGGTTTGAAACTGGAAATTGGCAAGGTAAGGAAACTTATTTCCCACGCCCAAGCTCAATCCCAATCCCTCCTCCGCCTCCTCCTTCGCTGTGAAGAAAGACAAGACCTCCGCAGGTTCGGCAACAATGGAGCATGTCCTCCTAGTGCTCCGGGAAACAAACGAAGAGCGGGACCTTCGCATCCGCAGCCTTTTCGGAATCATCAAAATAGAGAGGGGAGAGAGAGAGAGAGAGAGAGAGAGAGAGCAAAACAATTTTTTAATTAAAAAATTAGTAATTCTTTTAATAATCATGATTTATTTAATTTTTATTTTAACAATTCCGTCAAATATATAAGCAGAAACCGACAGAGCAGTCAAGTCGAATGGTATTATGTGGTAAGAGGCAAAACAAAGTACAACCAACCATGAATTAACTTAAAATGGCGACATGTGTAGAAAAGATTTCCACCTTCAGAGACAAAGTTGGCCAATCACTTTCATACTTTATACTTTCAACTCGACTTTGGCCAATCATTCCATTCAAACACCTACTAAAGACACTACTAAACAACAAACGTGTTCTTCTACCAACAGAACTATAAGCACATACACATACACACATGCCAGAACCATAAACAAAGCTAAGGAAGTAGAAAAACGGTGACATGGGTGGGAAACATTAGACCTTCAGAGACGGAGTTGCATTGATTCTGGCTGTCGAGAGCGGACTCGTGGGGGTGAAAGGCTATGAGCTGGATGACTTTGCTGAAGCAGTTCAAGTCGGAGGCGGAGTTACGGACGGCGTCGGTATTTTGGCTAATCTTGTTGAGGCCATAGGCATAAAGAAGGCATACCTAGAAGCTAACTCGTACAGAAGATAAAGTGTCACTGGAGGGTTGAAAGCCCAAGGCAGCCACGTTTTCTTATTAGACCCTGCAATCATCTGTGGTGAATGTATGAATTGGGGTCCTAGGGTTTAAGAGGTTTTTCTTCGCTTCTCTTTCTCTAGGTTTTATTTATTTATTTTATTCAAGGGTTCCTTAAATTTGTTGTAATTATAAGTGGTTAATTGAATGAACGACAAGTCATTTTCAAGCTATTACTATATTATTTGACATGTTATTTTTAGGACAAAAACAGTGTTGTAGGCTAAAAATGCCGTGACATTCAAATTGAAAAGACTCTGAATTATGAATGATATGTCATTGTGAAGTTATTACTAGAAGGTCGGTTAAGTGACATGTCGTTTTTGGATGGCATGGCAGCAACGCAATAGGCTAAAAATGATATGACGTTCAAATTGTAAAGACAGTGAATTATAAATGGCATTGCAACTTGTTCCTCTTTCTCACACAAGGACAGTTGATTTTTAACAGCATAAATAATTTTTGGAAAAATAATTAAAGCACTCAATATGCACTTATAAATGCTCAGGTCAAATACCCCCCCTAAATTTTCATCATTCTATGTTATTTTATTTAAAGAATGAAACAAACATCTAAGACCCCTTGAATTACCAAACTCAAATTATTAGTTTCCTTCTCACACCAGTCTGCTTGCAAAAGAGTGTTAAGATACCTTAAAGGGACTCCTGGTTCCGTATTACGATTAAGATGATAGGGTAAACGAGTAGATAAAAATTTCATATATTTATGGTGGAAATCTCATCACTTAAGGTTCTAGAAAGCAGAAATAAGTTGATATTATTCAAGAAAAACAGCTTCATGTACTTCGGTTTCTATTATCTCAAAGACAAGCCCTAGTACTTGAGGGAAAGTATAAAAACAAAGTAATAAAATTAATTTTTCAACCATCGAAAATTTGGCAAAGTGTGCATTAGGCGATCAAAACAACTTAGTTTCTGCATAATGATTGCTAAAGCTATCAAAAATAAGTTTAAAACTAGAATTATTGTTGAATTATTTGATAACAGTAAAATTTCAGTAAAATAAATTCGTACATAGAATTAAAATAAGTAAGCTAATACATACAAATTGATATCTCCCAAATTGATTTAATTTGCACATTGGTTAGGGAAAAATGATTGATATTAAACCAATCAAAAGTTAAGAATTAATTAACACTTTTCAAATATTAGATATCAAGATAATCTAAACATATCTAAAATAGATTGTTTGTCTCAAGCAAAAAACGAAGGAAATGGAATTTTTGCGTTTACCTAATCATAGGCCAAACACAAATCACATAATCATCAGAACTAGATATGAGAAGTGAACCATAATCAGAAAACAACATATAGGTCAAGGATATATGGTGGGCACGCCAAGTTTTAAGTAATTTTTGAGCAATTTTCCACTAGCAACTACAAAAATTACATGAAGTAATCAGAATTGATTCTAAGGACAGTATATTGTTTGCAATGTAACTATATAGAACAATAAATATATACATTGTTAGCGGAATTAGTGTAAATGAGCTAAAGTAGGCTTGAAATTTGAATTGGGTTTGATTTAAATAAGGTTTAGGAGTTTTTTTTTTTATTTACGAATTTGTATCCTACTAGGAGCCGGTTACAAAATAATATAAAAATCTGTATTTTACTAGAAATCAGTTATAGAGTAATATAAAAATTGAGTCCTTCATACAATATTCATAACTTATAATCTTAATCAATAAAGGTAGTGAATTTGACATCTATTTCCTTTCTCTTAGCTTTTATGGTATCAGAGCAATCAAGGTTAAAAGGGAGCTGAAAGAGAACTATGATTGGAGTAATCAGAGGCGATAATTC
This sequence comes from Antiaris toxicaria, assembly GCA_035233585.1. NCBI lineage: Eukaryota > Viridiplantae > Streptophyta > Magnoliopsida > Rosales > Moraceae > Antiaris > Antiaris toxicaria. Next base: position 3,889,903 of record CP141155.1, read on the forward strand.
TAAGACTACCTCGAGCATCTCATAGAGTATCTTCACAATTGTTTTGACTACTGCAATTGAAAACTTATCTCCATCTCTTAAAATCACAACATACAAGATAAATGGAAAGAATTTTCTTTAGTGGCCTTGTTCGTCTCAAATGGTGATTCGTGGCAAAGGAAAAATCGGTTATTTGGATGGAACCATTCCAAAACCAAGCACTTTAGATCCCTCGTATTAAACATAGGACACTTAGAATTCCATAGTGATGGTGTGGCTCATTCACTCTATGGAGGATCACATCAAAGACATTTATTGGTTTATCAGACTACTAAATAAATCTGGGATGATGTCACTCTCGCATATTCAGATCTCGAAAATTTCTTTCAAATGTTCAAGCTACGAAACTGAGCACGTAATCTGAAACAAAGAGAGCTTGAGGTCACCTAATATTTGAACTTTTTAAAAAAAATTGTGGCAAGAATTAGATTGATTTAACACTTGCCAGAGGAAAGATCTAGAAGATGCTATTCTCTACAAGAGAATGTTGGATAAGGACCGAGTTTATGATTTTTTTGGTCAGACTTAACAGGGATTTGGAAAAAGTCTAAGGCCGTATCCTTGGATTATGGCCCTTACCCTGCCAATTGATGAGGTGTTCTCAAAGGTTTGACATGAGGAATATTGGGGGAGAGTAATGCTTGGTGAAATCTTAAACCTAGTTCCTTAGTCAATCTAACCATGGAAAACTTGGCTTTCCCAAGGATCAAAAAACAGAATAAGTCCAAATCAACTAGAAAAAAGGGTTAGGCATGGTGTGATCACTGTCAAAAACCATAGTATACAAAGGACAATTGTTGGGAAATCCATGACAAACCTGTAATTTGGGTACCTAATAAGTTTTGCATAGTTGGACCAATTCTGACGTGTTTTGTCTAGCAATCAGTCACAATGCACATCACTGGTTGCATAGATAGGTATGACCAAAAATACTTAAGGTACTGACAAAGGTAAGTTATGGATCTTTGACTCTAGTGCCACTAATCACATGACTAATTGTAAACGATTTTCCCACATGCATATTCCAAGTCTGGGAAATCATAAACTAAAGGTTGTAGATGGTTCTATTTGGCGGTTGCTAGAGTGGGATTTATTGAAATCAACCCTACCATTACCCTTAATTATGTCTTACATGTGCCTAACTTTTCATGAAACCTTTTTTTCATTAGCAAATTAACAAAAGAATTGATTTGTATAGTGATTTTTTCTCTTTCTAATTGTGTGTTTTAGGACATGATTTTGGGGAAGAGGGTTGGCAGTGTTGAGGAAGTCAATGAACCCTATAATTTCAAGGATAGGTGGCGAGTGAAGAGTTAGGTTCATATAGCTATGAACCTTTGTTTAGATTTTTGTATATAACAAATTATGTTATTGCATCTTAGACTAAGACATCCAAGTTTTTTTTGTATATGAAACATTTATTTCTATTATTATTTCAAAGCAATGACTCTTTTCAATGTAAGATTTGTCAGTTGACAAAACATAAGCACACCTTTTTACCACCCTAACTATGCCAAGCCTCTAAACCTTTTGCATTAATTCATAGTGATATTTAGGTCCATCTAGTATTTGTAGTTTAACTAATGAAAGGTGGTTTATAACTTTTACTGATGATCATACATTTGTTTATTGGGCGTATCTCCAATAGGATAAATTTGATGCTAAACAAACTTTTAAAAATTTTTATTCCATGATTCAAGCTCAATACAATGAGAACACTAATATGCTTCGTTTCGACGATGATATAGAGTGTTTTAATTCCATTCTCAAAATTTCTTTTTTATGGAAAAAGGGATTTTATATCGGAGTTCTTGTATTAATACATTTAAACAAAATGGGATCTTAGAAAGCAAATCACCTGCTTTGTATGTGGAAACATTCTTTACAAGGAGTGATGTGGAAAAAAGCTCCTGAATCAACCACTCACACGACTATGTTATCGCTGACGTGTAAACATTCATCGACAAGTATTATAGTTATTTCTTAATCTACGACTGCTACAATAGTCATGTTATTATTGCCACCATTCTTCTTCTGGTTGGCTTCCTGCAATTCTCTTATCAAAATCTGATCATTCTTTTTCATGTGGACTTTCTTCCCACAATAAAAACAGTCATCATTTCTACTTCTGGATTTTGATCTTCTTGTAGACTTGTTGTTCTTGTTCCTACATTCTCTGTTTTGACTTCTGCCCCCATTTCCGTAATAAGGGCTTGTGTATTTGTACCTCGTGTCTTATTTTGCTTCTCAAAGGATACCAAGGCTTTTACAATAACTTCATATTTTAACTTATCTTTTCTGTAAGTTAGAGTGGTTATGAGGTGATCGTACGTTGCAAGGAACGTTGCCATGATAAGTATAGCTTTTCCTTCATTACCGTATTTTACATCAAACTTTAATAGTTATGAGATCATACCGTTGAAATTGCTCAAGAGCTACAATATATCTATATTGTTCGGCATCCGCATTTGGTACATCTCCTTCCACAAGTAAAACTTGTTGGAAAAATTCTTTGACATGTACAACGTTTTTAAAGTATTCCAAGTATCTTTCACAGTCTTGCACTTCTTGGATTTGATATTTTACAAAACTATATCTAAGAGATTTAGATGAATTATACTAGTCGCAATCTCATCTATCTCTTCTCAATCTTCATCCTTGACTGTACTAGTCTTCTTTCTTTTGTCTACTAGAGTCTTATGAACTTTTTATTGGATTAGGAGATCCTTTATTCTCCTCTATCAAAGGGAAAAGTTTCCGATATTATTGAACTTCTTGATCTCGATCTTTTGGCCTGTCATGTTACTACAGTAACTATACTTTACCATGGGAACTCTATTTAACTACAGAAATGCTCTAGTGACTGCTACAATGACCGCTGCAAAGAACTACTACTGAAACTGCTACAATGATCACTACAGTGACAGCCACAGGAACTGTTACAGTGACCGCTACAGGAACTGTTACCTGTAACTGCTACAGTGATTGCTACAGGTCTATTACAGAAACAATCTTTATTCACTATTTATGAATAGTCTCGTAGAGAAATCTGTTCTTCTAGGATTGATTCTAGCATTCTGATACTAGTCGTTAGGAGTATAAACAAATTCCAGTTCCCCTTCAATATCTAACTTGTGTAGAAAAAATAAAAACTGACACCAAGAATTTTATCTTGTGGAAAACCTTTCAATTTAAAAAGGAAAAATCATGATACATACAGAGAAAAATTTCAACTATAAAAGTAGGTATAAAAATTTAAAAATTTAAAAATAGGTATAAAAATTTAAAAAGGAAAAATCATGATACATACAGAGAAAAATTTCAACTATAAAAATAGGTATATAACAACTCGGAGAAAAACTTCCACTATAAAAATGGGTATACAACAAACTCTTAAATTTTAACAGTAATTTGACGAATACTCTCAATAATAAAATTCTCTCACACTCACAAGTATAGTAATTTCATTATTTTCTCTACAAAATAAAACTTTTGTAAGTATACAAAAACTATCTTTCAATAACCTTAATTATTGCTACTGAAATTCCTCTTAGTAGAATTTTCTTTTACTGCTCAACCTGATCTGCCTTTCTTCTTACAGATCTGCTATGCTGCTTCACACCTTTGCTGAAGGGAGGGGGCTTTATAAATATAGAGCCCCAAAGCTGTGAAGAGCGCATTCTTCCTCTTTTTTTTTTTTTTTTTTTTTTTGGTTATTGGTGTGGACACCGAACACCGTGTTTGGTGTCCACCATCTTTATATATATATATATATATATATTGATGTGGATGCCATTTGGACGCCCACACTTTTTACCAAAGAAAGAAAAGCCAACACTTTTAGCAACATCAATTATAGCTAAAGTAAAAGTCCAAATTCATCAATGAAAGTTCTTAAACTGAAGATGTGTCGCTTAAATGTTAAAATAAAAAAATGGTCTCTCTTTTTCTCATCTAAAAAGAGATAACGTTGGAATGTGGATTTGGCCACAACAATTTTGAGCAGCATTCTAGTAAGGAAAAAATGCATAAATAATAATGAAATTTCAATGTACACCGTAAAAGGATAATTAAGCAATAGGGGAATGCATCACATCATATTGTCGAAAACAAATCAATAAAAGAATTTTCACACAATCCAACAGTACAAAAGAAGGGTACTAAATATATATATATATCTATATGACCATAAAATCATACTCATCAGTGTGTGTGAACATATATATATATATATATATATCACTGCATCATGATTCTGAACTCGTTGAAGCTAAGTAGGCCATCTCCATTCAAATCAAAATGGTTGATCATGACTTTGCACTCATCGATGGACCTCGATTCGCCCAATCGACTAAGCATCCTCTTTAAGCTCTTGGGCGTTATGAACCCACTTCCCTCCACATCATACATTTCAAAAGCCAGTCTCAAGTCCTTCATTTTCTCCTCCTCTCCTCCTCCCAACTCCATCAACCGGGCAAGATCCTCCAATCCCAAGAACCCGTCCCCGTCCGAATCCAACGACTCCACGGCTTCCTCCACTTCCTTCAACTGTAGCTCATCTCCCCCCATCAACCCGAGCCGGTTCCTCAGCTCCAAGGGTGATATCTTCCCATCACCATCTTCATCAAAGTAGTGGAAAACATGTTCCAAGTACCCTACGTGTTTGTTCATTTTGTTACAATATGTATATGTATGGTGTTATAATTATATGATGCTTTGGACTGGATTTTGTAAAACAATATGAAGATGAATCATATATAAGGGTTTTATGACGCGTTATTTTGAACCATCTATGATGCTAGATCGAAGCTACTAGGAGTTTTCAACGAAGTGAATAAGAAACAGTCTTCAAAATGAAGAGAGACCCAAATTTCAAAGGCCAGGAATGGGAATCCCGTGGCCTGGACAGGGGAAAATATTTGTATTAACGGCGAATACACGGAGAAAAGTAATAAAATTATATTGGGAGTTTTTTTCTTGAATGAGTACATCTAAAGGTCAACAAAACAAAAAAAGACTTGACTTTCCACACTAATTGGAAGGCAAAAAGTACGTTGAAGTGGGGTTGGCGTCCAAACATAGGCCTTTATGAATTGTTTAGTGCGTACACGGCTCTGAGTATATATACACGCATATACATTATAAATATTGTTGAGCTTCTTTTATCATTTGTAATAGGTCTAGTGGATTTCTTTGTAGCTAAAGGCTACTAGAGAACTTTATTGGTATAATTCTTCTTCGTCCAACTTGTATTTGATAATTTGAGGAACCCAATTTCTAATGATATCAAGCAAAATATTGATTGACCTTGGAAATTTATGGAGACATCAATAATTTTGCAACCCCAACGTGGAGTTGCAATTTGACCTTTTTTCCCGCCTCAACTTACGTTGATGGCCCCACAAAAAAAAAAAAGGGAAAAAGAAAATTGAAAGGGAAAAAAGAAGTAGGGGAAGAATGCTTTTTCTTCGCTTTCCGGCTTATTCCCACATTGCTGGAGACTTTGAGAGTTGACCCCTGAATCCTCGCAGGAGCTCCGCTAACGCCAACATAACCTCAAAATTCAAGCACCTTATCCAAAACCCAATTACAGAAAGAAATATAATTTATACACAAAATTGAAGTTAAAAAAATGAAAAAAAAAAAAAAAGAGTAAGGAAATAATCAGACTACGCATAAAAGATAAAAAAAAAAAAAAAACCACCTTATTTCCATCAAACATATCGACCGAGAGCCCAAAGACGGTTAGTCGTATAATAACAGAATATACGACAACAAACAAGAAGACGTCTTAGAAATTTCCTGCTTTTGTCATCCAAAATAATAAATTGTGAAAGTATGAGGACCAAACATTAAAAGATTTAAAGCTTTCACTGCTATAAAATTCGTACCCCTTTTGCTTCTTCTGTATCAAATTGACTAATGTACAGAGGCCCTATATAGCTACAAAAATGTGTATTAATCTCTGTTTCGTCTCTGGTTCCTGCTTTTTACCCTCTCTCACAAACAATCAGTCACAGACCTTCCGTGCCGTGAATCCATGGCAGAATTATCCAAGTTACAAATAAGTTATCATCTGGCTCTTCTGCTGTCATAGATTTCTGGGAGCAAAATAATTACTTGAAACTATTTGGCAACTTTTCACTGATTCTTCTCTTGTTCATCTTGCTCCTACAGCCTCAGAATCAGATAAAACTTTATTCATTTCCTCGAAATATGGCCAGTCCTTCTGTGTCTTCTTTCCGCTTTTGTTTTCCTGTTGATGAATAAAGGAGAGATTTTTACTTGAGGATTTAACATTGTAATCGAATTTTTCGGAACTAAAACAAAAGCTACTTTAGGATTTAAATGCCGAATGCACACTTTTCAGAGCCACTTCAAAGAGATTCTATGGATTTTTAAAATCACTGTGTACTTTTACCAGTTGCTGATTACAATGTTAACTCTTGCTGTTCGAACCCACTTATTATGACAGAGATCCAGTTAGATGTCAAGGATTAAAAGACCAGAGGTAAGTGGTGATGATTAACATTTTTCTTGGTTTAAAAAGGGGGGGCAACAAACCTCAAATTCCTGAACCAATGATGCCCATCGGGACTTGCACTGTCCAGGGCTCCGGTCGATCCCATCAGCCACTAGTTCACTAGATATCTCTTCCCATAGGGCCATTCTCCGCTTCACAACTCGAAATTGACTATGCAGTTCTCCACGCATTTTAATCAGCTTCAGAACCTCCTCAGGATTCCACTTGTTGCGTTTAACAGGCTTTTTTGGTTTAGAAGCTGGCCTTTCAACGTTTTCTTTATCCTCTTTCTCAAGCTCTGGAATGTGTACCTGACTCCGAATAGAGCCATTGTTTCCTTTTACCACCTCGTCAACAGGTAAGGCTGTTTCAAATGATTCCAAGAACAACTCTGACTCCTCTGACTTGGAGGAAATTATGTCTGAATTGAAACTTGAAGTAGTTGTAGTTTCTTCCTCAGGAGGTAGTCCTTCAAGTTCAATATTCTTGCCTGCAGTTACAAAAACAACAACAAGATAAAAGGAAATAAAAAGGACCCCTTTTTTAATTTTTTTTAAACCTTCTTTTTCCCGTGTTTTAATGCAGGCAGTGGAATAAAACATTGATGAAACTTCTTTAGTTGGTGGGTAGGATTTTTTTTTTTTTTTTTTTTGGGTTGTGGGGGGGGGGGGTGGGGTGGGTGTGGTGGGTTGGGACAGAAGCACACACAGAGACAGAGGTAACAACCTTCGAAATCTTTTGAATCATTTTCCAAATGTGTGTTTCGCTTTCCTCCATCTGCTTGCTTTCTATTTGATCTGCTCTTATTCGCACGTCCATCAACCACTTTTCTTAATGCTGATACCTCGAACCCAACGTGGGACTTGCCAGATAGTCTTGCACTAACTTCATCTGAAATAACTGCTGTGGGGTTCTCCATAGCAATAGCAATTACTTCAGGTCTTTTACCACTGTACTTTCTTACCAACTTTCTCAATACCTCAGACACCGTCCTTTCCATATGAGGCAGAGGACAATTTACAGGGCAGCTAGAAAGTGCAGCATGCGCAGCTTTATGTAGCGCATCTAAAAGCTTTCCTTTGTCAAGCCACAAACATCGTGTTGTGATTCTTATCTTTCCTTTCAATGTATTTTCAAACAGACCATTCACATTTTGGGGACGTAAAATTTCCATGCTGTAAAATAAATAAATAAATAAAAGATATCAGGATGATACAGCATAGATTACTGGAATATGCGTTCTCCATTAGATGACCCAATAGTTCACTCACCTGACCACGATAATGCCATCTAATGCAATTTTTAGTCTCTCATCAACACAAAGTTCACTTGACGTGCCAAATGCTTTATCACCATCACTATACTTCAACTGCATCACAGAAGTACTTAAACAGAATATTCTCAATAACTTTTCAACTAACTGATTCAAATTTTAAGGGGTACAAACCTGCAAATTCTCTTTCCCAAGCATGGTGAAACCATTGGACAGAACCCTCCTGTTTTTTAAATGAGAAACCCCAAGCATCTCCCCATTTCTTATCACCTGATACAAAAAGATGCCGGATGTAATTCATACCAAGAACTCTCATATCTCTGTAATGATAATTATCTGTATTTAAAAGATATCAGGGTCACAACGCAATGACTATTTATGCTCAAGGAGAAATTGTGGAACAAAGCTTCATCTCTGGATCAAGCATTATTGCAACAGCCATCACTTTCATTGTACAATATGGCAAAATATTATAGCCAGGAGAACACCGACTTACTGTGGTGTGCCGGACACCAGTTGATCTCCCAAGCAGCTCATGCTCTTTGAGGAACAAAAGTTCTCCATGTATTGGCAGAAAATGTTGTGGCTTTACAAGCTGAAGTACTTCCTCCTATAAAAGAAAAAATAATAAATTCCATCTTCAGATCCTCTGCTGGAAACATATTAAAGTTAAAAACAAAGACAGATGAAAAGGTAGACTTTTAGTATGAGCAAGTGATTTTTTTCTTTTTCTTTCTTCTTTTTTCTGTAAGTAAACTGAATAAGGGCAACTGTTTTGATAGTGTCTGTTTAGATATCACTAATGGGACCTACGCAGTTTACCAGCTGCCTTATTCAGAATTAATTTATTTGGAAAATTAGTTAATTATTTTCAGGGAAAACTATTTGTAAAAGCAGAAGAATCCCAGGCTCATATAACACAAGATTAAAACATAGATCTAATAGAAGTTCATAACTGTTATTATTATTGTTATTTTATAGAAGGATAAGTTATAGGTACCAATAAGAAGATGATAACAGATGACGCTAAGATCTTTGAAATTTAGAATTTGAGATTGAAAGGGACATACCAATTCACCACGATACCCATGACCAGATGTGTGCAGCCCCTCATTCTTACCCATAACTATCGTTGATCCAATCTCTGCCAAGCGATTTAGCATGTCCATCACTCGAGATTCATTACCAGGGATTACCTGAAGGGAGGAACAAAAATAGAGAATAGCAGTATAATTAAACAGTCCAATTGATTCCAAATCAGGCTGTAAATACAAGATAAGTAAATATTCGAAATAAACTACAGCTTGACTGTCTCAAATCAGAAGGGAAAGCTAAAAAATATATATAGTTCAAAACTGATGGACATAAATCTTAATTTTATTACCTTAGCTGAGTATAAAATTATATCATCTTTGGTCAGTTTGAGAGAATGGCTGCTCCCATATGATGCAAGATTCAAAGCAGCACGTGGTTCTGCCTGACACGTAGCACTCACAGTTACAAGCCACCAAAACTGGTGCACTAGGACTAATGCAAGAAAAACCAGAAATTCACTGGAGGGAATCTAGATAATCTTACTTGAGAACCGGTCGTGACAATTAGCAAATCCTTTGGAGCATAGGCATCAATATCTTCCACTTTGACCTAATTTGAAGTGTGGACTCATGTCATTACAAATTAATAATTCTAAAAACTTTTAATAGATTACATCTCTGCCGTCCAACACAAATTATTATATTGCAAATAAACAAATACCAAAAGCAATCTTTCAACTCAGGATAAAACTGAAGTAAAACTTTTATTCATTCTTACTTTTACCATCCGAATTAACATTGAAAATAAATATAGAGTGAAAGATCCCAACTAGACAACTAAAAGAGAATTACCAAAGTTGATGGATCAATTGGTGCCTTCCCATCCCTAAAAGCTGCATCAAGATACGTCCTCAAGGACATACCAACAAATACCTAAGACAAAAATCACAACCACGTGCAGATACATTTTATTTTCAGAACACAAAGTAAACATAAAATATGATAACATAAACATTATGACAGAAGAATAAATATGAGAAACCTACCAATTTTCGACCAGTTGCATCAGCAGCAGCCTTGACACTTCCTAGGCGGTGTATATTTGATGCAAATTGAGTAGTAATGACCCTCCCTTTAGCAGCTGAAATATGCCTCATCAATGCATCTGCCACAACAGACTCGCTTGTTGTCCTTCCAGGTGAAAGTACATTCGTTGAGTCACTCATCATCTGAATGAATATTGGGCATCAATGACGAATTGACAATTCCATATATAATTTCTATGTGAAGGACAGTTTTCTGAAAATCTGAATCATAACTCTATCCGGTTACCAAAAACAAAAAAAAACAAAAAAATTATATTGTGATGCGTTCATAGGCTTACTTATACACCAACATATTCTCTTCTTGAACATATTGGTATCTTGTATAGAAAAATACCAAAACTTTGGAAATGAAAAACCAAAGTCACAGACATTGTCCACCAATTTTGTTATAAACTGAATATGACTTGATTATCCATAATTTTGTGTCACAATAACCAATCTCAAGATGTGGGAGGAAATAATAACTTCAAAAAGTTCATAAATCCAGGCCAAGCTGCTATGGTATTTAACTGTTAATTCATATCAAAAGCAAAAATAAAGGGTACATGATGATAGACCAAGAGGCTTACCAATGTTACTCCTTCTTTTGAGAGTTGCTCCAAAGTTTCACGGTCAAAAACTTTACCATCCAAAGGAGATTCGTCAATCTGTTGAAGTAAAGTCATATTTCTTAAGACATGAATTGAAGAGAAAGAGAAATGCACAAGTTAAAAATTGTTACCTTCCAGTCACCAGTATGAAAAATTGTACCATCACTACAGCGAAGAACCAATCCACAACAATCTGGAATAGAGTGGGTAACCCTTATAGGTTCTACTTCAAATGGTCCAGCAACAAATTTCCGCTTTGTTCTGAACACCTTAAGTCTAGATGAGACGAAAATCCCATTCTCCTTCAGACGTTTTTTGATAAGCTGTTTAAAGAAGAGTACAATTTTATTATTTATGACGAACAGAAACAACATCGTCTTAATTTTTTTTCCTTTGATTAAAAGAAAGGTTTCAATTTCAATATCAAAGACATGTAGATTAGAAGAAAACTAACTTTTTTCAACTACACTCTCAAAAAATATCCCTTTTGGTGATGTTGCAGCTTGCAAAAAACAACATATAATTTCAAGTCACTCAACAAGTACCTCCATGGTAAAAGATGATGCAAATATTGGAGTGTTGGAATCCAATGCCGGGATTACCTGTTTAGAAGTAACATGAAGAAAATGTAAAAGGCATGGAGCAAAAGAAAAGACCAAAAAATAAAAAAGGGAAAGACAAAAAAATTACGCCCCCCAGAAAAATGCAAATCTATGTTGAAATATAAAAGAAAATATTGTCAAGTTTCAACGGAAATATGTCTGTTTATGATTTTCCATAGTTCGTACACAGCACGACCACTTTGACATTCTTCACGAGTCTGTCAAAGAAGCTTCTGTAATTACATTTCTATTAAGAAAACAAAAAACTTAAAATATTAGATCAACTTTCCAAAACCTTTCTCGGTAACACTTTGAAAATTAAAATTTTTTTATTTTTCATTTCAACTTTTTTCTGCACCAAGACAACAGAAAAAAGAACATGGAAGAAAGACTTTGAAGTGAACGTGATGAAGTAACAGATTTAATATCTGTAAGAAACAGAAGGAATCATTACCCAAGGCAACGCACCAATGTGATCCTCGTGACCATGTGTAATAATAACTGCTTCAATTTTGTTGCTCCATCTTTTGATAAATGTGGTATCAGGTATAATCTTTTGGATTCCAAGCTCATCATAGCTGAAATACAGTCAAACACTATCCAAACTCAACACATAAAGAAAGACTAGCTAATTGAAAAACACGCGAGCAAGATGGAAATACAAAATGCTTCCCCAATGTCTTAGTGCATATACTCTTCTCAAAGATCAACCAAATGTAATTCGATCTAACATATTTTGTCGTTTATCATTTCAAAATTGATAAATGCGTCTACGTGATGCTAAACACAGACAAATTTCACGCATTCTGTATAGAAAAGCTTACTCTGGAAACATGACACCAGCATCAATCAAAATATAACGATCATAATTCCCAACTAGCATACAATTCATCCCGATTTCGCCAAGGCCACCAATTGGTAGAACCCGGATCGGTGGGCCATCATGCCCTTCATAAAATTGCTCCATCTTGCGCTGAACAGAGTCTTCCATACTTTTTCTAGGCCCCTCTTTTCTTCCTGGCCTCTTTCTTGGTGCACTAGAACCAGGCGCACCTAAAATAAAACAAAAGAACACATTAAAAAAAAAATCTTGGGTTGTTTTCCAATAAAAGGAACACAATCAAGCTTCAGACAGTCGTTCTATACTCCTTTTTTTTTTTTCTTATTTTATCAGCAAGCAAACCAGAGAATATAATAACAAAACCAAGAAAACAAGCACAGAATGAAACAACTTTCCTCCATTTTCTCAGCAACCAAACAAAAAAATATAAATACAAAACTGAGAAAACAAGTACAGAACTAAACGCCACTCCTCAGCGACGAACAGAGCATCAAAACCGATAAAACCGGGTAAAAGACTAAACGCTTTTCCACCGCTTTCTTTTTCCACTTCCTCATCAACCAAACGGGACGAACAGAACACCAAAACCAAACCAAAAAAAATCCAAAGTAAATGCCTTTCTCCATTTTCTCAGCAGCCAAACAAAATAATATAACAAAACCAAGAAAACATGTGCAGAAGTGAATGCCTCTCCTCAGCCACGAATAGAGAGCATCAAACCCGATAATTAAAAACATGTACAAAGCTAAACGCTTTTCCACTTTCTTACCAACCAAACGGGACGAACAGAACACCAAAACTGAGAAAACAAGTGCAAAAGTAAACGCCTTTAGTGCTTTAACTTTTGCAGCCACTCACCTACAGAACTAGGAGAGCCGACGGAGCACGAAAACGAACGCTTAGAGAGCTTCGGTCGCCGTAGGAGACTACAAGGGCAGAGCGAGAGAGAACCCACGGGCACCATTTTAGAGGACATAAGTGGACTATACAGGGAAGAGAAACCTCCCAAAAGCTCCAGCTTCATGTGTTTTGGGAGGTTTCGGAGGAATTCCCGGAGCCGAAAGCGAAACCCTAGAGAGAGAAAGTTTCTTGGTCGCTTGCGAAGGAAAATGGTGATAAGAAGTTAGAGCGGGAAAGAGGAGAGAGAAGAGTGAGAATGTGCCTTCTTTTTTTTTTTTTTTTCCTTCTTTTTCTTTCTTTTGAGGATTTTGTTGGGAGGCTTCTTTGGCTCACAAATATCTTTCTTTCTTATCGTCTGTCGGAAAAAGAAAAAGAGTGAGAAGACGGCTTGAGATTGAGTGAGAAGCACAAGCACGTGCGAACACAATGCGCACCCCCACACGTACAAAAAAATATTACATGACAATTTTGATGGAAAACGTAAAATGGAGTTATATTAAAAATTTAAAAGTAAAATGAGAATTTTTAAAATTTATAAAGCAAAATGAGAGTATCCTAAAGTTCGGAATCATAGATGAGAATGATCCTAAAATATGATTTTTTTTTAATATAATCATTATTGATTTGTAAGATAAAGAGAGAAATCCAATGTTAACAATAGGATTAATTGCCACTGTCTTATTTTTAAGAAAGATTGGTATTGTATTTTGTGTTATAAATTTATAGGGAAATGTTAAAAAATTATGCCGTATTTGCTTATCTGTGTTTATATTATATTTAAATAAAAAAATATTACATTCAATTACCAATCACATTTTCATTTGAATGCAATACAATCACTACTTATCATTCTATTTTTTCTATTACTTTTATCAATCACATCACATATTCTCTTTCTCTCTCCTTTTTTTCTCTTTACTTTTATCAATCACATAACATATAATATAATTTAAATATTTTTTATCCAAATAAATATTGTATTTAAATATAACGTAAATATTTTTTATCTAAACATATATTGTATTTAATGTATTGAATTCAAGTACAATATGAATGTAAAACATTATCCAAATGCCCCCTAAATCTTATAACCAAAATAACAAAATATTTTTTTTTTGTTAAAGAACTAAAATAACAACTCAAACTTCCTATTGGGGCAATTAAAACCTTGAAGTTTAAAATCTTGCTTAAAAGAGGCATTTTGTTTGTTTAAAAAAAAAAGTATTTGGTTCAGAAAAGTCGAGCCTGCTGGGGGAAAGATAAGAAATTTAAGCCAACTATAAGTTGCGTCCAATATTAGAGCTTGGAATGAGAGGAAATGACATTTTTAGAAAGGCTTGGAACTAAAAGACCTTTTTGTCCTTGAAAAACATTTTTCCCTTTTTCCAATTTTCTCTGAGCCAAATATTGGGCCTCACACAAATGGACTTATAACAGAAGAAGCCATTGAATTCAAGCTTCGCGTCTTGATGCATATTCAGCACTTCGATTATATTTGCGAGCGCCTGTATGTGTGTTTGAGAGAGAGATGAAGAATGAGAGAGAAAGTAGTGTAGAAGGGACTTGGTTAAGGTGAAATGATAACAAATAGCATCATAGCACTCTTTAAACAAAAATGTCCATTGTTATTGGAATGAGTAAACGTTTGTTCATGCCATCAATATACTGCCCCTTCAAAGGGTAAACTACAGAAGTCATGCATCTTAGTGATACAACAGCTATTGCAACGTCGGCTACAATAAATCTCAGAGCTCAGTTTCAAGTTTCTTCTGTGGATGACCCAGTAAAACCAAGTCGTCTTATACAGAAAAAGCCATCATGAGTCATTGGAACGTCCTGGGAACCATGGGAGTCCTGGTTGGAGACACTGTTTTGTTTCTGAAATTGGGACAATTGGTCCCAAAAAGATGCGCCATAAATCAAGGATGATCGTGACCAGCATTGCAGCACCAAGCGCATCAACAGCAACTCTAGGCAAGTCCCACAGATCGCCAGGTTTCTCATCAATTCTGCACATGATGAATCACCACCCACTAAATAATAAGACATATATTCAAAATGTATATCGTACTGCTAGTGCACAAATCATCAAATTGTTCATGTTCTTACCTTAGAAACATTGGGAAGCTTACAATGAAGTAGATAGCATAAAACAAGGAACCAACTTTATACATGATTGCCCGATCCACAAACTCATAGTAAGGGAACTGCATAAAAAAAAATCACCATCACATTTTTGCTTAAGGGTTATCTCCAAGCGTATACTCTAATTCTCCAACTATAAAACGGATCAGAGAATGACGACTAATGGGATCACTCATGTAGATATAGAAATTCCAGGGCTAAAAGACTAATGGGATCATTCACGTAGATATAGAAATTCCAGGGCTAAAAGAAACGTTTCCTAGTATTCATGCAAGTTATTTCGCTCCAGAAATATCAGTGGATAAGCCTATAGTTAAAGTATACATGCCAATGCATTTGGGAAAACAAATGTAGCAGCAAATGCAAGTTCAATTTGTGTAGGACTTAGTCTGCTACTTAAGCCGTCATTAAAAGGAAACTCGGCGTATGTATAATTCAATATACAATACTGACAATAGTGGTAAGAAGACAAAAGTTACACCACGCACATTAGAAATAGCTAAAGTCTCCAGGTATGCTATGAAATAAGACAGCGCCAAAATCCATGCAGCCTCAAAGAACCACCGAATTTTTTCAGGCAGATCAGCAATGGAATGCCTTAGTCTACGTAGTGTCATGTTTGACATCATGTGATAAAACAGGAAGCAAACATGAGTAAGAAGGAAAGTTGTATGCGGTACCTGCACAAAAACGCCAAAAGACAACAATTAGAAAAGATAGTAAGTAGTCTAACTTTCTTTTTCTTTCCAATCTTGATAGCTTACATTGTTCATTTTCCATGACGGAAAGGTATATGAAGCCCCCAAAACTGTGAAGAAATAGTGTGTCCAAAAGTAATTACCGACATAACTAAAGATTATTATCCAAAGATTTGCCTGCCACAAGACGACCAAATAGTACCATTAACATAACACAAACACATTTACTAGAATGTTAAAATCGTACACAAAATTTTAGAGTCTTTACTTGACTATAGCCTTCGATCAAGAAATGGAACGTGAGAAATTAAATCGTTTCTCTTATGACCTACGAACACTAATTTATATCTTTCAATAACCACTTCACCGTTGTCGTGTTAAATAACCTTTACCCTGAAAGACACTTGCCTTGACCCAATAACGATCCTTCCAAGCGAGGCTTCTATCCGCCTGAAAACACATTCAACTGGACTCAGAATATCGTCAAAATGAAAAATGACAACAATCTTTTTTCACTCTATTGCAATTAATACCCAAAAGCCAAGCCATCCATTTCTCCATCAACAAAAAGAATTTATTATCTTTTCTATTGGCTATATAAACCAAGTACAAAAGGGTATAAATATCATCCAAGGAAAAAAGTTACCGGGAATGCTAAAATTTGAGGAAGAAAATTTAACTCAACTCGATTTTTTTATGTAAAAGAAAATAGTAAATAATATCCAAAACACCAAGTACAATTTCTGAAATTCAAATTTCCATGGGATGCCATTTTCCAGAACAAAGCTTATTGATTTCACAAAATGTCATTTTCCAAGTATTGAATTTAATTCAAAATATGACCACCCAAACATTAAAGTTCTCATTAATACCCAGAATTTTACCTTGCCAACAAAGAGAATCGGTATCAAAAACGAAGGAACAGCTGAAACCAAACCCAGAAGCAAATACTCCAGCTCCGTAAAGCTCTGTAAACAAGTTCACATAAAACTATAATAAATAAATACAGAAAAAAATCTGCGTTTTTAGTTTCTTTTCGGTTTCCTCTTGAGCTAAACAGAGTTTGATCAATTAATTAATGGAATTACCTCGTAGAGCTTGTAAGGGACGATGATTCCCAAGCAGAGAGTGAGCCAGAATGGAGTGTAACAGAGAAAGAACAATTCTCCCCATCTTTTGCTCGGATTCGGAGCCAGCCACAGGCTCGATGAAGGAGAAGAAGCCGATTCCGCTCCTGATAAATGCAAATTTCAATGAAAATGGTGAAATGCCATAGAGAAACCCATGCTGTTGAGGAAATCGGAAAATGGAGGTGAAATCTACCGGCCATCTTGGTGGTGTAATCTAGATTCAGAGACGAGAGTAGAGAGAGAGAAAAGGCAGGCGGATGAGAGTGAGCTCAAGAGGCTTCAGCTTCAGTCAATGGTCGTCTCGTCGAGAAATTAGTTAAATAACCCTCACATGTGATGGTCGAGAAAACCAAAGTTAGTTCTAATTTTATTTCTTTTTCGTTTTTGTTTTCTTTATTTTTATGTAATTGTATTTATATTATATTTAAATATAATATAATTTTTATTTAAATACAAAAACATTACTTTTAAATATCCGAATATCAATTATTATTTATTATTTCTCTTTTTTTATTATTTTTACTAATTATATCATATTTTTTTTCTCTTTACTTTTATTTATCATATCACATATTTATTATTTAAATACAATTTAAATACTTTTCATTCAAACACATATTACATTTTAATACAATATAAATACTTTTTATCTTAATATAAATATAATTCATTTACCAAACTTCACCTTAAATAATGATATGATAACTAAGGGAGTGTTTGGTAAACGCATTATATTTTGATTGTATTTAAATGAAATTTATTTTTTGAATGTTGTATTTAGTTTAAAAGTATTTGTTTTGTACTTGAATGAAATGTGTATTTGGATGAAAAGTATTTTAAAATTGAAAAGTTGATGTGATTGGTAAAAATAGAGATAAATAATAAAGTTGAAAATTGATGTGATTGTTTTAAAAAACTTTTGAATAGTAATTGTTTTCGTAACACTGTTAAAAAATTTATATTTAATGTAAAATTATCTTGTATTTGAATAAAATTAAAATATAATTTTTTTACCAAACAACACCTAAAATTATATATTCATCCTTTCTAAAAGTCCCTTTTACTCTTTGCCCCCAAGTTTGGCGCCTCCTCTCCACTAAAAGAAAAAAGAAAAAAAACACCATATTTAACATCTCTCGCCCATTTCTGTCTCTCCTCTTCATCTCTTTTAGGGGTTATTTGATAAACGCATTGCATTTTGATTGTATTTGAATGAAATTTGTTTTTTGAATGTTGTATTTGATTGAAAAGTATTTGTTTTGTATTTGAATAAAATGTGTGTTTGGATGAAAAGTATTTTAAAGTTGAAAAGTTGATGTGATTGGTAAAAGTAGAGATAAATGTTGGAGTTAAAAAATTGATGTGATTGTTTTAAAAATATTTTGAATAGTAATTGTTTTCGTAGCACTGCTGTAAAATTTGTGTTTGGTGTAACATTATATTGTATTTGAGTAAAATTAAAATGAAATTTTTTCTCCAAACGCCCCCTGAGTTCTATCTAGAAGGTTTCTTCTTTTCTCGCTACTCCACCCAAACACTCCGCCAGGCTGCACCACCCTCAGTCACCCCTGTCTTCCCACTGCAACATCAAGACCCATTGGTGGCAGCAAATTTGTGGTGAGTTTTTAGTTGCCATTAAATAAGAATTGAGGGTTTTTACTATTTATATGATTTTGGATAGAAGTTTTGCTTGTAATTTATATTTCTATTGTTGAGAGTTGTGATAGTTGTTGTAGTCTTTGATGTGGCTTTTAGAAAGAACTGTGACTTGTATTGTGGTTATATGGATTATATTGTGATTATTTTAGGGGCCGTTTCAGCCTTAAAATTTCACTTTTTTCCAAAACTTCCTTACTTTTTACTATTTATATCTCCAAAACGTTACAGTAAACTCCAAATTTTAAAAATTCATAACTTTGTGTATACAAGTCCAAATGAGATAAATTTTTTTTAAATTGTATAGAATTCCGAGAGAAACGAAACAATATCCGTATTGATTTTTTTTTTAATTTGTAAAATTTTTTATTTTTCACCTCAAACAGTTTTTTATCCCAAACACATTCTCTAAAACAACTTTTTCCAACCCAAAAATAACATCTCCAGCCTCCTCCCCCAAACTCTCCCTTAGAGAACCGTGACTCGTAGAAAATTCTGAGGGGGTGTTTGAGGGAGATGCTTGGCGATATTATTTTGGATTAGAAAAAAGTTGTTTTAAAAAATGTGTTTGGGAGAAAAAAATAAAAAATTTTAAAAATTTTTAGAAAAAAAAAATCAATATGGATATTGTTTCGTTTCTCTTAAAATTCTATGCAATTTAAAAAAAATTATCTCATTTAGATTTGTATACACAAAGTTATAAATTTTTAAAGTTTGGAGTTTATTATAACGTTTAAAAAGTGATGAAGTTTTGAAAAAAAAAAAAAAAGTTTTAGATGTCTCTAAGATAGGTTCCAAACACCCTCTGAGTTCTTGGTTGGCTAAGAGAATTCTATGTTTTGTCGGTTGTATTTGATGAATAAAAGAATTGCCTTCATGTTCTGTGAAGGAGACCACGCCAAATTATGTGTTTTCCTATTCAATTTTATATTTTTCCAACATTTGAGAATTATTATCAACTTTGATTTTTTGAAAAATTTGATACTAGACAAAGTCATCCTAAAAATTAAATATCATTTCTTTTATGTAGAAAGAAAAGAAGATATTGTTGTATAATTTATTTTGACCAAGTCTAACATCAAACTTCGATTTTGTTTGATTAAAAAAATTACAAGGGATACATAGTACTTTTCTTAAACGCAGGATACCCATAGATTCTTGCATTTCAATTAAATATAGAATTATTTTCTTGCATATTACTTACATGTAGGCCTTTACTTTGAATAACAGGCACAACACGATTGTTCAATGACTTCTCTTTAAGCTGTAGGCTTCGTACAAGCGGTCTAATAGAAATCAATCATGTAATACTTTACACACACACACACATATATATATATGTGTATATATGTAGTGGAAATGACATTGTAATTGCTAAGTTCCCAATCGAAGAACAAACTTTAACATATATTTTACTGCTAAATGCATTTCTTATTTCATCCATCAAAGACACCAAAACAATGGTAATTAAAGAAAATTAAATATCTAATTTGAGATCTCATATCTGCTTCAAATCAAAATAGCTAGGAGAGAAATCAGTCAACATGTAAAGATGTAATTGATAATTAAAGATGCTCCAAAGTACAATTATGTGAAACCTTTCATCTCCTTTTGTTTTTTCTCCTCGTGTTTGTCATGGCTATTAGGATTAGAAACAGTAAATCAAGTTATCTTTTTCATCCAAGAATTTAATTAAATTGTTTCTTCCAGCAATAGTAAGAGTGAAACAAGCTTCTTTTCATGACTTTCATTGACGTGCGGAGGAGCAAGCTCGACAGAAATAATTGAGCAAGACTTCGCAAAAATCTGATTCAAGTGATTAAGACAGTAAAACAGTAGAGACAATCTTAGAAGATGTTTCAGATACAGAAAAAGAGGATGCGACAACAAAAGAGCAAGATGTGACAATGGCAGAGCAAGAGGCAATGATAATGGCAGAGCAAGAGGCGACAATAGTATTGTTAAAATATTGTTATTTGGTAATAAAAAAAAAGATCTACTGTAAAATCGAATATACTACTTTACTTATTCAATAGCTGCTTATATAAATCTGTGATTTGTAGACAAGTACTCCAATTAAGCCATGTTGAATCCGCAATTGAGCCTTGTGTTGATCAAATAATCATTAAGTGTGATAGCTTTTGAAAAGTAGTTATGATCTTTATTGACAAACTTTGCTCTTACAGTCATGATGATTGCTAAATTTTTTTTTTTTTTGTGTTTGTTTGTTTTTAATATTCTTTAGTTGTCATTAACTTTTCATTTTTTTATATATATTTTTTAACTGAAGAAGTTGAACCATTAATGTTGATTTTAGATAAGGAAGCGCACTTCCCTTGCAAGAATTTTATTAAATCTAGATTTTACGACTATTGTAATCATATCAAGAAGCACTTGAATGAGCAAGAGATAAAGTGTTTTAAGGAAACCCAGTTTGGTCATCTTATTGAGTTCCTGATCACTATCAACATTCAAGTCAACTCATGTTGTGCTTCATTCTTCGACAAGTAAAAGTCAATAAGAAACACAAAATATGGATGATGGTAAACAAAATGCCGATGCGATTCTCTGTGGAAGAGTATACAATGATTATAGGGCTCAACTTCACTTTAGCGTCAAATTTAGAGAAAGTAAAAGAGGCAAAAAAAAAATTCTCACCTATTAAATAAGTATTTTTATGGTAATGATAAAGTACTTGTAACTGATTTGATGAGTAAGCTTGAGAAAAAGAGAAGTACCAAAATGAATAAAATCGTCCTTCTTTTATTTCTTTATAGAGTTTTATATGGGTTTGATAAGGACTATAAAGTTGATCTAAAAAACATGGGGCTAGTTAACGATATTAACCTTTTTCATAGTTATGATTGGGGAGTGAAAATATACAATTACATATTAAAGAGCCTAAGCAAGGACGTAAGAGACAAAAGTACATAGAAAAAAAAAAACGTAAGATCAAGTGATTTGCATTTAACTATTCCATACACACATTCCAAGTAATGATCGAGTTTTATATACTTCTTGAGCAAAGTAAAATATTTACCAAGCTTAATGACAAGTTGAAAGTTCGATGGCCCTATAAGTGGCTTCAAAGTTTGCCTTAAAGTAACAAGTAAGTTTATGTTCAAAACTAAATATGTTAAATAATTGGATCATTTAGTGATTACATTACTAACAACATTTTACATAATTATCTCTTAAACCGGGGAGAATGCACATTATATGCAATTAAATTTAGCGAGGAAACCATTTCTTTCTTTAGAAAAAAGATGGCCATTGAACCTTTTGAAAATGATTGAGATCCATGAAAAATCCTTTGTTATTAAATCCTTTTCAGTCAAGACATTTAATTAGGATAGAATCATAATTCTAATAGGTCTATCAAGGTATAGAAAATTTCTACAGTTTATAAAATGAATAAAACTCATATAATTTTTTTTTAATTCTAAACTAGCTAAACTAGTTTTAAATATCATGAAAACACTTGTAATAAAAGTATTCTCTTGATTTACAAAAACTAATTAAGTCGATGATCTAAAGTTTGTCATCAATGTAATAGCACTTAAAGTATCACGAATAATTTTATTCAACTTCCTAAACATTATATATAAAACTACGAGTCAACATGACTTATGGCTTCATATTTTATTTTGTATAACTATTTAACATAAATAGATTTTTTTTAGATTGATTCAAAATTTGAAAGATCTCTATTGTTTGGTCAAGACATTTGACTATGGATAGAATAATATAATTATTAAGTATACCGAGGGGTAGAACATGTCTACTATTAGTAGAATATATCAAATTAGTTATAATTTGATTTTTTTTATTTCAAACAGCTAAATTAATTTAAAATATCATAAAAAATTAAATGTATTACAATTGAATTTTTAATTAGACTTTGTTAAAATTTTTTACAGTCTTTATTATTCGGTTAAGACATTCGATTAGGGGTAGAATCATACAATTATTGAGTCTACCGAGGAGTAGAAAATTTCTACTATCAGTAGAATAAATAAAACTAAGCTTGATTAGATTTTTTTTATTTTAAATAGTTAAATTAGTTTAAAATACTATGAATAATTAAATATATTACAATTGAATTTATTTTATTTTATTTAGTTAAAATTTTTTGCAACCTCTACTATTTTGTTGAGACATTCGACTGGGGTAAAATCATACAATTATGACGTCTATCAAGGGGTAAAAAGTTTCTACCATCAGTAGAATGAATAAAACTAATTATAATTTAATTCTTTTTACTCTAAAGAATTTAAATTGGTTTTAATTATCATGAAAGCACTTGTAATAAAAGTATTCTCTTGATTTACAAAAACTAGTTAAATCGATAATATAAAATTTATCATTAATGTAATAGCACTTAAGGTGTTACAAATATTTTTTTATTTAACTTCCTAAACTTTATTCATATAAACTACATGTCAACATCATTTATGACTTCACATTTTATTTTGTATAGCTATTTAACATAAATTGATTTTTTCTTATATTGATTTAAAATTTAAAAGACCTTTATTATTCGATTGAGATATTCAATTGGGGGTAGAATCATATAATTATTGGGTCTACCGAGGGGTAAAACATGTCTATCATTAGCAAAATATATCAAATTAGTTATTGTTTGGTTTTTTTTTTTTAATTTTAAACAACTAAATTAGTTTAAAATATCACAAAAAAATTAAATATATTGCAATTAAATTTTTTTATTAGATTTTGTAAAAAAATTTTATAGCCTCTAATGTTCGGTCGAGACATTCGATTAGGGGTAGAATCATACAATTATTGAGTTTACTGAGAGGTAGAAAGTTTCTACCATTAATAGAATGAATAAAACTCATTATGATTTAATTCTTTTTATTATAAACAAGCTAAATTAATTTCAAATATCATCAAAGAACTTGTAATTACGATATTCCTTTGATTTAAAAAAACTAGTTAAATTAATAGTGTAAAGTTTATCATCAATGTAATAGCACTTAAGATATTTTAACTATTTTTTAATCAACTTTCTAAACTCTATGTATACAAACTACGTGTCAACATCACTTATAGCTTCACATTTTATTTTGCATAACTATAACATAAATGGATTGTCTCTTAGATTGATTTAAATTTGAAAGACCTCTGTTGATTAGTTGAAACATTTGATTGCGAGTAGAATAATGTAAATACTGGGTCTACCTAGGTGTAGAACATGTTTACCGTCAGTAGAACATATCAAATTAGTTATAATTTGATTTTTTTTAATTTCAAACAGCTAAATTAGTCTAAAATACTATAAAAAATTGAATATATTACAATTGAATTTTTTTATTAGATTTTGTCAAATTTTTTGCTCTATTGCTCGATCAAGACATTCGATTAAGGGTAGAATCATATAATTACTGGGTCTACTGAGTAGTAGAAAGTTTTTACTGGTTTTTTTTTTTATGTGTAACAGCTAAATTATTTTAAAATACTATGACAAATTAAATATATTACAATTGAATTTTTTATTATATTTAGTTAAAATTTTTTATACCGCTCGGTGTAGACATTCAACTAGAGTTTGAATTATAGAATTATTAGGTCTATTAAAGGGTAGAAACTTTCTACTATTAGTAGAATTTGAAAGAGTCATAAAGTACAATTTTTTTTTTGAAATAATATGAGAATAAGAGCTCATTCAATTATAGTAGAATGGATCCTTTTGTGCCTTTTTTTGTCTTTTTGCTTAAGATGTGTCCATTTTTTATGTCATTGCTCCGAGGGGACAAGTAAACTTGTTATGTCTAAGATGTTCACATGTGGCATGTATATTCCTTTATCTTGTTTCTTCAACCGAAGAAATCCTTTTTGTTTTTGTTTTTTTTTCTTATCATGTGTTGCATTCAAAGTTAGAGATAATACATTAATAAACTTATTTACTTCAAGGATATCCTACTTGGATGTTAATGGAACTTGATAGATGATTTCAGAATAGGGTAATGACTAATTGTTTATTGTGTAATGTTGAGAACTAAGGTCCCATACACTTTCTAAGTCCTCCACAGCTACTAAGGCATATGCACATGGAAGTTTATCAATATCAAAGACACGACAAGAACAACATTTTTGACCTAAATTAACAACTACATCGAGTTTACCTCCAATCACTTTGTACTTAAACATGCTAAAGGGCTTCATTGTCATCTTTTGTGTTTTAATGAACCTGTTTTACAAGGTTGCCTTTACAGTCTATGTAAATTATGTATCACAAGATGTTGTTGCTTTTTGATACCTATAAAACCAATCAAATGCCAACTCTTAGATTATGTCCAATATGGAAATTAAAGAATACACTCTGGCTTCACATAAAGCATGATTGATTGACTTAGCGGTGTCTATGGTCATAATGTTATATCGATCACCACCAAAGTAAGCTCTTGACTAATGACTCACCTCTATGTTTTTTTGTCAAATATGCCATAACTCTTAGATACATACTCTGAATCTCATCCTAGAACTGATTGAATTGTGAAACTTGATATGCTTTGATAGCTTTTTTTGAATAGATCAATGGAGTCCATATAACTAAAATGCCCTTTAAGATTTTTTTGAATATGCCGCATACAATACCCATGATGTGCATTCTTGTAAACACTATCTACTGCATTCTTGTTGCTTTGGTTCCTATTTGAAATGAAAACTAACTCACCATTGTTTGGAATAATATCTTGAAGCTTTGTTAAGAACAAAGTCTATAAGTTATCATTCTTCGAGTCTACCACACTCCAAGCAACAGGATAACGATGGCGATCATCATCTTATGTTGTTGTGACAAGCAAACAACCCTTTATATTTGGTTTTTAAGAATGTTCCATCTATTGAAATAACTTTTGTCATACATGCAAATCTTCTAATTGTTGCCCCAAGTGCTATGAAAAGATACTTGAACTTATTGCTCTCGTCTAGTTCTAAATGGGTGATAGTGTTAGGATTTATCTTTTTCATCATGTACAAATAACGAGGAAGTAACTCAAAACTCTTCTCTAGTAAACCCCTCCTAAGATTGTTAACAATTTATTTTCCTTCCAAGCTTTCCAATAAGTAACCTTAACCCCTAAATTGCTCATTACTCCTATTATTGACTTGGGAGTTAATGTTTCCTTAGTCTTTTTGAAGTTATTTCTAACCACTTCCGTAACCACTACAACTTTTACTTGTTAATGCTTCTTCTTCCATTTCTTCAAGCTACATGTATAAGTGTTGCAGTATATTCGGATGGTGAAAAAGTTTGAGTTCAACACCTTAACTACTCGTAATTTCCACTTGTAATTCTTGTTGACACATTTAACAACGTATAATGCCTTAGATGATTTTACTATCTTCATTTCCAAGCAATTATTCATGGCAGCTTAATATAAATTGTTCTTCAACTCATTCTTGCTCTCAAAATCCTGACCGATATTGAAGTTTATACTATCTCTGAAATTGTGAGACATTGGTGCTTTAACATGGATTGGTTTATACTCTTTAGCATCACAAAATTCTAGCTCTAAACTCGATGCTAATATGCATAGGTTATCAGACATCATATTTGACCACTCTATCCCTGTTAGATCCATATCCTCAATGCCAAGTGCGGAATGAGCATTGAAAGCATTGTTCTCCATGAAGATACAGTCAAAATATTAGTCATGAAATAGCTTTTTAGGAATAGCATTGTCACCACCTTTATTTTCATTGTAGTCGCGATCCACCTAATTGGTCTTATCATTAAGACCTATAGTGTCTGAACCGAGTTGGACTTTTTCCCATTTTTATTTTTTTAATAAATTCCACTCATAATGACCATTTATGGTTTTTCTCATTATGGTCCATTAAAAAAGCAAAGAAATCATCATCATTTCTTATATAAGTAGGATTTGACGCATCCCTTGAAGTAAACATAAAACTTAGATTCGTATCTATCTTATTTCAATCCACTTCAAGTTTTAGGTATAATTTGTTGACCAAGTCCGCAAACTTAATCTCTGTGCTAATAACAAGGGCAATAGGATTTCGATTATTCTCCTCTACCTATCAATATGAGCCTTCATCTTCCTGTCACTCTCCATCATAATAAATAGTGATTACTATCTGATTTATTTCCTATAGAAAACAAATGAAAATGACTTAAACATTCTTTTTTGAAAATGAGAAGAAATCATTAAAAAAAATCAAATATATAAAAATTAAACAACATTTGAAATCTTAATGTATATTATTTTCTTTAAACAAAGATATTAAAATGCAAAGACTTTCAAATTAAATCAAACGTTTACAACTTAATAATTAAAAAAAAATCACACTATTATCACAATTAAAATGAATCTTACCACTCGAACTTGATTGTTGCTTTCATGTTTGAAATGACAACATTTATTAAGAAAACATCAAATAATTAAGCAAAAATATGACTACATAATACTATAGCTCTATTGAAATTTTACCAAGCAAAAGTGCTAAACTCTGTTGTTATAGTATGACTCTATAGTATAGAAAAGATCTCTATTGCCACCGATAAAGTTTACTGTATTACTTTCAAAATAAAACTTTATTATCTTTTCAAATTTAATTGTTATTTTTATATTTTGAAATAATAATAAACCATTTAAAAATATCAAAGTAATCAAGTACAAATACGACAACGGAGCATTCTTGGACATACAGCAAATTTTATTAAAGCCAAGGTTATGTGGCAAAGATTATAACTTTTCAGATTATAAAATTAAAGTATTCAAATTTAAAGGTTATATAACTAAAACACTCTCGTGTCGTCAGCGCTAGTGTGCACTGTGTAGTAAAAGGATACAGAAAAGAAGATGACAAGAAAAAGAAAATTAATATTATTGCGGTTTGTTGGTTTCTCTCTCTTTAATCTAAAAATTTTCAATTCAATTTTTTTTAAATTAACAAAAATTACAATTAACTTTTTAACAATCAACCAATTCTAATCTAAAAACAATTTACCTTCAATGGACAAACCAAACTAAAAATTTAGTCCTTTCTTTTTTGGTAAATACTAATTCGATACCTTAACTATTTTATGAAGTTAGGATTTGGTCGAGCAAAAATTCTTGATGGAGATAACTTTTTGGTGATTATGATTATAAAGATATGCTAAACAATGGGAAAAATTTATATATATATATATTATATTTAACTATTATTTTACAAAACATTACAAAAAAAAGAAAAAAAGAAAAAACCTCCTGGCTCTCCTCTAGTCACCATGTCACCACCTTACTCTCCAAAACTCGTTGTTGGAGAAAAAGGTTCTGAGATTAATCTCCAATGAGTCATGCACGGAGCATATAAAAAAAGAAAAACTTCATGCACGGAGCATATAAAAAAAGAAAAACTTTCTTTCCATTCCTCTGTGTTCGTCGGACTCCGACAGCACCCATGCTCACCCGCGACGATGGCCAAACAATACGACAGGAGACATCAATGATCTCTCCTATTCGTCTCCTCCGACTATGAAGAACAAAGCCAAACCATACGCCAAACCCTGCGAAGACCCAAACTCTAGCGAAGACCCACACGGGCAAGTTGCAAAGTCATCACGATTATTAATCCGGTTCACATGCAATCAAAGGAAGCATAGCATGGTGCTTGAGAAGTACCCACACTGCCATGAGAACTGCATGTATTCCAGATGCGCAATCAATCAATGTTAGTATGTATTTTCACTAACCCATTATAGTTAATTATGAATTAATTATAATCAATCACTCATTAAAGACTATTTTTATAAAATAAAAATTCCACTCACCAACCTTCTTTTAGTACTTTTTTTCCCTTCTTTTGTTATTATAAAAATGTTTATAGATTTTGTTGAAAATTTAATGGTTGTTGGTCATATAATTCATTATTTTAGTTGATCAAATTGTACGAGTATAAACACTCTTTTTTCCTAGTTAGTTTTGCCTTATTGGGTTTTTCTAGTGAAGGTTTTTAATAAGGTCTATAAGGAATGGTGAATATCAAAGGGAAAGTTTCAGTTTGACCTTATAGTTTCACCAATCAGTTTGTGTTCCCAACTACTAGGAAATTAATATGCTTTTATGTCTATAGAAAACACTATGGTGTACATTTTTTTTGAAATTTGATATTTTAGCTTACAAGCTAGGGCTGTCAGCTTGTCATTTGAACTTTGTATTTTATAGTAATGAAGTTAGTAAGGCAGACAAAAATAGGTTTTCTAGATAAGTGTCAATCTATTTAGGATGTGTTTAGATTATCTTAATATCTAATCTTCGAAAATATTGATTAATTCTTAACTTTTGATTGATTTATTATCATTAAATTCTTTTTAACTTATGTGCAAAGTAAAATCAATTTGGCAGATATCAGCTTATTACTAACTTTTTTTTAAGATTCTCCCTCAAGTACTAGAGCTTGCCATTGAGAGATAACAGAAACCGAAGTACATGAAGTTGTTTTTCTTGAATAATTTCATCCTATTTCTACTTTCTAGAAACTCAAGTGAAGAGATTACCATCATAAATATATGAAGTATTTATCTGCTAGTTTACTCTCTGTCAGCTAAACCATAATACAAAACCAGGAGTCCGTTTAATGTATCTTAACACTCCTTTGCAAGTAGACTGATGTGAGAAGCAAAATACTAATTTGAGTTTTGCAACACAAGCATAAATGTTTGTTTCATTCTTTAGTTGTCACATGTACAGAATGAATAAATAACCATGAAAGATCAAATTTGCAAGATATCAATTTGATTGTGTTGAATTAATCGTTTCGTTTCTACATAAATATGCAAATAATTTATCTGTTATGCTGTTTTTATTTTGTTAATGCAGATGTTTAAAACAAACATTTGAGTGATCCTAGTACGATCATTGAAAAATAAAACCGGAACTTTAATTTTGAACTTTTGATGCGGATAGTTTTAGTAATCATTAACACAGAAGATCAACTTGTTATGTTCTGCATCCAAATTTTGTGTCACTTTGAAAAGAATGTAATCAAAAGTGATGTTAAGTTTGAAATAATTTCTTGTATTTAGAGTTTGTATGAATTATAACAGTTATGTTTTATAACAGTTAAGTTATGAATTATAACAGTTATGATTCCATCGGTCCGAACTAGAAGAGAAGGGCCTGCATGCGCATCGCTTGCAGATGAGCTTGGCACTCCCTCTCAAACATAAAACCAAAACTTTAATTTTGATCTTTGGATGTGGATAGCTTTTTCAACGATGGAGGGACCAACTTAAATTAATAATTTTTTTATATTTTATTAGATAAATAATTTAAATTTTAAGAAATAAAATAATTTTATTATAGAGGAAACGTTAGAAATTTTTAAAAAATATACATTGTTAAATCTTTTGAAAATTTATATTATCTAGAATAAATTCAAGAAGTTTTTACTCTTTTAAAAAAGTCAAAAATCAATCTAATCTGTTTTTTCAAACATCCTTCCAACTAATAAAAAAAAAAAACATTCTGCTTGATCTTCTACTAGGTTTTTAATATTAGATTAATTCAACTTCTATTTTAAATTTATCATTTTAAAAATATTATTTATCATATATTAATGATTTTCACTTTCTAACAAACAATTACATATATTATATGTTTAAAATACTAACACAAAAATGGAAATAATCAAAATAATAAATATATTATATCATAAAAATTTACCCAAAAAAAAAAAACAAAAATAATGAAAAAAAGAGCATATTTGCACCATCCTTCCATGACAGCTATCGCAGCGAGTGGTGGATGCACACGTGGTGGAGAGAGAAATAAGGAGAAAGAAACCACGAGGAGGAGAGAGAGGAAGAAAGATGAGAGAGTCCATAGGACGGGGTAGCATGTTCAAGAGATCACAGCGACAGATAGCGTTCGTAAATCGCTGTGTGATGGTATCAGTCATATATAGAAATGTTAGTATAATCTTGATTAAAAGAATTTTTTGACCACCTACCAATAAACTTGGCTTTGTCACTGGTTTTAATAATCATTAATGCAGAAAATCAATTTGTTAGGTTCTCTATTCAGTTTCCATATCACTTCAGAAAGAATGTAATCAAAAGTGATGTTAAATTTGAAATAATTTCTTGTGTCTTAGTGTCATAGAAGAAAAAAATTTCTGAATATCTCCATGTAAGGCACTACACTATGCTAAAACAGTTACAATATCCACAGCTATTTCAAACTATATACGTTATGGCCAAAAGTAGGTCCCACACTCTGACCTTTATAGACATTTATTGTTCACACGTGTCATGATCCCATTGGGTGTGACCAAAGAGAAAATGGTCTGCATGCACTACACGTGCGGATGAGCCCGGCACTCTTTCTCAACAAACTTTGTCTCTTTTCAGAAGACCGACTGCCCTTGGTCACCTGAAATTCAAAAATGTATATACGTATGTATATATATATATTCCAGAGAGAAGGAAGGGGGAGAGAGAGAGAGAGAGATGGGTAATGGGGGTGAGGCATTGGTGGTGTGCAGTGACAAGAGCATGGCAATAGGTATAAGAATATGGGACATTGAGACAGGGAGCCATCTTTTGCACATACCCACTTGTGCTTCTCCTCCCCATGGCTTGCTGAGCTTGAGAAATCAGTTCCTTTGTGATTCTCAGATTCACAGGCACGGCTCTGTTGGAGGGGGTGCTATTTTCATGTGGCAATTGAACAAGGTTTTTCTGTTCCTTTTTTTTTTTATTTTTTGAAGTGTTTTGTTTTGTTTTAATGAATCATAGTCACCAGACTTCAGATTTATCAGGTTGAACTTCAATCTTGGAGGAATCGACTATTCTCAATGACTTCTAGGTTGTAGAAATTGTGCAAACGTAGTGTGTGTGTATTACCATACACACCCACACACACATATATTTTCATTGTTCATAAATTCATGTTCTCTTGTATTTCTCCAGCCTCAGCCACCTCTAAGGAGCTACCCAATGGAGGCCATGGACCACTTTCTTGCACCAAGGATGGTGTATATCTTGCAGGTGGAGCTTTATCTGGAAATGTTTATATTTGGGAGGTTAGTATTTACCAGTCTACGATTTCAGCTGTTTCACATTAAACTTGTACTTATTTACTTGAATCACAAAAATTTACCAAAGATTTGTTTATATATATATATATATTTCTAGTTCTATATAATTGCATTCCAAAGATTGTACAGTCATTAGCATCAATCCTGATCACTTGATGCAATTTATGTAGGTTGCTAGTGGAAAATTGCTGAAAACGTGGTGTTCCCACCGTATATCTCTAACTTGTATGTTATTTTCTGATGATGGTTCACTTCTCATATCTGGTTCTAACGATGGTACGACCTGTGTTTGGCCTATGATTAGGTAAAGACTAAAATTGTGTTTCCCTTAGTCGTTTTTCACTTAAGACAAACACTTAAAGGAACCACCTTAAACTTGATGCTACATATTTCTCTAATCTAGTTCTATGGAAGTTTGCTAGATGTGAAAGATTCTAGAAGCTTACCTTCTTTATTACACTACTCATTGGATCATAGTTCTGCTATAACCGGTCTAGCGACTACTTCGGGCATCTCAAGTCCAATTTTAGTGTCAAGCGCCTTAGATGGTACATGCAAGGTAAACATGTCAATAAGTGCTTTTTTTTTAAATTTTATTCATAATATTACTATCCTTTTTTGTTGACTTTGATCCTCCAAAACGACCAATCTTCCACTGTAACATTGGTCATTTGTGGAGGACATTAAGTCTTTGGCTCTGATTTTAAGTTGTTGCTAAAGTAAGTTATTTGTTCCCCTTCTAGGTCTCAGATTTGGTCTTGGGGAGGGTCTTGCAAACTGTGGTTTACCCAGTGGGGATAACTGCAATTGTTCTTCACCCGGCAGAAGAGCTTGTGTTTTGTGGAAGTCTTGATGGTAGAATTTTCATCAACAAGCTTGATATTGGCCTAATGGAGGATCCTTTGTCTCTCCCACAAAATCAACCAGTTGTGCTACAAGGGCACAAGTAATGTATGGTGTTTAAGTTTATATATCTCATGTAGTCGCAAAAATGGTTTGCTCTTATGATAGATCCATGTTTGTTGCAGTGGAGCAATAACCGCATTGACTTTCAGCCAATCAGGTCTGATATCTGCATCTGAGGATTGTTCTATCTGCATCTGGGATGCTACACAATGGACAATAACCAGAAAATTCAACCATCAAAAAGGTTCAGAAAAAAATATTTATGTATGTGTGTGTGTGTGTGTGTGTATACACTGTTGTTATGTAGCATATACAAAGTCTTGTTGTCTTGAAGGGATTCCGTAAAACTCCTTGCTACAACAGGTGCTTGAAAGCACTGAATTTCAATTTAGAAGCTTAAAAGTCATTTTCAAAAAACAATATCAGTAAATTATCACTATTGTACATCCTGAATTAAGATTCGAAGTGTCTTCATATTTCTTTTAACCATTATAAGAGTGATATGCTTAATATCTACATGTGCATATATAAAACATTGCCTACTTTTTGTTCTCTAGTCTAACCAAAGCCTTGTTTTTTCATCCATAATCAGGTGGAGTAACTAATTTGGCAGTGATACCGCGATCCTCACTGCTTTCTGTGACAAATAATCAAAGAGTCTTAAACGCATTTCAAGTTTCGCCGCTTGACAAGTATCCTCAGTCTGCCAACTCGTCCAACGAAACAATCACTCTTCTCTCCTCAAGCTGCTCCCTCAAAGAAAGCCGGAGTTCCCTTCATTTCCAAAGCCATGATTCGTGCCTACAGATACTGGACTTGCAATTGCTGGTCTCTCTCTCTTAACCAACATTTTACAACAGTTTCAACACAATGCAAATATGGCCACAAATTTCAAGCCCTTTAAATATATATGATCATGTACATGCAAAAATATGACTACTTTTGAAGCAAGTAAATTGGATAGAAAAGAAAGGGTTAATGGCACTGACGGTCCCTAAATTTTTAAGCAAGCGACAATATACTAAACAAAAATGGAATAGATAAAAAAACTTGCGAACTCTTTCTAATGTTGTACTATTTTTACAAGCTCTTATTCAGCAGGGTTTTTTTTTTTTTTGGGGTGAAAATTTGGGCAGAAAGAATGGACACCAGCAGCCATGCAAATGAAAGTGGAAAC
Source organism: Antiaris toxicaria (assembly GCA_035233585.1). NCBI lineage: Eukaryota > Viridiplantae > Streptophyta > Magnoliopsida > Rosales > Moraceae > Antiaris > Antiaris toxicaria. The sequence continues at coordinate 3,923,591 of CP141155.1, forward strand.
AAGTTTGGAAAACCGAATGTGGGCGATGAAGATGGCGAAGCACGTTATGAAGATGAACCGGCACTTGCAATCGCGCCTTCTGGACTTGATGCAGAGCAGATTGTCATGTTCTAAGGAATCCAGTTCTGCCAACACAAAAAAGAGAAAGAAGCTCATGAATATGGTAGATGAGAGTCCCTCTAATAGTAATGGTCCCACATTTCAAGGGAAGGACCAATCACAGTCCTCATGTTAATCTCTTTAGTACAAGAGAATGAAGTTTGAGTGGACATAAGTTTGAGTCTGCTTTGAAGTTAGCCGTAAGCGACGTTCAAACTGTAATGATGTCACGACATGTAGTATTGCAGCATAAAACAATAGTTTTCTTTTCTTTTCTTTTCTATTTTTTTTTGGAACCTTTTACTTTTTTTTTTTGGAAGACAACAAACAGTTTCCAAGATATATGGGTGTTTAGATAATATCTTGCATTTAGATGTAATGTATTACATGTAATGTAATATATGTTTGGATAAAAAGTATTTATATTGTATTTAAATGAAATATATACTTGGATGAAAAATATTTGAATTATATTATATGCGATGTGATTAATAAAAATAGAAAAAAAAAAAAGAGAGGAAAAGAAAGTATATGATGTGATTGATAAAAGTAATAAAAAAAAAGAGGAATAATGAATAATGATTGTATTAAATTTAAACTATGATATAATTGATATTTAAATATAAAATTTTTATATTTGGATGAAAATTATATTATGTTTAAATAATATATAAATACAAAACTCTTACTAAACTCTTTATTTATAAAATGATATCCTTTTATTAACGACAAAAATTAAAAAAAGAAAATAAAAAACGACACAAATTTCTTAAACGAAAAACTGCTTGTGCTTTCAAATTTGTCAAACGACGGTAAATTGTTTTGGAAACGATATGTTGTCCAAACTGTTGGAATAAAGCAACAGGATCAAAATTTACGACATGTCGCTTATTAAATAAATATAAATACTGACATGTCGTTTTAATTGTATGGTGACGACAAAATAATGGTTTATCGTCCGTGGAGTTGAACAAGAACAACAATAGACTCTCATATGAAAAATTACAAAAAGAAAAAAAAAAAAACTTTATATCGATGAACGTAATGTTCGGACTACAAAATTAATTAAAAAAAATCATGTCGTTTCTAAACCAAACGACAACACACGTTGGAGAATATGCGATTGTAGTTTTGGCTAAAGCCACAGTAAACTTTGGTACTGTGTCGTTCGAATAATAAAACGACAAACCAGTTGGCATTTTTCTAAGGTCGATTTTTTTTTTTTAAACTTAAAAACGGCAGATTCAACATATACATATTTACATAAAGGCAGATATAAATTTATTGTTAAAATATATCTATAATCACCAATAACGTCAATTATGTGATGGAAAATACTCAAAAGCATAGTACAAATTTATTATTAGAAACTATTTTAAAGAAAATAGAAGGGAGAGAAAATTATCTTTTTTTTTGTGTTCTTTTTTAAGAGATTTTCTTTAATTTTACAATCACTTTTATAAAATGTAATTTCATATAATAAATGTGATTTAATAAAACCAAGTAAATAAATAATATTAAATTAAAAGAGAAATAATAATACCAAAATTAATATAATAATTAAATTATAAAATGAACAGTATTAAATATGGAATTATAGCATTTTTTTATACCAAAATTAAAAAAATTAAAAATTTTAGCCTTTTTTAATACCCACTAAGAAGGAGTTTGGGAGAGGTTTTGGAGATGTGGTTTTAGGGTTGGAAAAAAGTTGGTTTTGGAGAATATGTTTGGGAGAAAAAACTGTTTAGGGTGAAAAATTAAAAATTTTAAAAATTTTTTTTAGAAAAAAATATCAATATAGATCTTGTTTTGTTCCTCTCGAAATTCTATGTGATTTAAAAAAATCATCTCATTTGAATTTGTAAAATTTGGAATTTACTATAGTGTTTTTTAGACGTAAATAGTAAAAAATAAGAAAGTTTTGGAAAAAAGTAAAAAATTGAGCGCCGGAGACCGCCCAAACGAGCCCTAAATCCCCATCATTCGTACGGCATTTCTCAGTGGAGAGAAAGGGGAGAGAGAGAGAACATTAGAGAGTGAGTCTGCTGTCAGATGGACCAGTCGAGATCCAAGTCAACCTCCGAAGCTTCTAATGAAAAAGACTTACGCAGAAAACTTAAGAAGGTCGTTCTCGCCTACAGTGGCGGCTTGGACACTTCCGTCATTGTCCCTTGGCTTCGGTATATATTTGTCTTCGAATTCATATACATATACATATATAATTTTATGCGCCTCCTTTTTCTTTTCATTATACCTTATAGATGCTTCTTCCGGTTTACTTATCTCCTTTGTTCTGGAAATGGGGTCTTATCATTTTGTTTTGTACCATTTGACCAAAATCATCTACAGTATTTTTAGTTAATTAAATTAGAAAATATAATGTGCTAATTACTTATCCATCCACAACCCATCATTTGATTGGGTGATAAGATTGCTCGTTCTCGTCGATAAAGTGTTGAATTCGAGTTAGTCCCACGACAGTGAATAGATAAATAGTTATCCTCTTTGCAAGGGATCTATTTCTCTTGCAGTATTTGCTACTTTTTAAGGGTTATTTGGTTTTGTCTCTGCAATCCCTTTTTTTTTTTTTAAAGGAAAATGTTAGAAAAAATAAAAATAAAACTACTTATCCATCTGGGTAATGAGTAAAACATGCAAGGTATGAACTTTGAATGGTTTATTTTTTTGTCCTTAAACATTCCAAATGTCGATTCTGTTTACTCATGTTGGTGTTTAGAATTAGATGTCCTAATTCCATATTATCGAGAGCAATAAAAATCACAAAAGAAAATAAATGAACACAAACATGTTAGATTCATAAAGGTTCTCTCAATGAGAGACTACATTCTCTTTTAGCTAAGGCAGTAATTTACTATGATAAATAAGAAGTTTACAAGAAAACTCGCACACCCCCAAACTCTTTTTGAGCTTTATCCAACATCTCTAATGAGCGAACCTAATGACAGCACCCTCCAATTATAAAGAAAACTAAGACAACTGAAATTATAAGGACTCTGTTTCAGGGTAAGATTAGGGCTCCACAATTTAACAGTGGGGGCACATTGGGATAGTTTAATAAAATTTCTCTTACTTCGAAGTGTGTGTGTGTGTGTGTGTGTGTGTGTTACATTTTCCTTCTTCTGATGCAGGGAGAACCATGGTTGCGAGGTTGTTTGCTTCACTGGGGATGTTGGTCAAGTAAGTTATGAGTAGCAAACTCTTTTTGGTTCAAGATTGAGTTGATTTTGGGAAATTTTTTTCTTTCTTTTTTTTTTGGTGATGTGGTTTAGATGATAATGAACTGTTTCTTATTTATTCTCTGGCTGCCTATACTAAATTGATAGGGTATAAAGGAATTGGAAGGTTTAGAAGAGAAGGCCAGGGCCAGTGGGGCTTGTCAGTTGGTAGTGAAGGACTTAAAAGAGGAATTTGTTAGAGATTACATATTCCCTTGTTTGCGAGCTGGCGCGATTTATGAGAGAAAATACTTGCTTGGTACCTCAATGGCCCGACCTGTTATTGCCAAGGTGAATTTTCAGTATGAAGTTTTCAACATTGAAGTTGCTAATAGATTTTGTGGTGTGCATCATTATTGTTTGAGCAGCTTTATATATCATTAAAAAATTTTATCGCGAGTATGTATCAAAGCTCTGCAGGTTCTATAAAGACGAAATTACTGTTTTATTCCAGTTTTTCAATCCCATACAAATTAAATTTTAGTTTTGTGATACATGACGACTCTTTTTTCATGTTAAGAATCATTTTCCTAATTGTTTTGGAAACATAATTCTTTGCTGGTAAAAAGGCTTTTCCTTTATCAGAATATGTTCTGTGGATTTATGGTGTATTCATAAAAACAGGCTATGGTGGATGTTGCCAAAGAAGTTGGAGCCGATGCTGTTGCTCATGGATGCACGGGGAAAGGAAATGACCAGGCATGTTATCAATTCAGCATCAAACATTTCAGAATCTCCTATGCTTCTTTTGACACGTTCTTTCTTTTCATTTCAGGTTCGCTTTGAGCTGACATTCTTCGCCTTGGATCCGAAACTGAATGTCGTGGCTCCTTGGAGGGAATGGGATATTAAAGGTAGAGAAGATGCTATTGAATATGCTAAGAAGCACAATGTACCTGTCCCGGTGACTAAGAAATCCATATACAGCAGGGATGGGAACTTGTGGCACCTTAGCCATGAGGTAATATACTAGAATTAAGTGCTTTATTCAAATAATTAAAAAAAAAAAAGAGTAATAACAAGGGAAATGCACTAGCTAGTGCACGATTTGGACCGTTCTTTCACTTGGTCCCCACAAAACCATGGTCCAGTTTGTATACTCGCGAATGCTTTAAGCAATCCTCTATAACAGTTATTTCTCTTCTGTGGTGCATGGTGTCTGTTGGAAGTTCAAATCTTCCCTTTGTAGTTTTGGTTTGTATACTTTCACTTTACTGGTTGACGCCTGATATATATTAACATATATATATATATGTATATACTTTGTCTCACTCTCCCTTTTATATATGTGAACTTTTCTATGAAATTTAAGGGTGACATCTTAGAAGACCCTGCAAATGAACCAAAGAAGGATATGTACATGTTGACAGTGGATCCAGAAGATGCCCCAAATGAACCTGAGTGAGTTCCTACACGAATTTCGCTTTATTTTTGAGTTACTACCTCAGTGATTCTATTCAAATCCTTATTTTCTTTCTCCTACAGATATGTAGAAATCGGGATTGTCTCAGGGCTGCCTGTTTCAATCAATGGAAAAGAGCTTTGCCCTGCATCTCTTCTCTCGGAGCTCAACCAAATTGGTGGCAGGCATGGTGTAGGCCGAATTGACATGGTTGAAAACCGCCTGGTTGGCATGAAGAGCCGCGGAGTCTACGAAACTCCGGGTGGCACCATCCTCTTTGCCGCTGCCCAGGAGCTGGAATCCTTGACACTAGACAGAGAAACAATGCAAGTAAAAGATTCCCTCGCCCTCAAGTACGCAGAGCTGGTCTACGCAGGCAGGTGGTTCGACCCACTTCGCGAGTCTTTAGATGCTTTCATGGAGAACATCACAAAGACCACAACAGGCTCGGTGACACTCAAGCTGTACAAAGGTTCTGTTACCGTGACAAGCAGGACCAGCCCCTTTAGTCTGTATAGGCAAGACATTTCGTCATTCGAGAGCGGGGAAATCTATAATCAAGCAGATGCTGCTGGATTCATCCGGCTCTATGGGCTTCCAATGAGGGTCAGAGCAATGCTTGAAAAGGGCATATGAATAAATCTTCCTATCCAATGACACTAGTGTCAAGTGTCTTTGCAGTGCTTGGCATTTGGATTGAGTGTGTGTTGTTCTAATCTAATGTAGTTTTTATTCTCTTTTTGTCGATGTCGTTTACAAGGCGGAGGCACCCAGGCCTGAGTGGGAGCTTCCTCCCCTAGTAAATTTTTCATTTTTCTATTTTACTTTTAAAAATTTTATTTTATTATTTTGTTTTAATTTTGTCTTGTTAAAAATTGAATGTCCTTATGTAAGTTCTCTTAAAAACTTAAACTTTTAATATATGCTCCACTAAAATAATAAGATTGGCTCTATCACTGATAGTTTGAATGTTTGAATTAGGTTGAAATTATACAAACCTTTGGAAATTGGTATTCTTTTGCATCTTTAGCTTTTCACTAAAAGTGCAAAAAGTAATATTTTACCTAATTTTATCAACAAGTCTAGAGTTTGAATTTCATTTTATCAAAAAGTTTAGAGGTTGAATTTCTTATTATAAGTTTAAAAAAAAAAAAAAGAAAAATCTATCAATACGAAAGTTTTAAAATTCATAATAAAAAAATACACGAACATGACAATATATAATCTAAAAAATTAATATTCGCTGATTTTTATTTCTTTATTAACTTTAAATAGAGGATATTTTCACTGTAAGAATTTTTTCTCATCAACAATAAAAACTGCTTTTTAATCATTAAATTTTTTTTTAACCATCTATGATTAATTTTGTATCAAGATTAATTTTTGTTTAAAATTTATTTCTTGATACAAAATTAATCATAGATGGTTAAAAAAATAATTTAATGATTAAAAAGCAGTTTTGAAAATGTAATGCAAATTTAAATGTAAAGTAATTTAAATTTAATTTAATATGTCAAAATGTAATTACAATACATTTTGTATTTGACATTTTAGTACACATATTTAATTACATTACATTAATTAAATTAATGCCAAATTTAAATTTAATTTAATATTTCAAAATGTGTATACCAAACACATTTAATTTATAATACATTTAAATGTAATATAATTTTCATCTAAATACAAAAATATTTTATTTAAATGTCAATTATATTATATTTTAAATTTAATACCATCATTATTCATTATTTCACCTTTTTAATTATTTTTATTAATTATATCATTTTTTTTCTTTTTTTTATTTTTATCTATCACATCATATATTTATTATTAAAATATAATTCAAATACTTTATATCTAGATACTCTTTATATTTAAATATAATATTAATATTTTTTCCCAAAACATAAATTATACTTAATATATTATATCCTAACATAATAAAGCATAATATATTTATGAAACGTACCTTACTAATTAGTAACATTGAGAAAGGACAGTGATTGTAGTAAATTTTTCAGAAAAACGGAGAGAGAGAGAGAGAATGAATGGTGGATGAAAAGGAATTGAAACAATCCAACGGTCAGCAAAGCCTCTTTGGATTTTGGGGCAGGGCTGGAAATGGGTCCCACCGAAACCGCCAAATGACAGCCTCTTTTGAACAGACAAGGTTTGGTTTTAGAAGTCAGAGCTGAAACGACATCGTTTTACACCACAAAGTGCAACCTTAAACCCTAGCCCAACTCCATTGCTGCGCAGCAGCTCTAACACACAAACGCTCGGACACACAGAAAAACATACGAAAAAAGCCAAAAATAAAAAAAATAAAACTGATTTCCCTTTTCTCTCTCTGATAAAGCCAAGAAGAACTTAGAGAGAGAGAGAGTGATACGAGGCACTGCTACTATGGCCCAACTGAAGTCGTTTTCTCCATGCCCATCCACTAATCTGGGTTTTCGCGGACTTAAAAGAGGTGCATTTGCTTTCTGCATTGTTAATTTGCAACCATTTTCATTTTACAGCTTCTGGGTTTTGCTTGTTTTCAGTTGAACAACACAAACACTCCCAAAAGAACCCATCTTTTTCTAACTCATTGCCGGTGATATTTTTTTATTATATTTTTCTGGATAGTGAATCAGTTTGATCATTTTTGTTCTGAAAAAAAAAAAACACATATTTGATTGTTATATGCAGCTTCGTTTTTGTACAATGACAAAGCGAGCTGCCCCAAGAAGCTATCTTCAGCTTTGCAGGTAATTATTATGCCCAAATATCATGTGGTATAAAAGTTTTAGCCTTTAGTGGATACACACAAGCATATATTTGATTTAATGGGGTTGGTTTATCAATTTGCATGGATTTTGTTTGTTGCTTCTTAATTGGTGTCTCTTATATACGTATATGTATATGTGTATATATATGTATATAGTTGAGTGCAAGTACAAGTGAGCTACATGGACATTCGTGTATAACTATTTGCGCTAATGGCAGTGTCAGTAATTCTCCTAGCAAGCCAGGTGAGCTTTCATTACGCCTTTTTTCTATTTGCAAGTTGAACAAACAGTGAATGAGTCTGTTTCTTGTTGATTGAAATTGGTCTTCTCGTGTTGAATCCTTTGCATTTGAGACGCAGTAATCAGAGCAGCGATGCCAAGTCACAAAGAGTTGGAGCTATCAGAACCTACAAGCAAAGGAGGCTTACGCGGAAAATTGAAGAAGGTTGTTCTGGCATATAGTGGCGGGTTAGACACATCAGTAATTGTTCCATGGCTAAGGTGCGTGCTTCATCAATAAATTGACTGACTTTTTTATGCTGCATGCTCTTCACCTGATACATTTTCACCCTGCAGGGAGAACTACGGTTGTGAAGTTGTTTGCTTCACTGCTGATGTTGGTCAAGTATGTGATCAGTAGTAACAACATCTGCCTTAGAACTGAAGATCTGTATTTGTGGAGTACTCTCCCACTGTAATGAACTGGTTCTGAATTGCTTTCTTGCTTTCTAAACTGAATTTATAGGGTATCAAGGAATTGGACGGTTTGGAGCAGAAGGCCAAGGCCAGTGGGGCTTGTCAATTAGTTGTAAAGGACTTAAAGGAGGAATTTGTTAAAGATTATATATTCCCTTGCTTGAGGGCTGGTGCAATTTATGAGAGAAAATACTTGTTGGGAACCTCAATGGCACGGCCAGTTATCGCAAAGGTATGTTTTTACCATGATGTTTCTGTGCTGTGTTTGCTGTGAATTCAGTAAATCCCATTTATTGATATGGTTGTCGCTTCTAGAAGATGGGGGAAAAAAATCAAAACTGTTTCACACAGAAGGGCAATCGCATTTCCTTTCTCTGAAACTTCTTGTACTTGTGTTACATGATACTTGTTGCTAAATAAGTGCATATTCATAAAAACAGGCAATGGTTGATGTTGCAAGTGCAGTCGGAGCTGATGCTGTTGCTCACGGATGCACGGGGAAGGGAAATGATCAGGCAGGTTTCACCGTTTGAATTTTGATATTTCAACTGTGCTGGTGTTTCTTCTGACGTATGCTACTTGTGTTGCTTGTTCAGGTTCGCTTTGAGCTGACTTTCTTTGCTTTAAATCCCAAACTAAATGTTGTGGCTCCTTGGAGGGAGTGGGATATTACAGGCAGAGAAGATGCTATTGAATACGCCAAAAAGCATAACGTGCCTGTTCCAGTGACAAAGAAATCTATATATAGCAGAGATGGGAACTTGTGGCACCTTAGCCACGAGGTAATGATTTATTGCTGCATAAATTATTTTAGCCATATATTTACGTGTTTAACAGTACCATATTTCTACCTCATAATCCTTCTCTCATGTGTATGAATTTGTCTGCAAAATTGCAGGGTGACATTTTGGAAGACCCAGCAAATGAACCCAAGAAGGATATGTACATGTTGACGGTGGACCCAGAAGATGCACCTAATCAACCTGAGTGAGTTTCTCCCGAAGCTTCACTAGTATTTTCTATTAACTATGTCTTGGCTTCTATTCTAGTCAGATTTACTTTCCCTGGTGTCTCTTTCCTTAAGATATGTCGAAATTGGGATTGTCTCGGGGCTGCCTGTTTCAATCAATGGAAAGGAGCTTTCCCCTGCATCTCTGCTCTCAGAGCTCAACCAAATTGGTGGAAGGCATGGAATAGGCCGAATTGACATGGTTGAAAATCGCCTCGTTGGCATGAAGAGCCGTGGAGTGTATGAAACTCCAGGGGGCACCATCCTCTTCACTGCTTCCCGTGAGCTCGAATCCTTAACGCTGGATCGAGAAACAATGCAAACTAAAGACTCCCTTGCCCTCAAATACGCGGAGCTGGTTTATGCAGGCAGGTGGTTTGACCCGCTTCGTGAGTCTTTGGATGCATTCATGGAGAAGATCACAGAGACTACGACAGGCTCCGTGACACTAAAACTATTCAAAGGTTCTATTACTGTAACTAGCCGGAAGAGTCCCTATAGTCTATATAGGCAGGATATTTCATCGTTTGAGAGTGGAGACATATATGATCAAGCTGATGCCGCTGGATTTATTAGGCTTTATGGCCTTCCCATGAGGGTTCGAGCAATGCTTGAGAAAAGTCTCTAAACATTTTAGTATCAAATTGACCGTTAAAACCAGTGAGGCATTTGGATTGAGTTTCATGTAATTTTTGATCCAGTGGTTTAGTTGTCTTCTTAATAATCTGTTTTAATGCGCACTTTATGGCCAACTTTTCTCTAGGTTTAACATCATTTTTCTTTACTATTATTATTATCATCTTCATTCATGAATGGTGCATGCAATGGTAATAGCCCAGAGAATTATCTGATAGGTAGAAAGAATCGAATATTGATAGCACAATTCTGAATTTTCAAATTTTCGTATAGCGTTCTTTAAAATGTCGTATTCTTCTCAATCTAATATGATTTTGAAGTGATATATTGTTCAAACTCGTGTGTTATAGGTAGAGCTTTTAGTTACAAAAAAAAAAATTAGTGTGTCATAGGTAGAGCTTCTTTTCTTTTCTATTTAAAAAAAAAATCATCATATCCCCATAATATTCCTAATATTCATTTATACAAGTCCTCTTTAATGTTGACAAAAATGAGACCTCACGTGAGGTTCTTGAATTTGATGCTAAGAGACTTTTATTAATACAACTTTGATTTTAATATATAATAGAAATATAAAAAAAACATATTTCCGCAATGTTAAAAGAAAAAATATTTGTTATTTGCCCTAACTAATTAAGTTTTTTTGTGTTAAGAAAATGTTTAATGCCATGAAAACAATAATACTGTTTTGAGTAACCGTATGAAGGGTCTAAGAAGAGACGAGCAATTAAATAATGCAGGTAAAAAATTTTATATTACAATTAGATCAAAATATTACATCAAAAACTTATATATGATAAAAACTGCCTAGCTTGAGGTTCATTTCTTATTTCATATGTCCTTTCAAGCATGTTAAATGTTGTGATTCACCAATAAATTCCCTAGAACTAGAGCAATCAAATTCCCTTCAAGCATGTAAAGAACTCAACGATATGAGGCAGATTCAGATCTTTGATCCCCGTCCGCGGTTGCTTGCACTTGAGCGGCATACTGCAAATTCCAAAGTATGTCCTCGAAAGACGGACGGCTTGCATCCGGAGAGATGCACTTCTGCATTAGGGAGACCACAATCAACAGTGACTCTTGAGAGCTTGTGGCTAGCACAGCTGGTTCGATTATCCGTTTTCGCCCATCTTGGCTTTGCAGAGAAGCCTGCATGCATATTGCAGGATCATGTTCCGTTAACAGGCTCAAATGATCAACAAGTTCTTGAAAATATGAGGAAAGTAGACTAGAGATTTCCTTCTAGTTCCTAAATTCATATTATTGGAGGACTAAAAATTTGTACAATATGCATCGAGTTTTTGCAAATTTTCGGGAGTTTTCCAAGTATGGTACAATCAGCACATACCATTTCTTTTAGCAGGAATATCTCTCTGGTAGCAGCCGGAGAAGGTCCAACCAGTGCTTCTAGTAATATAAAGCCAAAGCTGTAAGCATCGTCCTCTAAACTTGTCATTTGCCTGAGACAAGGGGAAAAAAAAAAAAAAAAACATTGCCAAATATCAACAAAACAGTCTAATAGCTAAACAGCTCAGCTTCTATTCGGAAGTTAGGTTAAATTCAAATTTTTGTGACCGAAAACACTGCAGTAAAAAGGTTTAAAAAAAAAAAAGTTTAAAATGTGAGTTTATATAGAGGTGCCAAACGGCCTATAAGAAATTTAAAAGAAAATATCAGCAGAATAAAAGACGAACTATTTTGACAATTGCAAAAGGGAATTTTTTGCTTACCATGATTTATGGCTGTCTCCTTTTGCCTGCAGATCAAAGAAAACAAGTCTCAAAACCAATGAGGATGGATAGACAATTTGATAGATAAACCAATTAACAATTGAACAAGGACTTCTACCACACAATTTTCGGTTCCTTCTGAGATGATAGACAGTCCATAGTCGCTCAATTTTGCCATCCGATGCTGGTTGAGCAATATATTGTTCGACTTCAGTCTATTGTTGAAGAAACCAGGAATGACTCCGGTGTGGAGGAAATGTACAGCCTTGGCAACACCAATTAGTATTGTCAATCTCTCCGACCAGTTGAGGATTTTTTCCGAACTAGTCTCTACACATGCACAAGCTCAATGTTAAGAGAAATTGATATCAAGTTTATACTAAACTTTAAAATGTGCAAAACTAGGCGAAGTTAGGAAACAAACGGTTGGACATATACTGAGATGTTCAAGGCGTACCGGAAAGATGATCTCGAAAAGTTCCATTTGGCACAAATTCGGACACAAGATAGACCTTGTTCAGATTGTAATCGCCTCGCTCCCCGCCATCAAGGCAGTGCCCTAGAAGGCACACCAAATGTGGGTGTTGGAGCCTAGAAAGAAGATCCAACCTGAGCTTAATATTTCGAATGGAAAACTTCTTTGACAAATGCAGGCACCTTATAGCGACTTGAGTCCCGTTTCCTAGCCTTCCTTGGTAAAGCTGCATCAAACAAGAGAAGAGTATAGCAAAAAGAGGGTCCAAAAGAATCAAACTTGAGGGAACCTAGGAGAAAAATGTGTCTTTCTTACTGTAACTTTTACGAAAATATCTGAGTGTGTAGAGCCTAATTATTATCCTAACACGGAGTCTATCGGGGTTTTTGTAGATATATTTTCTGTTGGGGGCACAAGTTTTAGGGACTAAGGGTTAGAGAATGACATAGAGAGTATAATAGACATGAAGTGTGTGATTTCTCTTGCAATAGTGGCTAAAAATGGACATTGCTCCCAAACCGAGGGTGAGCCCCTATGAATCTTGTGCGTTCATTCGTCTCTCTATTTAAAGGGTGAGGGCTTTAACCCGTAACAAAAAGTTGTAAAGCAGTATGATATAAAGACTTAACCTTCCCATGCGAACCTTCACCCAAAAAGGTAGAAATGTCAAAATTGTTGGTAGCTTCCATCAACTCTTCTAGAGAAAAGGACTGACAAACTTGGTGACTTTGTCTAGCTAAATTTGCAGCTTGAGAAATGAAACCTGAAAGACAGAAAGCATTAGATTTTCAATAAGGTCCTCACGATTTAAGAACTTTTTGTTTTTGACTCAAGAGATTGTGCAAAAACTGTGTTTACAAAAATCTTGATATCGGATTGCCTACTTGCATTCGTTGAAAGCTCCGAGGAGAATCCTGCTGCTGAGCTAGCTTGAACTGTTTTATGCAACAAATGCTGTTCCGAAAGCCCTCTCGGGCAATAATTTTTACACAAAACGAGTAAACCGACAATAAGAAGCACCGAAAGGAAGACTATTCCAACAATCACACCAACTGGTATAGCGCTATCATTGCCTCCGGATTGCTTTCTCTTTAGGCTTTCTTTGCAGTATGATTCTCCATGCTGATTCTGTTTGCTGGTCGATGATAATAAGCAATTCCCATCAGACTTAACAACTCTCTTCTCCGATTTGGTACTGCTCAAGCAAGAAGGCAATCCACCACTGATCCTGTTATCAGATATGTCAACGAACTCAAGTTTGGTCCCGCATCTTAGGTGATTGGGAAGCGGACCGCTCAACAGATTTGATGCCAAATTCAAGTGACTGATGTTTGGCAACGAGAAAAGTGAGGCTTGTGGTATTCCTGTGAGCATATTGGATGATAAATCAAGGTGTTGAAGCCCATGTAACTGGCCATATTGCTTCGGAATCTCACCCAAAAACGAGTTTTTTGACAGAGAAACTATGACTAGCCCTTTCGGCAATGGGGGCAATGTGGAAGTAAGTCTGTTTCCGCTCAAATTCAGAACATATAGACTGCTTAAGAGACTAAGATCTGGCAACTTCCCTGATATGTCATTGTTAGACATGGTGAGACTGGTGAGAGCGGCGACTCTTCGAATCGATGGCGGGAAAGAACCCGTCAAGTTGTTGTTGTTTAAACTAAGGATACTCAGATTAGCCAATGAATCAAACCAACCGGGGACAGAACCATTCAAGAAGTTGTTGTCCACCACAAGAGTTTGAAGCTTCACCATTTCTGATATCTTTTGTGGGACCGAACCAAAAAGGAAATTCAAACTCAAATCTAGATACTCGAGTGAATGCAATCTATGAATCTTGTCTGGAATTGGACCCCAGATGCCCAAAGACACAAGACTGAGAACTCTAAGGTTGTTAAGTCTTGCCAGAGTTGTGAAGAAAGAGTCAATTGAAAAACCATCTGACAAAGTTCGAGTTGGAATCGGAATCCCGCTGAACTCACTCACCTTGTTTGGATTGTCACCTGTAATTCTGAGCTCAATGAGAACGTTATCCTGGCATGTAAGGTTTACTTGGGAACTTGAAGTTATAAAGCAAAAATCCACTCCATGTTCCTTCCAAATTTCTAACTGTTTCGGGTACTCCAACTGCTTCTTTAGCTGTAGAAGCACTTGGGTTTGAGAAGATTGAAGTTGATAAGTACCCATAAAAGAGGAACTCCAGATGAACAAGAATAACAAAAGCATGTTACAATTACAACACCCCATTAAAAATTTCTCCTTCCCAATGAAACCTGCCATTTGGTTGAAATGCAAAAAAGACAAACAAAGATAGTTAAAAAATAAAACAAAATAATGCAAAATATAACTATTAAATCTTCCAAGTTAGCTACCAACTTTACCTCACAATCTCAAGAACCAAATTCTCCAAGTTTTTGAACTTTTAAAGCAGAACATGTTACAAGTGAAAAGCTAACATCCATACCAGAAATAGACAACTTTCTTTCTTTCTTTCTTTCTTTCCTTTTACTTGATTTTAGCATCCGTATCGGTAATAATAACAAGTTTATCATTGAGGAAGAAATAAGAAATGTAAAATGGGAAAAGGGCTTTGCTTTGTTGCTTAAGTTTTTACAGTTTTTGAGGAGTAGGGCACCTGGGATTTAATGCGCTATTGCATTTAGTGCTTCCACATGGTGGTTTTTTCCCTTCTTGAAGAGAGTGAAATAAGTGTAGCATTAATGGAGTTTTTTAGACTTTTATTACTGCAAGAGATGGAAGGAAGTGCCTTGTTCTCACGGTCATGAGTCTCTTAGCTGAAACAGAATAGCAAGAAATCAATTTGAAAAAAAAAAAAAAGGAAAAGAAGAGAAAAGAAAAGAAACTTTTGTTCTCTTGTTCAGTGGCTAGATGAAGAATAACTGTCTTTTTCACTTGTGTTTTCTTGCCACTAAAGACTATTGAGGATCACTCACTTGGCTTCCTTGTTCAGTTCTTCTGATCACACTATCAAACAAATCAATAAATGCTGGCGGCCACGTGGGAAATCTCAATCACCTAAAAGTTGTTTGTTAGGATAAAATAATGCTTCAAACATCACTCCTGGTCCTTTAGAGAGAGAGAGACTCTAAGGGAATGAAAGCTGGGGTTTTAAGACCATTATATCAAAGCATGGAGCCATTTGATTACACCATGCAACACGTTTTTTTTTTTTTTTTCCAAGCTTTGAATGATGATTTAACAGAATTAATTTATTAAAATTTTTAATGATTTAGTTTGATTTTTTTATCATCTAATATATGATTCATATTCGAATCATATGAGCAACGAAAGAAATAATTGTAATGTAGGTTTGGTCAAAAATAGTACCAACGTTTTCTTTTTTTTTTGATATAACTAGATTCTAAAAAAATAATATTAAGGTGTATGATAGTGATAAACGCCGCCTATTAATAAAATATAATTATTACAATATGAATAGTGACCGTGCCAAGCATCTTTCTACTCAAAAGTTAATAGAACATAATTTTTTGAAAATTTTTTTTTCTTGATTTATTTCGTTTTTTACTATGGTTATAACAAGAACTGCTCGGAGATGGCAAATTTTTGGAGCGTGATAAGAAAGTATGATTTTGAACTTAGGTGTTGTTTGGTAAAAAAAATTACATTTTAATTTTACTTAAATGCAATATAATTTTATACCAAATACAAATTTTACAATAATACTACGAAAATAATTATTATTCAAAACATTTCTAAAACAATCCTATTAACTTTTTAACTCCACTATTTATCTCTATTTTTATCAATTACATCAACTTTTAAACTCTAAAATATTTTTTATCTAAACACACATTTCATTCAAATACAAAATAAATACTTTTCAATCAAATACAATATTTAAAAAAATAAATTTTATTCAAATATAATTAAAATATAATACGATTTATCAAACATCCCTTAGTATTATCATCCACCTTACATGGACAGGCTGCGTCACAAAGGAATTAGCAAAGTGCCCCTTTGCCGATAACAAATCTGTATGGAAATCAAAACTAATTGAAATTTTTAATGTCTTTTTATAACTGAAAATATCGATGGGTTTTCTAATATTTGATTCGGCACTGCTTCACTGAATCATGTCCCATGCCCCGCAGTTCAGGATAAGCCTTTTGGCCAACTCAGCATGTACTCTCTACAATTTGGTTCCGTAAAGTCTTCATTGCTACATTATTTCACAACCAAAAGCCAAAAATGAAAAATCAAATCATGATTATGTAAAAATAAACATCATAATGATAACACTAATCTTGTCACAACAACTCTTTTTCTCTAAAGTCACCCAGTTGCAAGTCACTCAAGATCTTTTATTATATATATATATATATATAAAATGACATAACATTAATTTTAAAGGGAGTGTGGGGGAAGTTTTAGAGATTTTTTTTTTTTTGAAAAAAAGTTGTTTTGAAAAAATATATTTAAAAAAAATTATTTAAAATGAATAAATATAAAATTTTAAAATTTTTTTTAAAAAAATATCAATATGAATATTATTTTGTTCTTTTTAAAATTTTATATAATTTAAAAAAAATCATTCCATTTAGATTTATATACACAAAACTATGAATTTTTAAAATTTAGAGTTTATTATAACATTTTAAATACATAAATAGTGAAAAATAATAAAGTATTAGAAAAAATTTGATTTTAAAGATATCAAAACTTTACCCTCAAATAAGAGTTTAATTTTAATTTTTAAATATTAATATATATAATATATGAATTATTTTTTTATTAATAATATTTAAAATATTAATATATGAATTAATTATATTTATTAATAAAAATATAATATATAAAATAATATTTAAATAATTAATATTAAATTTGATATTTTTAACATTACCCTTTACATATATATATATAAATTTACCCAAAATCTATTATGAAAAAGCATTGTTGATCTTTGGGTAGACAAGAACTGAGGTTTTACTTTACCCCCGGTGGTTTAAAATTACTAGTCTAGAGGAGAAATTAAAGCGGTAGTTGGACGCGACGGCACATACTTTGAGCTTGACCATTGTAATAAAAATGGGACTATTGTTATGGTCCATCCGAACAATCATATTTATAACAGAACCAAATAACATGATGTTTACTTAATATAATACACATTTATAGAAGCGCAATATCAAAAAAAATTGTGTTATCTTAAACTATTATTACACTTTTTCAATTCAATGTTGTCGTTAAAAGAAAATTTGATGGCAAGTCTAAGTATACGAGACAAAGGTAACATAAAAGCTATTATTTAATCATATGAAAATTTTCATAATTAGGACATAATGAGCCATGCAAATATTAAAAGTTGTTTGATAAACACATTATATTTTGATTTTATTTGAATTAAATTTGTTTTTTTAAGTGTTGTATATGATTGAAAAGTATTTGTTTTGTATTTAAATTAAATGTGTGTTTGGATGAAAAGTATTTTAAAGTTAAAAAATTGATATAATTGATAAAAATAAAGATAAATAATATAATTAAAAATTAATGTAATTATTTAAAAAAAATTTAAATAATAATTATTTTTATAATATTATTAAAAAAATTTATATTTAAATATAAAATTTTATGTTTAATATAAAATTATACTATATTTGAATATAATTAAAATGGAAATGATTAAACGCCCAAACATCTTGAGAGCCCAAAGGAAGAAAAAGCAGAGCGGAGCCCCATCTTTCTATGATAAAAGTAAAGCATTCATATTTCATGGAATTGCAATGGGTGACCGCCGACTCAATTGTCAATTCTTGTTCTGTGTCATAAATGACCCCGCCCTGATTTTATGGCATTTAATCCTGCCTGTAATCGTACACAAAGCCCAAATTAATTTAAAATTTAACTTGCGTTTGTTTGTCTCTTTGTTTGTAACTATAACTGTATTTTTTTAATTAGATTTTTAATTTAAGTATTATTGTAAAACATTAATAGTGTTAAATATATTCACTAACTAAAAGTGATTTTATAACGTGAGATTCACGAATGAGATATATTTTTTTATTAATAATAATATTTAATATTAATGATATCTTAAATATTTTTTTTGTTTTATCTGGTGTTTAATTTCAAACTTAAAATTTTTATTAGTTTTGATTTATTTTTGAAAGGATAACAAAAAATATAACTAATTTTTAAAAAATTTATCAATTTCAATTTTAAAATTTTACGTTTAACTGATGAATTGAATAGAGGTTATTTTTTTTAAAAAAATCAATAAAATTATAATTAGTTTTTAGAAAAACACCAAACTACGACTGTAAATTTTTAATCTATAACTTTAAATGGTGATCCAAACAAAATCTCAGGATACTTAAAAAATCTTTAAAAAAACTAGTTCCTCCGGTGAGGGAATCTTATCACTTTTGTCATTATGAGATTAGTGACCATCCAATTGGACGTTACACCTTTTTTTATAAACACTGTTTAATTAATATTTTGCAATCAATAATCGTTTTGTGAGGTGTAACAATATAGAATTTTTTGCAATTAATTTTTTTATGGCAAATTAAGAGATGGGATCGGGGGATTCTTATTTTTGCCTATCTAACATCATACAATGTCTTTAACAAGTTATGAAATTCAATAAAAGTATTACCACTACATGATAATTAGGGAATGACAGCCTCCCCATTTCTTCTATTCCCCATAATATATGGTAATGATGATGTAACCTGCCATTGGTGGCCTTGAAAGATCTATTCTTTATATATCATTGGACCCACCACCTTTCAACTTGCACAAAGCATATCACAACTCATTGATTGCAACGCCTGAGATTGAAAGTAGATTTTGGAAAGAAGAGCACAAATATGACATCAAGATCAATGGGGTCTTTTTTTTTTTTTGGGTCAAAACAATAACCACTTTTGCAAGCTTTCATTACTTTTTAGTTGTTAGAAGTTGCACATAGTCTCATTATGAATTGTGTTTTGTCAAACAATTTAGATTTCCTTATTTATTAACGTAAGATTAGGAATAATTAAAGCAATTTCAATTTAACTTATATATATATATATATGGAAACGAATATGGCTTTTGTTTTCAAAATTTAGTGCGTGTTTCGTATATGTTTTTTTTATATTGTATTTAAATATAATATAATTTTCTCTCAAATATAAAAGTATTTCATTCAAATACTAATCACATCAGATTTTAAATTCAATACAATCACTATTTATTATTTCATTTTTTCTATTACTTTTATTAATTACATTATATATTGTAACAACCGAGAAAATTCACATTTTTCAGAAAATAATTACACAATGAATTTAAGCGTTAAAATGTGAAATTTAGTGATTTAATATTGTTTAGAACTAAAATAAAATGTTCTAACAATGTTAAAGGATGAAAAATGACTAATAGTGATATTATGTGTGTGCACGTGTGTGCCACTCACAGTATTAAGAAGTAGGTCAAGATGATATTATCTTGACATAAAACTGATAAATCTGAGTTCAGCACACCCAAATTAGTCAGGATAGCCTATCAGCACGCTCAAATTTGATAATTGAGCACAAGGAAAATTTTTGACCGAAAATTCACAGTATCAGAAATTGGTCGAAATGACCTCAGATGAAAATAAAACTGATATATTTAGACTCAGGACGCCGAAATTAGTCAGGATAGCCCATGTTGAAATTTTGGGTGAAAAAATATATAAAGAGCGGAAAAAAGTGGAATTTCCTCATTTGTCCACAAACACTCTCTCTCTCCAATTCTCTTTCTCTCTCTACCCCTATTGATAAATAGTAACCGACCACCGGAAACGGTGTCCGTTTTCGACACCGCTGGCACCGTTGGAAAGCTCTCGCCGAGCTGAGTTCAACGGTGTGCTGAGTCGACGGAACCGACGCCGGAGGAGAGCGCACGCGCCGCCCGAAGCCGCCGGCCACCGGAAAATTCGCGACGCCGTATCTCCGCCGTCCGACGTCCGATCAAGCTGAAACTGGTCCCAAAAGACTCGTGGTGAAGAGTAGAACAAAACCCAGGTGGAGTTTCAGCCCAACGGCCGCCGGATCGCGCCGCCCAACTCCGCCCGTCGCCGTCGCCGTGAAACCCGTCGTTTCCGGCGATGTTGAGCTGCACCACCTGTACAGAAATGGTCGCCGTGAAGAGGGGAGCAAAAGCCCTCAATCAATTTCGGGGAAAAAGTCCGGCACGACGGAGCTCCACCGTCGCCGCCGTGACCGAGTTTTCGGGGGTCGATTTCCGGCGATAGAGGTATCGAATGGTGAAATTGAGACCACCAATGGATTCCTCTCATCGAGATCTTCAAGATGGACTACCCACTTGCCACCGTCGCCGTCGTCGACGCCAGTCAACGCCGGTCAACGGTCAGTCAACGGCGGTCAACGCCGGTCAACGGCGATTGTTGACCAATTTTGGAAGTTTGGCCCGTTAGCCTATTTTTGACGTTCCGGACGCATCCGTGGAGTCGGAATTGCAAGACGGGACCTCAAATATGAAGAACGAGGAATTAGGGTTTATGCCGTCGAGATCAGACTACAATTCGGTATAAATCCCGACCTTTTTATGTTCCGCAATTTAATTGTTTGGGACTGTTATATGATTTTATGATTATTGGTATGAAAAATGTGGAAAAGAATGTATGTAAAAAGAAGAAAATGACTGTAATGGAGAAAAATAAAAATATGTGATGATGCAACGATTTTACGTAAACAGCATGAGTTTTACGTAAAATCTAGGCCTTTGGTATAGTACGTGATAGAATTAGATCAGGATAGATGGTTTTCAGGCGTTTCCTAAACGCTGGAACATCAAAAATTAAGGGGAAGCTCTGTCGAAATTTCTAAAAATGACACCAAAGGTAATATGGGAAAACGATGGGTAAAATATAATCGGGAAAGGAACCCGAGTCCCCTCGAGGAATTAGGGCATGGAAAAAGGAAGTGGCAAGTTATAATTAGTAAACCGACCCTTCGAAACCCTAGAATGCAAGAAAAACATGAAACCAATCCCTAGGTCGGAATAGTACTTCTCGAGGGCCGGGAATGTGAAAAATTGGTAAAATGATAAGAATTGATCCGGAAAAAGGTCCGATAAGATTTAGAAAATTAATTAGATGATTTTGGGTTTAGAAAATCCAGCCTAAGTATGAAAATGAAAATATTATGGTTAAACGACCCATTAGGGGCAAAATGGTCATTTTGCCCAAAGACTCTCAAATTATGGGAAAAGAGCCCCAATGACCCCGGAATAGGTTAATGAAGTTTGTAAAAGTCAAAATTGAGGTTTAAGTTATGAAAAATCATGTTAAGGGTAAAATTGTAATTTTGTCAAAAGTTAGGGGTAAAATTGTAATTTTTCAAAAAGTTTGGGAAAAATTCAAAAAGGGCCATTAAGGTTTAGAAAGCTGTTCTAAGGCTATAATTAAGGATTATAAGATCAGAATTAAGCTTTTTAATAAAATAAAAGCTATAAATGAAAATGTGATTAACAGACAAAATTTGTCTATAGGAACCCGATCCAGACGCGACAACGGACGTCGATGGATTCTAAGAAGAGGATAAGCACGCTATGAGTAAGTTCAGACATTTACCCATCTGCAACTATGAACAAGTTCATCGTGTTTATATGTTTTGTATGTAAATGTCAAGATGTGATTTATGATGATGCTATAGTAATGCTATAGTAATGTTATGATGATGTTAAAAGATGTGTTTTAATAAATAATTTATAAATATATATATATGTATATATTGAATTACGAAGGAAAGGTGTTATAAAAGTTTTATGAGAATAAAGATGTGAGAAAGAGAGATAGAAGAATGGAAAGAATAAGAATGAGAATATTATGATAGAAATGCATAAGAAAGAGATGAGATATGAAAGGAAAGAATAGGTGTTTTATGAAAAGTTTTATAGAAGTTAAGTTATGATTGATAGAGCAATGATGATCAGTGATGAAAGGAATTAAGAAAAGGTATGTTTTATGAGGACGAAAGAATAAATGTTTTATGAAAAATGATATGAAAGCAAAGAGTTAGACAAGAAAGAGAAACAATGATAGGTTATGATGAAAGGTATGATGAAAGGATTAGAACATAACGATAAGATGTGATTGATGGAATAGAACGATAGGCTATGATCGATAGGGGTATGATGATAAGATAAACAGAAAATAATTATCTACATATAATTGAACATAATTTTGTTTGCTATGATGTGATATGATATGATGTTATATAAGTAATATGTGCTATATGTGCTATGTTAAAGTGTGATTAACATAATTCACACAAATAAAGTAAAGAATTAAGAAAAGAAAAATAACGAAAAAACAAATGTTTCATGAAATGTTTATGAAAAATGAGAAATGAAAAATGATGAATGTCGTGAAAAATACGTACAACGAAAAATCAATATAAGAAAAATAAAAGCCTACAAGATAATAAGACTGAAAACTTAAGTTGTTGGCGTACCGGTCTCCTTACAAGGTCGAGACTTCCGGTCTATATCCTCCGCGTAGATGTGGCGCTACCCCGAAGGTGTGGTAGATTATAGGTTGGACCAGCCCCGAAGGTGAGGTTTTATGTGACTGTGAGGTAGGTTGGTGGGTAGCTCCCCCTCCTCCCACTGTCCGCGCGCAACTAGGTACGTCCAACAACGGGCCCAACCAAAGGAAAGTGGAAAGAAAACAAATGAAAGAAGAGTGAAAAGAAAGGAAAAGAGCGTGAAAAGAAAAGAAAAGAAAGGAAAAGAGCGTGAAAAGAAAAGAAAAGAAAGGAAAAGAGCGTGAAAAGAAAAGAAAGGAAAGCAGAGAGAAAAGAAAAGAAAAGAAATGATACGACAAGAAAAGAAAAGTAAAGAACGACATAAAAAGAAACAAACGATATGAAACATAATAGAATTATATATGTGATGTGATGTGAATGACACGTTTTTACGTGATGTTATGCTAGTGTGTATGTTACTAGCTTTTAAGATATGAAATGTTAAGAGATGATGACAAAGCGATAAAGAAGTTATAAAGGTTTAGAACAGAAAGTTAAGGAATGATAGGAATGAGAAGAAAAGAAATGAAGAGATTAAATTAGAATGATAAAAGTTGATCGATAGAATGATAAGAACGATGAATGAAGAGATAAACGAGCATGATGAAGCTCATATTCTATGTTATGTTTTGAGGATATGTGTGAATGATGTACATGATGTGTATATATGTGATGTCATATATTCTAGTAATAATATATATTACTAGTATTCATAAGTTAATGAATGTATGTTTGAACTTACTGAGCATCTAGCTCATTAGTTGTTTATATGTTGCAGGTAAGCAACTTGTTAGTTTAAAGTAATATGATGGACAACAGACGGATCTGCACGTGCCAAGGGACTGGGCGAGGGTATGATACTACCATAAGTCTTTCGCTGAGCGTTCAAAAAGAAAGTTGAAAGAAAGAAATTTATTAATTATATGTGTTATAAGAGTATGATAGAGATAGGTATAGTATGTAAGTAAAAAAAAAAAAATTTGCTATAGAAATTGCTTCCGCTATAAGATGAGAACGTTAAGAAGGGAAAGTTAAGTATGTTAAGTAAGAGGATGACGACCCACGAGGTTGCCAGCCATCGCGGTCGGCGTCAGAGTTCGGCTGGTTGGTATGGTAACGTACGTGGGGGGTCGCCACATATATTCTCTCTACTTTTACCCATTACATCACATATTTTTTATTAAAATATAATTCAAATACTTTTTACCCAAACACACATTGCATTCAAATGCAATGATAATACTTTTCTTTCAAATACAAATTACATTCAATACATTGCATTTAAATGTAATGAAATGTAATGCGTTCACCAAATGGGACCTTACTACAACGTGAGAAATTGCAGTCTTAACTCAGTCCCACATCGGAGATATTATAGCTTGTCATCCTAGTTTGCTTTTGGCTGACTTAGATGATAAAATTAGGACTAATATGGAGTTGTTTAGATCCTTGGGGACTTCTAATAATTGTCTGGCGAAAATGCCGAGCAATGAAGGCTCTCGTGTGCTTCAATGTGATATGGTCAGGACAGTTGAGTTCTTGAGGAAGCATGGTTTTGGTGACGAGCAAATAACAACGATGACCGTAATGCATCGAAGGATTTATGTTTGTGACACAAACAAGGTTTTCAAGTCGAAGTTGGAGTTTTTTATGTCAATGGGGTTTACAGCATAGGAAGTTGTGAATTTTGTGCCCACGCAGTCGTAGATTCTCGAGAGGAGCTTGGAGAATCAAATCACCCCCTTGTTTCAGATTGCTCATACAGATTCTAGGCACGGTGGAGAACTAAGGTAGCGTTTGGTATTGTTTTTGAAATCTGTTATGTTTTCAAATTCTCTAAATTTGAGATCGTTTTGAAAACAATTCTGAGAACGTTTCTGAAATTGTGTTTGGTTTTATTTTCTGAGTGTATGTTTTGAGAAACAAAAAAGTGAAACTGTGTTTGGTTATATTTTTGAAAACCAGTCATTTTATAAGTATTCTATAAAAACATATTTATGTTTGATTTAAAAAAAATAATTATGAATACCAAAAATTAAAAATTAATAAAATTTTTTAATTGAAAAATGAATTAATAATTAATAACCATAATATTTAAGTAATTACTATATCAATTAAATTTTAATTAATCATAATAATTAAATCAGATAAATGGGAGAAATGAAATCAGAGAAAACGACTTTTAGTCGTTTTCAATTTTACGTTACGAGCAAAGGAGATTTTGGATTCGTTTTGAAATCTGTTTTCAAAAACAATACAAACTGAACATAATTTCACACCGATTTTAAAATCGATTTTCTAGAGAATCGTGAAATCTGTCCTGGAAACAAAACCAAACACGCACTAATTGTCTAGAGTTAACATGTGAAAGTTCATCGAAAATTAATGGAAACATTGGATTGGGAACAAGAGAAGATACTTGATTGATTCTGAATGTTGAAGTTGTACATGAATTGGGGATGAGCTAGAGAGATGATATTTGTTTTTTTTTTCTTTTAAAAAAACATGTTTAGATGATTTTAAAGAAACTAATTGCATACTTTGAGTTTGTCTCACATCGGAAAAAGACAGAAGAAGTCAAAGAGTATGAGCATATATAACGCAGTTCATTAGCCATTAATTATACCATAATTAGTATATATCGCTAAAATCAAATTAGTTTTTTAATAGGCAGTTAAATAGTAAATTCTATCACAAATAGACTGTATTAGAGCCTCTCTATTTAAGATGTGAGTTAACGTGTGAAAGTTCATTGAAAATTAAACGAAGCATTGGATTGAGAACAGGAGACGAAATCTGATTAATTCCAAGTGTTGAAGTTGTACGTGAATTGAGGGTGAGCTAGAGAGATGATATTAGTTTTTTTTTTTTTTTTGTTTTAAATATGTTTAGATGATGCTAAAAAGACTAATTGCATACTTAAAGTTTGTCCCACATCAAAAGAATAGACAGAAGAGATTAAAAAGAAGGAGTATAAATATTGCAGTTCATTGTCTATTAGACATACCATAATTAATATATATCACTAAATGTTAATTATTAGTTTTTAAAAAGACAGTTAAAAAATAAATTCCATCACAAATAGACATTGTTATTGTACTTTTTAATCACTTGGGCCGTCTTGGGCTTTTAGTCTCCAGAAGAAAAAGATTCTAAACAAAAGAAGGGTTTTTAGTCTTCAGCTGAAGAAACACTTGGCAAGAGGTTGATGTCTTGTTAATCTTCGGAGTTCCAGAAACAGCAGCCTTCTCCACCGAAACCTTCTCTTCATCTCTCCGGCATCGCTCAGTAATCTTCTTCAACTCAGATCATACGACTACTTTGACTTTGATTTTCACAATTTTATTTACTCTGAGAATTATCGACTCTGATAACAAAAAAGGATAAAGACAGGAGTAATCATTCATGCAAGCAATTTGAACAACATTTCAATAATTTTTTGAAAAAAATTATTAAAAAGCAACATCAAAAGCTTGTTGTTTTTCGAGAACAGGCTATTGTACTATTTTACTTGTTTTATGTACAATTTAACGGTAATTGAATCATGATCTGTATCTATAAGAACGTTGTACTTGAACTTCATTTCCCATGATTTTTTTTTTGTTTTTGTTTTTGCTTTTGTTTTTTTCTTGAATGTTGAACTTCCTCTGAATGTTACTTGTTTGTATTGTTGAACTGTTGTAATGCTTGTTGGGATCTAAGATGTATGTCAAATAGAGGTTAATTATACGTGAAGAAATATTTTAGTGAAGGTTTTATGGCGTCAGAGCATGTGGCTTCAGAGAGAGAGCCAATGCAAGTGAATGCTGCTCCCAGAAGGCCTCAGATCCTACTGGCCGCAAGCGGAAGCGTTGCTGCCATAAAGTTCGGCAATCTCTGCCGTTCGTTTACTGAATGGGCAGAGGTACGAGCTGTTGCAACTCGGGCGTCGTTGCACTTCATCGATAGAGCATCGCTTCCGAAAGATGTGGTTCTCTACACCGATGAGGATGAATGGTCAAGTTGGAACAAAATAGGTGACAGCGTGCTACATATTGAGCTCCGACGGTGGGCTGACATTATGGTGATTGCCCCTTTATCAGCGAATACACTAGGCAAGGTACGAGCATTCAGATTTCAATCTGTAAGAGTTATGACTTCTACGTATTGGATTTGTTTTAACAGCTACATGATGATACTGATTAGTGATTAGTGCATTTCACTAGAAAATCCATGTCACACCTTTAAAACTGTCAAATTTTTAGTATTCTTGTACTTGAAATTTGAAAGAGTAAGTGGACGAAAAATGCAGTGCCTTAAACCAGCTTCTACGCCTTTTATCTCAGTGTATTTTATGCATATGTTAAGCCAAAATCCTATGTTTTTTTGTCGGCTTACAAGATCTCTCCTGGTAGAGCAAAATTTCTGTGTCCCATTGACCAAGATGACGGACCATTTTTCTTGGTGTACAAGAGGCAGTAGTATCCGATAATGATAAGTGGGCTGACTATTTTTTTGTTTGTAGTTTCGTTGAGTAAACAAAACAGTGTTAATTTTCATAGTTTCTTTGATCTGGGTGCAAGCAGAACAAAAAGAAGAATGTTTGCAAACAGGTTGAATTGTTGTGTATGGTTCATGTGCATGTATGTTAATATACATAATGATTGGTTTTGAGAACGTCCTTTGATTCAGGCAGGACTTTTTTCTGCTTCCTTCAACTTCATGATTTCATGGTTTACTAAGCCTCACTTCACATCCTGTGTCCTGATTGTAGATTGCCGGGGGTCTATGTGACAACTTGCTGACCTGCGTTGTGCGTGCATGGGACTACACCAAGCCACTATTTGTTGCACCGGCCATGAACACCTGCATGTGGAACAACCCTTTCACGGAGCGACATCTCATGTCAATCGACGAGCTTGGAATTTCTCTTATACCCCCTGTCTCGAAGAGATTAGCTTGCGGGGATTATGGGCATGGTGCAATGGCTGAACCTTCTTTAATCTACTCAACTGTAAGACTCTTTGTGGAGTCGCGGAATCAACAAGATGGCATTAATGTTCAGCAAATAGCATCATGAGATTATCATTTAAGTACTCTATACCAAAGCTTAACTTTTTATGAGTAGCCTCAGGAATTATATTGCGAGCCTTTGAACTCGTAATGAGTGAATATGTGGAACTTTTATAGTCTGTTGATCGGACTGACTGACTGTACATCTTTCAAGAGTTAAGAGTTGATTTGGCCTTACATGTATTAATCGTGTGATTTGAACAATCATTTGCTGATGAATGATGTTGAATATATGATATTTAGTGCTGATTTGCCGATGTATCTTGTAGGTTTGATTAAATTACCATGACAAGTCTCTCTTAATGTTTTGCTGAGAGTATTCTAACTTATTACATGCATTTGGAGGCCAGTTTTTCTTTTCTTATGGTTGAGGGGCTAGATAATGCCGTCAATATTTCCATTCCAACAACGATTGCTTGCAAAAATATTATGGTTTGGGGATCGCCACCAATAATTCATCTAACCTTAGCCCTCTGTTTAAATCATAGATTCATACTTACAATTTAAATAATAAATTTATTTTTGTTAGAAATAACACTGTAGAATTTTATTTTATTTTATTTTTTTAATTGTGAGTTTACTTTGGTGATCCAAACAGGTCTTACGGCAAAGCCTTTAAAAGAGAATGACAATATATATGCTTGGGTGTTTTTTTGGCAAAAAAAAAAAAAAAAAGGTCTTAAAGTAATATTTCACATTCTAACTGTGTAGTTAACTGGTTAATATGTTTTGTTTTACTCTCAATGTAATTGGCACCATGACTATGAAGCAAAACTTCATGTTGATGATTAATCAAGGAGTCTTACTGTACAAGAAGGATTATGAAGACAATTTACCATAGTGAAATATATTTATCGTCTACTTTTTTTTAAGAATACTTATTCACCTGCTTATGTGAAGTTGTTGGTAGATAGATTAGATTAATATAAGTAACATGATACTAAATTATAACTTACATAATTATTAATTGAAAGAGAATTTGTGATACTTATAAATCACTTAAATTCTTCATTCTTCGTTTAATAAGATCCTCTTACTGAACACCCTTATAATTGATCTGCCTCTTGAAAAAAACTACATGTTGCTCACTTACGTGTTTTACCAAAAAAAAAAAAAAAAAAAGGGCATGATACATTCGATCTACTAAAAATTTTTTGTCAATATCTCTCTCAATAAAACTAGGGGGGAACAGGAGAGTGAGTTGGAATGAGTTGGGCCCAATGGAAAGCCCAGCAACCCAATCACGCAAATTGTCTTCAGACGTAACTACACTAAACTGAGCATTTTTCTGAATCGCCAGACTGAGCTTGACGGCGAAGAATCAAGAAAGAAGCAAGTGACTAATAACATCAGATTCACAACTAGGCTTCTCTTCTTTTTTCTTTTACTTATGCCTTCTTAGTTATCAACCAATTCCAATCCAATGTTCTGTTCACTTAGCACAAATTCTCAAATCTCAAGCCCAAAGCTTCAACTCTTAGCTATAACATATAAAGCTATTTTTTAAAGCCCACCTCAGAAACGCCTAAACACACAAACCCACGTCCTTTTTGCGGTCTCATATCTCCAAAAATCATGTGGGTTGTCAAAAGAATCCGCCATTTCAACTTCCAAGAAGCCTTTGAATGAAACCAAAGAAAAAGCTGATTCAGCTTTGGAGCTGATGAGAACTCATAGCTTAACTCAGTCCCATATTGGAGATATTATAGCTAGTCGTCCTAATTTGCTTTTGGCTGACTTAGATAATAAGATTAGGCCTAATATGGAGTTGTTTACATCTCTGGGGATTTCTGGTAAATGTCTGGCGAAATGCCGAGCACTAGAGGCTCACGCGTGCTTCAATGTGATTTGGTCAAGACAGTTGAGTTCTTTAGGAAGCATGGTTTTAGTGACGAGCAAATAACAATGATGGCCGTAAAAATTTCTGTTTGTGACATGAACAAGGTTTTTAAACCGAAGTTGGAGTTTTTCATGTCAATGGGGTTTACAGAAGAGCAAGTTGTGAATTTTGAGTCCACGCAGCTGTAGATTCTTGAGAGGAGCTCGGAGAATAAAATCACCCCTTGTTTCGGATTGCTCAAGCGGATTCTTGGCACGGTGGAGAACATTCGGAAGGCTCTGAGGGTGTATAGCTAGGTGCTATTGTTTGATGTGGTGAACATGATTGAGCCAAACATGTCGATGTTGACTAGCCATGGTGTTTCAGAGGAGTTGATTTCAAGAATATTTGTGATCGACCAGAAAATACTGCTTTTAACCACTCATTGGCTTACTGAGATCGTTGAGAAATTCCCAAAACTATGAATTTTGTTTTAGCTGTTCGTTCCATGGCAGTGATGAGTGAGACAGGTTGGGAGAAAAGGTTGGAAGCTTTTCAAAGTTTTGGTTTGTCAAGAGATAAGGTCTATTCGGCATTCAAATTGTAGCCCGAGTTTATGCTCACTTTAGAGAAGAAGATCACGAAAGCGATGGACTTTTACATGAACAGATTAAAGATACAACCTTTGACTATTCGCATGAAACCGTATCTTGTAAGGACTAGTTTGGAGAATAGGGTTATTCTAAGGAGTTCAGTTTTGGAACTTCTAGTGTCATCGGGGTTGATAAACCCCTCTGTTTATTTGACACCTCCAAATTTAAAAAACAGAAAATTTTTCATTCTAAAAAAAATGAACTTTTTTAAATTTCTGTATCTGAACATCCAAAATTTTTCATTTTTGAAAAATGAAAAAAGAGCTCTCTAAAAACAAAAAATTTTCACCAACTCAAACAACTTTTCACTTTTTAAAAAAATTCCAAACAACTTTTTATTTTTCATATCTAAAAATTTTTCATTTTTCAAGGACGGACCTCCCATCCAAACGGACCCTATCAGCATTCTTCATGTCTTCAAAATGGCGGATGAGTTCGCCAAGAAGCTGGTGAAACAAGTGCATCCTGATGTTGTTAAGCATAAAGGCAATGTCAAGCATAAAGAATTCCTCTATCTTTTACAGATGATGAACTCATGTGAAGCCTAATTTTCCAGTCAAAAGCTCGATAGTAATGTCTCTCTTAGATGCGAGGTCAAAATATGGGAGTTCTCGATGGAAACGGATCTCTGCTGATTCTCCCCAGAATTGGAAGATCATTTTGAGATAATCAAACATATTCGAGTGTTCAATTAAGCTTGTGATCACGTTTGTGTATCTAGTGAAAAGTAACAAATCACAGTTTTAAATCACTGATTCAAGGATCTCTGATGGTTCGAACCTTTAAGATTAGATTTAACTTAATTTAAAAAAAAAATTATGTGAAGAACAGGTTTTCAAGATTAGATTTAAAAATTAAAAAAAAAAAAAAAAGGGTGTTTTTGACAGCAATGAGACTATCAAAGGATTGTTATGCTAAGCAACAAAAATGTGTTCCATGCTCACAGCAAGGAGACTATCAAAGAATTGTTATGTTGAGCAACAATAATGTGTTCCAGCTCTTTCCAAATTTCCAACTGTTCAGGGTAATCCAAATGCTTCCCTAGCATGTTAAAAATGTCCATCAAAGGCCACAAATGCACCAATCAAATAGTGTAACAACACTTCAGAGGAACATTAAGTACTGCTCAAACTTATGAATGAAGGTAAAGATCAAGAAACTACTGTCTATTGCGTGGTGAAACCGTTAGTCATTTCTGACTTCACTAAATGATGATCTCTGGCAAATAATCGAAAGAGGCATTAATCCATGCAACTAGGATACTTTACAAGTCCAGAAATGCTTTAAAATAGAGTAATAAGAGAATTCAGAAAAGAATGCAGAGCTAACATGAATTAGCATACTTAGCATCACGCTATGAAACATAAAAACAAAATTTCTCTCTAAAATAGGTGGCAAAAAACACATGTAGTTGTAGTGCTAATGATGATGGTCTAGACAAAAAGGGTGTGAGTTTATAATTGACGAAAATGGTGTGAGTTTGTTTCAACTTCTATCCAAACACAATTTATATAGAGAATATCCAAACGCTAGTTGGGATCACAGTTCAATTGTTTATTTTCAAATTTTTTTCATTCAAATGTTTCATCCAAACGGTAACCATTCCAACATGCAAACCAATCAGTAAATCCAAGCTGACAAATTCACAAAGCAACAATTCCCTCATCCAATTAGTGTAACGGAACCATACATAAATAAAAACAGCACTACCATGTACATTACTCTGAAGATAAAGAAATTGCAGTCTAATGACGTGGCATTAGTACACACTTAAGTAAAAAATTAACCCTTTTGGATAAAGTTGTTCAAGACTTAAATTAAGGTGGGAAAAGAAAATCAATAGCTAGATTATAGGGGAAGAAAAGGAATGAAAACAACACAAGCAGATTGTTAGTCAGCCACAGATGGAGAAAAATGTATAAACAAAAATAATAATAATAACAAAACAGGTGAGGCTTGATTTGCAAGAATGAGAAACTGCTCAAGTCAATGATACCTCAGTTCCATCTGATCATTAAATAGCAAACGAATTTACTACAGCAAAACTGAAATATCTCAAGTTTTTGCTGACCCTACACTACACTACCAGAAAAAGAAGCTTACAAGGAATCGCCGCCGACAAAGTCTCGTCTTACTGATAATTTGCAACAACATGGAAAATTAATCTCTCGTATCGTATTGAGATGATGAACTCAACTCTCAGCATCTTTGCTGCTCACTTATTCTATCTTCATTATTGAATGACATCACACAAGTTAATTTATATCAAAACACCGGGAAATGTTTGAAATTCTATCTTGCCTTGGTGCGCCTTAATGACATCAGGAAGCTCTTTCTGATACTTCGACACGATATTCTGCACAAAGTTCTTCTCAGTCATTCTGAGATAGGGAATAATCCTAATATCTTTCTGAATAAGACCTTTTGACCTCAGCAGTTGCATGACTGAAGTCCTCGGAATAATTCTCTTCTCCAAACTATACAGTAAAATGCCTGGATGCCTCGAAATGATTGAAGGTTCTATCTTCAATTTGTGAATGAAGAAACCCATCGATTTCTTGATCTTCTTCATTGAAACAAGCATAAAAAAAGGCTGCAATTTGAATGCCGAATAGACCTGATTCGTCGACAAACCAAAACTTCTGAAACATTCCAACTTCTGCTTCCAATGTGCCTTACCTACCGTTGCCAGAGAACGAACGGCCAAACCAAAGAGCAGGGTATTCGGATTGAACCCTAATTTCTCAACCTCTGCAAGAACCTCATCGAACCGATGAGCCCTTACAAGAAGTGTTCGAGGTTGGATCATGAAAATCCTCAAGATCAACGGCTCGGGAACCCCGTGGATCTTCAAAACCGATATGTTGCGCTCAAGCGTCTTCTCCAAATCGTACTCAAGTATCGAGTAGCATGATTTTATCGCCTTTAGCATATCCAAATCCGCCCCAAGAACCCGCCTAAGCACTTGAATACAAGGAATAATTTGGTTTTCGAGGCTCCTTTCAAAAATATAAGGCTCCCAAGACAAAATCCTGGCAACATCCTCATCTTTAAAGCCCAAAGATCTGAAAAATTCCAATTTTGGCGTCAAATTGCTGTCAAGGTTAAGCTGAAACAAGGACGGAAGCTTCACCGACATCATTGTTATTTGCTTATCACTGAAACGCTGAGCTCTAAAGAACTCCACGGTTTCAAGTAAATCATATTCAAGAAAACGAGAATCTTTACTAAGTATTTTAGCTAGGCTAGTACCAGAAACCCCAAAAGATTTTAGCAACTCCAAATTAGGTCTAATTTTACCTTCAAAGTCAGCTAAAAGCAAACCAGGACGATTAGCTATAATCTTAGCAATGTGGATGTGAGTTAATCCGTGAGTTCTCATAAGCTTCAGAACTGAATCGGATTTTTCTGGGTTTTCGATTAAAAGCTTCTGGGAAGCTGAAATGGCGGATTCTTTTGATAACCCACATGATTTTTGGAGATATGAGACCGTAAAAGAATGTGGGTCTGTGGTTTTAGACATTTCCGACATGGGTCTATGAAAGTAACTCGATAAACAGAAGCCATGGCTGAGCTTTGAAGCTCCAGAGTTAACATATGAAAGTTTATTGAAAATTAAACGAAGCATTGGATTGGGAACAGGAGAAGATACCTGATTGATTTTGAGTGTTAAAGTTATACCTCCTAAGCCAACCTCGTTGATCACTGTGGAATTGTTTGATGTTTATCTGAATTGGGGTGATGATATTAGTTTTTTTTTTTTTACATGTGACGTTAAGAGACTAATTACACACTTTTTGTCCCACATCTAAAGAATAGAAAGAAGACGTTAAAAAGTGGAGTATAAATAGCGGAGTTCATTAACCCTAAAAATCAAGCAGTCGCGTGGTAAGCACAAAGCGAACTATTCTTTCGCCTTTTACTAAAGAATACCGTGTGTTTGCCACAATTAGCGACATACTCTAATTTTTTAAAGGGGTTTCGTCCTTACTGGTGAAACCCCACAAAAAAGTTCTTAAAATTTTAAGAAGTTAAGAATTGGTGGATGTGTAGGTGATAAACTTTAAAAATTTATGAATTTTAATTTTTGTTTATTTATAAGATTAATTATATCATATATTTAAATATAAAAATATTATGTTAATAATTTTTAATAATCTTATTTTTGGTTAGAGCATCGCATGTCTATTTTATTTTAGATTAGAAGATTGCATTGTGTTTTGTATTTCAATAAAATTTGTTTTTTGAATGTTGTATTTATTGATTGTATTTGAATTAAATTTGTTTTTTGAATGTTATATTTGGTTGAAAAGTATTTGTTTTGCATTTGAATGAAATGTGTGTTTAGACGAAAAGTATTTTAGAATTGAAAGATTAATATGATTGGTAAAAGTAGAGATAAATAGTATAATTAAAAAGTTGATGTGATTGTTTTAAAAATGTTTTAAATAGTAATTATTTTCGTAACACTGTTGTAAAATTTGTGTTTGGTGTAAAATTATATTGTATTTAAGTGAAATTAAAATTGAATATTTTCTTCAAATGCTGCCTAATTTTTTATAAAGGGTGTGTGAGTCCTTTCACATTTAAATTTGGGGTTTTTCTTAATGAAAAATTAATAAAATTTATAATCATGTAAGAATAAGAATTTTTCAAATTTCATTTCGGATTTAAGAACCAAATGAACTTTAATTAAAAATTCTCTAAATAAACATTAAAATTTTACTGATTAAGAGTAATTAAAGAAAAATTTTATATGATTTATGTATGTATATATAATTGATTTTATTATATTATTTAAAATATTTAGCAATTTTTAATCATTAAGAATTGAATTAATAATTTATCCTAAAAAAAAATCTTGTTGAATAATTTATCCCAATAAAAGCGTAAGTCTTCTTGTCCACAAAAGGTAGATTAAAATCAATATATTATAATAACTTCAATATTCTTACTCCGTTTGGATAAATTATTCATTTTCAGAAAGAAAAAACAAATCATGCTTGAAATTTTGAAACTATAAAGTCTTTTTAGTTTAAAAGTGAAATGATATTTAGATGGATAAAAAAAATTTTATTTTAGAATGAAAAAGTTGTTTGGTAAAATTGCATCTATTCTAAAAATGAGATAAAAAAGTGAATGGGAAGGAGAATTGTTTTGATTTTGGATGAAATCATGTTAAAAGGGTTCAAGAGAGAGAAAATTCTCTTTAGATTTGAAAATATTTTGATGTCCAACACAGAAACAAAGATGGTCAAATTCTAGTTAAATGATTTTTTGATTCATTTTTTGAACACGGAAAACAAGCCATTCAAACAAAATATTAATAGATTCATACTAGTGATAGAAGGTATGTAAAGAAACTAGAAACGACATCTGAAATCTTGTTCAATGATAATTTAGCATTTATTTATGGTTTATCTTTATTACATTTGGCAAATAGAAATTTAATTTTTTGTTCTTACAGGAAGATGTTGAGCATCTTTTTCAATTTAATGGAGCAGGATTCTTGTCTAGGAAGTACCTTCACATACTAGTTCCTGTTATATAGTGCATAGACCAAATCAAGGACAAAATTTTGGTGAGCAAAAAAATATGCAAAACAAGTACTTTCATCAATTTCTAATAACCACTATTCTGCAAACTTGAACCTGTTCAGACGGTTCCTTAATAGGTGGAGTAAGAGTACTGATTTGCACTATAATCTGATCAACAAGTAGATTAACAATAGTAAGACCTAAGAAGCAAGTTATACATTTTATCACGATTTGTGAACCAAACAGCAAATAGAAATAACCCTCTACTTTTTTTTTTTTTTTTAAAAACACTTTATTTAAAGTTGAAGGTTTTGACTAGATATGTCCTAAACTGCCTACCGAAGCAAGTTGATATTGCTGTTTTCTTTTTCCAGGGGTAGCTGCCAATTCAAATTCAAAGATCTCCTCTAATCATGGCTAATCTAATATATAATAAATAACGCCATTTCATCATAATCATAAACAAACAAAAGTGACTGGGCAATGATAGCTGTGTCCACTCGTAAATCTTTGTCCAAACTTTAGAAGCCAAAACTGACATTTTCACTCATGTTTACAAAAAAGCTGAAATTAAGACAATAGTTACTAAAGAGTTCATCTAGTTCGACTTTTTCTTCTTTTTCACCTTGGCATCGCCATCAGCCTGCAGATCTTCTCCATCAACACTCTTGCTCTTCTTCTTTTTCTTCTTTTTGGCGGTTCCGCCCTCGGCGTCTACACCATTGACAGGCTCTTTCTCCTCCACATCATTGTTGATTTTCCTCTTGTCCTTCTTCTTCTTCTTCTCCGACTTAGCATCATCAGCTGCCCCATTTGCAGCAGTTTCATCAACAGCCATGGCATCACCATCCTCTGTGGCTGCAGCTTTGGATTTCTTTTTCTTGCTTTTCTTTTCAGTAGGTACTTCATCTGTGTCCATCTCCGTATCTGCGACAGTAATGTAGTTGACACACTATACTCAAGCATGCAATTGGGTAAAGGAATAAATTTTATAAAATCCAATCGAAATTGAAGACAAGTCTAACAAAAGGTTGTCCAAGTAAAAGCTGACAGGTCAGCCTCCAAACAACAATGGAGATGAGCACGATATCCAACTAAAACATCAAAGGTTTCTTGTGCACCTTTGCCTTGAGTACTTTCAATAGCAGCTTTCATCACATCTATGTTCTTCCTTGGTGCAACCCCCTTGTCATAAAAGTCGAGGCGCTCCTCAACCTGTTCACGAAGCTTCTCTCCAAATGCAGTTGTACTACTCTCTGCATTACAAAATGATGCAACAAAATTAGTCTTTAACATGAACGATCCAAGCGCCAAGGGGAAAGACGAAATACGTCACATGATGTTGTTTAAAAGAGCTCAAAAATTTTACCAGCGAAACAGTCAATGCGAGATGCAATTGAGCACTTGTTTGCAAGATAGCGAGCCATTCGACCCTTGTTTCGTGCAGAAGCTCGTCCGATAAAAGACGAATGGAATATAAGTCCATACTTGGGTGTGTTTCCCTTGGTTTTCAATGCCCTAAAGAGAAAACAAACCTAGTGAATATGGAGAGATACACTGAAAGAGTAATTCCAAATTTGAAATACAAACTTTCAAACGGACTAGCTAGTCATTTAGGGAAAGTACCTGAAGAGCGCCTTCTCTGCACCAAGTATTTGGAGGGTGGAAGAAGGGCACTTAGCCAAATTTGTAAGACTACCAGCATGGGAAATCAGACGAGCTCCAACAACTTCACCAATTAATGACGCCAAATTGGGTGCAATGTCGTTCATTTTAGTAACTAGATAATCATATAGTTTTCTCCTGTACTCAGACAGGTCCATCACCCTCTGTGCAAATTGGTGGACATTAATCAAGTCAATTGGAGACAAATCTTGACCTGCGGCCAAAAGAATAACATGTGTAAATAAACCAGAAAATTCAAAATAACACATGCTCTTAAGCTGTAAAAAATGTGCATACCCATAGATGCCTTGGCAGCTTCCACAATCTCTTTAGCCTTATCTTCATCCCCAACTATTTCAGTTAATTCCGGGATTTTATTTTCAGCCAGCTTTGCTTTGTCCTCGATAAACTTGGCAACTCTAGCATACAGATAGTTGTCGTTCACTATCTTCACTAGTTCAGGAAAATGCCAGGAATACCATTCTCTGCAGAGAATACAAGGCATAAGCATAAATTAATTATTCATCCAAGAAAGGGAGCACAAAATATTACCAAACAGAAAATTATACAAATTCATGATAGTCATGATTCTTAGCAAGAACTAAGAGAAGCGAGACTAACATTTTGGATACCGGAACAGGTTAACTAACTTAATAAATAAACTAAACATAAGATTTACAAAACTCAATTTTTAATGCATGGATTTCAAAAGACACTTGTACGTGAACACCACCACCATACCTGACCCTCATGGAGAAGGAATTAATATCCTTATCAAGAGTATCTAGGAGAAAGATAGCTTGAATCACCATATTGTCAACTCGGTTTACATTGAACTTGACCTTTGCCCTGCTGTAACTATGCCCAAGACCAAGTTGGGCTTTCTCCAAGTCCCCAGGCTAAAAACAAGAAGAAAATACAAAAAAAAAAAAATAATAATAATAATAACTACGTCAGAATAGCGGCTTATATATTAAACCACAAACTGTATCTGAATTAACAAAAACATCAACTACAAATCACAAAAGCTTTGGAAAACTAATAATAGAGAATCCAAACCTTCAACTCCTTGATAAACCTATCGAAATGAAAGCGCACGCCACGAAGCAGCTCAAGAACAAACTCATTGCTTTGGCAAGGAATCTTTGTCGCTTCAAACACGTTTGATCCAAGCTTGGGTTCAGCCAATCCCAAACTGAACTTCGGCTTTTTACCTTCCTTAACCTTCGGGAGATTAAGCTCCAAAAAGCTTCTTAACTCATCAGTCATTAGCCCTGAATTTTTAACCAAGATCAATAATAAGCACAGACCACCAAAGCTATCTTTAAACAACACCAAAACTCATTCAAATCAAACCTAAAAACGAAATAACACACTCTCTCAAACTAGAAATCCAAAAACAAAAGTTTAACAGAAAATAGAATGCTAAAGAAAAATAAAAAAACTCAAATCAATATGAGGCGAAGGAGTCAATAAACATAAGGAAAAAAAAAACACCTTGCTTTCGTAGCCTTATTATTAGCATTTTACTCTTTCCAACCAAACTTTTTTCCACTTATCCATTTCAACCCAACGCTAAGAACAATGCTAAATACAGAAAAAAAAAGGGGGAAAACCATGTTAAGAAAAATGCTAAGAACAATGTTATTCCAGCATTTGCTTCCTAAATAGGATAACCATAAAACCCAAGGGGGAAAAAAAAAAAAAAGGAAGCCTTTAACCTAAGGGAGTAGAAAAATGGCAACCTGGGTCTAAAGATTTCACCTCTAGCAACAAAGCTGGCCAATCATTTTAAGTTATTTACACTTTCAACCAAACTTTAGTCAATCATTCCATTCAAACACCCACAAAAAAAAAAAACGTTCTTCTACCAACATATATGTATACACACATATATACATATATAGCAGCAGAACCATGAATAAACCTAAGGAAGTACAAAAATGGCGACGTGGGTGGGAAAGATTAGACCTTCAGAAACGGCGTTGCATTGATTCAAGGCGTCGAGAGCGGACTTGTAGGGGTGAAAGGCGGTGAGCTGGACGACTTTGCCGAAGCGGTTCAAGTCGGAGACGGAGTTGCGGACGGCGTCAGTGTTCTGGCCGATCTCGTCGAGACCATGGGCGTGAAAGAGGGCGTACCCAGAAGCTGACTCGTACAGAAGATAAAGCGCCATTAGAGGATTGGATAGCCCTAAGCGCTGCAGAGTCACGGTTTCTTGTTAGACTTGGGCTGATTATATGATGTGAGAATGGGGCTGCTAGGGTTTAAGAGGTTTTATTCGCTTCCCTCTCCCCCATCTCTGTCTTCCATTTTTTTTTTTTCCCCCAATAGTCCCTTTAATTTGTTGGAATTATAGGAAGGTTAACTGAATAAAAAACATGTCGTTTTTTTATATTCACACACTTATAATTTAAGCATTTTAGCTTTGGTCTCAACACAACAGAAAATAAAGACTATAAATATAAAACGTTTTTTTATAAATTTTTCAAGCCACCGTCATCCTTTCTATTTTTATATAAATCCTTATTTATAAATAAGATAGGTTGGCCCTAAATTTTTATCGTTAATTTTGAGTAATCTCAATATTCAAAATAAAAATCAATCTAAAATTAAAAACATATTATATTATAATTTCAATAGAATATAATTATATTAATATATATATATAGTTACCAGCAATTTTTCCGTTTCAACTAAGGGAACAAATTACCTTTTTTATTTATAATTATATATATATCTATTATATATATTATATATATACATACATGTATATATATATATCTAACATATGATAGCTGTAAGGTAGAGTTTTGATATTATTTTAGAGATTTTTTTAAACTTTTACTATTTTGAATATATTATTTTTAAATTTTTTTGATATTATAATATTTTTATTTTTAATATAATTTTTTATTATTTCAAATTTTGTGTTATTTATTAAAAATAATATTGTGATTATTTTGTTCTTAAAGTGGGAAAATAATATATGAAATAATTATTAAAAAATATTTGATTTTGGTACGTAAAAAATATACAACAATATTTGATGAATTATAAAAACATATTCAGATAGATTACTAAATGGTATTGTAACAACCGGGAAAATTCACATTTTTCGGAGAATAAATACACAATAAATTTAAGCATTAAAATGTGAAATTAAGTGATTTAATATTGTTTAGAACTAAAATAAAATGTTCTAACAATGTTAAAGGATGAAAAATGAGTAATAGTGATATTATGTGTGTGCACGTGTGTGTCACTCACAGTATCAAGAAGTAGGTCAAGATGATATTTTCTTGACATAAAACTGATAAATTTGGGTTCAGCACTCCGAAATTAGTCAGGATAGCCTATCAGCACGCTCAAATTTGATAATTGAGCACAAGGGTAAATTTTGACCAAAAATTCACAGTATCAGAAATTGATCGAAATGACCTCAGATGAAAATAAAACTGATATATTTGGATTCAGGACGCCCAAATTAGTCAGGATAGCCCGTGTTGAAATTTTGGGCGAAAAAGTATATAAAGAGAGGAAAAAAGTGGAATTTCCTCATTTGCCTATGTGTATTCTCTCTCCTCCTTCTCTTTCTCTCTCTAGCCGAATATGTACAGTAACCGACCATCGGAAACGGTGTCCGTTTTCGACACCGCCGGCACCGTTGGAAAGCTCTCGTCGAGCTGAGTTCAACGGTGTGCCGAGTCGACAGAACCGACGCCGGAGGAGAGCGCACGCGCCGCCCGAAGCCGCCGGCCACCGGAAATTTCGATCGCCGATATCTTCGCCGTCCGACGTCCGATCAAGGTGATTCCGGTCCCAAAAGACTCGTGGTGAAGAGTAGAACAAAACCCATGTGGTGGATCGCCTCAACGGCCGCCGGATCGCGCCGCCCAACTCCGCCCGTCGCCATCGCCGTCG
Organism: Antiaris toxicaria; assembly: GCA_035233585.1. Lineage (NCBI taxonomy): Eukaryota > Viridiplantae > Streptophyta > Magnoliopsida > Rosales > Moraceae > Antiaris > Antiaris toxicaria. The sequence goes on from CP141155.1 coordinate 3,964,875, forward strand.
CCGCCGTGAAACCCGTCGTTTCCGGCGATGTTGAGCTGCACCACAGGTACAGAAATGGTCGCCGTGAAGAGCGGAGCAAAAGCCCTCAATCAATTTCGGGAAAAAAGTCCGGCACGGCGGAGCTCCACCGTCGCCGCCGTGGCCGAGACTTTCGAGGGCATTTTCCGGCGATTGGGGCCTCCAAATGTGAAATTGAGGCTACCAATGGATTCCTCTCGTCGAGATCTTCAAAATGGACTACCCACTTGCCACCGTCGCCGCCGTCGCCGCCGGTCAACGGCGGTCAACGCCGGTCAACGGCGACCGTTGACCGAAAATTGAAGTTTGGCCCGTTGGCCTATTTTCGACGTTCCGGACGCATCGGCGGAGTCGGATTTGCAAGACGGGACCTCAAATATGAAGAACGGAGAATTAGGGTTTATGCCGTCGAGACCAGACTGCAATTCGGTATAAATCCTGACCTTTTTACGTTCCGAAATTTAATTGTTTGGGACTGTTATATGATTTTATGATTTTTGATATGAAAAATGTGGAAAAGAATGTATATAAAAAGAAGAAAATTGCTGTAATGGAGAAAAAGAAAAATATGTGATAATGTAATGATTTTACGTAAACAGTATGAGTTTTACGTAAAATCTAGGCCTCTGGTATAGTACGTGATAGAATTAGATCAGGATAGATGGTTTTCAGGCGTTTCCTAAACGCTGGAACCTCAAAAATTAAGGGGAAACTCTGTCGAAATTTCTAAAAACGACACCAGGGGTAATATGGGAAACGAGGGGTAAAAATATGATCGGGAAGGGAACCCGAGCCCCCTCGAGGAATTAGGGCAAGGAAAAAGGAATGGGTAAGGTACAATTAGTAAACCGACCATTCGAAACCCTAGAAAGCAAGAAAAACATGAAACCGACTCTTAGGTCGGAATAGTACTTCCCGAGGGCCGGGAATGTGAAAAATTGGTAAAATGATAAGAATTGATCTGAAAAAGGTCTGATAAGATTTAAAAAGTTAATTTGATGATTTTGGGTTTAGAAAATCCAGTCTAAGCATGAAAATGAAAATGTTATGGTTAAACGACCCATCAGGGGCAAAATGGTCATTTTGCCCAAAGATACTCAAATTATGGGAAAAGAGTCCCAATGACCCCGGAATAGGTTAATGAAGTTTGTAAAAGTCAAAATTGAGGTTTAAGTTCTGAAAAATCACGTTAAGGGTAAAATTGTAATTTTATCAAAAGTTAGGGGTAAAATCGTAATTTTTCAAAAGTTGGAGAAAAATTCGAAAAGGGTCATTAAGGTTTAGAAAGCTGTCCTAAGGCTATAATTAAGGATTATAAGATCAGAATCAAGCTTTTTAATAAAATAAGGGCTATGAATGAAAATGTGATTAACAGACAAAGTTTGTCTGTAGGAACCCAATCCAGACGCGATAAAGGACGTCGATGGATCCGAAGAAGATGATAAGCACGCTATGAGTAAGTTCAGACATTTACCCGTCTGCAACTATGAACAAGTTTATCGTATTTATATGTTTTGTATGCAAATGTCATGATGTGAATTATGATGATGCTATAGTAATACTATAGCAATACTATGATGATGCTAAAAGTTATGTTTTAATAAATAATTTATAAAAAATATATATATATATGTATATATATGTATATATTGAATTATGAAGGAAAGGTATTATAAAAGTTTTATGAGAGTAACGATGTGATAAAGAGGGATAGAAGAATGGAAAGAGTAAGAACAAGAATGTTATGATAGAATGCATAGGAAAAAGATGAGATATGAAAGGAAAGAATAGGTGTTTATGAAAAGTTTTATGGAAATTAAGTTATGATTGATAGAGCAATTATGATCGGTGAGGAAAAGAATTTAGAAATGGATGTTTTATGAGGACGAAAGAATATATGTTTTATGAAAAATGATATGAAAGCAAAGAGTTAGGCAAGAAAGAAAAATAATGATAGGTTATGATAAAAGGTATGATGAATGTTTTATGAAAAATGATATGAAAGCAAAGAGTTAGACAAGAAAGAAAAACAATGATAGGTTATGATGAAAGGTATGACGAAAGGATTAGAACATAACGATAAGATGTGATTGATGGAATAGAATGATAGGATATGATCGATAGGCTATGATCGATGGGATGATGCAAATGATAAGACGAACAAAGAATAATTGTCTACACGTAACAAAACATGTTTTTGTTTGTTATGATGTGATGTGATGTGATGTTATATAAGTAATATGTGCTATATGTTCTATGTTTTTGAAAGAAAAAGATGTTCAACGAAAAATCAATATAAAAAAAATAAAAGCCTACAAGATAATAAGACTGAAAACTTAAGTTGTTGGCGTACCGGCCTCCCGTAGGTGAGGTTTTATGTTATGAATTCCACTAAAATTGAATGCTACCTCCCGTAGGCGAGGTTAATGGCTTATAGTGGAACGCTACCTCCCGAAGGTGTGAGGTTAATGGCTAAAAGTTAAAGATTGACTGTGAGGTAGGTTGGTGGGTAGCTCCCCCTCCTCCCACTGTCAGCGCGCACTAGGTACGTTCGACAACGGGACCCACCAGTGAAAGATAAAAAAAAAGAAAAGAAAAGTGAAAGAAAAGAAATGAAAAGAAAGTGAAAAGAAAAGAAAAGAGCGTGAAAAGAAAAGAAAGGAAAGGAGAGTGAAAAGAAAAGAAAAGAAACGAACGATATAAAAGAACAACACAATGAAATCAATGAAAAAAATAATAAAACGAAGTTAAAAGAACATGATAGAATTATATATGTGATGTGATGTGTTTGATGTTATATGTATGGAATGACACGTTTTTACGTGATGTTGTGCTAGTGTATATGTTACTAGCTTTAAGATATGAAATGTTAGGAGATGATAATGAAGCGATAGAAAAGTTATAAAGGTTTAGAACAGAAAGTTAAGAAATGATAGGGATGAAAAGCAAAGAAATGAAAAGATTGGATTAGAATGATAAGAGATGATCGATAGAATGATAAGAACGATGAACGAAGAGATAAACGAGCATGATGAAGCTCATATGTTATGTTATGTTTTGAGGATATGTATAAATGATGTATATGGTGTGTATATACGTGATGACCTATATTCTAGTAATAATATATATTACTAGTATTTATAAGTTAATGAATGTATGTTTGAACTTACTGAGCATCTAGCTCATTAGTTGTTTATATGTTGCAGGTAAGCAACGTGTTTATTTAAAGTAATATGATGGACAACGGACGGATCTGCATGTGCCAAGGGACTGGGCGAGGGTATGGTACTACCATGAGTCTTTCGCTGAGCGTTCAAAAAGGCAGATGAAAGAAAGAAAGTTATGATATATGTGTTATAAGAGTATGATAGAGATAGATATAGTATGTAAGTTAAAAAAAAAAAAAAAAATTTTGCTATAGAAATTGCTTCCGCTATAAGATGATAACGTTAAGAATGGAAAGTTAAGTTAAGTAAGAGGATGACGACCCACGAGGTTCCAGCCATCGCGGTCGGCGTCAGAGCTCGACTGGTTGGTATGGTAACGTACGTGGGGGGGGTCGCCACAGGTATTCCAGTAAATTATCGCTAAACGATATTCTAGTGGATTACTAAAAAGTATTACAGCTGATTATCAAAAGGTATTCCGACGAATTACTAAAGTATATGAATTATTAAAAGGTATTCGGACAGATTACCAAAAGATATTCTGACAGATTTGATATTATTAAATGGTATTCCAATGAATTACCAAAAAATATTACAGCAGATTATCAAAAAATATTACATTCATTAAAATACATGAATTACCAAAAGGTATTATAGTAGATTACTAAAAGATATTCTGACAAATTATCTTTTTGGTTGGTTAAAAGTAATTTTGAAAATATACGTTAGATTGACTTTTAACTTGTCTTAAAAAAGGGTAACATTCTTAAAACTATTATAAGGGGGTAGAATTCCTAGTGTGTGCCCCTTTTTTGGGGCATTCCTTCCAATTCCCTTTTTATTTGCTTTGCTCATTCTTTTTCTTATTTTTATTATTATTCGTTTTTATTCGGTCATTTTGTTATTATTACAGGGCCAATTGAATAAACAACATGTTGTATTTAAGTTATTACAAGATTATACACTATGTCATTTTTAGGATGACAGCAATGTTGTAGACCAAAAATGACATGATATTCAAATTGAAAAGACTGTAAGTTATGAACGATATGTCGTAGTTAAGTTATCACCAAAATGTCTCTTAAACGATATGTCATTTTTTAAGATGGTAGGGCAATAATGCAATAGGTTGAAAATGATATGATGTTCAAATTGTAAATACTGTGAATTAAAAGCAGCATTGCAACTTGTTCCTCTTTGCCACTAGACGATAGCAAATTTTTAACAACATAATTTTTGGGGAAAAAAACACTTCATGTGTACTTATAATTGCTTAAGTCAGATCTCATCAATAAATTTTCATCGTTTTATGTTATTTTTATTTAAATTATGCAAATGTCCCTTTATTTTGTTGTTATTTTTGGGTAACTTTAAGCTTGTCCTCGTTAGTAATATTTTAATTGTCAAAGAAAATACATCATCTAACTTTTTCGTTTAGAATGTCTCTGTTGATGTCCGAGCTTAGAGACCCTATACGACAAAAACGTTAAAAGAATGTCATGATGAAGTACACGATGCTCAAAGAATTGGTGAATAGACGATAATTTAGTATTAAAAAAACAACGTGGGAGGTCCCTTTGTTTTGTCTCTATTACAGGGTTTTATCGTATCTATAAATATATGAATATATACATATATAAATATATATTTATTTGTAAACGACGTGTCATTGTTATGTTATTGATATAAGGATTTCTAAATGACATGTCGTTATATGTCTGAACGTTAGCGAAGTTGGCTTCTGGAAACGACATGACATTTAAATTGTAAAGAACGTGAATTAGAAACAGCATTGCGGCTTGATCTCTTTCTCACTCAGTGACGGCAGATTTTAACAACATATTTTAATGCATTAACACATGTATCATTGCAATAAGACAACAGCAACTTCACACCAATGTAATCTAAAACGACATAAAAAAATTGTGGTTGCCGCTTGATGTCGTTGTACAAATCAAAATGACTACGGATTTTCAAAAGACAGTCAACAATATTTGAACCATAAAACTACATGTCGTCAACACAATAAACCATACTAGGCTTTGGACTTTAAGACGACATGTTTCGAACACGATGGAATCTTTCCAAGACATGTCGTTTTTTGAGGAAATTTGGAACGACAAATGGTCCGCTAAGTCTTTTTACTTAAACAACTACATGCACGTCGTTTTAAGCACAAAATGCCAAGAAACAAAACAATCAAAACGATATGTCGTTTTAAACATGACACAAATTGCTTGTCAAACTTGTGATTTTAACAGAAAACATTTCATCTACAAAATTCACCGGTAAATGCAAAACTATTTTATAAATTCGTACAAAAAAAACCCTATTAATTACTGATATTATAATATTTTTAATCGTTATAATCGTATTAAAAAACATATTTTTTATTTTGATATAATTTTAGTTAAATTCAATTATTAAGTTTTGCACCAGCGATAAGGAGTATCTACTCTAAAAAGACTGAAAGAAACAAAAATAATAAAAAGGATATAAACTATGATTGCTAATAGCCCTCCTATTTACGAATACTTTACTTCGTTGGGAGGATATGAAAATTCCACTTTTTTTTTTTTTGGAAATGGACTTTCTTTGCACTACCAGTCGGTTTTTTTTTTTTTTAGAGTCGTTTATTTTAAAACTTCAACTTTGGGCAAAATAATAAAATAAAAATCCTCGCATGGCTTCATATTCCAAATTGCAAAAGCAAATATTCATTGTTTTTAGATATAAATAAATAAATAAATAAATATCCATTGCTGTCTGCAAAGAGAGATAGCTGTAAAGATAAATTATTTATCAAATTTGGTATATTCTAGTGGTCCTACTAATTTACTAACATTACATTTCTCTCTATTGTTAATAGTTGTTAGTAAATGTTTAAGCTTGATTTGATAAAAAGTAAAAATAAAATAAAATCATCCATTACTATGTATACTTGAGAATTTGTAATTACTTAAAATGGTATTATTATATCGTTCAGAATTATCTTCTTTTTTTTTTTTTTGTTTCACATCTTTTATTTTCAGTTGATGGCCTTTTCTAAGCAACATGACTCACACTGTCCCAGACTGCATAATGTCATGACATTAATTGGAATATTTTGCAGTCGTTTCTTTGATTGGAAGGAAAGGATAAAAAAGGATGCAAGTTAGAGAATATGAATGAAAAGACTTAAAAAAAAAAAATGGAATATGAATGAAAAGAAATGAAATAACGAGAGAAAAGAAAACAGGTGGTTAAATGAATAACTATTTTAAACTAGCAAAAAAAAAAAAAAAGAATAACTATTTTGTTAATTAATTTATCTTATTTTTTTTCTATATGAGGATAAATAGGTAATTTCATATTAAGTAAAGTGTTAAATAGTTTTTTCCCTGCTCTTTTGTAATTTATTATTTTATTATTATATCCTACCAAACACAATGTTAGTTAATATTTCGGGTAATTTTTACAAAAGCTCCCTAACTTTTCATTTGTTATCAAGCATGCCTCTGAAATATTAGTCTTATTAAATTTGATAGTTCTTCACAACTGTAGTGCAATCAATAATGATCTGGATGAAATATCCACATCTTTTTTTTGCACAAATGCACCTAAAAAATTTTCGTTTGACAAATTCGACATGAACTTTTAATTTTTGATATTAAGGATTGGCTGTTGTCTATGATCTATTAAATTGCAATTGTTTAAAATTTTCAAATTTAAGTTCTAAATGTTCAAATTAAAATTTTAGAGTTCAATGTGCAAACAACAAAAATTTCAGGCTGTATTTGTGCAACAACTCTAACTTTTTAAATGTTAGTTAACAAAAATTATTTAACCGTACTTGTAGTTTATCAAACATGTTTTTCTTTTAAATACAATAAATAGTAATTATACATATCATCAAACATGATCACTTAACATATAGATATAGATATAGAAAACTCACTGGTGTTTTTTTAATTAATAGAAAGTTGTATTTTTGTGCCAAAAAATGAAAATAAAAAATCCCAAAATACCAAGTAGAAAAAAGAATAAATTGCTCATTTAGTATATAATTTTTTTTAAGAAATTGTTATTTTATTTAAAAAAAATGTTTTTATGTGACTAAAAAGTTTATAAACTCTTAAAAAATATCATCTTACATGTGTCAATTTATTCCATCCAATTTTTAACGTTTGTTAATAAAAATAATCAAATTGTATCATTTTATAATGCTTAGCAAACTTTTAACCACAAAAAAAAAAAAAAAAAAAGATACTATACCATAACTTCATAAAAAGTTATGGATCAAATCGGCAATTTATCAAAAAAAAAAAAAATCCAACAAAACACAAGGGCAATATAATAATTTCACACAAAGCTGGTGAAGACCGCTGCTTTTGTTTGAAGCATTGGGGGTTCCGAACAACTTCTTCCTTTTCCACTTTGTCTTTCTCGACGGCCATAAGACCTTCTCTCTGATATCTTCTCAACCAGAGACAAACCCTAACCCTAACCAGTGTGCTGAAGCATTCATCCATGGCGAACTTGGAAGACGTGCCCTCCGTCGATCTCATGACCGAGCTCCTCCGTCGCATGAAGTGCTCCACCAAGCCCGACAAGCGCCTCATTCTCATCGGTGAAATCCCTTTTTGTTTCTCTCTGTGAAAAAGCTCTGGTTTTCATTCATGCAAAAAGGTTTTAGCTTCTGATTTTCGCTTTTTAGGACTTCAAGTTTCGATTTTCGCTGTTTGAGTGCTGACAGATCCGAGAATTCGATGTGTTTTTCGTTTCAAGTTTGGATTTTGGGTCGTGGTTTGTTCATCTCTTAGGATCCTTCGAATTTTGAATTCTTTTAACTGTTTTAATGAAATGTTTCATCTTTCGCGGTTTGTTTTTGTTTTTGTTTTTGTTTGTGCTGGCATTTGTTTCTGAGAAAAATATAGGAAATTTTCTGAGAATTTGGACGAAAGAAATTGTAGAAGGGAGGGAAAATGTTAGGTCAACGATTGAATTTTCCTCAATTCTGTTCAATCAATCTTTATGGTCGTGTTTGCAAATGGAAGATTTGAGTGTTAGTAATGGATCTCTTTGCTGGGCCTCTTTCTGGGACCTCCAATGAAATCAATTATTTATTGGAAAATTTTACTTTCTTCTCTCGCATTGCAAAAAAATTTAGATTCGTTTTCTATGTTTGATTCTGAAAAGATAAAAAAATAAAAATAAAAATAAAAATAAGACAAATTGTATTTTACAGGCCCCCCTGGATCAGGAAAAGGTACCCAATCTCCAATTATTAAGGATGAGTACTGCTTATGCCATTTGGCTACCGGTGATATGTTGAGAGCTGCGGTTGCTGCCAAGACTCCTCTTGGGATCAAGGCTAAAGAGGCTATGGATAAGGTAAAATCTCTTGTTTTATTTTCCTTTAAAAATTTGCGAGTTCTTGTTTCTTTGTTTTCACCATAAAATTCCTAATGTGAGTGTCGAAATTTTTCAGGGAGAACTTGTTTCCGACGACTTGGTGGTTGGCATCATTGATGAAGCAGTGAAGAAGCCTTCGTGTCAGAAAGGTTTCATTTTGGATGGATTTCCTAGAACTGTGGTTCAGGCACAGAAGGTTCGATTGCCTAGCAACTGGATTTCTTATTCTTTGTCTTGTATATGATTCGCCGACATCATGTGTTTCTGTGACTTTGTATTCGGTTTTTTCTAACTACACAATTGTTTCCTTTCGTATGCAGCTTGATGAGATGCTGGAAAAGCAGGGAGCCAAAGTGGATAAGGTTCTCAACTTTGCAATTGATGATGCAATATTGGAAGAGAGGATTACTGGTCGGTGGATACACCCCTCCAGTGGTAGAACCTATCACACCAAATATGCACCTCCCAAGGTTCCCGGTGTTGATGATGTAAGGCAACCCTCATTTAATTTTTCTTTTTTTTTTTTTCTTTCAATTTTTAGGGTTCAGAGAGATATTTACAAATATATAGACTTACAATAATAGAACACTAGATGATGCAGAATGTAGAGTGACATTGTGATAAGTGACAAATTTGATGTCTTTCTGCAACTAGTTCGTCAATAGATCAATGCTCCTTATGGCTTTCATAATCGTGATAGTACTATGTTTTGTTATGCCAATAAATTATGATCTTGTTTGTCTAAGGTCACTGGAGAGCCTTTGATTCAACGCAAGGATGACACTGCTGCCGTTCTGAAGTCAAGGCTCGAGGCATTCCACAGGCAAACAGAGCCGGTATGTTTCCTATTTGCTGTACTCTTTTTACTTAAGTAAAATCTAATTGAAGCAGAATAATTGAAAAAAAAAAAAAATGGAAAGGCAATCATGTCCCAAAATCTTAGTTCTAGGTCTTTTGATGATACATGTTCTGGTGCTGATTTTTCTTCTTTCTCATCTCTCTCATTATTTTGTTCACAATGGAATTCATCACCCTTTTTCTTCCTAGCTTTGTCGAGTTTTTTGTAATGGGATTTTAATTGAAATTTCAGGTTGTTGAATACTACTCGAAGAAGGGCATTGTTGCCAATCTTCACGCAGAGAAACCTCCCAAAGAGGTCACATCTGAGGTTCAGAAAGCACTCTCTTGATGAAACAGGTCTATTCACTTTGTTTTGTGGATTATTTACTAAAGACCTTACAATTGTAGCCCATTTTAATCTTATATACATTTGAATGATTGGTTTTTGGGCTTATTCCATTCATTTTCAAGTTTCGAATGCCGGCTGTCCAACTTTTTGAGGATTAAAGGAGTACTAACTTGAAATAAAATTTCAAAGGAATTGTTGGTTACCTTCTATTCTCATATATAAAAATGTTTTCATTTTCCTTGTATCATTTACGCTCTCATTGTTTACTGTTGCTTCTATCTACCACCGTGCTGATGCTTGAAGATATTGATGCTTGAAGATATTGATGCTTGAAGATATTTACCCTTTGTGGGTAAGAACATCTGGACTTGCTAAGAGGTTTGAAAAACTGTAAAATAATTAGAGGTCTTTTGGATCTAACTGTCAAATTGGATAAAAAGGTTATCGCTACACTTCTTTTCCCACCTTAGAGAGTCACTAGTTGGGGATTGAGGCACCAACATAGGACAGCTTTATGGTTCATGTCCTAAACTGATAGCTGTTAAAGCAAACTAAAAGAACCTGACCAGTCCCTGCAAGATTTAACCTGGAATTTCTCTAGTCACGAAAACCATTTTGACAATTTTTGAAAATCCATCTTTCTACGGTTGGGAATTCCTCTTGGCAGTGCATATTTCTGAACAAAATCAGATCAAAATAAGATTTTTTTATGCATATCCGAAGATTCAAAATATAGTCTTACCTCTAAGGGTATTTTTAATCACTGTATACTCCCGGTCCTCTACACATTATCTAAGGTATTTTATCTTTTGCGTCTTTGATGCTTGGTACCGGGGTTTGAATTAAGTTACAAGTTATCACTTACGACTAGTGACTTTTGTGCTTTGCTTAATAATCAAATCCGCTAAGCAATTTAATAACACATTTTCTTAGTTAATTCTCACTGGATTATCAATTATGAAAGACTTTTGCTTTACTTTTTCTTAATTAATTTGCTTTCTTGATTACTTTCAAGAATTAGATTTCTAAATTGAAAAACCAGTTGGATTGGATAATGTTATTTTCATGCAAATAGTCTTATTAAATAAGTAATAAGTCTGAAGGAGCAATAATATTTTTCAATTTTATAGTAACAAAAATAGATTAATAATCATGCCATGTAGTGCGCGCGCGCACACACACACACACACATATATATATATATAAGCCAAATAGCTATTGATATGTGTACTTACTTTCTAACACGCTATAATATGCTTGCACTGCTAATAATGTCATCAAGCATATAAGTACTAAATAATGCAAGTAGTGTCCTAGATTAGAATTCAGAAAGCAGTTTCATCTTTATTATTTCATCTTTTTTCCTTTTAACAAAAAATTAAAATTAAAATAAATATAAAAAGAAAACAACAACAACAACAACCAAAATAATGCAGAATTTTTTTACCGAACATTTGTACCAAAAGGCTCAACCGACAGTTTCTGCGGTTGGAGTGTTAGGATTCTGTGGTGGGGCTGTTAATGTCTCAGATTAGATTTCAGAACACAATTTCAAATTGTGAGTAAATAAAAGATAAAAACAATTCTTTGGTTGGGTATATATGTATAAAAACTAATTGTCTATTTGTGGTTAATAAAATATATTAAACTCTATAAATATAATTACTTTTCTAAGAGTCAAAATACAAGGACTTTATTAATAAAATCAGCAAAAACAGCAATTTAACAAATGATAAAACAGTAACAAAGATTGAGGGGAACAAAAATACAAAATTAAACATGATAGTCTAACATGGTGTCACTATAAAGGGAGGCAGGCCCACTACATTACAAACCAAAAATGACCAAATATTCTCATTTGTTTCAAACTTCCATGTTTGACAAGATCAACATCTTGCAGCTAAGAACTTGGCCGCAGGGCCGAATTAAAAAAGAGGAAAAAAAACATGGAAATTTTGAGACCACCTTTTTTTTTTTTTGAAAGGGAAATATCATAAAACTAAAAAGATAGTACAAACCAAACGAGATAATATGACAACTCTGTGGCACAATAGATACATCCCTCAACAGAGATTATGATACAGTAGAATTGGGAAAACTCAAGCCAAATCCATGGCAAAGGGGAAAACCCCCAAAATGGAGAGAAGAAAACAAAATCAATATGATTTCAATTTTTCAATATTCAATAGTCCCCAAAACAGAACAAAATGAAGCTTTTATACGATCTGCAATACACAGACCCTAGCAGCCAATACAATAGTCAAATTGACAACATCTCAGCTAATTGGAACGACAAATAAACAACACAAGCAACACTAATAAACGACAACTAAAACAATCAAAACTACGATAAAGCTTCCTACATCAGTTCTCTCCCTCTATGGAAGGAACTTGTCCTCAAGTTCATATGTGAAGTCCATTTAATAGTATTTGAATATGAAGGCAGCTCTGGAAATCATTCCCATTCAGCAAGACTGTAGGAAATCAACTTCACTTCTTTTCTTCGATGGTTTTGGTAAACTTGGTAAACTCCCACAGAAAACTCTCTTCTAACTATTCTCTGTTCCACTGAGGCAGCAGAACATCCTTTCTTGATTCTCCATCTTTGGACACCGCTATTCCAACACTCTTGACAACATGTATGTCTTATTCTTAATTTTAGGCCACTCACCATCACTAGAAACACCCACAGAAAAGCTTCCAAAAAATCCAAATTGATGACCTAACACTGCCACTGGAGTTCCACAATTTTCAGTGGATTGGAAACTACTATCCCATTTAGCACCCTCGGTATTGTTAGGGGAATATCTTGCAGCCACCTCTTTCATAGTACCCATGATAATTTTAGAAGCCACTGATTTCTCCAAATAATCAACTTCAATATCAAGGAGCTGCTCATATCTCACCTCATTTTCCATCATTCTATCAACCCTCATCAATTCTTTTTTCGCATTTTCCCCTTCAACGGAATTCAACTTAACAATTGGATACTCTAAAACTCTCAAAAGATTTTAGAAGGAAGAGATTTCATACCAGCAAACTTGGATCATTGGCCCATCATTGTCAACTGTGTGTTCCGTTACCCTATTGAATTCCTTGTTACAATTTCGTTTGAGTGGGGAATTTGAACCTGCAGAACGGTGAGATTTTGTGTCCTTTCTTTCCCTGTCACATGGTGGTGGAGAATAACCCATGGAGAACTTCTGCTTCCTTGCTAAATGATCATCCCTTGGAATAAAGCTCCCACTGTACATATATAAATATTCTGAACAATTTTGTTGTAGCCTAGTTGACTAGCTTTGGATCTCAAACTGTCAAAATTATACCTACAATCTGATTATACAAAATGATTCATCAATTTTTGTCTCATATTCTTCCACGCCCTAATTTTGTCTTTTCCTTCAATAATTCAACTTTGTTGAAGTTAATTCCACCAAAATTCAGCATTACCCCTAAAATTTTTGGCCCCTAGTTTTGCATGTTTTTCTGAAATTAACTCTACATTCTCAAAAGATTTCGTCCAATTCATCAATCCACTCCAAGAAACCATCCATATTCAAACATCCAGTGAAAATTGGAATCTCAAAATGAATGGTACAATCAAAGAAATGTTCATTTAGATACCTCTGCTTGTTTTTCCTTGAGGAAAACCTTGCAGTGGAATTGTCACGAAGATATGCTTCAAAGGCTTCTTCATATCGACAATTTCAATGGTCCATCAAATACCCAGAATTATCCTGATCAATACCCCGACCATCTACTAGAGGCGCTCTCACCACTTGGATCATATCTCCCGTTATGCTCCGATGGTTATGTTGCCGTGCACCTGCTGAATGATCACAAAACAGCGGTGTCGAAGGAAAATCTCCGGCCACCATAAACTGCTGCCTAGATCTGGGCCAGAACTCTCCTTCATCATAAGAAGCAATTGTACTGGACGAGTCATCGAATCCAGCTATGCGTGCCCGATAAAATCCACGAACGTTGTCGCTGGTTTTCTTCAAATCTGAAACTCCTACTGGCCGATCGCGAGCTACATCTCTGTATCGGCTCCGTCGAGGTCTTTGATTTGAATTGCCATCTCCTTTCCAATCAGGAACCGGCTACCCAAAAGGTCTTCACTATACGTTCTTCGTCGTTGCAGTGGATCCAATCACCGATCATGGTTACCGTACCTCCCCGGGAACAACTGAGGGCTCTGATACTAAATTTGCAGTGAAAACAGAACAAAATGAAGCTTTATGTGAGCTGCAATACACAGACCCAAGCAGCCAATACAATAGTCAAAACGACAACATCTCAGCTAATAGGAACGACAGATAAACAACACAAGCAACACTAAAAAACGCGAGCAACACTAATAAACGACAACTAAGACAATCAAAACTACAATAAAGTTTCCTACGTCAAACCGGCTCCAAAAGTAAAATCCAATGGCACGCAATGGGAGGATTGTATGCTTGAGGCCTGAAATCAGGAAGATACCTCAGCACACCAATATTGAGCACATATAACACTTGAAGCACTTTTCTTGCACAGATTATTAGGAATATTTTGAAGCACTCTGATCAAGTGATCGTGGGCTCAAGTTCTTCTGCAACAAATAATGTGGAAGGAAAGATGGGATTAAGAACGCCAATCCCAGACAAAGTATTACCAAGGCTTCCACCCACCAAGCTTTGTATGGAATCCCCAGCAACAGTTCATCACAAGCTGCAACGGATATAAAACTTGAGTACGAGTGCAGGACATAATGTTATTTAAGAACAAACTACAACATGCCTTGGAGCATGAGTCACAAATTCGAAAAGGAAAGAAAAAAGGATGATAAAAAGGGGAAAAGGTTCTCTTGAAGATTTGTTACGAAAAGTCTCCAAGTCAATGAAGCTTCAAGATTTGTTATAGTTTTCCCTTTAAATCACATCTGTACCGAGAACAAGCAATATCCACTTAGTGGTTAACAACTATTGCTTCCTCCCAACATAAAATATAGAAACAGGGTTCCATCATATGACCAAGGCATGCAAGGACTAATTTGAAAAGAACTACAACAACTAATTGATTGTTAATAAAACCAGCACTACCTATATTGAATAGGATGAATTCCCTCTTTGGAACATTATTCACAACAAAGCCCACGGGTTCCACACTCACCAAGACATACATTTTATCCTGCAGAGCAAAGAGGCTTCGACTTACTATATCATAACAAGAGAAATGCAGTTATCAAAGTTTCAAAGGCGATGTCAAACCAGATTGCCCGAGTTGAGACTCTCAGTCTTAAAAACGATTTTTTCTGTGTTGAGCAATCTTCTATTCATATGCAGTGCCAAGTCTGACTTGTCTCTCTTCAATTCTAATGAAAAGCTGGCTGGTATCTATCAACACAAAGCTCAGTTGAGATTTTATATGACGAAGCTGAACAAGTAAAAAAAATTTAGAGGCATGAAACACGTACAGAAGCTGGGTATGATATCTTTACTTCATACCACGTAAAAGATTTAAGCCTTTGTAACTGGTAAAGTCGGGAACCCATACGAAGGGGCAGCATTTCCCTCCATAGTTCCTCCGCAGCATTCAGAACTTTGCTGTCTATCCTGAACAAAGAGTTAAGAAGCAAAACTTGACGTGAGATCAAACTAGAACTAAGCAATCATCCAGCTGTAACAAAAACCAAAACTAAATCTGGCATACTGACGTATTTCTGCTGCTGCAAATTCGGTAAACAAAAAGGGAGTGGAATATATATAGCAGAATGAACAAGCTAGGAAATTTTATGAGACGCATTTTAGATAAATGGGCTGGAACTCTGCATCAAACTGTGAGCTCTTCAGCCAAGAAAACTGCCAAAAAAAAAAAAAAAAAGGCAACTGCGGTAATTGATTTGATTTTGCAAAGCTGCAAGCTCGCAACAATTTGAGTGGATAATCTCCGGCTTATAAATGAATTGGAAGGCAATAATCACAGCTAAAGGACCATAAATATGACAAAACAAAATGTTCGAGTGAGTGGGTTCTTGTCATATTTTCGCTTAAGCATTTCAGCAAACAGTTTGTGTGGAATAACAAATTTTTGCCTTTGAAGTGAAAAGCTCCATAAGCAGTCATGGGGCAATCGAATTCTCCGAAACAGAGAGAGTTTAAATTTGCAGGCACAAATTGAATCCAGAAACAGATCAAGCAACTCAACAAGAACCACATTTTTCACGGTGAAAACCTAAGGTGGCGTTTGGTATTGGTTTTGAAATATTTTATGTTTTCAAAAAAATTGATACTGAGAATGTTTTGAAAATTGTGTTTGATTATGTTTTCTGAGTGTATATTCTAAAAAACATAAAAATAAAATTTTGTTTGGTTATATATTTTGAAAACTTATTTTATAAGTGAGTATTTTATAAAAGCATATTTATTTTTAATTTTAAAAAAATAATAAAAAATAAATTATTAGTTATAATTAAAAAAAAAAACTTTGGTGGTAGGTTTTGCAATGAGCGATAAGGGTGGAATAGATTGGTGATCTGAGCTCGAAGTGGTGATGATGGCTAGATTTAGATTATAAATCGATAGTCATCGTCGTGAGGGGGTCGTCGTCATCGTCACTAACCCATGGTCATCAGTCTTCGTCGAAGATGAATGCCATCGTTAGACATGATAATCACTGACGCTGTACAGACAGAAAAAGAAAAAGAGAGAGAGGAGATAGAAGGAGAAAACGAAAATAAAAAGTGAAAACAACTTTTTTTTGTTTTCAAAATACCTAAAAAAACAACATAGTTGAAAACGATATTTTCGAAATGGTTTTGAAAACGTTGAATAAACAAACGCTATTTTGAAACCGTTTTCATTTTCTATGTTTTTGAAAATGGAAAATCATTCTCGAGAATAAAAACAAACGCCACATAAATTTCTCTAACCGGCAAAACCAATTTAAAAAAAAAAAATCCTTCATCATCCAGCAATAAATCAGCAAATGCAGCCACATAATTAAATAAAAAAAAATTAGAAAAGAAGGAAACCAAATAATATGCAATTTACCTTTGGAAGAAAACTTGAGAGAATGGAGAACGCACGCTAACTTATTGTATAAATTTGTAACAAAAGTGAGTTTCAAAGTTGAAAAAAAAAAAAAAAAGGAATCTAAGACTGAATACACACGGTACAATTCCTAGTTCTTTAATACAAAGGGAAAGAAAAGTACCGAGAAGATCTTGAACTGCATTATTTTTACTCCCACTCTTCAACTTTTACTTTCTATTCTTCCAATATGGGACAATTCCAACCGTTCCCTTACTTGGGCCATGGGATTGTTTACCTTGTCCCATGATTATGTGTCTAGTAAAGTATTTCATATCTTATATACTTTCTTTTTAGTGCCTTGTTTCCAAATTGCATATATTGTATTATCTTAAAAATCCTTCATATATTATGAATCGATATGCTAAATTTTGTGCGTATTTTTTTTTTAATCATATTATATGCTAAAACTCTAATGGAAACAGCCACTGCTATACATTACTACTTCATTTTTTGTGTTTTTTACGCCAGAGAGATAAAAGAGACACAATTAAGCCTCTTGTTTTATATGATTTGCATGGCTTACCATTTTAAAAATATACCAAAAAAAAAAAAAGGAGGAAATCAATTCCAATTATCCTAAAAAGGAGAAAAAAATGAGATATCTCCAAATTAACTCCAATGTCATGTATTCTACATTCACTGAAGAAGCCTCTCTTGCACACGGAGCAAGGCTTATAAATGCCATCTTAGAACAAGGTAAATAAGCTGAAAATGACGGCCGAGGTGGCGGCGTTGGTGGCAACAAAGACACTATAGAGAGCAGAGGCGTCTCCGTTTGCCGTGGGTGGTTGAGCAGGGGCAGCGGCGTAAGCAAAGCTCTGTTGGAGTGTTGTATCGGTTGGTACCTTCACCATTGAGGAAAGAACTTGGCCACTTACTCCTTGGCAGACATTTTGGGAGGGCAAAGGCACAATTTGCAAACAAAAATTTATGAAAATAATAATAATAATATTAATAATAATACGCTTTATCTCACTTGTCCAATTGGCTAATAGAATTGAAACTTAGCCCACTTTTTTTTAATCTGCACGATACGACGTAGTAAGCATGAATACTTTCAAAACAAAAAAACGAAAAGAAATCAAAATATTCGAATGAATTGAGTGGAGCCAGGACAAGAGATGGTACACAAGCCTCGCCCATGGTAAATTGCTGCATGTTTATGCCAAATTAGCATGATTGGGTATTTCGAAATTTGAATGTAATTACAATTTTTGGTCCAAACGTACAGCATCAACTAAAAAGTTTAAAGCACATACATTAACTTGGCACAAGCCCAACATTGTTCCGTGTTTAATTGCAATCACAATGCTTTTCTGGTCTTATTACCGTAATTATGGTTTGAACCAATTGCAAAGATAGTGTACTCACAAAGGCAACCGTACGTACTTATGGAACTGGCAAACAAGATACAATAGACCTACATGTCCACTGTAATCTTGGAATCGAGATGAGAGAATTCTTGGTAAAAGGCTTTGAAATGCAGATACGAGTGCCTCACATCATCAACGGCACACATCTCTCGAATGCTGTGCATTGAAAGTTGCGGCGCACCAACATCAACTGTCCGAATCCCCACGCCACTTGCAAGGATGGGACCGATGGTTGAACCACAAGGAATGTCATTGCGAACGACAAAATCCTGCATTTAAGTATCTTTGATTGAGTTAAAAACTGTTTTAACAGATCAATTATCATGCCAGAATGAGTGATTTGTTCCAAACTTCTTTATATTCCTTTCTTTTGTGTTCCCTTGGGAGTGCATGTAACTAAGGATGTTTTATAATATATGAAACACATAGCATGCTATTTTCACAACCCCATCATCAAACAAAGGCAGAAAGCTGACCTGGGTAGGAATTTTGTGCTTTGATGCTATCTCCCTGAATAAAAAGGAAGTGACAGAATTGGTTGCGTAGCGTTGATTTGCATTGGTTTTTATGACAAGTCCCCCATGCAACTTGGGCTGATGATTTTCTTCATGTTTGTCCTATAAAGAAATCTTACATCAGGACAGCATGGCACAGAATTGTCAGCTTACATAAGATCATTAAAGTACAATAAAAATTACCATATAATTAGGATGCAGGGCGTGTGCCATGTCAGCAGATACAAGAAAACTCTTTTGTATGGCTTTCTCGAGCATCTGGAAGGAAAAAATTAGCAATGTAAACAAAGGGGAAAAAAAAAAAAAAAAGGGATGAATATGATCTATTATTTAACCAAAGAAAAACAATGCAAATTTATTAAGTGAACATCAATATAAAATCATTCGGCTGGTTTCGGTTGGCCCCAGGAAAAATATACATGCATGATACATCTAAAAAACTGATAATGAAGTACTGAGAAAAAACGAAGATAAACTGGCAAAGGATACAACATACTGTTCCCTTCCCCAAAAAAAAAAAAAAAAAAAAGATACAACACAAACTGTTTACTACCTGAGGATCTGTGGTAAAGGAATTTGTAATTCGTGACAGGGCAGTGAACATGGCAGGAGAACCTGCACCTTGGGCCGAGTCAGATCCAACCTCCTCATGATCAAATAAAGCCACCACTCTAACACCAGCCTCATCATCAAGGCTGCTCTCGGAAGTCGTAGCATCTACTAATCCCTGAGAATACAATATGAAAGAATAGAAAGAGTAATAAAGGCTATGAACAAAGGTCAAATCACACAAATCAGAGACAGAAACACAAGATAATGTGCAATTATGTCTAAATTATATTCAAGCTCAGAACTCCATGGTATTGGAGCAGTAGATGAAATTTATAACGTAAAAAGTCAGTTCATAAATCACAAAATCATTAATGCTTCATTTATATCAAACTTATGTCGTCTAAAATTAACAGGGATCTAATCTTTATAATACCCCAAGTAAAAACTTAGATGTGCATGTCAATTTTTATACTTTTAACAAAGAAAAAACACATTGCATAACCATGAAACTGCAGGATGTAAAGAAGCCCAACTTTGAATTTTTATAGCAAATTGAAGCAGGCAGACATATAATGAAAATTACAAACTTGCACCTTAAGAGAACAATATGACATGCAGAGATTGTCAAGCCGTCCTGAAAATATAAATTCCTTTTGAGCACCGGCTACAGTGCTCGGTTGAGTATCACAAGCTTGCAATTCAAAATCACAAATATCCTCTGGCTTACAGCCAAGCTGACTTGCAAGAAGCTACAAGCAGAAATCAAGAAGAACAAAATCATTTATCATCCAAATAAACAAGAAAATTCAGCCATATATATCATTTGTCCCTGATAATCCATTTATAATCAGTAACCCAACCAAAAGAGAAAACTGCCCCTATTCAGAGGATGTTTAACCTGTAATAAAAGTGAGTGGTGCTTTGAATTGTCAGAGGTTGTCTTTTTCTCGGATTTCTTTCCATCAGCTTGAGCTTCACTTTCAACCTCACCATTTTCAGCAACAACTTTATTGAGCTCCGCCTGCCAAAAAACATTTTTTTAATTGAAGAATAAAGCACCTAAAATCAAAGGAATTGTACAAAGGAATTCTATGTTCAACCAAATCATGGATTGATAAAAATATGAAATATACCAATTTACAGTAACAAATTAAAATTACACGGTGCAATAAAATATTTTTCCTTATAATCCGAACGAAGCCCAACTTTTCAAATGTATAAGTTGTGAAACTATGAATAAAAAATACTAATGCAAAGCTCGTAAGTGACCAGTGCATATAAACGCATGTAATTCCAAGTTTACCTTAATGGATGTCGCCAAGACAGGAACAAGATGAGTCTGCGTGTTCACCTTAAAACCATCATTAACGCTCCTACACATGGAAAAAATATATATATATATATATCAGATAGAGAATCCTCTGAAGGTAAAAGAGGAAAATCATATTACTTAAGACTACTAACTCAATTTTTAAACTTAATTACAAAAGACATGAGTTGACAAATAAATATCAAATGATGTTAATGGAATAACAGGAGAACCTGTCCAAGTGAATAGCCAGGGTTGGGATCCGCATTATAGGCTCCTCAATCCTTACCAGTCGATGCGAATATAAAACTACCCCATCCTTTTCTTCCTTTATTATTGCTCTTCCCGCAAGCGTCAAGTCTCGATCAAACCATGTGTGCCACAAGCCACCTCCGTACGTTTGGACGCCAACTTCCAAATACCCACCTTTAGTTACCTTCACAAAGCACCATATTCCAAAACAAGGAAAAACAAAGTCAAATCTTTTCCCTATGAACCGTCTATCTACTTAAAATCCATAATATCATTACAAAACAATAGTTTACCTTGGTAACAGGCTTAAGTTTGAGACAAGGGCTATCGGTATGGGCACCGACTATGTAGAATCCATTCCCCGCTTCATATCTAGACACAAGCAGAAAACCATTAGCAAACAATGTTACGCAACATCTTCATGCAGATGATGGATTTATAAAAGGCCTTTTGACATGCCCAGATTTTCTCTTGTGGCAAAGAAAACCGAAAACACAAAACCAAGACACAAACTTTACACACCAAATCATCATCTTCATGCCAACTCTGACAACTAAGAACGAAGAAATATTGACTAATGGACCAGGAATCATGCTTTCTTGACAAGTTAAATCCATAAAGATTTGAAGATTTTTCCTTAGTTTTCTTCTCAAATTTCATGAACAAGATGAAATAAGCAAGAAAAACATGTATAAAATCAGGGAACGGAAAAAAAAAAAAAGAAAAAAGAAAAAAATACGAAAGGAATTTATACTGTTTGCCAATGGCGAAAGCCACGATAGTGGAGTGATTCCTGGTAAAGAAATATTTCTTTCCTGCTTCCAAATTCCAATTCTCTCTCTCCGAGACCTGCTCGTACCCTACAGTTCGCAAAAGCTTCTTCGCCTCGTCTGAGAATCAAATTCACACCACAACTAATTCAGAAAAGAAACTTCCAATCCATACATACACACATACATATATATATATATATATTCAAAGAACAAATGATGTAATGATACTTAAGCGATTGAATGGAGAATGAGGTTACTGGGAAGAAAATGAGAGTTGCTTAGTTAAATTTTCAAAGGATACAAACGGGAAGAAAGGACCGACTGAGGGAAGGAAAAATTACCGACGGCGTGGAAAGCAGTGGGAGAGGCATTCAAGAAGTTGACGAGATCGGAAACGACAGAGGTTGCTTCGTCTTTCGCCATGGCTGCCTCCGCCTGTGATTTTTTTTTTCTTCCTTTCGAGCTTCGTCCCGTTCTCACTCTCTCTTTGACTCTCACTTGCCGTGATCTTGTTTTATATTTTTATATATATATATATAAATATTTATATATTTGTTTTTTTTTTTTTTTTTTTTTTGCGTGGGATTTACTTTTGGAATACAAGCCCTGAATATATTCTTTGGGCTTTGGCTCAAAAGGCTTCCAATAACAACAGGCCCAAGTTCTCTCCAATTGGCAATTAGGGGAATTGCAAAAATGCAAAATCAAGGTAAGGGGATAATTATAAATTTTAGTATTTGAATTAAAAAAAATCACCAATATAAAATTATTTTTTATATTAAATTATCATATATTAAATTTTATAATAAATTTATCATGATAATATCAAATTTTATTTTTTATTTTCATTGATTGTTGTGTCATATAATTATTATAATAATTTTATTTTTCATTTATTTAAATATTAAAAATTCACTTTTACAACTTTTAAAGTACATTATGATAATAAAAGATAAAAATAATATAATATATTAGAATATTTGTGTATATCAATACTATATTTATTATAATATATTGTGAAAAATAGTATTATACTCTAATATATTATATTATTTTTAATGTTATTTCCATTTTTGTTATTATTATTATATTTTGAAAGTTATAAAAATTAGCTTTTAGAATTTAAATAAATGTGAAATAAAAATATTATAATAATTACATGAAATAAAAATCAATAAAAATTAAAAGTGAAATTTGATATTGGTTATAACTTGTGGTAAATTTATCACAAAGTTTAACATATAAAAAATTTAGTATTAAAGATAACATTACATTGGAAAGTACTTTTATTATCTCAATGCTAAAATTTAGTATTGACACATTAATTTAGCATTACACTAAAAAAATTATAAGATAATATTATTTTTCATACTATTTTGTAATAAATATAATATTCACATATACAAATACTAATATTTTTCACACTATTTTGTAATAAATATAATATTCACATATACAAATACTAATATTTTTCACAATATTTACAAATATATTGGGAACGATCGTTTTAGAAGTCTATATGTGCTCCTAAGGCTCATGGTAGCTTGGGTTTTCGTCGAATCGAATGGGTGATGTCAACAAAATCTTTTTGAGCAAGGCAGGTTGGAGAATTGTGCTTGATAAACCCCCTCTCCTTGGTTGGATGTGGGGAAAGCAAAAAATCTTAAAGGCAAGAACTTTTTTTGTGCTGAAATTAAGAGAATATTTGATGAGCATATTTTGTTCGCATTGTATTTAAATGTAATTATATGAAAAATATTTGTATTACATTTAAATGTAATATGTGTTTAAATGAAAAATATTTGAATTGTATTTAAACAATGAATATGTAATGTGATGGGTAAAAAAAGAGAAAAAAAAAAAGGAAGAGAAAGAGAGTATATGATGTAATTAGTAAAAGTAATAAAAAAAGTGAAATAATGAATAGTAATTATATTGGAATTAAAATATAATGTAATTGGTATTTAAATGTAATATTTTTGTATTTAGATAAAAATTACATTATATTTAAACGTAATACGAATGTAATGCAGTAAACAAATGAGATATAAAAGTTCAAACTGTTTACTGTAAAAGCGTTTTTTGAGCACCAGAGAGTTGATAGTTAAGGGTGTTTGTAAGAGAGTCGGTGGTGATGCAAGGGTTGATGTTTGGGAGGATCCGTGGATTTCATCTCTTGAGGGCTTCAAGCCAACTCCATTAAATAATCTATCCAAGCACTTGGTGTTTTCAGTGGAACATGTTTTCTAATTCTGGAGGTTGGGATGTTGCCGTAGGATCGGAGAAATTTGATTGTGTGAACCCGTTGATGGTTGCTAGCTGTGAGCTTAGCCAAGGAGAAATGGAAATTTTAAGCTAAACGCTTAAGGAGTTGAGGTGCTTTGTTTGTTGGAAGATTGCTTGGGTTCATAGATCTGTCAATTTCTTGGCTCAAAATTTTGCAGCGTGGTCAGCTGCTAATGAATGTTTTGGTGTTTTGAAGCTGGCTGCTTTGCCGTTTTCGGTGTCTAATGACTATGTTGACTAGCAGGGTCTTTATCCTCTGTTGTTTTCTTTTGTAGCTTTTGTCTGTTGCTCTTTGGTTTTAATGAAATTATATATTTAGCAAAATAATAATAATAATCATAATAATAACATTTGAAAAAGGAGAACAAGTAGTAAATAACAGTTTTTATAAAATAATTTAAATAAATAATAAAATTTTAAAATATTAATTGTAAATTATAAATTTATCAAATAAATAATTTATTTATATCAAATTTATTTTGCAAATGTTTTTTTTACATATTAGATAAATGATTTATTTATATATTTATTAAGTAAATGATTTATTTAAGTCTTCTAAATATATTATTTATTTAATAAAATTTCTATTTATTTAATAAATCTATTATTCATCATAGATATTTTAAAAATCTGTTATTAACATCAAAGCAGTTGATATCGTAAAAGCTCCCATAAAAATCATAAAATTCTCGAATGATGCTATTAAAAAGTGACGCTTGGTTCCCATGAAATATATTCTAATCTTCATTGGTGCGATGTAACTATTTCTTGTGTTCCACGATGTCTTTTATGTTTTATCCACTTTATTTTTTATTTTTTCCCTTTACCCTTTGTTCCCCCTTGTGCATGTCTTTGGTTGGAAGTATTCTTAAATTAAATACATGTCCTTAATAAATGTGGTTAATTAAAACATGAAAAGTGGTAAAAACTTCTTTCTAGGCTTCCAAATATTAAATTAAAATTGAGAAAGTGATAAGTATATTTCAGATTCTACTTAAGAGCCTAATTGGTTGTTAATCATATCCAAAAGGCACAAGAATCAAGTTGAGATACTAAGAGCACGTTTGGTAAACAAATTTTAGTGTAACGAATACTAATTTTGCATCAAACGTAAAGTTTTACATTCAAATACAATCATTTTCAACAGTAGTATGAAAACAATTACTATTCAAAAGTTTTTTAAAACAATCACATTAACTTTTCAACATTAACTAGTTATCTCTATTTTTACCAATCATATCAATTTTTCAACTCTAAAATACTTTTCATCCAAACACATATTTTATTCAAATATAAAACAAATACTTTTCAACCAAATATGACACTCAAAAAAGAATTGTATTCAAACACAATTAAAATACAATGCATTTACCAAACACCTCCTAATTATTAACCCAAAAAAAAAAATTTCAGATACTAATTTCATCAAGATCAAGCGGTATAATAAATCATCAATTATAATTTATATTATCTAATGATCAACATTAATCTGCTTTATTAAATATTAATATCTCTATCCATATTGCTAATCGCAAGAATTCTTTAATTATTTTGCTACTCACCTTAATTAAAAAAAAAACCCTTATTGTTAGAAACTCATCATTAATTAATTCTGGACATTTGTTTAGTTCTTGGGATATTTTATGATGGTCATTTCAGTATTACACGTTTTTTTTTAATTGTTATATTCGGTCAAAATTACATTAAAACAAAAGGTCTTTAAAATGTTCATTTTGGATATATATCTAATAACTGAAAATCAAAACTCCACGGATATTATATTTTTTCATGCCTATGAGAAATTTCCTAATTCTTTTATTATAAAGAAAGTTCTATAGTAGATTATCTTATTTTGTATTAGTGATAACAATTGTAGATTAAACTTTCAATTATCTAATCTATAACAGGAATAATCTATAATCTATAACAAGAATAATCTATATCATATGTTATAAAATTTTAAAATAGATAATCATAAATTATATCGTCAAAAATTTGATTCAATAATTAAAAACTGATTCCTACCGGTAATATTTAGTAAGATATCCTACCGTAAGAAAAAAAATAAAATTAATCCTTTTTGAAATTCTAAAATATCTTCTGTTTAAAATGGATGAAATTATTTAATTTTTATTTTTTAAAGTATAGATATAATATATATTTATATATATTTAAAAAGGCCTGTTCAGCTGAATGTATCAACAAGCCACTTCCTCCTTCCTTTTTTTCCCGGGAAAACGAAAACGAACCGTTGGCTTTTCAAGAATTTCACTAAAATGACCAAAGAACCCTTACTCACATGCCCTTTATAACTCATCCAAACGAAAATACTCAAGGTTAAAATAGTCATTTGGTAGTCAAAGCCAAGATTCATTTTCTTTCCGGTACTTCTACTGGTACGCCAAAACCTTCCCACCTCTCTGCGTATTATTAAGCTTTCCACACCAAGCTATACTTCCTTTTCTTTTCTTTTCTTTTCCTTCCAAATTCTCTTCTTCTTTAGTTTCTTTTTCTTTCTCAGCAGCAAGTGATCCAAGAAACAAGAAGAAGAAGAAATTCCATTGAAGTTTTCTCTAATGGCGAGAACAAGGAACTCAAACATAAAGAACTCCATCACGTTAAACTCGACACCGCCATTCCTCCATTTCCTTCCGGTTTCTCCCATGGCATCCCTCCTCTTCTCCCAGAAGAAAATCCCGAGAAACCCCTCCAATTTCCTCCTCTTCTTCTCTCTTTCCCTCCTCTTTTCCCTCACTTTCCTCCTCGGAATTTCCCTCCTCGCCTTCCTCCGCTCCCACCACCAACACCATCCCCCTTGCTCCGTCTTCCACCCCTCCTCGCCTCCGCTCCTCGCCTCGTTCTCTTCCAAGGTCTCCGACTACGATGAGGACGCTGCGCCGAGGCTGTCCCGCAGCGCAATGGTGCCGCTGCCTGCGCACGAGCACGGCATTGCTGTTCCTGCTGGCGGCGTGGGGGCTAATGTGTCAGAGGCGGAGAGGGAGTTCTGGCGGCAGCCGGAGGGGGAGGGCTACCGGCCGTGCTTGGACTTCAGTATCGGGTACCGGAGATCATCGGCGAGGATTTCGAAGGAGAAAAGGAGGTTCCTTGTGGTGGTGGCCGCCGGGGGACTTAACCAGCAGAGGAATCAGATTGTTGATGCCGTTGTCATTGCCCGGATTCTTGAGGCTGCTTTGGTTGTCCCCATTTTGCAAGTCAATCTCATTTGGGGAGATGAGAGGTAATCCTTTTTTTTTTTTTTTTTTGTAATTTTTTTGTGTTGATAATTTGTGTAGAATTTAATGTGTTCCGTTTCACCAAAAAAGAAATGTTTTCATTTTTCCCTTTTTGCACATGAATTTAGCGGATGATAAATACATCTTTTTCAGTTGTTTCTATAATTTTTTTAATTTCTTGTTGTTTAGCAAGAAAATTTTAAGTAGTAACATGCAAACTATATATAGTCTTTTGCAACACAAGAAATGTCCTCATTAAAAAAATTTGATTAAAAAAATGTAATAGAACAGTATTTTTTATTAATATTTTTTTTCCTTGACTTTTTCTTATTTTTTAGAGTCATGATACTCTGTTTTCAGTACAAGTTATGTGTATACTCTGTTTCAACCAAGAAAGAGATAAGATCCTCATTTTCTTTCGAATTTTGCAGTGAATTTTCGGACATTTTTGATATTGAACATTTCAAGAAGACCTTACAAGCTGACATCCGAATCGTATCAACGATTCCTTCCACACATCTGTTTGGAAGACAATCAATCCAATCCAAGTTTCCTAAGGACATCACTCCACAATGGATTCATCAAAGATTCTATAACCAAGTGATAGTCTTCACTAATTATATGCTCAATCTCTAAAACATCCATAATGTTTCTGAAAAAATGTCACATTTTTCTGGTTCATATTTCGCAGCTTAATCGAGACGGACTTCTTGTACTAAAAGGGTTAGATTCTAAGCTCACAAAGAATCTTCCTCCTGATTTGCAGAAGCTTAAATGTAAGGTAAGGTATAAAAAAAATCAATAACAACACTAAAATCAGATCGGAATCTATTCAACTTTTTGTTCACGTGTGTTTAGCTTTGCTTTGTATTCTTGTTTACATTTTGCAGGTAGCTTTCCATGCACTAAGATTTGCAGCGCCTATTCGCGAGCTCGGGAATCAACTCGCAAAGAGAATGTGGATTGAAGGTCCCTACATTGCCCTCCATCTCCGGCTAGAGAAGGATGTGTGGGTCAGAACCGGCTGCCTCACCGGTCTAGGCCACGAATATGACAACGTCATAACCAAGGTTCGGAATTCTCAGCCTGAGTTCCTGACCGGAAGCTTAAACATGACCTATGCTCAGCGGCGGCTTGTCGGATTATGCCCCCTTAATGCGTTAGAAATGGCAAGGTGAGAAACTAGTTCGGTAACAGCTATAATTTAAGAACGAGGAATTCTATTTAGTATGATCTAACGTCCCTAAGCAAAATTCAAAGTTTTCTCATAAAAATGTGTTGTTTGACAAAATTTTAAAAAAAAATTCTGATGATTAAATGATTGTCTTTGGTGATATATTTTGTAACGTAGAAGCTACAACAATTAAGAATTATATGATCATTTTTTTTTAGAGAAGAGTGATTTTCAGCCGCTTTTTGTTACCAATTTGCAGGCTTCTGAAGGCTCTTGGCGCCCCACGAACAGCGCGTATATACAATGCAGGAGGAGAGCCGTTTGGTGGCTGCAAGGCTCTGCAACCACTCATTGCAGAGTTCCCAAATTTAGTGACAAAGGAGATGCTGGCACGGGAAGGCGAACTCTCGCCCTTTGCCAACAAGTCCTCTGCCTTGGCGGCCATCGACTACATTGTCTCGCTCAGCAGCGACGTCTTTGTGCCTTCCCATGGCGGAAACATGGGACGAGCCTTGCAGGTAATAAATAGTTATGTCAAGGGCAGTCTTATTCACCAATTTCTTTTGTCAAACCAAATTTCCAATCTGATAGAATCTCATGAAAATACGCTATCGTTTTGCTCGGGTGCAGGGTCACCGCGCCTACGTGGGGCACAGAAAGTTCATAAAGCCGAACAAGCGAGCGATGCTGCCTTTCTTCGAGGATGCATCGATTTCTGATGCGGAGTTCGGCACCATCATGAGGGAACTGCACAGCAAGTCCCAGGGCCAGCCTGAGCTGAGGAATTATAGGAGAGACAGGGATGTTATTGCCTACCCTGTCCCTGAGTGCATGTGTAAACGCCACACGAACTTTTTCTAAGCACTTCACTAGACCCCAATTCAACCATTTTGTATTCTTCTTGCATATTTCGGCTTTATGACGTTTTGAGCATGTTGTTGACAAATAAGGACAGCGTTGAAGTAGCGTTACATCACATGTATCAAGTAACAAAATTTCATGCCAAATGAAAATTACTCAATTTATCTTGGCTAACAAGCTTTTTTTTTTTTTCCCTTCTATTTTTGGTCAGACTGTACAAGACTATTCGTTATAACAGCCAAAAATATATATGTATACTACTAATTGCTAGTACAACAGTATACTAATCTTCGGTTCAAAAAACCAATTATTTGATTTTTGTTTTTTTTTTTTTTACTTTGCAGGATAAATTTAGCCTTTAAAGGCCAGATTAGACTAATAAAATGCATGAATATCTTGTCCTTTAAGGAAAGCAGGAAGCCACTTAGCACACAGTTTGGGAATGCGCCTGAGGTTGTCTTTGTAATCAATGAAATACAACCCGAATCTGACGTTGTAGCCGCTTCCCCATTCAAAATTGTCGAATAAAGACCAGTAGAAGTAACCTTTCACATTCACGCCATTCCTGTAAAAGAAAATTAACCCACCATTAAAGGGTTAAACACGGTTATTTCTAGTGTCTACTCTTTAGTGACTTACTTCATTGCTTGATTTATGTAATACAAATGCTGACGAATGAAGTCGATTTTAGCTTGATCATTCAGCGCTACCTCAAGGGGGCGATTCGCCACATTCGCCTCGGGAAATCCTGCAATCACAGGATTGACCAATGATGATGGTGATGCTACAATTTTTTTTTCCCCCAAAATGTTCAATCGTATAAGATTTAGAAACGACGTGAAATTAATAAGCGGATTAAGCTCTAACCGTTCTCGGTAATGTAAATAGTTGGATTGTTGTACTTTTGCTTCATGAACTCCAAGAGTTTTTGTAGACCTTGAGGATAACTGTAGATGTATCCACTCCCTTCAGACTGTAAGGTCATAAAACAACAATTTCAAGTAAAGTTAATTACAAGTAATTAATGGAAAACGAGGAAACAAAATATATAAATAGTCGTAGTTGCAAGCATAATCAAATAATAATTTTACATTTAAGACTTTAAATGTAGAGTTTAAATCTAACACCTTGAGATTTAAAAAAAGTACAAAAATCTAAGGTTAATATGTTAAATGTTTATTATAAATCACTTACCCTTGGACCAATTAGGAGTCCATCTTTTATAGCTGAAACAATCAAAAAACCAATATTAGACTTTATTTATATACACATATATACACACATATTCACGGAGAGATATAATTGTTTAATTGTATATGATCATACGTGTGATCTTTACTAAAGAGTCTCCAAGATAGTGGGGTGGTTGCACTGGATCCTCCTTGAAAGCATATCTCGATGTGTAGTAGTTGATGCCAATAAAATCAAAAGCTCCCTTTACCAAAATCTTTTCTTCATCAGTCAAAATGGGCAGCCTCTCCTTCACATTATCTCTCATGGTTTTTGGATAATCACCAAACACCAATGGCTCCACATGCCTAATTTAGCATGAAATTTGACAAAAATCAATTCCTCATACACAAAGCGTCTTTGGAGACATTGAAGTCGTAACAATAACTAGCGACATATGAGTTGTCATTTTTTGTATTTCACTGATAAAAAAGTGACAAACTTCTTCTTTTTTTCTGGTGATAAATGTTACACAAGAATTAAAATGACACTGACCATCCAAAGAGGAAATCCATGTATCTTTCTGCAGCTGCTTTATCATCCGGTGAGTCAGTCAAAGGCTCCATAAACTCTCCAACAAGAGCAATTCCAATTTGACCACCTTGTTGAGCCTGCATATTGGGAAAAAAAAAAAAAAATCCTCTTGAATTTATCTAACACAAGAGCAATTATAATAAACCCGTGATTTGTTTGTTAAAGATTTTCTGTATCTTACTTGGAACTTCTGTTGGTAGAGCCTAGCAACCGTGGCGTGGGCAAGGAGAAAGTGATGGCCTACAATGTAAGGTTCTGTGGACGAGTTCCCGGCTGGACATGGACCGATAGGCGGTGGCAACGAACATCTTCCCGGTGCACCTTTCCCTAAGTCGTATCCGAGTGCCACTACAAACGGTTCATTGACTGTAACCCAGTATTTAACTCTGTCTCCATAGGTTTTGAACAAAAGTTCACTGTAATCCTTAAAATCATCCCTGCAAATTTAACAGAAAACCGTAACTGGCTATTAATTAGTACTAAAAAGTGTACATAAGAAATGGAATAACATTGAGGCTTACACAATTGTGCGATTCAAAAATCCTCCATACTTGTCTTCAAGAGCTTGTGGTGTGTCAAAATGTAACATAGTTACAAACGGTTTAATACCTTCATAGAGATAAATCCATTAGGTTAATTATTAGTATTTATATAAAGAAAATATTTTTTTTTGATCATAACAAAATATCATTGTAATTAGGGGTAATCTTACCGTTTATAATTAATTCATTGATCACATTGTTGTAGAAATCAATACCCTCTTGATTAATTCCGCCGCACAACGTGCCATCTGAACATGTCGATACAGGGATTAAAAAAAAAATGATAATGGCTTAATTCTCCAAACTTAGGGGGCGTTTGTTTTTGTTTTCGATAATGATTTTCCATTTTCAAAAATATAGAAAATGAAAACGGTCTCAAAATAACGTTTGTTTATTCAACGTTTTCAAAATCATTTCGAAAACATCGTTTTCAATTTTATTGTTTTTTTGGGTTTTTGGAAAACGAAAAAAAGTTGTTTTCGCTTTTTGTTTTCGTTTTTTTCTCTCCATCTCCTCTTTCTCTCTCTTTCTCTTTCTGCTTGCGTAGCATCAGTGATGATCATGTCTAACGATAGCATCCATCTCCAATGAAGGTTGATGACCATGGGCTAGTGACGACGACGACAGTCCTCTCGTGACGATAACTATCGACTCATGACCTAAATTTAACCATCACCGCCACCTAAAGCTCAGACCACTAATCTCTTCCACCTCTATCGCTTATTGCAAAACCTACTACTAAAGTTTTTTTTTTTTAATTATGACTAATAATTTATTTTTTATTATTTTTTTAAAATTAAAAATAAATATGTTTTTATAAGATACTCACTTATAAAATGAGTTTTCAAAATATATAACCAAACAAATTTTCATTTTTATGTTTTCCAGAATATACACTCAAAAAACAAAATAAACACAATTTCAGAAATGATTTCAATACAGTTTTCAAAACATTTTCATTTTCAATTTTTTTGAAAACAGAAAACATTTTAAAACCAATACCAAGCGCCACCTTAGTTTCCTTTCATATTGGATTAATGGTGCAAAAGATCAATAAAAATAGTTTGCAATACTTACTAGGTAAAATCCTTGGCCAGGAAATAGAAAACCTGTAAGTATCAACTCCGAGGTCTTTCAAGAGCTTTATATCTTCCTATAAGATCATAGACATTCAAATTATATCATACGGCTATAACGATGAGTAATAGAATGTGAATCTCATCTGTGGGACTCACGCCCTTATGTCTCATTGTATTCAGACTATACTACAAGTAATGTTTGTGCTTTTCCACACACCTTGAATCGGTGGTATGAATCGATTGCCATTAAACTGTTATTTCCATCCCTAATATGGCCTGAAAATGTTCAGGGAAATAAAAATTAATCGTGATTATTTTGAACTCTACTTAATCTAATCGGATCATTAAGGGTTGTTTATAAACCTGGGACTGCAGCATAGGTGTCCCAAATGCTTGGTCCCCTCCCTCCTTCTTTTCCTGCTCCTTCTATCTGCAATTAGTGAAATTTACTTAATAAAAAATGCATAAGAAGTGCTAATCTTCTTGATTTTTTTTTTTTTAACTCGAAAAATTTCCGAGTCGAAAGAACTTATGCAAGTCGCATGGTTTTCTCCATCAAACGGGCTCTCGCACATACACTTTCGATTTCAGACGTGTAGCATCGTGAAATTCGTGTTAAAAGTTTTTGTGAAGTTGACCATTCGCCAAGGCTCAAATACACGTACATATATATACAATTAAGTATGTACATACACACAAAGAGAATTCAAATCTTTGTCCAATTTTTCTGTCCTAATTTGTGTTTAACCAGTGTACTCATAGCTTCATCTCCAATTTGAATTTACCCACGTACTTAAAGAATTTTTCATAACTAATATAAATTTTTCATAATATGAACACATAGATCAGACAGAAATTGAGATTAGAAATTTGTTAATACATATATATAAACACACACACACACACATGTAAAAGACAGGAATGTATACTTGCTGGGCAGAAGTTGCAGTTCCAAATAAGAAATCACATGGGAAGTCGGATCTCTTAATATTCAGACTATCCCCTACTGGAATACCTGTTCAAAATATATTACCAAAAAAAATTGTCACTAATGATATCAAATAATAACTATATTCGATTATAACCACGCGTAATTTTATATTTGATTATATTATAAGATGTAGAGTTCAAATTTTCACCCCAAATTTTATATAAAAAAAAAAGTTCAGGATATAGAAGAAGAGATCATACATGGTAAACCTTCTGTTAAGAAGCAGTAAATGAGAAGAGCATTGACACAAAACCCAGTTAAGCCCCGTAGATATACTGCAGTTGCCATGTACGATTACGTTTGGGGTAATTATCTTCAGAACAATTTCACCTTATGCAAGTACTGGTTTGTAATATAAATATTTATCTATCTATCTATCTATAAACATATATATATATACATATATAGAATGGTTTGTGAACAAAGTAACAAGAATATCATCATTACAGACACACTTGATAAGCATAATCACTAGTTTCAGTGCTGGCTCAACAATAAGGCCACTAAGAAAACCTTCAAGGTTCCCCTTAAGTAAAGGCTCCCTATTATTGGAATTATCGCCTCAAGGTTTGTTAAAAATCCTTAATTAATTACCTCTACACCTCAAAATATTGAGCTTAATAATTAGTTATTTCCAGAAAAAAAAATTTCTTGAAAAGGAAAAAAAAAACCTAGTATTTAGGTCTTAGTTTGATTCTGTAAAACTCATTAATTATTTGTTTTTAATTTCATTATGTTCCTATATTAAATATTCATTAAACATGAATACAACTGTAATTATTTAATTAAATCTATTTTAAAATTTCACCCAACACCCTTAGTCACATAGATGTGTATTGCAATTGATTGACGTATCATGATATTATTTAATGGATATAAATAGGAGGACAGAAGTTGAATCCATCTCTTAATATCCATCAATTATTAGTTTTTACTTTTTATCAATATAAACCAACACAAATGCATAACCACTAATTTCCTAGCTCTTTTTTTTTTTTTGGTTATAGCAATAAAAGAACACTTTCTTCTTTTGCAATCTGCCATTTCGTGGCACAATGGCGAGAAATGAGAAAAATAAAAACAATAAACGGTTATGATTTGCCTAACTGGTAGGGAGAGTGTGTGTGTGTGATTTTTCAGCTATTCATCGTACTGTTGCCTTGTATTTAGGACTTGTTTGATTACATTTTTTTAATTTTTGGTGTTAATAAATGAGAAGTGGAATGAACCGAATAGAGCTCTTTTTATATTGTTAGTTTTAGAAACAGAAAACCAAATAAATAGATAAATAAAACTAATGCCAACAAATAATATTTCACTTTTATTTCAAAGTCCAACCGTCAAAATGTCATTAAGGAAAATAAATAAATAAAGAGCAAACAAGTAACAACCGTTTTCCAAGGTAATTTTTTGCTTTTAGGCTGATTAAGAAACGCTTTTACTTATTGATTCTGTAACAACCGGGAAAATTCACATTTTTCGGAGAATAAATACACAATGGATTTAAGTGTTAAAATGTGAAATTAAGTGATTTAACATTGTTTAGAACTAAAATAAAATATTCTAACAATGTTAAAGGATGAAAAATGATTAATAATGATATTATGCGTGTGCACGTGTGTGCCACTCACAGTATCAAGAAGTAGGTCAAGATGATATTATCTTGACATAAAACTGATAAATTTGGGTTCAGCACTCCCAAATTAGTCAGGATAGCCTATCAGCACGCTCAAATTTGATAATTGAGCACAAGGGTAATTTTTGATCGAAAATTCACAGTATCGAAAACTGGTTGCAATGACCTCAGATGAAAATAAAACTGATATATTTAGATTCAGGACGCCCAAATTAGTCAGGATAGCCCATGTTAAAATTTTGGGCGAAAAAGTATATAAAAAGTGGAAAAAATGAAATTTCCTCATTTGTCCACATGCTTTCTCTCTCCAATTCTCTTTCTCTCTCTACCCCCATTGATGAATAGTAACCGACCACCGGAAACGGTGTTCGTTTTCGACACCGCCGGTGTCATCGGAAAGCTCTCGCCGAGCTGAGTTCAACGGTGGGCCGAGTCGACGGAACCGACGTCGGAGGAGCCCGCACGCGCCGCCCGAAAACGCCGGCCACTGGAAAATTCACAACGCCGTATCTCCGCCGTCCGACGTCTGATCAAGCTAAAACCGGTCCCAAAAGACTCGTGGTGAAGAGTAGAACAAAACCCAGGTGGAGTTTCAGCCCAACGGCTGCCGGATCGCGCCGCCCAACTCCGCCCGTCGCCGTCGCTACCGTAGAATCCGCCGTTTCCGGCGGAGTTGAGTTGCAAGGTTGGTATTAAAATGCTCAGAATAACACGTAGATCAAAAGCCCCAAATCAATTTTGAGCAACAATCGCCGGAAAATGGAGATTCAAGCTCGCCGCCACCGTCTGTTTTTCGAGGGGCGATTTCCGGCGATAGAGGTGTCGAATGGTGAAATTGAAGCCACCAATGGATTCCTCTCGTTGAGATCTTCAAGATGGACTACCCACTTACCACCGTCGCCGCCGTCGCCGTCGGTCAACGGCGACCGTTGACCAAAAATTGAAGTTCGGCCCGTTGGCCTATTTTCGATGTTCCGGACGCATCCGTGGAGTCGGAATTGCAAGACGGGACCTCAAATATGAAGAACGAGGAATTAGGGTTTATGCCGTCGAGACGGGACTGCAATTCGGTATAAATCCCGACCCCTTTACGTTTCACAATTTAATTGTTTGGGACTATTGTATGATTTTATGATTATTGGTATGAAAAATTATGAAAAAGAATGTATGTAAAAAGAAGAAAATGGCTGTAATGGAGAAAAAGAAAAATATGTGATAATGTAATGATTTTACATAAACAGTATGAGTTTTACGTAAAATCTAGGCCTCTGGTATAGTACGTGATAGAATTAGATCAGGATAGATGGTTTTCAGGCGTTTTCTAAACGCTGGAACCTCAAAAATTAAGCGAAAATGCTGCCGAAATTTCTAAAAATGGCACCAGGGGTAATATGGGAAACGAGGGGTAAAAATATGATCAGGAAGGGAACCCGAGCCCCCTCGAGGAATTAGGGCAAGGAAAAAGGAATGGGTAAGGTACGATTAGTAAACCGACCCTTCGAAACCCTAGAACGCAAGAAAAACATGAAATCGATTCTTAGGTTCGAATAGTACTTCCCGAGGGTCGGGAATGTGAAAATTGGTAAAATGATAAGAATTGATCCGGAAAAGGTCCGATGAGATTTAAAAAGTTAATTAAATTATTTTGGGTTTAGAAAATCCAGCCTAAGTATGAAAATGAAAATGTTATGATTAAACGATCCATCAGGGGCAAAATGGTCATTTTGTCCAAAAATTCTCAAATTATGGGAAAAGAGCCCCAATGACCCTGGAATAGGTTAATGAAGTTTGTAAAAGTCAAAATTGAGGTTTAACTTATGAAAAATCACGTCAAGGGTAAAATTGTAATTTTGTCAAAAGTTAGGGGTAAAATCGTAATTTTTCGAAAAGTTGGAAAAAAATTCGAAAATGGCCATTAAGGTTTAAAAAGCTGTCCTAAGGTTATAATTAAGGGTTATAAGATCAGAATCAAGCTTTTTAATAAAATAAAAGTTATAAATAAAAATGTGATTAATGGACAAAATTTGTCTGTAGGAACCCGATCCAAACGCGACAAAGGACGTCGATGGATTCCAAGAAGGGGATAAGCACGCTATGAGTAAGTTCAGACATTTACCCGTCTGCAACTATGAACAAACTTATAGTATTTATATGTGTTATATGTAAATGTCGTGATGTGATTTATGATGATGCTATAGTAACACTATAGCATCACTATGATGATGTTAAAAGATAGGTTTTAATAAATAATTTATAAAAATATATATATGTATGTATGTATTGAATTACGAAAGAAAGGTATTATAAAAGTTTTATGAGAATAAAGATGTGAGTAAGAAAGATTGAAGAATGGAAAGAGTAAGAACGGGAATGTTATGATAGGATGCATAAGAAAGAGATGAGATAGGAAAGGAAAGAATAGATGTTTTATGAAAGGTTTTATGGAAGTTAAGTTATGATGGATAGAACAACGATGATAGGTAATGAAAGGAATTATTCTAAAGAAAGGGTATGTTTTATGAGAACGAAATGATAGGGGTTTTATGAAAAATAATATGAAAGTAAAGAGTTAGACAAAAAAGAGAAACAATGATAGGTTATGATAAAAGGTATGATGAAAGGATTAGAACATAACGATAAGATGTGATTGATTGAATAGAACGATAGGCTATGATCAATAGGAATATGATGATAAGACACGATAAATAGAAGAATGTAAATGACAAGATAAACAGAGAAATTGTCTGCACATAACTAAACATACTTTTGTTTGTTATGATGTGATGTGATGTGATGTTATATAAGTAATATGTGCTATATACGCTATGCTAAAGTGTGATTAACATAATTCACACAAGTAAAGTAAAGAATTAAGAAAAGAAAAAAAAAAACAACGAAAGAACATATGTTCCATGAAATGTTCTATGAAAAATGAGAAATAAAAGATGATGAATGTCATGAAAAAGATGTATAACGAAAAATCAATATAAGAAAAATAAAAGTCTACAAGATAATAAGACTGAAAACTTAATTTGTTGGCGTACCGGTCTCCCTACAAGGTCGAGACTTCCGGTCTATATCCTTCACGTAGATGTGGCGCTACCCCGAAGGTGTGGTAGATTATAGGTTGGACCAACCCCGAAGATGAGGTTTTATGTGACTGTGAGGTAGGTTGGTGGGTAGCTCCCCCTCCTCCCACTGTCCGCGTGCAAATAGGTACGTCCAACAACGGGCCCAACCAAAGGAAAGTGGAAAGAAACAAACGAAAGGAGAGTGAAAAGAAAAGAAAGGAAAGGAAAATGAAAAGAAAAGAAAAGAAAAGAAAGGAAAAGAGAGTGAAAAGAAAAGAAAGGAAAAGAGAGTGGAAAGAAAAGAAAAGAAATGATACGAAAAGAAAAGAAAAGTAAAGAACGACATAAAAAGAAACAAACGATATGAAACATAATAGAATTATATATGTGATGTGATGTGAATGACACGTTTTTATGTGATGTTATGCTAGTGTGTATGTTACTAGCTTTTAAGATATGAAATGTTAAGAGATGATGATAAAGCGATAGAGAAGTTATAAAGGTTTAGAACAGAAAGTTAAGGAATGATAGGAATGAAAAGAAAAGAAATGAAGAAATTAGAATAGAATGATAAGAGATTATCAATAGAATGATGGGAATGATTAGCAAAGAGATAAATGAGCATGAAGAAGCTCACATTTTATGTTATGTTTTGAGGATATGTATAAATGATGTATATGATGTGTATATACGTGATGACATATATTCTAGTAATAATATATATTACTAGTATTTATAAGTTAATGAATGTATGTTTGAACTTACTGAGCATCTAGCTCATTAGTTGTTCATATGTTGCAGGTAAACAACCTGTTTATTTAAAGTAATATGAAGGACAACGGACGGATCTGCATGTACCAAGAGACTGGGCGAGGGTATGGTACTACCATGAGTCTTTCGCTGAGCGTTCAAAGAGGAAGATGAAAGAAAGAAATTTATGAATTATGTGTTATAAGAGTATGATAGAGTTATAGGCATAGTATGTAAAAAAAAAAAATTTTGCTATAGAAATTGCTTCCGCTATAAGATGAGAACGTTAAGAATGGAAAGTTAAATATGTTAAGTAAGAGGATAACGACCCACAAGGTTGTCAACCATCGCGGTCGGCGTCAGAGCTCGACTGGTTGGTATGGTAACGTACGTGGGGAGGGTCACCACAGATTCGTTTTTTTTTTTTTGAAAAACTTACTAATTTGAATTAATTAGTAAGAAAAAATAACTTTTCCATAGAATTTATTTATTTCTGTTACTTTTTTTTTGTACTTCTTCCAACACTTCTTTGGCTCGTTCAATTACCAAGTACTAACTATGATCCTTCTCCAAAATAAAAAAAAATCACTTCAATTAGATTGAAAGGTTCTTGGTGCTTTTGCCCCTAAACTTTTACACAAAGGGGTAATAATAAAATGTTGAGAATGCTTGATAAAATTTAGATAGAAATATATTCGTAAGCGTGATGTTATTCAGAATTGTAAGGAGTGAATGGTTCATTGGCTCGAATTCAAATTTTAGGTTCTAGTTTTTTTTTTTTTTTTTTTGGAAAAATTAACAAAAAATTATAACTAAATCAATCAGTTTGAATTCAAAATTTTATTTCATTCTAAACTCGATTTATGCACCATTCAAGCTATAGTCTTACCTTGCATAAGCTCAGGTTATGTGTATAAGAGTGTTTTTGTCTAAATTTTAACAATCTATTTTTCAATTTAAAGGTACTTTGCAAAACTTTTTTCAGAGTGATTTATCAAAAGTGAAATTCAGGGAAAATTTTATCAATTCACCAAAAGGTTTAGGGGCAAAATACAACAAATACCCTTGTAATGAGACTTTAAAGAAAGGCTCCTCTACTTCTATGCTTGGTAAGAGTAGATTGCATGAACATTAATGGCTTAAAACCCCATTAAACTTACTCTAAACAACTAGAATTACACAAACCATAACTATATTCATTACACACACACACACACACACACATACATGTGTATAAGCAATATAGGTATACTATGGAAACGAAAAGGATTAATGCCTGTCGTTATCTAATCGTGTTTATTTGATCTCTAATATGCTAAACGTCGCTTTAATACTGTTTTCAGAACATAATAAAACGTTATTAAAGAAAACAAGCTAGCATTATACTAAGCTAGCTTCTATTTCTATACATTTCATTTTTTTTAGAATAAGTCATCGTTATGGTAATTATTGTTGATCCATATAATGAGTAGGGTGATTTTAATAAAGTACTGCCAAGATTTGTGAAATTCTTTTAGTATTCAACCGATCCTTTACAATGCCTAAGACCGGTCGGTATAGCGGCACCAGGGATTTTGGATGGGTTGGGACTTTAGGAGAGGTTGTGGGTTCCGTCCTCCTTATGCCTGAAAATTAAATAATAATAATATTAATAACTACAAAATTATCCTAACGTGAAACACCACATTTCTAATGTGAAAACTTGTACATGAATAACTTATCACGGCTTTTATGTCAACGGACCTCCTTATAATAAGCTTGAGATTGTCTTTGCTATATTTTTAAATCTAAACAGAATTTTCATGTTCTATTATGTAAGACCACCATTCTGCGTATAAAACTCACGTATACATGTGTATATATACATATATTTGTTATGAAGTGGTGTTGTGACCTTTGAGGAAATTGTAGAACCACTTGGCAGAAAGTTTTGGAATGCGCTTGAGATTGTCATTGAAGTCAATGTAGTAGAATCCAAATCTGAATTTGAAGCCCAAACCCCATTCGAAATCGTCGAATGCTGCCCAATAGAAGTACCCTTTCACATTCACACCATTCCTAAAACATATCAGAAATGTAAGATCAAATTTAAGTTTATTTAAATTTTTACGAGAGAAAACTGTATAAGAAAAAATGGTTCGAACAACAACTTTTTGGATTCGAACCCCTTTACGCAAATAGGCTAGTAATTATCTAGTTCATTCTGTTTTCAAGTTTAAGATGTGAGAGTGGCAAAGAATCCTTACTTGATGGCTTTATGGACATAATGCAAGTGTCTAAGGACAAAAATAATTCTATGTGGATCTTTTAATGCTTCACCAAGTCCAATTTTTTCATCTCTTGCCTCACTAGCTCCTACAAAGAAAACAGTAAAGTTTTAGACTATTTTGTAGATTATATGTGCCTCAGAATCTATATATTTATAGTTTATATATGCAGTAAAAAGAAGCATGAGCAAAAAAAGGCCACAACCATTTTCTGTAATATATATTTTTGGACTTTGATAATTTCTCTTCACAAACTCCAGTAGTTTCTGTAGTTGTTTTGGATAGATTGGC
Source organism: Antiaris toxicaria (assembly GCA_035233585.1). Taxonomy (NCBI): domain Eukaryota; kingdom Viridiplantae; phylum Streptophyta; class Magnoliopsida; order Rosales; family Moraceae; genus Antiaris; species Antiaris toxicaria. Next base: position 4,006,438 of record CP141155.1, read on the forward strand.
ATGTCCTGCAATTAAAAGAGTCATTTAGATTTATACTCTTAATTACTTTAGAAAATTCTAATGAGTCAATAAGAATTCTACTCTTAATTACTTTGAGTAAATTCTACTGACGATATTAATCGGGGATTAGGCTTTTCTTACCAAGGGATCAAGCGGCTTGCCATCTTCCCCTACAATAATTAGAACATATTCAAAAACTAATTTACTTCTAATGATTTATTCAAGGTTGTCATAACATTAGAGTATAGATTGTGAACTTTACCGACTTCCTTTGCTAAGGAATCTACACCATGGCACAAGATTTGAGGAGAAGATGACATATGTTGAGCATAAGATGATGTATAATAATTCAGTCCGAAAAAATCATAACTTCCTTTGAGCATCCTTTTCTGCATTTTGGTGAAAATAGGTAGTCTCGACTTCACCAGATCTCTCATACTTTTCGGATAATCTCCATAAACTAATGGCTCCACAAACCTAGCAATTCAGACTTACAATTCAATTCTTGTTTTAAGATCAAACAAAAAAAGTGATCATAAATACTTGAAGGAAAAAAAAAAAGGTAAATTTTTGGAATTTGATCAAGTAATAACCATCCCAAGTAAAAATCCATAAGCCTCTTTGCTGCAGCTTTATCTGCCCATGATTCTGAAACTGGCTCATAGTATTTTGTATTTAGAGAAATTCCAATCTCTCCCTCTTGCTTTTCCTTTAAGAAAAGAGTAAATATTAAGCTCAGCCAGATTTCTGATAAAACAAATCGTACATGAAAGCACGGGAAATTGAGTGGATTGAATGTGTTTTCCTTTACCTGAAATTTGTTCCTGTAGACTCTAACCACTTCAGCATGTGCAAGAATAAGATTATGAGCTACAATGTAAGGTTCTGTCGATGAATTACCACCTAATGGGCATGACAAGTTTGGCAGTGAGCACCTCCCCGGTGCTGCTAACCCGATTTCATGCCCAAATACTGCCGGAATTTCTGGCTCATTTATGGTAACCCAATTCTTAACCCTGTCTCCAAATGTTCTAAAACAAAGTTCACTATAGTCCTTGAAATCATGCCTATAAGAGAAACAACATGTTAGAAACGATTGAATGTTGAAATTTTTTCAGCTAAAAAGTAACAACATTTTTACAACGATTGATATCTTTTATTTCCATCATCTAATGCTAAGATTTGAACATCACAAAATTTCGAGGCGTATTATAGTTAATCTCAAAAATAAGGAAAAATGTGGTTCCTGGGAGAGTGTGCTTACACAAAAGAGATATTTAAGTAGCCTCCATACTTGTCTTGCAGAGCTAGAGGCAAGTCAAAGTGCAAAAGTGTCACAAAAGGTTTGAGGCCTACATCAGAAATTAAAAATGTTAAGGTAATTGGGTGTGTGGAAAATCCAAAGGCGATCGATTCGAGAATTGATTTGCTTCTTACCGATTTCGACCACTTCATCGATCAGACGGTTATAGTGATTGATACCCTCTTGATTGATTCCACCATTTATGGATCCATCTACATTTGATCTCAACATTATTGTTTTAGACAAAAACAAGATAATTTTTAGGCTAGTGTTCAGTTTAGTTGGATGAAGAACTTACTTGGCAAAATCCTACTCCAAGCGATGGAAAATCTATAGGAGTCAACTCCGAGATCCTTCACAAGTTTCACATCCTCCTATAAATTTATGATAAACAAGTTAAAGTATGGTAAAGATAATTTACTCAGATCATGTCTCATTATACACTTATTCTACTCACCTTATATCGCTTATACGAATCGATTGCTGTGGGAAACTTGCTACTGTCTTCCACTCTATCTGCAGCATATGGCAAATAACAAAAGAAGTAAGCCTAATTTCCTACTACTCAAGAACAATGAAAAATTAAATAAATAAATATACTGGGAAGTGAACAAAAAATAAACGAAGCATAAACAAGATTTTTGATGATTATCTTTCCATGTAAAAACCCTTTCAACAGCAAGATTTTTGATGATTATCTTTCCATGTAAAAACCCTTTCAACAGCTGCATAATACCACTTTCATATGAGAAAGAAGTGCGAGACACAATCCAAGCAAAACGTCACTCTTATAGTCTCTTTTTTTTCTATCTACCTAAAATGATTGCCCTAAAAGTCCCTTATTCAAGCAAATGGGATCAAAGCCACGAATTAAAATTTTTTCTATAACATTTTCTCTCACAAAAAATTTAATATAGGGCTCGTTTGGGGGGTGTTCTCTAGACCTCAAAAATCAACTTTTTTCCAAAACTTTACCACTTTTTACTATGTACATCTTCAAAACGCTACAATAAACTTCAAACTTTAAAAGTTCATAACTTTGTGTATACAAGTCCAAATGAGATAAATTTTTTTTTAAATTGCATAGAATTTCGAGAGGAACGAAACAATATCCATATTGATTTTTTTTCTATAAAAATTTTTAAAATTTTTTATTTTTTTCACCTCAAACAGTTTTTTCTCCCAAACACATTTCAAAACAACTTTTTTCTAATCTAAAAATAATGTCTCCAACCTCCTCTCCCAAACTCCCCCTTAATGTTTGAATTGTCTGTACCCAAATAGGCTTTAAGGCAAAGCAATATACAGGAAGAATATTTTAAATCCATGAAGGTTGATCCGCATGCTTAGTCTGCATTAGGGGAATAATAAGATTCTACATGACTCAATAGTTTCCATAGTTTAAATAAGAAGCAGATTATTATAGTTGTATTATAATTGTTACTATGGCAAATTCAAGAAAAAGGGTCATTTTTATTCTCTAAACCTGAAAATTTTCTAGCATGAAAATCCCAAACAGTTGGTCCTTTCCCTCCTTCTTTGGCTGATCCTTCGGTCTGCATGGTTCACACAACCGAGCAAATTTACATATATACAAGCACGGATACAAAATCACTAGTATAATAGAGGATTTAAGCTCAAATATGTCATATTCTAAAGAAACGTTAACCTGTGGAGCAGAAGTGCCAGCTCCAAACACAAAATCACTGGGAAAATCGGATCGGCTAATCTCCAGTTCTCCGCGGACTGCAGGGTCTTCGACTGTCAACTCGATTCTTGATTCACCCGTCACATTCACTCTAACGGCTGCAACAAAAATTCACCACTTTTGTTCAAATGAAATGGGCTTAAATGAATGAATTAATAAATAAAAAATGAAGGACTTTGACAAACTTTGATTATTTTCAAGCCAGAACCAGCAACCAGGTAAAGCAATGACACTGATATAGAGAATGCTCCATAAAATCCTTGAAGAGGAAAATGTTGGTAGTATCAAAGCCATGACCCAACGAAAACAAAGAAAATAATTATTAAAAAAATGGTACTTGGCGACAAAAAAAACTTATAAGAATTCTACTACGGTTAATTGCCTAAGATCCCGCCCAAAAAGACGCAATCAGTTTAAACTGATTCTTAAAACGTCTTTTACTTTAGTGCATGATAAATTAGTTATTTTCATTCAAACCTCATTAATGGGTATTTTGGTAAACATATTGTGTTATACTTGCGTTTGAATATAATTCATTTTTTAAGTGTTATATTTAGTTGAAAAATATTTATTTTGTATTTGAATAAAATGTGTATTTGGATGAAAAATATTTTAAAATTGAAAGTTGATGTGATCGGTAAAAATAGAGATAAAAAATTAGAGTTGAAAAATTGATGTTATTATTTTAAAAAACTTTTGAATAGTAATTATTTTCGTAGCACTGTTAAAAAGAATTGTATTTTAATGTAAAACTTTATGTTTGATGTAAAATTGTATTACGTTTAAATACAACGACACTAAAAAAATGTTTGTCAAACGCCTCCTAAATCTTTTTTTTTTTTTTTTGTGAAAAAAGGGATAATAAATCTTTTATACATTGGATTGCTTTTTTGTCAATATAATTGTTAACTCCTTTAAATGCCCTAAATGCCCTTTATTTTGGAAACACCCTTCAACGGAAAATGCTTTAAATGCTCTAAATGCCATTGTTTTGTATACATTTCTAACGCAACTCTTCCACTTCTCCTTTATGCTCTTCCGATATGAGATAACTCAAATTATTGTTATTTTATTTGAAAAGGGGAAAAGGAGGTGGTATCTTCCCATCAAATGTAACGTCAAATGTTTATCTCCAGAAACAAGTTACGTCTAATGTTCGTTTCCTATATAATATCATGCAACCTTAAACACACGTTATGTCTTATTTATAAAAAATAAAAATAATAACTTTGAACACGTTACAGAATGATCCTTATAAACACTTCAGCACAGCAAATAAGAGAGAAGGAATTTAAATAGAAACTCTAATGGGATGTTTGGTAAACGCATTGCGTTTTAATTATATTTAAATACAATTCGTTTTTTGAGTGTTGTATTTGGTTGAACAGTATTTGTTTTGTATTTGAATAAAAAAGTATTTTAGAGTTGAAAAGTTGATATGACAGATAAAAATAAAGATAAAAAGTTAGAGGTAAAAAGTTATTTTTATAATTTCAAACTGATAATGAAATGTATATACAACACTAAAAATATGTATTTTTCCTTATCTCCCATGCACGTTGACTCTACCTATCCGCTAAACAAAACGCATTTTTTTAATAACAATTACTAGGATTATTAATGATGTTTGACATCAACCATTAATCAAAATTGATCTCGTAACATAGGTATACTAAAAATCCACGTAATATTTTAATTATTTAAGTACCCGGCATCAGTGCCTTAAGTACTTTTCATTTCTTATTAAAAAAAGAAAGAAGAAAAATTTTAATAAAAATAATTAACACCATTAGCCCCTACACTTTTTTTTTATAACTTACACCTCGTTTATTTACCATATTATATTCGTATTACTTTTAAACACAATACAAATTTTATCCAAATGTAAAAATATTACATTTTAAATCCAATACAATTACTATTCATCATTTTATTTTTTTTACTACTTTTACCGATTACATCACATACTCTCTTTCTCTTTCCCTTTTTTGTCTCTACTTTTATCAATCACATCCATACTGTATAATTCAAATATTTTTCATCCAAACAAATATTGAATTTAAATATAATGCAAATACTTTTTATTCAAATACATATTACATTCAATGCATTACATTCAAATGTAATAAAAACACAGTACGTTACCCAAACACCCCATTAATCTTATTCTTCTCTCTTTTTTTTTTTTTTTGTTTTGTTTTGATGAGAACTTAGTTTTCGTTTGAATGGAGTGTCTATTTTTAGAATATAGAAAATTTTTACATTATATTTAAATATAATATAAATATTTTTTATCCAATCACCAATTACATTCAATGCATTATATTTAAATGTAATAAAAACATAACATGTTATCCAAACACCCCCATTAATCTTATTCTTTTTTCCTTTTTTTTTTTGTGAGAACTTAGTTTTCGTTTGAATGAACTGTCTATTTATAAAAAATAGAAAATTTTTACTTTTGAAATAGAAAAATTTTTCTGTAAAAATTTTCTGTTTAAAAGTGAAAAGTTGTTTAGATGAATAAAAAATATTTCATTTCTAAAAAAAAAATCTTTTTTTGATGTTTAAAAGTGAAATTTTTTTAATATTTAAATACAAAAATTTAGAAAAGTCTATTTTTTTAAATGTAAAAAAAATTATTTTAAAAATAAATATGTAAAACAAACAAAAGCTTAATCTATCTTTTAAATTTTTTACAAAAGGAGCCTCATATTTTTATGAGTTGGCCATATATTTCTGCCATCGGTCGGCCTTAAATTTATCACAAATGATATTTATGACAATTGAACACTGAAGGCTTCGATTGCAAAGATTTACAAAATTTGGGACCAAATTGTTATTTACTAAAGAGTTTGGGACCAACAATGCCAATTACTCTTTTAAAAATAAAACCAATATCTCCATCCCGGAAAGCAGAGTCTTACTTTTCTCTGCGTCAAATTATCATCCATTTCTGATTCCAAATCCCAGAATTTCCCCTTCAAAGGTACGTCTTTTAATCCTAGATTAGCTTAATTATCGTCTTCTTTAATCTTAAACAATCCAAATCTGGGTTTTGGTGTTGTCTATTTTGGATTTGATTTACTTTAAAAATCCCAATCTTTTGGGAGAAATTTTTTAGGTTTCGATTTTTGACTCTGTTCGTATTGTTTTTTTGAGGATTACGTTACCGAATCGTAGGAGGAGTAGCAAGATTTCTTTTCTTAGTTTTTTCCCCCCCAATTTGGGGTTTGAAATGGAGATTTTTGTTGCATTCGATAAGAAATTTGACGTGAAATAATTGGTTTTTGTGTATTATGTTGTGCATACATTCAAATGTATATACAAACTCATAAATATGCATTTATACATATGTATATATGTATGTATGAACTTGGGATGGGGAACTTTAGCTCTAGACCTCAAGATTAGAAGTGAGTAAACATTTTCATCGTCGAGCCAAGTTTGCTACCATTTGATTGATATTTTTCAGATGATGATACAGATTGGTGTGGTTTTGATCTTATAAACATTTTTGCTCGAATTTGTTGATAATTATTTTTAACCAAGTCATCTTTAGTTATGCCAAAAGAATCATATTGTTTGGCTGAAACTGAAGAAATCTCTTTTTACGATGAGATAGCGGAAGGATAATGTGGGATAGGGTTACTTAACTACTTTACTTTGACTTCTTTGATGGATTAAAGAAAATTCAGCCTTGGATCTTTTAATTGAATTTTCTGTTTTTGGCTTATGCAGAACTAAGTCGGTTGGTGTCTGACATGGCTTCATTCCGAGCGTTCTTGAACAGTCCCGTCGGTCCCAAAACAACTCACTTTTGGGGTCCTGTTGCTAATTGGGGATTTGTTGCTGCAGTATGTTCTGCTACGATGATTCATAGTTAATGCGTGAATTCGTTTCATCTATAAATAGTCCAATTTTATGGTTTATTGCTTTAATCTGAGTATTCAACTGTATCTTGATAATGTCACAGGGGTTGGCAGACATGAAAAAGCCTCCTGAAATGATTTCTGGAAACATGACAGCAGGTTCGCAATTACTGGTTTTAAGAACGTAGATACTTTACGGTGTATAAGTTAGATGGCAAAGAGTATGAGCTTATCTGGATTTTTTCCTGCAGCAATGTGTGTCTACTCTGGGTTGTTCATGAGATTTGCGTGGATGGTGCAGCCTCGCAACTATCTTCTATTGGCGTGCCATGCCTCAAACGAAACCGTACAGCTGTATCAACTCTCTCGCTGGGCAAGGGGTCAAGGGTAGGTTACTGAACCTAAAATATAGTCTCTAAGGACTTAGGTAGCAATGTATATTCGAGTTTTTCCTGCTTTTGTTTTATTGCCTTTTGTTTAATGGAAAAATATGCCACTATTGCCACTGCAGCTAGCTCAGCAGGTGGAAAGTAAGAGGGATTTAGAGTCTTAGGTCCGGGGTTCGAAACCTGATAGGTCTTCATTCAAATTAAAAAAACATTGACTCATCTCTTTTGCTTTACACCGTTAAGTTACTAAAAGTTTTTTGAGCCTGGGTAGTTCCTTTTCTATAAGTTTTTGTTTATTCAGACGACGTTTTATGTTATTGTCTACAGCATACAAGCAAGGGAATGTAATATAATTGTATATTTTTTCCGTGTTATAGGTACTTGTCCGAGAAGAAAGAGGAAGCTGCATCTGAATAACTGAAAGCGACTTTCTATTTCCTCCCCTTTCAGTGTTTGGTTGCGAATTTCTAAGAAATTGATGCTGATGTCTCTGTCGTATGACTCATTTGAAATAATTTGCTTTTTAATATTTACTGCCACAAAAATGTAATGTGAGCATATTACTCTTCAGTTGGTTTATCTCGCCTTTTTCGGGGAAGGAAAAAACAATAGAAAGAAAAAAGAAAAAAAAAAGATTTGTCATCTTGTTTTATTAGGTATGCAACGACATAAGGCTCTAGAACTGTATTATAGGCGAGTGACGATCTTCTAACTCCATATCTTAGTGGCATAATATTGGTGTCGTTTGACCACACATTAGGTGTTTTCTTTATCTATAAATATATATATATAATGGGTTTGGGGTTTTAAGGTTGGAAAGTACATAGTTTTTCAATTACTTCCTACTTCTAGTTAATAATAAGGTCCATTTGGTGTACTGGTACCAACCTTTTTATTCGTCTAAAGGAACGACACTAAAACGATAAACGAGTCAGATACTAAAAGGATAGTGATAAGAGCGACAACATCAAGTAAAAACTAGTCATACCAATGCCACATAAAAGGATACACTAAAGGAAAGCTGGATGTAAAATTTACATAGGAACCAAAATGGATAAATAAATAAAAAATAAAAGGAATTATTCAACTTCGGCAAAAAATAAAAAATAAAAAATGAGAATAATTCAAGAATAACTACGCCGTAGCACAGTATTAAAAAAAACGACGTCACAATGAAGTTAAATAGCAGACGAAACGACATGTTCAAAGCGAGAAATTTATAAAACGACAATAAGTCCACAGAGACGTCACAAAGTAGTGGATAACGTACTGTAGGTGAGGGGTAGAACTAAACTGCATAAAAGCTGTATTCTGATTACTTTCTATCAAAACATATATATTCACGTTCTATCAAGACTCGTCCCGTGTCAGAAAAACACGCGAGCAAGTCCGTAAAAAACAAAATGAAATAAAACAAAACAAACATATGAGCAACATTTCGAAGCTTCAAAATCCATATTTCGCTGGAAGTTCAACTCATTATAAAACAAAAATGGAAGGGACCAATTATATATGTAGGCATTGCTATGTTGTTCCAAACAGAGTGTGGGGCAGCAATGAATAGGCTTTCGCGCTAGGCTTCTCTTGCGAGAAGTAACACATTCATCTTTTTTCATCGGGTGTTCATTTGATCCATATGCGTCATGACGAATCATCAGGAATCTCGTGTTTCAATCTTTTCTTGGACTTGGATTTTTTTAGCTTCTTTGTTCCTTCATCTTCTGTAGATATTTCACTGCTTCTACTTTTCTTTCTACTTTCCTTGTTTGCTTTCTTCTCTTTAGACGACTTCTTCCTCTTCATAGGTTGCGTATCTTGCCCATCTCCATTTTCAAATTCGTTCACAGTTTCTGCTCCTTCAACTGTGGGATCCATTGTAGAACCGACTGCATCTGCTCATACAGAACACCTGGTGTAAGTAGCTAGGAAGTACTAGAATAACTAATGACACTAAAGTGGGAATAAAAAGCTTTGCATATGCTTTCTCAAATGAAAGCTCAACTGTATGAGGTAAAAACATAGTAAAAGTGGCTAGACTGAAGTCTGGATCATGTAAGCTTGAGCAAGCGGAGAGCAGTCAGTCTTGTGCCCGGATATTGCCACACTAGAACTTTATTTTATGGATTCATCATTTATCAATCATCCATTTTTCATCAAATGTAGTGATATGCCACAAAAGACGACTGATAAAATTAAAATCTATATGTTTTGCCTTGGCCTTAATTCATATAGCATGTCACGAGAAAAACAGGAAAAACTAACCTTCGCCGGTGAAAATGGAATCAAAAACAACACTGACGAGGTGCTGCTTCAGGAAAACCTGTACGTGATGAGAACAAACAAGATGATTGGATACTGCATTATTACTTACAACACTATTTAAGTTAATAATCATGCTTTAGATTGATCACACTTGAAACGTACCGCAGAAAGCAGCTGCCGGGTCTTCACATCCCACAGACGTAGATAGCTGTCCAGACCTTTTAAAAAAAAAAAATAGAAGGGGCAAAAACAAACGAAGGAACTTTAGTGGCAGGCAGAGATAAGTTCGAATTTAATTATCGTAAAGTAAACGATTAACCAGACTAATATAGATGGCAAAACGCTCATCACAAAAACCATGTTCTCAGATGATGAATCATAATAATTAGATAATATGAAGCGAACTATTGATCTTCCTTTTCTTCCCGGGTAGTTAAATTAATCACCAAACACTTTAATAAACCTTTTCATGTATCCATTCTCCGACCCAAATGGAAACTGCTCTTATATAACAGAAAGAAGCCTAATACAGGCTGCAAAAGGAAAATTACAGATTTACTCACCGCATGATGCTACCACAGGAAGCTCTGGATGCCTGGCTATTGACCTAATACTTCCAGAACACTTTCCCAGAAAAGAACCCAACAATTTACCTGAACCACACATATAATAATAAACAGTCTACTAAAGAGAAACCAAAGTATTTTGAATAAAAATTTCAAAACTAGCCATGCATACATCATAAAAAATAATCTTTCTTGAAAATAATCAACAGTGGAAACAGAAACACAGAACTAATTCTTTTAGCCAAAAATTAAAATAAAACAAAGTAAATAAAAATGAAGTGTTAATCTCAAATTACCAGTACGTAAGTCGAAAGCAGAAAGGTCACCAGACCCGTTTCCTACATAGACTGTATGGCCATCTAGATCTTCAGCTACTGCTTTAATAGGGGTTTCCCGGAAATCAAATGATATAACAGGCCTCCGCTGAGCAGAAATATCATAGAGGCGAACCTGTTATAGAAGCAGCATGAAGTTATTAAAAACACTCAGAAGAGCCTAATGGGACCTGGAAAAAACAGGATGAGGGGAAAAAAAATAAAAGGGATGCTAAGTTAATAAAAACAACAATAACAGACATTAACTTGTTATTATAACAGTCTCCGTAAGAGAGAAAGGGGACATAATGAGAAGGAAACAAATTGATTGTCGATGGTAAAAACTACTAAAAATTAAAAAATGTGGTGATACGTTTAAAAATCTCAGACATAATTCTCCGGAATAAGGCTTTCCATCAAGAACACAACTTTAAACAGCACTAAGAAGAGTAAGTAATGGCAACCCAGCAAATAAAAAACTGTCGTTAGAAACTACCTGATGGCTGTTTGTACCAGCCACAAATTTACGATGATCATCTTTACTCAAGAATGTGGCAGACGTAAACCAAGTAGGGGTAAAAATACCAAGGCTATTCTTCGGAGGCTGCAAAGTGAACATCATTGAATAAATGCATGGCAGTATGCTAGTAAAAATATGCAGAATGTCATTTATTTTTAGAAATGATGGATGGAGATGAAGAGCTCACAGATTTTGCCGTCCATATCTTAGTAGACTCATTGAGGTCCCATACATTCACTTCAACTCCCTTCCTGTGGTTAAACCAATAAAGTCACCATCTTTAAGACCAATAAAAAGTTCTCTTTTGCTTAACGAAAGATGAACTAGATTTTCAAGTTTTCTTCTCTTGCAATTTGAGAACACCCACCCTCCGAATAGTGCATAACTTTCACTTCCATCCACTTTAGAAAATAGGATATCACCAGATTTGCATACATCCAAAGTATTTGTAAATCCACTAGAAACCAAATCTGGCGACGAGATATCTTCGAAAGACCTCATGCTTGCTTTGCCTTTTGTTGTACAAGTAAGCAAAGTGCAAGATCTATGAAAAACGACAATTGTAAGGAAACTAGCAACTATATATGACCAAATACCTCACCAAACAATGACCACCAAGAAGCAAATGAACCTTACCCAGATCCCGAATCCAATTTATTACTTGCAAATAAATGCAACCCAGAAATAGCATCATCTTTGGGTTGATTCCCAGTGTCAATCACATTAGAAATCGCAAACCGGAGATGTCCATTAAGAGGATTGAGAACCTCAATCTGCAAGACTAAGATCCATTAGGCGGACAAATAATGAAGAAAAGTACGAGATATCCTAGAACTACAAGCACCCACCAGAAACCATCTGTTGATGAACATTCACATTCGAAAGAAAAGGTAACTCACCGTGCCATTTTTTCTTGCAACAGCTAACAACTGCAACAATTCAAAGAAAAACATAACAGCCTTTTTGTCAATATTTCACTTGATTAAGCACCAAAAGTGCCATTTTCAGAAATTCAAACAAACAAAAAATTTTTGTCAGACTATCAACCAAGTCATTAACAGTCCTCTTGTCAATCAGTTTGGATCCCATCTTTTTAATGCAAACTCGCGTGACATATGAGTTGTGAATACTTATTTTTTTATCAGTATGTGTTTAAAAAAATCATCACGTAAATTAGTATTAAAAAGTAAATACGTTTAGCCCCTCGTAAAATGACAACTCATTGCCACGTAATCTAACATGTTATACGCATAAGCATTTATTAAAAAAAAAGACAGCATTCTATTAAAGCTTCAACAAATGAACAAAACTGCAAATTACCCACCAAAAAAAAAAATTTACCGGGTCATGTTTGCGATCAACCATTGAAGCCGCGAGCACGCATTTTGAGGAGTCAGGGTCGCCCCACCTGTCTACCACCTTAGCAGCCCCTCCTTCCTTACTCCGGGCTTCAATAACTATTAATCAAATTTAAAAAAAAAAAAGGACACAAAATTTAAAAACCAAAATTTTAAATTCAGACCAAAATAATAATAACAAAAGAAAAGACACACAATTTATTCAAATTCAAAACTAAAAACATTTGCTTTGCTAATAAATAAAGTTGAAGCGCATAGGGAAAAGGAGTTGCCTTTGATGAAGCCTAGTGAGTCGAAGGTCAGAGCTCGAAGCGGAGGGCAACCTGGGCACTCCAATGTCGTTGTGCGAGGCATTTTGGTGAGCCAACTCGGTCTCCGAGTTGTGTTGAGTTGAGTCGAGTGGGAATTTTTTTTTTTTTTAAATGAGTTTGAGTGGAGTTGAGCTCCAGACACTCTTGCCCAGATTTTAGCCCTCAATCCTTAAACCCTAATTAGAATTTGTAGATTTCGTGTAAAGCCCCGATACTTTTCGAAATTTACGCTTTTTCCCTTGTTTTGTTACTATTATAGTTTCGTGCCCTTTTATTTAAAAAGAAAAAGGCAAAAGAAACGAAAAAAAAAAAAAGGAAAATTGCATTCGTTTGTTGCACTTCCGTTCTCAAACAAAATTGATATCTTTTTAGAAAGCATACTTTTGAATGTATAAAATCTTTAATAGATATATTAATATATCTTAAATATATAATCAATGATAAGAAAATGATTTCAATTACAAGATGTCTATTTCTATTAAAAGAGAAAGTTAGTCAAATCATAAACCGTTCAAAGACAACTAAAAACATGACTTCTTATAAAAATAAAAATAAAAGCTAAAAACATGACTAATCAAAGATTTTTGAGAAATGTGAATTATACTTTCATTTGGTATAACTTATATTTTGAAGTGCTGCTATTTTATATCGTTAAAATATATTTTATATACAAATTCACAAAATTACCATTTGATATAACCACGAAAATGTTAAAAATACTCTTAAATGCAAAAATAAATAAATAAATAAATAAAAATCTTTAACGAATAAAACAAGAGGTTATGTTTGGAGGGTTTTTTTTTTTTTTTTTAAGATCTTTCTACTGTAACGACAGGCTTTTAAAAACGACAAGAGAATGATTAACGATAGCATATTATACAAACGACAACGTTATTAAAAAAAAAATGGAAGGCAAACTTTAGAGAAACGCCGATGGCTTACAAAAACGATAGTATCAAGAATACTACAATAAACTAGATCAACGGCAATATCATGAGAAAACGACATCCTAACAAAACAACAACGTTGTGGGCTTTGGCAAACGGAAAAACGGCAACATTTGAAATCTTATTATATATAAAAAGGAGTGGATATATGTTTCCTGTTCACTTTTGTCGTAAAAAACGTAGAGTTTGGTTGCGTTTTGGAAGATTTTGGAAACCGTACGTCTACTTTTTGGCTATTATTTTACTATGTTATATACAAGGAAAGTGCAAGCCTAGCTTTTTGTTTTTTTTTTTTTTTTTTTCACTTCCTCACCTGAAGAATGGGGCTCACCCAAATTTCTACCCTATCTCTTTCGGTCATGAACTCTTTTTTTTTTTTTTTTTAAATTCAACTAAGAAGGTATATAGCACACTATTTTAAGATCAATATTTTTAATTTAAAAAGGAACTAAATTCAGTTTTTTGTTTTTCATTCTTTTTGAACCTAAGAGTAAATGGTTTAAACTCTATAATATAAAATAGAATCAAATATAAAATTATCGTTACTATAAATTTAACTCATTATTTTAAAAGAAAATTTAATTTAAAATAAATACATATTCACTTTTTACTTTTTTTTTTAAATTGGTATTATATTATCTTTATTTTTTCTAAACATCAATTTATTTTAAATTGATCAATTCAAAATAATTTTATTTTTATTTTAAAATGGTATGTAGAGTGAAGGAGGAGCTTTTTTTTTTCCCCCTTTATTAAAGAAGAGTGGGATAAGTTTTATTTATTTTTTATTCCATCACCATACTTAATATATTGTTTTGATTTTTTTATTTTCTCTAAAATTTATCTTTTATTACAAAATCGTTTTGCTATTAATTATTTTGTTTTATTTTACTTTTATTTTCTTGTCAATTTTCCTTTTCTTTTAACCCTTTTCTTTATTTGTTTCGTTTTCCTAATATTTTCTTTAAATTTTTGCTTCTTTTCTCCCATAATTTTTAACTTGTTCTTTTGCATGTAATTTTTTTCATTTTCTTTTTATTAGAAACTCAATATCCATCACCTTTTATTAAGATATTTAATTTTAACTTTCTTACTAAAAGCTATAATTTTTTAATTGTTCTTAAGTCTAATTGAGATGAGACTTTTTTTCCTTTTTTTTTTTTACTACTATATATTAAAAAGCAAAAAAAGTTTCATTGTTTTCTTTTTATAGTAAAAAATCAACGTTTTGGTGCTTTATTATTATTCTTATTATTATCATTGTCGTCATCGTCATTGTTATTTTTGAGTTTTGCCTATTGCACTTTGTGTATAAACTCAGCTTTTATACAAAGTATTCTAAGTATGTGTTTGGCATACATTTTTTTTTATTGTATTTAAATATAATATAATTTTCTTTCAAATACAAAAGCATTTCATTCAAATACCAATCACATCACATTTTAAATCCAATATAATCATTATTTATTATTTCATTTTTTCTATTACTTTTATTAATTACATCATATATTATCTCTCTCCTTTTTTTCTCCCTACTTTTATCCATCACATTACATATTTATTATTAAAATATAATTCAAATATTTTTCACTCAAACACACATTGCATGCTAATACTTTTCCTCCAAATACAACTCGCATTCAATATATTACATTCAAACGTAATACAAGTGTAATGCGTTCATTAAACGAGACTTAAATGATTTGGTTTTGTAACATTTGAGGAGTTGACAGACTTGAGCCTGCATGCTTTTTTTTTTTATTATTATATAAAGAATAAGGTGATCCATGTGATATCTATATGTTTTTTAGAAGCTCAAAAATTTTATTTGTAATATTATTTACCCTTACTTACTAGACTTAGTTATATATTTAACTATAATTATTAGTTATAAAAGAAAATTCTTGACTAAAAATAGTTTATTAAGTGAAATAAACTTATAACACAAATTATAATAAAACTTGAACCTAAATAGTTAGCACTAAAATTCTCATAAAAATTTATCTTAAAAAATCTCATAAAAACATTCAAAAACTTTATAAAATCGTATTTTTTAAATTTATTTTTACTCATTGGCTTGTTTTATATATTTATTTATTTATTTTTGAGAAAAAAAAAGTGTCTATTTATTAAAGAAAGCCAATACAATCTATTACAAAATAACGGTAATAACACAAGAGATAGTCTCAAATTTATAATCTTGGTAGGACGTAAAAAGATAATTTGTCAAAATTATCAATAGATTAAAATTTTAATACTTCATATCTTTACATGTTCTATTGATTTTATAATTTTTTATTTTATTATGGTTTTATAATATTTGATATTCATCAAATGATTATGTTTGATTTTCAGGTAAAAAAAAAAAAAAGAAGAAGATCAGATATCAAAAGCTCTCTATCTAGCAAAAATCTCTTACTAGTAATATTTCTCTATGTTTTCTTTCTTTCTCTTTTTTTTAATCCTTTTGTTTCACATTCGTTACCTCTTCATTAGAAGCCCAATTTTAATAATTCCCTCACAGAAATTTCTTTATGAATCATCAATTTCAACTGTTTCACTTAATATTTTAATATTCTTACTTATAATTAAGTTTGATCTTTGATATTTACGGTGAGTTTATTTTCATTTTTTTCAAGATTAAATTTATATGTTATTTTTGTGTGTGCGCAAGAGTATGTGTGTGTGTTTTTTTTTTTAAATTAGACTACTATCAACGTATAATCTTTTTAATTCTCTAAGTAAAAATTCCTTTTATTTTTTTCATGTTGTTATTTATATTCTACCTTCTGAAAATTTTAGTTATAACCCAATACGTGCATCGCAGGTAACTCAACTAGTCATCTATAAAAGTTGGTATTGTGGCTGTGGTCGGCGTCAGCAGCCGATCAGGAGAGCCCTGACCAAGTTACTCATGAAGAAGACGAAATCTTAGAGACGAGTAGCACAAGTGCTGAGCGGTGCAATTCAGTTGAGCAAAGGCTCGTCTATTTATGCGTCCATTTGAATTTGGGGTATGTGTAGAGACAATTTTTTTTAGTTGAAAAACAGTAAGTTTTGAAAAATATGTATAAAAAAAAACCATTTGAAGTAAAAAAAATATAAAATCTGTTTATTTCTCTCAAAATTCTATGTAATTTTTAAAAAAGTCATCATATTTATACATACAAAATTATAGATTTTAAAATATGAATTTATTATAAAAATTTAAAAACATAAATAACAAAAAATAATTATGAAATAAATAATAATAAAAAAATTTATGGGACGTTTGGTACTACAATTGTATTCGTATTACGTTTAAATATAATGTAATTTTCACTCAAACGCAAAAGTTTTATGTTTAAATATAATACTTTTCAATAGTACTATGAAAACAATTACTATTCTTTTATTTTTTAAAACAATTATTTATTAGTTTTTCAATTTTTTTATTTGCGTCGTAATCTTTCTCTCTCTAACTTTTTTTATCTATTTTTAGCAATCACATCAACTTTTCAACTTTAAAATACAATTCAAATACTTTTCATCAAAACATATATTTCATTCAAATATAAATCAAATACTTTTCATTCAAATACAAAATACATTCTTAAAATTATATTTAAATGTAATGCGAACATAGTACATTTATTAAACGCCTCATAAAATTGAGTTTAAGAGCCTGAATGTTTTATGAGTCAAATCCAGAATGAAATGAATTTTAAATCGAAACTAGTTAATTTAATTATAATTTTTGTTGATTATTTTAAAAAAAATAAAACTGAAATCAAAATTTTGAGTTTAACTTCTTCAAACACCCTCGGGAATTGTTTATCTTTCCAAACAGAACATGTTGGCGTAACTTTTACCCACCTTTCCAATCTTCACCTAACAAAGTACTCCATGTGGCATCCATATCATGAGCCATGCAACGTAACCACACTCATTGGGTAGTTGGGCGTGTCGCACCATCCCATTGATCATTCCGCAAGCATGGACCTAAATCACAAGTTGACCAACTGGGACAGATTCGGATGCCTACGCTCACGTTTTGCCTATAAATAGTAAGCATATTACTCGCATATGTATGGACAAGTTCCAATACGTGACTCCACCTTTCTAATTGCCAACCAGTATTACTCACTAATTTAAGTATTTGAGAGATGTTAGCAGACGTTTCATTATTTTTAGGTGCTTTTTCTAATTTTGTTAGTAGATTCATGAAAAAAACAAGTTACTGATTTGAGATAATGAATTTGTTTATGTTTCATCTTTTTATTATATTTTTATATTAAAGATAATGAATTTGAACTCTTTGGATTAGTTTGGGGAATGCTTGGAGATTTTTTTTATTGGAAAAAAATTGTTTTGAAAAATATGTTTGAGGAGAAAAAACTGTTTAGAGTGAAAATTTTAAAATTTAAAAATTTTTTTTATAAAAAAAATAATTTTATACAATTTAAAAAAAAACATATCTCATTTAGACTTATATTTGTAAAGTTATGGACTTTTAAAATTTGGAATATATTGTAGCATTTTGAATATATAAATAGTAAAAAATGATGATGTATTGGAAAAAAGTAGTTTTGAAGACACCAAAATTATAGTTCCAAACGGGTTTTTTATTTTTTTTATAAAATTAAATATGAAATTACCGTTAAATTATACCTATAATCGCTATATCTTTCTAAATTTATTATTATATAAATTCATTTCTGTCATACAATAATTTACACATGTCACGTCACCCGTGTAAATCTAATTTTATTAGAAGGGTTATAGATTTTACCTAAAATTATATAAATTATTTAAAATAAATATTATATAAACTTAACCTAAAATAAGAAAACATAACGAACAAAAGCAATCCAAATACTAACTAGATATCTTTTTCATATCTCATTAAAAAATTCTTACTTTTGTAGAAGAAACATGCTTGTTTTTCTTGGTAATAGTAACAACATAGATTTAATTCTATAGTTCTAAATATCTACAAAATTAATGCTGATATCTACTGATATTATGCTAGTTAAAATAAAATGTTTACAAAATATCTTATTAGATATTTTGTTCATTGTTTAAAACTGGTAAAACTCCATGAGAGAAAACTGATTATAAGATAAGAGTTACGTAAATTCTCAGCTTTAAGATTAAGGACGAGAAGCCTATTTATTTTATTATTAGAATCATGTGTGTAATTTGAATGTTTTAAGACTGTAAACTTTAAATTTTATTTTATTATTTGTATTTTTTTTTATCCAAGTATGTATTTACGGAATATGAGAATTCCGTTATGATATTTTAAAATATAAATGAAAATGTTTAAATTTTGTTTTATTATTTATATTTTTTTTGTCTAAATATTTATTTACGAAACATAAAAGCTCTGTTATGACATTTTAAAATATAAATGATAATATTTAATTAATTTACTCAAACATAAAAAAAAAATAAAATTAAAAAAAAGATGATAAAAGATTTTTAAAATAAAACCAATAAAGGTAGAAATTTTGAGATCTTCCTGATTTATTTATTTTAAACATCACCGTCTTAGATTTTAATACATGACATCATGACTTCAAACATAGTCTATTAACCATCGATGGAATGATGATAAGAGCAATCTACTTTAAGTCCTCACTTTTATCATATATTAAATATAAGTTATAATACCCATAAAAGTCAAATTTTTGACATAGAACCATATATTATCTATTCTTTAAATATAAAATATTCTAATTATGAATACTTAAAATTAAAATAATCATTATCCTACTGATATAATCCGCCTATTCATTTAATGATGACGAGGACAAGACGTGAGGACCCATTACTAGCATTATTACTAACGGACGGCCAAGTTCCACACACGTGTTAAAAACAAGGTCCTTCAGGCTTCAGCAAGGCTTTGGCTTCTCAAATGACAAACGACAAAAACCTCCCTACCACCAGTCGGTTTGACCTGATATCCGGTTTCGACCCGTAAACGAAGATCTTCCACGGCCTCCGTCAGGTGGTGCCACTCCCGCTGCGTTGCAGCCCCTTTGTATCGGCCACTACGTCCTCTCCCTCCTCCCGCCGCCGCCGCCGACCCCTTCCTCTCCACATCCCTCGTCCTCATCGAAAACACCACATGCCGCCGCGTGTCCTACTCCGTCTTCCTCCGCTGATCCCTCTCCCTCTCCTTCTCTCTCCTCAGCTCCTTTTCTCTCTCTAGCCGCTCCTCCACCACTAACACCGCCTTTGTCCTCTGCCCGACCTCCATCTACGTCCCCGTCGTCTACTTCTCCTTCATCTCCCTTGGCGTCACTGTCTCCCCCACCAACCCCTCAGCTCCTCCGAAAATCGCCCACCAGATCTGCTCGACACGACCCGACCCGACCTTGCATTCGCCACGTCAACAACCGCCGGAAACTCCCAAAGGGTCTCAGAACCATCCTCATCGACTCTCCATAGTTCCTCTCCATGCTCATAAACGATGACGAAAGCAACACTGTTTTTGCCGCCGTTGTGGTCCGAGGTGAGGCAATCCGATATGGCAACGGTGCTGTTCTAGTCGGGGACGACGGGGAGGCTGAAGTGTGTGACGCTGAGCCACCGGAACTTCATCGTCAACATAGCCGGCTTCCGCGCGCAGAGGTTGAGGCTGACTGCGGAGTTGGAGTCGCTTGGGAGCCGCAGCAAGTGAGCCAGGTGATGCTGCCGATGTTCCACGTGTTCAAGTTTTTCACTGCAGTGAGGGCGGTGGCGATGGGGGAGACGATGGTGGTGATGCAGAGGTTCAATTTGGAGGTGACGTTGAGGGCTGTAGAGAGGCACGGGGGGAGTCACGCACATGCCGGTGTCGTCGCCGCTCGTGGTGGCTCTCACGAAGTCCGACAACGTCGGGAGATATGACCTCAGCTCCCTCTGGCTGCTCGGCTGCGGCGGCGTGCCGTTGGGAAAGGAGGTCTTGGAGAGGTTCCATCATAAGTTCTCCAATGTCGAGATTACGCAAGAAAGGTGGTAATATTTAACGGAACTGTATTTTTTTTAAATTGAAAAAATAACATTTTTAAAGGTCAAATCTTTTTTTTTTTTTTAAGTAAAATTTCATTTGACCCAAAAGTCATACATATATCAATATAATATAGATGATTACGATACATAATATAAAACACTTCATAAAAATTAATTCTATTAATAAATTTGGATGAAACACATAGGAAAAGATACAAAACAAATCTGGATATTGAAAAAATTTATTCACATATCAATTTGAGCAAAAAAAAAACTCTTTTTAAAACTATTACAATCCGTACAAGTTTTCACTCTAAGACAATCAATATAGCTCTAAGAAAATCAATATATCTGTATAAACTTATAATTAGTATATCTTCTAACTTACTAAAACTTAAATCTAACATACTAAAAACCAAATACAAACAGTAGGAGAACCCCTCCATTATTTAAAATAAAAATACTACAACTATGTGATGAAAAAATTAATACCTTTTATTTAGTTAAAATATAAACAATTAAAATCTAAAACATGACTGTTACAAGCTTTCAACGAAAATATATCTCAAAAAAGGATTATCAAAATAAGAAGAATACTTTAAGAGATAAACGATAAAACCAACGAAACACCTTTAAATTATAGAATGTGAAAAACAGGTACCACCACCGTCAACATCAGAAACTGACAACACCACCTTCATAAAAAAAAAAAAAACCTACCACTGTTTGGAATAAAACCCCAAAAAAGAACTGCCACCTAAAGAAATAGGTTAAAAAACACCTCAAAACCATGTGGATTCTATTATTTAAATGAACTCCAATGAAGCTACTTTGCCAAACACATCCATCACTATCAAAAAGCTCACAATGATGCAAACCCTATAACCAATTTTCAGGATTAGAGGTCTAATGACGCGCCTGGGAATAGTCTAAAAACTCCGACCGGCTCACTTTTTATTTTATTTTTTCTTACTATCTCTTTTCCTTGCTAGAGCCGACTATCCATCCTCTGTCACATTTTATTTATTTTTTTTAAAGGATCTGTTTTTTGGTTGGACCAAAAAAAAAAAAGGCGAAAAATATGTCTTAAAGTAAAACAAACAAAATCGCCACTTAAGACTCTCCGTCACTCATCGCTACGATGTCATAAGACAGAAACTCCAGTTCCACAAACGTATTAAGAACGAAGGATTTCGCATTTCATAATTCAGGCTTCAGCAACCCAAGCAAAACACTAAACACAAAAACAAGTCTTTGCCTTTAGGCTTCAGCATCTCAAATGGCAAACGACACAAACCTCACTACCACCAGTCGGGTCGACCCGAAATCCGGTTACGACCCGAAAACGAAGATCTTCCACAGCCTCCGTCCGGCGGTGCCACTCCCGCCGCCTTCGCAGCCCCTCTCCCTCGGCCACTTCGCCCTCTCCCTCCTCCGCTCCTCCGCCGACGACCCAAACTTCCTCTCCACAACCCCCGTCCTCATCGACAACTCCACAGGCCGCCACGTGTCCTACTCCCACTTCCTCCGCCAAATCCGCTCCCTCTCCTTCTCCCTCATCCGTTCTCTTTCTCTCTCTAGCCTTCCCCATTCCACCACCACTGCCACAGCATTCGTCCTCTGCCCCAACTCCGTCCACGTCCCCGTCGTCTACTTCTCCCTCCTCTCCCTCGGCGTCACCGTATCCCCCGCCAACCCCTTCGGCTCCGCCTCCGAGATCGCCCATCAGATCGCCTTGACCCGACCCGATTTCGCCTTCGCCATGTCAGCAACCGCCGGAAAGCTCCCGAAGGATCTCAGAACCATCCTTATTGATTCTCCCGAGTTCCTCTCCATGCTCGAAAACGATGACGAGAGCGACGCCGTTTCGCCGCCGTCCTGCCAGGAGGTGAGGCAATCCGACCTGGCGGCGGTGCTGTTCTCGTCGGGGACGACGGGGATGGTGAAGGGCGTGGCGCTGAGCCACCGGAACTTCATCGCCAACATAGCCGGCTTCCACGCGCAGCGGCTGAAGCTGGCGGCGGAGTTGGAGTCGGCTGGGGAGGCGGAGCTGCAGCCAGTGAGCCTGGTGATACTGCCGATGTTCCACGTGTTCGGGTTTCTCGTGGCGGTGAGGGCGGTGGTGATGGGGGAGACGATGGTGGTGATGGAGAGGTTCGATTTGGAGGGGATGCTGAGGGCGGTGGAGAGGCACAGGGTCACCTACATGCCGGTGTCGCCGCCGCTCGTGGTGGCTCTCATCAAGTCCGAGGTTGTCGGGAAGTATGACCTCAGCTCGCTCCGCCTGCTCAGTTGCGGCGGCGCGCCTCTGGGAAAGGAGGTCGTGGAGAAGTTCCATCAGAAGTTCCCCAATGTCGAAATAAGGCAGGTGAGGTTGTAATTAATTGAATTATTAATTATTAATTGAATTTATTAATTGAAAAAAATAAATGTTTTTTTATTAATGATTTATTTTTTTGTTTATTTTTTACCAAATCTACGTTTCCACGTAAAAATACAGATTCTTGTTGAGAAATATTAGGAATGTTAACTTTAAGTTTAATATTAATTTATATAATATTTGAATTATCAATTCTTGTATTTAAGAGTGTTTAAAATATTATTATATTTATTAATTGTATTTATTAATAAAAAAATAATAAATAAGTTTATATTTAAAAAAATTAAGGTTAGAATTATTGTTTGTAGTGCTACTCTTTAACATAGAAGTGTGAGAGTTGTATTTGTTAAATTAGATGGATAATTAATATTAATTTAGAAGAGAAGTTATAATGTCAAATGAAATAGAAAATTAGTATGAAATTACATTAAAAAATGTTAGAGACATCAATTTTAATATTAAATTTAATATCAGTTTATGTGATATTTGAATTATTATTTTATTATTAATAAGTATTTAAAGTATTGTCATTTTAATTAATTAGATTTACAAATAAAAATATAATAAATAAGTTGATATTTAAAAAATTAATATTAGAGTCATAATCCATAGCATTACTCTTTCATATCAGATTTGTGGAGTTGCATTTGTTAAATTAGATGGATAACTAGTATTAATTTAAAAGAGAAGTTATAATATTAAATAAAATAAAAAATTTATATGTAATTATCGGTTATATTTAATTAATGGATTCAATTCTAAAAAATTAAGTTTAAACCTAATCTCACATTTAATTTATTAGTCTGTTTCAAATTTTTAAATCTATGATTTATACAGGTATTATTTTTAGCTCAAATTCTTCATTCAATCAAACCCATGGCCTTTCTAGCAAAAAAATAAAAAAATAAAAAAGTGAATCAACCATAGAGTGTTTATTTTAAACCAAAAAAAAAAAATCATAGAGCTTTTGCTTTATTTTACTCCTTTTTTTTTTTTTTTTCCCATAAAGGGGGTGAGTAATAGAGTTTTGTGTATTATTGCTCTCTTATTGGTCTTTTTGTTGGCATTGGTTTTGGTCTTGAATTATCTTTTAACGTGAAGCTGACTACGGTTAGATTTCTTGTACTGTGAATATTCTTTTTCTCAATAGCACTGTACGTATATTAATATTAAGAATCTATTTATAGGAGGTTCTTAAATAATAGGTGTTTTAGAGAATAGATAAAAATGCGTTTTGAAAAATATTTTAAGAAAAAAAATTATTTGATGTGAAAAAATATAAAATCTTAAAAATTTATTAAGAAAAATTTTTTTAATATGAATCTTGTTTTATTTTTTTTTGAAAATTTTATGTGATTTTAAATAAATTATTTCATTTAAATTTATATATATAAAGTTATGTATTTTTAAAATTTGAATTAATATAAAGTATTAGATATGTAAATAATAAAAAGTGATTATAAAGAAAAAAATATTTAAAAAATCTAAAATTTATTTTCAAAGGGCCTTTCAAACACTCCTTAAATCATTAACTCAAAAAAGTATTTGATTACATTAAAATAATAATTATACAAATTAATATATTTTTTACAGATTTTTTATTAGGATTTATGGTCCAGGAATTTCTTTCTTCTTTCTTCTTCTTTTTTTTTTAATGATTTTCAGGCGTGGATAATCCTTAGGGGGTGTTTAGGGATTGAAAAAATGTCTGCAAAAAAATTTTTTTCATCTCAGCATTATTTTTTACTATTTATATTTCTAAAATGCTATAATAAATTCTAAATTTTAAAAATTTATAAATTTACATATACAAGTGTAAATAAGATGAATTTTTTTAAAATTGCATGGAATTTCAGAGAAACGAAACAATGTTTGTATTGATATTTTTTTTTCTAGAAAAATTTCTAAAATTTTACATTTTTTACTCTAAACAAATTTTTTCCCTAAACATATTTTTCAAAACATTTTTTTTTCAACCAAAACAAAAATACCTTCAAAAGAATATCTAAACACCCCCTTATTCTTTGATAGCAAAGTCTCCTTCATTTGAATTTTTTATTTTATTTTGACATGGAGGATTCGCGTTATGTAAAATTGCCGTTTGTAACTTTTTATAAGAATTAAATAATGATCTATTATGGGGAATAAAAAGTCGTAGTAGGCCTCGTGATGTGAGAGTTAATGCATATTCAATTACATTAAAATAATAAATATATAAATTAATATAATCTTTAAGGATTTTTATTAGGATTTATGGTCTAGGAATTTATTTATTTATTTATTTTTTATTGAATATAACATTATATACATGGAATGGCAGGGATATGGGATGACGGAGACAGCAGGAATAGGGGCGAGGATGGTAGAGGTTGAGGAGACAAAGAGATTTACTTCAGTGGGAAAGTTAGCTGATAACATGGAGGCCAAGATTGTTGACCCTGTTACCGGAGAGGCCTTGCCTCCTGGTCAGAAAGGGGAGCTATGGCTGCGAGGCCCAACAATCATGAAAGGTAATGTATTCCAACCACTCGATAGTGCATGTTTCTTTTCATTATAGCAAGCCAATGACACTTCGTTTTTAGTGCACATGTTACCACTGATTGGAAACTAAAACTAGATTTTTGTTCTCAGTGTAGAGATCAACCAAAGAATTATTGGCTTGTTAAATAAAACGTACTCAACAAACTTTGTACATGTAATTTTAGAGGCTGGTCGAAGTATTCTGTACTAAAGAGGGTACTCTTTTGGCAATTGCAATGGTGTCATTTAAGCAGGTTATGCTGGCAACGAGAAAGCAACTACAGAGAGCTTTGACCCTGAGGGATGGCTTAAGACGGGCGATCTTTGTCTATTCGACTCCGAGGGTTTTCTCTACATTCTCGACCGATTAAAAGAATTGATCAAGTACAAGGCATATCAGGTGATTTAGAATGATGATTGTAAATCTTCTGTCATTTTTCCTGTATTGTTTTCGGTCCATTCCAGTTATTTTTTACACAGTCATGCATGTATGTATTAGCTCGACTGTTTCCTAATATATTTAACTGTGTATCGAAATTCAATTTTGGGTAGGTTCCACCTGCTGAGTTGGAACATTTACTTCAGTCTCACCCCGACATAACTGATGCCGCTGTGATTCCGTAAATATTTGTTATTACAATCTTCTCTACTTTTGAAAACTCTAGTGGTTAGTGTTTGTGAGTTGTGGAAATTTGGCAAATCCGAAAGTTTTTTACTCTAAAGATATTATTAAGCAGGTATCCTGATGAAGAGGCAGGTGAGATTCCGATGGCATATGTTGTAAGAAAGCCTGGAAGTAACATCAATGAAGCTCAAGTCATCGACTTTGTGGCAAAAAAGGCATGTTTCTCATCTCTCTTCGTCAAATAAAATACGATATCGATCTTCATCTTACCCTATTCTAGTAGCGAACAATGACATTTTACTTAAGAACTTATGATTATCATTAATCAGTTTATTCACATCATTTTTAAAGGCATTTTTACACTAGACTAGACTTGAGGTGCCTTTTTCCTTGCAGGTTGCTCCTTACAAGAAGGTAAGGCGTGTAGCATTTATCAACTCCATTCCGAAATCTCTGACAGGGAAGATATTGAGGAGAGAGCTGATTAATCATGCATTGTCTAGTGGTACAGCTAAATTATGATCAAAAGGCTCATCTAGTCGAGAGTCTATTTGGGGCATGTATAGAGATTTTTGTTTTTGAATTAAAAAAAAAAAAAGTAAATTTTAAAAAATGTATGAAAAAAAAACTATTTAAAGTAAAAAAAAATTATGAAATTTTAAAAATTTATTTATTAAAAATATGAATATAAATCTTTTTTTTTATAATTTTATATAATTTAAAAATAACATACTATTTATATTTATATATATATAAAGTTATAGATTTTTAAAATTAAAATTTATTATAAAATTTTAAAAATATAAATAATAAAACAATAATTATAAGATAAAACAATAATAAAAAATATCTAAAACACTTCTCCAAAAACCCTCGAGCATTGTTTTATCTTTCCGAACAGAACTTGTTGTCTCGACTTGTACCGACCTTCCTAATCTTCACCCAACAAAGTACTCCACATGGCATCCATGTTATGAACCATGCGACGTAACCCCACCCATTGGGTAGTGGGGCATGCGGCACCGTCCCATTGTGCATCCTGTAAGCGTGGACCTGGATCACAACTTGACCAACTGGGTCGGAT
Organism: Antiaris toxicaria; assembly: GCA_035233585.1. Taxonomy (NCBI): domain Eukaryota; kingdom Viridiplantae; phylum Streptophyta; class Magnoliopsida; order Rosales; family Moraceae; genus Antiaris; species Antiaris toxicaria. Next base: position 4,033,578 of record CP141155.1, read on the forward strand.
TCGGATGCCCACAGCTCCGTTGTGCCTATGAATAGTGTGCATATTTCTTGCATATGCATGGACAAGTTTCAATGCCGCCACCCTGCCTCTCTACTTGCCAACCACTACTAATCACTAATTTAAGTATTTGAGAGTTATTAGCAGATGTTTCATTGTTTTTAGGTGCTTTTTCTTATTTTGTAAGTAGATAGATAAAAAAATCAAGTTATTAATTCAAGATAATCAATTTTTTGATGTTATATTATTTTATTTTATTTATTTAAATTGAAGATGGAAGGATTTAAACTCTTTACTTTTTGTTGAAGTTAAATATAAAATTATTATTAAATTATAATTATAATCATTATATTTTTCTAAATTTATTGTTATATAAAATTCATTTATATCGTAAGTTAATTTGCACATGTCACGCTGTGAAAAACCAATTTTATTAAAAGAGTTATATTTTATCTAAAATTATATAAATTATTTAAAATAAGTATTATATAGATTTAACATAAAATAAGAAAACATAATGAACAAAAGCAATCCAAATGCTAGCTAGATATTTTTTTCATATCTCATTAAAAAATTCTTACTTTTGTAGAATAAAAAAGCATGTTTTTCTTGGTAACAGTAATAATAGATTTAATTCTATAGTTCTGAATATCTTTAAAAAAAAAATAATGCTGATATATATATATACATATACATATTAGGTATGAAACATCGAGATCCACAAAGCAACGATCCCCATGTGCAGATCGTTTTGTTTTTGCCGTGTTTTGCAAGGGGTGGTTTGTCAGCCTCGCGGCATGTTCATGTCGTTTATACATTTATTTTATCCATTGTCTCAAACTTGGTGGATAAAATAGGGCTCTTGATTGAACTGTAACAATCACAACCACACAAATATCTCACCGGAATCTCCCAATATTTTTAGCCTGTATTGTGTGGCATTTATTTTAGTGCAAAATACAGTCTACTTATATATATATATACACAAACATGATGTACACTCCCTTATATAATCCAACCTATTATAAATATATTACACCGGTCAAAAAATAAACATTGGACTTGGCCTTTTAAACCTCAAGCCCTCCTTTCCTCACTATTGGTTTAGCCCCCATGACTTCAAATATAGTCTGCTAACAGCCGGTGGAATGATAGTAAAAGCAGTCTACTTTAAATCTTCATCTTTTCCACGTATCATATATGAGTTTAATTTTTGACATGAGATCATATATTACCTATTCTTTAGATCTAACATATATTAATTATAAAGACTTAAAATTAAAATAATTATCGTTTTACTGATATAATCAGTGTATTCATTCAATATTCACCAGGACAAGAGATGAGAACTCGGTACTAGCATTTACAACCGTCAGACAGCCAAGTTCGACACACGCGTTAAAAATAAGGCCTTTTCAGGCTTCAGCAAGGCTTTAGCTTCTCAAATGGCAAATGACACAAGCCTCCCTACCACCAGCCGGGTTGACCCGAAATCCGGTTCGACCTGTAAACGAAGATATTCCACAACCTCCGTCCGGTGGTGCCACTCCCGCCGCCGTTGCAGCCCCTCTCCCTCGGCCATCACGTCCACTCCCTCCTCCGCTGCCGCCGACCCTACCTTCCTCTCCACCTCCATCGTCCTCATCGACAACACCACATGCCGCTACGTGTTCTACTCCCTCTTCCTCTGCTAATCCCTCTCCCTCTCCTTCTCTCTCCTCCGCTTCTTTTCTCTCTCTAGCAGCTCCTCCACCACCGTCACCGCCTTCGTCCTCTGCCCCACCTCCATCTACGTCCCTGTCGTCTACTTCTCCCTCATCTCCCTCGGCGTCACTGTCTCCTCCACCAACTCCTCAGCCCCTCCTCCAAAAATCGCCCACCAGATCCGCTTGAAACGACCCGACCTCGCATTCGCCATGTCAGCAACCGCCGGAAAGCTCCCAAAGGGCCTCAGAACCATCCTCGTCGATTCTCCAGAGTTCCTCTCCATGCTCGAAAATGACGACGAAAGCGACACCGTTTTGCCGCAGTCGTGGCCCGTGGTGAGGCAATCCTATGTGGCGACGGGGAGGGTGAAGGGCGTGACGCTAAGCCACCAAAACTTCATCGCCAACATAGCCGGCTTCCAAGCGCAGCGGTTGAGGCTGACTGCGGAGTTGGAGTCACCTGGGAGCCGCAGCCGGTGAGCCTGGTGATGCTGCCGATGTTCCACGTTTTCGGGTTTTTCACTGCAGTGAGGGCGGTGGCGATGGAGGAGACGATGGTGGTGATGGAGAGGTTCGATTTGGAGGTGATGCTGAGGGCTGTGGAGAGGCACGGGGGAATCACGTACATACCGGTGTCGTCGTGGCTCGTTGTGGCTCTCACGAAGTCCGACAACATCGGGAGGTATGACCTCAGCTCTCTCCGGCTGCTCGGTTGCGGCGGCGTGCCGCTGGGAAAGGAGGTCGTGTAGAGGTTCCATCATAAGTTCTCCAATGTCAAGATTACGCAAGCAAGGTGGTAATAATCAACGGAACTGTATTTTTTTAAATTGTAAAGATAACATTTTTAAAAGTCAAATCCTTTTTTTTTTTTTAAGTAAAATTTCATTTGACCAAAAATCTTATATATATATATATATCAATATGATACAGATAATTTTAATACATAATATAAAACACTTGATAAAAATTAATTTTATTAGTAAATTTTGATGAACACATTGAAAAAAAATATAAAACAAGACTCAAAATCGAAAAAATTTATTGACAAATCAATTTGAGTACACATAAAGCTTTTTTAAAAACCATTACAATTGATAAAAACTTTCGATCTATTGAGAGCATGTAACATGTAGCTTTAAGGCAATTAACATATTAATATAAACTTATAACTAGTAGTACTTATAACTCACTGAATCTAAATTTGGCATACTAAAAAACAAACTCAAACAATGGGAAAACCCTCTCTATTATTATAAAGAAAATACTAAAACTACGGGTGGAAAAATTGATAACTTTATTAGGTTAAAACATAAACAACTAAAGCCTAAGACACAATTGTAGCAAGCCTTCAATAAAAGTATATCCTACAAAAGGACTATCAAAGTAGGAAGAATGCTTTAAGAGACAAGCGACAAAACCAACGAGATGCCTTTAAATTGCAGAACATGAAAAATACACACCACTATTATCAACGTTCGAAGATAACACAACCACATCCACAAAAAGCCTACCATTGTTCGGAATAAAACCCCAAAAAAGGACAGTAACCAACTGAGAAATGCACTAAAAAATGTTTTCAGCCGTCTAGATTCTATCCTCTAAATGCAATCAAATTTACCCCAATGAAGCCACTTTGCCAAACACAACCATTATCATCAAAAAGCCCACAATGATGCAAACCCCATAACCAATTTTTAGGATTGGAGATCCAATGACGCACTTGGAAACAATCCTAGAACTCCGACCGACTCACTTTTTATTTTTCTCTCTCTTTTCCTCTTTTCTTTGCTAGGGCAGACTATCCTTGATGGTCAAATCTAAATTAACAGAATTAATTTTTCTTTTTTTAATAAAAATTAATGAATCGATCATACATCATTTATGAAACCAAAAAATATATTTTTTTCATTTTTTTTTTAATAATGGTGGCGGGTAATGGAATTCGTGTCATTCTCTCCACTCATGTGTTTTTTTATTTTTTATTTTAATTATAAATAAGAACTTAAACTCTTTATTATTTTTTAATAAAATTAAATATAAAATGACTATTAAATTATGTCCATAATTATTTCTTTTTTTTTTTATTGGTTTTATCTTAAACGTGTACTCAAATATTCCTGGCCAAAAAAAAAAAAAAAAACTCAAATACTACACATGCAATGCGATACTCCAAGCAGCCATGATTGGCAATGCCAAATATTGACACCTAAGTTAGGGACGAATCTACACCCAAATAATAATAATAATAATAATAATAATAATAAAAATAAAATAAACCACACACGCACACACTTTGGTGCTGTGGTAACGAACATAAGTTTTTTTTGTGAACAATACAAGGAACATGTGGAGCTTAACATGTCTAAAAGTACAATAGAACGTTCTTTTGTCCATATTATTATTAATATTTGTTATTGGATCATTCATAGTATTATTATACCTTTTTTTATTCATTGCGGGTTAGTTATTTGTCTGCATTGATTTAGCTTACAATACATTAGGGCGGTTGGGTAAACATATTATCTTTTAATTATGTTAAAATATAATTTTTTTTAGTGTTATATTTGGTTAAAAAGTATTTATTTTATATTTGAATAAAATATATATTTAGATAAAAAATATTTTAGAGTTAAAAAATTTATATGATTGGTAAAAGTAAAGATAAATAGTTAGAGTTGAAATATTGACGTGATTGTTTTAAAAAACCTTTAAACAATAATTGTTTTCGTAATATTGTTAAAAATAATTGTATTTAAATATAAAACTTTATGTTGAAAATAGAGATAAATAATTAAAATTGAAGAATTTATGTAATTATTTTAAAAAACTTTTGAACAATAATTATTTTCATATCATTATTAAAAATAATTATATTTAAATATAAAATTTTACGTTTAGTATAAAATTAATTTCGGTCGCATCAAAAAATATTTACCATACATTACCTTAGTTTTGCTGCAATACCTTGCTACTCTACCTAATTGTCCACACATCGTTGTCAATTTCAAAAATATTACTTTCAACATCAAAATATATGGTGTAACTATTCTTATTACTGTCCTCCACTAAAAAAGTGTGATGAAATAGAAGATTCAGAATCTGGTGTACGTCATGTTCAATTAATGATTATCAAGTACTACTCTCTCTTAATTTTGGCAAGTTAAATGATGATACCCAAGTGTCCTACTAACTAATACTCTAATAAAAGTGAGAAACATAATATGATGTTTATTTTACGTAATATTATTATTGAAATAGTGAACATTAAATTTCTTAAATTATATCCATTAAAACCAATATTATCTTGGATAAATGTCATGTTATATATATATATACACATACATTTGTCAAAATAAAAATTATTATAGTGGGCATGATTTGAATATAAGGTTACATGCATGGAATGGCAGGGATATGGGATGACGGAGACAGTACGAAATGGGGCGAGGATGGTAGATGTGGAGGAGACAAAGAGATTTACTTCAGTGGGAAAGCTAGCTGAGAACAGTGAGGCCAAAATTGTTGACACTGTTAGCGGCAAGGCCTTGCCTCCTGGTCATGTTTGAATCCTTTTTTCCTATCTTGTTCTTTGTCCATCCAATTATATTTTGTTTACATGGTCATGTTTGTATCAACTCGGCTGTTTCCAAAAACTCCAACTATTAAATTAGGTTTCAAAATCCAATTTATGAACCGCAGGTTCCACCTGTGGAGTTAGAACATTTACTTCAGTCTCACCTCGAGATGATCAATGTTACTGTGATTCTGTAAGTATTTGACATTGTAATCTTCTCTACTGGCGAAAACTCTAGTGATCCGTGTTTGTGATTTGTAGAATTTTCACGAATCCAAAAGTTTTTTACTCTAAAAATATTTGTTTGCTATGAAGGTATCCTGATGAAGAGGCGGGCGAGATTCCGATAGCTTATATTACAAGAAAGCCTGGAATCAATGATGCTCAAGTCATCGATTTTGTAGCAAAAAAAGGCATGTTTCTAGCCTCTCTCCGTCAAGCTATCTTGCCTATTCTAGTTTTGAAGCAGTGCATTTTGCTTGTAATCACACGATTTTCATTCAAAACAGCTATTATTTCATTCAAAAATAGCTGTTAAGTTTCATTTAAAAACAGCTGTTATGTTTCAATCTCAGAAAATTCGGACATATTAATAATCAGTTTTACCATCAGATCATTTTTATTGGCATTTTTGCACTGGACTAGACTAGAGCTGCTTTTTTACCTGCAGATTGCTCCTTAAAAGAAGCTGAGACGAGTAGCATTTATCAACTCCATTCCGAAATCGGGGAAGATCTCGAGGTGGGAGCTGATTAAGCATGCCTGGTCTAGTGGTACAGCTGAGTTATGATCAATTTTTTATTGAGAAATTGAGAAGGGCAACTCTTTTTGAGAACTGCATTATTTGCCAGCATTTGAACATGGCCATAGTCAGCTTCATCGATCTTTTGGTGTTTTTTTTTTGGTTAGATGCTCAGGAAGTATTTATCGGAAAGTTTACTAATCAGAGTTTCAGCCATTTCTGATGGCAAGGTTTCAAAGAAGATTAGACTTGTAATATGTTTACTGATTGACGCGTTTGATAAATGTATTATATTTTAATTGCGTTTGAATGTAATTTGTTTTTTGAGTGTTGTATTTGGTTAAAAAGTATTTGGATAAAAAGTATTTTAGAGTTGAAAAGTTAATATGATTGTTTTAAAAAACTTTTGAATAATAATTATTTTCATAGTACCATTAAAAAGGATTATATTTGAATGTAAAACTTTATATTTGGTATAAAGTTACGTTACGTTTGAATATAATTAAAATATAAAACTTTTGTCAAATGCTCCCTAAGTTTTTTAATTCCTTTTTTTAGTGCATAAGTACATTGTGAACTTGAATAACATTTTGCTGTTGGGTTTTTTTTTTTACTTACCATCTTATACCGCATACAAGACACAAGAAACATGCTAATATCATTCTCTCATTGGCACAAAAAAGTCAAGAAACTCAACAAGAGTATAAATTTTTTTTTTATTGGGTGAATATAAAGTTTTACATTATACTTACTATCGAATTCTAATGATAATGGATTACTATGTCAAATATCTACTCTTGTCCGAATTTGTGTGACTTCAAAGATATTCAATATAACGACTTGTTTTTTATAAATCCAATATTAGATTCTGTCTTATTGAGATGGCGCTAAGACCAGTCAATAGTGTTTTCCATGAATACTTTTTACAGTAATCAAAACAATATATGACGTTCCAGAAAATATGTTAATTTCTTCAACAAAATTAAAAGTTTTATAGTCTGGTAAAGAACGATTAAATAGAAAAGTACGAATGTTTGAAGGGAACTTAAAAAAGAGAGACTAATAAAAGTTTGATTTGAGTTTGAAACTTTGAATCCAGTGTATGGGTATTTTTATAGGGCTGGCTAGGTTTCTGTCATCAATGTTGCTTTAATTTTTCGTATGACTTTTTGGCAACAAACTGGCACTTTCTTGCTTCATTTTTAAAATAAATTAAAAATAAGAAGGAGATGTTTCTCTTTCTGCTTAGATATTATTAAATGGTCCAAGTTCTATTTCTTCTTAGATACTATTAAATGGATCTTTGACCATTATTTCTGCACAGAAGAAAAGTATGCATATTTTATGAAAAATCTAACTGAATTATTATTGTTTTTATTTTTCAAAGAATCTCGCTAGAAAGTTGCATTGTCTTTTATTTCCTTCATTTTGCTCATGTTTATGTTTTTTTGTTTTTGGCTGGCTGAGCAATAATTAAGTATTACGTTGAAATTAACCAGAGAAAATGATAGCCTTAATATTGGGCACCTACATTCTAGGCACCTAATTGAGAAGAGGCGGCGGCAATTTCGCGGTAGAATTGTTCTCTGAACTTGACGTAAGGGGAAAAAGAAAGGTGCTGATAGTAAGCGTTTGTTTATATAGCGTATTATATTTAAATATAATGTGTTAAATATAATTTATATTTAAAGAAAAAATATTAATATTATATTGAATATAATATGTGTTTGGATAAAAAATATTTGAATTATATTTTAATAATAAATTTGTGATATGATAGATAAAAATAGGGAGAGAAAAAAGGAAAGAGAGAGAATATATGATGTAATTAAAAATAATAATAAAAAAAATAAAATAATAAATAGTGATTGTGTTAGATTTAAAATGTGATGTGATCGGTATTTAAATGAAATGTTTTTGTATTTGAGAGAAAATTACATTGTATTCAAATATAATACAAAAAAAATGTGTTGTCCAAACGTGGGCTAAGAAATATTTGATAAACACATTATAATTTGATTATATTTGTATATAATTTATTTTTTAAATATTATATTTGGTTAAAAAGTATTTGTTTTGTATTTGAATGAAATGTGTATTTGGATGAAAGTATTTTAGAGTTGAAAAGTTGATGTGATTGTTTTAAAAAACTTTTAAATAGTAATTATTTTCGTAACACTGTTAAAAAATTTGTGTTTGGTATAAAATTATATTGCATTTGAATAAAATTAAAATGTAATTTTTTTGCCAAACGACACCTAATAATAGAGTTGGACAAATATGTACCTTTAAAAAAAACACACACACACACAAACGTGGAAAACTCTAATCTATCAATCATCATGTTTAAAAACTAAATAAGTAATTAATATTAAATTTAAAAAAATCTATAAAATAAAATATATATAATGAGTGACACTGTTTGTTTCATTTTTTCGAATTTAAAATTTTGATTTTAATTTTATTTTTTTTAATTTAATAAAAATTATAATTAAATCAACTAGTTTCAATTTAAAATTTCATTATATTCTAAACTCGATTCGTGAACCATTTAGGTCTTAAATTATAAAAGATAACGTGAAATTAATAAAATATGAAATTGTAGATTTAAAATTTTTTTAAATAGAATTATCACGTGGGTAAAAGAAAAGGAGAACTTTTTTTTTTTTTTTCCAATACAGGATCTTTGAAACCTATATCTTAAATTTCACGTTATTGAAGCCCCCATGTCAACCAGAGAAGTCCGTCTAAGAGGGGGGGAATAAAAAAGGAGCATTTTTAACCATTAGATTCACGATCAAATTGAGTTGTTCTCTTATAATTTCTTTTATAAGAATATTATTTCAATGTTGATTCATGATTGGATATATCATATTAAACAAAAAAAAAAAAAAAAGGAATTCCAATGTACTAGAAACATTAGTTTATAATTTGACTTCTTATTTTATATTATTAATAATTTTTTTAATTATTAAAATAATCGTTTAATAAATAAATAAATAAATAACATTATAAATCAAATAATTAAAAAATTAATCGGATTAAAAATAATTACCATCAATAATACAAAATAAATAGTCCTTGGATTCACACGACCTAAAAAAAATAAAAAAATCCTCTTTCACATTTTTCAAAAAAAAAAAAAAAAAGGAAAAACGAGCATATGTCTCTTTTTTTTAGGATCTGTTTTTTGGTTGGGAAAAAAAAAAAAAAAGGGTTAAAAACAAACGTCAAACCTTTAACAAAGTCAAACAAACAAAATCACCACGTAAGGCTGTACCTCACTCGTTGCTACTATATCATTGTCCACACAACCAAACCCAAGTATGACGGAAACTCCAGTTCGACAAACGTATTTAAGAACGAAAGATTTCACATTTCACATCCCAAACAAAACACTTAAACCCAAAAAACAAGTCTTTGCCTCTAGGCTTTAGCTTCTCAAATGGCAAACGACACGAGCCTCACGACCGCCAGCCGGGTCGACCCGAAATCCGGTTTCGACCCGACAACGAAGATCTTCCACAGCCTCCGACCGGCGGTGCCACTCCCGCCGCCTTCGCAGCCCCTCTCCCTCGGCCACTTCGCCCTCTCCCTCCTCCGCTCCTCCGCCGATGACCCAAACTTCCTCTCCACCACCCCCGTCCTCATCGACAACTCCACCGGCCGCCACGTGTCCTACTCCCTCTTCCTCCGCCAAATTCGCTCCCTCTCCTTCTCTCTCATCCGCTCTCTTTCTCTCTCTAGCCTCCCCCATTCCACCACCCCCACCGCCACAGCGTTCGTCCTCTGCCCCAACTCAGTCCACGTCCCCGTCATCTACTTCTCCCTCCTCTCCCTCGGCGTCACCGTCTCCCCCGCCAACCCCCTCGGCTCCGCCTCCGAGATCGCCCACCAGATCCGCTTGACCCGACCCGATTTCGCCTTCGCCACCTCAGCAACAGCCGGAAAGCTCCCGAAGGATCTCAGAACCATCCTCATCGATTCTTCCGAGTTCCTATCCATGCTCGAAAACGACGACCAGAGCGACGCCGTTTCGCAGCCGCCGTGCTGGCGGGAGGTGAGGCAATCCGACGTGGCGGCGGTGCTGTTCTCGTCGGGAACGACGGGGAGGGTGAAGGGCGTGGCGCTGAGCCACCGGAACTTCATTGCCAACATAGCCGGCTTCTACGCTCAGCGGCTGAAGCTGGCGGCGGAGTTGGAGTCGGCTGGGGAGGTGGAGCCGCAGCCGGTGAGCCTGGTGATACTGCCGATGTTCCACGTGTTCGGGTTTTTCATGGCGGTGAGGGCGGTGGCGATGGGGGAGACGATGGTGGTGATGGAGAGGTTCGATTTGGAGGGGATGCTGAGGGCGGTGGAGAGGCACAGGGTCACCTACATGCCAGTGTCGCCGCCGCTCGTAGTGGCTCTCACCAAGTCCGAGGTTGTGGGGAGGTATGACCTCAGCTCGCTCCTCCTGCTCGGTTGCGGCGGCGCGCCGCTCGGAAAGGAGGTCGTGGAGAAGTTCCATCAGAAGTTCCCCAATGTCGAAATTACCCAGGTAAGGTGGTAAATACGAATGTATGGTTTGGATTTAAAATAAGTTAATATTTTATTATTAAAATTAGTTAATTTTATTATATTTTTTATTAAAAAATTAAAATTAAACTCAAAATTTTAAATCTGAATTCATAACTAAAATATCTATAAATTTAATAAAAAAATATTTATTTTTCTTAAGTTAAAAAGAAATTAATATAATAATTTGATTAAAGTTTTGTTTAATTAACGAGATTAAACTTAAAAAAATGTTTGAATTTAATTTTGGACTTGATTTGTTAGTTGGTTTTGAGTTTTGTAATTTATAATTTATATAGTAGTTTAAATTTAAAAATATTATTTAAAATTTTTTTATATTAATTATATAAAAGTAAAAAAAACCATAATTTTTAATATAAATATAAATATAAATTTAATTTTTATTATTAAAATATTTTTAATTTAAGATAAAATTTTTTAACTCAAGAATCAAATATAATATTTAGTTTATAATCTAATTTATTTTAAATTTAATTTAAATTTATTAATTTAAATTTGTGATTTACATAAATATATAGTCTTTCTAGTTAAAAAAAAAAAAGGTGAATAATAGAGTTTCTATCATTATTGCTCTCTCCTCCCACGTTTTTTTTTCCCTTGAATTATTATTGCTCCTCTTTGTTGTCATTGGTTTCGTCTTAAAATCATCTTTTAACGGGGAACTGATTAGATTTCTTGTACTGTGTATATTCTTTTCCCCAATTGTACTGTGCGTATATTAATTTTAAGAACTTATTTAGAGGGAATTCGGAATATATGTTGTAAAGAATAAAGAAAAATGAGTTCGGAAAATATATTAAGAAAAAAATTATTTAGAATGAAAAAATATAAATTCTTAAAATTTATTTAAAAAATTTATTAATATAAACCTTATTTTATTTTTTAAAAATTTTATATAATTTAAAAAAAATCATTTTATTTAAATTTTCTTACATAAAATTATAAAATTATTGATTTTTAAATTTTAAATTTAATAAAAAGTGTTGAAAATGTGAATAATAAATAGTGCTTGTGAAGTTAAAAAAAATTCAAAAAATATCTAAAATTTATCTCCAAAACACTTATCATACACCTCCTAAATCATTAACTCAGAAAACTATTTGATTACATTAAAATAATAATCATACAAATTAATATAAACTTTTACAGATTTTTTATTTGGATTTCTGGTCCCGGAACTTCTTTTTTCTTTCCTTTTTTTTTTTCATGATTTTCAGGTGTAGATAATTCTTTGATAGCAAAGTCTCCTTCATTTGAATTTTTTATTTTATTTTGAAATGGAAGATTCGCATTCTAGATATAAAATTGCCGTTCATAACTTCTTATAAGAATTAAAGAATGATATATCATGGGGAAAGAAAAAAAAAAGGTCATAGTAGGCCCCGTGATGTGAGAGTTGATGCATAATCCCACGCATGAAATAATTGAGTCTGGTTTATACAGCACGCGGTGATAAATTGCTCAAATATTCGAATAAAAAAAATATATAACTCAAATAGTATTTCAGAGCCAAATAATAATAATAATAACTCAAATAACACACATTCAATACTCTCTCTCTCTCTCTCTCTCTCTCTCTGTGAATACACATTGAATGCTCTGAGCAGTAACAATTGACACCACAAATACCAAATAGAAATAGAAATGCTAAAATATTGGCACCTGAGTCTCTATGGCTGAATCCACACACAAAAATAACTACGTAATTGGTGTTGTACGGAGCAGAAGTTGTGTGGTCTACACAAGGCACTTGTAGTAATTGATTAATGGTCCCAAACTTCAACTTGCTTGCTGGTTTACGTCATTGAATAATTTATAAAAATGAGAAACATAACATACTATTTGATTAACGTGACATTTTCATTGAAATTATGAGCATTAAATTTCTTATATTATATCTTCTAAAACCAACATGACATTGAATAAATATCATGTTAATGTGTTATATTTCTCATTTCAATATGTTATGTTAGAAGAATGATGTTGATAAAGATCAGAGATAAACTGTATATATTTACATATCTTAAAATGTAAACTCTTGTAGTAGGCATGATTTGAATATAATGTTATATGCATGGAATGGCAGGGATACGGGATGACGGAGACAACAGGAACAGGGACGAGGATGGTAGAGATTGAGGAGTCAAAGATGTTTACTTCAGTGGGAAAGTTAGCTGAGAACATGGAGGCCAAGATTGTTGACCCTGTTACCGGAGAGGCCTTGCCTCCTGGTCAGAAAGGGGAGCTATGGCTGCGAGGCCCAACAATCATGAAAGGTAAGGTCTTCCCACCACCGATAGTGAATGTTTCTTATCATTAGATCAGACGGTTCGAAACAAAATTCTATTGATAGGTTTTTTTTTTCTTTTTTTTTTCAACACAATTCTTAGTATTATTTTATTTTTGTTTCATACAATTATTATTTTATTTTTCTTATTATGTTATTTTGATAGGTATTCCCACCACCGAAATGAAAGTTGATGCACTTGTTACACACTTCTTATCTTTTATTATTCCCTTGAAATGGACAAGTTCCATTTTTTAATGGTGTTCCAAGTTTTCAAGAAGACTAGCGCCACCTAACACTTTGTTTTTAGCGCACGTTTTTTTTTTTTTTTTTTTTTTTTGAGTTTGTTTTTAAATATCTAATTAAAAAAAAACATTTAAAAAAGTTACGATCACCACTCTAGGGAGACTAAAACTAGATTTTTGTTTTCAGTATAGAGATCAATCAAAGAATCATTGGGTTGTTAAATAAAACGTACTCAACAAACTTTATACATGAAATATTAGAGGCCGGTCGAAGTATTCTGTACTAAGAGGGTACTTTTTTGGCAATTGCAATGGTGTCATTTAAGCAGGTTATGTTGGCGATGACAAAGCAACAGCAGAGACCTTCGACCCTGAGGGATGGCTTAAGACGGGCGATCTTTGTCTATTTGACTCTGACGGGTTTCTCTACATTCTTGACAGACTAAAAGAATTGATCAAGTACAAGGCATATCAGGTGATTTAGAATGATAATCACAAATCCTCCGTCATTTTTCCTGTCTTGTTCTCGGTCCATTCCAGTTAATTTTTACGCATTCATGCACGTACGTATCAGCTTGACTGTTTTCTAAAATATTTATCTTTGTATTGAAATCTGATTTTGGGTAGGTTCCACCTGTTGAGTTGGAACATTTACTTCAGTCTCACCCCGACATAGCTGATGCCGCTGTGATTCCGTAAGTATTTGTTATTTAGTGTTTGTTAGTTGTGCGAATTTGGCAAATCCGAAAGTTTTTGGCTCTAAAGATATTTGCTAAGCAGGTATCCTGATGAAGAGGCAGGTGAGATTCCGATGGCCTATGTTGTAAGAAAGCCTGTAAGTAACATCAATGAAGCTCAAATCATTGACTTTGTGGCAAAAAAGGCACGTTTCACATCTCTCTTCGTTGAATAAAATATGATATCGATCTTTATCTTGCCTTATTCTAGTAATGAACAATGACATTTTACTTATGATTATGTGATTATCATTAATCAGTTTTATTCACATCATTTTTAAAGGCATTTTTACACTAGACTAGACTTGAGGTACCTTTTTCCTTGCAGGTTGCTCCTTACAAGAAAGTAAGGCGAGTAGCATTTATCAACTCCATTCCAAAATCTCTGGCAGGGAAGATCTTGAGGAGAGAGCTGATTAATCATGCCTTGTCTAGTGGTAGAGCTAAGTTATGATCAAGTTTTTTTGTTGTGAAGGGCAACCTTGTTGAGAACTGCATTGCCTGCCTGCAATTTAAACATGGCCATTGTCAGCTTCATCGATCTTTTAGTGTTTTTGGTGAGGTGTCCTGGAAGTATTTATCGGAAAGTTTACTGATCAGAGTTTCAGCATATTCTGATGGCAAGGTTTCAAAGAAGATCAGGCTTGTAATATATCTTCCTCATTCTTTTTGTAGTACTCGCTATAATTCTAAAATTAATCTAAAATACTTCAAGGCCCTTTCTTGGATTTGTTTCTTTGTTTCTTTTTTTCTCTCTGATTCTCGTTCTATTTTATCTGTCTATTTTTTGCCTGGTAACTTTGGAAATCAATAGGTCAAGAATAATACTAAGACCTGACTAATTCTCTTATTAGGCTCAGTTTAGAAAGTATGAAATAGGAAGTGTCACTTTGAAGGCTGAATCTCAAAATGAGATGGACATTTGAATTTGATACTGATTCTAGAGGAGACCTATAAAAAAACCGTTATGCGGTGGTGGTCAACTTTGGTTAACTCTGCCTGCTTGTACAAGGCAACTGCAATTTTTTTTATGGTTTTTGCTTGGAATCTGACTAATTGTCATGCTTACTAGTCAGGTGATCTCGTGGGCTGACACATTTTTCATACTTTCAAGGCGGTTGTTGTCTTTGCCTTTCGGCTCGCAGTTTCATCTTTTACAACGACTTGGCAAATTTGTCTAGAAAGACTCTTTTAGTCCAAAACATGTGACACAACGCTGTTGGAAGTTCTGAAAAAGACATGCAGAAAACCAACTTGCCTTTACAATTATGAAAAGAAAAATGGTTGTTTAGTAATGGGATTACACACATTTATTATCCACATTTCTAAGGTAAATTAACAATTTTTCAAAATAAAATACAAAATTATTATACAAATGCGATTATGAACTTTGTAATAGTTCTTTCTAATTCATAATACATTAAACTTATGTTTGGATAGGGTTTTATTTTTTAAAAATGAAAATTTTTTATTTTTGGAATATAAAAAGTTTGGATTTTTTTTTTCTTAAAAATGAAAAATTGTTTGGATAGATAAAAATTTATCATTTTATAGAGAAAACTTTTTTTTTATTTTCTAAAAATGAAAAGTTTTTGGTGTTCATATCCGAAAATTTAGAAAGATTTGTTTTTTAAAAGTGAAAAATTTTTCATTTTTAAAAAATAGATGTACCAAATGAATAAAGCAAAAAAATAATTTATTTTTGACTTAAAATCCTTTTATAGTCATTCTTGTTCAATTTAACCATGCATGACTAAACATTATCTAATATCCTGATGGTATGATAATGCTTAAATTTTGTCATTGGGTTAAATATCAACACATATTATACATACATATAAATATCAACACATATTATACATATATATATATATATTTTGCTAGAACTGGGTTAAATGGTAGTAGTTACTGGCTAATACAATCCAACTCAATCCTATGCCCTAACTCACTATATCATTCATCTTATCCGGAAAAATATGTAGGCCCCATCAATATTCTTTTGCCTATTAGTAGAGTGGAATGTTAGGTTTTAGAAAGAGATAGAAGAGATTTTTTTTGTTTTCTTGTGGCCTAATTTCAAATCTTTTCATTTCTTTTCAACATATGGATAAAATGGGCGGCAGCATCACTATAATGAACCGCGAAGCATCTAATAAGCGGCAAAACTAAAAAAAAAAAACTATAAAAAAAAAAGTTAGATTTGCCAAAAAAAAAATTAAAAAGAAGTTAGTGCCATTTTAAAAAAATAAAAAACACACAAAAAGAATTTAGTCTGGTTTGGGTTATATATTTTTGTCACTATCATTCAAATTTTCAATAGTTATAATAATTATAAATTACGATTATTATAATCACTAATGATAATTTCTATTTAAAAATTAATTATGATAATTATTTACATGAGGTGAACAAAAGAAAAGAAGGAAATAAAAACAACCATTTTTAATATACTTTATAGGCCGAGTCCATAGAACCACACCATGCTGTGCCCAGCGCCAACGTGGAGGCCATGTGGAGAAAACGTGAACAAAAAAAAGACTTGCTAAAACCGGTTGCGGTAAAAAATAAAATAAAATAAAATAAAATAAAATAATAATAATAATAAGTAATAACATGAATATTTATAAGGATATGTTGGTAAAATCAAACAATAAGTGGTTGAAAAGTGAAGGAATAAATTTGTAATTTTTGGGTAAAAATGTAAGTTAGTATATTGATAATAATTAATAGATGTAGAAAGAGTAAAAGTTAGGTGTGGAGTCATAACACAATAACTAAAGGTCGTAAATTTTGGATTGGGAAAGAGTTGAAAATTTAGTTGTCGTTTTTGGCTGCGATGCATATTCCTTCATGGTAATGGAACTTGACGTTGAAAAAGACTGTGGTTCAACCTAAGAAATTGGGCTAGTCGTTAGGAGGGTCAATGTGGTCGGGCCGTCGGAGGCTAAGGAGTGGTGGGTCGACGTTTGCTCCCTCATTTTTCTTTACCATTTTTGGTCCTTTACTGCCCTTGTCTAATCTCAACCATCAGATCAATTTTTTTTAACACACAAACTAGCTTTATTATATCTGCAAATTATTTTTTACCATTCTGTTTTTTTATTTTATATATTAAGGTTTTATTTGATAAATATAATGAATATAAAGTATTAAATATAATATATATTTAAAATATATATATTATATTTTAATATAATATATATTTAAATAAAAAGTATTTAAATTATATTTTAATAATAGATATACGATACCATAGATAAAAATAAAGAAAAAAATAATGTAATTAATAAAAATAATAAAATAATAAATAATTATTATATTAAATTTAATATAATTAATATTTAAATAAAATATTTTTATATTTAAATAAAAATTATATTATCTTTTATATATGATGTAAATGTAACGCTACCACGGTGGTTTTTACTCCCCTATCTTCCAATTACCTATCGTTTTTTCCTTTTTATTTTTCCCCACCTTGCGCGAGCATCTTTTTGTGAACTTTTTTGTTTTTCTTTGGATTATTTTATTCTCAAAGCGCAGTCTGAACACGCTCTTATAAACCACTAAGAGATTTATGCTTTTTTCTTTCTAAATTTTTTTGGTCAGCAACCCAGTGTAGACTTGAGACTTAACTCTCCTCTCTTAGAACACTAAACTTTCATTATTTTGCAATTTAACTCCATTAAATCCTCAAATTCCCGTAAAAACAAGTTTCCAGATTTAAACTCATCCAATAGAATTTTCGCACTTAAAGAAAGAGGAAAAAAAACAGAAAAGCTTACTTTTTTCTTCACTTTCCCTTCATGGAATTCACTCTCATTCAACCAGAAAACTCCAAACCAGAAGAAGACGAAGACGAAGAAGAAGAAGAAGAAGAAGCAACTGAAACCCAACTCAGCAACTCTCTTCATCTTCTCGAAACGTTTCTCAGAATCTTTGGTTTCTGTCAGAACTCGTTTCTGAGCTTGACACTCTCGTGGGTCTCGTTTATTCTTCTGGGTGTTTGTCTTCCACTGCTGATCATCGAGTTCTCTTACTGTTCTGACTGTCGGAAGTCTCAGATCAAGAGCTTCGAACTCCAGATTCTGGTCTCTCAGTCCCTTGCTGCGGCCATTTCTCTGCTCTGTGTCTCTCACAATCTCAGAAAGTATGGGATCAGGAGGTTCTTGTTTGTGGATAGGTTCCATGGTCACATGATCCAGTTCCGTGAAGATTATATACAGAAGATCAAAGTAATTTTTTTATTATATATATATATATTTATAGGGGATGCATGGTTGCCTTATATACTGCAGTTTTATTAAACGGTATCGGTAACTTTATTTTGAGTTATTTTAACAAGTATTTTTTATAAATATTTTAACAAATATAACATTTCTTTTTTATTAATAATTCTACATAATATATAAATCAATTAATAACTATAAATAGATCCGATTATCGGACTTAAAACATTTCATATGTATATCTATATTCTTGTTTCTTAGGTATATGTGTATATATACGTATACATACATATATATATAATATAGCGCTTTTGCTAATGAGTGTTTTTCTTTTCTCTAACTATAGTGAATTTTTGTTACTAAAAAAAAATAATTGTCTTGTTACTTTGGAGGGAAAAGTGAGATGAAGGCGGAATATTGATAATAGTACAAAAAAGACTGGAAATCTGATTTTGTTGTATGCAAACAAATTTTGTATTAGTGTGTGTGTGTGACAAAATACACGAAGAACATAACCTATTGTTGTATGTCTTGAATTATTTATTAGTCCGATCTGAATTGTAACCCGATCCAATATATTTTGAGAGTATGAATCAAAGGGGAATTTTTCATGAGGTCTGCGGTTTATCGGCCCAAGTCCGGAGCCCACCACTAACCTCGAGGGGGGTGCGGGGGGTGAAGCCTCCCGCGGTACGGATTTGATCCGGTTTCGGTCCGAACTAGTTTGAGATTATAAATATGTAATCTAGAGTTTCATAAGTACCACCGTTGGTATCAGTTTTTCTCAGATAATAAAATTCTCTCCCTG
The DNA here is from genome assembly GCA_035233585.1 of Antiaris toxicaria. NCBI lineage: Eukaryota > Viridiplantae > Streptophyta > Magnoliopsida > Rosales > Moraceae > Antiaris > Antiaris toxicaria. The sequence goes on from CP141155.1 coordinate 4,052,481, forward strand.
CCCGTGGACGTACGTTGTTTTTGGCTGAATCACATAAATTCTCCGATATTCGATTTTTTTTATTTTTATATCTGATTTATTTTTAGGTTTTCCGCAACACTCATAGTTCTTGTTATTTCTAGTTGGTACGTTGGTGATGATAGATTTTTCAGAAAATCTGTTGAAAATAGTATATGAATAGTTGGAAAACAATTTGATCATGAAATCTTGCAATAGTATCTCTTTGATGAATCTACCAGACACCCAGTATTAGTTATTCCTTTGACATCTTAAGTGCTTGATAATTGTGGTTTATACAAAAGAAAATCAATTGGAAACTTTATACAAACAATGGGAAAAGAGTTTTCCTTATCCCGGCGGCAATGGGATTTCCTGTTGGTTTTCAATTTCTGTCGCATAATTAACATTTATGTTCAAACATCGATGCTTGTTCAGGGCTTCTTCCGCTTATTAGCCGTGTGGTTTTTACCTTGCTTCCTCCTCAAGGCCGCCCGTGAGATCGTTAGGATCGGCTACATTGACAAAGATTCATGGTGGCAATCTGCTGCCGTAGTATTTGGTTTGCTTTTCCCGTGGACCTATTCCAATATAATTTTTCTGTCAGGCAGTTGTTTGTTCAATTTGGTCTGCAACTTGCAAGTCATACATTTTGAGAATTATGGCAAGCTTTTAGAAAGGGATTTAGACGTCTCTGCCTACATTGAAGAACATATTCGTCTAACTCATCATCTCTCCAAAATCAGCCACAGGTTCCGAATATTTCTTCTCCTCGAGTTCTTAATTGTCACTGCAAGTCAGTTTGTGGCCTTGTTGCAGACCACGGGGAATCACGGAATCATCAACCTCATCAATGGCGGCGATTTTGTGGTAAGTTTAGGAACAACGTTTCATGTGGTTTTCATGACTGACAAACCAAGTCACTAACATTTCTTCAGAATCTTGTTAATTTTTCCATGAGAAAAGTTTCCTAAGCTCTTATTTCGAGGTTCGCTAAATTCATATTAGCAAGGTTTTGTTTTGATATGTTATGAAGTTATCAGTAGAAACATCATTACCTTATTTAAACTACCATTTCAGCCTAAGTTCTGTTCTGACTATAAGATGAGGTTCCATTCTAAGAACATTGTTAAGTCATTTCAAGTTTAACTTGATCCACTATGGGCAGGTCTCCTCTATTGTTGAGCTGGTCGGGATCATCATTTGCCTGCATGCGGCTGCAAAGATTTCACACCGAGCGCAAGGTCTGGCGTCAGTTACCAGCAGATGGCACGCTTTGGTCACATGCAGTTCTAGCAACCCTTCTCAAGTAGGAATCTCAAACAGTGGTGGAACCATTGAGGCGTCTTTTACGACAGGATCATTACCCATAAGCTACTTAGCTACTGATTTGGAGGCTGCTGACTTTGTGCCGGTTCCTACAAACACTCAATTGCCTTCCTACCTGTCCATGTACCACAAGAGACAAGCTTTTGGTATCGTCCTCCCTACAATACAGTCTCGATTATGCAAAGCAACTCGTACTATGAATGTCGAACTGAGATCTCCCCACCAAACTCTAACCATGTTATGTCACGTTACCTTAAAATTTTTAATTTATTTATATTTTCCTGACATGACATAATATGAATAACTAAACACCATCCGAGAGAACATCCATAATTCTGTGAATCAACTTAACTTGTTACTTTCTTTGCAGTTACTTACACGCAATCCAACCGTAGCGGAGCTACTATATTTGGATGGACGGTTGATCGTGCGCTCATCAGTACAATCTTCTTCGTGGAGCTGTCGCTGGTTCTTTTTGTGCTCGGAAAGACCATAACTTTCACCTTCACAACCAAATGACAATTTCCTTATCCTCCAAAGTCGTTTGTTTATACCATTCTAGCGCAAGGATTATTGTTTAATCGCGTAACTAGGCCTTGTTAGTTAGTATGGATTGGCGTTGTAACTCGCAAAAATATACATTTTAGCATATTTTTGCCGCTGAAATGACCAGATAGAAACTTAACATTAAAGCTGCTTTTTTACGATTTACTTGGACTGAAGAAGTATTTTATTATTATTATTTTTTTAATCCTGTTTAGTTGGACTGATGAAGTGGTGGACGCGGCAGAAATGTATTTAGCATGGTTGATGTTTTTATATTTTGGAAATAAATAGACCACTTATTTTACACGTCTTCGTAGTTTTGTCCCAATTTAAATGTGGATAGGATTTCTACCACCTTTTGACAGGGATTATAATCAGATGAGAAGAAGATCGGTACATGCTGCTACTGTCCTTGAACTCGTCTTACATGAAGTCGCCACACAGGGTCGGGAAATAATCATACCCAATCCATTTCACCTATTATGAACTTCAAAAATAATCCTTGTAACATTATGAAAACTAAAACTCCATTTAAAAAAAAAAACCACCTTAAAACATTGTTACAAATCAAAATTTAAAAAGAAATGGATTATGAACATTGCTTTTTAAAAGTTTGATGCTTATCTTCCAAATTCAGAGAACAAAGCTAAAATAGACTAGGGCCAACCGTACAATTTCTCGGATTTGTAACAGGGAAATGGTTGGTAAACAAAAATAGAATTAACATTATTCAAGGACCAGTGTTATCCGCCCAAGGGTAAAAGGAAAAAACAGATTACATAATTACTAATCTCAACTATTAATTTGCTTGTTCTTAATTTTTGTTCCGCCTAAATCATTTCATCTTTCATCATGAAGGATGGTCTTCAGGGTCATTATAGCTCCTTCAATTGTATCATCATCAGCAGGCGGAGGCGGCGGCAGCCCCACCTAAACAATTTATCTGAAACTTCAGAATGAAAACTTCAATGTGATGCCTGCAGTAGGTAAAGGCTCATACTTTCTGCAAAATGATTTTGATGTACAACGCACCAGATATATACTAAGCCATTGCAAGGTATGCACAGATGTTGGCTGGCTTGGACTAGGGTTCTTAAAAGAAAAGATAAGATACGGTCTGGAAATCAAAATCAGAGAGTATGCTAACTCTTGCACTCACTACCGGCCAGGAATAAGTCACCGAACGATAAGAAAAAAAAAAAAAAAAAGGTGAGATCTTACCACTCAATTGTTTGCTGAGTCTTATAACCTGTAGTATAAAGCTACGTATGTCACCAGACTCACCACAGCAAAAGCTGCAAGACTTCCTTACTTGAGAATTTACATCGACAAATACTAATCAGAAATCAGAAATAAAAAAAGCGTGAAATGAATGAACAATAGAATAGAGAGAATCAAAGACGGGAACAGAGAGATAAATAGAAATAGTATGGATCAGCGCACTTAACAAAAGGTAGTCGAAGAGCCAGCCTTTTGATTGATATTAGGCATAATGAATATGCAGAATGGAGAAACACTTTAAATATTATGTATATAAGAGATCTCTGCATTCACGCTAACGAAAACTTAAATATAGACTAAACAAAACCACCATCTCATAGACGCAGATAATGACCCTGACAAGATTTGCACGAGGAATGAAACACGGATAGCCAATAACATGACCTACATAATGAACCGTAAGAAGCTAGCCAATTCTATGAAAATCTGTTTCTCTTAATTAATTGTCAACATCCAATGACATAGTCTAAGGACTAGGTACTTCATTTTCTACAAATCAATTATGCTTACCATAAAATTGTCACATACATTAGCACAAAAAGAAAAATCGTATACTATTTTGAACAAAACTACCAGGAGTTCAGGATAAAATAGCCAGAATAAGGTATGACCAAGTTAATAAGGGAGCAACTTATTAAACCTCTTTTAAAACTAAAAAAGATCACTGCCCTATATTGCTAGGTTCTAGCATCACAAAACACATCTTTTGCAATGAAATACCTTGCGGAGGCAACCTTTTTCCATCATTTGTAGGAGAAGACGAATAATGCACTTCTTGCTTTAAAAGTCCGCAATCACTTGCAAAGAAAGCATAAATATGCAAACAGAAAGAGGACAAAATAAAAAAGCCATAAATATATGTGGTGAAAAAAAAAAATACATCGTCATTAGATTTAGTTTCGTCTTCGTAAATGTGTTACAAGAATCATTACACAACTTAAATGGACATATCAAAGACTTCTCTTCATATAAAAAATCATTGTGGCCCACCTTTATAAACGGTAACTTTTACCATTGTCAGCAGACACCCACCCATGCATCTTGCTGCCACAACCGATCTAACCATTAAGCAGCAGCATCTCCTCTTCAAACGCTGTTTCTACAGATCTAGGGTCCTTGTCTTACTTCACAAATTGACTAATTATCAGTAAAAAAAAATAGCAAAAAAAAAAAAAAGATCCTTTTGTCAAGCCACGATTATTGTTGCTGCAAAAATTTCTCACGGCGCCTGCTGCTGAGGTACCTGTTTTGACTCTGTTCCGCAGGAAGCGAAGGCCTGAAATCAGACCTGGGGAGAGGAGCCTCAAGAAACCACTTGTGATTAAGAGCATCCTCTGCCGTAATTCGCTGCAAAGATAAAGGGGGGCTAAATAAATTTCGTGACCACAAAATCTAAAATCTAAAGGAATTCTTCCAAAAAAAAAAAAAATGACAACAATACCTTCTCAGGATCATAGGTTAGAAGTTTGCTCAACAAATCGAATCCCAAATCAGTAAGAGCTGGAGAACCTATAAAAGATGTTGCAGGAAATTTCTTGCGCAATAGACTGTACCTGCAACAGAATGAAAAACCATACCAAGTTTACTAACAGTGGGAAAACTTCTGACAAAACGTAAGTTAACAACAAACAAAAGAAATTTACAAAGCTAATCACGTAAAAGAGATACTTACGGTTGCTTAACAAAGTTCGCTCTGGAACCCGGCAACTTGGATAATCCAGGCCAAATTGTTTCATTTGGTGTGCCAAGTGTCCTGAAAATCTGCAAAGATTCCAAAGATACGAATTAGCTAACGCAAGTATTAAAAAACAATAGAGAAATAGCGAGTAAAGCTGTAAAACTTTACCTTATCAAGCTGCTCGACTTCAGTTTTCCCTCTGAATAGTGCTTCCTTGGCTACCAATTCGGCCATTATGCATCCCACCGACCACATATCAATAGCCGTAGAGTATTCTTTTGCACCCAGAAGAATTTCAGGGGCCCTGCAAGTAAATCAAACAATTACCTGATATTGCCGATTTTATTGCAAAGTAGATAACTGAAAATTTAGAACATGTTATGACAGACATAAAATCGACAGAAAATACAATGAAAAAAAATTCTTGCAGACATAAAAGGGAAATTTTTAGCAGCTCACCTATACCACAAAGTAACCACTAACTGAGTGAACGGCTTCAGTGGACTCCCATACTGACGTGATAACCCGAAATCACATATTTTCAACTCACCCTCCTTGTTCAGAAGAAGATTTGAGGTTTTGAGATCTCTGTGAAGCACCCAATTGTCATGAAGATACTTGACACCCTCTAGGAGCTGAAGCATCAACCACTTAACCTCGCTTATGCGAAATGGCTCTTTCATCTTCTCCATTAGACACTTAAGGTCATATTCCATGTACTCCATAACCATATAAATGCCGTCATCGTCATCCATGACAACTTCCTTGACATTTACTACTGAAGGGTGACTAAATGACGAAAGAATGTTTATTTCCCTTAAAGACGACAAAGGAAAACCACAATCATCCTTATTTACATCCATCTTCACCTTCTTAAGCGCCACAATTTCCCCACTTTTCTTATCCCTTGCTTTATATACAACACCATAAGTCCCTTCGTTTATTTTGCTGAGTTTTTCATACTCAAACACGCTCCTGCAAGTCTGAAGCACGTTATCACGTCCATAAGGAGACATCATAGGCTCTTGAATCTGTAGTTCCTCCCCATCTTCCTCAGAACTACAATGGACCCGGTTACTTTGAGCATCTCCATTGCCATCACTATCCATAAAATCATCATACAGCCCTTTTTCAGAATGATTACCTCCACTTCCAGATCCAGAATAGCAACCTCCCTCATCAGAGAATGATGTCGCCCTATCCCCTATAGAGCCTTCTCTTCGAATCTCCCCGCTTTCAGGGCTTGAGATACCCACGTAAGGCGAGAATTCACGATCAGACACATGCTGTGGAGAATCTTCGTCAGATGCCCATCTCGACATCAAAATGCCGTGAGGCTGAAATGTCTCTTCATCTTCCATCTGACCTTGCGTTTCGTGAACCTCCTCATACTTCCGAGGAAGCAATTCTGGAGACAAATCAGCAGCTGAGTTCTTGGGGCGAGATGGTTCCACCAACTCATCAGCCACTTCAACCTCAACCTTTCCAAGCTCAACCCCTTGAAGCCGATTCTCCGACTTGCAGACTGAGAACTTCGAAAGATCTCCATTTGAAACACCTTCCAATACTCGACCGGATGATTCAGACGGACTCCGGTGAGAAGGAGACAGAGGAGTAACTCGCACAACTCTTTTCCTGGATGATATTTTCACATCCTTCTCTTCTTTATCCCATATAATGGGAGAGAATTTCCTCTTCTTCTCGGGAGGTAACTGAATAACATCTTCAAAACTCGAAACTTCACCGTCCGATCGCCGCTCTTCGGTTCTACCGTAAAACCCATATGGTCTAGAACCCGAATCGTTCTTACGCTCAACGCCATGACGACAAATGCTACTCTGGCTCACAGTCCGTTGTGAACCGTTTTCTCTGCAATCAAATTCTTTTCTCGAGAAACGAGAATCCCTTCTCCTCAAAACATCAACTCCCCCTGCCGCCATATGATCGAAAATCACAGCGAACTTTCAATTAAAGAGGGAAAAAAAAATCAAAACCAAAGAAATCCCCAAAACAACTCTCCAAACCCTAATTCCCAAATTCGACGAACAAATTTTTTTTTTTTTTCAAATTTCAATTCCTATAATAGAAAATCAATACTTTTTTCTCGAATCCCAAACCAAATCACACAGAAAACACGTAATATGCAACGAAAAGATTCAATCAATGGAAAAATAAAGATCAATCAGAGAAAAGAAACCAATCGCGAAGAAACACCCTAGACCTCGAATCCTGCGGTTCCTCGTGCAAATTCAGAGGTAACGAAAGGCCTTACCGGCTAGAGAGAGAAAGAGGGAGGAAGAGAGAGAAAGTCTCTGCGATGGAAACCACAAAGAAACTCTGAAAGAACGATTGGAGAGAAACAAAGCTAACAAGTTTCCTTCTTTCTTTCTTAACGCGTTGTGGGAGATATGGAAGCTTCGCGGAATTTATATTTAAAGGCGGTCAATTAGGGCTTACTTACCTGTGGTCTCGTAAAAGTTTCCATTTTGAGTATTTGCCCCTTCGCTTTTTATTTATATCTATTTTACCCCTTAACATGTTAGATGGGCCGATTCATAAGCCCTTTAGTCTTGAACCAAAATATTTCCCTTTTGGGCCTAACTACCTACCCAAGTATGCCTGGTTGTTGGATCTTAAGATGTCAACAACAAACCCAAACACAGAGAAGCTTAAATTACCAACCTGTCCTTTAGGGTGGTAGGAAAATAATGGCTCGCATTCCATTGGGAAAGAAGAAAAGAAAACGGGAGGGAAAGAAAAATTATGATGGAAATAAAATTATAAGAAAAGAAAATATTTTAATTTTCTTTTTAGTTGTTTAGCATGAAGTAGAAAGAAAATGATTTTATCTTCTCTTGTTTGGAATTTTAAGTGAAACCAAAAGGAAAGAAATATTCATATTATAACAATTAATATTTTACTATAGTACTATCAATCATATATTTTATTGAAATTTTGATGTACAAGAAAGACATAATTTGGCTTCTTTATATTGGTGTTTAGCTTTTCCCACACAAAATCTCTCACAAAATCTTTCCACGTTAGGAAGATAAATTTGGATTGGGACCCATATTCTAATTTTTCGTGTATTTTTTTTATTTTCATTTAGATTTCTTTCCAATCAAACATCCTAAATTATCAACTTTACGAAAAATAATACCTCTTATATTTCCTTTTTTTCCACTTTGCACTCGTACTAAACACGACATAAAGGTAGGGTTTTGCTATTATTTATTAATTGGAAATTGTAATAAATAAGTCAATTTTTTTAATCAATAAAAGTAAATAGCATATTTACCTAACTTAGAAAATATATAGCAATTTTGATTTAAGAGTCATATAATTTTATAATTATACTCATATTTATTTCTAGATTTTATTTTTCTCTCTTTCCCTTTCTCTCTCTTTCCCTTTCCCTTTCTTTTTCTTTTGTGAACTTTGTGTTGGGGGCTAGACTTTTCGTTTTTGTTTTTCTGAGGAATTATCTGCTTGTTTCTTGAGAAAATTCTGGGTGGAGAATTAGTAAATCAATGATTTACACACGTAAATAAATGATTTACTAAGTAAAATATGATATTTAAATAAATTTATCAAGATTTACACATGAGGGGTATTTTGAAATTTTAGTTATGGCAAATCATTATTTATCAAAAATATACTATTTATTAAAGGTATAAAACTTTTCTACTATTTATTTTTATTCAATTTTAATTTTGATCTATCTCCCTCCTTCTCCCTTTATTAATCATATATAAAAGTGATAATGAGAATCCAACTTTTTTCACTTTAACATTTCCATCTAATGGTTCAAAACTACTCTTTTTTCATTTAATTTAGATACAATGGTTTATAAAACATCCACTTGACTTATGAATGTTTTCACACCTCACAGATTAATGTATAGAAACACAATTTTCTTTTTTTTTGGGTAAATTAGATATCCATCTATTAGTATATAAAGAGTGGTGAAAATTTTGCACTTTTTTTGCACTTCAACCACAAAAGACACAATTTTTTGTTCTTCAACTTCTACATGCCACATGTTCATACTTGACTTGTTATTTTCTTTTTTTTTAATTAATTTATTTTTCCTTTTTACACTTATTAGATTATAGAGATTATGGATTCTTGTATTTCTCATTAAAATGTTTTATTTTTAAATTTACACTTTATATACTATTTGAGATTTACTATATTTTCCTTTACTTGAAAACAATTGGTCATATTAATCTATATTGCATACTCTGTTTTTTTTTTTTTTGACAACTTGCACATCAATATTATAATTTCATGAGGAATCCACAACAAACCATTTTTATTTTTGTATTAACCATAAAATTAAAAAATTTTCTTTTTTAATATTAAATTGTTTAATCTGTCATAAAAAAATTTATAAGAAATTTATATAGTTAACTGAAATTATCAATTATTAATATTAACATATTTATTTTTATATATATTTTTCATTGAGAAATAATTAAAAATCTTTTCTTTTTTTAGTGAAACATTATTAATCTTATTTAGTTCCAAATTATTTAAAAAAAGTTCAAAAAAAAAAAAATTAAGGAACGTCCCTGGTACTTGTATGAAATATATAATATAAAATTTTGTCAATTTTGTATATCTTTTCCTTTGACTAATCTTGTCAATATGTTGAAGCTTCTAACAACTAAGAATTCATAATCGAAATTGCTTCGGATTATGTTGAAGCTAAAGTAGATGAGTACAATGAATTTATATGATTCTTGTTGGCTTATATTTGTATATTTTTTGTTTTCCAGCTTTCTTGTCATATAGGATATTTTTTTCCCGTTTGTATATCCTCTTTAAACTCATTGTTAGTCTTTTTATTGTTGGTCTTCCTAAAAAAGAAAGCCGAAATCCGGGGGAAAAAAAAAGGAGCTTTTTTTTAAGAATAGACATCAACTCAGTTCAATTGTTTTAAGCATCGTTAATAACCTCTGCAATTGAATCCATAATTACATCTACATGCATATATATATATATAATTGGAAGAAGAACTGGGGTAAACGTTTTTCTATAATGTTTCTCTCTTGCGAAGATTGGAATTTTCAGTTTGAAAAATGAGAAATTCAAATGGATGTATTATGGGTAAAATCTTACATGAGTTTCTTCACTTTCAAATAAAAATATATATATAACAGATTCAGTAAATTAAAAAAATATATAATACGACTGTTTTATCTACTCTAGAACACTCCAAAAATGGTTGATTTGATAAAATCCTTTATTCTTCTTAGAAATGACAATCTCCTATTAAATTTATTTATAGGTTTATAAAAAAAAATTTTGTACCTTTTATAAAACAGAAAAAAAAATTTTTTTTGCTTGAAAAAACCCACAAACATGCACTGACATTAAAATATAAAAATGGTGACAGATGCGTACATAGTATGATCATTGTGATAAATAAATTTGTCTACTATTATTTATTCCATCTTTGTTGTGAGAAAGATTTAAAAATTTCACCAATCATAGAAAAATTAAATTCAACACCCTCTAGTTAAATTCCAACGTCTCCCGTTTAGCTTCTGTTTGATTAATTTATTTGAGTTGAAATATTTAAATTTATATTACTTGACTTTTCAAAAATAAGTTAAAATGAAATAGAGTATTTTAATTTGAAATGATCCCAAAAGGGACTAAGGGGAGTTTGTCTGTTGTATTACATTAATATTACGTTTAAACATAATACATAATGTAATTTTTATCTAAATATAAAATTATTACATTTAAATACCAATCGCATTATAATTTAAATCTAATACAATCACTATTCACTATTCTATTTTTTCTACTATTTTTACCAATCATATCATATACAATCTTTCTCTATATTTTTATTAATCACATCATATATAATACAATTCAAATACTTTTCATTTAAATAAACATTGTATTTACATGTTATAAAAATATTTTTCATCCAAACACATAATGCATTCAATATACTCTATTCAAACGTAATATGAATATAATACGTTATTCAAACGCCCTTAAATAAGAATTACATCATATGCATCATTATGTCACGTCCCAAAATTCGAGATAATGATAGGTATAAGGTATTAAATAAATAAAATAAAATAAAATAAAATATCAGATTTCTAGATCTATCAATTTTTATATTTCACCTTTTACCATCTATTTAAACTTGTTTATAAATTATACTTGTATATTTTAAATTAATTATTATTCATATTTGAATGTTTATCCTAATGTTAAGTGGTGGTGTACCCATGTTCTACAAATGCATACGTGGATAAAATAAATACGTGAGAATACAAAAGTAAAGTTTATAATTTACAGTCTCAGAATGCTCATATACATACTTGATCATAAAGTAAAAGAACACTACTTCAAGTCTTTAATCCTTGTTGTCCACTGGTGATTCCACGTAATCTGTATCCCTCTATTCACATTTCTCTCCTGGGGGTTTACCAGTTTTAAAACAGTAAGCAAAAGGTCCAGTAAGATATTAAAAAAAAAAAACATTTTTCAACATTTTATTTTAACTATCATACAAAATATATCAATGTAGTATCGAATTATAAACGTGGAATCATGATTATGTAAATTGTGTCCCTAAATACATCTAGTTCGTGTACAGTCCGTATGAACCCCTCATCATGCCAAAGTATGATGAGTGATCCTCGATCGAGCTGTGCACTCTTTTCAGAAAATATCACGATTTTAGACATTAAAGGAAAAATATCCAGTTACAGATTATTTTGAAAAATAACACGATATATTTTATTATATAAATTTTTATTTTGAACGAAATTTTAAAGAAAATTAGTTTAGCTAAATCACTAAAAACAAAACTGATTATAAGGAAAGGGTATGATATCCTATCTCGTTGACAATTTAATCTACCGTCAACTTCTCGCACGAATTCCAAGATAGTTTTTTTCTTCGAATTTCAATCAACGAGTATCTAAAACAAGAAACACAGATAATTTAATTATCTGTCTAGAAATTTAATAATCATAATTATAGTAAATTCAATTAATTAGTGTGCCATTGATTTTAAAATTTAAAACAATATTTTATTTTAACATCAAAATTTTAAAAACGATAATTTTAATGCAAATACTTAAAATATTTTTAAAAAATTTTAGCATAACCTGTCTTAAAATATAGATTACCTAAAAACTCCAAAACACTTAAATTGTAAAAAACAATCTAATTCTTAGATTAGTTTAAATTTCAAATTTTAAATTTCAATAAATTTAAATCACTTATTTAAATTTTATTATTATTATTTATATAATATATATATATACACATATAGATATATTTATTTTATTTTATTCCTTTTATTGAAAAAGAGACTCACGGCGGCCGGGGAAAATAGCGTCGATGGCTCGTGGTGTCAGGACGGACGGCGATGAGGAAGGAGGTGGACTCCACGACTGTGGTGGCTCGGCTTTCGCGAGGTAAGGATACCGGCGTGGGTTGCTTCAGGCGGGGCTGAGCGGGCTTGGCGGCTGACGATCTGACGTGCCTCGTGAAGGCGGTCGGATGGGGATGGTGACAACGATTGGTACGGACAACGACGGTCCGCAACGATTCCAATCGGATCTAGTTGGTGAAGGGAGAGAAAAGAGAAGGTGAGAGAGAAAGTGAAGGAGTGAGGGAGAGTCGGTGAGACAGCGGTCGGTGAGGAGAAAAAGAAAAAAAAAGTAGAGGGAGAGTGAGAGATTAGGAGGGGGAGAGAAAAAAAAAAAAACAGATGGAGAGAGAAAGGGCGTAAGAGGATTGGCGAGAAGAGAGAGGAAAAGAAAAATGGATTTCTGGAGAAATCCGGAAAGTGGGAGAGAAAAAGAAGATGAAAAATGAAAAAATGAGATAAAATAACATTTGGTAAAAAATTTTTAGTAAAAATTGTAAAATTTTCAAAATTTATGGAAATGTTTAAAATATTTTTAAATTAATATTTAATATACGAAAAATTAAAAATTAAATTTTCATAATTAAAATTTTATTTGTACACTAATAATTGAGTTTTATCCATTCACGTGTTAAATTTAAACTCAAAAATTTTACAACGTGACAATTATGTCTTGTTTTTTTTATCTTATTGCATTCATATTGCGTTTAAATGCAATATAATTTTTATCCAAATGTAAAAATATTGTATTCAAATACCAATTATATTACATTTTAAATCCAATACAATCACTATTTATCATTTTATTTTTTTATTATTTTTACTAATCACATCACACACTTTCTTTCTCTCTCTTTTTTTTATTTCTACTTTTATTAATCATATCATATACAATATAATTCAAATACATTTTATCCAAATACATATTATATTTACACGTGATGCAAATATTTTTTATCTAAATATAAATTATATTCAATATATTACATTTAAATATAATATAAACTTAATACTTTACTCAAACACTCCATCAGTAAGGAGCATTCTTATATAAATCGATGAGGTAACAACCCCATCTATGTGAAATTCCCTATCTCTTTCTCTCATTTTTTCTCTATTTTTATTAATTATATTATATATAATATATTCAATATATATTATATTTAAATATAATATAAATATAATGTTAAAAAGAATTAGGAAATACGCATCAGCATTCCTGTATAAACGGATGAGGCAACAACCGCATTTATGTGGCATCATAACCCTGTTCCACGTGTTATAGAAAAATAAAAAACGTGGACCCATGGAAAGTAGAATTGGGTAGTACACTAGCGGGCCACTCTTTCTTTTTTCTTTTTTCTTTTTTCTTTTTTCTTTTTCTAACTTTGATCTCTCATATCAAACATCAAAATCAGAGTTTGGTAAGTTTATAATTTTGAGCCAAAAATAAAATAAAATTTTTAAATTTAAAATAATTAATTTAATTATGATTTTTATTATTTTAAAAAAATAATTTTAAATTTTAAATTTTAAATTCAAAATTATACGAGATCTTAAAAATAGAAAAAATAACAGCAAATTGATGTAGTTTTTTTTTTTTTTTTTCCAATCAGGATACTCTTCTCTCCAAAATTGAAGCATGGTATAATCTTTTGTGTGTGTGCATATGTGTGTTTTTTTTGCTTGCGTTGCTTTTCTCCAACTTTTTTTTATTTTTTATTTTTCTCTACTCCTCGTGTATTTGCTTCATTAAACAAAGTTAAAATTTTGATGAACAATTAAACAAAGATGAAATTTAGAATACGTAATACTAAATTTTCTATGTACAACATTATATTTAAAAGAAAAATACTAGAAACATTAACTTTAATCTTATTTTTTGAATATCAACTTATATAATAAATGTATTGTTATTTTTTTATTAGTAAATGTTTGAAATATTACCGTTTCATTTAATTGTATCTACTAATGAAAATATGACAAATAAGTTAACACTTAAAAATTAGAATTAAAGTTGATATATCTAGTATTATTTTTTTTAAATATATTTGTCCTTTTGATGTGATTCCACGTAATCTATTATATTGATTTAATTTTTTAAAATAATTCAATAAATATTTAATTGAGCAATTGCATAGTAAAAAATCATGTTTTATTTATATAAGTTTACAAACAAAATCCAAAAATTTAGAAATAAAAAAGTTCAATAAATCTGTGAAAAAGAGAAACTCATTGTATTTTCATTTTTTATTTTTTTGTTGGAAGAAGAGAAACACATTCAATAGCATATGGTGGCCAGACAAAAACGTTCAAGGGAAAAAAAAAATCTGGTAGGTAAAAAACACTTTTTAAATAAAGAATAATAGAATTTACTTTAAAAAATAAAGGAGGATAAAATTATGAAAGATATGCAAAAACTGAACAGAGAAGATCGACGTGATCATGAACTGCAAACTTTATTATGTACCACGTAAGATCGGGTGAGAACCCTGTTCGAGATGTTTAGGATTATTCTTGAGTGAGGCATTCCTGTTGCCCAATTAAAAATAATCGAATGAAGTGACAAGCGATTTAACAAATTTGGCATACAACAATCACCGCGCATAAAGGCAGATGTTTTATACGTTGGGACTCGTAATGGTACAAAAATAATACGAAGTAGCAACTTTAAACTTTCTTTTTAGTATTCTTTCGCCTCGAGAGTGTTTACTTTGATTCGTGTTTCTCACTCGGAAATTTTTGTTTGATTCGTCCATGTGTGTACATTGCTTTGTTTGTTCTTTTTTTTTTTTTTTTTTTTCACAGTTATAGTAGATTCTTTGTAAGACTGACAATAGTTTTTTTTTTTTTTTCTTTTAACTAATCAATAAAGCGATTGGTCATTGAAACACAGTGAGACTGTATTTTACTTTTGTCTCTTCAAATACATAGGAAGTTTTATCCACAATTTATATTACAATTAACACAAACATAATATGAAATTAGTGGATTTGAGTTTTTTATAAATATGTTTAAATCAAAATAAATTGACATAATTAATACAATTAATAAACAAGTCGAATTTAAACTTATCACCAAACACATATTGACATGAATTGACATGATTAATTATATATATTTTATATTTAATTGTACATGATATAAAATAAGAGTTTTTGTTATTAATAAAGTACAAACAATATAAAATTTAAAACTTTATATTTCACTTGTTTTTCATTTAAGAAAAAAGATATGTTGAGTAATAAATATATTAAAGTATGATTAATAACAAATAAGTCATTTTTTTTATTCATCTATAATTTAAATATATTAATTCAAGTTGATATAATTAACATGATTAATAAATTGATTGGGTTTAGGTTTGTGTTTGAAATTTTGACATGAATATTAAATGGATCGGGTTTGGATTTCGTATAATAGTATCAATTGAAGAGCATAACATGACATAATAATACAAATTACTAGCCATAAGTTTTATTAATCTGACCATTTAAAATGTCTTTTCTTATTCTCTTCTTCAAATGCGCCTAATGATATTCTATAATTTATTTTTTATTATTTATTTGGATTATCTATTATATGAGAAGGTTCACTCCACCTTAATGGTTGTATGTTTGTATTTGTATGTAGAATTTAAATTGTGTATTAAAGATAACATTAATGTTTGTATTAAAATTAAACTTGTATTTGGATAATTTTATTGACGATAACATTAAAATAGGTAAATGCACTATGAATTTCAAAGAAGTGACAAATTTACATTTAAATTAAATAGTTGTAAAACAGTAAAACATTCAAATGCTTTAGACATTTAAACTTCAATAATTATAAAAGCAAATGCATATTAAAATACAAATATTGACATTTAAATCAAAGACCAAATTACATAGATGATCCAGACAAAATGCCAAATTCCTAATTGCCTAAATAGACAACGCGGCTACACAATGCTAATACTGATTAATTTGTAGGAGAAGTGAAAACTAACCTCATCCTTCCAGTTAAGATATTTGAGATATGTTCCTATGCTTAAAAAAATTATAGTAGTTTTTATTAAATAAAATTTATAATAACAAAAATAACGATGGAATGGCACCAACAATTTTTTTTTCTTTTATTTGGAAAATAAAAATACAAACAAAAATAATCATAAAATGGCGCCAGCAAATTTTTTTTCTTTTATTTAGAGAAAAAAAAATCACTACACACATTTTAAAACAAAAAAAAAAACATAACGGTTTTTCTGTAGTTTTTTTTTTTTTTTGGGCTCACGAGTGGAAAATACTTGAACTCCTTTTAACATTACTCAGATTGAAAATTTTGAAATTAACAAAGCGATCATAATTTTATGGATAAAAATGTTTTTTGTTAAACTTTCTTATAACTAAATTTACAATTTCATGAAAATTTTTGTGGAATACATTTCCACATAAGAATGTGAGGTTATTTTTATAAAATTATATGAATATTAATATTATATTTGAAAAAAAGATCATAATATTAAATAAAATAAATATAATGATTAAACAGTGGAGCGTGTTGTAAATAATATAATATTAAACTTTGTGTGAGATTGTAATATTACCTTTCTTAGGATATTTAATTTAAACTCCAGTATCGGACTCATCTCTATAATAGTCTATCACTAATAAACTTGTGAGTTATGATATCTCAAGCCCTTATTTTTAGCCTAAGAATTACATATTTTAAGGGGAAATTTTATTAAATTAATAAAAAATACAAATACTAATAACTATGTGCATAACCTTGCACAACATGATAGATGATCCTGGACAGAGATCGAATCCACTAATAAAATCGTATGATGCTCAAAGAGGAAAATGTATGCCGAGACTCAATAATGGAAAATTTTCTCGACTAGTCTAAATTTGAGCTCGTATATGGCTCTTGTAGAAAATACCTCTACAATTAATAGATGCTACTGATTGATTGAGAGCCATAACCAAGTAGCACAAATGCCACCGTACATATCCTGTATAGCTACAATGTTAACGAGATAACCACCGCTACGTAGAGTGGATGACACTTGAGAGTAAGAAATTTCCTCTGTTATTACAATACTAAATGAAACAAACACACCAAGGCAAAAAAGTCGATGCCTTTATTACATTTCGAAAACTAAAAATCAAAAAACTTGAGAAAATCACATAGATCTACTAAAACATATCGAGTACCTTAATGTCCAATGATAGAATTGAACAATAGAGACAACATCGAGACAACGGCACTAAAATCACAAGCAAAGCCTTAGCACATGTGACCCACGTGTCACCATCGACAGTCAGAATCTACTACACATGTTGAAATAGTAAATTCGCCTCTATCCTGCGACCTAGCTCCAGGAGTTTCATCAGAATTCCACGACATATGCGTCCTAGATCTACATAAAAAGAAAGCCATCCTCTTCCTTTCACCAAGCTTTGTCACCGAAACTATCCATTCCTTTGACTGTATGAACTTGAAATTGGCAACCTCTGCGACCTCCCCTAAAAACTACAAAAGCTGGCAGCTTGGCAAGATGTCGAACCATAGACCCTAAACCTCACATTTCTCAAATTTTCACTTTTTTACTTCTAAGCGGCTAGGGTTTCTCTCCTACACTGCTAATAACGACTTTAGATTAAGAAATACTTTGTACACATTTTGAAAAATGTTGTTATAGAATGGTAGATAATTGTCTACATGTATATTAGGTAATTTTAAACCATTAAGGTTATCTATCTTTTCTACTTTTAAACAATTTTCTTTATTTAAGAAAAGAATTATTGATATAACTTTAATACAATATTACTTAAGGAAATTAAGCATTAATATAATATTATGTTCAAATTTTTTTGAGTTGAAATATTATGTAAAGATTTTTTTTTTGAACAAAATATATCATTAACTAAAATGATAATACAAACCATACGCGATGATGGGACAACCTTGTAATGCAACTTATAAAATTCATAATTGAGATTGGATCCACCAATACAATTTGATGACGCACAATGAGAGGAACGTATGCTTGAGGTTCGAAAAAGGAAAAGTATCTCAGTACGCCAACATCGAGCTCACATAAGGCTCTTTTTGAAAACATCTTTTTCCAATCGATGGAATCTTTCAATCATTTGAGAGGCGTGACCTTATAGTACAAAGACTACTGCTAACTTCATGTAGACCAATGTTTAGTGATACCAACATTTAGCATAAACACGACTCTAGTGAGAACCTAGATGTAAACCCAAACAATAAAAACCAATGTCTACTTAGTACACAACACACTATCATTACATTGAAAAAACAACAAAACAAAACCATACAAAAGACAATCTAATTACCATATAAGAAATCACTATCAACAATGTAGCACCAAAGAGCCGAGCAACACGAATCTAGAATTGCCAGGAAAAGGTCTCCACCTTACTAGCCTATAGGAACCATGCGCTACTACCACTCGCCCTGATTCAAGCAACGCAAATTGCTGAGGACTTTGCGAAGGGACCAAAATCCCTAAGTTATGGCACTTCCAACATTCACATGTGCTTCAGATCTTAGCAAAACTCCATATATGACCTTCCTCTAACAAGCTTCCTATCGACCACCTTTATCATCTCCAGCAACTCCCCAGTAAGCAAATTAAAGATCACGATGCCTAGATCCATTGACCACCCCACCTTCCAGCCATCCTAGTCCAACCAACTCGCCCAGCTTTTGTCACTCTAGCTCCGTAGCCTACCTCACCTCAAGTGCTTCGTTTAAAATATATATTGCCATCTTTAGGGTTAAGAGCCCTTGGTTGGCCAAGCACCGCTATAAAGCTCCAACTCCAACATAGTAAGCCACCATGCAAACCTTAAACATAATACTTATGACGACCCGTCATGATGTGGTCGTTATTTAATTATACTTAAACATAATATCGTACAATCATAATTTCCATGGGTTTTTTTTAACTACCATATATGTTTTATGATACTTTTTCAAAATACATAAATAGTTGTCATAACTTAATACCATACATAACATATATATATAACAAATAGTACTAAACCCTTTTTTTTTTCATATAAACTATTTAATCAAAATATTATTCTAGTTTCAACCTACAACATGATTCATGAACAGACATACATAACATATATATAACAGAAAGTACTAAACCCGTTTTTTTTTTTTTCATATAAACTACTTAATCAAAATATTATCCTAGTTTCAAAAAGACTACTTAACATATTTGCAGAAGTGAATCTTGTGATGGTATCCATAATCCAACTTCCACATTCGCTCATCGCCATCATCATTCATCAAAATTTAACCTATAGGTTTCTTACCTATAGCATGAACACACATAATGAGATTTACGTTCAGCAAGTATAACACTATTCCGCAAAACCATAAACTTAAAAACATATTATGAATCATACATGAACCGATTATATTTCATTATGACTTTATTATGTCAGTTATGCTTCATTATGAATTCATTATACTATTCTTATTAATTATCTGTCATAACGTGTCATGAGGGCCCATGTGTCAGTACCAAGTGCACGCGATCATCAGGAAGTTAGGGTTTGCAAGGCCTCAACATCATCAAGATCAAATCGTTCTTAACTTGGAGCTTGTATATGAACCTTCCCCTTAGGTCGAGAGGTCAATACAACATACTTAACATGTCTTAACTTGTTCATAATTAACCAATTATAAAGAACATAATTACTTTCATCATGTCATGATCTTTACCATGTTATTCGTTAATCGTACATGATTAAAGAATGAATGTCATGCTTATCGTAAAAAAAAAATTACTTTATGAAAACACTTTTATTCATACTGCAGGCAGAGTTGTACTTATTTGTCCTGTAGCCAGTTTGGTACTACGCCCTTATCGTGATACAGGCGTCTACCTGAAATCATCACGTATTTCATTAATATTCGTTTTTAAGTCACTAATATCGTTAGTGACTAAAACATCGGTTGACATTTATTATCGATTTTTTTCGATACTAAATAACTCTCCTTTTGAGAGTTTGATTTATTCCCTTCTAATCATAGTTAATTAATTTATTTCCTAAGTAAATTAATTAACATCTCTCTCTCTCTCTTGGTAACATTAGCTAATTGGCTTATTAGCTAATCGATGTATCTCTTTAAAAATCTTGTCGATTTTAAAAGTGGTTTAAAAGAAATTTCTTCATTTGTGAGAAATATGTTTCCTCATAATTTTAAAAATAAACCTCTTAACACCTCGTTAGAAAGTGGAATATTCATTTAAACTCTTTATACCATTTAAAATGAAAATTGTTAGTGTTAAGTCAAAAACGTGATTTTTAAACCTCTTTCAAAAATCTGTTTACTACTTGCTGTAGAAACATAATTTGAAAAACTGGCAAACATAAGACTTCAAGATCTTGATGAGACGGACAATTTTCATGTTTAGCCCGAAACTTGGTTCGGACTCTAACTGACCCTAAAGATCTAAAACTCGTTGCTATTTTTGCACCTCATTAGGAAATTTTCTAGTTTTTAAGGCCAATTAAAAACGTTCTGTTTTGATTCCAAAACGGCATAATTTTTTATATCCACATAACCCAATTTTAAGTTTTTAACGTGGTCTACATTTTTCGTGTTGAGTGTGGAACTTGATTCATACCCGAGCTTGCTTGTTTTTGCAAAAAAACCCGAAACTGCCCTTGTTTTTAGGTTTTCCATCCCAGTTTTGACCTCCAGCTAGAAAATGCCCATTAGCCTATCTTAACATCATTTTTAGCTAAGTTTCATTAGACACAAAAATATCCAGAACAAAATTTCCTAAAATTTTCATATTTTTCACTTTTCTATATTTTATCATTATCATGCTCAAAAATAATGAAAACCTGAAACTACCCTTATTTTCAAGTTTACCGTCCCAGTTGTGATCTCTAGCGAGAAAATAGCCCGTTTGCCTATCTTAACATCATTTTTAGCCAAGGCTCATTAAACATAAAAATATTCAGAACAAAATTTTCTAAAACTTTTATGTTTTGTACTTTTTCAGATTTTACCATTATCATGCTTGAAAATAATGAAAACTGTGGCTAAAAAAAATAGCATATTAGGTTTTTGTGTAACCTTAATGATTCATACACATTACAAGTCATACAATCATAAACACAATTTCACAGCCACATAATCAACATAATAAGGCATTTAAGGCTCAAAATAAAAATTATTACAACCCATGAGTATAAATACATTATAAATCTCTTGAGATCAAAACTTAACTAAAGGAAGTGTTACTAAGGAAGGATTTAGTGCATTACCTTAGTGTGGCTTGAGGAATGGGCTTTAAACCAAGCACGTTTGTTGCTAAACTTTGTGTATTTTTGGGTGAGAGGGGTTCGGCCAAGGAGTAAGGGAAAACAGAGTCTTTTTGTGGCTTTTAGAGTCTTTGGTGTTGAAAGAAAGGAAAATGAAGCAAAATGGCTTCTTAGCCCATTTATAGTCTAACTTAATGACATGTTAAACTTAGTTAATTAAGCATCGAAGGGGCACAAAAATATTAGCTGCCTTGCCCATGAAGATTCGATAGGTGGCTACAAGGGAATAGCCAAAATTTGGCAATAAATTCTTACCATAATGCATAGCACCCTATGTCCCCTAAATCCTATTTTTTAAATATAAAATCAAACCTTCCTCTTTTAAAACAAGGGATCCCCATAACTTCTTATCTATTAGCTGATTGCACAAGTTTAGCAGCGTAAATTTTATCTGCAAAAGCTTTTCTAACAGTCTAATTTTTTATAACAGTATTCGGTAATTGTCAGGTTATGTTATAACCTTTACCGAATAGGTATTTTCTTGATTTAATTCTTATTCTAATCATATCTAAAAGGGTTATAGGTGCTATAGGCTTTCTCTGCATCTGCTTACTATTCCTTTTTGCTTTTATGGTTGTATCCTAAACTGTATTAGCACCATATGTGCGTAATGTACTTATTTTGTGTGGAATTTTTGACTTATGCTATATTGGCTAATTTGGGTGTGCTGATCATGAATATATCAGTTTTACGCCCATCTGAGGTCGTCTTAACAAGTTTTGGATACTGCGTGTTTCATGTTCGGAAGTCACTTTTTGTGCTCAAATGACTAATTTGAGTATATTGATTCTAAATATATCATTTTTATATCAAGTAAATGTCATCTCGACTAATTTTTTGACACTACGTATTTTTTATTCATAATTCACTTTTCATGCTTAATTGACTAATTTGAGCATACTGATTATAAATATATCAGTTTTGTGTCAAGAAAATGTCATTTTGACCATTTTCTCGATATTACGTACTTTTCGCTCATAATTTATTTTTGTGTGCTCAATTGACTAATTTGAGTATACTGATTCTAAATATATCACTTTTATGTCAAATAAAGGTCATTTTGACCAATTTCCTGACACTACATATTTTCTATTCATAATTCACTTTTTGTGCTCAATTAACTAATTCGAGTATACTGATTATAAATATATCAGTTTTCTATTAAGAAAAGTCATCTTAACTAATTTCTTGATATCGTGTGTTACACACGCACACACATGTAATAACATATTACTTAATATATATACATAAACATATATATATATTGTTCAAGAGTAAATAGGATGAATCGATTTATTTTTGGTTGTCCCTTTCATTGTATGAATAGAAATTAAACGTTTTTTTTATTTCGTTTAATCCATTCAAATTAATGATTAAATAGTACTCATAAATTTAATTACTTATTACAAAATAATTATATCCATGATCATGACGGATATTACAATGCTCGAGAAAGACAGTGAGAGAGAGTATCAGTTATTGATATTTTAAATATTACGTATAGATTTGGAATAAAGAGAAATATTAGTGTTTTATAGTAAAGAAAGTTACCATTTTGTATTAGGTGATTTTGTATTTATTGTAATTTAAGATATATATATTTTTTATTTTAGATGATTTGTTAATATTAGAAAACTTATTCGATTTTGTATATTTTAAACTCGTATTTACATGGGAGTCTATTCGTAATATTTCTCGTTAGTAAATGCATCCCTTGCTCTTAGTTCAAAAACATAAACACATTCAAGTTTAAAATTTTTATGTTATACTCCTTTTCTCTTTATCTTAATAACTATTTTATTAGTCAATTTCTTCATGATTTCAGAATACTAAGTTCTGCATTGCACCTTCTTTTGCTATCCCTATGCATTGCGTCCTCTTTTAACAATTACGACTGCCCCAGCACCTAAATGCCTTTCACCTTCTCCTTCCTCTTTTGACAATTGGTCTCCCTCTGTTTAAATATCCCTTGCCTTCTCCCTTCTTTGAACTCTTGCGCCACAACATGTCTGGAAATTTACAATAATATTTCCTTTATTTTTATTTTTTCTAAAAATTTGAAAAGATAAAAAAGGAAAAAAAATATTCGTTAATGCTTCTTCAATTATAGTCCAAGATTAAAGGCCTTATCTCCGTCTACTTTCTTATTTTATATTTAAGAAAATTGTCATTTTATATTTTTTGTAATTTAAAATATTTCTCTAATATAGATGATTTGTTAATAATAGAAAACTTCTCTGATTTAAAATATTATAAACTTATATTTATACAAAAGCCCATTAATAATGAAAATCCATTCATAATGCTTCTTATAAGTAAATTCTACTTTTATTTTTAATCCATAGACGTAAATATATACACATTCAAAATCTTTGGGGATGTTTATTTCTATTTTTAAAATGATTTTTCATTTTTAAAAACATATAAAATGAAAACGATTTCAAAATAGTATTTGTTTATTTAATGTTTTCAAAATTATATTAAAAACATTGGTTTCAAATCTTTTTTTTTTTGTTTTTTTTTAAATTGTTTTATTTTTATTTTTATTTTCTTCCTCCCTCTCCTATTTCTATTTATCTCTCTATTTGTACAGCATCAAATAACAACGATCATGTCTGATGCTGTCCTCCACCTCCAGCGAAAGGCTACAACTACAAACTAATGATAACAACTACTGTTACCTAAAACTCAAATCACCAATATCTTTCACATCTTCCCATCATTGCAAAACATACCATAAATTTTTTTTTATTTTAATCATGACTAATAATTTATTTTTTATTATTTTTTTAAAATTAAACATAAATATATTTTTATATAATATTCAATTACAAAATGAATTTTTAAAAATATAACTAAACAAATTTTTTTTTATGTTTCTTAAAATATATACTTAAAAAATATAATCAAACACATTTTCAAAAATTGTTTCAAAAATAATCTTAATACAATTTTCAAAACTTTTTGATTTTCAATTTTTTTTGAAAACAACAAATATTTTAAAAATAATACCAAGCTTTACTTTTATTTATCATTACCATTCTTCTCTCTCTATTGTAGTTATTATTATTTTATTTAATTTCATTATACAAGACCTCCAATTCTTTCCTTTGTTTTTGGAGGATTTTTTTAAACATCAATTATTCATATCTCATCCACGTCTTAAAAATAAACTTATTTTGTTTGATTTAAAAAAGGCGTCCAAACGCAAAAATTTTCTCAATTTGAGCCAAAAACTTTATAAGGTTAAAACCAAACCCTTCTATAATTTCATATTCAAGCATAAGATTTTCTTCAAAAATGATTCTTTTTAAAAATAAAATTTTTTTAACCCACCTATACACTTATTTATGTTTAAACAAAAAAAAAAATTTTTTATCTCCAATAAATTTTTTTTTTCTTTTCAAAATTAAACATTCCATCCCATAGAATTTATTTTTTAATTTATTTTCTTGTTTTCTAATTTATGAGTTAAGAATACCCGAGACTCGGAGGGAGGAATAATTGAAAACAAACACACATATGGTAGTAGATTTGACAGGAGAGAGAAAAATAAAAAGGAAAAGTAAAGGAAAAATTCAATGTAGTGACAAAAATTTTTTTTTCTTGAAAAAGAACCGTGTAGTTGCTTTTCTTGCATGCAAAGGTCAGGTGCAAAGAAGCGTACGTGGTGCAATAAAAGAGAAGCAACCATGTAGGCAAAGGATGAACAAACTTTCTCAACCCCAACCAAAAAAGAGTAACTAAAACACACTTTTTTTTTTTCTAGAAATTAAAACACACATTAATGTTCATACATACATAATGTATTTATGTATTTGTATATGTATACACATCACAACGCTGATATGATAAGATATTTCCACACCACCCACCCTCATTGTACCTTCTCCAGCATCCACCTGTCCCTCCGCATGCCCTCGCCCCCTTCCCTCCTATCTCTCCTCTCCATACATAACAAACAGTACAGATTTGCAGCTTCACTTCTCCTTTCCTTCTCACATTAAATTCTAAACCCACTTCCATAAATCCTTCCATTTTCTTTTTGATCAACTAGCTTGTTAGAGAGGGCCAAAAAAAAAAAAAAAATACCCCGTTAATATTTAAACCTCTTCCAGTAGCGTACTCCTATACACACACATATATATGTACACATACATAAGTATGTACATATATACATATATACATATGTTTCTTGATATTTCAGTCTTCGACATATGGCACCGACCGTCTGAAGA
Organism: Antiaris toxicaria; assembly: GCA_035233585.1. Lineage (NCBI taxonomy): Eukaryota > Viridiplantae > Streptophyta > Magnoliopsida > Rosales > Moraceae > Antiaris > Antiaris toxicaria. The sequence continues at coordinate 4,078,332 of CP141155.1, forward strand.
GGTGCGTTTTTTAATTGTAGCATCTTTAATCACAACGGGGAAAAAAAAAGTGTTCGTACAAACACAAATAAACAAAGCTAGTACCAACCAGCAGAGTCCAACCACCTGCATGTACGAAAATTAAAAAAAAAAAAAGAGAGAGAGAATTGTTCCATAAAAGAAAAATGAAAATATTTCATAAAACTTCGGTACTCATTTCTCCGCAAATGTAATTAACATTAACAGAAGCCCACATCTAACGAATTAAAAGAGAAAAAGCAGAACGTGGAAGAACAGTACCGAAAGGAAAGGTTAAATAAGGGAAAAAAAATATTCACAGTTTCTTAAGCTGCTAATAATAATAATTAGTTGTTAATCACATATTTAGTCACCCTTGTAGTCCTTTCAGTCATTCCTTAATTCCTCGGTTTTTATTTATTAAAGACACTTTACTTTCTCTCTCCTTTAATTTCTTTTTTCCTTGCTTCGGACTAGGGTGTTTCCATGAGTAGATCAGAACTCAGAAGCATATTTACATCTATATATATATTTATATATTTATATGTGATATATTTATTATGGAACAAAATGAGATGATCGGGCCATCGTAGAGGGGAGGGCAATACTAACGTTACCGGCCGAGGCACAGAGCGGCGTTGACGTCCAATCGCCATGCAAAGCCACCGGCGTCCATTCTCCAGACGTCGCAGGGGACTGTGAGGGAGCTCTTTGTCACCTCCTTCCCGTCCACGTAGCACTGCAGTCTCACCCTGCACGTGAACGCCGGGTACGTTAGCGTCACCGCCGCTGGTAACCTCTCCTTCATCACCAACCACACCATGATATTAATATTGTTCTTGTTGTTGATGATAGTCCTCTCATCGCTACTTACTATCTCATGGCCTCCACCACCCTGGCCCACCAACTCCCTGTAGGCCCCGTTCGTCCACGTCACCCTCCCGAAACCGTCCGATGTGAACCCCGGACACGTGTCCCTCTCCAGATTCATCCTCCTCTCCTCGTCTGTACGCCCCAGGGCGTGTCCGTCCGTCCACGTGTCCGTCACGCATTCCACCGTCACGCTGGAACCCACGACTCTGACCGGTCTCGGAGGCGGCGACGGAACCATCACTGCCGTCGGATCTGGCGACCGGCTGGGAAATGATGATGATCTCTGGTCAAAGCTAAGCCACGTCGGCAAGGGAGAGACCGGATCGCTCCTTTCCTCCTTCGGCTCCGGCGTCTCCGGCAAGAGAGGAAGAAGAGTTACCACCGTCTGATCGTCTTGATGTTCAGCAACTACCGCGCCTGATCGTTTCTGATCATCTTGATGACCAGGCGAAGCCTTTCTCCGCTTATTATTGTTGTTATTGCACCGCTTATTAGCACTAGCACCGCCGTCTCTGGCGTACTTTCTCTTTCCTCTCCCGCCTCTGACATGGCGGTCGCTCTTCTCAAACTTAGCTCCGGCGCCGGCGACATCCCCTCCGGCGACCGGTTTCGGCGCGATCGGACGGAATCTGAGCATTATCCGATCCACCTTCGACATATCGTACCCGTACACTCCCCCGCCGGAATACCTTGCAATACAGCAACCACCTCTCCCGTCCATCTCTCTCTCTCTCTCTTTATAACCGTATTTTCTCTCTCTAGAACGGCCTACAAATCGGAACGTGTTTCTCAAGTCCCTCACAGGAAACGCAGGATTCGGCAGAGAGGGTTTTTCTATTTATAGCAAGGAAGGGTGCGCCAGCCTAGTCTGATTTAAACACGTGTACGGAAAGCGACGCTACAGCGCAGAAATAAGATTGGCTGGCGAGCTGAAACGTGGCATGGCAGATGGGTGGGACCCAGTGGGAATGCTAGGCTCTAGGGACATGGGATTGGGCCTCACGACTGAGCCAATAGGAAGTGAAATAGCGTTTCTAATGGAAACTGCAATTCTCTGTCCAATTATGATAAATTATATTTTTGGTATTTTTAAAATAAAATAAAATAATATTATTAATTAGATATTATTCGGAATATTATTTTTTAAACGCAAGATTTGAATCAGCATGTAAGCGTCCGTTTGCCTCGTGAAACGTGTACCGGGTTGGAGGAGAGAGAAAGAAAAAGAGGGAAGACTGTGATCGAGAAAGGGTACACGTGGGCCAATGGGAGGTGGATAGAAACGAGACCCAAGATTTTCGGGTGTCCATAATTAGCAGGATCTGATTACGCCAAGTGTATGGCCAGATGACGACACGGATCTCTGTTTGTCCCCGTGGTTGGAGAAATTTTTATGAAAATATTTTTCAAAAATAAAACGTTTTGCTCTTTTCTCCTATGAAATGACATAAATGCCCTTGGTTGCTTGTGGCCAGTTATTGGGTTTTTGCGTGTCACTTCTAGGGTAAAATTGGAAGCAGGTTAAAGTTTGCTATTTTGAGGAGGGGTCAGTTTCAGTCAGTTTTCACGGATCAGCTGCCCAATGAGGTTGTACCACGGAGCTTTTGTTGAATTCAGGAGGACCCGGGGTAAATTTGGAAATTTAACGGATTTTTATGGACATGCTAAATAATAATTAAAAAAAATATTACTAAATTAGCAAAGAAATTTAAGTCATATGGTCTTCTAAGATATTACTTTGAGGTGGTGTTACCTGTTTAGGTAACCACTAATCATTGTTGGCACTTGTTAGATTACATTGAGCCGCTGAAGCCATTACATTAAGGGCTTGATTAGGAGAGTTTTAGAAATGTTCTTTTTTTCATTGGAAAAATAATAAATTTTAAAAAATATTTAGGAAAAAAAATTTATTTGGAATGAAAAATATAAAATCTTAAAAATTTATTTTAAAAAAATTATTAATGTGAATTTTGTTTCGTTTATTTTGAAATTCTATGTAATTTAAAAAAAAATTATCTCATCTAATCTTATATATGTAAAATTATAGATTTTAAAATTTAAAACTTACTTCAGAATTATAGAGATATAAATAGTAAAAAATAAAAATGAGATAAAAAAAGTATTAAAAAAGTTGGTTTTGATCTCCAAAACCAATTCAAATGCCCTAAGATATTGTTACATGCATTATGTATATTTATATATATAATAGATTTTTGTTAGGCCATAATCAATCTGCAAGTGACCTAAAACAATTGTATTTATATCAAAATTAATATCATTGGGCTAAATGCAAAAAAATATCTTGTTTGTAATATACTTTTGAGTTATGTATAATGCACTCTCTAAAATAAAATGAAAAAAAAAACAAAATAAATAGTTTTTTTTAATACAAATATGACGATATTATAGAAATTTCCACGTTAAATGAATTGCATATCTAAAACAAACTATATGTTATTTATATTATGACTAGTTGGGACTTGGGAGAAATACTTATCTATCTATCATTGATTGTCTATTAAGTAAGTTGAGTCCCACATGTTTTTATGAAATAGTACCATTCACAATGGGAAAAGGAAATGAGAATAAAAGCTCAAATGGAAAAAAGAAAAAGTACTGCACTATAATTGATCTAGTTTGCTGATCTATACACTTCATCCACCCATCCATGACCATGCAAGGTCCACAACATAATCTCTTCCATTCATATGCTTCCTCTCTCATGGCCATAATATGCATGCCTGCAAACCGTTTCAAAAGGGGGGAAAAAAAATCCTTTTCAAAGTTCCCTCATTCTTATATAATTTGTATGTTTAGAGATATAAAGTGTATCCATGCATTAATTTGTCAATTATATCCGGTGACAGATCTAGAAATTTCTCTCAGTAGAGTAACATGAGCAAATATAATTTTTTATTAAAAAAATAATGGCTTTATATGAATAAAGAGTTTTAATAACTTTTTATTTATTTTTATCAATGTGTTATAATTATCGGGTATAGCTCTTATATTTTATAAACATTCAAAAAATTTGTTCTTGAACTTTCCTAAATGTTGGGTTTATGAAAAAAAAAAAAAAAAAGAGAGAGAGAGAGAGAGTTTTTAGCGTAGAATTTGTTAAATATATTATTTATATATATATATTTTACTAAAAACTAAGTATCATCTTTTTTTTCACACCATCATTCTTGTTCTTTTTAATATGGATGATCTTAACGATTAATATAAAAAATGTACACATCAACATTCCGGATGTTGATATTGTAAAGTTAATATCTTAAAAAACAAAAATAAATTTTAAAAATAGCAAAAATATGTTGATAAATTAACTATGAAAAAAAAAAATCAAATGTTGGTTACGGTACTAAAATATAAAAGATAATCTAAGGGTATGTTTGGAGCATGTTTTAAAGATATCTAAAACTAACTTTTTTCTAAAACTTCACAATTTTTTACTATTTACATCTTCAAAACGTTACAGTAAACTCCAAATTTTAAAAATTCATAACTTTATGTATACAAGTCTAAATAAGATAATTTTTTTTAAATTACATAGAATTTCGAGAGGAATGAAACAATATATATATTGATAGTTTTTTTCTAAAAAAATTTGTAAATTTTTTTATTTTTTCACTCCAAACAGTTTTTTCTCCCAAACATATTTTCCAAAATAACTTTTTTCCAAGTCAAAAATAATGTCTCCAAACATCTCCGCCAAACACCCCTAAGTTTACTTATGACTTAAAAACATAAAAATAATTTAAGTTCGAGTATATAAAAAAAAAATTTCAGTGGGGACACATTAAAATTTCAGTGGTTCTTTTTAAAATTCTGAAAACTTGAGAGGAGGCACGTGCCCCATCGCCCCCGCCCCCTCAATCCGTCACTGATTGTATCTTTGTGGTTATATCAACAAATATATATATACCCTTGTTCATGATTTTTCTTTTTCAAGGAATTTTTTTTTACGTTCCTCCAATTATTAGGGGTGTGTGTGTGTTTATATATATATATATATGCATTTCTTTATAAATAAATGTTTGTATAAAATTACATGATGAATATTTATAGGATCATGCCATGAACTGTACCTTATATGAAAAAGCAGGAAACTTGCTTGGACCTTTTTGCAAATCTCTGCTATCTATGTATTTTGGTGTATTTCCGTTTTTTTCTCTTGCGCACTACAACTCTGTGTGTGTGTGTGTGTGTAATAACGTGGTTGTGCAAGTGTGAAAATGCCTTTGTATTTTATTATCCTCGTTACTTTTTTTTTTTTAATGAAATTACTTAGGGTGTGTTTGGACATATTAGATCCAAACTAAAATTTTTGATTGGATTTTTATATTTTATATGAAAAATTAATAAAATTTATAACTAATTTTTTAAAAGTTAACCGATTATAATTTTCAAATCCTATCTCAAATCGTCATTCCAAACGCAAGATTAATTGGAAGAAGATTGTACCCATTATCAAATGTGTCCACGAGGAAGCAACTAACGGCGAGCTGGTTTAAGTAGTTAATCAGTAGGAAGATGACACATGCAAATACGAGTCGCCTCTAAAAACAAATGATGTTTTTACACGTGGCCGCTCACCATATTGAAACGTGGAGCATTTCCATGAAAACCACCCTTGTATATGTGTGCACCATTCAACATACCATCCAACATAAATAGAACTGAAAATACATCAAATTTGCACACTAGAAAATTCCAAAACCCCACCATTGTTTACAATGATTTGGCAGTGAAATATATTGCGCAAACTTTAGCCGTTAAAAAAAGAGTGGTCCAAACATGATAGTGTTTTTTCTTCTTTTTTTACTGATGAAAAAAATCATCACTATCCTTATTTTTTTTTTTTATGTATTGTCTATTCGAGAATCTAATAAAATTACAAGTGAAACAATACTCAATCTAAAAATTTTATTTTCATATAAAGAAAGCGAAGGAGGGAGGGAGAGAAAAAGGAATTGAAATAAATTTTTACGTTTGAATATGAGAAGTTATAGTGTTAGAAACATTAATTTATAAAATTATGACTTTTAAATACGAACGTTCGTGATCATAAATCATTATATTTTTGCTTATATATAATCTTTTATTTTAATTAATATGAAAATATTTTAATATCTATTAATAATAAAATAATAATCCACATAAAATTTGATTTAAAATTTAAGATTATATAATTGATGTTTATTGTATTATTCTATGAAAAATATTTACTTTTTAGATCTGTATTGATTTTATTTGTTTTATGTGGTTTTATTTTAATAATATTTTGATCAAGCTTGTATTATCCATGACAAGAAGAAAGAAAGAAAGAAAGAAAGAGGGAATCCAATTCATCGTTTTGTTTGTGATCCTAAATAAGCTCTCTCTCTCTCTCTCTCTATATATATATATATTTATTCCAATACAACACAAGAATAGGTCACATCAAGTATTTTCACTTCTTTTGGCACAAAATCAGATTAGTGACCAAAAGCCACGTGTTCTGGCTGCACATGGAACTGTCATGAAACTGAAAAGAACTAAAACCTGTATTTGCTCTCGTTGTGTTTGTGGTTAGAAATGTTTGAAATTTAAAGAGTATGTTCAAGCCTTAAGGAGACATGTCTTTCAATAATTCCGGCAAATGGCAAACAGTATTGTTGACCACGAAGTCCACCATTATTGTACTTGTGCCATGTTTCGAGCACGTGGGATGATCTTGGACGTTAACTTGCCCATCATGATGGAATATTTACATTTTTTTATCTATGGGAGGGTCCATGTATATATATATTATGTGAAAACCAGTGCGCCAGATTGAAATAGTGGTGGAGGCTCATGAGAAGGTCATGCTTGTTTGGTGACTAAATAATAATTGAGGTCCGTTTGTTTGTTTCATTTGCTTAGATTTAAAATTTTAATCTTAATTTTATTTTTTTTAAATTAATAAAAATTATAATTAAATTAATCAGTTTCGATTTAAAATTTTGATTATGAAAACTTGTATGTCTTTAGTTTGGTTTTTAGGCTTTGTAACGCGTGCCTAATATTTTAGATTCAAACAAGTGAATATTTTTTTTAATAAGAGCAAATGAATTTTGTTTGTGCGCAATTGACTATCTACAATTAATACATATATAGGTTTGTATTTTGCGTCGTTTAATAAAAATACAAAATTTATTAATTTTACATATATTTTTAAATAGATGTAAATTTAATAATATTTAACGGTTTGAAACATATTTTAATAGGAATACTTTAACAGGTGTGTTTCTTTAAGGGTGTGATTATTGTTTTATTTGTTTAGCATATTTATTTTTAAAAAATAAAAAAAATTTTATTTTAAAAAAATAGATTTTTCTAAATTTTTGTATTTGAATATCAAAAATTTTTATTTTTAAAAAATAAAAAAGAATTATTTCTAAAAAATAAAATTTTTTTATCTATCTAAATAATTTTTTATTTTTATAAAAAACCTAAATAACTTTTTATTTTTTAAAATTAAAATTTTTCTATTTTTTATTTTTTAAAAATAGATACTCCACCTTTGTTTTTGAAATCTTGAGTTTGAATCTTCTTTAACTTTTTAATAAATTATTTTTTAAGAAAAAAAAAACTGAATTAATATATTCAAAGTATATGGCATAAAGGATCAATCCTAGCAAAGTCCTTAAATTAAAAGAATTTTGTTATTTAAAAAAACTCAAACAAAAAAAAAAAAAGATAAAAGGTTGAAGGTGACTGATCATGAGTGCTTTGTGTCACATTCTTTACTTTCGTTTTGTGAACCAAATTTGTTGGTTGGTTCAAGGTTGGGTGGGTAGACTTGCGGAGACAGAGATGAGATAAGCGTTTGCATAAAAAAATTAAAAAAAAAAAAGCAAAGTAAAGAAAAGAAAAATAAATACACAAGGGGTCAAATTAGATTTATTGCAGTGATAGCGTTATCTTAATGATATGTATTATTTTTATGGGAAAATATATTGTATTGCATAGATAGCGACTTGCTGGTAGGGAAACAGCCATTAACAAGTACATAAAGGCATGTGGAAACAGTTTATTAGTTACCGAATCGGCAAATTCCTTTCATGAAAACGACTTTTGATTGTTAATGTCTACTAAAGCTAGAGAGTTTTAATTTTTTGCTCCTTGTAAGTCTTAATTTGAAGTTATAAATATGTAAACCTGTATACGACTGGTTATCATCTTTATATTACGTTTGCATATCGAGTCAATTTTTTTCACTCATAAAAATTATTATATTAAATAAGAAAATTATGAAAATAACTCTTGATATATATACATGCTTTTTTTTTTGTTCTCTTTTAAAGATTTGATTGGATTTTTTACCTTTTATATTTATCTAATTAGATGTTAAAGGACTGAAAACTATGAGTCCGTTTGGATGGAGTGTTTGTTTTTGAAAAATGAAAAATTTTTAGATATGAAAAATAAAAAATTATTTAGAATTTTTTTTAAAAGTGAAAAGTTGTTTGGGTGGGTGAAAATTTTTTGTTTCTAGAGAGTTCTTTTTTCATTTTTCAAAAATGAAAAATGTTAGATGTTCAGATACGGAAATTTAGGAAGGTTCATCTTTTTTAAATGAAAAATTTTTCATTTTTCAAATTTAAACGTGTCAAACAGACGGAGGCTATTATAATTGGATAATAATTAAGAGATTTGTATTTTAAAGGTCAATCTTACAAATTATTCTTAAATGATGTCATTGTTCTTCCAATCTATCCATCATTTGTGGAATAAATGTGGAATGGTATAATAATAAAAAAAAGAAGATATGATTCAGTTGTACTTAAAGATTGATTTAGTTTTATTCACACCATATAGCACAATCCGTTAATCGAACAATTCAAGTAAGATCTTCTATCCGAATAATCATCTATCGAGTTTAAATACACGATACATCATGGAAACAAATAAAATAAAATAAAACATCCTTACCCTTACACAACTGCTTTAGTTGGCTATCAGGGTAGGAGAAGAGAATTTCAAACGTCAACTCTAGGGGAGAATATTAAAAACTTTATCCAATGCCCCTTTTTCCAACCATTTTAGGTAAAACATCCTTTCTACTACACAACTGCTTTAGGTGGTTATCAGGGCAGGAGAAGAGAGTTACAAACGTCACTCTAGGCCGGAGAATATTAAACAACTGGTTTAGATGGTTATCAGGGCAGGAGAAGAGAGCTACAAACGTCGCCCTAGATCGGAGAATATTAATAACTTTATCCGGTGCCATTTTTCCTTAATATGGTGTAAAGATTACGTATGTAAGCATTGGTAGGTTTCATAATACCCTTTTTTTTCTTTTTTTGCCGCTTTACAGGTGGGGCTAATTATATATATTCGTGATCAAGTAGGGTCCAGAATTGAAGATAGAATCGTTGATTAGATTTCTTAGTGGCATCTCAGATATTAATCAAAAGTGAAAAGGACACCCCTCGGTTTTCAAGCAGACAAGATCACCTTTTGTGCCCGTAGATCCTACTAATATATATTCACGAAAATGGTTGTCACCTTTTCATATTAATTAATTGCCAATTACCAAAACAAGAGAAGGATTAGGGCTGGCTAGCTTCATGAACACAAATGAACTGGTTTAGTTTATAAACTTATCTCCTTATGGAAAAAAAAAATCCCACCAATTCGGGATTAAATAATTCAAAAGATCCCTTCGCAATTACTAATTTAATTCATCGACGGATGACTAGGATCTTAAACCTATATTTTCCGGGTAATTTTATGACCAGGATCTTAAACCTATATTTTCCGGGAAGTGTTCCCATTTTTTATTCTAGCTAGGACAAATAATAGACAGAGTTTGTACAGAATTAAATACAAGAGTTAATTGCAATTTAACATATAAGATGAAGATGAATGAATATTAATGGTGCTTATTGCCAATCAAGTTATTTTCATATAACTTTTATGTAAAATTATTCATGTATATATATTTTTTGAATCTGGAGATTTAGGGATTCACACACAGTATTTTATAATGTAATTAAATGTAGAATTATCATTAAGTTATATTTATAATCTTAAATTATTATTTTTATATATTTTTATTATTAGTTGTTGTATAATTTAAAACTTTAATCTCTTCTTTATTTTTATGTTCAAAAATTTCTCATCATGTATGAGCTTGAAATGTAAGGATCACCACTACGGCAGACTAGTTGTTGGCTGCTAGTAAGGAACATGTTCTTTTTGCTAGGTTTCTCAAAAGTGGGATTTGGGAATTTTCATCCACAGTGACACTTATTTTTTCTTTTTGAACGTACAGTGACACTCATTCATGCTTTGCAAAATACATATTCTACATTTCCACGTTTGCTCAACATTCATATTCAAAAATCTTACTCATTTTGTTTTCTTTTTCTTTTTCTTTTTCCATATCTTTTTCTTTTTGCCTCACGGTCCTCGGAGAAAAGTGAAATGATACTTTAATTGTTAATTCGTGTAAAGAAAAGCAAAGAAAAGAAATCAAAAGAATTCTAGTGAAAATGTAATTCATTGCACTAGGTGATTCTGTATAGAAAAAAGGATTATAAATAGATCTTTCAGATTTGAAACAAACTAATAGTTGATATAATTGATGTAGAAAAAACTAAAAACATAAGCAAGCAACAGAATTTTAAAAATTTTTTAAAGATCATAATAATTCATGTTATCATATACAATAAATCACATAACAATCTTTATACTTTCAGTGGAAAGCACCAGGAACGTCAGAGGATGTGACCAAGAAAACATTAACCAACTAGTTTTTTTTTTTACTATTCTTTAATTCCTGGATGGTAGCATATGTGGGCACTCAATTTCTTGATCGATATTCTGTGTGGCTTGTCTTATTTTAACCACCTAGATTTTTAAGAATTTATTATTATAAATGAGAGTTATAATAATAAATTCACTTATTTGAGAATTTGTAGTCTAAAAAAAATAAGAGCCTTGAGGGCCTTATTTATAATGAATACATTAAGTGGCTTTCAAAATTTAAACTAGATACTAAAAAAGATTTTTCTTCTCCTTCCCTATATTGTAGCCGAATTTTACTCTAAAAGATTGCCCTAAAAAATTCATCCACTAAGTTACGGGAAGATCCAAAATTTGATTCAAATTTAAATCTCTATAAATCTTGTGATTATATCTTTATGGATAATGTTCCATAACTTCAGTTTAAATTCAAAATAAAATCATGACAACTTTATTTGAATTAAACAATTATGTAATAATCATCCAAATTAAAATCAAATTAGGGGAAAATCTTTCTTCCTTATCTACATTGATAAACGCCAACATTAATGGACCAAATATAAGATTTTGTTCAATTTAAATTCAAATAAAATATTTTTTAATTTAAAATATTTATTTAAATAAGATTATCTAGATATTTAAATTAATTATTCAAATAATTAATTTATTCATATCTATTCGAAATTCAGATCCATCTCATATACATATTTTAAAAGGTAAATACAATTAATTTAAATTTCAAATCTTATCTTTCATACAAATATTTATACAAATTAAATGTTTACTCTATTAATTTAATAAAACAAATTCTCATTTTACCCTTACAAGAAAAAAAGCCTATACTTTGCATAGGTGACTCGGATTTTTCTCTTCACTAAGTGTAAGAGTATAAGTTATAAATAATACCTCAATCAATTATCATCCGTTAAGTAATTATGCGGAGCTAGTAAAGAGACCAATTGAACATATATAATGTGAGTTCCAATAATTTATGTAATTATTATTCTATACCAAATAAACTTATTACACAATTATTAGTTTCAGAGTCATGCCACTAGAAACTTGAAACTTTACTCCCAATTATGTACTGAATTACGCAAGTAAGTAAATAGCCATCGTCTAATGATCTTGTCATATATGCAATACTCTTATGTGATATCCATTATCAACCTTAGGTCAAAGTCTGTTCAACCTTTTGATCATTCTATATTAAAAATCCATTATACAGCTGATTAAGAAAATAATTATTTACCATATGTGAATAAGAAATTATTTACAAAGCAAATAACCCAAAGCCTTGTCAATTGTCATATCTAGTATAATGTCGTTAAGAGGATAATCTTTATTCCATATTAGAGCTATAATTCCATATCTTTAAGCAAACATTTTATTATATATAAGCTATATACCTAATGAATCGATTTATAAGCTTATTATTTTCAGGACGCTTTAGTTTTTAGAATATCAAAGTATACAAGTCATAAACATAAAACCATTTATTTATTCAAAATTAAGTTTATTGCATAATGAACATTAAAATTAAATTAATTTACTCAAGTAGATTACGTAGATCAATTACACTTTGATCCCAGTGTAATATGTCACCACCAAGTAACATATTTATGTTTTTATTCGGGAGTCAAATTGCTATAGACAATCAAGACAAACCGTCTCTCTAATTAGCTTTTGATAACATAATAGTCTTAACATGAATTAGATGTTCACTCTAACCCCACAGATTACGAATTATAAATTGATGCTATGTTTGTTTACCATATTGCATTCGCATTGCATTCGAACGTAATGCAATTTTTATTCAAATGTAAAAGTATTACATTCAAATACCAATCACATTACTTTTAAATTCAATATAATTACTATTTATCATTCCACTTTTTTTACTATTCTTACTAATCATATCACACACTCTCTTTCTCTTTCTTTTTATCTCTTTACTTTTATCAATCACATCGCATATAATACAATTCAAATACTTTTCATCCAAATACATATTGCATTTAAATGCAAAATAAATACTTTTCATTCAAATATAAATTACATTCAATGTATTACATTAAAACACAATGAAAATGCAATGTGTTACCTAAACACCCCATTACACTACTTATTTAAAAATGTTATCTTCTTGCAAATAAAAGGCCATTATATGTAATATTTTAACAGTTTAATAATAAGTTATCAATGAGATATATTTACTTATATTTATTTTTATATAAAAATAAGGTGAGAATATATAGCAATATAATGAATAACCTCTAATATATTATTAATCAATTTAAAAATAAATCAAATACATAAAAAATGTCATTCCTTCTTGAGGCACTCCTAACAATTGAGACGGTACACATGTACTACTACTAACAAAATCTTAACAGACGTCTAACAAACTAATATAATCTAATTACAAACTAATTTCTTCCCTTAACAGCACCCCTTAAACTTAGAGTGGAAATGCCTTTTACTCTGAGTTTGTTTTTTAGGGTCTCAAAACTAGAGCTTGATATAGCTTTAGTAAACACACCAGTAATTTGGTCAATTGTTAGAACGTGTCTGACATCTATCTCCTTGTTGAAAGCTTTGAATTCCCCACCCCAATAAGTTTGTATAGACTTTATCTTAAAACCCCACTGTAATTTTACTAGTGCCTTAAAGTTAAGAAAGGTAAAGTAGACTTCGAGAGTGGACCAACCTTGTGCTAATGTCTCACAATTCACAATCCCTGTAAAAATTCCATCAAAAATCGAAGACAATAACCACGAAAGAATCAGTTAATCCTGTTGCTCCCAATCCAAGAATTCAATATTGATTTTGCCAGTTCCTTTATCTGCGTGATTCAAGAAATTCAATGGTCGATTTGAAGATTCAAAAACGAAATGTTGAAGACAATGACCTCGAATCATTGAAAGAACTTGCTTCTTCCACACTAAATAATTGTCATCATCCAATTTTGAAGAAATTCGATGACAAAATAAAACTGGAACGAACTTCGCAGCAGTTTTAGCAGCTTTGGCCATGACAGTAGTTGGAAAATTTCTCCGTCAACTGTGAGAGAGCTTTGATACCATGTAAAGAAAAGCAAAGAAAAGAAATCTAATGAATTATGGTGAAAAAGTAATTTATTTCACTAAGTGATTCTGTACTCGAAAAGAGAACTACAAATAGATCTTCAAGATTTGTAACAAACTAACAATTGATAAGATTAAGACCGTACATGTGTATCACTATTAACAAAATCATAATAGACTTCTAACAAACTAATACAATCTAACTCCATACTACTATTTCCCCTAACAATACGTAATTAAACTTTATTTATTTATTTATTTATCTTTAGTTTAGGGAATTATCTTTCTCCCAAACTTCATTGTAATTTATAGAAGATTAATTTGTATTTAGATTTTATATATGCTCTCGAGATTTTTAATTGCCTCATTTCACATAATTAACTTTCTGTTAAATAAGGATGATAATAGGATGGGATAGAACGGACATGCTTCCCCTGTAAAAGTACTTTTACTTCTTCAATTGAAGAAACTCGGTTAAAATACTTCTAGATTATGTTAAGTAAGGATGGAAATGGATAGGGCAAGATTGGCATGCTTTACTCATCCTTATATATTAGTTGGCTTTGGTCATTTAAGTCTATTGAATTTAAAACAAGGTTAAGGTAGGAGACTCTTAATTGAGAGATTATCCCTATATATACTCTGCCTATTTATTTATTAAAAAAAGCTTAAAAATTATCAGAACTTAAAGCAATTTTATTATATTAAGTACAAGTTCCATGGCCAGTACTAATATCTCTTGAAAATAAAACTAACTACGAAAATCGACAATATGAAACTAGTTTTCAAAAATTCAATACAAGAGTTGCTAAAAAACAATCTAGACTCTGCAAAACATACATCATATATCATTTCATATACGTAACATATATAACATGAATATATTCAAACCCATTTGATAGAATTTTTATTTTTATTTTTTATCAAAAGATAAAAAAATAAGAAAAAACCACATATTAGGAACTAATAATATATAGAGTCAAAATGATTTTAGAATTTTTCAATATAAATATTAAAATAAAATTTATGACGTCTAATTTTAATTTTATACAAAATTTAAAATCTACTCATAAGATTTTTTATTGAAGCTATATTTTTTTTTGGCTTTAATAAAAAGCTCTTCTAATAAATTATATGGCATGTTTGGGATAGTTTCTTAAAAACTACTTTTAGCTTTCTGAATCTAGATGTTACTTTTAAAGTGTTTAAATAATTTGCTAAAAAAGCTTCCAATTTTCAAAAAAATTATTACTTTTGAAAAAAGTTTTTTAAGTAAATTTTAAAATTTATCTTAAAGTTTAAATTAAATATTATAAACTTAATTTTAATGTTTTTAATACTTATTAAAAAATTTTAAAATAATTTTAATTTTAAAAATATAATTTTTAAATACTTGTTGAAAAACAACCGTTTTTTTTCTCATATTAACTAAAAATAAAAGTAAAATCTCTATTAAACAAATCCACGCAATTATTTTCAAAAGTAGTTTTTAAACCTAAAAAACTAAAAACAGCTTTTAGATAACTTTCCCAAACAGACTCAATCAAATCAGGATGCAGTCCCGGTGGAGGTGCTTTTCCTATCCTACCAACCAATTTTATATCTTACATGCCCACCTTATTAAGGGCAAGTACTTGCGGATAGATAAGAAAGAACGTGCTTGCGGACAGACAAGTAATTATATCTATGTAACATACATTGACGTTTCTAGAAGATCAAATTTACTGTCGAGTTACTATTAACCTACAGGCGATCTTATATTACATACGCTAAAGAATCATGATATATATGATGCAATGAGCTAACATCATGTACTAGGAAACATAGTATTATAGTAAATACATATTTGACTTTTATTATAAGATATAAAGATTGAAATTGAAGTTTCAAAAAATAAAAATTTAGCAAAAAAAAAGTTCTAAAAATTTATATATGACAATCTGATGATTCATATTCATCTCTTCAAAACAAGTTTTCCGGAGAAAACATACACAAAGATTGACTAATTGGGTGGGCATTGGCCAATTAATATTATTTATTCAATATGGCTAATAATATACATGATCATAAGGAATCCTTTTTGGTTACACATTGTTAGTGCACCACCCACATGGCGCTTTACAGGCCAATCTCAGATTGGTCCCTTGGGTAGTACAACTTTTGAGTTGTAAGCGCCTAGATTTTCCTTCGTTCTTATCATGATCTTTGGCACGTACGACTTGGAAATCTATGCAAAGAATATTGGTGGACATGGATTAATGATAAATAACCATGTATATATATAATAAAAGTTATATGTATATATATATAATTTTTTCTTTGGTTTACTTGACCAATGCCATTAGATTTCCTTGCATTTACTCCACCTATATGACTTTTACGTTTTCTTTTGCTTAAATAAACTCAATAAAGATTTCCAAGGGGTATGCATGTGATGTTGAAATTTTTAATTTTTAATTTTTAATTTTATTATATTATTATATTCAAAAAGTTTCTTGTCGTCATGTCAATGTGTAGCAGCTAGAAGAATTATAGTTGTGAAGCTCGTTATCAATTTCTTTCTCCCAACTACTTGATATATATCGAATTGGTTTTCCTTATGTTGAAAAAATTGTTATGATAATGTTGTGATTCATATATATTATAGATAGATGTCATTCAATAGAGAGCAAGTGGAGCGAGCTTGTAAGTATATGAACAACTGCACTTAAAATTTCTAACTAGAAGACTATCCATTAAGACATTTTGTTTTGTGTTGTTGGTCAGCTTATTCACGTCTTAAAGTTGGAATAAAATTTCATCGCAAAATGCTTTCTTGCAACAACATTACAAGAGAAAAAACAACAAGTCAAACTATAAATGGACATGATATTTTTGCAATCATGAAAAGCAAAAAAAAAAAAAAAAAAGGATTGGTGAATTATTCTAGATCCATCTCTAAATTTTAAAAAGGTGAAAATAGAAGATATTGATGAAGACTTATATAGGACTTGTTTTCTAACTGAACATATTAAAGTGAAAAATGTATACAATCGTATATATTCATGAACGTAACACTAACATTAGAAGAATGAAGTAATAATTTGTTATATCTCAGATAACAAAAACTTTTTATGTTTTACATTTTTAATGTAAACATTGCGTAATTGAATGTATCAACACTTTACAATAACTAAATTTTTTAATGTTATACCCTTTTAATATCAATATTACATTAAATAAATATCGTATTGTGTTTCTCAATATTAATATTACGTTAGATAAATATTATATATATTATGCTTCTCGTTAATATATGTTATGTTAAAATAATGGGAACATAATAAAAACCTATTGATTCGTCTCATTAAAAGGAACATAACAAAATCCTGTATATATATATATCAATCAACTTTTACTACAATGTTTAAAAACCACAAACGATCATGACACTACATTTAAGCCAGTGGAAAAAACAGTCGCACACAACCCACATGCACTAAGACATCATGTTCGTTTATCTCCAATATTCGACTTCATCCATAATGATGCACCACACCTTTCTCCAATCAGATGAGAACACAACATCACGCTTAGGAAATAGAACCACGATGCTTTACAATATTTAAACTATGCTAAACCAATCAAGTATATATATATATATGTATATGTATATAATATGTATATATTATATTCAACGCCCTACTTTCAATGACTTGTGTATGATAAAGTTGTCCTTGGCTATGGTTGGAAAGTAGTAATGAGTTCGTGACACGTATATGTGTATTGTTGCATGCCAACCCCCACATGCTTACCCGTCTAGGGCTGCTACGGTCCAAATTCATTGTGATCTGGATGTGGACGATTTGTTTTTGAAACTTTCATTTTCAATGTCCTAGAAGGAGCTAGGAAACGCTTTTTGCAATTGGGTGGCTAAATATATGGCATTAGAATATGTTCTTATTGCATACCGTTCGGGGTAAGGTCTACGTCCACGAATCGCTTAAGAATCCAAAGTCTTCCTTCTTCCAAGGTTATCCTAAACCAAAGTAGACTTCGTACGGACTCTCATTATTGTTTGCAATGCTGTTTTGATTTGTCTTTCTGCACAAGACGACTAGCGTACTGGAAGACGTGGAATTCCACGCAGCAACATAGCTTGGCAGGTTATGCAAACAGTTTGGTTGTTAGTGAAATAAAAGCATGATTTTAGAATAAAATATGAAATATACAAACATATATATTTATATATATATGAAGTATAAGGCTCTGTTTTTAAGTATTAGATATATATATCTATCAACAACTATACATAAAAGTGAGAATAAGTTTTGCAATTCATCCAAAAGTTGAACCAGTCCAATGGTTCAAAATGAATCTCTTTTATATAGTCTATATATATATATATATGTGTATATAAGTGAGAATAAATTTTGCACTTCACCCAAAAGTTGAGTCAATCCAATGGTTCAAAATGAATCTCTTTTTACTAAATTTAAATCTAACGGTTTAGATTTAGTCCACATGCTTTGTTACTTTTGTTACGGCTCACACTTTTATATATTTAAGAGAATTAATGGACAACAATTACACGTTTTTAATTTCTATAAAACCGTTTCTAGCTTTTTTTTTTTTTTTTTTGTCAACTCAGATGCTGGAATTGGATGACATGTTTTTTTCATTGTTGTTTTTTCGTAGCTTCTTAGTATTTGACTCTCTTTTTCTTGTTTTCTTTTTTGTTCTGTTTTGAATGTTGGTATTTTGTTTTTCCGGGTGAAATTATAGAGATTGCCTCTTGGGTTGTTCTCTCTTGAATTATGGAAATTTTATTATTTTGACAAGTATTTAATGGAATGATAAAATTAAAATATAAAAATAATTGCCCAAGATCGGTTAATACATGCGTCTTCTAATTGGATTAAATTGACAAATTAAAAAAAACACACAAGATTTTCTCATTATGTTATAGAGAAATTATTCTACGGACCGGGTGTATTACATCATGATATTTGCGTAATATACCTGTCCAATGAATAATTAATATTTAAGTGATTTGTTAATCTCAATTATGTTTTAAATTTCTCATTACTATTTTCTTTCCTAATAAATCTCAACTTATATGTGTAATTAGGATAATTGATATTAAAAACTTAAATAAATGTCAATCAATCATTAAACGGATATACTGCATAAATATGATGACATGATACACCCGATCTATTGAATAATTTCTCTTATATTATATTATATCATATTAACTTCAGCTTGCTATTATGTTACTTAATCTTTTTATCCAATGATTCAAATTTATTCTTCCTTACTTAATCTAAATCAAATGATTTGATTTTTCTCCTAAATGATTTGATTTTTCTCCACATGTCTTTTTAATTCACCAACACCTCACGTATTAATGTATGTCAAGGAGGCTATTTTGTAGTTAGACTTTGTTTTGTCTATTGTACTAAAATGATTATGCTTCAACATTTTTTTCATTTTTGAAAAAGTACTTTTAATTTGTTACATTTGTTTTTGGAGTCAAGGTTTTTCTTTCATTTCTTCTCAATTCATTTAAAATATGTCTTATTAAATTATTAATCTTGATTTATTCTTTAATGCATTTTTGCTCACATCATATGATGCCAAGAAATATCTTTTTAATTAATTACCCATGACATATTTTTTCTTGGTTTTTTTTTTGGTAAAATATAGAAATCAACATGAATTTCATTTTCAAAAGAATTTCTAACAATTCAAAAGAAATAATAATTATATTGTGTAACTTTTAAAGAAAAAGTTAATGCGTGGCATATGTAATTTATTTATCTTTCATTAGTTATTATATTATTATACAGCATACACTCTCTAATTCTTACTTATTATTTTTTTCGTTTGATTTGAGAGTAAATTTTATTAAAATTTAAATAATCATTGTAAAATATACAATACCTTTAATTTCTGTAATTTGTTCATATAATGTTCTTTCAAATCCTTTTTATTTTAAAAGTTTTCTTAGCTTTCTTTTTCATTAAACAATAAAAGATTCCTTTCTCGTTTTAAATAAAACAAAAGTACAAAGGTGTCGTAGGCATGATCCAAAACTAGTATAAATACATACATATATATATATATGTATATATGAAATTGATTTTGACATGATCTTAAGAAAGAATATATGATGCATTTAAGGTGCATACTTCTCTTTTTTCTTAGCCGTTAATAAGACACTAATTAAATTATTTATTTTTTAATCAATTAATTTTTATTATTTGGTGACACAAAAAACATATTTAAAAAAATCGTGATGTAGTTTTTTTCTCAGAAAAAAGAAAATAGGATAGTCTTGTCTGGAAAGGAAAAAAAGGAAGGGGTATATAATGAAATCCAATGAAACGGTTTGTCTAAAAATAAATTGAAGCATTCTAATTTCAAATAAGTAATTACAAGGCAGGAAAGTAGACCCCAATGTCAATTACCCTCAATTGTAATAAGTCTCCGCAGATTCTGTTGCATGAAATAGATCGTAAGAATTATGATATGAAAAAAGAAAAATGAATGCAAGAGCTCGAGAATATAAGAAATGCAATGAGGGGAACAAGAGAGGAGCAATTATGGTATGAGTTTACTTCATCCATTTGGATAAATTATTGTGACAACCGAAAAATTTCATTATTCTCAAAAATTGGTACATAGAATATATATGATAAATTTTATGTTTAAAATGTGAAAATATAGTGATTTTATGTGTGTACGCGTGTGTGTCATACACAGTATCAGGAAATTGGTTAAGATGACATTTTCTTGATATAAAACTGATATATTTAGAATTAGAATGCTCAAATTAGTTAATTGAGCATAAAAAGTAAATTTTGACCAAAAAATATGCAGTACCGGAAAACTGGTCGAGATGACCTCGGATAAAGTTGAAACTGATAAATTTGGGTTCAACACGCCCAAATTAGTCAGTATAGCCTATCAGCATGCTCAGATTAGTTAATTGAGCATAAAGGTAATTTTTAACCGAGAAGTCGCAGTACCAGAAACTGGTCAAGATGATCTCGGATGGAAATGAAACTGATATATTTGGGTTCAGCACGCCCAAATTAGTCAGGATGGCTCGTATTGAAATTTTTGATAAAAAAGTATATATAAAGGCGAAAAATCAGAAATTTCAAAATAAGCCCTCAAAACTTTCACATTTACTCATTTTCTCCCCCACACCATCGGTGAACAGTAACTAACTATTGGAAACGGTGTCCGTTTTCGACACCGCCGGTCTCGTTGGAAAGCTCTCGCTGAGCTGAGTTCAACGGTAGGTCGACGCGACGGAACGGCTGCTGGAGGAAGCCGCATGCGCCGCCCGAAGTCGTCAGAGGTCGAGAATTTTGTATCGCCAGATCTCCGCCGTCCGACCTCCGATCAAGGTGATTCCGGTTCTAAAAGTTTCGTGGTGAAGAGGAACAAAACCCATAGCTCATTTCACCTCAACAGCCGCTGGATCGCGCCGCCCGAAACTTCGCTGTCGCCGCCGTGAAACTCACCATTTTCGGCAGAGTTGAGCCACACTACCAGTACCAAAATGCTCAGAATTTCATGGGGAACAAAAGCCCTAAATTAATTTTCGGCAAAAACGTCGGGAAAACGGAGATTCAAGCACACCGCCGCCGTTCGTTTTTCGAGGGTTAATTTCCGGTAATAGGAGCTTCAATTGGTGAAATTGACACCACCAATGAGCTCCTCACATCGAGATTTACGAGATGGTGGCCTCCTTTTTCATTGCTACCACCAGTCAACACCGGTCAATCGTCGATTAACGCCGGTCAACGGCAGTCAACGGCCACCGGTGACCAAAAATTGAATAATGGCTCGTTGGCCTATTTTCGACGCTCCGAACACATCCGCGGCGTCAGAATTGCAAGACGGAATTTCAAAAATAAAAAACAGAGAATCAAAGTTTGTGTACGCAAGATCGAACGGCCCCGTTGATTGCCAATTGGAGTCAACCTACTTGATGGACATCGTTGAACGACTCCAGTAGTGATTTCAACTATTTTAATTCCTCAATTTATTAATTGAGACGATTAAATGTTAATTATAGACTATTTGTATGAAAAATTACCGAATAAGAAAATGTATATAATGTGAAGATTTTTACGTAAAAATTAGGCCTCTAGTATAGTACGTGCTATAATAGAAATAAGTTAGATGGTTTCGAGGCATTTCCTAAATGCCGAGAACCCAAAAATTAAGCGGAAATACTGTCAAAATTTCAAAAATGGCACAAAGGGATATTTCAGGAACCAAAGGGTAAAAATATAATCAGGATGGAAACCCAAGCCCCCTCGGTGATTAGGCCTGAAAAAGAGGATTAACGACCTAGGGTTGGAATAGTGCCAACCGAGAGTCGGTGAATAGTAACCCGAGCATTTCACCAATTAATGCTGAAAAAGCTCGAAAAGGCTTAAGAAAAAAGATTTCATGATTTTTAGGTTTAGAAAATCCAGTCTAAACAATAAAATAAAAATGATATGACCTAAAGACCCGTCAGGGATAAAACAGTCATTTTAACCGAAAATTTCAGAAATAATAGAAAATGGCTCTAATGGACTTAGAATGACTTAATTAAGATCCTAAGGGCCAGAACTAAGTTGTAAATCAAAGAAAAGTAAGGTTATGATGAAAAATCACATTAGTGGTAAAATGATAATTTTGTCAAAAGTTAGTAGAAAAGTGAAAAATGGGATACTAGACCCTTAAGTTTATGATCAAGAAATGAAACATAGAATTTTTACGTTTTATTAAGTTTTATGTATGAAATAAGTATAGAAAATAACCATGATTATTTTGATCATAAGGATTCGATACAGACGCGATGAAAAGACGTCTGCGGACCAAGGAAGCAAGAAAAGACATGCTAACAAAGTATTTGTAAGTTCAAGCATTTATTTATCTGTAACATGAATAGACTATTATGTCTAAGTATGATATGTGGTAAGTTCGAACATTTAATTGATTGCAACATTAATAGACTATTATGTATGTGGTAAGTTCGAACATTTAATTGACTGCAACATGAATAGACTATTATGTCTAAGTATGATATGTGGTAAATTCAAATATTTATCTGTCTGCAACATGAACTGACATGTTATGTTAGGTCTATATTTAAGTGTTATATGAAGTTTATGTATGTGGGTACTATATACACTAAAGTGTGACTAACATAACGCACACTATAAAAACTATGTTAAGAAAGAAAGAATTTATGACATGCTTATGAAAGAGAATAAATGATATGAATGAAAGAAATGAAATGAACGAAAGAAAGAAACGATGGATCAAATGCAAATGAAAGAAATGATATGAATGAAAGAAAGAAAGAAAGGAAAGAAAAAGAAAGAAAGAAATGACTGAAAGAACGAATGGAAAGAAAATGAAAGAAAGAATGAATGAATGAATGAACGAATGAAAAGATAAAGTAAAGAAAGAGAAAAATAAGCAAGATAATAAGACTGAAAAGTTAAGATTGGCGTACCGGCCTCCACAAGGGAGGTTTTCAGGTCTATAGCTTCCACATAGAATGTGGTGCTGCCCAAAAGGGCGGTAGTTGGCTGAACCTACCCCAAAAGGCGTGGTAGTTGCAATCCATTCATAAAACACGGTGGATTAAGATGACCGTGAGGTTGATTGGTGGGTAGCTTCCCCATTCCTCCATTGGTCTACGCGCACTAGGTACGTCTAACCATGGGGCCACAAGAGAAAGTGAAAGAAAGAAAAGAAAAGAAAAGTTAAGAAAAGAAAAGAATAAAACGATATGATATGAAAGAAAGAGTGAACAATAAAAACGAGAGTTAAGTGAAAAAGAAAAGAAAAGAATGACATGAAAGAAAGAAAGAATAAAAAAAATATTGAAAATAAATGAATGAAAAATAGACAAGTAGAATGAGATTAACATATATGTATATGTTATGATATGCATAAATTGATATACATAAGTTAGTCTTACGAATCTTAAGTATGTTTGTGATGTTTAAGCATACATTTAGTATGTTATGTTTAAATTGATATGTGTATACAATGTTTTATATGATATTACGTAATTAAGTATGTTATGCTTAAGATGCTAAGCATACATTATGTATGCTATGTTTAAATTATGTTATGTTAAAGAGTATGGAAGTTTGTTCTCAATGTTAGAATATGTTAAGTATGAAGTTAAAAGTAATGTATGATATATGTTATGTTAATGTTCTGATGTCACA
Organism: Antiaris toxicaria; assembly: GCA_035233585.1. NCBI lineage: Eukaryota > Viridiplantae > Streptophyta > Magnoliopsida > Rosales > Moraceae > Antiaris > Antiaris toxicaria. The sequence continues at coordinate 4,102,303 of CP141155.1, forward strand.
TTTGATGTCAGATATGCTCTGTCCAAAAAGGTACGAGTTCTTATATGTCATGAATATATGTTTGAACTTATTGAGCCTGTCGCTTACAAGTTTGTTTTTGTTACAGGTAAGCATTCTGCACGACGATAAAATAAGTGATAGATGACGAATGAGATCTACATGTGTCAAGAGACTAGGCGAGGGTTATGATACTGCTATGAGTTTTTCGCTGAGCTGTTTAATGAGAGTATTAAAACGAAATGTTTATGAAGTAATAAAGTTTAAATTATGTAAAATGTTTACTTTAGCAAATGTTTTACGATAAAACAGTTTTCAAGTTTTAAAGTTTAAGAAAAAAAATTTATGCCCTATTTTCGCATTAAAATGGGATGTTAAAACAAGTACATTAAAGAAAGTAAGTTTAAAGTTGAGATAGTCACGAACGTATCGTCACAATTATGTCCCTCGTTCTTTCAAATTTTATATTCTTTTAATAATATTTTGATATGCTATGCTACGTCAACTAAAATATGACGTCACATTAATTATAATATTGCATCAACTGAACTATTTTGAACATAGCTTATTATTGTTGAAAGGAAATCAGAACTACAAAATAATGAAGCCACACATGCGCTGATGATACATGAAACTTCTCTCTCCTTTATTTATTTATTTATTTTCATGAAACGTGTCTCCTTTGTTATGAAAATGCCACAAAATCAACCAATATCTATGAACAAGCACAACTTTGAATGAAGACTGTGACTTTTTCTGACTACCAATTGAGAATTACCCCATATGAAAAACTCAAGAATTAGACACTCTCAAGAAACCCAATTTTACAGCTTCTCTCTCTATTGTTTCCCAATTATCTCTCTAACATCAAAGTTTCTCTCTCTACAATAGCCTCTCACCTTTTATTTATTTATTTATTTTTACACTCCAACTCTCACTCTCTGCATCTAATCTCTCGTTCTCATGGCTTCTCCAAAATGGCCTTTTATAGACTATAAAATGATACTATTCCACTAAACAGAAAGTGAAATTCAATCTTGTTACGGTAACACACACATGGACAGCGGCTACAAATTCAAGCTTTGCTACAGTAGTGCATGCTTAGACAGCAATTGCATGTGATTAATAAAGATCTAGTGTGATAGGATATATAATAAACTCTTGTTCAATGGAACAAAAGAACTAGCCTATTTACACTAAAAACAGTTACAAGTTGTATCTGCCCAAAACAAGAAAATAAAACTAACTCTAACTTTGCTACAGCCTTTTTCCCTGTCTTCACATTTTTACCCACTGGCTACGCAGTGTCAATCTGTGTATTGTCTACACAAGAGACCTTTATACCATATGTCTCTACACATTCGTCCACTAATGCTCTGTCCACAGATTAGGCCAGTAAACAATACACCGTATTCATTCTCCTTTTGTTTTTTCATTTGTCTCAATTCTCAACAATCTTCATATTGAGAATGATGCTCCCTTAAACCTACAATTCTGTCCTCAATAAAATATGTTCCACATCAATATTTACCCAAAAAAACTGTCTTGTTTGTTTATCATATTGTATTCGTATTGCGTTCAAATATAATGTAATTTTCATCCAAACGTAAAAATATTACGTTTAAATACTAATTGCATCACATTTTAAATTCAGTACAATCACCATTTATTATTTCATCATACTCTTTCTTTCTCTTTTTTCTCTTTACTTTTACTCATTATATCATATATTCATTATTTAAATACAATCTAAACATATATTGTATTCAAATGTAATACAAATACTTTTCATCCAAATATAAATTACACTCAATACATTACATTCAAATATAATATAAACACAATACACTTACCAAACATTCCCTTGACCTACTTCCTTAAAAAAGAGATCATGTCCTGTATTAACGTAAATATCCTCAAATAATCCTTATAAAAGCATAATTATGCCATGCCTTTTTATAAGTTCCTAGTTTCTAAACTTTAATATTCAATGAGAAATTTATGCCGGTTGCCATATTCTAGAATCTACACGTTGAGAATCGATTTTTTGTCGTTCAATAAAAAATGCAATACAAATTATACCACATTTCTTTGAAGATTAAACATTGTTTGGACGTATTTATGCTTTAGGCACTAGTGTCTTTTCTCTCCCTTTTTTCTCTCTTCCCACGAGTCTCTCATTCTCCTTCTCTGCTTCCTATCTTCTCCTTCTACTATCATAGAGCTACAATGAGCTCAAGTACATTGCAAGCATTGTAGATCTCATATTGTCTTATCTATAATGATTTTAATATTTTTTTTCATTCTTATAATGTCAAATAAAAAGTAGTATCAAAACAAAAATACTAATCACGATTCATAAGATTATGAATATATTTGGTTAATGAGTTGAGATTAGAATAAATTGATACTTTATTGTTAAAATTAGTTAACTTGGTTATAATTTTTATTAATTTTTCAGAAAATGATAAAAATGGACTCAAAATTTTGAGTCCAGACTCATAACCAAATACGATGTTTGCTAAATACATTGTATTTGTATTATGTTTGAATGCAATGCATTAACTGTAATTTGTATTTGGATGAAAAGTATTTGCATTACATTTGAATATAATATGTATTTAGATAAAAAGTATTAAAATTGTATTTAAATAATAAATATGTGATGTGATGGGTAAAAGTAGAGAGAAAAAAGGGAGAGAGAAAGAGAGTATATGACGTGATTAGTAAAAATAATAGAAAAAGTAAAATAATAAATAGTATTTATATTAGATTTAAAATGTAATATAATTAAAATTTAAATGTAATATTATTATATTTAGATAAAAATTATATTATATTTGAACACGATATTATTAACAAACTAGACATAAAAGGTTACTTATACAATTTCCTCGTTTCCGGGGTTAAGCCCCAAATCCAAACAAGGACTGGGTTTAATTTTTTTACTTTGGGCTAAAACCCAGGATATGACATAATTCAGTAAAAGCCCTATTGGTTGTTATGTTCGTTAAAGGCCCAATGTTATCCAGTTCTCAGCCCAAGCAAAGCGATCTGTTGAGAACATGTCACAGACCTTAGTGGGCCCAAAGCATGATCTGGCAAGGTCCAAGTGAAGTTGAGTCGATTTACCAAAAAATTAGGGAAAAAAAAAAAAGGGGAAGTAGAGTCGCGTTCTTTCATTGGATAATTTAGGGAAATAACATAGTTTTGAACATGTAAATTAAAAAAAAAAAACGATTTCATTATTTTCTTTTATTTTATTTAGATTATTTTCAGTAAGTACATTTTATAATTATAATGCAAAGCAATATATTTCTGTCTTTTGGATCATGATCTTTAATAACTACTATCAATATGTATTTGATGGGTGATAAAACACTTAATATTTTCACTATTTCACAACCATTTAATTCAAATCCAAATCCAAATCTAAATTTTTATTTTTATAAATTCATACTAATGTTATTTTTTTACTTTTACTCTAATTAATTTTTTTAACAAAAATGATCTAAACACAAATTTAAATTAACTTGAAAATACTATTTAAAATATATATTGGAAAGTAAATACATAGTTTTAATAAACATAAAAATGCAACTTTAATGATTAAAAGCAGATATAATTATTTCTATTAAGGGAAAAAATAATTTTTTTGGTAAATACAATATATACATAAATAGGTTTTTTTATTAATAATTAATAATTTCCATTTTATTTATTTACCACCGTTATATAAATAACATACATACATATATATATATATGAAAAGTTGTGTCTGAGCTGGCAGATCCAAATCTATCACGTGTGAAAGCAGGGGATACCATCGACGTCACGTGTCGGTAAAAGTCAAAGATCGCAACATGGTCGGCAATTGCAAGTAACCTTCTTAAATTTTAAAACAAAAAACAGAAAATCCCAATCTCAGAATTCCCAATCATTACAACACGCGCTTCCCTATAAAGCCACGTCACACTGTCTTGGAAAATCCTTCTGAGAAAGAGCGCTTCCAGTTTACCACACTCGCGCGCGTGCGTGCGTTTTTGCACCACCTTCTCTGTAATTTGAAATTTTATGTATTAGTATTCCCAATCAATCATGTAGAACTTCAAATCGCTTTCGAACCGTTCGATCTAAATCGGACGCGTGCCGAGGAGTTTGAATTCGACCCGTTGGATTTCACATATTTTGTGACGGACGGACAGGATCGTTTTAGTGGAGGCTGGTTCCGCAGGCCAACGGGCCTTTAAATAGAGGGGCAAATTAGCCCAAGGAGATGTGCTTTAGTCGTTTCTTTCTTTCTCTCTCTGAAAGTTTTTTTTTTTGCCCTCTCTCTCTCTCTCTCTCTCTCTCTCTCTCTCTGTAGCTTCTCTCTCTATTTCTCGCTTTCTCTCTCTAGTTTCTCTCTCTCTAAGGCGACGAAGGGTTTTCTAGGTTTGGTAGGCGCCATTGCAACGGCTTGGCTGGAGATCCAGGTTTTGAATTGGATTTTCGCGAGAATTTTCTAGGGTTTTGTTTTTTGACCTAAACGCGTTGGTAATTGCTCGGCTCGTGCACTGGATTTTTAAGCTTTCTTTGCGATCTTCGTTTTTGGTTCTTGGGGGTTAAATTCGGAGGCAAAAAGTTTAGGTTTTTGTCGGAATCGTAAGTTTTTGAATTCCCTTTCCGTTTGTGGCTTTCTTCTTCTTCTTTTTTTCTTTTAATCTGGCTCTGTTCGTTCGATCTTCTTTCCGTGGAGCTTTGATCTGAAAGTGGGTTCTTCAGTGATTGGGAAATGAATTACAAAGTTCAATTCTTTTGAGGGTTTGGGTGTTTTGCAATTGGTTGAAGTGAGTCAGTGGGTGATTTTTGTTCCTAATCTTATATTTATTTATGAAAGTGTACATTTGCGAGTCGTTGAATTTGTGAAAAAAATCAAAGTTGGGCATTTCGGGAGATTAAAGAAAGATTGTTGTGATTTTTGAAAAATTTCGAGTTTGCCCAATTTCTTCTGGACCTGAACGGTGTTTGGCGGGAAAGAAATAATGGGGTCTTCTGGTGTTTTTTTAAGGTGGAATTATCTTTTTGGGATAATCTGAAACATAAGGCAGAAATTGTTTAAAAAAAGTTGGATAAATTTTAAAACTATTTGGAAACTTGGAATTTGATAAACTTTGAACCTGGAAAGTATTGGCATGAACTTGCAGTTTCGAGACTTTTGGTGTTATTGAGATTGAAGTTTGGTGAATATGTTTAGTTGCCCTAGTTGATATGTGCAGTAATTGGAGGATAATCTTATGGCACCAACCGTTCCCATAGAGTTTGCCGGACAGAAGGAATCGAGGAAGTGTTCTCTTTCACAAATGATGGGAAAGTCGCAGAAGTACACGAAAGGGCATTCCACTGGTTTTGTCCCGGATTATAGGCATGCTGTTGAGACCATGGGTGAATCTGAAGGGTTTGGAAGCTCGGTTCGTATTGACACAGAAGTGACAGCTTCAGAAGATTCCTATGCACCTAAGAGAAAATGCATCCGCTTGAATGTGGATGGTTATGATGGTTTGAGCGTCCCGATGCAAGTTTTGTCCTTTTCCCGTATGTCGCGGTCCGAGAAGAAGGATTTGGAGTTGAAGTTGAAAATGGAACTTCAACAAGTGCGAATCCTTCAGAAGAAAATCGATTCTCTTGGTTCAAATGTTGTTGTGCTGTCGCCGTCTAGTGAAATACGGAGTTGCAGTGATGGGCAGAAAAAACCCCCAATAGACAGTTTCAATAGGATATCTGAAGTATCAGCTCAGCAGGGCAAGAAACGAGCTCCTCCTGGACGTAATGGTCCTCACCACAACAAGAGAAATGCTTCTGGACGTTTCCATCCAGCCGCGAAACCTGCAGCTCCAGCAAATACTTCCAATGCTATGTTGATGAAACAGTGTGAGAATTTACTTGGCCGTTTGATGTCGCACCAGTTTAGTTGGGTTTTCAACACTCCGGTTGATGTGGTGAAATTGAACATTCCCGATTATTTTACCGTCATTAAGCACCCAATGGATTTGGGCACTGTGAAGGGCAAGATAGCTTCAGGAAAGTACTCAAGTCCGTTGGATTTCGCAGCAGATGTGCGGCTTACGTTTTCAAATGCAATGACTTACAACCCACCCGGGAATGATGTCCACATCATGGCTGAGACGCTTAGTAAGTATTTTGAAGTGAGATGGAAACCTATAGAGAAGAAGCATCAAGCAGCAACAGAATCTCAATTGCAGCCAAGTGGTCCTAAATTGGAGACTGAAATTATTGAAACTCCCGTGCAACCCGCAAAGAAGAAGAAAATTTCACCAGCTGATTCTAGTCTGAAGGAAGAGGCTGTTAGGCGGGTCATTTCTGAGGAGGAGAAGCAAAAGCTTGGTATCGAATTGGAGGCCCTGCTGGCAGAATTGCCGGAAAGAATCGTTGATTTCCTAAAAGAGCATTGTCAAGGGCAAGATGGCGATGACGAGATTGAGATAGATATCGATGCTCTTAGTGATGATACCCTTGTTACCTTAAGGAAGCTTGTAGATGATTATTTGCTCGAGAAGCAGAAAAACCAGGCAAAAGCTGAGGCTTGTGAAATGGAGGTAAGTTACCTGTCTCTCACGCTTGTGCAAGTATTTCTATTGTAACGCAATGATTTCAGTCTCGTAAGTTTGTCTGATTGTTGTTGTTGTTTGTTTTTTTTCCCCCAACCTTTTTCTCTTGTAGCTTCCCAACGAGTCCGGATTCAGCAATTGTTCAATGCAACCGTGTAAAGGTGCGTTTTTTTTTTTTTTTTTCAATTTCTATTTCAGTTTATTAAACACGAAAAGCTGGGGAACATTTTCTTTTTTGCACAAGTGCCATTATGACGTTGTGTACATAATTCTGCATACATCCTCAGGTAACGAACCAGCCGATGAGGATGTGGATATTGTCGGTGGAAACGATCAGCCTGTTTCAAGCTTTCCACCTGTGGAGATCGAGAAAGATGCAACTCATAGAAATAGTAAATGCAGTAACTCAAGTAGCTCTAGTAGTGATTCAGGCTCTTCATCCAGTGGTTCGTTTTATTGTACAAGTGTCTTGTGTGTTTTTCTTCTTAGATGCTTTCTTAGTTTTCTTGGGTTTTGGACGATGTAATCCATGGACTTCACTGTTAATGCTTATTCTGATTTAATTTGGATTGCTGCTTAGGGACATTCTTTAAGAAAGCATAGTGAATCCCTTGCAAGTTCAAAACATACTTGATAACTTTTTCTCCTTCCTCTCATCAACTGGATCCTCCCCCCTGCTTTTTCTGCCCTTTGGCTAGTGTTGCAGTTTCATAGTGTCAGCATTAGTATCTTTTAAAAAATTTAGTTAAAAAAACGAACGTTTTGTAATATGCCTGTGTCACTTATTATGTTTTTTGGCACAGATTCTGAACCGGGTAATTCATCTGATAGTGAAGCCGACTCTGCCAAACCCTCTCTTCCTCGTAGTGCTCCAAAGGTATGGTATATTGAATGTCAGGTTAATGATATGTTCTTACGTTTAGTGTGGTCGGAAGTCTCCCTCTCTCTATGTGTGGCACACACACTGATGCATATGCAGAGTATGTTGACAAGCAGTTCTTATATCGTTTTTCTGTTGCAGGAAAATTTAAATTCTGGAGAAAGTTTGGAACAGAAGATTAGTGAGCCTCTTAGGGATTCAGAAGTGGGAAATCGTGAGTAAATTTTTTTTTTTTATCTGTTTTCCTTATTCATGGAAAACTAGATTATTACTTAGAATATTTGTCCCAACCTTTGACAGCTTCACTGACAGAGGTGGCTCAAGTTGAGCAGAACTCCCAGTCCAAGCCAGAATCTGAGGGAGTGGATGATCGTCAAGAGGGTAAGCTTGAAAAATATAACGAGGAAACTGTGTGCTGTTAGTTTAGGAGCATCATCTTATCTCTTGTGGTCATGACTTTTAGGGGAGAGTGCTCCATCCGAGAGGCAAGTCTCTCCCGAAAAAAGGTACCGTGCAGCTTTACTGAGAAGCCGGTTTGCAGACACTATACTTAAAGCTCGAGAAAAGGCACTTGAGCAGGTTTGTTACCAAAGCTGCATATTGCTTGTTTACATTGGTGTATGCATCTGTTTATTTCCATCTTGAAGTTTATTGCACTATTAAGTTTGTAGTAAAGATTGTTTGTATCCTGTTCAGGGTGAGATGCGGGATCCTGAAAAACTGCGAATGGAGAAGGAGGAACTTGAAAGGCGGCAGAAGGAAGGTTCAGAATTTTGCTTGTGACTTTGAGATCTTAGTGTTTGTGATTATATGCGTATCTCTGCTGTTTGCAACCCCTCAAATAATTCGTGAAAAGTGTTGATTTTAACTGTTTCTGTTAACAGAAAAAGCTCGATTACAAGCAGAAGCGACAGCTGCAGAAGAGGCACGAAGGAAGGCTGAACAGGAAGCTGCAGCAGAAGCTAAAAGGAAGCGAGAGCTACAGAGAGAAGCTGCACGTCAAGAGTTGCAAAGGGTAGGATGACACGTTTGATGAAAAACTCACTATATTTGAAGCTTTCTTATAATTTCTGCTGACATGTTTTGTGCATATAACAGATGGAAAAGACGGTTGACATTAATGAGAACAGTCGGTTTATGGAAGACCTGGAAATGCTTAGGAATTCTGCCCGTGATGATGAGGTGCCAAACTTCGAAGAGGAGGCCAGCCCTGAGCTTTCTCAGAATGGATTGGGTAGTTTCAAATTACAAGGCAACCCCTTAGAAAAACTGGGATTATACATGAAGATGGATGATGAGTTCGAGGAGGAAGAAGTTGAACCACCCAAGAGCATTCCAGCGCAACTGAATGATGTCGAAGAAGGCGAGATCGACTAATCGGTCTCTGTCTTCCATGTATCTTCTGGCGCAGCTGAGGATCGGTAAAAGAAAATTGTTCTCCTGTGGAACATTGCTATTTACCTAGATCTCGTAAAAGCATCCTGTTTTAATTTTGGGTCCAGCATATATAATATATCTCCTTGTCTACAACCCTTGAAAAGGATGAAAAGATGGGATTGGCAAGAGAAAGCACAACAGCAGCCACCGGGATTTGAACTGGGTTTGGGTTTGTTGGGTTGCTTGGGATTATTTTTTTTGTTTTGGATTTCGGATAAGAAGTTGGGAAAGTTATGAGATGTAAGGCAATTCAATCATTTTGACTACGAGAAAGATATGATGTGGGTGTTTGGTGGGAGAAAAAAATGTGATGAAGCAGGATAATACTCAAATTTTTGCCTGTAAAGAAAAACCCAAAAAAAAAAAAAAAAAGGTATTAACATGAGAATCTGTGTTTACTTTAGGGAAGGGGCTACATCTACAACTACATATTCAAAGTTGAGAGGAGGCATCGTGTACATATTTTCTTAATTATACTTAAAAATGTCTCGGTGCGACACTTAGGAATGATTTGGAGGAGAGAATGATGACAGATTTTCTTGTTTGACTTTTTTAAAATCAGTTAACATTAAAGTTTTTGTTATGTTTTTTTTAGAAGAAGATAAAAATTGGTTTAAATATTTTAGGTTAAACCGGTTATCCAAATATAAGTTGTTTTGTTGGTTTATTAAAAATTGTATTTATATTATATTTGAAAGTATAATTTTTATTTAAATAGAAAAATATTATTTTTAAATGTAATTTATATTACACTATAAATTTAATATAATTATTACCTAATATATTATTTTTTTAATTATTTTTATTAATTATACAACATCTTTTTTTTATCTTTCTTTTTTTTCTTTTTTTTTATTAATTATGTTACATATAATACAATTTAAATATTTTTCACTTAAATAAATATTGTATTTTAATGTAATATAAATATATTTTAGTTAAACATATATTGTGTTTAATACATTATATTTAAATAAAGTACGAATGTAATGAATTATTTAAATATTTTATCAATTGTTCTTATGATAATACTATTGTAAAATTTCTTAAAAAACAACGAGCATTTTAGGTTATTGGTACCATAAGTTTTTGATTAATAAAAGAATCTTATACATATTTAATGTGACAAACTCGTAAGCATTAAGAAATCCTTATTAAAGAGAGGAAATGTTTTCTCATCCTCTATATATATATTTTAACAAATTAGAAATTGACAAACAAAATTTATGATTCTACGAATTGAAACGTAAATTTGCCATTACTTAGAAAATTAATGATTAATAATACATTTCAAATTTAAATAAGAAGCATAATACAAATTCAAGCCCTGTTTAGGACAAATGTTTTACTTTCTTCAAAATACCTTTTTCCCAACACAACCTCGTTTTTCATTATTTATATCTTCAAATCGTTATAGTAAATTTCAAACTTTAAAAATCTATAACTTTACATATTTAAATCTAAATAAGATTTTTTTTAAAAAAAATTACATAGAATTTTGAGATGAATAAAATAATATTTATATTGATTTTTTTTTACAAAATTTTTTAAAATTTTTTATTTTTTTATCTAAAATAGTTTTTTCTCCAAATATATTTTTTAAAACAATTTTTTTCCAAAAAAAAGAAAAAAAAAGTCTCCAATTGTTATCCCAAATTGGGCCTCGTACCTTTAATGTCTAAAAGTGGATCTTCGGCTAGAAAGTAACATTTTACAAACCAAAATAAGGTAAATAGTGTCATTGCAAAATGTTTAAAGTAAATAATAACAAATAGCAAAATTTTCACGTAGAAATAGATAATTTACCTATAATTAATACACTATTATTAGTTATGAATGGCTTGTTTAGTTTAGAATTGAGTATGAAATGAAATGAAATGAAATTTTTAAATTTAAATTAATTAATTTAATTATAATTTTTATTTATTTTTTAAAAAAGATAAAATTAATTTTAAAAATTTTGATTCAGTAGTTTAAACTTGACTTAAATATACCTTTAAAATCTGCACTTTATTTTAATTGTTTTGTTTACCCCAGTAAATGGTTTAAATAATTTCCATTTGGACAAATTTGCAAAGTGGACGACGACACACAAAAAGCGTCACGTCAAGACCACGGGTAAACCAGCAATAGAGAGCTCCGCCAGCCATCACTGTCCCTCCCACTCTCTCTCTCTCTCTCTCTAGATCTTCCCTTCCGTTACTCTCTCTCTCTTCTGGCTACCTTGTTTCGTTCTCTCTCTCCTCTCTCTTCGTCGTCGTCGGTCCAAACTATTCTCAGATTCTCAATGGCCGCCACCATCGCCTTCAACGCCGTCGGAGCTTCGGTGAAGCTTTCCGCCCAATTCTCTCACCTCCGCCGCCCGTCTCCGCTCCTCTCCGGCCTCCGCTCGCCGCCGCTCCTTCCCGGAGTCTCTCGCCAACGCGGAAGCTCAGCCTCATTTTCCTCCGCTGGTAAAAAGCTACACTCTTTGTTCTCCGATTTTCTCTCTCCTAAAATTGGCTTTTGCTTGAGAAGAAAGCGGAACTTTGTTTTTTGTTTTTTTCCTTTTTCTCTCAGGAATTAGGGCTCAGGTTGCAGCCGTTGAGCAATCGAACGTCGCTGCCTCTAAGAATGTCGAATCGCCGGTGGTCGTCGTAACCGGAGCTTCTAGAGGGATTGGCAGGGCTATTGCTCTTACTCTTGGCAAATCTGGTTGTAAGGTCTCTCTCACTCTCTCTCTCTCTCTCTCGGAATTTTTTCTCATTTTCATTTTGAAAATTCGATTTTTTAGCTTAAATTCTGAACATATTACATATAAATATATATATATATGAACTCTAACGATCTGCTCAAATTTTTAGCTTAAATTTTGAAGATTAAAGAGAAAATGAACACCAATGACCTGTTCACTTTTTCTCATTTTCATTTTGGAAATTCGATTTCTTTAGCTTAAATTCTGAATGTGTATGTATAAACACTAATGTTCTGTTCAATTTTTCTCATTTTCATTTGGGAAATTCGATTTTTTAGCTTAAATTGTGAAAATGGATATATGAACACTAATGATTTGTTCAGTTTTTCTCATTTTCATTATGAAAATTCGATTTTTTTAAGGCTTAAAGTCTGAAGATGTATACATATACGCTAATGATTTGTTCAATTTTTCTTTTTCCTTGTATACATTGGGTTCATAATTTCTGTTGTCTTTGTTGTAAAGAAACATTTTTATTATTTTATCTTTGAATTTTAAGTTCTTGATTGTTATATCACAGACATCACTCTTTGTTACAGGTACTTGTAAACTATGCAAGGTCATCAAAGGAAGCTGAAGAAGTTTCCAAGGAGGTGTGTAACAACTCTGGACTTTCTTTTGATTCTGTTCCTGAAAATATGATCATTTTTTGTTTCATCGGATTGTCTTTATTTTTGGTGGTCGCACTTTTTTTGCTATTATCCGTCTGTTTCTTTTATTTATCATTCTTTGAATAATGAAATGTTTGCATAGCTGTAAGATGTCAAATTTTTAGCTTCAACATGTTGCCTGATGTTGTAAATAATGCATGCACATTTGCTTGTCTAGATTGAGGCACATGGTGGTCAAGCTATTACTTTCGGAGGCGATGTCTCAAAAGAAGAGGATGTGGAGTTGATGATTAAAACTGTAAGCATACCTGCTCTTTATACTTTACAAATTTTTAGTAATCCTTGCAGCTCAATGTGACATCAATTGGATTTTAATGTTTACAGGCGGTCGATGCATGGGGAACAGTTGACATTTTGATAAACAATGCAGGTGAGTAGTACGTTAATTGTCTTTTTAACTTTTCTTTTGTTTTTCTTTTTTGAATTTCTGCTCAGTTGCCCTACAATTGTCTTCTAGGAATTACCAGGGATGGATTATTAATGAGAATGAAGAAGCCCCAATGGCAAGAAGTTATTGATTTGAATCTTACTGGCGTGTTTCTCTGCACACAGGTGGGTATGCTGAAATCTTACAGTTTTTCCTTCTAGTTTTTAAAGAAATTTTCTCTAGATTTGTTACTGACGCTGTATGTATTCTCTTCATAATTTTCCATTTTCCAGGCTGCCGCCAAACTTATGATGAAAAAGAGAAAGGTAATTGATCCTTATCTCGGTTGTAATTCAAGTCTAGTTTTATTGGCCCCAACCCAGACCAAATTGTAAAAGACTGTGGAGCCTTCGTTGTGTTAACTAGAACATAAACGTTCTTCACTTAACAACAGATGAGACACATGTTCTTTCTTGAAATGATTTCTCTGGCATATTTATGCTTTTATTTTGGAATCCTATATTGGTTACAACTCTCGTGCCATTCACTTTTTTTGCAGGGAAGAATAATCAATATAGCATCTGTTGTTGGTCTAGCTGGAAATGTTGGCCAAGCAAACTACAGTGCTGCAAAAGCTGGTGTAATTGGCTTCACAAAGTCTGTTGCAAAAGAATATGCAAGCAGGAACGTTAACGTGGGTATCTAAGATTTAAGTAATAAAATATGCGCACAATGCTCCTGGTTCCATTTTTCATTTATTTTTCAACTCTCTCACATTTTTGTTGACCAGTTTATTGTGGTGTGCCCCAGGTAAATGCAGTGGCTCCTGGCTTTATTGCATCTGATATGACTGCAAAGCTTGGAGAAGACATAGAAAAGAAGATCTTGGAGACCATCCCCCTGGGTCAGATAGAAAATCTGAGAATTTTTTTCATCTTTTTATAGTATAATTTAAAGTAAACATTTATCATTTTTTTAATATACACAAGACGGGATTGAACTTGCAACCATCCTGCCAAAGCCCCACCCCATCCAACCCTGCTCCCGCTGCAACTAGACAAAATAGTCTTAGGCCGTATCATTTGAAGTATATGTAAACTATTTGTACATATTTTATACCTATAATAGTTACATATAGCATCATTAATGAGAGTAGTCTGTAGTTTTGTGTAAATATTATGATGCATGGAACTGTTAAATTTTTTCTTTTGATAAAAAATCGTGTTTCAGCTTTTTAAAATTTTTTATTTCAATTCTGACTCTTAATTTGGGCTATTGTATTGTCACATGCATAGGATCTTTGATAGTCTGAGCAGTTATGGCAACAATCTCTTGAAGATGATTGAATTTTGGTGATTGAACTCGAATCAAATAAAAATAAAAATTCAAAGCCATTAAATCTTGTTACCACTCTTGCAGGGCGCTATGGTCAACCCGAGGAAGTAGCTGGGCTGGTGGAATTCTTAGCACTTAACCCTGCTGCGAGTTATATAACCGGGCAGGTAAATATTTGGTAACATTCCTTTTTGCGTTCTCAAAGAGTATGGCCGCTTTTAAGTTCAACATGCAGCATGACAATTTTAGCCAGAAAAAAAAAAAAAAAAGGACAAAAAATAGATAGAGAAAAAAGGAAATTATATTGAAGAGCTGATATGCATATGTGCTGTTGTTTCAGGTCTTCACAATTGATGGAGGAATGGTGATGTAAACGGCGAAGTTCCAAACCTTTGCCATCTCTATCTGAAGAGGAAGAATCCAGAGACTTGTTTATGGCTAGTTTTGTTCTTGATCGGTTCTTGTTTCTAACAGTAACTGAACCAAAAACTTGGAAGTTTTTGCATTTTGTTATCTCTTTCCATTTTTCTTTTTACTGTGAAAAAGCCTTTGATTTGTAGTTCTAACATAGCTGATTCTAGCACTATCTCTTTATTTCTTTGGAGGATGTGTATCTTATCTCCTTTGAAAATTTTGATCATGCGAATCTACCTCCTTCGAACTCCTTTTCCCCAAAATGCAGAGGATTTTTTATCCGATAGTTACTGTGTAAATTCACTTAAAAAATAAAAAATGTGAATCATGATTTCCATCTTCATTTTTTTTATTTATTTAGTATTATAAACTTGTGGAGAATGAATAACTATCTAAATATACATCCAAAGGATATTCTTTATCTGCCTTATCAGAAGAGATCATGCCACCTTTCTCAACAACAAAAATGGGTTTCACCCCCGCGTAAGCCTCTCTCATCTTGAACTAGTTGACTCCCTTACAAGCCACAATTATTCACCTAGTGCTATAGCACTACTACCACACATAAATGGACTCAGTCCTCAAACATACCCTCGTCTGAAATCCTAGAAGATTCAGTCCCATTGACATGAGGCTGGTTTGACGAGTTGAGACTCGCATCACTGAGTATACTGAAGTCAAAATCATCGTCGTCATCATCCTCGTCATCTTGAGTTCCATCTGAATCTTCATCCTCTGGTATTCTCGGCTTGATTCCCTTGGCTTCTCTTTCCATACGTTGTTTGATGCAGTCTTCATATGACATTTCGTACCACACAGTGCCCTTTCCCACAATAGATTTGTTGTGGGCGTCTGTCATCCGCTCTTGCTTGCTCTTCTCTGAGTTCTTTGGCTCCCCCCAGTAATCATACCGATACAGAGCGCTGTCCGGGTCATATTGATCCTTACCAAAGAAACTAGCTTCTACATACCTTCCTGGCTCTTCTAGCGGTAAGCCAAGAGCTTGACGGCTGTTAAAATTGGAGTTTTCTCAGTGAGCACTAACAAGTTAAGTCCTTTGTGAGGATTATAACATTAAGTACATCTCTTTTGCAACCAAAAACACAAAACAAATACAAAAAAAAGGAAAAAACAAACAAACAAAAAAACAAAAGTTTATCCTTTTGGAGTTGAGACCCTTTACCTTTTAATTAATGAATGTAAAGCAGAAATTGAACTTTTATGCCGGGAAAATAAGTGTGTTAATACTAATAACTGAATCAAAATAATTGTAGTGAGAAGACCCAACAGCGGAAATATGCAATACAGACAGCCAAATTCAAGTATAAAGTTAGAATAACTGAGAGGAGTACCAGCTTATATCTCTGATCAAAGCTTCTCGTTCCTCATAAGATCGACGCCAATGCAGTTTGTCATACTCATCCATTTCATCATTTCTTCTCATATTTGTAACTTTGTATTGCTCTCCTCTTTCTTGTGCTTCCTTCTTTTGTTTGTTGCGAATCTGTGAGACAACATAGATTCCACCTTAAATGACTAAAATTCTACAAAAACTGTTCTTCGTAGGCATTTCACCAGAATTTCATGTACATGAAATTCGTATGTGTGTCTGTGAATTTTTTTCCACATATACACAGACATCATACATTATCTAGACATCAAGGCAAGCTGACCTGACGCTCAGCAAAGGCAGCCTCCAGGTCAAGTTCCTTAACGCTTGTTTTCTGCCATGAAATTTCAAAAACAGCACATAAATCCACAGAATATAGGCCATACAATTTTAGACACACACTAGCTGAAGATGTGCTTACCAGAATCACTTTTGGTACTACCGTTTTCTTATAGGAAACTTCAGTATATTCAACACTGTTTTCTTCATCAAATTCTTCACCATCACTCAACTCTGATAATTTTTTGCCTTTGTATTTGTCGGGATTGGCCTCCATATCATCCAAAATCATCTGCTCAGCAGCATGGATCTGCCACAACTGCTTAACAAACAAAATTACAGTAAACTACTGTCTGAGGAGGTGAAATTTTGAAATAATCACCTAAAAGTTAACTATCATAAGATGGATAAAACTAGCAATTAATCAAAGGAAACAAGGGAAAAAAGAAAAAGTACCTTATCAACATAAGGGTGATTTGACAATAAAGGTTCCTCAACAGGGTTGTCTCCAGGGATTTTCCGTGGAACAGGAGGTCGTCCAGCATCACGCTGCATAAAAAAAATGAACTGGCAGATGAAAAGCAAAATCATGCTATCAAAAATAAACAAACTTAAAAAGGACACATAATCTTCATCCCCACTTCTTAATTAAGCCAAACAGCCAGGAGGAAAGAGCGACCATGGCCTATTAGAATACATTGTAAGAGGGCCCACGTGCACAGGTGAACTGAAGACTATCATTCATTGAGGAAACCAACATTACATAAACCAACTCTAGCCTCTTTTAAATGAAGGAAGCTCAAGTAATTTACGGCTGATAACAGGTAATCACTGACGGAGATGAAGTTAATCTCTGTTATATGAAAATTTTGCGTTGGATTTGATAAATAAGTGGGATATTGGAAAAAGCAGCACTTCAATGCAGGAAGAGGTACAGACCCGTAATTCATCTGGATTTGTATCTTCATCACGATGGAAAATTGGTGGAAATTCGAATCTATTAAAGCTGCAATCATCAATCCAATATTCGAAAGTATAAGATAATAGAAAGGAAAAGTAAACTTAAACACACTGCCAACAGAAAGAAAAGAAGGAGAATAGGTATGAAGTATTTCTGAAATATAGTGAAATTGCTTAAATTAATCTGTTAGTTACAAGGCTTTATATAGCCGTATACAACATAGGGTCAACTCTACCATTAAGGCCCTAAAATTACAATTTACCATAATTAGAATCAATCAGCTAATTATCTCCTAATCACAGCTAATACCACACAGTTTTTACAGCTGGTAATACACACAATAAATGACTAATTTACAGCTAATCTCTCAGCCAATTACTGCCTTAATTCATGATTTCTCACAAAAAGTCAAGAAGCGTATTACAACCTTCTAATCATTAATCAAGTAGCATGGATCATTAACTAATGACGAGATTCCACAAGACCTCGAAATTATAACAATATAAACAATTTAAGGTAGACGATAGTTATAGATTGCAGAATGACGTACATCAGGTGGTCTATGTTAGGATCGACAAATCGCATTTCAATAGGAAATCGAAACCGGTAAGGATCTCTTTTTGCCTGAAAAAACATGAACAGGAAAGGAATAAGCAATGTGAATCAAACACTTATGGGTAACAACTATTGATCTTTTTTGACAACAGAACGGATGGAAGTATTTATATGCATGAATTTTCCAAGATCACCAATCAATGACAACCATGCAAAGAAAATTTTAACACCATACAAAATATCACTTAGAGCAAGTCCTCACCAGAATTTCCACAATGACATGCATCCCAACTTTTATATGATGACGGATCCAGTACCAATCATTACGCTTTATAGGGACCCACCTGAAACATATTATCACACATGAATCTGGCACAATATCATAAACTAAATGAGCCGATACCAGTCATTTAAAATCCCTACATCATAAATTAAATGAACAGCCATATATATGTCCACGATAAGCACAGTAGCACACTTAAAATACTTGGTTTTACAAAAAGGAAAGGTAAAACGTCACATTACTGTTTTCAAGTTTTCAACAAATCTTGATAGAATTATGTGTAATATATGTTGAAATACAATGGTGTTGTGAGATATACTAAACACCCTTCAGAATTTTCAAGCTGACAAATTCTTTCATTGTCTTATTAAGAAATGTTTAAGCACATCAAGAAGTTCAAGTGAGTTAAAGTTCATATTAAACGTGAGAGCATTTCCTAGACAATTGATTAACTTTAAGATGGGGACCAGGCAATCCGCATTCCGAACCTGCTTTCATTCCTTGCTTTCCAATATCCTACTTGTCCTAAAACCTTGTTAACTCTTTCAATTCCACAATCACCACAGGTTAGTTAAGTGAAGGGAACAGTTTAAGATTCGCATGAAATTCTAAAAGTTAATCAGTAGTATACGCCTTCACAAACTAAATAAAGAAGTTTCATAGTTCATACAATAAAAATTTGAACTGAAACAGAGGATCAACATAAGAATGGCAATTACCCCTCATGTACACCACCAATGTCAACAAACGCTCCTTGATAAAGGTGCAAAGTAGTAACTTTTCCAGCACAAATCTGCAAAAATAGAATTCTTGCTCTTTTAATGCCAGTTGTCATACGCAAATCATGATTTTTAAGGAGTCTATGAGTGTGTCCTATTAACCTGTTAAATAATTGGTTGAGGAAAAAAAAAAAAAACACATTCCCATGCTTTTATGCATGGATGCAAGTAAGGAAAACAATTAAAGATCTGTTTGTGTTGATTTCCCATTGAAATAGGACGAATCCAAGGCAAGCAATTTTGGATTTACAGATGAATGAGGTTTCTTTGAAGAGACTTTTAAAAGCCGAAATCTCAACCTAGAAAGGTACATTTTGAGAAAGCCTGTAGTAGTAAAGGCAAAAGCTTTAAGGCTTAGTCTTCAAGTATTAGCTCGAGTGGATTGATGACTAGAAACAATTAACATATGGCAAAATAACATAGTATGTACATGAACATCCTATTATGAGGGAAAAATGCATATACTTAAATAAATTACACTAACAAGTGACAATTTTCATGCAATTTAGGTGTTAGCAAATAGCTTAATAATTTTGGAAATATATAAAAAGCTTAAAAACTTACTTGTCCTGGATAATAAAACGGAAGCTCATACTGCAACAAAAGGAAAAAACAACAGAAACCAAAATTAATCACCGTTTCATAACTAAATTCACATTTAAGTAAAAACAAAAAATTGCAAATATCCTACCATGCCATCTTCGTAATCCTTTCCCCTCTTCCTCCTACCTGGATAGTAATCTTGGTCATACTAGCCAAAAGAAAGCACACACGTCAGAAAGATTCTAAAGTTCATGAGCAAAAAACATAACATTCAAAATGCCAAACATCTGTTAAAAGAAAGAAGAAAAAAAAAAAAGAAAAATTATAATGAGAGAGAGAGAGAGAGAGAGAGAGAACTCAGATGATTCGCATCAAACCTTGTAAGACTCCTCTTCCAATCGATCCTTATTCGCAGCAACCCACTCCTTGTACTGCTTCAAGAACACCTTATACCGATCCAAACAGATTTCATCCGACCCTGTCACCGTCTTCACTTTACTGTCTAATCCCTCAATGTCCACCCTCTCTGCCTGAAACTTATGCGCTTCCCTTATGAACTCCAGCTCCTCCCTGTCCACCTCCCAACCCCTAGGTGGCCAGTCCCTTGGCGGCAAGTGCCTCACCACAAGAGGCTCCGTCCAAACCGTCTTCAGTGGCTCCGGAATCTCTCCTTTTATCTCAAACTGCTTCCTGTGATTAATCAGTCAAAAAATACATACATATCATCACCTTTGAAGCAAATTCACAGAAATATCTGTGTGTATATAAAAATTAAAAAGAGACACATTGCTACTGCCGCTAATTCAGTAAATTATATGAAAATTAACGAGATATTCAGTAAAAAATGGCTATTTTGGGGGAAAACAAAGGAAATGTTAGCGGAAATGCGATAATCAATAAGAAAAACATCGCCATTGATGCAAATTCACAGAAATATCCGTGTATTCGTCGAAAAGTAACGAGATATTCAGTACAACTTAAAGATTTCATTTCTCTTAGAAAATCGAAGGAAACTTTCAAGGAAAACGAGAAATCGTGGTTCTCGCCTGTAGTAATCGTCCTCGGTGAGTCCCATCTCCTCCATCTTCTTCTTGCGGTAGCTGGGCTTGAGCATCTTGAAGGCTTCGATGGCTTCTGGAGTCTGTAGAGGGACTTCCTCGCCTTCGTTCAAGCTTTTGCGAGCAAAGTCGGCCTCGGGAGTGAGGACTTCCTCCCATGGAGCCCAGCCGCGCTCGGTCCAGTTGCGAATCCGAGCTTCGTCCTCGGTCTCCTTGTCCTTGGGGCCGAAGCTCTGAATGAAGTCTTCGTCGACGGGGAACTCGTCGGAGGCGTAGCAGTTCACCGGAGACTTGCGGCGGAGCTCGGGGGAGCATGCGAGGAGAGGAGGCCATGGGAGATGATGGTGATTGTGGTGGTGATTGGGGCTAGGGTTAGGGTTGAGGGATTTGGGGAAGGTGAAGAGGAAATGGTGGTGAAGAGAGGTTTGGAGGATTTGCATTTGCGCACACAAAAAATGGAGGGAAGGGAACACTGCAGGGTGAACCGCCACTGTCTTTGTTACTACAATTCCCTCTCTCTCTCTCTCTCTCTCTCTCTCTTTAAGTTAGAGTGGATAAAGTTTTTTAATTTGTAATTTGTAATTTTAATTTTCATGTCTCGTTTATTGTCGTTTCTTCTTTTCAATTTAATTGTCGTTTGGAAAATATACGACATGTCGTTGTCACTTTAGTTTACGCTTATCATGTGAAAACGATATGTCGTGTTTTTTTCCTTGTTATTTTGATGTATGGCTGGATAAAGTTGTTTTTTTTTTTTTTTTTTTGCCTCGTTATTTTCATTTCTTTTCAAGTCTCGTGTGTTGTAATTTCTTATTTTCAATTTTTTTGCTCTTTTGGAAAGTTTACAACATTTTCTCTTTTTCAAGTTTGACATGTTTTTACGGCTTACTTTACACTTACCATGTTGGAAACGACAAGTCGTGTTATTTTCTTGTTTATTGTGTTTTTTTCCCCTCCTTACATTCGAGTGGATAAAGATTTTTTTTTATTTTTTTATTTTCAAGTCTCGTTTATTGTCATTCTTAAGTCTCGTTTACTGTCATTCTTATATTTAATTTTATTGTCGTTTCTTAGCTTTCAACTTGTCATGTTAAAAGCAACATGTCGTTTTTTTTTTTTGGTTATCTTTGGTTAATTGTTGTGTTGAGAAAAATTAACGTAATCTTCCTTTTCAAAAAATTATTTTAGTATCTTGAGCAGATAATTTTATTTTATTTTCCTCCCCTTTCCCATATATATATATATATTTTTGGTCCTGTATTTCAAAATCTGCCGTCGCTTAAGAAAGAGTAGTCAAGGGTTTCGGTTTACATGTCGTTTTATATTACACTCGGCTCAAAATTTTTTTATTTGTTTCCTACACTTCGTAGCTGTTGATTGTCGTTTTAATTTTAAATTTTTCTGTCGTTTAGCATTCGTTATTACACATTACAGTTGCTCATGTGAAAACGACAAGTTATTATACGCTTAGTTCCTCCGCAAATAATTTCCTTTTAGGAAGGTTTTGATCGCTGAGGATGTTATAAAATGACATGTCGTGTTTTTTTTTTTTTTTTTTCCAATTTTCAACATATCTGCCTATGCATTGTAAACGCTAAATAGTATTGATTTCTAGTTTTCTCAACCTCACGTGATTTCGTAACTTGGATTAATTCATAAGTTTTTTTTTTTTATTTTCGTTTACCATATAAGTTTGTCTATCTTATTATAGTACTTGATGCAGCATTTTTCAATCAATTCCTTTTCCTTTCAAGCATTTTTCAATTTCTTTTGTTCTAGGAAATTGTTTGACTTTTGGCTTTTATAATTTAGCAGGAGAAATTAGTGCAAGTTTTTTTTTATCCAATTTTTAAGTGGAAGATTGAAACCTACAATATTTTCAATTTATCGTTCTAATTTCAAATACAGCCAAACTTTCTTTATTATCATGGGATAGAGTTACCATGTTTGAAATGTTATGGGATACAGGAAACAGAATAATTTTGTGATTTAGTAGTAGGAAATAATTTGTAGTTATTAGGAGAATCCTATATTTATTTTAGTTAATATTGCTTTCAAGGTATGTTGTGGGAGCAAAAGCACGGCCTCCAAAGTATGGAAACGTGACTGCAATAAACATGGTCAATGCTGCACCCAAAAAAAAAAAAAAGGTTAAAATAAACCATTTGAGACAAATCTTAAGAGATTGGATTTAGGAAAATTCGGTCAAAGTAGTTTATTTTGATTATCTAATTTAATATATAGCTGAACTTTTTTTTATTCAGTAAATGACTATTTGTCATTTTTTTTTATGTTTGATTAATCAGTAATTAATTAAGAAAATTTGTAATTTATATTATAATCAATTAATAATTGATTATAATTTGATTAATCAATGAATTATTATTTAAGAAAATTGATTAATCATTTTAAGAAATACATTTTTTTTATTATTTCTTAAAACTTAGATATTAATTATAGAACTTATTAAAAAAAAAAAGCTATTTAGTATAAATTTCTTGAATTGATATTTTTCAAGGTAGGATCATAGAAACTTACCAACATACGCAATCTGGGCGACAACCCATAGCATCTTAGTCGGCTTGAACTTCATCTTTACAACCCATAACGTTTCGATAAAATCAAACACTGACATGGTAAAGACCTACATTAACAGGAGCAAATTTTTCAGTATCAACTGACATGAAATATGAGTTTTGCGTATCTACCAGGATCATTGGCAGTGTTAATACTAATGTACTTCACTTGGTAACTACCAACGACATGAAAAACGACGAAGAGGTTAGCAGCGGTAATGAGCCACCAGGGCGGGCTTCTCCAAGGAAATGAGGATGCTGTCCTCAACTCTCTCTCCAAACTAGCCACAGGGCCACAGCAACATACGCCACCAAGCAACCTTTCCACATGGGCTTCTTGGAGGGCTGTTCGGTTGTCGAAGGGATTGTTGCTTGGATCTCCAACACCACATTGCAAGCCACTCAGGAAGTTGAGCACGTTCCCAGCTCCTGTGGACGCCCTCGGGCCATAATGTACGTCAGACGCTACTCCTCTGGCTGAGGGACGCTCCCCAACCGATGGTGGAATAGCTGCAAGACAAAAAGAAGAGTTATTAATATTTTTTTTTCAATTATAACAGAACCCCCGAAGATTGAATCATCAAAATTTTGTAATATGGTGCGTCCCAATTTTAGTATATTAAAAATTTCAACCACCAGATAATGAAAAGAAACTATCTTAGCTATCGAAAAAGGGAAGTTATCAGAGTATTTAAACGACTCATAATATTTGAAATAGGAGCGCACAATGTGTCCTGAGAAAATAAGATGCACAAGCACCGTATCCTCTTCCAAAACTACAGCAAGATTTTTCAAAACCTGGATAATGAATCCTGAGAGTTTGACATAAAATACATATAAAAACCAAAAAGTGAATCCTAGCAAAATTCATATGGTAATTAGAAGAAAGAAAAATAAAAACCAAGACAAGAATAAGTGCCAACCAAGTTACGAAAATAATATTAATAAGTTCAAGTTTGTCAAAATCCGGGAATTTAAGAAGCAAAACTCATAATGAGAAGAGAATTAAGAAGTGGAAAATTAACTTGCCGCAAGGACATGACGGCCACTACAACCGAGATAAAAGTGATGGAATTGAGGTTGGGAAGGTGAGAGATAAGGAAGTGAACGGCGGTGAAGATCATGGTGAAGTAGGTGCTTCTCATGGGCTTGCAGTGGAGGTTTGGGAAGCGATTGCAAATGATGTCATGGAACTTCTTGAGGCTGCTTCTCCCTGTGATCATGTAAACAATGCCCTCTCCAACTTGCACCTTCAGCTGCTGTGGCACCACAATCCAAAGGCAGAGCTTTTTGCCGAAAGCGTGCTGCCCTAGCTCATGGTACCGGTCGAACCTCTTCCCGGGCACCACCTCGTGCATCTCCATCGTTTGCCATATGATGTAGAGAGTGATCAGCCATGACAGAATCAAGACAGTGACACCAGACCACTGTTTAGTACAAAAAAAAAAAAAAAAACCGGAGAGTTAGGGTTTAAGGTTTAGGGTTAACACAAACTATGAAATAAGCAAAATAAATATTTGCTTGAAAACTGATCAGTATAGCAAAGCCCGTTTTCATGGCTAAGTTTAGTTGTCACGATTTGTTGACAGTAAAAATTTATACTATCATTAAAATTTTAATCCATAAAAGTAACTTATCATCAAGATGAGAGTGTTCTTCAAAATATATATATATATATATACATATATGTGTATGTATATGTAAATATATAGATAGATATACGAATAATAACTTTATCCTCGCATACAAAACCTGATCAATATACTTAACACACCCTGACCTTTGCTTATAGTATAATTATTATACAATAACTTATGGTAACATACAATGCACTCTAGAAGTGTAAACATGTTAAAAGTTCTGAAATTTAGTCTTAATTACTAAGCCTAAATACACACACACACACATAAATACATAAATACATAAATTTAGCCTTAATTTATACAATAACCAATATACATAAATACACACACACACACACACATAAATAAAAGAGAAAGTTACAATAGTGCATGGAAAAATAATGTACATAACTAAAGGTGTATGGCATACTATCCAAGCTCAGACATGGCGCAAGGGAGACCTAAAACCCCGGTACCAACCATGGCAGTAACATTGTGGAAAGCGGAGTAGTACCGCTTCCCCTTCCGTGAACCGGTGACCGGAATCCATTTATTCAGATCCTCTTCTTCTTTGCTTAAGACAACTATTTTTTCCTTGGGAGGCTTCTGAAGCTCCACCATATTGTGTGATTAGTGAAGTCTCAAGATTACGTTCAAAATTAGCTATTGAATGAATAATACATATAGAGGGCACCTTCTTTTAATAGTGCATAAAGAGCACAAATCTTTCTAAGATTCGAATTCTAAGAGGCATATATATACATAAATTTATACACACGCACTCAAAATCAAATTGTGACTTTCTTATATTTATAGGGCTTTTGAATTTCTTAAGCGTTAGTTTAACCGCATATTATGAGGTAAAACAAAAATATCCCTCTAAAAATTTTGAGAATGCGTAAAGGATATTCATCGTAATCGATCTAGGGGTAATTTGAAATTCTAAATTTGTATTGACTTGTAGATAACTAATGGGTATTATTAAAATTAAAATGTTTGTTTTTTAGGCGATTAAACATTTAAATATATAATTTGCAGTTGTTGGTATAACCTAATAGTAATTAAATACCTAATTCTATTATAAAATGTAAAGTTTGAATCTCTCTATCTTTAATATAAAATAATAATAATACTAATAATAAATAAAAATAAACATTTAAATTTGTATAGGAAAAAAAATCTTGCTTTTCAAATGACAAAAGAATGCTAGTGCTTGGAACGGCCAAATTAATTCTTGAAGATCACATAAGTTATAATTTTTGTTAACTTTTCAGATAAAACTAAATATAAAAATTTAAGTTCAGACTTATGAATTAAACTAGACTTTACTAGAATACTAATACTAATATTGATATTGTATAACATTAAAATTCAAAGATATACACTCAATATCTCAAGATAAGCTCAATTTTTTAAAGAGATCAAGAATCTTATTTTGGTATGAGTGCCCCGTTATGTGAGAATTGATCTTAATTGTTTAGACTAGTCTATCAACTATTTTGATATTGTTTAATAGACAATGATCAGTCTCAGAGTTTACACGCCAAATAAGTCTTTTTCAATTTATGTCTTAGCACGTGTATTAACATCTGTGATATTTTTGTCATTATTAGTGAATCCAATTCATTTCGGGTTGAATTCCTTTGTATTTATGATTATTTGTATTTTGTGTATTTTATTTTTTGTAAAATGAAATTTCCATTTAAAAAACAGATAATCTTATTTTGATATTGAAATATTGTTCGTTGGTCACTTAAAAATTTTAATTAAATAAAGAATTATCCTTTTTTTTTTTTTACTTTTCCTTTCATTTATCGTTTTAATATTGGATAATCATATCAATTGGATGTATATCTCCTAATCGATAATTTAAACGACTCAAAAACAATATTATAAGTTCCCGAAATAAATTAGTATTTGCATTTTTTATGATATTCAATTATAAACTAATATCAAATTAGATCTATCTTGGAGTGGGAAATATCATTAAAGTCCTGCAGCAGATCAATTTATATCTTTTATAATTGATATAGGGCATAAGGATATCTAATCATACTAAAACCAAAATCCCTTATTTCATTTTAATTCGCGAAACATTTGAATATTTGATTTGACAAACTATAATTAACCATTAAATGTCAATATATTCTCTTATACGTTTGAAGTTAACCAATTTTTTTAATGAATAATTTACCATTCTTTTCAGAAGTTGGTGAGTCAACATAGAATATTCAGGCAAACCAATCTAATACGTATTCTAGTGGGGGAAAAACAAAAACAAAAAAAATAAATACCCGGTTAGCTGAGTTTGCTAACTTCTAAGACTTCAACATGCATGATTTGCATTCATCAAATGACAACGAAGGATGCGTTTAATAAAAGTATTATATTCGTATTGTGTTTAAACATAACATAATTTTCATCCAAACGTAAAAATTTTGTATTCAAATACCAATCACATTATAATTTAAATCCAATATAATCAGTATTTATTATTCTACTTTTTCTACTATTTTTATCAATTATATTTCATACTCTCTCTCTCTCTCTTCCTTTATTAATCACATCATATACAATACAATTCAAATAATTTTTATCTAAACAAATATTACATTTGAATGTAATATAAATACTTTTTATCTAAATACATATTATATTCAATACATTATAACTAAATACAATTTAAATATAATGTGTTATACAAACACTCTTATTTCATTATTTCTTTACTTGTAGAACTTGAACAAGCATGGTTCGCATTTAGAGGCTAACTATCTCGATTTGGATTCATATGTCTATTTGTTTTCTATTACTTTCACATCCCTCCAAAATCATGACAAGCCAATAAATTGATATAGTCTTTTGCATGAAGTAACGATTTTTTTTTTTATAAACACAATATTTTAATTGATAATTTGACATGTTATAATATTAGTAAAAAACCATAAAAGAGACCCTAGAGTCAAATCCCAACTATCTAAGCAAAAATATTTCCTATTATTTGTTTATTTATTTTAAAAAAGGATCAAAATAATCTATATTACAGACAAAAAAAAAAATTAACTACTAAAGCACAGTGCAAGATTTGAGTTGCCAAATGCACCAATAGCTGTAACGATTTAAACCAAATTGATTTTTTTTTTTTTCCAAACTAAAAACAAGAAAAAATGACTATACAGATGATAAGTGTGGTTCCAGATTAAAAGGTAACCTTCAAAGATACATTTTGCTAAAAATACATTCGGTCACAGAGCAGCAGACTTCCGGAATTAATTCTCTGCTGCTGTCTAAATCTTTCAAAAAGAAGTTCTTCATCGCTTTGAAGCTTGAGATACTTCTCAATGTCAAACCGCTGTGCTTTTGATCCGTCAGTACTTCCTGTATCTTGCACAATTTTCATTGGAAGCGAATCGATGACTCTGGGACTACAGCTCCCACGGCTACTGGCAGAAAGATTGATCCGATCATGTGCATTTGTCACTTCCTGGAAACCAAATTACAGATCTTAGAAACATGAATAGCTAAAAATGGTCAATTATGTCACTTTTAGTAGTGCTTTCCTTATCAAAACGCTTAAAATAACGATGAATGCCAAGCTGTTGCAAACGAGGACAAAGAAATAGCTCTAGTTTACCTCAGCAGAACCAAATAACATAGTTCTCGGAGTCAATGATAGTTCTATCTTATTCATGCATGGTGCAGGTGAAGCATCATTACTAGTCTCCCACTGCAACCAAGGCAATAGAACCCCATCCATATCAGCAGGAAGAGGTATGGATGTCGGTGGACTCTGAATAGTTCGTGTCTTCATTATCCCGCCCAAACTTGAGCTTGTATCGCTCCTTTCTCCATCAAGTGAAGATATATCCGTGTCTTCAACATTTGAAATGAAGTCCTCAATGTATCTCTCTGCCTCCTCAGACAATCTCTTTGACATCCTATTTCTGTCCGTACTCCTCTGATGAATGAACACACAAGTCAAATTGGCAAGATCATGAAAATAAAGGGTAACAAAGCCAGCTTTCCTGCATTTTGGAAAAGCAAGAGAGAAAAGCATACCCTTCTGGGTCTGACTTTAGATTGTTTATCAACAATGACATTGTTCTTGGGGTCGGGAAGCAATTCCTTCACAATCTTAGAGAGTTCCCTGCTGCGTTGTTCCTCCAACACAATTTCAGACAATAAATCTTGTTTACGCTTCTCAGACTGCAAATAAAAATTAAGTTCCTTGTAAAAAAAAGCTCTTCAAACGTGACATAATCTCATTGATAAAATCGCTATATTTTCTCATGGAACCTTCCAAGCTAGAAGATTATAATTATTGACCATGACTAATAACATCATATTCAATAGAGATGGTATTTTCTTGTGGTAGAATGTTGAATAACTGGAATATGTTTAATCAAACAGTTCCTCAACTAAGGTTAAAAGAGTAAAAAAAGAATAATGACAAAAACATATCAATACATATATGTATATACATATATACATATAAAATAAAAAATAAAAGGATAAGGAATATCAATATGTATATACATCATTAGGGCAGGTGCGTCAAATTTGCCAATTTTCCGAGCTTTTTAACACTAACAAGTTAAATTTTGGCTTCTGTCGGAACTTTTTTTGTTTTTCTTCCTGAAGAGTATCATTTTCCAAACTATGAAGGTATTACATATGATGCATTCTCTTCAGCACAACTACAAGTACCTATATCACCTGCTACACGAAGATATTAGCAGTAAATGTAGTAAAATAATTTTAAGATTAACACCTCTTCTAATTTGGTTGAGTAGTTCCTCCTGATTGAAGAAACAGTCTGAAGTACATCAGAACTGTTTGACAGCAAGCAATTATCCGTTGCTAGAGCTGCGGGTTTTGTGTTCCCACTTGCCTGCACAAATTGAGAGAATCAAAATCTCAGGAAAATAGAGAAGCACATTAGACTTACTCACGTAAATCAGAAAATCAAATATTGGCAAACAAAACTACAAAATCTAGAGTACAAACTTGTTCAAACTCTGTTCTAATCTCTTCCACAGCATGCCTAAGTTCTGTTCGCATTGCTTCATACAAGTTACTGTTTATATCATCCGCCAAGGTTGGTTGTTGTGCCTACAGCATAAAAAGAAAACAAAAGGATATTTATGTAAAAAGCATAAAGCGGAGGCAGCACTCAAGAAATTAAAGATTAATACAGATGTAACAAACCTTCTTCTGTGAATAAACAGCTCGTATAATCCTTTCCATTCCATTTTTAGAGGAATGTGCATCCTTGCCTTCGTCATCAGTTAGAACCGATGACTGGCTCTAAAAAGTCCAAAAATATCATTTTTAACCCGATTAGTCTCTAACATTAATCTCATAAGATGGTATAAACAATATTAACAGCAACAAGGATATGTTAATGTCATCCCAACTCAGCACTCGGAAGAAAGTTATCGCTTTAACAAAGTTTGATGTTTGAACTTAAAATTTCTGCATCTAAACACGACAGACCAAACTTAATCAGCATCCGCAAATAGTACTTACGGAATAGCCATCACAGGGTCTCAAATCTTTCTGGCTAAAAGACCTTCTCAGTCCCTGTCTATGATTTGATGCTTTCGGCTTATGAGATGAGCGTATCTGATCGCTTCCACTGCTGAAACTCTTTGGATTAGCACTGTTTCGTTTCTGCGAATGCTCTAGATCACTCTGCCATTTGAAAACAGATATTAAACGACAGGTATTCAAAAGTTCTCAATTTAATTAGAGACACCTCCCTCAATACTGTCTGAATAAAGCAATGATTTTTGCAAGAATATTCATTATATAGCTATGATTCTCCAATTTTCATGCGAAAATGAATTCAACCACAAAAGCTCTTACTCAATTGCATTTGGCTTCTTCAACATGCAACAAGAAATTTGTGAAAAAGCTGTGCAAGAAAAACAGTAAGAGACCAATTTACCTCAGAATCGCTAATCTGATATCGAACCACCGAAACCGATCGTCTTCTTCTCAAATTACTACCATTGTCAGAAGTTAACCTTCCTCCATCACCAGAATTAGTACCAACACTGCCTTTCCCCTCACCAACACCATTATTCAGTTTCGAGCCCTGCCTAGACACCGACCTCCCTCGTCTCTGCGACGCAGCACTAGAGCCGCCACTCGCCGGACTCGGCTTGGAGTCACGCGAAGCCGAGCGACCTCTGTCTCCGGACCCGAAGAACTCGACGGCGAGGTCGTCGAGGCTGATCTCCGGGAAGCCGGAGCCTCTGACGGTGTTGACGAACCTCCCTCTCGGAGCCGGCGCCTCGTCGAAGTCCTCGCTCGGCGCCGGAGCAGTAATCGGGTGCGAGAACAGGCTCAGGCTCCGAGAACGGCGGTGAGCCGAGCTCCGGCTCGAGGAAGTCGAGTCGTCCACGGAAGTTGACGATGCTCCGATCGGCGTCCGCTTGGTGGTCGACTTGAACGCCGAGGTCGCCATTTCTGCAGAGGAATCGGCAAAAGCGGTACCGTATTTACGCTTGTGCGAAGCTTTAGGGTTAGCAATCGGAGCTATAAATCGGGGATCGATGACATTAATGTGTGGAGGATTGAGTTTTATAGAGAGAAAGCAAGAAGAGAGAGAGAGAGAGAGAGAGAGAGAGAGCTCACCAGATACAGCCGAAGATAAGATGTGGAAAATCAAAATTTTAGAGAGAGAGAGAGAGAGAGATGGTTTAAGACTTTAAATTGAAGAAGAAGAAGAAGGAGGAGGAGAAGGAGGAGATTGGCGGAGAGATCGAATATTAAGACAAAATTTGAATGAGGAAGATTGCTCAGGGTAGGGACTGTCGAGGACGCGCGTGTTTTTTTTTCTCTTTTTCCCTTTTTGGAATTTTATATCTGATTTTTTTTTAAAAAGGAAATATATCTGATTTTTCTCATCAATTTTCCCATTAATTCCTTCCGCGCTGGAAATTTAAAAATAGTACTTATTATTAATATATTTTTTAATTATTTAGATATAATTAAATAGTAAATATTTATTTATTTATAATTATTAAAAATACATCTTAACACATAATATCATAGAATAAAAAATTTAAAATCTTGAAAATTTATTTAAAAAATTAAAAAATTTGAAAATTTTCCTAACCTCCTTCAATTGTTAGTGAGACCCCTCTTCCCACCTTCAAATGGCAAAACCTCACACAGATCTTGATGACTTGCAAAGCACTACATCCTTCAACTACCGGCGAGACCCCCCCAAGTTCCACTGACAAAGCCTTACCTAGATTCTCTCTTCTTCTTCTCCTTCTCCCTCTTTTTCTTCGTCAAAGTTTTGCCCAAATTTGAGCTTAGGGCTTTGTCATGAGCAAATCACCGCGAAGATCTAACATGGGGAACAGCTCATCAACGTGGAGACCATCTAGTTCTTCACAGTGGGTAGATCTGGTGTAGGAGATTGCAATTCCGTTGGTAGAAGATCAAGGGGAGGGGCCGTTGTCGCTAGTAGAAAGGGGGGTGCACCAACGGGGTAAGGGAGACGTCACCAGTAGAAAGGTCATCTACTTGGAAGCCTCAAATCCTCGGCTCCCCATGATGATGACATTAAGACCTAGCACCTCCACCCTTAAGCAAAGCTCAGCGCCATACCAAGTCCTCGACCTTTGTCATCGTGAAGGTGTCGAAGTCCTCGACCATCGTGAACTTCGTGGAAGATCTCCATCGGATGTAGATTTCACAAGAGAGAGAACAAGAGAGAGAAAAGGGAGAAGAAGAGGCGAGGAGGAGGAATTTGGGTTAAGATGTTGTAGCCTTCATCTTTTCCATCTTCGACTCAACTCTGTCTTCTCCAGAGTCCTAGAATTCAAATTTCTTTTTATATGTACTCAGATGTATACTAAGATCTAGTACATCTTAATTTATAACCATTCACTTCCTCATACTTTTATCATTGATCATTAGATTTAAGTCTTACTAGTAGGTACTATTTTAAAATAACTATCACAACCTTGCCTAACCCCTTTTATATTTTCATTATTTTTCCTTTTTTTTGTTTTAGGAGAAATTATCTGGGAAGTGTGTGGAAATTATTAACCCAACAATCACTCACGACATGTCGTTTTCTAGTGTTAACGACAATAAGTTATGGTAGTGATTGTGCCATTTTCGTTTCTTAATATAAACGACAACGAACTTGAGATAATATACGAAAAGTCGTTTTTTCTTAACAAAAAAGGGCCAACTTTGAAACTTAGAACAAGTTGTCCTTTTAACAATTCTGACTTTTTCTTTTTTAAATAATTCCAACATGACATGTGATTCTGTTGGAAAGAAACATTTAACTCTTACCTTTGGTCTTTTACTTTATTTGTCATTTAGGAAACAGAGCCAATAACAACAACAAAAGCTGTAACCTTAATTCTCTACGCTTAAATCACATAAAACACCACCTTAGTTGTTCACCCTCTTGACTTCTTCGTAGTACATTTGAATCATATATCTTTGGATTATTTTTATAAATAACTATTATATTATATGCCTCTATTTAAAATAGTTCTTATTTTTCGAAACCGTTTATTATATTTTTTAATATATATAAATTCTTTTGAAATTTTGAAGAGAAAACCAATTTTATAATTAAAAATTAAATTTTGTAAGCGTATTTTAGTATTTTCATATATATAGCCTCATGTTTTTCTTGTTCGGATCTTTAAATTTCCATGGCTACCACGACCAAGGAGGATGAACTTCTATAATTTAGGGTTTTTGCACAGCTTCTTCTCGTTTCTTTAAATCTCGGCTTTTGATAATGCACAGATGAGAGAAGAGTAATTGCACTCATCAACTATGCCTTACCAGTAAATTCCATCAAAATCATTCACATATATAAACATAAGGGTCATTTTAAATAATTTTCTATATATCGAAATGCACAATGATCTATTTTAAAAAAAAAGTAATTTTGAACGAAAATATATAATTTATGAAGTATTTATAAAAAATCATATATTTTTTAATTGTGTGCTTTAAATAATATCATATATATATATATATTTTAACCAATATAACCTTTTTAATTAAATGAAATGATATTTTAATTAAAATGAAATGTTAAATCAATATTGAAACATAAATTAATTAATACCTGTGCCAAATTCCTCTAAAATGGCAACCGCCGCAGCTGTGAGGTTTGAATAGTAGCTCAAAAGCTGAGCCTACTTTCAACTTCTAATAATCATAACTTGCACTGTCCAAATAATCATTTTGTGGCCCAGAATATGACATGAAATTAGGTAAAATAGGCATTTCAATATCGTACTTGCAATAAAAATACATTATAAATTGCTTATAAACTAAGATCTAAGATCCAGGGGGGGGAAAAAAAAATAAAAAAACTGAAGTCTAAGAAGGAAAATGATGGCTAAAGTTGGTGGGATTTCCATTTATTTCATTCAATACAATTTTTATGATTACCTTGAAAAGAGTCTTGCCAATTGCGTAGAAGAAAAATTTTGGAATTAGCAAAGTCTTCGATTTAGACGAATGAAAACATACAGCACAGAATCACCAGATAGACATATTGGAATGCTTGAGACAGGTGAAAATAAACTGCCAATGCTCAATAGGCAATTAATCACCAATTTTATATTAGCCCATGTCCGGTAAAGAAGGAATGAAAACAAGATACAAAGGGAGCGTTTGTTTTTGTTCTTGAAAATGATTTTCTATTTTCAAAAATACAAAAAATGAAAACGGTTTAAAAATAGCGTTTGTTTATTTAACGTTTTCAAAACCGTTTCGAAAACACCGTTTTCAACTATGTTATTTTTTTGGGTTTTTTGAAAACGAAAAAAAGTTGTTTTCACTTTTTGTTTTCATTTTTAAAAAATATTATGTTTTTTTGATTTTTTGAAAATAAAATGGGTTTTGAAAAAATATAATCAAACAAAATTTCATTTTTATGTTTTTCAAAATATACACTCAGAAAACATAAACAAACACAGTTTCAGAAATGATCTTAACACAGTTTTCAAAATATTCTCATTTTCAATTTTTTTGAAAACAGAAAACATTTCAAAAACAATACCAAACGCCACCAAAGGATTTTATTTTTTCTTTGTGTTGTTTGGTATTATATAGAGGAAAGAAGTTAATTATATTCTATTGTTTGATGGTGCAAGTGAAAATGGAAGGAAAGAAAAAGAATCATTCATGCAATTATTATTTTACCCATAATTTTTTTAAATTGTTTTCAAGGATTTTTGCTAATACATAAATGTGGTTTAGTAGTATTATTAGTTTTACTTTTAGCAAAATTTTCTCACTTTTCTTCTCAATTTTGGAGGGATTAAAAATGTGAGTCCCCCATGATATTTATAATCATTTTATTTTCTTTTCCTTTCCTTTCAAAAAGTAATCTTAATAGGAGTGGGTATTAGATTGAAACCAATTTTTTTACCATTTATTATCCAATTTAATTATGAGAAAATCATTTAAAAATTAATAAATTTAGTCAAATTTATTTTATGATCCAATTTGATCAAGTCTAAAATCCATTAGATTAGATTAAATGATTGAATTATACTTATATTTTCATAAAAACTTATTGAAACCTACTCAAAAAGACAATTCACATATTCTAGACATCATTTTAATTCTTCAACATCTATTTATCATATAATAATAAACATAATCATCCAACACAGCAAATAAAGTAAAAAACTTTAAGTTTATAGAACATAAACATTGTCCAAATTAAAAAGATAAATATGAAATCAAATATCATAACACACTAAAAAAACACATACCAGTAAAAAAAAAAAAGAAAGAAATAATCATATATTATATAATATGAAATTATATAACTATTTTTATATAAAATATAAATATATGAAAAAAAGAAAAGAGAAAAAAGTAAAAACATAAGGAGACCATTTTATTAAAATGAATTTTTTAAAAATCTGATATTTGAATATCCGATTTTCTTTTTATTTTTTATTTTTTATTATTTTTATAGATTGAATTGATTCGATTAGATTCGAAACACTACAACCTAATACCAAGTTCTAAGATTCTATGCTCAATAACTCCATATTAAAACCCTTACCTAAGCAGTAGAAGCTCCAATATTTTATGCTTTACAACACCATGCCTGACCAATAGGTTTCGCAATGTTGAGGACTCTCATATTTCAAGTAGAATCAAACTAAGTTCTGTTCCATTTGATGAGATTCTAATCGTGATCGCAAATATTATCGACATTTATGAAACTTTGATTTTAAAAAGATAGCAAAACATCCTACAGATGTAAGATAATTTCGGTCAACATATTAAAAAAACATGTTAGTTGTTATCAATAAAACATCTCTTAAATTTCTGTGAAACTAAAGCATCGGTGTGTCATTGGTATCGATTATTTTCATCCTTGCTCTTAACAAGTGGCTTATGCTTCTCCCTTAAAAAAAAAAAAAAAAAAGTGCCTTTATGCTTCAGCCTTTTAAGGCCACTCGGTACATGGATTACAACATAACACTGATAATGATTCGAAACCTAAAATATCGTAATATCCCTTTTTTGTTTTTATCTTTGAGATATAGGGTATTAACTAACTAATTGGATAATATATGGTAGAAAAGAATATTACCCAACTTTAAAAGGTTATATCGTGGAGCAAATAAAAGCCCCTCTCACTCGTTGCTTTTAACAAGTAGTGATCATCCTTCAAGAGAAGACATCTGAAAAACTTCTTAAAGATATTCTTAGGCCTCCACTAAACAAGATCCATTCCCACCACTTCACCTTTTTTTTTCTTTTGGGAAGAATTTAACTGGAATATAGAATGCATTTTACCATACCTTCCAGTATAGTATTTTTTATATACTATATCGTCAAATTCTCCTTTCTTTTAGGGGGTCATTAAACACACTCAAAGAGGAGGGTAGAGAGTCAATCTCAAGCAAATTTAAGCAAAACACATATACCGGCAAACGGGTTCACTGGTCTCGAATACAAAAACAAAGGATGCAAACTGGTTGCCCCATTACAATGAACCTCAAAGATCTAAAGCACAAAGACTCGGTATAAGTACCCAAGTATCTTATGGAACATCTCTTATTGTCGATATGAAGCAGAAGACTGCTATAAACAGCCGGCATAAAAGACACGATTAGCATATCATCCCGAAGCCGGTCTAGCCATCTCACGCCTTGGCAATGTGGACAATCAAGTCAATCACACGGGAGCTGCAAAAAAAGAGAAAGTAGGTTAGATTACTGTCCTCAAGGGCTGATTAAACTAAAATCAAAAGGAGAGATTAAGGAATGAAAACAAGATTAGTGTAAATTACCTGTAACCCCACTCGTTGTCGTACCACGAAACAAGCTTGACATAATGCTCATTCAAAGCAATTCCTGCCTTTGCATCGAAGATGCTTGACCTGTACACAGTTGAACAATTGAATCGAGTGCATCATTGCCTTATAACTAGCTTCTGAGAAAAGAAAGGACTGAAATTATTTTATATGAAAAAAGGAAGTTAAAAAAAAAAAAAAAAGATTAGGTTTTTCTAGGATAATGTTTGATAAATCGACATCAAAAACAACTTTGTCACGGGCATCTTGAAGAAAAAGTCGGACTTCCAAATGTATGGCCAAGAAAATTTCAAGACGTACAAGTTTGAAGATCAATCTATACCTGCTATCACCAACAAAGTCGGTGGAAACCACGTCATCCTCAGTGTAACCCAAGATGCCCTTCAGCTTCCCCTCAGACTCCTCCCTGAGAACCACCAAACAAATGATGTCAACGAAACCGCCAGGTCAAATCATGGAAAGCTAACGTTAAATATCAGCCACACAAGGGAAATAGAAGGAAGATATATTTCAAGACTAATATCTCATTATCCCTTACTTGATAGCAGCTTTTATCTGCTCATAGGAAGCCGCCTTCTCCAGCCTAACTGTAAGGTCGACCACTGAAACATCAACGGTGGGAACACGGAAAGCCATTCCGGTCAACTTTCCGTTCAAGGATGGAAGCACTTTCCCGACAGCCTTCACAAACCACAATAAAAAATTAAGACCAAAATTGCAATTAAGATGACCACGTCCAAAGACAAAAATAATTTAATTTCGGAATTATCCATTTGTCTAAACATGGCAAAACATCCATATTTACATAATATGTTAACAGATGTGTACCTTTGCAGCTCCGGTACTGCTAGGAATGATGTTGAACGAAGCAGCTCTTCCACCTCTCCAGTCCTTTGAAGAGGGTCCATCAACAGTTTTTTGTGTGGCTGAATAATAGCAGATTTAACAGGCCAATAGAGTAATGAAATCAGATATGTTAAAAAGTACACAACTGCAACACAGCAAAAAAATATAAACTACTAGAAAACCAACCAGTGATTGAGTGAACGGTGGTCATCAGACCCTCAACAATTCCAAATCTATCATTGATGACCTGAAAATTGATACCACAAGAAAGAAGTTAATGCCAAATAACTTCTCTTGTCAAACTTTTTCCTTAGCAAATTGCAAAAAACAGAGAGTAAAAAATAAAACCTTGGCAAGCGGGGCAAGGCAGTTGGTGGTGCAACTAGCATTGGAAACAATATTGAGCTCTGGCTTGTATTCATGTTCGTTAACACCCACAACAAACATGGGAGCATCCTTGCTAGGAGCTGAGATGACGACCTTCTTCGCACCTCCCTGAAAGAGGTCCATAAAAAAAAAAAAAATTTGATTACACTTATTTGACGATAATACATGCCGAAGGGGAACAACAACAAAAGCCAAATGGTAATTTCTCTCTGTAAAAGCAGTCACCCCTCGTAACCCCAAAAAAAAAAGCCTATGCAAATTATTTAAAAAAAAAAAAAGACTCATTTTTAATGGCTTAAAAACTTAAGACTTCAAGAAATGCGGCAAGTGATTCAGAAAGAAAACGTTAACAATCAAGCTTTATATGTTGTTCTTGAACTGGCTCATAATCTCGACGTTGGTGGGCACAATGTAAGCCACATTATAGCGAGTATTGGGCACAGAATTTATCCTCTTAAGTCTTAATTGACTAAGAATCTCACTCTGGAACTAATAAAGCATTGCATCAAGCCCAAACAAGAATATGAAAACACATATTTTGCCTGAGTTCGGTCCACCATTGCATAAAACATATCATAATTGAATAATTTTTTAAGATGTGGATGAATGGGAACAGGAGAAAACCACTAGGAGAGAATAAAATATATTAAATTCCCATGAGATAACACAGCCCATGTGATTCAATTGGAAAAATATCAAAACTGTACACAATTCAACTAAAGAAAGCAAATTCTAGTGAAGCAAAAATGGGAGACCTTCAAATGGGCAGCAGCCTTGTCCTTGTCAGTGAAAACTCCAGTGGACTCCACAACGATTTCAGCTCCAGTTTCACCCCAAGGAATCTCTTCAGGGTTCCTACAAGTCAATAAACAAAACCACACATTTCCTCAATAACATTCCACTTTAATCTCTACGTTTTACGAAAAGCCTCCTATCCTATGTTTTATAGTAAGAAGCACAAAAATCTGTCGTTTGTTCAATCACCTGACACCAAAAACAGCGACGGGCTTGTCTCCAAAGAGAAGGGTCTTGTCGTCCTTCACCTTGAGATCGAAATGCTTCCACTGACCGTGAACACTGTCGTACTTGAACATGTAGGTCTGTGCTCACAAAAAAATAAATAAAAATATCAGAACAATTTTCCTTTCTTTTCTTTGTTATCACCCAAATCAATTAAACTATATAGAAGGGATTTTTCTCAAGAATGTTGAAAAATTAAATTAAAAAAAAAAGGGTGTCAAAAATTCAAAGCATAAATAGAATTTAAACAAAAAAAATACCATGTAATCAGTGGTGATGAAGGGATCGTTAATAGCGACGAGTTCAACATCGTCTCTCTGCAAAGCAACTCTAGCCACCAGCCTACCAATTCTTCCAAATCCTTTTTTATTATTTTTACAAATATTCAAAAATAAAAATGAAAAATCAGATCCAACTCCAAAATCATTCGAACAAACCCAATTATATAACAAAATCGGAAGCAAATTATTAAAAAAAAAAACTTACCGTTGATTCCAATCTTGATTTTCCCTGGGGACAAAAAAAAAAAAAAAACCCCAAAAACACAACCAAACAAAAATTCAGTGAAAGAAAACTCGATGAAAATGAAATTAAATCGACCGAAAATCAAACACAAGCTAAAAATCTGACAAAACAAAACAAATTACCCATTATCAAGGAAGAGAGAGTGAGAGAGAGAGTAGATAGGACCAGAAGAATCGAGCGAAAGTGGGTAGGAGAGAGAGAGAATAAGTGAGCTAGTGAGATAGGCAACAAAGGAAATGCAAACCATCGGCTTTGGATATATAAAAAGGTCGCAATGGGAGACCGGAGTGGCCGGTAATTGTCGCTTGCGATTCGTTACGACGCAGTCGTTTGAATAAAACAATTATTATAAATATCTACCGTCCGATTGAGGATGATCAGATGTTGGTGTTGATTCCACGCGACAAGGGCGAGCGTCAACGTTTCATCATGACGTGTCGCTTTGTCGTAGTTGTCAAGATGGGTGTAGCCTAGGGCAATGTGCATGAGGCCGTTGGGTTGCCACGTCAGCGTGGGTGGGGGAATTTGAGGCCCACCTGGAGCGACAAGTGGATTTCTGACATCACTGGCCCACGACTTGTTGAGGCCCAGTTATCTTGGACCACATGTTTGAAGTCCAACCCGGCTCGGCAACCAAAAATTTCGATTTCGTTTTCGATTTTTGCCCTTCGTCTCGTGCAAAGGATGGCTATTTCAAAAGAGTTGAAATTTTCCAGAATTTTGTGTTTGTGTGTGGTTTTTCTGTGATCCGTAAATCTGCGCTTAATTGCTGTCTCTATCGGATAGGTACATGTCTTGGGCTGATGTGCGAAGCCCAAATTGTTTGATTGGGTTGTTGGGCCAGGTGGCCTAATGTCGTGGCCTTCTTTAGCTTTTGGGCCTTGACTTTGAGCACGACGTTAGCTCCTGTCTATTTTCGTATCTGTCTCGTAATATCATTTGACATCACTTAACATGCCATATCATCTCATATCACCAATAAAAGATGATAATAGCTAAAATATTTGATTTAATATGATATGATATTAACGGAGAATATTAAATAATACGTAAATGTGAGCCAAATCTCGAATGTAGTGTCACGTTAAGGATTTGGTTATAGCGGTCCCAATTTGAGATCTTGTGTAATACTGTATATAAATAATAATTTAAGTGAAAACTAATTCTATTCATTAAGCCTCCTTTTATTTTCTATATTGCATTCATATTATATTAAAATATAATGTAATTATTATTCAAATACAAAAATATTCAATTAAATATCAATCACATCATATTTTAAATCTAATATAATCACTATTTATTATTTTATTATTTTAATTATTTTTATTAATCACATCACATACTCTCTTTCTCTCTTTTTTTTATCTCTACTTTTACCCATCACATCACATATTATTTAAACATAATTTAAATATTTTTCATCCAAACATAAATTACATTCAAATACAACATAAATATTTTTTCTTTAAATGTAAATTATATTTAATATATTGCATTTAAACGTAATATAAATGCAATACATTTACGAAACCGAATGAATAATTAAGTTTTTTTTTTCAATTTATTAATAGTCCACGAGATTTTCATATGAAAGAAGATGTAGAACATGACGATACCAAATGATTTTTTTTTATATTTTAGTATATAGAAAAAAAGTCTCTCATGTTATGTGCTTTGTTTTGTTGAAAAGGTGCAACCTTTTATTTACTCGTTTCATGATCGATCTCACCTAACAAGTCCTAGAGGGAAAAGACATCTAAACTGCCTTCACCTTGGCAAGTCTAAACTTTTCTTTTTATTTATTTATTTTTATTTTTTAAAAAAATACTTGTTTCGAAAGTTTTCCGAGTCTTGTGAGTCTCAACTCGAACATGAAGAAGGCAAAATTCTTAGGTCCATTATTGGCCAAACTGCTACCAGCCAAAGAAAAAGGCTTTTCTTTATGTACGCTGCCTTCATCCAAATAGCCCAAACAATTCAAATAATTGAGGGCCTTTCTAATAAAATTAAATAAAATAATAATTGAAATGAAGAGAGAAGGAGATGAGAATAGAATACAATAATTTTAATGTAAATATGTCTATATCAATAGACTAAGAATAAAAAGAAGAATGTGATTCACAAGTAAGAAGTATAATGAATAAACTCTTATATAAATATAAGTTATAATATATAAAATTATATGTTTTTCAATACTAATAAATCACTTTAAATCAAAAATATTCTAAATCCTAATGAATACAAAATTCTTATGGCTCGTTTGAAAAATATAAAGTTTTGTATTCAAATATAATTCTTTTTAATAGTACTACCAAAATAATTACTATTCATTTGTTTTTTAAAACAATCACATTAACTTTTTAACTCTAACTTTTTATATCTAATTTTACTAATTACATCAACTTTTCAACTCTAAAATACAAATTAAACACTTTTTATTTAAATACACATTTCATTTAATTACAAAACAAATACTTTTCAACCAAATACAACACTTAAAAATATAAATTTCATTCAAATGTAATTAAAATATAATACGTTTATCAACACCCTTTAATAAAGATAATTGTGTACAAAATAATTACATTTTCTAAATATACAACGATATCCTTTCTAATACCTTCAAGCTCTATGAAGACTGAATTTTATTTACTTTTTGTTATTTATATATTATAAGAATACTAGAAGGGATAATATAAAGTACTCTTTTTGTATTTCAACCTTTTTGATTCAGCGTTCATATTCTTTCATTTTCACTCATCTTTGATCCACATGGCTTGTTTAGCCTCTTACACTTAACACATCAATATTTGTGCTAGCTGGCTTGCTTTTAAGGTTTTCCTTTTTAATATTTTAATTTTAGTTTACATGCAATTATACAAATGGTCTATAACAACTTTTTTCCCATAATATTCAACTTGGGTCATGGATGACTTCGTTATTTTCTTTTTGGTTTTTATTAAGGATAAACCACACACATATACATATATTCTTGCTCTTTGTACATGTAACATGTGTACACCCACACCTAATTTTACGTACTTATGTAAATTTATTGATTTAACATATACTACA
Source organism: Antiaris toxicaria (assembly GCA_035233585.1). Taxonomy (NCBI): domain Eukaryota; kingdom Viridiplantae; phylum Streptophyta; class Magnoliopsida; order Rosales; family Moraceae; genus Antiaris; species Antiaris toxicaria. The sequence goes on from CP141155.1 coordinate 4,144,994, forward strand.
TGAATCATTTTATATCTATTAACTATATACAAAAGTGATGACGAGGGTTGAACTTTTTTTCACTTCAACCTTTCAATCTAATGGCTTAAACTACTCTTTATTTTACTTAATTTAGATCTAATAGGTTACAAAACATCCACTCAGCTTGTCAATATTTTCACACCTCACGATCAATGTGTACGAATACAATATATATATATGTATAATGGCATTTCATTTCTTTACATTTTTGTATTTTCACTACTATTTTGTCCTTTTATGAATAGATTCAACCCATGTGTTTGTTTTTGTGTTGCTAAAAGTCTTAATACGTTGTTGGTTTTTTTTTTTTTCAATCATGTATTTTTAATGTTTTAATCAAAATACTTTTCCCTATGGTTGCCCTTTAAAACCAACTTATATATATATGTTTCGTATTTAGACAGAATATGTTATTCTTCCACAAAATCATATAAAATATGATTAATCAATTATTAACAGTTATATTAATTTTTTAATCTGTCACACTAAAATAATATTTCTTAGATGAGTTAAACGTTTTGTCCTAATCTTATATATACTTTTTGTGCGTGTGCTTTTTTTTTTTTTTTTTGAATTTACGTATTCTAATAAAAGTACAAAACCTCTTTCACTTCAAACTTTTCTTTAATAGATAATCTTGTATTTTAACTAGTTCTTATTGATTATTTTTATTTAAAATCGAATTTCTCAAATATATCCTTACTTAAATATTTTTCATTTAGATTCTAAAAATATTATTTTCTCTTCTATGACTGACAAACTTTTTCTTTCATTATTGTACTCAAATATAATTTTTTTAAACGTGTCCATATTCAAAAATTTATAGTTATTAATTATTTTGACCAAAACTCTTGTTTTATTATGTAAAATCTCATTTTCTCGTATAATTCTAATAAACATACTTTCTTATTTGTTATCTTCATAAATATTTCAGCTGGTAAATATTTGCATTAAATTTTTTATATTTTTGTTCAGCCATGATTAGTTCCTTGTTATGTGAGAAATCCTACAATTACTAGTTGAGAATAAATTGTGAAAAAATGTAAATCTATGCTACATGTAGAATAGGCAATCATGTTGTATTTTCACCTTCTTTGTTTTGCTAATCTTCTCATGAAATACTAAAACTTTCTAACAACAAAGTTAGATGGAATTAAAAATATGGCCAGTTAAAGCAATCTAATGAACTTTATTATAATCAAGAAATATTTTCTTCATCTTTTCATTCAATCAAGAAGGCTGATAATTTCCTCACAAAATAATAAAACTTAGTGATAATTAAAATTAAACTGAAACAAAAAGGTGGATATTTAATGGAATCTAATAAAAAATCATTAAATTAAAGCTTTCTTCATTATTATGTATGCATTGTAAAAATTTGTTCTAAATATTATTAATAAAAAGATATAAGTACACAGAAAACAGTAGTATTAATAGAAAAGTAAGATATAAAAAACAATATTTTGTTCAAACTTGAAAGTTCTAAAATTATTTTCCTTATTTTTTAAGGAAACTCTACATCTCTTTCAAAGAGCAGCTATGTTAGCTTAACTTCTTCTACAATAGCTTCCGTGGACCGACTAAAAACTCTTGCAGTATTTCATCTGAACACCTTCAAAAGATATTTTTGAGCCTCAAGAAGCTAAAAGCTTGTTAGGCCTTTAGTCTCAAGTTCTCGAATTTAAGGAAAAGATTTTGTAAACTCAACTAGTTTAAGGATCATTAATCGCCATATTCACTATAGTTATGAGATACTTACTGTTTATTTTTTCAAATTGGACAAAGAAAAAAGGACCAAAGACTTGGCAAGTTGAAAAACAATGGTCTAAGTATTTTTTTATTTAATTTTGGTGAATATAAGCTATTTTGTTTTTGGTAGTACTTGGTATATAGTGTCTATTTTGTCTGACTCATCCTTGTGTATTTTAGAAGTTTTTCCTGTTGGTTGCATTTCTTTGAATCGTGTCTCCTTTTAGCAATACAAGTGACTTATCCTAATCCGTGTGGAGAAACTTTCAGAGACACGATGTTTAGAATCTGTGAGATTAACCAGACTCTCATCCCATATATTATTAATTAACAAAATAAAAAAAAATGATACAAAAACTTGGTATAAAGTTCTTTTATTTTATTTTTCTGTTTTTGACTTTTTTGAAAAGTATTATGAGTAAGCAACAGCTGCTATATTGGTAATTGTATGGCAATCATGTGAAAGCATATAAAACCAAAGTTATATATATCTGTTAAATGGAGACCAAACTACACCTACCTGGTTATGGTCAATCATAGAGCCAGTTGGGCAAACCAAATTGGGTTTAACGCATGGAAGGGTTGGATTTGTCCTAGGTATACAGGAAGACAAAGATCCAGTCTGTAATGCCAAAGTCTAGTTTTGGACTTTGTCATCCTTTAGAAACAGAAAAAAAAAAAAAAAAAAAAGGAAGAAGGTTTAAGCATTTAAGACGCTTTTTTTTTTAATACATAAATTAGTAGGGAAAAACACCCCTATATCTAAAACCCAGCTAAAAAATAGAATCAAAGAAAATAAAGAGAAAGACAAAAATTTACGTAATTTAACAAAAGTGCCTATATCTACAGAAGAGGGAAAATAAAATAATTCACCAACAAATTTAGAATTGTACACTCTTCAATCTTTTTCTACCTCTTCTTACCAAAAACCCTTACATTTTTTGTCTATCTCTCTCCTCACTCTATCTAAAAAATGAGACATTCTTTCTGTTCTTTCTAACCACACACACTACTCTAAACACAATAGATCACACACACTACTTTAAACAAAATAGACCTATTTATAAGCTCTCAATAGGACATAATATTCAAACCTTTCTAAACTCATAAAAGTCTTAAACTCACAAATATAAAGTTACTCAAAACTAATTTGAGTTACATACACAACAATCTCCATTTTGACTCAAATTCTTTCAACTTATTCACTCACACTTAAAAAGAACAAACATGTGTTGTGTTCTAACTGTCATCGAACTTTATACGAGAACCTTTCTTCTTCTTCTTCCTCCATGGTTTGTCTTCACTAGCACATGTCTTCATCATCTTTTCTTTATCATCTTTGGTTGTCATCGTCATCTTCTTGCACTTATTCATAACAGCTGAAGATCCTTCTTAACGTAGCTCTACCCTCTTAGCTCTACCTATAACTATCTTCCCAATCATCTTATACAAATTCTTTACTTTTTCACCCTTCATAACTCTCAAAGTACCTTTCTTAACTTTTAACCATTCTTAATAGAATACTTAAAACCCAAGGTATCTAAAGTGTCTAAAGAAATTAAACTTTTGCTTAAATGAGAAACATGGCTAACATTTGCCAACATCCTCACAACTCCATCAAACATCTCCACCTTCATAGTACCTATTCCATCGGCTTTAGCACTCAAATGATTGGCCATCAGAAGAGTACTAGCATCATAGGACTTATAAGAATCAAACCACTCTACATACATATGGAATGAACACCTTGAATCTAAAATTCAAGAGTCAGAAATATTATCTTCAGTAGTAACAAAATAAACATTATCTTTACTTAAACATATCACTAACAACATTTGTAGATTTTGTCTCTTGAGTTTTTTGCTTCCTTTTCTCTTCAAAGTGCTTTGTTAATTCTTCACAATTTCTCCTAATATGCCATTTTTCATGACAATCAAAACATTAAACTTCTTTTGATGAATGCGACTAGGAACAGTCATCTCTTCTATCATAGTATTTCCCTCATGTTTTACTCCTACCCTTACTCACATCTGACTTTATCTCAAGAACTTGTTCAATGTGAGATGAACTACTAGGCTGTTTCATGTTTGCAGTCTCTAACAAAGCAATCGACACCTTATTTATAGTCATTGTACTTTTTCCAACCAGTAGTGTAGTTACCAAAGTCTCATATGATTTGGGTAGGAAGGACAGTAAAATCACTGCTTTATCTTCTGCGTCAATTTTGATCTCTACACTTAACAATTAAGTCATATACCAATTAAAATTGTTTACATGATCTCTAACATCAGTTTCTTTACTCATTTTCAACTCATACAACTGTTTTTTCAAATATAGTCTATTTGTTAAGGATTTTAACATATAAACTTTTTCTAATTTTTCCCATAACTTAGAAGGAAATTTTTCATTTATAATACTATATTTCAATTTAGGAGCCAAACTTAAACATAGAGTGCATACCGCTTTTGCTTCTAATTCTTCCCAATTTTCATTACTCATTTTTTCTGGTTTCTTCCCTTGCAGTGCTTTTAAAATTCCCCACTGTACTAGAACATCGTTCACTATACTCTGTTATATGCTAAAATTACCTTTTCCATCAAAATGCTTAATTTGATCAAACTTTGATCTAGACATCATTTTTATTTTTTTTTAAGACTTTTAACTTTGACTTTGATACCACTTGTTAGCGAAAACATCCCTATGCCCAAAATTCAGCAAGCAAAAAAAAAAAAAAATCAACAAAAACAAAGAGAAGACAAAGATTTACGTAATTTGGCAAAATTACCTATATCTATGGGAGAGAAAGAATAAAATTCTTTATTAATAAATTGAGAATTACACACCCATTAATCTTTCTCTACCCAAAACCCATACATCCTTTGCCTATCTCTCTCCTCATTCTATCTCAAAGAGACACGCTTTCTATTCTCTTCAATCACACACATTATTCTAAATATAATAAATCTATTTATAGGTTTTCAATAGAATATAAAATTCAAACTTTTTAAAACTCACACGTTCTTAAACTCACAAATATAAAGTTACTCAAAACTAATTTACATATATATGATATTATATAGGTGAATGAAGTTGGGTCTTGGAATAAGCAAATAAATGGGGCCAATGTTCAAAGCCAATCAAAATGGCTTTGCTTTTGGAATGGCCAACATACCATTTACTAAAGCATGGCCCTTCATGCTCAGAATTTTGGGTTCATGCATCTCTCTTTATTTGCTTTTTTGTCTATTACTTGCAACAAATTTGGAGTTTTGAAGCATACCCCCCGCGGCCGCGCCGCCCCCCCCGCTCTTTTTTTTTTTTATGGGGGGCAAAACTCAATATTGTTAATATTTTTTGTTCGTATTGGTTAGAAAATGATACCTTTTCCTTTTGAAATGTAATTTTAGAAAATCTACTTGAAAAACCATATTCGTTTCACTTTCTCTTTGCCTTTGCCCCCTAACATATGGACTCACATACAGATCTGCTACAGTGGTAAATTTCACATGACCATATGTGTCTAGATCAGAAGCTTTTAAGATTTGCACAAGATTTTTCTGATCTAGTGTAGGATACAGCTTGGAGCTCTCCAACAAAGATATAATATAGAGTAGCTTCATCTTAGATAATTTTTATTGACCATTGTTTTTTTTTAATCATTAAGTCAACAATGATTTTTAGTTATCATATTAGCTTCAACTTTATTTGACTAGCTAGCTCATGTGGCTCATATAAATGGCAACTCTAAAGAAAATCTGTTACATATTTACGGACGAAATTTCATTGATTACATTTGCTACAATTATTGGTGGTTATCCAATAAATTTCAGAGATAAATGTTCAATTTATTAGTTATATATCATAATTATTTTTGTCCAACTATCCAGTTTATTATGATTGTTTGATCCATATTGTATGATTACAAACAATGATATATATCTATTAATGAATAAATATTGAAGTAAAAGAAGTATCCCACCATCAATCATCAAGAGAGGAAATAGGATCTCATCATGTTTGCGGTTGAACTGTAATGGCACATGCATGAGTTCACCTAGAGAAAAACAAAAGAGGGGAGTTTTTCATGACTACATGACAATCACAAGAAAACTCATTTGCACTCTTCTCCTTTTCTCCCCTTTCCAACCCTTTCTTTTGGGCTAATTAGTAGGGAAAGTGCATGCACTCATAATATCAAATCTACATGAACCTAGATAGTTGTGAATGGTTATTTACTATCCACAGAAATCCCAACTCCTTTATCAAGGGAAAGAAGGGGAAAAAATAAAAAATTAAAAAACCATACTTTCTTTTGTAGGGAAAAGATGGTGACAAAGTGGGTAATCATTTTGCAGGTCATATCTATATACTAGCAAACGAAAAAAAATTTAAAAAGTCACATATATAGCTATAGAGTTAAAGGAAAAAAAAAAAAAAATTTTGTTCCATAAAAAAAGAAAAAATTTTGGGCCCTGTGGTCCTATAAAAAACGAAGACAAGGGCACATGCCCACATGGCGTTGCACATGAAGAGCTCTCTCCCTTAAAAGAGTCACGACAAGGATTAAACAGGACAATCTCTGCAGTGTGGCCTATAGTTGCAAATTATTATAATTTGACCTTCAGTTTTAAGGTTTTTTTTTTTTCCCCTATAAATTGTGGTTCTGAGCTCTTAATTAGCTAGGCTATCTTATGTAGCTTTGTCCTTGTTAAACTACCTCCTTTAGACTATATAATCGGCTAACTTTTGCATCCAAATCCAGCTAAGGTTATTCTAAGTGGTTTGCTAAATCAGTTTATTGACCAATTTCAACCATGGAAAATCCAATGAGCCGTATTCCCAGATCTTTTTTAGCTGTAATGATTCTTTTTTAGTTCTTATCTATATATATATATATATATATAGCACACACATATATTTGTAAAGTAATATTATATCATGGAATAAAGCAACAATAATTTCAATCATGATGGTGATAAGATGAAAGCCAATTTCTCCAATAAAAAAGTTGGTCCTGAATAGAGTTATTTTGTTTCAAAATTTTGAATGATGAAGTGCCAGACTAATAAATACTTTTATTCAATTAAAATAAGAAATTTAAGTTACTACTCATCCTAGTAAGCAATCTCCCTAATCCCGGCTTTAATTTATAACCCCACTTAATTAACTTACTTGACAGTGCTTAACCCCACCCAAACTCTCAAGTTCTAATCTCAAATTGTATTGATTTTTTAAGTACTAACTAAATCGTTTAGTGTTATTGTCAGGCTTTCCTTTTTAATTAGATTTCCAAAGAAGGTAAGGATCTTAGGTTTGTATAGCCAAGGAATATGCTTCTATTTAGTAGAGGCTCATTATTTCATGAATGAGGTTAAGACCTGGCAAACTAAGGTTTGGTTGATCAGTAAAAACCGTCATAGAAAGTGCTGTGCCAAACAAGAAAGGCGCAACACTTTTCAAAATTCAATGATGAAATCCTTGCGAAGTACCACAATGGTAGATTCCACAAAGGCTAAAAACCGAACCATTGTGGAATTTATGATTTCTACTACTGATGGCTGTCCTATATGCCAGCTTCTCACGGATCGGTGTAGAATTGGAGATTTCCTTCTATCTTTCTAATATACGGATATATATTTGTATGTGTGTATGTATTTATGTGATTGAAGAGAAAGTGTAGTTTAAGCAAGTGACTAAGATGTCTTTCGTTTTTTTTTTTTTCAATCCTTAATTAATCAAATTATTGCTCAACCGCCCTTACATACATAAATATGTACATACATATATACATATACATATATATATATCCAATTCTCAACTTACAATAAATTTCGTTTTCTTAAAGGTTTTCTAAGTAGTTATTATGTGTTTAGTGTCATTGTCATTCTTTCCTTGTTTATTGAATTTCTTGAGGAGTTAAAGGAATGGTTGATTTGAACAAGTGAGAGATAGGGATCTTTAAGGATGATGTGGTTAAACGAGTGGCTAAAGAGGTCACAAGTCACATGTTGACACATGTTTGGATCCCAAGGAAGGGAAATATATGGACCCATGCCATGAACATTAATAAATAAAATGGCCTAACCCCACATGCATAAACAAATAATCAAATTATATATATTTATTTGTCTTACAAATCTTTTAAAAAAAATTTTCATTGAAAAAAGGAGCCAACTTAACAATTATTAAATTGGTTATGTGCTGAAACCAAGGGCATTTTTGTACTACTAAAAGCCTATAAAATGAGGAAGTGTTTGTATGAATTTTCCCATGCAAGACTTTCCCATTTCATCTTGTTTTCTTCCTTTTTTTCTTTCTTCCTTGTTTTCTCTCTCTCTCAATCTACTTAAGCAAATCACTTGTAAGATTTCCTAAAGTTCTCCGAAATCGAAAATGGTGTCTAAGGTCGAAGAGGCCATGAAGAAGAGACAGCAACAACAAGATCAGCAGCACCAACATCACCAGCAGAAGCAAATGCAGTGCAACAAAGGAAAAGTTGTCAAGTTCAAGAGGAGCAGCTCCAGTCTTGAAGAGGACGGCGTATCCTCCGCGATTCTCTTGCTCGCTTGCATCGCCTGCACTCCTTCATATCCGTAGAAATTCAAGATGGATATTTGCCTAGCTAGTGTTAATTTATCGTTTTCCTCTCAACTTCTTTGAAGTACTCTTAGCAAATTAAGGTAGTTCTTATAGTTCTGTGACCTCATTCCTTCCTTCATCCCCCTTATCTTCTTCTTGTATGAGGTTTTATTATGATGCATATGTATTTTACACTCTTAATTATTTCTTCTATTGATGAGAGAGAACTATATTTTTCAATATGAAAATAAGCTTTAGTCCAGCAGATAGGGAAAGGGAAGACAGCTCTTCCACAATATCCTAAAAATTATGCATTTGTCACCCTCAATTTTTGTGCATTTACTTATCTCAAAGGTTTTTTTTTTTAAATTTCAAAAAAAAAAAAAAAGAATACTCTCCTTACTAAAAGATTTAATCAGTAAAAAGTTGGTTGTACCATGGATAATGATAGCATAATAATGAGGATGATTTATTAAAATTTTTTTATTTTTATCTATTTTAATATTCGAGTTATGCTGATTACTCTTTTAAGACTTTAGTCAAGCACCCCTTGTTATTCTAATAAACTTCTCTAATTGCATAGAAAGAGAGGTAAAGACACCAATGGATCTCGTTTTATGTGTGTGTGTGTGTATATATATATATATATATATATTTATATAATGTGGTCCATGTTTTTCAATTGATGGAGATAGAATGATGTGTACAAATAAACATGAGCTACATGAGAACTTGGCTAACATGAAGAGTAAGTCAACTAAGATACTATTGTATAGCAAGTGGGCCTTTCAGTCAATGACATGTATTATGTTAGAACGTGTCACTCTTAACATGACATGTATTGATGAAGTAGTTATGAGCAAACTCACAAAACTAATTTATGATTTGTGAGGATATTGGTTCTAGACATAGAACAACCAAATGGGCTTTGGTTGTTCCAATCTATAAGTACCATAAAAATCACATACACTTCTTTAGGTCGAATCTAAGATCAATTGTGACTAGTCTTGCTATAGTGCCCACACTAACATGTTAGAATTGTCCCCATAATCTGTACCATGCAGCCGCCCCGTCCCCCACACCCCCCAACAACACCACCAAAATATATACATATATTATAATATACAATAAAATAAAATAAAACAAGGCCAAAGCGTCTCTAAAATGATACTGAAATATCAGAGTTGGACGGTCATTGTATGCAGGTGCATTTGGACAGGAACTAGACAATTTTCGCCACTATTGATGATGTATATGTATTTGTTGCTCCTTATTTATGTCATGTTATTCCTTTCTCAAATGGATAAGATTGCAAGGGAGGCCCCCTCCAATTTTTAGAAGTTCGAAATGGGGTGACATTATACAGATCCTCAGATGTTTTACTAGTTTGTGCCATGTATTTATATGTATATTAAATAAACATTGTGTCATAAAGTTTATACATATATACACACATACAGACATATATGGAATAAGTATTATTCAAATATCTTGTCCCCGGTAACTGCCATATCTAAAGCTTACAAGCTCAATTGTCCTGCTGAGAATCTGATCTTCTTGGCTATAGGGCTTCATAGATTATGTACTCAATTCCTTTCAATGCCCCTCTCTCTCTCCCCCCACCATAGAAAGAGAAAAAGCTGTGAATATATTGAGCGAGATAAATTGTTATGGCTTATTTGGAGTAAAAGTTTTTAAACTAAACCGTAATTTTTTTTTATCTTGTTCTAAAAAAAAACAAAAATTATAACTAATTTTTTAAAAATTTAATTTATTTTTTTAAGTTAAACTAAACTAAATCTTTATTACTATCGAGATATTAATTAATAGAAGCCAACATATTCTGTATTCACTTGTCCAAAGCCAGGGATAACCAACAACTTTATTGGGTGTCATTTTCCTCTTTATGTTCTCACTGCAAATTGGAAGCCTTGTTGGGTTGTGTGGCCTAAGTTTTCTTTTTCTTTTCTTTTCTTTTTCTTTTTAGCCACGTAAACTGGAAAAATAATCAACATGTAGTTTTAATTGTATCTAATTATAATAATAGTTAGGACATGTAATTTAACTTAGAAGAAAAGTCAAACAAGAAATTGCACAGAGAGAGAGAGAGAGAGAGAAGAAACGGCAGCGATTTACTGAATGACGATTTCTATTCTATGACAAACAACAGCAGGTTCAATACGGGGAACGCGTATATATGTATTGTGGAGACGACACGAAAACATTAACAACAAAAAGAGTACAAGCTTCAACATATATGTTATCAATGGAGGCATATTGCAACAGATTTTTAAGTTTGGAATGAAAATTATCAATGTTAAAAATTCATGATGCAAATTACAACCGCGCTAAAAGTTAATGGTGCACTGAAGCAAAAAAGTCTAGCTTAAAAACGACAATAATTTTTAAAACAACTGTAATTAATGAAACGACAACAGCTTACTTAGAAACGGCAACATCTCTTATAAAAGAGCGGTGCTATAAGTTTCAACAGTCTTACAGTAACGACAGTCACAAAATTTACAAAAGTTGACTGAATCTAAAGCGACATTGTCTCCAATATACGACAAAAAGTTGAGTGATGGAGTAAATGCCAATGTGAGATCAGCCTTGCAAAAGAAACAACGAGAAAACGACGACAATGTGTCCTGGAAACATAGTAAACATGAGGACTTTTAATAAAAGTCGAAGAAACGACAGCATCTCTTTGATTACTAAAATTGATAGAGACAGGCTTTATAGTTCAGAGAGATATTAGAAATGGACGGAATAAAGGTTGATGAAAAAGTTGAAGAAACTATATGAGACAAATCTCATGCCCTAGTAACTAAGAAGGGAAACACGACGTGCATGGTCGTTCTATGTTTTTAGGTTTTATTAAACTTGAGGCCTAGCTAGGCCAGCGAATTAATTTCTTAGATATTTAAAAACCAAAAAAAAAAAAAAAAAAGAGAACAAGATTAATTGATAATATTATACTAATCACCTTGCTATTAACGAACTCATTATAAAAGAAATCAATCTATGTCAATGAAGCTAGACAGTCTTTAGACCACGTAGACCTTGTAGAATCTTAATTGTTCTAAATGTCATGCACATATTTGAGATTCTCTTGGCCAATAATATAGACCTTGTAGATTTTGTATACAAGTTTTTTCAGTCTCTCTCTCTCTCTCTCTCTCTCCACCTTGGAAGAATAAAAGAAATGTGAGCATAGCGAACAAGATAGAATAGATAATAGAAGCCAGAATATTCACTTGTCCAAAAGAAATTGTCATTTTCACCCATTGTCATCATGAGAATGGAGATAAATTTTCGCTAGTATTGATAGATAAAAGATAAAACCAAACAAGCAAGAAGCAACAAAGGTTTACTAAACAACAATTTGGGATAAATCATAATCACAAAGTTGGATGACTTATTTGGCCATGTAGTCCTAAAATTGACAGTTCTAGAGAGAGATTCATGACAAAGATTGAGTTTAAGTAAGAGTTGATAGGTGAATGAAAGTTGGAGCCAATACATAGGGGACTTCATCTACAATATGTCTTCAAAATTCTAAACTCAAAACATGAGTTTTCTTGTTAGTAGGAAGGAACTTAGCTTTGGTATATGCTATGTACACCAATAATATCGATCAAGATTGATATGAAAAGTCATATGAATATTTTTTGTACTTAAGTTTTGTATCGGTATTGCATTTGAATACAATATGTCTCTGGATAAAAAGTATTTATGTTGCATTTAAATACAATGTTTGTTTGGACGAAAAGTATTTGAATTATATTTTGTAATTAAAGAATGTGATTGGTAAAAGAAGATAGGAAAAATGGAGAAAAAAAGAGAATATGTGATGTAATTGGTAAAAATAGTAGGAAAAGTGGAATAGTGAATGATGATTGTATTATATTTATATTATGATGTAATTGATATTTGAATGCAACACTTTCGCGTTTAGATGAAAATTGCATTTTATATGAATACAATACAAATATAATGCTACAATCAAATGCACCATTAATTTAATTGATTAGATAGTTATTATATAAAAACTTATCAATTAAATAATTAAAACTTAGATACTACATATATTTGTTATTTAAATGTTGAGAATAGAATGAATACTTTACCATTATTCGTATTATAATTTATATATAATTCCTTGTTCTCATGCAAGCCGGCAAAATTATCCAATAGATTTATTCTTTTAGGATAAGAATCCGTATTTAACAAAAACTACATTTATTCCGTCAAGATTAGATGACATGATATTATATATGAGGCACAAATGATTGGACTAGGAAAAAGAAGGGAAATGTTTAAAAATTATTGGAGAGCAATGACAAACTTGGCTTGGCACAAGATTTCTCTATGCTCCATAATTTAATTAAAGTACCTTTCAAACATGTAACAAGAAATCAACGAGTGAAAGGTCAAACGAGGATCACAATTTGTCCAAATTGGAAGCAAGAAAGCCGGGGATCTCAATTTTTCGTCGCTAATCAGCATGATTCTTGTAGTCATTTAGGCATTGCTTTCTTTCTAAGGATGAAACCGGAGAACATAAGAGGCTAAAGCAAGCTCCAACTCTTCCCGAATCACTGTCGAGTGATCATGTAGAGAAGCATAGCGAAATAAACATTGCAGCTAAGACATTTGACGGTGACCAAGAAACCGGAGGTGATCAAATTCTAGCGCAAGCCAAGAGTATCTACGAATTGGAGCCGGTTTAGAGTAATACCGCCGGCCGAGGTGGAGGAAGCAGTGATAGTGGCTCGAATAGTTCGCCGAGGCTTCGATTTCGCGATCATTTGTTTGCGTATACGCTAAGGTACCTTGTAGCTGAGGCTCTCGAAGAGGCAGCAGCTAAGAAGAGTACTGAAGGTGCAAAGGAAAATGTGTAAATCCCCCACCCTACAAGTTTTAAGAATATTGCATAACGCCTTTTAATTCAGGTCGTAATGTTTAATGGCGTGTAAATTGTGAATTTCTCTAGTATTGTCGTAAAATGCATATGATTTGGCATATCATAGAATATGAAAGCATGATTCCAAGCAGAATTTAGCGCCAAAAAAAAAAAAAAAGGGTAGAAAGTCATGTGCAAAGAAAGAAAGAAAGAAAGAAAGAAAGAAAGAAAGAAAGGAAAAAAAAAAAAAACAAACAAAATAAAGGGAAAATCAAGCTGGGAAGGATTCATGTAAAGGCGGAAAGTTGCATAGGCTTTCTCACAAAATTCAATAATTCCTGATAAAAATTCCAGACTTGCCAAAAATTCACTCTATTAAAGTACTCTATGTTTTGTTTGTTTGTTTAAAATTATGTTGTTTATTTTTAAGTTGGTGGTATTCATTTCTATATTAGTTTAAATTGTCTTTAATATATATATATATTTGAGAATTTGTGTGTACATATATATATATATATATCAATAGCAAAGGCACTGAGGCACAAGTAATTAGCCAGACGTTACCGATAATTCAGAAACGACAGTAGCACAATAATTCAACGAAGGACGACAGATTTAATAAAGGACAACAAAAGTAAAAACGACTGCTACATTAAATCATAACATTTCCAATTAATGGCATTACAATATAACAACGGTAGTGCTTTAGTGCAAAATATATATATGTATATATATATATAAAGATTGTAGTAAGAAAAAACATATCTATAACGATGGTAGTAAGAATAAACATCTCAAAGACGATTTTCAATAAACGACAGCATTATTTAAAACGAAAACGTGTGAACGTTGAAACGATTAATAACTTACAAACGCAACATGTATTAGGAAGAGCTATATATTTGTATATATTAATGCCATATAAAAGGAGTGCAACTAAGTTGAATCGGAATCAACCTTATAAACTAAGTTGAATAAACGACAATAATTCTTGTTGTTTTTGTTTATTTATTTATTTTTTAAATGCCAAATATATTGCATATAACCAAGAGAACAAGAACTTCACTTATTACTTGACCATTTTATATTAATCACCTCATTTTTAATGAACTGAATACAAAATTCTGTGTCTTACTCAATGAAATTAGGCAGTCGAATGTAAGTTCACATAATATATACACACACATATATGTTTAAGATATATAATCTCATATGCCCTATGTTTGGTAAGAGGGAAGGAAAATAGAAAGGAAGAAAAAGTGAAATTTCTAAGTGAATGGAAAGGGGAGAGATCTTTCTTCATGATGTTGTTTAGTAGAAGAGAAAGAAAACATCTAATCAAATGTATTTTATAATTTAATCTTATATAAATTAAGTTATGATGATGAAATTAATATTAAAATACATTTTTTATCCACATTTGCTTTGTTAAAAATTTTCTATCAATGTTTCTTTCCAAAGATTTAAGGATTTGGAAGAATTAAAAGTGGTAGGGTCTATAAATTTTTAATTTTCTTGCTTTTTAATTTCCACTCTACAACATAACTAAATTTTTATTTTCCTCTCAAAAATTCTTCCTCTAATTTCCTTCATCTCCCTTTTCAACTACCAAACAAAGTTAAACGGCCACACCTTCTTCATACCACATTATAACAGATTAGTCAAAACCCCGAAGAGATAAGAACCTCACCTCGTGAAATCTAGTAGTGTTCGTTGTTTAATGATTTCTTGTAAGCCGTATTCCTAAACTGCTTACCAATTTACCTCAAATGAAATATATATATTTATATGTATATATATCTGCTTACCATGCTGAAAGTCTGAAACATCAATTCGTTACTTCAAGGGATCACATCTTATTATTATTTTTTACTCTTTTTTTTTTACAACTCTATTAGAAAATCATATGGACATACATTTTATAAATTTAAAAGAAAATTTTACAAATTTCGAATCTGGGACCTAATACAATCCTTAGCACCCTTCCCATCTTCTCATAAGTTACAATATTGCTTGTCAAACTGGCACTCAAAATTTCAAGCTAAGGAACATGGACGTAAGTCGATCCTCAACCGCAAACACCACACTTCCTCGTATGGCTGGTTCGTTCATTCGTTCGTTCGTTCGTTCGTTTGTTTGTGTGTGTATTTTATTTTATTTTATTTTTGTGGTTTCATTCAAGGTTCCCTTTTTATTAAACCGTGCGATCTGATTTGCTTGCTGCCTAACATTTTTTTATTTTAACCATAACTAATCAAATTGCACTACACATTTCCTCAATATATATTTTTTTAAAATGCATTTTAAATGCTATATCAATTTTTGTTTCCATAATTGGGGGAGGAAAACATGAGACTCCATCTGTCGACATTTTTCTTGTTTCTCGTACGTCTTGAGCATAATCCCTTTTTGCCCTCCTCCTTCTATCATTGTTATTGTTGTTTAAAGAATCCGAATATGCAGCAGAACTACATTTTCTCAGGTGACATTTGGCAAATGATATCTAATTAATATGTGAACAAGACCACATCAAAACTTCTGTCCGAGGAGCTCTCCTTGCTGTCCAATGAAATCAGGCTAAACAATAGTCGCCGTTGACCTTCTCAAACGGCAGAGAATCTGACTATCTCAGTTCCTTGTTATATGTTGGTATTATAGGGAATATAAATTACAAAAAAAAAAAAATTGCCTCAAGAATATACTTTAGTGACACCGGTAGTGACGAATAAAATTGTTATATATGGAATATCAACAGTCCATAATATACTATATATTTATGGTTAATTCCTGGGACAAATATATAATAATATCAAGTATATTGTAGATGTATATATAATTTGTATTCAAACATGTATACGTACAATTTAGAGGCGTAGAGTACTCAAAGACGTCTCGAGGTACAAGACTTGGACCGTTATTTGGTTGTGCTTTTACGAATGTTGTCATCCAAGCCGGCGATTTTATTTATGTTAGTGGAATTTGATCAAGTTTTGCATGCAAAACCTTGATCTCCAGTAGTTGCACATGATGGACCCACATTTTCCATGGTCCCAACGCTTACATAATTCCTGATCTACTATTGCTTTCATCTTGGGTGTTGAATAATTTTCAATATACATACACACACGTATGTGTGTGTCTATATATATATATATATATATATAGCTGGCTGAGGACAAAGAAAGCGCGTGCCTTCCATAAGAAAACTATGTCGTAGCTAGCTGGGGCAATTTTTTTGTTTCACTTGTTCCATACGTAGAATTAGAACAACACTAAAAGACATTAGTAGAATTTAACGTTACACATTATTAAAAAGTGAGTTTCATAAAATGGGTCTATAAATAAGATTCACACTCTATTGATTACATATTTAACATCATAGTGTCCAAAAACATTTTTCATAAAATTATCATGTTTCTTTTACTTGAGATTGTGTGAATTAGTGGAAAAATTTTCCCTTGTAAAATTTAATAACTTAGCTAAACACAATGGTGGATTAGAATAGTCTATTAGCCAAGGCACAAGTAAAATAACTTTAGTTTTCTTTTTGTATTTCTTTTTTGGTTAACTCATTACCTTCCTCCCTTCCCCCTAAATGGGTAATATTAAAATGAGTTAGAATGACTTCTTTAAGTTTAGGTCCCAGAAGCTCAAATGAGTTTTAGTAACGGGATCATTGCGTTGCGCTTTGCATTACAATCGAATAGGAACATAGTTATAATTTTAATCGTCAAGTATATATATATATATAATTATAAACTTTGTTATTTTAGTGTATCATAATCAGTACTCAATGAGTCGCTTTGATTTGTAAACCACTTTAAATATTCAACTTTTTCTAGGGACTGGGGAAATTATCCACTAGAGTAACAATTATTTAAACATAAATCTTTATCGTTACTGTAGTGCATCACAATCACAACTCCATCCGTAATATCATGCAACGTTCTCTAGGAATTGGAGAAATTAAAAAATTAAAAAAAAAAATTTTGATTGAAACATCTTTCAGTATAATGTTAAATTTATGTGTTAGAAAAAAAAAAATCCAATTTTAGTGTTTAATTAGAAAAATTACTCTTTAAAACAATATTATTTTTAATGCTATGTATCTGATAATTGATCTGCCAACAGATAAAATAAAAATGCTAAAATTTGACATTCAATTATTATTGCTCGATGGTATGACATTTACCTTAGATATGTTCTTAGCAGGGGTACAATATAAACAAAGACATTAACGGGCCATTTGGATGGTGGTTTTAGAGATCAAAATCAACTTTATTGATACTTTTATTTTATCTTATTATTACTTTTTATTATTTATATATTCAAAACTCTATAATAAATTCTAAATTTTAAAAATTCATAACTTTACGTATACAAGTCCAAATAAGATGATTTTTTTTAAATTGCATAAAATTTTAGAGGAACGAAACAAGATCCATATTGATAATTTTTTTCTAAATAAATTTTTAAGATTTTATATTTTTACACTCCAAAATTTTTTTTTTCCCAAATACATTTTCTAAAACTTATTTTTTTTCTAACAAAATATACAAAAACATCTCCAAAACTCCTCCTAAACGAGCCCTTGTTTATTATAACTAATTTTCATTTCAAATTTTATTTTTTTTAAATCAATAAAAATTATAACTAATTTTTAAAAAATCAATCAATTTTAATCTAAAAATTTCCTCTCAAAACAAATCAAACAAAGGCTGAATGATGAAGCATGACGTACGTCTTTTTAAAGCATTCGATTGTCGGCTCTATAGATGATGTACAATTACACAATTCCAAAATTCTTGGAGAACGACATAATGGTTTTTCGTTGATTGATCGATGCTTGTTTTGTCAGCATGCCGCTCTTTTGGACGACATCATTTGTATGCAGCCAATATACATTCTTTTTGCCTCACTTAATCTTTTCTTATTTTTAATTAATTAATTTATTACTAGATTTAACCCAAAAATATATATATATATATTTAGCCTTGTTAGTCTCGCTAAAACAAGAAAAGAAATCTTTTGTCCCACTTCTGTCTAGCTAAAAATTTCTATATAACCAAACCATAATCGCCTGGTATTCGGTTCTTTCAGGACCTTATTGAAATATACCTCTAAATAAAGAGAGAGAAAAGTTTAAGGAAAGTGAAAGAAAAAACAAATAAAAAGGGAAAGGCCCAAGAAATGGCTGGTATTCACCATATCAATGGCAGTGAAAGGACTAACAACAATGTTGATCAATCGAAAGGTCTTGAGCTCACTGTGTCAGCCATGGCTTGTGGCCCTTTCCCTTACAATTTGCCCATTATTTTTCAAGGCCATAATGGCCTGCCCTTCTCAGAAGAAATTACCAGAGAACACAAGAGGATCAAGCGAAATCCGAGCTACTACCACGAAACGCTATCGAGCAGTATTAATAGTACTATATTGATTCCTTATAGCGGTGGTGGTGGTGGTGGCATCAGCCGCAGCGGCAGTACTAGCAGCCTGAACAGCCTGCAGTTCCGCGACCACGTATGGACTTACTCGCAGAGATATATTGCGGCGGAGGCTGTAGAGGAGGCGGCTGCAGCGCTGATGGGAGGCGATTCGGACAGTGGAGGCTCCCCTGATGACGGAGAGGCCGAAGAGATTAGGCTTGTTCAGCTCCTTATTGCCTGTGCCGAGGCCGTGGCCTGCCGCGACAAGTCTCATGCTTCTGTGCTGTTGTCCGAGTTGAGGGCCAATGCTTTGGTCTTCGGTTCATCGTTTCAGCGAGTCGCTTCTTGCTTTGTGCAGGGGTTAGCGGATCGCTTATCGATGGTAAATCCACTTGGGTCGGTCGGTTTTGTGGTGCCTACGATGAGTAACCCAGTGGATTACCCCGTCGGGTTGGAGAAAAACGGGGAGGCTTTAAGCCTTGTCTACGAGTTTTGCCCACACATACAGTTTGGTCACATTGTGGCCAACATTTCCATATTGGAAGCCTTTGAGGAAGAGAGTTTCGTCCATGTCGTCGACTTAGGCTTGTCCCTAGGACTATCTCATGGACACCAATGGCGGGACCTCATCAGAGGCCTCGCTGCCCGCTCTGGTCACCCGCCTAAGCGTCTACGAATAACGGCGGTTGGCCTCAGCGACATATTCCGAATTATCGGAGATGAGCTAGAGCTCTACGCAAGCAGCTTGGGAATAAACTTGGAGTTCTTTGTGGTGAAATCCTGCTTGGAGAATTTGACCACTAAAGACATCAACACAAGTGAAGATGAAGTTATTGTGGTCAACAGCATTTTGCAGCTTCATTGTGTGGTGAAAGAGAGCAGAGGAGCTTTGAATTCCGTTCTTCAGACAATTCACGAGCTCTCACCAAAAGTCCTGGTCCTGGTTGAGCAAGATTCAAGCCACAATGGGCCTTTCTTTCTTGGGAGGTTTATGGAGGCTTTGCATTACTACTCGGCGATTTTCGATTCCTTAGACGTAATGCTGCCTAGGTATGACACCAAGAGGGCTAAAATTGAGCAGTTCTACTTTGCAGAGGAGATAAAGAATATAATAAGCTGTGAAGGGCCCTTGAGAGTTGAGAGGCATGAGAGGGTGGACCAGTGGAGGAGGAGGATGAGCCGGGCCGGCTTCCAGGCCGCGCCGCTCAAGACGGTGGCCCAAGCACGGCAGTGGCTTGGGAAGAGGGAGGGTTGTGAGGGGTACACTATTGTGGAAGAGAAAGGGTGTTTGGTGCTTGGTTGGAAGTCTAGGCCTATTGTGGCTGCTTCTTGTTGGAAATGCTAGAAATTAAAAAAAAAAAAAGAAGATGGTACTCCAGTTTGCTTGGCTGCTAAATTTGGGACTAGAATAAAACAGTCTATAGTGTTGAAATTTGGAATAATTTTTGTGTGTTTTGGTTTGTTGTTGCGTTTATTAAGAAAAAGTACTTCAACTTGCCCAGATTCAGTGAGTGCAAAAGAGTCTTTCTAGGCTTTGGATGTGCTCTAGTTTGGGTGACTATATATTATTAAATAAAAAGTACTTGGTGTGCATATTTTGAGTTCTTATATGTGTGTATATATATATATATATGTATGTATGTAGTATTTTACATATTGGTGTTTGTTTGGTTCTTTAAAATGACCAAAAAAAAAAAAAGACTAACTGCAATTGTTGAATTCTATTTTGTAGGTTACCTGTTGTTGATGTTAGGGGTGGCAAATCGTGTCAGTGGGTCATGTTCGTGTCGCGTCTGACCCGTTTGTTAACACGAATACACTTGATACGAATACGACCCGTTTAATAATCGTATTCAAAATCACAATCCAAATACAACTCGTTAATAAACGGGTTGACACGACACGACACGTTTATGACCCGTTTATTAAATAGGTCATAAACGTGTCATGTCGTGTCGTGTCTGCTAAATTCTTAACGGGTCATAAACGTGTCATGTTGTTTCTGCTAAACTCATTTACTAAAAGGGTCATAAACAGGTCATTCAATCTGTTATTAACTCATTTAACTAACTTGTTATTGATCTATTTAATTAACCTGTTATTGATCTATTTAACTAACTTATCATCAATTTTTACATTAAAAAAACTTATTAAACATCTAAATAACAATCAAATTAAGTTCACAATCAAGCTACACTTAAATTTAGTTCACAAAAGATAAATACAAAACTACAAATATACATATAAAAACTAAAATATATATTTTATATTTAAATTTTGAATTTTAAATTTTTAAACTTTAAAAATTTATATAATATATATTAAAAATTATAAATGGGTAATTCATGGGTCGTGTTCATGTTAACCCATATGTGACCCATTTATTAAACGGGTTATTTTGTGTTAATTGCGAGTTGGTGGGTTTATGCGGGTTCAACCTTTTATTTAATCGTGTTTGACGGGTTCAACCTGTTTTGACCCAAACACATTTAAAAAAAACCCAAACCCTCTAATTTCGTGCGGGTTTTGTATCGTGTTGTCGTGTCGTAACCCAAATTGCCAACCCTAATTGATGTTTCAACTTTCATGGAAGTTGAAACTTGGCAAGGACTAATGCCTCCTCCCATTAAGTCGTTTCTAAGCTGGAAACAGGGGTGGGTGGGGGCTAGGTTCGTTGGTGGGGTCTATTTGCTGTAGGGTTCGTTGAAGTTGGGGAAATTTGAGTTTTTTTAATTTCTTTTTTTTTTTTCTAAAATTTTTTAATTTCTCAATGTATATTATAAATCAACGTGCATCATAATTATTATATATAAATAAATCTTAATTGTTAGATTATATATAAATGAATAAAAAATAAACTCCATTTGAATGGTTAAAAAAAAAAGCCTATCATAATTGTGACAAAGCTTCTCAAAAAAAAAAAAAAAAACACTACCAAAGCCATTAAAAAAAAAAAAGAAAAAGAGAAAATTAATTTCTATCCTTCCTCTTCAAATAGTTTAGTCATTTCAGTAGCGCGGATAAGTGACTTCTCTCTCACGTAAAAGTTTCTCTGTGCTTGAAAGTAAAAAAGATGCAGCATTTTAGATTTAAAAAAAAAAAAACCGAAATTATCATGTGCAAAAGTTTATTGTTGTTCGTCCAAACGTCATATGGTGATAAACGACATCGATCTAACTGAAAAAAGTGTGCTGTCGTTTGCTTTCCCAAACGTCATGTTCTTTATCATTCATCGTCTAATTTTATTTATGTCGTTTCCTTAATGAAATGACGTTTAGTTAAGAGTTTGCTGTCATTTGCTTCCCTAAACGCCCTGTCCTTTGTCGTCTAAAATGTGGATGTCGTTTTTCATACAAAAATGAGTGTTCTTATAATATCATACATTTTTTGTCTAAAATTTCGCTATTAACGACAGGCCGTTGATTGCTATGAATACCATCTAATAATAACTCCCTCGTATAGAGCTAATTATAAATTGATCATATTCTGAAGTGCTATAACTCCATACCCCAAATCATGTACTTGGTGCAGGAGTCTTTGCTTATGGTAAATGTCGTTTATTGTCTAACTGTCGTACAACACAAACGACGTGTCATTGAGACGTGAAAAAGTTTTTTTTTTAATTAAAAAGTTTTTTTTTGATATGAAAAAGTTGGCAACTTTTTTTTTTTCCTTAAATAATAAAAATAACAAAGTCGTTTCCATCAGTACAAATAAAATTAAAAAGAAAAGAAAAGTACATTATATATACACGTGCAGACAGGGAAGGATTTAGAGAGAGAGAGAGAGAGAGAGAGAGAGAGGGAGGAAATGGAAACTCTAGCGGTTGTTGGCGGAGGAAGACCAAGCCTTTCATCATCATCCCTTGGAAGCTCACAGCCTGAGAGAAGAAGTTGCAGAAGCAGCTTATCCTACTTCCTCAAGCCTATCCTACGCACCCACTCCGTCTCCCACCATTTATCAGCTCTTCCTTCCAAATCCCATCTCTTCTCTTCTCGTTCTCATGCCTCCACCAAAACTCTTCCCAAACCCCACATCTTCCTTCCTCGCTTGGTTGCAGCCTTGGTTTGCTTCTCTCTCTCTCTCCTCTATTTCTCTCTCTAGAATTCAAGAACCCCATTTGGGTTTTTCTCTCATTTTCTTAATTTTTCTCTTTTTTTTCCGCAGGAAGAAGTTGAGGAAACTTACATAATGGTCAAACCCGACGGCGTTCAACGTGGCCTTGTAAGTTCATATCATGTTTGGTTGCTTAGAAAGTCCGATAATTCGCAAGAAAGTTCAAATTTTGATTCAGCTTTAATAGTTGTGGCGAATCTGGAAACACGAAGATTTGATTTTTAGTGAAGCAAAACCGATTGACCTAACTAAATGGAACGCTTCAAACATTAATTTATAAAAACTTTTGGAGAATTTGGTGATAGGCATTGAATTTTAAGCTGTGTATATCCTAAGTCTTTGATTAATGTGGGTCAAATTGAAATTGCTTTAGGTTGGAGAGTTGATTTCGAGGTTTGAGCGGAAGGGGTTTAAATTGACTGGACTAAAGCTCTTCCAGTGCCCAAGAGACTTAGCCGAGGTTTGTTTTGTTCATAAGCTCTCTCTCTTGTCCTGTTTTGAAGAGCCTCACAATTTATGAGATATTTGTTTACAGTTTTTATATTCGTATTGTGTTTAAATGCAATATATTTTTCATCCAAACGCAAAAATTTTACGTTTAAATATAATAATTTACAATAGTATCTCAAAAATATTTACTATTTCAGAATATTTTAAAAATAATATTTTTTTTAATTCACGTCATATTCTCTCTCTATCTCACTTTTTTTAATCTATTTTTATCAATCATATCAACTTTTAAATTCTAAAATATAATTCAAATACTTTTCATCCAAACACTCATTGCATTCAAATACAAAATGTATTCAATGCATTGCATTCAAACGCAATACAAATGCAATACGTTTTCCAAATGCCCCATTACTCTTTTTAGAACTATAGTGTTTTCATGTCATTATACTTTCTTGTTCACATTTGTGACGGTTTAGACAAATGGTGTATTCGCTGATGGACGGATATTTTGCGACTCAAAATACGCGGGTTGTACAATGGAGAACCATATATATATATATATGTATATATTTTTTTTTTGTATAGTTTTTTTTTTCCTCTATAGCATGTATTTTGGATGTTCTTGACATTGTGCCTTTAGAGTTTAATATCATATCAAATTAACGCCTTCTTTTGGTCAAATGCTGATTTTGGCGGTTAAATTACGACTTTACTAATTATGAGGTATAGAGTGAACAAGTTGCTGAACAAATTAATGATTATCTTTAAAGAGGTAAAGTGTCAATTGGGTGGTCAAAACTAGTAGTGACCAAAGAGAAGGTATATGTTTGATCTGAAATTAAAATTAGAAGGTACAATGTTGACGGTAACCGAAATACATGACACGGTAACCGAAATACATGACATATAGATCTAAAAAGCTTAAAATACAAGGTGCAAAGCAGTTCTAATCCTTTGTTTTTGATATTTTTGTAGTTCTGGTGCCCAATCAAGAAAGCATGTGATTCAATAATGTTTTTGATGCTCATTTGACAACTTCTATATTGTATAGGAGCATTATAAGGATCTGAAGGCTAAGCCTTTCTTCCCCAAGCTGATTAAGTATATTACATCTGGTCCCGTCGTGTGTATGGTGAGATCTTTTTCCCTTTTGACCACTGGATTATGGGTACTCTGTTGCTTAGATCTTTTCAAGAACTCTGATCATGTTACTATGATGACAAGGCGTGGGAGGGTGTTGGCGTTGTGGCATCAGCACGCAAGTTGATAGGGGCTACAAATCCTCTTCAAGCTGAACCCGGAACTATAAGAGGGGATCTCGCTGTTCAAACAGGAAGGTGGGGCAGTTTACGCTTTGGCATCTGATCAATATTATATAAAACTTTATTGTCCTTGTTACAAAGGATCGCTTTTCCTGATTGGTAATGAATCGTGAAGAATATAAGGTTTAAATACTAATTTATTTGCAGGAATGTGGTTCATGGTAGTGACAGCCCTGAGAATGGCAAGCGTGAAATCGGTAGGGCCTTTACTCCCTTACTGCTTTACTATCACTTACTGAAGCTAACAAACTGAACTAGGTTTTTCTCTCTAATAGCTGGCTTACTAGTCCAGGCATCAAGACATGAATATTTATAGCACCATAGCCTCTACATTTGAAAGGACATTTAAAATTGCGACCAGTAGTACTAGAATTTGCCTTCTTGACTCGGGTTTCTTGTGGCTTTCTCTTCCTTTTTGAAGTTTGTTGTCTCATCCCTTGTTTGCACTCTGCAGCTCTCTGGTTCAAAGAAGGTGAAATCTGCGAGTGGACACCTGCTGTTGCACAATGGCTGAGGGAGTGATCTTTCAACCAAGCTCAGCATCACAGAGGCATGTAATTTTGGACGAGTTACTGAGTACATGTATCTCCATTTTTGTTGTACTTGATTGATCTCAGGCAGTTCAACATCGTGCATGTGTGTTTAGCTGCTTGTCGGAAACAGATTTTTTTTTTAACACACATTGTACTTTTCCATTTGATCAATAATATCATCTCATGTTTTCATCATCTTTTTTCCATACCCATTAAAGGACCAGATTTCAGCAACTAATAGAAGTGGTAGATTTTGACATAGTTCCATACTCCAAATATCTTCGGGTAATAGACCCGGTTTCAGAACTTAGAAATGACTAATATAGAAATAATTAAGGTGGCGCACAATATTTAGTGCTTTAAGCTCCCGCTTTGCCCTCTAAACTTTAAAAGCTCCAGCCTTGCCTCTTAATTTTTGAATTAGTCCCACTCATTCACTTTTGTCAGAATTTCATTAAAGTTCAATGAGTAAAGTGAGAAGAATCCTAAAATATAAGAGGCGTGGGTGAGAGTAATCCAAATTTCTTTTCTTTTATTCTTTTGGTACTAGTCCTATAACATTGCTAGTTGCTTAACATTCATTGGAGTGCATGAGCCAGCACCACTGAAGCATCTTTCTGCAAAAACTTTATAAGCTGCTTCAGTTGGATGAAGTGCATCAAAGAAAGCACGGGAATTCCTGTCTATGCAAGGAGCTTTCTTGTGATCACATACTCCAAATGGCGACACCGCACAACATGGATTGGATGCATCTTTTAGACCTGCAAAAATTTATACCAAGTTAAGTGACGAGTTTATATGATAATAGCGGTGAGTGTCATTTTTTTTCGTTAGTAAATGTAATTTTATTTTTAATTTTAATTACATGTCAATTTTTAAACACTTACAATAAAATAATACTAACTCATGAGTCATGTTAGTTTGTATTAAAAGAATAGAGTAAAAAATTAGAACCTCAAACATTATTTTAAATGACTTACCTAAAAAGTTAGGGTTTTTCACCAAACTTAAAGTATAATCATAATATTTTCCAAGGACGAAATTTGAGCCTTTAAGGTTAAACTGTAGATCTTGAAGCTTGAACTTGAGCTTTGCATTGTACGTAAGTACCATAGCATTCAAGTAATCCACACATTTTGAATGTGTTGGTTTGAACTTGTTCACATAAAATGGCAGGCAACCAAGAGCTTCAATTTCAAACACCACAAATTTCCTGGCTCCTAATTTATACAAATCCTGCAAAAAGGCAAAAAAAATTAAAGAAGCATAAATGTATACGTTATTCCTTGCTTTGTTTCATCCTTTTTTTTTTTTTTTTGGTGGATGATTCGTGACAAGGAAATTCATTTACCTTTAAGCGATTTCCAAGTTTCTCTACAAGGAGATCAAAATGACTTAGGTAATCGAGTGGGTTACTACTATTTTCTTTTCTTAGAAAATTCAGGCCAATGTCGTTTGCGCCCATAACGACAAGATAAATGGATTTTGACACGTGCTCTGAGAGCCTGTCATGGCTTTGAAAATGCGATGGCAAATATTCTTCAATGGTTCTCTGAAATAGATCAACTTGTTCACCCAAGCTCATAACACACTTCTGCATCATATAAATGAAATTAAAGGGGAAAAACACACACACAAACACACACACAACATAAGAGCCATTATTTTTTTTTCTTTTTCAATAATTTGGACTTAATCATTTTAACAAAATAAAATAAAGTAACTAATAAGATTTTAAAATATTTGAAGTATAATTTTAAAAAGAAATTATTTGAAGTAAATAACAAATTTATTTCTAATAATTAATGGGTTATTATCTAGCAAATTTGTTATTTTTTTTTATTTCAAACATTTTGGAAACATACTATTTTCTTTAGTTATTTACTGTAAAACTGCTATTTACTTTTTTTTTTTCTGCTGTTTTAGTACTGGCATCGAACTCGTAGAATATAATATCTTACAAAGATCATAGTAGCCGTCTCAGGAAGAATTCCAGCCGACGAAGATCCATAGTTAAAACCTTGGTGGATACCTTTTGAGGTACTACTATTAACAAGCCTAAATGCAGGTGGGACATTCAATCCAAGCCATTCAGCTGCATTTGATTAAATCACAAACTAAATATTAAAAAAAATTAACTGAGAGAAGAAAATTCCAACTAAGAAATTCTAGAACATCCAAACCTATTCTATGAATATTATTAAAATACAAGAAATAATTGTGAAATGTCCACTCAAAAGGATTGGTATATATTTGTTGCATGAATTTAAACCAAAAAATCCTTCTAAATTGGAAATTTGAATATGATTAGTGTTCGGAAGAGAGAAATATGATGCAGATTTCGAAAAAGAAAAAAAAAAAAAAATCTAATTTGAGTTGAGTTAAAATAGGTTTGGATCCATGTGCTAGACAAAACATAAAGCGTTCAAACTATGCACCTTATTGTATGTTATTCCATGATTCTATATTTTACACATCATACTCTTGTATACTTTTCTACTGATATATCAAATGCCCCTTTGTCAATATTTTGTAAAGGAATTAAACAAAAATTGTATGCGTTCGGATTATATAGGCTTTATCCAGAGAAAACACATCTATTTTTTTGGAGTTATTTTGAAAGTAAACTATATTTTTATTTTTATCAAACATACGGACTATTATCAGAGATATTATAAAAGTACAATTTCACTTTTAAAAATGTTTAATAACTACGATTAATTTAGACTTAATTAAAACTCATATTTGCATGGTCAATTTCTGCTTTGTAAAATATTGATATAAATTAGCTATTTACGTAACAATAAAAAAGTTAAAAAAATAAGTTAAAAGATAGTTTTATGTGTAAAATTAAAATAAAAAATCAATATTATTGTGAGATTTGATGTATAATTCAGAGATTATCTATAAAACTAACCTAAGAGAAACTCAATGATTTATTCCTAGGGGTGCAAAGTGGGTGGTTTCTTGTCAGACAAGACCAGCCTAAAAGAATCCATTGACACACCATGAGCTGTAAAGACAATTCCATCATTAAAACGCAGAGCTGGAAAAGCACCAAGAACACAAAGAGTAACAACAAAGAAGTTAAGCAACAACCAATAATGCTCAAAGGGTAGTTTGTCAAGTAGAAGAACAAAAACAAACAAACAAAAAATAAAAGAAAAAGAAAAACTACTGCATTTACTTTTTCATAAATGCAGCTGGCAAAAGGGTAACTCATATTTACCATCTATAAAATTAAAAAAACACCAACATAATTATTTCCGCATCGCTTTCTATATTTTACAGATATCAAATGGTGTTGTTCGTTATATGTTACACACACACACACACACGCACACACACATTATATATAACTACTTACCAAAGAAATCAGCTATGTTGTAACCATTGGTTGGCCTGCCTGAGATTCCACCAGGAAAATCTACACCATAAGGTGGATAATTTGTTTTAGCATAAGTGTCGAAGGGATTATTATTACCAGCATCAATATTAGAGTCCCCAAACACATACAAAGCTGGTGCTGGTTGATGAGCTTTAGACACTTTCAAGAAGAAGAAGAAGAAGAAGAAGAAGAAGATGAAACTCCAAACAAGGAGAAAAGAAATGAAGGGCTTAGCCATTTTTTTCTTCCTTTTCTTAAAGTAAATATTTTTGAGTTTTTCTTTTTGGTATTCTCCTATGTTGTAATTTGTAAATGAAGCAGTGGCTTCAATATATATGTGTGTGCTCGAGCGTGTGTCTGTGCGTTTTGGCAGTTTTGTGGTGTTTTAGTTTCAAAAACCGAGTGCAACTGAAAATGGGAACCAAAGTTTGACAAAGTTTTTTAGAATAGTAATAAGGGCAACAGTATAAAGTTGAGTAATAAATTGACTATTGGGCAAAAGTAACCTAATTT
Source organism: Antiaris toxicaria (assembly GCA_035233585.1). Lineage (NCBI taxonomy): Eukaryota > Viridiplantae > Streptophyta > Magnoliopsida > Rosales > Moraceae > Antiaris > Antiaris toxicaria. Next base: position 4,174,000 of record CP141155.1, read on the forward strand.
TTCCACCAGTTACTAGAAACATGCTTTGGATTTATATGCTCTCTTACTTCGTCAGTTCCTTGCTTTTTCTAGAATGATGGGCTGGCATAAAGTTCTTCGTTTTTTTCTAATTTTACACTTTTAAAAATAGATATTTACGTAATATTATCAAAATATATATATTTTAATATGGTATCTAGAGTAATTACTTCTATTTGATATCTAATACCAAAATACTTATCGTATTTTCTAGTTGTTAAAACTATTTTTTTTTGCCTGACTAATTTACTTCAGAGAAAATGTAGTTAAAAAATTATTAGATATTTTCTGTGTCATTTTTTAAAAAAGAAAATTAAAGAATTTTCTATTTCCCAAAATCTCTTGGTTTCAAAACGTCAACGTTTGCAATGGCTTTCCTTGGTTGATCAGCTCCATTTCCAGCCTGGTTGTCTCTTGGGGGTTGTAGGCAAGTTTCGCGCTCGGAGTTCCCTTGGTTAGGTTAATTTATGACATCTTTAAATTCTCACAAAACCCGATAATCTTTTGGCAAACCCTCGTCTTGTCAACCCATTTTTGAAAGGCATTCATAACTATTCTTGGTAAATATTTTGTTAGAAGTATGGGGTCACTTGTGATCGTATTGAATTTATCGATGAGAGCTTCCGAGGAGGCCTTGAAGTTTTCATTAGTAAGAGTATACAGCATGAAGTTTTGTAGAAGATGCAGTCATGAATTTTGTAGTTTCTTTATCCAAATTAATATAATTAATGTACTTAATTTTGCTGGCAAAGAAAAGAAAAGGAACAAGAAGAGGAAAAGAAAAAGGAATGTTACGTTTTAAACACAAAATGTTATAAAAAATTATTTACAACTATATTTTGCGTTTTAAAAAGTTTTCGTTTCCCAAAAATACTCACGCATCAAAGTCACTCCCCTCCCACCCCCCAAAATTTTTAAATCACATAACTTAATCTCTCTTATTTTAGAAGTCGGTAGTCTCATCCATCAATATATTCTCTCAAATTTCAAAACCTATAAACTATACATTATTACGAGAATATGTAATTTATGTGCGACACATCATGATACAAAATCCATGAAAATCTCTTAAATGTCTTCATCAATTTAGCCTCTCTAATTTCGAATGAGACCTAATATCATTATTACTGTTGTCATAGATGTAATTAGTAATGTCATGTAAATGGTATAAAATCCATGAAGATTCTCTCAAAATGGTTATTTTATTTTATTTTTTTGACCTTAGGATGGGTGATGCACTCTATATCTTATGGTGCAGTTATGTATAAAATTATTACTAAACTACATCTACGATCATTTTAAATATTGTTATTATTTGTTATGGTAAAAAAGTTTGAACCAAAATGGTCTGAATTTCTTACATGTTCAAGAACTTAAAGTATTTTCTCTTATTTTAAAAGTGATTATTATCATTCATTGCAAAATTCCTTTCTCGTGAAATTTTTTTGAATAAATGATGAGGATAAAAATTAGTAAATACATTAAGACATCTCAATTAGATTGATAGCTCTTTAGCATCTTGTTCTTTTTCCATCTCACAAACATATTAATAGCAGAGAAATAAGAAAAACGCATATATGTTCTTGCAAATTCTTTCAAAATATGAAAATTGTGAATTTTGTTCTCGGCTGCATTGACAAAGTTTTGCACCAATTTGGATCACGGCAAAATATTCTAACAAATTTCAAAAACATTACTCCTATTCACGTTATCCTTTCGTTTTAATTTTAAAACCGTAATGATCGGATTTCAAAATCCAATTATTACAAAATTCGAGGTCAAGGGGAGGATGGGAAAACTAGATATGTTTCTTTAGAAACTAAGGCTAAAGTGATAGTTTATTATTTGATTTAACTTGTAATAGGATGCATTATTGTTCCCTTTCTTCAACATTTATTTGTAGGTTTTTTTTTGGTAGTTTATTGTCGTTTCTCAATTAATGCCGTTTAACAATTTTCTGCCGACCTTATATTTGTTTTCGTTGCTGTCTTCACGACAATGTTCCTTTTCTTTTCGTTTTGTCGGTTTAACTTTTTCTTGTCGTTTCTCATTCATGTCCCTTCTTTTTGTTTCCCAGTCGTTTCCAGTGACCGTTTCTTGCCACACACCAATACTTCACAGTGTCTACCTAAAAAAAAAAAAAAAAGTTGTGTTGTTTCCTCTACCATACAAATACTAGATATTGGTGTTTGTCTGTGCAAGAATAGAAACTCAAGTAGATGATCAAGGGAAAAGATCGAAATGCTTGGACCGCAATGTCCCCATGAATCTCGTATCTCGGTCACTGTCATATTTTGGGGTTTGAACTAATTCTTCACAACATAATTCAAGAAAAGTTGCCTCCTCACCTTGACATACTTTATTATCGGAACAAAGTTTGCAATCTTCAAGAACCCTTCAACATACCATCATGATACTTATCAAGGATCCCCCGTATTCTTCGGGAGGTTAATGATCAAATCAAATAAGACTTAATGCATCCACTTATATACGTAGCTCCAAATATTCACGACATCACTGCATATTTGTGGTCAATATTACTCATGCTTAAATAGAGCATGCGTCTGCTTTCATACCATTAATATATATCTTCTTATTATTATCCTCTCTTGTATCTTTTCAACAATATCATATTATATTAATTAAGTGGTATGACTTTTAAATGGATGCGATATGACATTTTAATTGATAATATTAGAAAGACATAAAAAGAATAGGAAAGAAAAGGATACAAGATTTAAAAAGAGTTTAGTGCTCCATCTCTTTGCGTTTATCAGTTACTCATTGATTGGTAAATGAATGAAGAAAGGGTGGGGGTCGCAATATAAAGGGTACTCATTAGTGGGTAAATATGGAAAGAGCGTGGGAAAGGAGACTGTGGGTGGCAATAGATGGAAGTAGATTGGAGATCCCCATTTTTCTTTTATTTTCAGTTGCTTGTTGTTTTTGTCACTTTTTTTTTTCTTTCTTTTTTTGGCATGTCAGGGTGTGTTTCTACAGCTCGTTGAGTTGTATCTCCTTCACTTAACTATTGTGATTTCCTTTTCTTTTTGAATAAAATAGAACAAGAAACCTGGTGTCAGATAGCGTTTTAGAGTGTGCCAAGCTTTCAGGATATTCTATAAAACCTGCTGCTACATGTTCTCCCCGACATTAATCTACTACAAGACCTTTTTTTTTCAAAATACCAATAGAAACTGCTTTTTAATTTTTGGATTAATTTTATAATGGCCTAATGATCTATAAAGGTACCCATAAAAATTTGTCATGCATGACAAAAAAACCTCTAGAACTAATAGACTAAACCATTAAAAATTTAATCTAATGATTAAATAATAGTTCCAATAAATAATGCAAAATAAGATGTCGTTTGGCAAAAAAATTACATTTTAATTTTATTCAAATACAATATAATTTTACACCAAATACAAATTTTTTAACAGTACTACGAAAACAATTACAATTCAAAATTTTTTTAAAATAATCACATCAACTTTGCAAATCTAAAATACTTTTCATCCAAACACACATTTCATTCAAAGACAAAACAAATACTTTTCAACCAAATACAATATTCAAAAAATAAATTTAATTCAAATACAATCAAAATGCAATGTGTTTACCAAACGTCCCCTAAGAAGTCTTACCGTAATAACTTCCTAAAACTGATATTCATATATATATATATATGTATGTGTGCACATATATATATCCTCTCTAATTTTCAAATTGTTTATTTTCTTTTTTAGTATCGAATTTTATTTAATTTCTAAAAAGCGTAATGTTATCACGATGCACATTTTAATTTGCATAACTGATTTGTTATAAATAGTATCAAATCACATAAAAAATCCTCCAAAATTTAAACTATTGTCAATTTTTCATACGCTACATTGTATAATTTTTATGCCAATCATCACGAGCCACGTCAAAATATTCTCTAAAAAATGCTCGGTTTTCTTGGCCAAGTCCTCTATAAATACGACCCTAATTTTTTTAGGCAAACGCATTGTACAAGAAATTTGTTTCAAGTTGTCTTCATTTTGATAGGATAGAGTTAGGCTCCAAATTTGACAAAGAAAAATATTTTTCGGTCTTGATTTAAAAATGTTTAGACTACTTACAAAGGATAGTATCTTGGAACTCTCACTAGAGACCAAAATCCATTGAAAGTCTGGTTAGAAATGGGTTGCATGGGAAAAAAAGAGAGGAGAGAGACGAATGTGCCAACAACATCGTGGCCTAATCTGCATATTAATGCTACTTCATAATTTTCGGTTGAACACGCAATTGGTAATTATTTAAACTCAAATATACGGATTTTTAAGATTATTGTATACAAAAGATGACATATAAATTTTGCCCAAATTAGCTTTTTTTTTTTTTTTGTTTTGTTTCACCGACGGATAATTTCTTTTGTTATGTTGCAGGCTCGTATCATCGCCGGGAAAGAGGAGAAGTCAACGGGAAAGAGCTATATGAATCCATTGTACCGCTAAGGAAGATCAGGAGACGGCAGAGGTGTATGTTTTGTTAGAAGTATGGGGTGCCTGGTGCTCGGGATGGATTTATGGATGAGAGCTGTAATTAATAAGAGAATATACAATGTTGTACATATTATGGACGAGTACAAACTAGGTAGAAGGTGCAGAGCCATGAATTTTGCATGTAACGTTTGGTTCGTAGGTTTGGATATAAAGTTTTGGTCCAATTATAATTCAAATTTTTTAATGAGAAAAAATAATGTAAAAAAAAAAAAAAAAAGAGTTTGAATCATGGTTCAAACCCATTTCTTAGCTAGACAAGCTCGTGGTTTCTTTATCCAATTTTACTGCTGTTGGTTTCGAGTACTATAGATATGATGAGAAAAATTTTCTGAATAGAATTCAGAAATGGTTAAACATACGAATATATTTGAGACAAATATTCCTGTGTGGTGCTTGTATGGGGAAAAAAACTGTTTCCCAATAACTTTTTCTCTAGAATTTAGTGTCGTATTGTTACATAATCTTTGTTTTTAGGCCGTCAAAGGAGGATATTCATAGATTCCTATTGTGATTCTGGTTTAAAAAGTGTCAGTCACAACTTTTTTTATTTTAATTAAAAAAAGAAAGTGTTCCAAATAATATTTTTGCTATATTTGTTGGATATTCAATATATGTGTTATATAGTACAAAAAATCCATTAAAATTCTTTTATCAATTTACCAATGTAATCTCTCTAATTTTAAATATGAGTAATATCTTTACTTTATATATTGGATAAGTAATTTATGTGTTATATAATATATAAAATCCATTTAGATTTTCTTATCAATTTGTCAATGTAATCTCTCTAATTTTGAATATCAATTTGTCAATGTAATCTCTTTAATTTTAAATATGAGTAATACCTTTACTATAGATGTCGGATAAGTAATTTATGTATTTATATGAAATCCATTTAGATTCTCTTATTAATTTACCAATGTATTCTCTCTAATTTTAAATATGGGTAATATCTTTACTTATTTGTAATATTTACTATATGAGTAATATTTTTACTTATTTGTAAATATGAGTAATATTGTCTTAAATAAGTAATATCTTTATTTATTTGTCCAAAAGTAATTTATGTGTTGTATATAGTATAGAAAATCCATTAAGATTCTCTTATCATTTGTCAATATATTCCCTTTAATTCGAAATTTGAGTAATATTTTACTATATTTGTTGGATAAGTAATTTATATTGTATATATATAGTACTAGTATGGAAAAATTGCGTCGGCACTCTTGTGCTTCGGTTGATAATTTTTTAAATATTTAGAGCATATTTTTATACTGCTGAATTGAGAAAAAAAAAAAAAAAAAACATGAATTCAATAGGATGAGTGTTATTATATGATAACATGATGAACTTTATAACATGTTTTGTATAGCTAGTTTTATAATAAAGTTTTATCCTCTAAATTAAAATCTAAAGTATGAATTTTCTCTTTGCTACGCAATCGATTAAAATAGGTTCTAGTATAAATTTTATAAATAGTAAAATATTAGTAAAACACAAACAATGGTTTTATAAATTTTAATAAATATCATGATCTTTAATTATGTGATCAATATATTTATTAAATTAATAAGTATATTTCATGAGGTCATATAATACTAGTATTTTGTTGTAAGTTAGATATCAAAAATTTGTATAATTGTAAATCAACTGAAAAGAATGTTTACAATGTACCGAATCGTTAAATTTTATCAGTATATGTACTTGTACATGCTAATTATAGTTTTAATTCTCCATTCTAAAGCTCGTTTTCTACTTCTATATACAGATAGCAATCAAAGATGTAAATTAGCCTCTCTCTTTTTTTCCCAACAAAGGAAAATTAAGTCTAATTATTTTCTCTAAAAAAATATATGAATTGAAAAAGTATAGCTTTCTCGACATATATATATTGTTGTGTGACGTCTTGGAGAACAAAAATGACACATGGACCAAAATTAAATCATGTGACATAAACTAAGCAAGAAAGAATAAATGTGCCGATCAAATGGTTAGAAGTACAAAAGAGTCAACTCTAATCACCACTTCTACAAATATTTAATAGATATAAAATCCATTAAGATTCTCTTATCAATTTATCAATGTATTCTCTATAATTTTAAAGATAAGTAATGTCATCAATATAATTGTCGGATAAGCAGTTTATGTGTTATATGTAGTATAAAATCCATTAAGATTATCTTAACTAAATATCAACCTGTCAATTAATCTTTACTATACTTGTTGGATTTGTAATTGGTATGGTTTTATGTGTGAAAGAAACAAATCCATGAAGTTTAATGCCAAAATGAATGAAAGAAACAAATCCTTGAAGTTTAATGCCAATAACGTCAAAATATTCTCTCAAATTTAGAAAAAATAACCACTAGGCTCATTATATATGTATACACACACATTATTTGTCTGTGTACAAGGAATAATACATTTTGAACAACTGCGATTCACTCCTCGATTTTGTGGCTTAGATGATATCCCTATATCTCAAGGAAAACACCTATGAGTAGAAATTTGTCTCAAAATTTTCCCCTTCATGATAGGATTTAGAGTCCAATTTTTCCAGAGAAAAATGCTAGGAAAAAAGTTTTTTGGTTTCAAAATATTTCCTCCAGTCAAAAAGAAAAGCATTTGGGACCTCAAAGAAAGGTTGAAAGTTGATAAAAATGGAGAAAATTGTGCATTGATATGACAGTTAAAAATGGGTGGCTTGGGAAATATTACGGATGGAAGATGATCCAAAATATGTGAGCACATCACAAAGGGAGGCCATCGGAAGACTAGTATTTTTCTAAACTTGTTATCTTTTCGTTTTCTTTTTTGTATATGTTATCTTTTCTAGTTGCTAAATCTTTTTATTGCTCTATTAATTTAATTTAGAGAAAATATTATCTAGAAAACACATAGCTATTTTCTTTGTCATGATTTTTATCTTTTTTGTTCGAAATTTGTCATTTAATTGTGTGCAAATTAAATGTTATACAAGTGTGTGTGTGTGTGTGTTTTTATAATTAACTAATCAGAATTTAAATTACTCAGCAATGCAGACTGATAGAGCTGTCGCGTGAACTACAGACAACGTCCTCCGAAAGGTAGAAGAGAAGAACTTATCAGAATCAAAAAGGGCAAAAATGAAGTCAAACCGAAAGGGTAAAATATCAACAAACATTTGCAATGGTTTCCTTGGAAAATCATCTCCGTTGCCAGGAGTGGTTATAGTCCGGGGAGTTGTAGACAAGTTTTGCAACCGGCGTTCCATCGGTTGGGTTAATTTGCAATAATTTTGGATTGTCATAAAACCCAATATAATTCATCCATAATAGGCCTTGAAGATGTCATTAGTAAAATTATACAACATGAATTTTGTAGTTTATTTATCTAAATGTACTGGAGATGAATAATATGAATTTTGTAGTTTTTATAAATATACTGGAGATGGTTTGATCATATACTATAGTCATTTCCTATTCTCACGTTTCTGGGTTCAATTTTTTTACCTGAATAGGATTTCGGAGATGGTTAAACGTAGAAATAACTGAGATAAGATTTCTGTGTGGTGCTCATTGAAACAGGAGAAAATTAAAAATAAAAACAAATAATTCAAGAAGAAATGGAGGAAAAGGAAAAGGAATCTGCTCTGCTGTCAAAATTTCTTATTGACTAAAAAAAGTACACGCTCGACATGAGTATAAATTTTAAAGATACAATCTTGATCGCGTCTAAAATACAAATACAAACGTTTTTGACCAACTTGAAATGCATGATATGAAAATAGATTAATGGGATTTTTTTTCCACTAAAGAATTTTGGAGTTGTTATTATTGTTTGTGGTTTTTACTAAAAGGATATATATTGTTTGTCATTTTTTCCCCATTAATATGGTAGTGGCGTTTTTATAGAGCTGTCGTTTTTCATTCTTTTAATTATTTTTTGTTTTATTGTCGTTTTTCATTTTGCTGCCTTTTCTGCTTTAAATTTTCTTGTTGTTTGACATTCTGTTTTCCTTTCTTTTTCTTTTTCTTTTTTAGGTTATATTGCTGTAATAGTCCCTGAACTATTAATGAGGTTACCAATTGGTCTGTAATTTTTTTTTTTATTCATTGGTACCTGAATTCTTGAAAAATGTATCAATTGGTCCTTCCGCTGACAGAGGCCTAAAGAATTCCAACTTGCCGTTAAAGAATCAAATTTTATATTAAAAAGACTAAACTACCCCTTATATATCAAATAACTATTTTTCAAAAAAAAAAAAAACCCTCGCCACCCTTCGTCCTCACCCCCCTGCAAAAACATAGCAATACAGTGAACAAGCGAACAAAAAATTCTCCCCATTAATCTTTTCTCTTTTCTCTTCTCCACTCAACTTAGGATATCAAGACTGGTATTAGGGGCCGTTTTCATAATAGTAGCAAAGTTTGAGATTGTGTGATGTGTAAAATTAAAATTCAAAGACCAAGTTGAGATTAAGATGAAAATTCAACAGCCATCTACGAGTTTAACTTTTTTTTTTTTTTTGAAAACTTGTACATTTTTATTTGAATATATCATATGTTATAGATCGTATGAAATCACACAAAAATTCTTCCAAATTTTACAGAATTGCCGATTTTGTCAGTAATTTCATATAGTAAGTTTTACGCCAATGGTCTTTGGCCACGTAAAACAATTTTGAGAAACACGCTTGGCATATCGTTCAGTTTGTTCTTTATAAATATGGCTCCAATTTCTCAAAGACAAACACATCGAAGTTTATATTTTTGTTTCATTCGTGATAGGTACTTTTAGGATCCCAATTTTTCAACTGTCAGGAAAATTTTTTCTTGTTTTCAGAATATTTCTACCACTAACAAAGGATAGAATTTTAGAGATCAAAGGAAGGTTAAAAATACTAGAGAGCAAAACCATTATAAGGCTTGTTGGAAATGGTTGGCGTGGGAAAACTTTGTACTCAAATTTTGATTCATTCTTTTTTTTTTTTTGACATAAATATTTTTTTTTCTTACGTTGATTTTTAGTTTTGTGGCCTTTTGTATATAATATTTGTGTGAGTTATTCTAGTTGGGATGTTTTCAACCTTCCTTTCAACTCCGAAATGCTCTCCTTTTTGACTAGTGGTGACATCTTGTAACCAAAAAAACTTTTTCCTTATCATTTTTCTTAGGAAATTAATTTGGACTCTAATTCCTATCATTTAGGAAAAAATTTGAGACAAATTTCTACTTAGATGAGTTTGCCTGAAAAATTGGGATACTACTCATATAAAATCTGAGCAGTAAAATCAATGAGTTCATCCCATAACTATACATTTGTTGGATATGTAATTTATGTATTATAGATGATGCAAAATCCATTAAGATTCTCTTATCAACTTATTAATTCTTTTCTAATTTGAAAGACAAGTAATGTCATTATTACATTTTTCATGGATTTGTTTTATATTATAGTATCATTACATATTAAAAAAAAAATACAAATCCTAATGGATTTTATACTACATGTAACACATTCATGAAAAATATGTAATGATATTATAACTTAAAACAAATCCATGAAAAATGTAGTAATGACATTACTCCTCTTTTAAATTAGAAAAGAATTGACAAATTGATAAGATAATCTTAATGAATTTTATAATAAATAAAATACATAAATTACATATCCAACAAATGTATAGTTATGAGATGCACTCATCGATTTTATTGCTTAGATTTTTTATAAGTAGAATCCCAATTTCTCAAGGCAAACACATCTAAGTAGATATTTTTCTCAAAATTTTCCCTTCATGATAGGAATTAAACCTTCCCAAGGAAAACGATAGGAAAATATTATTTTTGGTTTCAGGATGATACCACCTGTTAAAAAGGATAGCATATTGGAGAGGAAAGTAAGGGTTAAAAGCTAATAGAGAGAATTATCTATTGAGACGACGCTTCTTTAAAAATGGGTGGTATGGGAAATATAGGGATGGAAGATGCTTCCAAATATATGAGCAACTAATTTCGAAGAGGCTTAATATCATTACTACTGTTGTCATATATGTAATTAGAAATGTCATGAAATGATGTAAAGTCCACGAAGATTCTCTCAAAAATGAGAATTATTAATTTTGTTATTTTATTTTATATTTTTGAATTTGAGATGGTGGATTCACACTATACTTTATGACAAAATCACGTAAAAGAATTATAGTTAAATTATATCTACAATTATTATAAATTTTATTATTTGTTACCTTAGAAAAGTTTGCACCAAGATGGACCTAATTTCTTCCAATTTAAGTAAGTGTTTTCTCTTATTTTAAAAGTATTAACCGCCATTCATTACAAATTAATAATATTAAGTTTTTGGCTATCAATACTTTCCTTTCTCATGTTTTTTTTTTAATGAATAAATGATGAGGACAGAAATTAGTAAGCATTAAGCCAATTTGATTTGGTTAGCATCCCTCTAGTACCTTCATCTCTTTTCCATCTCCCAAGCATATTAATAACAGAAAAATAAGACAAATCCATAGATGTTTTGAAAGTTCTTTCAAAATATAAAAATAGTAGGTGGCATTTGGTAATGTTTCCAAAAAATATTTTTCCATTTCCATAGAAACTCCTTGGAAAAGAAATTCATATATATGTATATATATCCCCCTAATTTCAAATTGTTTATTATCTTATTAATATCGGATTCTCTTTAGTTTTTAAAAAGCGTAATGTCATTACGACACACATTTTAATTTGTGTAACCAATGTGTTACAAATGGTATCAAATCACATGAAAAATTCTCCAAAATTTAAAATATTGCCAATTTTTTATAAGTTAAATTGTGTAATTTTTATGCCAATCTCCGTGAGCGACGTCAAAATATTCTCTAAAAAATGCTCGGTTTTATCGGCCAAGTTCTCTATAAATATGACCCCAATTTTTCTAGTCAAACGCATCAGAGAAGAAGTATGTTTCAAGTTTTCATCATTTTGATAGGATCTAGTTAGGTTCCAAAATTTTTCAAAGAAAAATAATTTTAGTCTTGCTTTTAAAATGTCGCGACTGCTTACCAAAGATAGCATTTTGAAACTCAAAGGAAGGTTGAAATTACTAGAGACCAAATCCATTGAAATGCTAGTTAGAAATGGGTTGCATGGGAAAACAAAAGGGAGGAGGGAGAAGACTGTGCCTACAATCATCGTGGCATCATCAGCCCATGAATGCTACTTCTCAATTTGCCCTTCGCCACGCAATCGGTAATTATTTGAATTTGACACGTTCTCTAGTCCTCAAATTTTGGTTCATTAGTATGGAATTTTTAAATTATTGTTTACACAATATGACAAATAAAGGTTAATCTTAGCTTTTTTTTTTTTTTTTCACTGATGAATAATTTCTTTTGTTATGTTGCAGGCTCACTTCCTCGTCGGAAAAGAGGTGTATGTACCCGCTGTACCGCTAGGAAACATGAGGAGGAGGTGTATGTTTTGCTATATTGATGTGCTCGTTAAAAAAGGGTGGTATGGGAAATATAGGATTGGAAAGTGCTCCCGAACATGTGAGCACATCACAAAATGAGGCCCTCAGAAGACTAGTATTTTTCTAAACTTGTTATATATATATATATATATTTTATACATGTTATATTTTCTAGTTGCCAAATCTTCTTTATTGCTCTATTAATTTAATTTAGAGAAAAATATTATCTAGAAAACTTATAGATTTTTTTTGTCATGATTTAAAAAAAAATAAAGAAATATTTTCTTAATATATTTTGGGTTCAGAAATTTGTCATTTATGTGCAAAATTAAAGGTTTTTATCTTGCCCTTAACGATAATATGTTAGTCCTTGCTTATTTTAAAAGGCAATCACAAAGAATTGTGTTTTAAACTTCTGTTTGTTTATTTGTTTTTTTTTAAAATTTATTTTACTGATCCGAATTTGAATTACTCAGCAATGCAGTCTGATTGAGTGGCCGAGCTACAATCAACCTCCTCCGAAAGATAGAAGAGAAGAACTGATCAGAGTCAATAATGGCAAAAGTGAAGTCAAAGCAAAGGGGTAAAATGTAAACAAACATTTGCAATGCTTCGTTGGCTTATCATCTCCATTTGCCAGCACTGGTTTATTATCGTCCCGTGGGGTTGAAGTAGACAAGTTTTGAGATCGAAGTTCTGTTGGTTAGGTTAATTTATGACATTTTTAGATCGTCACAAAACCGAGAAAATTCATCGATGAGAGCTCCTCCAAGTAGGCCTTGAAGATGTCGATAGTCAAATTATACAACATGAATTTTGTAGTTTCTTTATCCAAATGTACTGGAGATGGTTTCATACACTCTAGTTGTATCCTATTCTCATGTTTCTGAGTGCAATTTTATTATTATTATTATTATTTTCTAAATAGGATTTCAAAAATGGTTAAACATACAAATAACCGAGACAATATTCCTATGTGGTGCTCGTTGAAATAGGAAAAAATAAAAAATAAACTACTTCAATAAGAAATTTGAAACAAGAAAATGAAAAGGAAAGGGAATCTGCTCTACTATAAAAATTAGTTATTGACTAAAACAGTTACACATTTGACCAGAGTATAAATTTTAAATATACAATCTTGATCACGTTTAAAATACAATTACAAACGTTTTTTACCAACTTGAAATGCATGATATGAAAATAAAAATTAACCTATTATTTGTACTAGGCCGTTTGGAACAACCATTTATTGGATTTATATTTAAATACAATATAATAGAATGTTATATGCATTTAAATGTTTTAAAATTATATTGTATTTAAATGTTATGTGTGTTTAGATTGTTAGTGAGCAAGAAAGAGCATGTGAAGTGATTGGTAAAAATAAATAGAAAATGAAGAATAAAAAATAGTGATTGTATTGAACTTAATATGTAAAAATATTTATATTTGAATACAATATATAAATACCCAAACATATTTAATTTTATATTATATAAATGCTATTACTTATCCAAACAACTCGTACTATTGTAATTGAAGTTTTTTCCACTAAAGAATTTTGGGGTTGTTATTATTGTTTGGTCGTGTTTTTTTATATGGTGGTGGCGTTTTTGTAGAGCTGTCATTCTTTTAATCGTTTATCATTTTATTGTTGTTTTCATTCTCTTTGTCGTTTTTCATTTTGCCGCCTTTTCTGTTTTTCATTTTCTTGTTCACATTCTCTAAAAACTATTCTCTAAAAAATGCTCGGCTTTATTGGCCAAGTCCTCTATAAATACGACCCTAATTTTTCTAGGCAAACGCATTTTAGAAGAAATTTGTTTCAAGTTTTCTTCATTTTGATAGGACCGAGTTAGGTTCCAAATTTGTCAAAGAAAAATATTTTTCGTCTTGTTTTTAAAATGTTTAGTCCGCTTACGAAGGATAGTATTTTGGTACTCAAGGGAAGGTTGAAATTACGGGAGACCAAAATCCATTGAAATTACTAGAAATGGGTTGCGTGGGAAAACAAGGGAGGAGGGAGAAAAATGTGCCAACAACATCGTGGCCTCATCTGCATATTAATGCTACTTCGCAGTTTAATTATTTAAAATCACATATACGGATTTTTAAGATTATTGTTTACAAAATATGACAAATAAAGTTTGCCCTAATTAGCTTCTTTTTTTTTTTTTTTTTTTATTTCACCTACGGATAATTTCTTTTGTTATGTTGTAGCCTCGTGTCATCGCCGGGAAAGAGGAGAAGCCAACAGGAAAGAGGTGTATGAATCTGTTTTACCGCTAGGGAAGATCAGGAGAAGGCCGAGGTGTATGTTTTCCTAGAAGTATGGGGTGTCCGGTGCTCAGGATGGATTTATAGATGAGAGATGTCATTAGTAAGAGAATATACAATGTTGTACATATTATGGACGAGTACAAACTAGGTAGAAGATGCAGAGTCATGAATTTTGCATGTAACGTTTGGTTCGTAGGTTTGAATATAAAGTTTTGGTCAAATTATCATTCAAATTTTTTAATGAGAAAAAATAATGTAAAAAAAAAAAAAAAGAGTTTGAATCATGGTTCAAACCCATTTCTTAGCTAGACAAGCTCGTGGTTTCTTTATCCAATTTTACTGCTGTTGGTTTCGAATACTACAGATATGATGAGAAAAATTTTCTGAATAGAATTCAGAAATAAACATACAAATATATTTGAGACAAATATTCCTGTGTGGTGCTTGTATGAGGAAAAAAAACTGTTTCCCAATAACTTCTTCTTTAGAATTTAGTATCGTATTGTTACATAATCTTTGTTTTTAGGCCGTTTATTAGCATTTCATGGGGTCTGGGATTTTCTTAATTACCTCAACGCAAAAATATTGTAAGAATCAGCAAGGGAATGATCAACAAAGTAGGATACTATTTGATTTCTATTGTGACTCTGGTTTAAAGGGTGTGAAACACAAACTTTTTTATATTAATTAAAAAAAGAAAGAGTTCCAAACAATATTTTTACTAATTCGTTGGATATTCAGTATAAATGTTATATAATAAATGAAATCCATTAACATTCTCTTATCAATTTGTTAATGCAATCTCTCTAATTTTAAATACGAGTAATATCTTTATTACATATGTTGGATAAGTAATTTATGTGTTATATAATATATAAAATCCATTTAGATTCTTTTATTAATTTGTTAATATAATCTCTTTAATTTTAAATATGAGTAATATCTTTACTATATATGTTAGATAAGTAATTTATGTGTTACATAATATATGAAATCCATTTATATTCTTTTATCAATTTATCAATGTATTCTCTCTAATTTTAAGTATGAGTAATATCTTTTACTTATTTGTCAAATAAGTTATTTATGCATTATATATAGTATAAAAAATCTGTTAAGATTCTCTTATCATTTGTCAATATATTCCCTTTAATTCTAAATTTGATTAATATTTTACTATATTTGTTAGATAAGTAATTTATACTGTATATATATAGTACTAGTATGGAAAAATGCAGTAGGCACTCCTGTGCTTTGGTTGTTAATTTTTTAAATATTTAAAACATATTTTTATACTGTTGAATAGAGGGAAAAAAAAGAATTAAAATCTAATAACATTATGAACTTTATAACATGTTTTGTAAGTTTTATAATAAGGTTTTATCCTCTAAATTAAAATCTAAAGTATGAATTTTCTCTATGCTACGAAATTGATTAAAATAGGTACTATTATAAATTTTATAAGTAGTAAAATATTAGTAAAACACAGAAAAAGCAATGGTTTTATAAATTTTAATACATATAATGATGGTTGACTATGTGATCACTATATTTATTAAATTAATAAGTATAGTTTACGAGCTCATATAATACTAGTATTTTGTTGGAGGTTGGATATCAAAAATTTGTATAATTCTAAATCGAGTTAAAAAGAATGTTTACAATGTACCGAATCATTAAATTTTATCAAAGATGTATATCAGCCTTTTTTTTTTTTTCTCAACAAAGGAAAATTAAGTCTAATTATTTTCTCTAAAAAAAAAAAAGTCTGAATTGAAAAAGTATACCTTTCTCTACATATATCGCTGTGTGATGTGTTGAAGAACAAAAATGACAATGAACCAAAATTAAACCATGTGATATAAACTAAGCAAGAAAGAATAAATTTGCCGATCAAATGGTTGAAGTACAAAAGTTTTAACTCTAATCAGCACTTCTATATATATATATATATTTAATAAATATAAAATCCATTAAATTCTCTTATCAATTTATCAATGTATTCTCTTTAATTTTAAAGACAAATAATGCCATTAATATAATTGTCGGATAAGTAGTTAATGTGTTATGTGTACTACAAAATCCATTACGATTATCTTGACTAAATAACAACCTGTCAATTAATCTTTACTATAATTGTCGGATTGTAATTGGTATTGTTTTATGAATATAAGAAACAAATCCATGAAGTTTAATGCCAAAATGAATGAAAGAAACAAATCCATGAAGTTTAATGCCAATAACGTCAAAATATTCTCTCAAATTTACACAACATAACCACTAGGCTCACTATATATGTATACACACATTATTTGTCTATGTACAAAGAATAATACATTTTGAACAATTGCGATTCACTCCTCGATTTTGTGGCTCAGATGATATCCCTATATCCCAATGCAAACACCTATGAGTAGAAATTTGTCTCAAAATTTTCAAGGTCCAAATTTTCTAGAGAAAAATGCTAGGAAAAATGCTTTTGGTTTCAAAATATTTCCCCCAGTCAAAAAGAATGACATTTGGGACCTCAAAGAAAGGTTAAAAGTTGATAAAAACGGAGAAAATTATGTATTGATATGCCAGTTAAAAATGGGTGGCATGGGAAATATTAGGGATGGAAGAAGATCCAAAACACGTGAGCACATCACAAAGGGAGGCCATCGGAAGACTAGTATTTTTCTAAACTTGTTATCTTTTCTTTTTCTTTTTCTTTTTGTTACATGTTATCTTTTCCAGTTGCTAAATCTTTTTATTGCTCTATTAATTTAATTTAGAGAAAATATTATCTAGAAAACACATAGCTATTTTCTTTGTCATGATTTCTATCTTTTTTGTCCGAAATTTGTCACTTAATTATGTGTAAATTAAATGTTATACACGTGTCTGTATATATATATATTTATAATTACTGATCAGAATTTGAATTACTCAGTAATGAAGCCTGATAGAGCTGTCACGCAAACTAAAAATAACGTCCTCTGAAAGATAGAAGAGAAGATCTTATCAGAATCAAAAAGGGCAAAAATAAAGTCAAACCAAAAGGATAAAATGTCAACAAACATTTGCAATGGCTTCCTTGGCAAATCATCTCCATTGCCAGCACTGGTTATCATCCGGGGAGTTGAAGTAGACAAGCTTTGTGATCGGAGTTCCATCGGTTGGGTTAATTTACAAATCATCATAAAACACGATAAAATTCATCGAGAATAGGCCTTGAAGATGTCATTAGTAAAATTATACAACATGAATTTTGTAGTTTCTTTATCCAAATGTACTAGAGATGTATAATATGAATTTTGTAATTTTTTTAAATATACAGGAGACGGTTTGATCATATACTCTAGTTATATCCTATTCTCACATTTCTGGGTGCAATTTTATTTCCCTAAATAGGATTTTGGAAATGATTAAACGTACAAATAACCTAGATAAAATTTCTGTGTGGTGCTCGTTGAAATAGGAAAAGAATAAAAATAAAAAAATAATTTAAGAAGAAATTGGAAACAAGAAGAGGAAACGGAAAAGGAAAAGGAATCTGCTCGACTGTCAAAATTTCTTATTGACCATAAAAAGTACACATTCGACATGAGTATAAATTTTAAAGAAACAATCTTGATCACGTCTAAATAAAAACAAATGCAAACGTTTTTGACCAACATGAAATGTAAGATACGAAAATAGATTAATGGGAGTTTTTTGCCACTAAAGATTTTTGGAGTTGTTATAATTGTTTGTGGTTTTTACTAAAAAGATATATATTGTTTGTCGTTTTTTTCCCATTAATATGTTAGTGGCATTTTTATAGAGCTGTCGTTTCTCATTCTTTGAATTGTTTCTCGTTTTATTGGCTTTTTCATTTTGCCGCCTTTTCTGCTTTTAATTTTCTTGTTGTTTGACATTCTGCTGTCCTTTCTTTTTCATTTTTCATTTTTCTGTTTTTGTGTAAATTGTTGAAATAGTCCCAAAACTATTGAGGTTACTGATTGGTCTTTAAATTTTTTTTTTAATTAATTGGCCTCTGAATTCTTAAAAGATGTATCAATTGATCTTTTTTTACTTATAGAGGTCTAAAGATTTCCAATTTGCCGTTAAAGAATTAAATTTTACATTAATAAGACTAAACTACCCCTTATATATCAAATAACTATTTTTCAAAAAAAAAAAAAAAAAAAAAAAACACTCTTCTCCACCCTTCGTGCTCACCACACCCACACCCACACCCACACCCCACACCCCCGCACCCCCCCCCCCCCGCGCAAAAACATAGCAATCCAGTGAACAAGCAAACAAAAAATTCTACCCATTAATCTTTTCCCTTTTCTCTTCTCCACTCAACCTAGAATATCAAGACTGGTACAGGAGCTGTTTTCATAATGGTAGCAAAGTTTGAGATTATGTAATGTGTAAGATTAAAATTCGAAAAACTAAGTTGAGATTAAGATGAAAATTCAACAGCCATCTGCGAACATAAATTTTTTTTTTTTTTGAAAACTTGCAAATTTTTATTTGAATATATCATATGTTATAGATGGTATGAAATCACACAAAAATTCTTCCAAAATTTACAGAATTGCCGATTTTGTCAGTGGCTTCATTTAGTAAGTTTTACGCCAATGGTCTTTGACCACGTAAAACAATTTTGAGAAACACGCTTGGTTTATCGTTCAAGTTGTTCTTTATAAATACGACCCAATTTCTCAAAGACAAACACATCGAAGTTTATAATTTTGTTTCATTCGTGATAGGTACATTTGGGTTCCAAATTTTTCAAATGTCAGGAAAATTTTTTCTTGTTTTCAGAATATATCTACCACTAACAAAAAATAGTCTTTTAGAAATCAAAGGGAGCAAAACCATTATAAGGATTCTTAGAGATGGTTAGCGTGGGAAAACTAGGGGGAGGAGATCATCCTCAAAATTGTGTGTTTTGATGGAACTTATCAACTCCTCTCCCACCTCCCGGCTATTTTTTAAACTTTGTACTTAAATTTTGATTCATTCTTTTTTTTTTTTTTTTACATAAATAGATTTATTTTTCTTACGTTGATTTTCAATTTTGTGGCCTTTTGTCCTTATCGTGGTTTCTGTTTATCTTTTCCCTTTCATTTTATTTAGACTTTGTCATTTCCTTTAATGAATAGTTTTTTGATAGGGTATTTGATAAAGATGTATATTATAATTGTGCGAGTCATTCTAGTTGGGATGTTTTCAACCTTCCTTTCAACTCCAAAATGATATCCTTTTTTACTAGTTGTAACATCTTGAAACCAAAAAAAATTTTTCCTTATCATTTTTCTTGGGATAGTAATTTGGACCCTAACACCTATCATTTAGGAAAAATTTTGAGACAAATGTCTACTTAGATGTGTTTGCCTTGTGAAATTGGGATACTACTTATGAAGAATCTAAGCGATAAAGTTGATGAGTGCATCTCGTTACCGTACATTTGTCGGATATGTAATTTATGTATTATTTTTATTATAAAATCCATTAGTATTCTCTTATCAATTTATCAATTCTTTTCTAATTTGATAGACGAGTATCATTACTACATTTGTCATGAATTTGTTTTATATTATAATATCATTACATATTTGTCATGTGACAAATGTAGTAATGACATTACTTGTCTTTCAAATTAAAAAAGAATTGACAAATTGATAAGATAATCTTAATGGATTTTATAATAAATATAATATATAAATTATATATCCAACAAATGTATAGTAATGAGATGCACTAATCGATTTTTTTTGCTTAGATTCTTTACAAGTAGTATCCCAATTTCTCAAGGCAAACACATCTAAGTAGACATTTGTCTCAAAATTTTCCCTTCATGATCGGAATTAAAACTTCCCAAGTAAAACGATAGGAAAATATTTTTTTGGTTTCAAGATGTGTAGGAAATTAAATCGATAAAAACGTATCAGAGTGGCGTAGCAGAACAATAAAAATTTTTCAAGATCGTTAAATATCTCATGATGCCATATACAATAAACCAACAACAATTAAAACTCATACCTCAAGGATGCCAATCTGCGGAGGAGAATGATCAGAAGGCTTCAACCAACTAACCTTCTATACTATTCTCCAATTCCTGAATGACTGAGTGTGTAGGCACTATGAACCTCGATCTGTATGCTACCACTGCTTGTCTTCTTCCGACCACCCAGATCTCTAAAGAACTTATTGTCACGGTGAGCTATGCAACAATAAGCCTACTCACCTGAGAGTCTGTGATCTAAGAGAACTGGAGTGACAGGACCTTTATTTATAGACTTGCATAAGGTAATTTTCTGAATTCGAATTGGATTAGGAGAAGATATTCTTCCTTATCCACAAGCTTAAAATCCGAATTTTCCAAGGGGAAAATCCCAACAATAAATTCGGCCACTTTAAGATAATTCCAATCTAAATTCAAACAAGATTTTAACTAGAATTTTATCTCCCTTTTTTCAACCAAAAAATCCGAAAAACCTTAAGGATTTTCACTTAATAATTTCAGCCACTTTTGAATAAGGAAGAATCAAAATTCCACTAGGATTTTCAAGCTTGAATCTTATCTTATCCTTATCCAAAATAACCGAAAATCTCCTGGGAGATCTTCCTCAAATTTTCGACCATAATCAAGAAAGAGAGAATCCAAATTCAACTGGGAATGAAACTTAAATTTTTCCTTGAATCTTATCCACAAAAATCCGAAAATTCCATGAGGATAATCCTCAAAATTTTCATCCATTATTGTTAGGATTTGGATTCAAAATTCAAGTAGGATTCTAACAAGATTTTCCTCTCCATATCCAACTCAAATTCGAATTTCATTCCTTGTGGATTTACCACAAGAAATTCGAATCCCACTTGGACTGTGATTCAAAATTTGGATTTCAAATATGAAATTCAAATTTCAAATTTCAAATTTTAAATTTCAAATTTCAAATTTAAATTTTCAAATTCGAGTTTCAAATTCGAATTTCAAATTCAAAATTCAAATTTCAAAATCCACAAAACAGTTATATTTCAAATTCTTGTTTTCATGGATAATTTTCTACAACTCCAATTCAATCTCAAATAAAATCATGGCAACTTTATTTGGAGTT
The DNA here is from genome assembly GCA_035233585.1 of Antiaris toxicaria. Classification (NCBI taxonomy): domain Eukaryota; kingdom Viridiplantae; phylum Streptophyta; class Magnoliopsida; order Rosales; family Moraceae; genus Antiaris; species Antiaris toxicaria. The sequence continues at coordinate 4,195,391 of CP141155.1, forward strand.
CGAATAATTGTGTACTCTATTATCCAAAACAAAATCTGAATCTAACCGGAGGGAATCTTGTCGACCATCCTAATCCTATGTCAACACCATCCATGCATAATAAACTAGCGAATAGCATACACAAATCAACTTTGTCAAACGTTAAGGAATTATGTGGAGCTAGTAGAGGGACCAATTGGACATATATAATCGGGCTCTCGCAAATCCATATGATCATCATTCTTTACCGAACAACTCAATCATATGATCACTAATTTCAGAGTCACACTACTATAAACCTGAAACTGAACTCCCAATTCTATACCATATTACGTAAGCTTGTGACAAACTATCATCCAATGACCTTGTCATGTATGCAGAACCCTCATATGATATCCATGATCAGCCTTAGGTTAAAGTCCATTTAATCCTACTGATCAGGCTATTTTAAAGTTCCATTATACTACCGAATAAAGAAAATGATTATTCACCATATGTGAATAAGAGTCATCCGCCCAGCAGACGACCCAAGGCCTTGTCCATTTTCACATTCAGTATAATGCCTTTAAGAGGATACTCTTAACTCCTCATTAAAGCTATGATTCCGATATCTGTAAACGAACACTTCATCGTATACAAGTCATGCACCCAACGAACCGGTCTATAAGCTTACTACCTCTGAGACGTTTTAGCCATTGGAACATCAAAGTATACAAGTCATATACATGAAGCTGTCCATCTACTCAGGATTAAGGTTGTTGTATAATGAACGTCAAAAGCAAATCGATCCACTCAAAACAGACTTCGTTAATCAATCACGCTTTAGTTCCGGTCTAATATGTCACCACCAAGCAACATATCTATGTCTCTACTTGGGAGTTCAACTCCAGACAGTCAAGACAAACCGTCTCCTCCAAGGCTTTAGACAACATAATAGTCTTAACATGAGTTAGATGCTCGGTCTAACCTCATAGACTACAGACCATAGTTTAAACTGCTTACTTTATAACATTGTCTTCTCACATACAAAAGTCCATTGCATGCAACGTTCTAACAGTTTTAACACAAGCAGTCAGGGAGCCATATTTGCTTACATTTACTTAACATGTAAATAAAACGAGGGCAGATAGCAATGTAATGAATAACCTCTATATATAATTTTATTATCCAGTTCAAAATAAATATATCAAAATGTCTCTAATGCTTAAGGCATTTCCTAACAAGATGTTACCACCATTCAAAAAGGATAGCATTTTTGAGACAAAAGAAGGTGAATAGCTAATAGAAAGAATTATCTATTGAGACGATGCTTCTTTAAAAATGGGTGGTATGGGAAATATAGGGATGGAAGATGCTCCCAAATATATGAGCACATCACAAAGGGAGTCCGTCAATTGGTGGACTAGTATTTGTCTAAACTTGACATCTTTTCTAGTTGATGTAACTAAATCTTTTTTTTTCCCCCGACTAATTTAATTCGGAGAAAATACTAGTTAGAAAATTATTAGATATTTTTTTATCATATTTTTTTTAAGAAAATTAAAGGATTTTCTTTTTCCCAAAATCTTTTGCTTTTAGAAATTTGTTCATATACGTTCATATGTCACCTCCTAACAACATGGGAAATATTATTGAGAGGATATATTATACTCCTTGATAATATTTTAATGATCTTTAAAAATATTATTATCATACTTGCAGCCAATTTTTTGGGTGGGTCTCCTCGAGCTGCAGCCAGGCTACGAGAAAGTCTAGAAGAACTGATCATAATTCATGGCAAAATTTAAGTCGAAGCAAAGGGGCAAAATGTCAAGATTTGCAATGGCTTTCCTTGGCTGATCAGCTCCATTTCCAGCCTGGCGCCTCTGTAGGTGTTGAAGTAGGCAAGTTTCACGATTGGAGTTCCCTCGGTTGGCTCGATGAATTTATGGATGAGAGCTCCCCCAAGTAGGCCTTGAGGACGTCATTAGTAAGAGAATACAGCACGAAGTTTTGTAGAAGATGCAGATAGCATTTTGCAGTTTCTTTATCCAAATGTACTTAATTTTGCTGACAAAATGAAAAGAAAGGAACAAGAAGAGGAAAAGGAAAAGGAATTTTATGCTTTAAAAACAAAATGTTATAAAAAATGATTTACAACTAAATTTTACGTTTTAAAAAGATTCCTTCTCCTAAAATAGTCATGAATCGCATCAAGTCTCTCTCTCTCTCTCTCCCCAAATTTTTAGATCACATAACTTAATCTCTCTTATTTTAGAAGGGAGTAGTGTCATTCATCAATATATTCTCTCTAATTTCAAAACCTATAATCTATATATTATTACTAGAATATTTAATTTATGTGCTATACATGATGTAAAATCTGTGAAAATTCTCTTAAACGTCGTTATCCATTTTGCCGCTCTAATTTCGAAGAGGCTTAATGTGTTCTTCTGGGGTTGTTATGTTAAGCCGAGCGTTTAAAATGTTGATGGGTTTAGCTTTGTGTGCTTTTGCCTTTCTTCTTCTTCTTCCAACTTACTGGTCCTCTTATTACTATTGTTGTCATATATGTAATTAGAAATGTCGTGTAAATGGTATAAAATTCATGAAGATTCTCTCAAAAATGAGAATTATAAATTTTGTTATCTTTTTTTTTTTTTTTTAAATATGGAATGGGGATTCACACTATACTTTATGACAAAGTCATGTAAAATAATTTCAGTTAAACTATATCTACAATCATTGTAAATTTTATTATTTTTTACCTTAGAAAAGTTTGCACCAAATGGTCCGAATTTCTTCCAATTTTAAGAACTTAAATTATTTTCTCTTATTTTAAAAGTGATAATCGCCATTCATCACAAATTAATAATAGTAAGTTTTTAACTATCAATATTTTCCTTTCTCATGTTTTTTTTTTGTTTTTGTTTTTATGAATAAATGATGAGGACGGAAATTAGTAAGCATTAAGACATTCTGATTAGGTCAGTATCTCTCTAGTACCTTCATCTCTTTTCCATCTCATAAGCATATTAATAACAGAAAAATAAGTGTCACGGCCCAAAATTGAGACACGTGACACGGCAGTCAAATCATAATATCAATCCGAGATTTAAGAAAAAACATTTATTACGAAAAACGGGTCAAAATTATAATTTAGCTAAGCCTAATTATTTATAAAGTAGTATCATAACCACAAAATAAAATAAAGTACAAAATAAATACCTTTTAATGCGGAAATCAAACACAAAATCGGTCTTCAAAAGAAATTTAACAACTATAAAATATTCCCAAGCATGAACTTTAAATAAATAAAGTACAAACTTAAAGTCTCATTACATCCGAATGAGAAACAGAAAGAAGAAGATGGAGAAAACGGATAGCATCATTTTCGGTAGTAACGAATATCTCAACGATTTTCGGAACTACTACCTCCCATACCTGAAAGTAGTCATTTCGAAATCACAAAGAAAAGAAACGTGAGCGCTGGCTCAGTAGGACAGAAACAAAGGTGGGTTAACAGATAACATTTAAAAGTATGGCATAATATTCGTTTCCAAAAATAATCAACAATTTAAAAAAAATAAATGGCATAATAATCATAAAAAAATAATTAACAAATTTCGTGAAAAACAATTTTTAATACAAGTTTTATTCTGCTGAGAACTTAGCGTAGCTGCAATATACGTGCCCAAAAAAAAATAATGAATCATTAAAATAAACCATCATATTATAAGTGAGGACTTGTCGTAGCTATAATATACGTGCCTCAAATTTTGAATTATCCTAGATCATCTCGTTACGGTCTAAATAGGCCGAACGGCCCTGCGCAGGTTTAGGGACCTTCCCCCATGGCGTCAACTCTGGGACGCACGCATCATTTACAATGATCGTGAACTAGAGCTCAATTATATTCACCGGATTATTCAAAAGATGGTATTTACCAAGTTATATTATACCATTAATCAAAATACGCTTTAAAATACACATTTATTACAAAATACGTTGCATGCGTTTATTTCATCAAAAATAGTATAATAATTTCATAAACTGAAAACAGCATGCCATCGATAAAACAGGAGAATTTAAAACACTTCACTACTCCCAGAAAAGGCTTGAACGTCCTACCTCGATTACCGCACAAGCGTTACGATAACGTGATCCACAAATCCAGCAAGAACGTCAAATAAATCCTATAATCACAACATATGATCAGTCTAGGTCTAGACATAATCATCCAATCATTTTAGTGTGCCACAAAAGATTTTAAAATGTTTAATAAACATTTAGGATTTAAAATTTGTGAAAAACTCTAAGTTGGGATATTACTGGTCATGGACAGACTGACCTAGGCTGACTGTAAAATCAATATTAATTCATTTTTAATCCCAAAAATTCTAAATTTTTAATATGATAAACCAGACATCCGTAGCTTTAATTTCATATAATTTTATAATTTTTAGACATCATTTGTTCATTCAATTAGGTCAAAAATCGAGGGGTTGTTTTCAGGCATAAAATCAGGGTTTCGGTTTCAGTTCAAAAACTGGTAGTTCTGTCCGCATATCTTAGAAAAATATTTTGACTAGGCAAACGGATGAGTTTGGTTCTGAAATTTTGCAAGAATTTAGGGGACATCTTGAATTTAATTTTAGGCTCAAGAATCACTCAAAAATCATTTTTAAAACTCAAGTTATGGCTGACAAAAATTTACTGTTTATATGGTAATTTTCCAGATTTTCGTTTTTCTGTGTTCGAATTTCGATTAGCCTCAAACCAATTCAATTTTTATCCAATGATCATGAAATTTTGTGGAAAACCTTATTTATATGTCATTAACATAACCCAAAAATCAAATTGACAAAATCATAAAATCTTACATATATGATAATAGGGTTTTTGAAAAGGGGATCAATGAGGTAAAATTTTAGGGTTTGAGAGAGAAATCACTCCTTGTTTATGCTGCACTATTTTTGATGCTTGGTCTCCCTTTTGGCTGAATTTGTGTGAATGTTGGAGTCTTCAAAACAGTAGGGAAACAGTGGAGAAAACCATATAAATTTCGGATTTAAAATCAAAAGGAGAAGGAAGGAAAAAAAATTTGATTTCTCACCTTGTTTTTGTCTCAAAAATTTGTTGAATCCTTGAGCTGCCTTTAGGTAGGTTTTGTTTGCTGTTTTGGGTGTGTTTTGGGAGAGAAAATTCAGAGAGGAGAGAGAGGAAAGCTGGCCGAATTTTTTGAGGGTGAAAGGAAGGGTGAATGAGAGTTAAAAGAGGGTTTTTATACTAGGTTTCTTTCTTTCCCTTTCTCTTCCTTGTTTGGCCGAAAATTCTAAGGGCAAAAGGGAAAGTTTTTGTGCTGTTTTGAGGCTAGGGTTTTCTCTCTTATTTCCCTTTAAGTGGGCAAAATTATCCCTTAGTTTTTAGGGAAAAATAATTTGAATTTTGATTGAGTTTTGACCTAGTTTTTAATTCAAATAAAATTCCTTTATTTCCTACACTTTATGGCCGAATTTCTTCTTTATATCTAAGGGATGAAATTTGAATCTGAATCCTTCTTGGATTTGTAGAATTTAAATTTTAATTAAAATCCCAAGTGATGGCCGAATATTTTAGGATTTCTTTTTGAAGTTCAAATTGTTGACTTTTTGAGCGGAATTTGACTAGGAAACCAACCTAGGGTTTCCAAAAGATTTTTAATTAATTTTTTTGACACACTAATTTTATTTAAATTATATATTGACCCTTAAATAAAATTTAAGGCGTCACAATAAGACAAATGCATAGATGTTCTTGAAAGTTCATTCAAAATATAAAAATAGCAGGTGGCATTTGGTAATGTTTCGAACAAATATTTTTCCATTTCCATAGAAATTCCTTCGAAATGAGAGTCATATATATATGTATATATATCCTCCCTAATTTCAAATTGTTTATTATCTTATTACTATCGGATTCTCTTTAGTTTTTAAAAAGCGTAATGTCGTTACGACACACATTTTAATTTGTGTAACCAATGTGTATTAGATGGTATCAAATCACATGAAAATCCTCCAAAATTTAAAATTTTGCCAATTTTTTATACGTTAAATTGTGTAATTTTTATTCCAATCACCGTGAGCCACGTCAAAATATTCTCTAAAAAATGCTCGGTTTTATCGGCCAAGTTATCTATAAATATGACCCCAATTTTTCTAGTCAAACGCATCAGAGAAGAAGTATGTTTCAAGTTTTCATCATTTTGATAGGATCTAGTTAGGTTCCAAATTTTTCAAAGAAAAATAATTTTAGTCTTGCTTTTAAAATGTTGCGACTGCTTACCAAAGATAGCATTTTGAAACTCAAAGGAAGGTTGAAATTACTGGAGACCAAATCCATTGAAATGCTAGTTAGAAATGGGTTGCATGGGAAAACAAAGGGGAGGAGGGAGAAGACTGTGCCAACAATCATCGTGGCATCATAAGCACATGAATGCTACTTCTCAATTTGCCCTTCGCCACGCAATCGGTAATTATTTAAACTTGACAAGTTTTCTAGTCCTCAAATTTTGGTTCATTAGTATGCAATTTTTATATTATTTTTTACAAAATATGACAAATAAAGGTTGATCTTAGCTTTCTTTTTTTTTTTTTTTCACTGATGAATAATTTCTTTTTTTATGTTGCAGGCTCACTTCCTCGCAGGAAAAGAGGTGTATGTACCTACTGTACCGCTAGGAAATATGAGGAGGAGATGTATGTTTTGTTAGAAGTATGGGGTGTCTGTGCTCGGGATAGATTTTTCTTGTAACATTTGGCTCATAGGTTTGAAAATAAACTTTTGGTCAAATTAATTCAAATTTTTTAATGACAAAAACTATTAAAAAAAAATTGAATTGCGGTTCAGACTCATTTCTCAGACGAGCACGTGGTTTCTTTATCCAAACGTACTGCTGTTGGTTTCATTCACTCTAGATATGAAGACAAATATTTTCTGAATAGAATTCAGAAATTGTTAAACATACAAATATTTGTGACAAATATTCCTTTGTGGTGCTTGTAGAAATATGGGGGTGAAAAGTGTTACCCAAGAACTTTTTCTTTAGAAGTTAGTGTCATAGTGTTATATAATTTTTTGCTTTAGTCCTTCATTAGCAGTTCATGGGGTGTGAGATTTTCCTAACCTCCGCAAAGAGACATTGTAAGAATCCGCAAATGAAGGATTAACAAAGGATGGAGATATGTGATTAATTAAAACAAAGGCGTATGCTGGAAAAATTAAGCATGTACGATGCCAATAGATTCCTATGTAATGCTGTTCCAAAAGTTGTGAGATACATTTTTTTTTAATTTAAAAAAAAGTGTTCCAAACACAATATTTTTACTACGTTTGTCCGATATGCAATTTATGTGTTAAATATAGTATATAAAATCCATGTAGATTCTCTCATCGAATTGTCAATGTATTCTCTTCAATTTGAAAGAGTAATATCTTTACTATATTTGTAGGATAAGTAATTAATGTGTTATATATGTAGTATATAAAATCCATTAATATTCTCTTATCAATTTATCAATGTATTCTCTCTAAGTTTAGGTAATTTATGGGTTAATAAGATTCTCTTATTAATTTGTCAATGAATTCTCTCTAATTTCAAGTAAGAGCAATATCTTTACTTATTTGTTGGATAAGAAATTTATGGGTTATATATAGTACATAAAATCCATTAAGATTCTCCTGTCAATTTGTAAATATATTCTGTTTAATTTAAATATGAGTAATATCTTTACTATATTTGTCGGATAAGTAATTTATGTGCCATATATATAATATATAAAATCCATTAAAATTCTTTTATCAATTTGTCAGTGCATCTCTGTAATTTTAATAGAGTAATTCCCTTACTACATTTGTTGGATAAGTAATTTATGTGTTAAATGTAATACAAAATCCATTAAGATTATCTAAACTAAATACCATCCTTTTCCATGTATCTTTACTATAATTGTTGGATTTGTAATTGGCATTGTTTCAGGAATGGAAGGAAACAAATTAATGAAGTTCTATGCCAATAACATCATAATATTCTCTCAAATTTAGAAAACATAACACCTAGGCTCATTATATATGTGTGTACACACACATACATCTTATTTGTCTATGTACAAGGAATAATACATTTTAAACAATTGCGGTGCGATCCTCGATTTTGTCGCTCAGATAATATCCCATGTTTTCAAGGCAAACACATATGAGCAGATTTGTCTCAAAAATTTTCCCTTTATGATAGGAACTAGGGTCCAAATTTTCCGAAGAAAAATGCTGGGAAAAAGTTTTTTTGGTTTCAAAATGTTTCCACGAGTCAAAAAGGATAGCATTTGGGACCTCAAACGAAGGTTAAAATTTGATAGAAATAGAGAGAATGATATTATATTGATGTGCTCGTTAAAAATGGGTGGTATGGGAAATATAGGGATGGAAAGTGCTCCCGAACATGTGAGCACATCACAAATTGAGGCCCTCAGCAGACTAGTATTTTTCTAAACTTGTTATATTTTCTATTTTTTTTTAGTACATGTTATATTTTCTAGTTGTTAAATCTTCTTTATTGTTCTATTAATTTAATTTAAAGAAAATATTATCTAGAAAACTTATAGATATTTTCTTTGTCATGATTTAAAAAAAATAATAAAGGAATATTTTCTTAATACCTTTTGGATTCAGAAATTTGTCATTTATGTGCAAAATTAAAGGTTTTCCTCTTGCCCTTAACGATAATATGTTAGTCCTTGCTAAATTTAAAAGGCAATGACAAAGAATTGTGCTTTAAACTTCGTTTTTTTGTTTTTTGTTTTTTGTTTTTTTAATTTAACTGATCCGAATTGAAATTACTCAGCAATGTAGTCTGATCAAGTGGCCAAGCTACGATCAACATCCTCCGAAAGATGAAAGAGAAGAACTGATCAGAGTCAATAATGGCAAAAGTCAAGTCAAAGCAAAGTCAAAGCAAAGTGGTAAAATGTAAACAAACATTTGCAATGGCTTCGTTGGCTTATCATCTCCATTTGCCAGCACTGGTTAATTATCGTCCAGGGGAATTGAAGTACAAAAGTTTTGTGATCGGAGTTCCGTCGGTTAGGTTAATTTATGACATTTTTAGATCATCACATAACCAATAAAATTCACCGATGAGAGCTCCTCCAAGCAGGTCTTGAAGATGTCATTGGTAAAATTATACAACACGAATTTTGTAGTTTCTTCATCCAAATGTACTGGAGATGGTTTCATACACTCTAGTTGTCTCTTATTCTCATGTTTCTGAGTGCAATTTTATTATTATTTTTTTCCTAAATAGGATTTCAGAAATGGTTAAACATACAAATAACTGAGCCAATATTCCTATGTGGTGCTCGTTGAAATAGGAAAAAATAAAAAATAAACTACTTCAATAAGAAATCTGAAACAAGAAAATGAAAAGGAAAGGGAATCTGCTCTACTGTAAAAATTAGTTATTGACCAAAAACGTTACAAATTTGACCTGAGTATAAATTTTAAATGTACAATCTTGATCACGTCTAAAATACAATTACAAACGTTTTTTACCAACTTGAAATGCATGATATGAAAATAGAAATTAACCTATTACTTGTACTGGTCCGTTTAGAATAACCATTTATTGGTATTATATTTAAATACAATATAATAGAATGTAATATACGTTTAGATGTTTTAAAATTGCATTGCGTTCAAATGCTATGTGTGTTTTGGTTGTCAGTGAGTGAGAGAGAATATATGATGTAATTAATAAAAATAGATAGAAAAAAGGAAATAAGAAATAGTAATTATATTGGTAATAAGAAATACGTTTAGATGTTTTAAAATTGCATTGCGTTCAAATGCTATGTGTGTTTTGGTTGTCAGTGAGTGAGAGAGAATATGTAATGTAATTAGTAAAAATAGATAGAAAAAAAGAAATAAGAAATAGTAATTATATTGAATTTAATATATATAAAAATATTTATATTTGAATACAATATATATAGGTACCCAAACATATTTTATTTATTTTATATTATGTAAATGGTATTATTTATCCAAACAACCCAAACTATTGTAATTGGAGATTTTTACACTAAAGAATTTTGGGGTAGTTATTATTGTTTGGTTTGTGTTTTTTTATATGGTGGTGGTGTTTTTGTATAGTTGTCATTCGTTTAATCGTTTCTCGTTTTATTGTTGTTTTCATTCTCTTTGTCGTTTTTCATTTTGCCGCCTTTTCTATTTTTCATTTTCTTGTTCACATTTTGTTGTCGTTTCTTCTGTTGTTGCTTCTTCTTCTTCTTCTTCTTTTTAAGGATAATGTACTATATACCATGTATATGGTACCATCATCGGGACTTGTTTATGGTTGAAGACAAATTTTAACGTATCTTTATGTGGATTTTTATGTTCAATAACCATTTAAAACTAAAACTTTTGTAGTGGTACTTTAAAAATAGTTAGAGGCGAATTAAAAGCTAAGCAGTGATAATTCTAAGGATTCTCTTAAGAAAAAATAGAGATGTATCCTACGTTACCCATAATATGTGGAAATATCAACGTAATTTCATAGAGTTATTTGGTCTGAATGCCAAATGAAGAACATAAGCCAAATGAAGGAACGAGAAGACCTAAGATGTAGAAGATCATGACATGAATGATTCGATAGATTTTGATTCCTTTATAGCCACTCATGTGATACTTCATTATATCATCTATATATATATATAAGAATTATATGCTATATAAAAGATCAATCTGTATAAATATTGGCATCTACATATAAAAAATTGTAAGTTTTGGAAGAAGCTTATACAGTTTGAAAAGGGGTTTTGATTAATCAAAAAGAAAAATATATCACAGTTTTATGTTTTCCCTTCTCAGGATCACTTTTCCAAGAGATCATAATCGTACACAAGTGAGGTGATCACAAGAATTTGAAAATTTTCTACCATATAACGAAAATTAAGAATTAACGGATACCAAATTACAATGAGGCAACTTATCAGGGAAAGAAAACTATAAAAGAAACAGCTCTACATGTACATTCATACGTACATCTATATATATATATCTCTATATATGTTTATACATATATAGATATATATATATCATAGCATTGCTAATTGTTTCACATTCATTGGCAGACAGGAGGCGAAGCCAGTGAAGCAATTTTGTGCAATGAGCTTGTATGAGGCTTGAGTAAGGTGAAATGCATCAAAGAAGACACGTGAATCCCTATCTTTACAAGGGGGTTTACCGCCATCACATGGTCCAAATGGCAATGTTGCACAACATGGGTTCACTGCATCTTCTATCCCTGTAAAATTGTACGCCAAAATTTCATTGACTAATACATATAAATATACACCATATGATAATATATATTCTTTCTCTCTCTCTCGCTTTTTTTTCCCCCCTAATGTAACGGATGAGAGGGGACAACTACCATCACGAAAATTAACACGTCCTAAATAAGATGGCACCAACTAATAACCATCTCATACCTAGCCCCGCTACTCAATAATATTTCTAGGAAAGAAGAAAGTTGGATGCCATACTAATCTTCTCTGTATCATTCCAATTTTATTAGACATCTGGCTGTTAGTTATGATGTTTATTGATTTTATAGGAAAAATAGGTACAACTCACCAAAGATTTCTGGATTTTGCACCAAATTCAAAGTGAAATCGAAGTATTTCACGACGACAAAGTTTGAGCCCGCAAGTTTGCAGCGGAGTTGTTCAAGCTTCACCGGAAGCCTTTTGTTGTACAGAAGAAGCATTTCATTTACGTAGTCCACGCATTTGGAATTTGTCGGTTTAATCTTGTTCACAAAACTCGGTTGACAACCCAGTGCTCCGATCTCAAAAACCACGAATTTTCTAGCTCCCAAGTTGTATAAATCCTGCCAAAATCATGCATAAAATGAATAGAATGTCATTCCTTGGTCTCAGTTTTGAAAAATGTTAAGCAACATTTTTAATCTTTCATGACAGTTTTTGGATTACATTTTATGCAATGTTTATTTAAAGTTTCAGTGAACTAGAACATATTTTATACCGTACTCCGCTGAAATATTTTTCTGACTCCTACACTCTTGGTGACATGCAAAACTGTTTGTGTTTTTAGTTTCTATGAAAATATGTGCTTGGATTTCTCTAAATCGCGATTAACGAATTTATGTACCTCTAAACGATGTGCAAGTTTGTCCAGAAGATAATCAGCAGCGCATGCGTAGTCAAGTGGGTTGGTACTGTCGATTTTCTTCATAAAGGTAAAGCCATAGTCATTAGCCCCCATGAACACAAGAAAAATGGATTTTGACAAGTGCTTTGAGAGTCTGGCTCTGCTTTCTACATGCGGCGGCAGATATTCTTTGACGGTTTTCTTAAACAGATCAACTTGGCCCTCCAAGCTCAGAATACCAGGCTGCAAATGATATTGTATGAAACAAGTTAAAAATAGCAAATCGGTAACTTTCTTTTGTTCCTCTTTATGCAAACCATTCATAAAAGCAACCAGATAGCACAATCTAAAAGTAGTTTTTTTAAATAACAAAACAACTACTGCTACAATATTAGTAAGAAAAAGAAAAATAGAGGTTTAAGAACATTCCCAAAAAAAAAAAAAAAAAGTTTCTTACAAAAATATTAGTGGCGGTTTCAGCAAGAATTCCAGCTGCTGAAGATGCATAGTTAATACCGTGGCGGATAGCACAATAATCGCTCGTGTTAACAAGTCGAATTGCAGGTGGGATTTTTAACCCGAGCCATGTAGCTGCATTTTATCGCATCAAAAACTTAATAGGGTATCTCATAATAAGTAAACAAACCTAATTTTTCCTTCTTTTCTTTTATTTTTAATTTCAGCATGAGGAAAAACAGGTGAATGATCTTCGAGCTTACCGAAGAAATCAGCAACGTTGTAACCATTTGTTGGTCTGCCTGTGATTAGTCCATGGGGAAAATCTACACCATAAGGTGCATAATTTGATTTAGCAAAAGTGTTGAGAAGATTATTATTGCCGGGGTCAACATTGGAGTCTCCAAACACGTATAAAGCCGGGGCCAACTTATGAGCTTGAGACGTCCACAAAAAGAAGAAGATGCTCAAGCCAAAGAAAATGACCATAGGGTTGGAGGGCTTAGCCATGTTCCTTTCCTTTTTGCTTTTTTCCCTCCTCTTCGTTAATTTCGGCTTCTTCTTTTTGTTTTCAATGTTTTATTGTGAATTCACCTAGTGTCCCCTTTATAGTAATCTGAGTCTGGTTGAAAATGGTTATAAAATAGTAGTTGGCACAACAAAGAGGAGCAACATTCTGAACCAGAAAAGATACTATAGTAGGGTGAAACTGATTTTAGGCAGAGCAAATGAGACAGTGATGGAGATAGATAAAACTAACTATAACATATTTGCTAAATTTGTCTTCATTTTTTTCAATCCTTCTGGCTCTTCTACTTTCAATAGAAAAAGAGACAATTTAGTTTTCTTTTTTCACCCATTGGCGGAAGATAAGAGTATTGTTACTTGGTTACGTTTCTGTTTCATGTGTGACAGATATTTTACTATATTAGTCTTACAATCTGTAAAACAACTTAAAACTTTTTCTTGTCACTAGCTCATTGCTCATCTTATAACCGCCACCAACAGGGGAAAAATCTGATCACGAGCATGCACGCATGCACACGCAGTAAATGAACTACAAGTGATCATATATTAGCTAAACTTGGAGTACAAAATAACAAATACATCGACATATAATAAGCTCATAAATGATCGTTCCTTTTTTTATTTTTTTTATTTTTTGTTTCATTTAAATATGATTACAAGTTCAAATTTCGGCGACATTCGAAGAGTTAAGAGATTTAAGATCATGAAACGAATTCAGGGCTCATAAATGGTGTACAGATAATGAAGTGACAGACTCTTGTTCCGATTGCTGCTCTGTGCTACCAAGAGATCGAAAACTGCTAAAACTTGGAGAAATACTAACAGATGAACCATTCTCCATTGTGCTCATTGAATCCTCAGAGGCTGGACTAACAGCATGGTGGGAATTTTTAAACTTAGAAAAAAGGTAAAGAATCGACACGGTCCCTTCGTCTTGTTCCTTGCGGCTGCTTGCTAAAAGGGTCTCTCTAGAATTCAAATGTGTTACCGGTGAATAACTATCTGTATCAATTGACATTACCTCCTCGGAGGGAGAGCTTGTGAACTCTGGAGAATACTGCGAAGCACTGGCCCAAGAAGAGCTCACATCTGTCTCCATCGGCTCCATACATGTCGAGCTCAAAACGGAAACATTGTCTGTATGCCCTATTTGCTCGGAGGGTGGACTTAAGTCGCGTCGAGAACCTAGTTTAAGCTTCACTAGTGTGGCCTCTGCATCAAATAAAGGGGAATGTAAGAATATCAATCACGGTTCGAAGCTCTTGAAATGATGAAACAAAAAGATTTAAGCCTTTCGTTCCAGTTTGTAGTGCACTATGAAAATAAAAGGTGACCCATTTCCAGCTTTGAATCTTTAAAAGTTGTACATATGACCAGTCATGTATCCCAAAAATCTCATGAATTTTCCCACAAAAAAAAAAAAGGTTCAATCTTTGTAAGCAAGAAAGTTACTATTTTTCAAGAAACAGAACAAACTTCGAAATTCCTCATAAATGATTTCGAGATCTTCATGAAGAACAGCACAAGCTGCTGCTTAGTCAAATTAAGGCTTTTTTTCCTTGGAGAGCAAACGAAAGAGGGTGAATCTTTAAAATCGGACTTCCTAAAGTTAGGTGAGGGAAAAAAAAAAAAAAAAAAGAATCCGACTTAAATGTTTCACATCATATTTTCCTTCATTTTCTCACTAAACAAGCAGATAAAGCCGAGTCACGAAAGCCAAAACGCTAATCAGGAAAGAGAGGAAAAAAAAAAGTGCCATAAAAATCGAAGAAACTACGTTTCGAAACAAAATTTTCGCAAATCGACAATCAGATCCATGTGAATATCGAAAGAAATTGAAGAACTAAGATAGAGAAAATAAAGTACCGTAAATTGAGAGAGAATCATCCTTGGGAATCTTGGAAGGAGGCCTCTCCAAGCTTTCCAACGAAGAAGACGACGCTCTTATCTTCCCAAACATCTCTCTCTCTCTCCCCTTTCTCTCTCTTCTTTCTCTCTATAAAAGGTCTGAGACTCGGAAGAAAATGGAGGAAAGCGAAAGGGTGCCCGCCCTTCGATGGCGCGGAAAACACTAATATAAGAGCGGGAACCGTGCCTGACACTCTTTTGTCGCTTCTACTGTTTCTTCTTGGGAATGGGCCTTGGGCCCTTCATGGGCCTGCATTGGGCTGTTGATTCCTTTTGGATTTTGGGCCCAAGCCCCTTACTTTGAAAATTTTACAAAAGACCTCACTGTAGATTTTTTTGGTTGGCAAGCAGACGCACACCTCAATACACCATATCCTTGATACTTTACACTTATCAAGACTTGATCCTTAGACTTTTAAGATCCCAACCCTTAACCCCTCATTCCTCAGCAATTGGACTAGTTTTAATGACTTTTTTTGTTATAGTAAATAACAGTTTTACAAAAATAATTAAAGTAAATATCAATGTCTTAAAATGTTTGAAGTAAACATCTAGGTAAACTGTAAATTTGCTAAGTAAATGAAATCATTTAGCTAATATACAACTATTTTTAGAACGTGTTATTTATTTCAATTTTTAGACTTCTATTTACCTCTTTTTTCTATTGTAAATAGGGGGAACAACCAGCCGAAATAAGGGGCGTAATTCTGTAGGGTACTGGAGGTAACATGGTGAGTTTAAAATGTGAATTTGCAAAGATTAGTTGAAGTGTGGCACTGTGCAAGGTGTTTATGAGGCAGTAAGTTAGGGCAGTTTTACAAGAATTAAGGAGCAAGGCACTTCCAGAACGAAAGTGAACAGTGCAAGAACGAAAAGGAAAGGACACCCAGTAGTAACAAGAGCACAGAAAATGTAATAAAAGTTGAGTTTATAGTAAGTGCACGCATGATTAAGAAGTAGATCCTTAAAATAAGGAAGATCTTCTGCGTCGACATTGGACAAAATTAGCTTTGAGATCGAGGCCAAGATTGGACGTGTTTTTGAACTGTGGGCAGTGCATGATTAAGGGTTCGTTTGGTGAACGCATTTCATTTACATTAATACAATGCATTGAATATAATCTGTGTTTAGAGAAAAAGTATTAACATTACATTTGAATACAATATGTGTTTGAATGAAAAGTATTTGAATTTTATTTTAATAATAAATATGTGATGTGATGGGTAAAAATAGAGAGAGAAAAAAAGAGAAAGAAAGAAAATATATGATGTAATTAATAAAAATGATAGAAAAGTGAAATAATAAATAGTGATTGTATTATATTTAAAATGTGATATGATTAGTATTTGAATGAAATACTTTTATATTTGAATGAAAATTACATTGCATTTAAATGCAATGCAATTTGAATGCGTATACCAAATCCACACTAAGAAGTAGATCCTTAAAATAAAGATCATCTTCTGCATTGACATTGAGTAAAATTAGCTTTGAGATCGAGGTGGAGATTGGACGTGTTTTTGAACTGTGGGCAGTGATTAGTACTGTAAAAATGGGGTTTGCTAGATTTGATTTGTTGGGGTTTTTCATGCTGTGTTCTGCGTCTGAAACCTTGTTTCTTCCCTTGTCATTCTTAAGATGGCATGTTGGCCTATTGTGACTGCATTCTTTGCAAAGACCGCATTTTTTTTTTTTTTTCTCTTTTCACCACTGCCTTCACTGTGAACTTGATCTCGTGGTGTCGGCCAGTTTGCAGCACTCTTTTTCCTAACAAGTAGGTCTTTGAATGGTGCAAATGGTGCGGAGTCCTGATTTTCAGGTGGAAGATTTATGAGCTGCTCACAAGATTGGCACTTGTAAACAATATTTGAAATGTAGCAGCAAACATGCTAGTTAAAATAATTTAAAAAAAAAAATATGTCAAAGTATTTGTATGTGGTATCCACACACAAAATTTTCAACCAATGAATTGAATTTTCCTTCGTCTTGACTCTCTCGTACATATGATCAAATGACTAGAAAAGATTAACATAAAAATTTAAAAAAATTTTTCCCAAGTACAAGAATACTACTTATCATTTAAGTCAATCAGTTTCTCCGAAATAGACTTCTTATCAAACCACGCCGACGCACTCTAGGCTTGATATCTTGCACTGAAATATTAGCAAACCAGACACAGTAAGTAAAACAAAAAAAAAAATCAAAGAAACAAAACAAAACAAAACAAAACAAAAACTCCAAGCGTTGCTCAGTTGTAGAAGTTTGTAAGTGTCACCTTTTAACCTCCCAGCTTGATACAAAGCTTCTTCAGCAATGGGTCTCCATTGTTCTGCACACGAATAGTTGACTCCCATACCAACGCTAAGTCCTCTCAGTAGATGTACAGTCCGCAAAATAGAAAACAGTTCCTCTGGAAAAGCCTACAGTGAAAAGTAAAAACTTCGCATGAGGTTTGTCGTTTGTTTCACCATAATATGAATTAAGAGTGAACAATTAATTAGCTAGAAAAGACCATGTAAACAACATCTTTTGAAAGCAACAATATTTCCACATACCCTATTAAAACTAAGTCAAAGATCATGCTCGTTCTTCGGAAGCAATACCAAACACTAGAAAACTCATTTCTCAAAATCCTTAAAATTTAACTCATAAAGACACAAGCCTTCAGTTCCCATTAAATTAAGCAAATAAGATGTGTTTTCTTCATTAGGTACCAAAATGGTTTCATTCATTACAATAGGAAAGAATAACACATTGTATAACCAAGTTAATAAAGTTAATAACTGCAGATTGTGTACTCGGAAATACTCCAAAAGAAAGGAGTAACATGAAACTTAAGGGGTGTATGAAACCTACCTCAACACTAATTTTTTTTATTGAAGAATCCTCGGAGAAAGGTTGCAGCATCATCACTCCAGGGGGTAATTTTGTGTCAAACATTGTTTGTGCCAACTTAAATAGTTCCCCCTGCTCATTTTTACACTTTGGTACTGTTTTTATGCCAAGCTCCCTAAAAGAT
The DNA here is from genome assembly GCA_035233585.1 of Antiaris toxicaria. NCBI lineage: Eukaryota > Viridiplantae > Streptophyta > Magnoliopsida > Rosales > Moraceae > Antiaris > Antiaris toxicaria. Next base: position 4,213,470 of record CP141155.1, read on the forward strand.
AAGTCAAAATTATTACATCTCGGTCTTAGTAAATTATATGGCATCGACAAAAACCAAGCATGAAAATAGTCCTTTAAACTAAACGTATCTTCATGTAACCCACTCCATCACGACAGTACCCTATCTATAAGTTATAAAACATTACTAATCGGTTAATAAACTCCCATTTACTTTACTGTTGGAGTGGAAGCTTGGTGCAAAATCGAGTGGTTAATAGGTGCCAACCCAGTTGGGATGTTTTAATTTCTCTTGACGTCAGTTGCTTTGTCTCATCATTGAAAAAAAAAAAAAAGTTACGTGAGAGAGATAGGGAGAACAATATCAAATCTCCTATTTTCATTGTTAGCAACCACACACACACACACACACACACACACACACACACACAAAAATTCTTTTATTTTCATTTCCTTGTTTCTTCTCTAATCTCTCTTTATAAGTATCACTTTCTTCTCTGTTTGTTCCCTAGCTTATAACCCCAATCCTCGTTATCTCTTCTCATGTTGGGGAAATACAAGAACACATGAACAAACTTTCTTCTGGAAAACTTTATTACCTGTAGCTCTCCGATGCTCTTACAGGATCACCATCCGCAATGGCAAGAACAAGACTAGCATAACCAAGCCTCAATGCATTTGGGAGATCCTTAACTTGCCCATAGTCCAGCAAGGCAACCTGATTTGGCAAAGTTAACCAAAGTTAAGCTTTTCAGTTCAGTTTTACATGAATCTTCAAGATTCTTTTTTCTCAATAACGCAAGCTCTAAAGAGAAATTCAAGAAAAAAGGGTAGGAATAAAATAACCAAATTTAAGATTAGAAATCAGGAAGAAAGAGGTAAGGAGAACATATATATCTTTTCACTTGCCTCGGAACCTTTACAAATCAAGATATTTCCTGGATGAGGATCTGCATGGAAGAAACCATTCTTCAGAATCATTTGTCCATATGCTAGGGTCAAACTCTCGAGAATTTTCCTGCACTTCACGGAAAATAATTTAGTGGTGTTGACAATGGATTAAAAAAGAGTAGAAATAAAGCTAGGAAATAAATTTCCGTATGGTCCAGCCTAATTAAAATGCTTAGCGAAAACATTATTAAATAAAGCAATTTTGCTCCATAACAAGTCTATCAGATCCAATGCTCTTTCAATGAAAATTCGAAATTCAGATGCAGCCCATCATGAGAAAACTACTTAAGAGTGAGAAGAAAAACACAAAACTAAGAAATGTTGCTAGATGGGATCCAAGTTTTAGAACAGCTGAAATAGATTAGTAGCCAGTAAATAGAACTTTGTGGGTATAGATGGAATGGCAATTTAAAAAGGAAAAAAGATACCAACTCTCTCAAAAGGTCAGAGACTCACTGCTTTGCTGCTGTCGCAACTTTACCACTAGGATTTATGCCCCTTTTTGCTATTTCATCACCAAGATTTAGGATCGGGATTCCTTCTATATATTCCATGACTAAGGCTCTCCTAAAAAAGGCCAGAAAAGCAGAGAAATCACTGAAATGTTCATCAAACTAACACAAGACATCGATGATGAAACTGCACAAGGATTGGCAATACAGCAAGAAATAAAACAACAATAACAGAGCTTATCAGTTATAAGAGTTACTGAATTATTCAAGCCACTTCATTGCACAAAAAGGAAAGCTTCGTTCAGTCTATGGTGAAAATGGGAATGGCACAAATAATGACACAGAAGTTCATTAAAAACGAGAAATGTGAACTAAAAATAGGCAGACTTGCTTGTTGGAAGGCCTTAGAATGACAAATAAGTAAACAAATTTAGACATAACATAATGTTCACAAAGTGTACCAAAAAATAACTTCACTTAATGAGAAAATTTTATACAGAAAAACACCAAATGAATACAGGTCAAATATTCATTCTATGTAGAAAAAGTCACTTATTTACACAAGAGAATATCTTTTCGATCAAAGATGGCTACATATACATTTCCTAGAAACACAATAATATGCATAGATATAACATACAGATAACTTGATATGTTTCTTATTCTAATCTACAATTGCAATTACCATATTATATTGGGGTAAGACGTTACAAACCTAGTAACCATATCCCGCACCACCCGTGGCACCAAAACAGGAGTCTTTTTGTTATTCTCATACAGAAAATGTCGTAGCTTTTCCATAGCATAAGCCTCCCTCATGAAGTCGAATTCGTATCCAATCTTAAATGGCATAAATACAGGAAAATTATAATCCAGAACACTAGTACCCTGCATCTTATCTTAAAAAATGCCATTTAAGAAACAATGTGAAACCTGTTTCTCCATTTCCTTGGTAACGGAGTAGAGATCAAATTTGATATCTGTCTTTTGCATATATAAAGCAAAAGCTTGTAAGTTATGGATATCCGTCATCATCAGATCTTGAATTCCAGGATGTTGCACCTGTTATAGATATAGACCACAAGAAGTTAAAATTTTGCAGACACTAAGAACTTACGGAGCTATTCAGTCTTCCTCACCTTGACAACAACATCACTCTTATCGTCTTTTAATCTTGCTCGGTGAACCTAATTGAATCAGAAGATGCATAATCAACACGAATATCCAGAAAAACACAATCTATTCCAACGTTAAAAAAAAAAAATCAACCTGTGCAATTGAGGCAGAACCAAGGGGATACTCATCGAATCTTTCAAATATTTCCCATATACTTCGGCCAAATTCCTTCTCCAGCACATGTTGGACCGCATCAAATGGAGTTGCAGGAGCTTGATCACACAGTGTCACCAGCCTCCTCACCCATGCAGCAGGGGCCAAGTCTGGCTTCCCAATAATTTGGGCAACCTAATTGAAAGCGCATCCAAGACATGTCAACATTACGCACAAAAACCATAAAATATATAACAAAAAACCATTTCTTCAAATCCCATAAATTCGACAGCTCGCCCAAATCACAAACAGAATAGTTAGTCAATAAAGCATTATCTTTTACCAAATTAGAATGACAACAATCGAGATAACAAGGGTAAACATGAAATAAAATTCTAGATTTTGCACATTTTACCCCCACCAAACTAGAAAGGATAAAACAAGAAGTGGAAAACTCAATCAAACCGCAAATAAACAAGCCTTTAAAACATTAATTCATGTGGATATTGGCACATTTTACCTAACATGGATAAACTAACCAGAAACAAAATGAAGCAAATTCAAGAAAATGAAACGAAACCCATTTGAAAAATTTCAAAAATCTCCTTTGTTGGAATTGAAATTCAGGAATTACCTTGAGGAAGAACCCTCCGAGGTCAGCGCACATGGCGTATATCTTGTCAGCCGCGAGCTCATGTTGCCTTTCCCACATTTCCTCTTGTCTCTGCACATCCTTCACAAAACTCACCCGGACCTGAAACACCTGCCACACCAAAAAAGAACCAAAATATTACATACAAAATATAAAATACCCATAAAACACAACACAAAAACAAAACAAACCCAATTCTCAGAAACAAGAAACATTGCAATTTGCATGTATATGAAACATATATATGTATACATACACATTGAGAACTAGAGAGAGAGAGGCATAGAGAGGATTGACCTTGTAGCCAGTGTAGATATTAGCGGCTCGAACCCAGAACTGGAAGGAGCGTTGCCAAGGCCTGAAGTGAGTGGCGAACTTGTCTTGGAAGTCCTTGAGATCAAGAATGGGCAGAGGAAGCATTGGAGCTTCAGCTTCTTCTTCTTCTTCTTCTTCTTCTTCTTCTTATTATAATATATATATATATATATATATTCAGTTGTTTTGATTATGGTGTGTCCTAATGAACATTTGAGTTTGGAAAAGGGAAAAGCAGTGGTTTTGGATTTAGAAATGGAAATGGACTTGTGGTTGGATAAAGGATGGTGGAGAGAGCGGAAGTGTCTTTTCGTATTGCAAGTGCCAGTGAAATGTTATGAAAGTGAGAGCTTCCCCGTATTATATGTTGGCTTTATCCCGTGGCTTGCAAGGCTTGCAAAGTTCTAAAGTCTAAACTTGAAGCCCCCGAAGTAATGTTTTCATGCTCATTTTTCATTTTTCATTTTTCATTTTTCATTTTTCATTTTTGGTAGTTTTTTATTAAGGTTTTAATTTATTTATTTGGCTAATTTCTAACATGGGAATTACTGACCAAATTGATGGGTTTTATTATAACCTATATCTTCACAGGAGTGTTTAACAGCATCAATTCAGCTCAATATGTGTTGATGTGGGGCTTATATTTGTAGATAGTCTATAGTCCATAAAGATTAGGGTAAAAAAATAGGCAGTAGGCTGTTTTATGACCACTCCTTTAAAAAACAGACAAACTTCTGGTTTTTTTTTTTTTTTAAATGGCCCTTTTTTAACTGGATTTAACAATGATCTACCAGTAATATGTTAACACTATATCACTGATGGACCAGTACATTATTGCTTCATATTAGTTAATTTTCTAAGTCCATCAATGACGAACCAACAAATAATCCATTATTAAGGACCGTTTGATAAACATATTATATTTTGATTATTTTGAATAAAATTTGTTTTTTAAATATTGTATTTAATTGAAAAGTATTTGTTTTGTATTTGAATGAAATGTGTGTTTGGATGAAAAGTATTTTAGAGTTGAAAAGTTAATGTGATTAGTAAAAATAGAGATAAATAATAGAGTTGAAAAGTTAATGTGATTATTTTAAAAATATTTTGAATAGTAATTATTTTCGTAGCACTGCTACAAAATTTGTGTTTGGTGTAAAATCGTATTGTATTTGAATAAAATTAAAATGTAATTTTTTTGGCTAAACGACACCTTAATAAATCATTTGAAAAAATGATCTTTATAGATAAAAAAAAATCTTAGAACATAAAAAATATATATATATGAATTAAAAAGGGGCCATTTTCAGTAAATCCTTAGGTTTAATGAAATTTTTGTTATGCGCATTAAACGTTATAAAATTATATATTATAGACTGATCAAACTAGAATTGTATCAAAACAAACAAACAAAATTTTAAAAATTTGAAGTAGCTTTCTTTAAAAGGAAGATTCATCGAAAACTTGATAACATATGATAATTTAACAAGGCTTAAGTTAGTAAGCAGGAGGGAAAGGATTTATATTGAAACTCCCAAATTCGAGACTTAAAAATGTGATTATTTATCCCTAAAGTTATATGCACAATGCAAAGTTAATCTTTTTCCTACAACATAGTGTTTCTTCTTCTCTCTCTTGTTTTACTTTTATTTGTGCCGAGTTTGTAAATATTCTCACATTATAAGACATTCCTTATACACGTTATCGTGGGTATCACGAACCAATGCAAGACAGTTTCTTTACCCTTTTTTTTTTCCTTAAAAAAACATTTTTTATTTGATTGATGAATTCAAAACTGTCACAATCGCAATTATATTGTTATCTTATATAATTCATAGTCACAACAATGGGTGGTTGAAATTTCGCTCTAGAAAAACGTCAATCTCTAACTTTTGAAATCCGAGACTGGAACAACACCACGAAGCGAAGACAACTATGGAAAGTGGAGGGACAAAAAAATAAAAATAAAAAATAAATAAAGAAATAGACAAACAAGCAAGTTGATTTGATAACGGCGGTGATAAGAATCACTAATGATGTAAACATTTTAATATGATTCACCTTTCATTAATAATAGTATTTAATACTGATAATGGCTCATGGCATATTTCATTTGATAATGAAAAAATTCAGAATGAACAACAAAAATCATAAGAATTGATGTTCAAAGGCCATGCTTCTTATTGGAAGCCATCAAAATTGCTTCATGTGATGAAAGGCCGCGCTTTTGCGACCGGTATGTCATATCGTAAGCCAGCTGCGGTTTATAGCAGGAACGATTGCAATTTGTTAGACATGGCCTTTGGACCCTGAAAAATCTAGTTAGTTGCTCGTTTTCTCAATGTGGATAGAATAATGCTTCCTTTACTTGTTCAAGTAGAAGCTAGCTTATACTTCAAATAAGGAGAAATACATGGTTTTGATGTCGTTCTCAAATGCATGTTATCCCTTGGGAAAACCAGATACTCAAAAATGAAACCTTATGAGAAGGTGCACAACAGAATAAAAGCAAAAGGAAGAAATTCAATATATTAATTCATCATAAACACGAAAAAGGAAAAAGTACAATGAAATCAGTGTTTCGATCATTGAAAATCCAAGTTCTATGCTCCAATTCCTTTTGATTACCAACTGTTGCAATCAATTGCAAGTTGCAGCAGCAGACCCTACCTACAAATCGATCACCCGAGATAGTTTCTGGATCCGGTTTAACAAGAAGTCTCCTTGCTTGATGGTTGCTTGGTACAAGGCATTCTTTGCATCAGGCCTGTTAGTTTCAAGTACGCCTGCAACTTTGTCAATCTTGCAGTGTAGCTTTCCAGCTGCAATGAAACGAGATAGCTCCCTGTAACCGAAGAATGTTAGTCCTCATGCAAGGCCAAACAAATTTATGAGCTACCACTTCCATAAATGTATAAATAAATAAGAAAGTTAAATTGGAAACTCACAAATCAATGAATTCCACGGTCACACCAAATGCCCTTGCCATTGCTTCAATGGTAACACTCTTGTAGGATTCCAAAAACTGTGAATAAACCACAGTTCGGACCTCCCTCATGTAATACCGAAAGTGTGGATGCAGATAGCGGTCCAACTTTATTTGCTCAGTCAGGCCAGCTGAAAGAAGAGACCACAGTTACGAAAATATAAACTACAAATTTAGAAAATAAACATGCTATGACATCATCATTCATTCCATGGCAAGAGTAGAAATAAATGCAAAAAGTGCCGGAGCTCTATTCTAGACCTAGAAGGATAAAACATAAAACTTTTCCAGGGATCTAGAAGGATAAACCATAAATTTTTTCCAGAGATTAGGGGCCAATATTTCTAGCCACCTTAAAATTATACATAAAACAGGAGAGGCATGTGTAATTTCAATTTAGATTTCCACTTACCAAATGCTGTAAAAAATGACTTGTATTGACAGTCGTATAGAGAGTTCAAAAAGTCAGAAAGGTATGGCACTTTTCCAATAACCGTCAGAATCTCAGGTGCATCTACCACCTATCCAATATTGATAAGACGTAACAAAACTTGTACGCATGCCAATTACTGAAAAAATTTGAAGAAAAATAAAGGAAGAGAACAGTATATTGAATTCCAAATAAAAGAATACCTTTTGTTTTAGAGAAACTCTATCCAGTGATATGATGCTTGTAAGGACAGTATAGAATATGAAAGTATCATATGGAAAAAGTTCGTAAGTAGTAAATGTTGAAATGGAATCCAAGAACAAATTCGCTGCCTTCTTAAAATTCCGAGTAGACATGTAATAGAGGCCTTCATAGACCTTCAAACGATTCTTCCTTTCCCAATCACCTCCCTCTTCAAACAAGCTGGCATAATATGGCCATAAAGAAAAAATAAAAAATAAAAAAGAAAGAAAAAACCTCAAAAATTGAATGCGAAGGTAAGATGAAATTAAAAATATGTTGAGCAAATTCACATCACTTACTTCTTTGCTTTGTCAATACTTTTAGAAATGAGATCAAAATCCATGTAAAAGAAACCAAGTTGCAGCGTATAGAACACTAAGTCCATCTTTTGTCCAACTGCAACAGTTTTACTTTCTGTCACTTTGAGTTGTTCCAACGCTTTCTCCTACGTTCAGAGGATAAAATATTAATGCTATAAAAGATACTATTGAGAAAGAATGAAAGGGAAAAAAAAATATATATATATATATATATATGCACTTCCTGAGACCAAATAGTTGTAACAGTTATCTACCTTGTCACCAATCCGAATGAAAAATAAGGATTTAGCTAAATGAGCCTCTCTAACTTCACTTTCACCCAAGTTCTCTTCTGCATCAGCAATCCTAGAAAAAACCAACCAGAGAGAATTACTTAGTACAAGAGAAGATTAACGACAAAAACATGCGTCAAGCCAACTGACTGAATTTCACTATGAAATATGAATTCAAGTTCAAGAAAAACCCATTTCTCCATCCAAAATTTCCACCACCATACTTCAACCTGTCCACTAACTCCTATTCTTCATAAGAAAGTTATCTAGGAAACATCTAAGATGCCTATACAAAGTCATGTGAAAGTTTACAAATGAATAATGCGGTCAATAACACATTATGACTTCTAAAACAATTTCACTATTTTGTTTCTTAGCCAGGACCGACCTAGAATCTACAGAGCCACCACATTTCACAACTCAAAAAAAAAAAACAAAAGAATGAAAGGAAATAAACCAATCATAACAGCTTACCACTAGTTTAAGACGACGTTTTCTAGCCAATTAGACTAAAAAACACATATTGTCGATATGTGAATTTGTTTACCATCTGCCTAAATTTAGTTACAAAATCCTAAAATCATTTTCAATGTTTATGCACATAAAGTTCGGCGATCAATTTTGCCGAATTTTCATTTGCAGTACGCCTGTATTTACAGGTTCATCGCCAAAAAACCAAAATGCGATCAGAGCATTGAAAAAAAAAATTTCAAAATCGAACCTTTTAAAGTGGTAGGATCAAATATTATAGAACTCATCATTTACTTATTCTTAGTAAAGCAGTTCAGTTTAGCAAATACAAATCTTCATTCTCACGGATACCCCAAAAATCCCAATCACAAAACTGATAATTGAATTTTCTTTTTCCCATACGAAATTGCAAGATAAGGGGAAAAAAAAAAAGGGCAAAAACCCACTTCTCGTCAAGCTTTTTGAGCTCCTCCTCGATCTTCGCGCGCATCGAGTCCAACACGCCTTGATCTAGTTCCAGCACCGACTCTGCCACTAGGGTTTCGTACAACGGAGCCATATCTGCAAACCAAAACGACCAAATAGAACTCATTTACGTCGAAATCCAAACAAAAAAGACTGAAAATACGCAAATGTCCATAGAATTCGAAGAATTCACCGTCGGCCTTGACGGAGGCGAAAACCTCCTCCCGGAGACGAACTTTCTCAATGTCCTGCACATCGGGGTGCGAGAGGAGGAAAAGCTTGTGAGCGAGCACGAGATGAGGCTGCTGAGTCCCTTCTTGACCTTCCATTGCAACTCGGAAGTTACGAACTCACTGACTTAGGTTTCCGATTTATCGCCCGCTGTGTGTTGTGCTTTGCTTGGGAAAGGAGAAAACTGATGAACAGTCTCTGTGAACTTCGAGTTTTATTTGTTAATAATTAAAAAATAATTACTTAAATTTGGCTTTGTCAAGTTGCTTCTCTTTTCTATTGGGCCGAAACCTCAGTTGTTTACCCGGCCCGATTTATATTGGGTCAATTGGGCCAAAATAGGCAACCAATGCTTTGTTTGGCAGAATGAAAAATGAGAAAGGAAGGATATTAGGGGGCATTTGGAGAAGTTTTCAATTTTAATTTTACTCAAATACAATATAATTTTACATTAAACATAAATTTTGTAACAGTGCTATGAAAATAATTACTATTTAAAATATTTTTAAAACAATCACATCAACTTTTCAATTCCACTATTTATCTCTACTTTTACCAATCACATCAACTTTTCAATTCTAAAATATTTTTCATCCAAACACACATTTCATTCAAATACAAAACAAATACTTTTCAACCAAATACAACATTCAAAAAATAAATTTCATTCAAATACAATCAAAATGCAATGTGTTTATCAAACGCCCCCTTAGAATATAGGGGGTATTTGGAACCAGTTTTCCAGATATCCAAAACTAAAGTGGCGTTTAATATTGATTTTGAAATATTTTCTATTTTCAAAAAAAAAAAATAAAAATGAGAATATTTTGAAAACTGTATTGAGATCATTTTTGAAATTATGTTTAGTTATGTTTTCGGAGTGTATATTTTAAAAAACATAAAAATAAAATTTTATTTGATTATATATTTTGAAAACTCATTTTATAAGCGAGTATCTTATAAAAACATATCTATTTTTAATTTTAAAAAATAATAAAAAATAAATTATTAGTCATAATTAAAAAAAAAACTTTGGTAGTAGGTTTTGCAATAAGCGATAGGGGTGGAAGAGATTCGTGATTTGAGTTTTAGATGGCGGTGATGGCTAAATTTAAATCATAAGCTGATAGTTATCATCGCAAGAGGACCGTTGTCATCATCACTAGTCCATGGTCATTAACTTTTATCGGAGATGGATGCTATCGTTGGACATGATCATCACTGACGCTGCACAGGCAGAAAGAAAAAGAGAGAGAGAGGAGATGAAGGGAGAAAATGAAAACAAAAAGTAAAAACAACTTTTTTTCTTTTTCAAAAAACCTAAAAAAATAACATAGTTGAAAACGATGTTTTCAAAATGGTTTTGAAAACATTGAACAAACAAACGCTATTTTGAGACCATTTTCATTTTCTATGTTTTTGAAAATGAAAAATCATTCTTGAAAACAAAAACAAACACCCCCTAACTTTGTTTTCAAAATTTTACTATTTTTTACTATTTACATCTCCAAAAAATTATAGTAAACTCCAAACTTTAAAAGTTCATAACTTTGTGTATACAAGTCCAAATGAGATTTTTTTTTTAAATTGCATAGAATTTCGAGAGGAACGAAACAATATCTATATTAATAATTTTTTTTTAAAAAATTTTAAAATTTTTTATTTTTTCACCTTAAACAGTTTTTTCTTCCAAACACATTTATCAAAATAATTTTTTTTCAACCCAAAAATAATGTCTCCAAGCATCACCCTAAACACCAACATAGATTTCAAATTTCAGGAAAATAGAATATTGGTTGTTAGATAGAGTGAAAAATAGAAAAGAAAGAAATTGTAAGTCTATGGACTCACTTTAACTTAATCCTTTCAATTTTTAAAGGAAAATATGAGGAAAAAATTTGACAAAATAATTAACGTAAAATAACTATATTGATCTTAATCCCTTGTAATATTCTAATTTGCATTTTGTTTCTTTTTTTTTTTTTTTTGTTTTCTTTCTCTTGCATAAAACAATATAAAGAAAAACTCCCTCTTTTTTTTATTTTCCCTTTCGGAGGTATTTTACTCTTGTTCTTTTTCTTTTTTCCATTCTTCTTTAAAGAAAAGATGGTGAAAGTATACATGTTTGGAGAAATTTGTATAATCACCTCGTCATTCGTCTATATTATAGAGAGACTCTTTAACTAAGATAATTGATATCATTAGTCTCCAAACTATTTAGTAAGTGACAATTTAGTCATGTTCATTTGACAAGTTAGAAAACACATCCATTTTCTTTTATAGCAGTTCTCATTGTTGGACCTACAAGCTAATCAATAAGGGTGTCTTTTTTTTTTTTTTTAGTGCTTAAATCGATAAGGGGTTGACACGTAAAGAAGAACTCCTCTCATTCATCTTCATGACAAGAAGAACAATCTCAAGGGTCCAAAACCAAAGCTTTGTACTTATCCATGTCCTTGGACTTTCAACAAATTATATCCATATCCATGTCCTTGGACTCTAAAGTTCAAGATTCTCCATTGTCTTAGGGTTTGTACAGAGGGATGAAATGAAATATATTTAATATGAATTGAGATAGAATGAAATAGTAAAAGTTAAAACTAAAAATTAAGGAAAAAGACAAAAAAAATACTGTGGCAACTCATTGAAGATGAATTGGAACTCATCCCCCCAAACAAGCCCTTAAGCTTTCACCATTCGATTTTGAACAAGTTTCTCTTCGAATCATAGAATTATGAGGAAAACTCAAAAACACTCGCCATTAACTTAGAGCTTGTTTGGGAACATCCAAATAAGGTATTTTTGAGGTTAAGTTGGAAATATGTGTTTAGAAAGGACTTTTGGAAATGAACATTGATGTAGAAAATAGTGCAAAAAATTGAAATTTGTTTGAAAAAAAAAAATCCAAAATACATATTGTTTTGTTAACCTTATCGTTATGAGTATTTGACATCAGAATCGCTTAGGTTTGCAAAAAAAAAAAAATTATAGACTTTTAGTATATGTTTAATTCAATGATTTAGCTTAATTTAACTTGAAAGTTAAGCTAGATTAAACATTTCATTTCAATTTAATTTAACTGAACTTATATTAAAGATTGTGAATGCAAAAATAACTTGTATTGAAATAGTGAAAAAGGTGATAAGAAATAGTAAAAGTGGATCGTATTAAGCTAAATTAAGCTAGAACCAATTTGAACAACTTAGCTTAACTTGCAAGCTATATTAAGTTAAATCACCACATTAAATGAACCCTTAAAGTTTGAAATTTTTTTTTAATAAAAGAGAGAGAAAGTGAAACATTGAAATGTGAGTATTGGAAATAAGGCAATAAAATATTGTCTAGAAATATCTCTCAAATAAGCCCTTATTTAATCTTCTTCCAACTTCTCTATACATACTATGATTCATTTTTGGAATTTATAGCTTATTGGTTTAATTGAAAGAATTTTGCATGCGTTTGGTTCAAATGTGGAAACTTAAAAATTCCATTTCAATTTTATATTTTTCATTAAAAGTCAACAAAATCTTTTAACTAATATTTAAAAAATCAACTAATTTAAACTTAAAAATATCATTCCAAACTAATTTTTAACTAGTTTTTAAAAGTCACCTATTAGTAGTTGATTAGGAAAATTTAATTAGATCAGTAATAATGTTTTGAATTAATTTACTATTTAAATATAATTATATTAAAAGGAAATATATGCTGTATACAAACACATTATATTAGATATACCCTCCGTCTGTTTGACACGTTCAAATTTGGAAAATGAAAAATTTTTCATTTCAAGAAAAATGAACATTCCTAAATTTTCGTATTTGAACATCCAACATTTTTCATTTTTGAAAAATGAAAAAAGAGCTCTCTAGAAACAAAAAGTTTTCACTCACCCAAGCAACTTTTCACTTTTAAAAAAAATTTCAAACAACTTTTTATTTTTCATATCTAAAAATTTTTCATTTTCTAAAAACAAACACCCCATCCAAACAGACCCATAATATACAACAAATGTGTTTTTCCGAAGGATGTTTGACCCGCATGGGGGTAAATTTGTAATTTTAATCGGAGAGAAAGCAATGATGTCAAATATTTGAAATCAAAAGGATGTGACTGCAACATTGACAAAACACACAGGGCATGAATGCAATTAAAGAAAAGCCAGTCTGATCATCACTAAACTTGGTCGTACAGTAGCGTCAATGGTCCAGCTTGCTTAAACAGTCCCAACACCGGAGCGGGGGAGAGGAAGTACAAAGCAAAGGAACTTGGAGAGAGAGAGAGCGAGAACTACTATTTCTATTCAGACTCTCTAGAGAGAGAAGACTGGCGTTTTTTAGTGAAGATTTCATGAATTTGTGGATTCAATGGGGAAGAGGAAGCGTTCGAGTGAAATAATCGTGATCGACCTCGACTCTCCGACGTCTTCGGTTGCTGGTAAATCGTTCGTAGCTTTTTTTTTATTTTTTTGAGGGGGGTGAGTTTGTGTTTTGTTGTTCGGAGTTTTAATTTTTAGGGATTTCGTTCGGACATTGACACGGTTCAGCCGATTTTCTATTTTTGGATTCTGATAATTCTGAGGAAAAGTTTGATATTCTAAAAGAAATTTGATTGGATGTTAGTTTTTGAAAATTTTTAACGTTAGAAAAGTTTAATTTTTTAAAAGAAAATGTAAACTTTATTCACATTTGTGACCGTTCGTTTTACTTGTCTTCTTTGTGTCTGTTGACATCTTTGTGAATGTAATTACAATTCTAAAGACACATTTCTGCATCGTTAAATCTTTGTTTGGTTCCGTTAAATTGGCATTTTCTTATTATGATATTCTCAATCGTCATATCTACCTCAAATTTGTAATTTTTCGTATTCTTTTTCAATTTGATACGACTCCAACTTGATTGGATGGTTAAAAATTATATTCAACTGGGTATTTTTTTCGGTAAGTACCAGATAGTTATTCTAATCTGTATTTAGACAAATGCTGATTCATGGGTTGGTTGTGCCCAGAATACCAATTTTCGCAACATCGATCATGTTGGAAGCACATTTTAGCAACCTTAAAGGCTCGCAAAAATAGGTTAACTAAGAAGGAAAATGAAGCAATAGATAGCTTCAAAGTCACTTCCCCATGTTTTCTGAACTTTCCTTGCCGGGAGCGATCGAAGAGAAAAACGACCAACAAGAATGCAGGACATGGGGTCTCTAAATTAAATAAAGAGCTTTTCTCTAGCACCTTTGAAATCTACTTTGAGTAAGTTGGGGATTGATCTAGTAAAGAAAGCCTCGAAATGAATTGCTTGTGGTTCTAAGTTTCTGTGTTTTGATTGCGTAGGTTCTTGTGGAGCGGTTTCTCAGAGGATAAGAGAGGTTCCTTTGATTACTTTGACTGTTTATGGTTTTCCCTGTACAAGAAAGCAGCCTTCAAATCCAAGGTTCTAACATGGATCAAGGGCAAGAGTATTTTTTCTAAAAAATATGTTTTGGTTCCTATAGTTATCTGGTTGGTGTTTTCCTGTCATCTTCAAACATCTAAAAACCTGCTTTGTGGCATGTTGGTGTCTATGGTTTTTTATGCTTTAAATGACGATTCTCTTAGGAGCCACTGGAGCCTCCTAATCTTCTGCAACTTTGATGAGAGTTTGGAATCAAAAACCAGGACACCGTGCATGTTGTTGTTGGATTCTCTCGAAAGTACAGATCCAAGGCGGCTTGAACCAGATATAAGGAAGTATGTCTTTTCTTTCATAAAACCTGGATTTTTGTTTGCAAAGAGTTTCCTAATTGTGTATTTGGCTCATCTTTGTTTTTAGATTTGTATATGACATTTATAAAACAGAAGACAGGCCAGAGACTCGACAACATATTTGCAAAATTCCTCTCCTAATACCTCAGGTGACGTTAACACCATGATGGCTTCCTAGATCAGACGTTGTTGATTTTTTTCTTTTTGGTTCCTTAGTTCTTAATATTAGTTTAAAAAAAATTTAAAATAAAATAGGTGCCACAACAGAGAAGTGATTGGGAATGTGGTAACTTTGTTCTCTACTTCATCAAATTGTTCATGGATAGAGCTCCAGAAAATTTCAGCACAGATGGCTTCCCCTACTTTGTAATTTTTTTTTCCTTCCTGCGATTCATATGTTTGTTCTTTCTTTGATCTACTGATAATTTGATATCATGTGTATTATTGAAATTTTCCTCCAAATGAAAACTCTGTAGATGAAGCGAAATTGGTTTAATCCTGAAGACTTGGACTGCTTTTGCGAGGGAGTGCATTCTGGTGTTGTTGCAACGCGATGTTCATAATGTCGGGCAGACTTTATGTACATTGCCAATTCTTTTGAATATGATGTCTTAGTGGGGGTTTAGATAGCGCATTATGTTCGTCTTGCATTTGAATATAATGTATTAAATGTAATATGTATTTTAATAAAAAGTATTTACATTATATTTATATACACTGTTTATTTGGATAAAAAGTATTTGAATTAAATTGTATATAATGTGATTGATAAAAATAAAGAGAAAAAAAAAAGATGAGAAAAAATGAGTATGTGATGTGATTGGTTAAAATAATAGAAAAAAATAGAATAGTGAATAATGATTGTATTCAATTTAAATTGTGATGTACTAATATTTGAATGCAATATTTTTACGTTTAGATAAAAATTGTATTGTATGTAAATATAGTGTGAACACAATGTACGGAGTATTGTATAGCTATGAATGAAGGTCATGATCTTTAGACTCCCTTTCTACTGTACAGTGTCACAGCTGTTCTTTTTGAAAGCAGCAATGGAAAAGAATTCAGCGGTAGTTCAATGCATCCAAAGTCTAATTGTACAAAACGGAGATAAATGTTGGTGCTTACCATCAACATTAACCAACAAACTTCGATTAACCCCAAGGGGCTTCACGTTGAACCACTTGGACTTAGCTTTTTGAAGCATGAAGTATAAGGTTCTGTTCTTCTTTAGTGCTGCCAAATGATTGGGGTCACGCCCTGCAGGCTAAGGACGAGACTTACTTAATCCGTATGGAGGGGGTACTTTACCTGACTCTTGTGGATTAGTTAGGACAATCTCGGACATCACGATTATCATAATAATAATAATAATAATAATAATAATAATAATAAGCAACAAACTTCTATGCATAAAGGAAAAGAATTTAAAGGAGCAGCGTATATTTTCTTACCATGATACAAGAGGGTAATCAAGTGTCTGTAAATATAATATAATGATAATTTCATATTTAATTTCACCATAAAATGCATATGTTGAATCCCCCATCACATGTTAAAACAGAAAACAAAATGGTAAACAAAAAGATGCCTTCTAATAGTATGCACAACATGGTTTAAACGACCCCACAGAATTAATTTTGTATTACCTTGCTGGAAATGGATACAACAAAACGACTGGGTGAAGTACTGGAAACACTGCACATTGTTTGGCAACCGATAAGATTTTAAGGCTTGCCAGACTGTCACGGTTTTTATCAATAGGCTAATACTAAAACTGCAATAGAAATCAGCCATTAACCTTGCCAAATATCATATTTGTTATAGCTCATGTGCGATAAGTTTTTCACAGAAAACACAAGTCCCCAAATAAACAGTAGAAAAAGAATAGCTCCCGATAAAATAGCAGAATTCCAAGTGCAAGAAGAACAACAGTTCTTTGGTTCAAAAGAAAACAACCTATAATGGGAATTGAATGCGGGAAGAACCTTAATCCAATGAGGCCCCAACGCACTGATTGAAAAACTCTCTACTTCTGTTGCATCTACAAAACGAAACGCAAACAAACTCTTAAGCAGTTCGCACTTCAGTTGGGAGAGCAGGAGTTCTAAATACTCGTTTCTGTGCGGTTTATTCCCAACTCAATATGGAAGTTCCACATCAAAATGATCCCAGTTATCATCTTTCTTGTCGTCCTTCTTCGTTTTACTAGTTTCCCGTTGGCCCTTAGTTGGAGCTTTCGATTGCGGGACCCTAACATTGAGCAACAACAGAAGGATTCAGACATTCATATCCATGAACCAGGTTTCTTCAAAACAGAAAATGAGCGGAACATGGCAGTATATCCTCATGCTTAAGCAATCATAACCGAAAATCCGGACTCTCAAGAAACTCACAAAGATCAAAATAAATGCCATTGCTATCATTTGTTCTCTGAAAAATTGAGAGCAACAAGAAGATATCTTTATGATAACAAGAAAAGAACGAGCATCAAAATAGTTAGGATGATGAAGAGACATATATTAGAGTGAAGATTTACGAAGTTGGACCATTCTAAGATTTTGTAAATCTATCTGCTTTCACAAGCTTGAGGCCAACGATATTTTTCAAAACACTTTAACCCACACCCTATGACGGTGCGAGGCAATGGGCCACCCTTGTTTGAACTTTTCTGATCCTAGGATTGTTCTCTGTATATAGATTTTCATAACCAAGAAAGCTCAAAATCTCATCATTGACCACTAAAAGGTGCCTATTTTTGCCCCTTTCAAATCCTTGGGAGAACCATATATGTGTGTGTGTGTGTGTGTCTCTAACCCATCTGCAGGGTAGAAACTTTTCTTTTTCATATCACTACTTTGATTTAGGGACATTAAATTCCAAACAATATCAAAAGAGAAACACTGGCAAAGTTGCATTTTTTCCTCCCCAACCGTTTCTCGAGAAACAAACAGACAGAACTAAAATTAAAAAATAGAAAAAGAAAAAGAAAAATCAGAAACCTCTTGCGATTCCTCCTAGCAGCGTCTCTGGATTTCCTCTTGCGCTTGTCGTGGGCGTTCTCGAAGAACCTCCTTCTCCGGCACTCTTGCAGCACGCCGGCCCTGAAGACCTCCTTCCTGAAGCGGTTCAGAAGCCTCTCTTCAGGCTCGTTCTCCTCCGCGATCACCTGCACGTTGTACGCCGACTTGAAGAACAGAGTGTTCGAGTTCGCCACCGACGGGAAGACCACGGCGGCGATGGAGCGAGACGTGGGGCTCAAGGTGGTGGCCGGGGGGGCCCAGACGGAAGCGGTCTTGGGGATAGAGACGACGCTCGGCGGTGGTGGCGATGGTGTTGAGGGAAGGAGAGAGGTCAGGAACTTGGGGAGAGACACAGACGAGGCAGCTGCCATGACTGATGTTTGTCTGTTGTTGGTTTGTTGGTGGCAAAACCTGGGCTTTCGCTTTCTCTAAGGTTGCAACATAAACGACAATGTTGCCTCAAAACGACGCCACAAGTTGAAAGGGGCATATTTGTAAATTGAAACATATTAATGTTACAATATTAACACCTTCCTTTATAGAAACTTGTAATATATAATTGATTTACATATACTTCTTATTTATAATCTCGTTTTATGATATTATTAAGAGATGAGAAAAATAAGTGTAGTTGAAAAATAATATAATGAAATTACTTATTTAGTATAACACTAAAAAAAATTATAAATGACATATATAAGGAAAGTGCCGGATAGTAATTTTCACATACATATATTTATAGGGGAAAGTATATTATCAACAATACAAATTTAAACACAATTACGTTAATGTAAATCAAAAAATTGATATTAACTAACAACTAACACGATCACAATAACATTAATAATATTGCGGGACTCGATCAAACTTTGTGAAATACATGTTAAAAAGCAAAATGACGATTATTAAACGTCCATAAATAGAAACACACAAGAAAGTCCCTCCACACGGCCAAAAAATTCGAACTCTTTCTTCAATTTAATTCTTTGAGCATTATTGGAGTGGAGATATCTTTTGCAAAGTACAACAATATTTCTTGAGAAATTATAGCGTATAGTATTTTATAGATATTTTTAAAAATTATAACATGTTTTAAGATAATAAATTATAGCATATTTTTATGGGTAAATCTTTCTTCGGATAAGACAACCTCTATGAACAAGTTGGCAAGACCGCTATGGCAAATATCATGAGGTTGACCTCCATCGCTCACTAAACATCTGGATGTCCCTTGGTTGAGCAAATCTCGACGAAGCATATTTTAACGCCATCTGTTGTTGACGTTGTTTCTCACAATGGCGCCGACACTGGCGATGTTGAGGATAGAGAGTCACAGCAGAGAGAAAAGAGGAAGAGGGACAGAGTTATAAGAATAATTTTGATATTTTCTTATGCTATTACCATGAATATGCTATTTATTACTATTCTTCAAAAAATTGTACTATAATTCAAAAAATTATAATATCTAAATACGTTACTTAGGCTTTTTCTTTCATATTTCTTCTTTAAAAGGCACAAAACAAAAGAGCTGTTTAAACATATCTATATAGTTATAACAGAATTATAATCTTCAATCTCAAGCAAAAGAAAATATGTGTTTGTTGAGACAATTTTTCTCACTTTGAAAATACCCCAATAATAAAGTAGAAGAATATTTATTCAATTTTTTATAAAAAAAATTCTCTTTTTAAGTCTCGAAAACTTTCTAAAAGCTTCTTTATCTAAAAATTATTCTCTTTTAGAATCTAGAACATAATTCATCTAGTGAATTTTTCACATCCCCAATTGTTAAGTTTTTTCTCTATTTATAGGCTGCAAGCCCTTCTCTAAAATAGCAGCACACAGCAATGTAAATACCAATTCATGAAACAGGTAAGCATTTCTACTTTGTAGACTAATATTTCTGAATTTTAACAAATTAATAAAACAGGTAAACTGAAAATTTTTGAATTTATTCCATAATTTTTTCTTTATTCCTAATTTACGCAATAGCCATGCGACGTCTAAATTCTATGTTAAGTCATTTGAATTATTATATCACACACACACACACACATTTATATTATAGCACACAGCAATGTAAATACCAATTCATGAAAATCATATTAAGATCACTGCATACAATCACTTAGCCGAAGGAGGGCCATGGCTGACCACTGCATACAATCACTTAGGAAGGCAGCACTGGGAGTTTGATCCGAATGCCGGAACACCTGAAGAACTTGCTCAAGTTGAAACTTTTCGTCAAGAATTTAAGAAAAATCGGTTTCGACAAAAACAAAGTGCTGTTTTTTTTAATGAGGATGCGGGTAAGTTCATATATTGTATAGTTGTTTCTCGCTTATATTCAATGTGTGATTATGAGTCATAAACACCCACACACAAGTTAATATGAAGCTTAAGGAAGCTATAGCCTAAGACAAAAAATAATTAAATAAATAAATTTGAGACATCCTTATTCAATTTTAATTTCTATGGGCTAAAATTACACACACACACACATATATATAACTACTGAGTTTGTGAAGTAATCTGTAAATATTAAAAATTCAGACACCAAAATAAGAAAATGCTCATAGTTCTTGGACTATCCATGGTAATAATCAAATTAAAAATATTGATAACTTTTGAGATAGCCCACAGTCTAATTACAAAAAGGAATTCTTGGCTGCTTTTTTTTTTAATAGTTTTATTCTTTATTTTTCATTAGAAGGTGACACTTTTTTTTTCTTCTTCTTTTATTTATTTATTTATTTATTTTGGGAATGAGATAATTTGAACTTGAAGATTTTTACGATATGTACCGAAAAATAAATTCACTGATAAAGCTTTATTTCATATAGTTAAAAAAATGTATGCTTTACCTATATATATATATATATATATAGTGTTGTTGTTGTGATGTTGACTAGATATCTAGCAACGGTAAACATGCACTACTTGTAAAGAGTACCTTCTGTAAAAATTTCCTTTAAACTTGAGGCCTGATGTTAAAGATAAGTTTAGAATTGCCACCAATCTAAATTTGTCTCCGACGTGACTACTCTAACACATACTTAGCTACTTTACATTCATCGTTGTTAGGCTAATTTTTAATTTTTATTGCTATATATATTACATCTCATAAGAAGACATTCCAAAATCAAATTATGTACACTGAGGAATGGAAAAAATTGTGGAAAATCGAGCAATTACACATTGTGGATTAAGGTTGTTGATCAACGCACTAATGGAAGAGGACGACTTTTCTCAACAGGTAAATATAACAGCATATAGATATATATATATATATATATCTTTTCTTTTCTTTTTTTGAATTAATTACGAATACTGTTGCGAATTATAGTTTTTATAATACTTTTGTCTCCAAAATTTCAAAACATTACATCCACAATGCTGATTCTCCCATCTTTGCTACATGCCGTTAGCTTTTGGATGGATAAACACACGTGATGTGAACATGACTAGGATATTAAATGGCATTTTAGTTAAAAAAAAAAAAACAATGTAAGGAATATTTAGACACAAAAAAGTAAATAATTTGTTGTGAAAAGAAGAGTGAGAGAGAAGAAAGAACACATGGATTTTGTTTTCTAAATAAGGTTAATAGTTTTTGGAGAGAAAGGGAAATAAAAAATAAAAAAGAAAGAAAGCAAATCTTCTTTTTTTTTTTTTTAAGAAGGGAAGTGAGAGAGGGGAAAAAACACTTAAATTTTTCTAAACAAAGTTAATAGCTTTTAGAGAAAGAGAGGGGAAAAAAAAAAAGAAAGCAAATCATTACATTTCTTTTTTGAGGAGAGTGAGAGAGAAGAAAGAACACATGAATTTTGTTTTCTAAAAAAGGTTAATAGCTTTTAAATTTCTTTTTTTAGAGTAATGTGTCCGAGAAAGTTAACCCGAGAAGGTTAATATGAATTTTAAAATTTTTTAAGTAAATTTCATTAATTTTTAATATAAGAAAAGATATATTGTCTAATAAATATATTAAGGTATCACAATCATATTGAATAAGTTATTATTTTATGTATATTTAATTTAAATAGATTAATTCGGGTTAACATAATTTACACGACTAATAAATAGGTTAGGTTTGGATTTGAGATTTTGACATGAATATTGAATAAATCGGGTTTGAATTTAGTATAATAGTGTCAATTAAGAAACATAACACAACATGAACATGACACGATAACATGAATTGCTAGTCTTATACTAGGACAAGACTACCTGATATAATCAGTTTAAAATGAATGACTTTAGACTTGGCTCAAATGCTGAGGAGTGCAATTTGAAGAAACACTGTGTAAGCAATATACTTATAAGGTAAGAATTAGACGACAGCAGGACAGGTTAAGGGTGGGATAGGTTTCTCACTAATTCATTACATAAGAAGAAATACTCTTTTATTCTTGTCTTGTATATTAGTTTACATAGATAGGTTTGGGATGGGTTTAAGATTTTCTTATTAACTGGTTTAAAAATACATAATAAAAAATTAATCTAAAATATAAAAGGTAATATATATGTACATATATGTTTTTCATATAGAGATAGACAAATTTTTATTTGATAAATTTAAATATATATTTTATTTATTATAATATATATATAAATATATTTTAAAAAGGCATTATATCCAAACAGACCGGGGTATTAAAGTCAAGGACCTTCGGACTTGCCCTATTCTTGAACTCGTCATGGGTTTTAAAAACCTGTTACGTTTATAAACTGCCCCATTTAAATTGGGTTTTCTCCGCTCTATTTAAGTTAGGTCACTGTAAATAAATGGGTTAGTGGGTAAAATTATCATCCTTATATAATAAATATTGGATAAAATATCCTTTATTAAATTGATGTTATATTCGATTTTCTGGTAATTTTACAACAACTACTTCTTTTAGTTGATGACAAGAAAGAAATTAAAAATCCAAATCATTTTTTCAAATCAATACATTCTAAAAAGAAATATTTGAATATCACTCTCATTAATATTATTGATTTCAAAAATTTCATATCAAATCTTATCAATCAAATCATTATTTTTAGAAAAACGAGATATCTAAGTCAAACTATGTGATTGAATAAATTCTTCTCTACTTGAGAACTCCTCCTCCTTCCCCTTCTTCAAAATCTGATTTGTATTGTTTATAGAGAAATCTATGATCAATAATAGAACAAGACCCTATCCTTATTATATACTCTATCAAATTTATATTTTGTAACCGCTGTTGAACTCCTTATTTACATATGATTTATAAATGTTTTAATCATATTTGCTGTGATGCTCATGAAACAACTTTTTTTTTTTCTATTTTTTTGAATCAACAAAAAAAAAAAAGATTATAATAATGAAACTAATCAAGAGAAAATTGATAAAAGAAATAAAAATATAACGCAATTTATTCTGAGTATAAAATATATCCTCAGTTTCTAGCCAAAGCTAATAATAGAGAAACTTTTCCATTATTATATTACAAGTACAATAATTAAAACTTTTCCATTTAATATGATTCCACAATATTTAGTTTCTTTCAAGTAACGAATTTTAACCAATTGAAAATGATTTCATCGATACATACAACAGGTTGAGTGATAGGAGCAACTTTTAATTTATTATGAGCCCAAATGACACAAAGAGACATATCACTAGTTCCATGAATATTTGATACTGATTGTAAAATTTTGTTGCTGTGTCAAAAGAAAAATAGCTATACTGATTTAGTTTATCCTAAAGAAAAAGCATGCTGCCAACATTCATCTTTGAGTTAGGATTGAACTTAATAAGTTTACAAAATAGAATTATTTTATCTTTCTTTCATGTACAAAAATTAGTTTATCCTTAAAAATTTTAGTTGTTTTTGATTTGTATTGATTTATTTTGTTTTGTGTACTTTAAATTTAGATTTTTTTAAATAAATTTCGTGAAATTTTATTTAATTTTACTTTATATTATCTTATCTTTTTCTTATAATAATAATATATTAAATAAACTTAAAATTAAATATTTTTAATGAGTTTATCTATAGTATTTTATTTTAAAAATATTTGATTTTAACACTTTGTTTTTCTATAGTGTCAAATTGTAATAAAAAATTCATGTGTTGAAAGTGGATCCCACTAAATGTCACTATTAATATCAGGAAACTATGAGCTTAACTAATGTTATTTGATTTTCTCATCGATACAAGTGTTTTAAAAAAGAAATCATTCTAATCGAAGGTCATATGAAAAAGTTATGATAATTACTAAGATTGGATTAATAACAAGGTATCTGGATCCTACACATATTATTATGTTTTAAGATAGGGATCCAGTGTACCTAATTTACATGAGCTTAATTTTTTGGTCAAATAATGATGTAACACATAGCGGAGACGAGAAAGAAACCAATAAGAATGTGATATATGACATTCTCTTGGTTCTAACAAAAGTAAATCAAGCTTATCATGCACTTTGTCACATTATATCCTTCCTAATTACATGCACCAGTATTGTGTTACTATAGTAAAACTGACTTTTCACCATCATTTTCACTGTAGGTATTATAGCAGTTTAACTTTTTGCCTTCTATTCACATGGGGAGATTGGTGGAATAATGAAGATTAAGAGCTTATAAAAGGCCACACAGATGCTAGCATATGGGCATGGAGAAAAGATAGAGATAGAAAGAGTTAGAGTTAGAGTATAGAAAATAATAATAATAATAAAGCTTCCTATGAAGCTACAAATTTTTTTTCTTTTCTTTTATTTAGTTTTATTTTAAAAGAAGAAATTTCTGGAGGTTTTACCAACGTAAATATCAAGTCCATTCTAGACTCCTTTATTTTATTTTTATTTTGTCATTATGTTTAATTTATTTTGTTGTGTTATTTTTTTTTCATTATGAATTAAAATTTTCCTAGGAGTTATAATATAACATAATTATGATGGTTTAATTAATTTAAGCATGTTATTATGATCGTCATATTTGTTGGTATATATTTATTCTCAAACTTAATACTTTTAAATTTCTAGCCAACTTTTGAATGATTTGAGGAACAAAATGAGATTGAAATGAGATTTTTGTGACAGGACACTAAAATAAATACCATAAAATCTAGGATAGAATAGAAATATATCTATCTATTTTTGTGTAGACATATTATTAATTACTATAAATTTCTCAATGAATATTTTTTATAATTGAATTCAGATTCATAGTTTTACTGTTCACATATATAATACTGTTCATTCATATGATACTATTCACAAATATGGTACTGTTTATAGATACGATAGTGTTTATCGTAAATTTTAATTTACTAATCATTTATATAAATTTAATTATAAAAATGTATAATTTATGTATAATTTGAGAAAGCGTATATAAAATAAAAAGGGTAATTGACCACTAACAAATATGAACATAAAATTGTAATAATATACTTAAATAAAAATTAAATTTAATTAATTATGGTGAAATCATAATCCCTAGCATTTGTTTGCTTGATTATTTTATGTTCATTTATTCTTAGAATTTTATTTATTTAATTTTTTAATTGTAATATTTTTTTGTTGCTTAAATAAAATTAAAATTAACTAATTTCAGTTCTTAATAATATTATCCTTATAGAAACGATATTTTTTTCATTACTTTATTACTTGTTCGATTCATATACTTGTGAAAATCCATAACAGAACTCTCCATGAGATTCATAGTTAATGAGCTAACTTGATATTTTGGCTTCATAAGATCTAGTCTAAGAATAATTGATTTGGCATAATTTTGATTTTTTAATTATGTTTTATATATTTCACTTACTTAATATTTAATAATATGAATATGATTTTGTTGATAATTACCAATTAAGAGTAGATATTCTCTCCATCATTGTAGTTATCCGCTTTGCACTTGGCTACCCAACGTTTGCCTTGGGTAAGGTCATGAAAAACATTTCGATTTATTTATCTCTTATTTTACATATAATAAATTTTCTTGGACCAATATATGATTATAACTACGCAACATAATTCCTAATAAATTAAACCAAAATAGCATATCCAAATTATAACAAAGCTCATAAAAGCTACAGTCGTGGAATTTACACTTTCAATGTTCATTTTTCCCTTTTCTTTTAATTTTATTTTCATTATATTTTCTAAATTCCTTATTCAAAATTCAAATTATTGCATAAAATAAATGAAATGTGAAATTCTTGAGTGGTCTACTTCCCTTTAAATGATTAACCCTCTTACTTAATTAAAGTAAATTAAAGTAAAGTAATACGTTAGAATTTATAAGGGATTTATTTGTCCATGTATCATTCCTTTCATTATCTTAGGTCCTTACATTTCCTTAATAGAACCTTAGACCAATTAAACAAATATTGATTAATATGTATATGACATCCCTGTCTCACGCGAAAAGTCACTACTACATCAGTCTGTTTCTTCTTCGTTATCTTTTCTTGAACTTTTCACAGTAATAAAATTTATCGTGATTTAAAAATTTTTTTTTCTTTGAAACTAAAAACTAAAACTCCTTGAAAGCTAATAATACTGTGAAGTCATTACACCGTTGTATCAAAACTATTTTATACTTATTTCTATATCATTATAAAATACTGTCTTATTTATATTTACAATCAACATAAATATTCAGTCAACAAAACAAACATTTTCTTTTCTTTCTTTTCTTGTGCGGTGGATGAGGCATGACAGGACCATAACCATTTTCACGACACCAGTACCACGTTCCCCCAGTCCAACCTCTTCATTAATGCTCAGGTTATAGGTTGTTTACCTCAATTACCTGAACACAAACAAATTGATGAGCTAAAGTCCAGCAAGTTCAAACATAACATATAAGTCTTAAATAAACATCACCTTATAGCAATATCATCGCGTCACTCATTTATCGTGCTCAATTATTCATGCAGCTTGTTCATTTCTAGTCTTATCTATCTTTTGTCATTTTAGGGCCTTTTTGGTCGTATCATGTGCACAATATGGAGGGGTCAGGGAGCAACCCTTACTCTCAGTCATTAGTCATAAAATAACCTCCACCTCGCGGAAGGTTGGTACGCTAAAATTACATTTTTATATTACCATCTTGTTTATTCTCATCGTTCGCATCAACTCGTCGTAAAATACCTCACACCTTTGGGAGATTGACCTATTATTTAAGGCATTTGCATCATAATTCAAGCAGTAAGAACATGAGAAATAGATTCGAGTGAATTTAGAGCCTTTTAAAGCTTTTTAGTCATATTATAAAATACATAGTCTAGTACATGACCGTGTCTATGGCCATGTACCTGTCATCAATCACACGGTCTAATACACGACCGTATCAGTAGCCGTGTATCTCTTTTGTTGTTGCATGTTTTTAATATATGATCGTGTACATCTTAAAGAAAACACATCTAATTTTACATAACATACACGATCTGTTACACGATCGTGTCAGTGGCCATGTTCTTATTATAAAATACACAGTCTAGTACACGACCCAGTCATTGGTCGTGTACTTAAATGCACGGTCTAATACACGGCCTTGTACCTCTCAGGTTGCTAGGGCCTTAAGTACATAGCCGTGTACTCTTAAACGTATTCAAAAATCCTTCTTAATACACACCTGTGTATTACCAATACAGGCCTGTGCTATGTTAGCACACGCCCACGTGTATAACTATGTACTTCCTGAGAAATTAAATTTTAACATTAAAATGAGCACTTAAACATTCATCAGTCAACATGAACATATCATTACATGAAAAACATACATTTTAACATAAATATAAAAATATAAGCTTGTTTGGGAACAGACAGTTTAAATGTCTGAAGTTATAGAAGTTGTGCTAGAGTTTCTTCCTTAGAATTCCCTCAATCTATGTTTTTTTATCTCAATGATCATCCTATCATTAAACAGTCAACATTAATCCAAATGTTCGTAGATCAATTCTAGAACATTACAACTTCAAAATCACCTTTAAAACGTGTAAGTGTAATTATAATCCAAAATTTTCGACATTATAATGGCTTAAAATTCACCTTCTCACTGTGCCAGAACTGCACAAAATGTATTATTTGGCACAGTTTTCATTATACATCTATCCAACATCCTAATACAAGAACACAATCTCGTTCTTATTCCTTTTAACTCAATCACAAGGTTTGAGTTCAATCACTAACTTTTTGTCACGACTTGGGCTTGCCCAGGCCGTGAGCCTCTCTTCTCTTACTGTTCTTTTGCGGAAAATACTTAGAAACCTCATTTAATTCTGATTTTAGAAAAAAAAAAAGCTATAGGGGATTTCTGCTCTCTTTTTTTTTGTACATATTTATACTTATCTTAATATAGCTTATCTTTAAATCATACTCATAAATACATATATATATATCGAATTCATAAAAATCTTAGATTCAAGGCCCATTAAAATACTAATTATATATATACAAACAATTTTCTTTCATTCTCTCTTTTCTGCTTCTGTGGCTAAGGTATCGCGGTTCCTCTCCCTACCCATGACATTCTTGGAAATCTGCCTGCCAGTCCACCTAGTCCTCTTGTCGGTGTACCTGTTGTTTATCTTTATTACGTACACCACAAACTAAACCTGTGAGCTGACGCTCAGTAAGTACAAACATGTATACAAGGTTATGAGTGTGCATGATGACTCAAACTAGTTCTCTCTGTGTTCTCTTATAGACTCAATCTATCTCTTATCTTTTCTCTGCTTTTCTTTCTCTCTTTACTTTACTTTACTTATCTTTCTCTTGTGGGCCCGTTGTTGGACGTACCTCTTACGCACGGGGACCGAGGGAAGGAGGAGGAGTGACCCACCAACATACCTCATGGTCAAGCTCTATCATTAGCCATTAACCTCACCTTGGGGAGGTAGCACTCCACTGTTTTTTAGTGGAATTCATGACATTACATCTTAGCCATTAACCTCGCCTTGGGAAGGTGGCCCTTCATTTAAATCGAAGCTATACTTAATAAGAAAACCTCACCTTGGGGAGGCCGGTACGTCAACAACTTGAGTCTTTAGTCTTTCTTATCTTTCTCACTTATTATCTTCTTATCTTTCTTATCTCTTAATGCACATGCTCATGTGTGTGCCATGTATGCATAAATGCTTATGGAATGCAAGCTAGATGCTTTCCTACTTATCAAACACAACAAAAAGCAATTTAATTAAGTTTAGTTTAGGTGTAGACAAATAAATGTCTGTACTTATAGAATTTATGCTAGTGTGATCTTCTTGGGGTCTCGTGTATTGCTATCCCCATCGCTTCTTGGGTTTCCTATAATTGGAATAACTATTGATTAATTCTCATAATCATTCCTATTGAATTCACAATAAAATTCTAAACAAAATCCCTTATTTTCAAACTTCGGCACTGTATACGACCGTGTACACACCTGTGTACTTCCTATTCGCTCCTGTGCATGGCCGTGTAATCCCTTACATGGTCGTGTGTTTCTTCTTTACACGCTTTGGTACACGGTCGCGTCCCTGGCTGTGTACTCCTCTGTACGCGGGCTACATGCCCGTGTCTCTTCTCTAGCCTGTGTCTTTCACGCCTGTGTAGCAGCCCTGAGTACATGGTCTCCTGTACGGGGCCGTGTTCATAGCCGTGTGCACTCCTTAGATTACACGGCTCGATACACGCCCATGTATCAGGTCGTGTACTCCTCTGTATTCAAATTTCTAGCTTACACGGTCGTGTGTACTAGGCGTTTTAAAGCCCGTGTTTAACACACGCTCATGTACACGCATGTGCACGAGCCTGTGTACACCAGAAATTCATGATTCTGGTTTTCTAACTCTTTTTTAAGCCATACCAAAGCTTTTAACACTCCTTTTCTTACTATTTTCACACGAAATTGGTTCTCAAAGAACCATTTTAAGCCCTATATCTTAATCTTACACCTTCCTAACACTCTAAATCTCAATTAACGATTTCTAAATTCTTCTAAAACCATACTCTTTCCCTTAACTAATTTTGTTGGAAAATGTCAACTTTCACTTCCAATTCACTTCCTCTACTTCTAAAAGCCGTTATACAATTTTCGACAGAACCTCCGCTTAAATTCTAGACTCCCGGCGTTTAGGTAACGCCTCATTACCCTTGTACCTGTTCATTACTATACCAGAGGCCTAATGTTTTACTTATTGTTGGTCACAAAATATAGCTACGCAAGTGCACATGTCGCAATCAAGTAATAAAGTGATAAATAAAGTATCGTTCCCACGAGGATAGTATTACTAAGTATCGAAATTAGTTAATTTTAATTTTATTTGAGTGATTGAAAAATATTATGATTGAAAAATTAAATAAATAAAATAAAAATTACAAAAATAAATGAATATAAATTAATAATACACATACAAACACACAAATATAAATTAACAACACACAAACACCCTAGGGATAAGGTTTCACCTCGCCTTCAACTATGTTTTTCTTACGTGCCGAATCTTAATCACTTTACTTAGTTTATAATCCGGAAATCCTTAATTATTTGCCTATCTCTCTCAAGCATAAACAAATCTAATCCCAATTTTAATTCTAATATCTCTATCTAGAATCAAAACCAAGATAGCTTTAAACACGTGATTCCCATGTAACGGATTCTTAGACAATCAATTTTCTCTCGAACAATTAATATATCTAAGTTATATTCTCCAGATCCAATTCATAATCCCCTCTTTCAAGCGATGATTAGAATTTAAAATCAATCAATTCATGACTAGTGAATCAAAAGCAATGAACACAAGAAAATATAAATAAACCGAATAAAACTTAACTGAATTCAAACACATATTCAAAACATAGTTTCAAGCAAAGCTACATCAAAACCCTAGATAAAAATTAGACATAAACAAACACACAAATGCTAGGAATTATGATTCACCATAATTAATCAGATCTAATTTTATTTAAGAATATTGTTATGATTTTGTGTTCATATTCATTGATGATCAACTATCCGTTTTGTTTTATGTACACTCTCTTAAGCTATACATAAATTCTATATTTCTATAATTAAATTTATATAAAGGATTAGTAAATTAAAATTTACGATGAATAGTACCGTACACGTGAATAGTATCGTATACATGAATAGTCATATATATGGATAGTACCGTATATGTGAACAGTGTGTATGTGTGAACAATGCCATGTGTGTGAACAGTAAAATACGGATCCAAATTCAATTATAAAAAGTGTTCTTTGATAAATCTATAATAGTTAATAATATGATCACATAAAAACAGATAGATATATCTCTATTCTATCATAGATTTTATGGTATTTATTCTAGAGCTAGTCACAAAAATCTCCTTTTAGTCTCATTTTGTTCCTCAATTCATTCAAAAATCTCCTTTCAGTCTCATTTTGAAAGCATTAAATTCGAGAACAAATACGCCAACAAATACGATAATCATAACAACATGTTTAATTTAAATAAACCATCATAATTAGGCTACGTCATAGTTCCTAGTAAAAATTTATTTAATTCATAAATAAAAATAAAATAATACAACAAGACAAATTAAACATAATGATAAAAAGGAAAGAGTCTAGAAAAGTTACAGACATTTGTGTTGGTAGAACCTCCAAAGACTCCTCCTTTATTTGATACAAAAATTACAACTTAAACTAAGAAAAAGACAAAATTTAGGTAACCTATACTCCAAACATTTGTGCTGGTAGAACCTCCAAAGACTCCTCCTTTATTTGATACAAAACTTACAACTTAAACTAAGAAAAAGACAAAATTTAGGTAACCTATACTCCAAGTGGAGCCCTATGCTAAAGGCCTAAGCCTCTAGGCTCTACTTCTGCCGCCTCCTTACTTCTCTACCTTTTCCCTTGCTTTCTTCGTTGCCTTTTTATAGGCTTCAAAATGAGTACTATTCCCTTACATGTTAGACTGCTTTTTCCGGTGCCTTGAAGTAGCAGGCACCAACAGGTATTTCGATACATAAGGTAGGCGCCGAATTTTGGCGAAGGCAGCAGACGTATGGAAAAGGTAAAGAAAGAAACAAAACAAAATAATAATAATAAAAAATACAAATAAAAATAAAAATAAAATAAAATAATTAAAAAATAACTATGCATAGGTCCCACATATCTTCTTATATATCCAAAATTAGAATCTGTCATAATTTTTTCATACGAACTCTGATTCAAGTGATTCTTTTTTAACAAATACTCGTATTGATGAGAGGATCACAACAAGACCAATTTCATGACTAGAGTGAGTAGTAATGTTCGGTGAGTCCCACTTTCCACAAATGATTTTTTATCACTATTTTACACTGCAGACAAATAAAATGCTAAAATTAGATATTTCCAAAATAAAATGTTACAAATATACTCATTGGAAATATTTAATTTTAAGCTTATTTAATGTACTATTACTAATATAAAGCAAAATTAAATAAAATTCTCACAAAATTTGTAAAAATCTAAATTAAGGTAAACAAAATAAAATAAATAAAAATGAATAAAATTCTCAAGGATAAACCACTTTTTATGCATAAAATGGTGGTAAAATAATTCTATTTTGTAGAGTTATTATGATACCCGAGAAATTTATCGTTCTCGAAAAAGTTTGTACAAGATATGTGAATGTATATTCATACTGAGAAATGTTACAAAACAGATGAAATTTTGATTAATGTGATTTTAGTCAAAATTTACATTTTAATTCATGTGAATAATGTAAAAGCTAGACATTCATTTAAATTATGATGTCTTAATATTAATTAGAAAAGCATGTGGAAAGTCTTACAAGAGATCAAGGGCCCTCATTTAAGGATGCCTTGATCAATGGCTAGGATTAGCCAAGAAATCATGAATTTCTTTTAAAGAAATAAAAGAAAAGAAATTATAGAAATGGGGCAAATGGGAGCACGTGACTTATGGAGTTAGAAGAAGCATTAGCAGCCAACATTTTTACTTTGTTTGTTGCTGCCAAAGAAAGCCATCGACAGAGAAGAGAGAGAGAGAGCAGAAGAGAAAATATTTTCTCTGTGTTTTCTTTCAACAGTTTCAGATTTTCTCACCAAACCAACAAACGTTTAAGTTTTTCAAGCCGAGAATTCAGAAGCAAGTCGTGTTTAAGTTTCTCAAGCAAGGTAATCCCTCGAGCCACTCATTCTCATGCTTTTCCGTGTTGAAATCCGGGTTGGTTTTAAGTGGAAAAAGGAAGGAATGAGAGTTTGCATGTTGAGATTTTTTGGTTAAATTGAAACATGGTACAAGTCTAGATGTTGTTAAGCACGAATTCACGAGTTGATAATTTAGAAAACCAAGTTTCAGTCGAGTTCACTTTAAGAACAATTTTGAATTTTAAATGTTGAGTCAAGAGACATGGTGGAAGCAAAAATGTGAGATTTTTGCTTATGAAACCATGGATTGATGATTGTAGAAATGCAGTTTATACCTTAAAATGGTCTTATAGAGATTGATTTTGAGTGCAAGCAGTAGAACAAAGGCCATGAAAGCCATAAAAAACAGAGGTGAAGATTTCAGACTCAGAATCAAGATTCTAGATTGAACACGGCGTGTTGAGAACACGGCCTCGAACACGCCCACATACACAACCGTGTTTCGAGAGAATTTTAGACCTGAGAGGTACACGGCCAAGAACACGGTCGTGTAGAAAAGCACACGGTCGTGGGTAAGGGCATGTAGCAGACTATGTTCGACAGCAGGAAAACACGGTTAGAAACACGGCCGTATAGGTACCCGTGTACACATGCATGAGTTACATGGCCATGTTGCAAGAATTACACGGCCATGCACGTAAGTCCAGAGAAGTACACGGCCACGAACACGTCCGTGTAGGAGGCCGTGTTCGAAGCTAGAAGTAAAAAAAAAAAAAAAAAAGTCTGGAAACATAAAATTTATGTTTTGCCATATTTCAAGTATGGGATATATGATTGAAATAATCAATGATTATTTCTTTTATAGGAGTTCAAGGTATAGGCCACGAGGCAGCATCCCCAGATCAACAGAGGTTCAGGTTAGCCAACTTTCTGTAAATTCAAGTATTGTCCTGATTGCAACGTGGACAATCATGTTATGTTTTACAGCATTATGGTTTGTTGATTGACGTGTATGACAGACGTTGATTGTCTGTACCACGACATATATGTTAAGTTCGTGTGATGCACGTAGGAATTCATGTTTCATGTAGATATTCATGTACACAATCAGTTTATCATGTTTCATCCAGAATCAATAGCAAGATATTATGTAGGTGCACAAGGCACTATAGTGAGAATAATAAAACTCACATATCAAGTAAAACATGTAATAAGTTCCTAACTGTGGAGCAATCAGTATGCTACACAGTTGGAACTTCAGAAAAGATGGTAATTAAACCAGTTATTGGCGTACCGGTCTCTCGACCCACGGGGAGGTTCTCAGATTCAGTTAGACTGTGAGGACGGACCAAAGGAAACGCTCCCAGTTATGTGCACACTATGGTACGACCAATTAGGGGCCCAAAACCAGAACTAAATTCCAGACAATATCCTAAGACTTATATACAGCCATAAGCATGTTTTTTCAGAGTCCAGTTTCATGTATGTGCATAGTATTGCATGTTATTATTTCATGTTTTTATGTTTGAACTTACTGAACTCATAGCTCACTAGTTTGTTCATATGTTGCAGGTAAGAGACCTGTTCACCAGTAGTACACGGTGGACGACAGACAGGGTATGTACACGCCAGAGGGGCTGGGCGAGGGATTGGTCCTACCATGTGTTTTCCACTGATCAGTTTTGAAATAAGATATATGTACAAGTTAAGAACATGAATTTCTGTCAAGATTATGTGATAAGGAAATCATGATCCATGTACAGATTATTTTGTTAACATGATTTCCTTATCACATTCTCAAGCACAATATATACATATGTGTACATGTTTAAGTTTACAAGTATTACAAATTATGTTTTTAAGAAAAAAAAAAATTATTCCGCAAATTCGGCAAGTATGTTGAAAGTATGTAAGATGCCGGTGACCCTATAGGGCCTATATGCTATTATGGTTAACATCAGAGTTGACTAAAGTAGTGTGTAGCGACCCCAAAA
Organism: Antiaris toxicaria; assembly: GCA_035233585.1. NCBI lineage: Eukaryota > Viridiplantae > Streptophyta > Magnoliopsida > Rosales > Moraceae > Antiaris > Antiaris toxicaria. The sequence goes on from CP141155.1 coordinate 4,248,354, forward strand.
GCAGGGCGGGCCGCCACAATTGGTATCAGAGCAAGTGTTTTACGATGGGTCTAGTTTAGGATACCAATTGTTGCCACAGTTTGTATCAGAGAAGTTGGTAGACCATATCCCGCCTGGCTCCGTGTATGTCCTGTTCGCCGATCTAAGTAAGTTAAGTTTATGTTCATATAAGTAGCTAGTTATGTATGAAAGTAAAGGTTTATAAAATCAACTTTCCAGAAATGAATAGATGATGATATGCTAGCATCAAGAATGATATGAATCTATTATAAAGGATTTAATATAAGTTCATCGTGTGATTTTAGGAATACAAAGCATGATGGAAAACCAAGACCAAGGCCAAAGACAGATAAGGGGACGCCCAACTCTGTCTCAGAGAATGGAAAAGTTGCAGGCTCTTCTAGAAAATCAGATGAAAAAGAACGCAGAATTAAGACAAAGATTAGAACAACTAGAACAAGGACAGGGATCAGTGGGGATTCCTGCACAACAAGAAGCTAAGGTAGAGCAAGTAGTGCCACCAACTGTACCAGAAGTGGTTCAGGAACCACCGACTAGGGTTAACCCAGAGCCACTGTACGAGAGATTCAGGAAGATGAAGCCTCTAGAATTTGAGGGTTCAACTAATCCTCTAGAAGTAGAAGACTGGCTTTCTTCCATCCAGATGATTATGGATTTCATGAGGCTAACTGAACAGGAGAAAGTTCTGTGTGTGTCCTTTGTTTTGAGAAAAGATGCCAGGTTTTGGTGGGACACGATCCGTATGAGGAGAGCCGTGACCACGATGTCATGGGCAGAGTTTTTAGAGGAGTTTAATCAAAAGTACTATGACCCAGCATCACTTCGACCCCAACAGAAAGAGTTTTCAGAGTTGAAGCAAGGCAACATGTTAGTTAGTGAAGTTTGTAAGAGATTTGATCAGCTCTCCCGCCTGTGTCTGTATATAGTGCCAACAGAAAGGGAGAAGATACAGAAGATGATAGGCATGTTCAGGCCTGAGATTTCAGCACTAGTTGACAGTGGCCCAATCCAGCCAACCTCAGTAGCCGACTGCGTTAGTCGTGCTTTGAGGGTAGAGTACCACATTGCCCGACAGAGAGAAGAAAGGGAAAAGGCCTGGGACGCCAGGAAGAAAGAAAAGATCTTAGCCAAGGCCTTTCAACCTTTACAATACAGTAAGGGCAATCAGAGTACAAGATCAGATCTGTCTAGTAATTCAGGCCTTTAGTCCCAACAGAAGAGAAAGGGTAATTCTTAGGGGATTCAAAGTCAAGAAAACAGAAGTCAGTCAAGGAGGACCAACACCACTACAGTACCAGCCAATCCCACCTGTCCTACTTGTAGAAAGAAACAAGCGGGTCAGTGCAGAGCTAGTACAACGGCATGTTTTCAGTGTGGAAAAGAAGGTCACTTTATCAAGAATTGCCCTATGAATTACCAGTCTGTGCTAGGAACAAATTCTTCACGTCCACAACAGCCACAGGTTCATGCACTTAGATTGAGCTACGAAAGCCCTTCAGAAGTGCCTCCAGCAGTGCAAGAAAGACAGGAAAGAGTTCCTCATGTAGATGCAAGAGTGATGGCCCACAACAGGGAAGAGGTAGAAGCAGGAACGTCCAACGTGGTGATAGGTCAGATTTCTGTCGCTAACCACTTGACATCTGTTCTTTTTGACTCTGGGGTCACTTATTCTTTTATATCATATGTATTTGCTGACAAGTTAGAATACCCTAAAGATCACATGGGAAGAACTTTTAGAACTGCTCTCCCTTCAGGAGAAATCATGTTGTTTGAATACTGGTTACCTCATGTACCAGTAATCGTGGCAAATAGGGAGCTCTATGCAGAATTGATCATGATGAAGATTGTAGACTACAATGTAATCCTAGGAATGGATTTCCTAGGAAAATATCTAGCCACGATCGACTGCAGAAACAGAAGAATAGAGTTCAAGCCAGAAGAGGAGGAAAGATTTGAATATATAGATTCCTCAAGAAGGTCAAGCAAGATGATGATCAGTTCAATGAAAGCCAAGAAGCTAATAGCTAGTAGTTGTACTGGATATTTAGCTTATGTGACAGATACAGTAGAAGAGAAGAAATTACAATCGGAGGATGTTCCCGTTGTCAGAGAGTTTCTTGAAGTCTTTCTCGAGGAATTACCAGGAGTACCTCCAGAAAGGAAAATTTCATTTGAGATAGAGCTTCTACCTGGAACAGCACCGATCTCCAAGGCACCGTATCGTATAGCACCAGTGGAGTTAAAAGAATTACAGGTACAGCTGAAGGATCTGCTTGACAAGGGATTCATCAGACCAAGCTATTCCCCTTGGGGCGCTCCCGTACTATTTGTCAAGAAGAAAGACAGGACATTTCGCATGTGCATAGATTACTGAGAGTTGAACAAGGTTACAGTCAAGAATGGGTATCTATTACCTATGATAGATGACCTGTTCGACCAACTCAAGGGTGCAATGGTGTTCTCAAAGATGGACTTGAGATCAAGATACCATCAGCTCAAAATCAAGGACACTGATGTTTCTAAGACAGCCTTCAGAATCCGTTACGGGCATTATGAATTTTTAGTAATACCGTTTGGGTTAACGTATGCTCCGGCAGCTTTCATGGACCTGATGAATAGAGTTTTCAAGGAGTATCTTAACAAGTTTGTCATTGTGTTCATTGATAACATCCTTGTATATTCGAAGACTCATGAAGAGCATAAAGCACAGTTAAGAATTGTTTTCTAGACGCTGAGAGAGCATCAACTCTATGCCAAATTCTCAAAATGTGAGTTTTGGCTAGATAGAGTGCATTTTCTCGGACATGTACTGTCTAAGGAGGGAATTACAGTAGATCCAGTCAAGGTGAAAGTAATAAATTAATGGCCTACACCTAAGAGCGTGACAGAGATACACAGTTTCTTGGGGCTAGCTGGCTATTACAGAAGATTTGTGAAAGGGTTTGCAAGATTGGTAGCACCTCTCACAACCCTTACACGCAAGGAAGGGAAGTATGTATGGACAGAAGAATGTGAAAGAAGCTTCCAAGAGTTGAAGAGACGGCTGACAAGCGTGCCGATCCTCACGCTCCCTACTGAAAGGGAGAAGTATGAAATCTACAATGATGCTTCAAGAGTGAGTTTAGGAGCAGTATTGATGTAGGATGGCAAAGTGATTGCCTATGCTTCGCGTTAATTGAAAGAGCATGAGAAGAATTATCCCATCCATAACGTAGAACTTGCTGCAATAGTGTTCACACTCAAGATTTGGCGACACTATCTGTATAGAGCACAGTGCCAAATTTACACAGATCATCAGAGTCTAAAGTACTTCTTCACACAGAAGGAGTTAAACATGAGACAAAGAAGATGGCTGGAGTTGGTGAAGGACTATGACTGTGAGATCCTTTATCATCTAAGAAAAGCTAACCGAGTAGCAGATGCTTTAAGTAGGAAAACTACAGTTTCGCAGTAGTTGTCTATTGACAAGTTATCAAGACCATTGCAGCAAGAAATTCACTCCCTTGAATTGGAGCTGATATCTGGGACATTATCAGCATTGCAGCTAAAGTCCTCATTGTTTAAAAATATCAAGGAAGCCCAAAAGCAAGATTCAAGTTTAGCAGACTCCCAGGAAGAGAATTCCAAAGATGGATTAATCATGTATCAGGGGAGAATTCACGTCCCAACAGATGAAGAACTTTGAAGGTGAATCATGTCAGAAGCTCATGAAACCCCATATTTAGTCCATCCTGGAGCCACCAAGATGTACCAAGACTTAAAATTGCAGTTTTGGTGGAAAGGAATGAAAGGAGATATTGCAAGATTTGTGAGTAAGTGCCTTACTTGTTAGAAAGTCAAGGCCGAGCATTAGCATCCTGGAGGAAAGTTAGAACTTCTGGAGATTCCAGAATGGAAGTGGGAGCACATCACCATGGACTTTGTGGTAGGGCTACCCAAAACAAGAGAAGGACATCATGCTATCTGGGTAATCGTGGACAGGTTAACGAAGACAGCCAGGTTTATAGCAGTGAAGACCACTTACTCATTGGAGAAGCTGGCTAACCTTTATGTAGCTCATGTTATCAGGTTATATGGAGTTCCAAAGTCCATCGTATCTGACAGAGATGCACGGTTCACTTTAAACTTTTGGAAGTGTGTGTAAAAAGCCATGGGCACAGAACTGAAGCTTAGTATAGCCTTCCATCCTCAGACAGACGGACAATCAGAACGGACTATCCAGACTTTAGAGGATATGCTCTGAGCATGTGTAGTGGATTTCTAGGAGCTTGGAATAAGAAACTACCACTAGTAGAATTCTCATGCAACAACAGTTATCAGGCTTTCATTGGGGTGGCACCTTATAAGGCCCTGTATGGACGAAAGTGCAGATCATCCATCCACTGGTATGACATGAAGGAAAAACAACTACATAAGACAAATTTCATGCAAGAAACTTCAGATGCAGTTGCCAAGATTCAGCAAAGGATGAAGAGTGCTCAGAGCCGACAGAAGAGTTATGCAGATAGAAAACGGAGATCCCTAGAATTTAATGAAGGAGACTTCGTATTTTTGAAAGTGTTGCCCATGAAGGGGATCATGTGTTTTGGTAAGAAGGGAAAACTGAGTCCAAGGTACATTGGACCTTATAAGATTATCAAACGCATAGGAAAGGTTGCCTACAAGTTAGCACTACCTCCAGAGTTATCAGTAGTACACAATGTCTTCCACATTTCGATGCTAAGGAAGTACATGTCAGATCCATCCCATGTGTTACAACAGGAATCAGTCCAAGTCCAAGAGGATTATCTTATGAAGAACAGCCTGTTCAGATACTGGCTAGAGAAGAAAAGGTGCTGAGAAACAAGACTATCCCACTAGTTAAGGTATTGTGAAAAAATCACAACATTGAAAAAGCTACGTGGGAAAGAGAAGATGAGATGAGACTTTCATACCCTCACTTATTCTAATTTTCGAGGACGAAAATCTTATAAGGAGGGGTGAATGTGATACCCGAGAAATTTATCGTTCTCGGAAAAGTTTGTACAAGATATGTGAATGTATATTCATAGTGAGAAATGTTACAAAACAGATGAACTTTTAATTAATGTGATTTTAGTCAAAATTTACATTTTAATTCATGTGAATAATATAAAAGCGAGACATTCATTTAAATTATGATGTCTTAAAATTAATTAGAAAAGCATGTGGAAAGTCTTACAAGAGATCAAGGGCCCTCATTTAAGGATGCCTTGTTCAATGGCTGGGATTAGCCAAGAAATCATGAATTTCTTTTAAAGAAATAAAAGAAAAGAAATTATAGAAAAGGGGCAAATGGGAGCACGTGACTTATGGAGTTAGAAGAAGCATTAGTAGCCAACATTTTTACTTTGTTTGTTGCTGCCAAAGAAAGCCATCGACAAAGAAGAGAGAGAGAGAGAGAGAGAGAGCAGAAGAGAAAACATTTTCTCTGTGTTTTCTTTCAACGGTTTTGGATTTTCTCACCAAGCCAATAAACGTTTAAGTTTTTCAAGCCAAGAATTCAGAAGCAAGTCGTCTTCAAGTTTCTCAAGCAAGGTAATCCCTCAAGCCACTCATTCTCATACTTTTCCCTGTTGAAATCCGGGTTGGTTTTGAGTGGAAAAAGGAATGAATGAGAGTTTGCATGTTGAGATTTTCTGGTTAAATCGAAACATGGTACAAGTCTAGATGTTGTTAAGCACGAATTCACGAGTTGATGATTTAGAAAACCAAGTTTTAGTCGAGTTCACTTCAAGAACAATTTTGAATTTTAAATATTGAGTCAAGAGACATGGTGGAAGCAAAAATATGAGATTTTTGCTTATGAAACCATAGATTGATGATTGTAGAAATGTAGTTTATACCTTGAAATGGTCTTATAGAGATCGATTTTGAGTGCAAGCAGTAGAACAAAGGCCATGAAAGCCATAGAAAAACAGAGGTGAAGATTTCAGACTCAGAATCAAGATTCTGGGTTAAACACGGGCGTGTTGAGAACACGGTCTCGAACATGCCCACATACACGACCGTGTTTCGAGATAATTTTAGACCCAAAAAGTACACGACCAAGAACATAGCCATGTATCGGGCCATGTAGAAAAGCACACGGTCGTAGGTAAGGACGTATAGCAGACCATGTTCGACAGTAGGAAAACACGGTCAGAAACACGGCTGTGTAGGTACTGTGTATACATGTATGAGTTACATGGTCATGTTGTAGGAATTACACGACCATGCACGTAAGTCCAGAGAAGTACACGGCCACGAACACGCCCGTGTAGGAGGCTGTATTCGAAGCCAGAAGTTAAAAAAAAAAAAAAGAGTCTGGAAACATAAAATTTTATATTTTGCCATATTTCAAGTATGGGAAGAGTTCAAGATTAGGCCGCGAGGCGGCATCCCCAAATCAGCAGAGGCTCAGGCTAGCCGACTTTCTGTAAGTTCAAGCATTGTTCTGACTGCAACATGGATAATCATGTTATGTTTTACAGCATTATGCTCTGTTGACTGACGTATATGACAAACATTGATTGTCTGCACCACGACATACATGTTAAGTTCATGTCATGCACGTAGGAATTCATGTTTCATGTAGATGTTCATGTATACGATCAGTTTATCATGTTTCATTCAGAATGAATAGCAAGATATCATGTAGGTGCACAAGGCACTATAATGAGAATAATAAAACTCGCACCTCAAGTAAAACATGTAATAAGTTCCTAACTGTGGAGCAATCAGTATGCTATACAGTTGGAACTTCAGAAAAGATGGTAATTAAACCAGTTATTGGCGTACCGGCCTCCCGACCCACGGGGAGGTTCTCAGATTCAGTTAGACTGTGAGGACGGACCAAAAGAAATGCTCCCAGTCATGTGTACACTACGGTGCGACCAATCAGGGGCTCAAAACCAGAACTAAATTCCAGATAATGTCTTAAGACTTATATACAGCCATGAGCATGTTTTTTCAGAGTCTAGTTTCATATATGAGCACAGTATTGTATGTTATGATTTCATGTTTTTATGTTTGAACTTACTGAGCTCATAGCTCACTAGTTTGTCCACATGTTGCAGGTAAGAGACTTGTTCACCAGTAGTACATAGTGGACGACGGACAGGGTATATGCATGTCAGAGGGACTGGGCGAGGGATTGGTCCTGCCATGTGTTTTCCGCTGATCAGTTTTGAAACAAGATATATGTAAAAGTTAAGAACATGATTTTCTGTCAAGATTATGTGATAAGGAAATCATGATCCATGTACAGGTTATTTTATTAATATGATTTCCTTATCACATTCTCAAGCACGATATATATATATGTGTACATGTTTAAGTTTACAAGTATTACAAGTTATGTTTTTAAGAAAAAAAAATTATTCCGTAAATTCAGCAATTATGTTAAAAGTATGTGAGATGCCGGTGACCCTGTGGGACTTACATGCTATTGCGGTTAACATCAGAGTTGACTGTAGTAGTGTGTAGCGACCCCAACAGCAGGGCGGGCTGCCATAGTTATCACTTATCCAATGTATACATTCTCAATCCACAATGTATATATATACATGTATCAAGAAAGCATATCAAACTTGCAAATTCTCCACTTACTTGCATTGGTGTATTTTTTCAATAGAATAAATGAAACTTTACATTTAAGTTTTTCAAACTCAAATCACATGCATTAACGTTTCTCTTCAAGGAAACTAAATAAACTTAGCATTTTAAATTCTTAGATTCGCATATACTCTTTCCTATGCCAAAATAAACCAAACTCAACTATTTTCAAACCCTAACTTTCTCATCTACACATATTCACACTCAATCCCCATTTTGGGTCCGAAAATCATCAAATAACTAGAAAAAAGGAGTGGATTACCTTGATTCGAAAATGCCTTCTTGTTCTTGAAGGCGGGGTTCACGATTTTCGGAAGGGAAAACGAGGGGAAACTCGAACGTGGGGGTGTGAAACGACGTGGTTCTTTCACAGCTGAACAGGGCCGAAAATGGCAAGGAAGAAGAAATGAAAATGGGTTTCTGACTCTTTTTTTCATGATCTCTCTCTCTATCACTCTCTGTTTCTCTTTCTCACTCCCCCCCCCCCCCAAGGTCTCTCTCACTGTCGCAGATGCAGAAAGAAGAAGAAGAAGAAGAAGAAGAAGTTTCCATATGCTTTCTTCTCTCTCCTCCTTTCATTAATATTATACGACCTTCTCACTCTCACACACGCCCTCTCTCTTTCTCGACACGCACGTGTAGCAGGAGGAGGAAGGCTCAATTAATTCCTCTCTCCCTCGCTGCCTACACGTCCTTCTCCCTTCGAACATGCCTTCTCTCTCTCATTCCTACATGCCCATTTACAGAGGAAAGAAGGCCTAAATCAATTGGCTTTCTAGCCAAACAAGAGGATGGCATTTTGCACTTCCACTTGCATCCTAATTCTTCTGACCCTCAATTCTTAGCTTTTAATATTATTCAAATATTCTTATTATATATCTAAACAATATTAAATCGTTCATTTGCAATAAAATTGTTATATTATTTACAATTTATTTGCCTTAGGAAGGATGAGTTTTCCTGGTTATTACACTTTTTACTTCACACTCCATACAATCACTTGAAATCATTTCTTCTTTTAACATCAATACTCAAAACAAGTTAAAATCACTCCATCAACATATCTCCTAGAGTTGTGTAACGTAATTCTCGCATGAAAAAAAAAAAAAGAACAACACAATACAACCTAGGTTCATTTTCTTGTTTCACATCAACTTTAAAATTAAGCTCCAAAATAGTTTTTAACTTGATTTTTACCAAAGAAATAAAAATCAACTTAAATCCATTTTTATTTCACAAGGTACATATTCATGAAAACACATGAAAATCATGATAAAAACATGTTTTAAAAAACTTACTTGACTCTTAGTATGAAAAACCCTTGGTCTTGAGACTTGAAACACTTTCTCTCAAGTTTAGTGAACTTTTGGAAAGCTTGGAACTCAGGAACGTTTTTGGAAGGTTGGAAAATTTTCTTTTCTGCTGTTTCTTACTGAAATAGATGTGAAAATTCTGATTTCAAAATACAATTTTTAAGAGACCTTTTTGCAAACTTTTTGGGAAAATTTCAACAGATTTCCAGCTGTTTCCAGACCTCTTCCGAGTGCATGGCCACTTCTTGGCTTCATTAATTGCTTATTTCTTTCCAATTTTGACTTTTAGTCAAAATTGCCAAAATTTTCAAAAATTCTTATCCCTTGATTTTGAGGTGAGATTAGATCTCATCCATTGATTTTGAATAATATCAAACAAATAATATTTATTAATACAGTATAAATTTGATCTAATTACAGTCTAAACTTTGTCTGTCGAAAATTCGATCAAAAAGTCAAACCGATCAAATTTTGATGTTAACTTCCCAGAACGATGTTAGAGTCTTCCGATTCGTCAAAACTGTTCAAATCATTTTATAAACCATAGGTAATTCATTATTTTCCATCCAGGGTTTACAGTCAGTACATCTCTTGTCTCAAGGATTTTCTCCCTTTTTCGGTATCAAAAATATACTATTTAAAGCATGTCGATCCAACATTCATTATAGTAACCGTATTCTTACTTCAACATTGCTATAAATCATTCATACATTCTGTCTAAATATTAGAAATATAAATAACACATTTTGCTTTCACATAAGCATATTATCTATTTAAAATTTATATCATTCCGACAACCGTAATAGTCTTGATTGTCACAATGTAATCGGTCAAACACTACTCAAAATGAAAATGGCTATTTTACTCAGAAATGAAATGTTCTAAATATCTTTGTAAATTCTTGCTCCTATAAAATATGAATTCCAATGACTTTTGCTACTATAACCTTCTTGACCGTGATTTTTTTCCTTTTTTTTTTCCAAGCAATTTATGTACCTATGAATGATTTGACCGATCTAGCTCCGGCCAATAGTAGACAATAACTCTCTCCCAGACACAGCTTATAGCTTTTATTATACTGTGCTCTCTAAAGAGTAGCTCTTTTTAAGTGTCCGTAACAGAATGAAGATGGAGGTTGGGGATTACACATAGAGGGTCATAGCACAATGTATGGTTCTGTGGTGAACTATGTTACCTTGAGGTTGTTGGAAGAGGGTCCTGATGATGGTGAGGATGGGGCAATGATCAGAGCCAAAAAATGGATACTTGATCATGGCGGTGTTGTTGGAATTCCGTCATTGGGAAAGATTTGGCTAACAGTAAGATCATGATCTTATTATATTATTATGTACCACATATGTATGCGTGTGTATGCTGATCATATATATTTGTCTTGGGACTAAGAATTTGTCTGTTAAATTTAAAACATGAGATAATATATATATATATATATATCTAGTAGCTAGCCGTGTGTGTGTTAAAATGAAGACCTATATATATAATTAGGGCTTGAAGCATGAACAAATTCAAATAGCAGAAATAGATCATAGCAAAGACAAAAAGATTTTTCCTTTCAAATTGTGCTTATAGTTATTGTTGGAATTCTTTTCTCGTGGTTGTTAATTCTTGTTTGATTGGTTTGCTTCCTTTCGATTAACTTTAATTTGTAATAAAAAATTTTTTTGATGAATTTAGTTACAAAGTTAATTGCTGCTTGAAATACAAAAAGAAGTATACTTGAATTCTCCTCGTATAAAAGTTGTGTCATACCATCTATATATATATGTATATCTTTTGCCGAAATTATAGTATATTCGAAGTAAGCAATAGGTTTAAAATAGTAGACAGAAATATTTATTAGTAAATAATTTATCCGCAAAAATATTAAACAAGGTAAATAACTATTTATTAGGTAGATATACTATTCATTTGAAAATTTTTAAACCTGCCATTTACCCCCAGAAGTTTCAAAAAAGTGCTATCACTTTTCTATATATATATTCTACTACTTCCCTTTGTATATAGCAGATGCAAAAATGTCCAATATGTACCAATGTAAAAAAAGAAGAGGATGAAAAATATCCTACACGGACGTATCTAAAGTAGACAACTTGAAAAATTAGAAAATTGCAAGCTTGCAGGAGATCTTATTTTGATATCATGTTAATTTATTGTGTTATATTCTCATTTGGTTTAGGTACTTGGTGTATACGAGTGGTCAGGCTGCAATCCAGTGCTCCCTGAACTATGGCTCTTTCCGAGGATGTTTTGCATTCATCCAGGTTGACACATATCTTTAGTTACAAAAGTCAAAATTTTTGTTGTTTTCTTGCGCAAAAAAACAAATAAATAATAATTTAAATCGGATTTTTGTCAGCTCATTTTTACGGAACTAAACAACTTTAAACTTTCCTGATCAAATTAATGCAGGCAAAATGTTGGCCTTAGCTCGTATGATTTACTTGCCCTTAGCATTCTTATATGGGGAAAAATTTGTTGGCCAATAACCGAAATGGTTCAATCACTATGGCAAGAACTCTACACTCAGCCTTACGATGAAATAAATTGGAATAAAGCTCGAAACACTGTTGCAAAGGTTAGTCTCAACTCACTATTTTCGATGACTTAGGTTTGCAAGAGATTTTTTTTTTGGGTTAAATAAATGGTGGTGCTTATTATCTTGGGGTTAGGTCAATAGGTGAGAGGTGATCGGGTTTGTATTGATAAGTTCGAAGCTTGATATTATGTTTTTTTTTTTTTAATAAACGAGTCATTTAAAAAAAAATAACAATGCTTATGCAATTAATTTGTCAGGAGGATCTGTTTTACCAACGTCCTATGGTGCAAGACATGCTTTGGGGATTTCTTTACCACGTAGCAGAACCAATTCTTGCATGTTGGCCATTTTCTATTATAAGAGAGAAGGCGCTTAGGGTTGTAATTGAACATGTGCATTATGAGGATGAAATTACCAGATATTTGTGCATGGGAAGTGAAGAAAATGTAATTTAAATAAAATCTCTCTCTCTCTCTCTCTCTCTAAACGAAATCATTCAAGTTATTGTTTTTCTCCTGCAAGCAGATGTGGAGTATGCTTGCTTGTTGGGCTGAAGACCCACATTCAGAAGTCTTCAAGTATCACCTAGCTAGAATGCCAGACTATCTATGGCTTTCTGAAGATGGAGCCAAGTGTCAGGTTTTCAAGTCATCCTACCCTAGTTAATGCATAAAACTATCTCTTTTATAAACAGAAGAATATGTGCCATGCATTGAAATTGTGAAAACACATATACAATAGATAGAAAGGATATAAATATACATATACATATATATATATATATGCGGGAGTGTGTGTATAGGGGGGGTGTGTTTGGGGGAGGGGATACACTTTTTAAACATTGTTTTAATAAACATCCCCAAGTTCTATTTTAACTAGACCAAATAATAAAAGCGGTTGTTTTCTCAAAAAAAGAAGTTATTTATATATTTATACAAATTATTTGGACTTTATTAAAAAAAGAATAGGTTATATTTTGAAATTTTACATTTATATACCCTCAAATTTTATTTAATAGGAAAATATATATCTTTTCTCACTTAACATTTAACTTTGACCATTAAGGAACCAAAATACTTTGAAAAAATAAAATAAAATAAAATAAAAATAAAATTTTACCCAATTGTTTCTCTCTCCTCCTCCTCCTCCCTCACGCGTTCTCTCTCTCTCCTCTCTAGCCGTCTTGCATTCTCTCTCTGTTCTCTCGCTCAATACAAACACATTGCTCTCTTTCACTTTTTCACTCCCTCTCTCTTTCTCTATCTCTGCCGATCACGACAACGGCTGTGCCATTTCCCACTGACGGCTTGACGTCCACAAGTCGTCCTCGTTGCCGTCGCTGTCGTCAGGTTGATCTCGTTGGTTGCCGTCATCGTTGCCGATTCCCCCTCTCTTTGTCTTCTCTTCCTTCTCTTCTAACATCACCGGCTAGAGCAGATCTTGGCGGCTAGCGTTCTCGACCTCGCTCTTTCCCCGCCTCTCTCTCTCTCTCTCTCGCTTCATCTTCGGCATGGCGTCCAAGATCGGAGACGGTGTCAATCAAAGATCAACCTCGATTGGTGGCCGTTGCATTTGGAAGAGAGAGAGAGAGAGAACGGTGTCAATCAGAGATCAACCTCGATTGGTGGCCGTTGCATTTGGAAAGGCGGTGGAGACAGGGAGAGAGAATTTGTTTTTCTAAATTTTTTATTTTATTTAATTTTATTTAATTTTTGAGGGTATTTTAGTTATTTTAATGATCAATATTGAATGTTAACTGAGGAAAGGTTTATATTTGCCTATTAAATGAAATATGAAGCTATATAAATGTAAAATTTCAAATCGTAAAGTATATTTTTTTAATAAAGTCAAAATACATGGTATAAATACATAAATAACCCAAAAACAAATGTTTGACCTATATCAGTAATGATAGATTTTATGATCAATTGACCGGACCTAATTAACTAATGAAACAACTATTTTAATGATCAACAATCGTATTTCTCATATGAAAAAAAAAACTCATTTAATTGTTTTAAAAAGAAAAGTACAAAGGAGCAAATTAGATCATCTTCAATACTAATACTTTTATGTATGTCAATATTATATTTATTATAAAATAGTGTGTAAAATAGTATTATTTTACTTTATACTTTAATATATTATACTATTTTTTATGCTAACTTATATCCGTTGTATAATTTTAGTGTCTCGAATAATATCTAACTAATTATATTTTAACACATTATTATAAAATATTAGATTTTAAAATATTAAGAATCAATTATAAAGTATTTCAAACTTTTTAATATAATATAGCATTATAATATTGATTAGATATAATTTAAGACATTAAAAATTGGATAGAAGATTTGGGTTCTTCTTATACTATATTCTAATTTTTTTTCATCATCATTATCCTTTGAAAATTGTAAATATAAACTTTTAGTATTTAAATAAATAAAAAATAAAAATACTATAATAATTACATGAGACAATAATTAATAAAAATTTAAAATAAAATTTAGTATTGGTTATCTTATAGAAAATTTACTACTAAATTTAGTACATAATAAATTTAATAAGAAAGATAGGATCACATTAAAGAGCACTCTTTTTCTTAATCAAAAAACAAAAATTTTTGTTGGAACACTTGTTTAGCATTGTACTTGAGATGCTCTTATAATCAGACATGACCATTTTCCGTCTTAAACCCTACAAAATACGAGCCTTAGATGATAAGATGAGTTTAATTTCTTCTCATTTTCGTTTAGTTATTGATATATTATGCTGACCATGTTGCAGGGTAATGGCTCTCAAACATGGGATGTAGCTTTAGCGGTTCAAGCAATTATCGCCTGTAATATGTATGAAGAGTATGCGCCAACACTTAGAAAAGCACATGAATTCTTGAAGGCTTCACAGGTTTGGTCTCCTTAATATGCTACTTACCCAGTAACGAAGCCACCTAATATCCACGTACTTTAACTTTTGAAACTTCATTTTCTATTCCTAATTTTTTTTAGAAAAATATTTAATAATACTAACTTTTTGATCTCTAGAAAAATTATTATTATGTCTTTATTTAATGGTTAATACATATAACTGCGTTATTTTGTTGCTGGATAAATACTTCAATCAAAAATATTTTCTTTTGGCTCCATCTGATCACTTAATACCGATCGATGAAGAGATGTTATATCTGTATTCAGGTTCGTGAAAACCCTCCTGGGAACTTCACACAAATGCACAGAAATATGTGTAAAGGTGGTTGGACTTTCAGTGTTCCAGACCATAATTGGGTAGTCACTGATTGCACTGCAGAAGCGCTAAAGGTAAGATTACAACATAAATGCATAATGGAGTGTCAAAAAAAATTTTTTTATTTTGCAAATTCTAAGGGCCGTTTGGAGGATTTTGAAGATAGAGTTTTGGAGGTTAAGTTGAAATTGAAATGTGTTTGAGGAGGACTTTAGAAATAAATCGTGACATAAAAAATAGTGAAAAATTTGAAATGCATTCTAAAAAAAAAAAGAAGCAAAATGGATCTTTTATTATTTGTTTTGTCCATGTGAATATTTTGATGCAAGAATTATTTTATTTTGATTTAAAATAAAAAAGTTACAACTTTTAAAATTTGAGATTTTTAAAAAAAGAAAAAAAAAGTAAAATATAGAATTGAGAGTTTTGGATTAGATGATAAATTTTTGTCAAAAAAAAGTGCCCTTAAGGAGGGCCTAAAGCTTTATGATGATGGCATAATGTAAATATAGCATTAGTAAATAACATTATTCATATTAGAAAGTCGAATAGATTAGGACAAATTACATATTTTCTTCTTAATTTTGAGTCTCGTAAGGATTTGCTCTTCGAGCTTTCAATTGTAGCATCCATTTCTTCTAAATTTTAAAAAGTTATCTAATTTAGACCCTCAAGTTAAATTTTGAATAAAAAATAACAGATGTCAAGATATAAGATGAAGGAGTTAAATAAAACAATTGAAATGACAACTCTAACCCTTTTATATCTCAAATTAATAAAATTTAAAGGCACACGTTTCTTTGAAAAAAAAAAATCAAAAGTTAATGAGTAAAATACTCTTAAGGTGCAAAAGAAAAATGGTGTGTTGAAAATTAAAAAATAAAAATTAACAGTTAAGAAAAACCACTTGCATCTTTCTTAGTTTCTATTCTCTATGGGTATCTTTATGGTTGGGTAGAGGAGATAATGATGCCGCATTGGAGGAGGAGAAGCAGTTAGCAAACGTGAAGGGGTGGTGGAGCAGAGGAGATTTGCGGGAACCACGGTGGCCGGAGAAGATCCGAGAAGGGGTGGAGATACCGTGCATGAGGGTTTGAGGAAACATCAACAGAGATATCGCAGGTAGGGGTGGGAGAGATCTTGGTGTCGCAGTGGGGCAGAGTAGATCAAAATAGAAGATTTGAGATTCAATGAACATTACATTTTTTTTAGGGATAAAGAGGTAAATAAATCAAAATTAAACTTCAATAAAAATAAATAACTGAAAAAATTTAAGCAGTTAGTAAATAGCATATTTTTGGTAAGTCATGATTTACCATAACTTAAAATTTTAAAAATACCATTTATATGTAAGTTTTAGTAAATTTATTTGAATAAAGGGAGTTGATTGGTCGCCCGTATATGTTAAAATTAGATAAATTTTTAAGGTAAAATAAGAATATTATTTGTATTAAAATTAGATCTGTTATAAATTTTTTAAAGTTTTAAATTCTGCTATTTACTTATAAAGTATATGAAAAATGACATATTTCTTACAATTCCCTTTTTTTAAATATGAAATAAGTTAATCACTGAGTGTAACTAAATTAATAATTATTTGAAAAAAAAAAAATCTTCAGACTAGTGAGATGCAACGAATACAAGCACACAATATGATTAAGAGTTACCTTTCTAATTTCCTTTCATTTTTTAAAGGATTTAAAAAAAATCGCTTCATTTGCTTTTATAGAGTTGCCGTCAATTTATTGATCATGTCATTTTCCATCCAAAATTTAATTGAACGACTAAATTTGATAACTTTTTAAAGTTTAGGGAGAATGGATGTTACAATTTAAAATTGATGGGACAAATCATTATATAGTCTAAACTTCAGGGAGAAAATATGTAATTTGTCCAATATATTGTTTTGACACATTTGTGTAATAAATATAACATCAAAAATTGGTGTGAGTGTGTGTGTGTTTTGAGATGTTCTTAGAATGGTTTTTGTCATTAAGGTATATGACTTTGTTCTGTTTACAGGCTACACTCTTGCTCTCTCAAATTTCACCAGCTCTAGTAGGAGAAAAAATGGATACTGAGTGCTTCTATGATGCTGTTAATCTCTTGCTTTCTTATCAGGTAAAATTATTTTCTTAATTTTGAATTACGAATAGAATCTAACTTTTCTTTCCTCCTTTTTTTTTTAATATAATATATTTTTGATACGTACATCTTCTTGTATATGTCATCTTTAGTCTTGAAACCAGGGACGAAGTCGGTAAATTTATTAGGGAATCGAGTTAATTCAAAGTAAGTGTAAATGAAACTTTTAAATACATTTTGAATAAAACTTGATATTAAGGAAGAAAAAAAGCGGGGGGGGCGCAGGGTTGGGGGTGGTGGTGGGGGCGGCGGCGCGCTGCGCGCGGGCCGCCGGCTGAAGGGAGAGGGAGTGGGGGAGGGGGTGGGGGGGGGTGTGTGGTGGTGTTGGGCGTGGGGTGTGCTGATAAGAAAAAAGAGTGTTAAAATAAAAATCTCTTTTAGTTTCGGCTAGCTTCGTCCCTGCCGTAAACATATACGTTAATAATTTATTTTCTTTTTAAATCTCCATTGCAGAGCAGTAATGGTGGTTTTCCTGCTTGGGAACCACAAAGAGCATTTCGTTGGTTAGAGGTATCTCTCTCTCTCTCTCTCTTTTTAAGCAGTGGAACTGTGTTACTCATATTGGTGAAGTTTACATATCATAGAAATAGGTTTTTGCATGGTAATATATACTAAATACGTATGACACTAAATTTGGTTGATGGGCGGGCATTGTTTAACGACGTATTTTTGCAATTCTGTAGAAGTTCAATCCCATAGAGTTCCTTGAAGATACTATTATTGAGCGAGAGTGAGATTTCTTCTGTGTAAAAAATTAAAGACAAGATCATACAAATTTAATTTCTAAAACTGAAGTTTCATGGTCTCATGATCTCAGGTACGTAGAGTGTACTTCCTCAGTTCTTCAAAGTTTGATACTCTTTTGGAAACTATATCCGAGACATCGGAGAAAGGAAATTGATAGTTGCATATCAAAAGGAATGTGCTACCTTGAAAATGAACAAAACTCCGACGGTTCATGGTAAATAATTTCTGATGTATTGCTAAAAACCTAGTCTTCTTATCTAGATTTTGAATTAACTAATTAGTTTTTTTATTATATCTTGCATTTATAAAAAAAAGTCCCGTGTTCTTTTTCGAGGGGATGATTTAATTTGATCATATTTATTATTATTATTATTATTATTATTTTGCATTTGATAGTTCTTTCTTATTATAATATTCCCTTATTTCGCCTTTAGGTGTATTTTTATTTCTTAGCATCCTTTCGTTGCCCCTATATTTTCTTTTTTATATGTTAGAGTCGATCAGGGATTGTTATAGGATGGGGTTTGGAGCCGTTACCAACTTATGTACTGTGCCTCCTAACACTATCGATGCTTTTTCTCTCTGAGTGCGAACTTAGTTAGGATATGTGTTGGATTTTTGTATATTAGTTCTTATATGTTTCTATTAAAAGTTAGGCCAATCTTTATGCAATATTGGTTTATAATTAACAGGTATGGTCGATGGGGAATTTGTTACACGTACGCTACCTGGTTTGGTGTAGGGGTTGGTAGCTTGTGGGGAAAATTATAAAAACAGTCCTACTTTGCGAAAAGCTTGTGAATTCCTTCTCTCAAAGCAACTACCGGATGGTGGATGGGGAGAAAGTTATCTTTCTTGCCGGAACGAGGTATGTTCGGAACTATAAATGCGATATTTAAATTATCAAAATGTAGATGCAGACAAATAAAATTATAAATTAATAACTGGCAAGAGTTATTTTAGTGAGATTTTTTTGTGGTTATCTATTTTATTAATTTAAAAGAAAAATTTTTAGATTTGGAACATGAGACTTGAATCCCATTTAATATGCGGAAAATTATCTAAATACAGTCATTTTTTTCATTCATTTACTAGCATGATATAAATAATTCTCCTTTCTTAATCAATTTGATTGTCTAGTGTCAAATTTTTGTGTCATGTTAGTATACTATTCTTTAAATTTGTATAATTTAGGTGCTTTTCCTTCTAATTAATATGACCTCCTCTATAGATCATAAGTTGCAGTTATTATTCACAAAAGAAAAAACAAATGCAAATTAAACACGGTACTCATACTGAAAGATTTTGTGGCTCCTTCTTCTATGGTTGTGTAATGTACGGGTGGTTATCTATTCTGAACAGGTGTATACTAATCTGGATGGTAACCGTTCAAATTTAGTCCAAACTGCGTGGGCATTGTTATCCCTCATTGTTGCCGGACAGGTCAGGATACACACACATATGGTTCTATCATTCTTAATTATTTGAAATGATCTTTCAACTGTAACTTTCTTTTTAAACAACTTATAATACATAACCAGTTGTCTTATTTATAATTCTATATAAAATTATGTGTAGCATAATAAGTTAGCCGGAAATGCCATATATGTGTATATATATAACTCGTTTTCGATATTATTAATGATTTTGCAATTTTTGGGATCTACTTTTCTTGGTGTTATTTGACTCAATATTTGCCAAGTATTGGTAAAAATGCCAAAATCATATACAAAATGAACTACGGGAATAAAATCCCCAATCGTTTGGATTTTAGGAAGGAATTGAAATAAACATTGTTTAATTCTTCCATTCACACATGTGTAACTACTGTTGATTTATTGCGGGATGGAGTTTGTTATGGGATGTCAAGCTAGATAATGGTAACCACTAGGTTCATTAGGAAAAAATAAAAATAAAAAGTTGTGCAACTACTATGAATTCTAAGCCAATGTTTAGTAAAAGGGATAAAGAGGTGGAAGGATAGATAGATAGATGAAAAACATGTTAAATGAGGGATTAAATGAAGTTGACATGGAAAAATGAAAGAAAAGTTTAAGATGTAAAGATGTCAAAATTTTGGTTTTCAACCTAAGTTACATGTTGGAAAGATGAAGTTTTGAAAGAACTGATTTTGATGCTAAAGAAACGTGTGTAAATATAGGAAAATCAATCAAAAAGAAGAACAAAGATAAAAAACGACCGGAAGAGGAAATTCTTGAAGATTTCTTGTAAGTTTAAACATATTACATGTCTGAACTCGAACGAATTGTATTTGTGTGTTTTACATATGTTAGAATGCACAATAGAGTAAGTTTGATATGTTGGAGTTTAAGGAAAATGCAAAGAAAATGGAAGTATGCATCCAAAAATATAGAAAACAGGGTTTTCTGATATACACGTGCTTGTACATTTAGTACACGAGCATGTATAAGGTCGTGCATGGAAAATACACGACCGTGTTCTCCAAAATTCTGTGTACAAAGGGTTACACGGCCAGTTACACGGGCGTGTATCGGGCCGTGTCTCCGAGCATTTGAAAAATGCCCCGATGGGGGAATTGACTAAGCTACACGACTAAGGACATGGCCGTGTAGCCAACCGTGTTTTAACACACACGATCAAGTTCGAGGGCGTGTTCTTGTAGCTGAAAACTGACTGAGCTACACCGCTCGAAACACGCTCGTGTAGGAGACCGTGTACTTCATGGTTTTGTGTTCCGAAGAGTACACGGCCATGAACAAGGTCGTGTACCAAACCGTGTCACCCATAGATGTTTTAAAATGTCTTTTTATGATAGAAATGAAGTAAGGGATTGATGTATAAGGATCTTAAGAGAGTTATAATGCCTTTAGGTCCTTAATCTTGAACATAATGTACTAGCCTCTCACGAGGTAGAGGTTACAATGATGTGGATGTAATGAATAATGAGGGTAAGCTAAGGGTCGCTCCCTAACCCCTCTACTTTGCGCGCTATAGTACATTCAAAACGGGCCCAATAGACTGAATAGAATGGTAATGAATGAAATAACTGAACATAATGAATGAATTGAGTCTGATGGATGTAGATAGATGGATTGAAGATGAATGGAATGAATAGAGTAATGTAAGATATACGAGTATGATGTAATGTATTATTCTTTATTCTATGTTATGTTTGAACTTACTGGGCTTTAGCTCACTAGTTTGTTCGTGTTCAGGTAATAGAGGTAAACAACCAGCTGCGTGAACTAATGCTAAGGATGAAAGACTGTGGGAATGGAGTGCTGATGCCATGGAACAAGTTATGGGTCTGCGACGTTTATCCGCCAAAGAGAAGAAGAAAGGAAGAAAATGAAATGATGAAAGAAAAATTATGTATGATGTAAATATAAGAACCACAACTATTTTGCAAATGTTATGTATAAGTATAAGGAAAGAAATTTTCAAAAGTGCTACTAATATTTCTTTAGTATTCTACTTTAAATTACTATAATGTAAATAGATGAATAGAAATGATATGAATGTAAATGGTGACGTGCCCAAGCAACTTGGGGCATCACAGTGACGTGCTTGCGCGACGCAAGGCGTCATTCTTATGTAAAGAATAGTAATGAAAGATGAAACGAAAGTACTTTGACACGCCCGTGCGATGCGGGGTGTCACAGAAGAAACAGCTCACTCTTACCTCTTTCTCTCGAACATTCTTGGCCAAAAAGAACAAAGAAATCTGGTCTGTTTTCTTCTCCCTTTTTCCCTGCGATTTTGATGTTTTTCAAGCTCAAGAAGTCACTCAAAGTTGGTGCAAGTAAAGAGTGAAATTCGGACTTAAAGAGTAAGCAAGTAAGTAGAACAAACTCAGTTTTCAGTTTTGATTTTTCTGAGTTCAAATATGTACGTTTGTTAGGGACAAAAAGGGGGAAATGAATGATTTTGGTTTCTTGGACCAAAACCAAGTTAGAAACGAAATTCTAGTTTGATTTTGGAATGATTGTGAGCTTAGGAAGTGAATTGAAACAAGATAAGTTGCTTTTCATTCTTATGCATGAAGGTGATAAGGTTGTATGTAATGAACTGGAAATAAATAGAGGATAGATGAAAAACAAGTTAAATAGACGATTGAATAGAGTTAGTATGAGAAAAATGAAAGAAAAGCTTAAGATGTGGAGATGTCAAAATTTGATTTTCAACTTAAGCTACATATTGATAGATGAGGTTGTTGAAAGAACTTATTTTGATGCTAAGGAAACGTGTCTAAATGTAGGAGGATTTCAAGAAAAGAAGAGCAAAGATTGAAAGTGACCAGAAGAGGAAATTCTTGAAGATTTCTTATAAGTTTAAACATATTGATTGACTGAACACGAATGAATTGTGTTTTGTATGTTTTACATATGAAGAATACATGATTGAATGTGTTTGAGGTGTTAGAGTTAAGGAAAAACTCAATGAAAAAGGAAGTGTGCATCTAAAAATGCAGAAAACAACGTTTTTTGATATACACGGGCATGTATAAGGCCGTCCATGAAAAATACACGACCGTGTTCCTTAGAATTCTGCGTACAGAGGGTTACATGGCCAGTTACATAGACGTGTATCAAGCCGTGTCACCGAGTCTTCAAGGAAGGTCTCGACTGGGTAAATTGACTAAGCTACACGGCCAAGGACACGGCCGTGTAGCCAACCATGTTTTAATGCACACGGCCAATTCCAAGGGCGTGTTACTGTAGCCAAAAATGGACTGAGCTACACAGCCCGAAACACAGGCGTGTAGGAGACCATGTCTTTCATGGTTTTGTGTACAGAGGAGTACACGGCCATGAACAACGCCGTATACTAACCCGTGTCTCCCATAGATGTTTAGAAATGTCTTTTTATGATAGAAATGAAGTAAGGAATTGATGTATAAGGGTCTTAATAGAGTTATAATGCCTTTAGGGTCATTAAATCTTGAACATAATAAAGATGGTAATGTAAAATGATGTAAGTTTTGACGTACCAACCTCCCGCGAGATGGAGGTTACAATGATGATGATGTAATGAATGATGAGGGTGAGCTAAGGGTTGTTCCCTGGCCCTTCTACTTTGCGCACTATGGTACGTTCAAAACAAGCCTAATAGATTGAATATAATGGTAATGAATGAAATAACTGAACATAATAAATGAATTGAGTCTGATGGATGTAGATAGATGCATTAAAGATGAATGAAATGAATAGAGTAATGTAAGATGTACGAGTATGATATAATGTTTTATTTATTTTATGGTATGTTTGAACTTACTGGACGTTAGCTCACTAGTTTGTTCGTGTTTAGGTAATAGAGGTAAACAACCTGCAGCTTGAACTAATGCTAAGGATGAAAGACTATGGGAATGGAATGCTGATGCCATGGAACAGGTTATGGGTCTGCGACGTTTATCCTCCAATGAGAAGAAGAAATGAAGAAAATGAAATGATGAAAGAAAAATTTTGTATGATGTAAATATAAGAACTACAACTATTTTGTAAACGCTTATGTATAAATATAAGAAAAGAAATTTTCAAAGTAATACTAATATTTCTTTAATATTCTATTTTAAATTACTATAATGTAAATAAATGGATAGAAGTGATGTGAATGTAAATGGTGGCGTGCCCAAGCAACTTGGGGCGCCACAGTGACATGCTTGCGTGACACAAGGCACCACTTTTATGTAAAGAAAGATGAATGAAAGTACTATGACGTGCCCACGCGACGCGGGGTGTCACATTGTTGGATTGGTAACGTTTGAGGGGTGATGAATGTTTTCTTGTTGCATGCTTGGTTTCATTGTTGTTTTGCTTTGTTTTTGGATTCCTTGAACACTTAACTTTGATCACTTTGTCACCATGCCTGCGTAGAGAATGTTTATGAGCACTTTAGTGATTTTTATGTTTCATTTAATTCTATAAGCTGTTTGAGTGTTATTCGAGGCAAAATCCTAGATAATACAACAATAAGGAGATGACTTAGCCCATTTTTAGATCATTTAAGTCTGCCAAGCTTACCGTTGAAATTAATTATCACTAGTTACCCCATTTTGAGTCGAAAAACAAATTTTTCCTTGTTGACCCATACATTGGCCTAGTTTTGATATGATTTCCTACTTTTCCAATTTTCACCCTTAGGCACATGCATTAATGGAGGAACTTTGAGTGTGCATTTGATTAGGGCAAATGCATAGAGTGTGGGAAATTGTTTGTGTGAATTTTGTTGATTCTCTTCATATTTCTCTTAAAAAAAGGAAGAAAAAAATGATAAAAAAATGATGAGTTATGTTTCACTATTGTCAAAAGATTAAAAAAAAGTTAAAGGTGTTATAAAAATTATGAAAAAGAAAGGAAAAAAAAAGAGGGGGGGGGGGGGGGGGGAGGGGGATTAAAGTAGTTGACAAAATAAATGAATAAGTTTAGGGGAAGAGTTTGGCAATACATTATTCCTAGTGTAAAATGTGTTTTTGAGTGAATTCAAGCCACAATATTTCCATGTATCATACCTTAACCAAAGCCACGCATTACAAACTAAACAAAGTCGTCTTTAGTGCTGTGTTATCAATATTAGTGGAAAATGGCATGAAAAGCCAAGTGGTTTGCAGTTCAATATTAGTGATTATGCAGTTCATAATTTGATATTTTAGATATTAATACTATGTACTTGGTTTGCATAAACTAATCCAAGTGGCAAGTGATTTAGTGTGCAAAGTGGTCACACACATACAAGGAGTCCAAAGCAAGGTGAGGTTGGCAATGGAACTGAAATTCTAGACTTATATAATGTCTAGAGCTTTTCTTGAGTTATAAATCTTGTGAAATCTTTGAGGCATGCTTGTGAGTCAAAAAAGATTGTTGCTCATTGTTTGACTTGATTTTGTGTCTTATTCATGATTGTGTTATGTGTCACTCTTTTGCTCAAGGACTAGCAAAATATTAAGC
This sequence comes from Antiaris toxicaria, assembly GCA_035233585.1. Lineage (NCBI taxonomy): Eukaryota > Viridiplantae > Streptophyta > Magnoliopsida > Rosales > Moraceae > Antiaris > Antiaris toxicaria. The sequence goes on from CP141155.1 coordinate 4,272,920, forward strand.
TTGGGGGTATCTGATGAGTCAATTTTAATGTTTTATACCAATGATTTAAATACTTTTAACTTGAAGTCCTGCCAGTTTGAGAGCCGTTTAATGTTTTTCTAGTTTTTTTTTTTTTTTTTTTTTTTTGTGTTTTCATAGATTAGGTAATCAATGGCTTTTGAGATGATAACTTAGAGTTTTGAAGGTAAATTTCTCAAGAAAGGAGGTAGGGAGTTTTTTAGCCATGATCAACTAGCACTACGGCACTTAGAAAACATGATAAGAAGATTTGCCTAAGTAAGAGTGTTGTAGTGCCTAGCACAAAGCAGAATAGCGCCCACCTATACAAAATAAGAGTGTTGTCGTGCTAGGAATGAAGCACTATAGCACAAGTGGATGACAAAAGTGAGCGTTGCAGTGCTATAAAGAGAGAGCTGTAATGCCAGTTCGCTATAGTTTCCTTTTCTATGAATGTTGTGACTCAAAAGTTTCCCTTTTTGGAAGGAATCTTTAAATATGAGAGATTAGGGTTAAATTAGGTGTTTTTGATTGTTCATAGAAGCCGAAAGCCAAAGAGAATGAAAAAATATATATATATATATATTTAGTTTTTTGTGTATTAGTTTTTAGAATTTTATTTGTATTTTTGTTTTAGGTTTTATTTTCTACAAAATTAAGAGATTGCATCTTAAAGTATCAAGAAGAAGAAGGAGAAGAAGATTTGGAGAATGCTTTAGAGACTTACCTTTTAAAAATGGTTTTTCTTCTTATTTTCTTATCTTTTAATTTTTATAATTTAAGGATGTTTGAACTTTTATTTTGTAAATTATTATTTTTATTTATGAATTAATTTTATTTTCTGGGATTACAATTAGAACTTAACATTTACTTTGAATTTATTTATTTTCTCTCTTATTTTTATTAATCGATATTGAATTGTTCATTTTATTATGTACTTAATACCTCTAATTAATTAGTCACTAATTAGATTGATTTGGTAAACTTTAATGAACTTGGAAAAGATATTTTTGTGTTTAGTCTTATATAGAATGACATATGATCTATGTGTTGAAGTCTTGAGTTTATATAGAATATGAATATACTTATGTAACATGTGTAATCATTGAAAAAGCCTTTACTTAATAAATCTTTCTTAATCTAATTCCCATAATAATACGGTGAGTTAGTTAAAGAAGACATTTCTATTTGACCATCAGAAGAGGTTTTTAGATAATTTATGATTTTCGGTTAACAATTTGATTCGATTAATTTATCTAAGGGACGGTAGAGAGATTCAAATAAAGTATTAAGGGAAAATTGTTATCTTAGACGTTACTTTATTTATTTTATCACTTGTTATTTTGCTATAATATATTTTCATTTTTACTTTGTTACTTTCTTTTCAGTTTATTCAAATAAGTTAGAGTTAATATAATTTTGACACTTAATAAATAACATTCCTTGTAGAAATAATATTTTACTTATCACTTTATTATTTATTTGTGATACATACACTTGTGTATAATATCCTATAATATTATAATATATTATATAATACATATAAAGCATAACTTTATTACATATCTATTGGGAGTAAAGAAAAAACTGATAACCAACCCAATCTATTATAATCCAAATCCAACTAATTCGATCAAGAAATTAACCTAATCCACCCAATTCAATTATTAATTGGGTGGGTTTAAGTTAAGTTTTTCTAAACTTAATTTAACTTAAATCCATCCAATCCATTTATATAATAAAATAAATATTTTTCATACCTCATAATATATAATATTCGTCCAATATTTTATATTAATTACTTGACAACTTATTATATTTAATATTATATGAGTTTTTATTATTAGTTATTTGTTGGTTCGTAACTTTTATATTTAAACCTGTTTTATATATATATATATTAATTTTATTTCATTGTATAGTTTATGAGATAATTTAAAAACTTTATAATACTAATATTATATTAAAAATTAATTTTCTTTTCATATATATTTTATTTTAAATTAAATAATTAATTATTTTTATTTATTTTTATTTTTTTAATCATATTTACTCCGATCAAGTAATTTAATCCATTCAAATTTTAATTAAATAAATTAATTTTAAATTTTAAATTAATTAAATAAATTAAATTTAAAATCAATTCATTCATGTAAACTTAATTAAAAACTTTGAAAATCAACCCAGTTCACTTAATGTCCACCTCGTCTCAGGACATCACTGCCGTCCATTCGCTGCAACTATATTATCTCCTTATAATAATATATTTGAGATTACAATTCAGCCCTTCTCTGATTTTTTTTATTAACTTATGACTTATCACTCTGACATTTTAACTTTGTCGTCCACTTGACAGCCTTTTGCTGCCAGTAACCACACTCCATATACGCCACTTTAATGCTGGCGCTTTCTTCCACTGATGTTCGCTGATAGCCAATGGTCACGTCACTGCCGGATTCTACACCCAAAACCAAGCAGCTCTATTGGATCCTTTGTTTGTCCTTCTGCCTATTCCTCTCCCACGATTTCCCCATGAGTTCAGACCCGAAACAATGCTATACGCATGAGTATAGTCTATATACGGGGGTTGGCTCAATTGGCTTTGTGACCTTAGGTAAAAAGTTTTAAAAGGACCTTTTTAAACAATAAATTTTAAGTTTTTTATTAAACAAAAAGAGAGAAAACTAAAAAATGAAAAAGAAAAATATAGCCATTAAGATTTATGAGTATTAATAATTATTAAAGAAACATATATATATTTTAAATTATAATATATTTATAAATATAATATCATATTTAATTCTATTTAAAAGAGGTAAGGGTTGAATCACCCGCCTTAAGTTTTAAAAAATATGATAAAATTTCCTATTGTTTGATCTTTTTTTTTTCATAAAACCTTAACTAATTAAGCATTAATTAAGTAGAAAAAAAATCAAATGATTGTTAAATACAAATATATATATGTGTGTATAAACTTTAATTGAAGGCCTTGACTCAACCTGGGCCTTAGGCGATTGCCTAAGTGGCCTTGTGGTTGAGATGGCACTATATATCAAACTCACACGTACATAGATATACATACACCGCATATTCCAGGGGTGATCATAATTAGAAGTTAGAGAGAGAGAGAGAGAGAGAGGGAGAAGCGTAATTTAGTGGCATCAACATGGAGCACCTGTTCCTCACTTGGTTGCTACCGATATTTGTGTCGTGTACTGTGTCCATCGCCCTGTTCGTGTTGTTCTACAAGCACAGATCCCACTATACGGCAGCTAACCTTCCACCGGGGAAGATCGGTTACCCGGTGATCGGAGAGACGATCGAGTTCCTGTCGACGGGATGGAAAGGTCATCCGGAGAAGTTCATCTTCGACCGCATGGCCAAATTCTCGACCGGGGTGTTCAAGACATCGTTGTTTGGAGAGCCAGCAGCAGTGTTCTGCGGCGCCGCATGTAACAAGTTCCTCTTCTCCAATGAGAACAAACTCGTCATCTCCTGGTGGCCCAGATCCGTCAACAAGATCTTCCCTTAATCCATGCAGACATCGTCAAAGGCAGAGGCCATGAAGATGCGAAAGCTCCTCCCCGGCTTCATGAAGCCGGAGGCTCTCCAGCGCTACATCGGCATCATGGACACCATCGCCCAGCGCCGCATTTCTGCCGACTGGGACAACCACAGCGAGATCCTCACTTTACCTCTCGCCAAGAGGTATACATGCAGTGCTTAATTCTTAGTCGTATTCCGTATAGTTAAGAAGAAATTATTCAATAAAACGAGTCGTCATATTTATTTAATCATTATTTATACTGCTTTGCAGGTACACCTTCTGGTTGGCTGCAAAGCTGTTTGTGAGCTTGGATGACCCCAAGGAGATTAACAAGTTCGAGGACCCGTTCCAACTGCTGGCCTCCGGGATCATCTCTATGCCGATCTACTTACCGGGGACGCCATTCCACCGTGCCATAAAGGCGTCGAACTTCATAAGGAAGGAGTTGCTGAAGATCATAAAGCAGAGGAAGATTGACTTGGGGGAAGGGAAGGCCAGCCCTACGCAAGACATACTGTCCCACATGCTCCTCGCGTGCACCGACGATGGCCAATACATGAACGAGCTCGACATCGCAGACAAGATCCTCGGACTTCTCATCGGAGGCCATGACACCGCCAGCATCGCCTGCACCTTCATCGTCAAGTACCTGGCCGAGCTTCCTCATATCTACGATGCCGTCTACCGAGGTATAATTAATAATCATAATATAATATAGTATACTGCAAATCTATTAGTAAAATAAAAATATTTAATTAAAATCGCAAGAGATCAAATCTATAGGGTCTAGGGAGACAATAGAAAACACGATACTAGATTATAACCGGAAAAAGGGGAAAGGGAAAATATTGACTAGTAACATATGGTTTTTTATTAATTGAATATGTAATCCTAAATATTTATCTGGCCTGTTCTATTTATATAATAATCCAATTAAATTAGACAGTCTAACTTAAAAACAAATCCTAAAAAAATAATTATATATATATATATATTAAATGAATAGCTGGTTATCGGTAGTGACTTTTTTACGGGTATATTATATCATTATGAGCACGTCAAAATCTATGTTGAAAACAAGAAAGCTAAGTAGCTAGCTAGCTGTGGTTTGTAGTAAGAAACTAACCTATATAAACAAGGCCAACTTTTAAATAGCTAGACGCAATACTAGCTACAAAATAAAAGAATATGATTAAAAAAAGTTATATATATACATAGATATATTCTGAATTGGAAAGATGAAATATTATGAAAACAGAGCAACTGGAGATTGCAAAGTCAAAAGCAGCGGGAGAGCTACTGAATTGGGATGACCTGCAGAAGATGAAATACTCATGGAACGTGGCACAGGAAGTATTAAGGCTGGCACCGCCACTGCAAGGCGCGTTCCGGGAGGCCATGACGGATTTCGTCTTCAATGGCTTCTCCATTCCTAAAGGCTGGAAGCTCTATTGGAGTGCCAATTCCACTCACAAAAACCCCGTATACTTCTCCGACCCGGAGAAGTTCGACCCGAGCCGATTCGACGGTAGCGGCCCCGCTCCTTACACATTTGTCCCCTTCGGCGGTGGACCGAGGATGTGCCCCGGCAAGGAGTACGCCAGGTTAGAGATTTTGGTGTTTATGCACAACTTGGTGAAGCGCTATAAGTGGGAAAAGATCCTTCCAAATGAGAAGATTGTTGTTGACCCGCTGCCCACACCCGCAAAGGGACTTCCCATTCGCCTTTTTCCCCATTAATTATACCACTATATTAATATAGCGCAAAGGGACTCCTGCCCCTACACATGACAGTACACAACAACTCCCCAATCTTTTACTATTATTTATATTGTTATTGTTTTCCTTCTTTTTTTTTTTTGTTTTGTACTTTTCGTCCTGGTGATGGAGTCTTTGTATGCTCTGTTTTCAATGCACTAATGGTAATACATCACCTCTGCGTAAAATTAATTAACAGAAAAATAACATATTTCTTTATTTTAACCCTTATGATTGGTACTCCTTACATAAAACTACCAATTAATATAGTAAAAGAAAAAAAAAAACTTATGCAGATTTAAAACGTCAAAAATTTTCGTCATATTAGATTAATTTTTTAAGAGTTAAATACATTGATACCATTTGTGTTTCTTTATAATTACAGAAATGTTCCTGATAAAAATTAATTACATTAATAATTTTTTTTATAATTACATTAAATTTATATATAAAATGATTAAAATAACGTTGCAAAATAGCCTGGAAACCTTGAGATGGGTCAAAATTTAAATGGAAATGCTCTTTCCTATGCCATGATGTGCTTTTTTGTTACTGGGATTTTAGTTTCTACCTTCAAATGAGCATATATGACATGTTCGAGAGTGCATTTATCTAAATTTTAATAATACAATTCAAAGAAATTATAGTAAATAGTTAGTTTTAAAATATAATAGGTTTTTAAAATATTTATAGTAAATAAAAGATTTACTATATAAATATAAATTTTACTAAATGAAAGATGTATTTAGAATATATCATTTACTTATTACATAAATAGTATATTATTTATCCAATAAATCTAACGTATATAAATTACTTACATGATAAATCTACTATTATAAATATTTTGAAAACCTATTATTTATTTCATTCTCCCTAACATTTATATGAAAAATCATAATATATTACAATACAACATATATTATTATTAGTACAACTGTTTTTATATAGTCATTGGATAACTTTTAATACTTTGATCTATAATTGTGAAGTAATTCTGCGTATTGTTATATATATTTTAATCGTGAATAATCATGGGTCAGAGTATCACAACAAGTTAATCTAACAACTTATTTATAGAATAAACAAATACAGTTTTTTTAACAAGTAAAGATACAGTTTTTTTTAATAAGTAAAAACCCAGTTTTAAACATAACTTTTGTCAATATATGTACATATATGGGCACACTACCCTAAAATGAAGCGTGTGATTTAGCGAAAGCAAAACGTAACCTTAACAACGTATATGTTTCCATTTTCTCTCTCTTATCTGCTGTTCGGTTGTTCTAGCAGTTCAAGTTAACCATAAGTTGTTCTTCTTCTTCAGCAACATCCTCCAAAAGTAAATATATTAAGTGTTATATGTGTGTGTGTGTGTGTGTGTGTGTATATCAAAGACCCGCTTTAAAGTAACATGATAGATACATGACAACACGCTAGAAGGGAAGGTGGCAATTATCACCGGCGGTGCAAGCGGAATCGGGGCGAATGCGGCACATTTATTCCACGCAAACGGAGCGAGTGTTGTCATTGCCGACATCCATAACGAATTAGGCCGGTCCACGACGGTGCCTATTTCGCCCACTGCGACGTGTCAAACGAGGACGACATCTGCAGTCTCATCGACGCCACCGTCCATAAGCACGGTAAGCTCGACATAATGTACAACAACGTTGGTGCTCTGGACAAGCCGTTCGCGGGGATTCTGCACTCGACGAAGTCGGATTTGGACAAAGTTATGAGCGTCAACGTGGTTGGCGCATTCCTTGGCACCAAACACGCCGCGAGGGTCATGATCCCGCGACGGTGAGGGTGCATACTCTTCACCGCCAGTGGCTGCACCTCTATCTCGGGACTCGCGAGCCACCCTTATGCGGCGTCGAAGTACGCGATATATGGGCTTGTGTGGAAATTAGCGGCCGATGCGGGCGAGTTTGGCAAAAGAGTGAACTGCGTGTCGCCTTACGCCGTCGTGACGGGCATTGCGGGTGGTGTCGTCAGCAAGTTGTTAAAAAAAATTCACCACCAACTCTTGATCTAGAAATTTTGACAAGCCATTGCCCCACTATTACATAAGAAACTTGTTTGCCTACTCTAGGAGTTTTTGGAGTGTTCGTTAAATATTATCATTAAATAGAATACTCTAGAATATTTTAAAAGAATCAAGATCTTTTAGAAGAAGTATTAATATTCTAAAATATTTCAAAATATTCTAAATAGGTTTGTAATACTTTAAAATATCCCGATAAGTTTAGATCTTTCTATAGCTCTTTAGAAGTCTCTGAAAGACTTTGGAAGACCTTAAAAGTCTTTTAAAAACTTTAGAAGCTTCAAGAGTTCTCTAGAACTTTCTAGGAAGATTATGAAAGGTTCTAGCAATAAGGACCAATCGCCTTAGTTTCCTATAAATATAGACCCCATGGTCTAGGTGGAAGTATGGCTAAGTGTGCTCAAGAGTGCTTACAAGAGTCCAAGTGCTTTGTGAGTTAGTGGTGAGCATGTAAGAGATTGTAGTCTTGTATATAATAAAAAGTGAAATGTATGAGTGTTAGTTGAATGTATCAAATTGAGTGGTATTGTTTTTGTCTCTAAACTGATCTTAGTATCTCATTGTAATTATTTCTAGAAATTAATAAAAGTAATCACATAACCATGTGTGCTTTTCTTTACGAGTGGTATCAGAGTTAAGTTGAGAGACCTCTTAAAATTTTTAGTATGTACTGTGGTTGCAGTTTTGATTTATCTTTCACATTTGAAAAGATTTCTTAAGATTGTCATTGAGTGAATTTATCTGTGTCATGAGTAGTACGAGACTCCAAGCCTGATATTACTAAAATCTTACCAACACGATGGGTGAATTACAAGTCGTCGGAGGAATTAGGAAGTTCAATAATTAAAATTATAACATGTGGTCAACGTGTATGGAGTTATATCTCCAGAACTAAGACCTCTGGGAGGTTTTTAGCGGTAGAAAGACTCAGCCACCAGAAGAAAATGTAGATGCTTTGAGAAAAGGAAGGATCAAAGCTAGTAAAATGATGTTCACGTTAAAGGCTATAGTTGAGGATGAGATGCTAAAGCATATTCAAAAGGCGGCGATATTGAAAGCAATATAAGATACTTTCATAGCACTCTTTTTACAAAGGAATGACACAAGGCTACAACTCTTCAAGAACAAGTTATTATTAGTTTTGCAATAAGAAATGATGATTAACGAGTATTTTCATAAGGTAAAGTCACTCTACTATGAGATTTCTAAGTTAGATTCTACGACCACTATTACAAAGTCTAGGATAAGGAGGATAATTATTCATGCACTGAGACCGGAGTTCAGAAGTTTTGTTGCTACAATACAAGTTTGGCCTACTCAACCATCACCTGTAGATTTTGAAAATTTACTAGCAAACCAAGAGACTATGGCTAAACAAGTTAGTGGAGGCTCATCAAATGGTAATGAAGAAGGTCTCTTCAGCAACAAAAATAAATGTCATTCAAGACCAAAAATGGCTAAAAGTTCAAGACAAGATGATGACAAATCAAGTAGTCATCAAGGAGGTTCTTAAGTAGGGGGACCACAGAAAAATAGCAGCAAGGGTAATCGTTATAATAAGAAAAATTTTTGTTGCTACAACTGTGGGAAGAAGGGCCACATTGCAAAAGCTGGGATGGATCGACTAGGAGAATGACTAGATTGTTGACTCCACATACTCAAATCACATGATTGATGATAAGGAGAAGTTACAAAATATGACAGAATATAAGGGAGGTCGTGTGGTTATGACGGCTAACAACTCATAGTTACTAATTGCTCACATTGGCAACACAACTATTGTGTCATGCTTCAACTCTAACCAAGTGTCACTTCAAGATGTCTATCATGTCCTAGACAAGACTCGACTAAATGAAATAGCAGATCTATGGTATGCTAGATTGGGACACGTTGGCTACTACAAGTTGAAAGTGATGATGAAGAAGGCTATGCTCAAGGGTCTACATCAACTTAAAGTAAGAACGGACATTGTCTGTGCTAGATGTCAGTATAGTAAAGTGCATTAACTTCCCTACAAGGGGTCAAAGTTCAGAGCAAAGGTGCTGTTAAAGCTTATACAATCTGATATGTTCAGACATGTCCAGCAGCCATCAATTGGCAGGATGTGCTACATGGTCACATATATCGATGACTTCTCAAAGTACATGTGGGTTTTCTTTATGAAAGAAAAATTTAATACATTTGAGAAATTTAAAGAGTTCAAAGAAACATTAAAAGGAGAAATTGATAGGAAGATCTAATGCTTGTGCATAGATAATGGTGGCAAATACACCTCAGACGAGTTTAAATAGTATCTACAAAGCTATAAGATTTGTCATCAGTTCACATGTGCAAATACACCTAGTAGAATAGAGTGGCTGAAATAAAGAATCGATGCCTTGTAGAGAGATGTTGAAGCATACTACATACCAAAAATGTTCCAAGCCAGTTTTAGGTTAAAGATATGAGGACAACTACCCCCGTTGTCAATAAACTTCCTCAACCAATGTTTGGTTTTATATCGCTCTTTGAAAAGATATGGGGTATTAAACCTATGTTAGTAGTTTTTGAGTGTTTGGTTGTATATGCTATGTGTTTTTGTCGGACCAATTATGCATAAAATTTGATAAAAAGGCGGTTCGATGTATCTTTGTGGGGTACGATAGCCAAAGAAAAGGGTAGAGATGTTGTGATCTAGTCACTAGTTATTGCTGTATATCAAGAAATGTGGTGTTTGATAAGGCATCTTCGTGGCGGTCTCCACAAAAGAAGGAGTTGCCAGATTCTAAAGAGATCGGGGATCAACTTCAGCAGAAAATAGGAAAGCAGATTGTTGAGGTATGACCAAATCCTGAAAAAGATTTGGAAGATGAAGATGATGAAAATCGGATAACGAGAGAGAGTCTATGGTGAATTGGTGTTTTATCAAAAACCAGTAGAAAAGGTTGAGCAAAGTGAAGAAAGAGCAACAATTCCATAGGCACAACTTAGGAGATCGACCAGAGTATGGAAGCCAAATCCCAAGTATGTAAATGCAGCTATAGCAGAAAAGAAAAACTTGAACGAGCTAGTAACATTTAAAGAAGAAGTTCATTATCATTTTCTTAATGAAAAGGCCTTATGAGAGAAGTTAGAGATGGATCATATTAAGACAAATAATCAAATGGTAGACTTGCTTACTAAAGGGCTTAATCCTACACAGTTCAGAAGCTCAAAGAGTAGCTCAACATGAATAGAGGAACAGAGTTAGTGTTAAGGGGGATTGTTAAAAAAAATAATTCACCACCAACTCTTGATCTAGAAATTTTTACAAGCCATTGCCCCACTATTACATAAGAAACTTGTTTGCCGACTCTAAGAATCTTTAAAGTATTCCTTAAAGATTATCATTAAGTGGAATACTCTAGAATATTTTAGAAGAATCAATATCTTTTAGAAGAAGTGTTAATTCCAAGATATTCTAAATAGGTCTATAGTACATTAGAATATCTTAATAAGTTCTAGATCTTTTTAAAGCTCTCTAGAAGTCTTTAGAAAACTTTGAAAGACCCTAGAAGTCCCTAGAAAACTCTAGAACTTCAAGAGTTCTCTAGAACTTCTAGGAAGATTATGGAAGATTCTAGTAATGAGGACCAACCGCCTTAGTTGCCTATAAATACAGATCTCATGGTCTCAGCGAGAGTATGTCTAAACGTGCTCAAGAGTGCTCACAAGAGTCCAAGTGCTTTATGAGTTAGTGGTGAGCATGTGAGAGAGTGTAGTCTTATGTACAATAAATAGTGAAGTGTGTGAGTGCTAATTTAATGGTGTAGTATGTTTTTGTCTCCAAAGTAGTCTTAGCATCTTATTGTAATTACTTCTAAAAATTAATGAAAGTAATTACATAACCACGTGTGTTTCTCTCTACACAAGGCAGATGCACCGTAAGCGGAGGAGATGATGAGTGGGGTGGGGAATCTCAAAATGCACATCCTCAAGGCTGAAGATATGGCAATGGCTGCCCTTTACTTGGCTATTGAGGAGGCACGCTATGTGAGTGAGATTAACCCTTTGGTTGATGGTGGATTTAGTATGTTAATCCTTGTAATTTTGTTATCATGTTTGGTTAAGCTGAAAATTAGTGGTTATTTTATGGATGCAATTGTACTAAATTAAAATGTTTAGGGTATGTTTGACACATAAATTTAAATTGAAATTTGATTCTAAATGAGATTATCCAATAGGATTTTTTTCATTTCAAACCCATATATGAAACATGCCTTAAGTAGTATTTGTGATATTAAGCTTTACTAGAAAATAATTTAAAATGTGATATGATCATACTCATGTATGATAATAAAGTGTATGTTCCTCTTGTTTGCTCCTACCTCAAACTAATAAAATGCAATTTCTTTATAAACTCAGTTTAAAGCAATTATATAAATTGTCTGTATATGTGAAAAGGAATTATTTTCTGTCTTAGTGCTAATTATTCTCTCTCACCGTTGATTTATAGAGAAAAAAAAAAAAAAAAAAAGAAGAACAGCAATCAATTAACCATAAAAGGTATCGACTTCGCAGTTGATTGGAACTTCCAAGTAGGAATGAAATATGGTTGAATGAAAAATGAAGACTTTTCAACAAATTGACCGTGACGCTGTGATAAGTAGGATTTTAATTTCGTTGCTAATCCTGATAAATAGAGATAAGTAGTTAATATCTAATTAAATTCCCCTAATTTAGGGTTTTTTTTTTTTTTTTTTTGCAATTTATATACTTTTTGACATTTTTTTTGGACTGCATAATTTTTGGATATTTGTAGTTTGGTCCCAACTCTATAAACTGTTTGCAAATAGGTCCCTTATTAAATTCGTGGTCTATTTCCTATGTAACCGCCAGATTACTTTGGATTAACCCAACCGAAAGACCTTATCCAATTGCAAACAAGAAAATTGTGAGAATAACCGTTAGCCCGTCGACCAGAGCTCTGGCAAAGGGGGAAATTGTGAAATTTCCTAAATTTTTGTATCTTAATGTTCAAAATTTTTCATTTTTAAAAAATAAAAAAAGAGTTTTCTAGAAAAATAAAAGTTTTCACCTATCCAAACAACTTTTTGCTTTTAAAAAAATTCCAAACAACTTTTTACTTTTCATATCTAAAAATTTTTCATTTTCCAAAAATCAACCTCTCCTTCAAACGAACCATAAATCCTTTATTTTAACACTGTTAGATTTATATATATAACTATTAAAATATTTTGATGAATCTCAACTATTAATTGTTTTAAGGTAGATGACAACATGTTAATTTTTTTAATCAAGATTTTATTAATCTAAAGTTTTTTAATCTGTTGATTAACAAAAATCTAGCACCAATTAGCCAAAAAACAAAAACCTAGCAGCAAATACCCAGACCCCCCCATAACCCACCCGATCTTCCCATAACTCACCCCATCTGCGACGAGCCGCACCAGCTCAACGGAGCCTTCACCAGCGCCGGAGATCGAGTCGCGCTGGAGCCTTTGACTGAGCAAGAGACTAAGATGCGATGGGGCCCTCACCCGCGTGTTGAAGCCCGAGTCGCTGGAGCAGTGGCGAAGCCGTGAAACAGTACCCGTCCTCGTGAAGCCTTGAAGTCACCGCAGCACTGAAGCGCTCTGCACTGGAAGTCTTGTGGCATCGTGAAGCTCCCCATTCGCCAGAGCTCCTGCATCTCCATCGTGATCACAAGCCCGTCGACCTCCCGTTGTGATCCCGCTTCGTGAACCCTTTCCGAAACTTTTTTTTTTATTTATTTTTAATGAAAATTTTTTGTTGAATCTGTATATGAATTTCTCTCTATTTTGTTGATGAAGATGAAAAATGAGATCTTATTCTTTTATATATATGTCGATACATTCGAGTAAAATTTCCAGGATGATTCTCACGAATCTGTGTATATACCGGCTACTTGGTTTGTTAAGTACGTGGTAATACATGATGGACTAATCTGCCAATTGAGACAGGGTACTATCAATGAGATCAAACCTGTGAACCCTTCAAGAACTCGTGTGCTTTTCGAAGTGTTGGGCCGTACTCTTCATTCAGACCGCATGAGAGAATTGCTTGAATTGCAAGAGCTACATCCCATGTTTGAGAACCAACGCCCTGCAATATCGTACAAGAGTGCCGTACTCAAAGTAAAATTGTATTTCTATGAAATGTAAAGATAGTGATAGTGTGGAGTTGGTTAATTTTCGTTTTGTTTATGAAGAAGACTTGTATGTTAAGGTAATAAGGGATAACTTAGATCGAAACCTGATACTTGGCTCCATCTTCTGCAATCCAAAAAAAATCTGGAATTCTAGCCAGGTGATACTTGAATTTGGATCTTTGACCCAAAGGGCGAGCATACTCAGTATCTGCAGAACAAGATCTTACTGTTAAAACTTTGTTTAAATTTAAAATGCACACTACATATATTCATATTATATAATTGCATTTGATCGAAGCTACCTTCTCTTGACTTGCAACAGACATAATTAACTTGACTAACAGACATAGAATTGCTAACTGTATGCTCATAATTAACATGTTCAATCACAAATTTAAGCGCCTTCTCTCTTAGCATGGAAAAAGGCCAGTGCGTTAGAATTGGCTCCGCAACGTGGTGAAGAAAGCCTCAGTTCATGTTCTGCACTAAAGTGTGCGGATAAAAGAGATCCTCCTGAAAAAGCACAATTTATTGAGGAGTATAAATATAATAAATTTTGTTAACATTGCTTGGTGAAACTAAGTTATGGTACATGATGTTTTGAACTAACTGAGTTTAGCACAAACCACGCCAATGGTATTCCAAGCTTTATTCCAGTTTATTTTATTAAACGGCTCGTTAAACAGTTATTGCCTTAGTGATTGAATCAAATCCAAAATCGGACTAACGAATCTCTTTCCATACAATAATGACAGGGGCAAGTGAATAAGACGAGCTAAGGCCATCATTTTCCCTGCATTTCATTTCGGGAACATAAGTTGTTGAGTATACCTTTTTTAGGATCACCAACAGCAAGTGTACATTGCAATAAAGAATGTAAATTAGAGTCCAATTAACATAGATGAATGCAAAACATTCTCGGCAAAAGCCATGACCACTCGTACACGCCAAGCACCTAAACCAACGATCGCTCAAAAGAACAATAATAAAAATTTTGCCCATACTTTTTAGCATTTCCCCAGCAAAAAACAAATTATATGCATAAAATTGTTCATGATAAGATCATGTAACGTTCTTACCGTTAGCCAAAACTTTCCCCAAGACGGGATTCCCAGAACATCACCGTGATCAAGAATTCATTTTCTGCCCTTCGCTACAGCGCTATCCTTGCCATCCTCAGGACCCTCTCCTGACAACCTCACAGAGCAATGTAGCTCTCCGCAGAACTGATCATTGTGCTAGGACCCTCGATGTGTTTGCCCCAACCTCCATCTTCATTCTAACCACCGAAAACAAATAAATGATTTATAAATAAAACAACATCCTTACCATCACTCATATCTAATCCACTTAATACAAAATGTATTAGAGTTCAGACAAAATTATATTGTATGTAAAAAAAAAAAAAAAAAAAAGGATTACCTGGTGATTATAAATTTAGCGAATTAGTTCCTTCTGATGTTCTGGTCCAAAAACTGCATTGAGTGCTCCAGTAATATATAGGACTTGCATTTCTAATTCTCTGATTAGGTGAATTGTTCACTATAAAGTAGCTAGCATGAGTTGATAAATTATAATTTACAACCTATATTCTGTTACAAGCCAGAAAATTTTGATGGAGAGGGCTAATAACTACAAGTTCGTAATTTTAAGAAAAATGAAGTTATTGATTTTTGAAAGGGGCTATTTATAAACTTCTGTCAAATACATGTGTAAAAAGATAAATTAGAAAAAAAAAAGAATTTTAAGCTCCCTGGGCCCTACTGTCTATGTCCCTGCCTATATTGATAGAGAATATATGTGCGTTTTTGTACATTGTTAATTTATATAATTTTCTTTCTATATTCATCTCCTGTCTAATTTTTTGTGTCCCAGATAATGGCTAGCCAACCACATCTTGTTGAGTCCAGTAAAGTATATTATAAACGAATTGACTTCATTAGATTATGTATCCACAACTTTTACCGTCCTAGCTTCTGTCTAACCATGTGGTATCCCGTACGTTACCATACCATCCAGTCGAGTTTTGATGCTGACTGTGATAGTTGATAACCTCATAGATCATCGTCCTCTTACTTAACATACTTAACTTTCCATTTTTTTATGTCCTCTTTTTAAAGCGGAAGCAATTTCTATAACAATTTTTATTTATTTTACTTACATATTATACCTATATCTCTTTCATACTCTTATAATATATAATTCATAAATTTCTTTCTTTCAACTTCTTTTTTGAACGCTTAGCGAAAGACTCATGGTAGTACCATACCCTTACCCAGTCCCTTGGCACATGTAGATCCGTACGTTATCCATCATATTACTTAAAACTAACAGGTTACTTACCTGCAACATATGAACAATTAATGAGCTAGATACTCAGTAAGTTCAAATATACATTTATTAACTTATAATTACTGGTAATATATATTATTACTAGAATAAATGACATCACGTATAGACACATCATAACATAATATGTTAGTCTTTTCATGCTCATTTATCTCTTCGCTCATCGTTTTCATCATTTTATCGATTGTCATTCTAATCTAATCTCTTTATTTCTTTTCTTTTCATTCCTATCATTTCTTAACTTTCCGTTCTAAACTTTCTTTATCTTTTCTATCGTTTTATCATCATTTCTTAACTTTTCGTATATTAAAAGCTAGTAACATATGCACTAGCATAACATCACGAAAAAAAACATGTTATTCACATCATACACATAATATCAAATACATCACATCACATATATTAATTCTATTATATTCTTTTAAACTTCGTTTTATTATTTATTTATTTTTCATCGATTTCATTATATCATTCTTTCATGTCGTTCATTTCTTTTCTTATTGTTCTTTACTTTTCCTTTCTTTTCGTATCGTTTCTTTTCTTTTCTTTTCCCTTTCCTTTGGTGGGCTCGTTGCTGGTCGTACCTTAAAGATTATCACTTTCTTCTCTGAGGGGGTGATCTTTAACTACCGCACCTTCGGGGTAGTGTCTAACCTATAAACTACCGCACCTTCGGGGTAGCACCACATCTGCGTGAAGGATATAGACATTAACCTCACCTACGGGAGGCCGGTACGCCAACAACTTAAGTTTTTAGTCTTATTATCTTGTATGCTTTTATTTTTCTTATATTGATTTTTTGTTGTACATCTTTTGCATAACATTCATAATCTTTCCTTTCTCATTTTTCATAGAACATTCCATGAGACATTTGTTCTTTCGTTGTTCTATCTTTCTTTCATAATTCTTTCTCATTGACATCTTATTCTTTTGTTCTCATTTCGTAAGACATATATATCATTGTTTCGTTTTGTTGTTTTTCTTTTCTTAATTCTTTACTTTACTCGTGTGAATTATGTTAGTCATACTTTAGCGTATATAGTACATATTACTTATATATCATCACATCACATTATAACAAATAAAAATTCATTTAGTTATGTGTAGATAATTATTCTCTATTTATCATTTGCATCATTCTATTTATCGTATCTTATCATCATACTCCTATCGATCATAGTCTATCGTTCTATTCTATCAATCACATCTTATCGTTATATTCTAATCTTTTCATCGTACCTTTCATCATAACCTATCATTGGTTCTCTTTCTTGTCTAACTCTTTGCTTTCATATCATTTTTCATAAAACACCTATCATTTCGTTCTCATAAAACATACCCTTTCTTAATTCCTTTCATTACCGATCATCGTTGCTCTATCAATCATGACTAAACTTCTATAAAACTTTTCATAAAACATCTATTCTTTCCTTTCATATCTCATCGCTTTCTTATGCATTCTATAATAACATTCTCATTCTTACTCTTTCCATTATTCTATCTCTCTTTCTCACATCTTTACTCTTATGAAGTTTTTATAATACGTTTCCTTCGTAACTCAATATATACATATATATTTTTTAAATTATTTATTAAAACATATCTTTTTACATCATCATAGTATTGCTATATCGTTACTATAGTATCATCATAAATCACATCATGACATTTACATACAAAACATATAAATGCAATAAGCTTGCTCATAGTTGCAAATGGGTAAATGTCTGAACTTACTCATAGTGTGCTTATCCTCTTCTTGGAATCTATCGACGTCCTTTGTCGCGTCTGGATCGGGTTCCTACAGACAAACTTTGTCCCTTAATCACATTTTCATTTATAACTTTTATTTCATTAAAAAGCTTGATTCTGATCTTATAACCCTTAATTATAGCCTTAGGACAGCTTTTTAAACCTTAATAGCCATTTTCGAATTTTTCTCTAACTTTTGAAAAATTACTATTTTACCCCTAACTTTTAACAAAATTACAATTTTACCCTTGATGTGATTTTTCATAACTTAAACCTCAATTTTGGCTTTTACAAACTTTATTACCCTATTCCGGGATCATTGGAGCTCTTTTCCCATAATTTGAGAATCTTTGGGCAAAATGACCATTTTGCCCCTGGTGGGTCGTTTAACCATAACATTTTCATTTTCATACTTAGGCTAGATTTTCTAAACCCAAAATCATCTAATTAACCTTTTAAATCTTATCGGACCCTTTTTCCAGATCAATTCTTATTATTTTACCAATTTTCACATTCCCGGCCCTCAGGAAGTACTATTCCGACCTAAGAGTCAGTTTCATGTTTTTCTTGCATTCTAGGGTTTTGAAGGGTCGGTTTACTAATTATAACTTGCCCTTTCCTTTTTCCATGCCCTAATTCCTCGAGGGGGCTCGGGTTCCTTTCCCGATCATATTTTTATCCCTCGTTTCCCAAAATACCCTTATGAAATTACTGAAATTTCGACAGCATTTCCGCTTAATTTTTGAGGTTTTAGCGTTTAGGAAACGCCTGAAAATCATCTATCCTGATCTAATTCTATCACATACTATACCAGAGGCCTATTACAGCCATTTTCTTCTTTTTACATACATTCTTTTCCATAATTTTCATACCAATAATCATAAAATCATACAATAGTCCCAAACAATTAAATTGTGGAACGTAAAGAGGTTGGGATTTATACCGAATTGCAGTCCGGTCTCGATGGCATAAACCCTAATTCTTCGTTTTTCATATCTGAGGTCCTGTCTTGCAGATCTGACTCCGCAGATGCGTTCGAAATGTCGAAAATAGGCCAACGGGCCAAACTTCCAAAATTGGTCAACGGTCGCCGTTGATCGGCGTTGACCGCCGTTGACCGTCTATTGACCGGCGGCGATGGCGGCGACGGTGAAAGGTGGGTAGTCCATCTTGAAGATCGCGACGAGAGGAATCCATTAGTGGTCTTAATTTCATGTTTGGAGGCCTCTATCGCTAGAAAATCCCCCTCGAAAGATCGGCGGCGGCTTTGGAACTCCGCCGTGCCGTGGTGGTTTTCCAAAATTACCTTGGGGCTTTTCTTTCCCATGCCGAGGCGTCCCTTTCTGCACCGGTGGTGCACCTCAACATCGCTGGAAACAGCGAGTCTCGTTACGGCGATACAACGGCGATGGTGCGAGCTACGGCGGTGCGTTCCGACCGTCGTTAGGCTGAAAGAAAGCTTGGGTTTTGTAGCACTCTTCACCACGAATCTTTTGGGACTTGAATCGTGGCAATCGGAGCTCGGACGGCGGAGAAATCTCACCGGAAAGATTTCGACTCTGGCAGCTTTCAGGCAGCGCGTGCGGCGGCCGTTCCGTCGCGTCAACCCACCGTTGGACTCAGTTTGGCGAGAGCTTTCCAACGGTGCTGGCGGTGTTGTGAACGGAGGCCGTATGTGAAAGTTGGTTATTGTTCGTATTTGAGAGAATTTTGGGGTGAAAATCTGATTTTTTTTTTTGAAATTATGGGGAATTTTTGAATTTAACCCCCTAGATTTCCTATTTATACTCCCTCTTGCAAAATTTTTAACTTGGGCTATCTTGACTAATTTGGACATGCTGAATCCAAATTTATCAGTTTTATCTTAATTTGAGGTCATCTTGACCAGTTTCCGGCACTGCGTATTTTTTGCATTCCCAATCGAAATTTCTATTTTGTGCTCAATTGATTAGGTTAAGTGTCCTGATCTCAAATATATCAGTTTCCGGCTGAAAAAATATCGTTTTGACCCTTTTCTCGATACTGTATATTTCCCGGTCAAAATTCCCTTTTTGTGTTCCATAGCCTAATTTGAGCATACTGATTCCAAATATATCAGTTTTATGTCAAGATAATATCATTTTGACCTACTTCTTGATACTGTGAGTGGCACATACGTGTATACACATAATATCACTATCAATCATTTTTCATCCTTTAACATTGTTAGAGTATTTTATTTAGTTCTAAACAATATTAAATCACTTAATTTCACATTTTAACACTTAAATTTATTGTGTATTTATTCTCCGAGAAATATGAATTTTCCCAATTTTCACAAACCAATCATAATATATGCCATATTATTTAAAAAATTTGAAATGTTTTGTAATTGACTTTTCCTAGATGTTGTAACGCACTAATTAAAAAAAAAAAAACAAAAAAAACAAAACAAAACAAAATTTGGTAGCCTAAGACTGTAATGGTATGGACTAAAGGAAGCTGAGCCCTCTTCTCAGTGTTGTTGTCATTGCTTGTTTTGTTATCTACTCACTTTCCTTCACTTTCACCGCCGGTGGAATTAGCTCACTTCCATTTTCCTTTCTAAGCTGTTAGGGTTTTACCGTTACAAATTAAAATAAATAAGTAAATAAATAAAGTGGTATAAAAATAATAAATTCTCATAAGACTGCTGGGCTAACTCAGCTGGCGTAAGGAGACAGGGTTCAATGTGCTCCGAAATTCAAAAGCTAAAAGTATTTTCATTTCTTTTTATTGAGTGGGAGTTATAAACTTCATGTCATTCAAGAACATAGAGTGAGGAATGCAATTGACTTACGAATATCACGAATTCTTTTCTAAATTTTAACGAGGTTCACTTATGAATCCATTATGTTCTCCTTTATGGGTTATATGTGTACTGCTATATGCACGGCTCCAACAATAATGTCGGCAGTTCTATTTATAGAAGAAACAATGTTAGAAAGCTAACTATATACAAACTACAAGTATCATGTCGAATAGCTAGCGACAACATGTAAATGTCATCACGCTGAAGAAACTTCAGTGACGATATGTTAGAAGATTAAAAAAAAAACTCATTTTTTATCTAACTAGTTGACAAGCATGCGTCAAAACAAAGTGAAAAAAACAAAACAAAACAAAACAAAAATGCCTTGTAGAAACACAAGTTAACTTTTTGTTCGAATCAGTTACATCAACAGATGGAGCTAGTCCCTCTCTCATTTTTTTTTTTTTAAAGGAGGGAACAAGCCTTCAAACTCAGTAGGAACACAAATTAACCTTTTTTTAGTTGACATGAAAAATATATATAAAAAAATAATATTCTCTTCAAAAAATTTTTTATCCTATAAAATGAAAGTTGATTTTAGGCAAGACTTTAGGATATTAAAACTAATTGTTAATTATCGTAATATGTTAGGTGATTTTATATATGTGTCTGTGTTTCAGGAAAAGAAAAAGGGTCTTATAATCTTAAAACACAAGGTTTAAAAGTTAATAACCAAAAGGAAATTCAACAAAATAAGAAAATGACATAAAAGAAACAACTTGAAAGAAAACATTGAAACCCTTTTTATTACAAGATCGTAAATAACTGACGTGTTTTTTGGGTTCATTGTTCTTGCAATATCCAATTCCACTATTTAATTTGTTTTCCAAAAGTGCAAAGAAGAAGAAAGAGAAAATAACCGATTTTCATATAAAGCATATATTAAGATGATTAAGCATATATATATACATTTTTTTTTCTAGGATGATAGTAAGGATTTACATATCATTTTCCAGTAAAAAAGAAAAAAGACGTAAATAAAAATTAAAATTACTCTAAAACGATAAAGTTACAAAATAATTTAGACGAAATTTTAAAACAAAAAATTTCCAGAGGAGGCCGCCCCGGTAGAGTCCAACTTGTTGAAGAGTCACCACCGACTCTTTAACTCTAGAAGCATCTAGAGATTTCTTTGAGCTTTCTACAAGAACTGCCCACTTTTTGCTGCAAACCTTATCCATAGAAGGTTCAAGAGTCTAGCAGAGTTAGCAAACAATTGACCGACATGCTAAACCTTCATCAGGTGTTCATGGAATTGTCACTAATATAAAAAAAGGATTCTTACAGATACTACAACGGTTAGAACGCGGCCGTGAAAACTTCATAGATTTCAAGACGGTTTATATATACCACCATGATAACTGATATTCTATGACGGTTTAACCGTTGTAGAATATTTGAAAATGATGTCAAGGAGGCGTCATTTTAATAATTTTACGCGACAGTTTTGATTAGAAATCATATATTTCCACAACGGTTTTCGGAAATTATTCAATGTCTCGTTTTTTGACCTAATTTAGACGATGGTCTTTTGAAAACTGTTAAGTAATCTCTGTCTTTATATCAATATTTATAATAGTGTGTTATTCACTGATTTGAGGGTCTATAAATATAGACTCAATGGTCTTGGTAGTGTGTGGCATGCCTAGAGTCCAAGTAAGTAATTGAAGTGTGTGTTTCAAGTGTGCCGTGTGAGTCCAAAATGTGTCCTTGTGTGCTCAAGTGTTCAAGTGCTCAGTCTTCGAGAGTGTCCAAGTAATTTGGTGTCTATGTGCCCCAGGGTGTGAGACCTACTACGTGAGGGATACAATTTGGTGCAATAAATATCGAGGTATGTGAGTGAGTGCTTAAGTGTAATATTCTTGTGTGGTCTTGTGTTTGTACTCCAAGGGTTGTTTTTTGGCGTCTCATTGTAATTACCTTTGGTAATTAATAAAAGTAATTAGACCATATGTGTGAATTTACCCAATATAACTTGGCATGCGAGAAAATCTTAATGTGTAATCTTTTTGCTAATGATCGTATATAATTAGTGAAGCCAAAAGTCCTTAAACTTAAAATTAACTTCAAGCTAAAGCTTTTGCGTGTGTTAAACACTTAATCATGTAACATTTTTAGCAAGATGACATATATATATATATATGTCACAAATTTACCTGCATCCTCGTTAAGAAATCGGCACTTTGTTTTTGTCTAAACCACTTTTTCTTGAATTCTTCACGAAATTCCTCGACTTGAGCAATTTCTTCTGGTGTTCCGGCATTGGGATCGAATTCTCAATGTTGTCTACCTATGTGGTTATCTGTCATGGTAAGCCACGGCCCGCCTTCAGCTATCTTCAACTTCCACGTGATCTCTATACAAAACCATAGGCATATTTCATCATGAGTTGGTTTAAATAAGCTATATATACATATATATATGTATTTTTATATCAATCTAGTTAGAATAATTTTTATATAAATAAAATATTATTGAAAATGAATGACAAAGATATTTTAACTGTAAAATTAATTTTAACAAAGAAACTACATCAAAGATATTTTGGAGGCATGGCTTTCCCTCCAAAAAAGCTCGATTATGAATATTTTAGCATTAATTAAAGCTCACGTAGTGAAAATGTATTTAATTTTACATTTATTTTTTTTTGACAAAATACCAACATATGTACCGTTTGCTTAATGATAGAAATTAAAGTTTGAGATAGGATTACTTTTAAAATTAAAAAATATTGACCAACATAAGATTAGATAATTTAGGACTCATTTAATAACCGAAAATTTGATAAGATGATTTTTAGTACCGTTTTTATTTATGCATCTCACACAATATAATTAAATATAAAAAGAAAAATTAATATTTGTAACATGTAGAACTAAAAGCAGGAACTCTAAACAAAGATAACAAAAACAGCAGCCGTCGCCAATGCTTTTCCTACCTTCCCAAAATTGTGTAACAATTCTTCATGAATCTCGAACTGATTATTTTTCAAACTTTCATCCTCTTGGCCTTCTTCAAATTCAATTCAGATTTTTTTTTTTTTTTTTGCTTTTCTCATATCTAATTTAATGTTGTTATATATCAAAAAATCATACGTAGGAAACTCGTGCAATATATCTTAAAAATTAAGCCCTTGTTTGGGAAGGTCTTGGAAATCACCTTTTCAAAACTATTTTTTTTTTAATTTTTTCTTTAATTCAAAACTACTTTTTATTATTCACATCTTCAAATATCTACAATAAACAAAACTTTAAAAGTCTACAACTTTATTATTTCAAGTCCAAATGATGTTATTATTTTTTTAAATTACATAGAATTTCAAAAGAGAAAAAAATTATAAGATCCATATTGATAACATTTCAAGTTTTTATACTTTTTTACTTCAAACAATTTTTTTTAGCTAAATACACAATTTCAAAATTCAATTCATCTCCAACCTTCAAAACTGAATTTTGTAATATATATTATATTCAATATATTACATTAGTATACAATATAGAATAAATGTATCTTTCAAAAAAAAAAAAAATCATATAAGCACAAATTTAAATACCACTACGAATTCAAAGATTAATGGATTTGTATATATCATTCTTCAAAATATATACCCCTAATCCCATTCCCTACCGACGTCCACCATTTACCTTTAAGTTTTCTAGATAGATTCCTGCGACACTGAAGAGATACATAATTAGTTTTTTTTTACAAATTATTTTTAAGATGATTTAATTAGTTTATTTATTATTATTTTTAATTAGAAAGAGGATTCAAACTCTCCATCTTTTAATAGAGTCAAATATGAAATTACTACTAAATTATATATGTAATCAAGATTTATTTGTTTTATTAGTAATGGTAATTAGTATTTCATTCGTTCGCTGTAATACAATCCCTCTTTATTTGTCTATTTTAATGAATTTTGTTTTCTTAACAATTGCAATAATATAAAACCATTGCTTCATTTTCTCTTTTGTTTTCTTCTCTATTTTGTATTAGGTAATTTTTATATAGTATCATAGCTATAATTTTCATGGAAGGGGTTCTTTTAATTTATAGTCTCATACAAATATTCGATTTCTTACAATTCCGCTTATATTTGCAGTTCGCTAAGCCATGTTTATGTATATAGTACGTACAAACATTTGTCCAAACAATTCGGTACAACTATAATTCTATACAGATACAGTATAAAAATAGGATAATTAGAGGGACTGTTTTAACTTTTAAAGGTTATCTTTATTTAAATATTTTTCAATTCAATTTGAATTTTCAAATGCCTTTTATTTGAATTAGTTACTTGATTTAGGATTTGATTTTGCTATCTTGAGGATTATGGACTTGGGGCTTGGTGTAGAATTAGGAGGTTTTAGTTTTATTTAGGGCTTATTTGTGGCAGTGCCTCCTAACTTCAAAATTCAATTTTTTTTCCAAAACTTTACCACTTTTCACTATTTATATTTTCAAAACGTTACAATAATTTTCAAACTGTAAAAATTCATAACTTTGTGTATACAAGTCCAAATGAGATAATTTTTTTTAAATTGCATAGAATTTCGAGAGGAACGAAACAATATCTATATTGATATTTTCTTTCTAAAAAATTTTTTAAAATTTTTTATTTTTTCACCTCGAACAGTTTTTTCTCCCAAACACATTTTCTAAAACAACTTTTTTCTAATCCAAAAATAATGTCTCCAGCCTCGTCCCCTAAATACCCCCTTATTTTATTGGTTATTATTATCTTTATACATAACAATTTAAATAAGATTATAAAACTAGGGTTTATTACTTAACAGCCTCTTTATTATTTTGTAATAGAGTTCTTTTTTTATGAATATTAATAGAATCTCAAATTCTCACAATAAATTTACATGATTTTCAATATTCAAGTTTGAATCAACAAATTCGACACATGTCCATCGTACATATTTTCAAAAATTCTTTAAGAGTCAATGAATTTTTATGTTTTAAAAGTTTGTGTGTTTTTGAATGGTCGCCTTTTCATAATCACATATTACATATTGTTGTCAATGTTAAAAAAAATAAATAAATAAAAGTTCACGTGTTTTTATTAACAATTCTCGTGTTATGTACTTTTTCTCTCCCCATTTTCTTAAAGCACATTGAGCACAAATAAATTTTTGAATGATCAGATCATTGTTTTTTATTCTCACATCACAATTATTATGATATCATAATATTACATAACAAACTGTCAATTTTACATAAGAAATTAAACGTTATTTATATCATCACAACTTTGCAATCCTTATTATAATTTTCTCTTTTTGCATATGATCACCTCCCACAATTAAGCTCATAATTAAGCAAATAAAACACGTCGGTGATATTCCCCCATAGCCCATATAGTAAAGATATTTCGATATAATGAGTAGTTTAACACGCTGTTCTTCATAAATACTCCATTCACTCCCTACTTTGACAACACATAAAACATCATCAATTGATGCATGCCAAGTCAATTCATGCACAGTTGTAGTTGTAAATATGAAATCTAACAATAATTTTATATTTGACTATTTGTATCGCATCTGAAATTCAAAATATGTACATATGTGAACTTGTAGCTATACCTGCTGAGGAAAGTCGCCATCTTCCATTTGTTCATTGATCAACAACTTTATTCCACGATGTATGGGCGTTGGATCTATGTCAACCTGAATTAGTGAATTAATCCATAATGGAAACATAAGTTTTATTAAAACAGAATTAATTTTAAGTTATCATTCCTATTAGAGAGCTTTAACAGACTATATTTAATAAGATTTCCATTCTAGATTCTATTTAACATCTTTAGCTATTAGAATTGAAAAATACTTTTGAACATTGCACTAACAAATAAGCGGGTCCAATGGTGTGAGACCCATCCAAGATTAGTGAGTAAACATCACTGATACTCCCTAACATTAGTCACTAGTACTACTGTTTTATGATTTTTACTTTCAAGCGTGCTAGAAATGAAGATTTACTACACTGCTAATTTCTAATAGAGAAGACAGATGAACATTTAATCAAAAGTACCAAATAGTAATTTTTTAAGAGTTTTGAGAACTTTTGATCAAGCAAAAAAAAAAAAAAATTACAGATCAAAACACAACTAATTTATACATAATTTGAGTACTAAATGAGTCATTTATCCTATAAATTTTATGCAAATTGAAGAATTTTCTTAAATCAACCTGTCAAATAAACAATATTAACAGTCTCTTAAAAATAGATTCCCCACCCCCCCTCTCCCTCCTTTTCTGTTAAATTATATATATTTAATTGGAAGGAGAAATGAAATGATGGTGAGGAGTGGAGGGAGAAACATGGAAGGAGAGTGCAATCCAAACAGTGGTTGAAGGGAAGGGAGGAGGGAGAGGTGAAGTGGAGGGAGAGAGTTAAACTTCAGAGTCACTAATATGCATCCTTCCACTAATGAAAAGATGCGAGCTCTCCTTTTCATTTGAGCTTCAAAAGACTATTCTACCCCTAGAAAAATTATTAATAAATTTTATAAATATATCAATAATTAGATAAACTATTATTATCTATTTTTTAAGTCCCCCTTGAAATTCCTACAATCATCTTCATCCTTTATATTCTCCATCCCTCTAACTTTATCTATTCTTCCACCTCTTTATCCCTTTTACCAGACATTGGCTTAGAATTCAAAGTAGTTGCACAACTTGTTATTTCTTTTTCTAATGAACCTAGTGGTTACCATTATCTGGCTTGACATCCCATAACAAACTCCATCCCGCAATAAATGAACAGTAGTTACACATGTGTGAAGGAAGAATTAAACAATGTTTATTTTAATACCTTCCTAAAATCCAAACGGTCGGGGATTTTATTCCCTTACTTCATTTTGCATATGATTTTGGCATTTTTACCAATACTTGGTAAATATTGAGTCAAATAACACCAAGAAAAATAGATCCCAAAAATTGCAAAATTATTAATAATATTGAAAACGAGTTATATATATACACATATATATATGGTATTTCTATTATTATACAGGTAAGACGGTTTCTTAATTGTAACTTTTTTCTAAATAATTTATAATAATCACTTGATTTATTTGTAATTTTATGTAAAATTTTACATAACATGACACTATTTCCCCCTAGCTTATTATGCTACACATAATTTTATATAGAATTATAAATAAGGCAACTGGTTATGTAGTACAAGTTGTTTAAAAAGAAAGTTATAGTTGAAAGACCGTTCCGAATAATGAAGAATGATAGAACCATATGTGTGTGTATCCTGACCTGTCCAGCAACAATGAGGGATAACAATGCCCACGCAGTTTGGACTAAATTTGAACGGTTACCATCCAGATTAGTGTACACCTGTTCAGAATATATAACCATCCATACATTACACAACTATAGAAAGAGCCTCAAAATCTTTCAGTATGAGTACTGTGTTTAATTTGCATTTGTTTTTTCTTTTGTGAATAATAATAACTGCAACTTATCATCTATATGGGAGGTTATATTAATTGTAAGGGAAAGCACTTGAATTATACAAATTTTAAAAATATTATACTAACATGATACAAAGATTTGACACTAGACCAAAAACTGAAGTTTGTGTCAAATTAATCAAGAGAGGAGAATTTATATCATACTAGTGAATGAATGAAAAAAATGACTATATTTAGAAAATTTTCTCTATATTAAATGAGATTCAAGTTTCAGATTCGAAATCTAAGAATTTTTCTTTTAAATTAATAAAATAGATAACCACAAAAAATCACTTAATTAACTCTTGCCATTTATTAATTTAAAATTTTTTTGGTCTGCATCTATATTTTGGTAATTTAAATCTCGCATTTACAGTTCCGAAAATACCTCATTTTGGCAAGAAAGATAACTTTCTCCCCATCCACCATCTGGTAGTTGCTTTGAGAGAAGGAATTCACAAGCTTCTCGCAAAGTAGGACTGTTTTTGTAATTTTCTCCACAAGCTACCAACCCCTCTACACCAAACCAGGTAGCGTACGTGTAACAAATTCCCCATCGACCATACCTATTAATTATACACCAATGTTACATAAAGATTGGCCTAGCTTTTAATAGAAATATATAAGAACTAATATACAAAAATCTAAAACATATCCTAACTAAGTTCACACTAAGAAAGAAAGAGCATCGATGGTGTTAGGAAGCACATTGCATAAGTAGGTAACGGCTCGAAACCCCATTCTATAACAAACCCTGATCGATTCTAACGTATAAAGAAGAAAATATAAGTAATGAAAGAATGCTAAGAAATAAAAATACACCTGAAGACGAAATAAGGAAATATTATAACAAGAAATAACTATCAAATGTAAAATAATAAAAATGATAATAATAATAATAATAAATACGAACAAATTAAATTATCCCCTCAAAAAAGAACACGGGACTTTTTTTTTTTTTTTAAATAAATGCAAGGTATAGAGAGAAACCAATATCAGAAAAGTGTTCCACATCCAAATTATTTACGTTTGGCTCCTAGTAATTAACTCACCCATATATAGAATTCTTCAGTATTTAATCAATTCAGAGAATAAAAAACAAAGTAATAACTTAATTCGAAATCTAGATAAGAAGAATAGGTTTTTAGCAATGCATCAGAAATTATTTACCATGAACCGTCAGAGTTTTGTTCATTTTTAAGGTAGCACACTCCTTTTGATATGCAACTATCAATTTCCTTTCTCCGATGTCTCGGATATAGTTTCCGAAAGAGCATCAAACTCTGAAGAACTGAGGAAGTACACTCTACGTACCTGAGATCACGAGATCAAGAAAATTCAGTTTTAGAAATCAAATTTCTATGATCTTGTCCTTAATTTTGTTCACAGAAGAAATCTCACTCTCGCTCAATAATAGTATCTTGAAGGAACTCTATGGGATTGAACTTCTGCAGAAATGCAAAAATACGTTGTTAAACAATACCAGTCCATCAACCAAGTTTAATGTTATACGTATTTAGTATATATTGCTATGCAAAAACCTATTTCTATACTAGATAAACTCAACAATATGAGTAAGAGAGAGAGAGAGAGAGATAGAGAAAAAAATATATACCTCTAACCAACGAAATGCTCTTTGTGGTTCCCAAGCAGGAAAACCACCATTACCGCTCTGTAATGGAGATTAAAAAAGAAAATAAATTGCTAACGTATACGTTTCCAGCAGCGACGAAGAGGGATTGTTATTTTGACCCTCTTTTTTCTTAGCTACCCCACACCACCCACCCACCCCTCCTTTTTTATTTTTTTTTGTTGATATCAAGTTTTATTCAAAATGTATTTAAAATTTTCATTTACAATTACTTTGAACTAACTCGATTTCCCTAATAAATTTACCGACTTCGTCCCTGGTTTCGAGACTAAAGATGACATATACGAGAAGATGTGCGTATCAAAAATATATCTATTAAAAAAGAAAAAGAGGAAAGAAGAGTTAGATCCTATTCGTAATTCATAATTAAGAATATAATCTTACCTGATAAGAAAGCAAGAGATTTACGGCATCATAGAAGCACTCAGTATCCATTTTTTCTCCTACTAGAGCTGGTGAAATTTGAGAGAGTAAGAGTGTGGCCTGTAAACAGAACAAAGTCATATACCTTAATGACAAAAACCATTTTAAGACCATCTCAAAACACACACACACTCACACCAATTTTTAATGTTATATTTATTACACAAATGTGTCAAAATAATATATTGGACAAATTACATATATTCTCCCTGAATTTTGGGCCTTGTAACGATTTATCTCATGAATTTTAAATTATAATATCCATTCTTTCTAAACTTTGAAAAAATGTCAAATTTAATCCTTCAGTTAAATTTTGGATGGAAAATGACATGATTTATAAAATGAGGGTAATTCTGTAAAAGCAAAAGAGCAGATTTTTTTAAATCCTTCAAAAAATAAAAGGAAAATAGAGGGGCAACTCTTAATCATATTGTGTGGTTGTATTCGTTGCATCTCACTAGTCTGAAGTGTTTTTTTTTTTTTTAATCATTAATTTAGTTACACTCAGTGATCAACTTATTTACATACTAAAAAAACGTAATGTTCATGGAGTCTCAAATCTTCTATTTCGATCTACTCTGCCCCATTGCGACACCAAGATCTCTCCCACCCCTCCCTGCGATATTTCCTCAACCCCTCATGCACGATATCTCCACCTCTTCTCGGATCGTCTCCGGCCACCGCGCTCCCCTCAAATCTCCTCTGCTCTACTACCCCTTCACGTTTGCTAGCTGCTTCTCCTCCAATGCGGCATCATGAACTCCTCTACCCAACCATCAAGATACCCATAGAGAATAGAAACAGAGAAAGATGCAAGTGTTTGTTTTTTAACTGTTAATTGTTTTTTTTTTTAATTATCATCACACCTTTTTTCTTTTGCACCTAAAGAGTATTTTACTCATTAACTTTTAACCCCTTTTTGTTTTTTTTTTCAAAGAAACGCGTGCCTGTAAATTTTATCAAATTGAGATATAAAAGGGTAATTGTATTATTTAACTCCATCATCTTATGTTGACACCTATTATTTACCATTTAAAATTTAACCAAGGGTCTAAATTTGATAACTTTTCAAAGTTTTATGAAATGGATGTTCCAATTTAAAATTCGGACAGTAAATCATTACAAAGCACAAAATTCAAGAGGAAAATACGTGATTTGTCCTAATATATTTGACTTTGCACTCTTATATCTTTAATGTTATTTACTAATGCTATATTTACATTCTACCATCATTGTTAAACTTAAGGCCTCATTTAGGGGCATTTTTTTCATATGAAAATTTATTGCTCAATCCAAAACCCTTAATTCTACATTTTACTTTCTTTTTCTTCTCTTTTCAAAATCCTAAAATTTTAAAAGTTATAATTTTCTCATTCTAAATCGAAATGAAATGATTCTTATATCAAAATACTAATAATTATAAGATAAACAATACAAGATCTATTTTACCTTTTTTTTTTTTCTTCAATTTGCCATCCGCATTTCAAAATTTTCGCTATTTTTTGTAGCATAATTCATTTCCAAAAATCCTCCTCAAGCACATTTCAATTTCAACTCAACCTCCAAAACTTCATCTTCAAAATTCTCCAAATAGCCCTTAGAATTTGTAAAATAAAATTTTTTAAACACTCCATTATGCACCTATATTGTAATCTTACCTTTAGCCCTTCAGCAGTGCAATCAGTGACTACCCAGTTTTGGTCTGGAACACAGAAAGTCCAACCACCTTTACACATATATCTGTGCATTTGAGTGAAGTTCCCAGGAGGGTTTTCGCGAACCTGAGTACATATATAACATCTCTTCATCGATCTGTATTAAGTGATCAGAGGAAGCCAAAAGAAAATATTTTTGAGTGAAATATTTATCTAGCAACAAAAAACGCGGTTATATATATTAATCATTGAATAGAGGCATATTAATAAATTTTCTAGTGATCAAACAATGAGTATTATTAAATATTTTTCTTTAAAAATTAGGAATAGAAAATGAAATTTCAAAAATTAAGTACTTGTATATTAGGTGGCTTCGTCACTGGATAAGTGGTATATTAATTAGACCAAACCTGTGAAGCCTTCAAGAATTCATGTGCTTTTCTAAGTGTTGGCGCATACTCTTCATACATATTACAGGCGATAATTGCTTGAACCGCTAGAGCTACATCCCACGTTTGAGAACCATTACCCTGCAACATGGTCGGCATAATATATCAACAAGTAAACGAAAATAAGAAGAAATTAAACTCATCTTATCATGTAAGGCTCGTATTTTGTAGGGTTTAAGATGGAAAATGGTCATGTTTGATTATAAGAGTATCTTAAGTGCAATGTTAAATAAGTATTCCAACGGGAAATTTTAGCATTTGGATTTAAAAAAAAAAAGGTACTTTATAATGATGCTATCTTTTATATTAAATTTATGATATACTAAATTTTATGAAAAATTTGTCATAAGATAACCAATATCAAATTTTATTTTTGATTCTTATTAGTTGTTACTTCATATAATTCTTATAGCATTTCTATTTTTTATTTATTTAAATATTAAAAGTTCGCTTATACAATTTTTAAAGTATAATAATGATGATAAAAAGTATAATATAGCATAAGAAGAATCCAAATCTTTTGTTTAATTTTTAATATCATAATTAATGTCTAATTAATATTATTATGTCATATTATTTTAAAAAATTTGAAATACTTTATAATTAATTTTTTTATATTTTAAAATCTAACTTGATTTAATAATATGTTAGAATATAATTGGTTAGATAATGTATAACACACTATTTGTTGTATATGTGTTTTCACAATTTCAATGCATGGCACATATTCTTCTGTTTAT
Organism: Antiaris toxicaria; assembly: GCA_035233585.1. Taxonomy (NCBI): domain Eukaryota; kingdom Viridiplantae; phylum Streptophyta; class Magnoliopsida; order Rosales; family Moraceae; genus Antiaris; species Antiaris toxicaria. The sequence continues at coordinate 4,305,752 of CP141155.1, forward strand.
AAAAGAGATAATTTTATGCATTAACTGGGGTAGGATGACTTGAAAACCTGACACTTGGCTCCATCTTCAGAAATCCATAGATAGTCTGGGATTCTAGCTAGGTGATACTTGAAGGCTTCTGAATGTGGGTCTTCAGCCCAACAAGCAAGCATACTCCACATCTGCTTGCAGGAAAAAAATAATAATTTAAATGATTTGGTTTAGAGAGAGAAAGAGAGAAAGAGATTTTATTTAAATTACATTTTCTTCACTTGCCAAGCAGAAATATCTAGTAATTTCATCCTCATAATGTACATGTTCAATAACAACTGTAAGCGCCTTCTCTCTTATCATAGAAAATGGCCAACATGCAAGAATTGGTTCTGCTACGTGGTAAAGAAATCCCCAAAGCATGTCTTGCACCATAGGACGTTGGTAGAACAGATCCTCCTGACAAATTAATTGCATAAGCATTGTTATTATTATTTTTTAAATGCTCCCATTTATTAAAAAAATTAAAACGTAATATTATGTTTCAAACTTATATGTTTTGACATTACAAACCCGATCACCTCTCAACTATTAACCTAACCCCAACAGGTTACGAAGCACCAGCATTTATTTAACCCCAAAAAAATATATATATCTCCTGCAAACCTAAGTCATTAGAAATAGTGAGTGGAGACTAACCTTTGCAACAGTGTTTCGAGCTATATTCCAATTTATTTCATCATAAGGCTGGGTATAGAGTTCTTGCCTTAGGGATTGAACCATTTCGGTTATTGGCCCAACAAATTTTTTCCCATATAAGAACGCTAAGGGCAAGTAAACCATACGAGCTAAGGCCAACATTTTGCCTGCATTAATTTGATCAGGAAAGTTAAAAGTTGTTGAGTTCTGTAAAAATGATCTGACAAAAATCCGACTTAAATTATTATTTATTTGTTTTTTTGGCAAGAAAACAACAAAAATTTGACTATTTGTAACTAAAGATGTGTGTCAACCTGGATGAATGAAAACCATTCTCGGAAAGAGCCATAATTCTGGGGGCACTGGATTGCAGCCCGACCACTCGTATACACCAAGCACCTAAACCAGATGGGAATATAACACGACAAATTAATATGATATTAGAATAAGATTTCCTGCAAGCTTGCAATTTTCTAACTTTTCATGTTGGTGACTTTAGATTTGCCCGTATTGGATATTTTCATCCTCTCCCTTTTTTTGATTGGTACATACTGGACATTTTTGCACTTGCTAGATACAAAGGGAAGTAGTAGAATGTATATAGAAAAAGTGATAGGACTTCTTGAAACTTTTGGGGGTAAATGGCAGGTTTAAAAATTTTCAAATGAATACTATATATACCAAATAAATAGTTTATTTATCTTGTAAATTATTTTGCGGATAAATTATTTACTAATAAATATATGTGTCTCCTATATTCATCAAAACATTTTTTTATTAGAAATTAAAGTTCATCAAAATGAAGCAAACCAATCCAACAAGAATTAAAAACCACGAGAAAAGAATACCAACAATAACTACAAGCACAATTTGAAAGGAAAAATCTTTTGTGTTTGCCTTGATCTCTTTCTGCTATTTGAATCTGTTCATGCTTCAAGCCCTCAAGCACTAATTATATATAGGTCTTCATTTTAACTCACACACGGCTAGCTACTAGACATCTTTTTTATTTTTTAAATGATCTTTTTTAAAATTTAGGCTAGCCTACTAGATATCTTTTTTTTTTTTAATCTCTTGTTTTAAATTTAAAACATACATATTCTTAGTTCCAAAACAAATATATATGATCAATATACACACACATACATATGTAGTCCATAATAATATGATAAGATCGTGATCTTACCGTTAGCCAAATCTTTCCCCATGACGGAATTCCAACAACACCTCCATGATCAAGAATCCATTTTCTGGCTCTGATCATAGCCCCATCCTCACCATCATCAGGACCCTCTCCCAACAACCTCAAGATAACATAGTTCACCACAGAACCATACATTGTGCTATGACCCTCTATGTGTAATCCCCAACCTCCATCTTCATTCTGATACAAACCCTTAAAAAAGATATTATTTTCATAAAACATTAATTAGCAGGTAAAACAAATTTTTATTATTCTCTCTCTCTCTCTCTCTATATATATATATATATTAATTAGAAGGTTTCAACTTCAAATATATAATTACTGCTCGACCTGGTGATTGTAAATGTACCGAATTATTTCCTTTTGGTGCTCTGGTCCAAAAGCAACATTGAGTGTCCCGGTGATATACAATACTATTACCTGCATTTTGTGTCAAAATAATCTATTAGTTAATCTCTTTGATAGAGTTGTGCTTTCTCTTTGTTTTCTTTAGAAAAGAGGGGGGGGGGGGGGGGGGGGGGGGGGGGGGGGGGGTGGGGTGTGTGGGTGTGGTTGGTGGGTGTGAGGGGGAGGGAAAACAAAGCATTTATCAAAACAATACTTCACTTTAGTTGTTTTGGAGGTACATTTAAATGTTATTTTACTTGAACATGACTTAACTAAACAAAATTATTTAAGTGAATCAAATAAATCTTTCATGTAAACGAATATTTCAATTATATTGAGAATTTTTCAAGCTTTAAGATTGATTTTATTATATAGTTTAGTTGAACAACGTTTTAAAATGTATTCAATATAGCTACGGAAGGGTAAATTTGGTATTTCAAAAATCAAATTGTTCTAAGGAGAATTTTTTGATTGATTTTGCAAATATATAACTGTAAGATGTTTTGGGTATTTATAAACTTTTTATTCAATATAATAGATGAAAGTGATCCCTTATCACATGGGATGTTTTTTTTTTTTTTAAATATTTTCCCTGACTAATGATAATGTTACTGATCAACTTGAGGATCATGGTGGGTTCCATAGAAACGGAGTCCTATTGTGGACAGCTACCACACCGAGTCTTGTAGAGTTTGTTATCTTTCACCAACATAATTACCTTAGAATTTAATAATTTCTTGTACTTTAATTACAACACCAAAATCATAATGACATAATGTTAGTCTTGACTCCTATCAAAGCATATGTATCATTACATTATTACAGACGTAATTATTAATGTATACATATCACTATATATACATATATGATGTCGTGGTACAATGTTAAACTTATCATTACGCTTTTTCCCATAATCTTTATTTCATTATTTTCCTATATATAATTTAAATTTTATTTAAATGGGGATATATTAATCATTATAAAATATTGTTAAATAAAACAACAAATAAAAATTTAAACCGTAGATTAAAAAAAGGATAATAATAAGAATTATGATCAATGTAAAGAAAGGGTAAAATTAACTACACATGAAAAATAAATTTAAAAATTTATTATTTCGTAAAGTATTTTAATATAATTTTTCTTCAAATACTTCCATTCAGTATATATATATATGTATATATCTTTTTTTTTTTTTAATAATTGAAACAAGAAATTTTCTTACAAGAGGAGAAAGGAAAAACAACCCGCCAGCAAGTCCAGCAGGCCAATGTCCATCGTGCACTTGAATAGTAGAAAAGAATGTAAGAGCCCTTCTTAGGGTGGTTACCACAGCTTCCTCCGTAATCTCCTCATTTTCCTTCACTTTCACGGATGGTGGAATTGGCTCGCATGGATTCTCCTTTCTAAGCTGTCATTATTTATTATTTATTTTCATGTCAATATACTACTCTAAATTAAGCGCATAATTTTCTTTTTATGTATGTCTTCTTATGGGATATAGCAAAATAATAATAATAATAAAAATTAGACTAATAACCATGAATGTAAAGTCACCAAGTACATATCCATCATAGACACGTTTACCCCTTATTTAGATGGAGTGTCCATTCCAAAAAGGAAAATTTTGTTGTTTCGAATTAGAAAATCTTTTTATTTTTTAGAATGAGATATATGTTTAGATGTGTAAAAAAAATTTCTTTTTGAATACAAAAAATTGTTTGGAATGAGAAAAAATGATATTGAAAAATATGTAATATGAGAAGATTGAAAAATATTCTCTTTTTTTTTTTTTTAGATTGAAAATGAGATTTATTTAATGAGAAAAATGATGAAAAAATTGAAATAAATACTTTTTTTGATAAAAGTTTTTCTTTTTCGGAAATCAGACCTGCCATTCAATCAAGGCCTTAGGGGGCATTTGACAACAAAATTTCATTTTAATTTTACTCAAATACAATACAATTTTACACCAAACACAAATTTGTAACAGTGCTACGAAAATTATTACTATTCAAAATATTTTTAAAACAATCATATCAACTTTTTAACTCCACTATTTATCTCTATTTTTACCAATCACATCAACTTTTCAACTCTAAAATACTTTTCATCCAAACACACATTTCATTCAAATACAAAACAAATACTTTTCAACCAAATACAACATTTAAAAAATAAATTTCATTTAAATACAATTAAAATGCAATGCATTTACCAAACGCCCCTTAGATTAACAGTAATTCCAAATTTATATTTAACGATCCAAGTGTAAAGTTTTAAAAGACTTTCTATGGATCTCTACCATTGGATATCTAGTCAGCATTGCAACAATTAAAAAAAAAGATATATATATACATACATATATATACACATATATATGTAGTTCTGATAAATTTTTTATCCAGTTCTGATGGTTTGAAATAGAACCTCATCAGTAGGTTTTTTTTTTTTTTCCCCAGTACCTATCAGCATAAATCTCCAAGTTGAAATGATCTCATTCACAACCAAAATTAAAAACAAAAGAAGAATTTTTAAAAAATGTTTCACCCTCTAATTAAAAAAAAAGAAAAAAACTATATATGTAAAAAAAAAATGTGGCCAAGTTATTCCTTTTTATAATTAGTCTGCTGAGATATCTCTAATGCTATCTATATTACTTTGAATTGGGTTATTAGCACGGTCAGTCCACAAATTATAAGCATGTAGTTATCACTTTGTTATTTTAATTTTTAGTTTCGACAGATCATTATACATATATATATATACACACACACACATATATATAGTATTAGCCCTTAGAAACTAAAATTGATAAAGGATTTTTGAAATTTAATAGTTTCATTTTTTTTTTGGGCAGTTTTAAGCTATAGCTTCCTCAAGCTTCAGATAAACAAGCTAGCTTGTGTGTGGGTGTTTGTGACAGATAATGACATGGTATTTAAGCGAGAAACAAATATACAATATGAACTTGCCTGCATCCTCATTAAAAAATCAGCACTTTGCTTTTGTCGAAACCGATTTTTCTTAAATTCTTCACGAAAAGTTTCAACTTGAGCAAGTTCTTTGGGTGTTCCGGCATTCGGATCAAACTCCCAGTGTTGTCTACCTAAGTGATTATATGCAGTGGTAAGCCATGACCCTCCTTCGGCTATCTTCAACTTCCACATTTTGATTCTCTATGAAACTAGATAGCTGCATCCATTGAAAAGGTTAATATATGATCGTTATGAATTTGTCTCTGCCGTGGATTTTCTTAAATACACAAATCAAATAAATAATAAAGTAATGAGTAAACTTTCATTTCAATAAGAATAATATTATTAAGTACTAAAATTAGTTAATTTAAATTTTATTTAAATGATAAAAATATATTACAAATGAAAATTAAATAAATAAAATAAAATTATAAAAATAAATAAATATAAATTAATAACAAACAATCAAACACACAAATATTAAAAATTATGACTTTATCATAATTAATCAGATTTAATTTTATTTAAATGTATTATTATGATTTTATGTTTATATTTATTGATAATCAATTACTCTTTTTTACTTTATATGCTATTTCTTAAATTATATATAAATTTTATATTTTTATAATTTAATTTACATAAAAGATTAGTAAATTAAAATTCATCATAAACAGTACCGTATATATGAATAGTATTATATATATAAACATATATGCGGAACTAATAGTTTGCCACTATAAATTGGGAAAATTTACCAAATTGCCTTCATAATTGCCCTTGATCTTGCTCAATATTGTGGAAATGCCATTGTTGGGGAAATAGATTTGTTGTTGTCCAAAAAGGACCAAGTACTGAGACGTGGGCTTGTTTCAGTTAGCTCAATTAACTCTCCTTCCATTCCTAAATACGTGGCGTTATTATTAGAGACAAGTAGAAACCCGAAGATTCGAAAGAATAAAACTTAGAATTTATTCTTTCCCCGCTATATTACTAATCTTTCCAGCTAATATATTTGATCAGTCCAGAACTTGTCAAAGTTATAAGTTCACATAGGATCCTAGTAATTCACTTAATTTGCCTTCACGCCCTCTTGACTCTTACAGGCCTTACGACTCTTTCAGAATTACTAACAGATCAGATGCTAGCTTTTGACAGTAATAAATTCTTTTCTTTAGAATTCATACTCCAATAGTAATAAACTACTGACAATCGGAATACATATTTCTGGGTATTATGAATATTACTACTAGCCCCAAAGGGGATTTAGCAACTTATGTTTTCTAAAAGAGAATTTTATTTCACACTAGAGAAGGGAAAGTACACACTTGTTACCAGAAAGAGCAAAGGTCTCAGATTGTATAGACCTTCCTTAGGAAGCTAACTCTAGGATAAACTTAACTATAGTTCTAATAGTAACTATGGTTACATAGGACAATAATTAAAAACACAACTAGCCTTATCATGTGGTTGACAAGATAAAGTAAATAAAGAAAAAGGAAATGGAAATAGCCAAAACATGTGGCCGACAGTAATTATTTGAGGATGCACTCGTGATCTGAGTCATATATGATCTGATGAGGGGTGTTTTTTTCTTTCTTTTTTTTTTTTTAAGTACAATGAAAATTAGTAGTGTTTCACGTCTTTAATCCAGCAAATCCAACAGGAGGAATTAGAGGTAATCTTTGAAATCATTGATGAGATGGTAATTGATCCTCATTTAGAATCTTTAACTACTAAAAAATGTTGTGGATTATCACAAAAAGAAATGATTAACTCTTATAACTTCTTTAAAGAATACAAACTCACAACTCTGTTGGAACACAAACTTACAACTCTTTATTGTAACACAAATTTACAACTCTTTGAAGACTTTTTCGTTACACACACTCTACACTTATGGCAACTCTTATACAATGAAATGCTTCACTTCACTTGATGAAAAAACCTTAGGGGAAGGGGATATTTATAGTTAAAGTAAATCATCCTAGATCACACATTTGATTGGTATATCTAATACCTTAAACAATCTCAACCATCCATTTATGTCTTCATCAACCACACCTAACATCTTTACCAACCACACCTACCTAACTTAAAATATGTAAGTAATGACATCAACGTACAAAGAGGCTATGGATATAATAGAGCAAGTTTATATTTTCAACACCCTCCCTTGAACTTGTATTATTGTGCCAAGTGAATTTCTCATCTGACAAAGTCTTCTTGCCTTAGTGGCTTGGTGAAGATGTTTGCAGCTTGATCTTGTGACTTCGCATACTTGACTTGAACATCCTTTCTTGTGATGCGCTCCCTTAGGAAATGGTAGCGTTTCTCGATGCATTTGCTTCGATCATGAAAAACAGGATTCTTTATTAAGGTAAAAGTTGACTTGTTGTTGACACAAATTTTGGTTGGCTCTTCTTGTGTCATGCTTGGATTCTTCAACAAGTTTATCAACTACATGGCATGACAGACACATGATGTAGTAGCTATGTGTTCAGCTTCACAAGTAAACAGAGTGACAATCGGTTGCCTTTTTGACATCCATGTGAAAGTGGCATCACATATGAAAAATACAAATTCAATGGTGCATTTTCGATCATCTATGTCTATCTTTTTTACCAACTACACCTAAAATCTTCACCAACCACACCTACCTAACTTAAAATATGTAAGTAATGATATAAACATGTAAAATATATAAATAAGGACATCAATATATAGAGAGGCTATAGACATGATAGAGTAAGTTTATATTTTCAACAAAAAAATCATATGTTTTAAAAGTTTATTTGAAAACGTAGTTTATGGTGGGATAAAAATAAAAGTCTTAAATAAGACATCATTTGTTATCATGCTACCATCACCGTTGATAGTCTAGGTTTTGTCTCTTTGAACCTTAGATTACATTTATAAATTAATTAGTTTCAACTTTTTGATACATAAAATGACGAAACAAAAATTATCGGTGAAATGGTAATTCCATGGAAAAGAAGTGGGTTTTGGAAACAAATCGTATAAATGAGGTGGTTGGGGGATTTGTGGCAAAGTTTAAGGTGGAGTACGGTGGGGTGGAGGATGGTTGGCAAGTGACAACCCTCCACGTTTGGCTTAGCTGGGGGCTGTAACCTATTTAATGCTGCTGAGGGGCCTGTGTGTGCAGGAGTAGGTCAAGGTCAATTAATTGGCACCACTCAACTAATATCCATAATTATTATTATTATTATCATTTCTATCTTCAGTTCGTGGAGATATAGGCCATGATTGAAAGCTTTCCCAAATGCTAATCGGAAGGGGAAAAAAAATTAAAAAGAAGAGAGATATATTATTTGTTAAGAAATTTTTTCTTGCAAAACAACAAAAGAAACCTTTCGGAAAAAAAAAAAAAAAGAAACCATGTTAATTTTCATTGAAGAAATAAGGTAAAAGTCTAAAACTAATTTTTTGTTGTGTAGAGGCGGTGACATTTGTCTCATGTCTTATCTATCGTTTTTTTTTTCTTTTAAAAAATTGGTGTATCTAAATAATTTTAAACATAGGACATTTTCGTGTCACATCAATTGACTTTCTTAAAAAGTTATACAGTTTGTTGATGTATCGGGTATGGACAACAAACAGAGTTATTTCCATTGAATGATGGATGGTACGTTATTTGGAACTTATTGCTTTGTAGGGGATAATAGTGAATCAAACATCTTATTTACTTTTAACTTTCTGTATTAAATTATGGTTCACGTAGGACACATGATATCAACAAAAATTTTTGGTAGAAACACATAAACATGAATTATGTGATTGTAAATTCACACCAAGCTGATTCTTTTTTTTTTTTTTTTTTTTGAAACCAATGAATTCGCCCAAGTCTTTTGTTTGGGAGGGCACTAATTTTGTGACAAACTTCACGCAATCAAAAGAGGAAGTTTTCTCACTTAAAAAAAAAAAATGCAGCAGAGTGGGTTAAAATGCCTTATATATCGTAGGATACATTTCTTAACAGTCAATCAAATCAAGATCATTTGGTATTAAATAAGGTATAACAAATAAACAAAGATAAAACTTACAATATAAACTATATTTTTATCTTATTAATGGGTATTATTGTTTTAACTTTTAGATTACTTTTTTTATAATTTAATATACGATTGTTCCACATTAAATATCCTTATTTCGAAATGTCGACATTGTTAAAAAGTTGATCTTATAACTAATACAGCAATATTGATAAGGTTAGAATATAATTGTTAGCATAAGTTTTTCCTCCATTTCTTTCACATCTTACCAGAGCACTTTTTAGTTTCCTCTATTATTATTATTATTATTATTATTATTAACAAGACATGATAACAAGCGACGCTAAACAAAAACCTCCATAAAGTAGAGAGAGGTCATTCGTTTGTTCAATTTTGACGTGTGCAACAAAAAATTTAATATTGGATAAAGTTGATTAATCCATAGAAATAAGTAAAAAAACAAGGAAGACAATAACGTTAAAGGCTGAGGGAGAGAACTGAAATCTTTATTTGAAATATTGAAGATGATTAAAATCATATAAATTAATAGTAAAAATTAGGAAAAAAGACACTATATAAGCCTTAATTGATAAACGTTAATGACCACATCGTATAGTCATGGTCAGCAACGTGATTGTGCACAATAATTCACAACCGACAATACCAAGAAATTAAAGTTGAGTTGATTCAATCTCCTATTTGGCCCTATTTTCACTAATTTAATAGAGCTAGAGAAATGGCCAAATTCATTCACTATGATATTCGACTCACTTACTTTTATTTTTATCTCATTTATATTCTTTTAATAATATTATAACACACCAATTAAATATAAAAGAATAAAAGAATGTTATTAAAAATAATGTCGTGATATTATTGGATGGATATTTGGACACAAAATAAGACATATTAATTAAATCCTTCAATCCCAAACCAAAAAAAAAATACTGATGTTATGCCTTGATTTGGGTAGTCCTAAAGAGGTAAAAATTGTTTATGATCCCCAAGCAATCTAAAGATAAAAAATAAATTTATAAAAAAAAACATAATATTGAAAAATATTAAAGATGTCTTAATACCGTATAAATGACTTGAAACAATTACAGCTTTTTTTTAGTCTAATGAAATATCTTGTCAAAGTTCTAAGTCTAAAGTAAGGTATACCTCAAAAATGAAATGTGACGTAGGTTGTGATTTTAAAGTGACTTGAAAACCCAGCTTTAGGGCATTGATCTGACAGATTTAATGGCCAGGATATCTAACTAGCTAATATGGGTTGAAACTTGAAACCTAGGTGGCAATACCTCACTTTCTAACAGTATGTTTTATCATTTATGACCCATTTGTATACATTACTGTATTTTAATAATACAAGTATAATATAAGATGTATTTGAGTATCTCAATACTATAATTGAATATAAATATTTTTAAATATTAAATATAACATTATCACTATTTATTATTATTTTATATAATTATGTTAATCATATCACGTATTCTTTCTCTCGTATATATAGTACCTATTTTACCATTTTACCATTATTGACACTTTTCCCTTTTATTCATTTTCTTTTTTTTCTTTTTTGTTTTTTGTCATTAATGATATTTTTTCCTGATGAATATGAATTACTTTTAATAAATCTAAACACATTTTTTGTATTTAATTATCATAAATAACATGAAATTCATAATGAATCAGCAATTTCCAAGACAAACATATTTTAACCATCATAATACTAAATCTCATATAATTATAAAGAACTCAAAATTACCATAAAGAACTATAAAGATCATAACATTTTTATAAAAATGTTATATTATTCATAATAAAATAAAAGTTATGATAATTTAGACATAAAATTATCCTTACTATAAAAGTCCTAATTTCTTTCTTTTTATATAAAATCTGATTATTAATACCATGAAATCAATCTTAACCTATTTGTTAAAATGTTTTTTATTTCCATTTTTTGTTTCCTTTTTTATTATTTATTTATATTAATTCTCAATTCTTTATAAAGAGTAATATTGTCTTTTAAAATACTATTTTAAACGTTCATATAAATAATAGAAAAATGGATATTTTTTAACTCAACACTTTTAATTTAGACATTTATATAAATAACTGTAAAAAAAATTGTCTAAATAAAGGAATGATTTTTAAGTCACCTAACATGTTGGTCATATGATGCTTGAGTTAATTTTTAAATGCCTAACAGGAAGGAGAAACAATGGGCCGAGCTTTTGCAAAATTCAAAGTAGCTTACATCATGTTACATAAAATTAAAGGCTAACGTAGGGGATGGATTGGAAAACACTGAAATAATAAACACATGAAAGTAAAAATTAAAGGAAAAAAACAAAGAAAAAATACTACAGTAACCTATATTTAGTAGATTAAAATGTACCACCAAACAAGCTATGAATAATATTGAGGCTAAACATGTGACTAAAGCTAAAATTATAATTCTATGGCCGCATATAAAAATACCCTTAAAGATTATGGTTGTGCCGATCAATAATGCCAAGTAGTCGAATTGTGAGATGAATGATTGAGTGTGTAAAATCCTTAAAAGGTTAACAATACCAAACATGCACTCTCGAATTATGATGTTTGAGTGTACAAAAGTAGCAAGAGTGTTGGGTAATTAACCTTCTTTTCACTTCAAATTAGATTGATGAGCTTAATGTAGTACATTGGAGTAGGGAATGGTTTTTTTTTTTTTTTTTAAGAAATGTCATAAAAAGAGCATATATTCAGAATATTACCCCGTTTATACAATATTAGGATTTTTGCTCTGGTGTTTAGAAATACTATTGAATTAACATTATATTAAAATGCAATACAATTTATTTGGATCATGTAATTTTTCATTCAAATATAAATATTTTTAAATTTTAAATATAATACAATAATTATTCATTAATTCAAATACACCACCAATCACATCACATTATGTCTCTCACACCAACAATTCAAATACACATAATATTATAATACAATATAAATACAAAACATTCAAACACAAATTACATTCATCATAATTTTAAATAAAATACAATCATTATTCACATTTTACTTTTGATCTATTTGTTTTTACCAATCACATCACATTATGTCTCTCACACCAACAATTTAAATACACATCACATTTTAATACAATGTAAATGTAGAACATTCAAACGCAAATTACATTCACTGCTTGGCTTTTTAATGCAATGCAAATACAATTTTATATCCAAACAAACCCATATTATCTAATAAAAAGTTATTTGAATGTAAAAATACTTAAAATGTACACTAAAAGGGCAATGTCCACGATTTCCTCAATTTTTATCCTTCTGCTTAAAGAAACGGGAAGGAAGATATTTCTAGCTTGGAACGTACATATGAAGGCCATCTCAACTAGTGTCGGCCCAACTAAATCTGGAGCTTTGGATGAAGTTCTTAAACGATGCCTTTTAATTTTTTTTTTCAAAATTAATTAAATATTTAATTTTTATGAAAAAGATTAATTGTCTTTTGTAGGAATCTTGGCCTGTTGTTTGTCTTGGGCTGATTCTATGTCTTCTTTTACTTTCATTCGAATGAAGTTTTACAATGGGGTCTTGGACAAGAGTCTTCTGTGGATGGTAATTTAACTAAGATGTTTATGAGGTTCTTAATACTAATTGATCCTTCTCTTTTTGTATTTTTGTTTTTGTTTTTTTTTAAGAAAAATTATATTTATGTATGTATTAGTTTGTAATTTCAATATAAATACTAGTTCATTCACGACCCCATTAACTTATTCAGTTCAAATAATTTAGAAGCTAGGTCCGGCACATTCAATTAATTATTAAGTAACACAATATGGTATTTTTAGTAAAGAATACATTACAGATCAATAATTCTGCTATCAAGTTAATTGGTTTCACTTAAAAAATAAAAAAAACGAGAGAAAAATCATAAAGGAGAAAAAAAAAACTCAAAATGCTGCAAAAGACAGCTTAAACTATGATAGATTTTTTTTTTGGGCAAAAAAGATTAAAATTTAAAATAAACAATAACTTAAGGCGCCATTGGCCTGAGCAACAACCACAAAAAAGTTAAAATAAACGATATTAAACTGGGTGCATTGGCCAAAGCATTGATGGAGCCATTGCTAATTGGTGACCTTAAGCATTGATAGGGCATTTACTAACCGGGGGCATTCAAAAATTACTTGGGGACCTAAGGCAGTTGCCTCATCTGCCCTGAGGTTGGGCGACATATTGAGGGAAATAAATTGCCTTTAGGCCTCATGATTGAGCAAGGTCCCCTCGTAAGTAATGTACCTTGCCTGGATGCAAAGAGGATTATCGATGTTATTTCATTTACATTCTCATCGTCATTTTGAAAATATCAAAGTTCACTAATGGAATAGAAAAGCTAACCCAATATTACTCAAAAAATATGTCCAATTTTCACTCATGTAACTAGACTTCTACCACCTCATCGCATATTGATCGGGTAGGGATCCTAAAATGGGATTATGAACCCAGTGTATTTGATAGTTCTTCATATGCCCAGTGAGATATAAAAGACTTGTTTTGCTTGAGTTGGCATAATAAAAGGATCATTTGAGTAGCCCAATCTATTAAGGTCAACCAAAATGAACATGTTGTCTCTTTTGACACCATTGTTGTTATTGGACACGTTGAAATCCACCTCAACGTCTCGGAAATTTCATGTGCTTTATTAACTGATTTTGATCTAATCTGTACAAGAGAAAAAGAGAACAAACATAGTTGTAAAATAGTACAAGCAACAACCATAGAGAAGACTTATTATTATAAATGTTGACACCTGTTCTTTAAACCAACTTATAAACGATCTATAATGTTCATCTTGTATCCATTTCTTACTTTTGGAAGGATTTCTAGTCTTCAAACATTCTAAATGCTCCATGCAACAACAAATGTGATGAAGATTAGTTAACTAATATCCTAATAGACTCAATTCTGGTTCACATACATATTCACGCGATGTAAGGTTGAACTTCAGCTGTATTATTCAACACAGTCCGATGAGTTAGCTCTCAATTATGATCATTACCAATTTCTTCGACACCGCCACTACTTATACCCTTACCATCACCTAGAGGATCTCGGGGAAGTTTACCAAGGCCAATAGCTTTAGCATCTGAAATATATTCTGAACAAAATTCAACAGCTTCTTCTGTTGCATAACATTCAACGATGCAAGCCTCCGGTCGATTTCTATTTCTTACATACCCCTTCAGTACTTTCATATATCTTTCAAAAGGTTACATCCATCTCCAATAAATAGGCCCACACAATTGTATTTCTCTCACGAGATGAACAGTTAGATGGATCATGATATCAAAGAATGCTGAAGGAAAATAGATCTCCAATAAACACAAGGTCATTATAATTTCTTCGTGTAATTGTCCAGCTTAGTTACATCGACGACCTTTGTGCAAATGGTATTGAAGAAATAGCACAATCTTATACTAGCAAATCTTACCTTGTTCACTAAAACTGAATAAACTGCAATTGGAAGTATTTGTTGCATTAATACATGCAGCAATCATGATATTTGAGCCCAGTGAGTTTTAAATCCTTCATTGAAGCCAAGTTTCGAATATTTGAGGAGTACCCTTCAGGAACTCTAATATTTGCTAAAGTTTCACGTACTTTAATTTTTCCTCTTTCTTCAAAGTAAAACAAGCCGGGGGTAGACGAACTCGGCCATTATTTCATTGAATAGCCAACTCTTTCCTTGTTCCAATTGCTTCTAGATATTCACGGGTTGCACATCCATCTTTCGTTTTTCCAGGAATATTAAGTAAAGTTCCTATTCGACTATCGCAAACATTCTTTTCTATATGCATAACATCAAGACCGTGTCGTACCAATAAATGTGGCCAACATTCTAATTCAAAGAATATAGACTTTTTTTTTTCTCCAAAAATTTATAATTTTTCTTTCATCCGCTGTATCACTAGCATAAGTTGCTTTGTCTTTCTTACCAAAATAATTAGGCCATCGACATACTCTTTCATACACCTCTTCTCCACTCAATGGTACATGAGCTTCTTCAAATTCTTGTTTACCATCAAAGGCCTTTTTATACCTTCGACATGGATGATAACGTCCTAAGTACTGCCTATGCGCCATGAAACATTCCTTATTTCCATGATTCATAAGAAGCTTTATTTTTTATGCTATCTCTCTCACTCTCACAGATCTGCTTCTACAGATTTTTCTGCTTCACAGATCTACTTTCCTATTTCCCTTCCTCTCTTCCTCTCTCTCCACTCCTGGTCTCCTTGCCCTTGCTCTTTCTCTTCCTCTTTACTGTGCCTTTTATAAGCTAAAAAAATGATGCTATTCCCTCACAGATCAAGCTGCGATTTTGCGTGCACATAGATCCTACCCCACAATTGTTTGGCGCGAAGAAAAAGAAGGAAAAAGAAAAAAATAATAATAACTATATCAACTGTCTCTATATTAATTCAAAATTAAAATTTACCATAACTTTTTTATACTAGTTACAATTTGAATGATTCTATTTTTAAAATACTCGTATTGATAAGGGGATCAATATAAGACCAGTTAAATTATAATTTTCCTATCATGAATAGTGACTCTTGGTGGGATCCACTTTTAAAATATAAATTTTTTACTGCAATTTAATACTGTAGACAAACAAAATGCTAAAATTAAACATTTTTAAAATAAAATGCTATGGATAAATTTATTAGAAATATTTAATTTTAAGTTTATTTAACATACTATGACTAAAAGAAAAAGATAAGATGAAATAAAGTAAAATTAAATAAAATTTTCACAAAATTTATAAAAATTCTAAATTAAAATAAACAAAACAAAATAAATCAAAATAAATCAGAAATAAATAATATTCTTAAGAATAAGTCTTTTTTTTTTTTATGAAAAAGTGAGAAAATAACTCTATTTTATAGAGTAATCTATACGAACCTATGAACACTAAAAGCCAGCCAATTACTAATAGCCAACTAGAGTTCTTTAAACTGCACAACCAAAGCAATATAACAATAACACTGTCTCCTGATTTATCTTCCTCCATAAATCTGAAATATGAATGATGAATCTGCAGTAATCCAGTGAATTTTCTAAAAAGAGTGTCATAACCTAAACAAACCCTTCTCCATATATATATATATATATATTTTTTTTTTTCAATTTTCAAATTACCTAATGAACCGACTGGTTTTAAATCAAATGAAAGACCAAACTCTTAGGGCCCGTTTGGTGCAGGTTTTGGAGACCAAAAATTTTACCTTTTTTTCAAAACTTTATCACTTTTTACTATTTATATCTCCAAAACACTACAGTACATTTAAAATTTTAAAAATCCATAACTTTGTGTATACAAGTCCAAATGAGATGATTTTTTTTTAAATTGCATAGAATTTCGAGAGGAACAAAACAAGATCCATATTGATATTTTTTTTCTAAAAATATTTTTAAAATTTTTAATTTTTTCATCCCAAACAGTTTTTTCTCCCAAACATATTCTCCAAAACTAACTTTTTTCCAAACCCCAAAACCACATCTCCAGAACCTCCCCCAAACTCCCCCTTAGTCCCAATTTAAATAATGTAACTCATCAATACCACACAAATCCAACGTGAGCAAGACCAATATTAAGAACGCAATTACAACCTCAATTTCCTCGAATTATAACAAAAGGAGGTCTGAAAAAATGATGACAAAAGCATATCAATCAAAATATAAAAAACCACCATGCAAGAATATTCAAAACTATAATAAAATACTTATACACTCGAATCTTAAAATTTCAATTTATATTTCAATAATTAGAAAGCAATTAACTCACATCTTCTCATATGCCTACACAAAAGAAAGAGAGTTAGCAGAAAGATTGAAGAATTCAAGGAGGTTAGGGACACCTTCTGTTTGCAAGGGAGGGAAGTAAAAAACGCGCGCTTCTCTTGACCTTTTATTATTATTATTATTATTATTATTATTATTATTATTATTATTTATTTTTGTTAAGCCATATGCTAATACACACGTATTTATACAAACATATATACCCTTCATCTAATAGGAAGAAATAAGGGAATCATATTCAAGAGTCCGATCAAATTTTGGAGTTTTTTTTTTTTTTTGGAAAAAAATAGTTTTAGAAAACATATTTAGGGAAAAACTAGAAAGGAATAAAAAAAAAACTCAAAATGCAGCAAAATACAGCTTAAACTACGATAATTTTTTTTTAAGGTAAAAACGTTAAAAGTTAAAATAAATGATAACTGGGGGCGCCATTGGCTTGAGCAACGGCCACAAAAAAGTTAAAATAAACAATATCAAATTGAGGGCAGAGGCTTGAGCATTGATGGGCTTTACTATATGGGACACAAGACCATCTTTAATATAATATTAAATTAATGTGTTAATAGTAAATTTTAGCATTTTAATGAAAAGAATACTTTCTAATCTAATGCTATTTTTTATATTAAATTTATCATATATTAAACTTTATGATAAATTAGTCATAAAATATAACCAATACCAAATTTTAATTTTGATTTTTGATTTTTGATTTTTAATGATAGTTATCTCACATAAAAATAAGTGGTCTAGATTTCACTAGTAGGTCTAGTTTTCACTCATATAACCACTCACCTAGCGCCTCATAGCATACTGGTCGGGAAGGGATCCAAAAATGGGATTATGATCTAGGTTGTATTTGCGTGAACTTAGAAAAATTAGGGAGTAAGTGTCCAAATAAAGGTTTGAGGGACAAATTGCCAAAGGACAATAAACTTAGAGAGCAACAATGTTAAGTATCCTATTTTAAATGACGGAAAAAACGGTAATTTTATATTTAAGGTGGCAAAATGGTAATTCAACACAATAGATTCATAGAAAATTCTAGTCATTACAATAACGTTCAGCCTATTTGTGACTATTTGTGACACATGCATGATCACGCTCCTAGACGTAACTTACATGATCTGATAGCAATAGCCCTTTTGTCTACTCAAGGAAAAGGAAATGTATAGCGTCACGGCTTCCAGGAAATAAAACAGAGCGAATATCAAAAGAGATAAACATACATTAAGTGCATAGCTCATTTGATAAATAGATTTACACACACAATTCAAGCCTTTTCAACCGTTCCCTTGCAAAAATTTGATTTTTCTGTTCAAACTTATGAAGTATAAACAAAACGACATGTTGGATTTAGCCAAAAAAAAAAAAAAAAGCAACTAAACATGATGTTAAGTACTGTACAAAAGAAGCTATACAAGCGCTAAGGCTAGTAACTTGTTAAATTTAAAAAAAAAAAAGGATTAGGAGGAAGTAATTTCTTTTAAAAGTGAATTAGATTAGTAAGCCTAGTGAAGTACATTGGAGTAAGGGATTTTTATCGTCCCCTTGGACAGAGGGGAAGGCAGACCAATATTTGCCACTTTTGTTTCACTTTGTGTCGACTCCAGCAGTCGTGAAGCCTGAAGGGCCATCTCAGCATGGAGTTGCAGACATGACATAGCCATCTAATTTGCAATATACATTAAGTCACGCACATATTCGTAATTTTTTTTTTTAAAACGTGAATGGATATAGTTTTCTTATTTCTTGCTTACCGTATAGCAATCTCTATTGGTGTCTGATTCAGCTACATGAAGCGCCCACGTGCGAACCCATTCAAGCCCTTTGGAGATCTCAAGGTTTCCTTCTGTTAAGGCGGAAGCAACATAAGAAGGATGAAGTGATGCCAATATGCATGAAGCTGCAAAAAGAACAGCTCTTCTGACATATGCTTCTTTGTGATAGCAGATTTCCCTACATGAGCGAACACCACGCAATTCAGTGACAAATTGAAGTGACTTTAAATAAATAACAAGGCGAATCTGCTATCCAATACTTAAAACAAAAAAGGAAAAAAAAAAGGATTTTTGCATGCTTCTAGGATAATTAAACTACCTGGTTCGTAGCATGTCTAGGAGCGGCGGCGCTAATGCAGATGCTTCTGGATGCATGGCGGCACATTTTATACAGACACCAAGCATGTAGATGAGTTTCCCAAGGACAATGAAATCCCTGTTAAGCAAATCTACACCATGTCGTTTCTTATCATAGCCCTGCATGGCAGGAAGCATATATGCTGCCGCGTACATTGGAAACTTATTGTGGGACCATTCTATTTGGTTCTCTTGTACATTTTCTGATCTTAGACTCCATCTGCGTGTTTTCCCTTTTTTTATCCGACCAGGTTTTGGACGTAGTTCTCTCTCATAACGATTTTCCCAGTTTAATAAAGTTCCTGTCTCCGAAACCTCCTTCCAGGAACCCGCTCCAGCAGGCCCTTTGTCACTAGGCAAAAACCAGGCTTGGGTCTCTGATATGGTTGATATTATATGTGATAACCGAGAAATTTATCGTTCTCGAAAACTTTTGTATAAGATATATAAATATATATTCATGACAAGACATGTTATAAAATATAGAGCAGATAAAAATTTTGATTTCTAGATTTTAGTCAAAATTTGACAATGAATTAATGAGCATAGTGTAAAAGCTAAATATTAATTCAAATTATGATGTTTTAAATTTATTAGAAAAGTATGTGGAAAATACATATTAAGATATCAATAGCTCACATGTAAGCTACATTGATCAATGGCCAAGATTTGCCAAGCAAGTGTAAATTTCCTTTATAGAAATTAAAGAAAAGAGACGAAAGATGAGGGAGCACGTGAGGGAGGGGCCTCAAGCAGCAGCCAAGTGAATTAATTCACGTTCTTTTGATTTCAAAAGAAGTGGTCGAGAGACAGAGAGAAAGAGCAGAAGAGGAAATTTCTCTCTTCAAGCATCCTTTTCAATAGTTCAGATTCTCTCTTCAAGCAAGCAAATCATTCAAGTTTTCAGCCCAAGATTTCCACAGCAGGATGTTCTCAAGTTTCAAGTAAGGTAAACTCTCTTTTTCTCACGTTTTCAGGTGAAAAATCTGGGTTGTTTTGAGTAGAAAAAGAGAATGCGAGTTTTTGCATGTTGAGATTTCCGATTAAATCGAAACATGGTTCAAGTTTAGTTGTTGTTAAGTATGAATTCGTGAGTTGATGGTTTAAAAAATCAAGTTTTAGTGAGTTCTTTTCAAGAAAGTTTTGATTTTTAAGTTTTGAGTCAAAAGATGTGTAGAAGCAAAATGTGAAATTTTGCTTATGAAACCATAGATAGATGATAGTAGAAATGTAGTTTAAACAGTCTTATAGAGATCGATTTTGAGTGCAAGAAGTAGAATAAGGGCCATGAAAGCCTTAAAAAAATAAAAGTGAGGATTTCGGGCTCAGAATCAGGATTTTGGGATGAACACGGGAGTTTACATGGGCGTGTACAAGGATGTATTAGGAACACGGCCCGAACATGCTCACATATACAACCATGTTTCGAGAGAATTTGAGACCCGAGAGTTACGCGGCCGTGTATCGAGCCGTGTAAAATGGCACACGGTAGTGGAAAGGGCGTGTAACAAACCATGTTCGACAGCAGGAAACACGGCCAGAGACACGGCCGTGTAGGTACCCGTGTGCACATGCATGAGTTACACGGCCATGTTGCATGAGTTACACGGCCATGTTGCATGAATTACACGGCCATGCACGCAAGTCCAGAGGATTACATGGTCACGAACACGCCTGTGTAGGAGGACATGTTCGAAGCTAAAAAAAAAAAGAGTCTGGAAATATGATTTTTCATATTTTGTCATGTTTCAAGTATAAGATAAATGTTGGAAATAATCAATGATTATTTCTTTTATAGGAGTTCAAGCCAGACACCCCGAGACAGTAGTCCCAGATCAGTAGAGACTCACGTTAGCAGACTTTCTGTAAGTTCAAGTATTGTCCTGACTGCAATATGGACAAACATGTTATGCTTTATGATGTTATGTTTGTTGTTTGACGTGTATGTCAGACGTTGACTATCTGCTTCACGATACACATGTCAAGTTCATGTCATGCATGTAGAAATTCATGTTTCAAGTAGATAATTCAGGTACACATGATAGACAAGTATCAAGTACACGAAAACATGTAAGTGCACAAGGCTTTATAGTGAGGTTAATAAAACTCACACCCCAAGTAAAACATGTAATAGATTCCTACTGTGGGGCAATCAGTATGCTACCTAGTTGGAACTTCATAAAAAATGGTAATTAAACGAGTTATTGGCGTACCAGTCTCTCGACCCACGAGGAGGTTTTCATGTTCAGTTTTAGTTAAGGCTGTAGAGGTCAGCACTAAAGTATCACTCCCAGTCATGCACATATTACGGTACGATCAATTAGGGGCTCAAAACCAGAACCTAATTACAAATGATGTCCTAAGACTTAACATACAGCCATGAACTTGTTTTCAAAGTTAAGTTTCATTCATAAGCACAATATTACGTGTTATGATTTCATGTTTTTATATTTGAACTTATTGAGCCTATAGCTTACTAGTTTGTTCACATGTTGTAGGTAAAAGACCTGTTTACCAGTAGTACATGGTAGACGACGGGCAGAGTATGTACATAGTAAGGGACCTGGGCAAGGGATGATGGTCCTACCATGAGTTTTCCGTTGTGTAGTTTTGAAAATTTAAGCATGTAATTTTAAAAACATGATTTTAAGTCAAGATTATGTGATAAGGGAATCATGATCTATATATATGTTATTTTGTTAACATAATTTCCTCATCACATTCTCGAACAAGGCGTATATATGGTTACAAGTTATTCTGTTGAGAAAAAAAAATTTATCGCAAAAATTTGCAAGTAGTTTTCAAGTTAAGTATGATGCCGGCGATCCTAGAGGCCTACATACTATTACAGTTAACTACAAAGTTAACTGTAATAGTACTGTAGAATCTCTACAGTAAGGGCAGGCCACCATATTATAGGCCTGGTCTGATGTTTAGGTCTCATAGTTTTAGTATAAGCAAGCTCCCGAGCAGCATTTGTCATGACATCAAGTATTATTATCCGTAAGATACGAATTGTTCTCCCAATCGTGTTACTTCATTAAACAGTTTAAATTTTAACAATCAAACTCAACCATGTCTTCCAATATATGGTAGGCTTCATTAATCGATTGTTGATAAAGAAGTGGTATAATCTCCCCTTTCAACCAAATTTCTTGTTGTAGCATGCAACCCATTAAGGAAAAGTTGAACTTGCCATTCTTTAGAAAAACCATGATATGGAAACTGAATTAGCAAATCTTTAAATCTCCACCAAGCAATATACAATGGCTCTGAATCATGTTGACCATCTTTTGAGGACCTGTCAATGAAACATCTTGAAGTAATTCAAACAAAAGAAAAACAAATAAAATTAAAACAAAAGAAATAAACTAAAAGAAAAAAAATTCAAATTAAAAATAGAATTAATTGGTATTGATATTAGTAAACAAATTAGTTTCTGACAACAACGCCAAAAACTTGTTGTGGATTTTACAACGCAAGTGGACGTATCGCAAACAAGTAGTAAAGTAATAAATAGAGTACCATTCCAACGAGGGCTGTTGCTTACCAAGTACCAAAATTGTATTAACTATAATTTTATTTAAATAAACCAAAAAGAAAGTAACAAAAAATGAAAATGAAAATAAATTATAGCAAAATGACAATTGAAAAAATAAATAAAATAAAGTCTAGGATTACAATTGTTCCTTAACACTTTACTTAAATCTCTCTATCCTCCCATTGATATATTAATCGAATCAAACTATTAATCGAGAGTCCTAAATTATTTAAAAGTCTCTTCCGATGGTCAAATAGAAACATCCCTCTTAACTAACTTACTATATTCCCATTGAGAACTAGATTAAGAAAGATTTATTAAGTAAAGGCTTTCTCAATTAATACACATGCTAC
Organism: Antiaris toxicaria; assembly: GCA_035233585.1. Lineage (NCBI taxonomy): Eukaryota > Viridiplantae > Streptophyta > Magnoliopsida > Rosales > Moraceae > Antiaris > Antiaris toxicaria. The sequence continues at coordinate 4,328,918 of CP141155.1, forward strand.
ATAGGTATATTCTTATCATACATAAACTCAAGGCTTTCGCACATGGATCATATGTTATTCTATCTAAGACTAAACACAAAAATTCCTTTTCTAAGTTCATTAGGGTTTATCAAATCAATCTAATTAATAGCCAATTAATTGGAAGCATTAAGCATAAAATAAAATGAATAACTCAACATTGACTAACAAAAATAAGGAGAAAAAATAAATAAATTCCAACTACATATTGAGTTCTGATTGCAATCCCTGAAAAAAAAAAGTTAATTCATAAATAAGAATAAAAATCTACAAAGAAAAAGGTTCACGCATTCTTAAATTACAAAAATTAAATAGAAAGAAAAACTCTTTATGGAGGTGTTACAAGTCTCCAAGCTCTTCACCAAATCTTCTTTTCCTTCTTCTTCTTGATGTTTCAAGATGTAATCTCTTAATTTTGTAGAAAACAAAACCTAAAACAAAAATAAAAATGAAAATCTAAAAACTAAAACACAAAAATCAAAAATATTTTTTAATTTTTCATTCTCTATTGCTTCCAGCTTTTATGAACAACCAAAGACACCTAATTTAACCCTAATTTCTCCTATTTAAAGACTCCTTCTAAAAAAGGCAACTTTAAGTCACAAAATTCCCAAAAAAGGAAACTATCATGAATTGGCATTGCAGCTATCTCTTTCTAGTGCTGCAACGCTCACTTTTGTTGTCCACTAGAACCACAACGCTCCATTCCTAGTGCTACAACGCTCTCTTTCTATATAGGTTGGTGCTACAGCGCTTTGTGCTTAGTGTTATGGTGCTCTCACTTGGGCAATTCTTTTTATTATGTTTTCAGAGTGCCGCGCTGTTGGTTTATCATGATTACAACACTCCCAATTTCATCTCTTGTAGTATTCACCTTCAAAACTCTAAGTTATCATCCCAAAAATCATTGATTACCTAATTTATGAAAATACACCAAAAACAACTAGAAAAATATTAAATGGATCTTAAACTAACAAGACTTCAAGAAAAAAGTATTCAAATCACTGTTATATCCCGACTTATCAATATATGTATTATATATGTATTATACACACACATATAATGTATATTATATATATACTTAAATTTCACTAGTCTACACTACTTTTGCAACTGTTTTGACGTGGCCACCACCTTCCATGGAATTTCCCCTTATATCTTTGAAAGGTTGATTATTAACTATTAATTACTTTGCAAAAGGTTTTGTCTAACCGATTTTTTTTTTAATTCTTCACGAAATTTCTCGACTTGAGCAATTTCTTATAGTGTTCCGGCACTGAGATCGACCCAATGTTGTCTACCTATGTGGTGATATGTCGTGGTCGGCCACGGCCCGCCTTCAGCTATCTTCAACTTCCACATGATATCTATACAAAATCATATGCATATTTCATCATTAGTTAATCTAAATAAGCTATATATACATATATATGTGTATTTTTATATCAATCTAGTTAGAATACTTTTTATATAAATATCCACATGATCTCTATACAAAACCATATGTATATCTCATCATCAGTTGGTTTAAATAAGCTATATATACAAATATATATATATGTATTTTTATATCAATGCTTTTAGTATAAAAAAATTTTATTGAAAATGAACCAAAAGATATTTTAAAAGTAAACTGTAAAATTAATTTTAACAAAGATATACAACTACATCAAAGATATTTTGAAGGCATGGTTTTCCCTCCAAAAAAGTTCAATTATGAATATTTGAGCATTAATTAAAGCTCATGCAGTGTGAACCTATTTAATTTTACATTTATCTTTTGATGAAATACCAACATATCACTGTTTGCGTAATGATAGAAACTAAAGTGTGAGATAGTTTCATTTAATAACCCAAATTTTAAATCAAAATAATGTTGTAACTGTATTTTGTTTTTAAATTATTGATGTGTAGTATTTAATATTCATACCATCACAATCAATTAATATCTAACAAAATTTAATCTCTATATCTACTTGTTTCTCTACCACAGAATTCTTACCAGCCGGCCATTGATATGTAGTATTCAATATTCATACCATAACAACCGACTAATATGTGACAAAATTTAGTCTCCATGTCTAATTGTTTCTCTACCGCAGATTTCTTAAACCTATCCAAAATTAGCCGGCCAGTGACTAAACAAATTTGCACAATCTAAGAAGTACTATTGCTCGTGGCCCTATTCGTTTTATATCACGACACGTCTTATCCATAGTTCATACTTTGTTCAGTCGTGAGTTCTCTTCTATCACTTTCTCCACGTAGAATGTACAATATGTTTCTAGTAACGTCACATATATATATATTCGTACTTTCACATTGACAATGCGCACTTTCGTTATCTACACTATGTGATGTAGCAAACAAATTGCACAGCATCCATCGTTTTTAATTTATTAAATAAAAGACTTTGACAGAAATCCATATTAGATCGATATCTTTTTAATACCCTCTTTTTTTTTTTTTAAATCCATCTCAGACAATATAATTAAATATAAAAAGAAAAATTAATATTTGTATTATGTAGAACTAAAAGCAGGCGCTCTAAACAAAGATAACAAAAACAGCAGCCATCGCCTATGCCTTTCCGACCTTCCCAAAATTGTGTAAAAATTTCTTCATGAATCTCGAGCTGCTTATTCTTCAAACGTTCATCCTCTTGGCCTCCTTCAAATTCAATTCAGAATTTTTTTTTTCCTTTTCTTATATCTAATTTGGAATAGTAATATATCAAAAAGTCATACGTAGGAAACTCGTGCAGTATATCTTAAAAATTATTCCCTTGTTTGGGGAGGTTATGGAAACCATCTTTTCGAACTTTTTTTTTTTTTTTTAACTCAAAACTACTTTTCATTATTCATGTCTTTACATATCTAGAATAAACAAAACTTTAAAAGTCTACAACTTTATTATTTTAAATCCAAATGATGTTATTATGTTTTTAAATTATATAGAATTTAAAGAGAAATGAAATTATATGATCCATATTGATAACATTTCAAGTTGTTATACCTTTTCACTTCAAAAAATTTTTTTTAGCTAAACACATATTTTTAAAATTCAACTCATCTCCAACTTTTAAAACTCAATTTTTTAATATATATTATATTCCATATATTACTTTGGTATGCAATATAGGATGAACGTATCTTCCAAAAAAAATATACATATATAGAAGCACAAATTTAAATGCGACTATAAATTAAAATAATGGATTTGTATATATCGTTCTTCAAATATATACCCCTAACCCAACTCCCTACTAAGGTCTAGCATTTACCTGTAAGTATTCTAGATAGATTCCTGGGACACTGAATGGATATATAATACGGTTTTTTTTTTTTTCATATTATGTTTAAGATGATTTAATTGCTTTATTTACTATTATTTTTAATTAAAAAAGTGATTTAAACTCTTTATCTTTTAAGAGAGTCAAATATGAAATTACCACTAAATTATGTATATAATCATGATTTATTTCCTTTATTAGTAATAGTAATTAGTATTTCATTCCTTTGCAGTAATACAATCCGTTTATTTTAATGAATTTTGTTTTCTTAACTATTGCAACAATATGAAACCATAGCTTTATCTTCTCTTTTCTTTTCTTCTTCTCCATTTTGCGTTAGGTAATTCTTACGTAGTATCATAGGTATAATTTTCAGGTTCTTTTAATTTATAATCTCATAAAAATATTCGATTTCTTACAATTGCGCTCAAACTTGCAGTCCGCTTAGCCGTACTTATGTATATAGTACGTACAGACATTTGTCCAAACAATTTTGTACAACTATAATTGTGGCGACCCCCCACGTACGTTACCATACCAACCAGTCAAGCTCTGACGCCGACCGCGATGGCTGGCAACCTCGTGGGTCGTCATCCTCTTACTTAACTTAACTTTCCATTCTTAACGTTCTCATCTTATAGCGGAAGCAATTTCTATAGCAATTTTTTTTTTTTTCTTTTTTTCTTTTTTAACTTACATACTATACCTATCTTTATCATACTCTTAAAACACATATTTCATAACTTTCTTTCTTTCATCTTCCTTTTTGAACGCTCAGCGAAAGACTCATGGTAGTACCATACCCTCGCCCAGTCCCTTGGCACGTGCAGATCCGTCCGTTGTCCATCATATTACTTTAAATAAACACGTTGCTTACCTGCAACATATAAACAACTAATGAGCTAGATGCTCAGTAAGTTCAAACATACATTCATTAACTTATAAATACTAGTAATATATATTATTACTAGAATATATGTCATCACGTATATACACATCATATATATCATTTATACATATCCTCAAAACATAACATAAAATGTGAGCTTCTTCATGCTCATTTATCTCTTCGTTCATTGTTCTTATCATTCTATCGATCATCTCTTATCATTCAAATCTAATCTCTTCGTTTCTTTGCTTTTTCATTTCTATCATTTCTTAACTTTCTGTTCTAAACCTTTATAACTTCTCTATCGCTTTGTCATCATATCTTAACATTTCATATCTTAAAGCTAGTAACATATACACTAGCACAACATCACGTAAAAACGTGTCATTCCATACATATAACATCAAACACGTCACATCACATATATAATTCTATCATGTTCTTTTAACTTCGTTTTATTATTTTTCATTGATTTCATTGTGTTGTTCTTTCATATCGTTCGTTTCTTTTCTTTTCTTTTCGTATCATTTTTTTTTTCTTTTCTTTTCTTTCCACTCTCTTTTTCCTTGTTTTTTTTTTTTTTTTTTCTTTTTTTTTTTTTCTTTTTTTTTTTTTTTTCACGCACTCTCTTTTCTTTTCTTTTCTTCTCTTTTCCTTTCTTTTCTTTTCTTTTCTTTTCCTTTCTTTTCTTTTCTTTTCACTCTTCTTTCGTTTGTTTTCTTTCCACTTTCCATTGGTTGGGCCCGTTGTTGGACGTACCTAGTTGCGCGCGGACAGTGGGAGGAGGGGGAGCTACCCACCAACCTACCTCACAGTCACATAAAACCTCACCTTCGGGGCTGGTCCATCCTATAATCTACCGCACCTTCGGGGTAGCGCCACATCTACGCGGAGGATATAGACCGGAAGTCTCGACCTTGTAGGGAGACCGGTACGCCAACAACTTAAGTTTTCAGTCTTATTATCTTGTAGGCTTTTATTTTTCTTATATTGATTTTTCGTTGAACATCTTTTTCTTTCAAAAACATAACACATATAGCACATATTACTTATATAACATCACATCACATCACATCATTACAAACAAAAACATGTTTTGTTACGTGTAGACAATTATTCTCGGTTCGTCTTATCATTTGCATCATTCCATCAATCATAACCTATCGATCATAGCCTATCGTTCTATTCCATCAATCACATCTTATCGTTATGTTCTAATCCTTTCATCATACTTTTCATCATAACCTATCATTGTTTTTCTTTCTTGTCTAACTCTTTGCTTTCATATCATTTTCCATAAAACATTCATCATACCTTTTATCATAACCTATCATTGTTTTTCTTTCTTGTCTAACTCTTTATTTTCATATCATTTTTCATAAAACATTTATCCTTTCGTCCTCATAAAACATCCCTTTCTTAATTCTTTTCATCACCGATCATCATTGCTCTATCAATCATAACTTAATTTCCATAAAACTTTTCATAAACACCTATTCTTTCCTTTCATATCTCATCTCTTTCTTATGCATTCTATCATAACATTCTTGTTCTTACTCTTTCCATTCTTCTATCCCTCTTTATCACATCGTTACTCTCATAAAACTTTTATAATACCTTTCCTTCATAATTCAATATATACATATATATACATATATATATATTTTTTATAAATTATTTATTAAAACATATCTCTTAACATCATCATAGCATTGCTATAGCATTTACTATAGCATCATCATAAATCACATCATGGCATTTGCATACAAACATACAAACACGATAAGCTTGTTCATAGTTGCAGACGGGTAAATGTCTGAACTTACTCATAGCGTGCTTATCCTTTCTTTGAGATCCATCGACGTCCTTTGTCGCTTCTGGATTAGGTTCCTACAGACAAACTTTGTCCGTTAATCACATTTTCATTTATAGCCTTTATTGTATTCAAAAGCTAAATTCTGATCTTATAACCCTTAATTATAGCCTTATGACAGCTTTCTAAACCTTAATGGCCCTTTTCGAATTTTTTCTCCAACTTATGAAAAATTACGATTTTACCCCTAACTTTTGACAAAATTACAATTTTGCCCTTGACATGATTTTTCATAACTTAAACCTCAATTTTGGCTTTTACAAACTTCATTAACCTATTCCGGGATCATTGGGGCTCTTTTCCTATAATTTGAGAATCTTTGGGCAAAGTGACCATTTTGCCCCTGATGGGTCGTTTAACCATAACATTTTCATTTTCACACTTAAGCTGGATTTTCTAAACCCATAATCATCTAATTAACTTTTTAAATCTTATCGGACCTTTTCTGGATCAATTCTTATCATTTTACTAATTTTCACATTCCCGGCCCTCGGGAAGTACTATTCCGACCTAAGTGTCGGTTTTATATTTTTCTTGCGTTCTAAGGTTTCGAAGGGTCGGTTTACTAATTATAACTTAACCCTTCCTTTTTCCATGCCTTAATTCCTCGAGGGGGCTCGGGTTCCCTTCCCGATCATATTTTACCCCTCGTTTTCCCATATTACCCTTGGTGCCATTTTTAGAAATTTCGACAGAGTTTCCCCTTAATTTTTGAGGTTCCAGCGTTTAGGAAACGCCTGAAAACCATCTATCCTGATCTAATTCTATCACGTACTATACCAGAGGCCTAGATTTTACGTAAAACTCATACTGTTTACGTAAAATCATTACATTATCACATATTTTTCTTTTTCTCCATTACAGCCATTTTCTTCTTTTTTTACATACATTCTTTTTCCATAATTTTCATACTAAAAATCATAAAATCATATAACAGTCCCAAACAATTAAATTGAGGAACGTAAAGTGATCGGGATTTATACCGAATTGCAGTCCGGTCTCGTCGGCATAAACCCTAATTCCTCGTTCTTCATCTTTGAGGTCCCGTCTTGCAAATCCGACTCCGCGGATGCGTCCGGAACGTCGAAAATAGGCTAACGGGCCAAACTTGCATTTTCGGTCAACGGTCGCCGTTGACCGGCGTTGACCGCCGTTGACCGGCCGTTGACCGGCGTTGACCGACGGCGACGGCGGCGACGGTGGCAAGTGGGTAGTCCATTTTGAAGATCTCGACGAGAGGAATCCATTGGTAGCCTCAATTTCACATTTGGAGGCCCCAATCGCCGGAAAATGCCCCCGAAAGTCACGGCCACGGCGGCGGCGGTGGAACTCCGCCGTGCCGGACTTTTTCCCCGAAATTGATTGAGGGCTTTTGCTCCCCTCTTCACGGCGACCATTTCTGTACAGACGGCGTGCTTCAACTCGGCCGGAATCGACAGTTTCGACGGCGGCTCCACGGCGGCGTTTCGTCGGATTTTCCGAAGCTCGGGTGGCGCGATTCCGCCGGTATTGAGGCGATCCACCACATGGGTTTTGTAGTACTCTTCACCACGAACATTTTGGGACCGGTTTCGTGGCAAATGGTGGCCGGACGGCGAAGAAATCTCACCGGGAAGATTTCGGCTCCGGCGACCTTCAGGCGGCGCGTGCGGCTTGCTCCGGCGGCTGCTCCGTCGCGTCGACCCACCATCGGACTCAGCTCGGCGAGAGCTTTCCGATGACACCGGCGGTGTCGAAAACGGACACCGTTTCCGATGGTCGGTTACTGTACATATTCGGCTAGAGAGAGAAAGAGAAGGAGGAGAGAGAGTGTGTGTAGATAAATGAGAAAATTCCACTTTTTCCCTCTCTTTATATACTTTTTCGCCCAAAATTTCAATATGGGCTATCCTGATTAATTTGGGCGTCCTGAATCCAAATATATCAGTTTTATTTTCATCTGAGGTCATTTTGACCAATTTCCGATACTGTGAATTTTCGGTCAAAATTTACCTCTGTGCTCAATTGTCAAATTTGAGCGTGCTGATAGGCTATCCTTACTAATTTCGGGGTGCTGAACCCAAATTTATCAGTTTTATGTCAAGAAAATATCATCTTGACTTACTTCTTAATACTGTGAGTGGCACACGCGTGCACACACATAATATCACTATTACTCTTTTTTTTCATCCTTTAATATTGTTAGAACATTTTATTTAATTCTAAACAATATTACATCACTTAATTTCACATTTTAATGCTTAAATTCATTGTGCATTTATTTTCCAAAAAATGTGAATTTTCCCGGTTGTTACAATAATTCCATACAGATACAGTATAAAAATAGGATAATTAGAGAGATTATTCTAACTTTTAAAGATTATCGTCATTTGAGTCATTTTTCAATTCAATTTGAATTTTCAAATGCCTTTTATTTGAATTAGTTACTTGGGTTAGGATTTGATTTTGCTATCTTGAGGATTATGGACTTGGGGGCATGGTGTAGAATTAGGAGGCTTTGGTTTTATTTAATTTATTGGTTATAATTATCTTTATACATAATAATTTAAATAAGATTATAAATATTGATTTTGTAGTAGAGTTTTATTTTATGAATATTAATAGAATCTCAAATTCTCTCAATAGTTTTAGGTAATTTTTGATATTCAAATTTGAATCAACAAATTCAACACATGCCTATCATGCATATTTTTAGGTATTGTTTAACACCCAACGAATTTGTATGTTTTAAAAGTTTATTTGTTTTTGTGTGCCTTATCATAATCACATGTTATTGTCAATGTTAAAAAAAAAATTTAAAAGTTTACGTGTTTTTGTTAACAATTCTTGTGTTATATACTTTTTTCTCTTCATTTTCTTAAGCACCTTGAGCACAAATAAATTTTACAATGATCGAATCAATGTTTTTTATTCTCACATCACAATTATTATCATTTAATGTTATTATTAGTATTACATAACAAACTGTCAATTTTACATAAGAAATTAAACGTTATTTATATCATGATAACTTTGCAACCCTTATTATAATTTTTTCTTTTTGCATATGATCACCTCCCACAATTAAGCTCATAATTAAGCAAATAAAACGCGACGACGATATTCCCCCATAGCCCATATGGTAAATATATTTCGATATGATGAGTAGTTTAATACGCTATTCTTCATAAATACTCCATTCACTTCCTGCTTTGACAATATATAAAACATCATCAATTGACACATGTCAAGGCAATTCATGCATGGTTGTGGTTGTAGATACGAAATCTAATGATAATTTTATATTTGACTAGTTGTATTGCACCTAAAATTCAAAATATGTATATATGTTATTCGTAGTTATACCTGTTGAGGAAAGTCGCCATCTTCCATTTGTTCATTGATCAACAACTTTATTCCATGATGTATGGGCATTGGATCTATGTCAGCCTGAATTAGTGAATAAATCCATAATGGAAACATATGTTTCATTAAAACAACATTAATTTTAAGTTATCATTCCTATTAGAGAGCTTTAACAGACTACATTTAATTAGATTTTCTTTCTGGATTCTATTTAACTTCTCTAGCTACTAATACTGAAAAATGCTTTTAAACATCACACTAGTAGATAGGTGAGCCCCATGACGTGGGACCACCTCTCTATTAGTGAGTAAATTTCACTGATATTGCCTAACATTGCTCACTAATACTACCGTTTTATAACGTTTAGTTTCAAGCATGCAAGAAACCAAGATTTTACGACACCTTTAATTTCTAATAGAGAAGACAGATGAGCTTTTAATCAAAAGTACTAAATAGTAATTTTTTAAGAGCTTTAAGAGCTTTTGATCAAGCAAAAAAAAATCAAAACACAACTAATTTATATATAATTTGAATGCCAAATGAGCAATTTACCCTATAAATTATATGCGAATCGAAGAATTTTCTTAAATCAACCTGCTAAATAAACAATATTAACATAATCTCTTAAAAATAGATTCCCGCACCCACCTCTCCCTCCTTTCTGTTACACTATATATATTTGGCTGGAACGAGAATTGGAAGGATGGCGAGGAGTAGAGGGAGAAATATGGAAGGAAAGTGCATTGCAAACAGTGGTTGAAGGGAAGACAGGAGGGAGAGATGAAGTGGAGGGAGAGAGTTTCCCTTCAGAATCACTAATATGCATCCTTCCACTAATAAAAAGATGGGAGCTCTCCTTTTCATTTGAATTTCAAAAGACTACTTTACCCGTTGAAAAATTATTAATAAATTTAATAAATATATCAATAATTAGATAAACTATTATTATCTATTCTTTTAAGTCTACCCCTTAGAATTACTACAATCATCTTCATATTTCATATTCTCCATCCCTCTAACTCTATCTATTCTTCCACATCTCCATCCCTCTTACCAAACATTGGCTTAGAATTCATAGTAATTGCACAACTTTTTATTTCTTTTTCTTATGAACCTAGTAGTTACCATTATCTAGCTTGACATCCCATAACAAACTCCATCCTGCAATAAATCGACAGTAGTTACACATGTGTGAATCGAAGAATTAAACAATGTTTATTTCAATCTTAAAATCCCATAACAAATGGTTTCTTAATTGTACCTTTTTTTCTAAACAACTTATATTAACCAATTGATTAATTTGTAATTTTATGTAAAATTTTATATAACATGACATTATTTCTAACTAACTTATTATGTTACACATAATTCTACATAAAATTACAAATAAAACTAGTTATGTATTGCAAGTTATTTAAAAAGAAAGTAACAGTTGAAAATCCGTCCCAAATAATTAATAATGATAGAACCATATGTGTGTGTATATATCCTCACCTGTCCAGCATCAATGAGGGATAACAATGCCCACGCAGTTTGAACTAAATTTGAACGGTTACCATCAAGATTAGTGTACACCTGTTCAGAATATATAACCATCCATGCATTACCCAACTGCAGAAAGAGCCTCAAAATCTTTCAGTATGAGTACTGTGTTTAATTTGCCTTTTTTTTTTTTCCTTTTGTGAATAATAACTACAACTTATGATCTATAAAGGAGGTCATATTAATTAAAAGCAAAAGCATCTAAATTATACAAATTTAAAGACCATTATATTAACATGATACAAAAATTTGACATTAGACCAAAAGTTTATGTCCATTTGATCAAAAGAGGAGAATTATTTATATCATGCTAATAAATGAATGAAAAAAATAACTATATTTAGATAATTTTCTGCATATTAAATGGGATTCAAGTCTCATATTCGAAAACTACAAATTTTTCTTTTAAATTAATAACATAGATAACCACAAAAATTCTCACTAAAATAACTCTTGCCCGTTATTAATTAAAATTTTTTTTGTCTGCATCTATATTTTGATAATTTAAATATCGCATTTATAGTTCCGAACATACCTCGTTCCGGCAAGAAAGATAACTTTCTCCCCATCCACCATCCGGCAGTTGCTTTGAGAGAAGGAATTCACAAGCTTTTCGCAAAGTAGGACTGTTTTTATAATTTTCTCCACAAGCTACCAACCCCGCTACACCAAACCAGGTAGCGTACGTGTAACAAATTCCCCATCGACCATACCTGTTAATTATACACCAATGTTGCATAAAGATTGGTCTAACTTTTAATAGAAATATATAAGAACTAATATGTAAAAATCTAACACATATACTAACTAAGTTCACACTCAGAGAGAAAGGGCATCAATACTGTTAGGAAGCACATTACATAAGTTAGTAACGGCTCCAAACCCCATTCTATAGCAAGCCTTGATCGACTCTTAACTTATAAAAAGGATAATACAGGTAATGAAAGGATGCTAAGAAATAAAAATACATTTAAAGGCCAAATAAAGGAAAATCATTACAAAAAAGACATATCAAATGCAAAATAATAATAATAATAATAATGAATATGATCAAATTAAATCGTCCCCTCGAAAAAGAACAGGTCTCTTTTTTATATAAATGCAAGATATAAAGAGAAACTAACATCAAAAAGTGTTACACATCTAAATTAATTAAGTTTGGCACCTATTAATTAACTCACCCATATATTAAATTCTTCACTATTTAATCAATTCAGAAAATAAAAACCAAACTTATTAGTTAATTCAAAATCTAGATAAGAAGACTAGGTTTTTAGCAATGCATCAGAAATTATTTACCATGAACCGTCGGGGTTTTGTTCATTTTCAAGGTAACACACTCCTTTTGATATGCAACTATTAATTTCCTTTCTTCGATGTCTCGGATATAGTTTCTGAAAGAGAATCAAACTTTGAAGAACTGAGGAAGTACACTCTACGTACCTGAGATCACGAGACCATGAAACTTCAGTTTTAGAAATTAAATTTCTATGACCTTGTCTTTAATTTTGTTCACAGAAGAAATCTCACTCTCGCTCAATAATAGTATCTTGAAGGAACTCTATGGGGTTGAACTTCTGCAGAAATGCAAAAATACGTTGTTAAACAATACCAACCCATCAACGAAGTTTAATGTTATACGTATTTAGTATATATTACCATGCAAAAACCTATTTCTATAATAGGTAAACTTCAACAATATCAGTAAAACAGTTCCACTACTTAAAAAGAAGAGAGAGAGAGAGAAACATATATATATATATATATACCTCTAACCAACGAAATGCTCTTTGTGGTTCCCAAGCAGGAAAACCAGCATTATTGCTCTGCAACGGAGATTAAAAAAGAAAATAAATTACTAAAGTTTACGTTTCCAGCAGGGACGAAGGTAGCCAAAACCAAGAGGGTTTGTTATTTTGAACCTCTTTCTTATGTAAACACACAACCCCACCCCCGCAACAACCCTTCTCTTTTTTTTTTTTTTTTTGTTTCCTAATATCAAGTTTTATTCAAAATGCATTTAAAATTTTCATTTACACTTACTTTGAATTAACCTGATTCCCTAATAAATTTACCGACTTCGTCCCTGGTTTCAAGACTAAAGATGACATATATAAGAAGATGTACGTATCAAAAATATATTCTCTAAAAAAAATGGGAGGAAAGAAAAGTTAGATCCTATTCCTAATTGATAATTAAAAAAATAATCTTACCTGATAAGAAAGCAAGAGATTAACGGCATCATAGAAGCACTCAGTATCCATTTTTTCTCCTACTAGAGCTGGTGAAATTTGAGAGAGCAAGAGTGTAGCCTGTAAACAGAACAAATTCATATAACTTAATGACAAAAACCATTCTAAGACCATCTCAAAACATGCGGACACTCACTCCAATTTTTAATGTCATAATTATTACACAAACGTGTCAAAATAATATATTGTACAAATTATATATTTTCTCCCTGAATTTTGGACCTTCTAACGATTTGCCCCATGAAATTTAAATTGTAATATCCATTCTTTCTAAATTTTGAAAAGTTATCAATTTTATCCTTCAGTTAAATTTTGAATGGAAAATGACATGAACTATGAAATGAGAGCAATTCTATAAAAGAAAAAGAAGAGATTTTTTTTAAATCCTTTTAAAAAATGAAAGGAAAATAGAAAGGTAACTCTTAATCATATTGTGTGGTTGTATTCGTTGCATCTCACTAGTCTGATTTTTTTTTTTTAAATCATTAATTTACTTACACTCAGTGATTAACTTGTTTACATATTAAAAAAACGTAATGATCATGTAGTCTCAAATCTTCTATTTTGATATACTCTGCCCCACTGCGACGCCAAGATCTCTCCAACCCCCTCCCTGCGATATCTCCGCTGATATTTCCTCAACCCCTCATGCGCGATATCTCCACCTCTTCTAGGATCTTCTCCGGCCACCGCGCTTCCTGCAAATCTCCTCTGCTCCACCGCCCATTCACGTTTGCTAACTGCTTCTCCTGCTCCAATGCGGCACCATGACCTCCTCAGCTCCTCTACCCAACCATCCCATAGAGATTAGAAACAGAGAAAGATGCGAATGTTTTTTTCTTTTTAACTGTTAATATTTTTTTTAATTATTAGCACATCTTTTTACTTTTGCACCTAAAGAGCATTTTACTCATTAACTTTGAACCGTTTTTTATTTTTATTTTTTAAGAAACACGTGCCTTTAAGTTTTATTAATTTGAGATATAAAAGGGTAGAAGTGTCATTTCATTTGTTTTATTTCACTTGATATTTTCCATTCAAAATTTAACTGAGGATCCAAATTTGATAACTTTTTAAAGTTTAAAGATACCGAATATTACTATTTAGAGTTTAGAGAACAAATCTATACAAGGTCTAAAATTTGAGAGGATAATATGTAATTTGTCCTAATATATTTGACTTTGTACTCTAATATGTATAATGTTATTTACTAATGCTATATTTACATTCGTTAAATTTTAGGTCTTGTTTAGGGACACTTTTTTAGATGAAAATTTACCATATAATCCAAAACTCCTAATTTTATATTTTACTTTCTTTTTCTTCTCTTTTCAAAAATCTCAAATTTTTAAAGTCACAACTTTCTCATTTCAAATCAAAATAAGATGATTCTTATATTAAAATACTCACAAGATCCATTTTGTTTTTGTTTTTGTTTTTGTTTTTTCGAACGCATTTCAAAATTTTCACTATTTTTTATATTACAATTCATTTCCAAAAGTCATCCGTAAACACATTTTAATTTCAATTCAACCTCCAAAACACTATCTTCAAATCCTCCAAACAGCCCTTAGAATTTGTAAATATATACATATATATATATATATATTTTTTGACACTCCATTATGCACTTATATTATAATCTTACCTTTAGCCCTTCTGCAGTGCCATCAGGGACTACCCAATTTTGGTCTGGAACACCGAAAGTCCAACCACCTTTACACATATTTCTGTGCATTTGAATGAAGTTCCCAGGAGGGTTTTCACGAACCTGAGTACATATATAACATCTCTTCGTCAATTAGTATTAAGTGATCAGAGGGAACTAAAAGAAAACATTTTTAAGTGAAGTATTTATCCAGCAACAAAAAAACGTAATTATATATATTAATCATTAAATAGAGACATAATAATAATTTTTCTAGTGCTCAAAAAATGAGTATTATTAAATATTTTTCTTTAAAAAATTAGGAATAGAAAATTAAATTTCAAAAGTTAAGAACGTGGATATTAGGTGGCTTCGTCACTGGGAAAGTAGTCTATTAGTGAGACCAAACCTGTGAAGCCTTTAAGAATTCATGTGCTTTTTTAAGTGTTGGCGCATACTCGTCATACATATTACAGGCGATAATTGCTTGAACCGCTAAAGCTACATCCCATGTTTGAGAACCATTACCCTGCAATATGGTCAGCATAGCATATCAACAACCAAATGAAAATAAGAAGAAATTAAACTCATCTTATCATCTAAGGCTCATATTTTGTAGGGTTTAAGACGGAAAATGATCATGTTTGATTATAAGAGCATCTTAAGTGCAATGCTATATAAGTGTTCCAATAATAAATTTTAGTATTTGGATTAAAAAAGAAGTGCTCTTCAATATGTTGCTTTTTTTCATATCAAATTTATCACATACTAAATTTTGTGACGAATTTGCCATAAGATAAGAAATATCAAATTTCACTTTTGATTCTTATTGGTTGTTACCTTATGTAATTATTATAATATTTTTATTTTTCATTTATTAAATACTAAAAGTTTACTTTTATAATTTTTAAAGTATTATGATGATGATAAAAGGTAGAATATAGCATAAGAAGAACCCAAATCTTTTATTCAATTTTTAATATCTTAAATGGTGTCTAATCAATATTATCATGCCACATCATTTTAAAAAATTTGAAATACTTTAAAACTGATTTTTTATATTTTAAAATCTAACCTCTTTTAATGATGTATTAGAATATAATTAATTAAATACCAGTTGAGACACTAAAATAGATAACGAATGTGGGTTCGCATAAGAAATAGCATAATATATTGGAGTATAAATTAAGATAAAACTATTTTACACACTATCCTGTGATAAATATAACGTTGATATACTCAAATATATTAAAAATGATCTAATTTGCTCCCTTGCACTTTTCTTTTTAAAGCAATTACATGAGGTGGTCAGTTTTAGCCACATCTTTAAATCAAACAGCCATTTTTTTCTCGTATGAGAAATATGATTAGTCATTATTAAAATAGTTGTTTCACTAGTTAATTAGATCAGGTCAATTGATCATCAAATCTATCAGTAGTGATATAGATCAAACATGTTTTTGGGTTATTTATATATTTATACCATGTATTTTGACTTTATTAAAAAAAACTCCTCACAATTTGAAAATTTACAATTATATATCTTCATATTTCATTTTATAGAAAAATATAAACCTTTCCCAAGTCAACGACCAATAAAATGGCTAAACTACCCTTAAAAATTAAAAATAAATAAATAAAATAAAAATTTTACAAAAACAAACTCTCTCTCTCCTTCTCTCCACGGCCCTTCCAAATGCAACAGCCACCAACAGAGGTTGATCTCTGATTGACACCGTTCACTCCCTCTCTCTCTCTCTCTCTCTCTCGTCATCCACCACCATTCCAATTGCAACGGCCACCAACCGAGGTTGATCTTTGATTGATACCGTCTCCGATCTAGTACGCCAAGCCGAAGATGAAGGCAAGAGAGAGAAGCGCGAAAAGAGCAAGGTCGAAAACGCTAGCCATCGAGATCTGCACTGGCCGGTGATGTGAGAAGAGGAAGAAGAGAAGAGAAAGAGAGAGGGGATCTGCAACGGTGACGGTAACATTATAAGGCTGGGTATAGAGTTCTTGCCTTAGGGATTGAACCATTTCGGTCATTGGCCCAACAAATTTTTTCCCATATAAGAACCCTAAGGGCAAGTAAACCATACGACCTAAGGCCAACATTTTGCCTGCATTAATTTGATCAGGAAAGTTAAAAGTTGTTGAGTTCTGTAAAAATGATCTGACAAAAATCCGACTTAAATTATTATTTATTTGTTTTTTTGGCTAGAAAACAACAAAAATTTGACTATTTGTAACTAAAGATGTGTGTCAACCTGGATGAATGAAAAACATTCTCGGAAAGAGCCATAATTCTGGAGGCACTGGATTGCAGCCCGACCACTAGTATACACCAAGCACCTAAACCAGATGGGAATATAACACGACAAATTAATATGATATTAGAATAAGATTTCCTGCAAGCTTGCAATTTTCTAACTTTTCATGTTGGTGACTTTAGATTTGCCCGTGTTGGATATTTTCATCCTCTCCCTTTTTTTGATTGGTACATACTGGACATTTTTGCATTTGCTAGATACAAAGGGAAGTAGTAGAATGTATATAGAAAAAGTGATAGGACTTCTTGAAACTTTTGGGGGTAAATGGCAGGTTTAAAAATTTTCAAATGAATACTATATATACCTAATAAATAGTTTATTTATCTTGTAAATTATTTTGCGGATAAATTATTTACTAATAAATATATGTGTCTCCTATATTCATCAAAACATTTTTTTATTAGAAATTAAAGTTCATCAAAATGAAGCAAACCAATCCAACAAGAATTAAAAACCACGAGAAAAGAATACCAACAACAACTACAAGCACAATTTGAAAGGAAAAATCTTTTGTGTTTGCCTTGATCTCTTTCTGCTATTTGAATCTGTTCATGCTTCAAGCCCTCAAGCACTAATTATATATAGGTCTTCATTTTAACTCACACACGGCTAGCTACTAGACATCTTTTTTATTTTTTAAATGAACTTTTTTAAAATTTAGGCTAGCCTACTAGATATCTTTTTTTTTTTTTAATCTCTTGTTTTAAATTTAAAACATGCATATTCTTAGTTCCAAAACAAATATATATGATCAACATACACATAAATACATATGTAGTCCATAATAATATGATAAGATCGTGATCTTACCGTTAGCCAAATCTTTCCCCATGACGGAATTCCAACAACACCTCCATGATCAAGAATCCATTTTCTGGCTCTGATCATAGCCCCATCCTCACCATCATCAGGACCCTCTCCCAACAACCTCAAGATAACATAGTTCACCACAGAACCATACATTGTGCTATGACCCTCTATGTGTAATCCCCAACCTCCATCTTCATTCTGATACAAACACTTAAAAAAGATATTATTTTCATAAAACATTAATTAGCAGGTAAAACAAATTTTTATTATTCTCTCTCTCTCTCTCTCTCTCTCTATATATATATATATATTAATTAGAAGGTTTTCAACTTCAAATATATAATTACTGCTCGACCTGGTGATTGTAAATGTACCGAATTATTTCCTTTTGGTGCTCTGGTCCAAAAGCAACATTGAGTGTCCCGGTGATATACAATACTATTACCTGCATTTTGTGTCAAAATAATCTATTAGTTAATCTCTTTGATAGAGTTGTGCTTTCTCTTTGTTTTCTTTAGAAAAGAGGGGGGGAAAAACAAAGCATTTATCAAAACAATACTTCACTTTAGTTGTTTTGGAGGTACATTTAAATGTTATTTTACTTGAACATGACTTAACTAAACAAAATTATTTAAGTGAATCAAACAAATCTTTCATATAAACGAATATTTCAATTATATTGAGAATTTTTCAAGCTTTAAGATTGATTTTATTATATAGTTTAGTTGAACAACGTTTTAAAATGTATTCAATATAGCTACGGAAGGGTAAGTTTGGTATTTCAAAAATCAAATTGTTCTAAGGAGAATTTTTTGATTGATTTTACAAATATATAACTGTAAGATGTTTTGGGTATTTATAAACTTTTTATTCAATATAATAGATGAAAGTGATCCCTTATCACACTGGATGTTTTTTTTTTTTTTTTAATATTTTCCCTGACTAATGATAATGTTACTGATCAACTTGAGGATCATGGTGGGTTCCATAGAAACGGAGTCCTATTGTGGACAGCTACCACACCGAGTCTTGTGGAGTTTGTTATCTTTCACCAACATAATTACCTTAGAATTTAATAATTTTTTGTACTTTAATTACAACACCAAAATCATAATGACATAATGTTAGTCTTGACTCCTATCAAAACATATGTATCATTACATTATTACAGACATGTAATTATTAATGTATACACTATCTATATATATGATGTCGTGGTATAATACAAAACTTATCATTACGGTTCTTCCCATAATCTTTATTTCATTATTTTCCTATATATAATTTAAACTTTATTTAAATCGGGATATATTAATCATTAAAAAATATTGTTAAATCAAACAACAAATAAAAATTTAAACCGTAAATTAAAAAAAGGGATAATAATAAGGGTGATGATCAATGTAAAGAAAGGGTAAAATTAACTATACATGAAAAATAAATTTAAAAATTTATTATTTCCTAAAGTATTTTAATATAATTTCTCTTCAAATACTTCCATTCAATATATATATTTGTATATATATATATTTTTAATAATTGAAACAAGAAATTTTCTTACAAGAGGAGAAAGGAAAAACAACCCGCCAGCAAGTCCAGCAGGCCAACGTCCATCGTGCACTTGAATAGTAGAAAAGAATGTAAGAGCCCTTCTTAGGGTGGTTACCACAGCTTCCTCCGTAATCTCCTCATTTTCCTTCACTTTCACGGATGGTGGAATTGGCTCGCATGGATTCTCCTTTCTAAGCTGTCATTATTTATTTATTTATTTTCATGTCAATATACTACTCTAAATTAAGCGCATAATTTGCTTCTTTGGTATGTCTTCTTATGGGATATAGCAAAATAATAATAATAATAATAATTAGCCTAATAACCATGAATGTAAAGTTGCCAAGTACATATCCATTGTAGAGAAGTTTATCCCTTATTTAGACCTTATTTAGACGGAGTGTCCATTTCATAAAGGAAAATTTTATTATTTCGAATAAGAAAATCTTTTTGCTTTTTAGAATGAGATATATGTTTGGATGTGTAAAAAAATTTTCTTTTTAAATATAAAAAATTATTTGTAATGAAAAGAAATGATATTGAGAAATGTGTAATATAAAAAGATTGAAAAATATTCTTTTTTTTTTTTTGAAGGTTGAAAATGAGATTTATTTAATGAGAAAAATGATGAAAAAATAGAAATAAATACCTTTTTTTTTTTTTTTTGTAAAAATTTTTCTTTTTCGGAGATCGGACCTGCCCATCAATAAGGGCCTTAGATTGGCAGTAATTTCAAATTTGTCTTTAACGATCCAAGCGTCCAATTTTAAAAGACTCTCTATGGATCTCTACCACTGGATATCTAGTCAGCATTGCAACAATAAAAAAAAAAAAAAGAGATATATATATACATATATATATATGTAGAACAGATAATTTTTTTATGCAGTTCTGATGGTTTGAAATAGAACGTCATCAGTAGGTTTAATTTATTTATTTTTTGGCATAAATCTCCAAGTTGAAATGATCTCATTCACAAACAAAATTAAAAACAAAAGGAGAATTTTTAAAAAATGTTTCACCCTCTAATTAAAAAAAAAAAGAATAAAACTATATATGTTAAAAAAAATGTGGCCAAGTTATTCCTTTTTGTAAATAGTCTGCTGAGATATCTCAAATGCCATCTATATTATTTTGAATTGGTTATTAGCACGGTCAGTCCACAAATTATAAGCATGTATTTATCACTTTGTTATTTTAATTTTTGGTTTCCGCAGATCATTATACACATATATATATACACATATATATAGTATTAGCCCTTAGAAACTAAAATTGATAAAGGATTTTTGAAATTTAATAGTTTCATTTTTTTTTTTTGGGCAGTTTTAAGCTATAGCTTCCTCAAGCTTTAGATAAACAAGCTAGCTTGTGTGTGGGTGTTTGTGACAGGTAATGACATAGTATTTAAGCGAGAAACAAATATACAATATGAACTTGCCTGCATCCTCATTAAAAAATCAGCACTTTGCTTTTGTCGAAACCGATTTTTCTTAAATTCTTCACGAAAAGCTTCAACTTGAGCAAGTTCTTTGGGTGTTCCGGCATTCGGATCAAACTCCCAGTGTTGTCTACCTAAGTGATTATATGCAGTGGTAAGCCATAACCCTCCTTCGGCTATCTTCAACTTCCACATTTTGATTCTCTATGAAACTAGATAGCTGCATCCATTGAAAAGGTTAATATATGATCGTTATGAATTTGTCTTTGCGTATGGATTTTCATAAGTACACAAATTAAATAAATAATAAAATAATAAGTAAACTATCGTTTCAATAAGAATAATATTATTAAGTACTGAAATTAGTTAATTTAAATTTTATTTCGATGATAAAAAAATATTACAAATAAAAAATTAAATAAATAAAATAACATAATAAAAATAAATAAACATAAATTGATAACAAATAATCAAACACACAAATATTAAAAATTATGACTTCATCGTAATTAATCAGATTTAATTTTATTTAAGTATATTATTATGATTTTGTGTTTATATTTATTGATAATCAACTACTCTTTTTTACTTTATATGCTATTTATCAAATTATATATAAATTCTATATTTTTATAATTAAATTTACATAAAATATTAATAAATTAAAATTTATGATAAACAGTACCGTGTAAGTGTACATGTATAATATTTTATATATGAACATATATCTTAAACTAATAGTTTGCCACTATAAATTGAGAAAATTTACCAAATTGCCTTCATAATTGCCCTTGATCTTGCTCAATATTGCGGAAATGCCATTGTTGGGGAAATAGATTTGTTGTTGTCCAAAAAGGACCAAGTAGTGAGACGTGGGCTTGTTTCAGTTTGCTCAATTAACTCTCTTCCCATTCTTATTTTGACTTCTCAAAATCTGGGATAAAAGTATGAAGTATTAATTAAATAAAATAAAATATCAAATTTTTAAATTTATCAGTTTTTATATTTTATATTTTATTTTTTATTTAAATTTATTTATAAATTATGTTTATGTATTATAAATTAATTATTATTTGTATTTAAATGCTTATCTCAAAGTCAGGTGGTGAGA
The DNA here is from genome assembly GCA_035233585.1 of Antiaris toxicaria. Lineage (NCBI taxonomy): Eukaryota > Viridiplantae > Streptophyta > Magnoliopsida > Rosales > Moraceae > Antiaris > Antiaris toxicaria. The sequence goes on from CP141155.1 coordinate 4,351,020, forward strand.
TATTCATATTCTACGGATGCATATTTAGATAAAATAAAATAAATGAAAATACAAAAATAAAGTTTAGAGTTTATAGTCTTGGAATGCGAATATATATACTTGATCCTAAAGTACAGAAATATTATGTCCGATCTTTATTCGTTGTCACCAACTTGTAATCCCACGTCACTTGTGTCCTCTATTCACGTTTCTCTCCTTGGGGTTTACCAATTTTAAAACAGTGAGCAAAAGACCCAGTAGGATAATTAAAAAAAATATTTTTCAACATTTTATTTTAACCATCATACTAAAAATATCAATGCAGTACTGAATTATAAACGTGGAATCGTGATTATGCAAATTGTGTCCATAAATACATCTAATTCGTGTGCAGTCCGTATAAGCTTCCTCACTATGTCAAAGCATGATGAGTGATCCTCGATCGAGCTGTGCACTCTTCGCACGTGTGTGTTGACTCCCGGTATACTTTAACACCAAATTCAACTTTCAACATTTTATTTGAAATTAAGATTCACATAATAAAATATGCCGTATTATTTTCTAAAAATCCGTAACCGAATATTTTTCCTTTAATTTCTGAAATCCTCATATTTTCTAAAATAACATAATTTTCAAAACTTTATAAACTCATTTTCTTTAAATTATTTTGATCAAATCACTAAAAATAAAACTAATTACAAAGAAAGGATAAGATATCCTACCTTGTTGACAATTTATCTACTATTAACTTCTCGCACGAATTCCAAAATAGTTTTTTTCTCCAAATTCGACCAACGAGTATCTAAAACAAGAAACACAAATAATTTAATTATCTGTCTATAAATTCCGTAATCGTAATTATAATAAATTTAATTAATTAATATTCATTTGATTCTAAAATTTAAAACGATATTTTATTTTAATACCAAAATTTTAAAACGATGATTTTAATACAAATACTAAAAATATTTTTTAAATATTTCGGCATAAACTACTTTAAAATATAGACTCCTAAAAACTTCAAAACACTTACCCTCAGTCTGTTTGACATCTTCAAATTTGGAAAATAAAAAATTTTTCATTTCAAGAAAAATGAACCTTCTTAAATTTTCGTATCTGAACATCCAACATTTTTCATTTTTAAAAAATGAAAAAAGAACTCTCTAGAAAAAAAAAGTTTTCACCCACCCAAACAACTTTTCACTTTTAAAAAAAATTCCAAACAATTTTTTATTTTTCATATCTAAAAATTTTTCTTTTTTCAAAAATAAACACCCAATCCAAACAAACCATTAACTGGAAAAAAAAAAAAAAAACAATTTCAATTCTCATATTTGATTAAATTTCAAATTTTAAACCTCTAATAAATTTAATACGCTAATCTCAAATTTATTATTATTTTAATCAATACTATTTGTTATGTAGTATATATACATACACATATATAGACATATATATATTTTTTCCTTTTTGTTAAGGGGGAAATCGGCCGGTGAAGCTTACGGCGGCGGGAGGGCGGTTGGGCTTGGCGTTCGGTCGGACGGCGAGAAACGGGGCTGGGCCCGATCTTGGGCTGGCACGGCTGGGTCGGCTTTTGCGCCGGAAGAAACGGCCGGCGTGGGTTAGCGAGGCGGTGGCTGGCGGAGGCTCGGCTGTGGCGTGGTTTGGGTTTGACGGCGCCTGACAACGATGGGCTCCGCGGCGGGCTTGGGAAGGACGGTGATGAGGAGAGAGGTAGGCGCGACGGCTGCGGTGGGTCGGCTTTCGCGAGGGAAGGCTGCCGACGTGGGTCTCTTCGGGCTAGGCTGAGCGGGCTTGGCGGCTGGCGATCCGTAGTGGCTAGCGAAGGCGGTCGGACGGCAACGGCAAAGGCGACTCGGGTTGGAAAAGGGTTGGCGGCGAGGCTGATCGAAGTTGGTCTGGGCGTTGTTGTTTCGGCGGCCCCGCGGAGGAGAGAGGACCGGAGAGGGAGAGAATGGGGTTGGGCTCAAGGTGGTGATTGGCCGACGGGGCTCCTCGGGCTGTCGCAGTTGGCTTTGGCCGGTGGCTGCTTGGTCGGTGACGGAGAAGATAGGGCCGGTCCTTGTGAGGGCAGCGGAGAGAGACCGGGAGGGGGACGAGAGAGAGTTAGGGAGTGAGAGTGAGTGAGAAAGAAGAACGGCGAGAGAGAGAGAGAGAGCCGTTAGAAGAGAGAGAAAACTTTAAAAATGTTTGAAAATTTATGTGGAAAAGAAAGAGTGGGAGCGTCGGCGAGAAAAAAAAAAAAGAAAATAAAGGAAAGGAAAAGAAAAACTTCCGGATAATTCCGCAGAGAAAAAAGAAGAAAAAATGGAAAATAAGGTAAAATGAAAAAAAAAAGGAAAAAGGAAAAAATAACATAAAATAACATTTGGTAAAAATTTTTGAGTAAAAATTGTAAAAATTTAAAAATTTATAAAAATATTCTAAATATTCCCAAATAAATATTTAATACACAAAAAATTTAAAATTAAATTCTCATGATTAAAAATTTATTGGTACACTAACAATTGAATTTTATACATTCACATGCGAAATTTAAACTCAAAAATTTCGTAACTTGACACCTATATTTATAATTATATGATATGATATATGATTTGATGAGGGGGTTTTTTTTTTCTTTTCTTCTTTTTTAAGTACAATGGAAATTAGTAGTGTTTTCACGTCCTTAATCCAACAAATCCAACAAGAGCAAGTAGAGGTAATCTTTGAAATCATTAATGAGATAGTAATTGATCCTCACTTAGAATCTTTAACTACTAAAAAATGTTGTAGATTTTCACAAAAAGAAATAATAAACTCTTATAACTTCTTTAAAAAATACAAACTCACAACTCTGTTGGAACACAAATTTACAACTCTTTATTGTAACACAAATTTACAACTCTTTAAAGACTCTTTCGTTACATACACTCTATACTTATAGCAATTCTTATACAATGAGATACTTCACTTTACTAAATGAAAAAACCTTAGGAGAGGGGAGTATTTATAGTTAAAGTAAATAATCCTAGATCATACATTTGATTGGTATACCTAATATCATAAGTAATTTCAACAATCCATTTATATCTTCACCAATCACACCTATCTTCTTTACTAATCACACCTAAAATTTATACCAACCACACCTACGTAACTTAAAATATGTAAACAATGACATCAACATACAAAGAGATTATGGGTATAATAGAGCAAGTTTATATTTTCAACACCCTCCCTTAAACCTGTATTATTATGCCAAGCGAATTTCTCACCTAATAAAGTCTTCTTGCCTTAGTGGCTTGGTGAAGATGTTTGTAGCTTGATCTTGTGACTTCACATACTCGACCTGAATATCCTTTCTTGTGATACACTCCCTTAGGAAATGGTAACGCTTGTCGATGTGTTTGCTTCGACCATGAAAAACAGGATTCTTTGTTAAGGCAATAGTTAACTTGTTGTTGATATAAATTTTGATTGGCTCTTCTAGTGTCATACTGTGACGACCAGAGAATTTTAGCGGTGTGACCTAGTTTAATCTAGGGTTTTCTATGAGTTCTGTAAGTAAGAATGTAAAGAAACACTATGGTTGTAATTAGACAAATTATAGTGTTGATAAAAATAAATAAATGTTTTGGAGGAATTAAAATCTCCAAAAATAAGTAGAGAATAAAGTATATGAGTAAGAAAGTGAATTCATGCCCAAAACGCTCAAAAAGGAGTAGTTTCGGTATCTGAACAGTATAAAGATAAGAATATAGCAAGTCAAAGTAAGAGCACAGTAAGAAAAGTACAAATATATGTATATAATAATTTGTACTATTTAAAGAGGGAAATAGATGTATTTATATTGTTTAGAATATATTAAAATGTTCTAACAATACTGACGAGTAAGAATTCAATGTTGAAAAAAATTCACTGAGTTGAAACGGGTGAAACGGTGCCAAAACCGGCATTGAAAACCCTAACCGAGCCAATAAAAGACGGTAAACTTCCAGGATTTATTTTGATCAAACGGAAGCAATTTAAATTGATCCGACTGCACAGGAGACCTCAGGAACACGCCGGGAAGATTTCAGGAAAATTTCGACTCGAACCGGCATCGGTCAAAAAGTAGTCGAATTAATGTGAATAGTGAAAGTCAAAGTCAACTTTCACTTTTGCAATTATGACATCATAAATCAAGAATTATAAATGAAGGAAATATGGTGGTTGGTGGAATGAAAGGCCATGATTCATTTAGCTTTTGATCTAAAGGCCAAGATTTGGCCAAAAATTAACCATTTTAATTTTTGAAAAATGGAGAAAGAATTAGGCATGAAAGGTGTCAAAATTTCATTGGTTTAGAGCCAAATTAATTGGCTTTCCTTCATGCTTAAGTCGGCAATTTTGTAACAAAGTGGCCGAGACTTTGTTTCATGCCAAACCAAAAGAAAAAAAAAATTTTCTAAGTCTTCCATGGAGTCTACGTGAGCCACCCAAGGAGAACCAAGAGTTTTCTTCAAAATTTCTTCACAAAAAGAGTGTCAAAGTGTTCTTAGAAGACAAAGGAAGCATTAGACCAAGGTAACTCCCTTTTTCATTTAATTTTTCATGGTTTTTCTTCATAAAATCCGTGGGTGAATAGTGATAGGAAGATGGAAAAATTTTGGTTGTTTTTCATGGAAATTGATGTTGGGTTTTGTTAAGGTTGTAATAAGTAAGAAAACCATGTAATTTGTTTAAAGAAAAACCAAATTTTGGTTGGTTTTTCAAAGGAAAATCCGTGGGTTACCTTAGGTAACCAATGAGAAAAAGTTGTGGTTAATTGCTAACATGCTTCCAAGTTGAATTTTGTTAAGCATAAAGCATGAATTTCATTATGGAAAAGCTTGAAAAAAAAAAAAAATTTTGTGTGCATTGCTTAATGAGGCCGTGGGCTTCCTAATGATTTGGAAGAAAAATTTTCATGCTTTTAGGTGATGTTTGGTTAATTGAAATCATGCATTTTATGATGTGAATGATGAAATTTTGATTGAAAGAATGAAAAGAAAATTTGGCATGTTTTTCATTAATGTGGCCGTGGGTTTTAAGTGTTTAAAAAACCCTAAGAATTTGGTTGAAAAGTACAAGGAAATGGGCTTGAAAAAGTGTTAGAAAAATGGCATTGAATAGCCTAAAAAGTGGTTGAAAAGTTTGAGAAATTTTGGTTCGGTTTGGTGGTGAAAACCGAAACCAAAACTAAGGGCAAAATTGTGAAAAAATTTTGTAATGTGGTTAAAAATGTGAAATTGGAATTTGTGAGCTTTTATGTAAAAGTTTGAAAAACTTTTACATAAAATAGGCTTGTGGTATAGTACGTGGCAGGTACATATGGTTCGAGGCCTACCTAACGCCGGAAGCCTTAAAAATTACGCCGAAATGCTGCCGAAATTTCAAAAACGGCATTCGGGGTAAAATAGGAATTAAAAATAAAAGTTTAGGGTCGGGTCGGAAACCCGAGTCCCTAGCGGAAAATTGAATAAGGAAAACCTAAGGGGTGGTTCGTAAATAGTAGACCGTCCCCTAAAAATGTAAAATGCGAGTGAAACGGAAAAACCGACCCCGAGGGGGGGACGTTTTTGGAAATGAAATAAAGGTCCGAGTCGGGTACGGAAAATCCGAGTCTCGGAGACCTAGGTCGGGAATGTCTAGATGAACGTTGTAAATACTAGTGAAACGTCCATTTGAGGCTCCGAAACGATAGAAAATCACTAAACCGACGTAATTGTCGGAATAGTGCTTCCCGAGGGTCGGGAAAGTGAAAAGTGGAAATAAAATAAAAGCGAACCCGGTAATGATTAGAAAAGAGTCAGAAAAGTTCCTGAGGGCCAAAAATGCAGTCTGGATCAATAAAATTCCGTCAGGGGTAAAACTGCAATTTTGCCAAAATATAGGGGTAAAATCGTAATTTTGTAAAAGTTGGGGAAAATTGGGGAAATGATAAATAAAGCCCAAAAAGTTGTAAATAGGTTCTATTTAAGTTTTTTTTAATGAAAAATAAAAGCTATAAATGGAAATGAAATTAACAGACAAAATTTGTCTGTAGGATCCAAAAATCGACCTACAAGGAGGGCGATCAAAGATCCTAGAGAGAAAAAGAGAAGAGATTGATAAGGTAAGTACAAAAATTTAATTGTCTACTCACGAATGGACTTACCATAAAGTTGTGTTATATATATATACACATTTAAGCTATTCAGTTTGTGACATGATACTAACATGTTCACGAGAATAGTAAGCAAGATTAGAAAAAGAAAAGAGAAATAAGTTAAGTCAAATAATAAGACTTAAAAGTTAAGGTTGGCGTACCGGCCTCTCCAGTTGTGAGGTTCCCAGATAGCCTCTACCCCAGTTGTGTGGCGCTGCCTTGTTAATAATGAGGTAGTTTATGGCTTAACTTCCTGCCTCCACCCCAGTTGTGTGGCACTGCCTCGTTAATAATGAGGTAATTCATGACATGACTTACTACCTATAAGGTAAGTAGTCCAGAGATGACCTTAGGGTTGATCGGTGGGTCGCTCCCCTGATCCTCTATTGGTCTGCGCGCACTAGGTACGTCCAACCACGGGCCCACAAGTGAAAGATTAAGCAGATAAAGTAAAGCAAAGAAAAGAAAGAAATAGAATAGAAAGAACAAGTAGTATAGGACTAAAGAAATAATTGGTCCTAAGTTGACTAACCCTAGAGTGATGTATTCAGCTTATTTACTTGTATGTATGTTTGTACTTACTGAGTTTTAGCTCATTAGTCTATTCGTGCTGTAGGTAATAAAGGAAAGCAACCAGCAAGATGAAACAAGAGTAGCGGACTGGCAGGCAGATTCCAGCGATGTCATGGATGGGTTATGGTTCCGTTTCGCAGAATTCCGCTGTACTCAAGGTGTAAAAGAAAGAAAGTGTAATAGTGAGGTATTTGTATAAAGACAAGACAAGAGTGTAGTATGTAAAGTAGTGAAACAAGCTTAAAAGTGTGTTTCTATTTTTATGTACTTTAAAGTAACAAGACTCCAAAATATATTTTGGAAAAACAAAAAGTATTAAAAAGTACGTATATATTTATGTATACATAACTTTCAAGAATCAATAGCTTCATACAATCAAGTAAAAAAAAAAATATATTCCTAGTTTTTCAAGAACAAATCTTTTAAACCCCAAGGAGAGGAAAGTTATAGAGACAAGCAAGCTAAGTAAGACTAAGCAAAGAATAAAGAAAGTAAGCAAGATAAGGTGGACGACCTAAGCTAGAGGGGTCGCCCACAAGAGTTGGTATCAGAGCGAGCGGTTCTACTATTGACCTTCCATGACATCTCAGTATTTGCACCTGCTCAGTCCAAGTAAGTTAATTGTAAATAATCAATATCTAATTAGTACTAAACCATGTCGCTACTGTTATAGGTCAGACACAGCAACATGGTTCGCACACGAGCTGAGCAAGCTCGAGAAGCAGACTTAGCCGCTGTCCTAGCCAACATACAAGCTCGGCTAGAAGCACAAGAAACACGGAACCAGAGACTGCAAGAGCTACTTGAACAGAGGAATGGGGCCCAAGCGAATTTCCCTCCACCTCAAGCACCAGTACCGGAGCCACAACCAGCTCCTGAACCAGTAGCACCACCAGTCCGAATGGTACCTGAAGTAGCAATAGGTGCCCGAGCTGGAGCCAACCAGGGATCATTGTATGAACGGTTCCAGAAGATGAAGCCAAAAGAGTTTGAGGGATCTATAGAACCCTTAGAGGCTGAAGAATGGTTAGCGTCATTGCAGACTATGTTTGAGTTTATGGACCTAACAGACCAAGAGAAGGTCCTTTGCGCCTCCTGCATATTAACGAAGGATGCTCGTTATTGGTGGGAGACAGTAAAGATGCGAAGGGACGTTAGAAGGATGACCTGGAATGACTTCCTGGGAGAATTTAACAGGAAGTATTTCAACTTTGACACCCTACGAGCTCAACAAAGAGAGTTCGATGAGCTGAGGTAAGGCGAGATGACAGTGACTGAAGCCTGCCGTAAATTTGACAGATTAGCTCGACTGTGTCCACATTTGGTACCCACAGAAGAAGAGCGAGTACGAAGGATGATCAATATGTTCCGACAAGATATAGCCCTAAATGTGGAGAGTGGTGAGACCCCGCCAACCACTGTAGCAGACTGTGTAAGCAGAGCTATGAGGGCCGAGAATCGTCTGAACAGAGTTAAGGAAGAAAGAACAAAAGTCTGGGAGGAGAAGAAGAAAGAAAGAGATCTCGCGAAGCAGACTCAGAAGAACAACCAAGCTGGCCAAAGTAATAAATCTGGTCAAGGAATGAAGCCTGGTCAGAAAAATAACCAGAACCAACAGAATACCAATAAGCGAAAGGGAAACCCAAATGAAAATTGGGGCCAAAATACTCGCAACACTCAGCAAAGGCAAGGATTAGAAGGAGTACAGAACCGACAGCCATGCCCAAAATGTGGAAGACTGCACAAGGGCGAGTGCAAGCTGGGGAATACCGCATGCTATGTTTGTGGTAGAGAAGGCCATTATGCTAGAGTCTGCCTATCCAACCAACAGAACCAGCCGGGATCCTTTCAGTCCCGACAGACGAGCCAGGTCCATGCTATACAAGGATCGCATACTCAACCTGGATGCCAGGAGAGTATACCAAAGACCGAGGCACATCTATTAGCCTACACCAGGGAAGATGTAGAGGCAGGCACCTCGAATGTGGTGACAGGTCAGCTTCTTGTCGCCCAAAGTCCTGCACTTGTTTTATTTGACTCCCGTGCATCGCATTCATTTGCCTCACATAGCTTTGTAGAAAGAGTTAGTCATGCCAAGGATAAAATTGGCCAAGTGTTTAAAACCACCTTACCGTCTGGTGAGGTATTATTATCTGATTACTGGTTACGTCACGTGCCAGTAATTGTTGCTGATAGGGAGTTATACGTCGACTTAGTCGTCTTAGAATTAGTCGATTATGACGTTATCCTTGGAATGGATTTCCTTGCAAAATATCAAGCGACCATTGACTGTCGAAGACGAAAAGTAGCGTTCCAGTTTGGAGAAAAAGACCAGTTTGAGTATCAGGGGCATTCTCAGAAGCAGTCGAAAATGCTGATCAGTCCCCTGTAGGCAAGAAAGCTGATATCTAGTGGCTGTACCGAATATCTAGCTTATGTCAAGGATACTACCAAGAAGATAGAATTACAACCGAACGAGGTACCAGTGATCAACGAGTTCGTGGAGGTATTTCCAGAAGAATTACCGGGACTTCCTCTTGATCGAGAGATTACCTTCGAAATCGAGTTGCTGCCAGGAACGTCTCCGATTTCAAAGGCCCTTTACAGAATGGCACCGGCCGAGCTTAAAGAATTACAAGCTCAGCTGAAGGAGTTATTAGAGAAAGGTTTTATACGGCCTAGTTATTCGCCATGGGGAGCTCCAGTTCTCTTCGTGAAGAAAAAGGATGGAACCCTCCGAATGTGCATAGATTATCGTGAGCTCAACAAAGTCACGATCAAGAATAAATATCCTCTACCAAGGATCGATGATTTATTTGATCAGCTAAAAGGAGCCACCGTCTTCTCGAAGATTGATCTTCGATCCGGCTATCATCAGTTAAAAATTAAAGAAAGAGACATTCCAAAGACCGCGTTCCGAACACGGTATGGGCACTACGAATTTCTCGTTATGCCTTTTGGATTAACGAATGCACCAGCCGCTTTTATGGATCTGATGAATCGAGTATTCAAGGAATTTTTAGACCAGTTTGTCATTGTGTTTATCGATGATATTCTTATATACTCGAAAGATTGGAAGAAGCATGAGAAGCATCTTCGAATTGTGTTACGCACTCTGAAGGAACATCAACTATATGCAAAGTTCTCCAAATGTGAATTTTGGCTAGGTAAGGTCCACTTCTTAGGACATGTCGTTTCCAAAGACGGAATTTCAGTAGACCCAACAAAGATTGAAGCGGTAAGCAAGTGGTCTCCTCCAAAGAATGTGACCGAGATCCGGAGTTTTCTCGGATTAGCAGGCTATTATCGGAGATTTGCAGAGGGATTTGCCAGATTAGCTGCCCCTCTCACTGCTCTCACACGCAAAGAGAAGAAGTTCTAGTGGACAAAGAAGTGTGAAGAAAGCTTTCAAGAGTTGAAGAATCGGTTGACCAGTGCTCCAATTCTTACAATTCCAAAGGATGAAGGAGACTTCGACATTTATAGCGATGCCTCCAGGACAGGTCTAGGAGCTGTGCTGATACAGGATGGAAAAGTAATAGCCTATACATCAAGATAACTCAAAGAGCATGAAAAGAACTATCTGACTCATGATTTGGAGTTAGCAGCCGTCGTATTTGCTTTGAAGATATGGCGACATTACCTATATGGAGTTCGGTGCAGAATTTTCACCGACCACCAGAGCTTAAAGTATTTCTTTACTCAGAAAGAGCTTAACATGAGACAAAGAAGATGGCTGGAGTTAGTAAAAGACTATAATTGTGAGATCTTATATCACCCCGGTAAGGCAAACAGAGTAGCAGACACGTTGAGTCGTAAATCAACGATGTCAGAGCAAATAGCCATCGATAAGCTGCCCAAGCCACTTCAACATGAGATCTCCTTGTTGGGAGTAGAGATAATTTCAGGAAAATTAGCGGCAATGCAACTCAAACCAACAATTCTTGAGGAGATTAAAGAGGCTCAAGAGCTAGATGCTGCTTTCAAAAGGCTTAAAGAAGAAGCCTCTAGGAATGACAAGTCAGAATTCCACCTCTCCAAAGATGGAACTTTACTCTTCCAAGGAAGAATTTGTGTACCAGATGAAGAAGTTTTGAAGAAAAGAATCCTGACAGAGGCCCATGACACTCCATATTCAGTGCATCCGGGCAGTACGAAAATGTATCAGGATCTAAAGCAGCACTTTTGGTGGAAAAAGATGAAGAATGACATTGTTAAACACATCAGCAGCTGCTTAACATGTCAAAGAGACAAAGCAGAGCATCAGCGGCCAGCCGGAGAGCTGCAGCCACTAGAGATTCCAGAGTGGAAGTGGGAGCACGTAACCATGGATTTCGTGGTCGGACTACCCAAGACAAGTGAAGGATTTGACATGATATGGGTAGTGGTGGATCGATTGACCAAATCTGCTCACTTTATACCCGTAAAGATGACATACACATTAGAAAAATTCACAGAATTGTACATTGCCAACATTGTGAGATTACATGGAATACCGACAACAATAGTGTCAGATCGTGACAGTCGGTTCACATCCAATTTCTGGAAAAGTGTACAAGAGGCAATGGGCTCCGAACTAAGATTCAGCACTGCATTTCATCCTCAGACTGACGGACAGTCTGAGCGTACGATCCAAACGCTAGAAGATATGCTTCGTGCTTGTATTTTAGATTTCAAAGGAGCCTGGAACAAGAAGCTGTCGTTGATAGAATTCTCCTACAACAACAGTTATCAAGCGTCCATCGGGATGGCTCCTTATGAGGCATTATATGGACGAAAGTGTAGATCTCCCATTCACTGGTATGAACTCAGGGAAAAAGAACTTCATAAAACCGAGTTTATCCAAGAAACGATAGACGCGGTCCAAAAGATTCAGCAGAGAATGAAAACTGCATAAAGTCGTCAGAAAAGCTACGCAGATAAAAGACGAAGATTCCTAGAGTTTAACGAGGGTGACTTCGTATTCTTAAAAGTAACACCAATGAAAGGTGTCATGCATTTTGGAAAGAAAGGAAAGTTGAGTCCAAGATACATAGGACCTTTACCAATTATTAGCCGGGTTGGGAAAGTAGCCTATAAGATAGCTTTGCCACTAGAATTATCTTCAGTGCATAATGTCTTCCATGTATCTATGCTAAGAAAGTATATCTCGGACCCTTCACATGTCCTAGATTATGAGCCAAACCAAGTTCGAGAGGATCTCTCTTACGAAGAGCAACCAGTGCAAATACTTGCTCGAGAAGAGAAGATATTAAGAAATAAAAGCATCCCGCTGGTCAAAGTTCTATGGAAAAATCATAATGTAGAAGAGGCTACGTGGGAAAGAGAAGATGAGATGAGAGCCAAATATCCCCACCTGTTCTGATTTTCGAGGACGAAATTTTTAAGGAGGGGTGAATGTGACGACCAGAGAATTTTAGCGGTGTGACCTAGTTTAATCTAGGGTTTTCTATGAGTTCTGTAAGTAAGAATGTAAAGAAACACTATGGTTGTAATTAGACAAATAATAGTGTTGATAAAAATAAATAAATGTTTTGGAGGAATTAAAATCTCCAAAAATAAGTAGAGAATAAAGTATATGAGTAAGAAAGTGAATTCAAGCCCAAAACGCTCAAAAAAGAGTAGTTTCGGTATCTGAACAGTATAAAGATAAGAATATGGCAAGTCAAAATAAGAGCACAGTAAGAAAAGTACAAATATATGTATATAATAATTTATACTATTTAAAGAGTGAAATAGATGTATTTATATTGTTTAGAATATATTAAAATGTTCTAACAATACTGACGAGTAAGAATTCAGTGTTGAAAAAAATTCACTGAGTTGAAACGGGTGAAACGGTGCCAAAACCGGCATTGAAAACCCTAACCGAGCCAATAAAAGACGGTAAACTTCCGGGATTTATTTTGATCAAACGGAAGCAATTTAAATTGATCCGACTGCACAGGAGACCTCAGGAACACGCCGGGAAGATTTCAGGAAAATTTCGACTCGAACTGGCATCGGTCAAAAAGTAGTCGAATTAATGTAAATAGTGAAAGTCAAAGTCAACTTTCACTTTTGCAATTATGACATCATAAATCAAGAATTATAAATAAAGGAAATATGGTGGTTGGTGGAATGAAAGGCCATGATTCATTTAGCTTTTGATCTAAAGGCCAAGATTTGGCCAAAAATTAACCATTTTAATTTTTGAAAAATGGAGAAAGAATTAGGCATGAAAGGTGTCAAAATTTCATTGGTTTAGAGCCAAATTAATTGGCTTTCCTTCATGCTTAAGTCGGCAATTTTGTAACAAAGTGGCCGAGACTTTGTTTCATGCCAAACCAAAAGAAAAAAAAAATTTTTTCTAAGTCTTCCATGGAGTCTACGTGAGCCACCCAAGGAGAACCAAGAGTTTTCTTCAAAATTTCTTCACAAAAAGAGTGTCAAAGTGTTCTTAGAAGACAAAGGAAGCATTAGACCAAGGTAACTCCCTTTTTCATTTAATTTTTCATGGTTTTTCTTCATAAAATCCGTGGGTGAATAGTGATAGGAAGATGGAAAAATTTTGGTTGTTTTTCATGGAAATTGATGTTGGGTTTTGTTAAGGTTGTAATAAGTAAGAAAACTATGTAATTTGTTTAAAGAAAAACCAAATTTTGGTTGGTTTTTCAAAGGAAAATCCATGGGTTACCTTAGGTAACCAATGAAAAAAAGTTGTGGTTAATTGCTAACATGCTTCCAAGTTGAATTTTGTTAAGAATAAAGCATGAATTTCATTATGGAAAAGCTTGAAAAAAAAAAAAAATTTTGTGTGCATTGCTTAATGAGGCCGTGGGCTTCCTAATGATTTGGAAGAAAAATTTTCATGCTTTTAGGTGATGTTTGGTTAATTGAAATCATGCATTTTATGATGTGATTGTTGAAATTTTGATTGAAAGAATGAAGAGAAAATTTGGCATGTTTTTCATTAATGTGGTCGTGGGTTTTAAGTGTTTAAAAAACCCTAAGAATTTGGTTGAAAAGTACAAGGAAATGGGCTTGAAAAAGTGTTAGAAAAATGGCATTGAATAGCCTAAAAAGTGGTTGAAAAGTTTGAGAAATTTTGGTTCGGTTTAGTGGTGAAAACCGAAACCAAAACTAAGGGCAAAATTGTGAAAAAATTTTGTAATGTGGTTAAAAATGTGAAATTGGAATTTGTGAGCTTTTATGTAAAAGTTTGGAAAACTTTTACATAAAATAGGCTTGTGGTATAGTACGTGGCAGGTACATATGGTTCGAGGCGTACCTAACGCCGGAAGCCTTAAAAATTACGCCGAAATGTTGCCGAAATTTCAAAAACGGCATTCGGGGTAAAATAGGAATTAAAAATAAAAGTTTAGGGTCGGGTCGGAAACCCGAGTCCCTAGCGGAAAATTGAATAAGGAAAACCTAAGGGGTGGTTCGTAAATAGTAGACCGTCCCCTAAAAATGTAAAATGCGAGTGAAACGGAAAAACCGACCCCGAGGGGGGGGCGTTTTTGGAAATGAAATAAAGGTCCGAGTCGGGTACGGAAAATCTGAGCCTCGGAGACCTAGGTCGGGAATGTCTAGATGAACGTTGTAAATACTAGTGAAACGTCCATTTGAGACTCCGAAACGATAGAAAATCACTAAACCGACGTAAGGGTCGGAATAGTGCTTCCCGAGGGTCGGGAAAGTGAAAAGTGGAAATAAAATAAAAGCGAACCCGGTAATGATTAGAAAAGAGTCAGAAAAGTTCCTGAGGGCCAAAAATGCAGTCTGGATCAATAAAATTCCGTCAGGGGCAAAACTGTAATTTTTCCAAAATATAAGGGCAAAATCGTAATTTTGTAAAAGTTGAGGAAAATTGGGAAAATGATAAATAAAGCCCAAAAAGTTGTAAATAGGTTCTATTTAAGTTTTTTTTTAATGAAAAATAAAAGCTATAAATGGAAACGAAATTAACAGACAAAGTTTGTCTGTAGGATCCAAAAATCGACCTACAAGGAGGGCGATCAAAGATCCTAGAGAGAAAAAGAGAAGAAATTGATAAGGTAAGTACAGACATTTAATTGTCTACTCACGAATGGACTTACCATAAAGTTGTGTTATATATATATACACATTTAAGCTATTCAGTTTGTGACATGATACTAACATGTTCACGAGAATAGTAAGCAAGATTAGAAAAAGAAAAGAGAAATAAGTTAAGTCAAATAATAAGACTTAAAAGTTAAGGTTGGCGTACCGGCCTCTCCAGTTGTGAGGTTCCCAGATAGCCTCTACCCCAGTTGTGTGGCGCTGCCTCGTTAATAATGAGGTAGTTTATGGCTTAACTTCCTGCCTCCACCCCAGTTGTGTGGCGCTGCCTCGTTAATAATGAGGTAGTTCATGGCATGACTTACTACCTATAAGGTAAGTAGTCCAGAGATGACCTTAGGGTTGATCGGTGGGTCACTCCCCTGATCCTCTATTGGTCTGCGCGCACTAGGTACGTCCAACCACGGGCCCACAAGTGAAAGATTAAGCAGATAAAGTAAAGCAAAGAAAAGAAAGAAATAGAATAGAAAGAACAAGTAGTATAGGACTAAAGAAATAATTGGTCCTAAGTTGACTAACCCTAGAGTGATGTATTCAGCTTATTTACTTGTATGTATGTTTGTACTTACTGAGCTTTAGCTCATTAGTCTATTCGTGCTGTAGGTAATAAAGGAAAGCAACCAGCAAGATGAAACAAGAGTAGCGGACTGGCAGGCAGATTCCAGCGATGTCATGGACGGGTTATGGTTCCGTTTCGCAGAATTCCGCTGTACTCAAGGTGTAAAAGAAAGAAAGTGCAAAAGTGAGGTATTTGTATAAAGACAAGACAAGAGTGTAGTATGTAAAGTAGTGAAACAAGCTTAAAAGTGTGTTTCTATTTTTACGTACTTTAAAGTAACAAGACTCCAAAATATATTTTGGAAAAACAAAAAGTATTAAGAAGTACGTATATATTTATGTATACACAACTTTCAAGAATCAATAGCTTCATACAATCAAGTGAAAAAAAAAATATTCCTAGTTTTTCAAGAACAAATCTTTTAAATCCCAAGGAGAGGAAAGTTATAGAGACAAGCAAGCTAAGTAAGACTAAGCAAAGAATAAAGAAAGTAAGCAAGATAAGGTGGACGACCTAAGCTAGAGGGGTCGCCCACACATACTTAGATTCTTCAATAAGTTTCTTAACAACACGGCATGACATACACATGATGTAGCAGCTATGTATTCAGCTTCACAAGTAGACAGAGTGACAATCGGTTGTCTTTTTGACATCCATGTAAAAGCGGTATCACCTATGAAAAATATAAATCTAGTGGTGCTTTTTTGATCATCTATCTCTTCACACCTATTTTTTTTCATCAATCACCTACCTAACTTAAGATATATAAGTAATGATATTAACATATAAAATATATAAGTAAGGACAACAATATACAAATAGGCTATAGACATGATAAAGCAAGTTTATATTTTCAATTAAAAAAAATCAGTTAAAATATATAAGTTGTTTAGGTTTTGTCTCTTTGGACCTTAGATGACATTTATAAACTAATTAGTTTTAACTTTTTGATACATAAAATTACGAAACAAAAATTATCAGTAAAATGGTAATTCCATGGAAAAGAAGTGGGTTTTGGAAACAAATCGTATAAATGAGACGGCTCGGGGATTTATGGCAAAGTTAAAGGTCGAGTACGGTGGGGTGGAGGATGGTTGGCAAATGACAACCCTCCACGTTTGGCTTAACTGGGGGCTGTAGCCTATTTATTGTTCCTGATGGCTTAACCTATCCATTATTATTATTATTATTTTCCATCTTCATTTCGTGGAGATATGGACCATGATTGAAGGCTTTCCCAAGTGCTAATCGGATGGGAAAAAAATTAAAAAGAAGAGAGAGATATATTATTTGTTAAGAAATTTTTTCTTGCAAAACAAGAAAAGAAACCTTTCGGCAAAAAAAAAAAAAAAAAGAAACCATTGTAATTTTCATTGAAGAAATGAGGTAAAAGGCTAAAACTGTTTTTTTGGTGTGTCGAGGCGGTGACATTTGTCCCATGTCTTACCTATCGTTTTTTTTTTTTTCTTTTAAAAAGTTGGTGCATCTAAATAATTTTAAAGGATAGGACATTTTCATAGTACGTTAATTGACTTTCTGAAAAAATATGCAGTTTTTAGCTGTGCCCTTGTATGGACAACAAACAGCGTTAATTTTGATGGAATGATGGATGGTACGTTATTTGGAATTTATTGCTTAGTAGGGTATAATAGTGAATCAAACACCTTATTTATTTTTAACTTTCTGTATTAAATTATGATTCACGTAGGACGCATGATGTCAACATAAATTTTTGGTAGAAACACATAAACATGAATTGTGTGATTGTAAATTCACACCAAGCTGATTCTTTTTTTTTTTTTTTTGAAACCAATGAATTCGCCTAAGTCTTTGTTTTGGGAGGGCACTAATTTTGTGACAAACTTCACGCAATCAAAAGAGGAAGTTTTCTCACTAAAAAAAAAAAAATGCAGTAGAGTGGGTTAAAATGCCTAATATATCGTAGGATACATTTCTTAACATTCAATCAAATCAAGATCATTTGGTATTAAATAAGGTATAACAAATAAACAAAAATAAAACTTACAGTATAAACTATATTTTTATCTTATTAATGGGTATTATTGTTTTAATTATTAGATTAATTTTTTTATAATTTAATATATGATTGTTCCACATTAAATATCCTTACTTCGAAATGTTTACATTGTTAAAAAGTTGATTTTATAACTAATACAACAATATTGATAAGGTTAGAATATAATTGTTAGCATAAGTTTTTCCTCCATTTCTTTCACATCTTACTAGAGCACTATTTAGTTTCCTCTATTATTATTATTATTATTATTATTATTATTAACAAGACATGATAACAAGCGACGTTAAACAAAAACCTCCATAGAGTAGAGAGAGGTCGTTCGTTTGTTCAATTTTGACGTGAGCAACAAAAAATTTAATATTGGATAAAGTTGATTAATCCATAGAAATAAAAAAAAAAAAACAAGGAAGACAATATCATTAAAGGCTTTTACGAGGGAGAGGACTGAAAACTTTATTTGAGATATTGGAGATGATTAAAATCATATAAATTAATAGTAAAAATTAGGAAAAAAATACAATATATAAACCCTAATTGATAAACGTGAATGACTGCATCGTATAGTCATGGTCAGCAACGTGATTGTGCACAATAATTCACAACCAACAATACCAAGAAATTAAAGTTGAGTTGATTCAATCTCCTATTTGGCCCTATTTTCACCAATTTAATGGAGCTAGAGAAATGGCTAAATTCATTCACTATGATATTCAACTCACTTACTTTTACTTTTGTCTCATTTATATTCTTTTAATAGTATCATAACACACCAATTGAATAAAAAGAATGTTATTAAAATTAATGTGGTGATGTTATTAGATGGACATTTGGACACAAAATAAGACATATTAATTAAATCCTTCAATCCCAAACCAAAAAAAACAATACTGATGTTATACCATGATTTTTGGGTAGTCCTAAAGAGGTAAAAATTGTTTATGACCCCCAACCAATCTAAAGATAAAAAATAAATTTATAAAAAAAACATAGTATTGAAAAATATTAAAGATGTCTTAATACCATATAAATGACTTGAAACAATTATAGCTTTTTTTTTAGTCTAATGAAATATCTTGTCAAAGTTCTAAGTCTAAAGTAAGGTATACCTCAAAAATGAAAGGAAAATCATATCAAATGGCAGTTTTCTAATACCTTTATTAATTATATAGCATATGTTAATTATATTGTTAAATTATAACATATTTTTAAATTTTAGTTATTTTAAATTCCTTTTTTACCCTTTCCCTTTTTAACAGATTTCTTTTGTTCTGTTTTTTGGCAATCTTTTTCTCTTTATATCTGTTTTCCTCATCGTTCGTTTTTCTCCAACCAAAACTATTTTTTCCGATTGTTCCGCGTTCTGATTTTGTTGCCGCTCCATTGTTGACGCTCGATTACAGAATTGTAAGGTCTGGTTACTCTTTCTTAATTTTTTTTTTTGCCAACCTCCATTGTTGTCGTTCTATTTGTTGACGCCGCTCCATTGTTG
The DNA here is from genome assembly GCA_035233585.1 of Antiaris toxicaria. Taxonomy (NCBI): domain Eukaryota; kingdom Viridiplantae; phylum Streptophyta; class Magnoliopsida; order Rosales; family Moraceae; genus Antiaris; species Antiaris toxicaria. Next base: position 4,369,915 of record CP141155.1, read on the forward strand.
ACGTTGTTGCCGCTCCATTGTTGATGCTCCATTATAGAATTGTAAGGTCTGGTTATTCTTTCTCAGATTTGTTGCAATCTCCATTGTTGCCGCTCCATTGTTGATGCTCCATTACAGAATTGTAAGTTCTGATTATGTTTTTTGATTTTTTTTCGTTTTTAATTTTTTTTCCTTTTCAATCATCTGTTTCTCTGTATTTCGAGCTCCATTATTGATAGTTCGTTCACTCTTTCTTAGATTTGTTTCCACTCTCCATTGTTGCCGCTCCATTATTGACGCTCCATTAAATAATTGCAAGGTATGGGTTTATGTTTTTTGTTTTTTGTTTTTCATTTTTTTTTCCTTTCGATCATCTTTTTCCTTTTTTTTTCGAGCTCCATTATTGATACTTCGTCTAAGGAATCGTGAGGTCTGGGTTTAAGAGTTTTTTGGGCGTATAGGTTGTGCCAATATTTGAGGTTGATTGTCGTTTTCATTATTTGCAAGTTTTTTTTACAAGATTTGTGGATTATTCGATTAAACTATTTTGTGGCTTCTTTTCATTCTTTCCTCAAGTTTTTTTGAGAATGCCTACATTGTCTTTTGTTTTCCTTTCTTTTTAGTTTTGATTTATTGTTGGTTTTATTGTCTACTATCATATTTTTTCAACGCTACCACTTAATAGCAACCATGTCAAATAACTAGTTTGGTATTGAAAAAACAAATTAAAAGTTTTAAATCTCTAATTTCAACTTTATTTACTTCCACATTATACTGTAATTTTATTTTATTTTTTACAGAGTTTGTTTGATAATTTTCTCTTTTATTGGTGGTTACATTGTGTTTTTCAATATTTACTTGTTTGGTAATGATACTTTTTGAGCTTGTTTTGTTTTACTATATATTGTATTGAAAATATCTGTATTTACAGGGATGCCGTATGTTTCTTTTATTGCTGCCTATAGGGGGAGATGGGATTCCAATAATTTGTTTTCAAACTTTGCTTTTCAAGCAGTTAAAGTTAATGACAGTGTTGACTTTAAGTCTTTTGAAGAGTTTTTGATACGAGAATTGCATTTAGAATTGATTGGTTTTGTTAGTAATGTTCATTCTCTAAGATTAGTTGTAGGCTCTGACTTTGAAAAAGCAATTAGTAAGCTTGTGGATGTAACTACAGAAAAGCAATTACAATGGTTTTTTGAGTTTGTTAGATTTGATAAGGGACTAGAAACATTTCCTTTATTTGTTGATTTTTTTGATGGTGTTGACAAGTTGTTTGGTCATTCAAGCAATATTTTAAAAGGGTGGCATGAGTCTTGTCTGGATGTTGGAGGTCCCTTTTGGTCTGGTGATGTTGACGTTAATACTCCTTCAGATTGGTTTTTGGTTAAGGATTGTGATGTTGGGAAGTTTCCGTTGTCTTTTGATATTAAGGAAGAAAATCATTTTCAATGTAAATCTGTATTGAAGAAGTTTTTGCATTTGATTGCTATTAGAGGAAATTTTAAGTTTAAGGTTGATAGGTCTAATGCAGATTTTTATATTTTAAGTTGTATTGTTGATGGGTGTAGTTGGATGATGCGTGCGTCAAGGATATCTGGGAGGGATATTTGGGTTGTTCGAAAGTACTGTTCTGAACATACTTGTCCTCGCGATATTGTTAGTAATGAACATCATCAAGCCAGTAGTCAATTTGTAGCTGAACTATTGAAGGAGGATTTTAGTAGGGGTATATATGATAGAGCTCGTCTGAGAGATGTGGTGGCTTTAATGCGTGGTAAACATGGGGTTGAAATTAGCTATTATGTAGCTCGGAAAGCTCGATCTTTTGCTTTAAATGCTATCAGAGGTACTGCTGAGCGATCTTATTCTCATATTCCTGCCTTGTGTGCTATTTTAAAGAAAAAAAATCCAGGTAACTATTTTTTTTAACTCACGCGAATACATGTATTTTATTTGAAAATATATATTTGATTGTTAATATGTATATTTCATTTTATTTCCAAGGTCTTTTTGTTCGTATGAGCTGGATTCCATGGGTAGGTTTTTGTATTTTTTCATGTGCCTAGGAGTTTCGATTGATGGGTGGCGTTACTGTAGACCTGTCATTTCTGTTGATGGGTCATTTTTTAAGTCTGAATTTGGTGGTACTATGCTTATAGCTGTTGCACTAGATGGTAATAATCATATTTTTCCTTTAGCTTTTGCTATTGTTGACTCTGAGAATGAGAACTCCTGGGAGTGGTTTTTTATCAACTTAATGCAGGCCGTTGGTGATTGTGACGGGTTGGTTATCGTTTCTTATCGGAATTTTTGCATCCCCAAAGCTGTGGAGAAAATTTACCCAATAGCTGAGCATGGAATATGCATTCAACATCTTTTGAGGAATATGAATGCAAGATTTAAGGGTTTAAAAGTGGATGGTTTGTTTTATCGATGTGCAAAGGCATATCTTGTTCAAGATTTTGAATATTTCATGCGACGAATGGAAGCTATTAGGCCGGAGATTCGGCAATACCTTTATGATGTTGGGTATGAGAAGTGTGCTCGTGCTTTTTTAAGACAGAGGAGATATGATGTTATGACAACCAACATATCTGAGTCTATGAATGCTATGTTACTAGAGGCAAGAGAATATCCAGTTTTCTCGTTGGTTGAGTCATTTCGTAGTTTATTACAGAGATGGTTTTATGAGCGCAGGAATCTTGCTGATAAGACCACCACACTTTTTACTGTGAGAGCCGATCTTCGATTGCGAGATGCTGAGGCAATAGCGCGTTCTATGAGTGTAAGTTTTATTTGTGTTTTTATTTTTGTAAATAAATGGATTTCTTAGATAATATTTTTATTTCCAAACTTTTAGTAATTAGATTTTCTTGTAAATATTTGTTTTTGATCATTCTTTTCAGGTTTACCCAATAGATGTTAATAAGTATCAGGTTGTTGAAGGCGAGTTAAACAACAATGTAGATTTGATTAATAAGACATGCACTTGTCTTGTATGACAAAGCGATGAATTTCCATGTTCTCATGCAGTTGCGGCCATTTGGAGGCAAAAGTTGGATCCGGCTGATTTTGCTGCTGTTTATTTCAAAAATAGTGTTTTTAGGGAGACTTACAATGGTGTAGTGTATCTGTTGGGGGATAAATCTGGTTGGAATGTTTCTGAAGTTTTGTTGAGAAGATGCATAGGATACCTTCTACTGGAGAAGAACGATCTCGATTGAGGTGTTCTAGATGTAGAAATTTTGGTCACAATAAACGTACTTGTAAGAATCGCGTTTTGTAGTGTTATGGTTGAATCATCTTATAAGAAGATGAAATCTTATTGACAGAATCTAAACTAGATATATAGTTGAACATTTTTAGACCTTATAGTGTGATTTTTTTAATTTTTTTGTTTAGGAAATACATGAATTTCCTAAGAAATACATGTTATTTTTTTTTGAAATATACATTTTTTGATTGGTATATGTGGTTTAGGAAATATTTGTATTTTTTTTTCTTTTGGAATATGCATTTTGATTGTTTAGTTTTGTTTACACAAACATAATCACAAACATGTGGATCCCAACATATTTGTTTACCCAAATGATTTTCTTGTAAACAAAAATGTAGATATTTTTTTTCATTTAGGAAATATATGGATTTCCTTGAAAATACTTGTATTTTTTTTTTTTTGGAATATGTATTTTGATCTGTATCTGTGGTTTAGGAAATTCCTCTTTTTTTTTTTGGAATATGCATTTGATTGATAATATGGATCCCAATATATTCATGTCTTCTAACATAAAAAAATTTCATAAAAGAATCTATACAATAATACTAACATGGACCATATATATATGCTATTTATAATATGTGGATTTACCATATGTCTTGAATGGTAATAATAAAATGCAAAAGCATTCATTCTTAACCAGCTGTTTACAGAAAACAATTACCAAAGTAAAAAGTAATTCTCCTAAGCACCTGTTCATAATATATTGTTGCATCTTCAAAAAATTTCATGTCAAAAGCCAACATTTCAATATTTATATAGTTGGTCAACCACTCGTAAATCTATCATGTCATCCTCATTGTTAAAAGAGTTGTCCAAATCAAAGTTATTACAAATCAAAAAGCAGATTAGTTTTTCATCACATCTTGGTAATCAAAATGGGTGATAGGGGGTAGTGTAGCAAGTGGCATGATGTTGAGTAGCTTTGAGGCAGGTGGTGTTTCTTCCGGTGAATCGAAGTCCGGATGGAGCTTGAAGCTTGGCACACTGTCATCTATTTCAATTTTTTGCTTTTTTTTCTTCCTTGGACTTTGATCTTCTGCTGAGCCAAATTTTCTTGTGAATGGGCTTCTAAGTTGTGGTCCTTGTTTTCATATTCTCTTCTTTAGCTCAACGTCAATTGGTTCAACAATTTCAACTTTTTTCTTCCCTTTCTCTTCTGTTAATGTCTTCTTTCTTGGACTATCTCTAGTTACTTCAGGCTCCTGCACGTTTTTTTCACTGCAAATAACTATATTGTACTTGTTTTTTTTGTTTTTGAATTATACTATGTTTTAGTTTAAAAAAATTTACCTACGTGTCTTTTGGTTTATCACCTTTTTTTTCTACCTCATTTCTTCGTTCACTAGCTTTTTCTTTATTCTTTGCTGTTGATGGCTTCTTTGCCATTGCTTTCTTTCTCATAATTTTGGTTGTTGGTTTAGCTGTCTCTTCATTTTCATTGTATTTTTTCCCTATCTCCTTTATCTGCTCACTAGCAGTGCCTTCACTCATTGCTACGTTTTCTGTCTGTTAAAATAAGAAAATCAAAATATTTCCATGAAAATCAAAATATTTCAAGTTTAAATATTGTTCGCATTAAGTTGTGGTTGTTACTTCTGGAGTTAGAGTTTCTTCATAAATGGATAAACATATATTTACCTCTTCCATTGTTGCATCACTGACAATCTTATCAGGATTAACCTCTAAATTAATGTCTTCTTCATTCTCCCATTTGTCCTCCATGTACGTGTGCTCTACATTTTTCCAGTTGTCATGCTCCATATCTGTTGCATCACCAACGTTGTTTTGTTACTGGCTATCATTATCTTTGTTTTGTCTTCTTTCATCTTCCATGGGCAAATCTTCAGTATGCATGTCTTTTTGTGGCTGCAATCTGTTGTGTATCTCTTTAATGTATTGTAATATGTCGTTCACTGTCGTGTGACATGCTTTCAGCTCATTTCTTATATCTTCTTGAGCCTTTTCTAGCTTTTGTATTTTTGTTTCCAAAGACTTGATATCTAATCTTGAACATGGGGGAGGGTTCACAAAATCATCATCTGAATCCTCAATTTGGATGTTTTCAGCTTTTTTTTTTACTATCTTGTCCTTCCTTTTTTGTTTGATCTGCTTCCATAAAATATTGCATGTAACTTTTCTGTTTTTCTTTCTCTAGTAGTTGTATGGGAGTTATATCAGCCTGATTTTTATAAGACAATAAAAGCAATATTAGTTATTATTTGAAACTAAGTAAAAGATTATTTTTTAAAGGAAATAACAATATTATCATGAAAATATATTGATTTTTTAGAACTAGAGTTGTTAGAAAACAAGCTAAAAATAGTTAATATGCTTACCCAAAAATATTTAGATAATATAAATAGTTAGTATTATTTACCTTCTTAACGTCAAAAAGCTTGTTGAGCTCGTTCCATTTTGGTTGAGATGTCAACTCCCACTTCAACATTCTTGGTGTAGAATTTTCACTACGACGGGTTGCAATATCTTTTTCTACCATTAATGGTAGTGTTTGACACATCCAAACCAAAACTGCATATGGAAATCCGTAGAATCCAAACCCTTTCGTTGATGTGCTGCTAACCCCTTGTTTGAATCCATGAACTGTCTTCTCATATGATGCAGTCCCCCATGGATATTTATTGAATGCCTCGTCATTGTAGACTAGTTTGAGATATTTTTCACTAACTTTTTGTTTGTTTTGTTCAGAGACAATCAACTTTTCAACATAGCATAAATTTGCCATTTTTGCAACTTCATCGTCAGGTGCTTGTGCTAGTATTTCCTCTCCTTCTTCAAAAATGTATGCAAGGTCCCCACATGTGACAGGGTGCTTCTCAAAATATTTTTCCAAGAATGTAACCTTTAGCCTATCTTGTAGTATTACATAAGGCATCGGTCCACAATGAAGCCCTGTTATTAGGGCAAAGTCCTGTATGCCCATCACCATTTTCTTTGTCCCAAACTTGAATGCAAGCTCTGACGTATTATCATGTTTTATTTTCCTGCAAATAAGCTGTAGGGCAAATTTGGTGGGGAATTTATCATTGAATTTCAACTGTAGGAACTTCCCAAATGGTCCTTGTTTGAAAAGCTCCAATTGTGTTGGAGATAGTCTCTCTTTAATATCTGCTATTACTTTTAGTAGGTAGTTATTTACAATCTTTCTAAAGGGATCCCATTCTGTCCTTGATTTTTCAAATTTTAATTCCTGCATTTCATGATAAAGAAATTTTTGGTTATAAACTTTGTTGTATTTTTGCAAGTAAATTAATTTATGAGATAATTTTTTGTTTTTTTTAATGTTTTACCTGTTTACGTGTAGAAGTTTGTTGTTTTTTTGTTGTTGATTTGCTGGATGATCCTTTCTCTACAGTTGATCTTGTTGGTATAGTATTATTCTTCTTCTTATGTGTTTCTGTTGCTGGTCCTTTTCCTTTTGATTCCATTATGTTGCAACTAGTTTTTTCTTTTTAGTCTTTTGTTTTTCTGCAAACAAACAACAATATTAACATGAAAATATATGGCATTTCAAAAAATTAAGACTATTGTAATTATATTACAGTGAAAATACATGGATTTTTAGAATTAGAAACAGTTAGATTGATGCATTATAAATAAATCAAATACTAATGTGTGTTTCTTTTCAAAGATACAACATTTTTAACATGGAAATATATATATTTCTACAACTTAATGTCAAAGCATTTGCAGGTATTGTTCAACATCCTTTAGGAAATATATGGATTTCCTAGGAAATATTTGTATTTTTCCTACCTAGAGTTAAACTGAATTAAACACGGTGAGATTCTTTAGAAAATATATGGATTTACTAGAAAATACTTGTATTTTTCCTATCTAGAGTGAAACTAAATCATAACACAGTGAGATTCTTTAGGAAATATATGGATTTCCTAGGAAATACTTATATTTTTTTTCTACCTAGAGTGAAACTGAATTATAACATTAAGTGTCAAATTCACATCAAGAGGACCATAGTGAGATTCCCATCAGTATCAAAAAGAAAAGGAGGCTACAAGAAGTGGTCCTTATAAGTATCCAACTAAGATTTTTTTAGTCCACATAAAAGAACAAAGAAGCCAACATAAAACTCAGTCAGGCAACAAAATTGCAAATAGTAAATTTCTTCACGAAGATAGTTAGCCCAAATATTACATTAAAAAAACAAAAATACAAAACTCAGCTGTAGTTTGTGAAGTGTTTAATAGGTCTAAAGTTTTGTGTTCTCTGGACTTAGCATTTCGAGAAATCCCTCAACAGAAACGACAAAAACGACAAGATTTGATGATGAGATTTTAAAGCATAATCCAAACCAGATATAGATACACATTCACTCAATTATAAGCCACTCCTCATAGCCACATGCCCAACATTCTTTATGAAATATATGGATTTCGTAAGAACTACTTGTATTTTCTTCTTAGAGGTCTCCCTTAACCGAGTTATAGAAAAATGGGAAATCATATCATTAAATTGATGACAAAAAAACCCAAATGCACCTTCGTATGGATGTTATATTCTATTCAAAAGGCACAGACCTTTTCAATGCTAAAATTTAACATAGACACTGCATTTTAAATTGCTCAAAGATGTGAATAGCTCAAGAATATTTTCATTAGTATTTATATATATATATGTGTAAGTGTGTCTGCCTGTCTGTGCGTGTGTACATATATATTATATATGAAGAATCAAAGTAGGGGTCAACAGGCCGACATAACATTTGCCATTTCCAGAACTCCAAAATTGAACAAGGAAAATAACAACTCTATAACGAAAAAGAAAATGTTGAAACTAATAAAGACATATCTGAACCATCTTTTCAGTGAGCAGATTCATGTGCTTGCGACTTGAACCCAACCTGACTTCCAGTCCAGTACCAAGAGAAAAACAATATTAAAACATGAGTTGTGAACGTATACGAAAAATCATACCTGAGTTTTCTCTTTCAAAATTTCTCCAATCGATCGTTGTTAGAATTTGGTAAAAATCAGTGGAAATCTTTATGAATATCTTCTAGAAATCGGTGAAAATCTTCTGGATATCTTCCGGAAATCGGTGGATATCTTCTGGAAATCGTTGATTTTGCTCGAAAAATTTGTTAGAGAGTCTGATTTTTTGCAGAAATCAGATATGATATAGAAGACGAAAATTTTTAGAATTTGGGGGCTGAGTTTTCGGTGGGTAGGGTTTGTGAAAAAACAAATCCGAAACGGGGTGGGCAGGGAGGGGCGTGTGTAAGGGATGTGTCTCGGGGTAATTTCGGTATTTTGGGTTAGTTTTTTTTGCTTAATTATGCTATTTACTCCTATTATTTTAATTTATGTTACTAATTTCATTCCCATTAGTCTAAAATGCTATTACACCCCTTCTCCCAAAATGAAATGTGACAAAAAGTTTGGACTAGTAGGTTGTGATTTTAAAGTGACATTAAAACCCAGTTTTAGGACATTGATTTGACAAATTTAATGGCCAGGATATCAAACTAGCTAATTTGGGTTAAAACTTGAAACCTAGTTGGTAATTGGCATACCTCACTTTCTAACAGTATGTTTTATCATTTATGATCCATTTGTATACATTATTGTATTTCAAAAATACAAGTATAATATAACGTGTATTTGAGTACTTCAATACTATAATTGAATATAAATACTTTTAAATATTAAATACAACATGATCTCTATTTTTCATTTTTTTATATAATTATGTTAATCATATCACGTATTTTTTTCTCTCATATGTAGTACCTATTTTACCATTTTATCATTATTGACACCATTTCTCTTTTATTCATTTTCTTTTTTTTTTCTTTTTTGTTTTTTGTCATTAATGATATTTTTTCCTGATAAATGTGAATTACTTTTAATAAACCTAAACACATTTTAATCATAATTTGTATTTATTTTTTTGTATTTAGTTATCATAAATAACATGAAAATCATAATGAATTAGCAATTTCCAAGACAAACATATTTTAACCATCAAAATACTAAATCCGATATAATTATAAAGAACTCAAATTACCATAAAAAACCATAAAGATCACAATATTTTTATAAAAATTTTATATTATTCATAATGAAATAAAAATTATGATAATTTAGATATAAAATTATCCTTACTATAAAAGTCAAATTTTCTTTTCTTTTATATAAAATCTGATTACTAATATCATGAAATCAATCTTAATCTATTTGTTGAAATGTTTTTTATTTCCATTTTTTGTTTCCTTTTTTATAATTTATTTATATTAATTCTCAATTATTTATAAAGAGTAATATTATCTTTTAAAATACTATTTTAAACGTTCATATAAATAATAGAAAATTAGATATTTTTGAACTCAACACTTTTAATTTAGACATTTATATAAATAATCCTAAAAAAATTGTCTAAATAAAGGAATGATTTTTAAGTCACCTAACATGTTGGTCATATGATGCTTGAGTTAATTTTTAAATGCCTAACAGGAAGGAGAAACAATGGGCCGAGCTTTTGCAAAATTCAAAGTAGCTTACATCATGTTACATAAAATTAAAGGCTAACGTAGGGGATGGATTGGAAAACACTGAAATAATAAACACATGAAAGTAAAAATTAAAGGAAAAAAACAAAGAAAAAATACTATAGTAACCTATATTTAGTAGATTAAAATCTACCATCAAACAAGCTATGAATAATATTGAGGCTAAACATGTGACTAAAGCTAAAATTATAATTCTATGGCCACATATAAAATAACCTTAAAAATTATGGTTGTGCCGATCAATAATGCCAAGTAGTCAAATTGTGAGATGAATGATTGAGTGTGTAAAATCCTTAAAAGGTTAACAATACCAAACATGCACTCTCGAATTATGATGTTTGAGTGTACAAAAGTAGCAAGAGTGTTGGGTAATTAACCTTCTTTTCACTTCAAATTAGATTGATGAGCTTAATGTAATACATTGGAGTAGGGAATGGTTTTTTTTTTTTTTTTTTAAGAAATGTCATAAAAAGAGCATATATTCAGAATATTACCCCGTTTATACAATATTAGGATTTTTGCTCTGGTGTTTAGAAATACTATTGAATTAACATTGTATTAAAATGCAATACAATTTATTTGGATAATGTAATTTTTCATTTAAATATAAATATTTTTAAATTTTAAATATAATACAATAATTATTCATTAATTCAAATACACCACCAATCACATCACATTAGGTCTCTCACACCAATAATTCAAATACACATAATATTTTAATACAATATAAATACAAAACATTCAAACACAAATTGCATTCATCATAATTTTAAAAAAAATACAATCATTATTCACATTTTACTTTTGATCTATTTGTTTTTATCAATCGCATCACATTATGTCTCTCACACCAACAATTTAAATACACATCACATTTTAATACAATGTAAATGTAGAACATTCAAACGCAAATTACATTCACTGCTTGGCTTTTTAATGCAATGCAAATACAATTTTATATCCAAACAAACCCATATTATCTAATAAAATTTACTTGAATGTAAAAATACTTAACATGTACACTAAAAGGGCAATGTCCACGATTTCCTCAATTTTTATCCTTCTGCTTAAAAGAAACGGGAAGGAAGATATTTCTAGCTTGGAACGTACAGATGAAGGCCATCTCAACTAGTGTCGGCCCAACTAAATCTGGAGCTTTGGATGAAGTTCTTAAACGATGCCTTTTAATTTTTTTTTTCAAAATTAGTTAAATATTTAATTTTTATGAAAAAGATTAATTGTGTATTGTAGGAATCTTGGCCTGTTGTTTGTCTTGGGCTGATTCTATGTCTTCTTTTACTTTCATTCGAATGAAGTTTTACAATGGGGTCTTGGACAAGAGTCTTCTGTGGATGGTAATTTAACTAAGATGTTTATGAGGTTCTTAATACTAATTGATCCTTCTCTTTTTGTATTTTGTATTTTTTTTTAAGAAAAATTATATTTATGTATGTATTAGTTTGTAATTTCAATATAAATACTAGTTCATTCACGACCCCATTAACTTATTCAGTTCAAATAATTTAGAAGCTAGGTCCGGCACATTCAATTAATTATTAAGTAACACAATACGGTATTTTTAGTAAAGAATACATTACAGATCAATAATTCTGCTATCAAGTTAATTGGTTTCACTTAAAAAATAAAAAAAACGAGAGAAAAATCATAAAGGAGAAAAAAAAAACTCAAAATGCTGCAAAAGACAGCTTAAACTATGATAGATTTTTTTTTTGGGCAAAAAAGATTAAAAGTTAAAATAAACAATAACTTAAGGCGCCATTGGCATTATAGATGTTATTTCATTTACATTCTCATCGTCATTTTGAAATTCTCAAAGTTCACTAATGGAATAGAAAAGCTAACCCAATATTACTCAAAAAATACGTCCAATTTTCACCCATGTAACCAGACTTCTACCACCTCATAGCATATTGATCGGGTAGGGATCCTAAAATGGGAATATGAACCAGGTGTATTTGAGTAGAATCGGCATCCTTATTTTTAAGCTAATCCATTAGTCATTAAGACCTAATAAAAAAGTTAATGCAAGAGTAGTTTGCAATTGATTTGTAATTTCATAATGAAAATTATCAAAATTAAAAATTCAACAAGCAAATTATAATTATACTATAAATGAAGAGGATAATTATAAAAGCCTTATTTCAATTTATCCCTCAAAAGAAGTCTTATTGGGGTTTTATGATAAAATTCATAAGCCTGGCTAAAAATTAAAAAAAGAAATCCGTAAACAATGGAGTTTCGTTGCTTCGTGCCTTTTCCATTTTGAAATCATGACGTTGTAATTTTTCTTTTATTAAGGATGATATTTTCTAAATGATTTGTTGGATTACCTTTAAAAATTGACATCTGTTATTGTTTTAATTATAATAGGTTCAATTGTTTTGCTGCAATTAGATAAGTACATAAAGGATAAAAATATCTAAGAGGGAAAAAAATAAATAAACATATTGAATATTCATTATTACCTGTTACAATCCTCTCAATATTCTAAGAAAGTCTCTGCGTTCTGAAGTTATTATTATTATTTTTTTTTTCAGAGAAACCCAGCAATTCTTTTTATAGATATCTATGTTCTACTTCTACTTGATATAAGATTACCACGGCTCGCATTATCATGTTTGTATGCAAACTCGCACATCTATATGTTCACGCCCATCCTGCATATCATGAGTCTTTGAAAGCACAATGCATGTTTGTATGCAAACTCTTTGATCGTGTTTTCTTCATTTATATATATGTGCATGTCTATTAGTGGTTGGCTGTACATACTGATCACTGCATTGAACCTCCAATAGGATTTATCGGGGAAAAGAAGAAGAAGAAGAAGAAGAAGAAGCAGAAAATAAAAGCAACCAAACTAATAAAAAAATATTGTTTAAACAGAAAATAGAAGGTTATTTATTAGTGGATGGTATAATAAAAAAAGATAAAAATTTCTGTTTGGATTGCATGACTATTTTTAGAAAGAAGATTTTTATTATTTTAAATGAGAAAGTCATTTCATTCTAAGAATGAGATGACATTTGGATATGTAAAAAAATTTCCTTCTTTGAAAACAAAAAGTTGTCTATAATGACAAGAAATGGTGTTGGGAATGGTGTATTAGTGTGAGATTCCAAAAGGATAATGTACGACCTAAGTTTGAAAATAAGATAGTTTTTCTTATTTAAAATGAGAATAATGATGGAAAAAGTTGAGAAAGACACTCTTTTGTTGTTTTTCTAGATTCCATGCAAAACAAACGGAAGGTAGAACTTTATTATGGGGACTTTTTTGAAATATACAAGGAATAAGTAATAATTGATATTTAAAGTTTAATTAGGGTATTTATTAATATTGTGGGTTCAAACATACCTATATAGTGTGGGACACCAAATTCTTATTACTGATTTTATAAGAGTATACATATGATTTCAATTTTGCTGCAAAAAAAAAAAAAAAAGGGATCAATATATTGTCCTCACACCTTCAGACCAATGTCAATAAAGAAATCTACTGATACCACCAATGGAATGGAAAAAGAACCTGATCCATGTTTTCTCACCTAATATTCAGGGAGTTCAAAGTCACCAAAGCTCAGTTCAATATGACTAGCCATTGGAGAATAGTTGCAAATCTCACAACGGTTAATAGGATTCATTTACTAGATACTAGGTTATAGAGTCTTGGTAGATCATCCTCGTTAAAAAGAGAATGATTTTTACTAATATGTTCTTTTTCTCTTTCAAGCAAAGCAAACACGCCATAAGTATAATCCCGTGTGAGACTTGCCAATTAGTGGATAGTATTTCTTGCTTGTCTGTTGTGTGCATTCCTAAATTATTTATTTATTTATTTATTTATTTTTAAAAAAGACATCATCGTTGTTTCTCTATAAATAGAAGCACACAAGACCTTAAGAAGGCCCCTCTCCACGTCCAAAGAAAAGGCCAAACTCTTTAATTTGTCTCATTTCACTCATACAAAAGCATCGGAGTGGAATTTTTTTTTTTTTGCAAGTAGATTTCTTTTCAGAAAGCTAGAAACGAAAGAGCTGTTCAAATAACAGGTGTATGCATCATGATTCTTATATTGTATTTGGTTTTCATTATCAAGCATGTACAACTTATAATAGTTTGAAAAACATGCTAAACTGAAAATTAAATCTACTTTTTTTTTCCATTTTTTTTTCTCTTTATATGTTTCATGTTAAACAATTTCATGATAATATAAATTAAAATTTCCATATATATATATATATATGCCTAGTTTGGTACAGAATCATGTGGAAGTTGAAGACAGGCGCAGGAGGGCCACGGACTATCACTGCATATGATCACTTAGGTAGACAAAACTGGGTGTCCGATCCGAATGCCGGTACACCGGAAGAACGTGCTTAAGTCGAAAAATTTCGTGAAGGTTTCAAGAAAAATCAGTTTCGACAAAAACAAAGTTCTGATTTCTTATTGAGAACGCAGGTAAGTGTGCAATTGCTTAAATTTATATGATTTTGTGTTAATATACAAGCCCACACAAGCTAGCTTGAAGAAAATTTGAAGGTTAAGCTATAGGAAGGCAACAAATCATGAGAAATTAAATGAAAAATTATATATATAATATATTCCTAATCTAACGTGCACGACTAACTTCTCGTTTCAAGTACCGTTAGAAAAGAAAATGTGTACAAAAAGAAAAGAATAGCTTGTAGGACTGTAGAGAATGGAAGTTATATCATTCTTGTATTTTTCTTCTTCTTTAATATAATAATATATAGGGAGAATGAAGTAACAGCAGTTTTCAAAAAATCATTAAAATAAATAACAGATTTTTAAAATATTTATAATAAATAGTAAATTTATCATATATATAAATATATAAATTTTTTATGTCAGATTTACCAGATAAATGATGTGTTTACATATCAAGTAAATGACTTATTTCTGTCTTTACCAAATTAATAATTTATTCACGTTTTATAAATATATCATTTACCACAAAAAAAAAATTTCTATTTATCTACTAAATCTACTATTTACCAAAACATGCTATTTATTTCAACATATTTTAAAAATGTGTTATTTATTTTATGAAATGTTTGGTAAACATATTAGATTCGCATTGTGTTTGAACGCAATACATTGAATGTATTTTGTATTTGAATTATGTTTTGGAATTAAAAAGTTGATGTGATTGATAAAAGTAAATAGAAAAAGTAAGATAGAGAAAGAAAATGATGTAAATGGAAAAAAAAATATTTTAAAAATATTTTAGAATAGTAAATGTATTTAAGGTACTATTGAAAAATATTATATTTGAATACAAAACTTTTGCGTTTGAATGAAAATTACATTGCATTTAAAAGTAATATGAATGTAAAATAGCAACCAAACGCCCCATTAATTATTTTCTAAAAACTGTTATTTACTATAATTTCTCTAATATATTATTTAAGTGGGAGTTTAGTGAGCGTCAATAGAATTGGATTTTTTTTAATCTCCAATACTAATTTACAAAAAAAACGTGAAAGATATCGTAAGATCATTTTTGTTCATTTGGTTCGACTTTAATTATAATTATAATATTTTTAATTTCTTTTAATGGCTTAATATATATGGATCTGTTCCTTGTTTTCTTTGTTACATATACATGCATGTATATCCAAGCTTTGTCAAATATGTAAAGATCGGTCATAAGGTTTTCTCCTCAACAGAGAGATGATCAGTTATATAAATATATGTTGGACAAAATGGTTTGTATACCTTAAGGAGCCATTTTGAGAACTAAATTTGAATAAGACCCATTATGTAAAAGTGACATATCTTGATGGATTTGTGTTTTTCGTTGTGAGAAGATTGAAATCATATATTTATATACTCAACATGATAATTAGGTGAATGAAAAATTGATACTCAAAATTTACCGATTGAAATTTTGATTTTGTTAAAAAATTGCTAAAATGTGAAATCCCACATTGATTAGGTATCTTAGAAATATAGAGTTTATAAGTTATTATACTTTTGGACTTGGGTAAGATGGTATACCTAATAGGCTCTCTTACACGTGAGAGGGTGCAAATCATGAACCCCGCGAGTTAGGGGTCTAATGTGTGCATCTGAACATTATGGGTGATATGAATGTGGGTCCGTTGTTCTGCATTTTGAGTGGTGGGTTCAACTGTTTGTTTATTACTTATGAGAGTTTGAGTTTATTAATGCTTTGATACCATATGAGAATTAGAGAAAGAAGATATTTTGTGAATGGCTTTTTCTAAGAATCGTTGATAATAAGTCTAATATATACAAGTTTGGAATCTATACTAAAAAGGGAAATTCATAAGCAGTAAACGACAAAAAGATAAACTATATACAATTTATTACATTCCTCAAAATCACGTAATTGGTGTTGGACTTTCCTTATTATCCCCTGCTTCTTTTGCAAAAGTTTATAGTTCTTCATATGGATCACCACCAAGATCATCGTCTTCATCGCTAAGATTTCTTGGTTGTGTTGACATCACATTAGACCAATTGGAACCCAGTGAGATATAGAAGACTTGTTTTGCTTGAGTTGGCATAATAAAAGGATCATTTGAGTAGCCTAATCTATTAAGGTCAACCAAAATGAACATGTTGTCTCTTTTGACACCATTGTTTTTATTGAACCCGTTGAAATCCACCTCAACGTCTCGGAAATTTCATGTGCTTTATTAACTGATTTTGATCTAATCTGTACAAGAGAAAAAGAGAACAAACGTAGTTGTAAAATAGTACAAGCAACAACCATAGAGAAGACTTATTATTATAAATGTTGACACCTGTTCTTTAAACCAACTTATAAACGATCTATAATGCTCATCTTGTATCCATTTTTTACTTTTGGAAGGATTCTAGTCTTCAACCATTCTAAATGCTCCATGGAAAAACAAATGTGATGAAGAATAGTTAACTAATATCTTAATAGACTCAATTCTGGTTCACATACATTTTCACGCGATGTAAGGTTGAACTTCAGCTGTATTATTCAATACAGTCGGATGAGTTAGCTCCCAATCATGATCATTACCAATCTCTTCCACACCGCCACTACTTATACCCTTACTATCACCTAGAGGATCTCGGGGGAGTTTACCAAGGCCAATAGCGTTAGCATCTGAAATATATTCTGAACAAAATTTAACAGCTTCTTCTGTTGCATAACATTCAACGATGCAAGCCTCCGGTCGATTTCTATTTCTTACATACCCCTTCAGCACTTTCATATATCTTTCATAAGGATACATCCATCTCAAATAAATAGGCCTACACATGTTTATTTCTCTCACGAGATGAACAGTTAGATGGATCATGATATCAGAGAATGGCGAAGGAAAATACGTCTCCAATAAACACGAGGTCATTATAATTTCTTCGTGTAATTGTCCAGCTTGGTTACATCCACGACCTTTGTGCAAATGGCATTGAAGAAATAGCACAATCTTATAATAGCAAATCTTACTTTGTTAACTAAAACTGAAAAAGTGTAATTGGAAGTATTTGTTGCATTAATACATGCAGCAATCATGAGATTTCAGCCCAGTGAGTTTTAAATCCTTCATTGAAACCAAGTTTCAAATATTTGAGGAGTACCCTTCAGGAACATTAATATTTGCTAAATTTTCACGTACTATAATTTTTCCTCTTTCTTCAAAGTAAAACAAGCTGGGGGTAGACGAACTCGGCCATTATTTCATTGAATAGCCAACTCTTTCCTTGTTCCAATTGCTTCTAGATATTCACGGGTTGCACATCCATCTTTCGTTTTTCCAGGAATATTAAGTAAAGTTTCTATTCGACTATCGCAAACATTCTTTTCTATATGCATAACATCAAGACCGTGTCGTACCAATAAATGTTGCCAACATTCTAATTCAAAGAATATAGACTTTTTTTTTTTTTTTCCAAAAATTCATAATTTTTCTTTCATCCTCTGTATCATTAGCATACTTTTCTTTGTCTTTCTTACCAAAATAATTAGGCCATCGACATACTCTTTTATACACCTCTTCTCCACTCAATGGTACATGAGCTTCTTCAAATTCTTGTTTACCATCAAAGGCCTTTTTATACCTTCGACATGGATGATAACGCCCTAAGTACTGCCTATGCGCCATGAAACATTCCTTATTTCCATGATTCATAAGAAACTTTATTTTTTACGCTATATCTCTCTCTCACAGATCTGCTCCTACAGATTTTTCTGCTTCACAAATCTACTTTCCTATTTCCCTTCCTCTCTCTCCGCTCTTGGTCTCCTTGCCCCTGCTCTTTCTCTTCCTCTCTGCTATGCCTTTTTTAAGCTAAAAAGAATGACGCTGTTCCCTCACAGATCAAGTTGCGATTTTACATGCACATAGATCCTGCCCCACAATTGCTCGGCGCGAAGAAAAAGAAGGAAAAAATAAAAGAAAAAAAAAATAACTGTGTATGATATCAACCGTCTCCTTGTTAATTCGAAATTATAATTTATCATAACTTTTTCATACTAGTTACAATTTAAATGATTTTATTTTTAAAATACTCATATTGATGAAGGGATCAATATAAGACCAGTCAAGTTTTAATGTTCATGTAATGAATAGTTACAATTTAAATGATTCTATTTTTAAAATACTCATATTGATGAATGGATCAATATAAGACTAGTCAAGTTATAATTTTTCTGTCATGAATAGTAACTGTTGGTGGGATCCACTTCTAAAACATGAATTTTTTACTACAATTTAATACTGTAGACAAAGAAAATGCTAAAATTAGGCATTTTCAAAATAAAATATTTAATTTTAAGTTTATTTAACATACTATAACAAAAAAAAAGATAAGATAAAATAAAGCAAAATTAAATAAAATTTTCACGAAATTTATAAAAATTCTAAATTAAAATAAACAAAACAAAATAAATCAAAATAAATTAGAAACAAATAATATTCTCCAAAATAAGTTAATTTTTATGTAAGAAAAAGTGATAAAATAACTCTATTTTATAAAGTAATCAATACAATCTATGAACACTAAAAGCCAGCCAATTACTAATGACCAACTAGAGTTCTTTAAACTGCACAATCAAAGCAATATAACAATGATACTGTCTCCTGATTTATCTTCCTCCATAAAACTGAAATATGAATTATGAATCTGTAGTAATCCAGTGAATTTTCTAAAAAGAGTGTCATATACCCAAACAAACCCTTCTCCATATATATATATATATATTTTCAATTTTCAAATTACCTAATGAACCGACTGGTTTTAAATCAAATGAAAGACCAAACTCTTAGCCCCAATTTAAATAATGTAACTCATCAATACCACACAAATCCAACGTGAGCAAGACCAATATTAAGAACGCAATTACAACCTCAATTTCCTCGAATTATAACAAAAGGAGGTCTGAAAAAATGATGACAAAATCATATCAATCAAAATATTAAAAACCACCATGCAAGAATATTCAAAACTATAATAAAATACTTATACACTCGAATCTTAAAATTTCAATTTATATTTCAATAATTAGAAAGCAATTAACTCACATCTTCTCTTATGCCTACACAAAAGAAAGAGAGTTAGCAGAAAGATTGAAGAATTCAAGGAGGTTAGGGACTCCTTCTGTTTGCAAGGGAGGGAAGTAAAAAACGCGCCCTTCTCTTGACCTTTTATTTTATTATTTATTTCCTTATTTATTTTTTTAAGCCATATGCTAACATACACGTATTTATACAAACATATATACACCCTTCATCTAATAGGAAGAAATAAAGGAATCATATTTAAGAGTCCGTTTAGATCAAATTTTGGGATTTTTTTTTTGAAAAAAAAAATTTTTTTTGAAAACATATTTAGGGAAAAACTAGAAAGGAATAAAAAAAAAAAAAACTTAAAATGCGGCAAAATACAGCTTAAACTAAGATAATTTTTTTTTTTTTAGGTAAAAACGTTAAAAGTTAAAATAAATGATAACTGGGGGCGCCATAGGCTTGAGCAACAGCCACAAAAAAGTTAAGATAAACAATATCAAATTGAGGGCAGAGGCTTAAGCATTGATGGGCCTTTACTATTTGGAAGACAGGAGCATCTTTAATATAATATTAAATTAGTATCTTAATAGTAAATTTTAGTATTTTAATGAAAAAAATGCTTTCTAATCTAGTGTTATTTTTCATAATAAATTTATCACATATTAAACTTTGTAATGAATTAATCATAAAACATAATCAATACCAAATTTTACTTTTGTTTTTTAATGATAATTATCTCACATAAAAATAAGTGATCTAGATTTCACTAATAGGTCTAGTTCTCACTCATATAACCACTCACCTAACGCCTCATAGCATATTGGTCGGAAAGGTTTCTAAAGTGGGATTATGATCCAGCCTGTACTTGCGTGAACTTAGAAAAATTAGGGAGTAAGTGTCCAAATAAAGGTTTGAGGGACAAATTGTCAAAGGACAATAAACTTAGAGAGCAACAATGCTAAATATCCTATTTTAATTGATGGAAAAAATGGTAATTTTATTTTTAAGGTGGCAAAATGGTAATTCAACACAATAGATTCGTAGAAAATTCTAGTCATTACAATAACGTTCAGCCTATTTGTGACTATTTGTGACACATGCATGATCACGCACCTAGACGTAACTTACATGATCTGATAGCAATAGCCCTTTAGTCTACTCAAGGAAAAGTAAATGTATAGCGTCACAGCTTCGAGGAAATAAAACAGAGCGAATATCAAAAGAGATAAACATAGATTAAATACATAGCTCATTTGATAAATAGATTTACACACACAATTCAAGCCTTTTCAACCGTTCCCTTGCAAAAATTTGATTTTTCTGTTCAAACTTATCAAGTATAAACAAAACGACATGTTGGATTTAGCCAAAAAAAAAAAGCAACTAAACATGATGTTAAGTACTGTACAAAAGAAGCTATACAAGCGCTAAGGCTAGTAACTTGTTAAATTAAAAAAAAAAAAGGATTAGGAGGAAGTAATTTCTTTTAAAAGTGAATTAGATTAGTAAGCTTAGTGAAGTACATTGGAGGAAGGGATTTTTATCGTCCCCTTGGACAGAGGGGAAGGCAGACCAATATTTGCCACTTTTGTTTCACTTTGTGTCGACTCCAGCACTCGTGAAGCTTGAAGGGCCATCTCAGCATGGAGTTGCAGACATGACACAGCCATCTAATTTGCAATATACATTAAGTCACGCACATATTCGTAATATATATATATATATATTTTTAAACGTGAATGGATATAGTTTTCTTATTTCTTGCTTACCGTATAGCAATCTCTATCGGTGTCTGATTCAGCTACATGAAGTGCCCACGTGCGAACCCATTCAAGCCCTTTGGAGATTTCAAGGTTTCCTTCTGTTAAGGCAGAAGCAACATAAGAAGGATGAAGTGATGCCAATATGCATGAAGCTGCAAAAAGAACAGCTCTTCTGACATATGCTTCTTTGTGATAGCAGATTTCCCTACATGAGTGAACACCACGCAATTCAGTGACAAATTGAAGTGACTTTAAATAAATAACAAGGTGAATCTGCTATCCAATACTTAAAAAAAAAAAGGAAAAAAAAAAAAAAAGGATTTTTGCATGCTTCTAGGATAATTAAACTACCTGGTTTGTAGCATGTCTAGGAGCGGCAGCGCTAATGCAGATGCTTCTGGATGCATGGCGGCACATTTTATACAGACACCAAGCATGTAGATGAGTTTCCCAAGGACAATGAAATCCCTGTTAAGCAAATCTACACCATGCCGTTTCTTATCATAGCCCTGCATGGCAGGAAGCATAAATGCTGCCGCATACATTGGAAACTTATTGTGGGACCATTCTATTTGGTTCTCTTGTACATTTTCTGATCTTACACTCCATCTGCGTGTCTTCCCTTTTTTTATCCGACCAGGTTTTGGAGGTAGTTCTCTCTCATAACGATTTGCCCAGTTTAGTAAAGTTCCTGTCTCTGAAGCCTCCTTCCAGGAACCCGCTCCAGCAGGCCCTTTGTCACTAGGCAAAAACCAGGCTTGGGTCTCTGATATGGTTGATATTATAGGCCTGGTCTGATGTTTAGGTCTCATAGTTTTAGTATAAGCAAGCTCCCCAGCAGCATTTGTCATGACATCAAGTATTATTATCCGTTGGCTGATATCAACATTTGGCGAATATAGTAGCTTGTTTAAGGTGTCAAGAGATTCAAATGGACACATGACAGCCAAAGCAACCAATGCCCTTTGCCTCTTGTCTTCAGCTGATTCTTCCTCGCCTTCTACAGCCAAGTCAGAGCAACGAACTTGTATAAGAGTTCTCACAAGATCGCTTGCTACATGCCTAAGTTCATCTGGTGATGCTCGGATAAGGTTTTCAGCAACATCAAGAGCCTTCTCCACCTGCAAATATGATATATTAGGAACTTCCAAGAAGAGAACTTGTTCAGCCACGTTTTATAAATAACAAACTAAAGTGCTAGGAAGTTGCTGTAAAACCAAGTAAATTGGGTGAATGGAATGAATTTGGTTCAACCCACAGATTACAAATATTCTCATAAAGTAGGGGACAGCAGATATTAGTCCAGGTTGTATGAAATATTTATCAAAAGAGATCACTGAAGTTGCATAGAGAAAGGTGGATCTTCTTGATGCCACTAGCTGATAGATTAAATGAATCTTTCAAACGAACATTATACGAGATAAAGTTAAGAAGCAAAATCTGTTGACTTACCCCGTCAGCATCATCAGATTTTTGCAGTGCTCCAACTACATCAACCAACTGTGTTAATTTCCTTTTCAAATCTGTGTCATCATCTGATAAGTCATAAGGCTGTAAAGATGAGTCACTAGAGGCATCAGAATTCTCACTCCCAGTACCACCATTGTCATCATCTTTGTCAGAGTCCGAGTCAGTGTTTAGAGTAATTGGGTCAATAATCTCGTCTGGATCGACCAACTTATAATCAGACACTTTCTTATTTTTACTCTTCACATTGTTACGTATCTCATCCTCAGCTATGTTGTTTACATCCTTTCCCAGCACTGCAGTAGTAGATGATTTAACATCAACACCATTTTCTATGCAATTTGTGGTTGTCCGAGGTCCTTTCTCAGAGGTAGTCAACCCAAACTCCCAGTCAATGGACTCTCCACTGCAGCTATCATCAAGGTATAGAGGATTTTTTGGATCAATGACTTTAGAGAACACTAAAGCAATACTACTAGCCATTCTCCGAACCAAATGGTTAGGACTCTCCAACCTACCTGCAAGCAGAAAGCCAAGATAAATGAGGACACTAAAAGCTAATCGTGCTTAAACAAAACAATGATAAAGGAACAAGAAATTTACAGCTCACTCCTTGAAGAATTGAGTGCATCACATCCTTAACCCCATCTAGTTCCTCTCTAGATATCTTCTCCAGTGAAAGGCCAATGGCTGCTGATACATCTGAATTACAAATTTAATTGATAACAAAAGCATAGAAAGTAAAATATCTTAGAATATAAGTTTGCTGGTGGTACAATGTTAAAAGATATGTTGCGGCTGGAACAACTTCTCGTGTCATTGAAATCATTAATCAAACATCAAAAGGACCCATTACAGAGCGTTTAGTAGAACCATGATAAAAGGATACAAATTTGCTGCTCCATTGTAGCTGATTGCACAAACTCTCTCTTAGACCATACTGATACCAACCGCTGCAATGCCTCTAAGAAACTGTGGGCGTTATGACCATTAGGAATCAAATTTGCAGTAGGTGGGTATTCAAGAAGAACCAGATGAAGGATCCATCGGAGGCAACAAACAGGAAATACTTTCCAGAGTAAAAATTTGTCAACAAAAATGGACCTGAAAGAGAGGAAAATGTCAATTAAAAATCACCATAATTTGTCCAATGAAAAATATAGAAGAATCCTTCATCAAGATAAGTAATAATTAGAAAAGTAACTTCTGTTTTGAACAATATTGATAGTTTATGAAATTAAAACTCCGTAAAACAAAAAACAAAACCATGTCACAGCAAAAATTTCAAAACTATGGTCCATATCATTATCCAAAGTTGAAAAGAAACAGCAACCTATCCTGTAAGTAGCAACAGTTCATAGTAGTAAAACAAGACTCCTAATATGCAACGAATCACAAACGTACCACAATTCGTGTTCGAAGACCAACAAATTTTTGAAAAGAAAAGGAAAACTTAAAATGTGCATGGGAGTATAATATTGGATTTACTAAACAAGGCTAATGTAAAAATAATCAATTTTGCAGAAAAAAAAAAAAAAAAAGAAAACAGAATAAGGGAACTTATTCACTGACCTCAAAGATGCCTGATGTGCAAGAATTTGATGAAACAATAACCAAAGAACCCAGTAAGCTTCAACATCACTCACACGTTGAGTTGCAAGCTCATGTAAAAGCTGCTCAGACATTCTTTCCACAGCATAGGAGTCTTTGATAGACAACATCATATTTAACCAAAACTGGGAAGCAGGATTCGACTCAAACACATCCAAGACAAGTGTATCAGCAGTTGAGGATAATAAACTTTGCACATGCCTTAAAACCTGTGGGACGATTTCACTTACGAGCACATCTGTAGGAAAGATGTACAAACATTTGGTTTCTCTTCCTTCTTCCAGAAATAAATTGAGTAAATTTTTACTAAGAGAATCCCAATGCCCTCTCACCCAAGTAAACTAATAAGTAACTTACCTACAGATCCACGGCGACAGATACGGGAAAATGTTTCACCAACAAATATAAAAGAACCATCGACGTCTGTGATATTGAGTGTGGCTCCACCATTAGATAAAGTCAAACTCTTTTCTTTGGCAAGAGAAAGAAGCTGAATGGTAATATGCTTGAAGAACGAGCTATATTCTTGTAAAGGATAAACACTAAACTAAATGCTGCACAAGAAAACCTTTCCTGTACAATTTGAGTGTGTGAGTTTGTGTGTCATAATCATAAGTTCAACACTATCTTAAGTTCAGAACTAAAACAGATGATTTTGTTTGAAATCTTCATAAACCTGTAACAGAACATAATTGATGAATAAATGAACTCATACAAGATTGCACATATTAAGGATACTGTGGTGAAAGCGAAACCGGGGCTGCCATTTGTGCTTTGTCAGGTATAGATGCAACAATCTGTGCTGCCATAGGTATTGTGGCCTTGGAAGGTACACCTCCAAAATCTGCAATTTGGCAAGGACCAGCAAATTCCCTGGCCATCTGGGCAACGCCATTATTTTCGAGCAAGCAAAGAATGAGCAATCTGTGGTAATGGCAAACAAAGATAAAATATTGACTCTCAATGACGAGATATATTATAGAAAACAGAGACTATTGAAATCTTCAGCTATCTTGCCTGCTTTTTGAATGATGCTTTTATCATAACTGTTTCTTGCAACATGGAATGTTAAGAATACAGAAAGTATAAACTTACAAACATAAAGGATTACAAACATAAAGGAACTGTCACAAGTCACAAGTTATACACAAAAAAAAAAAAAACTGTACTTTTAGAAAACAGCAATAATAATTCAACTTGAGGAAAGTCGGACCCGTATTTGTTGACAATAGATATATTCATAATCTGTCTGAGATCATCTTTGTATTATATCATAACCCATGATGGCCAAAAGACAAGGAACAAAGAATCACTATATTCTAACAACTAAAATTCATGGAAGAGGTGGCCTCATCTGCAACTTGAAGCAGGAAAATATGTCTCCAAAAGCAATGATTATCTCACAAAGCCAGGTCAATAATTAACGCACACCTTTCAGTATTTGAGCGGACAGCATTAACATCAACACCATCGTTTCCAATATGCTGTAAACAAGGGACCAAGGCCTGAACAACCTCAGTCACAAGTCCACTGACAAAGAAAATGTCGTAGACATGCTTACGTGCTGAAATGGGGAAACATGCTAGCCAATTGGAAGCAACCTCTGCATCCATAGAGACAATTTACACAAGATATAAAGTTATGGAAGCTGCCAAAAGACACTTGCGTAGCTCACACAAGTACAATAAACAAAAGTCACCTAAATGCTTCTGACATATGATGCTAAGCTTCGAACACAATGTAGTATCAAATTAAGAACTCCAGCCAAGAGATTTACCCCGTAAAAGAATGCAAGCCATAGTCGGAAATGCGGCTCCTCGGTAGAATGCTTGCCACCATTCATTTCTCTCCTCTGCTGAAGGAACCTTGGCACTAATGATCTGAAAACCACACCACAGAAAAACAGTATCATATATATATATATATATATTAGATAAATGGCTGTGAAGAGCAACGTAAATAAGACTTAGGGTTCGTTTGGTGAACGCATTGCATTTGCATTGCGTTTGAATGCAATGTATTAAATGCAATTTGTATTTGGAGAAAAAGCATTAGCATTGCATTTGAATGCAACGTGTGTTTGGGGGAAAAGTATTTGAATTGTATTTTAATAATAAATATGTGATGTGATAGGTAAAAGTAGAGAGAAAAAAAAGAGAGAGAAAGAATATATGATGTAATTAATAAAAGTAATAGATAAAGTGAAATAATAAATAGTGATTGTGTTTGATTTAAAATGTGATGTGATTGGTATTTGAATGAAATGTTTTTGTATTTGGGGGAAAATTGCATTGCATTTAAATGCAATGCTAAAAAAATTTGTGTCCCAAACACTAGCTAAATAACAGTATATTAACGTCCCAACTACGTTGGTACCTCCTATTTTAGCTTTCACGTGATTTTATTAAAAAATAAAAAGAAAATTACAGCAAGAAACAAAAAGTTCCATATTAGGCCAACAGGCCTACATCAAAAGAACAACTTAAAAAGAAAAACACAACTTCCCACAGAGGGAAGAACCTAAAGAACAAATACCAACGAAAGATTGCCAAAAGGAAAAAAAAAATTGCAATTTAATGATTTATAGTTAAATAGTCTGCTTTTAACAAGTTTTTAAACAAACAACTTAAGTTTTTAAAAATTAATTAAAAGGTCTTTTTCTTAAAATGGTTAATCAATGATTGAATGTAATATCACTCAGTGAATACAGTCACTTAGTATCATAATGTAAATTATTAATTTTCTTAATCAATAATTGATAAATCAAATCTAAAAAAATGATAAATGATTATTTTGCTAAATAAAAAAAATTCGGCTATCTATTACAAGTGATCAAAATGGATCACCCTAATTTTCCCTATAATTTATATCTATACACATAATTTATACATGTGGGAATATATATATATATATCCAAATTAATGAAAGATTGAGACCTAAGAAAAAAAGTTCCAAGTTATTCAATTGTGCATACCTGGTCTCGATATTTCTCATCAACACTACCTGTAGGTGAAAAATTCACGTAGTAAGTGATTCTTGAAATCTAAAAAAAGAGTAAAATTTATAGTCTTTAATATTTAAGCACATAATAAAAAGGAAACTTTCAACTGATTTTGTTTCCGATACAATACTTAGTCACTTGAACAGAAAACGAGGTTGGGGGGGGGTGGTGGTGTTGTGGGTGATGGTGAGAAAACGAAACTTTCTTCTTCTTTTTTTGTTTCTTTTTTCTTTTCCAAGGATTTCCGAGAAACCAAAACTCCATTTTCGCAATCTCGGAAGCTTGAAAACTCGAAAAATCTCAAGAGAGAAAGTAGGGATTGGGGGTGACCTGAGACGAGAGAGGAGTCGAGAGGAAAGAGGAGGAGGGCGAGGGAGTGAAGGGAGGAAATGAGTTGGTCGACATGGTTGGCGTTGTTAATTGCAGAGATTACTTCTCCGACCCTCTCAAGCACTTGAGCTTCCATGGCGCTCCTTATCTCTATGCTATCATCCTCCATGAGTGCTGCTCCTGCGAAGAGCTCTGGACAGCTCTCTTCGGTCGGCCTTTTTGGTTTGTGATGGCAATGCAGTAATTTCAGCATGGTAATGTCAATGTAAATTTACGTTAATATCCTTAACTTCTTTCTTTTTGTTTTTGAGGTAATTTCTTTTCTTTTTTTAAGAGAGGTAATTTATTGTTTTATTAGAAAACAACATACTTCATATTAAAAAAATAAATAAATTATTTTTTAGTAAAAAAAATAATTGTTTTAATTTCAATTATAAAAGAAATAATTTGCAAGTTTTTAACATAAATTGGTATACATACATTATCTAGTCAAATGTCTCTGTAGCATATGTATATAAATAGTTTTTGGTAAATTATCTCAACTAAGTACATATTTCATTACTTTTTAGATAGTACTTTATTATTATTATTTTTTGTTTTTATTTTTTTGGTTGAATTTTTTTTGCTTGAACTTCTTAGATTGTACCTTTTTTTTATTTTTTTTTTCTAAAAGACTTAATAAGTTTTACTCTTGTAAGTGGAAGTGGCTTCATAGTGGACAAACTATTTAAGGTGGAATTTCTTTATTCCCTCCCATTTCAAGAAAAAGGAAAAAAATTCCTCAAATAGAGGAGGGGGAAAAAAAACGATTTCTACAGAATGGGCATTCAGGTAATTTTACGCATTCTTTTTTTTTGGCCAAAACGCTGTCGTTTTTGTTCAAAGCGTTAATGCTCTTTGCTGCGTAATCGTGTATTATGTTTCCTCCTGTTTCTTCTCTGTTCGCTCTCCTCTGTCTCTCTTTCTGCACCATCTCTCTCCTCCTCTCCCATGGCGGCTGCGACACTAACCGAGCCCGACAAGAAGCTACCCCGACCAGGGCGGGGCGGGTTCGAAACCCACGGCCTCAGCGAAGAGGAGGCACGAGTCCGAGCCATCGCCGAGATCGTGAGCTCCATGGTCGACCTCTCCCGGCGCGGCGAGAACGTCGACCTCAACGCCCTCAAGTCCGCCGCTTGCCGGAAGTACGGCCTCGCCCGCGCCCCCAAGCTTGTCGAGATGATCGCTGCCCTTCCCGACTCCGAGCGCGACTCCCTCCTCCCCAAACTCCGCGCCAAGCCCGTCCGCACCGCATCCGGCATCGCCGTCGTCGCCGTCATGTCGAAGCCCCACCGCTGCCCCCACATCGCCACCACCGGTAATATCTGCGTTTACTGTCCCGGCGGTCCCGACTCCGACTTCGAGTACAGCACTCAGTCTTATACTGGCTACGAGCCGACAAGCATGCGCGCAATTCGAGCTCGGTTAGGGTTTTTCTTCTCAGTATTAATCTAATTTGATTATTACGTCTGCAAATTCTGGTTTTGAAGAACTCGAAGGACACAAGATTGAATTTTTAGTTGTCAGAGAGTTCTTATAGTGGTAGTAAAATCTTTTCTTTTAGCTGAATTGACTAAAAGGAAATCACGGAAAAGTCAAAAGGTGTTTTCTGTCGGTTTTTCTAGGTTGTCTTCATAAACAAGTGACCTAAAAGCGTTGAATTTTCTTTTAAATTTGATTTGTCTTATGTTATTAATGGCGTTCTACTTGGTTTTAGATACAACCCATATGTCCAGGCTAGAAGTAGGATAGATCAGTTGAAGCGTTTGGGACACAGTGTAGATAAGGTATGGCTTGTTCTTCGATTTTGGACTTGTGTAATTATGTTTCATTAATGTTAGATGTTGCGGAAAATGATCCGCTGCTTATCAGCGTGGCTATATGATTTGCAGGTCGAGTTTATCTTAATGGGCGGTACGTTCATGTCACTGCCGGCAGATTACCGTGATTACTTCATAAGGAACCTTCACGACGCATTATCTGGACACACCTCTGCTAATGTTGAAGAGGCTGTGGCCTACTCCGAGCACGGTGCTACTAAATGTATTGGCATGACAATTGAAACGTGAGTTTTTGTCAATAAGATGTTGAAGTTCGAGTACTCTTTTGTTTGTATGGAACGTTGTTTTGAAGTATTCTCTAGTCTCAACCTTGGGGTTTTATTTGCATACTACAATGTTTTGTTGCTTAATTATTTAGTTCTTTATTGCTTCTTTTTAAAACCCGTCAGGAGGCCAGATTATTGCCTTGGACCTCACTTAAGGCAAATGCTTTCTTATGGTTGCACACGATTGGAGATTGGGGTGCAAAGCACTTACGAGGATGTAGCCCGTGACACTAATAGAGGCCATACAGCTGCTGCTGTTGCTGATTGTTTCTGCTTGGCGAAGGATGCTGGTTTTAAGGTATGCTCTTATGGGAAAGGGTCATGTTTAGATGCGGTTATATATCAGATTTCTCATCATTATTAATGCAAATAGCTTGTGCTCTTGAAGTTATTTTTTAAACCATGTTGTGCTATCTCTGGTTTTGTTAGATATTTTATTATGAACTCTTATCTGGGAATCTGCTGTTGTGTGTGTTTATCACAGTTCTTCTTCTGTGAGGCAACTGTAGTGTATACACACGCAAGTTTGCCAAGTATTTATAATAACATTCTCCTTTGCTCTAGGTTGTTGCGCACATGATGCCTGACCTTCCAAATGTTGGTGTGGAAAGGGACATGGAAAGTTTTAAGGAGTTCTTTGAGAGCCCTTCATTTAGAGCCGATGGACTTAAAATTTATCCTACTCTTGTGATCCGTGGAACTGGGCTTTACGAGCTGTGGAAAACTGGCAGGTATAATTCTCCTCCTTGTTTCTTCTTTGTTGGTTATGAAGTTGGAAACTACATATGTTTGAAACACGTGAAGAAATGCAATGTGGCTTATCTTTGGATCCCACCCATGCAACAAGACCAATATGATGGTTTAAATGATCATATTTGCATATCATCTTCGTTAGATAGTGATTGTTTCTCCATTTGCAGGTATAGAAATTATCCACCAGAGCAACTTGTGGATATTGTAGCAAGGATTCTAGCCATGGTACCCCCTTGGACACGTGTGTACAGGGTACAGCGGGATATTCCCATGCCTCTAGTTACTTCAGGGGTTGAGAAGGGAAATCTTCGGGAGCTAGCTTTAGCTCGGATGGAGGACTTGGGCTTAAAGTGTCGTGATGTCCGAACACGGGAGGCTGGAATCCAAGTAAGTGTGCACAACCATGCTTTTATTGCGATCCAGCATGCTTAGTCATTGTAGAAACCCGTATTCCTTCTTCCACAAACCTGAATTAGTTGTTAATATTTTTATGATTTTAGGATATTCACCACAAAATTAAGCCTGAAGAAGTTGAACTAGTTCGTCGTGATTATACAGCAAATGAAGGTTGGGAAACATTCCTGTCATATGAAGATGTACGCCAGGTATGTTGAGATCTCTTGTTCCCCCTTTCCCCAAAGCTGTCTACCGTCCATATGCATTTCATCCACATTGTAATTCATATATTATTCTTTCTGTTTCCTTACTTTGTGCTTGGCGGTCAGTTTGTCTTCACTGACACCTGACATTGTCTTTATTTTCATTCTCATCTTGGATAGGATATTCTTGTTGGGTTGCTGCGGTTGCGGAAATGTGGCCGGAACACAACTTGTCCTGAACTCATGGGAAAATGTTCTATTGTCCGCGAACTCCATGTATATGGAACTGCTGTTCCAGTTCATGGGAGAGATGCTGACAAACTGCAGCACCAGGTATAGACTATTGCTTCCACAATATTTGAACGCATTATTAACAAGGGGAAGAAAAATCTTATTGAATTCACACTCTTTAATCAATTAATGCTCACAGGGTTATGGTACTCTTCTGATGGAAGAGGCCGAGAGAATTGCTCGCCGGGAGCATAGATCAACAAAGATCGCTGTTATTTCAGGAGTTGGCACACGGCATTATTATAGGAAATTAGGCTATGAGCTTGAAGGACCTTACATGGTTAAACATCTAGTATGAGAATAAAATGGAATACAGTTTTGTAGTGTGTTTCCAAAGGTTATTTATTTCCTTTTGGAGCAGTGTATATTGGCATCTTAATTTAGTAGCAATTAATGAGAAATTGCTGTGTTTTGTTGCTTGGAGATGGATGAATGGCCAACAGAGACAGTTTCTAAGCATCGTGCATACAATTTTGTTTTTGGTTTTTTCCTAAAGGGTTTTCCTTCTTATTCCTTTTCTTTTCGAGCAAAATGGTTGAATGGATAACTTATATATATGTATATATATATTTTTTAACATAGAGAGATAACGTCGCTTATTGCTGCAACAGTCGGGAAATTTAGCGACGTACAAGAATATGATCCAGATATATCTTTTTTGTTCATGCGGGTTTGGTTTTATAGCCTGGGATTGGCATAGATATTTTTTGCCTCATTTTTCTGATTGGGGGAGGTTTCAAAAAGGTGATTTTTTAGGAGATTGTGACAACAAATAGAGCTTTATTTAGTTTATTTTTATTTTTATTTTTTATTTTTGCAAGTCGCATCCCACTTTTCGTTATAAAATTAACCTTTCGAAATATGCTACAAAAATTTTAAGTTCACGGAGCAGGTTGTCAATGTTCCCAAAAAAAAAAAGAAAATTCAGAGAGCAATAATACCCAAAAAAAAAAAATTCTATTAATCGCAAGAAAAATTCAGTGAGGGAATTAGAGCCAAAAACCAAAAGAAAAAAAATGGACGAAAGAAACCAGCACAATTCACGAACTAAGAGCCAACGTTGAAGTTTGGTAGCCGGTACAACTGGACAAGACAGTTTTTGGTTGCACAAGCCATAAACTACGTTAACCGTTTAGAGAACCGCATCGAATCTAATAGCCGGATTCGGTCTTCATCAATCCCCATAAATTTTCATCACCCAGTCATGCTGAGATCAACTTTCACTCCAATTTTCTCAGCATTTCCCGCCAGAGTCAGAACCAGAATGCCACCACCCAGCGATGTCTTCAGCGTTTTCGCACACAGCTCAACAACTGTTCGACAAAATGCCGCACTGAACACCCACAACGACATTCTTCTTCAGCACCAGCTACCTCCTACTTCGGCTTACGTACACCTCCCTTTCTGTCGAAAACGCTGCCATTACTGCGACTTTCCTATTGTCGCTCTCGGCTTTTCTTTGCCCCAGTCGGAGGACGACCCACGAATGGTGAACTACATCAATCTGCTTTGCCGAGAAATTGTTGCTACAAGAGCAGAAACCGAGACCAACCCGCCTCTCGAAACGGTGTTTTTCGGTGGTGGCACTCCTTCTCTCGTGCCACCGAGGCTCGTGTCTTTGGTTTTGGAGACGTTGAGGTCGAAATTCGGGCTGCATTCGGCTGCTGAGGTGTCCATGGAAATGGACCCTGGAACGTTTGATGCCGTGAAAATGAAGAAGTTGATTGATTTGGGTGTTAATAGGGTGTCATTAGGAGTTCAGGCGTTTCAAGATGAGCTTTTGAAATCTTGTGGGAGAGCACATGGTGTCAAGGAGGTTTATGAGGCTATTGAGACTGTTGGATCATGTGGGGTTGAGAATTGGAGTATGGATCTGATATCTTCTCTTCCCCACCAGACTCCTGAGATGTGGGAAGAGAGTTTGAGGCTCACCATTGAAGCGGGACCAACCCATGTGTCGGTTTATGATTTGCAAGTTGAACAAGGCACAAAATTTGGATCATTGTAAGTGATAAAATCGTCAATATGATGATTGGATTAGTTTTAATTTGGATGCAGTGGATAGATAATGAGATTTCAACTATTTGCAGGTACACGCCTGGGGAGTTCCCGTTACCTTCTGATTTGCAGTCTTCTGACTTGTACAGAATGGCTTCAAGAATGCTTTCTGACGTG
Source organism: Antiaris toxicaria (assembly GCA_035233585.1). Lineage (NCBI taxonomy): Eukaryota > Viridiplantae > Streptophyta > Magnoliopsida > Rosales > Moraceae > Antiaris > Antiaris toxicaria. Next base: position 4,403,416 of record CP141155.1, read on the forward strand.
GGCTATGCTCATTATGAAATCAGCAGTTACTGCAAAACTGGGTTTGAATGCAAACACAACCAAGTTTATTGGAAGAACAAACCTTTCTATGGTTTTGGCCTTGGATCTGCTAGCTACATTGGTGGACTAAGATTTTCAAGGCCGAAAAAGATGAAAGGGTACGTGGATTTCGTGGAAAATTTGGAGAATGATGGTGTTGATTTCAATAACAATAATCGTATTGATTCTATGGACATTGCCATGGATGTTGTTATGCTCTCTCTAAGGACTGCTAGAGGCCTGGATTTAACGTCTTTTAGAGAAGCATTCGGTGATTCTCTTGTTGCTTCTCTTTGCAAAGCCTACAGACATTATGTAGAGAGCGGACATGTAGTTTGCTTGAATGATAGAGGACAGGCCATTTCTTCAGATAAATTCACTACAATGCTACTTAAAGAGGAAGATGACAAAATTGAGAAGGGGCTTGCTTTTATTCGGCTTAGTGATCCAGATGGTTTTCTTCTGTCAAATGAAATAATATCCCACGCTTTCGGGGTCATAGCTCCATAGCCTTGATCCATTTGGATATTGGAGCAGCTTTAACGCGTCAGATGCTTAAAAGAACACAACATTTCCGGGTATAGACAGAGACCAAGATGCCTGAAACTAATCCGCACCATCATCCTAGGACGGCCCGTTCCTAGTTAAATAGACAGCCTTTATAGTGTTAATACGAGAAATTCTGGTTACAGGCTGTAGCCATTATATATAAGTTGCTGATGTTGAAGAAGTTCTAATCTTTTTGTACAGACATGGTCAAGAAAATTATTGGAATATTACTGTGGCTTGTTAATTTATGAAAGGAAAAACAAAACTGAGAGTGAGCTCCAATTGATTAATGGATCAATTTACCATTACAAAAGGCCATAGATTCTTTGAGATACTTTTTCTTTTATCCCCTCTCCAAAGTAAAGCTGATTTTCATCAAGTAGAGCTTTTATTAGGAAAATAATATTTCATGTAGCTTCTAATTGGTGATTTAGCAAGTTTGGCACACTCCATAGTCCAATGTGACTTTCTTCTACATATGAGTTTGCAGCAAAATTCGTGAGCACCAATCAAATTGGCATTTGGAAACCATTGTCGTCATTTTGTTTGCCGTACCAATGGACTGTTCATATAGCCTGACAATCCAAAGAAAAAAGGGGAATTAGAAATTTTAACGACATGAAGTAAACTACTAGTAAAAGTGGAGTAAAGAATACTACTAACTATAAAGCTTTTGTCCTCCGCCCAACTCGTGGGATGCGCCTAAGCTCTTGGCTTCTCATTTTCATTTCTCTGAAAAACACAACATGTTAGAAAATCACTGCAAAAATTTGGCTTAATGTGGTCTCAGAAAGCTAAAAGCGATACCTTTGGTGCAAGAAAACAAGAATATAGAATAGGGGGAGTAGCATCAAAGTCAATATCGACAGAGCTAGGTATAGCACGCTCGTTTGCTTCTGCGTGGATAGAAGCATTTAATAATATTAGGAAAAACAAATAAGATTAAACCTACCTAATGCAAATAAGATAAGATCAACATGATCGAAATCCTAGATGATCTTTAAATTTTACTAATATGGATATATATAATGTGTATGTGTGTGTAAGCAAGCCTACATTTACTGAACTTTGGCGCATGACCCCAAATTGTAGCAGCCCTCGTTTGCCCTTAAGGGACTATTTTAAACTTCCCAAAATGAAGGAACCAGCAAGAAAGCAATTTTGATTTAAATCATAGGGAAAAATATTTCGTCTTTTCATTACATGTTTGTGGAAAGCGTGTCATAAAAACCTAATATTGGCTGGTATAACATATTTGCAACCATTAGAAACAGAATCATATAGAATCCAACCAACTACGGTTAACAGACAGAAGACTTACCTTGCCTCCTCTGGAGAAAGGTTTCGGTTTCCCGGAGCAAGTGAGAGCATCGCAAAATTGGTGCAAAAACAACTCTAAAGATAAACCAGAATGAACAAAAGTTTTAGAGAATAGCTACTTCGCAAAACAGCAACTAGAAAGTGCACTATAACAATAAACAATCTGAAAGTGAAATAGCATCACCAGAGACACAGTTCAGGGTTCTCTCTTAAATTAAAACTATAGGAAAGTACAGTACCGTGAAGGCGACTCGCTGAGGGTCCCTGCTGAATGGGAAAACAGCTATCAGCAAGACTCTGCACAGAAAATACTATAGATGAATAAGGCATTATCTCTAAGATGAACTAGGCCAACAATAAAAGCACACAAAGCAACCTCACATAAATGGCGATTCCTTGCAACAGCAGCAGGATTGCACTTGGTTTTCCGTGACTTGGTATGCATCACATAGTCACAGTGCAATGCCCCGCATAAATCAGCTATGCACTTGCTGCCATTCTGCATCCGTTTGAAATTATAGTTACATTTCTAATACACAAGTGACAAATGGACACGTAACAACTTGGTCCAATGTTAAGAAAGTAGACGCAAAAATGAACCATAAAGTAACAAATAGGCCATAGTTGCAGACATAGCCTAACGGTAGTAAAGCCACGTCTAACTCCACCAAAAAGTGTAGAGTTCAAAAGAGGGGAAAAAAGGCCTGTTGAATAAATCCAAACCTATGTTTTCTGTTGCAGATAGGTGAAACCGGAAATTGTTAGAAATTCTAGAGATAGATTAGCTGAGGAAAAATAAAAAGCAACAGAAAAATTGCAGTATAACAATACGAACACATTCTACACCTACGTAAACATCTGCTCCTAACCTATAAGGAAATATGGTCTAAGGTCCACATACAACATTAAGAAGATTGTAGTGTCTGTTGTCAAAATGCTGATCAAGAAACTTTTCAGCGCGGAAGCTTTTCTTACAATATCCACACTGCCATTCGTTCATATCCACATGAACCTTGTGCTGCTCCTGATCTCTAAAGATGTCATTGTCGGGATGAAGCCGACACTTGTTCGAAATCTGATAACGCTCTTGCTCCACAAATGGCATCAAGTACTACAACGATACACAAACACAACTGTTATTCAAAAAGAAAATAAATTAAAAAAAAAAAGAGTAATTTGCAAGGAGCAATTCAACGATCATACATCCTCGATAATTTTCCATGCTGTCCGACTTCTTTCTCTAGAACAATGTACTTCAGGAGCACGTTCCCCCTGTAGCTTAAGAGTTCTAAAACACAAAAATAACAAGATTAGATGGCTTAAACGAATAATCAAGAAGATTAAATGTACTTCATTTCTATTTATACAGTTCCTATAACTAATATCCCTAGGGTCCCTGAATAAGGTAACATCTATATATTTTCCAACTTTATATCTAAAGCCTCCATTAATACAATATTGCCCCACATTAAGGTTTACGGCTAATCATAAATAGTCTGACAAGAATACATTACCCTAAACCAGCAGATCCCTCAGAAGCCTGAATCATTAAATATAAAATATATTGGTTAGAGCAAATAACATCAATATATATACCCACAAAAACAAAGACAGATTGGGTAAGGTGACCAGTTTCGGAATAGTTGATAGATTGATAGTTAAGTCGATCCATGATTAACCAGTAAATTATTAATTGATATAGGTTAATCACCGATTGATAAATTATTTTTAAAGAAATGGTTTTTTTTTAATTCTAATTTAACAAAATTTGAGACAATTATTAAAACAGTGCCCAAAAAAGAAAAGGGTCATTTTCCCACGTATCAACATGCTCAAACACAGTCCTAGAGATGTTCACAATGAAGTTACCAAATTTGTAAATTTAAGTGACTAAAAAACAGAAAATGGACATCCATTTCGTGGAATAGATAATGGGATTTTTTTTTTCAAATTCTTAAAAAGAATTATTCCTTGGGGCTCATAAAAAAGCAATCAACCTTCAATATCAATAACCCAATTTATAAAAAAATAATAATGATAACAATAATAGTAAAACTAAATTTATGTATTTGTGAAGAGAAGAAAGACCTGGTTGATGTTGATGAGAGGTGAATAAGAGGAAACTTGGACTATGATTTGAAGAAAAAGCAATCCCAATAAGGCAAAGGATGTGATACTAATTTCCATGGAATTTTTCATCTCCCTCAAAGCTGGAAGACTAGGAGCTCGTGAAACCAGGTTTTGTTTGATTGAACAGGAAGAAGAAGAAGAAGTTTGGGTTGGAGTCGCTTTGTAAGGCCACGTTGGGATGCCTATATCGTGCTGCTTTTCTTTTTCCCGAGCAGAACTTGTCTTTCTCGTTCTGAGGGAAATGGGGCACATCGGACACGGCATTAACTTTACGAACGACCATATCGTATGAAAACGACGATGTGTATAAACGACTTCTTAGTTAAGAGGGTGCTTGGTTAGTCCACATAATCAGATAATTAGAGTTATTTTAATTGAGTTAAGTTTTAAAATTATGCATTAAAATTAAAAAAATATAAAAACTTCAAATGTATTATATAAAAAAAGATGATATATATTTTGTTTTGTTATTTTATGTTATTTAAGAAAAACTATCTCAACAAAATTACAAATTTTTGAAGCTTAGATTGAAGTTGTAAATAGTAAAATTGATTTGACTTATAAAAAGAAACCCAAAAAAAAATAGAGTTAGAACGGTTGGAGTGGTTATGTCAAACACCCACCAAAATTGAGCTTCTTTTGAGAGATATATGCAACCTAAAAAGAAAAAAGAAAAAAAAGAAAGAAAGAGTCGGTCAAAAAATATGTGAATAGGGAAAGTTGTGAAAAGATTCCTTAACTTATATATATATATATCTATATGTTTTTTTAATTCTTTCTTAATACTTGTCTAAATTTTTTTATGCTACATATTTATTTAATTAGTGAAAAAAAATACTAATTTGAATACTGTTTTTAAACATTATTCAATAAGATTTTTTTTAACATTGTCCCTTAAAAAATTATTTTTATAATTTGGTTAAATTACTATTTTAATCTCTTAAGTATAATTTTTAAATTTGTGCAGTTTTAATCTTTGTTCTTTTTTTTTTAGCTTAAAATTTAAGTGGCCCTAAACTATTAAAATATTGTAATAATAGTCATTTTCATTAAATTTTGAACAAAATTTGGTTAAAAAAAAAAACTAACTAAGGATAGGGATGACAATCAATATGGTGGATTCAAGATGGGGCAAGCTTATTGCCAACCCGCCCCATGAATAAAATAAAAATAAAAACTCTATATAATCGTCCCTAAACCCGTTTGATTGACAATAACCCGGTCATGGGTTCGAAATACTCGAGGGCATTTCGTTTATCTACTCATCTTTTTTTTTTTTTAACACATAAAAAATAAAAATAAAAATATACATCAAGTTAAAATAAATCAAAATTATAATATTTGATATTTCCCATGTAAAATATGTTAAAATCTAATACTTAAAATAATATGTATATAATAAAACATCTTTAATATGAAACTGGTGTATGGTTAAACGAGAATGGTAAAGAGAAAATAAGTGCTCATTTCACAAATATATTTTAATATTATTGTATTCAAACGCAATGTAATTTTATATCAAACATAAAATTTTACATTCAAATACAATCATTCTCAACAATGTTACAAAGATAATTACTATTTAAAAGTTTTTTAAAACAATCGTATTAACTTTTTAACTTTAATTTTTTATCTCTACTTTTACCAATCATATTAACTTTTCAATTCTAAAATATTTTTTCTCCAAGCACATATTTCATTTAAATACAAAATAAATACTTTTTAACTAAATATAATATTTAAAAAATAAATTATATTTAAACACAATTAAAAAATGTAACGCGTTCACAAAAAATCATAAAATAGGTTAAACTTTAACTCTTTATGGTCTAAATTAATGTAGATCGGTTTATTCGGCCTTTATTCTGTCTTCTACAAGACGAATCCCCAAGAATTAGGGAAGATTACCATCACTAGTAACAATTTACCCTAACAAATTAAATTTACTTTTTCGTCACCGTAAATCTTAATTGACTGTAAAGAAGAATCTCGCCCTCTCCAGGTTTTCCCTCTCTGATTTCTGGAGTCAACGAATCAGGTTCGTTTCTTTAACTTTCTTGCGATTTTTCTTTTTTCATTTATTTTATTTTCACCAAACCCATCGAGAAAGTAGAAACACAAAGAAAATGAGAATAACAAATGTCCATTCTCTGCGGTTCTTCTTTTACTGTTCCAATTCCATACTCCTTCCCACTCAGTTTTCTGCAATTCTCCTGACACTTTCGGGTAAAGATTTTTTTTTTTCTTATTGGTCCTGTTCTAATCCACCGCTCTTTCTCTTCAATTTCCCTGATTCCGGTGAAGAATTCTGGGTTTCCCAAGTTCCTTGCTTTCATTTTGAGAATTGATTTAACTTCCTTTTGTTTTCGAGATTGTTTTCAGCTAGCGCTTGATTTGAATATATACATATACATAGACATGTACATATGCACACACACCTATATATGTGTGTGTGTGTGTGTGCGCGCGCGCGCGCGCTCGTATGCATGTTATTATTATATGTAGGATTTAGCAATAGATTTGTTTTGATGAAGTTTATAATTTTTTTCAATTAATTTGTAGTTCTTTTAATAATTCTATTTCCGAACATCAGTTACATAACTGAAATAAGTTAGAAGGAAATTTCATTGATATGATACCCAAAAGAGAGAAAAAAAAAAAAAAAACCTAATTGTGATAAGTTTTGTTAGTTGAATTTTTTAAATTGTTTCGACGTAACTCTAAGCTATTGTTGATGTTAGATTAATTAATACTTTTACTATATGAATTAATGAATTCTTAATGTGACAAAAATGATATTTGTTTCAGGCTCTTAGAGCCTGTGTTGAATAATTACAGAACAATAGTAATAATAGGAAAGAAGAAGAAGAAGAAGAAGCCATAAGCGAAATGGGTGATGAGAATGGTAGTAATAGGAATGAGGAAATAGAAGAACAAGTTGGGAAAGCCGTGGAGGTGGCCAAGGAGCTCCAGGATGCAGCTTCTTCCTTCATCAACGGTTCAGCCTCTGAGGATCAATCCCTCCGCAACCGCACTCAATCCCTTGACTCTTCACTTCGTCATCTCAAATCCTCCCTGCGCTCGCTCCATTTGGCCAATCCCAAGCTTGCTGACAAGGTAACTTCTTTGACGATCTCATGTTATGTTGTTATTTCGACGTTTTTGTTCCTACGGCTAGTCAATTTATCTAATTTCGGTTTTTATTTTTCTGTGTGTTTATAGCTCGAAGAGGATTTGCAGAGAGCGAGATCCATCCTCATCAATGGAGATGCCGCTTCCTTTCTTCCTGCCAAACCTCAGGGTGCTTTCGTTCTTCCTTTTGATGTTCCTTTTTGCTTGACATTTGATCAACATTAAGTGTCGAATTCTAAAGCCAAAACACCAGGTCGCTTTCTGAGGATGTTTCTGGGCCCCACTAATGTGCGTGCCGCTCACAAAGACATTCAGCTCAAGATGAAAGAGGAGTACAACAGTTATAGGGTATGTATTTGTTTCTCTTGGTGATATATGTGTGTATTTATATACCTTTTTTTCGTTCAACTTTACATCTCATTTTTCTTAATTGTTGTTTGTTTCCTTTCCGAGCTGAAGTATCTTCAAGCCTGTGCCTTTCCCTTAAAATTATTTTAATCTCATTTTCTTTCCCTCCATGCATTTGTTGCTTTATTTTGTGTTTAAGTTTTGCCTTTTCTTTTGCCATGCATTCAATTAGGCAAGTTGGTGTTGACGAATCGTTATTTCTGAGACGACTTTAAGAATTAGACACTCTGATTTTGTACCACCGAGTGCTCTAGGATCACAAAAGAAAAGCAAAAATAAGAGTACAAAGATTTAGTGTCCACAACTACCTTTTAACTTGTTCACTCAGACAAATATTGCTCTCCACTGGCCTTAGAAATATGACACGAGAATGTGTGGAAACCTTTTTGTGTAATGAGATGTAAGTTTTTGTAAAAGCTCATGTCCACATCAGTTGGTGATTCCAATGTATTATGTGTGTTTAATATTTGGATTCAAACTTCCAGTGACGAACATGTGTGCCAAGTACGTCACGTTTTTCCCCCTTATTTACTAGTTTTTTAACCTTTTTTTTCCCCTTTTTATTTATTGCATTCTTTTGAGTCTCATCCATTCCTGTAGATTACAGAAAACTTTTCTCCTTGTTTCTTAAGACTGTTTGTCTTTTACACTTTGCATGGAAGAACGTGTATGAGATGGCTTGTAAAGGTTTAATGACCATATTATCTCGTTGAGCAGGATAGAACTGCCCTTCTGTTTCTTCTTTTCCCATCAATCCTGCTTATGCTAAGATCTTGGATTTGGAATGGATGCTTGCCGGCATTCCCAGTTCAGCTGTACCAGGTATAAAATGCTAGTATTTTGAATTGCAATATGTTGTGTTGCTAATTTCGATTTAGTGTTTGAATCTTATTTGACTTAACAATTAGTGCACGCTTGATCTCTTGTCAGGCATGGCTACTGTTCCTATACATAGGTCTAGCATTGCGTGAAAACATACTAAGATTAAACGGAAGTGACATCCGTCCATGGTAAAGCATATTGCTGTGCATTTTGATATTAATTGTTTCTTGTGAGTGGTCATTTTTGTTGTGCAAGCAACATCTTAAGCTTACTTCTTAAAAAGATCTATGGGTAAAAGGTGATATTCTGTCAACTGAGCATTTATTCATCTTTTCGCTTATTTAGGGTTGTCTCTATGACGAACTGCAACATGCTTTTACAGGTGGATATACCATCATTATTGTGCCATAATTATGGCCGTCGTTAGTCTCACATGGGAAATAAAGGGGGAACCAAATTGTTCACAGAAACAGGTAACTTTATTTCATCACATATTTTACATGCTAAATGATGTACTTTTGCACTTGCTTAAATCGGTTAAAATTGTGCAGAGGGGAGTACAACTTTTCCTGCAATGGGCTCTGATGCAAGGAATTGCTATGCTTTTACAAAATAGATATCAACGCCAGAGACTTTATACCCGTATTGCATTGGGAAAGGTACGATTTCCAAGATATTCCTGCTCTATATGTTGATGAACGTAAATAACCAATAAATTTGAGTTTTGTGATCTTATCATTTATATATGTAAAGTTATTAATTATAATGTACATGTAAGCATTCATCCTTAAATGTCTACCCACCTGCCTATTTTTCTTCTGTAAGAACTAAAATTTATGTTAAATGTGAAGAGACTAAAGAATATGGTCCAATCTAAATTAGTAATTAATTTCTTTTAGTTATTTTCAGGCTAAGAGAATGGATGTCGTCTGGGGAGAAACAGCTGGTGTATATGGCCAGCTGTGGGTGCTGTATCCTATACTTTTTATTTTGCAGGTGATCAGACAATATCTCGCCCATCTCTTGTTTAAATCTTTAAGATGAAGTAACAAAGCCTGGTATCCAATGAAATTCTCTTTAAGTTGCCGATTACCTCCGTTTGGTTTTGATGTGAAGAAGCAAAATCTTAGTGGATGGTGGTTCTTAGTATGCTTTAAGTGTGCTATTGTGCAATTAAATTCTGAACTATCTTATATTAACTTTATTCGATTGGCAGAATGACCATGTTCTTTTTCAGTGTTCTTTTTGTGCATATCGAAAATTTGTTGGTTTAAGTTTCACTTCTTGTGAATTACCTGTATTTTGCTCGTATTTAAATGCTGATGTTTAACTGCTTGCTGAATTATGGTTTTTTTGTTTTTTTGTTTTTGGTAGATAAGACTGGAACTCCGTCTATATTCTTGAAGTCATTAATTGACCAACATATTGATGGCTTTTATTTCTTCTTCTCCTTGTGCCTCAGGGTTTTGAGGCATACGTTGGACTACTGTTGCTCAGGACTGCATTAGACAGAGTTGTTTCTGAGTGGCAGATAATGTTTATTCTAGTTCAAGGTGTTTGCCTCAGGTGATGTTTTCATTCTGGTATACGCAGCGGATGAGTATCAAGTGTGGAAAACTACTTTTGGCAGGTGATTTTTTGCGGGATCCTTTTGCTTGTAATGGCAGTTGGAAACTTTGTAAATACAGTACAGACACTCATGGCAAAATCAAGGTTTAAGGCAAAGATGAAAAGAAGCAAGAGCAAGCAGGATTTGTAGTGGGGCATTCCTGCTTCACAGAATCTTGTTTTTGGAATGTTTGGGTACCTAAATGTGTTAGGTAGACTGTGGAAGCTGAAGCGGTGAAGACTATCTTTCATAAAGATGTTCACATTAACCTTAATTCAAATCCAACGCCATCTGTGTGTCCCGCCCATAGTACTTTTTGATTCAATAGAGGCATTTAACATAGTTTTAAATACTTACGGATGCTTATGATGTGGTGACTGGTAGTTGGCATACCGCTTGATTGTCATTTCGTGGCTCTATGGTCATCCTTTTGGCTTAAAATCCACTGTTCTGAGAGCCCTTATGGTTTTGTGATTGTTATCTTCTGATGTTCCTTAGGATTAGATGACCTCTCCTTGCCAACTTAATGATAACAATATGATAACTTCGGGGAAAAAGAAAAGAATAGAAAAATGTTTTGTTGATTGTCCATTTGGTCTACAAATTGCTATGTAGTTTTATGTAGCTGTCTATTGGAGCTCGAAAAATTGTTCTCCACTGCCGTTTGTCGTTTGATTTGTGATTTGTTTTCTGTGTTTTGAAACCGCTAGTCCTCAAGCAGAAGTTTTGCATTGTTCATAGCATTGTTGATGGTTTGGAAATTTAGAAAAAAATTAAATGTAAAACAAGGTAACCAGAGTTGTATTTAGTTGACTTAGTTGACGTGAAATAAGCAAGTAAAGGGGCAATAGTTTAGAATAAAAGAGTAAACTTTGTTTTTTCTAGAGAAAAAAAAAAGAGTAAAATTTGATGATGTTTGGTATTGTTTTTAAAACAATTTTTGTTTTCTAAAAAATTAAAAATAAAAATATATTGAAAATAATAATAGAATTATTTTTAAAATTGAATTTAGTAATTTTTTTAATGTTTTTTTTATTAATGATGTTGAAATTAAATGCTGTCTTTGTTTTCCTCTCACCTATGTATACATTTTTTGCAAAATTTCCACTCAAATTATGGATTTTTTTTTTTTTTTTAGGGTAGAAGTCATGGAATTTTGTGTTTTGAGATAATGTTACGTTGTTCTTTATGACATAATAGGAACATTGTTGTCTATTCTCGATAGGTGAGTACATAACACGCTGTGTATTTGAGTTACGAAAAGATTGAGAGGCTGTATACCTATAGCAGAGCTAGTAGACAATTTTATGGGGTGTGGATTAGTCCACCACAGTGTTTTTTCTTTCCCTTACTGGTATCATAGATGAAGTAGAACATGAAACTCGAGAGGTCCAGAAGGTTTTGTAAATAAAGGGAGGTGGGCTAGCATCACAATGACTTTAATACATCCCGACTATGTCGGCACCTAAAAAAGTCAACTATCATTTGCCCGCCACCTACGCCACCTACAAACACTCTATGGAAATAGATAGAACGGTGATGTCTGTACAACCATACAGGGAAAACCTGTTCAACAAAATAGCTGGAGGAGAGGAGACTTAAGTAATAAAGCATAAAAGTCATATATCCCTATAAGTAACTTGTGGAACAAGAAAGCCCACAATAGAAGACATCCGCATGTAGGGTAGAAGAAGAGCCCCGTGTCCTTCCAGCTTGGTGATCTACTAGAAGAGATTTGTAAAACCTAAGTCTCATACAATCCAACTTGGTGATAGATTCTCCTCTTTGTAAAACCTGAATCTCATTCAATCCAAATGCTTCAATGCATAGCGGCTTAGGTTAAAACTCGTTCAACCCAAATATGCTTCAACCTTTGCTTACTGATACCGTGAAAAAATAAGTATCCAAAAGTTAGAAAACCACGCCACATCACGGATCTTCAAATCGCCGTTAATAGCTTCATCCGTGTTTTTATTTTCATCCACTTGTGGTTGAACAAAATGAGAACGTCCTAGTAAGAATTATTTGTAGGGCAAAAGCAGGAATAAGGAGAGATTCATTTATCCGGGGAAAAAAAATCCATCTTATAATTAAAAGAAAATAAGGAATTGCATACTCACCTCTTGCTTCTTAGCATCACGTCCTCGACCCAAATGTTGGTCCACCAGTTTGTCAGCTGCAAGCTGCAATAGTGATTTAAACCGTCAAATCCATGAATTCAGCCTCAAGAATCGAACCAAGCTCACAAAGTGTCAAATCATTCAATATGAATATAACTCGAACCTTTTTGAGCTACAAAAGTGATAGCAAAGCCTTTAAAATTCAAGAAAAATGCAATGCATCCTGAATCTCCAAATTTTCATGCAAGAATTATTCCTGCCTCCAGTGACAAAAAAGATTAACGTCATTAAAAGATGCCAAAAAAACAGTTTAGGAGTACAAAGGAATCCAGTAATGCTAAAAACTATTCTAAAATGTGAGTAGAGACGGCAAAAATTTTTTCCACTGAGAGCACAATGTAAAACTCCAAAGTACCCCTACTGAGATGAATGCTGTTCTGCTGAGATAAATGTGGCTCCGCCACTGATTGGCAGGATGCCGCATAGCCAAACTACGTGAAAGAGTACTTCCCCTGCAAAGTGAAAGCACCATCAATTCAAAAGAGCAAGGACAAGCTGCTGCCATCGGATCTCATACCATATTAGTATACATAGAATCAGAAAGAAAGGGAAGGAAAAAATGAAACAAAATTACTTGGTCAATAATCATAACTTGCGGAAGAAGTTTTACCCTCTCTCTCTCTCTCTCTCTCTCTCTCTCCAAGGGGCAGTGAGATTACAGACCAAAAGACCTCTGCTTATAAATAACAGAGCGACGAGAAGGAATGAAAAAGATAGATATGTATATGTTTTAAATAAGTGAATGTTTCCTATGCATAATGAAAATGCTATGTACGAAGTATGAATTTTAAGAAACTGGCACACAGGAAAATTTTGATGTTATTGAATTACATTTACTTCAGATCAAGCAACATACCCATATGTGATTAGTCCTGACTTGCAAGAAAAGAACTGATTCAGTGGTGATAGCTAAATCTCACACCGTATGTTTGTGTATCAAAAAAATGAACTAAGCTTGTGTAAGGAAGTGAAGCCAACTTGGTAATCCAACCTTGTGGGGTCATTGTGCAATCTTGCAGTACATAAGAAACAATTTTGAGCAATTTGTTTTAGCATTACATTAAAGAACTTTTAGAGAGAGAATTACACTCATACAGTCAGTTTCCTCAAGATCAAGATCTATATACGTTCACCAACCAAAACAAATACCAAATGCCTCTAAAATTGTAGAAAAACTACAGTAACTTCGTTTTTGTTGGTCAAAGCTTATCAAGTAACTGCAATACTTAGTACTAGTGAATTGCTTACCTCAACAAAGTAAAGAACTGCGCAAGGACACTTCTGAATTGAAAGAAATCTGAGTCTACAGAGATGAGAGATCATTTGCAATAAACGGAACACGCCATAACCTGGGTGTCCATAAAGAGGTTAGATTACATGTTGCTTCATGCAATAATGTTAGCTAGGAGACCTCCAAATTTCTAGCAATTTAAGTCATCTGAGGTTGCAAACCTTTTTAGATTAATAGCCACGAAACAGCCGCAATCAAAGGACAGAAAAGAAGGAACTAGAACAGAAAAGAAGTTGATGGTGATGCTTCACGAGAATCTGTTGTAGTTACAAAATATAGAATTCATCATTAGTGTCTATTGGAAGAGCTTCCCACTTGTATGAATCAAGCGAAAGCGATCTAGAAATCAGCAGAGAGCATGGAAGTCAAAATGGGCAACAAAAAAATGAAGCATTAAATTGGAAAGATGCTGCCATACCTGAATCAACAACTTGAGAGAATAGAACCGACTCAATGGCGGTAAATGCCCCCATTTCATATATAGACATGACAAAGCACAACCTAACTTGTAAGTGAGGGAAGCAGACATGGTGCTCTGTTCTTGTGTATAGCATGGTCATGTTACATTGTTGCACTGCTTAAGAAACACGTTAGAGCAACTAGTTACATCACTAGACAAATATATACTACCTTTAAGCGGGAGAAAATAACACTCATACACTTAGCTTCTTAAAGAAAAAATTGTAAGATGAACTATATCGTAGCTAATTATTTTGTTATTCAGCAAAAACTACTTTTCTTATTTGTCCTACTTAATCAAGTATTCTTTCTTTGTGGTTTTAATCTCTTACAACTTGGAATACTTATCTTTGAATAAACTTCTAATATTCACCAAATACTAGGGTAATTAAGCGATGTTTTGACCTTTCAATAATTGAAATACCTCATTAGACGTATCCACAATAACTGAGTTACTAGAAGTGAAGTTTAAAAGTTCAAACTTTTGCTTCAGTTTAGCGAAATACCCACGGATTGGCTTTGATAATTAAGATATTTTGGTGTTACTAATTTTTATTAACGAGTATTGGCTAGAATTTGACAAAACTTATGGATGTGTACGTATCTAAAACAAAACAAAACAAAAACTATAAACACCAAAGTTTTCTGAATTTTTATTTGATCACAAGTGGACTAACAAAATATCCACAAATTCGAATTTCAAAGAAGAATAACTGTGGCGCCCGCCGACCCAGCTCGTCCGAGTCGACGTTCGCCAATTCTTTCTTCGTTAACTTTGTATACATAAACGTTTCTTTTTATTTGCGGAAGTGTAATTTAAAATCTTTACTTTCAAAATAGAGTAGAAATTTTGGGAAAATTTTTTTTTTTTTTTTTGAAACACATTTACACCACTTTCTGTTTTTCTCAAAACATACTAACATATATATATTTTTTTTTTCTTTTCATTTTTGTTCCATTTCATTTACATATGGTCTGCATATATAAATATATACATATGTATAAAATTATCATTACATTAAATAAAAAAAATGATTCTTAGAGAGATAAAAATTCTTAGTTGTTACAATAACTAAAGAAAGAAGTTATTTACCACTATCTTGTTCGTCAACTACAAAAACCGCATGGTACTTTGAATTTCTTTGAAATTTTTCAAGACTTAGGCCCTGTACACGCAAAATTAAAACAAAAAAAGGAGGAATATTCAAATTAGGGAAAAAAAAAAGTGCAATAGTAAATAGAAAGGACAAGTGGCTGGTGATAGAGTTTATACCCAAAGCTGAACTGGTGGACTTGTGATAATCATTGGCCTAACTGATCTGATCCAAATCTCTTTCGTATTTCTGTTGGACCCATTTCCTCATCGTTTATTTTTAGGTATTGTAAAGAGGTGAGGCTGGTTATTGATGCAGGCACTGATTCGAGATTGAAGCATCCCCTAATATCAAGGGTTTGGAGTGAAGACAGCTTGCAAATCCACTCCGGAAGGCCCGTAAGTTTTGGTAGCCCTGCCAATTTCAAGATGCGTAGGCTTGCAAGGGCAAGGGTTTCCGGTCCCTCAAACCGTTCGAACTCCTCACAGTTGTAAATCTTCAATTCCTCAAGGGAGGTGAGATATTGGATGCTAGGAGACAGATACATCAGTCCAGAACAACTAGAGATACTTAGTTTCTTGAGGGAAGCAAGGCCTTTCATCCTCTCATCCGGAAAATATTGTAGATCGACGACACCACCGATACATAAAGACGTCAATTTGGAGAGTGGATAGGGGAAAGTAGTTGATGATGATGTTTCCTCTGACTTTGATATTTGCTCAAATATCTTCCAGCTAATATCCTGCAATGCCAAGTGTCCCTCAACGTTTGGATAACGTGGCATGGATGTAAGATTTGGGCAAAAGGCGATTGTCAATGAAGAAAGACGAGGAAGTGACGGCAATAAAAGTTGCTCCACTTGATTCTCTGTCATGCCCGACCTCCACCACCCTCTGAACTTGGGCAACACAAATAGTTTGAGTCTTCGAAGAGATGGCAATACCGATACTGACGGTGAGGATGATGTGGAAAAGTAGTTATCACTCTCGTTCACGTTTATATACTCCAGTGATCCCAAGTGAGCTAGTGATAATGTCTGAAGATTAGTCAATTGACTCAGTCCACTCGGCAGATGAGTTATTTGTTGACACTGCTCAACCTCAAGATGCCTGAGATTGACTAATTTCTCAATTTCACTAGGTAACTCACGAAGGTTAGGGCAATCTTTCAGCTTCAATATTCATAACTTGCAGAAGAAGCTTTACCCCCCCTCTCTCTCTCTCTCTCTCCCCAAGGGGTAGTGAGATTACAGACCAAAAGACCTCTGCTTACAAATCTGGTATAACATAAAACCATAACAGAACGATTAGAAGGAACGAAAAAGACAGATTTATACATTTATTTAATAACTGAATATTTCCTATGCATAATGAAAAAGCTATGTACAAAGTATGAATTTTAAGAAACTAGCACAAAGGAAAATTTTGATGTTGTTTGAATTACATTTACTTCGGATCAAGCAACATACCCTTACGTGATTAGTGCCGACATGCAAGAAAAGAACTGATTCAATGGTGATAGCTAAACCTCCCACCATACGTTTGTGTAAGGAAGTGAAGCCAACTTGGTAATCCAACCTTGTGGGGTCATGGTACTCTGTTCTTGTGGATAGCATGGTAATGTTACACAGTTGCACTGCTTAAGAAACACGTACTTGTTACATCACTAGACATATATATACCACCTTCGAGAGGGAGAAAATTACACTCGTACACTTTGTTTCATCAATAAAAAACTATAAGATGAACTATATAGTAGCTAATTTTTTTGTTATTCAGCAAAAACTACTTTTCTCATTTTTCATACTCAATCAAGTATCGTTTCTTTATGGTTTTAATCTCTTACAACGTGGAATAGTTATCTTTGAATACTCTTCTAATATTCACCAAATGGCAGGGTAATTAAGTGATGTTTTGACCTTTTAGTAATTGAAATTCCTCATTAATCGTATCTGCAACAACTGAACTACTAGATGTGAAGTTTAAAAGTTCAAACTTTTGCATCCGTTTAGTGAAATACCGATGGATTGGCTTTGATAATCAAGATATTTTGGTGTTACTAATTTTTATTAAGGAGTATTGCTATTATTTGACAAAACTTATGGATGTGTATGTATCTAAAACCAAAAAAAACAAAAAAACAAAAACAAAAGACAAAACAAAAAACAAAAAAACAAAAAAACAAAAAAACAAAACAAAAACTTTAAAACACCAAAGTTCTCTGAAGTTTTATTTGATCGTAGGTGGACAAACAAAATATGCACAAAATTGAATTTTAAAGAAGAGTAACTAAAGAAAGAGGTTATTTACCATTTGTTTGTCTGCTGCAAAAACTGCATGGTACTTTGAATTGCTTTGAAATTTTTCATGACTTAGGCCCTGTACACACAAAATTAAAACAATAGAAAAAAGAAAAAATATTCAAAATGAGAAAAGAAGTGTGATATTAAATAGAAAGGACAAGTGGCTGGTGATATAGAGTATATACCTGAACCTGAACTAGTGGACCTGTGATAATCATTCTGATCCGAATCTCTGTCATATTTCTGTTGGACCCATTTTCTTGTTGTTTATTTTTAGGCATTGTAACGAGGTGAGGCTGGTTATCGATGCAGGCACTGATGTGAAATCGGGGAAATTGGGGCATTGCCAAATTTCAAAGGTTTCGAGTGAAGACAGCTTGCAAATCCAATCCGGAATGACCATAAAATTGGGGCAATCCGAAATTGAGAGTTGTTTTAGAGTGGTAAGGAATTGAAGTTCCCCAGGGAGAGTCACTAGCTGTGGTAGCCTTTCAAAACTCAGAGAGCGCAGGGTTGTTAGGGCTTGCCACGCAATCGAGTCATCATTTGATACTTGAAGCTCCTTACAATTGGCAATCGTCAATTCCTCAAGGGAGGTGAGATGTTGGATGCCCGTAGGTAGAACATTCTTTAGTTTTGGCAGCCCTAAGAGATTCAGGACACGTAGGCGTGTAAGGGTGGGGGTTTCAGGCCACTTAATCCCTTCAAACTTCTCACACTCCCAAATTTCCAATTCCTCAAGGGAGGTGAGATGTTGGATGCCTGGAGGTAGAGGATTCTTTAATTTCGGCAGCCACTTGAGTTTCAGGCTGCGTAGGCGTGTAAGGGCTGGGGCTGGGGTTTCCGGCCACTTAATCCCTTCGAACTCATAACAAGTGATTATTTCCAATTCCTCAAGGGAGGTGAGATGTTGGATGTCTCGAAGATTCTTTAGTTTTGGCAGCAACTTGAGTTTCAGGCGGCGTAGGCGTGTAAGGGCTGGGGTTTCCGGCCACTTAATCCCTTCGAACTCATCACAACCGTCTATTTCCAATTCCTCAAGGGAGGTGAGATGTTGGATGCCTGGAGGTAGAGGATTCTTTAATTTCGGCAGCCATGTGAGTTTCAGGCTGCGTAGGCCTGTAAGTCCGGGGGTTTCCGACCACTTAATCTCTTCAAACTCCTCACAATCGACAATCGACAATTCCTCAAGGGCGGTGAAATGTTGGATGCCTAGAAGATTCTTTAATTTCGGCAGCCACATGAGTTTCAGGCTGCGTAGGCCTGTAAGTCCGGGGGTTTCCGACCACTTAATCTCTTCAAACTCCTTACAATCACTAATCTCTAATTTCTCAAGGGAGGTGAGATATCGAATGCTAGGAGATAGATTCTTCAGTCCATGGCACTTCCAGATATGTAGTTTCTTAAGGGAACTGAGGCCTTTCATTTGATCATTCATAAAATATTCTAGATCCATGACAGAGGAGATTTTTAAAGACGTCAATTTGGAGAGTGGATAGGGGAAAGTAGTTGATGATGATGTTTCCTCTGACTTTGCTGTTTGCTCAAATGTCTTCCAGCTAATATCCTGCAATGCCAAGTGTCCCTTAACTTTTGGATAACGTGGCATGGATGTAAGATTTGGGCAAAAGCCGATTGTCAATGAAGAAAGACTAGGAAGTGACGGCAATAAAAGTTGCTCCACTTGATTCTCTGTCATGCCCGACCTCCACCACCCTCTGAACTTGGGCAAGTAATATAGTTTGAGTCTTCGAAGAGATGGCAATACCGATACTGACGGTGAGGATGATGTGGAAAAGTAGTTATCACTCTCGTTCACGTTTATATACTCCAGTGCATCCAAGTGAGCTAGTGATAATGTCTGAAGATTAGTCAATTGACTCAGTCCACTCGGCAGATGAGTTATACCACAAACCTTAAGCTCAAGATGCCTGAGATTGACTAATTTCTCAATTTCACTAGGTAACTCACGCAGTTTAGGGCAATATTTCAGGTTAAATGTTTGCAAATTAACTAGGTTGGTAATAGAAGCGGGTAGGGTTTCTATAAATCCACCGACAAGTTCAAGATACCTCAAGTGCTTCAACTCACCAATAGAATCTGGTATTTTTCTAATCCTCGCACCTTGTAGATCTAAAGTGCGTAAAGACTTAAAATTTGAAATAATTTCAGCCGGCCAATAGTCAAAATCTAGTTCTAGGAAAAGAAATGAGCGAAGCCTTTGTGCTTGAAGCCGTGAACTCGGCACTTTCTCTAGCTGTCTTGCTGAATGAGGATCAACGGAAACGTGACGAACTGATTTGCTTAGAGTATTCTCTTCACAAGAAGCTAATCTCACATACTTTTCTCCTGCAACTTGTATCGCAAGATCATGAACCAGGTCATGCATTTTGCATGTTGTTACCATGTTCAGTTCTTCATCTATTTTAGCTTCTTGAAAGAACGATCTCCAAAGTAAATCCTTAAAATATCCATAACCTATTTTCTCTAGACTTTGGCTTGGATTCGGCCTTATAAATCCTTGTGCTAACCAAAGACTTATAAGTGTTTGGACATCAAATTCATGATCCTTAGGAAACAAGCTACAATAGGCAAAGCAAGGCTTCAAATGGGACGGAAGATAATCGAAACTTAACCTAAGTGTTGGTAAGATTTCATTTTCTGCTAGAGGAATGTTTGAAAGCTCCTTTTTAAGGAAGGAAGGCCATTCTATTTCTGGATTTCTAGAGCTTAGTAGCACACTTCCTATCATACTTATGGCAAGGGGCAGTCCCCCACACTTTGCCAAAATCCCCTTTGCAATATCCACCATCTGGTTAGACAGCTCTTTTCCCTCATAATTAGCCCTTTTCTTAAAGAGATTCCAAGAGTCTTCTGGATCTAGAATCCCTAATTCATATGGTTGCATGGTGCTTATAACATTTGCAACCGTATGAAGACGAGTGGTTACAATTATCCTACTCCCCTTTGAACAATTTTCTGTCAGCAAATCTTTTAACTCTGTCCATTTTCTACTTTCCTCGCTCCAGACGTCATCGAGTACAAGAAGGTACCGTTTTTCATTAATTTGTTCTCGAAGTTTTTTTTGCAATTGTTCCATCTCCAGGTTTTCTACTCTTTTATTCGTTATTGTTTTAATTATCTTCTCGCAAAGTAATTTTACAGCGAAATCATCCGACACACACACCCAGATTGTCAAGTCAAAATGTTGTTGGACACTTGCATCATTGAAAACAAGTTGAGCAAGTGTAGTTTTTCCAAGTCCTCCCATCCCAACTATGGGGATGACAGACACTTTCGCTTGCTGAGCCCTATTTTTTGGGTCCAACAAGAGTTCTACAATTGCTTCTCTATCTTTATCTCTCCCAACAACATTTTCCTTGACTACAAATGAGTGACTATCTCGCCCAGCAGGTTGGATCTCTTTTGGAACCACCACAAAATGGAAGCGATTTTTATCAGCTGAAATAGCATCGAGTCTCTCCCAAATAGTCTTAATTTCCCGAGCCATCCCGTGCCGGAAACGAAGTTGGTTGTTGGACGAGAAGAAAGTGCATACCTTGTTCCATATTTTCTTTCCAGGCATCAACTGCCGTCTCAAACCTTCAGTGTTGACTTCATCCACCAGATCCTCAGCCTCATTCAGCACGTCCTCCAGCTTCTGCAGCCAATCTCTGACCTGCTCTTCATGGATCTGCCGCTTCTCCGCATCGACAAGGACAGCTCTGATGGTTGTGAGGGTGCTTTCGAGCTTCTCAAGATCATCTCTGACACGGGAAAGAGATTTAATCTGTTGCACAGCAGCAGAACCCAAGGTCTCAATGATCAGTTCTGCAATAGGACTCAGGATTATGTCTGCCATGTTTGGCTTGAAACAGATTCAAAGAAAGCAGAGAGTTTCAAAAGGTTTTCTAGCAAATTAAGCAAGTAAGAGATGTATTTGTGTGGTGAAGACAACATCGTCCCTTGCTCCTTTATATTCCTGTTATTATTTACTACGTTGTATTGGATTTTTTTTTTCTTTTTTTTTATCAAAAAGATAAAAGTAAGATCGAACGGGAACCACAGACCTGAGAAGATACAATTATTACTCTGTTTTCTGAATTTAACTGATGGACCGGCTTAAGTCCCCACTTAAAATAAATGTAAGATGTCTCTGGAGGAAAAGACAACTCAAGTATCCGTTTGAGTAATGGCAAAGAAAATTTAACATGTTAGGCCCCCCTTTTTTTTCTATTCTTTTTTTTTTTTTTAACTCGGGAACAAAAACTAAAGATAAATGTTTTTTTTTTCTTTTTCACACTCGAGTTAAAAAAATAATACCTCATTTTTTTATAGTTGATGCTTCCTAGTTCACCAAGTGGTCTCTGTGAAATCCTAATTCTTAACAGGATTTTTTTTTTTTTTAAATTGTGCTGATTAGTTTTTACAAACTTCAAATAATGCTAATTGTGGGGAAAAAAAAAAGATTGCACAGACATGGAACAAGAAATCCGGTGCTGGTTAGATTTTTTTTTTTTAAATCTCCTAATGATTAAAGTCACAAGTGACTGTTAATCTAATATTCAATTTAATCTTTTTTTTTTTTCCTGAAAGGAAGTCAGAAGAAAATCCCAACACATTATATCCATGGGGCATTTATTTGTGAGGGACCCTTTCTTATCTACTCATACCAAACTATCCGCGTTGTTATTAAATTCCCAAGTCAACCTAAAGTCTCCTTGCCACATATTTTCTATCTCTTAAGCCTCCAATGTTGAAAATAGTTGGTGCGCTTCTTAAAATAGTACCCCACTCAGTTGGTGTGAAATGAAAGATGACAAATTAAGGGGACGAATTTCTTTTTACATGATAAGATTTTTGTAATTAATATAAGGTGACTTTTTTCACATTTTTATGTACTAAAAAGACTTTATTTACTTATCTCAAAAAGAAAAAAAAAAAAGACTTTGTTTGTCAAATTACACTTTCCTACTAAAGGATGCTGATATTAGAATGGGTGAAACTATCAATATTAATATTAGTGACATTTAAGTTCAAAAAAAAAAAGTTAGGGACATTTAATAAGCATTTTTTGTAGTTATTTAATTGGAGAATTATTTACACGAATACTTTTATATATATTTTTTAATTTCTTAGCCTATAATTCTATAAGTTAATGTGTACTATATTTATTATAAATAAGTAAAATTTAACCATTTGATTAAATTTGAACGGTATTAAATTGGTTCTTACTATAAACCATGGTAGGGTATATAAAATGATCGCTATCGTAGTCTTATCCCAAATTACTATTTAAAATAGTTGGCACATTTCTTAAAACAGTACTCCTCTAGTCGGTGTGAAACGAAGGGGGCGTTTAATTTTGTTTTTGAGAATGATTTTTTATTTTCCAAAATACAGAAAATGAAAATGATCCTAAAATAGCGTTTGTTTATTTAACATTTTCAAAACCATTTTGAAAATATTAGGTGCGTTTGTTTTCGTTTTTGAGAATAATTTTCTATTTTCAAAAACACGAAAAATTTTAACAGTTTCAAAATAGCATTTGTTTATTTAACGTTTTCAAAATCATTTCGAAAACATTGTTTTCAACTACGTTGTTTTTTTTTTTTTTGGTTTTTTGAAAATGAAAAAAAAATTATTTTTACTTTTTTATTTTCATTTTCTCCTACTTTCTCTTCTCTCTCTGTGTGTGCATGTACAACGTCAATGACGATGACCATGTCCGATAATGACCTCCATCTCCGGGGAATGACGACGACCACGGACTAGTGGCGACGACCTCCTTGTTATGACGACCACCAACTCATGACACCGACCATTGGCTCATGACCCAAATCTCACCGTCACCGTCACCTAAGATTCGGACCACTAATATCTTCTACCCCTACCCTTTATTGCAAAACCCACCACCAATGGGTTTTTTTTATTATGTCTAATAAATTATTTTTTGTTTTTTTTTTTAAAATTAAATATAAATATGTTTTCATAAAATACTAACTTATGAAATGGGTTTTCAAAAATATAACCAAACAAAGTTTCATTTTTATGTTTCTCAAAATATATACTCAAAAAACATAACCAAACACAATTTTAGAAATAGTCTCAACACAGTTTTCAAAACGTTCTCATTTTTAATTTTTTCGAAAATAGAAAATATTTCAAAAATAATATCAAACGCCACCATTGTATTCAACTATGTTATTTTTTTAAGTTTTTTAAAAATGAAAAAAAATTGTTTTCACTTTTTTGTTTTTATTTTCTCCCTCCCTCCCTCCCTTTCTCTCTCTTTCTCTCTCTCTCTCTACCTGTGCAACTTTAGTGACGACGACCATGTCTGACGATAACTTCTATCTCTGGCAAAGGACAATGAACATGGACTGCCGATGATGGTGATAGCCCCCTCATGACGACGACCACCAACTCGCAGTGATGACTATCGACTTGCAATCTAAATCTCACCGTCACCGTTATCTAGACCTAAGATCACCAATATCTTTTACTCCTACCCTTCATTGTAAAACCCACCACCAAATGGGTTTTTTTTAATTAAACATAAATATATTTTCGTAAAATACTCACTTATGAAATAAGTTTTCAAAAATATAACCAAACAAAGTTTCATTTTTATGTTTATCAAAATATACACTTAGAAAACATAATCAAACACAGTTTTAGAAGTAGTCTTAATACAGTTTTCAAAATATTCTTATTTTCAATTTTTTAAAAAACAAAAGACCTTTTAAAAATAATACCAAATACCATTGAAAGATTGCAAATTCACTGTTATTGATAATAACAACGGCTAATCACCTAAGCCATATAGATGAAAGGGTAAGGAACACTTCGGGATTACAATGAAACACTTATATATATATATATAAATATGAAAAACTTGTGTGCCACGTAGAATCCTTAGAGATAGTTTTAGGTTTATAGATGACATATTCTACTTTTTTAAATAATAAAACAGTGTTCTTCGCATTAAAGATAATATACCCTTCAAATAGAAGGCAAGCCTTTAAAAAATTCTTGTATTTTTTATTTTTATTTTTTCACACAATTGATTCTTGCTTTCGTACAGAAAAATAGTTTATCAACACATAAATTCGATCACAACTTTGTTAAGCTGATTTTTATCATCAACAATAAGATTCTTGTAATTAAAATAAGGTGACACTTTTCATATTTTCATATTATATAAAGACGTGGTTTTGTTTACCAAGTTACACGTTCCTACGAGAGGATGTAGAGATTAGTATATATGTGAAACTACCATTATCCATATCAGAGACATTTAAATGAGCATTTTTTTTTGTTAGTTACTTATTTGGAATATTGTTTTGAATTTCTCTCAAAAAACAATAATAAACTTTACAACTGTGAAGATTAAAAAGAAGAAGAGAAATTTAAAACTTTTAAAAAATTAGTTAAAAGATCAAACTATTAAATAAAGTTATTCACATTTGATATATTTATTATTATTTTATTTTCATGATATGAGATTTGAATGGAAAGTTAATTAGTTTGTGAGTTGAGAATCTAAAATGTAATTAAATTTTAAAAATAAACTCTTTAAAAATATTTAAATAAAATGATCAAATCCCAACATTGATTTTAAAATTTGAGCATAAATAATAATATTTATAAATTTGAACTTTTTTTAATTGTCTAATTGTTGAATACCTCTTTTACTCTTCTTTTATGTAATTATAATAGTTTTTGGCAAGTTTTCTTTTTAATTTATCAGTTTTTAAATGGAAATTTATTTTTCAACAATGATCAGATCAGCTAAAGAACGCAAGATGTGGATGATCAGATCTGCAATGGGGGTGAGGATTATGTCTGCCATGTTTGGCTTGAAAAAGCTTCAAAGAAAGAAGAGAGTTGCGAAAGGTATTCTATGGCAAATTTGCAATTGAGAGATGTAATTTTGTGGTGAAGACAGCATTGTCCCTTGCTGCATTATGTTCTTGTCATTATCTACTACGTTGCAGTAGATTTTTTTTTTCCCCCTCTTTTTATCAGAAAGACGAAAGAAAGGTATAACGTGAACCATAAATCTGGGAAGAGACATTCATCAGTCTGTTTTCTGAATTTGACTGATAGGCTCACGTTAAACCCCACTTAAAATAAATGTAAGATGTCTCTAGATAAAAAGAAAACTCAAGTAATCCGTAAAAGTGACGGCGAAGAAAACTTAAAAGTATTTTTTTTCTTTTCTATGTTTTTTTTTTCTTGGGAGCAAAAACTTAAGATAGTGTTTGGTATTGTTTTTAAAATCTGTTATGTTTTCAAATTTTCTGAATTTAAGATCGTTTTGAAAACAATTCTGAGAATATTTCTGAAATTGTATTTGGTTTTATTTTCTGAGTGTATGTTTTGATAAACAAAAAAGTGAAACTGTGTTTGGTTATATTTTTGAAAACCAGTCATTTTATAAGTATTCTATAAAAACATATTTATGTTTGATTTAAAAAAAAATTTATTATGAATATCAAAAATTAAAAATTAATAAAATTTTTTAATTGAAAAATGAATTTAAAATTAATAACCATAATATTTAAGTAATTACTATATCAATTAAATCTTAATTAACCATAATAATTAAATCAGAGAAATGGAAGAAATGGGAAAAATGAAATTAAAGAAAACGACTTTTAGTCGTTTTCAATTTTACGTTGAGAGCAAAGGAGATTTTGGATTCGTTTTGAAATTTGTTTTCAAAAACAATACAAACCAAACACAATTTCACACCGATTTTGAAATCGATTTTCTAGGGAATCGTGAAATCTGTTTTGGAAACAAAACCAAACACGCACTAAGATTTTTTTTTTTTTAACTCTCGATTTAAAAAAATAATAATAATGCTTCTTTGTTTATAATTGATGCTTCCTAATTCACCAAAAAAATTTTGTTTTTGATGCTTCCAAATTGGTTTCTCTAAAATCCTAATTCCTAGCAGGATTAACATAAAAAAAAATTGTGCTGATAAGTTTTTACAAACTTCAGGTGATACTAATTGTGGAACAAATAGGATTTTTCCCCCAAAAAAAGATTGTACAGACATGGAATAGGAAATCCGGTATTAATTAGAATATTTTTGTTCAAATCTCCAAACGATTAAAATCACAAGCGACTGTTAATCTTCTATTCAATTTAATCAAATTTCTTTTCCTGAGGGAAACTCATAAGAAAATCCCTACAAGCTGGCATTTATTTGTGAGGGACCCTTTCTTGTCTACCAAACCATCCGCGTTGGTATTAAAATTCCCAAGTCAACCTAAAGTCTCCTTGCCACATATTTTCTATCTCTTTAGCCTCTAGTTAATATTGAAAAATAGATTTCTTAAAACAGTACCCACTTAGTCGGCGTGAGGTGAAAGATTGCAAATTCACTATTGTTGATAGCAAAGGGACGAATTTCATTTTACATGATAAGATTTTTATAATTAAAATGAGGTGACTCTTTTCACATTTTTATGCAATAAAAAGGCTTGGTTTTGTTTATCTGGTTACACTTTCCTACTAACCATTATCCATACAAGTGACATATAAATGAGCATTTTTTCTAGTTAATTGAAATATTATTTTCAAAATTAAAAAAAAAAGTTAGTTACCTTGGATTTTTAGTGACGGAGTAATGGTGGTCGCTAAGTGAGAATTAAAAGGTGTTCAGTTAATTTTATGACTATGATGATTAGACTTCTAGAAAATTAGGTTTCAATTGTAAAACTTAAATCTATTAAGCGGGGTGATATAATATCTCTATATATCTCTGATTATTATTATACTTTTACTATGTGAGACTCGGAATGGAAGTCAATTTATTTATTTATTTTTTCCTAGAAGGGAACTCACGAGAAATTTCTGCAAAGTATATCCATTGGGGTATTAATTTGTGAGGAGCCTATTGTCTACTTATGGTTATATGTCCACGATTTTATTAACATTCTCAAGTCAACCTAAAGTCTCCTTGCCACATATTGTCTATCTCTTTGGGCTCCAAATTAATAGAAGAGACTACGGCTGGTATCAATTTATATTCTCTATCAGTAGGTTCATTTTCAAATCATTTGGATTTAATCAAACGGATGAGATATTATTTTATATAATACATATAATACACCTTACCTCATGAAAATTAAAAAAAAAAAAAAAAGCAAAGACCTAAGCTTCACTGCAAAATCACCCACCCAACCTATGAAGTGGCCCCTTGTCGACGACCTTCTAAAATCGTCCACCTCCCCCTATCGACCTTTACTATGAAACTGCAAAATCATCCACCAACAAAGGGGTGTCATGGGTGTGGAGATTTCACTCAAGCAAGAGAGAAAGAGAGAAAGATAGAGAGGAGGGTTTCTGTTGTCCGCCGCATTCTTTCCATGTCCTTCCTCCCGAATCCCCCTCTAGTTCTTCCTTCTACAAGGGAGTAAGCTTTTCTTTTACTTTATTTTCTTTTAATTTCAATTTCTTAGTCTATAATTTTATAAGCTAATATACACTATATTTATCATAGATAAACAAACTTAACAGCTTGATTAAATTTGAATGGTATAAAATTGATTCTTACTACATACTACATTAGGGACCCTAAATTAATATTGAAAAAAGTCGACACATTTCTTAAAACAGTGCCCCATTACTCGGTGTGAAATGAAAGATTGCAAATTCATTGTTAATGATAGTAAAAGGGTGAATTTTATTTTATATGATAATTATTGACAGAGTATTGAGTAACCCATAGCATGGGGAGTATGGTACCTACAAAAGCTACAGTAATCGAGAAGTACGAAGATCATGAAAGGTTGACTTAACACACCGAGATCTCAGCCATTATGACAGTTTGAACAACATATCCAAATGACAACTGGCTTATGCGAGGAGCAGGAAGTACGTGAGAATATATTTTATCTGCACATCCTGAATAATTGTAATTTGAATTTCAAGTAATCATACATGAAAAATATATATATATATATATATAAATGACTTGCATGTCGCATAGAAACCTAGGGACTGTTTTAGGTTTATAGTTGCCTTATTGTACTTTTCTAAATAATGAAACAATTTTCCTGTTTTAAAAATAATATACCCTTCAAATAGAAGGTGTGCTTTTATAAAATTCTTGTATTTTTTATTTTTTATTTTTTCACACATTGATTCTTGCTTTCTTATGGTAGAATAGTTTATTAGTATATTAATTCGATCACAACTAAATTTTTATCGTCAATAATAAGATTCTTATAATTAAAATAAGGTGACTGTTTTCATATTTTCATATTATATAGAGGTGTGGTTTTGTTTACTAAGTTGCACGTTTCTATTAGAGGATGTAGATTAGTATATATGTGACACTACCATTATTCATATCAATGACATTTAAATAAGCATTTTTTTCTAGTTATTTATTTGGAATATTGTTTTGAATTTCCCTTCAAAAACGACAATAAACTTTACGATTGTGAAGATTAGAAAGAAAATGAGAAATTTGAGATCAATTTATTAAATAAAATGGTTCATCTTTAATATATTTATTATTATTTTATTTTTATAATGTGATGCTCGAAAGGAAAGTCAATTTAATTAATTTCTTTTCTATAAGGAAAGTTCCTAGAAATTCCTACAAATTGTATCTATTATGGCATTTATTTATAGAGGACCCCTTTCCGTCCATTTCTGCTATCTATCCGCGTTGTTATTAATTCCCAAGTCAACCAAAAGTCTCCTTGCCACATATTTTCTATCCCTTTGGCCTCCAACGAGCATAATTACCCGCGCTATTGCAACGGTGTATGGCAGATCACAACTTTTTTAGGTTGATTTTTACCATCAATAATAAGATTGTAATTAAAATAAGGTGACTGTTTTCATATTTTTGATATTATATAAAGGCGTGATTTTATTTATTATGTTACACGTTTCTATTAGAAAATGTAGATTAGTATACATGTGAAACTACCATCATTCATATTAATGACATTTAAATAAGCATTTTTTTTTAGTTATTTATTTGGAATATTGTTTTGAATTTCCTTCTAAAAATGATAATAAATTTTACGACTGTGAAGATGAGAAAGAAAAAGAGAAATTTAATATCAATATATTAAATAAAATGGTTTATCTTTAATATATTTATTATTATTTTATTTTTATAATGTGATGCTCGAAAAGAACGTCAATTTAACCAATTTCCTTTTTATAAGGAAAGTTCCTAGAAATTCCTACAAATTGTATCTATTATGGCATTTATTTATGGAGGACCCCTTCCCATCCATTTCTGCTCTCTATCCACGTTGTTATTAATTCCCAAGTCAACCAAAAGTCTCCTGGCCACATATTTTCTATCTCTTTGGCCTCCGACGAGCACAATTACCCGCGCTATTGCAGCTGTGTATAACAGATAACAACTTTTTTTAGGCTGACTTTTACCATCAATTATGAGATTTTTATAATTAAAATAAGGTGATTGTTTTCACATTTTCATATTATATAAAAACATGATTTTGTTTACTAAGTTACACGTTCCTATTAAAGAATGTAGATTAATATATATGTGAAACTATCATTATTCATATAAGTGACATTTAAATAAGTATTTTTTTCTAGTTATTTATTTAGAATATTATTTTGAATTTCCCTCCAAAAACGATAATAAATTTTACAACTGTGAAGATTAAAAATAAAAAAAGAAATTTGATATCAATTTATTAAATAAAATGGTTCATCTTTAATATATTTATTATTATTTTATTTTTATAATGTGATGCTCGAAAGGAAAGTCAATTTAATCAATTTCTTTTCTATAAGGAAAGTTCCTAGAAATTCCTACAAATTGTATCTATTATGGCATTTATTTATGAAGGACCCCTTCCTATCCATTTCTGCTTTATTAATTCCCAAGTCAACCAAAAGTCTCCTGGCCACATATTTTCTATCTCTTTGGCCTCCGACGAGCACAATTACCCGCGCTATTGCAGCTGTGTATAACAGATAACAACTTTTTTTAGGCTGACTTTTACCATCAATTATGAGATTTTTATAATTAAAATAAGGTGATTGTTTTCACATTTTCATATTATATAAAAACATGATTTTGTTTACTAAGTTACACGTTCCTATTAAAGAATGTAGATTAATATATATGTGAAACTATCATTATTCATATAAGTGACATTTAAATAAGTATTTTTTTCTAGTTATTTATTTAGAATATTATTTTGAATTTCCCTCCAAAAACGATAATAAATTTTACAACTGTGAAGATTAAAAATAAAAAAAGAAATTTGATATCAATTTATTAAATAAAATGGTTCATCTTTAATATATTTATTATTATTTTATTTTTATAATGTGATGCTCGAAAGGAAAGTCAATTTAATCAATTTCTTTTCTATAAGGAAAGTTCCTAGAAATTCCTACAAATTGTATCTATTATGGCATTTATTTATGAAGGACCCCTTCCTATCCATTTCTGCTTTATTAATTCCCAAGTCAACCAAAAGTCTCCTGGCCACATATTTTCTATCTCTTTGGCTTCCAACGAGCATAATTACCCGTGCTATTGCAGTGGTGTATAGTAGATCGGATATAAAATATAGATTATGCAGTCTGCATCAAACTATATTATGAAAATGTAATTACACACGCGCGCGTGTGTGTGCATACATGTTTGTAAAACAAAAAGGGGGGGGGGGGGGGGGGGGGGAGGGGGGGGGGGGGGGGGTTGTTGGAATTGTTTAACTATAAGTGTAAAAAGATATGCTAAAGTCCCACATAAAGAAAAGATAAAGAGTCATAGCTCTTTATAAGAGAATACCTTTCTAGTGAACCAATGATGCGGTAAGTGAAGGGACATGCCTACACAACTCGCACACGCGCGCGCGTGGCGTGGGCAGTGAGGCTGTAGAGGTGCTTTTGGCGCTTATTAGGCGCACTTGGCACGTGGCACGTGACACGTGTCGCGTGGAGATTAAATGCTGCAATTAATATTTATTTATTTTATTTTATTTTTATAAAATTAAAATAAAATAATTCAAATTTGAATTTCGAATTTATGAAAAGATGTGGCTTTTCAGAATTAGCATTTAAATTTAATTTTTCTGAAAAGATGTGACTTTTCAGATTTAGCATTCAAATTTAATTTTTCTGAAAAGATGTGACTTTTCAGATATAGCAGCAATAAAATAACAACTGTTTGTATCAACAGTTGTATGTGTTGATGAATGGATGCCATTGAGTCTATATTAAGGGAAATCAGAAAACGTTTAATGAAATAATTTTTCCTTTCGTTTTCAGTTTTCTCTATTTTTTCTTTACCAGATACTCAACTGAGTTCTTATGTTCTTTCTATAAAATTTCTAGTTTTGCTTACTGGAAATTTACGTGAGGCTTGTCATATCCTGAGAGCGATTTGCTACTGAAACCCAACGCAATCTCTACGGAGAGGGGGCAAATAACGCTTTAAAGAAAGCGTATTTCTTTACGTGTTTCAAGTCTCTAATATTTTCTCAACAATTTTAAAGCGTTATTTGATGGAGACCGAAACTACTACTGCCACCATCAAACTGATGAATCAAGATTTGATCAGACTGGATCGTTTTGATGGAACAAACTTTACTCATTGGCAAGACAAATTGAAGTTTTTATTGACTGCATTGAAGATTTTCTTTGTTCTTGATCCGGATTTGCAACCAATTCCAGAGCCCACTGACGAAGACTCTGAAGAATTGAAGGCTGAACGCAAGAAGCGTGTTGAAGACGAATTCATATGTCGCGGCCACATTCTCAATGCTTTGTCTGACCGTCTGTATGATCTCTACACAGATACTGCATCTGCAAAAGAGATTTGGACTGCACTGGAATTCAAATATAAAGCAG
The DNA here is from genome assembly GCA_035233585.1 of Antiaris toxicaria. Lineage (NCBI taxonomy): Eukaryota > Viridiplantae > Streptophyta > Magnoliopsida > Rosales > Moraceae > Antiaris > Antiaris toxicaria. Next base: position 4,435,634 of record CP141155.1, read on the forward strand.
AGGAAGAAGGTACCAAAAAGTTCCTAATTTCGAAATATTTTGATTTTAAAATGGTTGATGATAAACCTATTCTACCTCAAGTTCATGAATTGCAAGTTATTGTTAACAAACTGAGGGCTGTGAAAATAGATCTTCCTAAGTCGTTTCAAGTTGGTGCAATTATTGCAAAATTGCCATCGACTTGGAAAGGCTATAGAAAAAAGATTCTGCACAACTCCGAAGATTTTTCTTTGGAACAGGTTCAGAAACATCTTCGAATTGAGGAAGAATCAAGGACACAAGATAAGAATGACAATTCTTATCTTGGCACCTCCAAAGCCAATGTTGTTGACAAGCCTAATCCCAAGAAGAACAACCACAAGAAAGGAAATTTTCTAGGTCCTAAAAAGGATAAAGAAAAATTCAAGAAAAACAACAAGAAGAATTCCAAAAATTGTTTTGTTTGTGGCAAACTAGGGCATTATGCTCGAGATTGCAGGTACAAAAAGACCCCAAGAGATGAGGCAGTAAATTCTGTTAAAGAAGAAGAAGAGATTGTCGCTACAGTGAGCGAAATCAATGCTGTCCATGGAAAAGTTCCTGGATGGTGGTATGATACTTGTGCCACTATTCATGTTTGCTATGATGGGTCCTTGTTCAAAACCTATCAAGAAGTTGATGGACAAGAGATTCAAATGGGAAATGAAGTTCGCTCCAAAGTGATTGGCAAAGGGAATGTAGAACTCGTTTTCACTTCCGGGAAGAAAATTACCTTAACTAATGTACTTCATGTTCCTGATATGAATAGAAATTTAGTTAGTGGGGATCTTTTAGGAAAACCTGGTATTAAATCTGTGTATGAATCGGGCAAGTTAATTTTGTCCCGAAATGGTGTTTTTGTTAGGAAAGGCTATTCGAGTGAAGGAATGGTCAAGCTTTGTATTAATGACAATAACAATAATAAAAATGTTGCTTCTGCTTATATGGTTGATTCTGTTTCATTATGGCATAGTAGATTAGCACATGTTGGAATTTCTACTATGAAAAGGATGATTAAATGTGGATTGTTTTCATGCGATGTTGATAATTTTAAAAAATGTGAAATCTGCATTAAATCAAAAATGGTAAAGAAACCTTTTCATAGTGTTAAAAGAACATCTCAATTATTAGATCTTATACATACAGATATTTGTGAGATGAATGGTATGTTAACAAGAGGTAGTAATAGATATTTTATTACCTTTATTGATGATTGTTCTAGATTTACATATGTCTATCTACTTAAAACCAAAGATGAAGCTTTTAATGTATTTAAAGCTTACAAAGCAGAAGTTGAAAATCAATTGGGAAGGAAAATAAAAGTTCTTAGAAGTGATAGAGGTGGTGAATATTTTCCAAATGATTTTAATATTTTTTGTGAGGAGCATGGTATTGTTCATGAGTGTTCAGCACCACGAACACCTAAACAAAATGGTTTGGCTGAACGGAAAAATCGAACTTTTCAAGAGATGATTAATGCTATGTTATTGCATTCTGAGTTGCCATTAAATTTATGGGGAGAAGCATTACTTGCTGCATGTCATATTCTTAATAGAATTCCTTTAAAGAAAAATAAGATTTCTCCATATGAGTTATGGAAAGGAAGAAAACCCAATATAGGATATTTCAAAGTGTGGGGGTGTCTTGCTTATTACAAGAACACCGATCCTAAAAGGACCAAGTTGGGTCTTAGGGGGATAAGATGTGCATTTGTAGGATATGCTACAAATAGCAAGGCATATAGGCTCTTGAATTTAGAGTCTAATGTGATAGTAGAATCTAGAGATGTGGAGTTTTTTGAGAACTTATTAACTTTTGGAAATAACTCTCAAAAAACATTGAATGAAGAATCTCAAGATAATACTCCTTCTAAGGTTGTTGAGCAACCCGGTGAGTTAAGGAAAAGCAAAAGAATTCGAAAAGAGAAAGGGTTGGGATCTGATGAAATAGATTCTCAACTTATTTCTTTTTACTTAGTAGAAGGAAGTAGAAACAATGTAATTAGGAAAATTCCTATTGTTTTACAAGTTGAGGATGATCCTAAAACTTATAAAGAAGCTATGGCTTCAAGAGATTCTGCTTTTTGGAAGGATGCGATCAAAGATGAAATGGATTCTATTATGTCTAATCACACTTGGGAGCTTGTTGATTTACCACCGGGTTCTAAGCCCATTGGTTGTAAATGGGTGTTTAGAAAGAAGTATCATACTGATGGTACTCTTAATACCTTTAAAGCTAGATTAGTAGCTAAAGGTTATCGACAAAAAGAAGGAATTGACTATTTTGACACATATGCACCTTTGGCAAGAATAACTACAATTAGAGTTTTGTTTGCTCTATCATCAATTCATAATCTTTATGTTCATCAAATGGATGTGAAAACTACATTTTTAAATGGTGATCTCGATGAGGAGGTTTACATGGAACAACCTGAAGGATTTATTCTTCATGGAAGTGAACATAAAGTGTGTAAGCTTGTTAAATCATTATATGGTTTAAAACAAGCGCCCAAACAATGGCATGAAAAATTTGATTCTACTGTTCTTTCAAATGGTTTTATACATAATACTTCTGATAAATACTTGTATACAAAGGTGTGTAATAAGTGTTATATTTTTATTTGCCTTTATGTTGATGATATGTTGATCATTAGCAATGATATGAAAGGCATAATAGAAACAAAGAGGTTTCTATCTTCCACATTCAAGATGAAAGACCTTGGACAAGTCGATACAATTCTTGGTATCAAGGTGATTTAAAATAGTGGGGGTTACACTTTAACCCAGGTCCACTACATTGAAAAAATGTTGAACAAGTTCAGTCATTTAAAAATTAAGGAAGCTAATACTCCTTTTGATCCAAGCATAAAACTTGTAAAGAATGATGGAAGAGCGGTGGCTCAAATTGAATATGCTAGTGCTATTGGTAGTTTGATGTATACAGTGCAATGTACACGACCCGATATAGCATTCGCGGTTAGTAAACTAAGTAGGTTTACTAGCAATCCAAGTGTTGAGCATTGGAAAGCCATTAGTAGGGTTTATGGCTACCTTCTCAAAACAAAAAATCTTGGTTTACAATATTCTAAATTCCCTACTATTTTAGAAGGATATACAGACGCAAGCTGGATATCGAGTGTAGGAGACAATAAGTCTACCTCAGGATGGGTGTTTACTCTTGGAGGAGCCGCAGTTTCTTGGAAATCTAAGAAACAAACATGTATTACCCATTCAACAATGGAATCGGAATTTGTTGCCTTAGCAGCAGCAGAGAATGAGGCTGAGTGGCTTAGGGATCTTCTTCTAGAAATCCTATTAATTGGAAATAGTTTATCTGCGATTTCTATACATTGTGATAGTCAAGCTACTCTAGCGCGTGCGTATAGTGAAATATATAATGGGAAGTCTAGACATATCAGTTTAAGACATGACTATGTGAGGAAATTAATCAAAGATGGAATTATTTCTCTCACATTTGTGAAATCCAGTCATAACCTTGCAGATCCTTTTACCAAACCTCTTACAAGAGAATTGGTTAGATCAACATCTAGAGAGATGGGGCTCAAACTCCTTGAATAAAGTTCACCAATGATGGCAACCCTACCTAACATTACGAAATGAGTAATTTAAGGTTCAAAGGGTACAAACAAGTCATTGATAAGTGAAGGGTATTTAGCACTAAATTAATATAGCCCTGTCTAGGATGACTAGTGCTGGTTGTTACAGTCTGAGGGATGAGTTTGATGAAACTCTTAATAAAGTTCAGTGTATAAGACAAGTATCTTAAATGTAACAAGGATACTGGAAGAACTTCACCTATGTGAGCTTTGAGGTGGTGCCGCCTCAAAAGAGTTTTGGAGTTTACTTTTTAAAAGTTCATGAAAACAGGATGAGCACATGGCCATTAAAAGTGCTAAGCGAGTATTGTGTAGAATATAAGAACATATGGGTGTTTATATGTGTAGTATCACCGGTTTTTTATCAAAGGAATAGCTGGTTCAAAGTTTAAAGCTACCAGAAATTTCGACTTATACTTTGTGGTACTTACACTAAGGTAAAATTCAAATCGAAAGATATCTTACTCTATTCATAAACATCATTATTGATATCTGGAAAATATTTTGCACTTATATTTAAAAAAGTGGGGATTGTTGGAATTGTTTAACTATAAGTGCAAAAAGATATGCTAAAGTCCCATATAGAGAGAAGATAAAGAGTCATAGCTCTTTATAAGAGAATACCTTTCTAGTGAACCAATGATGTGGTAAGTGAAGGGACATGCCTACACAACTCGCACGCACGCGCGCATGCGTGGCGTGGGCAGTGAGGCTGTAGAGGCGCTTTTGGCGCTTATTAGGCGCACTTGGCACTTGGCACGTGGCACGTGACACGTGTCGCGTGGAGATTAAATGCTGCAATTAATATTTATTTATTTTATTTTATTTTTATAAAATTAAAATAAAATAATTCAAATTTGAATTTCTAATTTATGAAAAGATGTGGCTTTTCAGAATTAGCATTCAAATTTAATTTTTCTGAAAAGATGTGACTTTTCAAATTTAGCATTCAAATTTAATTTTTCTGAAAAGATGTGACTTTTCGGATATAGCAGCAATAAAATAACAACTGTTTGTATCAACAGTTGTATGTGTTGATGAATGGATGCCATTGAGTCTATATTAAGGGAAATCAGAAAACGTTTAATGAAATAATTTTTCCTTTCGTTTTCAGTTTTCTCTATTCTTTCTTTACCAGATACTCAACTGAGTTCTTATGTTCTTTCTATAAAATTTCTAGTTTTGCTTACTGGAAATTTACGTGAGACTTGTCATATCCTGAGAGCGATTTGCTGCTAAAACCCAAAGCAATCTCTACGGAGAGGGGGCAAATAACGCTTTAAAGAAAGCGTATTTCTTTACGTGTTTCAAGTCTCCAATATTTTCTCAACAATGGTGTGTGTTGGTGGGCAGAAATGATGGTCGGCTCAGGAACTCGCCAATGTCAACAATGTATGATAAACATGTTCATACACACGTTATGAACAGCATACAATAAAATGCAAAGGTTGTCATGCATGTCATGCTATGTTCATATAATAGATAGTATAAGCAGAGTTAATTGCTCAGTTGTCGAAAAGCTTCTAAGTGAACAAATAACCAAAAAATACTTCCAAAAAAAAAAAAAAAGCGTAAGCTGCTTAGAGAGGAGACAAAACTTAAACTGGCCACTCTAATGTTTTTCCTAAGATTTAATAGTATGATAAATTTGCATTGGAAAAAATAACGAGAACAATAGAACACTAGTTTGCCAAACATTGTGCAATTAAGTCTTATAAATAAGTTTTAAGATGAGGAATAAACTTATAATAGTGAAACTTTTTGAAAAAAAAATAATAATAGCAAAACCTAGGTATAAAAGCTTAGTTTTTTGATAAGGAACAAAATAGAGAAGTGAGGAACAGCCATGAGGCAAGGTACAAAACAACAATTAGGGGTGAACATCGGGTGGGTTGGGTGGGTTTTTATGAATTTTCAACCCACCAAATGAATATTGGGTGGGTTGACAATTTTTTTTACCCACCGAATCAACTTAATGTAAAAAACAACCCATCCAATTAATATCGGATTGGGTTGGGTGGATTATGTATTTTATTAATAAAAAAAATAAATGATACTAAACATCCAACAACAAATAAAAAATTTAATGGTAAAAAAAATTCATGACATAGTTTTTAAAATAAATTCTATCATAGATTTTGCACAAATAAAAAAATTTCATTAATAGTCAAATGTAAAATAAATATAAGTTATAAAAATCATCAAAATATACAAGAATACTAAAGTAATTAGTGATATTTTTTACAAAATTACCAAAAATTACATCTATATTGAATATCAAGTAATGCATTTTATATATTTAAATAATCTAAACAAAACTTAGGGATGAATATCATTTAGTAAAAAAGAAAAAATAGTAAGTGAGTGAATATTGGGTGGGTTTGGTAGGTTTTTGAAATTTTTTCAACCCATCCAATAAAGATTAGATGGGTTGAAAATTTATTTTACCCACCCAATCAACAAAATATAACAAATTAACCAACTCAATTAAAATCAGATTGAGTAGATTGGATGGGTTTGATGAGTGATCGGTTTTTTTTTCACCCTTAACAACAATTTTATCAACAAAGTTGTTTCTAAAGGATTTATGTGTATAAAAATAGCCTCACACTAACTTTTGGACAACCTTTTTCAAACTCAACGTATTATACAGCACACACTCATCATTGCCAACCAATGGAAAAAGCAAAAAAATATAACCACAGATAAAAAAACAAAGAGCCAAGATCAGATGAAACCAAAAAAAAAAATCACTTTGATGTACTAAACAAAATAAACACAACAGTATCAACCGAACCAAATAGAATAAAATTATAAAACCATTGATTACAAATAATTAATAAGTTTACTAAGTTAATCCATGAGCAAAAAAAAAAAAGAGTAAAGTGTGGCGTCCGTTGACCCAGCTCACCCGAGCCGACGTTCACCATTTCTTTTCTTATTAACTTTGCATACATAAACTTTTCTTTTCTTTTGCGGAAGTGTAATTGAAAAGCTTTACTTTCAAAATTAAGTGAAAATTTTGAGAACTTTTTTTTTTCTCTTAAACATATTTACATAAACTTCCTATTTAATCAAAACATACCAGTTTATATACATTTTTTTTTTAATTTTTGTTCCATTTCATTTACATATTGTCTGCATATATATATTTGAACATATACTTATACAAAAAAATATACTCTGGTAGTTGAAAACATAGCGAGTCCGTCCCCTTGTCCATGACACTTCTGGAATCCGTCTGCCAGTCTCCCTGTTCATCTATCATATCCTGCGTTGGTTACCCTTATCACCTACACCACAAACATACTTGTGAGCTAGACTCAGTAAGCACAAACATACAAACAATTAACTTATATGCATAACCTCTAAGGTTAGTCACATAATGTAATTCTATTCCTTATAGGTTAGTATTCGGGGTTCTTTTATCATAGCTTATCACAACATTCTAATCCTTTCATTTCATGTCTTTCTTTCTTCCTTATCATAACTTTTCTTTTTCTTTTCTTTTTCTTTTCTTTTCTTTTCACTTTCATTGGTGGGCCCGTTGTTGAACGTACCTATTTGTGCGCAGACAGTGGGAGGAGGGGGAGCGACCCACCAACCTACCTCACAGTCACATATGTTTACCCCATTTTAGGGGTAAAACATTAGCTACCGCACCTTCGGGGTAGGGTCCAACCTATAAACTATTGCATCTTCGGGGTAGCATCACATCTGCATGGAGGATATAGACCTGAAGTCTCGACCGTATAGGGAAACCGGTACGCGAACAATTAAGTTTTCAGTTTTATTATCTTGCATTCTTTTAGCTTTTAGATCATAGCCTATTATGCATACATACCATTCCTAAGACATCTCTAACATGATTTCTCAACTAACTTATGTCATAGAAACACATTACAAAGTTAGTCAGTTCGTGGGTAGACAAAGTAAATGCTTGTACTTACAATATCTGTGCAAGTGTGATATCTTTTGGATCCTTGGTATTGCTTCCCCTTTCACTTCTTGTGTTTCCTATAATAGAAATCATCATGGATTATTTCTCATATTCACCTCTTATTTAAAACATAGCAAAAATTGCATTAAAATTCTACATTTTTCTTATTCCTTTTTTTCACTCAAAATCAACTCTTAGAATGTTGTTACTATCCTTGGTTCTGTGTTTTCACACTTTTCCTTAATATTCAAAACTTACTTAACATTCTAATCTTCATAATGTCCACACTCTTAGTTTCTTACTACTAACTCATTTCATTTCCGTTACCGGAATTTTGGCAGCATTTCCGCTTAAAAACTAGAGTCCCGGCGTTTAAGTAACGCCTCAAAACTTAGGTACCTATCAAGTACTATACCAAAGGCCTAATTTTTCATAGAACATTCAAAAGGTTCTATGAAAAATGCTTATCAAGTCACATACATTATCCATTAACACATTCAAAACCACATCCATATAATCAACCATCACTTTCATTTTTCATTATCCATTTCCAACATTTCATTCACTGCTTTATTTCCTCATTCAATTCCTTTTTATATGTTTCATATCAATTCATTCATTTCAAAACTACTAACAACATAAAACATTTGAATTTCATCAACCAAAGCTTCAAACTTAACTTTCAACTTAACTAATCATTTCCAAACAATTACATAACCATTTTCAATCTCTTTTCTTAACTTTAAGCTTAACAAAACTAGCTTAAAGATTTCACAATCCCATCTTCAAAATATTCACAATTCTTCTTAAGGGACTTGATCAATATTTGTTCAAAATTGAAACTAAATACATCTATTGTCAAATATAACCCTTATAACCACTTTTTTCATTAATTTCAACAAGATTAAAATCCCAAATTTCGCTAACATCACAATTTAAGCTCACGAAATCATAAGGAAAAATCATCAAACTTTCAAACCCTAACCATGTGCATTCACGTTTTCCTCAAGAGAAACAAATCAAACTTTTGCATTCAAGTTTTCAAACTCATATATATTCTTTCCTAAGCCATTATCAATTAATTCTAACAAATTTCGAACCCTAATATTTCTATTTAAACATTTTCTCATACTACCCCATTTAGATTTCGAAAATCACAAAACAACTCAAGGGAAAGGGGTTACCTTTGTTCAAAAATGTCCCCTTGCTCCTAGAGAAACTAAGGTCGTGTTTTTTGAAAGGAAACTCAAAGAAAATTCGAGCTTGGGGAGGGTTGAAGTCACGGCTCCACTCGGCTATACAGGGGCCAAAATCACGAGGAAGAAGAAAGGGGAAAGAGAAGCTCGCATACTCTTGGTTCTCTCCCTTTCTCAGTCGACATTTCCCTCTCGGTCTCCCTCTTACTCACACTCCCTTTCTCTCGCTCTCACAGCTGCACGAAGGGAGAAGAAGAAGAAAGAGCAAGAAAGGAGTTTGGGTTGTGGGTTGTAGATTCTCCCACGATCTCTCTCTAGCTCGCCCTCTCTGCCTTCGTCGTTCTATCCCTCTCGTCCTCTCTCTTTTTTTTTTTCTTTTTTTTGCGACTGAAAAGAAGAATAAGGGGAAGGAGATTTGGGTGAGATATTGTTCTCACTCTCTCTTTCCCTTATCAGCTTAAAAAAAAAAAGGCTTCCCCCCCCTCCTTTTTTTTTTTTAAGGCCCAAAAATGATTTAAATTTGACTTAAATCCTAGTCTTTCAATTTTTTTTTTTTTTTTAGTAGTAACCAAACTAAACCATAGGATCAAGCTATTTCTTTCTTCTTACTTTTCAATAATTCCATTAAGACATCGTAACTTGAGAGTATTTTTTTCTCTTAATAACATATCATATTTTTACCATTCACATTATCTGATCGACTTTTGACTGGAAAGTCTAACCGAAAAAATATACTAATCACTTGAGTGGGTTTCTAGGATCATCCATACGGTTGGTTTACCTCATTGACACTTATTTGGTAACATTTCGCCCATTTTATAACAATAAACTTTTCTAACTTGAAAATCTTAATTTTTAACACTGTGAGAATATTTTTATTTTATTCTAAACAGTATTAAATCATTCATATATTTATATATATATAAAAATATCATTACATTATTTTCAAAAAAAAAAAAGATTCCGAGAAGAATAGAAATTCTTGATTATTACATAAAGAGAGGTGTAAAAAACAAAATCAAAGCCATACACAAATCAGAAACAAAAAGAAGCTAAAAGCCAAAGAACCTACTCAGGGGTCCATATAAAGATAACAGCTTAAACCTAATTGAAGATGATAACATGTTAAAATCATTGTTCATAACAGATTAATAGACCAGCTAGAACAGATTATGACAAAACAGAGTCTAAGATAAATGCAAGATTCATGCATGGGACACACACCCACACCTAAACGCACGTATACATGACTCGGTAGGGCATTAATCCAGCACCCCATCATAAAGAAACATAGCCAAGTTCAAAAACATAGGAACTAATTAATAATACCTAGAATATGTCAAAGTCAGCTCTGTGAACTTAAGCAAAGGCAGGTGTGAAAGTGACAAAATCCTAGCCCATAGCAGTTTATAAACACGGACAAATAGAGGGAATACTAAATAAGCTTGTATTAATGAACTGATGCAACACTAAACATGAAAGCTACATTATGTGCATTAATAACATATAAGTGGATAGTAAAATAGATTAGTGTATTAACTACTATATGCAGCCACGTAGCCATGAAAGGATGATTCCAGAAACAAAAACAACAAAAGTCGGTGAAATTTCTTGCCATTAGCTGTTTATAAGATTAACACTGCATTAATTGTGTCTGTACATAGCAAAAGCAAATGATAAATACAAGAAAGCATGTCACCAGTGTACAATGCACACCTTATCACCAGAATCATAAATGCAAAGTGCAAAATATCTTAACTTTATGATTAACTAATTACTTCATGAACTGAATCACATAGCACTCACCATTCAGTTACTACAAAACACCAACAATGAACCTACAAATCTAGTTAGAAACATAAGCCAAACCAACGAAACAATGCAGCAAGGAAAAAAAAAAAAAAAAGAGGAACCAAGCGAGAAGCTGCAAGAAAGTTTGGGATATAAAAATCTTAGAACGAAAATCCAAGATTGAAGAGGCAAAACAAAAACAACAACGAAGCATGAGAGAGAAACTTAATCGGAGAAGAAAGCCAAAAAGAAGAAGAAGAAGAATAGAGGAAATGAGAGAGGGATAGCAGTGGCACAAAGGAAGGGAAAAAAAGTAGTTGACATAAAAATCTGAAACCCTAAATGGTTAGGGTGGAATGACACAAAAGGTCCCAAAAAGCAAGGTTAAGGATTCAATAAAGCAAGGGCAAAACCAGAAGATCAAGTCAAAAAATTCAAAAGGGCAAAACACCCCCATACAGAATCAAGCTCAAGGGGTATTTTAGAGATGATACTGTATAAGAAAAAGTAAAACTAGTCTCCAATTTTAGTAATTATAGATAATGTTGAAAATAGTTGGTGCATTTCTTAAAACAGTACTCCACTTGGTTGGTGTGAAATGGAAGATTGCAAATTCATCGTAAGAAGACGAATTTCTTTTTACGTGACAAGATTTTTGTAATTAATATAAGGTGACTGGTTTCACATGTTCATGTACTAAAAAGGCCTTATTTACTTATCTCAAAAAAAAAAAAAAAAAGAGAGAGAGAGTGAGAGAGAGAGACTTTGTTTACCAAATTATACTTTTCCATTAAAGGGTGCAGAGATTAGAATATGTGAAATTATCAATATTGATATTGGTGATATTTAAGTTTAAAAAAAAATGTTAGTGACATTTAAATAAGCATTTTTTCTAGTTATTTAATTGGAGAATTATGTGCAAAATAAAAAAAAAAAGTTAATTACCTTGGAATTTTATTGATGTAATAATGGTGGTCGCCAAATAGAGTTTTAATGTGTTCATTTTTTTTTTTTCCCCTGGAAAGTCAATATGTATTCAGCAACAACGGTTGACTGCCGAAGCCCTACAGATGAAAGGGTAAGGAACACTTCAGGATTAGAGTGATAATGGACTTCTCAAGAAAACGACAACAAACTCTCTTTAGAAATATTTACATAAAATGATCAAATCACAACATTAATTTTAATAATTGAGCATAAATAATAATATTTATAAATTTGAATTTTTTGGGTACTTTTTTCTTGTTCATGCAATTACCAAAGGTTATGTAAGAAATATCATATGTTTTTTTTCTTATTTTTACTTTAATTCAAATACGTGTTGTGATTGGAAAAACTATGTTCCTTTTGTAGACCGGGATATGTAACATTTTCTACTCTAAGCTTCTATTTCTATAGGGCCTACATTTTTTAAAAAAGGAAAATTTTTACTTTTGGGGTGAAAAAATTTTTCTATACAAAAATGAAAAGTTATTTGGATAGATAAAAAATTTTCATTTTCTAGAAAGAAAAGTTTTTTTTTATATTTAAAAATAAAATTTTTTTTGATGCTTGTGTATATAAATTTAGAAGGTTTACCTTTTAAAAATAAATATTTTTTTTTATTTTTTAAAAATGGAGTGATCAAACAAACAAATGCAAAAACGTTGAATCACGTTTTCTTTAAAGCATGTTTACTGATTCATATATCAGAAAATGATATGTGCAATACGTTAGTGAGCATATGAACGCGGACAGAAGGGCAGTACGTTAGTTAGAATTTATCACAAAATTATATGGGCAATATATTTTATCAAAATTGATAATTAATAATTTATGAAATTATAAATTTATATCGATAAAATTAAGAATTTATACAAATAAAAATAGTTATTGTTTACATGGAAATAAATGATTTGTTAAAACTAGTAAATAAAAGATTTACTAAGTAAAATATGATTAATTAGATATGTAAATTTATTATTCATCATAATTTACTAAAATTGGTAAATTTTTTTTGTTTATAATAGTAAGCATTACATATATCTATAAATTTTTTATTTACAAGAGTAATAATAATAGATTTACACATGTCAATATAAAAATTTACATATAAATTAAAGATTTTACACATGAAGGGTAATTTTTGAAATTTTTAGGTTGTGTAAATTTTTTATTTATAAAAAAATATATTATTTACTAAAAAACCAAAACTTTTATTCCATTTATTTTTGTTAAGTTAGTTTTTGATCCATTTCTCTCTTCTTTCAAAAATAAAAACAAAACAATTATATATGTAATGGCTTACCAGCTGAGCTTTCTTTAACTGGTTTGTACTCCTACTAACGTTGGGGCATTCTATTTGTTAAAGCATTTTGTTGGGCTTTGTTGATTTGACTTTGAATACTTTCCAACGTAGACTTCCCCCTGTTATTTCTGCTTCCTTGTCCTTATAGACTGTTCTTATAGGTGATAATTAGGTTATATGTCACAATTTATAAGTATAAATTTTTTCTATCACAATTTAAAAATATTTATAGAAAGTGTCATACATTTCGTTTATATTTGTGAAATTATTTTTTTTTAATCATTTTTTCTCTCTTTCTCTTCTCTTTATCTCCCCTAAATGATTGCGGATTGCACGAGGCCAGGTTACGACATGTGACAGCCGACACTTATACTGTTCTCGAAATTAATGTATAATATGAACAGATATGTACTGATATGACAGAAATGTATAAATGATATTCGAATAATTAATTAGAGTTTATAAATGTTTTATGATAACGTTGAAGTAAGAAGACAGTGACTGTAATGATTTTCAGATCGAAATGCTTCAGACAGTGCATTTTCGATATTGAAAAACAGAAATTTACTGAGACTGGAAATGTTCTAACCATAGACCCGAGATAAGAAATAATGAAATATCTAGGGTTTATGGAGTATTTTAAACAGTATGAATGAAATAGAAGGCTTTGGTAGTATTCCAGAAGGAAAACTATAAAATTTGACTAGTTTGACTTTTCGGTCAAATTTTTGATAAATGAAAATTAGACTGTGATTAGAACAAAGCTTATACTGTATAAACAAATAATATTTGCGTATCATCATGAGAAGTTAAGTGGTGAGATCAAATTTTACTTTGATCTAATGGTGGAGTAATTTTGACAAATTTTTGATCAAAAATAATTTAATTTGACCTAAAAAGAATTAAGCAACAATTATTGTTGCTTTAGCTGCTCATGCACGTGGAGAAAGGGGGTGAGGAATAGCTGGAAACCAGCGGGGAAAACTCCAAAAAGTTTACAAAAATACTTCTAAAAAATTTATATTTTGACCCTAAAATTTTAGAAAAATGCAAAAAGGCCCCCAATATTTGTTTATAACTTTTTCCCATCTGTTATTCACATCCATTTGTAGCCAAAAATAGAGAAATTCTTTGCATTTCATCTTCCCCACGTCCCTAAGCTTCCAATAATCTCAAAAACTTCAAAACTTGCAAAATTTGTGAAAAAAGTGAATCAAGCTTCAATTTTAAGGGAGTTGCACACAAAGGGCCAAGTAAGTGGTTCAAAATCAAGCTTTAATGTTCTTTTTTTTTCAAATGTTTTCATGTTTATGAAATTGAGGAAAAAAAAGGGGGTTGAGTTGATTTTAGTGGCTTTGGTGAAAATCAAGTGAAAATCATGTTTTTGTGCTTGGTTTTGAAAGATTTGTAAGGTTGGAGTTTGAAAATGATTTTGGTTTCTTAGGGTACTCATTTTGTATAGGAGGATGAAATCATGTTATGTACTGGGATTTTAAGCAGGTACATAAGGAAAACTATACCAAATGATGTATTTCATGTAGTTTTGGCGTAGTGAGAAAGTAGAAATTTAAGCCGTTTTGGAACTAAATGTTTTAAAGATGACAGAGTTGATAAGAAAAATATTAAAATGTTCTAGAGTTAGCCTATGAACATTCCAATTAATGTCGAATTGTTTCGTCATAGAAAAACAACTGGAAAAACGAAAAGGCGGTACAAAGGAATCGAACCGAGGAAACCTTAGTAGATTTTTGGTAAGTTCCGGTATTTAACTGACTGAACACTAACAACCTGATGCATATGTTGTGTAGAAATGTGTATGTTATTTAAATTATCTAGCCACCTCTTACTAGAAGAGTATTCTGAGGTGATTATGACGTCGAAATGCCAAAATTTGGCAAGTACACGAGCGTGTACTGATACAACATGAGTACGTATTAGTAAAAGTACATGTTTTTGACTCTAGAATGTCTTAATTATACTCTAGGGTGAATTGAGATTGAATGAGCTAAGTTTTATGCTAGTTTAATGTTAAAAATTTAGCTTAGCCGAAGTCAAGCGCCAGGCACTAGGCCAGGAGTGCCCCGGCACTGAACTCTTGGCCAGATTTGGATGTCAAAATTGCTGAAGGAGCGCCAGGCACTAAGGATAGAATGCCAGGCGCTTGCACTGCTGTGAAGGAGCGCCAAGTGTTAGAAATAGAGCGCCAAGGTGCTAAGCTCTCTACTAAAATTTTAAGTGTAATCCTGATTCAAGAGCCAGGTGCTAGCATTCAAAAGCCAGGCGCTTCTACTTTTTCAAAATTTCAAACTTGAGTTTTGTACCTCGTTTTTAGTCCCAATCACACGTTTGATTTTATCGCGTGAATTATGACTGTAAAGCAATATTAATGACTAATTAAGCATAGAATTAGTATATAATGTTCATAGTATTATGACTAAATAGTAAACAAGATGATAACAAGAACATGAGATTTTTAGCGTACCGGCCTCTCATAAGGGGAGGTTATTTTATTACAGATGATAGATAGATTACTGATGAGGGAGAGCCAAGGTCGCTCCCGGCCCCTCTTACTGCGTGCAATACGGTACGACCAAAAAGGACCCATAAAGACAGATGACAGATAAAATAGTAATTGACCATAATGAACTCAAGATATGACTGTTAAGTTAGACTGTAATGTTTATATGTTTAAATTGTGATGTCTGAACTTACTAGGCTATAGCTCACCGGTTTATTCTTGTTTAGGTAATCGAGGTAAGTAACTTGTAACCTGAACATCACTGAACAGATTGGGCTGAGGGATGGAATGTCAGTGTTGTGAGAAAGGTTATGGACCTACCAAGCTTATCCACAGCTCAAGGAAAAAGGGAAAGAAAAAGAATATGTATGATATAGTATAGACTAAACCTATATGTTAAACTATAAATAGTTTCAAGACAGTATTTTGCTAAAGTTGTATAAATAGTAAGAGATAGTTTTCAAGCTATAGTATTACAGTTTCAAAAGTTTTATACAACTAAATATGTAAATGACTATGGGTTTAAAAAAAATTTCGCAAATTTACTACAAATGGTTATATAAAAAGAAAATATGGAAGTATGATGTAAGGAAGAGTGGGATTCATTGTGCGAGGCAGGGGATGTCACACGACAACATCAGTTGCCATTAAGACAAAGTGAAGCATGAGTTTAGGCTCCGATTTAGAGATTGCAACTGGTGAAAGCTGTCCTAATGACATGATCTTTGCCCTTACCCACTCCGATGGTCACGCTCCCATCCTAATCTCATCCTCACTTCAAGAACATCCTTAATCTTAGTTGCTCCAATCACCGATCCTTCTAATGATGGGATCTTTACCCTTACTCACTCCAACGCCTACACTCTTACCCTGATCTCGACCTTGGCGGAAGAATAGTGCCACCCCAGTCTCCTTAAAATGACAGTGAATGTCAGATCGGGGATATCAAACCCTACAAGCTCTAGTCGCACAATTCCCGAAACCATCAATACAATCTTGACGGCGACTATTGTGGTTGGAGCTTTCCTCAGTTGGCCAACAATGAGCATGAGTTAGGAGAGGGGGAAAAAGAAAGAGAGAGAGGGTGATTGGGAAAGAGAAAGACAGAGTTGAAGTCAATCATTAATGTTTGTTTACTATCTTGTGATTTTGGTAAATGAAAGATTTTACTAATAGAATAGTAAATAAACATTTTTTTATTGGTAAACGAAACATTTACTAATGGCATTTTTTTATAAGAGTTTTTTCCTTTGTGGTAAAAATCAATCTAAGACATAATTTTGTAGTATTTTATAAAGTTTCCTATAAATATTTATCATACTTTCCCTTGTTTAATTAAATTTTCAATTTTAAACTGTTTTCACAATCTTCATAGATTATGTCTTTTCTTTTGTTTTTGTTATTTTCCTTTTTTATTTGGTTTGCGTTTGGTATGCCATATTATCCCTTGCTTTTTTTTTTTTCCCTTTGTGTTACATTGATTCAATTTCTTCTCTGCAACTCAAATTCTATTTCTTATTTTTTTTAAAAAAAATTCCCTTACTATTAAAGACATTTTTTATAATATTAACAATGAAGATATTATGAAACAATATCAAAATATATAGAACTCGCCACAAAAAAAAATGTAGAAATTTTATTTGATTTTCATTTAAATAATTCAAAATTTTCATCAATATTTGTGCTCTAACTGAATTGAAAGTCTGGTTCCATCCTGCATATATATATATATATCTATATGTATAAACATATTTAAAAATAATACAGTCATACAATAATGATTCTGTCACTTCAATGATTATGATTCATCATGTGATATTTATAATATAAGAGCCTTATTATGTTATTACATACTTTTAAATTTGGTCATGTGGTCTACATAAGAATGACTTATTGCATTATGGAAGAACTTCTAATTCCCGGGTTTTATTATTTTTTGATTACTACTATATTACTATATTGATCGTGTCATTGTGAGAAAAAATAAAACATGTTCACTAAATATATTTTCATAAAATATTTACTTCATCAATGTGATATTGACAGTGAATATAAAAAACCAAACCATAAAATGTATTCATTAAAACGTTCAAATACAAGAATATGAAAGGGGAACTTTTTAAAGGATTTTTGAATTTCTCTTTTCAGATATTAAAAATTGGATAAATGAAATTAATGTGGTTATTTTTTAGGATGAAATCTCTAATGCCCAAAATTCTCACAAATGTGCTTAATTGATATTAAGTACAAACATAGTAGTAGCAAATTATGTATATGTACTATATTATAAAGAAATTGATTGAAATAGAGCGTTATTGGTATTCAAATTTTGTGATATATTTAATGACTATTTTTTAAAAAATTTTATGCAGTGAGGGGTTTGATCTCGCAGCTTTTGGCCAATTGATGTGCTGAAGGATTAAAAAAAAAAAAAACGAGTCAGCTATTCGAATTTATAATTTTTTTTATTATTATTATATAACCATTTTAAGTGACACGTAGTATAAATAATATAACATTAAATTACTTATTTTATGTACATTGTCATATTAGAAGCATATATGTATGTAATTAGAATTATATGTACAGAAGTGTAATTATGAACAGAAGTTGAGATGAGTCGTATACACATAGTTATTTTACTTACAACGATACATTTTTATTAACCGACTTACCAGCATAAAGTCTCCATTAGCTGGTTAGATGGTCTGAGCTTTAAACACTGTCACTTTTAAGCTACTTCCTATGTTGTTTGGCGATATCGTAGCTTCCTTGTTACTCTTTAACAAGAAACTAAGAATAAGCAAGTTGCATGAATAAGGATTTTCAGAGGTATAATGTTAGATGCCTACGAATTTATAGTTTTTGTAGTCAATTTCTTTCCAAATAGAAAGCTGTTAACGTAGTTTAAATTTGTTAGGCTCAAGAAAGAAAAGTTTTTGTTTTCAATCTAGTTTCTTTAAATATATATATATATATATACACACACACACACACTATATGAGGTGAGTTTTAGCTAGAAGATATGATATATATATTTATTTGTATATATATGGTTTAATTTGAAAAATAGTTTAATTTGCATGAACGACAGATTTCCATATATAGATATATATATTTAACTTGATTTCCAACAATAGATATAGCAACTATAGGGTAGAATTAGATTCAAGAAAAGTAGAAGTAGCATGAATTTGTGTTTTTCGTAATGTTATTTGATTGCTTAAGGGATTTGTAGAGCTCTTCTATATATACGTTTCCATTAGAAGTAAGTTGACATGATTCAAATACAAGTTTTTATTGTCATCGTGCACTAGAGTAATACATATATATAAAAATATATGTATATATGTGTGTGACTGTATGTTATTTTAGGCTTTCTATTGTGATGTTATTATAACTATACAAGTTAGGAAACACATTCGAAAGTGACTTTAAGCAAGACTGATGGACTACTTGTAAATTAATCATGAAAGGAGTAATTAGCACATCAGAAGGCTAAGAGAGAGGGATCAAACACTCACTCATTCACTGATTCATAAGGTAAGTAGAATCTTAATTTTCAAACTTCCCGAGAAATAATAGTACTTATTAAATAAATATTTTTTGTCTAAATAAACTGAATGATTATATAACTATAAATAATATTAAATTGTTCATGAACATGTTTATGAATATAAAAGCTATTGTATCCTATATTTTAATTTTTCAATGTAGTATAGAATATGATTTAGTACCTGAGTTGACAAAGGACGCAGAAAGGACTGGCAGACCCTAAATATTAGTGGCAACATCCCTTGAGGTATAAGGTTTTCAATAAAGGTTAGTCACTATGACTGAAAAAGAATAGATTCCGTGAAATACACAGCCTATTGAGTACTCAGCTAGATTTTACATTTTATGGGATCCAGGATAATTTTGATTGAAAAGGTTTCAAAGTGATTGAAAGTGGGTACAATAAAAAGACGATGTTTTGTACATGATTGCATTTATATGTGCATGTTATAGATTTTACTTATTGGGCAATAGTTTATATAGTTTCTTGTGATGTAGATACTTAAACTCTGTAGTAGAAGTTGTTTGAGTTATTGCCTATTCTTAGGATGTCTTTTGGAAGTATTTTGAAAATTATAAAGCTTCAACTATAAATATGCTAATTTTGTAAATTTAACTTGAGTAAACAAGTTTCTTTTTTAACCGTATAATATCATAAATAGTAATGTTACTATAACGAGGATAAACTTATTTTTCTCAAATATTATCTATATATATATATATATGTGTGAAAGAAATGTACTATTAGCTATCTTTATTAGAAAATTAGTGCAAGGTTCTTAGTTGAGATAAAGAGTGTTACAAAATTTATCTTTTTGTTGTTTCTTAAATTAGATTTAAAAGTTTTTTTTTTTATCAACACAATATAATTAGTTTTATTTTTTGTTTAATTTTGTAAATAAGTATGTTTTTAGACATTTTTTAAAAGCAGTACTCTAATTTAGCTATGTATGTAAATGATCCTTTGGGAAAAATTATGGGGAAATGTTAGTAGAGTAATCCTAATGAATAGTATAGTGTAACAACCCCACATGAACTGTTACAATTAACTTATCTTTTCAATATTTATCTTTTATAAAATTACAGAAAATAATAAAACTTTGTAATGATATTCTTATCTTCTTGAAAAATAGTGACTTTGAAACTCTTAATAAACTCTAGATTTTTTTTTTACATATATTAAATTTTATCTTTTCAAAAATAACTTCCTAGTTTAATACAAGTAATTAAAACTCCATGTCGAGAAATAAAATTATGAAAAATTATGAAAGTCCAAAATAATTCTTCAAATATATATATCATAATCAAAATCTCAAAAACTTGTTTGAAATCTGAATTATAATCATTCCATTATTGTTACTCCTATTTACCTATCATACATCGTCCTGCTTCTGCTCAAGCTTCTCCATCGTTACATCTTACCATTTCCTTTATCTGCAGCATGAATTAACTTATATTAATAAGGTTTAGCAAGACACTTATATCTCACAAACTTACATAAAAATATTTTATTTTATTTTCACCATCATCATCATCATTATAAATATAAACGTCTTTGAAAATTTTTAACTTTAAAAGACCATCATATATTGGGCTCGACGTTATACCATCATAGCTAGTGTGCTAGTCATAGAAAGAGTGGAGTAGCGAATCCAAAACCAATCGTGATGATAAGTCCGTTCACAGATTATTATCAACATCAATGGTGTGCAACACCATTTTAAAATATAAAAATACATATATTTATTTGTTTTATCAAAGCGTCATCATAAGAGAAGTGTTAAAATATTATATCATCATCAACATTAATAACATATACTTCTTAGTTAATAAATTCATGTTGCAGGTGATAGGATACTTACCTAAACGTCTTAACCTCTTAAATTTTCCAATAGGGATGTGACAATTAAGGTTTTCCAGTGCTCGTCTCTAGAACCATTCATGCCATGAATAACAAATATAATAAAATTATTAAAGAGTCATAATAATCCATCAACACATCAATCACATTAAAACGGCATCTTAAAAGGAAAATTCCATCATACAATAATGTCGAATCATAAAAGCACAACAATCTCACCGCTTACAAAAACTTATAGCTAGACCGTGGTCGTTTTAAAATTTCATAAAATTTTGTACACCATTCCGAATAACCTAAAATTGATCCAAACAATAAAACCCTAAAATTCAAACGTCCACAAGCCTAACCTAAACAATAAACCATCGTCAATTAAACCCCTCAATCATCATCCAATCAAACCCATAAAAATGAACAAAAAAAAAAAAGACCTATCAAGACAATCATCCAACTCATCCAAAATGTATTCTCCAAACAAAAAAAAAAAAAAAGAAATCATTTCATCAACAATAATAAAAAAACATAACTTTGTTGATAAAATTGTATTTGTGGTCTAGAAAAGAAAATGATAGAAGGAAAAGACGACGAAAATAGTGGCTAGGTAGGAGAGGCAGAGAGAGATGAGAGAGAGGGGGAAAAAAAAGAATAGTGCTCGAATTTTCTTCAGAATGAGAGTTGTGTATGAGAGAAATAGTTGACTCTCTAATTTCAAAGAAAGTTTTAGGTTGTCAAGGATTTGATTTGAGCAAGAAAAATATGTCAAACAATTGAGGATAATTGCATACTAATTAAAAGGTCAATCTTCCTCTCTCCTTTTTCTTTTACACGTCCTTTTTTTTCCCCTGATTTACAGGTACTGACCATAAGCTATATATTTATATATATGTATGTGTAATATATATAACTCATATATTTGAAAAGACATATACATAACTATATATATGCAATAACGTCAAATTCAGGGAAAAAAAAAAGGCAATATGTTTATATATTGCGAATCATATATACATTCGGTAGCTATATTAATGGTAATTGCTTTTACTTTCACTCCATCTAAAAAAAAGGAAAAATAAATACAATAGATTTGAGTTGAAAATTATAAATCAATCTACAAATTCCTTGATTCAACGATAGAGAGGAAAAAAAATCAGAAATTAAATATTATTTACTTCTACATTATTAAACAATCACACAATTATACCAAATCACCATATAAAATAAAATAATAATAAAAAAGGAATTCATGGTATAAAACGAAACAATTTGGCATGAACTTTCAATAGCACCTCAAGCTTTCATTGCATATCTTGTGAGAATATCTCAACATATCATTAGAAATAACTAAACATATTATCGTCACATCATCTATGTAAATTTCTAATGTCAATTTGTAATGTATTGTTAGTTAAATTTTTGGACGTACATATGATTATAGTGAATTTAGGAAACGATAATCATACTAAATTTAAGGAAAGATCATAAAATTTCACAACATTTGAAAGAACTTCAGCAGTCAAAGACTTTATTTTTTAACTATTTTTCTACTACCTAAACATTAAATTAGTAGAAGAATAAAAATCTCTACATTTATTATTGCTTGTAGTTCATTTGTGCATATAATTATGCCCTTGTATTAATTTTGCAATTTTCAGCAAAAGGAAAAAGTTATTTCTTCTAATCATGTAATTTGCCATTTAATTTCACTTGTATGGTCATGAATCGGAGTGTGGGTGGTGATTAAGAGCTCATTTAGTTCGTAAGTTTGAATAGAATGTTTAAACAACAATTTAATTTTTTATGAGAAAAAAATGATACTGTAAAAAGTTTGAATTGTAGTTCGAAGCCGCCGGAGAGTAATAGTTAGCTACTACAGCTGATCCTTCTCAAGTAATGAGTTCTTTTACTTAGAAATTAAGCTTTTTAAAAAAAAAAAAAAGAAAGAAAGAGAAAAACTTGCTTCAAGGGAATAAACGCGGAAATGTTCTTATATTTCAACACCATGAATACCTCTGCAATGTCGAAGGGAATTGCTCCACAATTGGCTGAAAGAAAAGCCAAGTTGTGTTTCTTTTGACAAAGCATATGATTTACTCGATGACAATATGACAATATATATATATATATTTATTAAGCACCTCATCTTTGATTATATCTTCTCACATTGTTTTTGTTTAAGCTAGTATTACTTTGTCCCTGTTGAAAGTACTGAAAAGGATATATCTATACCAGAGTTAATTAGCTAAATTTATGGGGTGTGGATAGTCTAGTCTACCAAAGTGTTTCTTCTTTCCCTTGATGGTATCCTAAATGAAGCGGAACAGCACATTAACAAAGTCTTGAACGTTTGGTAAATAAATGGAGGTGGGCTAGCATCACAATGACTTTAATACATCCTGACTATATTAGCACCTAAAAAATTAAACTATCATTTGCCCGCCATCTCCAAATCTCTACTGAAATAGATAGAACAGAGATGTTCATACAACCATACGGGGAAAACTTATTCAGCAAAAAAACTGGAGGAAAGAAAATGTGTGTAATGAAGCACAAAAGTCATATCCTTACAATTAACTTGTGGAATAAGAAAGCCCACAATAGAAGACATCCACAATTAGGACAAGATGATGAACCCTGTGTCCTTCCAAATTGGTAATCTACTAGAATCCTTTCTTTGTAAAACCTGAATCACATTCATTCCAAATGCTCCAATGCCGCCAAAAAATCTCATGAGAGGGAAATAGGAAATATGAACAGCATAGGTTGAATCTTGTTCAATCCGAATAAACTCCAACATCTTCATTACACACTTATGTTTTTATTTTCAGCCAATTAAATAATTCTTTTTTATTTTTTTGTGAATATAAATACAATCCATCAAATACACTTATTTAATTGTTAATGTAGACGATATGAGGAACTATAGACCTATATAGCTCTAATAAATTTGATAATAATCAAACTTTTTAATTAATTTATCAACTTTATTAATTCTAATGTTACTCCACTAAAAACTTGAAATTATACTCTTAAAATTATAGATACAAAATTACTCAAATAATAAAATTGTCCATTTGATATAGCCATTACACATAAATGGATCTTTCATAAATAATTCATAAGTAATGCTAGGTAAAATCCGTTAACCTCTCTAATTACTTTTTTATCCTTCAGTATCACTGATTCTCTAATGAATGATAAATTCGTGAAATTGATAATGAATTGAGCGCTCATACAATTCAAACTCTGAATCAACACATAAGGAAATTATTTATCTACTTCTTAAATAAGAAGGAATTAATTCATTCTTGTAATATTAATATTCCCAACTACTTACTTTATCATATCTCCAAATACAAGGAATAAGATTAGATATTTAAATCCATACCGAGTAAATAAAAAGACATGATTACATAAATAGAAGTCTACTAATAACTCAGAATTAATATCATTCTATATATGACCATCAGTAGACATGATTAGAATCTATAATACGTAACAAAAATTATTAGCGATTCATATCTCATGTCTCCGTTCTACACAATCATATTATTTATAATACACTCATTAAACGTCTTGCCACATTAACAATTCGAATAAGACCGTTTCATTCTTAACGATAATGACATACACTAGTAATATTCAATTAAAAATTTCATACTTTATTGATTAATCAATTATACAAATTAATTACTTATCACGAATCATTTTGAATAACGATTATTATCCTTAAATATTATTTTCTAATATTTAACATTTATATACAATATTTAAGATCACATAAATAATCATAAAATTTTAATGATATTTATAAAATATTCAAAATACATATAATTTATAATGAAAATTTAACTTTATTTATTCAAAATAAATGATATCCCAAAACATAACATGCTTTTAACCATAAATCTCAGTAATTTTCTCTTGACGAAAATTTAAATTTACTGTCTCATTTAACACTAACATGCAGAACAGAAAATCATTTATCCGCACATATTACAACACAAAAGAACATTTAATAGATAATATTGCAACATTAAAGTACAAGGAAGAAGTCATAGGAATCACTCGTAACATGTTACATACGCAGGCAATAAGATTATTTAAGCTCATTATTTAAGTTCTGGTACCAATAGATCATACCACTCTCTAGAAGCTTAGCACACTCCAGTTTTCTTTTGGTTCACAAAACTCTTCCAATGCCTTGTCACATCTTCTTGAATCTCTCTCACATTCTTCTTCTCATGACCCCCGTCCTCCGCTGAGACATGAGCGGTCGTGGAAGTCACGATGTGGGCGGGGATAGCGTCCAGCTCCTTCAACACTGTCCCAATGTCCGAGATGAGTCTCTCAGCCAAAGCGCGGCTGAAGTCTTCCCTGATCACAACTCGTAGAACCGCAATGTGTTGGGCATCCGCCGGCATGGTGTAGGCCGGGACAATCCATCCGAATTTTCTCAAGCTGTCTGCTATGTTGAACACTGTGTATCTGCTGCTGTCTTTCAACGAGAAAGCCACAAGGGGCACTCCAATGTCTTTGGAGACAATGTCGAACCGCCCAGTTTTCTCTATACCCTCTTTCAGTGCTTTTGCATTTGCAGTGCAGTTTTCCATTATGTTCTTGTAACCCTGTTGCAGACAACAAACAATATACATACATGAAAAATAAGGAAACAAGTTCTGTATAGAAAATTTTGAGCTTCCTTAGACATGGTTTTACTTGTAAGACAACTCGTTGTTGCATTAGAACCATATATACACATATTCAGAAACACAAACGAAAGGATTGTAAATCTCAAACATGAAATTTGAATTTCTTAACAAGAAATTTACCTCAAATCCCAATCTGATGAATTGGTAATACTGAGCAATTATTTGACTAGATCCTGCCACAAAAGAAAGTGGGAAAGAGTCATTATCTTCAGAATTTAAATCCCAAGAGAGCTGACCAATATAAAAAAGAAAGATGATTCACTTCATGAAAAAGTAATTTCATGACACATCTTAAAGGAGGACATAAGTTGTCAACTGAAAAAATAAGGATAAAACAGTTATTAAGTTTGTAGAAGTCACCTAATTTTAACACGCGTACTTTCATGATGTTGATGATAATATTTTTCATGACGTGTAATAACACTATGCATCACATATATTGCTGACAAATTATTCCAAGTTAATTAACTATCAAATTTTTAGTACCTAATAACATAAAAGATGAGTTGCTAATTTTGAATAATATATAGCTGTTATATATTTTGTTTTTATAAGTAGTTTCACAAATTGCAATATGACAACATTTTGTATGACTTAGTTAGCATAATTTCAAATAATTCATTGTAAATTAATTAAAAATATACTGCAGTGACATACCCTTGGAGAAGTTGAGGGTGAAAGTAGGTTGATCAGATCCAAGGTAATTGATATGAAAGACAAGCTCATCAGGCAAGTCCTCTTTGCTCCTCCACACAACCCAACCAACACCAGCATAAACAAGGCCATACTTATGGCCACTCACATTGATGCTTTTCACAAGAGGCAAGCGGAAATCCCACTCGAGAGAGGGGTAAAGGAACGGGGCTATGAACCCACCACTGGCCGCATCTACGTGGATCGGGGTGTCCCAACCCGTCTCCTGGTTCTTCTTAGTCAGGAGCTCGTTGAGGAGCTTCACATTCTCAAATTCCCCAGTCAATGTGGACCCCAAGATTGCTGCAACACAGATGGTGTTCTCATCCACCATCTCAACAGCCTTCTCAGGATCCATAACATAATATCCCTCCCTCAGCTTCACCTCCTTCAGCTCAACCTCAAAGTACCTTGCAAACTTCTCCCAACACACCTGGTTTAGTTCACCAAAATGCAAAAATTAGTGATCACAATAATGTAAAACAAATTAAACCCAGACAAACGCTTATATGATACTATTTTTGTTCTTTATTTTCTAACATTTAACTTTTCAATATAAATTTCTTGAGGTATTCAATTATGTCCTCCTTTTGTCCCTGTGGAAAACTATCTTAGTTCAAAGTCCATATACATTTCTTTAAGTCCATAATTTTAGTAGGCCCCAACTTAAATACAAGTGGAGAAAGAACGTTACAGAATGAATAGACAAAAATGTAAAACGAGAAACAAGGAGTTAAAAAATAATAATAACAATAATAAAATTAGGTAAGCTCATAGGTGCCCAACTCCACATGAGATGGGGTGGGCCTTTTCCACTTAGGCGGGGCTCACTCACTGGCTCCATCTCATAAGAATCATAATTCACGATTAAAGGAAAATTCTACACTGAAGTACTCCTTCCATAAAGAATTTTTCATCTTAAAAGTACGATATACATTAGACAATATACAGACAATATACAATATACTCCTTCCATAAGGAATTTTTCATCTTAAAAGTACGATATATAAAGTGACTGCAATATTGTAATCTAATAAATTTTTTTTTTCATGATATCCAATCTAATATAATATATGTCTATCAATTTATATCTTATGATCATGATTAATAGTCCTAATAAACCTAAGTGTGGTGACACCGTACCATGGACTCTGATAATGATATATTTGGCATTTTTTTTTTTTTGGGAAAAGGAAGTGTTGGTCTGACCTGAACATTAGCTCCAGTGACAATATTAGGCTTGTCAAAGGGTTTACCCTGTCCTTTCATCTTTTGTTGCCATTTTCTTTTGAAGGCAAGGCCTGCAAGCATAATTGCCTCTGATGACCCAATGGTTCCAACTCCAACAGCAGTTTCTGAATCTCCCACGGGTGCATTAAACAGGTTCGCAATCATGTTCACACAACGATTCTACAACACCAACATATATATATATATATATAACCAAATCAATTCCACTTCGAACATTATATACACACACATATCCTTAAGTCACAAATTTTTATCTATTAAATCGATAGGTGATATAATGTAATATTTAAAAAATTGTATTTGCATACTCTAACATAGAATACCTTTTGTCTTTTTTTTTTGGCTTCAAAAAAGTTTCTTCAACTTGAATAAAATACTTTAGTTTTACCAAATAAAGTACTCTCTTTCTTCCCTCATGCATGATACTAGGACGGTGCTTGTATCAGCAATCAACCATTTAATATAATATCTTGCCAAACGTTTGCTCTTGTAATTTTTCTAATATGTTCAGCTTTAGATTTTCCCTTTTTTTTTTTAGAAAAGATTATCTAATTTTTATGAAATGACACTTTATGTTTATGCATTATAATTACATCTAGAGCTTATTAAACGCCTATTCTAATAAAAAAGAAAAAGGTCAAATTTAAAAAAAAAAAAAGCAGTTGTCAAAACGTGAAAAACACATAATGGGCAAAAAAGTCGTGTAATCTAAAAACCAAAGGCACTGAAAGTGGAAGGATAGACAATTATGAAAAAAGACAAAATAGCCTAAAGGACAATAATTCCTTCTTTTTTTCCTCGAAAAAAGATGTTTCTTTTCGTGTGAGGTAATAATTGAGAGTTGAGCCGTCTTACTAGAGTAAAAAATTATGGTTGCCGTCATGATTTTAACTATAAAACCATGCTTATCTAATTTTAAATTGTGTTGAATTCTAATACCTCACTCTTATGAGGAGCAAGTGGCGTGCTTCAACATGTGAAGCCATTTTAACTACGCAAGGAGAAATGGTCCTTTCTCGTTATCTTTGAGCTTATTTTTTTACTAATTGTAATATTAAAAATCATTGATGTACTAAAAATGAATACCAAAATATATAACGCACTTTTTCATACCTAATTAAATAATTCTTTTTTATTTTTTATTTTAAAGAAAACAAGTCAGACGTCTTTTTCTAACTTTCCTTCTTTTTCTTTGTTTCTAATAATTATCATACACTTTTCAAAAAAAATAATTATCACAAATGAATTGATATGACTACGTGGCGGTAAATTGTGGCATGGCCTTTGGTGGATATGATATGGTGAAGCCACATCAACCTACCATCAACACGTATCATCGATCAATGATAAATATCATCAAGTTTGGAATCCCAAGGAAAATTAGTGCGTCTTCTTTGCAATTAATGGTGTAGTGGCACCACTGTCACAATTCCACGATTCCTAAACCCATCGGCATCCGCGGGGATGTGTTTAGCCGCACTGTTTCAATATTTTTTTAAGACTAATATCAAAAGGATATTAATAGTATTAAATATTATTATTTAATAAAAAGTTATTTTATTATAAAATTTATTTTAATAAAATTTATTTTTTATTAATGATAATAATAATGATTAATATCAATAATATTTTTTTAACATTTTTCTTTCTCCAATCTCATCTTCTTTTTTTTTTTTTTTTTAAATTTTAGTGGCATCTTTTCCTTACTTCCCAACAAATCTTTAGTTTAATCTCTTTCTCTCTGGCTAAACTTAATAGTTTGTTACAGTTTTACTTAAAAAAAAAAAAAACGACAGGAAGATTATGATTTGAGAAATGAAAATAGTTTAATCTAAAAAGCACCGGTTTAGAACTTCAGGTAGGGGTGTGTTTTTGATAAAATTATTATTTTGCACTAAAGTTTATGTTATTTTAAAGAAAGATTTGTTTAATTTTTAATTTGAATAAGGGGTGGTGATAGAAATACAGAAATTTATATCAATAAAACCACGTATGTAGGTTTATTATATAATACATTTTAGATTTAATCAGCACATCAATAAGTAAAAATGTGTTGATATCGTGACTCAGGTAACGCTCAAATTTTAACCCTTGAAAAAGCCGCGATATCTTTGAGGAAAAAATAAAAATAAAAACAAAAAAACTCAACCACACACATTGCCCTTCAAGGATCCGCACCAAGGATACCTTCGACTTTGTACTATTTTAAAAAGTTTTTTTTTTTTTGTTTTATAATATTTTCTTTGATGGCATTTTTTTTCCATTGCAGTAGTCAAGATTTATCCCAAGCCAGTGTATGAATTTTTAAATAATTGATGAGATAAAAAATACATGGTATACATTTTGAATAAATCTAAAATACGTTGATATAAATTTCATTTTTTATAAACTTAATTGTCTACATTTCATCTCATAATGGGAAAAAAAATCTAATCAATTTAAAGTGTAAAAAAAAAAAATTCTTGTCACCAAAACAATTCAAACACATAACCCATATAATTCTTAAATGAAGGATAAAAATTTTATGGTGTTGCTTGAAATCTCAAGAGAGAGAAAGAAAAGAAGGAGAGCATATTTTCATTACCAAAAAAAATTATATAAAAATAAAAAAAACGACAAAAAATTTAAAAAAAAAATCATGATTATAGATAAAACCTATCATACTCCCCGTCTTCAAATTAAATAATAATAATAATAATAATAATAATAAAAAGTTGATTGAGGTTGAGAGAGAGAGAGAGAGAGAGAGACGAAGAAGAAGATGAATGTATTGAAGATTGAAGACGTACTTGGATTTCAGTGGTGACAGGGTACTCATCCATATCAACATAGTTCTTGTTGATGGAGGCCAAGATGAGTTTGTCGCACTCAGGCTCCATCCAAGTGGTCACAAACGACGCCAAATTGAGCCTGGCCGTGCCATCCAGCATCAGCTCGTCGTTTATGATCTGGTACGCCGCTTCCTTTGGTATCGACTCCTCCGGCATCCTCCATTTCGGCAGCGCCCTCCTTACGTATCTTGATCCGAACGTCGAATTCACATACTCCTCTTCACCATCTTCCTTCTCCGATGATCTCGCTTTTGTTATCACCATGATCCTACTTCCCAAATTATCTCACCATTTTCCTCTCTGTACTGATCCCTCAATGAGAGATAGGAAGAGTTTCCTATTTATTATAAATGATGGAAGCAAGAGATTTCTGGTGCTTTTTATTAAATGTCCTTTTTGGTCTTATCACAACTTCCACAATTTAGCCAAAATCGAGTGACTAACATGAACTTTCTTTTTTTTTTTTTTTTTTTTTAACGAGGATGAAAAGAAGCAAGTAAAATTACAGAGTAAAGAAAGTTTAAATAATAAGGCAAAATATCAAGCACAGTTTGTTTTTAGTCGTTGGATGCTCAATTATTTGTTAATTTGTATACTTATAGAATAAAAAATTAAAAAGTAGTACCCGTGTGCAGTCATTATCATAAATTTTGTTAAACAATAAAAACCTTTTATGAATAATGAAAATGCTGACATATCTCTGTTCTTTGTCACTTACTCTTTCTTGATTCATTTCTCGACTCTTCTAACCCTCTGTATATGATTTGTGAATAGCTTATATGGTGGATAAAAATTGAGGGTGAGTAAATGAGTGAGTGAGAATTAGTAATGCTTCTTCATGTCCTTATTTGTTCTTATAAAAATTCAACTACTTTATTTATTATAATGATTTTTTCTTTAATTATTATAATTGTTTTATGTTAATTTTAACTGCTATTTTGGTTGAATAATGTTAAAACTAAAAGCGTAGCAAAAGCCTTTGCCAAAAAATAGATAAAATAAATAAAAAAGTGAAAATAATCATATTGTCTCATTTTTTTTCTTTCTCACTTGAACTTTCTTTTTTTTTTTTCCCCCGTATTTTTCTGATCAACTTTAATATTATAAATAGGATGATAGAAGAAAATTGAAAGTGCGATTTAATAAAGCATCTAATGTCATAAAAACTTAACCAAATAAATTGCTTTAACTTTGAAAGGACATAGGGGAAAAAATAAAATTATAATATATAGTTTTGCAAGCAAGTGAGAACGCGAGTTACCAAGGACCCCGCACATTGGTTTTGGATGTGTCGCATATGCTACCGACCTCAACTTTGTTTAAAAATATCTGTTTCTACTTTTATGGCACATAAAACAAAGGAGTCACAATTAGTACTCAATGTTCATTTCAAATACACCCCATCAACCAAAAAAAAAAGGGGTAGTAACATTATCCAATCGGTACCATTGTTTTTATTTATGGGTGTTGGTAGTTTATTAAATAGACATTAATATCATGCCTAGAAGTGCAAAATAAATCAATCAATAAATAAATAAACACTAAGTGGTTCTCAAATATGATTATTATAGGGCATTTCTACCATCATTCCCAATTATTATAATGATTTTATCTCAAAAGGCTCTATCACAGTCCTTCTCAATTATTATAATGATTTTATGATAATTTTAACTTCCATTTTGGTTGAATAACGTTGCTCGCTTTGTGTGTGTGTATATAAAGAAAACTAAAAGGATATCATGGGTTAATTTTCAGTATTTAAGATTAATGCCTAAAACAAATCAAAAGAAAGTATAAGGAAGCATAAATCACGGAAGAACTTGATAATGACGATGCTTTACAATAATCTGTTCTCATTGAAATGATAGAATTCTTCACTAGTTATGTTGGAAAGGCTTTATACTAATAAAACTTCTCTTTCTTGATTGCATAGGAAGTGTTTAAAGATCATTTTAGCATCATTTTTTTGGATTTATTAATTTTGTTTGTCAAAACTCGTATAAACATATTTGTGCGTGATCTTTGCTCGCTTTAAAGCTTGTGGAATCTGTTAAGTTAAAAAAGAAACTCAAGCCTTGTATTATAAAAAGTTAAAGAATAATGATATGAAACGTATATAAGATTATTAAGATACTTTTTTTTTTTTTTATCAAGTTCATTATTTTAGGTGGAGGTCCAATTTTTTGACCATTAAACTAAATTCTACATACTTTGTAAATATCAATTATAACCCTAATTTTTAAATATAAACTGATACAGTGATTTGATTTGATGAATTTTTAATTTTTCATTAGTAGATACATTATTGGGAAAAAACTAATAATTTAATAACCGTTTCTGACTCAAAATAACTTTGAAAAACAAACAAAATCCTATTTCTCTCTTTGTGTAATCAATTCAATGTCAAGTCAAGCAAATGTGCAACATAAATCAACAAAATCAAGACACCAAATTTTTACAGGGAAAACCCTCCAATGTGAAGAGAAAAGCCATGGGTTGTACTCCACACAAAAATTTCCACTAACAATGTAAACTGGTACACCAAGTTCTTCTCTAGGAAGAAATCTAGAGTCAAAATCGTCAACAACTACTCAAAAGGTGGATTTCAACAAATAATCATCAAAGTTTGGGTTTCACCAAAATACTAGCAAATAAATAGAGGAATTGACAATTCAAATTGTTAGGGCTGTAGTCCAGACTGCCACCAACAACACTCTAACCAGTTCGTTAGCTGCACGCCGGCAGTAGTGACAACAACCCATAAATTTTCAGCTTCAAGAATCGAACTAAGCTCATGAAATGTCAAATTATTCAAACTGAATATAACTTCAACCTTTACAAGCTACAATTAGTGATGAAAAAGAGTAAACGATTCAAGAAAACCGAATCGTCCGTGCTTAGAATGCGCTCCAGATTGAACGAAATAAGAAGTTCCTAATTAGAACTATTCCTGCCGCAGTTCACAAGAAGATTAACTTCAGGAAGAGCCACCGAAAACTCAGTTCAGGAATATAAGAAGGAATCCAGTAATGCTAAAAATAAATCCAAATGCAAGTAGTGGCAGAGCCATAGAATTTTTCAGAGAGAGAACAATCTGAAACTCAAAAGCACCCTCACTGATATGAACACGACTCTGCTACTGACTTCGAGCATGCCGAATAGCCAAAATACATGAAATAATACTTGCCTCAGAAAGAGAAAACACCATTCAAAAGAGCAATGAAAAAGCTTCTGCGATCGGATCTCATTACAATTATGCAAACAAATTGCCATGTAGCTTTATGTAACTTTGTCTATTGGAGCTCGGAAAATCATTCTTCACCGCCTTTTGGTTTGTGATTTGTTTCCCTTGTTTTGAAACCACTAGTCCTCTTACATAACTTTTGTGAATCCGTCATTGACGATAGTATTGTTGATTGTTCGGAAATTTGAAAAAAAGAATAAACGTAAAACAAGGTAAGCAGAGTTGTATTTAGTTGACATAAATTAAGGCAAGTAGAGCTGTTATAGTTTAGAATCAAAGAGTGAACTGACACCTCAACCAAATATAACCCAACACCACACCCCCACCCCCACCTCCACCACCACCCCCACCACCCCCCAACACGCACACAAAAACAAAACAAAACAAAACAAAAAACAGAAAACCCACCAACACACACATCCATGGATATATTTTTCGCAAACTTTCCATTGAAATTGTGGTGGTTTTTTTTTTTTAAATAGAAAACATGGAATTTTATGTGTGTTTTGAGATAGTGTTACTTTCTTCCTTTTGACATAATAGGACATTTTAGTTTATATTTTTGTATACACACACATAAGAGTTTGAAAATACTAAATGTCTATTAACCTATAGCCGAGCTATTACCTAATTTTATGGGTTGTGGATGTTCTAGCCCACCAAAGTATTTCTTCTCTTCCCATGCTGGTATCACCGATGAAGAGCAACAAGAAATTCAAAAAGTGCAGAACTTTTTGTAAATAAAAGGAGGTGGGCTAGCATCACAATGACTTTAATATATCCCGACTATGTTGGCACCTAAAAAAGCCAACTATCATTTGCCTGCCACCTCCAAATCTCTATTGAAATAGACAGAATAGAGATGTTCGTACAATTATACAGGGAAAACCTAATCAGCAAAAAAACCGGAAGAAAGGAAATGTATGTATAAGTAACTTGTGGAACAAGAAAGCTCACAATAAAAGACATCCAATTGTAGAACAAGACGATGAACCCTGTGTCCTTCAACTTGTTGATCTACTAGATTTCCTTCTTTGTAAAATTTGAGTCTTATACAATCCAAATGCTTCGATGCCGCCACAAAATCTCATGAGAAGGAAAGAGAAAATATGAACAGCATCTCGCTCAATCTGTGTAAACTCCAACCTTTGCTAGCCGATGAAGAGAAAATATGAACAGCATAGGTCGAACAGCACAGGTTGAAACTCGCTCAATCCAAATAAACTCCAACCTTTGCTAGCTGATAGAGTGATGACAACCTCAAAAATTTTAGAAAACCGCACCGCTCCCTGGATCTCCAAATTGTCGTAAGCAGCTACACCCATGCTTTTATTTTTCATCTACTCGTGGCTGCAAAAATTGAAAAAATGCTACTGAGAATTATTTGTAGGACAAAAGCAGGTGTGAGGAGACATCCATTTATTGGAAAATATTCCATCTTACTGCAAGCACGTCAAATAGCCCAAAGACTCCAGGTGGGCTGAACTTTTCTTTCAATGAAGGCATGAATTATTCAAAGAACAATGGAAAACTGCTTCAACTGGATCTCATTACAGCCACACGACCTCCTCGACCTAGTATCTTATCAAACTATGTTAGCATAGAATCACAAAGAAACAAATCAACGAAAATATAAGTGGGTGTTTGTTATCCTTTTAACCTTTAGTTTTGACAGTAAGAAAGGAATAATTTTTGTAACTTTCTTTTTTATGAAAGAAAACGTAGGACGCTATCAAATTAGTTCTAATCAGTGGTTTAGTTTTCAAATTACTCACGTGGAAATATCTAATCAATAGAAAATAAAGAATTTCATACTAAACTCTGGCGTCTTTGCTTATTAAGCAACATTTGTTGAATTACGCATTCAACCTAAATGTCAGTCCACTCGTTCACTCGTTTATTAGTTGCAACCTGCAATAGCGATAACAACAATTATACCCCACAAATTTAGCAAAAAGATTAACTTCATGAAGAGACGCTGAAAAATCAGTCTAGAAATATAAGGAGGTTTCCACTAAGGCTAAAAGCTAATTTCATTTATGAAAAAATAAATAAATAAATGCGAGTAGTGGCAGAGCCACAAAATATTTTTCAGTGAGAGCACAATATGAAACTCAATAGTACCCCCACTGATATGTACGTGGCTCCGCCACTGACTGCGAGAATGTCAAGTAGCCAAACTACATGAAATAATACTTGCCTCGCAAAGAGAAAACACCACCATTCAAAAGAACAGTGAAAAGCTGCTGCAATCGGATCTCATGACAATTATCCTACGGTCAAACTACTTTAGTATCCGTCGAATCAGAGAGAAGGAAACCAACAAAACATATAAGCTTTGTTTTTTGTTTTTTGTTTTTTTTTGTTTTTTTGTTTTTGGGCTAAAACATATAAGCTTTGTTTGGTATCATTAATTGCAATCTCTAGTTTAAAATGAAGTTTGGTATATATACTTTTTTAAGAACAAAAGAAAAGGAAAGCAAAGTTTTTTTTTTTTTTTTTTTTTGGTTCCTTTTTTCAGGATTATGAACAAAAGAAAAGAAAAGCAAAAAATGAAACAAAACGTACTTGGCAAATAACCATACACAAATTTAACCTTTTCTTTCTCTGAGTGAGAATAAAAAACAAAAGACCACTTCTTACGAGGCCGGTGCGAGATTAAACTATATTAGAGTGATCAAAAGGAATGAAAAACGACAAATTTATATAATTTTAATAAGTGAATATCTTGTATGCATAATGAAAGTGCTATGTAAGAAGAAAGAAATTTTGACACCTTCGCATGGTTGAATATTAACAAATTGGCACAGCGAAAAATATAATTTGGTTCTGTAGTAATTTAAATCACAGGTTAAGTTGTTCCACTAATAACTTCTGGATAGACATGTTTCACAGCTATACAAAAGTATGAATACAGTTGTTGACTATACTTGTTTACCTTAACAAAGTAGATGCAGAAGGTGAAATCTATGCCCATATGCTTTCCTCTTTCTATCTGGCATCCGTTTGTCTGGACAGAACAAGGACCATGAGCATCAGTGAGTCGGTCAGGATCCACTCTCGTGTATCAGCAAAATTGTCATGGTAAGAGGAGACAAAAAGGATGTGGAAATCATGAAGAAGTTGACAATAAAGCGATAGGGCAATCTGTTGGGTTGCAATGTTAGTTCGAACTTGGACGGATCAAAAAAAGCTTCTCTAGAAATGCATATAAAAAGGCTTGCAACATGATGAGACGACAATGAACAATTAAATCAGAAGAAAAGAAAAGAAAGTAACATCATATTATTCATCATGTCAATAGTTACCTGAGCAATTTAAAAGCTCCAAACTAAAGACAAAGGGGCACTTGGCTATCCGCCTAGTCGTGAGTTTATCCTGGTCGAGTTGAGAACCATTTTCCCTAAATATTAGGTGCAATTCTCTATGAGATGCAATTCAAATGAGGTGGCGATGGTGTCGTGGTTGATGATGATGCATCTCACTAAAGTATGAATAACATGTACTCCAGAGCAAAAGATATACCCATTTGTAATAAGTCCTAACTTGAAAGAAAAAGCTGATCCAACTTGGTAATCTGACCTTGTGGATAGCAGGGTCATTGAACATTCTTGCAGTACCTAAGAAACAATGTTTAGCAAATTTTCTAGCACCACATAAATCAACTTAGAGAGACAATAAGATTTATACATTTAGGTTCCTCAAGATCATGATCTACGTACATTCATCAGCCAAAAAAATTATTAAAAAAAAAGCCTTTTAAACTGTAAGATAAACCGCATAAACTACTTTTTTCTTAGTGATAGTTGGTCCAAGTAAAGAACTATAATACTTGGTGAATTACTTACCTAGAAAGCCAACTATCATTTGCCCGCCACCACCAAATCAATATTGAAATAGAAAAAACAGAGATGTCCGTATAACTATACAGGGAAAACCTATTCTGCAAAAAACTGAAGGAAAGGCAATGCATGTAATGAGGCATAAAAGTCATATCCCTGTAAGTAACTCGTGGAACAAGAAAGCCCACAATAGAAGACATCTACTTGTAGAACAAGATGATGAAACCTGTGTCCTTCCAACTTGGTGATCTACTAGATTTCCCTCTTTGTAAAACCTGAGTCTCATATAATCCAAATGCTTCGATGCCACCGAAAAATCTCATGAGGGAAAGAGAAAATACAAAGATCATATATTGAATCTTGTTCTTTTCAAATAAGCTCCAATGTTTGCTAAAACCACACCATATCCCGGAATTCCAAATTGTCTTTAGCAGCTTCATCCATGCTTTTATTTTCATCTACTCATGGTTGAGCAAAATGAGAAGGTCCTGCTGAGAATTATTCATAGGACAAAAACAGGTGTAAGGGG
The DNA here is from genome assembly GCA_035233585.1 of Antiaris toxicaria. NCBI lineage: Eukaryota > Viridiplantae > Streptophyta > Magnoliopsida > Rosales > Moraceae > Antiaris > Antiaris toxicaria. The sequence goes on from CP141155.1 coordinate 4,473,512, forward strand.
AGATCCGTTCATCTGAAAAAAATCCATCTTACTGCAAACATGTCAAATAGCCCAAATGCTGCAGCAGGGCTAAATTTTTCTTTAAAATAAGAAACAAATCAATGAAAAAAAAAAAGATCTATCAATGATTTAATTTTCATATAAATTACATGGAAATACATAATTTAAAAACAATAACAAGGAACGGCATACTCACCTCAAGCTTCTTAGCTTATCAAACACATTGTTAAATCAATCATTCACCCTAAACGTCAGTTCACGCGTTTGTGAGCTGCAACCTGCAATAGTGATAACAACCATTACACCCATAAATTTAACTTCAAGAATCAAACCAGGCTCATGAAGTGTCAAATCATTCAATAAAAATATAACCCAAACCTTGGCAAGCTACAATAGTGATGACAAAGCCTTAACAATGTAAGGAAACTGCACTTCATCCTGAAGCTTCAGATTTCCCAAAAGCAGCTTCATCCATGTTTATTACACACTCCAGGTTGAGGAAAAATTAAGAGGCTCTTGAGTAGAGTCATTCCTCCCACAGGTGCCAAACAGATTAACTGACAAAAAGACACTGAAAAATCAGTCTCAGAATATAAGGAGGGATCCACTAAGGCTAAAAAGCTAAACTAAACGCGAATGGTGGCAGAGCTACAAAATCTTTTCAGCGAGGGCACAATATGAAAGTCAAAAGTACCACCACTGAGATGAAAATGGCTCTGCCATTGACTAAGAGCATGCCAACTAGCCAAACTACCTGAAATAATATTTGCCTTGCAAAGAGATAACACCATCATATCAAAAGAATAGTGAAAAGCTGCTGCAATCGGATCTCATGACAATTATCCTACAATAAAATATTTTAGTATCCTTATAATCAGAAAGAAGGAAACCAACAAAAAGTATAAGCTTTGTTTGGTATCATTAATTGTAATCTGTAATTTAAAAGAAAGTATGGTATAGACTTTCTTAAGAACAAAAGAGAAGGAAGCAAAATTGTTTTTTCCTTTTTTTTTTTTTTTCCCTGGTTACTTTTTTCAGGATTAAGAGCAAAAGAAAAGGAAAGCTTAAAATGAAACAAAATGCACTTAGTCAATAATCAGAACTTGCAGAACAAGTTTTACCCTTTCTCTCAATCCAAGGGGCATTGAGATTACAGAATAAAAGATCCCTTCTTACAAATCTGGTGTGAGATTAAACTAAATTAGATTCATGAAAAAGAATGCAAAAGACAAATTTATGCGTGCTTTTAATAAGTGAATATTTCCTATCCATAATGAATATGCTATGTAAGAAGTAGAGAATGGCAGAGCAGAAGTTGTTTCAATTACGCTTACTTCTAATCAAGCAACATTCCCATATGTAATGAGTCCTGACATGAGAGGAAAGATCTGATTCAATGGGGATAGCTAGATCTCGCACCTCACACCTCAGCGTATTAAAAAAAGAAGTAAGCTTGTAAGGGAATGAAGCCAACTTGGCAATCCAACCTTCTGAGGTCATTGTGCATTCTTGCAGGGCATAAGAGAAGTTTGAGCAATTTGTTTTAGTACTACATTATACAACTTACAGAGAGAACAACACTCAACACATTTATTTTCCTCAAGATCATGATCTACGTACATTCATTAACCAAAACAAATACCAAATTCCTCTTAAATTGTAAGATAAACTACAGTAACCACATCTTTGTTGGTCAAAGATGAACAAGTAAAGGACTGTAACACTTACTGGTATTGAATTATTTACCTCAATGCAAAGTAAAGAGATGTGGATGGCCACATCTATGGCACCATTAGAAAGATATCCAATTCCGCAGGGATTTGAGATCATTTGCAATGAAAGGGACGAGCCATAATCATCAGATGCATATTCTTCATGCAGTGATGCTATCTCGGACGCCACCAAATTTCTAGCTTTCTAAATCATCTAAGGTAGCAAACCACTCTGGATTAATTGCCGTGCAACAGTCAGTCAAAGGACAGAAAAGGAAGGAATTGGGACAGGAAAAGAAGTTGATGATGATGATGATGATGATGCTTCATGAGAATCTGTTTTAGTTACAATAATAGAATTTGTCATTAGTGTCTGTTGGAAGAGCTTCCTATGTATTTTAATCAAGAAATAGCTCCCTAGAAATTGGTAAAAAGCATGGAAGACAACATGGGGCAACAAGAAAATGAAGCATTAAATTGGAAAGATGCTGGCATACCTAAATGCAATGATGAGAGAAAAGAACTGGTTCAATGGCACTAGATGCTTTCGTTTTGTAATCAACATGACAATGTATGAACTAATTTGTAAACAAGGGAAGCCAACATGGAACTCTGTTATTGCGGATAGAAAGGTCATGGACTCATGGTACATCGTTGAACTGCTTAAGAAACACATTTGCGCAACTTGTTACATCAATAGACAAACATATAATTCATCTGCTTCTACTACACAACAGAACTTCAAGAAAGAGTGAAAATAACACGCATACATTTAGTTTTATTGATAGTAACTACTTTTTTTTGTTAGTCATGCTTGATCAAGTATCATTTCTTTACGGTTTTAATCTCATAAAATTTGGAAAAGTTATCTTTGAATAATCATTAAATATTCACCAAATGTCAAGTTAATTAATTTGACCTTTCAGAAGTTAAAATACCTCATTAGACATATCCACAACAGCAGAACTACCATACGTGAATAAAGTCCAAACTTTTCCTTCCGTATAACAAAATAACAATGGATTGGCTTTGATAATCAAGAGATTTTGGTGTGACTAATTTTTTAATGATGGGTATGGAATAGTATTTGGAAATACTTATGGATGTAAATGTATTAACAACAAAAACAAAAACTACAAAAAAGAAATATCTGAATTTCTATTATTCGCAGGTGGACTGATAAATGTGCATAAAACCAATTTTTGTAAGTAATCCAGAATTCAAAGAAGAGTAATTAAAGAGGTTATTTACCAATATCATATTCGTCTATTGCAAAAACTATATGGTACTCTGAGCTTCTTTGAAAATTTTGAACACGTGCCCTGTACACGCAAAACTAAAACCCCAAAAGAAATGGAGATATACTCAAAATGTGAAAAGGAAATGCAATAAAGTAAATAGAAAGGACAAGTGGCTGGTGATATAGTTAAACCTGTAGCTGAACTGGAGGACGTGTAATATCATCATTGGCCAGGCTCATCAGATCTGAATCTCGCCTGTATTTCTGTTGGACCTACTTCCTCGTCATTTATTCAAACACGTTGTAGAGAGGTGAGGCTGGTTATTGATGCAGGCACTGATTTGAAATTGGAGCATTCCCAAAGATGAAGGGTTTCGAGTGAACCCAAATCGCAAATCCAACCCCGAATGGTTGTAAAATTATCACATTCCTAAACATAGAGTTTTTCAAGAGTGGTAAAGAATTGAAGTCCCCCGGGAGTGTAACCAACTGTGGTAGCTGTTAAAATATCAGATATCTGTAAACCACGGGAGACGTTTGATGATGAAGATGCTTTATGATAATCTGTTACCATTGAAATGATAGAGTTCGTCATCAGTGAATGTTGGAAGGGCTTTCAACTTGTATGAACAATGAAAAGCTTCTCTAGAAATGACAAAAAGCATTCTAGTCGATATGGGGCAAAAAGGAACTGTTGAATCAAGAAAAGGAAATGAAAGAAACACTTAATAACTTAGTCATGTCCCTTACCACTTTTCTTTTGATTAAATAATGTGATGCTTAGTCTTATTAATTATCCGAGCATTTTAAAATCCATAAAGAAGTTAAAACTAGACAAAATTGGTGTTAGCCGTGCTTTTATCAGTCTAGCTGATGATCGGATAGATTTCCCGTTCATATATATTATGCAATTCTATGAGCTAAAATTCTAGTAAGTTGAAAAATGGTGTTGTCTCAGGTTTAGCATGCCATTCTTCGAGTTGATGTACCACAGAGCAGACACATACCTAAATGCAAGGACTTGACAGAATTGAACTGATTCAATGAAAGTATGGTCTAATTTGTGGGAGAAGGAAGCAAACTTTGTACTCCGCGCTGTATATAGCAAGATCATGGTACACTTTACTCTGCATAGATAAGAAATATGTTTGAGAAAGAAAATAACATCCACACATTTAACTTATGCCAAGATTGTGATTTACATAAATTTATGCATCTTAGATTTATAAGATAACCTAAACCAAGTACTTTCTTGTTAATCAGGCCAAATCAAGTATGTCTAACTTCATCTCTTTTATTTGTTGAATAAGTTGACTTGGAATTACAAGTTAGTGAAATGAAGTTTTGATCTTTCATTGACCAAAATTTCACCGTAACATATCCACAAGAGCAATAACTACTAGATTGGAAAGTTATAATTTCAATTTTTGCTTCCATTATCAATATTGTCGTCTGGAGAAAAAAAAAAAAAAAGCATTCTAAATTGCTTTTTTTACTATTCATTTATCGTTAAAGGGGGGTTGATAATCTAGCTAGAAGTTTTGGTGTAACACAAATAAGCATCAACCTTTGCTTATTGATACCATGATGATAATGTATCCAAAAGTTAGAAAACCAAGCCACATCACGGATCTTCAAATCGCTGTTAACAGCTCCATCCGTGTTTTTGTTTTCATCCACTTTTGGTTGAACAAATGAGAAGGTCCTAGTAAGAATTATTCGTAGGACAAAAGCAGGAATAAGGAGAGATTCATTTTTTCGGGGGAAAAAAATCCAGCTTATAATTAAAAGAAAATAAGGAATTGCACACTCACCTCTTGCTACTTAGCATCACGTCCTCAACCCAAATGTCAGTCAACCAGTTTGTTAGCTGCAAGCTGCAATAGTGAATAAAACCATTAAACCCATGAATTCAGCTTCAAGAATCGAACCAAGCTCACAAAGTGTCAAATCATTCAATACGCATACAACTCGGACCTTTGCAAGCTACAAAGTGATTGCAAAGTCTTTAAAATTCTAGAAAAATGCAATGCATCATGAAGCTCCAAATTTTCATGCTAGAATTATTCCTGCCTCCAGTGACAAAAAAGATTAATTTAAACAAAAATATGCCAAAAAATCAGTTTAGGAGTACAGAGGAATCCAGTAATGCTAAAAACTAATCTAAAATGTGAGTAGAGACGGTATAAATTTTTTTCACCGAAAGCACAGTATAGAACTCCAAAGTACCCCTACTGAGATGAAGGTGGCCCCGCTGAGATAAATGTGGCTCCTCCACTGATTGAGAGCATGCCACATAGCCGAACTACGTGAAAGATTACTTCCCCTGCAAAGAGAAAACAACATCAATTCAAAAGAGCAACGATAAGCTGCATAAATCGGATCTACTACTATATTAGTATACATAGAATCAGAAAGTATAGGAAAAGAAAAAATGAAACAAAATGTACTTGGTCAATATTCATAAATTGCAGAAGAAGCTTTACCCTCTCTCTCTCTCTCTCTCCAAGGGGTAGTGAGATTACAGACCAAAAGACCTCTGCTTACATATCTGGTATAACATAAAACCATAACAGAACGATGAGAAGGAACGAAAAAGACAGATTTATACATTTATTTAATAAGTGAATATTTCCTATGCATAATGAAAAAGCTATGTACAAAGTATGAATTTTAAGAAACTAGCACAAAGGAAAATTTTGATGTTGTTTGAATTACATTTACTTCGGATCAAGCAACATACCCTTACGTGATTAGTCCCGACATGCAAGAAAAGAACTGATTCAATGGTGATAGCTAAATCTCCCACCATACGTTTGTGTAAGGAAGTGAAGCCAACTTGGTAATCCAACCTTGTGGGGTCACGGTACTCTGTTCTTGTGGATAGCATGGTAATGTTACACAGTTGCACTGCTTAAGAAACACGTACTTGTTACATCACTAGACAGATATATACCACCTTCGAGAGGGAGAAAATTACACTCGTACACTTTGTTTCATCAATAAAAAACTATAAGATGAACTATATAGTAGCTAATTTTTTTGTTATTCAGCAAAAACTACTTTTCTCATTTTTCATACTCAATCAAGTATCGTTTCTTTATGGTTTTAATCTCTTACAACGTGGAATAGTTATCTTTGAATACTCTTCTAATATTCACCAAATGGCAGGGTAATTAAGTGATGTTTTGACCTTTTAGTAATTGAAATTCCTCATTAATCGTATCTGCAACAACTGAACTACTAGATGTGAAGTTTAAAAGTTCAAACTTTTGCATCCGTTTAGTGAAATACCGATGGATTGGCTTTGATAATCAAGATATTTTGGTGTTACTAATTTTTATTAAGGAGTATTGCTATTATTTGACAAAACTTATGGATGTGTATGTATCAAAAACCAAAAAAAAACAAAAAAAACAAAAACAAAAGACAAAACAAAAAACAAAAAAACAAAACAAAAACTTTAAAACACCAAAGTTCTCTGAAGTTTTATTTGATCGTAGGTGGACCAACAAAATATGCACAAAATTGAATTTTAAAGAAGAGTAACTAAAGAAAGAGGTTATTTACCATTTGTTTGTCTGCTGCAAAAACTGCATGGTACTTTGAATTGCTTTGAAATTTTTCACGACTTAGGCCCTGTACACACAAAATTAAAACAATAGAAAAAAGAAAAAATATTCAAAATGAGCAAAAGAAGTGCGATATTAAATAGAAAGGACAAGTGGCTGGTGATATAGAGTATATACCTGAACCTGAACTACTGGACCTGTGATAATCATTCTGATCCGAATCTCTGTCGTATTTCTGTTGGACCCATTTTCTCGTCGTTTATTTCTAGGCATTGTAACGAGGTGAGGCTGGTTATTGATGCATGCACTGATTTGAAATTGCGGCATCTCAAAATATCAAGGGTTTCGAGTGAAGACAGCTTGCAAATCCAATCCGGAATGGCCATAAAATTGGGGCAATACCAAATTGAGAGTTGTTTTAGAGTGGTAAGGAATTGAAGTTCCCCAGGGAGAGTCACTAGCTGTGGTAGCTTACTAAATCTCAAGAAGCGCAGGGTTGTTAGGGCTTGCCACGCAATCGAGTCATCATTTGATACTTGAAGCTCCTCACAATTGACAATCACCAATTCCTCAAGGGAGGTGAGATGTTGGATGCCCGTAGGTAGAACATTCTTTAGTTTTGGCAGCCCAAAGAGATTCAGGACACGTAGGCGTGTAAGGGTGGGGGTTTCAGGCCACTTAATCCCTTCAAACTTCTCACACTTCCAAATATACAAATCCTCAAGGGAGGTGAGATGTTGGATGCCTGGAGGTAGAGGATTCTTTAATTTCGGCAGCCACATGAGTTTCAGGCTGCGTAGGCGTGTAAGGGCTGGGGTTTCCGGCCACTTAATCCCTTCGAACTCATAACAACTGTTTATTTCCAATTCCTCAAGGGAGGTGAGATGTTGGATGCCTGGAGGTAGAGGATTCTTTAGTTTTGGCAGCAACATGAGTTTCAGGCTGCGTAGGCCTGTAAGTCCGGGGGTTTCCGACCACTTAATCTCTTCAAACTCCTTACAATCGCTAATCTCTAATTTCTCAAGGGCGGTGAAATGTTGGATGCCTGGAGGTAGAAGATTCTTTAATTTTGGCAGCCACATGAGTTTCAAGATACGTAGGCGTGTGAGGGTGGGGTTTTTCGGCCACCTAATCCCTTCAAACTCCTTACAATTACCAATCAACAATTCCTCAAGGGAGGTGAGATATCGAATGCTAGGAGATAGATTCTTCAGTCCATGGCACTTCCAGATATGTAGTTTCTTAAGGGAGCTGAGGCCTTTCATTTGATCATTCATAAAATATTCTAGATCCATGACAGAGGAGATTTTTAAAGACGTCAATTTGGAGAGTGGATAGGGGAAAGTAGTTGATGATGATGTTTCCTCTGACTCTGATGTTTGCTCAAATGTCTTCCAGCTAACATCCTGCAATGCCAAGTGTCCCTCAACGTTTGGATAACGTGGCATGGATGTAAGATTTGGGCAAAAGGCGATTGTCAATGAAGAAAGACGAGGAAGTGACGGCAATAAAAGTTGCTCCACTTGATTCTCTGTCATGCCCGACCTCCACCACCCTCTGAACTTGGGCAACACAAATAGTTTGAGTCTTCGAAGAGATGGCAATACCGATACTGACGGTGAGGATGATGTGGAAAAGTAGTTATCACTCTCGTTCACGTTTATATACTCCAGTGCATCCAAGCGAGCTAGTGATAATGTCTGAAGATTAGTCAATTGACTCAGTCCACTCGGCAGATGAGTTATACCACAAACCTTAAGCTCGAGATGCCTGAGATTGACTAATTTCTCAATTTCACTAGGTAACTCACGAAGGGAAAGGCAATATTTCAGCTTAAATGTTTGCAAATTAACTAGGTTGGTAATAGAAGCGGGTAGGGTTTCTATAAATCCACCGACAAGTTCAAGATACCTCAAGTGCTTCAACTCACCAATAGAATCTGGTATTTTTCTAATCCTCGCACCTTGTAGATCTAAAGTGCGTAAAGACTTAAAATTTGAAATAATTTCAGCCAGACAAAAGTGATAATCGTTTTCTAGGAAAAGAAATGAGCGAAGCCTTTGTGCTTGAAGCCGTGAACTCGGCACTTTCTCTAGCTGTCTTGCTGAATGAGGATCAACGGAAACGTGACGAACTGATTTGCTTAGAGTATTCTCTTCACAAGAAGCTAATCTCACATACTTTTCTCCTGCAACTTGTATCGCAAGATCATGAACCAGGTCATGCATTTTGCATGTTATTACCATGTTCAGTTCTTCATTTTTTTTAGCTTCTTGAAAGAAGGATCTCCAAAGTAAATCCTTAAAATATTCATAACCTATTTCCTCTAGACTTTGGCTTTGATTTAACCTTATAAATCCTTGTGCTAACCAAAGACATATAAGTGTTTGGACACTAAATTCATGATCCTTAGGAAACAAGCTACAATAGGCAAAGCAAGGCTTCAAATGGGACGGAAGATAATCGAAACTTAACCTAAGTGTTGGTGATATTTCATTTTTTGCTTGAGGAATGTTTGAAAGCTCCTTTTCAAGGAAGGAAGGCCATTCTATTTCTGGATTTCTAGAGCTCAATAGCACACTTCCTATCATACTTATGGCAAGGGGAAGTCCTGCACACTTTTCCAAAATCCCCTTTGCAATAAGCACCATTTGGTTAGATAGCTCTTTTCCCTCATCATCAGTCATTTTCTTAAAGAGATTCCAAGAATCTTCTGGACCAAGCATCCCCAAATCATACGGCTGCATGGTGCTCATAACATTTGCAACCGTATGAAGACGAGTGGTTACTATTATCCTACTCCCCTTCGAACAATTTGCTGTTAGCAAATCTTTCAACTCTTTCCATTTTAGACCCTCCTCGCTCCAGACGTCATCGAGTATGAGAAGATACCTTTTTTCATTAATTTGTTCTCGAAGTTTTCTTTGTAATTGTTCCATCTCCAGGTCTTCTACTTTTTCGTCCTTTATTGTTTTAATTATCTTCTCGCAAAGTACTTTTATACTGAAATCATTCGACACACACACCCAAATTCTCAAGTCAAAATGTTGTTGGACACTTGCATCATTGAAAACAAGTTGAGCAAGTGTAGTTTTTCCAAGTCCTCCCATCCCAACTATGGGGATGACAGACACTTTCGCTTGCTGAGCCTTGTTTTCGGGGTCCAGCAAGAGTTTTACAATTGCTCTTCTATCTTCATCTCTCCCAACAACATTTTCCTTGACTACAAATGAGTGACTGTCGTCCCTCACTCTCCTAGCAGGTTGTGTCTCTTCCGAAAGCTTCGTGAAATGAAATTGCTCCTTATCAGCAGAAATAGCATCCACTCTCTTCCTAATATCTTTAATTCTACTAGCCATCTTGTGCCGGAAAACAAGTTGGTTGTTGGACGAAAAGAAAGTGCGTACCTTCTTCCTTATTTTCTTTCCAGGCATCAGCTTCCGTCTCAGATCTTCAGAGTTGACTTCATCCACCAAATCATCAGCATCATACAACACGTCCTCAAGCCTTTGGAGCCAAAGCCTAACGTGTTCTTCACGGATCTGCCGCTTCTGCGCATCGACAAGGACAGCTCTGATGGTTGAGAGGGTGTGCTCAAGTTTGCTATGCTCACGTCTTGCACCATGCAGAGATTTAATCTCTTGCGCAGTTAAAGAACCCAAGGTCTGGATGATCAGATCTGCAATGGGGGTGAGGATTATGTCTGCCATGTTTGGCTTGAAAAAGCTTCAAAGAAAGAAGAGAGTTTCGAAAGGTATTCTAGCAAATTTGCAAGTGAGAGAAATGATTGTGCGAGCGGGGAAGACAACGGACCGATTCCTTGCTTTATTTATTTTGTAGACTTCGGTGTGAATGCTGGTTGGCTAACCTGACTCATTTGTTTTTATCATTATTTTTTCCCTTTTGAAATTTACTAGCTGTATTTAATTAAGATGGATTTATGTACTAATGATCTGTATGACAGCTAATTATGTGATAAAATAATCCCGGCAGAAGTGTGAAAATAAGAAATTCAGCGATTTCTAAGACCACTTCGATTTATTTTATAACGAGTTTGATTTCACACCATACCAAATACCATGCAACCTGTTTATTTCTTATTAATATATCTGCATATCCATAAGCAAATCAATACTTTTCATCAAAAAATAAATTAATAAATAAATCGATGCCCCCGGGTTTGATTAATGCTGGCTATTGACTTTTGGATTTTGATTATTGATCTTACCCTGTTAATGGTAACTTATTATTGTTTAAAATAATCCTGGCAAAAGAAGAAAATCTATTTTTAGTAGACTAAAACATAAGCAATGAATCATTCTTGTACTTTTCAAAGTGTACTAATATGTGTTTAAAAACTTGTGAAGTAAACTGATATTAAACAGATGTCGTCTGTTACAAAAAATATGAATCACTTGATAATAGGTCGGGATTTTAGGGGTTGGGACAATTGATTTTAAGTATGATTTCCTTTAATATTTATAAAACAAACTATCTCCAGTATATGATCATTAGGTTCTATTGTTCTTATTGTTATTCTCATGTTAGCAAAATTACTGGTAATAATTCTTATACTTACTACAAGTAATTATATTTATTGTATCTTATCAATTTTATTAGAAGAATCTGATTTGGCAACGATGCAAAATTAAAGAAAATAATTGAATTATTGCAATGGACTCTTGACCGTTTGGAAGAGGATGGCTCTTGAATAGAAGATAAGCCTCTACAAAATTCTTGTATTTTTTTTTTATTTTTCACACAATTGATTTTTCTGTTCCTGCAGTAGAATATTTTATCAGCACATTAATTCCATCACAATTTTGTTATGTTGATTTTTATCGTCAACAATACGATTCTCGTAATAAAAATAAAGTGACTCTTTTCTTATTTTCATGTTATAAAAAGACGTGGTTTTGTTTGTGGAGTTACATATTCCTATTAGCTGATGTAGAGATTAGTATATATATATATAAAATTATCATTATCCATATGAGCATTTTTTTTTTAGTTATTTATTTGGGATATTATTTTGAATTTTCCTAAAAAAATGACAATAAATTTTATGGCTGTAAAGATTAAAAAGAAGAAGAGAAATTTAAAACTTAAAAAATTGAACTTCTATATTAAAAAATTAATTTATTAAATAAAGTGATACACTTTTAATATATTTATTGTTATTTTATTTTTGCCATGTGAAGTTTAAGAAAGCCAATATAATCAATTTCGTTTCCAGAAGAAAAGTCACGAGAAATTCCTACAAATTATATCCATTGGGATATTTATTTATGAAGGGGCCCTTCTTATGTATTTCTGATTATCTATCGGCGTTGTTATTAATTCCAGGTCAACCAAAAGTCTCATTGCCACATATTTTCTATCTCTTTAGCCTCCAGTGTTGAAAATAGTTGGAGCGTTTGCTAAAACAGTACCTTGCTTAGTTGGTGTGAGATGGAAGATGGCAAATTCACAGTAAGGGGACGAATTTCTTTTTACATGCCAAGATTTTTATAATTAATGTGAGGTAACTCTTTTCACATTTTCAAATACTAAAAAAACTTTATTTACTTATCTAAAAAAAGACTTTGTTTATCAAATTACACTTTCCTACTAAAGGGTGCAGTGTTTAGAATACATAAAACTATTAGCATTAATATTAGTGATATTTAAGTTAAAAAAATATTAGAGACATTCAAATAAGTTTTTTTTTCTAGTTATTTAATTAGAGAATTATTTGCACTAATATTTTTATATTCTTTTATTTTTAATTTTTAATCTATAATTCTATAAATTAATATATATTATATTTATTATAGATAAATAAAACTTAACCGTTGCATTAAATTTAAATGGTATAAAATTGATTCCTCCTATATAATATGATAAGATATATAAAATGACCATTACCATAGTCTTATCGCAAATTAATATTGAAAAGTCGGTATATTTCTTAAAATAATACTCCACTAGTCGGTGTGAAAGGAAAGATTGCAAATTCATTGATATTGATAGTAAGGGGGTGAAATTTATTTTACATGATAATTATTGACGGGTTATTGAGTAACCCGAAGCACAGTGAGCATGGTACCAACAAAAGCTGTAGTAACCGAACCAATCATAAGGCCGAGAAGTTCAGAATTCATGAAAGGTCGAATTAGTACTGTCACATCCAAAGTTCAGGACAGTGACATGTAAGCTTAGGGCTTGCAATTTGAATCACAATACGAAACACGACACGAAACCCGCACGAAATTAGAGGGTTTGGGTTTTCTTTAAATAGGTTTGGATCAAAACGGGTCGAACCTGTCAAACACGATTAAATAAAGGGTCGAACCCGCACGAACCCACCAACTCGCAATTGACACGAAATAACCCATTTAATAAATGGGTTATATATGGGTTAACACGAACACGACTCATGAATTACCCATTTATAATTTTTAATATATATTATATAAATTTTTAAAGTTTAAAAATTTAAAATTCCAAATTTAAATATAAAATATGTATTTTAGTTTTTATATGTATATTTTTAGTTTTGTATTTATCTTTTGTGATCTAAATTTAAGTGCAACTTGATTGTGAACTTAATTTGATTGTTATTTAGATGTTTAATAAGTTTTTTTAATGTTAAAATTGATGATAGGTTAGTTAAATAGGTTAATTAAATAGATAAATAACAAATTAGTTAAGTGGGTCAATAACAGATTGAATGACCTGTTTATGACCATTTTAGTAAGTGGGTTTAGCATACACGACACGACACGACACGTTTATGACCCGTTAAAGGTTTAGTAGACACGACACGTTTATGACCCGTTTACGACACGACACGACGCGTTTATGACCCGTTGTGACCCATTTAATAAACGGGTCATAAACGTGTCGTGTCGTGTCAACCCGTTTATTAACGGGTTGTGATTTTTGACACGATTATTAAACGTGTCGTGTTCGTGTCGAGTGTATTCGTGTCAACAAACGTGTCAGACACGACACGAACATGACCCGCTGACAGATTTGCCACCCTTATGTAAGCTGTATTAAATAAATAAAATAAAATCTTAAATTTTTAGATCTATCAATTTTTATATTTTACCTTTTATCGTCTCTTTAAATTTATTTACACATTATATTTATATATTTTAAATTAATTATTATTTATATTTGAATGTTTATCTCAAAGTCAGATGGTGAGGTACTTATATCCCACATATGCATATTTGAATAAAATAAAATAAGTGAGAATACAAAAGTAAACTTTAAAATTTACAGTCCCGGAATGTTTATTTACATACTTGGTCTTAAAGTTAAAGAATACTATTTAAAATCTTTAATCTTTGTCGTCCACTGGTGATTCTACGTAATTTGTATCCTCTAGTTACTTTTCTCTTTTGGAGGTTTACCAATTTTAAAACAATAAGCAAAAGATCAAGTAGGATATTTAAAAAAAAAAACGTTTTTCAACATTTTATTTTAATCATCATACTAAGTATATATCAATACAAACAGAAATATAAACGTGAAATCATGATTATACAATTTGTGTCCCTAAATACATCTAATTCGTGTACGGTCCGTATGAGCTTCCTCACCATGCTGAAGTATGATGAGTGATTCTCGATCGAGCTGTATACTCTTCGCACGTGTATACTAACTCCCGGTATACATTAACACCAAATTCAATTTTCAAAATTTCATTTTAAAATAAGATTCACATAATAAAATATGCCATATTATTTTCTAAAAAAATCCGTGACCAGATATTTTTCATTTAATTTCAAAAATTGTGATATTTTTTAAAATCGTAAAATTTTAAAACTTTATAAACTTCTTTTCTTTAAATTATTTTAACCAAACCACTAAAAACAAAACTGATTACAAAGAAAGGGATAAGGTATCCTACCTCGTTGACAATTTAATACATTATCAACTTCTTACACGAATTTTAAAATAATTTTTTTCTCAAAATTTGATCAATAAATATCTAAAATAAGAAATACAGATAATTTAATTATCTTTCCAGAACTCCTGTAATATTAATTACAATATATTCAATTTCAATTAATTAATATGCCGTTAATTCTAAAATTCAAAAAGATATTTAATTTAAAACTGAAATTTTAAAACAATTTTAACACAAACACCCAAAATATTTTTTAAAAATCTTGTATTACTACCTTAAAATATAAACTAACCAAAAACTCCAAAAAGCTTAAAATACGTAAAAACAAATTCTAATTCTAGAAAAGTTTAAATTTCAAATTTTACCTCCAAAAAGTTTGATATACTCGTTCAAAATTTATTATTATTATTATTTGTTATACGATAGATATACAGATATACAGATATAGATTTTTTTTTTTTTTCCTTTTGTTAAGGGAGATCGGCCGGTTCGAAAAAGGGGGCTCACAGAGGTAGGAGGACGGTGGCGTCGGTTGGGTGGGCTTGGCGGCCGTGCGGCGAGGAGCAACCAGGCGAGGCGGGGACGGACGGCGACGAGGGGCGAGGTAGACGCGGCGACTGTGGTGGATCAGCTTTCGCGAGGGAAAAGACTGCCGGCGTGGGTTTCTTTGGGCTGGGCTGAGTGGGCTTGGTAGCTGGCGATTCGGGGTGGCTCGCGAGACGGTGATTAGACGAAGGGGGAGGCTGGGGTGGCCTTCGGTTAGCGGCTGGGCTGACGGTAGTTGGTGGCCGAAGAGGGAAAGTGTGACAGGTGGGTTGGGTCCGGTTGGCTCGCGGGGAAAGCTCAGACGGCGACGAAGGATAGGTGGTCGTCAGTGATTAGGCACGGCGACTCGGGTTCGATTGTCGTTTGGCTGGGCTTGGGCACGGGGAAGGTGGCAAAAGCCCGGTGGTGGTGGGTTGCACTGGCAGGTACGCGGAGACTCGACTGGGACAGGGAGGTTGGCGGTGGAGAGAGAGAGAGAGAGAGAGAGATCGATGAGAGAAAAACAAAGAGGGAGAGAGAGAGAGCGAAAAGAGTCGGTGAAAACAAACAGAGAGAGACGAAAATGAAAGGAGTGAGAGAGATGAGTGTAGAAAAGAAAAGAAAAGGAAAAAAAAAGCTTCCGGATAATTCCGGAAGGAGGAAAAGAAAAAGAAAAATAGAAAAATAACATAAAATAACGTTTGGTAAAAGTTATTAAGTAAAAATTTTAAAATTTATAAAAACGGTTTAAAATATCTTTAAATTAATATTTAATATATTAAAATTTTAACATTGCATTCTCATAATGAAAATTTTAATTAAGGCACTAAAAATTAAATTTTATATATTCATATAAGAGGTTTGTTTTTAGAAAATGAAAAATTTTTAGATATGAAAAATAAAAAATTGTTTGGAATTTTTTTTAAAAGTGAAAAGTTGTTTGAGTTGGTGAAAATTTTTTGTTTTTAGAGAGCATTTTTTTCATTTTTCAAAAATGAAAAATTTTAGATATTTAGATACGAAAATTTAAGAAGGTTCTTTTTTCTTAAAATGAAAAATTTTTCATTTTTTAAATTTGAAAGTGTCAAACAAACAGAGGGTTAAACTAAAAAATTTTACAACGTGACAGATACACCAAGATTTTAGCCATCATGACGGTTCGAACAAGATTTTCAAATGACAACTGGCATAAGTGAGGAGCAGGAAGAATGTGAGAATATATTTTATCTGCATATCCGAATAAATTTCAGAGAATCATATATGAAAAAATAGAAAAAATATATATATAAGACTTGTATAAGGCATAAAAATCCTAGAGACTATTTTAAGTTTGTAGACGACATATATACTTTTTTAAATAGTGAAACAGTTTCTCCCGCTTTAAAGATAATGTACTCTTTGAATAGAATGCGAACCTCTATAAAACTCTTATATATTTTTATTTTTTTCACACAATTGATTCTTACTTACTTGCAGCAGATTAGTTTATCAGCATATTAATTCCATCACAATTTTCTTTTTCCGAAGGAAAGTCACGAGAAATTCCTATAAATTATATCCACTGGGGCATTTATTTATAACGGGCCCTTCTTGTCTAGTTCTGGTGATCTATGGCGTTGTTATTAACCCCCAAGTCAACCAGAAGTCTCCTTGCCACATATTCTCTATCTCTTTAGCCTCTAATGTTGAAAATAATTGGTGCGTTTCTTAAAACAGTACCCCACTTAGTTGATGTGAAATGGAAGATGGCCAATTTAAAGTAAGGGGGCGAACAAGATTTTTGTAATTAATGTGAGGTGACGTTTTACACATTTTTCATATACTAAAAGACCTTTATTTACTTGTCTAAAAAATGAGTTTATTTATCAAATTACATTTTTCTACTAAACGGTGCAGAGAATAGAATATGTGAAAATATCAATATGAATATAGTGACATTTAAGTTAAAAAAAATATATTAGTGACAGTTAAATAAGCTTTTTTGTAGTTATTTAATTGGAGAATTATTTGCAAAATTAAAAAAAAAAAAGTTAATTACCTAGGAATTTTCTTGATGTACTAATGGTGGTCGCCAAATAGGAGTTTTAATGTATTCCCTTTTTTTTTTTTTTCTTTTTTCCTGGAAAGTCAATATGTATTTAGTAACAACGGATGATTGCCGAAGTCCTATAGATGAAAGGGTAGGGAACACTTCAGGATTAAAGTGACGATGGATTTCTCAAGCAAACGCCAATAAACTCTCTTTAGAATAATTTACATAAAATTATCAAATCCCAACAGTGATTTTAAAAATTGAGCATAAATAATAATATTTATAAATTTGAACTTTTTTTTTTAATTGTCTTATTGTTGAATAGCTCTTTTATCCTTCTTTTATGTAATTATAATGGTTTTTTGGCAGGTTTTCGTTTTAATTTATCAGTTTTTAAATGGAAATTTATTTTTCAACGATTTTTGTGTCATGTTTTACTTCTTTTTTTTGGTACTTTTTTCTTATTATTGCGATTACCAAAGGTTATGTAAGAAAATTTCATAATTTTTTTTTTTTGTTCAACTTTGTGTTGTGATTGGAAAATCTATGTTCCTTTTGTGGACAGGGATATGTTACATAATCTACTCTAAGCTTCCGTTTATATAGGGTGTATATTTTTTTAAAATGAAAAATTTTTACTTTTTGAATGAAAAAATTTTTCTATCTAAAAGTAAAAAATTGTTTGAATAGATAAAAAAATTTTCATTTTTTGAAGAGAAAGTCTTTTTTGATATCTAAAAGTGAAAAATTTTTGATATCCGTATATAAAAATTTAGAAGGTTTACTTTTCAAAAATGAATATTTTTTTTAATTTTTCAAAAACGGAGTGATCAAACGAACAAATGCTAAGATTTTGAGTCACGTTTTCTCTTAAGCATGTTTATTGATTCATATATCACAAAATGATATCAGCAATATGTTAGTGAACATATATACACAGACAAAAAGTGCCCTCACTAACATAGCAAAAAAGAAAGGGGAGATAACATATTATAGGTCATTTTTGTTGAATAATTTATGGTAAACATTATAATTTGAAAACATTAGAATTAATAACATAATTAAGTTTAGATACAAGTAAGATTCCCTTTTTATCCGTACATATTTTTCCCCCCATTTTTTTCCTTTTCTCTCTTTTTTCTCGGTTATTTCTCTCTCTTTAAACACCCACCCCTCTCTCCTCGATCTCTCTTCCTCTCTGTCTCCCCTCAAACTCATCGGTAGCCATCAAAATCCATCACCGTCGTCATGACGTCATCATAGTCTAGTCGAATAGTTAGTCATCGTCATCTTCTCTGGTCACGGTGTCGTCCAATTCCCTGCCACAACTGTCATGACTTCGATCATCCATCTATCAGGAGCAAGGCCATCATTTCTTGTCCTCTCTCTCTTCCTCCCTTCGGCGATAAGGACAGATCTAGACAATCTATTCTTCTTTCCCATCGTTGTTGTCGTCAATGTCGCGAGGCTCACAATTCCCTTAGGTTTGATCGTGAGATCACATCTCTCCTTACGATGGCGACCATCAACGGTACGAAGTGACACCTCTCTGATCGTGACTAGTTGCTTCCCGTATGCAATTTTTTAGTTAGTTATTGCAGTGGCAGTGCTCATTGTGGATTTTGGAATTAGGTAAAAATTTAGGCTCAATTTTTGGATTTTGGAATTTTTATTTATCATAATTTACTAAAATCGATAAATTCTTTTTTGTTTATAATAATAAGTATTACATTTATTTGGTAAATTTTTTTTATTAAGAGTAATAATAATAAATTTACATATATAAATATAAGAATTTACCAATAAATTAAAGATTTTACACATAGAAGATAATTTTTTGAAATTTTTAGGTTGTGTAAATTTTTTATTTATTAAAAAAATATAATATTTATTAAAAACTCAAAATTTTTATGCCATTTATTTTTATTCTAGTTGGTTTTTAGTCAATCTCTCTCCTTCTTCCAAACATAAAAATAAAAAATTATATATTTAATAGCTGAGCTTTCTGCAACCGGTTCGTACTCCTACTACATTGGGCATTCTATTTGTTAAAGCATTTTGTTAGGCTTGATTGACTTGACTTTGAATACTTTCCAAAATGGACTTTCCCTGTTATTTCCACTTCCTTGTCCTTATAGACTGTCCTTATAAATAAGGGATAATCATGCTACATATCACAATTTATAAAATAAATGGATTTTTATCACAATTTAAAATTTTTTACAGAAAATATCATATATTTAGTTTATATTTGTCAAATTAATTTTTTTAATCATTTTCTCTATTTTTCTCTTCTCCCTCTCTCTCCTAAATGTTTGTGGATTGCGCGAGGCTAGGTGACAACGGTGGCGATCGCCATTGAACGAAGCGAAGCATGAGTTTCGACTCCAGTTTGGAGATTACAACTGGTGAAAGCTATTCTAGTTACATGATCTCTACCCTTACCCACTCCGACGGCTGTGCTCCCACCCTAGTCTTATCCTTACTTGAAGAACATCCCTAATCTTAGCTACTCTAATCACTGACCCTTCTGACAATGGGATCTCTGCCTTTACTCACTCCAAGACCTGTGCTCTTATCCTAATCTCGACCTTGGTGGATGAATAGCCCCACCCCGATCTCCCTAAGCATGACAATGAGCGTCAGATTGGTGATATCGAACCCAACAAGCTCTATTAGCATGATTCCTGAAATCAGTATTGCGATTGTAATGGCGATTATTGTGGTTGGAGCTCTGCTCAATTGGCTAGCGACAAGCATGGGTTAGGGGAGGGGGGAGAGAGAGAGGGAAGGTGGTTGGGAAAGAGAGAGAAAGAGCTGAAATTAATAGTAAATGTCCGTTTACTATTATGTGAATTTGTTAAATAGAAGATTTTCTAACAGAATGGTAAATGAACATTTTTTATTAGTAAATAAAACATTTACCGATAGCATTTTTTGTAAAATTTTTTTTCTTTGTAGTAAAAATCAATCTGAAACATGATTTTATAGCATTTTTTTAAAGTTCCCCATAAATAATTATCATATTTTCCTTGCTTGATTAACTTTTTAAATTTAAACTGTTTTCAAAACCTCAATGGATTATTTCTTTTCTTTTGTTTTTTTTTTCTTTTCAATTTTGGTTTGCATTTGGTATGCCACATTATCCCTTCCTTTTTTTTTTCTTTGTGTTATATTGATTCGCTTTCTTCTCTGCAACTCAAATGCTATTTCTTACTAAAAAAAACTCCCTTACCATCAAAGACATTTTTTTTTTTATAATATTAACACTGAAGATATTATACAACAATATAAAAAAATACAGAACTCGTCACAAAAAAAAAATGGTAGAAATTTTATTTGATTTTCATTTAAATAATTGTGCTCTAACTGAATTGAAAGTATGGCTCCATCCTTGCATATATATATATATCTACATATATAAACATATTTAAAAATAATATGGTCATACGATAATGATTCTACATGTATAAACATTTTTAATAATGTGCTATTTATAATATAAAGACCTTATTATTATATTACATATTTTTAAATTTGGGCATGTGGTCTATATGAGAATGACTTATTGCTTTATGGAAGAACTTCTAATTCCTGGGTTTATTATTTTTTGGATTACTACCATATTGACCATGTCGTTGTGAGGAAAAAAAAAAAAAACATATTCACCAAATATATTTTCATGACATATTTACTTCATCAATGTGATATTGACAGTGAATATAAGACACCAAACCACAAAATGTATTCATTAAAACGTTCAAGTACATTAATATGAAAGGGGAATGTTTTTAGGGATTTTTGAATTTCTATTTTCAGATACTAAAATGGATAAATGAAATTATAATTGATATTATGCATAAACACGATAGTAGAAAATTATGTATATATATTATATTATAAAAAAATGATTGAAATATAGTGTCATTGGTATTCTAATTTTGCAATATTTTTAATGACTATTTAAAAAAAAAATGTTATGTAGTGAGTTTGATCTCTCAACTTTAAATCAATTTATGTGCTAAAGGTTTTTATTTTTTTTTTAAAAGAGTCAGCTATTAGAATTTATAATATCTTTTATCATTATTATATATCCATTTTAAGTGACAAACATAGTATAAATAATATAACATTAAATTACTTATTTTGTGTTGTCGTATTGGAAGCATATATGTATATAGTTAGAATTATACAGACAAAAGTGTAATTATGAGCAAAAGTTGAGATGAGTCATATACACAGTTTTTTTGCTTACAGCTATACATTTTTTTTTAACCGACTTACCAAAGCATAAAAACACTATTAGCTAGTTTGATGGTCTGAGCTTTAAACACTCGCACCTTTAAGCTACTTCCTATGTTGTTTGGCCATATCGTAGCTTCCTTGTTGCTCTTTAACAAGAAACTAAGAATAAGCAAGCTGCATGAATGAGGATTTTCAGAGGTATAATGTTAGGTGCCTACGAATTTAAAGTTTTTGTAGTGAATTTCTATTCGAATAGAAAGCTATTAATGTAGTTTAAATTTGTTAGGCTTAAGAAAAAAAAATTTCGTTTTCAATCTATATTTGGGTTTCTTTAAATATATATATATATACACACTATATGAGGTGGGTTTTAGCTAGAAGATAGGATATATATATATATATTTATTTGTATGTATATAGTTTAATATTCATGAACGACAGTCTTCCATACATGTATATTTAACTTGATTTCCAACTATAGATATAGTAACTATAGGGTAGAATTAGATTCAAGAAAAGTAGAAGTAGCATGAGTATGTCTTTTTCGTAATGTTATTTGATTAATTAAGTGATATGTAGAGCTCTTCTATATATACGTTTCCATTAGAAGTAAGTTGACATGATTCAAATACAAGTTGTTATTGTCATCGTGCACTAGAATAATACATATATATAAGAATATATGTATATATGTGTGTGACTGTATGTTATTGTAGGCTTTCTATTGTGACGTTATTATAACTATACAAGTTAAGAAACACATTCCAAACTGATTTTAATCATATACTGATGGACTACTTGTAAACTAATCATGAAAAGAGTAATTAGCCCGCAAGAGGGCTAAGAGAGAGGGATCAAACACTCACTCATTCACTGATTTATAAGGAAAGTAGAATCTTATTTTCAAACTTGACAAGAAACAACAGTACTTATCAAATGAATATTTTTTATCTAAATAAACTGAATGATTATATAACTATAAGTGATATTAAATTGTTCACAAGCATATTTATGAATATAAAGGCTATTGTACCCTATATTTCTATTTTGAAATGAAGTGTAGAATATAATTTAGTACTTGAGTAGGCAATGAACACAGGAGTGACCAATGGACTCCAAATATTAGTGGTTACGTCCCTTAAGGTACAAGGTTTTCAATAAAAAGTAATCACTATGACTAAAGAAGAACAGATTCCATGAAGCACACGGCTTATTGAGTACGAAGGTATATTTTACACTTGATGGGGCTTAGGATGGTTTTGACCGAAAAGATTTCAAAGTGATTGTGTAACAACTGGGAAAATTCACATTTTTCGGAAAATAAATACACACTGAATTTAAGCGTTAAAATGTGAAATTAAGTGATTTAATATTGTTTAGAACTAAAATAAAATGTTCTAACAATGTTAAAGGATGAAAAATGAGTAATAGTGATATTATGTGTGTGCACGTGTGTGCCACTCACAGTATCAAGAAGTAGGTCAAGATGATATTATCTTGACATAAAACTGATAAATTTGAGTTCAGCACACCCAAATTAGTCAGGATAGCCTATCAGCACGCTCAAATTTGATAATTGTAACAACCGGGAAAATTCACATTTTTCGGAGAATAAATACACATTGAATTTAAGCGTTAAAATGTGAAATTAAGTGATTTAATATTGTTTAGAATTAAATAAAATGTTCTAACAATGTTAAAAAATGAAAAATGAGTAATAGTGATATTATGTGTGTGCACGTGTGTGCCACTCACAGTATCAGGAAGTAGGTCAAGATGATATTATCTGGACATAAAACTGATAAATCTGGGTTCAGCACACCGAAATTAGTCAGGATAGCCTATCAGCACGCTCAAATTTGATAATTGAGCACAAGGGTAATTTTTGACCAAAAATTCACAGTATCGGAAATTGGTCGAAATGACCTCGGATGAAAATAAAACTGATATATTTGGATTCAGGACGCCCAAATTAATCAGGATAGCCCATATTGAAATTTTGGGCGAAAAAGTATATAAAGAGCGGGAAAAAGTGGAATTTTCTCATTTATCTACACACACTCTCTCTCCTCCTTCTCTTTCTCTCTCTAGCCGAATATGTACAGTAACCGACCATCGGAAACGGTGTCCGTTTTCGACACCGCCGGCACCGTTGGAAAGCTCTCGCCGAGCTGAGTTCAACAGTGGGCCGAGTCGACGGAACCGACGCCAGAGGAGCCCGCACGCGCCGCCCGAAGCCGCCGGCCACCGGAAAATTCGCGACGCCGTATCTCCGCCGTCCGACGTCCGATCAAGCTGAAACCGGTCCTAAAAGACTCGTGGTGAAGAGTACTACAAAACCCATGTGGTGGATCGCCTAAACACCGGCGGAATCGCACCGCCCGAAGTCGCGACGTCGCCGTCGTGAAGCCGCCGTGAAACTCGCCGTTTCCGGCGATGTTGAGCTGCACCACCGGTGCAGAAATGGTCGCCGTGAAGAGGGGAGCAAAAGCCCTCAATCAATTTCGGGGAAAAAGTTCGGCACGGCGGAGTTCCACCGTCGTCGCCGTGGCCGTGACTTTCGGGGAGATTTTCCGGCGATAGAGGTGTCGAATGGTGAAATTGAAGCCACCAATGGATTCCTCTCGTCGAGATCTTCAAGATGGACTACCCGCTTGCCACCGTCGCCGCCGGTCAACGCCGGTCAACGGCCGGTCAACGGCGACCGTTGACCGAAAATGGAAGTTTGGCCCGTTGGCCTATTTTCGACGTTCTGGACGCATCCGCGGAGTCGGAATTGCAAGACGGGACCTCAAATATGAAGAACGGAGAATTAGGGATTATGCCGTCGAGACCGGACTGCAATTCGGTATAAATCCCAATCCATTTTCGTTCCTCAATTTAATTGTTTGGGACTGTTATATGATTTTATGATTATTGGTATGAAAATTATGGAAAAGGATGTATGTAAAAAGAAGAAAATGACTGTAATGGAGAAAAAGAAAAATATGTGATAATGTAACGATTTTACGTAAACTGTATGAGTTTTACGTAAAATCTAGGCCTCTGGTATAGTACGTGATAGAATTAGATTAGGATAGATGGTTTTCAGGCGTTTCCTAAACGCTGGAACCTCAAAAATTAAGGGGAAACTCTGCCGAAATTTCTAAAAACGACACCAGGGGTAATATGGGAAACGAGGGGTAAAAATATGATCGGGAAGGGAATCCGAGCCCCCTCGAGGAGTTAAGGCAAGGAAAAAGGAATGGGCAGGTTACAATTAGTAAACCGACCCTTCGAAACCCTAGAACGTAAGGAAAAACATGAAACTGACACTTAGGTCGGAATAGTACTTCCCGAGGGCCGGGAATGTGAAAAATTGGTAAAATGATAAGAATTGATCCGGAAAAGGTCTGATAAGATTTAGAAAGTTAATTAAATGATTTTGGGTTTAGAAAATCCAACCTAAGTATGAAAATGAAAATGTTAGGTTTAAACGACCCATTAGGGGCAAAATGGTCATTTTGCCAAAATATTATCAAATTATGCGAAAAGAGCCCCAATGACCCCGGAATAGGTTAATGAAGTTTGTAAAAGTCAAAATTGAGGTTTAAGTTATGAAAAATTACGTCAAGGGCAAAAAATTGTAATTTTGTCAAAAGTTAGGAGTAAAATCGTAATTTTTCAAAAGTTGGAGAAAAAATTCGAAAATCGCCATTAAGGTTTAAAAAGCTGTCCTAAGGCTATAATTAAGGGTTATAAGATCAGAATCAAGCTTTTTTATAAAATAAAAGCTATAGATGAAAATGTGATTAACGGACAAAATTTGTCTGTAGGAACCCGATTCAGAAGCGACAAAGGACGTCTATGGATTCCAAGAAAAGGATAAGCACGCTATGAGTAAGTTCAGACATTTACCCGTCTGCAACTATGAACAAGCTTATAGTATTTATATGATTTGTGTGTAAATGTCATGATGTGATTTATGATGATACTATAGTAATACTATAGTAATGTTATGATGATATTAAAGGATAGGTTTTAGTAAATAATTTAAAATATATATATATATATAAATATATGTATATATTGAGTTATGAAAGAAAGGTATTATAAAAGTTTTATGAGAGTAACGATGTGATAAAGAGGAATGGAAAGAGTAAGAATGATAATATTATGATAGAATGCATAAGAAAGAGATGAGATATGAAAGGAAAGAATAGATGTTTTATGAAAAGTTTTATGGAAATTAAGTTATGATTGATAGAGCAATGATGATCGGTGATGAAAGGAATTAAGAAAGGGATGTTTTATGAGTTTGAAAGAATAGATGTTTTATGAAAAGTTTTATGAAAGTTAGGTTATGATTGATAGACCAACGACGATCGGGGATAAAAGAAATTAAGAAAAAGGTATGTTTTATGATAACGAAAGGATAGATATTTTATAGAAAAATGATATGAAAGCAAAGAGTTAGACAAGAAAGAAAAACAATGATAGGTTATGATAAAAGGTATGATGAAAGGATTAGAACATAACGATAAGATGTGATTGATAGAATAGAACAATAGGCTATAATCGATGGGCTATGATTGATAGAAATATGATGATAAGATACGATAGATCGAATGATGCAAATGATAAGATAAATGGAGAATAATTATTTGCACATAACTAAACGTGTTTTTGTTGTTATGATGTGATATGATGTGATGTGATGTGATAATACATAAGAATTAAGAAAAGAAAAACAACGAAAGAACAAATGTTTCATGAAATGTTTATGAAAAATGAGAAAGGAAAGATTATGAATGTCATGAAAAAGACGTACAATGAAAAATCAATATAAGAAAAAAAATAAAAGCCTACAAGATAATAAGACTGAAAACTTAAGTTGTTGGCGTACCGGTCTCCCTACAAGGTCGAGACTTCCGGTCTATATCCTCCGCGTAGATGTGGCGCTACCCCGAAGGTGCGGTAGATTATAGGATGGACCAACCCCGAAGGTGCGGTTTTTATGTGACTGTGAGGTAGGTTGGTGGGTCGCTCTCCCTCCTCCCACTGTCCGCGCGCAACTAGGTACGTCCAACAACGGGCCCAACCAAAGGAAAGTGGAAAGAAAACAAACGAAAGAAGAGTGAAAAGAAAAGAGAAGAAAAGAAAAGAAAGGAAAAGAGAAGAAAAGAAAAGAAAGGAAAAGAGTGTGAAAAAAAAAAAAGAAAAGAGAGTGCGTGAAAAGAAAAGAAAAGAAAAGAGCGTGAAAAGAAAAGAAAAGAGAGTGCGTGAGGGAAAAAAAAAAAACAAGGAAAAAGAGAGTGGAAAGAAAAGAAAAAAAATGATACGAAAAGAAAAGAAAAGAAACGAACGATATGAAAGAACAACACAATGAAATCAATGAAAAATAATAAAACGAAGTTTAAAGAACATGATAAAATTATATATGTGATGTGATGTGTTTGATGTTATATGTATGGAATGTCACGTTTTTACGTGATGTTGTGCTAGTGTATATGTTACTAGCTTTAAGATATGAAATGTTAAGAGATAATGATGAAGCGATAGAAAAGTTATAAAAGTTTAGAACAGAAAGTTAAGAAATGATAGAAATGAAAAAGCAAAGAAATGAAGAGATTAGATTAGAATAATAAGAGATGATCGATAGAATGATAAGAACGATGAACGAAGAGATAAACGAGCATGATGAAGCTCATATTCTATGTTATGTCTTGATGATATGTATAAACGATGTATATGATGTGTATATATGTGATGTCATATATTCTAGTAATAATATATATTACTAGTATTTATAAGTTAATGAATGTATGTTTGAACTTACTGAGCATCTAGCTCATTAGTTGTTCATATGTTGCAGGTAAGCAACCTGTTTATTTAAAGTAATATGATGGATAACGGACGGATCTGCACGTGCCAAGGGACTGGGCGAGGGTATGGTACTACCATGAGTCTTTCGCTGAGCGTTCAAAAAGGATGATGAAAGAAAGAAAGTTATGAAATATGTGTTATAAGAGTATGATAGAGATAGGTATAGTATGTAAGTAAATATAAAAAAAAAAAAAAATTTGCTATAGAAATTGCTTCCGCTATAAGATGAGAACGTTAAGAATGGAAAGTTAAGTTAAGTAAGAGGATGACGACCCACGAGGTTGCCAGCCATCGCGGTCGGCGTCAGAGCTCGACTGGTTGGTATGGTAACGTACGTGGTGGGGGACGCCACAATAATTGAGTACAAGGGTAATTTTTGACCGAAAATTCACAGTATCAGAATTTGGTCAAAATGACCTCAGATGAAAATAAAACTGATATATTTGGATTCAGGACGCCGAAATTAGTCAGGATAGCCCGTGTTGAAATTTTGGGCGAAAAAGGATATAAAGAGAGGGAAAAAGTGGAATTTCCTCATTTGCCCATGTGTATTCTCTCTCCTCATTTCTCTTTCTCTCTCTAGCCAAATGTGTACAGTAACCGACCATCGGAAACGGTGTCCGTTTTCGACACCGCCGGTGTCATCGGAAAGCTCTCGCCGAGCTGAGTCCGATGGTGGGTCGACGGGACGGAGCAGTCGCCGAAGCAAGCCGCACGCGCCACCTGAAGGTCGCCGGAGCCGAAATCTTCCCGGTGAGATTTCTCCACCGTCCGGCCACCATTTGCCACGAAACCGGTCCCAAAATGTTCGTGGTGAAGAGTACTACAAAACCCAGGTGGTGGATCGCCTCAACACCGGCGGAATCGCGCCGCCCGAAGTCGCGACGTCGCTGCCGTGGAGTCGCCGTTGAAACCGCCGTTTCCGGCGATGTTGAGCTGCACCACCGGTGCAGAAATGGTCGCCGTGAAGAGGGGAGCAAAAGCCCTCAATCAATTTCGGGGAAAAAGTCCGGCACGGCGGAGCTCCACCGTCGCTGCCGTGGCCGTGACTTTCGGGGGCATTTTCCGGCGATTGGGGCCTCCAAATGTGAAATTGAAGCCACCAATGGATTCCTCTCATCGAGATCTTCAAGATGGACTACTCACTTGCCACCGTCGCCGCCGGTCAACGGCGGTCAACGCCGGTCAACGGTGACCGTTGACCGAAAATGGAAGTTTGGCCCGTTAGCCTATTTTCGACGTTCCGGACGCATCCGCGGAGTCGGAATTGCAAGACGGGACCTCAAATATGAAGAACGGAGGATTTGGGTTTATGCCGTCGAGACCGGACTGCAATTCGGTATAAATCCCGATCCATTTATGTTCCACAATTTAATTGTTTGGGACTGTTATATGATTTTATGATTATTGATATGAAAAATGTGAAAAAGAATGTATGTTAAAAGAAGAAAATGACTGTAATGGAAAAAAAAAATATGTGATGATGTAACGATTTTACGTAAACAGTATGAGTTTTACGTAAAATCTAGGCCTCTGGTATAGTACGTGATAGAATTAGATTAGGATAGATGGTTTTCAGGCGTTTCCTAAACGCTGGAACCTCAAAAATTAAGGGGAAACTCTGTCGAAATTTCTAAAAATGGCACCAGGGGTAATATGGGAAACGAGGGGTAAAAATATGATCGGGAAGGGAACCCGAGCCCCGTCGAGGAATTAGGGCATGGAAAAAGGAAGGGGCAAGTTATAATTAGTAAACCGACCCTTCGAAACCATAGAACGTAAGGAAAACATGAAACCGATCCCTAGGTCGGAATAGTACTTCCCGAGGGCCGGGAATGTAAAAATTGGTAAAACGATAAGAATTGATCCGTAAAAGGTCCGATAAGATTTAGAAAGTTAATTAAATGATTTTGGGTTTAGAAAATCCAGCCTAAGTATGAAAATGAAAGTATTATTATTAAACGACCCATCAGGGGCAAAATGGTCATTTTACCGAAAGATTCTCAAATTATGAGAAAAGAACCCCAATGACCTCGGAATAGGTGAATGAAGTTTGTAAAAGCCAAAATTTAGGTTTAAGTTATGAAAAATTACGTCAAGGGTAAAATTGTAATTTTATCAAAAGTTAGGGGTAAAATCGTAAATTTTCAAAAAGTTGGGGAAAAATTCGAAAATGACCATTAAGGTTTAAAAAGCTGTCCTAAGGCTATAATTAAGGGTTATAGGATCAGAATCAAGCTTTTTAATAAAATAAAAGCTATAGATGAAAATGTGATTAACGGACAAAATTTATTTGTAAGAATCCAATCCCGACGCGACAAAGGACGTCAATGGATTTTAAGAAGGGGATAAGCACGCTATGAGTAAGTTCAGACATTTACCCGTCTGCAACTATGAACAAGTTTATCGTGTTTATATGTTTTGTATGCAAATGTCATGATGTGAATTATGATGATGCTATAGTAATACTATAGCAATACTATGATGATGCTAAAAGTTATGTTTTAATAAATAATTTATAAAAATATATATATGTATATATATGTATATATTGAATTATGAAGGAAAAGTATTATAAAAGCTTTATGAGAGTAACGATGTGATAAAGAGGGATAGAAGAATGGAAAGAGTAAGAACGAGAATGTTATGATAGGATGCATAAGAAAGAGATGAGATATGAAAGAAAAGAATAGGTGTTTTATGAAAAGTTTTATAGAAGTTAAGTTATGATTGATAGAGCAACGATGATTGGTGATGAAAGGAATTAAGAAAGGGATGTTTTATGAGGACGAAAGGATAGATGTTTTATGAAAAATGATATGAAAGCAAAGAGTTAGACAAGAAAGAAAAACAATGATAGGTTATGATAAAAGGTATGATGAATGTTTTATGAAAAATGATATGAAAGCAAAGAGTTAGACAAAAAAGAAAAACAATGATAGGTTATGATAAAAAGAATGATGAAAAGATTAGAACATAACGATAAGATGTGATTGATTGAATAGAACGATAGGCTATGATCAATAGGAGGATTATGATAAGATACGGTAGATAGAAGGATGTAAATGATAAGATGAACAGAGAATAATTATCTACACGTAACAAAACATGTTTTATTTGTTATGATGTGATATATATAAGTAATATGTGTTATATGTGTTAAAGTGTGATTAACATAATTCACACAAATAAAGTAAAGAATTAAGAAAAGAAAAACAACGAAAGAACATATGTTCTATGAAATGTTTTATGAAAAATGAGAAATGAAAGATGATGAATGTCATGAAAAAGATGTACAACGAAAAATCAATATAAGAAAAGCTAAAAAAATGCAAGATAATAAAACTGAAAAGTTAATGGTTGGCGTACCGGTCTCCCTATATGGTTGAGACTTCCGGTCTATATCCTCCGTGCAGATGTGGTGCTACCCCGAAGGTGTGGTAGATTATAGGATGGACCAACCCCGAATGTGAGGTTTTATGTGACTGTGAGGCAGGTTGGTGGGTAGCTCCCCCTCCTCCCACTGTTAGCGCGCACTAGGTACGTTCAACAACGGGGCCCACCAGTGAAAGATAAGAAAAGAAAAGAAAAGAAAATGAAAAAAAATATATAATGATAAGAAAGGAAAGGAAAGGAAAAGAAGAGAAAAGAAAAGAAAGGAAATGATGTGAAAAGAAAAGAATAGTAAAGAACGACATTAAAAGAAATAAACGATATGGAAGAATGACACAATAAAATCAATGAAAAGTAATAAAACGAAGTTAAAAGAACATGATAGAATTATATATGTGATGTGATGTGTTTGATGTTATATGTATGGAATGACACGTTTTTACGTGATGTTGTGCTAGTGTATATGTTACTAGCTTTAAGATACGAAATGTTAAGAGACGATGATAAAGCGATAGAAAGTTATAAAGGTTTAGAACAGAAAGTTAAGAAATGATAGAAATGAAAAAGCAAAGAAATGAAGAGATTAGATTAGAATGATAAGAGATGATCAATAGAATGATGGGAATGATTAGTGAAGAGATAAATGAGCATGAAGAAGCTCACATTTTATGTTATGTTTTGAGGGTATGTATAAATGATGTATATGGTGTATACACGTGATGACATATATTCTAGTAATAATATATATTACTAATATTTATAAGTTAATGAATGTATGTTTGAACTTACTGAGCATCTAGCTCATTAGTTGTTTATATGTTGCAGGTAAGCAACGTGTTTATTTAAAGTAATATGATGGACAACGGACGGATCTGCACGTGCCAAGGGACTGGGCGAGGGTATGGTACTACCATGAGTCTTTCGCTGAGCGTTCAAAAAGGAAGATGAAAGAAAGAAAATTATGATATATGTGTTATAAGAGTATGATAGAGATAGGTATAGTATGTAAAAAAAAAAAATTCGCTATAGAAATTGCTTCCGCTATAAGATGAGAACGTTAAGAATGAAAAGTTAAGTATGTTAAGTAAGAGGATGACGACCCACGAGGTTGCCAACCATCGCGGTCGGCGTCAGAGTTTGGCTGGTTGGTATGGTAACGTACGTGGGGGGGGTCGTCACAGATTGAAAGTGGGTAAAATAAAAAGAAGATGATTTGTACATGATTGCATTTATATGTGCATGTTATAGATTTTACTAAATGGGCAATTGTGATACAAATGCTGAAACTCTATAGTAAGAGTTGTTTGAGTTGTTGTCTACTTTTAAGATGTTCATATCCTATTTTTAGAAGTATTTTGAAGACTGCGAAGCTTCTGTTGTGGATATGCTAATTTTGTAAATTTAACTTGAGTAAACAAGTTTCTTTTTGAACTGTATGATATTATAAATATAATGTTATTATAATGAGGATAAATTTGTTTGACTCAAATATTATCTATATATATACATATATTGTGACGCCCCCCACGTACATTACCATACCAACCAACTGAGCTCTAGCGCCGACCGCGATGGCTGGCAACCTCATGGGTCGTCATCCTCTTACTTAACATACTTAACCTTCCATTCTTAATATTCTCATCTTAAAGCGGAAGCAATTTCTATAGCAAAAATTTTTTTTTTTTAACTTACATATTATACCTATCTCTATCATACTCTTATAACACATATTTCATAACTTTCTTTCTTTCATCTTCCTTTTTGAACGCTCAGCGAAAGACTCATGGTAGTACCATACCCTCGCCCAGTCCCTTAGCACGTGCAGATCCGTCCGTTGTCCATCATACTACTTTAAACTAATAGGTTGCTTACCTACAACGTATAAACAACTAATGAGCTAGATGCTCAGTAAGTTCAAACATACATTCATTAACTTATAAATACTAGTAATATATGTTATTACTAGAATATATGACATCACATATATACACATCATACACATCATCTATACATATCCTCGAAACATAACATATTATGTTAGTCTCTTCATGCTCATTTATTTCTTCGTTCATCGTTCTTATCATTCTATCGATCATCTCTTATCATTCTAATCTAATCTCTTCATTTCTTTGCTTTTTCATTTCTATCATTTCTTAACTTTCTGTTCTAAACCTTTATAACTTTCTATCTCTTTATTATCATCTCTTAACATTTCATATCTTAAAAGCTAGTAACATACACACTAGCATAGCATCACGTAAAAACGTGTCATTCACATCATTGTGTTATTCTTCCATATCATTCGTTTCTTTTCTTATCGTTCTTTACTTTTCTTTTCTTTTCGTATCATTTCTTTTCTTTTCTTTTCGTATCATTTCTTTTCTTTTCTTTTCACTCTCTTTTCTTTTCTTTTCTTTTCATTTTCCTTTCGTTTGTTTTTTTTCCACTTTCCTTTGGTTGGGCCCGTTGTTGGACGTACCTAGTTGTGCGCGGACAGTGGGAGGAGGGGGAGCGACCCACCAACCTACCTCACAGTCACATAAAAACCGCACCTTCGGGGTTGGTCCATCCTATAATCTACCACACCTTCGGGGTAGCGCCACATCTACGCGGAGGATATAGACCGGAAGTCTCGACCTTGTAGGGAGACTGGTACACCAACAACTTAAGTTTTCAGTCTTATTATCTTGTAGGCTTTTATTTTTCTTATATTGATTTTTCGTTGAACATCTTTTTCTTTCATGACATTCATAATCTTTCCTTTCTCATTTTTCATAAACATTTCATGAAACATTTGTTCTTTCGTTGTTTTTCTTTTCTTAATTCTTTACTTTATTTGTGTGAATTATGTTAATCACACCTTAAAATATATAGCACACATTACTTATATAACATCACATCACATCATAACAAACAAAAGTATGTTTAATTATGTGCAGACAATTTTTTTTTCTCTTCTCTATTTATCATTTGCATCATTTTATCTATTGTATCTTATCATCATATTTCTATCAATCATAGCCTATCGATCATAGCCTATCGTTCTATTCTATCAATCACATCTTACCGTTATGTTCTAATCCTTTCATCATAACCTATCATTGTTTCTCTTTCTTGTCTAACTCTTTGCTTTCATATCATTTTTCCTAAAACATCTATCCTTTCGTTATCATAAAACATACCTTTTCTTAATTCATTTCATCACTGATCATCATTACTCCATCAATCATAACTTAACTTCTATAAAACTTTTCATAAAACACCTATTCTTTCCTTTCATATCGTATCTCTTTCTTATGCATTCTATCATAATATTCTCCTTCTTACTCTTTCCATTCCTCTATCCCTCTTTATCACATCGTTACTCTCATAAAGTTTTTATAATACCTTTCCTTCATAATTCAATATATACATATATATATTTTTTATAAATTATTTATTAAAACACATCTTTTAACATCATCATAACATTGCTATAGCATTACTATAGCATCATCATAAATCACATCATGACATTTACATATAAAACATATAAATACGATAAGCTCGTTCATAGTTGCAGACGGGTAAATGTCTGAACTTACTCATAGCGTGCTTATCCTTTTTCTTGGAATTCATAGACGTCCTTTGTCGCTTCTGAATCGGGTTCCTACAGACAAACTTTGTCCGTTAATCACATTTTCATCTATAGCTTTTATTTTATTAAAAAGCTTAATTCTGATCTTATAACTCTTAATTATAACCTTAGGACAGCTTTTTAAACCTTAATGGCCCTTTTCGAATTTTTCTCCAACTTTTTGAAAAATTACTATTTTACCCCTAATTTTTGACAAAATTACAATTTTACCCTTGACATGATTTTTCATAATTTAAACCTCAATTTTGGCTTTTACAAACTTCATTAACCTATTCCAAGGTCACTGGGGCTCTTTTCCCATAATTTGAGAATCTTTGGGCAAAATGACCATTTTGCCCCTAATGGGTCGTTTAATCATAACATTTTCATTTTCATACTTAGGCTGGATTTTCTAAACCCAAAATCATCTAATTAACTTTTTAAATCATATCAGGCCTTTTACAGATCAATTTTTATCATTTTACAAATTTTCACATTCCCGGCCCTCGGGAAGTACTATTCGAACCTAAGAATCGGTTTCATGTTTTTCTTGCGTTCTAGGGTTTCGAAGGGTCGGTTTACTAATCATACCTTACCCATTCCTTTTTCCTTGCCCTAATTCCTCGACGGGGCTCAGGTTACCTTCCCGATCATATTTTTACCCTCGTTTCCCATATTACCCCTGGTGCCATTTTTAGAAATTTCGGCAGAGTTTCCCCTTAATTTTTGAGGTTCCAGCGTTTAGGAAACGCCTGAAAACCATCTATCCTGATCTAATTCTATCACGTACTATACCAGAGGCCTAGATTTTATGTAAAACTCATACTGTTTACGTAAAATCATTACATTATCACATATTTTTCTTTTTCTCCATTACAATCATTTTCTTCTTTTTACATACATTCTTTTCCACATTTTTCATACCAATAATCATAAAATCATACAATAGTCTCAAACAATTAAATTACGGAACGTAAAGGGGTCGGGATTTATACCGAATTGCAGTCCGGTATCAACGGCATAAACCCTAATTCTTCGTTCATCATCTTTGAGGTCCCGTCTTGCAAATCCGACTCCGCGGATGTGTCCGGAACGTCGAAAATAGGCTAACGGGCCAAACTTCAAAAATTGGTCAACGGTCGCCGTTGACTGGCATTGACCGCCGACGACGGCGGCGACGGTGACAAATGAGTAGCCCATCTTGAAGATCTCGACGAGAGGAATCCATTAGTAGCCTCAATTTCATGTTTGGAGGCCCCAATCGCCGGAAAACCTCCTCGAAAGTCACGGCCACGGCGGCGGCGGTGGAACTCCGCCGTGCCGGACTTTTTCCCCGAAATTGATTGAGGGCTTTTGCTCCCATCTTCACGGCGACCATTTCTGTACAGGTGGTGCAGCTCAACATCGCCGGAAACGACGGGTTTCACGGCGGCGACGGCGACGGCGACGGGCGGAGTTGGGCGGCGCGATCCGGCGGCCGTTGGGCTGAAACTTCACCTGGGTTTTGTTCTACTCTTCACCACGAGTCTTTTGGGACCGGTTTCAGCTTGATCGGACGTCGGACGGCGGAGATACGGCGTCGCGAAATTTCCGGTGGCCGGCGGCTTCGGGCGGCGCTGCGGGCTCCTCCGGCGTCTGTTCCGTCGACTCGGCACACCGTTGAACTCAGCTCGGCGAGAGCTTTCCAACGGTGCCGGCGGTGTCGAAAACGGACACTGTTTCCGATGGTCGGTTACTGTACATATTCTGTAGGAAAATTAACCGGTAAAAACGTATCAGAGTGGCGCAGCGGAACAATAAAAATTTTAGATCGTTAAATATCTCATGATGCCATATACAATAAATCAACAACAATTAAAACTCATACCTCAAGGACGCCAATATGCAGGAGGAGAATGACCGGAGGCTTCAACCAACTAGCCTTCTCTACTATTCTCCAATTCCCGAATGGCTGAGTGTGTGGGCACTCTGAACCTTGATCGGTATACTAGCACTGCTAGTCTTCTTCCGACCACCCAGATCTCTAAAGAACTTTATTGTCACGATGAGCTGTGCAACAATAAGCCTGCTCACCTGAGAGTCTGTGGTCTGAGAGAACTGAAGTGGCAGGACCTCTATTTATAGACCTGCATGAGGTGATTCTCTGAATTCGAATTGGACTAGGAAAAGATTTTCTCCCTTATCCAAACCAAAAAATCCGAATTTTCCAAGGGAGAATCTCCACAATTAAATTCGGTTTTCTAGGATAAATCCAATCCAAATCTAAACAAGATTTTAACTAGAATTTTATCTCCCTTTTTCAACCAAAAAATCCGAAATCTTTAGGAGAAAATCTTCTCCAAATTTTCGGCCACTTTTAGGATAAGGAAGAATCAAAATTCCACTAGGATTTTTCAAGCTAAATCTCATCTCAACCTTATCCAAAAATAACCGAATTTCCTAGGATTTAGGCTCCAAAATTTCGGCCACTTTTAGGGAGGGAGAAAATCCAAATTCAACTAGGATTGAAACTTGAATTTTCCCTTGAATCTTATCTACAAAAACCGAATTTTCCATTGAGGATTATCCTCAAAAAATTCGCCCACTTTTGTTGGGATTTTGATTCAAAATTCAAGTAGGATTCTAACAAGATTATCCTCTCCAAATCCAACTCAAATTCGAATTTCAAACCTTGTGGATTTTCCACAACAAATTCGAATCCTACTTGGACTGTGATTCAAAATTTGAATTTCAAATTTCAAATTCAAATTTCAAATTTCAAATTTCAAATTTCAAATTTCAAATTCCACAAAACGGTTGTGTTTCATATTCTTGTTCTCATGGATAATTTTCTACAACTCCAATCCAATCTCAAATAAAATCATGGCAACTTTATTTGGAGTTCGAATAATTGTGTACTCTATTATCCAAAACAAAATCTGAATCCAACCGGAGAGAATCTTGTCTACCATCCTAATCCTGTGTCATCACCATCCATGCATAATAAACTAGCCAATAGCATACACAAATCAATTTGCCAAACGTTAAGGAATTATGTGGAGCTAGTAGAGGGACTGATTGAACATATATAATCGGGCTCCCGTGATTCCATATGATCATCATTCTGTACCGAACAACTCAATCATATGATCACTAATTTCAGAGTCACACCACTATAAACCTGAAACTGAACTCCCAATTATATACCGTGTTACGTAAGCCTGTGACGAGCTACCATCCAATGACCTTGTCATATATGCAAAACCCTCATATGATATCCATGATCAGCCTTAGGTCAAAGTCCGTTTAATCCTACTGATCAGGCTATCTTAAAGTTCCATTATACTACCGAATCAAGAAAATGATTATTCACCATATGTGAATAAGAAGTCATCCGCCCAGCAGACGACCCAAGGCCTTGTCCATTTTCACATTCAGTATAATGCCTTTAAGAGGATACCTTTAACTCCTCAGAGCTATGATTCCGATATCTGCAAACAAACCCTTCATCGTATACAAGTCATGCACCCAACGAACCGGTCTATAAGCTTACTATCTCTGAGACGCTTTAGCCATTGGAACATCAAAGTACACAAGTCATATACATGAAGTAGTTCATTTACTCAGGATTAAGGTTATTGCACAATGAACGTCAAAAGCAGATTGATCCACTCATAGCGGACTACGTAGATCAATCACGCTTTAGTCCCGGTCTAATATATCACCTCCAAGCAACATATCCATGTCTCTACTTGGGAGTCCAGCTCCAGACAGTCAAGACAGACCGTCCCCTCCAAGGCTTTAGACAACATAATAGTCTTAACATGAGTTAGATGCTCGGTCTAACCCCATAGACTACAGACCATAGTTTAGACTGCTAACTTTAGAACATTGTCTTCTTGCATACAAAAATCCATTGCATGCAACGTTCTAACAGTTTTAACACAAGCAGTCAGTGAGCCATATTTGCTTACATTTACTTTAACATGTAAATAAGACGAGGACAGATAGCAATGTAATGAATAACCTCTAAGTATAATTTTATTATCCAGTTCAAAATGAATACATCAAAATGTCTCTAATACTTAGGGCATTTCCTAACATATTCGGCTAGAGAGAGAAAGAGAAGGAGGAGAGAGAGAGTTTGTGGACAATTGAGAAAATTCCACCTTTTTTCCGCACTTTATATACCTTTTTCACTCAAAATCTCAACATGGGCTTTCCTGACTAATTTGGGCATCTTGAATTCAAATATATCAATTTTATTTTCATCTGAGGTCATTTCGACCAATTTCCGATACTGTGAATTTTCGATCAAAAATTACCCTGGTGCTCAATTATCAAATTTGAGCGTGCTGATAGGCTATCCTTACTAATTTGGGTGTGCTGAACACAAATTTATTAGTTTTATGTCAAGATAATATCATCTTGACCTACTTCTTGATACTGTGAGTGGCACACGCGTGCACACACATAATATCACTATTACTCATTTTTCATCCTTTAATATTGTTAGAACATTTTATTTAATTCTAAACAATATTAAATCCCTTAATTTCACATTTTAACGCTTAAATTCATTGTGTAATTATTTTCCGAGAAATGTGAATTTTCCCGGTTGTTACATATATGAAAAAAAAAAATGTAATATCTACTATCTTAGCTAAAAAGGTGGTGCAAGATTCTTGTTTGAGATGGAAGGTGTTCCAA
Source organism: Antiaris toxicaria (assembly GCA_035233585.1). Lineage (NCBI taxonomy): Eukaryota > Viridiplantae > Streptophyta > Magnoliopsida > Rosales > Moraceae > Antiaris > Antiaris toxicaria. Next base: position 4,512,304 of record CP141155.1, read on the forward strand.
AATCTATCTTTTTGTTGTTTCTTAAATTAGATTTGAAAGTTTTTTTGTCAACACAATATGATTAGTTTTATCTTTTGTTTAATTTTGTGAATGTGTATGTTTTTATACATTTTTTAAAAAGCAAGACTCTAATTTAGTTATTTATGTAAATGATCCCTTGGAAAAAATTATGGGGAAATGTTAGTAAAGTAATCCTAATGGTATGATGTAATAACCCCATACATATCGTTATAGTTAACTTATTTTTTCAATATTCATCTCTTATAAAATAAATAAATAAAAGTTTGTAATAATTACTTCTCTATCTTATTTAAAAATACTGACTTTAAAACTCTTAATAAACAATAATTTTTTTTTTACATATAATAAATCTTATCTTATCAAAATAACTTCCTAGTTCAATACATGTAATAAAAACTCCTCGGACGCGATGTAATAAAAACTTCTAGCTACCAAAGTCTTAGTAAAGGGATCAGCGATGTTGTCCTCGGACGCGATCTTACAAACATCCACTTGTCCTGTCTCCACATGCCCTCTAATAATGTGATACCTCCGATCGATGTGCTTGGTCCTCTTGTGGTGCCGAGATTCCCTTGTGTTGGCAATAGCCCCTGTATTATCACAGTAAAGTGTGATAGGCTTGTCAACACCCGGAATGACCTCAAGGTCTCTAAAGAACTTGCGGAGCCAAACCGCTTCTTTAGACGCCTCAGCCGCAGCCACATACTCAGCCTCCATAGTAGAGTCAGCTGTGCAGCCCTGCTTCACGCTCCTCCACACAATGGCGCCTCCTCCGAGTAAAAACACTGATCCAGATGTCGATTTCCTCGAATCCTTACAAGTCTGGAAGTCTGAGTCCGTGTATCCTACGGGTGTTAGGTCCCCTCCAGAATACACTAGCATATAATCCCTCGTTCTCTTAAGATACTTGAGTATATGCTTTACTGCTTGCCAGTGCTTGGTTCCAGGATTCGCTTGATATCGACTCACCATACCTACTGCAAAACATATGTCCGGGCGAGTGCAAAGCATAGCGTACATAAGGCTACCCACAGCGGATGCATAAGGGACCTTACTCATACGCTCTCTTTCTTCCGATGTCTTAGGACAGTCATCCAATGAAAGAGTTAAACCGGCAATAGAAGGTTGTGAGCCTTTCTTTGCCTCTAGCATTGCATATTTGTCAATTATTTTATCTATGTATGAAGCTTGGGATAATGCTATCATTTTGTTCTTTCGATCTCTGAAGAGACGAATGCCTAGAACATAATTAGCTTCTCCCAAGTCCTTCATGTCAAACTGTTGGTGTAACCAAAGCTTGACCGATGATAAATTCCCTACATCATTCCCAATGAGTAGTATATCATCGACATAGAGTATCAGAAAGACCACTTTTCCATCCTTAATACATTTATAAACACAAGGTTCATCAACGTTCTGCTCAAAACCAAATGTCTTAATCGCTTGATCAAACCTCTGGTTCCATGAGCGGGATGCCTGCTTTAATCCATAAATGGATCTAAGCAACTTGCAGACTTTCTTATCTTGGCCTTTTGCTACGAACCCTTCGGGCTGTATCATATAGATACACTCTTCAAGATGGCCATTCAAGAATGCCGTCTTGACATCCATTTGCCAGATCTCGTAATCGAGAGCCGCAGCAATGGACAGAAGAATACGGATAGACTTCAGCATAGCAACAGGCGAAAAGGTTTCCTCGTAATCGATTCCAGCCTTTTGCGTGTATCCCTTTGCAACCAGTCTAGCTTTGAAAGTTTCCACTCTCCCTTCCGCATCCTTCTTTCTTTTGTAGACCCATTTGCATCCAATGGGTTTTATCCCATCCGGCAAATCTACAAGTTCCCAAACAGAGTTGGATTTCATAGAATCCATCTCATTGTTCATAGCCTGTTTCCAAGATCTAGAATCAACATCCTTTATAGCTTCATCATATGTGACCGGATCTTCCTCATGCTCATGAGCCTCGGCCTGGTATACCTCAGCATCATACATAAAGAAATTAGGTTTCTTAGAAACCCTCCCACTACGACGAGGCACCCTAAATTGTTGATCGTCTGCAGGTCTTTCACTGGAACTCGGACTTGCGTCCAAGACCGAAATCTGTGGAGCAGTTCTTTCACCCGATAACTCCTCTAGCACTACTTTGCTTCGAGGCTTAAAGTCATTCATGTGACTTTCCTCCAAGAATGTCGCATGGGTTGAGACAATGACCTTTTGTTCCTTCGGGTTATAGAACAGACCTCCTTTAGTTCCCTTTGGATACCCTACAAACATGCACAATTCTGATCTTGGTTCCAACTTCTTCGCATCCCCATCCAGTACATGTGCCGGGCAGCCCCATATTCTCATATGTCCAAGGGAGGGCTTCCTGCCACGCCACAATTCATACGGAGTTCTAGGAATTGATTTGCTCGGAACCTGGTTCAGAATATAGCACGCCGTTTGTAAAGCATGTCCCCAAAATGATAATGGCAGCGTTGAGTAACTCATCATGGACCGTACCATATCCAATAAGGTCCTGTTTCTCCTTTCGGCTACACCATTCTGTTGTGGAGTACCAGGTGCAGTCAATTGGGATAATATCCCATTCTCTACAAGATGTCCTAGAAATTCATCGGAGAGGTATTCGCCACCTCGATCAGATCGAAGTGTCTTTATGAATTTATCCAATTGCTTTTCCACTTCCGCACGATACTCTTTGAACTTGTCAAAGGTTTCGCTCTTGCGGTGCATCAGATACACATATCCATACCTCGAGTAATCATCTATGAAAGAGACATAGTACTCGAACCCTCCTCGTGCTGTGACGTTCATGGGGCCACATACGTCAGTATGCATAATTTCTAAGAGCTCCTGTGCCCTTGTACCCTTAGCTCCAAAAGACCTCTTAGTCATCTTACCCTCTAGACAAGACTCACATTGGGGAAGTCGTACCTCCTCCAGAGATTCCAGAGGACCGTCTTTCACCAATCTTTGAATCCTATCCTGATTAATATGACCAAGTCTTAAATGCCAAAGATACGCCTTGTTAGAGTGAGAAACTTTCAACCTTTTAGAGTTATCAATTAATTCAGTGTCAAGCAGTGAGTACATCTTTGGTCTGATCAAATATAGGTTTCCATCCATCCATCCAGAACAGATAAAAGACTTATTTCTACGAATATCAACTCTTTTACTAAAAGAAACTGAATAAGAATCCTTTATTAAACAAGCTACCGATATAAGGTTCCTCCTAAAATTAGGAACATAAAAACAGTCTTTCAATAAAATAAACCTAAATTGATCAAAATAAAGATGAACGTCTCCCACTGCCTCAGCTACCACAAAGCTACCATCTCCAGTCCGCAACGAGAGGCTCCTATCATGTAGACTTCTCGTTTCCACGAACCCCTGCATAGAAACACAAACATGATTAGTGGCGCCCGAATCAATGACCCATGTGTCTTTCGATTCTTCCACCAAACACGCTTCTAAGTAATGAAGTTCCTTACCTTCCTTGCCCTTGGAGGCTAGGAATTCCCGGCAAGCCTTCTTGAAGTGACCTACCTTCTCACAATGGAAGCATTTGGACTTTTTAGGGTCCTTTGGCTTCTTGTTCTTCTTCTTCTTCTTCCCGTCCGAGACAGGAGGATTAGAAGAACTGGAAGCCACTTGCTTCTTATTTGGCCTCTTCCTCTTCCGTGAGGGATTGGAAGATTCCGCCAAATTGGCCTCTCCTTTAGGTCGGACCACATCCTCATCCCTGATCATCCGCTCATAAGCCTGTAGTTGCTTCATGAGCTCGGTTAGTCCTAACTCCTTTGTCGCCAGATTGTATGCGGCCTTAAACCCCACAAAATCTTTAGACAGAGTCTTGAACACCATCTCGATCTGGGTGTTATAGTGCAACTCAGCACCATTCTCGGCAGCCTCAGCGAAGAATCCCATTAGAGTGATCATATGGTCCTTCACCGGAGCACCCGCCTTTTGCTTAGAGTTCATAATGCTGGTGATAGCGGACTGTCGAGCCAATTTTTCTTGGCCTCCGAACATGTCCTCCAGATTTTCCATGATCTCCCCAGCAACTTGATAAGTCTCATGCTGCTTTTGTAAAGCACTCGTCATGCTAGCAAGGATGTAATATCGAGCTATCTCATTGGATTCTCTCCAACGATTATCGGCAACCGGGATCTCTTCAAGTGGTGTGTCAGGTTTGGGCCCAGGTGGGCATGGTTTGTCCAGTACGAACTTGTGTCTCTCGCAGCTAAGAACTATTAATAGATTTCTTTTCCAATCTTTATAATTGTCGCCATTCAACTTATTTTCAGTAAGTATCGAAATGAGGGGTGTCGGTGACATTTTGAACTGAAATAAAATTATACTAGATATCATTACAAAGCCCAAGCAAATATGCAGATAATTTAGCAAATAAAACATACAAGTATGTTTCTACATGAAACTTGAAAAAAATGTAGCATTGCAACGGTAATTCTCAGCACCTATTACCCCAAGCCACCGAGGGGTGGTCATGAGAACAAATAGCCGGAACATGGACCCCGTCCAATTAATATATGTTACCTTAAATCCTCCAAGGTTAAGACATATATTAATAACCGCTTTTTTGGCCACCAGTCTAGTTAACAGAGCTTCTAGGGAAGGTTAATAACTAAACGAGTCTTGAGTGTTTAACCATTGTTTACGTAGCCCGATCCACGTCCTATCAAGCCACCGAGGGGTGGTCATGAATAGGATCGCACCCGAACACGTTTTCCACATAGGAGATCCAATCTAGTATACCGGCGGCGGTAAACACCTACCGAGGGGTGTGGTCAGGTCAGAACTGACGCGAGGCGTTACCATGCTTTCACATATGGACCAACAATGGAGGCCGTGGGTTTTGTTTGAAACCCTCTCCCACTCAATATTTTGAAAAACATGCAAGTTTTGACAAATTATGTATGATCAATATAGTATGAGCGGCACTCACCTATCCTATATGACATGTTATCAAATATGCATACAAAACATCCATCAATACATATTTATACATCCATGACATATCACAGAAAAAATAATTGACAGACTAACCAAGCTATGGTTCCATCCTAGAACAAAGAAAATAAAGATTACAAAATTCCATCCAAAGCATTCTTTGGGTCTTGAATTTTGTTCCGTCTTCTTGTATCCATCTTTATGTAGCCTCTCCATTTATTTCTCATCCCAAGAATTATTTAAAATTTAAATTTCCAAAAATTTAAATTTCAAATTCAAACTCCAAATTCGAATTTCAAATTTAAATTTCTAATTCAAATTTTAAACAATTTTAATCATCATGTGTAATAATATGTAATTTCAAAAAATTTCAAATTTTTAATTACATATTTTTAAACATGATTTAAAATTAAATTTCAAATTTAAAAATCAAAATTTTCAAATTTTGGACCGCCGCACCGCCGCCCGTGAAGGCGGCAGCCGCCGTGGGCAGCCACCAACCCCGGAGGGGCTGGCAGCCCACGGCTGCCCCTTGTGCAGCCCTGCCGGGCTGCAGGCCAAGCTTGCAGCGCCAGGCTGCACGCCCAGGCTGGGCGCAGCGCCAGGCTGCACGCCCAGGCTGGGCGCAGCAGCCGGCAGGCTGCAAGCAGCGCCTGCAGCCAGTGGCTGCACGCCCAGGCTGCGGCCAGCCTTGGGCAGGCTGCGCCACCCTCGGCTGCAGGCCAAGCCTGCGGCCGTGGGTGATGCTTGCCTGCATAGGGGCTGCCGCAGCCCCATCCTGCCCGAGGGCAGGGGCTACAGCCCCACCAAGGCCCGTCGGCCTATTCCGAGGGGTCGTGTCTCGATTTTCGTGCCATATTCCAATTTACCTATTAGGATCTCCAAAAATTAATTTGAATCCCAATTAAATTGAAATTTTCCACACAATCAAAATTTCAACCTTTAAATCAAATTTTAACTTTTGAAAAAAATAAATTACGGTCTTCAATCTTCAATCTCCTCCAAGAATAATTACATAAAAAATTCTAAACCGTTTCCGGTGTACAAAAATTCTAACCATAAATATTCTAAGAGACAAAAATTAAAATCCACGGGAAAAACACAGTGTTAATAAACTGCTCCCATGGTTACATAAAAAATTCCTAGATACAATTTTTCTAAATTCTAAGGAACCATAACCGGTATAAACAAGCATGCTTATAATAATTCAAAAAATTAAAATAACCACATACTTTATACATAATACATGATAACAACATAAAGGAACCCTAGAATGCCACTCTCTAAATATCAAATCCATACATAAATAAAAAGACTAAGTAATTGTCTAATTTATGTGCATGGCATAGTCATGAGATGGCTCTAATACCAATTGTAGGAAAATTAACCGGTAAAAACATATCAGAGTGGCGCAGCGGAACAATAAAAATTTTAGATCGTTAAATATCTCATGATGCCATATACAATAAATCAACAACAATTAAAACTCATACCTCAAGGACGCCAATATGCAGGAGGAGAATGACCGGAGGCTTCAACCAACTAGCCTTCTCTACTATTCTCCAATTCCCGAATGGCTGAGTGTGTGGGCACTCTGAACCTTGATCGGTATGCTAGCACTGCTAGTCTTCTTCCGACCACCCAGATCTCTAAATAACTTTATTGTCACGATGAGCTGTGCAACAATAAGCCTGCTCACCTGAGAGTCTGTGGTCTGAGAGAACTGAAGTGGCAGGACCTCTATTTATAGACCTGCATGAGGTGATTCTCTGAATTCGAATTGGACTAGGAAAGATTTTCTCCCTTATCCAAACCAAAAAATCCGAATTTTCCAAGGGAGAATCTCCACAATTAAATTCGGTTTTCTAGGATAAATCCAATCCAAATCTAAACAAGATTTTAACTAGAATTTTATCTCCCTTTTTCAACCAAAAAATCCGAAATCTTTAGGAGAAAATCTTCTCCAAATTTTCGGCCACTTTTAGGATAAGGAAGAATCAAAATTCCACTAGGATTTTTCAAGCTAAATCTCATCTCAACCTTATCCAAAAATAACCGAATTTCCTAGGATTTAGGCTCCAAAATTTCGGCCACTTTTAGGGAGGGAGAGAATCCAAATTCAACTAGGATTGAAACTTGAATTTTCCCTTGAATCTTATCTACAAAAACCGAATTTTCCATTGAGGATTATCCTCAAAAAATTCGCCCACTTTTGTTGGGATTTTGATTCAAAATTCAAGTAGGATTCTAACAAGATTATCCTCTCCAAATCCAACTCAAATTCGAATTTCAAACCTTGTGGATTTTCCACAACAAATTCGAATCCTACTTGGACTGTGATTCAAAATTTGAATTTCAAATTTCAAATTCAAATTTCAAATTCAAATTTCAAATTTCAAATTTCAAATTTAAATTTCAAATTCAAATTTCAAATTCGAATTTCAAATTCAAATTTCAAATTCAAATTTCAAATTCAAAATTCAAATTTCAAAATTCAAATTTCAAATTTCAAATTTCAAATTTCAAAATTCAAATTTCAAATTCCACAAAACGGTTGTGTTTCATATTCTTGTTCTCATGGATAATTTTCTACAACTCCAATCCAATCTCAAATAAAATCATGGCAACTTTATTTGGAGTTCGAATAATTGTGTACTCTATTATCCAAAACAAAATCTGAATCCAACCGGAGAGAATCTTGTCTACCATCCTAATCCTGTGTCATCACCATCCATGCATAATAAACTAGCCAATAGCATACACAAATCAATTTGCCAAACGTTAAGGAATTATGTGGAGCTAGTAGAGGGACTGATTGGACATATATAATCGGGCTCCCGTGATTCCATATGATCATCATTCTGTACCGAACAACTCAATCATATGATCACTAATTTCAGAGTCACACCACTATAAACCTGAAACTGAACTCCCAATTATATACCGTATTACGTAAGCCTGTGACGAGCTACCATCCAATGACCTTGTCATATATGCAAAACCCTCATATGATATCCATGATCAGCCTTAGGTCAAAGTCCGTTTAATCCTACTGATCAGGCTATCTTAAAGTTCCATTATACTACCGAATCAAGAAAATGATTATTCACCATATGTGAATAAGAAGTCATCCGCCCAGCAGACGACCCAAGGCCTTGTCCATTTTCACATTCAGTATAATGCCTTTAAGAGGATACCTTTAACTCCTCAGAGCTATGATTCCGATATCTGCAAACAAACCCTTCATCGTATACAAGTCATGCACCCAATGAACCGGTCTATAAGCTTACTATCTCTGAGACGCTTTAGCCATTGGAACATCAAAGTACACAAGTCATATACATGAAGTAGTTCATTTACTCAGGATTAAGGTTATTGCACAATGAACGTCAAAAGCAGATTGATCCACTCATAGCGGACTACGTAGATCAATCACGCTTTAGTCCCGGTCTAATATGTCACCTCCAAGCAACATATCCATGTCTCTACTTGGGAGTCCAGCTCCAGACAGTCAAGACAGACCGTCCCCTCCAAGGCTTTAGACAACATAATAGTCTTAACATGAGTTAGATGCTCGGTCTAACCCCATAGACTACAGACCATAGTTTAGACTGCTAACTTTAGAACATTGTCTTCTTGCATACAAAAATCCATTGCATGCAACGTTCTAACAGTTTTAACACAAGCAGTCAGTGAGCCATATTTGCTTACATTTACTTTAACATGTAAATAAGACGAGGACAGATAGCAATGTAATGAATAACCTCTAAGTATAATTTTATTATCCAGTTCAAAATGAATACATCAAAATGTCTCTAATACTTAGGGCATTTCCTAACATGTTCGGCTAGAGAGAGAAAGAGAAGGAGGAGAGAGAGAGTTTGTGGATAATTGAGAAAATTCCACCTTTTTTCCGCACTTTATATACCTTTTTCACCCAAAATCTCAACATGGGCTTTCCTGACTAATTTGGGCATCTTGAATCCAAATATATCAATTTTATTTTCATCTGAGGTCATTTCGACCAATTTCCGATACTGTGAATTTTCGATCAAAAATTACCCTGGTGCTCAATTATCAAATTTGAGCGTGCTGATAGGCTATCCTTACTAATTTGGGTGTGCTGAACCCAAATTTATTAGTTTTATGTCAAGATAATATCATCTTGACCTACTTCTTGATACTGTGAGTGGCACACGCGTGCACACACATAATATCACTATTACTCATTTTTCATCCTTTAATATTGTTAGAACATTTTATTTAATTCTAAACAATATTAAATCACTTAATTTCACATTTTAACGCTTAAATTCATTGTGTAATTATTTTCCGAGAAATGTGAATTTTCCCGGTTGTTACATATATGAAAAAAAAAAATGTAATATCTACTATCTTAGCTAAAAAGGTGGTGCAAGATTCTTGTTTGAGATGGAAGGTGTTCCAAAATCTATCTTTTTGTTGTTTCTTAAATTAGATTTGAAAGTTTTTTTGTCAACACAATATGATTAGTTTTATCTTTTGTTTAATTTTGTGAATGTGTATGTTTTTATACATTTTTTAAAAAGCAAGACTCTAATTTAGTTATTTATGTAAATGATCCCTTGGAAAAAATTATGGGGAAATGTTAGTAAAGTAATCCTAATGGTATGATGCAATAACCCCATACATATCGTTATAGTTAACTTATTTTTTCAATATTCATCTCTTATAAAATAAATAAATAAAAGTTTGTAATAATTACTTCTCTATCTTATTTAAAAATATTGACTTTAAAACTCTTAATAAACAATAATTTTTTTTTACATATAATAAATCTTATCTTATCAAAATAACTTCCTAGTTCAATACATGTAATAAAAACTCCATGTTGAAAAATAAAATTATGAAAGTCTAAAATAATTCTTCAAATATATATATATCATAATCAAAGCCCCAAAAACTTGATTGAAATCTGAACTATAATCATTCCATAATAGTTACTCCTGTTTGCCTATCATACATCGTCTTGCTTTTGCTCATGCTTCTCCATTGTTATATCTTACCCCTTCCTTTATCTGCAACATAAATTAACTTATATAAATAAGGTTTAATTAGATATTCCTATCTTATAAACTTGAATAAAAATACTTTATTTTATTTTCACCAACATCATTATCATCATCGTCATTATATATACATCATTACAAATATAAATATCTTTAAAAACTTTGAACGTTAAAATACCATCATATAATAGGCTTGACATTGTACCATCATAGTGCACTAGTCAATGAAAGAGTGAGGTAGCAAATCCTAAATTAACCGTGATGACAAGTCCGCTCACAGATCACTATCAACATCAAGAGTGTACAATGTCATTTTAAAACATAGAAATATATATACTTATTTTTTATCAAAACATCATCATAAGAGAACTGTTAAAACATCATATCGTCATCAATATCAATAATATATATGTAACGGCCTTACCTGAATGCGACCGTTAACTTACTTGCTTGAACATTATTACTTGTTTTCATTTAAAACTATATTTCAAAATTTTAGAGAATTTTTTTATTTATTTAAAACATACTCAAAATCTGGGTATATATAAGACTTACTCAAAATTCATAACATATGTAAAATTTATTAAAACTTGTCACACTTGTAAAACAATCATAAAAAACACAACTTGGAAAATTATTAAAACTGTTTGTATACATAAAATCATCGATGAGTACATTCTTAGTTTAGGTCATGACTTATGTGAAGGCCACCATCATTTTAACTTTTGTAGGTCTAAAACCGAAAATATATTTTTCGTATTGTAACGACCCTCTTTATGTGGTCGTTTTTTAACTCTTATTTATACTTATTTTGAAATATCATAAAACTTGAAAACACACACGCACACACATATATATTTTTTATATACTTACTAATACTTTGTAAGATAATTTAAACCGTATTTGAAATTTCATCAAAAGCTTAGAAATATACATATATATATGCTTATCAATTTTAAATATGAGCTTTTACAACATACAGAAATAAACTTCGTGACAGTATCCATTCCCTTTTCTTCACATGAACCTTGTCACTTGCGCAGTCTATTAAAAAGGTCCATCAGACTCATACCTATAGTATGAACAAATATAAGTAAGCTAATACTCAGTAAGTACAAACATATGATCCTGCAAAAATATTTTCAAATATATTCAATAACATATGCATAATCAATTTATGCTTTATTTATCATCTTATTATCTTGCTTAACATGTGAACCTTTAGTGTACGTACTGGGTGCATGCGATCATCAGAAAGTTAGGATTTGCAAGGTCCCAATATTACTGAGATTAAATCTTTCTTAACTTGAAACATAAACATGAATCGTCCCTTTAGGTCGGGAGGTTGGTATAACACCTTTTTAACTTATCTCATCTTGACTATCTTATTTAAGTGAGTATACAATATGTCATACTTCAACATAAGTCATAAATCATACATTATACATGGTATTGCAAAATCATGCAATTAAACTTTTTCATAAGAAAACTTTCTTGTAATACTCTATCTTGAGTTATCATTGATCATATAAAAACATATTTTTGGAAACCATAGTTTTCATACTGTAGGCGAGATTTGTACTTACTTGGATTCCATGTTTAGCGTTTCCACTTGCTAAGTTAATACGCGATCTAATTTTTATTATATGAAAACATACTTCTAATGAGTATTAACTTAATACTCCATCAACATAAAACCTTATTCGTATTTCATAGCAAAATTTCTAAGTTTAACTTATCAGTTTAGCTATTACTTAAACATAGTATCATAAGGTCTCAATAGAAAATTTAATTAACATATATTAATAAATTCTTTCTTGATTACCTTCATAGTATACTTTTTCGTACCAACTCACATCAAGTTAAAAAAACAACTTTTGATAGTTTTTTTTTAAACATCAGGATATTAAATCCCTCATTTTCTTAACAGTTTTGAAACCATTAAAACCATTTCGGTTGTTGACATAAATCTTTATTAAAAAACTACGGCTTAAAATCTGTTAAGAATTTGACAAAACTTTCTCAACGTAAAATGTTCATTTAAAAAGATCTAAAACTTCTATGTTTTATTCAGAAGCCCATTTGGTTCACAAAACTACTAATAAATCAATCGTCAATTATGTTCAAATTTCATAAAAATCCGATAGCATAACGGCTTATTTTTTTTTAACGTTTGTTTGATTACTTAATTAGATTTTAGTTTCTTTAAAAAGTTCTAAAATCATATTTTTTTAGGAAATCAGATAGAGTCTTCTCCATTTTTATCCGATTCCTATAATTCAAAACAGCTTAAAATCCATGTTTTGAGCTATAGAAAAACGGGTAGAGTTTTCTTTATTTTCCCATATTTCACCATAATCCAAAACTACTTAAAACTCGCGTTTTGAGTTGTAGAAAAACAAACAGAGTTTTTCCTATTTTTTAACATTTGCCAATAGTCCAAAACTACTCAAAAGTACCTGAAAGTAAACAATTCTCATTAGAATTAATTATACTTAATCAAACTAAATGAGATTAATTAGTATGCTAAACTTTGTTTATAAATAATTAATAAGTATTTAAAATTATGCAATTTCAAATAAAAAACAATAATAATTTCTCAATAATTACATTTTTACCCCCCTCAACCTTTAAAGAATTATATTTTTAACCTTTAAACTTCTAAAAAATTTCATTTGACCCCTGCTGTAACTACCAACTCTTTTCTGCTATTACAAAAACTCGTATGCCTTGAATTGCTAAGGTGGTGTTTGGTATTGGTTTTAAAATGTTTTTTATTTTCAAACAAAATTGAAAATGAGAATGTTTTAAAAACTGTGTTGAGATCATTTCTGAAATTATGTTTAGTTATATTCTGAAAAACATAAAAATGAAATTTTGTTTGGTTATATATTTTGAAAACTTATTTTATAAATGAGTATCTTATAAAAACATATTTATTTTTAATTTTAAAAAAAAAATAAAAAATAAATTATTAGTCATAATTAAAAAAAAAAAAACCTTTCGTGATAGGTTTTATAATAAGTGATAGGGGTAGAAGAGATTGGTGGTCTGAGCTCTAGGTGGTAATGATGGTTAAATTTAGGTCATGAGTCGATAATCAACGTTGCGAGGGGGCCGTCGTCATCATTACTAGCCAATGGTCATTAGCCTTCGTCAGAGATGGATGTCATCGTTGGATATGATCATCACTGATGCTGCACAAACAGAAAGAGAAAGAGAGAGAGAGGAGATGGAGGGAGAAAACGAAAATAAAAAGTGAAAACAACTTTTTTCCGTTTTCAAAAAACCTAAAAAAAACAACATAATTGAAAACAATATTTTCAAAATGATATTGAAAACGTTAAATAAACAAATGTTATTTTGATATCGTCTTCATTTTCTGTATTTTTGAAAATAAAAAATCATTATCCAAAACAAAAACAAACAGCTCTAAATATTTCAACTACCAAACACTTTTTGTGGCCAACCAAAAACCCATCTTAGGAGGTTTTCTTTGATAAAACCTAGAATTTTTTTCCCCGTTTTCCCATAAATCTCTCAACTCTCTCGCTCCCTCGCTGAATCTCTCACCTCCCTTAACTCTCCTTCTCAATCCATCTTGCTCACTCTTTCTCCCCTCTCACTCACTCACTCTTTTCCTCGCCATCTCTCCCTCTTGCTAGCTCTCTCTCTTTTTTTCCTCTCCCCCCTTTCTTCCTCTCGTTACCTAACCAACTAGGCCGAAGCGCAACTATTGGCTTCAAGCTTGCTGAGCCCCGCTGCCACTCAATCTCTCCTCCCTAAGCTCGCCCAGCCACGTCGTTGTCCAACCCGTCAGCGTCAAGCTTGCAACGCCAAGGACCCAACAGCCAGAGCTCGCCAACCCAGACCCGTTCGCCTCCTCTGTTGCGACTTAACCCCGTGCGAATCTCCTGCACCGCCGAGCCAACCAAAGCCCAGCCACGCCGCCGCCTAGCTCCCCTCAGCCTTGAGCTCCGCCATTTCCCTATGCAGATATATATATATATGTAAGTGCACATAAAATTTATAAAAAAAAAAAAAAAACGTATGTATATATATGTTGTGCGTGTGTATATATATAAAAGAATATTTACTATAAATAAATAAATAATAAAAAATAAAAATACATTTGAAGATATATATATAGGAAAATACACAGACAGAAGAATTTTAAAAATTTTTAAAAATATCGTATTAATTCGTATTGTCATATACCATAAATTATATAATAATTTATATATATTGTAAGGAAAATACCGAGAACATTAGATGATATGACCATGAATAGAGTGTGTGGACACTTGATTTCTCAATCGGTATTCATATGACTTGTTTCTTTTCAATCACTTAAAACTTTAGGAATTTATTATTATGAGTGAGAGTTATAATAATAAATTTATTCACTTGAAAGTCTATAGTTTGAGTAAAATAGAAGTCCCAAGAGTCCTATTTATAGTGAATATTTTGGGTGGATTTCAAATTTAAATAGGAGTCTTAAAAATATTTTTCTCTCTCCTTTTCTATAGAGCAGGCATTTTCTTTCTTGAGTGAGCCTAACTAAAATGCCACCTTAGGCATAAAAGATTCAAAAATTTGATTCAAATTTCAATTTTCATAAATCTTGTGATTTAATTTGCATCAATAATGTTCTAAAAATCAAGTTTAAATTTAAAATAAAATCATGATAGCTTTTTTTAAATTAAACAATTATGTAATAATTATCCAAATAAAACCAAATAAGGATAAAATATTTTCCTTGCCTTATCCATAAAGATTAAGTCCACTTTAAGCACAAAAAGATAAGATTTTATTTCAATTCAAATTCAAATTCAAATAAAATAATATCCATATTTAATTTAAAATGTTTATTTGAATAATATTATCTAGATATTTAAATTAATTATTCAAATAATTAATTTCTTTATATCTTTTAAATTTAAATCAATCTCATATTTATCTCAAAAGATAAATACGATTAATTTAAATTTCAAATCATTTCTTTCAAATAAATATTTATACTAATTAAATATTTATCCAACTAATTAAATAAAACAAAATTCTCATTCTACCTTTAATAAGAAAATTGCCTACACCTACAAAAAGGTGATCCAGATTTTTCTCTTCACCAAGTATTAGAATTAAAATTATAAAAAATATCCCGATTAATTACCATCTATTAAGGAATTATGTGGAGTTAGTAAATGGATCAATTAGACATATTATATAGGCTCTAATAATCTATATAATAAATTATTCTATAGTTAATAAATCAATTACATAATTATTAATTTCAGAGTCACGTCATAATAAACCTGAAACTGTATTCCCAAGTTTATATAGTATTGCGTAAACTAGCGAATAGCCGTAGTTCAATGACTTTGTTATATATGTAACACCCTCATATAATATGTATGATCAACTTATAGTCAAAGTCCATTCAACTTTTTGATCATGTTATTTTAAATATCCATTATATATCCAATAAGAAAATGATTATTCACCGTATATGAATAATAAATAATTTACTAAGCAAACAACCTAAGGTCTTGTTTATTTTCATATCTTACATTATGCCAATAAAAGTATAACTTTTATTCTTTATTAGAGTTATGATTCCATAACTATAAGCAAACAAACCAAGGTCTTGTTCATCGTATATAAGGGGGCATTTTGGGGGGCAAAAAAAATGTCTCCAAAACAATTTCTATCTCACCATCACTTTTTACTATTTACATCTTCAAAATACTACAGTAAACTCCAAATTTTAAAAGTCCATAACTTTGCATATATAAGTTCAAATGAGATTTTTTTTTTTTAAATTGCATAGAATTCTGAGAGAAATAAAACAATACTCATATTGATTTTTTTTCTAAAAAAATTTTATAATTTTATAATTTTTTTTCACTCCAGACAGTGTTTTCCTAAACATATTTTCCAAAACAACTTTTTTCCAACTCAGAAAAAATATCTCCAAAACAGCATCCAAATGGGCCCTAAGTCATGTGCTCAATGAATCGATCTAATAGCTTACTACTTTAAAAACGCCTTAGCTTTTCGAATATCAAAGTATATAAGTTATACACATAAAGTCATTTAATTCAGGATTAAGGTTATTGCATAATGAATGTCAAAAATAAATTAATCCACTCAAGCGAACTATATATATTAATTACATTTTGGTTCAGGTCCAACAACTCATCACCTCTAGGTAGTATATCTATATCTTTACTCAGGAGTTAGCTCGCTCCAAACGTTAAGACAAACCATATTCGTAATTGATTTTAAACAACATAATAGTCTTAACATGAATTAGATACTCACCTAACCCTATTGACTGTGGACTATAGATTTAGACTACTTACTTTAGAATATTGTTTTTTTGCATACAAAAGACCATTGCATACAACATTTTAACAGTTTAATATTAAATAGTCAATGAGTCATATTTGCTTACATTTATTTTTAACATATAAATAAGATAAGGTCTTTCCTCATTTAGACTACTATTTTTACAAATAGTCAATGAGCCATATTAGTTTACATTTATTTTTAACATGTAAAAAAGAGGAGGACATATAGTAATGATATAATGAATAACTTCTAATATATTATTAATTAGTTCAAATATAAATAAAATATATAAAAATGTCTTTCTCTCTTAGGCACTCCTAACAATATATATGTGTATATGTATATCTGGAATTTGGAAAAATAATTTGTTTTAAAAATATATTTGAACTGTTTTAGGAATTGAAAATACATTTCTGCAGGTTTCGATGCATTTTTGAAGATTTGGGTAGTTGATATTTAAGGGTAGGTCACACCGAAATTTCCAAAAAATTTTATGAATTTTAAAATGAAATATTATTTTAAAATTTAAAACAAACGGCATACTAATTAATTGAATTTACGATAATTGAAACTACGAAGTTTTTAGACAGATAATTAAATTATTAATTGTGTTTTCGGTACTTTTTCATTCAAAACCGATAAAGCGGATCGACTCAAAAATCCGAACTAGAATTTATTAGTAGATTCATTTGCCGAAAAAGATAAGGATACGTTATTCTCTTTTTAATAAATGACTATTACTTTTTACATGCATTTGTTTTGAAAATAATTTTTGAAATAAAATAATTTATAAAAGTATGTTAAATAGAAAGTATATATAGCTATATATACAAATGCTTTTTGGTGAAAATGATATATATGTAGATAATTATTTTGAGAGACTTAAGTGAGGTGATTTGAGACTTGGCTTGTGTTTGTCCGAATGATTTAAATGAGATTGCAAACATTATTCGATTAGATGTCAATAGTTGATAGTTTTGCCTTGTATGTCGTGTTTATATACTAAGAAAATGTCTTGTTACTGATCGGTCTATTGACGTGGTATTTACACTGGTACCCACAAAAGTGACTTTATACTACTGTCCATTGAGATATTGTTAACACTGGCTTGTACAGCTGTGAGTTATATTATTTTAATTTCAGTTATTTATATTATTGCTTTATTTCATTTATAATATATTCCTTTCAAAGTCATCGTCTTCCCATTTGAATTTAGTTTAATGTTATTTATTTTAAATAAGTTCTGATATCCTACTAAGCTAATAGCTCACGTTTTAGTATTTTCCCCTTCTAGGAGGTGCCAAAAGTAGTGCTGACTAGACATCTAGCTTCAAGACCATTGTGGTTTAGTGGTGATTTGTTTGTATTTATATTTTAGCTTATTATTTATTTTCAGACATGTATAACTGAATTTTTCCTCTAGACTGGGTTTGATGCCTATCTTATCTTTTATTTTCCTATAGATTTTATTTTGTATGTTGGGTTTGTTTAACCCTAATGGTACCAGAAGTTGTTTTATTCCAAATATTAAAAAAAAAAAAAAACCTAGTATTTCAGAATTTCTCACCATTCGATTTAAAAAGCTACTTGGTAGTATTTACAAATTTAAAATTGGTAGACATAGGACAAATTCCAATGGATTGAAAAGTTTAATATGTTTTACGAAAAGTGACCAAAATGACATTTTTGAAAATTATGGGTTGAATTTTGAAATTCTGACTTTTATTTATTCTTAATTTTGTATTTATTTTAATTAAACCACTCCGTGTCACCATAACCAGTTTTAGGTCATGATAGTTTCTCTCTTTTTCTCCCTCCCTCTCAAACTTCTCAAATATTAAGATTTCCCTATGTGTAGGACTTCTGCCACCGCCGCCGTCGACAAGGACTTGGTTGGAGCACACCAATGCAACGTTGCTTGTGTCCTAGTCTGATGATGTCGTGGCTAATAAGGGTGATTGATGGTTCGATGATGAATAATCTAGGATCTTACGAGACATCAGTGATCTAATAGTTAGTAGCAATCGCTTACCTTCAATCGAGCCTGATTGATGTCCTTCAAATTACGGCACATGACAAAGTAGTTGTTCTACGTAGGCGAGAATTTTATAGTCAATATTATTTTTTATTTATGTTTTGTTTCTGTGTTTTTGCTTTAATTTATAATAAAGGAGGTAGTTCCCGTACCTTCGTTTTTTGTTTTTCTGTTTGTGTTCCACTCTAGTTATTTTCCAACAGTATGAGTGTGTTAGTTCCATTAGTAATAAGGTCAGATAAAGATTGTTGCAACCTTTATGCTGTAAGTGACTATCTCTTGATTGATCGGAATATTCGAGTGATTGTCGATGTATTTTTAAAAAAAACTTTGTACATGTTTGATTATATATTTATCGAGGAATTCAATGAATTTTCCTGTTATTAGATTTAGACTTATGTCTTTCTTACTAAATTTTACCAAATTTTACAGATGGAATTAGTCTTAGTTGAGAATTGTGTCTCTTTTACCACAGAATTGTTTCATATTTGGTATCGGTGTGTGCATCTTTTTTAATTTGAATGATAATCTCCCTTTTCAAAAAAAAAAAACTAATTATAAACAATGAATAAGAAAAAACTAATTATGTGATTATAGACATAATTTACCAATAATATCATACTTGACTCTACATAAAAGTATCAAGTTCAAATCCCCTTATGCTAAGTTCAAATAATAATAATAATAATAATAATAACAACGACATCGAGTCATTTTTTTAATTGAAATCTAATTACAAACTGGTATGTATTTAAAAAATTGATAGTTGAATTGATTAAAAAGTTATCATCTGTCTATTGACAGAATTAGATGATCTATCACTTGATACTAGATCGGAATTCAAGGAGTGAGACTGTTAATTTTCGGGTTAATATTTTTAGTACTTAAGATTAATGCCTAAAACAACTCAAAGAAAAGTATAAGGAAGCGTAAATCACGGAAGAACCGATGCTTTATAATAATCTGTTCTCGTTAAAATGATAAAATTCTTCATTAGTTATGTTGGAAAGGCTTTATACTAATAAAACTTCTCTTTCTTGATTGCAAAGGTAGTGTTTAAAGATCGTTTTACATCATTTTGCTGGAGTAGTCAATTTTGTTTCTCAAAACTCGTATAACCATATTTGTGTGATATCTTTGTTCGCTTTAAAGTTTACAGTATCTATTAAGTTAAAAAAAGAAACTCAAGTCTTGTGTTATAAAAAGTTAAAGAATAATAAGAAGAAACGTGTATAAGAGTATTGAGTCACATTTTTTAATAATCAAGTTTATTGTTTTAGGTGGAGGCCTAATTTCATAACTTCTAAACTAAATTCTGCAGTAGCCCAATTATAATTTCAATTTTTGTGCATAACTCATACGACGTTTTGATAAGTTTTCATTTTTTCACCGATAGATGTAATGACGATTGTTGAAAAAAAGCCAATAATATCATTACTGCTTCTAAAGCAAAAGTAACTTTAATATACAACTAAAATTTTTTTTCCCTCTTTGTGTAATCAATTTAATATCAAGTCAAGCAAATGGACAAAATAAATAAATAAATAAGCTAGTGTTTGGGACACAAATTTTTTTAGCATTATATTTAAATGCAATGCAATTTTCCCCCAAATACAAAAACATTTCATTCAAATACCAATCACATCACATTTTAAATCAAATACAATCACTATTTATTATTTTACTTTTTCTATTACTTTTATTAATTACATCATATATTCTCTCTCCCTCTTTTTTATCTCTCTACTTTTACCCATCACATCACATATTTATTATTAAAATACAATTCAAATACTTTTCCCCCAAACACACATTGCATTCAAATGCAATGCTAATGCTTTTCCTCCAAATACAAATTGCATTCAATACATTGCATTCAAACGCAATGCAAATACAATGCATTCACCAAACGAACCCTAAATAAATCAAGCCACTAATTTGTACGTGGAAAACCCTCCTATGTGAAGGGAAAAACCACGGGCTGTACTCCACACGAAAACGTTCACTAATAAAGTAAACTGGTACACCAAGTTCTTCTCTAGAAACATTTCTGGAGGCTAACAATCATCAACAACTCACTCAAAAGGTGGATTTCAACAAATAATCATCGTAGTTTAGGTTTCACCAAAACACTAGCAAATAAATAGAGGAATTGACATTTCAAATTGTTACGGGTGTAGTCCATACTGCCACCAACAACACTCTAACCCATTCGTTAGCTGCAAGCCAGCAGTTGTGATAACAACCCAGCTTCAACTTTTAAGAATCGAGCCAAGCTCATGAAATGTCAAATTATTCAAACTGAATATAACTCCAACCTTTACAAGCTACAATTAGTGATAAAAAAATATAAACAATTCGAGAAAACAGCATCATCCATGTTTAGAATGCGCTCCAGACTGAACAAAATAAGAAGCTCCTACTAAAAATTATTTTCACAAAAAGATTAACTTCAGGAAGTTCCGCCGAAAAATCAGTCTAGGAGTATAAGTAGGAATCCAGTAATGCAACAAATAAATCCAAATGCGAGTAGTGGCAGAGCCATAGAATTTTTCAGAAAGAGAACAATCTGAAACTCAAAAGCACCCTCATTGATATGAACACGACTCTGCTACTGACTTCGAGCATGCCGAATAGCCAAAATACATGATATAATACCTGCCTCACGAAGAGAAAACACCATTCAAAAGAGCAATGAAAAAGCTTCTGCGATCGGATCTCACAACAATTACGCAAACAACTTTTGAGAACCACGTTTCCTATGATCAAACAATTTTAGTATCTGTAGAATCAGAGGAGGAAACCAACAAAATATATAGCCTTTGTTTGGTATCATTACATGTTATCTCTAGTTTAAAAGAAAGTACGGCATAGACTTTCTTAAGAACAAAAGAAAAAGAAAGCAAAGGTTTTTTTTTTTTTTTTTTTTGTTCCTTTTTTTAAGGATTAAGAACAAAACAAAAGGAAACAAAACGAACTTGGTCAATAATCACAACTTGCTGAACAAGTTTTACCTTCTCTCTCTACAAGGGGCAGTGAGATTACAGAACAAAAGACCTGATGTGAGAATAAACTATATCAGAGTACAGAGCAAAATATCACTGTTGTTTGAATTACATTTACTTCAGAGCAAGTAACATACACATATGTAATTAAGTCCTGACTTGAGAGAAAAGAGCTGATCCGATGGTGATAGCTAGATCTCGCACCTGTACGTTGGTATATCAAAAAAATGAACTCAGTTTGTGTAAGCGAGTGAAGCAAACTTGTTAATCCACACCTTGTGCGGTCGTGCATTCTTGCAGTAAATAAGAAACAAGTTTGTGCAATTTGTTTTAGTACTACATTACACAACATAAAGAGAGAATGACACTCAAAACATTTAATTTCCTCAAGATCATGGCCTACACAACATTCACCCACCGAAACAAATAACAAATGCCTCTTAAATTGTAAGATTAAACTATGGTAACTACGTTTTTGTTTGTCAAAGCTGATCAAATAAAGAACCATTTAATACTCAGTGGTAGTGAACTACTTACCTCAACAAAGTCAAGAGCTGTAAAAGGACACATCTAAGTCAGAAAACATCCAATTGCACAGGGATGTGAGACAATGGGCCATGAATGGGACAACCATAATCATTGGTGGCTGAAAAGAGGTCAGATTAGAATATTGCTTCATGCGGTGATGTTTGCTAGGATGCCGC
The DNA here is from genome assembly GCA_035233585.1 of Antiaris toxicaria. Taxonomy (NCBI): domain Eukaryota; kingdom Viridiplantae; phylum Streptophyta; class Magnoliopsida; order Rosales; family Moraceae; genus Antiaris; species Antiaris toxicaria. The sequence continues at coordinate 4,534,442 of CP141155.1, forward strand.
CAAATTCCTAGCATATAAGTGATCTGAGGTTTTGAAGCACTCTGAATTAACAGCCGCGAAATAGCTGCAGTCAGGAGAAGAGGAAAGGAAGGAATTGGATGATGATGATGTTGCTTCATGAGAATCTGTTGTAGTTACAACATAGAATTCGTCACTAGTGTCAGTTGGAAGAGCTTCCAAACTTAGATGAATCTAGAAAAAGCTCTCTAGAAATCAGAAAAAAGCATGGAAGTCAACATGCGGCAACAACATAAATGAAGCACTAAATCAGAAAGATGTTAGCATACCTAAATGCAATGACTTGAGACAAAATCAGTGATTCAATGGTGGTAGATGCCGCCGTTTCATATTAATCAACATGACAGAGTATGAACTAATTTGCAAGTAAGGGAAGCCGAGATGGTACTCTGTTCTTGTGGGCAGCATGGTCATGGTACGTTGTTCCACTTCTTAAGAAACATGTTGAAGAAACTTGTTACATAACTAGGCAAAATATAAGCTTCACTTGTTTATACTACACAATAGAACGTCACAGGCTAGCTTAGTAACATTTGTGTCCTTTAAGAAAAGAAAATACCTCTTTGGAGATATCCACAACAACAGAACTACAACATGTGAATTTTAAAGTTCGAACTTTTACTTCCGTTTAGCGAAATAAAACTAAGAAAGAAAGATTAATAACGGATTGCCTTTGATAATCAAGAGATTTTGGCGTTACCAATTTTTTTTAACAGATATTGATAACTATTTGACCAGGCGGACTAAAAACCATTTATAAAACCAACTTTTGCAAGCAATCCTGATTTCAAAGAAGAGTAATCAAAGAAAGAGGTCTTTTACCACTATCATTGTTGTATGTCGCAAAAACTGAATGGTGCTCTGAACTTCTATGAAATATTCCAAGACTTTGGCCCTGTACACGCAATATCAGGACAAAAAGGAATGGAGACATATTCATAATATGAAATGGAATGCAATAATAATAAAAAGGACAGGTGGTTGGCAAACGAGTTTTTACCTGAAGCTGAAGTGGAGAGCTGTAAATAATCATTGGCCAAATTGATCAGATCCAAAAATCTCTCGTATTTGTCTTGCATCTATACGATCATCAATCAAGAAAGCTGTGGAAATGACGGCAATTATCGTTGCTTCTTTTAAATTCTAAATACACAGATCGAAGATGGTTGTTTTCTCTCAACTTTGTTGGTGTAGTTACCATCCGATTTCTTATCACTTTAATCCTGGGCTTTCCTCTCATGTTGTTGGGTCCCGCTGGTTAAGCTAACTTAGTACAAGGGTGATAGCGTTTGAAGATTAGTTAATTGGCTCAATCCTCTTGGCAAATGAGTTATCCTATTACGACCCCTGATCTCAAGATGCCTGAGATTTACTAGTTTCTCGATTTCACTTGGAAGCTCACGAAGCCTATCACACCAGTTGAGCTTCAACGTCTGTAAATTAACTAGCTTGGTGATAGAAGTGGGTAGGGTTTCAATACCATTTCCAGAAAGATCAAGATACCTCAAGTGCTTCAACTTACAAATAGCATCCGGCACTGTAAAAATCCCTACATTATGCAAATCTAACATGCGTAGAAACTTAAGATTTAAAATGACTTCATCCCATATCGATTCTTTTTCAAACACAATCTCAAAACGTTCTGATTGGAAAAGAAATGAACGAACCCTTTGTGCTTGAAACCACGAACTTGGTACGTCCTCTAGCTGTGCACGTGAATTAAAATCATAGGAAATGTGGCGAACTGATTTACTTAGATTATTCTCTTCACAAGAAGCTAATGTCGCATACTTTTCTCCTGCAACTTGAATTGCAAGATCATGAACTAGGTCGTGCATTTTGCATGTTGTTACTATATTCATTGCTTCATCTTTGTTAGCTTCTTGAAAGAAGGATCTCCAAAATAAATCCCTAAAATATTCATAGCCTATTTCCTCCAAACTTTGGTTTCGATCTGACCTAATAAATCCTTGAGCTATCCAAAGAGTTATAAGTGTGTGGACATCAAATTGATGATCTTTAGGAAACAATCTACAATAGGCAAAGCAAGGTTTCAAATGCGACGGAAGATAATCATAACTCAACCTAAGTGTCGGTAAGATGTCATTTTCTTTTTGAGGAATGTTTGAAAGCTCCTTTTTAAGGAAGGATGGCCATTCCATTTCTGGATCTCTAAAACACAACATCCTTCCTATCATACTTATAGCAGGGGGAACTCCTCCGCACTTTTCCAAAATTGCCTTTGCAGTATCCACAATGGTGGGATTGGTTGGCTCTTGTCCATGCTCAAATGCCTTTTTCCGAAAAAGATCCCAAGAATCTTCCAAATCTAAATGTCCCAAACGACATGGTTGCACGCCGCCCATGACTTTCGCAACCATGTCATCTCGAGTAGTGACAATTATACTACTCCCCTCAACACAATATTTTCCTAACAAACCCTTAAGTCTCTCCCATTCTTGATCAATCTCTTGCTTCCAAACATCATCAAGCACGAGAAGGAATCGTTTTCCATTAATTTTCTCCTCGACAGTTTCCTCTAATTTTGGCATCGTGAGGTCTTTTGTATTCTTGTCAGTTATGGATCTGACAACTTTTTCAATAAGTGAATCCTTGTCAACGTTGTCGGATACACAAACCCAAAGTTTTAAGTTAAAGTGTTTTTCGACCTTCTTATCATTGTAAACTAGCTGAGCAAGTGTAGTTTTTCCAAGTCCTCCCTTCCCAACGATGGGAATGACGGAGACTCTCTCCCTACGAGTACTACTCCCGCTGGCTCCGGTATCGACCTCCGACGATATCAAACGTTTTAGGATTTCCGTCTTTTCACTCTCCCTCCCAACAACATTCTCCTCATCTACAAATGCGCCGGTCTCCCTCTTATTTCGCTCCGGTTGGATTATCTCTTGACGCACCTCCAAATGGAACCGCTCCTTATCAGCTGAAATAGCATCGAGTCTCTCCCTAATTGTCTTAATTTCCCGAGCCATCTTGTGCCGGAAAACGAGTTGGTTGTTGGTAGAAAAGAAAGTGCGTACCTTCTTCCTTATTTTCTTTCTATTTCCATGCATCAGCTGTCGTCGTAAACCTTCAGTGTTGACTTCATCCACCAAATCATCGGCATCATACAACACAGCCTCCAGCTTCTCCAGCCAATCTCTGACCTGCTCTTGGCGGATCTGCCGCTTCTCCGCATCGACAAGGACGGTTCTGATGGTCGAGAGGGTGCTTTCAAGTTTTCTCAGCTCAGATTTTGCGCCATACAGAGACTGAATCTCTTGCACAGCTGTAGAACTCAAGGTTTCAATGATGAGTTCAGCAATGCGGGTGAGTATTATGTCTGCCATATTTTTGGCTTGAAACAGCTTGGAAGAAAGAAAGGAAGAGAATTAAGTGAGAGACGTGATTCCTTACAAAACGGTTGTGGGGCCCACATGGAGTTCATTTCACTTAGGTAACCGGGATTCAATCCAACTTTTTTTCATTATGTACTGTGTTGTTTTTGTCTTTTTTTTAGAGTCTAAAGTGAACCACAAATCACGGAAAATATTTTCCACCTTGTACTACGACCATACGTAAGTAATGAAGACGAGCAACCGCATACGAGAAAACTTGTGAAAAAACGTGGATAAGTTTATTTAGTAAACGACAACGTCTTGTTCAAATGACAACTTCATGCGAGAAACAATGGCATTCACAATGAACGATACGTTTGTAAACCGCAACTTCTGTTACATACGACATCAGTCAAAAGAAAAACCGCGTCAACAAGTAAATAACAACAAAAGAAAATTTTGTCTATAAACGACAATGAGGGAAAACAAAAAAACCAAATATCTACAATCGCTCTTATCTATTAGTTTATATTTCTATCTATTATCTATAACTGTGTATCTATTCTCCATTTATATTTATTTTTATTTTATGCTTCACTTTTGCACTGTTTAAAAAGAAGTGAAATTATTTTTGTCGTTCCTATTACTTTTTTCATTATGATGGCGAGTCAAGATGACCCTAGAAATTTTGACCACTACCTGTGGCGACCCCCAACGTACGTTACCATACCAACCAGTCGAGTTCTGACGCCGACCGTGATGGCTGGCAACCTCATGGGTCGTCATCCTCTTACTTAACATACTTAACTTTCCCTTCTTAACGTTCTCATTTAAAGCAGAAGCAATTTCTATAGCAATTTTTTTTTCTTTTAACTTACATATTATGCCTATATCTCTATCATACTCTTATAACACATATTTCATAACTTTCTTTCTTTCATCTTCCTTTTTGAACGCTCAGCGAAAGACTCATGGTAGTACCATACCCTCGCCCAATCCCTTGGCACGTGCAGATCCGTCCGTTGTCCATCATATTACTTTAAACTAACAAGTTGCTTACCTGCAACATATAAACAACTAATGAGCTAGATGCTCAGTAAGTTCAAACATACATTCATTAACTTATAAATACTAGTAATATATATTATTACTAGAATATATGACATCACGTATATCGTCTATATATATATATCCTCAAAACATAACAAATTATGTCAGCCTCTTCATATTCATTTATCTCTTCGTTCATCGTTCTTATCATTCTATCGATCATCTCTTATCATTCTAATCCAATCTCTTCATTTCTTTACTTTTCATTCCTATCATTTCTTAACTTTCTATTCTAAACCTTTATAGTTTCTCTATTGCTTTGTCATCATCTCTTAACATTTCATATCTTAAAAGCTAGTAACATACACACTAGCATAACATCACGTAAAAACGTGTCATTCACATCACATCACATATATAATTCTGTTATGTTTCATATCGTTTGTTTCTTTTTATATTGTTCTTTTCTTTTCGTATCATTTCTTTTCTTTTCTTTTCATGCTCTTTTCCTTTCTTTTCTTTTCTTTTCTTTTCTTTTCTTTTCACGCTCTTTTCCTTTCTTTTCTTTTCTTTTCTTTTCACGCTCTTTTCCTTTCTTTTCTTTTCTTCTCTTTTCCTTTCTTTTCTTTTCTTTTCACTCTTCTTTCGTTTGTTTTCTTTCCACTTTCCTTTGGTTGGGCCCGTTGTTGGACGTACCTAGTTGCGCGCGGACAGTGGGAGGAGGGGGAGCGACCCACCAACCTACCTCACAGTCACATAAAAACCGCACCTTCGGGGTTGGTCCATCCTATAATCTACCGCACCTTCGGGGTAGCGCCACATCTACGCGGAGGATATAGACCGGAAGTCTCGACCTTGTAGGGAGACCGGTACGCCAACAACTTAAGTTTTCAGTCTTATTATCTTGTAGGCTTGTATTTTTCTTATATTGATTTTTCGTTGTACGTCTTTTTCATGACATTCATAATCTTTCCTTTCTCATTTTTCATAAACATTTCATGAAACATTTATTCTTCCGTTGTTTTTCTTTTCTTAATTCTTTACTTTATTTGTGTGAATTATGTTAATCACACTTTAACATATATAACACATATTATTTATATATCACATCACATTACATCATATCACATCATAACAAATAAAACATGTTTTGTTACGTGTAGACAATTATTCTCTGTTCATCTTATCATTTGTATTCTTCTATCTACCGTATCTTATCATCATCCTCCTATTGATCATAGCCTATCGTTCTATTTAATCAATCACATCTTATCGTTATGTTCTAATCCTTTCATCATACCTTTTATCATAACCTATCATTGTTTTTCTTTCTTGTCTAACTCTTTGCTTTCATATCATTTTTCATAAAACATTCATCATACCTTTTATCATAACCTATCATTGTTTTTTTTTTCTTTCTTGTCTAACTCTTTGCTTTCATATCATTTTTCATAAAACATCTATCCTTTCGTCCTCATAAAACATCCCTTTCTTAATTCTTTTCATCACCGATCATCATTGCTCTATCAATCATAACTTAATTTCCATAAAACTTTTCATAAACACCTATTTTTTCCTTTCATATCTCATCTCTTTCTTATGCATTCTATCATAACATTCTTATTCTTACTCTTTCCATTCTTCTATCCCGCTTTATCATATCGTTACTCTCATAAAGCTTTTATAATGCCTTTCCTTCATAATTCAATATATACATATATTTATATATATATTTTTATAATTATTTATTAAAACATATCTTTTAATATCATCATAACATTGCTATAGCATTACTATAGTATCATCATAAATCACATCATGACATTTACATACAAAACATATAAACACGATAAGCTTGTTCATAGTTGCAGACGGGTAAATGTCTGAACTTACTCATAGCGTGCTTATCCTTTTCTTGGAATCCATAGACGTCCTTTGTCGCTTCTGGATCGGATTCCTACAGATAAACTTTGTCTGTTAATCACATCTTCATTTATAACTTTTATTTTATTAAAAAGCTTGATTCTGATCTTATAACCCTTAATTATAGCCTTAGGACAGCTTTTTAAACTTTCATGGCCATTTTTGAATTTTTCTCCGACTTTTGAAAAATTATGATTTTACCCCTAACTTTTGACAAAATTACAATTTTACCCTTGACGTGATTTTTCATGACTTAAACCTCAATTTTGGCTTTTACAAATTTCATTCACCTATTCCGGGGTCATTGGGGCTCCTTTCCCATAATTTTAGAATCTGTGGACAAAATGACAATTTTGCCCCTAATGGGTCGTTTAACCATAACATTTTCATTTTCATACTTAGGCTGGATTTTCTAAACCCAAAATCATTTAATTAACTTTCTAAATCTTATCGGACCTTTTCCGGATCAATTCTTATCATTTTACCAATTTTCACATTCCCGGCCCTCGGGAAGTACTATTCGAACCTAAGAATCGGTTTCATACTTTTCTTGCGTTCTAGGGTTTCGAAGGGTCGGTTTACTAATTATAACTTTCCCATTCCTTTTTCCATGCCCTAATTCCTCGAGGGGGCTCGAGTTCCCTTCCCGATCATATTTTACCCCTCGTTTCCCAAAATACCCTTAGTGCCGTTTTTAGAAATTTCGACAGCATTTCCGCTTAATTTTTGAGGTTCCAGCGTTTAGGAAACGCCTGAAAACCATCTATCCTAATCTAATTCTATCACGTACTATACCAGAGGCCTAGATTTTACGTAAAACTCATACTGTTTACGTAAAATCATTACATTATCACATATTTTTCCTTTTTCTCCATTACAGTCATTTTCTTCTTTTTACATACATTCTTTTCCACATTTTCATACCAAAAATCATAAAATCATATAACAGTCCCAAACAATTAAATTGCAGAACGTAAAAAGGTCGGGATTTATACCGAATTACAATCCGGTCTCGACGGTATAAACCCTAATTCTTCGTTCTTCATATTTGAGGTCCCGTCTTGCAAATCCGACTCCGCGGATGCGTCCGGAACGTCGAAAATAGACCAACGGGCCAAACTTCCATTTTTGGTCAACGGTCGCCGTTGACCGGCGTTGACCGGCGGCGACGGCAGCGACGATGGCAAAATGAGTAGCCTATCTTGAAGATCTCGACGTGAGGAACTCATTGGTGGCTTTAATTTCACCATTTGAAGCTCCTATGGCCGGAAATCGACCCTCGAAAACTCGGTCACGGCGGCGGCTTTAGAACTCCGCCGTGCCGGACTTTTTCCCCGAAATTGATTGAGGGCTTTTGCTCCCCTCTTCACGGCGACCATTTCTATACTGGTGGTGCAGCTCAACATCGCCGGAAACGACGGGTTTCACGGCGACGACGGCGACGGCAACGGGCAGAGTTGGGCGGCGCGATTCCACCGGTGTTGAGGCGATCCACCACATGGGTTTTGTTCTACTCTTCACCACGAGTCTTTTGGGACCGGTTTCAGCTTGATCGGACGTCGGACGGCGGAGATACGGCGTCGCGAAATTTCCGGTGGCCGGCGGCTTCGAGCGGCGCGTGCGCTCTCCTCCGGCATCGGTTCCGTCGACTCGGCACACCGTTGAACTCAGCTCGGCGAGAGCTATCCAACGGTGCCGGCGGTGTCGAAAACGGACACCGTTTCAGGTGGTCGGGTACTATTCATCAATGGGGGTAGAGAGAGAAAGAGAAGGGATGAGAGAGAGTACACGTGGGCAAATGAAGAAATTCCACTTTTTCTCTCTCTTTATATACTTTTTCGCCCAAAATTTCAACATGGGCTATCCTGATTAATTTGGGCGTCCTGAATCCAAATATATCAGTTTTATTTTCATCTGAGGTCATTTCGACCAATTTCCGATACTGCGAATTTTCGATCAAAAATTACCCTTGTGCTCAATTATCAAATTTGAGCGTGCTGATAGGCTATCCTGACTAATTTGGGTGTGCTGAACCCAAATTTATCAGTTTTATGTCAAGATAATATCATCTTGACCTACTTCTTGATACTGTGAGTGGCACACACGTGCACACACATAACATCTCTATTAATCATTTTTCATCTTTTAACATGGTTAGAACATTTTATTTTAGTTCTAAACAATATTAAATCACTAAATTTCACATTTTAACGCTTAAATTCATTGTGTAATTATTTTATGAGAAATATGAATTTTCTGAGTTATTACACTACCAATCTAAAATTCTAACGGAGGGATTATTTATGAGACATTTTTAACGTTCACGGCTGTTTATGGGACAAACTTGACAACCTGCCTAATAATACTTTTTCCCTCTTCTTTATTTTGTTGTCTTATTTTTCTTTTTCCACACAAAAATCGCGTTCTTAAATTTGTGTTATTAAAAGTCTTGTTTACTCTTTTTTGGGTACCTATTAAAATTAAATTTTCAATTATGTTAATATGTAGAAAAATTGTAAATAGAAACGAAAAATAAGCATAAAAACAATTAAAAAAAGTGATTTTTTAGCAATAACAAAGCATATAATTTTTTTTAAACTACCAATTAAAACCTTATCAAGTAAAAATTCAATTGAGATAAAATCTTGAAAAAAAAATAGTACAATAAAAAGTCAAATGAAATTTATTAAAATTCGTGAGAATGAGCAATATTTTTATGTTATTGTCATGTCGCTCATTGTGCTCACATTTGTGTTTGTGATAGTTTTTCAATGTATCATGTCCTTAACATGATTCTCGTGCTTGAAATAGGTCATTTTTCATGACGATTTCGTGCCTAGAATCAAGCATGATTTTTGTGTCTGAAAACGTGTATTTTTTTTTCCTGATGTTTATTGCACTTGTGATCAGGCAATATTTTTGTGTCCAAAAGTAGATACTTTTCTCAAAAATTTTTCATGCCCAGAAATTTATATATCTAAAAACGTGTACTTTTTTCATGATGTTTTCGTTCCGGGAATCAAAGACGATTTTCTTGACCAGAAACTTATACTTTTTTTATGGCGATTTCTCGTCCGATCATGATTATGATTTTCGTGTCACAAAACAGGTACTTCTTACAATATTTTGAACCACCGTTCCAAATGAGGCATAACTTTTTTTATATGGATGCAAATTGAAACACAAAGGAAAAGGAAAGCAAAACAAAAACAAAAACAAAAAAATGTACCATAACTTGCTGCACAATGGATACCTTTTCTTTTCTCCCCAAGGGGTAGTGAGATTACAGAACAAAAGACCTTCTTACAAAACTAGTGTGAGACTAAACTATATCAAGACTGATGAAAATGAATGAAAAAGACAAATTTGTGCATGTTTGTATAAGTGAATATCTCCTATGCATAATCATATGCCATGTAAGAAGAAAGAAATGTGTGACACATTTTTATATTTCAAAATTAAGAAAATTGCACAGAGCAAAATATCAATATTGTTTGAATTACATTTACTTGCCCTTATGTGATGACCAACATTATGGTAACTTTAGAGTTAAAAGGGAAAAATATATATATATATATATAGAAAAACGTTATTGTTCATTTGGTCTACAAATTGCCATGTAGCTTTATGTAATTTTGTCTATTGGAGCTCGAAAAATCATTCTTCACCACCTTTTGGTTTGTGATTTGTTTCCTTTGTTTTGAAACCACTAGTCCTCTTATATAAATTTTGTGAATCCATCATTGACTATAGTATTGTTGATGGTTAGGAAATTTAAAAAAATAAATAAATAAAACAAGGTAAGCAGAATTGTATTTAGTTGACATAAATTAAGGCAAGTAGAGCTATCATAGTTTAGAACCAAAGAGTGAACTGACACCTCAACCAACCATACCCCAACACACACCCACCCACCACCACCTGTAACAACCAAGAATTTTCATCTTCTCAGAATCATTTTTTTTATTTAATGTAATGATATTTTTATACATATGTATATACATATGAATGATTTAATACTGCTAGAATGAAATAAAAATATTCTAACAGTGTTTAAAAAAAAAAAAGGGGGACGATAATAAAAATGATTTTGAAAATTAGGGGCTAACGACAAATTTAAAGAGTTTAGGGTAAAAAAAAAAAAAAGGGAGGGGTGTTTTGTTTTCGGCTGAAAGAAAAAAAGGGGGAGGAGTTAATTAACTCCTTCACAGACCCTCCCCCCTTATTATTTCCTCACCACACGAAGAAAGAGAGAGCGGCAGAGGGAGAATCGGCGACAGAGGAAAAAAAAAAAAAAATCCGGTGAAGAACTCCGGCGAGGGAGAGAGAGAACAACGGGAGAGGATCTTCTTCTTCTTCTCCTTCTCCTTCTTCTTCTTCTTCTTTTCTTCTTCGTTCTCGTTCGGCGGCAGGCGCGAACTCCCGACGGTGAGCCGAAACTTCGGCGGTGAAAACAGAGGAAAGGGGCCGCGAAAAGAGGGAGTTTGGGGGGCGAAAATGTCGACTGAGAAAGGGTGAAAAACCCAGAAAACGCGAGCTTCTCTTCCCCTTCCTCCTTCCACGCGAATCGGCACTGTGCAGCCGTGAGAGAGCCGCGACTTCCGGCGCCTCCAAGCTCGGTTTTTCTTCGATTTTTCTTCCAAAAACCGCAACTTTAGTTCCTCTAGAAGCAAAAGAACGTTTTTGAACAAAGGTAACAATTTTTCCTTGCATTTTGGTGATTTTCGGATTTTTGTACAGGAAGTGTGAAAACTTGTTCAAATGGAAATGTTAGGGTCCGAAAATGGTTAGAAATGATTGAGGATGGCTTAGGAAAGAATATATGTGAGTTTGGAAACTTAAATGCTAAAGTTTGAATAGGTTTTCTTGAGGAATCCGAAAATGTACAAAGTTAGGGTTTGAAAATTTGAGGATTTTTCATGATGAATTTGTGGCCCTTTTTAGTGAAATAATTGGACTCTATGATTGTTAACTTGATGATTTAAGTAAAAAAAATGGTTACAAGGGTTATATTAACCATAAATGTGTTTGGGTTCAATTTTGAATAAGTGATGGTTAAGTTTCTTGAAATGGGATTTTGGAAATGTTAAAGTTGGTTTTGTTGAGTTTAGAGTTAAGAAAAGAGATTGAAAATGGTTATGAAATTGTTTGGGAGAGATTAGTTAAGTTGAAAGTTGAGTTGGAAGATTGGTCATTAAAATTGAATGTTTTTATATTGTTGGTGATTTTGAATGAATGAATGAATATGGAAAATGAAAAAAATGGAAAAAATGATGAAAGTGATGATTGATTTATGGATATGATTTGGAATATGTTAATGAGTAATATGTGGGATTGATAAGCATTTTTCATAGAACGTTTTGAATGTTCTATGAAAAATTAGGCCTCTGGTATAGTAATTGGCAGGTACCTAAGTTTTGAGGCGTTACTTAAACGCCGGGACCTTAGTTTTTAAGCGGAAATGCTGCCGAAATTTCGGTAGCGATAATGAGGTGAATTAGTTGTAAGAAACTGAGATTGAGGACATTATGGAGATTAGAATGTTAAGAAAAAAATTGGAGTGTTAAGGAAAAGGGTGAAAACAAAATACCAAAGATAGTAACAATATTTTTAAGAGTTGAATTGGAGAAAAAAAAAAAAAAAAAGAGGAATAAGGAAATGTAGAAATTAATATAAATCTCATTAAAAAAAAAATGAAATGAAATGAATATGAGAAATAATCCATGATTATTTCTATTATAGGAAACCCAAGAAGTGAAGGGGAAGGCAATAGCAAGGATCCAAAAGAAATCACTTTTGCCCAGATACTGTAAGTACAAACATTTACTTGTCTACCCACGAACTGACTAACTTTGATGTGTTCTGTGACATGAGTTAGATAAAAAATAAAAAAATTCATGTTAGAAATGTTTTAGGAATGGCATGTATGCATGATAAGTTATGATCAAAAAGCTAAAAGAATGCAAGATAATAAGACTGAAAACTTAAGTTGTTGGCGTACCGGTCTCCCTACAAGGTCGAGACTTCCGGTCTATATCCTCCGCGTAGATGTGGCGCTACCCCGAAGGTGCGGTAGATTATAGGATGGACCAACCCCGAAAGTGCGGTTTTTATAAGACTTTGAGGTAGGTTGGCGGGTCGCTCCCCCTCCTCCCATTGTCAGCGCGCAAATAGGTACGTCCAACAACGGGCCCACCAATGAAAGTGAAAAGAAAGGAAAAGAAAAGAAAAGAAAAGCAAAGAGAAAGAAAGGAAGACATGAAATGAAATTTTGAGGATGTTACAATAAGTTATGATAAAGAACCTCAAATACTAACTTATGAGGAATTAGAATTGCATTATGTGACTAACCTTAGAGGTTATACATGTTAGTTCTTTGTTTGTATGTTTGTGCTTACTGAGTCTAGCTCACAAGTCTGTTTGTGGTGTAGGTGATAAAGGTAAGCAACACAGGACAGGATAGAAGCATGATGGGACTGGCAGACAGATTCAAGAGGTGTCATGGATAAGGGGACGGACCTGCTATGCTTTCAGCTGCCAGAATATATATGTATATATTTATATATGCAGACCATATGTAAATGAAATGGAACAAAAATGAAAAGAAAAAATATATATATATATATGTTAGTATGTTTTGAGAAAAACAGAAAGTGGTGTAAATGTGTTTCAAAAAAAAAAAAAAAAATTTCCCAAAATTTCTACTCTATTTTGAAAGTAAAGATTTTAAATTACACTTCCGCAAATAAAAAGAAACGTTTATGTATACAAAGTTAACGAAGAAAGAATTGGCGAACGTCGACTCGGGCGAGCTGGGTCGGCGGGCGCCACAGGATCCTTTTTTCAGGATTATGAACAAAAGAAAATAAAAGCAAAAAATGAAACAAAACGTACTTGACAAATAACCGTACACAAATTTTACCTTTTCTTTCTCTGAGTGAGAATAAAAAACAAAAGACCACTTCTTATAAGGCTGGTGTGAGATTAAACTATATTAGAGTGATCAAAAGGAATGAAAAACGACAAATTTATATATAATTTTAATAAGTGAATATCTTGTATGCATAATGAAAGTGCTATGTAAGAAGAAAGAAATTTTGACACCTTCGCATGGTTGAATATTAACAAATTGGCACAGAGAAAAATATAATTTGGTTCTGTAGTAATTTAAATCACAGGTTAAGTTGTTCCACTAATAACTTCTGGATAGACATGTTTCACAGCTATACAAAAGTATGAATACAGTCGTTGACTATACTTGTTTACCTTAACAAAGTAGATGCAGAAGGTGAAATCTATGCCCATATGCTTTCCTCTTTCTATCTGGCATCCGTTTGTCTGGACAGAACAAGGGCCATAAGCATCAGTGATTCGGTCAGGATCCACTCTCGTATATCAGCAAAATTGTCGTGGTAAGAGGAGACAAAAAGGATGTGGAAATCATGAAGAAGTTGACAATAAAGCAATAGGGCAATCTGTTGGATTGCAATATTAGTTCGAACTTGGACAGATCAAAAAAAGCTTCTCTAGAAATGCATATAAAAAGGCTTGCAACATGATGACACAACAATGAACAATTAAATCAGAAGAAAAGAAAAGAAAGTAGCATCATATTATTCATCATGTCAATATTTACCTGAGCAATTTCAAAGCTCCAAACTAAAGACAAATGGGCACTTGGCTATCAGCCTAGTCGTGAGTTTATCCTGGTCGAGTTGAGAACCATTTTCCCTAAATATTAGGTGCAATTCTCTATGAGATGCAATTCAAATGAGGTGGCGATGGTGTCGTGGTTGATGATGATGCATATCACTACAGTATGAATAACATGTACTCCAGAGCAAAAGATAAACCCATTTGTAATAAGTCCTGACTTGAAAGAAAAAAGCTGATCCAGCTTGGTAATCTGACCTTGTGGATGGCAAGGTCATTGAACATTCTTGCAGTACCTAAGAAACAATGTTTAGCAATTTTTCTAGCACCACATAAATCAACTTAGAGAGACAATAAGATTCATACATTTAGTTTCCTCAAGATCATGATCTACGTACATTCATCAGCCAAAAAAATTATTAAAAAAAATGCCTTTTAAACTGTAAGATAAACCGCATAAACTACTTTTTTGTTAGTGATAGTTGGTCCAAGTAAAGAACTATAATACTTGGTGAATTACTTACCTAGAAAGCCGACTGTCATTTGCCCGCCACCACCAAATCAATATTGAAATAGAAAAAACAGAGATGTCCGTATAATTATACAGGGAAAACCTATTCTGCAAAAAAATGAAGGAAAGGCAATGCATGTAATGAAGCATAAAAGTCATATCCCCGTAAGTAACTCGTGGAACAAGAAAGCCCACAATAGAAGACATCCACATGTAGAACAAGATGATGAAACCTGTGTCCTTCCAACTTGGTGATCTACTAGATTTCCCTCTTTGTAAAACCTGAGTCTCATATGATCCAAATGCTTCGATGCCACCAAAAAATCTCATGAGGGAAAGAGAAAATACAAAGATCATATATTGAATCTTGTTTCTTTCAAATAAGCTCCAATGTTTGCTAAAACCACACCATATCCGGGAATTCCAAATTGTCTTTAGCAGCTTCATCCATGTTTTTATTTTCATCTACTCATGGTTGAGCAAAATGAGAAGGTCCTGCTGAGAATTATTCATAGGACAAAAACAGGTGTAAGGAGAGATCCGTTCATCTGAAAAAAATCCATCTTACTGCAAACATGTCAAATAGCCCAAATGCTGCAGCAGGGCTAAATTTTTCTTTAAAATAAGAAACAAATCAATGAAAAATTAAGATCTATCAATGATTTAATTTTCAAATAAATTACATGGAAATACATAATTTAAAAAACAATAATAAGGAATGGCATACTCACCTCAAGCTTCTTAGCTTATCAAACACATTGTTAAATCAATCATTCACCCTAAACGTCAGTTCACGCGTTTGTGAGCTACAACCTGCAATAGTGATAACAACCATTACACCCATAAATTCAGCTTCAAGAATCAAACCAGGCTCATGAAGTGTCAAATCATTCAATAAAAATATAACCCAAACCTTGGCAAGCTACAATACTGATGACAAAGCCTTAACAATGCAAGGAAACTGCACTTCATCCTGAAGCTTCAGATTTCCCTAAAGCAGCTTCATCCATGTTTATTACACACTCCAGGTTGAGCAAAAATTAAAGGCTCTTAAGTAGAATCATTCCACCCACAGTTGCCAAACAGATTAACTGACAAAAAGACACTGAAAAATCAGTCTCAGAATATAAGGAGGGATCCACTAAGGCTAAAAAGCTAAACTAAACACGAATGGTGGCAGAGCTACAACATCTTTTCAGCGAGGGCACAATATGAAAGTCAAAAGTACCACCACTGAGATGAAAATGGCTCTGCCACTGACTGAGAGCATGCCAACTAGCCAAACTACATGAAATAATACTTGCCTTGCAAAGAGATAACACCATCATATCAAAAGAATAGTGAAAAGCTGCTGCAATCGGATCTCATGGCGATTATCCTACAATAAAATATTTTAGTATCCTTATAATCAGAAAGAAGGAAACCAAAAAAAAGTATAAGCTTTGTTTGGTATCATTAATTGTTATCTGTAGTTTAAAAGAAAGTATGGTATAGACTTTCTTAAGAACAAAAGAGAAGGAAGCAAAGTTGTTTTTTCTTTTTTTTTTTTATTTTGTTTTCCTGGTTACTTTTTCAGGATTAAGAACAAAAGAAAAGGAAAGCTTAAAATGAAACAAAATGTACTTAGTCAATAATCAGAACTTGCAGAATAAGTTTTACCCTTTCTCTCTATCCAAGGGGCGTTGAGATTACAGAATAAAAGATCCCTTCTTACAAATCTAGTGTGAGATTAAACTAGCTTAGATTCATGAAAAAAGAATGAAAAAGACAAATTTATGCATGCTTTTAATAAGTGAATATTTCCTATCCATAATGAATATGCTATGTAAGAAGTAGAAAATGGCAGAGCAAAAGTTGTTTCAATTACGCTTACTTCTAATCAAGCAACATTCCCATATGGAATGAGTCCTGACATGAGAGGAAAGATCTGATTCAATGGGGATAGCTAGATCTCACACCTCATACCTCAGCGTATTAAAAAAAGAAGTAAGCTTGTAAGGGAATGAAGCCAACTTGGCAATCCAACCTTCTGAGGTCATTGTGCATTCTTGCAGTACATAAGAGAAGTTTGAGCAATTTGTTTTAGTACTACATTATACAACTTACAGAGAGAACAACACTCAACACATTTATTTTCCTCAAGATCATGATCTACGTACATTCATTAACCAAAACGAATACCAAATGCCTCTTAAATTGTAAGATAAACTACAGTAACCACATCTTTGTTCGTCAAAGATGAACAAGTAAAGAACTGTAACACTTACTGGTATTGAATTATTTACCTCAATGCAAAGTAAAGAGATGTGGAAGGCCACATCTATGGCACCATTAGAAAGATATCCAATTCTGCAGGGATTTGAGATCATTTGCAATGAAAGGGAAGAGCCATAATCATCAGATGCATATTCTTCATGCAGTGATGCTATCTAGGACGCTCCCAAATTTCTAGCTTTCTAAATCATCTAAGGTAGCAAACCACTCTGGATTAATTGCCGTGCAACAGTCACAGTCAAAGGACAGACAAGGAAGGAATTGGGACAGGAAAAGAGGTTGATGATGATGATGATGATGATGATGCTTCATGAGAATCTGTTTTAGTTACAATAATTGAATTTGTCATTAGTGTCTGTTGGAAGAGCTTCCTATGTATTTTAATCAAGAAATAGCTCCCTAGAAATTGGTAAAAAGCATGGAAGACAACATGGGGCAACAAGAAAATGAATCATTAAATCAAAAAGATGCTGGCATACCTAAATGCAATGACGAGAGAAAAGAACTGGTTCAATGGCACTAGATGCTTTCGTTTTGTAATCAACATGACAATGTATGAACTAATTTGTAAACGAGGGAAGCCAACATGGAACTCTGTTATTGCGAATAGAAAGGTCATGGACTCATGGAACATCATTGAACTGCTTAAGAAACACATTTGCGTAACTTGTTACATCAATAGACAAACATATAATTCATCTGCTTCTACTACACAATAGAACTTCAAGAAAGAGTGAAAATAACACGCATACATTTAGCTTTATCGATAGTAACTACTTTTTTTTGTTAGTCATGCTTGATCAAGTATCATTTCTTTACGGTTTTAATCTCATAAAATTTGGAAAAGTTATCTTTGAATAATCATTAAATATTCACCAAATTTCAAGTTAATTAATTTGACCTTTCGGAAGTTAAAATACCTCATTAGACATATCCACGACAGCAGAACTCCCATACGTGAATAAAGTCCAAACTTTTCCTTCCGTATAACAAAATAACAATGGATTGGCTTTGATAATCAAGAGATTTTGGTGTTACTAATTTTTTAATGATGGGTATGGAATAGTATTTGGAAATACTTATGGTTGTAAATGTATTAACAACAAAAACAAAAACTACAAAAAAGAAATATCTGAATTTCTATTATTCGCAGGTGGACTGATATATGTGCATCAAACCAATTTTTGTAAGTAATCCAGAATTCAAAGAAGAGTAATTAAAGAGGTTATTTACCAATATCATATTCGTCTATTGCAAAAACTATACAGTACTCTGAGCTTCTTTGAAAATTTTGAACACGTGCCCTGTACACGCAAAACTAAAACCCCAAAAGAAATGGAGATATACTTAAAATGTGAAAAGGAAATGCAATAAAGTAAATAGAAAGGACAAGCGGCTGGTGATAGAGTTAAACCTGTAGCTGAACTGGAGGACGTGTAATATCATCATTGGCCAGGCTCATCAGATCTGAATCTCTCCTGTATTTCTGTTGGACCTACTTCCTCGTCATTTATTCAAACACGTTGTAAAGAGGTGAGGTTGGTTATTGATGCAGGCACTGATTTGAAATTGGAGCATTCCCAAAGATGAAGGGTTTCGAGTGAACACAAATTGCAAATCCAACCCGGAATGGTTGTAAAATTATTACATTCCTAAACATAGAGTTTTTCGAGAGTGGTAAAGAATTGAAGTCCCCCGGGAGTGTAACCAACTGTGGTAGCTGTTAAAATATCAGATATCTGTAAACCACGGGAGACATTGAATGATGAAGATGCTTTATGATAATCTGTTACCATTGAAATGATAGAGCTCGTCATCAGTGAATGTTGGAAAGGCTTTCAACTTGTATGAACAATGAAAAGCTTCTCCAGAAATGACAAAAAGCATTCTAGTCGATATGGGGCAAAAAGGAACTGTTGAATCAAGAAAAGGAAATGAAAGAAACACTTAATAATTTAGTCATGTCCCTTACCACTTTTCTTTTGATTAAATAATGTGATGCTTAGTCTTATTAATTATGCGAGCAGTTTAAAATCCATAAAGAAGTTAAAACTAGACAAAATTGGTGTTAGCCGTGCTTTTATCACAGTCTAGCTGATGATCAGATAGATTTCCCATTCATATATATCATGCAATTCTATGAGCTAAAATTTTAGTAAGTTGAAAAATGGTGTTGTCTCAGGTGTAGCATGCCATTCTTCGAGTTGATGTACCACAGAGCAGACACATACCTAAATGCAAGGACTTGATAGAATTGAACTGATTCAATGAAAGTATGGTCTAATTTGTGAGAGAAGGAAGCAAACTTTGTACTCCGTGCTGTGTATAGCAAGATCATGGTACACTTTACTCTGCATAGATAAGAAATATGTTTGAGAAAGAAAATAACATCCACACATTTAACTTATGCCAAGATTGTGATTTACATAAATTTATGCATCTTAGATATATAAGATAAGCTAAACCAAGTACTTTCTTGTTAATCAGGCCAAATCAAGTATGTCTAACTTCATCTCTTTTATTTGTTGAATAAGTTGACTTGGAATTACAAGTTAGTGAAATGAAGTTTTGATCTTTCATTGACTAAAATTTCACCGTAACATATCCACAAGAGCAGTGACTACTAGAAGTTATAATTTCAAATTTTGCTTCCATTATCAATATTGTCGTCTGGAGAAAAAAAAAAAAGCATTCTAAATTGCTTTTTTTACTATTCATTTATCATTAAAGGGGAATTGATTATCTAGCTAGAAGTTTTGGTGTAACCTTTTTTTTTTTTTTTTTTTAAGGCCACGTTCATGATTTTTAACAAAAATTATGGATTTCACTGAACCTAACCGAACACTAATAAGGAACTCAGCAAAATGAATAATAATAAGGAGAAAAAAAAAAAACTACCTTCAAAACATAAGAGTTTTTTGTTTTTTAAATAATTATTTGAAACGTGAAGTTATCTAAGAATTATTAACAGTCATTGTCCTATTTATGCCAAAAAAAAAAAAAAAAGTTATTTTCTTTAGGAATTCTTAATTGAATTAGAAACAAATAAAGACTACCAATGTGAAGTTCATTTGTTGCACAGTTGCAGTCCTCTGAACTTCTTCCAGAATTTCCAAGACTGAGACTCTAAACTCACAAAATTAAAAGAAATCAGTAAAATGGGAAAAATAAAAGACAAAAGCAAAATGGAATGACAAAAGGGGGTTGGTTTGTTTTATATACCTGAAGCTGAACTTACATCTATATCCCCTGTACCTTTAAAATAAAAGAAATCTTTAACATATGGAAAAAATAAAAATAAAAGAAATAAAAAAGGAAGACAATAATGAAAAGAAAATGACGAGTGGGTAGGTGATTGACTTAATATACCTGCAGTAGAACTCATATCTAAATCCTCATGTATTTCTCTTGGATTCATGTGCTTGCCGTTGATTTCTAGGTATTGTAAAGTGGTGAGGCTGCTTATTGATGCAGGCACTGATTTGAAATTGGGACATTGCCAGATAACAAGGGTTTGGAGTGAAGACAGCTTGCAAATCCAATCCGGAAGGGCCGTAAAATTATCACAACTCCAAATCTGGAGGTGGTTCAGAGTGGTAAGGAATTGAAGTCCCCCAGGGAGAGTCACTAGCTGTGGTAGCCCTCTAAATCTAATAGAGCGCAGGGTTGTTAGGGCTTGCCACTCAATCGCGTCATCCTTTGATACTTGAATCTTGTCACAGGCATAAATCTCCAATTCCTCAAGGGAAGTGAGATGTTGGACGACTGGAGATAAAAGATGCTTTAGTTTTGGTAGCCACCCGAGTTTCAGGACACGTAGGCTTGTAAGGGCAGGGGTTTCCGGCCACTTAATCCCTTCGAACTCCTCACATTCATCAATCTCCAATTCCTCAAGGGAGGTGAGATGTTGGACGACTGGAGATGAAAGATGCTTTAGTTTTGGCAGGTTGCAGAGTCTCAGGACACGTAGGCTTGTAAGGGCGGTCCACTTAATCCCTTCGAACTCCTCACAGTTATAAATCTCCAATTCTTCAACCCCTTCGAACTCCCCACATTCAGTAATCTCCAATTCTTCAAGGGAGGTAAGAGATTGGATGTCTGAAGCAAAAAGATGATTTAGTTTTGGCAGGAAGTGGAGATTTAGGACACGTAGGCGTGTAAGGGCGGGGGTTTCTTGCCACTTAATCCTTTCAAACTCCTCACAATCCCTAATTTCCAATTTCTCAAGGGAGGTGAGATATTGGATACATTGAGATAGATACTTCAGTCCATGGCATTCCAAGATTGATAGGTCCTTGAGGGAAGCGAGGCCTTTCATCGTCTCCTCTGGAAAACATTGTAGACCCGTGACATTGTTGAGACACAAAGACGTCAATTTAGAGAGAGGATAGGAGGAGCTGGAAACTATTATAGGAATAGCTGATGATGATGTTTCCTCTGCCATTGATGTTTGCTCAAATGTCTTCCAGCTAGTATAACGTAATTCCAAGCGTCCCTCAATGTTTGGATAACGCGGCATGGATGTAAGCTTTTCGCAATGTGTGATTTCCAATGAAGAAAGACGAGGAAATGACGGCAATATAAATTGCTTCACTTGATTCTCCATCATGCCCGACCTCCACCACCCTCTGAACTTAGGCAAGTCAATTAGTATGAGTTCTTCTAGAGATGGCAAAACCGACACTGATGCTGAGGATGACGTGGAAAAGTAGTTATCACCCTCGTTGATGGTAATGTACTCCAGAGAAGGCAACTTTTTTAGTGACATTTCCTTGAGAGAATGAAACTTATCCAAAGACGGTAATTGTTGGCATTTTGAGCAATCTTCTAAGCGAAGCGTAACCAGATTTGTAAGCGTGGGAAGAAACCCGGACAAACTGGTTCCACCATATTGTTCAAACGTCAATTCTCTGAGATTCGGGTGTGGCTGGAGGCCTTCGAGTGTTGTTTCCCATTTTGTCTCATCGTCGTCACCTCTTTCAAAGTATAGACATAAAGACCGAAGACGAGTATTGTCTCTGAACTTCGAAGCTGCAGTTACCATCCCACTTCTTATCCCTTTGATTGTCAGCTCCCCTCTCAAGTTGTTCAATCCCATTAGTTCATCTAACTTGCTACGGGGGCGATTTGGGACGTTCTCACTCAACACAACTAGTGTTAATGTCTGAAGATTAGTCAATTTGCTCAGTCCTCTTGGCATATGAGTTAGGCTATAACAACTCTCAAGTTCAAGATGCCTTAGATTGACTAGTTCCTCAATTCCACTTGGTAGCTCACAAAGCGCCATACACCAGTTGAGTTTCAACGTCTGCAAATTGACTAGCTTGGTAATACAAGCGGGTAGGGTTTTTATATCATAATTAAAAGAAAGATCAAGACGCCTCAAGTGCTTCAAGTTACCAATAGAATCTGGCACTGTTTTAATTCCTGCGTGATGCAGATCTAACATGCGTACAAGCTTGAGATTTGAAATAATTTTATTCCATAATGATCCTCTTTCAAAAATAATCCCAGGATACGTTGATGGGAAAAGAAACGTACGAAGCCTTCGTGCTTGAAGCCATGAACTATGTATTTTCGGTAGCCATGTCGGTGAACTAAAATCAAAGGAAACGTGACGAACTGATTCCCTTAGATTACTCTCTTGCAAAGAAGCTACTGTTGCATACTTCTCTCCTGCGACTTGTCTCGCGAGATCATGAACCAGATCATGCATTTTGCATGTTGTTACCATGTTCAATATTTCATCATTTTTAGCTTCTTGAAAGAAGGATCTCCAAAGTAAATCTTTAAAATGTTCATAGCCTATTTCCTCCAGATTATGGTTTTGATCTGACCTTATAAATCCTTGTGCTACCCAATGAGTTATAAGTGTATGGACATCAAATTCATAATCCTTAGGAAACAGGCTACAATAAGCAAAGCAAGCTTTCAAATGGGACGGAAGAAAATCAAAACTCAACTTAAGTGTTGGTAAGATGTCATTTTCGTCTTGACGTATGTTTGAAAGCTCCTTTTTGAGGAAGGATGGCCATTCCGTTACTGGATCTTTAAGGCGCAACATCCTTCCTATCATACTTATGGCAAGGGGAACTCCTCCGCACTTTTCCAAAATTGCATTTGCAGTATCCACAATGGTTAGATTGGTTGGCGCTTGTCCATGCTCAAATGCCTTTTTCCGAAAAAGATCCCAAGAATCTTTCAAATCTAAATGTCCCAAACGAAATGGTTGCACGCCGCCCATGACTTTCGCAACCATGTCATCACGAGTAGTGACAATTATTCTACTCCCCTCAACACAATTGTTTCCTAACAAACCCTTAAGCCTTTCCCATTCTTGACCAATCTCTTGCTTCCAAACATCATCAAGTACGAGAAGGAATCGTTTTCCATTAATTTTCTCCCTGACAGTTTCCTCTAATATTGGTATCTTGAGGTCTTTTGTATTCATGCCAGTTATGGATCCGACAACTTTATCAATAAGTGAATCCTTGTCAACGTTGTCGGATACACAAACCCAACGTCTTAAGTTAAAGTGTTTTTCGACCTTCTTATCATTGTAAACTAGCCGAGCAAGTGTAGTTTTTCCAAGTCCTCCCATCCCAACGATGGGAATGACGGAGACTCTCTCCCTACGAGTACTACTCCCGCTGGCTCCGGTATCGACCTCCGACGATATCAAACGTTTTAGGATTTCCGTCTTTTCAATCTCTCTTCCAACAACATTCTCCTCATCTACAAATGCGCCGGTCTCCCTCGTATTTCGCTCCGGTTGGGTTGTCTGCTGACTCCACTCCAAACCGAACTGATCCTTCTCAACTGAAATAGCATCGAGTCTCTTCCTAATACTCTTAATTTCCCGAGCCATCTTGTGCCGGAAAACAAGTTGGTTGTTGGACGAAAAGAAAGTGCGTACCTTCTTCCTTATTTTCTTTCCAGGCATCAGCTTCCGTCTCAGATCTTCAGAGTTGACTTCATCCACCAAGTCATCAGCATCATAAAACACGTCCTCCAGCTTCCGCAGCCAATCTCTGACCTGCTTTTCACGGATCTGCCGCTTCTCCGCTTCCTCAAGGAGAGCTGTGATGGCTGAGAGGGTGCTTTCAATATCGCTGAGCTCATCTCTTGCACCATACAGAGATTTAATCTCTTGCCCAGCTAAAGAACCCAAGGTCTCAATGATGAGTTCAGCAATGGGGGTGAGGATTATGTCTGCCATTTTTGGCTTGAAACAGCTTTGAAAGAATTCTGAGTTTTTGAAAAAGCTTTTTAGCAATGCAAGTGATGGATATGTATGATTATATGGTGAAGGGAAAAAAAAATGTCATGATAGCTTGCTATTTTATATAATGATAATGATAATGATGTGATAGAGGAATACGTATAGAATCACCCTTAAAATGAAGACAAGTATAAAAAATGTTGCTTACTTGGACTTCAAGTAAACTACTTTTGAGGACAAAGTTCTTTTCTTTGTGCTGATCAGACATGCCAACAGCCTCGAATCAAGGAACTTGTTTGGTACAAAAGCAAGGAATAAAATTCGTTTTTGACTAGAATTATAAGAAGCTTTGGGCTATTTGATATTGTTTTTGGTTGCTTTTATTTTTTTTAGTCTTTTGAGACACAAAAATGAAAATGTTTTTTTAAATTATGGAAACAGGAACAAAAAAAATGGTGAGAATGGTTCTTATTAAAATTCAAAAAAAATACAAAGTTGGTTTTTTATTTCTTTATTCATTTTATAAAATGCTGTAGATAAAATTTCATATATTATATTTTTATTGACATACTCAAACCATAGAACAAAATTTGAGGATCCGCATAATATCATTTTTTTAAAAATTCTCATTTTTATTTTTTATACTCAAAATAAAATCATTTCCAAATAGCCATCAAGACAAAATAGTGACTAAAAGTATTGCGAGAAAACCAGAGGAGAAAGTGTAAAGGGACCAGCAAGCAACTAAAGTGATGATGGGACCTTCCCAATAGATTTTCAAGTAAACGACAATAATAATTCATCGACTGCAATTAGGAAAATAAAAATACAAAAAAAGAGCATTCAAAACCCGATACGAGTAAGCAGCAACTAGAAAACGGTGACTAGTAACTAAGGCCACAAAGTTGGGGGTTAATTTCAACTTTTGATACTTTCGTCTAGCTTCAATATTTTTAACTAATTAATATATATGCTCATTATCTGACCCACATGTTATATAATTTTTTCAGAATTGTATTTTATTAACGAGGTATGTAACCCTCATGTGATTAAAATCATTAAAAAAAATTGACGTCTCAAGGCTATAAATATCAAAGTTACAACATAGTAAAGTTGAAGAATGGGAGCAACATTTTAAAATAGCTCTGAAAACATGGCAAGAAAATAAACGGCGTAGTAAATGGAATACGACAGCTGCCATGAAATGTTAATGCTCAATACCATGAAACGACATTCATCAGAAGTGATTAAAAAAAAAAAACCCCCGAAAATGATATCCGTATATATATATATATTTTTTTTAGGTAAAAGATTTCATTCATTACGAACTTGATTTAATCTACAAATACAAAAGGTCTAAACATAATCGGAATACAATTATGGAAAACTAAAACATTAGAAATGGAAAATACAAGACCAGTTAGAAGGGGGGGGCTACCTCGTTTTCTTAATAAGACACATTCTCAGCTTAAGACATTCTTGCTGACATAAAATAAGGCAAGTAGAGCTTGCTTTAGTTTGGAATCAATAAGCGAAAATATTATGGAAAAATATCAGTGAAGTTATCGATATTGATATGGTTATTGTGCATTTTAGAAATACAATTAAATTACTTAATGGTATAAGATTTTCTAAATTAAGATATTTCTTAAATTGAAAATAAAGGGAATTAAACTTAGACTATTTGCTAAAGATACCAATGTACAAATTTCAGACTTTTTTCTAAAAACCACCACTTAAAAATAACTGAAATTTGACTTGTTACACACTTCTCTATGCTTCACATTTACTTCACCAGAATTGCACTACTTCCACGAATTAGCATCAAAGAATTGTTCATATCAAAGTTCATGTGTATATGGCTTGTAACTTGAAGTGCAATTTATTTCTGATTTGGCTTGTATATTTTCTTGCTCTATCTCCTGTTTCTTTTCTTTGTGCGTTCTATCATGGGTTTTTGCTGCTCTTCCTTGCTGCAATATACCTCTTTCTGCGAAGTTACAAGTGAGAAAATCATCCAAACACACCGTTAAAGAAAGAAAACGAGCGAAAATGCAATTTTTCCCAATACTTCTTGCAAACAAGGGAGAGGAAGAGAAGCTCAAAACGGAGCTCCATTTCCTTGAAAAGTAAAGGTGGATATTTACATGTATATCGAGCTATGTTCGTATTATTATATTCGTTTGCCATGCAAGAGATTGATACCATTTTTTTGTTCTTTACATATTTTTTTAATCAAGATATTCCATTCATTTTAGTTGCAAGTTTTTCCCCTTTTTTTTTTAATAATCATTTTAGTTTTAAATTTTGAAAAAAGAACATTATATATGTAATTCATGCCGTGCTCATACCCACCCTAACTCATAAAACTTGTGCCATGTCCAACTCATGGGCACAAGTGTGCATCGTGCTCATGCCGTGGTTAACTCCTACTAAGCCATCGAGTCCTTTTCTAGACTTTTTCTTTTAATATTAAATTTTGTTATGACACAATTCTACTACTTGAAAATAAAAATCCAAAACCTAAAAAGTTAGATGAAACAAATGGTCTATTGATTTCTTGTACAGTTATCTATTTTTTAGGCATTACAAAATTTATCAAACATTATTATGCAAATAAATAATGATGATTTCTTGATCAAAGAATCATCGTGCTAAAAAGGTTGTGTCGTACTTGATTTGTCTGTGTCGTGTTACCCCACCAACCAAAAACATTAGCCTGGTTCGGCCTACCACTCGTGTCATACCGTGCTCGGTCTGAAAATTCTAGTGTCATTATGTTCAATGGACGGTCCAGCGATTGACATCTCCATGCACAAGAAAACTCCCAAGCCTTTTTGAGTTTTAATAATATAAAAACACAATATGATTATGAATAACAGAATTATAAAATCAATTTAGCTACTCGTTTTGCATCACCGTTAAAAACAGAATACAAAAGCAAAACCACCCATCTAAAAATGGTGATGAGCAAGGAAACTGCAACACAAATTTGTCCGGGAATCAACTCAAAAAAGGAACTCGGTGTACGGCACTATGAAAGTGAGAGCCTATTTGTAGTTCTGACATGAAATGACTAGCTATAAATATGCAACCAAATTGACAAATTAATTTACACTCCATGGCAGTACCGGGACAAAAGCTGTAGAGGCTGCCTAATGCTTATTTTTCTTCTTGCCTCTCTTTCTTGAACTAGTTTCAGGCGCTTCAGCTTCTTCGGCCCTCTGCTCTGCCTCCAATACAGCCAGCTGCAACATGGACAAAATTTACGAAACATCAGTTGGCTATGGTTACGAAATGCATTTTTAAGGCGGTTTCAGTTGCTGATTCCAAAATTTCAGTTTCAAAAATAGAGGTCAAAATACACATAAAAACAGATCACAAACCAATTAGACCCTTGGTTTGCTGGAACCTCGTATAGCCCAAACTATAAGAGTTACCTCATCGAGAATAGGTTTAAGCTCTGTGTATCGAGCTTCAGCAAGATCAAAGCCGTCTTTCCTAAGCTCCTGTAAATGATACCAAGGCAACAACTACGTCATGCACATGAAAAACAGAAAGTACAGTAAATTAAACACGCAACATTAGCATAAAGCCATGTTCCTTTCCCCAGTAGTACAAATCCGAACAGGCCCAAAAAATGGAATAAGAAATTCTACGAGATAAAATTTAGCATATTAATTAATTAATTGGAAAAGGGGACGTAATAAAGGTCCTGAACATACATATAATTAATAAAGGATAAATGCATACCTTGCCAGTGTGTTGAGTATGTTCATGTGCAGCCATTTGCCAGTACAAATTCGTACGCTTGTAGAAATCTCGCAATGACTCTCCCGGCTTCACACAAAACATAAAAGCAAGCATCAGATAACATGGAGCAATCTAATAAAGCAGCAATCTAGGAGCTTAAATTTGGCCCGCGGAGGTAACAGAAAGACTGGTTAAATAGTTGACAAATTGAAAAATGGAGAGTGAATACCGTTGGAGTTCTCTGCGAATCCGAAAGACCTAGACTGGCTCTTATTTGTTCTATCCTTGCCCGTTTCTCCTTCCTTCGAAGATTCTTACCCTCACCCTTGATTAAAGCAACAGCATCCCCCAATTGAATTGATCCATCTTTGAAACCCTATAAACAAAATGAAATAATATATTATTAATAATTAAAAAATAATAATGAGTTTTTAATTATTTTCCTTATGTAAGAAGCAAAAATCTTTCTGGTGGTGCATGTGTGAAATTCAAACAGGACAAAAGGTACAAAACTACCGCAGAAAAGGATGATCTGAAACCACCAAAAGAGAAACATTTCAATAGTTAAAAGTTTATGCATGAGAAAAATCAACCAGTTCCAAGTTCATGCATAAGAAAAATAGGAAAAGTATGAATAGACACCTGCAGATCATCCTCATCATCACTCTCGTCACTATTGCTATCACTACCATCTTCATCTTCACTATCGTCTTCATCTTCATCATCAGAGGCTTCCACCCATTCGGATTTGGATGCCTGCATCACATATAGAGTTAAACTGAAGTTAATGAGATACAGCAAATCATATAGATGCCCAGTTGATCGGTTCTCCAATTTTTCACAGTATCTCAAAATAAAGATATGACGGTTTACGTTGTTTATTAATATCAAAAAAATTGATGGAAACAGTGTAGACAGGAAAATAAAAATAAATAAATAAATAAATAAAAGGTAGTTCGTTGAAAGTTAACGTCTTGTCCTTCACGAGTAAGTACTAAAATTAACAAACATTCAACATGTAGGTTTTCCATTGGTCGGACCATGACAAACAAAGATAGTTACAAGAACTTGCACAGGGAAAGGGACTGTTACAAACCGGTATGATGCACTTCCATTCGTCAAGTTTGCTCAGATTAAGAGAATACAAATCATCAAGCGTAATTTCTTGGTCTTTAATCTCCATCACACCCCCATATAAGTATAATGTATCTCGCCCAACCACCATGCAGGAATTGATTCGTCCACAGGGTTTCACTATCTAATAAGAGTTCATAACAAATCAGTAAATCAACTTAAATATAAATCTAAATGGATCAGAAGAAAAAGCCACACAACACAACAAACCTCGGGTAAATCAGAATTTGGTAAATCCAATTTAGCACTAGATTCAGGAATCTTTCCATTGGATTTGACTGCTAGCCCACCATCATCAACAGTCATGCTCGTTGTCATATGCTCTGACATTTGATCAATGTTGCTTTCCATTTCATCTGCTTCTTCATCGTACTCAGATTTCTCATCTTTGTCATTAGTTGCAAGCTCCTCTGCTTCCATAGAATTTGGCTTGTCATCGCCATTACCCTTTTGTTCAGGACTCTTTTTCAACTGTGTAATATAAACAACGATACAGCTAACAATCAGAAAAAAAGAATCTAGACAGACAAGTTACATATTATGTATTTGAAAAACATAAACAACCATAAACAACATAATTCTAAATGAAAATTCTAGGCTCTCGATCTAGAAATTTGACTTGGTTTGACCTTCTTTGTTGTAGATTTCTCCTTCCGTAGCTCCAATGGATACCAGCGACGGCTGTCAAATTGGAAGCCATAAAGTTCATTCAAGAACAAGCTCATCATCACATCACCTGCATGCAAAAGAAAGAAGGCAAGAAAAACAAGAAATAATTAAGGAAAATTTCCACATAGAAGTACATCTAAAATTTATAAATAAAAAATTTATTAAAAAAAAAGATGAATACTGATATAAATATTGAGTGCAAGGAATTTGTTTCGGAAAAGCTATCTTCCTGTGGAAAGCAAAATAATTGAAATGAATACAAAAGAAGTCATGACATAGAATGTTAAAAAACTAACCTTCAACTTCCATATCCACCACCCCACCAAATAGTACAGCACGCCTCTTATGAACACACATGGAAAAGCCAGCACGAGGTCCTGGAGGCATCCCACTTTTCTTTACCTATTCCAAAAGTAATTAACATTTGTGAAAAACTACACATTTTTCTTGTTTTATTTTTAAAATATCATAAAATGAAAAAAGAAGCTCTGAAATGAGTGAATAGTAAGGTACTGCATTATGGCAAAGCAAGAACCTTGTTCCATTCCCAAGTTCTAGGATCAAGGGACCACATGTCTGAATGAACATTTCCTTTCTCGGAGCTGCTCTTGTCGGATGAAATTTCTTTGGAATAGCCACCGTATAAGAAAATCTGCAATGTCCAAAGAGGTGAAAGAATTTAGTAATTTTACAACAAAAAGACTCGTGTAATCTAATAAAGGGCATCTGTCATTTGCTTACCTCATCCTGGTAAACAAAAAACTGAAAACCACTTCGGGCACTTGGCCACATGGATCCAGGCCCAGGCTTTATTTCTTGCCACTAAAATTGAAGCACAACAAGAGAAAAAATAAATAAAAAGTTTTGTTAAGCAACACATACGATTATAAAAATGACAACGCTAGCATACGCTAAGGGGCCAATCATTATCTACCTTGAATTGATCCAAGTCAAAAACATACAAATCATTATAGTACCTGCAAAAATAAAGTAGGGAGTTCCATTAACCGCTTAAACAACAGAGGAATACTGTCACTATAGACTGAGTAAATATTAAAGAAAACACTTAAAATTTTGAGGGAAAAAAAAAAGATCAAAAGTAATGTTTTAAGCAATAAATAAATGTTTCCTATAACAATGTATGAGCTGAATGCAAAATTATTATGACGTAACAAAATTATTCACTAGAGTTTTCTCAAAACCAGAGGAAGAATATCAATTTACGATCAAGTTGATTAAGCATGTAAGATGGCATTAATTAAGAATACTAAATCCTAATATATAACTGTAAAACCTTCAAAATGTTTGATAGAATCAGTCACCAACCTCACTTCTCTAAGAGTGTCATAGAAGCCACCAAAAATGATAAGCTTGTGCTTGTATAGGACCTGGACCAAAGGTAAAAATATAAACACATTAAGAGGGTGCTTGGGGGCCAATTTTTAGAGTCTCCAAAACACATTTTTTCCAACACTTCATCACTTTTCACTATTTACATCTCCAAAACGTTACAGTAAACTCCAAACTTTAAAAATTCAAAACTTTGAGTATACACATCCAAATAAGATGATTTTTTTTTTTTAAATTACATAGAATTTCAAGATGAACAAAACAATATCCATATTGATTTTTTTTTAATTTTTAAAATTTTTTATTTTTTCACCCTAAACAGTTTTTTCCAACAAACATATTTTCCAAAACAACTTTTTTCTAACAAAAAAAAAAGTCTCCAAGCATCTCCCCAAAACACCCCTTTAAAAAAAAAAAAAAAAACAACGGATAATGTAAATTTCAGAAAGATAATTTAATTCATATAAATTAAAAATAGTAACTTCTTGTATTCATCGGAGCCTGATATGTTAAAATGCCATTCCCCAGTCCTCAGTATAAAGACTGCAATAAAATTTTGAAAATGGAAACAGAATCCTTATTAATGGACACGGGAATCTAAACCATCAATTATAAAAACTTGAATTTACCATTCGATGACCTGACCGAGGACTTGGACATCCTTTTAGATTGAGTTGTTCCCATTGATTTGTCTTTAAGTCCAACACCCAAAAGTCCTGAAAAAGCAAAACACAAGGCAATTTGTAATTCTTAAACTTGCCGACATATAGACTTAACAATCCAAATAAATCTACAGCTACAATAAAGTACATGTAATATAACAGGACTCACCTTGTAGTGATGGAACCTCTCCTGATTTGGAGATGTGAACTCACCACCTAACGACAAACAAATGCAATTCTGTTAGTGACGCAAAATCACTAACTGCATATACCCACTTGTTTATATCATTCAAAAGTTTTGTCTGTCTACCAAAGATATAGAGATAGTTCTTCCAAGCAACTGCTTGGTGAGCACTACGAGGAGGTGGACTATTGGGACTTGAAATCAACTTCCACTCCTGCTTTTCGACGTCATACCGGTAAAGATCACCATAGACAAACGTCTGCAACAATACAAATCAATGTAGCCAAAGGTAAGTAACAACAGAAAATTAAGCTTACTTATATCATATCAAGCTTACTCAAGAACTAACCTTGTTACCATTGTAGAATTCGCCTCCATACAGGATCAATTCAGTTTCTTTCAAGGGATTAACGTTCAGCTACACAATCAGCATAAACATTTGTTCAGCAAAAAAAAAAAAAAAAATCAGCATAAACATTTATAATACCCACATACATATACGTACACATTTACATATACATATATATATATATAAAAAAAAAAATTTTCTCATGCCCGGCAGGTAGACAGGTCCAGCAGTTGTAACATTGTATTTAGCATCTAGTATCTACTGGTAGATTTACATGTAATTCTTCATTAAGAATCTTGCAATATGGACTATTTAAAACTATTAGTGCAAAGAGCACAAAAAAAATGTTACATTGGAATCATCCGGCTGTACAATAACAAAACAAAGGAAGTATCACTGAAACAATGTTACAATGGAATCATAACAATAAAACAATTACAATTGTCGTTTTGTAAAGTGCCAGATAAGAGAGTGTACACACACACACACACACACATATATATATAACTTCTAAGAAACAAAGGTGACTAAGGACAACACTTACAGTACAGTTTGATCTAGGAGATGGAGCAGGGACATTATCCTCAATGTGGACTTCCTTCTTCTTGGCTTCCTCCTTTTGTATACTCAACTGTTATAAAACCAATACCAAGTCAAGGAAAATTTCCAAAATTCATCAAAAAAATCCATCCATATCTTCTTCTTCACAGAGTATTACACGAGAATCCAACCAAAAACCAAACTTTATCACATGTTGACAGAATTTGATGATCAAAATTTCCAAGCTAATGGAGCAAAATTTGATTGTTTATCGAAAATCCATTATTCCCAAGATCAAAAAAAAAAAAGATTATCAGGAAAAGAAAAGAGAAAATGATGAATTAGTTTTACCAGAATGGCGTCGATATCATCCTCGGGAGAGAGCTTCTTGGTCTCTCTACGAGCTCTCTTTTCCTCGGCTTTGGCAGTTTTTTTCTCGGTTTTCTCTTTGCCTTTTCCGGGCTTCTTCGTTTTCTTCCCCATGGTTGAGCAAAGCTAAAGCTCGAAGCTTATGAACTTCAGAGCAGACTCGAGACGAGGAAGGAGACGCCATTGAAGCGGCAGCTGCAGAGTTTTAGAAGTACTTACAATGATTTCGTGTACTTCACGGTACGGTGTCGTTTTGAGATTCAAAACGCAGCGTTTGGTACGAATGATGCCAAAAATAAATATGAGAATTATATAAAAGAAGATGAAAAATATATTATGATATAATTAATTTTATATCAAAGACTATCTTTATAACTGCCTGTTCAGGGGGAATTCTAGACACAGGGTTTGAAGGTTGAAAATAAATTGCGTTGTAAAAACGTGTATTTGATAAAAATGAATGGCAAAAAGTAAAAATGTATAAAAATTTGAATTATATTTAAAAAAAATAATAATATAAATCTTATTTTTTTTTTAATTTTATAAAAATTTAGAGAAAAATATCAACTCATTTTAACTAAAAATAATAAAGTTATGAACTAACCTTAAAGAAATTCTATTGTTTTTCACAAAGCTATAGTTGACAAAAATTATTTTTAAAAAAATAGAAAACAATACTTAAAAATCAAAATGTCATAGTTGTGAATATAATTTAGTAGTAATTCTATATTTAACTCTATAAAAAAAAATAAAGACTTCTAATATCAAAAAAAAAAAAAAGAAAACAATATGTTGTGTATTATTAGAGTTTGCCATTTAATTACATATAACTTGTAAGATTTAGATCATATGTCATCTTATATATGCTCCATATCTCATCAATAATATTATGATATATGGATAACTAACTTAATTTTTTAATTAATGTGATATAATATTATAATCAAATATATATTTTTTCAATATATCATAATATCGTCGAGAGTATGTAAAGAAAATAGAAATAAAGGTACGTATTTGAATCCCTACATGTCGCTCAACTTAAAACGATGCTTCTAAATAAACTACATGTAGTTTAATCCTCTACTATGTAGCATTGAGGATTTTGTTTTTATTGTCATAGGGACATGTCGCATCAAAGTCGGAAAGAGACAGAGAGAATGACACGTCTTTCATAGTTGTCATCCAGAAATTAATGATCCGTTTGGATGAAAAGTTTATTTTTAAAAAATGAAAAATTTTTTGATATAAAAAATAAAAAGTTATTTGAATTAATAAAAACTTTTCTTTTCGTAAAGAGCTTTTTTTTCATTTTTTAAAAATGAACTGAGATGAATGTTTAGATACGAAAATTTAGGAATATCTTTTTTTTGAAATAAAATATTTTTTATTTTCTAAATTTAGAGTGATCAAATAAACAAAGCATAAAAGGCGAGCTGCCAAGCTCCTTTAGGTGCGGTTTGGCTCTTTCATCCAAACCAGACTTTTCAAGCTTAATTTTTTTTTTTAGTTAACAAAAATTTTAATTATTTTTTAAAAATCAGTCAACTCTAATTCCAAAATTCTATTTCAAACAAGTATACTAAACTTACTACCATCTAAAAAAGGTGAGCATCATTAAACCAAATCTAACTTTGATGAAACGACAACAAATTTATTATTCTAAACAAACGATAAGTTGCTTCGTCGATAAACAACAACATGTTATTATTCAAAACCATATGACCAGTTGCTTCTTCGGTTAATCGACATCATTGTTTAAGATTAGAAATCACATCATGCTCTCCGTCAAGAACAATATCTTGAAAGAAAACGATAAATAGATCACTTTAAATTACAAATAACCTCTATTTGGACGCATATAGTACAACATTTAAGATTCAAATATACATTGAGAAAACTACATGTCGTTTAATAATATATTATGAAAACAAACTCGTCGTGTTTATTTATAAGCATAATTAAAATTAGAGAAACAACATGTCATTTTTAGATGACAAAAAATCTTGACAAAAACAATATCGGAGCATTTAAATGATATAAATTTAAAGATCATTGCACCAACATAATAAAAAAATTTGACTCTAGGTCTATATGACACAGTGAGACTAATAAAGTTTATGTTATTTAGTATCTTATCGATCAATAAATAAAAAAAAGATGATTTTGCAAATAATTTTGTTAGTACAGTAGTATAACTTATTTTCAAAAGTAGAAATCGACAGTATAACTAACCTTTTTTTTTTTAACCTTTAAACAGTAATATCTTTTTTTTTTAAATAGAAGGAAAAAACTTGAACCATTTTAAAAAATAATATTTGCATCATGTTTACATAAACAAAAATGAATTTGAAACGACACAACTTTCTATAAACTCTCATACAACCACAGCGCGCATTGATCTCGTTTAAGCG
This sequence comes from Antiaris toxicaria, assembly GCA_035233585.1. Classification (NCBI taxonomy): domain Eukaryota; kingdom Viridiplantae; phylum Streptophyta; class Magnoliopsida; order Rosales; family Moraceae; genus Antiaris; species Antiaris toxicaria. The sequence goes on from CP141155.1 coordinate 4,569,852, forward strand.
AACAGCAATATAGAAAAACGACATGACGTTGATCTCGTTGAAACATAAGCGAACTTTTACAGGGTGTACTCAGTGTTGTTTCTGATTTTTATTGGCCTTTTAAACGACAGCATGCACTCAAGTGTCGTTTCTTTCCATAATCGACGGTGTACCGTGGACGATAGCAAATATTGAAGGTTAAAAAAATTACCAGGTAGGAAACATAAAACGAAATGAAAAACTGCATGAATTAAAGAGAACAAAATGTCAATATTCAGAATCTAAATTTTATTAACAGCGACTTGTCGTTTTGCAACTAAACAACAATAGATTACTGAACAAACCTCAAACTTTCAACGTGTACTAGTTATCAAACGACAGACGTTTTGTCAGTTTCTTCACTTTTTATATAACGCTACCGAAATTTTGGTCGCACCACCCTTTTAACTTACCCGTAGTAGAAGGAATTATGGATACATGAGCTTTCCTTGCCCAAAAAAAAGAAGAAGACAACTTTGTAATATTTTTTATTTTTATAAGGAAACAAAAATATTTACTTCATCCCTCGTTTGTCACTGAAATCATGAAGCACAGGACTAGTTAGCGTAGTCACTGATTCTAATATCGTATTAATAAGATAACAGAAAGAAATGACTTAATTTAACCATGTTTATATCTTATTCTAGTCAGCTATAATATCTTATCTTAAAACAAAATACAATTTATGATAATTTGTAAGATTGCTCCCCTCAAAACTACGTATTTGGATTATTTCCTTAATTGTAATAGTTTTTAGCTTTTTAACTTCAAATTAGATAAATATAAATCGTCAAAAATCCAAACAAATATTAAAAATGACCAAAAAAATAAGTATGTATATTTAAGGAGTTGTTTTTACAATTTTTTGTGCCATATAACGTTGTTTACATTTGTAAATAATCACATCTTTCCCAATAAAGAACCATTTTTGGTGATACGTTGGTCCACACCAACATTATAATAAACAAAATTAAGACCACTAAAAGAAGAGCCTTTCATTCCACCAAATGTTCTCCGGTCCCTTTGCCAATTAAGGTTCTTAATTAACTTGTCTTCATTAAGTAAAGCCAAACTCTTCCACACTTGTATTTTCATCACTATACTCCTCTCTCTCTTTTTAAAACGAGTATTAAAATCCTTCACTTTTTGCTTCTCTTGTGACCTTGTCTCTCAAAAGGAGAACCCACTGATTTTTCGAGCTTCGACATGTATTATATAAAAAACTTGCCATTCCTTGCGCGTGCAAATGATTTTAACTTAGTTTATTTCTCTTATACCCCCCCAATCTCTAAAGAGAATTAGCCACTAATTCGATCTATAAAATAAAGGCATAAAGGGTTTTTTTTTATACCCCCCCTAAATTAGCCACTTAGTTTATTTCTCTTATACCCCCCCTAACAAAGACATAAAGGGTTTTTTTTTTTTTTTAAGTAGGGTACATTCTTAATTCGATCTATAAAATAAAAAAGAAAATTGCCCTAAAAATACAAACGAGTTTTTTTTTTTTACCTTATATATTTATAAATATAATATATGGTGATTAGATAAGGATTTGGTTCATTTGTATTATGTACGCATCAAGTGCATGGTAGAGAGAATTATAACAACGAAGCATTTGCTACACTAATCTTAATTCTTAATTTTTGAGAAGGGAAATTACAACACTTAGCTTTTCACTTATAACATTTTCATAATTGATTCTTCGTTATTCCCTGTTTTTGTTTGGTCTTGGCTTTGTAAGGACTTGAGGGTCCACCAAAGTATTAAAATTGGATTGATTTACTTAGTAAGGTACCATCCTAGGGACAATGGCAGAGCATCTTTTATTATTGAAATTATTTGTTTAATTGGCATGCGTTAAACACAGCTTTTCATGTATTCTACTTTTGTAAATTTATAATCATTTGCTTCCATGTATATCCACAATTCCTAGGCACTTTTTATGGTTAGTGATGTATATGTATACATATATACATGTATATAATTTTCTGGCTGTGATTATTAACATTTTATATTTATGGTCCCAGAAAAAGGGAAAAAGAAAACCTAAAATATTGGTACTTGTGGGTTAGGAACTTAGGAATGAACACTGTGATGGTCCCACATAAGTCTCATAAGATTCCTTCAAACTTTTAGATTGTGATTTTGTAAAAATATTTTCAGATCATTCAAAGATCTTGATTTTGGAATTTTCGAGCCATCTGGTGAAGAAAACAATTTCTTAGCCACTCAAAAGTAGAGGTAGTACATTCAAAAAACCATATTTTTGTTTATTATTGAGCCAAAGCTTTATATCGACATGAAATTTCATGTAAATATAAATGTTTATGATGTTGTGGTGCCCATTGTGACTGCAAAATAGATCCACCTATGGATGATCATGATCTACGATGTTGTCATATGAATCAAACGTTCAAAAAGTTTAATATTTTTGGAAAATGATGAAATACCAACCCATTAAACAAATTATCAAAACAAAAATCATCAATAATTCTTTTGTTTTAGTTTGGTAGACAAGAAAACAGACAAAAGTTCAAGTATTCCACTATAGCTAGCTGCATGCCATTTATAAATTGATATCCTATTTCGTAGTTTGTTACTGTGTTAATTCCTTCTCTATAGACATATATATATTTGTGTATATATATATATATATTCAGAACAAAGAAGATATATATATATATAGTTAAAAATGACCTTTATCAGACAGCTGTCTATTAGTAACAAAAAAAAAATCTAGTAATTGAGTAATGTTTTTGTTTTCCATAAATTAGGCTGTCAAACGATAGATTACTAGGTAAGTAGCAACAACAATTAGCATTAACTAGAAATTAGGTAGAATCACAATGTATACATTAATATATATCAACTTACATTTACATAATATATCTACAGTTCTTCTAAATTAATACATAGTATTAGCCTTAGCCCGGCGGCTGTTTCATATCAATCCAATTAATCTAACTTTTTTTTTAACTATTAATTGGTTTATCGTATTGTAATGTTATATGTAACGTGTTATTTATTTGAAATTTTTATTATTAATACCAAGTATCAACTGAGACTACTGTATTTCATGGATTAGTAAAATCACAATATACATATACGAATATGTATTATAACAACTAACCATGCGCATAGTATTTATATATATATATCAACATTTATATCTCAATTTCAACATTTAAGGCCAACTCATGAAGGATATGTTATGTATAGAAATAAACTCTCTCTCTCTCTCTCTCTCTCTCTGTATATATATATATATTTACCATATTCGAATAAAGTATTTATTGAAGTGCTCAAGAGCATCAAACTGAGTACGGCAGTCAGGATTTTACATGAAATCAATGCAGAAAAAAATCTTAATGTGATAAGATAGGATTTCCCATCGTAGGAGTCCATGTTTCTCTTCTTGTCATCCGTCTTTACACCATAACATACCATCATTACATAAGAACAAGTCAAAATTGTCAAACCCCAAATTGGTTAGGTTTTTTTTTTTTTTGGGATAAAAATTTGAATATCTTTTTTTGAAATATAAAATTTGAATAACTAGCTATATAGCATTTGTATTATTTTGCTCTATTAAATATTAGATTCCAATCATCTCAATAAAATATACGTAGAGCCAGGTAATGAGATGCCTTTTGTTCCATAATAACATAAATACACACTTCCTCTCTGTCCACACACACACACACACACAAATATATATATATATATATACACGTTTATAGAACCGTTTTCTTGTAACGCCTAATTCTTCTCATCACACTTTCTCTGTACCTCCCCGGCATGCCTCACATTTGTCCCTAATACCAGAGGAAAAAAAAAAAGATTCCTTCTTCCCTTTCTCTACACCAAAATAGCCTTTAAGTTCAACCACAAAGAGAGAGAGAGAGAGAGAGAGAGAGAGAGAGAGAGAGATGGGAATTGAGTTATGTCCAAAAATGGGAAATGGGTTATGGAGAAAGCTAGTGAAGTCATGGAAGAAAGGAGAGAACATGTTGAATGACGGGGTGTCAAAGAGCTTTGTTGGGAGGTACTTCAAGTTGGAAGCAAGAAAGAGTTGCTTCACAAAGGAGCTTAGAGCTGGCCTAGCCACTTTCCTCACCATGGCCTACATCATCACCGTCAACGCCACGATCCTCGCCGACTCGGGTGGGACATGCTCCGCCGCCGACTGCACCTTTCCGGCGAACCAAACCGCCACATATCATGATGGTGAGTGCATGCTCAAACCAAATGCTGGCTACCAAGCTTGCCTTGCTAGGACCAAGAGTGACCTCATTGTTGCCACTATTGTGTCAGCCATGGTTGGGTCAATTGCTATGGGCCTCCTTGCAAACTTGCCATTGGGCCTGGCTCCAGCCATGGGCCCAAATGCCTACATGGCCTATAACTTGGTGGGCTTTCATGGAGCTGGACCCATGTCTTACCAAACTGCTCTAGCTGTGGTTTTGGTTGAGGCTTGTGTGTTCATTGCTATTTCTGCTTTGGGGATCAGAGCTAAGTTGGCTAGAATCATCCCTCCTCAGGTCAGGCTCGCTTGTGCTGTGGGAATCGGTCTTTTCATTGCTTTTGTGGGCCTTCAGGTCCACCAGGGAATGGGCCTTGTTGGGCCGGATCCATCAACTTTGGTGACCATCACAGCTTGCTCCAGAACAAACCCGGAAACAGGTGAGTGCCTAGGTGGGAAAATGAGGAGCCCAAAATTCTGGTTGGGGTCAATTGGGTTGCTCATCACTAGTTTTGGCCTAATGAAGGATATTAAAGGAAGCATGATATATGGCATTCTGTTTGTCACATGTATATCATGGTTTAGAAACACACCAGTCACATATTTTCCTAATACCCCACTTGGTGACACAAATTTTAGTCACTTCAAGAAAGTTGTTGGTTTTCATGGCATCCAAACAACAGCTGGGGTCATTAGTTTTGCACACTTCAATAGAAGTGAGGTTTGGGTGGCTTTAGCAACCTTGTTGTATGTAGATATTCTAGGCACAACAGGCACATTGTACACCATGGCTGAAATTGGAGGCTTTATCGATGAGCAAGGAAGCTTTGAAGGCGAATACTTGGCATACATTATCGATGCAGGCTCGACAATCGTGGGGGCCACGCTCGGAGTCTCGTCAACAGCAACCTACATAGAATCAATTGCCGGGTTGAGGGAAGGCGGTCGGACAGGTCTAACGGCGGTGGTTATAGGCTTGTGCTTCTTCTTTTCATTGTTTTTCACTCCTCTATTGTCTAGTGTTCCTCCTTGGGCAACAGGGCCTTCGCTAGTCTTGGTCGGGGTGATGATGATGAAGGTGGTGAAGGACATAGATTGGGGAAACATGAAAGAGGCGGTTCCAGCTTTCGTGACCATAATTCTCATGCCGCTTACCTATTCCATATCGAATGGAATCATTGCGGGGATCGGGGTTCACATTGCTCTTAGCCTCTATGACTGGGTCGTTTGGCTGGTCAAGTGGCTGATGAAGATGAGAAGAATGGTTGTCAAAGAGCATAATCAGGTTTCTGCCACGGCCGGTGCAGACCAGCCAACCGAAATACTTTAAAAGCTTTCAGGGTCAATGTAGTTTTGTGTTTAGAGCCAAGTATAGGGCCTTTTTTTTTTTTTTTTTCTTAGGAAAACTCTTTTAAGATTTGTAGACAATATCTGATCTATTAGCAATGTGTGCACAATGTTAAACTTGTACAGACATTGGTAGTGGAACAGTTTGCTTTAGTTACTTTACTTTCACCCTAGTTTTTGTTATTGTAATCTGATAGAACAATTCAGAAGGTTGGAACATAACTACTGTCTTGTTAATCTACTTTTAAGGGACGTTTGGGGCATTAATTTCAGAAGGAGTTTCCCAATTATTTTTTTTAGCCTTTTTTCCAAAAGGAAACCTAATTTTACTATTAACATCTTCATTTTTTTTATTTAAAAAAAAAAACTTAAAACTTAAAACTTTAAAAGTCATAACTTTCTTATTTCAAGTTAAATGAAATGATTTTTTTTTTAATTGTATATAATTATGAGAAGAGTGAAAAAAAAATCCATATTGTTATTTTTTTCCAAACACATTCATGATAAAAAATACTACAAACACCAACTCTAATTCTAACTTTTAAGTGTCAACCTATGTGACATATAAGCTGTTATTCTTTTATTGATTGTATAATCCAGTGAAAATATAACACATGAGTTAATACTTAAAAAATTGAGATTAGAATTAGTGTCCTTAGTATTCGCTTTTAAGTTTTTACACTATTTAACAATGACAGTTCATTTTTCAACCAAATGCACATTTCCAAACAATTACCTATTTCCAGTCAAAAATTTCCAAAACTCCAACCCAGCTGGTGTTCCAAACGGGACCTAGATGTTGAGTTAAATGGCAGTAGATGCAATTAAAGCAACACGTGTAATGTAAACACTTTTCACAATCTTCAAATTTAGTAACGGAATAAATGAAGCAAATTTACACAAATGAGACAAGAGGCATTACAAATCTTATAGTCATCTGGCATTTCATCTTCATTCAACATTCAGAAACCAAGGCTGTTCACATGTGACAGAAAAAACATCAAAAGGGTTGGTGTGAAAACTTTCTAGTTTCAATCACCAAATACTAGATTATGTACACTCTTCTTGGAGTTGGTACATATTTGCAAAAGGAATATGAACATTCTATCTTCTTACCTTGGAACTACAGCGACAGTATAGATACCATTATATTTATCCTCGAGAGTAAAACGACACCGGTCCCCAGACTTGATGTGATTTGCTTTGCTCAAAGCTCCCCAACCAAATGCCAAGCACTTCAAGCTTGGTTTCTCATGGTAAAGGACAGGCCACAATCTCTTGGCAGGATCTCGAAGGATCACCATCTTCCTTTGCACGGTTGCCCTGCCCTTGATAGGTGGATATGGCAAATACTCTGGCAACTCCTGCATGGTATGAAAGGGAAGGTTCAACTAGTTAAGAGAAACCAAAAGACTGCTTCAAAAAAAAAAACCCAACTCAACGATGTGAAAACAAAGTGAAACACTCCAATACCAAAATTCAATTAGAGTTCAACCGAGACTCAATGATGCTAGAATATCAGTTCAATCAACATAACAAGAATAGAAGTCAAGAATGGCAGTCTGCACAGGAAAAGAAAAATTTCTTTCAAGGAGAGAGATTGACGTACAACAAAAGATTCACCGCATGTGGCTAACAAAGGGGAGATTGTGGGAGAACTTTCATCTAAATCGATGATTTCAGTCTTCACAACCACTCCAGGATCTCTAGTCCAAGGGGATAATGTTGGAGAACTTCCATCTAAGTCAGAGATTTCAGTTTTCACAACTAGTTTTTGAGGACCTGTGCTTCCATCTAAGTGGTTGATTTCAGTTTTCACCTCTAATTCTTGTGGAACTGTACTCTGAGGAAGCACGTCCTTGGTGACCCTCGACGGTTCCCCTGCATTTCATTAAAGATCACTCACGTGCATTTCTACGGATGCATGAACACATAGCTTTGAATGCGTAGCAGTTAAATAAAGTGAGGCCTAAGCATACTCTATGCATCACAAAATGTTGCAAGAATTGAATATTTAAAACTTCACCGGAAAGTTTTCCCATGGTCTTCTGACTGCAGGAAACTGATGTATTCTCCACAGGCTTAGGCTCTTCTTTGATGACCTTCAACACTTCAGTTGTTCAACCAAAAATTATTTCTTATTGAAGATTCAGAAACAAAAAAATAAAAATAGAAACAAAAATTGAACGGTATCAATAGAAAAGGGAATATAGCAACATTAAAAAGCACAAACCAGTTTGACAATTTTCAGTTCCAACTAATTTAACAGATTCTGTTTTCTCCATTTGAACAACACTATCAGTTATCATCCCTTGATCAACAGTATCGTTTTTTGCCACTTGAGCAACTCTATCAGTTTTGGCCACTTGAGCAGCTGCGTAGGCTTTTGCCACTTGAGCAGCCCTAACAGTTTTTGCCACTTGGTCAACTCTATTGGTTTTCGCCACTTGAGAAACTCTATCAGGCTTTACTACTTGAGCAACTCTATCAGTTTTTGCCACTTTAGCACCTCTACGATCTTGTCTCACGCTCATGCTAACGTTGCGAAAATACTCGCTTTTGGTGAGCTTTGGCAATCCCCCTGCATTTTGTTACATAAAATATGCTTTGGTTCATTCATGTACAATCCTATGTGCACGCAAAAAACGAATGTTTTTTACTTAAAAAATGGGGCTTTTAATGAGAAGCAGTTAAACAAACTGAGTTTACTCTCTTGATTCTGCCTTACAAGCCGTTTCAATGATAGAAATATTGAAATCTTACCGGAAGCATTTTGAATGGTTTTTTGACTGCAGGGAGGAGACTTATTCTCCACGGGCTCTGCTTTAATGACATTCATAGTCCTACCTGCTTAACAAAAGAAAATAGAAAATCTTATTTAACATATCAGATAAGTAAATACCAAAAATCACAAAAGAAAAGAAAATGTGGTGATTGAAAGGAGCACGAACCAGATTGACAATCTTTCGTTCTGGCCAATGTGGGAGTATTAGAAGTCCCTAAAAGTCATTTAATTTTCTCTTAGCACTTTGGCTACTGACATAGTCCAGAGTATTTATTATGGAAAATTTAAACAAAAAATTTTACCAGGAAGCATTTGGATGGTTTCTTGATTGCCAGTGTCTGATAAAATCTCCGCGGGCTCTTCTTTAATGACCTTCTGGCGTTTTTCTGTTAATCACAAAAGGAGAGATTTTTTGAAACATCAGATTAAAAAATAAAAAATAAAAAACACGTAGCAATATGAAGTAACACAAACCAGGTTGACAACTTTTAATTCCAATGGAAATGGGAACAATGGAAGACGCTGAAACAGGACCGAATTTCTTTTGCACACTGTTTGAACCGAGTTTTTGGAATTGTGAAACTTGATTGTTTCCTGTTAATGCTTATGATTAAAAATTACAAAACCAAAGAAGCAATCGGAAAAGAAACACTTTTGCTGAAACATTGTACACAACTCAAGGAAATCCAGGAGTAAATTGATGTCATTAAAATATGCTTTGGTTCATTTGTGTACAATCCTATGTGCACGCAAAAAACGAAAGTTTTTTACTTAAAAAATGGGGATTTTAATGAGAAGCAGTTAAACAAACTGAGTTTACTCTCTTGATTCTGCCTTACAAGCCGTTTCAATGATAGAAATATTGAAATCTTACCGGAAGCATTTTGAATGGTTTTTTTACTGCAGGGAGGAGACTTATTCTCCACGGGCTCTGCTTTAATGACATTCACAGTCCTACCTGCTTAACAAAAGAAAATAGAAAATCTTATTTAACATATCAGATAAGTAAATACCAAAAATCACAAAAGAAAAGAAAATGTGGTGATTGGAAGGAGCACGAACCAGATTGACAATCTTTCGTTCCGGCCAATGTGGGAGTATTAGAAGTCCCTAAAAGTCATTGAATTTTCTCTTAGCACTTTGGCTACTGACATAGTCCAGAGTATTTATTATGGAAAATTTAAACAAAAAATTTTACCAGGAAGCATTTGGATGGTTTCTTGATTGCCGGTGTCTGATAAAATCTCCGCGGGCTCTTCTTTAATGACCTTCTGGCGTTTTTCTGTTAATCACAAAAGGAGAGATTTTTTGAAACATCAGATTAAAAAATAAAAAATAAAAAACACGTAGCAATATGAAGTAACACAAACCAGGTTGACAACTTTTAATTCCAATGGAAATGGGAACAATGGAAGACGCTGAAACAGGACCGAATTTCTTTTGCACACTGTTTGAACCGAGTTTTTGGAATTGTGAAACTTGATTGTTTCCTGTTAATGCTTATGATTAAAAATTACAAAACCAAAGAAGCAATCAGAAAAGAAACACTTTAGCTGAAACATTGTACACAACTCAAGGAAATCCAGAAGTAAATTGATATTGTTTTGTTCAAACCTTTGGAAGCCGCAGATATTGGCAGGAGATGCCAAGAAGAATTTTTTACTGAATGCAATGCTCCACTTGCTATAGATTTAGCCACTGGAGGAGGGGATATTCTGCTCGTTACACAGGCTTGTCTGCTTCCCTCTCTGCCAGAGTACTTCGACATTTTCTCGAAAAGAGACAAGTCAAAGTTAAATATTCGGTCCTCTCCTTCTTGTTCTCCCAAGTCTCTGTTGATCATACAGTACACTTCGACATCAGAACAAGGTGTAAATGAGGTGCTTGGACCATCTTTTTCAGTGGAAATATCGTTACCCCGTCTCCTTTTCCTCTGATAACATCTCTTAGTAAAGCTCACTCTCTCACACGCTGTTCTGTCATAAATCTTAACCACAAATAATGATTCCATGAGCTGAAAAAAGACGACGAAATCTCCAAGCTTGAGATCATGGCTCACAGCAAAGTTATTCCATCCTTGATGAAAAGCAAGGGAACCATTAACATTCGAAACCGTTACATCCCATTGCCGCCCGTTTGAATCTTCAAGCAAGGCACTTTTGCCAACCAATCCCGACATCTCGCTAGCAAATTGAAGAGGCAAGAACTGAAACAGAATTACATAGTTGGGCCACCTCCAATGCAAAAATACCAATGCTAACACTATATTTGGCGCAAAAAGAGCATTGAAAATGATAAGCACTTATATTTTACGCACCAATTCATAATGCTATTTCAAATGCTATATCTACTTGTCGTTATAAATGTTAGGCATTGGAACTTGTAAAACGAAAATCTTTAATTCTTAAACCACTTAAAATGGCAATTTGTAATTTTTAAGCAAAAACCAACCTATAAGCAACAAATATTGGCATTAGCATAGAAATTCGGAGAATTTTTTTCTACTTTTCGAACTTATCCAACTGCCAGACTTTGTCATCAGCACAGAAATTTGGCATTACATCGAAAATGCACTCAAGAGACTTTGCAAATAACACCATAACTTCAAAGTTCAAAGTAAGCATTAAAAGTGGCTAAAAACAGAAGTGGAAAGACGATCACCGGGTTTTATCGTACCAAGACTTTAGAAAAGTCACCACCAAGCATGACTTTGAAAAAAGAAGCGACAACAGGTGATGACCTCTTTCTCCCATGAACCAACCAGCACGCGTGACTGCATGTTGCACAAAATTTAGCCTTGCAATCCATCACCTCAGTGTTTGACAATTGGACCACTGCAAATAATCCACCAATTAATCAGTTAGTGAACTGATTAGACCATTTCAGAAACATAAAAATGATAGTCTAATACAAGATAAAAAGACATCAGTCCGCAAGAAAATTATCTTTAAATCTTAAAAAAAAAATTAGCAAAAATGAGTTACACATTAGCAAGGACTGCAAAGTAATGGCTTCAAACTAACAAGAACGTCAAAGAGAGACAAAGACAGTTCTGATTTTTCATCCAAAACCAACAAATTAATTCATTTAAAATAACTACAGAATCTTTGACAATAAAAAGATAAGTTCCTAAGAAAAATATATAGAATTACACATTTCCTATATTATCTTTTTAAACGTCTAAACTGCAAGCATTGACCTTTCAGCCAAAAAACCAATGTTCATAAATATGAAAAATTCTTCAGGTTCTTTATTTCCTTATTTAAAAAAAAAAAAAAAAGTCGCCATTATTCAAAGTTACCTACAAAAATGCTTGCCCGGTATTCCTTTTTCCCTCAAACCAAACAATGATTTAACTTTTCAGCTTGATGGACCCAAAATAGGCCCTGGACAAAATTGACACTCATTAAACGCCCATTTTGATGCTGTTCTCGGCAAACCAAACAAAAGATCACTTGGCAAGGCTTGGGTCAAAAGTTATTTCTAAAAGTGTTTAAATGGTCTATAAAAGGAGTTTTCTCTCTATAAGAGATTTCAATCAAGTGTTTGGCAGAGCTTTTAATTTTGTTTTTATTCCATAAGTATTTGGGAACCACAATTCTAAAGAAGCTTATAAAATTAAAATGATTATAAAATTTTCTGTTTAAGTCTATTAAAAAAACTTTATTCTGAAACTTCATTTTTTTATTTTACAAGAAGTTCTTCTATCAATGACGGATTATCCCAACACTTTCGGGGACAGCTTTTGGTTTCAAACTACCCCACCAAACAGATCCAAAACATTATTTCTCAAAAAATTAGCTCTTTCTCGTAAACTTTGAAACTCATACCAGAGTTGCAAATAAATGTTGTAAAGTGTATCTTAGGCCCGTATTCGAATCCATCTTATAGATTATCCTAATTTTTTTTTTCCTTTTTCTTAATATTTATTACTAACTTTTATTATTTTAATGTTTTCTAATCTTTCAAACAAAAATTTAGATATTTTAATACTCCTCACAAGCCCTTTAATATTTTATTACTTCTTAAATAATTTTAAAAATGTTTTGATCTAACCTACAAATCAAAGGTAATATTTTATTACTTCTTAAAGAATTTTAAAAATGTTTTGATCCATTAAGCTTTTTTAAAAACATAACTCCAAATGCTTACCCGAAAACAAAAACTTTGTAAAAAGAACCTGACAGCACATTTGGTAAACAAATTTTGATACTATGAATACCAATTTTATACCAAATGCAAAATTTTACCATCAAACACAATTATTTTCAACAGTATTACGAAAACAATTACTATTCAAAAGTTTTTTAAAACAATCACATCAACTTTTCAACCCTAACTATTTATCTCTACTTTTACCAATCACATTAACTTTTCAACTCTAAAATACTTTTCATCCAAACACACATTTTATTTAAATACAAAACAAATACTTTTCAACTAAATACGACACTCAAAAAAGAATTATATTCAAACGTAATTAAAACGCAATACTTTTTCCCAACGCCCCTTGAAGTCTTAAACTTTCAGCCAGACGAACCGATACAAGCCGTGGAAAAACAATGCCACTCGTAGAACACCTTCCAAACTATTTTCCCGCGAACCAAACACAAAGCTTTGCCCTTTCTAGACCACAACACTACTGATCAACAGCTCTATAGCTAACCAACCCAAAAAAATATTACAAAAAAAACTAACAAAAGAACCAAACAATGTTTTTCTAGTTTTTTTTTATTTTCTGGCCGGAAAACAATTTTTTTCTAGCTGAAGAATTCCAAAGGATCCCTAGAAAGTACAGAAAAGCCGACATGCATGGTTGAAAAAAAAAATAACAATAATGGAGTACGTAAACCCAAAAAAAAAAAAATCCACTTTGAAAAGAAAAAGGAAAATAAAAACACAAAAAATAAAAAAAATGCTTACAATTTCAACTGGTCAGAAGCTCAACGACAAAACTTTCTCTGTCTAACGAAGTTCGGTACAATCCGAAAAGTTGAACAAAAAAGTCCATCAAACTGGAAAAGTCTCGGTTTCCCACCAACGGAAGGTTGATGGGCTATTGGGCCGAAGCAGATTTGGGCCCAAAATTGAGCATTATTGTTTAAGCTGGCCAGCCTATAAGAAACTGAAAGAGCTAAACTTTTGGAAGGTTTAGTTGATATTCGTTCTAAAATATTAAACGTGAAGTTAAAATTTTTATTTAGTTTATTAGTTTATTTTGAGTTTTTTAACATATAATTTATATAATATTTTAAATTTATAAATACTATTTATAAATTTTTTTCATATTAAAATTTTTTTTATACTAATCACATAAATAAGTAAAGCCAAATATAATTTTTAATATAAATTCAAACTCAATTTTTATCATCTAAATATTTTTAACTTATGATAAAATTCTCTAACTCAAATTTAACACTAAACATAAAATTCATTTTATGGTTAATTTATTCTAAACTTAATCTAAATTTTCTAATTTGAACTTATGATCTAAACAAATCATGAGAGTTTCTACGTTAAAAATTTACAACATGACAAACAAAATCTATTTCTAATCATATATTAGATATTTAAAAAGTTAATTTAATAATTAAAAAAATAATACCTACTAAGATAAAATAGGTTTTTTTTTTACGAACTTTCTATAATACTTGTGTTAATTATTATTTTAATTATTTGATTAATTATTCAATAATCAAATATATAAAAGGTATCTATATCACACACTATAAATTTATCAAATGTAAACATTTATAATTGGATTACAAAAAACTAATTTGACAAATAATCAACTTAGACCATATTGAAAAATAACAGTTCAAACAGTATCATATTAGGAAATTCTCTTTTTAATTTTTTTTTTTTAATCAATTTGTAGGTGGCGAGTTTGGAAGCACAAAATACCTACTCATAACCACTCTCCAGAGCAATGAAAACATTCAAACGAAGCATTATATTTCTTTTTTTAACATTTTCAATAATAATAAAAAAAAAAAGAAGTCAAAATGATAAAACTTCCTAAAGTAGAATTTAATAAATTAAATTCAAAATAATATTAGAAAGGTCCATCAAAGTATTGAACATAACAAGGAAGACCAGAAAAATCTCTCTCTCTCTCTCTCTCTCCATTTTCTCGCAAGTTCTTTATCATTATCATTATTATTAGCTTCTTCTTCACTCCAAAAGGAACACAAGACCTTTTCCTTGTCAAAGACCCAAAAGATTTTCAAAGTGGGCTTGCGTTAATAGGACCTACTAGGCTCTGGGGTTTGCTTTGTCTTTAACTTTTGTTCTTTCATTTCTCCATGTAAGTGTTCAGTTTTTGAGGAGAGAAACCAAAAAAAAAAAAAAAAAGGTGAAAAAAGAAGAAGAAGAAGAAATGTTAGGGTGTTATCAGCAACTTGCTGCTAGGCCATCTTACCAAGACTCTCTTAAGATTCTTGAGACTGATATTCAACATGCCAATATGCTGTGGGTTCTCTCTCTCTCTCTCTCTCTCTCTCTCTCTGTGTTTTTGTTTTTCTTTCATTTTTTTCTTGGATTGAGGAACTGAGATTGTTATTTTTTTTACTAAGATCATGTTAAATTCAGATATGGGCTTCTAGTTTTAGGTTTCTGCTCTTGGTTATGTGATCACTATGATGGGTTTTTCATGTTCTGTTTTTCTTGTTTTAGTGAACAATTACCAAAAAAAAAAAAACTTAGGGACTTCAGAAAAGAAAAGAAAAAAAACTTGTTTACTGCTGCTCTAGACTTCTGGTGTGACTTTTCCAAATGTTGACCGCTGTTCATAGTTTTATTTTTTATTTTTTTCATTTTTTTGTAAAATGAACAATGAGCTTCGGCAGAAAGTTCAAATCTTTTGTTTTTGTTCCCTCTCTCTCTCTCTCTCTCTCTCCTTCTGGTGATTTTTCTGTTCATAATGTTATGATACTTCCTTTGATAATTTGTAACATTAAAAAGCATAGCGTAGATTTTTACATATAATTCCCAATTTTCTTCAAAATCTGTCCTTTTTAGCCACATGTAGTACTTAAGAAATCATTGAGCATTATTCAAGTGATTTTATTAATTTTTTGGACACCGTAATGTCTTTTGCAGGGCAGCTTCTATTCCAAGAGGCAAAGGAGGTACTTCTCTCCACATGAAACTGGTTTACAATGAGGTAGCACCATTTTTCATGGTTTTGCTACAATGGATGGACTGCTCATGTTCATGTCTTTTCTCCAGTTACTTAAACCTCTTCTACATTGTTGTACATAAGGTGAATCCCTTGCTTTTACTTTGTTCAAAAAATTAAAAAATAAAAAAAAAGCCCTGGTACGGTTCGTTTTTTAAGAGTAAAATCAAGTTCTAAAAATTTGATCTCTCATGTGGTCAGGTCGGATCTGATGGGAGGCCGAATGTTTCTTCATATGGAAGAAGAGCAACCATTAGTGAATTCTATAGTGAGTATAAATTCTATACGCTCTTCTAGTCTTCTTTAGTTTTCTGCTCTTTGCATTAGTCTAAGTTAGCCTTTTGGTAATCTTAGTTTCCCTTAAAATTTACTTTTCGGTTCAAACTTCTTAAACAATTAAGCCTATTTCATTTTCTATCTTGATATGGCAACTTGTTAAACTTTTGCTTATGCGTGCTCTAAATTTGAACTGCAGCTGTTATACTACCATCACTTAAGCGTCTCCATTGCGATTTGTCGGAGCTCGGCACAACTCAAGAGAGGAGTCAAAGCTTGGAGATGGTGGTGAGGAAGAGATATGAGGACAAGAAAGAGACTTCTGATGTAGACATGGATAGGGAAGATGAATGTGGGATATGCTTGGAGCCTTGTACCAAAATGGTTTTGCCAAACTGCTGCCATGCCATGTGCATCAACTGCTACAGCGACTGGTACAAATTAATGAACCATCCTCATCATGTTCTTATGTCATTTTCGCCATATGCAAGTATGAGGTGGTAAAGAAGGCTTAATCTGCGTCTACAAAATTAAACATAGATGTAAGCTCATTCGCGGTTGCCCGGAGTTCCATAATATAATTTCCGAGCAACTCCAACCTCAAATAGCACAATACGCTAGAATTTGACCACTTAAATTTTTTATAATGAGATTACATTATAATCCCTCAAACAAGAAAACAGACACATAATTCTATTTACTTCCAAGTATTGACATATTGTCTTCTCTCGCATTGCAGGAACACAAGGTCGGAGTCCTGCCCATTCTGCCGAGGAAGCTTAAAGAGAGTGAATTCGGAAGACTTATGGGTTCTCACTTGTAGGAGTGACGTGGTTGACACTGAAACCGCGTTGAAGGAGGATGTACTAAGGTTCTATCTTTTTATTAACAGCCTGCCTAAGGATATTCCTGATGCTCTATTCATAATGTATTACGAGTACT
Source organism: Antiaris toxicaria (assembly GCA_035233585.1). Taxonomy (NCBI): domain Eukaryota; kingdom Viridiplantae; phylum Streptophyta; class Magnoliopsida; order Rosales; family Moraceae; genus Antiaris; species Antiaris toxicaria. The sequence goes on from CP141155.1 coordinate 4,586,643, forward strand.
TATTTTGATCTAACGGCCCAACACGCTAATTGGGTGTACAGGAAGAGCTAAAATGTCCGCCATCACGTGTACTCAGAGAGTATGGCGAGGTTTTCAAATTGTAAACTTTTATTACCAGTCCACAGTAATGCAAAATAAATTTTGTCCATGTGGTAGAGTTAACTTACTCATTTCAGTATGGTAAGAGGCTCATAGTAATTGGCAGTCAAGCATTCTGATCTTGAAATTGAGCATTTAAGATTCATAAAGTGCATTGACCAACTGAGTTTCAACTTTCAAGAAACAGATGGTTTATTTCATTTGATCTAAAAATGGTGAAGGCAAATTGCAACTCCGGTCCCCAAAACCTTTAAAATGTGTTATGCTTGGGTCCCCTAACTATTAAAATGTGTCACACGGGTTGTTAAAGTAACAAAAACAATGCATATAGGTCTTTTGTCCACGTCTGTGAACTGAGTTGGGGAGCACGGTCGGTAAAGTAACAAAAAGGACCTTACGAGCACGGTCTTCTTACTTTGGCAATCCATATGATCATATTTCAATAGTCGAGAACCTAAATGCAATACCTTTAAAAAGTTGGGGACTGAAACTGCAATTTTCCAGAAAAGTTCAGCTTGTACTGTTTTACACATTTTCCATATACCTTTGTGATAGCTGCTTTTCGTGAAAAAAGCAAGAGTACATGTAGATTCTAACAAAACGTCCTTTTTTTCTTTGTTATTATCTGAAGACTGACGAATAACAAAACTAGTTAAGCTATTTCACCTGCCGATTCTTTTAGTTTCCTGGCCTTTTATGCTAAGGGCAAAAGTTGTCCATGCAAGAATCACCACCAGATTGGAAATAAATCAAAACAAATAATTTATATCTAGATATATGATTGCTAGGAGATTTAGACAGATTCTACATATCTAAATGATGAAATATTTTTTTTCTACTAGCAAAAAATTGCTATCTATCCTACAAATACGAGTCTCTTGGTGGGAAGTGAATGAAAGTTATTAACCTTAATTGTCGCACGCAATCCCGGTAGATAAAAAGCTCGGAAACCACATAACTAATGGAAAATAGACTTTATTTATGGATTTCATGTAATAAGACTTACTCCGTATTAGTGTATGATATTAGACACCACTGGTAGTCTATACCATTGACGTAATTCGTCTTTGAAGCTTATGTTATCCTTTACACTGTATTGTTAAAGAATGATGGTGACTTAAGATGTTTATTGAACTCTGTGGTGTAATTTAATGATTTCATGACTGATCAATCTTGGAGTTGTTCTTGTTTGCGACTTTTCTTACTAAAATTTAATTACTGTGTTATTATCAGCTGCCACACATGTGAGGCTAATTGTGGCAGTGGACCCGTGTGCCAACTTCCAGACTTGGTTGTGGACTTGTGGTACTAATTTAGGCATAGAAAAGCAGAGTCATTTATTTGATGCCCTTTTTTTTTTTTTTTTCTAACTGCAGAAGTTTGAGTATTTAAGGAACATGGGTCATTAAATGTTGTCTTTCAAGTAGTGTTTCACAGTCCAAATTGTATGCAAGCAAGGCATATATTTTTGCCATTTTATAAAAAAACATTCTGAGTGCTTGAAGCTTATGTCAGAATTACTGTATAATCAACCGGTCGTACCAGGTTATCACAGCCATTAGATGATAAAAAAAATTGATTTGAATTGTTGAAATTTGAGCTATTTTTTTCTTGTTGGATCCATTTGTCAGGTGGGGTATAACTGTAAAAAATTTTCATCAGACCAAATTTATTCTAACCATAATTCAATGCTTGTAAATCTGTTGCACGCTGTGACCAGAATCGACTACTCATACGGTAGTTCTATTCTCCATCTTGTTTGGTCCCATAATTGTTTGGTACTTGGAGGAAATAAAAAATAAATAAATAAAAAAACAAAACTAAACGAACTAGTAAATTTGACAATGTAACATATGTTTATTTCTCAAGTTCAAAGAGCATAAATTATGTTTATTGTTGATATTTCTATAAATTTTTCCAAAGTAGACACGGATATTTCTCATCAAAAACAAGAAAAGAGGACAAGATTATTGACCAGTTTAACAAGAATATGAACCCCGCAATCATCCCCTCATCCCTGACGAAGTTTCTTGTCCAACAAGTAACTGAAAGGAGGTTGACTAAAACTTCCCCTTAGAAACATGTCAGAGACAACCTTGTACATGCCTTCGGTGAGATGAACTCCATCCCAGTTTATATACTGAAACGGGTTTTTACAGGCACTAGCCAAAGGAGTTCCACAAGTGGCAAACACATCAAAATTGTAAGGGTCGCCGGAGCCGCAACAGGCTTTGAAGCGCTCACTGATGCCAAACTGGCCTGGACTTTGCATCACCGTGCGGTATGCATTCCAGTAATCTAAGTATATTAAAACAGCTTGTGGGAACTGCCTTCTGAGGTTTTTGACCGCGTTTGAGATGGCTACATTGTGAATGTAACTTTGGTTGTTGATGCTTTTTACGCAACCCATGTCGTCTCTGTCGTCTTCGGGGGCTAATGTCATGGTCAGTGGTAAGCAGCCTGTCAATGGATGGCCTTGGATCACAACGTACTTTGCACCTTTCTTCAGCAAGGCCTGCAAAAACAAATGAAAAATAAAAAATAAAAATGACAGATATGAATGGTAGTTTTCTTGGTGGTACTAGAGGACTGTTTGAACTTAAATAAGTACACAATGGTAAGGTCAGTATATTGTTCCAGTAGGATATATATTAAAAGACAAAGTTCAAGAAACTTATACAGGGATAATCACTTTTTAAGTTATGAAAATTAGAAAACATAAGGTTTTTAGACGTAAAATTATTTAAAAAAAAAAAACAACACAAAATAAAAGTTTACTAGTGGCAGAATCCCCCCACTCCGCCATTGGTAGCTCCACCTGGACAAGTTCATATGTATTGAGTTATTGAGGCCCCCCTACTTACTAGGGTCACATGATTTTTCTTTTCTTTTTTCTATTTTGGATTTTGAAAAATTGTATAGAGATGGAAAACAATTTGTTATGAATTTCTAATTGCACGAAATGGAAGTGATTTTTTAAAACGTAAGTACAAAGTTTGAAGTTATATGGCACCAAAAAAAAATGTTGCACTAAACTTACTTTATTAAGAATCATTTTTCACTAAACCTTTTTATAAACTCATACTAAAACTGTCTAAACTTAATAATACACTATAAGAACAATAATAAATATGCTTTAAATTGTACCAATAATATCTAAAAGTACCAATTAAAGTGACGAGTGAAATGTCATATCTCAGTCATAATTGCTGTGTTTCATGGCAGCTCTCAACTAGTACAGATGCTTCTGCAGTATTGAGATGAAAAATAGTAAATCTTGTTTAGAACTTTACCGTTAAAAATCTGGTGTAGCTTCTCAGTGCTAGCTCTCTAATGGTATCTTGTGAGACAGTGGATCCAAGTGTGTAAGCGTAATCATTGACTCCAATCTCACCAACCCAGAAGAGAGAATCGTCAAATTCCGCTGCTTTACACCTTGAATTTTGAGTACTTTTACACCCCAGATTACTCTCCAAGTACTTGTTGAGCCAAAGAAGCTGAGTCTGAACAGACTGAGGAGTGACGTCAAGACTAAGGTTGTTCTTAACAAAAAACTCATACTCTATGGCCGTTGACCCCGCAACGGCAAAGTTAACCCCGTGAGGCGAATTCCCGGTCACGCTTTTGTAAGGTGGCAAGAAGGGCAAGGCTAGTGATTCCGCAACGAAGTCGATCACTAGCCGTCCATCGGAGTATCTGTTTGTGGGGCGATGAAAAAATGTGATGCCGTATGGTAGGTTTGAGACATGGCCAAAGCCACTAGGACCGGAAACAGACCTTGTGTTGCCTGTGTCAGTGAAGGAGTCTCCAAAGGCGTATATTTTCTTAAAGGGAAGCGGTCCGTTTGTTTTGGATACGGCGGTAGCGGTAGAGGATGATAGGATCAAGATTGTGGTGATGGTGATGAGAGTGATTTGGGAAGAGAAGGATTTTGTGAAAGAAGAAGCCATTTTTGATGCTTTTTTGGCTTATCTCTAGGCTTTCCAAGTTTCTTTTTGATGTGTATTTTGTCATGTGTTATATATAATCATTGCTTCGTTTGTAGCTTGGAAGTAGCTAGCTTTTGGTTTGTTTCGGATCAGAACTATAATTTGATTGAAAAATGAGCTTTTGGCTTTCGTAATTATAGTGCGTAAAAGGTGTGAAAGTTTAATGAAAATGGATGTGAAGATTTTGTGGTAGTTGAGTAGAAGTTAGCTGGGGGTGGTTTTAAAGGAGCATGGTCCATTCCACCAATGTTGCCGGCGACTTTATTAAAAGAGATTGAATAAAAAAAAAAAAAAGAAAGAAATATAAAAAGAAAATACTTCTCTCATTTTGTATAGCTTTCTAGAATTGATCTGGATACCATAGTGCATGGTGCATGTTAATGAATGATAAACTTACGTTGAATTGATATACAAAACTAACAAAATGTGGTATAGTTTAAAATAGAACATTACGTTCCAAAAGTAGAATTCTCATCTGTTTCTTCCAAAATAAGAGTTCTTCTAGATAGCTGCAGTGGGGTCTGGTTGGCTTGTTACTTATGTCCTTAAATATCACAGCTACCCACATGACTTGATGGTTGGCTGTGCTAAATTCTCTTTTTGTTATTCTTTAGTTATTATCTGAAATCCTTGTGTTCCTGGCCACCTCAATAAGCCGACAGTATTCAACTTTGCCAATGGCTGCAGAAACCCCAAATTGGACTGCAGTAAAAAGTCAGAAAATGTCCAAATCTAACTTTTTTACTGCATTTGTGAACATAAACTTGCATGAAATTATTTCACACATAGAATACGGCTACATGTGGATAAGAAACCAAAGCCACAAAGGAAAAGGAAAAAAGGGGTTGAAAAAGATCCTCTTTAACTGCACTTATAATGATGCTGAATTAACAGAAAAAGAATTTCTGAAAAACAGATCAATAGTCGGTATTTAATTAAAGGTCCTATATTCTTAAGTTGATAAATTATTGTTCATTTTGGAGTGAACAAAATATTTTCTTTTTTTTTTTTTTTTTTCTTCAGCTTTTTCTTACTTTCAGTTGACTGTATTCTACCACCTATTGCACGAAAAAGGGGTACTTGCTGATTTCAATTTGGTATGGGAATAAAAAGTACAGAATTCAATGCATACCGATGATGTTAATGAAGGAGGTGAAAACTGGTAGAGGCCAATGTGGAGGTAATACTTGTGGCAGAGTCAGCCTACCATACGCATTTCTCTCCATTCCACCAGTTAATGCCAAATTTATTGGTTTCATTGATTAGTTGTGATATTTTGCCGTTTTTGCCCCCATAAAGCTGTACCCCAGAATTTTTTGTTATGAGAAAATGTTACGGTGAGTATGATGTTAATGTTCTGTTTGTTAATTGTATTGTATTTATATTATGTTTAAATATAATATAATTTTTATCCTAACGTAAAAATATTATATTTAAATACTAATCACATTATATTTTTAATCACATTATATTTTAAATCTAATATAATCACTATTTACCATTCTACTTTTTATACTACTTTTATTAATCACATGACACACCCTCTTTCTTTCTCTCTTTTTTTTCCTCTCTACTTTTATCAATCACATCACATATAATATAATTTAAATATTTTTCATCCAAATACACATTGCGTTCAAATATAATGTAAATACTTTTCATCCAAATACACATTACATTCAAATATAATGTAAATACGTTTTATCTAAATATTAATTACATTCAATATATTATATTCAAACGTAATACAAACGTAATGCATTATCTAAACATCCTATAAAAGTTAAAGGTAAAGGTTCTCAAAACACGTGATATGATTTGCTCCGACTGTTATTTAAAACTTCAGTTCCTTTTTTTTTTTTTTCCCTAACAAGCATGTGTAATGTGTACAAAGGTATTTTATCTAAATTTTAAACCGCTTTTGACGAGTTGGGGTACTCTGTAACAATTTTGATAAACTTACAGAGTAGCTCGTCAAATTTAAAGTTCAAAAAAACTTCTCAAACATAAAAAAGTTCATGAACAAATGTGAGAAATACCTTTGATAGCAATCTATTTTAGATACCATCAGAAAAAAGCAGATTTCCTAATATTCAATGTGATGCATGACTGGCATTAATTGTTAAATTTATAGGAACCACTCAAACCACCACCAATCTAATCTATCTACCAACAAGTTCACATAAGTAGGTGAATAAATACTCTTAAAAATAAAAATAAAAAAAGTGAGTAGATGATAAATATATTTCACCATGGTAAATGGTCTTCATAATCCTTCTTGTAAAATAAGACTCCTTGATTAATCATTAACATGAAGTTTTGCTTCATAGTCGTGGTGCCAATTACATTGAGGGTAAAACAAAACGCATTATCCAGTTAACTACACAATTAAAAAATTTGAATGTGAAATATTACTCAAAAACCTTTTTTTTTTTTTGCCAAAAAAAAAAAAAAGGCACCCAAGCATATATATTGTCCTTCTCTTTTAAAGGCTTCGCATTAAGGCCTATTTGGATCACCAAAGTAAACTCACAATTAAAAAACTAAAATAAAATAAAATTCGACAGTATTTTTTGTAATAAAAATTTCAATTTATTATTTAAATTGTGAGTATAAATCTATGATCTAAACAGAGGGCTAAGGTTAGTTGAATTATTGGTGGCGATCCCCTAACCATAATATTTTTGCAAGTAGTCGTTGTTGGAATGGAAATATTGACGGCATTATCCAACCCCTCAACCATAAGAAAAGAAAAATTGGTCTCCAAATGCATGTAATAAGTTAGAAAACTCTCAGCAAAACATTAAGAGAGGCTTGTCATGGTAATTTAATCAAACCTACAAGATCCACCAGCAAATCAGCACTAAATATCATATATTCAACATCATTCATCGGCAAAAGGATTGTTCAAATAACACAAATAATATATGCAAGGCCAAATCAACAACTAACTCTTGACAGATGTACAGTCAGTTAGTACGATCAACAGACTAAAACGGTTCCATACATTAACTTATTACGAATTCAAAGGCTCGCAATATAATTCCGAAGGCTATTCATACAAAGTTAAACTTTGGCATAGAGTCTTTAAATGATAATCTCATGATGCTATTTGCTGAACATTAATGCCACCTTGTTGATTCCGTGACTCCACAAAGAGTCTTACAGTAGAGTATATTAAAGAAGGTTCAGCCATTGCACCATTCCCATAATCCCCGCAAGCTAATCTCTTCGAGACAGGCGGGATAAGAGAAATTCCAAGCTCGTCGATTGACATGAGATGTCGCTCTGTGAAAGGGTTGTTCCACATGTAGGTGTTCATGGCCGGTGCAACAAATAGTGGCTTGGTGTAGTCCCATGCACGCACAATGCAGGTCAGCAAGTTATCACATAGACCCCCGGCAATCTACAATCAGGACACGGGATGTGATGTGAGGCTTGGTAAACCATGAAATCATGAAGTTGAAGGAAGCAGAAAAAAGTCTTGCCTGAATAAAAGGACGTTCTCAAAACCAATCATAATGCATTTTATCATATATGCACATGAACCATACACAACAATTAAACCTGCATGCAAACATTCTTCTTCTTGTTCTGCTCTACTAGGAGAGATCTTGTAAGCCCACCAAAAAACATAGGAATTTGACTTAACATATGCATAAAATGCACTGAGATAAAAGCTGTAGAAGCCGGTTTAAGGCGCTGCATTTTTTGTCCACTTACTCTTTCAAATTTCTGGTAAAAGAATACTAAAAATTTGACTGTTTTAAAGGTGTGACATGGATTTTTCAGTGAAATGCACTAGTCACTAATCCGTATCATCATGCAGCTGTTAAAACGAAACCAATATGTAGAAGTCACAACTCTTACAGATTGAATTTTGATAGCTCGTACCTTGCCTAGTGTATTTGCTGATAAAGGGGCAATCACCATGATGTCAGCCCACCGGCGGAGCTCAATATGTAGCACGCTGTCGCCTATTTTGTTCCAACTGGACCATTCATCCTCATCAGTGTAGAGAACCGCATCTTTCGGAAGCGATGCTCTATCGATGAAGTGCAACGACGCCCGAGTTGCAACAGCTCGTACCTCTGCCCATTCAGCAAACGAATGGCAGAGATTGCTGAACTTTATGGCAGCAACGCTTCCGCTCGCGGCCAGTAGAATCCGAGGCCTTCTGGGAGCAGCATTCACTTGCATTGGCTCTCTCTCTGAAGCCACATGCTCTGACGCCATAAAACCTTCACCAAAATATTTCTTCACGTATTATTAACCTCTATTTGAGGTACATCTTAGATCCCAAAAAGCATTACAACAGTTCAATAATACAAACAGTAATACAAACAAGTAACATTCAGAGGAAGTTCAACATTAAAAAAAAATGCAAAAAACAAAAAAATCATGGGAAATGAAGTTCGAGCACAACGTTCTTACAGATCCAGAACATGATTCGATCACCGTTAAATTGAAGTATATAAAACACGTAAAATAGCAAAATAGACAAGCTTTTAAGTTTTTTTTTTTTGAAAAATTATTTAAATATTCTATAAAAGCTGCTAGAGCCGTGGAAGAAGAAATTGCTTGCGTGAATGATTAATTTTTTTTTCTTTTTTGTTTCCAGATTTTCTAGGGAGCGAAACAGATCAAGTCAATAATTCTCAATTCTCAAGAGTAAATAAAATTGTGAAAATTAAAGTAAAAAGTAGTCATATGATTTGAGTTGAAGAAGATTACTGAGCGGTGCCGGGGAGATGAAGAGAAGCTTTACGAGGTTTAGGTGGATAAAGCCGCTGGTTCTGGAACTCCAAGGATCAATAATTTATCAATCTCCCACCCCTCCGGCGACGGCTAGGCCCCCTTCCCCGACGGACGGCGGCGATACCCTCCTCTCTCTCTCTATTACTCCCCCCAACCAAACGTGCCGAAGCCACCTGCAAGGCCACCACTGCCGCGAACTCGAAGCCCCAGAGCCCCCCTGCCTGCCGCTCGCTGCGATCTCGAAGAAAAAGTTTTACGGTTTTGAGAAAGTTAACCAAACTTCTATCTTAAAACTTTCAATTTATACTTAAAAAAAAAAAATTTTGGTAAATACATTTTATTTTAATTATATTTAAATCAAATTTATTTTTTAAATATTATATTTGATTCAAAAATATTTATTTTATATTTAAATAAAATATAAGTTTAGATTAAAAGTATTTTAGAGTTAAAAAATTGATGTGATTGATAAAAATAAAAATAAATAGTAAAATTAAAAAATTAATATAATTATTTTAAAAATATTTTAAATAGTAATTATTTTTATAATATTATTATAAAATTTATATTTAATATAAAATTATATTGTATTTAAATAAAATTAAAATGTAGTTTTTTTACAAAACACACCTTACAATTTTCAATTCCAACCCGACAATGACAACAAAACATTAATAAACTTTATTTTATTTTGTTTTTGTTTAAAAAATGTATCATACATTTTGAATTTTTACATTTTTACATCAAGTGTTTCGAATTTTTATATTTTTTACTATCATATTATGTTTAATATAAAAACAATAATGCAACTTTTTATATTATTACTCTATTTTACAATGATCATAATACTAAAATAAGTGCAACTTTAATTTTATTTTATAATTGGAAGACGTTTAGCAAACATTTTTAGTGTTGTTGTATTTAAATACAGTGTAATTTTACATTAAGTATAAAGTTTTACGTTCAAATATAATTCTTTTCAACAGTGTTATGAAAATAATTATTATTTAAAAGTTTTTTAAAGCAATCACATCAACTTTTCAACTCTAAATTTTTATCTCTACTTTTATCAATCCTATCAACTTTTCAACTCTAAAATATTTTTCATCCAAACACACATTTCATTCAAATATAAAAAAAAATACTTTTCAATCAAATACAAAACTCAAAAAAACAAATTATATTCAAACTCAATTAAAACGTAATATGTTTACCAAACTACTTATTAATTTCCAACCCATCAACTAGTTTATTTATATTTTTTTAATTCCTAACAATCAACATATTTTACTAATTATTTTCTTATATCTTTTTTAATGTATTAGTCTTAAACATTTTATAATTATTTAACGTTGGATTAGATTAATAATGCCTTAATAAATTATACTTAATAAAAAAAATCTTAAATATCCTATTGTATTTTATTGAATACTAACATAAATCAAATCAATACTGAAGATTTATTATAAATTATTAAAATCATCTTAAAATATGAAAATGCAAAACGTATGTCTAGTCATTTGTTAAATAATATATATTGATAGTAAAAATATAATTTATAAATTTTTTATGGTACATTTTCTAACCTTTAAAACCCAAAAAAAAAAATGTAACTAAAGCAAAAAACAAAAAAAATTATAGCGTTGTCCAACGCTATTGCTATATTGTAGCAACACACTGCAGTTAGACGCAAAATACAGCCAAAAATAGCGTTGGATTGGACCCGGATTGCAACTCCATTTTGATGTCTTAAACCAATTTAAGGATGGATTGGAGATGCACTTGGCCAAAATTTAGACTCTGTTAGTAAATGCATTATATTTATATTGTATTTTAATATAATATATTAAATGTAATTTGTTTCCTTCAAATATAAATTATATTTAACATATTACATTTAAAATAAATGCAATATTTGAATACAATATATATTTAGATGAAAAGTATTTAAATTGTATTTAAATAATAAATATATAATGTGATGGTTAAAAATAGAGAGAAAAAAAGGTGAGAGAAAGAAAGTATGTAATGTGATTAATAAAAATAATGAAAAAAATAAAATAATGAATAATGATTGTATTAGATTTAAAATATAATGTGATTGACATTTGAATACAATATTATTATATTTGAGTAAAAATTATATTACATTTAAATACAATACTGAAAACAAACAGCACCTCAAATTTGTCTTTAATATACCAAATTATCCTTAAAAGAAAAACTATAATTTAAGTATTATTTATATTTTATCCCATGTATTTTTTGTTTTATTAAAAAAGTATATTGTACCTTTAAGGTTTTATATTTTTATATTATTAGATTGTATTTAGTACATAAATTTATATATTTTCTCAATTAACTCAACATTAAAAAATACCCAATGTACCTTAAAATGAAAAATAAAATAATGGAAGAAATTATAATTTAAATTAAAAACTAAACAAAGATGTGAGACAAGGATTTTAAAGGGCGCATGGATGCGGGGTGCAAAGTGGCAGGGTGGCTATAAGGGTGAGATTAAGAAGTTTGAATCTTTTGTTGAAAAAATTAAGGTTGTATTTGATAATGGTTTTGAGATGGTTTTCACAACTCTTTAAATTAAAATTTTCAAAATGATTTTAAAATCTTGTTTGTTTACACCTATTTTTGAAAATGACAAATGAAAATAGAAAAACATTTTTGCTTTTTTACATTAATACTTCGTTTGGTAAACACATTATATTTACATTGTATTGAATGCAATTTGTATTTGGAGGAAAAGTATTAGCATTACATTTGAATGCAATGTGTATTTAGGTAAAAAGTATTTGAATTATATTTTAATAATAAATATGTGATGCGATGGTTAAAAGTAGAGAGAGAAAGAATATATGATGTAATTAATAAAAGTAATAAAAAAGTGAAATAATGAATAGTGATTGTATTGGATTTAAAATGTGATGTGATTGGTATTTGAATGAAATGCTTTTATATTTAGGGAAAAATGCAATACAAAAAAAAAAGCATGTATCAAACACGCTATAAACTTGGAAACCCAAAAGAAATACTGTTTTCTACTTTCTCCTGCCTTCCCTTCACCGACTCCTTTTCGCAACGGTCACCTATTAAAATTACAACAACCTCTGACCACGACTAGCAAATCATAATGAGCAGATCCCTCTTGAACCCAACAAATTTTCGACTATGGTGAGGGCGATAGGGACGAAAGATCGCCGGTGAGATGCCTTCTGACCTTCAGCTCTTCGTCTCTAGCGATGACGCTAATCAAACCTCGACGGATCTCCATGAAAACTGGATCTCAAACTCACGAGACCTTGCTCCCCCTGGCAACAGTCCTTTGTCTCTAACCTCGCGATCACAACGGTGTTTGCGATTTGTGGTGTCATGCTTCAACAGCCTTGTGGTCATGTAGATCTCCTCTATCTTCAGACAAACTTTACTGCCTTGCCTTAACTCAGGCTCTCTGCCTTTCTTCATCAAAGCTGCCTTTAACACCTTGATCAGCAAATCTGCAGAATAGCGATGGTGACCCCGGAGGTGATGGACCAGGCAGAGGCAAACAGTCGGTGTCGAAGATGAAGGTCAAGGGTGATCAACCGCAGGGGAAAGCTTGAGAGAATCCCAAAAAGGGGGATATGGGTTTTTATTTTTTATTTTTTAATTTTTTATGAGTAATATTTGATATTTTCAAAATTCACTAAAAAAATCATATGAAACACAATTTTAGAAATAATTTCAACATAATTCTCAAAATATTTTCATTTTTAACTTTTTGGAAAACAAAGCATTTCAAAAACAACATCAAACGCCATTTATGATTACATTTATCATTGTTTTAAAAATGATTTTTTTGTATAGAAAATTGAAAACAAGAATATTTTGAGAATTATATTAATACTGTTTTTGAAATTGTATTTAGTTTTTTTTAGTGTTAATTCTAAAATTGTTTTTGGTTAATAAGTAATAAAGTTATGCTAAATTGTGAGCCCATAATATCAGCCTATGCGTAATAAATAAGTTGAATGTCAGTTTTCCTTTAAAAAAAGCCAACTTTATATATTGTCTATTACTCGATTACTACATGTTAACAGGATGTTTGAGGGGGTATTTTAAAGACAAATTTTTGATTTTGTTTTTTATAATTTTTCTACATCACAACTACTTTTTATTATTTATATCTTTAAAACTTTATAATATATACAAATTTTAAAAATTCATAACTTTAATTATACAAGTCCAAATGAGATATATTATTTTTAAATTACATAAAATTTAAAGAGAAACAAAATAAAATTCATATTGATAATTTTTTTCGAATAAATTTATAATATTTTATACTTTTTCACTCTAAATAATTTTCTCCCTAAACATATATTTCCAAAACATAATTTTCTCTAATCTCGATAATCTCCTTCAAGCACCCCCAAAAGAACCGATGTTTTATGAATAGTATTTTTTAGTATTCACCTCTATGATTGTCACGTGACAACCCTATCATCAGTCATGTGATAGTAAAAAATTTGATTATCTATTCTGCACATATAAAATGTATTATACACCTAGTAGTTTAATAGGTAAAAATTTTATGCTAAATTGGGAGCCCATAACTATTTAATAATTAAACCTTAGCAAGATAATAAAGATAATCTTAAAAAAAAAAAAAAGGCTTAGATTGTTTCATTTGCTTCCTATATAACCAAAAATGAACAGGATAAGCTTCTTGGGGAAGACACTTATTTCTTCGCTAGTGAGGAGTAGACAATCGAAGTCATTGACAGTGTTGGTGGCTGGGCAAAACAGGGCATCAGCTCTAGCAAATGTGCCCGATAACTAATGAATAATACCCATCCTACCATCATCAATAGAGATAAAGATGAAGCCGACAGCTGGGGATAATGACGTAATCCAAGAAGACGATGCAGAGATTTGGCCATAGTTGCGAGTTTCAGGGGGTGCCTCCTCCCCCGTCACAGTAGATGTGGAGCATCATTAGAGTTTGGTTGACCTCGAGATGGAGGCATTCACGCATTCGAGGGGTCAACATCTTTTGCCAGGGATGGAAGCCGTTGCGAGTTCGAGGGTGGCCTCCATCATTGTTGTCAGAGCCTGCAAAGGTAGAGAGGGAAAAAGGGGAGAGCGGAGAGAATGAAAAATTAAAAAAAAAAAAAAAACTTTTTCTCATCTTTAAATAGCCAAATGAGTTGAAAATGATGTTTTTATAAATGGTTTTTATCATTTTGAATAACTGAACATGTTATACAAATTGTTTTTGCTTTCGTTGCCTTGAAAATGTGCAAACCATTTCAAAAACTTAACCAAACACCACATAACGATTTTTTTTAAAGATATTTTGGACATTTTAAAGCTTTCGTTTAGATATGTTATTCATTTTTAAAAAATACAATTGTTTATTTTTGAAATGAAAAAATTTTCTATTTAAAACTAAAAAGTTGTTTAAATAGATAAAAAAATTTCCATTTCTGAAAAGAAACTTATTTTTTAATGTCTAAAAATGAAAATTTTTATGCTGTTTGGATGATAAAATTTCAAAGGATCCATTTTTTATAGGTGAAAAAATTTTTATTTTCTAAAAATGAATATGTCAAATGAATAAATGCTAAGTTAACATAAAGTATTGATCGAGAAAATGTATTAATTATATAATTAAACATAATATATTGATATAAAATGCTGAATTTGAATGTAGGGAATATTTTTTTGAATAGAAGTAAAAACATGATATAAAAAATAAATAATTCAAATTATAGTTTTTATTTTTAAGTTATTTTAGGTATTTTTAGATCAAAATTATATATTAATAGAGAAAAGATATATAAATTTACTTTGAAATGTATAAAAACGTAAAATTTTGAAATACAATACAGATTTTTTTAAAAATAAAAATAGAATATCTGGCCTTAAAATGTAATAACCCTAAAATAGTATATATCTTCCCTAATGAATATCTCGGCCAAGTGGGCGATTTCAAATTCAAAATGCCTTTAAAAAGCTTTTGATTTAAAACCTTTATTGGACAAATTAAGCTGAACATTAATTGGCACCAAGGACTTGTCTTAATGGTCCCCAGAAGACTGACTTCGGTTTCTTTTTGGTTACTAATATAAGCTTTTATTGTTAGATAAATAATATTATTATTTTTATTCATTCTATTAGTTTGATAGATGAAATATTTTTTCAAATTTTAATATTATTATAATTTTACTCTTTAAACTTTAAAAATTAGTTTTTATATTCTATAAATTTTATATTAATAGTAAAAATATTTTTCAAATTTTAAACCGTTATAAAAACCACAAATTATTTCGTTTTTTAGCCATATAAACCTTAAAGAAACTTTATTTTACCCCTTTAATCTTTAGTATATTTGAAAACTCTCAAAATTTAAAAACATTAGTGCTTTCATGTGATTTGTTTTAAAATTTGAAATCTTTACAAGAAAAACAAAAACAAAATAAAGCAATTTGTACTTGTAGATCCTTTAATAGATTTTTAAGGATATTTTTGCAATTATAAAGATTTTAATTTCAATTAACTTTTCATTATACTCATGTAACGTCAATTTTAAGTTGGTAAAATATATGTGATTTTACTAATAGTTTAAAATTTAAAAAGTAAAAGCACTAGTATTTCAATATTTGGAATAAAATTATAAATGTATTAAAATTTATGGGATCAAAATAAAGTTTTTTCAAGTCTTATATGGACAAAAGATAAAACAAGAGATATATTTTGCTAACAATTTGAAATTCGAGGGATTTAAATATACAAAACCTCTAAACAACCACCTCGATCAACAATCACCATGGTCAAAAACCTTCCTAGCCCCAAACGTCATCGGAAACTACCATCACCCAAATTCTAGTGGGAACACTATCCAAAACCTTGTCAAAAATCCATCTTCTTCCAAACAACAACAAAACTAAAATATAAACATGAGGGTTGGGTGGGGAAACCACCACCTTCATTATAATTATAACAACAACAATAACAAAACCCTTAAACAATAAAATGAAATCGAGAGAAGCTGCCATCCCACGACCCAAAGAGACAAAGCCCTACTCCAGAAAAGCGAAATCCTCGGCCAACAGAATGTCAGTGACATGAAGAAGAGTCAAACAGCGGCAACGGAGATGCACCAGTAGAAATCTCCCAGCTTCCGACGGCTTTAATGGAGATTTGCCCTAACTCACAACACTGCACTCACCGCTGAAACTCCCTTGTACCTTAAACTTGCAGATCGAAGTAGAAGACACTAGCCGGTGGCTCCTCTGTGATGTGCACTAGCAAACTCCCATCGCGAGACTTGAGAACCACGCCTTCGACCTCGACTGGATTTTTATACTTTTGGTTGACATGAACCCCATCCACCTGTAGATTGATTAATGAAAGCTCCTTAGACAAAAAATAGAGGATAGCAACCTGACGATGCACCGACCACCAATCTCCGATGAAAACTCACACTTGTCTGTCTCTCTATTTTAGTTTTCATGCTCTCTCTTTCTTCAAAATACCTATTCTCAAAAAAAAAAAAAGCTTTAAACCCATTTTTCTCTAATAATTAAAATATAATTACTATTTATAACAAAAAATAAAAGATTTTATTATAAAATTAAAAAATAAAAACTTATGTTAATATTTGAATCGTTAAATACTTTCCTTCAAAAAAAAAAAAAAAAGAAAAATCATTGCATACTTTTTTTTTGGGTTCATTTTCAAAATATACGCTGTTTGTAGGAAAAGAAATAATAATAATAATAAAAAAAACTGAAGAATAAAAACCATGTTGGTGATCTGATTATTAGAAGCTTTCTTAAAGGGCAAATTTCGTAATTTTTTCCATCTTCCCCCTTTCTAGCCAGTAGCCTCTTTTTTCCCGCGACCTGCGCGTTTCTTCGACTCGTATTATTCCCTTTAATCCTCTTCTTCAGTTTCGCTTTCAACCTTTCATTTCAAAAAAAAAAAAAAAAAAAGCAAGCTTTTCCATTTTCTTTTTTCAGAAAGAATCGTCGCCGATTCGACTCACCCGCGTCCGAGTCGGTTCACCTCACTCGGAGCTTGTCGCCATTTCCACAACCGCAGATCGCAGAGGCAGTTCTCAGCTAGGGCTTCCCATTTCATCCCGAGAGCTGGTTTCAGCTCCCTCTAGGCTCTAGCCATGGCTAGGGTTTACGATAATTGGGAGAGGCTGGTCCGAGCAACGCTTAACCGAGAGCAGCTCAGAGCCGCCGGCCAAGGCCGCGGCAGGACTCCCAGCGGCATCGCCGGCTCAGTTCCGCCGTCGCTCGGGAAGACCACTAACATCGACGCGATCTTACAGGCCGCCGATGAGATTCAGGCCGAGGATCCAACCGTCGCTAGGATTCGTAAGAATTGTCCTCCTTTTTTTTGCTTTCTGTGGTTTTTTTTTTTTTCGAAATCTGAGAATTCAACTTTCGTCTTTCTCGGCTCTACAATCTTTGATTTGTGGTGTCCTTTGAAGGAAATCAGTTTTTTAGTACCGAAATGCTGTGGTAATTTAGTTTTTGCAGCTCTTGGTTAGCTCATGGCGTTCGATTTTGTGTTTTTCTCGACTTCAACTTGCTGTTTTTGAAGATTACGCTAATATCTCTGTGTAATTTTGTTTTTCGGTAGTGACGTTTGATTAATTTTTCAAATAAAATAATACTCGCTGATGATGTTAATCTGTTTATACATTTTAATTAATTGTCTGGTTTTTCAATCGCAGTGTGTGAGCAGGCATACAGTATGGCACAAAATCTGGACCCGACCAGCGAAGGTAGAGGTGTTCTTCAGTTTAAGACGGGTTTAATGTCCGTGATTAAGGTATAATTCAAGTTCTCATTCTCGAATTGTTCATAGGAGTAGGGACAAGCAAATCTTAGTTATGCTTTGCACAGTTTGATAAAAAGGAGTTTACTTTCTGTTTCAGCAAAAACTTGCAAAGAGGGATGGGGGCCGAATTGACCGTAATCGCGATATTGAGCACCTTTGGGACTTTTACCAACGCTATAAGAGACGCTATAGGGTGGAAGAGATGCAGAGGGAGGAACAGAGATTGCGGGAGTCTGGAACTTATAGTGCTAATTTTGGAGAGTAGGGCTCTTTTCATACTGTTTGATGCCATGAAGTTGCTCCACATTGGCATGCATGGTTGGCAGACTGAAAGTGTCAGGCTCCTTTTGGGAGAAACATTTGGATGGAAACATTTAGCATTATATAAAAACATCCAAATGGCCAAAATGTTGCCCCCCTACCATTTAGAATTTGCCTAAAAGTTGCAAATGGCAATTATACCATATCAAATGTAGCTTCTCAAACACCCATTCGAAATGTTGGGAAATGGAAACTATTTGAAATGTTGGGAAATAGTTGAAATACATGGAGGCTTAATAACTTTTTGTTGCTTACTATTAACTGCTATTAATTTAATCACGTTATGTTCCTTTTGGTTTAGGTTTAAAAATTTATGTTCAGTTCTTTCAAGCACATGCAAAATGACTAGTCTCTCTCTCTTCTGGTTCGTTTTATTTTTGTTGATATTTTCCTCTCATTTTGTTGTTTCAGATTGGAACTTAGATCTTTAGAGATGAAAAGGATAGTTGCTACCTTAAAAGCTTTAGCTGAGGTCATGGAGGCCCTTAGCAACGATGCAGATCCTGATGGTGTTGGCAGGCTTATCAAGGATGAGGTACCTGTCCTTTAGCTTGTCCCATCGAATGTGGACCTTAAGAAAGAAAAAAATGCTTACTATTTTCATACAGTGGCTATATACTGTTTCATTTTGTTGATGTAGATGAAGATGTGAGAGGAGTTTGTTGCATTTTGTTGACTAAAGTTTGTTATCGTTATTTTTATGCATGTCTAGTTATTTTAGAGGATTATTATAGGCTATACAATGACTAAAAACCTGTTCACTCTGAGGCGTTGCTTCTGAGCATTGGCTTTCTGTGAGAAGAGCATCATATGATATTTCCGTGGTTTCTGAGGTTTAAGAAAGAAAATGGCTGAATAAAATGGGTTGACATTGCTAATGAGGATAACCTTCCTTCTATGAGTTTTCAGTTGGGACGATCAAAAGCATCTGAAGCAACACTATCTGCAGAGCTCACACCATATAATATTGTTCCTCTTGAAGCGCCATCACTGACCAATGCCATTGGATTTTTTCCAGAAGTAAGTTGGACCTAAATTTGACGCTTTAATTTTTTTTCCGCCCTCTTTGCCAATTTTGTTTCCCTAGCTGTATCTCTGTTCCAAATATTATGATAATTTTGTATTGGTGATTATACTGTTATAACTTACAAAGATCGCAAGTATTAGTCACCATTCCAAGAGTAACTTATTATGTTCTTCCTGCCCTGGAGATTTGCATGACTTTGTGATCAAACTATTTTAGTCAGCTGTGATGTATTTTCAATTTGTGTTATCTCTCCAGATTAGAGGTGCGATATCTGCGATTAGATATACTGAACACTTCCCTAGACTTCCTCCTGATTTTGAGATAACTGGGCAACGAGATGCAGACATGTTTGATCTTCTGGAATATGTATTTGGTTTCCAGGTTTGTGTGTGTACTTGTAGTTCTCTTTAGTTCTTCACGTGCCAGAATTAACGTTTAATGTCTTTTCACGCTTTTGTTTAACCACCTTTGTCAGACTTTTTTTTGTGAAATTAGTTTACAAACTTTGTCATAATTTCTAAAATTAGTAATGTATACATATTAGAAGCTTTCTTGGTGTAGTTCTAGTCCCTCTAAGTGTGTACCGTTTGTTTTCTTTCTTTATTAAATATTACTTTCATTTTTTCTTCTTAACAAAAGGTTGTTAACCCATGCCAAATGTGTACATTTATGTTGGAGTTATATACAGTTGCTATAAGGTGATTAATAGAATTCCAAATCCAGTACGGAAATAGGATAGATATTTAGAAACATAAATTGAAATTTGTATGATTCCCAATTTCCTTATACTAATGGTACTCCTGAAAGTCTCCCTGGTTTCTTTGTATCCCTATATATAGATTTTTAAATTTCCTTCACATTCCATTTTGGTATGTCCCTTTGTTAGTTGCCTTAACTTTTTTTTCTTTTTGGGGCAGAAAGACAACATAAGGAACCAAAGAGAGCATATTATTCTTGCCATAGCGAATGCACAGTCTCGACTTGGCATAGCTATTGAGGCTAATCCAGTGAGTGCTTTGGATTTTCTAATTTGTCATTCTATTATCTTTGTATTACTTCTGTGGTTCCAGAGAATTTTTTTTTTTTGGGGAAATTTACTGTTGCAAGAATTTTCTTAGTGAATCTAAGAGGCTTAGATGAATATGTTTTAATGGAATTTAGTTAAAAAAGTGATGACAGCATATATTAGTGTAATTTATTGTGTTTCTTGTACTTGTTATACAATTTGTAATCACTAAACTTGCATATAAAGTTGAAATAGCTTGTTATAGAGTCTACATGTATGGTTCAAAGGATCACTTATTTTTGTCTGATGATGCAAATTATTTTCCCTTTTTTTTGGGTTTTTTTTTTTTGGGGGGGGGGTGGGGTGGTTAGTTTTGTGATTGCAGTTCGTAAGTTTACTATGTTGATGCAACATTTGCGCGATGGACTTGTTTGAAAAAGCTAAAAAATTTTCAGTCGTACATGCTTCGACAGAAGCTTTTTAGGATTTTCCTTTCTCTTTGCTAATGTTAAACTAGAGGAATGTTATTGGGAACTAATTTTTTCTTTTTCTTTTATTTGTTTATTTATTTTTCCTTTGTTTTGTATTTCTGTTTTGTTTTTCCTAGTTTTCTGCTTTTTGTTGTAGGTTTTATTGGGGAGAAAAACAATACTCTTCATCATTAAAAAAAAAAAAAAACATTTTACAAGGATATAAACGGGGTTAGCCTAGAACATGAATTTAAAACTTAAAATTTAAAAATAAAATCTACTAATGTTTGAATTATTTAAAATTCAAATTTTATTTAAAACCCTAATTGCTTAAGTTTGCCTAAAAACCAAAAATACTGTAACTCTCGACACTTCCCTTCAAGTTGATGCATAGATATCGATCATGCCCAATTTGCTGATTAGATACTCGTAGTTAGGTCTAAGAAGTCCTTTTGTCAATATGTGTGCAATTTTTGAGTTGTCGGTACAAAAGGTAAGCAAATCATTCTAGTTTCAAGTTTCTCCTTTATGAAGTGACGATCAATCTCTATATGCTTGGTCCTATCATTTTGAACTGGATTATATGCAATGCTTATTGCTAACTTGCTATCACAATATAGCTTTATAGGACGTTCCACTGTCCTCTTCAGCTCTTCTAGAACTCGGCTTAGCCGTAGGATCTCACATATCCCCTGTTCCATTGCTTTAAATTCAGTCTCTGTGCTACATCTAGCAACAGTGCTTTGTTTTTTACTCCTCTTGGTTACCAGATTACCCCACACAAAGGTACAATACCTTGAGGTGGACCTCCTATCTATGACAGAACCAATCCAGTCTACTTCTGTGAACACCTTAACATTTCGCTGATCATTCTTCTTAAAAAATAAACCTTTCCCAGGAGTAGCCTTTAAATAGCTTAGAATCTGATACACTGCTTCATGGTGTTCCTCATATGGAGTATGCATAAACTGACTTACCACGCTAACTAAAAAATGCAATATCTGGTCGAGTATGAGATAAGTAGATTAGGGTCCCTACTAACCTTTGATATCTTCTAGTATCTACCAGGACTCCCTCTCCTTTTTCCCAAAGCTTCATGTTAGGGTCCATAAGAGTCTTTGCAGGTTTACAACCACTCATTATGGTTTTTTTAGAGGATCTAATATGTATTTGCGCTAAGATACAATAATTCCACTCTTTGAACATGTAACCTCCATTCCAAGAAAGTATCTCAGAGATCCCAAGTCCTTGATCTTAAACTCCAAGGCTAAACTTTTCTTTAATCTATCCATCTTTGTTACGTCATCATATATAAGAATGATATCATCAATATAGACAATCAAAACTGCAACTTTTCCACCAGGAGAGAATTTCATGAACAATGTATGGTCAATTTGTCCCTGAGTGTATCCTTGGTTTTTACTGAACACGTGAACTTCCCAAACCATACTCTAGGGGATTGCTTGAGACCATATAAGGGCTTCTTTAATCTACACACCTTAGAGCCAAATTTCTCCTCAAAGCCAGGAGGAATATCCATGTACACCTATTCCTCTAAATCACCATTAAGGAAAGCACACTTCACGTCAAGCTGTTGAAGAGGTTAATCCAAATTAGCTGCAATCGATAAAAGCACACTTACGGTGTTTGACTTGGCAACCGATGCAAAGGTTTTTGAGTAGTCAATGTCATAGGTTTGAGTAAACCCTTTTGCTACCAACTTAGCTTTGTATCTTTCCGCAGAGCCATCCGAGTTGTATTTTACTGTAAAACACTTACAGCCAATGGTAGTCTTCCCATCTGATAAGGTCACCATGTTCCAGGTGTTGTTCTTTTCAAGAGCTCTCGTCTCTTTAAGCAATGCTTCCTTCCACTTTGTGATTTTTAGAGCCTCCTATACATTCTTAGGAATTTCTACACTAGACAATTGTGAAGTAAAGGCAATAAGAGACAAAGACAGATGATCATAAGAAACAAACCTAGAATGCTTAGTACAAGACCTGACACCTTTTCTACATGCAATTGGGAGATCATCATTTGAAGACTCGGATTGAACATTTGAATGAGAGGACAAGTTACTTAACATAGGCTTTGATTGTTGACTTGATCCTAGTTTAGAATCATGGGCATGCTACAGAGCTAAGACTTCCTCTTCTCGAGTTCCATTCTCCCTTGAGAAGGCAATCTCTTTCCAAAATTTGCCATCTCCATTATTTCTATTATCTATTTCTTTGTGACTTTGATCAGGTATTGACATTATAGGTGGCTGTTTCGTGTTTTCTGTGTTTGAAATATTATTCCTCAATGTAGGCCTAGTGCCTTCGGGAATATCAACCATTGTTGGATGTTGAGTCCCATTAATCGAGTCTAGGTCATGTAAATTCTGTGAGGCAATGATGTTATCATTACCAACATCAAAAAACAGCGAATCATCTTCACTGTTCTTCTCCCTTTGAAGATGAGTAATAAAATATGATTGCTTTTCAAAAAATATTACATCCATAGTCACAAACACTTTTTTGGAAATTGGATCAAAACACTTTTAACCTTTTTGGGTTGGGGAATACCCATCAAAATCATATTCAGTTGCCCTTGGTTCTAGTTTTCCTTTATTATGGTTGTGAATATGAGCAAACGCTGTGCTATCAAAAATTTTCAAGGGTAGGTTTGTTGAAATCTGTGCAGACAGAAAGCAATTTTTAAAAGATGGAAAAGGGTTTGAAATTTCAAAACTTTAGATGGCATCCTATTAATTAGATAAGCTGCAATTAATATTGCCTCACCCCATAAATACTTAGGAACTTTAGTTGAATATAGCAATGAATATAGCAATGATCTAGCAACCTAAAAAAGATGTTTATTTTTTTCTTTCAGCAATTCCATTCTGCTGGGGTGCATCATTATAAGAACTCTAATGAATTTTATCATTCCTAAGGAAAAAATTGCCTAAGACCGTGTTGAAATACTCTTTCTCATTATCACTTCTAAAAATCTGAATGTTTGTTTGAAATTGAGTTTGGATCATCTCGTGAAATTTTTAAAGATATGTTCTACCTCATATTTTTCTTTCGATAAATATACCCAACAAAGTCTAATATGACCATCAATAAAGGTGAAAACCCATATTTTGGTAGATAGAGTACTTATCTTATTAGGACCCCAAACATTACTATGTATGACAGAAAAAGGTTTTGAGGGTTTATATAGCTATATAGAAAGGAAGAACAATGATTTTTTGCTAATTCACACACTTCACATTGAAATAAGAATGTATTTTCATTAATAAACAACTTTGGAAATAAATATTTCAAATACCTAAAACTCATATGACCTAACCTAAAATACCATAACATAATGTCATTATCACTAGAAACAATAATAGATTTAAAGCAAGTATGCTGCGGTTGGGACTGTCGTCTTAAGTCTGATCCATCTTCAAAGAAATAAAGTCCTCCACTTTGTCTAGCACTACCAATCATCTCTCTTGAGGTCAAATCCTGAAACTCACAATGGAATGAAAAGAAATTAGCTTGACAATTTGGGTCTTTTGTTAACTTACTAATTGAAAACAAATTACATGACAAGTTTGGGATATGGAGAACATTGTAAAGAGTAAGGAATGGTGAGACAACAATAACTCTTTTTCCTACAATGGCTGAAGGAGAGCCATCTGCTATCTTAATTTTTTGATTTCCTGCACAAGGACTATAGGAAGACAAAAGCTTTGACAAACCAGTCATATGATTAGTCACTCTTGAATCAATGATCCATGAGTAATTTGAGTTAACATTGACATGGGCTGTGTTAAGATACTTACCTTTTTGTGCCAAAAGACACCCAGGATTTGATTGAGAAGACACTTACCACCGGTTTTCCAGCAGGTTTCACGTGTGTGCCATGGGCGTTTGTAGTGGTCACACCATGGCCTGTCAGATCGCTTGCTATCCTTTCTCCCTTCTTCGGTGTACCCTTTTGTGACTAGGGCAGAGGCTTCTGGCTCGGGGCATCCTTCGGTGAAGAGCCATCAAGCAAGATTCGTCGTCGCCCCACTTCTCTCCAAACTTCTGAAAAAACCTCATGCATTGAAGGCAGTGGTTTTCTCTCAAGTATATGACCTTTAACCTCATCTAACTTCTTGTTGAGTCCAGCCAAGTACACAAACACTTTGTCATTCTCTTCTCTCTTTAAGTGTCGCACTTTGTCATTAGGGCAATCTCACATGTTATCATAATAGATATCCAATTCTTGCCACTAAGTCATCATCCTGTTATAATATATAGTGACATCATGGTCTCCCTACATGGCTTGCCACAACTTGGATTTCAAGCCAAATATTTAAGAAGAATTTTCAAGATCCGAATAAGTATCATGGACTGTCTCTTGGACATCCTTAGCCGTTGGTAAGTGCATAAACGGTTTTCTACTTGCAGTTTCTATTGAATTAATCAACCATGCGATTATCACGGAGTTTTTGGATTTCTAGGTTTTCATATCTAGGTCACCGGTTTTTGGCATTTGCACTTCTTCTGTTAAGTATGCAAATTTTCTCTTGCCATCCATTATCAATTTCATTGACTGAGCCCACTCCATATAGTTTTTTACGTTTAATCTATTAATAGTTAAATGAAGAGAATTTGATCCTTCAGAATTATTAAAGGATATAATAGGGTTTAAGTTGGTACCCACTGAAACCTCTCTTAGTGTTGAGTCATCTTTTCTTGCACCTGTTATGGCTAATCTAGATTAAGAACCCTACGGTGTACGAACTATTGTTCAGATGGGGTGTACGGACAATTTACTACTGAATGTACTTATGGGATTGTACGGACAACCACAAAAAAACTATAATTGAAAACAAATGTTTTTCAACAAGATCAAAAATCATAAGATGGTTGTTTTGATACCATGTAGGTTTTATTGGGGAAAAAAACAATACTCTTCATAATTAAAAAAAACGTTTTACAAGGGTATAAATAGGGTTGGTCTAGAATATGAATTTAAAACTTAAAATTAAAAATAAAATCTTTAAATATATTGATTATCTAAAATTCAAATTTTGTTTAAAACCCTAACTGCTTAATTACGCCTAAATACCAAAAATACCTTGACTCTTGAATTGTGTGTATGAGGATTTCTCATCGTCTTTCCTTTGTAAATGATTCTCCATAAAAAAAAGGCAGTTTCTTACAAAAAAATTGCCACATTGCATGGTTACAATTTTTTTTTTTTTTTTTGTGGGGGTCCGGTTCTGTTTTATATGATCATGCATTGTCTGCTGTTGTACAGTGACGTGTTTGGCAGGGATTGTGATTTGATGTTAACTAATTCATATATATATATATATATATTTTGTATCTTTAGAAAATAGATGAGAAGGCAATCAATGAGGTTTTCTTGAAGGTGCTGGATAATTATATGAAATGGTGCAAATACTTGCGGAAACGTATTGCTTGGAATAGGTATATTTGTCAACCTGATATTCTTTTTAACTTCTTGGTTCCTTTATTTTTTTTAATTTTTTTGAACTTGGGAGTGGGGGGGCTCGAACTCTATATTTTTAGGTGGAGTCGAGTGTGAAATTATTATTAGGCTATACCTGCAATCACTTCGTAGTTTCTTTTTCACTCTGCTTATTTTTGTTGTTTATGTCTGCAGTTTAGAAGCAATTAACAGGGACAGGAAACTTTTTCTGGTTTCATTATACTTTTTGATATGGGGTGAAGCTGCAAATGTCCGTTTCCTTCCTGAGTGCATTTGCTATATATTTCACCATGTAAGTTTCCAGCATTCATAGTTTGATTGCTGTTGTTTGTTCCCTGTTACCTTAATATACTAGTTCTATTTGTATATTGTGTTACTGTTTACAGTTTTTTTTTGGTTAATACTTCATGGAAGTGTTTTTTATTTTTATTTTTAATTTTTTCCCCTTTCCTATTAGCTGCCTTATTGTTTCTTAACTGCCTGTACCAATTGATTGTCATCCTCCGACACACTCAAGTTTGGTTTAACAATTCTTTGAATCTAATTAAAAGAATTTTGGTCTTTTCACCTTCTCCAACTTCATTTAATATCTTCAAATGAGTTTTCCTTGTGGACAAAACGGGGTTTAAGAACTCTTTTATTCCAAAAATATGCTAAACAGGTCACAGGTGTCAATAATGCGCTCATGCAGGCCTGCCTTAGTTGATTACACATTTTTTTTAAATATATATGTGTATATATATATATATAACTCTGTCATAGTTGATTTTTATGCAACTTTTTATGTGATATTATTGCCTAGAAGTTGTGGGGGAAAAGAAGTATTATTTTCACATCAAAGGTGTAACGGCTGATTTACCTCACGGTTGGATAGATAAATGTTTAGAATTTTGCAATTATTTTTTTAATAGGAATGTATATGTAAAAATGTTCTGGAGTTGTTGCATTCTATGTGAAGGTACAGGAAAACTTAGAAGAGCAGGATAACGTATCTTTAATTAGCACTTTAACAATCAGAATGCATAATAGTATCTTTCTGTTCTTCAGATGGCTAAAGAGTTGGATGCAATATTGGATCATGGAGAAGCTAATCCTGCTTTAAGCTGCAAGGCTGAAAATGGTTCAGTGTCCTTCCTTGAGCAAATCATTTCTCCCATATACGATACGATGGCTGCAGTAAGTGGATCATCGTTTGAGCTTTCTGCTATTATAAATTAGAAGTATCATAAGCCTTGATTCCTTAAAAAAAAAAAAAAACCTGGTATTGCACTTTTTAATTCTTTTTTACTGAAATTAATTCCATTTTTTGGTCAATCCTCTTGGCTTGTTTGTGTTTTGAGTTTTTGTTATATTAGCTCTTGCTGAGCCGATATGCGCAGGTTGCAACAGTAAGATACATTTTGCCGAGTCTTCTTTCAATTTGATGTCTTCCTAAATATGGTCCATGATTTTATTCCGTCTAGCATGAAATCGTTTCCTTCTTCTTTTTTGTTCTTACTATATTGGATAAGAAGTAGGAGTTTGGTAAGAAAAGAGAACCAAGTACAAAACATAGAACAATCCTTTGTTAACTAGAAAGAAATGAAATTTTGTTTACCAAAGTGAGATAAATACGAAAGACAAACAAGCTGTTCTAAGCAAGAGAAGCTTGTATTCGACAATAAATCAAATGCAAGGTCAGTATTTTCAAATTTTAGTATGTCCTTGAAGTGATTCCATTGCAATATCCTATTCAAAGTATCTCCTTTGATGAAATTCAAACGTTGGATGCTACTTTAGTTGTACTTTCTTGAGTAATACTTTTTTTTTTTAATTATGCTTTGAAGTAGATTAGGGATTTCAAAGGCATTCAAGATTGCAGATCGGGTCAGAAACTGTTTGACATGAATGGGGTTTCATTATTACAGAATTTTGTGATGTTGTTCTGTTTTTTCCCCCTCCAGTTTCTAGCGGTTTTACATTTATCAAGGAGCTTCTCATTGCTATAATTATTATCATTATTTATTTATTTATTTATCTAATATTATTATTATTATTGTTGTTGTTGTTGTTTTGCATCCAGGAAGCTGCTAGAAACAATAATGGGAAAGCTGCACATTCAGCATGGCGGAATTATGATGACTTCAATGAATATTTTTGGTTTGTTGTCTCATTTTGGTTTGATAAATTACATGACCTCTGGTTCAGAATGTAATAAGTGTTTGCCCTTGTTTGCAATGTGTATGGAGGTCACCTGCGTGTTTTGAGTTGGGCTGGCCTATGGGGAGTACTTCACCGTTTTTATTGAAGCCGCCTAAAAAAGGGAGGAGGGTATGTTATTCTTTGGTTCCATGTTTTTGTCTACTATGTTGTTCTATGGTTTGTAATTTGGACGGATGGCACATATTTTGTCCTTTAGCCTCTACTGTCACATCCTTTTGAATGAATACATTAACATCAAAAGAATGCATCAGAGAGGGATTTCCCCCCTTTAATATGGCCTAGTAATGTCTAAAGGGAGAAAGTTTGGTAATTCAAGTTACTTTGCCATTTTTTTTTTAATGAAAGTTTTATTTGTTATAGGATATATCTTAGCTAAAAAGAAAGGAGTTGGGGTTTCGTCAGATCTTCTTTTAGAATTAACCTAGTATTGTTCTCACATATTCGTTCTTGATTCAGCTAAGGTCTCCTATATTTAAAAAGGTTTATTTGTTTGTTTTGAGTCACGTATGCTTTCTTGTAGAAGAATGGTTTAGGGCTAACGTTGTTATCTAGTATTTGATGAACATCCTCGCATTGTTTGCTTGTTACTTTCCTGTCCTTTCTTGCAAGTGAGGATGCTGGTGATCCTTCTGTCTTTTATCCTTGGTTCAGGTCTTGCATTGTTCGACTTAATAGTGCTTTTATATAATATATTTCTGAAATCTACTTCTGCTCATGGCCTGGCAGACTGGTAAAAGCACTTTTGTTGAGCATCGGACGTTTCTTCACTTGTATCGGAGTTTTCACCGTTTGTGGATCTTTCTGGCTTTAATGTTCCAGGTTATATGTTGTGTCTCAAGTAATCGTTCTTACTGTAAGATATATACCTTGATGAATCATTGTTGAGATATTATTTTTTTTGTTTTTTTTTTCCCTTTTTTTTTCCTCTATGTGAAGGCTTTAGCGATTATTGCTTTCAATGATGGGAAAATAAATTTGGACACTTTTAAGAGTGTCCTTAGCATTGGGCCGACATTTGCCATTATGAACTTTGTTGAGAGTAAGTACTTTATGACTCCTACTTTGTTTTGAAACTTTTAGCAGAAACATTATTAAGAACTGGGACCCTTTCTCCTACTTTGTTTTGAAACTTTTAGTGAGAACAGTATTATGAACTCTGAACCTTTCTAACCTTGTGTTTGTTGTAAATTGTACTGTTTGTGTAGGTTGTTTGGATGTGGTGCTCATGTTTGGGGCTTACACCACCGCAAGAGGCCTGGCTATCTCAAGGCTAGTAATTAGGTTTTTCTGGTCTGGCTTGACCTCTGTGTTTGTGACCTATGTTTACTTGTGAGTGTTCTCCCGATAATTAAGTTTAGTCAGATCAAGGATGCAAACTAGTTTCTTCATGCTAGGTGTTACATTCTATTATAACTGCATAAATAATTGCAGGAAGGTTTTAGAGGAAAGAAATGGCCGGAATGCTGACGATTCATTCTACTTCAGAATATATATTCTTGTGCTAGGCATTTATGCTGCATTACGTCTTGGACTTGGTCTCTTACTTAAATTCCCAGCATGTCATGCACTATCTGAAATGTCTGATCAATCGTTTTTCCAATTTTTTAAATGGATATATCAGGTAATTCCATTTTGTCCCTTCTTTTTAGTGAAATTAGCTTATTGATTTAATTAACAGGTATGGATTACATGATTGTTGATGGTATTTTTTTTTATTGGGTTCGCTCTGGATATTTCAGGAGCGTTACTATGTCGGACGTGGGCTGTACGAGAGTCTTAATGATTATTGCAGGTCTGTTTTAATGTGATTATGTCTCTTAACAGCAAACATGGTGTAATGGGATTGGTTTCTTAGTCCTACTTTTCTATTGTTGTCTTGCACCTTAGTGCTGCTTTTGGTAATGATTTGTTTGGAAGACAGGCCTATGGGCGGCTTGATACGGTGAAGTTTTATGGTTTTTATGCTTTGCTGGTTTCTATTGGTTTTTCCAACGTTTACTACCTATTTTTCCTCTACAGTTAATACTCTTTGCTCTTTAACACGGTTGAACATATAGAAAGTTATAGATCAGGTTTCCCGATTAATTACTCTTTCTTCTGTTTACAAAATTTTTAGAGAGGAGTTACGTGAGGTGGCCTGTTTTGACCACCTACTTCAAAAAATAGTTAAACTTAAAAAAAAAAAAAAAAAAGGTTAGGGACATGACTTGTGGCCATTAAAATGGTTGATTCACTGGTTATCCCGTCAATTATTGGTAGAGCGGTAAATCAATTTGGTAAATAATTAATTGACATTGGTTGAGCACTAATTGATTAGTGATTCACCACGGAATCCATCAGTCATAGATTGACAAATTTTAAGTAGACAGCCATGTTCGTAATTTAATAAGGAACATTTATTAAAACAATGCCAAAAAAGAGGTCATTGTCCCACATACTCCTTTTTTGGATGCTTTTAATAAAATTTCATAGGTTTTTGGCCTTTTTGTTATATAATATGGACAACATTGGAATACTTTTATGCTTTAAAACTTTTTATTGGCTAGGTTACGTATCTTTACTTTGATACGAGTCCAGACATCGCGCTATCTTTTACTTTGGTGTGTTTAAAGTACATTTTTGGCATCATGCTCTAGTTATATCCTATTGCCTGCTGGTAATTTTAGTACTCTAACTACGTTGTATCTAAGAATGTCTGTTCATTCTTCTCACAAGGGTTTACAATTTATAACGTTTATACTTTTTGTTTATGTATGCTTTGTTTGTATGCATATATGTATGCTTTAATTTACTAGCAGATATGGTTTTTGTCCGTTAAGTTATAACCATTTGGGATTTTTTATATGAGTGAGGAACTGCCTAAAGAGCCCTAGTTCTTACTGTGGAAAGTCTATAAATCATAATCTATAAAGATGCCTGGTATTGACATTGTTGTGGATAATTTTGATGGAAAGATAAGTAAAATTTTTAAAGAGAAGGGGATGGAGCTGATAGATCTGGATGTGAAAGCTAAATTTGGATAATGCATCCAAAAGCTTTTGGGCATCCACGGATAAAGCTTTCAAGAATATATGTATATATATTTTCTGATTGTGCTTAACTTAACTGGAAGGATTTGATGGGAAATTAACTAGAATGGGATAGTTACGACTTGTCGGAGTCTGTTTTTGTTGTGGTTATAGTCTTTTGTTTTAGTCTTGTTGTTTTGGTTATTTTTCTGTCCTGATTTGGGAGGATACCTTATCCTCCTCCCTCGTAAATGATTTATATATCAATAAAAGGGTTTTTTCTTGTCCAAAAAAGGGGGAAAAGAAAAAAAGATAATGCATCCAAAAGCTTCCCTTTCTCCTTAATGGTTCCGAATCAGAAAGATGTGATTAGTCATTTGGTAATGTAGTGGTTTTCTGGGTTTTTTAATTATAAATCTTCCAACGGTTTTACTAATTTTGTATTTCGTAATCTCTTTTGGAGTGTTTAGTTTTGGTTTTCAGATGTGTTTTTATTACATCTTTTCTTTTCTGTTTTTGGAGTGTTTATTGAGCATATCTTATATTCAGTTGGCGTTTTTTCGTGTTTTGGAGGACATCAAATTCTCCAACTCTTGTATTTGATAATTTACAAGTGATTTCTTATCAAAACTTTTTTTTTTTATTTTGTAATCTGTATCTTTTATGATCATTCTACTTTTCTCTTTACGTCTTTTATCTTTGTATTTGATTCATTTGTCAATAAAAGGAGATTTTTTTTTTAATTAAAAGATAATTTGTTGGCTGGTTTTTAGGAAAGGTTTATCAGCACCGGGATGACTTTTAATGGTTTGCATTTCACTATTTAAGAGTGCAATTGAAAAGACTAAATAATTCAATTCTTAGTCCTTAGTTAAACTGTAACATATCTTCTTTATTGCAATGTGTATATATATTTTATTTAACATGTCTTTTCTTATTTCTTAATTGATGTATGTAGGTATGTGCTGTTTTGGTTGGTGATCTTCGCATGCAAGTTTACTTTTGCCTACTTTCTACAGGTAGGGCTATTTTGTTTTTGTCTTAATATTGAATTTCATCAGGTTAAAGAGGTTCATCTTTCGGTTGTACGGCTATTATATGTACTTCACTGTGTGATTTAAGATTTGGTAATTGGGTTAAAAGCGAGATGTCATGCTACTTTTATTCTGTGTTTCAATTGTAGATTCAACCTCTTGTTGGACCCACCAATGATATACGGGAGCTTGGGCGTTTGGACTACTCATGGCACGATCTTATCTCAAAGAGTAAGTTCACTTTTACTTATTTGTATTATCTTTTTTGTGTTTACTTAGTTTTGGTTTAAACTAAAACCTAATATTCTTGCTATTCCTTTACACAATGCAAAGCTGCTCTTTGAGATTGAGTGAAAGTTCTGGCTTCTCTGTGATGTCACTTCTAATGATTTTAAAGGTTTTTATTTAGGGGTGTATGATGTAATGTTGTTTCTCGATGAATTTATTTGTTACTATGACTTGAGGCTTTGTTGTAGTACTCTCAAAATTATTAACTTTATCATAGAGTACTTTTTAAGGTCAGTTTGGAGTTCCACTCATTAGCTTAATCCAACTCTTCTTCTCTCACCTTAGCAAAAAAGCCAGTTCGTCTTTGTTTGCAGTCCGTACATAACAGTGGAACTTCTTCATGCAGAATAACTAAATCTATTTATTTAGTTTGGCAAATCAACTACCATTCATGTTTAATTGTTTTTTCTGGATTACGCCGCATTTTTCCTTTCTTTTTTAATGAGGTTTATCGTTTCTTAGTTGCTTTATATTATTGATCTGTTGTTGTGGTCTTTGCAGAGAATAATAATGCCTTGACCATTGTTAGTCTTTGGGCTCCTGTTATAGCTGTAAGTGTCTCCTTTTTCTTTGGTTTTACTTTTTAATGCACATGGAGGTGATGCTATCCGTTTGCTGACTTGAGGCTCTATTTTTCTAGGATGTAGCCAAAAGTTGGTCGATCTTAAATATGGTTTAACACGTTGTTCATTATTGTATTATTTATAACTGGGAAGTTTGCATTTCTAATATTTTCTTATGGTTCAGATCTATCTCATGGATATCTACATATGGTACACTCTTTTGTCAGCCATTATTGGTGGTGTAATGGGTGCACGTGCTCGATTAGGCGAGGTATTAACACCATTAACTGGATTTAATTGCTTCATAGGCTTGTTAATTTGATTAGTTGGATAATTACCAAAAAATAATTCTAATTTTAATATTTGTCATGCTTCTTTCTTATTTCTAAACGTTGCTAATTCATCATGGTATATTATCTTCCTTATTTATTGATCTGTTTCAGATACGTTCAATTGAGATGGTGCACAAACGTTTTGTGAGTTTTCCAGAAGCCTTTGTAAAGAATCTTGTCTCTCCTCAAACAAAAAGGTGGCTTTCAAATTTAGATTGTTGTTTTATAATTTGTTTGAGCGTTTCTTTTAAATGATAATAATCATTTTTTCTTCAATTGATGTGCTCTTTCAGGCTTCCCTTTAACAGGCAGGCACCTCAGGTGAGATTTAAATTGGTTGTGTTTGGTTATCTAACTCAGAAATTTTTTTAGTATTCATTTTTCTGCTTCTTGTTTTACTTGTAGTAGGTTCTTTGCTTGTTATAGGATTCTTATTTCTGGAATACATTTTGAAGTTGAAATATGTGGTTGATGTGTTCAGGATTCTCAGGATATGAACAAGACATATGCTGCTATGTTTTCTCCATTTTGGAACGAGATCATTAAAAGTCTGCGTGAAGAAGATTATATCAGTAATAGGTGACCTGCTGGCAATTGGTTTTCATAGAGGAAATATGTTGTTGCTACTTGATATTCTTTATTATATTTCTGATTCTGTTTTATAGTCAGTATGCATTGATCCTTCACCATTCTTATGCTTCCAGGGAGATGGACTTGCTTGCTTGTCCTAGCAACACAGGAAGCCTGAGATTGGTACAGTGGCCTTTGTTTCTTCTTAGCAGTAAGGTGCAAGTTCAACCTGATGATTTATAAGTGGAAAAACATAGTTTGGTTTTGTACTCAAGTTTGTTTGTCGATTTGTTCTTTTGTAGATCTTATTGGCCGTTGATTTGGCCTTGGATTGTAAGGATAGACAAACAGATCTTTGGAATAGAATATGTAGGGATGAATACATGGCATATGCAGTTCAGGAATGCTACTATAGTATTGAAAAGCTATTATATTCACTGATTGACGGTGAAGGGAGACTCTGGTATGAATCTCTTTTGATCCTCTTTTAATCTTTCAAGATTTTTTCTTTGAAACTACAGGTGACGTTTCTTATTGTTGTTGCTGATGGTAGGGTTGAACGAATCTATCGTGAGATCAACAACAGTATAATGGAGGGTTCACTTGTTATAACCCTATCTCTTAAGAAGCTTCCAGTGGTTTTACAAAAATTAACAGCTCTTACCGGTCTCCTGGTACATGTTGATCTTATATCTAGATTACTAAAAGTTTCTGCTTCTTATGAAGAAATTTGTGTGCATCAATTTATTTGTTCAAAAATTTTGTTTGTTTAAATCCTTTTCTAATCATAACTGCTGCATGGCATTTTTGGCTGCTTAGCGTGCATATGACTGCTTCAGAAGTTATATCTGTGGGTTGTTTGAATGTTGTTTTACTCTTTGGTAAAGTAAAACTTAGAACAGCGATTGAGGAGGGAAAAAAAATGGAAAGAAAACGGAAAAAGAGAAAAAAAAAAAAATCAGCTGCTATGAATATAAGGTCTATATTTCTAATGGTATCGTACTAGTAGGAATAATGCAAAAGATGCAGTTATAAAAGTTTCATTTATATATATGTATATAATATATATATATATATATTTTTGAAGAAACAAACTGTCATTGGTAAAAATCAATGACAAAAGGAGCGAGGACAGGAGGTGCCCGCAATAAAGAAAAGAAATGAAACTGCCAGAAAATAATAAAGTACAGAAAAAAAAAAACTAGCAGAAACAAATACAACACCCCTACCCACCTGCCCGTGTTTACATCCTTCCAATTCAAAATGATTAAACAAAACATTGTCTATGAATTTTATTAGTTTGGTAGTTCCTTGGTGTCTCAATCTTTTGCATATCTTATTCTCACGTGTAAGTGTTCTTTATAGTTTGTTGTATTTTTTTATCTGACTAGCGATGATAATGAATGGTGTATGACAGTTACGGAATGAAGATCCTGAACTTACCAAGGGGGCTGCGAAAGCTGTGTTTGATCTATACGAGATTGTTACGCATGACCTACTGTCATCAGATTTAAGGTAAGATTTGTTACACGTTAGTTTCTTTTTGGATTGGCAGCTTTTGTTAGTTTTGTTATTATTGTTCCTTTTATTTTTGATAAATGACGAGCACTTCATAAATAAAATCATAAATCTTACACCCGGACTTAATTAATGACAAGATGTCCTCAGAACAGCCAAAAAGGAGAAAGAAAACAAAACAAAACTGAAACTGAAACTGAAACTGAAACTGAAACTGAAACAGGACTTTTACAGTTGGTGACTTACGTTACCCACTTCATTCTCCCAACTTAAAAGGATCAAAGAAAGCCGGATGAGCAGCTTTATTATATCCTTGAGATTTTCACCCGTTTCCTTGTATATGCTGCAGGGAGCAACTTGATACATGGAACATTTTAGCAAGAGCTAGAAATGAAGGGCGCCTGTTTTCTAGAATACAATGGCCCACAGACCCAGAAACTGTAAGATCTTCTGTGAAAGTTTGAAAGATGGACATCTTATTTTGTCATGTCTTTTGCATTTCTGATTTCCCTCCGCCTTTCCTTGATGGTCACAGAAAGAGCTAGTGAAGCGGTTGCACCTTCTTCTTACTGTAAAGGACTCTTCTGCTAATATTCCAAAGAACCTTGAAGCAAGAAGAAGATTGGAGTTTTTCACAAATTCATTGTTTATGGACATGCCTTCAGCCAAGCCAGTTAGTGAAATGATGCCTTTCAGGTACTTCTGATCTACCTTATCATAGAAGCTGGTTATATCTTTTTCTCTTTAATTATGGGATATTAAATGTATATTTTTTTTTTCCTTCGGCTTTTTGTTTGAGAATAGCGTCTTCACCCCGTACTACAGTGAGACTGTACTTTATAGTTCCTCTGAACTGCAAAAGGAAAATGAAGATGGAATATCAATTCTTTTCTATCTTCAGAAAATTTTTCCAGGTATCCTTCTCTTGCTTCTCAGGTGCCTCATAGTTGGTTTTGTTTTTTGTTTGTTTTTTTGTTTTGTTTTGTTTTGTTTTTTTGATGTAGACTTAGGGCCTGGCATTGCTTTTAGGCTGTTGAAGAAGAGAAGTATAAGTTATGTTTCAATTAGTGTTTGGATCCAAATTTCTTGAGGACAAAAATGACGTTTAAAATTTTTAATAAGCTGTAAAAATGGAAGCGCAGGTACAAGTTTCATAGTCTTCTTAGAAGTGCTTTTCTGAGAAGCAACATTTTGTGGCTTTGATCGGAATTCTGGTAGGTCAAAGCTCTTCCAAAAATCTATCCAAACACTCCCAAAGAGTCGCTTCCATGAAGCAATGCCATACAGGTCCTTGATGTACTGTAGACTGTCATGGATGAGCACCCTCTATCTATCATTCTATCTTTATCATTAATGCACAACCATTTAGTTGTGGTATTTTTTTTTTCAACAAGTTTTTTTAATGCTGTATGAGCTCCTCTCATTATACTTTCCTCACTTCCATCAGGCTGCCGGTCCATTTTTGCATTGGTTTGCATAAAAAATATTTCTAGTGGTTTATGTCAATGTTCTAACGTATCTTACTATCACAAGGTCTTGAAGAGCCAAATTGAACCTAAGAGCTCTGACTCTGCCGATATTGTAGTAGATAATTGTTCCAATCTTAAGTTTTTGTCCAACTGGTTTCTTTCTCTTCCTGTTTAATTTCTTGGTGATTCACTTTGTCGAAAGAAATTTTCATTTGTGTCCCAACAAAAAAAAAAAAAAAAAAAAGAATTAGCAAAATACTAGGCCAGAGTCAAACTTGTATTCTGCTTGTGCTTGACTTGATTGAAAATATATAAATCTCATGCTTCCGTATATTTATTATTTTTAAATCAGAAAACTTCCTGTAGTTTATGACTGAATCAATTACAAAGGAAAGAAGGCAACTGATCCTCAAACAACAAAATAAAAACAGAGAAAGCAAAATAAAATAAAATCAATTATTCCCCCCATCGCATCTATCCAGTTTAAAACAATCAAGAAGAAAGGAAGTCCTTAAAATACTTTATCAGTCTAGACCCACAAAGAAGCCAAATCCTTTGCCTTTCCAAATTGTTAGGAACCTATAGTACTAGACTTGAGAAGTTAGTAGTGAGGGGATTATTAGAGGGTGGTTAGTAGTTTATTAGAGAGAGGGACTTAGTAATGGGCTATTAGGAGGGAGGATGGAATGATTTTAGACTATCATTGAGTGCCTGAGTGCGTTGGAAGGCTTAAGGGGTCCTCGAGATCCCTCTATTATCTCATATTTTCCTTATGTTTCTATTCCTTTTGATTCAATGAAATGTCAAGATTGCTAGGTTCCTATCACAAACTGATCAATGCATGTCTGTTTTATGTCAGACTGTTTAACCAGTTGAAAGTACATGAGTCTGGTTCACTAATTTGCCAAGCACGGTCAATTTAAAACCTAAGTTAGACTGCTAACTCTTTGCCCCTTATATATCCCCCTTTTGCTTGCGTTTATAGTTAGTTAATTGATTTTATTTTTTTCTTTTATTTGGTGGCCTGGTGGCAATCGTTCATTCCCCTTGGGGTGTGTTTGGTACGTGGGATTAGGACTAGGATTGGGATAAATAGTGCTAATCCTATGTTTGGTGGCAGTTTTTGACTGGATAACAAATCCGTTGACCAAAAAATAATTCCACAAACATGGGATTAATAATCCCTCAATGGAATTTTTAATCCCTTGGACCAGATAAGAAAGTCATATCCTTGTTTGTTGCCCACTACCAAAGTTTGCCGTCACCATCGTGCTCCTCCAGCACCAGATGACGAAGGCCTGTCATTCTTATTGTCGAAGCTTGTTGTTGTTCCCCTCCACCATTGGCCCTTCCCCCATCCTTGCAAGAGCTCGCTAGAGATCGTAGCTCACGACCCATGCCTGAATCTCCGTCCATTTTCCGTCTGTGCCTTAAATCCTCATTGATCATCATTGCCCATACTTGGACCTCTATTGATTTTCATTCTCCGCCATGGATCTCCTGTTAATCATAATACGCATCCTTGGATCTTTGTCAATCGCAGCCTCCCAACCCTGAATCTTCATTATTCGCCACGCGCCCAAGCCAGTAGCCCAGCTTCACACCACCGGCCATCCCACTCCATCGAGATTCTCTACCGCCACAACCTTATTCTCTTGCTGATTGACCTAGCCATGGAGAGAGAAGAAGGGAGATACAGAGAGATAGAGAGTGGAAGAAAGAGATTTTTCAGTTTTTTTTTAAGAAAATTAATTTTTTAATTTTTTTGAAATATATTTTAATTTTTTTGAATCATATTTTAAAATCTTCATTTGATGGATTAATTTATCAGAATAATTCTAGTTATTATCTAATTTAATGATTTATCAAATATTAGATTCCGTTTCAAAAATTAAAAATACATATTAGATTGCTTTTCTAGACTTTTTATCCAACAATCTACCAAATACAGGATGGGATTGTGCTTAATTCAATCAAATCAAATCCAATCCAATCCAATCCAATCCAATCCGATCACGGTAATCCTATTCAATCTGGTGTACCAAACAGGGCATTAGGATTGTACTTAATCTAATTAAATCCAGTGCAATCTAATCTGATCCCTGTAATCCTATCCAATCTGGTGTACCAAACAGGACCTTAGGGGGCATTTGGAGAACAAATTCAATTTTAATTTTACTCAAATACAATACAATTTTACACCAAACACAAATTTTGTAACAGTGTTACGAAAACAATTACTATTCAAAACATTTTTAAAACAATCACATCAACTTTTCAACTCTACTATTTATCTCTACTTTTACCAATCACATCAACTTTTTAACTCTAAAATATTTTTCATCCAAACAAACATTTCATTCAAATACAAA
Organism: Antiaris toxicaria; assembly: GCA_035233585.1. Taxonomy (NCBI): domain Eukaryota; kingdom Viridiplantae; phylum Streptophyta; class Magnoliopsida; order Rosales; family Moraceae; genus Antiaris; species Antiaris toxicaria. The sequence goes on from CP141155.1 coordinate 4,626,006, forward strand.
ACAAATACTTTTCAACCAAATACAACATTCAAAAAACAAATTTCATTCAAATACAATCAAAACGCAATACGTTTACCAAACGTCCCCTTAGTATATTGTTAATCAGATACTGAAAATCTTGCAAGCTTTTGAATAGTTTACTTTGTTAGTAATTTTTATTTCCTTTAATCTTTTACTTCATCTAGGAAAAGATGCTTAATATTATTGTTTCCTCCTAGATGAGTGGAAGAACTTTTTGGAACGGATTGGTCGGTCAGACTCAACAGAAGATGCTGAATTGCAGAAAAGTTCAAGTGATTCTTTGGAGCTTCGGTTTTGGGTATCCTACCGAGGACAGACTTTAGCTAGGACTGGTTTGGTTCCTTTGCTTTCACTACTATATTTCAATTCCTTTCTGACCTTTTTTTGGATTGCAGAGTGCAGCATATCCTTTATTTATGTTCTTTCCTTTCTGTAATATTTTAATTATATATATGAAAAGGGCAACAGTTCATTGGATATGTTTCTTATGACTCGTAATTGCAGTGCGTGGTATGATGTACTATAGAAGGGCTTTAATGTTGCAAAGCTATTTGGAAAAGAGATCGCTGGGAGGTATTTCTTTAAGGACTTCTGATTACTTCATTGTCTTTCATGGTCATCGACATGGACATATTTTTACTTTGATCACATCTTTTTTCCTGTACCAATAGTGGATGGATACTCTCAAGCCAGCATCCCTACTAGTGAAGGTTTTGAGTTGTCACGTGAATCCCGGGCACAAGCAGATATAAAGTTTACCTATGTGGTGTCATGCCAAATTTATGGGCAACAGAAGCAGAGAAAGGCGCCGGAGGCTGCTGATATATCTCTTTTGTTGCAGAGGTATTAATCTTTTAAATTGAAGCACAAGAATAGCTATCACTAATCTCTTATTACTGGTTTACATGGAGAAAGTAACACGAGAAGGGCGTGAAAAATAAAAATTGAAAGACAGAAGGAAGGAAAAAAAAAAAATGTATGGGCACCATTATTGATATGAATTCATGAAAAATAGAGGTCATATTTTCATGGTTATGACTTACTAATTTTCTTGCTTCCTGTTTAGTGGAATCAGTTAAGCTGTTAAGCTATTAGCTTATTACTATACACCCTTTCAGACTGCCATACCAGGTTGATGTCAATTCTCATATGACATCAATATCAGAACTTGATTCAAATTGGGCTTTGCATGGTGATGAAACTGCATATGACATGCTGGCAATTTTGCAGAACTCTCACTTAATTAACATGCCTTGGCTGTTAAAACTTTTTTTTAATTAATTAAATTTTTTTGGATTCTGCCATGCATGTGGAATTAGTTTCTGACTTCTTTAAAACTAAAAAGTTTTGTACTAAAAGCTTGTGTTTTGTTTTGTTTTTTTGTTTGTTTGTTTGTTTGTTTTTTTTGTTTGTTTTTCATTTCAATCTTTGGTTATTAGGAATGAGGCACTTCGAGTTGCTTTCATACATGTTGAAGAGAGTGGTGCAACTGATGGAAAGGTTTCAAAAGAATTTTATTCAAAGCTTGTTAAAGCTGACATACATGGAAACGATCAGGTAAATAATTGCTCTAAGTTTCTGTTTTCTGTTGTCTGTTAACTTTTATTCTTGGAGGGGTTTGATTGGGAATTAGACCATAGGGCCTCGAAAGCTGATATTGATAATGAGTGTCGAGTTAATTGTGCAGCACAGTAGCGGTAGGCTAATAATCGGTTTCGTTTTACAGGCTACTCTATGTAAATTACTTTTTATTGCTTTAATATGATATGGTATTGATTTGAAAATTTAGTAGATAACATCTTTGTTTTCTTCTTCTTCCAATAATAGATACAGGAAAATCGTTTCTTCTTTGAAACTAAGAGAAACAACTAATATAATTCACAATATGCTGAAATCATCTGCAAAATTTGAGGTTCACAATTTGCTGGATGGTTCTTTTTATTTTACTAGCTTCATTAGTGATGTTTCCAATTTCTAACAGTGTGCTTAATCTCATTCTCATGCTCATTGGTCACGAGAGTTATATTTTTGATTGGATGAATTGCTTAGGAAGACTTTTCATTAAGGATCCCGAGCGTTGTGTGTGTCTTACTTTTACCTATCTGCAGGAAATATTTTCTATTAAACTTCCTGGTGATCCAAAGCTTGGTGAAGGGAAGCCTGAAAACCAAAATCACGCTATAATCTTCACTCGTGGAGAGGCTGTTCAAACTATTGACATGAATCAGGTCAGTTTTTTATCTTTCTTCAAGCAGTTACGAATCTGATTCCTAGATAACTTTGATTTTGTCAGTTAGTATTGTATGTTTGGATTTATGATTATCTTCTTTCCCGAACTGAAGGAAGCCAATGTATGATTGACCACCATTATGGTGTTTTACAGGATAACTACCTTGAGGAGGCAATGAAAATGAGAAATCTTCTAGAGGAATTCCATACTAGTCATGGCCTTCGGCCTCCAACTATTCTTGGTGTTAGAGAGCATGTCTTTACGGGAAGGTTGGGCTGGCGGCTACTGCTGCTGCTACCTTTTAGTTTAACTTTTAATTTTTATTTTTAGGGTGTCTGGCTTCTTTTGTATATTGATAATCTTCTTAGCCACTGTTATACATGTTCCTACAGTGTCTCGTCGTTAGCATGGTTTATGTCAAATCAAGAAACTAGCTTTGTGACGTTGGGCCAACGTGTACTAGCAAAGCCTCTCAAGTGAGTAGATAACAACCTTTTTTTTTAATTTTAATTTTATTTTTTATTTTTGAAATCATTTTCTTATAAGGAATCCTCTCAAGTGAGTAGATAATAACTCTTTTTTTTTTTTTTTTAATTTGTTAACTTTTTACTTTTTTTTTAAATTTATTATTTAATTATAAGGATTCATTGTCTTTCATATTATAATGGTCCCCACCACACACAAACCACCCTCCCACTCCCACTCTAATATCTGAGGATCTGAGGATCTGAGGATAACTTATCCTTGGATGGCTTATCTTATGCTTTATACTAATAAAATTTCTCTTTCTTGATTGCAAAGCAAAGAAAGTGTTTAAAGATCATTTTAACATCATTCTGCCGGAATTGTTGCTATAGTCATATTTTCTGTGCTCTGTTTGCCCTAAAGTCCATAGTCTGCTTATTGTTCTGTCTTGCTAAAGCGAAGCTTTAGTGTTTACTTTAACTATATCTGCTGAAACTAAATTCTGCATCTGTTAGATAGAAATTATGTTTTGGAAAGTGCTTTTCATATTTATTTCTTTTATCATGTGGATCGTGATATTTGCTGATGCCAGTATTCGTGTGTATGAATTTTCTTTTCAACAATTTTAAACTGCCTGTGTAAAACGTTTTCTGATCTTATATTTTCCCTTTTTAGACTTTTTTGTGCTGTGGAGTCTCCTTAGATTATCACTTGTAACTGCTATTATATTTACGGTTGGATTTTGTTTCTGAAAACAAAAAATTATTTTTCTTGCAGAGTTCGCATGCACTATGGGCATCCAGATGTGTTTGACCGTGTATTCCACATAACTCGAGGTGGCATTAGCAAGGCATCACGTGTTATTAACATTAGTGAAGATATCTATGCAGGTGGGTAGGGAATAGTGAGTATGTTTTTGTACGTCATTTATGTGTTGTTATAGTTGAACATTCTTAGTGATAGAATAGTTGATGAAATTCCACTATTGGCATCCAATTTATCTTGATGGAAACAAAACGCTACAGGGTTCAACTCAACACTGCGGCAGGGCAATGTTACACACCATGAATATATTCAGGTCTATACTGCTAGTGTTTATTTATTTATTTGTTTTTTCTTTTTCTCTATTTCTATGTTGATTAGATTCCAGTTTTTGGTCATTTGATAGACTGTTCTGTTTAGGTTGGAAAAGGAAGGGATGTTGGCTTGAACCAGATTGCCCTGTTTGAAGGGAAAGTTGCTGGTGGAAATGGGGAGCAGGTTCTTAGTAGGGACATTTACAGACTTGGACAACTTTTTGACTTCTTTAGGATGTTTTCTTTCTTCTTCACAACTGTTGGTTTCTATGTTTGCACTATGGTACGTCCTCGATTGTTCTTGTTGCCATTGTAAATAACCTAACTTGGCATTTATGTTTCTGGAAATTTCCTCACGGCTATTTCTACTTATGCAGATGACAGTCCTCACAGTGTACATATTCTTATATGGAAGGGTTTATCTGGTACATATTCTCTTTCTACTCGTATTCTTCTTTTTGATCATTAGAAGCCTTGTTTCTCGTCAGAAAAATAATAGCAATAGTGACAAACATTAATGACAAAAACAATAAATAAATAACTAAACATACATATGAATTTATAATTTGCGGATGTGATGGCCAAACAAGCAAGAAATTCAAAGGTGCTGTTTTTAGTGGAGACAATTTGTTAGGGAACTTGATGGTGGAGTTATAATTTGCTAGTCAAGGCTGTTTTATAAAGGCATCTCTTTCATCAGCTTCTCTTATAAACTATTTGCATTTTAATGATGCTTTCAGGCTCTCTCTGGTCTTGATGAACAAATTGTAAAGCAAGCGAAAAGATATGGCAACACAGCACTGGATGCTGCTTTAAATGCACAGTTCCTAGTTCAGATTGGAGTCTTTACGGCAGTCCCAATGATCATGGGTTTCATACTCGAACAGGGATTGCTGAAGGTTAGTCCAACTTAAGTATGTATATTGAATCAGAAAGATGTCATGGGATCTCGGGTTTGGTATGTTTTGATGTCTATACGTTTGTGTTCTTTCTTTTATAGTTCTGAAGACTCCTTGTGCTCTTCTAATGTACTGGCTTTTAGTTTCAATAAAGTTACGTTTTCTATTGGGGAAAAGAGGAAAAATAAAAAAAAAATCTTTCCCACCAGATAATTTGGATATTGGAATTGCTGTGTTGATGGAAGGGGATTTTTTTTTTGGTGCCTTGAGGGGGAAGGAAACTTGTGGAGAAAGCCCTTTTTTCTTTTTTTGGTAATTCCTTAACTTGTTGCTTTAATATTTGCAGGCAGTTTTCAGCTTCATTACAATGCAGCTCCAGTTATGTTCTGTGTTCTTCACTTTCTCATTAGGAACTAGAACTCACTATTTTGGACGTACAATTCTCCATGGAGGTGCAAAAGTACGCATCTCGTCTGAAATCTCTGGTTTTGTAGCTTGTCGTTTTTAAATGGAAACAAAAATTTCAAACTACGGTTTTGTATTTTATCAACAGTACCGTGCAACTGGTAGAGGCTTTGTTGTCCGGCACATCAAGTTTGCTGAAAACTACCGGCTCTACTCAAGAAGTCATTTTGTCAAGGCGTAAGTAGTAATTATTAAAAGTTCTTTAGATGAATTTATGCATATTTGGATGCAGGAATGTTAAATTTATCCATGTTTGGAAGATATTGAAGTTCTGTTAGTAAAAATGTAACCCTTGCAAACCATTTCCTCACAGGCTTGAAGTGGCTGTGCTTCTCATAGTTTACATCGCATATGGGTATACCAGCGGGGGGGCTGTTTCCTTTGTTCTGCTAACTCTTAGTAGTTGGTTTTTGGTCATTTCCTGGCTCTTTGCACCTTATATCTTTAATCCATCTGGTTTTGAGTGGCAAAAGTAAGTAATTGACAATTTTGGTTAGTTCTGGATATATATATATATATATATATACTTGTATATTTTTACTTTCCTTTTAGCTGTTATATTAACTTTCTATGCATGAATTAAACAGAACGGTGGAGGATTTTGATGATTGGACCAGTTGGCTTCTCTATAAAGGTGGTGTCGGGGTTAAGGGGGATGATAGCTGGGAGTCTTGGTGGGATGAGGAGCAGGTCTGCGACTGAGAAATGATTCTTCTTAGAACTTCCATTTCCTTATGCTTTGCATTCTCCAAGTCTTTTTTTTTATTGCTGTTTTCTGTGTTATCATTCTATTCTTGTGTTAAGTTCTTTTCTTTTTCTTGTAGCTGCATATCCAAACACTGAGAGGTCGTATATTGGAAACAATTTTAAGCTTGAGATTCCTCATTTTTCAATATGGGATTGTTTACAAGCTCCACCTCACTGGGGACGAGAGATCACTTGCGGTATGCTTCATGCTCCGAACTACCTGAATATATTAAAATAGTCCCTGATGTTCGATATGTGTTTCTTGAGATTTGAAGTAATTGTACTCTGGATCTTTATTTTTCATGGTGTGTGCAAATGCTTTCCTTGTGTAGATTTATGGATTTTCCTGGGTCGTACTGGTTGCTATTGTTATGGTGTTCAAGGTATGTGTTATTTGTAACTTCTCTCTTCCCTGAGTATGCTTTATTTAAATTGTGAAACTGACACAATCATTTATGTTCTCTTGCATTGTAGATCTTTACTTACAGCCCTAAAAAGTCGGCCAACTTCCAGTTAGTGATTCGATTCACACAGGGCGTTACATCCTTGTTGCTTATTGCAGCCATCACCCTGGTTGTTATATTCACTAATCTCTCTGTAGCGGATTTATTTGCATGCCTTCTTGCATTTGTTCCTACTGGCTGGGCAATACTGTGTGTAAGTTCGACTACTTTTAGCATCTTCTCAATTCAGCTTGTTTGATTGCATTATTTTGATCCTTGTTTGCCCTGAAAATCAGCTGGCTATCACCTGGAAGAAGGTGGTGAGGAGCCTTGGCTTGTGGGAGTCGGTCCGCGAGTTTGCTAGAATGTATGATGCTGGCATGGGTGTGATCATCTTTGCTCCAATAGCATTCTTGTCATGGTTTCCATTCATCTCCACCTTTCAGTCTCGATTTTTGTTCAACCAAGCTTTCAGCCGCGGATTGGAAATCTCCATCATCCTTGCCGGAAACAAAGCAAATGTCGACGTCTAATTTTCGAATTATTCTTTTGTAACTTAGTCCTGGGGATCTGACATTATTATAGCTGTATATTTGGTTGTAAAAATGTTGTGCTTTTTTGTAGGAGATCACTCTGTTTTTCAAGACTACATCGGTTTCCATTTGTATTTTAATACAATGCTATTTTTTGATATTTATGTTTTCGTACGTGTCATTCTTCCAAATTTTTCGATAGGATATCGAAGTAACTGATTGATTCATTCATGTTCCGTTATGAAACGTTCGTCGTTGAGTAAACCACGCCCTTCACATGCCATTTGTATATTGAGACATTGTTTTTGTCGTCATTTGTATGTCAAGACTCTTTTTGTCTTGTTTTTCTTCACGACAGGATATTTTTTGAGCTTCTAAATGATATTTATAGGAAAATGCTTAAGAACACCGTCACCTATGGACACACCATAAGCCTTATTCTGCAAGATTTATATTTTATATTTGTAAATGACATTTAACACAATTGGTATTTTATTGCAATGTTATTTTCTGGAGGTTACAAATGGTGTAGGCGTACGTATCAGTCGGTTGTTCTTTTCTCTTACAATTTGCATTTTATAACAGCGTCGTACTTCTTCCATTTCGTTGCCTCTTAGGCTGATTGATTTAAGTTCAGATCCTTAGACATGAAATTACATCTTTGGATTATTTCTACTTCCAACCAGGGACTTCGATGACTCTTTCCTTTCAAATTTACGGTCGTTCTAAAGAAGCAATATGCTTCAGTCCATTTCTTTAACATGCTGGGGAAGTCAAATGGAGATCGTTTAAAATTTTTGTCCATTACCTGTGATGGTACTGTAGATATTGTTTCTATGCTTCCCTCCTCATCTTAGAACTAGCAAGGCCAACACTTGCAAGGCACAATTCTCCAATATGAACTATGAATTAAATATTTATTTGAGGAGAAAAAAAAAAAAAAAACTGAAGTAAACCACATAAAAAGAACGAAATAAAAATAAGGATATCAACAAATGGTAAACACCTTAAACAAAAAACTCGAAACTCTTTTTACAGTAAAGATCTATCAACGACTAAGGCAATGAGTGTTGCAATGCAAGTTCTGATTCTTTGAAACATCAATATGTTCTGTGAATATTCACTGTGGATTTAATAAATATTCTTCGTCATATCTGCTCATAGATTACATGTTGGGTATGTGAGACTGATTTCTTGCCTCTTGGCATTGTCACTTACATAATTAGAACTGTCAAGAGTACACCATAACATAGGTACAGCATTTACATTTCAGAAATAAAAATATAACGCACGTTCAACAAGTATATTCTATTTTCTTTTCATGTAGGTAAGAAATATAATATTTCTTTTTATTATTTTTCTCGAGTCAATCTGATGCAAGAATATAATCTCAATATAACTTTCTTGTATAAGTTTGAAATCAATTGAAACATATATAAGATAATAATCTAGTCTATAAATTACCTAAATCAAATTAACAAAAGTATTTAAGAGGTCCATGGACCTCTCCCCTTTCCTATATGAAGCATTTCTCATAATAACCAAGTTTGATTCTTTATCAACTGCACTGCACGCAGACCAGTAGGAAATATTTATAAAAAAGATGAATGACAAATGCTAAGTTGTTTAAAAAAGAAATGAAAAAAAAAATCCATAACAACATTTAAGGGATGAAAACTTCTAAATATACCAAGTATAAGGAATGTTTAATATGTTTTAAATTGAAATATAATCATTCCTATCAAGATTTCTAAATAGAATCACGGAAAATCCAGTTTTAATTGTAAAATTCTGTTTCATTAGAAAGTTGTTCTATTATCAAAATTTAAAAAGAAAAATCCAATTCACATATATAAGACACAAAAATGATCTAGGCATTGCAAATGATTGGTGTCAAGCCTTCACCAGTAGGTTGTCGAAGAACCAAAAATTTGAACTTCTTGCCCTTTTCTGTGAATAGATCTTCGAAAGGTTTCCTCTTATGCAATTCTCTTAACCAAGAAATTCACAACATATATCAATCAATCACCATCAAGCCAAGAAAATAAATTAAAAAAATAAATAACCTCAGTAAGTAAAGGTAGAGGTGAAAATTGAAACCAAAAAGTAACATTGGAACAATATGGAATTTCGCAAACGACAGAAAGAAAGATGAGGAAATGACACCACCCACTGGATACTGTTGACATCTTCATGGTGAGACCATGTAAATACAGAGCTCTAACACAATTTGCATTGATGAACAGTTCCTATGAGAAAAGGTAACTTTCTTATTGCACCAAATAATTATTGTGTCTTATGACAAGATATTATACCTGTATTGTAAATGTGGAGGTTACAACTCTCTCTCTTGTGGCTTGGTATTTGAGCAAAATAATTCTTGAGGGGTAGGGGAATATTGATCACTTATACCGTTGGGTGTGAGGTCGCTTTAGTGATTTGTTTTTGCAAAAGATTACATGGTAAAGAAACATTAATCAGCATAAGTTAACATAAACAACATGATTCAACATTCACAGACCTAGCATATGGCCAAAATACCAAGAACAATTTAAAAAAAAAAGAAAATAAAACAAAACAATAACACACGTCCAAAAAACAAACCAGAATCTATTGCAACAAAGAAAATAAGTTGATTAAAGCTCAAAGAAAAAGCCAAGGTTGAAGGACCACTGACTCTATATTGTGAGAGACAGTTCAAAGGAAAAAAAAAAAAGGGAGTGATTCATTGAGACATTTTAAAAAAAATACTTCGATCACTGAAGAAGACCCCAAAATTCTTCAAGTACCAACATACATATTAAATTAATCAGACCTCAAAAATCAAATGAAAAATCACCTCCAAGACTAAGGTAAAACGAAATTAATAATCCACAAAAATGGATAGAAAACTCACTGGAAAATTGAACATAAGGAACGCCAAAGCAGTGAATTTCTCTCAACCTTCTTCAAGGTTAATACAACTGATCTTATTTGTTTTCTCTCTGAACCTAGCCACACCACTATCCAAACCCAGTCCCTGTTTTTTCCCTCCCAACATATAATGGTTGTCAACAACTGAACCTCAACTGAAAGGTAAATGCAATTGAAACAGAGCACCTGTAAACCCGTCGTCCAAACCACTTTTTCTTTTTATTTTATTTTTATGTCGTTGAAATCATTGGATGATGGCTTGGAAACGCAGTGAGGAATATACGGAGAAGAATTTCGAAGCGGAAGAAGCAGGGGGAGACAGAAAGACGCTTTGCTTATGAGGTTTGGTTTCGAAGAAGAAAAGGATCCGAGAGCTGAATCGCAGAGCCGAGAGATAGAAAGAGAAGTGGCCCCAAATGGGAGCTATGAACTGGCTTTCGGCACCACAAACCCAGTAGCAGAAAATCACAAAAAACTTTCACCATACGTCCTGATCATTGATTTTCTTCTAAAAAAAATTTTCTTAGCAACCAAACACAAGAATGAAAAATAGCGAAAAACCCCTAAATCATGGAGGAAAGTTGAAGAAAAGATTTGGGTTTTCCCTTAAAGTCTCAAAACTCTCACATATACGGTGAAGGGTTTTTCCGATCACCACGAAACGTCGTCGTCGAGTAGCGGCGAATCGGACGGAGAGAGAGAGCACAAGCGGAGGATCGGACGGGTACAGAGACAGAAAGAATTACACGATGCCTCTAGCAATTCTCGAAAGGACAAGGGAGTTTCATAGGACGCGAGGCTGTAAAAATAGATCAGTGGTTTTTTTTTTTTTTGAAAGATGTATGGGCGGTACTTTAAATTTGGTGGGGTGGGGGTGGTGTGTGGTGTGGAAAGGATAACAACATGTGGGATTAGCGTGTGAGGTGTGTCTGTTGTTATCAGCCAAAATATTTTCTCATTCTGTAGATGAAATCATAATTAAGAAAAGGAAGTGGGTAATTTCACAATGTCTTGCATAAATCCCGACTATACTCGCACCTAGAACGGCAGAATTCATTTACCAGCCACTCTCAAAACTTTAGAGAAAAATAAAAACGTAAAGGGCATTGTGTTGCTACACTCTACAAAACTCAATTAACAAGGAAAATTGAATCTCATGTATGCCAACTTGTCAGCTACTTTTCTTAAATGTAAATGATGTAAATAATGAGAGATGACAACTAACATGAACGATTTCTAAAACATCCAACTAGGTTGGCACCCTTTAGAAATCTCATCCCACGTTAAGCCATCAACTCAATTTTATTAATTTAATAAAATCGAGGAAAACAAATAATTGTTATGTATAGGGAGTATAATTAAAAAAGACAAGCCCAAAGGCTAAATACAGAAGAAATAACCAGAAGCAAAGGGATCTACTCCTTTTAAATGAAAAGGAGGCCTCATTAAAACCTTCTACCTGAAAAACCCAGTGGGAAAAACCAGATAGAAGGAAAAAGAGTGCATGATCCATTCCGGCCTTCTATTCCTCAAGTAATCTCAGGATGCCTTGCAGCAATATGATGGTCAGAAAGTAAAGTCTCTTTCCACCAACGGCATTAGAGTGCCACCAAAGCTAATGAACCGCATGCTCAGCAAGCCTATCAGCCACTAAATTCCCCTCTGGACAAATATGAGATATTCTTCAATGTCCATCTGTCCGATTTTCAACAAGTGGAATGCTGTTTTGCGTTCTGTTTCCATGGACCATTAAGGTGGCGTTTGGTATTGTTTTTGAAATGTTTTCTGTTTTCAAAAAAATTGAAAATGAGAATGTTTTGAAAACTGTGTTAAGATTATTTTTGAAACTGTGTTTGGTTATATTTTTTGAGTGTATATTTTGAAAAACATAAAAATGAAACTTTGTTTGGTTATATTTTTTTAAAACCCATTTCATTTTCAAAAACCTACAAAACACAATATTTTTTGAAAATGAAAACAAAAAGTGAAAACAACTTTTTTTCGTTTTCAAAAAACCTAAAAAAACAACATAGTTGAAAACGGTGTTTTCGAAACGATTTTGAAAACGTTAAATAAACAAACACTATTTTGAAACGGTTTTCATTTTCTGTGTTTTTGAAAATGAAAAATTATTTTCAAGACCAAAAACAAACGCCCCCTAAAAGTTCTTAAGCAGAATAACCACGGCAAAAGTGGAATCACTTTCAAACCAGATGAAAGGCGAATGAAATTTTAACTGCCTAGTCAACTGCTTTGATAATGGCAAGCAACTCTGCTTCAGAAGCAAAACTAACAACTCTGGGGACTGCAAAACAACCTTTTAGGAAATTCAAACGTCCACAACCCCAGCAACCTGGAGCACCATTAGACGCACCTAATAGATCTGTCCAAAATAGCAGTGAAGAAGGAGAAGCTCCTGGTCTTTTAGCAGAATCTGCAAACGAACTGATCTGCGTAAGAAATTACATAGTACAAAGGTCAGAGCATAAAACCAAACCTCATGAGACCAAGAAGAGAAATATGAACGGCATTTTTGAAACACATCCAACCCAAACATAGTGCCAACCTTTGTAAGCTGCAATAGTGATGGCAATCCCTACACAGCTCCATACGTCAAAGTAAGCTCATGAAGGAACACATTGGTTAATCCGAATGCAGCTCTAAATTTAGTAGCCGTAGCAGTCACAAAAAATATTACGCTGAATGTCTGAAGCTCCAAATTTCCCTAAAGCAGCTTCATCCGCTTTTACTGTATCCCCTCCGGATTGAGCAAAATAAGAAGCTACTACTGAAAATTATACCTGCCTCGGGTGCCAAAAAAATTAACTTCATCAAAATACGTCAACAAAAGTAGAGTAGAAACAGGAAGAGATCCACAAATCCTAATAATAATAATAATAATAATAATAATAACAATAATAATAACAAGTAGAGCTTATCAGATAGCTTGAGTAAATGAAATGAGACTTGCCTTCAAAAAAGTAAACGCCATCATTCAAAAAAACAATGAAAAGCTGCTGTATAACAACCACAAAACCTCCCGTACCTGGTAAGCTAATACACTATATTTAGTATAGAATCACAAAAAATAAATAAATAAATAAATAAATCATTGAACGATATATAAAAACAAGAGAAAAAAAATAGGGTTACCAAATAAGCCCATAGATCTATAGTAGCCAGAGGAAAAGAAAGCAAAAGTGATTCCCGTAGTAGTGGGGAGCGAAGTAGAAGCAGACTAAACCACGAAAACGGGCTGTCGGAGAACAATATTAATGATTTACTATGTAAACAACAAACATGAAAATAGATAAGTGTCATAAATAAAGAAAGCTTGCAATGCACACTCACCTCTAACTGCTTTAGTTTCTTAAAAAGTGAACGAGCTTTTAGTATCCAATTCTTTAAACTCGTGTTTATTTAGTGCGTATCTGCAATACAAATAATATATATGGGAGCAGAGCAAATTGACTTTAGCGAAAGAAAAGAAAAAAAAAAAGAAAAAAAGAAGGACGAAGAATGTCGATATCTCAACAACCATAACTTGCTGCATAACTTCACCTTTCTTTACAGAACAGAGGACGTCTGCTTACCAACCTGGTGTGACAAAAAGATATGCTTCAATAAGCGTAGAGAAAGTGAAATTTCAACTATTTAGCCATACTGATTCTTTAGTACTATAGGTTGTTTTAATACAAATTTATGGATCCTCAACTTGGCAGCTATGCAGGGGTACGATAAGTACAAAATTGGCCATAAATAGTACTTTCCAAGTGTAACAACCAAGAATTTCTATCTTTCTTGAAATCATTTTTTTTAAATAATATAATGATATTTTTATACATATATATAAATATATGAATGATTTAATACTATTTAAAATTAAATAAAAATATTTTAACAGTGTTAAAAAAAATAATAATAATACTTTTAAGTTATAATGCCCTGATGGAATTAGTGAAGAGTAAATCTTATGGTTTAGTTTGGTTATTACTAAAAAAAAAAAAATTGAAGAATTATGATTAAGCCCAAGTAAATGAAATTTTGGGTAAAAAAAAAAAGAGGGGAAGGAATAGTGATGATGAAGGTTGTCGTTTTACTTTTGGCGCTGGAATAAGAAGGGAATTAATTCCCTTGGCTTGTCGTTGTTCATTAGGTGCAGGAAGCAAGGAAATCAATTAATTTGATTTCCCTTAAGCAGAGAAGCGTCGTTTACCATGCGTGGGAATGAGAGAAAATAATTCATTTTCTTGAGTTAAAAAGGATGTCGTTCATTTGTAACAAAATGAGGAATTAGTTCGATCCATCTAGTCGTATGGGGTAGTCGGCAGAAGTTGCTAGAAGGTTAGCATTTAATGCACCTCTTATCTGATAAGCCTCCCTGTGCCATCCGTTAGAGAGAGAAAAGCCAAGAAAATTTTACAAAGCCTTCTTCTTCTTCCCCTGCGAAACCGTGAACCCACCTCCACAAAGATCAAAACTTTCTTCACATTTCTTCTCCAAATTTCAACTGCAGCTCATTTAGGGCAAGGATTTCACGTGGAAGCAAGGTGATTTCTTTTTGATTGATTTTCCTTGAGCTTGGTTGTCTGAAACAGTAGGTGTGAATATTCAGGAATAGATGAAATGATGAAATATGTAGATTTTGTTTTTGAAAAAAGAAAAAAAAAAGCTTAGATATTTGCATGAAGATAAGTGAGAAAGTGTTATTGTGAATTAGAGAGTGTATGTGCATGAGTTTGAGAATGAAACCTAGGGGAAGTAATAGATCTGTTAGGATTTGAAAATTTGATGATTTTTCATGATGAATTTGTGGCTCTTTTTGGTGAAATAATTGAACTTTATGATTGTTAACTTGATGATTTAAGTGAAAAAAATGGTTATAAGGGTTATATTAACAATAAATGTATTTGGGTTCAATTTTGAACAAATGTTGGTTAAGTTCCTTAAGGTGAATTGCGAAAATTTTGAAATGGGATTGTGAAATCTTTAAGCTAGTTTTGTTGAGTTTAGAAGTAAGAAAAGAGATTGAAAATGGTTATGTAATTGTTTGGAAGGGATTAGTTAAGTTGAAAGTTGAGTTGGAAGTTTTGATTTTTGAAATTGAATGTTTTATGTTATTAGTGATTTTGAATGAATGAATGGATATGAAAAATTAGGCCTCTGGTATAGTAATTGGCAGGTACCTAAGTTTTGAGGCGCTACTTAAACACCGAGACCCTAGTTTTTAAGTGGAAATGCTGTCGAAATTTCGGTAACAATAACGAGGTGAATTAGTTGTAAGAAACTGAGAGTGTGGACATTATGGAGATTAGAATGTTAAGTAAAATTGGAATGTTAAGGAAAAAGGTGAAAACAAAATACCAAAGATAGTAACAATATTTTAAGAGTTGATTTGGAGAAAAAAAAGAGGAATAAGGAAAATGTAGAAATTTAATGTAAATCTTACTATGATAAAAAAAAAAAAAAAAGAAGTGAATATGAGAAATAATCCATGATTATTTCTATTATAGGAAATACAAGAAGTGAAGGGGAAAGCAGTATCAAGGATCTAAAAGGAATCACACTTGCACAGATACTGTAAGTACAAACATTTACTTGTCTACCCACGAACTGACTAACTTTGATGTGTTCTGTGACATGAGCTAGATAAAAGATCATGTAGAGATGTCTTAGGAATGGTATGTATGCATGATAGGTTATGATCTAAAAGCTAAAAGAATGCAAGATAATAAAACTGAAAATTTAATGGTTGGCGTACCGGTCTCTCTATATGGTCGAGACTTCAGGTCTATATCCTCCGCACAGATATGGTGCTACCCCGAATGTGTGGTAGATTATAGGATGGACCAACCCCGAAGGTGAGGTATTTATGTGACTGTGAGGTAGGTTGGTGGGTCGCTTCCCCCTCCTCCCACTGTCAGCGCGCAAATAGGTACGTTCAACAACGGGGTCCACCAGTGAAAGTAAAAAGAAAAGAAAGTGAAAAGAAAAGAAAGAAAAAGGAAAGAAAAAGAAAAGTGATGATAAGAAAGAAAGGAAGACATGCTATGAAAAGATTAGAATGTTGTGATAAGCTATGATAAAAGAACCTTGAATACTAACCTATGAGGAATTAGAATTGCATTATGTGACTAACCTTAGAGGTTATGCATATAAGTTAATTGTTTGTATGCTTGTGCTTATTGAGTCTAGCTCACAAGTCTGTTTGTGGTGTAGGTGATAAAGGTAAGCAACCCAGGACATGATAGAGGGACAGGGAAACTGGTAGACAGATTCCAGAAGTGTCATGGATAAGGGGATGGACCCGTTATGTTTTCAGCTGTCAAAGTATTTTTGAATAAGCATATGTACAAATATATATATATGCAAACCATATGTAAATGAAATGGAACAAAATTGAAAAAAAAATATATATATATATATATATAAGCTAGTATGTTTTGAGGAAAACAGAAGTTATGTAAATATGTTTAAAAAAAAAGAAATGTTTTCAAAATTTTCACTCTATTTTTGAAAGTAAAGCTTTTCAATTACACTTCCGCAAATGAAAAGAAACGTTTATGTATGCAAAGTTAACAAGAAAAGAGATGGCGAACGTCGACTTGGGCGAGCTGGGTCGGCGGTCGCCACACCAAGCATTCTTAGGCCATAGATAAGTCATGGATCTTTATTTTAGAAAAAGAAAATATTGTATTACTTATGGTAAAGAACAAAAGAAGACAGAGGGTTACTTGCACTTAATTACCTTATAAGACGGCTTCGAAAGTATAGATCTTAGGCCAATATCCTTGCCTCTTTTATCTTTAGCATCTTTGCAGTTGTAAGAGAGGACAAGTCATAACTATCTGTGTCTGAGGAGGTGAGGTTACACTTTATACCTCCAGGACAATGCGTTGTTGGGGAGATGATGCCTTAGCACTGTTGTTGGTTTCTAAATCTTGCATCCTGTACTTTGGGGTTTCCAAATGTGAACTAAAGTTTTAAGGCAGGGAAGCCAAACTTTGTATGCCGATGGATAACGGGGTCAATGAACATTCTTGCAGATAAGAACACATTTGAGCAAACTGTAACATCACTAGGTGATGTATATCCCCTATTTGCTGAATGGTGGAACTCGAAGAGAGAACGTAACACATAATTTGTTTCATTCATCAAGGAAAACTAACGAAAACTGCAGTATAAACAACAGTAGCTACTTTTTTGCTAATCAAAACTAGTCAAGTAAAAAACTGTGGTAATACTTATTTACCTCAGCAAAGTAAGGAACTGTAGCCCAAATCTACGATGCCAATAGAAAGATACACTATTATCCAGGGATGTGAGAATCTTAGGCCAATCATCGTCACTTTCTCTTTGGCACCTTTGAAATGAGACGGGACAAGCTTCAGTTATCAGTGCTTGTAAATAAGTGATGTTACATATTGCTTCGGCAAATAATTGATATACTAGGACATCCCAAATCCCAAATTCGGCATTAATCGAAGTCTAACTAGAAAAAGATCTCATGTTACTAGTAAACTATATTAGTCATAGAGTCGCGACAAAAGAAAGAAAGAAAGAAAGAAAGAAAGAAAGAAAGAAAGAAAGAAATTATCAAAAGATATATAAAACAATAAATTAAAAAAAAAAGTTATCAAACAAGCCCATAGATCTTCTAATGATTTAGTATGAAAATAACGAGCATGGAAATAGATAACAATGTAATAAGTAAAGAAGGCATGCAATGCATACTCACCGCTAGCTGCTTTAGTTTCTTAAAACAGTCAAGGAGCTCTAAATATCCAATTCTTTGAACTCATGTTTGTTCCATGGGTATAAGCAATACAGAGGAGATGATTAACAACCATAAGTTGCTACATAACTTCACCTTTTCTTTGTTGCCAAAAGGCAGAGCGATTACAGAACAGAGGATCCCTTCTCACCAACCTGGCGTTACAACAAGATATGCTTCAATAAGCGATGAGAGAGCAAAATTTCCAATTATTTAGCTAAACTTATTCATTACCACTATAAGTGGTTTAATACAAACTAATGGATCCACATGTTATTTCTAAAAAAATATAATGTATTATTTTTTGTAAAGAACAAAAGGAGATGGCTTTGAAAGGAGATATGTTAGGCCAATATCCTTGCCTCTTATTCTTTGGCAGTAAGAGAGGACATGTCATAACTGTCTGGTCTCTGAGGAGAAGGCGAGATTACATTTTGAACTTCTGTGCATTGTTGGAGATGATGATGCCACATCGCTATAGTTTCAGTAACATTTACTTCATTTCAAGCATCACACCTACGTGCATTCTGTCAATGTGAACTGAGCCGCTGGATAATGGTGTCATTCAACATTCTTGCACTACATTAGGAACACGTTTGAGCAAATTGTTACATCACTGGACAATATATAAATCCTTTGTTTTCTGCAAAATAGAACTTAAAGGGAGAAAATAACACTCGTATAATTTGTTTTCACTCATCAAGGAAATCCAACAAAAACTGAAATCTAAACAACATGGGCTACTTTTTGCTAGGCAACACTAATCAAGTAAGAAGTGTGATAATACTTATCTACCTCAGGAAACTAAGGAACTGAGGTAGGCCAAATCAACTGTGCCAAAAGACAGACATTCAATCATCAGTCGGTATAAAGAGGTTGCTTTGGGCAGTGATTATTAAGCTAGAACATGCCAAATTCTTAGTGTTTCAAGTGATTTGATGTCGCGATACTCTTCAGGATGGCCACAAAGTAGTCACAATCAAAGGATTGTAAAAGAATAAACCACGAGAGACATTTGATGATGCCGATGCTTTATGATAATCTGTTATCATTGAAATGATAGAATTTGTCATTAGTGTATGTTGGAAAGGCTTTCAACTTGTATGAAGTATGAACTATAAAAAGCTTCTCTCGAAATGATAAGAAGCATACAAGTAGACATGCGGCAAAAATGAACATTTGAATCTGAAAAAGGAACTGAAAGAAACATTTTGATAATTTAGTCATGTCCCTAACCACTTTTCTCTAGATTAAGTAATATGATGCATCTTCTTATTAATTATATGAGCATTTCAAAACCTATAAGAAGTTAAAACTAGATAAGATCGGTGTTAGTTGTGCTTGAATTAAAGTCGAGCTGATGAGAAGGATTTCTGCTTTATATATTATGCGATTCTATGAGCTGAAATTCAAATAAGTAGAGCTTTGTTTGAATGGATGTATTATGGAGTAGGCGTATACCTTAATGTAAGGACTTGAGAGAACTGAACTGAATCAATGTATGATCTAATTTGTAAGAGAAGGAAGCAAACTTTGTACTCCGTCCTTGTGGATAGCCAGATCATGATACATTTTGCACTGCACATATAAGAAATATGTTTGAGGAAGAAAATAACATTCACGCATTTAACTTATGCCATGATTGTGATCTACAAATTTTTTTTTTAAAGAATTAGAAAATTTATGCATCCTAGATTTGTAAGATAACTTACACCAAATACTTTCTTGTTAGTCAGGCCAAATCAAGTATGTCTTACTTCATCTTTTGTTTGTTGAAATTTTTAAGTTGCCTCAGAATTGCCCTTCAATATCTACTGAATACATGTTAGTGAAATGAAGTTTTTTTAATCTTTCAATGACTAAATAACACACTAACATATCCACAAAAGCAGTTACTACTAGATTGGAAACTTCCAATTTCAGATTTTGCTTCCATTAACAATATTTTTATCTAAAGAAAAAAGACGCATTCTGGATAGCTCATCCTTTTTATTACTCTATTATTAAATGGGGCTGATAATCTAGATGTTTTGGTGATATATTTTTTTTCAAACCTGAGTTCCTAATTTTTAACAAAACTTTGGATGTCACTGTATCAAACCCAATAATAAGAAAAAAGAATTAATTTTCGAAACATCAGGATTTTTTTTTTCAAAATAATAGTTTAAAACATCAGAGGCATCTGATTTATTAATTGCTGTTAGGCCATATATGAAAATAACAATAATAATAATAATAATTTCTTTAGGAATTCTGAATTGAAAAGGAACAAATAAAAAGAAAGAAGTTAATTACCACTGTGAAGTTCATTTGTTGCACAGTTGAAGTCCTCTAAACTTCCTCAAGATTTTCCAAGACTAGACCCTGTACCCAGAAATTAAAAGAAATCTTTAAAATGGGAAAAATGACGACAAAGAAAAAACAATAAAAGTCTCTAAATCTGAATCAGTGAAATGTGAAAAAAAAAAAAATCTATATATATATATATACAATAGTAAAAATGAAATGACAAGTAAGTTGGTGATTGACTTTATTATTACATACCTGAAGCTGAACTCATATCTAAATCCTCATGTATTTCTCTTTGGATTCATGTCCTCGCCGTTGATTTCTAGCTTTTGTAAAGAGGTAAGACTGCTTATTGATGCAGGCACTGATTTTAAATTGAGGCATTCGTAAATTTTAATGGATTGGAGTGAAGACAGCTTGCAAATCCAATCCGGAAGGGCCGTAAAATTATCACATTCCCCAATTTGGAGTTTATTCAGAGTGGTAAGGAATTGAAGTCCCCCAGGGAGAGTCACTAGCTGTGGTAGCCTCCAAAAGCTCAGAGAGCGTAGGGTTGTTAGGGCCCGCCATTCAATCGCGTCATCATTTGATACTTGAAACTCCGTACAACAATCAGTCGCCAATTCCTCAAGGGAGATGAGATGTTGGATGCCTGGAGACGAAAGATGCTTTAGTTTTGGCAGCCCAGAGAGTTTCAGGAGGCGTAGGCTTGTAAGGGCAGGGGTTTCCGGCCACTCAAACCCTTCGAACCCATCACAGTAGGAAATCTCCAATTTCTCAAGGGAGGTGAGATTTTGGATGCCTGGAGACGAAAGATGCTTTAGTTTGGGCAGCCCAGAGAGTTTCAGGAGGCGTAGGCTTGTAAGGGCAGGGGTTTCCGGCCACTCAAACCCTTCGAACTCCTCACAGTTGGAAATCTCCAATTCCTCAAGGGAGGTGAGATTTTGGATGCCCGAAGATGAAAGATGCTTTAGTTTTGGCACCCCAATGAGAGTCAGCTGGCGTAGGCTTGTAAGGGCAGACCATTCGAACTCCTTACAGTTGCAAATCCTCAAACTCTCAAGGGAGGTGAGATGTTGTTTGCCTGGAGACGAAAGATGCTTTAGTTTTGGCAGCCCAAAGAGATTCAGGCGGCTTAGGCTTGTAAGGGCAGGGTTTTCCGGCCACTCAAACCCTTCGAACTTCTCACAGTTGCCAATCTCCAATGTCTCAATGGAGGTGAGATGTTGGATGCTAGGAGATAGATTCTTCAGTCCATGGCAGTCCAAGATATGTAGTTTCTTGAGGGAGGCGAGGCCTTCCATCCTCTCATCCGGAAAACATTGTAGATCCATGATAGAGGAGATTTGTAAATACGTCAATTTAGAGACAGGAGAGGAGGAAACCGAAACTATTGTAGGAATAGTTGATAATGATGATGATGATGCTTCCTCTGCCGTTAATGTATGTTCATATGACTTCCAGCTGACAGACTCCAATATCAACTCTTTGTCAATGTTTGTGTATAATGGCATGAAGGTAAGCTGTTCGCAACCACTGATTGTCAATGAAGAAAGACGAGGAAATGATGGCAATAGAAGTTGCTCCACTTGATTCTCCATCATGCCCGACCTCCGCCACCCTCTGAACTTGGGCAAGTCAATTAGTCCGAGTTTTTCTAGAGAAGGCAATACCGACACTGATGCTGAGGATGACGTCGAAAAGTAGAAATCACCCTCGTTGATGGCAATGTACTTCAGAGAAGGCAACTTTTTTAGTGACATTTCCTTGAGAGAGTGAAACTTACCCAAAGACGGTAATTGTTGGCATTTTGAGCAATCTTCTAAGCGAAGCTTAACCAGATTTGTAAGCGTGGGAAGAAACCCGGACAAACTGGTTCCACCATACCGTACTAACGTCAATTCTCTGAGATTCGGGTGTGGTTGGAGGCCTTCGAGTGTTGTTTCCCATTTTGTCTCATCGTCGTCACCTCTTTCAAAGTTTAAACATAAAGATCGAAGATGAGTATTTTCTCTCAACTTCGTAGCTGCAGTTACCATCCCACTTCTTATCCCTTTGATTGTCAGCTCCCCTCTCAAGTTGTTCAATTCCATTAGTTCATCTAACTTGCTACAAGGGCGATTTGGGACGTTCTCACTCAACACAACTAGTGATAATGTTTGAAGATTAGTCAATTTGCTCAGTCCTTTTGGCATATGAGTTAACCTATCACAACTCTCGAGTTCAAGATGCCTTAGATTGACTAGTTCCTCAATTCCACTTGGTAGCTCACAAAGCGCCATACACCAGTTGAGTTTCAAGGTCTGCAAATTGACTAGCTTGGTAATACAAGCGGGTAGGGCTTTTATATCATAATTAAAAGAAAGATCAAGATGCCTCAAGTGCTTCAAGTTACCAATAGAATCTGGCACTGTTTTAATTCCTGCACAACGCATATGTAAAATGCGTACAAGCTTAATATTTGAAATAATTTCATTGCATATTGATCCTCTTTCAAAAATAGTCCCATAATATGTTGGTTGCAAATGAAATGAACGAAGCCTTTGTAATTGAAGCCAAGAACTTGGTACTTCCTCTAGCCTTGTAAGTGAATTAGAATCAAAGGAAATGTGACGAATTGATTTCCTTTGATTACTCCCTTGGCAAGAAGCTATTGTTGCATACTTCTCTCCTGCGACGTGTATTGCAAGATCATGAACCAGATCATGCATTTTGCATGTTGTTACCATGTTCAATAATTCATCTTTTTTAGCTTCTTGAAAGAAGGATCTCCAAAGTAAATCCTTAAAATGTTCATAGCCTATTTCCTCCAGATTATGGCTTTGATCTGACCTTATAAATCCTTGTGCTACCCAATGAGTTATAAGTGTATGGACATCAATTTCATGATCCTTAGGAAACAAGCTACAATAAGCAAAGCAAGCTTTCAAATGGGACGGAAGAAAATCAAAACTCAACTTAAGTGTTGATAAGATGCCATTTTCGTCTTGAGGTATGTTTGAAAGCTCCTTTTGAAGGAAGGATGGCCATTCCGTTACTGCATCTCTAAAGCACAACATCCTTCCTATCATACTTATGGCAAGGGGAACTCCTCCACACTTTTCCAAAATTGCCTTTGCAGTATCCACAATGGTTGGATTGGTTGGCTCTTGTCCATGCTCAAATGCCTTTTTCCAAAAAAGATCCCAAGAATCATCCAAATCTAAGCGTCCCAAACGACATGATTGCATGCCGCCCATGACTTTCGCAACCATGTCATCACGAGTAGTGACAATTATTCTACTCCCCTCAACACAATATTTTCCTAACAAACCCTTAAGTCTTTCCCATTCTTGACCAATCTCTTGGTTCCAAACATCATCAAGTACGATAAGGAATCGTTTTCCATTAATTTTCTCCCTGATAGTTTTCTCTAATTTTGGCATCTCGAGGTTTTTTGTATTCATATTAGTTATTGATCCGACAACTTTTTCAATAAGTGGATTCTTATCAACGTTGTCAGATACACAAACCCAAAGTCTTAAGTTAAAGTGTTTTTCGACCTCCTTATCATTGTAAACTAGCTGAGCAAGTGTAGTTTTTCCAAGTCCTCCCATCCCAACAATGGGAATGACGCAGACTTTCTCCCTACGAGTACTGCTCCCGCTGGCTCCGGTATGGACCTCCAATGACATCAAACGTTTCAGGATTTCCGTCTTTTCACTCTCCCTCCCAACAACATTCTCCTCATCTACAAATGCACCGGTCTCCCTCATATTTCGCTCCGGTTGGGTTATCTCCTGACGCACCTCCAAACGGAAGCGATCCTTGTCAGCTGAAATAGCATCGAGTCTCTCCCTAATAGCCTTAATTTCTCCAGCAATCTTGCGCTGGAAAACAAGTTGGTTGTCCGACGAAAAGAAAGTGCGTACCTTCTTTAATATTTCCTTTCCATGCATCAGCTGTCGTCTCAAACCTTCAAAGTTGACTTCATCCACCAAATCATCAGCATCATACAACACGTCCTCAAGCTTCTTTAGCCAATCTTTGACCTGCTCTTCACGGATCTGCCGCTTCTCCGCATCAACAAGGACAGCTCTGATGGTTGAGAGGGTGCCTTCAAGCGCCTCAAGATCATCTCTGACACCCCAAAGAGATTTAATCTCTTGCACAGCCGCAGAACCCAAGGTCTCAACGATCAGTCCTGCAATAGGACTGAGGATCATGTCTGCCATGTTTGGCTTGAAACAGCTTCAAAGAAAGCAGAGCTTCCAAAGGTTTTCTAGCAAAATAGCAATTGAGAGATGTAATTGTGTGGTGGAGACAACACCGTCCCTCAGCTCCTTTATATTCCTGTTACATCTACTACGTTGTAGTGGATTTCTCTCTCTCTCTCTCTCTCTCTCTCTCTCTTTATTAATCTGTTTTTTGAATTTGACATGTGAAACGGCTTAAATTAAGACCCCACTTAAAATAAATATAAGATGTCCCTGGATAAAAAGTCAACTTGACCAACGACAAAGAAAACTTAGTTTGGGACACAAATTTTTTTAGCATTGTATTTAAATGCAATGTAATTTTCCCTTAAATACAAAAATATTTCATTCAAATACCAATCATATCACATTTTAAATCAAATACAATCACTATTTATTATTTCACTTTTTCTATTACTTTTATTAATTACATTATATATTCTCTCTCCCTCTTTTTTTTTCTCTCTACTTTTACCCATCACATCACATATTTATTATCAAAATACAATTCAAATAATTTTCTCCCAAACACACATTGCATTCAAATACAATGCTAATGTTTTTCCTCCAAATACAAATTGTATTCAATACATTGTATTCAAACGCAATGCAAATGCAATGCGTTCACCAAATGAACCCTTAACGTATTAGGCCCTTTTTTTTTTCTTTTCTTTTTTTTTACTCGGAAACAAAAACTAAAGAAATTTTTTTTTTTTACTCTCGATTTAAAAACATATATAATAATACTTCATTGTTTATAATTGATGCTCCCTAGTTCACCAAAAAAGCATATGTATATATATACATTTTTTTTTTTATGCTTCCTAATTGGTCTCTCTAAAATCCTAATTCCTAGTAGGATTTTTTATATATATATATATATATATATATTTTTATGCTTCCTAATTGGTCTCCTTGCCACATATTTTCTATCTCTTTAGCCTCCAATGTTGAAAATAGTTGGTGCGCTTCTCAAAATAGTACCCCACTTGGTCGGTGTGAAATGGAAGATGGCAAATTCATAGTAAGGGGACGAATTTCTTTTTACATGACAAGATTTTTGTAATTAATATGAGGTAACTTTTTTTTATTTTTTCATATATACTTATTTATCTCAAAAAGAAGAAAAAAAACTTTGTTTATCAAATTACACTTTCCTACTAATGGGTGTAGAGATTAGAATGTATGAAACTATCAACATTAATATTACTAACATTCAAGTTCAAAAAAAAATAGTGACATTTAATAAACATTTTTTTCTAGTTATTTAATTAGAGAATTATTTGCACGAATATTTTTTATATACTTTTATTTTTAATTTTTTAATCTACAATTTTCTAAATAATGTACTATATTTATCATAGATAAGTAAAATTTAACTGTTTAATTAAATTTGAGCGGTATAAAATTGGTTCCTATCACAAATTACTATAAGGTATATCTACTATAGTCTTGTCCCAAATTAATATTAAAAAAAGTCAGCACATTTCTTAAAACAATGCCCTACTAGTCAGTGTGAAATGAAAGAATGCAAATTCACTGTTATTGATAATAACAAGAGCTGATTGCTGAGGCCCTACTGAAGAAAGGGTAAGAAACACTTCAGGATTAGAGTGAAACAGTTATATATACATATATATAAGACTTGCGTGTCGCATAGAATATCTAAAGACTTTTTTTAGGTCAATAAATGACATATTATACTTTTCTAAATAGTGAAATACTTTCTCCTGCTCTAAAGATAATGTATCATTTAAATAGAAAGCAAGTCTCTATAAAATTCTTGTATTTTGTATTTTTTATTTTTTATTTTTTCACACAATTGATTCTTGCTTTCCTGTGGTAGAATAGTTTATTGATACATTAATTCGAACACAACTTTGTCAGGTTGATTTTTATCGTCAATAATAAGATTTTTGTAATTAAAATAAGGTAACACTTTTTACATTTTCGTGTTACAAAAGGGCGTGATTTTGTTTAACAAGTTACATGTTCTTATTAGAGGATGTAAAGATTAGCATATACTAGCCAAAAACCCACGCATTGCAATAGGAGATATTGTTGCATTATACAAAAATCATTCTCATGTTTCTACAATATTTAAACTAATTTAATTTTTTATTGTGATTTTTAGATGTTGATGATTAAGTTAAATAAGATATTTGTCTTATTGACGTGAAAAATGCTTAAATTGTATCGATATAATTATACAAAATTTAAGAATATAATTATACAAAATTTAAAATTTCACTCACTTCCAATGGTTATGAACAGTTAGTTTTTACTTTATAAATTCATTCATCCTTAAGTTTACAAACGCATTGTATTTAGTGAGTATATCCACTATTTGTATTTATTTTATTTACATCATTCAAGAATACAATTATATAAAATTAAAAAATTTCCCCCCACTTTCAGCAGTTAAAAATGGCTAGTTTTTACCCTATAATTTTATTCATCCTCAAGTTTTTACAAACACAAATCTCATTGTTTTTTCATCCCTTTAATTCTTTCATTTACTTCATCAAAGTTCTCTCTTAGTTAAAAAAAAAATCGCAACATAGTTAGCGTATTATTATTACATTTTATTATTTTAGTTATCATAGGTTTTATTCTCATAATTTTTACGAAGTTTTCTCAAGGAACTATTCAATTTTTTCATTTTGCTTCACACTTTTGTAATATTTCCTCTTTTATTTATTATCATAATGATTGGTTATTAATGTAATAATTATCATGAATCTCAATCATTTTCATTTCTTGTATTTTTTGTTTCATTTTATTTTTTCCTTATGAAATTATAGCAACTCATTCTTTTATGTTTTCTTGAATGATACTCAAAAGCCTAATTATTAGATTGTTATAAGAGTTTAAACCTTTTGTCTATTTCACTTCTTTACACAATTCAAACTGGAATAACAAAAATGTTATTGCAAATAGAAAAGTCTCCTACATAGACTTATTTTATTTATGAGCGTTAATTATTTAATTTTTACTTTTTTTTTTTTGACAAATTAGAAAGTCTTTCTTTTAAATCATTTGTAAATTGAATAAAAAAAAGTAAAATAAAAATTAAAAGGTTAATAAAGCCCAAGTGCTAACAGCGTGTGTCCCGTCATGGCCAATTAGTCTCTGATTGACTAATAGAGATTAGGAAGTGTCATTATTCATGTTAGCGACATATATTTTAGATTTTTTATAGCTCTAATTGGAATTTTGTTTTCTAAATCATTAAATTTAAGTCCGCTAACGTGCATAATGTAAAAGTTGTTCAGACATGTCAGTTACCTTGAACGAGTCATCTAGCGCTGGTGATTAACTTCAAAATACAAATAGTGACAAAACTTAGGAGTAGGAATTCTCCCTTACTGAAAATTTTTTCCAAAATAATTAAAATAATAATAAGGTTTCAACGTATTTATAAAAAAATAACAATTTACTTTTCAGGTAAATTGATAATTTACTGATTCTGATAAATAAATTATTTATACAATAAAATTATTATTTATCATTATTTATTTTAAATATTTTAAACATATGTTGTTTATTTAAACTATTTGTTGAAAACTGTTATTTCCTTCTTTTGTTTTTCCTCCCTTTCATATATTCAATAATGGAGTATAAATTATAATTATCACTTATGTCGTTTCAAATTCAAATTTTTGGATTCAGTTTTGTCTTTTTATGAAAATTCAATAAAATTTATAACTAAATAAATCAATTTAAATCTAAAAATTTCATTTTATTTCAGATTAACTTATAAACTAAACAGACCCTTATTAAGGATTGTTGGAGGTTTTGAAATCATTAGAATCCAAAATGATGTTCAAGGCTTCTAATTTTGAGAAATCAGCTATTAACTCAGTGGATCGTGAGAGAATAAATAACTAAGAAACTCTCATTTGTTACATAGTTATAGATGGATTATAGACTATAGAAATAGATATTGGAGATTTCAAGAATATTAGGAGGCAAAATAGTTCACTGGGCTTGTAATTTAGAGAATTTGGAGAATTCGGCTATAAGCTTTAGTATTTGCTATGCTAATTCTCATAAACTGTCTTTTTATCATTTTTTTTCCCCCTTCTTTCTGCCTTTCTCTTGAAAGTCTCAAGTATTGCATGGATAGAGTGAGTATGGTTGGGGAAGGTGATGCTTATAAGGCCTACATGAACCTTAATTGCTGGAAGATTGAAGATATACAAGCAGATAATATCTCTCACTCTCTCTCTCTCTCTCAGAGATGAAAATCTGGAAAATTTATTAACAAAGCAGATTCTACATGAATAGATCTGGACAGCCAACAAAGAAGGGCATCAACCCATAGACAAGACATGCCAGAGCTCAAACCCTGCCTCGGAAGCAAATGAGCAACACCACTCGCAAAGCGACGGATAGAAAAAGATCACAAACATTAACCATGCATTTGTTATACGTATTTAATTTATATTGTATTTAAATATAATGTAATTTTTACTCAAATACAAAAATATTTCATTCAAATATCAATTATATCACATTTTAAATCTAAAACAATTATTATTCATTATTTAACTTTTTCTATTACTTTTATTAATTACATCATATATTTTTTTCCTCTCTCATTTTTTTTTCTCTACTTTACCTATCACATCACATATTTATTATTAAACCAATTCAAATACTTTTCATTCAAACACACATTACATACAAATACAATGTTAAAACTTTTCTTTAAATATAAATTACATTCAATACATTATATTACATTCAAATATAATATAAATATAATACGTTCTCTAAACAGACCTTAAATGGGCTATAAGGGCAACGGATAAGACTTCCACCCAAGAAAACTCCACTGTAACAGCATCCACATTTACAACGGATACAAATAAGAGGGAATTTTAGTAATATTCACTTAACCGTAATCGTCCTCAAAGTTTGACTCTAGACTATTTTAATTTGTACAGGGATTATAAATGTTGATTACTTTTGACCGAATAAACTGTAGTAATCCAACCGAATTGAAATTGACTTAATTTGCAAAGAGAGGAGATACAACAGAAGCCAAAAAATTGCAAAACTTTTTCAATAAGTGGATTCTTGTCAACGTTGTCAGATGCACAAACCCGAAGTCCTAAGTTAAAGTGTTTTTCGACCTTCTTGTCATTGTAAACTATAGCTGAGCAAGTGTAGTTTTTCCAAGTCCTCCCATCCCAACAATGGGAATGACGGCGACTCTCTCCCTGCAAGCACTACTCCCGCTGGTTGCGGTATCGACCTCCAATGACATCAAACGTTTTAGGATTTCCGTCTTTTCACTCTTCCTCCCGACAACATCCTCCTCATCTACAAATACGCCGGTCTCCCTCTTATTTCGTGCCGGTTGGGTTATCTCCTGACGCACCTCCAAATGGAACCGATTCTTATCTGCTGAAATAGCATCGAGTCTCTCCCTAATAGTCTTAACTTCCCGAGCCATCTTATGCCGGAAAACAAGTTGGTTGTTGGACGAAAAGAAAGTGCGTACCTTCTTCCGTATTTTCTTTCCCTCCGTCTCAGACGTTCAGAGTTGACTTCATCCACCAAATCATCAGCATCATACAACACGTCCTCAAGCCTTCGGAGCCAAAACCTGACGTGTTATTCACTGATCTGCCGCTTCTCCGCAACAGCAAGGACAACTCTGATGGCTGAGAGGGTGCTTTCAAGTTTGCCGAGATCATCTCTTGTACCATGCAGAGATTTAATCTCTTGCTCAGCTAAAGAACCCAAGGTCTGGGTGATCAGACCTGCAATGGGGGTGAGGATTATTTCTTCCATGTTTGGCTTGAAACAGCTTCAAAGAAAGCAAGAGAGTTTATGAAAAGGTTTTCTAGCAAATTAGTAATTGAGAGATGTAATTGTTTGGTGAAGTCAAGGTGTATAGAGAGTACCGGATACACTTGGGACCAGTGGGGGCAGCCCACTGAGGAAATAAAAAAAAAAATTTGTATATACCAGTTTTTAAATGATTTTCCATTTGTGTTTTCATTGATTTAATCTCTTTAGGGATTTTTTTTTTTTTTTTACGTTTTATAATTTTAGTTAGGTTGATTGTTGGTTTATGTTTTTTTTTTTAACTTGAAAATTAGAATTTTTATATTTATTTATTTTATTTAAATATCAAATCAGTTATTTATTTTATTTAATCAGGTTTTAACATCTTTAAAACTAATATTTTTTCAATATTTTATTATTTTTTATTATTTATACTTTAAAATATTATAATAAACTTTAAATTTTAAAAATCTATAACTTTATAATAAGATAATTTTTTTTAATTACATAAATTTTTAAAAAAAATAAAACAATATTTATATTATTTTTTTTTTAAATTTTTAAATTTTAAATTTTATCAATTTAAACAGTTTTTTTACAAACATATTTTCCAAATCAAACTTTTTTTTCTAATAAAAAAAAAATCTCCAAAACTTCTTCGTAACTCTCCCTTCGTCTTTTTCACTTCACCTCCGATGACGCCTTTGCCCTTTGCTCCATCAACATCAACTCAAACCAACTTTTCTCTAATAAAAAAAAAAAAAAAAAAAATCTCCAAGGCCTCTTCTAAACTCTCCCTTCATCATTTTCACTTCACCTCCGATGACGCCTTTGTCCTTTGCTCCATCAACATCAACTCAAGCCTTTTATTCCTTCATCTTACGGCTCAGTTGGAATTCTTTTCCCTCGCATTATCACGCCTTTTTCCTTTACTAATTATTATTTACCTTTTCTTTTTTTTTTTTCCCCCTCTTTCTTGAATCCGATTACACTACGAATGTAAATTTCAAATTTATATCTCTTTAATTTGCATATTTTATAATATTTTATCTTCTTAAAATATGTATAATATCACTTTAAAAAGTGTTAGATTCAAAAGTGCTGGGTTTATTTTTTTTAAAGTACCAAGAGGTGTTTTGACGTTATTTTGACATCTTTAAAATCAATTTTTTT
Organism: Antiaris toxicaria; assembly: GCA_035233585.1. Lineage (NCBI taxonomy): Eukaryota > Viridiplantae > Streptophyta > Magnoliopsida > Rosales > Moraceae > Antiaris > Antiaris toxicaria. The sequence continues at coordinate 4,657,071 of CP141155.1, forward strand.
TTCAATATTTTATTATTTTTTATTATTTATATTTTTAAAATATTATAATAAATTTTAAATTTTAAAAATTTATAACTTTATATATATACAAATCCAAATGAAATGATTTTTTTTAAATTACATAAAATTTCGAGAAGCACAAAACAATATTCATATTGATATTTTTTTTCTAAAAAAAATTTTAAAATTTTATATTTTTTTACTTCAAATAATTTTTTCTCCCGAACATATTTTCTAAAACAACTTTTTTTCAACAAAAAAAAAAAAAACTCCAAAACCTCCCCAAAACTCCTCTAAAAGTTTGTAATTTTGTTAGTATACCTATTGTTTATTGTTTTGGATACAAAAATTTTAATTATTATATATCTGTATTTAAAAATTATAACAATACTATTATAAAACGATTTCAAAATATAAAGTCTCATTGAATATAATTAAAATTTATTATTTATTATATGAAATTAGTGAAAAACATGTTTTTTTTTTCTCTTTTTATTATTTTAGTTTGAAAATTCAGTCTTTATTTGTATCTCGTTGAATTTAAATCCTAAATGCATCACTGTGTATGCATCATTCCTTCCTCTTTTATTCTTATTATGTCCTCTGTGCTTAGTGGATTCTTTTTACTTCTTTTTTTTTTTAATCAAAAAAAGAAGAGAATACTATGAAGTGATTTAAAAATCAAGTAAGATATATTTCTATCTTTATTAGACACCAATCTTGCGTGCGTTAGCTTTTCAAGGAAGATATATTTATATCATTATTAGACACTCAAGAAGATATATTCCTATCTTTATTAGACGTCAATGTTACGTTCGTTTTTCAAGAATGATATATTCTTATTTCTATTAGACATCAATGTTGCGTTTGATACGAATTAAAAAAAAAAAAAAAAAGAATAGCTTAATATATCGACAAATGTTTTTGGTTTTCTATAATTCAATAGTTCAGTTGTTGTTTTCACGACAATGGACCAAGTAATCCACTCTTATCGCGCCTAAGCAAGTGAGACCCATTTATGTTTCTTCACATTAAAAGAAGATTAAACTGACTTAATGAGTTCTTTCATCAAATTCATGCAAGTGAGTAGACGCCTAAAAATCAAAAACAAAAAAACAGAGACCACTTTTCTTTCTTTTGGTTGTTGCTTTCCCTTGGGATAAGAGAAAAGTACAACCGTAGAAAAAATAAAATAAAATTGTTGCTCAAAATCAAAAAACAAACAAGATATTAATCACGCACTTGGTTTCGTTGAACATGAGATACATTTTAAGTAGTGCATGATGACATGATGGTGTATTTTATATGAAGGTGAACCATTAAAAAAAAATTAAAAATAGCTTGAAAATTGTTTGTAAATAGAATAAAAATATAACAAGTAAGAAAATTAAAAATTAAAAGGTTAATGTGGACCGCTCAAGTAGGAGTTAGGTCTGAACATCGGTCGAAAACGAAAATTTTCCATTGGTTCATTTACCAACTGAAGGCCGTCAGATACTAGTAACCGAGCACCAAATTGATTGAGAGAAGCAATTGTCTGTTTACTAACCAATGAGAGGTAGTTTTGACAATTGTTTTCTCCGGTTTTCGATAAGGACTTGATGGTGACACAAATCACTTGTTGCGGATGCTCGCATTGGAGAAAAAGATGGCTGGGGGCGATGCATGATTTGTTTTGATGCAGATCAGTTTTTTTTTTTCCCTGTAAAAAGGGCTTTAATGAAGTGGGCCTTTAGTAATTAATAATATAATATATGGTCTTTGGCTCACTAGTTAAAAGCGCACAAAAGCTTGTGAATTAGGCTTGGGGCTTGAGCTAGTGGGTTTAGACTCATCCTTTTATGGTTTGAATGCAACTCCATTGAAGAAGAAGATATGTAGCGACAAAAAATGCAACCGTAGATGTTCAACGGTGCCGTCAAACATGAGGGAAGGCCAAAACTTCAATGAGGTGCTTGGTATGTAGAAGGACTCGATTGGTTTTAATTTCAAACCGAGTCCCAAACCCCACACTGACAACCGAGCTACCCTAATACTTAGGTGGTTCGATCACCGATCCTGTTGGTGTTTTGTTAGTCGGTCATAGCGGTTTCGGCTGTCGGTATCAGTTCATCGATTTCTATGAACAAACCTAGCAAGAGCCAATAAATGAGGACCAATGCCTCTTGATCTCTTGAGCTTCTAGTGACTTCGTCTATAGGATGTATCTTGGCTGTGCTTAAGTCAGAAATTACTTGCTTAGAGTCACCAATAGGACTTGAATGTAAATGCTATGGGGGCATTTGTTTTTGTTTATGAAAATGATTTTTCATTTTTAAAAATATAGAAAATGAAAACGATATCAAAATAACATTTATTTATTCAACATTTTTAAAACTATTTCAAAAACACTGTTTTCAACTATGTTGTTTTTTTGGGTTTTTTTTTAAATGAAAAAAGTTGTTTTCATTTTTTTGCTTTCATTTTCTCCCTCCCTCTCTCTTTCTCTACCTGTGCAGCATCAGTGATAACTACCATGTCCGACGATGGCTTCCGTCTCCGGCGAAGGGTGATGACCATGGATTGGCGACGATCCCCTCACGACGACGACCACTGACTCACTGCAATAACCATTCACTTGCGATTCAAATCTCGTCGTCACCATCACCTAAGATTCAGACTATTAATGTCTTCCACCTCTACCTCTCATTACAAAACCCATCATCAAAAGGTTTTTTTTTTTAATTATAACTAATAATTTATCTTTTGTTATTTTTTTAAAATTAAACATAAATATGTTTTCATAAAATACTCACTTATAAAATAAGTTTTTAAAAATATAATTAAATAAAGTTTCATTTTATGTTTCTCATAATATACACTCAGAAAACATAATCAAATACAATTTTAGAAATAGTCTTAATATAATTTTCAAAACATTTTCATTTTTATTTTTTTGAAAACAAAAAACATTTCAAAAAATACCAAACACCACCTATGTTTTTTTTTTAAGTCACATGAGGTGTAGAACTACAAATGTTAAATTTTAGGGCTATTTTGATTAATACTTCTTAAATTTTACCTTCGGTGTTACATTGGTGTTTAAATTTTAACATGCGTTTAATATATGAGTTGGAATTTAATTTTTTAGATTGGATTTGAGTTGAATTGAGTTATGTATTTGATGAGATGTTTAAATTACTAGAGTTAAAAAATATAAAAACTTAAATGTGTTCAGAAAAAATATAAGTATAAAACTTATTTTATTTGTCTCAAAATTTTACATAATTAAAAAAAATATCTCATTTGAATTTATATATATAAAACTGGAAACTTTTGAAATTTGAGATATAAAGATATATTCGTAATGGTAAATAGTGCTAAAGTTAACTTTTTAAAAAGGGCAAAAAAAAGTTAAGATTCAAATTGAATAAAACCCATGCATCAAAATGGGTTTACTTTTACATGTCATACTAACTCAAACTTTTCAATTATTATGAAAATGATCTCTGTGTCAATATTTTGTAAAAAAAAATTAATAATAATAATAAATAAAACGTCATTTGAACATGTTTAGGTTATATAAACTTTAATTAAGACAAAAATTGTAATTATATATTTTAGGTAGAAAAAATGTATTTCTAAAATAGTTTTATGATATTATATATATTTTATTAAAGTACAATATATATCTTTTATTAAAGTATAATTGGCTTTTAAAACATTTCTTTTTCATGTTCAATTTCCTTATAAAAGTTTAATTATGAGTTTATTGATTAGTAAATCTTTTCTGATTTTAATATGTTCAATCTCTATTAAATTTTTGTACATAATATTTTTTTCAATTTCTATCTTATTTTTTTACAAAATATCAAAAGAGAATCTATTGGTGAAATAGTAAAAATGTTTAAGGGAGTGTCATATGTAAAATAAAAAAATTAGATGCAACATTAAGCATAACGGATAAATTTAAGGGTTATTTATAAAATTAATATAATTTTAATTGTTTTTGTGATTATTTAATTAAAAAGGTTATTATTAGAGATTCAAACCTGTTGTTTAATATTTTAGTATTTCAAATTATGTTTAACCAATCATATTATATATATTATCTTAAAAAATTTGAAGTATTATTTTATATCTTAAAATTTTGATGATGTATAATAATAAAATTGGTTAGACATTATTTAAGATATTAAAATTAGATATAAGATTTCAATCCTGTCATCAAATGTGATTATATACATCTTTGTTTTCATGAGAACGCAATTTTAGGCTCTTGTTTTTCTATCCAACCGCTTAAAAAAATCATCTCGTACTAGTAGGGGAAAGGTGTCATAACCCATTATATAATTGCCTATCATTAAGATTAGAAGCTCTAAATTATAACAGTATGCATGGATAATTGATTATTTTGATTTTATTTTGAAATACCAAAATTTCCTATTTTAAACAAGTTTTTTTTTTTTTCTTTCAAGAAATCATGCAAATGTAAGATAATGAATCATCCTTTGCATATTTTACTCGCTTCGTCATTTTTAAAAGTGTGCAATCACGTGGAATCACTTTTTTTTTTTTTTTTTTTTGGGGTGAAGTACAAATCAAATTAACTTAATTGCATGTAATTTATGCCTAGTTTATTTATTATATTGTATATATTATATTTATGTTTTGTTTAAATTTAACATAATTTTTATTTAAATTCAAAAATATTATATTTAAATATTAATCATATTATATTTTAAATCTAATACAATTACTATTTATTATTTTATTAATCACATCACATACTTTTTTTATCTCTCCCTTTTTTCTCTTTACTTATACCCATCACATCGCATATTCATTATTTAAATACAATTTAAGTATTTTTTATATAAATATATATTACATTCAAATACAATGCAAATACAAATTGTATTCAATGCATTATATTTTAAATCTAATACAATCACTATTTATTATTTTACTTTTCTATTATTTTTACTAATCACATCACATACTCCTTTTTTCTCTCTACTTGTGTCCATCACATCACATATTCATTATTCAAATACAATTCAAGTACTTTTCATATAAATATACATTACATTCAAATATAATATAAATACAAATTACATTCAATGCATTAAATCTAAACGCAATGCAGCTTACCAAACATCCGCATCGTTGGTTTTGTTTTAATTGATTTGAAACAATATTTATCAACCTCTTCTCAACCAAAATTGAAAAGAATATATTTTTATGATAAATATTCATATATTTGTCAATCATAACATTAGTAACTTAAGAATTTAGTTTGTGTTTAGCTGATAATCTTAAAATCAAAAAAATTCAATTCAATTCATTTCAAATCCAAATCCATTTTTTTTATTTATCAAAATTCATATCACATTTATTTTTCTTTCTTTTAAATACTCATTTATTTTAGATTCTCAATTTAATTATTTTTAATTCTTGAAAATATGTTAAACGGGACTAAGTATTTGATTTATTTCAGAAATAAAATATCCAAGTATCTCAATACATTTATGCCTGGAGGCAACTGAGCAACCTTTCGAGAATTTGAACCTCCATAACCGGAGCAACTTGGAGTACTATTAGTGCCACCGTCGTGTTTATATTATTATTTTTTTATGCTAATCTCCTTGTCAATAATTATCGATAATAATTATTTGATTTATGATTTATTTCGTTTCTATTTTTAATCTAAAAAAAAATTTAACTCAAATTTTATTCTTTTAATTAACAAAAATTATAATACTAATTTCAATTAAAAATTTTTAACACCAACTAATGATCTAAACATACGCTCGGTACCATGTGCGACCCGTCAGCCCAAAGGCTCGAAACCAGCTCGTTCGCAAAAACGACTCCGTTTGGGTGGTATTTCCTCCCTCTAAAAATTTCGCATCATCAGAGTAGTGCGACTGGGACTACGAGCTCAACAATGGCAGCTCTGACGTACCAAAAACTCCCGCTTCCAATTCCCTTCACTCCCAGTCGCCTCCATAGCCACTGTCTCTTCAAACCTCACCTCTTTTCTCTCTCTAAAACCCCGACACTCTTCTCCCTACTTCTCTCAACTCCACTCCGTTCCTCTTCTCCCTCTTCTTCTTCCCCCATTTTCCTACCATTTCTTCAACAAAACGAAGAACACGAAGAACAGGAAGATTCAAAACCATTTGAAGAAGAAGGAGAAGAAGACCCAAAAGACCTACTTGTCAGATTCTTCAAGTCTCGCCCTACAACCCAGGACCCTCAACAAGAAGGTCGTTTGTCTCTCCAAAAGAACCGTCGCTCTTCATGGCATCTCGCTCCCAATTCTCAATTTATGGACGAAGAAGAAGAAGAAGAAGAAGAAGAAGAAGAAGAAGAACTACAAAAAATTGAGCAAATGGGTGGTTCGGAGAATTCGAATTCCAGCGAGAAAACTCCAGACGGAATTGCAGGGGAAATTATACGAATCGCGAGGGATTTGCCGCAGAATTTGACTCTGGGAGAGGCATTGGCGGGTTTCGAAGGACGAGTTGGCGTGAAAGAGTGCGTGAGTGTATTGGGGTCGATGGGTGAAGAGGGATTGTTCATGTGCTGCTTGTATTTCTTTGAGTGGATGGGTTTGCAGGAACCGTCGCTTGTGACTCCCCGGGCTTGTTCGGTTTTGTTTCCTCTGTTGGGAAGAGCTGGGATGGGAGATAAGCTGATGGTTTTGTTTGAGAATTTGCCAGTTAAGAAGGAGTTCAGAGATGTTCATGTTTATAATGCCGCCATTTCGGGCCTTATGTGCTCTAAAAGGTATGGATTTTCTTTGGTAGAATTTTCTTATTTACTCTTTTTAGTACTTGTGGATATTAATTTTCATTTGAGCTTGTGACTTTGTCTAGTGTATGTACATTTTGGGGTGAGCTTACTTATCTTGAAATGCTTGGAGATTCATGAAAATGGTTGAGTGATTCTTTTGTTGTGGACTCTTATGGGAACAAGTAAGAAATATTAGAGAATTATTAGAAAAGACATTATTTTTATAGAGGAAAATTAGGCAGAGTGCCGATATCGTAGGGCCTCGTGGGGGACATAAATTCCGGCCACAGAATTGAAAAGAATGTGCATTTGTGAGAAAATTCTTCAAATTGTAAGGTCGATTTTAATGGTCACTAAAGTCGGGTGGGGTGCTGCCACTGTAGAATTCTTCGAGGGTTGTTACTCTTGAATAATTTTTTTCCCCAATGTGTATCACTAACTTGCAGATCCTAGCAACATATTTCAGATATGATGATGCCTGGAAGGTGTACGAGGCAATGGAGGCAAACAATGTACGTCCTGATCATGTGACGTGTTCAATAATGATTACTATAATGAGAAAAATCGACCGCAGTGCAAAAGAATCGTGGGAGTTTTTTGAGAGAATGAACAGGAAAGGTGTGAAATGGAGTCCAGAGGTTTTGGGTGCTCTTATAAAGGCATTCTGTAATGAGGGGCTCAAGAAGGAAGCCCTTATCATCCAAATCGAAATGGCAAAAAAAGGAGTGTTTCCAAATGCCATTGTGTATAATACAATAATGGATGCTTTCTGTAAATCCAACCAAGTTGAGGAAGCTGAAGGCCTCTTTGCTGAGATGAAATTAAAAGGGATTAAGCCCACGTCGGTAACGTATAACATACTAATGGATGCATACAGCAGAAGAATGCAGTCCGACATTGTTGAGAAGCTTCTAGAGGAAATGGAGGATTTGGGGTTAGACCCAAATGCTAAATCTTATACATGCCTAATTAGTGCGTATGCAAGGCAGAAGATGAGTGACATGGCTGCGGATGCGTTTTTGAGGATGAAGAAAGTTGGAATAAATCCAACTTCTCATTCTTATACAGCTCTTATACATGCTTATTCAGTAACTGGTTGGCACGAGAAAGCTTATATAGCATTTGAGAACATGCAAAAGGAGAGATTAAAGCCCTCCATTGAAACATACACTGCTTTACTGGATGCCTTTAGGCGTGCTGGTGATACCCAAATGTTGATGCAGATTTGGAAAATGATGATGAAGGAGAAGATGATAGGGACTCGCATAACATTCAACACTCTCGTGGATGGATTTGCAAAACAAGGTCACTACATGGAAGCAAGAGATGTGATATCTGAATTTGGGAAGGTCGGTTTGCAGCCAACAGTGATGACATACAACATGCTGATGAACGCATATGCAAGAGGAGGGCAACATTCGAAGTTGCCGCAGCTGTTAAAGGAGATGGCAGTTCTCGATCTGAAACCTGATTCAGTTACTTATTCAACCATGATCTACGCCTATGTTCGTGTACGGGATTTCAAGAGAGCATTTTACTATCACAAGCAAATGGTAAAAAGTGGACAAGTTCCAGATGTCAAATCTTATGAGAAGCTTAGATCTATTTTGGATGTGAAAGCTGCGAGAAAGAACAAGAAGGATAAGAATGCTATACTCGGTATAATTAACAGCAAAATGGGATTGTTGAAAGCTAAGAAGAAGGGAAAGAAAGATGAGTTTTGGAAAAACAAGAAAAGAGGCGTTAGAACTGCAAACTCTGCATCTAGTAATCGGTGACATGACCAAAGCTTCAACAGGCTTCTCTTAAGTCAAGCATTCACGAAGGTATTTTTCATTCTTCGTCTTCAAGAATTCCAATTGCCAAATAACGGTTTTGCTGAAGCGAATGAAGTTTATGCTGAGGCGAATACCAGAAGCCGCAGCTTCTAGAATCGTCTAAATTGTTTGTTTTTTACTTACATAGTGTGTTAGTTAAAAGGAGATGCGAACTTACGACGTCAACATTGGAAGCCAGTGTAGATGTACCGTGATCTAAGTACAGTTGGTTAACTGTAATTTTCTATTTTGAAACAGCATTGTGGTCGGTAATCACCTCGATGTATAAGTGAACAGCTCTCTCAGATCAATAAAATATAAGAAAATTAGGTATGGTGATTTGTTTTAATCACTCAATCTAATAGGTAACTGATTTTTTTTTTTAATTTCATAAAATGATCATTTGTCATTTTTTCATGATCAATTAGTAATTAATTAAAAAAATCAGTAATTTATATTATGATTAATTAATTATTGATAAAATTGATTGATCATAGTTTGATCAATCAGTGATTAATAATTTAAAAAAAATTTAATTAATTTTTAAAAACTTGAGTTATTTATTAAAAAACTTATTAAAAAAAAGACTATTAAAAAATAGACCCCTAAAATCTACTAATTATCAAAAACTAGATGGTTTACTTGTTCCATTTGTCCCTTTGTTTTATTGGAACTTCAACATAATCGAGTTGATCGGTTAAATTTTTTTTTCTTTTTTAATAACGATTTTTTTTCAAGATGGTGAAATAAATTAGAAATAAATTTGTTATTAAAAAATCTTGCAATGTTGCTGAGAGAAGTTTGACTTCAAGTTAACATCCCATTTTAAAATCACTTTTTAAACATTTTGTACCTTTTTTTTAAATAAAAAATTAAATTTATTATTTGAATTTTGAGGTTAAACTTACTACCCAAACAAGTTAATGATTTGAAAAGTGCTAGTGTTTTCAAAACTAAATTGATACAAGACTAAAAAGGTAGTTACGACGGGTGGGGTGACAAAAGAAAAACATTTTTATTATTAATTTATCCATAAATAAAAGTGCCAAAAAATAATACTGTTCATCATTTTCAATCAAAACTCACCGTTTTGATTGAAATTTTTATTTTTATTTTTCATATTTCTCTATTTGTTTTTATTCCTTAAAAATAATACCTTCTTTTATTGTGTTTCCTATTTTTCACCTTAAAATGTTATTTTTATTTATTTTTCATTATCTTTACTTTTTAACTAATAGATGTGCCTTATTTTAAAGCTCTCTCTTTTTTTTTAATCATTTTTACTCTTTTTTAATTTATGATCGGAGGAATTCTAACTCTATATTGTAGTGAAATCAAATATAAAATCATTATTAGATTATGATACAATCACTTTTTGTCTTCCTTTTTACTTTTCTGTTAAAGTTTGTATATTTATTATATATACATCATTAGAGATATTTTTTCTTCTTGTTTGTCTTATTAAAATGAAATTTTATCAAATACGTCTCCACTTATATTTTCTATGTTTAAAAAATACAATAAATTTAATACCCATGTGCAGCGCACATGCTTCAAAACTAGCATAGATAGAAAGTTCAAAATAAAATTAATGTTTGATTATAATTACTTAACTGCTCCTCTATTTTTTTTTTTAGAAAAATCATTTTACATATAAAATATGAAAAAAATTTCTAATAGGGGAGGGTATTTTGAGATTAGAAAATATCTAATCTTAATTTTTTTTGTTCACCACCCACCCCCCCCCCCCCCCCCCCCTCAAACAAAAAACGGTCGGATGCTTAAGGTTTTATTTATTTATTTATTTGTGAGTTAGGTGGGTGTCATTTATTCGATAAAATATCGGGGTGCAGTGTAAAGATCTCTCCAACTTATTGAGTTAACAATCATATAATTATATGTTTTTGGAGAGAGTATGAGGGTAATTGGAGGTTACATTATTATTGCATGTAATGATCTCAACAATAAACGCAGTGTCAACAAACAAAGCCTCCTCATTAGGCATGTAATCCCTAACAAATCGCACTAATCTCTCTCTCTCTCTCTCTCTCGCTCCCTCTCAACTTTCTCTCTCTTGAAGATTTTCTCTTTCGTAAAATCAGTTTGTCCTCACATTCCCTCTGTCCAAACAACCCCACGGTCCGAGCTCCTGTGGACCTCCATCATGGCCTCGGTAAGATAATTTTCCTTTGTTTTCCTTACGGAAATTTGGATTCAACATGCGTTATGCATGTATATGTGTGTGCGCATATACATATATATATATATGTTTAAATGAAAGCGTATATTATTGCATGAACAAATTTATTCTTGTTCATGAAGAGGGAAGTACATTTTTGATTTTTGGAACGAAAAGGCACCAAGATCTTGATTTGGGAGAAGAAATATTTTATTCTTACGTTATGTATTATTCTGCTGTACATACATTCAACATTGATAAGAAGAAGGAAAATAAAATATAAACGGGAGAGAGAGATCATGCTGTTATTTATACATTTGAATTTTTAGTTTTATTTTCCCAGACTCCCAATTATGTGTCTTCGTTTACATAAGATCACTTAAGTAATTTCTTAATATGAAATTCCTTTTTGGCTTTTTCTACACCTGTATTCTTAAGATATTAATTTTGTATATGTTAAATAAGTGTATTGATGTACAAAATACTTCGTAATTGAATCTATTAAGCATTATATAAGATATCTAATATGGATTTTTTTTTTTGGCTGAAAGAATTTACGTATGAACATTTGATTATTTAACTTTTTGCATTAAAGTTTTGTATTTCACTTTTTTTTTTAATGTGAAGATGGGGATTCAAATTCTATATCTTTGATAAGTGTAGAACTATTGTTAGATTATGTTTACAATCAATTATTATGTCTACAATCAATTATCTAATGTATCATTGGTCGAACTATAATATTGAGTAAAAATATTAACCAGAAGGAGATCTTTTGCATGTTTTTGCACAGGACAGAGGTCGTCCATTGCCAAAATTTGGAGAGTGGGATGTAAACAACCCTGCCTCAGCAGAAGGCTTCACAGTGATATTCAACAAGGCAAGAGATGAGGAGAAGATTAATACCACGGCTGCGGTGAACATAGCGACTCCGCAAGAAAACGACGTCACCGAGAAGAAAGTACATGACACTTCCAAGGTACATGACTTGCCGTGTGTCTTGTGATGGTTTTTGTGAATTATTGTCATCTGGTACATTGTCTCTGAAAACTTGATCGTTTTGTTAATTCCCCAAAATTTCAATGCAGAAGAAATGGTTTTGCTGCGGTGCTTAAAAACTTTATTTACTGCTATTGGAGAACCAGTGTCATCTGGTGTGCTTGAAAATCCTGCTAGCAACAATTGTAATATAATTTTTATTTTATTGTTCCTTTTATTTCGTGTACTAGTCTACTTTGTGTTGTACTTGGAATGCAACTCCAATTATGTTCTGTGTTCTTCACTTTCTCATTAGGAACTAGACCTCACTATTTTGGACGTACAGTTCTCCATAGAGGTGCAAAAGTACGCATTTATCTCGTCTGAAATGTCTAGTTTTGAAGCTTGTCGTTTTTAAATGGAAACAAAATTGTCAAACTACCGTTTTGTGTTTTATCAACTGTATCGTTCAACTGGTAGAGGCTTTTTTGTTCGGCACATCAAGTTTGCTGAAAACTACCGGCTCTACTCAAGAAGTCATTTTGTCGAGGCGTAAGTAGTAATTATTAAAAGTTCTTTAGATGAATTTATGCATATTTGGATGCAGCAATGTTAAATTTATCCATATGTGGCAGGTATTGAAGTTCTGTTAATGAAAAGGTAAACCTTGCAAACCATTTCCTTACAGGCTTGAAGTGGCTCTGCTTCTCATAGTTTACATCGCTTATGGGTATATCAGCGGAGGGGCTATTTCCTTTGTTCTGCTAATTCATAGTAGTTGGTTTTTGGTCATTTCCTAGCTCTGTGCACCTTATATCTTTAATCCATCTGGTTTTGAGTGTCAAAAGTAAGTATTTGACAATTTTGGTTAGTTCTGGATATATATATATATATATTTACTTTCCTTTTAGCTGTTATATTAACTTTCTATGCATGACAAACTCTCGATTAAACAGAACAGCGGAGGATTTTGATGATTGGACCAGTTGGATTCTCTATAAATGTGGTGTCGGGGTGAAGGGGGATGATAGCTGGGAGTTTTGGTGGGCTGAGGAGCAGGTCTGTGACTGAGAAATGATTCTTCTTAAAACTTCCATTTCCTTATGCTTTGCATTCTTCAAGTCTTTTTTATTGCTGTTTTCTGTATTGTCATTCTATTCTTGTGTTAAGTTCTTTTCTTTTTCTTGTTGCTGCATATCCAAACACGGAGAGGTTGTATATTGGAAACAATTTGAAGCTTGAGATTCTTCATTTTTCAATACAGGATTGTTTACAAGCTCCACCTCACTGGGGACGAGAGATCACTTGCGGTATGCTTCATGCCCAGAACTACCTGAATATATTAAAATAGTCCCCGATGTTCGATATGTGTTTCTTGAGATTTGAAACAATTGCACTCTGGATCTTTATTTTTCATGATGTTTACAAATGCTTTCCTTGGGTATACTTATGGACTTTCCTGGGTCATGCTGATTGCTATTGTTATGGTGTTCAAGGTATGTGTCATTTGTAACTTCTCTCTTCCCTGAGTATGCTTTATTTAAATTGTGAAACTGACACAATCATTTATGTTCTGTTGCATTGTAAATCTTTACTTACAGCCCTAAAAAGTCGGCCAACTCCCAGTTAGTGATTTGATTCACACAGGGCGTAACATCCTTGTTGCTTATTGCAGCCATCACCCGGGTTGTTATATTCACTGAGCTCTCTGTAGTGGATTTATTTGCATGCATTCTGGCATATATTCCTACTGGCTGGGCAATGCTTTGTGCAAGTTCAACTACTTTTAGCATCTTCTCAGTTCAGCTTGTTTGATTGCATTATTTTGATCCTTATTTGGTTGCCCTGAAATCAGCTGGCTATCACCTGGAAGAAGGTGGTGAGGAGCCTTGGCTTGTGGGAGTCGGTCTGCGAGTTCGCTAGAATGTATGATGCTGGAATGGGTATGATCATATTTGCTCCTATAGCATTCTTGTCATGGTTCCCATTCATCTCCACCTTTCAGTCTCGACTTTTGTTCAACCAAGCATTAAGCCGCGGATTGGAAATCTCCGTCATCCTTGCTGGAAACAAAGCAAATGTCTACGTCTAAATTTCGAATTATTCTTTTGTAACTCAATCCCAGGGATCTAACATTATTGTAGTTGTTGTATATTTGGTTGTAAAAAGGTTGTGCGTTTTTTTAGGAGATCACCGCGTTTTCCAAGACTACCTCGGTTCCCATTTGTATTGTAATACAATGTCATTTTTTGATATTTATGTTTTCGTACATGATATTCTTCCAAAATTTTCGATGTGATATTGAAGTAATTGATTGATTCATTCATGTTCCCTTATGAAACGTTCAACATTGGGTTAGCCATGCCCTTCACATGCCATTTTTATATCAAGACTTTGTCTTTGTCTTTGTTTTTCTTCACGACGGGATGTTTTTCTAGAGCTTCTAAACAATATTTTGAAAAATGTTCAGGGACACTACCGGTATTATCTATGGGGACACCATGGTCCTATATTATAAGATTCATATTTTATTACAAAATGACATTTAACACAATTGGTATTTTATTGCAAATGTACATCAGCGTGGTACTTGTTCTTACATTTCTTCGTCTTTTTGGCTGATTGATTTAAGTTCAGATCCTTGAAGACATGAAATTTCATCTTTAGACTATTTCTTCTTCCAACCAGGGACTTTGATGGCTCTTTCCTTTCAAATTTACAGTTGTTCTAAAGAAACAATCTGCTTTAGTCTAATTTTTTTAGCATGCTGGAGAAGTTAAATGGAGATCATTTAAAATCTTTTTCCATTACCCGTGATGGTACTGTAGATATCTTAAAACTAGCAAGGTCAGCACTTGCAAGGCACAATTCTCCTATATGAACTATGAATTAAATATTTATTTGAGGAAAAAAAAAAAAACTAAAGTAAAGTATATCACATAAGAAGAACGAAATAAAAACAAGGATATCAACAAATAGTAAACGCTTTGAACAAAAAAACTAAAACTCTTTTTACAGTAAAGATCTATCAACAACCAATGCAATGAGTGTTGTAATGCAAGATTCTTTGAAACTTCAACATGTTCTGTGAATATTCAGTGTGGATTTAATAAATATTCTCCACCATATCTGGTCATAGATTACATGTTGGGGTATGTGAGACTGATTCATTGCCTCTTAACGTTGTCACCTACATAATTAGAACTGCCAAGAGTACACTATAACATAGGTATAGCCTTTTCACTTTAGAAATAGAAATATAATACACATTCAACAAGTACATTTTATCTTCTTTCCAAGTAGGTAAGAAAATAATAAAAAGGAGCATTATATTTCTCGAGCCAATTTAATACAAGAGTACACTATAACATGTTGAAGAGTACACTATAACATAGGTATAGCCTTTTCACTTTAGAAATAGAAATATAATACACATTCAACAAGTACATTCTATCTTCTTTCCAATGAGACTGATTTATTGCCTCTTAGCGTTGTCATCTACATAATTAGAACTGCCAAGAGTACACTATAACATAGGTATAGCCTTTTCACTTTAGAAATAGAAATATAATGCACATTCAACAAATACATTCTATCTTCTTTCCAAGTAGGTAAGAAAATAATAAAAAGGAACATTATATTTCTCGAGCCAATTTGATACAAGAATAAAATCTCAATATAACTTTATTGTATAAGTTTGAAATCAATTGAAACATATATAAGATAATAATCCAGTTTATAAATTGCCTAAATCAAATTAACGAAAGTATTTAAAAGGGCCATAGACCTCTCCCCTTTCCTATATGAAGCATTTCCCATAATAACCAAGTTTGATGCTTTATCAACTGCAATGCACGCAGACCTGGAGGAAATATTTACAAAAAAGACGAATGACAAATGCCAAGTTGTTTACAAAAGAAAAGAAAAAAAAAATTCCATAACAGTATTTAAAGGATGAAAGCTTCTAAATATATTCAGTAGAGTGCCCAACAAGCAAACAGAAAATAGAGGAAATGTTTAATATGTTTTAAATAGGATAATATTTGTTGCCAAATTCAGTCCAATATAACTATTCCTATCAAGATTTTTAAATAGAATCACTTAAAATCCAATTTTAATTAGAAAGTTCTGTTTTATTAGAAAGTTCTTCTATTATCAAAATTTAAAAAGAAAAATCCAATTCACATATGTAAGACCCTAAAATAATCTAAGCATTGCAAATGATTGGTGTCAAGCCTTCACCAGTAGGTTGTCGAAGAGCCAAATGATCGAACTTCTTGTCTTTTTCTGTAGATAGATCTTTGAAAGGTTTGCTCTTATGCAATTCTCCTAACTAAAAATTTCACAACATACATCAATCAATCACCATCAAGCCTAGAGAATAAATTAAAAAAATTTATAACCTCAGTCAGTAAAGGTAGAGGTGAAAACTGAAGACAAACAGGTAACATTGGAAAAATGGGGAATTTCGCAAACGAGAGAAAGAAAGATGAGGAGATGACACCATCTACTGGGTTGACATCTCCATGGTGAGAGTCAGACCGTGTAAATACAGAGCTCTAATATAATTTGCTTTGATGAACAGTTCCTATTAGAAAAGGTAACTTCTCTTATTGCACCAAATTATTGTGTCTTATGACAAGATATTGTACATGTATTATAAATGTAGTGATTACAACTCTGTGTCTTGTGGCTTGGTATTTGAGCAAAATGATTCTTGAGGGGTAGGGGAATTTTGATCACTTACCATTGGGTTAGAGATTTGTTTTTACAAAACATTACATGGTAAAATAACACTAATCAGCATAAGTTAACGTAAACCACATGATTCAGCATTCACAGACCTAGCATATGGCCAAAATACCAAGAACAATTAAATAATAAAACAATAACACCTCCCAAAAAAGAAGAAAAAATGCCAGAACCTATTGTAAAAAAGAAAATTAGTCGATTAAAGCTCAAAGGAAAAGCCAAGATTGAAGGACCACTAGCTCTACATAGTGAGAGACTGTTCAAAGGAGAAAAAACAAATTTTTGAGTGATTCATTGAGACATTTTAAAAAAAATACTTTGATCAGTAAAGAAGACAAAAGAAGACCTGTAACAAATCCAAAATCTACAATATTAATTCTTATCTTAAATAGAGAATTAAATTGTAAATTTTATCATTAATAACATTTTATTTTATTTGATAACAAGAAAATATATAAAATGTGTTATTACGCTCATTGTCTATTCTAGAATTGGGATTTTATGAAAATGTTATGTGTAAATATATATGTGTATATGTATTGAGAGAATAAATAATCACAAATTTATGAATTAAGAAAGTGAATCTTATGTCATGCCAAGATTTACTTCTTAAATTAAATTTAGCAATTTACAATTAAAAAAAACTAATTTATACAAAAAAATTTGAATGATTATATATATATATATATATAAAAAGAGGTAGGGGGAGTGCTTGTGCACCCCCCACCATAAAACAACCCAATAGGTAAAAACGCACTGAGCAAGGCAGACCGGTGCTGGCCCACTGAGCAAAACAGGCAGGCAGTGACCTGCCTGCCTGCTGTCAGTAAATTGGCAGGGTTTTCAAAAAAAAAAAAAGAAAAAAATACATATATATATTTTTTCTTTCAGAAAATAGACTAAACAAAAGATGGGATTTTTAATAATTCAAAATCTACCTAAACAAGCAAAACAAAAATGAAAAAACAAGAGAGAAAATAATGATTGTAATGTAAGATGATGAACTACTTGAATGACTACTCACTAAAACCACTTAGAAATACATAAAAAAACCACCAAATCACCTCCTAACTCACCCTCTTCAGCTGAGCACGTTTTTGGACAAATTATAATTCAAAAATTTCAAAATTTTTTTTTTACCTAAAATAAGACTTGAGTATAAAATGGTTTAAGATAAACCAAAAACCACACTTTTCCCTTTTATAAAAAAACCACCCAAGTAAAGAAAAGCTTTCTCTCTTCCTCCCTTTATTGTGAACAAAATTTTTGGCTAAGGGAAGCCAAAAATATTCTTCATTTCCTTCCATCCACTCCCAAGTACATTTTTAGCAAGAAGAAGAGTCTTTCCAAGTGCTTACCAAGGTAAAAACCTACATTTTTCACTTGCTTTTTAGAAAGAAAAATGATGTTTTTAAAATAATGTTTTTAAAGTAATATTTTGTCTCCATTCTAACCCCCTACCTCAAGGATCTAAGAATGATTCAAAACCTTCAAGAGGAGTTAAAAAGCCATTACTTTTCTAAGAGATAAATGTCTTGTAAACTAGTGGTTTACTAAATTCTTCATAACTTTTCTTTGACAACGAGTTCTTACAAATATTAAAAAAAAATCTTAGTATGGTAAAGGATCAAATATTGTTTTGCTACCTAGTAAGATAGTACATGTACTTGCCATGATTTAAAATGACTAGAGAACATGAGTAGTGTATCGAATAGGATAAAAAATATATTTATGTGATATTTTTCTTTTTGACATGCAATGAGTATTGATGCATGAGAATAGGAGATTATGGTATATTGATATGATATGTCCTCTGTTAATGGAAGCATAAATGATAAGAAAAATATTTTGACATCATAAATAAGCTATAATAAGATTTAATGACCGTAAAATACTAAAAATAACATTTTTGATATAAATGTTGAGAAATTAGAAAATGGTATTTTAAGTGGGATTTTCATACTCATGTAGAAGGGTAGAATATTACCCTTGACATAAGCAAAAAGAAGAGCTTAAGTTTGGTCAGAAATACAAATATCATAAAATGACAATTTTGTCCTTAAGTGTAAAATCATAATTTCACCAATCTAGAAACATTATTTGAATCTGAATTTTTACAGTCTTGATTAAAGACTTAAAATAGACCTTGCGTCAAATTTTGGTGATAAATGGATAAGAAATGACCAAAATGCCATTTTGGGGTCAAAATGTAAATATAGAAAAATTTAGGGTAAAAAATATAAAGAATAAAAGTTTGTGAAAAATGAGCCTTGATCTTGTGAGAAAACTTTATAAGGACTTTAAGTATGAAAAATGTGAACCAAATGGTGTTGGGAACTAATTAAGGCTAAATAAGGACTAAAATACAAAAATAAATAAATGGTGAGTCAAATTATAAAATCTGCTTAGACTATAATTAGATAGCATTTTTATCACCCTTAAAACAGTATATTAAGCTAGATAAATACATGAAATAATATGATTTATATTATAGCTAAATGTACAACCAAAAAAAAAAAAAAACATAAAGGGGCTTAAATGTAATCCTATTCGTTAATTGCGTTTAGAAACGTGACAAGCAATGAAAAGTCTAGATTAAAGAATGCATGTCTAGTGGTAAAGTTGTAATTTTGTCAAGTTAAGAGGTAAGATGGTAATTTGATGAGAAGCCATTTTTGGGCTATAAGCAGAGGTTTTGTGGATTTATAAAACTGCAAGAAAGATTCCTAAAAACTAAGTTCATAATATTTAATAAGTTTAAACTTAAAAATACTTAAATCACTAAAATAGAGGTAAAATGATAAATTAGTACCCGAGGGCTCGGTGATGAAATGAACCCCCAGTAGGCTCGTCGAGATGCCATGTGATTGTTGACCAAAACTTGATAGAGACAACCAAGTGTAATGGGTCATAACAGGTGCAAAACAATATAAGACTAAAAATACTTTTAAAAAAAAGGTTTAAACCCAATTACAAGTAAATAGGTCACAATAGACCCAATAAACCCACAACTCACAAAGATAACCCAATATGGTGTTAGAAGACCGTGGTTACCCATGGTCACCTGATGGGCTCAAATATAAATAAGTTAGAATTAAATATTAATAATTAATTATTTTAAAATTTAAAAAAATTAATTAATTATTAATTAAGATTTAATTCATGATAATTATTTTAAAATTAATTAATTATTAATTATGATTTAATTTATGATAATTATTTAATTAATAATTAAAGATATTATTTTCTTAGGTAAATATTTAGAGACAAATTAATTATTAATTAAAATTAATTATTAATTAAGAGAACACATGTTCATAAACGAACATGATTCAAAAACCTTTCTTTAACTGTCGAATGCCAATTTAAAATTAGGACACCACATCGACGTGAGGGTAGAGTTAGGAACAATCGACGCGGATACTCAGTTATGCGATTTTTTGTAAGTATAGACCCCACCTACAGTGTGATTGTTATATACTATGTACGATGTGAGCTCGATGTTTATTTTAATGATATGATATAATGTCATGATGATGTGTTTATTTACACGCTTTGCTTTACGAAAGTATGTTATGATGATGTATTTATTTACACACTTTGTGAAAATATGCCATGATGATGTATTTACATACACACTTTTTGAATATGTCATTTTTGCATTCTCACCCTATGGCTTAATGTTTAAGAAAGTGAAACTAATGATATGTCGTACCAGTCTCCGATCAAATGGGAGGATATTCACCCATCGGTTGAATGAGAGATAATAAGAATGATCAATAAAGTTAAAGTTATGATTTTGGGTGTTAACGGATTGGGTCACTCCCCCGCCTTTCCCATTTAAAGTCGCGCGCACCCCGGTACAAGCACAAGGGCCCCTAAGATGTTTAAATGAATAAATGGACAATTATATAATTGGTCATACATTTCAATTATATGATTTTGTAAACTTACACGTCTATACTTACTGAGTTTATCTCACCCTATTATGTTTTCTACTTTAGGTAATTCAGGTAAATTACCTATAACATATTAAACATTGATAGACTGGCAGTGCGGGTACGTGATGGGTGAAAGTATTATGGGTTCTATGGATGCCACTCGCATTTTATATTCTGCACATATTTTGAGAACTTTGTTAAGTATTATTTTGATGTTAGTATAATTTAATACTTTGGTATGACTAAGTATAATATGTTACATTAGTATGTTTTGTTTAAAACTAATTTTAATTATTATAGTTTTTAAAGAATCATTTTTTTTTTTTGCAAACAAGGTTTTTCAAAAAAAAAATTCCCTGAAATTTTAAAGACCTAAAAATGAACAAACAATGATTTAAATAAGATGATAAACTAAATAAGTAAGTTTTAAGTGATGACTTAAGGATGGTCGGGCTGTCACAAGACCCAAAATTCTTAAGTACCAAATGAAAAATCACCTTCAAGACTAAAGTAAAACGAAAACAATAATCCACAAAAATGGAAAGAAAACTAACTAGAAAATTGAACATAACGAACGCCAAAGCAGTGAATTTTTCTCGACCTTCTTCAAGGTTAATACAACTGATCTTTTTTGTTTTCTCTCTAAACGTAGCCGCACCACTATCCAAACCCAGTCTCTGTTTTCCCCCCCCCCCCCCCCCCCCCCAACATATAATAGTTGTCAGCCACTGAACCTCAAGTGAAAGGTGAATGTTATTGAAACAGAGCATCTGTTAATCCGTCGTCCAAACCACCTTTTTTTTTTTTTATGTCGTTGAATTCATTGGAAGAAGGCTTGGAAACGCAGTGAGGAATATACGGAGAAGAATTTCGAAGCAGAAGAAGCAGGGAAAGATGGAAAGAAGGCTTTGCTTGTGAGTTTCATAGGACGCGTGGCTGTAAAAATAGATTGAAACTTACTAAAGCAGCTTTGCTAGCCGTTGCTTCGTACTTTGCTGAATTGGCCCCTTTTTTTTTTTTTTTTTTTTTAAGATGTATTGGCGGTATTTTGAAGAAGAGGAAAAAAAAAAAAAAAGTTAACAATATGTAGGATTAGCATGTGAGGTTGCTCTCCACCAAAATATTTTCTTCATTCAGTAGATGAAAATATAATTTTGGTAAAGATAAGGAAGTGGGTAATTTCACAATGTCTAGCATAAATCCCGACCATATTGGCACCTAGAACGGCAGAATTCATTTACCAGCCACTCTTAAAACTTTAAAGAAAAATAAAAACGAAAAGTGTACTGTGTTTCTGAACTCTACAAAACTCAACAGAAGCCCCCACATGAACAAAGGAAGATGAATCTCGTGTATGCCAGCTTATCAGCAACTTTTCTTAAATGTAAATGATGTAAATCATGAGAGATGGCAATTAATATCAGCGATTTCTAGAACATCCCAACTAGGTTGGCATCCTCTAGAAACCCCATCCAACGTCAAGCCATCAACTCAATTTTATTAATTCAATAAAATCAAGGAAAATAAAGAAATGTTATATACAGGGGAGTATAATGAAAAAAGACAAGCCCAAAGGCTAAATATAGAAGAAATAAGCCGAAACACTATCTAAAAACACTAACCAGAAGCAAAGGGATCTACTCCTTTTAAATGAAAAGGAGGCCTCATGAAAACCTTCTACCTGAAAAACCCAGTGGGAAAAACCAGATAGAAGGAAAAAGAGTGCATGATCCATTCCGGCCTTTAATACCTCAAGTAATCTCAGGATGCCTTGCAGCAATATGATGGTCAGAAAGAAAAGTCTCTTTCCGCCATCGGCATTGGAGTGCCCCCAAACCTAATGAACCGCATGCTCAGCAAGCCTATCGGCCGCAAAATTCCCCTCTGGACAAATATGAGATATTCTTCAATGTCCATCTGTCCAATTTTCAGCAAGTGGCACGCTGTTTTGCCTTTTGTTTCCAGGGTACATTAAATATTCTTCTTAAGCAGAATAACCACGGCATAAGTGGAATCACTTTCAAACCGGATGAAAGGCGAATAAAATTTTAATTGCCTAGTCAACTGCTTTGATAATGGCAAGCAACTCCACTTCAGAAGCAAAACTAACAACTCTGGGGACCACAAAACAATCTTTTGGGAAATTCGAACCTCCACAACCCCAGCAACCTGGAGCACCATTAGATGCAGCAAATAGATCTGTCCAAAATAGCAATGAAGAAGCAGAAGCTCCAGGTCTTTTAGCAGAATCTGCAAACGAACTGATCTGCATAAGAAACTATATAGTACAAAGGTCAGAACGTAAAGCCAAACCTCATGAGACCAAGAAGAGAAATATGAACGGCATTTTTGAAACACATCCAACCCAAACATAGTTCCAACCTTTGTTAGCTGCAATAGTGATGGCAATCACTACACAGCTCCATACGTCAATGTAAGCTCGTTAAGGAACACATTGTTTAATCCGAATGCAGCTCTAAACATAGTAGCTGTAGTAGTCACGAAAAATATTACACTGAATGTCTGAAGCTTCATCCGCTTTTATAGTATCCCCTCCAGATTGGGCAAAATAAGAAGCTACTACTGAAAATTATACCTGCCTCGGGTGCCAAAAAAATTAACTTCATCAAAACATGTCAACAAAAGTAGAGTAGAAACAAGGAGGGATCCACAAATCCAAAAAAAAAAAAAAAAAAGGCAATATCAACGAGAGCTTGTCAGATAGCTTGAGTAAATGAAACGAGACTTGCCTTCAAAAGAGGAAATGCCATCATTCAAAACAACAACGAAAAGCTACTGTATAACAACCACACAACCTCCCATACCTGGTAAGCTAATATACTATATTTAGTATAGAATCACAAAAAATAAATAAATAAATAACTAAATCATTGAACGATATATAAAAACAAGAAGAAGGAAAAAAGGGTTACCAAATAAGCCCATAGATCTATGGTAGCTAGAGGAAAAGAAAGCAAAAGCGATTCCTGTAGTAGTGGCGAGCAAAATGGGAGCAGCCTAAACTGCAAAAACGGGGCTGTGGGAGAGCAATACTAATGATTTACTATGAAAACAACAAACAACAAACATGAAAATAGGTAAGTGTCATAAATAAAGAAGGCCTGCAATGCATACTCACCTCTAACTGCTTTAGTTCTTAAAAAAGTGAACGAGCTTTTAGTATCCAATTCTTTAAACTCATGTTTATCCAGTGGGTATCTGCAATTCAAATAATATGTATGGGAGCAGAGTAAATTGATTTTAGCGAAAGAAAAGATAAATAAAAAGAAAAAAAGAAAGACGAAGAATGTCGATATCTCAACATCCAAAACTTGCCGCATAACCTTTTCTTTACAGAACAGAGGACCGCCGCTTGCCAACCTGCTATGAAAAAAAGATTATTATAGAATCACCCAAAAAGAGAGAGAGAGAGAAATCATACGAAAGATATATATATATATATATATATAAGATACCAAACAAGCCCACAAATCTACTAATGGTTTAGCGAGCTTAGAAATCGATAACAACGTCACAAGTAAAGGAGGCATGCAAAGCACACTCACCTCTAGCTGTTTTAGTTTCTTAAAAAAGTCAACGAGCTTTTAGTATTCAATTCTTTAAACTCATGTTTATTCTGTGGATATCTGCAATACAAATAATATGTATGGGAGCAAGTTGACTTTTGTGAAAGAAAAGAAAAAAAAAAAAAGAAAAGAAAGAAAGACAAAGAATGTCGATATCTCAACAACCATAACTTGCTGCATAGCTTCACCTTTTCTTTACAGAACAGAGGGCCCCCGCTTACCAATCTGGTGTGACAAAAAGATATGCCTCAATAAGCGTAGAGAAAGTGAAATTTCAACCATTTAACTATACTGATTCTTTAGTACTATAGGTTGTTTTAATACAAAATTATGGATCCTCAACTTGCCAGCTATGCAGAGGCACGATAAGTACAAATGTTTAAATTGGCCATAAATACTGCTTTCCAAGTATTCTTAGGCCATAGATAAGTCATAGATCCTTATTTTAGAAAAAAGAAAAAAAATGTATTACTTATGGTAAGGAACAAAAGATGACAAAGTTACTTGCAATAAATTACCTTAGAACAAAGTAGACGGCTTTGAAAGTAGAGATCTTAGGCCAATATCCTTGCCCCTTGAACTTTGGCATCTTTGCAGTTGTAAGGGAGGACAAGTCATAACTGTCTGTGTCTCTGAGGAGGTGAGATTACATTTTATACTTCCAGGACAATGCGTTGCTGGGGAGATGATGCCGTATCACTGTTGTTGGTTTCTAGATCTTGCATCCTGTACTTTGGTGTTTCCAAATGTGAACTCAAGTTTTAAGGCTGGGAAGCCAAACTTTGTACGCCGATGGATAACGTGGTACAATGAACATTCTTGCGGATAAGAACACATTTGGGCAAACTGTAACATCATTAGGTGATGTATATCCCCTTTATTTGCTGAATGGTGGAACTTGAAGAGAGAAAATAACACATTTTGTTTTCATTCATCAAGGAAAACTAACGAAAACTGCAATATAAATGACAGTAGCTACTTTTTTACTAGTCAAAACTAGTCAAGTAAAGAACTGTGGTAATACATATTTACCTCAGCAAAGTAAGGAACTGTAGGCCAAATCAACGATGCCAATAGAAAGATATTCTATTATCCAAGGATGTGAGAATCTTAGGCCAATCATTGTCACTTTCTCTTTGCCACCATCGAAATGATATGGAAGAAGCTTCAGTCATCAGTGCTTGTAAATAAGTGATGTTACGTATTGCTTTGGCAAATAATTGATAAACTAGGACATCCCAAATTCCTGGTGTTTCAAGTGATTTGAGATCCCAATACGCTTTAGAATGCCCACAAAATTGTTGCAATCAAAGGATTGTAAAAGGAAGTGTAAACCACGGAAGAAGTTGATGATGACGATGATTTTTGATAATCTGATGTGATAGAATTCTTCATTAGTTATGTTGGTCCTTTCATTGCATTAATAGAAGTCTAACTAGAAAAAGATCTCACATTACTAATAAACTATGTTAGTCACAGAATTACAAAAAAAAAAAAAAAAATTATCAAAACATACATAAAACAATAATAAAAAAAAGGTTGCCAAACAAGCCCATAGATCTTCTAATGATTTAGTATGAAATAACGAGCATGGAAATAGATAACAATGTCATAAGTAAAGAAGGCATGCAATGCATACTCACCTCCAGCTGCTTTAGTTTCTTAAAACAGTCGATGAGATCTAAATATCCAATTCTTTGAACTCATGTTTGTTCCATGGGTTAGAGCAATACAAAGGAGATGATTAACAACCATATGTTGCTGCATAACGTCAACTTTTCTTTATTGTCAAATGGCAGAGAGATTACAGAACAGAGGATCCCTTCTCACCAACCTGGCGTTACAACAAGATATGCTTCATTAAACAACGAGAGAGCAAAATTTCCAATTATTTAGCTAAACTTATTCATTACTACCATAAGCGGTTTAATACAAACTAATGGATCCACATGTTATTTCAAAAAAAAATAAAATGTATTATTTGTGGTATAGAACAAAAGAAGACAAAGGAGATGGCTTTGAAAGGAGATATGTTAGGCCAATATCCTTGCCTCTTATTCTTTGGCAGTAAGAGAGGACATGTCATAACTGTCTGTGTCTCTGAGGAGAAGGTGAGATTACCTTTTGTACTTCTAAGACAATGCATTGTTGGAGACGATGATGCCGCATCACTATTGTTTCAGTAACATTTGCTTCATATCAAGCATCACACTTAGGTGCATTCTGTCAATATGAACTGAGCCACTGGATGATGGTGTCAATGAACATTCTTGCACTACATTAGAAACACGTTTGAGCAAATTGTTACATCACTGAACAATATATAAATCCTTTGTTTCCTGCATAATAGAACTTAGAGGAAAAAAATAACACTCATATAATTTGTTTTCACTCATCAAGGAAATCTAACAAAAACTGCAATATAAACAACAGTAGCTACTTTTTTGCTAGGCAACACTAATCAAGTAAAGAAGTGTGATGATACTTATCTACCTCAGGAAACCAAGGGACTGAGGTAGGCCAAATCTACTGTGCCAAAAGACAGATATTCAATCATCAGTGGTTATAAAGAGGTTGCTTTGGGCAGTGATTGGTAAGCTAGAACATCCCAAATTCTTGGTGTTTCAAGTGATTTGAGGTCGCGATAAACTTTGAGATGGCCACAAAGTAGTCGCAATCAAAGGACTGTAAAAGAATTGCAAACCACGAGAGACATTTGATGATGCTGATGCTTTATGATAATCTGTTATCATTGAAATGATAGAATTCGTCATTAGTGTATGTTGGAAAGGCTTTCAACTTGTATGAAGTATGAACCATAAAAAGCTTCTCTAGAAATGATAAGAAGCATGCAAGTTGACATGGGGCAAAAATGAACATTTGAATCAAGAAAAGGAACCGAAAGAAACAGTTTGATAATTTAGTCATGTCCCTCACCGCTTTTCTTTAGATTAAGTAATGTGTTGCACCTTCTTATTAATAATATGAGCATTTCAAAATCTATAAGAAGTTAAAACTAGATAAGATCGGTTTTAGTCGTGCTTGTATCAGAGTCGAGCTGATGAGAAGGATTTCTGCTTCATATATATCATGTGATTCTATGAGCTGAAATTCTAGTAAGGACGGCTTTGTTTGAATGGATGTACTACAGAGCAGGCACATACCTAAATGTAGGCTACAGAGAACCGAACTGAATCAATGTATGATCTAATTTGTAAGAGAAGGAAGCAAACTTTGTACTCCGTTCTGGCGGATAGCAAGATCATGGTAAATTTTGTACTGCATATATAAGAAATATGTTTGAGAAAGAAACTAATATTCGTGCATTTAACTTATGCCAAGATTGTAATCTACAATTTTTGTTTTAAAGAACCAGAAAAATTTATGCATCCTAGATTTGTAAGACAACTTACACCAAATACTTTCTCGTTGGTCAGGCCAAATCAAGTATGTCTTACTTCATCCCTTTTATTTGTTGAAATTTTTAAGTTGTCTCAGAATTTCCTTTCAGTATCTACTGAATTACATGTTAGTGAAATGAAGTTTTTTTAATCTTTCAATGACTAAAATAACACCCTAACATATCCACAAAAGCAGTTGCTACCGGATTGGAAACTTCCAATTTCAGATTTTCCTTCCATTAACAATATTTTTGTCTTGAGAAAAAAGATGCATTCTGGATTGCTTGTCTTTTTAATTACTTTATTATTAAACGGGGTTGATGATCTAGATGTTCTGGTGATATAATTTTTTTTCAAGCCTGAGTTCCTAATTTTTAACAAAATTTTTGGATGTCACCATATCGAACCGAAAAAATAAGAAAAAGAACCAATCTTCGAAACATCAGGATTTTTTTTTTCAAAAATAATTTTTTTAAACATCAGAGTTATCTGATTTATTAATTGCTGTTAGGCCATATATGAAAATAACAATAATAGTAATAATAATAATTTCTTTAGGAATCCTGAATTGAAAAGGAACAAATAAAAAGAAAGAAGTTAATTACCACTGTGAAGTTCATTTGTTGCACATTTGAAGTCCTCTAAACTTCCTCAAGATTTTCCAAGACCTAGACCCTGTACCCACAAAATTAAAAGAAATCTTTAAATTGGGAAAAATGACGAAAAAGAAAAAATAATAAAAAGTCTCTAAATCTGAATTTAGATACTCTACCCAAACACCCCTAAAATAATCAGTGAAATGTGAAAAAAAAAAAAAAATATATATATATATATATATACACACACACACACAATAGTAAAAAAGAAATGACGAGTGGGTTGGTGATTGACTTTATTATGACATACCTGAAGCTGAACTCATTTCTAAATCCTCTTGTATTTCTCTTGGATTCATGTCGTTGCCGTTGATTTCTAGGTATTGTAAAGAGGTGAGGCTACTTATTGATGCAGGCACTGATTTGAAATTGAGGCATTTCCAGATATGAAGGGTTTGGAGTGAAGACAGCTTGCAAATCCAATCCGGAAGGGCCGTAAAATTATCACATTCCCAAATTCGGAGTTGGTTCAGAGTGGTAAGGGATTGAAGTCCCCCAGGGAGAGTCACTAGCTGTGGTAGTTCCTCAAAACTCAGAAAGCGTAGGGTTGTTAGGGCTCGCCACTCAATCGAGTCATCATTTGATACTTGAATCTCCTTACAATTGCAAATCACCAATTTCTCGAGGGAGGTGAGATTTTGGATGCTAGGAGATAGATTCTTCAGTCCGTCGCATTCAGTGATAAATAGTTTCTTGAGGGAAGCGAGGCCTTTCATCCTCTCATCCGGAAAATATTGTAGATCCTTGACAGAATTGATAGATAAAGACGTCAATTTGGAGAGTGGATAGGAGGAAACCGAAACTATTGTAGGAATAGTTGATGATGATGATGATGATGATGCTTCCTCTGACGTTAATATATGTTCAAATGACTTCCAGCTGGCAGACTTCAATGCCAACACGTCGTCAATGTTTGGGTATAATGGCATGAAAGTAAGCTGCTCGCAACCACTGACTGTCAATGAAGAAAGACGAGGAAATGACGGCAATATAAGTTGCTCCACTTGATTCTCCATCATGCCCGACCTCCACCACCCTCTGAACTTGGGCAAGTCAATTAGTTCGAGTCTTCGAAGAGATGGCAATACCGACACTGACGTGGAGGATGACGTGGAAAAGTAGTTATCACCCTCGTTGATGGTAATGTACTCCAGAGAAGGCAAGTTATCTAGTGACATTTCCTTGAGAGAGTGAAACTTATCCAAAGACGGTAATTGTTGGCACTTTGAGCAATCTTCTAAGCGAAGCGTAACCAGATTTGTAAGCGTGGGAAGAAACCCGGACAAACTGGTTCCACCATATTGTTCAAACGTCAATTCTCTGAGATTCGGGTGTGGCTGGAGGCCTTCGAGTGTTGTTTCCCATTTTGTCTCATCGTCATCACCTCTTTCAAAGTATAGACATAAAGACCGAAGACGAGTATTGTCTCTTAACTTCGAAGCTGCAGTTGCCGTCCCACTTCTTATCCCTTGGATTGTCAGCTTCCCTCTCAAGTTGTTCAATCCCATTAGTTCATCTAACTTGCTACGAGGGCGATTTGGGACGTTCTCACTCAACACAACTAGTGATAATGTTTGAAGATTAGTCAATTTGCTCAGTCCTCTTGGCATATGAGTTATGCTCTCACAACCCTTAAGTTCAAGATGCATTAGATTGACTAGTTTCTCAATCCCACTTGGTAGCTCACAAAGCTTAAAACAACAGTTGAGTTTCAAGGTCTGCAAATTGACTAGCTTGGTAATACAAGCGGGTAGGGTTTTTATATCACGATTAAAAGAAAGATCAAGATGCCTCAAGTGCTTCAAGTTACCAATAGAATCTGGTACTGTTTTAATTCTTGCAAGGTGCAGATCTAATATGCGTACAAGCTTGAGATTTGAAATAATTTCATTGCATAATGATCCTTTTTCAAAAATAATCCCAACAAACGTTGATGGGAAAAGAAACGTACGAAGCCTTCGTGCTTGAAGCCGTAAACTATGTATTTTCGGTTGCCGTGTCGGTGAACTAAAGTAAACGTGACGAACTGATTCCCTTAGATTACTCTCTTGCAAAGAAGCTACTGTTGCATACTTCTCTCCTGCGACTTGTCTCGCGAGATCATGAACCAGATCATGCATTTTGCATGTTGTTACCATGTTCAATATTTCATCATTTTTAGCTTCTTGAAAGAAGGATCTCCAAAGTAAATCTTTAAAATGTTCATAGCCTATTTCCTCCAGATTATGGTTTTGATTTGACCTTATAAATCCTTGGGCTATCCAAAGAGTTATAAGTGTTTGGACATCAAATTCATAATCCTTGGGAAACAGGCTACAATAAGCAAAGCAAGCTTTCAAATGGGATGGAAGAAAATCAAAACTCAACTTAAGTGTTGGTAAGATGCCATTTTCATCTTGATCTATGTTTGAAAGCTCCTTTTCAAGGAAGGATGCCCAGTCCCTTTCTGGATCTTTAAGGCGCAACATCCTTCCTATCATACTTATGGCAAGGGGAACTCCTCCGCACTTTTTCAAAATTGCCTTTGCATTATCCACAATGGTTGGATTGGTTGGCTCTTGTCCATGCTCAAATGCCTTTTTCCGAAAAAGATCCCAAGAATCTTCCAAATCTAAATATTCCAAACGACATGGTTGCACGCCGCCCATGACTTTCGCAACCATGTCATCACGAGTAGTGACAATTATTCTACTCCCCTCAACACAATTTTTTCCTAACAAACCCTCAAGTCTTTCCCATTCTTGACTAATCCCTTGCTTCCAAACATCATCAAGTACGATAAGGAATCGTTTTCCATTAATTTTCTCCCTGACAGTTTCCTCTAATTTTGGCATCGTGAGGTCTTTTGTATTCGTGTTAGTTATGGATCTGACAACTTTTTCAATAAGTGAATCCTCGTCAACGTTGTCGGATACACAAACCCAAAGTCTTAAGTTAAAGTGTTTTTCGACCTTCTTATCATTGTAAACTAGCTGAGCAAGTGTAGTTTTTCCAAGTCCTCCCATCCCAACGATGGGAATGACGGAGACTCTCTCCCTACGAGTACTACTCCCGCTGGCTCCAGTATCGACCTCCGACGATATCAAACGTTTTAGGATTTCCGTCTTTTCACTCTCCCTTCCAACAACATTCTCCTCATCTACAAATGCGCCGGTCTCCCTCGTATTTCGCTCCGGTTGGATTATCTCTCGACGCACCTCGAAATGGAACCGCTCCTTATCAGCTGAAATAGTATTCAGTCTCTCCCTAATTGTCTTAATTTCCCGAGCCATCTTGTGCCGGAAAACAAGTTGGTTGTTGGACGAAAAGAAAGTGCGTACCTTCTTCCTTATTTTCTTTCCAGGCATCAGCTTCCGTCTCAGATCTTCAGAGTTGACTTCATCCACCAAGTCATCAGCATCATACAACACGTCCTCAAGCCTTTGGAGCCAAGGCCTAACGTGTTCTTCACGGATCTGCCGCTTCTCCGCATCAGCAAGGACAGCTCTAATGTCTGAGAGGGTGCTTTCAAGTTTGCTGAGCTCATCTCTTGCACCATACAGAGATTTAATCTCTTGCCCAGCTAAAGGACCCAAGGTCTGGATGAACAGATCTGCAATGGGGGTGAGGATTATTTCTTCCATATTTGGCTTGAAACAGCTTCAAAGAAAGCAAGAGAGTTTATGAAAAGGCTTTCTAGCAAATTAGCAAGTAAGAGATGTACTTGTGTGGTGAAGTCAATGGTGTATATACAGCGTCGGATGCACATGGGACCAGAGGGGGCAGCCCACTGAGGAAATAAAAAAAATTTGTGTATACCCGTTTTTAAATGATTTTCCATTTGTGTTTTCATTTATTCATTGTCGGTCGAGATGGAGATTTTTTTTTTATTATTAGAAAAATTGGTTTTAAAAAATGTATTGAGAAACAAAGTTATTTGAAATGAAAAAATAAAAAATAAAAATTTATTTATTAAAAAATTATTAATATAGGTTTTAATTTTATTTTTTTAATTTATGTAATTTTAAAAATTATTTTTTTTAATTTATATAAATAAAGTTATAAATTTTAAAATTTAAAATTTATTGTAGTATTTTTTAAAATATAAATAATATTAAATTATGATGATGTGAAAAAAAATTAAAAAATTATTTTAAAGATCTTTACTTTTTTTTATTTTTTTGGCGTTTTATAATTTTAGTTAGGTTGATGGTTTTTTTTTTTTTTTTTGTTAAAAGCTGATTATTAGACTAAATATTTTTATTTTTTTAATACAAATATCAAGTCAGCAATCTTTTTGTATTCTCTTTTTAATTTGTCTTTTGTTTTCTTCCTATCTCTCATACTCTCTCTCTGCATATCATTTTTATTTTCTTTTCTTTTTAATCTTTTTCTCTTCACCTCCTATAATGCCTTTGTCCTTCCTCCGTCAACTTCAAGTCAATCCTTTTTTCCTTCCTCTGGCGCCTCAGTTGGAATCTTTTTCCTTGCATTATCAAGCCATTTTCCTTCGATATGGAAAATTTTGAGGTGGATCTTGAAAATATTATTTTTGGATTGAAAATATATATATATATATTTGACAGAAAAAATTATTTAAAGTAAAAAAAATAAAAAAATTTAAAAATTTAAACAAAAATATTAATATAAATATTTTTTTCGTTTTTCTAAAAATTCTATTTAATTTAAAAATAATATCTTATTTAGACTTGTATATACAAATTTATAAACTTTTAAAGTTTAAAATTTATTGTAATATTTTAAAAATATAAATAATAAAAAATGACGAGATGTTAGAAAAAAATAGTTTGAATGTCTTCAAAACTAAACCTCAAACGACTGTAATTATTATTTCCTTTTTTTTTTTCCACTTTCTTAGGTATGACTACTCTACACCCTACAGGTACGTAAATTTCAAATTTATATCTCTTTAATTTGTATATTTTATCTTGTTGTTTTTTGTGGGATACATATTTTATCTTCTTAGAATATGTATAATATCACTTTAAAAATGTTAAATTTATTTTTTAAAGTATTAAAAGTTCGTCATTTTGTTACCATACCTATAATTATTGTAGATTTGTATTTAAAAATTATAATGGTGCTGTCATAAAATGATTTCAAAATATGAAGTTTTGTTGAATATAATTATAATTTATTATTAATCATAAGAAATTATTGAAAACTTTTTTTTTTCTCTTATTATTATTTTAGTTTGAAAATTTAGTCTTTATTTGTATCTACTAAATTTAAATCTTCTGGATCTGTAATTGTGTATATATCATTCCTTATTTTTATTCTTGTTATGTTCTCTGTTGTTAGTGGATTCTTTTTACTTTTCTTTATCAAAAAAAGAAGAGAATACTATGAAGTGAATTATAAAACAAGGAACATATATTCCTATCTTTATTTAGGGGGCGTTTGGTAAACGCATTTCATTTTGATTGTATTTGAATGAAATTTGTTTTTTGAATATTGTATTTGGTTGAAAAGTATTTGTTTTGTATTTGAATGAAATTTGTGTTTAGATAAAAAGTATTTTAGAATTGAAAAGTTGATGTGATTGATAAAAGTAGAGATAAATAGTGGAATTGAAAAGTTGATGTGATTGTTTTAAAAATATTTTGAATAGTAATTATTTTCGTAGCACTGTTGCAAAATTTATGTTTGATGTAAAATTGTATTGTATTTGAGTAAAATTAAAATTGAATATTTTCTCCAAATGCCTCCTTAACACCAAAGAAGATATATATCTATCTATATTAGACACTAATATTGCGTTCGTTTTTTAAAGAAGATATACTCTTATCTTAACTAGACACAAATGTTGCTTAATTCAATAGACAAATGTTATTGGCTAATATATAGACAAATGTTAATACATAGACCAATGTATAGACAAATGTTTTTAAAGAAAGAATAGTTTAATATATAGACAAATGTTTTTGGTTATCTATAAGGACCCGTTTGGTTTGAATGAATGGAAAGGAATGGAAAAGTCATTCCTAAAGTTTTTCCTTATTCAGATGTTTGATTGAAGCATAAGAAATGGAAAAGGCTTTCCATTTTGGAAAAACCATTCAGTAAGTTGGGTGAATGACCATTCCCTTTGTTATTAAGGGGAATGGCTTTTCCATTCTGAAAAAAATATTTCGTTCCTCCATTGCCCCTTTCTCCCTTCGAAAATAACCTAGCCGCTTCAGCTTTTGTTGGCCGTTCAGCCGACGCCTTCCCGACCATCCCTTTCAGCTTTCTTCCTTCGAGCGACGCCTTCCCTTTCAACTTTCTTCCTTCGGCTGACGCCTTTCATTGTTGCCCTTTTCTCTGCCATCCATCACAACCGACGCCGAGATTTAACCATCCATTACAACCGACGCCGAGATTCAGCCATTCCTGCCATCCATCACGACCGACACCAAGATTCAGCCAGAACTCCATTGTCGAAGGTCGTCATCAACGTTACAGGTATGAATCATTTCTGCTCCTATTTTTTTGAGCTGCCTTCATTTTTTTGTTTTTCTTTTGATTTGTTTTCACTTGGGTTTTTGAGTTGCTCTGTTTTTTTTTGGGCTTAACGTAGAAAACCCCTCTCATTTTCACTTGTTTCTTCAATGTAGAAATCCCCTCTCATTGTCACCTGTTTTCTCAACCGCACAAATATCTAGTAATCCTCACTCCGTTTTTTTTATCATGAGCATTTTTGGTTTCTCTCTGCTATGTAATCATGAGCATTTTTAGTTTGAATGAACTGTAAAGCATTTTTGGTTTAACATATGCAATCGATATAAAACCAACCGAATTTCTACTATTGCAATTAAGTTTAGAAGATGTTATTATCTATTTAAGCTTGTTGTCACAAAATCGCTTAAATATTCAATGGATTGTAGTTTGAGTAGCTGCCTTACCATTTCTTGTTTCTGGTTATATGCTAATTTCATATTTTGTCTATGTCCTTATTTGGCTTTAAGCATATTATCTAAGAGCTTGTTTTATTGGAATTTTGAAGCTAGTTTCATATTCTTTTCTGTCTTTGTTCAAAAAATATGTTCATATAAGCAATGTGTAGTTGATTAATTTTTCATATAATTGTTTGTTTATTTTGATTGTAGGTTAATGGCTCGTTTAAGAATTTCCAAAAGTGAAATTATGAGAAAGAATAAGATAATGGCATTATATTTACACTGGTTAAACATTGTACAAATAGTACAATGGTTTTTCCAAGAGTTTGAAAGAGTGGTCATGAAGGATATGGAAAACAATTCTTTAAGAAGACAAATTTACATCCTTGACGTGTTTATGAATAGACAAATTGTGCATCAGATAGCTTATCCTAGTGATTATATTTGTAGAAACCAACTAAGGATGAATAGAAATGCATTCACTAATTTATGCACACTGCTTGAAAGTAAGGGTGGGTTAAGAGCATCTAGGTATTTACAAGTAGACGAGCAAGTTACTATGTTTTTACATACAATTGCTCACCATGAGAAAAATAAAGTTATAAAATTCCGGTTTATGAGATCGGGAGAGACAGTTAGTAGGTACTTTCACAATGTGTTGCATTCGGTTATTCGACTTCATGGAGAGTTATTAGTTAAACCAGTGCCAATTCTGGGAGACTCAACGGATGAGAGGTGGAAATGGTTTAAGGTATATTATTTATTTGATTTTTTTCATACCATGACTAAAAATTTGTAATTTTTTGGAATTAATTTCTAAACATATCCTTTTCTTAATTGTAATAGAATTGCTTAGGTGCACTAGATGGGACCTACATTAAGGTAACAGTGCCTATGACAGAGAGACCTAAATATCGTAATCGACATGGTTCAATAACGACAAATGTTTTGGCAGTATGTTCAGTAGATATGCAGTTCATATATGTATTGCCTGGATGGGAACGCTCAGCAGCCGATGGTAGAGTGTTACGCGATGCTCTACGTAGGGCAAATGGTTTACGTGTTCCAAATGGTAACATTTTATATTAGAGCACAATATGTGTTGCTTGGATTTTACTAAATGTGATCTTATTTCTAGCACAATCTTTGTACAGGATGTTATTACCTTGTGGATGCTGGATATTCCAATTGCAATGGATTTCTTGCTCCTTTTCATGGCCAACGATACCATCTCAAAGAGTGGGAAAATGGACCATTACCTAGGACTGCACAAGAGTATTTTAACATGAAACATTCACATGCCAGAAATGTGATTGAGAGATGTTTTGGTGTGCTTAAGAGTCGTTGGGCGATTCTAAGAAGTCCATCATTCTTTTCAATTAAAACTCAAAGTAGAATTATTTTGGCATGTTGTTTGCTACATAACTTTGTCAGGCAACAAATGCCTAATGATGAGCCTGATTTATCAGTAGAGGATGAAGATGAGAATAATGAAGAAAGTGGTGAAGATCAAGATGAAGATTTGATAAGAGCTGTTGAGACATCTAATGAATGGACTACATGAAGAAATATCTTAGCAGAAGAAATGTTTAGTGAATGGGGGCACCATAGAAATGCATGACAAATTTATTTGTTGTGTGTTTAAGAGTGGAGAAATTTGAGTTGTTTCCATTGTATTACTATGAACTATAGATGTTTGCATTGTATTGTTATGAACTTGAATTGTTTGCATTGTATTGTTATGAACTTGAGTTGTTTGCATTATATTGCTATGAACTTCAGTTACTTTCATTATATTATTACCTTGATTTTGGTAGGTTTTTTTTCCCTCATTGTTAGGATAGATACTTTAAAGACTAGAGGTCCTGGACAAAATAAAAGATTTTGGAATGAAGATGAGGACAAATACTTAATCGAGTCACTTTTAGAGTTGCACAATGAAGGAATGTTTAAAGCAGAAGGTAATTTCAAGGCTGGACATTTACAAGTTCTTGAGAAGAAATTGCATAGCAGATTACCTAACTGTAACCTACTAGCTAGGCCACACATTGAGTCAAGAATGAAAACTTTGAAGACTCATTTTCAAATTGTTCATGAAATGTTAACCGGTTCAAACTGTAGTGGATTTGAATGGGATCCGGAAAGAAAAACGATTACAGCTGAGAAGCCGGTATGGGATGCATATCTTAAGGTAAATTTTATACTAAAGTTTATTAATACTAGAGTTATTTATATCATTACATAAGTAATTTGTCTATTTACTTCATTTTATAAAACTAGAGTCATAAGGAAGCAACACCATTCAAGACCAAGGCATTCCCCTACTATGATGATTTATGTATGATTTTTGGCAAAGAGCGTGCTACCGGTAAGAATGCTGAGACTCCTGTTGATGTAGTTGAGGAACTTGAAAAAGAAGGAGGAGATGACATTCATATTGATGAAGACACTATCAATAGTGGCTCAATGGGTGTGGATGAAGCACAATCAATGACTTTTTTACAAGCATCAGGTATTCCTCAATCTCAATCTCAGGCTGAAGGGTCTTCTAAGAAAAAAAGAAAGAATAGAGACAATACAGAGCCTTATGAAGCCCTTAAGGAGACATCTTTTGTACTTGCCAATGTTATTGAAAAGACATCCGAACGTCTGAGTCGTGTTATAGGTGAGGACATGATGGAAAAACACAGTCGACTTGGAGAGGAGCTACAAAGGTCAATAACTGTTAGCACAATGGAGCGTCATAAGGCTGCACGCATGATAATGAAAGATGATGCAATGGTTTCTTACTTTTTTAGTATTCCAGATGAGGAAAAAGATGAGTGGGTAAGAGCTCTCCTTGTCGGTGATATTTAGGGAGTTTGCTTCATTACATAGATGAATATCCATTTTCATATTTTGATATATTTGGTAGTTATTAGCTAATAGTTAGATTGTATTAATTAAGTAAGATTATATGGTTCTATGTTTTTATGATGGATGACGTATGTAGGTAAATCTACTTGTTATAATGTTTGCTATATTTTGAACTATATTGTAACAACTAAATAAAAAAACATTTACTACCTAATCTTGTGTGGAAAAATCCAGAGCTCAAGAAGGAAAATGATCAGAAGAGGTTTTTGCTTAAGACGCGGGCATGTTATATTTACCCAGTATGTTCAGAAGAGGTTTTTGCTTAAGGCGTGGGCATGTTATATTTACCTAGTATGTTCAGAAGAGGTTTTTGCTTAAGGCGCGAGCATGTTATATTTACCCAGTATGTTCAGAAGAGGTTTTTGTTTAAAGCGTGGGCATGTTATATTTACCCATATTCCTTAAGGCGTGGGCATGTTATATTTACCCAGTATATTCAGAAGAGGTTTTTGCTTAAGGCGTGGGCATGTTATATTTACCCAGTATGTTCAAAAGAGGTTTTGCTTAAGGCGCGGGCATGTTATATTTACCCAGTATGTTCAGAAGAGGTTTTTACTTAAGACGTGGGCATGTTATATTTACCCAGTATGTTCAGAAGAGGTTTTTGCTTAAGGCGCGGGCATGTTCTATTTACCCAGTATGTTCAGAAAATATTTTTACTTAAGGCACGGACATATTATATTTACCCAGTATGTTCAAAAGAGGTTTTTCCTTAAGGCGCAGGCATGTTATATTTACCCAGTATGTTTAGAAGAGGTTTTTGCTTAATCTTGGGTGACAACCCATGATTTATGTGTAAACAAAATTTTTTAGTCAGAATTACGCTCAAACGACCACCTAGATGACATTTTTAGGTCTTATGATCAACTGAACAGTTTTAGATCTAGATGTTACGAACAAGTTTTACTCAAATAGCAATTCTCAAATTCAAGAAGTCTCATATTGCATCATACAAATTACAATAATTATTATAAAATATTTAACACATGTTGCTTTTATTCTTTTAAAAATAAGGGAAGAGAATAGCTTAAAAGCTATGAAAAAAATAGCACAGCCAATCCACAAAAGAACCACCCTTTCCCGTTACATTTATTTGTTTAGAGGAAAAAAAAATAGTGAACTACAAAAAACTACAACTTGTATTTTTTCTGTTGGCTTCAAGAAGTCTCATCTGTTGCACCACTAGATGAACCAGGAATAATGGGAGCAAAACCTCATCTAACAAATACCGGTCTCATGAACCTGTCATCAAATTTTCTCCACAAGTAGTGGACAGTTGTGGTGGGATGACGAATCAGCAGGCCCAAACTACTTCTCTTCGGAGCTAGTTGATTGTTTCATTGCTCGCTTGAATCACCGTTTTTAATAAACAATAATTGTAGATCTTCCAGATTTGGCGTGTCAGTCACATCTGGACTAGATGGCTTGGAATGCCGCAACAACACAGCTTCAAGTAGAGGCTTTGTTATAGATCCAATGACCTATATTTCCAAAAGAACAGATTTTATAAAATCTTTTAGTCCAATTTTGAAACTGAAAGAACAATATCTACACAAAGTATTTTTTTACTTCAAAGGCAGAAGACATACCACAATGCTAAACAAAACAACAATTATGGTAGAGGTGATCATCAAAACGCTACCTTCTGTCGATGTCTTCCTAGATTCCGCAAACTGAACTTGATACATGGAGCATATTTAGTGTATATGCTTTTGATCGCCAGAAACTTAAAGCAGTATAAACTTGAAAACATCCTC
This sequence comes from Antiaris toxicaria, assembly GCA_035233585.1. Taxonomy (NCBI): domain Eukaryota; kingdom Viridiplantae; phylum Streptophyta; class Magnoliopsida; order Rosales; family Moraceae; genus Antiaris; species Antiaris toxicaria. The sequence continues at coordinate 4,696,713 of CP141155.1, forward strand.
TAACTTACTTGGTTGTAAGATAAAGCAATAGTAACTGCACCTCTCATTAGGCCTGCCCACCATATTATGAACTAAACGGGAGAACATATATACACCAGTGAATATTGGACAACAGGTAAATATGGACAACTAAGTACTTGTATACCTGTAATTGATACCTATTTTCTTAACTCAATTTTTGTGCTTTCTGTTTTCTAGAAGCAGTTTTTAATATTAACAATCGGGAAAACAAACATAGCCCTTCCAACCAAAACCAACACAAACAATGTTGAGCTGACAGCAACTCTAGTTCTTGGATTGAATTGAAAAGAACATTTAAAATGCCAAATGATACTTCTGTAATGGTATAGAGAAATTAAAGATTATATTGTAACAACTAATTTTCCATTTGTCAATGTCCAAGGCATCCATACCAACATAAAGGAATATGAAAGTTTCGGCAACGAATGGCTGAAATCAAACTAAACCAGACAGACACACACACACACACACTGACATGTATATATTGAAAGATGTCTCTGGCCTATACATAAAAGCCAAAACAAGATAATTGCAAATTACAGCAAAGAAAAATGCTGAAACCTAAATTTTGTGGTCAGAAATTGAGCAGCCAAATCCAATTTTGTTTCTATTATACACCATATACTCGTACTGCATTTGACAAATACAATTTGAGAAAAAATTTTCCAAATCACGAAAAATATATAAAAATTCCATTGCAAAAGAAGACATTTAAACTGATTGAAAAAGTCAAAGATAGAGAAATTGGGAATTACAACCTCTACAATTATGCAAATTGAGGACTCTCAAGTAGCGGAAGCCATCGACGATGATGGAGAGATTGGAGTCAGTGACGCCAGGGGAGAAAGAGCGAGAGCGGGAATGCGAGAGATCGAGTTCCTAGAGGAGAGAAAACCTGGCGACCATGCGGCAAAGCATGTGGGGATCAGCACAAACAATGAGCTTCTTCCACTCGGTGCTCTGCAAGTGGAGCCATCTCTTGCAGACCAGTTCAAAGACCTCCTTATCCTGCTCACTCTCCATTTTCGTCAGCACCGACTGAAAATCATCGTCCGTCAACGCATCATTAATGGAGACGACGTCAGAAGCCATTGTTGGATCTGGAAGAAGAAAAACCAATTGATTTGTGAGTTTGCTCTAGGGATTCAGTTTCGTTCCCAATTTGAGGGAATTAATTTTTATTTTTTTATTTATTAAAAAAATGAATTTTATAATTAAAAATACTCAAGGGCATTTTTGTCAAAATGTAGTTAATTCCATTCCATTCTATAGTCTATCAAATTACATAATCCTATTCAGGTGTTAATTCCATAACTCCAACCAAACTAAAGAATCAGTTTTTGTTTCTATCATATTCCTTTTCCTTTTCATTACCATTACCATTCTCATTCTCATTCCATTTCATTCCTTCCAACCAAACTTACCCTTAGGGTTATTTTCATTAATACTTCTTGAATTTTACCTTCAGTCTTGTGTTGATGTTTAAATTTTAACATGTATGATGTGTGGGTTGAAATTTAGTTTTTTAGATTGGATTTGACTTAAAATTGGGTTATGCATTTAGTAAGGTGTTTAAATTATTAAAGTTAAAAAGTGTAAAATATTAAATGTGTTTAGAAAAAATATAAATATAGAACTTGTTTTATTCGTCTTGAAATTTTATATGATTTAAAAAGAAAAAAATGTTATTTAAATTTATATATACAAAATTATAAACTTTTGAAATTTATAATACAAAGGAGTCATACAAAATTATGAACTTTTAAAATTTAAAGTATAAATAGGTATTAATAATTGTAAATAGCATTGAAATTGACATAAAAAAAAGACAAAAAAATTATGATTGAAATTTAATTAAACCCATCATAATAATGGGCTTAATTTTACAGGCCACACTAGCTCAAACTTTTCAATTGTTACGAAAATGCCCTTTATATTAGTATTTTATATTTAAAAAAAAGAACGTCAATTGAACATGTTTAGATCACAAACTTTAATTAAGACTAAAATTGTAATTATATATTTTGGGTACGAAAAATGCACTTTCAAAATAGTTTTATGATATTATATATATTTTATTAAAATACAATATATATCTTTTATTAAAGTCTTGAAACCAGATCAAATGATGTTTATTATTCACTAAAAAATTTGAAGATGATATATTTCATGTATACTTCAACGCTGTACATTTTCATCTTCACTGGAATGGTATATTTTGAGTAACTAATTCGCGTCTAATATCACAATTGTATTCGTATTGTGTTTAAATGTAATGTAATTTTCATCCAAACATAAAATTTTACGTTCAAATATAATACTTTTCAACAGTGCTACGAAAACCATTACTATTCCTTTATTTTTTGAAAACAATTATTTATTAGATTTTCAATTTTTTTATTCACATCATACTCTTTATTTCTTTAATTTTTTTATCTACTTTTATTCATCATATCAATTTTTTAACTTTAAAATACAATTCAAATACTTTTCATCTAAACACAGATTTCATTCAAATATAAATTAAATATTTTTCATTCAAATACAAAATGTATTCTTAAAATTATATATGAATGTAATACATTTATCAAACGTTCCATAAATATTTGTAAGTAGCGTTCATGAATTCCAGTATTTTTTTTCTAGAAAATTAGAGCCGACTTAGAAATTATGAAAAAGGTATTTATATAGATTTAAAAATTCTCAATAAACTATACAATTCTAGAAATTTCTTAATTTTCAGAGACTTATACAATTCTAGAGAATAAAAATTTTGTGGAGTGGAGACTGTTGGGTTAAAATTGTGATTTTCCACAAAATGTGAAAGATTGTTGTATAATTGTTTACTTCGTTTTAATCATGTTTTTAAACGTTGAAATTTGAATTGGTACACTCGTAAATATGCAGTAGCATTAGTAGATTAATACTGGAATGTTAGTTGAATTTTGATTATGAAATTTTTAAGGTTAACGGTGCCGTTAGAGCTAGGCGCAAGTCGAAACGTTTGTTGAACGAGATGTTGGTTTGTGTGGCGGAGATGGTAGATATTTTATCAAGATGTAAGATACCTTATCTTTTTTTTTAGTCAATTTTGTTTTTTAAAAATTTGATCAAAAATGTTTATTTAAAGAAAATGAATTATAAATTCTAGGACTTTTTAGAAAATGACACGATTTTGAAAATTAAAAGAAATATGATCCGATCACAGATATTTGATAAATAAATATGATATATTTTATTATGTGAATCATATTTTTAAAATAAAATTGAAATGGGATTTAGTTATTAAAATCTAGAATTAAGAGTCAACACACACATATAAAGAGTGCACATATCGATCGAGGACAACTCATTATGGATTTTGTAATAATGGGGTCTATACAGACAGAACACAACTTAGATATACTTAGGAATACAATTTGCATAATCACAATTCCATATTTAAGATTATGTACTGTATTGATATATTATTATTATGCTGATTCAAAATAAAATGTTCAAAAAATGATTTGAAAATATCCTATTAGGCTTTTTGCACCTTATTTTAAAATTAATAAACCTCTAAGAGAGAAAGCTGATTAGAAGATACAAGTATTGCGGAATCATCCTTGGAGACTAAGGATTAAGAGCAAAAGTGTTATTTTCTTTGGTTTGAAAACATATATGTAATTAAGCTTTGAATACTTCGGGACTATAAATTTTAAATTTTTTCTTGATATTTGTAATTTATTTTGTTTTATCAAGTATGTAATTGTGAGGCGTGGGAAACCTATCATGATAATTTAAAATACAAATAATAATGTTTAAATAATTTATCTAATTATAATAATAAACAAAATTAAAAAAGAAAGTAAATAGTTTTAAAATAAAACTAATAGACCTATGGATTTAAGATTCCCTTATATTGAAACATCCCCTTAATGTTATTGTCTCGAATTTTGAGATATGACATTTAATTTCCTTCTAAAAGTTTAATAATAACTTTACCAGTATGTAAATCTCATGTGATTTTAATATGTTCAATTTCTATTTAATTTTTGTACATAATATTTTTCAATTTCTATCTTATTTTTGTGCAAAATATCAATAGAGAGACTATTGGTAAAATAGTAAAAATATTTAAGGGAATGTGATATGTAAAATGAAAAATCAGATATCAACATTAAACATAGTGTATAAATTCAAGGGTTATTTATAAAAATTATTGAAATTTTAATTGTTTTTGTGATTATTTAATTAAAACAGTTATTATTAGGGATTCAAATCCTTTGTCTAATTTTTAATATTTCAAATTAAGTCTAACCAATTATATTATGTTACATCATTTTAAAAAATTTAAAGTACTTTAAAATTGATATCTTATATCTTAGAATTTAATTTTTTTAATAACATGTAATAATATAATTAATTAGATACGATTTAAAGAATTATATTGAATATTTCAATCACGTCATCAAATGTGATTGTATTCATTTTTGTTTTCATGAGAACACGATTTTAGGCTCTTGTTTTCCTATTCAACCGTTCAAAAAAGCATCTCGTACCAGTGGGGAGAGGTGTCATCGCCCACTGTAGAATTGCCTATCATTAAGATTAGGAGCTCTAATTATCACAGAATGCATGAATAATTGATTATTTTGATTTGATTTTGAAATACCACAATATCCTATTTCAAACAAGTTTTTTCACAAGAAACCATGCAAATATAGGTCTCTTTTAGATAATTATTTGGAATATAAATTTTTAAATTCAGTTTTATCTTTTTTAAAAAGTTAATTAAACCAATCAACTTAAATATAAAAATTACATTCCAAACTTAACTAATAAATCAAAGGCGACCTAAGATAATGAATTATTCATTGCATATTTTACCCGCTTGGTCGTTACTAAAAGGGTGCAACCACATCAAATCACTAATTTTAGGTGAAGTACAAATCAAGCCAACCTAATTGCATTTAATTTGGTTGGTCTTGTTTTAATTAGTTTGAAACGATATTTTAATTGCCTCTTCTCAACTAAAATTTAAAAGAATATCCGGATAAAAAAAATTGAAAAGAATATATTTTATGATAAATATTCATGTTTTTGTCAATAACATTAGTAACTTAAGACTTTAGTTTGTGTTTAGCACATAATCTTAAATACAAAAAATTTAATTCGTTTCAATTCCAAATATATTTTTTTATTTTTCAAAATTTATATCATATTTATTTTTCTTTCTTTTAAATACTCATTTATTTTAGATTTTCAATTCAAAATTTTTTAATTCTTGACTGTAAGTCAGACGGGACTAATGTTTTATTTGTTTACCACATTACATTTACATTACGTTCAAATACAATGTAATTTTTATTTAAATACAAAAGTATTACATGTAAATACTAATCACATAATATTTTAAATCTAATAGAACCACTATTTATTATTTTACTTTTTTTAATTACTTTTGCTAATCACATCACATAATCTCTTTTTTTGTTCATTTTTTTCTCTACTTTTACTCATCAGATTATATATTCATTATTAAAATACAATTCAAATAATTTTCATCCAAACATATATTATATTCAAATACAATACAAATATTTTTTATTTAAATATAAATTATATTTAATATATTATATTTAAATATAATACAAACATAACGTATTTATTAAACATGCTGGAAGTATTTAATTTATTTTAAAGATAAAACATCCAGGTATCTCTTTACATTTATACCCGGAGGGCACGGAGCAACCTTTCGAGAATTTGAACTTCCATAACCGTAGCAACTTAGAGCACCGTTAGTGCCACTGTCGTGTTTATATTAATTTTGCTTTTATGCTAATGTCGTTGTCAATAATTAGCGATAATGATTAGTTTATTTATGATTCATTTGGTTTTCATTTTTAATCTAAAAAACTTAATTTTTATATTTTCTAAAATAAAAATAAAAATTATAACACTAATTTCAATTTAAAATTTTTAACACTAAGTACACGTTTGGTACTAGTATTTTTTTAGCATTGCATTTAAATGCAATGTAATTTTCCCTCAAATACAAAAACATTTCATTTAAATACCAATCACATCACATTTTAAATTTAACACAATCACTATTTATTATTTCACTTTTTCTATTATTTTTATTAATTACATCATATATTCCCTCTCTCTTCTTTTTTTCTTTCTACTTTTATCCATCACATCACATATTTATTATTAAAATACATTTCAAATACTTTTCCCCCAAACACACATTGCATTCAAATGCAATGTTAATGCTTTTCCTCCAAATACAAATTGTATTTAATGCATTGCATTCAAACGCAATGCAAATGTAATACGTTCACCAAACGAACCCTAATTTCAATTTAAAAATTTTAACACCAACTAACTATTTAAACAGACGCTCAGCACCACGTCCGACCCATCAGGCCAAAAGCTCGAATTGGCATCTCGCTCCCGATTCTCAATTTATCGACGAAATAGAAGAAGAAGAAGAAGAAGGAGAAGAAGAATTACAACAAATTGAGCAAATGGGTGGTTTGGAGAATTCGAATTCCATTGAGAAAACTCCGGACGGAATTGCGCGGGATATTCTTCGAATTGCGAGGAAGTTGCCGCAGAATTTAACTCTGGGAGAGGCATTGGAGGGTTTCGAAGGACGAGTTGGCGTGAAAGAGTGTGCGAGTGTATTGGGGTCGATGGATGAAGAGGGATTGTTCATGGGCTGCTTGTATTTCTTTGAGTGGATGGGTTTGCAGGAACCGTCGCTTGTGACTCACCGGGCTTGTTCGGTTTTGTTTCCTCTGTTGGGAAGAGCTGGGATGGGAGATAAGCTGATGGTTTTGTTTGAGAATTTTCCAGTTAAGAAGGAGTTCAGAGATGTTCATGTTTATAATGCCGCGATTTCGGGCCTTATGTGCTCTAAAAGGTATGGATTTTCTTTGGTAGAATTTTCTTGTTTACTCTTTTTAGTACTTGTGGATATTGGTTTTCATTTGGGCTTGTGACTTTGTCTAGTGTATGTACATTTTGGGGTGAGCTTGAAACGCTTAGAGATTCATGGAAATGGTTGAGTGATACTTTTGTTGTGGACTCTTACGGGAACAAGTAAGAAAGAATGGAGAATTATTAGAAAAGACATTGTAAGAAATATTAGAGAATTATTAGAAAAGACATTCTTTTTATAGAGGAAAATTAGGCAGAGTGCCGCCATCGTAGGGCCTCGTGGGGGACATAAATTCCGGCTACACAATTGAAGAGAATGTGCATTTGTGAGAAAATTCGCCAAATTGTAAAGTCGATTTTAATGGTCACTAAAGTCGGGTGGGGTGCTGCCACTGTAGAATTCTTTGACGGTTGTTACTCTTGAATAATTTTTCCCCCAATGTGTATCACTAACTTGCTGATCCTGGCAGCTTATTTTAGATATGATGATGCCTGGGAGGTGTACGAGGCAATGGAGGCAAACAATGTACGTCCTGATCATGTGACGTGTTCAATAATGATTACTATAATGAGAAAAATCGGCCTCAGAGCAAAAGAAGCGTAGGAGTTCTTTGAGAGAATGAACAGGAAAGATGTGAAATGGAGTCCAGAGGTTTTGGGTGCTCTTATAAAGGCATTCTATGATGAGGGGCTCAAGAGGGAAGTCCTTATCATCCAAATTGAAATGGCAAAAAAAGGAGTGTTTCCGAATGCCCTTGTGTATAACACAATAATGGATGCTTTCTGTAAATCCAACCAAGTTGAGGAAGCTGAAGGCCTCTTTGCTGAGATGAATTTAAAAGGGATAAAGCCCACGTCAGCAACGTTTAACATACTAATGGATGCATACAGCAGAAGAATGCAGCCCGACATTGTTGAGAAGCTTCTAGAGGAAATGCAGGATTTGGGGTTAGACCCAAATGTTAAATCTTATACATGCCTAATTAGTGCGTATGCAAGGCAGAAGATGAGTGACATGGCTGCGGATGCATTTTTGAGGATGAAGAAAGTTGGAATAAATCCAACTTCTCATCTTACACGGCTCTTATACATGCTTATTCAGTAACTGGTTGGCACGAGAAAGCTTATATAGCATTTGAGAACATGCAAAAGGAGAGATTAAAGCCCTCCATTGAAACATACAATGCTTTACTGCATGCCTTTAGGCACGCTGGTGATACCCAAATGTTGATGCAGATTTGGAAAATGATGATGAAGGAGAAGAGGATAGGGACTCGCATAACATTCAACACTCTCGTGGATGGATTTGCAAAACAAGGTCACCACACAGAAGCAAGAGATGTGATATCTGAATTTGGGAAGATCAGTTTGCAGCCAACAGTGATGACATACAACATGCTGATGAACGCATATGCAAGAGGAGGGCAACATTCGAAGTTGCCGCAGCCGTTGAAGGAGATGGCAGCTCTCGATCTGAAACCTGATTCGGTTACTTATTCAACCATGATCTACGCCTATGTTCATGTACGGGATTTCAAGAGAGCATTTTACTATCACAAGCAAATGGTAAAAAGTGCACAAGTTCCAGATGTCAAGTCTTATGAGAAGCTTAGATCTATTTTGGATGTGAAAGCTACGAGAAAGAACAAGAAGGATAAGAATGCTATACTCGGTATAAATAACAGCAAAATGGGATTGTCGAAAGCCAAGAATAATGGAAAGAAAGATGAGTTCTGGAAGAACAGGAAAAAGCGCGTTAGAACTGCAAACTCTGCATGCAGTAATCGGTGACATGATCAAAGCTTCAACAGGCTTCTCTTAAGTCAAGCATTCACGAAGGTATTTTTCATTATTTGTCTTTAAGAATTGCGATTGCCGAATAACGGTTTGCTGAAGCGAATGAAGTTTATGCTGAGACGAATACCAGAAGCCGCAGCTTCTAGAATCGTCTAAATTGTTTGTTAGTCTGTTAGTTATAAAGGAGATGCGAACTTACGACGTCAACATTGGAAGCCAGTGGAGAGGTTCCGTGATCTATTTACGGTTGGTTAACTGTAATTTTCTATTTTGAAACGGCATTGTTATCAGTAATCGCCTCAGTGTATGTATAAAGTGTACAGCTCTCTTTGATCAATGAAATGTAGGAAAATTAAGAGGGTGTTTGGTTTTGTTTCCAAAACTAATTTCACGATTTCCTAAGAAATCGATTTCAAAATCGGTGTGAAATTGTGTTTGGTTTGTATTGTTTTTGAAATCAGATTTCAAAACGAATCCAAAATCGCCTTTACTCCCAATGTAAAATTGAAAACGATTAAAAGTCGTTTTCTCTGATTTCAATTCTCCCATTTCTCCCATTTCTCTGATTTAATTATTATTGTTAATTAAGATTTAATTGATATAGCAATTACTTAAATATTATGGTTATTAATTTTTAATTCATTTTTCAATTAAAAAATTTTATTAATTTTTAATTTTTGGTATTCATAATAAATTTTTTTTAAATCAAACATAAATATGTTTTTATAGAATACTTATAAAATGACTGGTTTCCAAAATTATAATCAAACACAGTCTCACTTTTTTGTTTCTCAAAACATACACTCAGAAAATAAAACCAAACACAATTTCAGAAACGTTATCAGAATTGTTTTCAAAACGATCTCAAATTCAAATTGAAAACATAACAGATTTCAAAAATAATACCAAACGCTACCTAAGTTATCTAGCCCATTTTGTTTAATCTAACAGATAATTGAAATTTTTTTTTAATTTTACAAAATGGTTATTTTTTATTTTTGAGATTTGATTAATTAATGGTTGATTAAAAAAATTGATAATTTATATTATAATTAATTAGTGATTGATTAAATTGATTGACCGTATTAATTGTGCTAATTGTCCATTTAAGATGACTGTTTAATTATTTTTTAAATATTTAAGTTATTAATTAAAGAACTTGTTAAAAAAAAAGGGACTATTTAAATACGGATTATAAAAAACTAGATGGTTTATTTGATCGATTTGTCTCTTGATTCATTGGAACATCTGCAGTATAGCGTTGATTGGTCACTTTTTTTTTTTTAATTCAAAATAGTGAAATAATTAAATTAGCGATATAAATTTGTTATAAAAAAAAATCTTGAAATATGGCTAAGAGAAGTTTGACCTCAAGTTGATATCCTATTTTAAAATCACTTTTCAAACTTTTTTTTCTTCATTTTTTATAAAAAATTAAATTTGTTAATTGAATTTTGAGATTAAATTTACTGTCCAAACAATTTAATAATTTGGAAAGTGCAAGTGTTTTCAAAACTAAATTGATATTAAATCTTTGTTCTTTTCTCAAGACTAAAAAGGGAGGTACGAGGGGTGGGGTGACTAAAGAAAAACTTTTTTTATTATTAATCTATCTATAAATTAGAGTGCCAAAAATTGATCTATTTATTACTTTCAATCAAAACTCACCGTTTTAATTAAAACTTTTCATTTTTATTTTTATTTTTCTTCTTTCCTCGTTTGTTTTCATTCCTTTAAAATAATGCGTTCTTTTATTTTTTTTGTTTTTCATCCTAAAATTTTATTTTAATTTTAATTTTTTCATTCTCTCCATTTTGTAGTTAATAGAAATGTTTTATTTTAGCGCCCTTATTTTTTTTTGTCCTTTTTTCAATTTGTGAATAAGGAGATTTTAACTTTATATTATGGTGAAATCAAATGTGAAATTATTATTAAACTATATTGCAATCACTTTTTGTCTTTTTTTTTTTTTTGCTTTTCCATTAAAATTTGTATTTTTTTTAATATGTGTCATCAGAGATATTTTTTCTTCTCCTTTGTCTTATTAAAATGAAATTTTCTCAAATAAGTCCCAACTTATATTTTATACATCTTAAAAATACAATAAATTTAATATCCATGTGCGGCGCACATGCTTCAAAACTAATATAAATATAAAGTTCAAAATAAAGTTACTGTTGTGTTATAATTACTTAATGGCATTTTCTTTTTTTACGAAAACAAGGATAAAAATATTATTTTATATATAAAAATATGAAAACATTTTCCAATAGAGGGAAGATATTTTGAGATTAGAAAATATGTACAAGTTAAATTATACCTTTTTGTCATGGTTAGCTAATAAAGTGAGTGTCTGTTTATTTGTTTGTTTGTTTTTTTTGGTTTTTCCTTAAAAACATGCTTAAGGTTTTATTTATTTATATTTGGGTTAGGTGAGTATCTTTTATTCGATAAAACGTTGGGGTGTAGTGTAAGGATCCCTCCAACTAATTAAGTTAACATTCATATAATTATATGTTTTTGGAGAGCGTTCAAGGGCAATTGGAGGAAAACAAAATAAGTTCTTTTTTTCTCTAACAAAAAAAAAACCCAACAAAATAGTTAATTATTATTGCATGTAATGATCTCAACGATAAACGCAGTATCAACAAAACAAAGCCTCCTCATTAAGCATGTAATTCCTAACAAATCGCACCAATCTCTTTCTCTCTCTCTAGCTCCCTCTCAATTTTCTCTCTCGTAAAATCAGTTTGTCCTCACATTCCCTCTGTCCAAACAACCCCACGGTCCGAGCTCCTGTGGACCTCCATCATGGCCTCGGTAAGATAATTTTCCTTTGTTTTCCTTACGGAAATTTGGATTCAACATGCTCATGCATGTATATATGAGTGTGTGTGTGTGTATGCATATATACATATATACGTATATATATATATATGTTTAAACGAAAGCGTATATTGTTGCATGAACAAATTTATTCTTGTTCATGAAGAGGGAAGTATATTTTCGATTTTTGTATCGAAAACGCACCAAGATTTTGATTTGGGAGAAGAAATATTTTATTCCTACGTTATGTATGATAAGAAGAAGGAAATTAAAATATGAAAGGGAAAGAGAGATCATGCTGTTATTTATACATTTGAATTTTTGTTTTTGTTTTCCCAGACTCCCAATTATGTGTTATCGTTTATATAACATCACTTACGTAATTTCTTAATATGAAATTACTTTTCTTAATATGAAATACCATTTTGACTTTTTCTACACCTGTATTCTTAAGATATTAATTTTGTATAGGTTAAATTAATTTATTGATATACAAAACACTTCCTAATTGAATCTATTAAGTATTATATAAGAGATCTAATATGGATTTTTATTTTGGCTGAAAGAACTTAAGTATGAATGTTTGATTATTTAACTTTTCGTATTAATGTTTTGTATTTCACTTTGTTTTTTTTTTTTTTAAATGTGAAGTTAGAGATTTAAATTTTATATTTTTTGAAATAATCAAGTGTAGAACTATTATTAAATTATATCTATAATCAATTATTTAATTTATTATAAGTTGATCTATAATATTGAGCAAAAAATTAACCAAAGGAGATCGTTTGCTTGTTTTTGCAGCAGGACAGAGGTCGTCCATTGCCAAAATTTGGAGAGTGGGATGTAAACAACCCTGCCTCAGCAGAAGGCTTCACAGTGATATTCAACAAGGCAAGAGATGAGAAGAAGACTAATGCGGTGAAGATAGTCACTCCGCGAAAAAACGACGTCGCCGAGAAGAAAGTACATGACACTTCCAAGGTACATGACTCGCTGTGTGTCTTGTGATGGTTTTTGCGAAATATTGTCATCTGGTTCATTGTCTCTGAAAACTTGATCGTTTTGTTAATTCCCCAAAATTTCAATGCAGAAGAAATGGTTTTGCTGCGGTGCTTAAAAACTTCATTTGCTGCCATTGGAGAGCCAGTATTATCTGGTGCGCTTGAAAATCCTTTGGAGCTAGCAACAATTGTAATATAAGTTTCTTTTTTTTTTTTTATTGTTCCCTTTGTTTGGTGTACTAGTCTACTTTGTATTGTACTTGGAATGCAAGAGAAGAATGTGATGATGATGATGATGATGATGATGATGATGATGATGAACATTTGGGGCTAAAGTATCTGTAGTGGACAACTCTATAAGTGGTGGTTCGAGTATGATTGATATTTATTTGTTATGAATATTATTTACATATACCATGTTCGAAGAAAAGAATATTATTTACATATCCTAATATGGTCTCTATAACGTTAAAAAAAAAGAAAAAAAAAGCGAGCACAAACAAAGAAACAAACAAACTTCTCCTGTATCTAATTGAAATGTCACGTTTTACTTTTTATTTGTTCAAGACTGCCTTGCGTTTATAATTCCATATAAAGCCTTCCTTTTAACATAATTTGATCGTGTTTAAAGTGTGGGGAAAAAAACAATCTTAATAAATTTAAGAACATCATTAGTTCGACCAATTTGGTCAACCTCATATTTTTGCAAGTCGGGTCAGCTTCAAAGTTAAAATGGTTTTCCCGGAAAAGTCAAGTTTAAAGTAGTAAAACCCCTTTGGACTAGAGAACATCTTAAGTTTACCGATGTGGTCAACTTCTATGATTAAAATGGTTTTTTCATTTAACTTGACTAAAATTTTATTAAACTAGAAATTCTTAAATTAAAAACACACAGAATGACTATAACCTTTTTGAAACAAAAAACCAAAAAAAAAATGACATCATATTATAAAATAGAGGTTTAAGTACCTAAGGCAAGTTGATTCACCTGTTAAAAATTTTTTCAATTTATTTTCATCTTTTTCTAAAAAATTAATAAAAATTTTAATTAAATTTTGAAAAATCAAACTTCTCTAACTCATAAAAATTTTATTCCAAACACAAAATTATATTCTTCTTTTCACTTCTACGTACCAACTTCATAATTTTTGTCTCAAAATTTTTTGAGCCGTTGTTAGGACTGGTAATTCGGGTCATAACACGATAACACAATACGAACTCGATACGAAAAAATAAGGGTTAAAGTGGGAAAAAAGGATGCGGGTTAGTTTTGGATCGAACCCGTCTGACACGATCAAAAAACAGATTAGGTTTAGGTCAATCTATTCGGTACGAAATTGATCCGCAATAACCCATAGTGTGATGCATGCATTGGACCTATCCTTAATATCTAGTAGTATGATATTTCAACTATACCAATGATTGTGGTTGAATTTTGAGAACCTATTCTTTTTTTTTTTTTTTTATAGATTAAGACTTTAGACAAAGGAAGAAAAATGACTAAGAAAGAAAAAGTGAAACTCTGGTGCTTTATCTCTATTACTTGCTTGTATATTCATTTATTTTAGTTTTTTATTTTTCAACTTTTTTCTAATTTATTTTCAATAATTAATCAATGTACAAAATAGCCATAATTTTTTTAAGCATTTATTATATTGTAATAATTTGATAAATTAGTCACTGGACTAAAGAAATAAGCAATTCAATTTCATTTTTAGATGAAAGTATTACATATCAATTTAACGCAATACTTTAATTTTAACTTTCTTTTAAGTCTTCTTTCTTTTTTCTTTTTTTTTTTGATATATTTTTTTCTGACAGATCAGCGGGTTGGCGAGTTGACGGATCCACAGATTGTGTCGTGTCAACTAACCCGAAAACACGCTGGTTGGCATGTTGTGTAGGTCGTGTCGTATCAATCCGCCAACCTATCGGGTCGGATTCGAATCAAAACTTTTTTGACCAGACAGGTCATGGGTCGTATTCAAATTGTAATTTTAAAAATTCGTACTGTTTCAACCTGACACAAACCTGACTTGTTAACACAAATTACCATCCTTAGCCGTTGTTGACCTGGCACTTTTTTCATTTTTCTTTCAAACGTCAAATGATTTTTTTTTTTTTTTTTTTAGAAAACAAAGCAGTGAGGTTTCCCATAAAAAGTTGACCAGCTTCTCCCTCAACATTTCATTCAAGAAAAATACAAAAGAAAACGTACAATTTGACCTCCAAATGGTTGCATTTATCATACCATAGGTGTTACTTCCAGAAACTGAACATCTAAGCTAGAGAGAAAGACAGAGAGAGAGAGAGAACCAATTCACTTACCCATATTTGTCGAGTGTAGGTGTAGCATTTAAAGAGAAGTGGTCCTTAAATATCTTTCAACAGAAAAAATAAAAGCCACAAATTCTTTGAAAAAGCACTTCAAAAGGTACGAGGATATGCCAATTCCACTTACATTGGTAACTTGGTAAGGTCAACGGTGACATTAATAAAAAAGCCATAATTTACACATCCTGTTTTAGCAGGACTGCCGTTTCTTAATACTAAATATTAAACTTAAAAAGTGCCATTCTCTGAAAAGCTTGTGGCAGTTGGACCCGGAACAATTTATTAAAAAAAGACAAAAAATTAAGCTTAGAAAAAGGAAATTACAATCCCTTAGTAAGCTAAAATCTAGCAGACAATTTGTGTAGAGAACTTGTTACACGGACTGCTGAATTGTTGTTTCGCCTCTGCTTCCACTCCTAGCTATTCCAGCACCTTCCATGGTTGCTGAGCTACCATAGGGAGGTTGATTTTCTACTCCGGATGCAGATGAATTTGGTTGTACTGAGTGATCATACTTACAGCCCGGTCCATATTTGCATATTCCATAGCGACTGTAATACGTGCAGGGATTCTGATCCTGGATTTTGAATGAAACATTGGGGTTAGAGGCGAACTTCTGTTTTGTTAGTAATATGTGATATAATCATCCAGTGTATAGAAAACGCCTTTCTCTGAAATGTGAACTTACTGGTCTCAAAGGCAAGCCTTTGTCGCTAAGAGCACATGGGGGTGACACTGAAGTCCTTTTCTTTGGATGGTGATATTTGCAGTTAGATTTGAACTTGCAATCCCCAGTTTTTAAGAAGTAACTGCACTCAGGTTGGCCAGGTCGTTCCGGGTATTCATCAACTTGTTTCGGGGGTGGATGATGTTGATAGATATTGGTTTCAGTTGCGGGGTTGTTTATGACGTATGGAGGAGGTGGAGGCAAGTTCCTATCTGGTAGATACACTGGAGCCTAAACAAGAAAATGCCATTCAAAATTAGCATGCTGCTTTTGACCTATAACTGGAATAGTTCCACCAAGTGTAGCTTGATAAAAATTCTTTGGCTCTATCACATCATTTATCTATGTGCATACAAATTAATATGTAATCGCAGTAAATGACTAGTGTTTCAAACAAGCGGACCCTAAAACAGACAACAACGGTTCTCAAATTAAAATGCGGTTGATAGGCTTGAAAACTTCATTCAAGTATTTCCTTGCAGGATTATGTCAAGGAAATAGTATTTGCTACTCTGCAACAAATTAAAAAGGTACATTTTCCACCAAAAAATAAAAAAATAAAAAATAAAAAGGCATCTTTTAAACATTGATTATGAATTGCCTAATACAGAGATTATCCAAATCCCGAGATGTCCTTGAACTGTCAACAAAAAAATTCCCAATTAAGTTTGCTCGATCATGCATCAACAAGAAAAAAAACGCATACAGCTCAAACGCAATATGTGGTTAATAAAGTTTTGGGGCGATGGATTAGAAGTGTAGAAATAAATTATACCAGAAAGCAATAATTCATTCAAAATATTATGAATTGCTAAATTTTTCCTTCTTCGTCATAATTGTTGATTTACTAACACAGAAAAATAAATAAATGAATAAATAATTGTTGATTTCAGTAAATGGAAAATTAATAACTGAAGATTATTGCCAACAAGAACTCCTAGGTGCTGTCATTTTCAGAGGCCATCAAAAACAGGAATCAGATGAGCAGAAAAGAAAATGAAATACCATGTATTCAAAAATGAAAAATAGAGCAATATAATTGTAAAAAGAATACTAGATTAACAAAGCCAAAAAACTTCATTGCTTCAAACTCCTGCCATAAAACCTCAGCTCCAGAATAAATGTAAATGTTAGTTCTTAAAAACTAGCATTTTAGAAAATAACAGTAACAATAATAGATCATGAACACACCTAGCAGCATAGCAGAATAGCAACGCAAGTACCTGATACCCATTCCATTCAGCATTTTGGGAAGGAATCCCTTGGTTTGGTGGAATCATCATTGGCACAAAGGGAGCCGGAGCACTCTCATTCAATGGTGGTCTTGGTGCAGACCAAGATGGAATAGCTGACTGGGATGTGCCTTGAAATGAAACAGGTCCATTACCGTGACCTGCAGAAGACTCCCCAGCTGCATCTGTAGGATCAGGATGATTAAACCTACAGTTTGTTCCATACTTGCAGGAGCCGGTTCGCATGTAATATGGACATTCTTTCTCCCCCTATGATAACATACCATACAAGATGATCAAATGCAAATAACCACATAAAACTTTTGAAATTGACTTATTAATGAAGACATAGCATTCATTTCTCAGCAATGGATATAGAGAAAGATAAAAGAAGAGGTTGCTAACATCGGACCAAGAAGCTATACCAGTCGGATTGGTAGACCTACAAAGTTAAGCTCTGTAACCGGTGCTACAGAAGTCTTCCCTCTGCTGTGGTTATATTTACAAGCTTTTCCAAATTTACATCCTCCCTGCCTCAAGTAATACTGTACGAAGCTCAAGATTATACCATCACAAAAACTGCCATTAGCCCACGAAACACATTCTACTCGCATACGTGGTAACGGAAAACAGACTTGCATGAATACTTAATTAATGCCATAAAGCAAAATTAATGCAACAAATTAGAAAAATTCAGGAAAGCAACAAACTAGAAAATTCAGGAAGTTAAACATCTGATCAAAACTGTAATTTGTAATTTGCAAACATTTTTTTTTCTTGTATAATAATATAAAAAAATAAAAAATAAAAAATAAAAATAAAAAAACCTTGCATTCTGACTGGCCAGTCCTCTCTGTTGACTCTTCCCGTTCCTTTATATTCTCCTTGGCAGCCTTCAATACAACGAACATACCATTAAAACAACATTACAAAAAATTCTACAGAAATTACCTCCAAATTTACTCAATGTAGAAATTATGGCAAATTAATTAAAATTCCTCTGACGAAATTGAAATAAAAAGGCAATCTTCATACAAACACAGACTCAAGAATATTCTTTTCGGAGATGAGAAACTGGCAACAATGATATGAGCAGACAATGAAGACAAGAAATACCTGGTTATTTTTCCGTCGAACCGGATGATTGAACTTGCAATTGGATCCAAACTTGCAATTTCCAGTCTTGAGGTAAAAGGAGCAATCCTCGGCTTCAGGCCTCACAGGATATTGGTACTTTCTACCACCACCACCAACGTTCTTCTTCTCCTCTTCACCGACGCCATTTTTCACTCCATTATCATTGTCACTCTCATTCCCGTTCTTGCTATCGCTCTCTTCCCCTTTCTCGTCATTATCGCTCCAATCATTCTCGCCTTCGTCCCGATTCCCGATCTCTCCTCCGCTCAAATCCTTCTCGTCCCTTCCTTCTTCGCCGTCGTCATCTTCACCCTTATCTTCCGAATCCGGTTTCGGAGGCTCTTCGGTGTCCTTCAAATCGAGACTTCCGAGCTCGTCGGTGAGTCCTCCGGCGTCCTCGGCGGCGGGTGGTTCAAGATCGGAAATTGCAGGATCGGAATCGCCATTCGGAGAAGACGGGGAATGGGGAAGCCTTAGGTCGGCGTCGGCGGGTTGGTGGTGATCGGAGGAGTTTTCAGAGACGGAGATTTCTTCAGAGGGCTCCATTCTCCCTCCACATTTCAAAACCCTAGCTTTACTTTCCAAAGAGAAAAAGAGAGTGGAGAGAGAAAGGGAAATTTGGGGGGGGGGGGGGGGGGGGGGGGGGGGGGGGGGGGGGGGTGTGGGGGGAGGAGAGTGGGGAGGGGAATGAGTTTTTGTTTTTCATTATTTTATTTTATTTTGGTGCGAAAATGAAGTAAAAACAGACCAAAAAGGGAAAAAGTGATACTGAAAAAACCATGTGATTTTTATTTTGACTTTTTTACATTTGCATCTTAAATTCATTATAAAATTATAATTTGCATCTTAAAGTTTTTAATTTTAACCGTATATATCTTAAATTTATAAATTTATATTAATTTATATTTTATTAATAAATAATATTATTTATTAATAAAAATTAACACTCTACTTGTACATAAATTATTAATTAAGAATAAAGTTTTTTTAATTAATGTTAACCTAAATTTATATTTATAATAAAGTTAATTTAAATTTTTTTATTTTGATAAAACTTAATTAAAAATTTTAATCTCAATAAATTTAGATTAATATAGATAAAAATGATTATTTATGTCATGCAATAATAACTCATGTATAAATCACATATCAATTTTTTTCAAAAAAATTAATATTATTATCAATAAAATGCAAAGTGTTATGTATTTATAAGTTCTAATTGTAAATTATAAAAATTAAAAATTTAAGGTGTATATTATAATTTTATAATATATTTAGAATGTATCAATATAAAAAAGTCTTTTATTTTTAAATATAAAAAAGGTTTGTAAACAATTTTTAAAAAATATTAATATTTTCATGAAGTGACAAATTAGTCCTAATTTTTTTTAGCCAAAAGTTCACTTAATTCTTTCAAATGGTGAAAAATAGTATTTTCTAATAAATGTAAAAATTAAATAAAACAGATCACTTGTATAACATATGTTAAGTTATGTAAAAAGAATTAGATAGTATTTTCGTAAAAAAGAATCATCAAATTTTTTTTTTTATTTTGTAGAAAAAAAACACTTATTTACTCCTATTTGGCTAGGAGATTCATTTTTTAAAAAGAAACTTTTTTTATTTTATATAAAAAAAAGTCATTTCTTTGTTGAGATTAAGGTGACGTTTGGGAAAAGAATTTCATTTTAAATTTATTCAAATATAATACAATTTTACACCAAACATAAATTTTATAACAATATTACGAAAATAATTACTATTCAAAACATTTTTAAAACACTCACATCAACTTTTTAACTCCATTATTTATTTCTATTTTTATCAATCACATCAACTTTTCAACTCTAAAATAATTTTCATCCAAACACACATTTCATTCAAATACAAAACAAATACTTTTTAACCAAATACAACATTCAAAAAATAAATTTCATTCAAATACAATCAAAATACAATGCGTTTACCAAACGCCTCCTAAGATGGTGTTTGAATATGTAAAAAAAAATTTCTTTTTAGAACCAAAATGTTATTTATAATGAGAAGAAATGGTGTTAAAAAATATGTCTTGTGAGAGAATTGAAAAATATTCTTTTTCTTTTTCTAAAATATTTTTTAAAAAAAAATTTTTTCCCTTTCTGTTTCTAGAATAAGAAAAATGATTTAAAAAACTTAAAACAAACACTTTTTTTATAAAACTCTTTTCTCTTTGTTAAAGTGAACCTCACATCTGATTCCCTTCTTTTGCATGCCAATATTTTCTTTTTTATTTTTGAAGGAATTTTAAGATTTTTTTTTTGAAAGTGAAAGATATCTTTTTTAAATAACCAAATATGTCTTTTTAATATAATTGTAGGTGCAATCTAATGACTTTTACATCTAATTTTATAAAATTTTATTGTAATCCTCTAAGGCAACATTTGGCAAACAAATTTTACTTTAATTTCATTCAAATACAATACAATTTTACACCAAACACAAATTTTATAACAGTGCTACAAAAACAATTACTATTCAAAACATTTTTAAAACAATCACATCAACTTTTCAACTCCACTATTTATCTCTACTTTTATCAATCACATCAACTTTTCAACTCTAAAATACTTTTCATCCAAACACACATTTCATTCAAATACAAAACAAATACTTTTCAACTAAATACAACATTCAAAAAACAAATTTCATTCAAATACAATCAAAATACAATGTGTTTACCAAACGTCCTCTAAAATTAAAAACTTACGTGTAATATCTTATAATTATCCATTACATAATTATTAATTCCCTCTTTAATATATCTAGTTTCATTACTGTGTATAATTCGTCGTGCCACCCTAAATTTCTTTCTTTCCTTTTTTAAAGAAATCGTTTTAATGAATATATGAGAATGGTATTATATTCCTATTCTTTTTGGAAGTTAAAAGATTATTTCATGGAACATCCCTTGTCAAAAAGATCAGACTGTGTAATAAATGAAAAATATCAATCAGGACAATTATTAAATAGAATAAAAAATAGAAGTAAACATTTTAAATTGTTTCCAACTTGGCCACGTTTTCTTCCTGTAAGAATTATTAAGTGTTGTTTAAGAGATGTATAAAGTTTTTTTTTTTTTTTTTAAAGAAATTTCCAATTATACAAGTTGTGTTATAATTAAGTATAGTACTATCTTTAAATTATATATGTGATCACAGATATGCATAAAGATTAAATTTTTTTTTAAGGAGTCTCCTTTTTAAACATTCTGTGTTTGAATGTTAATTGCATAGAGTTACTATAAATAATGTCATAGAGCCGAACCTAGTTTTTCAAGAGTTATGTCTAATTAATTTAGGTGTATCTTACTTAAAAGTCTAATTATTCATATATTCATCAAAAAATTATTCATATATATCATTAATTAATAATGTGAAAATCAAGCTTAATTTTTCAATTAAAAAATGATAAATTTACGAAATCTCTTATGGTAGTAGTCCTCTAATCTACCTTGAAGCTTTGGACCCATTTGTGAAAGGGACGACATCAACCAATTTTTGTGTGAAAATACAGAGGAAATCCCCTACTTATAGGGGCATAAAGAGCAAATGTATTCCTTTTTTCTTTTTTTTCATTTTTTAATTAGAAAGCGAAGAATTTGAAATCTACATCTTGTGTTAAAATTAGACGTAGAATTAGTTATACCCAAAACCAAGTCATTCTTTTTCATAATTATTATAAAGGTTCGTTTGGTGAACGCATTACATTTGCATTGCGTTTGAATGCAATGTATTGAATATAATTTGTATTTGGAGGAAAAGCATTAACATTGCATTTGAATGCAATGTATGTTTGGGGGAAAAGTATTTGAATTGTATTTTAATAATAAATATGTGATGTGATGGGTAAAAGTAGAGAGAAAAAAAAAAGAGGGAGAGAGAATATATGATGTAATTAATAAGAGTAATAGAAAAAGTGAAATAATAAATAGTGATTGTGTTAGATTTAAAATGTGATGTGATTGGTATTTGAATGAAATGTTTTTGTATTTGGGGGAAAATTGCATTGCATTTAAATGCAATGCCAAAAAAATTTGTGTCCCAAACGCCTACTAAGACTTCTATTATTTTCTCTTATTACATATCAACTTAAAAAATAAGAATCTAAAAGAATGGCACAAATTAGAAAAGCTGAGTTTTAGTGGGGATGTTTCTCTAATTTACTCATTTTGGTACAAGGTTCTGTTTAGCTCACCTGTATGACTTTTTTTTTTTTTAAGTTTTTTTTTCAGAATGGAAAAGGGGGTCTATAAAATACCTTTTGTGCCATGATCAATGTTCCAGTTGGTCCTATACATGCAATGCAAGAACAGTGATCCCCCGCTTAGAAGTAAAGAAAATTTTGTGCCAATTATTCGCATCACAATGCAAGCTCCCTTCGTAAAGAAAAGAATGCAATCAGAGCAGAAATAATAATCACTTTAACCTTTTTCTTTGCTTCCCTTTTCTTTCATATTAAACATATCATTAGCTTGTACCTCCTGTAAGAATTACATATCTTTTTTGTTTTATAAATTAAAAAAAAAAACTAATTTGCATGAAATATCTCCAAGACTTTCTAAATTTAATAATTTAATTTCTAAACTTTTTTCTTAACAATTAACCCGTTAAATTTATAATTTTTGACAATTCAATATATTTTTCTTAAATTAATTAAAATTAGGATAGTTTTTTACACAAAACTTAAATATTTTAATTCAAGAGAGACATTATTAATCATTTTTGTTTAATTTAAATACAAATTTCTTTTTAAAATTTATGTTTAAATTTGAATATAATTTAATTAAGTTAGAGTTTAAAAGAATATATTATATATAAGCAAAAATGATCAACAATACTTATTATGAATTATAACGTGCAAGTTATATATAAATAATTATCCAAATTTTAAAATGTTTGAGTAAAAAAACTAAATTGTCCAAAATTATAAGTTTAGAGGTTAATTGTAAAGAAAAAAATTTAGAGATTAAATTATTAAATTTGAATAGTATAAAAAGCATATGTACAAATAAGTCTTAAAAAAAAAAAACCATAAATCTTTATGCCCCTCCCTTGAAGGTGCTTACATCTAATAATTCGGTTATTATTCAAGCCTACTTCCCCCGATTTGATGCTTTCTTCATGGCCCCGCCCTACCAAAAGAAAAATGCTGAAAAGGAGTGTTTATACCCATAAAAATTGACACATTTTCCTAAGATTAAATTCCCATTGATAAATATAATAACTTCATAGGAATTATAAATTCAAATTCAAAATTTAAATTTTCGTTAAAAAAAGACGGAAAAGAAGTAGAAAAAAAAATTTAGAAGTTGATGAAAAGCAAGATGTTGAACGGATTATAAGGTTTGAGATTATACCAAATAAAAATCTTCTTACTCTATAGTTAAATTTTAATTATAATATTTTATATTGACATTGACGTTATTAAACTTATTATCAATTAATAATTTACCCTCTAAACTTTTAATTTGTCTTGCATCTCCTGCAAATGACCATTTTAAATTTCTTTTATTAACCTAGAGTTATAAGTGTAATTCAACAAAAAGGGTTAATTCCATTTTGAAATGTTAATTAAGCAAAAAGGGTTAGGGCTTGCTCGTAAAACCTTCGACGAACATTTATGTCAGCGTCTCCAGAACCCTTTTAATAACATCCAAAGGGTATATTAACATTGGTCTCCCCCTACTCAGAATTTTTAAAAAAATAATAATAATAATTAGAATAGTAATAATACCTTTCTGTTGCTAGTGGCTTGACTTCTCAAATAACTACCTAAAGATTATTCTAGCCAAAAAAAAAAAGAAGAAAAAAGCTACCGAAAGATTAGCATCTGATATCCATTGGAGGAAGAATCTCTTCAAGATCCAAGCAATTGCTCTTCTTGCAGTAAATGAATGGGTCCAATGAAGACCCTGGGCAAATCAGAATTTACTGTTAATCTAAAATACCAAATACATAGAAAACCCTAACTCTTAATCCTACCCCCTAACCCTTGTCAATTCACCAACAGAATCATTAGCAAAAGTTACATTACACCTGCTGCTCTTCCGCTGTCTAAGTACTCATCTTGCTTTCTTTACCGAATGGCCAGTCTTCCGCTTGTGGCGGCTGAAATCTGACACAAATCTGAAAGTCTGCCCACAGCCTGGCTCAGCGCACACATAAGGACGAGCACCTGTGTGAACCCTTATGTGTTCAGTCCGAGCCCACGCCCACTTAAATGTCATCTTGCAACCCTTCCACGGGCACCTGAGAGGGCGGTCATCCATGTGAACTCGACGATGCTGCACCAGATATTTATGCGAGAAGAACTTCTTTCCGCACCCCTTGACTGGACAGATGTTCTTTTTATGCAGGACGAGCTCTTGTTTTGCCGAGAAACTCATGGTGCACCCCTCGATGTCACACATGTATTCTCCTTCCTCGTCCTTTAATTTTGCATCGTTGTGTCCAGCCTGAGCCTTAACAACTACAGCATTCTTCACCTTTCTCCTGCTTGGTGGTTGCTGCTCCTTCCGTTTAGCTCCAGTCGACTTTTGGGGTTTAGGGTTTCTTTTTCTCAGGCGAGTACTAGGTCCACCTTCTAGCTCTTCTTCAGCACATGATCTTGATATGCTCTGCTCGCATTGACTATTTCTAATCCGTGGAGTCTGTGGCTTCAATTTCCGGTTTTCTTGTTTCATAGGCCGAGCAGTTGATTGCTTCATTTGGCGAGGGGTCTCTCGCTTTATTTTCTGCTTCCTGGCGGATTTTGATGGCTTGCTTCGGAGAATCCTCTTGTCCGATTTATGAGCATAATCCTCTGATGGTTCATCCAGATCTTCATCTTCTCTCCCGACGGACTTCGCTTGCTTGCTCCTAGAAATCCTCCTGTGCAACTTGTGTAAATCATTCCCATGAAAGTAATCTGAAATTGAATCTTCTCTCTCCATAAATTTGGCTTGCTTGCTTCTAGGAATATGCCTACGCAGCTGTGTATCACTATCCAAAGAGTCATCTGAAACCACATCTTCTTCTTCTATACGTTCAGCTTGCTTAAATCTATGAACCCTCCCACGAAGCTGATGGGAATCACTATCCAGTGAATCATCCGACACCATGTCTTCTCTTCCTGTACGTTTGGCGTGCTTGCTTCTAAGAGTCTTTCTGTGCTGGTAACGAAAATCAACACCTAATGAATTATCTGAGCCTATGTCATCTGTCTCGACATTCGTCGCTTGCTTGCTTCTGGGGATCCTCCTATGCTGTCTATGAGAATTATCATTCAGTGAATCATCTGAAGCTTCATCATCTATCTCAGTGTGTTTAGCTTTTTTAGCTTGCTTGCTTCTAAGAGACCTTCTATGGTTATCATGAGAATCATCATCCATTGAATTATCAGAAAGTGCGTCTTCTCTCTTGACGCATTTAGCTTTCTTTGTTGATCCAGTCTCTACCGTCATTTTCCTCTTCCTTGCATACATTTTAGCAATCATAGTGTCACTATTTTTGCATGTACCATCATATTTTCTCTCGGGCTTCTCATCTGGTGTTGCCCAAGTATGGAAGCTTCTCTCCTGTTCTTCTTCCTCCTCAGGGTCCTTTTTTGCTAGAAAGGGATGAACCTGACTAGACATCCAGACCTTACCACACCATCTTCCCGCCACGACCTTCTTTTGCTTGGCAGGTTTCCTTTCAAATCCATCAAATCTTGCAGACAAGCCATCTGGAGAACTGCGACCAAATGCATCATATATAACAGAATTATATGGCATCTGCTTACTATACAGAGGAGAGCGGCTGAGATTGGCACTATAGAAAAGATTGATTCCCAGCTTCACAGCCCAGTCCCCATTCTTCGGGATGGCTTCCTCACTATCCAGAGCTGCCTGGATTGTGTCCTCGTCTTTTTTGGTGGCATCCCTGAATGTAATATCATTCCAGAGATGATCGATTCCCAGTTCTTCAGCCATTACCTTTGCTTCACTCTCTATCTTTGGATAGTCTGCATGTGTTTCCACGAATAACCAAATTGATTAGATGGCAATAATAACCCATAGCTGTACATCAGTAAAACTACCGAACATAAAATATTGGAAACACAAAGCATGTGAATTAAAGAAACCACCAAGATGAGGAAACTATGTACGTGTTTGGTTTTGTTTCCAAAACAGATTTCACGATTCCCTAGGAAATCGATTTCAAAATCAATGTGAAATTGTATTTAATTTGTATTGTTTTTGAAAACAGATTTCAAAACGAATCAAAAATCTCCTTTGCTCCCAACGTAAAATTGAAAACGACTAAAAGTCGTTTTCTCTAATTTCATTTTTCCCATTTCTCTGATTTAATTATTATGGTTAATTAAGATTTAATTGATATAGTAATTACTTAAATATTATGGTTATTAATTTTTAATTCATTTTTCAATTAAAAAATTTTATTAATTTTTAATTTTTGGTATTCATAATAATTTTTTTTTAAATCAAACATAAATATGTTTTTATAGAATACTTATAAAATGACCGGTTTTCAAAAATATAACCAAACACAGTTTCACTTTTTTGTTTCTCAAAACATACACTTAGAAAATAAAACCAAACACAATTTCAGAAACGTTCTCAGAATTGTTTTCAAAACGATCTCAAATTCAGAGAATTTGAAAACATAACAGATTTCAAAAACAATACCAAACGCTACCTATGTTTGCATAAAAGATTCAAGAAAACAGGAGACAATACAAATACGTTCCTATGCAAAACTGTTCCCCGCCACCACCCACCCCCCCCCAAAAGTGCACAATACATAGTGAGTTTTCACAGGCAATAAAAGAAGACAATACAAATAGAAAAATAAAACCCAAGAAAAAAAATGCATCTTTGTCAAAGCATCAGTAGCACAACAACACACCTGGATGACAAAGGAGTAGTATATCGACACCTCCTATTTGTTGAAGTCGTTGTTCTACTTCTACAGCATGCTCCAGACAGAAGACATGCATTCTACATGAGTCTTCATCACATACTGGAACAAATGGCATGTTTTCATCCTTCCTTGGTGCAACGGCTTTACAAAACCTTGTTGCTTCAGCATCGTAGGTATCTGGGGAACACGTGTGTGAAACTTTTATACAATCCCTGAAATTAGTGACCAAGCCATTTGATTGTCCGGGAGCAACATTATTAGTTCCAAAACCAACAGAGCAGTCAAAATTTTGATGACTGCCATGCTTGATGTTATCTCTATTATGCCCATTTTCCATATGAGAAGCAGCATTTTGAAAAGTAAGGCCATCACCAGAATCAAGTTCTGGAAGAGAGCGACCATGAGCTCCAGCAGTATCTCCCTGACAGTTTCGGATAGAGGGGCTGGAACTCTCACAACGATATTTGCTTTCCAAAGAACAATTGGACACATTAGTTTCATTTCCATCAACTGAAACATCTTCCTGGACCTGATCGTCCTCTGAATCTGATGAATTTCCATAATTCAAAGCTAATAAGCCAAGTGCAGAAGGAGCTTTTTGTTTCTCTGCTTTTGAAACTGCTTCGTAATTTTGATCTGCCATCTGAGCTTTGTAATTAATGGATTGACCAGGGTTTTCATATAAAGCAAGAGGCGCATTGTTATCCGTCCATCCTGATTCAAAACACAGCATAAGTGAAGTTCTTGACTCGTAAAGAATATGGCATTAAAAAGCTTAAAACAAATGAAGGAAGCGAGGGAACAATCATGCTGGTGCAACTATTGTAATAAAAGCAGTTAAAGAAGAGTTTGTTACAAAATATAAATCCCCTTGCATTTCTTGATCCAAAAATGCTTCTCAATAAGGACTAAATGAAATTCACAAGGGGATGAATTGATATTCATCTTTATCTCATCAAGACATTGAAGAAGCTAAGTTGAGAGGGAGAGAAATTTAAGAGGACAGAAAAACTTATGGCCAATATTTGCCCAGTTCAAGGTTTTTGCCGAAATAAAGCTATACTGCATAATTATGTCAGATATTATGCAAACAGATTTAGAAAATGACTTTCCATATAAAACCAACCTGTATATGTATTCTGCTTTGATGCTGTTGGATCCCCATTGGAAACTGGGAACACGTTACTCGCTACTCCAGCATTTACAACCCAATCATTTAAAAAACTACAATCAGCAGACATCAGATATCTAGCGGCTGGCTCTCTTGGCTGAATTATGGCAACACAAGCAAAACTCAAAATCCCGCAGGTGACACAAGAAAATAGTCTCTGATCTGACAACCCATCATTCTCAACAGTGCTTTCCCCTTCAACGTTCATGTTTGAAGTCTTAGAATTTGAAGCACACATACTTTTATATCCACGTAATGAGGGAACCCAGCTCCCCTCGCATAAAGAAGCAAGTTTTCCTTTCATTGAATAGAAATCTTTCACTTGGTCGACCTCCTGCTTTCTGTCTATCATCAGATCATCAGAAATCAAACTTCTTGAGGATTTCATTTCTTCCCTAGAATTGCATGAAGCAAGGGGAAAACCAGAGTTTAACCTTAGTTGGGAACCAACACGCAATTTCGAACAAACAGATAAGTCTGAAGAACTCCTTGGTAGAAGCACAATGGGAGATTCATTTCCAAGAACATGAAGTAGGTCATTATTCTGTAATACATTCTGCACAAACAGCTCTTTCACCACTGTTTCTCCTTCACCCTTTTTCTTATCTTTTAATCTGGAACTCCGTGGTTCAGAACTGATGCTCACAGGTATTCTACATAGAGAACAAGAAAATGGAGGTAAACAAATACATAGGACTCATCTTATCGTAAATCTTAGGGCAGAAAGATCGTTGAAAAATGTTGTTTTAACACACCTTGAACACAACGCAAGAGCAAGATCATAAAGTAACTGGAAGTGAGACACCATTGGAGGATAGTTAATTGAAGCTCGTCGGATAGCAGCATCTTTAGCAACCCTCAGCCATTCAGGGGTTGCAATATTAGCTGCTTCCCCACAATTGAATCCTAATAAGTGTTCAAGTTGTTAAAATAGATCTTGTGATAGGACAACAAACATTTTAAAAGCGCCAAATTGAAATTAAAAGGTCTCACCATGACTGAACCCAGTATGATAGGCTCTTGGGAAAGTGACAACAAATTCACCAGGATTTTGCACTAGCCTAATTAAAAACCAGTAAAAAAAGTAAGAACACATAGATAGATACTAGCTACTAGATTCATTCAAGGAAATGTAACAAATATTTTCAGCAAAAAAAGTTGTTGGACTCATGCAAACATGTTTCCAGAAGATAAAAGTTTTTTCCACGATCAATCAGAAATTATGTTTTGGGAAACCATTTTTTTTTTTTTTTAAGTTTTGAATTGGATGAATAAAAAATAAAATAAATGAACTCACGCAAGAATCAGATTTAGAAGCAAGAAAATAGCATCTTAACTCTGAAGGCTAGCAAAGAAAATTAGTGTGTGCTTTGTTGGAAACAGGTCAAGAGGAAAGTCGGAACTAGAATAGCAATGTAAAATTACCTGCAGCATGGAACTCCGGCACTAACAAATACCTCAGGTGACATCACTGTGGTCTTTTCCCCAAGAACAGAAAAAGTGACTGATCAAAGAAAAATGGAAATTAAAGGTTAGAGCCCAAGGAAGGATAGAGAAAAAAGCATGACAATAAGAGAGCAGTTATACTCTCTGTTTTCGTTTCGATTCATATATGGATAAAACAGTTTTTAGCCTAAATTCTTCACATTTTTATCCAAGTCAAGCATCTGCAGATCAACAATCATCGCCATGAACTTAATATTCTCTTTCAACAAATGAAATTACCATGTTTTACTTAGATGAGAAGTAATGCGGAGAGAAGATTAAAGGAACCATTTCACTCCTGCATGACATTCCTGTCATACATACAAAATGACACTTCAACCTCCAACAATATACCCCATATACATTTCTGACAAAGGCTAAACTTCATCTTTTGCATATTGTATGCCTAGAGCTCGTAGTCATTGTTGAAACATGAAATACTAAAACATCAAAGAATCGTCGAGATATGCTCTTTTGCAACTTACTCCTTTAAGGCTTATCTGTTTCAGTTATCAATCCAAATGGGCAATCTTCTCTCTCTTTCAAATCCTAAAACATGACAACTACATTTCACCGGTGTCCAACGAAACTAAATTCTCTGCTTATCTAACACCATTCGAAACAGAACACTCTACAAAGATAAAACAGGGGACGCTAAAATCAAGGATTCAATACAATTTAATAACAGTCCAGAGCTTAAACTCACCGAGAGGGTTGATCTCTCCTCCATAGCCGTGAACTCTGACGACCTCCTCGAACGCGACAGCGGCTTCCCTCGGCACGCCGTACCACGTCTTCCCGGCCCCCATGTGCAGGTAATTCAAGCTATGCAAGTCATGGTCCTCCACATGCCAAGCAAACCAGCTGAACATCATCGCCACATACACCATCGGCGACGTAACCCCCGGAATCTCCTCCTTCATGAACCTCAGCAGCGAGCCTTTAGCCCTAGAAACCGCCCTCATGTTCCATGCGGTTTCGCCCAAGGTCGCGCTCTCCCCCGCCTCCCTACTCCGCTTCGCGCTCACCGGCACGAAAGCCGAGCCCGGCATGTCATTGGCGTACTCCACGGAGAACGGCTTGTCGACGGTGGCCTTCCAGTACATCGTCTCTATTTCCAGCGGCGAAAGCCCTGCTCCTCCGCTGCCGCTTCTCTTCGAGCACTTCTTGAAGAAACTCCTCTCGAAACCCTTGGCCTTGGTCTCGAACTCCTGGAAAGTGTAGTTCTCGCCGCTCTGCCACACCGGGCGCTGAACCGGCCGGGGCTTCCTAGGGCAGAACCCGATCTGCTGCTGCCGAGTGGTGAATGTGGGAGGACCCTTCGGATTCGAGCCGTCGGAGCCGCCATTGCGGGCGGCGAGCGACCGGTTGAGGTTCGCAATTACGGTCTTCTTCGCCGAGGGAGGCACCGGCGGGACGATTTTGCAGATTCCGTACTTGGAAGCCTCCTTCTCGATCTTAAATATGTAGGAAATCGGATCTTGGAACTCGGCGAGAGTGGGATGGTACTCAGGAGCTTGGGGTAGGGTTTTTAGCCACGGAAACACCTCCGGCACTGCTTGCTCCGAGGTCAAACCCGAAGCCGCCATTAATGGATAGCAATGAATTCTCTCTGAGATTTGGGATTTCTCATCAAAACCCCATTGCCCAACAGAGAGCAGCAGGGAGCGAGAGAGAGGAGAGAGAGAAAGAGAGGAAATGAAGAGAGAGAAAGAAGAACCTGTTCAGATTCTATTCTGCTTCATATCCGACTTTTTTTTTTTTAATTTTTTTGCTTTATTTCGGGTTTTTCAATTTCCCCTGTATTTTAATACCAGATACAGAGGAAGAGAAAACGGTGAAAAAGAAAATAAAAATTGGGGGGCAAAGTGTTGAGTGAGTGAGTGAGGGAGTGAGTGAGAACGGAGTGGAGGTAGACATGTGAGAGTTTTCTTTTCTTTTCTTTTCTTTTTTTCTTTTCTTCTTCTTTTTTTATCGTTTTATTTTCCTATCTGGCTTTGTGCCAGCCACATGAAAATGACATTGTTTCATGAGTTATTTACCGTTGTGCCAGTTTTCTCTCTCTCTCTCTTTGTTTAAATTATGAAAGACATTCTACCCATTGGACAAAGTTTTTACTTACTTTTTACATGTCTTTTTGGGGAATTGCATTCAATTAAAATAGCATATAAACACTAAATATAAATGATCGAACAATATACAAGATAACAATCTTTAATTGGGACTAGATCTATTAGGGTTCATTTGATTCTATCATTTTGTAATGAATTTTTTAGATTGGAATTAGTTTATTTTTTAAAAGATAGTTAAAATTTTTGTTGATCTTTAAAAAAATAAAAAAAAAGATGAAAAACTTGATATCAAAGGCATCTTTAATAAAATCCAATGATAAAAGGTATACACCTATACTCTAGCATTCATAGGCTCATTCAATTGAGAGCTTAACAATATATATTAAAATTAATACTATTAAGAACGTAACTTAAATAAATCAGACATACAAATAAAATTAGAGGACAAAAAAACCACCTCCATTGTTACAAAAGAAAACCAAATTCACACCAATAACAACCAACAAATACATGATGAAAATAATATTACTTTCATACAAATAAAACCACAACATAAAAAAGAGACATATAAAATTTAATACAAATCAATGGTTAGAAACATAACTCTAATATGAAGGAATATTTCTATTTTAAACATAACACAAATTAATAAAATATGCTTCCAAATTATATCTTATACGTCAAAAAAAAATTTTCGCATCTTATGCAAAAATTTTCTCTAATTTTTCTTTTTTTCTTTTTTTCTTTTTTTGGGAAGAGTTTTCATTTGATGGGTAACGAACGACAACAATTTCATGAACCAATGGATTGAGCTTTGCCGTCATTTTCTTCAACTTTTTGGTGGTTTTAATTGCTCCAGGAGAAACAAAAACGATATATTTAAAAAAAAGAATCACAACTTTTTTCAATTGTTTCTGACTTTTAAGCCTGAAGCAAATTGGTTTTTTTCTGTCTTTCTTTCTTGCAACCTAAGGTATTCTTTCTGGTTGAGCGGAAAGTGAAAGCATTTTTCGCTTTGACTTTGAGTCTTTGTCAAATGGGTAAAAGAGGCTGAGATGTCAATGGATAATGGCCATGTAAAGGGATAAATTAAAAGAGTGAGTTTTTATTTTTATTTTTTTAATTTCATTTCATACTTTCCTAAAAAGAAAGTATAATACACATGTTTATATTGTATCAATCGCACAACATTGCCATGTGAATTATTTCTAGACTAGACATTGTTTTATGTTACACAATATTGATGTCAATAAACCAACAAAAATTTAAGATGGAGATTTAAATTTCACTGATAAAATTAAATATGCAAAATTATGTGTTATTCTAAAAAAATGAAAAGTTATTGGGGTGTTTGTTTTTCATATTACGTTTATAATACGTTTAAATGTAATACAATTTTTATTCAAATACAAAAATTTTATATTCAAATATAATACTTTTCTACGGTATCTCAAATACATTTACTATTCTATAATTTTTAAAAAATAAATTTTTTAAAATCCATTCATATCATATTATTTCTTTATCTCACTTTTTCTTTCTACTTTTACTAATCGCATCAACTTTACAATTTTAAAATATAATTCAAATACTTTTCATTCGAACACACATTATATTTAAATACAAAACAAATATTTTTTTATCTAAATACAAAAGTATTCAATGCATTGTGTACAATCATAATGTGAACGCAATACGTTTACCAAACACCCCATATGTCTATAGTTGATTCCATTGGAGCTAGTTTTGAACCATAAATCTAGTTGAATTATGTTGATCCTCCTGATAAACTCAGTTTTATATGTAACTATATACATTTTTAATTAAATTACTTTAATATCTTTGTATAAACTGATAATTATATGAATAATTTTTTTCTCTCCCCCCTTTTGGCCAATTATTAATATTATTAATATTTGTTATTTTAATATTTTATTATTATTGTTATTATTATTATTATCATACGCTACAAAGAAATTTACATCTTTCTCCTTCTCTATTACTCTTGCTTAAGCCATCTATCTCTCCCTCTACCAAACAAGGCCTCAAAGCAAGATAGAAGGTCAACTGTGGAAATCATGTTTAATATTAAACACTTACCAAACGACAAACGAAGGTAGTATTGTCTATTATCGAGAATAAAATAAATAAAATGTAGGTAATATTGTTTATTAAAAAAAATTAGTATTAAAGTTAGTATTCTTATTACTCATTCACGCATGCATATGATTCTACGGAGATGTTAGCTGTCATGTCCAAAATTTTAAATCAATATGTTGTTGTAACTTGTAAGCAAAATTCGTATAGGAATTAATCTTTTAAAACTCCAAATACCATGAGAGTTTTCTTTAGCAAAAATGTAAATAAATTAAGGAGATTTGATTTATATTTTTATTTTATCACTAGATTTTATTATTATAATCGTTGTACTAATATTTTAATAGTCTAATTGTGTCTGCATTAGAAACTTTTAATGTAACATATAAATATGCTTTCAATCATATATATATTAAACTATTAAAAATTTGATCTAATTATCAAAACAACAATATCTATGTTAAAAAAAAAGTGCAATGCCCTAAACTTTCATTAGATAAAATACTGTAGGAGTGTTCAAAAGAAAGAGAGGGGGGAGGGGGAAAAGAAAAACTTAAAAGAAAAGTGATTAATAGTTATGAAATTACTATTTCCAACAATCTCTTAATCTTTCTTTTTTTTTTTTTTTTTTGAGACAAAGAACATAAACACATATCTCAATCAATTAACACGTTTTTATCATTCTTTTAGAGATCCTCTTTTAGCTAAGATTCAAAAACGATTTTTGTTTTTAATAAGAGGTTTTTTTTTTTTTTTTTTTTCTGAAAGGATTTTTAACGAGAGCTTTTGGTTGCCGTTTTATTTGAGATGGTTTTTATTGAGGGACGAGAAGAAATCAACAAAAACCTTGCAAACTAATTTATCCATTTTACTTTTACACTTAAATGGAGATTTAAATTTTATATTTTTAAATAAAATTAAATATGATATTATCGTTAGAGAGTTACATATAATTTTTATTTGTGTTGTTTTTCAATTACAAAAGTAACCATTACCATTTTTCATTAGTTTTTTCAAATAAAAAGAAAAGGTTTGGTAAACATTATTTCCATTCGTCCACTGCTCTGCGTATACATCACTTCTCCGAAGGTGGTATTTGGTAGAGAATTCAACGAGAAAGCTACGCTTCAACGGCTAATTGCGTTTATACTCCCCACCGGTGGTGGCTGACCGTTTTATCGTTAGATTTAAACATAGCGACGTGACTGTCAAGGATATGTTTGGATCAATGACTTAACCTATGTTTCTTTCAATCACTTTTACAAATATTAACCATTCAATTTATATATCTAATTTATATATGTATTTTTGTTTTTTACATTTGAAATGTTATTTAATTGGCTAAATTTTCAAAATTTTATCTTTTTATTAAAAGTTAAACTTCATTTTACTATTCACAATTATTATTACATCTTTATAATTCAAAATTTAAAATGTCATAACTTTACATATATAGGTCCAAATATAATGATTTTTTTAAGTTACATAAAATTTTAAAACAACAAAATAAACTTCATATTGAATTTTTTTTTGGAATGCATTTCAAGTTTTTACATTTTTTTAATTTCATTAATTTAAATATCTCACCAACTATCTAAACAAAAATCTAAATATTTCAATTCACATGTTATTGTCTAAATATTAACATTCAAACATCTATTAACAAAACAATTCATATTTTCACATTTTAAATATTTCAATCCATATATTTCTATTTAAATGCCAAAATGCTCATGGTCCAAACAAATGCAGGCTTAGCCTGATGCACCAAATGCTGTTTAAATCTTTAGACCAAAACTAATTCAAATCATAAATCATAATATTAAAAATTTAATATAATAACTAAAACAAAAATTCTATAAGAATAAATTAAAAAAAAAGTCATGCCATAAAGATTTCCATGCAGGTGCCTTTTTTTTTTTTCTATAAATTATGATGTATTTTAATATTTAGACATATATACATTATTAGATCGTTAAGAATGATAATCAACCTTCGTGGATTACAAAAATTATAATAGAAATTGTGCTTTTATTTTATTGATAATATTATTATTTTAATTGTTAGATTAATTTTTAATAATTTAATTTGTAAATATCTATGTTAAAATTAATGAAAAGTTTATCCAATAATTAAAATAATAATATTTTATCAAAAATGATAAAGTTTTTTTCCCTCAAAATATTCAATATCTATAGTATATGATAAGTCTCATATTTGCTAGCTATACAAGTCCAACAAATATAATTTTCTTTCACAATCATATAATTATTAATTGACTCATAAATAACACTTTTACCTTGTTTGTTTATAATATTACATCTACGTTACGTTTAAATATAATGTAATTTTCACTTAAATGTAAAAATATTACATTCAAATATCAATCATATTATATTTTAAATCTAATATTATCAATATTCATTATTTTACTTTTGCTATTATTTTAACTTCTCATATTACATACTCTTTTTCTTTCTCTTTTTTTCTCTAGTTTTATCCATCGTGTCACATATTCATTGTTTAAATACAATTTAAATATTTTTCATCAAATATACATTATATTCAAATGCAATGTAAATACTTTTTATTAAAATATAAATTATATTCAATACATCATGTTCAAATATAATATGAATACAATATGTTTACATAGCATTCTCTATGTGACATGTTATATTTAAAATTTGTAATAAATAATAATAATAATAATAATAATAAATATAAAAAAATTATATATCATTAACTTATGAGGTGTTTGGTAAAGGTATTACGTTCGCATTGTGTTTAAACATAATGTATTAAATGCATTTTGTATTCAGATGAAAAGTATTTGTTTTGCATTTGAATACAATGTGTGTTTGGATGAAAAGTATTTGAATTGTATTTTATAGTTTAAAAATTGATATGACTGATAAAAGTAAATAGAAAAAGTGAAATGGAGATAAAGTATTTATATTTGGATGAAAAGTATTTACTTTGTATTTGAATGGAATATGTGTTTGAATGAAAAATATTTAAATTGTATTTCAAAGTTAAAATATTAATGTAATTGATAAAATAGATTTTAAAAAATAAGATAAAAAGAAAAAATGATTATGAATGAAAAAATTTTATTTTTAAAATATTTTAAAATAATAAATATATTTAAGATATTATTAAAAAATATTATATTTAAATATAAAATAAAAAAATATTATATTTAAATATAAAATTTTTATATTAAAATAAAAATTATATTTTATTTAAATAAAATACAAATGTAATATTACAAATAAACGCCTTACCAATAACATCAGGCGTTAATTTTCTGTATTATATATATATATATATATAAACGCAGACTTTGATTCATTAAAAAAACCGCAGATTTTGTAATCATTGATTCCATTACGGCCACACTGTACCAATCAAACGACCTCTCTCTCTCTCTCTTTACCCTCATTCCACGTTGCCCATGCATTTGGCTCCATAATAATAATAATAATAATAATAATAATAATACTATTAAAATATAAAAAAAGAGGTATGTAGATTTTCTTTGGCTATTAGGAATGATCTACGACAAAATATGAATTAATCTTCCATCACGTGTTGATAATTAAAAGTTGCATCTATCACTAATAGTAAATTTTTACCCTTCTATTATATATATATATATATGTTTTGTATTTTTTTCTGTTGGATAGTGATTGGTTTGTGTTGGAATACTAATATATATTATATTCTAACTTGGGATGCACCTGTCGTCCATTTACAAAGATACTCCAGTGTAGGTAGGAATCCATAAATTTATATCAATAAGGGCATAAATGAGGACAATAATTTTATTTTTTAAACCTAAAATGTAGGATTTCAATGCTACAGCTTATATTAATGTTAATGATCATAAAATTATTGTTACATATGTTTGCAATCACATTTATAAAAAAGAATTTAAATTAAAACAATCAAATTTTAAGCATATAAATTTTTACAATCCTTACTAATAAAGTTATTTGTCATTGATATTCACCAAAAAATATATATATATATTGATCGTTAAAGTTTTCGTGAAAGAAGTAAAGTTTGACAAAGAAATAAGAATTGAAGTAAACAGAAATAAAACTAGAGGAGAGAAGAAATGATGGCTAGAGTCTAAACAAAGAAAAATGAGGAAGTGATACAGAATGTGATGAGATTTTTCATCAAAGTTCAGGGTATTCTCGGATACTATATTCACACGAGTAGTCATTTTCAAGATATATAAACACATAAATAAATAATAAATAATAAATAATCACGCTTATATTAGACTTTGAGTTAAAAGATAAAAGAAAAGAGAAGTTATATATTTGTGATAACATTGATTTCTGTTTGGGGAAAACATTTGAATAGAAATGTTTGAATGATAATATTTTAGATAAAAACATTAAACATTGTACAAAAACATCTAAATGTTCAAAATGTTGTCCACTAACATTTAGAATTTTATCTAGAAATTGCAAATAATAACATTTTATATCATTTTAAGTGTTGTTTTTCAAACATCTTTTTAAAATGTTGTGAAATGAATAAATTTGAAATGTTGATAAATGGTTGGAATAAAGTGAGGGTAAAATTTTATAATATTGCAAAACGTTTGCAGAACATATTCCATTTAACAATAAAAAATTAATCTTGTACAAGAGTTAATATCTGTGTAAAAAGTTAATATTAATGGAACGTTTAGCAAATATATTATATTCATATTTTATTCGAACGTCGTTGAATACATTTTGTATTTGGATAAAAAGTATTTGTTTAGTATTTGAATGCAATGTATGTTTAGATGAAAAATAATTGAATTGTATTTTAGAGTTGAAAAGTTGATATAATTAGTAAAAGTAAATAGTAAAAGTAAGATAAGAAGAGAATATGATTTGATGTGTATTTGAATGAAAAGTAATTGAATTGTGTTTTAGAGTTGAAAAGTTGATGTAATTAATAAAAATAAATAATAAAAATGAGATAAAAAGATAATATGATTTGATGTGTGTTTGGATGAAAAGTAATTAAATTGTATTTTAGAATTGAAAAATTGATATAATTAGTAAAAATAAATAATAAAAATGAGATAAAAAGAGAATATAATTTAAATAAAAAAATATTTTTAAAATATTTTAAAATAATAAATATATTTAAGATACTATTAAAAAATATTATGTCTAAATATAAAATTTTTATATTTAAATAAAAATTAGATTACATTTTAAATGTGAATATAAAACTAAAAAATAAATATCTCACGAAATTGTGATTCTCCATTTCAGTCCAAGAAGGACCTTTTTAATATTTTTATGAGTTTAATAATCAATAAGTGCTACATATTGGTCCGACAGCCAAAAATTGTACCTAATTTTTCATTTTAACGTTCGTCCTGGTACACGTCTAATGCAGTGGCAATTAAGACCAATTTCCCGAGTCGTCCAAAACTATTTCCAAGGCCATCTTGTAACCAAAGGCAAATTTAATGGCCCAACGAATGTCAGACAATAATATTTATATTATATTTAAATATAATATATTAAAAATAATTTATATTTAAAAAAAAATATTAATATTATATTTAAATATATACTTAAAAATATTTAAATTATATTTTAATAATAAATATATGATATGATGAATAAAAATATAAAGAAAAAAATATATAATATAATTAATAAAAATAATAAATAATAAATATATTAAATTTAAAATAAAATATAATTAATATTTAAATAAAAAATTTGTATGTTTATTTATAATATAAATTAAATATACATGCAAAACGTGCAGCAGAAAAGCAGGCTTTGCTGCTTTAAAACAAGATGACTCTATTTTTTTTTTTTCTGGGTATAGCCGCTGATTAGACAATTACATGCTGAATACCCCTCGGCTCTTACTACAAGAAATCAGGGTTTTATTTTTTATTTTTATTTTATTTTATTTTTAAGGAGACACATCCAAAGCTCTAAGTTGCTTACATCTGATGGGATCGAGTTCATTAACTCCGAGCCGGCACGGCTGCAGTGAATTAATTGGGTGTTCAATCTTCTCCTAAAAAAATTTTGGGTTAGAAGGTGTAATTTATTTTTAATATTACACTTATATTATATTTAAATATAATATAATTTAAATATAAAATATTATATTTAAATATCAATTATTTTATATGTTAAATATAATATAATTATTATTTATTATTTTATTTTATTTATTTAATGACATACGTACCCTCTTTATCTCTTTCTTTTTTTTATTTTTATTCATCACATTATATATTTATTATTTAAATAAAATTTAAATACTTTTTATCAAAATATATATTATATTCATAAATATAATGTGAATATTTTTCTTTTAAATATAAATTAGATTCAATATATTATATTTAAACATAATATAAATATAATAAATTTATCAAACAAAATCTAATTTTGTCTGCATAGCAATTTAATTACCTTCAGAATGTCGATGAATCACGAAAACTGACTCGAGTTTATCTAAGGACTCCAATCTAAACTCTCCTTTTTGTAACCTTTATTTTTTCAAAAAATAAAAAATAAAAAATCAGCTCTAGAAAAGGACACTTCGTTTAATAGTTGTGAATCGAATCTCATGACATTATTATGATACAAGTAGAATGTAGTATAACTGTGCCAAGTACACTCACAGTGTGGAGATTCATAAGGATGGCCGTGAAACTAGCTTTTACCCGGACCACGTCTCAATTCTCACCGCCCTCCTTTTTGGAATCTTCATGCTACGTTTCCATTCCATATTTGGAACCCTGCGGGGTAAAAAAAAACTCTTCGATAACCCAACAAAATCATCTAATTTATTTAATACGGTTATAATTTGGTAGATTGAAAAAAAATCTCAAAAATTCACTTAATGTTCATATCACTTTTTTTGTTTTTTGCTAAATAATATTTATTACTAAATATTGATATGGATATTTGAATATATAAAATATATGACTTAAATAATATACACGTAATTCTTGGTTGTTTAGGAAAAAAACCACTAAATTTTAGTATTTTTATAACTCTTGATATCCTCATAACTTATATTTATTTTATATTAGATTATTAATAAGATTATATTAAGCATTTTCTTTATACAATGATTGTGATAGAATTTATTTTGAAAAATATGTCATGAATTTAGTTCTTATTTTCTCCCTAAAAATTTTCAATTGTGATTGAATTTTTAGTTATTTATTTATTTATTTTATTAAAATACATAATCTCTCAAATCTACTGAACTCAACTTAACCTTAATTCGTGAGTTGACTTTCTATATTGGGTTAGTTGGGTGGCTAAAAATTTTTTTTAACCCACCCAAATTTTATTAAATGGGTTAAAAATTCTCAAAAATTCATCCAACCCATCCAATGTTCACCCTTAATATTCTTAATTATAAAAATAATTTTTTAATTTTTAATTAAAAAACAAATTAAAAAAATTAGTTTTTTCTCTCTCTCTATTGTTATGAGAGAAAAAATTGTTTGGCGGAGGCCAAGTGCACGGGGCAGGGGGTGATTGAGGCATCAGATAAGTCTAGTCGATAGTAACTTGGTCGATTAAGTAAATCAGTTTTCACACATTTCCTTGGTTCAATCTCTGATGAAGCAATCGCCATCTGATGAAAGGGAAATAACAAGCAAGTTCATTTTCAGGTGTGATACCGATTTCTGAGGATTCTAATTCTAAACAGATATATTAGATTTTTGCTTAATCTTGAAAAATTTATAACTGGTATTTGAGGTAGCACAACTTAGGTAGGAATTTTTCATTTGGTTGGTTGGTTGGTTATGAATTCGAAGTCATTCTTATGTCCAATTTGTTATTAGTGAACTGAAAATTCAGTAAGGGATGGAAAAGCCTACCCTTATGTCAGACCTTTTAGTGGTAACTGGTGTTGAGACTGATTATTGTTTTTGTTAATATTATCTTAGTAATAAATGTTATATTTTAAAATAATATTTATTAATATTTAATCACATGTCACATTAATATTTTTGTTAGAAATATAATCAAAAATGGACAAAAAGAGCACTTTAAATAGTTTTATATAAACTAGGAGTATAATGAATGGTTTTTCAATTTTAGAGTGTGAAGTGAAAAAGGATAGATAGACTAGGAAGTAAAAATAAAATTAATCATTTTCATTTTATTTCAGATTTTTTTTTAAGTAGAATAATGTTATCCCTTTTGGATGGGAGGTCATTTTTGAAAAGAAAAACTTTCTAATTTTAGACCAGAAAGTATTCATTTTTAGAAATGAGATGGGGTTTAGATGTGTAAATTTTTTTTTGAAACAAAAAGTTATTTAGCATGGAAAAAAATGGTATTGGAAAATATGTATTGTTAAAGGATTATAAAGGATTTCTTTTTTTTTTTTCCCGAAAATGACAAAAATGATAAAAAAAACTTGAAACAAACACTAATTTACAAAACTTAGAAATGCATATTTTTGGAATTAGATTTGGTTAAAAAAATTAGAGAAAAAACTTACATAGATTGATAGTTCTCCAACAATTTAAAATGTAGAATTAGGGGTGTTCACGGATTGATTTATACAGATTAGGCCTCAATTCGTAATCCAATCTGTGATATTTAGATTGAGAAAATTCCAATTTTATAACTAATCCGTAAGACTCTCAAATCAATCTAAACCAATCCTTAAATATGGGATTACATAAATTGGATTGATAAAATCAATCCGCTTCCTTTAGTGACTAAAATAAAATACTTAAATATAAAATGATTTAATGAAATTGTAACGTAATTAACTTCAAATCTTTGATCATAAGCTAAATTGTAACATAATAATACAAATTGAAACTTAGTAACACATTACAACAAATAAACATTTACTAAACTCAAAATAAAATATTCATACTTATCCACTTAATTAACACTACTTTAAAATAATTTAATGCCTACATATTCAAGTTAATAAAGTCACAATTTAATATATATATAAATAGAATGTGGATTATATGAATTGAGAAATCCTCAATCTTAACCCAATCTGTAACCATCGGCTTGGAAAAATCTTAATTCGTAACCAATCTGTTAATTTCTCAATCCAATCCAATCAGATCCAATCAGACGGATTGAACTAAATTAACCAGGTTGACGGATTCGGTGAACCCCATTACATAGAACTATTATTATTATTATTATTGTTTATTTTTATATCCTCCTGTAGAATTCTAATTTTATATTTTGAAATTCATACACGACACTCCCTTTTTTTTTTTTTTTTTCCGTTATCATTGATCACAACATGATCCTTGCAAGACTGATTGATGACATAAAAATGCTAATCGCAACCCGAGTCCTTGTAACACGACTCCAATACCATTTACCTTCTTTGTTGTTATATGACCTTTTTTCTTCATGGGATCCACACAGAATAGTGATTAGAAATCGACCACCATAGCGCGGATATTCTTAACATATACCATTAGACCATCTCACGGCTCGGTTCTTGGGACAAATCTAATTCCACTACCCTCCCCACTGTTAGATCAAGGTGAATCGGACTCAAATTCAACGATCAGACGGTGGAGAGCATGGAACTTTTCCTTCATTTACCGCCCCTTCCGTTCAGGATTTAGAATAAAATCTACACATCATTCAACATGTCTTTTGGTGGGTCTAATTTTGGTTCCCATGCAAAGAGGCAACAAGGGTGGACCAAGTTCCAACTAACGTGACAATGTCAACTAAATCAGACACCATTGCTCCCAACAACCAACATAAAGATCTGTCTAAAACATTATTTACGCGGAGATTTCACTCTCTCTTGAATTTGATGGGCTTGCTTCTGAGAGAACGAGGCTCACCGGGCAATGATCACTTCCATAGAAACCTGCAAAAAGTTCCAACATCAAATTCCGTCGATCACGAAGAAAGAAGATAAAAGTTTTTGGCACTTTTCCCATATGAATTTTGACCAAATTGGCAAGTTTAATACCACCTAATATAATACAATATTCAACTGTATCAATAATCCCTGAATATAATAAAACATTGCAAGTGCCAGGAAACGCCCTCGTGCACATGACAAGCAATCGTCATCTGTAATTTCAGTTTCTTCCTTTTGAAGAGCTCAAGTAGTATGTACAAGGGTGTTTCTGCCTAAAATTTCCTTAATTTCGGGAGATAATTTTCCAAAATTAAAAGTTTAGATGGTAACTTGCCAATCACGAAAAGATCCAGGGCTTGTCAAATACCCAAAAAAAAAAAAAAAAGGAGTAAAAACGAACAATATAAACCTTTAATGGGTCTCTACCAAATTTGGAACTGTATTTTCTGATCATGATTAAAAACTACTAGAAAGCCAAAATAGAACGTCTGTCACACACCTTGTAATTCGACCCCTTGTCCATGCATCTTACATTCAAGAATCCTCTCTTTGAGTTTCTCTGCGACAAGGAAGTAGTCTATTCTCATCCTTTTGCCTCGATACCTATCCCCAAAAAAAAAAAAAATAGTAATAATAATAATTATAAAAAGAGAGAGAGAGACTCTAGAATGACCTTTCATATATTTCAGTGGAATGGTAAAAGGAAAAGGAAGAAATATTGATCAAGCCAAATGATAAAGGGATTACTTACTTTCCAATGGGGTGTCCAGACCATGAAAATCCACATTCCATGTCCTTCTCCTTGTGCAGGAATCTATATGCGTCAATCAGCTTTCCCCTGAAGCATATCGGCAAAGAAAACCATGCCTTAAAAACTTTTTTTTTTTTTTTTGGTACATAAATAATTTGCTTGTTGATTGATGAAAAACATCCTATCTTTCGTCAGATACAACGACAACAAGGAGCAATTGATAAAACAAGGAAATATGAACACCCCCCAAAAAAATAAAATAAAATTAATAAATTTTTTTTTTCTTTTCCCATGGAAGGAAAAGAGGAGGAAGACAGCGGCGAGAATTTGGACTGCCTAAAGACGTTTGT
This sequence comes from Antiaris toxicaria, assembly GCA_035233585.1. Lineage (NCBI taxonomy): Eukaryota > Viridiplantae > Streptophyta > Magnoliopsida > Rosales > Moraceae > Antiaris > Antiaris toxicaria. Next base: position 4,741,477 of record CP141155.1, read on the forward strand.
GTGCTAGTTTACCCCCTTTTTCTGACTGAAATTAGGCAGTAGGCTTAGGGAAAATCACATTAGTTTACTTTTGATGGTTCACCATAAGAACTTATACATGAAGGAAAAATAATATAACTCACTCTTTCAATATGTTAGCAAACCGTTTTCTCTCAGACAAGGTAAATCCAGGCTGTCCACAGTCCTGCATTATCAACAAAGCGAATCATAAACCATTGCAATATTTCATTCTCCACTATCATGAACTGAAGAAGAGAGTGTCTAATAATCAATATGCACATCTTTGGCGAAATAAAATTCAATAAGAATGTCGTACAAAGCCATATTTGTGTCCTAAGAAATTCAATTTCAGGTACGATACCTCTTTATTTGGAGGAACATAACCATTAAGCTTAGCTGCACTAAAGAATTCTGGATGGCTCACATCAATCTCTTCATGGCTGTACACCAATTTAAATTAAACAAAGATTACAACCAACACATATACGCACCTGAGTGTTCTATTTGTCTTGAATTACAAGGATATTTCCAGATATATAATATATCAAGAAACAAAATATAAAAGTCACCGAAATCAAAGAATGGCCAAAGGAACTATCATGTCTGCTAGCTTGGGCATTAAATTAAGCTTCAAGTCAATAGGTTATTCTTGTTAGATCATTTTTTTTAAATGGACTTTGTAGCCAAAGCCTCCTTTCTATAAATGCAGGTACAAATTTGATGCTTAAACATTGTCTTAGTACACAATGTGACTCTGTATAATTGTCTTGTTTCTAATAAAAAAACCTCTTTATTGATAATCAAAAATAATTTATTATATAATACGATTGCTTCTTTGTTTTCTTTAATACACTGTGACGTGTGTATCTGCCTATATGTATACGATTGCCTTTTTTGTCTTTTATTTTTTGTTCAAGAATTTCGGTCTAGGCATTAAACAAATAGAACTTGTCATTAACTTGTGGTTCATATGGTATATAAAGCTCAAAAACAGGAATACAAGCAATTCTAAGAGGATAGAACGGCCCTTCTGAACACCCAGAGACACTGACCTTACATTTAGATCACCACACCATATAAGAGGCTTATCTGATGACTGCGTAACAAACTCCAACATCCTCTTATCCCATTTTCTTCTCCTTAGAAATGAGTTCTCCTCCTCTTTCCAACCATTGTTCGGTGCATATGTATTTAAGAAACGGAATGTCTCAAATTCAGCTAATATAACCCGGCCATCTGTTTCATGCTTTGAAGCTAAACACAATGACAAGCACATTAATTGACTGCAGTTCCATTGTACAAATGAATATTAAGAGCTAGTATAATAGTATAAAGATGATGATTAGTACTTTACAACACGAAAAATAAGGGAACTTATCCTGAGCAAAGAGTTTCAATGAGTTGAAACTTCATAAAATATGAAGATTTAAAAACTTAAAGCTACAAAATTCTGTGCATTGACATACCCTTTTTGTCAAGATTGAAGAAAACCGCTTTCGGTTGGAAGCATTTCTTCACAAATAATGCAGTTCCTGCATACTTTGACTCAGAAAGAGACCACCATACACGGTAGTTTCTAAACGGTGAAGAAGACAAGGCACGCATCATTATCTGGACGCATAACAATTCAACATTTCAACTATACAATGTTACAATCAGTGGGAATATTCATTTTGAGCACAAATGGTAACATGAAAAAGTACTTGCCTGCTTCTCTTCACGCGACGAGCTAGTATCATCTTTCAATTCTCCTGGGTTCTTAGGTGCACCTTTTGAACCAGCAGCCGGCATCCTCACTTCCTAACATTAAAAATTTTTGGTTAGAAGAAACTTCTCCAATTTTTTTTTTTTTCCTTTGATTTATCTCCAAAAAAGGTACTAACCATAGTTTAGTAAATGGTCTAACAAAGACAGAATAACATGGACTAACATATCAAAAGTCACAAACTTGATCTGAGAATTTTACAAAAACTAACGGATTAGGCATAAGAAAAGCAAACACTAGCTACCATAAATCTCATAACAGCTAAAATTTGGGCAAATGTGAACAATGTTGCTCCAAAACATTCTAAAAATCCCAAAACCCCAAAAACCAAATCTCTCCTCAAAATCTAAAAAACCAAACATCTAGCATCTCATAGACCAAAATACCAAAAACCCATTATCCCAAAACACAAAAACAACCAAACTCTTAAAACCCATCAACCATAATCACATGCGCATTTATCCATGTCTTCAAAAACCCAATTAAAAAAATGGAAATATGAAAAAAAAAAAAAAAAGAGGAAATCATCAACAAAGTCACCTGTATGGCAATGATATCAGGATCAAAGGCAGTGACGAAGTTGGTGAAGTCGGGCCAGTCGTTCTTGACGCGGAGGAGAAAACTGTTGGCGTTCCAAGTCAAGAACTTGAGAGGCTCTTTCTTTGTGGAATCTTCTGCAGACGTTCTGTCGTCATTGTCGTTTTCTTTCTTCGACGGTGAAGGAGTGGGCTTCTTGGCGGAGGACGCATTTTTCTCCACTGGTTGAAAGTACCGTTTCATCGTCTTCTGAGCTCCACTACACAGTAGACTAGATATACTTTTTTAACCTTCCTGGTTAAATTTTAGAGTAAAGATGAAAGCTTTCTTCTCTTCGTTCGTGGAGAGAAAACGAGAAAGAAATATGAGGGGTGTTCGGTTCGAGGTAATAAAATGTAACAAGTTATATGGGAATATTTTTAAAGTAATTAGATACTTAGAAATATCATGTTATAGTATTTAGTTTATACATAAAAATGTTTAACAGAATTTTTGAGAATTTTAGATTATTGTATTTAGTTGTGACCATAAATGTTGTTTATTTTTAATAGATGGATAAAACTATTCTGGACTAATTAATGTATAATTTCAAAAGGATTTTATTATAAAAAAAATTATAAAATACAAATTTGTTGATTTTTAATAAATATCTAAAAATATACGATAGATTAAGAAAACTCTTTAAAGAGATTTTATTATCATAAAACAAAGAAATCTAATATCCTAATCCTAATCCTATTCATATTAAAATTCAAATTATAAAAGATAATTAAATAAATAAAACTAATAAAACTAATTGACTAAAATCCTACTAATGCAAACGTAGTCAACCAAAATAATTTAAGAAAACCTAAGTAAAAGAAAATCATAAGCCCAATTTACAAAAGACCCATAATCATAGTTCTACGTCATCATCCTAATAACATAAGAATATAATTTAACTTATACTCTTCATCAAAAGTATAGAAGAAGTCCGTCTTATTGTGAAATTCGATGAGAATTTGTCAGACTCGTAAAACTTGTTCTTGTGTCAATCCATCTATCTCTTTTAGCTCAGTAAGTGCATTCATCATCTGCATATGCGATTTAGCTTTATTCTGAAAATAATAGACAATTTTACTCATGTTATCAGTAAAAAGAGCATACATATTTGAGAATTTGCTAATTGTTTCAGTTAAGACTTTAACCAAGCCATCTTCAATCTTAGATTTCCTTTTCCTCTTTTTGTCCTTCTGTGTTGGGGGTGATGGTGTGTTTGTCTAGAATTCATCTTCCTCTATAAGCTCTTGTTCATTATCGTTTACTTCTTCAACTAGGTTTGTTTCGCCATTCAAAATTTCCCTATTTATATCATCAATCATATCACCCAATCCATTTGCACTATGTCCATTAGCACGACCTCTTCCAAATACAATTGATAATACTTCATAATATGGAAAAACTTTGTTTCTTAAACCCTTTGCTGTAGGGTGATTCTGCAGCCGACATATAAAGATTTTAAAATATTAGACATAAAAATTTCGAAACAAACATATATATTCCAATAACTAAGTATTTAGTTAACCTTAACCCATTCATTGATGACATCTTTTTCAGTAGTGATGTAGTTGTCCAAATCATTCCAGCCAAAGCCACTAGCATTAGGCCCTAACATTTCAAAGATGGCATAATATTGTTTTTTCCACAACTTAACACTAGAATCAATGTGCGGTTGTGCTATAATTCCACATTCAAGAAGCTTTTCATTCATCAAATTCTCCAACTATTGCAAGTAGTTGGGTTTGAATGAACTTGTATCTGCTCTCCACCTTCTACTATAAGCAATATCCGATAAGCACTCAACCAACTTTGCATCTTCAGCTACAGTCCATTGATGCATTGAAACACCAGATGATGAAGTATTCTCAATAGAATCCATCTGCTACTAACGCATAAAAGTAATATTGCAAGAAAGAAAAAGGCAAATAAGTGCAAAATAATAAGATGAAATTTAAACTACAACTTCAACTAACAATACTTAAAAAAATAACTATGTGAACTAGAACATAAACTAATCAACTATGTATGTCGATTTCTTCACCATTGTATAAACATCTCTATAGCTAAATTATCCAAGTACTGGACGTTGTGATTTGAGTATGATGTTCAAGCATCTTTTCCTCATCATCATTCCCATCATCATCATCTTCAATAGATTCTGTTTCAAATTTTGTTTGAAAGGATCCACATGCATCTCCCTTCTAACAAAGTTGTGAAGGAGGCAACATGCTAGAATAATCCTACATTGTACTTTGAATGGATAATATGATTCTTTTTCTTAAAATTGCCCATCAACCTTTTAACAGTCCAAACGCCCTCTCAACTATATTCCTACAAGATGAACGTTTCATGTCAAAAAACTCTTTGGGAGTTTCATGTGGAAGTTCCCAATCATTTAAATGATACCGTTGCCCTCTATATGGTGCCAAAAAGCGTTTGCTATTAGGATATCCAACATCACACACGAAGTAATTGCCTGCACATATAACAAACTAATTGAGACCTATTGCAATTTGGCAATTCATCTATATCAATGAGGCATTAAATATACCTTGTGAAACTTTCAATCCATTTGGCCTAGAAATTGCATCATGCAAGACTCTCGAGTCAGTTGCATAACCCTCTCATCCAGGCAACACATAAAGAAAATGCATGTTTGGTGAACACACTCCTAACACGTTAGTAGCAATCCCTTTCTTTCTAAATTAAAACCATGGTGTGTCTGCTGCACGCACATTGACCTTAATGTATGTTCCATCTAAAGCTCTTAAACAGTTCTATGACACAAACGAAAATTCAAGTTAACATCTAAAATATAATTTTGAATAAAATAATTATAAACCACTTAATAGTTTAATTGTTACCTTAAACCGCTTCCATTTTTCATCTGTTGAATTTTTTGGAATTGGTTTTGGTTTTTTAAATAAGAGCTTATGAAGCTGTAAACCCACGTTTAGCACGGCATTAAAATGCTTGCTACTTGTTTCACCAGAACGTGCATAGAAATGGCTCACAATCCTATTTTTGAGATTATACGATAAAATATGAAGAAGCATAGCAACTATCTCTTTGACATCCATATTTTTAGTTCCGCTCAAATTTCCACGAGTTCTAAAAAGTCCATATAAAATCGCAAATGTTTTCCTATCCATATGAGTGGTCTTTAAATATGCTAGGTCACTTTCGTGTATGAATCTATGATAATTTATTTGACGAATTCGACTCCCATAAAATGTTTCTAATTTTCTACGACTACTAGCTCTCAATAAATGTTTCATACTAATGAGTACAAGTAACATTAGCATAAGTAACATTGACATATTGTTTAGTATTTGTATATGTTGAACAAGAGTTACAATAACTCTCAAATTTACATTGATTGAAGCAACATGATCCGTATCTGTAGTTTCAACAAGATATCTTTCAGAAATAAAAAAAAAATACACATAATTTTGAAAATTAATATATCATGTTACATCAATATTTACCTTTTTTCTCAAAAAGAAAAAGTCAAGATTTATGGTTTTTAATTCTTTACTGATGAGCATAAAAAAAACATATAATTTTGATATTGTTATAAAACTCAATAGCAATGTAGACATACAAAAATTCAATCAACAAAAATTGGGAACATAAAAAGTTTAAAAAGTACTAGTAAAGGAAATAAAAAAAAAAGAATTTAAACAAAAAGTTGCGACATAAAAGAATTACAATACAATACGTCAAAAATAGACAATATGTCAAAACTTCAAAACATAGTGGGCGTTTGGTAAATGCATTGCATTTTGATTGTATTTGAATGAAATTTGTTTTTTGAATGTTGTATTTGGTTGAAAAGTATTTGTTTTGTATTTGAATGAAATGTGTGTTTGGATGAAAAGTATTTTAGAGTTGAAAAGTTGATATGATTGGTAAAAGTAGAGATAAATAGTAGAGTTGAAAAGTTGATGTAATTATTTTAAAAATGTTTTGAATAGTAATTATTTTCGTAACACTGTTGTAAAATTTATGTTTGGTGTAAAATTGTATTGTATTTGAGTAAAATTAAAATGTAATTCTTTTTCCAAACGCCCCCTTACAATATAATACGTATAATACAATACGTATTTTTCAAGCAAAACTTCAACAAGAAAAAGAATACAACTTGTCACAAACAAAGAAAAAAATAGAAGAAGTAGCACATAATATAATTGTCAACAAACATACAATACGTCAAAAAAAAAAAAAAAGAGAAAGAAAAGATGGAGAAGAGTAGAAGAATAAATACTGGCAAACAGTGATGGTGGAGGCACATGACTAATATTAGGGAGGAGAAGAAAATGCTAGGTTACACATAATATTTATTAGTTGGGTGGTTTTTTTAAAAACTAAATATGAAATTTAAGGGATAATTTTGTTTGATAAATTTAAATTTTAAAGATTATTGTGGTATTAAGATAATGGATAATATGAATTTCAGATTACCCCTTTATAAGGGTATCTGAAACTTAAGTATCTTAAAATAAGATAATACTATGTTAAACAGGGTAATATTAAGATTCCCATCTCTCTTGTAAAAGATTACCACATACCAAATACCCTTTTAGAGGTTTTTGTGTGGGAACGGTCGCGATAGGATCTCTTTTATATACTCTATTAATAGAGTTCTTTTTTAAACTATCAGAAGTATTGAACGGTTAAAATTTGTCTGTTTATGATAATTAAGATACACTTTTACTTATAATATTAAGTAGAAATTTTGAAATTAGGTAGTCAAAATAATAGACCCCTAATCTTGTTTCCAAGAGAACCGATTTAAATTTTATTTTCTTTAAAAAAGTATAAATATAACTTTTAAAAAAGCTTTGACAATTTATTAAAGAAAACAAATGCATAAACGACATTAAATGAAACAAGCAACAAGAAAAACGGGAAAACATGTCGTAAAGCACTCTAACAACTAACAACAAATGACGCGAGAAAATGTTGACAAATGAGTAAACGACAATAAAAAAGAAATGACAGAAGTTGAAACAGCAATTAACAGAAAAACGACAGTGAAATATGAAAAACGACAACAAACAAGAAAACTACGACGAAAAGAATAAAAACGACAATTACGAGGAAACAGCGGAAGACAGGTGAAAACCACAATCAACAAGAAACGACAATGATATAAACGGCAAAAAAATGAAATAAACAACAAAATGCATAAAACGACAAGTAGCAGGAAACATGGGAGGCGGAGCAAATAAATCGACGAACGAAAGCAATAAGCAACAGCGACAAAAAGGAAATGGAAACAACAATTAATAGAAAAAGACATATAATGAGAAAACAACAGTTCAAAGGAAACGACAGATAAGAGGGAAATGACATTAGGACAAGAGGAAAACGAATTCCAACTTCCAAGGAACCAAACAACGGCAATGTGTATACGACTGATAACTGAAAGCGACAATAAAATGAAAACGACAACCATTGTGTAAGTAACAATGATGACAAAACGACACTGAAAGAATGAGAATGATGAGAAAATGGAAATGGCAACTCGAGAAAACGACAGAAACGACATCAAGATAAAGTGCTACTACAAATGGTTAGAAAAGGAAGGACCTTGAACTCTTTTGTCGTATAAGTGAAGGAATGCCATAAACAACATAAAGCAAAGAGATCACCCACGCGCGCCAAAGATTATGAAAGGCCCTTATGATCCGTTTGGTGAACGCATTTTATTTGCATAGCATTTGAATGAAATGCATTGAATGTAATTTGTGTTTGGAGAAAAAGTATTAGCATTACATTTGAATATAATGTGTGTTTGGGTGAAAAGTATTTGAATTATTTTTTAATAATAAATATGTGATGTGATAGGTAAAAGTAGAGAGAAAAAAAGAGAGAGAAAAAGAATATATGATGTAATTAATAAAAGTAATAGAAAAATAAAATAATAAATAATAATTATATTGGATTTAAAATATGATGTGATTGATATTTGAATGAAATGTTTTTGTATTTAGGAGAAAATTACATTACATTTAAATCCAATGCGGTTTGAATGTGTGTGCCAAACATATGCTTAATCTCCAAAGAACAATATTAATTTCTGGCCCCCCCAAAAAGGACATAAATTTGTAAAAATTTTCATTTTCACCCCCAACAAAAAGCATTTTGTGGACCCCACAATGGATAAGTTGGGTCCAACTCTAACCACTTGCAAAGAGAGGCCGTGACCGTTAATTGAACAGTTGTAAGAGAGAGAGAGAGAGAGAGAGAGAACAAAAATGGCGTCAAGTTCAACTACCATCTCTCTTTCCTTAGCTACAACAGCTTTAATCTCCCACCAAAGAACAACCTCCATTGCCACTCTCAAACCCCATGAAAGGACTTTATTACCTTCGTCTTCACTTCTGGGCATAAGCATGAACATTGAAAAAACAAGCTTGAGACCAAGACCAATTACCAGAAACTCTGGTCATGGAGTCACTTGTATGGCTTCTTCTTCCCCTCCCCTTCCCGCGGCGCTTCTATTCGACTGCGACGGAGTGCTTGTTGATACTGAGAAGGATGGTCACCGCATTTCTTTCAATGACACCTTCAATGAGGTAAACAAAGCATTCTCTGCACTTTGTTTTGCTTTTCAAAATTTGGGTTTCAATTTTAAGTGGATAATTTTATTGGTTGGTTTGGGACTGCTTGGTGAGAAGGTATATTTATGACATAATTAAATGTGAAATTAACTTTAAATTATATCTGCAATCAACCGTATTATATTTGACTTCTTTGTAGTCATTATTAATGAGGTTTAGATCATTGAGGAGATGAGGGAAAATAAGCTTTTATTTGCTGTGCTTTTGAATTTAATCAAATGTCTTAATAGATGTAACTGTAAGTGAATTAGTGACATACTATAATTGACTGTACAGAGAGAATTGGGTGTAACCTGGGATGTTGATTTGTATGGGGAGCTGCTCAAAATCGGTGGTGGAAAAGAGAGGTAATGTCTTATTTTTCCTAATTAATTTAAGGATCATTTACCTTTTTTACCCTTTAATTTAAGTTTTTTAAAAATATTTACCATGCATTTTGGTTGTTCTCAATATTATACTTCCGGTTTTGATTGCATACCAAATTTATAAATTCTGTCAGTTAAAAAACTTAAATAGCGATTTTAGTAGTTGCGAGGTTAGAGTAATTAAAGACATGTTTATATATCAGGAATTATAAAAACAAGAAATTAAATCCATAAAAATAGGATTAAATTATCTGGAATAAAATTCTAGAATTCGATTTGTATGTTTACTAAATTGTTAAAGAATTAAGTTATTTGAGGAATTGAATTCCTATTATGGTGTTTACTTTCTAAAAATTTAGATGGATTGGGAATAAAATTATTGTAGTTACAAAATTATCTTTAGAAAAAAAAAAATTAAATAAAAATAAATGCATATTTAGTATAGAAGTTAGTTACTTTCTACATTTTAGGGAAATGAATTAAATTCCATAAGTAGTAGGTTGAAGACGAGTTCCCCTTATCAAGAAACTTAATTCCTTATTTTTAGATAGGATTCATATCATTTAATTTCTAAATGCAAATGTAAACGTTGAAATTTAAAACTAGGAACTTAATTCTTTTTTCCCAAATTGGATTGTTAACTGGTAAACACACCCTTAATTAATGAACAAATGAATGATAATCTTTATTGGTAAGATCATCATTTTGATGGTCAAAAATAGAAGTTGACCGGGATGGTTCATTTTGAAGTAAAATTTGGAATTCAATGGTTCAATGTTAAGACTGTTCAACGTGCATGCTATACATTCTTGATAAGCTTAAAATGCAGGGTATAAATAGTAAATAATCCTTAGTTATATAACTGCTTTCAACTACTGTTGGTCCTGTATAAAAAAAAAAAAAAGGGTGATTTGGATTCGTAATACTCAATGGAACTAGAAAGTGTCAACTTCTGTTTCTTTTATGTTAAGTCCATTTACTGCATAAAATTTTGAAGTTAATTAGTAATCAATTAATTTTGGTTCTTTGGTAGAATGACAGCGTACTTCAACAAGACAGGTTGGCCCGAAAAAGCTCCAAAGAGCGACGAAGAGAGGAAGGAGTTCGTAGCTTCACTTCACAAGCGAAAGACAGAGTTGTTCATGGCTCTCATTGAGAAGAAACTCCTGCCTCTTCGACCTGGAGTCGCTAAGTTTGTTCCTATCTGATCTTCTATTTTGCGCTCAGTGGTTGCTCGTAATGCATATTTTCGTCCTCGTTTCGAAAGTCTGTCTCAAAAGTACTTTGAAGTACGAATGTGGTGTTCCTGAAGTTAGATTGATGAGTTTCTTTGATTACATTGTGCAGGCTGATTGATCAAGCTTTGGCAGGAGGAGTCAAAGTTGCTGTGTGTAGCACTTCTAATGAGAAGGCGGTATGCTTAATTCGGTTCCAAAACTGTTGATTCTTAACTACATATTTGACAAGGCGTGTGTGAAATGCATTTTTGCGAAGCTAATTTTTTATGTCTTGAAAAGTCTCAATTGGAAAGAACACTGGTATAATTTGAGCCGCATCTAATATGATCAACTAAATCTTTGCTCTAAGCTTTCCGTCAATAAATTATTTGAAACGTTTCATAATCTTGTTTTGATTTAGTATCTTGGTCAGCTGAGATTATTTTTATAATACAAGTCTGCTTGTCAGCATTTCATAGATTAATTTCTTGTGATTTAATTTATTTTGACTGATTTTGGTCTTTAAGGTCTCCGCAATAGTGAGTTTCTTGCTGGGACCCGAGAGGGCAGAGAAAATCAAGATATTCGCCGGAGATGTTGTCCCTCGAAAGAAGCCTGATCCGGTAAATATTCCGTCCCTCTTTCGTATTTATTTAGCAAGGACCTAGCTAGAATCTTATGGATGTCACACGATTTGGATTTTATTTAGTGTCTCAAACAACTCTATTATGTACCGATTTATCATGGACTGAGTTAAAAATTGCCTTACCCAATTCTAAACTATATATTTTGGTCTTTTTTTTTTTTCCTGTGTTATTGGTTTTAATACCTAACACGTTTTCCTTCTTCATGACAGGCCATTTATATATTGGCAGCCAACACTCTCGGCGTTGATCCTTCGAGGTATTGCATGATACTAGATCCTAGACTATGCAAAATGCTAAGTATGGCTAACAAGCTATGTGTTGCCAATTCTGTCTAAACCTCTCATATTATTGTGTTAGGAACTCATTAGGTAAAACTCACCCTTACAAATCCGGATTGCAAGAGAAGCGAACCCAAGAGTTTATAAACCTACTATTTATTTTATAATCTTTCCATGTGAGACAATTGATATTTAACAATGCACTATGCTCCGCAACCACCATCCATAGTAGCCCATCTTTCGATCTAAGTGACTTCACGGATCCCACCTTCTACCAGATAGCAGCCTTCCCTAGGTTGTCCCATCTATAACGATGATCACAGAATCATAGCTCATATTACATTCGATCCCATACTCGGCATGATGGTTTGTAACTATCCACTACGCTTGGGCTCAAGTCAATGGTCCACGTTATCGATATTGACCAAGTGGCAGCACTTTCCTCCCTTTGACGGCTTTACTTAGTTATTAGCATTCGACACATTGATGACTCCACCAATGTATCTTAATCTAGCCTATAATGCAACTGCTTAGATTGGGCCCATGATATAGTGGATTGATTCTGGTATCAATTGTCAGGAACTCATTAATTAGAATCATCTTTACAAAATCAGCTTGCAAAGGGAGGGAATCTAAGAGCTTGTAAACCCATTATTTATCTTATAATGGACAATTGGTATCTAACATATTGAAACTGTTGAATGGTTTTTGTTCGTGTTCTATCTTGTTATAGTTTGTTAAACTTTGGTGGTTAACATTCCCTTTGTTTTCGCTGAGATATCCCGCAGTTCAACGCAAGGTAATTTGTTTCTATGCGTCTTCTTACAGTTGTGTCGTGGTAGAGGACAGCGCCATAGGCCTTGCAGCCGCCAAAGCCGCGGGGATGACATGCATAGTGACTAAGAGCGGGTGTGTATAATTCTTGTTCTCATAATATTCTGATTTAACACGCTTTTGTGCCCTCAATTTCACTGTGATTCCTGGAAATTTTTTTTTTCTGCAGATACACAGCAGATGAAGACTTTTTGAATGCCGATGCAGTTTTCGACTGCATCGGAGATCCTCCAGAGGAACGGTTTGACTTGGCATTTTGCAGAAGCCTTCTTGAGAAGCAATATGTAAGCTAGAAAATAATAAGTTTAGTTCTCTCATCCATTATTTTCTTATCTTTTCCATCTTTCCTCATCCCCTGTTGTGGCATCTTCTAATGAAAATAAATAATAAAGGGCTTCTTGTATGAGTAACGCAAGTCCAATTCAGGTCCTCTATATTTCCATGGCCAATTGTTGGAAACTTGACTTGAAGGGGCATTTGTTTTGGGTCTTGAAAATGATTTTCCATTTTCAAAAACACAGAAAATGAAAACGGTTTCAAAATAGCGTTTGTTTATTTAACGTTTTCAAAACCGTTTCGAAAACACCGTTTTCAACTATGTTGTTTTTTTGGGTTTTTTGAAAACGAAAAAAAGTTGTTTTCATTTTTTGTTTTCATTTTCAAAAAATATTGTGTTTTTTAGGTTTTTTGAAAATGAAATGGGTTTTAAAAAAATATAATCAAATAAAGTTTCATTTTTATGTTTTTCAAAATATACACTCAGAAAACATAACCAAACACAGTTTCAGAAATAATCTTAACACAGTTTTCAAAACATTATCATTTTCAATTTTTTTGAAAATAGAAAATATTTCAAAAACAATACCAAACGCCACCGAAAATTCTTGTTTTTGTTGGATGTAATAAAAATCATCTCACTCATTTTTGCAAAACAATCACCGTGGGGATACTATTCTTTTGCACATAAACGACGGGCTAGTTCGGCGGGTGAAAAAGGGGGTTCAAAGTCTTAGATCTTATATTCAAGACTTGTTAGTTGCGTTTTGAACTAATAAACGAAACAACAAAAATGATCACTAGGCTTTCAAGAAGTCAAAGCTCAAGTTTTCACATGGTCAACGCTTGCATATGTTCCTTCTTGGAATTTTGGCCTTCATTTCCTTTTGGAAATCTATACAGCAATAACTGGAACACAAAGTTCAGTAGGCTGTATTTCCCTGAGAATGTAAAATTTATCGTTTCCCAGATTATATATGTATGTACCAAGATATAGCATTTATGCACGTGTGAAGTAATATATTCTTCAGCAGAAACGACTCAGAAGTCGTTTGACAGTCAAAATAATTTTAAATATCAACGACATGTCGCTTGTCAGTGTGATCTGTGATTAGTTGCTTAATTTAGCTTTGGCTTAAACCAAGTTAAATTATATATTTGATAGAAGCTTAAATTTAGCTTTTTAAGCTTTACTTTACAAATTTTTATCTTTACTTTTACTATTTCAATACAATTTTTAATATAAATTTAAATTAAATTTTTACATATTAAATACCCAATTTTAACTCTAATTAAGTTTATTTCAAGCTAAACTTATGCTGAACCAATAGTTGAAATCGAACGTGAATTTTCGGACAAATTGTTGCTGGAAATTTATCGTTTTTTCTTCAAAGAAAACGCCGTTATCTAATCTGAAAAAGAGAAATGTCGTTTACTGTGTACATATTTCTCCCTAACTTAAAATTTTGTTGTCGTTGTTTTGGATGTGATTTTTACGGGGAAAAAAAGAGGCATGTATTTCAAATCTTCCCCATGTATTGCATTTTATGGATTTCTTTCTTTCTTTTTTACGAAAACGAACTAAAAAAAAAAATCCTTTCAAATTTGTTAGATTAGAACATTGTTTAATTTAGACACAGGAAATACATCATAATGTTGCCTTTTCAAAAAAAAAAAAAAAAAAGGACTCGAAACTTTTAAAGGATGTTGATTTCGATATAAATGACATTTTGTTTTTATAAAATCCAAACAAAAGTTTGTTTTATATTGCAAACATCAACCTTGTTTTTGGCTTTTTTTTTTCTCTTTTTTTTTTACAAGAATAATGCGAAAAATATCAACTATGTTAATAATTTTTAAATATTAGTTTACATGATATGTGATTTGAGTTATTATTTTTATTGATAAATATTTAAATGATTATCATATTAATTAATTATATTTAAAAATAATAACTCCTCATTGTGTGAGTCAATATGTAAAAATTAATATTAAAATTGATATTTCTAATATTATTAATTATATCTATATCTCTCCCTTGGGAAAAAAAAAAACTAAAAACTAAGTAAAAATAAAGAAAAAAACAAAAACAACTACCTTTCTCTCTCACACACACTCTGCCTAGCATGTAAATAATATATTGATTATTTATGTATAAACAAATTATAACTTAATAAAGTTCATTTAGGAGCCCACTTGATCTTATTTTTAAAATTCATGTGTTCATGTAAATAATATATTGATTATTTATATAAATATAAGGTATACCTTAGCAGTGTTTGTTTATAAGTTTGGTCCTTTTTTTTTAACTCGGATAATTTATGAATTGAATTCAAAATAAAATAAAATTTTGAATTAAAATTAAATAATTTAATATTAATTTTTATTAATTTTAAAAAAATAAAAATAAAACTAAAATTAAAATTTTGGATTCGAGTGCATAATTATACAAACTCATGTAAATGCATTTTAATAGAATTTGATATTCTCGTCAGGATTCAGAAAGGACCACAAAGCAAGTAATTGATGGGAATCTAAAAATTAAAAAAAGTACATAGATGAGGCTAAAATTTGTGCAGCACTCAAATTTCAAGAAAAAATGACGAGGCACTGTAGCCACTGTACAGAAAGAGATGCAAGGATGCCAACGGACTTATACAGCAAATAGTGAGCATGCATGGCCTCTTTCTTTTCGAGATGAGAGAATAGCTAGCCCTATAGCTAAACATCACCCGTGATCCTTCAAACTTTAGATGACAATGACAATATATATAATTTCAATTTTCAATAATTTTTTCAAATGTTCTGCCTCGTGGAAATTAAAATACTAGAATAGCAAATAAATAGAATTATTTCATGTAGCTAATTATAATTTTATATTTAAACTTCATTTAATAAACACATTACATTTACATTATATTTAAATACAATTTATATTTAGGTAAAAAGTATTTGAATTATATTTTAATAATAAATATGTGATGTGATAAGTAAAAGTAAAAAGAAAAGATGGAGAGAGAAAAAGAATATGTGATGTGATTAGTAAAAATAATAGAAAAAGTAAAATAATAAATAGTAATTATATTGAATTTAAAATATGATTTGATTGGTATTTGAATAAAATGTTTTTATATTTGAATGAAAATTATATTACATTTGAATGTAATACAAATATAATACTATTACTAAACGAATGGTTAATATAAATAATGTTTGAATGATAATATTATAATTCTATACGATTTACATTACGTTTAATAGTTTAATTATTACATCTATTTAATTTAGATTATGATTTTTTTAATTTAATATCAGTAATCCATCTAATTTTACAAAAAATAATCCTTATATTTCTTACGCTGATTGTATTCTACAAAATTTTATGTAAAATTGTGTATTTGACCATATCAAATTCTATAAAAATTTGTATTAACTTGTAGATTTCATCATATTAAAAATCCGTAATTTTTCTTTTTTTAATTCTTTTCCTTCTCTCTCTTCAACATACTGCCCATAACCTTGGTGTGTGTATATATATATATATATGAATAAATACATATATCAACACCTTTCTAATAACATTATAGTATACAATTCCGCTATAATTTTTTTTGAAATGTAATTTTACATAGGAAGATTATTTTTTTAAAATTAGATAGATAAATAATATTAAATTAAAAAAAATTATAATATCAAATAAAATAAATATAATAATTAAACTGTAAAAGATGATGTGAACGTGGAATTGAAACATTGCCCATATAATAAAATAACAAAGCACACATGCGACAAACTCTGTACTAACATGGCTCGTCCACTCTTCTTTGAGTTCCCCTGGGAGCATCCCCAAACTGCCATATACATCATGTGTGCGTGTGTGTGTGTGTATATATTATATAGCCGTTGCAGCAGGAATTTTTGGAAGTTTGCTTCTTGTCGTATATACATGTAATGAATTATGCATGGCAAAAAAAAGCTGAATATGCCCTACGACACGCCAACGGCTACCTGGAGCTAGAAAGCAAATGAGATGTGCCCAAGTACTTCATTGGAAATACTTTCTCCCCTTTCAAAAAACAAAAAACAAAAGAAATACTTTCTCACACACTTTTTTGCTTCGTCCCCTCTGCTATCATGAATACCTTAAAAAGCAACGAGAGAACATTGCCCATGATTTGATTTGAAAATAAATCTCAGACCTAAAATAGGATGTAATTGTGCGAAATGTATCTATATATATATATATATCCTCTGTTGTTCTTAAAATGAGATTGAGGAAGCGCCCAAACAAAATGTAATATAAGATTAAGAAGCTCTAAATAATAAATATTTTTACTAATGCGAGAGCTATGTTCATCTCCAATGTGGATTTTTTGTTCTCTCTCTATATATAATTAGGATGAGTTTTTATTCATTTATTTATTTATAAAGAGAGCTATGTTCATTTCCAAGGTAGATTTTTGTTCTCTCTATATAAAATTAGGATGAGCTAATTTTTTTATTTTATTTATATAACTACTAGTCGATCTACATATAACATTATAAAAGTATAAAAGTGTGTGCAATATGTTATAATTTGGATCCTAAATAACTAGTGTAAACATAAAATATTATACATTAATTAATAATTTAGTGTTATAAGATATTAATCTTGATCTTATACACATGTTGGCCTTTTGGATAGGAGATTTTACCTATAAACTTGATCAACTAGTTTTGCATCATATATATTACTATGATTAGGCTGTACATACATCCAATGTTACTTCTTTTATGATTTTTTATCATACTACTAGTAGTATGTGCCTTGTACGATGACAATCATATTAGAATATAGAATTTAAAAAATCAGATAATAATCTATAATAGAATTAAGAATTCATAACAAAAATAAAAAATAAAACTCTTTCTTACAAAACACAAATCCTACAAGTGACTAGTGTAAACAGAAAATATCACACAATAATAAATTAGTACTAGAAGATATTAATCTTCGATTTTATACACATACATGTTGGCCTTTTGGATAGGAGACTTTATCAATAAACTTGTGTTTTGTTTGGTTTTTCATTTTTAACTCAAAAACTTCAACTCAATTTTTATCTTTTTGTCTTAAGAGTTAACAGAAATTATAACTAATTTTTAAAAGGCAACTAGTCTAGAAATTTCATTCAAACATCCAACGTTATTGCATCATATTATATCATTTGAATGCAAACATCCAATGTTACTTCTTTATATCATGCTCACTTACCAGCAGTATGAGCCTAGTGTGATGACATTTATATTATAATATAGAATTTAACAAGATAAGACAATAGTCTATCATAGAATTCATACCCAAAAAGAAAAAAATAGAACTCTTTCCAACAAAATACAAATCCTATTAATATTTCACAGCTTTGAATATTAAAAAAATCATGGAATAAAAATAAAAAAATTATAGGACGTGATAACAATTAATTCTTTTCTGAAATAATCTTCATCTTCTTCTTCTTCTTTCTGAAAACCACCTCAGTGTCAAGCCCAAACCCATCAATCTCTCTAACCTCAACAAGCTCACAATCTTTGAACAATTCCACTAACGGGCCCACACTGAACAAGTCATTCGCCGAGTACTGATCAGCCCGTCTAGATATCGCCACGTGTAGGACGCAGACGCCGCCGGGCTTCAGCGTCCGTTCGATCTCGGCGGCGAACTTCCAGGGGTAGAGCGCGTGGTCGAAGACGTTGGAGAACTCGAAGTCGAAGGTGTCGTCGGCGAAGGGCTGCGAGTGGAAGTCACCGGCGGCGACGAGCGGGGGGCGGGGGACGAGGTCGATGCCGAGGGAGTCGGAGACGCCGAGGCGGCGGAGGGCGGCGACCTCCTGGCCGACGCGGGCGCCGAGGCAGAGGGACTTGGAGGAGTTGGAGAGGAGGCGGCGGCGCGTGAGGCTAGCGAAGAAGGCGGAGAAGACGCGGATCTTGCGGTCCCAGTCGCGGGTGGTCCAGATCTTGCGGAGCTTCGGGTTGAGGGTTTTGTTGAGCTGGTGGTGGATGTAGGATTCGTAGGTGGGGTAGTGCCGTCTGATGCGGAGGTCGGCGGTTGATGATGATGACGACGATGATGAATTGATGATAAGGGGATTTGGTGGTATTTGGAGGGACGGCGTCGTTTTGGGGAGATGGGGATGAGACGAGGGGGATTGGGAGGAGGAGAGGAAGGTGAAGAGGAAGGCGACGGAGAAGAAAAGGGAGAGGAGGAAAGGTTTGAGGAGGAGGGGTAGTTTGGGAATGTTAGTGGAGAAGATTTGCATGGTTTTGCATGAAAAATTTGTATGCAAATTAGGAGAGAGAGAGAGAGAGAGAGATTTCTTGGTTTCGTTGTTGTTAGGAGTATTTGTGCGTGACTTGAAGATGGTATGTATTGGTGGTGGCCTTCAACTGCATGCAATGAGAGAGAGAGAGAGAGAGAAAGAGTGAGAGAGAGTGAGACGGTTTTGGTTTGTGTGCATGTAACGCATATATACTCATACGCACATGCGGGGTACATGGCGTTTTTTTTTTTTTTTTGGAGATTAACAAGGTGTTTCTTTTCTTTTCTTTTCTTTTCTTTTTTTTGAGGGGTTTACATGGTGTTTCGCTTTTCACCTTTTTTTTTTTTTTTAAGAAAAACTATTTTTATTTATTTATTTGAGGCATAAAACTAGTGCTAAGTTACGATAGAAAGTATAACCTACGATTATTTTACACTTTAGACAGCATTATAAGGGTTGAATCCCCCACCTCAAACTTAAAAACAACTTAAACCAAGTTCTAGTATCTTTATTTCCTTAAAAAAAAAAAAAAAAAAAAAGAAAACGAGTATCTTTTCAATAATGGTATAAAACCAGTTATTATCTTTTGAATATATATATATCTTTATTTTTTAAAAAAGGAGAGGGTAATTGATGTGAAGAAATTTAACAAATAACAATTTTTTAATCTCTCACGTTGTTATATATACTCGAAAAGTAAAAATATAAAAATATAAAAAATTTAATAAAACTTAATTTCCTTAACCACAACTTTAAAGACTAACAAATACTGGGATTAATGGAATGAGAAAAAAAAAAATAGTGGGTTTAATGTAATGAGAAAAAAAAAAAAAAAGTAATGAAAGGCTCCTGCATCGATATATGGATCACTTAAATTTTGAATATCAAGTTGCTTTAATTTACCTGGTGGCTTATGTTCTTTAGATGACTTCAAATGTTACCATATAATCATGTTTCTGATCAGCAATATATATATAAATATGTTTTCTTTTCTTTTTCTTTTTTTTCAAACATAGTAACTAAGCATAATGGAATAAAAACTGCAGTTGGGTGCAACAATGAGCTATGATATATCTAAAACCGTATACCACTACCACTACCACCATTGAACCTAGGACTAAAATACACATTACTTGTTCATTGAATTACAACAAAATAGGGCATGTGTTCCTGCTCGAACTTATGCCTACTAATTTGACTCGAAGGATAACAGAGTTTCGAATCTTCATCCATTGTTGCAAAATTGGTCTTGCCGGAGCATTCGGTGCAATGAAATAAAGGGATGCGGTTAAGCCACCAAGGATCAAGCCCCAAAAAATTCCTTTCATACTTGAGCATGCTGTTAAGGATCAAGCCCCACAAAATTCCTTTCATGGTTGAGCATTCAGTTGATTTTGTTAAAGCTGGTCCGAGGAACCTTGCAGAGGACCAACAGGAGAAAACGGGTGAAAGGTTGTGTTAGGTTGCTCTTCTCACTTTCTGAAATGTCTGCAATCTATCTGCACAGCCAAAATCACCCAAGATAGTACTGACCATTGGGGCAATGCTACCCTGGCCTAGCTAGAGTTGTGACGTGTGCAATTGTAAGGAGATGCGAAGGTAGTGAAGCTTCGGCAAACGCCTACGAGGGAGAACAAGAATGTGTTTGTTTTCAACCTGTTTTTCTTAAAATTTGTGGAGTTGATAGCAAACCACTTAAATTGAGCATAACCACTGGAAAAATGATTGCAGCATTATATCTATAAGATTTTCCAGTCAAGTTCGTCTACAGCCTGCACCAGAGAAAGGGTTTGTAGGTTAGAACAAACGTTACCAGGTTTGAATGCTGTTTACAACCCCAAGCAAGATTAGAGAAAGAAACTATCTACCTTTTCTTGTGTAGTTTGATCTTGAAGATGGAAGTCAGGAAAGACCTACACGCAATCTGGACATAGTTGTTGCTTTTATGATGTTGGACTTGGCAGCATCCAGCAATGGGTCCACCTGGAGGGCTTTATCAAAACAGAACTTGGCTTCCTCCCACTGACCTTCGGCAACAAATACGAGACCCAGATTATTGTATGCAGGAGCGTAGCCTGGTCGGAGTTCAAGTGACTTTGAAAACATGGCCTTGGCACGTTCATATTTTTTCTGCTGGCGGTAGAGATTCCCAAGGTTGGAAAGTATGGTGTGCATGTGATCAGCTGATGCCAATGCCAAGGCCCGCTTGTATACTTCTTCAGCTTGTGATGGTTCCTCGGAGAGTTGCAGTGAGATACCTGGTGATACAGATGAATCCATCAGAGAAAATAATGAGTATAAAGGGATAGAGGGAGGGGAAGAATGGAAGGTCTGAAGAAAGAATAAAGAATACTGGCATGAGATTTGACAGACCTAGATTTGACCATGCATAACTGCAATCCTTAAAACGGGCAACTGCAGCTTTGAGATACTTTTGCGAGTTCTTGAATTGCCGAGTACAGAGGCTATGGAGGCCAAGCTGGTGCCATTGAACAGGGCCATCTGGATCCTCAGCGATTGCCTTAGGAAGATATTTAGAAATTAGTGTACTCAGAAACCATTGGCGTGGGGAAAACAATCTTACATAAGCCTTAACCTTAGTAGTTACCACAAGGCATGAGCCCAGCAGTTGCATCTCAAGAATTCAAGTTGTGATAAGCATTAGGGGTGGAAATTACCTGTTTTAAACTGTAGACAGCGCAATCTTCAACCTCCACAAGCACATTCTGATCAGTTTCGAATGCAGCAGCAATTTCGTGCTGCGCCTTGTGAACCATTGCAAGCCCAGCCCATGCTATCGGAAACTCAAGTAGAGCAGAATCTCCATCTCTTATTATGGATGCCATTTCATTTCCAGCCCAAGAAAGCTGATCACTAGGATCTTGAGACCTTTCTGCATCCTTGATCCGGTGTACTGCAACCGCATACCTTGTAGACATACAATTAGGCTCCAGTTTTGCTGCCTATTAGAGCAAGAGAAATAGAGAGTGGTTTGAGCCTAGTGTTTAGCAAGGGAAGCAGAGAAATTAGAAGCCAACAAATCACAGAAGGAGCATGCGACCATCCTTACAAAAGTGACCAAGCATAAAATCCCCAGTAACTAGGTAACAAATATCTTGAGCAATTGCATTATACAAATACATTAAAGCAGTTATGCATCACAATTTTAGGATATCAATTTCCATTAATAACAAGGAACAACAACCTCAAGAAATAAGCTATAGATGACTAAAGCAATGAACCATTAACACCTTCTCCAAGCATTTGCTGGAACTTCTATGATCACCAATCATGTAATATGCATTTGCAAGATTGGCCCACAAGTGTGCTGCCCTCGGATCTGCCTTCAAGGATGCTAACAAGCATTCCTTTGCAACACTGGCAGCTGTAATCTGATCCGCAGAAGCACAGTCCCCAGCATTTGCCCCAGCACCTGTAAATTTAGACCAACGGAGCCACAATGAAGTAGGTTTTCTTCAACCAGCTAAATAATAAAAACTAGATAGCAGCGATCTACAAAGCTTTGGTATCCGTTCAACGTGTAATAAATGAATAAACTTGCTAATTAGTGGAAAACAGCTAATGCACACCTGCAATAATTGAACCATGTTTACACAAAAGAAGGGCAGCATAATTGATCAAAGCCGCAGGATGATTTTGATCTTTGAGGATTAACTCTTGGAAACACTTCTGCGACAGTTCCAAATTTCCACTGATAAAGAAAAATAACTCCAGAGTAAGAGAATGTCAATAATGAAATGTTGAAAAAGTTTTTGTAGCCAAATCGTGAAAATTGGTTTCCAACACATGAAATTAACAAATTTTTTATAACAAATAGCCATATATTGATGAATTGTGGGAGGTGGGTGGTGGGGGTGAGTGAACAAGAAGTTTACCAAATACAGAAAAGAAAGAACAAAGCAAGAACAGGAAAGCAACAAACAATTCAAGATACAAATCAAAGTTGCTGTAGCTATGACGTAGAAATTGATGGCTAAGCCACAACAACTACGGTAGCCAAGATAGTGAAATCAAAAACTGTCTCAAAATTTTAGTATACAAAATGCTCTTACCTCTGAAGGTAAGCCATCCCAAGATTCCCAAGGCAATCATAGTTATCAGGGGTAATAGCCAACAAAGATGACAAAACTGAAATAGCACTCTGCAGGAGACAACAAACTTCAAGTCAAATGAGGAAATGTGAAAACTGTAACTCCAAAAAATATCAGTGATTAAAACTTAAACCTGGAGACGACCGGTTCTAAGAAGTATCAAGCCAAGAGTATTCCATACAGCTGCCTGCCTGATATCTGATTGTATTGATTCCGTCAGTTTTGAAAGAATTTCCTCGAGCTCTTGAGGTTCAAGTTCATTATCACTACTATCCCCTGAACTTTCTAATAAAAGGCACTACACAGTTTACAAATATGAAGTATGTCAATTTTTGGTATCAACCACACGAACCATTCAGATTTTTTTTTTTTTTTTCAAAGAAACAGAAAGCTTATACAAGATGCAGTGTACAATACAGTTTAAGTTAACAGTACCTGTGCATGGTGGATTTGAACCAGTGAAAGTAAGTCTGGCCGGTCAATCTCAGTCTCAGGGCGACGTAAGATCTCTGTTGCCTTCTCATATGCCAAAACTGCCTAAAACATTTTACAACTTAATAAAGACAACATAAAATTGGAAAAGACAGAGTTCATGAGTTTCAAAAGTTACCTTTGACGGTTGGCCTAGCCTTTGATACATTAAGCCCAGAATAAAATGAGCATGAGCGTTTTTTGGTGTCTTCCTTGACACATGTACCAAAGCCTATAAGCATACACTTAAGAATGTCAAATAATGAAGCAATGTACAAAGCAGCCAGCACATAGGCATGCATATCAGATGCTCAAAACTGAGGTACGTCAACTAAAGTGATGTGAGCATATTGGAAAAGCCTGAAAGTAATCTACGTAACTTCCAGCTTTTTAGCTTGACTACAACTACTATTATCAAAATTGAGAGAACGGCACTCAACAATGATAGCAGAAATATTGCCACCAATGGTTGATGAATTCTAACCTAGAGGGAAAGCCTATACGTCACAATTGCAAGCTTCTCTAGAAGCTAATTCTTAAGTCATGATACCGCAGCACAGGAAAGGTGAAATATTTTCCTAGGAGGGTTGTCACTTGTCACACCCATGTGTCGTTTACTTTCAACAAATCACACGGGGCGAATCAATGCATTTTGATAAACATTAATTGGAACTAAAAACCATATGAATACAGAATACTATACAAAACCAAATAATCCAGAAGGGAAACTCAAAACTCACAGTCTTAAGGCTGCTGACTCGTTCCTCGCGAGATGATGGTACCCCTTGAACAGGCAAATCGCCGTCAGCATCAGCTCCACCGTCAACAGGAGACTCAGCCTTACTAGTTCTTGAACGACATCTTCCAAGCTTGTTTAGCCGCTTCCCTTCGCCTTCCACTATGTCGTTGTCTCGACAAACTAACGCACTCTTATCTTGACTGGTTTCATCAATTGCTAACCTAAACTCGGTATCAACCAAAAAATGTTGTTCAACAGTAACTCCATCTCCACTATTTTCATCCATTATAAACCCAACACTCAGCATTAACGAAAAATAAATTGTTCGTACTGATTCTCAGTTCGTCAAAGTTTTTCCATCAGAACCAAGAATCTCAAAGAAACAAATTGTTCATTACATTCCTACATGCTTCTTCTTGTTAATTTCCTTCTACACTAAGCTGTATTTGTAAACGACGACAATTCCAGAAATCCAAAAAATCGAAACTTCATTTTTATAAATCAAATTCGACATGAGAAACCAAAAATTTCGTAAAAAAACTAATCATTGTATTTCCAATCCCCAGAATTTCGCAATGAATGAACAGGAAATGATGAAAAATTGTTGCAAAGTTTGATGATTTACGAAGAAAGAAGAGATTAGGTTGAAGAAGAGAGAACCTGCCGAGGTCAGGAACTGAGGGAGGGAGAGAATCACCGCCGTCGGATTCAGGTGGATCGTCGTTGAGGTCGGCCAAAACGACGATCTTTGGAGGCTGAAGCACCTTCGAGCTGTTATCAATGGCAGTCTCCGAGGTTTTCAGCTGTGAAGGTTCGCGCGATTCCGCCATATTTTTTGTTTTTGTGTGTGATTTCACTTCTGCAGCTACGAAGTAGAAGAAGACGAAGAAGTAGAAGAATAGCACTTTTTTTTTTTTTTTTGCCAAAAAAAAAAAAAAACAGGTAGAAGAATAGCCGAACAGTGGAATACGGGAAAGGCAACTTGCGTTTTTTCTCACTTTCTTTTTTTTGGTGATTTTTTCAGGTTTTGGATCAACGTAGATCTCTTGAGCTGGGCTTCTGATTCATTCCGGTTTAAAGGCCCAGTATATGACTCACGCATTTACCTTATTAAAGCCATCTCCGATACTATGTCAACATTATATTTTTGATACAAAATGGTATAAAAAATAATATTATCAAAATTTATACTATATTTTATTATGTTATTTTTAATTATTATTATTATTATTATTATACTTTAAAAAGTTAATTTTTAGTATTTAAATAAATAAAAAATAAAATTATTGTAATGATTATATGAGATAATAACCAATAAGAATTAAAAGTAAAATTTAGTATTATTTATGCTTTATAGTAAATTTGTCATAAAATTTAGTATATGATAAATTTTATATAAAAGATATCATTATATTAAAGATTACTTTTTTCATCTAAATATCAAAATGTACCATCGGTACATTAATTTGACATTGCACTAAAGATGCTCTATCGGAATAATTGGAGCAAATAGATATTTTCCAAAAATATTATGTATGTATACTGAAATTTGATAATTACCATTTTTATGATAAAAAAATTATTCACAAGGATATTTATAAAGAAATTTTATAAATATACCTTTTTTTAATTTAGGATGGGATCAAACCCTTCACCTTATAACGAGATTTACTATAAATATGCTTTTAAAATATATTAGTTTATTATAAATATACCTTAAATATTTTTTTAAATATATTATTTTCCATACATTTTTTAGAAAAGAAAAAATTTATTATTTGTTTCTTTCGCTTTGTTAAGTGCTCTTTTGCCAAATGAGTTCTGACCCATCTTATTTGGTGCTCTTTTCCCAAATGAGTTGTATTTAGATTGGGAATCTATATTAGATTTCCGTTTGTCGAAATCTGATTTACAAACTTCTTTTATGGGCAGATCTATGGTGGAGACATACCTTTACCTTTACAAATGAGGTAAAAATTATTTACCATTCGATTAAAATTTGTTAGTAAGATTCAATAGAGGTCCCAAAGTGAAATAAAACCTCCCACATATGATTAAATGTCTAAAAAATTTTCAAAACAAAAAAATAGAAAAACCTTCAGCAGCCACCAGTAATCACTCTGCCACCATCGTCCCGAACTCGATGCCAGAGAAGAAGATGTCCCCCCGTTGCCACAGCCAATCACTCCGCCACCACCCTCGTGAACTCATTGACGGAGAAGGTCATGTCACGAGCTTGGAGACCCTCTGCCTCCCCCTACAATGGCGACCCACTCCACTGCCACTGCCACTGCCCTCCTAAATTGTCACTGGAGAAGGTCATATCATGAGATCGGAGCCCTTCTGCCTCCCCCTAAGATATT
Source organism: Antiaris toxicaria (assembly GCA_035233585.1). Classification (NCBI taxonomy): domain Eukaryota; kingdom Viridiplantae; phylum Streptophyta; class Magnoliopsida; order Rosales; family Moraceae; genus Antiaris; species Antiaris toxicaria. Next base: position 4,768,045 of record CP141155.1, read on the forward strand.
AACCTCGTTCGCTCTCGGTACTTGGCCAGGCTCAACGCCTAGAAGGAGTTCTTCCAAGCTACTGGCCTCGCCTGCAAAGTTGTGATCTCGACCTCTTTGTCGCCGTCTATCGCTATTTTGTCACCATTGTTGGGAGCCCCTCTGCCTCGTAAGCCCTCACTTGGGAGCCAACACGATTGCCCATGATGTTTCATGATAGGTTTGATGCATGTTTTCAATCTCAACTGTTAAAAATTAATCTAAAGGTTAAAAATTTTTACCCATTAATGAGATAAAGTGACTATATTCCATTGTAAAATTACCTCTCTTTTTTTATTCACTCGAACTTCTATTTGATTTAAGTTTCTCAATTCAAATAGTGAATTACGATTCAAAAGCCATTATTTGTCTAGAACTACGAAATTGTATAAATACCCGTCTTTTAAAAATTTTAATATGACTAGATGATAGATTTATTGATACATTAAAAAAAGTTGATGTTATTTTTTTTAATACTGATAGGAATTTTTACTAAACCTCCCAATCAAAGGTTTTATTTGTGAAACAAGGAAACCTTAATTTATATTTTAGTTTATTTTATTTTTATGTTTATTTCTTATGTTTATTTTAATTTTTTAACCATACCTTACCCATCCAACTCTACAACAAGAGCCCCCAGCAGCGTTCTCCGAAGCTAACATATTTTGCACATATTACGTATTTTGCTTTAACAAAATGAACTTTTTTTTTTTTCCCTACTATGGGAACATTCCACATTTTCTAATTAATAAGAACAAAATTTTTAACTGTTGTATCAACTTTCAACCGTCTAGATTAAAAATAACACCAAAACAACAATGAGTTTTGTTATACATGGTTATAACAAAAAAAGCTGGATTAAAAACAATTATTGAAAAAAAAACCATCGAAGTCCACTTGAGACTCTCCTTAAGATCACTTCGCCACCGATCACTTCATTCATAATGCTGAATCCACCTGCAATTGACTGACAATGATGCGGATTGACGATAAGAGATTGAAGGTCCAGCACAATGGTGAGCTGGTGTTGACCACATCGCCCGCTCACCAATGTCAACAAGCTAGATCAGTCGCCTATGGCTGATCTTCCATCTTAAACCTGTCGCAAGGTGGACGGAGGTGGGCACGGGAGGGTTTTGTGCTCAGTTTTAACCCACGTCAACATGATTCACTTGCACGAGGACAACAGAGGTTCGCGATGGTGATCTGAACCCAATTGGATCCATCTCTATTGTGACCAGTGGGCCCACCTTAAGTGGAGATAAGTTGCTGCCCGCATAAAGGGAGTCGTGACAACTCTTCCATCACCGTTGACGAAGGGGGCCGAGAGCTTTCAGAGTTGGCACCATTGCTGGACCTTTTTTTCTGAAAATTTTCTAAAATTTTTACTAAAACCATCAAGTGTAAATTTTTTTTTTTGGGGGTCGGTTTGTTATGTATTTTGATCTCAACCACTTAAAGTGTAAATTTGCCTTTTTTTGGGGTCAGTTTGTTATGTATTTTGAATCTCAACCATTTAAAGTTATCCAATGGTTAAAAATGTTGTTTCCATTGATGAGAAAAAGAGTGGTGTCACCATTATGGTTTTACCCTTTTTTTTTCCCTTCTGGATCAAACGAAATGAAGGCAACTCATTTAAAAGTAGGAAAAAAAGAATGTAACAACTAGGCTATTGTATTGCACGAACCATCTGCAAATACCCGAGTCTAGAAACGTAGTCAATGGATGATGAGAAAATCCAACTTTACACGTTGGTTTGGTTGTGGGATTTCTAAGAATATCCATCAGATGGCCGACCATTTTCAAGTAAGAGAAAAAGGGGAGAGAGAGAGAGAGAGAGAGAGAGAGAGAGAGAGCCCCATTCCATTCCATACCTAATCCAACTCTATAACAAAGAGTAAAACAAACACCATTAAAAAAAAGTACAAAATAGGTCAAGGGCAACCACATACATGAGAGAGACAAATCGAAAATGCATGTTCTCTTCAAGAAGCTGCAACCTGAGTCAGTGAAACATCTACGGTTGGCGATTGCCCAAAAGATGGCAAGAGCCAACTCTTCTTCTGGGCATGGTCCACGTAGAAGCTGAATTTCTCCTTCGCGTTAGGAATGTCTAGGGCCAGGTCATCTAGACTGTCCTTGGTCCGGGTGAAGCCTTTGGTCATCTGGTTGATCGTAATCAGGCCTTCGTTGAAGCACTCCTGGAGTAGGTCTAGCATCCTGTCGTTCTTCTTCTCCATTGCCATGACCAGCGCCTTTTTCACCACCTCATGGTTGAAGAAGGGCATCCCGAGATCACGGATACACTGGCATGCTTCGCTCACAACTCCCCCACTCTCGTACTCCTCCAAGAGCTTCATTATCTTGTCCTTGGCATCCTCCACAGCCCAGCCGGTTCCGCCTCCCCAGCATCTGAGGATCCTCTCACCAGCATGACGAGCACTGACCATGGTTCGAGCCATCCGCACTGTCTCAAACCCACTGCAATCCGGAGGCAACTTGCTTGCAATTTCTTCCAGATTCAGGGGAGCCAAGACATCGTCAATCACAGCCCTGGCAAGGAAAAGAGATAGCTCGTTTGAAGCATCCAAAATATCCAATGCTGTATCCTCAGCAGATTCCAAAAGCATGACAAAGCCATTTACAATGTCATCAGTAGAGAATATCTCAATATGAAGAGCAGAGAGCAGAACCGATGCCATTTCCTTCTCATGATTCTTCCTGTCCATTGCAAGAGTGATAAGCTTCTTCAAGAATATTGGGTTGTGCTCGGGTGCCCCAAGATCTTCAAGACTTCTAATAAGTTCAGGAATGTCATCAGAGAGAAAATATTCACGAATAATGGTGACAGCCTCTTCCTTGTACCGCCTAACATTTGCATCTTCTGCTTGTACCTCCCCATCTTCACCCAAGGATTTCACAAATGAAGCATCAAGCCATCCTTCCGATATTGCCTTAGGGACGAGAGACTGGAACAAGGTTTTTGCTAAGGGAATGTCGAGAGCAAGGTCATCGAGGCTTTCTGCCAGCCTAGAAAAGCCTTTTACCATTTGACTGGAACTTATAAGGCCTTCATCAGCAGCCTCTTTTAATAGCTTCAGTATTAGTGGTTCTGCTGTTTGGATCTCCATGGCGAGAACCAAAGCTCGCTTCACAACCTCATGATGAAAGAACGAAACTCCTAACTCCCTTATGCACCTACAGGCCTCAAAGGCATCTTTACTCTCCACATATTCCCTCAACAAATCAGCAATCTTTTTCTTTACTTCCTCAACAGTAATGTGAGTGCTACCACCCCACCTCCTCTCCACAAGTTCCGCATGGTGTGGAGCTGAGAGATAGCTCTTTTCTGCAGTTTGAATGACCTGAAATCCCTTGGAAGATTCTGGAAGTGCTTTCTTTGCCCTTGTGAGGAAGGCTGGAGGTACAATATCATCAACCACAGCACGAGCAAGGAACAAGGCAAGAATGTCAACTGCATCTAGTATATCCACTACAAGGTCGTCCACAGATTCAAGAAGCATGAAAAAGCCATCTCTAATCTGGGATGGGCTGATGACATCAGCATACAAAGCTGAGAGTAAAACTGAGGCCATTTCCTTCTCCTTGTCATGCCTGTCCATGGCCATGGAAACAAGTCGCTTAATAAAATAAGGATGATATTCACTTGAGCCAAGTTCCCTGAGGTCAGATGTTGCCAATTCAACATCACCAGTGCTGAAGTATTCCTCTATAATGGAGACCACAGCTTTCTTATATTCATCCAATGGATCTGAGACAGTTTGCCCAACAAGCTGATACGGTTCCTATTGAAGGCCACAAAATGACGGAAACACGTTCAGCTTCATAATAAGCAGATAAGGACAGATAGGCTTAAAATAATGGTTTAATAGTCTTAAGTAAAAGCCACTGTAAAAAATCAGCCCTCTATTTGCATAATATATTATGACGAAATTTATCAATTTTTGAAATGGAAATTACCTCTCCACTGTCGTAATTAGGATCATTTCGATCAATATGAGATTCACCATCAGTGTCAAGAAGTTTTCCCCATGTTCCTTTACCACCAGCACCATCTACCCAAGCAAGCAGAAGAAGAAGAAGAAGAAGAAGAAACGTCAATTTCACCATACAAGAAAGCTGATAAAGTGGGGGGAAAAGGACAAAAACATTCACTCATGGCACTTCGCCATGGTTGTTATTCACTAATGCCCTATGGCAACTCGTAACCTATTATTAGCTGTGTACCACTTAGCAGCTTTAAGAAAACCAAGTTTCATCATCCACCAAATTCATGAAAGCAGCCCAAATACACGGCCACACAGAAAATTATAACAGACACGAATAAGAAACTTATGAAAATAAACTCTCAAAGGGGAACTCAAACCAAATGCTCAAGGTCTTATAAGTGAAAAAGAATGAACAATAAGATCCCTTAAGCACTTCTTAACTAGATACGTGAGTTAAAAAGCAAAAGTAGCAGATATATGACGACAGCCTTATACCTTATAATCAATATTCTTGTCAACATTAATCCTCGTTATAGTCTACTGGCATGGTATAAATGTATCCAGAAAGCCAAGTTAAAAAAACCTTTGAATGTACCTAAAAAGTCCAAATTAAAGAGCATGACAGCATATAATCTAATATAATCTACAGGGCACATTTCCAGGCCAAAAATCTGCACAAGCTAGCATAAATTAATATTCACAAGAAAGTACCAAACAGACTAACCCTTCTTCACACGCACAAACTTTCCAGAGTGCGATCGGCGCACATGTCTCACAGCGACAGCTGTTGGTGCCTTGCCACCACCAGGAGCTTTCACGTGATGTTCAGGAAGCAACGATGGAGGGGATTTAGGAGACGATGATAAAATGTCTGCATTTTTACTATTTTTACTGGCTATTTTTAGCATTTCCCTCTGCTCATTGGTAAGAAATCCCTCGCTTGACGCCATGGGATGGAAAATCCTGTATATAATATATAAATTGCAGGTTCAAGACTCAATATTCCAATGTTTTCATCACTCTGCTAGAAAAATATAATGGAGACTTACTAGCACGCCAGCGGAAGAAAATGACGTCAACATAAAACTTCAATGGAATCAGCAGACATTCTTCTAATTTGACATTTTTATCAAATTCAAAGAAATCACGTACCAGAACTTTCAACTCCACTATCTCACAGTAAGAAAAAGTGGACGAAACACAACTCGATTAATTCCGGAATAACGATCGGAAATTACATCGAGAACATCTAAGTGCGTCAGAATCTACAGATTTACGTCAAAATCTACCGATTTCTAACTGTAAAACAAACAAAACTATGTTCATATTTTTTTGGCTAATGTCTGTGTACATACACACTCGGAGTACATTCCCCATTCTATCCGATTGCTAGAAACAACAAGAAACCAAAATCGAGCCTAATTTAGCAACCGAACACATTAGGCTCTAGCGTTCTTGTTCTCCAAGTCATAGAAAACGAAGAAAAGAACCAAAAGATTTAACACCAACACTGTTTTCTCGCACCGTTTCTCGGCAGCCAAACGGACCAACACACAACCACACAAAAAGCACGGAAACACGAAATAAAAAACCAGCGAGAGACAACATCAAGAAAATAAACCTGGAGATGCGAAGCCGAGCAACAGCGACGAATCAAGAACCCGAACCCGAACTAAAACCAAAACTAGTTTCTTCTGTGCTTGGCCCGGATCTCGAGCCAAGAACAGGAGAAGCAATCGGATCTCAGCGAAGGCGGCTCCACCGATAAAGCAAAGCCCTAGATCAGAAGCTTGTGGATCCGAGAATCCGAGAGTGTCTCAATTGCTTGGAGGAAGAATGAGGAGAGAGAGAAAATGTAGAGAGAGAAAGTGAGAGGGGGAAATGGATGAGAATGAAAAATAGGATCGAGAGCGAGAGAGAGAGAGAGAGAGAGAGGGGGAAGGGGAGAGTGGGGCCTTTTATATGGAGGCTACTACGGTTACAGATACACGTCATCGGGGTGGTTTGGCTTTTTAATGGGTAGGTGTCCACGTGGCGTTCGTACAACAGCCAGACCGGGTATTCTTCCCTGTCTTTTGCTTCCACCCGTTCGCTTTCAACCGGTCTAGGGTTTTTAATACCTGTGGGTTTATTTACAGGAGCACCCCTAGAATTTTTTCTTTTTTGAGGTTATTCTTGTCACTGCAAATTTTGTAGAAGTGTGTAGTAATATGGTTTTTTATTTTTATTTTTTTATGCAAGGGAGGAACGAACGAGTAAAAGTGATGTTTAGTGTTATTTTATATTTATATTGTATTTAAATATAATATAATTTTTATTTAAATATAAAATTTTTATATTTAAATATAATAATTTTTTAATAGTATCTTAATTGTATTTATTATTTTAAAATATTAATAATTTTTTTTATTCACATTATATTCTCTTTTTATTTTATTTTTTCAATCTATTTTTATCAATCACATTAATTTTTTTATTCTAAAATATAATTCAAATACTTTTTCATTTAAATATAAAATGCATTCAATACATTGTATTCAAACACAATACAAACGTAATACATTAACTAAATGCCCCAGTTATAATCTTATATTTCATATTTTTTTTGGTTAATGGTGATTTATGAACTATTTTTATCTTTATTTTCTGATTAACGTGATTTATGAACTTTAGTAAGTAAAAAAGTATTTATGATTCATACGAAATACCATATCTTAATGGTAGTTCAAATTGTCTAACATTGTTTGGTCAAGTGATAATACTTGTCGGCGAACACATTCGGAGTAAACAAAAAGTCATGTTATAGGTATTGGACCAATTATATGACGGTTTGAGAATAGTAAAGAAAGGCATTTAAAAGCGTCTATAGCTTATAGCTTATAGATATCAAAGATTAGTTGATACACATTTTCAAAATTGTATAAAAAGAATTTTATTAAAAGGGCAACAGAAAGCCTTTACAAATTGTATCTATAACTTTTGTAAGTATTGCAAATGGAATTTGAACACAGGATGAAGAAGAGAGAGTTTTTAGAATTGTGGGAGCACAAATCAACACATAAGACAAAACACTTAAAACAGGTTGGGCATGAAGCAATTGCAAAATTTGCAATTCCAACTAGTTCAAATGCATGAATGCAGTTAGATAAGGATGAGCCGAAGGGAATATGTACCATTTCGAACGGTTGGGTCCAAATTTTAAACGCCACCTTATGTTATTGCTTTCATTTGATGGGGGCTTTAAAAATGGATAGGATTGAGTCGCTTTCTCTCATAGTCTAATGCAATAAGTAAGCTCTCACACATTAAAATCATAAACTACTAAACAAAGCCAAGAAAAACAATGGAAAAAGATAGAGGCAAAAGGAAGAAACAGGTTGTGATGACAAGAAAAGCTCGTGGGGTCAAGCCAAAGACTAAGGAGGTGATCAGAGTTTGTTTTTTAAGCACATAGAAAGTGTTATTTCATGCAATTTGTCAACAAAGATAATGATAAGTTGATAAGGTTTTCTGTTTTTTATATTTTTGTTTTTTTATGGCGGAATCTTAAGCTAGAATATAAAGTGATTAAGAAGACAATATTTTAACAAATAAGAACGTGACAGAATAAAAAGTAGTACTCAAATCTAGTGTCATTGGAATTTTGTTGTGGAGCCAGTATTGGAGTGTAACGTGTTCTTCAAACTAAAATGATGCACATCTAAATCCAGGGACTCCCAAAACCAACAGATGTTGAAGAGCAAGATAGACAAAGAAAAATTGTTTTCACACTTACTTAATATACATGTTCACGAAAAAAAAAAAAAAAACTATTATTTCGGACTTAAACTCAGAACTTAATATATTGAAAACAACTCACGCAAGCTACACACTAACTGATTAGCTAGCCAAGCTGCAACATATATGCATGGTTTATACAAAGCAAAATGTGAAAATTATGGTAAATTCCAAAAACTTGGAATGCATCATGCAACACAAATCTAACTTATTATGCTTTATTTGATAAATGTATTGCGTTTACATTTCGTTTGAATATAATGTATTGTATGCAATTTACATTTAGAAGAAAAGTATTTGTATTACATTTGAATGTAATGTATATTTGGATGAAAATTATCTGAATTGTATTTTAATAATAAATATGTCATGTGATGGGTAAAAGTAGAGAGAAAAAAGAAGAGAGAAAAAGAATATATGATGTGATTAGTAAAAATAAAAGAAAAAGTGAAATAATAAATAGTGATTGTATTGGATTTAAAATGTAATATTTTTGTATTTGGTTGAAAATTGGATTATATTTGAATGCAATGCAAATGCAAATGCAATGTTGCAAACAAACGAAAGCTTAGATGATGAAAAAAATAAAAAAGATCTTGGCGGTTACAGGAAAAAAAAACCACCGTCGGCTAATCGGGGGATTCTAATGTGGCTTTTTAGCCTTGGATATTCTTGTTATAGTTAATATAAACCTTTGGTTTGAAAATGTGGCTCCAACAGAGGCCAAAGCCGGTGAAAGAGGTCCACTAATTTTCAGTCTTCTAGAGTTAGTTGAGTTCAGGTTATAGACTGCAATTCCAAGCACATTTTTAGTTGGAGTAGTTAAAATTGTTGGAGGATTGGTTAGTTAAGCAGCTACAATGGTTTTGAATTTGCCATTGATAGAGGAAACTTGCCAAAGAAGTCAAAAATCAATTCTCTACCGCAAAAATTCCAATGAATCAAAGGGACAACCTTAAAAACTTTAACTAACTAACTAACTACGTAACTAAATTAAATAAAAAAAAAAAAGACTATTGTGGGAACTACAGCTTTTGGTACACGTCTTGACATAATTTGTTTTACTCAACAAAACTATTATTCAGTGATCGCAGTTTTTAATGATGAAGGATAGGAAACATCTCTTTGAATGCTTGATTTTTAAGAAGCCTGTTGAAGGTTTGGTCATGTTGCCGCCGATTACTAGAAGCAGATTTTGCAGTTCTCACGCTTCTTGTTCTTCCAAAACTCGTCTTTTTTTGACTTCTTGTTAGCTTTCAACAATCCCCTTTTGCTGTTAATTATACCAAGTATCTGCTTTATATATCCTTCCTTTTCATTCTAGCAGATTTCACATCCAAAATTGATCTAAACTTCTCATAAGACCTGGCATCCAGAACTTGTCCACTTTTTACCATTTGCTTGTGAAAGTAAAACGCTCGCTTGAAATCCCCTTACAAGAACATAGGTGTAGATCATGGTTGAATAAGTAACCGAATCAGGTTTCAGATCAAGAACTGCCATCCCCTTTTACAGCAGTGGCAATTTTAAGCATTGCCCCTCTCATGCGTATGTGATCATCAGCATGTTGCATGTCATCACTGTTGGCTGCAAACCAATCTTCCCAAGTTCAGATATCGCATCTCTTTGCCTCCATGTAGTGAACTAGTTTCACAAATGCATCTACGAGAGTGTTTACCTTAAAACTAGTCCCTTCAATCTTCTCCTTCTTCATCACTTCCCAAATCTTCATCACTAGCCCTCTTAAAGCAGTGTATGTTTCAATAAAGCAGTGTATGTTTCAATGGAGAGCTTAAAATCTCTCCTTTCTTGTGTACTCAAATGCTATATAAGCTTTCTCATGCCTGCTACTTACATAATAAACGTGGACAAGATCCGTGTTAGAGTGTGAAGTTGGACTTATTCCAACTTTCTGCATCCTAAAAAACGCATCCGCAGCCACGTCGATCATCTTCTGCCTTTTGTACGCGCTAGTTAGGCATGCTTAAGATTCGATGGGGTCTTAACCCTAAATCCTGCATTTCTTCTTGAAGCTTCTCAACAACATCGGGCTGCATTCTTCTGCTGCATGCATTCATTTGTATGGTATGGTAAACATAGCCAATGTGGGCTTAATCCCTTTCCATTTGATCTCAGCAAATAGGCCTTCAGCTTCCTCAACTTGGTTGGAGTTGCAGAAAGCAACCATTATTTTATCATACAGAACCACGTTCGGAAAGGCTCCTTTCTTCGCCTTTTCGATCTGGATGATAAGGGCTTCCCCCATTACAGAATGTCTTTATCAAATCACCCAAATATTCTTGACACAATTAAACATTTTAAGTTTTTTTTTTTTTTTTTAACTTTTTTACTCCAATCAGTCAAACAAGCACTAAATGCATAACTCAACTCTAATTGTTTTGCCCTAATTGTTATCATCAGTCAACTCTAACTTAACTTAAATCAAATATTTCCAACTCTAATTGTTTCTCCAAACATATGCTAAATATTTTGCCCTTTTGTTAAGCAAGCACAAAGCAACAACAATGACGAAACTATGATAACAATACTTGCTTGTCCTGACTTGTGAGTGGAGGTGGATTTGGCTTCGTTCTTTTATTTATTCTAATTTTTAACTTGTTTTATTATTGCATTTGCTTTCTTTTCTTTTTTTTTTTTTTAAGAGGAATTGTTCATTTAAAGTCAAAATGAATACACACATGATATTAAAAGACAAAACAATTTTGCGATATCAAAAAAATAATTCTCGGTTAAAACTAATTTCACCAATAAAATCTGATAAAATTCAATTCAACAAATATTAAATTTCTATGCACAACCAAATCTAACATTTCTGGTAAATTGGTTACTTTAAATAGATTTTTAGATATTTAATTATATTTAATTACCTTCAACCAAAACATCCTCAAGAGCTGATGATAATACAGCTAAATGGCGTAGTTTTGTCATGTGTTCATTGATTTTTCCTCTGCCCATTTAAACGCTGCGTTTTAGGAAGGAGAGACGAGATAGGCCAGCCTATCATTTAGTTGTTGGTCTTTCAGCCCGTCATTCTTCGGGTCATCGGCCGAACATTGGGCTTTTTACAAGAATACCAAAGAAAAAAATTTTGAAAATAACCCCTCAAAAAAAAAATTTTTTTAAACCTTTTTTTAATGCTAACTTAGAATTTTGAGCTACCATAATCTATACTTATCCAATTGATGGTCAAAAAAAAAAAAAAAAAACTAAAGGTATTATTATGAGTAGTGCTAAGTATACCAACCCTAACCTTAATTTTTTGAGTATCAATTTATGTGTTGTATTCTTATTAAAAGATGTAATCAATTAATGTGATAATACTTTAAACGCTTATCAATAAAAAAAAAAACTCACATGCCACATAGATTGGTAGTTAAAAGTTAGAATTAAATTTGAGATTCCTAGCATTTTCGATTATCATTGGGCTAGTAATTTTGAAATGTATTTTTTTGAGGAACAACTCTGCAAATCATAAAAAATAGAGTAATGTTTGAGATAATGCAACGTAATATGATTCCATAGTTGTTGTGCCGCTGATGTAATATATATATAAATATATTTTTTGAACTTAAAAATGAGGATATTTAAACTATGCATTTTTTAATAAAATATGATATTATTCTTAGGATATACTTGCAACACATTAACAGAGATATTTGATACTAGTGGTTTTCTCTTTTCATTCTAAAAGAAAAGAAAAGAAAAGAAAAATCTTAATAATGTTTATTTTATAAAGCTGTTTACAATTTAATTTTTTATAAAAATACTTGAAATTATAATATATAAGACTACATACACCCCTTTGTTGCAAAAAACAAAAAATATGTAAAGCAGAATTTTAAAAATTTTTCAAAGATTGTTAGAACCCATGTTGTTATATACAATAAATTATCAACAATCAAATATATCGATCAAAGAAAACATCTTTGATATCGGAATCAACGTTAGAAACACAGGAGGACAATACTAGGAAAGGCTTCAACCAATTAGTCTTCTCCGCTATTCTCCAATTCCAAGACGATTGAGTGTATGGGTACCCATTTCCTCGATCTGTACTCAGTGTCGCTTGTCTTCTTCTAACTACTCAGATCTCTAAGAACTTATTATCATGTAATTTGTGCAATAATAAACCTGCTCACCTAAAAATCTATGATTTAAATAAAATAAAAGTGGGAAAACCCTTATTTATAATATTGCATGAGCTGACCTTTTAAATTTTGAATTAGATTAAGAAAATATTTTTCTCTCCCCAAAAACCCTTAAAAAACTGATTCACCCTCAGGGAAAAATCCCTTGTAGAATTCAACCTCCCTAGTTCAATGGGATTCAAAATTCAAATGTGATTCAAATAAAATTTTTCTTTCCCTTATCTATCTAGCAAAAACCGATTCTCCTTAGGAGCATTTTCTCCTCCAAAATTTGGCCACATAGAATAGATGAGATTCAAAAATCAAACACGATTAAAACAAGATTTTTCTTTCTCCCTCATCCATAAGAAAATCTGAACTCTCTATATAAATTTATCCACAATAAAATTTGGTACCCTAAGGATTTGTAATTCAAAATTTGATTCATATTTTAAACTCTACAAATCTTTGAATTTTTATTCACATGGATAATTTTTCACAACTCCAATTCAAATTCAAATAAAATCATGACAACTTTATTTGAAATTCAAATAATTATATAATCTCTTATCCAAAACAAAATTCAAATTCAAATTAAAAGAAAATCTTATCTTCCATCCATATCCATAAACACACGCCATCTATGATTGTGTAAAGATAAGATTTTGGTCAATTTAAATTTAAATAGGATAATCTTTTAAATTTAAAATATTTATTTTAAGACAAGATTTTCAAAATTTAAATTAATCACATATTTGAATTTCAAATTCAAATACAATCAATTTAAATTTTAAATCTTATTTTCCAAAAATAAGTATTAATTAATAACACAAAATTACAATTTTGCCCTTTCAGTACACAAAGAAAAAAGCTTAAATGCTTATGGAATGTGATCCAGATTTTTCTTATCACTAAATGATAGACAATAAGCCACAAAAGAATATCCCAATTAACTACCATCTTTAAAAAATCATAAGAGTTAGCAAAGAGACTGAGTGGACATGTATAATCGAGCTCTCGTGAATTCATGTAATCATTGTTCTATACTAAACAACTCAATTACATAATTACTAATTTTAGGATCATTCTACTATATGTTTGAAACTAAGGGGGCATTTGGAGAAAAAATTTCATTTTAATTTTACTCAAATACAATATAATTTTACGCCAAACACAAATTTTGTAACAGTGCTACGAAAATAATTACTATTTAAAACATTTTTAAAACAATCACATCAACTTTTCAACTCCACTATTTATCTCTACTTTTACCATTCACATCAACTTTTCAATTCTAAAATACATTTCATCCAAACACACATTTCATTCAAATAAAAAACAAATACTTTTCAACCAAATACAACATTCAAAAAACAAATTTCATTCAAATACAATCAAAATGCAATGTGTTTACCAAACGCCCCCTAAACTTCTAATCATATTACAAATTACACAAGCCTTAGAAAAGATACAGTCCAATGACCTTGTCATTAATGAAAAACCCTTATATGATATCCATGATCGACCTAGGTCAAAGTCTGTTTAACCTTTAATCACGCTATATTAAAGATCCATTATACACCTGATAAGAGAATGATTATCCACCATATTTGAATAATGAGTCTTTTGTAAAGCAAACGACCAAGGGCTTTGTCCATTCTCACCAATCTAACATAATGCTTTTAAGAGGATAATCTTAACTCTACATAAGAGTTATGATTCCATATCTGTAAGTAATCCCTCCATCATATGTGTATTGTGTACCTAACGAATCGGTTCATTAGCTTACTACTTCTGAAATGCATTGGCCTTTGGAACATCAAAGCACACTACCTACATACACGGAGCTGTTCACTTATCAGGATTAATGTTATTACATAATGAACATCAAAAGCAGATCAATTAACTCATAGCGGACTACGCAGATCAATCACGCTTTAGTCCTAGTCCAATATGTCACCATTAAGTAACATATTAATATCTCTATTTGGGAGTCAAAACTCCAGACAGTTAAGACAAACCGTCCCTTAATTGGCTTTAGACAATATAATAGTCTTAACATGAGTTAGATACTCACTCTAAACCAATAAATTATAGACTATAGATTTAGACCACTTACTCTAAAACATTATCTTTTCGCATGCAAAAGATCATTGTATGTAATATTTTAGTAGTTTAATACAAGCAGTTAATGAGTCATATTTGCTTATATTTACTTTAATATGTAAATAGATTAAGGACTTATAGCAATGTAATGAATTACCTCTAAAATATTTTATTAATTAGTTCAAAAATAAATAAAATACATTAAAATATCTTTCCCACTTAGGGTATACCTAACACCTTGATGATGGGAGTTTAAAGATTTGTAACTCTATAATAATAGGTTAGAAATTTGAATGTTTCTGTACAATATTTTGCCATGGTCAATATCATAAAGGTTGCAACTTATTCACCATCATAATCAATAAAATCAAACAACAAAAACTCTACGATAACCACGAGCAAAACTACAAAAATTGTAACTTTATTATAGTGGAATAAGTTTTGAATTTTGACATTATTGGCATTTGTGTGTACAATATGCAAATGTGATAATATATTATCACAAAAATGATAGCTTCATCATCATGATATATACTAAAAAAAAAAAAAAAACTACAAAGGGCAAAATGGATAACAAAATACTAAAAAAAAAAAAAAAGGATATAATCTTTGTAATATGAAAAACAGACAATTTTTAAAATGAGGTTCTTTAAGTAGACATTTTATGCAATTAGATTTTTAGATTATTTCACTATAGCAAAGCTACACTTTTAACAGCCTCTTGCGAGATAACTAGATCCGAACTTCTTATCCAGATGTAAAAGTAAACTTTTAAGGTATGTTTGTTTATTACATTGCATTCGTATTATATTTGAATATAATGTAATTTTCATCCAAACATAAAAATATTGTATTCAAATACCAATCATATCATAATTTAATTCTAATACAATCAGTATTTATCATTCCACTTTTTTTTATTATTTTTATCAATCATATCACATACTCTCTTTCTCTCTCCCTTTTTCCTCTCTATTTTTATCATTCATATCACATATAATACAATTCAAATACTTTCATCTAAACAAACATTGTATTTGAATGTAATGTAAATACTTTTTATCCAAATACATATTGCATTCAAGACATTGCATTTAAATACAATGTGAATGCAGTGCATTATTCAAACGCCCTCTTAATTAAAAATAATTTGAAATAAAACAAAATTACAATGATTAAATTAAAAACAGAATATAACAACCAGATGTCAAATTAGACATTCATTATACTTGTTGTCGAATGACATTTGTTTACAAGCATATGCCAAACTTAGTATAAGAAATAGCATTGAGCTGAGAGTTGTTTTTACGACACAAATGCTAAAATGATCCTATCTTTTGGATGCTGCAAAAATTTTGTAGTTTCTGCGTGAAAACTAAAAAAGGAGAGGAGGAAAAGAGAAGAAGGGAAAAAGAGAAGAGCTACAATTGTCGTTGACTTTGTTTTCCAAAAACATAAACAGTTAATATTGTATATGAAGATGACGCCGTTTCTATAACGAATATATTAAAGTGGTGGTTTTGTTCTGAGAGGTGGAGATAAGAGTAGCATTTTGAAAATTAAATTCTCAGATCACTTATCATTTTTTTAATATATAAACAGACATTTATTAAAAAGAAATCGAACAAGAACTTACGATGCTACAGCATAGAAAGATTAAATATCATCACCAAAAAGAAACCAAGCAAAAATAAGTAAAAAAAATAAAAAACAATATCCTAAAGAAAATATTAATATTTTCTCAATTTGAAACGCTTTCAATCGTAATAAAACTGATTAAGGTACTCATCTACAGTTGTGTACTTCACATCAGCGTAAAGCTCTGAAGCTTCAACTCCAAACGAGGGCTTAATCTCGAAGTTTGTATGACCTCCCATTACGAAAACTGAGTGACGGACTGATAATTTCATGTCGAGTGGAATAGGATCATCTGTAGATAACAATAGTGGTCAGAAAAAAAAAAATATATATATATAGTCAATGTGCATGTTGTGAGTTTAATGATCAGTTTTCGGAGTTCAAACAAATTCAATATTCTTGAGAGGGACCAAAAGTACATTTTTTCCTTCAAAATGTTACACAAAATCCACGCACCTTGAATGTTATTAAGTTGGTGTGCCTCTGCACGCGAAAAAAAAAAAAGGCAAAGGTCAATGTGAATTTCATCGTCTAAGTGTCAATCATGAGGAACATGGCTAGTATATTATTCAAGGATCTTTTTGAAAGAGCAATGTAATGGACCACAACTCGTAAATTTTTATACCAACTTACAAGATAGTGAGTTGTCATCTTTTAATTGATAGATATAATATCTTATTATTAATAGATATGATAACCTTTTAAATGCATGCAAATTAAAAAAAAAATGATAACTCACGTAATATTTCAGTTGATACAAAAAAGTTGAGATTAGATTTATTATTTCTAACACCATTTTTTTTTTAAACTTGCAAACCTTGAATGTTCTTTAGAAGTTGGTCTTCCAAAATGTGCTTCTTTTCAAGAGTTTTGCCAATCTTTTTCTCCCACAAAGACACAAGCTCCTTTAATGAGTAGATGTTCCCAGGCGGTCTAATGTAGAGGATTTTGTTCATGGTTCTTGGATCGTCCACTGCTCTTATTGTGTAGGTTGCTATGTCCTCCTTTTTGTTAAAAATTGCTGTATATGTAAAAGATCAGACATTAAATGATTCCTTGCTTAGATTTATTCTTTGAATGGCCGAATTAAAGTTTAATTTTATTACTTTGGGTAGGAAATCTAAGGTTCAGATTCGAACTTGACAGCATTTTCATTACTCTTAAATAAATTAGAGTTATACGTCAACTTATACCACAAAAAATAAAAAAAGGAATTGTTCCTAAATTATAAACATCTTAGTTAATTAGTCCCGCAATAGAGGTTCTCTTTATTTTTTTTCTTTTAAAAACAGACCATTATCCTTCTAAAATTCAAAAGTCACAATTTAAAACATTTGAATCATTAGTTCGTTATATTTCTATTTTCCTTTGAAATTAAAAAAAAAATTGTGTTAAAGTATAAATTTTTTTAAGACCATTCTTGAATTTGAAGTTTTACACCATTAGTGAATAAAATGAGATGTTATAAATGGGTTGGGAAAGACGGTGGTAGAATCCAATTGAAAGACCCTATCCGTAAGGTTCTTTTTTAGAAAATCTAGATTTGATCTAAAGATTGAGATATCACAATCCTATATTAACTGTACTACGCATTAGCTGATAGAATTTTTAATAAGGAATTAAAAAAAACTGAAAAAAATTAAAAAAATAAAAAAGGAAAAAAAATCGCAAAGACAATGACTCGCAGCCACCAGAGCTCGTGATCCATGGAGCTGAAGAGGACAAACTAGTAATTGAAGGTCGCGCGACGACATAGCTCACCGGCCCTTTCCCCTTCTTCTGGCCAAATTGGCGAAAGATGTTGAGGTTGAGGTGGCGGAGGTTTTGGTAGGTAGAGATGTCAAAGGGGAGGGAGAAGTTGATGGAGTTGTTGACGAGGGAGAGGCGTGAGAGGGAGAGAAGGCAGTGGAGGAAGGAGGGGTGACGACCGGAGACATAGGTGGTCAGTTGGGGGGTAAGGGTTTAGGGGTCATTAGCAGAGGGATGGGCTGGGTTGTAGTTGGACTAGCGGGCAAGGAAGGTTTACTGACGGGGTGCGGGTGGGGAAGATCGTTGGGGGCGGGGGGCTAGCTGTCAATGGGAGAGGTAAGTCACAAAGTTAAGATTAGGTTTTTTTATTTTTTTGGCTTGAATTTTTTCTAAAAAAATTTCTTAGTCAATATTATAAGTTAAAGTAAATCTTAACTATTATACATAAACAAATTTCAACCATTACATCCGAAGAGTTAAAAAATAAATCTTATTATAAATTGTGGTAACAGTAGAAACCAATGATCCTTTCCATAAAACTAGAAAGTCAAAACTTGTTTATAAACGGCAGAATTGACAAATCAAGAGAAAAAAAAAGGGCACCAAAACCAAAAAATTTAGACAAAAAGTGAAAAGAACTCTCTGTAGAATTGTTCAAAAGAGAGACTGAAAAAAAAAAAAAAATTACAGACTTAAAATATTCAAGAATTCATTTCTAAGCAAAGCTCATGGGAGTTATTTCTTCGATTTTTTATGGTCAAGATCATAATCGGAACTTATTTGATTGCGAACTTGACATAGATGGTAAATCTAGAAAATTGAATGTATGATTGAAATCTTTTCTTTGATTTGAAGTTTTTCTTCTATATATATATATATTTTTAAATATAAAATGATTTAAAACTTGCAACTTCTAAACAAGGATTAATTTATGTTATAACTCTACCTCTTGGGTTTCCATCACCCGGGATAACAATTTTATCTCGTGGGGGAGCAGTGTGTCCCAGCTGCGCCAGATTGGAAAGAAAGACGCCATTAGAGAAGTTAGAGCACGCATATGTGTAGCCAATCCCCCCTGCCTCAATAGATCGTTGAATCTTAGCCTTCGTTTGGTACAACTTCTTTGCCGGTTCGACCCCGTCCAATTGGTCCACGTCGTTCCCAAACTCCGAAGGAAATAGCCTCTTAATTAACCAAATCACCATTATAATCAATTAACCACATTAACATTAACACATAAGAAAATGGTGTTTTATTTATAGGAAGTTGGTGCAAAATGTACCTTGACGTTGCCAACTTCTTTGATGGCGGCGATGATCTTAGCCTGATCGGGCAAGTGATAGTGACCGACAGTTGATATCACCACATGGACGAGTTTAATTGCCTTCATCAGGATGTGGTGGTCATGCAAATCACCACGGATGAATTTAATGCCCATGGACTTGAATTTGTGGACGGTCTTGGGTTTGAGAGCGTGGAGACTCGTACCAAATGTTGGAATTGTTTAACTATAAGTACAAAAGGCATATTAGAGTCCCGTATAGAAAGAAGATAAAGAGTCATTGCTCTTTATAAGAGAATGCCTTTCTAGTGAGCTAATGATGTGGCAAGTGAAGTGAAGAGATATGCCTATACAACTTGCACACATACGCGCAGCGTTATTCCATGGAGACCGAAACTACTGCTACCACCATCAAACCAATGAATCAAGATTTGATCAGACTGGATCATTTTGATGGAACAAACTTTACTTGTTGGCAAGACAAATTGAAATTTTTATTGACTACATTGAAGATTTTCTATGTACTTGATTCAGATTTGCAACCAATTCTAGAGCCCACTAACGAAGACTCTGAAGAATTGAAGGCTGAATGTAAGAAGTGTGTTGTAGATGAATTCATATGTTGCGGCCACATTCTCAATGCTCTGTCTAACAGTCTGTATGATCTCTACACAAAGCTGCATCTGGCAAAGAGATTCGGACTATACTGGAATTTAAATATAAAGTAGAGGAGAAAGGTACCAAAAAGTTCTTAATTTCGAAATATTTTGATTTTAAAATGGTTGATGATAAACCTATTCTGCCTCAAATTCATGAATTGCAAGTTATTGTTAATAAACTGAGGGCTATGAAAATAGATCTTCTTGAGTCGTTTCAAGTTGGTGCAATTATTGCAAAATTGCCATCGACTTGGAAACACTATAGAAAGAAGATTTTACACAACTCCAAAGATTTTTCTTTGGAATAGGTTCAGAAACATCTTCGAATTTAGGAAGAATCAAGGGCATGAGATAAGAATGACAATTCTTATGTTGGCACCTCTAAAGCCAATGCTGTTGACAAGCCTAATCCCAAAAAGAACAACTACAAGAAAGGAAATTTTCTGGGTCCTAAAAAGGATAAAGAAAAATTCAAGAAAAACAACAACAACAAGAAGAATTTCAAAAATTGTTTTGTTTGTGGCAAACTAGGGCAGTATGCTTAAGATTATAGGTACAAAAAGACCCCAAAAGATGAAGCAGTGAATTCTGTTAAAAAAAAAAAAGAGATTGTCGCTACTGTGAGCGAAATCAATGCTGTCCATGGAAAAGTTCCTGGATTGTGGTATGATACTTGTGCCATTATTCATGTTTGCTATGATGGGTCGTTGTTCAAACCCTATCAAGAAGTCGATGGACAAGAGATTCAAATGCGAAATAAAGTTCACTCCAAAGTGATTGACAAAGGGAATGTGGAACTCTCTTTCACTTCCGAGAAGAAAATTACCTTAGCCAATGTACTTCATATTCTTGATATGAATAGAAATTTGGTTAGTAGGGATCTTTTAGAAAAACCTGGTATTAAATTTGTGTATGAATCAGGCAAGTTAATTTTGTCCTGAAATGGTGTTTTTATTGGAAAAGGCTATTCGAGTGAAGAAATGGTCAAGATTTGTACTAATGACAATAATAATAATAAGAATGTTGCTTCTATTTATATGGTTGATTCCATTTCATTGTGGCATGGTAAGTTACCACATATTAGAATTTCTACTATGAAAAGGATGATTAAATGTGGATTGTTTTCATGTGATGTTGATAAATTTAAAAAATGTGAAATCTACATTAAATCAAAAATGTTAAAGAACCCTTTTCATAGTATTGAAAGAACATCTCAATTATTAGATTTTATACATACAGATATTTATGAGATAAATGACATGTTAACAAGAGGCGGTAATAGATATTTTATTACTTTTATTGATGATTGTTCTAGATTTACATATGTCTATTTTCTTAAAAACCAAAGATGAAGCTTTTAATGTGTTTAAAGCTTACCAAGTAAAAGTTGAAAATCAATTGGGAAGGAAAATAAAAGTTCTTAGAAGTGATAGAGGTGTTAAATATTTTCTAAATGATTTCAATGTTTTCTATGAGGAGTATGGTATTATTCATGAGTGTTCAACACCATGAAAACCTGAACAAAATGGTTTAGCTGAATGGAAAAATCGAACTTTTTCAAGAGATGATCAGTGCTATGTTGTTGTATTTTGAGTTGCCATTAAATTTATAAGGGGAAGCATTACTTGCTACATGTCATATTCTTAATAAAATTCCTTTAAAGAAAAATGAAATTTCTTCATATGAGTTATGGAAATGAAGAAAACCCCGTATAGGGTATTTCAAAGTGTGGGGGTGTCTTGCTTATTACGAGAACACCAATCCTAAAAGGACCTAGTTGGGTCCTAGAGGGATAAGATGTGCATTTGTAGAATATGCTACAAATAGCAAGGCATATAGACATTTAAATTTGGAGTCTAATATGATAGTAGAATCTAGAGATGTGGAGTTTTTTGAGAACTTATTAACTTCAGGAAATAACTCTCAAAAACCATTGAATGAAGAATCTCAAGATAATAATCCTTCTAAGGTTGTTGAGCAGCCTAGTGAGTTGAGAAAAAGCTAAAGAATTTGAAAAGAGAAAGGGTTAGGATCTGATGAAATAAATTCTCAACTTATTTCCTTTTAATTAGTAGAAGGAAGTATAAATAATGTAATTAGGAAAATTCCTATTGTTCTACAAATTGAGGATGATAAAACTTACAAGGAAGTTATGGCTTAAGGGATTCTACTTTTTGGAAGGATGCGATCAAAGATGAAATGAACTCTATTATGTCTAACCAAACTTGAGAGCTCGTTGATTTACACTGGGTTTTAAGCCCATTGGCTGTAAATGGGTATTTAGAAAGAAGTATCAAACTGATGCTACTCTTAATACCTTTAAAACTAGATTAGTAGCTAAAGGTTATCGACAAAAAGAAGGACTTAACTATATTGACACATATGCACTTGTAGCAAGAATAACTACAATTAGAGTTTTTTTTGCTTTATCATCAATCCATAATCTTTATGTTCATCAAATAGATGTGAAAACTACATTTTTAAATGGTTATCTCGATGAGGAGGTTTACATGAAACAACCTGAAGGATTTGTTCTTTGTGAAAGTGAACATAAAGTGTGTAAGCTTGTTAAATCATTATATGGTTTAAAACAAGCACCCAAACAATGGCATGAAAAATTTGATTTTACTATTCTTTCAAATGGCTTTATACATAATATTTCTGATAAATGCTTATATACAAAGGTGTGTAATAAGTGTTATATCTTTATTTGCCTTTATGTTGATGATATGTTGATCATTAGCAATGATATGAAAGGTATAATAGAAACAAAGATGTTTCTATCTTCCACATTTAAGATGAAAGACCTTGGACAAGTTGATACAATTTTGGGTATCAAGGTGATTCAAAATAGTAGGGGTTACGCTTTAATTCAAGTCCACTATATTGAAAAAATACTGAATAAGTTCAGTCATTTAAAAATTAAGGAAGCTAATATTCTTTTTGATGCAAGCACAAAACTTGTAAAGAATGATAGAAGAGTGGTAACTAAAATTGAATATGCTAGTACTATTGGTAGTTTAATGTATATGGTGCAATGTACATGACCCAATATAACATTCGCAGTTAGTAAACTAAGTAGCTTTACTAGCAATCCAAGTGTTGAGCATTGGAAAGCTATCAGTAGGGTTTATGGCTACCTTAAAATAAAAAATCTTGGTTTACAATATTCTAAATTCTCTACTATTCTAGAAGGATATACAGACACAAGTTGGATATCGAGTGTAAGAGACAACAAGTCTACCTCAGGATGGGTGTTTACTCTTTGAGGAGCTATAGTTTCTTGGATATCTAAGAAACAAACATGTATTACCCATTTAACAATGGAATCGGAATTTGTTGCCTTAGCAATAATAAGGAATGAGACTAAGTGGCTTAGGGATCTTCTTCTAGAAATCCCATTAATTAGAAATAATTTATCTGTGATTTTCATATATTGTGATAATCAAGCTACTTTAACACATGGGTATAGTGAAATATATAATGAGAAGTCTAGAAATATCAGTCTAAGACATGACTATGTGAGGAAATTAATTAAAGATGGAATTATTTCTCTAACATTTGTGAAATCCAGTCATAACCTGGCAAATCCTTTTACCAAACCTCTTACAAGAGAATTTGTTAGATTAACATCTAGGGAGATGGGGTTGAAACTCCTTGAATAAAGTTCACTAATAATGGCAACCCTACCCAACATTACAAAATAAGTAATTTAAGATTCAATGGGTACAAACAAGTCATTGGTAAGTGAGAGTATTTAACACTAAATTAATATAGCCCTGTCTAGGATAATTAGTGTTGGTTGTTATAGTCTGTGAGATGAGTTTGATGAAACTTTTAATGAAGTTCAGTGTATAAGAAAAGTATCTTAAATGTAGTAAGGATTCCGGAAGAACTTCACTCATGTGAGCTTCGAGGTGGTGCCACCTCAAAAGAGTTTTGGAGTTTACTCTTGAAAAGTTCATGCAAATAGGATGAGCACATAGTCATTAAAGGTGCTAAGCAAGTATTGTGTAGAATATAAGAACATAAGAGTGTTTATATGTGTAGTATCACTGGTTTTTGTTAAAGGAATAACTGGTTCAAAGTTTAAAGCTACCTGAGATTTCAACTTATACCTTGTGGTACATACACTAAGATAAAATTCAAATCGAAAGATATTTTACTCTATTCATAAACATCATTATTGATATTTGAAAAAATATTTTGCACTTATATTTAAAAACGTGGGGGATTGGTGGAATTGTTTAACTGGAAGTGCAAAAGGGCATACTAAATTCCCACATAAAAGAAGATAAAAAGTCATAACTTTTTATAAGAGAATGCTTTTTTAGTGAGCTAATGATGTGGCAAGTGAAGAGATATGCCTATACAATCCCACACGCACGCGTGCGCGCGGCGTGAGTAGTGAGGTTGTAAAGGCACTTTTGGTGCTTATTAGGCACACTTGGCATTTAGCACGTGAACGTGACACATGTCGCGTGGAGATTTAATA
Source organism: Antiaris toxicaria (assembly GCA_035233585.1). Classification (NCBI taxonomy): domain Eukaryota; kingdom Viridiplantae; phylum Streptophyta; class Magnoliopsida; order Rosales; family Moraceae; genus Antiaris; species Antiaris toxicaria. The sequence goes on from CP141155.1 coordinate 4,791,927, forward strand.
CTGCAATTAATGTTTATTTATTTATTTATTATTTTTTATAAAAAAAAATAAAATAAAATAAAATAAAATATTTTGAATTTTAATTTCAAATTTTTTTGAATTTATGAAAAGATGTGATTTTTCAAAACTAGCATTTAAATTTTTTTAATTTCTGAAAAGATGTGACTTTTCAGAAATAATATTCAAATTTTTTTATTTTTTGAAAAGATGTGATTTTTCAGATATAGCAGCAATTAATACAATTGTTTATATTAACAATTGTATATGTTAATGAATGGGTGTCATTGAATCTATATTAAGGGAAATCAGAGAACATTTAACACAATTTTTTTGTTCTTAGTTTTCCTCTATTTTTCTCTCCCGGATACTTAATTGTGTTCTTATTTTCTTTATGTAAATTTTTAGTTTTGCTTACTGAAAATTTACGTGAGACTTACTATATCCTGAGAGCGATTTGCTATTGAAACGCAAAGCAATCTCTATGAAGAGGGGGTAAAGAATGCTTTAAAGAAAGCATATTTCTTTACATGTTTCAAGTCTCTAATATTTTCTCAACACCAAAGCGAAGGTCTCGTGACCGGCCGTAGCGCTCGCCTCCACTATGAACTTTCCGATATGCCCAGTCCCACCAATGACCAGGATTTTGCTCTTCTCCATCGCCATATCGGGTCTGCTTGGGGTTGAATGTTGGACTTGAGGAACAGCTTTTAGAAAAGTCTATGAAGCGACAACATCAGCATACTGGTAAAACCAAATGGTGACATTAGTAGAATCTCAAATTTTTAGATCAATTTTTTAATACCAAGTTAGCAACCACAATTTTCATTTTAAATTTTAATACAAACTCAGACTGTGCGGTTTGTTAAATAAGTAATAGTTGTTATTCGTTCCTAAATATATTAGTAAGTGATCATTTTATCCATCATATTTTAGGCAAGTTTGTCCCCCAAAGTGGGGTATCCAGTTCAATTGACGAGGCCCCTTTAAAAACGAAAGGAAAAATGATATACTTTCTAATTGTTCACTTTTCAAATTCCTCATTTTGTTTTATTAGGATGCGATCTATGGCAGTTAATTCAACATTGACATAATTGGTGGTAAGTTTTTTTATTTTTGCTTAAAGGTGATCATTTTTTATATATCTGTTTTTGGTTTTGAAAAAGTGTTTTGAGATTAGTGATGTTAAACATTATAATTAACAGAGATTAGAGATAGAAAGTGAATTCTATATATAAATCTCAAGGAGAATGAAGTAATTAAATAACTATTTTCAGAAAATAATTGAAATAAATATTATATTTCTAAAATATTTATAATAAATAATAGATTTATCATGTAAATAACATATTTATATCAGATTTATCAGATAAATAATAAATTTATGTATCAAGTAAATAATTTATTTACATTTTATAAATACATCATTTATCAAGTAAAATTTATAATTATATGATAAATATGTTATTTATTATAAATATTTTAAGAATCTACTATTTACTTCAATTATTTTATGAAAACTACTATTTACTATAATTACCTAAAATCTTACATTTTATAACAACGTTCGCACACTACTAGAGCATCAATCCCATAATATGGAGCCTAAAAGTAAGACCCACTGTTTATTAGTATTAATGTTTAACATTGTTAATGTTGCAACACGTATTTCTACATTATAAGATTCATTCTTAATTAGTATATGTTGTTGAACACAACTAATGCTTTTTAGTTTGTTATTTAGTTGAGTAGTACTAGGAATACCAACTCTAATTCAAACTTTTTGAGTATTAACTCATATATTATATTTTTATTGATATATGTAATCAATTGATATTACAATACTTTAAACATTTACTAATAAAAGAACAAAAACTTATATATCATATAAGTTGATATTTAAAAGTTGAGATTGAAATTGATGTCCTTCTTATTTTTCTTCCATATTTTATTAGGATGCCGCCAAGCAAGTGACAATTAAGTCTTGATCACTTTCAAATTTCTGTGTTTTTGTTTAATTGGGATGCCATCAATGGCAATTAATCCAGTGACTTGAATATGCGTTGGTCGATCCGAAACTGTCAAGTGGCTAGGTTTTATTTTATTTTTTTAACGACTCTAGAATCTACATAAGGTTACTTCAAAAAGAAAAAAAGAATCCAGATAAGGTCTAAGTGTTTATTATTATTATTATTATTATTATTATTTTTGTTTCTTTCCGGCAACTAGGTTGTCATTTTTAAAACGACTCTAGAATCTAGATGAGATCTAAGTGTGTTTTATTATTATTATTATTATTATTATTTTTAAGTAATCTATGAGAACAGGAGGCGGAATACTCAAGTATCAAATTTTCTTAATAATAACATTCTTTCATGCACAACAGAAACAAATTACTTATTGCTAGTAAGAGGATGCACGTAGGATTCACGTGGCAGACGCATTAAGTGTAAAATTATTTTGCGCTAGTTGTATATTAAGAAAATCCCTGTTTAAAACTACATAATCTGTTAATTTGAAATGTATCTGTATTATAAGAGCTTCATAATCGTAAAATTGGAAAGAAAAATCATCCTCCAAATAACTCAACAACTAAATCTGTTCCTTAAAAAAACAACTAAATTATGTCGTTTGAAAAGGAAAAAAAAAATTTAAATGTGTTCATTTTTTGAATGGCACAGTTTGATATTCTTTGATCATTATTAAATTTTACAATACATTTAATTTGTATTGGATTTAAAGGGATATTATTATTATTTTTAACTGTTAGGGATGACGAGGGTATTTTAGTAATAAAAAATTTACAAAAAAAAAGTTTGGGGATTGACAAAACATAAGTGTCAATAAGCACCTCTATTTATTTTCCTTAGTTTTATTAGAAATTAAGCCGTCATCGGAATTTAATCTAACGTTAATTATTTGGTCGACTAAAGATTAGCAAGTGGCAATGGAGTTTAAATTTATGATTAAAGGCTTGATCACTTTTACATTTATGTTTGTGCTTTTTTTTTTTTTTTTCCTTTAGGATGCCGTCAACGGCAAGTAATCTTTATGACTTGAAGATGATTATTTGACCCGAAACTATAAAGTGGCTAGCTATTATATATATATATATATTTCTTTCTTTCTTTTTAAATGAACCTCTAGAATCTAGATAATGTCTACGTGTTTATTATTATTAAAACTATCAAGTCGCTAGTTTTATTTTTTTTAGACGACGCTAGAATTTAGATAAGGTCTAAATTTAGGTAAGTGTCTATTGTTGTTGTTGTTGTTTTTTATTTCAGGTGCTCAGGTTTTTTTTTTTACTTTTTAAAACAACTTTAGAATCTGGATGAGAACTAAGTGTGTCTTTTACAATTTTTGTTTTTGCAAGTAACGTATGAGAAAAGAAGGAAGGAAAAGTCCAATACCAACTTGTCTAGTTGTCTTAAAAACAATGTTCTTTTATGCCAACAGAAACAAGTAAGAGGATGCACGTACGATACACGTACTTGATCAATGCATTAAGAAAAATTGAGTGTGAAATGATTTTGCACCAGTTGTATAATAAAATCTCTGTATAAAATTACATTATCTGTTACTTATATCTGAATTATAAGAAGTTAGGGCTATACCACATCTCATGTTAACATTGGCTTTTTTTTTTTTTTCTCATTTTTTTAGGGATACAGTTTGTTTTTCTTATATTTGATCAATTGATACAATTAGATTTTATAGTTGACCGAGCTATTAATATATGTATATATATATTTCACTTTTTTTTTTTTTTGCCTAAGACAAACTCTTTAATGAATGTTACAAAGTAATTAAAATTATAGCCTTTAATTATTTTTCTTAATGGTATAATGAGAGGTGAGGTGGTAATTAACATCAAGCTTTAAGAGAAACATCCCAATATGATTGACATCCATTAAAAAACTATTCCACACCAAGACTTCCCACTCAAATTTATTGAAAGGAAACCAAAAAAAAAAAAAAAAAAAGGGTAAAGCGTTCTTAGAATATCAAAGGGGGGAAATATACAAAAAAGGCAGAGCATCATAAGCCAAAAGTTGATTCCAAAGGAGTAAGTCGTATATTAAATCTTACTAGCGACTTCAAACATTTTTCATTGAGAATTTCTTGATCAAAACCCCGAAGGAAAAAGATTAAAAGAAAAAAAAAAAAAACTCATAGAATCGGGTGTGCTAAGAAATATCTATGATTTTGAGGATTTGACAAATCTCTATTTGCGATTTGTGAGTAAAAAGTTGGATTTCAAACCCACCAATCATCATAATCAGTACTGGTAATTGTCTTAACAGCAAGACAACCAAATATTTTATTGCCTTCTACATATATATATATATATATATATGGCACACGAAAGGAAATTGCATAAATGTATTTGGATTTGAAACAACCTTACAAAAATCAAGATATGTCCATAAAAAGATTAGAATTTATTTTATGATTTTGAATTAGAATTTCATTTTTTAAAAGAAGGATTGATTTAGAATTGGCCTCTTATAAACAGGACACATATATTTATTTTTATATTCAGAGAATATCTGAATGTTGAGTTTCTGGTTTTTTCCTATTACGTTCTTGTTTTTCTTTTAAATCACTAATTTCCTTCTTCTAGTTATATTTCTCTCTCCTTTAGTTCTACGTATACCCTTCGTAGTGTTTCAATTCTTTTCTTAATTATGTTTTCTCTTCTAAATTCTGTATTTTCTTTTTGTCACATGTATCTTTATTCCACATAATAACTATTATTTTATTCAACTACTAGATATCATATCTCTCTTGATAAACCTTATCAAGTCGAATTTCATCACCTAACCTAAGTTACGTTTGAATGCTCTTATAATTTACTATATTTTTATGGGGCGATTGCGTCTCAGGTTTGTAAATCTATATGTGAAATAATCAAATTAATTCAATTAAATATTGATATCTATTGAGTGTCTTGAATTATTTATTGGCCCGATCCGAATTGTGACCCGACTCGATATATTTTGAGAATATGAATCAAAAGGGAATTTTTCATGAAGTTTGTGGTGGAGCCCAAGCTCGAAGCCCATCATTGACCTCAAGGGGGGTGCTGGGGCAAAGCCCCCCACGGTACAGATTTGACCCGGTTTCGGTCCGAACCGGTTTGGGGTTATAAATATATAATGTAGGGTTTTATAAGCACCGGCTTTTGTACCAGTTTTTCTCAGATAATAAAATTCTCTCCCTGCTCGTGGACGTATGTCGTTTTTTGGCTGAACCACATAAATTCTCTTGTGTTTGATTTTTCTTCCTTTTATCTCTTAATTGATTCAGGTTTTCCGCAACAATTGGTATCAGAGCTTGAGAAATTTCAGTTTTTTCTGGGTATTTGGTTGTCTGCTGATTATGATGGCGTCTCACAAGTTCGATATTGAGAAATTCAATGGATCGAATGATTTCACTCTGTGGAAGGTAAAGATGCGAGCACTTCTAGTTCAGCAGGGATGTGCGATGACGCTGGAAGGAGAAGAAAAATTGCCTACGAATTTGAAGGCGGAGGAGAAGGCTGAGATTCTAGCGAAGGCACATAGCGCGATTCTTCTGTGTTTGACAGATGAAGTGCTGCGGGAGGTGATTGAGGAAACAACGGCTGCATTGATATGGAAGAAGCTGGAAAGTAGATATCAAAAGAAATCTCTAACAAATCGTTTGTATCAAAAGCAGCGTTTGTATACCTTGAGTATGTTAGAGAATACACGGGTAAGAGATCATGTCGATAATTTTAACCGAATAATGTTGGATTTACGTGGAGTTGGGGTTAAAATTGATGATAATGATCAAGCTATTATCCTTTTATGTTCCTTGCCTAAATCATACGAGAATTTCGTTGATACCATGCTGTATGGGAGAGACACTATCTCTGTTGGTGATGTGAAGGATGCTTTGCAGTCTAAGGAATTGAAGAGGAAGGTCTCGGTCTCTAATGATGATGGATCAGATTCAGGTCTGGTTGTTAGCAGGGGTAGGAACATGGAAAGGGCTGACGGGAGCAGGAATAAGTCACGTTCAAAGTCGAAGCTGAAGTCTAAGGGACTTCGGTGCTATCACTGTAAAGAAAAGGGGCACATTAAGAAGGATTGTCCACAGCGAAAGAAGAAAAATGAGAAAAAGGAATCAGGTGGTAGAGCGAATGTAACTGTAGTGCAGGATAGTTTTGATGAAGATGAGCGTAGCGATATTTTGACTGTTAGTACTTTAGGTTCCGCAAATACCTGGGTCTTGGACACTGGTGCATCTTATCACATGACTTTCTTAAAGAATTTGTTTAGTTCTTTCAAGGAGTGGAATGGCAGCGTGAGACTGGGTGATGATGGGGAGCTTAGTGTCAAGGGTAGTGGTACATTGCAGATTAAGATGTACGATGGGATGGTCAGAACATTTGATGCTTGGTACGTTCCTGATCTATGAAAGAATTTGATTTCTTTGGTACTCTAGATAAACAAGGGTACAATTATTCTGCTGAAGATGGATAGATCAGAGTTTCGAAGAGTGCTTTAACTATGATGAAGGGTAAATTGCAGCATGGAATTTACATCTTGTAGGGAAATTCAATAACGGGAACAGTGGCAGTCTCTCACTCTTTGGAGCAGCATGATGATCGTACAGAGCTGTGGCATCGCAGATTGGGTCATATGAGTGAGAAAGGGCTTGCAATCTTGTCCAAACAGGGATTGTTAGATGGAGCAGAAACAGGGAAACTGAAGTTCTGTGAGACTTGTGTTATGGGCAAGCAGCGCAGGGTCAAGTTCAGTTCTGGCAGGCATACTTCTACGGGTATCCTTGACTATATTCATTCAGACTTGTGGGGTCCTTCTCGAGTTGACTCCCATGGTGGACACAGGTATTTTGTTACTTTCATCGATGACTACTCAAAAAAGGTTTGGTTGTATTTTCTGAAGTCAAAGGACGAGGTGTTTGAGCAGTTCAAGGAGTGGAAGATTATGATTAAAAAACGTATTGAAAAACAGGTCAAGACACTCAGAACAGATAATGGTTTGGAATTCTGTAATGAATCGTTTACTGAGTTTTGCAAGAAGGAAGGTATAGTGAGGCACCGCACTGTACGGCGTACACCACAACAAAATGGAGTTGCAGAATGCATGAATCAAACACTTTTACAGCGTGCTCGATGTATGCGATTAAACGCTGGACTCCTGAAGCAATTTTGGGCTGAGGCAGTTAATACTGCTTGTTATCTGGTGAATAGATCTCCATCAACTGCAATAGATTTGAAGACTCCTCAAGAGGTATGGTACGGGACTCCCTCGGATTATTCAGGCCTGCGTATATTTGGTTGTCCTGCTTATTCTCATGTTAATGATGGTAAACTTGAGCCTAGGGCAATGAAGTGCATATTTTTAGGGTATGCCACTGGAGTTAAAGGGTACAGATTGTGGTGTGTTGAAAAGGATAGAACTCCAAAGTTTATCGTTAGCAGAGATGTTACCTTTGATGAGTATGCTATGTTTGGCCAGAGAGAGGAGCTTGTTGATCGTGCAGGAAACAAGGATCAGGGTATTGACCAGAAGGTGGAGTTTGAGATTAAAACTCCAAAAAGGATGACTACCAATCCTGAAGAACAGCCCAGGGATGTGCAAGAAAAAGAACCACAAAGTATAGCAGCAAGGAGAGAAAGGAGGGAAATCAGAAAGCCACCAAAGTATGCAGATTATGTTGCTTTTGTTGATACTAATCCTGTTGCATATGCTTTGGCAGTAGCAGAAAATATTGATTCTGATGAACCTCGGTCATATAAAGAAGTAGTACAGGGTAAAGAAGCATCAGAGTGGCTAATTGCTATGAATAAGGAGATGCAGTCGCTTTCAAAGAACAATACATGGGATCTTGTACCATTGCCAAGGGGTGTGAAGCCAGTAGGATGCAAATGGGTGTTTAAGAAGAAAGAAGGTATTCCTGGGGTTGAACCAGCTAGGTTCAAGGCACGGCTTGTGGTAAAGGGTAGGGCATAGACTATCATGAAGTGTTCTCACCAATTGTGAAGCACAAGACCATTCGGGCTCTTCTAGCTATGGTAAGTGCATTTGATCTGGAGTTAAAACAACTAAATGTGAAGACTACTTTTTTACATGGGAGTCTAGAGGAGCAGATTTATATGTCACAGCCAGAGGGGTTCCTTGATTCTGAAAAAGAAGACCATGTGTGTTTGCTGAAGAAATCCTTGTATGGGTTGAAGCAATCTCCGAGACAGCGGTACAAGAGATTTGATACATTCATGACTTCTCATGGGTTTGCTCGTAATCAATTTGATAACTGTGTTTACTTGAGGAAAATGTCAGATGGCTCCTTTATTTATTTGCTGTTATATGTGGATGACATGTTAATTGTAGCTAAGAATAAAGCTGAGATTAAAAATTTGAAGACTTTGTTAAGCAGTGAGTTTGAGATGAAGGATTTAGGTGCAACCAAGAAGATTTTAGGCATGGAGATCTAGAGAGACAGGAAAGTAGGCCTACTATATGTATCTCAGCAGAAGTACATTAAAAAGGTGTTGCAGTCTTTTCAGATGGATCAGTCTAAGCCGGTTAATACTCCTTTGGAAGCACATTTTAAACTTGATGCTAGTGTGTTACCACGTACAGATGCAGAGAGAGATTACATGAGTAAAGTTCCTTACTCGAGTGTATTTGGGAGCTTGATATATGCCATGGTTTCCACTAGGCCAGATTTGGCTCATGTGGTTAGTGTGGTAAGTAGGTTTATGACTAATCCAGGGAAAGCTCATTGGGAAGCAGTAAAGTGGATTATGCGATACTTAAAAGATACGAGTGATGTTTGCTTAGTTTATGATGCTAGTGGTGCAAGTAGTGGTATTGTTGGGTATACAGATTCTGACTATAGAGGAGACCTGATTAATAGAAGATCCCTGACTTGTTATATCTTTACCTTATATGGATGTGCTATCAGTTGGAAGGCAACACTTCAGTCCACAGTTGCCTTGTCTACCACTAAAGCTGAATACATGTCATTGACAGAAGGGGTGAAAGAAGGTATGTGGCTACATGGTCTTATTGATAGTTTGGGTTTGGATGTTCAGAGACCTATCATTTATTGTGATAGTTAGAGTGCATTAAGCTTGGCAAAAAATCCAGTTTATCATGAAAGATCGAAGCATATTGATGTCAGGTTGAATTTCATTCGGGATGTCATAGAGGACAACCTATTCACCATTGAGAAGATAGCCACAGCAGATAATCTAGCAGATATGTTGACCAAGTTGTTGCCTGCAGAAAAGTTCAAGCATAGCTTGGACTTAGTGAATGTTCGCATACCATGAGGGCCTTTGGGCCATGGATGGCAAGGGAGTTATTCTTAACTTTGGTGGCTTGGGAAATTCAAGTTAAGGTGGAGAATTATTGAGTGCCTTGAATTATTTATTGGTCCGATCTGATATATTTTGAGAGCATGAATCAAAAGGGAATTTTTCATGAGGTCTGTGGTAGGGCCCAAGCTCGAAACCTACCATTGACCTCGAGGGGGGTGTGGGGGGCAAAGCCCCCCGCGGTATGGATTTGACCCGATTTCGGTCCGAACCGGTTTGGGGTTATAAGTATGTAATTTAGGGTTTCATAAGCGCCGCTTTTTGTACCAATTTTTCTCAGATAATAAAATTCTCTCCCTGCCCATGGACGTAGGTCATTTTTTGGCCGAATCACGTAAATTCTCTTGTGTTTGAGTTTTCTTCCTTTTATATCTTAATTGATTCGGGTTTTCTGCAACAATATCAATTCAGAGCCTATCTAGTTTTAAGAACAATACACCATCCACTAAATAAAAGATGGAGATTTGGATACTATTTCTTCTTAAGTTATTTTTATAAGATAAATTTTACTCAAGCTCATTTAGCATGATATCATAGCAAAAGCTTTATAGATGACGGTAGCTTTGGACCTCATGACATGCTAGACATGAGAGAGGATATTAGATTGTGAAATTGTCCCACAATGCTAAGCTATTGGACTATTGTAGTGTTTAGTATTGGATATCCTCTCCTTTTAAGTTAGCTTTTGAGATGAGTTCTACTCAAGTTTTTTTAAACTCACGGTATAAGATCCACAAATATGGCCTATCTTATTTTTTTTAATAATAACGTGTAATTAAGCATTTTAATAGTTTTGCATCTTCAATTAACCAACGTTATGGTGAGTCTATAAAAGCCAAGGAAAATAAGAGCAAATCCATCATATCTTACACCTAGTCTTCTTAACCGTCAAACTCAGTGATAGTGTAGCAGATATGGCGACCGTGACCGCAGAGGAAAGCCAAGCAGTGATTCGACGACCTCAAGATGTTGCCACAATTTTAGCTATTGGCACAGCCAATCCCTTCCACTTCGTCCATCGGGCTGACTATCCTGATTACTACTTCAAAATCACTAACTCAGAGGATTAAGACTATATTGAAAGAGAAGTTTAAGCGCATTTGTAAGTAGATTAATCGCAAGCTAAAAACCTTTTATCATAAACTTTTCATCTGAACACACACATAAATTGCGCTAATGTTTTCGACTTATGTTATCTTATTAGACTTTTGCTATATTACAACTTCCTATAGGTTGCTAATTCTTTTAGGACTTTGTTATCTAATATTGTTAACAAATTTTTCAACTAAATATATATAACGTACGTTAGGTTGCTAAGTGAAAAAAAAAAAAAACCCTTTTACCATAATGTTTTCAAATTAATATACATATATAAGTGTCCTTTTAGTTTTATTTTTTTTAGTTTATAAGATAAATGTACTATGATGAAAATAACGTTAGTGATTGGAATTAGAATATTAGAGATTACATATTAGAAAAATCAGAAAAAAATAAAGAAAAATTATGAATAATTGCTTTAAATATCAATATTTTTGTTAGTTTTCAGATATGATTATCATTGAAACAAATACATTAACAAACAATTTTTACGTTTGAGAAACTTAACACTTATTTAAAAACAAACAACAAAAATTAAAATATTCTCCATTACGTAGCTAAGTGGAAATGAGCAGGGGCACGTGCCCGGCCCCACTCAATTTTTAAAAACTTAAAATTTTAACCTACAAGTTTATTTAGGGTTCTTTCAAAAGGATATGTTTCAATCTATCTTTCATGAACTGTTACAATGTTTTTTTTTTAATCTTTTTTCTTAATTTTTATTATTATAATCCATCCCAATTTATATTACATGAATTCTAATCTATCCCTTGTACAAGCCTATAGTTTTTCAAAAATGCTCGTAATAATATCCTTTTTTTCCCTTCAAATGTGTCCCTTTTTTTGTTTCTAAACCTATCTTAATAGTTCCCATATTGAACTAAAATCCTGACTTTGACCCCGCATAGGGACGGATGTATTTGGGGGCAAGGGGGACTACACCCTTAATTATATATATATATTTTAAATTTTACTCTAAAAATTTTATAATTTTTAATTTTGTCGCTCTTGAAAAATTAAAAATTTATATATAACCTCTATTAAAAATTAAAAATCTTCATATAACTCTCATTAAAATTTTTGTTTGGCTCCATCACTATTTACAGGTGCGAAATCATTGATAAAAAAGCGACACATGCACTTGACAGAAGAGATCCTCAAAGAAAACCCGAATATTGGCATCTACGACGCCCCATCACTTGACGCACGTCAAGACATTAAAGTTGTGGAGACGCCAAAGCTTGGTGTAAGAGCAGAAATGGCGGCCATCAAGAAGTGGGGCCAACCGAAATCCAACATTACACATCTCATCTTCGATTCTACTTCCGGAATGGATATGCCGGGTGCTGATTATCAGCTCATCAAGTCTCTTGGCCGCAAACCCACCGTCAAGAGAATCATGCTCTACCATCAAGGCTGCTTCACCGGCGGCACCGTCCTTCGCATCGCAAAGGACGTGGCCGAGAACAATCCCGGCTCTCGCATTCTCGTCGTCTGCTCCGATATCACCGTTACCACTTTTCGCGATCCGTCAGATGACGACATATCTTGCCTTGTGGGCCAAGCAATCTTCGGCGACGGCACGGCGGCTCTTATCATCGGTGCAAATGTACCGGACGAGGGCTCGAATTTTACCGAAAAACCCTTGTTTCGGATCGTTTCGACGTCGCAAGTTATTCTTCCTGAGTCTAAAGGCGCACTCGAGGGACATTTACGCGAAGTCGGACTCACATTTCATCTGTCTCCGGATGTGCCAAAGCTGATCGGCGAAAACGTGGGGACGTGTTTGGAGGAAGCATTTAGCCCTTTCGGAATTAGTGATTGGAACTCGTTGTTTAGGGTGGCGCATCCCGGCGGTGCCGCAATTCTGAAGGAGATCGAAGCGAAAATCGGGCTGAAGAAGGAGAAACTTAGGGCTACTTGGCGTGTGTTGAGCGAGTACGGAACATGTCTAGTGCATCCGTGCTTTTTATACTCGATGAGATGAGGAAGAAATCAATGGAAGAGGGAAAATGCACCGCCGGAGAAGGGCTGAAGTGGGGAGTTCTGTTTGGGTTCGGTCCGGGACTCACTGTGGAGACTGTGGTGTTGCAGAGTACTCCCATTGTTGCATAGATTGTCTCACAAAAATGTTTTTTTAATTTTTTTTTTACTATTTTTAGTGTAAAAAAAAAGGTTAGTCTGTTTCATTAATAGCTATTTGATTTAGTCTAGGACTCACAGTGGAGATTGTAGTGCTGCAAAGTGCTCCAAATGATGCATAAAATGTGCCACAAGTAGGGTTTAGTTGGTTTGGTTTAGTTTCGTACTGTATTGTATGTGTTTGAATAAGTGATGCACAAAGTTTGTTCTCCTGTCGTTCTCTATGTATTTTGGGTTTCATGAATTGTCAGCACTCGTGAATTGTCGACGAAATTTCAATTGAAATGTTTTAGATGATTCTCTTTATCAATTTTTAATTAATTTCTTATCATTTAAATTAAGATAAATTATATATTTTCCTGAACTTTAGACTTCGTTACAAAACGTATCGGAACTTTGATTTGTAATATTATTTCCCCCTCACTTAGTTTTTTAACGTAATTGTACACGTGGCTCTCAATTAGAAGCCTTGGTTGGTTGGGGTATTAAAAATGAAATTATGAAAATACCCATTCTTAGGGTTCAGATTTATTTGGTGGTTGTTTTCTTTGCAGACCATTTTTACTTTCTTCTTTCACGTGACCTTCGAAGCTCCATCTAATGCTGCCAGTAACAGTAACATAAGCAGGAGAGGTTCTCGCTGTTCAGCAAGCTTTGGGCACAAAGGAAGAGGCTGGGAAGAAGCAATATTTGAAGAAGTTGACTGTAGAGTTGTCCCACATTGTCATTGTAAGCTGGCATGTATTGTGAAGACCGCGAAGACCCGATTTAACCATAGAAGGCGTTTTTATAGCTGCGGCAATTACAAGGTTAGTATAAAATTGCATGAATTTGTGAATGAATTCTTGTCGTACAATAATTTCGGTAGAATAGTTTTGATTTTGTTTTTAAAATTTTTTAATCGTTATTTATGATTGTTGTAAACCAGGATGACAATGATAGAGGTTGTGGTTTCATTGCATGGATTGAAACTAGTATCAACGAAATTCTCCCAACGTCGCTGAAAAGGTTTGATCGAGATGATGTGCATTTTTCATGGTTAGAGGATGAAATTGAAAATTTAGAGGCAACAATTGCCAACAAGGATGCTGAAATTAGAAGAAAAGATGCTGAAATTGGAATGTTAAAGATGCAAAAATATTTGATGACAAAGTTCTAGTATTTTGTTTTGTATTAATTGTTGTAATATCGCTGTTTAAATAGGGGGACTTTGAAGGAGTATACCGTTGTATGGTAGTTATATTATGGAGACCTTTTTTTTTTTTTCCTTGCCTGAGACTTGTCTCTTGTTTTTTCCACTTTTTGTTGTTTGGAGACATTCTAGTTGTATTTGCTTTTCTTATTTTAATGAATAGTTTCTAATTGGCAAAATGAACTTTATTTGGTTGCTTTCTCACTTTAGAAGTAACTATTCAATTTTATTAATTGGATATACCTGTTAAAGAAAAACAGAGATAAAACAAGATCCAAACTAACAAAAGAGGGTCTCAAATAATTTTAGTTCCCAAATTAAGAGTCTTCACCACAAATGTGTTTGTGCCATCATATGTACAGGCAAAGCAAACCCACGTACAACTAGGCCCTTTGTACCGTGCCCTTATGTAACAGCCGGAAAAATTTTACTGTTTTTGAGAAATGTATATATCGTATGTACAGTATCGAGAAAAGGGTCAAGACGACATTTTCTCGACCTGAAACTGATATATTTGGAATCAGGATGCTCAAATTAGTCAATTGAGCACAAAATAGAAATTTCGACTGGGAATGCGAAAAATACGCAGTATCAAAAAATGGTCAAGATGATCTCAGATGAAGATAAAACTGATAAATTTGGATTCAGCACGTCCAAATTAGTCAGGATAGCCCAAGTTAAAAATTTTGGGGAGAAGAGTATAAATAGGAAATCTTGGGGGTTAAATTCAGAAATTCCTCATAAATTCCAAAAATCCGAAATTCTACCCCCAAATTCTCTCAAATGTGAACAGTGACCAACTTTCACATACGACATCCGTTCACGACACCGCCGGCACCATTGGAAAGCTCTCGCTGAGCTGAGTCCAACGGTGGGTCGACGCGACGGAGCAGCCGCCGGAGCAAGCCGCACGCGCCACCCGAAGCTCGCCGGAGCCGTGAAATTCAAACGGCCGTATCTCCGCCATCCGGCCACCGTTTGCCACGAAACCGGTCCCAAAAGGTTCGTGGTGAAGAGTACTACAAAACCCATGTGGTGGTTCAAGGCAACAACCGCCGTATCGTGCCGACCGAGTTTCGAGAAATCCGCCGCCGTGGGATCCACCGTCGATTTTCGCCGATTCCGGCCAAATTGAGGAGAGCCACCGGTGCAGAAATGGTCGTGGGGTTGTGGGGAGCAAAAGCCCTCAACCAATTTCGGGGAAAAAGTCCTGCACGGCGGAGTTCCACCGTCGCCGCCGTGGCCGTGGCTTTCGGGGGGATTTTCCGACGATAGGGGCCTCTAAACATGAAATTGAGGTCACCAATGGATTCCTCTCGTCGAGCTCTTCAAGATGGGCTACTCACTTGCCACCGTCGCCGCCGTCAACCGCCGGTCAACGGCGAGTCAACGGCGGTCAACGGCGGTCAACGCGACCGTTGACCAAATTTTGAAGATTGGCCCGTTGGCCTATTTTCGACGTTCCGGACGCATCCGCGGAGTCGGATTTGCAAAACGGAACTCCAGATGCAAAGAATGAAAGAATAAAGTTTGTGCGATCGAGACCGAACGGCATTTTCGGTATAATCTCGACCACTTTTGTTTCTCAATTTGTTAATTGAGATGAATGTATGTTAATGAGATGTATTGATATGAGAAATTGTAAAAGAAAGAAAGAAAAATGGATGAAATAGCAGATATGAAAAAGTATGAAAATGTGTAAATTTTACGTAAAAAGTGTGTAACTTTTACGTAAAATTAGGCCTCTGGTATAGTACGTGATAGATTAGACGAGGTTAGATGGTTTTAAGGCGTTTCCTAAACGCCGGGAGCCTAAAAATTAAGAGGAAATGCTGCCGAAATTTTTAAAATGGCGTAAAGGGCATTTTTGGAAATAAATGTTAAAAATGTGATCGGGCAGGTAAACCCGAGCCCCTTATGAATTTAAAATGAAAAATGGAAAATGGATGTTTTAAGAATTGTAAAACGACCTTTGAGGCCTGAAATGTAAGAAAAGCAAGAAACCGACTTTTATGTCGGAATAGAATTTCCCGAGGGTCGGGAATAGTAAAAATTGTGAAAAATATAGAAATTAACCTGGAAAAGGTCTGGTAAGTTTTTAAAAGTCAAATTGATAATTTTTGAGCTTAGAAAATTCAGTCTAAGCATTAAAACGAGAAGGTTAAGATTCAAAAACTCGTCAGGGGCAAAAATGGTCATTTTGACCAGAAATTTCAGAAAGTTGGAAAAAGAGTCGTTAAAGCCTAGAACATAATCCTAAGGCTTTAATTAAAGTTTTAAAGGCCAAAGTTAAGAGTTAAGCATGAAAAAAAATGAGAAAAGTTCTGATTGGGGCAAAATGGTAATTTTGCCAAAAGTTTACAGAAAAGTTAAAAATGAAACGTTAAGCTCCTAAGTTCTTTATTAAGAAATAAAACATAGTATTTTTACGTTTTATAAAGTTTTATACATGAAGTAAAGATTTTAAATAACCGTTAATTTTTCGGTTATAGGAGTTCAACGGGACAGTGATGATGGACTGTCGAGAAACCACAGAAAGCTGACGTTAGCAGCATTGAGGTAAGTTCAGACATTTAATTGTCTGTGCACGAACAAATTGATATGGTTATGTTTAGGTGGAAAAATATATTTTCCCCTAAAC
Source organism: Antiaris toxicaria (assembly GCA_035233585.1). Lineage (NCBI taxonomy): Eukaryota > Viridiplantae > Streptophyta > Magnoliopsida > Rosales > Moraceae > Antiaris > Antiaris toxicaria. Next base: position 4,808,376 of record CP141155.1, read on the forward strand.
TATATAATTGTTTGATTTGTGATTAATGACGGGTGCACAACTATTGGTATAGTTGTGTATTAGACTATATGATTTATAATATGACTGTGTAATTTATACTATTGTTACAATTGTTTCAGATTCACGAGAATCTGATTCTTTATATTGTTATGACTGCATTGAGTATTTGTATGCCTTATAATTAATGAGGCAACCTCCCAAGAGTGTGAGGTATCGTTTTAAATTGTCATGATTGCATTGAGTATTTGCATGCCTTATAATTAATGAGGCAACCTCCCAAGAGTGTATGTATCGTTTTAAAGAAACGATGAAAATAATGAGAATAAATAAATTAAGTATAATTTATACACTGTTCTGTTTATGTTACAGGTTTGGGCGAGAGGTTCCAAACTTACTGGATTCCATTTTTATGATTTCAGTTACTACATTATGATCGTAGAGTAGTATTAATGTTTGATTAATCACAGTATTAATATATGACGTTTACAGTCTTTATGACTGCACAATAAAGATGTTATCATATGTACACTTGAACATTAAACAACAGGGTAATGAAAACCTAATGTTTTGGCGTACCGGCCTCTCGTGAGGGGAGGTTATTTCATTGTTAAAGCAGAAGACATAGCACAGATGAGGGAGAGCCAGGGTAGCTCCCAGGCCCCTCTACAGCGCGCTTTTCGGTACGACCAAAACGGGCCCATACAGAGATAAAGTACAAATAAGATAATAAATGAACAGAATAAATCGGAAAACTGAGCATAAAATACTTAAGACATAATTGTTGTGTTTGACTGCAATGTGTTGCGCTAACTTATATGTTATGCGCATTTGTATATGTATATGTTTATACATTACATGTGTGCTAATTATTAAAGATATAGCACTACGGGCACGAGGCCCATACAGTTTAACGGGCACGAGGCCCATACAGTTTAACGGGCGCGAGACCCATGATATATAGGGCGCGAGGCCCATATAGTGTGACGGGCGCGAGCCCAGGGCGCAAGGTCCATAAACTAAAAGTAATGAATGATGTAATGAAAGAAAGAATGAGAAATATGAAGAAAAGAATAATTGGGTATAATATAAGCACTATCACATGATGTGATGTTTGAGCTAAACCATATATGTGATGTTATGTTAGTATATCAGAGTAAAGTTTAAAGAGATGTCATGGGTGACATCAGAGGATACCACTGTTATTACAGTTGGTATATTTATAGTTATTCTAATTTTATAGAATACTAATAGTTATCACAATTTATGTGATTATTTGTCATTATATCAGAGTAAAATTTTAAAAGATGTCATGGTGACATCAGAGGATACCACTGTTATTACAGTTGGTATATTTATAGTTATTCTTATTTTATAGAATACTAATAGCTATCACAATTTATGTGATTATTTGTCATTACATCAGAGTAAAGTTTAAAGAGATGGCATGAGTTACATCCGAGTATACACCACTGTTATTACAGTTGGTATGTTTTTAGTTATTCTAATTTTAAAAGAATACTAATAGTTATCACAAATTATGTGATTATATGTATTAATGCACGATATGTTTTTAATAGTTATATACTACAGATAGTGTATATGTTTATATGACAGAATATAACAGTATAATATACTGTTTTATGATTTATGTTTTTATGTTTGAACTTACTGGGCGTTTAGCTCACCAGTTTGTTCGTGTGCAGGTCACAAAGTTAAACAACCTGCCATTTAAGTTTATTGAGATACGAGATTGGTGGAATGGGTTGCGAATGTCATGTCAAAGGTTATGGACCCGCTATGCTTAATCCGTCAGATAGAAAGAGAGTGAGTAAGTGTAAGTATGTATATATAAAAAAAAAAAATTCCGCATCCTTTTATATCAATATGAAAAGAAAAAAATAGTAGAAGTAAGAATAGATGTCAAGTGACAGGCCCGCGCGAGGCGAGGTGTTACACCTTATGCTATGTGGATCATTTTATTATTTTTGAAGAAAATTTCCTTGCCAGTTAGAATGATCTCTTATGGCATCCTTGAATATGCTACCTGTTGGGAATACTAAACCTACAAAAAAGTATAGGTCCTTCATCTTCGTTTCGGGTCTAAACACGTGCAGCTTTGGCAATATCGTTTTCACTCTCTTTTTTCTAGACAACTTTGTTCCATCTCCTTCAGCAGTGACCCCCCACAAATTCCTCCTCTCTTGCTTCAGCTTCATCTTCCTCTTCAATATCAGACCCCATTGCAAACATATCAAAACCTTCTACTTCATCATCAGAGTCTTCAACTATCATCATAATTCAAGGGGAAAGAATATTATAAATCAAAGTTCCGGGGCATTTTGTAATACTGTTCAAAGTTTGGGGGAAAAAAAGTAATTTGTCCTTTAAATTATTAAAAAAAAGGCTAAATAAAAGAACACATGTACTTTTAGCAAATATAATTTTAACTATTAAACTGTGACATCTAGAGGCTTGGTACGCCATTGTGGTCGTGCTCCATAGCCGACTACGACAAACTTCGCCTCATGGGTCATCGACATCTTACTTTTAACTTGCTTTCGTTAACATACTTATTTTAACTTTTCATTTTAACGTGAAAATGAGAAATAAATTTTTTTTTCTTAAACTTTAAAACTGTATCGTAAAACATTTACTAATTAAATATTTTACTTAATTTTTTTAAACTTTATTCTTCATAAACATTTCATTTCAATACTCTTTTTAAACAGTTCAGCGGTAGACTCATAACAGTACCATAACCCTCGCCTAATCCCTTGACATATGCAAATCTCATTCGTCATCCATCACTTGTGAGCGACAGACTCAGTAAGTTTAAACATACATTCATAACATATGTATACTCTTGACCTTTTGAACAGAGCATATCTAATACCAACTATGGCATCAGAATATTAACATAACATATACCATGCATTGTTTCACCTTTATACTTTTCGTACATAACATGATCAACATATTTGTACATACCTTAATATTATTTACATTATAATCCTATTTTTATACTTAACATACTTTACATCGTAAACATATCATATTTTACACGTAGCATACTTGGAAACATAATATATTTAACGTATGTTTACATATCATAATCATAACATACTTAAAACATAACATACTTAATGTATGTTTACACATCGTAAATATAACATATTTAACATACTTATTATCGTGAAAATACTTTCATATTTAACATAATGAATATACTTATTATACCTAAATGCATAAAACTTCGTATATATACTTAAGCATCGTAAACATACTTACGTATACTTAAATATCCTTAACGTCATAACATACTTTCATACATATAAAACATTGCGTACAGATATCATTCATTACTTAAACATTCATATTTAAATATAACATACTTATTTAACATCATATAGAACATACTTAATATAATATGATTAACTTATGCATATTAACTTATGCATAATGGTTATAATATGTCATATGCATAACACGGACGTTAGTCACATTATACTTGCTTATTACCATGAATAGTACTATTTAATATGAATAGTAGTATTTACTATGAATAGTAATCTTATAACGTTTTGCTTGCTTAACATTCATACTTAGACGTATTTAACATCATTCATACTATATCGGACAGTACATATCTAATACTAATTATGGCATTAGAATATTAACACAACATATATTATACATTACTTTAAATTTCATACTTAACGTATATAACATTAAAACATACTTAACATACATAACATTAGCTTCATAAACATACTTAACATATATAACATCGTATACATACTTAACATCTTTAACATCATGAATAAACTTTTATACTTAATGTTCTTGAACATCACATAATTTAAACATAGCATACTTAATGTATGCTTAACATCTTAAGTATATCATACTTCAACATCATATAAAACATGGCACACACATATCAATTTAAATCTAGCATACTTAATGTATACTTAAACATTGCAAATATATTTAAAATTGTAAGACTGACTTAAGCATATCAAATTATGCATAACATAACATATGCATGCATGTTAGTCTCATTATACTTGTCTTTTTTTTATTCATTCGTTTTCATTATTCTTTTATTCTTTCTTTCATGTCATTCTTTTCTTTTCATTTTCATTTTTTTTTGTTTAACTTTCATTTTCATTTTTTTTTTGCTCTTTCTTTCATATCATGTCGTTCTTCGTTGTTCTATAGATCATATCTTATTCCGTCGTTCTGTTTCCTTCCTTTCTTTTCTTTTCTTTTTACTTTCACTCGTGGGCCCTGTGTTGGACGTACCTCTTATGCGCAGACCGATGGAGGAAGGGGGAGCGACCCATTAACCTACCTCACAGTCGATCTTTAACTTTTAGCCATTAACCTCACACCTTTGGTAGGTAGCATTGCCATTAACCTTACCCCTTCGGGAGGTAACATTTTACTGTAGTGGAAATCATAACATAAAGCCTCACCTTTGGGAGGCCGGTACGTCAACACTTAAATTTTCAATCTTATTATCTTGTTTATCTTTCTCTTTCTTTACTTTATCTTTTCATTCATTCATTTATTCTTTCTTTCTTTCTTTCATTTCTTTCCTTTCTTTCATTCGTTCATTTCTTTCTTTCTTTCATTTGCATTTCATAATTCGTTTCTTTCTTTCGTTCATCTCTTTTCTTTCATTCATTCATCTCTTATCTTTTCTTACTATCTTTCATATGATTCCGACCAGGTGGCATTATCATTGCCACCTTGGTCTGGAACACCTTACATAAGCATTTCATATAACACATTAGTTTGTTTCATAAGCATTTCATAAATTATTTCTTTCTTAACACAATTTTCATAATGTGCGTTATGTTAGTCACACTTTAGTGTGTATAGCACTCACATATACAACTTTCATATAATACTTAAACATAGACCTAACATCACATGTTGGTTCATATTGCAGACAAATAAATGCTTGAACTTACAGTTACTTTGCTAGTATCTCCTTTCTTGCTTTCTGGATCCGCAGACGTTCCTTCGTCGCGTCTGCTTCGGATTTCTATAACCCAAAATAACCACAGTTATTTTCGTTATTTATTTCATGCATAAAACTTAATAAAACGTAAAAGTTCTACGTTTTATTTCCCGATCATAAACTTAGGGGTCTAATATCTCATTTATAACTTTTCCATTAACTTTTGACAAAATTACTATTTTACCCCTAACCAGATTTTTTTTTTATCTTAACATTACTTTTCTTTGATTTACAACTTAGTTCTGGCCTTTAAAATCTTAATTAAGTCATTCTAAGTCCATTAGAGCCCTTTTCTATTATTCTTAAAATTTTCGGTCAAAATGACGGTTTTGCCCCTGACGGGTCTTTAGGTCGTATCATTTTTATTTTAATGCTTAGACTAGATTTTCTAAGCCCAACAATCATAAAATAATTTTTCTTAGGCTTTACTGAGCCTTTACAGCATTAATTGCTAAACTTCTCGATTTACTAATCCTTAAAATATCCGTTATCCTTTTCTGAACCTAACTCATTCATTAATCCTTAAAATCATTCGAGAGGGGTCGGGTTTCCATCCGACCACATTTTTACCCTTCATTTCCTAAAATACCCTTTTGTATCGTTTTAGAAATTTCAGCAGCATTTTCGCTTAATTTTTAGGTTCCCGGCGTTTAGGAAACGTCTCAAAACAATCTAACCTATTTCTATTTTACCACGTACTATACCAGAGGTATTTTTTTTTAACGTAAAACTCAACTTTTATGTAAAAATCTTTACATTTTACATATTTTCTTTTTCATCATTTTCATCTATTTTTCTTACAATTTCACATGCCAAATTATATAATTAATACATAATCATTCCAAAACATAAATTAAACAATGAAGGGACCAAAATCACAAAAGAAATCATCCCATCAGCGATCGAACAAACCGTTCGGTCTTGCGTGCATAAACTTTAATTCTTCGTTCTACATATTTAAAATTCCGTCTTGTAATTCCGACACCATGGACGTATCCGGAATGTCGAAAATAGGCCAACGGGCCATTCTTCAATTTTTTATCACTGGGTCACCGTTAACCGGCATTGATCGCCGCTGACCAGCGTTGACCGACGGCGGTGAGGAAAAAGGAGGCCACCATCTCGTAGATCTCGACGTGAGGAACCCATCGGTGGTGTCAATTTCACCAATTGAAGCTCCTATTACCGGAAATCAACCCTCGAAAGTGCGACGACGGCGGCGACGTTGGTTCTCCGTTGTGCCGGCTTTGTTGCCCAAAACTGACTTGGGCCTTTTGTTCTACTCTTCATTCTGATCATTTTGATACCCACTACGTCACTAAACTCTGCCACAATCATTGGATTCCATGGCTGCGACGGCGACGAGCGAGCTTGGGCGGCACAATCCAACGGCCGTTGAGCGGAAATGAGACCTGAGTTTTGTTCTACTCTTCACCATGAATCCATTGGGACCGGAATCGTGGCATTTGGACATCAGACGGCGAAGATATGGTGGCGAGAAGATTTCGACCACCAGTAGCTTCAGGCGACGCGTGTGGCGTGCTCCGATGGCCATTCCGTCGCGTCGACCCACCGTTGGACTCAGCTCGGCGAGAGCTTTCCAATGGTGCTGGCAGTGTCGAAAACAGACGTCGTTTCTGATTCGTCGATACTGTTCATTTTCGGTGTTGGTCGAGGAGAAAAAGAAGATAAGAAAATTATGGGGGGGCCTTTTTTGAATTTTCGAAATTCCCCCCTTTTATACCCCCCTTTTTTTTTTTGAAAATTTTAACATAGGCTATACTGACTAATTTGGGCGTGCTGAACCCAAATATATCAGTTTTATTTTCATCCGAGGTCATCTCGATCAGTTTTCTAGTACTGTGATTTTCCGGTCAAAAATTATTTTTTGTACCCAATTGACTAATTTGGGCATACTGATTCTAAATATATTAGTTTTATATCAAGAAAAGGTCATCTTGACCAATTTTTTGATACTATGTGTTTCTTGATCAAAAATTATATATATATATTTTTTGCACGGTCTAGTACACAGTCGTGTCTATGACCGTGTATATCTCTGTCTAAGTAGTTTCTCTTTTACACGGCCGTGTAACATGGCCGTGTAACTGTATATTTCATGTACACGGTCTTGTACATGACCGTGTACCTTTCTGTAATTTGATTTTTCTCATTACATGGCCGTGTAGCTTAGGTGTGTTTGGGTTTCATTCTCACTACACGGCCGTGTTCCTCTAGTGCACGCCCGTGTACTGTTAAAAATTATATTTAACCTTAAAAAATCACACTCATACACATATAAAATCACTACATTTCACATTTTAAACATGAAATTTATCATGTACATTCTATGTACCGTTTTTTCTGAGAACGATGAAATTTCCCGGTTGTCACATAAACAATCCATTAAGTTATAAATATAACAAACATTGAAGTTATGTAAATAAAAGACTATCTTTTCAAGTTTATTAATGGACTTGTTCGGTGAGAATACCACTTGTCTTGATTGTTTGCCCGCTCTCGAACTCCCTTCAGATCTGCAAAACTTCTTCTTCTGAAAAATCTCAAAATCTATTTTGACTCTTTAAAAATGCAAATAGGAGGCTTTGTCCACCCTTCCCTGCTCGCCACCCGTTAGGTGAGGTGCCATTGCCACATCATTGCTATGTAGATTTTTTTTTTTTTTTAAGTTTTGCTTGTCAACTAGTATCACTTTAAAAAACTCAAAATCTCGAAAGTTAAATTTCAACTCTACAAGGCGACCCACCCAATTTATTCATCATTACAGCCTTTTTATAGAAAACTTATTCTAAGCCAATTTCAGAAGATGTACCCTGAATAAAGAGTTTGAAATGGAGTCAAACTACTTATGTCTCTAAATTTCCGAGCTTTTTATGTCTATCTTCCTTGGTATCAACCTCCCACTGCGTTTTCTACAACTCCAAGTTCACTCTGCCCAATCCTAAATTCTAGAAACCCATAGACGTAATTCTTATTGAACAAACAAAAAACTCATGTGTTATAACAAGATGTTAACATTAGTATCGATTTGACATCTTTTTCGAAAAATACATTGATACCTTAAATATCTAAATACCAAGTCTTCATGAAATGTGAAACCATATACCTATATTACAAAATATACAAGCACCAAAGAAAAAAAAAAACTTGTTCTCGTTTATATATATATATATATATCTCCCCCTTTTTGAGGGAAAAAATTAAGAGTATTAGAAAATTATAAAAAGGAACCAAGGAGAACATATTTTCTTACGTGGAGCGACCAACACATTCTTTTTCTTTTGAGGACCTTCTCTTCTTCAAAAGTCTTGCAAATTAATGTTGATACATATAGAATAATGTGATGTTCCTTGTTCTGCTGAACCTTATACCATTTTTAATGTATTCTTTTTGTAAATATAATATATGTTTCAAAAAAATAAGAAAATAATATTATCAACTTTATATTGTAATGTATCATGTTAATGTTACAGTTATATCTTGTCATTATTATTATGATTTGGAACTTGTGAAAGTAAACTTTTAATATTTAAATTGTTTTAAAAAAATATAAATAACATGATGATTACATAAAAAAGTAAGACACTAATCAATTAAAAAAATCAAATGTTAAATTTGATAATGGCGATAACTTGTGGAAAATTTATCACAAAATTTGCATCTAGAAAATTTGATATCAAATAGCACCTTATTGGAGAGTTTTTTTTTTTTTTTTATAATCCAAATGTCAAAATTTATAATTCACGTAGTTATTTAGCATGTCATTGCGGGAGATACTCTCAACCTTCTGATGAGTATTCCTATAAACCTTCTCGTACTGGTGGAGAGCACATAATTGAAGAAGTTGTAACACTCTATATGCATACAATTGCAGTGTCGTGCTTAGTGAGTGTTAGCATCTTTCTTGGCCCCAAGTATGTTCTAAAAAAACTCTGTGCATGCAACTTGGCAGAAAAGGAGCTCAATTTCCGTACGAATATTTTGAGCCATTATAACTCCATAAATCAAGGATGAGAAGGGAAGAATCTTTTGATAAGTAGGCATAAAACTCATTAGATAATGTGAGAAAATATGAAACATCGAAAAGAAACGATTTCAATATAATCAAATGAGTATTATAAAGAGATGAAAAGTAAAAACAACAACTGGAACTTAACTTTAACCCGAATTAGAAGAACTTGATTGATGCCGAGGCACATGAAACTCATGCTTTCCGTAAAATAGATTCATCTCCTCTGGTTAGTACTCGAGGATTCAACAGACGTCTGTCTTTGAGAATATAACGACAATGACAGTATTCTAAGCACGATCGAATATCGCTTCTGATGAACTTCAAACTAAGCCTTCTCTCTGTCACCAAAATACTTAAGAAAACACTCTAGAAAGTGCCTAAAACAAGAAGAAAGAAATTCTGAATGTGTGTCTAAACATGCTATGTAGGCCTCCTTATATAAGCTGCTAAGGGGAAATGTTACAAAGCAAAAAATAATGGGATTAAAAATTAGTTTAATAAGATTAAAGCCCTACATTATAACCATCCAATTCTTAGGTTACAACCATTTATTTGCCCATTAATCCCATGCATATCAATATCCATTAACATGTACTAAGACAGTAGAATATTAATAGATGAACTATTGATATTCTGAAAAGAAAAAAAATCTAGATTTAACATGTTGGAAATGTAAATAAAATTTTTTTGCAAAACATAGCCCATGTAAGAATAAGTCTAACGGATCATTATTCGTGTTGTCCCCGTCGTACGGGCATACACATTAGGCTTCTAATCCACTGGGTAAGTGAGTTGCACTCCTCTTATGCGTGAGAAAGTCTCTTGGATATACCATCTTACTTAAGTCCAAAAGTACAATCACTTAAAAACTCCATATTACCAAGATGTCTGACTAATGTAGGACTTCATATTTTAGTAATTTTTCGAACAAAATCAAATTTCCAATAAGCAAATTTTGAGTATTAATTTCTCATTCACTCAATTATCATTTTGAGCATATAATATATGATATTGATTTTTGCATCAAGGAGAATGCAAATTCGTCATGATCCATCAGTTTTATAAAGTGGGTTTCACTTAAATTTGGATACGAAAATGACTTTGTAAAATAGTACAAACCATTCTTTTTCAACAGACAATACCAGTAACATCCAAGTCGCTTTGGTAACTGATCCAACCAAATCGAATTTACTAATACATCAACTATTCCAAGAGGCTAAAACAACTAATTAGTTAAAGTAATCTTTTCACTCCTGTCCATTACTATTGCACTTATTGGCTTTTTGATCAAGGAGAAACGTGTCAAGACTAGATGCATCAAGAGCATCGTTCCTAAATATATCTTGTTAAAAATCTTTAGGCCAATGTCCTATGGAAAAAAGACCAAAAGGAAAGAAGAGTATACATTTATCAAAGATCGGGGTCTTTCTAGGATCATTAAATAAATTCTTGAATAAAATTATTTACCGTCTTAACGGAAACACTTAATCCCATTCAAGCTTCAATATTTGAATGTCTCAAACCTAATCTCACAATGTGATTTACTCTTGTCTTAAAATTAATAACTGTGTTTCCAGTTCAATTTCTCTTGCTCAACCCTAGTTTCTCTGTTTAGCAACAAAACTGTGTGATTCCGGTTAATCAAACATTGTCAAGATTATTAAGATGGACTAGCCATTTGTGGCAGGTTATTTGAAAGTCACCACCAAGTCAATTAAGGTATCTATAAATTTTCTGTCAGGAAGGGAATTGTCCATTGTGGTTCAAGTACTACACAAAAATTCTTATAAAATAAAGTACTACACAAAAAATATCCAGCAAAAAAAAGTAATACACAAAAATATTATGAATAATATTTTCTAAAAAGTAAAAATCACACATTAATATTTTCAAAGTAACAAATAAAAATAACACTATAATATAGATGATTTCCCCTTTTTCTTCTTACTGTAAACACACGTAAAAAAAGGCACTTTAATAGAAAAAAAGAAGAAGGAAAAGAAACTAACTACACAAAGAAATGTACCATTAAAGTTCAACATAGTAATGCAGATTAAAAAATATATATATGATAATGCAAATAGTGTTTTTTTCTTTTTCTTTTTTTAACTTAAGAGTGAAGAATTAAAACTTTATACATGTAAGTGAAATTGGATTTGATATTATTATGAGCTTATATTTATAATTATTTTTCTCCTCATGCAAACAAAAGTCAAAAAGACGCAATTTTATTGAGAGAAAAGAGGGAAAAAGAAGTTTTTTAAAAGAAAAGAAAAAAGAAATTAATAATTAGATTTAAAAAAAAAAAGTGCTATATGAAGCACAACACGATATTGAATAGGTTCTTTTTATTTTTTTTTCCTTTTTCGGTGAACACACAAAGGACGCAATTTTATCGATATAGAGGCAAAAGAAGTTTTTAACACGATGCAAAAAGATTTTGTTAATCCTTTATCTAAAAAAATCTAAAAACGAGGCAATTTATTAAAAGATCGAAAGGAAGGGACAAAAAAGTTATAATTCACGCCAGGAAATCAACAAAATCTTGGGGGCAGTTTGGGAAGGATTTGGATATATTTTTTTTGGTTGGAAAAAATTTGTTTTGAAAAAATGTGTTCGGGGAGAAAGATTATTTGGAATGAAAAAACATAACATTTAAAATTTTTTTTTTGAAAAAAATATCAATATGGATATTATTTTATTTCTCTCGAAATTCTATGCAATTTAAAAAAAATATCTCATTTGAACTTGTATACACAAAGTTATGGATTTTTAAAATTTGGAATTTATTATAATATTTTACAGATGTAAATAGTAAAAAGTGATAGAGTGTTAAAAAAAATTAGTTTTATAAATGTCAAAACCTTGTCCTTAAACTGGGCTTAATCAAGAAAATGACTTTGCTAAGGAGCAGAAGACCAAAAATAAAATATAAAAAATATAAAAAATGAAAATGATTTGTTAAAGAATAGTGATAAGAGTCATTATTGTCCAACACCACACATTAAGAAAGAGTAAGTCATGCAGCATGTGACACGGTAGGGTAAGATTTGGCCTTTATGGATCATTCCAAGGTCAAAAAAGAATTTTTTTTTTTTTTTTTTTTATAAAATATGATGATATTATTGGACTTTGGTGAAGGAAACATAGGATCTGTTTAGTTCATATTTTTGATTTTAAAATGAAATATTTTCTTGTTTTTAAAATGAGAAATCATTTGTTTTAATTCTAAGAATCTGAAATAGTATTCGGATGTGAATTTTTTTTTTGTAATTATGAAAAAGATAAATTTTTCTGAAATGATGTTTGGGTAGATCTTAAAAACAACAATCTGAAATTTATTTTTTTAACAAATATAATAAAATCTATTTATATTTTAAGAGGGTATTGATATATTTTTGTTACTCTACTAATTTTGAACACATTAAAAAAAAAGAATCATTTTAATGGGGGAGGAAATGAAAAACTTTTAAAATTTTAAATTTTAAAGAGAAGAGAGAAATTTATGTTAAACCTTTATGTTTTCTTCATGTCTACAAGAAATTAGAGAAAGGAAAAAAGCAGAAAAGAAAAAGGATAAATTTTTTTTATTGGTAAAGAAAAGAGAAAATACTAGGGATGTAAATTTTAATTCTAATATTTAAGTATTAATTTGTGTGATATATAAAAGTGTTTAAAATATTATTATATTAATTAATTATTTCTATTAATAAAAATATGATGTATAAATTATGCTTAAAAAATTAGAATTAAAGAATATCTCTTTCAATACTAAAAAAAAAAAATGGATGGTACACAATTGCTTTTTTTTATTATATATTAGGGAAAATCATATATCATTGATTTTGGATTTTCTTTGACTGTGTATCACACATAGCGATGATTCTTATCCCCGTTTTTTATCATCTAAAGATCTTTGATCCCATTAAACGAGAGAATTAATATAATTTTTATCTAAACCGTCAATTTTCTTTTTCTCCTTCGTATTCAAACGCGCTTTAGTTATTTCAGGAGTCATCAAATCTTTTTACAGCACAAGCTGGCTTGTAAATGTTAGCGCATATATATATATATATATAAATACATGTGAGTGGACATGTAAGTACCTGGTCTAACCATTTCATCATACCATCGATAAGTCTTTCAGAACCACCAATTAAATTATGGCAGAACCAAATACAGTGGAAACAATTGAGGTATGCTCGGCGGCTCCTGCAGTGGACGCGGAAAAAAAGATGACTTCTTTTGTGAAGAACCTTTTTTTTTTTTTTTTTTAAATAATAATAAGCTATAGTTTATTTGAAAAAGGAGAAATAAAGTAAAAATAACATAATGAAGTTCGTATAAAAATAAATTCTCAATCCTTCAAGGATTGAAGGCCATAGGGAAAAAAAAAAAAAAAAGGCTTTTGTGAAGAAAATTTCCAATTGATGCTAGGTTAACTAAATAAAGGTCCCCATTTTTAAAAGTGATATGTGTTCACTTGTTTAGAGTGATTTATACCGATATTTTTTGTATTTTTTCAAAATTACAGTTACATATATTTAATTAAAATTAATAACATCAACCTTCTCTAATTTTATAAATAAAATTACAGAGATACTCTTCTGTTAGTTGACTATTTATTATAACCAAAATACCAGAAACGTCCTTCCTTACATTTAAAAATATCTTTAGCTATCTACCTAATTATTAAATGACACTTTTATCCTATTTGAAAAAAAAAAAAAAAGATTTCTAATTGATTTTTAAACACTTACAATAATAAGTTGCACTTTTGTTATTTTTTTTAAATTGTTATTTTTTTAATTATTTGGATGGACAATTTATACTTACTAGAGATATTTAAAAAAAATTAAGTAGCATATAATTGTAAAGCTTACATAATTATGTCAAGAATATTCATAAAGTTTATTTTTATAAGAAAGAATAATAAAAATTATTATGTTTAATTATTAATAGATAATAAGAGATTTAAATGATTATGTGATGTCAAATTCTTTTTTATTTTTAAGTAAATTATTATTCTTTTTAAATGAAGTATTAATATAATCATATTTTACATTATTCTAATAGAATAAAATGATTGTTGTTATTTTTTCCCCCTTAAAACTCCCTTTTTTATCTTTAAAAATAAATGATATTGATTTTAAAATTTAGTGTCTCTTCAATTTACAACTAATATAACCAAACTCAACATAATTTTTTATTTAATAAAAACACCAAATTTCAATAACTTTCATTACAGTAAATGGAATTTTATTATCTTTTGTTTTAAACTCCCTATATATTACTCAAAATATATTTTAGTCATTTCATATATAAATTTAACATAGTTAAAAAGAGTAATGTTGATGTTTTTAGTTTTGATTAAGTGAATGTCTATGTAATTTTTCTTAAAAAATAAGAGATATCAATGTAATTAATTCTATTTGTTTATATAAATGTCTCATTTTGTGTCTCTAGATTTTTTATTTTTTCCTTCTGTTATATGGTTTTTGCTTTCACCAAGTTGTACGTAAGTGTCGTCCACTTACTTTCTTCAACCTACGTTTTTTTAAATACAGGGTCTCCTAAACGCTTGTATTAATATTGAAGGAAATATCTTGCGTGGGCTTAAGAAATAATTGAAACAATCCCATACCAAAAAATAAAATAAAATAAAGTCATTAATAAACACGCCAGCTCATAGTTTGAGTAATAATCCTATTATGTTTAGATTTATATTACGTTTGGACAATGTATTTTAGTATTACGAAAACTAATTTTATACTAAATGTAAAATCTTACATTCAAATACAATCATTTTTAACATATTATAAAAATAATTACTATTTAAAAGATTTTGAAAATAATTACATTAATTTTTCAACCATAACTATTTATCTCTATTTTTATTAATTACATCCACTTTTCAATTCTAAAATACTTTTTATTCAAACATACATTTTATTCAAATATAAAACAAATACTTTTCAATCAAATACAACGCTAAAAATTTTTTTTAAATATAATTAAAATATAATGTGTTTACTAAACGTTCATTTTAAGCCTTTGTTAATTAAAGGTCACTACCACTTCAAAACTAGTATGACAGCCAAGTTTCTGACTTTTTTTTTCTTTTTGGGTGCTGAATACATCTTACATTCACGTCGAGTTTTATCGTTCTGTAAAATTCAGAAGGCAGGCCAATGAAGATAGAAAATATCTTTCCTGTTTTATTGTTCAGTTATAGTTGATAACTGTACTATTTATAAAATTAAAAAAAATTAATTAACTTTAAAAGATTCAATAATCTATAACTATATTATAAAAAAATGTTGTCTTTTTATATTATTTAAAAATATGATGTCTTTATTTTGTCTTTTTGTTCTCTTTGTTGACTTTTTTTTCTTTTTCTTTTTTCTGTCATTTACTTCCTTCTTTATTTTATTTTCTATTTTAATTTTTCTAATAAATTTTTTTTATATATTTATAATTGACTCATTTAAAAAACTTTTTTTTAAATTTGTCCCCACGCAAAGTAATTTTTTTTAAAGATGTCTCAACTAATTTTTTTCTCACAATTCTTTAAATTGTTATATTCCCTAATCACTTGTTACTTGATTCTATTACTCTTTAATATACACTATATAAATTAAAAAAACCTTAAAAAAATAAATTAAGAAAAGATATTAATTTTTTTCAAAATTTTAATATCGAATATTTATTTTATAAAAAAATAACATTTGTAATTTTTTAAAAAAAAAATTTAGTACATTAAATCTACAGGTGCGAAGTACACGCCAAAAGACCAGTTGAACCAAAAGAGAAATAATAAATAGATGTGTATCACCCTTTGAGAAATTATCATACCTTTAGGTAACTCTTTCAGAAACACCCACTTGATTATGGCAGAACCAAATACAGTGGAAACAATTGATGTCTGCTTGGTGGCTCCTGCAGTGCTTGATCAAAGCTCAGTGCCCAAATCCCTTCCTCTTACTTTCTTTGACCTGCGTTTTTTACGTCTCGCACATATTGAACGCTTGTTCTTCTATGAACTGTCAGCCCCAGAAGCCTTCTTTCACTCCACAATCCTTCCAAGACTCAAACATTCTCTGTCTCTCACCCTCGGCCACCACTTCCTTCCTGTCGCCGGAAAGCTCACTTGGCCGCCTGATTCCTCCAAGCCAATCCTCACTTACACCCAAGGTGACACGGTTTCGGTCACTGTGGCCCGGTCGAACGTTCATTTCTCTCTTCTCACAGGTCAGAGTGAAGCCACATGGTGGCGAGTGAAGGAACATGTTCATTTCAACTTTTAAAATTTCTATTGTTTACATTTCAATATGTCATTAAAAATCAAAATATATCCCCCTTCAATAAAAACTATCTGTAAGATTTTTTTTTTTGTTTTTAAATAGTGCCTTGATCACTTAAAAATTTTCTGGCTCTACCATGCAGGCACTGATAACGTCTTTTTTGATGCAAACATATGCCAATCCCTAGTGCCAAACTTGTCAGCATCCAACGAACAATCAGCTGTTTTAGCAATTCAAATCACCGTGTTTCCCAACCGCGGGTTTTCCATTGGGATCGCAAATGATCACGCTGTCCTCGACGGAATAAGTTTCGTCACATTTATGAAATCATGGGCTCACGTATGCAGATCCCTGGGAGTTCATGTTCATGAGGATCAACAGTCTCGCATTTGTTTGCCAGCCGATGTAGAACCATTCCACGACAGAACTCTTATTAACGACCCTGCCAATCTTGAAGCCTTCCTCTCCAGCCAGTGCCTGAATTTTGAGGGACCAAACAACAGAAGTCTGCTGCCTATCAAACGTCAACTTCCGCCTGCTTCGTTTCGAGGGACTTTCCAATTGCCACCTGAAAAGATAGAAAAGCTGAGGCAATTGGTAAAGGTAAACAAAAACAACCAACGTGATCATCATTCTGTTAATTTGTCCACATTTTCTCTGGCATCTGCGTATATATGGGTTTGTTTAGTTACGGCAGAAGGAATTAAAGACAAGAAAGTAGTTCTTCATTTCCCTGTGGATTTAAGGTCTCGCTTAGAACCTCCTCTTCCTCAGACATATTTCGGTAACTGCATTACCTTTGGGAACGCGATCGCAGAAACCGAACTCTTATTAGGAAAGGATGGATTTTCTGCCGCTGTAAATTCCATTAACAAAGCCATTAAAAAATTGAGGGAGGACTGGGTTTCGGGATTTACAGAGGGTGCTAGTGCTCTGGCCCTTGGACGGGTATTTTCCATTGCATCGTCTCATCGTTTCGGGTTCTATGGTACTGATTTTGGATGGGGACAACCGAGAAAGGTGGATGGAGGAAGTAAAAAGGTAACGGGAGTGATATTCTACCTGGACGGTAGAAATGGGGATGGAGGAGTTCAGATTGGATTGGTTTTGAAGAAACATCACATGGAAGCATTCACTTCTTTATTTGTCGAAGGTTTTGAATCTCTTTGAATTAGCAAGTTGCGTATAGCAATAAAGCATGATTAAGAGCTAGCTTTCCTTCTTTTTTCAGATAAAACTTGTATGAAAAATAATAATAATTAGCACTCTCTCTGTCTCTTTGATATTCTTTTGGGTTAAGCTATGGCAAGAGTGACGTTTGGTTGAATCGGTTGCGAGAAGTGCAGTCTCTGCTATTAATTGCAGGAGTTTCTTGGGCCATGATTTGTTCTATTATTTCACATGTAATTTTTTCCCCCCCTTTTAGATGAACTTTATGGGTTGATGCCCTTATGTGCTCGCTTTACGTAGCTCTGTTTTTGTATACTATGGTTTGGTTCAGTGATTTTTCCATATTATTATATATGCTAAAAGAGGTTTGTAAAAGACTGTTCCTCCTAGTAGTGCTCTTCCGTTTTTGTCCTTGCTAAATTGCTCGGCCTTTGCCCAGTTGAGTACTGCTTTGGTTTCTAATTTTTAGATATTCTTTTTTGGCTTTTCATTTTCTTTTATCTCTCATCTAGCCCATGTTTGGCTGAGTGTTTCTTACGCTTCTGCTTTTTTTATCCTCTCTCTTTTGGCTTTAATTTTCTTTTATTTTTTAGCTGATCTCTGCTTTGTTAAGTGCTCCCATGATTCTGTTTTTTGAATCTTCTCTTTTTATTTTTCATTTACTTTTCTCTCTCATGTTTCTAGCCTTTTCTTTGTCTTTTGTTCTTCATCTCTTTCGTGCTCTTACCCATCCATTTAATTTATATATTAAAATATTTAAAAATTATTTAATTATTAATTCAAATATTTATATTCACATATTTCTATTTTAAACATCTTTATATTAAATATTACTAAACATAATGAATTTCCTTTAATTTTCTCTACTAACTACTCTTTTTCTCCATACAACATAAATAACGGCATTTTTACAGTAAATAACTTTATTCTTTTAACCCAAAAAACAAAAAAGAAAATTAAGAAAAACACACAAAAAAAAAAAAACCGAAATAATATAGTGTATTCTGTAGCAACGTGTAACAGGCACACAAGCACGTTTTTATCTAAAAAAAAGTGGATAACATGCATGTACAAGGTTGCTTATGAAAATGTCTACAATATTTTTATGTTAAAAGTATTAGGTAACAATGATACAAAAGCAAGGCTTTTATTTTTTTGTGATTGGTTGATCTTTTCCAACTTTTTTGACGAAATTAAACTTTTTTTTGTGAAGAACTTTTTTTTTTTAATAATAATCAAAATTTTATTTTAAAAAAAGGGAAAATTAACACGATAAATTTCATACAAAAATAAATTCTCTATCCGTTGAGGATCAAAGACCATAGGAAAAGGAAAAACAAAATTAGGCTTTTATTAAGAAAATTACCAATTGATGCTTAAATCAAGGTTCCTATTTTAAAACTAAGCAATCTGTGTTCACTTGTTTATGTAAGCATTTGTTTGACACACAATTTTAACTGTAACTAAATTGTATTTTCTATTTCAATTTTTATTTTTTTCTGACTAGTTCTTGAAAAATTAATTCAACTCTAACTTAAAATTTTCAGCTCCAACTTTTGGTAACTCTTTCATGAACACCAACTTGATTAGGGCAAAACCAAATACAGTGGAAACACTTGAGGTCTGCTTGCTGGCTCCTGCAGTAGTAGATCAAAGTTCAATACCTAAGTCCCTTCCTCTTACTTTCTTTGACCTATGTTTTTTATGTTTAGGGTCTCTTGAGCGCTTGTTCTTCTATGAGATGTTAGCTCCAGAAGCCTTCTTTCACGCCACAATCCTTCCTAGATTCAAACATTCTCTGTCTCTCGCCTTCGGCCACCACTTCCTTCCTGTTGCCGGAAAGCTCACTTGGCCTCCTGATTACCCCAAGCCCGCCACGACTTATGGCCCAGGTGACACGGTTTCGGTTACTGTGGCCCGGTCCGACATCGATTTCTCTCTTCTCACAGGAGTGCAGTCACATTCTCATCTCAACTTCTGAAAGTTCTATTTTTGTACATCTTTAGTCGTGGCCACCTATTTGAACTGAAAAATTATAATTGTATCTCTTCTCATTGTATAATTTAAAACAAAAATATCTCTTCATGATTCAATAAAAACTATCTCCAACTTTAATTTTATTTTGCGTAGTAAAATTTTCGTGCTCTGCAATACAGGCACTGATAATGCCGTTTGCGATGCAACAATATGTCATCCTCTAGTGCCTAACTTGTCAAAATACGGCAAACAATTGGCTGTCTTAGAAATTCAGATCACCGTGTCTCCCAATTGCGGGTTTTCCGTCGGGATCACAGTTATTCATGTGGTCCTCGATGGAAAAATTTTGGTCATATTCATGAAATCATGGGCTCACATACGTAAATCCCATGAAATTAGAGATGGGGTAGGAGATTATGTTCATGATGATCAAAAATCACATAATTGCTTGCCAGTGGATCTAGAGCCATTCTATGACAGAACCCTTACTAACGACCCCGTCAATCTTGAAACAGTTGCTACATTTAGACGGACCAAACAATAGAAGTTTGCTGCCTCCTGAACGTAAAGGTCTGCCTGATTTAGCTCGAGGGACTTCCCAATTGCCACCAGAAAAAATCGAAAAGCTAAGGCAATTGGTAAAGGTTAACAAAAACGATCAACAAGATCATGATCATCCCTTTCACGTGTCTACATTTTTGCTAACATCTGCGTATATACGGACTCTTTTAGTTAAGGCAGAAGGAATTAAAGACAAGAAAGTAGTTCTTCACTTCCCTGTGGATTGAAGGTCTCGCTTAAAGCCTCCTCTTCCTAGTACATACTTTGGAAACTGCATTTCCACGGCGTACGCGGCTGTGGAAACCGAGTTCTTATTGGGAAAAAAAGGGTTCCCTATAGCCGTAACTGCCATTAGTGAAGCTATAAAAAATTTGGTTAATGGAGTTCTCGAGGGAGCAGAGAACTGGGTTTCGAGATTGACGGGTCTTTCTAGTACTCCAGCTCTAGGACGTGTATTTGTCGTCGCATTGTCTCGTCGTTTCGGATTCTATAATACTGATTTTGGATGGGGATAACGGATAAAGGTCGACGCGGTCTGTAAAAGAACAGCGGGAATGATTTGCTTTTTCGATCGTAGAAACGGGGATGCGGGAGTTCAGGTTGGTTTGGTGTTGAAGAAACATCACACGGAAGCTTTCACTTCTTTATATGTTCAAGGTCTTGAATCTCTTTGAATTAGTGCTGCATAATTTAAGGGTGTATGTATAACAAGCCACGGTATACATCAGAATAACAATATATATATATATATAACTACGTTTGGATGTTGGGTAGCTGTTATGAGGTCGGATTGCGGCAGCTTTTTTTTTTTTTAATGTGTATTTACAATCCTAAAGCATAAGCTGATTCATCCTTATTTTTCTCTTGTTTTTTTATTTTTTCAATTGTTCTTTTGAATAGTACAGGTATTTATGAGTTTATCTCAAGTTCCTTCGGCAGTTATTTTTCTGTTTGAAAGGCAAGCATTATTTCTACCAAGCTTGCATTAATATATTTTTTTCTTTAAATAAGTGAGTCCCTCATTATTCCAAGAGTGTTTTTCTTTTTCTTTTGTATCTTTTCTTGAAGTTAATTAATCCTTGAAAATATGGGGCAGGCATAATTCTTGTTGAGACCTTTTCATTTTGCGCGATCTAAAATAGATATAGGTACATCCATGTGAATCATTTGCGTTCTCTTTTCCTCTTTATTTTCTTATTTAATATTCAATTATTAATCATACATGCCTGCTTATCATGTTTCATCTCGGCAAGAAATCACGGAAAAGATAAAGACTAATTACTTTTTTTGTCCTTTGACCTTTAGGTCTTGTCACAAAAAGCACCTAAACTTTAATTTATAACATATTTTCCCTTAAATTTTAAAATATTTATAGATTTTTCTCCTTAGTTGAATTTTTTATAGAAAAATATACATAGCATTTGTTGGCAGCATGAGCTAGGGCATTAAGCATGATATTATAAAGTTATCCTTATAATTACATTAAAAGAGTAAATATTGACAACTAACTGTCTTTTTTTTCCATTTTGCTCTTGTATGTTTAACTTTATAATTTCACGTTTAATAAGAGTAATGAGTATCATATGTGCTATTAATGAATGTTACTTTGTAATTTCATACTTAATATTTTTGTAAAGTACATTTTTCCCTAAAAAAATATTTAAATTTGAGAGAGGGGGGGGGGGGGGGGGGGGGGGGGGGGGGGGAGGGGGGGAAATCTATAAATGTTTTATAGTTTGTGGAGAAATAATGCTAAAAATTAAAATTTGATGGCATTTTGTGAAAATGCATAAAGTTTGTGGGGAAAATGTGTAATTTGTCCAAAAAATAATAAAAGATTACTTTCATAGATAGCCATTGAATTATAGACCTCTATTCAAGTTTGTCCCTATTTATTCAAAACCAATCATCATGCCCCCTGATATATAGAAATTGTTCAAAATGCTCTTTTAATGTATATCTGTTTATGATTTTAATGTTAACAGAGGAATTATTTTCGTAAATAATACATGAATTATAGACCTTGATTTGTCTCTTATTTGTTCGAAATCCTTTAAAATGCTCCCAAGATATATAGAAAATCGTCTAAAATACCTCTTTTATTAAATTAGATATGAAAGGAACATAAACAAAAAGAATATTTTAAACGATTTTTTATATATTGGAGAGTATAATGAGCAGTTTTAAACAAATATAAACTAACTTAAATAGAGATTTATAATTTTAGGGCTACTTATGAAAATAATACTTAATTTTTTTGGTGGTCACATGGTTCGGACTCTAGAATTTTGTATATTAGATGCCTATTTTAATTAAATATACAATTATTTATTTTTGTCGAAAAGATATACAATTATTTTTTTTTATTAGCACGCAAAGTTGTATAGTAGTAATGTTGGATCCATTTTGATCGTATCATATAATTTTAATTTTAACTCACAATAAATACGGACTGTCCTCTTTTACCTCTGAAGTTTAAAATGTCACACCTTCTATGACAGAAAACATTAAAAAACTAAGTGAAACGTGGGAGGAAAGCAATTTGGTAAATTGTGAGGCCCATTTTTTCTTAATAAGGGGGTGGGGATTTGGTGATCAAAACCAACTTTTTAAGTTTTTTTTTTTATTTCATCGTTAATTTTTACTAATTATATCTCTAAAATTTTATAATGAATTCTAAATTTTAAAAGTCTATAATTTAACATATATAAAGACAAATGAGGTGATTTTTTTAAAATTACATAGAATTTTAAAATGAATGAAACAATATATATATTGATTTTTTTTTTCAGATTAAATTTTTAAGATTTTATGCCTTTTTACTCCAAAAAGTTTTTTTTTTCTCCAAATACATTTTTTAAAACTTTTTTTTTCTAAAAAAAAAAGAAACTTCTTCATAATTCTCACTAAACTGGCCCTCAATGTTGGGTTTTGATTACATATATTAATTGAATTAGATCCTGCAATAATATTGTTTAAGTTAGAAAACATAATTTGGTTTAATTCACCCGCTTCAGTATCACGCAGCTTGCCAGCAGATCTAGAACCTTTCTATGACATAACACTTATTAACGACCCAGCCAATCTTGAAACCATCTTCTTCTTGAACCATTGGCTAAATTTTGAGGGACCAGACAATAGAAGTTTACAACCTCTCAGATGTCAAGGTCCGCCTGATTCGTTTCGAGGCACTTTCCAATTGCCACCCGAAAAAAATAGAAATGCTTATACAATTGGTAAAGTTAAACAAATATAATCAACATGATCATCCTGTTGGTGTATGTGTATCCACATTTTCTCTAACATCTGCATATGTGTGGATTTGTCTAGTTAAGGCAGAAGTAATTAAAGATAAGAAAGTAGTTCTTTGCTTTCCTATGGATTTAATGTCTCGCTTAGTACATATTTTGGAAACTGCAACGCCACTGGGTACGTGGTTGTAGAAACAGAGTTATTACTGAGAAAGGATGGGTTTTCTGTAGCTGTAAATGCCGTTAATAAAGCTAAAAAAAAAGGATAATGGAGTTCTCGAGGGAGCAGAGAACTGGGTTTCGAGATTAACGGAGAGTATTAGTACGCCAGCACATGGACGTGTATTTTAACTTACATCGTCTCATTGTTCTGGGTATTATTGTACTAATTTTGGATAGGGACAATTTAAAAAGGAGAATGGTTTTGAAGAATCATCGTATGGATGTTGCTCAAGATCACGAATCTCTTTGAATTAGCGCCGCGTATCCCAATAAAATATGAGTGGCGACTAGCTTTCCTTCATTCAAAAAAAAGAAAAAAAAAAAGAAAACCAACTTGTTTTCTCGTATAAAAGTTCTATGGTAAATAATAATTAGCACTTTCTTTGTCTCTTTGATATTCTTCCAGGATAAGCTATATATTAATTTACAGACATCTCCGCTGCACAGTGACGGTTTGGTTGAATCAAATGGGAGCAGCGGAGTTTCTGATATTAATTCTAAGAGTTTTCTTGGGCCATGATTGGTTCTATTATTTAACGTATTTGTTTTCTTTTAGATGAACTTGATGGTTGTAATCCTCCCACAACCCCCACCCAACACCACCACCCCCCCCCCAACCTCCCTGAGCAAAGGCTGTTGCTCATTCATGGTCTGTGCTCTGACACGCCTTGTTTATGTGTTGATGCCCGTCTGTGCATGTAAGCCTTTATTATGTTATTTATACTTAACTTTACTTGTGAGTAATAATAATTTCTTATACAAAATCACTTGAAATTACAGAATAATTTTTTTATATAATAAAAAACTTCATCATACATTCTCCACGGTCTTCAAGTTTACAAACATATACTTATCATATCTCTTAAAGTCTTACATATTAGAACCTTATGCACACACACACACATAAACATCTATAGTTTTAAAATATAATAATTACATTCAAAATATTCTTTGCGGAATAACTACCCAGTAGTATCCCACACCGCTTTTGCTTGCCTCTCATCTTCATCCGCAATTGCTCTCACGCATTATGCTATAAGTTGTTTACCTACAAGATGAATATAACTATTGAGCTTTCGTTCAACAAACAGAAACATAGATCTTGCAAAGTATATACCATTAAAGCATGTATAGATGTATAATTTGATTATGTTTTATGGAATTGAGAAGGGATCCAATTATACTCAATTATGGATGTCTTATTTCCTTTTATGAACTTATCTCTTTACTTATCTTTCTTATTTGTGGGCCCCTATGTGTATGTATCGGGTGCGCACGTTCAACTGGAGGTTAGAGTTTGCAAGGTTCTTAACAACACCGAGATCATAATCATAATTGGAATTTATACGAGTCATAAGTTAATTCTCCATTATCTAAAGGGAGGTGATATGACACCTTACTTTATCTTAATTAGTCTTAGCCTTTACTAAATCTTAGTATATCATATACCACTTAAGTTTTATACATACACTAGGCTTAAGACTTGAGTTTCTTAATTATAAACTTATTAGTCTTGATGCAATAACATGAAACGACATATAACATAAATCATATATTAAGTATCAAACAAAGCATTTATGTAAACTTGGTATAGATTGTGTTATGTGACTAAATGTGGCATACTTGTGAGCTGTGCCATGAACATGCTGTAATATATCATGGCATGATAATCATGTAATGGCATGGTAAAATATTCCACCACACAACAAAATCGGCTCCTAACTTGATGAAACTCATATGGTAATTATGAATAGTTTCCATTAAGAAGTTACTATAAAAGACGAGAGGGGTCATATCGCTCCCATTTAAGATCCTATCTTCTTCGACAGAACAATCATAGATTATCTAAGAAGTTCCTAAGAAAGGCTAGAGGGTTACAAAGGTCACACTTAAAAAGCAATCTCATTAAACAGAGCGATCTTAAAGTATACATATCCATATAGCCAAACACAACATCATAGGAGGTACTAAATATATTATACTAAACATATTCAACTCATTCCTATCATGTACCTATAGTTTAAAAATAATAATATTTTCATACTCTATGCAAGGTTTGTACTTACCTTCCTTACAATAACCATACTTTTAACTTAGGCCACAATCTAAGTTCCATAGCCTAAAAGCAAATCCAATATCGAGTATTACTTATATGTACTCATTAGATAAAATTTTCTTAATTTCCTTATATGGAAAGGGAATCAAGATTTATCTTCATGGGTTATGTCTTGAAGTTATAATGTATAATTAAAACTTAAATCATAATATATATATATATGGGTATATTTATCTAAGTCAAATAGCAATTGAATCTAGAACTTTAAATTCATTTTGCTAACTTTATAACAAAATTATTACTTTGATTCTTAAAAGTAAAAAAAGTTTATATGTTTGGAAAATATACTACACTTTCTAAAAAAATTCTCCAAGTCTAAATTTTGAAAGTTTCTCTCTTTTTTTTTTTTTTTTTTTTTGTAGCGTTGCAGCACTTGGACTTAGGTTCCAGCAGCGCCGCGGTGGTGCCTGGCCAAAGTCGCAGCACGCTGGCCCCCAAGACAAGCCCTGCCTGGGCCATGGCCAGGTGCTGCAGCACCTAACAGGGCTAGGGCTAGTCCAAACTTTTTTTTTTTTTGAAAATTTATTAACTTTAAAACCATTTAGATTTTGACAAAACTTTCATCATGAAAAATATTTATTTGCATGCTATCGACCTTTTTCATGTTTGTAACAAAGTCTATTTTTGTCCATGAAAACCATATTTTCCCAAAATTTCATAATCCATCAATTTTGAGATTTCTTACCAAATCATTGATTTTTAACATTTCAAAAATCATGATTTTATTCTTGTAAAATTCTTAAAACATATATACACTGTATCTCAACTTTAATAAATCTTTCTAAACTTTCTTATGAGTTTTCTAACTCATGAAAATCATTTTAGTTGCTAACTTTCTAATGAAAAAATCACATTCAAGATCATCGATTGAAGTTCTTTTTACTAAACAAAACTTCAAACTTTATTAACATGAATAAGATGAAAGTACAAACATATTCATAACTTCTACTTTGTCAAATCACCAAATCTAACTTATTCTAACTATTCCAACTTCAATAATATAAAGTCTAGAGTATTACCTTAACTTGAATATTGGAGTTTCAGCTCTAGAATTTCCCTAGAAAGCTAAAACACACATGAACAATTTCTCACTTCCTAACTCATAAAAATTATATACTAAAAGAAAACAAAAACTTTGCTCAGAAAAACTACCTCAATCAATCAATCTATTTCCAGAACTTGGTTACGACATCTTAAAGAACAACTTCTAAACTTGAGGAACTTCTTAATTCTAAAAGGACAAGGACGATGCTTGGGAAGTGGGAAAATGGAAAAGAAAATATGGGAAATCAAGAGAGTGTTTCTTAAGGAAACTTTAGAAGACTTAAAAGTAAACTAGAAAGAACTACTAAAGAGAACAAGAGAGATTTTGGAGTGTGAAGAAAATGATGGGGAATGAGGTCCTATTTATAGGCTTGAGGAGGATTAACTTTTTAATTGAGTTTATTGTTGTCTAGAGCACTTAATCACACTTAGCCCTTTCTTAATATAATTTAAACCTAAGCTCTGTTAGGTCATAGTCTATATTTTCAAGTCATCTTGTGTTGTCATTTCATGCTAGAATTGATGGAAAAATCCACTAACTTTGGTCTTGTCATCTTAGTGTGTTGTAGAAGGTATTCCAAAGTTTTTAGCTAAATCACCAACCATTGATCTTTGTACTAGGAAATTCCTAGTCATTAGATCAAAATATTCCATCTAGCTATTATCTTACACAAATAAATTTTAATATGTTAACTCGACAAAACAGTATTTTTCCTCAACTACTCCTAACACAATTTCCAATGTGCTATACTGCTAATGAGTTAAGCAATATTAATTTTATAATATCCGTCATGATCATGGACATAATTATTTTATAATGAGTAATTAAGTCTATGAGTACTGTTTAATTACCAATTTGAATGGATTAAACAAAATAAAGAAAAGTTTAATTTCTATTCATACAATAAAAGGGACAACCGAAAATAAATCGGTTTACCCTATTTACTCTTGAGCAATATATATATGCATATATATATGTATTAAGTAATATGTTATTACATGTGTGTCCGTGTGCGTAAAATGCAATATCAAGAAACTGGTCAAGATGACATTTTCTTGACATAAAACTGATATATTTATAATCAGTATGCTCAAATTAGTTATTTGAGCACAAAAGTGAATTATGAACGAAAATTACGCAGTATCGAGAAAATGGTCAAAATGACATTTTCTTGACACAAAACTGATATATTTATAATCCGTATGTTCAAATTAGTCAATTGAGTACAAAAAGTGAATTATGAACAGAAAATACGCAGTGTTAGGATATTGGTCGAGATGACCTTTTCTTGATATAAAACTGATATATTTAGAATCTATATGCTCAAATTAGTCATTTGAACATAAAAATGACTTCTGAGTAGGAAACATGTAGTATCCAAAAACTAGTCGGGATGACCCCATATGAGTATAAAACTGATATATTCATGATCAACACGCCCAAATTAGCTAATATAGCATAAGTCAAAAATTTTGCACGAAATAAGTACATTTTGCCTGTGCAGTGATAGTATAGTATAGGACACAACCACAGAATCGAAAAGGAATAGTAGGTAGATACAGAGAAAGCCCATAGCACCTACAATCCTTGTAGATATGATTAGAATGAGAATCGGATCAAGAAAATACCTATTCAGTAAAGGTTAGAACACAATCGGGTAATTACTGAACATCGTTATAAGAAACTAGACTGTTAGAAAAGCTTTTGTAGATGAAATTTACACTGCAAAAGCTTACTTAGGTGAGCAAAGAGACATTAAGTGATGACAATCCCTTGATTTTGGGAGGATGGTTTGATTTTTGGTTAAAAAAATGGGATTTTGGGAATATGAAGTACATGGCATTAAGGTGTGCATTTATTACCAAATTTTTGGCCATCCCTTGCAGCACCAACCGGATTTCTTCATGGGGGGGAGCAGCTGAGTTTTGTTCCCATTAAACTTGACTAATTAGGCTTGTAAACTCATTTAATGTTAGCCTATATATAGGCCACTAAGTTTTTAGGGGTTACTTTTCTTTCCTTGCATTTTTATAGCCATCAAAAAGGAGCATAAGCCCCTCGCTTTTTTCTTGCTGCTGGCCGAGCCCCTCTCATCCAAAATACACAAAGTTTAGCAACAAACTTGCTTGCTTGGAAGCCCATTTCTTAAGCCACACTAAGGTAATGCACTAAACCCTTCCTTAGTAATACTTCCTTTAGTTAAGTTTTGATCTTAAGAGATTTGCGGTGTATTTATGCTTATGGGTTGTAATAATTTTTATTTTGAGCCTTAGATGCCTTATTATGTTGATTATGCGGTTGTGAGGTTGTGTTTATGATTGTATGGCTTGTGATGTGTGTGGATCATTAGGGTTACACAAAAAACCTAATCTACCATTTTTTTTAGCCAAAATTTTACTATTTTCGAGCATGACAATGGTAAAATATGGAAAAGCGCAAAACACAAAATTTTTAGAAAATTTTATTCTAGACATTTTTGTGTTCTAATGAGCCTTGCCTAAAAATGATGTTAAAATAGGTAAACGGGCCATTTTTTGGCCAGAGGTCAAAACTAGGACGGTAAACCTGAAAACAAGGGTAGTTTCGGGTTTCACTGTTTTCGAGCATGATAATAGTAAAATCTGAAAAAGTGAAAAACATAAAATTTTTAGGAAATTTGTTCTGAATATTTTTGTGTCTGATGAGCCTTGGCTAAAAATGGGGTTAAGATAGACAAACGGGCCATTATCTGGTCAGAGGTCAAAACTGGAACGGTAAACCTAGAAACAACGGTAGTTTTGGGTTTCATTATTTTCGAGTATGATAATGGTAAAATTTGAAAAAGTGAAAAACATGAAAGTTTTATAAAATTTTATTCTAGATATTTTTATGTAATGAGACATAGCTAAAAATGATGTTAAGATAGGCTAATGGGTCATTTTCTGGCCGGAGGTCAAAATTGTGATGGAACACCTAGAAACATGGGTAGTTTTGGGCTTTTGTAAAAGCAAGCAAGCTCAGGTCCGAATCGGGTTCCGAGCTCAATACGAAAATGTAGACTATGTCGAAAACTTAAAAATGGCATGTCTTGAACAGAGGTTGATGCCCTTTTGTGTTGACTATACAGATCTATTCATGTTGAATCTATTTTGTCTCAATAAATTTTCCAGATTTTCATCCAAGAGATATATATATATTATCTGCTTGTATATCTTCAATCTTCCAGCAATTAAGGTTCATGTAGGCCTTATAAGCATCACCTTCCCCAACCATACTCACTATATCCATACAATACTTAGACTTACAAGAGAAAGGGGGAAGGGAAAAAAAAAAAAAAAGAGGATAAAACGACAGTTTATGAAAATTAGCAAACACTGTAGCGAATTCTCCAATTTCTCTAAATTACAAACCTAGTGAACCATTTTGCCTCCTGATGTTAAATCTTCAATATCTATATCTATAGTCTATAATCTGTCTATTACTATGTAAGAAATAAGAGTTTTTTTAATGTTTTCTCTCTCACAATTTACTATTCAAACTTTTGGATACGTGAACAAGAATTACTCACAATTTTCACTTTTTTTTTTTTTTTGGTGATATGTAATCTTATGTATCTTTATTTTATTAATTAAAAAAACCTTTAAATTTTAAACTTGAAACTTGAGACTATAATCGTCATTTTCCAGAACTAACCCGAGTAAAAAATAACAAATTTCATACTTTGTTTCATCACAAGATCTAAAATTATAATCACCGTATTAGTCATAAGTTAGTTTGATCTTTCTAAATTCAATTTTAAGTCTTCTTAGGAGGCATTTGGAGAAAATATTTAATTTTAATTTTATTCAAATACAATACAATTTTACACTAAACACAAATTTTACAATAGTGTTACGAAAAAAATTACTATTTAAAACATTTTTAAAACAATCACATCAACTTTTCAATTCCACTATTTATCTCTATTTTTACTAATCATATCAACTTTTCAATTCTAAAATACTTTTCATCCAAACACACATTTCATTCAAATACAAAACAAATACTTTTCAACCAAATACAACATTCAAAAAACAAATTTCATTCAAATATAATTAAAATGTAATGCGTTTACCAAATGCTCCCTTAATTAAACATAATGAAGTACGCTCCATGTGACCGCACGTGCATATGTTGAACTTTTCTATTTTTGTTTTCACGAGAAAACGTTGAATACATTTTAGTCTTTGGAAGTACAAAAGGAATAATATGCACAAAATGTACTTTTCAGTATCTGTTAATTTTGTACTTTTCAATACAAAAACTACATATTGTACTTCTATAAAAACTACGTATCTAATTAAATGGAAGGTTTATTTTTAAAAAATAAAAAAATTTTAGGTAAGAAAAATAAAAGGTTGTTTGGAAATTTTTTTTTAAAAGTGAAAAGTTGTTTGGATGAGTGAAAATTTTTTTTGTCTAGAGAGTTCTTTTTTCATTTTTTAAAAATAAAAAATTTTAGATATTCTAATACAGAAATTTAGAAAGATTACTTTTTCTTCAAATGAAAATTTTTTCATTTTTTAATTTTAAACATATCAAACAAACAAGCCCTACATTTTGTACTTTTCATTACAAAAGGAATAATATTCACAAAAACTAATTTTAGTCTTTGGAAGTACAAAAGGAATAATATTCACAAAAAGTACACAACGACGGTTTATGAAAATTAGCAAATAGAAAAGTAGTTAGAAGTATTTATTTAAATAAAAAAGATAAAATATCTTAAAGGAGAAGTAGAGGGAAAAAAATTGTAAAATGATTTTTTTTTAAGTTTTAGGAATCCAAAATAATATCTATGATAAATATTTTTTTAATCATTCAGATATAATTAAATAATTAAGATATTGTATATATATAGTAGTTATAGTGTATCTTAGTCTTTAGAATTATACACTAAGAAATCAAAAAAATAAAAAAAGAATGACCCACTTGCCCTGACCCAACCGCTGCTATCTACCTCTCCCTTATGCATTGTCACCGTCATCGTTCCTCTCCCTTCGTCTCCTCTCTTCGTCTTGCTAGAAGATGCCGTTGTTGAACATCGCCACCATAATCGTTGTCTCCACATCGAGCCCCCTCTCTCCTCCTTCCATCGTAGCCAATAAAAACAGCAGTAGAAAACTCCATTTCCTTGGCCCCCACCTGCAAAATCACCCCTTCCTCGTGACTTTCCTTCACTGATGAAAACAACACCATCCCACCTTTTACCAATGGTCCTCACCTGAAAATTGAACTAGAAAAAGAAAAAAAAGATTTGATGTTTTTTTATTGGGTAGAAGATCTTGATCCCATTGAGTCTACAGTAATTGATCTTGTTCTTGATCGATTTAAGAAGGTAATAGTCTCCAACAGGATTCTTGCACAGCTTCGGTGATCAATTGGTGAAGAAAAGAACCCTAGGCTTATTCCCCTAGGCTTGTTTGACACGAAAAAATTGGGGAAATCTAGGCAGCAATTCAACCACTCCGCCTTCTACTCGTCCCAATTAGAGATCCTTGGTTTGAAAGTGTACAGCTTGTAACAACCCCTCATGAACCGCTACAGTTGACTTATCATTTGATATTCACCCCTTATAAAATTTGAGAAATATGATAAGATTTGAATAATATTCTTAATTTATTAAAAAGAATGGATAATTTTCTTTTAGGTAGTTTTTATCTTATCAAAATAACCTTCATGTTTATTATAAACAATAAAATACATATAGTGAAACAAAATTAAGAAAAATCTAAACATAATCTTCCATAAAAAAAAAAATATAATTATCATTTGAAACATATAAAAAACTTAAATATAATTAATCCAAGATCATTCCTCCAGTTTTCTCATCACACATCATTCTACTTCCACTCTAAGCTTCTCCATCATTACATCTTACCTTTTCCTCTATCTGTAATCTGAATTAACTTATATAAGTAAGACTTAGTAAGACACTTATATCTCATGAATTTAATTGAAAACATTTTATTTTTTTTCCATCACCATCACCATCATCATATATACGTCATTATAAATATAAACATCTTCGAAAATTTTTAACTTTAAAATACCATCATATTTAGCCCAGCATTTGTACCATCATAGTGTATTAGTTACAGAAAGAGTGGTGTAGTAAATCCTAAACCAACCATGATGATAAGTCCGCTCACCAAACAAAAGACTGCTCACCAACGTTATTTTAAAACATAAAAATACATATACTTACTTTTCATCAAAATGTCATCATAAGAGAAGAGTTAAAACATTATATCATCATCAATATCTATAATATATATACTTCTCAATTAATAAATTCATATTGCAAGTGAGAGTGTACTTACATAAATGCCTTATTTAATCTCTTAAATTTTCTGACAGCGACGAAGCAATTGAGGTTCTTGGGAGCTCGTTTCTAGAATCATTTATGATAAAATTAACAATAATAAATTACTACAAGGTCATAATAATCCATCAATATATCCATCACATTAAAATAGTACCTAAAAAAGCCAATTTTATCATCTAATAACATTGAATCATAAAAATACAACAACATCACTATGTACAAAAACTGACAGCCAGACCTTTGCCTATTTAAAATTTCATAAATATTTGTACAAAATTCCAAATAAATATAAAATAGTCTCAAAAGAAAGTAAACACTTTGAACATTCCAACAACATCTAATTCGTTAAAAATGGAGTTCATGTAGACCCTTAAACTTATTTTTAAATTCTGATAACAAAACTTTATTAAAACTAGCAACCAGACCTCTGCTACTTTGAAAATTCATAACAAATCATACAAACTTCCAAAAAATCTAAAATCAGTCCAAAAAGAAAGCAGACATCTAAAGCTTTCTAACGATATTAAATTCATAAAAAATGGAGTCCATCTGTACTATTAAACAGAGTGCTATAAATTGAGCATAAAATCTAGAAATTTCTAGTCATGACCAAATCCAAAAATTATTGTTTTTTAATATTAAATAAAATAAAATCATTATCACAACATGTATGATTCACATACACACAAAATATAGTCCTAAAACATATTTCTAACTTGTAAAATAAATAAATAAATAAATTAACCACTCTAAATAATATCATGAATAAGAGATGAAAAAAATTCTATAATCGTCTAGATAAAACATAACACATTCCTAAAGCAATAATAAACCATCATTAATTAATCATATATCCTCCCTTAATCATCATTCCATGATTGTCCTTTGTCAACCCCTCTATCGACAAAACCAAACCTAAAAAAAAAGTCACCTAAACTCTCATGGAAAAATTAAAGGTGAACCATACCTTAAAATCTTCTT
The DNA here is from genome assembly GCA_035233585.1 of Antiaris toxicaria. NCBI lineage: Eukaryota > Viridiplantae > Streptophyta > Magnoliopsida > Rosales > Moraceae > Antiaris > Antiaris toxicaria. The sequence continues at coordinate 4,842,411 of CP141155.1, forward strand.
GATTATGACTTGGAAGAATCAAAGGTTTACAAAAGCGATAGAATTGGATGGAGGCTTGTTGGCTAACCTTAAAGTTTTTTTTTTTTTTTCCCTTTAAATGTGGGAGAGAGAATGAGAGAGATATTAGGCGTCAGAGAGGAATAAGCAAAGGTTTGGTGAAAATATAGTTTTAAAAGTTTTGAACAATTAATCCAAAATGAATTTTTTAAATAAATTTGAATGTTAGTTAACTAAAATGCTTATTTGGACAGGTCAAACAATTGAATAAAAACTAAAAAGTTAAATTTTCCCCCCTTTTTTTCTTCTTTTTCTACACGTTTTGTTTTCTGCTGCTAATCTTTTTTCCCTTCTTCATAATTATATATATATAATTCCTTAATTCGTCGTTAATTCCTCATTAATATGTTTGCACATTGTTTTTACACCAGTATAACTTTTACTATATATATATATGTACATATATAATTATAACATATAACATGTTGAAATTATGTAAACATATTTATATCTTATAATGACGTGAAGGGGATTATCCCAATAAGTCAAGAAAATCTCAAATATTTAAGTCTATCAGTTTTACTATTAAAATCATTTACTATCTTTTGAATTGCATTTCAAATTATGCTTGAATAATTTGATTAAGCATTAATATTTGAATTTAAAATCTCATTCTAATGTCATGTGGTAGGGTCTCCATGTTTTACAGATGCCTACTTAGATAAAATAAAATAAGTTACAATACTAAAATAAAATTTAAAATTTACAATCTATGAGCATTCAAAATTTAATTACATATGTGATTCCAAAAGTAATGGAAACAAAACTTTAGCTTCTAGTGTTTAGTCTCCAAATTGTGACTTCACGACACTCGTAACTTTTAATCACCTTTTTCTTTGGAGGTAGTTTTAAAGCATGAGTGAAAAGCTTGATAGTATATTTATAAAACATTTTTAAATATTTTATTTTAATTAATATAATAATAATAGACCGATGCAGTACAAAAATTTAAACATGCAACTATGGAAATGTAGTTTGTGTCCTTAGATGTATCTATAATCATGTACGGTCCTATGAGCTCCTTCATCATGCTAAAGTATGATGAGTGATCGTCGATTAAGATGTGCATGTGTGTGCTGGTTTCTGGTATATTCGTTTAATAACCAAATCCTTTTTTTCCAATTTCCTTTTAAAAATACAAATCACATAATAAAATATACTGTTTTATTTTATCAAATATTTGTATTCGGATCATTTTTCTTTTAATTTCTAAAATCATGATTTTTCCAAATTCATAGAATTTATAAAACATTATAAATTCATTTTCTTTAAATCAACCTTTTGGTCAAATCATAAAAAACAAAACTGGCTATAAAAGAAGGATAAGATATCTTATCTCTCGGTAAATATCTACTGATAACTTCTAATTCGTATTTCAAGACAGTCATCTTCTCCAATTTCAAGTCAAAAAGTACCTAAAACATAATCACAGATAATTTAATTATCTGTCTAAAAATTTAGTAATATAATTTAATTATCTCTATATTACATTTTTTTTATCATTATTAACATTACATATAATTTTTTTATTTATAACATATACATATATGTGCACACATATACATATATGTATATATACGTTTGAAGAGGGGGCTACACAGATGGTTCACGGCCATGGGCGGTGGTTGGACAAGCTCGGCAACAGCAGCTGGGAAGGCGGGCAAGACTAGGTAGGCACAGTAGCAAACTCGGGAGGCGACTGGCGTGAGAGATTCAACGACTGGCTGGGACACGGCTAGGCACAAATGCTAGATTGGCAATGGGGAGATAGAAAGGAAGGAAAAAGAGTGAGAGCGAAGTGGAGAAATCAGAAAGGAAGGAGAGAAAGCCGACTGTGCAGGAAAAAGGGAGGGCGGTTGGTTCGGTCGCTGGAAAGGAAGGAGAGAGGAAAGAAAGAAAGAAAGCTACAGATGAAATAGAACTGAAAAAGAGAGAGAGGAAAGAGAGGGGAAGTGAGAATAATATAAGAGAGTGTGTGTGAGAGAGAGACGGTGAGGGAGATAGTGAGTGAGATGGAGATGAGAGAGAGAGAGATTGAAACTGAGAAGGATAGGGTGAGGAAAAGAGAGAAAACCGACGAGAGACAGAGAGAGTGAGAGCTAAAGAGGGACAGTAAGAGAGAGGAAATAGAGAGAGAGAGAAAGAGAGAGTGGAATAATATTATAACGTGTGAATGGGAGGAATTGGTGAGAGAGAGGAAAGAGAGAGAGAGAGAGAGAGAGAAGGAGGGAGTGGGAGAATACAATAATATGTGAGTGGGAGGATTATTTTAAAAGAAAATAATATAAGAGAGGGAGAGGGGGACGGTGAGTGAGAGGTGAAAGAGAGTGGAAGGATTTTTTAATATAAAAGTGGCTTGGTGGGAAATTAAAAAAAAAAATGAGAGTGGAAGAATGGTGGTTGGTGGGGTGGGAGAGTGTGAGGGAAAGAGTGAGTGGAAAGGGAGAGTGAGTGAGTGGTAATACTTTATTTGTTTATTTATTTTTTGTTGGGGGTAAAATATAATTCTGTAAAAATGAGGAAAAAATTGTAAAATTTTCAAATTTGGTCAAAATATGTGAAACTATTCAAATTGATTTTAAATATATAAGTAATTTAAAATTGAACACCTAAAAATAAATTTTGATGTGGCACACTATTATTTGAACTAGTACACACGTATGAAATTTAAATTTCACGAAGTGACATAACTAATTAATACAACTACATGTATATACACACCTATATTAATGTACTATAATTATATTATTAAATTATCACACATGTCCATCAGGTAATTATTGTATAAAAAGATCAATTTCGCATGAACATCGTCCTAAAACCTGAGTTCTCATCATATCACCTGGACAAAATAACTCAATGTAACGTTAGAAATAATTAATTATTTTATCTTTACATCGTCTACGCTAATCTCCAGCGTCGATTTAATATGCTATGGTTAGTTAAATTTTGGTTGTTACACGACCTGTTTGGATCAGGCTTCTCATCCTCCCCCATGTCGACATGGATATTGGAGATGTCGAACGTCACGTAGTTGGTATTTTCACCATGGGGAAAAGGGGTTGGGGGTCATTGTGTCAGCAAGTAGGGGGTTGGAGAAGGTCAGGGGTGTGTGGGTGTGGGTTCCCATCAGTTGGGGGGTCGTCGATAGGGGAAAGGGGGCATGGAGGTCTTGCCGGTTGTGAGGGAGGGCAGTTGACATTTAAGAGAAGTTTGGGTTTTTTTTTTAATAATTTTTTTCTCTATTTTTTTAATTTACTAGTTATAATTGTAAGAAATAGAATATATCATAATAAACAAATCTTAACTATTTAAAATTATATTTGAATGGTTTAAAAAAAAATACTTACTATGATTACAATTTTGGAGTTCCTTTCATAGCCTTTCCTTAAAAAAAAAAAAAAAAGGCGACAACAAAGACAAGTAAAGACATAAAATAAAAAATAAAAAAATCCAACCAAAATGAGCGAGTTTTGGTTGAAATCGGGTAAACAATGTCAAACTTTGCCACTTCTATTATATTTGTATAGATAGATGTATTGAAGGCTAAAGATAAAAAACATGTGGCAAGGAAAACGCGGATGAGTATGTAAGAATAAGGCAAGATATAGAAAGGGGTACAAGATTGGGTGTGTCTTGTGATTTTTAATCATTTTATGAAGTAATAATTTAAAAAAAAAAAAAAAAAAAAGGCCTATCAGACAAATTATCAGTTGTTTTATTGATTGAGGTCTAGTTATTTTTAGGAATTATCAAATCAAGTTAGAAGCTGTCGGATTCTTTGAGCTTCAGTTGTACTCCCACTTTATGGCAGAACCAAATTACTCGGTGGAAACAATTGAAACCTGCTTGGTGGCTCCAACATTACTAGATCATGATCATGATGATAAGCATGATCTTTGGTCCAGTCCTTCATTGCCAAAGTCTCTTCCTCTCACTTTCTTCGACTTGCGCTGGCTGCGTTTTCCCACATCTCAACGCCTCTACATCTATGAAATGGTAGCCCCAGAAGCCTTCTTCTACTCCAACATCCTTCCAAGACTCAAAACGTTCTTTGTCTCTCACCCTCGGCCTCCACTACCTTCCTCTTGCTGGAAAGCTCACTTGGCCTCCCGATTCCCCAAAGCCCGTCCTCACTTACGCCCCAGGCGACAATGTTTCGCTCACCGTTGCCAGGTCAGACGCCGATTTCTCTCTTATCACTGCCACTGATAACGTCGTTTGCGATGCCACAATGAAATCCCTTTGGTGCCCAACTTGTCGGCATCCCCTGAGTGCTGTGCGGTCGTGACAGTTCAGCTTACTGTGTTTCCCAACCAGGGGTTTTCCATTGGGATTGCTATCAATCATGCAGTCCTCGGCGGAGAAAGCTTCGTCTCATTTGTGAAATCATGGGCTTACCTATGCAGATCGCTTGGAGTCGGAGTTGGAATTGGAATATTGCCAGCAGGTCTAGAACCATTTTATGACAGAACCCTCATTAACGACACTGCCAAACTTGAAGCTATCTTCTCGAGCCAATGGCTAAATTGTTTACTGCCTCTCAAACGTCTTGTTTCGCCGGATATGTTTCGAGGGACTTTCCAATTTCCAAGAGAAAAACTAGAAATGCTCAGGCGATTGGTAAAGGTAAACAAAAGTAATCACGAAGAAAATCATTCAGTTCACGTATGCACATTTTCTTTAACATGTGCGCATACATGGGTTTGTTTAGTCAAGGCAGTGGGAATTACAGACAAGAAAGTAGTTCTTAGCTTCCCTATGGATTGTAGGTCTCGGTTAGAGCCCCCTCTTCCCAGGACATATTTCGTAAACTGCGTTGCTACTGGGTACGCAGTTGTAGAAAGGGAGGTTTTAACGGGAAAGGAAGGGATATCTGTAGCTGTAAACGCCATTAATGAAGCCATAAAAAATTTTGATAACGGAGTTCTAGACGGAGCAGAGAATTGGTTTTTGAGGTTGACAGGGAGTATTAGTATTCCAGAACTTGGACGAGTATGCCCCGTTGCGTCGTCTCATCGTTTTGGGTTCTATAGCATTGATTTTGGATGGGGACAGCCGAGAAAAGTGGATACAATCTGCAAATGTTTATCAGGGGTGATTGTTCTTTTGGATCGTAGGAATGGCGATACAGGAGTATAGATTGGGTTGGTTTTGAAGAAACCTCACATGGAAACTTTTGCTTCTTTATTTGTTGAAGGTCTTGAATCTCTTTGAAATAATAACCAGCATATATACAAATTACAATAGTCTAGGAGTAAGACTTAAGGACGGTTACGGTTCAGTGAATATTACAGGAAAACCCTCTGAATTATAGCCCTTGTAAATGTAGATGCTGTTATGGTGGAGTCTTCTAGGGTGAAGGTCTCATCCGTTGCGCTGAAGGCTCATTTGATGTTTGTGATTGTTTTCTATCCGTCGCTATGCGAATGGTGTTGCTCATTTGCTTCCTAGGCAGGGTTTGAGCTCTGGCATGTCTTGTTTATGGGTTGATGCCCTTCTGCGTTGGCTATTCATGTAGAATCTGTTTTGTCTCAATAAAATTTCCGGATTTTCATCTAAGAGAGAGAGAGAGTGAGAGATATTATCTGCTTGTATATCTTCAATCTTCCAGCAATGAAGGTTCATGTAGGTCTTATAAGCATCACCTACCACAACCATACTCACTATATCCATACAATACTTGAGACTTTCAAGAGAAGGGGAAAAGGGAGGGAAAAAAAAAAAAGAAAGAAAGATAGATAAAAAGACAGTATATGAAAATTTGCAAATACTGAAGCATATAGCCGAATTCTCTAAATTCTCTAAATTACAAGCCTAGTGAACTATTTTGCCTCCTAATGTTCTCGAAATCTCCCATATCTATATCAATAGTCTATAATCGATCTATAACTATGTAAGAAATGAAAGTTTCTTAACTATTCAACCTCTCACAATTCACTAAGTTAATAGTTGATTTCTCAAAATTAAAAGCCTAGAACATCATTTCGGAATGACTTCAAAACCTCCAACAATCCACAATCCTTAACTAGGTATGATAATTCTAAATTATACTCTATAAATGAAAGCGAAAAATAAAAAGTAAATAAAAGTTTTAAATAAATAATTTAAATAAACAACATATTTTTAAAATATTTAAAATAAATAATGATAAATAATAATGATACTGTATAAATAATTTATATACTAGAATTAGTAAATTAGCAATTTATCTATAAATATTTTATTTACTTGAAAAGTAATTGGTTATTTTTTATAAATATGTTAAAACTTTATTATTTATTTCAATTAAATTTCCAGGGAAAATCCTAGTTCCAAGTCTGATCTTAGTGATGCTTTGATTTAGCACCATCAATTGTAGCTCTAAAGTTTTGTCCCTAATTCTCTTTTGAAGTTGATCACGAAGACTAAATGACTCGTTCAGGGCAACTGACATGTCTGAACAACTTTTACTTTATGCACATTAGCGGACTTAAGTTTAATTATTTAGAAAACAAAATTCCAATTAGAGCCATAAAAAAATCAATAATATATGTCGTTAACATGAATAATGACACTTTCACATATCCTAATCTCTATTAGTTAATCGGAAAGTGATGGGCCAGGACGCGACACATGCTGTTAGCACTTGGTCTTTATTAACCTTTTAATTTTTATTTTACATGTTTGTATTTATATTCAATTTACAAACGATTTTAAAGCTGTTTTTAATTTTGTTTTAACGGTCACCTTCACAAATACACCATCATTCCATCATGCACTACTTAAATGTATTTCGTTTAATTTCCAATTGGTTTCGTTTGCTTTCTTTGAAGGTTTTGTATTTATGTGTATATCTTTTACTTTTTGGTTGGTTTGTCGTTAACACTGAATTTTGAATTTATTTATTTATTTATTTCTTTTATTTTACCAATTTGAGTGGGGAATTTAGTTCCTGCTCTCTATTTATTAAAAAAAAAAACCCAACAAAAAAAAAAAGGTTTCTTTTGTGGGTATGAACAACATTTTAATTTATTTTTTTTACGGTGTTTTCTTTAAAAAAAAATTTTTTTGAATTTAAATGAAAACTCTTATGTTCATTATTTTGAAACAAACGTCACCTTAGATGTATCAAAGGAAAGCAACAACCAAAAGAAAGAAATTGGCCTTTGTTGTTAGTGTGTATATATGTATATATATATTTATAAGTCGTCAACTTACTTTGATTAATTTAATGAGAAAACTCGTCCGGTTCCTTTAAGAGGATAAGAATGGACTATTTTAGTCCACTTTTGATGTGAAGATCACAAATGGGTCTCACTCGCTTGCGCAAAATAAGAGTGGATTACTTAAATCAACCACTATTGATTATAAAATAACAAAAACAGTTGTCTAATAAAGATAAGAATACGTCTCCCGTGATTTGCGGATCGTTTATAATATTCTCTTCATTTGTTTTCATAATGAAAAGTAAAAAAGAATCCACTAACAACAGTAGACATAAGTACAAAAGAGCAATACGTGATATTATATGTATCTATAGACCGTTGTCTTCACCACACAAATACATCTCTTACTTGCTTAATTTGCTAGAAAACCTTTTGAAACTCTCTGCTTTCTTTGAATCTGTTTCAAGCCAAACATGGCAGACATAATCCTGAGTCCTATTGCAGAACTGATCATTGAGACCTTGGGTTCTGCTGCTGTGCAAGAGATTAAATCTCTTTGGGGTGTCAGAGATGATCTTGAGAAGCTCGAAAGCACCCTCACAACCATCAGAGCTGTCCTTGTCGATGCGGAGAAGCGGCAGATCCGTGAAGAGCAGGTCAGAGATTGGCTGCAGACGCTGGAGGACGTGCTGAATGATGCTGATGATCTAGTGGATGAAGTCAACACTGAAGGTTTGAGACGGCAGTTGATGCCTGGAAAGAAAATACGGAAGAAGGTACGCACTTTCTATTCGTCCAACAACCAACTTGTTTTCCGGCACAAGATGGCTCGGGAAATTAAGACTATTAGGGAGAGACTCGATGCTATTTCAGCTGAAAAGGATCGCTTCCATTTCGCGACTCTTGAGAGTCATCAGGCAACAAGAGTGAGAGACGACACCCACTCATTTGTAGACAGGGAAAGTGTTGTTGGGAGGGATAAAGATAGAAGGGCAATTGTAGAGCTCTTGTTGGACCACGAAAACAGGTCTCATCAGGAGAAATTGTCTGTCATCCCCACAGTTGGGATGGGAGGACTTGGAAAAACTACACTTGCCCAACTTGTTTTTAATGACGACAGGGTCCAACAACATTTTGACTTGAAAATTTGGGTGTGTGTGTCTGATGATTTTAGTTTAAAAGTACTTTGTCAAAAAATTATTAAAATCATAACGGCTGAAAGCGTAGAAAAGCTTGAGGTGGAACAACTGCAAAAAAAACTCCGGGAACAATTTAACGGAAAGCGGTACCTTCTCGTTCTTGATGACGTATGGAATGAAGATCTTGGAAAATGGCAAGACTTCAAGGGGTTGTTAAGAGCAAACTGTGCAGAGGGGAGTAAGATCATTGTAACTGCTCGTAATGACAAAGTTGCCGATATTATGGGCACCGTAGGGCCATATTCTTTGGGAATTTTAGGTCCGGAAGATTCTTGGAATCTTTTTAAGAAAATGGCTTTTGAGCATAGAAAAGAACTAACTAACCTCAACACTGTTGAGACCGCAAAGAAGATTGTGGAAAAATGCAAAGGACTTCCCCTCGCCATAAGTATGATAGGAAGCACGTTGCTGCCCTCTAGAAATCCAGAAATAGATTGGCCATCCTTCCTTGAAAATGAACTTTTAAACATAACTCAAAAAGAAAAAGGAATTTTATCAACATTAAAATTGAGTTATGATTATCTACCATCCCATTTAAAACCTTGCTTTGCCTATTGTAGCTTATTTCCTAAGGATCATGAATTCGATGTCCAAACGCTTATAACTCTGTGGATAGCTCAAGGCTTCATTAAGTCACAAAATCAAAACCAAAACGTGGAGGACATAGGTTATGATCTGTATTTTATGGATTTAGTTTCGAGATTGTTCTTTCAAGAACCTAAAATAGATGAACTGAAAAAGGTAACAACCTGCAAAATGCATGATCTCGTTCATGATCTTGCAATAGAAGTAGTGTTGGGAAAAAAAGGGCGGATTATGGAACAACAATCAATCCAACAAATCTTTCTTAATCCAAAATGTCTTGAGCAATAATAATACTAACAAATATGGTTGCTAAATGCACAACACAATCACACAAAAAAAACACACCGATTTTTAACGTGGAAAACTCCTTCAATGTGAAGGATAAAAACCACGGGACCTCTGTCGATCCAAATAAAGAACCTCCACTATAAATTCAATGTTTCACAGCCAACAAAACACTGCCAAATACAATCCACAACCCAAAAAAAATCTCTACAAACAATAACAACAAGAGATAAAGGGTTATGGAAGGAAATCACCGAGCTAATAGATGTCTGAATTAACTGAGGGAAATCCGACCGTCCAAAACCAAAATCCACCGTTCAAAATGAAGATTGATGTGTCTTCATCACCCCCTCCAAAAATGAAACCGATCGGACCACAAATGATACTCAGATCGACAAAGATGATGAAACTGGTCTGAGCAGGAAACAATCCGGGACAGGTCCAGTTCTGGCACCAAAAACCGACACTCAAGACCACCAAAACACAATCCGACCATACAGAATGAAGATCTGGATATGTAGAAGGAGCTGTCAAAATTTGAACGTGATCCAACGGTGAACGACTTCGGATGAGGCTGAAAACCGGGGCTGCTTCACAAAATCCGGGAAGAAGAAAAAGAAAACTCTTCTCTGCCTCTCTCTCCCTCACGTCTCTCTTTTCTCTTCTAATTTTTCCACCCTAGCAGCACGCCCTTAGGGCAAAATAAAACACAAGCAGCCCTAATGGGCCTAAAAAAATGGGCTTAAAAAAACAAGAGTAACCTAGGGTTTTACCATATAGGAGGGAACCCGATTACCCAACAAATCTCCCCCTCCCGACTATGTGGAGGAGTTCTCCAATCCTACAGCCAAACGACATGTCTCAAACTTACCTCTTGGCAAGATTTTAGTCAGCATATCAGAGCTATTATCATCAGTGTGTATCTTCTCAAGTTCAAGCAACTTAGAATCTAAAACATCCCGAATCCAATGGTATCTCACATCAATGTGTTTAGACCTACCATAAAAAGTTGGATTCTTACCAAGATGAATTGCACTCTGACTATCACAAAATAAGACATACCGCTTTTGACTTGACCCAAGCTCAGTGACAAATTTCTTCATCCAAAGCAATTCCTTACAAGCTTCAGTGGCTGCAATGAACTCTGCCTCTGTAGTAGACAACGCTATACATTTTTGTAATCTGGACTGCCACGCCACAGCTCCCCCTGCAAAAGTTATTAAAGTATCTAGAAGTAGATTTTCTTGAATCAACATCTCCTGCCAAATCAGAATCAGTAAAACCAGCAAGAACGGGTTTATCAGATCCAAAGCACAACTTCAAACTTGAAGTACCGCGAAGATATCTTAATATCCATTTCACAGCATTCCAATGCTCTTTCCTTGGATTAGACAAAAATCTACTCACTGTACCAACTGCATGAGCTATATCAGGTCTCGTGCAAATCATAGCATACATCAAGCTTCCCACTGCTGAAGCATATGGAATTCTTTGCATTTCTTTTCTCTCTCTCTCATTAGAAGGTGACTGTTTGACACTCAATCTAAAAGATGTAGAGAGAGGTGTACTTACAGCCTTAGCCTTAGTCATATTGAACCGCTGTAGTACCTTTTCAATATATTTTTCTTGAGACAGCCATAATTTCTTACAGTTTCTATCACGGGTGATCTTCATGCCAAGAATGTGCTTCGCTGGTCGTAGATCTTTCATTGCAAAAGACTTACTCAACTCCTTCAAATGATCAATCTTGGAGGAGTTAGGACCTACAATAAGCATGTCGTCAACATACAAAAGTAAAATGATAAAATCAGAATCAGAGAATCTCTGCACAAAAACACAATGGTCAGAAGTAGTTTTTTTGTAGCCTTGTTGAACCATAGTCGACTCAAACTTCTTATACCACTGTCTAGGTGCTTGTTTTAAGCCATACAAGCCCCTCTTCAATCTGCAGACATAATTCTCTTTGCCTTTTACTACAAAACCTTCAGGCTGCTCCATGTAAATTTCCTCCTCTAAGTCACCATGGAGGAAAGCTGTATTCACATCCATCTGTTCAACCTCTAAATCAAGACTTGTCGCCAAACCCAATACAACTCGAATGGATGACATCTTGACTACTGGAGAGAAAATCTCATCAAAGTCGATCCCCTTCTTCTAACTGAAGCCTTTAACAACTAGTCTGGCTTTGTATCGTGGAGCTGAGGAATTTCCTTCGTGCTTCACCCTATAGATCCATCTGTTCTTTAAGGCTTTTCTGTCTTTAGGCAGCTTCACCAATTCAAAGGTGTGATTATCAAGCAGGGATTGCATTTCATCCTCCATCGCTTTACTCCATTCTACCTTTTGCTCACTTTCAATGGCCTCTTGATAGCATTCAGGTTCCTCTCCATCAGTTAATAGCACATACTCATTAGGAGGGTACCAAGTAGAAGGCCTGCGATCCCTAACAGATCTCCTAGGTGGAGCTTCAGGTTGCTCGACATGTGGCTCTTGTAGATCTCCAGCTGCTTCATGCACGGGAGCATCTGTCTCATCAATAACTTCAAGACCATCCACAGCTTCATCACCATGAACATCATTCTGCACGTCAACATGAGTCTCAATTTCAACAGTATTAGGTAGACTTGCTGTAGGAATTGGATCTGGATCAATCAAACTCTCATCTAGATCCTTTGACTTCTCTGTCTTGTCAATATCTTCAATAGTTTGATTCTCCACAAAAATCACATCACGGCTTCTAACAAGCTTCTTCTCGATAGGATCATAACATCTGTAGCCAAACTTATCTTGACCATAGCTAATAAAGATGCATTGTCTTGTCTTCGCATCTAACTTGGACCTTTCATCTTTAGAAACATGCACAAAACATTTGCACCCAAATACACGTAAGTGGTCGTAAGAGACATCCTTGCCATACCAAACCCTGTCAGGAACATCTGCATCCAATGCAACAGTAGGAGTTAGGTTGATTACCTGTGCAACTGTGTACAAAGCCTCACCCCAAAAGGATCTGGGCAGTTTTGCATCTGAAAGTAAACATCTGACTCTCTCCACCAGTGTTCTATTCATCCTTTCTGCCAAGCCATTTAACTGAGGAGTTTTAGGAGGTGTTCGCTGATGTCTTATACCCTGTTCTCTGCAATATACATCAAAAGGCCCACGATATTCACCTCCATTATCGATGCGGATGCACCTGAGCTTCTTCCCTGTCTCTCTTTCAACTGCAACTTGAAACTCTTTAAACGCATCAAGTACTTGATCCTTAGACTTCAAGACACGAACCCAAAACTTCCTAGAGTGATCATCGATGAACGTTACAAAATACAATCCACCACTGAAAGTCTTTACCTTTAGAGGACCACAAACATCGGAATGCACCAGTTCAAGCAAGTCATTTTTCCTTGAAGGAGGATGACGCTTAAAAGAAACCCTTCTCTGTTTTCCAGCCAAGCAGTGCTGACATTTATCTAACTTTGCACCTTTCAACCCAGAAAGCAAATTCTTCTTAGCTAGACAATCAAGTCCCTTCTCACTAATATGACTCAATCTCTTATGCCATAATTCTGAGGAGCTATCAGTCTCAACTGCATTCACAAGACCATTTGCGATTGAAGCTTGCAACCAGTACAAACCTGAAGACTTCTTACCTCTAGCCACAACCAAGGAGCCTTTAGTGATTCGCATTTGTCCATTGCTGAAAGTGCTACAGTAGCCATCTTCATCAAGCTTGCTTGCAGAGATCAAATGCAATCTAATATCAGGAGCATGCCTAACATTTCTTAGGACTAGTTTATTCCCATTGTTAGTTGCCAAGCAAACAGTTCCAGTGCCCACTACCTTTGATAGCCCATCGTTGCCCATCTTCAAGACCCCAAAATCACCTGGAGTATAAGATGTAAAGAATTCCTTTCTAGATGTCACATGAAAGGAAGCACCACTGTCAACAACCCAGCTTGTTTCGTTACTAGCAACATTGATCGTATTTTCATCACACACAACAATCAAATCACCTGAAGTAGCAGTGTTGACACAGTCACTGTTATCGTCATTGCCTTTCTTGTCTTGCTTGCCTTTGTCAGTCTTGTTCTCCCTCTTCCACTTGTAGCAATATTTCTTGATATGCCCTGTTTTACCACAATAATAACATTCAAGATTTTTGTACTTTGACCTCGACTTGCTTCTGCTTTTGCCTCTGTTCGGATCCTAACCCTTACTTTTACTTCTCCCCCTGATCTCTGTAACCAGAATCTCTGACTGCGATGAAGAACCTTGAGACTTTCTTCTCATCTCTTCATTAAGGATACCACCTTTAGCAGCTTGAAAAGAAACAATACCATTAGGTGCCGAGTTAGTAAGTGAGACACGAAAGGTTTCCCAAGAATCAGGTAAAGTGTTAAGCAACCACAGGTCAAGAATCTTATCATCAAATTTTATACCCATACTGAGCAACTGATCCACAGTTCCTTGAAACTCATTTAAATGATCAGTCACAGAACTACCTTCTTTATATTTCAACTGCATCATTTTCTTCAATAAGAAAAGTTTGTTGTTACCACTTTTGGAAGCATACAAAGATTCTAATTTACTCCACAAAGTTCTAGCATGTTTTTCATTAGAAATGTGGTTGTAAACATTATCATCAATAAACTGCCGAATAAACCCGCAAACTTGCTCATGCTCAAACTCTCATTCATCATCATTCTTAGACTCAGGTTTTTGACTAGCAAATACAGGTAGATGCAATGATTTCACAAACAAGAGGTCTTTCATCTTATTTTTCCATAGATGATAATTCGTACCGTTCAAACAAACCATTCTACTTGTATTAACTTCCATGGTTCTACTCAAGACAACCAATTCAAGTAACCAAGCTCTGATACCAGTTTGTTGGGAAAAAAAGGGCGGATTATGGAACAACAATCAATCCAACAAATCCTTCTTAATCCAAAATGTCTTGAGCAATAATAATACTAACAAATATGGCTACTAAATGCACAACACAATCACACAAAAAAAACACATCGATTTTTAACGTGGAAAACTCCTTCAATGTGAAGGATAAAAACCACGGGACCTCTGTCGATCCAAATAAAGAACCTCCACTATAAATTCAATGTTTCACAGCCAACAAAACACTGCCAAATACAATCCACAACCCAAAAAAAATCTCTATAAACAATAACAACAAGAGATAAAGGGTTATGGAAGGAAATCACCGAGCTAGTAGATGTCCGAATTAACTGAGCGAAATCCGACCGTCCAAAACCAAAATCCACCGATCAAAATGAAGATTGATGTGTCTTCATCACCCCCTCCAAAAATGAAGCCGATCGGACCTCAAATAATACTCCGATCGTCAAAGATGATGAAACTGGTCTGAGCAGGGAATAATCCGGGATAGGTCCGGTTCTGGCACCAAAAACCGACACTCAAGACCTCTAAAACACAATCCGACCGTACAGAATGAAGATCTGGATATGTAGAAGGAGCTGTCAAAATTTGAACGTGATCCAACGGTGAACGACTTCGGATGAGGCTGAAAACCGGGGCTGCTTCACAAAATCCGGGAAGAAGAAAAAGAAAACTCTTCTCTGCCTCTCTCTCCCTCACGTCTCTCTTTTTTCTTCTAATTTTTCCACCCTAGCAGCACGCCCTTAGGGCAAAATAAAACACAAGCAGCCCTAATGGGCCTAAAAAAATGGGCTTAAAAAAACAAGAGTAACCTAGGGTTTTACCACATAGGAGGGAACCCGATTACCCAACAAGTAGCAGGAGACAAATATGCAATGTTAGGTTCTTTTGAGGATAATATTTCTAGAAAAGTTATTCATGTTTCCTTCAACACTGCTACAAGTATGTTGTTAGGAGTACCACCAAGTTCATTGCTTCAAGCAAAAAGGCTTCGTTCATTTCTTAACCCATCAGCAGCAAGTTTAATATTCAGAATGGAAAGAGATCACTCGACGTTAATTTTGGAGCATTTTAGATATTTACGCATGTTGAATCTGGATATTTCATCCATGGAGAAAGTGCCAGATGCTATTGGTAAGTTGAAGTACCTGAGGTATCTTGATCTTTCTGGAACTAATATAGTAAGGCTACCCACTTCTATCACAAAGCTAGTCAATTTGCAGAAGTTGAATCTTAACTATTGTTCGTCCCTTTGTGAACTACCAAATGAAATTCATAAACTTGTCAATCTCAGGCATCTTGAGCTTAAGGGTTGTGATGGAATAACTCATATGCCAAGAGGATTGAGAAAATTGACTAAGCTTCAAACATTATCACTAGTTGTATTAAGTGAGAATATCCCTAGTTCTACGTCATACAGCCATAGTAAGCTCGATGAACTAATGGGACTCAACAACTTGAGAGGGCCAGAGCTGATGATTAAGGGGATAAGAAGTGGGATGGAAACTACAGTTACAAAGTTGAGAGATAACAAGCATCTTCAGTCTTTACATTTAAACTTCAAAAGTAGAGATGATGACGATGCATCAAGGAGTGAGCAGGAATGGGAAACGACATTGGAAGGCCTCCAGCCACACGCAAATCTGAAAAAGCTAACTTTATCGAACTATGGTGCTGCCACTTTGTCCCGTTTGCTTCCCCTACTTACGAATCTGGTTACACTTTGTGTAGACAATTGCTCGAAATGCCAACAATTACCATCACTAGATAAGTTTCATTCTCTCAAGGAAATTGAACTAGTTCGATTGAATGCTCTGGAGTATATTACCATTAATGAGGGTGATAACTACTTTTCCGCATCGTCATCACCACCAATATCAATATTGCCGTCTCTACAAAAGCTCACACTAAATGCGTTGCCCAACTTCAGAGGGTGGTGGAGGTCAGACATGGTAGAGAATCAAGTGGATCAAGTTATATTCCCCTCATTTCCTCGTCTTTCTTCATTGAACATCGAGTTATGCCCAAAGCTTACTTCCATGCCATGTTGTCCAAATGTTGGAAATTTGACATTTAGGGGAAGTAGTTGGAAGCATTTTGAACAAACAATGTTGATGAGGGACCCACAAGCACAAGGCTCAGCAACAACAGCAGCAGAGCAAGCATCACCACTATCAGCTGCCTCTTCATCAATTACTTGTTCGGATATTGTTTCTTCCTATCCTCTCTCTAAATTGACGTATTTAAGAATCCATTCTGTCATGGATCTACAATGTTTTCCGGATGAGAGAATGAAAGGCCTCGCTTCCCTGAAGCAACTTGTTATCAACGGCTGCCATGGACTGAAGAATCTATCTCCTAGCATCCAATATCTCACCTCCCTTGAGAAATTGGAGATTGATGAATGTGAGGAGCTTCAAGTATCAAATGATGACGCGATTGAGTGGCAAGCCCTAACAACCCTACGCTCTCTGAGATTTAGAGGGCTACCACAGCTAGTGACTCTCCCTGGGGGACTTCAATCCCTTACCACTCTGAACGAACTCCGAATTTGGAGATGTGATAATTTTATGGCCCTTCCGAATTGGATTTTCAAGCTGTCTTCACTCCAAACCCTTGATATCTGGAAATGCATCGATTTCAAATCAGTGCCTGCATCAATAAGCAGCCTCACCTCTTTACAAAACCTAGAAATCAACAGCAAGGACATGAATCCAACAGAAATACACGAGGATTTAGATATGAGTTCAGCTTCAGGTATGTAATAATAAAGTCAATCACCAACCCACTCGTCATTTCTTTTTTACTATTGTATTCCTTTCTTTTTTTTTCACATTTTAAAGATTTCTTTTTATTTTGAAGGTACAGGGGTTAAAGATATGAGTTCAGCTTCAGGTATATAAAATCTATCGTCATCCCACTTTTGCCATTTCCTTTTACGACTGTGTTCCTTTTCATATTTTATATATTTCTTTTAATGTAGTACGTTCAGGGCCTTGGTCTGAGAAAATCTTTAAAAAGTTCAGAGGACTACAACTATGCAACAAATGAACTACATTGTGGTACTTAACCTCTTTCCTTTTATTTGTTCCTTTCCGCCGACTCTTAATAATTCAGATAAAGTTGATGTATTAAAGATTTTGGGGGTTTTTTTTTTTTTTTTTAATAACATCCATAAATTTTAGATTTTAAACAATGGTGATACACAACAAAAAACCATCACTGCTACCTTTCTAGAATTTTAGCTCATAGAATTGCCTAACATATATGAAGGGGAAATTTCCCATCAGCTTGGCCAGGATAAAATCACTAGTAGAGTGATAAATTTTTCATTTTATTTTTTAAATGCAACTATTTACAGGATTTAAATCGCTAAAATGACAAATAAGTGTTTGGCATGTCCATCATTGTTATTTTTTTTATTGTGATGCATATCAATTTTTAATCTTAAGAAATGGTACACGATAAAAAGTTTTTTTTTTTTTTTTTTCATTTTCTTATTCTTCTGATTTAATGGTCCATTGTATCCCCAAGTTGATTTGTATACTTTTTTATCCATTCCTAGAGAAGCTTTTTCTTGATTGATTCTAGTTGTAAGCCCTTCAAATAGACACTAATGATTAATTATTTTATTGTGATGACAATAGTGAGGCGTCATCATTCTCAACTGCGTTCACGGCTCTCTCTCCCCTTTCCTTTCCTTTTAAAGAAACTTATTCACGGCTATTCCAGAGATGATCACGACTCCAAACCAATTTCGGTGTTAGAAATATGGGAGATTCCTTGTTTAACATCCCGGCCTGAAGCAGTGTGTAACCTCACCTCCTCACAGAGATCGATGATCAAGGCTTGTCCCATCTTATTGCAAAGATACCAAAGAGAGAGGCAACCATGGGGGGAAGGTTCTTGCATCCCTGCAAAATTGGATTTGTCTGGTGGCTTAGTACATGTGGGCGGCGTGGTACATGTGGGCTTTCACAGTTCGTTCCTTTGTTTGAGGTAAGCAAGTAGTATCTAGTACTGTATTCCCTCTTTTTGTTCATTATCGCTAATATCATCAGATTTGGTAGGAGCTTGTCATTTTGATCAATCTGAACAAAAGGAAGAATCTGGAGTGTTAGAAATGTAGAGTCTGGAGCTTCGGGTAGAGCAGTTTTCTTGAATTGTCAAGGCTTTGTCGTCATCTCTGTTCAAGGTACCAAACGTATTGAAATTCGGATTGAACAGTTTGTCCCTTTACTTGCTTTGCTTCAACTAACTTTGATGCTGATGAGTGTAGTGATTGCTGTCGGCATTGCAGCTGATGGACCTTATTGGAGCTTCATTAGAATTGAAGACTACTAAAAATATGTTCCGTTCCTACTCACCTGTTTTCCACTGGAAACAACACTTCCCATTCAACTCGTACGTGGTAAGCATGCTGCAAGCTTCCACACCGAGCTAGAATTGAACTCTTCATAACATTCGTAGTTGCGTACCAAAATAATTAGCTTTGCTTACTCTGCTTTGTCTCCAATATGCACTGTCAATTTTCTTACATCTATAGAGTGGGATATCAAGTTGGCATGCATGTTAGGTTTCATCTTCCCTATGTGGCAATTTTCATTTTCCCCTGATAAATAGAGATATGACTTTTACGCCTTTATACAACTTTCATTTCTAGTATTAAAAATCTTTTGTTGCAGAGTTTGCCCTGCGGTTGTGTGGACATCTCTGTTTGTTTTTTTTTTTTTTTTTTTTTTGCATAAAGTTTTTGGGGGTGGTTGGCAAATGAATGTTGGCTATTTTAGGTGTGGACAAAGTTGGGATGTACTATGTGATGCTAGCCCACTTCTGGACACGGTTGTACAATTATAGTTTGATTATGAGGCACACCATTTTTTTATCTTAAGAAATGGTGAAGGGACATGGCAGATAACAAGAGGATTTTTTTTTTTTTTTAATTTGCTTGTTCTTGTGATTTAATAGTCTACTGTTGCCCCCATGTTGACTTGCATGCATTTTTCTGCAGAAGCTTTTCTTGATTGATATGAGTTGGAATCGACAACAATGCTGAATTCAATTATTGTGATGACAATAGGTTGATTCAATCATCGTTATCAACTTCTTTTGCGGTTCCCACTCCCTTTTCCTCCCCATAGACAGCAACTATTGTGTGGCTATTCCAGTGTCATTCGTGACTTCAAACCACTTTCAGCGTTAGAAATATGGGAGATTCCTTGTTTAACATCCCTGCCGGAAGCAGTGTGTAACCTCGCCTCGTTACAGAGATCGATGATCAAGGCTTGTCCCATCTTATTGCAAAGATACCAAAGAGAAAGGCAACCATGGGCGGAAGATACCAAAGACAGAGGCAACCATGGGCGGAAGATACCAGAGAGAGAGGCAACCATGAGCGGAAGGCTCTTGCATCCCTACAAAATTGGATTTGTCTGGTGGCTTAGTACATGTGGGCTTTCACAGTTCGTTCCTTTGTTTGAGGTAAACGAGTATTATCAAGTACTGTATTCCCTCTTTTTGTTCATTATCGCTGATATCATCACATTTGGTAGGAGCTTGTCATTTTGAGCAATCTGGAGTGGATAAAAATAAACAAAAGAAAGAATCTGGAGTGTTAGAAATGTAGAATCTGGAGCTTCGGGATGTAGAGCAGTTTTCTTGATTTTTCAAGGCTTTGTCGTCATCTCTGTTGAAGCTACTAAAGGCTGGACCTGTTGTATTGAAATTCGGATTGAATAGTTTGTCCCTTCACTTGCTTTACTTCGACTAGCTTTGATACTGACGAGTGTAGTGATTGCTGTCAGCATTGCAGCTGATGGACCTTAATTGGAGCTTCATTAGAATTGAAGACTACTAGAAAAATGTTCCGTTCTTACTGACCCGTTTTCCACTGGAAACAACACTTCCCATTCAGCTTGTATGTGGTAAGCATGCTGCAAGCTTCCACACCGGGCTAGAATTGAACTCTTCATAAGATTCATGGTTGCGTATCAAAATAATTAGCTTTGCTTACTCTGCTTTGTCTCCGATATGCAGTGTCAATTTTCTTACATCCATAGAGTGGGATATCAAGTTGGCATGCATGTTAGGTTTCATCTTCCCTATGTGGCAATTTTCATTTTCCCCTGATAAATGGAGATATGACTTTTACGCCTTTACACAACTTTCATTTCTAGTATTAGAAATCTTTTGTTGCATAGTTTGCCCTGCGATTGTGCGGACATCTCTGTTTTTATTTCGCATAAAGTTTTTGGGGGGGTTTGGCAAATGAATGTTGGCTATTTTAGGTGCCGACAAAGTTGGTATGTACTATGTGATGCTAGGCCACTTTTGGATACAGTTGTTTAATTATAGTTTGATTATGAGGCATACCATTATTTTATCTCAAGAAATGGTGACGGGACACGGCAGATAACAAAATTATTTTTTTATTTTTTTAAATTTGCTTGTTCTTGTTATTTAATGGTCCACTGTTGCCCCCAAGTTGACTTGCATGCTTTTTTCTGCAGAAGCTTTTCTTGATTGATACAAGTTGGAATCGACACCAAAGCTGAATTCAATTACTGTGACGACAATAGATTGATTTAATCAGTGTTATCAACTTCTTTCGCGGTTCCCACTCCCTTTTCCTCTCCATAGACAGCAACTATTGTGTGGCTATTCCAGTGTAGTTCGTGACCTCAAACCACTTTCAGCGTCCGAAATATGGGAGATTCCTCGTTTAATATCCCTGCCTGAAGCAAGATGTAATCTTGCCTCCTTTCAAAGAACCATGATCAAGGCTTGTGTTGGGTAATCGGGTTCCCTCCTATGTGGTAAAACCCTAGGTTACTCTTGTTTTTTTTTAGCCCATTTTTTTAGGCCCATTAGGGCTGCTTGTGTTTTATTTTGCCCTAAGGGCATGCTGCTGGGGTGGAAAAATTAGAAGAGAAAAGAGAGACGTGAGGGAGAGAGAGGCAGAGAAGAGTTTTGTTTTTCTTCTTCTCGGATTTTGTGAAGCAGCCCCGGTTTTCAGCCTCATCCGAAGTCGTTCACCGTTGGATCATGTTCAAATTTTGACAGCTCCTTCTACATATCCAGATCTTCATTCTGTACGGTCGGATTGTGTTTTGGAGGTCTTGAGTGTCGGTTTTTGGTGCCAGAACCGGACCTGTCCCGGATTGTTCCCTGCTCAGACCAGTTTCATCATCTTTGACGATCGGAGTATCATTTGTGGTCCGATCGGCTTCATTTTTGGAGGAGGTGATGAAGACACATCAATCTTCATTTTGAACGGTGGATTTTGGTTTTGGACGGTCGGATTTCGCTCAGTCAATTCGGACATCTACTAGCTCGGTGATTTCCTTCCATAACCCTTTATCTCTTGTTGTTATTGTTTGTAGAGATTTTTTTTGGTTGTGAATTGTATTTGGCAGTGTTTTGTTGGCTGTGAAACATTGAATTTATAGTGGAGGTTCTTTATTTGGATCGACAAAGGTCCCGTGGTTTTTATCCTTCACATTGAAGGAGTTTTCCACGTTAAAAATCGGTGTGTTTTTTTTTTGTGTGATTGTGTTGTGCATTTAGCAGTCATATTTGTTAGTATTATTATTGCTCAAGACATTTTGGATTAGGAAGGATTTGTTGGATTGATTGTTGTTCCATAATCCGCCCTTTTTTCCTAACAAACTGGTATCAAAGCGCCAGGTTACTTGAATTGGTTGTCTTGAGTGGAACCATGGAAATTAATACAAGTAGAATGATTTGTTTGAACGACACGAATTATCATCTATGGAAAAATAAGATGAAAGACCTCTTGTTTGTGAAATCATTGCATCTACCTTTATTTGCTAGTCAAAAACCTGAGTCTAAGAATGATGATGAATGGGAGTTTGAGCATGAGCAAGTTTGCGGGTTTATTCGACAGTTTGTTGATGATAATGTTTACAACCACATTTCTAATGAAAAACATGCTAGAACTTTGTGGAGTAAATTGGAATCTTTGTATGCTTCCAAAAGTGGTAACAACAAACTTTTCTTATTGAAGAAAATGATGCAGTTGAAATATAAAGAAGGTAGTTTTGTGGCTGATCATTTAAATGAGTTTCAAGGAACTGTGGATCAGTTGCTCAGTATGGGTATAAAATTTGATGATGAGATTCTTAGCCTCTGGTTGCTTAACACTTTGCCTGATTCTTGGGAAACTTTTCGTGTCTCACTTACTAACTCGGCACCTAATGGTATTGTTTCTTTTGAAGCTGGTAAAGGTGGTATCCTTAATGAAGAGATGAGAAGAAAGTCTCAAGGTTCTTCATCGCAGTCAAAGATTCTGGTTACAGAGATCAGGGGGAGAAATAAAAATAAGGGTCAGGATCCGAACAGAGGCAAAAGCAGAAGCAAGTCGAGGTCAAAGTACAAAAATCTTGAATGTTATTATTGTGGTAAAACAGGGCATATCAAGAAATATTGCTACAAGTGGAAGAGGGAGAACAAGACTGACAAAGACAAGCAAGACAAGAAAGGCAATGACTCGGCACCTAATGGTATTGTTTTTTTTGAAGCTGGTAAAGGTGGTATCCTTAATGAAGAGATGAGAAGAAAGTTTCAAGGTTCTTCATCGCAGTCAGAGATTCTGGTTACAGAGATCAGGGGGAGAAGTAAAAGTAAGGGTCAGGATCCGAACAGAGGCAAAAGCAGAAGCAAGTCGAGGTCAAAGTACAAAAATCTTGAATGTTGTTATTGTGGTAAAACAGGGCATATCAAGAAATATTGCTACAAGTGGAAGAGGGAGAACAAGACTGACAAAGGCAAGCAAGACAAGAAAGGCAATGACGATAACAGTGATCGTGTCAACACTGCTACTTCAGGTGATTTGATTGTTGTGTGTGATGAAAATACGATCAATGTTGCTAGTGACGAAACAAGTTGGGTTGTTGACAGTGGTGCTTCCTTTCATGTGACATCTAGAAAGGAATTCTTTACATCTTATACTCCAGGTGATTTTGGGGTCTTGAAGATGGGTAACGATGGGCTGTCAAAGGTAGTGGGCACTGGAACTGTTTGCTTGGCAACTAACAATGGGAATAAACTAGTCCTAAGAAATGTTAGGCATGCTCCTGATATTAGATTGCATTTGATCTCTACAAGCAAGCTTGATGAAGATGGCTATTGCAGCACGCTCGGACCAAAACCAAAATCCACCGTTTAAAATGAAGATTGATGTGTCTTCATCACCTCCTCCAAAAATGAAGCCGATCGGACCACAAATGATACTCCGATCGTCAAAGATGATGAAACTGGTCTGAGTAGGGAACAATCCGGGACAGGTCCAATTCTGGCACCAAAAACCGACACTCAAGACCTCCAAAACACAATCCGACTGTACAGAATGAAGATCTGGATATGTAGAAGGAGCTGTCAAAATTTGAACGTGATCCAACGGTGAACGACTTCAGATGAGGCTGAAAACCGGGGCTGCTTCACAAAATCCGGGAAGAAGAAAAAGAAAACTCTTCTCTGCCTCTCTCTCTCTCACGTCTCTCTTTTCTCTTCTAATTTTTCCACCCCTGCAGCATGCCCTTAGGGCAAAATAAAACACAAGCAGCCCTAATGAGCCTAAAAAAATGGACTCAAAAAAAACAAGAGTAACCTAGGGTTTTACCATATAGGAGGGAACCCGATTACCCAACAAATCTCCCCCTCCTGACTATGTGGAGGAGTTCTCCAAACCTGCACCACTTTCAGCAATGGACAAATACGAATCACTAAAGGCTACTTGGTTGTGGCTAGAGGTAAGAAGTCTTCAGGTTTGTACTGGTTGCAAGCTTCAATCGCAAATGGTCTTGTGAATGCAGTTGAGACTGATAGCTCCTCAGTATTATGGCATAAGAGATTGAGTCACATTAGTGAGAAGGGACTTGATTGTCTAGCTAAGAAGAATTTTCTTTTTGGGTTTAAAGGTGCAAAGTTAGATAAATGTCAGCACTGCTTGGCTGGAAAACAGAGAAGGGTTTCTTTTAAGCGTCATCATCCTTCAAGGAAAAAGGACTTACTTGAACTGGTGCATTCTGATGTTTGTGGTCCTCTAAAGGTAAAGACTTTCAGTGGTGGACTGTATTTTGTAACGTTCATCGATGATCACTCGAGGAAGCTTTGGGTTCGTGTCTTAAAGTCTAAGGATCAAGTACTTGATGCGTTTAAAGAGTTTCAAGTTGCAGTTGAAAGAGAGACAGGGAAGAAGCTCAAGTGCATCCGCACCGATAATGGAGGTGAATATCGTGAGCCTTTTGATGTATATTGCAGAGAACAGAGTATAAGACATCAGCGAACACCTCCTAAAACTCCTCAGTTAAATGGCTTGGCAGAAAGGATGAATAGAACACTGGTGGAGAGAGTCAGATGTTTACTTTCAGATGCAAAACTGCCCAGATCCTTTTGGGGTGAGGCTTTGTACACAGTTGCACAGGTAATCAACCTAACTCCTACTGTTGCATTGGATGCAGATGTTCCTGACAGGGTTTGGTATGGCAAGGATGTCTCTTACGACCACTTACGTGTATTTGGGTGCAAATGTTTTGTGCATGTTCCTAAAGATGAAAGGTCCAAGTTAGATGCGAAGACAAGACAATGCATCTTTATTGGCTATGGTTAAGATGAGTTTGGCTACAGATGTTATGATCCTATCGAGAAGAAGCTTGTTAGAAGCCGTGATGTGATTTTTGTGGAGAATCAAATTATTGAAGATATTGACAAGACAGAGAAGTCAAAGGATCTAGATGAGAGTTTGATTAATCCAGATCCAATTCCTACAACAAGTCTACCTAATGCTGTCGAAATTGAGACTCATGTTGACGTGCAGAATGATGTTCATGGTGATGAAGCTGTGGATGGTCTTGAAGTTATTGATGAGACAGATGCTCCCGTGCATGAAGCAGCTGGAGATCTACAAGAGCCACATGTCGAGCAACCTGAAGCTCCACTTAGGAGATCTGTTAGGGATCGCAGGCCTTCTACTTGGTACTCTCCTAATGAGTATGTGCTATTAACTGATGGAGAGGAACCTGAATGCTATCAAGAGGCCATTGAAAGTGAGGAAAAGGTAGAATGGAGTAAAGCGATGGAGGATGAAATGCAATCCCTGCTTGATAATCACACCTTTGAATTGGTGAAACTGCCTAAAGACAAAAAAACCTTGAAGAACAGATGGATCTACAGGGTGAAGCACGAAGGAAATTCCTCAGCTCCACGATACAAAGCCAGACTAGTTGTTAAAGGCTTCAGTCAGAAGAAGGGGATCGACTTTGATGAGATTTTCTCTCCAGTAGTCAAGATGTCATCCATTCGAGTTGTATTGGGTTTGGTGGCAAGTCTTGATTTAGAGGTTGAACAGATGGATGTGAAGACAGCTTTCCTCCATGGTGACTTAAAGGAGGAAATTTACATGGAGCAGCCTGAAGGTTTTGTAGTAAAAGGTAAAGAGAATTATGTCTACAGATTGAAGAGGAGCTTGTATGGCTTAAAACAAGCACCTAGACAGTGGTATAAGAAGTTTGAGTCGACTATGGTTCAACAAGGCTACAAAAAAAACTACTTCTGACCATTGTGTTTTTGTGCAGAGATTCTCTGATTCTGATTTTGTCATTTTACTTTTGTATGTTGACGACATGCTTATTGTAGATCCTAACTCCTCCAGGATTGATCATTTGAAGAAGGAGTTGAGTAAGTCTTTTGCAATGAAAGATCTAGGACCAGCGAAGCACATTCTTGGCATGAAGATCACCCGTGATAGAAACTGCAAGAAATTATGGCTGTCTCAAGAAAAATATATTAAAAAGGTACTACAGCGGTTCAATATGACTAAGGCTAAGACTGTAAGTACACCTATCTCTACATCTTTTAGATTGAATGTCAAACAGTCACCTTATAATGAGAGAGAGAAAGAAAAAGTGCAAAGAATTCCATATGCTTCAGCAGTGGGAAATTTGATGTATGCTATGGTTTGCACGAGGCCTGATATAGCTCATGCAGTTGGTACAGTGAGTAGATTTTTGTCTAATTCAGGGAAAGAGCATTGGAATGCTGTGAAATGGATATTAAGATATCTTCGCGGTACTTCAAGTTTGAAGTTGTGCTTTGGATCTGACAAACCCGTTCTTGCTGGTTTTACTGATTCTGATTTGGCAGGAGATGTTGATTCAAGAAAATCTACTTCTGGATACTTAATAACTTTTGCAGGGGGAGCTGTGGCGTGGCAGTCCAGATTACAAAAATGTATAGCATTGTCTACTACAGAGGCAGAGTTCATTGCAGCCACTGAAGCTTGTAAGGAATTGCTTTGGATGAAGAAATTTGTCACTGAGATTGGGTCAAGTCAAAAGCGGTATGTCTTATTTTGTGATAGTCAGAGTGCAATTCATCTTGGTAAGAATCCAACTTTTCATGGTAGGTCTAAACACATTGATGTGAGATACCATTGGATTCGGGATGTTTTAGATTCTAAGTTGCTTGAACTTGAGAAGATACATACTGATGATAATGGCTCTGATATGCTGACTAAAATCTTGCCAAGAGGTAAGTTTGAGACATGTCGTTTGGCTGCAGATTTGGAGAACTCCTCCACATAGTCGGGAGGGGGAGATTTGTTGGGTAATCGGGTTCCCTCCTATGTGGTAAAACCCTAGGTTACTCTTGTTTTTTTTTAGCCCATTTTTTTAGGCCCATTAGGGCTGCTTGTGTTTTATTTTGCCCTAAGGGCGTGCTGCTGGGGTAGAAAAATTAGAAGAGAAAAGAGAGACGTGAGGGAGAGAGAGGCAGAGAAGAGTTTTCTTTTTCTTCTTCCCGGATTTTGTGAAGCAGCCCCGGTTTTCAGCCTCATCCAAAGTCGTTCACCGTTGGATCACATTCAAATTTTGACAGCTCCTTCTACATATCCAGATCTTCATTCTGTACGGTCGGATTGTGTTTTGGAGGTCTTGAGTGTCGGTTTTTGGTGCCAGAACCGGACCTGTCCCGGATTGTTCCCTGCACAGACCAGTTTCATCATCTTTGACGATCGGAGTATCATTTGTGGTCCGATCGGCTTCAGTTTTGGAGGAGGTGATGAAGACACATCAATCTTCATTTTGAACGGTGGATTTTGGTTTTGGACGGTCGGATTTCGCTCAGTCAATTCGGACATCTACTAGCTCGGTGATTTCCTTCCATAACCCTTTATCTCTTGTTGTTATTGTTTGTAGAGATTTTTTTTGGTTGTGGATTGTATTTGGCAGTGTTTTGTTGGCTGTGAAACATTGAATTTATAGTGGAGGTTCTTTATTTGGATCGACAGAGGTCCCGTGGTTTTTATCCTTCACATTGAAGGAGTTTTCCACGTCAAAAATCAGTGTGTTTTTTTTTTTGTGTGATTGTGTTGTGCATTTAGCAGCCATATTTGTTAGTATTATTATTGCTCAAGACATTTTGGATTAGGAAGGATTTGTTGGATTGATTGTTGTTACATAATCCGCCCTTTTTTCCCAACGGCTTGTTCCATCTTATTGCAAATATACCAAAGAGAGAGGCAACCATTGGCTGAGATTCACACATACCTGGCGGTTCAGTTCATGTGGCCTTTCACAGCTCTATCCTTTGTTTGCGGTAAATAAGTTTTATCCGGTACTGTCTTCCCCCTTTTGTTCATTATCACTAATTTTATTGCAGATTCTATACGTAGGTTTGACTAACCAAAAAACGTATTAGTTAGTGAAGATTGAACTTCCCTGTATGAGTGTGATTTTCATCCTAGTAAGTGTTCAAGTTTTCTGTTTTCATTGATAAAGAACTTACAAAAACAAAAACAAAAAAAAGGGAGCTAAATTTATGATATAAACAAATTGCTAAAACAAATGTCTAATGCAATTGCAAGAATGTACCATGATCTTGCTTTCGACTAAGTCAAATTATCAGGACGGCTTCCCTGCCTCCAAATTAGTTCATACTAAAAATAATTAAAAAAAAAAAAAAGCATTTGTATCTATTGTATCAGTTAATGTAACTAAAACAATAGTGATCACGGAATTGCATCTAGTTCATTGTTAGCTAATTTTGGATGTCTTTTTCCCCATTTCCAGAGAAGCTCTTTCTCTCATACAAGTTTGAAGCCCTTCCAATAACGAATTCTGTTAAAGTTGCAACATTACAGATAGTCCTGAAGCATCATCTCTAATTTCTTTCATGTACTGATTGCCCCTCTTTTAACATGTGGATCCATATGTTTGTACCTTAACAACTCACAATGAGTCTGACCATTACAATTTTTTCCTACATGAATTTCTCACTATGCACGTAATGATTTATTTGCTTATTACAGCATGCAGAAATTGTCCTTTTTCGTTCCTTTTTCACTGTGATTTAGTTTAGTCTCACACCAGGCTTGCAACAAGAGATCGTTTTTTATAACCTCACCGACTTTTGGCAAGAAAGAACAAGGTCAAATTTTGCAGTAAGTATGGTACTTATATGGCTTTCTTCTTCTTCTTCTTCTTCTTCTTCTTCTTTTTCTTTTCTGCTTACATTTTTTATTCTTCTTAATGCTGAAAATAAAATAATAAACTTTGTTATGTGTTTTCATATTTTTTGTCTTTGTTTCTGCCCTAAATCCAATTTTCAAGCATACATAGTTTATATTGCAGATCCCCACCGAGTGAGTTCAAAGAATTGGATACTTTAGGCTCATTGATTGTTTTAGAAATCAAAGCGGATAGAGGTGAATATGCATTTCCTTCTCTCCTTGCAACAAAGTTATTTTTTTCCATCTGACTTCTTTGCATATTAGATCATTAATTATAGATCCATTGGCTTGAAGATGAAGATCAACAGATTTCTTAAGAATCTCTACCTCCCAACTAAAATTAAAAATATTGCCGACCTTTATTTTCATTGAATATAACAAATCCAAGAGGTTATGTATAGTTGTTACAAGGTAGGATTGCAGCAGCTTTTTGTTGTTCTTTTGAATAATGGTGTTTTTGCTTTTATTTTTCCAGCTTTTACAGAAAAGTTCAGCTTGCACAAAGTTACGCTCTTTGGAAGGCAAGTTTCATTTCATGTACTTGAGCTATTTGCCATACTCGCAATTAGATTAGTTGTTTAGGAAAACTGATTTACCCCTTATTCCTATCTGCTCTTATTCTTAGAATAAGCTAATCTTTTTGGCATCTGAGACAGGAATAATTCTTGGTAGGAGCTTCTCATTTTTCACGATCTGGACTGGATAAAAATAAACACTGACGAAGCTGGTTTACGTAAAATCTGGATCTTCGGGATCTAGCGTAGCTTTCTTGAATTGTCAAGGCTTTGTCATCACTATTGGTTAGACCTGCTGCATTTGAAATTTGGATTGTATGGTTTGTCCCTTCATTTGATTGGCTTGACTAATTTTGATGTTGATGGATGTATTTATTGCTATCAGTGTTGAAGCTAATGAAGGTTGGAGCTACATTAGGATTGAAAGCAATTCAACAAATATTGCAATTCCTACAAGGGAATCAGGGTGCGGATAAACTTGCTTCACATGCCGTCCAATTGATGAAGACGCCTGGTGGTTTTTTAATGCTCCGGATCTTTGTTCTTCAATAGTTCATAGAGATTTTGTGGGTTTTCTAGATATAGATTTTGTACTTAGCCGACTCTAGTAGTAAATATGTACTCTTTTTCCCTCTAGTCTTTTGCCCATTGGGTTTTGGCTAGAGGGTTTTTAACATGGCATATTTGAAGGCTACTTTCAAGGAAAGAGTCCTCGCTCAATCCTCTGAAACTGCTTTCGGGCTAATATTATTAGTCTTTTAGCTTTCCTTATTTCTCTTATGCTGATTTTTCCCCCTTTTACAAACTCTTTTGTATTGTCTTATTTTCTTTTAATATTAATAATAATTAGTGGGATGGGTAAATGATGAGGGTGCTAGAGGGGTGCCGACCTAGTCGGGATGTCTTGTTGCACCTACTGATTCCTGTCACTACTTTTTTTTTTTTTTTAAATGTCCCATTCCTACACATTCCTCACCCATCCACTAATGGTAACACCACCTCCCCATTCGACTTATATATATTAAGAAAACTGTCGGCTTTCATCCCAAGCAAGAATTGAACTTTTCATAAGATTCATAAATGCATTAGCGTGTATCATTTTACGTTCCATGCGTTCCAAAGGCACGAAAATATGGGTTAAACAATTTAGAGCTTATGACCTGAGAGCACTAGAGATGGGCATTCAGATTCGTTACTTGCGGACGATGACAATGAATTACTTTATACTCTTGGGAATAAGGAATTTGTTGTTTCACTATAAATTAGACATATAAACGATTTCAGCTACTCTTTGCCAATCTAGATTGAGTAGGAAAGAGAAACCCCTAAGCTTTTCTTCTCATGATCACGATGCATACTGTAGTAATTAGCTAAACTTTCTTAACTTGGTCTCTAACGTGCATTGTGGATTTTCTTACACCTATGGAGAGGAGAATCAAGTCGGCATGCATAGGATTCATCTTCCCTCTTTCATGTGGCAATTTTCATGTTCCTCTAATTGCTAGAGATATGACTTTTATGCCTTTATACAGCTTTCATTTCTGGTATTAAGAACTCTTTTTTTGCAGGGTTTCACCCCGATGGTTCTAGGAACATCTCTTTTTAAAAAATTTTCAATAAAGTTTTTGGGGGCTGGCTGGTCAATGAATGTTGGCTTTTTAAGATGCCGACGTAGTCGGATGTACATAAGTCAATTATGTTAGCCCACTTTTTATCATTTACCCAAAATAAATATATATATATATACACACATATATATTTAGATAGATGTATATTTACTCTTGAGTTTATGCATTTCTTTTTCCTTTCATTTTGTAAAAAAGAGATGCTTTGGAGTAAAAAGTCCACATACCATTCAAGATTTCCGTGCACTCAAAAACAAATTCTATACTTCTTACACGTTGGAGAAGAAGAAAATGTCCTGTTAATGGACGTTAATTTCTGGGTGGAATGACTAATGATTGAATTTGTAACCGCCGAGATTTTAAATCGTTCTCGAGAACATTGTATGGTGAAAATTTATATATATTAGTGTTACGAAAATATATAAATTTCACTCTAATAAATCATTATTAGAGTTGATAAGTATATTTATCAGAGTTCAAAAATGCTTTATGGCAGTAGAGGTAATAATTTTCGAATCGAAACGCCTCAAATAGTGTATTTTCGGTATCGAAAAACAGAATTCTATTGAGACTCAAAATGTGGCAAACATAGACCCCAGATGGAAAATAAGGAAATATCTAGGGTTTATGGAGTGTTTTAAATGATATAAATGCATCGAAAGGCTCTAACAGCATTTCGAGAGGTAAACTGCGAAATTTGGCCAGTATAGCTTTTCGGTCAAAATTTCGACAGATGAAAATTATACTGTTATTAAAGAAAAACCTATACTGTATAAACAAATAATATTTTCCTATTAATATAAGAATCAATGGATTAGATCAAATCATTCTTTTTGATCCAAAGGCTATTAAAATTAAGGAAATTTTTGGAATTTCCTTTAAAATCAAAATTTGGAAAGAAAATTTGCATTAAATGCATGATGATCTACTCATGCACGTGGAAGAGAGGGGGAGAAACAGCTGTATTTCAGCTGAAAAAGTTCCCAAAATTTTGCAAAAATGCCCCCAAGAAATTTTCATTTTGACCCCAAAATTTTAAAAAATTGCAAAAATACCCCTAAGGATTTGTATAAACTTTTTCCCCTGATTTTTCACGTCCCTCACAGCAGAAAAACACCATTTTCTCTGTTCTTCTTCTTCTCCCACGTTCTTTGCTTACAAAAATTTTCAAGGTTTCAAAAGTTGCAAAATTTGAAGAAAAAGTGTGAGAAAAGTTCAAGTTGAGGAGTATTCACCTCAAAGCTCAAGTAAGTTCTTCAAAATTCTGTTTTAATGCTTGTTTTTAAGTGTTCTTGTGTTTATGTGAATAGTGGAACAAAATGGAGTTAGAGTGTTTTTGAGTGTTTTGATGAAAATCATGTGGAAAAGCATGTTTTGAACTTATTTTTGAAGTTTTTGTGGGGTTAGTTTTTGAAAACAAAAATGTTGCATGGGAGGGGGAAAATTTACGTGGAAA
This sequence comes from Antiaris toxicaria, assembly GCA_035233585.1. Lineage (NCBI taxonomy): Eukaryota > Viridiplantae > Streptophyta > Magnoliopsida > Rosales > Moraceae > Antiaris > Antiaris toxicaria. The sequence goes on from CP141155.1 coordinate 4,874,719, forward strand.
AGAGGGTGAAAACCCTTATGGATTGGAGATAATTATATATGATGAAGTGGAAAAAGGAATTTGATGTGGTATTGAGTGTGGAATGGAAGAAAGACAAAGAGGAAAGTTTAGGGTTGTGAGTGAAACCCTAAATTTTTGAGAAACATTGTTATACCTTGATTTTGAGAATGAATTATTGTTATGTACTGGGATTTTGAGCAGGTTTATGATGGAGACTGTGTTCAATAACGCGATTTAAGCGATTTTGGCACAGTGGGAAAATGAAAAATTAAGCCGTTATAATGCCGAAATTTTCGGACTTATAACCAAGGCTAACGATTTAATGATAACAATGTATAGGAGAAGTGTTTAAATGTTCTCGCGTTGACCTATAAACATTTCACTGAATGTTGAACTGTTTCGTTATAGGGCAACGAAGGAAAAACTAAGGAACGGAAGTAGAAACAAATTTCTGGTAAGTTCTGACATTTAATTGTCTGAACATGAACAACTGGAAGTATATGTCATTTTAGAAATTTCAAAATATGTGTAGCCTAAATTCTTTGGTTAGAAATATTATATGTTGTTGTGAACTCGTTAAAACGCCTAAATTGACAATTATGCGAGTGTGCAGTGATGTGTTATGTGTATATAATTATGTTTTATGGATTTTAACCCTAGAATGCTTTAAACATATTTTAGATTTGAAAGTATGAATGAGAATTGGTTTTTATATCAAAATGTGTTCAAAAACCTATTTTTACCGAAGCCAAGCGCTAGGCGCTAGCAAAGGAGCGCCCCGGCGCTGAGCTCTCGGCCAAAATTTGGTGTTTAAAATTCAATAGGAGCGCCAGGCGCTAGGGTATGAGCGCCAGGCGCTAGTGTAAAAATTAGCTGAAGCGCCAGGCTCTAGGGTATGAGCGCCAGGCGCTAGTGTAAAATTTAGTGGAAGCGCCAGGCCCTAGGGTATGAGCGTCAGGCGCTAGGGTAAATATCCAGTAGGAGTGCCAGGCCCTAGGGTATGAGCGCCAGGCACTAGTACAAAAATCAGCATGAGCGCCAGGCGCTAGGGTATAAGCGCCAGGCGCTAGTGTAAAATTATCTGAAGCGCCAGGCGCTAGGGTATGAGCGCCAGGCACTTGAACCGGATTTTCGAAAGCGCCAGGCGCTGTAAAGAGAGCGCCGAAGCGCTGGAGTCTCTGTCCTAAGTTTTTACAGGAAAATAAAATGAAGGGCTAGGCGCTCGGGGATGAGTGCCAGGCGCTTCAACTGTTCCAAAAATGTATAATTAAAGTTTTGTGCCTTATTTTCAGTTCCAATCACGCCTCAATGTTTTAGTGCGTGGATGATGATTTTTAAACAGTATTTTTGGACTGAATAGGCATAACATTGAGTACATTATTTATGAATATGTACACTGGAACAGTTAAGACATCATAGTAAATAATATCGCACAATAAACAACAAGGTAATGATAAAGACCTAATGTTTGGCGTACCGGCCTCTCGCGAGGGGAGGTTAAATTATGTCAAAGCAAAAGACATACCATCGTTGAGGGAGAGTCCGGGTCGCTCCCAGACCCCTCTTACAGCGCGCACACGGTATGACCAAACCAGGCCCATAGACATAGTAAATGAACAATGCGAGGTGTAAATTGAGCATAATGAACTCATACATTGTGTCAAGTTGCATTATTGTGTTTTATTATTTTAAATGTTATGTCTGAACTTACTGGGCATGTAGCTCACCAGTTTGTTCTTATTCAGGTAATCGAGGTAAACAACCTGTAACCTGAGCCACAGTGTATGGATTGGACTGCAGGAATGAAGTGCCAGTGTCATGATAAAGGTTATGGACCTGCCAGGCTAATTCCGCAAGAAGAGAGAAAAAGGGCAAAGAAAAAAAATACAGTTGTATGATATTGTATAAAGTACACTGTTATGTTTAACCTAACTATTTCTAATATAGTATGACAGTATTATATGCAAATAATATAAAATAGTTTTCCTACTATGATAACTTAGTTTTGGAAAGTTGTAGTACTAAGTATATCGAGGGTTTTAAAAAAAAAAAAATTTCGCAATCTATTTTGCTATGATTTGAAAGAAAAGAATTAAAGTAAAGTAGAGTTTTCAGGTGACGTCTCCCGCACGAGGCGGGGGGTGTTACAAAGGTGGTATCAGAACGGACGGTTCTCCATAACCTGTTATGACATTGCGAGCATTTCCTTCTGCGCAGTCCAAGTAAGTTAATGTTTCATTGTTGTCTTATTCTAAATTATATACGTGGTGCATGAATACTAGGATTTGAAAATGAGTAACCGACCAGATTCCCGAACAACTGGGAAAAGATCTATTATTCGATTCCGAATGACAAGAACGTCAGAAATGACTCCTTCAACTGCAGACGTACCATCGTCATCAACACCACCAATAGCTCCAACGTTTACAGAGGGTCGAAATTTTGTCATGAAAGCAGAGAATTTTAGGATGCATCTGTCAGACACGGTAGTATCCTATGCAGCTCGGTTTCGGAATGAGATTATTATGAGTAGTCCTTGGCCAACCCTGACCGAAGAGGAGCAGTGTGCAATGCTCTGGAGAGGATTAACTCATGAACTGAAGCTTCGAACGGTCCCTGCACTCGACGAGACACTGGAGCAATATATTACCTCAGTGAAAGAGGTAGAAAGAAAAATGTTGATAGAAAAATATGATCGAATAATGAGAAATAATGACCCCCGCGGTGACGTATCCTCCAGACTTGATGAACCACCACCAGTGAGGGAAAATGACGATGTGAAATCCTCAGGCAAATCATGTATTGCAGGCCCAATCCATGTAATTAGTGATTCGACTAATGAAAATGAGAATGACAGTGAAGAAGATCCAGAGGAATTTCCTTTGGGCAGTGATGAAGATAGGAGTGATACCCCATAAGTTATTGAAGTTAACTTATGTGTATATAAATGCAAGTTTTGTATATTATGGAATTTGACAGGAATATGTATAAGTATTGGATGTGAATTAAATGTATGTGAATACAAGAATATGTTTATACATGGTCGCTTACTTAAGATTAAGTGATTGCATATTCTATTATGATTGCATTGATAAATGAAAAGAGAAAATTAATGATATTTCTCTTAATATCGATACTGAACGTTTGAATTGTGTTGATAGATTTAAAGAAACCAAATGGCACGAAGGAGAGTCCAACCTCCTAGACGTGATAGACCTCCCACCCTGACTGAAAGGGTGACCGAATTAGAAGCCTTATTGGCAACCCAAATACAAGATAATCAAGCCTTAAGAGACCAACTAAATCAGATACAGCGCGAACGTGCTGAAAGGGAAGCTTCACCACCACCCATGGCACCAGAAGCTCCTGTAGCTCCGGAAGTTGAACATAACTCCCCGGCAGTCTCAGCTTCGGGGGAAAGAATTCCGGAACCACAAATCATTGTTCCACAGGAACCCCTATACGAAAGATTTCGACGGAAGAGACCACCCGAGTTTGATGGATCCTTAGATCCGTTAGAAGCTGAAGAGTGGCTATCGTCTTTTCAGAGGGTTATAAATTTTATGAATTTGACTGACAGGGAAAAAGTCATCTGTGCTTCGTACGTGCTGAACAGAGATGCACGATACTGGTGGGAAACAGTTTGCTTGAGAAGAGACGAAAGTCAGATGACTTGGAATGATTTTGTGGAAGAGTTTAATCAAAAATACTACGACCCTGCTGCTCTCGGACCGCAACAGAGAGAGTTCGAGAATTTGAAGCAAGGAAACATGACAGTGATGGAAGTGTACCATAAGTTTGACCGGCTGTCGAGGCTATGTCCCTATATGGTCCCTACTGAAGGGGATCGTATTCGAAAGATAATTGGGACATTTCGACCAGAAATTGCCGTAATGGTCGACAGTGCAGCATCTCCACCCACGTCAGTGGCAGAATGTGTCTCCCGAGCATTGAAAGCTGAATTTCATTTGACAAGAGCCAGAGAAGAACGGGCTCAAGCATGGGAAGCTCGGAAAAAGGAGAGACAACAATTAAAATAAGGTCAAAGTGGAAGTCAAACATCACAAGGACACCGCACCAACCAGTCCTCCAAGCCTGGACAAGGAGGTGGACAGAGGCCTCAGAATTCCAATAAAAGAAAATGGAATTTCAGGGGTAATAGGAATCAGCAACAGAAGAATGCAGCAAGTGCTGGTCCCAGTACGCCAGGCCCTGTGAGCACTCCAAATTATCCAACATGCAGAAAGAAGCACTTGGGAGAATGCAGACTAGGCTGCAATGTTTGTTACTACTGTGGCAAAGAAGGCCATTATGCAAGAAGTTGCCCAAGTAACCGGCAGAATCAAGCTGGCATGGTTCCTCAGCGTCTGCCAAATCCTCAGATGCATGCTATTACAGCAAAGGCAGAAACGTCATCACGACAACAGGAGCAAATTGAAAAGACGCCTCCAACCAACGCACGAGTGATGGCATACACAAAAGAGGATGCAGAAGCGGGCACATCCACTGTTGTTACAGGTCATATTTCTATCGCCCAACACTCGGCATATGCTTTATTTGATTCGGGTGCTTCACACTCATTTGCATCACAAGAATTTGCCGCCAGGTTAGAGCATACTAAGGATAGAATTGGAATAACCTTTAGGACTATGTTGCCTTCGGGTGAAGTATTGTTGTCAGATTACTGGCTACGACATGTGCCAGTAATTGTGGCAGATAGAGAGTTTTTTCTTGATTTGATCGTGATAAGGATAGCAGATTACGATTTAATCCTAGGAATGGATTTCTTGGGAAAGTATCGGGCTACAATCGACTGCCACCATCGAAGGATAATCTTTCGACCAAATGGAGAAGAAAGCTTTGAATATGTTGCTTCATCCCCAAAGCCATCGAGGATCCTGATAAATTCAATGAAGGCTCACAAGCTGATAGCTAAGGGATGTGTGGGATATCTAGCTTTTGTTACTGACGTGACAAAAGAAGAAAAGTTACAACCAAAGGATATTTCCATAGTCAACGAATTTGTAGATGTATTTCCAGATGAATTACCTGGATTTCCACCGGAACGAGAAATTTCTTTTGAGATTGAATTAGTACCAGGAACAGCGCCGATATCCAAGGCCCCTTATCGGATGGCTCCAGCTGAACTGAAGGAACTACAGACGCAATTAAAGGAGTTATTGGATAGAGGATTCATTCGACCGAGCTATTCGCCTTGGGGAGCTCCGGTCCTATTCGTGAAAAAGAAAGATGGAACTCTACGAATGTGCGTAGACTACAGGGAGCTGAATAAGGCCACCATCAAGAATAAGTACCCACTACCTAGGATCGATGATTTATTTGATCAACTGAAGGGAGCCTCAGTGTTTTCGAAGATTGATCTACGTTCTGGGTACCATCAGCTGAGAATTAAAGATAGTGATGTAACAAAGACGGCATTCAGGACGAGATACGGACACTATGAATTTCTGGTGTTGCCGTTTGGATTGATGAATGCTCCAGCTGCTTTCATAGATTTGATGAACCGAGTTTTCAAGAAATTTTTAGATAAGTTTGTCATTGTATTTATTGATGACATCCTTGTTTATTCGAAGACCCGGGAAGACCATGAAGAACACTTGCGATGGGTACTACAAACACTCATAGATCACCAGCTATACGCCAAATTTTCAAAGTGCGAATTCTGGTTAGATCAAGTTCATTTCCTAGGACACAAGGTGTCCAAGGATGGAATTTCGGTTGACTCCGCAAAGATTGAAGCTGTTAGCAAGTGGCCTATTCCGAAAAACGCTATTGAAATTCGTAGTTTTCTGGGATTAGCCGGATACTACAGGCGTTTTGTGGAGGGATTCGCTAGGCTTGCTGAACCTCTCACGGCGTTAACTAGAAAGGAAAAGAAGTACGAGTGGACAGCAGCATGTGAAGAAAGCTTTCAAGAATTAAAGAGGAGATTGACAAGCGCACCTATCCTTGCCATTCCTACTGACGGGGAAAGATTCGACATCTACAGCGATGCTTCGAAAGAAGGATTAGGAGCGGTATTGATGCAAAATGGGAGAGTTATAGCTTATGCTTCACGACAACTAAAGAATCATGAGAAGAATTATCCAACTCATGATTTGGAACTAGCTGCAGTCGTGTTTGCATTAAAGATTTGGAGGCATTATCTATATGGTGTTCAATGTCAAATTTTCACAGATCATAAGAGCCTGAAATACTTCTTCACTCAAAAGGAGTTGAACATGAGACAGCGGCGATGGCTAGAACTCGTGAAAGACTATGATTGTGAGATTTTATATCATCCAGGGAAAGCGAATAGAGTTGCTGATGCACTGAGTCGCAAATCAACATCGGTACAGCAATTGCCTATCGATGGATTGTCCAAGCCGCTACAAAAGGAGATTAATTCGCTAGAAATAGAATTGATTTATGGAAGTTTGGCTATGCTACAATTGAAACCAACACTGTACGATAGGATTAAGGATGCTCAGAAACAAGATGTGTACTTGGAAGAGATGAGAGACCGAGTTAATAAAGGAGAAGAAATTGAATTCAACATCGAGACAGATGGAATGCTGTTGATGAAAGGAAGAATTTGCATACCTGCCAATACAGAATTGAAGGAGCAGATTATGAAAGAAGCCCATCAAACACCCTATTCTGTTCATCCAGGAGCCACCAAAATGTATCATGACTTAAGATTACAATTTTGGTAGAAGAGAATGAAGAATGACATTGCTGAGTTTGTTAGTCGATGTTTAACTTGCCAGAGAGTCAAAGCAGAGCACAAACACCCAGGTGGGAAATTAGAACCTCTAGATATTCCAGAGTGGAAATGGGAGCATATTACCATGGATTTAGTGGTAGGGCTACCCAAGACACGAGGAGGTTATGATGCCATATGGGTGATAGTAGATCGACTGACGAAAACAGCTCGATTCATAGCGGTGAAAACGACATTCACATTGGAGAAATTCGCAAGCTTATACGTTGCGAATGTGATTAGATTACATGGAATTCCAAGATTCATTGTATTTGATCGAGATGGTCGTTTTACCTCTAAATTCTGGAAGTGTGTACAACAAGAAATGGGCACAAAATTGAAGTTTAGCACGGCTTTTCATCCTCAAACTGATGGACAATCTGAGCGAGTCATTCAGATTTTAGAGGATATGTTATGAGCTTGTGTCATGGATTTCCAAGGAGCATGGAATGAGAAACTGTCGTTGATTGAATTCTCCTACAACAACAGTTATCAAGCTTCGATCGGAATGGCACCCTATGAAGCTCTTTATGGCAGGAAGTGCAGATCCCCAATCCATTGGTATGATTTAAAAGAGAAGCAACTGTATAAAACTGATTTTGTTCAAGAGACTTCAGAAGCAGTTGAAAAGATACAGAAACGAATGAAAACGGCCCAAAGTCGACAAAAGAGTTATGCCGACAAACGACGCAGATTTCTTGAATTTCAAGAAGGTGACTTTGTATTTCTTAAAGTTGCACCTATGAAAGGAGTTATGCGTTTTGGAAAGAAAGGCAAACTCAGTCCGAGATACATCGGACCATTCGAAATTATCAAACGGATCGGGAAGGTGGCTTACAGATTGGCATTACCACCTGATTTATCCAAGGTACATGATGTTTTTCATGTCTCTATGTTGCGTAAATATGTACCTGATCCATCGCACATTTTGAGATATGAGCCGATACAAGTACAGAGTGACCTGTCTTATGAGGAAAAACCTGTTCAAATACTCGCACGAGAAGACAAGGTACCCAGGAACAAAACAATCCCATTAGTCAAAGTGTTATGGCGTAATCACCAAATAGAAGAGGCTACATGGGAAAGAGAAGATGAAATGAGAGCCCTATATCCCCACTTGTTTTAAATTCTCGAGGACGAGAATTCTTTAAGGGGGGAGGATTGTAACAGCCGAGATTTTAAATCGTTCTCGAGAACATTGTATAGTGAAAATTTATATATATTAGTGTTACGAAAATATATAAATTTCACTCTAATAAATCATTATTAGAGTTGATAAGTATATTTATCAGAGTTCAAAAATCCTTTATGGCAGTAGAGGTAATAATTTTCGAATCGAAACGCCTCAAATAGTGCATTTTCGGTATCGAAAAACAGAATTCTACTGAGACTCAAAATGTGGCAAACATAGACCCCAGATGGAAAATAAGGAAATATCTAGGGTTTATGGAGTGTTTTAAATGATATAAATGCATCGAAAGGCTCTAACAGCATTTCGAGAGGTAAACTGCGAAATTTGGCCAGTATAGCTTTTCGGTCAAAATTTCGACAGATGAAAATTATACTGTTATTAAAGAAAAACCTATACTGTATAAACAAATAATATTTTCCTATTAATATAAGAATCAATGGATGAGATCAAATCATTCTTTTTGATCCAAAGGCTATTAAAATTAACGAAATTTTTGGAATTTCCTTTAAAATCAAAATTTGGAAAGAAAATTTGCATTAAATGCATGATGATCTACTCATGCACGTGGAAGAGAGGGGGAGAAACAGCTGTATTTCAGCTGAAAAAGTTCCCAAAATTTTGCAAAAATACCCCCAAGAAATTTTCATTTTGACCCTAAAATTTTCAAAAATTGCAAAAATACCCCTAAGGATTTGTATAAACTTTTTCCCCTGATTTTTCACGTCCCTCACAGCAGAAAAACACCATTTTCTCTGTTCTTCTTCTTCTCCCACGTTCTTTGCTCACAAAAATTTTCAAGGTTTCAAAAGTTGCAAAATTTGAAGAAAAAGTGTGAGAAAAGTTCAAGTTGAGGAGTATTCACCTCAAAGCTCAAGTAAGTTCTTCAAAATTCTGTTTTAATGCTTGTTTTTAAGTGTTCTTGTGTTTATGTGAATAGTGGAACAAAATGGAGTTAGAGTGTTTTTGAGTGTTTTGATGAAAATCATGTGGAAAAGCATGTTTTGAACTTGTTTTTGAAGTTTTTGTGGGGTTAGTTTTTGAAAACAAAAATGTTGCATGGGAGGGGGAAAATTTACGTGGAAAAGAGGGTGAAAACCCTTATGGATTGGAGATAATTATATATGATGAAGTGGAAAAAGGAATTTGATGTGGTATTGAGTGTGGAATGGAAGAAAGACAAAGAGGAAAGTTTAGGGTTGTGAGTGAAACCCTAAATTTTTGAGAAACATTGTTATACCTTGATTTTGAGAATGAATTATTGTTATGTACTGGGATTTTGAGCAGGTTTATGATAGAGACTGTGTTCAATAACGCGATTTAAGCGATTTTGGCACAGTGGGAAAATGAAAAATTAAGCCGTTATAATGCCGAAATTTTCGGACTTATAACCAAGGCTAACGATTTAATGATAACAATGTATAGGAGAAGTGTTTAAATGTTCTCGCGTTGACCTATAAACATTTCACTGAATGTTGAACTGTTTCGTTATAGGGCAACGAAGGAAAAACTAAGGAAAGGAAGCAGAAACAAATTTCTAGTAAGTTCTGACATTTAATTGTCTGAACATGAACAACTGGAAGTATATGTCATTTTAGAAATTTCAAAATATGTGTAGCCTAAATTCTTTGGTTAGAAATATTATATGTTGTTGTGAACTCGTTAAAACGCCTAAATTGACAATTATGCGAGTGTGCAGTGATGTGTTATGTGTATATAATTATGTTTTATGGATTTTGACCCTAGAATGCTTTAAACATGTTTTAGATTTGAAAGTATGAATGAGAATTGGTTTTTATATCAAAATGTGTTCAAAAACCTATTTTTACCGGAGCCAAGCGCTAGGCGCTAGCAAAGGAGCGCCCCGGCGCTGAGCTCTCTGCCAAAATTTGGTGTTTAAAATTCAATAGGAGCGCCAGGCTCTAGGGTATGAGAGCCAGGCGCTAGTGTAAAAATTAGCTGAAGCGCCAGGCTCTAGGGTATAAGCGCCAGGCGCTAGTGTAAAATTTAGTGGAAGCGCCAGGCCCTAGGGTATGAGCGCCAGGCGCTAGGGTAAATATCCAGTAGGAGTGCCAGGCCCTAGGGTATGAGCGCCAGGCACTAGTACAAAAATCAGCATGAGCGCCAGGCGCTAGGGTATGAGCGCCAGGCTCTAGTGTAAAATTATCTGAAGCGCCAGGCGCTAGGGTATGAGCGCCAGGCGCTTGAACCGGATTTTCGAAAGTGCCAGGCGCTGTAAAGAGAGCGCCGAAGCGCTGGAGTCTCTGTCCTAAGTTTTTACAGGAAAATAAAATGAAGGGCTAGGCGCTCGGGGATGAGTGCCAGGCGCTTCAACTGTTCCAAAAATGTATAATTAAAGTTTTGTGCCTTATTTTCAGTTCCAATCACACCTCAATGTTTTAGTGCGTTGATGATGATTTTTAAACAGTATTTTTGGACTGAATAGGCATAACATTGAGTACATTATTTATGAATATGTACACTGGAACAGTTAAGACATCATAGTAAATAATATCGCACAATCAACAACAAGGTAATGATAAAGACCTAATGTTTGGCGTACCGGCCTCTCGCGAGGGGAGGTTAAATTATGTCAAAGCAAAAGACATACCATCGTTGAGGGAGAGTCCGGGTCGCTCCCAGACCCCTCTTACAGCGCGCACACGGTATGACCAAACCGGGCCCATAGACATAGTAAATGAACAATGCGAGGTGTAAATTGAGCATAATGAACTCATACATTGTGTCAAGTTGCATTGTTGTGTTTTATTATTTTAAATGTTATGTCTGAACTTACTGGGCATGTAGCTCACCAGTTTGTTCTTGTTCAGGTAATCGAGGTAAACAACCTGTAACCTGAGCCACAGTGTATGGATTGGACTGCAGGAATGAAGTGCCAGTGTCATGATAAAGGTTATGGACCTGCCAGGCTAATTCCGCAAGAAGAGAGAAAAAGGGCAAAGAAAAAAAATACAGTTGTATGATATTGTATAAAGTACACTGTTATGTTTAACCTAACTATTTCTAATATAGTATGACAGTATTATATGCAAATAATATAAAATAGTTTTCCTACTATGATAACTTAGTTTTGGAAAGTTGTAGTACTAAGTATATCGAGGGTTTTAAAAAAAAAAAATTCCGCAATCTATTTTGCTATGATTTGAAAGAAAAGAATTAAAGTAAAGTAGAGTTTTCAGGTGACGTCTCCCGCACGAGGCGGGGGGTGTTACAGAATTTACTGCTTTACTAGTAACTTCTTAAAAAACTACTATTTTGCATTAACATCACTAAGTTTATACTTTTTATGTCTTACGTGATGGATCGCCATTAGTCCATCAATAAATTTCTAAGGTATATTCTGAAAATTTTGAAGGGGAAAAATATTCTCTTCATTAAATTGACACAAACGGAAAGAGTATAAATAACAAAACAAAATTCAAATCTAAGACTATCCCATAATTCTCTTAACCTTTTAAATAACAAAACAAAATTCAAATCTAAAGATTTGATCAGATCAAATCTGGAACTTACGACCTAACTTATCCTAACCAAATTCAAATTTAAAATAATTTTATTGAAAAGAAAAAAAAAATAAAACCCCAACTTCTAATGACAACTAACCCCCAACTTTCGACACTTCCCCTTAAGTTCGAACATAGATATCTATCATGCCTAACTTGCTAGCCAGGAATTCATAATTTGGTCTAAGGAGTCCTTTTGTTAGGATGTCAGCTATCTACTGTATAGTTGGAATGAAAGGCAAGCATATAATGCTTGCCTCTAGCTTCTCCTTTATAAAATGTCTGTCGATCTCCACATGTTTTGTACGATCATGTTGTACTAGATTATGTATAATACTGATTGCTACTTTGTTATCACAATAAAGCTTCATTGGTCTTTTAGTTGGTCTTAGTAACTTAACATGCTTCAACCATAGCTCTCACAAATCCCATGTGCAATTTCCTTAAACTCTACCTTTGCACTACTTGTTGCCACAACACTCTATTTTTGCTCCTCCATGTAACTAAGTTGCCCCAAACAAACGTGCAATAACCAGAAGTAGATCTTTTATCCATGATTGATTGAACTTGATCGGCATCTATATACATTTCTACACCCCTTTGTTTGGTCTTTTTAAAAAACAACCCTTTTCCTGAAGTGCTCTTTAAGAATCTCAAGATCCTATGGACAGATTTGAGATGTTCTTCATATATTTAATACATGAATTGGCTCACCACACTTATTGCAAAGGCTATGTCTAGACGAGTTTCGATAAATAAATCAGTTTGCTAACTAGTTTTTGGTACCTCCTTGTATTGACTAGAATCTTCTTGTCACTATCTCCAAGCTTCAGATTAGGTTCCACTGGTCTCTTAGCTAGTTTGCAACCTCTCATACAAGTTTCCTTCAAGAGGTCAAGAACATGCTTTTTTTGTGAGACAACTAACCCTTTCTTTGATTGCACAACCTCCATGCCAGGAAAGTATTTCAAGGCTCCTAGATCCTTGATCTCAAGTTTAGATGCTAAACTTGCTTTCAACCTGTCCATCTCAACCAAATCATCTCCTGTGAGAACAATATCATTGACGTAATCAATCAAGATTGCAACCTTCCCATTCGAAAACTTCATAAACAATGTGTGATCTATTTGTCCTTGCATATAGCCTTGTCTTTTGATTGACTATGTAAATTTCTCAAACCATGCTCTCTATGATTGCTTAAGACCATATAATGATTTTTTTAGCTTGCACACCTTTGATCCATAATCCCTATCAAAGCTTGGGAGAGAATCCATGTATACCTTTTCTTCCAAGTCTCCAATCAAGAATGCATGCTTGACATCCAGCTATTGAAGAGGCCAATCTAGATTTACAACAAGTGACAAAAGTACTCTTACTGTATTGAGTTTGGCAAGCGGGACAAAGGTCTCTAAGTAATCCACCCCATAAGTCTAAATAAACCACTTTGCCACTAGGTGAGCTTTATATCTCTCCAAGGTGCCATCTGTATTGTATTTATCAATGTAGAACCATTTGCAACCTATTGTTCTTTTCCCTTCAGGCAAATCCACAACTTCCCAAGTCCCCTTTTTTTAAGCACCTTCATTTCCTCAAGAATAGCTTCTTTCCACTTTAGAACATTTAGCACATCTTGCATAGTTTTTGGAATCTCTACACTAGAAAGTTAGGTGGTGAGAGCATGAAAAAAGAGCGACAGATTTTCATAGGACACAAAACTAGACATTGGGTGTTTTGTACATGATCTGGCACTTTTTTGACAAGCAATAGGAACATTTAAATAGTCATTAGACTTGAACTCAAACTCATTTGACATGGATGGTGCAAGAGATTTACCTGACGGATTGATAGGGGTTTGATTTGTCCTCGAGTTGGATTCATTGTATTATTGCAAGCCAATTTCCTTCTTTCTTTGAGAATATTTCTTCCTTGAGAAGACAAGAAGCCTAGGTTCTTCTCCACTCGGTTTCACACATATCTCTGTCACCATATGATCATGTGATGGCATTAATGTTGTTTTTCCAACATCTTCATTATCTATCATATCTAATTAGTGATCTATAATCAGTGTAGAATCTCGAGTTAAAACAGGAGGTGGCGGTGGCTCTGTGGTCACTATGTTAGGATTTTCTATTCTAGAGAACACAGGTAGATTTAGGAAAGAGTGTAGAATTGGATCCTGAATTAAATCCTCTATTCGAAATATATTCTTAAAACAAGAATCTTCACTCTCACCCTCCCCCTGAAGGTGACCATTACCAAAGAATTGTTTTGTTTCAAAAAAGGTTGCATCCATGGTAACAAACATTCTTTTCAACACAAGATTAAAACACTTATAACCTTTCTGAATGGCTGAATATCCAATAAAGACACATTTTCTAGCCCTAGGGTCAAGTTTACCACGATTATGATTATGAATGTGACTAAATGCAGTGCATCAAAAACCTTTTAGTGGTATATTAGTAAAGAACTGTGATTTGCGAGAATTTTTCTTGAAAAATGCCAATGGTGTTTGAAAGTGCAACACTCGTATCGGCATATAGTTAATTAAAAAAGCAGCAATAAGAATAGCTTTACCCCATATATATTTAGATACTTTAGTAGTAAACATCAAAGTTCTAGCAATTTCAAGAAGACGTCTATTTTTCCTTTCCACAACTCCATTTTGTTGAGAAGTGTCATTACAAGAGCTTTGATGTATAATACCATTTTCTTCAAAATACTTCCCCAAAATTTTATTAAAGTATTCTTTTCAATTATCACTCCGAAACACTTTAACTTTTGCTTAAAATCATGTTTGCACCATATTATGAAAACATTTTAAAACATATTTTACATTATATTTTTCCTTCATCAAGTACACCCATGCTACCCGTGTGTGATCATAAATAAAGGTAATGAACCATTTTTCCCAAAAAAGTGTCAAGCCTAGATGGCCCCCAAACATCACTATGAATGACAAAAAAGGGATTAAAAGGTTTATATGGTTGTGAAGGAAAAAAAGAATGATGATGCTTTGTTAACTCACAAGTCTCATACTGAAATGAAGATGGATTTTAATTAATGAACAAACTTGGAAACAAATATTTTAGATAATGAAAACTCAGATGTCCTAACCTTAAATGCCATTACATAATTTTATTCTCACTAGCAATAGAAACAAAATTGAAACAAGTACTTTGCGCGTGCTCCCTTAATTTAGATCTATCTTCAAAGAAATAAAGCCCCTTGCTTTTTTTAGCATTGTCAATCATACTTCCCAAGGCCAAATCCTAAAAATCACAATGACGTGGGAAAAAATTAGCTCGACACTTTAGATCATGAGTTAGTTTATTGACAGGCAAAAGATTACATGATAGGTTAGGAACTTGAAAAATATTATGTGAGATAATAGAAGGGGTAACGACAATTAAACATTTTATAGCTATAACTGAAAGAGACCCATCTACTATTTTTATTTTTTGATTCCTTATACATGGATTATATGAAAAATAATAATTTGGAAGAACCAATCATATCATCTGTAGCACCAGAATCTATGTTCCATGGATGACTCAAATCTGAATTGACACTAACAAAGGCAGCAGTAAGGTAGCTACCTTTCAGGGCTAAAGAACACGAGGAAGACAAATTTACAGAGAGATTTGAGGATTGAAGGAGTTTGCACAAGTTGTCCATTTGTTCCTTTGTGAAAGGTAACTTTTCTAGAAAAGGTTGATGCACTTGGTCATCATTTGAGACTTGAAAAGCACGTCCATCTCCTCTAGACTTCTTTTCCCAATTCGATGGCTTCCCATGTAGCTTCCAACATGTTTCACGTGTAGGCCAAGGCTTTTTACAATGGTTACACCATGGCTTTTCTAATCACCTGAGATTCTTCCTTTCACCATTAGCATCTAGGCCTCTTGAGACAAGAGTAGAGCCCTCGGAGTTAGGACTTGATGTTGGTTCTAGCTTGGGTAACATCACCTTCCTACGGGCCTCCTCTCTCTTAACCTTTAAGAAGACTTAACGTATGGAGGAAAGAGGCTTTCTGCTCAGATTTCTACCTCTTACTTTATCCAATTCTTGGTTGAGACCTGCTAGGAATACAAACACCCTATCATTCTCCATTCGCTTCATATACCTCATGCTATCAGTAGGGCAACCCTACTCTTCCTCATGGCAAAGATCTAACTCCTTCCATTATGTTACCATCTCATTGTAGTACACTGTCACATCTCTGTCTCCTTGCTTTGACTGCTATAATGGGTTTTTAGTTCAAAAATCTGAGAAAATTTTTTAGGTCTGAATACATCTCATAAACTACTTCCCACACTTCCTTGGCTATTGGCTTAACATATATGGTTTTCTAATCGCAGGTTCTTTTAAATTAATAAGCTAAGCAATCACCATGGAATTTTCAGATCTCCACGTCTTTAAATTTGGATCGTTGGCAGCTGGTTTTTTCACCTCACACCAGTCAAGTGACCGAGCTTCCCTTTTTCATCGATTACAAGCTCCACCGACCATGCCCATTCAAGGTAATTTTTACCCTTTAATTTATGGACAGCCAATTGAAGAGAATTAGAAGACAATAAGCCAATGTTTCCCCCTTAAAACTCGTGATATAATTTTGTCTGACACCAAGTTGGTAACAAGAGGTCGATTTTTTATAATCTCACTACCTTTTGGCAAGAAAGAAAAAGTTGATATTGTGCAGTGTGGTTATTAACCAAGTATGCTGCTTTTTTTTTTTTTTCTCGCTTTTCCTTAACTTCTTTATCCTGAAAAGAAAATAATAAACTTTGTTATATATTTTTATATTTTATTTCTTTGTGTATTGCAGATCCCACAGAATGAACATGAGTTCAAAGAATTGGATGTTTTCTGCCCATTGATTTTTAGAAATTAAAGCGACTAGAGGCTAATATACATTTCCATCTATACTTATTTGCATCTTAAATCATTAAAGATCTGCAGGCTAATTATTTTTAGGAACTGACTCCCCTTCATTCCTATCTGCTTCCCTTTTTTTTTTTTCCCTTAGGATAATCTAATTCTTTCGTCTGAAACAAGAATAATTCTTAGTCGGAACTTCTCATTTTGCACGATCTCAAGTGGATAAAAGAATAAATATGGATGAAGCTGATGTACTTAAAATTTGGAGCTTTAAGGCATGTAGTATAGCTTTCTTGACTTGTGAAGGCTTTGTCATCACTATTGGTTAAACCTACTGCATTGGAAATTTGGTTTGGATTGTTGCTCCTTTATGTCTTTGGCTTGACTAATTTTGATGCTGATGAGTGTATGCTTGATATCGGCGTTGCTGCTAATGAAGGTTGGAGGTGCATTAGGATTGAAAGCGATTCAATAAATGTTCCCTTCCTACAGGGAAAGGAATCAGGTTGGGGATAAACTTGCTTAAAATGCTGTCCATGCTGGTGAAGATGCTTGGTGGTTCCATGCTCTGGATCTTTGATCTTCACTAGTACATTGAATTTTGTGGGTTTTTAATCTACAGACTTTGTACTTAGCCGGCTCTAATGTGCTCTTTTTCTCTACTAGTCTTTTCCCACTGGACTTTAGTTAAAGAATTTTTAATGAGACATATTAAAAGGCTACTTTTAAGAAAGAATTCTAGTTTAATCCTCTAAAACTACTTTCCTGTTGATATTTGGACATTTTATTAATCTTTTAGCTTTCTTTATTTCTCTTCTGGTGATTTTTTTTGTTTCCCCCCTTTTACAAACTATTTTGTATTGTCTTACTTTCTTTTAATATTAATAATAAATAGGGAGATGGGCAAATGATGAGGGTGCTAAAAAGGTGTCAACCTAATTGGGATGTTTTGGTGCATCTATTGATTCTTCTCATCATCATTTCTATTTTATTTTTAAATATTCCAATCCTACACATTCCTCACTCATCCACCAATGGAACCATACATCAATTCCCCATTCGACGTGTATGTATTAAGCACATCGCCAACTTTCATTCCAAGCTAGAATTGAACTCTTCATAAGATTCATAGTTACATTAGCTTGTTTCTTGTTACGGTCCATTCCTTCCAAAGGCATGAAAAAATGGGCTAAACGCAACAGAGCGGATGAGACAGAAGCGCTGGAGATGGGCATCGGATTCATTACTTGGGGCTGATGATGATAAGTTACTTCATACTCCCAGGAGCGAGCAAGTAATCTATTATTTTGTCATAAACTAGACATGTTAGTTTGGTCTCAGCTTAAGTATAAAACAAGCAAAAATATTTGTGACATTGCTATAGTACATTATTATGATATAGGATAAATAAAATATAAATATAATGTACGAGAACTTTTTTTTTTTCTTTTTCTAATAAGTTAAGTACTTTTATTATTAATGAGTTATAATTACATTATATTATAATTTATTGCAATGACATGATACTTGTTTGAGATATTGTATAATATTTACATAACAACAAAAGTTGAGCTTTTATATCACAACTTCTGTTTGCCTTTTTGTTGTCACTCTTCATCATTATAATAAAAACTATGATTAATTTAAAAAAGAGGAGAAACTGACAATATATATTATTTTTATTAAGTTGGATGAAAAAGTATAATTTTTGTTGGCATTAAGTAAGGACAAGAAGAGGAGACAGCAAGAGCAAAGACATAAACACACACCAAGCAACGTCCAAAAAAGACTGGAAAGCCAAGCCCAAGACCAACCCCAATCACAAATAAGAGGGCAGAACTATCAAAGAAGCCCCACAACTGCAAAAGGACCGAAAGGCCCAACCCCCAAAGCCAAAGCTAAGGAACAAGTGAGAATGACACTGTATAAAAAACAATGAAATCGTTTTCACTTTTAATATATATAAAAATGACTCTTTAGCTTATATAGATTGAGTATGAAAGAGAAATTCTAGGCTTTACTTCTTATGACCATGATGCATTTCTAAGTAACTAGCTAAGCTTTCAAAGGAATGTAGGCTTTTGTAGGTGCCGACATTAACGTGATGAACTAAAGCCAACATGCTAGGCCTGTTCCTTTCATTTACCCCAAAAAATCTGGAGTTTGTGCATTTCTTTTTCCACTTCACCAAGCAATTTCAGCTGGGGTAAAGCAAAAACATATTCCATATTTCTTATACTAATTTCTGGTTGGAATGACTAATGATTCGATTTACTTCTAAGAGAACATTCTAGAAAACTACAGTCATCATGCACAGGAGCGGATTTAGGGGGTGCAAGTGGAAGCTGTGACCCCCATTAAAATAATTTTCTTTTTAATTTTACTCAAAAATTTTAAATTTTTTCTACTCTGTCCCCATTGAAAGCTAAAAATCTCTATATAACCCCTACTAAAAATTAAAATTTTTCATATAACCCCCATTAAAACTTTATACTTTAGTTTTTATATATTTATATTATTTATTTTACGCCTCCACTAAAATTTTTGCTTAGCTCTGCCACTGATCATGCATCATTATTGTTAGAGACTGGAAAGCCAGTTTGTTTTGGTGATCCACGCTCATGAGATCCCATATTTCAAAAAAAAAAAAAAACAAGGAATTGCCATCATGTGTGGTATAGAGACAGGATCTATAAACAAGCAAAGGTATCGAAGACAGCAGAAGGCTACAACACTCTTATGAAATGTCAATTATGCTAATCTGTGCTCAGGGTTAAAATGTACCTGATCTTCGTCTAAATTATCCAGAAATAAATTTTTGTCTCAAAAAACAGATAAATAAAAAAGAAAAGGACTGAAAAATATCTTTTCTTTTTTCCTGTTGACATCATTGGCGCCCTCTTCTGTGCAGCAGGGTTGGACTAACGGACCAAAAAGCATCTGCAGGAATGAATGCGTAACAGCAATGAACAATCGCAGGCAGCTAACTGTTTGTACTCTCTTATCTGAACAAGACACCCCTCCCAGCATGTAGCTTGCCGAAAACAACCGTCTTTCTTCCATTTGAATGAGTTAGTCACTTTCTCTTTTGAAACTCAATCCCGATGCCAACTTAAACCATGTTCAGCCTCTGCGGTAGCAGAAGATTATAAAACTTATCATGCAAGAAGAAATTCCTGCCCTTGCTATCCACAGCCTTCTTCCATCCACACCATCCCCCGTTTATGATTTTCTTGTGCTCATCATTGCCCGTATAGTGGGGATCAAGTATGAGAAATGCACAATCCCCATTTACTTCATTGTAATCGACTCCCAAAATGGTATATGCAAGCACTCCACCACCTGAACCCATTTAACTAGTGAGAGAAGCCATTTCCCCCTTTGTAAAATTCTAATTCAATCAAGGTAGATAACAGAAATCAACATTGCAACTACATTTTCTATCTACTCACCAATCATAACCGGGGTTCCTTGGTTCTCGAAGTGCAAGGCCAGCTCACGACATTTTTCAGGAAGCTCAGCTCCAGATCTAACATTTATGACCTTGCAACTAACCTGTTCAAGACGAAGTAATTCTTGTAAAGGTCTGGGCATTATTAACATAGTTTAGCTAAACTTATCAATATCCTCGAGAAAAATACATGCAAACATATGTGTGTGTATAAAAGCACACTATACAATACAACTAGTTATGGAACATGATACTATTGTTCGTCATCAAGGAAGTAAAGTGTTCTTCTCTGTGAAATAAAATAGTATACTTACACCCAAAAGTTTGTCCAAAACAAAGCTTAATTCGATGGCACCTATCCATTCACGTGACCCTATGAAAGAAGGATCTTTGTCGCCAATCTCAACAAGTATCTGCTGTATTTCCCTGAAATTCACATGTTTTCTTTGATCAAAGGATAGTTGAATTAATAATATAAAGAATTAAATAAATGACGTAAAACTAACAGAAACAAAAATTGTATACATGATCGTTTTAGATTTATAATTTTATTGTTAACACATATCTACCAAAAAATAGAAGGAAAAGAAATTAGGGAGTAATAAAAAGGATTAAAAAGTCATTAGATACGCATAGGAAGCTTCCCAAAAGAGATAAGGGGAACTAAGGAAAAGTGAAATGAATCTTTAACTATATTCTAGGTGTCCTCTATTTCATACCTATGCGAAGGAACTTCTATAGATGTGTAGTGTTGAAGTCGGAACCACGAAATTATGGTTTGTAAAGAACGATAAGCACAACCCCAGCCCTGTCAAGTAAAAGATTAATGAATTAGCAGGAAGAAATGCAGGTGTAATTTAAATCAGTGCATTTTGTTTTTCTTTATAATAATTTAAATCAGTGCATTTTGTTGTTTTATAGAAAACAAAACTTTTTTGGAATTTAAAACCAGTGCACCAGAAGAAAACAAGGAGTCGACGGAATTATAAAAGAAAGAAAACAAAAATGAACAAACTGACCCTCAAAACATAACAAACCTAAAATCCTATATTATCTACATAGAGATTTCTACGGGGACACAAACATTAGAATTTTCTTAGCAACAAATTGATAATGAAAAAGAAACAGTTAAAACGCCTAGTATTAAATACATATGACAAGAACCCTAACAACTTAATTATAAGAATTTCCATGCCAGCAGTACAAACATAACAAACCTATCATCCTATATCATCTACGTAGAGATATCTACAGAGACAAACATTAAAATTTTCTTAGAAACAAGTTGATAATGAAAAAGAAACAGTTACAATGCCTAATATTATATACATATGACAAGAACACTATCGACTTAATCTAAGAAATAGAACACCTAAGACTGGAATCTCAACAAGATATAGCAAGCCTTTAAAAGGAGAAGATTTTCCATTACCGAGTCATTAAAAGCATCTTGCATGTAATGGTGATATTCATAAGAGCCCTGAAAAAGAGATACTGTGCCTCCTGAAACTGCATAAATACGTCATATCATATTTAATGAAAAGAACACTCATAATAACCGGAAGTCGAAGACAAAAGAAGGCATAAAAAAAAAAAAAAAAAACCGTTGTCACCTACCACCACTACTTGGAATTCCAGTATGTACATCCTTCAGCAAACTAGAACCTAATATTATGACCAAAAAAAAAAAAAAACTAATAAAAAGTTAAACAGAACGATGAAAGGATTCTAAAAAAATACCCACACAAAACGTTATCCATATAAACGGATATGATTACCCTTATGTACACTCTTTACACCATCAGTTGTAAACATATCAAGGGCATTTGCAATTCTTAGAAGGGGGCGATCCAAAGGTAATCCTAGCCTCAAGTGCAGGGATTTCCTAACTTCAACTGCAGAAGAGAGGGAAAAAAAAAAGTGAATAAAATTTTTGGCTTTAATCATCAGATAAAATTAGAGAGGAAAAAACAAAGACGCCCTGTCTCACAATTAACATCGCTTGAGGTTTTGATACTATAGAAGGTAAATAGCAGTAAAACGGGCATCAGTCAAATAGGACTGAACTTCACGATCTCCCAAACAGCTACCTTTTTCTTCTCTTTGTTCCTTCTGGGGTGAAACAAAACATTCCAAGACACCCAAAGAAGAAAAAAGAAGTAGGAATACATTTTGATTGCAAGCTTAAAGTTTAAATATGCTACTGCTTACCTTGCTTCGATTCCATCTCGCCATAGTTAAGTTCATAGATAACAGTTATTGGATGAAGAACCCCAGGAGGACTAAAGTGATATGGACGCAACTGCAGATCATGCAACCAAAACTTAGCAATTAGTAAACGAAGCTACCCTATACATATTTAAATAACGATTTCCACGTTGTCGCTGTGGCCACATAGAATAAAATAAATATCAGGCAAAGGAAAGATGAAAGACTTTGAGGTGTGAAACAATTTGCCTACCTGAGAATGTTGTGCTAAGAGATTGGGTAAGATAGCATTCTTCATTACGTTAAGCTGATCAATTAATCCAGGGACAATTAATTTTGAAACCGCAAACATGAGTGGTAGATCTTTGGTCGCGTAACTGAGGACTTCTAGCTTAAATTCTACGGTCAGAAATCTGGCTTCTTCAAGAGCTGAAACACAAGATTTAACATCCATTAAACAATGTTAACAGCATCAAATCTGCAGTGAAGCCTCAATTACAATACATTAACCAATGAAACAACAAATTGTGACGGAAATACCTGGAAAATATTCCGCAACAGGTGCAGCTGATTTTGGAGATTTTTCTGAACTATTAACCAGCACGCTTACTTGGATTTTATCTGCATCCTAAGCACAAAAACCTTTTAGTGAAAGTTGAATAACTCGGATCATAACATCAGAAATGGTGTCAACATTCTTACCTCTGCCGAATAAACAGGAGAGCCAGATTTTTCATTCATACAAAAGTGTCCACACAACACTAAATTTGCATCAGATTCTTGACCAGCTTTGGAAGCCTTGACACGTGAGAATCCTACACTGAAGTCCAATTCCACACCGCGAAAAACGACGGGTTGTCGTACTTCAGCAGAGGCTTTGCCTCCAGTTTCTACCAAGTATGCAACTTTTGTGTCCTTCAATTTGGCAATAACAGCTTCACTTGCTCTTTGCAACATCTTCCCAGCTTCTGAAAGACACAAGATTTTTGGCGCAAATGCAATCATCAATTTCCGAACTATGACGTACTGACAAACGCAAAGGTAAGGAATTTCAAAGAAATATACCAGAAGAATTATCCACAGGATAATAGATTGGCAACTTGATCGGAAGTTCACATCTCAACAAACAACCTCTCTCCCAAAGATACTTCTGAGGACGATCCTCATAAACAATGGAATCAATGCGTTCGAGAACCGTGGATTTCGAAGCAAAGAAGTGAACTTCACCGCTATCTGCATCAGCCACAACTCCGAGAGCTTCTCGGCCGTCCGATCCTCCACCACCAGAGAGAATCCCTCGCAACCTCCGAGCAGAATCGATCGCGTCGGCGGCGTTCTTTTCGACGTCGGATTTCGCGAAGATCAATGCTCCAGCGACGTCGAAGCCTTTCGGAAGCAGCGTCCGGAGATCTCCTGCTCGGGTTGGCGAAACTTTTAAGTCGAATTCGCGGTAACGGGATTGAATTATGGTTTTGGGAGGAAAATTTTCGTACCTGATTCCTTGGCGTAGTCTGGAGAGGAGGAGGAATCGGTGTGGATGCATGTGACGGTGGAGACGACGGTGAGTGGCGGGAGGAATGGGGATCCGATCAGCCATCGGAGGCCAGGTTCGTGCTTGTGGAGTTCGAGTTTAGGGCATAGAATGCGAACGGTTCTGTGTTCGATCTCGTCCGCCATTGATGAACTCGGAGCGAGCTCTGACGTTCGACGGAGAAAACCGGCGCAGCTAGTGGTGATAGTCTCGGTCACAAAATGGCCTGAATTTTTTGGTCCAAAATTATAGTTGGGCTTTTGTCGAAGAGGCCGCGCGGGAAAAGCCCAAATATTCTTTGCGGGCGTTAGAAAATTAGGTTTTTGTTTTTGTTTTTTGTTTTTTTTTTTTTTTTGGCGCCTTTTGACTTTTTCAATTGAAAAATAGCCTTCACAATTTTATGAGGTGTTCGTTATTCGGATTTTCAGTTCTGAGAAAAGTAAATGAGGATCGAGCTGATAATGAGGTAAAATCTATGGAAAGCCTTTTTATCGAATTCGAATGATTCCGGTTGGTTTGTAGAGGAGAGGAAAGGAGTGAGCCGGGGAGTTTGGCGGAGCGGTGTGGCCGAGTGAGTGACCAAAGCAGGGAGGCCTCAAAACTCAAAAACAAACAATTTGACTGCTCAATGATGGTGGGTTTGGTTAAACATACTGAAGCTCTTCAGTGTCGACATGGCGTCAACACCTTTTGGGGGTTGGTTTCAGTCGATTTCTCAATGTTCATACCAAAAACAAAAAATGTTATTTTCAATCCAATAGGTAAACTTCAATAGTATTAAGTTTAATGCCGATCTGATCTGATCTGATTATTTTGGTTCTGATACCACTTATCCTGAAAATGGAGCTGCCATTCGTGTTCACCGTCATTCAACGGATTGAAGCTCTAAATAGATATTAGTCTGACCCCTTTTCATCCCTTTTTAATGGCTAATAGGGACAAGAAAAATAACTAGCAGTTGAGAAGTTGATTATTAACTTCTTCAGATTGCCTCCAAAAACTTTTCAAGAGCTTGTTACTGATACATATATATTGCTTTCAAAAGAATGCTTTACAGGATATATGGAAGAACAGGACAGCCTTGTTTGGTTCAGCACTTGCTAGTTGAAATATGTGTTGATTCAATTTCTCTACTTGCAATATTTAATTAAAAGTATGCAAAAGGATATGCTATAAAGCTCCTATTCTGTTAATATTAGCAATATCAGATCCCCCATTTTACTTGGCTGTGGCGCAAGGCAGCACCCACCGCAAGTTTTCTCGCCGATGCCTCGGTCTCCAAGCCTGTAGCCATTGACAACATCCAAGAGTCAGATTTTAAAGTAAAATATTAACTTGCCTCACAACAAACACGTTTTGAATCACTAGAAGCATCCGACATTGTAACTTTGTGAATGGAAAAACCTCGCTTCACCTCCTTTACAAAATTATCATTCAACTTAATTTCTAATATAAGAGAGAGAGAGAGAGAGAGAGTCTAATACACTATTAGCCAATTTACCTTCTTCAGGTTAAGTGTTGGGGTTCTCCAACAAAGAGCTTCTGAGTTCTCCCTCAATCTGCAATAAGAAAAACAGAATCTCAGTATAATGTATATTTCATATCTTCTCGGATCACATACAGGGTTCCACGTAGCCACATAGCAGTTGCATGAAGAATAAACATGACCCTTTTTTTTTTATTTTGTTTGCTAAATAAGAATAAAGATGACTTCGTTCTAGCATTTGATGGATGAGTTAAACATTAAGCCAATTGAACACCATGCCTAAAATCTTTGTTGGAAACATTAACTCCCTTAAGATTTGGTTTCTTCGATTTTATTGCTCTTGGTAATAAGGAATTAGGGTGTCTAATTCTTATGACCTGGTGCATGTGATTTTCAAGAAATGAAGGGCACTGACAAAGTAAAAGGAGATTATAAAATTGCTCACCCATTCTCGTCGTCGGAGCTGTTAGTGTAGTTGTTAGAGCTGTTACAGAAAGCATTTGAATTGGTGGTAGTTACACTCGTTCCGAAAGATGCCCTCATGATAGGTAATGCAAGCTTGTTGTCTAGTTGGTTTGCAGCGCAACAAGGCATCTGAGTGACATCCAGTGAACGCGACTTCTTACACAGTCTAAAAGTACTAGGGAAACAGCTCGGCCGATTCCCCAGTTCTTGAAAAGCTGAAATCTGGCCTCCATCGTTGTCTCCATGTGTATTATCTTCTTCAACATTTCCTAATGATTTTACTACATCCAATCCGTCACAACAGTTATTTGGCGTTTTCAAATTTCCACAATCATGGGAAAAAGGTCTAATACATCTGCCTGTTATCATAGGCCTCTCAGACATGCGATCAGAATAGTCCGAATCAGTTCCATGCTCAGTAGACGATTGTGACTTGTGAGTTCTGCGGGAACAACTGAATAACCTGAAAGATGCCCTCTTCACTCTAGCATACCTTGAATTGGAGGCACAAGGTACAAGGTTGATCCTAATCTCTACATTGCAACCTAAAATAGACTGGAACAAGTTGGCAATCAATTTCTGCAACTTCTCCGCCTTCGATGCACAATCAGGATGGCAGAACTCCAATTCAGCTACCGCTACACCTGAAATCTCATTGTCATTTACTACTTTAAAGTCAAAAAAAATATTTCTTCAAATAGACCGAGCTCCATATAATAGTTTTATTGTACCAATGTAATGTCTTGTAAGCAAGACTAAAAGAGGTACTGATCAACTCTAGTAATGTGATTGCCAGTGATGTTCGCAAAAAAAAAAAGGAAAGAAAGAAAGTTCTAGCATGTTATTTTTGTTTTCCAAGGAAAATTCAAAGCTAGAAATCATAAGAGAGAAGTGATTACTGTAAACTCAAGGAGTGTACCTTGACTAACAGTTAGCGAAGTTAGTTTTCCTCGCTCCATAAGAAAATTCTTCAGTGGCTCGGATTGGCATAATTCTGTAGCCCTCTTCCATATGGATTCCAGGGTTCTTCTACTATCTTCTGGCAATTCGCGCGACTTATTGTCCCCACATGAGTAACTGACAAGATGCTTCAAGTCCTCCTCTAAAATGAGAGCAGAACAAGCATTGGAGTGAAATTTTACCATTTGAATCCTACTTGGTTTAGTTTTTTTTTTTTTTTATCATTTTGTAGAAACTTTTTGATCAATATATCTTTCTAACAATTCTCACCTTTGCCGTGAGCATTATCGAGCCAGAGCTTTGAATCATTAACTTCTGCGGAAGAATATTCCAAAGAGCTTAGCTGTAGAAGAGCAACAGTAAGCCATGTCGTTTGATTTTTTGACATCCTCAATTGCTTTTCTGTTTCGGATAGTATTTTTAGTGCATTACTCAGTTTCTGCAAATCCCCTTCAGCTGAGACACAGAAATAGCAACCATGGTAATATAGAAATAAGCACACGAGAACGACGGAACAGAGAGACAAACAACAAGGCTATTGATAATGACAAGAAATTTACTTCATCTGCACAAATTATTTTCTATGGTCTTCGGAAATCTCGTAGTACTTACATGTGTGCCTGCTTGAAAACCTTCTCCTGACTTCGGAGCAACCGTCCTGAGATCCCACGAGAATGTCCATAATGAGATTTGCGAGCTGGGATATAAGTTGCATAGGATCAATCCTCGATCTCATCAACTCCCTTGCCCTTACCACAGTTTTCGAAGTGTCTGATGACATTGCCAAATCCAGTAAATCAAGCAATTCATCATCAGAAACAATACCAATCTGCAGGAAAAAGCAAGAAAAATGGGTACATGATTTTGAGGTCCACCACATGAAAAACAAGTAACAAAAAGCATCCCATCCACTTACAAGTTCATATGCAAGGGACAATGTGATCTTTTTACCGAGCAGACTCAGCTGATCGAGCATCATCTCGGCGTCCCTCATCGAACCATTTGATTTCGCAGCAATGAATTCTAAGGCAACTTGATCAAAATCCAGACCCTCCTCACGACAGATTTTCGCCAATCTGCTCGTGATATCCACATCCTTTATCTTTGGAAAATGGTATCTTTGGGATCGTGATACTGCGCTTCTCGGCAGCTTATCCAAATCAGGCGTGATCATCACAAAGATAACATGCTGAGAAAGGCTATCCAGGCTGTGCAGAACAGTAGCCCATGTTTCCCCATGCAGTAAGTGGCACTCGTCGACAATGAAAACCTTAAACCGCGAAGAAACAGGAGGGGTTGCCGCCTTCTTAATTAAGGATCTAACCCTGTCTCTTCTATTGATACTCACAGAATCCACTTCTTTCACGTCTCTGCTCCGTCCAGAAAAGAACATGACGCATTCATGGCAAAGACCGCATGGCCTGTGCTGCTCCAGTGAGAGGCAATTCAACGCCGCTGCAAAAATCCTAGAGGCAGAGGTCTTGCCGGTACCACGAGGGCCATGAAAAAGATACAACGAAGTTACTCTTCCTTTACAGACAGCACCTAATAGGGACCTTGCTACCACATTTTGTCCCACCATTTCACTAAAAGATCTTGGCCTGAATTTTTGACTCAAACTCCTAGGTGGGGTTTCGGATATTGGAGTAATCTCATTGCAATGGTACTTCAAGCATCCGGTTTGATACATAGCATTCTCGTCTCCATTCCTGCATAACAATGGATTGTTTTCAACATCCAGAGAAAGATTTGCTTCTCTAAATCTCGATGTCCCCGACCAGCAGCAGCTAATCCCGCATCCACCATCATCATTATCTACAACATCAACCTCTTCATTCGCAAAAAACAACATGCTCTGACTAGAAAGAGCATCCCTAGGCGAGGAACATGTACTACCTACACAACTTGTGACCTCACCAACCGCCCCGAATAATTTCCCTCGATCCTTCCTTTGAATTTTTCTTTTCGACAAAATACGATCCGTTCGTTCTCCCCGAAACGATCCCAAGCTCCCTTCATTGCACGAATCCACATCCACCAAAGGATTAATAGAAGGTATAATGCATGTCTTCTCAACTTGATTGCCACAATATCTTTCACTCAACGATTTGTTTCCAAGTATCTCCTCCTGATACGAATGATCTTTCTTGTTTCGTACCCGCACCGAGTTCTCATAGAAGTTCACCGTAGGTTTCAAATCAAAATCATCAATGTGGTCCTCTCTTCCACCATATAGACCCACATTCTTCGATCTCAAATCACGATTCTTCCCGGAACCGCCTTCTTGGCAAGAATTGAAGAATTGCAGAGAAAACCCATTACTCGAATTGGTCTCCCAATTCACATTGTCAACCAAAGCAGAGAATTTGCTCATGGAAAGAGTTGAGGGGTCTCTCAGAGACCTCACTCTCCTCAAAGCCACGAGAGTCCTCGAGATCGGAATATCAACCGAATGCCTCCGACCGTCCATCGTCTTTTCAAAAAAGTACGATCACCAAAAATGTACTACTCACAAACTCAAATTTTCAGGGCCCACCAAAAATCTGCACCTGGACAAAGCAGGAAACTCATTCATCATCATCAAAAATAAACTCCAAAAAATAAAACACACACACACACATCTAGTTATACACATTTTGGCTTAATATTCAAGAACAAACAGATTTCTTTCAATGAAAAATAGCCACATCGTATAATTACAGTCCGAGAGCTGAAAATCACAGTTTGAAAAGAAAAATGAGCATCAAAACTTCAGAAACAAACCACAAAATTACAGCCTGAGAACTGAAATCACAATGTTGAAAAAAAAAATCAAATTTTCAAAAACAAATTATGGAATTCAGTGACACACTCACTTTTTGTTCTTCTTGGTCAACACGGAATTAGAGGGGGGGGGGGGGGGGGGGGGGGGGGGGGGGGGGGGAGGAACCCACATAAACCCCATTACCCAGAAAGAATTACAAAGTTTCAAACTTTAAAAAACCCCACCAAAGAAAACGTTCCTTAACAGCTCAAGCACCACTGGACAAAGCTCTAGACTCTAGAGAGAGAGAGAGAGAGAGAGAGGTCCATGGAGAGAGAAAGTCAAAGAAGGAATCTGGAATATCAAAATGCGGGCATATAAAAATCACGCAAGAAAACAATAGAAGAACGGACAAACAAACAAACTCGGAAACACCAACAAACCCATTCCCATACCTGCAGAGAAGGAACAGGAACAAAATCCATAAACCAAAAAAAAAAAAAATAAGGACATTAAAAAATAGATGTCTTCGAAGTTGACGAAGAAGCAGCTGTTGAAATTCAAACGGAGCAGCGCAGAAAGCGGAGAAGAAAGGCCTAGCCCTAGAGTTAGAGCAGTGTCCTCGGTGGCTGAGCTCCACAGTCTCTGAAACACAAACAGAAACGGAAGAAGCGTGAAATGAAGACCAGAAAAGGATGATGATGATGATGATGATGATGAGATGGAAGGAATGGCGAGGGAAGGGGCAAGTGGCAAAGTAGTAAATGTCATTAATGACAAGGGTACTGTCCCACGCCATTGCCTCTGTCAGTTCTCTAGAGAGAGAAAGAGAAACTAGAGAGAGAGAGAGAGAGAGAGAGAACTTTCGTCAGAAATTCTTTGTTCTCTTTTCCTGCTAAAAAATTGAAAAACCAGAGTTTTTCCCTTTTGGGTTTTTGGTTTTCTCGGCCAGAGAGCCGTGGAGGGTATTTTCGTAATCTCACTCGGGGACCGTTTCAGTTAGTTCGGTTGGTTGAGGAATCAAAACAATAAAAAAATCCTTGACTACTTTTTCCTTCCACGCTTTTTGTTGGACCGTGTAGAGCACGCGGTCAGTGATTGGGCGGTTAGGGCCGGATGGGTGTCGATTGAGGTACAAACAGGTGTTTCAGAAAAAGGTCGTAGGCTTTTTGGTTGCTGTTCGTAGTTTTGACTAGACGACAAAACCAGATTGCGACATGGAGGTGAAATTACCGTTTTACCCATATTGAAAGCTCGTAAACGTCTTCACAAGAAGATGCTATTGCCTCGTGAAAAAAACGATGATAATTACTGAAAAAATATGGGCTACGGTACTGAGCGGCGCCGTCCGACTGTAATGGCTGATACGGACAAATGTGCAGTAAAAATTGGGTTTTACTGGAAACAGAACTTTACAGATATATACATATATTTTTTTTAATTATTTTAGCAATTTTTTTTTTTAACTTCAAGATATTATTTTGGCAACTTGTGTACCCCACGTAGCAGTTTTAGGTGGAAAGACTCAGCTACCATACGCCCATTAGAATGACAACAGGACAACAAGGATAGGGTTGAGGCAAGCGTAAATACACACCCAAACCCTCTTAATTACTTTGAGATGTAATTTGACAGAGTAACGACAAGTGTTTTTATGATCATCCTTCTCTACCACCTCTTTCTCTCATATTTGTATAGTTTATCGAAGGTAATTATCTCAAATATCTTAAAACGTCCTATCTTTTTTTGGACTTGTTTTTCAATCAACTCTCATTGCTTATTCAAATAATGAAACTTATGTCGCTTCCTATGTTGGGACGAACAACCTTGCCATATATGAAAAGTAGGGACATGGTTTTGCTAAAGTGAGAACGGAGCCATGGTCCGAGGCAGGGCACAACCTTATCATATCTAAATGAGAGCATAGACATGTACTTACAAGAGTGAGAGCAAGGCCACGGCATTACTAAGATAAGACTCTAGTAGGGCCACAATCTTGCTCTATCAATGCAGGAGCAAGGCCATGCCCTTGCTCCAACAATGAGAGAGGGAAGCCTTGGCCTCGCTAGTCATTGCCCCTTGTCGGGTTATTTAGGTGTGATCTTTTTATTTGTTTTTTTTTTTTTTTTTCCCTATACCACCATGAACATTATAGCTCAGCTTTCTACCAACAAAAGAGTTTAATTAATCCTCCAGTGGCTCAGAGGCTCAGTGGAGGGGGCTTCCGGTGACCAATGATAACCTTTCTTCTTATTCTTCCTTTTTTTTTTTTAATTAATCCTCTGCTTCTCATCCTATTTTAGTGTGGATCCAATTTTCAATTCACTCAATCTCATCCTTTGGATATGGTCGCATCAATGGGGAAAAGTTACATGTTTCCATTGTAGAATTAGCCACATCTTTTAGGATATTTTTTTTGGTAGGGTAAGAAAATGTTACCCCTTTCAAGTGTGTACAATTTTTGATAATTAAATATTCATCTAGCTCATTATTATTATATATTTTTTAAAGAGGACTTTTACCTTGCGATATACATGCTTTATGCATAGATGAGGTAAAAATTTTAAACCCACGTCTTCTATAAAATTTTTGGTTCTAAATCATGTTTAACCACTTATATTATATCATCTCATATAATTAAAAATAAATGAAAAAGTAAATACAGTTTTTTTTTATGAGGTGACATGATTTAAGTGATTAAACATGGTTTAGACAGGAAATTTTTGACAGAGAATGTGAATTCAAAAATTTTAAACATTCAAATGTTGTAGTATACAAAATTTATTATGAACTCAACCATATCTAATTTGAATGCAATTATTATGGAAAAAAAATTTAGAATGTCTACTTTGGTTCTTATTCTTCCAAAACTAGTGGCCAACAAAGCAAAAGTCTCTAGAATTTGCAATGGTGGAGGAGGGGAAAAAAAAAAAAGCCAAGTTCTGGCATATCTCTATCTCAGTATAGGGAGAACGCCGATCTCACCCATGGTGACTGTTCTTCCAAAACCCACCGTCCAACATATACCACATTTTCATTTTATCTATTCTCATCGTTTCCCTTTTATCTTTCTACAACTAATGAAAGCATAAGGAACTAGAAAAAAAATCTTATAATCAACTGGAAAAACATAGCTCTCTCAAATGAACAAAAACATATTTTTTTTTCTCACATCATGAAAGTAATATGATCATTAAATACCTTCAAGTTCAAGTTAATCTAGCTTTCTATTTGAAGTTTACATAATATTCCATTCACAAAACCTACGATTCTAACTCTTGTTCAACGTGTTCCAAAACTAAATAATGAAAATAACAAATATGATCCAAAATGTTTTTTTTTTTTTGCCAAATTTAACCTATTCGAATTCTCTAACACAAAAGTTTTTACCAAGACCCAAAATTCTAAAATTTTGGCGATAGAAAACATGAAATGCAAACTTGAAAATAATTTGAATTAAATCCCTAGAAACTATAGGCCACTAGTCAAAACTCCCTGTATTCTTCTACAATTTTCTTAGGAAACAAACAAGACAAAAAAAAAGTCCTAAGCCTAGCAGAGAAGATAATGTGGGGATCGAGATGGAAGGCAAAGCTAAACTTGACCTTGGCACTGGTGAACTCGGTGCTAGAGAGACCTGACTAGACCTAACACCATAACTATGGAGATGCGATACACTTTCTCGGCCAAGGACAAGAAGATCCATTGTGTTCTCGTCGATGGAGACCCAACCAACACATGTGTGAACCAACCCATCGACAGTGTTCTTATCTAAATCTGGATGACTCTCCATGGGTGAGGACAAAGTGAAAGATTCGCCAAATACCAGTGAGCTCTAATGTGATAACCGAGAAATTTACTGTTCTCGGAAAATTTTGTACAAGATATGTAAATAAATGTATATTCAGGATGAGACCTGTTACAGAATATAGAGCAAATGAAAATTTTGATTAACTGATTTTAGTCAAAATTTGACAATGAATTAATGAACATAGTGTGACAGCTAAACATTAATTCAAATCATGATATTTTAAATTATTAGAAAAGTATGTGAAAAATATATATTAAGAGATAAATGACTCACATATAAGCCACCATGATCAATGGCCAATATTAGCCAAGCGAATTCCAATTTCTTTAAAAGAAATTAAAGAAAGAATGAGAGAGATGATGGGGAGCACGTGAGGGAGGAGCCTTAAACAGCCCAATTGAATTAATTCACTTATTTTAGCTGCAAAGAAGCAACGGAGAGAGAGAGAAAGAAAGAAAGAGAAAGAAAGAGAGAGAGCAGAAGAGAAAAATCCTTTCAACAGCTCGGATTCTCTCTTCAAGCAAGAAAATCGTTCAAGTTTTCAGTCAAGATTCCATAATAAGACGTCCCCAAGTTTTAAGCAAAGTAACCCCTTTTTCTCTCACATTTTTTTGGGTGAAAAATCTAGGTTATTTGAGGAAGAAAAAGAAAAAATGAGTGTATCATGAGTTTTCCGCTATATAGTTTTGAAAATTTAAATATGTAATTTCAAAAACATGATTTTAAGCTAAGACAATATGATTTCCTTGTCACATTCTCGAATAAGAGATCTACATGTTTTCAAGTTGTTATGTTAAGAAAAATTAAAAAAAAAATTTATTCCGTAAAATTTACAAGTAGTTTTCAAGTTAAGCATGATGCCGGCGACCCTAGAGGCCTACATACTATTGCGGTTAACTACAGAGTTGACTGTCATAGCACTGTAGAACCTCTACAGTAAGGGTGGGTCGCCACATCTAAGCCCTTCGCTGGATTGGTGAGATCTAGAAAACTCAGATGAGTTTTCTTTTCATTTTTTTTATTTCCTTTTTAGTTAGTAAGTGCAATTCTAATCTGATGAGGTAGAATGCACAATCAATTTTATGTGTACACGATATCTAAATCGTAGAAAATTGATATGGCAATCCAAAATTTTTTCCCCATTGATGGAGAAAAGTGAAGGGTTTCATTGTAGAGTTAGCATTTTTTTAATCTAATGTGATTTTACAAGTTGAAATTTGACAATTTTTATTTTTTTTGAAAAGTAGAATTTATTATATTATTAGAGTATTTTTATTATTCAGTGGGACAAAGTTTTTAACCAGCCAACAATGTCCGTTTAGAGACAGTATTCTATTCACATCACATAATGCAATGTATTAAATATAACATAATGTAATGCACTAAATGTAACATATGCGTGTGGATATTTTGTATTTACATTACATTCAAATACAATACGTGTGTGAATTTTTTATACTTACATTGCATTCAAATGTAGAGTATATGTTGTAATTGATAAAAATAGATAGAAAAAGAGAAAGACAAAGAGAATATGTGAAGTGATTAGTAAAAGTAGACATGAAAAGAGAATACTAAATAGTGATTATATTGGAATTAAAATTTAAAAATATTTATATTTAAATGTAATGTTTAATGATTCAATTGAAAATTTTGATGCATTGTAATGTAACATTAAGACTCTGTTTGGTAAACGCATTGCTCTTGTGTTGCATTTGAACACAATTTGCATTTGGAGAAAAAGTATTTGCATTGCATTTGAATGCAATGTATGTTTTGATGAAAAATATTTAAATTGTATTTAAATAATGAATATATAATGTGATAGATAAAAATAGAGAGAAAAAAGAGAGTGTGTAATATGATTAATAAAAATAATAAAAAAGTAAAATAATAAACAGTGATGATATTTGATACAAAATATAATATGATTGATATTTAAATGTAATATTTTTATATTTGTATGAAAATATTATTGTATTTAAATATAATATAAATATAATACTATAAATAAACAGTATCTAATTAAATAGTTTATCCAAATGCAGTGTAAGTAAAGCAGAATAACTTAATAGAATTTGACAAAAGATTTTACAATTAAGAATTATTTATATGATTTTTTTTTATGTCCTCGTGAAAAGATATTTATTTATCCCATGAATATCAAAATGAAACGTCCCCGAGGTTTCAATCGGTAATTCCAGTAACTTGGCACCTGCCATTTTCTCTGGTTCTAAACACTGTGCAGTGAATGGCACAGAGCACAGAGCTCTCGTCCCATGAGGGCCAACCTTCATAACTCCACGTTTTCTGTTTTCTGCAATGTTTCGTACAAGATGTTTCAATCCGTACCCACTTCATATGCTATATAAATTGGCCTCAGGCCCAACTCAACTCAGGTTGTCAACACACAGCACTGCTACTTCAATACCACAACCCGACAACCCACCAAGGCACCAGCTACTGTCATCTGTGTATTTGTTTACTGCAATATTATCTAAAGTCTTTGTCACACCCCAGTCTTGTCTTTGTGAAATTTGTGATAGGATTTCGTAATTTGCACCATCGATATGGGCTGCTTTTTTAACTATTTATGTTTTATGCTCTGATCTATATTGGTTCACCATAAAATTTTATAATACATGATATATAATTGCTCAAGTCACATCAATAATATAAAATAAGAGGTTATATAATAAAAATTATTTATATTTTTATATGGTAAATTTCTTGAACATATGTTTTGATGTTAAATTTGATAGAATTGCATGTGCCAATCAGTTTGGAAAAAACAGAGGGTAAGAAAGTCCATGAAATGTGTGCACAAATGTACAAATATATATATGTATATATTTGACCTCTTAAGAGTAAGGTTTATCTTCCCTTTATCATATAAAATAGAACAAGACTCTCCCCCATCCCCCAATATTATAAAATGTCAACTAAGGTACTTTTTTCATGACATCCATTATCACGTGATTAGTTGATAAACAATAATTTTCTAATGTTTTTAATTACATCGATTCATACAACAAATATACGTGATTTAGACTGTCGTTTTAATAATAAAAGTATCAAAGTAACATATATTTATATATATATATATAGAGAGAGAGAGAGAGTGAGAGAGAGAGGGTTTTGTGTTAAGTACAAAAAAGAATGTAAGATAACACTTAAATTTTTTAGGGGCCAAATTTGGAATAGATATACACATGTCCAATGTAATAACGCAATTAAAACGCGAAACGGACAACCTGTCCTTTCAAATTTTCACAATGTTAAGAGATCTTTTTTCACACCTAACAAATATCGTAAATATCTATGGTTCCTGCATTTTGCTTAGGAATACACTACAACAAACAACTTTTTTTTTTTGCAAATTTACGTATAACAAAACTTGGCAGAAATAGTCATAGAACATCGAAATTCGGAAAAATTAAATTGAAATTAATTTTGAAATATTGCTCATTTTCTTTGTGTGACTTGCATAATAGTGTTATTCTTAGATTATATCCAATGAAAAGATCAATATTAATGTTATATTTGACATAAAAAGTGTGAAAAATAGCATATTTATTAAGTTGTTTTATTTTGTGTTCCAATACTTTGTTGCATATTGTTATTTTAAAGTGACATCTATTTTTTGTCATTCTTATATTTTACGTTTTAAACTTTGTAAAAGTAAGTTTTGCTCGTTAAATAAATTAAAATGATAACAATAAATGATTAACTGAAAAGGCCAAGATCATCCACAAATAAAAAGCAAAAGTTAAAATTTGGTATTTACAATATTCGGTAGCAAATTTGCTATCAGATATAACAATAGTCAAATATACTACTCAAATTTCATTCTAGATTAGTACATGAATTTAGCATTAGACTTTAGAGATGTTTATTTAATAGTGCCACATGGACCATTTTTTATTTTTTTTCATTACATGTTAGATACTGATTGAGCTGGAAATTTAGACTTCGTTTGGTTTACTGATTTTAATCTAAATTTTTTAATTCATTTTTTTTAATCAACAAAATTATTAACTAAATCGATCAATTTAAATTTAAAAATTTTATTTTATTTTAAACTTAATCAATGAATTAAACAAGTACGTGTGTGTATATATATATATATATTTAAGAAGACAGGCTTGTCATACTATTATGCGACTCAAAAGAAACCAAGTTCCAGCGTAATTTGCAAACAAAATGGGACGAGCACTTGTACATTAATTAAATGTGCCCACAAGTTATAGTTATGGGCGAATTACTAATGTCAGTGGCCTAGGGTCCATTTTAACAAAGGCCCAACTAAAATGGTTGGACAGCCTGTAAACTTGGGAGTTTAACTTTTGGTCCATCCATACATAACCAAATCGACAATCATGAACCATAGCCAAACATAGGGAGTTTCTACAGTAAAAATTGTCTCTTTTTTTTTTTTTTTTAAACTATGAGTAGAAATTTCAGTTTTATTTGTTTTATTAATTTTTCAAAGATTTAATTTATAAGTATTATGTTAAAAATTTATAATGCGTTACACAAAATTAGTCTTATACATAATTTAGATTCTAAAAAATTAATTTATCATAAAATTATAGTTCTTTTCAACACTAATAGGTCATTTGCTAAACGTACTGCGTTTGAATGTAATTCTTTTTTTGAATATTATATTTGATTAAAAAACATTTATTTTGTATTTGAATTGTATTTTAGAATTATAAAGTTGATGAGATTGGTAAAAATAAATAAAAGAGTTAAAGTTGAAAAATTAATGTGATTGTTTTTAAAAATAAAAAAATAATAATTATTTTCGTAATACTGATGAAAAAAATTATTTTTGAATGTAAAACTTTTATGTTAGAGTCAAACAAAACATAAAAAATAATTCCTTAAAAAAAAAAAAAAAAAAAGGAATGAAATGAAGTGGTTTAGGAATTCAATGCAATGACAAGTAATCATGGTGAAAGGTTTGACAATTTTCTCTACTTACATGTCGTGCACAACATCATGAGTAGTAAGAGGCTAAAGTTAATTGGATAAAATCATGCCTGCGGATACGTGAGCAAGAAGTCAAAAAATTGATATGATTTTGGTCTGGCTTAGCCAGTTATCAAAGTAACACAAAAGAGTTACAACACATGATGATATAATTGCCAACGTTCCACCTGGTGATCTTATATGATTATGTGACCTTTTTACATGAGAAGAAAACACATGGGTCGAACCAAGAATTAAATCTAGAAGAGTAGTGTCTGACCACTAAGACAGGTATTTTTGATGGTGCATGAACTGATTGTTCTATATAAAGGTTTATTTACACTGTTATATCTGAACTTTTCATTTATTGGCAATATGACCCTTGAACTTTTTTTTTTAATCAATTTATCCCTTAAATTTAAAATGCATGGCAAAAGCCCTCAATCAATAACATGTCATTCTTTTATGGGAATTGACATGTGCTTGCTTACTAGTTTCTAATTAATGGTATGAATAGTGAAATTTATCTATTTTATTCCAAAATTAACTACTCAAGGTATTATGCTTTTATTAAGAGCCTGTTTGGCTCAAAAAAAAAAAAAGCCCCTAAAATATCATTTTGAATACTCTTTTTCACCTCATCATTATTTTTAACTATTTATATTTTTAAAATATTATAATAAATTTTAGATTTTAAAAATCCATAACTTTATATATATAAAGCCAAATGAGATTATTTTTCTTAAGTTACATAAAATTTTGAGAGGAATAAAAAAAATTCATATTAATAATTTTTTTCTCAATAAATTTTCAAAATTTTATTTTATTTTCACTTCAAAGAGTTTTTTTCTTTAAACATATTTTTCAAAACTACTTTTTTTCCAATAAAAAAAAACTCCAAAACTTGATCCAAACAAGTCCTAAGTTTTGTCAAAATTAAAAATTTTGAATTAATTTGTTTTAAAAATAAAATTGGAGTTTAAAAATTAACAAAAATAACAACTCACGTCCTTGATTTATGACTTATGGTGCAAGTTACATGTTTATTTTCATAAAAAAAAAAAAAATTAGGCACATTGTCAATAAACAATAAATTTAGGGAGGAATGGTGCAAAAAAAAAAAAAGACTTTTCTACAACCCCTTTCGTCTCTCTGATTTTTTTTTTTTTTTAACCAAATCTCCCACATGCAACCCACATTAGAATATGTTATCCATTACATACTTTAATATATGCTCTTTCTATCGATTGTGCATGCTTATCAAATCCCCATTATCTTGCATTATGGGCAGACTGATCAATGTCAGGCAGAGAATTATGTCTGCAAAACCAGATAATTTGCTGCATAAACACAACAAATCCGCTGATCTTAATCTTATATGGGATTTGATTAAGTACGAGATTATGGGGATTTTTTAATTAATCGCTTCTTCAAATACCATGAATATGAAATGGATTACTTAAAATATTATGTGCTGTTTATTCCTATATGCTAACTAAGCACAATCCTTTCACATATTACATGCATGCATGCGTGTGTATACATTTTGTATATAATTATCTGTATTAGTAATTTAACTTATTAATTTGTGTTTATTTTTAAACAAGGAAATCTCTCTTGCTTAACTTAACTGATCCAGTAATTGAAATTTGTATTTTGAATAATATTGGGTATTAACTGATCTAATCTCAATATATTAATACTAATATACGTTACATGTAAATTGTCATTTTTTTAATTGATAAGTTTTTAAATAATTGACAAGTCAAATTAAATTCAAATATTATATCTATTAATAAAATAATAATAATTTATCATCACTTAAGTTGATTTCAAAAAATTGAAAATAGATTTGGTATTTTTAGCACTTCTCTTATTTAAATACCCTTGATAGTGTTATATACTATAGCAATATATCTCTTCTAATATGTGAATGTAGACACATTATCAAAATATGTTAAAATTTTAGATTATCCTTGTGGTTTTATTTTCTTTTTAAATGTTTAATATTATGTGCATATATTATAAATAGGCACAAAAAACAGATACATAATTGAGTTAGCCAATTTGGTTGAAGACATTAGTGTGATTGACCCATGAACCATCTGCAATTATATGAACCTAACTTTGTCTTATTTGTATCTTTCTTAATGAGAGCTTTGTAATTAATACTTTGAAGCTGAATTTTCTTGAGCCAAACGACCTATCAGGTTTGAGCCTATTCTTGATCACCAGGTCAGCTCTAGTTCGCCTAAGTCATGTCCAAGTTAATTTCTATATCATCAATTCAGATATATATATATATATGTATCTATATATATTCTTTAAATTACATGTATGAAGAATAGTGTGATGGGGAAAATAGAAACCATAGCAACTTTAGAATTAGCTAAAACAATATGATATATATATATAGATATAGAGAGAGAGAGAGAGACAGAGAGAGAGAGAGAGTACTTCATGAGCATTACTTTGTCAGGACTGAGTTGCATTATGAAACACTGGACAAAACCAAAATTTTTTTAAGTGCAAAATTGTAATACTCGTCTTCGTAAGCAAGTACCATCATAAATGCCGGGGACCGAGAAGCTTCTTTTTTTAAAAAGTACACAAGGGGTACAATAAAATGGAAATTTAATTTAATGACTATACATATATATATAGATATAAGTGTATATATAGATATAGATATAGAAATAGTGCCCACTTAATCATGTGGCTGTAATTAGTGGGGTGTCGCACTATGGCTCCTGTGTCCACCCTTTGTTCACAAAAGTCCCACAAGTGAATCTGCAGCCAATGGCTGTTACTTTCTCTAAATCTAGATGCGCATTGATTATTGATCATGACCAATTACATAGCATAACAAATAGAAACTAGCCAATTAATTTGCATTTCCCCTTTATGCAAAAATGAAACTGTCGGTAGCATATACTTCCCCAACCGAAAAAAAAAAAGTCTATAGAACTACCAAATTACAACCAAAAAAAAAAAAAAAAAAGGAAAGAAAGAAAGAAAAATTGACTATAAAGTCCAAGAGTTCAGATGCAAAATTTCTCAACTACCAAATCAAAAAAAAAAGTGAAAAAAGGAACAAAATAATTTAAAGAGAATTTGACCTTTTTATTTTTTTGCGAAAAAATTTTAAAATAAAATACTAATCCCATGAAATATGCAGCTAAACTTGGAAAATTAAGGCCCAAAAAATCCTTCAAAAAGATTAAAATAAAATCTTGTGATTTGACGTGAAATTGGTTGCCCAACACCTCCATTTCTCCCCCCCATGTGCTTGTAAGACCACCCATTGGTCGAGAGAAGCCGCCAAGTGGTCGAATTCATTGATTGCCACGTGTAAACTGGACGAAAGAGGTTGTCTAGTTATTTTCATTCGCCAGCTAATATGCATAATCCCAAATTTATTATTTTTATTAATATATTATATTTTTTAAAAAATAAGGCTCTCTCTTAAACAAATAATAAGACCAACCAACATGGTAGTGCCTTTTTATTTGAGCCCTACCCTAACCAATTAACAAAGACCCTCACGTTGGCCTTGTACCATGCCTTCTATTTTATTTTATTTTATTTTTTCTTTATATTGGATAAAGCCTCAAATCAAAAATTCCCCACCAGATGATCAACGGCTCTGGTTGATGTCAAATCCATTTTTGACGGTCGAGATCTAAGTATAGGATTAGCAAGGAATAAAATCTTGCCCGGGTTGTCGCTTTCACTAGGGTGAGCCCAAGTCAGCAAAATTGACGGACACCACGGCCCATCTCACGGCCCATTTGTCAGAGATCTGTCTTGACAAGTGGCGCATCGAGAGGTCGCCATTTTGCCATGTCAGAATAAAGCTCGTAGTTCCTTTTTATTTATTTTTTCTTTTTTTTCCCCCCACCCCCCTCCCTTGTTTGTGAAATTTCGCCGGAGTTTGCGGACGGGGAAATTTATTAATAATGTTAAAAAAGCATGGAAAAATTGAAAAATAATATAAAGGGTAAAAATGAAAAGAATTGTTTGGTCCTACAAGCTTTTTTGGGAGGTTTGATTTTTCAGGCATGGGCATGTGCTCCTGTCACGGACAATATTGGCTGGAATTTAATGTTTCAATTAATTGCGGGAAAAACATTGCCAAAGTTTTGTGGTTCTGAAAAAAAGGGTCCAATTGCTTGCTAATAAACAGGACAAAAGCAATGTTGCCACGATAATAATGGCATATTTTAAGAACATTATCCCCAACTTTATTTTAAAAATAATAATAATAAAGTAATTGAAAATAATAGTTATGTGCAACAAATGATACCCATTTTGAACTACTAGGCTGTTTTATATCTCTCCTTGGAGTACTTAAACCACATTCATTTGCAATGACTTCATGGGCATGCTGCCCTTCTTAATAATGTTCATCATTCTTGCTTGTAACTTGAAAGCCACACCTCATTTTCTTGAGTTTTATTAAAATTAAAGACTTTTGAATACATTTAAATAAATGTGAAAAAAAAAATAATGGAGACAAATTTTGGGTCCTATAAATCCAATGAAAGGGGGAAGGGGAAAAAAAAAGAAGAAGCAAAAAGCAAAAACAAAAAACAACAAAATATATTGATAAGGTCTTATGTTCGCTTATGAAACGATATTTGTAATATATAACTAATAATGTATGAGACAGAATATTAATATGTACTTTTCCATGTGTTCATGTTTTTTAACTAACAACTTTAGATATTATCATATTACACATTATAAAACTATATCTTACTAATAAGCAATTATATGTATCTAAATAAAAAGTTACGTTTTGCATAAAATTTAGTCGGTCGCCGGATCGTCAAAAGGCAAGAGAGAGGGGACAGTGCACAATGCATGCTTATCTGTTGCTTGTTGAACCACACATAGATTTGTGTCTCCGTCTTTGGCAGCTGGGCACGCGACAAAGCATTTAGAGAAGTGTTCATTGTCCAGTAGCGTCATCTCTAAAACCAGCCTACTTCTGGTTGCAAACTCATCTTTTTCGTGTACGTACTTGTATAAAGCATTTTCAGGCATGTGGCGGACAATTTAAAAACACTATATATAAATAAATACATATACGCATAAATAAAATATATAAGTAGAGTACATATAACAAACGTCAACAAGAAAAAAAAAAAAAAAGAAAAGAACACCTAAAAAAAACAGAAAAAAGACAATCAATATTTACCAAAAAGAAGAAAAAAAACAGAAACAGAAAGAGGAAATGGAGGTGTTATTCAACTCGTAAATGTTTGGAAAATCGGCCATTTTTGTGTTGGTGTTTTGCTTTTGATATTTAGACATGAGACTTTGTTTTGTCTTGGTAATTCATTTCCGTTTTCCTTTGAAATTTCTCATCACATGATAATGTTAGTTTAGGCATATATGTGCTAATAAGTTAATTAATTAATTTTATCAATTATACATTTTTTTTTCACGACTTATAATTTCTATAGAGGTTATATTATACCGTTAAAACCCTATCTGCAATCCTCTTCAACTCTCGTATCATATATGATATTGATATGATATAATTATATTTGTATAAATTCATACGTTGACAAAAACGACGGTATATCTTATAACTCTTTATGTTGGATTCCCTCAGCTACTTAGTTGGCGTATCACATATAAGTATTTCTAAAAGTGATTAGTCAGACACAATCAACTTTTTTTTTTTTTTGGTTTAAATGACAAACATGATTTACTTGAACAAAGGAAAAGTGCTGGAATTTTAAATTAGTTTGATAACGACCTTGGCATGTGCGAATCACAATTATCCTCCAAAATCGGAGATTTTGCATGATTGTCTCTTATCTTTACTTCAATTAACAAATTAAATGATTCTGTTATGGCTCTTATGATTTAGTGTTGTCGGAATTTGCACGTAACGGCTAGACAAATACATAATCTAGTTAAGAAAATAATATATAAAAAAAAAAAAAAAAAAAAAAAAACTAATGCACATATTAAGTACTGACATACGGATCATCAAGTCTTTTATGAATCTTCATGAATGTCATATTTTTACCATTGATTTGTGCTGACAGATTGGTGGCATCCTGAGCGAAAGCATAAAATCTACATTAAAAAGGCAATTCGGCTTTTCTTTTTTTTTTTTTTTTTTTAAGATTTTGATCAAATCAATCAGCATTAATCACGAAATTTAGAGCACAAAACCTTAGAAAAATAACTTTTTGGTAGAAATCTTGAAAATGTAAATGTCTTGATATCAAAACAGATCTTGCTAAAAATCGATAAGTAAAAAAGAAGGAAACTTGAAACAAAATCACTAGTCAAATGAACCCAATCAAATCTGACCGAACAAGAAACTTGCCAAATCCGAGTTCCTATATATCAAACAAATCAATCATACTCTCGACTTTCTTTAAATGCTTCAATCAGACTAAACAAACCCAAAGATGAATTATATATAAACCATAAAAACTTTTCATATCTAGGCTTATCGTAACAAAATAAATATCTGAATTTTCAACCTATCAAATTTAAAATAATAAACAAAAAAAAATCGAAAGATCTTCATAATCGATCCGTTACGTAGGATTATGTGTGTTCTTATATCCATGCTTA
This sequence comes from Antiaris toxicaria, assembly GCA_035233585.1. Classification (NCBI taxonomy): domain Eukaryota; kingdom Viridiplantae; phylum Streptophyta; class Magnoliopsida; order Rosales; family Moraceae; genus Antiaris; species Antiaris toxicaria. Next base: position 4,919,308 of record CP141155.1, read on the forward strand.
ACAAAAATATATTTGAAAAATAAACAAAAATTTTTAGCAATATTATAATAATAATTCAGAAATTTCACATATATAATAAAATGCCAAAAATTGCCATTTTAATATCGTTTAATATCGACAATGATGTAACGGTAATTAAATACTGTCACTTTCCAAAATTTAACGAATCAGACCAGCGAAATAGTAGCAAAACAGATTATACAAACCCTTTTTGTCTAAATTCCTTTTCTGCCCTTCTCAGAAATTAATTAAAATAACAAATACTAATAATTGTTGGAGACAACAAATCCATCCCCGCACGTCCTTTTCCAATGAATAGTTAAGCCCCCTCGCCAGTAGGTGAGCTTACTTTTCCTTTTATTACAAGAAAATAATATATAAATATATAAAATAATGTTTTTTTAGTACATTTATTCATGGCTTGCTTAACGGCCAAAACTACCCAGTTGGAATCCCGTAAAACCAGAAATCACGAAGCACAAATGGGACCCACTTGTTTAGTTTAATCATGCCAATTAACCCGGCTTGAGTCTCTTTATATACCCACCTTCCCTGCATTCATCTTCCTACCTCACTCCCACTTTTTCTCTCATTTTTTCCTTTTCCTTCTCTCTTTCACACTATTGCTAGTGGAGAAAAAGAAAATGGCACTAATTCCTTCGCTACTCAATCTCATTGTCTTCCTGTTCTCCATCCAAATTCCGAACACTCTGTCTTCTCCGGTTCAGGACCCCGAATGGGTCGTGGAAGAAGTTCACCGGTAAATAATTATATTATATAATAAATCACACACCATAATAATTATATATGTATTTTATATTATGTTATAATGTGATACATTTTTTCGTTATGTGCAGGAGTATCAATGAGTCAGTGACACGGAGGAATTTGGGGTATTTGTCCTGTGGGACTGGTAACCCAATCGATGACTGCTGGCGATGCGATCCGAACTGGGAGAAGAACCGCCAGAAGCTGGCGGACTGCGGGATCGGTTTCGGGAAGAATGCGGTCGGGGGAAGGGACGGGAAGCTTTACGTGGTGACGGACTCGAGCGACGAGGACGTGGTGAATCCGAAGCCGGGGACACTGCGGCACGCGGTGATCCAGGACGAGCCGCTATGGATCATCTTCGCGAGGGACATGGTGATCAAGCTGAAGGAGGAGCTGATCATGAACTCGTTCAAGACGATCGACGGCCGTGGGGCCAGCGTCCACATTGCGGGTGGGCCCTGCATTACCATCCAGTTCGTTACCAACATAATCATCCACGGGCTCAACATCCACGACTGCAAGCCCGGGGGGAACACTATGGTGCGGGACTCCCCACGGCACTACGGGTGGAGGACGATATCGGACGGAGATGGGGTGTCGATATTCGGTGGGAGCCACGTGTGGGTGGACCACTGCTCGTTGTCGAACTGCCGTGACGGTCTGATCGACGCGATTCATGGGTCCACGGCCATCACGCTGTCGAACAATTACATGACGCACCATGATAAGGTCATGCTTCTGGGCCACAGCGATTCCTACACCCAGGACAAGAACATGCAGGTCACCATTGCTTTCAACCATTTTGGAGAAGGCCTCGTCCAAAGAATGCCAAGGTAAAAATTATATATATATGTGTATATATATATATACCCTTTTTGTTTTAAAATACATTAATTTAAATAAAAGTGTTACAATTTGTGTTATTCCAAGGAAAAGAGCAGGAAAATGCTTTCTAGCTTTTGACTGGTGTTATTAAAAGAGGGGAATTATTTTCTCACCAAGCATGTGCGCGGTGTATTGGTCCAAATGAGTGGATCATGAGACACCAAAGATCGACTGACACCTGTTGTGTTTAGAGTTCTTCTAAACAGTGCATATCATCTCTATTTGTCCGGACTGGTTTCAATTGGACACGTCAAATTTAAATATATTATTTTGTATTAACTTAAAAAGGTTTTTTTTTTTTAATTAATGAGGCTGTTGCATTTTCAGTTATGAGATACCTATAAGTTTTTTTCGGCGTGGAAATATATTTTAATGTTTTTATTTTATTGGCATTGATATTTTTGTCTTGTTTAGTTTATGGTTCTAAATTTAAAATTTTAAATTCAATTTTATTTTTTTAAAAAAAATTAACAAAAATTATAATTAAATCAATTAATTTAAATTTAAAAATTTTATTATATTACTCAATCGTGATCCTAAATAAAATAAAATGAATCTTTATGAGAATATAATCACTTGTCAAGAAAAGAGGTGTCAATAGTGCTTTTTGGCATAAAGACACGTGGTGGGCCAAATTATTTAATCACGCCTTTTGATTTTTTTTTTTTTAATTTTTTGTTAGCTTATGTGCGTGCCTAATTTGGCTTTTTCATGTGTGCAGATGTAGGCATGGTTACTTCCATGTGGTTAACAATGACTACACCCACTGGGAGATGTACGCCATTGGGGGAAGTGCAAACCCAACCATCAACAGCCAAGGCAACAGATTTCTTGCCCCAGATAACAGATTTAGTAAAGAGGTCAGATTCCAAAACCACCCCTTTTTTTTTTTTTTTTTTCTAAGTTCAAATTTAATATTCCCTCCAACCATTTCAACCACATTAATTCCCTGCCAAAATGTCTTCCACACCATTAAAACATATATGTGTATATATATATATGTATATATTCAATTTCGTACCTCAATCTTAGACATATGACTGATACATAGTACTTTTAAAAAAAAAAACAAAATTCAGGTGACCAAGCATGAGGATGCACCGGAAAGCGAGTGGAAGAATTGGAATTGGAGGTCGGAAGGAGACCTAATGGTGAACGGTGCGTTTTTCACGGCCTCGGGAGCAGGAGCTTCCTCGAGCTACGCCAAGGCTTCAAGCTTGGGGGCTAGGCCATCTTCTCTTGTGGGAACCATAACAACCAATGCCGGTGCACTGAGCTGCCGTAAGGGTTCCCATTGCTGATTGTAGCCCCATTGATGATTTCAACAACGATTTCTTATATAGTAGAAGTTGGAGGGAAGTTAGGGTTTTCAAAAAAAAAAAAAAAAAAAGGGGCCATTCTAGAATGGTCAAATCTCTTTAAGATTTAACTTTTCTTGGCTTTTTTACTTCCCTCTCCATTTTTTTTTTTTTTGCTTTTCCATTTTCACCCCATACTACCTTGTCCCTTCTTTTGTTTTGTTTTTAAAACCTAAATGTTATGATTACAACCTCGCACCATGTTACTACTCTTAGCTCCCATTTAGGGATTCTAGTTAAGAATCTTTATGGGCTAAGAGAGAGGAAACAAAACAAAAAAAACACAAGTGTGCTGAAGTGTTGATATACTAAATTATGATGATCTGTTTAATTTAAATTAAGATCACTTTTTAATTCTCCATTACACGTTTCAGTTTCTCTCTGCCTCTTAAAAGAGTCATCAATATCGGTAGAAAGAAAAAAAAAGGCCTCAAAAGAGGACAAAAAGGAAAAGGAAAATTCAAGTGAAGACAAGAGGCCAAAAAATAAAATAAATAAACAAATAAATTTCAACATCCACCAAATTAATTTGATTTAAAGTGATTAGCTAGGAAACTTCAACTACCATAATAATTGTTGTTTTGTTACTCTTACATTCTCCTCATTCTGAGTAGAACATGCAACATGTTTTAGACCTTAAAAATAAGAAAAACTGAAAAGAGTCCAACATAAATATACAGTCAATGAGACAAACAATTGGTTGTAAGCTTACATTTTTGACCAATATGAATATCAAATATATATATATATTGCACTACCACCAAGGTGCATGGAAACTATAAAGATTTCACCAGCAAAAAGTCAGATAAAACTACCAACAGAAGAAACTGCAGCGGAAACAAAAAGTAGTGGGAGCGTATCTGGAACCCTAAATATGGTAGGGACAGTCTTTGAATTTTTTCTTTAGTGTAATAGAATAGGTGCACATGCAGGCCCTAAACGAGACTTCTTTTGGTGGCGCCATTTTGCTTTTGACAAAGTTTTCCCTCTCCACAATTCAAGCCTTCATATATGGGAGAATAGTGTGGTACAATTAAAAAAAAAAAAAAAAAAAACCCTCTCTAAAACTCTAATGTAAAAAACTGTGTCCAACTTTTATTATGCATTTTGAATATGAAAAAATATATATATATTAGTTTTATCAGTTTTATATACTTTCTATTGGATGAGATTTTGATTAACTCTAATGTTCAAAACATGCATCATAGATACTGTATTTCGACCGCCGATAGCCTGAAGCTAGCTAGCTAGCTAGCTTGAGTCCGGGGGCTGCCAATTAGTTCCTGTAGAATCCTTTAAAAAATTGTTGATTTATCCTTCTTTTTCTAGGAAAAATTTTTCTGGCTTTGTCTCTATCTCTATATATATATATATATATAAATGCCTCTATTGGTATATCATGAGTAAAGAAGGCACATGCGCTTAACAGAATTCAGAAATATTAATTGGGGCGGGTTTCGATTTTTCAACGAATCAACTAGCCACCCCTTTTCACACACGTTGACGCTGGTTGTGCTCTACAGCTTTGGAGATCAAACTCTTTTACTTTTCTTTTGGTATTAATAAGTCCTTTGTTTCGTTTGGCAACATCAGACGTGACATTGATCTAGAGTTTGTAACCGACTACCGATGGGGCCAAACGATTATGACATCTCTAAGACAAGAATAATCCTTAACATGGTGTAACAGTATCCTATTGTCGTTTGAAGATTCCACATGGCGTATATATATGCAATGCATATATACATTTAAATATATAAACAAACACACACACACACACACACACACACACAAATGTATGTATATGAACATATTCAAGTTGTGGATAACAAAAAAAAGAACCAAAAGGGCTTGAATAATATTGTCCCTTTGGTACACAGTACCGCTACCACACAAACTGAAACTGCCCTTGGCGCCTACTCCTTTGTCAGTATTGTTTCATAGCATTCATATTAATTAAGAACCTCTATAGGAAACCAACAAATGGAACCAAATGAACAATCATTTCGGAAATGTAGGCCTGCCCTTATTTGTATAAGGTAAGATAATGCATGGTAATATTATCAATATGCACTTAATTTTTCCCTTTAATTTGCCAAATGTTGTCCGGCCAAAGCCTGTGGTTTTGAGTTAGCAATCACGAGCTTGTTCATTTTGTCCAAGCAAAACTCTTTTCTCTCTAAGATACATGTCCAATCCATGTGTTGTATGAAAAGCATGTTAGGGTAGTTTTGTAAACTTGTTTGCACTTTCTCCACAGTTTTAAGGCAACTTTTAGAGATTAGACAAAGAATAACTTGATTGATAACGTTTTTCAGTCTATTGTTGGAAATTGCATTTTCTTATAAGAACGTGACGTACGCATGTATATGTGTGTGGCAAAAAGGCAAGAATATCCTAAATCCTTATAATTAATTAATTATGGCAAGCTTTTTATGTATGGTATCTCTATGTATCATATTAGTATATGTTTTAAAATGTTAAATCTAATTAAAATCACATTGAAATAAAAAAATATGTATAGCAGATAAAATCTAATATAAATCCAATTGCATAAAGAAAACCAAACTGGCAAGATATTCTTTTGGTACCTAGCGTAGAATTCTTAAAATTATGGACCTGTGCTTTTCGTGGAAGATATAAGTCTAACTCGGTCCCCCAACATCTTATGGATAAAGGGTATATGTAAATAGGATTACAACAACTTGATCACACAAACATGGCATGTGATTATGTCACTAATAGCTTATTCATTAATAAATAGAAAGCGATAAATAAAAACAACAGATATATTTGCACACGAGATGTCTCACTGGCGGCTATAATCAACTTCATGCATTTGAAATAATAAGAAAATTGAGACGATAGAGTGAAAAATCCATCCTTTTCCAACCCAAAAAGGGAAGATTAAAGAAACTATAAATATTTCTCTTTGATTTTTGCTTTTTGCTTTTCTATGGCCAATGATATGGTTTTCTTATGGATAAAACCTATCTCTCAGAAAAATAATTAGAAGGTCGTTATACTAAACATTTGTTGCAAATGATGTTCTTGTGGACCCAACCATGTGGCCGGCAATATATAAGAGCGGAACAGAAAGAGGCCCAAATTGGATTAAGACTTGAAAGAGCAATGGAGGAAGGAACTCGTTTTCAATTTTGTGCATGTCACAACTCCCCACATGGTCGAAAATTCGGGCCAATTGAGGCCAAGTTATAGGAACCAAAAGGACAAATGTAATGGCTTTGCCTAGAGGGGCATTTGGGCTTGTTTAATGGTTAGGGAATTGTCGCCTTCAGAATCTGAATAATGAGTAGGGCATAGAAAAGCTTGAGAGGAACTATTTGCAGTATTGATTATCTTGTGTTGCTGATGCTGACCATTCGTTTCTAAGTAGTGCTTGCATTGCCTTAGATTCATGGAATTGGAGGCCAGAGGGATGGCTGAGGTGAGATTATACTAGTGGACTAAGCTCAAGTTCCACAATGAGCATAATATGTGTTTTTTTTTTTTTTTTTTTTCCTGAAAAAAAAAAAGAGAAACAAGTGATGCCTGTACGAGGCTTTTGGTTTTATTTTTCAAACTGATTTTCTATTTTCAAAAACACAGAATATGAAAACGATCTCAAAATGACATTATTTATTTAACGTTTTTAAAATCATTTCGAAAAAACTATTTTCAACTATGTTGTTTTTTGGGGTTTTTTGAAAAAAAAAAAAGTTATTTTCACTTTTTTGTTTTTTATTTTCTTCCTCGCTCTCCCCTTTTTCTCTCTTTCTCTTTATCTGCTTGTGCAGCGTCAATGACAATGACCATGTCTAACAATGACCTCCATCTCTGATAAAGGGCGATGACCACGAATTGGTGATGACTCTCTTTGCAATGACGACCTCCGACTTGCGACCCAAATCTTGCCTTTGCCGTCACTTAGGATTCAGACCATCAATGTCTTCCACCCTTACCCCTTATTACAAAATCCACTACCAAAGGGTTTTTTTTTTTATTATGACTAATAATTTATTTTTTATATTTTTAAATTAAACATAAATATAATTTTATAAAATACTCATTCATGAAATGGGTTTTCAAAAAAATAATAAAATAGAATTTCGTAATTATGTTTATCACAATATATACTCAAAAAATATAACCAAACATAATTTTAAAAATGATTTCAGCATAATTTTCAAAACATTCTTATTTTTAATTTAAAAAAAAAATTTAAAAACAATACTAAACACTACCTATAATTCTCATCCTTTTGTCACTTCAAAGGTCCCAAGGTAAATAAAGGTCCTAACTTGCTAAGGCTGAATATTGGTCGGTCACCGACCAAATTTCTCGATTCAGTAACTGACCGTAGCAATAAAAAATTAGGAGGAATTGAAACCGACACCGCCCGATGGTAATGGATGAACCACCCAATCACTAACCAAAAATGCTCGGTTTTTGTGGTCGGTGTGTTGCGATTCCAAGGCAGCAGAAGGGTGGCAGCGGCAGTGAGGCTTCACTTACACGTAGAATGCAGCTGGCAGCGGCCACTACGAAGTTGAAGAAGAAGCAAGAAGAAAGAGGGTGGGATGTTACGTTTCTTTATATTAAAAAAAAAAAAAAACCCTAATAACAAATTAAAAAGAAAAGAAACGCTGTGAGGATGGGCTCAGAATTAGTGGGTTTGATGGGATCTAGTGGACCACTTTGCTAGGGATTTCTTCATCTCTTCCAATTCCAACAATGAGGAGACGCCAGAGAAAAAGGAGAAAGCCATGGCTTGGCAGAGAAAAAAGACACGCTGAGGATGAAGAAAGGTAGAGGAAGAAGAAAAATAGCTAAAGAAGAAGAAGAAGAAAGGAGAGAGCTCGATCAGTTCGGTTGCCGCCTAAACACAAAATACCAAAATCGCAAACTCCATGTATTCATAAATTTCAGCTCGATTAACCGCCCGCTCCAATCAACGTTGACGAGTCACTGATTCCTCGATTGCTTTTGAGCAGTTATTATTGGTCTCCATCGGTGTGCGATTTATATGTTCAACCCTATAACCCACTGCTCAAAAGATTAGCCCAGTTTTTACTTATGTAATTACACACCCAATGTCTTACAGTGTACAAACTGAACGTGAGTATTAAATTCTGAATGTGTCCCAAGAGAAGAAGAGAGAAATGCATCATCACCATTCAATCAATTCATTTGACGATTTTCATTCTTTGTCTTCGTAGACAATTGAATAAAGCAAAAAAAAAAAAAAAGAAGAAGATAATTGACTTACAATAATTTGAAATAAAGACATTTAGATTGGAAGAAAGAGAAAAATATATTAGCATTAAATTGTCTTATTATAAAGAGTAAATGCATGAGTATATATTCTTCCAAAATCATGGGGGGAAAATGAAAGAACTAGACGGGGATTGGCGGAGTTGTTGGAAGAAATTATTTTCTATTACTAGTACGTTACAACCAAAGACAAACTGACGCACGGTTAGGTCGAAGTCGGAAAAAGAATATCACACATTTTATAAAAAGTTTTTTATATTGAAAATGGACAGGTATTATAGTTACAGTTGGTTAAGTAAACACATTGGATTTTAATTATATTTAAATATAATTTATTTTTTAAATAATGTATTTAATTAAAAAATATTTGTTTTATATTTAGATGAAATATGTGTTTGGAGAAAAAGTATTTTAAAGTTAAAAAGTTGATGTAATTGATAAAAATAAAGATAAAAAGTTAAAATTAAAAAATTGATGTGACTGTTTTAAAAAATTTTAAATAGTAATTATTTTTTAGCACCGTTGAAAAAAATTATATTTAAATATAAAATTTTATATTTGATGTAAAATTATATTATGTTTAAATACAATAACACTGAAAAATGTTTACCAAATATCTCCTTAACTTTTAACATACCTTTTATATATAAAAATTAAAACAAATTTTAGAGAGCCAATAAGTAGACAGGTGTATATAAAATTACAATGGTGCAACCTTCTTTTGTGAAATTGTTTGTTTCATGTTATGGCTTGAGATATTGTTACAGAAAAATATAATATATATATATATATACACACACACACACAAAAGGTGATACAATTTTAACTTAAAGATTAGTTATAGTCAAAGTACTTTAGAATTTAAAATTTCTCATTTCAAATTAATAAAATAATAATAATAATTAAGCTTAAGAAAAAGTATGTGTAGATGCCTTCAGCTTGACAAGCATCCAATTTCTTACCTATCACAAAGGAAAAAAAAAATTCAATTTCTTAGTTTAGCAAAGTTCAACTTAAAAAAATAAACTTACTGACTAAAAAGGAAAACTAAAACCAATATACTACGATAAAAATCCTACCTATTGTCGGAAAAAAAAGACTCCTTGTAAAAGAAAATTTGACAATAATTCACACTAATGAACTTATTGCCTGTTTGAGTTGGTTTAGGGGTTTTTTTATTTTTATTTTTATTTTTTCCAAACGGGTATGAATTATATTTTTACACTAAGATAACAACAAAATCTTTTAAGTCTCTCTTTTTCTTTCTTCTTCCAAATGAAGCAATAATCGGCCTTATTCACCTTTTTTAGTATAAAATTTTTAGTATAAAATTTAGTTTAACTCACACGAAAAAAAAAAATTTATGACTCCACCACTGGCGATTATCGTAACTTAACTTTATTTAGGCAACTTGTAATTATGAAGATATAATTATGAAAATAAAATATGAAAACTTTTATACACAAATGTATGGGGGACTTAACTTCACTTTATTATTCTTATGTTCATCGTATTAAGTGCTTACTAGCTAATTGCATTCAATTTATTAATCAAGACTCTCGATTAATCTAGCAACATCTCCCAAGTGTCTTATAAGAAAATATATCTAAGTATCCAAATTAATATCCCTATTCAATTTAAATATTCAAACATTCATCAAGCTCAAGCCTATTGATGATTAGCTAAGTTCTACCGGCCTCACAAACTTGATATTTCCTAGGTTGTATTGCCCAATTTAATATATGAAATTTCACTCGCCTAAGCACAAATTCCACAAAACAAAGATCAATTAATTCATTGGTCAAATAAATTAAAAGCATAAAATATAACCAACACAAATAAATAGAAAATGAAATTGAATTAATAATTAACAAAATATTCAAAACATAATTCAACTAAAGCTACATTAAGCCTTGGAATATGAAAACTAGGTCAACATAAAAGAATCCACAACTAATCTTATCAACAAATCCATAAATGAAAACATGTTCATACAATATTCTCAAATACAAATTTTAATAAAGATTAGAGTAGAGAGAGAGGAAGAGAAAACTCTTTGCGAAGATGAATTTCCAGCCTTCAAATCTTCAAATATTCTCTCTCCAAGCATTCTTCAATAATCTCCAACTCCAAACTCTTATCTCTAGGAATTTCTTATGTTTTCTTCTTGCGTTTCCTCTCCAAATCTCCGCATATGGGGTTTAAGGCTTAAGTGAATATATAAAGAGCTCCAAAATGGGTGATTTTCGGCTATTAGATCAAGAAAAATAGCCAATCTGACCATCAGATGGAGGGGGGCGTGCCCACACCTACCTTGGGCGTGATGGCACTAGGACTTGGGCATGCCCTGGCACACAAGGCAACCAACCAAGGCCATTTTGGCCCTTTTTTTGGGTTCTTTGATCTCGGCTTGCTTTAGTTGCTTCCTTTATTCACCACTCTTTCCAATTACTTCCAAAAAAAAACCCATTTTGCCACATTTTCATCTAAATCCTCTTTTTATTCTTTAATCTTACAAGATCACACAAAAGCATATTAAACTAACAAAAAAGCTTGGGAACTTACAAATATTTGAATTCAAAAGTACCTGTTTTGTCGGTAAACAACCTCATTGTCAACTTGCTTAGTTAACTTGGATTTATTTAAAGTTTTAGTTTGAAATAATAATTTTTTAATATAACTTGAGCTATAATTGAAATTAAAAAATAACATAGACTTTGTAATAAGAAATCATCAGTGCAGACAACATAGGGATTTTTTTTTTTAAAGATTAGAGCAAAAGTTGAACGCAACCTTTTGGGCCCAAAGAAATTCTACTTATATATCCCTTGTTAATGTTTATTTCCATGTCCCTACAAAAATAAATCATGTCACATACTTAGTAACATGACCTTTTAATTAATGTGGCATGACAATGTGATTAAATTATATTTTTAATTGACATGTCATGACATTATATGAAGGATATGAATGTTAAAGGAATATATAAGTTAAATCCAGTCCAAAGTGGCTCTGCTCTACTTATATGAATTATCCCTAAGATATTTAGTGTGTCTGGCATATAAATTTTAAAATTTTTGAGATCCAAATCATACTCATTTTTCTCTCTTTCAAACACCTATCACGATTAGATTCCTAATTTAAATTAGATTTTTCCAATTCAAACTTATGTGCCAAATGAACCTTAAGCTATATGCCAATCTTTTGACCCTTGGATTGAACACACCCCCCCCCCCCCCCCCCCCCCCAACACAACACAAACACACACACAGGCAAGAAGGTTTGTAGGTTATTCTACCTTTATGGTTTTTTAAATCATAATTCTATCTCTTTCTTTCTTCCTCTCATTGTCCACCTTCTTTGCTCCCTGCTCCCATCGGCATGCAAAGAGCACCCATTGCACAGCAGAGGTCTCTCACCATCTCCTTGTGCATACCATGGTCCTTCACTTAATGCAAGAGATGTTGGGAGCTGCCACGGGGAGTTGTCCCCCTCCCTGGGGGCACGATGAGAAATCCTCTCTATGCAGGGCCATCATGGCAAGATCTCCTATATTGTATAAGTAAATCCACCCTCTGCCTCTTGAGTTCTTTTTGCCTCCTCGCTGCAACCACAACCCCGCCGCCCCCCAAAACTTAATATTTGGTTCATCAATTGAATTTGAAATAAAATGATATTTTATTATTAAAATTGGTTAATCTAGTTATAATTTTTGTTTAAATCCAAATGAAAAATCATCGATTGCTTAGCCTAGTACACTACCACTAGGAGCACGGTTACACAATCTTTGGTAGTATGGTAGACTACCTCTAGTAATATGGTGGTACCCCATAATTTTCTGTAACAAAAGATGGTACATATTTCAGTACTATGACAGGTTGTTGTAGATGGCATGATGGACTTCCACCAACACAGGGGCTTATCGGTAGGCTACTACTGGTAACTTGGTTTGATATTGTTATGTGTATTTTGGTGATATAGATTTGTTACCGTGGCGTTTCCTTAAGAATTTTCTTATAATTTCGTGGCAAAAATAAATCTCTTGGTTGTGAATATTCCTTTTGTAAATTCTCCTGATCGCATATGCGGTTTATGGAGGGAGAAAAAAAGGGACGAGAGCAGTGATTGCATTTTGCATTAAGAATGGTCAAACTACTATTATATTCATATGTATATACATACGTAAACACACGCACACGTACACACACACACACACGAAGAACCTTAACCGAGCTTCTAATTATCATTTACATTGAAAAAACTTGGACACTCGCGAGACATTTCCATGTATACATGTATTTAACATTTGAATTAGCCAAAAGAGTACATATGATACTGTATTTTAGTGAGTTTTAAGTTTTGGGCTTGTTCGTCAATGTTTGAAGAGTTTTGTCATCGTCTTTTTCTTGAATAGGCAAGCTACCCATGTATGATAAACGGCTCAAACATCCCTTGTACTATATTAATTTGCAAAATTTTGGGTCATCTTATTTTAAACGGAAAAATCGCGAGAATAACCTTTTTTAGTGTATATGTTTTAAAGTTTTGTCATATATTTCAGATTTTTGTTTTGAAATGACTTTTTTTTTCCTTACATTATAAAAAGGTAAAAATCATAAATTCATCGTAAACGAAATAATACATGTGCTCTTTTTTAGAGTATTCCTTAAAAAAAAAAAAAACACTATTTCAATTCGTGTCATTTTTTAAATATTCAAATATTTTAGAGGAAACTTGTAAATCCATGTCTTGTTCATTTGCACGAAACAGACTCTGACCATGATAGGATACTTTATTTCCATCATATCCTTCAAGCAAAGATGCACGCACTTTATTTTCAAAGAATAAAAAAGTTTTTTATTTTTTTTACACGGAAAGTAATACATTTTTTCCGAATGTTATATCTTATTGTAATAGTGTTAAAATGAAACAGTAATATAATATACAAAAATTGATCAAACCTAATATAGATTTAACGGTAAAAAATAGAGTTTGATCTATATGATAATTTTTCATTCCCTGACGTAGTCTCAAAATACATACAAATAAGTTCATATATATATATATATGTATAACGTGACAGTTATTGCATTAAATCAAAAGGTAAAGGAGACCATTTTGGATGTAGGGTGGGGGGGGGGGGGGAGAGGAATGAAAAAAAGCCAAACCTGATATGAATTGAACCAGTCACATTGTTGACGTATTAGACTAGAATTCAAGTATCCAGATATCGATCAATATTCTAGTTTTGACCGACTGGTGAATTTATGAAACGAATTAAACAAATAGTTTTATCATATTTTATACTAGTTATGTAACGGAAAAAGATTAAGGGAATTGTTTAAACTCAAACGTTTTTTGCGTTTACTTGGTCGTCAAGGTCAACTAATAGTTCTTTTGGGTCTTACTACGAAATCAGGAACTGTGTTCCCATTCTAGAAGGGGACTGAATTAAGTTCCAATCCTTAATTTTTTATCTTTTGAAAAAAGGGAAAAAACAAGAGTCTGCTTTCATAATGGAATTTATGAAAAATCCAATTTTCTAATGATGTAGAATTATTGTTCAAATTCATTGGTTCGTGGCATCCATGTGGCAAACTTGTCTGCTTACTTGGATGACAATGAATTGTTTGACCCTAGGCTAAGTCTTGTCCAACCAAGGAAGAATGACGAAGTTCAAGGTTAGATAAGGTCAGACAGAAATTCAAGTTCAAACTTAAAAATAATGCATTACTTTGCGGCTGATCAGATCTAAAATATGGACATTTCTTGGGTTGTATGTGGATGTTTTTGGGCTGATTAGTGGTGTTAATTTTGTGTTTTAATTGTGTGTTTAAGGTGTGTTTATGACTAGCTGGAAGTGGTCCTTGATTGTGTGTTTAAGGTGTGTTTATTTGTGTGTTCAAGACTAATAGAAAGTTATGTAATAATTGGTTAGTTATTTGATGCGCTTTAAATCAGGGTTTTCAGCTATGTTTATTAGTTGTAATGGTAGAATTTGTGTGGTCTGTAATTTCAATCTTTTATGTGGGAGATAAATGGCTGAAAAAGAGTTATGTCTTCAGTTTTTCAAGCTTGTAATTAATGGCTGATTATCGTAGGCACTAGAAAAACGTTTTTACCATGTAAAATACTTTTCTAAAACTATAAATGTTTGTATATGGCTGTACTTGAAGGAGGATGATGTTGAGAAATGAAAACCAAAGTTATTCAGCTCTATTCTTGAATTTCTTATCTCTTTGGTGGGTTTCTATTGAGTGACAAATTCTTAAATTTGTGTATCTTAAGGTAGTGAAATCTTATTCTTGAGTGGTGAAATATTCATTACTTTATCCAAAAAAAAAAAAAAACACATTCCGGCCCTTCCAATTTCCATCCATTTGGTATAAATTAGTATCAGAGACAAGTTTGGAGTGCTAGTGCTGATTATTAATCCAAAAAAAAAAAAAAAAAAGATGAGGAGAACGACTCTTTAATGGAGACTTAATGAAGAAGACAAATAATTGGATAAGAAGGACCTCAAGCTTGTCAATTTGAAGTGTGAAATTGAGCGGTTATGAAGAAGACTTGAATTGCAAAATGTATGTGAAGAATTTTACTCTTTTCCAATATTTGATGAAAGTGATGATGAAGAAGAAGATAACATAATTAATCTTTGTCTAATCTTTGATGTAAGTGATGGAGAAGACGAACAATTTCATCTTGATCCAATCATTGTCCAAATTGATGCTGAAGAGATATTCTCGATTTATTTCTTGCAATCAATTTTAGTTAAGATCAAGTTGGACAGCATGAGTCACACAAAAAGATTGTTCAAGGTTATTTGTCTGAAGATGTTCCATTATTGGTAATTTAAGTCTCATTTCATGATCATTACTTCATTACTTGCTCGAATATGGTTGCTTGAAGGAGGCAATTGTTGACACAATTTTTTTTTTTTTGTCTAAAGAGGCTTCTACTAAACAGTACAAATTAAAGTATTCACAAGATTATTTTTTACAAGATGTGATAAAAATAATACTCCACGCTCATTAGTTAAAGCCGCTCAAAATTCAAAGTTGAATTCTCTCCAACAAGGGGAGAATGATAAGGTTTATGAATCCATGATCCAACTTTCTAATTATGTGGAATTTTTGTTTAAGCTCATTTGTTCAAGGTGGCATCCATGTGACAGACTTGTGTCCTTACTTGGATGACATTGAATTGTTTGACTTGAGGCCGAGTCTTGTCCAACCAGGGGAGAATGATGAAGTTCAAGGCGGGACAAGGTCAAATCGAAGTTCAAGTTCAAACCTAAAAGTGATGCATTACTTGGTGGCTGATCAAATCTAAAATGTAGACACTTCTTGGGCTATATCTGGACGTTTTTGGGCTAAATGGTGGTGTTAATTTTGCGTTTTAATTGTGTATTTTGGGTGTATTTATTGTTGGTTAAAAGTGGTCCTTAATTTTGTGTTTAACGCGTGTTTATTTGTGTTCAGTGCTGGCTGAAAGTTGTGTAATAATTGAGTCATTTGATGTACTTTAATTAAGGGTTTTTTTAGCTATGTTTATTTGTTGTAATAGTGGAATTTGAGTGGTTTGTAACTTCAGTCTTTTATTGTGAGATAAATGACTAAAAATGAGTTATGTTTTCAGTTTTTCTAACTTGTAATTAATGGCTGATTATAACAGCCATTAGAAAAACATTTTTAGCATGTAAAAGGTCTTTCTAAGACTATAAATGGTTGTATATGGCTGTACTTGAAGGAGGAGGATATTGAGAAATGAAAACTGAAGTTATTCAACTATATTCTTGAATTTCTTATCTCTTTGATGGGTTTCCATTGAATGAAAAATTCTTAAATTTTTGTATCTTAAGTTGGTGAAATCTTATCCTTAATTGGAGAAATATTCATTCATTTATCCCTTAAAAAAATATTTTTCATTTTAACCCAAAATCCAAATTAGCCTTACTGTTTTGATCCTTAAAAAAAAAAAAAAAAAAAAAAACCCATTCCCGCCCTTTCAATTTCCATCCGTTCGGTATCAAGTAGGCATCTGAATGGTACTTGACACCTTTTCCTCTTTAATTTTTTCACAAATTGGCAATTTGCC
This sequence comes from Antiaris toxicaria, assembly GCA_035233585.1. Classification (NCBI taxonomy): domain Eukaryota; kingdom Viridiplantae; phylum Streptophyta; class Magnoliopsida; order Rosales; family Moraceae; genus Antiaris; species Antiaris toxicaria. The sequence goes on from CP141155.1 coordinate 4,935,693, forward strand.
GTTTAAATATGTAGAAGCAAATTCTTCTTGAAAATGAAGTGTTATTGAATGCTTTTAAATTGTTGATGATCGTTAAAACTTAAACGAAAATGCTCATTTTATTTAAGCTTGTTTACAGTAATATAATGGAATTTATGTTGTCATATACATTTTATGTATAAGGGTCATTTGAGGAGTGCTCTACAATTTTTATCAACTTGGGAGAGTATATTTCAAAATTCAAGGGTAAAGGAGCCAAAAACCCATATTTTAAAAACAAATATAACTAGAGATGGCAACGAAGTAGGGTGGGTTTCTCACCATCCTGTCCCGTGAGAAGAATTACTTCTCGTCCGGCATACCCGATTATGTTAGCAGGACGAGGAGGGTTTTTATGGGTGTAGGACTAAGATTTTCCCGTTAACCTGTTTAGAGATATATAACACAAAAAATAATCTAAAAATACACAAAAAAAAAGGCTAATATATATGAACATGTATAGATACATTATTTTTAATAATTTTAAATATATATGTTATTTATTACAATATATATAACTATATTTTAATAATGCATTATAATTAAACGTGATAATCAGTAAATCAGGACATGTAGGCCCACTCCTATCCCAAATCCTTTATAAGTTACCTCTTTTTTAAATCGGATCACTACGCATTAATGTATTAGCGGGTCCTTAAATGTAGCGTGATTTACATAAGATGGCCAATAAACTATCCTAAACTCAAGTATCACATTATTTTGTGAACGCTCTAAAATCAAATTCAAGTGTTTCCCTTTAAAAAAAAAATGGTCAATTGTTTCTTATGGTTTGCCATTTGGGTCTACTTTGGGCCACGCAGTCGAGTTTTGGGCTAAGGACTGGGGTGGTTTGATTCCGCCACAATTAGTATGCATCCAAATAAGCATTGCATCAGAAAAACCTTATCTTCTCACTTTTAAGATGCTCTCATTAATTTTAAAAATGATTAATTGATTGCCTAATCATGATTAGCTGAAATTTAATAGATAACTCGGATTTCTAGTATTTAGTCTTCTACATCTATCATCTAAATCCACTTGGGCAATTCTTATCATACAATATTGAATATGTTAAATAGCATCCCGCTGTTTCTAAAATTTATTATATAATTGCAATTTTTTTTATCTCAAATTTTTAATTTTGACAATTTGCATCATAAATTAACAAATTTGCATTAATATTTTATTAAAATAGACACTAAACTTGTATATAGGTCATTAATTAAGAATATAACATGTCTTTATCCATCAATGTTCACACAAATTTTTACAATAAATTTAGGTTAAAATATATAAAAAGGACAATTTATGCCATTAATTGATGACTTGGTTATATGTTAAGGGGCATTTCGATAACCCATTGTATTCGCATTGCATTTAAATATGAATGCAATACATTAAATATAATATGTATTTGGATGAAAGGTATTTGCATTACATTCAAATGTAATATTTGTTTGGATGAAAATTATTTGAATTGTATTTAGATATAAAATATATGATATAATTGGTAAAAGTAGAGAGAAAAAGAGTATCTGATGTAATTAGTAAAAGTAACAAATAAAAAGTGAAATAGTAAATAGTAAATATTAATTATATTAGATTTCAATTATGATGTGATTATTATTTGAATGTAATACTTTTGTATTAAATAAAAATTAAATTATATTTAAACGTAATGCGAACGAAATGTAATTTTTAAATACCCTCTTAATTTCTTTTAAAAAATTAATATTATTATCGATAAAGGTGGATTGCTATACACTTATGAATTCATGAGGTAAATTGCAATCACACAATAAATTCAAGGGCATCAATACGAGAAATCCTATTAAAAAACAAGAGGATAATTGGATTGTTCTGTTGTCTTTTTTTTTTTTTTAATGGATTTTATTTTGTCTTTCGATGAAGCGAAAAGCTTTACCTTTCAATATAATGATTCAAATATTCAAAGTTCAAACGGCCTCCTATATTGAAGGAAACAAGAATGATACTATTACATGTTTCAGCCGGCAATGCCTCTTGGGCAGTCAATGACGGAAACAAAGAAGGAAAAGAATATTCACATCTTAATTTGCTGCTGAATAGTCTTAAATGGAAAGAAAAGTTTTTATTTTTATTTTTGTAAGGTTCATCTCAAAATCAATTGGGTTGATTCTTAAAAGTAAGTATACTTGGTGCATTATTGGCATCAAATAGCCAAATTTCAATTTTTAAAGTTCAAATGTGTAATGTAAGTGAACTTGTTGACAAAGAAAGGCCATGGAAAAGACTTTTTGTGATACTTCTTGTGCGTTTCTGATCAATTAACGTATGTACTTTTTAGTTTTCAAACTATAAAAAGCTTTTAAATCTGTTTACTTAATTCTTTAACCTCAAAATTGCCTCTTTTAATAAGAAGTTTCCCCGCACGCGTATTTCTTCACGTTGATTCACAAATACATGTATACCAGTCCACCATAAGTGCCACCTCCTTTTTCTTTTTGGTTCCTTTTCTTTTGGTTTATATAAAGCCCATGAGCCCATGAATGCCTTTTTTCTTTTGCTTAAAGGCGATTTTGGGTCAATTATGCATTAAAGTTTCCAAGGAATGGACCACTCATAGGGTTTCACTCATCTTTTTTCTTTTTTTCCCTTTTTTTTTTTTTCAATTCCCTTTTGTCAAAAAAGTCCACCTCCCAACAAAAAAAAATAAAGCCAAAAAAAAAAAACTAGATCCCATCTGAAAAACTGGTTTCCCTTGTGTTTTGTCACATGGGAGATTAAAAAAGAACTAAAATAGAAAACCATAAAAAGTCATACCAACTTCCTTTAGCCTTTCTATTTTGTTTTAATGTCAAACCACAACGATCCAACTAACAGACAACTGTATCTTTAATAAATTTTGGAAGACAATTCAAGTTTCTTCTTTTCTAATCGTAACATTTTTCTTTTTTAAAATTCCTTTTGACAAAAACCAATGTTTTCTGAGTGAGGTGTTATCCGGCGCGGCGGCACAACACCGTAAGCGCTGATTAGAAGTCGGCTCCGACACAAATCTTATTGCTTGATTAATTTTACAATCCATAAACTTAGGTCTTTAATTATTTGATAAAATCCGAGGTAAGGCACCAATGGCGTCAGTTCAAAAGACCATGCCAAATGAGAAATCGAAACGTGTTCGTCACCGATTGGTCTTGCCCATGCATTGCTAATGGATCACACCCTAGAATCGAAACACCGGATTGTGCCACGTTGGACACTCCATCGGACACGTGGAGCGAGCCGATGAGTTGGGGGAATGGATGAGAACGAGGTGACACGTCGGACTGTTTAAAAATGGTTCTTTCCGAGCGCCAAGAGGCAAGAGCCGTTTAATATGAACCGTGCCTTGAAGGGTTGAGACCCATTTTGGTAATTTTAAGTGTGGTTTGGTGTTATCATTTCCACATCAGATTGAAAAAGGTTGTCCTTGTGATCACAGAATATCTTTGAATAATTGGAGAAGTTCCATGTTGGCAGGGTTAAGATTTGTCGATGTTTTGTTACTCATTTGGCTAATTCCCCACGCGCGTCTTACAATTTTTGTTTTAATTGCAAGGATAGATAATTTATTATTACAACTTTATAATATATCTTTAAAATTTTATAATTTTTAATTATAGGCATTCAAATTTATATATCAAACACATAATAATCAAATTTAAATTTAATATAAAAAACTTAATTTTAATCTATACATCAAATATATACTAAATATCATAGGTTGCATTAATGTTATTTTCTACTTTATTATCTCTTCTTTCTTTGTTTCTCTTGTACCAAGCAATCCACCTTTCTATTTATCATCTAAACTTTTTTTTTTTTTTTTCATTCAACCTACATGTTAAGCTCTAATAAGATTATTGAAGTGATGAAAATCGAGAAAGGAATCTCAAGTAACTGTTAAAACATAAGACTAATTAAAAAATTTTTAATCTAATTGTGTGTTTTGTGTTTTTGTTTTTTTAACTAATGTCCATTATTGTTTTTACTTGCACTCAATACCTTTTTCTTTTGGTTCATTTTCTTCTCACCTCATGGCAAGCAAAGAAATTCAACTTCTAAAACACATAGGAGTAATAAATCTCCAATCTAAACCTTTGTTTTTGTTGCTAATGTCCATTTGTTTTACTTGCACTCAATACATTATTCTTTTTGATTTTCTTTACTGATCTTGACATGTAAAGAATTTTAGGATGCATTTGACATTTGTATTGCATCATAATATAATTTTCATTCAAATATAAAAGTATTATATTCAAATATCAATTACATCATGATTTAAATTTAGTATAATCACTATTTATTATTTTACTACTTTTTTCAAGTATATCACATATTCTCATTCTCTCTCTTTTTTTTTACTCTTACTAATCATATCACATACTTGATAATTAAATACAATTTAAATACTTTTCGTATAAACAAATATTACATTTAAATACAATATTAATATTTTTAATCTAAATACATATTATATTTAATGTATTATAATCAAATATAATACAAATATAATACGTTATATTTAATGTATTATACTCAAATATAATACAAATATAATACGTTATTTAAATGCTTTCTCACATTTCCTTACACACACGTAGGAAAATATATATATATGTAATAAAAAATTAAAATGTTGCCGTTTTGACTAATACCTACACCACCTCAACAAAATCCCTCTTGTTATCTAAAAATCCACGTAAATAAGTAAATAAAAATCCCGTAAGCCTCTAAATTAAATAATTAAATACTTTTTATTCAAATAAATATTATATTTAAATATAATATAAATATTTCTTATTTAAATACATATTATATTTATTATATTATTATCACGTATAATATAAATACTATATATAATCTAAACACCTCCTTACTTTTCTAAATATTTGTATATATATATATATAATTTATTGGCGTTTTGACTAAGACCTATACCACGAAAGCAAAATCCCTCTCGATGTCTAAAAATCCGCATAAATAATTTATTAAAAGTCCTGTAAGCCTCTAAATTAGAAAATCAACATCCTAAATCTTCAATAATTGTGAGAAAAAAAAACACGTGATTCTTTTCTTTCCATTTTCAAATAAACGGGAGTTTGTCAATCGTTGACCCACTCTCACGCCAGCGCGTCGCAGCTTCCTCCAAACATAAAAATCATCGCCTTGCTGTCATTAATTTCTCTCTCTAAAATTTGCTCTGCTCTTTTCTCTCTCCTCTCTGCCCTGTCTATAAAGTCGTGGACAGAAGGTAAAACCTTCCATACTACTGCTCACGCCTGCTCTCATTTGCGCAATCTCATACCAAAAAAAAGAAAAAAAAATCCAACTTTTTCCCTCTTCCGAGCGCTGATATCTCTCTCTCTCGAAAAAATGGAAACGGACTCCGTCACACCCGACGATCTCTACGGCATTTCTCCGACGAACTCCGATCTACGCCGCGAATTGCCGGAATCGGACGTCCGTATTGTCACCTCCGACGGACTCCGAATCCCCGTCCACTCCGGCGTCCTGGTGAGCTCAACCAATTCGAATTTTTAATAATTTCAGCTGAATTTGTTTCTTACACAACAAGTTAGTAAAGATCTGATTTTTTTTTTCTTTTTTTCTTTTTTTCTTAATCTCTCTCTCTCTCTCTCTCTCTCTCTCTCTCTTTTTTTGTTGCGATTTGTTTTAGGTTTCGATTTCACCGGTTTTCGAGAGCATCATAGACCGGCCACGTAAGCACCGACGCTCCGAGAGAGTCATTCCGATCCTCGGCGTCCCTTGCGACGCCGTCCTTTCATTCGTTCGCTTCCTCTACTCGTCAAGGTAGTCGTTTTTTTACGTTTTATCTCTGCCGTTGGATTCATCGTCGCCGAACGTGACTAATCCGACGGCCAACACGCGTTTTCTCGTCTGTTAAAATTAAAGCAAAAAAAAAAAAGATGATTCTTTACGATTTAGGTGAAGAAATATTCAGGAACCTTTCTAGAACCCGATGTTCGGCGAAATTAAAGAAGAAAAGTTGGATTCGCTTTGAATTCCATTGTTTTTTAGGTTTCAGTGGGGGAATATGTTGGAATGACGAAAATACCCCTCGTTCAGGTGCGCGGAGGAGCATCTGGAGAAGTATGGAATCCACCTCCTGGTGCTGTCCCACGTTTATCTGATCCCGCATCTGAAGCAGATCTGCAGCAGGCACTTGGCTCAACGGCTTACGGTCGACAACGTGGTCGACGTCCTTCAGCTCGCCAAGCTCTGCGACTCACCGGATCTTTACCTCAAGTGCATGAAGCTCGTCTCCACCCATTTCAAGGCCGTGGAGAGCACCGAAGGGTGGAAATTCCTCCAAGGCCACGACCCCTGGCTCGAACTCGAGATCTTGCAGTTCATCGACGAGGCCGAAATGGTAACTTTGAACTTTTGATTGTGAATTTGTCTCATTTTATTAAGCTATGATGTTTAAACGGAGATTGCTCTTTTTTTTTTTAGTTAACTTTTACGATAAATTCTATAGACGTACATTTAACAATAAAATTTTGATTTTTTTTTTTGATTTTTCAGAGGAAGAAGAGGACGAGAAAGCACAGGGAAGAGCAGAATCTGTATTTACAGCTGAGCGAGGCGATGGAGTGCTTGGAGCACATATGCACGGAAGGGTGCACGAGCGTTGGTCCGTACGACATGGAGCCCGGGAAGAACAAAGGCCCCTGCAGCAAGTTCGCCACGTGTCAGGGTCTCCAGATGTCGATCCGTCACTTCGCCACGTGCCAGAAGAGAGTCAACGGAGGGTGCTTACGTTGCCGCCGGATGTGGCAGCTCCTGAGGCTCCACTCCTCCATCTGCGAACAATCCGACTCTTGCAGAGTTCCTCTTTGCAGGTAATTCGACGAATCTAAAACTGTGTTCTATTTGATTAAACAAAAAAAAAAAACTTTTCTATTTTAGCTTTTTAGGTTAATTAGTTTAAAAAACAAAAAAGCTATGTAATAAGTATTAGAAGCATCATTTGTCGTATTTAAAGGGATGCACGAATGAAAATGTATAAAACTGTTATTCGTTGTTTTATATGTTCTAAAGACTGCTTAATTTTAGTGGTAATGCTAGAAGGATAAATATTGAACAGGGAAAAACATGAAGTGTGGTTTTTGTCGTTTTTTTATGATAAGGCGGTTTAAAATTACGGATTATAATTCTCAATTTTGGTTGGCCGGTGTGGGTTCGGAAAAATTTTTGAAGTCGAATCTTGGTTGTCTCGTCTGCCTGCCACTTGCTAGATATTTGAAGTTTGAAGTGCTTTTCACATGATTTGTAGTTCCACTGTAAAATTTTTTGTCAGTTGGGCAAAAATTCAATCTAATTGGCTATTTCCTTGACGAATCTCTGTTAAGTAGCTGATATTTTTAAGGTTTCGCTGTTGCTCTTGTTCCTGCGTTTTCTTATTTTTATTCTCAATAATATCTTGATATATCAACAAAAATATATATATATATTCTATCATATTAACTAAGACATCAACCAAGATATAAACAAATTTCATCACAATCCCTTCAAATATAAATTTTGAACACATGTGTACATAGGTTCTTAAAATGGTCTTTCAATTTTTATTTGTTATTTTTAAATTTTTGATGGCGAAAATGGTGTCTAGAAGAAGCTCGTGGCCCTGTTAGGGTCCAAAATTTTCAAAATCATGGCTTGTGTCCGCACTTGTTACGAAGCGTCACACCCTCCAATAAAGCCGAACGGTATGGATCATTAATTTAGGTTTGTTTGGACATTTAATTTTAAAAATAAAAAAATATCTATCTTTAAAAAGCGAATTGCCGAACATAAAAAAATTTTTATTTTTAAACATAAAAAGATTTTTTCTTTTAAAATTTTTTATATAATTAAATAATTTTTTATTTTTAAATAAAATTTTTTTTCTTTTAAAAATAAATAATTCATCCAAATAAAAATTTAGGTTTTATTTGATTTATATTACGTTTAAATATAATGTATTAAATATAATTTATATTTAAAAAAATATGTAATATGTATTTGAGTAATATATATTTATGTATTTGAGTAAATATAATATATATTTAATAATAAATATATGATATGATATATAAAAATAGAGAAAAAAATATAATGTGATTAATAAAATTAATAAAATAATAAATAGTGATTATATTAAATTTATAATATGATATAATTGATATTTGGATAAAATATTTTTTTATATTTAAATAAAAAATATATTATATTTAAATATAAGACATAATAATAATAAAAGTGGTAACGAAACATTGCCTTCTAAACACACACGTTTTTCTTTAGTACTTTATCAATCCTCTTTCTTTTTTAACTTTTTGCTTTATCGCAAGAAAATGAAAAGGTGATAGGATTGTAATCATAACCAACGACAACCTTAACAACTGGCACTGCCGGATAAATAAATATCTTTAGGTAGAAAGGATATTTTTTAGGGGAGGATTTAGATTGAAAATGAGACTTTATCATGATTATGCTCATAAATATCGTTAATGCAGTATTAAAACCCATAACCTGTCAAAATTACGTTTACGTCCTTTTCCGTGGCACTAGTGTGTGGCCAACATGTTTCGCTTGTCGTTTTTTTCATTTTTGTTTTTCTGGTTTGTCGCCTGTCAATAATAAAGCAGTTGAGAACCTGCTACTCTTTCTTCATCACTGATTGATTTTTGTTTTGGCGAAAATTGACAGGCAATTCAAGCTGAAAATGGTGCAAGAGAAGAAAAAAGATGATTTAAGGTGGAAGCTACTTGTGAAGAAGGTCGTTTCTGCCAAAACCATATCTTCATTGTCTCTCTCCAAAAGGAAGAGAGAAGAGGAACAAAGAGGGTAATATTGTAATATCAGCCAGTTTCCTTGCTACAAGTTTTTTAGTGTTGCCAAGGGTCACAAAGTACTTCGAATTTGTTTTCAAGTGTCCAAAAGAGTGTATTATCATGGTTCACTTGTATATGAATTTTCCTTTGTTTATTTATTTATTTATTTATTTTTGGTTAGTGTGTTTCATGTTTAACAATAATTAGTATAAAAATGTAAAGGAAACCCCAATGTTTAAAAAGAGCGTGGGGGCAGTTTGTGTAACGATAAAGAGGCAGTTAGTTGGGGTGGAATTGTTTGCAAATTACGATCCCTTTTATTTAATGTAAATGTAAGTTCATTATCTAGGATTCCATTTTCTCATCTTACATGTCCTAATTATCATGTGTCTTATAAAATAACGGATTATTTTATAATATGGTATGATAAAAATATCTTTCATATAAATACAATTTTAAATCGTTAAGTGACATCATAATTATATCAAATTTAAGGGCAATTAGGCAGTGCAATATTTTTCTTACCTTGTTACCACAAAATTTTATCAAAACATACTGTCCAAGGTAGAAAAATCAACAAGGTAGTTAGAAAAATCATTAACACAATAATTAAAATAGAACAAGCGTGTAGTTCTATTATTTATGCTTTCCAAGTAAGGGCCACATTACGCTTGGCCTCAATACATGAAAGTTAAATGAAATTCTTCACGTGTAGACCAGACCAAAAAGCATTTTACATACCAACTCTGCTTCAAAAATGGAGACATCAAAGCAATAGGAAATACAGCGCATTTATTTCACTTAGCAAACAAATCATTTAAACTTTGCAGCCAACAGAAGTTTAAAATGTATGTAGGGAGGTAAGCATGCTGTCTAAACTTTATTAGAATGGATTACTTGAATACCCTACATTAACCTCTAAATTTGACTTCGACAAGTACTATTCACTTAAGACCTAAAGTTTTCTACCGTTAAAACAAAAGTGAACCTTAATCAATTGCCTTTCATGTCAATTATGAGCGTAGTTTTTTTAAAGATGGAGAATTTGAACTTTATGTCGAAATCAAATATAAAATTACTGTTGAATTATGCATGCAATCGGAGATATATTGGCTGAGCTTGTTTCTGTGGCCAATGCATTCCATATGGAGCTTATTGTCTTTCAGACAAGTTTAGGCAGCCAGGTTGTAACAATATTCACAAAATCTTGTATGTATAGTTCCAAAGAACAATGATAAGATTTTGATAAAGACCCTGACCAAATATAGATTAAAGTTTACAACTTTTACGTGTCTGACATTCGAAAGTCGTGGCAATGTTTTCCTCCTCAGAAAACTGTACATGCTGAGACAAATTCCTCTACTAGAAGAATCGGCAAATTGCAGAAGCTTTAAAGCTGGACTCATGTGAATGCTGTGTGACAGTGTCCATTAATAAAAATTGTGTCTGTCTGTTGCCGACCAAGTAACTAAGTGGCTGTCGTTTATGTTTGTTCTGTACCAACTTCATTAAGTCGTTAATTTGAACATGTTCCGATAATGGTTTCGATGTGTGCCGTTTATGGTTGTTTTTAGTTACACTTGTCTTGAAGATACCAGGTGGTTTCAAAACCATGTGAGTGGTGGTGGTAGTGGTGGTGGTGGATCTTATGCATTAGAGTGGAATCTGCAGAGCTAAACTTGATTGGGAAAGGGGAATCTCCATATCATGTGGTGATGCTCATTTCCATCGTGTTTAGAAAGAAGCCCACAATATACTATTTGGATTAGTAACAGAAAACAAAAATAATAATAACAGGTTGATCTTTGCAGTGGGTTCTGTGTGGCACTATTTCTGGCCCATTTAGACCCTTGTTTGAGTGGTCCAACTAAGATTCCCTAGTCACCACCAGGGTAAACGACTGGTGAAATTAGGCTCTTTTTTGTTAATAAAAAACAAAGAGGATAGGTGACGTACGCATGCTGTTATCAAATATCATAATAAAAATCTAGTAGAATCATAACTAAAATGATTTGAGATTTAATTTAAAAGCCGTTTTAGAGGAGTTTGGAAGATTTTTTTTTTTTTTTTGAAAAAAGTAAGTTTTGAAAAATATATTTAAGAAAAAACTATTTGGAGTAAAAAATTATAAAATTCTAAAAATTTATTCAAAAAAAATTATCAATATAAATTATGTTTTATCCTTATCGAAATTCTATACAATTTATAGAAATATTCATCTCATTTAAATTTATACACGTAAAAATATAGATTTTTAAAATTTAAAATTTACTATAAAAATTTTAAAAATACAAATAATAAAAAATGGTGGTATGACAAAAAAAAAAAAAAAGTACAAAAAAAGTGAAAATTTTAGACTCTAAAACCGCCGCAAACAGCTTCTAAGAATTCACACGTCACAATCCAGCCCACAACACCATCCGGATAGGTTGGGCATTAATGCACTACCACCGTTCCCTTGTAGTAGATGAGCGCTCAAATATAAGTATTAGCGCAACTAATTTTATAGATAAAAGGTTTTTAGATTCGAGTTCCATAAAAGTACTTTAGATTTTATTTAGATTTTGTTCAATATATTAACTCTAAATGAAGTTTAGATGATGTGTTTCTCCAACGTAAATAATTATGAATTAATACATCTATTTCTTTTAACGTATGGTTCCTTTATTATAACGCTTAAAAAAAGAACAAAAAAAAACGACCAATCACTCCACCTGATATATTTTAAACCAGAAAGCAAGATTCCTTAGTCAATTTAGTGCATTTATTCAGGTCAGTTAATCATGGAGAACCAGACAACCAGGTCTACAGAACAAACAAGAAAAATTGATTGGATTTTAAGTGCCGTGGGAGTCTGTGCTGACTATGGTCCAAAAAATTATTCCATTTCATGATGGCAAACAATAACCAAAATATCTTGACTCCCCCATTAGAACTGTGGTTGAGATGGAAAAGGGCACTAAGTGGGACAAGGAATTTCCTAATCGGCCATGGGCTACCCTTTTTCCAAATACCCTTTTCATTTTTTAGTCCGAGGGTGCTGAGAAATACACAATAAAATTGGCCTTAAGCGTACATGAACAACAAGGATGAATATTCAAAAAGCAAGGCTTTTAAAACTACAGGTAGAAGCAGCTGCCCAGAAAATGATTGTGGTCACTCACAGCTTGTCTATGTACTTGCAGAGTAGGTCAGACTGGGCCGGCCTAGCTTTCTTGAGGTTGTTAAATTGGGCTAACCCGATCCATTTATAAGCCCAATTCTAGCCCTTAAGCCATGGCCTTAACAGACCTGGTTTTTAGGGTTCTTAATACGACTGGTAATTCATATTATCATGTTGTATTATATTTTTTAATTGATATTATTATACTAAATTCAAACTCGATCCATTTAATAATCGTGTCAAAATCTTAAATCTAAATCCAATCCATTTATTAATCGTGTCGACTCCAATTAACCTGTTTAAATTAAATATAAATAAAATAATAACTTATTTAATATGATTGCGATACTTTAATATGTTTATTGGGCAACGTATTTTTTTTTATGAAACACAAGTGAAATTTACTTATAAAATTTTAAAATTCATATTATTTATATTTTATTAGTTATGAAAATTCTTGTTTAATATCATATACAATTAAGTAAAAAAATAATATATAGTATTGTGGTGAGAGCGAGGAGAAGTGAGGGAGGATGAGGGGTAATTAGTTGTGTTGTCACGAAAGTTAATAGGGTGAGGTGAGGGGAGGGGAGGGCGATGGGGTGAAAGGACGGGAGGGGGGGTTGACGATGATAGGGTCAAGAACAACTGATCGTGTTATCGCACAGGTCAATTAAGTGAGGGAAGGGGAGGGCAATAGGGTGAGGTGAGCAAAGCTACAAAAATAATGAAAAACTTAAAAAAAAAGAGTAAAATATGGATTTTCTTTTCTACGTTAAAAAATTTTAAAATATAAACAAAAAATAAAAGATATATTCTATATTTGAATTTTGAAAACTCAAAATTAAAAATAGTAAAATATTATAATATATATAACAATACAAATATATTAAAGATTATAAATGGGTAATTTATGAGTCATATTTATGTCAACCCATATATGATTCATTTATTAAACGAGTTATTTTGTGTCAATTGCAGATTGATGGGTTCGTGCGGGTTCGACCCTTTTTGACCCAAAACCATTTAAGCAAAACTTAAACCCTCTAACTTCATACAGGTTTTGTGTCATGTTATCGTGTTGTGATCTAAATTACCAGCCGTAATACTTAGCATGGATGACCATAATTCATAACATCTTTGTGAACACAAAGAAGAATACAATTGGAGAAAATTTTCAATTATCTATCCTCATTATTAGAAATAAAAACTAGTGAACGGCAGCTAAAATTAGCAGAACTACTACTAGCAATTCTAAAAAAAAGCCTAACGTAATAAACAGTTATTAAAAATATTTTTAGCAACTCTTCCAAGAAAGATTTTACCAAGCTTATTAAAAAAAAAAAAGGATAGAAAGAAAGATTTTACTAAGAAATTTAAAAATTCAAACAGGTATTAAGGGACATTTCGATAATGCCCTATGTTGCCAGTGAAATTCCACCTAGTAAAATTAGAGTTGAATACGTGAGCTATTAAAGAAACCGATCGTAAAAAAGTAATGAAAATGAATGTAGAAAAATAAATAACTCCAGAACTTTTATAGATGTTCACTTTCAATGTGAAGAGTACATCCTTTTTGGGGAGCTCTCGAGAGAATGATTTCACTATTTTTCAAAGAGGGTACAATGCTAGCTCTTAGATACTTTCTAATCTTTTGAGTGCAAAAATGGTATATAGGATTTCTATGGAACACACATACCCTTTTATACTCTAGCGCCTTAATCATTTGAAATTGAATTGTAATGATATAAAAAATACTAAAATAAGATTCTTTTCTCTTTCACTTTTGCCACGTGTCCTTTAATTCAACCGCTTGATATCTTCTTAGTGCCTGATATCCTGCAGTCAACTTCTCGATCCTTTACATGATGTCTAAAAATCTCGGCCCACTTGAAATTTGAATTTGAAAATTATTTCCTAGTGCCACGTAGCTAAGATTCTCAACATCTTCCACAACCTTGCGGCCTCTTTGATTAATTGGGTCTCAACAGTTGATCTTCACATTCTTCGGCTCTACAAACAGTTAGGTTGTAACGGTCTTTCCTAGTACCACATTTTGAATTACTTGACAGTGTCTATTCGACACCCTTCACGATATTTATATTTATAGGATCTATAATTGTTAAAGTCGGTGCCCTCTAACTAAATGATATTTAACAGGTGCCAGTAAGAACTTTATTAAGACAAATCTCCTTGTTTTATTTTTGGAGTTGAGGACGTTGCCTCAAAAGCCCATCAACACAATACATTTAAATACAATGAAATTTACACCAAATATATCAAGCATTGCATTCAGATACAAATATTTTTAAATTTTAAATATAATACAATTATTATTTATCATTTCTTTATCTACTTTTATTAATAACATCAAATACTTTTTCCTTTCCCTTAACCACTTAAACACATATTATATTTTCTCATAAATAAAATTAAAAAGGAATCAAAATCCAATAAACCAAATTTTCAAGGGGGGAAAAAAATCCAATAGGCCAAGGCCAATTGACCATGTATGTTCACGAGCCACTAATCCCAAAAAAGTCTTCAAAATATTATTTAATTTTTGGGGTGAAATGGAAAAGTCTTCCATGCTCACTCCTCTTTCCCAGCCATTATCAGTAACACCAAATAACAGATGACTGTACTTTATGTAAAAGATGCTTCACGGGGCGCATTGGACTTGTTTATGTACGAGTCACTAATCACAGAAAAGTCTTTAAATTATTTATTTATATATTTTTTTGGAGTGAAATGGAAAAGTCTTTAATGCCGACTAATCTTTTCCAGCAATGATCAGTAACGCCTAATAACATATGACTCGACTTTACGTAAAATATGTTTCACGATATTTTGATATTATATTACGTTTATATTATATTTAAATAAATATAATATATATTTAAATAAAAATATTTACTAATTATATATTTAATAATATATAATTTAAATATATTGTCATTGTTTAAATATTAAATATATTTAATATTTATATAATCAATTTAATATTTAAAGTATTTAGATAAAAAAATATTTAAATTATATTTAAATATTAAATATATAATGTGATTAAAAAATATATATAATATATAATATAATTAATAAAAATAATAAAATAATAGATAATTATTATATTAAATTTAAATTATAATATAATTAATATTTAAATATTAAGAGAAAAGTTATATTATATTTAAATATAAAATAAACACAATATAAGGTTTTGTTTGATAAACGTATTGTATTGTATTTATATTACGTTTAAATGTAATACGTTAAATGTAATTTATATTTGGAGGAAAAGTTATTTACGTTATATTTGAATGTAATATATGTTTGGATGAAAAGTATTTAAACTATATTTTAATAATAAATATTTTACGTGATAGGTAAAAATAGAGAGAAAAAAATAAAAAAATATATAATTTGATTAATAAAAATAATTAATAATAATTAATAATTATATTAGATTTAAAATATAATATAATTTATATTTAAATATAATATTTTTATATTTTAATAAAAATTATATTATATTTAAACATAATAATAATGTTAATTTTCAAACACGCCGTTATACCTTAATCATTAATTTATTTGGATGAGAGATTTATTTTTAAAAAATAAAAAATTTTTAGATATAAAAATGAAAAGTTATTTAGATATATGAAAACTTTTTTAAGAATTTTTTTTTATTTTTTAAAAATAAAATATTTTGAATATTTAGATAAAAAATTAGAAAGTGTATTATTTCTAGAATGAAAAAGTTGTCATCTCTCAATTTGGAACATGTCAAACAAGCATAAAAATTGACATTTTTAATTTATTCTGAACAGGAGTCTGACCTCCTGCACGCAGTCAGATTCGCTCCCTATATTAAACGTTTCTCACTTCTCTATAAAATTCACTTTCTCTCTATACAACTATTATACATTACAAAGAGAAAAAAAAAATGGCGAATTCTTCAGACAAGAACGAGACCAACCCAGCCCTTGATCCGGATCAGGACCCACCCAGCGACCCGGCTTACGAGTTGGCTCAATTCGGAGCCGGCTGCTTCTGGGGAGTGGAGCTGACGTTCCAGCGCGTGGTCGGCGTCGTCAAGACCGAGGTCGGCTACTCGCAGGGCCACACGCCGGACCCGGATTACAAGCTGGTATGCTCCGGGTCCACCAACCACGTTGAGGTGGTCCGGGTCGAGTTCGACCCGAAAGTTTGTCCTTACACTCATCTCCTCTCTGTTTTCTGGGGTCGCCATAATCCCACCACCCTTAATCGCCAGGTGCCCCCTTTTCTCTTGCCTTTTTTAAGCTCTGTTATTTTGTGAGTCCGTTCAACTTTTTTTCTTTTTTAAGTGAATTTTATGCTATGTTTTTATTCATCTCCCTAAATTTAAAAAATAAAAATTTTTTTATTCTAACAAAATAAGTCTTTTAGATTTTCATATTTAAATATTCAAAATTTTTTATTTTTAAAAAATAAAAAATAAAAACTCTCTAAACAAAATTTTTTTTTAACCATTTAAATAATTTTTCATTTTTAATAAAAATTTCAAACAACCGTTTTTTTTATATCTAAAAATTTTTCATTTAAAAAAAAAATCCCTCGTCTAAACAAACCACTAATGTTACAAAGATTGAATTTTTGGTCTCTAGGGTAAAGTAAATCCACTAGTGTAAGTGACTCAACCTCATCCAAATGGAAAATAAATTTAAATTTTTTAAGGAGAAAATACTGTATAGTTTTTTTTTTAATAATTTTAAATATTGTCAAAAATATATATGTATATATATCAAGACGGTGATCAGTGGGTTTTTTTGGGAATGATGAAATTTAATGGGGTTGATATCAGAAATGGGAATTTTTGGATGGCTCAGGCTATTCACGATTTGATGAATTTGAGATTTGTGGACAATACCATAACATTCTCTGAAGTGTACCGCTGGAGAGTAAATATTGTGATAAAATTTATAGAATTTGGTTTAAACCTACACTTTGTCTTGTAGTTGCTTGCTGAAGACCAATTTTAGCATTGGGACTGAAATTTATTGGTCAGGATAAGCTCTCCTTTGACTTTCTTTTTGGCAAGCACTCACTTTAAAAGTAATGTTACATATCTCCGCACCTTTTCAACTAATCACAACTCACAAACTCAGATGACGTAATGTCCGACACAATTTCATGTGTATTATCATTACTGGTGGTGATAAATAGCATTTTTGTGATCTCAACAGCGGTTTAAATGATGTGTCAGGGTGGTGATGTTGGGGCACAATATAGATCAGGAATATACTACTACAATGAAACCCAAGCTCGCTTAGCTCGGGAATCAAAGGAAGCTAAGCAGTTGGAGTTAAAGGACAAGAAGGTTGTGACAGAAATTCTTCCGGCTAGGCGATTTTACCGAGCTGAGGAGTACCATCAGCAGTATCTTGAGAAAGGAGGCGGTCAAGGCCAAAAACAATCTGCTGAGAAGGGTTGCACTGACCCCATCAGATGCTATGGCTAATGACATATATTACACACACACACACACACACACACATATAAATATGTATATGTGTGCTTTTGGAACATAATTTCTATCAGTCGTGTACTTTCGTTCCATACATTAATTATGTAACCACTATTTGAGTCTTTCATTGCTTTAAGACCTCTTTTATGTTCGACTTTGTGTGGCATTTGAGTGATAATAGCTAGTCTTTTATTTATCTGAATGTGCTTTTGATCTCCTTTGAGATGAACTAATTGATTGCTTAGAACTACTTGAGAAAATTGAGGATTTGAAAATATTATTCCAATCTTTGGCAAGCCAAATAGATCTTTAGCAGAAAAAAGTTACACTGCCTAACCATGTCGGAAACGATATTATTTGCATGGTGTACCATGTTGTAGTAAACCCTAGAACAGACGATAACAGTGGGTGTGAGCTGCTTAGAGCTCATCTTTAGGAGAGGATTGGGGTCCAGCAGGATTGGATGAAGAGTTCTTGATGGGATATGAAGCCTCCATAGCAATTCCGCAAAGTCCCTCCTCATCGGAGACGTCTCTTTGCATCCTTATGTATCCCTTCTCACCCCATTCAGGTCCCCAGGAGTTCCTCACTATCCAGTACTTGGTTCCATCCAGAGCAGTTCCATAGCCGACGACTGCAACTCCATGATTCAGTTCTTTTCCACAGTCCCCGGTAAACACTCCCTGTTTATAATACTTGAACAGATTAGAGTATGGCCTTTCTTTTTCTTTTTCTTTTTCTTTTTTCATCTACTTAGCAACTTAGATTAGGTGGCTATATGTGTGTATTAAGATTTACTTGACCCCTTCTTTTACAATGCGGAAAATGAGTCGAAGAGTCACCTCTGAGTAAAATTGGAAATCGGAACTTCCAGCATCGATGGCAACAGAAACAGGTTGATTGGCAACTGCTTTCAGCAATGCCTTCTCGTCGTTTTCTGGTACGTTGTCATAGCCATCAATCGACACTGCTGGTGAGTTTGCCTGCAAAATTATTGGTTTTAGCCGTGATTTTGTTGTAGTTGATTAAAGGCAATTAGCAAAATTTACTTAGAAATTGTAACGTCATGTGTGCATAAATATACCTTTAAAGCATCACAATATCCATATTCTGCTTTGTAAGGGTAATAAGTTTCCGTTGTTACGCCTCCCTTGTTCTTGATGAACTCAAATGCATATTCCATGAGGCCTCCGTTGCATCCCTGGTTTTCTTCTTTATCGCAATCAACCAATTCTTGCTCCGACAATGAGACTAGCTTATTTGTCTTAATATAATTTATTCCTTCAACCGCTGCAATAGTTGAGAATGCCCAGCAACTACCTGTATAAAATCATCAACAAAAAGATTCAGCTTACAACAATCAATAAGAACTCTTTACTTGGAGCTTAAGAAACAATACACTTGCTGTTCATATTCTTTTACTCTTACCACAACTGCCTTGATCCTTTACAGCAGTGACAGCACCTTTCTTCCTCCAATCAACTGACACCGGGACACGATCAACCTTGTCATGCGAGAAGGTCCCAGTGTTGCGTGACCCTCGGAACATCCTGTGATGCTTGATCTTTGAGCCAGCGTAAACAGCTCTGAACTCGTGGTTGGTCATGTCAGCAAACTTGTTCACCTTCAGCTTGTAAGACTTGTCCTTCTTGTTAGTGTTGTGAACATGCATGACATTTGCCTTGAACACATTGAAACGCTTGTGCTTCTCATCAAGGCTCCGGGACACCGTGTGATGGCTCCTCCACCTCTCATACAACTCCCACAAGCTATCTTCGGACAACAATTCATTCTCGTGGAAATCGAAGCTCTCCCCAATCCCAAGAAGCAGGGCAAGTGAAAGAGCAACCAATAGAAACTTCTTCATCTCCATTTGATATTAGAGTTGGATGAGAATTTAGAGACCTTAGAACTGCCTTTATATAGAGGAAGGAATGAGAGAAGAATGGTAAGGTATGGAGTGGAAGTAGGAGAAGAAAACAAAAGAGAATAAATGAAGTAACAGGTTCCTTGGGGAAATCAACTAATTGGATTGATAATAGAGGAAATATTAGATATTGGATTTGAGCGTTCTCAAGAAGATGGGTTTGTTTTGTTTACTTACGGAAGTAAAGCTCTTGTACAAACGAGTTGGGATCAAAGTAAAGCTGAGTTTAACTTTGGTGAAAATGAGAGCTAAGAGAAAGGCATTTTTTCTGCAGTAAATGTGAAAAGCTGGGGTGCAATCAGGAGTTACTTTCTGCATTTCATGCCCAACACGTTACAACTTAGAGAGAGAGAGAGAGTGAGTGACGATTAAGCATGACCACGTATGAGAAGTCATGAAGCACGATTCCGTGCAAGTTGGAAATAAAAATCCGTAACTGCTTTTATCTTTAACTGAAACCAAAGTACCTAATAGCTTTGAACATATTTCAGACAGATAACAGAACTTATTAAAAAAAAAAATTGTCACTTCTGTATATAAACCTTTCTTTTAACACGAGAAATGTCCTTTTTAGTGGTTTCAAGCTTAACTTAGTCAAATGCCAATCTTGCATATTCGAAAAATAATGTTCGGTTTATGGATATAGCATGATTTCTACACATACTTGGCTTGCACTACAGTTTTGAAATCTGGAACTGGTTAAGCAAATAATCTTATAATAGTGAAAAATAACATTTAAAGGGAGAGAAAATGCATGACCTGAAGCAAATAATCTTATAATAGTGAAAAATGACATTTCAAGGGAGAGAAAATGCATGACATGAAGTAGGTAATGCCCAAGTTTGGAGCTTAGAAATCTTGGTAAAGAAGACAATTGCCATTGGCTCCACACTGGGTTCTAACCCAAATTTGCAAGGGTTGATATATATGATAATAAGGCAATAAAAGCTAGTGTCATCAAGTAAAGATGAAATGTCTCTTAGCAACTGAGTTGGCCAACAAGATCATATGGTTAATATCCTGTCTACCAACAATACACAAATACCTCATTCATATGTTTTTATATTTTATCCTCATTTCCTTATCAATCATTATAAGATGAGGAAAAATATCTCAATCATCCAGTGATTCGAATAGTTCCATTTCTATAAAATAATGTTAATAAGGACCACCGATATAATGATTAAGGATCTTGATCCTGAACCTTCAACAGTTATCAATTTTTAAAAATAGATTTTTAATATATAGTATTTTTCTGATATATGATTTAATAAAAACAAATTATTTAAATAAAACCTCCTCAATCACCATACCAAAATCAAAAATATCAATTTGCATTATGAATATGATCATCAGGTGTGGACTCGTTGTAACTTGCATAATTCAACCTCCTATGAGGCTAATAATGTCAATTTTGGTTTGTCACTTAGCCATATTAATTACTAAGAGATTGCGTGGTGGGTGTTGCTAAGTAATTACATGACCTCCCTTTAATTCAAAATACATGGAAAAGAAATTAACAAAACCGACAATTGCTCATTTGCTGCTGTTATAAGCAATATATGTATTGATCAAGAGATATGATGCGACCACCTTTTATTATATTGCGAAGTCCACATCATTTGACCATACAGTCAAGCTAGCCACTAAGGATAACATATTGCTTCTAGGACTGCTCTAGCGTAGCTGGGTAGATAATGGGATCAAACAATAAACATTTCAGAAGGTTGCAAAATGAAGAGAGTGACCATTGAGTTAACCTAACAAACAAATATTCTTCTCCTTTTCTTAATGAGTTAACCTAACTACTAATCCTCTTTGTTATCGAAACAAGATCTGAACCGTTTGGCATTGCTTTTGAAAGCTAGTTTTAGCTTCCTTGATTTCAAGGCTGGTTTTGAAGTGTTCGGGTAATTTTTGGTAGGAGTTTTTATCTTGTAAAAGGGTTTCTAGTCAAATTTTGGACTATTTTAAGAATATTTAAATGATATGTTGAAAGAGCTTTTAAGGAAACATACAAAATGCAAATTTTAAAACAAACTCTTATAAATAGACTTTGAAACTTTTTAAGAATTTGTAACAATATATTATAATTATTAGAACCTTATTTTAATGTTTGTATTACTTATTAAAAAGTTTTAAAATCATAATTTTGACCTATTTAACTCTTCCAAAAATGTGATTACAGAGTTTCAGCATTAATGAGTCCATGATTTCTCAAAAAAAAAAAAAAAGATGAGAAACTTGTACAAAAAACTTTATTAAGATTTAATAAGAATTGCTCTTACATTTTAATTGCTTTTAAAAAATTTAAATCTCATTTTGGTCGATTTAAAAAATTTAAATCTTAAAAAATGGGCAGTTTTCCTTTGGAACGAAAAGATGAGACAATTTATCTAGTTTCTGATTTCTCATTGGAGTGGATCATGTGGTGTTGTGTTAGTTTCCAGCCATGATACGGATAACATAGCGTGCCTTGTCTACTTTGAATAGTTTTCTTTCTTAAGCAATGAGAAATACTTAAAAAAAAAGAGGAAAAACAACAAATAAACAAGTAGTGTGTAAATGGCAGTAGAGGGTGACATGGGGGCTTGAGTAGTTGGAGAAGAAATAGAATTTATTGTGGGCAAGTAAAGTTAACCTAACGACATATCTTATATATTCATATAGAATGATAAGACTACTCGTTTTTTTCAATTAAATCCATCAGTTTTTTTATATAAAAAACTGTAAATAAGATAAATTGAAAACTATTTAGAAGAAGAATCCTCTCTAAAAGCTAATGTTTTCATTACTATTCGTAGAATTATTGATCATGTTAGTTTATGAAGAAATGTTTTGAAAACAGGGCTCCTCCCGAACATGAAATCCCCATGTGGCAAAAAGAGCATGCTTCTCTTCTCTTTTATTAATTTCTGTTTCTCCAAGCAAAAAAAGAGTAATTTCTGTTTCACTTTATCAGGTTAAAAGGGGATTGTTGTCATGAATTTGGCCGCGTAATTAGCACTCACACAGAGGTCGAAGAAAGAAGGACACAACTAAGAGAGGCATTTTAGGGAAAACAACAACGTTTGTCATGTGGTTGCCTCGGAAGATCTGGTCTTTTGGTCGGTTAAAGTTGCTCTGAGTTTGTTGGGCCATCCAAAACGACACCCACTAGCAAATCCACGTTACCTGGGCCGAATTGACAGGCAAAAGCTTCGAAGGGGAATTCCTGCCTGTTAGGAGAAGAGAAGCATTTAACGGAAAAAATTGGAGATGAGGGAGCCATGTGACGTTGTGACTTGTAGCAATGAGATGGGAGATTTTAGGTTGAATCCGATGATAGAAGCGTTGAGATTACCTTAACAACAATCGTTAGCAAGAGAAATATGTTCATATTTTGAATTATTTAAAAGAAAAAAAGAACCAAAGAAATATCAAGAATGTACAAAAGGTTCAATTTCAGACAAATTTGTATTTACACCGGCGACTCACGACCGACTTTAAACACATATTCAATTTGTTGATAATGTTGTCATATTCACACATTATGTCCAGGTACAAACGACTCCATTCTTGTCTGCAGAAGCAAGAGGCTTCCCGAGCCCGCTCCAAGAACAGCACAGGACGGGTGTAGTGTGCTCCTTCAGAGTGCTCACTATATCAGCTTTAGATACTGACCAAATATACACAGACCCATCAGCAGATCCAGCAGCAACATAGCTGTCATCCGGACTGAGACAGGACCGGCTCCAATTTGACGCTATTCTGTTTCCCGTGGCTCTTAAGGAACCACAGACTTCCAGGGATTGGATGTCAAAAAGATTATGCATATTATCTCTTCCACTCGTCAATACTACATTGCCATTTCGAGATAACGAGATAGAAGTAATGGCATGTGAGTGTGCAGCCACTTCACTAAGCAGCCTTCCTGTCTGAATGTTCCACAAGCGAAGATTTCCATCGACATGGCCAGAGCAAATGGTCTGTCCATCCATGCTGAAGCATAGAGCGTTGCAGTTACTGTGAAACATGATTGTGTTGATGCAGTAGCCTTTCTGCAAATCCCAAACTTTGATAGTGCGATCATAAGCTGCACTCACAACATAGCGACTTGAGACTTTGCTCATGTCTACAGCACACACTTTATCGGTGTGGCCTGTGAGAGTGTGACGGACCCTTCCTGAGTTGACATCCCAGACGTACAAGTTGTTTGAACTACTTGCAGCAATGACTGATTTATTATCATGGGTAATTGAAAGATCAAGAACAGAACCAAGGCAACCATAAAGTGAACGACTTAGCGACCCAGTATTTGTGTCCCATATTTTGATTGACCTATCCTGTCCCCCAGTAATCAATTGACCAGAATTGTACTCGAACAATATGGAAGCACAACCACCTTCATGGGCATGGATCTTGTTTTTGAATCCAGAGGGAACATATGACTCCATGAAGTATTCTGCACCTTCTTCACTTTGCCGAACCACACCATCAATTTGCTGCCTAGCAAGTTTTTCTAAATTGTTTGCCTTAAGCCGAACCATAGACTCTTCATAAAGTGCATTTAGCTAAGAATATAGGGAAAAAAAAAAGTGTTAGAAGCACGTATACAGTATAAAAAGACAGAAAATCAATTAAATCTCCTCCTTACCGAAAATAATGAAAACTATTGCTCAGTGCTAATCTACACAAGAACTTTACTAATCTAAATCTAAGATAATTCATAGTGCTAGCTAAACTGTGGACAGCTAGATGCTCCTAGAATGACTTGTTTTTATAAAAATTTTCTATTTTCTGAGCGTTCATATGTAGCACGTTTAACCTTCGACCTTTCCAATTAGTAGGAATAAATATTCGTAAAAGATAGCAAACCCAATGTAGAACATAGTATATCCGACTTAAACCAACAATTAAAGACATAGAAAGGTTCAGTGAGGTTTATAGCAGCAAGGAGGCAAAACTCACAAAAAGAATATTTTAAAATTGAGATCTACAACTTTGGATTATTATGCAAAATGAGACAAACAATCCAGGGAGTATTCCAACACCCAGAAACTATCAATCTTATATATGCAAAATCATGAACATGGGGTTTACTCCAGGAAAAAGAGTAGGTTTTTGATCAAGCAATACAAAATTCCAGTTATTAGAAAGTGAAATAGCTTACTTACCTCATTAAGGCGTTCAGCATCCTTCATTTTTTCAAGCATCCAGCGATCAATTAACATCTTATTCTCAGCCTCAGCATGCTTAGCTTTAATAGTGATCTCTTCTAGTTGCACTCGAATTTCTTTGTTCTCACTCAAAAGCAATTCCAAAGCTTTAATCTTTTCTTCTAGATCTGCCTTTAATTGAGAGCATTCGTCCCTGCAATGTGTGACTACCATGGGAATCACCTACAGAACATCTAGAAAATCACAAAAGCTTCTCCCCAACATTTTAGAAGTATTAGAATTTAGTTTACCTTGTTTGAGCTAGCTTCTCCTGTAGATCATTTATTGTTTCTTCCTTCTCTTGAAGTTGAGCTTTTGAAGCTCTAGACTCCGCTACTTCAACCACTAGTTGCTCGGACAATCGCGACTGAGCTTTGTAACATTGCTGAAGCTCTAGTTCTAGATTTTCCACCTTTTCTTTCCATTCTGATCCCTTCATATCGTTCACAAGTAAATTTAATAACCATACCAAAAAAAATATACAAGAAAGGATATCCAGAGATAGCCAATCTAGCAATGTGAAACCAACAACCAGGACTAACCAAAAACATCAATGCTAAGAGTATTATACACAGCTCACTTCTTTGTGCATAATATAAAAAACTTAATTCCAGGAAATCTTGAAATCCCCAAAATTCAAGGTCTTTAATCAACAGGAAAAAAACTAAAATGAGATTAAAAATCCCCAAATTAAATAAGTCAAGCATTTCAAAGAGCAACAAAAATTCAGTCCACAAGATATCCTAAATTGGGAAAAATTCAAATGCATCCGTGCCTCTATAACACAAGGAGAAAAAGAATTCATCAAATCACTCATTGCGATACGGTTTAGTTTGTTAAGTGCATGAAGCCTAATTATTACATCGACATAGAGTTAACAGTGTGAGTACATTAGGAATTTCACACTTGTATTTTCGGTTATCCTGCAAATTTCAGGTAAAAAAAACAGTCTGAAAGACATGAGAAAAGCGATTCCTTTATAATTTTTTTTTTATTTTCATCATGAAACTCCGCAGTAGCTATAAATGGAAGTAACTCTCATATCGAGGGCGAACAATTATGATTGATTTGTGACCTTTACAAGTCTTTCGTCATTTGATTTCTCTTGTTAGTCAAGCATTAGATCTTTAATTCGTGTCATTATCATCCAAAACGTAATTGAAAGAAATTCACCATTAATAACACGCTCGGAACTAATTTGAGAGAGAAAGAGAACCTGCGAAATAATCGGCTTCGATAAGGCGATAAAGGCCGGAGCATGAGCTCCTTCTTCGAGCAAATGCCGCTTGCGCAAAGCCTTCAATGCGTGATTTATTGCTCTCCTCGCGACTTCCTCCTTTGACCTGAAAATAAAAATAAAAATAAAAAATAAAAAAGAAGCTCCACAAATCATCACCATGATCACCAAAAAACCTTGTTTGGCTGCCGAGAAAATGGAGTAAAAATACAAAATCTAAAAAAATTTCTCCCACCAAGCGCTCAAATCAAAGAATTCGGCGGAAGGACTTCGAAATTGGCATCAATGTCAAATATTTTCCTTCTCGCGATTGCTTTTTCTGTCCTGATTTTCTCAGCAATCAATCAAAAATTAGAAAATTACAACACATCGAGATAGTAGAAAGGAAATTGAAAACTTACATAGTGAATCGACGGAGAAAGTGTCTGAGAAATCGAAGGTGAAATTAGGTTTTCGCGAAGGGATTGAGCAATCGTTTTCCGTCAAAAGAGCTCAAGAGCGGAGAAGTAAAATACGCAAGGCTAGTTTGGGAATATGAATTTTATTTTGTTCAATTTGGGAATAACACGCAGGGGTAATTTGGGAATATGAATTTTATTTTATACAATTTTTAAATTACAACCTTTTCCATTCACCATATCCTAAATTTAATCTAAGGGTGCGTTTGGTAAACACATTGTATTTTGATTGTATTTGAATGAAATTTATTTTTTGAATGTTGTATTTGGTTGAAAAGTATTTGTTTTGTATTTGAATGAAATGTGTGTTTGGATGAAAAGTATTTTAGAGTTGAAAAGTTGATGTGATTGGTAAAAGTAGAGATAAATAGTGGAGTTGAAAAGTTGATGTGATTGTTTTAAAAATGTTTTGAATAGTAATTGTTTTCGTAACACTGTTACAAAATTTATATTTGATGTAAAATTGTATTGTATTTGAGTAAAATTAAAATGAATATTTTTTCCCAAACGTCACCTAAACTTGTTAATTGGAATTCATAATTCAAACGAACTCTTTAATTTTAACCATTAAATTTTCAAATAATCCCACTTAAACCCTTGTATAAGAATCTTTATTCAAAATAAGTAGGAAAAATTGAGAAATTAATCACATTAAACCCATTTGTTTTTACTTTATGCAAAAAACAAATAAAATAACTATATGATCACACTTAAATCTTTCATTTTCCTTTTGTTTTTATATAAAAAATAATATAATAAATTAAGTAAGACTAATTTACAGTTTAAGAGGACTGAAATAAAAGTTTTTATGAAGGTGTTTAGGGTGGCTTTTTCAAAAGCTGTTTTCAAATTTGTTTTGTTCTTTTTCTCAAATTTTATAATTCACTTTTTCAAAAGTTTTTAAAAAAATTTAAATTTTAAAAGTATATAAATTTATCATTTTCAAATTGAAATAGGATTTTTTTTAAATTACATAAAATTTCAAAAATAATGAAACAAAATCTATGTTATTAATTTTTTTCCAAACATATATCAAATTATTATATTTTTCACTTCAAACAGTTTGTTTTTACCAAACACACATTTCCAAACTCAGTCTATCTCCAACCTCCAAAACACCATCTCTAAACGTCCCTCAAACGGATCTTAAAATTTGGAATATAAAATGAGAATGATCTAAAAGTTGAGGGATGCAAACAAGAATACTCTTTTTTTTAATAATTAAATGACAAAAAATTTCTTCAAATTATGATCCGTGTAACACTTTTGCCCCCTTCCACGGTCGCCTAAGAATGTGAGCGGCGGTATAAGCATAGAGACACAATTTTTTAGTTCAAATTTGTGACCTTTCTTGTACACTTTTTCCCCCCTTGTTTTGAGGTAAGAAAATAAGAAAGTTTGAAATAAGTCTCCAACTACTTAACCGAGCCAATGTGCGTGGTCTTGTTCTAACATGCAGGGAAAGCGATGGGACGACGGGTGGGTTTGACGCACACCCTTACTCGATTCGGCTTGAAGTATTGACTTAGTTTTGCTCATACCATCATGAGGTTGGCGCTGCACGGCTTATTGGCCACACAAGTTCTCAATTTGAGACTATCTAGTATCAAACTTAAACATATCTTCAATAAAAAAAAGAAAAAGCATCCTTATTATTACAAAACCATATTAGTTTCTTTCACTTAATTTAAAAAAAAAAAAAAAAAAAACAAGGTTAGTTTTACCGTGCAAGGGAATGGAAGAATGCTTTAATAGGATATATATATATTAAATATTAATTGAAACATAACAAAAATATGTAATGTTGATGAATAATCAGTTTCTTTTTTGTTTTTTGTTTTTTTTTTTCAAGTCCTCTTCAAAGAAATACTAATGTCCTTCCAGTTGTGTAAATATTCTTTGTAATTTGTACATATCAATTTTAAAATTTTTTATTCAGACTCGAAAACCAAATACACCCTTCACAAATAACTATATATACCAACCGATTGCTACATTAAAATATAAAATGATGTTACACAAATACTGTTTCATGTGGGAACTGAATATGAGACCGTACCTCTATGTGTGTGTGTGTGTACATATAAAAGCTGAGAACTTTAAACAATGGCCGTTGCAAAAAATTAAAAGGCTGACATGAAGAGCATTTTGTGGACAGAGTATCCGAAAGCTAATAAATACAAATCTATAGCGGCCACATAATTTTGGCAAGCATGTATTCTATCAAAAATAAAAATAAAAATAAAAATACAAAAATATAAAGTGAATTAGTAAACCAGGATGTCGGCCGTGGGGTGCTGCTATAAAAAGCAAGCAAAAAGAGCCCTCCTTGAGAAGTCCCAATCACACAAGCTTACATGAAATTAAATAAAGCAAAGAATATTAAGAAAACAACACAACAAAGAGGCAATGTCCTTTTCAAACCCGTGATGTTTATTAACAATGAGATTTGACTCCATTTAATAAATGGAAAACAAAAGAGGTTAGAGTTCTTTTCACTAAACAACCAAGAATAACAAATCCCACCACCATATAAAAAAAAAAAAAGCCTTTACAAGCCTTAAAAATTTCGTCTTAAGAAATTCAAAAGGAAAAAAAAAACCCCAAATTCTTAAACCATAAGTAGTTTTCTTTTGATGAACATCAGAAACACAAGTTAGAACCCAAATAAATTCTTTTTTTTTCTCATTCCCCCCTCCTGTTTTCTTTTTTTTTTTTTTTTTTTCTCTGTTTTCTGTTCTGTCCTTTCTCAAGAACCAAACTCTTTAAAAATAAAATAAAATAAAATAATTTCTCAAGTGGCTCGAATTCTATCCAGCCAGTCGACGCTTTTCCGAGCCTTTTCCAGCTGTAGGTCAACGCTTCTCCTAGATTTCTCGTGGTATTCGACACTTCTCCTTGACCTCTCCACCTGATCAAAGGAGATTCTATACTTTTCTAGCTTGTCAATGTTGTTATACCTGTACTCATTAGTCTTCATCTTGTCGAGAGGCCTGTCAACGCTTTTCCTTGGTTTCTCCCTGCGGTCAGTGCTCTTCCTCGGAGCCTCGTAACAGTCTGTGCTCCGTCTCGAATGTTCGACGCGATCCGTGCTTCTTCTTGAGCTAAACCTCCGCGAAGGCGACTTTTCAACGGTTAATACAAACTTCTTGAGATGTCTTAAGTACTCCGGATAGAATTCCAAATCACAATGGTTTCCACCTTTGAGCCATAAGGGCTCATATTTCTCTTGACAGAGTTCCCAAAGTTGCTTGCCATGTGAGCAATCAACAACTTCGTCAGCTGTACCCTGAAAACAAATTAAGAACGAAAAATATGATTGCCTGGATAAAATAATCTGAAGATTCTACAAGCGGAAAGCTATTTTCTAAAAAGTCAACCCAAGGAATCTCCTTATCCTATCAACCATTATTCTTGATGGTTCATTTCAACTACACATCCCATCTCACTGCCAAAAGATTCTCTCATCTCATCACACGTCTCGGTTTTCCTTTCTTTATATTTCATCACCCTTAACAGCTTAAATTATCGTTGAATATTGGCCCATCTATTAGTTTTAGTTCCATTTGACAAAAACATGCCTCCTTTATTATTTAACTACCCCTAGCTTCTCAGTTGTCAAACTTCTTCTTTTCCCATCCCTTCAATCGCCATTTATTAACACTTTGATCATAAAATATGATCGCGGATCTTGGATGTAATTTTTGAGGAAGACAACACTGTAGTGTTTCTTGCACAAAGGGAACAAAAACACAGAATTCATTGCTGAAACGCTAGAGACAGATATATTACCTCGCATGTCACGAAATATTACCCATTTACATGGGAAAAGAAAAAGGATTAAATTGTGGATACTTACATGTATTACAAGCACAGGACATTTAACGAGTGGGATTTTGTCAATGTTCTGCCAGTCAAGAGAAAATTGGTTTCAGATGAATATAGCAATTTTAGTGAAAATCATTAAAGAAAGTTTGTTTGACAAGATTTTAACCTTATAGATGTCAAACCAGTATGTGCGCTTGACGGGATACATGACTCTTAGACCTGACAGTATGGGACTGTGAAGAACAACAGCTCTTAGTCGAGGCAAACGAGCAGCAAGATCGACAGTAGGTCCACTTCCAACTGATTGACCATACAGGATAATTTCTTCCTGCTTAGCTCCATAGGTCTCTTCAAGACACTTATATGCAGCTTCTATATCTGCGTAAGTATTCGCCTCGCTTGGCTGCAGAAAGATATATAAATCAACCTCAGAGGAAACTCTCAGTTAAAAATTACTACCAATTAAATAACTAGGCTAACTTTTCTTCTAGATAATACTACCTTTCCCGATGACTGTCCATAGCCAGAGTAATCGTACCTGCATAAATTTAAGCAAGTAGGATGAGACTTTTATCGCAATTTTTAATCATACCATTCAAATAATCACAATTACACATGAGGATAACTATCAGACATATAGGAGTCTAGCATAGCGGCAATTTCTAACACGCCATATGAAAATTCTAATTTGAACTCAACACTCCTGTTCAAGTCCATTTTATACCGGATTTCTCATGATAGCTAGGAAAATTCAATAAATTATGAAAACAAAGAACAACGTTTCTCCTCTAATAATGGTTTTTGGCTATGTTAACATTCATTATCTTTATTTGAGCCCCATTTTATTTTACTCTCCCCCCAAGTCCACTAATTATTTCTTAGGCTTGTTTTTTCTGTGGAATATTCTCGTTTAGCTTTTGGCTAATCGACTTAATATAAATTACATCATTACTTCCTCAGGAACAACTCAAAGCTCTCCATTTGTATTCTTTAACCCTTTTCTCATGCTAAAGGGACAAACCACCAGAATAAAAGTTTATTTTCCGTTACCGCATTCAGAGGCAACTCTGCTTAAGTACTAAACCATCTTCTTCTTCTTTGCCTTATGATTTCAAAGCATAAAATCTACCAGCACCAACCATGTAAATTCCACATTCACCCACTTTCATCTTCATTTATGAAGCCTACTCTGCCCCTTAGAAAGTTTGGATCCCGGAATTGACTGAAAAGACAACTCAAGATAGTTAACTCATTTCTCTCTCTAAATTGCAACTCCACCATCAGTTTCCAATCACCCAACCCTGTTAAATCAGCTGATTCAGCTAAAGTATAAAAATGGATTTTTTTTTCAGCTGTTAAATCATAACGTACCAAAATCTCCAAAATCAAAATCCAAACAACCGATCTACTAATAACACCAGACAACTCAATCTGCCAGACGAACATGTTTCAGATCTGTAAAAAG
This sequence comes from Antiaris toxicaria, assembly GCA_035233585.1. Lineage (NCBI taxonomy): Eukaryota > Viridiplantae > Streptophyta > Magnoliopsida > Rosales > Moraceae > Antiaris > Antiaris toxicaria. The sequence continues at coordinate 4,967,360 of CP141155.1, forward strand.
TACAAAAACTAATCTTTCTAAAGTTACTCAGCTTAAATCTAACAATTTTTAAACTTTTCATCAAGCACATAAACAAACTCATAAACATTTAATAAACCAAAAGCAAAACATCAAAAAAAAAAAATCCAATCCCAACAAACCCATTACGGAAAACTCACGAACAAAAAAACATATTCCTTCTAAATCAAGGAACCGCAAGATTCCAACAAAATTCCCAAAAGAATTATCTCAAATCCACCAAAATTTCACCAAAAACAGGAGAGAGAGAGAGCGAGAGAGGGAGAGATAGAGAGAGATACCCCATGATATTGAGGCGCAAATGGATGCTGAGCTCGACGAAAAGCTCGTACATTTGGCCAATGTCGGCGGCGTTGCCGTGGGAGTAGAGAAGGGTCGAGGACGCCATGGGATAGCGAACATAGACGGCGACGATCTCGGTGCCCCGACGAGTGGGGAGCTTCAAAACGTCGACGTTTTCGCGGTGGGGAAAGGGGTCCAGGAGCTGAAGCCTTGTGGCGTCGTCCGTAATTACCTTGTACGACGGAGGATTCGGCGGGAAGAAGGCGAATTTCGCAGCCATGGATGAAGTAACCCCACCCATCTCTCTCTCTCTCTCTCTCTAAAGTTTGTTTTCTTCTTTTGGGTTTTTGAGGATCAGTTCAGTTCATTTCACTTCATTCCTATTGTCTATTATGGAAATATGGTATATACAAATACAAGTCCCCTGCTTTGCTTCACTATTTTCTCATGCTTGGAAGAGGAGACAGAGAAAGAGAGAGAGGAGAGAGAAGCTCTTTATTGTAATCCATAAGTTTTTTCTTTTTTTTTTCTTTTTTTTTCTTTTTTTCCTAAATTATTTTGAGTGGGCAAATGATACTCTGACCACTTGTGCAGTTTGGCGCTTTAAGGCCATTGTCATGCTCACGTGTTGTATTATTGTCTTACAATTTTTCTCCTTTTTTTCTCTTTTTTGCTTTGTTTTCACTTTTTTTGCAACATAGGCCCTGAATTGTTATGATTCATTTCTTTTCCTGTTTTAAACTTTTTTCAGTTTGATTGGTGGGGCTCCATGTTCTACAGTGTAGAACTAATAGCCCATTTGCATATACTATTACATTTTATTGAAATGTAAATGTATAAATGTTTGGTAAATACATTATGTTTTAATTATTTTTTAATGTAATTTATTTTTTAAATATTGTATTTGGTTGAAAAGTATTTGTTTTGTATTTAAATGAAATGTGTGTTTGGATGAAAAATATTTAAATTGTATTTTAGAATCGAAAAGTTGATGTGATTGGTAAAAGTAAATAAAAAGTTAGAAAGAGAAAAAGTATGATGTGAATAAAAAAAATTGAAAAACTAATAAATAATTTTTTTAAAAGATAAATGAATAGTAATTATTTTCGTAACACTGTTAAAAGGAATTGTATTTGAACGTAAAACTTTTACGTTTGAGTAAAAATTATATTACATTTAAATGCAATACGAATTCGTTGTAGTACCAAACGAAACAGTAATAAATATGTGTTTATGTATCTTAATATTATATTTAAATACAAATATTTTTAAGTGTTAAGTCTAATAATCTATCGTTCTCTTTTCTATCTACTTTTACGAATCACATCACATTCTTTCTCTCTCTCACTAATAATTTAAACACATATTAGATTTAAATATAATGTAAGAAAAAAAAATCCAAATGTATATTTTATGTAATACAATATAAATGAATATTGTTTTCAAACCAACTACAAATCTTTCTCAATATTATTGAACAAGAGATATGATGCCAAAGATAGGATAAGGAATTTAATCTACTTGGCTAATTGATTCATTTTTTTAGACGACACAAGTTAAATTAAGAAACATCAAGGTAATTTGAGAAGATGACGGTTTGACAACAAAGTACATTATTAGGTATCGATTATGATGCTATGATTTATACCAAAATTTTGAACTTATGTCTACTCCTTCTATTCTCTAGTGTACTCTTGTCCTTTTCCTACTAGTTATCTTAAGGTGGATATTATTTTTGTAACCCACTTTTCTTTATCTGCATCAGAGTTGAAATTACATTCACTAGTCAAATTTGTTTACTAAAGAGTAAAAAGATGTACTTTTTTTTTTTCCCCCAAAAGAATGTTGGTATAAGGTGGTTGAAAATCATAATGGGCCTCTTGAGTTAAATGCTTCGCTCTTTCTTTGGTACGTACAATGGTCATGAAACTATAAAATGAAGGGGGGGAAAAAGGTGAGGTACGTTTGCAATAAATCAAATAACAAAGTGGCCACAATCGAGCATGTATTAATTGCTAAAGGATGTATATGCAATTAAGGAAAAGATTGTGGCTTATAATACAAATTTGTCCTTTTTTCTATTAGTTTCACACTCTGTTTACAGGTTGTCCCATTTTGCTGCTCGTGTCTCTATGTCCCATGGCTTCCTTCGAAGGCCACCACACCACTTTCGGCATTTTTAAAGCCCCCCCCCCACTTTTTTTTTTTTTCCCTCCTCCTCCGATTCTCTTCTAACAAGAAAGATCAGAAAATACATAGAAAGAGCCATTAATTAATGGAAAGAAAAGAACATAAATTTTGTCCAAATAAGATGGAAAGCAACTCATGAACCGATACTTCTGTCGACCTTGAAGACTAGCCGGTTGAGATCTAGTTTCGGGTATTAATGCAAAGATTAACTGCCATTTGATGTATCAAGATGATCCAACGGTGGTGATTGCATGAAAAGCTTTTAAACACGGGACCCATGTTGATAAACATGACAGGTTGCAAGATTCAGTTCCTCTTGAATGTGTAAATGGTGGATATTAGTGAGAAAACTGCTTGTGTGTTGTTGACCTTTTTACCACCATGATTTTACTTTGTTGCAAGTACTCACCATTTGGATGTATCATGTGGATATCAATATTATTTATTATAAGATATTATGAAAAATAATATTATTTTATTTTATATTTTAATGTGTTAAGTTTTTTTAATATTATTTTTATTTTTTATTTTTATTATACTTTAAAGTTATAAAAATGAATTTTTAATATTTAAATGAATAAAAAATAAAATTGTTGTAATATTTATTTGAAGAAACAATCAATAAGAGTTAAAAGTAAAATTTGATATTACCTATATCTTATGATAAATTTATTACAAAAATTAACATATAATAAATTTAGCATAAAAGATAATATTGTGTTAGAGAGTATTATTTTCATTTAAATATCAAAATCTATCATTAACACATTAATTTGGTATTACATTGAAGATGTTCAAACATCTTCTTCGTATTCAAAAAGTGGAAAATATTATTGAAATAAAAGAAAAAAATTACAAGCTAAAAAAAGAGAACAAAACACAGCAAGAAAAGCAACTAAATTAAAAAAAAAAAAAAAGGGATAAACAACTTCAAAAAAATTATTAAGATTTTCTTAATTTAAAATTTTATGAACCCTAAACTTGTAAGAGGTCTTTTTCCGTTTTAGACTTATTGTTTAATTTTTTTTCCTTAAAGTATTCAGCTCTGTTAACTTTTCTCATGAACTCGAAACAACATTTTTCATCTCTTTCTAAACAAGTATACCATCATGAATTTACCCGTTTCTGAACTTCGATCCTCCGAAAATTTAATTAACTGCTTTATCATTAGTATTAATATACTATGGACTATTACAACAAGATATTTTTAGAAAAAAGTACTGATTATGGAATTTTGTGGGTTATATTTTAACACTTTATGCATTTTTATTGTCAATATATATGTTTTTTTAATGAAAATTCATTTAGAAAAGAATACAACAAATACTGTGAATATGAGTAATGTCCCCACAATGATACAAAGGATCAAACTTTCAAATGAGATCACCAATACAAATTGATGACGTTCAAATGATGGATGGATGCCATCTTGGTATACCCATATTGAGCACTCACAACCACGGTTCTTTTTGAAATCCACTACAATCAATGATAACTGATTAATTAAGAGTAAGAATTTCGTAGTACAAAGGTTACTCCAAACCTCTGCATTGAAGCAACTTGAATGAACTAAAACTACGTTTGACTCACCATCAAAACTTACTAAAAGACAGTGGTAAATTTAAAGAATATACCAACAAATGATTAGGTGGAAAAACCACTACCCTTATTATAAATTAAATAGTAAAAATAAAAGTAAAGAACTAAACAAAGCCTAAAGATGCCATCAACATCCTCCCCAACATGACGGAGTCCCCCATTGGAAAAAGTGGGCACGGATAACAAAACATCGGTGACCTAAGTACTGACTCCTCGAATCTACAGAGAAACATCCCGAAATTGATCTCCTACCAGTAAGCATACCATGCCACACGCTTGAATTGTGGAAGACGCTACTTGAATCTTGCCTCTGAAAGACAAAAAAATTTGGCCAAAAGCTCCCCATACCCCACTCATTTCAACAACATGCTCCCCCTCCATCGTAGATCGGAAGTAGTCAATACTCTAAATAGATTTTTGAGGTTAGTTGATCAATGATGCACCAGCTACTAGCCTTCACAGTACTCTTTAATGCTGGTTTCTCTAGAGATGAAAAAGTAGTTTCTATGAGGGTGTTTGGTTTTGTTTCCAAAACTGATTTCACGATTTCTTAGGAAATCGATTTCAAAATCGATGCGAAATTGTGTTTGGTTTGTATTGTTTTTGAAAACAGATTTCAAAACGAATCCAAAATCGCCTTTACTCCCAATGTAAAATTGAAAACGATTAAAATTCGTTTTCTCTGATTTCATTTTTCCCATTTCTCTCATTTCTCTGATTTAATTATTATGGTTAACTAAGATTTAATTGATATAGTAATTACTTAAATATTATGGTTATTAATTTTTAATTCATTTTTCAATTAAAAAATTTTATTAATTTTTAATTTTTGGTATTCATAATAAATTTTTTTAAAATCAAACATAAATATGTTTTTATAAAATACTTATAAAATGACTGGTTTTCAAAAATATAACCAAACACAGTTTCACTTTTTTGTTTCTCAAAACATACACTCAGAAAATAAAACCAAACACAATTTCAGAAACGTTCTCAGAATTGTTTTCAAAATGATCTCAAATTCAAAGAATTTGAAAATATAACAGATTTCAAAAATAATATCAAACGCTACCTATATTTTTCATTTTCAAAGTAATATAATGAATATCTGTATGGAGATCAATTATCTTCCATAAATAGCCAACGCTCCTTTTCTACAGGGAAATTCAATTTGGTCTGATTTATATTGAATTCTTTCAATTATTGTGCTTTAATTGTAGTAAGAAAATAAAGAAGATACGTCCAAGTGTAGTTAACAAAATATTGAGGTTCTAGGTGCGGGAAAAATATGGATTTTTTTTTTTTTGCATTCTTTAATATTGAATGAAGACAAAATAGCTGTCCTTAATTTATATGGACTCAACCTTTTCCTTATTTCCAACAAAAAAAAAACCTACTTAAATTTGGAGCTAGTGCGAGGGAAGATGGGTTGGTACTAGGAAGTACTTAAATGATTAGAATGTGCTATTCTATTAAGAAACACCTTATCATTAAGGATTTTATTTTAAATTGTTATATCCATATCTATGTCAATTTCATAAACTTTCATATTATGATATGATTTTTAATAGATTTAATATATAAAAATAGGTATTATTTTCGAATATATGATATTTATTAATATCAATATCATACATGTAAAAACATGCAATTTTAATAAATCTGACATGTAAAAATAGACATCACTATCGAATATATGATATTTTATATGATATTTTGTGTAAAATATTTGTTATTTTAGAAAAACTCGTACTCGGTAGCCGAGAGATGGTGGGATTTGTTTGGAATGTGAATGCCTAGAGCACCACCACCACATATTTTTTGGTAAAATGACCACATCTCGTAGGGCAAAACACACAGCCACTCGGAAGAATGTGAGGAGTATTGTTGGCGATGTCCAAGACAATTCCATTGAGAAAATGACTCTGCGCACATGACACTCCTCTGGCTCTTTCCCACCCATATAAGCTATTAACCCAACAGTCAAATATCTATTGCATTCACAAGCTTCTTTCCTTCTTGTTAAGGTACTGTAATTATATCCGTATTATGTTTAAACATAATGTAATTTTTATCTAAATGTAATTTTATATTTAAATATAATATTTTTCAATAGTGTTATAAAAATAATTACTATTTTTTTGTTTTTTGAAAATAATTATTTATTGATTTATTAATTTTTTTATTTATATCATACTTTTTATCTCTCTAATTTTTTTATCTACTTTTATCAAATCACATCAATTTTTCAACTTTAAAATATATATCAAATATTTTTCATTTAAACACACATTTCATTCAAATATAAATTAAATACTTTTTATCTAAATATAAAATATATTTTTAAAATTATATTTAAATAGGATATAAACCCAAAATGATTATCAAAACACTCCGTAAGACTTCATTTATTAGTTGTTTTCTTTATTTATTCCCATACACCGTGACTAATCTTGCAAAATGCTCTCTTCTCATTGAAGTTCACAAAAATCCCACATTTCCATGCCTCGAAAGATTCTTTTTTTATCACATACACGAAAGGTGTATACAAAAACATTCACTTTTTTTAATGGAAAAAAAAGTACCAATGGCCCTAGGGCATTAAAATATTAGGTTAGTAGGGCTAGTATCTTATTAGATTAAGTGCTACTTTTGATGATATATATATATATATTGTTTAGGTTTGTCCCAAATTAAATATATTAGCAAGTGTATATTAACAGCTCAAGTAATGTTACAAATGTGAACGCTATTTGGGCTTGGCCATGTAATACAACTATACAAGGAGTTTCCATGATGGCATTTTTACAAATAACAATATTTTTGAAATATTTTAATTAAATAACAGTAATTTACTAAGTAAATAATCATACTTTGCTTAGTTCGTATAAAAATGCTATTTATTACAAGTTTCGTGGTTATTATAAATAAAAATTGTAGATTTAGCCTATATTTGATTAGTTCACTCCAACTAAGCTTTTTAAAATTTTTTTTTTATCTTTTTCTCTAAAAAGAAATTAATTTCATTATTTATATCTCTAAATCTCTCTTAAAAACAAAGACTTTAGAAATCCATAATTTTTTTATTTCAAGTCAAAATAAGATTTTTTTAATTGCTTGGAATGACTAGAGAAATAAAACAATATCTTTTTTTTAAAATATATTTTAAGTTTTTACACTTTTAAATTTTAAAAAGTTTATTTTCAACTAAACGCACATTTCAAAAATTCAATTCAACTTTAATTAAAAAATATCAAAACTCCAATTCAAGTGGAAACACCAAATGGAAGCTTAATCGATAGATTAACTTTTTAATAACTTGACATATGAATGAGAGCAAATAAAAATCGCATGTTGCAAAAATTTTAATTTCACCTTGAGAGGGTGTTTGGATAATGTATTACGTTCGTATTATATTTAAATGTAATGTATTAAATGAAATATATGTTTGGATGGGAAGTATTTACGTTGTATTTAAATGTAATATTTGTTTAGATAAAAAGTATTCAAACTATATTATATATTATGTAATTAATAGAAATAGGAAGATAAAAGGGAGAGAGATAAATTATACGAGGTAATTGATAAAAATAATAGTAAAAATAAAATGATAAATAATGATTATATTAGATTTAAATTGTAATAATATTTAAAGTAATACTTTTATAAAAATTATATTTTATTAAAAAATAATATGAATATAATATAGATGTCAAATGCTTTCTTATAAATTTAAATTATTAAAAATTAATTCAACTATCAAAACTATATAGTTTCTACTTACAAATAAAAGAAAAAAAAAAGATAGATAATAGCAATGCATTTCAACCGTCCACATCTATGTATGTCGTATCTAGTATCTACCACCGTAATTTCAACAATAAAAGATCTTTAAAAGACACAGTAAAAGGTCTCCCAGCTGAAGTTGCTGAGCAAGAGAGTAATGAATAATGAATTACTGTTAAGGTTGTCGAGATCCCAGCAAAAACATCACAAACATCCCATCAACTTACCAGACCAAACATGACTCACTTTCCTTTTTTTATTTTTTATTTTTTGCTTTTGTTTTTCTCTTGAACCAAACAGGAGTCACATACAATTATGGCACGGCATCTGTCTACAGTGCAAAAGCAGGTAAAATTGTTTTTGCCAATAGTGGAAATTAAACTGATTTAACCCCAACATCATTGCTTTGGGATGTGGCAATTGTAAAGAAAAGGCTGTGGATTTGAGTTGCTTCTCCAAACAATGGCAGAGAACAACGAAAACAAAAGTACCCATGTTTCAGATTTACATGATTCATACGAGCCGTTAGCATTTTCAGCCTCAAAACTAGGAAAAAAAATTGAAAAAAAAAAAAACACTAAGGGCGCATTAGGAAAAAACATTCAATTTTAATTTTACTTAAATACAATATAATTTTACATCAAATACAAATTTTAAAATAATCAAATCAACTTTTTAATTCTACTGTTTATCTCTATTTTTACCAATCACATTAACTTTTCAATTCTAAAATACTTTTCATTCAAATACAAAACAAATCATTTTCAACCAAATACAACATTCAAAAAACAAATTTCATTCAAATACAATCAAAATGCAATGCGTTTACCAAATGCCCCTTAAGCCTCAAAGAACATTTATCCGTATGAAGATAATATTATATTTATATTATATTATAATATAAATATAATATAAATATTAATTACATCATACTTTAAATCTAATATAATTATTATTTATTATTTTATTATTTTTTATTAATCATATCATATATTCTCTTTTTCTTTCTATTTTTACTTATCACATCACATATTCATTATTAAAATACATTTCAAATACTTTTCATTCAAACACACATTACATTCAAATACAATGCAAAATACTTTTCTTCCAAATGTAAATTATATTCAATGTATTGCATTCAAACGTAATATAAACGTAATATGTTTACCAAACGGAGCTTTATTTTCATTGCCACATAAAAAGAAAGATATGATGACTCTATATGCTTTTTTTTTTTACTTTATTTATTAGAGAATTTTATGATAGGATATCTTATTAATATGTTTTTATTTAGAATTATCTTATCAAAATTAAATTCAACAATTTTGTTTGCTTTTTTAAAATTTGATTTTGATTATAGTTTGTGTTTAAAAATATACATAATCAATAAAGCTATTCAACCATAAAAACTTATTTATTTAGTAAGGATAGTGGCATGATTATCAAAAGGACTCGTAATGGGCACTTTGTGGAGAGTTTTGTAATTGAATCTTCGCCCTCTTCGGTTATGCAATAAACTTGTGCTTTAGTTAAGTAAAAAAGTGCGAGGATAGAAATTGAACAGAGATTTTGGATGCTGTTTGAGAGAACAAGAATAATAAAAGAGAGACAGAGAGAGGAGACAATATTTAAACACTAAAAAAGATACTAAATAACTATTATAGTGCTAATCACATTTCATCATTTAATTTTACATGGAAATATGATTTTCTATTAAACAAAACAATGTGAAAGAAAAAGATATAAAAAGAAAACTTTCTTCTAGTATTTTTATTTTTAGATTTTTCTAAAAATAAAAGTAAAAAATCACATCAAAGTATAAGATGATGTAGATTACTATCAGTAGTCGTGACATGACAATAAAGAATGTCTACTTAGAGCTTTTGCTTTGATTATATCTTAGGTTTAAGTCATCACACATGCAAGAGTCTAGTCTTCTTTTAAATCCTAGATTTTGCTAGTTATAAAGATCTAAAGTTAGATTCTATACCATCCCACCGATGTGATCAATGGGCTCAACCAATGATCACCAAGATAAGAGCGTGAAAACACCATCAATCTTTTTTTTTTATAAAAAAAGATGCTGTGCATTTCTAACAAGAGTGAATTATATTGACATCTCTGTATTTTTTTTTTTTAAATTCTAGACACTTTTTTAACCAAAATTAATAACACCGTAACCCCTTTTTCCCTTAACTCTATTAAATTTAAGTTTAAAATGACTAAAATATCTCAATAAATCTCAATTATTTATTTGTTTTTTTTGTTTTTGTTTTTGTTTTAATTTAACTCTTTATTTATTTTAATTTTGTGACGCCCCCCACGTACGTTACCATACCAACCAGCCGAGTTCTGACGCCGACCGTGATGGCTGGCAACCTCGTGGGTCGTCATGCTCTTACTTAACATACTTAACTTTCCATTCTTAACGTTCTCATCTTAAAGCGGAAGCAAATTCTATAGCCAATTTTTTTTTTAACTTACATACTATGTCTATAACTCTATCATACTCTTATAACATATAATTCATAAATTTTTTTCTTTCATCTTCCTTTTTGAACGCTCAGCGAAAAACTCATGGTAGTACCATACCCTCGCCCAGTCCCTTGGCACGTGCAGATCCGTTCGTTGTCCATCATATTACTTTAAACTAACAGGTTGCTTACCTGCAACATATAAACAACTAATGAGCTAGATGCTCAGTAAGTTCAAACATACATTCATTAACTTATAAATACTAGTAATATATGTTATTATTAGAATATATGACATCACGTATATACACATCATACACATCGTTTATACATATCTTCAAAACATAACACATTATGTTAGCATCTTCATGCTCATTTATCTCTTCGTTTATCGTTCTTATCATTCTATTGATCATCTCTTATCATTTTAATCCAATCTTTTCGTTTCTTTGCTTTTCATTCCTATCATTTCTTAACTTTCGGTTCTAAACCTTTATAACTTTTCTATCGCTTTATCATCATCTCTTAACATTTCATATCTTAAAAGCTAGTAACATATACACTAGCATAACATCACGTGAAAACGTGTCATTCCATACATATAACATCAAATACATCGCATCACATATATTAATTCTATTATATTCTTTTAACTTCGTTTTATTATTTATCTATTTTTCATCAATTTCATTATGTCGTTCTTTCATATCGTTCGTTTCTTTTCTTATCGTTCTTTACTTTTCTTTTCTTTTCGTATCATTTCTTTTCTTTTCTTTTCTCTCTCCTTTCCTTTCTTTTCTTTTCTTTCCTTTTCTTTTCCTTTCTTTTCTTTTACTTTCTTTTCTTTTCACTCTCTTTTCGTTTGCTTTCTTTCCACTTTCCTTTGGTTGGGCCTGTTGTTGGACGTACCTATTTACGCGCGGACAGTGGGAGGAGGGGGAGCGACCCACCAACCTACCTCACAGTCACATAAAAATCGCACCTTCGGGGTTGGTCCATCCTATAATCTACCGCACCTTCGGGATAGCACCACATTTACGCGGAGGACATAGACCGGAAGTCTCGACCTTGTAGGGAGATCGGTACACCAAGAACTTAAGTTTTCAGTCTTATTATCTTGTAGGCTTTTATTTTTCTTATATTGATTTTTTTCGTTGTACATCTTTTTCATGACATTCATAATCTTTCCTTTCTCATTTTTCATAAAACATTTCATGGAACATTTGTTCTTTCGTTGTTTTTCTTTTCTTAATTCTTTACTTTACTTGTATGAATTATGTTAATCACACTTTAGCATAGCATATATAGCACATATTACTTATATATTATCACACCACATCACATCATAACAACCCAAAATACATTTATTTATGTGCAGACAATTATTCTTTGTTTATCTTATCATTATATTCCTATCGATCATAGCCTATCGTTCTATTCTATCAATCACATCTTATCGTTATATTCTAATCCTTTCATCATATCTTTCATCATAACCTATCATTGCTTCTCTTTTTTTTGTCTAACTCTTTGCTTTCATATCATTTTTCATAAAACACCTATTATTTCGTTCTCATAAAACATACCCTTTCTTAATTCCTTTCATTACCGATCATCGTTACTCTATCAATCATAACTTAACTTCCATAAAACTTTTCATAAACATCTATTCTTTCCTTTCATATCTCATCTCTTTCTTATGCATTCTATCATAACACTCTCGTTCTTACTCTTTCCATTCTTCTATCCCTCTTTATCACCTCGTTACTCTCATAAAGCTTTTATAATACATTTCCTTCATAATTCAATATATACATATATTTATATATATATTTTATAAATTATTTATTAAAACATAACTTTTAACATCATCATAGTATTGCTATAGTATTACTATAGCATCATCATAAATCACATCATGACATTTGCATACAAAACATATAAACACGATATACTTGTTCATAGTTGTAGACGGGTAAATGTCTGAACTTACTCATAGCGTACTTATCCTCTTCTTGGAATCCATCGACGTCCTTTGTCGCTTCTGGATCGGATTCCTATAGACAAACTTTGTCCGTTAATCACATTTTTATTTATAGCTTTTATTTTATTAAAAAGCTTGATTTTGATCTTATAACCTCAATTATAGCCTTAGGACAACTTTTTAAACCTTAATGGCCCTTTTTGAATTTTTCTCCAACTTTTTGAAAAATTACCATTTTACTCCTAACTTTTGACAAAATTACAATTTTACCCTTGACGTGATTTTTCATGACTTAAACCTCAATTTTGGCTTTTACAAACATTATTATCCTATTCTGAGATCATTGGGGCTATTTTCCCATAATTTGAGAATCTTTGGGCAAACTGACCATTTTGCTCCTAATAGGTCGTTTAACCATAACATTTTCATTTTCATACTTAGGCTGAATTTTCTAAATCCAAAATCATCTAATTAACTTTTTAAATCATATCAGGCCTTTTACGAATCAATTCTTATCATTTTACCAATTTTCACATTCCCGGCCCTCGGGAAGTACTATTCCGACCTAAGTGTTGATTTCATATTTTTCTTGCGTTCTAGGGTTTCGAAGGGTCAGTTTACTAATTATAACTTGCCCCTTCCTTTTTTCGTGCCCTAATTCCTCGAGGGGCTCGGGTTACCTTCCCGATCATATTTTTACCCCTCGTTTCCCATATTACCCCTAGTGCCGTTTTTAGAAATTTCGGCAGAGTTTCCCCTTAATTTTTGAGGTTCCAGCGTTTAGGAAACGCCTGAAAACCATCTATCCTGATCTAATTCTATCACGTACTATACCAGAGGCCTAGATTTTACGTAAAACTCATACTGTTTACTTAAAATCATTACATTATCGCATATTTTCTTTTTCTCCATTACAGCCATTTTCTTCTTTTTTACATACATTCTTTTTCATAATTTTCATACCAATAATTATAAAATTATATAATAGTCCCAAACAATTAAATTGCGGAATGTAAAGGGATCGAGATTTATACCGAATTGCAGTCCGGTCTCGACGGCATAAACCCTAATTCTTCGTTCTTCATATTTGAGGTCCCGTCTTGCAATTCCGACTCCGCGGATGCGTCCAGAACGTCAAAAATAGGCTATCAGGCCAAACTTCCAAAATTGGTCAACGGTCGCCGTTGACCGGCGGCGACGGTGGAAAGTGGGTAGTCCATCTTGAAGATCTCGACGTGAGGAACTCATTGGTGGTCTCAATTTCACCAATCGACACCTCTATCGCCAGAAATCACCCCTCGAAAACTCGGTCACGGCGGCGGCTTTGGAACTCCGCCGTGCCGGGGTTGTGGCGTGCAATTGACTTGGGGCTTTTGCTCCCCTCTTCACGGCGAACATTTCTGTACTGGTGGTGCAGCCTAACATCACCGGAAACGGCGAGTTCCACGGCGGCGACGTTGCGGCTTCGGACGGCGCGATCCGGAGGCCGTTCGGCTGAAACACTACCTGGGTTTTATTCTACTCTTCACCACGAGTCTTTTGGGACCGGAATCACCTTGATCGAACGTCGGACGGCGGAGATACGGCGTCGCGAAGTTTCCGGTGGCCGGCGGCTTCAGGCGGCGCGTGCGGGCTCCTCCAGCGTCGATTCCGTTGACTCGGCACACCGTTGAACTCAGCTCGACGAGAGCTTTCCGATGACACCGGCGGTGTCGAAAACGGACACCGTTTCCGATGGTCGGTTACTGTACATATTCGGGTAGAAAGAGAAAGAGAAATGAGGAGAGAGAGAATTTGTGGACAAATGAGGAAATTCCACTTTTTTTCGTTCTTTATATACTTTTTCGCCCAAAATTTCAACATGGGCTATCCTGACTAATTTGGGCGTCTTGAATCCAAATATATCAGTTTTATGTCAAGATAATATCATCTTGACCTACTTCTTGATACTGTGAGTCGCACACACGTGCTCACACATAATATCACTATTACTCATTTTTCATACTTTAACATTGTTAGAACATTTTATTTAGTTCTAAACAATATTAAATCACTAAATTTTACATTTTAACGCTTAAATTCATTGTATATTAATTTTCCGAGAAATATGAATTTTCCCGGTTGTTACAAATTTAGTCAAAAACGAATAAGAATTTATATAAAAAAAATAATACCTTTTGTTTATTAATAAAGTACAAAATAATAAGTAATATTTGTCATTAGTTGTAAATACATTATTAAAAATATGTTAATGCTTCTTTATCAGGACAATCTTTTTTTTTTGAATAACAACTTTATTTTTATATTCTTGTCATAATTATGTAAGTTTTATAATAACAAGTTATATTATTCATCAAAATTAAAAGGAGATTATTTAAAAAATTAAAAATAAAAATAATAAAAAGTTTTTATTAAAATGTGAATTATGATTAGAAATGTTTAAAAATGATTAAAATATTATTTTTTGTATTAAATAAGGGTAAAAATGTTATTTTATACCTTTATACATATAGCTAAAGACTTTTTTTACGCAAAGAAAGGTATTTTTGGCATTTTGAACATAAATAATGGTCAAACTAATGATCAATTAACAGAAGAGGTGTTTCTGTAATTTTTTTTTTTTAAGATAGAGGAGGTTAATGTTATTAGTTTTAATTAAGGGAGTCTCTGTAATTTTTAAAAAAACACAAAAATATCTGACAACTAAAAAATTAGAACCTGTTGAGATTGATAACTGCTGGTGGCTCAAGAAAGAGTACTTGTTTACAATGTGGAACTTAGAGAGTGTTTTGTAATGTTTTAGAGACACATTATAGATAGTTGTTTAGTACTTTTTTTCATATCATAATTACTTTTTATCATTTATGTTTTTAAAACTCTATATTAAACTTAAATTTTAAAAATCCATAATTTTATGTACACGAATTCAAATAGATTTTTTTTAAAATTACATTATATTTCAAGAAAAAATGTAATAAGATTTATATTAATTATTTTTTCCTTAATAAATTTTTAAAATTTTAAAATTTTATAATTTTTTTATTCTAAATAATTTTTTTTTAAATATATTTTTTAAAACTAACTTTTATTTTATTTTCAAAATACATCCTCAAGATCTTCTGCTGTCGCGTTCTTAAAAATAACAAGGTAGCGACACAAGACTGAGAAAACTGGAGCTCGAAGGGAATTTCAGAGAGAAAACTGTAGATTTGAGGACAAATGACAGCAAATCATTCGAGTTACAACCATAACAACAGCAGATTCAGAAGACACAGAAACTGTGTACGTCCCACACGTGGCACGCGTGCATAATCCACACATTGTTACAAATAGTGCATCAAACGGTACTTCAGCCAAATAGCACTGCGTTCGAGAAATCTCCCTACCACCCTAACTAGTTACAAAGTTAATTGAAAGCGGGCAAGTAATTCCTACCAATGCACACCATACATTAACTCTGTTTCTAATGGTGCGTTTGCCAACATTACAAAAACGTTTTCGCCTAAACATAATATAATTTTCATCCAAATATAAAAATTTTATATTCAAATACCATACTTTTTAATAATGTTATAAAAACAATTATTATTCCTTTGTTTTTTTAAAACAATCACAATAACCTTTTAATTCTAACTTTTTTATTATTACTTTTATTAATTATATCAATTTTTCAACTATACAATATAATTCAAATACTTTTCATCCAAACACATATTTCATTCCAATACAAAACAAATACTTTTCAATTAAATATAACACTCAAAAACCGAATTACATTCAAACTCAATTAAAATACAATAAATTTACCAATTGGTCCATAATTCTTTAGATACCAATTCAAATGACGACGAGTCCTCACATACACAGATATGTTGATAGGGATTCAATCAAGTTGCAGTAAGTGAACTGCGCGCCCCTTTTTGAAGGGGGTCAGGAAATAGCGTGTAAAGAAAGATTTGGCAGGACTTGGACTTGTTTCAACAATACGAGTAAAAATATGGGCTCCATCCCCCAACCCAATCAAGTGATTTGCATAAAATTTTGGTTCCTGCTTTTGATGAAGAAACGGGCGTTCACACGCTTATTGAATATTGCTTACAAGATCATCGAAAAGACAACTTGAACTTGAAGTGACATCGAGCACTAGAATCTAGATAGACAAGACTTCTCTGGCTAACTTCCACAACCAAGGACCCCGTTAGCTTCGATTCATTTCGATTCACAGAATGCAAGAAGATTCACACAATTCAAACATTAATGCCCAACCATAAATAATCCTAACTCTCTCTGTCTCTCTTGGCTGAAAGATCCTAATTTCCTCTAATGCTAAAACTTAGAATTTGGAAATCCCAGCCAAATCTTAACATGGTGTGCTGGCTAACAGTGCCTACATTTCAGATATTTCGCACATTCGGACCCACAAGCATTTACATAACTATGGACTTGGGGGCACCAGCTCCAGCAGTCAGTGATAAGACTTCGATCTAAGTTAGACCACTATTCTACGTAATGAAAACAGCAATGAAGTTATGCTAAAACTTAGAATTTGGAAATCCCAGCCAAATCTTAACATGGTGTGCTGGCCAGCATAAGTGCCTACATTTCAGTTATTTCGCACATTCGGACCCACAAGCCTTTACATAACTGTGGACTTGGGAACACCAGCTCCAGCAGTCAGTGATAAGACTTCGATCTAAGTTAGACCACTATTCTACGTAATGAAAACAGCAATGAAGTTATCTTCCAACCAAGCAGGAGTTAGTACTGCACTCAAAAAAATGTCTTTCTAATCAACACTCCAAAGAAAGGTGTTGAAACTATAAAGTTATACCCATTGGTAATTTTGGCCCTGCTCCCAAGTGGTACAACAATGTCATTTTATGAAACTTTCACATATTTGCAGAAATAAGATGAGCACTTTAGTGATGTTCAGGACCAATACTCACACTGAGTAGGTCTCATGAGTTAAAACTATACTTGTAGACCGATCCATTATGAGTAATGGTGCCAAACACCACCGATGTCAACTAGTCTTGCACTACTCATTAGGTACTTCATCCTTGTCACTCTATGACAGTGACACCTTGACATATTTACAGAAATAAGTATTGGACATCAATAGCATTCGACACCAATACTAACAATGGGTAGGTCATAGACGCACAAGTGAATACTATGTACTTGTGGACCCACCCAGTATGAGTAGTGGTGCTAGGCATCACCGACACCAAATGGTACTATTCTCATTGGCTACAACTCAACATCATTATCATTGAATCATGGCTACCAAAGACTGCATATACTAAACAAGGATATTCCATAAACCTTCAAACATTAGTACACTTAGACACCAATACTAACAATGAGTAGGTCACAGATGCACAAGTGAATACTATGTACTTGTGAACCCACCCAGTATGAGTAGCGGTGCTAGGCACCACCGACACCAAATGGTACTACTCTCATTGGCTACCACTCAACATCATTATCATCAAATCATGGCTACCGAAGACTGCATATACTAAACAAGGATATTCTGTAAACCTTCAAACATTAGTACACTTCGACAACCAAGGACCCCGCTAGCTTCAAATAATTTCGATTCCCAAGATACGGAAGATTCACCCAATTCAAACATTGAATGTCCAACCATAAATGATCCTAACTTTCTCTAATACTAGATACTTAAAATTTGGAAATCCTGGCTAAATCTTAACATGGTTAGTATCTACACTTCGTATTCTTCACACATTATTCACATAAGCACAGACTTGGCCACGCCTGCTCCAGCAGTTAGTGATCAGACTTTGAGATAAGAAAGTTAGGCCAGTATGCTTGACTTGGACAAATTGCTCCATCAATGTAGGGTGGTGGTCCATGCCGGTCATTCTACTTAAAGAAAACAGGAATGAAGTTAAGTTATCTTCCAAGCAAGAGTTAGTACTGCACTTAAAAAATATCTTCTTATGAAAACTCCAAAGATAGGTATTAAAACTGTAAAGATATACCCAATTGGGAATATTGGTTGAAAAGGATGAGCCCCCTTTCCAACTTACTATTCTCACCTTGCTTAACAAGTGGTACTTCCATATCATTCTATAAAACCTTTCACATATTTGCATAACTAAGACGATGGATACTTTGGTAGTGTCTGGGAGATGAGTAGATCCCACAAGTTAAAACTATCCTTGTAGACCCACCCATTACGAGTAGTGGTGCTCAGCACCACTGATGTCAACTAGTACTGCTCCCAATCATTAGGTACCACTACCATGTCATTCTATGATACCTTAACAAGCAATGCTAAGGGTCACCAGCGGTATTAAGCATCACCAACTTATAAAGGGTGGGTCACACAATAGGATCCACATTCTATAAGTGACAGTGTCTAGCACTGGTGGTGCTTTTTAGCATTTTTTTTACCTAAACATATTTACAGAAATAAGTAATGGACATAAATGGTATCTGGCACCAACGCTCACAATGAGTAGGTCCCACAAGTGAATGCTATGTACTTGTGGACCCATCCATCACAAGACCCCATCCATTATGAGTACTGGTGCTTGGCACCAACAATGACAGATGGTATGACTCTCATTAGCTACTACTCTACATAATTATCATCGAATCACGGCTTCCGAATCCTGCATATACTAAACAAGGATATTCTGAAATCCTCCAATCATCAGTAGATATCTAAAACTAGTATGATTTTAAGTTTATGATCACAACTACATTTAAGTGTATGCATAACATGAAATGGTAAAAGCCATAAGACATTTGAACACAAAATAAACCTACTAAGATATTGTGTACAAGTAACATGAAAACCTTTAAACACTACTAGATATCTGAAATTAAATTATGATCATTAAATTTCTAATCAAAATTCACAACTACAGTTGAGTATGCATAGCATGATAATTGACTTTAAACAAATGCACAAAAACTTCCTAAACGCTAAAAAAGATGAGCATGAACATCATTCTAATTATTCGCATTTCCTGTAATTCAAACCAAAATTTTGGTAATAGCTAGTCGAAATTCCAATATAAAAAAAAAAAAAAAAAAAACTCAAACTTAAACCAAAATGTATCAATGCTTTAAGAAACTTGTAAAATCAAAACCACGAAAAATCGAGATTTTCTTTCGCTTCAGCCCCAGAAGGAGAAACCAATCAAGCTCTCGCCTTTCGCCGGAGCCGCTTCCGGAGCTTCTTCAACTTATGCTTGTTCATCTTCTTCTTCCTCTTCTTCTTCGTACTATCAGCCCAAACCGTCCTCGAATCCTCGGTCCCAAGACTCCCGACATCCTCGGACTCGGCAACTCCCAATGGCGGCGGAGAAATAGGGTTCAAGCAGAGCCCAAACGGGATATTGGGGTATATTATTTGCGAACTTCGACAAGACTCGACCTTTGGGCGGGAAATTAGAGTTTCTGCAGAATCAGATATGGGGGTTTCGAGATTGTCCAGGTCAGAAGCGAAAGAAGGCGTGGGTTTTGGAGCCAAGAGGGTGTTGAGCGAAGCGAGGACCGTCGGAGATGGCTTGGTTTTGGTCAGTCTGTGAATGAGATTCGCCATTGTTGGGCGATCGGAGAAGGCAAACGGAGTTGTAGAGAGACTGGAGCAAGGGGAAGAGAGAGAAAGTTATATAGAGAGATTGGGACTGAGTCGAACTCGGAGTCTGAGTTTCCGGTTCAGTGAGCGAGTGAAGGTAGAGAGAGAGATTCAGTCAGGGATTGGTTGTTGTCCTCCGGCACAAGATTGATGAGTTTGCGCGTTTGGTGATGAAAGTGAAACGATGTCGTTTTAGTTTAAGCGACACCCAACTCATAGACAACAAACAAGTTTCTAGCTCATCGACAATTATAAATCATTTGGTGAATCAAACGACATAAAACTTCATAAACGACGAAATGACTTTCGAATAATTTCCTAAACGACATAGCGTTTTCCTTGAGAAGACAAAATCTGAAAATACAAATTATTTGTCGTTTATTTAAGGGGAAAAGAAATATATTGTTCTATATTCACCAACAAAAAAAATCCGTAAGCCCCTGCAAATTAATTTAATTGATCGGCATGTCGTTTTTTACTCCTTAAGTTTAACAACTCTAACGACGTCATACCTGCAACTGACATGTCGTATATTTTAAATGTCGTTTTCACCCACACAGCAGAAACATTATGGGAGAGGGGTAGGAAGGACAAGGGTGCAAGTATTATTTGGTTTTTGATTTTTTTTCTTTTTCTTTTTTCAAAGCTCAAGGATAGTAGGTATTCTTTTCACGAACTTATAAAACTTTTCTCCCTGATGTTTGAAAAGTGGCGGTTTAATCCCTATTTTCCCATGATTGCTCCTTCAATTTGAGACGTGAAGGCACCTTTGCCTCTGATCTTAAAAACTAAAATAAAATAATCGCACAATATTCTAATTTTAAAGGACTTAAAGGACTTTAAAGAAAACATTTTATACTTTTTATGACTTTGAGTTATCATGTAATGAACATGTTATTATCTTTGCTAACTTTTAATAAATTAATTATGAAAGAAAAAAAACTATTAAAAAAATCTAATATAAGATTTTTAGCACCATTGTCCCAAAAAAAAACTTTTTGATTTTTTCTTTATAATTTTTAATTTTAATGATTTACCTCCTTAGACGACTTGTAAAATTTTCACATTTTTTAAATGAATTTGAGTTTGAATTTGTTAGACATGGGATTATATGTCCCCACATCACATGAATTGCACGTGAATTTTCAGTCACCAATTTAACAGGAAGTTAAACACAATGAGTAAGTACATCACAACAAATTAAAAGTTTTGCGTGTTGAATTGTCAAAAATTTATAGTTTGTGGGGAGGTTAATAAAAGTGGAAAAGTTTTGAGGACAAATATGCAATAAATCCTAACTAGAATGGCTTTTAATAACCCACTCTCAGAGGCGTTTGGTAAACGCATTGCATTTTGATTGTATTTGAATGAAATTTGTTTTTTGAATGTTGTATTTGGTTGAAAAGTATTTATTTTGTATTTGAATGAAATGTGTGTTTGGATGAAAAATATTTTAGAATTGAAAAGTTAATGTGATTGGTAAAAGTAGAGATAAATAGTGAAATTGAAAAGTTGATGTGATTGTTTTAAAAATATTTTGAATAGTAATTATTTTCATAGCACTGTTACAAAATTTATATTTGATGTAAAATTATATTATATTTAAGTAAAATTAAAATTGAATATTTATCGAAATGGCCCCTCAAAAACTTCTATGCACTAAAAAACCCATATTTTACGCTCGAAAGATTTGCGCGCGAGACGATCAAAATCGAAATAACAAAAACCGAGGCGCGAAGAACTAAACCGCCATTGTCGATCGTCTCTGTTCTCAGCATTCTCCTCCCATGGAAGCCAACTCCTTCGATCCTGTAACATTCTCTTTCAATTTCAATTTAGGTTTTCTTTCTCTTTCCTTTTCTTTCTGAAACCGATTTTACCGTCTCCGTCTCAGGATCTGATTCACTCCATTTTCAAGCTCGTCTGGTCCAGAAGAGCCCTCGGTCCGGGTTCATCACCGTTTTCTGCGTCCTTTTCCTGTGCCGATCTTCGCAACTTCTTCTTGTTTAACGTTTCCTTTTTGTTTGTTTTTTTGTTTGTTTAAAGAGCGCGAGAAAAATGACGTCGCAGATGCTTTGGACGGCGAGGTAAGTGAATTTTCTTCGCGAGATTTCTCTTCCGTTTCATTTTGATTCGAATTGATCTCAAATGTACTTTAATGTCGGCTTAATTTTTTTGCGTGATTTTCCGTTTTTTTTTCCTCATGAAAATTGTGCAAAATTTTTGTCCGCAAAAATTCGTTGCAAGCTCAAAGTAGTTGTTGAGGACAGAGATTTGGGATTAGAGACTATTACTGGGAAGATAGCTGCAATTTGAGTCACAAAATTGCTATATAATATGTGGAAACTGATTTAGGTATACATGCTTAGCAATTGGGTTGAAATTTGGGTGTTTTATTTGGTATTTGATTTTTTTCTGTTTGGCTCTTCTTTTTTTGTTGTTATTAACACCTTCTGTTCTAACAATATTTATTGCTTTTTAGAGGTGTAAACTTTGAAGCCAGTTAAGGCAGATTTAGCGTTGTGCGTTATTCAGCTCATCGTCTTTCAGGAAATCTCTTGGTTGTCGGTTAAAGATGTTGTTATAGTCTCAAATGAAGTCTGATTTCCTTGCAGGTGGGAGCTGGAACATCAAAGAAGGGTCGATCGACTATTGGTTTGTTTTTACTTTTTTTCAATTGTTTCTTTATATTTATGCTTTGTTTTTTATTTATTTATTTTTTCCCAATTGTGGTGATTTTTTGGTTAAATATGCATTCTTGTTTGGTTTAGTGATTACGGAATGGTTTTAAGCTATGCTTCGTTCTTTTGATTGTTATGCTTAAGTTTCACATTTCTGATGCAGCAAACGGAAATGCACTGAAACTGAGTTGCGAGTTTCTTCGACTCTTTATTACAGGTTTGTGTATCTGAATAATGCAGAGATGCTTGTGATTCACTTAATTTTGCATTTGTGTAATGTAAATTCCTGAAGGAAATGTTGAATTGATGCAGAGGCTGTGCAGCGTGCTGCTACAATTGCTGAAGCAGAGGGTGTCAGTAAAATCGAAGCAACTCATTTGGAGAGGATTCTACCTCAGTTACTTCTGGATTTTTGAGGTATTCAGGGAAATACCAACTGATTATTGGACTGAAAGGAGCAGTTTCCTACCTATCTTCCAATAAAGTTATAAGATTTTTTTCTTACAACTTAGTATGCTTGGATTTGAACTTCTGTGCTTGCAGCGTGTTTCTTTAGCTTGGTAATATTTTTCTATGTTTGAGAGAGACTTTTCTGAAAGCAAAGGGGACAGTATGTTGGAGAGAAAGGCAGGAAATTCATTTATTGCTTTAAAGAAAGTTACCTTTCAGAAGTTTTGAGGGATAAGAGTGGCAGCACTGTACGTGAGCCTTTTTTAGTGGGAAACGCATTTTGGTGATGGTGTACTTTTTTGCTCCTTTAGAACGAGCACTTTAAGCCTTCGAAACAGTACGGTTATAATATATTGTTTGGACGGATTCCCATGTGGATCCCAGTAAACTAATGCAAGGCTTAATTCTTGATGTCTAATCGTATCATTTGATATTACAACAAGTTGAACTCTGCTTCTTCACTTTTGGAAAAGCCAAGGGGTTCTTGCAGAGAAGGTACTCCGACGCTCAAATTAGAACTTGAAAGAAAATTTTCATGGATGAAAGATGACAGAATTCAGCTAGAGAAGTCAAGAAAAGCGTACCTATCTCCTGCCCATTCACTTCTATTTATAGGCGGATAGATAGGCAGGAGATTAGTTTTCCTTTTAATCTCGATTGTTTAATTCCTTTGAATAAATTACGACCCTTGGATTTGATTCCGCTATTTGTCATCAGTTTTAGGTCATTCTGAATGATTCAAGTCTTCACTTTGAGTTTCGTTAGATCGCTCAAAGTGTTCTGGAATCTATATCGGTCTTTTATCTCTTCTAAGTTGTAAGTCAGATCCAGATCAATCTTGTTAACTAAAGACGTCATTCTGCATTTATTAAAACATTGTCATTTGTCTATTAAAATATTTCACTCCCACATGCATACATATGTATAAATACATACATACATATATATATATATATATTTACACACACACGTATAGATTATTTTAAGGCCTTCAAGAAGATTTTGTAATGGCTCAGCCAAATGAGAAAGCCTGATATCATCATTCTGGAGACGATGGATTCCTAGGATTATCCAATATTCATCGTAACATCCTAGGACGTGTACATGGGCCTTTTTTTTTTTTGGTGGGGGAGGGGGCTGCAGCGCGGGGGTTGTGTGCGCTTGTGCTTGTGCATTCACATCTTTTATTTATGTTTCATAAAAAACACCTTTAGTTTTAGTGGAAAGAAGGCTCGGAAGTTGAGTAAATATATCTTGCTTTTGAAGAAGGCTGATCTGTAATGATTTGTCGGGATGAGAGATTTATAATAGGATATTCGTTTGATGTATACAAAAATATTGGCTTATATATATACATATATTTAGGATACTACACCTTGCATGATACTTGCTTTCCAGCATTCTAGCGTGGATAAATGATTTGTTGTCAAGGTTCAAGAATTCTTAGTAGATTTTCTAGTGATACTTCTTCAACAGACTCCTTGCACTTGGCTTTTAATCTTCGTATCAATACCGCAAGATTCCCTTCATCCCCTCTTTTACAACTGATAGTATTTCAAAAAATCTATATGTTTTTGTGGTTGAAATCAGTGAAAGGAGCTAGGCACTTTAGCTTCTTGTTGCTCCCATCTGGGTCCAAGCTGTCTGGTATCATCCTCCTTTTGTTCATTTCCCTTATTATCTAATTTGATATAGTTATTTTGTAAAATCTATCTGCTTATGGGCAAAGTTAATCTGCAGATATCTAGATAACGTGTCCTCCAAGGGAGTGAAAGCAAATTATGTAAACCTTATTCGGATGAGGAATCAAGCTGATATTGTATTAATATAGAAAATGTCAAACGTAAATATTTATCTTGCTTAACATGGCAGAACTACACATTACTTCATAGCTTCCTTGACTATAGAAAAATTAATCTTACACTTGCTATTTTTGTTTTTATTGGATAGAGTTTGTTTGTTTTTTTTTTTCCTTTTAAACACCACACACATTCTTAATACCTACATACTTAATGTTTGATCTGAGACAACATGCATCTTACATCCTTGCTGTCGGGCCTCTCTTTTGGATTATCCTGAGTGCAAAAGCAAGCAATCTTCAAAGCCAAGAGCATTTGCTCCTCAAAGCCATTCCCCACAAGGTTTGGATCGATTGCCCTCTGAGGATTTTCCGAAGTCATTACACTCCTCATCCACTTAACCAAGCCAATCTCATCTTGTTCCTGAAAAAATTCATCCGACGGAAGCCTCCCCATGACCAGAACCCCAAGCAAAACGCCAAAGCTATACATATCACACTTGTCAGTAAACTTGAGTGTTTGGTGGTACTCTGGTGCTATGTATCCCACGGTTCCGGCAACATTGGAACTTGTGACATGCGTATGAGCATCAGGCAGCGCTTTTGCAAGACCAAAATCTGCAATTCTAGCTTCCATATTATCATCAAGAAGGACATTTCCAGGCTTGAGATCTCTGTGAATTATACGTGGGTTATGGTTCAAGTGTAGATATTCTAGCCCGGCAGCCACTCCTAGAGCTATTTTATGCCTAGAAGGCCAATCCAACACCCTATTCCCTTCCATGACCTGGGTCAACATGTCGTGTAAGCTACCATTCTTCATGAATTCATAAACAAGGTAGTGACAGTCAGGTCGAGGAACATGAGCCAACAGAGGAAGCAGATTCCGGTGTCGAATTTGACCGACGGTGGTTATCTCTGATCGAATTTGACGCATTTTCTTGTTCAGAAGTTTGCTATCTTCATCGGTTAACTCCGCCGCATCCTTGGGGGGTTGAATTATCTTCTTTATAGCAATCCATTTTCCGTTGCTTCCAGGCAATTCAGCTTTGTACACTTCTCCACAGCCACCACTTCCTATCTTTTCTAACGAAGCAAGCCCATCTTCCTTTTCCAAGAAAGCCAAGTCCTCTTTCTTTTTGATCAGGGGACTAAATATTGCAGGACCTCCGTCCTTACCTCCACCTTTGACCAGAGCCAGGAGCATCTTAAACATGAGAGAAAAGACAAAGCCAGATAGACAACCAGCAAAAGCTCCAGCCAAAAATCCCAGAATCCATCCTAATACCTTCTTTCTGCGGTTTTTATGCTTCTTGTGGTGTTCGTGCGATGGAGCTGGAGCTGGAGCATTAGAAGATTTATACGCCGTAGAGTTTTGATGGCCTTTTGAAGTTAAATTGGAGCGCTCAGTAAATATGTAGCGTTTTGGAGTGTCAGACGTTGACTGCTCGACCCTTTTCAATTGAGGCAATGAGCCTTCCAGGAACTGGTTTCCGGAGAGGTCGAAGACTCTAAGATTGCGAAACGAACGAATGGATGCCGGAATTTTCCCAGCGAAGAGATTGTTCGCAATAGAAAGCCTTTCCAGGTTGGGAAAGTACTTCAAGAAACTCAGGTTTCCAGAAAGCTTATTGGAAGAAAGATCAAGGACTCGCAGACGAATCAGCGACGACAAGTTTGCGGGAACCTCCCCCGAAAACTTGTTGTTGCCGAGGTTGAGGATTTCCAGCTTTCGGCAGTCAACTATCTCGGCTGGTATTTGGTCAACAAGGTTGTTGCCAGAAAGAGAAAGCTCTTTAAGCTCCGAGAGCCGTCCGATCGCCGGGGACAGAGCCCCGGTGAGCTGCTGGGATTTAAAGATGAGCCTGGTGATCCTTAGAACATAGGTATTGTCATCAGCCAGCCTCCTCTCGCAGAACACCCCGGGGATGTTGCATGGAGCAGCAGAGAGCTCGAGCTGACTTGGTATTCCCAAGTCTTTTTGGATGTTGGAGAGGGCTTTGAGGTCTGAAGGGTCTAAAGTTGGTCTCCCATGAATGAGGACGAAGAGACAGAGAAAGGTGAGAAGATAGAGGTAGGTTTTGGCAGAGAAGATTGCCATTTCTGGCAGGTTGTTTTGTTGGTTGATGAGGCTTCTTGGATCGGTAGGCAGGTTTCAGAAGTTCATATTCCTAACAGGTTGGTGAGGTTTGTTTGTTTTTATATACTGCAACACCGTGTGGAAAATATGACAATTGGAGCCCACCTTTTTAATTAGTTGTATTTTGGCTTTTAGGGTAGTATTTGTATACTTGGTTTTCTGTGTCTAGACCTTCACACCACTATTTAAGTCCTACGACTTAACGAAGAATATAGCTAAAGAGATCAAAACTGGAGTAACGAACTGATTTAACTGTCTGCATGTCACTAGGGACGGAGTCAATTTATTATATGTATATTAAAGGATACAATTTTTAAAGAAGCTTATAGAAGAATAATCAATTTTTAATAGGGGTGAGATAAGAAAAATATGAAATTTTAAAAATGTTTTTAAATTTTGATGTTGAGTCGTCCAAATCCAGTTATCTTAATTTAGAAAAAAAGACATTTGTCATTTGCGGATACTCCCTTGTTTATAACACTTTTACATAAGTTAGAATTCAAAACAGAACTATCAAAGGTTGAATTATTCTGTTCGAATCGGTTATTATTTAAGCTCACTTTATTCTTGAAGTTGATATTATTGGTTATTAATGAACAGAGTTTGTCTGCAAATTGTATTTTCTATACCGTTGATCCTATTTAAAAATACACTCCCGGTATGCCTGTTCTGGTGTATTATTGGTAGACTATACATTTACATTTAATAGTCCTATTCTTTGAAAATTTCAGCGCCACTCAAGTGTTTTAACCAGTCTAAACGCAATACTGCTGTATCCATTGGGTGAATATTGTTGTCACTGACTGCTTATTGGCAAATCAAAGCTGGAAACTTCGACGAAGTCTTGGCTGGACGATGTCATCCATTAAAGCAGCTCGGCGGGTCAAGTCAACCCACAGAATAGGAAGTCTTCTATCGAATTTGGACCGTTAGATCGTTTGCGTTTGATCAATGGTTTTGATTTGGACACGTGGCTGCAGATTCCTTTCAGTATCAATGCTAGGATTCTACTTGTTGACTTATCCCGCAGCTGGCACTGGCATCACGGAAATTTGGCTTTTAAACGTTTTTCTTGGGATATAGGGTGGGTTCCATGTCCTATCCCAAAAAAAAAAAAAAAAAAAAAAAAAAAAAAAAATAGTATGTGCTCCTGATCATACTCTAATAATAAAGTGGTACATCATAAAATATAATGGAACTAAAAATTGCCCACTTCTATTGTCTGCAAATTGCACCATCATATAATATTACTGTCGGGGTCTTCAACATTGTCAATTTTGCTTGTGTTTGATTCATCCATTATAACTAAGTTTTTTAGACTGAAATTATTTAGTTTTTAAAAAATTAATTAAAGTTTTTGTTGATTTCTTAGAAAAACAAAAAAAATGAGCTAGAAAATATAAGTTTGGAATGTTGATTCAAATAAGGGTTTTTTTATAACTTATTGTTTTAAAAAAATGCTTACGGGAATTATCGATACTAAACCTTATTATTAATGAAAGGTGAACTCTACTTGTAAGTCTTACATCACAGGATCCATCTTTTATTAATGGATGATGTTTAATACTATTTATACCCTGTAGCAATGCTCATGGTTCCTACCACCTTTTTGATAATTACTGTCCCTAATCCTAAACTTCACATCACCTTCACTCACTTGCTCCTGGCAATTTCTTGGCGTTTATCTAGTTTTATCTTGATAACCCAAACTGAGCAAATTCTTTTCTCTTCCTAGTAATGGAATGGATTGGTTTTTATTCATTCTTAAATGACTCTTTTTATTAAATTCCATAGATAATTTATATGCATAGGAGCTGTTTCATGTTGGAGATACTCCTTATCGTTAATTTAGAATGAATGGAGGAAATAATTCTTTCTCGGAATACTTGATTATTGGAAAGAAAACCTACATTTTCGTTGCAATTCACATCGAAAATGACGGAACTTGACGAAGGGTAGGGAATGTCATATTCTATTAATTTCTTTATTTCTTGGTTCCTTCCTTGTCTGCTCAGGACCTGCGACTTTTTGGTCACTAGAAAACAACAGGAGAAGACTTATGAGTCTACCCCAAACTTACATTGCAATTGTTAAAATAAAACATTTTCCACATACTCATAGAATGTATCTCACTTTATCTCTTAATATATATACTAGAAATATTTGGAAATTTTTTTTAATGAAAGTGTTAAAAAAATATATGATGAAAACTAATCAAATCTGCACCTTGTGAAAAGTAGATTCGGTCGGAAAAAGATCGAACTAATGCTTTATTCAGCATAAATTTTGTTTTTGGTCTTTTTGCAAGAATAGTTTTTGTTTGTACATTCCTATAGGAATTTCGTCGACATATCTCTTTATTTGAGCCTCTTTTCTTGTTCTTTTAATTTAATTTACGTAAGTTTTTAATTAAAATAATATGATATTTAAATTAAAAAATATTTTTAATTGGTTTGTTATGATTTCATAAGAGGGTCGAATGAATCCGGTTTTTTCTCCAGTCTTTTCTGGCAGGAAAAAACCAATAAGATTCCAGACGGCGTGGCTTAGGGGGGCTCCAGTGGGAAAGCCGAAATGAAAAGCTTCGTTTGGTTTTAGTTATGATTGTCACTAGTATTGAAGGTCGCATCGATAATTAACTCTCCTTTTTTCATTACAGCATGGAAAACGAAAGTTGCCTGCGACCTCCATCCATTGGAAGTCTTTGTGCGTGTTTAGTTTTATTTCCAAAACAGATTTCACGATTCTCTAGAAAATCGATTTCAAAATCGGTGTGAAATTGTGTTTGGTTTGTATTGTTTTTGAAAACAGATTTCAAAACGAATCCAAAATCTCCTTTGCTCCCAACGTAAAATTGAAAACGACTAAAAGTCGTTTTCTCTGATTTCATTTTTCCTATTTCTCCCGTTTCTCTGATTTAATTATTATGGTTAATTAAGATTTAATTGATATAATAATTAATTAAATATTATGGTTATTAATTTTTAATTTATTTTTCAATTAAAAAATTTTATTAATTTTTAATTTTTGGCCTTCATAATAATTTTTTTTTAAATCAAACATAAATATATTTTTATAGAATACTTATAAAATGACTGGTTTTCAAAAATATAACCAAACACAGTTTCACTTTTTTTTTTTCTCAAAACATACACTCAGAAAATAAAACCAAACACAATTTTAGAAATGTTCTGAGAATTGTTTTCAAAACAATCTCAAATTCAGAGAATTTGAAAACATGATAGATTTCAAAAATAATACCAAACGCTACCTTTCTTTTTCGTTTTCTATGTTGGTTTTGTCTTCCTGGCGGGTCTTTTGGGTCAGGCCAGTTTATTATTGCATGAGAGGATTCAACTAGCAATCCTTTTAGTAGCTGCGAAATTGGTTGGAGATTTATTTTGCACTTATCGTTTTGCCAAACTGGGCCATACTTTGATTCCTCGAATTTCCATGACGCCATTTTCTGTCTTTGTGAGTAGCGGTGAAGCCAGCTTATGGATTTAATAGGAGCGTATATTAAAGAACAAAGTTTTAAAGGGGTAGGGATAATCAATTTTATTAAGAATAAAATGAAAAAAAATATAACGTTTTTGAAAAGAAAATTGAATAATATAAAATGTTCACTGTAGACGGAAGCCCCTCCTTAGACCATTGATTTTGAGACAATGGAATTCATATATATTATATGAAACTTGAACTCAAGGTATAAGCTAGATTTGTTGGAATCTTAATTTGGCCATTATGGGAAGAACAAAGGATAAATTTAATAAAATAAAAAAAGGCAACAAAGTAGGAGGGAATGTTTGTCAAATCACTTAAAAAATCATATAATACAAAGATTCATGTTTTTATTCTTTTTTTCATGCAGTTTGAAAGAGACAAAAAGGAAAAAGAGCACAAGAAAGATTATTCACTTACAATAACGTGAGTTGCTTCATAGAGAGCCTTGTCTATTGCTTCTAGCTAAGAAAATGCTAGTCATATTTAATGGAATTTAATGGTATGCCTATGCAGGTAATGGTACAGTACCGTTGCGATTTTCCAGTTGCTCGTTGGCTGTCTTTTCCAACAAGGTAATTCCGCTCTCCAACCTTTCTTTCTTTCATTTTTGTAAATTGTGACGAAGCTGAACACTTTCGTGAATGATTATATATCCATGCTTATTTTGGTAATTTGTTCCTTAATTTTTGAATAACTACGAGAAGCATACTTGAAAATGAGAAATCATATGTTAATTCTGGGTGAGGGAGCTTTTTATTTTTGATCAGAGGCTTTTGTTGTCATTGTTGAATTCATTTTTGATATTTTCTTACCTAGAAAGCTTGATCAATGAAAGTAATAATGTGATTACACAATATCTAAAAGGTTGAGAAATATGAAATTTGAAGGAAGGTAGCTTGAATTGTCATGCAAATCTGAATTAGCCCCTTTTCAATATGTTTATAACTATTACATACTTTTTTTTTTTTTTTTTAAATGAAAGAAAACTGATCATAGAGGAAATATTTTAGTGAAGACTATGATTGCCATGTCATGCATACTAATGCTGGGAGTATGCAATTAGTCTAGGAAATCATATCTAGTCTGATTAAGTTTCAGTCAATAAGAAATCCTTACAAAAATTTGATGACTTTTTCATTTTATTGTTTATGTCATTATACCGACCATGAAAAAAAGATGAAAAGATGATTATTATTATTTGCTAATTTAATGGAAACAATCGCCAAATAAAAACATGAGAAAGTGTGCTAGTCATAGTCGTGATTAGATGAATTTGCCCGTGAGTTTCGTGTTTATTTTTATTTTTATTTTTTTGTAAAAAAATAAAATAGGATAAGTAGTGTCCTCACGCTCCCACCTAGACGTGTGCTCATTTTTATTAATCCATGGAAAAATAATGGTAGAGATAGGAGAAAAAGAAACGGGGATTTACTTTAAAAGCAATATATATTCTGTATCTCTCAAGATTTATTTAAAAAAAAAAATGTACACAAGTTAGACTAGAGTTCATCACGGAGAATTATATTAAAAAAAGACTTGTGGGCATTAGTTGTCTTGTTCAGACATGCTTCTGAATTACTGCGTAGAATTGCATTAGATTTTGTTTATCAGGGCAATTTTATGCTCGAATCACCAAGGTCCAACATTTCAGCGCCTGATGATGTTGATTATAATTGGTGCTATTGGAGCATTAACAAGTTGCTGCTCTTCCATTTAAGCAAAAAAAACAAGTTGACTGTCCCGGTTTTACGTGCCTCATAGATAACAAAGTCATAGATTTTTTTCTTCTTTTGCTGGAAATGATAAAGCCTCCATAGATTAGGGAACTGCTCAGGTTTATTAATTATCAGGACTTTTTCTGTGGCATAGCGTGGAATGAGTTGAGAAGAATAGGATGCCTCAAAATTGAGAAATAAGCATAACTCTTCTTTTTTTTTTTTGGCCAGTATATGCATTCCTCTTGTATCACCCACTATTTGGTTGGTTGGTAAGACCTGTTTGTTCTTTTCGAGAAGATTTCGGGTTTGAGCAAGTCCTACTAAACAGATGGGGTTTATAGACAATCCATTTTGTAAAAGATCTATACCACGGACGGATGTTTTGCCCTAATCAGACAATCCCAAATCCCAACTCTTTTGTGTTTTTTGTCCAATTGGACCCAATGGGAATTACAAGCCCTTTTTCTCCTATTATTTTAACGTGGGCCTAATTTTGGTTGACTTTTGTGGGTCGTTTGTCAGTTGGTTAGGTGTTCAGCACAGCCAAATTCACCGTGCTAAGGTCGAAGGAATGTGCGTCTAAGTTTAAAAACTTCCTTCCATCCAAATGCCTTTGTAGCTTAAGCAGCATTTTTAGTTTTAGAACATTATTTCATTAAGAGGAATTCGCTAGTTGAACTTTTGCTTGAATTTAATGGAGTAACCAATAAGTAGAAAGAGAGAGAGAACATAGTACTCAATACGGTATCAAAAGCACTGTTATTGTACTATCCTACAGATAGCTTGAATTTTCGGAGTAAAACTTTCTTAACACCAAATGTAAAGACAGTACAGACTCAGTAGCTGTCCCAGATGGAGCCAAGCCAAGAGCCACTGCACCTTTTACACCAAACTTCTTAGTACTACAAGGCAAACCTAGAAAGCTCCAAAGGAAATAGCAGAACAACAAACATTACAGACCAAACTTAATATGACAGGCTAACGTACACGTACCCATACAACACTACCGCCATGCTTGACATAGCTTTGCCAACAACACTTTTATCAATCGATGCAGCAGCGGAACATGAAGAACTTCTCCATCTCACGCCCGCACTCCGTGCAGACCACCTTCTGAGGGATGTCCTGACCAATCCCAGGGAGGATCAGGCGGGTGCAGTGTTGCGGTGAGTGGCGCCTCCGCATCTCCTCACCAAGTGCCGGGACCAGTCCGCTCAGCCTAGCCTCATTTTCCCATTGCTGAAACTCATTAAGGGTCAGGAGTGCCAGCTGGCCATTGGCACGGGCCATCTCGGACTGGCCATGCCAAACTGAGACCCAGCCTTGGTCGCTGCCATCGTAGCTGAGCAGAGTCATGACCTCCTTCAGCACCGGGTCGTTCTCAATCGTCTTCCCATAACGACCCTTTGAGCACCTCATGCTTTCAAGTCTGGACCAGAAGAACCACATGGATGTCTGGTTAGGCAAGGTGTGGCTGAGATTTTCTGTTTCGATGGTGGTGCTGGTTCTCCTCATCCGTTCTTTCGACACATTGCTCTTCCCGACATAGATCATTTCTAACTCAATGCCAAGAGCTATTGCTACTTGTTTTGCTCTGACGGTGAATTCTCTGATCCAATTAATGTTGTCGCCTCCGTACAAGCATATATATTTACCTTGTGCAATCTGAAGTGAGAATCTATTAACATATTTTCAAACACTATCATAGGACTCTGCACTAAATTTGGTTTGTTTATTAATCTGTATCACACGACTATGTCGTGATCAATCACTAAATTTGTTCAATATATATGGTGATTAATCAGTGTTTTTATATATCAATGAAGGGATTGATTGAGAATTTCTAAATGAAGAGTAAAAAATACCCATTGTAGTAATTCCTGATCAATGCCGTCAACAAGTAGCTTCAACGTCCAACTCTCTGCATCCCACATTGCTTCCTCTTTGTCATGACTGAATGGGAAGGCCGAATTATTCCAGATCCACATTGCGTGCATGGCATTCGTGGAGGACACCTTTCCTTGTGGGTCTATTGCCACTATGATCAACTTCTTGTCGAAATTCCACTTCTCTCTGATGTACTTAACAACCGGAGGCTCAATTATCTGAGGGCTGTGCACAGAGTGCCATGGCATCATTGTTAGTAGCTCCGAGAATTTCTTTTCATGATCTTTACTCCAATTTGCTATTCTGTCCACAACAGGGAGCCACACCAGCTCATACGGAGCATCTTTTGCATGAAGATCGTACATACCAATATGCATCATCCTCGTTTCATATATACTGGAAAGGACCGCGATCTCTTCGTGTGATAGATCGAGATCGGATATCAGAAGCAGCACATGCTTTCTCCTTAAGCCTTCAATGCTAACCTGTATTTGTCGTGAGCATTGTGTTGATTCAGTTTTGTGTTTTATTGAGATTACCAGTTCAAGGAAATACACGGGGTGAGTTTCGGAAGAGTGAATTACCCTTGCTTTGGGGTTGCCAAACAAGAGGGCTTGATCATCCCTAGTGGAAATCAAAGCTCTGAGGACCTTCATGTTGTCCAGATGGGTGCTCTCGAGAAGGCGTACAAGGTTCCTGTATTCCTCTTCGTATCTAATCTTCTCTGAACCCCATTTGAATTTTATTTTTCATCAGTACTTCAAATGCAATTTTGAGAGAAAACTAAAGAGATATACATTTTGAACAAGGCAAAGTATACTTAAGGTGATTTTCAACTTTACGTTTAAGGGATACTATATATTTGTACTTCTGATATTGAATGTCGAAGGACTTACCTATATTTTTACGGCAAACATCAAGTTCAGCTGCAAGGAGATCATTAATATTGATAAGCTTATGAGCCAAGCTTGACAATTCCCATAACTCTGAGGTTGATGCCACGTGCCTGGAATGTAGATTAAGACAAAGCTGCTGTTAATTTTTCGTAATGTTTTAAGTTAGAATTTGATTGTGTCATGGTTTTCTAATGCCTTACTCATATCTAAAATCGGTGAGGCTAGTAACATGCCAGGCACAGGCGACTATGCTTCGAATTGTCCAATAGGCAGCAGCAGGTATATGAGCCTTCGCAACTGCTACTTGTGCTGAGACCTGTGAAAGGTATTCTGTTGGTAGTTCATTGAACTTGGCAATTTGTTTTGTCACCTTTACAATGGCATTGAGGAGCTTCTCGATTGCTTCAAGTTGAGGCTTCAGTGCTTGGGAATGCTCTATGATGTCCGAGAGCTGCTTCAGGATGGCCACGGCCTTGGCCAGTGGAGTTGTAGTGCAGAGCTGAGCCACAAGCCAGAACTCTCCATAAGTGGCAGAGAAACCAGCCAAGGTTAGGACCACTTTCGCTTCCCATGGATAGTTTGAAAGCATCTTGAATAAAGCCAGAGTAGATCCATGCAGATCTCCTCCAGAGCACTTGCAAAAAATCTGCCAGTTCATGGTATTTACTATTTACTTATCATTGTGTGAAGGGGGAAAAAAAAAAAACCCAAGTAGAATGAATTGAATTTAAGAGTACAACAAGACACGACAATTCAGACCTTGGAATACTTAACTTGGCCCAAGCACGTCAATTTATCCCTTTTGGTTTCCTTTTCAGTATCGAATATTTGTTTTAAAGTCACTTAAATACAATGGTATGTAACTTATCAAACAGGGAAAATTGAAATATTTTGCAATAGAAGGACAAGGAAATCCTGCTTTCTTTTGAAAAGATGTATGCTTTTACTGTAAAGAATAATGCTTTTCCCTGGAAAATGAGTAAATAAACGGGTTTCATTTGAACACACACACGTATATATATATATGTATATATATATCTATAACCAGCACTAGTTAAGACAACTGGAAATGTTGAGAGGAACCGCATTGTTAAATTCCGTTAATTGAACTGACCTCGCAGGAAATCTTATGTATAATTTGACACAGTCCGTCCAACAAGTCATCAAAGCTAGCCACACCGGCCTTCTCATCCAATGAATCATGCGTGCCCTGCATCAAGACTAAACCAAGTCACCAGCCAAATACAACAAAACCGAAATCACTCGACAAGATTTTGAAAATCTATAAGAGAAATCTTATTTTCGAGACAACAAGCCTAAAGCACAGAGAAACCAGAAAGAGAGAAAAGAGAGAAGAGAGAGAAGATACGTTTATGATGCCATCAATGCCAGGAGCAACCCTGTGCAGAATATCCTCGATGACAGAGAGAACTGGTCTGACATCGATGAGGTAGTTAGTCTCCGAATTATGAGTATCAAGGATTTGCTTCACCAACATGTTGTCGTCGGACTGGCTGAACTTCTTGCGCTGCAGGTCTTTCTTTCCAGGCATCAACTTAGGAACCAATGCCTGAGCGAAATTGTCGGCCATGATGATCTTTTCGGGGAAAAAAACGTCAACTAACGGTTTAAGAGAGGGATAGGATGTAGTGGTTTTTGTTCTGTGGTGTGGAAGATTTGAACAAAAGGAGAGCTTTATATATAGTGTTGAGAGGATGGAATAAAGCCCAACTGAACTAGTACCTTGCTTGTGAAGTGAGTCTAATCAAAAGCTAAAACCATGCATAGGTGGATAAATTTTAACCTATGTATTTGAATGTGGTGGCCCTAATCATGACTGCAGCATAAAGGGTCTTGCATCTTTGGAGTGTTCAGTCAAAAGGGAATTTGGAAAGATGAAACCATCTAAACTTATACCAAATTTGCCAGCTTAGATCAGTTTAAAATTCTTAACACCAAAATGACCCTCATCTTTTGCTTCCGTAAAATACCTCTTTTCCACAAATACAGATTGTTAGGAAGGGTCTGGCTGCCGTAAGGATTAGGGATTAGAGAAAGAGTGGTGTTACGGATATTCATTCTAATCTAAACTTTTAAGTACCAATTCATGTGGTGATAAATTATCATTTTTTTTATTTATAGATACAATTAATTTATATAACATTAATTTAAATTTTTATCAATGAAAAAAATGATAACTTACATGTTATGTAAATTGATATTCAAAAGTTATATTTTTCTCAGAAAGATGTTACGTAATAGCTATTGTTTATTATTTAGTAGAATATATGAATGTATGAATACGCCACTTCCCTCTGGGCAATTGTGTTAGTCGGGCGACATGCTCAAGTAATGAGGTCCACAGCTTGTGAGAGAGACCTACCTAGTCTTGACTGGTTGAATAGGATCACTCTCACGATGACCAGTTTGCTTTGTTAAAAGGGGGTATGGAGAAATACCATGTGCTGTATACAGTAATATAATATGCAGGAAAAGCTGCCACTTGGGAGTTTTTTTTTTTTTTTTTAAGAATCCTTTATTTTTTAAAAATTCTAAAAAAAAAGAATTAATAAAAAAAAGGAAAAGAAAAAAGAAAAAGATAAAGGGGTGAGGAGGAAAAATAAAATAAAGAGGAACAATTAGCAGATCTACTAGGATTATGCCACTATGGTGCTTGCCTAGGAACAGTTGGTCTCATGATTCTTGTTTTGAGCCTCATCAGATTTAAGGACTGAAACTCTAGAGATCTAGAAAAAAGAGAAGGCTTATTTTCAGGGTATCACCAAATTTAAGGACTGAAACCGTTGAAGGATAAGAGATGTTATTTTCAATTTTAATAACACCATGCCGAACATTTCAAATATTTTCTGCACTTTCTTTTGTGCTCTTAATATATAACTATGAAGAGTTACAGTTTTAGCTCAAAGAAAGAAAGGGGGGGGGGGGGGGGGGCGGGGGGGCGGGGGGGGGAATGAAAATGAAAAAGAAAAGAAAGAACCTGACGATTATTATTGAATTTCACAATCCTGTATATAACTACTCAAAATTGCACTGGATATGGTTAACTTTTTGAAGAGTTTGTATAAATACATACATATTATAAATAACATAAATCTCAGTTGTTGGTTTACTTGATTGAAATGGAGCACCAAATAACATATTTCGATAATAAAAAAAAGAAGTAGTGGATGAATTATGCCATTTGAGTCGTTAAGCGAAAGGAATTTAATTACAAAATACAGGATCATGAACAAGAAATTGTTTGTATCAAATTGATCAAAGAAGGTAAGGTGCCTTTATAAACTACTAGGATTAAAATTGATTACAATTCAAGATACACACACACATATGGGGCTCAAGATGTCAAGTTTTAAATAATTATAATACACTTACTTATATGATAAAACTCATTATTAGGCTACTCTTATAGTTAATATGAGTTTTAATAGGTCTCTTTCTTAATACAAACCTTAAAACTTTGGGTTTGTAATGGATATAAATTTTTATGTTCAAGATGATGAATTTAATATAATTTTTGTTATTTTTTAGAAAGAAACAAAATTAAATTTAAAAATTTAAGTTCGAACTTGTAAATTAAATAAGATCTTACGTGTTAGGTAAAATTATTTTACATTTAAAGGCAATGATTTGCTAAAACAAAAAAACAAAAAACAAAGAAACAGGGCCTTCCAAGGGATACCTTGATAGTGTCAAGTCCTCCTCCATTGCCTACACATCACATTTTAAAATCAACTTAGGGTTCAAGAATTTTGTTTCTTAATTTTTTTCCCCCGCTCCTTTTTGCTTAGGATTCGAACCTTGTATTTACAAGATAAATATCATATTTATGTTTTGCTTTTGCCAAATATAAAAAAAAGAAAAGAAGACAAGTATGGAGTTATGAGAAAGAGAAGTAGAAAATGAGAGAGTACTTTAATAACACAAAGGAATCAATAAAGTTATCACCATTGATATTCCACACGTAGGACAAAAGAACTAGACAAAGTAGTAATAGTAACATGCCTGTATCGTCCAAAAGAAGGAATTACGTACGTACGTGAACAAATGCATGAAATCATTTCCTACCTAGCTTTTGCGTGTAGGTTTTCCTTAAATACTAATATTATGATGCTTCTGAAAATATATATACATATAAAGTCACACCTCAGATGAACTGTGATGTTACGTCAGCTTGCAGAGGTAAATATACAAACGTAAGCAGTTCATTTTTTCAAAAATAATAAAGCACAAAATGCAAGTTATGATATTTAAGTCCCGTTAAAGGTGCGTTTTGAGGACCTTCAAAACTTTTTTTTTTTTTTCAAAATTTTATTATTTTTTATTATTTATATTTTTAAAATATTATAGTAAATTTTAAATTTTAAAAATTTATAATTTTGTGTATATAAGTTGAAATAAGATAATTTTTTTTAAATTATATAGAATTTCGAGAGGAACGAAACAATATCCATATTGATATATTTTTTAAATTTTTTATTTTTTCATCATAAACAGTTTTTTTTCTCAAATACATTTTTCAAAACAACTTTTTCCAACTTAAAAATAATATCTCCAAGCATCTCCCCCAAACTCCTCCTTAATTTATAAATTGATAATTCATTTGGTAAACACATTGTGTTTTAATTATGTTTGAATATAATTCATTTTTAAGTGTTATATTTGGTTGAAAAGTATTTATTTTGTATTTGAATGAAATATGTGTTTGGATGAAAAGTATTTTAGAGTTGAAAAGTTGATGTGATTGATAAAAATAGAGATAAAAAGTTAGAGTTAAAAAATTAATGTGATTGTTAGCACTGTTGAAAAAGATTATATTTGAATGTAAAATTTTACATTTGGTGTAAAATTACATTGTATTTAAATACAACAATACTAAAAAATGTTTGTCAAACGAGCACTGAGTTTAAATTAAAATTAATTTTTTAAATTTAAATTAATTGATTTAATTATAATTTTCTTAAATTTTTAGAAAAACAATTCAAAAATTTGGATTCAGATCTAATTAATAAATGGGGTTAAGAAGCTCTAATTGAGATCCAATTTATCCAGAATTCTTTCTATAGTCTATAGCTACATTATTAATTTCACTTATTTTTTTAGCAAAAAAAAAAAAAAATTCATCTATAAGTGTTTTATTTAGGATAATAATAGTTAATGTAATTTCAATTTTGTTTTAATTTTTGTTTTAATTTTCAATTGCGCCTTTGCTTTATAAGAAAAAACAATAACAGTGCATCCAGTTAATATTTAATATATATATATAATCATGTGTTTACACAAAAACAACTTATCAACAATTTTTTTTATAGTGCCCCTGCAAAATTTTTCTAGTTTCACTTTGAAATGGTATGTTAAATTTTGCACTTATGATCATATAATCAATATCAATATTAATGGTTTAGAAATGTGTTTCATTATTATTATTTTTTAGAGAACTTACCAAGTTGTTGTGAAATTGTGATATTCCGTTAGAGCTGTATAAAACATCTAGCTTACTTCATAAACACTCCATCTTTAAGAAACATGGACACCATCCACATAAACGTTTAAATCAAAAGAAGAAGAAAAAGAAAAGTTTAAACATTTCATTGGATAATAGAACAACTTTAACCGGAAAAGGGAAAATAAAATAAAATCAACTTTTTTCTGAAGTAATTATTAAATTAGTACTCTTATTATTTTTTGATTAGGATGGAGAGAAAATTTTTAACCCCTTAATTCCGTATCAAATTAAAGAGGACAATAGAGATTAGCGAGGATTATCTATTAGAAGGAAAGTAGATGAATTCCCCAACTTAATTTGATCATTAACAAATGCTTTTAATATTGTCCTTCTTCTTTTCTTTTTGCACGGATTAACTGATTTTTCCCCCTTGAATCTTGATGTCGCCCGGAAGTAAAAGTGGCCTT
Source organism: Antiaris toxicaria (assembly GCA_035233585.1). Taxonomy (NCBI): domain Eukaryota; kingdom Viridiplantae; phylum Streptophyta; class Magnoliopsida; order Rosales; family Moraceae; genus Antiaris; species Antiaris toxicaria. The sequence goes on from CP141155.1 coordinate 5,008,319, forward strand.
AATTTTGAAACCAAGTACTATATATTTGCCGTTACGCATAAATATTTATTGAAAGACACTTGATAAGGTGTTGAAAGGATCAAATCCAGCTTTTTTCTTTTACCTAAATATATATATATATATATACACATTTTATTGAGATTAACCTTTTTATGTTTTGAATTAGCCAATAGATTGTTTTTGGAAGAATAAAGAAAAGTGTGAAAACAACCTCCTAAATGGATCTTTTTTTTTTTTTTTTTGCATTTTTGTTTGGATTTCCAATCCCTCTGTATTTATCTAATTGGAATTGAAAAAAAAAAAAACTGAAACTATTATAGCTAGAAAATTAATTCATGAGTTTTTTTTATGAGCAATTTTACATATATACATTCATATATATATATATTTGAAATGTTACATATCACCCTTTTGAATGTCTCATTTTTTAAGATTTTGGAATTAATGAGAAAAGAGTAAGCATAATGGTGTTTTTATTTAATCGTTAGTGTTTGTTGGAGGTTTTGGTTCATTTGAACAAATCAAATTATTTTGAAAGGTCTATTAAAATATTCTTTTTTAGTTTATTTGTTTGTTTTGATTGTTTGGTTACACATTGATCCATTCACTGTAAATGGAAAATATATCAATTAAAGGGTCAAAACAGCTGCTAACCTAAAAATGCTACAAATTTAATATGAATCATGAATTTGAAATATTAACTGAAGGTATAATGTTAAGTATACCAAAGTACATAGTATTTATCTCTAATGAGCTTATACATCGTATAAAATTATCACCAATACCGTATCATTGAGAAATTTTCCTTAACACTACAAAAGTCTCTTATGAATTTTTTTTTTATGTCATAGTTCAATGGTAATTCTACATATGGTTTCATCACAAGGTAAAGATCCCAAGTTTATTTAAAAAAAAAAAAAAAACTCATTTTTAGACTTTTTGTTTTGCAGATTTCTATCATACAAATTGCTTGATTAGTATTATTGGACTCTGGATGATAAATAAATTGTGTTTTGGATCTATATACAAGTGGCATCTCCCTTAGTTTTTAAAAATATTTGAATAATTTATTAGAAGAGTTTTACGTTAAAACTAGTTTTACTTGTAAGAAAGGCTATTCTAAATAGATTTTTAGTTGTTATGCATTTTCTTCTATAGACTAAGGGGACGTTTGGTAAACGTATTGTGTTTTAATTACATTTAAATAAAAATTTTTTTTGAGTATTGTATTTGGTTGAAAAGTATTTATTTTGTATTTGAATAAAATGTGTGTTTGTATGAAAAGTATTTTAGAGTTGAAAAGTTGATGTGATTGATAAAAGTAGAGATAAATAGTTAGATTGAAAAGTTGATGTGATTATTTTAAAAAACTTTTAAATAGTAATTGTTTTCATAACACTGTTGAAAATGATTATATTTGAATGTAAAACTTTATGTTTGGTATAAAATTGGTTTTCTTAGCACCAAAAAACGTTTATCAAACGTCCTCTAAAAAATGAAAACAAGAAGGAGAAAGAAGTATATAACAATTTTTAGGTAGTAAACGAGGTAAATAGTTAGTTTTTAAAATATTTAGAGTAAATAACACATTTATTAGGTAAATAATTTATTTAGATTAGACTTATCAGGTAAAGAATTTATTTACAATTTATAAATATATTATTTACCTAATAAAATTTTCATTTATTTAATAAATCTATAATTTATTTTAAATATTTTAAAAACCTATGATAAACAAGACTTATTTGCATAGATCCCCTGGTAATTTAGTCCTTAAACTTCTTTTGTTGGCAATCAACCCACTAAACTTGTAATTTTTGACAATTTAATTTTTTTTACTTAAATTAATTAAAATTATGACAGTTTTTTTTTAGCATAAAACTTATATATTATAGTCAAAGAGAGACATTGTTAATCATTTTTACTTAATTCAAATACAAATTTCTTTTTATAGTTTATGTTTAAATTTGAGTATAATTTAATTAAGTTAAATATTTTTAAAAACATTATCTCGGAAATAAGCAAAAATAATCAATAAGGTTCGTTTTGGATTATAATATGCAACTTACATGTAAAGAATCGTCTAAATTTTAATAGATTTGAGTAAAAAAGACTAAATTATTAAAAATTATAAATTCAGAGGTTAATTATCAAAAAAAAAAGTTTGAAGAAATAAATTATCAAATTTTAAAAAGTTTGGAGATCATTCTCACAAATAAATCTATAAACTACTATTTACTTCTTTCTTTCGAATAAAAACTCCAACAAAACATGTGGAGAGAAAATTACCTAAATAACCATATTTTTTTATCAATTAATTGATATGATAGAAATTTCTCCTCTATTTTTACATTATATGAGCATGGTGATAAATTTTTGTGTCATATAGAGTGATCATGTAGATTCTTGTTCCTAATAATGTGCTTGAATTAAGCGGGTCAAGCCCAGAATCCAAACAGAAGGGCCCAAATTCTTGGCCCATGTATTAAACACTTAACAGACCTTGAGTCGGTGCGTGGCAATCGGCAATTGCCAAGTGTACTTCCAAGAACAATGCAAGAATCTTTTTTTTTTTTTTGGGGAATAAAAAAGAAAAAAAAAAAAGAAAGAAAGAGAGAAGAAGCTAGAGAAAAACCGAACAAATGAGTCTTCTTCTTTACCCAGCAGCCACAGCAGCTAATGCCAGCACAACTTCTTACACTTCGCTTGCGTGCTGCTTCCGCTACCGTGCGCCCACTCTGAAGCGCTTCTTATCCTGCGCCCTCCTCTTCCATCATCATCATCATCGGAGTCGTCGTCGCTTGCTTTTGGCTCCTCCAATCATCACTTTCGCCTTCTGTCCACGGTGTCCGAGCCTTAACTTCCTCACGGGAAACTCACCCTTCTTCCGAATGGAGGTACATCCCACAACCCCACTTCACTTTTCTTTGAGATATTTAACTTTGGTCTGTTTGGACGCTGAGAAAACTGACGAAAAGATTGATTTTGGAGGAACCCATTTTGAAGTTGTTATTATTATTATTATTATTATTATTTGGTTGGGTTCTGATATTTCATATATCTGTTGATCAAGAATGGATATTTTGTCCTTTTCTTTCGGTTTTGGAAGTGGGTTCTGGTTGATTTTGGTGAATTTTGGCTGTTGATGAAAGAAAGATAGAATTTTTCTTCAATTGGCCCTTTTTTTTTTTTTTTTGCTGGTTTGAAGGTGATCTTGATTCTTCTGTTTCTTGATGGTCGGGAAATAAAGTTTTTGATGGACTCATCAATTCGTTTGTTCCGCCAAAGGGAAGGTTTCCAAAAGTAAAATGTGTTGGAATTCCTTTTTCTCCTTTTGGTGGCTGTTTTTGTTAACAGTGTTTGTAGTAGAGGGTTTTTCCCATTGTAAGCCAAAATAGAGATTTGGACAGTGAAACATTTCATGAAAAATGGAAAATTTTGTTTTAAATGTTGTATACTCACACGTGTGCAAATTTGAATTGACTCTTTTGCCTTGACCTTTACACATTATTAGTTTCATCATGTGTCATTGTTTCATGGTATGTAATTTTTTTTAGAAAAGAATAGCAATAGATTTAGTATTATGCAAACAGAAATGAAAAAGTACAACTTTACCGTCTTCCAGAAGTAAGGGTGTAAACTTTCATTAACAATCAATCATAATTTGGTCAATGAACTTTGTCGCAATCGGAGTCGACGCCTGAAAAGTTTCCATGTTCAGCCTTTATTGTTTATTATCAGTTAAGGTTCTTGTGGTGGGTTGCATTTCTCATGTGTTGGTGGGAATAGACGTTGCTAAGATTAGTTGTTAGTAAATTTAGTTATGTATGGACGGTTTGATGCGACCCTTTACTTTCAGGTAACTTGTTGTCAAGCACTATGGACAGTCTGTTTTATAGTGTTTGTTACTAGTGGAGCTCTTGGTTCCCACTTTAATATTTTTCAATTCTATACATGTCCGAGGGCATTGGATGGACAACCCGACCCCATCTCTGTCCCTAGTCTTGAGGCTTTGCAAATTGGTGAGGTATTTATTTTCAGGAAATCAAAGTTTAAAACGTCGATTGCTGTTTTGCCTTTTTCTGAAGGTGTCTATGATCATCCTTCTTTGTTGATTAGCAGAGTTTAGTTTAAAAAAAAAAAAAAAAGCTCTCATTTGCTTTCCAAGTGCGTTGGGCAGCTCAATGCTACCTTATCTAGGACAAGCTTTTAATTTATCTTTTAGTTTGTAGTGATTTTCCGTTTTTTAAAATATTTACAGCGGTTTTGGAGTGGAAGTGGCATACCTAGGAACAAAGCAATGGTGGAGCAGTTGCAGCGTTATGGAGTGATTTCATCAAAGAAAGTGGCCGAAGTGATGGAGACTGTTGACAGGGCTTTATTTGTACCTGATGGGAACCCTCCTTATTTTGACAGTCCCATGGCCATAGGTTACAATGCTACTATATCTGCACCTCACATGCATGCAACATGCCTTCAGTTGTTGGAGAATAAGTTGCAGCCCGGCATGCGTGCTTTAGATGTGGGCTCTGGTTTGTTTCTTGCACACATCTTCAGCTGAACTTAAAACAAACATACCTTTTCACGTAACCTAATTTGATGATCATAGTTGTATATGATCTTGCTATGGAAGCTGGCATTTTCTTTTAGCATCTATGCTTCTTAGATAAGGGGTTCACAATAATGTTAAAACTTATCCAATGCTGCAAGTTGTGCTTTATCTTATTTTCCTACTTTTCTTTCTGACTAATTGTGAATTTCCTTTTAACTTATTGCTTGTTTTAGGAACGGGATATTTGACGGCATGTTTCGCGCTGATGGTTGGGTCAGAAGGCAAGGCTGTTGGTGTGGAACACATTCCCGAACTGGTCGCCTCCTCAACTCAGAATATCCAAAAGAGTGCGGCTGCACCATTGTTGAAAGAAGGCTCTCTCTCGGTGCATGTTGGTGGTAGGTATTTGGAAAGTCATTTCTATTTTTTAATTTTTGCTCAGAAAAGTCAGTCCACATGGGATGGCTGTTAATAACCCTTTTGGTTAAAAACACCTTTCAAATGTTGTCTGTTTTGGCTTCATTTATTCGGACTAAAGCTAGTCATTCCTTTTGCTCTACTTTGTAAATTGTCTGGGCGTTGTTTACTAACGCTTTCATTTGTGCAGATGGAAGACTCGGTTGGCCAGAATTTGCACCGTACGACGCGATTCATGTTGGGGCGGCGGCTCCAGAAATCCCACAGCCACTTATTGACCAGCTGAAGCCTGGAGGCCGAATGGTCATCCCTGTGGGCAACATATTTCAGGATCTACAAGTAGTGGACAAGAATTTGGATGGCTCAATCAGTATCAGGAGTGAAACTTCGGTTCGGTATGTTCCTCTCACTAGTAGGGAAAGCCAGTTACAAGGCTATTGAGGCTGCAACATCTTCCTACCAGGAGTTTATCTACTGTTCTTGTTTGTTTATTTCTAGTTTTAATTGGTTTGCTTTTGACTTGGATACTGTTCGACTGCCTGAGTATTGTATATAGTAGGCAAACGCGTGTGGTCTTTGTCCAAGGTATCAAATAGTAACGATGTGTGTCTGTAAATTCTTTTCATCTCAAGGATGTCGTTTCCATGTTCTCCATCTCCAAATAATGTCGTTTTCTGCTTTATTCAATCTCTGCATGTAAGGATTTGCTGTAAAATTTCGTAAGATTTGGTGAACGATTGTTTTAGTGCTACAGAGTAGAGTTTATGTATCAGTTCCAGCTCAAAAATAATATCAGTAAAACAAGGACTCTCACTGACAAATGGCTGACAAAAAACTTTAGACTACTTAGACCTCGTGAATTGAGTAATCTAAGAACCAAACCAATATTTATATATAAATATATTTAATACATATTAGTATATATAGAATATTACTAATAAATTTTAAATAATTATAGAACAAAGGAATTGTTTTATAACATCATTAAAAAAAAAAAACTCTCTGGATTCATCTCAGTTGAAATCAAAAGCTGCGCCTTGGTCTTTCCTCCGCAACGCTTACCCTGATCGCTCTTCCATCCAGGCTCTGCAACAAAGAAACTCGAATTATTCAGTCTCAGATGCTTCTTAAATGAAACAAATTCACAAAGATGATATCTCATACTAATTCTTTCAAACAACCATAGTGCTTAGTTGGCGACGGTAGAAAAAGATCCATATGTATAAAATTTGTAGTACCTGTCCATCTAGAGCAGCAATGGCGTCTTCCATTTCACTTTCACCGGACAATGTCACAAAGCCAAAGCCTCGTGAACGGCCGGTTTCTCTGTCATAAACCACTCGAGCCTCTATTACCTTACCGTGTTCACTGAAAACTCGCTCAAGGCGACCATTGTCAACATCCCATGGCAGGTTTCCGACATAGATTCTAAAAGCTGATTCAAACACCCGAGGAGAGCGTTCTGGGCGTGAGCCTCTTGGAGAAGCTTTATTTACGGTCAAGAGCCTTCCATCCAAATCCTATCCGAAGTCGATAGATAAATGAATTAAGTAAATGAAAAAATTCGAAAAAACTAAGAATTCTGAATCACACTAAGCAACGGAAATAATTTTGCATGCGCTATTAGAAACAAAACTCAATTATTCAGGCATACAATAATCTTACTCCAACAAAACAAGGATGCTATAAGTAGATATCGTTGTTTTGATCTCACGACTCAGCGTCGAACTAAATTTTAACCGTTGTTTGATTATTGTAGCAAAAGGGGCCGAACTTGATTTGTTTGCTTCACTTGTTATGCACCTTAGGCACTGATCTTGTGACGCAAAGCATCCAACGCATGGTTTTCTTTGTTAATGAAACTAAAATGAGTACTTTCTATCAAAAAATATATTTCAAAACAACAAATTCACTCCTGTATTTCCCATAGTCTTGGAAGCAACAATATCTGCCTGCTTAAGAGTCCTATTAATGCAAGCTCAAAACAGATCAATTACTGTATTCACTTTAGGCATTACCCCCCAAGCGGGATATGGATTAGCTACAACTCTTAATGGGTCGATAACACAACACCTAGTATCCATCCTTTATGGCTATGACTACAGGGGTATTTGTTATGAAATTATGCGAGAATAGACAACAAAAGTGAAAATAAAGAACACATAAATTTACGTAAAAAAACCCTAAATGGGAAAAAAAAAACATAGATAGAGGAAAAGAAATTCACTAATTCGAAAATTGATACAAAAATGAGATCCCTCTATTACCATCATAGGGCCCAAAATAATTCTAATATTAAGTCACACCACGAGCTCTACAGACAGGGCCAAAACAAAATTTAGGTCACTCACTCTATCAGTATCTAATACCATTCGCTCCCCTAGATTGCAAGTAAAACTTTCTAATCTACTCCACATAATGTTTTATTTTCAGTGGCTGCTCACATTTCTTTCAACTTAAGAGTAAAGAATGTAATCTCAATTGCACTAATTGCTCTTTAGTTCTCTCTTCTACTACTTTCGAATACTATAATAAGTAAATTAACCTTTCGTTTTCTTCCTAAAAACACGCCAAAATTTACCAAAGAAGAAAACATTTCCTTTCTTTTAAAGATAACTCACATAACGGTTGAACATCTCTACAGCCTTATCAGCTTCTTCAACCGTGCTCATCGTCACAAATCCGAATCCGCGACTCCTATCCGTTTCCCTGTTGTAAATCACCTAAAAAAAAAACCAGAAAAAGCAAAAACAAGAACTCATCAAACACATTACCAAAACCTCCCAAAATTCAAAATTTTTATTTTTTTTTGGGGACAAAATTATTGAAATTCACCTCAGAAATCTCGACAATTCCAGCCTTTTCAAACAGCATAGCCAATCCCTGACTATCGACATCATAGGGCAAATTCCCAACGAAAATCTTCGCCTCTTCAGGCGGCTCCACAAAACCTCCTTCTTCTTCTCCCTCTCTCTCCTCGAAAAGCCCGTCGCTGTCGGCGGAAGCGCCGTCGACGGCGGCGTCTTCGCCTTCGCCTTCACCTTCACCTTCCCAATCGGAGACGCGAGCTTCGATCTCCTCATCGTCGACAGCGACGGTGCCGGCGCCGGCGCCGGTGCCGGTGCTCTCTTCCTGCTGGGCCCAGTCGGAGGTCTGGGCCACGAAAGCGACCAGCGACAACGGCTGAGGCCTGTTCCTGAGGGGGAGGAGAGAGAAATGGAGGGCGGAGATTCGAGGCTTGGGGTTGGAGGGGATGGAGAGAGATGGAGGGGAGGGAGTGGGTTTGGTTGAGGTGAAGAGAGAGACACGACATGAGTGTGGGATTGATAAGGTCTTGAAGATAGAAGAAGTTGCAGAAGCCATTTCTGGTCCTGATTCTAGTTCTTCTCTCTAGAAGTTAGAGAGAGAGAGAGAGAGGGGTTTTAGAGCAGAGGCTCGAGTGAGGATAAGGAGGTGAAGAAGAAGAAGGGTTTTACACATGGATTGTACAGGGGAGATATTATGGGCCGTTGTTAAGAGCCCGGGGACATGGGGAACGACATGTCGTTTTTGTGAAATGAAAAGACGTGGTTAAATGTGAAAACGACTTGTCGTTAATAATGCGAAATGGGAATCAAGCGCCTAACGACACCCTCCCTTCATTGACTGTCGTTATTTATCTGTCGTATCATCTAGAGACACCAACCTAATCACATAAATATAAGTTAAATATCAAAAAATACTTAACTAATTCGTCTAATTATCAAACTTTAATTAGAGAGAGAATTAATAAATAGTATATATGTACTCTCCTTCGTCATGCCCTTAAAGTCAGGCACTTTACTACTTCAACTAACCCTTCAGAATTTTTACAATATATATATATGTATATATAAATATATATGTGTATATATTGTGTTGGAACATGCTTGAAAGCAAACGAAGCGACTAATAAATGGAACAAATTTTCCTGATGAATTATTTACTTCCCAACAAAATTCGGGCAGTAAAACAACACGTTTGGTTTTAGTAAATATCGTTTTTTTTTTTTTTGTAAAAGAAAGTTTTTTATATCTAATTTGAATTTCCTTTTTCTGTTTGTCGTTTGGCATTCTAAAAAGATAAACCCATATATTTTATTTTAAAACGAAATTTCATTCATGTTTAGTCAAATAACCTTGAAAAAAGCTAACTAATGAATCTCGTCCTTTCCGAAAAATAATCACCTTTTCTTAAAGGAAGTTCCGTTAGAATGTTACATTCGTATTTAGATGATGTAAAAATATTATATTCAAGTATTAATCATATCACAATTTAAATTTAATATGATTATTATTTATCATTTCACTTTTTCTACTATTTTTATTAATCACAATATATACTCTCTTTCTCTCTCTCTTTCTTTTCTATACTTTTATTAATCACATCACATATAATACAATTCAAATGATTTTCATCCAAACAAACATCGCATTTACATGCAATATAAATACTTTCCATCTAAACAAATATTATATTCAATATATTATATTAAAATACAACGCAAATACAATACGTTATCCAAACGCCCCTAATTCGTTATTCGAATAATCATTTGTGAGTTAGCCAAAGCACCTAAAGTGAACTAGAGAGAGTGATGGAAGATAAATTTTTAGCAAAAATCATAAGAGAGAAACTATTTGTTTAGGCAATCAATTTAGCTTGAAATAAGCTAAATTAGAATTAAAATTAAGTATTTAGTATGTAAAAATTTAGTTTAAACTTGTATTACAAATTATACTAAAATAGTGAAGTTAGAGATAAAAAATTATTATAATAAGACTTACAAAGTTAAATTTAAGATTGGTCTAAATGCTCATTTTACCTTCCAAATACTCATTTTAGCTTGATTTAAGTTAAATCAAAGCTAAATGAGACAACCAAACAAAAGATTTTATGTTCGTTTAATTACTAATTCTAGCTTGAATGTAGCTTGACTTAAACTAAAATTGATACTTGGTTCAAGCTTGATTTTAGCTTAAATTTAATTTAGTCGGCCTCACTTGAACAACTTTTTATATTTATTTTCACTATTTCAGTACAATTTCTAATACTAGTTAAAATAAAATTTTGCACACCAAATACTTAATTTTAGTTCTAACTTATTTTAAATAAAACTAAATGTTGTCTGAATGGATGCTACTGAGTCCTAATAATCCAAAATGATATGTACCAATAGTCAATATTAGACAAAACAAGTGGTAAGATTATTTGGAGGCATTTGGAAACACAATTACATTTGCACTGCATTGGAGTGGAATGTAAATTGCACCATATACATCAAGAATTACATTTAAATACAAATATTTTTAAGTTTTTAAATCCAATACATTCAAAATATCTTTTTTTTTAATCTACTTTTATTAAATCACATCACATACTCTCTCTTTCACTCACATCAACACATCAAATACTAAAATTGCATTAAAGTACAATATAAATATAAAATATCTAAATGTATATTATACTTGATGTATTGTACTTTAACATGATGTAAATACAATTGTGTTTCCAACATCTCATATGAACGGATGACGATGAGAGCAATCGAAACTTGTTAGTACCCTACTTGTGAGTAGGTGCTTGCGTTATCCTAATAGAAGGCATTGACAAGCCGTAAAATGGAATATATAATCAATTCTAAAAAAAAAGGGAGAGCTTGTTGTAAGGTTTATTTTCTATAAATTAGAATTATTTTTACACTATTTAAATTTAATTAAACGATTAAAAATTACTTATCTACAATAATTATAGGAGTGGTAGCCCCCACTTGCTTCTACCAAGTTTCGCAACTGTTGATAACCATTGACAAAGCCAAGAAATTTGGTTAAGGGGCTAATAACTACATGATAAAATGTTGAGGGATATGAATTAGATTTTTAATTTTTTAGGGGTGAGGTGCTTCATGCAATTTTTTTTTATATATAAACTTATATATATACACAGATAAATAAGTGGGAAAACTTTTCACTTGAGAGTTAAAATGCTATTTACTCGGTGTGGATTGGGATTTTAAAAATTCAATTCATTTAGTGAGTGCTTGTTTGGAGTGACGATTGGAATCTTTATTTTGAAAGTCAGAGAAGGTTGAGTTTTGAAGTACATGTTTGATAAAAAAAATAAACTATTTAAAATTAAAAAAGTGTAATAATTTACCTTCAATTTTGAGTCCCATATAGAATAGAAATAAAAAAAACATTTGACTAAACATATAAACAGAACTCACTTTGATTTTTGATATGAGATTTAGGGTTCACGTGGAATAAATAAATAAAGAACCTTCACTCGAATATATAAAGAGAGCTCCTCCTGTAAATTTTGCATCTTAAACCAAAGACAGCATATTTGCAATAATAATATAAACTCTTACTAATTTATTGATTTTTTTAAGTAATTTGAATATTTGCTTTTGACTTATTTTCTTATAAAATTCAAATTTATACATGATTGCCAAATTTATTTAAGTTGCAATATGTGTTATTTATAAAAATGTCTTTTTTGAATAATTTTAGTTTAAAATTAGAAAGTGGGATAGGCATGGTACCTGTTAGTTAAAATAAGTTTAATAATTTTATTAGCATTATCACTTGAATTACTATCAAAATTATTGGTAGTTGATGAATTTATTTAACTTGCAATATGTGTTAGTTATAAAAAAGTCTTTTTTTTATAAAATAATTTAGTTTAAAATTACAAAGTGAAATATTAAAACAAATAAGTTTTATTAATTTTATTAGTATTATCATGTGTATTACCAGCAAAATTGTTGGAAGTTGATATTATAAATAAGTTTTATCTTATAGAAATACAAAAATCTCGCATCTTTGCACCCAAAAGTTTAACTAAATCAATGCTTTTGTTTGCACCGTATCCTCCAAAACCAACATAAAAGAAACGCTCGGAGAATTATGCAGAACTACAGATTTATTGCAGACTACGGCGTTTCTTGTATTACTTGTGTAATGAAAACGACATGTTGTTCTTTTAATGCCTTTTATCTTTGTCGTTACCAGCACTGCTACAAAAAGAAGATTTCACTGTCATTTTTAACCTCGTGTAGAGTTTTCCACGACTGTATTAATAATGATCATGAGATTCTTGGTCGTGGAATTTAAAAGATTTCATGACTCTTAAAAACCGATTTTGGTTTTTTTTCTTTTTTTTGGCTAGATTCCATGATCATTTTGGGCAAAACGGACGTGGAATGAGCTATTTATACAAATTTATATCATAATTGTGCACAAATTTATATAAGTGTAGTATAAAATTTGTCCATTAATCGATATCCATTAAATAAAATTCATTACAAAATATTAATATTCTTTTCTAACCACACTCATACCATCAATGGTATAACAATCCTTTGTTCTAAGGCTACATAATCTATCAATAGTCAACATATTTCCCGTATACAAGCAGATCACAAAATAACTACATTCAACATTAACCATCTGTGGAGGATATTTAGTAGTCCTAATCAATGTTTCATAGCCTTTTTGCCATTTTACACCGGTTCCAACTTGAATCTTCTAATCATTAAATGCCCTAATAATTTAACAAAGTTTAACTTAAACAAAAATAACGTAATATTAAAACATATTTTGGAATACAAAACTATACTTACAACTCAATTAGGTTTCGAAAATCATCAAGTGGTTGATTGTCAAAAGGATCAAAATATATTATCAAGTCATCCCAACAATCAATAATCACTAGGATCCAATGTTCATACATATCTGCATGCAAGCTAAAATACGTACTCACATTCATACCATCACAATCACACTTTTTTTTTTCCTTCCAAAAAACACATTAACCAAAACACATACCCACATTCATACTCATGCTCACAAAATCATATATTTAACCAGCTATATATTCATATTTTTCTAAAAATTACACTCACTCAAATACATATATTGTATCAATTGAAAAATCAGAATCAAACATCTTTTCAATCAAATTCTAAAAATATACCCACATTCATGCATTTCATTGGACATCTAACATGCAAAATCAAACCTAAAACAAATTTTACAAAAAATTATACCCACGTTCACCAAACAAATTCAATCACTTTTTACAAATACCTAGTAAGCATAATTTCAACCAAATCACAAAACAAAATACCATATTTTCTCTAAACTCATAACCACATTAACCAACCTAAAACACACCTTTTTTTCCCTCAAAAATTATATTCACCCAGACCTTTTCTTTAAACCCACGCTTACCCGAGTAGTGGAGGAAGGTGACAAAGTGGCGGTAGCTTCACGGAGGAAGATGACAGCTTCAAGGCTTGGAATGACGGTGAAAACTGTGTCAGAACGGTGGTAGCTTCGCAAGGCGGAAAGGCGGTGGCGTCACAAGGAGGCAAGGTGGCAGCAGATTCGTGAGGTGGCGAGGGTGGCGGCGATGGTGAGTGTGTGGTGAGAGTGAGGGTGAGGAGAACGTTGTGAGAGAAGAAAGAGAGGTTGAGTGAGAGAGAGATATCGAGGGTTTGTGTAATGAGGGAGAAATGTACGTGTTTTAAGTGTTTTCCTGGAAAACAAAAATAAAAAATAAAATAAAAAATGTTGCGTTATTTGAAATAATCATGGAAACAAGCTTCCACAATAGCTGTGTAAAAACAGTCATGGAAGCTTGGGCTATCACCACCGTTTTCTTAATGTGTATTACGCGTTGCGCTTTTAAAGTACGTTATATAATCATTTTATAATAAACCGTCCTAGAATCTCAATCGTAGAATCCTATATGGTAGTGTAGAATGAAACACTGCATGTTTACTTATTTTGTATAATATTTTTTATTATGGAAAAATGTTTATTGGTACTTTTAAATTATTTAAACTAAATTAATATTTTATTTGCAAAAGGTAATCCTTCAAAACCAACGTAAAAGAAACGCTTGGAGATAATTCTGTAGAACTACAGTAAGATGCAGTACTCTTCACAATTCGTAGGAAACTAGGTTTTATTATTTTTTTTTTAATTTTATTGTTTTACCGAAAGATCTCAACAGACAATTTCAACCTCTTTAATTTATGCTACATTCTTCTCCAAGATTTGTTGTTAACAGCCCATCTTTTGCATTGTAAAAGAAGAGCTTTTCTTCCATGCCCATAAGACAAGACCTCGGTTTTCGGTCGGAGTAAGCTCCAAAACGACCACACCCCCGAACTTGAATGCTTACCACGCAGCTTGATGTAAAACCAATTCTATAATGCAAAGATTGAGCAGCTCCTCTTGAGTTGTACATGTCAACCAATCCAGTCGGAGCAAACTCAAGGTTATGGTCTTCCCCGAAAACCTGCTTCACCAAGTCTATTCTTATAGACCAACTTATAGAATATTATACGACATCGGTCGTATCAGATACCACCACTACAACTGATGCTCTTTATTACGATACTATTACTCGAATTGGAAGAAAGAAAAGAAGAAAAGTGATTCTGGGTGAAACTAACCCTTACAAAAGAGACGGTGAAGATGTCAAATTTCAGAGTACACAATGATATTTCGAAACATCTCTCCTTTGGCAGTTTTACTAGAGAGCCTGCAATATGATACTTTTACTGATTAGTCGTCGAGAAATTAAGCAAAAAAAAAAAAAAAAAGTTTCTCTAAGCATAAAAAATAGAAACAAGCAATTGGAAAATTCGGTACCAGAATTAAATGAATATATTGCACTATCTCCCTGCCAACTTTCATGCAATCTCCCTTCCAACTTTCATCTGTACCCTCGTGAAGAAAATCAACATCGACCGCACTTATACTTCCAAACACGACTAGTGTTGCAGATCCTGAGGCAGCTCTATATTTAGCACCTTGTATAGGTGGCCACTTTCCCGCTCTTTGGCAATTGAAAATGCCAATAACACCCGTTAACTTGTTCAAGTTCCATCCTCCTACCGCCCATGCTGCCTCATGGAACTCTGCTGTGTAGTGATTACTCTAAATGAAGAAAGAAAAATGACTTCTCTAGTATGATTATTGTAAAAAAAAAAAAAAAAAAAAAATCGTCTTGAAGTAAGGAGCTCTGAAACGTCTTCTTTCTTTCACAAAACATGTCCCAATCGGGTATGATAATCTCTCCCATAAGTACATTGTTAAAAGCTACGACGCGATATGTGAAGTTTGAGAAGTTGGTTCATTTGGCATGAAATCTTCTAATCTTCTAGCAGTTGCACTCTTCTTTGAGCTAAAAAACAACTAATACTTCATTAATACATTGACCATGAGGCAAAATAACGGTGAAGATTCGCTTAAGCAACACACAATAAATGCTATTAAGCAGACCTGAAAATGCACTCTGCGTTCTGACTCATGGAGCATATCTAGTTATTGCTATTGAAGTTCTTCATGACAGAATCCTCAAGGGCTTGTTGGAATTTCATACTAACAAGAACCTAGAACTTCCAAAATATGTTTTACATCCACCTTCACGTCGTCTACCCCGCAGCCCGCCAGGTAACTGTGTAGATCATTCTAAAACACATGAATCTTTGAGGGTTCAATAAGTCCAACTCCATATTTGTCTAAATTCTCAAGGGCCACACACGCGACATGACCGAAGTTGGACTGAATTGGACACACAGTTCTCGGGTTGTATTTTCTCATAACCTCGGATGTTGTAAGGACCCCTCCCCAGTAGCCAAGTACAGTATGCCATGCATATACTAATCTACATTCTCACAAACTTCAATTAATTCAACTATCAAACAAGAAGTGATAATCAAAATTGGTGCTAAAAGATGAGGGATTTTAATGTATCTTGCACCATATTTTTCTTTTATGATTTTGATAAATTGACGGAGACCAATACAGGACCTATCCGAGCAAACAACCTTAAATTTCGGGTTCTCCTCTAAATTTAATAATCTGGCTGCCAACCTTTTAAAGACACAAAGCAAGTAGCAAAGTCAACAATTTGAGTGAGGACTTTAACAAAAGAACATTCTTCAGTTTAGAAAGTGTAGCTGATCATACCTTGTACGCTCATCGTGCGGTTCGTCTTCATCAATGAAGTCTCTTATTGTATTTTGCCAGCCATCATCAATGATAACAAATTTTGGAGACTATCCTCCTACCGCAAAACTGCATAAAGGGATATATTATATATATTTGTTTATTAATTTTGTAATAGTATAGATGAAACTTGACTAAATTCTAAACATAACTAAAAAAAATTTTACAGATTATTATAGCTAGTTTAGTTTCACCTTTTTAAGATCCTCTTCAATTCCTTGAGGACTTACATCACTATAAAATGCATCCCAGGTGCTCCATTCAAACCAATCCATATTTGCTGGAATCTGTGAAAATATTGGGAAAAAAAAAATTATGAACTAAGTAGTGGCGATTAGAATTAATCAAGGGTTAATGCGGTGTTTAGTAACTACCGATTTGTTCTCTATGTGGCTGAATGTACCTTTGTGCTTCTCCAACATCCTGTGTTTAGTTATAAGATGTCAAAACTTAACATCAAGCAAAAGCAAAACAAATGAAATGCATAATAATCATAGGGTTTGCATTGGTCCTTCCTTCTTATTTGCTTCTAAGTACCAAGTTAGGATTTTTTGTATCCTTCGCAAGGGGCTTTTGCGATATTCACCTAAGATGTCACATATCTATTTGAGAACATGCTAAGCATTGGAAAAATGATAACAAAAAGATAATACTAGCATATACCAAGCATTCATACTAGGAAAAGAAAAATTGGAAAAACCATAATTGATAGAATTCTTGATGAGCTTATACGGGTCGTCTCCTGAACTCATGAAAACAGACTCCATCACTTGGCAAGTTTTGACATCCGGGTAACCTAGTGCAGTGAAAAAGAGGGAACGAGGTAAATAATTTCTATAAGAAAGTACTAACTTAAAAGGATTAATCAATAGTTATATTAAGTGCCTCTATATTCTAACTATAATTCCACTAATTCTACCTTAAGCATAGGGTTTAAATCTCCTATTCCCCAGTTTGATAAATAAATAAAATAAATAAAATCATAACCAACCACTTTCAACACAGAACACAAGCTCATTTTCAACCGTCCCTTGCAAACTGGCCCTGAACTGTCCATCCAACAAAGGCAATAACAAAACATAGAAAATCTTGGAACTTTCTGGCTCAGAAACTCCATCAGGAACGGTTCTAGAATCTTCCATGGCTTCCAGTAGAAGCATTTGTGTCTCTGGTGAGACGTCACAACCTGATTCTCCAAAACTTGGCATCATCCACCACATCTTGTGTAACGATCCCTAATAAGATTTGCAAAAAATAATAAGATTTGAGTAATATTTTTGACTTAAAAAAATTGATAAACTTTTTTAAAAATAGTTTTTTTTAATCAAAATAACTTTCATATTTATTATAAATAGTAAACTCATATAGTAAAATAAAATTAGAAAAAATTTGAACATAATCTTTCATAAAAAAAATAATTAATGTCCGAAATAGTATTAAAACTTAAAACATAAACAGTACAAGATCGTTTCTCGTTTTTTTTTTTATCACACATCATTTCGTTTCCATTTCAAGTTTCTCCATCATTGCATCTTACCTTTTCCTTTATCTACAACATAAATTAACTTATATAAATAAGACTTAATAAGACACTTATATCTCACAAATTTAAATAAAAATATTTATTTGATTTTTTTTTGTCATCACCATCACTATTCTCATCATTGTCATCGTCATCATCATATAAATGTCATTATATATAGACATTCTTGGAAAATTTTAACCTTAAAATACCGTCATATTGGGCCCAGTGTTGAACTATTATAGCTCGCTAGTCACGAAAAGAGTAGGATAGTAAATCTCAAATTAATCGTGATGATAAGTTCCCTCACTGGATAAAAGACCACTCATTGGTCACCATCAATATCAAATGTGTACAATACTATTTTAAAACATAAATTTATATACATATATACTTAATTTTCATCAAAACATCATAATAAAATAAGATTAAAATATCATATCGTCATCAACATCAATAATATATATACTTTTTAATTGATAAATTCATATTGTAGGTAAAAGTGTACTTATATAAACGCCTTACTTAACCTCTTAAATGTCCCGATGATGATGCAATGATTGAGGCTTTTGGGTGCTCACTTCTAGAATCGTTCATGTCATAAATAATTAATATAACAATTTTACTAAAAGATCATAATAATTTATCAATATATCCATCAACTTAAAACAGAATCTAAAGAGACCGATTTCATCATCTGATAACGTTGAATTATAAAATACAATAATTTAACGACGTATAAATCTGATAGCCAGACCTTTATCTCTTCGGAAATTCATAAAAATTCGTACAAAATTTCAAACGATTTGAAACTGGACTCAAAAGAAAGTTGACACCTTTAGCTTTCAACGATAGCTAATTTGCTAAAAAATGAATCTATTTTGACATTCAAAAACAATTTTGAAATCTGATCATGAAACTTTATAAACACTGACAGTTGGACCTTTACTTATTTAAAAATTCATTATAAATCATACGTAACTCTAGACGACTTGAAACTATTCTAAAAGAAAATTGACATCTTAGACTTTCCAAGGGCATCTAATTTGCTAAAAACGGAATCTACTTTAACCTTCAAAAATAGTTTTGAAATCTGATTGTAAAACTTTTATAAAAATTGATAGTTAAACCTCTTTTTCTTTAAAAATTCATTAAAATTCACACATAACTCCAAATGATCAAAAACAAGTCTCAAAAGAAAGTAGACATCTAGAGCTTTTTAATGATATCAAATTTGTAAAATACGGAGTCCATTTTGGACCATTAAACAGACTATAAGATTTTGAAAACAAAATCTAGAATTTTCCAGCAATATGAAAATTCGAAAATACACATAAAAATTTCATCCGAAAAATATGAATACCAAACTTATGCATAAACCACAAACACGTAATATTCAACAATAATTCTTAAAATAGAAAATTACCTCTAATATGGTTTGATAAATTCTTGGGAATCTTTAAAATTCTTTATGCACTCTCCGCATTTTTCTTCAAGCTGTCCCTGCTCTTTCTTTCTTTCTTTGGTTATTGTTTGATTGTCTCTCTCTCTCTCTCTCGTAACCTCTTGATCCAGACGAGTGACTTAAGGAGGAGTGGATCACTTGTTTTGTTTAAAGAAAAGAAAAGGTTTGATTAATAATGGTGTTTGTTAGGTGGGAGTAGTTTAATTAATGGTGTTTGTTTTTGTGGTGTTTAATTGGTGGTAGTGGTTTGATTAATGATGGTGTTTGTTTAGTGAAAGTGGTTTGATTAATAATTATAATAATCGACACTCTTTTATTATTTTTTGGCTCCCTTTTTTTCCCGCCGTTTCCTATGCATACTAACAACTAAGTGTACATTTATATATATATATATATATAAAAAACACACACACGGTTTAGGAAAGAAAATTTACTAAATATATATATACATATATATATATATATCTTTATACATTATTCTAACTTTATATATATATACATATTCTACGTATATATATCTACATTCTATTAAGACATTAAATTTTATCACTATATAACACATAGCATTTCAATTATATATACTTTTATATGTAAATATACTTATATATAGTATTAAATTATCAAACAAATTCATTAAATCATTATGTTATATTCATCAATTTGGCATGTATTCAAGCTCATCAAGTCCTCATTACCGTCACCTGTAGAAATAATTCAATATAATATTAGAAATAATTAGTTATTTTGTCCTTGTATTATTTACGTTAATCTCTAATCTCTAACGTGAACTTAATGGGCGTTACATCTTGAATCTAAACAGACACAAAAACTTGTATCCCCTACCAAAAAGAAAAAAAAGAGGCCCAAGCCCATATGAAAAATTGTCACACCCTTGATATTTATGAAATGCTTTTCGCTCAAAAAAACATTCTTCAACATTTGGCTCTTAAGCTCCACACGGATATTTACATGATAGAAGCATGAAACAATGCTAATCTCTATGACACCACCGACTTACTAATAAATTTGATATTTCATGGATAAACATTGAAATTAGCCTATTACTGAGGGCGTTTAGAATACCAACTGAAATTAAAGTATTGAAAATATTTTAATTGACAATAAATTAATGTTTAAAAGTGTACATTTAATTAAAAATAAACTATTAATAATTAAATAATATAACAATAAATAATAAATTTTATTAAGTAAAAGAAAACATTTATTAAATAAATAATAAATATATTAAGTAATAACATGTTTATGACACGCAATGTAACAACCGGGAAAATTCATATTTTTCAAAAAATAAATACATAATGAATTTAAGTGTTAAAATGTGAAAATTAAGTGATTTAATATTATTTAGAACTAAATAAAATGTTCTAACAATATTAAAGGATGAAAAATGATTAATAGAGATATTATGTGTGTGCACGTGTGTGCCACTCACAGTATCAAGAAGTAGGTCAAGATGATATTATCTTGACATAAAACTGATAAATTTGGGTTCAGTACACCCAAATTAGTCAGGATAAGCCTATCAGCACGCTCAAATTTGATAATTGAGTACAAGGGTAATTTTTGATCAAAAATTCGCAGTATCGGAAACTGGTCGAAACGACATCAGATGAAAATAAAACTGATATATTTGGATTCAGGACGCCCAAATTAGTCAGCATAGCCCATGTTGAAATTTTGGACGAAAAAGTATATAAAGAGCGGGAAAAAGTGAAATTTCCTCATTTTGCCTGTGTGTACTCTCTCTCATCACTTCTCTTTCTCTCTCTACCCCCATTGATGAATAGTAACAGACCACTGGAAACGGTGTCCGTTTTCGACACCGCCGGCACCGTTGGAAAGCTCTCGTCGAGCTGAGTTCAACGGTGTGCTGAGTCGACGGAAGCGACGCCGGAGGAGAGCGCACGCGCCGCCCGAAGCCGCCGGCCACCGGAAAATTCGCGACGCCGTATCTCTGCCGTCCGACGTCCGATCAAGCTGAAACCGGTCTCAAAAGACTCGTGGTGAAGAGTACTACAAAACCCATGTGGTGGATCGCCTCAACACCGGCCGAATCGCGCCGCCCGAAGTCACGACGCCGTCACCGTGAAGCCGCCGTGAAACTCGCCGTTTCCGGCGATGTTGAGCTGCACCACCGGTGCAGAAATGGTCGCCGTGAAGAGGGGAGCAAAAGCCCTCAATCAATTTCGGGGAAAAAGTCCGGCACAGCGGAGCTCCACCCTCGCCGCCATGGCCGTGACTTTCGAGGGGATTTTCCGGCTATTGGGGCCTCCAAATGTGAAATTGAGGCTACCAATGGATTTCTCTCGTCGAGATCTTCAAAATGGACTACCCACTTGCCACCGTCGCCGCCGGTCAACGGCGACCGTTGACCGAAAATGGAAGTTTGGCCCGTTGGCTTATTTTCGACGTTCCGGACGCATCCGCGGAGTCGGAATTGCAAGACGAGACCTCAAAGATGAAGAACGATGAATTAGGGTTTATGCCGTCGAGACCGGACTGCAATTCGGTATAAATCCCGACCCCTTTACGTTCCGCAATTAAATTATTTGGGATTGTTATATGATTTTATGATTATTGGTAGGAAAAATTATGGAAAAGAATGTATGTAAAAAGAAGAAAATGGCTGTAATGGAGAAAAAGAAAAATATGTGATGATGTAACGATTTTACGTAAACGGTACAAGTTTTACGTAAAATCTAGGCCTCTGGTATAGTACGTGATAGAATTAGATTAGGATAGATGGTTTTCAGGCGTTCCCTAAACGCTGGAACCTCAAAAATTAAGGGGAAACTCTGCCGAAATTTCTAAAAAACGGCACTAGGGGTAATATGGGAAACGAGGGGTAAAATATGATCGGGAAGGGAACCCGAGCCCCCTCGAGGAATTAGGGCAAGGAAAAAGGAATGGGTAAGGTACGATTAGTAAACCGACCCTTCGAAACCCTAGAACGCAAGAAAAACATGAAACCGATTCTTAGGTTCGAATAGTACTTCCCGAGGGCCGGGAATGTGAAAATTGGTAAAATGATAAGAATTGATCAGGAAAAAGTCCGATATGATTTAAAAAGTTAATTTAATGATTTTGGGTTTAGAAAATCCAGCCTAAGTATGAAAATGAAAATGTTATGATTAAACGACCCATTAGGGGCAAAATGGTCATTTTGCCCAAAGACTCCCAAATTATGAGAAAAGAGCCCCAATGACCCCGGAATAGGTTAATGAAGTTTGTAAAAGCCAAAATTGAGGTTTAAGTTATGAAAAATCACGTCAAGGGTAAAATTGTAATTTTGTCAAAAGTTAGGGGTAAAATCGTAATTTTTCAAAAGTTGGAGAAAAATTCGAAAAATGGCCATTAAGGTTTAGAAAGCTGTTTGAAGGCAATAATTAAGGATTATAAGATCAGAATCAAGTTTTTTAATAAAATAAAAGTAATAAATGAAAATGTGATTAACGGACAGAGTTTGTCTGTAGGAACCCGATCCCAACGCGACAAAGGACGTCGATGGATTCCAAGAAGGGGATAAGCACGCTATGAGTAAGTTCAGACATTTACCCGTCTGCAACTATGAACAAGTTTATCGTGTTTATATGTTTTGTATGCAAATGTCATGATGTGAATTATGATGATGCTATAGTAATACTATAGCAATACTATGATGATGCTAAAAGTTATGTTTTAATAAATAATTTATAAAAAAATATATATATATGTATATATATGTATATATTGAATTATGAAGGAAAGGTATTATAAAAGCTTTATGAGAGTAACGATGTGATAAAGAGGGATAGAAGAATGGAAAGAGTAAGAACGAGAATGTTATGATAGGATGCATAAGAAAGAGATGAGATATGAAAGGAAAGAATATGTGTTTTATGAAAAGTTTTATAGAAGTTAAGTTATGATTGATAGAGCAACGATGATTGGTGATGAAAGGAATTAAGAAAGGGATGTTTTATGAGGACGAAATGATAGATGTTTTGTGAAAAATGATATGAAAGCAAAGAGTTAGACAAGAAAGAAAAACAATGATAGGTTATGATAAAAGGTATGATGAATGTTTTATGAAAAATGATATGAAAGCAAAGAGTTAGACAAGAAAGAAAAACAATGATAGGTTATGATAAAAAGTATGATGAAAGGATTAGAACATAACGATAAGATGTGATTGATTGAATAGAACGATAGGCTATGATCAATAGGAGGATTATGATAAGATACGGTAGATAGGAGGATGCAAATGATAAGATGAACAGAGAATAATTGTCTACACGTAACAAAACACGTTTTTGTTTGTTATGATGTGATGTGATAATATATATAAGTAATATGTGCTATATATGTTAAAGTGTGATTAACATAATTCACACAAGTAAAGTAAAGAATTAAGAAAAGAAAAACAACGAAAGAACATATGTTCTATGAAATGTTTTATGAAAAATGAGAAATGAAAGATGATGAATGTCATGAAAAAGATGTACAACGAAAAATCAATATAAGAAAAGCTAAAAGAATGCAAGATAATAAAACTGAAAAGTTAATGGTTGGCGTACCGGTCTCCCTATATGGTTGAGACTTCCGGTCTATATCCTCTGCGCAGATGTGGTGCTACCCCGAAGGTGTGGTAGATTATAGGATGGACCAACCCCGAAGGTGAGGTTTTATGTGACTGTGAGGTAGGTTGGTGGGTAGCTCCCCCTCCTCCCACTGTCAGCGCGCACTAGGTACGTTCAACAACGGGGCCCACCAGTGAAAGATAAGAAATGAAAAGAAAGTGAAAAGAAAAGAAAAGAGCGTGAAAAGAAAAAAAAGGAAATGAGAGTGAAAAGAAAAGAAAAGAAAAGAAATGATACGAAAAGAAAAGAAAAGAAACGAACGATATGAAAGAACAACACAATGAAATCAATGAAAAATAATAAAACGAAGTTAAAAGAACATGATAGAATTATATATGTGATGTGATGTGTTTGATGTTATATGTATGGAATGACACGTTTTTACGTGATGTTGTGCTAGTGTATATGTTACTAGCTTTAAGATATGAAATGTTAAGAGATGATGATAAAGCGAAAGAAAAGTTATAAAGGTTTAGAACAGAAAGTTAAGAAATGATAGGAATGAGAAGCAAAGAAATGAAAAGATTGAATTAGAATGATAAGAGATGATCTATAGAATGATAAGAACGATGAACGAAGAGATAAATGAACATGAAGAGGCAAACAGAATATGTTATGTTTCGAGGATATGTATAGATGATGTATATGATGTGTATATATGTGATGTCATATATTCTAGTAATAACGTATATTACTAGTATTTATAAGTTAATGAATGTATGTTTGAACTTACTGAGCATCTAGCTCATTAGTTGTTTATATGTTACAGGTAAGCAACTTATTAGTTTAAAGTAATATGATGGACAACGGAAGGATCTGCACGTGCCAAGGGACTGGGCGAGGGTATGGTACTACCATGAGTCTTTCGCTGAGCGTTCAAAAAGGAAGATGAAAGAAAGAAATTTATGAAATATGTGTTATAAGAGTATGATAGGGTTATAGGCATAGTATGTAAGTTAAAAGAAAAAAAAAATTTTTGCTATAGAAATTGCTTCCGCTATAAGATGAGAACGATAAGAATGGAAAGTTAAGTATATTAAGTAAGAGGATGACGACCCACGAGATTGCCAGCCATCGCAGTCGGCGTCAGAGTTTGACTGGTTGGTATGGTAACGTACGTGGGGGACGTCACACGCAAATAATTTATTTACTTAATAAATTTATTGCTTATGGTTAACTATGTTATTTATTTTAATTACATTTAAAAAAATTTAAAGAATTTACTTTTTAAAAACCACTACTTATTTCTTTTCCCGCCTTTTATATATATGTATTTATATAAACTCAAATATGCAAATTGTTCAACTCAAATAAAAACATAAAAAAACCCTTCCATATTGTTGCTAAACTAATAATAATCAAGTATTTGAAAAAACTCAAAACCAATTTAAAAAAAAAAAAAAAAAACTTAGGCCCCATTTAGGGTTTAGTTTTGGAGACATCTAAAATTATTTTTTTCCAACACCTTACCATTTTTTATTATTTATATCTCCAAAATGTTATAGTAAATTTCAAACTTTAAAAGTCTATAATTTTGTATATACAAGTCCAAATGAGATGATTTTTTTTAAATTACATAAAATTTCGAGAGAAACGAAACAATATTCATATTGATTTTTTTTTCCCAAACACATTTTTTAAAATAACTTTTTTTCAATTTAAAAATAATGCCTCCAAACATCTCCCCCGTTCTCCCCTTTATAATACTAAACATAATAAAATTTAAAAAACAACGATACGCAAAAAATTTTCCCACCCAAAACATTCAAAAAGTAGAGAGAAAATACTGCCTGGAAACTGCAAAACCCTATCTAAAAATAATGGGGTTTAAAAATAATGCCTCCAAACATTTCTCCCGTTCTCCCCTTTATAATACTAAACATAATAAAATTTAAAAAACAACGGTACGCAAAAAATTTTCCCACCCAAAACATTCAAAAAGAAGAGAGAAAATACTGCCTGAAAACTGTAAAACCCCATCTAAAAATAATGAAGTTTAAAAATAATGCCTCCAAACATCTCTCCGTTCTCCCCTTTATAATACTAAACATAATAAAAGTTAAAAAACAACGGAGGCGTTTGTTTTTGTTCTTGAGAATGATTTTCCATTTTCAAAAATAAAAAAAATGAAAACGATTTCAAAATAGCGTTTGTTTATTTAACGTTTTCAAAACCGTTTCGAAAATACCGTTTTCAATTATGTTATTTTTTTCTGTATTTTGAAAACGAAAAAAAGTTGTTTTCACTTTTTGTTTTCATTTCTAAAAAATATTGTGTTTTTTAGGTTTTTTTGAAAATAAAATGGGTTTTAAAAAAATATAATCAAACAAAATTTCATTTTTATGTTTTTCAAAATATACATTCAGAAAACATAATCAAACACAGTATCAAAAATGATCTTAACACAGTTTTCAAAATATACTTATTTTTAATTTTTTTAAAAACGAAAAACATTTCAAAACCAATACAAAACACTACCAACGATACGCAAAAAATTTTCCCACCCAAAACATTCAAAACGAAGAGAAAAAATATTGCCTGGAAATTGCAAAACCCCATCTTTAACTCTAAACTCAACCAAAGAACTGCAAATTTGATTGTGAAATGGGTAAGAAGCGAAAATCTTCTCAGAAGAAGAATCAACTTCTTCAATTTAAACTCAATCCAATCCCCTTTGTCCCCCGCAAAATCCCCAACCTCTCTCTCCACAGCAACTTCCTCCGGCGTCTAGGCCTCTCGGATTTCACTCGAATCGAATTCGATCGCATTCCCATTGGCGCTGATCTCCTCCGCCAATTCATAGCCAATTTCGATCGAACCAAGCTTTGCACCTATGTTAATGGTGATCGGATTGCGGTCAGCCGCGCCGATTTGGCGCACGCTTTGGAACTCCCGGTGGATAGGATTTCCTCCGCCGACGAAGTATTATCGCCAGCGACGGAGGACACGATTGGGTTTTTGGAGGATTTCGTGTACAATTGGATGCTCTTGTGCGATAATGCCGATGCGCGGAAGATCCCCGATGAGATATCGAATTGGATTAAGGATGTTAAAGATGGAAACTTTGAGGGAGTGGATTTGGGCGGGAATGATCTGGTCCATGGTTGAGATGGAATTGTCGAAGGGTTTACAGCTAACGAATTGCTTTTACGCAACGCACTTGATGTGTTTGATAAAAGTCCAGAGAGAGGAATTGTTGCATTTGCCTGCTCGGTCGTTGCTTTCGGAGAAGAGCGAGGAGCGAGAACGGTTGTACAAGGCGAAGATTTTGGAGTTGCAGAGAGAAAACCATCTTATGATTAAATTAGTGAAACGATATAAGGAGGCTATGAAGCAAACGCAAAGGGCGTTTGCCGAATACAGAGGAAACTGCGAGTGCAGGTGTAAGAAGCTTGATGAACCGCTTTACAAGGAAGTTGTTGGGTCTTCTGGGCTTGTCTTGAGCACCAAGGAGATAGGAGAGAGGGAGATTGAGAGGAAGGTTAAAGAGTTGAGAATCTGAAACAAGTTGCCTTTGTATTGAAGTAAATCTACCTCTTGAGGAACAATGAGCAGGTGCTTAGAGTGATCCATATTTGAGTGAGATATTTTCAGTTCTGTTAGATCCCAGATGTCAGTAATCTATTTTTCTACACTTTTTTTGTGCAAGTAATTTGACATAAATGTTTATGTTAGATGTTTATTGACCTTTAACTTCATGTCATAATCTTTTGTTCTGTTGTTAAGAAATGGATGCTGAATGATAAAGAGGGATTGAATTTTTGTTGCTTTGGTATTGTGATTTTTGTTACTGACATTTTAGCATGAATTTTCGCCATTTTACATTTTTTTAAGAAATCAGCAAGAATAACGAAAGACACCAAAAAAATGAAAAACAGAAACCTTGGTTGCTCCGGCTTCCAATGGCCTTGAAAACTTTGACTTCTCACTCTGTTTCTAAAGATGAAAAAGAGTAGACATGACATCCTAATATAACATATCCCAAACATAGACACATACACTATTCCATCGTAGGAATATTAAAAGAAAAAAAGAAAAAGGAAAAAACATTTTGAGTTGCTATTTGGCAACATTGAGATCCACTAGATCTGTAGCAAATAAACATCAGTACACAATTTCAACAGCTTTTAAACTGCATTCAACTCCAAGATTAAAAACCAATAGTCCATCTTTTGCATTGTACATGAAGATCTCGTCCTTCGTGTCTGTGGTACAAGATTTTGGTTTTCTGCAAGAATAAGCTCCGAAATGGCCACAACCTTGAACTTCAAACCTTCTCCACACGGTTAGATACATTGTCTCTGCAGTGTAGAGACTCAACAGCTCCTCTAGAGTTGTACATATCAAGCAATCCAATTGGAGCAAACTTCAGATTTTGGCCAACTTCCTGTTGTACGACACTCTTTTTAGACATTTCTTTTGAAATCTAAGAGAAAAAATCAAGAACAAAGATAAAAGGAAAATAAGTGCAACTGACCCTAATAGGACAGATGGTGAAGATTTCGAATTTAAGAACTCTCAAAAAGGCATCTAACCTTCCTTCCTTTGGCATTGTCACAAGAGAGCCTGCAATTTGATTATTCATTTCAGAAAGTAGCCTCGAGAAAATGGTATCTATCTATAAGAAATGCATCATATTAATAATAAATGGGCAAGTGAAACTGAGACCTGAAATGAACAAATATATTGCACATTTTCCACTTCAATTTTCATCTGCATCATCTTTCAGAGAATCAACATCCAAGGGACTCGCAGAGCCTGACATGACTACTGTGCCGGAGTCCGGGGGTGGTACATACTGAGCACCTACTGTAGGTGGCCATTTTCCCACTCTTTGGCAATTGAAGACCACGATGATGCCCCAAAATTTGCTCATGTTCCAGATCTTAAGTAAACTGCAGTGTTCATAATGAAAGGTCAAAATAATAGAATGACACTACGAGTATTAAACACATCATTCCTTGGAGTTGAGGTTGACCGTGCTTATGTTGTTACCTTTTATTGTCGGTGACGGGATCAACAAATAAACAGTCTCGAGTAGGCTGACCAGCACATCTTGCTCTCAAAATCGAGCCATCAAGCAATACCAACTTTTTGATGACGTCAAAGTTATGTTGTCCCGGCTTGTCACTTCACATTTTTTAAGCACAGAAAAAAAAGGAGGGGAGGGAGAGAGGAGGAAGAGAAGGGTGGAGAACACGGAAAGGAATATCCAATGAAATATTTGCTGTGTAAATGACATTATATGAAATCGATAACTGACCTCACGTAGGTCGAACAACCCCCTATTGCCCTTGCTGCACCATGGAAATCAGCCGTGTTATGGTTACTCTGAAATGATAAAAAGAAAGCTAATTAAACAAGGTTCATTCCTTGCCAGCCAAACCTTGTACTTATAGGATGTTGAAAGATCACTAGACTAGAAATGTAATGTTGACATCAGAGATGTAGCATTCTGGTTTGAAAATGTGTTTGGGCCAGAAACCATGCATTAAGTAATGGACGCATCAGTCGGGAAAGTTGAATTTGTAATTTTAAGTTACTTAATTTGGCAGGATCCTAAAATAATGATCGAAATCTCTATAGACCATCATCCACTGCCCAAATTGAGATAAATAGATACATTTTATGCCAAGTAGGCTTGCTTACGTAAAACATATCCCAATCTGGCACAATTATTTCTCCAAGAAGAAGACTGTTAAAAGCCACTGCTGCCACATTTAGAGTCTGAAAAGTCAGCTCATTTGGCATGAAATCTTGCAGCTGCACTTCTCTTTGTGCTGAAACATCAACTGAAAAAAAAAAAAAAATCTAAATATCTAGTTAGTTTGTAAATAAAATTAGCATTTGGGCAAACCCGTAAATCCGCTCTGTGTTCAAACTCATGGAACAAATGAGATTTTTGGCTGTGAAGTTCTTCACAAAAAACTCCTCGAGAGCATTTTGGTACTTTTGAACTAGCACAACACGACCGCCATAACCAGAACCCAAGTTCTCCAATATAGTCTGAACATCTAACTTGACTCCGTCAATACCACTACTTGCAAGGTAGGCGTGGAGATCTTCATAAAACTTGTGAATCTTCGAAGGTTCAATGAGTTCAATTCCTTTCTTCTCCCTTCTCTCAAGGGTTGTACATAAAATGTGACTGAGGTTACCAGGTGACTGAACTGGATAAACAAGCTTGGGGTTGTACTTCTGCATTACTGGGGATGTGGGAAGCACACTACCCCAATAGCCAATCAAAGCGTGCCACGCATACACCACGCTGCATATGCTTTTGTGTTTCCTTCAGTTCATCATCTAAGGCAAAACTAACAATTGAAATTAGTTCTATAAGATTCAGAATTGTTTATTACCTTACTGCATATTTCTCCTTTATGTGCTTAATAAATTCACCGAGATTACCATAGTACACGTCTGAGGAAAAGCCCTCGAATTTGTGGTTTTCGTCCAAATTTACTAACTTGGCTTAAAACCTTCCACACCACCCCCCCCACAAAAAAAAAAGAAGGGGGGGGGGGGGGGGGGGGTGTGTGTGTGGGTTGGTGGAAGAAGAAGAAGAAGAGAAAAGAACAAATAGAAAAATTAATAATTTGCTGCAAGAATTCACCTGAATGAAAGGGAAAACACACTTTCATATTATACAAAATCAGCTTACTTTGTTATGTCAGTGGTGTTAAGTTTGGCTTGTTTGTTGAAGGGGGAAAAAGTCCTACATTACTTTTGTATCAAGGGGGGTTTGGGTTCCTGACCTTATAAATAGGCCCTTACCTCCTAAGTTTAATTCATTCCAAAACTTCTCTTATTCCTCTAGTTAAATATCTGTGGAGGTCCTATAATTAGGATATCTCATTAGTGGGTAATTGAAAAATTATTAGAAATTTGTAATCTTTGAACTTAGTAAGGTGGTCTTTCGTTGCGGTGCCCGAAGAGTAGGCGAATTGCTAAATCTCATAAAATCTGATGTGTTCGTTCCTTTATTTTTATTTTAGTATTTTGATAATTATTTTATATTCAATTACAATATCTGTCGGGTTTGTTCAGTACATATAATATAGTGTAGTTTATACAGTATTATTTACGTGTACATCACTATTTATTTATATGTACTGTTCACTTATATGATATTATTCATTTGTATGTCACTGTTTATTTATATAATACTGTTCATTGTGAAGTTGTTTTGTAAAGGGAAATCATCGATTTCCCAACAAGTGATATTAGAGCCAACGGTTCATCCTAGGCTTGTTGTATTTGTTTGGGTGTACATCACTATTTATTTATACGTACTGCTTACTTATATGGTACTATTCATTTGTATGCCACTGTTCATTTATATAATACTATTCATTGTGAAGTTGTTTTGTAAAGGGAAATTACCGATTTCCC
Source organism: Antiaris toxicaria (assembly GCA_035233585.1). Taxonomy (NCBI): domain Eukaryota; kingdom Viridiplantae; phylum Streptophyta; class Magnoliopsida; order Rosales; family Moraceae; genus Antiaris; species Antiaris toxicaria. The sequence continues at coordinate 5,039,352 of CP141155.1, forward strand.
AACAAGTGATATTAGAGCCAACGGTTCATCCTAGGCTTGTTGTATTTGTTTGTAATTGAATACATTAATTTGTTTCAAAATGATGACGAAAGTTTTGACAATGAGGAATGTAGACATAGCCACAGTATCAACCTCCACGTCTATGCTAACGAGGACTGTGATGTCAAATTCAAGATATTCGATAGAGTTATTTAACGGTACTGGTCATTTCGGTATGTGGCAAGGCAAGGTGCTAGATGCTCTGTTTCAACAAGGTCTAGACCTAACTATTGAAGAAACGAAGCCAAATGATATAGATGAGAAGGATTGGAAGACCATCAACCGTTTGGCTTGTGGAACAATTCGGTCATGCTTTTCTAGAGAGCAAAAGTATGTTTTTAAGAATGAGACTTCGGCATACAAGTTATGGAAGGCATTGGAGGACAAGTTCTTGAAGAAGAATAGTAAGAACTGGCTTTATATGAAAAAAAGATTGTTTTGCTTCGATTACCGACCAGGTACCTCTATGAATGACCATATTACTACTTTCAATCAATTGGTAACAGATTTGTTAAATTTAGATAAAAATTTCAAAGATAAAGATTTGGCTTTGATGTTGTTAGCATCTCTTCTTGATGAATTCGAATACCTTAAGATTGTTTTACTTCATGGAAAAGATAAAATATCTCTTGATGAAGTTTGTGCTGCTTTGTATAGTTATGAATTAAGAAAAAAGGATAAAAAAGAAAGCAGGAATATCGTAGCAGAAGCAGTGGTGGCAAGAGGTCGTTCGCAAAGCCAAAAATCAGGAAGAAGAGGAAGATCACTTTCGAGAGCCAGACTTGATAAAGATGGGTATGCTTTCTGTCATGAGAAATGACACTAGAAGAAAAATTGCCCCAAGCTAAAGAAGAAAGAAAAAGCCGTCTCAGAAGCAAATGTAGCCAAATAAAACAACAACGAAGAACTTTCGTTGGTTGTTTAATCTTCAGCAATCCATTCAGATGAATGGATATTAGACTCGGATTGTACCTATCATATGTCTCCCAACCGGGAGTAGTTCTTTGATTTTGAAGAACTAAATGGAGGAGTTGTTTACATGGGCAACGACAACACCTGTAAAATAGCTAAGATAAGTTCAATCCGATTGAAGAACTACGACGGATCAACCAGGGTTCTGACAGAAGTTCAGTATATGTCGAATTTGTAGAAGAACATCATCTCTTTGAGAGCCTTGGAGTCCAAAGGCTTAGTCGTGACAATGAAAGATGGAGTTCTAAAGGCTATATCAGGCGTGCTTATGGTGATGAAGGGTGTCAGAAGAAATAACTTGTATTACTACCAAGATAGTATGGTTATTAGGACAGCAGTAGCAGCTTCCAAAGGTAATAAAGAATCAGAGGCGACCAAGTTGTGGCATATGCGTTTAGGACATACCGGTAAAAAATCCTTGCAAATTATAGCAAAGCAAGGATTTTTGAAAGGTGCAAAGGCTTGCAAGCTTGAATTCTATGAGCATTGCGTTTTTGGAAAGCAAAAGAGAGTGAAGTTTGGCACCACTATCCATAATACGAAAGGTATTTTGGATTGTATTCACTCAGATGTGTGAGGGCCTTCCAAGACACCTTCTTTAGAAGGTAAACATTACTTTATAACTTTTGTTGATGACTACTCTAGAATAGTTTAAGTATATAGTATGAAAACAAAGACAAAGGAAGAAGTGCTTAGAGTTTTACTTAAGTGAAAAAATATGATTAAAAACCAGACAGGCAGGAAAATAAAGCAGCTTAGAACAGACAATGGCGGAGAATACAAGAGTGATCCATTCTTCGATATTTACAATGAGCATGGCATTGTCCGACACTTCACAGTCAGAGATACACCACAGCAGAACGGGATGTCAGAGTGCATGAACCAGACATTAGTGGAGAAAGTTCGGTGTATGCTGTCTGGGTTGGGCAGACAATTCTAGGCTGACGCTTTAGCATATGCACATCATCTTATTAATCGTTTACCATCATCAGCTATTGGTGGTAAAACACCTTTGAAGGTATGGTCTGGAAACCTACTACAAATTATGATTCCTTACATGTATTTAGTTCCACTGCATACTATCATTTTAAGGAATCCAAGTTGGATCCAAGGGCAAAGAAGGCTTTGTTTATGAGAATCACTTCTGGAATAAAGGGATTCTGCCTCTAGTGTCTGGAAACAAAGAAGATAATCTTTAGCAGAGATGTAACATTTGATGAGTTTTCTATGTTAAGAAGGATAGCAAATGAAGATGTTCAGACCAGTAGCACTCCACAGGACGAAGAGAGTACTTTGAAACAGGTAGAGTTTGAGCAAATGACGATTTGCCCAACAAAAAAGGCAGTACCTACAGGTGATTCTTCAGCAATAGAAGATGAATCAGAGATGGTGGAGGAACAACAATAATAGTTTGACTTAATTACAACAAGAAGGGCAATACGGGAAATTCGCAGACCTACTCGTTTTACTGATATGGTGGCCTATGCACTTCCAGTTGTAGATAAAGATGTGCCTTTCAGCTTTTAAGAAGCATCCCGAAGTTCAGAGAGTGGAAAGTGGAAGAAGGCCATGGATGGAGAAACGCAGTCTCTTCAAAAGAATAAGACTTGGAAGTTAGCACAACTACCAAAGGGAAAGAAGGCAATTAGGTGCAAATAGGTATACACGAAGAAAGAAGGATTTCTTAACAAGAACGATGTTCACTACAAGGCAAGATTGGTGGCTAAAGGCTACGCTCAGATGGAGGAAATTAATTATAATGAGGTATTTTCTCCAGTTGTGAAGCATTCCTCCATTAGAATTTTGTTGGTCTAGGTAGCACAGTTGAATTTGGAGCTAGCTCAAGTAGATGTAAAGACCGCGTTCTTACATAGTGATTTAAAGAAGGAAATCTATATGACTCAATCGGAAGGATTCAAGATTGCTGGTAAAGAAAATTGGGTTTACAAGTTGAACAAATCACTGTATGGATTAAAGCAGTCTCCGAGGTAGTGGTACAAGCGATTTGATAGCTTTATGAGAGGGCAAGAGGGCATAAGCACACTAGAAGTAAGTATGATCACTGTGTGTATTTGTAAAAGCTACAGGATGGATCTTTCATTTATCTATTTTTGTATGTCGATGATATGATGATTGCATCGAAGAGCCAATCAGAGATAGATAAATTGTAGACCCAATTGAATTAAGAGTTCGAGACAAAAGATATAGGTGAAGCCAAGAAGATTCTCGGGATGGAGATAAACAGAGACAGAGGTAAGGGCAAGCTTTGCTTAACACAGAAGTAATATCTGAAAAAGGTATTACAGTATTTTGGTATGAATGATAATTCAAAACCTGTAAGTACCCAACTTGCTCCACATTTGAAGCTCAGTGCGCAAATGTCTCCTAAGAGTGATGAAGAGTGAGAATATATGGCTAGAGTCCCGTTTGCTAATACGGTGGGTAGCTTGATGTATGCGATGATGTGTACAAGGCCTGACATTTCACAGGCAGTTGAAGTGGTGATTAGGTACATGCATGATCCTGGAAAAGGACATTGGCAAGCTGTGAAGAGGTTTCTATGGTATATTCAGAACACCATAAATGTTGGTTTGATATTTGAGCAGGATATTGGTATTGGTCAACCTGTAGTTGGATACTATAATTCTAACTATACAAGTGATTTAGACAAGCGTCTATCAACTACTAGCTATTTGTTCACTTTAACTAAGGTGCCAGTTAGTTTGAAGTCTACTTTGCAATCAACAGTAACCTTGTCTACAATAGAGGCAGAGTATATGGCAGTAACAGAGGCTGTTAAAAATGCAATTTGGCTTCAAGGAATGCTTGAAGACTTGGGAATTGGTCAGAAGCACATCATTAGTCCATTGTGACAGTCAGAGTGCTGTTTGCTTAGCAAAGAACCAAGTTTTTCATGCAAGAACGAAGCACATCGACGTTCGATATTACTTTGTGCAGGAGATTTTTGAGGAAGGTAAGATACTTCTTCAGAAGATTCAGACTGAAGAGAATCCTACAGATATCATGACCATGGTGGTGATAATTGTCAAGTTCAAGCACTGTTTGGACTTAATTAATATCCTGCAAATTTGAATACCTTTAGGTGTATGGTACCACTAGGTGCATTTGGAGGTACTATTACAGATGATTTCATCAATTTGAGGATATGAGGAATCAAGAAGCTGAGTAGGATCGACAAACTCACCAAGGTAGAGATCGTTAAGTTTGGCTTGTTTGTTGAAGGGGAAAAAAGTCCCACATTGTTTTTGTATCAAAGGGGGCTTAGGTTCATGACCTTATAAATAAGCCCTTACCACCCAGGTTTAATTCATCCCAAAACTTCTCTTTTTCCTCTAGTTAAATATTTGTAGAGGTCCTTAAATTATGATATCTTATTAGTGGGTAATTGAAAAATTACCAGAAATTTGTAATCTTTGAAATTAATGAAGTGGTATTCCATTGTGGTGCCCGAGGAGTAAGTGAATTACTGAATCTTGTAAAATCTAGTGTGTTCGTTCCTCTATATTTATTTTAGTATTTTGATAATTGTTTTGTATTCAATTACAATATTTGTCGGGTTTGTTCAGTGCATATAGTATAGTGTAGTTTATACATATTATTCACGTATACGTAACTATTCATTTATATGCATTGTTCATTTATATGGTACTGTTTATTTACATGTCACTGTTCGTTTGTATAATACTATTCATTGTGAAGTTGTTTTGTAAAGGGAAATTACCCGATTTTCCAATAAGCGAGAATTATACCATGTGTTGGTTCGTCACTCATTGTATTTTGCCATCCATCATCAATTATCAAAAATTTTGACGAGTAACCTCCCTTCGAGAAACTACCGAGGAAAAATCAATATATATATATATATGTTTGTGTTTGTGTGTGCGTGTGTGTATCACATATATGTATGCATATCAACTGAGATCATTTGAATACACAAAAAAAAAAAAAAAAAAGATACTGTTGAAAAGTTTTAAGACCCTCTTCAATTCCTTCTGCACTAACATCAGTGTAAAATGCATCCCAAGTGCTCCATCCAAACCAATGAATATGTTTAGGCATCTATGAAGTTTGAATGAAATTAGTACACTTGAGTAGAACAAATCAATTAACTTAGACTTAATTGCCTGATTGATGCCAATTTTAACTTACTGTTTTGTTCTCTATGTGGTGGAATGTCCGCTTGTGCTTCTCAAGTATCTTAATACAAGCAAAACCAACTCATATACATATATACATATATTTACATATGCACATAATTATAGCGCCATTTATACAATCATTAATCAACTTAATTTACTTGGTGGAATTCTTCATGATCTTATATGGGTTGTCCCCTGAATTCATGAAAACTGATTCCAACACCTGAGATGTCGAGACATCAGGATCACCTGAAGCCAACAAATAATTCACGATTCATCATCATAATAATCTGTATTGGAAGAAAAATAGACAAAGGGTAATTTTATAATTTCATAGATGGACCAATTAGTTGATGGTTTTCTTTTTCTTAGTTAAAAGAGTGGGCGTCATTTTCGGCTTACACACTACTTTATTAAAATAAATAAATAAACAAAGAAAAAGAAAAAAAGGTGGGTGTCGAATTTGGTGATATTCAATGTTTATAACTAAAGAAAAAAAAAAGAAAGAAAACGCGTGAAAACACACATATGGGAGCTCTATAAATAAAGTCCCCCATTCATTTTTGCAAAGAGCAAAGCAAGTAAGCTGCACCAAAAAAAAGAAAAAAAAGGAGAGAGAAGCAGCAAGAGAGAGCTGCATAGAATTCCAGTAGCAAAAATAAAGCTACTGAAAGAGAGTTTGTGTATCTACAAAGTGTTTTATTTTGTAAAGAGAATAGTGGGATTATCACGTTTGTGAGTGTGAGAGAATTTTTGTTAAGAATATTCCTCTAAGTTACCACTAAAACTTGAGAGTTTGTTGAATACTCATTTTACAGTGAAAGTTTTTCTCTATATGTGTTATGGTTTTTCTTTCCTAAATTGAAAGGTTTTCCATGAAATAAAATTCTTTGTGTCAATTTTTAATTTTTTTTGCATAAATTAGATCCTGAAGGAGAATTAAAATTTTTTTATATTCCCAACAATTGGTATCAGAGCATTAGAATCAGTCTTAAAAGAGTGAATTTCTTTACGATTACTATTCATAAATAGTGAACAAAGGTAGTTCCTGTAGTAGAAACTGTAGTGTTATAGTAGCAAGCATGAGCTGCGCTTCTTGTAACAGTTACTATAGCAAATCCTGTAGCAGTTACTATATTATCACGGTAGCGGTTCCTGTAGTATCACTATAATGGTTCTGTAGTAGCACGTACTATAACTAAATACGGTTATTGTAGTAGAATAAGATTACTCCAATAACATGGTGGGCCAGAAAATCGAGATTGAGAATTTCAACAGTAGCGACAACTTTTCCCTCTAGCAGAGGAGAGTGAAAGATCTCCTAATCCAACAAAAGGTCCATAAGACTCTATTAGTCAAAGAAAAGAAGCTTAGTACAGTTAAGAACGAAGATTGGAAAGAGATGGACAAGATTGCAGCAAGTATAATTCCTTTAAATCTCTCAAATATGGTCCTACAAAATATCGAATACAAAGAGTGCAAGACAGCGAAACATACCTAAGAGACTTTAGAAAAGTAGTACATGTCAAAGAATCTTTCCAAAAAGTTTTACATGTCAAAGAATCATTCCAAAAAGTTTTAATTATAGAAGAAGCTGTATTGGATGCGGATGTCAGACAATGTAGATATGTTGCAGCATTTGAACAATTTCAATGGTATGATCTCGCAATTGTTAGAATTTGATATGAAATTCAGTGATGAAGATAAAGTTGTATTCATCATGGCGATGCTCCTTTCATCGTACGATCATCTTATCACCACTCTAACTTACGAAAAAGATAAGTTAGAGTACAAAGTCATTAAAAGCCTTAGTATCCTTTGAGAAGCAAAACAAGGTGTGAGATGCAGATACACAAAAACCCTTGTTACGGAAAATAGGGGTAGAAGTCAAAGCAGATGAGAGAGGAACATGAACGACAAGTTTGCAGGAAGATTGAAATCCAAAAGTAGAAATGATGGCTATTTTCACTGTGGGAAGAAGGGTCACATGAAAAAGAATTGTCAGATTTTAAAGAGAGAATTGCAGGAAGCCAACTAGAAGAAAAATGACAGCAATAATAATACGAATACAGTAATAGTTACAAAAGAAGAAGTAGCTATAGTACTTGCCGATAAATGTTTACATGTCAGCGATAACATGGTTGAGTGGGTGGTTAATTCAAAAGCTTCTTTTCATATCACTCCCTATAGAGAAATGTTTACCACGTACAAAGCAAGTGACTTTGGTAATGTGAAGATGAGAAATTCTATTTGCTCCAAGATTGTCAGAATTAGAGATGTAAAAATTCAAATGAATGTGGGTTGCTAGCTAACGTTAAAAGATATTAGACATGTTCTAGATCTACATCTCAATCTGATCTTGGTAAACACCTTAATGAGCAAGGATATGAGAGTCACTTCGATAACAAGAAGTGGAAACTCTACAAAGGATTGAGAATCATCACAAGAGAAAAACTTTATTACACTATACAAGACTGATAGGAAGGCTTACATGAACAAAGTAAATGTAGCAGTTAATGCTTTACCATATTTATAGCATAAGCGGCTGCAACTCCTCACAAGGAAAAAGATTATTCCTTTAGAGAAAGGTAAATTGTCCTATCCTTTGAACATTGTTTGTTTGGAAACAACACAGAGTTTCATTAAAAGTTCCTTTGTTAAAAGAAAAACAGTATTAGAATGAGTATACTGTGATGTATGTGATCCCATAGAAGTTGAGTCTGTAGGAGGTGTTCGATATTTTGTTACTTTTATAGATAATAATTTTAGAAAAGTTTGGGTGTATCTGTTGAAAACAAAAGACCAGGTTTTTAGATTTTTTCAACAATTCCATGCCATGGTAGGAAGAGAAATAGGAAAGAAGTTGAAATGTCTCTGGTCAGATAATGGAGATGAATACACTTCTCATAAGTTTAGAGATTATTGCTCTAAACATGGGATTCGACATAAGAAGACAATACCTGGTACTCCTCAGTATAATGGTGTAGTAGAACGGATAAATCGTACCATCATAGAGAGAGTCAGATACATGATGAGATCATCGAAGCTGTTAAAGGCCTTTTGGGAAGTAGTTGTGCAAACCAAATGCTACTTGATCAACAGGTCTCTATTAGTTCCTTTGAAGTTTGACATTTTAGAAAAAGTGTGGACCAGAAAAAATGTTTTCTACACTTATCTGAAGGTATTCGAGTGCAAAGCATTCATGCACGTGCTAAAACAACAAATATCAAAGCTCGATGATAAAGCACTTCCATGTATCTTCATCGACTATGGACATGAAGAGTTTGAGTACAGATTTTGGGATCCAACAAAAAAGAGTATTATAATGAGCAGAAATGTGGTCTTCTACAAGACCAAAAAATTGAAGATTCAGGTGAAAAAGAGAAGTATCCTGAAAAAGTTGCAATTAAACTAATTCCTCCACAATAACAATTATCAAGTAGAGAGGAAATGCAAGAAACAGTTGACAACCTGGAAGTGTCTCCTAATGATGTTGATGCTGAAAAATACCAACATAAGAAGATAAAGATCAGGGAAAAGAGAGTCAAGAATCAGAGAATGACGAAAACTCAGAAGATTAACTAGAAATCAAATGTCATCCAGAAGATACCTATCATCAAATTATGCCCTTCGTACCCAAAAAGGGTGCCAGAAAGCTTTCAAGATGCAATAGCCCACAAAGACAAAGATAGGTAGATGAAATCCATAAAGGAAGAAATGAGTTCCCTCATAAAGAATAACACCTATGAATTGGTAAGACTTTCAAAAGGCAGAAAAGCCTTGAGGAACAAATAGGTATTCAGACTGAAAGATGATGGATGAGACGATCTGGTGAAGTACAAAGCTCGATTAGTTATCAAGGGATTTGGAAAGAAGAAAAGGAATTGATTTTAATGAAATTTTCTCTCTGATGGTGAAAACGCCTAAAGGTTTTGAGGTCAAGAGAAAAGAACATCTAGACTTCAGGTTGAAGAAGAGTCTGTATGGTCTAAAACAGGCTTTACGGCAATGGAATAATAAGTTTGATTCATTTATGATAGATCAAAAGTACAAGATAACTGCAGTAGATTCATGATCTACATCAAGCAATTTTAGTGAGAAATTCGTCATCCTATTATTATATGTTGATGATAAGTTAATAATTGGATAGGATACTGAAATGATAAATTAGTTGAAGAAAGAACTTTTAGAGTCTTTGATATGAAAGACTTAGGTCCAGCCAAATAAATTTTAGGAATGAAGATTATCCAAGACAGGCAGTCTCGAAGATTATGGTTATCATAAAAGAACTACGTTGAACGGATACTTAAGAGGTTCAACATGAAAAGAGTGAAACTAGTTACTACACCCCTTGGTAGTCAGTTTAAGCTCACCAAGAAGACATGTCTTTCTTCAAAAGAAGAAAAGAAGAAGATATTGGCTATTCCTTACTCTTTAGCAGCTGGAAGTCTGATGTACACAATGGTTTGTACAAGACTGAATATTGCTCACACAGTAAGGGTTATGATCCGTTTCCTAGCAAACTCAAGCAAGGAATATCGAGAAGCTATTAAATGGATTTTCAGATCTGCGGGGGGCACATCTAAAATGTGCTTAGGCTTTGGGAAAGGTAAACCAGTCTTGGAAGGATATATGAATGCAAACATGGCAAGTGACCTTGATGGCAGAAAGTCTATATTTGGTTACTTGTTTACTTTTGCAGGGGGAGTTGTATTATGATAATCTAAACTACAAAAATGTATTGTACTATCCACAACAAAAGCTAAGTATATAGCGCTTGCAGAAGCGGGGAAAAAAATGTTGTGACTAAAGAATTTTCTCCAAGATCTAGGTTTGAAGTAAAATGGGTATGTAGTTTACTATGACGATCAAAGTACAATTTATCTGAGTAAGAATGCTACCTACCACGATAGAATGACACATGTTGACATCATATATCACTAAACTCGTGAAGCATTTCAGAAAAAAGCTATTCCAGGTGCAGAAGATTTATATTGAGAAAAATACAGTAGATATGCTAACAAAGTGATCACTTGATACAAGCTTGAGTGGTATTCTAAGCTTGTAGGGATGGGTTGAAAAAGAAAATGGGAAGAATTGATGGTTTTCTTTTTCTTAGTCAAAAGGGTAGGCGCAGTTTTCTACGCCTACACCACTTTATTAATTAAAAAAAAAAACAAACAAAGGGAGAAAAAGGTGGGCACCAAATTCAGTGATATTCAACGCCCATAACAAAGGGAAAAAAAAAATAAAAGAAGAGAAAAGAAAGAAAGAAATATGGGGGCTCTACAAATAGAGCCTACCCTCATACATTGTTGCAGAGGGCAGAGCAAGTGAACTGCAGCAAAAAAAAAAAAAAAAAAGAGAAGCAGCAAAAAAGTTATACAGGAATTCCAATAACAAAAATAAGACTATGTTTTCAAGTCATGTCTCTTTCTCTCTCTCTTTCTCTCTTTTTAATAATAAATTTATGTTGTTTATGATTAAATCTATATGTCCTCATATTATCCATGACATTATTACATGTAGTTTTATCTATATGCATCTTTTTTTTTTTTTTAATTTCTTTCTTTTTCTTTTTTAAATAAAGTGGGATAACGTGATTTAACTCTACACCTTATAATAATTATAAAAATATGATTACACTATCCTTGTAACCACATATGCGTTTTATGGCAATTTCTTTCTTTCTTTCCATCCATATTTTAGCACTTTTCATGTCGTTAAAATTTGAAAGTGTTTGGGGAAAAGGCTTCGAGACAAAGTCACGCCCTAACCTTTTAAGTAATCTAGTGCTCAAGAAAATCTTCAAGCAGTCCCTAACAAATCAACTTTTTTACCAGATAAATTTTATTGCTTTCGTGAATAAAATGCACTGTCATTTCTTGTTAAAACTCGATCCTACAATCGTCTGGTTCCAAACTTTGGTCCCATTTTGTAACTGCAGACGAATTGATTCTCATTCAAAAACAGATGGTTCAGATTTAAGATTAACCTCATCTCATTAATTATTGAAACAATCAATTTAATATCTACACAATGCCGAGACAATCAACTTCATCGAATTTCAATATACAAATTTAATATCTCTTAGACCACATTCACCTTCAAGCTTAATTGTCAACAGTCCATCTTCAGAGTTGTAGGTGAACTCCTCTTCCTTTAGGCCAACCATACAACACTTCGGTTTAGAGCTCGAATAGACTCCGAACCGCCCGACGCCTCTCCCTCGGATCTTAATTGTGAACTCCGAAAGCCCTACGCTGCAACAAAGGGATTCAACAGCCCCTCCTGAGTTGTACATGTCTAGCAAGCCTATTGGAGCAAATTTTAGACCATGTTCAAAAACCTGCTCACATAAGATTCACATCGGTTTTTGGTTAGGATTAAGTGTAAATTTCGAAAACATACATAGGCTGTCAAGTTACTGACCTGAATTGGTGAGATTGTATATATTTCACAGTGAATAGTGGGCAGTGAAACTTCCACATTTTCATGCTTTGACAATATGGAAAGAGACCCTGCAATGTTTAAGACGGTTTGTTTATTAGTTCATGAAGTTATTTCCTGGTGTGGATGAAAGTAAAGGACAGGAGGGATTATCGGTAAGTTAACCTGAAATGAAGGCATATACTGCACAATCTCCATTCCAGCTTTCACCAGCAATATCTTCAAGAAACTCAACATCAACGGGCTTCACATGCCCCGTTATGGACGATTTTGGAGAACTTGTGCAGCTGATGTCTTCCACCACTTGTTTTAGCGGCCAAGTACCTGCTTCTTGGCAATTAAACACTCCCACAACCCCAGACAACTTATTCAAGTTCCATATTTTCAGCAGGCTGCAAAATTTGTATAATATAAATATCGTCATTATAAAGAAATGAAGACAATGAAGCAGAACAATACTGAAGACTAATGGAAATTCAAAGTGCGACCGACTTGGGATTCGTAATGTAATTTCTTTACCTCTTTCCATCCATGACGGGATCTTCAAATAAACAGTCTCGAGTAGGCCGACCTGCATATCTAGCTCTTAACACCGATCCATCTGGTAATACTAGCTTCTTTAGGATTTTGAAGTCTTGGTTGCCTGGTTTGTCACTGCAATTGATACATGAAATATCAATCAGATATTACCTTCTTTGCACCCTAAGTCGTAATCTTTTATATGAAATCATTTATTATGTAGTGTATTATTACCTTACATATACCGCACATCCACCCAATGCTCTTGCTGCTCCGTGGAATTCAGCTGTTTCATGTTTGCTCTGTAATAAGAAAGAAATAAAGTGAGAAATTTATATTGAATATTCATTTAAACCTGCACTCAAGAAATTTATGAAGTGACTCATCAAACAACTAACTGCAAACAGTGATTTACAGAGTAAGTACTGAATAAGAAAAGAGGCATCTTACGTGAAACATATCCCAATCTGGCACCACAATCTCTCCTAAGAGAAGGCTATTAAAAACCACAGAAGCAATATGCAAGGTCTGGAATGTAGGCTCTCTTGGCATGAAATCCTCCGAGGCTCTTGCAACTGCGCTCTTCTTTGAACTAATAGTAGACAAATTAATCAGACTTTGAATTTGCAGCCATATTTTAAGTTTGGAATTAGGATTAAGCAGACCTGAATATGGTATCTGAATTGTGACTCATGCAGCAAATCAAGTTGTTGTCTCCAAAATTTCTTGCCATAGATTGCTGTAGAGCTTCTTGATACCGTCTAGTGATTGAAACGCGACCACCATATCCCGAGCCCAAGGTTTCTAACAGATTCTGAACATCTACTTTAACTCCATCTGCACCGCAGCGTGCAAGATAGCCATGTAGGTCATTGTAGAACTCGAAAATCTTTTCGGGGTCTATTAGCCCTACCCCATATTTCTCCAAGCTGTCCATGACAATGTCTCTAAGATTCCCTGTGTTACCAGGTGACTGAATTGGGAAAGCAATCTTTGGATTGTATTTTCTCATCATTTCCGACGAAGGAAGGACTCCTCCCCAATAACCAGCTAAAGCATGCCACAGGTAAACAAACCTGCACACATCAAATTTTAAAAGTAAGTTGCATGTGTTGAGCCTAATTATTGTCCTGACGTAGAGTTAGCACGCAGATCAACCTTATAATAGGGGCTATGATTTTTTGATTAGGCTAGGCAGAAATACAAAGAGTTTGCTAGGCATGAGGTGTGTGATTCTCTTCATCAATGTGAGATTCTGCAGTGGCTCATGCTTTCTTGTCCTTATATATTATTGCTCTCCAGTAGTAAAGAATTAGGGTGCTTAGTTAGCAAAGAAGCGTTTATGGTTTAGTCACTAAGCTACTAAAGTATGACCAAAATGGAAAGCTTACTTTAGTCCATATTTCTCTTTGATGAGATCAATGAACTCATGGAGGCCAGTCCGTGTGTCTTCTGATCCCGAACTTCTGAACTTACTGTTCTCTTTGATATCAACCAATCTGGTTGCAAACCTACATGTCAAGGGAAGGAAAAAAAAAAAAAAAGATTTAACATAACGTTTAAAAATAGTATAAGATCGTAATACCTTACAGAATTCATGGACTTACTGTGTCCCTTCAACAAGCGGTTCGCCTTCTTTACGGAATTCGTTTGTAGTATCTTGCCATCCATCATCGATAATGAGAAATTTTGGGGAACAACCTCCTTCCTTAAAGCTGCAAGATTGAAAAAAAAAAAAAAGGATACAAAGACTAGTTACATTTTTAGTGGTTTTTCCAAAGAGAAATGTTCAATGTATTTCCAGCACATGATATTTTACCTCTTAAGACCCTCTTCAATTCCTTGTGGATTTACTTCAGTGTAGAAGGCATCCCAAGTGCACCATCCAAACCAATCTAAATGCGAAGGGATCTATAAAATTTCAAGACATAAAATTTTTCAGACCGATTAGGAACTTCAGAAGATAAAAAAAAACAATATCACATATGACATAAGGATTTGAGGTTTGAAAAGTGAAAGTCATTACTTTTTTGTTCTCTATATGACTGAAAGTTCCTTTGTTCTTCTCCAATATCCTACACCAATGACAAAATTATAGTGAGATAGTCCATGATCTGCATGTCTATTTTCTCATAAAATTAAATATATATATATATATAAATACACTCACTTAATAGAATCTTTAATAAGCTTGAATGGGTTATCCCCTGAATTCACAAATAACGCTTCTAGTACTTGGGAGGATTGGACTTTGGCATCTCCTGCACAAATTGGAATTCTCAATCTGAATATCAGAAAACAAGTCCAAAACATGAAATCTTAAAGATCATTAACATACAAAGGACAATTAACATCCAAACTCACCGCTTTCGACGCATAACCGGAGCTCATTTTCGCTAGTCCCTTCTAGACTTGCGCGAAAGAGCCCATCCAACACAGGCAAGAAGAGAATATAAAATGTGTTTTCAGCGTTCAGGTCCGAAGAAATCTCATCCTCCAAGGCTGACTCTTCTCTCGCTTCCAACATTAGCATTTGAGTTTCTGTGGGAACTTCACTTCCGGATTTCCCTACACATGGTATCATCCACCATATCTTGAATCTGAACAGAGATAAGAACTTGAATCCCCTGAAATGCCCACACAGAGAATCCAAATCATTACCTCATAACATATACAATGCAATATGGAGTCCAATCATTGTCCTGGAGTGTAGAATTAGCATGCAGATCGACCTTAATCAAATAGGTTATGCTCAAGAAAACAAATAAGAGTAGATTTTTTTCCTCTAAATTGCCATTTACAATTAACTATCCAAAATGCCAAGATCTTAACGTTATGTCTCAACCAAAAAAAAAAAAAGCGATGAAACGAGTTTTCGATTCTGTGTCTTATTCTAGAATTATTTTTTATGGAATTTCTTGAAGAAACAAACAATGCCATATATGAAACATGTAGAGACAAAGAAAATGAACTCACTGAAGATTCCCAAGACTGCAAACATGACGAGAACTTGGAAAAACAGAAGTGGCACCAACGAAAGCCGGGCCATTGCTAAGAGGCGAAACGACAACGTTTTCAGGAACTCCGGTCAATACAACCTGGCCCCTCACCATAAGGCAGCCATTTTTTATGCTTGGTGTGGCCGTGATCGTCATCGTCACCACCAAAATAGTCCAAAAAGAAAAAAGTTCGATATCTTTAGCTTAACAAGAAGAAAATGAAACGAACCCTGTTCGGGAAAAAAAAAAAAAAACAAAGAAATGTATTAAACAGAACTTGAATAATCTTTCGAGTTACAACTTTGGATTAGATTTTGATTGATATGAATCTATATTTGTATATATATTTGTATATGTGTGTGTGTATCTATATACATATATATATATATATATTGGAAATGTAGATGAGTTGACCGTCTCGGCCAGTAATATTTTACTTGTTTAAGGGTATATCTAGATTAATATAATAACTAATACATGATTTAGACCTGATTTTGGTTTGATTTTAATTGAGATTTTGACAATTCATTGGAAGGTTCCGGACTTCAACTTTTGAAGATCACTTCTCGACTTCTTTGATTAAAGTTCCAGCTTGTAAAAACATCGGACCCACGTCATCCAAACGTGAATTTTCTTCGGAATGTCGCAACAAATGATGCAAACGGTGCTCGACGCGTAATTATATAATTTTACGATATATCATATTCCACTTTATCTTTAAATTATATCTTATCTCTTTTAGCAATGGGGCCCTGCACATATTTAAGTAATGTGTACACCAATTTTTTTTTTTAAAAGAAATAAATAATATAAAGATATAAAAATTAAACGATGACGTTTTAGTGGGGACTATTGACAAAATTTTTTTCATTTTTAGTGACATAAAATGTAAAAATTACAAAATTTTTAGACGAAAATTAAAAGAAAAAAAATTTTAGTAGTCCAACATAAATTTAGCTTTGGCCCCATAGAACAAAGGGGTGTTTTTGAACGGTTTTATGCACGTCCAAAGACAAGACGAACAATTTTGATAATTTAAAAGAGAAAATGCAATAGGGTATACAGTACAATGGGTATTCATATATTATTCCATTTTTTTTTTTTTGTGTTTTTTAATATAATTATGATCCATATACTCGAAGAATGCCTTTTCTCTTAGTTGAATGTGAACAAATTGTATATTCTTGGGGTGAGAAAACTTGAACTCAAATTCAAATTCCGGTAAAAATACTACAATGGAAGGGACCTATCAAAATCTAGATTGGTTCCAAAAGTGGATAAATAGTTAATATTTAATACAGAAGAGACGTGTTGAGCATGCTGCACTGACGTGGAAATGAATAGGATAAGTTGATTGTTGCCGGTTTGTTGTCGTGGAAAACGTGAGGCAGGCCAAACGAAAAACGACAACGTGTTAAATCATGCTTTCCATTTGTATGACAACTAAAATGGCCTTTATCCGTACACTGACATTCTGAACAATTGGCGGATAAATCTAATGTGATGCTTATGTATATATTTAGCGATGCAGATGCATCTTGCTTGCCTATGGTGCCGTTTTGTTTTGGTCCATGTCGTTGATGTTAGATTAATAATACGCAGCGTCGTTCTTGTTTATTTTTCCTTTGGTTGTCGTTTTGCTTGAGTTATGCTTAAGTGACAGTCGGTCGTTTGAGTATGACCACTTGGTCAAAAACCCTTTTGGCTGTGCCGTTTGACGCAGACTTGAATATTGAAGAAAAAACTGATATTGAGTCTCAACCTTCGGCTTCGCCGCCGTTTCTTTGTTTTCCTTGATCCGAGTGAACTCCGTTCAAGTTTCCCGGTCGTTTGGGTTCTTCAAAACTTCTCGGTTATCGGGTTCTACGCCATTTAGTCATTTATTTATTTAGGAGAGCTATTAATCTCGTTGTTATTTGCAGATATTTGTGTATTTATTTCGTTTCTTATATAATTTCAAACGCGAAAAGTCTCGCAGCTACCATTCTTATAAATGTTTGCAATTTTATTGGCGTTTTGGGGGTATTGTCGTTTTGTCATTTCATTTCCACTTGGTGTCGTTTTTAAATTTATTATTGTTTTCTCCCCTGCTGCTTTCACTTTATAATTTTTAGTTTTAATTTCCTTGCCATCTTAACAGTTGTAACATTCCTTGGTTGCTGTTGTTTTTTTTTCCCTCCCGTCAGAATTTTTTTCATTTCTACTATATTGTCTTTTGAGTTGATTGTCGTTCTCGATTCAATGTCGTTTTCCAAATGCTGTCGTAATTAGTTTAATAATGGTTTTCCCAGTTTCGTTTTCAATTTGGTGTCGTTTTTGGATTTTTTTTTGTTTGCTGAATGTCGTTTTCTGTTGGTGTCGTTCTCTTTGCACTCTTTCCTTCCTCTCAGTCTCTCTCTTGTCTTTGATCTTTCCCCACCCTAAACCAAACCATCCCAACCGCTGAAAATTCTCTGATACTCGCCAGGATATAGTTTTTGAGATATGATTTTTCTGGTGACTTCTCTTCTCCGTGCGTATTTTGGGGTTAGTTGGGAATTTGGAACTTTTTTTAGACAATATTGATTACGCTTTTTATCTTTCTGTGGATGTTCTATTTAAAGTTATATTTTGTTATGTCTATTTTGCAGTTTACGTTATTATTATTATTATTATTTTTGGTCTTTTCGAAGCTACAGTCGATTTTTTCATGTTTGAAAATGATGTCATTTCAGGGTAATGCAATTCTATGACGATGTCGCTCATTATGTCATTGCCGTTTTGTGTCGCTAACTGAGATTGATGTCGTTTCATTCTATTTACGTTCTAACTGTTGCGCTGTTGTCTATTTCAGTCTTGGAGATTGGAGTTCATGTTTTTCTTTTTCTTTTTTCTTTTTTTTAATAGAGTTCAAGTATTTATATATACATTCAAAATATGCCCTTGTTAAGAGTGAGAAATATGAATTTTATAGATTAACGCAGATAAAAATTATAGTAGCATTCCAACTTTACACCATTATGAAAAATATATTTCTTTATAGTCATTAGGTCACCAACACTGTTTAATCTTTTAAGTCCCGTTTGGTAAATCATTTAAAACTAAAAGATTTTAACTTATTTTTCTCCTTTTCTAATTAGTCAATATATATGTTTTTAAACTACGGGGCCGTTTGGGATCAGTTTTGGTTTCTAAAATATTTTTTTTGGTATTTTTTTTATCTTATTATCTTTTTTACTACTTATATTTCAAAACTTTATAGTAAATTTCAAATTTTAAAAATCAATAACTTTGTGTATATAAGTCCAAATGAGATACTTTTTTAAAAAAGTACATAGAAGTTTCAGAGAAAATAAATAAGAACTATATTGATAATTTTTTTTCTGAATAAATTTTTAAGATTTTACATTTTTTTTTCACTTTAAACAGTTTTTTTCTCTAAACACATTTTTCAAAACTTATTTTTTTCTAACTAAAAAAAAAATCTACAAAACTCCTCCGGACAGACTCTAAATATTTCAACTCAAACTTACTATCCAAATATACTCAATTTTAATTCAAAGTGCTGGTTACATGCTTACCTCCATCCAAAGTGATGGTTTAAAGTCCTAATACGCAATATATCATGTAGTATACTAATTTAATTTCTTTTATTC
Source organism: Antiaris toxicaria (assembly GCA_035233585.1). Lineage (NCBI taxonomy): Eukaryota > Viridiplantae > Streptophyta > Magnoliopsida > Rosales > Moraceae > Antiaris > Antiaris toxicaria. The sequence continues at coordinate 5,058,126 of CP141155.1, forward strand.
TCTACCCCAATTTGGAGCTTCTTAAAGGGATCCAAACCCACCAAAAAAAAAAAAAAAAAAAAAAAAAAGCACACTAAGCAAGATCAGGATGGATGAACCTAAGCCACTGAGACACACTAGGAACCCCTCCATTCACAATAGTAAGCAAGTAATAGCCCGAGGGAGCGACATTCGGTGAAGGAGGTGCCTCCAAAACGACACTCACCCATCCGCCCGCACGTCTCTCCACGCTCCTCGCCCTCAGCCTCAGCAATCTCTGGTTCATCGACATCGAATGAGTCGTGAACGGCGGTGGATAAACCGTGAACTCAAGGTCGTTGCTCGGCCTTCTTCCCAACCAAAACTGAACCCTAAACACTTCACCGTACCTCGCGCCAGAGCCGTGACTTTCCGCGTAACGTATCGTTATGTTACTTGGCCTATATCCATCGTACCGACGGCTCATGTAGTGTGGAATGAAAGCCTGTAGCCTCAGCTCAGTTGGGTACGAAACGCCTCTTCCGGTTCGGTACCTGGTAAAAATATGAAGTTCAATGTCGTATTTAAGGGAGTATATGTTGAATTATCTGTTTTTTTTTTATTAGCCACCATACCAATTAATGACAGTTTGTTTGGAATTACAAATTCAAGTTAATTGATTGTAACTTTTATTATAATTTGTATATAAATTGACATGGCAAAATAATTGGTGTTTTTTTTTTTCAAAAAATAAAGTAAAAGCATACGATGTACATAAAATTCACATCCTTCTTTTTCTCTAAAGATCGGGTATCCTAATCAGCCAACTGCTATTTCGTCCTGTTATCGATTTGATTTCCTTTTCCATTTGATTTCAGGAGATTTTTTTCCTCTCCTTAATTGGTGATTTTGGGTAATTCGAATTAAGAATTCAATATTGATAGGAAGTTATGAATTTATATAGTATAACAGTTTTTTAACTTCATTAAAAAAATATTTAATTTGTTCACCATCGATGATGATGGCGTACGTAATGGTAATTGACGCGTTTTTTTAATCTTTCCATAATCTCAGGCACTCTCAGCTTTCACGTCTTCATATTGTGTGGTCCAGCTTTAAAGTAGCGTTTCCTATGAAAATCATGAGTTTTACGGTGGACTGGATATATGACTGTGGGTTGAGCTTGTTTAAAATGGATCATATTCTAGTACTATTCCACGTGTGTTTCAACTAGATTCCGAAAGGAAACTGAGGAAGAGTTTAGGAGGAGTTTTGAAGATGTAATTTTAGAGATGTTGGTTTTGAAAATTGTGTTTGGGGTAAAAGTTTTTGAAAAAAAATTGGTATGAAAATTAGTGTAAAAATAGTAAAAAATATGTGGTAAAAAAGAATTTTTTTTAAGAATGCGACTTTACGTGAGAATTAATATAATTTAAAAAATACATGGCTGTGGAAGTGAAGGAAATTTAGGTAGAATAGGTTGAATAGATTAAAAAATATATAAACAGTGCATGCACATGGGCCACTATTCAACATATGAAAAACTAAATGAGTTAAACAGCATTTTCTCTGCAGTTCAAAAACCGCTTATGCAAAAAATATAACCAAACGGCTACTGAGACTATTATATCACTTTCTTTAATTGGCACAAATAGAAAGTTAGCAAATTAATCGGTGTGCATATAGTACTTGTTTTTTGAGGACATGTATGTGTATATATATATATATTTAATTAATCAATAATTAAAAAGCCATTTATAGTGGTGTAGTTTAATGGGGTGACACTACTTATCGACTAGTCTTCGTACCTGTTGTGGGGGTTACTGCCTCCCACGAGAACCCTCCCGTCGGGCAAAAGAACAGCCGAGGAATGGTACATTCTAGCAATTGAGGTGGCTCTCAGGAGAGAGAATCTTCTTCCGTGTGTTTCATTAGGTTTGTAGAGGAAAGGCCGGTGTGAGGCGTTCCTGGCCAATTCCCACCCGGCGGCGCCGCGCTCCGCCCCGTTGATGATCAAGACATCGCCGGTGGGGAGGATGATCATGTCGTTCATGAGACGAGGACCAGGCATGTCCTCCATATGCCACCTCGGCCGTTCGTCGCTCGTGTTCCCCGCGATCACCATCCTCCCGCAGCTGCTGAGGCCTTCGAGGTACCGATGGTCGTCCCGCGCCGACCGGTAGGCGCCGGAGGCCGCTCCTCCGCAGATCATGACCTCAACTCGCTGGAAGTTGTTGTGGTGGTCTAGAGGGAGGATCATGGATGAGCCGGTGCTCGGATAGTTCCTTGAACCGCCTCCGGCGATCCGGGGGAAGGTCCTCACCACTCTGTTGCGTCTGTAGTTGAAGAGGATTGAGTCTCGGTTGGCAAAGATGAACAAATTACCTGTTGACAATTGATATGCGAATATTGTGCATTAATTTATCAAAAAAATAAGTGATGTTAGATAACATGATAAGTAGTGATATATATCCTTTTTACTAATAAGTTGTTTGGTTATAAATTATAGTAAAAAAAAAAAAAACATTATATCAAATTAAATAGAGCAAAAATTAAATGAAGCAAATTTACCATTAGATATTATACGATTCTAATGCATCTATGCAAACCAACCTATTATTTGAGTTAGGATATATATTAAAATATTAAAATATATATTTTTTAATATTTTAATATATATATTAAAATATATATATTTGATTTAGGATATATATTGAAATATAAAGTTTTTAAAGGAATTTATACCCGTCATCACAATGCCATTTTTGTCTAAGTTTCAGAGTAAATGGAGCAAGTTATAGAAGTAGTAGAGTATTAATTTGTTTGGTGTCTCAAAGTTGTAATCTTTCTAGTTATGATTGTGACAACTAAACGATAAATTCTTACTTAATACTAATGGTAAAAATTAAAAAAAAAAAGGACTAAAGTTTCTTAAGATAAAATTAAAAATTAATAGTAATGAAAATTCATGGCCACAGCTAGCTCCGCTTCTGTAACTATGGTCTGTTTAGTGATTTAACGATAATCATTGAGACTAATGAGTTCACAAAATGACTATTGGGGCGAGGGTGTAAGGATACTAACGATTCTTTTTTTTTCTTTAATTAGCAAAAAAATTAGTGAATTCAACGATAAAATTTACTGTTAATTAGTTATGAGTCAAGTGTACGATTTTCCAAGCATCATTCTAGAGATGTTTGCTATGATATAGAAGTAGTGCCATAAAAATTTAGGAACATTACCGTCGGAAGAAAGGTGGAGAAAGGGATAGAGGTTGTTCCCTTGCGAACGCCGCTCGTTAGTCCGTTGCAGAAGAGGAAGATGGAAAGAGTTGTCATTCCAATCCGTTTTCGGAACAAACTCGTAACTGAACACCCTCCTCCCTCCGACCACCATGACCCGATCTTTCGCGGGCAACGCCACGCTAGACGCGTACCACCGCTCGTCCGACAGCCTCCTCCTCGACTGCGTCCAGTCGCACCGCCCGTCCCCGCAAGGCGCAAAGTAGCGGATCATCCGCGAGCCCCCGCCGTTGCCGCCTGTCTGCAGCAGCGTCCCGTTGCTGAGGAACGAGCCCGAGGAGCACCACGTGTCGGAGTCCAGCCTCAGCGGCCTAATCCGGTTGGTGGCGATGTCATACTCGACCGAGTGCGCGTAGCAATCGGAGTCGGACGTGTCGTCGCCTGAGGAGGAGCAACGCCTCCCGCTGCCGAAGCGGCGGCGGAGTCGGTACCCCGACTCACCTGCCTCAGTCTGGTCGAAGATCACGACGGTGTTGCGGTGAGTGAGAGCCATGTGCATGGCCACAACTCCTACGTTGTCTAGTAGAAGCTCCCACCGGCCTTGCCTTGGATCCACCCCGGGAGAGCTTAGGACACCATTCATCTGTCCAAGGAATTGGATTGAGCATAAGATAATTATGGATATTTTATTAATCAAACGAGAGTTCTTCTTATCTTCCATAATTATCTTTTTTGTGGTGTGTAATTTTGAGTAGTTTGAGAGGAGTTTAAGTGAAGTAGGGTTTATATAGACTCAAAAGTATCCATTTTTTGTGTTTGTCCATTTTTTGTGTTTGTTTTTGGAGGCTAATTAAGTGGAGAGCATTCAAGAAGTGAAGCCTATTCATTTGGCAAATTATCATGCAATAAAAGAGATGAACGAATTAGTTTGCTAAAATAAAGTCGGTCCACACCATTAATAACTTAAAAATTTGCCGTAAGAATATTAATGAGTGCAAGTGCTAAAGAAATAAATGGAACCGAATGGAATTTTGGTGAAATTTGTTAGAAATACGGGCAAATTCTAATTTTCTTTCAAAATTTAACTTGTGCAGAAAAATAAAAATTAACATAAAGAATTTTAGCTCGTGGAAAACTTTTTAATTTAGAAAAGAAAAACTACGGTACACACAAAGAAAAACTTATATTATAAAATAATAAGTATATAACAAATTCTTAAGTTTTAACAGTAATTTGAGGAATACTCTCAATAATAAAATTTTCTCGCACTTATATGTGTGATAATCTCACTATTTTTCTCTACAAAATAAAACACTTTGTAAGCATTAAACTTTCTCTCTCAACAACCTATTTTTGCTGGAATTTCTCTCAACAGTTTTTTTTTTTTTTTTTCTGTCTACTCTACTTGATCTGCTTGAATTTGAGAAGAAAAGAGGGGCTCTTTAAATAGAGCCCTAATACATGTAAAGAATGCACAAACGCAATCTTTCTCTCTCTTTCTTCTAATTAATATGCGTCTCGAACAACATTAAATTTGAATCCACTATCTCTCTTCTCCCTTTTTTTTTAGTTTATTTTAATTGATAATGGGCGCTGCATTCGGCGCCCACCTTTGAAAAAAAAGACAATAATTCTTTCCTTTTTCTTTTTCAATCCACGAGAGAAAGAACTTATTACAAGTCATTATCAACTCCAATTCATTCCGACAAGCTTGGAACACAACTTAAGCTTGTGTCAAATAACCAACTTTATTAGCATATCCACTGATGGAGACTTGTTGATCAAGTAGTATGCGGATTGCATAGCTGCTCCCCAGAAAGGGTTCGGCAGCTTCAATGATCTCATCATACATTTAACTCTCTTTATAATGGTTTGATTTATTTGTTCTTCTACACCATTATGCTGAGGAGTGCTAGGTATCATCTTCTCATGTAAAATCCAATGTTTAGAGTAGTAATCTCTAAACTCATAGGAAGTTTATTTGCCTCTATTATATAATTGGAGACATTTCAGCTACTTCTCTATTTCTCTTTCTACCATAACATGGAATTGTTGAAAAAATCTAAAAACTTGGTCTTCTGTTTTCAACAAATACACCCAAACTTTTCTAATGCATCATCTATAAAAGTTACAAAATATCAAGCTCCTTCTAAAGACTCAACTTTTGTGGGATCAAAGAGATCAGAATATACGCGTTATAATACTCTTTTTCTTTTAATAGAAGAATTTTTAAATGAAACTCTATGTTATTTCCAAACAAACAATGATCACAAGAATCGGATAAAGTACCTTTCTTCAAAAGAATAATTTTTTCTTTACAAAGAGTTGCAGTCCCTTTTCACTCATATGGTCAAGTCACTTATGCCATAAATTTGATGAAGTATCGACTGCTATATTTACTTTGTTCACACAAGCCTTCCCATCGATCTAGTACATCATGCAACAAAGCTTCCTTCTCGCAACGATCATCGATCCTTTACAGAGTTTCCATTTCTTGTTGCCAAAGTGACCCTCATATCCTAATTCGTCTAAGGCATTTACCAAGATCAAATTGAGACATAAACCTGAAGCATGCCTCACATCTCTTAATCTCAACTGATAACTAACATACGTTTGAATCCTTACATCTCTAATTCCGATAATCTTAGAGCATGCAGTGTTTCCCATCTTCATATTATCAAAGTCACCTGCTTTATAAGTGGTGAGCATTTTTCTACTAGGAGTGATGTGGAAAAAAGATCCTGAATTAACTATCTACTCGACCAAGTTATGGCCAACATGTAAACATTTATCAGCAAGTATTATAGCTACTTATTCTTTTGTGGTTGCTACTGTAGTCGTATTCTTGTTACTACCATTCTTCTTTTGATTGGCTTCGTGTAGTTCTCACTTAAACATTTAACAATTCTTTTTCATGTGACCCTAGCCTTTATTTCTATTTTTGGATTTTGATTTTCTTGTGGACTTGTCGTTCTTGTTCCTCACTCCTTTATTTTGACTTCTGCTCCTATTTTCCCTGACAAAGGCTTAAGTATCCACACCTCATGCCTTGTTTCGCTTTTCAAAGGATACTAAGGTTTTTGTAATAACTTAATATTCTAACTTATCATTTCCGCAAGTTAGAGTGGTGATAAGGTGATTGTACGATAAAGGGAGTGTCATCATGATGAGTACATCTTTTTCTTTATCACTAAATTTCACATCAAACTTTAATAATTGCAAGATCATACTATTAAAGTTGCTTAAGTGCTACAACATATCTATATTGTCTGGCTTCTGCATCTGATACAGCTCTTTAAACAAGTAGAACTTATTGGAAAGATTCTTTGACATGTAAAATTTTTCTAAAGTCTCCTAGGTATCTTTAATAGTCTTGCACTTTTTGGACTTGATATTTTGCAAGTCAGTATCTAAGAAATTTAAACAAATTGTACCGGCCGCAATCTCATCTATCTCCTTCTAATATTCATCCTTGACCGTATTAGGCTTCTTTTCTTTATCTAATAGAGTCTTATGGGCTTTTTATTAAATATGGGGATCCTTCATTCTCCTATGCCAGAAGGAAAAATTTGCAATCACCATTGAACTTTTTGATATCGATCTTCTAACCCACCATATTTTGCTACAGGAACCTTATTCTCCTATAGAAACCGTAATCTACTATAGGAACATATTCTGACACAAGAACCTTCCTACAATATCGCATTGCTATAGTGTCACGCACTATAGTAGCCATACTATTACAAAATTGCTACAAGAGCTTATACAAGAACCGTCTCTATACATTATTCATAAACAATACCTTTGTAGGAGAACTTTGCTCTTCTAGAACTGATCCTAGTGCTTTGATATCAGTTGTTGGGAATATAGACAAATTAATAAGATTATTGAAAAAAGTGTATGTGTGTGTTATCTTACATGAAAAGTTGATAGGAATATGAAATGGTTTATATACATGGAAGGATTTAAGATCCAATAAGTTAACTTTTTAGATCAAGTTAGGCTCTTAAAATGTATTGAGTCAGTTTCAGATGTGATTTCTCCCTAACAAGCGGTATCAGAGCCAATGGTTCGTATTGGTCAATTGATCACACTCAGTTGTCAAGTTCCCATGTTGCTTCCCATGGCGAGTTAGTGTTGCCCGCACTTGGTGCCATTGTAGGTGTGGATGATGAAGCATTTGGTGAATTTATATGATTTTGACTTCTTTCTATGCTCGAGTTGGCTCTTATATGGAGTGCAATGTTTGGATATGCCAGCTATTATAAATTTTGATTTGAGAGAGAGCTTAGTGAACATACACACATGAGGGGGAGATTGTTGAGAAAAGTGCATGTGCGTATTATCTCACATAAAAAGTGAATAGGGATGTAAAATAGTTTATATACATGGAATGATTTAGAATCCAATTGGTTAACCTTTTGGGCCAAATTGAGCTCCTGAAGTATGTTGGACCAGTTTAACTTGTGGTTTCTCCCAAACAAAATTTTGGTTTGTTTGTGTAGTGATTAGTCCTAAGAATTCCCTAGGTTGTGAAGAAGGAATCTTTGGCTGATGGCATTGTACCGACTAATGCATTCATGTTTTTGTAGATTGTTGATATGCATCTAAGCAAATGAATCGATTATCAAAATACAAAAACAAAAAAACAAAGCAAATGAATAATACGCAGTCCGTATTAGAAAGAAATCACATGTCAAATTTTGGACGACAAATTTGTAGACTTGGAAAATAATTTAGTTAGCAATTTACATTTAAGAAAGTTTTAGTTTGTACTTATTTGATCTAGAAAAGTTAAATTCAATTTTGGTTTCATTTTATTTTTTTGGTAATTATAAGATGGTTTTCTATTTTTATTTTTAAGTTTTTGGAATTATTTTATTTTGCAATTTTATTAGTAATTTATGGTTTTTCTTTGGGTAGTTTAATATATAAATATATTAGTCTAAGGGTGCAGATTTTATCTGAGTGAAGTCAGAGTATTTTCTCTTCTTATTTTATCGATTCTCTAGGCATTCTGTAAATCAATGAGTTTAGTGCCTATTTTCATGGCATTCTATATAAATCAACAAGTTAACGAATGTCTTATTATCCGACTTTACAGGCAAATTTTGGGAAGATTTATCATAATAGATCTGTTAGCTATGCATTTTTTCAATCGTTTACTGTCAATCATTTTACTTTTATTATATATCCATTTCAATTTGTCTATTATATATATATATATTTTCTATGCTTCCGCTACGTCATTTTGTATACATAAAATAATATTTTCATACACTAATCATATTCATGTGTCTCAGATACTTAAACTAAAATTCCATGTTTATTTAATTTTTATTTATAAGGAAAAACTATATGCATTGCGCAGATTAGAAAGAGGAATTTAAGTATACAAATAATGAAAATTGAGTGGGTAATTAGGGAGCAATAATATGTGAAAATTTTTGAGGCTATTTATAAATTTCAAAAAAAAAAAGGGAGCAAGTAAAATGCTATATAATAAATTTGTAAAAATAAATGGGGTATTTTTTTATTTAAAAATACTATTGGTTGTACGTGCCCTACTAAACCCGATTAAATGGGTCACCATATTAGACCTAATTAAACAGGTTATGGGATGAGTATAGAGAATGCATTTATTCATAAAGTGGGTTGATAAGAAGAGCACCACAGTCCAAACCCATTCCATTATCATCTCTAATCTTTAAGTAACCTAATCCATTCTACAATTGTAACTTGTATTTGTATAAAGCTCTTAATCATATACATATTAAACCTTTTTGTTATCTTCTCCCTTCTATTTTTCTTTCTTAATCTATCCATATTAAAGTAAACCACCAGTTTACTTTAATGATAAGTAAGTAAATTACTGGCTTTTTTTTCTCTCATCCTCACTAGTTCTCTTTAACTATTGGTACTCAATTGTCAAAGCAGCTTTTTCTGTGTCTTGCTTAACTGGTAAACTAGTGATCGACTCTTTTTTTAATCTTGCTTGCATAAAGATCAATAATAATAATAGATAATTACTGAAAAATTAACCTTTTTTTTCCAACATTAGCAAACATGACACAAAATTCTCTTTCTTTACGGATATGACACAAAATTTTTTTCTTTTTGTTTTGTATCCTTCTTTATTCTTTTCTGGCTTTGCAATATCTTTTTATATTTGGTTTTATATATGTTTATTTTTTATCCAATTTTATTTTGACTTAAGTTTCTCTCTCCTCATATTTTCCTTTTTTTTTTTTCCCTCTCTTTTTTATCTCTCTCTCCTTTCCTTTCTCCCAAGCTCATCATAGATTTAGCCGGATTCACGAATGGTCTCAACAAAGGGACTCTGCAGCATTTGGCAATGGAACTGGTCACATTAGCGGCAAGCGGTGGCATTCGGAGTTTTTTCTCTCTTTTCCTTCTCTCTCTCTCTCATATTTCTCTCTCTTCATTTTTGCTTTATTTTTCCATGTTGATAAAGATTGTTGATGGAGTAAGAGCAGAGAGAGGGAACAAGATCATAGGTGGTGAAGTAGGAGCAGAGAGAGGTATAGCGATAGAAAGAGGAGAATTAGGTCTCAAAGCGGTTTGGAAAAAAGAAAGAGAGAGAAGGATCGCTAAGACGAATCGTAACCAGGAGATCTACCTCAGATATCTGGTGCTTTCATGCTTGAGATTTTGGTAGCAATTTTGAGTTCATTTATGCCTTGTTTGAATTGGAGTTTGATGTGTTCTTTACCTGGATTTGATTTATTTTATATTTTTTAGCTTTAATTTGTTCCACAGCTGAATTCTTTTCTGAAATTAGAGTTAAAAGAAGTCAACTTGCTGTGCAGGATTAAAATTTTTTAGTTGCATTTACCTTGGGAGATGTCTTAATGTGATTTTGGATTGCAATTCCAATTTCTTTTACTTCGTCTTGGTTGTTATTAAGATTCTTCCTAATTGGTCTTCTCAATCTCATCATAAACTACGTTCCTCTGAGAAAAATTGAAAAAAAGAGATAATGTTGATTTTTACTTCTCTTCCTAATTATGTGAACAATGCTGGTTCTTTCTTTTTATTTGCTAATTAATTTGTTACTAAAAAATTAAAATGAAAAATGGAGATAAATGTCGTGTGGAATTTATTTACTGTGAACTGTGGCATAAGGACATGAGATACTCTTTTTTATCTTTTTTTAATTGCTTGTAATGTTTTCATGGATAATTAGAGAATTGTAATGATCATTTCAACTGCACATTATTGGAGAGGATTGTCACTGCAGTCATTATCTTACATTCACTTATCTTGACATGAAGATAGAAATCCTCTTCACATAGTTTTAGTAACTTTTTTCCTTGTGCATCACAAGTGACAAACTATATTGGTGCAACTCAAAATTCTGGTTCTCGTGCTAGTGGCCTTTTTTACTTCTTGAATGCAATTGGCTTGCTCAAGTATTGGCTAAAAAATCTTTGTTCCGGCAAAATGGTTAATTTTTCTAGTTATTCAACTTACATCGTAACATGATTTTGTGTTATATTCCAATTCATGTAGTGTATAGACAAGAATTTACTCTTTTCCATTCATGAAATGGATGAAACAAAAAGTCATTGGTTAGAAATTTTATTCAAGAGTTTTGGTGATTAAAAGTGCAAACTGCTAGGTTTCTTTCCCTTTTGTGTGCGTGTGAAAGTGCAAACTACTAAGATATGAAATTATTGTTTAACTTTGTGTTAGTCCTTTGTTCTATATCCTATCCGAATTGGAACTTACATTTATTAGCCAGCAGATGGTTCATTCTTTTCAAGTGAAAGTATCATATCATATGGGTATGTTTCTTTAACTTCTTTTTTTTTTTTTTAGTGTTTTTTATGCTTTGGTAGTTTTTTTATAATGTCATTTTCTAATGCAGTTTCTTTTTTTTTTTTTCCTTCTTTTTTTTGGTTGCGGGGGGAATTATAGGATTTAATTGCTTAATGTTAGATGCATTTCATGACTTTGGATTGCTTAAAAACTATCAATATGGCTACATTTCGAGAGAAGACGGCTGTAGAGCTTTATGTTCATGTAGCGTAGAAGTTAGCATTGGATTATGAAAGTTACTATGAAAAGTGCTGCAAAATTTATAGAGTGAAGTTTAAACCATTTGACGAACCTCAATAATCTCAAGAAATTTAGCATTGAATCTGTTTGTGTTTTTTTTTTAATCTATTTGTTTTAAGTTTTTTTTTTTTGATTATATTGCTGTAGCGTTGGTAAAGTACAGATTTGAATGGATATATAAATATGAATGGTTATTTCATGTATAGATATGGTTTTTGGTGTCTTTTATGTATAGATTGAATGTGAATGATTATTTCTTTTCTGAAATTACTTGACAGAGTATAGTTATTACTTCTTTTTTGAAATTACTTGACAACTCATGAGGTGACAAACTATTGCACTTGGTTACAGAGCTCGACTGTGATAGTCTCGTATAACCTCCGTGCAGTCCGGGGCGTCACAACTATAAACTTTGGTTCAAGAGGGAGTTTAGTGAACACACACACACACATGAGAGTGAGATTGTTGAGAAATATACACGTGTGTTATCTCACATGGAAAGTGGATAGGAATGTAAAATAATTTATATACATGAAAAGATTCAAGACCCAATTGCTTAACTTTTTGGGTTAAGTTGAGCTCTTAAAGTGTGTTGGAGTAGTTTCACTTGTAGTTTCTCCCTAATAAAATTTTGGTTGGTTTGTCTAGAGATTAGTCCTAAGAATTCCCTAGGTTGTGAAGAATGAGTCTTTGGCTGATGGCATTGTACTGACTAATGCGTTCATGTTTTTGTAGATTGCTGGTATGCATCTAAGCATATGAATCGATTATCAAAAAACAAAAACAAAAAAACAAAGCAAATGAATAATACGCAGTCCGGATTAGAAAGAAATCACATGTCAAATTTTGGACGACAAATTTGTAGGTGGAGGCTTGGAAAATAATTAAGTTAGCAATTTACAATTAAGAAAGTTTTAGTTTGTACTTATTTGATCTAGAAAAGTTAAATTCAATTTTGGTTTCATTTTATTTTTTTGGTAATTATAAGATGGTTTTCTATTTTTATTTTTAACTTTTTGGAATTATTTTATTTCTTCAATTTTATTTGTAGTTTATGGTTTTTTTTGGTAGTTTAACCTATAAATATATTGTCTAAAGGTGCACATTTTATCTGAGTGACGTTAGATTATTTCCTCTTCTTTTTTTTTTTTTTTTGTCTAGGCATTCTGTAAATCAATTAGTTTAGTGCCTATTTTCATGGCATTCTAAATTAATCAACAAGTTGATGAATGGCTTATTATCCGACTTTTCAGGCAAATTTTGGGAGGATTTATCATAATAGATCTATTAGCTTTGCTTTTTATCTATCCTTTATTTTCTATCATTTTACTTTTATTATATATCCATTTCTATTTGTCTCTTTTATATATATATTTTTTCTATGCTTCCGCTACGTCATTTTATATACATAAAATAATATTTTCATATATTAATCATATTCATGTCTTAGATACTTAAACTAATATTTCCATGTACATTTAATTTTTATTTATAAGGAAAAACTATATGCATTGCGCAGATTAGAAAAAGGAATTTAACTATACAAATAATGAAAATTGAGTGGGTAATTAGGGAGCAATAGTATGTGAAAAATTTTGAGGCTATTTATAAATTTCGAAAAAAAAAAAAAAGATGGGAGCAAGTAAACTGCTATATAATAAATTTGCAAAAATAAATGGGGTATTTTTTTAATTTAAAAAAATGATTGGTTGTACATGCCCTATTAAACCAAATTAAACAAGTTATGGATGAGTATAAGGAATGTATTTATTCAAAAAGTAGGTTGATAAGAAGACCACCACTTTCCAAACTCGTTCCATTATCATCTTTAATCTTTAAGTAACCTAATCCATTCTACAATTGTAACATTGTAACTAGTATTTGTATAAAGCTCCAAATTATATTCATATTAAACCTTTTTGTTATCTTCTTCTTTCTATTTTACTTAATCTATCCTTATTAAAGTAAACCACCAGTTTACTTTTATGATAAGTAAGTTAATTACTAGCTTGTCCTTCTCTCATCCTCACTAGTTCTCTTTAACTAATAGTACGCGATTGCCAAAGCAGCTTTTTCTGTGTCTTGCTTAACTAGTAAACTAGTCTAGTGATCAACTCTTTTTTTAATCGTGCTTGCATAAAGATCAATAATAATAATAGATAATTATTGAAAAAGCCACCTTTTTTTTTCCGACATTAATAAACATGACACAAAATGCTCTTTCTTTATGGATATGACAAATTTTTTTCTTTTTGTTTTGTATTATTTTTTATTCTTTTCCGACTTTTTAATATCTTTTTCACTCCTGGTTTTATATATGTTTATTTTTCACCTAATTTTGTTTTGACTTAAGTTTCTCTCTCCTCATATTGTCCTTTTTCTCTCTCTATCTCTTCGATCTCTCTCTCCCTTTGTTGCTCCCAAGCTCGTCACAAATCCAGTCGAATTCACAAACGGTCTCAACAGAGGGACTCTGCAGCGTTCGGTGGTGGATCTAGTCACATTAGCGGCAAGCGGCATCATCGGAGTTCTCTCTCTCTCTCTCTCTCATTTTTCTTTCTCTTCATTTTCTTGTTGATGATATAAGAGCAAAGAGAGGGAACGAGATTGTAGGTGGCGAAGTAGTAGCAGAGAAAGATATAGCGACAGAAAGTGGAGAAATAGGTCTCAAAGCGGTTTGGAAAAAGACGAATCGTGACCAGGAGGTCTACCTCAGAGATCTGGTGTGTTCTTGCTTGAGATTTTGGTAGCGATTTTGAGTTCAATAATGCTTTGTTTGAATTGGAGTTTGATGTGTTCTTTACCTGGATTTGATTTATTTTATATTTTTTAGCTTTAATTTGTTTCATAGCTGAATTCTTTTCTAAAATTAAGAGTTAAAAGAAGTTAACTTGCCGTGCAGAATTAAAATTTTTTTTCCAGAATAGATTAAAATTTTTTAATCTATCTGTTTTAAGTTTTTTTTTTGATTATATTGTTGTAGCGTTGGTAAAGTACAGATTTGAATGGATATATAAATATGAATGGTTATTTCATATATAGATATGGTTTTTGGTGTCTTTTATGTATGCATTGAATGTGAATGATTATTTCTTTTTTGAAATTTCTTGACAGAATATAGTTATTACTTACTCTTGCTTCTACCGTTAGAGTTGTTCTGGTAGAATTCTTTTCTTGTCTTGTTTTTGAATTCTAATAGAATTTTACAAGAATAACATTATAATTCTGATAGAGTTCTTGTAGAAAAATATTAGAATTCTAATAGAATTCTTGTAGAGTATAGCAAAAATCTTATTTTACTCTTGTAAAATAACACTAGAATTTTGATATAATTTTGAAAGAGTTTCTGTAAAATACTATTAGAATTATGGTAAAATTCTACAAGAATTTGATAGACCGCCAATCAGATTTACATACCAAAGGAAAAGGAAGGAAAAAAAGGGACAGGTGGCATAAGGAGGGATTCTTGGGAGCATACTTCTTACGTGAGCTGGTGGTGACTAAAGAATATAGCATAGACAAATATTATAGATATTATTGGTAATAATTAGAAGTTAGTTAGACGGTTTCGGGAGGGCATAAGTAAGGCGTAAGGGGGGTAGTGAAGGCAGGCAATTTTCTGGTCAATTGTGGGAGAGCGATAGCACTCTCTAATTTGCTATCAACCCTTTTCTTGTAAATTCTGCCAAACAATATCAGTCCTATTTTTCTCCTTGGTTGTTCTTTCCTTTTACTTGCTACAGAATCCTATCAACTTGGTATCAGAGCACGTCGATCCTCAATGGCACAGAAGAAAACAGAGACAAGATTGGATGCTATGGAGCAAGAATTAGGAGGATTGAAGGAGCAACTACAGAGGCTACCGGGGATTGAGCATTCAGTGGAGCTACTAGCACAAAATGTGGTCCGCGCATTGCAAGCGGTGGAAGAAACGCAGAAAATGGTGTCGTTACTAGCAAATCCTCGACCACCTACTGGGAAGGCGGTGGAAGTCGGAGATACGTCAGGGAGCATGACGGAGGAAGCTGCTCGATTGAAAAAAGCAATACCGGAGCAGTCAGAGATACCTCCGAGTCAGGAGGCACGGTCGAGACGACGTCCCGAAGGCCCGGGTGTATCGGGAGGAGGATGGGGAATTTCAGAACCAACATAGATGACTGGAGGGGACTGGCTGGGAGGCCGAAAACTTGAAATGCCGATTTTCGCAGGCGAAAATCCGGACGGATGGGTATTCCGGGCAGAGCGCTATTTCCACGTGAATCGGCTGACACCAGCAGAACGGATGATGGCGGCGGGAATCAGCCTAGACGGAGAGGCTCTATCCTGGTACCAGTGGACAGAATCCAGAACCCCATTTATGAACTGGGATGATTTCAAATGTCGGCTGTTGCGTCGTTTCCGAAAGACACAAAATGGAACCCTTTATGAACAATTTCTGGCGATCAGGCAGCAAGGAACCGTAGCTGAATACCGACGCGATTTCGAGCTTCTGTCGGCGCCATTGTTGAGATTACCGGAGGAGGTTCTAGAAAGCACTTTCATGAAAGGATTGAAGCCTGAGGTAAGGGCTGAATTAAGGCTGATGAGGCCTGAAGGACTGGGCCCAATGATGGAATTGGCCCAATTGATAGAAGATAAAAATATTGCCATCAGAGGTCCACGCATTGAGAAAGGATCACCAGCCCAAATCGGGAGACCTCCAGATGCTTTTATTTCCAGATCAATCCAACTCGGGGAGCGACCTTCAGTTCAACGTAAAGAGCAGCCAATCAAGAAGCTGACCGACGCAGAGTGGGCGGCCAGACGAGCGAAGGGATTATGTTTCAAGTGTGATGAGAAATACACCCCTGGCCATCGTTGCAAGAACAAGGAGCTGCGGGTAATGTTGGCTTTCGACGATGAAGAGGAAGAGGAAGAGGGAGCGCAGGTCGAGAAGATGAGGGAAGAAATGGACCCGCCGGAGATTCCACAAACGGTAGAGTTATCACTAAATTCAGTTATGGGTCTGTCGACACCGGGAACGATGAAGCTAAAAGGGACCATCAAAGAAACCGAGGTAACTATCTTGATCGATTGTGGTGCCACGCACAATTTCGTTAGTTTGGAATTAATTGCTGCCTTAGAGTTGCCGACAGTCAATACCAATAATTATGGGGTGATTATGGGCACGGGAGCTGCTGTAAAAGGGAATGGGATCTGTAGGGGGATTGTCGTCGTGATGCAGGGGCTGACCATAGTTCAGGATTTCCTCCCCATTGAGCTAGGCAGTACAGATATAGTGCTAGGAATGCAATGGCTGAGTACGTTGGGTAGCATGGAGGTCAACTGGAACCAACTTACAATGAAATTCAAGTTAGGGAACTCTTTGGTGACACTACAAGGCGACCCCAGCTTAAACAAGCAGTGTGTCTCCCTTAAGACCATGATTCGAGATATCAAGCATGAGGGACAGGGCGTGTTAGTGGAGTTGGGGACAATGTCTGCCCTAGACCGACCTGCTTTGGAGCACATTCCAGAGGCAGTGCAAGCTGTATTGAGGAAGTACAAAGCAATCTTTGAATTACCTGAGGGGCTGCCGCCAGCCCGGGACGTAGACCATGCCATTCGACTAGTAGAAGGAACCACTCCAATTAATGTCAGGCCTTATAGATACCCACATATACAAAAAAATGAAATTGAGCGACTGGTAAAGGAAATGCTCATGGCCGGCATAATACAACCCAGTTTTAGTCCTTTCTCCAGTCCGGTCCTCCTTGTAAAGAAAAAGGATGGAAGTTGGCGTTTTTGTGTGGATTATCGGGCTCTCAACCGAGCCACCATACCGGATCGTTTTCCCATCCCAGCCATTGACGAGCTGCTAGATGAACTCCACGGAGCAACCATATTTTCCAAGCTCGACCTCAAATCAGGATATCATCAGATTCGAGTCCGCCAAGAAGATATTCCGAAGACGGCCTTTCGGACTCACGAGGGGCATTATGAGTTTCTGGTAATGCCCTTCGGATTATCCAATGCCCCAGCGACCTTCCAATCGCTCATGAATAAGATATTCCGGCAGTTTCTTCGAAGGTTTGTGCTGGTTTTTTTTTACGATATCCTAGTTTACAGTCAGAATTTAGAAACTCACGTGCAGCATTTGTCTACGGTATTCGAGATACTTACCAAGGAGAACCTATTTGTGAATCAAAAGAAGTGTTCCTTTGCTCAATCACAAATAGAATATTTGGGCCATTTAGTGTCTGCTTCGGGCGTAGCCGCAGATCCTAGCAAGATTGAAGCGATGGTTCAGTGGCCTTCTCCAACATCTCTTAAGGAATTACGAGGATTCCTTGGACTCACGGGCTACTACCGCCGGTTTGTTACGGGATATGGGTCACTCGCTCAGCCATTGACAAGGTTACTCCGCAAGGATGCCTTCTGTTGGGATGCGGAAGCCGAGGATGCTTTTACTAGACTCAAGCAAGCAATGATCTCCCTCCCGGTTTTAGCCTTACCTGATTTCTCCAAAACCTTCATAATCGAGACAGATGCTTCTGGTTCAGGTCTGGGGGCGGTGTTGACACAGGGAGATGGACCAATTGCATACTTTAGCCAGGCCCTTTCAGAGCGAGCTCGACATAAATCAGTTTACGAGCGAGAATTAATGGCCATAGTCCTAGCCATTCAGAAGTGGAGGCATTACTTATTGGGGCGCCGGTTCGTGGTCCGCACCGACCAACGAGCACTCCGATATCTTTTGGAGCAGCGTGTTGTCCATGAGGAGTATCAGAGGTGGCTGTCCAAGCTATTAGGTTATGACTTCGAAATCCAGTATAAGCCAGGATTAGAAAACAAAGCTGCTGATGCATTGTCCAGACGACCTGACAACGTGGAGTTCACCGCTTTGACACTGCCGGTGGTATTGGATGTCCAAACTGTGGCCACACAAGTGGACGATGACCCACTCCTGTCCCGCATCAAGAGAGATCTTGCTAGTAACCCAGATTCGCAGCCCAAGTATTCCGTAGAGCAAGGCCGCCTCCTGCATCGAGGACGACTCGTCTTACCCCGAGCATCTAGCCTAATCCCTAACATCCTTCAGGAGTTTCATGGAAGCTTAGTCGGGGGACACTCGGGATTCCTCAGGACATATAAGCGAGTCTCAGCCGACTTGTATTGGGCAGGAATGAAAAAAGACATAAAAGAATTTGTGGATAAATGTGCCATCTGTCAACAGAATAAGACCCAGGCCTTATCCCCCGCAGGAGTTTTGCAACCACTCCCCATTCCCCAACTGATTTGGGAAGACATTACTATGGACTTCATAGAGGGTCTGCCAAAGTCCCAGGGGTACGACTCTGTTTTTGTGGTGGTAGACAGGTTAAGCAAATATGCTCATTTCATGGCAATCAAGCACCCTTATACTGCCACTTCTGTGGCAACTGTTTTTGTCCAAGAAATAGTACGCCTACATGGGTTTCCCCGTTCCATAGTGTCAGATCGTGATAAAGTCTTCCTCAGCCATTTTTGGAGGGAGTTATTTCGGCTACAAGGAACCAGTTTGAGAAGAAGTACAGCATATCACCCACAGACGGATGGGCAAACTGAGGTGGTAAACCGGTGTCTGGAAACTTACCTCCGATGTTTCTCGTATGATAAACCCAAGACATGGAGCAAATGGTTGGCTTGGGCCGAATATTGGTACAACACTACATACCATTCATCGATTGCAACTACCCCGTTCCGTGCGGTATATGGACGAGACCCTCCTCCTATATTGCGTTTTGGTACGGGAAGCACCCCCAATTCCTCGGTGGAACAACAACTGCAAGCGCTGGATGCCACTCTGGATGAATTAAAGGCGCATTTAACTCGCGCCCAAGCCAAAATGAAGGCCACAGCGGATCGGCATTGTAGGGATGTACAATTGCAGGAAGGCGACTTGGTATACGTAAAGCTTAGACCCTACCGACACCGTTCCTTGGCCACGAAGCTCAATGAAAAACTCTCCCCTCGATTCTTCGGCCCATTCAAAGTCGTCCAGCGTATAGGGCAGGTAGCATACAAGTTGGACTTGCCTCCTTCTTCATCAATCCATCCGGTGTTTCACATATCCCAACTCAAGCGCTCCTTGGGACCTGGAAACCCTTGCCAACCGCTACCTGCTGCTCTAAGCCCAGAACTGGAATGGTTGGTGGAACCCGAATTAGTCCTGGACATCCGGCATCCAAAAGGGGACCCCAACTTGGATCCTGAAGTCTTAATCAAATGGAAGGGACTACCAGAGTTTGAAGCCTCATGGGAGCCGGCCAGCCTAGTAGCTAAGCAATTTCCGCACTTCCACCTTGAGGACAAGGTGTCTCTTGTACCCGGGGGTAATGATAGACCGCCAATCAGATTTACATACCAAAGGAAAAGGAAGGAAAAAAAGGGACAGGTGGCATAAGGAGGGATTCTTGGGAGCATACTTCTTACGTGAGCTGGTGGTGACTAAAGAATATAGCATAGACAAATATTATAGATATTATTGGTAATAATTAGAAGTTAGTTAGACGGTTTCGGGAGGGCATAAGTAAGGCGTAAGGGGGGTAGTGAAGGCAGGCAATTTTCTGGTCAATTGTGGGAGAGCGATAGCACTCTCTAATTTGCTATCAACCCTTTTCTTGTAAATTCTGCCAAACAATATCAGTCCTATTTTTCTCCTTGGTTGTTCTTTCCTTTTACTTGCTACAGAATCCTATCACTCTCTATTTTACTCTTGTAAAATAACACTAGAATTTTGATATAATTTTGAAAGAGTTTCTGTAAAATACTAATAGAATTATGGTAAAATTCTACAAGAATTCTATTAGAGTTCTTGCGTAATAACATTAGAATTCTGATAGAATTCTAGAAGAATTTTTATAAAAATATAACGAATTTTTACTTTACTTTTACAGAATAATTTTAAAATTCTAATAGAATTATGGAAGAATTCTTATAGAGTATAGTAGAATTCTGACTTTACTCTTACATAGTAACATTAGAATTTTAATAGAATTCTACAAGAATTTTAGTAGAGTTCTTATAGAATAACATTAATGTACATATTCTAATGCATACTCTATTAGAATATTTTCAGTTTTCACGGACGTCGCTAAAATATTTTAGTAGAGTATATTGCACACCTTAGTAG
Source organism: Antiaris toxicaria (assembly GCA_035233585.1). NCBI lineage: Eukaryota > Viridiplantae > Streptophyta > Magnoliopsida > Rosales > Moraceae > Antiaris > Antiaris toxicaria. Next base: position 5,078,562 of record CP141155.1, read on the forward strand.
AATATTTTGGAATCTCTCCAATAAATGAAAAAAATTATCAAAGAGAAGATTAAGATTAAGATTTAATTTTACTTTGAGATAATTCTCTTCTAGTTCATTTTTCCTTTGGTAATCAAAGCTTACACATCATTCATCAAAGACTAAACAAATAATAAAAGCTTACACATCTAAAATAAAACGAAAATGAGTGCAACAGAAGCAAACAAAATTTAATTCTAATCTCTCAATTGATACCTCTAGCAACGTTTAACAAAATTAGATGTTTCACCTATAGTGATAAGAAAGCAAATTTCTAAACAAAAAACAAACTCAACAAAACACAGTAAGCATAAAATAAAACAAAGTAACATTAAAACAAAAGGTGTATCGTAAACAGAGAAATTCCCTTCTCCTCCTTGTATCCACCAATCTCAAAGTGTTTGCACTTCTGCATTTATCAGCCAAGAACAAACCACCACTCACTAAGAATGCTAAAATACCATTCATGAAAAAGTTTGCTACGTCCAAAACAACAGCCAAAAGAAACAAGCAAATGAATTTGAAAGTAACCGAACTTAATTGGATGTTGAAACACATGTTTGTAGCCTTGGCACTACAACCTCAAAACGATCTTCTAGGTCGTTTTTGCCTATTAGGAAAATTGATTCATCAGAACTACAATCATATTTGCTGATGACCCAAAATTATAGGTGATTCATTTCATTCCATCTACAAAAACAAGGTACAGTCACAAATTCATTCAAAAATAAAGAAGGAAATGATTAAAATTCTTTGAATAAAAACATAAACACATAAAGATGTTGGAGAAATTTTGAACCTGAAAAGAGTTGTGAGGGACTCCAAAGCGGAGCTGACACATTTTACCACCTTCTGTAGTACCAAAATTTCAAATTTCAACAACAAATCACGATTGATCGGACAAGACACCTTAGTTGCAACTTCGAGATCGGGTATAATCTCACGGCGACAGTGAGTGAAGGATATCCGAGTTCCAACTGCACTAGTCAAGATCTAGCGTCACGATCGGAGAAAATGAATAGAGAGGAACGAGAGGCGACGGCTCCATCGGCAGATCTCCTAATTGGATTGCACTAGATTTACGAAACTGCACTCCTTCGGCGGCGACCGCGAAGGGAAAAAGGAAAGAGAATCTGATGTTGGCGACCCTGACCAACCTCCAGCTATATTTGCATTCCTCCGGCGACCTGGCAACGACGAAGGGAAGCGAGACTAAATGGAGGAGAGAGAGAAAATTAAATACTGGTGAGATTTGACAGCAACAGTGAATGACTTGGCCAAGAAGATTGTGTTCTCCAGTGTGCCAACTCTGCCGCCACAAGTTCTGATCCATGGTCGGAGTTGCCGCAAACCCCACACCCCACCGGCTTTTGCTACCATAGCGCGAGCTCGAAGAGAAAGAAAGTGAGAAAGGCTGCAAAAAGAAAAGAAGTAAGAAGATGGAGAGAGAGAGTGAGAGGGGGATTTTAGGTTATGAGAGTTAGAGAGACAGAGAGTGATAGAAAAAAGGGAAAGAGAGAGAGAATTGTCTGGGAATAGAGAAAATTGGCGGGGAAAGGGGAATTTTATCGTGAGAGAGAGAGAGAGAGAGAGTTTTTCATATGTAAATAAGTATATTTTTTTTTTAAGTGAAGTTTGAAAATATTAAAGTGTCATAAGTGTTTATTAGTAATTTCATTTTTTTTAATTTGTTTTTAATTATAGTGTTTAGTTTACGTCATATTGGTAATGTAATCAAAATTTTGTGTGATGTTAGTAATGAGATATTCAAGTTTTTATCATTTTAGTGTTTTACCTAATGATAATAACAATATTTTTCCAAAATAATAATAATAATAATAATAAAGAAAACCACCGGTTTACCTTGTACTAATGAGCAGTCTTTTTTGAACCCATCCACCTTTCACACCCCCTCGCTCCTTTATCGCTTGTTCAATGTGCATATGACCAGAACTAATATTTGTCGGTTAATTTTCTGACCAGTTCATCGCCAATGGTGACCGGGCGGGAGGTGCCGAATCCGATCATCTTTCTAACACCAAGAAAAAGATCGACCAAGCCAGCACCGACAACGATGATAACGATGATAAAAGGTCAACTTTTTGCCAACAGTGCGATACCTTAATAATCAACTTACTGGCTTATCTATTATCCATATTCACGTAACTAGATAAGTCTAGCCTATCAGTAAATCCGCGCATGCCTTTCATATATAGAACTTAAAGAGAGAGAAGAATACCAAATACTATGCTCAACTACGTGAGCTACCAACAGTTTATTTAACAGACGAAACATCTTTACTTTATTACTCAAAAGAAAGAATGCATGGGACACGCGTAAACATAGCAAGTAGTAAACAGAGTTTTATATGAATCGACAGAAACTGGAGATATGTACAAAATAGCAAGAGATTGCTGAGTAGCCCACCTCCACAAGGATTTTTAGGACATATACTATCACATTGTCTCAAATGGAGTCTCAAAATTGCTTTAACACTTTAATAGAGCTTTATTCTTGTATAAATACTGCTTCGGCAAATCGGGCACAGTTCAAGATCTTCTCCGCAATCGCAACATGTCTGCAAAATTATATATTGACATGATTTTTATATCCATTCATGTATCTCATGCTTTACCGTAAGCAGACAGTAGAGTTAAGCAAGCTAGCTCACCTGGTGGCCACAACCAAACGCCATGTTCTTTGGATTGCTAATGCAAATGGGACAAAGCTGTCGGGGATCACAAAAAGAAATGTTTAGTATTTGCCATTTTCAGATGCAAAGTTACGGATTTGTAGATGATAACTATATAGACCGAACGATGTTGAAGAGAGAGTTTGGGAGGAAAACAGGTACATGATTATCTGAAGTAGAACAAGCAGGAGTTTCCCTGCTAATACCAGCATCTCGTCTTTCAGAAATAGGTGCACTTGGATGAGAACCGCTTGACCGTGAAGGCTTCGAGGCACTGAATGAAGCTGACCCATAGCGAGGAGGGGGAAGGGGAACCCTCTCTATAGCCTTCCCTCTATCAACACTGGTTTGGGCAATGTCAGAAAAAAGATGATGTTCGAATCAAAGTTTGGGCACTGGCTCAAGTAGCAAAAATTATAAATTTAAAATACACAGGAGATGGAGATTGCTACCCCAACAAACCGAGCTCCAGTGTCGCCTTATACTGGGATGGTATTTCCATCAGGGATGCAAGAGCGAATTCTGTTTCCTTTCTGGATCTGTCCATGTTCTTCGACATTATCTCTGTGAAATTTACAAACTATAAAAGAAAAAAGAGAACAGAATTACTCAAACGAACTTCGAGTGAATAATATGGCCACAAAAGAAGTGATTTCCAGCTACTATCTAGAAGCAATTGCCTGGAAGTTATCAAAGGCCCGAGCAGGGATGTTGTCGTCAAATTCCCTCATCATGTCCCATGGTCCATCTCCAACCCCAACAAGGATAATTGACAATGGGTACTGGCTGCAATTGAATTGCATATCAAGAAACTCCTTGGCAAAAGATAAGACTAAAGAAACAAGCAACAATGCAAGTACCTCGCCTTCACAATTGCTTCAACTGTTTTCATTTCTTGTGCGCTTAACTGCCCACGATCAGTATTAACACTTCTAGTCACCTGTAACGATGCAGAGTTTTAAATAATGTAAGTTGAATAACTATGGCACATTAGGAACCAAGCAACCTACCATAGAAATCCTTTCAAGAATACATTCACACGTTCATACAGCAGCCAGTTCACGAAGGTAAACTATTTAGACAAGTTTGGACTTGCCACTTTTCTTATAAAGGAACACATTTTGAAAGAAGGCAAGCAAAGGAAAAACAAGGTCAGCAATTGAATTGTTTAGATCACGACTTTGGTCATAAAGAGAAAACAGCCATAATTAGAGAGTAAAATATTAATATGTGCTCGGGCGTGTTATTTGGATGAGATATAGATGATTCAAAACCGTAGTAGCTGTTGATACAAAAATCTTAGAAGGCTTGCCAATAGCTTATAACATCCTAATTCGTCTGCAATTCACATTTTACTTCAGGATGAACCATCAGAGGACAAAAAAAAAAAAAAAAAAAATCTTTGTAATACGACACTGCTTGCTTAGCAGTCTCAAACTTTTCAAAAGGGTTAAAAGACAAAATAATATGAGTACCTGTCCATCAGCTATTATTACTAGTACATGGTATTGGCCACCACTTTGCTCAACAACAGTGATGGCCATTTCAATGATTGGAGCAAATGATGTCGGCCCTGCAATCACAAACACTCCAAATCTATATGAAACTATTTTAAAGGAATAACCAACCAAGAAAGGAAAAAACAAACAAGAATGGCCTGTCAAATGGCAACCTGCTAGTCGTAACCGAGGGACCAATTCTCGATAACGTGTCAATACTTCTTCAAATCCATTGCAGAATCTCTCATCAGGATAAAAACTGAAAACTTCCTGGTCATGAGTTGATGCTGCCAATATAAAGGACCACATACAATTTAAGATGTTGAAAGGACGAATGAAAATAGTATCTACAACAATCATTCAAAAGAAGTACCATCTCCAAATCCAAAACAGGGAATCATGTTATCTTCATCAAACGAAGATAATGTTTTCCCAATAATTGAGATTGCTTGCTCATAGGGATTTTGCTCTTCTCCAATGTGATGCAAGCTTCTCCGGTGGAATGACCTTGCACCTGAAACAGGAGTCAGTTAACCGTCTTTCTCTAAAACTCGAAAAAGGAACTTGTTCAGACATAGATGAGGGCCAAACCTGTCCACTCATTGCTCTTTGTAAAGTCGATACCAACAATAAGATTGGAAGACTCCAATCCAGCATGTGCCAACGCTTGAGTTACCTAAACAGAAATGGAATATTGCATTGCAGATCATAATATAGGCTCATCGGTAAGTACAACAACAATCAAGATGGGGTAAACAGTTTTATGCAACTGATCACTTATAGCTTCTTGGTTTTTCTTTTTCTAACTCGAAAGCTATACGTTCATGAAGCGTGAAAGTAGACCAGAAAACATGAAAGTCATGATTATGTAGGAACTAAATTCGCTAAGTTGGTCAATCAATTTTGAAAAGGATAAAAAACCTAGGTGACGTTTGGTATTGGTTTTTAAATATTTTCTATTTTTAAAAAAATTGAAAATGAGAATGTTTTGAAAACTGTATTGAGATCATTTCTGAAATTGTGTTTGGTTATGTTTTCTGATTGTATATTCTGAAAAACATAAAAATGAAATTTTGTTTGATTATATATTTTGAAAACTCATTTTATAAGAAAGTATCTTATAAAAACATATTTATTTTTAATTTTAAAAAAATAATAAAAAATAAATTATTAGTCATAATTAAAAAAAAAAAAAAACTTTGGTGGTAGGTTTTGCAATGAGCGATAGGGGTGGAAGAGATTAGTGGTCTGAGTTCTAAGTGATAGTGATAACTAAATTTATGTCATAAGTTGATAGTCATCGTCACTAGACCATGGTCATCAGTCTTCGTCAGAAATAGATGCTATCGTTAGACATGATCATCACTGACGCTGCACAGACAGAAAGAGAAAGAAAGAGAGAGGAGATGGAGGGAGAAAACGAAAACAAAAGGTGAAAACAATTTTTTTTCGTTTTCAAAAAACCCAAAAAAAAAAACATAGTTGAAAATAATGTTTTCGAAATGATTTTGAAAACGATGAATAAACAAACGCTATCTTGGGACCATTTTAATTTTCTGTGTTTTTGAAAATGAAAAATCATTTTCAAAAACAAAAACAAACGCCCCACTTGTATGCAAAAGTATTGGGACCTTTGTCCATGTTACCATGAGAATGCCGCTTAAATGCAATATATAATAAAACGTTAAATTCTTGAATCCTTTCCGCCCCAAGAGTAAAGTCTTAGGAATGACAGGATCATTTTAACCTTTCAATATTGAATACTATATTATAGATTAAAAAAGAAAAAACTGAAAGTTCCTTTTCAAATAATGGCAATACATTTAGACAAAGGAGTAGTATTCCAACCATCTTACCTGGTCAAGACTCTTGTAATCATCACCTATTTTTGAGTACTTCCTATCTAGCCTCCTTTTTGATTCAGTTGCTGGAGCTCCACCATAGCTTTGGGATTCATATGCAGAGTAATCCTGATGTCCATATTCTTGGTTAGGCTGCATATATGACGGTTGCGTATATGGTGGTTGCATATATGGCGGTTGTGGATAACTTTGATAACTGGATGAATATGATCTAGACCCATAAGAAGGGTGTCTAGGACTCTCCCGCTTTGAGAATACCGCACCCATCAATTTATAATCTGCTGAAATTCTGCAACATCCCAAAATTCCAACAAACGAAGTCCACAAATTATTCAGTCATGAATAGGCATGAAAACCAGCCAAATTATGGGGCCCCAAGAGCAAGTCAACAGCTTGAGAATGCAAATTAAACCCTAAATAATTATACTATTAAAAAGGATAAGCACCTAAATCTCCCTATGTTTTATTGAAACGTCATTTTTTACCCTATGCTTTTAGGAAAGCCACAATCATCACATATGTTTTCAATTTCATGTTAAAGCCTTCTTCTTTTTAACAAAATATGGCCAAATTTTATTGTTCAATAAGAACATTTTAACCATGAAGTTGACCAAATTGATTGAAAAACTAAAAATGGTATTATGACCAGGTTTGCTAGAATTTTGTTAAAAAAAAAAATGACGCTTTTTAACATGAAACTAAAAACATGAGGGAAGACCGTGACATTCCTGACAACACAGGGAAAAACGTCGAATTTCAATAAAACACATGGGATCTTTAGATACTTATCACGTGAAAAAAGAGATACCTCTACCAATTGTATGAATGAGTTAATAGAGTGATTCTACCAACTATGGAAAATTTGTTTTTGAAGTAATTAAAGAAAGTGTATAAAGTTTCGTCACTTTACTTCAGATAGATCCATAAAAATCCCAAATCCAAAATGCAATCCCAGATCTGATACTGGCCAGGAAAACTGTTGGACTTAGTCCCATAAAACAAGTCCCAGAAAACCTTTTTTTTTTTTTTTTTAAATGGTGGGAGTAAAGGAATATTCACTATTTGTTGCCTGCTATTTCAATTAATCTTCTAATTTATCCAAAAAAAAAGTGCCTTTCTGTTCTTCTGCATTACACACGACCAAAAACACAGAACCAAGCATATCTAGGAAATCAAAATCAATGCAAAATTCAACTCTCACAGCATGAAAAATTGTTCTTTTTCCATAATGCAAATTCAGCATCCACCAATAAATTCCAGAACACATTCACTCGCATTTTGTTTCAAGAACCCAGATAAAATTTCACATTTAATTCCAGCCCAAGAGCAGAAACAACAAAAACAGCCCAAACCCACATTTCTTTATCCAAGAAACCAAAGACCCATCAACAATTATGCAGATAAAGCAACAAAAACATCTTCTACAGCACAAAAAAGAGTACCAGAAAAAGAAAAACAAGTACTTAGAAAAAAAATCCGGTATACCTCAGGTCAATGGATGCAACATCGGTGTGCAGAAATAGTGAGAGGGGGAGACGTGAAGTGAGTCAATAGAAAGACGTTGAGAAAAACGACTTATTTGTAATTTGGAGGTTTAAGGCTTGGTTCCAAGAAGTTTCCTCACAGAAAAGGTAAATGGGTAGTCTTTGTTTTGGTCTTTTATTCTTTTTTTTTTTTTTTTTTCCTTGTCACTGCCTTCTGTCTATGGCCGATGGTGACCCCGCCCACCGTTTACTTCTTTAGTCATTTGTTTACCTTTCTCACCCAAATAATCTACAATCTCCAGTTTGTCTATTTCAAAATACTTTTATTTTTTTCATTTCTTTTATTATTTTTTTTAATTTAGATAAAATAATTTAAACTCTTTTATTTTAAGATAGAATTGGTATAATATTATTGTTAAATTATAATTATAACCACCTCATTTAATTTTTAGGTTAGAAAACCGCAAATATGCTTTTTCTTTTTAAAAAAATTCTATTTTCTATTTTACAAAGGATACTTTTTATTAAAATGGCTGGGATTATTTTTTACCAAAATTTGATCAATTATATATATCTTCTTAAGATGATTCTTCGATAGGAATTAGATATTAGGTTTTATCAATTTTTTATATCGAATACTATTTTTTTTTTTAAATAGTCAAATTTTATCAATTTTTTAAGAATGATTTTATCAATTTTGTATAATTTCTTTATATATATATATACACGTGGTTTTGAATTTTGATCAATTTGACCTTAAAAAATATATTTGACTCATATATATTTTTTTATTTGTATTTTTTTGTTATTTTAATAATAGCATTATCATAGTACATATTTAATTATATTTTTTTAGTACGATACTTTGAAATATGTCATAATTTTATTTGAGTGATATTATTATGACATAAACAAAAGGAGACAAAAGTGGATTCCTAAAACATGTGTTAATAATAAACTCCCTGTTATTGCTGTTGTTATTGTTGCTATTATTATTAATAAGAAAACTTCATTTTGCTGGGAATACTCAAAAGTATAAGGATGATATAGGAGTTAAAGGGTTGGATTGATGAATATGGATGGATAGGCTTTTTTTTAATTTTTAAATTGGTGATGTATATTTAAATTCTTTATTTTTTTAAATGGAATATAAAATTATCATCAGATTATATAATAAGATTTATTAATATTAATTATTGATGATGGTGGTGTGATGATAAAAAAAAATTTTATTTAGAGTCTTCCTTATGATTAAATCTCAATTTTAAGTCAAAACAAACATAAAATTCTAGTTTTTAATAAAAAAATATAAATTATGTATTATTTATTTTTAAAATTTAGAATGGATCTAAAATTAAATTCATTGTTGTTTTTAAATCTTAACAAACAAAAAATTCTAGTTTTTAATAAAAAAATCATATAAATTATGTATTATTTATTTTTAAAATTTAGAATGGATCTAAAATTAAATTCTTTGGTGTTTTATCAGTGTGAACATGTGACGGCAATGCCAATTCTTTTTTTTCTTATAAAAAAATTCTATTACAGTAAAGTACTGACACCTTTCTCTCTCTCTCTCTCTCTCTCCAGGCTTAAAGAATCTTTTTTTAAATTGGATTCTAGAGTGTTATACAAATCTTTTGGTTTTTTTCACACGTTAATCCCAGAGAAGAGGGCACGTCCATGGTGGTTGAGATGGATAGAGAAGAAGGTCAAGAGAGCAGAGGACCGTCGTTTTCACTCCGTCGCTTATGAAAAAGGCTCACAAGTGTTAGCAATCTTGTTCAACAGTCCTAGGATCAAAAAAAAAAATTTTTTTCTTTCTGTTCTTTTATATTTTTCCCTTTTTTATTTTTTATGTTTTTGGCCTTTTCGCCTTTAAGTCAATAAACTTACGATGAGCATAACATATTACTGTTTGAGCCTAGTCGTTTTCGGATGCTGCCTGTGTATACCCCTACCATATATACGATCATACGCTCGTCAATAAGCCAACGTTAACGTCTAATAAACAACAATATTGGAATAGGTTGAGCTCTTTTGTTCTTCATTTTTTAACCAATTAGTAAAAGCCTACACCTTTAAAAGACTCTTGATATCATTGTTGCTTTGCGTCAAAGCAAACAACACTATCAATTATTGTCGTATATTACAATGGTGGATTCCACTGGGATGTCTAGAATGTAGAACTTATAAGGTTTATTAATATGGATTTGGTTTATATATTTTTAAATTAATATGATAATATATTTAATTGAAATGTATAACTTGTGTATCCTGTATCTTAATATTATTGGACAATTATGAAAGGGATAAGAAAACACAAAAAATGAAGGATTTTTTAAAAGAATTTTTTATGTGTAACTTAGACTAGGAGATCTATATTGAATGATGAGGTTATTGTAAAAGAATTTTTTAAAACTACGTTGTTGTGTTAATTTTACAAACATCATCCACCTTAAATTATAAGGTTAAAATCAATATTTTTGGGTGATGAGCAAGTCTCATCGTAGAATTTTCTGTTCTAGTATATTTTAGTTTTTTGTTTTTTTTTCCTGTTTTCTTTTCTTTTCTTTTCTTCTCTTTTTTTTTTTTTTTCTTGGTTGGATCTTTTGATATTTGTGGTTGCATGTAAAACTTCCAATCAATCATATCCAAGAAAAAAGAGGGCTATGAAGGGATAAACTTCAAGATAGAAGACATACCACCAATAGAGACAGATCATGAAAATAGACCAAAAGGTCCCACCAGTATTACCACCATTCACGTACTTTCTTTTCTTTTCCTTTTTGTTTTGTAAGCTTCTTCAAGTACCTTGCTGGAAAGGGTACGGAACACCCAAAATCGTAATTGGCAATTGAAAAGAGAGAGTATTGTAAATTATTACACTGTGTTTGGCGGTGAAATGTGGGAGGAAAATAAAATGTGGGAGATTTTAAGAGAAATAGAGTTGTTTGGTTGGCGAGAAAAGTGAAGAGAAGATAAGAGTTGAGAGATAAATTATCTATGCCTTGGGATCCTTTGGGTTTGAGTTCTTCCTTGTTTTTTGCCTTTTGGCGTTGATAAATGTTCCTTAAACAACCCCAAAAAAAAAAAAAAAGTTATATATTATGGGAACTTTCACAATGCAGTAAACTACTTTATTCTTTTATTTTTTTTGATGGGATGAAAATTACTAACGTTTAGATTTAAATCCAGCTGCTAAAAGGGACTAAACATGGGAGGGTAGTAGGGTGAGTAATCTGGGGTCGGTACTTTGGGCGGGCAAAACGACGATGACTTAGGTCACAGGACCTTCTTCTCCGACGACCATGGGAGGTGGAGGCAGGGTGCTCTCTACTGAGGGATGATGAGATTTTTTTTTTATTTTTTGAAATGTTTTGTAAAAAATAATCAGGGGTGTGACATTTTTTTTTTTCTGTAATGTTTGGTTTTTTTTTTTTTTTAAATCTCAATCATATAAAATCATCTGATGATCCTTTTTTTTTTAAACTATCAATAAGATAAAGTTATTCTATTGTAAAATTAGCCATATGTTCTTATCCATCTAAAAAGTGTAGAGACTTTTGTAGAGAAAACTTGCATGAATAATCAATACTGTTTTGTCTTTTGTTTTAAATAAAATAAACACTATTAAATAATCGTTACAATAGTTATATATTTAGAGCTTGTTTGGCAGAGGTTTGAGACTTTTTTTTTTCATTTTTTTGGTATTTTTTTTACCTCATTATCAGTTTTATTATTTATATTTTTAAAAAATTACAATAAATTTCAAAATTTAAAAATATATAATTTTACACGCCAAATATCTCCAAAACTCCAAAAAAAATGGGCCCTTAATCATCTATTTTCTTTTCCTTCCATCACATCAAAATAAGATTGGAAAAAAAAAACACTTCTTTTTTTTTTTATGGGATTTATAAGTGACCTTTTTTAAGAAGTTTTATAATAAATTGTTGAAATTTTTAAAAATTAATTACAAAGTTATTTTTTCTAAAATGTTCAATCTTTTGACGGTTACTGACCAGATAATATAGTTAATTCGGTCAATCAATTATTGATTATTATCAATTAATGATAGAATATATTATAAATTACTAAAATTTATAATCATTTATTATTATTATAATTAATCGTTAATTGAGCACAACATAAATATGTTATTGTACCAACAATTAGTAGCTCGTCCCAAATCATCCCAATAGGAAGTTTTTGTTTCCTTCAGATTCAAATCATTCAACCACATATTATATCATATTACGGAGAGTAATAACTGATTTGAGGTGAAACGTTGGGCTTTTGAGGACAATTCATGGGGCTTTTGAGAGAATTTGTGTTTCTCAAAACAATTGAGCTTGGAGCTTGGTCTTGGCATGCTCCTAAGAGTAGGTCATATCTTCTTCTTTCTCCTCATTGTTTCTGTGTGCGAAAGCTGGGTGTAGCAGCGGACAAGATTTCATCATCTTCAACATTCTGGTTTATTGACCAAACGAATGCAAATTCAAACATCTTCCTTTAAAAAACAAAAGTTCGGTTATCTATTTAAATGGGTGGTCAAATCCCGTCACCCAACCTAATTTTAATTTTTTTTATTCACATTTTCTTCCCTCTCCTCAAACAGAGTGTTAATAGGAGTAGAAGGATGATCCATAACCTCTCAATTTGTTTCCACCTTGTCCTTGCAGCTAATTTATTCGTTGATTGATATTTTCAACTTTAAAAATAAATTTAAATGAGGGAGAAAGAAGTAAATGAGTTTTTTAACTAGCATGTTTTAAAAATATTAAAAGTAATAGCTGTAAAAAAACAAATCTTTATGTCAAGTAAATGATTTATTTCCTTCAACTACAAAAGAATGAATTTTTTGTCACAATATTTTTTAGTTATAATGCTTTTCTGTGATTAAATATAATTTTTAGTTAAAAGTTTAAAAGAATGTGACCAATATTTATTACACATAAAATTTTTCTGTGATTAAAAACTTTTAACTTCAAGATTATTAGTCTTAGTGTAACTAAAACTTTCTCCTAACTTAAAACCTCCTAATTAAAAGTTTTAATTACAATAAAAATTCACGAATAATTACATATTAATTATAAAATTATAACTGAAAACGATATTGTGACTAAATTTATTAAAAAAAATATTATGACTAAAAATACTGTGACTAAACAATGACCATTATTTAGATATTGATGTTCATGAGCTTGTATTACAACCAAAAAGAGCCACTGATTTGACTCTCCGACAAGAAAGAGTGTATATAGTGGAGTGATGGTACAAATATTTTCATTATGAAGATATAATTCATCGTGGCCGAGCCACACCCACGGTGAAAGGAGACTTCTGTTCTTCTTGGTTATGAATCAAATTTTCCAAAATTCTATGAGATCAACGTACTGAATGATTCTCACATAATGCAACGCGTGAAAAAATGTACAATATCAATAATATCTTCTAATGATATTTATTTTGGGATATAAAAAATATGTACAAATAGTTATATTTGAAACGGTGTTTAACCGATTACATATATTTCATGTTATTTAAAAATTTTCATTTGCTTTTTAACATATAATTTCGTTTTTGATATAGGAATCCGTTAAAGACATAGCATAATATAGTTAATCAGATATTATCTGTAATATCAAAATTAAACAGATGATTTGTATCCAATAAATATTATTTGCTAATTATTAGTTGTTGTTATGTGCAACCCGGCGTATCATGTTAGTCTATTTGTTGGGGGTGAAAACGAATAGAGAGAGTGTTGGGTTCATCTCAAGCTATGGTATATATGGTGCGTTTAGTCAAATTTTTTCTTTCTTTTTATTTATTTATTTATTTTTAAATGAACGTGTATGGAGGATCTAAATAAGAAAAAGAATAATGCTACCAGCACAAATTATTAAAATTTCAACTTTCTAATATAAATTAATATTGTATTAGAGTTATATTTTTTTATTGACAGTTTTTTTAGTTAGAATATTCTTTTATTGATAGGTGTTTAAAAAATTAATACATCAATTATTAGTAAGGGAGTTAATAAGTCAAATATAACAATTAAAGATCATGCAAGTCTGTATTAAAAAATAAGGATTAGGGTTGGGATATCTAACATTACACTTAAAATTATCTAGTCCCCAAGCTATTGCATAGTCACACATGTACAAAAGAAAAGAATAAAACTAAGCTCATTAGAAAAGCCCCTTTTTTTTTGTAAACTGAAATATCATTGGTTTCATTCTATTCTCAATTTTCCTTAATTATATAACAAAAGTCTAACTAATAAAACATAAAGTATTTGATTAAATTTTTATTAAAAAAAATAAGTGGTAGTTTTCACTCATATCATTATAAATCTATGTTGATTAGGGTGTATATCATTTTTGAAGTTCAATTATTTATTTGTACTAATATAATATGAAAATTATGCTTAAGTTTTACCCGTGTATCGCATAGTCCATTAACTGAAAATGACCGTCCAATAAGGTTCTAGAGTATCGAGTAATGAACTCAGATACACGGGCACACAAACATGTATTTAATCAACAATATGTACTGCTTTATATGAATTTATATATATAAATATATATGTATAAATGTATTCTTGTGTAAACACATATACAATATATATAATGAGTGTACACAAAGCTTGGCTTTATTTTTCTTTAAAATTCAAACCATTACTACAAAGGTAAGATTTCACTATAGAGAATTCATTATTATTTTTTAAAAACAATCGTTAAAAGTGTGTCAAAAATACAGTATGAAGTATGAAAATCTAAAAATTTCACAATCGCTTTAAACAGTCGTGAAATCTAAAATTCCATGACTGTTTTTAAAAATGATTATAGAATCTAAACTTTAAAAAAATGGTCGTAGAAACTTGACTTTCCATTACCGTGTTTTAATGGTCGTGGAATCTCTTCGTATGATTTCAAATTTTTTAAAAAATTTAAAGTTCCCGCAATTTAAAAAAAAAAAAAGCTTTGTCAATTCTTTTTCAAACCCTCCTCTCTCTCCTACCTTGCCCTTCTTTCTCTCTCTTTGATCTTGTCGTGACTGCCCTCGCCCTGGTCGTCCCCTCTTTCTCTCACTCTTGTCTACCTCTCGCTCTCTTGCTTTTTCTCACTCCATGACTGCCGCCTTGCCACCCTTGTCCCACCTCAACATGCTGCATCGTGACCACTACCATGCCACCTCACAAACTCAGGTAAGCTTACTTCGAACTTGGTTTTGAGATTTTTTTTTTTTGGGTAAATATTCGAGATTACATTTGACTTGATAAATATGGGTATAAAGTTGAAATATTTGATATTGCTTTTTTATGTGTCTTAACAAATGCTTGAATATGGGTATTTAATTAGAATTTAGAATTTCAATTGATATAATGTGAGCATGTGTTTGAGTATATGTTTTGAATTTATTTGATGAATGTGGGTATAATGTTTTGTGAAAATTATTTTAATTTTGATTTTGCATATTAGATATACAATGGAATGCACAAATATGGGTATTTGTTTTGGTTAATGTTACCTTTTGAAAGAAAAAAAAAAGGTGTGATTGTGACTTAGTGAAATGAGTTTAAAATAAGTTATGAGTATGTGTTATCATTTTAGTATTTTGTTGAATGTTTGATAAATAGTGTTATATTTGTATTTTTTGATATGTGATTTGATGTGCTTTAAATTTTGCATACTAGGTATTTGAGAAAATGCTTAAATGTACATATGTGTTCCTTATTTTAGTATTTTATTTAAGATTTGATAAAATGTTGAACGTGTACATTTGATTTTTATTTTTTGTTGGACATGTACATAAATTATAGTACTCTTTAGCAAAGGAATTAGTTGTTGTATGCATGTTTAGAGTCTAAAATTAAAATTTTATTCACAAGATTTTATTAATCAAGTGGGTTATGTATTAATAACATTCATGATTTGCCACTCATAAGAAACTAAAATAACAAATAAATTTTTTTTTTTAAGAAATAGACTTTCCACAATCATTTAAAAAACAGTCGTGGAAAGTCCATTTTAAAAAAATTTATTTCTTCGATCGTTAAAAATAGTCATGGAAAATCTAGAAACCACGACCGTTAAAAAACGGTCATAGAATTTTTTTATTTTCACGACCATGGATTTCATGACTATGGATTCTATGACTGTCGATAAACAATCATGATAGTTTTCCACAACTGTTAAAAACGGTCGTGGAATCCACCTTTTTTACTAGTGAGGGATTAACTATAAAATAAATCCTTAATCATTCGCATTAGAATGGAACTCTCTCTTTTGATTGTGAAGCATGTTTCTAGGTTTGTTTTTTATTTTCTACCTAAAAAGGGACCAAAAGGAAAGTTTCATAATACACTAACAAATTACAGCAGCTAGAGGAATAAGACTAATGTGCATTCTTTTTCATTCTAGTTACAAACGTAATATCAGGAATGAAATTAAATCAAAATGGAAGTGCCAAACAAAAATTATTCCAAGGAATAGGTTGCTTTGATCCATTTTCCTAAATTGATAAAAGAAAAACCTAAGGTGGTAAAAAACAACACAACAACAACTGATAGATATATTCCTTTAAAACCTTATCCGCCAATTCTGGTGGAGACGCAGTTAGATGATAACACACGTCTTTTTGATTCTTCCAACATGGTGCCTCTCTCTTTCTCAATAGCCCAACAACTATTTCATTGAGTTGAAAGGGATATATAGAGCTGCGCTTTTGTCTTCTTTTTGAAAAAAAGATAAGAAACAGGTTTTGTTCTGAGAAAATAAAAAGAGAAATATGTTTTTTTTTATGTATAGAGAGGTTTATATAGGTCCTTTTTTGAAATTAAGGGATTCCCTGGAGGCTGAAACTAGAATGTTGATGTCTTCAGAGGCATGTGAAAAGGAGATCCCACCGATCGAATGGAACTGGTGACCATTTAAATGAGCACATTTATTTTCCCTCCCGGTTTGAATGGATATGGACGTATAATCGTTCTAACCATGTGATAGGAATTAGAATACGACGCAGTAACTTCAAACGTACTGGAGCAGTGTTCCTTTTGGACACTGGTTTGATGAATATTCTTGGCACCGAAGCTTTTCCAACTAGCAGCAAGTGAGAGCCTTGGACAGAATTAACACAATTGAACAGTCAAAGTCAAAGTTGGTGGCTGAATTTTTCACCACATTGAACATTTGTCGTTAGTATTTAGACATAATCTAGTGAAAATTTGATAAACAAGTAATGAATTCTATGAGGGAACTTCGATCTCAATCATTGATTAAAATTTGGTTAAAAATGAATCTTTAATAATTAGGGCCAATAATCAAAATAAAACGATTGGTGAGTCAACAATGAGTCATTCATGAGTTGCAGAAAATAAAATAAATTGCAAAAAAGTAAATAAAACAGTGACATGCAATTTTGTGAAGATTTGCCTGTTATATCTAAATTATGTCCTTTGTTTGGGCCTTCGGATGTTTCTAATGCATGAATGAATGTTACAATAATATTCTAAATAAAAATGGGAGGGATAAAAGGGGGTAGTTGGTGTTTACTACAGAGAACAAGGGAATATATAAAGGGGTTGTTGTTTAATAAATTAGAGGGATTGCATGATGTATAGGGCGTCAAGTTATATATGAGCAATCCAGACGAGAAAATGTCATTTAAAAGGAATATTTTGTTTTGTGAAATCAAAGTCTGCATTTGATTTATTGGTTGGAGCTAAACTTTATAGGTTATAATTGTATAACTTTTCAAAAACTTAAAAAAATTGTTATTAACGTTTTAGAAAAAAGAAAAAAAGAAGTTAGAAAAGTTTAGTTTAAGCTTGTGAACTAAACGAACTTTTTTTTTTTTTTTCCATAAGTAGAGTGAAATGTTGTTAGGGTTATTAATGTCTAATATATTCTTCATTTTTTTTTTTTTCGAAGTTGAGGTTAATGATTCAAATTTTACACTTTATAATAAAATCAAATATAAAATTATTATTAAACTATACTTACGATCACTACTTTTAATATACGTTGCAATCTAGATTATTGCTAGACCAAATGTATTATACTATTATGTAGCATAACCTTTGTTACCAATATGATGCATGTGATTTTAGGGGTTGTTTTTTGAGCGGATTTTCCATTCCGTATTTTCAATTTTTTTTATCTTTTTCTTTGACTCTCAATTATTTTTTACTATTTATATTTTTAAATATTTATAATAAACTTAAATTGTAAATATTTTAAGATATTTAAAAGTCTATAATTTTAAGATATCTTTTTTAAAATGTAAAGTGTTTCAAAAAAAAAAAGATTTACATTTATAATTTTTAAGATATTTTAGGTTTTTATGATTTTATTTACTTTTTTTAATAAAACACATATTTTTATATCTCAATTAATCTTTGATTCAAAATATATCTAATGGGTGTTTGGGAAATGTATTATGTTTATATTGTATTTGAATGTAATGCATTGAATATATTTTGTAATTATATAAAAAAAAATACTTACTTTATATTTAAATATAATATATATTTAGATGAAAAGTATTTAAATTATATTTTAAATTAAAATAATTAATAAATATAAATATAAAAAATATAACATAAAAATATAATATAAAAAATTATTTTTAAAATATTAAAAATATTATATTTAAATATAAAACTTTTATAAATTAAAATTACATTATATCCAACCATTATATAAACGCGAAATAATCAACAAGCTTCCCGTCTTTTTCAACGTTCCTCCCAAACTGACCCGAAATCTGCATACGGGACAATATCTGATCACCATAAATGCTTCACCTTTTATCGTCTTGAAGCCTTGTGAAGTTTTTGTTATTTTATTTTATTTTGGGGGAATTGTAAAGCACCAGTTGTTGTCGACCTAATCTTGTTCCACACAATTCGTGCATTGTTGCACGTGAAACTAATGTCGGCCTCCATCTCATTACGAAAATATAAAAACACTACGAGAGCACTGTCTTATTGCGACGTGTCATGGTACCATCAGTGGACCCAAAAAAAAAAATTTCGAAGGACGTGATTTTAAAAAAAAAATTTTAACCAAAACAATAATATTAAAATATTTTACCATATTTATCAATTTATATCCTTGTCCACCACCCCCCCGCCCCCGGCGCCTTAAATGAATTAAATTTATAACAGGGTTAAACTTCATTTAAAAATTTAAAATTCAAAAAATATTAAAATTTAAATAGAAGTATAATTGATTTTAATTTTTTAAGATATTAATTTTTAATAAAATATTTAGTAAATATATTATATTTGTATTATATTTAAATATATTTTATATTTAGGTAAAAAGTATTTGCTTTATATTTGAATATAATATGTGTTTAAATGAAAAATATTTGAATTATATTTTAAAATTAAAAAATTGATGTAATTGGTAAAAATAAATAAGAAAAGTGAAATAAAGAAAGAATATGACACGAATTAAAAAAATTTTATTTTCAAAATATTATGGAACAGTAAATATATTTAAGGTATTATTGAAAAGTATTATATTTAAACACAAAACTTTTATGTTTAGATGAAAATTACATTACATTTAAATACAATGCGAATGCAGAATTATAAACAAATACCCCATAAATGTGAGCACTTAAAATTAAAAAAATAGGTAAAATTATAATTGGAAAAACATATAAATGTAATACTGGATTAATAATTTCAAAAGATACAAATAAAGAATAAAATTGTAAAATATTTTATCATAATAGAAAACAATAAAATTTTTGAGACTAAAAAGAGTTTCTCAAAAGTGCAAGGGGCATATTCCCCCCTTGTCCCAATGTCCATCAACCCCTGGTGCCATACGCTAATTTTTATTTTTTATTTTTTTATTTTTTTAATTTTTAATTTTATTTTTTACTTTCGTTGAAATTTTTAACTCAATATCATTTAAGGAACATGAATATCTTCTTTATTTCAAAAATCAGATCTTAATTTGGGAAAATTTATAGCTTTTGTGATGAATATTTTACTGTTTAATTATTTAAGTGGGAATTAGTAGAAGCTCGTGAATAATGTGATACTAGAGAACAAATAGTACTTTTTTCTTATATGAAAAAAAGGTGATGTCATTGCGTACTCATCCTAATGATTATTAGGTGAGTCTATTAACCATATTAATAGGATGATAAGAAATTTAATTTTAAGTTTTCGCAGTTATAACAGACTACAGGTTTTAAAAATAGACAATATATAATCTTTCGTGTAAAATAGATAAAAAATGATACTTTCTTTGATAAATAGATAATACACAAGACTAGATGATATCTTCTTTCTGATTTCGGTACATGGATGCCTTGACTAGATAATACAATTCTTTTATAATAGAAATCTCTGTTACTACATAACATAGGTGTATAGATATATATGTATAATATTATTTCCTGAAATTTGGTCCAGAACAACTTATATATCTATTAAACACCAATAGAGCTAGCCTCAATTAACTTAACCAACCACACACACACACATATATATATATGGCTATTATTTTTGTTTCTAGATTTATCTTTTATTTTATGGCTATATTTTAGTGCCTAAAACTTGCATATGCTTCTAGAGAAATATAGAAATGTGCAACATTTTCTAATCAGTACAGTGCTCATGGATCTACAATGGTAGCATCTAAGCATAGAGGAATTCTCTTGTGCATGGTTAGCCCAAATGCTTCTTCCATATCTAAATCTTCTCTCTTCACTCCACGAGGAAGCTCCCAGTCAAAACTACACAGTAGATTGGCAAGCGCAAGCTCAATGAGCAACATTCCAAAGTTGATCCCGGGACAGCCCCTCCTTCCGGCGCCAAACGGCAAGAAGTCGAAAAGTTTCCCTTTGTGATCCACCGAGCTATCCAGGAACCTCTCGGGTCGAAACTCATCCGGATCATCCCAGGATTTCAGGTCTCTACCTATCACTTTCGCATTGAAAAACACCCTTGTCTTTGGTGGGACTTGCCACCCTTCAATTATGCAACTTTGTGTAGTTTCTCTGGGAACTAGTAATGGGACCGGCGGATGAAGTCTCAACCCTTCTTTTATCACCAACTTGAGATAGTTGAGTTTGGAGAGATCAGTTTCTAGAACCTTTCCTTTTCCCTTGGCAACTTCTCTCACCTCTTGTTGTGCTTTTTTCATGACTGAAGGACTCTTAATCAGCTCCGCCATTGTCCATTCTAGTGCAGATGCACTCGTATCACTCCCTGCAATGAATATGTCCTGTATGTTTCAAAGAAACACAAACTTTATTTTTTAAGAAAACATTATATATTTCCCATCTAATCTATCATTATTATAAAACCATGTGAGTTTATTTTTAAATTAGACACATTAATTTGTAATTAACACCAAGAGTAATAAAATTGTAAAAGTAAACAAACAAATAAAAATATTTAAAAATTATAATAGTTCATTCTCAATATTAGAGTTACGTCTATTTACAACTACTGCAAATCACTATAATGATCTAGAAATTAAAAATAGAAAATCGCAAACTCCTTAATCTCCTATAACCTCTATATATAATAGCCTTAAAGAAGGCGTCCCCATGTATAAAGAAGATTAGGACAACCGATTACTATGATATAGTTATATTAGAAAGCACAAAAGTAAAAAAGATAAAAATGAGGATACATACAGTGAGAACACCCTTGATTTGGTCATTGTTGAGAGCTATGGTTTGTTTCGGATCCTTCTGAACTTGAAGCAAAACATCAACAACATCCTCATGTTCAGCCTTAGGCTTTTTAGGATCAAGATGTTCTTCAATCACTTTGTCATAGAAGTTGTCCCATTCCCTAAAACACTTCTCTAGCCTCATTTCAAGACCATTCCACCTGTTGAGCCAACCTAGCCATGGGAAAAAGTCTGCAGTGCAGAAACCACCAAGCAAATCCTGCGTCTCATGAAGCATCTCACTAAATCTACTCTCCCCGTTCTCGAACTTCTTACCGAAAGCCACTCGACAAACGACGCTATTCGCCAACGAAAGCGTGAGCTCGCTGAGATTAACCGAACATCGAGAGCGCGAATAGCGAGCAATGGTTTGGAGGAGAACACCAACCTCTTCATCTCTAACTGCTCGGAAAGTTCGCACCCTCTTTGCACTGAGAAGTTCCAAGACCATGATCTTTCGAATCTCGCGCCAATGCACGCCGTAAGGTGCGAAAGAGACGGAAGCACAGTTGTAACTGAACTTCTTCGCGGCGTACAAAACCGGTCTGCCGGAGAAGATGACATCATGAGTTTCGAAGATCTCTTTAGCCAAATCGGCAGATGATACGACTAAGGCTGGTATTGAGCCGAGCTGTAAGAACATGATTGGTCCATATTTTTTGGAAAGTTGTTCGAAGGATTGATGGGGCAATAGCTTTCCCAGCTGGTGAAGGTTTCCTATAAGAGGCAGCTTCTTGGGACCAGGAGGGTGCATTTTGGCTTGAACTTTTTTTATGATCTTTTTCCATCTAAAGAACAGAAATATTGAGAAAAAGGAAATGAGAGAAAGGAAAAGGAACAGGAATTGAATGGTGGGAATAAGAAAAATCAATGTGAATTTGCTTGAGAATGTGGAAGTAAGGACACCCATAGTTTACTAAATGATCGTTTATTGTTAGTAGTAGGTCTTGCTTATGATTTATAGATGTATATACAGAACAATTTCCATTTCTTCCCACGGTTTCAACCCTATCCAACAAATTTTGTTTATTAAGGGATATTTGGTAATTGTATTGTATTTGTATTATATTTGAATACAATGAATGTAATTTGTATTTGGATAAAAAATATTTACATTGCATTTGAATGTAATATATACTTGGATAAAAAGTATTTGAATCGTATTTAAACAATAAATATGTGATGTGATAGGTAAAAATAGAGCAAAAAATAGGAGAGAAAAAGAGAATATGTGATATAATTAATAAAAAAAATAAAAAAGTGAAATAATAATTAATGATTGTATTGGATTTAAAATGTGATGTAATTAATATTTAAATATAATACTTTTACATTTGTATAAGTAAAAGTATAATAAACAAATATTACATTTGAACGTAATACGAATGTAATATAATAAACAAACTAGACATTAATTTTTTTTTTTAACTTTAGGTATTATAAACAAATATTAACTTAAATTAGTGGAACATCTGTTAAATTCAACATCAAAATAGTACTATATTAGAGAATAAGAGAGTTTTTTTTTTTATCTGAATGTTCAAATTCTGTATTAAAAAAAATTTAGATAAATTGAAAGTTTTTAAATCAAAACTTGCCTAACTATATTAATTATTAATTAGTATTAATATTAGTAGCAATTAGTAACAGATACATATTTATATTAGTTAATCAACTATTGACGTTTCTTAAAAACCAAAAAAAAAAAAACTATCTTTTTTTTGTTAGTTTTACAAAATTTCAGATATTTATTGATTTGACATTTTATAAAATATATTTTTACGTAGTATTTTCAAAATAGTCTTTATTTATTTCCACTATTATAATCGTATTTATTATAATAATATTTTATTTAAATTCAATACAATTTTTATCTAAACATAAAAGTACTATATTCAAATATCAATCACATTACATTTTAAATTAAATACAATCATTATTTATTATTTTATTTTTTCTAATTATTTTTATTAATCACATTATATGCTATCTTTTTCTCTCCTTTTTTTTTATCTACTTTTACCCATCACATCACATATTTATTATTTAAAAATAATTCAAATACTTTTCATCTAATAGGTCGTTTGATAAACGCATTACATTTTAATTACGTTTGAATACAATTCGTTTTTTGAGTGTTGTATTTGGTTGAAAAGTAGTTGTTTTATATTTGAATGAAATGTATGTTTGGATTAAAAGTATCTTAGAGTAGAAAAGTTGACGTGATTGGTAAAAGTAGAGATAAAAAATTAAAGTTGAAAAATTGATATAATTGTTTTAAAAAACTTTTAAATAGTAATTATTTTCGTAATACTATTAAAAAAGATTGTATTTAAATACAAAACTTTATATTTGATGTAAAATTATATTATATCTAAATATAACTACACTAAAAAATATTTATCAAATATCTCCTAAATATACATTATATTTAAATATAATATAAATATTTTTTTTAAATATAAATTACATTCAATACATGAACTTTATACGTAACATAAATATACGTTTAGCAAACTGAGTTTTAAATACACACATACATGAACTTTATACGTAACATAAATATACGTTTAGCAAACTGAGTTTTAAATACACACAAACAATTTAATGCACGTGGTGGGCCCTACAAGCAAACTGAGTTTTAAATACACACAAACAATTTAATGCGCATGGTGGGCCCCACAACGTTTGCGGTAGTTCTTGTTCTAATGAAACCAAATTGGTGGGATCAAATATATTAGCGAAGGCCATACAATCACCTGCGGGCAGTACCACACAAGAGCTTAAGGCCCCATTATTAGGGAGGCCGCCACTTTTTTTTTTGTTTTTCCTCTCTCTCTCTCTCTAAAATAGGTTATATTTTAGTTGTATTCATATTTAAAAATATAAATAGTTCAAATAATATGTGCGTATATATAATACATATATATATATGAATAAGACTTTTTTTCTCCTTAAAACTGTCATTCTTTTTTTAAGGCCTCATTTATAAGAATGTCCCAAATAATATCTATTTTGTTGTGATTTTAATTTTTTTCCCTTAAATTGCCTTTTCTTTTTTTGGGATTAGAGGTTGAATATCGGAGAATTGGGGAACCACATTCCTTTTCATCTTTTAAAAGTAATTAAAAATATATAATTATAAAATTAAAGTGTCATCTTATAAAAAAAAAATAAAACGCGATATCTCTAGTTTTTTCATGTAAAAAGCTGTATTTAGTTAATATTTCTTTCTTTCTTACGTAATATCTTTTCAATTTCTCAAAGTAAAAAATCTCAAAATAAAAATCTCTTTAATTTTACAAGACTACAATTGTTATTTTCTTCACAATAAAATCTTTAAGTAATATCTTTCTTACTCAATTTTTATCCGGTATTTACTAATATTGCTTGTCAAATTTTATATTAGTGATCTTATTCTTTTCTAAATAAAATCTCTAAGTTATATCTTTCTTACTCATTTCTTTTCTACTTGCTAATATTGCTTTTAAATTTCATATTTTTTATTTTATTTTAATTTTCTGTTATTATTGTATTGTGTTTGTTTGACTTTTACACAACTAAGTGTGTGTTTGGTACACACATTTAGAGTGCATTGCATTTAAATGCAATGCAATTTTCCTCCAAATACAAAAGCATTTCATTCAAATACCAATCACATCACATTTTAAATCCAATACAATCACTATTTATTATTTCACTTTTTCTATTATTTTTATTAATTATATCATATATTTCCCCTCTCTCATTTTTTTCCTCTCTACTTTTATCCATCACATCACATATTTATTATTAAAATACAATTCAAATACTTTTCATCCAAACACACATTCCATTCAAATGCAATGCTAATGCTTTTCCTCCAAATACAAATTACATTCAATGCATTACATTCAAACGCAATGCAAATGCAATTCGTTCACCAAACGAACCATAAATTAAGAATAAAATTTATCTACTAGAAAATATGCAACAAGTTTTTACAAATTCAAAAAAAAAAAAAAGATGATATGAATCATATTATTTTAAAAATAAGGATAATGTAAACTTTGATTCAATCTAAAAAAATAGCCTTTTGGAAAAAAAAAAAATTTTTTTTCTAGGTAGAATATTCCGTAACCAAAAAAAAAAAATCATTTGAAGCGGCTCTTTTTCAAAACTTTGCTTCAGGACTCAAAATTTGTTGAGCCAGCCCTACATGTGGGTAATAGAAAACCCAAGCAAGAAATTTCACCTTCAACAACTATATTTTTAGTCACGAAAAGTTTAAATTTAGTCGCAAAAAACTTTTCATGACTAAAAACAATTAGTCACAACTTGTTCACTAAATATTGGTTGTAGAAAGTCTTTCACGACTAAAAATTTATGTCCACTAAATAACCTGCTTTCCATGACTGAAATTTCAGTTGCAAAAGAGTTTCCAATTAATCACAATAAAACCTAAAGGGGACCAAAACTTTGTGTTGCAAGAATACCAAATTTACTTTTGCCAACTACATAAACATTGATTGGTGACTAGTAATTGATTACTATTAAATCAATTTTTTATGCATTTTGCGACTAATAGATTAGTTGCTAAAAGATTCAATTTAACGACTAATAGTTAGTCACTAATCACTTCTAATATTATAACGACCAGTTTTTAGTCACTGAATAACTGCTTCATAAACATTTAGCAACCAATTGATAGCGACAAAATCAAAGTCTATTTGTAAACTTTAATGACCAATATTTAGTAGCCATTTTACGAAAGCTTAATACTTTTTGCCTTCACTAACCAAATCATGGTCGTTGAAATCAAATGACTTCCATTAATTTTAAATTACTAAATTTTTAGTTCCCAAAAGAGAGGATTTAAAAAATTTATGATATCAATCTAGAATTAAAAAAAAAACCACTAACATATAAAGATGATTAATAAACCAAATGTCTAAACATATGATTTTGTAACGTAAATAACATAAATTTTGTATAAAAATATATATACTTAAGTATCTTAAAAGAATGAAGGATTACATGCTGACATATTTTGAAGGGGACCTAACATTCGTAAAATACATGAATTCAGACTTCTAAATTTATAGGAATTGGAGAAAATCAACCTTAAGATCTATGTTCATACTTAAAGGAGGTGTCATTGTGAAGAGAAACATAAAACAAGGTTACATTACCAACTCTACGTGGAGACAGAATATGTGATTGTGGTTGAGGCATATAAAAAAACAATTTGGCTCTTCAAGTTCATTGGAGAACTTGAGGTCATCCTGATTATTAACAAAGGCTATCACATTTTATTCTGATGCCAACACAAAGGAATTGAGGCACTACAAGAGGACCAAGCATATTAATCGAAAATACCATATAATTAGAGAGTACGTGAAAAATGGACTAATAGATGTAGTAAGATTGCATTTGAGAACAACATTAATGATCCCTTTACTAAGACTTAGATAGCTAGAAACTTTGAAAGTGAGCGATAAGGATGCGAGACATGACACATTTACTAGTTTAGGGTAAGTAGGAGATTGTTAGGAATACTTTAAGAGGGAAAGACATTTAATATTTTTAATTATTTTTGAACTAATTAATAATATATTAAAAGTTATACATCACATCATTGTTTTATGTCCTTACCTTATTTACATGTTAAAATAAATATAAAAAAATATAATTAATTGACTACTTGATGTTAAATTGTTATAATATTGCATGTAATGGTCTTTTGTATGTGAGAAGGCAATCTAAAATAAGTTGTCTAAATCTATAGTACATTGTCTATGAGGTTAAAGTGAACATCTAACTCATATTAAGATTATTATATTGTCTAAAGCTATTTAGAAAGATGGTATGTATTGACTGTCTAGAACAAGCCAACTTCTAAGTAGATACATAGATATATTGTTTAGTAGTGGTGACATATTGGACTTGAACCAAAGCGTAATTAATTTATGTAGTCCGTTTGAGTAGGTTAATTCCCATTTGACGTCCATTATGTAATAACCTTAATTTTCAGTAAGTAAATGGTTTTATGTGTAAAAGATGTTTCAAAAGCTAAGGTGTCTTGAAATAGTAAGCTATTAAATTGGTTCATTGGACACATGACTTATATTCGATGAAGGGTTTGGTTATAGATATGGAATCATAGTTTTAATAAGGAGTAAAGATTATCCTCTAAATAGCATTATACAAGATGTGAAAATGGATAAGGTTTTTGATCATTTGCTTGACAAATGAGTTATTATTTACATACGATAAATAATTATTTTCCTATTGGTTGTATAATAGATTTTTAAGATAGTGTGGTCAAAATATGGAACTAACTTCGATTTTAAGTTAATCATAGATATCGTATGAGGGTATTGCATATATGACAAGGTCATTGGACTGCAGCTATTCACTGGCTTATGTAATACGGTATATAATTGAGAGTGTAATTTCGGATTTATAATGATGTAATTATGAAACTAATAATTATATAATTAATTTATATGATATATAATAATTAATTATATAAATTATTAGAGCCCATATTATACATGTCCCAATTAGTCCTTTTAATAACTCCACATAATTCCTTAACGGATGGTACTTAATCAATATATTCTTTATGGCTATAATTCTTGGACTTAATAAAGATAAAAATTCAGATCACCTCTCCATGGGTGTAGGTGTTTTTCTTGCTAGCATTGAAATGAGAATTTTATTTCATTTAATTAATTAGATAAATATTTAATATATATAAATATTTATTTGGAAGATAGAATTTGAAATTTAAATTAATTCTGTTTATCTTTTGAGATAAATATAATATTGATTTAAATTTAAAAGATATAGATTAATAATTAATTTAAATATTTAGATAATCTTAATTAAATAAGTGTTTTAAATTAAATATAAAGATTATTTTATTTGAATTTGAATCGAAACAAAATCTTATTCTTATGTTAATTGAATAAGTGTTTTTAGGATAAGACAAGAAAAAAAATTTTCTCCTTATTAATTTTATTTGGATAATTATTACATAATTGTTTAATTCAAATAAAGTTGTCATGATGCTATTTTAAATTTAAATTAGATTTATGGAATATTATCTAGGCAAATAAAATTACAAGATAAATGGAGATTGAAATTTGAATCAAATTTTGAGTCTCTTAGACCTATAAGTGGGCGATTTTCGAGCCTCCCAAGACAAAGAAAAAACGTTAACTATGGGGAAGGAGAGAGAAAATTCTTTTACAACTGTTCTATTCAAATTTGAAATCCACCCAGTATATTTACTATAAATAGAACTCTTGGGGTCTCTGTTTTACTCAGTCACACACTCTCAAATGAGCGAATTTGTTATTATAACTCTCACTGATAACAATAAATTGCTAAAGCATTAGGTGGTTGAAAAGAAACAAGTCACGTGAATACTGATTGATGAGCTGAGTGTTCACGTATTCCACCATCTGGGAATTAGTAAATAGTAAATTAAGTTAGTTGGTTGAAGCTTTCTTGTCACATCCTCCTGCGTTCTTAGTGTTTTTCTCATAAGGTATTTAGATTATTGTGTAATTTATTATATATGACAATCTAAATTAATACGATCTTTTTGAAAATTTTTAAAATTCTATTGTATATATTTTCTATTTTTCCTACGTATATTTCTTGAGCAAAATGATACAAAGGAGGAAATGACATAATATGATCTATGTGACAAAACACATAATAGAAATGAACTCTTTTTTTTTTTTAATTAACTTATGCTTCATTTGTTTACAATATTATATTCGTATTATGTTTAAATGCAATACAATTTTCATCTAAACGTAAAAGTATTACATTTAAGTATCAATTATATCACATTTTAAATACAATACAATTATTATTTATTATTTTACTTTTTATATTATTTTTATTAATCACGTCATATACTCTATTTTTTTCTATTTTTTCCTACTACATCATATATTTATTATTTAAATACAATTTAAATACTTTTTATCCAAACACACATTATATTTAAATATAATATAGATATTTTTTATTCAAATATAAATTATATTTAATATATTATATTCAAACACAATATAAATTCAATGTATTTACCTAATATTCCCTTACAAAGAGATTTTAAACATTAAAACAGTAAAACAGAAAATGAACGGGCCTATGTCTCTAATTGATTAGGTCATGAGTAGTACTAAACTCAACTTTACAAGTCCACATCTCTGTCACTGTTTAGTTATCCCCTTAGAAAGGGATTTTAAACATTAAAACAGTATAATAGAAAAAGAACGGGCCTCTTTATTTAATTGATAAGGTCATGAATATACTAAACTCGCGTAATTTTATAAGTCCACAACTGCTGTCGCTGATTAGCCATCCTCCAAACTGTCTCACTGTTGAAATGTTAACAACTCTATGATTTGTCACATCAGCTGCTCTTTATTTCTTTTTTAAAACTTTTCCCACCAAGCGGTTAACAAAGTAGAAAACAGAAAAGAAGACCAAATGCTAGCATTGATGAGGCAGATGCCGTTGAACACCGGAGCACATTAAAATTTTATCTTACCATTGATAAAGTTGATGTCATGTCAAGTGTACTGACATTGAAAACATGACTTGTCAGACGAGTAAACAAAAGTTATTTTAATAACGTTTGATATTAATTTTAAAATATTATCTATTTTCAATAAAAACTTAAAATAAAAACTGTATTAAAATTATTTTTAAAATTATATACATGAAAAAAATAAAATTTTATTTAGTTATATTTTTAAAAATCTATTTTATAAATAAGTATTTTATAAAAAAATATTTTTAAATTTTAAAAAAGTATAAAAAATCAATTATTAGTTATAAAAAAAATCATTTTAATGGTACGTAACAGGAAGTGAAGACATATTGATGGTCTGAATCTTAAGCGGCGGTGATGACGAGATTTGGATCGCGAGTCGATGATCATTGTCACGAATCGATGGTCATCGTCGTGAGGGAGCCGTTGTTGTTGTAATCAGTCCATAGTTGTCATCCTTTGCGAAAGATGGAGGCCATCGTCGAATATGATCGTCATTACCGACGCTATACAAGCAGAGAAAGAGATGAAGGAAAGATAAAATGAAAATAAAAAAAGTAAAAATAACGTTATTTCGTTTTTAAAAAACTAAAAAAAAAAAACAATATAATTGAACACAATATTTTTGAAATGATTTTAAAAATATTAAATAAATAAACATTATTTTGAAATCGTTTTTATTTTTTATATTTTTGAAAAATAGAAAATTATTTTAGAAAACAAAACCGTATGCCCGCTTTATATTTTCATAAAAATTTACCTCGTACTACATCATCCATCCTTGCCTCCTACCGTTCTACTCACCATTGCCACCGTCGCCTGCCATATCTCCAATAGTCATCGCAGCCTATCACTACTTCCAGACAGTCGCTACCCCTCACAGCATCAACAATCCTCGCCTTCTGCCAATAACTGCCCCTTCCAAATCTTAAACCCAGAGACACAGAGAGAGAGAGAGAGAGAGAGATTAAACTTCAATAATTTTTTTTTTTTGTTCAACTTTGAAAATTGGTTTTTAGGTTTCGTTGGTTTTAATTTATTTTTGAATATTTTTGCTAGAAACACTTTCTCTTTTTTTCTTTCTCGACGTTGGCTTCCAAACAAGAAAAATAAAACTACTTTAGACTTAAAAAAAATAAAAAAAGGAGGAAAATGTCTGGCCAATCGACGTTTGGTAGGAAAAGTTGAAAAAAGCTGACGTGAAAAATTTGCTGAACTGTTAATATTTTACCTGTGAGACAGTTAAAGGGTCTGTAAAATGGAGATAGTAGATTCAGACTCTAATTTTACCTAACATATATTAAAAAATTTTTTACCTAAAACAAAAAAAAAAACCACTAAGCATAATTAAAAATACTAATAAAAATTATAATATAATTTTAAAATTATGATAAATTATTGTAAAATTTTAATTTACTTTTACTTTATTCCAATTTAACATTTATCTATATGACTCCCTCTCCTCTTTTCCTTTTATCCTTCTCTCTCTCTTTCTCTCTCCTCTTGTTGATTGGAGATCAAAACAGCATCGACAACAGCTATTGATCGTAATGGCAACGGATCGTAATGACAAGGTTGCAGGAACCACTAATAGGTGAGATCGATTTGACTTTCTTCGTATTTAGTTTCCAGCAATTGGTTTCCTTCGCAATCTTCTTCTCTTTAGGATTGTTGGATTTTTTTGTAAGTTATCTCGACAGCTACTTCATCGTTGCTGAAGCATGAGGTCATGAGACCTTCGGCCACTGTGAGAGTTAATCATCATTAGAGTTGGCCATCGTAAGATCTTTGGCCGTCGGGATTCTAAGCCATTTACTACCCGAACTCGATTCATCGACAGTCGTGTAGGCATGGTTAGGTGGTTAAGGTTTGTCCGGATTGAATTTGGGATCCGCGGATTTTGGTATTTTTACAATTTTCATTAAATTTAGGGTTATTCATGTAAATTATAATAAATACTAAACTTTTTAAGAAAATAAAAATAATATTTAAATAAGTAAGAAAATTATTAATAGATAAATGTACAAATTATTTTTCAAATTTACAGATAAATAATCAAATGTTCATGTAAGTAATCAGATTTATTTTATTAATACTGGTTTTACTTTACAAATATAAACTTGATAAAAGCGTTAAAAAATTATAAAACTTGATAAAGACACTAAAAACTTGAAAAATCCCATTATATATAAAGATTTCTTAGTAAATAATCAGATTTACTGATTTTGTCTTAGTAATTCATTTCATTTTACTAAGTAAATTTATTTATTTACTCATAAATCTAAATATTTACTAAAAAAAAACTAGATTTATAAGTAAATACCAAAATTTATTTATGATAACTAGGATTTACTTATCGGTATTTAATTTGCTTGATAAATAGATAATTTTTAAAACAACGTAAATACTGGAAAGTATAAAGATTTTCTTAATATTTACTATTAAATATTAGAAATCTTAGTATTTACAAGTAAATATTTGATTTACTTTATAAGTTTATTGTTGTGAATTTTCGCAAGTGCACGAATCGAACAAGTAATAAAATGATAAATAAAATATCGTTCTCATAAAAATAGTATTATTAAGTACCAAAATTAGTTAATTTTATTTTTATTTGAGTAACTAAAAAAATGTTAAAAATCAAGAAATTAAATAAGTAAATTAAAATTATGAGAATAAATGAACATAAATTAACAAAATACAAACATTCATACAAATGTTAGGAATTATGGTTTCGTCGTAATTAATCAGATTTAATCTTATTTAAGTATATTAGTATAATTTTGTGTTCATATTCGTTGATGATCAATTATTTTTTTTGTTTTATGTACTCTTCATCAAGTTATATATAAATTCTATATTTTTATAATTAAATTTACGTAAAGGATTGATAAATTAAAATTCATGATGAATAGTACCGTATATGTGAATAATCCCATACATATGAATAGTATCATACATGTGAATAGTAAGATATAAATCTGAATTCAATTATAAAAAGTGTTCGTTGATGAATATGTAATAATTAATAATATGATTACATAAAAATAGATAGATATATTTTTATTTTATTCTAGATTTTATGGTATTTAATTTAAAGTTATGTCACAAAAAATCTCCTCTCGATTTCATTTTATTCCTCAAATCATTTAAAAGTTGGCTAGAAATTTAAAAATATTAAGTTTGAGAATAAATATACTAACAAATACGATAATCGTAACAACATACTTAATTTAATCAGACAATTGTAATCAAGCTACATTATAGTTTCCAGAAAAATTTATATAATTTATAAAGAAAAATAAAATAACACAATAATACAATAAGACAAATTAAACATAATGATAAAATAAAATAAAATAATCTAGAAAAGTTACTGAAATTTATGTTGATAAAACATCTGGAAACTCCTTATTTTATTGATATAAAAATTATAACTTAAACTAAAAAGAAAAATTTATATATAAACTATGTTCTAAGTAAAACTCTATATGAGATGGCTAAGCCCCGAATTTAGTTTGTTTGCTCCCTACTTTTCTTGCTTTCACTGCCTTCCCTTCCCTACCTTTTTATTGGCCAAAAATTAATTCTATTCCCTCACGGATCAGATTTTATTGCATATGGGCCTGACCCACAATTGTTCAACACCGTGTGATTTCGTGTATGCATGAAACAAGAAAAGAAAAGAAGAAAACATAAACAAAACAAAACAAAACAAAAAAAATCATGGTCCAGGTGTGAAGAAGACGATAGAGAAAAAAAAAGGGAAAAAAAAAATAATTATAATAATAGTAATAATAATAATCAAATAACTATGTATGTGACTCATCCGTTTCTTTAATAATCCAAAAATAGGATTTGTCATAATTTCTTTATACGAATTCTGATTTGAATTATTCTTTTTTTAAAATATTCTTATTGATAAGATAATCAAAACAAGACTAGTCAAGAGGGACGGATTGCCGATATAAATAGTAATATCTAGTAGGACCTATTTTAATACATGAAATTTTTATCATTATTTAACACTACAAACAAACAAAGTGCTTCAATTATACATTTCTAAATAAAATGCTATAGGTAAACTCATTGAAAATGTTTAATTTTAAACTTATTTAATATACTATTACTAAAAAAAAGCAAAATTAAATAAAAAATTCACAAAATTTATAAAAAATCTAAATTAAAGTAAATAAATAAAAAATAAATAAAACTCTCAAGAATAAGATAATTTTTATATATAAAAAAATGATAAAATAACTATATTTTATAAAATTATTATTGATCATTTTTAATACAATTATATATTAAGATTTACTAATAAACATTGTTATTTACTTAATAATTTGATAACTTTTAAAACAACGTAAATATTAATAAATTCTATGAAATCTTAGTATTTACTATTAAATTATATTTATTAGTATATATGTTAAGAATGCTCTAAGTGAGAAAGACATTTTTTATGTATTTTATTTATATTTTGAATTGATTAATAATATATTAGAAGTTATTCATTACATTACTACATGTTCTCATCTTATTTACACGTTAAAGTAAATATAAGTAAATATGGCTTATTAATTACTTGTTATTAAATTATTAGAATGTTACATACGATAGTCTTTTATATGCGAGAAGACAGTGTTCAAAAATAAGTAGTCTAAATCTATAGTCCATAGTTTATAGGGTTAGAGTAAGCATCTAACTCATATGGAGACTATTATATTGTCTATAGCCAATAAGAAGGACAGTTTTTCTCGACTGTTTAGAGCATTTGACTCCTAAGTAGAGATATAGATATGTTACTTAATTGTGATATAAATTCGACTGAGACCAAAGTATAATTAATCTACATAGTCTGCTTGAGTGGATTAATTCCCTTTCGATATTTATTATACAATAATCTTAATCCTGAGTAAATGAACCGTTTTATGTGTATGACTTGTATACTTTGGTATTCCAAAAACTAAAGCATCTCATAGATAGTAAGTTTATAGACTGGTTTGTTAAGTACATGATTTGTACATGATGGAGGGTTTGCTTATAGATATAGAATTATAACTCTAATGAGGAGTAAATATTATCCTCTAAAATGTATTATACTATATGTGAAAATAGATAAGACCTTAGGTCGTTTGCTTAGCAAATGACTTCTTCTTCACATATGGTGAATAATAACTTTCTTAATTAGGTGTATAATGGATCTTTAAGATAGTGTGATCAATAGGTTGAACGGACTTTGATCTAAGATTAATATCGATATTATATGAAGGTGTTACATATATGACAAGGTCATTGGACTATAGCTATTCATTGGCTTACGTAATTCGATATATAATTAGAAGTGCAATTTTAGGTTTATAATTATGTGACTCTGAACTAATAATTGTGTAATGAGTTTATTCAATATAGAATAATAGTTATATAGATTATTGAAGTATATAGATTATTGAAACCCACATTATATATGTCCAATCGATCTCTTTATTAGCTCCACATAATTTCTTAAAGGATGGAAAATGAGTATGGTATTATTTTTGACTTGTATTCTTGTACTTAGTGAAGATAAAAATCCAGATCATCTAAACCTAAGTGTGGGAG
Organism: Antiaris toxicaria; assembly: GCA_035233585.1. Classification (NCBI taxonomy): domain Eukaryota; kingdom Viridiplantae; phylum Streptophyta; class Magnoliopsida; order Rosales; family Moraceae; genus Antiaris; species Antiaris toxicaria. Next base: position 5,113,999 of record CP141155.1, read on the forward strand.
TTTTTTTCTTTGTACCAAGGGAAAAATTGTAATTTTGTTTTATTCAATCAATGAGATAAATATTTAATTTATATAAATATTTATTTTATATAAGTGTGGGATAAATATTTATTTTTGACTTATATTCTTGCATTTAGTGAAAAGAAAAATCCAGATCATCTAAACCTAAGTGTTGGAGTTTTTTCTTTGTGCCAAGGGAAAAATTGTAATTTTGTTTTATTCAATCAATGAGATAAATATTTAATTTATATAAATAATAATTTTGGAAGATAAAATTTTGAATTTAAATTAATTGTATTTGTCTTTTAAAAGATGAATATGAGATTAATTTAAATTTTAGAAATCTTATTTAAATAAATATTTTAATTGAAAAATTATCTTATTTGAATTTGAATAGAACAAAATCTTATCCTTATACATTAAAGGTGGACGATTTCTACATAAATTTGGAAAGATAAGATTTTCTCCTAATTTGATTTTGTTTTGAATAATTATTACATAGTTTTTTAATTCAATTAAAATTATCATGATTTTATTTTGAATTTAAATTGGAGTTATTGAATATTATCAATGCAGACAAAATTACAAGATTTGTGGAGTTTTAAATTTAAATCAAATTTGAATCTCCTACACATAGGCAAATGAAAAATTCGACCACACCTATGGAAAGAGAGAAAAAAATCTTTTTTGGAATCTTGTTCAAATTTTCAATGCCCTAAATCCTGTGGTGGTTGAATTTTTTTGAGGGAGAAAATTCCTAGGGATAGTCAGCCTTGGTTAAGGGAGGAGAGAAAAAAAAAATCTTTTTAGAACTTCTATTCAAATTCTGAAAGCCAAATGCAATTCTATAAATAGGACCTTTGAGGCTTTTATTTTCTTTAAACCATAAACTTTCAAGTGAGCAAATTTATTATTATAACTCTGACTAATAATAATAAATTTTTAGAGATCTTAGTGATCGGAAGTAGATAAACTGTGCAGAATACTAATCAAGTAATCAAGTACTTACACACTCTACCGTCCAGAAATTGGAGAATAGTAAAAAAAGGCTAGTTAGTTAAAGCCCTTCTTGATTATATCCTCCGGCGTTCCCGGTGTTTTCTTCCAAAGATATAAAGATTGTTGTATAATTTATTATATATGGTAACATAAGTTTTTATGATCTTTAAAAAAATTTTTAAAATTTCGCTGTACATGTTTTTCCATTTTTCCTATAATATATTTAATGTATTTGTGAAAACATCCTCAAATATTTACAGGTTTTTATTTCTTAAATATGTTATTTAGCTTAATTAAAAACAAAACCATGGATTTATTAAAATCTTAAAATTACTCCCTCCACAAATCCCTAGCTCTTATTCCCAAATCAAGCACTGCTGGTCAAGTAGGAAATTGGTGAGTAGTCAGTGATGATGAACTTTGTAGTGAAGAGGAGACGTTATGCCACTGCGACTATTACATTGGTCGGGCGATCATTGCACGATTTTGGCATATTCTCAAGCGATTCTTTATGTGATTTTTCACACTTTTCCTTCAATTTGGATTTGGCTAGAACGACGGGAAGCAATCGTGATTCTCTAGTCACAATCACAATCGTCTCCGATAGTGATTGTGATCTTGATCTCGTCAACGCAATCCAGGCATTGCCACTATCAACAGGGAAAGAGAAAGAGTTAGACGAACAGAAGGGAGAGAGAAGAGAGCGGAAAGAGAGTGTGAGTTAGGGATATTTTTAGGATTTTATATTGCTTTTTATCTTAATTATACCATTAAGTTACAATATTTTAAATTATGCTATAATTTTAAAATCATATATTATATAATGTAATTTTGCCTTCTCTTATAAAAAAAAAAAACCTTTCCAATTTCCTCCACTATATTAGTTGTTACTATTAATATGCACCTTAGTTATGAAAAGTGACATACATATCATATAGTTGGCGCATTTATTCAAATATACCTTTGAATTGGCATTATCGGTATAATTAGTTTCCGTTTTATTTAGAAAATGATAACTTGATCCTTGTTCCTTTGATTTTAACAAATATATCTCCAAACTATCAAAATTTTTTAAGGAAAAATAATTAAAGGACCTTAAGAATTTAACAAGATAAGTTTAGTATGTTTCACATGATTTAATCTATCATCACCAGCATTAACTTATATGAGTAGTAATATATTGTATTTAAAATATAATATTTTTATATTTAAATAAAAATTTATTATTGTAAAATATAATATAAATGTAATTATTTTTGAAACAAAATATTAATATTAAGAAACAAAAACATAAAGAATTAAAGTGCAAATGTTGAGCATCAGTAGGCTTACTAGGTGGGCCCTCTTCTCTTCTTTATGCTTGATCAAGGACTTGTGGTCCCTTTGAGCTTTTTTTTTTTTTTTTACGTTGATACACACACACACACACACACAAGCTCGGATATCTAACCTTGTCGGATATGTGATACCCTTTCTCTTTCTTTTTCTCTCCCTCTCCCCCCACACAGGTTGTATCATGCTCACCCTTTATTGTCACATTTTTTCCGTGGGTTGTACCATTGAACCGTATGACTGACAACTAACTATTCTACAAAAAAAATATTTTTTAAAAGGCTTTTTACATTGCTTTGCTAATTTGCATTTAATGAATGGTTTTTTTTTTTTTTTTTTATGTTAAAAATAAAGTTGGTATTGGGGGAGGGTGCTCGATAAAGGGATCTTGGTGGCGGAAGGACACACTCGATGGAGCTTGACTTGCATGGTGAAGGGATAAGCTCGATAGGGCTGTGCTTCAATGGTGAGAATATTGTTTTGTTCATTCGTTTGACATGTCTGTTTTTGGTAAATTAAACAACTTTTCACTTTTAAAAAATGGAACCTTATTAATTTTTGTATTTGAATATTAAAAATTTTTCACATTTAAGAAATAAAAAATGAATTTCTCTTTAGAAAATAAAATTTTTTTTAACCTAATTAAACAACTTTCACTTTTAAAAAAATAAATCCAAACAATTTTTTATTTTTCAAAAGTGAAAATTTTTCATTTTTCAAAAGTGAACACTATATCTAAATAGAAGTATATTGAAGCATATTGGTGGAGCTTTCCTCCCAGTTCAGTGGAGGAGTATCTTGAATTTTACTTTTAAAAGGTAAATAACATGAAAAATTAAAAAAAGTGTACTATAGTATTTTTCAAGAACTACCAACTATATTTTGAGAATTTTATTTATGATATGGAAAAATCTCCTACCAATTGGGATTTAAACTAAACCATAAGGGCTTAAAAAAAATTATTTGTTTTACGTACTTCTTTTTTGTATTTTGTTTAGAAAAAATACACTTTCAGTGGGGATAGTAGGGATATCCTATCATATAAATTTTCCATAAATATGTATCAACAAAAAAAGTTATAAAATTAAAAGATAAATTACAAATTACAACAAGTTCAGGGGACAATAATACAATTTAATTTGTTTTTGACTTATTAGTAAAAACGATTCCAAACTCTTTAGTTGCTCAAAAATGGTCCCCAAACTCTTTAGTATGTGACGAGTTTGTCCTCGTACTTTTAATTTTGGCCAAATAACTCGTGAACTCTTAAAACTTTGACAATCTTAATCCTTTCCATTCATTTTTGTATAACTTTTAACATAATAAGTAACATGCAGTGATTTTTTTTTTTGAATCCATAACATGCATTGCATACGAGCTTATAATGTCAATTAAACTACTAATTCATATTTTCAGTAAACTTTAAAAAGTATAAATGTGCCTTAAAAAACTGAACTGAACAAATTGAAATAAAATAAAATAAACATCAGAGCAACACCGCCATTTTCAACCCTCCAATTTTCAATCTGCCTTAGGCTTATATGTTTTCATATTTATCCTCCCCAATCGATCACACAATTGTCGGGCAAAAAGGGCTTGGCGCGTAGGAGATTACATGTGTGCATGTGTGTTTTTGAAGGAGTGGGGTTGAGGGAGGGATCTGGGTGGCCGAGGGTAAGCTCAACAGGCTGAGGTAGACCATGAGTGGCGGGGCTTGCAATGGATCTCGACAGTCTCCCCCCAAAATTCTCTTACCCATATTTGAAGGAAAGAGAGAAACAAAAAGGTGGTTGTGGCTAGCTCAGTTGGTTAAGTGTATGAGTATGTGAGTATGTAATTCAGGATTCAAATCCTAAAATTTTCATTTTTTAATAGTAGTAAAATTTAAATTAAAAAAGAGAGAAACAAAAAACCAAAATAGATCGGAGACCTAATTGGGCAGTATTTGTGAAGATTTGAGGATATGTTTGGTACAAGGACATTTTGGTCTTTTCATTGGAAAGCTGGCACATGATGTGTGATAATCGGGAATTTTAAGATTTTTAGAAGAATTGAAAATTATATGTATATGACAATTTTGATGTATAAAATATGGAAAATTTGTGTTTTAATATTGTTGAGAATGCGATAAAATGTTCTAACAGTGTTAAAGAGCGTGAGTTCGGAGATGGAAAATTTTCCCGAACCGAAACGGGTGAAACGACCCTAAATTAGAGCCAAAAACCCTAGAAAATGCATTGAATGCACTAAAAGACGAGCAACTTATGGTAGTGAATTTTGGTCAAACGCAAGCAAAATAAGGCAGATTAATCGTACAGGAAGTGTCAGAAACTCGCCTATGCAATTTTAGTAGGTTTTCGTTCGATTTGATTTTTGGTCAAACTTTGACCACGAATTAATATGTTAAATTAATTGAGTGATGTCATGATGACATTAATTGGATGATGCAATAAATGGGAAATCATGAGTATTTATGGTGGTAGGTAGATCCAAAGGTTAGCATTTATTGTGATCTTGAATCAAGGGTCAAGATCAAGCCAAAATTACAAGAAAAATTTGGCAAAAATTTGGGATTTATGAGCTGTGTTGGAGTCGGTGGAAGGCTGGAAAAATCAACCAAAAAGTTATTATTTAGTCCCTAAAAACTTTACTAAAAACTCCCTAAAGTTAGGCCAAATCATTATGAAAAATTACAACTTAGTCTTCCATCCTTTTGCCTTTAAATATAAGTGGAAATGGCCTTAGAAAAATAAACCAAACTAGCGAAATTCTGCCCAATTGAAACCGTGAACCAACCTCCCTTTCCAAGCCAAAATTTTAACAAAATTATTCACCAAACTTGCATAAAAACATCTCTCAAGTATCAAGGATTCAAGCTAGTAAGGTGAGCATTCATTTTGCTTGATTTTCTTTGTGTTTTCTTTGTAGAATCCATGCCTCGTATGGGGGGAAAAATGATAAAAATTTTGAGTGCAAACTTTGTGTTTTAGTTTGATGGTTTATTGTTATGATTGAATTGGATCATGGAAGCTTGAAACACAAAATTTGAGATGTGTTTTGAGGCACAATTCGTGGCCTATGTGGAGGGTTATGTGGAAAAATTTGTGATGAAATTTGGTAAGGAAAAGTTGATAAAAACCCTAAGGACAAGAAAGTAATTGTCTAGGGTTTGGACATAAAAACCGTGGCTAATGTTTAAGGTTTGGAATGAAATTTTCTTAGGTTTTTAATGTAGAAATATGTATTAGAAACCCTAAGATTGAAAAGTAATAAATGAATTTTGTGGTGAAAAATTTTAGTATTGATTCATCTATAAAAACCGTGGCCTATGTTGAGGAAAAAAAATGATGAAATTTTTATGGTTGATTGAATGATTAATAATGTGAAAAATTTTACGTAAAAGTTGGTAACTTGGCGTAAAATAGGCCTCTGGTATGATACGTGGCAGTTATTAAGGTTCTAAGGCATACCTAATGCCGGGAAAACCTAAAAATTAAAGCAGAAATGTTGCCAAAATTTTGAAAACGACAATAAGGGCATTTTAAGAAACGAGGGAAAAATTTATGATGGAGATGGAAAACTCGAGCCCCTCGGGAACCAAGACTCGGAATTAGAATAATAAACATTTCAGGAGTAGTGAAATACCCATTTGAAGCTCCAAGACATTAGAAAAAAATGAGAAACGACCCTAGGTGCAAGAATAGTACTATCCGAGGATCGGGTGAGGAATAGTCACCGATTTGGCAACAGTTAATGCTGTAAAAATATATTAAAGCCTAAGAAATATTATTTTATGATATTTGAGCTTAGAAAATCTCAGAAAAAACGGTAGAGTGGAAATGTTACGGTTCCGAGACCCGCCAGGGGTAAAATGGTCATTTTGACCAAAAGCTTTTGAAAAGTTCAGAAATGACCATTAAGAATGCTTTAAATAAGATTTTAGAGGTCATAAATAAGATTTTTAAGGTTAAAATCTGAATTTTATGAAGTACACGGTCGTGTGTTGAAAAATTTGGTGACTCAAGAGGTATACGGTCTTGAACACGGGCGTATATCAAACCGTATACTGTTACACGGGTAGATAGGGATTATACAACCTTGTAAGAAAGACTCGAGAGGTACACGGGTATGTATTAAGCGGCGAACTGTTACACAGGTAGATAGGGATTACACGATCGTGTAAGGAAGGCTCGAGAGGTACACAGGCTTGAATACGGGCATGTATTAGGCCGTGTATCACATAGAGAGATGAAATGCATTATGATGCTAAGAACAAAATGAGAAGTTAAACCCTAAGGTTCATCATTTGGGATTTGAACATGGAATTTTTATACTTTAGTTTCAATTTGAACCTAAAATTTATATTAAAAATAATCGTGGATTATTTCTATTTAGGAACATAATCTAGACGGAACGAGAATACGTCTGGGAATATTGGAAATACAACATTAGCAGAATATCGATAAGTTTAAGTATTGCTATGTCTATAACATGAAATACTGTGATGTTAAATTATGTACTATTTATACATTAGGTGCAAAGTCTTACACGTACTAGGGTGTAGTTAAACTAACACCCCTAATGAACTAATAAGCTTGAGAGGTGTACTATGAGTACACCATCGAAAGCGGTGCTACGGCACTAATGTATGATTAAATTTAAGACACATATATAAATGAGAGATTGTGAAAAGATATACGGCATTAAAGGTTCTTGACCTTGAGGTGATGATTAATGCCACCCAGTCGGAACTATAATTGAAAGATGGTAATGAAACCAAAGCTGGTATATCGGCCTCCAGTAAGATGAGGGTTTATAAGTCCTTCAAGGACATAATCATTGCTACGGGTGAAGATAGACTACGAAAAAGTGGCCAGTGGGTAGCTTCCCAGAGTCCTTCCTAGTCAGCGCGCACAACGGTATGGCCAATGGAATGATGGGGTCCAAAACAAGAACATAATAAAAATAATGACCCAAGACTGAAATGAAAGCCATAAATGAGCATAACCGACACTAACTGTATGTATAGTGTACTTGGTCAAAGTTGACGTGAATAGTACTCGATCAAAGTCAAAGTTACTATTTATTGGTCAAAGTTAAAGTTACTATTCATAGATGAATAGTCTATTCATAGAAAATTTTATTATTAATGCTTTTGAATCTATATCATTCATAGTATATATGTTTGAACTTACTGAGCCTGTTAGCTCACCGGTTTGTTTATGTTGCAGGTGAAAAACCTGTCCAGTAGATACTCTGGATGGCGGCAGGATATGCAGTGCCAATGGGATAGGGAATTCCACTATGAATTATGGTCCTGCTATCAGTCTTCCACTGAGCTTTGAAAGAGGAATTTGAAGAAAATGTATTTTGAGATACCGAGTTGAAACAATGTAATTATGTAGATTATGTTGTATTACAAAGGATGACTAAAGTATAGTTTTAAAGTTTTTACATGGCTTTCATACAAGGTTTTCATGCAAGAAAAATATTTTGAAAAAAAAAAAAGGCTCCAAAATATGAAGAGTTAAAAATGAAACAAAATTTTTGGCAACCCAATTAGGTTCACAGGCTGTTTCAATCGATTATAGAGTTTGGTTGTAATAGTTTCGCGTGATTAAAATTGGGGACGTCACATGATTGATCACATTCCTAAATCTATGAGGAATTTGACAGAATAGACCAAGAGGCTGTTTGGAGATAGTATTCTAGTGCAATACAATATGCATTTGGATATTTTGTATTTATATTATATTCAAATGCAATATGTGTTTGGGTTATTGATGAGAGAAAAAGAGAATATATGATGCGATTGATAAAAATAAAAATAAAAATAAAATGATAAATAGTAATTGTATTTGACTTAAAATTTGTATTTGAATGTACTGTTTTTTCAATCAAATACATGTGTAATGTAAATTGAATGTGTTCTTTAAACACCGCTAAGATTATTAATACTTTAAGAGTTCAGGAGTTATCTGATTAAAATTAAAAGAGTGGGATTAAATAGTCATCAGCCAAAGAGTAAGGAAATGAAGTGGCTTATAAGTATCACAAGTTCTTTTATAATTAATAATTATTTGGAAGTTACTTTGTGTGGTTCACTTAACATGCGTTTAGTTTGTCGATTTAGTTTAATTTAACTCGAAAATTAAGCTAGATAAACATTTTATATCAATTTAGTTTAATTTGATTTGTATTAAAGATTGTGAAATAAGAAATAATTTATATTAAAAGTTATATTGAAATAATAAAAATAAAATGAAAAATAATAAAAATAAAATATATTAAAACTAAATTAAATTAGAATTAATTTAGAAGATTTAATATAATTTATAAATTAGAAAAACTAGATTGAAAAATTAAATAAATCTTTCTAGGTCATGGGATTTCTCCTAAAAGCCGTTACAATTGATTTGTCCATGGCATTGTGTGCGCTTCCTTGTGGTTATTATTGTTATTATTATTTTCGTTAATAAACCTCCGCACGGTTACGACGGACGGGGATTAACTTTTGTCACGAACCGCAGCAGACGGGGATTTCCTGGATAAGCCTTTTTGTTTTGTTTTTTTTTTTTTTTGGAAAATAAAATCTGTCTTTGTTCCCTTGAGACTGTGAATTTCACAACTTACACTACAAGAGAACTTGTCTGATTCTCAGAGGTGTACCAATGGAAGCTCTGGGACTTCCTTCTCTGAGCAGTCTTGCCCATTCTCGCTCTAGTCTTCACAAACTAAAAACCTCTCACTTCCTCTCTGAGCCGTTGCATTTCAGCCCTCCTCTGTCTCGCTCTTCCAAACTCCATTTTGTATGCAAATTCTCCTCTTTTCTCCCCTTCTAATTTCTGGGTTTTCGTTTTCATTCCTTTCTGAACAAAAAGGAAATATTTTTATGCTTGTTTTTTGGTTCTTGGGTGCGATATCTTTTCTGGTTTTATTTTTTTATGATTATTATTATTTTGGTTCAGCGAGGGGTTTCCATTCGAATGCAAGCTGACGATGAAGATTACGAGCTGAAACAAACCAAGGACATGGCTGCTGCTAGGAAGAGATGGGAAGCTTTGGTATTTTTTTTTTTTTGGCATTATTTTCTCCCATAAACTGAACTTTGCACCTCAATTGCCTTAATGAGTTGCAAATAATTCTAGTTCTTTTGGGTTTAAAGTTTATAATTTGAACTGTTTTTGTATAGATCAGAGATGAAAAGGTTAAAGTACTTACACCAAGGGAAGCTGGGTATGCAATTCAGCTTTCTAACAAAGCTTTACTTGATGTTCGTCCTTCCACAGAACGCAAAAAGGTGGACATTTTTCTATCTTTTTTTTTTTTCTTTGAATAGGTTATTTTGTATTACCAGTCTCATTTTAGTAGTTGTTTTGGGTTATTGTTGTCGTTTTGCTAAAGAAGAGATAGTGTGTGCTGTTTTATGGAAAAATTTTAGGATCAATCTCGCTCGTGCCCTCAGATTTTCGGCGGCATTCTCACTTTTCTCCCTGAACTTTAAAGACTCCCACTTTACTCCGAACATTGAATTAGTGTTAGTTAACCCCTCTTTTAGAATTTCTGTTAAAAACAAGAGGAAGAAGAGAGGAATTATGCCCACTTAGTCCATTTTGTTGGAATCTCTATTTAAAAAAATAAAAAGACCGTGTGACCTCGCTTAATTCTCTCTTTTCCGGTCTGTTTTAAACAAAAACTCTAATAGAGGGCGTTAAGCGGAATTCATTCAATGTTCAGGGGCAAATGTGATGATGTGAGAATAATTCAGAATTTTATCTTTCATTCTTTATAGCTTTCCTTTGAGGAACATTTACTGAGAATTGTATTACGTTCAGTTGCCAGTTTTCTTAATGGCTTCCCCTGTTCTATAGGCATGGGTTAAAGGCTCAATCTGGATTCCCGTATTTGAAGTCGATAACAGATTGGATCCAGGCACGGTTTCCAGGAAGGTCACAAGTTTTATGATGGGTATCAATCAACATTTTTACCAAAAATGTTAATCTTTTTTGCAATAAGTTTAACGAATAGCTAATGAGGTCACAAGTTCATGATGTGTCCTTTAGAAGCCAATCTTGCTTATATCATTATTTTGTACCATCTAACGTTTTAGTCTTCTTGTGCTCACATTTTCAATGTTGTCTTAATTAGACATGACTATTTTGTAGGGGGCTGGTGGAGTGGTGTGTCTACATTGTCTTTTGATAAGTTAGTGAGGAACCATAGAATTTCTGCGGTTTCTTTGTACACGTAGCGAATTGCATTTTCATTTTTTTTTCTTTTGCCAACAGCCAGTTCTTGCCAAAAGTTGAGGAGAAGTTCCCGAAAGATACAGATCTTATAGTGGCATGCCAAAAGGGATTGAGGTGAGCTTTTTGTGAACCAATTGATTTTTAGTTTTATATTCATATCATTTGGAAATGGCCAAATACAACTACAAATTGCATAGGAACTGATGGTGCAATTGGATGTTCTTCACAATTGACATTGGAAATTAACCCAATTTGACTGAAGTAATTAAGAAAGCGGTCAATTTTCAACTGCAATATATGGATATCATGTTTGTAAACTATGATAACTTACATCACAAACATAAAGGTCAGTGAGGACGGATAAGGTGTAGGCTGTAAATTAGCTATTTCTTGGTCTGGTTGTAGGCTGCATGTCACTGTTACTTTTCCCGACTAGAATTTTGAGTGCTCTATAATCATTTTAAAACTAGCATATTTTTCAGCTTGAATAAAGAACTCTAGCATTTTTCACTTGAAGTCTAACCTGATATTGTTATGGTAATTTGAACTATGTGATAAAGAAAATATGAATCACCTTTAGAAATGGATCAAACAACCTCAAACTCAAGGCCAACGATCATATAAAATTTAGAGTTGTATCCCATTTCTTTGTTTTCACACACTAATTTTTGGGCAGATCTCTTGCTGCTTGTGAACTGCTGTACAATGCTGGATACAGAAAACTTTTCTGGGTTCAGGGTGGTCTAGAATCTGCAGATGAGGAGGTATTTGGTTTTTTGAATTTAGACTTGCGTACTACAGTTTCATCCGTTCTCATTTTGCAATCCTGTTATGCTGAATTTATCTGGTGCAGGATCTCATCATAGAAGGTCCCCAGTCAATTAAGTTTGCTGGTATCGGTGGGGTTTCAGAATTTCTTGGGTAACTACCCCCATCTCTGTGCAATTTTTCTTTAAACTTGCATCACGCAACACTTATTAGCAAGTTAGTTTATTATTGAATTTCCTTTTTTCAGTTGGACCGATCAACAAAGAGTTCAAGCTGCCAAGGAAGGTTGGGGTTACCGACTACTATACTCAGCACGTCTGGTAATTATCTTGTTTTTTTTTTATTTTTTTAATCTCTTCTTTGGGAAAAATGGCTTACTTTTGAATCAATTCTTCTAGAGACTTGTATCATTTTTCAATGTTTATGAACAGGTTGGAGTCTTTCTTGTAGCAGATGCATTGTTTCTTGGTGCTCAGCGAGTAGGTAGTTATATTCAGGAGTTGAGATCACATTGAGATTCCATGGATGCATGCAAATATATTTGTTGAGGGATAGCATTCTGAAGTAGCAGATCTCTAGAAACAGAACAATTTTTACAGAGTATCACAATTTTGGTCTCTAGGATTTGTTAACAACGCGAAAAGGCTTTTAAACTTCCATCTTGTTAATTCATGCTTTTTTGATCTTCAATGAAATCGATTTTGATTTCTTTCTTGCACTTATGTAGTGTTAGCAAGGTGTGATTCCCACTGAAATGTTCCTTCAAAGCAGTTCTCTCTTGTAATTAGTCGAGCTTCTTTAGATTAGAGTTTTCCTGCCAAGTTATGCGCATTTTCATTCCACTTTTTCCACTCTATTTTCTGGATAATTTCACATCCTCGTGTTTGACTCTCGGTGATATTGAATTTTCCTCGTCATCAGTGTTGCATTTTCACCCTTTATTTACAGAATGCATTATGTAACCAATTGTTAGATCACTTATTCGTGCTTGAAGCCAAGGCAATGAATTTCCACATTACTAGCTTCTTAACAGTGGTTGCATGAAAAACCCTGTCAAACAATTTTTTGCTTTGGCGGAGAATGTAGACGCCTGTATGCATCACTTTTTTTCCGTTACGTTTCACTTATGGCTGTTGATCATCTTGATGTTAGTCTTGAAATTATGAAGAAAACAGTAACAACCTTGTGGCGAGTATATGCCAACAACATTTATTGAAACAGACCTTGGGTTAATATAACCAGAATGCAAAGCATTTTGTTTTATTACAATTGTTCGAGATTATGGAAAGCGTGGTTTTGCAAGAACCATTAGACCAGCTTTCCTGTGCATTGTGATGCCAAAAGCCTCAGTCATATCCAAATCTTTAGCTGTAACTCCTGGAGGAAGCTCCCAATCAAAGCTATGGAGAAGTTGAGCCAATGCAAGCTCAACACTCGCTGTTCCGAATGTCACAGCAGGGCAGATTCTTCTACCAGCTCCAAATGGTATCAGCTCAAAATCCTGTCCTTTGAAATCGATAGTGCTATCGAGAAACCGTTCCGGTTTAAATGCTTCCGGATCTTCCCAACTTTGTGGATCCCTCCCGATTGCCCATGCATTGATAAAGATCCTTGTCTTGGCAGGAATATCATATCCATCAATGGTAACTTGTTCCATGGATTCTCTAGGGATCAAGACCGGAGCAGGAGGGTGCAATCGGAAGGTCTCTTTGATGACGGCTTTCATGTAGCTGAGTTGAGGCAGATCACTCTCTAAAACAACTATTCTCTCTCCCATAACTCTTCTAACTTCAGCTTGTGCTTTTTCCAAGACTTCGGCGTTCAGAATGAGCTCCGTCATTCCCCAATCAAGGACTATGAAGGTTGTGTCTGTTCCTGCAGCAAACATGTCCTGCACACAGAAAATCGCAGATACTTTTCACCGGAAGTAAAACTGATGCAAAATTCCCAACCTTTGTTTAGTTCATAGGTTTGAAAAGTAAATTTGAATAACAATTTCAATGTTTTTGTGAGAAAAATTACTGTAAGAAAACTTTGTAGAAAAACAGTCTCAAAACAGTTTTGGCTATAATAAGCAAAGTCGGAATTTTCACGTTAGTGTAGACGCTATAAAAAAAACTTACCAAGATGATAGCCTTGACATTGTCCATGGTGAGAGGCATCTCACCAGACTCATTCCTCTGTATATCAAGCAAGATATCAATAAGGTCCTTATGCTCATCATCTCTTTCTCTATTCGGATTGAGATGTTCAGCCACAATCTGATCGAAAAGTTGATCGAACCGATTAAAGGTGGTGACAAGCCTCGATTTCATTCCAGTCAAGGTGTGCACAAACTCCATGGAAGGAAAGAAATCGCCAACGCTGAGCCCACCTAGCAATTCCTGATACTCTTCAAGCATCTTTTTGAATCCTTTCTTATCATAGTCTCCTCCGGCCGAGAAGTCCCTGCCAAAAGCCACCCTGCAAAGAACATCGTTGGCATACAACCCCAGCATCTTGCTCAGATTGGTTGCACCAGGATAAGACTCCGAAACCCGACGAACCAATCGAGCAACTTCCTCCTCCCTAATGAAGCTGAAAGATTGGACCCTTCTGGCACTAAGCAGCTCAAGTATGCAAACTTTCCTGATGTATCTCCAATAAGCTCCATAAGGGGAGAAAGCAATGTCCGTGCAATTGTAGAAAAGATGTTTTGCTGAGAAGATTTGTGGACGGCTCGATAAGGCCAGATCATGAGTTTTCAGTGCTTCCTTGGCTACTCTAGCTGATGAAACTATCACAGTAGGGACTTCACCAAGTTGTAGGAAGAGAATTGGACCATACTTTTGTGCCAAGTTGAGGAGAGAGATGTGGGGGTTTTTGCCTAGTTGGTGAAGGTTGCCAATGATGGGAAGCCTTGGAGGGCTGGGTGGGAGATGTCGTTTTGTTTTTATTGATGTCGTTTTGTTTCTGAAGGTGAAGTTGAGAGAAATTGTAACAAGGAAAATGATGGCAGAGAAGAGCAAGGAGGGGTCGTTCAGCCATTGAAGGAGAGCCATTATCCGAGCTAGCTAGTACTTCTTCTTCTTCTTCTTCTTCTTCTTGTTTTTTAAATGGAGTGGTCCCACTTTCTTGATGAAGCCAATTGCGTACATACGTTGTTCGCCAGTACATGACAGGATATGACATCCAATGACGTCATTGAGAGGATATTATCTCGAAACTTGCCAGACTTCGAGATTCCATATATCTGTATTTTGGCTTATGAAAGGTAGCGTTTGGTATTGTTTTTGAAATCTGTTATGTTTTCAAATTTTTTGAATTTAAGATCGTTTTGAAAATAATTCTAAAAACATTTTTGAAATTGTGTTTGGTTTTATTTTCTGAGTGTATGTTTTGAGAAACAAAAAAGTGAAACTGTGTTTGGTTATATTTTTGAAAACCAGTCATTTTATAAGTATTCTATAAAAACATATTTATATTTGATTTAAAAAAAAATTTATTATGAATACCAAAAATTAAAAATTAATAAAATTTTTTAATTGAAAAATGAATTAAAAATTAATAACCATAATATTTAAGTAATTATTATATCAATTAAATCTTAATTAATCATAATAATTAAATCAGAGAAATAGGAGAAATGGGAAAAATGAAATCAGAGAAAACGACTTTTAATCGTTTTCAATTTTACATTGGGAGCAAAGGCGATTTTGGATTCGTTTTGAAATCTGTTTTCAAAAACAACACAAACCAAACACAATTTCACATTGATTTTGAAATCGATTTTCTAGAGAATCGTAAAATCAGTTTTGGAAACAAAACCAAACACCCTCAAAGTGATTTGCTTAGGGCTCGTTTGGGAACCGTGTCTGCAGGCGTGATTTGAAGGGTTGGAGGCCAAACCGCGTTCGGCGACTTCGACTCTGCAGACGGTGAACAGGAGGCGCACATGAGCTCTGCAACGTTTCCTGATTTGCTCTGTTCCTCCCATCCATCCGTCGCTTCAAAACCCTCTTCTGTCGGGTTGAATGTTTACCGGCACCCCCTATTTCCACGAGATATCATCCGGCTCCAACGGTAATGTTTTCTCTTCCTCTTCACACTCGTCTTCTCTCCATCTTCACTGTCGGTTGCTTTTCAATCTCACCCCCGCCGGTGTTCCCTTGAAAACAGCCGTTTATTGCGGCCGAAAGTTAAAAAATTTTGTCGAAAACAACCGGATTTTAGGGGTTCCGGTTTGCATTGTTTGGATACATCCGAAAATATTTCTCTGCCTCCCGTGTTTGTTCAACAAATTCCGGTCAGTACCCTGCAAAAAAATTTTTGTTTGGCTATCGATCTGTGGTTTCATTGATGTTGTCGATAGTAGATGTATAGTTTTACGGAAGTTTGGGGTAAATGAGTTTGGGATCTGGAAATTTCATGCAACTAGCTTACCGATTAGGTGTTTGGTTTGTGCATTGTTGTAGGGCCGCCTAACACAACCATTTCCGGTAAGTTTTAACGCATTCTGTTGCTTTGATTTGCTCTGTACTGGAGTTGAGATTTCCGATTGATTTTGTTGATGTTCACCCTCTGTGCTTGACATTTCGTGTTTGTTCTTCAAGTCTCTCCTCTGTGCTTGATATCTCGTGTTTGTTCTTGAACTTTCCCCTCTGTGCTTGATATGTCGTGTTTGTTCTTGAACTCTCCCCTCTGTGCTTGATATTTCGTGTTTGTTCTTGAACTCTCCCCTCTGTGCTTGACGTTTTGCGTTGAGTCCAAACCTGTTTGGAATTGTTGTGGTTGGTGGTTGTTGAATAGGGCTGGCATTTTTCATTATTGTTTTGTGTTATTGCACCGAACATCAACATATAGCCCCAATGTTAATTTTTGATATTTCTTTGCAATCTGTCTCTGTACTGGACGTGTATTACATCCTGCTCCACTGTTGGTTTCCCCTGTGTGGGTGATGTTTCCCTCTGTCGTTGAACTATCTCCTGTGTGGTTGCTGTTTCCCAACGTGCTTGCATTCTCCCCTCTGTGGTTGATGTTTTATAAATCTGTCATGCATTGTGAGGATACTATGCCATGGTTTAAAGGAAGTTTTGCTTCGGTTGGCATGTTTGTAAGTGTAATTGATTCTGTTATTGCTCCCAGTATGGCTCTTTCACAAATTTGGTCATTTTTTTGAAAGAGTTTTCCAAACAACTGTGCCACACATGTGGCATCCGCTTGGCCCCTTTCTGTTTTCCCTCTCTGGTTGATATTTCCCCTCTGTACATTATGTTTACAGCCTGCTAGGTTGTTACATTTCGTGCAATAATGGTTCTGTTTTTATTTGTATGGTGCTTGTATAAACACAGGATATTTGCAAAGTTGATCTTAGCCATTTATAGCTGTTGTTTTGGTTGACAGTAACAGGTTGACGGTTTCAACCCCGTCGACCTGTCGTGATACTGTCGCCACGGCTACCGGTAGTAGGAGACACCGAGGTGGCGTTCACAAACGCACCACTCGGCGTTGCCACCAGAAGCAACAAAGGGCCCAAATTACACATTACTTCCGTGTTCGAAAGCGGATACAGCAAATAACGTCGTCGTTGCCCATTCGTGAGGCGACTAGCGTCGTTTCATCCACTGCCTCGAACTCGGTATATATTTTTATAAAAAATCTACATATTTCTGTGCAATATATTTGTTTTCCTGTGTTTATAAAAATTTGTGTGTACCTCTGTGACTTACGAATAACATATAAAGTGCCTGTCCACATTGTATGTTATACCCCAATTTCATTCATTCGTTTATCTATGTACATTGCATTAGTTATGGATTATGGTTTATGATTTGATTTGCATTTGCCATTAAGCCACCTAGTTTTCACTTTTTATATTTCATTGTTTTGTTATGGCATGTTGTGTTCTAATTTTCATTGTATTGTTGGCCTTGATCAGTGGTATCTGTTGCACGTGCTGGGCCTTGTTGATTCTGTTGTTGGCCTCCTATTCCTTGTGGTTGTGTACTGGCTATGATGCAAACTGTCATGGTTGATTCGCTTATCATGTTATTGGTGTTTTACATACCCGTTAAACGAGTTTGTTGCTGGTTGGTATCTGGATTGTGAACCTTTATCACTTTTATCTGGTGTTCAACCTAGGTAGCAATTTGTTTTATGGGTGTGCATAATGCCTAACATGATTATGTGATATATTGACATTAGACTGAGCCGTGTATTTTCGAAAACCAAATTTTGCCCCCATCGTGCCTGTGAAATTTTACATTTTTTTGTACATTTTAGTGTAACACCGATATGCCTCGGGCGGATGGGTCGTCGTACAATTGGAATGAGGAGAAGGAGGTTTATTTTTTAAACCTCCTTGATGATTACCAAAGTAATCATGGTGGAAGACTTCCCAAGACTGATATATACTCGGAGTGGGCCGAGTTGTTTAACAGGAGGTGGCCTGATATCAACACCCCATGTTATGCAATGACTCTGCATGGGAAAAGGACACGAATGAGGCGGACGTACACCGTGTGGAAGGCGTTACAAACATGGACGGGTTTAGGCTACAACCCTATCACTGATACAGTGATCTGTTCCGACGAACAATGGGCCCATTTCGCTGCTGTAAACACTACTACTCCTGTTTAGAATGCAAACTTATATATTATATGATATTTTGTACTTTCCCGTTTTGGTGTATATTTAGCAACACATACTTTTGTTCGTGCAGGTTCATCCAGAGCAAAACTTTCTCCGAACACAGGGTTTAAAGCACAAGGAGTTGTACCTTAACGTTTTTGCGAGGTACCAAGCAACCGGTGCACGAGTTCAGCATTCCCGATTCAGCCCTAGTCCAAATGTTTGTGAGCTGTCTGGCGGTGACATGTCTGGAGACATATCTCAGGCTCCTGGCGTTGCGATCCATGGAAATGATGCGCAAGCCGACACGAGTAACCCGGGCCAGTTTGACTCTCAATACGCACCAGGTTCAGTACGGAGTCGCGAGAAACAGGTTAAGCGTAAACAACGTCAGGACACGGAAAATAGTCTCGCTGACGCAATACGGGGCATCGGTAGTTACTACTCAAATAAGTCGTCACGAACATCAAGTACTGATGACGCTACCCTAGCTGAGTTGCTGGCTCAAGCGGACAAGGTGATGGAAGAGATGGGGGTGCCTACCAATGATGCAGTTACCGTGTACCTGTGGCTTCGTAATGAAAAAGCGTTGTTGCGAGACTTTACTAGGTTTTCCGTTGAGAAGAGGTGGAACATTATTAATAGGATCGTGAATGGCGGCTTATAAGCTGGGTTACTCGTGCGAAACATTATTATTTCTGAGACTATTCATTTGTCACGGACATTTCCGTTTACTTTATTATTTTTACCATTTCGTGTTTACTGACTATCACTTATACAGTTGTTTTCATATTTATATATTTATATTTATGCAATTTCAAACTGTTCACGGCTTGCATGTTAATTTTTTTTATGTCATTACGTAGTTTAACTGTTATAATGATTTGGCTGCAACTTTTACGAAATTAAATCATTTTGTATGTTATAAAATATTATAATGTTTGTTTTTATGCAATGATTTATGAAAATCGAGTTATAAATTTTCTTACAAATTCACTAAATGTAGGTCGTATAACTCGGCAAATTATGGATACATCTGATACGGATACTGATGATGATGTAGCCGGTGTTGCATGTGTCTTATACGCATATATGAAAAAGTTGCATAAGCAAAAAGTCCTTAAACACGACTCCATTTTAACGGGTGCTGTAAAGACAGATGAGTTGTTATACGGAAATGACGATAATATCAAACAAAAGACTCGGATGAGTAGGGCTACTTTTATGGCTTTGTGCAAGTTGGTGGAAGTAAAGGGTTTACTTTGTGCGACAGATCGTGTATCCGTACCTGAGCAATTATTCATATTCTTAGAAATACTATGCCATGCGACAACAAATAGGCAAACACAGGATATTTGGCAGCATTCAGGTGAGACGATATCGCGATGGTTTACAACCGTTCTTGACGCACTATTCACATTAAAGGCCGAGTTTATACGCCCTCCAGATTATAATATCGTGCAACCGTATATTATGGAAAACGCATACAAATACAGACCATGGTTTGACGTATGTGATTAAGTTTGTTATTAGATTTATATATTTTAATTGTTTGTAACCGTATATCTGTCTAATAATGTGATTATTTTCGTAGAACTGTATCGGCGCCATCGATGGGACGCATGTGCCATGCGTGCCGCCAGCAGATAACTCGTTGGCATGGCGGAATAGGAAAGGCATAAGCACCCAAAACATACTAGCAGCTGTGTCATTCGATATGATGTTCACATGCATGATCGCAGGCTGGGAGGGCTCTGTACATGATGCGAGGATATTAGCACATGAAATGGCCGTCAATGGATTCCCAGTGCCACCTGAAGGTTTGTTATCTGTTTGTAAATAAAAATGGTTATACAATTTATTTTTTTTTGTATCGTATTGCCTGTTATACGTACTAACATATATTATTTGTTTAGGTAAATTTTACTTAGCAGATTCTGGTTATGCTAATAATGATCACTTTCTTACACCTTATCGTGGAGAAACATACCACTTGCCAGAATACCGTCAGAGACGATATGGTCTTACAAGTATGAAAGAAGTTTTTAATTACACACACTCGTCTTTGCGGAATTGTATTGAAAGAACTTTTGGTGTTTGGAAAGCGAGATTTAAAATACTGACTAAGATGAATAGTTACCCCATCGAGAAACAAGTGAAGATACCAATAGTTTGTGCGATATTGCATAACTTCATAAGAATGCATGCAGCGGTAGAACCAGACTCGCTACTTCAGTCATACATGCATGACGTGCCAACGTTCAGTGGAAGTACATCTATGTCTACTTGTGCAGTGGATACAGCTGATGCTGATGGATTAGAAGATATTGATGATGTGTACGAGGACATATATACGAACACAGCTAACGCTGACGCACAGCATCAACATCGTAGTGGGACCACGACTATGCCTCGCTTTAGAGATGCTATTGCAGAGCAAATGTGGGAGAGATACCAACAGTATCCCTGGTATAGACTTTGACGTTTGTCGATTTGATGCCGTTATTGTATTATGTCCAATGTAAATCAAAATGTCACGATAAATATTAGAAGGCATGACTTACTGACTCCTCCGATGATTTTGTATGTATGATTATGGTCAGCAATTGCCCTATGTACGTTAGCGATTGTATGCAATTTTTGATTGGGGGCTTAACTGCATGTGCTCATTTATGGAGTACGCCTTATTATAGATATAAAGGGCCCAAATCAATATGTGATATAAAACTTATTGTCTAACATCGCGTGTAAGTTGTGAACAAGGAATTTTTAACGCAAATGCTGGTTGTCATGAAGATAGCAAAATAAAATCTTTAAATTCCAAACACTTCCTTATTTTATCTATCATATAACACAAACTCCCATAAAGATTCCTTTTTCTCACTTATTTAATAATTTTTATACACTTTTTTCATAACAACTTTTTTCCAAAACCTTTTATCCCAAACACAATCTCCAACACTATATCTCATCTCCAAAACCAACATCTCCAAAAATATATCTCCAAAACCCCCCCCAAACCCCCCCTTAGATTTGAGACTTCTAAATTTTTTGCCTGGCTAAGGGACGGTTCGAAACATTATTTCCGGACAGAAAAAGCAAAAAATAAAATAAAAAAGTTTGATTTAAACGTACGCTTGAAAATTACGTTAAGTTCACGTTATATTTAAATATAATATATTAAATATAATATATATTTTAATAAAAAATATTTATATTATATTTAAATATGATATTTATTTAGATAAAAAATATTTAAATTATATTTAAATATTATGAATGTGTTGTAATTTGTAAAAAAAAGACTATGATGTGATTGATAAAAATAATAGAAAAAATTAAATAATAAATAATAATATTAAATTTAAATTATAATATAATTAATATTTAAATATAATATTTTTATATTTAAATAAAAATTATATTATATTTATATATAACATCAACACAATGTAATTTCTAAACATCTCTAAAAGTTCAATTTGATTAATTTTTCTGTTAATCTTCCATAATTTCTCTTTTACATAATTTACAGATTCCTAAAATTAATTTATATATCAGAATATCAAATCACATATAGTTATAATAAAATCTGATCTCAAATATAAGTTGAAAACGATTTGTCTGTACCTGATTATAAAATATCTACATGGTTTTTTTTTTTTTGCTAAAATAAAATATCTATATGGTTGGTGCAACTTGAAGACCATGACACGACCTTTGAACACCAAAATTCCATCTTGGTGAGCTGTCTTCTGGGCCTCAATATTCGTTCAAAGATATATAAAGTCAAATCTTTTTTATGTAATTTCCTAGGGTAACTTCTGAAAATATAATATATGATGTGGTTGATAAAAATAATAGAAAAAATTAAATAATAAATAATAATATTAAATTTAAATTATAATATAATTAATATTTAAATATAATATTTTTATATTTAAATAAAAATTATATTATATTTATATATGACATCAACACAATGTAATTTCTAAACATCTCTAAAAGTTCAATTTGATTAATTTTTCTGTTAATCTTCCACAATTTTTCTTTAACATAATTTACAGATTCCTAAAATTAATTTATATATCAGAATATCAAATCACATATAATTATAATAAAATCTGATCTCAAATATAAGTTGAAAACAATTTGTCTGTATCTATTGTAAAATATCTACATGGTTTTTTTTTTTTTTGCTAAAATAAAATATCTATATGGTTGGTGCAACTTGAAGACCATGACACGACCTTTGAACACCAAAATTCCATCTTGGTGAGCTGTCTTCTTGGCTTCAATATTCGTTCAAGGATATATAAAGTCAAATCTTTTTTATGTAATTTCCTAGCGGTAACTTTTAAAAATATAATATATGATGTGATTGATAAAAATAATAGAAAAAATTAAATAAAAAATAATAATATTAAATTTAAATTATAATATAATTAATATTTAAATATAATATTTTTATATTTAAATAAAAATTATATTATATTTATATATAACATCAACACAATGTAATTTCTAAACATCTCTAAAAGTTCAATTTAATTAATTTTTCTGTTAATCTTCCACAATTTCTCTTTTACAAAATTTGCAGATTCTTAGAATTAATTTATATATCAGAATATCAAATCACATATAGATATAATAAAATCTGATCTTGAATATAAGTTGATAACGATTTGTCTGTATCTGATTGTAAAATATCTACATGGTTTTTTAGCTAAAATAAAATATCTATATGGTTGGTGCAACTTGAAGATCATGATACGACCTTTCAACATCAAAATTCCATCTTGGTGAGTTGTCTTCTTGCCCTCAATATTCGTTCAAGGATATATAAAGTCAAATCTTGCTTATGTGATTTCCTAGTGGTAACTTTTGAAAGTATAATGTAAACTCTTCACATTAAAGATGATCAAGCCCATATATAATAATTTCTTCTTCAACATTATTGATTGAGATCATGACCTTCCAAGTACTAGTATTAAAAAAGAAACAGAAACCTAGCTAATTTCTTCTTCATGTTAATGTTAGAGGGAATTTTTTTTTATTTTTTATTTTTTTGGGCTTAATATATAAAACAAACAAAATAGAATGACAAGCGAAAAAAATAGAAGCAAAAGTTATAGATATCATGTCTAATTGTTTATTTTGTTAGGATGTTGTATTTTTTTTTCTATCTAAACATATTATGATGCATAATTTTGACATTATTCCTAAGAAAATATAGTGTACGCTTTCTTTTTTAAAAGAGCATATGCTGGTGGGAAATAAAAAAAGGAAAATGATTGAGAAAAAAATTCACTTACTTTAAAAAACAATCCAAGCTAGATGTGCTTACAAGAGCATATTTGAACTTGGAGGTGGCCTATGTGGCCTGGATTTCAAAGAAGAGTACCGAATCCATCCGATAGGTGTGCTTACGGATTCATAAGGGAATCCTAGTTAAAAGCTTAAATGAATAGTATTTGAGGTGGATTCTTGAGTTTGGTAATGGATGGTATTTAAAGGAGTTGATTGTCTTTTTTTCATTGATTATAATTTTTAAAATTAATGGACCTCCACATTAAAATATATATATATATCTTGTTCAGTGTTAATTAAGAATATTAGTTGGGTTTTTATTAAAAGTAATACTTTTTCAATTTTTGGAAGAATAAAACAACGTATTTAATTATATATGTATAATTAATGGCTCCTTTGAGGATGGGTTCTAATCTTGACTAAAATGACAAAGTAATCTAGACTCTTCTATTTTATAGCCATAAACATTATATTTGCCCCAACCTCTTTTGCTTTTACAGTTTTACTGCACAACGTACAAATCTTACTATTCGATTCTAAAATTACAGATTATTATTTTAAGGTGAACACTAATAAACTACCAGGAAACTAATTTATGCTGCAGGTCATGACAATGTTCTAGTTTAGTTAGAAGCGTGGCTTAGCAACGACGAGCAAACCAACTTTCCTGTGCGTTGTGACGCCAAAAACTTCAGCCATGTCCAAATCCTTAGCTGTAACACCAGGAGGAAGCACCCAATCAAAACTATGGAGTAACTGAGCCAAAGCAAGCTCAATAACCGCTGTTCCAAACGTTACAGCAGGGCATATTCTTCTTCCAGCCCCGAAAGGTATAAACTCGAAATCTGTCCCTTTGAAATCAATAGGACTATCAACAAATCTCTCTGGCTTGAATGTTTCTGGATCTTCCCAACTTTCGTAATCTCTCCCTATTGCCCATGCATTAACAATTATCCTAGTCTTCTCCGGGATATCATACCCGGCGATTTTGACATGTTCTGCGGATTCTCTTGGCAATAGCAACGGAGCTGGAGGGTGAAGGCGCAACGTCTCTTTGATGACTGCTTTCATGTAGTTAAGTTGAGGCAGATCGCTCTCTGAAACCACTTTTCTGTCTCCGACGATGCTTCGCACTTCGGCTTGTACTTTCTCCAAGGGTTTAGGGTTCATGATGAGCTCTGTTATCGCCCAATCAAGGGTGATGAAAGTTGTGTCTGTTCCTGCAGCAAACATATCCTACCAAGCAGAGGATATACTACTAATTAGCAAATTTTATACAAAACCAAACGAAGAAAAGAAAAATGGAAAATCTATTGGCACTAGTTCAGCGTCTGGGAAAGGACTTATATTCTTAGGCTTTTAGTCTGAAACCAGAGAGATTTTCTTCAAATTAATGAAATGAATACCGATGAGACTCCATTTCAAAAAATAATTAAAAAAAATATTAGTTTGCTCAAAGTTAAAATAAAAAGCTTATTTATTATGAGGCTAACTGCTTTTATGGATGCCTTTTTTTTTTTTTTTGGAAATTGGGAATATGAGATTTAAATACTTCACTTTTTAGTGAGTCATATGTAAAATTGTGTCAATCTATGCTTACAATTACTTTTTTATTGCTAATATAGATAAAGCTTTAGAAAATATAAATTTTGAGTAACAAGAGAGAATTTGCTTAATTACCAGAATGATTGCCTTGATATTATCCATAGTGAGAGGCATCCCACCCGATCCATTCCTCTGAATATCAAGCAAGACATCCACAAGGTCCTTACTCTCATCTCTATCTCTCTTGGGATTGAGATGATCTGCCACAATCCGATCGAAGAGTTGATCGAATCCCTTAAACGTCTTCACAAGTCTTGATCTCATTCCAGTTAACCCTAGCAAAAATTCCATGGACGGAAAGAAATCTGCGACGGTGAGCCCCCCAAGCAACTCTTGAAACTCTTCAAGCAGCTTCTGGAAACCCTGCTTATCATAGTCTCCGCCTTCCGAGAACACTCTTCCAAAAGCTGCCTTGCAGACAATATCGTTGGCATACTTTCCAAGCATCTTGCTAAGGTTAACAGGGCCAGGATAATGATCGGCGATGCGACGAACAAGGCGAGCAACTTCTTCTTCTCTAGCGAAGCTGAAGGATTCGACCCTTCTTGCACTAAAGAGCTCGAGCATGCAGATTTTCCTAGCGAATCTCCAATAAGCTCCGTAGGGCGAGAACCCAATGTCCGCGCAGTTGTAGAGGAGGTACTTTGCGGCGACGATTTTGGGACGGTTTGAGAAGGAAAGATCATGGGTTTTCATCACTTCCTCGGCTAATCTAGCTGATGAGATTATCACTGTGGGGACATGACCTAGTTTGAGGTAAAATATTGGACCATACTTTTGAGCTTGGTCACGGAGAGAAATATGAGGATTGTTGCCAAGCTGGTGAAGGTGACCAATTATGGGTAGTTTTGAAGGGCTTGGTGGGAGATTCAGTGCTGATATTTTAGTTTTCTTAAAGATTATCAACTTGAGAAGGATCAAAAGGGAGATGGTTGGAAATAGAAAGGTGGGTTCCTTTAGCCATTCAAGGAGAGCCATTATTGGAGTAGTATTTTGGCCTGAAAGCTTAAGCTGCCAGTAGTTTCTTTCTAATATGTATATTGAAAAATGCGAGTTTAGGTAGAACATATCCCGACTAGTGGGTCAGGATCCAAAATTGATTTAAGACGAGAGAATGCTCAACCCACTTGTCAACATTATAACACTTTAGTGAATTGACGACATGGGACAAATCAACTTCAAATACCATACAAATAACTATTAATTTGTAAATGACAATGATTGGTGACTAGTTTAACCTAATTGAAGAGAAAAACCGACAGCAAAAGTCAATGGAGAAAATTACTTGCTGACCAGTACTGAATGGCCACAGTACAATAAGTGACGTAAGAACAAATCCAGATTTAAGACAGAGATTATCAGCCCGTGCCTAGATTTGTATTTTTCTCGAATTCTCGACAAATATATTTATTGAAAGGGAAGGATCTGTTCATCACATTCACATATACATAGATCCGCATATTCACACATTTTTTTTAATTTTTTATTTTAGGGACATTGTGATGAATATTAAACAAGTGCAAAGTTAATCACACATTTTTTATGTTTTTGATTCTTAGGGACATTGTGATGAACATTAATCTCGTATAGAGTTAAACATAATTTATGTTAGGTACATTCAACTTGATGAAACTTTCATCATATTTATAAGGTAAAGATTGATGAGAGGTTCTAATTCTTTATCAATAAGAGCAATAAAATCACATAAACCAAACAAATAAACAAACACTAGATGCATAGTACTTCATCTTTAATGCGTGAATTGTGTACTTTCAGCCGTTACAAGAATTCTCGGACTTCATAAATATTAGCTCCTTGTTACATTTTGAAAATATGTGATGTTTGGATTCTTATGGATGAGATCACAACCAATTTTAATATGCTTAGTGCGCTTATGAAAAATGGCAACGTGATTACCACAATAAGAATTTTTAATTCCAGTATTTTCTAATAGAAACCTTAACCATTGTAGTTCATGAGTAGTTTGTGCCGTAGATGTGTATCAACTTCAGCGGATGACGTAGAAACATCTTTTTTTTTTTTTTCTTCCAAGAAAATGCGCTTTAACAAAGTAGAACACCCCTCCGTTTGGATGGGAGGTTTGTTTTTAGAAAATAGAAAATTTTTATATATGAAAAATAAAAGATTGTTTGGAATTTTTTTTAAAAGTGAAAAATTGTTTGGATAAGTGAAAACTTTTTTTATTTAGAGAACTCTTTTTCTATTTTCCAAAAATAAAAAATTTTAGATGTTCTGATACGAAAATTTAAGAAGATTGCTTTTTCTTAGAATGAAAAATTCTTCATTTTCTAACTTTGGACATGTCAAACAAACGGAGCTGAATCAAAAAATAAAAAACAAAAGTAAAACGCAATATCCACTTGCCGAACGATGAGGGGACAAGGTAACTTAATTTGTCAAACACAATACCATTTGTCTTGCGAGTGATAGGACTAGGCAACAATAACTAGATAATGAACCAAATGTTGTGATAAATGATAACGAAAAGGAGTCTTAGAATTGAAAATTAAGTTATTTTAATCGTATCGTTTCAACAATTTAGTTTTATTTGTATTAAATATTGTAAAAATAAAATTAATTTGTATTAAAAATTATACTGAACTAGTAAAAGTGAAAATAAAAAATAATGAAAGTAAGTTATATCAAACTAAATTAGTTAAAACTAATTTGACCAACTTAACTTAACTTACAAGTTAAATTAAACTAGATTTTGAAACTAAATGAAATCTTTAAATAATTTTAAAAAAGTGAAAAATTCAAATGATTTTTAAAGGAATTTAAAAATGATTTTTTTAGTAGGAATGATTTGGTATTTTATTATCGTTGTAAATGTCAAAATTCATAAAATGTAAACTAAATTAGAATTAAAAAAACGAATATTATACTATCAAATGAAGAGTATTTTTTTAGGGAAGAAGATCTGTTCGTAAATATAGAAAAATGACAAAATAGGTGCATAAGTAATATTTAAAAAATATATATAATATTTTTTAATTAGAAAATTTTACTATATAGGTCAATTAGTTTATTACTTGCAAGTAAATAACATATTTTAAACTATTAAAAATTAATAACATAATTAAATTTAGAAATATATATACTTTTTTTCACTCCTATTTTAGTTAATTTGTTTTACCTTTAAGTTCTTCCTCATTTTTTTCTGTTTCTCTCTCCTCTTTTTTTGATTCTCTTTCTCTCTCTCTCTTCTGGTGTTCACATCATTGTCGCCTTCCTCTAGTAACTGTCGCATCATCGTTGGAGAAGAAAAGGCTCTCCAATGATGGAAATCAAGTGGGGAAGAGAGAGATCGTGGCAGAGAGTCGCGATTCCATCGAATCACAAAGCCGTGGAGCTTCTGTTGGTTTGCAACACCAGGCTTGTGCAATAACTGGAGTGCAGTAGAAGAAAAGATCGCAGTGGCTAAAAGCTTTGACTAGATCATGACAATTGAAAGTTTTGACTAAATCATGATGGTGGAAATCTCAACAGAGATGAAGATTGCGTTGGTTGGAATCTTAGTTTTGACAAGCTCGCGAGCTCATGGTTCGAAAAAATGATGATCATAAACTTCGATTTACCATTCGACGGCCAAAATCAGTAGCTCACCAACTAAGAATAATGGAGATCGTCACTACCAGCCAGGAAAGATTGTGACTTTGACAAAAAACCTACAAAAAAAAAAAACCCACAAAACTAGAGAACAACAGAGAGAGAGAGGATTGAGAGGAATTGCAACTAAATGCTCAAAGGTGGATTGCAATCAATAGATCGTGAATGGAGACTCACGACCTACGGCATTGCTCCTTGAAGAGCAAATCATAGGAGCGCGAAGGAGTTGCCAGTGCTGCTCATTGGAGAATCCAGTGACGATGGTGGCTTCCTATATGGAAGAGAGTGAGAGAAAGGTGGGAAGAGATGTGTGAGAAAGAGAAAGAGAGAAAGGGGAAAAGAGATTGTATAGACTATGAGGGGCATTTTTCGTATTTCATAACGGTGTAAATGTGAATTTACCAATAATATGCTATTTATTACCTATCATAAATTATTATACTATTTATTTTTATTTAACTTTCAATTTGACCTTTTTTCCTCTTTCTCCCTTTTTTTATTTTACTATTAACAATTGAAAACTCAAAGATTTGACTCTTGAATTATACATATACACATTTAACCACTTGAGAAAAAAATATAAAACATAATATTATGACAAAATAGATATATTCTAAAAAGAAATATAAAAACGAGATATTTTATATAATTATTTCGAAGATATATATGCATGGTATTAAAAGAAGAACAGAAAGTTTGTTGGTATTTTTTTTTTCTTTTTTTCCTTTTTAATCAGCAAGGAAAAAAAAAAAGCGAGTAAAATCAATTAGACATTATTTTTCTTTGTTGGATTTAACCTAAACCTGATTGTAATCCACTTATTGCTTCTTAATTAATTAGAAATTCTTTTCTATTCATTTGTATGGTCTTGGGCCATATTGTTGGAATCAATGGGTAAAGACTTTTTGTAACTCAATTTGTCTTTATAAGAGCATGTGCCGCGCATGGCAACCTATATGAGAAGGAAATCCCATGTTGATCTAGTATCTAAAGTTGATAGAAATACAAAGCGGAGTTGTTTTTGTAAAATTTCTTTGGGGATATTTCACTGGAGAGTTCTTCACCAGTTAATATAATCTGTGGAGAGTTCTTCACCAATTAAAACAATTTCAAATTAGTGATTACAGATATAATCAAATGGTAATATCATATCTAATTTTATTTAAAGGTATAAAGTTTGAATCTCTTCGTCCCTAAGTTCAAAAATGAAACAAAACAATTCCAAACAAATTATAAACATGGCCATGGTGTTTCCAAATATATGTAGAAAGCTTTACGTCTTGAACTCTCATTTGAAGCCTAAAGTACTATGAAGGGAGGTTTTTCTTTTCGTTGCGAAGCACATACTTTATTTTTATTTTAATATGATTTTGCTCATGTTTAATATTAAAAAACATGCACCGACTCTTCTGTTTCGTTTGCGTCATTAATGTATTGTTCAGCATTATTAATACTCAAAAGTATTTTTCAAAAAGACGGGTGATTGTTTTCTAAAAAATAATCTTATTTTAATTATAATAAATAATATTACATTTATGTCTCCATCAATTTCTTTTATTTTAATTTATTACATTTTGAGTGTGGAGGCATGTTTTTCCCTTGTCAAGTAAATCTTCCACTTCCGATAATATTATTTGTATCATTATTTTTCACAAGATTCTGTCAAATCTATATACGGTTTGATTAGGTCGGTGGATGGGTAGAAAGTTCTTCCCTTATATTTTTGTCTTTCAATTGTGGCTATTTTCACTGATGAACAAAATCCCACAATTAAAATTTTCACAAAAATAATATATATGTTTTATCCGACTCAGATCATCAAATTATATATCATTATCATAACTATGTAAGTCGATCAAATTCTTGCCCTAGGAAAGAATAGAGACATATAAGGCGAGAGGCAAGTGGCAAAATGTGCCTAATGTTATTTACAATTATATTAATTATCAGGTAAGCATCTCTCTTTAATGGAAGATATATTCCACAATATTATATTTAAAGATGACGTCCACCGTTTATTTCAATATGCTTAGTGTTAGATATTGACTTGTTTGTCTTTGCGGGAAATATCCCACATTGTTTATGTATGAAGGAGGTACGTGTCTTTGGTCCTATAAATAGACCCTTACCCTCCAAGTGTAAATCATCCCTAAAACTTCTCTTCTTCTTTTAGTTACATATTTGTGAAGGTCTTTTAATTAAGACTTCCCATCAATGAATAATTGAAAAATTATAACGTTTGAAGATAGTGAAGTGATCATTTTATCATTTTATCATTTTGATATTTGTTTTGTATTCAATTGAAATATTTTTTGGGTTTGTTTATTGTGTATAGTATAGTGTAGTTAACACAATAATGTTAACATATATAATACTATTCATTTATATGGTATTGTTTACTATATGACACTATTTATATATATAGTACTATTTATTTATACAGTACAGTTCATTGTGAAATTGTTTTGTTAGGGAAATTACTCGGTTTCCCAACAAGTGGTTTCAGAGTCAACGGTTTATCTTAGATTTTGTTATATTTGATTGTGAGTGAATGTATTAGTTTGTTTTAAAATGACGATGGAAGTTCCAATAATAAGGAATGTAGACACAGCCATGACATTAACCTCTTTGTTTATACTAATGAAGACTGTGTTATTAAATTCAAGATTTTTGGTGGAATTATCTGATAGTATTGATCATTTTGGCATGTGGTGAGATGAAGTGCTAAATGCTCTATTTCAATTAGATCTGGACATAGCCATTAAAGAAAAAAAGCCAGATGATGTAGATAAGAAGGATGGAAGACTATTAATCATTTGGAGTGTGGAACAATTCGGTCGTGCCTTTCTAGAGAATAGAAGTATGCTCTCAAGGACGAGACTTTTGCATACAAGTTATGAAAGGCATTGGATGATAAGTTCTTGAATAAGAATAGTCAACTGTGGCTCTATATGAAGAAAAGATTGTTCTGCTTCAATTACTGACTAGGTGCCTCTATGAATAATCACATTATTGCTTTCAATTAATTGGTAGTAGATTTGTTAAATTTAGATAAAACATTCAAAGGTGAAGATTTAGCTTTGATGTTATTAATATCCTTTCCCGATGAATTTGAATACCTTGAGACTGCTTTACTTCATAGGAAGAATAATGTGTCCTTTGATGAAGTTTGTACTGCTTTATATAGTTATAAATTAAGAAAAAAAGGATAAAAATGAAAGTAGGAACATCACAGCAAAAGCAATGATAGCAAGAGGTCATTTGTAAAGCCAAAAACCAGAAATGAGAGGGAGATCTTATTGAAAACTAGACTTAGTAAAGATGAGTGTGCTTTTTTTTTTCATGAGAAAAGACATTGGAAGAAAGATTGCCCTAAGTTGAAAAAGAAGAAAAAAGCTGCCCCAGATGCAAATGTAGTTGAATATGACAGTAATGCAGAACTCTCATTGGTTGTTTTGCATTCGATAACACATTCAGATGAATGGATATTAGACTTGGGTTGTACCTATCATATGTCTCTCAATCGGGAGTGATTCTTTGATCTTAAAGAACTAAATTAAGAAATTGTTTACATGGGCAATGACAATACCTATAAAACAACCGTTATAGGTTCAATCCGATTGAATAACCATGATGGATCAACTAGGATTTTGATAGAAGTTCAGTATGTGCCAAGTTTGAAGAAGAGCCTTATCTCTTTGGCAGCTTTAGAGTCCAAAGGCTTAGTTATGACGATATAAGATGGAGTTCTAAAGGCTACATCAAGCACACTCGTGGTGATGAAAGGTGTCAGAAGAAATAACTTATATTACTACTAAAGTAGTATTGTTATTAGGACAGCAACAACAGCTTTTGAAGATGATAAGGAGTCAGAGGCAACAAAGTTGTGGCATATGTGTTTGGGACATACTAGTGAAAAATCTTTACAAATTTTGGTGAAGCAGGGATTGTTGAAAGGTGCAAGGCTTGTAAGTTAGAATTCTACAACCATTGTGCTCTAGGAAAGCATAAGAAAGTGAAGTTTGCTACTGTTATCCATAATATGAAAGGTATTTTGGATTATGTTCACTTAAATGTGTGGGGACCTTTCAAGACACCTTCCTCAGGAGAAAAACACTACTTTGTAACTATCGTTGACCATTATTCTATAAGAGTTTAGGTGTATAATATGAAGACTAAGAATGAAATGCTTGGAGGTTTTTTTAAGTGAAAAAATATGGTCAAAAACCAGACTGGTAAGAAGATCAAGCGGCTCTAAACAGACAATGGTGAAGAATACAAGAGTGATCCATTCTTTGATATTTGCAATGAGTATGGCATTATTTGAAACTTCACAATTAGAGATACACCATAATAGAATGGGTGTCAAGGCCATGAACTGAACATTAGTAGTGAAAGTTCAGTTTATGTTGTCTAATGTTGGGTTAGGCAAGAAATTTTGGGCTGCACACCATCTCATTAACCATTTACCATCATTTGCTATTGCTGGTAATTATCTTTGGAGGTATGGTTTGGAAAACTTACTATAGATTATGATTCCTTCATATATTTGGTTCCATTGTATATTATTATATTAAGGAATCAAAGTTGGATCCAAGTGCAAAGAAGGCTCTGTTTATAGGAATCACTTTTAAGATAAAGAGATTCCGTCTCTAGTGTTTGAAAACAAATAAGGTAACCTTTTGCATATATGTAACCTTTGATAAGTCTCCTATATTGAAGAAGATAACAAATGAAGTTGGTCATACCATTAGCACTCCATAGAAGGAAGAGAATACTTCAATTGGATGTTCTTCATAATTGACATTGGAAATTAACCCAATTTGACTGAAGTAATTAAGAAAGCGGTCAATTTTCAACTGCAATATATGGATATCATGTTTGTAAACTATGATAACTTACATCACAAACATAAAGGTCAGTTAGGACGGATAAGGTGTAGGCTGTAAATTAGCTATTTCTTGGTCTGGTTGTAGGCTGCATGTCACTGTTACTTTTCCCGACTAGAATTTTGAGTGCTCTATAATCATTTTAAAACTAGCATATTTTTCAGCTTGAATAAAGAACTCTAGCATTTTTCACTTGAAGTCTAACCTGATATTGTTATGGTAATTTGAACTATGTGATAAAGAAAATATGAATCACTTTTAGAAATGGATCAAACAACCTCAAACTCAAGGCCAACGATCATATAAAATTTAGAGTTGTATCCCATTTCTTTGTTTTCACACACTAATTTTTGGGCAGATCTCTTGCTGCTTGTGAACTGCTGTACAATGCTGGATACAGAAAACTTTTCTGGGTTCAGGGTGGTCTAGAATCTGCAGATGAGGAGGTATTTGGTTTTTTGAATTTAGACTTGCGTACTACAGTTTCATCCGTTCTCATTTTGCAATCCTGTTATGCTGAATTTATCTGGTGCAGGATCTCATCATAGAAGGTCCCCAGTCAATTAAGTTTGCTGGTATCGGTGGGGTTTCAGAATTTCTTGGGTAACTACCCCCATCTCTGTGCAATTTTTCTTTAAACTTGCATCACGCAACACTTATTAGCAAGTTAGTTTATTATTGAATTTCCTTTTTTCAGTTGGACCGATCAACAAAGAATTCAAGCTGCCAAGGAAGGTTGGGGTTACCGACTACTATACTCAGCACGTCTGGTAATTATCTTGTTTTTTTAATTTTTTTAATCTCTTCTTTGGGAAAAATGGCTTACTTTTGAATCAATTCTTCTAGAGACTTGTATCATTTTTCAATGTTTATGAACAGGTTGGAGTCTTTCTTGTAGCCGATGCATTGTTTCTTGGTGCTCAGCGAGTAGGTAGTTATATTCAGGAGTTGAGATCACATTGAGATTCCATGGATGCATGCAAATATATTTGTTGAGGTATAGCATTCTGAAGTAGCAGATCTCTAGAAACAGTAACAATTTTTACAGAGTATCACAATTTTGGTCTCTAGGATTTGTTAACAACGCGAAAAGGCTTTTAAACTTCCATCTTGTTAATTCATGCTTTTTTGATCTTCAATGAAATCGATTTTGATTTCTTTCTTGCACTTATGTAGTGTTAGCAAGGTGTGATTCCCACTGAAATGTTCCTTCAAAGCAGTTCTCTCTTGTAATTAGTCGAGCTTCTTTAGATTAGAGTTTTCCTGCCAAGTTATGCGCATTTTCATTCCACTTTTTCCACTCTATTTTCTGGATAATTTCACATCCTCGTGTTTGACTCTCGGTGATATTGAATTTTCCTCGTCATCAGTGTTGCATTTTCACCCTTTATTTACAGAATGCATTATGTAACCAATTGTTAGATCACTTATTCGTGCTTGAAGCCAAGGCAATGAGTTTCCACATTACTAGCTTCTTAACAGTGGTTGCATGAAAAACCCTGTCAAACAATTTTTTGCTTTGGCGGAGAATGTAGACGCCTGTATGCATCACTTTTTTTCCGTTACGTTTCACTTATGGCTGTTGATCATCTTGATGTTAGTCTTGAAATTATGAAGAAAACAGTAACAACCTTGTGGCGAGTATATGCCAACAACATTTATTGAAACAGACCTTGGGTTAATATAACCAGAATGCAAAGCATTTTGTTTTATTACAATTGTTCGAGATTATGGAAAGCGTGGTTTTGCAAGAACCATTAGACCAGCTTTCCTGTGCATTGTGATGCCAAAAACCTCAGTCATATCCAAATCTTTAGCTGTAACTCCTGGAGGAAGCTCCCAATCAAAGCTATGGAGAAGTTGAGCCAATGCAAGCTCAACACTCGCTGTTCCGAATGTCACAGCAGGGCAGATTCTTCTACCAGCTCCAAATGGTATCAGCTCAAAATCCTGTCCTTTGAAATCGATAGTGCTATCGAGAAACCGTTCCGGTTTAAATGCTTCCGGATCTTCCCAACTTTGTGGATCCCTCCCGATTGCCCATGCATTGACAAAGATCCTTGTCTTGGCAGGAATATCATATCCATCGATGGTAACTTGTTCCATGGATTCTCTAGGGACCAAGACCGGAGCAGGAGGGTGCAATCGGAAGGTCTCTTTGATGACGGCTTTCATGTAGCTGAGTTGAGGCAGATCACTCTCTAAAACAACTATTCTCTCTCCCATAACTCTTCTAACTTCAGCTTGTGCTTTTTCCAAGACTTCGGCGTTCAGAATGAGCTCCGTCATTCCCCAATCAAGGACTATGAAGGTTGTGTCTGTTCCTGCAGCAAACATGTCCTGCACACAGAAAATCGCAGATACTTTTCACCGGAAGTAAAACTGATGCAAAATTCCCAACCTTTGTTTAGTTCATAGGTTTGAAAAGTAAATTTGAATAACAATTTCAATGTTTTTGTGAGAAAAATTACTGTAAGAAAACTTTGTAGAAAAACAGTCTCAAAACAGTTTTGGCTATAATAAGCAAAGTCGGAATTTTCACGTTAGTGTAGACGCTATAAAAAAAACTTACCAAGATGATAGCCTTGACATTGTCCATGGTGAGAGGCATCTCACCAGACTCATTCCTCTGTATATCAAGCAAGATATCAATAAGGTCCTTATGCTCATCATCTCTTTCTCTATTCGGATTGAGATGTTCAGCCACAATCTGATCGAAAAGTTGATCGAACCGATTAAAGGTGGTGACAAGCCTCGATTTCATTCCAGTCAAGGTGTGCACAAACTCCTTGGAAGGAAAGAAATCGCCAACGCTGAGCCCACCTAGCAATTCCTGATACTCTTCAAGCATCTTTTGGAATCCTTTCTTATCATAGTCTCCTCCGGCCGAGAAGTCCCTGCCAAAAGCCACCCTGCAAAGAACATCGTTGGCATACAACCCCAGCATCTTGCTCAGATTGGTTGCACCAGGATAAGACTCCGAAACCCGACGAACCAATCGAGCAACTTCCTCCTCCCTAATGAAGCTGAAAGATTGGACCCTTCTGGCACTAAGCAGCTCAAGTATGCAAACTTTCCTGATGTATCTCCAATAAGCTCCATAAGGGGAGAAAACAATGTCCGTGCAATTGTAGAAAAGATGTTTTGCGGAGAAGATTTGTGGACGGCTCGATAAGGCCAGATCATGAGTTTTCAGTGCTTCCTTGGCTACTCTAGCTGATGAAACTATCACAGTAGGGACTTCACCAAGTTGTAGGAAGAGAATTGGACCATACTTTTGTGCCAAGTTGAGGAGAGAGATGTGGGGGTTTTTGCCTAGTTGGTGAAGGTTGCCAATGATGGGAAGCCTTGGAGGGCTGGGTGGGAGATGTCGTTTTGTTTTTATTGATGTCATTTTGTTTCTGAAGGTGAAGTTGAGAGAAATTGTAACAAGGAAAATGATGGCAAAGAAGAGCAAGGAGGGGTCGTTCAGCCATTGAAGGAGAGCCATTATCCGAGCTAGCTAGTACTTCTTCTTCTTCTTCTTCTTCTTCTTGTTTTTTAAATGGAGTGGTCCCACTTTCTTGATGAAGCCAATTGCGTACATACGTTGTTCGCCAGTACATGACAGGATATGACATCCAATGACGTCATTGAGAGGATATTATCTCGAAACTTGCCAGACTTCGAGATTCCATATATCTGTTTTTGGGCTTATCTAAGTGATTTGCTTAGATTTGAGACTTCTAAATTTTTTGCCTGGCTAAGGGACTGTTCGAAACATTATTTCCGGACAGAAAAAGCAAAAAATAAAATAAAAAAGTTTGATTTAAACGTACGCTTGAAAATTACGTTAAGTTCACGTTATATTTAAATATAATATATTAAATATAATATATATTTCAATAAAAAATATTTATATTATATTTAAATATAATATTTATTTAGATAAAAAAATATTTAAATTATATTTAAATATTATGAATGTGGTGTAATTTGTAAAAAAAGACAGAATAATAATAAGACAGAATAATAATATATGATGTGATTGATAAAAATAATAAAAAAAATTAAATAATAAATAATAATATTAAATTTAAATTATAATATAATTAATATTTAAATAAAATATTTTTATATTTAAATAAAAATTGTATTATATTTATATATAACATCAACATAATGTAATTTTTAAACATCTCTAAAAGTTCAATTTGATTAATTTTTAGTTAATCTTCCACAATTTCTCTTTTACATAATTTGCAGATTCCTAAAATTAATTTATATGTCAGAATATCAAATCACATATAGTTATAATAAAATCTGATCTCAAATATAAGTTGAAAACGATTTGTCTGTATCTGATTGTAAAATATCTACATGATTTTTTTTTTTTTTGCTAAAATAAAATATCTATATGGTTGGTGCAACTTGAAGACCATGACACGACCTTTGAACACCAAAATTCCATCTTGGTGAGCTGTCTTCTTGGCCTCAATATTCGTTCAAGGATATATAAAGTCAAATCTTTTTTATGTAATTTCCTAGGGGTAACTTTTGAAAATATAATATATGATGTGATTGATAAAAATAATAAAAAAAATTAAATAATAAATAATAATATTAAATTTAAATTATAATATAATTAATATTTAAATATAATATTTTTATATTTAAATAAAAATTATATTATATTTATATATAACATCAACATAATGTAATTTCTAAACATCTCTAAAAGTTCAATTTGATTAATTTTTCTGTTAATCTTCCACAATTTCTCTTTTACATAATTTACAGATTCTTAAAATTAATTTATATATCAGAATATCAAATCACATATAGTTATAATAAAATCTGATCTCAAATATAAGTTGAAAACGATTTGTCAGTATTTGATTGTAAAATATCTACATGGTTTTTTTTTTTGCTAAAATAAAATATCTATATGGTTGGTGCAACTTGAAGACCATGACACGACCTTTGAACACCAAAATTCCATCTTGGTGAGCTGTCTTCTTAGCCTCAATATTCGTTCAAGGATATATAAAGTCAAATCTTTTTTTATGTAATTTCCTAGGGGTAACTTTTGAAAATATAATATATGATGTGATTGATAAAAATAATAAAAAAAATTAAATAATAAATAATAATATTAAATTTAAATTATAATATAATTAATATTTAAATATAATATTTTTATATTTAAATAAAAATTATATTATATTTATAAATAACATCAACACAATGTAATTTCTAAATATCTCTAAAAGTTTAATTTGATTAATTTTTCTGTTAATCTTCCACAATTTCTCTTCTACAAAATTTGCAGATTCCTAGAATTAATTTATATATCAGAATATCAAATCACATATAGTTATAATAAAATCTGATCTCGAATATAAGTTGATAATGATTTGTCTGTATCTGATTGTAAAATACCTACATGGTTTTTTAGTTAAAATAAAATATCTATATGGTTGGTGCAACTTAAAGACCATGACACGACCTTTGAACACCAAAATTCCGTCTTGGTGAGCTGTCTTCTTGGCCTCAATATTCGTTCAAGGATATATAAAGTCAAATCTTGCTTATGTGATTTCCTAGGGGTAACTTTTGAAAGTATAATGTAAACTCTTCACATTAAAGATGATCAAGCCCATATATAATAATTTCTTCTTCAACATTATTGATTGAGATCATGACCTTCCAAGTACTAGCATTAAAAAAGAAACAGAAACCTAGCTAATTTCTTCTTCATGTTAATGTTAGAGGGAATTTTTTTTTATTTTTTATTTTTTTGGGCTTAATATATAAAACAAACAAAATAGAATGACAAGCGAAAAAAATAGAAGCAAAAGTTATAGATATCATGTCTAATTGTTTATTTTGTTAGGATGTTGTATTTTTTTTCTATCTAAACATATTATGATGCATAATTTTGACATTATTCCTAAGAAAATATAGTGTACGCTTTCTTTTTTAAAAGAGCATATGCTGGTGGGAAATAAAAAAAGGAAAATGATTGAGAAAAAAATTCACTTACTTTAAAAAACAATCCAAGCTAGATGTGCTTACAAGAGCATATTTGAACTTGGAGGTGGCCTATGTGGCCTGGATTTCAAAGAAGAGTACCGAATCCATCCGATAGGTGTGCTTACGGATTCACAAGGGAATCCTAGTTAAAAGCTTAAATGAATGGTATTTGAGGTGGATTCTTGAGTTTGGTAATGGATGGTATTTAAAGCAGTTGATTGTCTTTTTTTCATTGATTATAATTTTTAAAATGAATGGACCTCCACATTAAAAAATATATATATATCTTGTTCAGTGCTAATTAAGAATATTAGTTGGGTTTTTATTAAAAGTAATACTTTTTCAATTTTTGGAAGAATAAAACAACGTATTTAATTATATATGTATAATTAATGGCTCCTTTGAGGATGGGTTCTAATCTTGACTAAAATGACAAAGTAAAAAAATACAAAAAAAAACAAACAAAGTTTTTATTTTTTTTAAAGTAAAAGTGAAATTTTTTTTTCTCAATCATTTTCTTGATTTATTTTTCCCCACTAGCGCATGCTCTTTTAAAAAAGATAGCATACAGGAGCATATTTGAACTTGGAAGGTGGCTTATGTGGCTTGGATTTTAAAGAAAAGTGCCCAAGTTTGTCCGATAGGTGTGCTTATGGATTCATAAGGAAATCTTAATTAAAAGCCTAATGAATAGTATTTAGGATAGATTAAGTTTGATAATATATAGTATTTAAAAGAGTTGATTGCCTCTTTTTCATCAATTATAATTTTTAAAATGAATGGAACTCTACATTAAAAAAAATCTTGTTAAGTGTTAATTAAGAATATTAGCTGGGCTTTTATTAAAAGTAATACTTTTTCAATTTTTGGAAGAATAAAATAATGTTTTTAATTATATATGTATAAATAAGGACTTGTTTGGAAGACAGTTTCTAATCTTGACTAAAATGGCAAAGCACAAAAGAAAAAAAAAAGTAAAAAAAAAAAAAAAAACAAAGTTTTTATTTTTATTTTTAAAAGTAAAGTGAATTTTTTTCTTCAATCATTTTCTTGATTTATTTTTCCCCATTAGCATATGCCTTATAATAAAGAAAGCATACAACAGCATATTTGAACATAGAAGGTAGCTTATGTGGCTTGGATTTCTAAGAAAAGTGCCCAAGTTCGTCCGATAGGTGTGCCTATGGATTCATCAAGAAATCCTAATTAAAAGCCCAAATAAATGGTATTTAGGGTGGATTCCTGAGTTTGGTGATGGACCGTGTTTAATGGAGATGATTGCCTTTTTTTTTCATCAATTATGATATTTAAAATGAATGTATCTCTACATTGAAAAAGATATCCTGTTAAGTGTTAATTAAGAAAATTAACTTAATTTTTATTAAAAATAATAACTTTTCAATTTTTGAAAGAATATAATAACGATTTTAATTATATATATATAATTAAGGGCCTGCTTACTAAAATAGCTAAGCACCAAAAAAAATAAAAAAAAAAAAGAGCAAAAAATTCCATTGTCGGGAGGTGAGAAACGAGTATCCTAACCAACTAGAATACAAT
This sequence comes from Antiaris toxicaria, assembly GCA_035233585.1. Classification (NCBI taxonomy): domain Eukaryota; kingdom Viridiplantae; phylum Streptophyta; class Magnoliopsida; order Rosales; family Moraceae; genus Antiaris; species Antiaris toxicaria. The sequence continues at coordinate 5,154,965 of CP141155.1, forward strand.
GAAGCCGATGCCTTGCGTTCTAATCTTGACAAAATAGCAAAGCACCCAAAAAAAAAAAAAAGGGAAAAAATTCCGTTGCCGGGACTGGAACCCGGGTCTCTCGGGTGAGAGCCGAGTATCCTAACCAACTAGACTACAGCGGAGCTGATGCTTTGCCTTTTATAGAAATATTATTTAACTACACATTCGGTGGGAAGAAAACAAAACAAGAAAAGATGGAAAAATGGAAGTGAAAGAAAATAAAAGGGAGAAAAAAAAAATTTTAATTTTCCTTTAGGTTGTTTGTAGAAAGAAAATAAGAAAATTATACAATTACAACTACATCCACTTATTTGTATTATCTTAATTTAAAAAATAAGGACAAAGTAATTTAAACATCATTAAGTGGATTTATATTTTCCATATTTTATTTGCTCCAACCGATAATTTTTTCCCATTAACCTATATTTGTACAGCAAAATACACATATTTTATTATTTGATTCTAAAATTACAGATTATTATTCTATGGTGAGCACTATAATGAACTACCAGGAAACTAATTTATGTTAACATGCCATGATAATGTTCTAGCAGCTTGGCTAAAACATTGCTTGGCAACGACGACAAAACCAACTTTCTTGTAAATTGTGATGCCAAAAGCTTCAGCCATTTCCAAATCCTTGGCTGTAACACTCGCAGGAAGCTCCCAACCAAAGCTATGGAGTTGCTGAGCTAAAGCAAGCTCAGCAACCGCCGTTCCAAACGTCATACCGTGGCGCATTCTTTTACGAGCCCCAGAAGGTATAAACTCGACATCCGTCCCTTTGAAATCAATAGGAACATCAACATATCTCTCTGTCTTAAACGTTTCCGGATCTTCCCAACTTTCTGGATCTCTCCCCATTGCCCCATGTATTGACAAAGATCCTTGCACAAATTAGCAAATTTAATCTGCAAAGCAGGGATGCTTGTCATACGACTAATTAGCAAATTTTATGCAATGACAAACAAAAAGTAAAAATAAAAACCTTTATTGGGACTAATTCAGTGAATGAGGTAAGACTTAGGGATCTTAAAGATCTTAACATAAATAAAGTCAAGTAATACATGGCACAATACGAAAAATTTTAGTAATCCTTTTTACGAAATTAAAAAAAAAAGCAATAAATATAAATTCATTTAAAATTTACTATCTCCTTATTGACTTACCTAGTAAATTTACTATCTCTTGCAATTTGTCTTAAATATTTTTAAAACTAGTTGTTTATTTTAACTATTAATTATATATATGCTATTTCTGTCTTCCTAACAACACAGTCACATAGTTTCAATACTTTCATTAAAAAATAAATAAAAATAAAAACGCAAACATAAATTGAACTAGTCTCCTAAATATAGTTTCTGTACATTTAAAATTAACTTTGCAACCATAAACAAGCTATGAACGATTCTAGTCTCCTAAGTTTTCATCGTCATCTTCTTCTTCTGTATGATTCAATCAATGCAACGACTTCAGGTGCTCGAGGCAGACCTGCAGGCTTGCGGTGTGGATGCTGCAGGCTCATGTAAAATGGTCCTAGATGGCAACATGGACGCAAGGGCAGGGTAAACAATCGACGGGCGCATGTGCACATGGACTGAGATGTTGTTGGGGAGGAACCTGGCTCCTGATGTGGACCGTTACTTGTATGCACCACATGTTACAGGCACGAGGTGTACTGTGGCTTATCGTGCAAGTGTAATGACTAATGAGTGACGATCTAGGCAAAAAAGACCTCAACTAGGAGATAAACCATAGTAGACCTTAAAATTTAAGGAACATATCTTTAGAAAAAAGAGATTTTACAAGATCACGGGTAATTTGTTTTTCCCAACAATGCTAAATGCGTATGACAAGCTGTTTAAGAACAGAGCAACAAACACGCACCTTTAAATCATGATATTTTAACTGCATCTTTTAGAGCCATAAAATTTAAATTATAGTTTCAACTTCTAGACTCTTCTATTTTATAGCCATAAACATTATATTTGCCCCAACCTCTTTTGCTTTTACAGTTTTACTGCACAACATACAAATCTTACTATTCGATTCTAAAATTACAGATTATTATTTTAAGGTGAACACTAATAAACTACCAGGAAACTAATTTATGCTGCAGGTCATGACAATGTTCTAGTTTAGTTAGAAGCGTGGCTTAGCAACGACGAGCAAACCAACTTTCCTGTGCGTTGTGACGCCAAAAACTTCAGCCATGTCCAAATCCTTAGCTGTAACACCAGGAGGAAGCACCCAATCAAAACTATGGAGTAACTGAGCCAAAGCAAGCTCAATAACCGCTGTTCCAAACGTTACAGCAGGGCATATTCTTCTTCCAGCCCCGAAAGGTATAAACTCGAAATCTGTCCCTTTGAAATCAATAGGACTATCAACAAATCTCTCTGGCTTGAATGTTTCTGGATCTTCCCAACTTTCGTAATCTCTCCCTATTGCCCATGCATTAACAATTATCCTAGTCTTCTCCGGGATATCATACCCGGCGATTTGACATGTTCTGCGGATTCTCTTGGCAATAGCAACGGAGCTGGAGGGTGAAGGCGCAACGTCTCTTTGATGACTGCTTTCATGTAGTTAAGTTGAGGCAGATCGCTCTTTGAAACCACTTTTCTGTCTCCGACGATGCTTCGCACTTCGGCTTGTACTTTCTCCAAGGGTTTAGGGTTCATGATGAGCTCTGTTATCGCCCAATCAAGGGTGATGAAAGTTGTGTCTGTTCCTACAGCAAACATATCCTACCAAGCAGAGGATATACTACTAATTAGCAAATTTTATACAAAACCAAACGAAGAAAAGAAAAATGGAAAATCTATTGGCACTAGTTCAGCGTCTGGGAAAGGACTTATATTCTTAGGCTTTTAGTCTGAAACCAGAGAGATTTTCTTCAAATTAATGAAATGAATACCGATGAGACTCCATTTCAAAAAATAATTAAAAAAAAGATTAGTTTGCTCAAAGTTAAAATAAAAAGCTTATTTATTATGAGGCTAACTGCTTTTATGGATGCCTTTTTTTTTTTTTGGAAATTGGGAATATGAGATTTAAATACTTTACTTTTTAGTGAGTCATATGTAAAATTGTTGTCAATCTATGCTTACAATTACTTTTTTATTGCTAATATAGATAAAGCTTTAGAAAATATAAATTTTGAGTAACAAGAGAGAATTTGGTTAATTACCAGAATGATTGCCTTGATATTATCCATAGTGAGAGGCATCTCACCCGATCCATTCCTCTGAATATCAAGCAAGACATCCACAAGGTCCTTACTCTCATCTCTATCTCTCTTGGGATTGAGATGATCTGCCACAATCCGATCGAAGAGTTGATCGAATCCCTTAAACGTCTTCACAAGTCTTGATCTCATTCCAGTTAACCCTAGCAAAAATTCCATGGACGGAAAGAAATCTGCGACGGTGAGCCCCCCAAGCAACTCTTGAAACTCTTCAAGCAGCTTCTGGAAACCCTGCTTATCATAGTCTCCGCCTTCCGAGAACACTCTTCCAAAAGCTGCCTTGCAGACAATATCGTTGGCATACTTTCCAAGCATCTTGCTAAGGTTAACAGGGCCAGGATAATGATCGGCGATGCGACGAACAAGGCGAGCAACTTCTTCTTCTCTAGCGAAGCTGAAGGATTCGACCCTTCTTGCACTAAAGAGCTCGAGCATGCAGATTTTCCTAGCGAATCTCTAATAAGCTCCGTAGGGCGAGAACCCAATGTCCGCGCAGTTGTAGAGGAGGTACTTTGCGGCGACGATTTTGGGACGGTTTGAGAAGGAAAGATCATGGGTTTTCATCACTTCCTCGGCTAATCTAGCTGATGAGATTATCACTGTGGGGACATGACCTAGTTTGAGGTAAAATATTGGACCATACTTTTGAGCTAGGTCACGGAGAGAAATATGAGGATTGTTGCCAAGCTGGTGAAGGTGACCAATTATGGGTAGTTTTGAAGGGCTTGGTGGGAGATTCAGTGCTGATATTTTAGTTTTCTTAAAGATTATCAACTTGAGAAGGATCAAAAGGGAGATGGTTGGAAATAGAAAGGTGGGTTCCTTTAGCCATTCAAGGAGAGCCATTATTGGAGTAGTCTTTTGGCCTGAAAGCTTAAGCTGCCAGTAGTTTCTTTCTAATATGTATATTGAAAAATGCGAGTTTAGGTTGAACATATCCCGACTAGTGGGTCAGGATCCAAAATTGATTTAAGACGAGAGAATGCTCAACCCACTTGTCAACATTATAACACTTTAGTGAATTGACGACATGGGACAAATCAACTTCAAATACCATACAAATAACTATTAATTTGTAAATGACAATGATTGGTGACTAGTTTAACCTAATTGAAGAGAAAAACCGACAGCAAAAGTCAATGGAGAAAATTACTTGCTGACCAGTACTGAATGGCCACAGTACAATAAGTGACATAAGAACAAATCCAGATTTAAGACAGAGATTATCAGCCCGTGCCTAGATTTGTATTTTTCTCGAATTCTCGACAAATATATTTATTGAAAGGGAAGGATCTGTTCATCACATTCACATATACATAGATCCGCATATTCACACATTTTTTTTAATTTTTTATTTTAGGGACATTGTGATGAATATTAAACAAGTGCAAAGTTAATCACACATTTTTTATGTTTTTGATTCTTAGGGACATTGTGATGAACATTAATCTCGTATAGAGTTAAACATAATTTATGTTAGGTACATTCAACTTGATGAAACTTTCATCATATTTATAAGGTAAAGATTGATGAGAGGTTCTAATTCTTTATCAATAAGAGCAATAAAATCACATAAACCAAACAAATAAACAAACACTAGATGCATAGTACTTCATCTTTAATGCGTGAATTGTGTACTTTCAGCCGTTACAAGAATTCTCAGACTTCATAAATATTAGCTCCTTGTTACATTTTGAAAATATGTGATGTTTGGATTCTTATGGATGAGATCACAACCAATTTTAATATGCTTAGTGCGCTTATGAAAAATGGCAACGTGATTACCACAATAAGAATTTTTAATTCCAGTATTTTCTAATAGAAACCTTAACCATTGTAGTTCATGAGTAGTTTGTGCCGTAGATGTGTATCAACTTCAGCAGATGACGTAGAAACATCTTGTTTTTTTTTTTTTTCTTCCAATAAAATGCGCTTTGACAAAGTAGAACACCCCTCCGTTTGGATGGGAGGTTTGTTTTTGGAAAATAGAAAATTTTTAGATATGAAAAATAAAAGATTGTTTGGAATTTTTTTAAAAAGTGAAAAATTGTTTGGATGAGTGAAAACTTTTTTTATTTAGAGAACTCTTTTTCTATTTTCCAAAAATAAAAAATTTTAGATGTTCTGATACGAAAATTTAAGAAGATTACTTTTTCTTAGAATGAAAAATTCTTCATTTTTTAACTTTGGACATGTCAAACAAACGGAGCTGAATCAATAAATAAAAAACAAAAGTAGAACGCAATATCCACTTGCCGAACGATGAGGGGACTAGGTAACTTAATTTGTCAAACACAATACCATTTGTCTTGCGAGTGATAGGACTAGGCAACAATAACTAGATAATGAACCAAATGTTGTGATAAATGATAACGAAAAGGAGTCTTAGAATTGAAAATTAAGTTATTTTAATCGTATCGTTTCAACAATTTAGTTTTATTTGTATTAAATATTGTAAAAATAAAATTAATTTGTATTAAAAATTATACTGAACTAGTAAAAGTGAAAATAAAAAATAATGAAAGTAAGTTATATCAAACTAAATTAGTTAAAACTAATTTGACCAACTTAACTTAACTTACAAGTTAAATTAAACTAGATTTTGAAACTAAATGAAATCTTTAAATAATTTTAAAAAGGTGAAAAATTCAAATGATTTTTAAAGTAATTTAAAAATGATTTTTTTAGTAGGAATGATTTGGTATTTTATTATCGTTGTAAATGTCAAAATTCATAAAATGTAAACTAAATTAGAATTAAAAAAACGAATATTATACTATCAAATGAAGAGTATTTTTTTAGGGAAGAAGATCTGTTCGTAAATATAGAAAAATGACAAAATAAGTGCATAAGTAATATTTAAAAAATATATTTAATATTTTTTAATTAGAAAATTTTACTATATAGGTCAATTAGTTTATTACTTACAAGTAAATAGCATATTTTAAACTATTAAAAATTAATAGCATAATTAAATTTAGAAATATATATACTTTTTTTCACTCCTATTTTAGTTAATTTGTTTTACCTTTAAGTTCTTCCTCATTTTTTTTTCTGTTTCTCTCTCCTCTTTTTTTGATTCTCTTTCTCTCTCTCTCTTCTGGTGTTCACATCATTGTCGCCTTCCTCTAGTAACTGTCGCATCATCGTTGGAGAAGAAAAGGCTCTCCAATGATGGAAATCAAGTGGGGAAGAGAGAGATCGTGGCAGAGAGTCACGATTCCACCAAATCACAAAGCCATGGAGCTTCTGTTGGTTTGCAACACCAGGCTTGTGCAATAACTGGAGTGCAGTAGAAGAAAAGATCGCAGTGGCTAAAAGCTTTGACTAGATCATGACAATTGAAAGTTTTGACTAAATCATGATGGTGGAAATCTCAACAGAGATGAAGATTGCGTTGGTTGGAATCTTAGTTTTGACAAGATCGCGAGCTCATGGTTCGAAAAAATGATGATCATAAACTTCAATTTACCATTCGACGGCCAAAATCAGTAGCTCACCAACTAAGAATAATGGAGATCGTCACTACCAGCCAGGAAAGATCGTGACTTTGACAAAAAACCTACAAAAAAAAAAATCACAAAACTAGAGAACAACAGAGAGAGAGAGGATTGAGAGGAATTGCAACTAAAGGCTCAAAGGTGGATTGCAATCAATAGATCGTGAATGGAGACTCACGACCTACGGCATTGCTCCTTGAAGTGCAAATCATAGGAGCGCGGAGGAGTTGCCAGTGCTGCTCATTGGAGAATCCAGTGACGATGGTGGCTTCCTATATGGAAGAGAGTGAGAGAAAGGTGGGAAGAGATGTGTGAGAAAGAGAAAGAGAGAAAGGGGAAAAGAGATTGTATAGACTATGAGGGGCATTTTTCGTATTTCATAATGGTGTAAATGTGAATTTACCAATAATATGCTATTTATTACCTATCATAAATTATTATACTATTTATTTTTATTTAACTTTCAATTTGACCTTTTTTCCTCTTTCTCCCTTTTTTTATTTTACTATTAACAATTGAAAACTCAAAGATTTGACTCTTGAATTATACATATACACATTTAACCACTTGAGAAAAAAATATAAAACATAATATTATGACAAAATAGATATATTCTAAAAAGAAATATAAAAAAGAGATATTTTATATAATTATTTCGAAGATATATATGCATGGTATTAAAAGAAGAACAGAAAGTTTGTTGGTATTTTTTTTTCTTTTTTTCCTTTTTAATCAGCAGGGAAAAAAAAATAAGCGAGTAAAATCAATTAGACATTATTTTTCTTTGTTGGATTTAACCTAAACCTGATTGTAATCCACTTATTGCTTCTTAATTAATTAGAAATTCTTTTCTATTCATTTGTATGGTCTTGGGCCATATTGTTGGAATCAATGGGTAAAGACTTTTTGTAACTCAATTTGTCTTTATAAGAGCATGTGCCGTGCATGGCAACCTATATGAGAAGGAAATCCCATGTTGATCTAGTATCTAAAGTTGATAGAAATACAAAGCGGAGTTGTTTTTGTAAAATTTCTTTGGGGATATTTCACTGGAGAGTTCTTCACCAGTTAATATAATCTGTGGAGAGTTCTTCACCAATTAAAATAATTTCAAATTAGTGATTACAGATATAATCAAATGGTAATATCATATCTAATTTTATTTAAAGGTATAAAGTTTGAATCTCTTCGTCCCTAAGTTCAAAAATGAAACAAAACAATTCCAAACAAATTATAAACATGGCCATGGTGTTTCCAAATATATGTAGAAAGCTTTACGTCTTGAGCTCTCATTTGAAGCCTAAAGTACTATGAAGGGAGGTTTTTCTTTTCGTTGCGAAGCACATACTTTATTTTTATTTTAATATGATTTTGCTCATATTTAATATTAAAAAACATGCACCGACTCTTCTGTTTCGTTTGCGTCATTAATGTATTGTTCAACATTATTAATACTCAAAAGTATTTTTCAAAAAGACAGGTGATTGTTTTCTAAAAAATAATCTTATTTTAATTATAATAAATAATATTACATTTATGTCTCCATCAATTTCTTTTATTTTAATTTATTACATTTTGAGTGTGGAGGCATGATTTTCCCTTGTCAAGTAAATCTTCCACTTCCGATAATATTATTTGTATCATTATTTTTCACAAGATTCTGTCAAATCTATATACGGTTTGATTAGGTCGGTGGATGGGTAGAAAGTTCTTCCCTTATATTTTTGTCTTTCAATTGTGGCTATTTTCACTGATAAACAAAATCCCACAATTAAATTTTCACAAAAATAATATATATGTTTTATCCGACTCAGATCATCAAATTATATATCATTATCATAACTATGTAAGTCGATCAAATTCTTGCCCTAGGAAAGAATAGAGACATATAAGGCGAGAGGCAAGTGGCAAAATGTGCCTAATGTTATTTACAATTATATTAATTATCAGGTAAGCATCTCTCTTTAATGGAAGATATATTCCACAATATTATATTTAAAGATGACGTCCACCGTTTATTTCAATATGCTTAGTGTTAGATATTGACTTGTTTGTCTTTGCTGGAAATATCCCACATTGTGTATGTATGAAGGAGGTATGTGTCTTTGGTCCTATAAATAGACCCTTACCCTCCAAGTGTAATCATCCCTAAAACTTCTCTTCTTCCTTTAGTTACATATTTGTGGAGGTCTTTTAATTAAAACCTCCCATCAGTGAATAATTGAAAAATTACTGAAAAATTATAACGTTTGAAGATAGTGAAGTGATCTCTCGCTACGGCGCCTGAAAGTAGGCAAATTACTGAATCTTGTAAAATCTGGTGTGGTTGTTTCTCTATTCTTTATTTTATCATTTTGATATTTGTTTTGTATTCAATTGAAATATTTTTTAGGTTTGTTTATTGTGTATAGTATAGTGTAGTTAACACAATAATGTTAACATATATAATACTATTCATTTATATGGTACTGTTTACTATATGATACTATTCACATATATAGTACTATTTATTTATACAGTACAGTTCATTGTGAAATTGTTTTGTTAGGGAAATTACTCGGTTTCCCAATAAGTGGTATCAGAGTCAACGGTTTATCTTAGACTTTGTTGTATTTGATTGTGAGTGAATGTATTAGTTTGTTTTAAAATGACGATGGAAGTTCCAATAATAAGGAATGTAGACACAGCCACGACATTAACCTCCTTGTTTATACTAATGAAGACTGTGTTATTAAATTCAAGATTTTTGGTGGAATTATTTGATAGTATTGATCATTTTGGCATGTGGTGAGATGAAGTGCTAAATGCTCTATTTCAATAAGATCTAGACATAGCCATTAAAGAAAAAAAGCCAGATGATGTAAATAAGAAGGATGGAAGACTATTAATCATTTGGAGTGTGGAACAATTCGGTCGTGCCTTTCTAGAGAATAGAAGTATGCTCTCAAGGATGAGACTTTTCCATACAAGTTATGAAAGGCATTGGATGATAAGTTCTTGAATAAGAATAGTCAACTGTGGCTCTATATGAAGAAAAGATTGTTCTGCTTCAATTACTGACTAGGTGCCTCTATGAATAATCACATTATTGCTTTCAATTAATTGGTAGTAGATTTGTTAAATTTAGATAAAACATTCAAAGGTGAAGATTTAGCTTTGATGTTATTAATATTGTTTCCCGATGAATTTGAATACCTTGAGACTGCTTTACTTCATAGGAAGAATAATGTGTCCTTTGATGAAGTTTGTACTGCTTTATATAGTTATAAATTAAGAAAAAAGGATAAAAATGAAAGTAGGAACATCACAGCAAAAGCAATGATAGCAAGAGGTCATTTGTAAAGCCAAAAACCAGAAATGAGAAGGAGATCTTATTGAAAACTAGACTTAGTAAAGATGAGTGTGCTTTTTTTTTTTTTCATGAGAAAAGACATTGGAAGAAAGATTGCCCTAAGTTGAAAAAGAAGAAAAAAGCTGCCCCAGATGCAAATGTAGTTGAATATGACAGTAATGTAGAACTCTCATTGGTTGTTTTGCATTGGATAACACATTCAAATGAATGGATATTAGACTTGGGTTGTACCTATCATATGTCTCTCAATCGGAAGTGATTCTTTGATCTTAAAGAACTAAATTAAGAAATTGTTTACATGGACAATGACAATACCTATAAAACAACCGTTATAGGTTCAATCCGATTGAATAACCATGATGGATCAACTAGGATTTTGATAGAAGTTCAGTATGTGCCAAGTTTGAAGAAGAGCCTTATCTCTTTGGCAACTTTAGGGTCCAAAGGCTTAGTTATGACGATATAAGATGAAGTTCTAAAGGCTACATCAAGCACACTCGTGGTGATGAAAGGTGTCAGAAGAAATAACTTATATTACTACTAAAGTAGTATTATTATTAGGATAGCAACAACAGCTTTTGAGGATGATAAGGAGTCAGAGGCAACAAAGTTGTGGCATATGTGTTTGGGACATACTAGTGAAAAATCTTTACAAATTTTGGTGAAGCAAGGATTGTTGAAAGGTGCAAGGCTTGTAAGTTAGAATTCTACAACCATTATGTTCTAGGAAAGCATAAGAAAGTGAAGTTTGCTACTGTTATCCATAATATGAAAGGTATTTTAGATTATGTTCATTTAAATATGTGGGGACCTTTCAAGACACCTTCCTTAGGAGAAAAACACTACTTTGTAACTATCGTTGACCATTATTCTATAAGAGTTTAGGTGTATAATATGAAGACTAAGAATGAAATGCTTGGAGGTTTTTTTAAGTGAAAAAATATGGTCAAAAACCAGACTGGTAAGAAGATCAAGCGGCTCTAAACAGACAATGGTGAAAAATACAAGAGTGATCCATTCTTTGATATTTGCAATGAGTATGGCATTATTTGAAACTTCACAATTAGAGATACACCATAATAGAATGGGGTGTCAAGGCCATGAACTGAACATTAGTAGAGAAAGTTCAGTTTATATTGTTTAATGTTGGGTTAGGCAAGAAATTTTGGGCTGCACATCATGTCATTAACCATTTACCATCATTTGCTATTGCTGGTAATTATCTTTGGAGGTATGGTTTGGAAAACTTACTACAGATTATGATTCCTTCATATATTTGGTTCCATTGTATATTATATTATATTAAGGAATCAAAGTTGGATCCAAGTGCAAAGAAGGCTCTGTTTATAGGAATCACCTTTAAGATAAAGAGATTCCGTCTCTAGTGTTCGAAAACAAATAAGGTAACCTTTTGTAGATATGTAACCTTTGATAAGTCTCCTATATTGAAGAAGATAACAAATGAAGTTGGTCATACCATTAACACTCCATAGAAGGAAGAGAGTACTTCAAAATAGGTGGAGTTTAAGTAGATGATGATTAGTCTAGCAAAGGAAGTAGAAGTTGCAAGTGATTCTCCAGCAGCAGAAGATGAATCAAATACTATAGAGGTTCTACCCTAAGAACCACTACAATAATTAGACTCAATTGCAACAAGAAGGCCAAGATGGAAAATTTGTAGACCTGTTCATTTTATTGATATGGTGGCCTATGCACTTCTAGTTGTAGATAAGGACGTCCCTTCTAAATTTCAAGAAGCATCCCGAAGTTCAGAGAGTGGAAAGTGGAAGAAATCTATGGATGAAGAGATGTAGTCTCTTCAAAAGAACAAGACTTGGAACTTGGCGTAACTACTGAAGGATAAATGGGCAATTAGGTGCAAATGGGTATATATGAAGAAAAAAGGATATTCAGATAAGAATGATGTTTGCTACAAGGCAATATTGGTGGCTAAATGCTACACTCAAAAGGAGGTAATTGACTATAATGAGGAATTTTCTTCAATTGTGAAGCATTCCTTCATTAGAATTTTATTAGTTTTGATAGCACGGTTGAATTTAGAGCTAGCTCAATTAGATGTGAAGACCACTTTTTTACACAATGATTTGGAGGAGGAAATCTATATGATTCAGCTAGAAGGATTTAGGATTGTTGGTAAAGAAAATTGGGTTTGCAAGCTAAATAAATTGCTATATGGATTAAAGTAGTCCCCAAGGCAGTGATACAAGTGGTTTCATAGCTCTATGAGAGGGCATAAGTACACTAAAAGCAAATACGATCACTCTGTGTATTTGCGAAAGCTACAAGACAGATCTTTTATTTATCTACTTTTGTATGTTGATGATATGCTGATTGCATTGAGTAGTCAAGTAGAGATAGATAAGTTGAAGGCTTAGTTGAATCAAGAGTATGAGACGAAGGATCTAGGTGAAGCTAAGAAGATTCTCGAGATGGAAATAAGTAAAGACAGAGCTAAGCGTAAGCTTTACTTAACATAGAAGCAATATCTGAAAAAGCTATTATAGTGTTTTGGTATGAATAATAATTCAAAACTTATGAGTACCCCACTTGCTCCACATTTAAAGCTTTATGTCTAGATGTCCCCCAAGAGTGACGAAGAGTGAGAACATGGTTAGAGTTCCATATGCTTATGTGGTGGGTAGTTTGATGTATGCGATGATGTGTTCAAGGCCAAGTTCACAGATAGTTAGAGTAGTGAGCTAGTACATGTATGATCTTGGAAAAGGATATTAGCAAGCTGTAAAAAAGATTATACGATATATTCTGAACACCATAGATGTTGATTTGGCATTTGAGCAGAATATTGATATTGGTCAATTTGTAGTTGGATATTATGATTCTGACTAAGCAAGTAATTTTGGACAAGCATAGATCAACTACTAGCTAATTGTTTACTTTAGCTAAGGCACTAGTTAGTTGGAAGTTTACTTTACAATTAATGGTTGTTTGTTTAAAATAGAGACAGAGTACATGGCAAAAACAAAAGCTGTTAAAGAGGCAATTTGGCTTCAAAGGATGCTTGAAGACTTGAGAATTGATCAGAAGCATATCAGAGAGCATAGTGATAGTCAGAGTGCTATTGGCTTAGTAAACAATCAAATTTTTCATGCAAAAACAAAGCACATCGATATTCAGTATCCCTTTGTGCGAGAGATTCTTGAGGAAGGTGAGATACTTCTTCAGAAGATTTGAACTGAAGAGAATCCTGTAGATATGATGACCAAAGTGGTGATAATTGTCAAATTTAAGCACTACTTGGACTTGATAAATATCCTACAAGTTTGAACACCTTCAGGTGTATGGAACCAGTAGGTGCATTTGGAGGCACTGTTGTGAATGACTTTATTAATTTGAGGATATAAGGAATTGAGAAATTGAGTAGGACTGACAAACTCACTAAGGTGAAGATTAGATATTGGCTTGTTTGTATTTATGGAAAATACCCACATTGCTTATGTATGAAGGAGACATGAGTCCTTGTTCCTATAAATAGACCCTTGCCCTTCAAGTGTAAATCATCTCAAAAACTTCTCTTTGTCCTTTAATTAAATATTTGTGGAGCTCATTTAATTAGGACCTCCCATCAATGGGTAATTGAAGAATTATTAAAAATTTGTAATTTTTGAATATAGTGAAGTGATATCCTACTGCGGCGTCCAAGGAGTAGGTGAATTACAGAACTTCATAAAATCTGATGTATTCATTCCTCTATTCTTTATTTTAGTATTTTGATATTTGTTTTGTACTTAATTTTAATATTTTTCTGGTTTGTTTATTTCATACAGTATAGTGTAGTTAATATAGCACCGTTCAGTATGTGATACTGTTTATGTGTACAGTATTATTTATTTATACAGTACTCTTCGCTATATGATACTATTTACGTGTACAATATTATTCATTTATAGGGTACTGTTCATTGCAAAGTTGTTTTGTAAGGGAATTATCCGGTTTCCCAACACTTAGTGCCCTCATGAATAACAGGACTGGCAGCAATGTGAATGGTGGCTTGATTTGCACAAAACAATGTTTATCAGCGGTTCACAAGCATTGTAGTTCATAAGCAGTTTGAGTCAAGGCTCTGTATTCAGCTTTCATAGATGATCTAGCTAGAAAGGACTAGGATATAAATATATATATATATTTTTTGTCTTCCAAAAAATTGGGCTTGTCCAAGTTGAACATTATATCCATTTGTCGAACGACAAGTGATACGACTAAATGACACGGTTGCTGAGCTGGTTCTATTCCCTTCTGCTGGGAGATAAGCCATTAATGTAGACCTCAATATTAAATTTAAGAAATGCTGATACGAATTTATCGTTACAAAAGAAGGGAATTTTATTCCACGATCACGGTTTGTTTGTTTTGCCAAACAGGTTATAATATGGCAAGCTATTTAATTACACGGCACCAAAGATTATATAGCACAACACATGTCCACCGTTTCAGTAACTCTAATTATAACAGATTAATTATTTTAAATTGAACACAAATAAAATTACCAATAAATTTAATCACTTATTATATATGCTACATGTAATATTTTTCTAGCTAGCTTAGTTAAAAGCGTGGCTTAGTAACGACGATTAAACCAACTTTCCTGTGCATTGTGATGCCAAAAACCTCAGCCATGTCCAAATCCTTGGCGGTAACCCCGAAGGAAGCTCCTAATCGCAGCATTGAAAAGTTGAGGTAAAGCGAGCTCAATAGTCGCCATTGCAAACAAGACCTGGGCAGATTCTTCTACCAGCCCCGAATGGTAAAAACTCTAAATCCGTCCCTTTGAAATCAATAGGGCGATCAACAAATCTTTATGGCTTAAATGTTTCTGGATCTCTCCCTATTGCCCATGAATTGACACAGATCCTCGACTTCTCTGGGATATCATACCCGCTGATTTCGACATGTTCCGTGGATTCTCTTGGCATTAGAACCGGAGCCGGAGGGTGCAGTCAAAACGTCTCTTCGATGATTGCTTTCACGTAGTTAAGGTGGGGCAGATCAGTATTTGATGTTGTCAATTTTGACAGCCTTTTGTACGAAAAGTAAAAAATAAATAATAAAACCAAACCCAATAATTTTTGCCTTCAACCATATTTATTTAACAACTTCTTCACATGTTAGTTATTTGCTAGTCAAAACGGGTAGAAGTACTTGCTGGAAAAAGAAATTTAGAGAACTATTGGGAAAAAGAGAAGGATTTACACCAAAAAAAAAAATAGAATAACGAGAACTGTTTTTTCTGTCTGGTACAGTGTCTAAGACTACATCCGTTAGATCCTTATCGTTAGCTCATGATTCGGTGAGACCACACCTCACATATCCTTGTTCTTGCTTTTTGTCTGATGTTATCTAATTTGTAATAGGGTGACACGTTCTTCATGTCTGCCTGCCTGTAGGTCCATCAGCGAACTTCCTAGCAATGTCTGAATTAATAACATGAAGTATGCTGACACCGATAGTCTGCACGCTTTCCGGAGTTACAAAATAATGTACATTCATCTGCTTCTTTTAATATATTAAAAAAAAGTGAATATAAATTACTTATTATAACTACGATGAGCATAGAATAATATATTTTTTTAAAGGATATTAGGGCAAAAAAAAAACTCACACGCACACTTGGCTTACGTACAAAACAATAACGTTACATTATTTACGAGGACATTATTACAAAATTTTAAAATATTTTTTCCTTTCTCGAATTTTTTTTGTTTAACATATGGAGATTTAATATTAACAACTTAAGTTAAAATTAGGTTTGATTTATCGGTAAACTATATATCTGCAACTGCATTTCATTTCCTTCTTCTATCTCTGCGTTTTGCCTTTGCATGTTTATTAGTACTTCTAAAATGTTTTTGAAAATCTGATTCCCACAAATGGTTATAATTAGCAAGATAAATATATAATTTGCCGAAATAGAGTGAGTATTTATTTACAACAAAGTTAAAATCTCAACATTTTGTGACGTATTTATCGGAAAAATGTAGATGGAAAAAAGGGTAAATGAAAAATATGATTCTTTGGTAGACTCTAGTGCTCTTGGGATCAAGGATCAAAAAAGGACAAATGTGCTTGAACGGTACAAATTGTTGGAAACCGCTCATGGTGGAGAAAAAAAGAAAAACGGAAACTCTTAGAAGACGCATCTGAATCACTAATTTAAAATGAAAAATTTAAATCAGAGTTGGTTGATTTTTAAAATAATAATTAAATTTTTGTTGATTTTTTTTGAAAAAAGACAAAATAAACCTAAAAAGTTGGATTTAGGGTGGAATTTCAAATGCATTATAAGAAAAAAAAATCAAATATAGGATAGGTAGCATAATTTCAGATCCTTTTTTTTTTCTTTCTAAAACTTTTAAAATCTGTATATTTTAATCATTTTATATCTCTTAAAATCATTATGTATGTGGTGTCATGTTAGGAACATTTGGATATAGCATTACACTGGAATGTAATGCTTTGAATATAACACGTGTTTAGATATTTTGTATTTACATAATATTTAAATGTAATGTATGTTTGTGTTGTTGGTGAGAGAGATATATAATATGTAATATGATTGGTAAAAATAAATAAAAAAAGAGAAGAAAGAGAGAGAATATATGATATAATTGATAAAAATAAATAGAAAAAAAGAATAATGAATATTGGTTGTATCATATTTTAAATTTAAAATTTTTTGTATTTAAACGTAATATTTGATATACCAAACATATATTTAATTGCATTTCCATGCAATATAAATTGAATGGTGTTTCCAAACACCCGATGCATACACAAAATTAGAAATAGATAACTTATCAATCACAAGGTAAAAGTAGATATTTCGGAAATAAATAGTGCCAAAAAAACTAATTTTAATCCAAACTTTAAATAACAATTACCATAGGTACATTAAAAAAATCCAACATAAATATATTTCAATTAGGTTAAAAATAAAATAAATGAAACTAATACAATATTTAAATTGACGACATACTATTCATGTAGAAGAAATACTACATATGCTTATTTTTATATGACCTAAATTTACTGTAGGCACGTTTATAGAGCAAGGTTTCTTTTTTACCACCAGATACATATTGAAAAATGTATCGTAGACGATGCACACAAGATTGCTCCACCTATAAATATAATGGTTATAATTTTATCTAAAAATTCTGTCAATAGGTAAAAAAAAAAAAAAAAAAAGTGCCCTAACATCAATCTAAAACCAATTTGAAAAACTGTCAAATGATATTGGCTCAATCAAAGTTAGAATAAATTGACCAATCCAAACTTTACCCATCGCTCTTGACACATCTTGGTCATAACTAATACTCTTAATCTTTTTTTTGTTCGACCACCAAATATATGATGGTCTAATAATAAATGATTTTCATGGTGGGTCGATTTGAGTGTTGGGTGGTTTTTTTAAGTCTAAAAGTTTGTTTCTTACCATTTTAGTACTCAATATAAAGTGAATAATGTCACATCCCACATCTTATTATGGCCAACATATTTGGTATTATTTTTAATAATATCTACTTTTATTTTAGTTAAAGTAATGCTCAAATTTAATTTTTACCAGCTGGAGAAATAGTACATAAGGAGACGAAATCACACAAACAACCCAAAAAAAAAAAAAAAAATCCAATATCAATACTCGCTAGGGAAATGTGGTTTGGCAAGGGCATCCAAACCATATTTCCTGCGCATGGTGATGCCAAAAACTTCAGTCATGTCCAAATCCTTAGCTGCAACACCAGGAAGCTCCCAATCAAAGCTATAGAGAAGCTGAGCCAGAGCAAGCTCCACACTCGTGGTTGCAAACTCAATGACAGGGCAAATTCTTCTACCAGCTCCGAAAGGCATCAGCTCAAAATCTCGCCCGCTAAAATCGATACAACCATCGAGAAATCCTTAGGGTTCAAAGGTCTCCGTATCTTCCCAACTTTCCGGATCTCGCCCAATTGTCCATGCATTGACAAAGATCCTTGTCTTGGCTGGAATGTCGTGCCGGTCAATGACCACATGTTCTAGGGATTCTCTGGGAAGTAAAAGATGTAATCTGAATGTCTCTTTGATGACTGCTTTCATATAGTTTGGTTGAGGCTGATCACACTCTAAAACCACTCTTCTTTCTCCCAAAAAACCTTCGTACTTCGGCTTGAGCTTCTTTCAAGGCTTCCGGTTCATGATGAGCTCTGTCATTGCCCAATCAAGGGTTATGAAGGTTGTATCAGTTCCCGCAGCAAACATGCCCTATCAAGCAGCCACAATTTATTCTATTGAGTATCATTTTTATTTATAAGATAGTGCCCCAGTTTGTAATACATCAGTTATAGATCAGTAAATTATTGCTTCACATCAGTTTATCACTTGTTGATCACTAAGTCTATCAGTGATTATCCATTGAAAAAGCAACAATTTTTGTAAATAAATAAACATAACTTGAGATATTTGTTGAAATATAACTGTCATAAAAAAAAAAAAGATAGTTTTTTTTTTCCCCAAGAAATTTAAATCCTTAAGATAAGATGAATCCACACATTTGGACATTTGGCTCAATTTGCCAAAGCGTAAGAGAAAAGTTATGAAAGTAAATTATAGCATATAGATGAGAACGATTGGTTTTCATGAGTGATTAGACCAACCATATAATAATCTTAATTAAAAAGGTTATACATTTACTCTAATGCAAAATTTTCTGATATAATTAAGGCAGAAAAAAAAAACAAAAAAATTATATTTAATCATTATCGGCGTGAGTCGATTTGGGCACTTCTCTAACTTGTCAATCTGGATTTAGTTTATGGTTTAACATGTTTTGTGTTTAAGTCAGAGGTCTTGATTAGCCCTTGCATGGTTTTCCGCCTTTTAAACTTATTGTAGTCTTATTTTTTTCTTTTGTGTTCTTTTCATTTAATAATATAAGTTCTGGGGACTTGTAGAAAGAGCCAGTGGGTATCAACATTAGGACGTGCCTAGATCACTCTAATGTTCGTTGTCTTCTCTTATCATTTATTTGTAAAAAGTTATCGTGATAAATAAAATAAAATAAATACAAAATGAGAGCGTTGACATTATCCGACGTGCCAGGCATCTCGCCAGAGCCATTCCTCTATATATCAAGCAAGACATCAACAAGATCCTTTTTGGTCTCATCTTTTTCTCTCTTGGAATTGAGATGTTCGGCGACAATCTGATCGAAAAACTCATCAAGCGGATTAAAGGTGCGGACAAGTCTCGATTTCATTCCCGTTAAGCTGAGTACAAACGATTCCACGTAAGCAACTTTAGGAAACCCTTCTGATCAAAATCTCCTCCTTCCGAGAAGTCCCTCCCAAAAGACACCTGCAAACAACATCATTAACATAAAGCCCTAGCATCTTACTGTGATTAACCGTTCCGGGATAAGGCTCGGCGAGGCGAGTAAAAAGGCGAGAGACTTCTACTTCTCTAACAAAGCTGAAAGATTGTACCCTTTTAGCACTGAGAAGCTCAAGTATGCAGATCTTCCTAATGGGCATAGGCTCCATAAAGTGAGAAACCCATGTCAGTGCAATTGTAGAAGAGGTACTTGGCGGCGATGAGTTTAGGACGGCTCGAGAAAGGAAGATCATGGGTTTTCAGTGCTTCTTTTGCTAGTCTTGGTGATGAGATTATCGCAGTTGGGATCTGACCTAGGTCTAAGTAAAATAAATTGGGCCATACTTTTTTGCCAAGTTATGGAGAGAGACGTGAGTCTTGTTTCCAAGCTGATGGAGGTTCCCAATGATGGGTAGTTTTGGAGGGTTTGAGGGAGATTAAATCCTGGTATTTAATTTGGTTTGTTCTTGAAGATGAGAACTTGAGCAATACTATAAGGAAAATTGTGGGAAACAATACAGGCAAATAACTTTCAAGGAGAGCCATGTTGAAGTCTCTCTCTCTCTCTCTCTCTCTCTCTCTCTCTCTCTCTCTCTCTCTCTCTGTTTTTTATTTTATTTTATTTTATTTAAGAAAAGGGAGAAATGCATCTATGTTATATGTCTATCCTCGCATTCATTTATAGACAGGTTCCATCTCATTTATCTCAACTATGGTAATGTCATTTTATGATAATGTTAACAAATAACATTCAATTAGTTATGTAACGAGATTTGTTATGCTCAACGTAATTTGATGAAAACAAAAGAGAGAGAAATTATACCACAAAGATTGTGGATAGAGACATATGAACGTTTAATTTTATTACATATATCACTTAACCACATGAGATAATGGGATCATATATAACAGCTTCGTACGTGATTAACGGCTTTATTGTTTTATGATATGGTTACCACAATAACAAGTGAGTTTGCCCTTCATATAATATATATACACATTGCTAAGCTTATATAATATTAGAGTAGACGCAAGTTGGTTCTTTATAAGCTAAAAATATGTCGTGGTTAACTTAAAAAAGAAAAAAAAATGTGCGCGTTCATGAAGTTTTTGTAATAATTAATTGATTTATTTATAATTTAATGTAAAATTATATGTAACAGGATATTATTTAAAATTGTTAAGGCAGAAGAAAAGTATAATAGAGAAACATTACAACGAAATCAATTGATTATTATAACACTGTATAAAAATAACTATAAATCCAAAAGTTGAGGAGGAAAGTCTGCGTATGTATTGCACACAATATATACTACTACATAAAAATAATTATAAGAGAAGTTAGGCTGGGTGGCTGTGTTGCCACCCAACCTTTAATATGTAACCTATATTTTTGTAATTTAGTTAGATGGCCTAATTAGTCAATTTGAGATACTGATTTTCCATTTTTGCCCTCATTTAATTCATCCCTATTCACGTTCTTTAGGTTTTTGTTTCTCCTCCTTCACACGCTTCTTCTTTTGCTCAGTATTGGGTTTGAATTTTGAACGAAATCTGTCTTCCTATGTCATATGGAATCTGGAACAATTTGTTTATTTTTTATTTACTTATGAGTTTTCATTAGGTTTTATGAAGAATTATTTGGTTATCTATTGCGTTTTAGTTATTTTAATATTTCTTTGTTTTGGTGATTTCTGGACTTTCGTTCTTTAATTTTGAAAAAAGAAAAACATGTACTTGATCCACTTTTTCAATTCCTACGTTATTTTTGTGTTTTTAAACTATTATGATTAATTACTGATTAATTATAGATTATCAAAATAACAACAAATTATAGTCCATAGTGATTGATTATAGATTCCGTCAAGATAACAACAAATATTAGTTAATTACCAATTAATTTGTAATCAATCACTGACAACAAGTTAATCAATAATTGACTCCTTACTTAATTTCCTTAGTTTCTACTAAAAACAACATCCCAATTTTAAAAAAATGATTAACCTGATTTATACAATGGTAAGAGATTTGCGACGATGGATCTACACAAGAACGAGGGGTTCAACTAGAGCAAAGGCGATTTTGTTCCGATTGAAGCATCTCTAAAAGGTGTTGGCAAAGCAATTTGGGATAAAAGAGCACGGGTTTGACAACGAGGGAGAAAGGCTGAGGTTGACGGAGATAATGATGGAGAAACAAGAATGTGATGGTTGTACGATGATGGGTGGCACGCAGTAGCGAGGAAGAGTGGTGATGGAGGCTCTGATTTTCATTGAATTTGTAGAAGAGGTGGAGATGAAAAGTTTGATGAAGGTGAAAGGGTAATTGTGTCATTTGAGCTTTATATAAAAAGAAAAAAAAACCTTTTAACTAATTTTAAAAAACAGGGGAAATTGTAATAAATAGGCCAATTATTTTAATCAATAAAAATAAATAGCATATTTACTTAACTTAGAAAATAAATAACAATTTTGATTTAAGAGTCATGTAATTTTATAATTATACCCATATTTCTTTCTATATTTTATTTCTCTCTCTTTCCCTTTCCCTTTCTTTTTTTTTTTTTTTTGCGAACTTTTGTTGGGGACTAGACTTCTCGTTTTTATTTTTTCTGAAGAATTATCTGTTTGTTTCTTGAGAAAATTTTGGGTAAAGAATTGGTAAATAAATGATTTACACACGTAAAAAAATTATTTACCAGTAAAATTTTAAAGTTATTTGCTTGTTTCCTGAGAAAATTCTGGATAGAGAATTGGTAAATTAATAATTTACATATGTAAATAAATGATTTAATAAGTAAAAAATATTTTTAAATAAATTTATTAAGATTTACACATAAATGATTTTTTGAAATTTTAATTATAATAAATTATTATTTACCAAAGATATACTATTTATTAAAGTACTAAGGTGCCGTTTGGCACAAGTATTTCATTTTAACTTCATTCAAATACAATACAATTTTATACCAAACACAAATTTTACAACAGTGCTACGAAAACAATTACTATTTAAAATATTTTTAAAACAATCACATCAACTTTTCAACTCCACTATTTATCTCTACTTTTACCAATCACATCAACTTTTCAACTCTAAAATACTTTTCATCCAAACACACATTTCATTCAAATACAAAACAAATACTTTTCAACCAAATACAATATTCAAAAAATAAATTTCATTCAAATACAATCAAAATGCAATGCGTTTACCAAACGCCCCCTAAAACTTTCCTATTATTTATTTTTATTCAAAATTTTGATTTCCCTCCTCTCTTAAAAACAGTTATCTGTTAAAGTTGGGCCTTCAATTGGGCCATTTTCCTCCAAATCTCTAATCATAAATCCTAAAGTTGAATAAGAAAGTCTGCCTATGTATTGTACACGATATTGCACACGACACAAATGCGAAAATAATATACACACATGAATCAAAGCCAGTTGTAATTTAAAAAGAATGATAAGGACAAAATCAGAGTAGTGTGCATACGTATGAATTTATTGGAAGAAGGAAAAAAACGACAAAGAAAAAAATGAAAGTGATAAATTCATTGGTCTGTTTGTGATTCAAATTGCAAACCAGAAATTCTTAGTCGTTTTTTTCTTTCGTCCAATCAATTCATTGGTCTGTTTGTGATTGAAATTGCAAACCAGAAATTCTGAAATTGTGATAAGGGCAAAATCAGAGTTGTGTGCATACGTATGAATTGATTGGACAAAGGAAAAAAACGACAAAGAAAAAAATGAAAGTGATAAATTCATTGGTCTGTTTGTGATTCAAATTGCAAACAAGATATTTTTTGTCGTTTTTTTCTTTCGTCCAATCAATTCATTGGTCTTTTTGTGATTGAAATTGCAAACCAGAAATTCTGAAATTGTGGGTTTTTTTTTTTTTTTTTGAAGGCGAAATTGTGGTATTATATGCCCATTAATTTTTTTTGGTAAGTTAAATGCCTGTGAATAACCTAGTAGTAGTACAACCTTCTTTAAATGTATGAAAGGGGCAAGAGCGATAGTACAAGAGACATGCTAGTGTGAAAAAGATGGTACACTGACGTCTTTTCTAATGAGAAAGCTCCCGTACAATAATTCGTTCAATTAATTATTTATAAACAATTTAACATTCTAGTTATCAAGCCCATTTGTTTTAATGGGTGAGCGGAGGTTTAGGATATTAGGTTTTAAATTTAAAATGATTGAAGATATATTCTTTATATTTTAAATACAAATATTTAAATAAAAATATTTGAGTCGTCGTCAAAATTAATAATTTGAAAATATGCAATCAAAATAGAATCATTTTAATATAAATATTTAAATACCTATTGGAAAGATATAGAACATAATTCTAACATTTTGAAGTTTAAACAGAAAAAGAAAGGTTTTTTTTTTAGAGAGAGAAAGAGGATGGTAGGACATTGTTCAAACACTAAATAGTATTTTACCATTCAATGACCAAATAAGTCGTAGGACTTGCAAGTAACAAAAAAAAACTAAGATAAATTATATTAAATAATAGTTTTTAAAAAATAATTAAAATAAATAATATGTTTTAAAATATTTACGGTGAATAATAGATTTATCAGACAAATAATTTATTTACGTTAGATTTGTCAAGTAAATTATTGATTTACCTTTTTTAAATATATCACTTACATCAAATTTATAATAAATAATTGATTCATATCTTATAAATATATTATTTTCTTATAAGCCTTTTATTTATCTGATAGATCTACTCTTTATCATAAATATTTTATTATTTATATTAATTATTTTCTAAAAATTACTATTTACTTCTAGCTTTCTCCTAAAAACTAATATTACAAGGTCTAAACTTACCTCTCATGGCTCTTAAGTGATAAAAGGCTCCTAAGCGATAAAAAAAAAAAAAAAAAAAAAAAAAAAAAAAAAAAAAAAGAACTCATTTTATTTGTTTTTTGATTACTTTCCTCGCGTATGTATAAGCGTGTAAAGTGGTCTTTGAGGACCTTTGTTTAAGGTGTGGTCAAAAAATATAATAATATTTTAATAATAATATTTTGATAATAATAATATATTATTTTTTAAACTTAAAATTTGAATTTATAATTTTAAGTGGAGTTAAAAACTAAATTATACATGTAATAATAATAATAATAATAATAATAATAATAATAATAATAATAATATTTTTTCGAGATCTTTGTTTGGGTCATTGTTGTGGGGCCGGTGGCCAGACTTGTTAACGTGCGGGCCATTGAGGTCTTTTAGATGGTGTTTGGTATTGTTTTTGAAATGTTTTCTGTTTTTAAAAAAATTGAAAATGAGAATGTTTTGAAAACTGTATTAAGATTATTTCTGAAACTGTGTTTGGTTATGTTTTCTGAGTGTATATTTTGAAAAACATAAAAATGAAATTTTGTTTGGTTATATTTTTTCAAAACCCATTTCATTTTCAAAAAAGTCCAAAAAACACAATATTTTTTGGAAATGAAAACAAAAAGTGAAAACAACTTTTTTTCGTTTTAAAAAAACTCAAAAAAACAACATAGTTGAA
This sequence comes from Antiaris toxicaria, assembly GCA_035233585.1. Taxonomy (NCBI): domain Eukaryota; kingdom Viridiplantae; phylum Streptophyta; class Magnoliopsida; order Rosales; family Moraceae; genus Antiaris; species Antiaris toxicaria. The sequence continues at coordinate 5,180,013 of CP141155.1, forward strand.
AACGGTGTTTTCGAAACGGTTTTGAAAACGTTAAATAAACAAATGCTATTTTGAAACCGTTTTCATTTTCTGCGTTTTTTAAAATGGAAAATCATTTTCAAGAATAAAAACAGAGATTTTCAAGAATAAAAACAGATCTCTGTTTGAATATGGCGTTTATTTTTAGAATAGAAAAATTTTCCATTTCAAAATGAAAAAATTTTTTATCCAAAAGTAAAAAGTTATTTAGATGGATAAAAAAAAAATTTCATTTCTAAAAAGAAAAATATTTTTTATATTTAAAAGTAAAATTTTGTTAATACTTGCATACAGAAATGTAAAAGGCTCATTTTTTCAAAATGAATATCTTGGTTCAAAAGTAAAAAATTATCAAAAGTGAATCTCTTAAACGGAAACTAAAAAAATGGAGGACTTACATGGTGGGGGTCAACTTTTCCCTACTAATAAGGTAAAGATCTAACTGTCATTATCTAATCGTATGGAGGGTGTATGTGTCGTCAATAACACTAAAATATAATGTAAATATAATTTATTTATTCTCCATTCTTTTTTTTTTAATTCGGTTTTATCAAAAAAAAAAAAGAAAGAAAGGTAGCGTTTGGTATTATTTTTGAAATCTGTTATGTTTTCAAATTCTTTGAATTTGATATCGTTTTGAAAACAATTATGAGAACGTTTCTGAAATTGTGTTTGGTTTTATTTTCTGAGTGTATGTTTTGAGAAACAAAAAAGTGAAACTGTGTTTGGTTATATTTTTGAAAACCAGTCATTTTATAAGTATTCTATAAAAACATATTTATGTTTGATTTTAAAAAAAATTTATTATGAATACCAAAAATTAAAAATTAATAAAATTTTTTAATTGAAAAATGAATTAAAAATTAATAACTATAATATTTAAGTAATTACTATATCAATTAAATCTTAATTAATCATAATAATTAAATCAGAGAAATGGGAGAAATGGAAAAAATGAAATCAGAGAAAACGACTAAAAGTCGTTTTCAATTTTACGTTAGGAACAAAGGAGATTTGGGATTCGTTTTGAAAACTGTTTTCAAAAACAATATAAATCAAACACAATTTCACACCGATTTTGAAATCGATTTTCTAGAAAATCGTGAAATCTGTTTTGAAAATAAAACCAAACACGCACATTGTATTTACATATAAAAAAAATGCAATACAACTTTTAAACATCATAAGAGTTTAGTTTAAGTTTGGTTACTTCCCCGTTAATCTTCCACAATTTCTCTTTTCTATTGACTTTGAGCTAAACATAACTTTCAAGAAGATATTTAGATAACATATTAAATTTATATTGTATTTGAACGTAATACATTAAATATAATATATATTTAAATTAAAAGTATTTATATTATATTTAAATATAATATTTATTTTGATAAAAAATATTTGAATTATATTCAAATATTAAGTACGTGAGAGTATAACTAAAGTCTAATGAAATTTAAGAATAAAAATAGACCTATCATATCTGAGCGAAAGTACAGTTAAATTTTTTTATTATAAAATAATGGCATAACTAAAATTTTATACATTAAAATTGAAAAAAAAAAAATTTGAAGTCTACTTTTCAACGAGGGAGTATTATTAAAGAATATAACTTTTAAAAAATTTACATAAGAGGGACAGTTAAGTTCCATCCGATCGTAGGTGATTTTGTCCTTGTTTATACGCCTATTATATTGCACACTACACGCATGACAAATTATCTGCGCATGTTTTTACAAGATACCAAAAGAAAAGGTCGCTGTGACTCCCGGTGGAAACTAGACCCCTTATAATTTAAATGATAACAATATGTATAAAAGAGTAATAATATGCCTGTTTCTTTTTTGTTTTTTATTTCTTCTGTCGGTTTGTGGTTGAAATTGCAAACCACAGAAAATCTGAAATTGTGGTATTAAACGCCCATGAGTTAAGTCGACCGTTTGAAGAAATCAGATTATTCTTCAAAATATGGGTAAAAACGATATTTTGATTTAAAATAAATGTAATTTTGTAATTATAGATATAATTTAATAATAATTTTATATTTGATTTTATTTCAAGATACAGAATAAAGTAGTTTTCATTATTACTTTCCTAAAAGAAGAAGAAGGGAAAAAAAAAATATTTCTTGTAGCCATGATTTAGTTAGCTGCTAAAAATATGTTTAGCTAGCGAAGTGTTAGGTCGGTGAATACCAACTTTATTTTTGCGAATGAAAAATATTTGTACGCGTGTTAAGATATCAAATTACCATTTCTTTTAAAGTGTTAGGTATTTAGCAATTGCAATCAACAAAAATTTGACTGCGGAAAATGTCCTCTAACATGAGGACTGAACAATTGATCATCTTGGAAACTCAGGATACTACTCTAACATCATGTTTTTCCTTTCTCCAAATGTTAGTTTAAACTTTTCAACAGGTGGACAAACTACAGAATTTCCATTGTAATACTCCTTTTTTGCTATAATCTTCTCCAATCAAAATAGCACATTTCCCAATTAAGATAATCATACGAAATCTATCTTTTTTTTTTTTTTTTCAATTTTACAAACGAGCTAATTTACATTCTCCCACTTTAAAAAATAATGATAAAAATGCTTTCATATTTTAAATCTGATAACTTTATCCTAACCCCTCTTCTACAACCCACTGAGCAAGCCCAAGCAGGATTGGAAAGACACTAGCTAGAACAGTTGATATTTCAACAGAACAATTTTGGCAAAGCCATAAGAGGAAACTTTCTATGAACAGTTAAACCACTTGTCTCAGTCATATCCAACTCCTCCCCTCTAGCTCCACCAAGCAGCTCCCAATCAAACTTGTGAACCACGTTGGCCAAGGCAATCTCGTTAACAGCCATGCCAAAGAGAACCCCAGGGCAACCCCGCCGCCCAGCGCCGAATGGAATCAACCCGAAGTCTTGCCCTTTGTAGTCCACACCTGCAGCGGCACCGTTGCTCAAGAACCTCTCTGGTATGAACTGCTCCGGCTCGTCCCACGTCGCTGGATCTCTCCCTATCGCCCATGCGTTGATGAAAACTTGACAGCCAATTGTGACGTCGTAACCCTTTATCTTGACGCATTTAGTTGACATTCTTGGAAATAGTAGTGGGATAGAAGGGGATGTAGGCGGAGAGTCTCTTTGAAAACTGCCTTCAAATAGGGGAGTCTCTCTAAATCGTCCTCTGTGAAGTCTGTTTTGTGGCCAAGAAGTGTTCTCACCTCGTTTTGAAGGTTTTTCATTGCCTTTGGATGCCTAAGAAGCTCAATCATTGTCCATTCTAGAACCGCGAATGTGGTGTCCGTACCAGCAGCAAACATGTCCTACAAGAGCCATACATAACATAGAAACAAAATTCTCATTGTGGTGCTCATTCTCCAGTAGAGATAATGGTGCTCGTTTTCTTGTCGAACATGAGAGTCAGAAATTTTTTTTAGTAGAGCTTAAAATTAACCAAAAATTAGAACTAAAACTGCAGGTTAATAATATTTTTATTTGCGTTTTTCTATTTATATCTTCATTTTTTTTTAAACGAACAAAGTTCATAATGAAATTTAATTTAATTTAAAGTTTAGACTTTAAAAAATTGTGAATGTAAAAAGAAATATAGTTGATATCTGATTTGTTTAAGTTTTAAATTTGAAATGTAATCGAAATTTAGAATATAAGTGAATTATTTAAAAAATCAAGGGACCAAAATGGAAAAAAGAATAATAATTTTGTATTTTGGGGACAAATTCCTAAAGAGCTAATGGGCCGTGGAGGCAGCTTCCCCGGGACCCCATGGTGTGCTCATTCTATAATTTAAATGAGAAATTATGAGGGCGTTTGGTTTTGTTTCCAAAACTGATTTCACGATTTCCTAGGAAATCGATTTCAAAATCTGTGTGAAATTGTGTTTGGTTTGTATTGTTTTTGAAAACAGATTTCAAAGCGAATCCAAAATCGCCTTTGCTCCCAATGTAAAATTGAAAACGATTAAAAGTCGTTTTCTCTGATTTCATTTTTCTCATTTCTCCCATTTCTCTAATTTAATTATTATGATTAATTAAGATTTAATTAATATAGTAATTACTTAAATATTATGGTTATTAATTTTTAATTCATTTTTCAATTAAAAAATTTTATTAATTTTTAATTTTTGGTATTCATAATAAATTTTTTTTAAATCAAACATAAATATGTTTTTATAGAATACTTATAAAATGACTGGTTTTCAAAATTATAACCAAACACAGTTTCACTTTTTTGTTTCTCAAAACATACACTCAGAAAATAAAACCAAACACAATTTCAAAAACGTTCTCAGAATTGTTTTCAAAACGATCTCAAATTCAGAAAATTTGAAAACATAACAGATTTCAAAAACAATACCAAACGCTACCTATAATTATACAAGTGTATGTGCTTATATGATATATCTACCGAACTAAAAATTGACATTTAGTGTTTTTTTACACGTTGTTTTTTGTTTTCTATTTTCTCTTTTTTTTTTTAATGTGCATCACCTTAATTATTAGGTCAAAGGGTTATTTACATTTTTATACACTATATTTTGTTTTTATTCAAAAAGTATATCTTGTATTTTGAAATTTTACATTTTTACACCTTCATATTACATTAAATAGGCAAATATATACATTTTCCTAATTAGCATTTAATTTTGACCATTAGAACGACTAAAATATCTTTGAAAATTAAAAAAAAAAAAGAAAATATTAAAATGATAAAAAAATTTGCCAAAAAAAAAAATCCATTAGGGAACTAAAAAACAAACATTCTTCATATGCACCCCACTCCTGCATTGGGGACAACCGAAACCGTAGCCCTCTTCTACGCCGGAGGAGACGCTAATATTTATTTATGTTTAATTAAGATAATAATTTCGCTTATTATAGGCCCCATTTATACCATATAATTTGCCATTAAGAAATAGTCTTTCAATTACTTTCCATCGCTCACCTTTCTTCCGTGCACCAAATTCTTTTCCTTCCTATCCCTCCAATTCCACTTCTCGTTTCGAAATGACTTGGGGTTGTTTGGCTCTCTGTCTTAAACTAAAAATATCGGGCTGGATTTTTGTCTATATTTAAAAAATTAATAAAAATTATAATTAGTTTTAAAAAAATTCAATCAATTCCAATATTAAAAAGTTTTATTCCTTTTTCTTTTTTCTGAACAGAAGCTTAATTCTCATCAAATTTGCCCCAAATAAAAATATTCTACTTTATAGCTTTGTGTCAGCTTAACTATATGGTGTCTTGACTCCTTTTTATCAAACAAAAGTGAAAAAATACTATGAAGTCTTGAACTTGTAAATACAATGAGACAAACATATATTTATATGCTTACCAAGATGAGAGCCTTAATGCAAGTTCTATCGATAGGAAAGCCCAGCAAGTTTTCCTTCTGAATCGAAAGCAAAATATCCACAAAATTCTTGTTCCGGTCTTTTCTCTGCACTTGGTCACCAACATGTTCTTTACCAACTCCCTCCAAGAACTCATCAAAATCCTTAGCCACCTTATTCATTCTAGTCTCCAAGCCATTGAAATGCTTCAGCCAAGCTAGCGTTGGAATATAGTCCCCTATGTCGAAAACCCAGAACAACTCCATAAACTCCCCGAGAAGCTCCTTAAACTTCATTCCACTCTCATCATCTCGATACTTCCTTCCCAAAGCCACCCTACACACAACGTCGTTCGTAAGCGCAGAGAAAAGTTCGCTAAGATTCACGGCCGAAGCCAACGAACAGGACTGATGAATTTTCTCCATCAAGAGCTTGGTCTCCTCTTCTCTCACTCCGCCGAAGGACTGAACCATGGTGTTGCTGAGAAGATGGAGTACGCAGATGCTCCTCGTCTGCCGCCAGTACTAGCCGTAAGGCGCCGACGCGACGTCCCTGTAGTTGTAGAGAAGCTTCTCGAAGGAGGTCTCCTTCGACCGGTCGCTTAAGACCAGGTTGTGCGTCTTCATGACCTCTCGGGCGGCGTCCGCGGAGGACACCAGGAGGACCGGCATGTTGCCGAGGCGGAGCAGCATGAGGTCATGGCCGTCGTGGCATTGGCGGCTTAAGTCCCGCAGCGCCCGGTGAGGGTAAAGGCCTAGCTGGTGGAGGTTTCCGATGATCGGAATCGATGGTGGGGACGGCGGAAAGTTCTTGTTGTTTTTGTTCCTTTTGGAAGACCATTTGTAGAGAAGGATGAGGAATGTTATGCCTAATGATATGGTAATTAGGGAAGAGGGATTGGACAAGAAGGAGGTGTCTTCTTTCATTGGTATTTTAAAAATCTCCTGGCCTCTGCGTATACGTCTCCTCTACCGGCGATATTTAGGCCTTATACATTCATAGCTTGCCGTGGAGCTATGAATTTTTTCAAGATAAGCGCTAAAATATATATATATATATAAATAATTTTAAAAAAATAAGTACATAACTATTTATTTTAGTTATTAAACTAGTTAAAAACCCATGCGTTGCTGAGAGAGAGATATTGTTGCATTATACAAAAATCATTTTTATATTTCTATAATGTTTATCACAATTCTAACATTAACATGCACATTTATAATAGACTTCAAAAATTTTGAACATTCTTCTATTTTGAATTTTTCAACATGTAGATCTCATAGCATTTTAAATAATTTGATTTTTAAGTTGTATAAATATTTTAAATATTTTTTATTAATAACAATTTAAAGTGGTTTTCAATTTCAAATTGTTAAATTTTTTATATTTAGTAGATACATCTACTATTTGTATTTATTTTATTTACATCATTTAAGAATATAATTATTCAAAATTTAAAAATTTCCCCTACTTTTAATGGTTATAAACAGCTAATTTTTACCCTATAAATTCATTTATCCTTAAGTTTTTATAAATTCTTTGTATTTAATAGGTATATCTACTATTTGTATTTATTTTATTAGTATCATTCAAGAATATAATTATATAAAATTTAAAAATTTCCCCTCACTTCCAACGGCTATAAATGGTTAGTTTTTATCCTATAAATTCATTCATTTTTAAGTTTTTACCAACACACATCTTATTTCCTTTTCATCTGTCTAATTCTTTCATCTGCTCTATTAAAGTTCTTCTCTTAGTTAAAAAAAAATTCTAAACATGGTTAGTGCATTATTATTGTTTTTTATCATTCTAGTTATTATAAGCTTTATTCTCATTTTTATTGCGAAGCATACTCAAGGAGAATTTCAATTTTTCAATTTATTTTATACTTTTATAATGCTCCATCTTTTATTTATTATCATAATGATTGGTTAAAAATGTAATTATATGTTATAATTACATTATGATTCGGATTATATTTTATTTAATTATATCCTTACAATAAAATTTTTCTAATTATACTTTATTTAATTATATCCTCTCAATATAGATTATGTAACACAATGACTTGCATTACATAAGAGATAAGAGTACATCCACCAAAGCTTTTGCTTTTGGTTTTATTTTCTATTTTGCCTAGTTTGCAAAGAATCTTCTTTCTCAATCAAGGCCTACTTGGGTTTGGGAGCTACAACCAAAAGTGCCCTCACCTTTTCCCACCTTACAACTACTCTCCCACATTCATTATTTTCTTAGTTTAACATATTTTTTTTTTGCATAAAGAGGGCAAGAGAGATTATGATTTGAAGATTTGAAAAAAAAAAAATTTTTCCCTTTTGAGGACGAAAGGTAAAGGAAAAAAAGTGCAAGCATTTTTTTAATCTACGGAGTGTTTGATAAGATGCCACACAGAGATCACGATTAGACTTGAAAAGGATGTAATTGGTACATGTGGGGTCGTGACATGTGAGATTTGAAGCCGTACATTGGTCTCTCTAAATGAATGGGAGGAGATGAATCCATAAAGGTTGAATTCAATAGGTAATATTTTATAAAAATAAAAAAAAATAAAAATACATGTTCACGTTCTTTGATATCCTTTTTTTATATTTTTTAAAATATTTTTAACCATCACCCAATCAAAAACCTTACATTTTCCTCTCACTCTCTCTGTATCCTTCTCCCCTTTCTCTCTCTAAAAATTCTTAGTTTTGAAGAACACTACGATGACAGACGAAGAAAAAGCACAAATCAGAAGAAAATATATACATAAAAAATATAAATTAAAGTACCTTCAACCTATAAAAAAAAAAAAAACTCCACCTATTTTTCTTCTACTATAGGCCAAGAAAAATTTTTTTTTTTATTTCTCCACCCACTCGATCTTTTCCTTATCTCTTTTAGTTTTCTCTCACTCTCTTAATCTCTCCCTCTCTCTGTCTCTCTCTCTTTTCCTCTCTCTCTCTATCCCCTTCCCCCCTCTCCTTCTTCGTCTCCATACTCGTAATTTTACTATTTTCATCAGTATATTCTTCTAAAAATAGTAACCTCTAGCAAACCTAGATCCAAAATCCAAAGGGAAAGGAAAAGAAAAAAGAAATCCTTATCTTAAAATCCCAAGCTTTTTTTGATCCGTCAAAGCTTTTCTATCTGGTTATGGTGAACTCAAAGTTGTATTTTTCTTCTAATTTTTTTTATATAAAAATTTTCTTCTAGTTTTTTCTTTGTTGTTCTCTGACTCTCTTTCTTTCTTTCTTTGTTGTTGTTGTTTTTTTTTCCTCCTCTCTTACTCTCTCTCTTTCTCTTTCTGTCTCTCAATCGTTTTCTTCTTTTTCTTTTTCTTTTCACATGAAAGAAATATAAAATGATCAAAAACTCATAATCAACCAAAGGTAATATCAGTACAACACTATTCTAATAACAGTAAATGAGTAGCGTTTTTGCTTTCACTTTAGTATATATAATAATATGGACATAATAAAAATTTAATATAAAATGAGAGTATAACTAAATTCGAATGAAATTTAAGGTAAAAATTGACATATCAAACATTGAGTGAAAGTACAGTTAAAATTTTTGTTATAAAATAATAGCATAAAAAAATTTTATAAATTAAAATTGAAACAAAAAATAAATTAACATGAATGGAGGCACTTGAAGTCTACTATAGAGAGTGTTGTTAAAGATTATAACTTCTAGAAAATTTAAATAACAGGGACAGCAAAGTTCCATCCAATCGTAGGTGATTTTGTCCTTGTTTATACGCCCATTATATTGCACATTACACGCACGACAAATTATCTACGCATGTTTTTTTCCAGACACCAAGTGGCAGAGACTTCCACCAAAAGAAACGGTGGCTGTGGCACCCGGAGGAAACTAGACCGCTTATAATTTAAATGATTACAATATCTATAGGAAAGTAATAACATGTGGCTGTTTCTTCTTTGTTTTTTATTTCTTCGGTCGGTTTGTGGTTGAAATTGCAAACCACAGAAATTCTGAAATTGTGGTATTATACACCCATGAGTTAAGTCGACCGTGTGAAGAAATCAGATTATTCTTCAAAATATGGGTAAAAATGATATTTTGATTAAAAATAAAAGTAGTTTTGTAATTATAGACATAATATAATGATGATTTCACATATTATTCTTTTTAAATATATGAAGTTCAAATCTCTTCGATAAAAATTCAAAAAATAAAAATAGTTTTCATTATTACTTTCCTAGAAGAAGAAGAAAGAAATAAAAAAATAAAACCTTGTGACCATAATTTAGTTAGCAGGTAAAAAAAATTTTAGCTAGCGAAGTGTTAAGTTGGTGAATACCAACTTTATTTTTGCGAATGAAAAATATTTGTATCCGTTTACAATTTCTTCCAAAGTGTTAGGTATTTAGCAGTTGCAATTAACAATAATTTGATAGCGGAAAACGTCCTCTAGCGTGAGGACTGAACAATTGATCATCTTGGAAACTCAGGATATTACTCTAATATCATGTTTTGTCATTTGTCCACATGTTAGTTTAAACTTTTCAACAGGAGGACTCACTGTAGAATTTTCATTGTAATACTACTTTTTTTTTGTTTTTTTGTTTGAATATTTCTCAAATCAAAATAGCACATTCCCCAATTAAGATAATTGTACGGAATCCGTCCTTTTTTTTTTTTAACAAATGAGCTGATTTACTTTCTTCCACCTTAAAAAATAAAGATAAAAATACTTTTATATGAATCTGATGAGTTGTACCCTAACCCCTCTTCCACGACCCGCTAAGCAAGCCCAACCGGGATTGGAAAGACACTAGCTAGCTAGAACAGTTGATATTTCAACAGAACAATTTTGGCAAAGCCATAAGATGAAACTTTATCTCTGAATATAGTTAAACCACTTGTCTCGGTCATATCCAACACCTCCCCTCTAGCTCCACCAGGCAGTGTTCCCTGTGACGCATGTGACGTGGCCAAGAAGTGTTCTCACCTCGTTTTGAAGGTTTTTCATTGCTTTTGGATGCCTAAGAAGCTCAGTCATTGCCCATTCTAAAGCCGTGAATGTGGTGTCCGTACCAGCAGAAACATGTCCTACAAGAGCCATACATTACATAGAAACAAAATTAATGTCTCTCGTTGTGGTGCTCATTCTACACACATGTATATAAACAAAATCATGTCACAGATACCATATATCTTGTTGTGCTGCTCATTCTCAAGTATAGAATTTGGAGCACCTATGTTAAATTAATGTACTAATGATAAATTTTGATATTTTAATAAATAAAAAAAAGCTCTACAATACAATGTTATATTTCATGTTAAATTTATCATATATTAAATTTTATGACAAAGTTGCTATAAAGTATAGATAATATTAAATTTCTCTTTTGATTCTTATTGGTTATTATCATATATAATTATTATAACAATTTCATTTTTTAATTATTCAAATATTGAAAGTTCACTTTTATAACTTTCAAAACACAATAATGATAACAAAATGTAAAAATAGTATAATACATTGCAGTGTAGAAATAGTATAATATATTGCAGTATAAAGTAAAATAATATTATTTTTCATATTATTTTGTAACAAATATGACATAGCATATACAAATACGTTGGAGATGCTCCTATGGTACTCATTCTATTTAGTTGAACGTGAAGTGCCCGCAATTTTTCTAGTAGAGCTGCATCCTTATCCTCTCCAATATCAATTGGAACTCATATATAAAAGGGAAAAAATTTAACTAATAGATATGTTATAGGCATGCAATTGTTTCGAAATTACTTTTAGCTTTCTCAAGCCTTTAGAAAACGTACTAAAAAGAATACTTATATTAGTAAAGTATTGATGCTCTTCAGTCAGCCGGCGTTAACAACATTCAACAATGCATCATACAGTAATAAAAAGTAAATGTTACGGTATGATATTCACCGGTAAAATTTATTTCCTATTAATATTTGTGGTGTTTTATATCATTGACCATGCTTCAAGGATTTTTCTTTTTAGACACATATACCACTTGTAATTAATGATGATCATGGTAAAAATTTGACTTGTTATATGCCTCTTTAATTTCATAATTTCCCATTAAAAAATTAGTCTTGTCAATTATACCTTTAAGACCTCAAAATTCCATTTCTCACCTGCTTATTGCTCACCTTTATTTCAACACCCACAACTACAATTTATCCCCCAAACTTCTAATTTTAGAAAATTACCACTGAACTAATTTTTAAATTTTTATAATAGCCACCCCATATAGGTTATTAACTTTCTGTTAAATTGGACACCCAAGACACATGTTTCTCTTACGTGTACATGGAAAACTCATATTTTATTTAAAAAAATTCAAATCTAATATATACCTTAATGCAAATTTTCTAAATTTAAATCTTCAATTTAATATAAGACTAACTAAATGAGATATATTCAACAATTTATAAAGTTCAGAAAGTAAATTGTCAAAATTAAAAACTTAAAAAGTAAATTGTTAAAGGGTGTCAAATTTTGGGGGAACATTGCTATTTATCCTAATTTTGACAAAATAGCTAGAGTTTTGTGTCAATTGGGAGAAAGATAGAGTTTTTTAGATAAGGTTTTGGATAGCAAATAAGGTCGGAATAAACCTAATTTTAAATAACTAAAGGTCACTTGAGATGAACAAGGTGTTTAATAGCTAATTGAGTTGAGATTTAAATAAGTAAAATATATTAAACAGACAAATATATATGTATATATATGTGTATATACATATATATATGCTTACCAAGATGAGAGCCTTGATGCAAGTTCTATCAATAGGAAAGCGCAGCAAGTTTTCTTTTTGAATCGAAAGCAAAATACCACAAAATTCTTGTTCCGGTCTTTTCTCCGAACTTGGCCACCAACATGTTCTTCAACAACTCCCTCCAAGAACTCATCGAAATTCTTAGCCACCTTATTCATTCTAGTTTCCAAGCCATTGAAATGCCTTAAGCCAAGCTAGCTTTGGAATATACTCCACTATGTCGAAACCAACAACTCCCCAAACTCCCTGAGAAGCTCCTTAAACTTCCTTCCACTCTAATCAACTCTATACTGCCTTCCTGTGACAGCCGAGACTTTTACGATTCTCGGACTGATGTAAAATATTAATAAATAATATATTTATGTGATAAAAAAATTTGTTAGTTATATTTCTAATATTTAGATAGAATTTATGAATGCATTAAAACAATTTTAAAGTGAGAATATGGTTACAGTAATGAATTTTGGATCGAAATGCTTTAAATAGTACATTTTCGATACGGAGAAAAAAAAATTGCTGAAATAAGAGATGTACTGACCATAAACCTTGGACAGAAAAAGATGAATTATCTAGGGTTTATAGAGTGATTTAAATAGTTTCGATGACTCGTAAGGCCTTAATAGTACTCTGGGGAGCCAATTGTGAAATTTGACTGATTTGACTTTTCAGTCAAATTTTCGACAAATAAAGCTTGAACTGCTTTAAGTCCAAGTCAAGATGTAATAGTATATAATATATAATATGTTTTCATCTAAAATCAAGGGATAAGATGAAAGATGCTTTAGATCAATGGCTGGGATAATTTGGATTTTTTTAACAATTTTGACCAAAAGTTAAATTGGAAAGAAATTGAATAATAAATTTGATTCCTTAGGATGCCATGCAGATGGAGGAATCGTTTAAAACCAGCTGAAGATCAGCTGAATTTATCCCCAAAAATTTTGTCAAAAGGTACCTTAAAAAGTTACATTTTGACCCCCTTAACTTATAGAAATTACACTTTTACCCCCAAAGGATTTTTATCACTTTTTTGGATCAGAATTCACACGTTCATGGTAGTAAGAAAATAGCAGAAAAACTGCCCTGCACCTCCATACACGTTTTTGAGCTTTCAAATTTCAAAAACCTACCAAAATTTGTGAGAAAAGTGCTTAAAACTTCAAAACTAAGGGAGTTTCGCACAAGCAACCTAGTAAGCCCCTTAAACTCTGTTTTTATTTTGATTTTCATGTGTTTTCATAGATATAGTTATTGTGGAACAAAAATGGATTTGGGATGATTTTGATTTCTTTAGCTAAATTCAAGTTGAAAACCAATTTCTAACTTGATTTTAGAGTTGTTGTGACACTAGAGATCAAACCTAAGTTATGTTATGTTGTTCTTTATTTTTTTATGTGAGGATTAGATTACAAAACCCTAAGAGAAAATTTTAATAGGTTGATGTTGGCTTGTTTGGATTGTTTATGTTAAAAGAAGAAATGATTTTAGGTGATTTTATAATATGTAGTCTAAATTTTTGTGGTTTGAATTCAATTTTTTTTATTTTGTAAAAATAAATAAAAATGAGATTGTGTATTTGTACTAGGATTTTGGACAAGTATATAATGAAAACTGTACCAAACGATACATTTTGTATAGTTCTGGCACGGTGAAAAAGTGAATTTTTAAGCCGTTATAATGCTGAAATTTTCAGATTATAATTAGGCTTAAATGTTTTAAAATTGATTTTGAGGTCTTAAAATGTGTTGAACAATGTGTATTAAAATGTGTTGAACAATGTGAATTTAGGGTTAAGGGATGTTAAATGAGAGAAAAAAAAGGGTAAGATTAGAAAAAAAAAAATGTTGTAATGTTCTAGAATTAATCTAAGAACATTTAGATTAATATTGAATTGTTTTATCATAGGACATTTGGGAAAGGAAGACAAGGATAACGAAGTAACCTTAGCTCAATTCCTATAAGTTCAAATATTTATATTGTCTGTACACAAATAAATTTATATTGTTTTTCTTTAAGGTTATTTTGGATTGTATATTTTGATGTGTTTTTTTGTTATGAAAAAAAACACATTTTTTTTTTTCATGAAGTGGCAATGTAATTTTGACTGATGGATGTTTAAGTACACTTCTAGGAATATGATGTTTCTAATATCACTATACTCGGAAGTAAGTAAGACGGTAATATAAATATGTAATTTTGGCGTATCAACCTCCCGAAGGTGTGAGGCTATTTTATGATGAACTGATAAAGATAAGTTAGGGTCGCTCCCCGGCTCCTCTCAATTGCATGCATGGTATGACCAAAAAGGGCCCATAAAGATAAAAGACAGATAAAACTGAAAATAGATAGTAAAAACAAACAATCGAGCATAATAAATGCGTTACGTGATAGTATTTTTATAAAGTATTATTTTTAAGACTTGAGTGTTATGTTTGGACTTACTGGGAATTAGCTCACCAGTTTTTTCATGTTTAGGTAATCGAGGTAAACAACCTGTAACTTGAACACCGATGAAGATCTGGACTGGAGGAATAGGCTGGTAGTGTTATGGAAACGGTTCTAGTCCTATTACGACTTGCCCACTGCATAAAAAGAAAGAAAACAAAGTTTTCTTTTATTGACTGAATTTTTATGTTTGACTGTAAATATAAGTAAGACAGTCTTTTGTGATAATATGTAAATAAGTATGAAAATGTTTTAATACTACAGTATAATGATTTAAAGTTTTACTAGTATTTAAATGGTTTTAGTTAAAAAAAAATTTTTTTCTGCTAATTATGGTTAGTTTTATGACTATTAAAGGCATAAGAAAAAGATATTGGAAGGATGAACTGACGTATTGACCTCCGATCTAGGTGGGGCGGCACACTTCCCAAGGCCACCCTGCACACGACGTCATTCATAAGCATAGTGAAAATTTTGCTAAGATTCACGGCCGAAGCTAACAAACAGGATTGATGGATTTTTTCCATCAAGAGCTTGGTCTCCTCTTCTCTCACTGTCGGTAACCCGACTTGCTCAGGCCATCGACTACTTTACTTAAACTTACTGTTTTACGTCTTATACTTTTGCTTCATACCTTAAATTCTTTATTACATATTATCTAAACTTCATGTTTGAAAACTACTGATCTTTAGTGAAATATATTTTTTTTTCATCATATACATTTTTAAAAACATACATTTAGTACATGAATCATTGTTTCATTTAAAACATATTTTTAAATATACTGTACATTCATCATTGTTTAATTTCTTTACATAATATATACTTTCCATTGGCAGCTAGAAATCGTAGTGAGATCCATTTCCCACTTTATGACACTTTTGGGATCTGTCTGCCAGCTCTTCGGTTAATTCTTTTAAATCACTGATTACTTACCCTTATTCCCTACATCATGAATAGATTAGTGAGTTAAAGTTCAATAAGTACAAATATACAAACATGACACTACACATGTACATGCACCTATGTTAATCACCTTATACTTACTTAACTTTCGTTTTTCATTTTCATTTTTCTTCCTTTCATTCTTATCATACTATTCTTTTCTTTCTTTACTTTACTTTGATTTCACTTACGGGCCCCATTTGATGGTCGTACCGTAATGCGTGCAGACCAATGAGGGGAGGAAGAGCGACCCATCAACCTACCTCACAGTCAAACTTTAATGTTAAACTTCCGTACCTTCGGGGTAGAATCCCGTTGGATTGAATAGTCATTTTTTGAAACCTCACTTTATAAGAGGCTAATACACCAACATTTAACTCTTCAGTCTTATTATCTTGTTTATTTTTATCTTTCATTATAACATTTATATTATAACCTTCTTATTATAACATATTGAATGTCAGTAACACACATACAATAGTCAATTTGTGAGTAAACAAATAAATATTTGTACTTACAACAATTGCGCTAAGCTCAACTTCTTTGATTCCTCCAATGTTTCTTTTTCACTTCTCGATTGAATTCCTACAAACTAAATATGTTTGTTAATTTTCCATTATCATCTATAAATTTTTACTTATTTATTTCCTCTACATTTTCATCAGACATGCTTTTATAAACAATACACGGTTTAGGACACGGCCATGTTCGTGACCGTGTACCTCTCTAACCATTAAATTCTTTTTTTATATAGCAGTGTAACATGACCATGTAATCTTCCTATGTACACGGTTTAATACACGACCGTGTCTATGGTCGTGTAATTCTCGGGTGATTAATATTTTCACTACACGGCCGTATTCCTGGTCATGTAGCCTGGCGTGTTCAAAATTTCTTCTTACTGCACGCCTGTGTACTGTACAAAACTTAGTTTTTAGTCTTAAAAAGCTTAATTATGCCCCTTAAAAATTTATCTAAGGTATTCTAAGATACTCTTGGTCCCTTTCCGTGCATTTTCGGAGATTTCTTAGTTTATCCCCTTCCTGTTACTCGGTGGCACTATATCCATAATCACTTAGTCATTAATCCTCTTTTTCTTATATTTTAAAGCTCCAAATGGATGTTTCACTAGTCCTTAAAATGTCCCTCATCTTTTTCTCTAACCTAATTTACCAAGGGCTCGGGTTTTTAACCTCAACTTTAGTTTACTCCTCATTTTTCTAAAATAACTATTTATGCCGTTCTTAAAATTTTCAGCAGTATTTCTGCTAAATTTCTAGGCTCCTGACGTTTAGAAAACGTCTCAAAATTATCTATCCTAGTTCATCTATCACGTACTATACCAGAGGCTTAATTTTACGTACAATGTTCTAAATGTTTTACGTAAAATACTCATCTAAACAACATTATCTAAACCAACATTTTCCATCACAAAACTTATGTTATCACATTTTATTCTCATAATTGTTCTTACATTTCTCTTTACATAAATCTTTCTAACAATTTCTCATGCCAATTTCTTTTTCTTGAACCATTAACCAACACAATTCAACTAATCATACTATATATGCAGCCCTTGGTTTTGCTTAAAAACATGCTTCAAAGTTTTTGTTTTATGATACCAAACACACTAATTTTCACAACAATCTTTCTAACTAATTTATCAACCAAAACCCACCAAGTTTCAAATCAAAATTTCATCATCCATCTTATACTTAGGGGCCACGAATTTTAACTTCAAAACTCACAAGAAAATGGAGAAATTTTTTATTACCTTGTTACCAAAGATTATCCTCTTACTCCTAGAAGATTGTGGTTGAAGTTTGGTGTGAAATTTTTGAAGAAATTTCTTGGTTAGGGGAGGGACACTCACGGTTTTTCCTTGGCTACATAGGGGACGAATAGATTGCAATAATGGCTAAATGTTTTAAGTTCTTTCTAGCCAAATCCGATCCATCCTTATCAACTAAGGAAAACTAAGTTAATTCACCCTTGATCCAATGAGATTTTGACACCTAGCACCTCTAATTCTTTCCAAATTTTACTAAAATAAAATTAAGGAAATTTTGGCTTAATTCAAGCCATTGGATCAAGATAAGATCAAATCTTAGCCTTAGGATCTACCTAATACTTTCTCTTGCCTTTTGAATAATAACTTATGATGTCATAAATGTGCATCACTTAAGATTTAATCACATGTTATTTTTTATTTGATTACTATTCACATTAATTCGGGTCACTTTTTAACCAAAAACTCAAACCAAAGAAACTTCATCGGAATTGCTCCGGCGGGTTTCTGAGACCTCCGGTGCAGTCAGTTTGTCTTATTCTTCTTCTATTTGATCAAAAATCTTGGTCAGATATTTTCGTCTTTTAGTGCATTTTTTGGACTTCCTAGGGTTTTCGATGTCGGTTTTGGCATCATTCCGCCCATTTTGGTTCGGTAAAAATTTTCTATGTCCAAATTCCTAACCTTTAACACTGTTAGAATATTTTATTGCATTCTAAACGGTATCAAATCATTCATTTTATATTTTTAAACATAAAAATTATTGTATTACATGCAATATACATATTTTCAAGAATGGTGAATTTTCTCGATTATTACACTCACTTTGTGGAAGGACTGAACCCTAGTGCTACTGAGAAGATGGAGAACACAAATGCTTGTCGTCTGCCGCTAGTACTCGCTGCAAGGCACCGATGCAACATATCTATAGTTGTAGAGAAGCTTCTCGTAGGGGGTCGCCTTCGACCAATCACTGAAGACCAGGTTGTGCGTCTTTATTGTTGGGAATATGGATAAATTTTAATTCCTCTTCAGGATTTTACTTGTGCAGAAAATAAAAAAATTAACATAATAAGTTTTATCTCATGAAAAATTTTTCAATTTTAAAGGAAAAACCACGGTACACACAGAGAAAATCTTCCATTATAAAAATGAATATACAACAGACTCTCAAGTTTTAGTAGTAACTTGAGAAATAATCTTTATAAAAAATTCTCTCACACTCACAAATGTAGTAATCTCGCTATTCTCTCTACAAAATAAAATACGTTGTAAGTATATAAAATTCTCTCTCAATAACTTTATTTTGCTACTGGAATTCCTATGCAGATCTCACTTTGCTGCTTCTCTTTCTCTACAACTCTTTCTTTCTTTCTTTTTTTTTCTCTACTCTCTGCCTCTGCTGCTTGGCTTGCAAAAAATAAAAGAGGGGGCTCTATAACTAGAGCCCCCATAATGCGTTTTCACACATTAAATTTTTTTTCGTTGTGGGTGCCGAATTTGGTGCCCTCCGTTTTCCTTTCTTCCTTTTTTTTTTTTTTTAATTATATGTGAGGCACAAATGGCGTCCACATTCTTTGAAGATAAAAGAAAAAACCAACATTTATGACCTCTCGGGCGGCATCCGCGAAGGACACCACCAGGACAGACATGCTGCCGAGGTGGAGCAGCATGAGGTCACAACCGTCATGGCATCGGCAGCTTAAGTCCTGCAGCTTCCGGTGAGGGTAAAGGCCGAGCTGGTGGAGGTTTCCACTGATGGAATCGAGGGCGGAGATGGCGGGAATTTCTTGTTGTTGTTGTCGTTGTTTTTGGAGGACCATTTGTATAGAAGGATGAGGAATATTATGCGATGGTAAGGAGGTGTAGTCTTTCATTGGTATTTTGAACATGATTTGCTAAGAAGAAAATATCTTGCGTCATCGTATACGTCTGCTCTGCGGCGTTATATGGGCAAGCATATATATGTATGTGTACGCGCGTAGATGAGTATTGTATTCGCGTCTTTACATGACACCAAGTGACAGAAACTTCTACCGAAATAATAAGTGGCTGTGACATCCGGAGGAAACGAAACCACTTCTAATTTAAGGATTATATATTGATCTCTACAGAAAATAAAATTATCACTGTTTTTTTTTTTTTCTTCTTCCAATCAATTAACTGGTCGGTCTGTGGTTATTGAAATTGCAGACCAGAAAATTCTAAAATTGTGGCTGAAAAAAAAAAAAAAAAGAGAAAGTTCGTTTCGCTGATGAAGTGTTAGGTCGGTAAGTGCCAACTTTATTTTTGCGAATGAAAAAATTTGTATCCGTGTTCACATATCAGTTTACCATTTTTTCCAAAGTGTTAGGCATCTAGCAGCTACAATCAATAATAATTTGATAGCGTAAAATGTCCTCTAATATGGGAACTGAACAATTGATCATCCTGGAAACTCAGGATTTTACTTTATGGGCATGTATATACATGTATGTGTACGCGTGTAGATGAGTATTATATTCGCGTCTTTACAAGACACCAAGTGACAGAAACTTCTACCAGAAGAATAAGTGGCTGTGACATTCGGAGGAAACGAACCCACTTCTAATTTAAGGATGATATTTTTATCTCTACAGGAAATAAAATTATCACTGTTTTTTTTCCCCCTTCTTCCAATCAATTAACTTCAATTAACTGGTCGGTTTGTGGTTAATGAAATTGCAAACCAGAATTGCGGCTGAAAAAGAAAAAAAGTTCGTTCGTTAACGAAGTCTTAAGTCTGTGAGTACCAATTTTATTTTTGTGAATGAAAAGTTTTTTTATCAATGTTCACATATCAGTTTACCATTTCTTCCAAAGTGTTAGGCATTTAGCAGTATTAATCAACAATAATTTGATAGCGTAAAATGTCCTCTAACATGGGGACTAAACAATTGATCATCTTGGAAACTCAGGATCTTACTCTAATAACATGTATATCATTTCTCCAATTGTCAGCTTAAACTTTTCGACAGGTGGACTAACTGCAGAATTTTTATTGTAATACTTGCCAACCACTGGCAAATCTGGTCTATTATTATTATTATTTTTTTTTGAAGCCTTCTCCAATCAAAATAGTACATTCCACGGTTAAGATAGTAGTACGCAAATCTATCTTTTTTTTTTCCCCCACAAATGAGCTGATTTACATTTCTCCACTTTCAAAAATGAAGATAAAAAAACTTGCATATTTTAAATCTGATAACTTGTACCCTAACCCCTCTTCTACGACCCGTTGAGCAAGTCCAAGCGGGATTGGAAAGACACTAGCTAGAACAGTTGATATTTCAACAGAACAATTTTGGCAAACAGATAAGAGGAAACTTTCTATGAATAGTTAAACCACTTGTCTCGGTCATATCCAACTCCTCCCCTCTAGCTCCGCCAAGCAGCTCCCAATCAAACTTGTGAACGACATTGGCCAAAGCAATCTCGTTAACAGTCATGCCAAAGAGAACCCCAGGGCAACCCCGCCGCCCGGCGCCAAACGGAATCAGCCCAAAGTCTTGCCCTTTGTAGTCCATGCCAGCGGCGGCACCGTTGCTCAAGAACCTCTCCGGTATGAACTGCTCCGGCTCGTCCCACGTCGCTGGATCTCTCCCTATCGCCCATGCGTTGATGAAAACTCGACAGCCAACTGCGACGTCATACCCCTTTATCTTGACGTCTTTAGTTGATACTCTTGGAACTAGGAGTGGGATAGGGGGATGTAGCCGTAGTGTCTCTTTGAGAACTGCTTTCAAATAATGCAGTTTCTCTAAATCGTCCTCTGTGACGTCTGTTTTGTGGCCAAGGAGTGTTCTCACCTCGTTTTGAAGGTTTTTCATTGCCTTTGGATGCCTAAGAAGCTCAGTCATTGCCCATTCTAGAACCGTGGATGCGGTATCCGTACCAGCAGCAAACATGTCCTACAAGAGCCATATATAACATAGAAACAAAATTAATGTCTCTCGTTGGAGTGCTCATTCTACACACAATATAAACAAAATCATGTGATAGATACCATATATCTTGTTGTGCTACTCATACTCGAGTATAAAGCTTAGAGCATTTCCAATACAATGCAAAATTAACGTACAATAATAAATTTTACAATTTTAATGAAAAAAATACTCGATAATATAATGTTATTTTTCATATATGCTAAATTTTGTGATAAAATTACCACAAGATATAAACAATGTTAAATTTCACTTTTAATTCTAATTAGTTGTTATTTTATATAATTATTATAATAATTTTATTTTTCATTTATTTAAATAGTAAAGGTTCACTTTTATAACTTTTAAACACGATAGTGATAACAAAACATAGAAATAGCATAATGAATTAAAATATAAAATAAGATAATATTACACACACATATATAAACAATATCTCTCGTCGTGGTGCTCATTCTACACACATATATATAAACAAAATGATGCGACAAATACCATATATCTTGTTGTGCTGCTCATTCTCAAGTATAGAGCTTAGAGCATCTCCAATCTAATCTAATGCTAAATTAATGTGTCAATAATAAATTTTGACATATTAATGAAAAAAGTGCTCTACAATGTAATGGTATTTTTCACATCAAATTTATTATATGCTAAACTTTGTTACAAAGTTGCCACAAAATATAGGCAATACTAAATTTTAATTTTAATTCTTATTAGTCATTGCCTTATGTTATTATTACAATAATTTTATTTTTCTTTATTTAAATACAAAATGTTTATTTTACAACCTTTTAAGTTTAAAAATGATGATAAAAAATAGAAATAGCATAACATATTAGTGTATAAAGTAAGATAATATTATTTTTATATTATTTTGTAACAAATATAATATTGACATATATAAATAAATTGAAGATAGTCCTCTGTTACTCATTTTATATAGTTGAACGTGAGGTTCCCACAATTTTTCTAGTAGAACTGCATCCTTAATCTCTCCAATATAAAGTTAGACTCATATTTATATAAAAGGAAAAAAAAAATAACTAATAGATATGTTATAGGCATGCAATTGTTTCAAAATTACTTTTGGCTTTCTTAAGCCTTTAAAAACGTGCTAGAAAGCATACTTCTATTAGCAAAGTACTGACTTCTTCAGTCAGCCGGCATTAACAATGCTCAACAACGTATCATACAGTAATAAAAAGTAAATGTCACGTTATGAAATTCACGGGTAAGATTTATTTCTTATTAATTTTTGTGGTGTCTTATATCACTGGCCATGTCCCAAGGATTTTTCTTTTTAGACACATATACCACTTTTAATGATGATCATGGTAAAAATTTGACATGTTATTGGCCTGATTAATTCCATAATTTCCCATAAAAAAAATTAGTGTTGTCAACTATACCTTCAAGAACTCAAAATTCCTTTTCTCACCTACTTATTGCTCTTTTTAATTTTAACAACCGCAGCCACAACTTAACTCTCAAACTTCTAATTTTAAAAATTACGTCTGAACTAATTTCTAAATTTTCATGGTATACACCCCATATAGGTTATTAACTTTCCGTTAAAATGGACATGGAAAGCACATGTTTATCTAAGGTGTAGATGGAAAACTCTACTTTTTATTAAAAAAAATTCAAATTTCGAAATTTAAATCTTCAATTTAATGTAAGATTAGCTAAATAAGACATATTCAATAATTTATAAAATTCAAAAAGTAAATTATCAAAATTAAAAGCTTAAACACTAAATTGCCAAAGGGTGACAAATTTTGGGGCAACATTGCTATTTATCCTAATTTTGTCAAAATAGCTTGAGTTTTGCGTCAACTTGGGAGAAAGATAGAGTTTTTTAGATAAGGTTTTTGGTAGCAAAAAAGGTGGGAATACACCTAACTTTGAATAACTAGAGGTCACTTGAGATGAACAAGGTGTTTAAGAGCTGACTGAGTTGAGATTTAAATACAGTAATATAAATTAAACAGACATATTCCTTCTTATTCCTTCTTGTCCCTCCAATTCCACTTCTCTTTTTGAAAAGACTTGGGGTTTGTTTGGCTCTTAGGTCTTAAGCTAAAATATAAATTGGATTTTTGTTTTTTTTTAAATGTTAATAAAAATTATAATTCATTTTTAAAAAGTTAACTAACTCCTACCTTAAAATTTCATTTCATACCTGTGTTCTAAACACAAGTTTAATTCACATCAAATTTGCCCAAAATAAAAAAATATATATATTCTACTTCTAACCTTGAGTCAGCTTAGGATAAAAATAGATAAATGGAGTTTTTATTTATTTATTTATTTATTTATTTATTTATTTTTGTCTTAACTATATTGGGTCTTGACTCCTATTTATTAAACAAAAATGAAAAATACTTTAAAGTTTTGAACTTGTAAATATAATGAGACAAACATATATTTATATGCTTACCAAAATGAGAGCCTTGATGCAAGTTCTATCGATAGGAAAGCCCAGCCAGTTTTCCTTTTGAATCGAAAGCAAAATATCCACAAAATTCTTGCTCTGGTCTTTTCTCTGAACTTGGTCACCAACATGTTCTTCAACAACTCCCTCCAAGAACTCATCGAAATCCTTAGACACCTTATTCATTCTAGTTTCCAAGCCATTAAAATGCCTCAGCCAAGCTAGCGTTGGAATATAGTCCCCTATGTCGAAAACCCCCAACAACTCCCCAAACTCCCTGAGAAGCTCCTTAAACTTCCTTCCACTCTCATCATCTCTATACTTCCTTCCCAAGGCCACCCTACACACGATGTCGTTCGTGAGCACCGCGAACAGTTCGCTAAGATTCACGGCCGAAGCCGACGAACAGGACTGATGGATTTTTTCCATCAAGAGCTTGGTCTCCTCTTCTCTCACTCCGCGGAAGGACTGAACCCTAGTGTTGCTGAGAAGATGGAGAACGCAGATGCTCCTCGTCTGCCGCCAGTACTCGCCGTAAGGAGCCGACGCGACGTCCCTGTAGTTGTAGAGAAGCTTCTCGCTGGTGGCCGCCTTTGGTCGGTCGCTGAAGGCCAGGTCGTGCGTCTTCATGACCTCTCGGGCGGCGTCCGCGGAGGACACTACGAGGACCGGCACGCTGCCGAGGCGGAGCAGCATGAGGTCACGACCGTCATGGCATTGGCGGCTTAAGTCCCGCAGCTTCCGGTGAGGATATAGGCCGAGCTGGTGGAGGTTTCCGATGATCGGAATCGAGGGCGGAGATGGCGGGAATTTTTTCTTGTTGTTGTTGTTGTTTTTGGAGGACCATTTGTATAGAAGGATGAGGAATATTATGCCTGACGAGATGGTAATTAGGGAAGAGGGATTGAGCCACAAGGAGGTGTAGTCTTTCATTGGTATTTTGAACATGATTTGCAAAGAAGACAATATATTTGCGTCTGCGTATACGTCTGCTCTGCGGCGCTATATAGGCGTGCATATATATGTATGTGCACGCGAGTAGATGGGTATTATATTCGCGTCTTTACAAGGCACCAGGTGACAGAAATTTTTTCCAAACGAATAAGTGGCTGTGACATCCGGAGGAAACGAAGCCTCTTCTAATTTAAGGATAATATATTGATCTCTACAGAAAATAATATTATCACTATTTTTTTTTTCTTCTTCCAGTCAATTAACTGGTCGGTTTGTGGTTATTAAAATTGCAAACCAGAAAAATCTAAAATTGTGGCTGAAAAAAAAAAAGTTCGTTTCGCTGACGAAGTGTTAGCTCGGTAAGGACCAACTTAATTTTTGAGAATGAAAGATATTTGTATCCGTGTTCACATATCAGTTTACCATTTCTTCCAGAGTGTTAGGCATTTAGCAGTTGCAATCAACAATAATTTGGTGGCGTAAAATGTCCTATAACATGTGGACTGAACAATTGATTATCTTGGAAACTTAGAATCTTACTCTAATACTACGTATTTCATTTCTCCAAATGTTAGATTAAACTTTTCAACTGGTGGACTAACTACAGAATTTTTGTTGTAACACTTTCCAACCACTAGCAAATTTGGTCCTTTTTTTTTTTTTTTTTTTGAAACCTTATCCAATCAAAATAGCACATTCCCGGAATAAGATAATCATATAGGATTCTATCTCTTTTTTTTTTTTTTTTTAACTAATGAGCTAATTTACGTTCTCCCACTTTAAAAAATAAATATAAAAATACCTTCATATTTTAAATCTAATAACTTGTACCCTAACCCCTCTTCCATGACCCGCTGAGCAAGCCCAAGTGGGATTGGAAAGGCACTAGCTATAATAGTTGATATTTCAACAGAACAATTTTGACAAAGCCATAAGAGGAAACATTCTCTGAATAGTTATACCACTTGTCTCGGTCATTTCCAACTCCTCCCCTCTAGCTCTAACAGGCAGCTCCCAATCAAACTTGTGAACAACGTTGGCCAAAGCAAATCTCGTTAACAGCCATGTAGAGGAAAACACACGTAGTTGTGTAATTACTTTTATTAATTTCTAAAAGTAATTACAATGAGATACTAAGACTAATTTGCAAATAAAAAACAAGGCTATAACACTAATTACTTTAGACTAGCACTTACACATCTCACTATTTATTATGCACAAGACTACACTCTCTTTTGCGTGCTCACCAATAACTCACAGAGCACTCCTCACACACACTTAATTATTTTGAACACTCCAGACTCTAAGCACTTGGACATACACGGACTCACTTAAGCAATTGGAGCATACTTTTAGCCCACTAGGACACCTTTGGAATTCCTTAAGTCAGTAATGCAACCGACTATGCTACTTGCTAGAACGTTCTAGCATGTAGTAGTATTTATCTATTTATTTTTGCCAACTTATCAAAGTTTCTTAAAGCTTCCTATTGGCCGTAAAAGTAGGCAACAACTTGCAGAGACTAAGGAACTCTAGTTGATTCTAGAGTCTCCCAGATTATTCTTAAGAGTTGGTTGTGACTCTCAATACTCTCCCTCAACACCAACTCTCATTGATGTTCTTGTATTCATGTTAACTTAGTTTGATGGAGTGGTGAAGCAAAAGCAAAGCAGCCAAAGACTTTGAAATGAGAATACTCAACATTTTTCTTGCACAGCAGCTCTCAGGACATTTATTCAATAATAAAGGAGATGGAGTCCTATTCACTAAGAAAGTGGCAGTAAGCTCACACTTAGTCCAAAATTGTATAGGTACTCAAGATTGATAAAATAAAGCTCAAGCAACATTCAAAAGATGTTGATGCGTCCTTGCCACCACTGCATTTTGTTGTGGCCTATCCACGCAAGAAAATTGATGCATAACTCCACGATCATTAACGAAATCCATAAAAGCTAACTCCTTTGCATTATCAAACCTGAATTCCTTAAGTTTACAGCCAAACTATGTTTCAATCATGTTAAAAAAGATAAGAACAATTATTGTCACCTCTGATTTTTGTTTGAGCAGATAAACCCAAGTGAAACGGGTACAATCATCAACCAAAGTCATAGAGAATTGATGACCAGACCTCGCACTCACATGATATGGCCCCCAAACATCACAGTGAACAAAATCAAAAGGAGAGGAAGACATATGATTATTAGAAATAAATGGCAATCGTCTTTGTTTGGCTAATGGACATATGTAGCAAAGAGCAGCATTATTACAATGTGAAACTGTACATTTCTACTTTGAATGTAAAAGTTCCATTCTCTTGGGAGATAAATGGCCTAGTCTATTATGCCAAGTTTGAACAAAAACATTATTAACAAGGAAAGAATCATGTTTGCTTGGAGAAAAATCTGCACAGAAAACACTGTCAATAACAAGAACATATAAGTCATGCACTTTATCACCCCTGCTTATTATCCTCTTGCTGATGAGGTCCTAAATAATAAAATGATAAAAAAAAAAAAAAAACTGACCGTGAGGCGAGAATCAAGAGCAAGAGCACTGATGGAAAGCAAATTGAACTTGAACTGGGTAACAAAAAGAACATCCTTTGGGATAATAGATGAACTAAGTCTAATATCACCAGATAAAGTCACTGGAATACTCGTCCCATTAGGTAATGAAACATTAACTTTCTGGACGGTACTTACAAAATCAAAGGCCTTTGCGTCAAAACAAATATGTCTAGATGCACCTGAATCCATGACCCACATATGCTTAGAAAATAAAGCAGATTGAGAGTGACAGATACCTGCCATACATGAAATGGATGGAATCTCCTGTTGATCAGAGGGCTTCACAAAAGACAGCAAGTGAGAAGACAGCATTGTCATAGGTTACTGGTATTAAGATGAGCTCAGATTTTTGAATAAGTCTGCAGAATTGCCATTCTTTGCGACTTTCTGATCATCTGAACCAGGCTGAATGGAAGCTTAATTAACAACAACTTGTGAAGCTTTTGGTTTGGGCTTATAACTAGGAGGATAACCATGAAACTTGTAGCATTTTTCAATTACGTGTCCATCAAAATTACAGTGTTTACAAAATGGTCAGTCTTTTCGTTGCTGTCCTTTATTGTTGTTGGAATTATTGAGGTCTGAATTCCTCTTAACACCATCAGCACAAACAGTAAAGGCTAGATTGTTAACTGGATCATGAACAACAGAGCTAAACGAAGAGCTAACATTTCTCTATCATTCCTTTTGAGACACAAGGGAGAAAACCTTGTTCATAGGAGGAATAGGATCCATTAGCAATAACTGAGCTCATACTTGTGCAAAAGACTTGTTAAGGCCCATGAGAAAAGACATAACATACTCATTTTAAAAATACATGCTCAGTTCCTTAACCCCTGCACAAGAGTACTTACCACGGGTGCATGTAAGTTTGAAAGTGTTGAGTTCTTCCCAAATAGCATCCAGCTTCGTGAAGTAGACACTTACATAATTCTCTTGCTGGTGGAGATTGATCAATTCACGCCTTAGCTGAAAAATTCGAGGACCATTGTTTTGTTGAAAGCGATCACGAAGATCCAACCAAATCTCCAAAGTAGATTCTGAGAAGATGATACTTGTAGAGATCTCCTCCGAGACAAAATTCAGGATCCAAGAAATTACCATATTATCATTCCTAATCTGGGAATTAAGAAGTTCCAGATATGTACCATTTGGTTTTGGAATGGATCCATCAATGAAACCGACCTTTTTCTTGACTAGAAGAGAAATGGACATAGCACGGCTCCAAGAAGCATAATTATCAGCAGTTAAAGGCTGCGAGACAAGAACAAGGCTTGGACTATCAAAATGGTGAAGAAAATAAGGGTTCGAAGGATGTTCCATGGCGAATTTGCCAAAGGAGACCACAGAAACATTGGATTCAAAAGCAGAGGACGCCATGAATATGAGACAAAGAAGAACGAACAAGATCGAACAATTTGAAATGCAAGATTGATCGATCTGAGACAAGCAAATCGGCAGCTTTAGCGGACGAGCTCTAATACCATATTAAGACCTACAATGAAGAAGAAAGTGGAGGAGAGCAAAACAGAGGGGGAAAAAAAATGATTCTTCGTTCATTCCATTTTGTTACAGTGAGTAGCTACATGTATACAGCTGTCAAAGAAGCAAAATCAGTCGCAAGAACTAATTAAGTTATAACAAACTAATTAACAAACTAACAACTCTTAACACACTAACAAACTCTAAAATCCAACGATCGGAATCAAGGGCGGGGACGGCGGAAAGTTCTTGTTGTTGTTGTTCCTTTTGGAGGACCATTTGTAGAGAAGGATGAGGAATGTTATGCCTAATGATATGGTAATTAGGGAAGAGGGATTAAACAAGAACGAGGTGTCTTCTTTCATTGGTATTTTGAACTTGATTTGCAGAGAAGAAAATCTACTAGCCTCTGCGTATACGTTTGCTCTACCGGCGATATTTAGGCATTATACATTAATAGCTTGCTGCAGAGCTATAAATTTTTTCAAGAGGAGCGTATTGTTTTTAAAAAAATTATAAAAATAATTGTTTTTAAAAAAATAAGTACATAACTATTTATTTTAGGGGTGTTTCCAGAAAAAATTTCATTTTAATTTTACTCAAATATAATATAATCATCAAATACAAATTTTGTAACAGTGTTATGAAAATAATTATTATTTAAAACATTTTTAAAATAATCACATCAACTTCTCACCTCTACTATTTATCTCTACTTTTACCAATCACATCAACTTTTCAACTCTAAAATACTTTTCATCCAAACATATATTTCATTCAAATACAAAATAAATACTTTTCAACTAAATACAACATTTAAAAAATAAATTTCATTCAAATATAATCAAAATATAATGCGTTTATTAAACGAACTCTTAGTTATTAAATGAACTAAAATGCTGGTCACGTTGCTGCAGAATACATTAAATTGTCTTGACTTTCGGTTTTTCTCTATGTTTTCTTCTTTTTTTTTTGGGTTAAAAATGCATTGTTATTTAGTGAAAAAATGGTATTATTTATGTTGTACAAAGAAAAAGAGTAGTTATTAAAGAAATTCAAAGGAAAATCATTAAACATTTGGTAAATATTTAATACAAAAATGTTTAAACAGAAAATGTAAATATAAATATTTATATTATTAATTAAATAACTTTTAAATGTTTAATGTATAAATCAAGTACTTGTATAAAGCATTTAAATTGATGTTTGGATAGATATTTAATTTTTTTTTATGTTTTTAATTAAAGGTATTTTGAATTAATTTTAAATTTTAATATTTTAATTTATCATATAAGATATAATATATTTGTAGGAAAAAATATTTGATTTTTTTCGGTCTTTTCGTATCAATAATTTTGTTTTTTATGTAATAAAGTTAATCAAAATAAATAAAAAAGTTAATTGTTTTTTCTTGTGCTGCTTAATTTTTTTTTTTTTGAACTTTTTTTTTCACACGCAGTTTTTGTTATTTATATGAAATATTATAAAATATTTACATAAATTGTCATTTATATATTCATTATATAAATGACTTGACTTTCGTTTTTTCTATGTTTTCTTTTTTATTTTTATTTTTTGGTTAAAAATGCGTAGTTATTTAGTGAAAAATAGGTTGTTATTTATGTCGTACGGAAAAAATAGTGGTTATTAAAGAAATTCAAAGGAAAATCATTACGTTTAGTAAATATTTAATGCAAAAATGTTTAAACAAAAATATGTAAATATAAATATTTAAATTATTAATTAAATAATTTTTAAATGTTTAATGTATAAATCAAATACTTGAATAAAGCATTTAAATAGATGTTTGGATAGATGTTTAATTTTTTTATGCTTTTAATTAACGGTATTTTTAATTAATTTTAAATTTTAATATTTTAATTTATTATATAAGATATAATATATTTGTAACAAAAAATATTTGATTTTTTCCATTTTTTTATCAATAATTCTGTTTTTTATATAATAAAATTAATCAAAATAAATAAAATAGTTAATTGTTTTTTCTTATGTCGCTTAAATTTTTTTTTTTTGTTTTGAACCTTTATATGAAATATTATAAAATATTTATATAAACTGTCATTTATATTTTCATTATAACTTTTTTTAATAAGGTGTCATTTATATGAAATATTGTAAAATATTTACATAATAATTGAGGTTTAAATCCTGTATTATAGTTTTTATCTGCCCTTTTGTTGATGTTCTTCATCATTGTAATAAAAAATTATGGTTAATTCAAAAAAGGTATTTTTTTGTTAAATTAGGGAAAAAAATTATTTTTTTTGTTCAAAATACAGAAATATTTATTTTTGATTATAAGTAAGTAATTTACCTAATTAATTTTCATTTCTTTGATGATTTTATTAATTTTGTTTCACAGCTAAAATCAAAAGTATATTATTATTTAAATTAATCTCAATATTCTATATGTTTTTTTAAATAAAATATGTTTTACTAATATAAATAGGAAAGAAAACGGAGGAGATACAGGCTTAAAAAAAATCTTAAACTCAGAAAATATAAATACATTACTAAAATTAAAATAAGAAGTAATAAAAAGTTTATTGTTGAGAGAAATAATATCTCTCAATTTTTTTAGTATATAATAATAAAATGACTAATATATGTTCATGTATTGGTATGAAAAGTTAAGCGGTACAATATGCTTTTCTTCTTTTGAACAAAAATTGTTCTTGATAGGGGGAGAACAAAAATTGTTCTCGACCTTAGAATCATTTTGACTTTGTGAGCGGGTTTTTTTTTTTTTTTTTTTTTAGTAAATTGTTCGTTGGCCATGGTTGCTTGCTTTTAGTAAAAGACAAGAAAAACAACCGACAACCATGGAAAGAAAAAGAGGAAAGTTGTCCACCGGAATGAGCAGCGGGGTTTTACCCGCTGGAATGACCAAAAAGCCCGCCAAAAGAAACTGATACCAAAGGAAAGTCAAAGGGCAAAACCGGAAAGACACCATAACAAGGGTAAATTGGCCAATCCACTGTACTTACAATAATGATTTTTTTGCTTAACTTTAGTTATATATAATAGGTGTGGACACAATAAAAATTTCGTATAAAAAGGAGAGTATAACTAAATTTGAATGAAATTTAAGTGTAAATATAGGTATATCAGAATTTAAGTGAAAGTTTTTTATCATAAATAATGACATAACAAAAATTTTATAATTTAAAATTGAAATAAAAAAAAATCAATTTACATGAATAGAGGCACTTGAAGTCCACTATTTCAATGAGAGAGTATTATTAAAGAATATAACTTTTAGAAAATTTACAGAATAGGGACAGCAAAGTCCCGTCCAATAGTATGTGATTTTGTCCTTGTTTATACGTCCATCATATTTGCACACTACACGCACGACAAATTATCTACGCATGTCAAGTGGCAGACACTTCCACCGAAAGATTAGGTGGCCGTGACACCCGGAGGAAAGTAGACCACTTATGATTTGAATGATTACAATTATCCATAGGAATGTAATAATATGGCTGTTTCTTTTTTATTTTTTATTTCTTCGGTCGGACTGTGGTTGAAATTGCAAACCACAGAAAATCTGAAGTAATAATATAGCTTTTCAAGTTTTCATTTTCACATATGCCGATAACTAGTGACTTTGATCTTTTTCTTGGGTTGCCTTCTCCAATCCAAATAGCATATTCCCCGATTATAGCAGTCGCATGGGGATTCCTCTTGTCACAAGTTAGCTAATTTATATTTAATGTTTTATGATTTCCAGTCCCTGTATTTGAATATATAGGACACAATTTCTCTTTGATGCCAGAGTTGTCAACCGTTGTTTAGCACATTATTTTGAAATGCTCATTTAAAAAAGATTTTACCTCAAAATGTTGGATTGGTTTTCAGTGGTGTGGATTTTGAAATCATGAAAATTTTAAGCTATTTATTTTTACTGTCGATAATTAATATTATAGTGGAAAAAATGTTAATCAATTGGTATCATATCATCACCTTGTTGATAACTCAAGAATATATTTGACACTCTAAATGTAACAAGATGACTTGGTGTGGCATGTTTTGGCTTAGGTTTTTTTTTTTTTTTTTTTTTTTTCTCTTGTATAACTCAATCCTAGGCATGAATACGTAGCATTCATATAAAGAGCCCCGTTTACTCAACTTACATGCATTTCACATATTTTCTTGCTATAAAAGGAAAATAAAAGATCATTTAAAACCCTAAGAGAATCATCAACTTCAAAATACCACATTTGAAAGGCGTACAAATCATTTCCAAGCGCTACTTTGTCGTAATCATGAAAAATCAAGAGCAAATGAAAAACAAAAGCAGTAATCAATCTCAAAAATTCCACATTTTATCATTAGGTGTAAAATTTTTAGGCAGTGCTTCGTCATCTGATAATCAAAATCTTGGAGTTGCAATGGCAAGAAGAGGAATTTTTCTATGACTAATGAAGCCAACACATTCCGTCATGTCCAAATCCTCTCCTTTAATTCCATCTGGCAGTGTCCAATCAAACTTGTGCACAATATTTGCAAGCACAAGCTCATTAATAGTCATGGCAAACAAGACTCCAGGGCATCCTCTTCTTCCAGCTCCAAAAGGAATCAACTGAAATTGGTTATTCCCTATCTTGAAATCTATGTCAGAATTCAAGAACCTCTCGGGCTTAAACACCTCCGGTTCGTCCCACAAGGCGGGATCTCTTCCGATTGCCCATGCATTGGTTATGACCATGGTCCCCGCCGGTACGTCGAATTCCATTATTTTGGTGTCTTGACTTGATTCCCGCGGAACTATCAATGGTATTGGGGGATGCACGCGAAGAGTCTCTTTGATTATGGCTTTCAAGTAAGGTATTTTTTCTAGATCACTCTCGGATATGTATGGTTTTCCAATGGCGATTTCAGTCACCTCTTCTTGTAATTTCTTGAGGATTCTTGGATGCCTCATGAGTTCTGTCATTGCCCATTCTAAGACCGTGTAAGTTGTATCGGTTCCACCAACAAACATGTCCTAGTCCAATAAACCAAATTACCAAAAGAGATCAGAAAATAATAACCAATATATATATATATATTTCCCTGCCTAATTCTTTGGTGATATTATAAGTTTTAACTATATAACATATACATGTATAATTCTCTATGATAAAGGATTATCCTTTCTGAAAACATATAAAAATATTCAATGTAATACTTACCTCAGAAAGTTACAGTTTGGATGATTGAATATTTTGATGTTACATATAAAGTAAAAACAATTTTGTTAAATAAATATCATCTTACATTTTTCTATATATGTTGTTGAAGAATGATGATCCACAAATAAAATCTATGTATGTAGCGAAAACATTGCTCGAGAAGTTACAAATTCTCAAGCAAGATATGGTTGATTATTCATTTATTTGTAAATGTTACAAGAGAACAATGATGGTCCTTCTAGAAGGACGGCAGACAAACAAATCCAAAGTATATGGTGAGATATTGATCCAAAAATAACTAATTTTTAAGCAACATATGATTAGCTATATGTATATGGAAAGGATTAATATATTAAGCAAGTCCGGTGGATATGCAACTGTGTAACGCGGGAATTTTGCCCTTATATTATAGAATGACAAAATAATAAAAACAAAATATAAAAACATTAAAAGACAAAAAATAAAAGACAAACAACAAAAAACAAAAAGAAATTAGAAAAATAAAGTGGGCCAAAATGAATGGGTCATAAAGGTTAGATGATATTTCATTTGCAATATTGACACCAAATGTGCACCAACCAACCTACATCCTCACCAATATATATACGTGAAGCAGATCCTAGCCTTTTGTTCTGCATTCTATATTTCCTCTAATAAAATTAATTTCAACATGCTACAATTATTGCGGACCTGACTCTACTGAACTTAAATTATTTGTCTTGTACAAGCACCATGTAGTTAAATCTGAAAAGATGATATACCGGTACCGATTCATACAAATAACCTTAAATGAATCAGAAACTATGATTGCGTGTGAAATTTACCCTCGTACCATATTAAATAGATTTAAATAAAACTAATGCTAAAGACACTAACTTAAAATAAGACGGGGCACATACTATTATAACTGTCTAATAACTTATTAATGTCAAATTCAACTTTTAGAGCACATTTACCGGAGGTTTTAGATTGAAAATGAGATATAGTTGTGAAAATGTGTGTTTAGTTAAGAAAACTTTATAGAGTGAAAAATATAAAATTTTAAAATATATTTAAAAAATATTAATATAAATATTGTTTTGTTTATCTTTAAATTTTACATAATTTATATAAAAAATCATCTAATTTAGACTTGAAATAATAAGTTATGGATTTAAAAATTTGAGTTTATTGTAAAATATTTGAAGATATAAATACTGAAAAATAGTTTTAAGAGTAGGAAAAAAAAAAAGACAAAAAAAAAATTTTGAAAATGAGATATCCAAATGTGCCCCAAACGAGCCCCTAATAAATGTAATGAAATACTTGTTGAAATTTTTCAGTATACCAAGTTTTATAGAATACGCAACGCAAGGAAATCATATAGTCTTACCAGGATAATAGCTTTGATGCTATCTCTATCAATGGAAAAACCGGCCTTTGAGGACTCCTCTTGAATCTCAAGAAGAACATCCACAAAGTCCTTTTTGTCCTCTCCTTTGATCTTCTTGATATATTCTCCCACATGCTGATCAATTACTCCATCAAGAAACTCATCAAACGCCTTGGCAACCCTCTCAACTTGAGCATCAAGACCGTTGATTCTGTTGACCCAAGAAAGCCACGGAATGTAGTCCCCAACGCTGAAACTCCCCAGCAACCTCATCAAGTCCCCGACCAAATCCTTAAAGTACAACTTCGTCCCAATCTCGTCGTATTTCCTCCCAAAAGAGACCCTGCAAACGATGTCATTCGTCAGGGAGGCGAAAATCTCGCTCAGGTTCACCGGCACCAACATCGAACCGAGCTTACCGATGTTCTCCACCAAGATGGCCATTTCTTCTTCTCTTACGGACCGAAAGGAGTCAACTTTTTTGCCGCTGAGGAGTTGAAGCACACAAATACTTCTTATTTGTCTCCAATACTCTCCGTAGGGAGCTGTGGAGATGTCTCTTTGTTGATAGAGAAGTTTGTAGCCTAAGTTTGTTTTTGGCCTGCTGGCGAAGATGATGTCGTAGGTTTTCATTATGTCCCGGGCGGCGTCCGGCGAGGAGACGACGAGAACCGGACGACTGCCGAAACGAAGGAGCATGAGGGGACCATGGCGTTGGGACAGCCGATGGAGGGAGCGGTGAGGGTGAAGGCCAAGTTGGTGAAGGTTTCCGAGAATTGGGAAGGTTGGTGGTGAAGGAGGCAAGTTTATGTGGGGTGGTTTTGATGAAGTTGAGAAGAACAATCGTTTAAGGAGGAAGAGTAAAGTGAAGAAGATGAGGGCAGAGACGAACCAGGGTTTCAACATGGTTGGTGGGTAGGTTCCTTTTTTTTTTTTTTTTTTTTCGGCGTGAGAGCCGGTTTATACATTCATTAGTGCCACCTCCATATATATATATATATATATGCATCATGCATAGCGCATGTTAATAATAGAAAAAATTAATATAAAGAATTTGATATACGCGGTTCACCTAAAATAATACCTTCAAATGTTTTATTTTTTACTTTTTTTTAATCTTATTATTATTTTTATTATTATTTTTAATTATTCACGTCTCTAAAATATTATAATAAATACTATATTTTAAAAGTTCATAATTTTGTATATACAAATCTAAATAAGATAATTTTTTTTATAAATTATATAGAATATTAAGAGAAACGAAATAATATCTATATTGATAATTTTTTTAAATAAATTTTTAAAATTTTATATTTTTTCACTTTAAACAATTTTTTCTCTAAACATATTTTTTAAAACTACTTTTTTCTAACCTAAAAAAATCTCTAAACCTTTTTTCCAAACGGACTAGTAATCCTGATAGTACATTTATTGCTTTTTTTAATGGTTAAATATGTAAATTTATTTTGACTATGTACTATATTTTATCATACATTTCATATTTGCAAAATCATATATAATTCATGCACTTCATATTTTTAAAATTGTTTATTGTTAGGAAATACTCTAAACATGAAAGACATTTTGATATATTTCATTTATTTTGAACTGGATAATAAAATTATATATAGAGGTTATTCATTACATTATTGTTTGTCTTTATTCTATTTACATGTTAAAGTAAATGTAAGCAAATATAGCTCACTGACTGCTTGTGTTAAAACTGTTAGAACGTTGCATGCAATAGACTTTTATATGCGATGAGACAATGTTTTAAAGTAAGCGGTCTAAAATAAGGTCTGTAGTTTATGGGGTTAGACCAAGCATCTAACTCATGTTAAGACTATTATATTGTCTAAAGTCATAATAGAGACAATTTGTCTTAACTGTCCGAAGCATAGACTCCTGAGTAGAGACATAGATATGTTACCTGATGGTGACATATTATACCGGGATTAAAGCGCGATTGATCTACGTAGTCCGCTATGAGTGGATCAATCTGCTTTTAACGTTCATTATGCGATAACCTTAATCTTGAGTAAATGAACTACTTCATGTATATGACTTGTGTATTTTGATGTTCCAATAACTAAAGCTTCTTAGAGGTAGTAAGCTTATAGATCAGTTCGTTGGATTCATGACTTGTATACGATGGAGGGTTTGTTTGCAAACATTGGAATCATAGCTCTAATAAGGAGTTAAGGGTATCCTCTTAAAGGCATTATACTGGATATGAAAATGGACAAGGCCTTGGATTGTCTGCTAGGCGGATGACTTCTCATTCACGTATAGTGAATAATCATTTTCTTATTCGATAGTATAATAGAACTTTAAGATAGCTTGATCAGTAGGTTAAACAGACTTTGACCTAAAGCTGATCATGGATATCATATGAGGATTTTGCATATATGATAAGGTCATTAGACAATAGCTTGGCACATGCTTTCGTAATACGGTATATAACTGGAAGTTCAGTTTCAGGTTTATAGTGGTGTGACTCTGAAATTAGTGATTGTATGATTGAGTTGTTTGGTACAGAATAATGATCATATGAATTCACAGGAACCCAATTGTATATGTCCAATTGCTCCCTCTACTAGCTCCACATAATTTCTTAACGAATGACAAATTGATCAGGGTATGCTTATTAGCTAGTTGACTATGCATGGATGGTGTACATATAGGATTATGATGGATGACAGGATTCTCTTCGGTTGAATTCGGATTTTGTTTTGGATAATAGAGTACACAATTATTTGAATTCCAAATAAAGTTGCCATGATTTTATTTGAGTTTGAATTGGAGTTGTAAAAAATTATCCATGAGGACAAAATTTGAAATATAACTTTTTGTGGAATTTGAAATTTGAATTTAAAATTTAAAATTTGAATTTGAAATTCGAATTTGATATTTGAATTTGAAATTTAAATTTAAAATTTGAAATTTGAATTTGAAATTTAAATTTGAAATTTGAATTTGAATTTTGAATTTTGAATTTTGAAATTTGAACTTTGAAATTTTCAAAATTTTGAATCACAATCTAAGTGAAATTCGAATTTTT
The DNA here is from genome assembly GCA_035233585.1 of Antiaris toxicaria. Classification (NCBI taxonomy): domain Eukaryota; kingdom Viridiplantae; phylum Streptophyta; class Magnoliopsida; order Rosales; family Moraceae; genus Antiaris; species Antiaris toxicaria. The sequence goes on from CP141155.1 coordinate 5,218,386, forward strand.
GTGGATAATTCCACAATGAAAGAATCAGTTTTGATATAGATAATGGAGAGAAAAATCTTGTTTGAATCCTACTTGAATTTTGAATCCAAATCCCAAGCAAAAGTGGCCGAATTTGTTAAAGGAGATCTTCTTTAGAAGAATTCAGATTTAGTGGTGAATAAGAATGAAGGAAAATTCAAGTTTCAATCCTATTTGAATTTTGATTCTCTTCCTCACAAAGTGGGCGAATTTTAGTGCATAAACCCAAGGTAATTTGGATTTTTTTATGGTTAAGGGTGAGATAAAATTCAAACTAAAAAATCCTATTTGAATTTTGATTCTCCTTACACTTGGATGGCGGAATCTAGCCTTGTTCTTGGGTTAAGGGAAAATTCGGTTATAATGGATAATGATGAGATAAAATTCAAGTTAAAATCCTGTTTGAATTTGGAATGCAAAATCCCCTAAGGTGGCTGAATCTTCTCTTGATTATGGCCTATAGGAAATTCGGATTTTGTGAGGAAAGGGAGGAAGAAAATCTTCTCCTAGTCCAATTCGAATTTAAGGGATTACCTCATGCCAGTTTATAAATAGGGGTCCTGCCACTCCAGTTCTCTCAGACCACAGACTCTCAGATGAGTGGGCTTATTGTTGCATAATTCACCATGACAATAAGTTCTTTAAAGATCTGAATGGTTGGAAGAAGACTAGTAGTGCTAGCACCCGATCGAGGATCTGAGTGCCCACACACTCTGCCATCTAGGAATTAGAGAATAATAAAGATAGCTAGTTGGTTGAAGTCCTCGGGTAATTCTCCTCCTACAGTTTGGCGTCCTCTGAGGTATGAGTTTATATTGTTATTAGTTTATTGTATATGGCATCATGAGATATTCAATGATCTTAAAAAAATTTTGTAATTCCGTTACGTCACTCTGATGTATTTTTTACCGATTTATCCTACATTTATTATACTCTTAATTATATAAAATTACTCATTATGTCCCCCTCCATCTAATTTCACATATTGATTTAATTAAAATACCAAATGAGACTTCATTAAGATTAAAAAAATATTATAAATTATAAATCTTATGTCCCATTTATTTACCACATTATATTCATATTTTGTTTGAACGTAATGTAATTTTTATTTAAACGTAAAAATATTATATTTAAATACCAATTATAAAACATTTTAAATCCAATATAATTACTATTTATCATTTATTTTTTTTTTCACTTTTACCAATCATATAACACATTCTCTTTTTTTTTTTCTTTATTTTTATTAATCATATCATATATAATATAATTCAAATACATTTAATTAAAACACATATTATATTTAAATATAATACAAATACTTTTCATCTAAAAATACAAACACAATAAATTCCTCAAATAGTCTATTAATTATAAAAACAAATATTAATTTTAATTAAAAATAATTTAAAAAATTGTTTTTCTCTCTCGCCTCTCTTGTCTTCCTCCCCCCCCCCCCCCCCCTCTCTATACATCTGCTGTAAGGGCGCCACTTGTGATGTCAACTCCGATAGAGTCCTCGGCAAGGTCTCGGTCTTACTTGAGCTCTCCAGCATTGAGTCGAAGTCCACAACTTGTAGACAAAAGTGAGAAGCACTATGACTAAATTAAACGGATCTGTAGACCAATTCACTAGAATATGAGATAATACCAAATACTTAGAAGAGAGAAAGAAATTCAGTTTGTACAAAAGGGTTTCAAAAGCCAAGAAACACAATGAACACAAACCCAGAAATAGAGAAAATCACATATCTTGGCCCAACAACCCACCAAAAAAAAAAGAAAAAAGAAAAAAGAAAAAAGAAAAAAACAACAAAAAAAAAACGAAAACGAAATTAGAAATTGGAAAGATGAAATAGGAGAAATGGGCTTACAAGAGGAAGTGTAGAGTCCCTTGGCAATTGATTGGAACATCATCTTCCCAACAAAAGGAACAAAGAACACATCATATTCCTCATCGTTCGACCACGACCAGAGTCGTGGGAATAGTCTAAGATCCTACGTCATAGCTGAGACAACAAAGGGCCTGAGTTTGTTCATGATCAACTCGACATCGCGCAATTTCTTGTCGGAGATTACAACCATTACAGCCGTCACGAACGCAATTGATCCCAAACCTCTGCCGCGAGCTCTCTGCCATTATCGTAACTCGCGACCCCTCTCTCGCCGTCGTGGGAGGCCCAATCTTTTCCCCCGTCATCGCCTAATTCCACCAGTTGGAGTGGTACCTTGCCAGTCGGAGCCTACATAAAGAGAGAAACAGACAGAGATAGGGAGAGGTGATGAGTGAGAAATGGGTATAGATGAGAAAGAATAAGGGTGAGTTTGATACACAAAAAAAAAATCTCCAAAACCACTTTTTTTCTATCTTATTATCAATTTTTATAATTTAAATCTTTAAAACGCTACGGTAAACTCTAATTTTAAAAAGGTTATAACTTTATGTATACAAGTCTAAATGAGATATATTTTTTTTAAATTGTATAGAATTTCGAGAGAAACGAAACAATATCCATATTAAAATGTTTTTTTCTAAATTTTTTTTTAAAATCTTACATTTTTTTTAAAATAAACAGTTTTTTCTTAAAATATATTTTTCCAAATAATTTTTTTTTCGACCTAAAAACAACCTCTTCAAAACCACAAACAAACTCCCCTAACTAATTTTAGATAGAATAATAACAATATATTATTATTTATATTTTAATTATGATTTATATTTTAAAACATGTTTGTTTAATTTCTAATATGATATTACATTAATAGTTCCATTAATTTTATAAAAGTTTGTTTTAAACTTTAAGATATTGTGCAACTTTAAAAAAAAGATTTATTCTAAGTTTTGGAGTACTATTTAACTTAAAAATAAAGTTTATTTTAAATTAGATTAAGTTAAATTAGATTGGTCTAAACTAAACAATGCAATATAGTTTAAAAACTAAATCAAGCTAAACTTTGTTTTCAAATAGGCTATAAATATACAACTCAATTCAACTCCAATTGAAAATTTTCAACTCAATCCGACCAATCAAGCACATATGCTAGTTTCATCATGATATCAAAATTCAAATCTCCAACTTTAAGTTCCAAGTTAAAAAAAACCCCAATTTCTTTTTTTTTTTTTAAGGGGAAAAACCCCAATTTCTAAGCTAAAGAATAAATTTCCGCAACTCCTTACTAAGGGGACATTTGACAAAAATATTTCATTTTAACTTTATTCAAATACAATATAATTTTACACCAAATACAAATTTTACAACAGTGCTACGAAAGCAATTACTATTCATAATATTTTTAAAACAATCACATCAACTTTTCAACTTTATTATTTATCTCTACTTTTACTAATCACATCAACTTTTCAACTCTAAAATACTTTTTATCCAAACACATATTTCATTCAAATACAAAACAAATACTTTTCAATCAAATACAACATTTAAAAAATAAATTTCATTCAAATACAATTAAAATGCAATGCGTTTACCAAATGTCCTGAAAATTTTGACGTTGACGTCATTGTTGAGTTAAGAAAAACGACAATGTTAAGTGTGACGTAAAAGAACACACGCGTCTGATCAGCCCTTGCCAAAATCCGCGGCTATGCGAGGCTAACTTAACCATAGTTAGATAAACCAGCACAAAAGTAACCCCGGTTATCTTTTCAACAACGCATTTGCCGGATAACAAGGATCGGTCAAACGCACGGCTAAGGAACCGACACGTGTACGGCTAGATCTGTTCTGTACACCCCACGCATCGTTGTTAGGTTAAATTTAGGGTTCGCTTTTCTTCAATGATCATATCTTTTCTCTCTCCTCCGATCTTTCTTCAACCTCGAGACATCTCTCACTTTTCTCGTTTTTTTATCGATTTTTCTCTGTTTTTGTTCTGGAATTTGCTGTTGGCCATGGAGATGGAGCGCGTGACCGAGTTTCCCCACACTCATCTCGATCGTCGGCCGCGAAAAAGGGCGAGATTGGGCTGGGATGTCCCCCAGGCCCCAAAGGTAACTTTTTTTTTTTCCTCACCAGAACTCTCAGATCTGTTCGGTTGTGGATTTGGTTATGATTTGGTTCTTGATCTGGAGGATTATGTTTGATTTAGGTTTGTTTTTAGATCAGGTACGGCTCGATGTGTTAAAGATCTGATTTTTGTGATTATCTTTTAAAATTTGTAACTTTTTGGTGTTATTTTATCTGATTTGCTTTTAATTTCAGCTTCTAATTTGTGTCTATGGTTTCTGGTATTTCATTTCTGTGTCTTAATGTCTTTGGATCTGTAGTTGTGTAAGAAAAATATTTATAGATAATAATTTTAAGTAAAAGGTTGTTGTTGAAAACTTTTTTTTCTTTCATAATTGAAAAGTTTGGTTTGATTGTCGTTTTATTCAACCCGTGAAGAATAAATTGATGATAGTAAATTTTGTTTTAATGTTGATAATTAGTTTGATTGTCGTTTTATCCAAAATTTTTTTTAAGATCTTGTATTTTCTTGCACTTTCTATGTATTTTTCTGGTAATGATACAGTTGTTGATATATTGTTGTTCGACATAGTGTGCTCTTGTATTGATGTTGATGGAGATTGTTGTTCTTTCTCACTGACTAATGGGTTGAGATTCGGGATAAGGCGTTTGGTTGGAAGGATTTTGATTTAATCTCAGATAGAATATGTATAATGGCTATGTGTAGGCTCAGGTAGGAATGTTATGTGGACAAGAGGTTGGGAATTTCACAAGCTTTGCATCTTTGACTGCACCCTCGGACCACACTAGTTGTTCTTCTCTATTTCTAAAGGGAGTGGCTCGAAATGGTTCTCCCCCTTTGCGTGAGGATGACAAGGATGGGCATTACATCTTTGAGCTTGGAGAAAATTTAACTTCTCGCTGTAATTACACTTTTCCATCACCAAGATACTTTTGCATCTATTAGTTATCCTCATCATCGTTTTGGGCCATTTTAAACATGTTCCTAGGTCCTGCTGACGCTTTGCTTCTTTTAGTGTAGTTTCATTTGTTCTAAATTTAGTGCTTTTGAGTCGGTCATTAAATGTTGAAGTTTATTTTAATTAAAAATTTGTATTTTGATGATAGATACAGGTGCTTATTTGTTACAGGAGGTTTCCAGGATGTTTTATGTTATTTTGTTCTTAAACCAATGTCTCCTAGGAGTTGAGTGACGGAGTGCAGGTTGTCTAATATGTCAATTGGGTTTTTTTGCAGATAAAATCCATAGTAAAATGGGTGAAGGTACCTTTGGTCAGGTTTTAGAATGCTGGGACAGAGAAAAAAGGGAGATGGTTGCCATAAAAATTGTTCGTGGAATTAAGAAGTACCGTGAAGCAGCAATGATAGAAATTGAAATGTTGCAGCAACTTGGAAAACACGATAAGAATGGAAATCGGTGAGTAATTCTGAACTTTTTACCCCTTTGTGGCACGGATCGGGCACATTAGAAGAGGTTTCCTGAACTTTGTTGCAATTGTTAAATGGGTTTATTCCTTGCAGTTGTGTGCAATTACGGAACTGGTTTGACTATCGTAACCATATCTGTATTGTAAGTATTTGTTGATTTGTGATGGATTGATTTCCCCAATTAACACAGAGTTTGGGGGTTAAGCTTAAGCCTTTTGGGTGAATTCAAATGGTTTCAACAGGTCTTTGAGAAGCTTGGACCAAGCTTATACGATTTTCTACGCAAAAACAATTACCGCTCATTTCCCATTGACCTTGTCCGTGAGATTGGCAGACAACTGTTGGAATGTGTAGCATGTGTGTAGTAATTACTTTAGCTAGCTTCTTTTTCATCCTTCTTACAAATTCCTTTTATACTTCCATTTTGATATGGTATACCATGGTGATTGGATTTTAGCTCACCCGTTTAAGGGTCATCTGATTTCATCACAAGTCCTAAACTATAAGTTGTTTAATAGAATAGTTTTAAGTTGTGGACCACTTCACTTTAAGTGGATGAGCGTGGTAACGTTGTGTTTTTGACTTATTTCTTTTGGTTCTGCTTTTTGATTGTGTTCCTCTTTTTTCTTTGTTGCCAGTCATGCATGACCTACATCTGATTCATACGGATTTAAAGCCTGAGAACATCCTTCTTGTTTCTCCGGAATATGTTAAAGTTCCTGATTACAAGGTAATCGCCGACTTATTTTACTGCTTTATTATCCTGCTTAAGCCTTAGTATTATTGTTTGACTTTGTGTTTGATGGGTATGCTGTTCTCAGAGTTCTTCTCGGTCTCCAAAGGATAGTTCTTACTATAAAAGAGTGCCAAAATCAAGTGCTATCAAGGTGATTGATTTTGGTAGCACAACTTATGAACGTCAAGATCAGAATTACATTGTATCAACACGACACTACCGTGCACCTGAGGTTATTCTTGGTAAGTGTAATGTCTTTTGGTCCTATTCTGCAGTAATTTTACCGTGGCTAATTTTGTTAATAATTCTTCCTAGGGCTTGGATGGAGTTACCCTTGTGATATATGGAGTGTTGGTTGTATATTGGTGGAACTGTGTACGGTAAGTTTGTGAAATCTTTGGGAGCAATTGTTCATTTAGTATTCCAAGAGGTTGGCTCAGTGGTGAATCACGTAGACTTAGTGCCTCATGAGGCATTAGGTCTAAAGTTCAATTCCAATTGAGTGCTATTAATTCCTTGGGGGTCACGCCCATGGGCTAAAGGCCTGAGAATTACTTTATCTATGTGGAGGGGCTGCTTTGCATGGGCCCTGTGGATTATTGGGGCAAAGTCTTGGACACCAGAGTTGTTAAAAAAAATTGTTCATTTAGTAGCACGAACCACATCCACATGTATGCTTACTGTTGTGATTGTTGCCGCAGGGTGAGGCATTGTTTCAAACTCATGAGAATTTGGAGCACCTTGCTATGATGGAACGTGTAATGGGTCCGATTCCCCAACATATGTTGAGGAGAGTAGAGTAAGTTATCGTGGTTTATTCCTCTATGCTCTTTGTTTTGTATTGAAAAAAATGAATTGAATAGATGATGCTCATGATGTTATTTATGTTTCCAGCCGACATGCTGAGAAGTATGTCAGAAAATGTAGACTAGATTGGCCAGAAGGTGCAACTTCAAGGGAGAGTATCAAAGCTGTTCAGAAGCTTCCTCGGCTCCAGGTTTGTTTCATGATGGCTGTTTGTACTCTGTTATGTATCAGCGTGTTTCACCTACTGAAGGACTTGATACTTATCAAATTTATTTTTTTTTTTTTTTGCGTCCAATCGTGGGCAGAATCTCATAATGCAGCATGTAGATCATTCCGCTGGCGATCTGATTCATCTGCTGCAGGGGTTACTTAGGTATGATCCTTCTGATAGGCTATCAGCTCGTGAAGCCCTCAGACATCCATTTTTTTCCAGGGATCACCTGCGAAGGTGAAGTCTACAATGCAATGTGGGCCCGAAAATGAGAGAACAGGCGGTTGACATCGATAATCGCTGCTCTATCGGGCAAGGGTTGCCGTTGCCTTCGAGGGGTATTTGCCTGTGTAAATAATAACACATATCCTGTTAAAGAATCAGGCGCCCAAAGCCCCTCGTCTGCTAACCCTAAGTGCGGTCTTGACTTTTACTTCATTGTATAGTATTTGAGGAGCAGACCAAGTTTACATTTTGACAACTATTTGTAATGGGAAAGATCATATTTATCTATAATGTGCCTTCAATTATTTTTTTTTCATTTCAATGTTCGATTGACTTTTTGTGTGTGAATAATTGCTCTTATATTATTGGAGGGATAACACGAATAATGGGATGAATAAGCCGAATTCGGAATACATAGGGCCCAAACTCGAAGCGTTTGTGTTTAGGGTCTTCTAAAATTCTCTCAAATGCTAGGGTTGTCTCGTAGTAAAAATGATTTAAAAATGAAAACGAAAAAAAGTGCAATAATTGATATTGACTTTTTTTAATCCCTTGTTATTATTGTTAGTTATTATTGTTAGTTGAGCCACGTGCCGATAAACAAGTAAAAGTGTAAAACAAAACATAAACAAGTAAAAGTGTAAAACAAAACATAGGTTCTATTTGGTGAACAACGAATTATATATGTATTGTGTTTTAATATAATGTATTGTATTACATATGTATTGTATTTTAATATAATGTATTAAATATAATTTGTATTTGGTGAACGTATTATATAAGTAAAAGTGTAATTTGTAATTTGGTGAACGTATTTGGTGAACGTAATTTGTAATTTGTATTAAATAAGTAAAAGTGTAAAACAAAACATAGGTTTCATTTGGTGAACGTATTACATATGTATTGTGTTTTAATATAATGTATTAAATGTAATTTGTATTTGGAGAAAAAGTATTAGCATTGCAAATGTAATATGTATTTAGGTGAAAAGTATTTGAATTATATTTTAATAATAAATATGTGATTTGATGGGTAAAAATAGAGAGAAAAAAGGGAAAGAGAGAATATATGATGTAATTAATAAAAGTAATAGAAAAAGTAAAATAATGAATAGTGATTGTGTTGGATTTAAAATGTGATGTGATTAATATTTGAATGAAATGTTTTTATATTTTAGGGAAAATTGTATTGCATTTAAATGTAATGTAAAAAAAAAGCGTATACCAAACGGATGCATAATTAAAAAAAAGAAGGTCAATAAGTAAAACAAGACAGTTAAAAAAAAAAAAATTAAGTGGTGATTATAACTCATTATATTCTGAGTGATGTGATTTAGTTATATGATAATATTGATTTATAACTTGTTGTAATATAAAATATGATGGAAAAACATTGTTTACAAGTTAGGGGGTGTTTGTTTTTGTTCTTGAAAATGATTTTTCATTTTCAAAAACACAGAAAACGAAAACGATTTTAAAATAGTATTTGTTTATTTAACGTTTTTAAAACCGTTTCGAAAACACCATTTTTAACTATATTGTTTTTTTGGGTTTTTTGAAAATGAAAAAAAGTTGTTTTCACTTTTTGTTTTCATTTCCAAAAAATATTGTGTTTTTTGGGTTTTTTGAAAATGAAATGGATTTTGAAAAAATATAACCAAATTAAGTTTCATTTTTATGTTTTTCAAAATATACACTTAGAAAACATAACCAAACACAGTTTCAGAAATGATCTTAATACAGTTTTCAAAACATTCTCATTTTCAAAAAAATTTAAAAACAGAAAATATTTCAAAAACAATACCAAACGCCACCTTATTTTGAGCGTGTTTGTTTTTAGTTTTGAAATGGTTTTTTTAGTTCTCAAGATAAATGTTTTTTAAATTATTTTAAAACCTTGTTTGGTTAGCTAAGTTTTAAAAATGAAATTTGAAAACAACAAATTCAATTTAACTTTTGATACTCTATCTGTTATCCCTCTCTCCGCTCCTCTTTGCCGTCCCTACGATTGACTCCGCCAGTCTCTCTCTCTTTCTCTTTCATCGATTCCGACCTAAGCAATCCCTTCTCTTATGGGTCCGACTTCGCTATCGATGGTTTCTCCTTCATCGCTGTCGTCCTGAGCTTTGTCTCCTCTCATTTGGTGCTCTTTGCAACATTCTCAGTCTCTCCCATTGCCGTCGCCATCAACGCTATCTCTCACTTCTCTTTTAGTCATCTTTGTCAAGGTAAGCTTTTCATCTCATTTGAATATGAGATTTATCATAGGTCTTCTAATTTGCTTATTTGATCTGACTTAGAATTTGAGAATTTTTCCTGCTATCGATGACCTGAGTTTTGATCTCAATTTTTGTTATAAATGCTTAACAAATTTGTTAGTTTAATTTTCGTCTTATGTTTTTATTGGCATGGTTGATGATTTGTCGTTTCTATTGAAACCGTGTGTTATTTTAATTGTTTGGTTGAGTAATATCGCTTAAATGAGACCTAGTCGTTCTTCAGATTTTGAGCTTTGTTTACCGTGGTTCTTGTTATTATTTTGAATAGGATTGTGTTGGTTTTAGTCCGACTTTCTCTCTAGTTCATGTCGACTGTCTTTATGCTTAAATGCATTGTGAGGTTTTGTGAGGCAAGGTACCATACACATTTATGTATATATACATATATAGCTTTCCCAAAGGTTTGTAGGAAAACAAAAAAAATTCTCAAAGACTTGCCTCGGAATTTGCTGAAGAGAACTTGTCAACGTCTACTCTGACTCCACCAATCCCTGCATTGTTCACCTGTGCGTGGCATCATTTCATCCATGAACACAAACGAATATACTCTTGTTAATCATAAGTAATTGAGTAAACTGAAGTCATATGAAAAGAAAATAAAGAAAAACTATTCAATAAAAAGGCAGAAAACATGATTGATGAAGAAATGACATTAAAAAGTTTTACTATACCTTTCTGTACTAGCTGCTCCTCCTGACATTGGAGATAGGAATGAGTGAGAGTTTGAGCTTTTGGTTTTGATGGGATTTTCTTCTGTCGGTGAAGTATGTGAGCTAATTTATCTGACAATTTGTGGCTGACAACTCTCCTGTGGAGACTAGGGAAACGAAATCCACTAATTTTTTAATAGATAAACACCTACACCACATCACACCATCCCCAATTCTTTACATTTACCGAAACTTTAAACTTCCAAAACCTAACCTCTAATCCTAAAGCTTGATTAGGCTTGCATGATTTACCATACTCAATTTGGTTGGGTTGATCATGAATTACCATACTCAATGTCAAGCTTTTTTTCAGTTAAAAAGGGTATTTTGGTCTACTTTACGTGCTATTGCTTCAAGTTATAGGATGTGTTGGGATTGCTTAACGATTATTTGAACTTATTGAACTGATTTTTCATATTTTTTCTTTACATGGTGATGCTGCTTTAGGGTATTTTCGGACTTTTCTCTAAAATTCTAATGTTTTGAACGGTTAATGATGTTCTTTTATTGATTTCATCGGGGCTGTTTTGTTTCTCAGTTTAAGAATTATATTCAAAATTATAGCAAACTCTGGTTGACAAATGTAGGCTAATAATGAGCATTTGTTACTTTTTGAAACTGAGTCTTTTCATTTGGTTTGGTTCGACCGGTATATCAACCTGAATAATGAACGAGTTGAAAATATGTTTCAAGAAGTTATCGTTTGTTTGTAGCCACGAATATACTTGCAAGTCATAATTCGTAAACTATAATGAAGAATTAAACACCAAAGTGCCAGTAGATGTTGACAATAAATAAGGAAATCATATCCCAACCTCGTTGTTTAATAACTTGCAGAACTTCTCTAGGGCTTAAAACAACAGTCAATACATCAGTGAAGCAATCGACACTTTTCATGACAATTTTGGAGGAGAATATTTCTGGTAACAACAAATTAAAGCTATGATGCCGGTCCATACACATAAAGAAAAAAATGAATAAGAAGAAAAATAATACCTCAAGATTTGCTCTGTATTGTCTGTGTTTTTCTATAGAATCCTGTCCACCACAGAATGCATATCTAGTTATCTGCATATATCAGAAAAATTGCTTTTTACAGATCAAAGCATAAAGTTCTCCTTACCTATTTAATCTACAACAAGCATTGCTCAAATAAAAAGTTATAAGCGTTGACATGATTGCCATCTTGGAAAATGAGAAAAATTTGTTACTGATGCTATAGTTGTCGTTTTCATCTTTATTATTAGTTAGGTTGATAACTCTTGCTATTTGATTGATATGTGATACAAAGATAGTAAAATTAAATTATAGATGTCAATAAGGATAATACTATTAACGATCATGCTGTATGGGGAGAAAGTTTGGAATCCTTTTTTATTGAGTTGCTACATGAAGAGGCACAAAAAGGAATTCAAGCATCTATTTTAGACAAAAAAAACTTGGATGAAAATTTCAAATGAAATACATAGTAAGTCCAATAAGCGACTTATAGTGATACAACTTAAAACTAAGTGGAATAGATTTAGACGTAGCACAAGAGAATTTGAAAGCTCGGTTGAAACTATTGGATTTGAATGGGATTTTGAAGCAAACACAATCACATCCTTAGAAGAAGTTTGGGATTGCTATTTACAATTAATGTACCTATTATTTAATGGCATTCGGATTTATCTACATAAGTTACTAATTATTTGCTTAACTAAAATTTTTTTTCATTGTGCAGCAAAATTCAAAAGCTATAAAGTACCAGAATAAGGGTCTAGCAAACTTTTCTCTTCTAAAGAAGATTTTTGGTGGGACTATTGCAACAGGCCATAATGGCATGGGTCCGCAAATAGCTACCAATGTGCCACGTGCAGCACTATCAGCTTCTGTGAATCTAGAAGTTGAAGGAGAAGGTATGGAAGACTCGCACAAAGTCCAAAAAGATTGCAACTATTTTTGAAATGTTGAGGCCAGCAATGGGCATTCCAAGAAGAAGATAAAAACTGCAATGGAGTTAGCAGTGGAGCTTTTGGCAAAGTCTGTGAGTTTGCAAAGTGAGGAGTCAGTGCAATGCATTAAAGACTTGCAGCAATATCTAGCGGCGAATCGAACATATCTTGAGGACACAAGTGAGGTTGAGACCTCGACTGAAGATCCCAATAGCATTGTAATTTGTATTGAGTTGTCGAATGAAATGGGATACTTGGATGACAAGACATACGAGATGGTAATTAAGACGTTGTCAAATGACAAGGACTTCAGGAGGTCATTTGTAAAGATTAAACCTGAGCATTGTCGTGGTTTCATCCTTAGCTTAGTGTAATAGTCATTGGTTAATGATTGGTTTTAGTTTCTTAAACTCTTTTAGTTTGTTGAACTCTTTCAATTTGTTACACTATTATCTAATGATTGGTTTGTTAAGTTAGATTGCTTTATATTATTTACTTTCGTGATTTTAATATGTTGAACTCTTATGTAATGATTGGTTCGTTGAGTTTGATTGCTTTATGTTGTTTGCTTTCAATATTATTGAACTCTTATATAACGATTGGTTTGTTGAGTTATATTAATTATAAGATATTTATTTCATTGTACTATTATTATTAGTGGCAAATAGGTATGAATTGATTTGATTATCTTGTGTAGGCTATTATAGAATCAGACGGTTCAAATACAGACGAAGAGTTGGCTTTTTTTGAATCACTTGAGTCATCTGATGATGAGGAAGAGAGATCTTACAATTATTACTAGATCTTGTACCAACTATTACTAAGCACCTTCAACATCATAATGAACATATAGGATGACAATATGTGTTAAATATGCTGGAAGGGCATGCTAAAGTATTCAATGAAATGTTTCGTATGTATAGGGAACCTTTTTTGGCATTAGCTCGGTTACTTGAACAACATTAATTATTACCTAAAAGTTGACTATTAGTGGAAGAATGGTTAATGATGTTTTTGAAGATCATTGGTCATTCCGATAGTAATAAACTCAGATAATATAGATTTTGTCATTTTGGAGAAACAATGAGTCAACATTTCGATAGTGTTCTTAATGTCATTTGTGCATTGGCTCCAAAATTTATCCGTCAACCAGACCCAAACACCATGCCTTTAGAAATTCAAAATAGTGAAAAGTATTGACCATGGTTTAAGGTAAAATTGATATTATTTTTAAAGTTTGAAATAGGTGGTTTTTACAAACTAAAATAGGGTTTAACAAAGTTTTGGTTCTTTACTTGTTTAAGGATTGCATCAGAGGTATTGACGGCACACATGTGATGGCTATTGTCCCTATGGGTGAGTATAGAGTTTATTGGGGAAGAAGACATACTTATACTTAGAATATAATGACAGCATGCTATTTCAATATGAGATTTACATATGTTTATAGTGGATGAGAAGGTTTAGCTACAAACTCTAGAGTGTTAATACATGCATTACAGGGTTAACATGACCAATTTTTTAGGCCACCTTGGCCTAAATATTATGTTGTTGATTCTGGATATAGTAACATGGTAGGAATCCTTGCACAGTATCAGGGTCAAAGGTACCATCTATTAGAATTTAGAAATAATGGACAACCAACTACACCTATTGAATTATTCAATTATAGGCATTCGTCATTATGCAATTGCATAGAAAAGTGTTTTGGTGTTCTTAAAGCACAATTTGGTATTTTGAAGAATATGTCTAATTTTCCTTTGCAGAAGGAAGCCTAGATAGTAATTGCATATTGTGTTATTCATAATTATATTAAGATGTATGATGCAAATGGTGATTTGTTTATAGATTATGGCGTTGACGAGCTTATGGAAGATATTGAGAGGCGAAGAGGAAATCGATAACATACAAATTACCATGAATCTGAATCATTTTCTGATGTTGGTTCCACTAATAGGGACCGACAACATATGAGCCACTTTAGGGACCAAATAGCATAAGTAATGTGAGAACAATATGTATCCTAATTATTATGGTAGATAAAATTGGTAATTTTTTAGTTAAATGTTGCTTCTACTATTAAGAATTATTTTATGATGTACTTGTAACTAATAATTATGGTTAATTAAGATTTAATTGATATAGTAATTATTTAAATATTATGGTTATTAATTTTCAATTCATTTTTCAATTAAAAAATTTTATTATTTTTTAATTTTTGTTATTCATAATGATTTTTCAAAAATAAATATAAATATGTTTTCATAAGTATTTTATGAAATGGCTGGTTTTCAAAAATATAACGAAATATAGTTTCATTTTTTTTGTTTTTCAAAACATACACTCAGAAAATATGACTAAATACAATTTCAAAAACGATTTAAATACAATTTTACAAACATTCTTATTTTCAGTTTTTTTTGAAAACAGAAAACATTTCAAAAACAATACTAAAAATTACCTTCATGTTTTTACGGGACGTTTGGGTAATGTATTGTATTCGTATTGTATTTAAATGTAATATGTGTTTAGATGAAAAGTATTTACATTGCATTTAAATACAATATTTGTTTGGATGAAAGTATTTGAATTGTATTGCAAGTGATGTGATTGATAGAAGTAGAGAGAAAAAAGGAGAGAGAAATAGAATATGTGATGTGATTAGTAAAAATAATAGAAAGAATGAAATGATAAATAGTGATTATATTATTTTTAAAATATAATATGATTGGTATTTGAATGAAATAGTTTGAATGAAAATTGTATTGTGTTTAAACGCAATATAAATACAATGTGGTAAATAAACGAGTCATTAATTTAGATATGGTTATGGACAAGAGACATTTAAAAAAAAAATACAAAACATAGAAGTTGTATGTGTGTCTTTTTGGTTAAAAAGGTTGTTTAAATTTTAAAAACCAAATTTATTGAGATATTATTAAAATGTATATTATAATATTTTAAGGTCTATTTGGAGAGATTTTAGAAATGCATCTTAGAGGATGAAAAAAAATGAATTTTGAAAAATATGATTGAGAAAAAAAATTATTTGAAGTGAAAAAGTATAAAATCTAACTTTATTCAGAAAAAATTATCAATATAGATCTTATTTCGTTCCTTTCGAAATTTTATGTAATTTAAAAATAATCATTTTATTTAAACTTATATATACAAAGTTATGAGTTTTTAAAATTTGAGTTTAATATAAAATTTTGAAGACATGAATAATAAAAAATAATTGTAAGTTTGAACAAAATATAAAATGTGTTTAAAATGTGTTTCCAAACTCCCTCTAAAAACACCTTAAAAAAAAGTTAAATACATCCCACTCCCACTCTTTTTTCCACGTGGATCCCACCCTACTTTGCTCTCTTTCCCATACGGTGCACCGCCTAATCTTCCTCTCTCCCCCCCTCCTTCCCAGAGTATTAATGCCCAAAAAACGGTGGAATAATCGTTTTTGAAACTAGACCGTAGAAACGTACGAAATGCTTAAAAGTGTACATAATCAGACTTATTTACATAGGTATTTCTTGAATTTTTTAAATTTGATAATTCAATCTTTGTTTTTTTTCTTAACAATCAACTCCTAAGATTATAATTTTTAGACAGTTCATTCCTTTTTGTTTAAATCAATTAAAATTAAGACAGTTTTTGATACAAAACTTATATATTATAGTCCAAAAGGGATATTATTAATTATTTTTGCTTAATTTCAATATAAAATTCTCTTTCAAGTTTATAGTTAAATTTGAGTATAATTTAATTAAGTTAAAGATTTCAAAGGAAAATGTATTGGAAATAAACAAAATGATCAACCACACTTTTTTTGGATTATAATGTGCAAATTACGAGTAAAGAATCATCTAAATTTTAACAGATTTAAACAAAAATGACTAAATTACTATATTCAAAAAATTTAAGCGATATTTATACAAATAAGTCCATAAAAAAAAAAAAACCTATTCTCTCTTTTATATATATATATATGTATATGTACATGTAATGTAGCAGATTATTGCGAAATTCAATACCACCGTTCCACGCATTAATGGGATAGCGTGGGACAAACCTGTGTTCAGCAATTCTTATCCCTTACGATGTATTTCTTCCGGGTGTTGTACATGCCAAAATGGTACAGGGTTTATGGCTTCTTTGACCCTTGGCTGGTTACCATCCTTTGTTTGTGTCAGGGTTTAATGCGTGGTAATCCGAAAATAAAACGGGACAAACTATTTTCTTGTGTGTAGTCTCCGTAGTCCTTCCTCGTGGCTTTTTCTTTAATCACTTCTACGGGGAACCTTGTCGCATACCAAACGAAATTAGGCTTATCCTTTGCTATTAGGACTAGCTAATATATATATATATATGTATGTATGTATACACACACACACGACATATATACATATACACAAAATGAAATAAAGGAAAAGTTGATTCATTTGCTCCTTGGGTATCTAAAATGCAAACTTCTAAAGTAGTGCCACTCTTCTTGCATCCCTTATTCATCGTCTTCTTTTTCCTTCTCTCTTTTGTTCAAACGCAATAAATCTAGTGACAACAAGCACAACTTTCCACCGTCACCGCCAAGGTTACCAGTGGTCGGAAACCTACACCAGCTGGGGACACACCCGCACAGCTCCCTTCGAGGGCTCTCTGACAAGTATGGCGCGCTGATGCTCTTGCACTTGGGTCGTGTCCCAACTCTTGTGGTTTCGTCGGCAGATATTGTGAGAGATATCGTAAAGATGCATGACATAGCCTTCTCTAACCGACCAAAAACCACAGCTAGTGGTATCATAGCTTATGGAAGCAATGACTTGGAATTTTCTCCATGCGGCGAGTTTCGGAGGCAAGTTCGAAAGATTTGTGCTCTTGAACTTTTGAGCCTAAGAAGAGTGCAAGAATTTCAGTACGTGAGGGAAGAAGAGGTGGCGATGTTGATCGATAGCATACGCAGAACAACTAATGGTGGTGACAATGAATCTCCCATAAAAAATCTGAGCGAGATGTTGATGGAAACCTCTAACAATATCATCTTTAGATGTATTGTTGGAAGGAGAAGCAGTGCTGAAGAAGGTGGCGGGAGGTGGTATGCCGAGCTCTCAAGAAGGGCGACGATGCAATCTATGGCTTTTAGTATGGGGGATTTCTTTCCGTCTTTGACGTGGATCGACCATCTCCGAGGGTTCACGGCAAGCTTGAGATCAACTTCTAATAGTCCATTTGTTTACAGTATTGCATTCGTATTGTGTTTAAACATAATACAATTTTTATTCAAATGTAAAAGTTTTGTATTCAAATATAATACTTTTTAACAATACCTTAAATATATTTACTATTTTAGAGTATTTTGAAATTTTTTTTTCCATTCACATCATATTCTCTCTTTATCTTACTTTTCCTATATTCTTTTATCAATCACATTAATTTTTTAACTCTTAAATATAATTCAAATACTTTTTTCATCCAAACACACATTATATTTAAATGCAAAGAAAATACTTTTTATTCAAAGGCAAAATGCAATGTATTGCATTCAAATACAATACAAATACAATGCATTACATTCAAACACAATGCAAATGCAATGCGCTTATCAAACGACCCATAAAACTTCGGACGGATTTTCCAGCAAGGTCATTGAAGAGCACAAGGCAACGTTGGTAGGTACCATATTAAAGACTTTGTGGATATTCTTCTCAAACTGCAAAAGGAGAGCATTAACGAGTTTGAGCTCACCAATGACAATGTAAAAGCTATCCTACAGGTATATTTTGCTATAGTTTCCGTCTTTCAAATCTAATTTTTTTTTATTTAAATTTAAAAGAGAACTTAGAGAGAATCATTAAACTCAATGGGACTAAAGAACTTTATGTGTGGATGTTAAAAAATAATTAGTCCAAGTAAGGGACGTAACAAATGCTGAGTGTGTGAAGGTTAATTATTAACCTGATGCAGAGACAACACATGGGTCATAAATCCTCTTTTGATTTTTTTGCTCTCGGTAGTAAAAAACTAGAATATTAGAACGTCCAATTCTTAACAACTAAGTAGAGGTTGTGGCGTCATAAAATCAGAGTTTTCTATAACTAATATTTATTCTATTTAATTACTCAACTGGAAGGCTTAAGCTACATAATTATGCTTTTATTTTATTTTATCCATTATTTTACGGACAATGCTTGTTGCTGGAACTAAAACTACTTAGACAACATTGGAATGGCTAATGGTAGAACTAGTGAAAAACCCCGAAGGTGATGAAGAAAGCTCAAGAAGAGGTAAGAAGAACAATTGGTAAAAGGGAAAAGATTGATATGAATGATATCAGTCATATGAATTACTTGAAATACATCATAAAAGAAAACATGAGATTACACCCCGCGGCTCCTCTTTTAGTCGCTCGAGAAACAAGGGATAGTATGGAGAATCTGGGAGGCTATCATATTCCTGCAAAAACAAGAGTGTTCATCAATGCATGGGCAATCCAGAGGAGCCCAAATTCGTGGGAAAAGCCGGAGGAGTTCATCCCACAGCGGTTCGAGAACAGGTCAGTCGATTTCAAAAGGCAAGAACCGCAACTCGTTCCGTTTGGTTTCGGCCTGGCTTGACATTTTCTATTGCTAGCATTGAATATGTCATTGCCAACCTTCTGCATTGGTTTGACTGGAAGTTGCCCGGTTGTGATGGTGTAATGGTGGCAGAGGAATTGGACGAGTGAAGGTTTTGTGCTTACGGTTTATAAGAAAGTTTTTCTTCATCTTGTGTCAACACTCCACTCTTCTTGATGAAATATGTAGCTCAGCAATTGGGACGGACATTCAGGGTCTTGGTCCCAAATTCAAAATCTCCAAGGTTTTCGAGTGATTGTCTATTAACCTTATTCTTTGCCCTGTAACCCACCCTCAATGTTGTCATCCTTGTACCTTAGTATCCTGTCCTTTGTTGGGAATATGGACAAAGTTCAATTCTTCTTTAGGATCTAATTTTTATACAAAAATTAAAAATTGACATCAAGAATTTTATCTCACAGAAAAACTTTTAATTTAGAAAGGAAAAACCATGACATACATAGAGAAAAAAACTTCCACTATAAAAATGGGTATACAACAAATTCTCATGTTTTAGTAGTTTTTTGAGGAATACTCTTAACAAAAATTCTCTCATGCTTACAAATGTAGTAATCTCACTATTTTTTCTACAAAATAAAACTTTTGTAGATATACAAAACTCTCTCTCTCAGTATACTTATTTTTGTTACTGGAATTCCTAACTTATAGCTCTCTCTTGTTGCCTCTTTTTTCTTTTTAGTAGCTGCTCACTCACTACTCTGCAGCTTGCTTCACTTACACTCCATAGTTAAGGAGACGGGGCTCTATAAATAAAGGCCCAATATGCGTTCTTTACGTGTATGGATGTGGGCGTCGAATTCAGTGCCCACATTCTCTCTTCCTTTCTTTGTTTTTTTTTTTTTTAAATAATTGGATGTGGGTGTCGACATAGCGCCCACACTTTTGACTCAAAGAAGGAAAAAAAAAAAAAAACCAGCAATTCTCCCTTTTTTTTCCTTTTTCAACCCATCCCAACAAGCTTGGAGCACAACTCAAGCTTGTGTCAAGTGATAACTTTTGTTAGCATATCTGCTGCATTTTTTAAGTATGAATCTTCTATACTTGGAATAGCTTTTTCTCAAGTGCTTCACATGTCCAGTGATGTTTGATGTCAATGTGCTTCGTTCTATAGTGGTAGGTGGCATTCTTGCTTAGATTAATTATACTCTGACTATTGCTGTAATTCACATATGCATCTTGCTTTAAACCCATATCTTGGAAAAAATTCTTTAGTCACAAGTGGCATTCTTGCTTAGATTAATTATACTCTGACTATGGCTGTAATTCACATATGCATCTTGCTTTAAACCCATATCTTGGAAAAAATTCTTTAGTCACAACATCTCTTTTTT
Source organism: Antiaris toxicaria (assembly GCA_035233585.1). Taxonomy (NCBI): domain Eukaryota; kingdom Viridiplantae; phylum Streptophyta; class Magnoliopsida; order Rosales; family Moraceae; genus Antiaris; species Antiaris toxicaria. The sequence goes on from CP141155.1 coordinate 5,238,685, forward strand.
AGCTTCTGCGAGCACTATGTATCAACTTTCATTGTGGATAGTGCGACATATTTTTACAGCTTGAACTACCATGATACAGCTCTCCCTATAAAAGTAAACAAGTAGCTGAATATAGACTTTCTGCTATGAAGGTCACCGGCCATGTCTGCATCCGCATATCCTTCCAAGATTAGTTTTCCTTTTTCGAAGCTTAGACACATTTTAGATGTGCCCCTTAGATATCTGAAGATTTATTAATAGCTTCCCAATGTTCCTTGCCTAGGTTTGTTAGGAAATGACTCACAACCCCTACAACGTGATTGATATCTGATCTTGTACAAATTATTACGTACATCAGACTTCCAACTATTGAAGAGTAAGGAATAGCAAACATCTTCTTCTTTTATTTTTTTGAAGAGGGACATGTCTTCTTGGTGAGATTGAATTGACCACCAAGGGGTAAAGTAACTGGCTTAGCTATTTCCATATTGAACCTCTCAAGTATTCATTCAACGTAATTCTTTTGTGATAGCCATAACCTTTGAGAATGCCTATCTCAGATAATTTCCATTCCCAATATTTGTTTGGTTGGACCCAAGTCTTTCATATCGAAAACTACAAAAAGTTCTTTCTTTAGCTGATTGATCATTTCAGCATCCTAGCCAATTATTAATATGTTATCAATATATAATAACAAGATAATGAATTTCTCACTAGGAAATTGTTTATTGTAGATGCATGAATCTGTTGCAGTTCTCTCGTACTTTTGATTTGTCATAAATGAATCGAATTTCTTGTACCATTGCCTGGAGGCTATTTTAGACCTTACATACTCTTCTTCAATCTGCAGACTAGATGTTCTTTTCCTTTAACGTCAAAACCTTCATGCAACTACTTGTAGATTTCTTCTTCTAAATCTCCATGAAGTAATGCACTCTTCACATCTATCTGTTCAATCTCAAGATTTAGGTTGGCTGCTAATCTCAAGATTACTCTGATTGATGACATTTTCACTACTGGAGAGAAAATTTTATCAAAGTCAATTCTTGTCTTCTGTCCAAAGCCCTTAATGACTGATCGAGCTTTGTACTTTACTAGATTGCCTCGTCCATCATCTTTCAATCTGAACACCTGTTTGTTCCTCAAGGTATTCCTGCCTTTCAAAAGTCTTACCAACTCATAAGTGTTTTTCTTCATGAGGGAATTCCTTTCAACCTGCATTGACTCCATTAACTTGTCTTTGTCCTTATGGGCCATTGCTTCTTAAAAGCTTTCCACTCCTCCTTTTGGTAAAAAGGACATAATCTGATGGCAAGTATCTTCTGGATGGTTTTGATTGGTTATGCTTTGCCATTAGTGAGTATGCTTGCCTCTCATAAAAGTCATTTTGAGAAATTGGTGGCAAATATTGCCTCTTTGGTTGGCTAGATGGATAAAGGAAGGAGAAAGCATGGATTAATATTAGACGGTAATTTAGTTCTGAAAGAGATGCTCAATGTGAGAAATTGCAGATTTTTTGTTTGTCTTTTTCATTTGGAAGGCTTAGTCTTACATTCTAACTTCAATGATGTGAACAACCTCCATACTCCTGTGCTTTCTAGTTGATCTTCTAAGCTATTCGTCATTCTCTAGTTTTTGACTCTCTTCTCCCTGATCGTTATCTTCTTGTGCTGGCATATCTTCTTTAGCATCATCATCATTAGGAGGCACTTTTAGGTTGCCAGCTACTTCTTACATTTCCTCTCCACTATTTAACTCTTGTTATGGAGTACTTAACTCAATTGCAGCTTTTTCAAGTTGTCTTTCTTGTTCATCCGAATCTTCAGTTGTTTGGTCCTCATGGAAGACCATATCTCTGCTCCTTATAAAACTTTTCTTCACTAGATCCCAAAATCTGTACATGAACTTTTCATCTCCATAGCCAATGAAGATACATGGAAGTACTTTATCATTGAGCTTTAATCTTTGTTCTTTTGGCACGTGCACAGATGCTTTGCACCTGAATACCTTCAGATGAGTGTAGGAAATATCTTTTCTAGTCCACACTCTTTCTAGAATGTCAAATTTCAAAAGAAATGATAGAGACATATTGATCAAGTAACATGCAGTTTGCACAGCTGCTCTCCAAAAAAGCTTGGGTAGCTTTGATGATCTCATCATGCATTTGACTCTCTCTGCGATAATACGACTCATCCATTCTACTATACCATTATATTAAGGAGTACCAGGTATCGTCTTCTCATGCTGATTCCTATGTTTAGAATAGTAATCTCTAAACTTATAGGAAGTGTATTCACCTCCATTATCTGACTGAAGACATTTTAGCTTTTTCCCTATTTTTCTTTCTACCATGGCATGGAATTGTTAAAAAAATCTAAAAACATGGTTTTTTATTTTCAGCAGATACACCCAAACTTTCCTAAATACATCATCTATGAAAGTTACAAATTATTGAGTATCTACTAAAGACTCAACTTCTATGAGACCACATACATTAGAGTATACTCATTCTAATACTCTTTATCTTTTGATAGATGAATTTTTAAATGAAACTTTATATTGCTTTACACACAAACAATGGCCATAAGGATCAGACAAATTACCTTTCTCCAAAAGAATAAACTTTTTCTTCATGAGGAATTGCAATCCCTTTTCACTCATGTGGCCAAGCTACTTATGCCATAAACTTGAGGAAGCATTGACTGCTACATTTACTTTGTTCATGCAAGCCTTCCCATTGGTTTTGTACAGCGTGCAATAAAGCTTTTCTCTTGCGACGACCATCAATCTTTTGTAGAGTTTTCACTTATTGTACCAAGATCAGATTGAGATGCAAATCTGAAACATGCTTTATGTCTTTTAACATCATCTAGCAATCCACATTTGTTTGAATCTTTACATCTCTAATTCCGATAATCTTAGAACATGCAAAATTTCCCATCTTCACATTATCAAAGTCACCTACTCTGTAAGTGGTAAACATTTCTCCATAGGGAGTGATGTCGAAAGAAGCTCTCGAATTAACCATTCACTCGACCATGTTATCGTCGACGTGTAAATATTCATCGGCAAGCACTACAGCTATTTCTTCTTCTGTGACTGTTGCTATAGTCGTGTTATTATGAGTTGATCGTACGATGAAGGGAGTGAAGCCATGATGAGTATGGCTTTTTCTTCATCATTAAATTTCTCATCAAACTTTAACAATTACTAGATCATACCATTGAAGTTGCTCAAGTGCTACAACATTTCTACATTGTTTGGCATCCACATCCGGTACATCTCTTTCCATAAGTAGAACTTGTTGGATAGATTCTTTGACATGTACAACTTTTCTAAAGTCGTTCACTTATCTTTTGTTGTCTTGCACTCTTTGGATTTGATATTTTGTAAGATTATATCTAAGAAATTTAGACAAATTGTACTTGCTACAATCTTGTCCATATTTTCCCAATCCTCGTCCTTGATCATACTAGGCTTCTTTTCATTGCCTAGTAGAGTCTTATGGACCTTTTGTTAGATTAGGAGATCCTTCATTCTCCTTTGCTAGAGGGAAAAATTGTTGCTACTGTTGAACTTCTAGATCTTGATCTTTTGGCCTGCCATGTGCTATAATAACCGTATACTTTTACAGTACTGTATTCTGCTATAGAAACCGTACTTTGTTGTAGGGACCATATTCTACTACAGGAATCGTATGTTGCTACAGGAATCATACTCTAGTACAGGACCATACTCTACTATAGTATGTGCTGCTATAGGAATTGCTACAGTACTACTATAGGGTTGCTTCAAGATCACTACCATGATGTTACAGTGCCCGCTACAAGACTGCTACAAGATCCCCCCTCGTGAATGCTACGATGACCTTCTACAGTGCGCTACAGTGTCTACTATAAGAACATCTTTATTCACTATTTATGAATAGTAATCACAAAAAAATCACAAATAATCTTATCTCGTGGAAATCTTTCAATTTAGAAAGGAAAAACCACAACATACATAGAGAAAAAAACTTCCATTATAAAATGAGTATATAACAAACTCTTATGTTTCAATAGTTTTTTAAGTAATACTCTCAACAAAAATTCTCTCATACTCACAAGTATGGTAATCTCACTATTTTCTTTACAAATAAAAGTTTTGTGTATATACAAAATTATCTATATACAAAATTCTCTCTCAGTAATCTTATTTTTGTTATTAGAATTTTTAATTTGTAGCTTTCTTTTGCTGCTTCTTTTTTCCTTTTTGCGGCGACTCTCTCACTGTTTTCAGTGTGCTTTAATTACACTCCAGAATTAAGGAGATGGAGTTCTATTTATAGTCTCAATACGCATTCTTTATGCCTATGGATGTGGATGCCAAATTCGATGTCACGTTCCCTCTTCATTTTTTTTTTAATAATGGGATGTGGGCGCACATAGTGCTCACACTTTTGACTGAAAGAAAGAAAAAAACCAGCACCATTAACGATTGTCGTCCATTCTCTGTGCCCCTGTCCTCCATTTTTTGCACCTGGCACCATGCCCTTGACTGTTGCCATCCCTCCTTTGCGCCCATGTGTCTCATCCTTGACGATTTCCGTCCCTACTTCTTTGTCTTTATTTTTGCAGAAAATCGAAGAAACAAAAAAACACATAAAAAATAATAATAGTAAAATAATAAGTAAAATGTCATCTCCTCGATGCCCATACCGATTCCGTTTTTAGCTGTTTTCGAGACCTACTTGTATTTGTTGTCAATTTGAAAAATCGCTTAGCTTTCACAAGACTTATATTGTATGGTTAAATAAAGTTGGCTCTTAAATAGTACTTTTTGTTTGGAAATTCTCTATTTTTTTTCTAATTCAGACATTTATCAAAGCACGTTAACAAGATGTTTGGTAGATGCATTGTGTTCGTATTATGTTTGAATGTAAAGCATTAAATACAATTTGTATTTAGATAAAAAATATTTACATTATATTTGAATGTAATATGTATTTAGATGAAAAGTATTTAAATTATATTTAAATAATGAATATGTGATGTGATGGGTAAAAATACAGAGAAAAAAGGAAGAGATAAAGAAAATATATGACATGATTAGTAAAAGTAATAAAAAAATAAAAAAATGAATGGTAGTTATAATATTGGATTTACAATATGATGTGATTAGTATTTAAATACAATACTTTTGCATTTGGGTGAAAGTTACATTACATTTAAATGCAATGTAAATGCAATACGGTAAATAAACGAGACATAAATTTTTGTACTCTCTTTTTTACTTTTATTTTCTTTTATTTCCCTTCTGTTAAGAATTATGCCATTTGTTAATAAGATGTAAAGCATGCATATCTATTAAGCAGCTTTGGTGTTGATAATTCTCAGAAAAACAAGTACATGGGGTAGATCAGTTGGCGAATTATGAAGTAAAAGCATCTACGAAATTTTTAAACCATGGTGTTAGTAATTTCTCTTGTAGAAGGTCTTGATTATGTGAATATGAGGACTTTACGTCTTGGGTTCATATAAATTCCAATTGCGAGGTGCAGCATTCATTCACGTATGAAGGTCTAGTACAAAAAAAATCATGGCATGCGTAATTAAGTGCCTAAATTCCATATGAAATGAAATTTATATTGTTAGCTACGTGGCTCGAATTACTTTTTGGGCTATGCTTTATTTTGTGAGTTTGAACCATAGGATTAAAATTGTAGTCTATTGAGTCTCTATAAATATATCTCTTTTATCTGGGATTATTTGTGATATAAAAAGAGTGGGAGCGGCGGGTGGTAGAAGAACGCCTCCTTTTGAGAAAACAATGAGAAGGGAGATAGGACAAGGAAAGAGAGGTTAAATGAGTTTGTTGAATTCATATTCCCAAGTTGTTAGTAAATACATTCTCCTCTCCTATAGAACCGAATTATGTTAATATATTTGTTGGTTTTTATTCGAGTTTGTTTTCCTTTAGGGATATGTTCTTCCTCAATAAATATTCCCCATCAATCACGTGGGAATCATCAAGCGAATAGAATATTTGTAGAATATGAGAATCCTGTATAAATAACTTAATGACTTGGCAAACACAGTTTGCCTTCATAATTCCTTAAAAGTTTGTTTTTTTTAGTAAGCAAAAATTTATTTAAAAAAAGAAAAAAAAATCAGCGTCTAAAAAATAGAGTACTGAAAAAAGTAAATAAAGAAGCAACAAAGAGAAAACATTTGTTGAAGACTTGAAGTTCAAGTATGTGCTTCAAAGTTGGTGTTTGTAATATGATTATTCTTGTTTCTTTAATTAATGTTGAAGACTTGAAGTTCAAGTATTATTAATAATTTGATAGAGGTTAATATATTTTATCCCCAGAAGGTAAGGACAAAATTTTTGATCACTCAAAGATTATATGTATAATTTTGTTAATTATTTTTAATAAATGATACTGCCAAGAAAATCACCATTATGGACCCAGAAAGACTACTTCAAAGTATGCTTTCATCACTCCTTCCTCTATTTGTTTGTTTGTTTTTTTGTTTTTTTGTTTTTTCTCTTTTTTTAATGAAGTGCCATTGCTTGTACGGCTTAACTTCTTCAATATGTGTCCTTCATCAAACTAATAATTAATAACTTTCAGAACATGACAGCTAATCGAATTTCCCACTATGATTAAATTAATAGATATATTAATTAGTTGGCTGTATAATATTAGCCATATAAGTTTGAAACTCAAAAATCAGGAAAAGAAGCTAGATTGAGGACTTATTTGAGAAAATAAAGTCGTCTCTCATGTAAATTGAGATATCTAGTGCAATTATTGTATAAAATTAAAATATTTAATGATATTGATATTTTGTTAAAGTGATTGGCAAATGATAGTTGGGATGATTAGTGAAAGGATTAAGAAAAGTTGACTTTTGTATGCAATTATCTTTAGTAATATTTTGAATTTATATGTACTTTAATTTAGAATAAGTCCTAATTTCAAATGATTTGGGTATTTACTCATTTACGTTATTGTAGTCTATTCATTTTATTTCTTACCAATGAATTTTCTCCTTTTTTTTTCCCCTGGTACGTGAATGCAAGCACAATTGTCAAATCACATAAAATCATTATATTTTCTTTTTTAACTTTTCTTTTTATTTTTTCTTATTTAATTTTCATTATGGTGTAATGAGTCTCTAATCTTTTTGGATTAATGTCTCTATTTTCTTCTCTATGCTTAATTTGACATTGGAGAGATTATGCTTAAATAATTTCCTATTCCTCTTTGTGCCTCTGTCTCCTCTCCTGATAATTATCGTCTTTACATCTCTGCGTCCTTTCCTTGACGATTGTCGTCCATTCTAAATGCCCCCACATCCCACCCTTGACATTGTAATCCCTTCTGTGCTCCCACACACTGCGTTTGCCCATGACAAATCACCCCTCCTTTGCGCTCGCCCTCAATGACTTCCATTCCTACTTTGTCTTTATTTTCAGTGAAAATCAAAGACAATAAAAAAACCAAAAGGAAAGCAAAACTACAATTAAAAGAAAAAGGAAAAAAGAAAAAGAAAAACTCATCTTTCCATTTCCTATTTCGGTTTCTTCTATTATGATTAAGATTAGAATCTCCTATCAGATCTATCCTTCAGGAGCATATCAAGGAAAATTTACTTTTTATATACAACTATATTTAGCAATTTTCAGTTAAAAAAAATCTTTAGCAATAGTTTGAAGTTAATTGTTTTTATTTTCAATTTAGAAAATCTTTTAATTTTATGGGATTTGAAAAACTTCGGTTCTATGATTATAATTGTATTTATAGGGAGCTCCGTAATTGTACTTTCTTATTAATAAATTCCCTCTATTTTCTTATAAATTCAACATATTTTTCAAATTACGCTAAATTTTGTATTTATTTTATTTTAATTTTCAAGAAAGGGTCAAATATAGTAAAAGATGAGTTATGATAAGATAAAAAGATAAAATAAAATATTAAAACTTTTTCGGGACCCATTAAGAGTAATGCGTCATGTTAATAAGATTTAAAGTATTAATATGTTGGGATTGGTGTCCAAAAATATGTGATGTATTGGATATATATTTTATATTTTGAAATAAATAAATTTGATTTTTCATTATAATTATGTGCATGTATATTGAATACTTTATGAATATCATTAAAATTCTATAATTATCTATGTGATCTTAAATATTATATATAAATATTATATACTAGATGATAATATTTAAGGATGATAATTAAAATGATCTGTGATAAGTAATTAATTATCTAATTGATCAATCAATTAAAGTACAAAATTTTTAATTGAATATCACTAGCGCTTGTTATTATTATTAAGAATAGAATGGTCTTATCTAAACTGTTAATATAGTAAGACATTTGATGAATGCACTTGACATAATGTGATTATGTAGGATGGGAACATGATGACATATGAATTGTTAATAATTTCTATTAAGTATAGCGGATTTTAATCATGTCAACTGATGGTCATATATAGAATAATCTTAATTCTAAGTTATTAGGGGACTCCAGTTTGCGGAATAATGTCTTTTGGTTTACTTAGTACGTATTTAAACTATTTTAACTTATTCTTTGTATTTAGGAGATATGATGAAGTAAATAGTCAAGAATGTTAATATTACAAGATAAAATCCATTCTTTCTTTAAGAAGCAGATAAATAATTCCCCTATGTGTTGATTCGGTGATTGAATGGTATGAGCACTTAATTCATGATTAACTTCATGAATTTATCATTCATTAGAGAATCAATAGTATTCGAGGATAAAGAAGTAATTAGAGGTTAACGGATTTTACCTAACTTGAATTATAAATTATTTATGGAAGATCAATCTATATGTAGTGACTATATCAAATGGACAACTCTATTCTCTGAGTAATATTATATTTATAATTTTAAGAGTGTAATTTTAAGTTTTTAGCAGAGTAACATTAGAATTAATAAAATTGATAAATTAATTTAAGAGTTTGATTAATTATCAAATTTATTGAAGTTTGAAATTATGTATCTACAGATCCCCACACCGCTTGCATTAGCGATTGAACAAGTGTATTTGATGGATTGTATTTGTATTTACAATTTATGTTACCCAAATAATTAATTATGAAATAATTGTGTAATTTAAAATAATAAAAATTATTTAAATATTAAAATTGAATAAAATAGTAAGTGGGACCCATTGTATATGCACTCCAATGGTAGGTGGGATCCACTTATGTGTGGATTGATATATGCTAGTTTTCTAATTCAAAGATTATGAATATTAATATTTAAAATTAGATTTTAAATATTTATTTATAACAGAAAAAGGGGGAAGGAGAGACGTTTTCCTGCTTTTCATAATTATATATATTTATACTTATATATATATGGTACATTTAGATATATATATATATAATTAAAGTTAAAAAAAAAAAAGAGGAAATAAGACTTCCTTCGGCTGAAGGAAGTTATGCACGCGCATTATATGCGTGTTATTAAACACGCATATATATATATATAATATATAATATCTATTATATTATATTAAGAATATAATATAATATAGTTTTTATTTTTGAATTGATTTTGGTTTTGTATATTCGGAATATTCTAATATCAAGATAAAATATAAGATAACCTATCTTATTCTATAAATAGGGTTTTATATCAAGATAAGGGAAACCTTTGTGTTTTGGAAAAACCTTAGAGAGAAATGTTCCGCTCTGCATTCTTTGTGTTCCCATGTCTTAAGGTCAAAATAAAGACATCTAAATTGTGAGTGTGTGAATCCTTCCATCATCCAGTAAACGCCCACTCTTTCGTTCAATCAAGCAACATAAGTAAGATGTGGAAGAATATAGTGTCGAAAAAAGAGGTGTCATTCACGAGTTCATATGATTTTTCATATAAGTGTTTCAAAGTTATCAACCTATATCGAATGACGGTGACAATCTAATCCTTCTATTTTCATATATTAAATTAATATATTTATAGAATAATAATAAAATTTGAGAAATTTTTATTATTTCAATTTTTCCACTCCCATTAAAATTTTAAAATATCATTTTCGTAACTAATATTATATCTTTTAAGTAGGTTTGGTGACGATAAGTCTCAAAGAGATATGTACACGAGGTAGAGACGGTGAATAATGGAGCAAATTATTATAAAGGAGAAGCATCTACCAAATGTTCAAATACCCACAATTAAAAAATGAAGAAGAAGAAGAAGAAGGCATGGCAAAATAAGAAAATTCCACACGGAATTTAGGTCACACGCTTTGTTTGGCACAAATGTCTAAAAGCTGCCTACATAAAAGTCGTTAGTGTTAGGCATAAAAAAGAGACACAAATAATAGTTTATTTAGCCCCGGTAAACGTTAAACCATCGTAAGAGAAAGTTAAAAAAGGCATTTTAAAAAGAGTCAGTTAAAAGAGGCAATAAAATTTTTTTTTTTGATTTCCAAAGATTTTTAATGTGGTGGTGGTGGCAGCGGTGGTTAAAATGAAATAACAATACTGTGTAAATACCATTGCTAGCATGAAACAACAATAGTGGTGGTGGTAGAGATAATGACGACGGTGATGATGATAATGACGATTATTATGATTATTATTATTATTATTATTGTGCTATTTTTAATTCATTATTGTTAATATTGATATCACTATTGTCATTATGACCTTTTCTAAATTTCCAATTTACTACCATTGTATTTTCAATAATAACAACAACAACGTTAAAAGCCTTTAATTGTATCTTGTGGTTAGTGTAAACACTATTACTATTTCAACCTTTTATAAATTTCCAATTTAATTACTACAATTGTACTTTCAATAATAATGATAACAACGTTAAAAGCTTTCAATTGTATTTTGTGGTTAGTGTAAATGCTTTCAATTGTATTTTGTGGTTTGTATAAATACTATAGTGAATACTATAGTGGTGGTAGTGGTTACAGTGGATACTAAATTAATTGTATTTTGTGGTTAGTGTAAATACTACAGTGGATACTATAGTGGTGTTGTATTTTGTGATTAGTGTAAATACTATAGTGGATTGATGATGATGATGATGATGTTGTTGTTGTTGTTCTTATTTTAACCTTTTCTAAATTTCCAATCTACCACAATTGTATTTTCAATAATAATAATAATAACAACCATATGTATTACTATTATTATTTTGACCCTTTCTAAATTTCCAGTTTACTACAATTGTATTTTCAACAATAATAGTAACAACGATAAAAGCTTTCAATTGTATTTTCAATTTCCAATTAATAATTGTGTTACTGTTTAAAGATTTTTTTTAGAGCATTTTTAATATAATAGTAAATTGTTATGTCAATATTCTAAAAAAAATTGTTGTGTCAATAATAAAATTTAACTTTTAAATGAAAAAAATGTTTTATAATAAAGTACTATTTTTAACGCTGAATTTGTCATATATTAAATTTTTTCATAGATTTATCACAAAGTATAGTTACTGAAAATTTTAACATTTAATTTTTAGGGGGCATTTGGTGAAATATTCAATTTTAATTTTACTCAAATACAATACAATTTTATACCAAACACAAATTTTGCAACAGTGCTACGAAAACAATTACTATTCAAAACATTTTTAAAACAATCACATCAATTTTTCAATTCCACTATTTATCTCTACTTTTACCAATCACATCAACTTTTCAATTCTAAAATACTTTTAATCCAAACATACATTTCATTCAAATACAAAACAAATACTTTTCAACCAAATACAACATTCAAAAAACAAATTTCATTCAAATACAATCAAAATGCAATGCGTTTACCAAACACCCCCTTAGTAGTTATTGTCTTGACTTGTTCATATAGCTATTATAATATTTTATTTTTCATTTATTTAAATGTTAAAAATTTACTTTTACAACTTCAAAATATAATAATAATAATGATGAAATATAGGAATAAAAGTAAAACTATAATATTATGTATTAGAGTATAAAATAGGATAACGTTATATTTTAATCTCTTTTGTAATAAATATAATAATGATAATCTTATACGTAATTGGGGAGAGTTTTAAAGGACAGATCGCTAGCTCCGGCTATATATATAGAGGGTAAACACTCACTTTTTTTATGCAAAGAAAACAAAATGGAAATATCTGCCTCACCGCATTTGAAGCAATTATGGCAAGAGCTAGAGCTGGCCCCTTTCCTTATCTTTCTTTTCCTTCTTTCTCTGCTCCTTTTGTTCATACTTAATAAGTCTCGTTCCAACCTCAACTTACCACCCTCACCACCAAGGTTACCGCTGATCGGAAACCTTCATCAGCTTGGCACACATCCACACCGCTCTTTCCGAGCACTCTCCAAAAAATATGGCCCTCTCATGCTCCTAAACTTGGGCCAAGTTCCAACTCTTGTTGTTTCATCAGCAGATATGGTGAAAGAAATCATCAAAAACCATGACATCGCTTTCTCAAACAGACCGAAAACCACTGCAGCTGATATCATACTTTATGGAAACCAGGACGTGGGGTTTGCTCCTTACGGTGAATATTGGAGACAAGCTCGAAAAATCTGTGTTCTTGAGCTTCTGAGCCTTAAGAGAGTGCAACAATTTCAGTTCGTGAGGGAGGAAGTAACGATTTCGTTGATCGAAAGGATTCGTCGAGCTCGCCAATCTAGTAAGGATTCCTCTATAAATCTAACCGAGATGATGATTGCAGCCTCCAACAACATATTATCTAGATGTGTTCTTGGGCGGAATTTAGAGAACGAAACCGATGGAAGCAGATTTGTTGAGGTGTCCAGAGAGTTGATGGAGAATATGATGGCCTTTAGTGTGGGAGATTTCTTACCATCTTTGAGGTGGGTTGACAATCTCACAGGCCTTCTAGGCCGCTTAAAAAAAAATTTCAGGGAAGTAGACACCTTTTTCAATGAGGTGGTTGAGGAACACAAGGCGGTACTAGAGGGTGGTGTTGGGGGCTCTAAGATGAAAGATTTTGTGGATATTCTTCTCGGACTTAAAAAGAATGGCATGCTTGACTTTGAGCTCACTCAGGACAACATGAAAGCAATTCTAATGGTATTCTCTCACTCTCTCTCTCTCTTTCTAATTACAGGACTGAATGTAATAAATGTTCATAAAATTGCAGGACATGTTCATTGGTGGTAGTGATACTACATCGACAGCGTTAGAATGGTTAATGGCGGAGCTAATGAGACATCCAAAGGTGATGAAGAAGGCCCAAGAAGAAGTGAGAAAAGTGGTCAGAAACAGGCCAAAGATTGATATGAATGATGTCAACCAAATGGATTACTTGAAATGTGTCATCAAAGAGACTCTAAGACTACATCCTCCCGTTCCTCTTCTAGTTCCTCGCGAAACGACCACAAGCGTTGAGATGGAAGGCTTTCATATTCCTGCGAAGACAAGAGTGCTCATCAACACATGGGCAATCCAAAGGGATCCGAATATTTGGGACAAGCCGGAGGAATTCCTTCCAGAGAGATTCCAGCGGGAGAGTGCTGTCGATTTCAAAGGGACGGACTTCCAATTTGTTCCGTTTGGTTCTGGAAGAAGGGGATGCCCAGGCATTTCCTTTGGGGTTGCTAGTACTGAGTATTTGATTGCCAACATTTTGTATTGGTTTGATTGGAAGTTGCCTGGTGATGAGGGTGAAATAATATTGCCAAAAGATTTGGACATGAGTGAAGTTTATGGGCTCACTGTTCATAAGAAAGTTCCTCTATATCTTGTTCCAATACCTTACTCCCCTTAATTCATCTATGAGGGGCCTATGGTGCTACCGTTGGTGTTGTTGTGGTTTTTGTTTGTTTGTCTGTCTGTCTGTCTGTCTGTCTTTTTTAATGCAAATAGAAATAAAGTATTTAGTATGCTTTAGAAGAAGATGATTATGGCCTCCCCTCCTCCCCAACAGGGACGAAACCTGAAAAATCTTAAACTAATTTTTTATTTTTGAAAGGAAATCTTAAACTAAATTAGTAATATAATAAAGAATAAAATTTTTGGGGGCTTCCCTTGGAAAAAAAAAAAAAGAAGAAAGATTTAAAAGAAGAGAGAGTGCGGAAAAAATTATAAATATTAATTTAGAAAATTCAATGGGATCCCCTCTGGGCTCATGGTGGCTTCATTCCTGTCACCTAACATTTTCACGTGGTTTAGAATTTTCACTTAACAGTTAACAATCAAGAATTTTTTGGGCAAAAAAACTGGCAGAGACTTATTTTGGTACCAATCTTTAACCACATATAAACAATCTAGTATTTTGCTTTTAAGTCATTAATAATGACATAGCTTTGTTTTGGAAGTGTTTATACGTAGCTGGTTATATTGATTTCCTCGTTTTGCTTTTCGTGACAACAACAAATACTGATTGGGTGAAAAAGACTTTGATGATGCTGCTAGTATAGTAGCGATGTCAGTATTTTAAAAAATTGTAGAGGTTCCTGCGAAAGTTATTTTATTTGATATCCGTCATGTTTTTGATAATGAGGTTATAGGCAGGACTACTTACAAATATATGCTGCTCAATTGAATTGGTACGTCCTTTGGTTGGAGTGTGATTTTATATATTTTGTCGCTTCAATCCTTTCAAAGTGCAAGTGTGCTCCTTGGGAGGATTTTAGCTAGATGAGATAATGCTATCAACCATCTTTCCAAGATTAAATTAGAGTGTCTCACATCTTTAGAGAAGTGAATCATATTGGTAATAAAATTGCTGCTCGTGTTGTCAATTGGGAGAAGTTTTTCAGCTTTGAATGGAGTTCAAGAGCTGCGAAACAATCAAGGCGAGTAGATAAGTGTAATAGATTGATATAGTACAAAATGGAAACAAAATTAAAGAGAGAGAATGTGTTGTTTAAATTTGATTGGTGTTTGATTGTTCAATAATTGGCAATGAATTTGGATTTTTCAAACCATATAAAATTACCTGTGTTCTTTAATAATTTAGATTATAATTAACTAGACATTAATGTTAAAAAGAATGTAAAAGTACCCCTTCTTAGTGTGGTTAGCCAAGGAGAGTAGCTTTTTTTGACTGTAATATATTAAAGCCAAAGTTACTCCCCTCTTTTTTTTTTTTAAATTCATTAACTAATATGACATAAAATTTCCCTTTTTTGACTAACATAACATAAATTGTATTTATATTAGTGTATGCTTTGTGTCATATTAGTTTAGTTTCAAATTTTTGTGTCATGTTGATACAATGGTTTTTAAATTTTTATCATTTAAGTGCTTTCCCTAACAAAAATAATACTGGACAAATTTTGTGTTTTGTGTCATGTTAGTTTAGTTTTAAATTTTTATGTCATGTCGATACAATAGTTTTTAAATTTTTATCATTTAAGTGCTTTCCCTAACAAAAATAATATTGGACAAATTTTGTGTTTCGCTTCTGAATTTCAGATCTTGTTACAAAATTCTCCCTAATTTTAATTTGTAGCTTCTATTCAAATCAAACTCTGAAATGTTGGTAAAATTTTCTCACTCCATAATTAGTTTCACTAATGGAAATCGTGGAGAATTTCATGTTTGGTCACAAATTTTGGACCTTGGAACAATAACCCTCCCAAATTTGAAACGTTTGCAAATTTTTCTCTCATGTTAATTTATTAAGGGAATTACAGTATATCAATAAATAGAACTTAGATTGAACTAAAACGATTTAAAATGATAATTTTAAACACCCCCCTCCCCCCACCCACAATAACACAGATTTATGGTAAAACTAAAGCATTAAAACAAGTAATTAGCCTTATTTTATCAGTAAAAAGAAAAATAAAAGAAAGCCTTATTTCTTTAACAAATAAAGAGAACTTTTTTTCAATAAAGCTATGTTTTTTTATTAATGTTTTTTTTTTATTCTATACATATGTGTGTGCGTGTGTATGTAGGGACAGTGAAGGTGGGTGAGTTTTTACACAGGACGAGTGAGGTGGCAGGGGAGAGGAGAAGAGACGTGTCTTGCACGGAGAAGGGAGGGGAGGAGAGAGTGAGGCCGACAACGAGCTAAGGTGGGAGTTGTCAACTTAAAACTTGGGGCGAGGAGAACCCGGGGATTGCGATGCGGACACGGGGCAGGCAGGATGACGTGGCGGCGTGCTTGGACTAACGGTAGGGGATGCCGTCGTTTTTTTTTTTTCCTTTTAAATTGAAGAATTTTTTTATTTTAAAACATTCTTAAACCATTTTTTTTTCCCATTTTGCATGGACTTTTTTTTTATAAATTAATTGCGCTTCTACAAAATTACTCTTTTAATTTTGGCATTTTTTTTATACGTGGCATTTTCATTAACAAAAGTAATAGAATGGAAAAAATTTACTAACGTTCCAAAGTTCGGAGGAATTTTGTAATAGGGTCCAAAATTCAAGGAGCGAATGTGAGATTTTTCCTCAATTTCTATTTATCAAACTAACAGAATGAGAAAATTAACAAATGTTTCAAAATTTGTAGGCAAAATTTGCAAACATTTTCAAGTATAGGAGAATGAATATTACAAATTAAAATTTATAGGTATTTTGTGATAATACTAAAAAATTTGAGTGTTAATGTGAAATTTGTTAAAAAAAAAAAAAGAAAGAAAGCAGGCGCTCACCCAAAACGAACAAAAACTATTGCCGATTAAATAAATTAAAGACGTTAGCTAATTCTAATTTTTAATTAATAAATTCAAATATTAGAATTATTGGAATTAGTGTAAACTGTAAAGAGGAGTAGTAGTAGTGAATAACATATAATTATTATTCATCAAATGAAAAAGCATTAATGATAGTGGTGGGCACGCTGAAAATTAGTTATTACAATTATATATTTTTATTATAAATAACAGAATTTGGGAAAATTATAATAACTTTCACCACTTTCAAGCCTGACTCACCTCAATAGGGTAAAATTTGAATTTCTCACTTTAAATTCTAAAAATAAAAAAAAATTAAGGTTGTGATGGTGAGAATTAATTTTATTAATAGTTAAAATAATTATCAATTATTATATATCACAATATATGATAATTGACATTTTGTATTTTAAAAAAAGATAATTGAATATTAAAAAAATGTTACTTCAAGCATGTGAATATATTAAAAATATTATACGAATTCCCATCTATTATAATTATAATCATTGTTGTTGTTTAAATTATTCTATTAAAACTAAAAGATTAATCATGAGGTGGTGCTGACGGTGAGAATTAACTATGATAATAGTTATATACATAATAAAATGTTACTACGAGCATGTGAATATTTTACAAATATCATATGAATTCCCCCTTCCACTCCAAATAAAAAAAATAGAGTAACAACAAAAAACACGTTTGATCGAACAACTGAAAAATTCAATGATCGGGACCAAAAGATAAAAAATCCCACTTACCATATGGCTTATTCCCGGCACATAAAGACAAAACTAACAAACTCAAAAAAATGATTCATATTATAAATCCAATGACAAATAATTAGGCAAGTCAGCAATTGCATGTGGTTGAAGTTTTTATAATCTGGCACAGCTAATTATATTCCTAAGTTTTGTTTAAAGATTTTGCTTTGGGATTTTCATTTCTTGTTTTTCATACCCTAGAGGAGTTTTAGAATCCGTTCAAATTTTTATAAAGGAAAACTCTGAAAAAAATTTTAGAAGTGAATTTAAAATCGGATCTTAAATAGTAGGCACTAAGAAGGTTGAGAATCATTTTTCTTGTGAATAGGAAAACAAAATGGAAATGACTGCCTTAACGCTTATGAAGCAATTGTGGCAAGACCCTTTCCTTATCTTTCTTTTCCTCCTTTCTCTGCTCCTTTTGTTCGCAATTTCAAGGTCTCGTTCCAAACTCAACTAGCCACCCTCATCACCATGTTTACCGCTGATCGGAAACCTTCATCAGCTAGGCACACATCCACTCCGCTCTTTCCGAGCACTCTCCGAAAAATATGGCCCTCTCATGCTCCTAAACTCTTGTTGTTTCATCAACAGATATGGTGAAAGAAATCATTAAAAACAATGACATCACTTTCTCCAACAGACCTAAAACCACTACAGCTGATATCTTGCTTTATGGATACCACGACGTGGGGTTTGCTCCTTACGGTGAATATTGGAGACAAGCTTGAAAAAAATTTGTTCTCTATTGGAAAACCGGGTAATTTTCCTTACAAAACAACTTCACTGAATAGTAGTGTATAAATCAATAATACCATACATGTGAATATTATAATATAGTAAACAGTATCATAATGACTACACTATACTACATGCAATAAACAAACCTAATAAATATTACAGTTGAATAAAAAACAAATATCAAAATGTTAAAATAAAGAATAGAGAAATAAACACACTAGATTTTACGAAGTTTAACAATTCGCCTACTTCTCAAGTACCACAACAAGAGACCATTTCACTATCTTCAAAGATTACAAATTTTCAGTAATTTTTCAATAACCCATTGATGGGAGGTCCTAATTAAAAAGCCTCCACAAATATTTAACTAGAAGAAGAAGAGAAATTTTTAGGATGAATTACACTTAGAGGGCAAGGGTCTATTTATAAGACCATAGACTTATGCCTCCTTCATACATAAGCAATGTAGACATTTCCTGCAAACACAAACAAACCGATGTCTAACATTCTTGAGCTTTTGAGCCTTAAGAGAGTGCAACAATTTCAATTCGTGAGGGAAGAAGTAACGATTTCGTTGTTCGAAAGGATTTGTCGAGCATGCCAATCTAGTAAGGATTCCTCTATAAATCTGATTGCGATGTTGATTTTAGCCTCCAACAACATATTATCTAGATGTATTCTTGGGCGGAATTTAGAGAACGAAGGCGATGGGAGCAGATTTGTTGAGATGTCCAGAGAGTTGATGGAGAATATGATGGCCGTTAGTGTGGAATATTTCTTACCTTCTTTGAGGTGGGTTGACAATCACACAGGCATCCTAGGCGGCTTGAAAAAACATTTCAGAGAAGTAGACATGTTTTTCGATGAGGTGGTTGAAGAACACAAGGCAGTACTAGAGGGTGGTGTTGGGGGCTCTAATATGAAAGATTTTGTGGATAGTCTTGTTGTGGATTTTCATAAGTATACGAATCGAATAAGTAACAAAGTGATGAGAAAAAGTATCGTTCCCATGAAAATAGAATTATTAAGTATCAAATTTAATTAATTTCAATTTCATTTGAGCAACCGAAAAAATATTATAAATGAAAAAATAAATAAAAAAATTACGAAAGTATATGATCATAAATTGATGATAAACAATCAAGTATACAGATGTTAGGAATTATGATTTTACTATAATTAATCTGAATTAATTTTTTTAAATATATTGTTATAATTTTTGTGTTCATATTTGTTAATGATTAACTACCATTTTGACTTTATGCACTCTTTATCAAGTTATGCATAAATTCTACTTATAATTAAATTTATGTAAATGGTTAATAAATTAAAATTCACGATGAATAGTTTTGTACATATGAATCGT
Organism: Antiaris toxicaria; assembly: GCA_035233585.1. Taxonomy (NCBI): domain Eukaryota; kingdom Viridiplantae; phylum Streptophyta; class Magnoliopsida; order Rosales; family Moraceae; genus Antiaris; species Antiaris toxicaria. Next base: position 5,258,171 of record CP141155.1, read on the forward strand.
ATTATATATGTGAACAGTAAAAATATAAATCCAAATTCAATTATAAAAAGTGTACTTTTAGAAATCTATGTCAGTTAATAATATAACCATATAAAAACAGATAGATATATCTATATTCTATTCTAGATTTTATAGTATTTCTAATTTAGACATTTTTGTAAATAAACCAGTGAAATAACGAAAGGCTACAACTCACATGGAAATCTAGTTAAGCAAGCCTTGATTAGTCATTTGGTTTGTGATTATTAATTAATTTATTTTTATTTTTTTATATGCCTTCTTTGGCAATAACAAGAGAAATAGACAAGTACGCTAAGCAAGTAGTTAAATGACTTAGGGTTTAGTGATTAAAGGATATAAATAACCATAAAGATATTAGATACAACAGTTCTAATTAGAATCAACTCCAAAAAATATTGTTAAACCATGGTTAGAGGTAGTCCCTCTTCATCTTGTGCCAATATCCTACTCTTGTGAATGAGATATGTAGATCTGCCGTTGCTATGGAGATTCAGGGTCTTAGGTCTCAAGTTTGAAATTTGAAAGATTTCTAGTGATTGTCAATGGTATTGCTTATAACAATAGCTTATAACACTTCATTTGATGGAAGTCAATATTTGAACTTGTTAAATGCTAAAACTTGTGGGATTATAAAGAGCATAATCAAACTACAAGGAACGTGTGCTGAATCATATGCATAAGCAGCCTTCGTTTCACCAACAAACAAGTCATCGGTGACGATTTCATTCCCTTCCTTCCAAGTTCCATGCCTGTCGAGCCGCCTCTAATTTGATAGAGGTTGACGTGGTTCACTTTATCCCAGGAGGTAATGAATAAATTATTGACCACTCAAAGGGATTTTCATAATAATTATTTAATTACTAATTTTTTCATAAATGACATTGAAAATATGCGATCATCTTGCACTCACCTGTTGTTTGTCAATGTGCAATTGCGTGCACAGCTTAATTAATATTTTCCGTGAGTGTACTCCACACGAAAAGAGTAGCAAAATAAGAAATAATAAAGTTAACTCAGAAACAAGCATTCACAAAAGGATGGGGGCAAAAAAAAACAGAAATAATAAAGGAAGCACACTATCTGAATAAATAAAAAAAATTTAAGAGCCTAGCTCTACGAGTAAAATTCAATGCGAAAGACTTGATCGAAGGAAAAAGAGTGCATTTATAATCTAATTGATCTTATTCACACAACTCTCTTCTCATCATTTCAAACACCAAGAGTGTAGCACCTCATCATCAGTGGAAAATACCTTTACCCAAGCAATTTGATAACATAACTCATTTGGTTGTTTTGGCAGATATATAATATATATATAGAGTAATTTCTCTTGTAGAAGGTACTGATTGTGTGAATATGAGGACTTTACACCTTGGGATCATCATAAATTCCAATTGCGAGGTGCAGCATTCATTCACGTATGAAGGTCTAGTACACAAAAAAAAAAAAAAAAGCATGGTATGCGTAATTAAGTGCCTAAATTCCATTTGAAATGAAATTTATATTGTTAGATACGTGGCTCGAATTAATTTTTGAGCTATGCTTTATTTTGTGAGTTTAACTATAGGATTAAAATTGTGATCTATTGAGTCTCTATAAATATATCTCTTTTATCTTGGATTATGTGTGATAAAAAGAGGGGAGAGGGGGGTAGAAGAACGCCTCCTTTTTGAGAAAACAATGAGAAGAGAGATAGGACAAGGAAAGATAGGTTAAGTGAGTTTGTTGAATCCATATTCCGAAGTTGTTAGTAAATATATTCTCCTTAAAAGTTTGTTTTTTTTTTTTTAGCAAGCAAAAATTTATCAAAAAAAAAAAGGAAAAAAAATATCAGCGTCTTAAAAATAGAGTACTGAAAAAAGTAAATAAAGAAGCAACAAATAGAAAACATTTCTCAAATTAAAAGCCTTTATACGAGTTTGAAGTTTGAAGGGTGACCTAATTTTCTTCTAAGACTCTTGGCTGCCCAACGTTTTTTGCCACTAAAATATAAATCCAACATTTTATTCCAAGCTCTTGTAGTGCACATCTCATATCTGAACAATTTATCATTTGCTAGATCCTTATAAGACGAATCTTTGTCTTAAGAACTGCCCTACTTTAATTAATTAAATGTCCCCTGACGCTTCTATCCGTACTGTGTTATGTATGTGCTTCAAAGTTGGTGTTTGTAATACGATTGTTCTTGTTTCTTTAATTAATGTTGAAGACTTGAAGTTCAATTATTATCAATAATTTGACAGAGGTCAATTTATTTTATCCCCAGAAGGTAAGGACAAAATTATTGATCATTCAAAGATTTTGTATAGATATATATAATTTTATTAATTATTTTTAATAAATGATACTGCTGAGAAAATCACCATTATAGACCCAGAAAGACTACTTCATGGTACTGTTTTTTTTTTTTTTTTTTTCATCCCTCTTTCTTCTGTTTGTTTGTTTGCTTTTTTTTTTTTTTTTTTGCTTTTTGTTTTTTGTTTTTTAACGTGTGCCGTTGCTTGTACAGCTTAACTTCTTCAATATAAGGACTCCAACTAATAATCAATTACTTTCAAAATATGACAGCTAATAGAATTTCCCACTAAAATTAAATTAATAGATGTATTAATTAATTAGCTTATAGTATTAGCCATATAAGTTTGAAACTCAAAAATCTGGAAAAGGAAATTGAGGACTTATTTGAGAAAATAAATACCTCTCTCATGTAAATTGAGATATTCAGTGCAATCATTGTATAAAATTATAACATTTAATGGTATTGATATTTATTAAAGTGATTGGCAAATGATAGATGGGATGATTAGTGAAAGTATTAAGAAAAGTTGACTTTTGCATGCAATTATCTTAATAATATTTTGAATTTATATTTATTTTAATTTAGAATAAGTCTTAATTTCAAATGTTTTGGGTATTTACTCATTTATGTAATTGTAGTCTATTCGTTTTATTTCTTATTAATGAATTTTCTTTTCTTTTCTTTTTTTCCTAGTACGTGGATGGAAGCACAATTGTCAAGTCACATAAAATCATTATATTTTCTTTTTTAACTTTTCTTTTTATTTTTTTCTTATTTGATTTTCATTATGGTATAATGAATCTCTAGCTTCTTTTTGTTAACGTCTCTATTTTCTTCTCTATGCTTAATTTGATATTGGAGAGATTATGCTTGAATTATTTCCTGTTCCTCTTTGTGCCTCTGTGTCCTCTCTTGATAATTGTCGTCTTTACATCTCTGCGTCCTTTCCTTGACGGTCGTCGTCCATTCTCAATGCCCCTAAATCCCATCCCTGACATTGTCATCCCTTCTGTGCTCCCGCACACTGCGTTTGCCCGTGACAAATCACACCTCCTATGCGCTCGCCCCAATGATTTCCATTCCTACTTCTTTGTCTTTGTTTTAACTAAAAATCAAAGAAAATAAGAAAAACAAAACAAAACAAAAGAGAAGCGAAACTACCATTAAAAAAACAAAGAACAAAGAAAAAGAAAAACTCATCTTTCCATTACCTATTTTGGTTTCTTCTATTATGATTAAGATTAGAATATCCTATCAGAGATCTATCTTTCAGGAGCATATCAAGGGAAATTTACTTTTTATATACAACTATATTTAGCAATTCTCGGTTAAAAAAAAAATCTTTAACAATATTTTGGACTTAATTGTTTTTATTTTCAATTTAGAAAATCTTTTAATTTTATGGGACTTGAAAAACTTCGTTTCTATAATTATAAATTGTATTTATAGGGAGCTCCATAATAGTAATTTCTTATTAATAGATTCCCTCTATTTTCTTATAAATTAAACGTATTTTTCAAATTATGCTAAATTTTGTATTCTTTTGTATTCTATTTTATTTTAGTTTTGAAGATAGGGTCAAATATAGTAAGCGACGAGTTATGATAAGATAAAACGATAAAATAAAATATTAAAACTTTTTCGGGACCTATAAAGAGTAATGCCTCATGTTAATAAGATTTAAAGGATGAATATGTTGGGATTGGTGTCCAAAAACATGTGATGTACTGAATATTTTTTATTTTAAAATAAATAAATGTGATTTTTTTATTATAATTATGTGCATATGTATTGAATACGTTGTAACTATCATTAAAATTTCATAATTATCTATATAATCTAAAATATTATATATAAGTATTATATATTAGAGGATAATATTTAAAGATGATAATTAAAATGATATGTGATAAGTAATCAGTTAAAGTACAAAATTTTTAATTGAATATCACTAGTGTATGTCATTACCATTAAGAATGGAATGGTCTTGTTCGAACTGTTAATATAGTGAGACATTTGATGAGTGCGCTTAACATAATGTGATTATGCAAGATGGGAACATAACGAGACATGAATCACTAATAATTTCCAGTAAGTATAGTAAATTCTAATCACGTCAACCGATGATCATATATAAAATGATATTAATTTTGAGTTATTAGCGAACTTTAGTTTATGGAATCGTGTCTTTTGGTTTACTTGGTATGGATTTGAACTATTTTATTTTATTCCTTATATTTCAGAGATATGATAAAGTAAATAGTCAAGAATGTTAATATTATAAGATGGAATCCATTCTTACTTTAAGAAGCAAATATATAATTCCCTTGTGTGTTGATTTGGTACTTGAATGGTATGAGTACTTAATTTGTAATTAACTTCATGAATTTATCATTCATTACAAAATCACTAGTACTTAAGAATAAAGAAGTAATTAGAGAGGTTAATGGATTTTGCCTAACTCTAATTATGAATTATTTATGAAGAATCGATCTATATATAGTTATTATATCAAATAGATGATTCTATTCTTTCAGTAATATCATATTTATAATTTTAAGACTGTAATTCTAAGTTTTTAGCAAAGTAACATTAGAATTAATAAAGTTGATAAGTTAATTTAAGAATTTGATTAATTATCAATTTATTAGAGCTTGAAATTATAGATTTGTAATTCCCCACCCATCCGCTTTAGCAATTGAACAAGTGTATTTGATGGATTGTATTTGCACTTACAAATTAGGTTGTCCAAACAATTAATTGTGTAATTTAAAATAATAGAGATTGTTTAAATGTTAAAATTGGAGGACACAATAAGTGGGACACAACAAGTGAGACCCACTGTATATGTGCCTACTAATAGTAGGTGCGTTCCATTAATATGTGGATTAATATATGCTAGCTTATTTTGAGATTATGAATCTTAATATTTAAAATTAGATTTTAAATATTATTTATACCAGAAGGGGGAGGAAGAAAAGTCATTTTCCTGCTTTTCATAATTATATATATATTTTTATATACGTGATATATTTAGATATATATATATAACTAAAGTTAAAAAAAAAAAAAAAGAGGAAATAAGACTTCCTTCGCTGAAGGAAGTTATGCACCCGCATTATATGCGTGTTATTAAACACGCACATATATATATATATTTAATATATAATATCTATTAATATAATATAATATAATATAGCTTCTAATTTTGAATTGATTTCGATTTTAAATATTCAGAATATTTTGAATAATTCTGAATTGAGTTTCGTATAAATATTTCAAAATTATCGACTTAATGAAACGATGATAAAAATCTAATCTTTCTCTTTTCATATATTAATAATATATTTATATGTTAATAAAGAAAATTTAAGAAATTTTTATTATTCTAGTCTTTTTACTCCCGTTAAAATTTTAAAATATCATTTTCGTAACAATAGTATATCTTTTAAGTAGGTTTGGTGATGATAAGTCTCAAAAAGACATGTACACGTGGTAGAGATAGCGAAAAATGAAGCAAATTATTATAAAAAAGAAGTGATAACTTTATAAAATAAAGTTATTTTACTACTTATTTATGCACAAAAATTGACTTATCTTTGATAATTTTATTTGTTTTTATTTATTTTTATTTTGTTTACCTTAATTTAGATTTTTTTTTATAAATTTTGTGAGATTTTTATTTAATTTTGTTTTATTTTAGTAATCGTATATTAAATAAGCTTAAAATTAAATATTTCCAATGAGTTTACTTATCGCATTATTTTGGAAATGTCTAATTTTAGTACTTTATTTGTCAGCAGTATCAAATAATGATAAAAAAAATCATATGTTAAGAGTGGGTCCTACCGAATATTACTATTTATATCGGCAGTCTAACCCCCTTGACTGATCTTGTTTTGATCCTCTCATCGATACGAGTATTTTTAAAAAAAATCATTGAAATCAGAGCTCGTATGAGGAAGTTATGATAGGTTATGTCTTTAAATCAATAAGGAAACAGCTAAGACCCATGCATAATTATCTTTTTATTTTTTATTTTTTATTTTACTTACCTTTATTTTATTATTATTTTTTCCTTTTCCTTTGTCTTTTTCTCTTTGTTTCTACTGCTAGTTTCTTGGTATCGAAAAATTGTTGGTACCTTGTGTATTCATGCACTAAAAAGCACCACCTGATCTGTGAGGGAATAGTGCCAATATTTTACTTATAAAATGTAGTAAGGGAAGCAAGAAAGCAAGCAAAAAGTAATAGAGTAGGGAGCTTAGAGGCTTAAGCCTCCAGTGTTAAGCTCCACTTGGAGCATAGATTACCTATAAATTTGTCTTTTTTTTTTTAAGTTTAACTTGTAATTTTTATATCAAATAAAGGAGGATTTTCTGGAAGTTTTAACAGCATAAATATCAGTAAATTTTATAGACTTTTTTATTTTATTTTATCATTATATTTAATTTGTCTTATTGTGTTATTTTATTTTTCTTTATTAATTAAATAAAATTTTGCTGGAAACTATGGCGTAGCCTGATTATGATAATTTAATTAAATTAATCATGTTGTTATGATTGTCGTATTTGTTAACGTATTTGTTCTCAAACTAAATGCTTTCAAGTTTCTAGCCAACTTTTGAATAAATTGAGGAACAAAATGAGATCGATAGGAGATTTTATGACATGACTCTGAAATAAATACTATAAAATCTAGGATAGAATAGATATATATTTGTCTGTTTTTGTGGCCAACTTTCTCAAAGAATAAATACCATTTCAAGTTTCTAGCCAACTTTCGAATAAATTGAGGAACAAAATGAGATTGATAGGAGATTTTATGACATGACTCTGAAATAAATACCATAAAATCTATGATAAAATAAATATATATCTGTCTGTTTTTATGCGATCATATTATTAACTATTACAGATTTATCAAAGAACACTTTTTATAACTGAATTTGGATTCGTATTTTACTGTTCACATGTATGGCATTGTTCACATGTGCATACTATTCATATATACAATACTATTCACATGTATGGTACTATTCATCATGAATTTTAATTTACTAATTCTTTATATAAAGTTAATTATAAAAATATAGAATTTATATATAATTTGAGAAAGAGTACATAAAATAAAAAGGATAGTTGACCATCAACAACTATGAACACAAAATCATAATAACATATTTAAATAAAATTAAATCTGATTAACTATGGTGAAATCATAATTCCTAACATTTGTGTGTTTGCTTGTGTGTTATCAATTTATGTTCATTTATTTTTGTAATTTTATTTTATTTATTTAATTTTTTAATTAAAACATTTTTCGGTCACTCAAATAAAATTAAAATTAACTAATTTTGATACATAATAATACTATTCTTGTGAAAACGATACTTTACTTATCATTTTATTACTTGTTCAATTTATGCACTTGCGAAAGCCAACAACAAGTTTTTGACGCCGTTGCCGGGGATAGATAGTTATTAATATCGATACAAATTGATTGTAATTTTAATTTGAGCTTTATTTTTCCATTGTTTTCCTTTCAAGTGTTTTGTAAAAAAAAAAAAGGATTTTAGATAAGGCATTTGTGAAAACGTCTCATCAACTAATCCTCACAAATTTTGCCCAACAAAATATAGAACCATTTCATAGTGCCTGGTGGGGATTTAAATATTTTTTTATTTAGGCTTCCATATCATAGGTTTTCTAAATAATGTCAATTAGAAATCTTCCTTAGTGGGCTTTGTTACACAACTAGGCAATGGGTTGAAAGGGGAGATGGTATTACCTCTTTCTACCAACAATCTGTAAATGAAGCCTATTACATGTTGGAAGATATGGCAGAATTTCATAAGTGAAATTATTTAATGAACAATCAAACTTGGGATCATAATTTCAGTATTGAAGAGTCATGGATTCACACCCAAATTCAAGAGACGGAGGTGTCCTCTGAATTGTTAAGCCAAGTTGCTCAATACATAGAGAGTATAAATCAATTTATTGATAGGGTGGATGATATTCTAGAGGAACCATTTGATACCATAAGGTGTACAGAGACAGTGGTTGAGGATTTCAAAGCATTAGGAGCATCCAATTCTATAATAGACATCTCAATAGAAATCATTCATCATCATTGTCACCTTGAGAAGCTTGCACCAGAAAAGGAGCCTACACCAGAAGAGGAGCCTTCATTAAAAGAGGAGTACTCGAAGTTGTTTCATAATGATGACTCTCTAAGTCAGGAAGGGACTGAAGACTTGACCATTGAAGAAAATTCACAAGAAAAAGTCTTAGAAGCCCAACCTATGCTAACATCAACTTTCCAAGATTCTATGTAGCCAACTCCTCCAAAGCCACCATTAGCATCAATTTTTGGGGTCCACCAAACAAAATATTTAAAACCAATCTTTATTGGACACGTGTGCTAAATTATTCCACATTCAGCCAAGTTTGAAGGCATCATTAATGAAGACTTGTATGTGATGTTACATGATACCTATTACAGACAGAAGCCGCTTTTTGATAAGCTTTTTTGAAGTCAAGCCGATGACTGTAAATCAAGTGTTTCTTGAGAGGCAACCCAAGCTGTCTTTTCTTTATCTTTCTTTTATTTTCTTTGTGTGTTTATTTTTGTTTTGTTTTCACATATTTTTTATTTTCTTAGCTATAGATATGGAAGATGATCCATTAAAGCTCAAGATATGGAGTGGATGAATGGGAACGCTACAATCTTAGGAATTTGACATTAAAAGATCCTGTTTGTCAATTTATAAGAAAATTAAATTGGAAGCATATCCTCAACTCATAAATGTCATTTAAGCCGTTACTGGGTGTAAAATCAGAGAAAGATGTGAGCTACAATAACAACTACTGTATAAAATCTTACTTTTTTCTTTTTGCAGGTTTTATTTTTATTTTTATTTTTCATGTTTCATTGTTATCATTTTTGACTTTTTATTTCAGCATCGAATGTGTATTTTTGACTTTTTCTTTTTGCATCGAGTGTCTATTTTTGACTTTTGCTTTTTATTTTTCAAATTTTCTAACGATGGCTGATCTATCCCCTGATAGACTTAATTCAGTATCATCATTTTTTACCTTTTAAATACACATGTATTTTCATGTTGTCATTACACACATCTCCATTTGTAAGGTTAGAAAAAAGTGAGTTGAGATGGAAGGTCCTTCAGTTTGTAAATATAAAACTATTTGTGTTTTTGGTGGAACTAGTCTAGGAAAAGGTAGAAAGTTTTTGAAAGTAGCAAGCAACCATGGTAGGGTGTTAGCTGTTAGACAAATTAATCTAGTGTATCAGGTGGGGGTGGGGGGGGGGAGTCTTGGGTTAATGGGTTGTGTGTCATTCAGTGTATACATAAGGGGTAGCAAAGTCTTAAATATCATTCCTAGTGCTTTAGCTAACTAAAAAAAAAAAAAAAAATCGTTGGTTACACTCTGGGTAATAAGTTAAAGTTTTTGTCCATGCACAAGAGAATGGGTAATATGATGTGTAAAGTAGATGCCTTTATCGCTTTACTTGGTGGTTTAGGAACCCTGAAAGAAATTTTTAATACTGCCTCTTGGGATCAACTCAATCTTCATCAAAAGTTATTAGGATTGTTAAATGTTAATAGTTTTTATGATGGTTTGTTGTCTTTACTAGATTATGTTGTGGAACAGAAATTCATTACACTAATATGTCAGAAAATCCTAGTCTCTACTCCGATTGCTAATTATCTGATTGATCAACTACAGATCTTTATGCCTAAACCTGATCTATTAATATCATAGGTAGTATGGTCAACTATGGATAACAAAGGTAGTAAGAAGCGAGGGTTAGATCTGACGCTCCAGTTATAACATTCCTTACCTTTCTAGTTTTACTCATAATATTTGATTTTCTGTCTTAGTTTCATTTTACGAGTTTTTGCTTTCAATAGCATCAGATTAGGTGAGATCGTTCACTCTCTATTTATCTATATTAGATATTGGGGACCATGTCTCAAATAGGTTATGGGGAGAGAATAGCATGATTTTTTTTTTGTTCGTTCAGTTTCTTTTGTTTATCAAATTTTTTTTTTCTTTTTGTGTTAGTAAAACTTCCTGATCCATTATTTATAAGATGGCTAAGAAAAGAGTTACTTTTAGTTCTCTTGACGTGCATCTTATAGTAATGATTATTTTCTTATGTCATCGTCTTTGTTTTATAATATTAAGAAAAATAAAAAAATAAAAAATAAAAAAATAAAGAATGGTGATTTTCTACAAATTTAATAATGAAAATTTTGGTTGCTTTATTTTTTATAGTCTTTTAGAAAAAAAAATTTTAGCAAATTTGCATTTAAATTTTTGAGTTAGTTTAACTTAGTTGTTATATTCAATATTTGAGCACCAATTCTTGATCTATAAGTTGTGCGTTTGTTTAGAAAAAGTTTTGTGAATATGAAAATTTATGATCTCACAAGTCTTAAAATTTGTTTGATTTTCTCTCCAGGCGAAATCCCTGACAATACAAATACTAAGAAAATGATTTAGGCGATTTTTTTGGAATGTTTGAGCTTTTCAAGCCAACCCTGAGATATTTTTATCCCTAGCTTACCCTTTTTAAGCCTTGTATTATATAACTGTTTTTGTCATCCATATTTTTAGCCTAGCCATTTTAATAAAATATTTAACCTTTAGCCTTTAAGTATGTTAGTCATTTTAGAAATTATTTTAAGTTATGTTGAAATCTGGGAAGAAGGTTGGAATTATGAAATACACAAAAAAAAAAAAAAAAGAGTACTATACCATTTGTTTATCATAATAGTTAAGGGATGGAGGAGCTCTAAAACAAAAAACAAAAAAACAAAAACAAAATATATATATATAAGTTTTATTTTTTAACAAGGGAAAGTTGTAAATAAGTTTGGGTATGTTACTTATCAAAGCTCTACAATAGATCCTAAAATAATTAATATGTTAAAGGATGATCTGAGTCATATCATTATCTTATATTTTACCTTCACCTCAGCCACACATTACAAGCCCATTAAAGTTCTTATGACTATTGGTTTTGTATTTGTCGATATTAGTGGAAAGAGAAATGAAAAATAAACTTACGAGATTTGATCGAGATCAATTGTTTTGTGTCATCATAAACACATTTAGACTACACATAACCAAATGGAAAAGGAATTTCACACACGCACAGAATATCTAATTGTAAGTGGACATACTCTTAAATTAAATTCAAATTTTTGGTCAAAATTTATGTTTTTCTATAGGCTGTATCTTTTACAATAACCTTTGAGGAAAAATCTGGAAATTAACATTACTAATACAAAATTTAATTTTCTTTTCTTTTCTTTTGCTTGAGGACAAGCAAAATCTTAAGTTTAGGAGTGTGATAACTGTATAAAATAGAGTTATTTTACCACTTTTTCATGAACAAAAATTGGCTTATCTTTGATAATTTTATTTATTTTTGTTTTGTTTACATTAATTTAGATTTTTTTTTATAAATTTTGTGAGTTTTTTATTTAATTTTGTTTTATTTTAGTAATAGTACATTAAATAAGCTTAAAATTAAATATTTCCAATGAGTTTACTTATAGTATTATTTTGAAAATGTCTAATTTTAACACTTTATTTGTCTGCAGTGTCAAAAAGTGATTAAAAAAATCATGTGTTAAAAGTGGGTCCCACCAGGTGTTACTATTCATATTGGCAGTCCAACCTCTTGATTGATCTTGTTTTGATCCTCTTATCGATACGAGTATTTTAAAAAAAGAATAACTGAAATCAGAGTTTGTATGAAGAAGTTATGGTAGATTCTACTTCTAGGGCTGGCAATTCATGTTATCGTGTCGTGTTATGCTCCTTAGTTGATACTATTATACTAAACCTAAACCTAACCCATTTAATAATCGTGTCAAAATCTCAAACTCAAACCCAACTCATTTATTAATCGTGTTAATTGTATTGACTTGAATTAACCTGTTTAAATTAAATATAAATAAAATAACGACTTATTCAATATGATTGCGATATTTTAATATGTTTATTAGGTAGCATATCTTTTACTTTATGAAACACAAGTGAAATTTACTTATAAAGTTTTAAAATTTATATTATTTGTACTTTATTAGCTATGAAAACTCTTGTTGTATATCACATACAATTAAGTAAAAAAATAATATATGGTGTTGTGGTGAGGAGAAGGAGAGGGGGGATGAAGGGTGACTGGCCGTGTTATCATGAAAGTCAACAGGGTGAGGGGAGGGGAAGGCGATGGGGTGAGGTGAATGGAAGGGAGGGGGAGGAAAGGGCAACTGGGTGAGGGGATGGGAGGGGGGGTTGACGATGACGGGGTCAAGGACGACTAGTCGTATTATCGCGAAGGTCAATTGAGTAAAGGAATGGGAAGGCGATGGGGTAAAGTGAGCAGAGCTGCAAAGGTAATGAAAGACTAAAAAAAAAAAAAAATCTAGATTTTCTTTTCTATGTTAAAATTTTTTAAAAATATATATAAAAATAAAAGATATATTTTATATTTGAATTTTGAAAACTCAAAATTAAAAATAGTAAAACATTATAATATATAACAATATAAATATATTAAAGATGATAAATGTGTAATTTATGAGTCATGTTCATATCAACACGTATATGATCCATTTATTAAACGAGTTATTTCGTGTCAATTATGAGTTGGTGGGTTCGTATAGGTACAACTTTTTATTTAATCGTGTTTGATGGGTTCACCCTTTTTTGACCCAAACCTATTTAAGGAAAACCTAAACCCTCTAACTTCATACAAATTTCATGTCGTGTTATCGTGTTGTGACCTAAATTGCCAGTCTTACTAACTTCAGATTGTTAAGGAGACAATTAGGACCCATGTATAGTTACCTTTATATTTTTATTTTTATTTTGTTTACTTTTATTTTTTTATTATTTTTTTCTTTTCCTTTGTCTTTTTATGTTTGTTTCCGCTGCTGGTTTCTTAGCACTGAAAAATTGTTGATGCCCTGTCTATTCAGGCAATGAAAAGTACTACTTGATCCTTGAGGGAATAGTGTCAATTTTTGGCTTATAAAAGATAGCAAGGGAAGAAAGAAAGCAAGCAAAAAGCAATAGAGTAGGGAGCTTAAAGGCTTAGGCCTCTAGTGTAGAACTTCACTTGGAGCTTAGGTTACTTATAAATTTGTCTTTTTTTTTTTTAGTTTAAGTTGTAATTTTCGTATCAAATAAAGGAAGAGTTTCTGGAGGTTTTACCAGTACAAATATCAATAATTTTTCTAGATTCTTTTCTTTTATTTTGTCATTATATTTAATTTGTCTTATTATGTTATTTTATTTTTCTTTATGAATTAAACAAAATTTTGCTGGGAACTATGATGTAGACTGAGCATAATAGTATAATTAAATTAAACATATTATTATAATTATCATATTTGTTGACGTATTTATTCTCAAACTTAATGCTTTCAAATTTCTTATCAACTTTTGAATGAATTGAGGAACAAAATGAGACTGAGAGGAGATATTTGTGAGATGACTCTGAAATAAATACTATAAAATCTGAGATAGAATAAAAATATATCTATCTGTTTTTGTGTGGTTATATTATTAACTATCACAGATTTCTCAAAGAACACTTTTTATAATCGAATTTGGATTCGTTTTTTACTGTTCATATGTATGTACTATTCATATACACGGTACTATTCACATGTTCGTTTAAATTACTAATATTTTATGTAAATTTAATTATAAAATGTAGAATTTATGTATAATTTGAGAAAGAGTACATAAAGTAAAAATAATAGTTGATCATCAATGAATATAAATACAAATTATAATAACATACTTAAATAAAATTAAATCTGATTAGTTGTAGTGAAATTATGATTTCTAGTATTTGTTTGTTTGCTTATGTGTTGTCAATTTACATTCATTCATTTTTGTCATTTTATTTTATTTATTTTATTTTTCAATTAAAATATTTTTTGATCGCTTAAATAAAATTAAAATTAACTAATTTCAGTACTTAATAACACTAGTCTCACGAGAACGATATTTTATTTATCATTTTATTACTTATAAAAGCCAACAACAAGAAGCATCTTCCAATTGTTCAAATACTCACGATTTAAAAAATAAGAAGAAGAAGAAGAAGGCATGGCAAAATAAGAAAATTCGACCCGGAACTTGAGTCACATGCTTTGTTTGGTACAAATGTCTAAAAGCTGCCTACATAAAAGTCGTTAGTGTTAGGAAAAGGGGACACGAACAATAATTTATTTAACTCCGGTAAATGTTAAACCATCGTTAGAGAAAGTTAAAAAAGGCATTTTAAGAAGGGTCAGTCAAAAGAGGCATTTAAAAAAAAAAAAAGATTCCCCAAGATATTTAATGTGGTGGTGGCGGCGGTAGTTAAAATGAAATAACAATACTGTGTAAATACCAATACTAGTATGAAATAACAGTGGCAGTGGTGGTGCCAGTACTAGTATGAAATAACAATAGTGGTGTTAGTATTGGTCGCGATACTCGTATGCAACAACAATAGTGATATTGTGGTAATGATGATGATGGTTTTTATTATTATTATTATTATTATTATTATTATTATTGTGCTATCGTTAATCCATTATTATTAATATTGATATTACTATTATTATTTTGACCTTTTCTAAATTTCCAATTTACTACAATTGTGTTTTCAATAATGACAATAACAACGTTAAAAGCTTTCGATTGTATCTCGTGGTTAGTGTAAACACTATTATTATTTTGACCTTTTCTAAATTTTCAATTTACTACAATTGTATTTTCAATAATAATAATAATAACAACGTTAAAAGCTTTCAGTTGTATTTTGTGGTTAGTGTAAATGCTTTCAATTGTATTTCTTTCAATTGTATTATGTGGTTAGTGTAAATACTCTAGTGGATACTATCGTGGTGGTTATGGAGCAATTGTTTTTTGTAATTAGTGTAAATACTATAGTGGTTATGTATTTTGTGGTTAGCGTAAATACTACAGTAGATTGATGATGATGATGTTGTTATTGTTAATATTTTGACCTTTTCTAAATTTCCAATTTACTATGATTGTATTTTCAATAATAATAATAACAACGATAAAAGCTGTCAATTGTATTTTCAATTTCCAATTAATAATTGTGTTATTGTCTAAAGCTTTTCTTTCGAGCATCTTTAATATGATGATAAATTGTTATGTCAATATTTTAAAAAGATTATTGTATCAACAGTAAAATTTAACTTTTAAATGGACAAAATGTTTTATAATAAAGTGTCATATTTAATATTGAATTTATTATATGTTAAATTTTGTGATAGATTTATTAAAAGTATAGTTTATAAAAAAATTTAACATTTGATTTTTATTAGTTATTATCTTGATTTTTTCATGTAATTATTATTATATTTTTATTTTTTATTAATTTAAATATTAAAAATTTACTCTTACAATTTTAAAACATGACAATAATAATAAAATATAAGAATAAAAGTAAAAATATAATATTATGTGTTAGATTATAAAGTAAGATAATGTTATTTTTTAATCTCTTTATGTATTGCTAATCTTTTACATTATTGAAGAGAGAGTTTAAAAGACAGATCGCTAGCTCCGGCTATATATAGAGGGTAAACACTCATTTTTTTTATGCAAAGAAAACAAAATGGAAATATCTGCCTAACGGCATTTGAAGCAATTATGGCAAGAGCTAGAGCTGGCTCCTTTCCTTATCTTTCTTTTCCTCCTTTCTCTGTTCCTTTTGTTCATAGTTACTAAGTCCCGTTCCAACCTCAATTTACCACCCTCACCACCAAGGTTACCGCTGATCGGAAACCTTAATCAGCTAGGTACACATTCACACCGCTCTTTCCGAGCACTCTCCAAAAAATATGGCCCTCTCATGCTCCTAAACTTGGGCTAAGTTCCAACTCTTGTTGTTTCATCAGCAGATATGGTGAAAGAAATCATCAAAAACCATGACATAGCTTTTTCAAACAGACCGAAAACCACTGCAGCTGATATCATACTTTATGGAAACCAGGACGTGGGGTTTGCTCCTTACGGTGAATATTGGAGACAAGCTCAAAAAATCTGTGTTCTTGAGCTTCTGAGCCTTAAGAGAGTGCAACAATTTCAGTTCGTGAGGGAGGAAGTAACGATTTCGTTGATCGAAAAGATTCGTGAGGGAGGAATCTAGTAAGGATTCCTCTATAAATCTAACCGAGATGATGATTGCAGCCTCCAACAACATATTATCTAGATGTGTTCTTGGGCGGAATTTAGAGAACGAAAGCGATGGAAGCAGATTTGTTGAGCTGTCCAGAGAGTTGATGGAGAATATGATGGCTTTTAGTGTGGGAGATTTCTTACCTTCTTTGAGGTGGGTTGACAATCTCACAGGCCTCCTAGGCCGCTTAAAAAAAATTTCGGAGAAGTAGACACCTTTTTCGATGAGGTGGTTGAGGAACACAAGGCAGTACTAGAGGGTGGTGTTGGGGGCTCTAACATGGAAGATTTTGTGGATATTCTTCTCGGACTTAAAAAGAATGACATGCTTGACTTTGGGCTCACTCAGGACAACATGAAAGCAATTCTAGTGGTATTCTCTCTCTCTCTCTCTCTCTCTCTCTCAAAAACACAACTCTTTCTCTTTCTAAGTACAGGACTGACTGTAATAAATGTTCATAAAATTGCAGGACATGTTTATTGGTGGGAGTGACACTACATCGACAGCGTTAGAATGATTAATGGCGGAGCTAATGAGACATCCAAAGGTGATGAAGAAGGCCCAAGAAGAGGTGAGAAGAGTGGTCGGAAGCAGGCCAAAGATTGATATGAATGATGTCAACCAAATGGATTACTTGAAATGTGTCATCAAAGAGACTCTTAAGACTACATCCTCCCCTTCCTCTTCTGGTTCCTCGCGAAACGACCGCAAGCGTTGAGATAGAAGGCTTTCATATTCCTGCGAAGACAAGAGTGCTCATCAACACGTGGGCAAGCCAAAGGAATCAGAATGTTTGGGGCAAGCCGGAGGAATTCCTACCAGAGAGATTCCAGCGGGAGAGTGCTGTCGATTTCAAAGGTACGGACTTCCAATTTGTTCCGTTTGGTTCTGGAAGAAGGGGATGCCCTGGCATTTCCTTTGGGGTGGCTACTACTGAGTATTTGATTGCCAACATTTTGTATTGGTTTGATTGGAAGTTGCCTGGTGATGAGGGTGAAATAATATTGCCAAAAGATTTGGACATGAGTGAAGTTTATGGGCTCACTGTTCATAAGAAAGTTCCTCTATATCTTGTTCCAATAGCTTACTCCCCTTAATTCATCTATGAGGGGGCTATGGTGCTGCCGTTGGTGTTGTTGTGGTTGTTGTTTGTTTGTTTGTTTGTCTGTCTGTTCTTTTTAATGCAAATAAAGGATTTTGTATGCTTTTGAAGATGATTATGGCCTCCCCTGCTCCCCAACAGGGACGATGCCTGAAAATCTTAAATTAATTTTTTTTGTTGAAAGGAAATCTTAAACTAAATTAGTAGTATAATAAAGACTAAAATTGTTGGGGGCTTCCCTTGAAAAAAAAAAAAAAAAGAAAGATTATAAAGAAGAGAGAGTGCGGAAAAATTTATAAATATTAATTTAGAAAATTCAATGGGATCCTCTCTGGGCTCATGGTGGCTTCATTCCTGTCACTAAACATCTTCAAGTTTTATGACATTGGAGGTGGTTTAGAACAGTTGACAACCAAGAATTTTTTGGTACCTACCTTTAACCACATATAAACAATCTAATATTTTGCTTTTAAGTCATTAATAATGACGTAGCTTTGTTTTGGAAATGTTTATACGAGCTGGTATATTGAATTCCTCGTTTTTGCTTTTCGTGACAACAACAAACACTGGTCGGGTGAAAAAGACTTTAACGATGTTCCTAGCATAGTAGCGATGTCAGTATTTTAAAAAATGGTAGAGGTTTCTGCAAAAGTTATTTTGTTAAACCCTTTTGATATCCGTCATGTTTTTGACAACGAGGTTATAGGCAGGACTACTTTTAAATATATGCTGCTCAATTTAATTGGTACCCATGTGTGTACGATTCATCTCAACTTTTGTTCATAATTATAATTTTGTACATATAATTCTAATTATACACATATATGCTTCTAATGCAACAACACAAAATATGTAATTTAATGTTGTATTATTTATACGACGTGTGTCACTTAAAATGGTTATATAATAGTGATAAAAGAAAATATAAATTCTAATAGCTGACTCTTTGTTATTTTTTTTTTTAACACTTCAGCACATCAATTGGTTTAAAGCTGAGAGATCGAACTCCTCATGCATAACATTTTTTTAAAAAATAGTCATTAAAAATATTACAAAATTAGAATACCAATAACACTATATTTCAATTAATTTTCTTATAATATAATATATATGCATAATTCACTATTATCGTGTTAATGCTTAATATCAATTAATTACATTTATGGAAATTTTGGCAATTACAGATTTCATCCTAAAAAATAACCACATTAATTTCATTTATCCATTTTTAATATCTGAAAATAAAAATTCAAAAATCCCTAGGAACATTATCCCTTTCATATTCATGTATTTGAACGTTTTAATGAATACATGTTATGGTTTGGTGTTTCAGTATCAAATTGATGAAGTAAATATGTTATGAAAATATATTTGGTGAATATGTTTTATTATTTTCTCACAACGATGCGGTCAATACGGTAGTAATCCAAAAAAATAACAAAACCCGGGAATTAAAAGTTCTTTCATAAAGCAATAAGTTATTTTCATGTAGGCCACGTGACCAAATTTAAAAGTATGTAATATAATGATAAGGTCGTTGTATCATAAATATCACACGATGAATCATAATCGTTGAAGTGACAGAGTATTATTGTATGACCGTATTATTTTTAAATATGTTGGATATATATATATATATGCAACGAAGGAGTCAGACTTTCAATTCAGTTAGAGTACAAATATTGACGAAAATTTTGAATTATTTAAATGAAAATCAAATAAAATTTCTATCATTTTGTCTGTGACGCTCGTTTGGTAAATGTGTTTTAATTGCATTACGTTTAAATATAATGCATTAAATATAATTTGTATTTAGAAAAAAAATATTGATATTGTATTTGAATGCAACGTGTGTTTGGGTAAAAAATATTTGAATTATATTTTAATAATAAATATGTGATATGATGGGTAAAAGTAGAGAGGAAAAAAAGGAGAGAAAAAGAATCTATGATGTAATTAATAAAAGTAATAGAAAAAGTGAAATAATGAATAGTGATTGTGTTGGATTTAAAATATGATATGATTGGTATTTGAATGAAATACTTTTGTATTTGAGGGAAAATTATATTGCATTTAAATGTAATATAAAAAAAACGTGTACCAAACGAATACTATATTTTTTGATATTGCAGCATAATATCTTCATTGTTAATATTATAAAAAATGTCTTTTGACAGTATGGGAGTTTTTTTTAATTTGTTATTTAATAAGAAATAGCATTTGAGTTGCAAAAAAGAAAGTGAATCACTATAACACAAAGATTAAAAAAAAAAAAAAAGGAAGGGATAATATGGCATCCCAAACGCAAAACAAAATTGAAAAGAAAGGAAAGAAAAGAAATAATCAATAAAGGTTGGGAAAATAGTTTAAATTTAAAAAGTTAGTTAAACAAGTAAAAGTATGATAATTATTTATAGAGAATTTTATAAAATTATCATAAAATCATGTTTTAAATTAATTTTTATTATTAAAAGAAAAATTTTTACAAAAAATATCGTCGATAAATATTTTATTTACTAATAAAAGATATTCATATTTATCATTTTATTAATAAATCTTTTATTTATTAAAATTATGTAATAATAAATAAATATTTTCTATTAATTCCACCTTTTTCTTCCTTTTCCCCGATGACCCCCTCCCCCTCCCCCTCCCCCTCCCCCTCTCTTCCATGCTTGTCGTTGGCCAACCAAGCAGAGCTCCAACTGCATCAATCGCCATCACGATCACAATGGTGGTTTCGCGGATCGCACAACTAGAGCTCGTTGGGTTTGATATCGTCGATCTGACACTCACCATCGTGCTTAAGCCGATCGTGGCGGGGCTATTCTTCTGCCAAGGTCGCGCCGAGGGGAGGGCAGGCGTCGGAGTGTAAAGGTGGAGATCCCATTGTCGGAAGGGTTGGTGATTAAAGCAGCTAAGATTAGAGATGTTCTTCAAGTGAGGATGAGAATAGGGTGGGAGCACAATAGTCGGAGTGTGTAAGGGCAAAGATCATGTCACCATAACAGCTTTCACTAGTTGCAATCTCCAAATCAGAGCCGAAACTCGTCCAATCGACCCTAGCACTCAAATTAACCTAAACCCTGTCACTTCACCTCAAATTGGCCCTAAATTCCAACCTAATTCCAAAAGCACTGCCGTTGCAATAACTAATTGAAAAATTGCATACAAGAAGCCACTAGTTGTGATTGGAGAGGTGTCACCTCTTATTGCCGACTGTCGCCATTGTGAGGAGAGATGCGATCTCGCAATCAAGCCCAAGAGAATCACGGGCTTCGTGACATTGATGACAACAGCGACAAGAAAGGAGAATGAATTGGCTGGATCTGTCCTTATCGCCGGAGGGAGGAAGAGAGAAAGAAGACAAGAAATGATAGCCTTGTTGGTGATAGATGGATGACTAAGGATTCGTTTGGTGAACGCATTGCATTTGCATTGCGTTTGAATGCAATGTATTAAATGTAATTTGTATTTGGAGGAAAAGCATTAGCATTGCATTTGAATGCAATGTGTGTTTGGGGGAAAAGTATTTGAATTGTATTTTAATAATAAATATGTGATGTGATGGGTAAAAGTAAAGAAAAAAAAAAAAGAAGAGAGAATATATGATTTAATTAATAAAAGTAATAGAAAAAATAAAATAATAAATAGTGATTGTGTTTGATTTAAAATATGATATGATTGGTATTTGAATAAAATGTTTTTGTATTTGAGAGAAAATTGCATTACATTTAAATGCAATGCTAAAAAAATTTGTGCTCCAAACACTAGCTAAAGTCATAATGGCGATGGTTGGGAATTGGACAACACTGTGGCTAGAGAAGACGGCGATAACTGACAATTCGACCAGACTGCGAAGATGTCATGACGATGGTGATGGATTCTGATGGTTACTGATGAGTTTGAGGAGAGATAAAGAGGAAGAGAGATAGAGAAGAGAGTGTAGGGGTTTGAAGAGAGAGAAATAACAGAGAAAAGAGGGAGAAAAAGAAAAAAAGGAAAAAAATATGTAAGGGTAAAAAGGTAATCTTACTTGTATCTAAAATTAATTATACTATTAATTCTGATGTTTTCAAATTATACCGTTTGCCATAAATCGGACAAAAAAAATGACCTACAGTATGTAATCTGTCCTTTCTTTTTTGGCTGTGTCAGCGGGGCCCCTTCTGTCCGTGTATATGTGCTCAATTACGTAATGCACATATCATTTTGTGATATATGAATCAATTAACATGCTTAAAAGAAAACGTGATTCAAAATCCTAGCATTAGTTCGCTTGGCCACTTCGTGTTTAGAAAATAAAAAAATTCATTTTTAAATAGTGTACTTTCTAAATTTTTATGTATGAACAAAAAAACAAATTTTCACTTTTAGATATTAAATGATTTTTTTTAAAAATATAAATTTTTTTTATCCATCTAAATTACTTTTTACTTTTAGATTTAAAATTTTTTTATTTCAAAAAATATACACTCCATTTAAATGAAAACTTAAAGTAAAAAATATAACATATCCCCGTCCACAAAAGGAACATAATTTTTCCAATCACAGCACAGAGTTAAATTAAAGAAAAGAAAAAACATATGATATTTCTTACATAACCTTTGGTAATCGCATAATTAAGAAAAACTACCCAAAAAAAAGAGTAAAACATCACACTAAAATCGTTGAAAAATACACTTCCATTTAAAAACTGATAAATTAAAAAGAAAACTTGCCAAAAACCATTATAATTACATAAAAGAAGGGTAAAACAGCTATTCAACAATAAGACATTAAAAAAAGTTCAAATTTATAAATATCATTATTTATGCTTAATTTTTAAAACCAATGATGGAATTTGATCCGTTTTAGTAAATACTTCTAAAGAGAGTTGATTGTCGTTTATTTGAGAAATCCATCATCACTCTAATCCTGATGTGTTCCTTACCCCTTTCATTATAGGGCTTCGGCAATTAGCCGTTGTTATATGGCGACCACCTTTAGTACATCAATAAAATTCCAAGGTAATAAACTCTATTTTTTTTATTTTGCAAATAATTCTCCAATCAAATAACTAGAAAAAAATGCAATGTCACTAATATTGTTTTTGAACTTAAATGTCACTAATATTAATATTGATAGTTTCACATATTCTAATCTTTATACCCTTTAATAGGCAAGTGTAATTTGGTAAATAAAGTCTTTTTTTTATTAGATAAGTAAATAAAGTCTTTTTAGTATATGAAAATACGAAAAGAGTCACCTCACATTAACTACAAAAATCTTGCCATGTGCAAAGAAATTCGTCCCCTTACTATGTATCTGCCATCTTCCATTTCACACCAACTAAGTGGGGTACTGTTTTGCCATCTTCCATTTCACACCAACTAAGTGGGGTAGTGTTTTAAGAGACGTACAAACTATTTTCAACATTGGAGGCTAAAGAGATAGAAAATCTACGGCAACGAGACTTTCGGTTGACTTGGAAATTAATAACAACACGGATTAGATAACCAGACGAGTCCTTCATAAATAAATGCCCCAGTGAATATAATTTGTAGGAATTTCTCGTGACTTTCCTTGTAGAAAAGAAATGGAATATTATTGTTCATGGTAAAAATCAGCCTAACAAAGTTGTGATCGAATTAATGTGCTGATAAATTATTCTACCGCTAGCAAGTAAGAATCAGTTGTGTGAAAAATAAAAATAAAAAATAAAAAATAAAAAATATAAGAATTTTATGAGGGCTCTCCTTTTATTTGAATGATACATTATTTTTAGAGCAGGGGAACTATTTTACTATTTAAAAAAGTATAATATGCGGTCTACGGACCTAGAACAGTCTCTAGAAGTTTTATGCTGCATGCAAGTCTTATATATGTATATTTTCTATTTTTTCATACATGATTATTTGAAATTTAAAATATAACTATTCAAGATGTTCAGATAAAATATATTCTCACGTTCTTCTTGCTCTTCGCATATGCCAGTTGTCATTAGAATATCTTGTACAAACTGTCGTAATGACTGAAATCTCGATGTAACAATTCGACCTTTTATGATCTCTGTACTTTTCAGCCCCAATTGGTACGGTTACTACGACTTTTGTTGGTACCATGCTCCGGGTCACTCAATACCTCGTCAATTAGGGAAATTTGATAAACGTATTATATTTTGATTGTATTTAAATAAAATTTATTTTTTAAATATTATACAGGTTGAAAAGTATTTATTTTATATTTGAATAAAATATGTATTTAGATAAAAAGTATTTTAGAGTTAAAAAGTTAATATGATTAGTAAAAGTAAAAATAAATAATGAAGTTGAAAAGTTGATATGATTGTTTTTAAAAAATTATAAATAATAATTGTTTTTGTAACACTATTGAAAAAAATTATATTTGAATGTAAAATATTACGTTTGGTGTAAAATTATATTATGTTTGAATATAATTAAAATGTAATTAATATGTTAAACGTCCCTAATTATCATTGAAAACAAATTTCGCCCCCTTACCATCAATAACAGTGAATTTGCAACAATGAATTTGCAATCTTACATTTCACATCAACTAGTGGGGCTCTGTTTTAAGAAATGGGCCGACTCTTTTCAATATTAATTTAGGGCAAGACCTAGGTAATGATCATTTTATATATCTTATTATTATAATTTATGATAGAAATTAATTTTGTATCGTTCATTTTAATAAAATGATTAAATTTTGTTTATCTATGATAAATATAATGTACATTAGCTTATGTATGATAATTACTAATGGAAATCATGGACAATTTCATGTTTGCTCCCAAATTTTGGACCTTGTAACAATTATCCTCTAAATCCGAAACATTTGCAAATTCTTCTCTCATGTTAGTTTTATTAAGGGAATTACAGTATATCAATAAATAGAACTTAGATTGAACTAAAATGATTTAAAATGACAATAAAAAAGATTTATGGTAAAACTAAAGCATTAAAACAAGTTTATTTTATCAGTAAAAAATAAAATAAAAGAAAGCCTTATTTCTTTAACAGATAAAAAGAATTTTTTTTCAATAGAGCTATGTTTTTTTATTAACGTTTTTTTTATGCTATATATATATATGTGTGTGTGTGTGCGCGCGCGCACGTAGGGACAGTGAGCGTGGGTGAGTTTTTACATTGGACGAGTGAGGTTGCATCGTGGGGGGGGGGGGGGGGGGGGGGGGGGTGGGGTGGTGGGTTGTGGTGGGGTGGGGAAGAGACGTGTCAGGCACGGAGAAGGGAGGGGAGAAGAGAGTGAGGCCGACAACGAGCTGCGGTGGGAGTTGTCAACTTAGACTTTGGGTGAGGAGAGGACGCAATGACGTGTTAGAACCTGGTGATTGCGATGCCGACACGGGGCAGGGAGGATGACGTAACGTCGTGCTTGCACTAACGGTAGGGGAAGCGGTCGTTTTTTTTTTTTTTTCCTTTTAAATTGAAGAAGTTTTTTTGTTTTAAAATATTCTTAAATTTTTTTTTCCCATTTTGCATGGGCTTTTTTTTATAAATTAATTGCGCTTTTACGAAATTACTCTTTAATTTTGGCATTTTTTTTGATACGTGACATTTTTACTAATGTTCCAAAGTTTGGGGGAATTTTGTAACAGAGTCCAAAATTTAGGGAGCAAATGTGAGATTTTTCCTCAATTTCTATTAACCAAACTAACAAAATGAGAAAATTAGCAAATATTTCAAAATTTGGAGGTAAAATTTGCAAAAATTTTAAAGTAGAGGAGAATGAATATTATAAATTAAAATTTATAGGTATTTTGTGACAATACCAAAAAATTTGAGAGTTAATGTAAAATTTGTTTTAAAAAAAAAAAAGAAGAAGAAAACAGGTGCTCACCCAAAACGAACGAAAACTATTGCCGATTAAGGTGTTGTTTGGCAAAAAAATTACATTTTAATTTTACTCAAATGCAATATAATTTTACACCAAAAATAAATTTTGCAACAGTGCTATGAAAACAATTACTATTCAAAATATTTTTAAAACAATTACATCAACTTTTCAACTTCACTATTTATCTTTGCTTTTACCAATCACATCAATTTTTCAACTCTAAAATACTTTTCATTCAAACACATATTTCATTCAAATACAAAACAAATATTTTTCAACCAAATACAATATTTAAAAAACAAATTTCATTCAAATACAATCAAAATGCAATGCGTTTATCAAACGCCATCTAAATAAATTAAAGACGTTAGCTAATTCTAATTTCTAATTAAAAAATTCAAATATTAGAATTATTGGAATTAGTGTAAATTGTAAAGAGAAGTAGTGAATAACATATAATTATTATTCATCAAATAGAAAAGCATTAATGGCAGTGGTGGGCATGCCGAAAATTAGTTATTACACTTATATATTTTTATTATAATTAACAAAAGTTGGGAAAATTATAATAACTTTCGCTACTCTCAAGCCTGACTCACCTTCAGAAGGTGAATTCGAATCTCTTACTTTAAATTCTTAAAATAAAAAAATAAAACATTAAGGTGATGTTGGCGGTGAGAATTAATTTTATTAATAGTTAAAATAATTATCAATTATTACATATCAGAATATATGATAATTGACCTTTTTGCATTTAAAAAAAAAAGATAATTGACAATTAAAAAATGTTATTTCAAGTATGTGAATATATTAAAAATATTATACGAATTCTCGTTTATTATAATTATAATTATTGTTGTTGTTGAAATTATTCTATCAAAACTAAAAGATTAATCATGAGGTGGTGGTGATGATGAGAATTAATTGTGACAATAGTTATATACTATATGATAATTGACATAATAAAATGTTACTACGAGCATGTGAATATTTTACAAATATTATATGAATTCCCTTCTACCACTCCAAATTATAAAAATGCAGTAACAACAAAAAACACTTTTGATAGAACACCTACAAAATTCAACGATCACGACCAAAAGATAAAAAATCCGACTTACTATATGGCTTATTCCAGGCAAGTAAAGACAAAACTAATAAACTCCAAAAACGATTCATATTATAAATCCAATAACAAATAATTAGGCAAGTCAGCAATTGCATGTGGTTGAAGTTTTTATAATCTGGCACAGCTAATTATATTCCTAAGTTTTGTTTAATGATTTTGCTTTGGGATTTGCATTTCTTTTTTTTCATACCCAAGAGGAGTTTTAGAATCCGTTTATATCCTAAATTCAAATTTTAATGAAGGAAAACTCTGTGAAAATTTTTTTAAAAAGTAAGTTTAAAATGAGATCTTAAATGCTAGGCACTAAAAAGGTTGAGACTCGTATTTCTTATGAATGGGAAAACAAAATGGAAATGACTGCTTTAACGCTAATGAAGCAATTGTTGCATGACCCTTTCCTCATCCTTCTTTTCCTTCTTTCTCTGCTCCTTTTGTTCGCAATTTCAAGGTCTCGTTCCAAACTCAACTAGCCGCCCTCATCACCAAGGATACCGTTGATCGGAAACCTTCATCAGCTAGGCACACATTTACACCGCTCTTTCCGAGCACTCTCCAAAAAATATGGCCCTCTTATGCTCCTAAACTTGCGCCAAGTTCCAACTCTTGTTGTTCCATCAGCATATATGGTGAAAGAAATCATCAAAACCATGACATCACTTCCTCAAACAGACCTAAAACTACGGCAGCTGATATCTTGCTTTATGGAAACCATGAGTGGGGTTTGCTCCTTACGGCGAATATTGGAGACAAGCTCGAAAAATCTGTGTTCTTTGTTGGAAGACTGGGTAATTTTCCTTACAAAACAACTTCATTAAATAGTACTGTATAAATCAATAGTATCATACACATAAATATTATAGTATAGTAAATAGTATCATATATATTAATAATACCGTATTATTTACTATTAAGAGTTGGTTTGTTTGTTTAAGGAAAAAAGTCCTATATTGCTTTTGTATTAAGGGGGATTAGGTCTATGATCCTATAAATAGGCCCTTGTCTTTAAGTTTAAGTCATCCCAAAAACTTATCTTCTTCCTCTAGTTAAATATATATGGAGGTCTTTTAACTAAGATATCCTAATTGTGAATAATTGAAAAATTACTGAAAATTTATAATCTTTAAAAATAGTGAAGTGGTCTCCTATTGCGGTACTGAAGGAGTAAGTGAATTGCTGAATCCTGTAAAATCTGGTGTGTTTGTTCATTTATTCTTTATTTTAGTATTTTAATATTTGTTTTATATTCACTTACAATATTTGTCGGGTTTGTTTATTGCATATAATATAGTATAGTTTGTATGATACTGTTCACTATACATAATATTCACATATACAATACTATTCATTTTACGATACTATTTACGTATACGATACTATTAATTTACATGATACTGTTCACGTGTATGTTATTATTCATTATACGGTACTATTCACTTATATGTTACCATTCATTTATATGATACTATTCATTGTGAAGTTGTTTTGTATGGAAAATTACCCAGTTTCACAACAAGTAGTATCAGAGCTAATGGTTCATCTTAATCTTGTTGTATTTGTTTGTAATTAAATACATTAGTTTGTTTCAAAATGACAATAAAAGTTTCAGCAATGAGGAATATAGACACAATCACAACATCAACCTCCTCGTTTATACTAACGAGGACTGTGATGTCAAATTTAAGATTTTTGATGGAGTTATTTGACGATACTGCTCATTTCAACATATGGCAAGGTGAGGTGCTAGATGCTTTATTTCAACAAGGTCTACACATAGCCATTGAAAAAACGAAAATAGATGATGTAGATAAGAAAGATTGGAAGACCATCAACTGTTTGGTATGTGGAACAATTCAGTCGTACCTTTACAGAGAGTAGAAATATAGCTTCAAGAATGAGACTTCTACATACAAATTATGGAAGGTTTTGGAGGACAAGTTCTTCAGGAAGAATAGTCGAAATCAGCTTTATATGAAAAAAAGATTATTCAGCTTTAATTACCGACCAGGTACCTCTATGAATGATCACATTACTGCTTTCAATAAATTGGTAGCAGATTTGTTGAATTTAGATGAAACTTTCAAAGATGAAGATTTGGCTTTGATGTTATTGACATTCCATCCTGATGAATTTAAATACCTTGAGATTACTTTACTTCATGGAAAGGATAAAGTATCTCATGATGAAATTTATGCTACTTTGTATAGTTATAAATTAAGGAAAAAAAAGATAAAAAGAAAGCAGGAATATTGCTGCAGAAGCAATGGTAGTAAGAAGTCGTTTGCAAAGCTAAAAATTGAGAAGAAAAGGGAGATCTCATTCCAAAGCCAGACTTGGTAAAGATGAGTGTGCTTTCTGTCATAAGAAAGGACACTAGAAGAAAGATTGCCCCAAGCTGAAGAAAAAGGAAAAAGCTACCACAGATGCAAATGTAGCCGAATATGACAGTGATGTAGAATTCTCGTTGGTTGTGTCACGTTCAGCAATACATTCAGATGAATGGATATTGGACTTGAGTTGTACATATTATATGTCTCCTAATCGGGGATGGTTCTTTAATCTTGAAAAACTAAATGGAGGAGTTGTTTATACAGACAATGACAACTCCTGTAAAACAGCTAGAATAGGTTCAATCTGATTGAAGAATCATGACGGATCAACAAATTCTAATAGAAGTTCGGTATAAGTCGAGTTTGAAGAATAACCTTATCTCTTTGGGAGCCTTAGAGTCCAAAGGCTTAGTCGTGACAATGAAAGATGGAGTTTTAAAGGCTACGTCAGGCGTGCTCATAGTGATGAAAGGTGTTAGAAGAAATAGCCTATATTACTACGAAGGTATTATGGTTATTTAGACAATAGTAGTAGCTTCCAAAGATGTTAAGGATTCAGAGACAACCAAATTGTGGCATATACATTTGGGACATGCTGGTGAAAAATCCTTACAAATCTTTGCAAAGCAGGGATTGTTGAAATGTGCAAAGGCTTGCAAGTTCGAATTCCTACAAGCATTATGTTATTGGAAAGCATAAGAGAGTGAAATTTGGCACCGCTATCTATAATATGAAAGGTATTTTAGATTATGTTCACTCAGATATATGGGGACCTTCTAAGACACCTTCCTTGAAAGGTAAATACTACTTTATAACTTTTGTTGATGATTGTTCTTGAAGAGTTTGGGTGTATAGTATAAAGACAAAGACAAAGGATGAAGTGCTTGGAGTTTTTCTTAAGTGGAAAAATATGGTTGAAAATCAAACAGCTAGGAAGATCAAGTGGCTTAGAATAGACAATGGCAGAGAATATAAGAGTGATCTATTCTTCGATATTTGCAATAAGCATGGCATTATCAGACACTTCACGCTTAGAGATATAGCACAATAGAATGGGGTGTTAGAGCATATGAACTAGACATTGGTCAAGAAAGTTTGGTGTATGTTGTCCAATGCTGGGTTGGGCAAGCAATTTTGAGCTACGGCTTTGGCGTATGTGCATTATCTTATTAACCGTTTACCATCATCGACTATTGGTAGTAAAACATCTTCGAAGGTATGGTCCGAAAAACTTGTTACAGATTATTATTCCTTACATATATTTGTTTTCACTGCATACTATTATGTTAAGGAATCGAAGTTGGATCCAACGACAAAGAAGGCTTTGTTTATGAGAATTACCTTTGGAATAAAAGGATTCCGCCTCTGGTGTCTGAAAATAAAGAAGATAATCTTTAGCAGAGATGTAACCTTTGATGAGTCTCTTATGTTAAATAGGATAACAAATAAAGTTGTTCAAACCAGTAGCACTCCATAGAAGGAAGAGATTACTTCAAAACAGGTGGAGTTTGAGTAGATGATGGTTAGCCCAACAAAGAATGCAAAAGTTGCATGTAATTCTCCAGTAGTAGAAGATGAATCAGAGACGATGGAGGTTATAACTCAAGAACCACAACAACAATCATACTTAATTGCTACAAGAAGACCAAGACGAGAAATTCATAGACTTGCTCATTTTATTGATATGGTGGGTATTTCCAGTCGTAGATGAGGACATCCCTTCTAGCTTTCAAGAAGCAACCCAAAGTTCAGAGAGTGGAAAGTGGAAGAAAGTCATGGATGAAGAAATGCAGTCTCTTTAAAAGAACAAGACCTAGAAGTTGGCTCAACTACCAAAGGGAGAGAAGGCAATTAGGTGCAAATGGGTATACACGAAGAAAGAAGGATTTCCTAATAAGAATGATGTTCGCTGTAAGGCAAGATTATTAGCTAAAGGCTATGTGCCGAAGGAGGGAATTGACTATAATGAGGCATTTTCTCTAGTTGTGAAGCATTCTTTTATTAGAATTTTGTTGGCTTTAGTAACACAGTTGAATCTAGAGCTAACTCAACTAGATGGGAAGATTATGTTCTTACACGGTGATTTGGAGGAGAAAATCTACATGACTTAGTCAGAAGGATTCAAGATTACTAGTAAAGAAAATTGGGTTTGTAAGTTGAACAAATTACTGTATAGATTAAAGCAGTTCCCGAGACAGTGGTACAAGTAGTTTAATAACTTTATGAGAGGGTATAAATACACCAGAAGCAAGTATGATCACTATATTTATTTGCGAAAGCTACAAGATGGATCTTTCATTTATCTACTCTTGTACGTTGATTATATGCTAACTGCATTAAAGTGCCAAGCAGAGATAGATAAATTGAAGGCTTACTTAAATCAAGAGTTTGAGATAAGGATCTAGGTAAAGCCAAGAAGATTTTAGAGATAGAGATAAGCAGAGCATAGAAGCAATATCTGAAAAAGGTATTATAGTGTTTTGATATGAATGATAATTCAAAACCTGTGAATATCCCACTTGTTCCACATTTGAAACTTAAAGTACCTGATATTTCACAGGCAGTTAAAGTAGTGAGCAAGTACATGCATGATCTTGGAAAAGCACATTGGCAAGTTGTGAAGAGGATTCTATAGTATATTCTGAACACTATAGATGTTGGTTTGGGATTTGAGTAGAATATTGGTATTAGCCAATCTGTAGTTACATATTATGATTCTGACTATGCGGTAATTTGAATAAGTGTCGATCAACTACTGGCTATTTGTTCACTTTAGCTAAGGTGCTAGTTAGTTGGAAGTCTATTTTATAATCAATGGTTGTTTTGTCTACAACAGAGGCAGAGTACATTGCAGGAACAAAGGCTACTAAGGAAGTAACTTGGTTTCAAGGGATGCTTGAAGACTTAGGAATTGTTAGAAGCACATCATAGTGCATTATGACAGTTAGAGTGCTATTTACGTAGTAAAGAACCAAGTTTGTCATGCAAGAACGAAGCACATTGACGTTCGGTATCTGTGATGCCTTAAAGTTTATTTAAGGATCAATATATAATTTAAATAAAATTAGTGTGCCAAAAATTAATTAAAAATCTTTTAGAAACCCTAGGTTGGTTTCCTAGTTAAATTCCACTCAAAAAGTCAATAATTTTGACTTCAAAAACCCTAAAATATTCGGCCATTACTTGGGATTTTAATTAAAATTTAAATTCCACAAATCCAAGGAGGATTCAAACTCAAATTTCATCCCTTAAATATAAAGAAGAAATTCGGCCATAAAGTGTAGGAAATAAAGGAGATTTGATTTGAATTAAGAGCTAGGTCAAAACTCAATCAAAATTCAAATTATTTTTCCTTAAAAAATAATGGATAATTTCGGCCACTTAAGGAAAAAAAATAAGGAGAGCAAAACCCTAGTCTCAAAATAGCACAAAATTTCCCCCTTTTCCCCTCAAAATACTAGGCCAAGCAAGGAAACAAAAAGGAAAGAAAAACCTAGTATAAAAACCCTCTTTTAACTCTCATTCACCTTTCCTTTCACTCTCAAAATTCGGCCAGCCTCACCTTATTTCCTCTCTGAATTTTTCTCTCCTAAAACACACCAAAACAGCAAGCAAAATCTACCTAAAGGCAGCTCAAAGATTCAACAATTTTTGAGACAAAAACAAGGTAAGAAATCAATTTTTTCCTTCTTTTTTTTTTTTGATTTAAACCCCAAAATTTATATGGTTTTTTTCCACTGTTTTCCCTACTGTTTTGAAGACTCCAACACTCACATAAATTCAGCCAAAAAGGAGACCAAGCATCAAAAATAGTGCAGCACAAATAAGGTGTGAATTTCTCTCTCTAAAACCCTAAAAATTTTGCTCGTTGATCCCCTTTCAAAAACCCTATGATCACATGTGTAAAATTTTATGATTTTTGCCAATTTGATTCTTGGGTTGTGTTAATGACATATAAATAAGGTTCTCCATGAAATTTCATGATCATTGGATGAAAATTGAATTGGTTTGAGGCTAATTGAAATTCGGACAGAAAAACGGAAATCTGGAAAATTATCATATGAATAGTAAACTTTTGTCAGCCATAACTTGAGTTTTAAAAACGATTTTTGAGTGAATCTTGAGCCTAAAATTAAATTCAAGATGTCCCCTAAATGCCTGCAAAATTTCAGAACCAAACTCATCCGTTGGCCTAGTCAAAATATTTTTCTAAGATAGGCGGACAGAACTGCCAGTTTTTAAACTGAAACTGAAACCCTAATTTTATGCCTGAAAACAACCCCTCGGGTTTTGGCCTAATTGAATGACCAAACGATGTCTAAAAATTATAAAAATTATATAGAATTAAAGCTACAGATGTCTAGTTTAATATATTAAAAATTTAGAATTTTTGGGATTAAAATTGAATTAATATTGATTTTACAGTCAGCCTAGGTCAGTCTGCCCATGTCCAGTAATATCCTAACTTAAGGTTTTTCACAAATTTTAAATTCCAAATGTTTATTAAACATTTTAAAATCCTTTTGTGGCACACTAAAATGATTGGATGATTAGGTCTAGACCTAGACTGATCATATGTTGTGATTATAGGATTTATTTGACGTTCTTGCTTGATTTGTGGATCACGTCATTGCAACGCTTGTGCGATAATCGAGGTAGGACTTTCTAGCCTTTTCTGAGAGTAGTCAAGTGTTTTAAATTTCCCTGTTTTATCGATGGCATGCTGTTTTCAGTTTATGAAACTATTATACTGTTTTTTATGAAATAAACGCATGCAAAGTGTTTTGTAATAAATGTGTATTTTAAAGCGTGTTTTGATTAATGGCATAATATAACTTGGTAAATACCATCTTTTGAATAATCCAGTGAACATAATTGAGCTCTAGTTCACGATCATTATAAGTGATGCGTGTGTCCCAAAGTTGACGCCATGGGGGAAGGTCCCTAAACCTGCGCAGGGCCGTTCGGCCTATTTAGACTGTAACGAGATGATCTAGGATAATTCAATTCGAGGTACGTATATTATAGCTACGACAAGTCCTCACTCAAAATATGATGGTTTATTTTAATAATTTATTACTTTTAATATTGGGGCACGTATATTGCAGTTACGCTAAGTCCTCAGCAGAATAAAACTTGTATTAAAAATGTTTTCACGAAATTATTGATTATTTTTTTTGGAAATGATTATTATGCCATGTATTCTTAAATTGTTGATTATTTTTAGAAACGAATATTATGTCATACTTTTAAATGTTACATGTTTAATCCACCTTTGTTTCTGTCCTACTGAGCCAGCGCTCATGTCCCTTTTCTTTGTGATTTCGAAATGACTACTTCCAGGTGCGGGAGGTAGCAGTTCCGAAAATCGTTGAGCTATCCGTTTCTATCGAAGATGATGCTATCCGTTTTCTACATCTTCTTCTTTCTGTTTCTCGTTCTGATGTAATGAGACTTTAAGTTTGGACTTTAATTCACGTTATTTAAATTTCATGCTTGGGAATATTTTATGGTTGGTAATTTTTTTTGAGACCGATTTTGTGTTTGGTTTCCGCATTAAAAAGTATTTATTTTCTACTTTATTTTATTATGTGGTTATGATGCTACTTTATAAATAATTAGGCTTAGCTAAATTATGATGTTGACCCGCTTTTCGTAATAAATGTATTTTCTTAAATCTCGGGTTGATATTATGATTTGGCTGCCGTGTCACGTGTCTAAATTTTGGGCCGTGACAGTATCACTTTGTGCAGGAGATTCGTGAGGAAAGTGAGATACTTATTAAGAAGATTTAGACTGAAGAAAATCCTACAGATATGATGACCACGTGGTGACAATTGTCAAGTTTAACTACTGTTTGAACTTGATTAATATCCTACAAGTTTGGACACCTTTGGGTGTATGGCACTAATGGGTACATTTGGAGGCACCGTTGCATATGACTTCATCAATTTGAGGATATGAGGAATATAATAGCTGAGTAGGACTGACAAACTCGCCAAGGTAGAGATTTATTAAGAGTTGACTTATTTGTTAAAGGAAAAAAATCCCACATTGCTTTTTATATTAAGGGGGCTTGGGTCCATGATCCTTTGTCTTCCAAGTTCAAATCATTCCAAAAACTTATCTTCTTCCTCTAGTTAAATATTTATGAAGGTCTTTTAATTAAGATATCCCATCAGTGGGTAATTGAAAAATTACAAAAAATTTGTAATATTTGAAGATTGTGAAGTAGTCTTCTACTGTGGTATCCGAGGACTAGGTGAATTGCTGAACCTCATAAAATCTAATGTATTCATTCCTCTATTCTTTATTTTATCATTTGATATTTGTTTTGTATTCAATTGCAATATTTGTTGGGTTTATTTATTGTATATAGTATAGTATAGCTTGTACGGTATTGTTCACTAGAAAGCACTATCACGTATATAGTACTATTCATTTTATGGTGCTATTGACATATATGATACTATTCATTTGCATGATAATGTTCACGTGTACATTATTATTCATTATATTGTACTGTTCACTTGTATATTACTATTCATTTTACGGTATTGTTCATTGTGAAGTTGTTTTGTAAGGGAAATTACCCGGTTTCCCAATAATTATACTATATTATATGCAATAAACAAACCTAACAAATAATGCAATTGAATACAAAACAAATATTATGTGCTAAAATAAAGAATAAAGAAATAAATATACCAGATTTTACGAGGTTTAACAATTTGTTTATTTCTCAAGCACCATAATAAGAGACTACTTCACTATCTTTAAAGATTACAAAATTTTGGTAATTTCAATAACTCACTGATGGGAGGTCCTAATTAAAAGGTCTTTACAAATATTTAACCAAATGGAAAAGATGAATTTTTGGGATGATTTACTCTTGGAGGGCAACGGTCTATTTATATGACTAAAGACCCATGCCTGCTTCATTCATAAGCAATGTAAGACGTTTTTCACAAACACAAAGAAACCAATATCTAATATTCTTGAGCTTTTGAGCCTTAAGAGAATGTAACAATTTCAATTCATGAGGGAAAAAGTAACAATTTCGTTGATTGAAAGGATTTGTTGAGCACACCAATCTAGTAAGGATTCCTCTATAAAACTAACTGAGATGTTGTTTTTAGCCTCCAACAACATATTATTTATATGTGTTCTTGGGCGGAATTTGTTGAGCTATCCAGAGAGTTGATAGAGAATATGATGGCCTTTAGTGTGGGAAATTTTCTTACCTTCTTTGATGTGGGTCTGACAATTACATAGGCCTCCTAGGTCGCTTGAAAAGAAAATTTCAGAGAAGTAGACATTTTTTTCAATGAGGTGGTTGAAGAACACAAGACAGTACTAGAAGGTGGTGTTAAAGGCTCTAATATGAAAGATTTTGTAGATATTCTTGTCGTAGATTTTTGCAAGTGCAAGAATCAAATAAGTAATAAAGTGATGAGAAAAAAGTATCATTCCCACAAGAATAGAATTATAAAGTATCAAAGTTAATTAATTTCAATTTTATTTAAGTAACCGAAAAAATATTATAAGTGAAAAAAATAAATAAATAAAATTACAAAAATATATGATCACATATTGATGATAAACAACAAAGTATACAGATGTTAGGAATTATGATTTTACTGTAATTAATCTGATTTAATTTTATTTAATATATTGTTATAAATTTTTTGATCATTTTTGTTGATGGTTAACTAACATTTTTGCTTTATATACTCTTTTTTAAGTTATACATAAATTCTATATTTTTATAATTAAATTTATATAAATGATTAATAAATTAAAATTCAGGATGAATAGTATTGTATATGTGAATAGTATCATACATGTGAACAGTAAAAATACAAATCCAAATTCAATTATAAAAAGTACTCGTTAAGAAATTTGTGGTAGTTAATAATATAACCACACAAAAACAGATACGTATATCTCTATTCTATCCTAGATTTTATAATATTTATTTCAAAGCTGTGTCACAACAATCTCCTTTCAGTTTTATTTTGTTACTTAATTCATTCCAAAGTTGGCCTAAAATTTGAAAGTATTAAGGTTGAGAATAACACACCAATAAATACGACAATTATAACAATATGCTTAATTTAATAAAACTATCATAATTAGATTATATCATAATTCCCAGTAACAATTTATTTAATTTATAAAATAAAATAAAATAACACAACAAAATAAGTTAAACATAATAAAAATAAAAGAAAATAGTCTTGAATGAATATTAATATTTACACTAGCAAAATATCTAAAAAATCCTTCTTTTAAAACGAAACTAAATAAGAGAGAGAAAATAAAAATACACTTAGATTTCTTTTAACATCTCTCCCTACCTCTTTCTTTCTTTCCCTATTCTTGCTACTCTCTTTATTTCTCTTCCTCGTTGCTCTTTTTTGCTTGCTTCCATTCCTACCTTTTATAGGCCAAAAATTGATACTATTCCTTCACATTCACAGTACGCATAGGAAATGCTGCAAATCATGTGTGTTTGGTACGCATGCATGCATATGGGTAAGGCCTAGACTTTCAACATGTAAAAGAGAAAAGAGAAAAGAGAAAAGAGAAAAAGAAAAAGGAAAAGGAAATAAAAAAAAATACAAAATAAATAAAAAATAAAAAAAGAAAGAAATAACTAGATATGCCTGCCCACTTTCTCTTTATTAATTCAAGATTAGAATCTATCATAACTTTCTCTTTATTAAAACAAGACCAGTCAAGTTGTAGTTTACCAACCATAAATAGTGATGTATGGTGAAACTCACTTCTAATACATGAATTTTTTTTATTACCATTTGACATTGCAAACAAACAATGCACTAAAATTAGATATTTCCAAAATAAAATGTTACAAGTAAACTCATTGAAAATATCTAATTTTAAACTTATTTAATATACTATTACTAAAAATACAATAAAATTAAATAAAAATCTCACAAAATTTATAAAAAATCTAAATTAAAGAAAACAAGACAAAAAATAAATCAAAATAAATCAAACCCTTAAGGATTAATCAATTTTTATGTATGAAAAAGTGGTAAAATAACTTTATTTTATAGAATTATCAATTCTTCTCGGACTTCAAAAGAATGACATGCTTGACTTTGAGCTCACTCAGGACAAATGAAAGCAATTCTACTGGTACTCTCTCTCTCTCTCTCTCAAAAACACACACACACACACAACTCTCTCTCTTTCTAATTACAAGACTGAATGTGATAAATATTTATAAAATTGCCGGATATGTTCTATTTAAATACTCAACTAGAAGGCTTAAGCTACACATTTATGTTTTTATATTATTTTATCTGTTATTTTACAGGACATGCTTGTTGCTGGAACTGAAACTGCTTCGACAACATTGGAATGTCTAATGGCATAACTAGTGAAAAAACCGAAGGTGACGAAGAAAGCTCAAGAAGAGGTAAGAAAAACAACTGGTAAAAAGGAAAAGATTGATATGAATGATATCAGTCATGTGAATTACTTGAAATGCATCATAAAATAAAACATGAGATTACACCCCGCGGTTCCTATTTTGATAGCTCGAGAAACGAGGGATAGTATACAGAATCTGGGAGGCTATCATATTCCTGCAAAAAAAAAAAAAGAGTGTTAATCAATGCATGGGCAATCCAGAGGAGCCCGAATTCGTGGGAAAAGCTGCAAGAGTTCATCCCAGAGCGGTTCGAGAATAGCTCAGTCGATTTCAAAGGGCAAGGCCGGCAACTTGTTCCATTTGGTT
Source organism: Antiaris toxicaria (assembly GCA_035233585.1). Classification (NCBI taxonomy): domain Eukaryota; kingdom Viridiplantae; phylum Streptophyta; class Magnoliopsida; order Rosales; family Moraceae; genus Antiaris; species Antiaris toxicaria. Next base: position 5,296,931 of record CP141155.1, read on the forward strand.
TCAGAAGGAGAGGATGCCCTGGTTTGACATTTGCTATTGCTAGTATTGAATATGTCATTGCCAACCTTCTGTATTGGTTTGACTGGAAGTTGCCCGGTTGTGATGGTGTCATGGTGGCACAGGAATTGGACATGAGTGAATGTTTTGGGCTTATGCCAACACCCTACTCTCCTTGATGAGATATGTAGCTCAGCCATTGGGACGAAGATTTAGGGTCTTAGGTCTCAAGTTCAAAATCTCGGAGGTTTTCTAGTGATTGTCTATAAACCTTATTCTTTGCCCCATACCCCACCCTCAAAGTTGTCGTCCTTGTATCTTAGTGTCCTTCCCTTGACGATTGTTGTCCATTCTCTGTGCCCTATACTCTTCCCTCGATGTTGTCATCCCTTTTCTGCACCTGACACCTCGTCCTTGACTATTACCATCCCTCCTTTGTGCCCATGTGTCTCATCCTTGACGATTTCCGTCCCTACTTTTTTGTCTTTATTTTCGTAGAAAATCAAAGAAACTAAAAAACACATAAAAAATAACAAAAGTAAAATAATAAGTAAAAACTCATCTCCTCAATGCCCATACCGATTCCGTTTTTAGCAGTTTTCGAGACCTATTTGAATTTATTGACAATTTGGAAAATCTCTTAAGTTTACACAAGACTTATATTGTATTGGTAAATACAGTTAGCTTTTTAATTGTACTTTTTGTTTGTAAATTCTCTCTATTTTTCTAATTCACACTTTTATCAAAGCACATTAAATTTTTGTACTCTCTTTTTTACTTTTTTTACTCTCTTTTTTGCATGCATATCTGTTAAGTAGCTTTGGTGTTGACAATTCTCAGAAAGACGAGTACCTGAGGTAGATCAGTTGGCGAATTATGAAGGAAAAGCATCTACTAAATCTCCAAACCACGATGTTAGGAATTCCAATTCATGTATCTTAGGAGAGAGTCAGAAATATAGGTAAAAAAAAAAAAAAAAAACAAGAAGTTTAACGTTGAGAAAATTAAGCAGTTCAGTTTTTTTGTTTACTCCGCAGGTGAGAATGACAGAGAATTTTCACTATTAAAATAACACTTTTGCACAGTGAAAGCAAAATGGCCTATTTATATGCAGTAGCAGATGGATGGGGGTTAACAACCGAGCAACACTATGAGCTTTGGGCACAAGGTTGCTACATTGGCAAACTTGGCCACAAAAGCTTTGCTATAATAATATGAAAAATGCTTAGAAATACTATCGGTGTTAAGCACTATCACTAATAAAAAGTAAACCATACCTGTAAGTCCTATACTACAGGACTTATTTTATATTAGTGGATGATATTTAGTATTGTCAATGATTTATAATAGCGCTCATGATAATAGTGAGAAATGTCACTAGATATGACCCATAACTAACACATGGCAGCAAAGGCATGGCAAAATAGAAGTAATTACACTGAAAGTCCATTTTTTGTGTATTGTATCAAAATATGTCCCTTTTTAATAATATTATGTAAATGTCCATTTTTAAAGAAACAAATATATATAATATCTATTTTACCTTTTTACTATAGTTGACATCATTTCTCTTTTATTCATATTATTTTTTTCTTTTTTATTTTTTTGATATTAATGATGAATTTTTTGTTGATAAATATAAATTACTTTTAATAAACCTAAACACATTTTAGTTATAACTTGTATTTATTTTTTAGTATTTAGTTATAATAAAGAACATGAAATTACCATATTGAATAGGTAAATTTTAAGACAAACATATTTTAACTATTAAAATTATCATATCTAATATAACCATAAAGAACTCGAAATTACCATAATGAAATATAAAGATCACAACGTTATTATAAAAGTGCTATAACATTTTCTAGAAATAAAAAATATGATAATTTAGATATAAAAGTTTCTTTATTATAAAAGTCAAAATTTTCTTTTATATAAAATCTGATTACCAATACCATGAAATTAATCTTAACCTATTTATTTAAACGTTTTTTATTTCCATTTTTGTTTCCTTTTTTTTTTTTATACTTTCTTTATGTTAATTCTCAATTCTTTATAAAGGTAATGCTGTCTTTAAAAATATATTTTAGACATTCATGTAAACAAAAGAAAAAGTCGACATTTTTTAACTCAACACCTTTAATTTGGACATTTATGTAAATAACCTGGCAAAATAAGGAAAGGCCACAACCCACATGGAAATCTAGTTAAGCAAGCCTTGGTAAGTCATGTGCTTTGTTTTTATTTATTTACTTTTTTATATGCTTTCATTGGCAAGAATAAGACAAATAGACTAATATGCTAAGCAAGTAGTTAAAATGACTTAGGGTTTTGAGATTAAAGGATATAAATAATCATAAAGATAGTAGAGACTACACTCCTAATTAGAATCAACTCCAGATAATATTGTTAAACCATGGTTAGAGACAGTCCTTCTTAATCTTTTGCCAATATCCTACTCTTGTTAATGAGATGTGTAGATCCGGTTGCGATGGAGACTTAGAGTCTTAGGTCTCAAGTTCGAAATCTGAAAGATTTTCTAGCGATTGTCAATGGACTTGCATATAATAATAGCTTATAATACTTTATTTGATGTAAGTCAATATTTGAACTTGTTAAATGGAAAAACTTGTGGGATTATAAAGAGCATAATCAAACTACAACCAACGTGTGTTGAATCTTATGCATACGCAGCCTTCATTTCGCCAACAAACAAGTCATCGGTGATGATTTCATTCCCTTCCTTCCAAGTTCCATGCCCGTCGAGCGGCCTCTAATTTGTTAGAGATTGACATGGTACAGTTTATCCCAGGAGGTAATGAATAAATTATTGACCATTCAAAGGGATTTTCTATAATAATTATTTAATTACTAATTTTTCATAAATGACATTGAAAATATGCTTTCATCTCGCACTCCCCTGTTGTTTATCAATGTGCAATTGCGTGCACAGCTTAATTAATATTTTCCGTAAGTGTACTCCACACGGAACTCAATTATCAGTAAACTTCATACTATGACAGCTAATTGTATTCCCAACTATAATTAACAGAGATACTTTAATTTGGCTACGGAATTAGCGAAAACGAAACTTATAAATTGTGAAAATGAGGTTGAGAATTTATTTGAGGAAATAAAACCCTCTTATGAAAATTTAAGAACTTTGTATAGTGCAATTTTTATATAAAGTTCAATTATCTTTAATATTAGTTTGTGTTAATTTCTAATTTAGAAAATCTCTTAAATATTAAAGATAGTATTATACAAAGTGAAACGGTATGGATGAACTCCTTGTATAATTTTTAATTATGTATCTTTTTGTAATGCTTGTTTCTCTAATTCTGTAATTTGTATTTATAGAGCTAGGGCAAAATAAATTCTGAAACCAATGGCCACCATTGAAATTGATGATTCTAAATCGAATGATTTACTATTTATCTACCACACTATTAACATTAAAATAATTGTTAAGAGATTCTAACCACCAAGACTTCTGCATTATGTAAATAACAAAGTCATTTACTATACGAAACTTCTTTCGATTTATTCTTGAGTACATTGAAATTAGACATTGAAAAATTTATTTCCTTAAATTTTGAAGCTGTTGACACTCCTATTCCTTCGTCGAACCATTTTTGCCTCTTCCAAAAAGTAAATTTTTTTTTTTGGTGAGAGAAACCATGAGAATAGTGTTGGCAGCAATAGTTTCAATAACGATGGTGGCGATAATACTAATCATCATTGTAATGGTACAATTGCTGTTAGTCCTAAAGGCAGAGCTAGCTCTGGTTTCTATATAAGAATGGAAGGTAGATACTCATTTTGTTATGCATAGAAAAACAAAAATGGAAATGCCTGCCTTACCGCTTTTGAAGCAATTGTGGCAAGAGCCCTTCGTTATCACTCCTTTCCTTCTTTCTCTGCTCCTTTTGTTCATATTCACTAGTTCCCGTTCCAAACTCAACTTGCCACCCTTACCACCAAGGTTACCACTAATCGGAAACCTTCATCAGCTGGGCACTCGGCCACACGGCTTTCTCCGAGCACTCTGTGAAAAGTATGCCCTCTCATTTTCTTAAATTTGGGCCAAGTTCAACTCTTGTAGTTTCATCGGCAGCAAGGGTGAAAGAAATCAAAAACCATGACATCGCTTTCTCCAACCGACCTAAAACCACCACGGCTGATATCATTCTCTACGGATGCCAAGACGTGGGGTTTGCTCCTTTTGGCGAATATTGGAGACAAACACGGCTTTTGAGCCTTAAAAGTGTGCAAAAATTTCAGTTCATGAGGCAGGAAGTGAAAACCGCATTGGTCGAAAGGATTCGTCGAGCTTGCCTCCAGTATGGATTCTTCTATAAATCTAAGCGAGTTGTTGGTTGCAGCCTCAAACAACATATTTTCCAGATGTGTTCTTGGGTGGAATTTTGTGGATGCAGGTGGTCGGAGCAGGTTTGGAGAGCTGTCCAGGAAGTTTCCGGTTAGTATGATGGCCTTAAGTGTGGGATATTTCTTCCCATATATGAGATGGGTTGACAATCTCACAGGCCTTATACGTCGCTTCAAATTATTATCTCGTGAAATGGACCTGTTTGGATGAGGTGATTAGAACACAAGGCAGTAGTACTAGAGGATGCCGATGATGATGGATCTTCTAATACGAAAGATTTGTAGATATTCTTCTTGAAGTACAAAAGCATGGCATGCTTGACTTTGATCTCTCACTCAGGACAACATTAAAGCAATCATAATGGTAATTCTCTCTCTCTCTCTCTCTCTCTCTCTCTCTCTCTCTCTCTCTCTCTCTCACTTTATTAGAGATTACGAGGCTGAATGCTAACGAAATGTTCATAAAGTTGCAGGATATGTTCGTCGGCGGAACTGACACTACTTCGACAGCATTGGAATGGATAATGGCGGAGCTAATGAGACATCCAGAGGTAATGAAGAAGGCACAAGAAGAGGTGAGAAGAGTGGTGGGAAAAAGGTCTAAGGTCGACCCAAATGACGTCAACCAAATGAATTACGTAAAATGTGTCGTCAAAGAGACTCTGAGACTACATCCTCCTGCTCCTCTTCTAGTGCCTCGAGTAACGACAGCAAGCATTGAGATGGAAGGCTTTCATATTCCTGCAAAAACAAGAGTGTTCATCAATACATGGGCAATGCAAAGGGATCCGAATATTTGGGACAAGCTGGAGGAATTCCTTCCAGAGAGATCACTGGAGAGTGATGTTGCTTTCAAAGGGACGCACTTCAATTCATTCCATTTCGTACTGGAAGAAGGGGATACCCAGGCTTTAGCTTTGGGGTTGCTAGTACTGAGTATGTGATTGCCAACATTTTGAATTGGTTTGATTGGTAGTTGCCAGGTGACGAGGATAAAATAACATTGCCAAATGATTTGGACATGAGTGAAGTTTATGGCTTCACTGTTCATAAGAAAGTTCCTCTACATCTTGTGCCAATACTTTATTCTCCTTGATTTATCTCCATAAGAGAGATATATGGTGCCTGTTGATGTTTGTTTCCCTTTTCTTTTCTTTTTTTCCCCTCTATGTTACACTTAAAAGGAGATAAAATGCTCTGTATGAGCATCTCAAATGCAACACAAAATTGTTATACTAGCAATAAATTTTGGCATTTGGATTAAATATGCACTCTCCAATGAAGTGCTATGTTTTCTATTAAAGTTTACTATATACTAAACTTTATGACAAATTTATAACAAGATATAACAAATACCAAATTTAATATTTGATTCTCATTAATTGTTATCTTGACTTTCTATATGTATTACAATTTTTAATTTTTAATTTATTTAAATACTAAAGTTTGCTTTTAAAAGTTTCAAAGTATAATAATGACAATAAAAAATAAAATAGCGTCAAAAATAACATTATACATTAGAATATATAAAATTAAATAATGTTATTTTGTATATTATTTTGTTATAAATATAGCATTAGTTTAGATGCATTGTAGATGGCTTTAGATGATGAAACAGGCATCTTCCACCTTCCCCTCTTATTTTCAAGCTTAATAACGCTGAATACAATTAGAGCACATTTTTTTTCTGTTTGCTAATTCTTCAGGAATTAAAGGCGCAAAATCCAGCAAAGAGTAATTTTAATATACCTTTAACAACCTTTTTTTTTTGGAGAAGCGAATGCACTTCATTAGAACTCCAAAATCACGACGCAACTCCAGCAAGCGGAGTACATTGTGCAAGCCCAAGCCCAAGCCCTAGCCCAATCCCAGGCCCAAATCCAAGTCGACTTTTGAAAGTGTAGGTGATATTCGTGACTCTTGTTTTCATGAAGACAATCATTTTCCAGTTTTTTTGTATGTAACGAGAGAGGATAGAGATTGACATCCGATTCAAATTCCACTCTATCTTTTTAATTAATTAAAAGAAAAAATACAAATCATAAACAAAAAGAGTAGCAAAATAAGAAATAATAAAGATAACTAAGAAACAACCATTCACAAAAGGAAGGAAAAAAAAAACAGAAATAATAAAGGATGCAAACTAGCCGAATAGATAAAAAAAAATATTTAAGAATGATATCGTTAAGCCCCTGGCTCTACGAGTAAAATTCAATGCGAAAGACTTGATCGAAGGAAAAAGAGTGCATTTATAATCTAATCTAATCTTATTCACACAACTCTCTTCTCATCAGTTCAAACACCAAGAGTGCACCTCATCACCAGTGGAAAAAAACCTTTACCTAAGCAATTTGATAATATAACTAGCCTGGTGTTTTGGCAGATATATAATATATATATATTTATATATTTTTATATATAGTAATTTCTCTTGTAGAAGGTACTGATTATGTGAATATGAGGACTTTACGTCTTGGGATCATCATAAATTCCAATTTCGAGGTGCAGCATGCAGTCACATATGAAGGTCTAGTACGAAAAAAGCATGGTATGCGTAATTAAGTGCCTAAATTCCATATGAAATGAAATTTATATTGTTAGCTACATGGCTCGAATTATTTTTTGGGCTATGCTTTATTTTGTGAGTTTGAACTATAGATTAAAATTGTGATCTATTAAGCATTTATAAATATATCTCTTTTATCTAGGATCATGCATGATTAAAAGAGTTGGAGAGGGGGTAGAAGAGCGTCTCCTTTTGAGAAAACAATGAGAAGAGAGATAGGACAAGGAAAGAGAGGTTGAGTGAGTTTGTTGAATGCATATTCTGAAGTTGTTAGTAAATACATTCCCCTCTCCTATAGAACCGAATTATGTTAATATATTTGTCTTTTATATGTTTTTGTTGGGTTTTATTCGAGTTTATTTTTCTGTTGTGTTTGGATATAGGGATATGTTTTTCCTCAATAAATATTCCCCGTCAATCACGTGGGAATCATCAAGCGAATAGAATATCTGTAGAATATAAGAATCCTGTATAAAGAACATAATGACTTGGCAAACACGGTTTCGCCTTCATGATTCATTAAAAGTTTGGTTTTTTTTTTAATAAGCAAAAATTTAATAAAAAAGAAAAAAGAAAAAAAAAATCAGCGTCTAAATAATAGAGTACTGAAAAAAGTAAAAAAAGCAAACTAAACACTAAGAAGAAAATAAAGAAGCAACAAAGAGAAAACATTTCTCAATTTAAAAGCCTTTTTTACCACGAGTTGAAGTTTGTAGGATGGCCTAATTTTCTTCTAAGACTCTTTGCTGCTCAACATTTTTTTCCCCGAAAATATATAAATCCAACATTTTATACCAAGCTCTTGTAGTGCACATCTCTTTTTGAACAATTTATCATTTGCTAGATCCTTATAAGATGAGTCTTTTTCTTATAAATTGCCCTACGTTAAATAATTAAATGTCCTCTGACACTTCTATCCGTACCGTGTTATGCATGTGCTTCAAAGTTGGTGTTCGTAATTTGATTATGCTTGTTTCTTTAATTAATGTTGGGGACTTGAAGTTCAAGTCTTATCAATAATTTTGACAGAGGTTAATGTATTTTATCCCCAGAAGGTAAGGACAAAATTATTGATCACTCAAAGAATATATATATATATAATTTTATTAATTATTTTTAATAAATGATACTGCTAAGAAAATCACCCATTATGGACCCAGAAAGACTACTTCAAAGTACGCATTCATCACTCTTTCCTCTTGTGGATTTTTTTTTTTTAAATGTGTGCCATTGCTTGAACGGCTTAACTTCTTCAATATGTGTACTCCAGTAAAGTAATAATCAGTAACTTTCAGAATATGACAGCTAATGGAATTTCCCCCTATAATTAATTTAATAGATATATTAATTAATTGGCTGTATAGTATTAGCCATGTAAGTTTAAAACTCAAAAATCAGGAAAAGGAGATTGAGGACTTATTTGAGAACTTAAAGCCCTCTCTCATGTAAATTGAGAACTTTAGTGCAATTCTTTTATAAAATTATAATATTTAATTTACTTAAGATATTGATATTTATCAAAGTGATTGGCAAATTATAGTTGGGATGATTAGTGAAAGTATTAAGGAAAGTTGACTTTTGTATGCAATTATCTTTAATAATATTTTGAATTTATATTTACTTTGAATTTAGAATATGTCTTAAATTGGGTACTTATTAATTTACCTAATTGTAGTCTATTCATTTTGTTCCTTACTAATGAATTTTCTCTTTTTTTTTTTTTTTTTTTTTTTTTTTTTTTTTTTCTGGTTCATGGATGCAAGCACAATTGTCAAACCACAAAAATCATTATATTTTCTTTTTTAACTTTTCTTTTTATTTTTCTTATTTAATTTTCATTATGGTATCAGAATGATTATACTCTAATGAATCTCTATTCTTTTTGGGTTAACATCTCTATTTTCTTCTCTATGCTTAATTTGATATTGGAGAGATTACGCTTAAATAATTCCCTAATCCTCTTTGTGCCTGTGTCTTCTCTTGATAATTGTTATCTTTACGCCTCTGCGTCCTTTCCTTGACGATTGTAGTCCATTCTTGACGCCCCTACATCCCACCCTTGACGTTGTCATCCCTTATGTGCTCCCGCACACTGCATTTGCCCATGGCAAATCACCCTTCCTTTGCACTCGCCCTCAATGATTTCCATTCCTACTTCTTTGTCTTTATTTTCACTGAAAATCAAAGGAAAAAAAAAAAAAAAAAAACCAAAAGGGAAGCAAAACTACAATTCAAAAAAAAAAAAAAAGAAAAAGAAAAACTCATCTTTCCAATACCTATTTTGGTTTCTTCTGTTACGATTTAGATTAGAGTCTCCTATTAGAGATCTACCTTTCAGGAGCATATCAAGGGAAATTTACTTTTATATACAACTATCTTTAGCAATTTTCAGTTAAAAAAAAAAATCTTTAGCAATATTTTGAAATTAATTATTTTTATTTCAATTTAGAAAATCTTTTAATTTTATGGGATTTGAAAAACTTCGCCTTTCTATAATTATAAATTGTATTTATAGGGAGCTCCATATTAGTACTTTCTTATTAATAAATTCCCTCTATTTTCTTATAAATTGAACATATTTTTTAAATTACGCTAAATCTTTGTATTCTCTTTTTATTCTATTTATTTTAATTTTCAAGATAGGGTCAGATACAGTAAGAGATGGGTTATGATAAGATAAAAAAAATAAAAGAAAATATTAAAACCTTTTCGGGACCTATTAAGAGTAATGCCTCATGTTTAAGATTTGAAGGATGAATATATTGAAATTGGTGCCTAAAAATATGTGATGTACTGAATATTATTTATTTTAGAATAAATAAATTTGATTTTTTATTATCGTTATGTGTACGTATGTTGAATACTTTATGAATATTATTATAATTCTATAATTATTTATGTGTCTTTAGATATTTTATATAAGTGTTATATACTAGAAGATAATATTTAAGGATGATAATTGAAATGATCCGTGATAGATATCTAATTGATTAATAAATTAAAGTACAAAGTCTTTAATTAAACATCACTAGTGCATGTAATTACCCTTAAGAACGGAGGTCTTATTCAAACTGTTAATGTAGCAAGATATTTAATGAGTGCACTTTATATAATGTGATTATGTAAGACGGGAACATGATGAGATATGAATCGCTAATAATTTCTGTTAAGTATAGCGGATTCTGATAACGTCAATTGACATTCATATATAAAATGATTTTAATTCTGAGTTATTAGCAGACTCCTATTTATGAAATCCTATCTTTTAATTTATTCAGTATGGATTTGAATTATCTTATCTTATTCCTTGTATTTCAGAAATATGATGAAGTAAGTAGTCTGGAATGTTAATATTATAAGATGGAATCTATTCTTTTTTTAAGAAGCAGATAAATAATTCCTTTGCTTGTTGATTCAGGGTTTGAATAGTATGAGCACTTAATTCGTGATTAAATCCATGAATTTATCATTTATTAGAAAATCAATAGTACTCAAGGATAAATAAGTAATTAGAGAGGTAAACGGATCTTATTTAGCTCTAATTATGAATGATTTATAAAGAATTGATCTATTTGTGGTGACTACATCAAATAGATGACTTTATTTTTTGAATAATATTATATCTATGATTTCAATAGTGTAGTTTCAAGTTTTTAATGGAGTAACATTTGAATTAATTAAGTTGATAAATTAATCTAAGAGTTTGATTAATTATCAAATTTATTGAAATTTAAAATTATAGGCCCATAGTTCCCTGTAACACTTGCATTAGCAATCGAACTTGTGTATTTGATGGATTGTATTTGTACTCATAAATTATTTTACATAAACAATTAATTGTGAATTAATTGTGTAATTTAAAATAATAGAGATTATTTAAATATTGGAATTAGATGATATGGTGAGTGGGAGCCACTGTATGTTCATCTACTGATAGTGGGTGGGATCTACTAGTGTGCGGACGAATATATGCTAATTTTCTAATTTTTAGATTATAAATATTAATATTTATAATTAGATTTTAAATATTTATTTATAACAGAAAAGGGAAGGAAGGAAAGACGTTTTCCTGCTTTTCATAATTATATATATTTATATATGTGATATATTAAGATGTATATAATTAAAGTTAAAAAAAGGGCAAACAAGGCTTCCTTGCTGATGGAAGTTATGTACACGCATTATATGCGTTTTAATAAATACGTATATATATATTTAATAAATAATATCTATTATATTATATTGAGAATATAATATAATGGAGTTTCTAATTTTAAATTGATCTTGATTTTGAATATTCGGAATATTTAAATTTAAGATGGAATATAGGATAACCTACTTTACTTTATAAATAGGGTTTTATATTAAGATAGGAGGAATCTTCGTGTTTTTGAAAAACCTTAGAGAGAAACGTTTTGTTTTTCATTCTTTATTTTTTCATATGTTGAAGTCAAAATAAAAACATCCAATATAGGTAAGATGTGGAAGAATGTGATGTTGAAAGGAGAGGTGTCATTCGGGGAGTTCATGTGATTTTTCATAAAGATGTTTTGAAATTATCGACCTAATTAAATGACAAAAAAAAAATCTAATTCTCCTCTTTTTATATGTTAAATTAATATATTTATAAGTTAATAATGAAAATATAAGTAATTTTTATTATTTCAATCTTTACAACTACCGCTAAAATTTTAAAATATCATTTTCGAAATCAATAGTATATCTTTTTAGTAGGTTTGGTGATGATAAGTCTCAAAAAGACATGTACAAGAGATAGAGACGGCGAATAATGGAGCAAATTATAATAAAGGAGAAGCATCTACCAAATGTTCAAATTAACCAAGAAAACAAGGCATAAGTGTACTTATGATTTAAAAAAAAAAAAAAAGAAAGAAAGAAAGAAAGAAAGAAAGCAAGCATGGCAAAATAAGAAAATTCCACACGGAATGTGAGCACATGTTTGGCAACAAATATCTAAAAGCTGCCTACATAGAAGTCGTTAGTGTTAGGCATAAAAAACAGACAAATAATAGTTTATTTAACTCCGGTAAATGTGACACATCGTTAGAGAAAGTTAAAAAAGGCATTTTAAAAAGGGTCAGTTAAAAGAGGCATTAAAAAAATTTTATTTCCCAAGATTTTTAATGTGGTGGTGGTGGTGGTTAGAATGAAATAACAATCCTTTGTAAATACAAATATTAGTATGGAATAACAATACTGTGAAAATACCAATATTGGTATGAAATAACACTGATGGTGATGGTTCGAACCAAATTAATTATTGCCTCTCCCACAAAGACAAAAATAATAATAATTGAGAGAAACCGTGTGATTAGTGTTAGTAAAATATTAGAATGAAATAACAATACTGTGAAAATACCAATACTAGTATGAAATAACAGTGGAAATAACAATACTGTGTAAATACCAATACTAGTATGAAATAACACTGATGGTGGTGGTGGTGGTGCTATTGTTAATCCATTATTATTAATATTGATATCACTATTATTATTTTGACGTTTTCTAATTTTCTAATTTACAACAATTGTATTTTCAATAATAATAATAACAACGTTAAAAGCTTTCAATTGTATTTGTGGTTAGTGTAAAAACTATTATTATTTTGACCTTTTCTAAATTTCCAATTTACTACATGTGTATTTTCAGTAATAATAATAACAACGTTAGTGTAAATGCTTTCAATTGTATTTTGTGGTTAGTGTAAATGCTATAGTGGATACTAAAGCAATTTATGTTGTGGTTGGTGTAAATAGTACTAAAGTACATAGTTCATGTTGTATTTTCAATTTCCAATTAATAATTATGTTACTGTTTAAAGGTTTTTTTAAATATCTTTAATATAGTGCTAAATTGTTACGTCAATATTAAAAAAAAATTGTTGTGTCAATAGAAAAATTTGACTTTTAAATGAAAAAAGTGCTTTATAATAAAGTGTCATTGATGCTGAATTTGTTACATATTAAACGTTATGACAAATTTATCGTAAGATATGAAAACTTTAACATTTGATTTTATTAGTTATTATTTTAATTTTTTATGTAATTATTATAATATTTTTATTTTTTATTTATTTAAATATTAAAAATTTACTTTTACAATTTTAAAACATAATAATAATGATAAAAAATAGAAGTAAAAGTAGAAATATAATATTATGTATAGAGTATAAAATAAGATAATATTATTTTTTAGTCTCTTTTGTAATAAATATAGAGGAATACATTTTGGAGATGGCTTTTTTTTTTGGTTGAAAAAAAGTAGTTTTAAAAAATGTGTTTAGGGAAAAACCACTACTTGCAGTGAAAAAAATGTAAGATTTTAAAAATTTATTCCAAAAAAAAATTATTAATATAGATTTTATTTTGTTTCTATCGAAATTCTATACAATTTAAAAAATATATATTTTATTTGGATTTATATATATAAATTTAAAGTTTGGAATTTATTATAGTATTTTGAAGACGTGAACATTAAAAGTTAAAAGCGATAGTGAAATGAAAATAATACCCAAAAAAAAATTATTTTTGAGAAAAAGGTTTTGGTTCGCCAAATGGCCTCATAATATTGTCATAACATGAAGCTTTACACATTATTGGAGAGACAGTTTGCGAAGACAGATCGGTAGCTCCGACTATATATGGAGGGTGGACAATCATTTTTAATGCAAAGAAAACAAAATGGAAATGCCTGCCTTACCGCTTTTGAAGCAATTATGGCAAGAGCTAGAGTTGGCCCCTTTCCTTATCTTTCTTTTCCTCCTTTCTCTGCTCCTTTTGTTCATACTTACTAAGTCTCGTTTCGACTTCAACTTACCACCCTCACCACCAAGGTTACCGCTGATCGGGAACCTTCATCAGCTAGGCACACATCCACACCGCTCTTTCCGAGCACTCTCCGAAAAATATGGCCCTCTCATGCTCCTAAACTTGGGCCAAGTTCCAACTCTTGTTGTTTCATCAGCAGATATGGTGAAAGAAATCATCAAATACCATGACATCGCTTTCTCAAACAGACCTAAAACCACTGCAGCCGATATCTTACTTTATGGAAACCACGACGTGGTATTTGCGCCTTACGGTGAATATTGGAGACAAGCTCGAAAACTCTGTGTTCTTGAGCTTCTGAGCCTTAAGAGAGTGCAACAATTTCGGTTCGTGAGGGAGGAAGTAACGATTTCATTGATCGAAAGGATTCATCGAGCTTGCCAATCTAGTAAGGATTCCTCTATAAATCTAACCGAGATGATGATTGCAGCCTCCAACAACATATTATCTAGATGTGTTCTTGGGCGGAATTTAGAGAACGAAGGCGATGGGAGCAGATTTGTTGAGCTGTCCAGACAGTTGATGGAGAATCTGACGGCCTTTAGTGTGGGAGATTTCTTACCTTCTTTAAGGTGGGTTGACAATCTCACAGGCCTCCTAGGCCGCTTAAAAAAAATTTTCAGACAAGTAGACACTTTTTTCGATGAGGTGGTTGAGGAACACAGGGCAGTACTAGAGGGTGGTGTTGGGGGCACTAATATGAAGGATTTTGTGGATATTCTTCTCGGACTTAAAAAGAATGACATGCTTGACTTTGAGCTCACTCAGGACAACATAAAAGCAATTCTAGTGGTATTCTCTCTCTCTCTCTCTCTCAAAAACACACACAAATCTCTCTCTTTCTAATTATAGGACTGAATGTAATAAAAGTTCATAAAATTGCAGGACATGTTCATTGGTGGGAGTGATACTACATCGACAGCGTTAGAATGGTTAATGGCGGAGCTAATGAGACATCCAAAGGTGATGAAGAAGGCCCAAGAAGAGGTGAGAAAAGTGGTCGGAAACAGGCCAAAGATTGATATGAATGATGTCAACCAAATGGATTACTTGAAATGTGTCATCAAAGAGACTCTAAGACTACATCCTCCCGCTCCTCTTCTAGCTCCTCGCGAAACGACCGCAAGCGTTGAAATGGAAGGCTTTCACATTCCGGCGAAGACAAGAGTGCTTATCAACACATGGGCAATCCATAGGGATCCAAATGTTTGGGACGAGCCCGAGGAATTCCTTCCCGAGAGATTCCTGCGGAAAAGTGCTGTCGATTTCAAAGGGACGGACTTCCAATTTGTTCCGTTTGGATCTGGAAGAAGGGGATGCCCTGGAATTTCCTTTGGGGTTGCTAATACTGAGTATTTGATTGCCAACATTTTATATTGGTTTGATTGGAAGTTGCCTGGTGATGAGGATGAAATAATATTGCCAAAAGATTTGGACATGAGTGAAGTTTATGGTATCACTGTTCATAAGAAGCATCCTCTATATCTTGTTCCAATACCTTACTCCCCTTAATTCATCTATGAGGGGTCTATGGTGCTACCGTTGGTGTTGTTGTGGTCGTTGTTTGTTTGTTTGTTTGTTTGTTTGTATGTCCTTTTTAATGCAAATAAAGGATTTTGTGTGCTTTAGAAGATGATTATGGCCTCCCCTGCTCCCCAACAGGGACGAAGCCTGAAAATCTTAAACTTTTTTTTTTTTTTTTGGAAAGGAAATCTTAAACTAAATTAGTAGTATAATAAAGACTTAAATTTTTGGGGGCTTCCCTTGAAAAAAGAAATAATAATAAAGAAAGATTCTAAAGAGGAGAGAGTGCGGAAAAATTAAAAATATTAATTTAGAAATTCAATGGGATCCCCTCTGGGCTCAGGGTGGCCTCATTCCTGTCACCTAACATCTTCCAGTTTTATAATATTGGAGGTGGTTTATAACAGTTGACTATCAAGAAATTTTTTGGGCAAAAAAACCAGCAGACTTATTTTGGTACCAACCTTTAACCACATATAAACAATCTAATATTTTGCTTTTATGTCATTAATAATGACATAGCTTTGTTTTGGAAGTGTATTATACGTAGCTGGTTATATTGAATTCCTCGTTTTGCTTTTCATGACAACAACAAATACTGATTGGGTGAACTAGACTTTAATGATGCTCCTAGTATGGTAGCGATGTCAGCATTTTAAAAAATTTTAGAGGTTTCTGCAAAAGTTATTTTGTTAAACCATTTTGATATCCATCATGTTTTTGATAACGAGGTTATAGGCAGGACTACTTGTAAATATATGCTGCTCAATTGAATTGGTACCTCCTTTAGTTTTGAGTGTGATTTTATAAATTTTGTTGCTTTAATCCTTTCAAAGTGCAAGTGTGCTTCTTGGAAGGATTTTAGCTAGATGAGATAATGCAATCAACTATCTTTCAAAGATTATTTATAGAGTATCTCACATCTATAGAGGAGTGAATCATATTGGTGATAAAATTGCTGCTCTTGTTGTCAATCGGGGGAAGTTTTGTAGCTTTGAATGGAGTTCAAGTGCTGTGAAACAATCAAGACGAGTAGACAAGTGTAATAGATTGATAGTACAAAATGGAAACAAAATTAAAGAGAGAGAATGTGTTTGTCTAAATTTGATTGGTGTATGATTGTTCAATAATTGGCAATGAAATAGGATTTGTCAAACCATATAAAATTACCTGTGTTATTTAATAATTTAAATTATAATTAACTGGATTTTAATATTAAAAAGAACGTAAAAGTTACCCTTCAGATTGTGGTTGGCCAAGGAGAGTAGCTTGGTTTGACGGTAATATATTAAAGCCTAAGGGGTAGCTTGTACGTAGTGCTGGAGTCTGGACTTAATTATTGTATATATAGAGTACGACGATTCAATAATTAAACGTAAAGAACATTGGACTATGAAATTAGAACTGTAGTTTTATTTTCTTATCTTCAAACACGAATTATTGATAAATCTAGTCTTTTATTCATCTCATCAATGCCAGAAAGTCAACATACATTAATTAAATAGAACCGTAGTCTTAATTGATACATTTATTTAAACAAATCAAAGATGGTTTTTAATAATAACTTAGAAAATTATCCAAATAGCTACAATTTATTTTTTCATTCATTAACTACTATGACATAAAATTTCCCACAAATTTTATTTTTATTGGTATATGCTTTGTGTCACATTAGTCTAGTTTTAAATTTTTGTGTCACGCCGATGGTTTTTCAATTTGTGTCAATTAAGTGCTTTCCTTAACGAAAATAATATTGGACAAATTTCATGTTTTATCTTTAAACTTTAAGTCTTGTCACAAAATTTTCTCTAACTTTAATTTATAACATTTGTTCCCATCGAACTTTGAAATGTTTGTAAATTTTCTCGTTCCATAATTAGTTTTACTAATGGAAATTGTGGACAATTTTCATGTTTGCTCACGAGTTTTGGAAACAATTACCCCCTAAATTTGAAAGTTTGCAAAATTTTCCCTCATGTTAGTTTTATTAACGGAATTACCACATACCAATAAATAGAACTGAGATTGAACTAAAATGATTTAAAATGATTATCTTAAACCCCACATACACACACATACCGCACACCACACCCAACAACAACAAAGATTTATAGTAAAACTAAAGCATTAATACAAGTAATTGGCCTTATTTTATCAGTAAAAAAAAAAAAAAATTTGAAAGAAAGCCTTATTTGTTTAACAAATAAAAAGAACTTTTTTTTTTTCAATAAGGCTTTTTTTTATCAATTTTTTTATGCTATATATCTGTGTGTGTGACAATTCTATAAAATAGAGTTATTTTACCAATTTTTTATGCATAAAAATTGGTTTATCCTTAAAATTTTTTTTGATTTATTTTATTTTATTTATTTTAATTTAGACTTTTTATAAATTTAGTGAATTTTTTATTTAATTTAATTTAATTTTAAAATTTAGTGAATTTTTTATTTAATTTAATTTAATTTTATCTTATCTTTTTTTTAGTTATAATATATTAAATAAATTTAAAAATTAAATATTTTCAATGAGTTTACTTATAGCATTTTAGTTTGAAAATGTATAGGTTTAGCACTTTATTAGTCTGCAGTGTCAAATTGTGATAAAAAAATTCATATGTTGAAAGAGGGTCCAATTGGATGTCATTATTCATATTAGCAGTCCGCCTGTTTGACTGATCGTGTTTTGATTCTCTTATTGATATGAGCATTTAAAAAAAAAATACTCAAATTGGAGTTCTTATGAAAAAGTTATAACAGACTCTAAATTTAGATCAACAAAGAAATAGTTAAGATCCATGTAAAATTACTGTTTTTTTTTTCCTTCTTTCTTTTCTTTTCTCTTCTTTTCTTCTTTCCGTTTTCCTTTTCTTCTCACGTGCCGAGATGCGTCGAAACCGCATTCACATTTGCATAAAAAAAATGTTGAAGTTTGCATGTGTGTGTGCAATAGTATTTTACTACCTATAGAATAGAGATGTATCTATCTGTTTTTATATAGTCATATTATTAATTAGCATAGATTTCTCAACAAAACTTTTTATAATTGAATTTGAATTCGTATTTTCACTATTCACACATACAATACTGTTCCTATGTACATACTATTCACAGATACAATACTGTTCACAGATATGGTATTATTCATATATATGTTATTGTTTATCATCAATTTTAATTTACTAATTCTTTATGTAAATTTAATTATAAAAATGTAAAATTTATGTATATCTTAAGAAAGAGTAAATAAAGTAAAAATGGTAGTTAACTATCAATAAATATGAATACAAAATCATAATAATATACTTAAATAAAATTAAATCTGATTAATTACAGTGAAGTCATAATCCTAGCATCTATGTGTTTGATTGTGTGTTATCAGTTTATGTTCATTTATTTTTGTAATTTTATTTTATTTATTTAATTTTTCACTTGTAATATTATTTTTTAGTTATTCAAACAAAATTAAAATTAACTAATTTTAATATTTAATAATACTATTCTTATGAAAACAATACTTTATTTATTATTTTATTTCTGATGCGTACACTTACGGAACTCCACATGTGTAGAGACGGTGAGGGTGGGTAAGTTTTTAGGGGAGAAGAGAGAGCATCATGAGTGAGGGATGAGGGAGTAAGGGCGACAACGAGCTAAGGTGGGAGTTGTTGACTTAGATTTGGGGTGTGGAGAGGACACAACGACATGTTAGAACATAGGGATTGCAATGCGGATATGGGGCATGGAGGAAGACGTGACGGCGTGGTTGGACTAACGATAGGGGATGCCGTCGTTTTTTTTTTTTTTTTTTAAGATTGAAGATTTTTTTTTTATTTTCAAATATTCTTAAAGCTTTTTTTTTTTTCATCATTTGTAGGGCATTATTCTTATAAATTAAATGTGCTTTTACAAAATTATCCTTTTAAATTTGACATTTTTTTAATACGTGGCATTTTCATTAACAAAAGTATCAGAATGGAAAAAATGTTCCAAAGTTTGGGGAATTTTGTAATGGGTTCCAAAATTCAGGGAGCAAATGTGAGATTTTTCCTCAATTTCTATTAACCAAACTAACAAAATGAGAAAATTAGCAAACGTTTCAAAGTTTGAAAGTAAAATTTGCAAACATTTTGAAGTGTAGGAGAACGACCATCACAAATTAAAGTTCATAGGTATTTTGTGACAATACTAAAAAATTTGAGACTAAATGTGAAATTTGTTAAAAAAAAAAAAAAAGAAAGAAAGAAAGAAAGAGAGGCTCTCACTAGAGGGTGAATAAAAAACCCGATCACTTAACAAACCTATCCAATCTACCTAACCTGATCTTTGATTTGTTATATTTAGTTGATTGGGTAGGTAAAAAAATTTTCAACCCACCCAATAAAGATTGGGTGGGTTGAAAAAATTTCAAAAACCCACCAAACTCACCCAATATTCACTCATTTACTATTTTTTTCTTTCTTGTTAAATGATGTTCACTCCTAAGTGTTGTTTAGATTATTTAAATATATAAAATGCATTACTTAATATTCAATATAGATGTATTTTTTGGTAATTTTGTAAAAAATACCATTAATTACTTTAGTATTCTTGTATCTTTTGGTGATTCTTATAATTTATATTTATTTTACATTTGACTATTAATGAGACTGTATCAGAAATTTTTTTATTTGTGCAAAGTCTATGATATAATTTATTTTAAAAACTATGTCATGAGTTTAATTTCTTTTTTTCCCATTAAATTTTTCATTTGTTGTTGGATGTTTGGTATCATTTATTATTTTTATTAATAAAATACATAACTCACCTAACCCACCTAACTCAACCCGATATTAATTGGGTGGGTTGATTTTTTTACATTGGGTTGATTGGATGGGTAAAAAAAATTGTCAACCCACCCAATATTCAATGGGTGGGTTGAAAATTCACAAAAACCTACCCAACTCATCCGATGTTCACACCTAGCGCTCACCCAAAACGAACGAAAACTACGACCTATTAAATAAATCAAAGACGTTAGCTAATTCTAATTTTTAATTATAAAATTCAAATATTAGAATTATTGGAATTAGTGTAAATCGTAAAGAGGAGTAGTAGTAGTAGTGATAACATATTCATCAAATAGAAAAGCATTAACGAAAGTGGTGAGCATGCTGAAAATTATTTATTACAATTATATATTTTTATTATAATTAATGGAAGTTGATAAAATTATAATAACTTTCACCGCTTTCAAGCCTGACTCACTAATGTGGTGAAATAAATTTAAAAACCAAAACATTAAGGTGCCAACATTAAGGTGGCATTGGCCGTGAGAATCATTTATATTAATAGTTGTTATAATTATTAATTATCACACATCAGAATATATGATAATTGACTTTTTTGTATTAAAAAAAAAGATATTTGACAATTAATAAAATGTTACTACAAGCATGTGACTATATTAAAAATATTAATCGAGCTCCTGTCTATTATAATTATAATTATTGTTGTTGTTGAAATTATTATATCGAAACTAAAATATTAATCATGAAGTGGTGGTGACAGTGAGAATTAATTATGATAATAGTTATATACTATATGATAATTCACATAATAAAATGTTACTACAAGCATGTGAATATTTTACAAATATTATAGGAATTCCCTCCTAACACTCCAAATTATAAAAATACAGTAACAACAAAAAACATGTTTGATAGAAAACCTGAAAAATTCAACGATCGGGACCTAAAGATGAAAAATCCCACTTACTATATGGCTTATTCCGGGCAAGTAAAGACATAACTAATAAACTCATAAAACGATTTATATTATAAACCCAATAATAAATAATTAGGCAAGTCAGCAATTGCATGTGGTTGAAGTTTTTATAATCTGGCACAGCTAATTATATTCCTAAGTTTTGTTTAAATATTTTCCTTTGGGATTTGCATTTCTTGTTTTTCATACTCTAGAGGAGTTTTGGAACCCGTTTATACTCTAAATTCAAATTTTTATTAAAAAAACGATTCACATTAAATAATAAACTCCAATAACTAATAAACTCAAAAAACGATTTGTATTATTAATCCAATAATAAATAATTAGGCAAGTCAGCAATTGCATGTGGTTGAAGTTTTTATAATCTGGCACAGCTAATTATATTCCTAGGTTTTGTTTGAAGATTTTCCTTTGGATTTGCATTTCTTGTTTTTCATACTCCAGAGGAGTCTTAGAATCCGTTTATATTTTAAATTCAAATTGTTATAAAAGAAAACACTATAAAATTTTTTTTTAAAAAGTGAGTTTAAAATGGAATCTTAAACGGTAGAAGGTTGAGACTCATTTTTCTTTTGCATAGGAAAACAAAATGGAAATGCCTGCCTTAACGCTTATGAAGCAATTGTTGCAAGAGCCTAATTCCTTGTCTTTCTTTTCCTTTTTTTCTCTGCTCCTTTTGTTCGCAATTTCAAGGTCTCGTTCCAAACTCAACTTGTCACCCTCACCACCATGGTTACCGCTAATCGGAAACCTTCATCAGCAAGGCACGCATCCACACCGCTCTTTCGGAGCACACACTGAAAAATATCGCCCTCTCATGCTCCTAAACTTGGGCCAGTTCTACTCTTGTTGTTTCATCGGCAGATTTGGTGCAAGAAATCATAAAATAACATGACATCACTTTCTCCAACAGGCCTAAAATCACTGCAGCTGATATCTTACTTTATGGTAACCAAGATGTGCTTATGGCGAATATTGGAGCTGATATCTTACTTTATGGTAACCAAGATGTGCTTATGGCGAATATTGGAGACAAGCTTGAAGAATTCTGTGTTCTCGAGCTTTTGAGCCTTAAAAGAGTGCAGCCGTTTCAGTTCGTGAGGAAGGAAGTGATTATTGTGTTGATTGAAAGGGTTCGTCGAGCTAGCCAATCTAGTAAGCGAGATGTTGATTGCAGCCTCCAACAGCTTATTGTCCAGATGTGTTCTCGGGAGGAATTTTGCGGATGAAGGCTGTCGGAGCAGGTTTGGAGAGCTCTCCAGAAAGTTGATGGTTTATACGACGGCCTACCATGTGGGAGATTTCTTCCCTTCGTTTGAGATGGTTTGATAATCTCACAGGCCGAATGGGCCGCTTGAAAATATTGTTCCCCGAATTGGACACCTTTTCGATGAAATTGTCGAAGAACACAAGGCAATGCTTGAGGGTGGTGGTGATCATATTAATTGGCGGGTCCAATTTAAAAGACTTTGTGGATATTCTCCTTGGAGTACAAAAGCAAGACATGCCTGATTTGGAGCTCACTCGTGACAACATGAAAGCAATTCTATTGGTATCTCTCTCAATTACAAACACAACTCTGTAACTTCCCCAACAAATTACAATGGGGCTTAATGCTATGGATGTTTGTAAAATTGCAGGACATGTTCATCCGTGGGAGTGACTCTACTTCAACCGCATTGGAATGGATAATAGCGGAGTTAATGAGACATCCGGAGGTGATGAAGAAGGCATAAGAAGAGTTGAGAAAAGTGGTGGGAAATAGATTGAAATTTGAAATGAATGATGTCAACCAAATGGATTACTTGAAATGTGTCATTAAGGAAACTCTAAGGCAACATCCTCCCCTTCCTCTCATAGTTCCTCGAGAAACAACCACGAGCGTCGACATCGGGGGATTTCATATGCCTGAGAAAACAAGATTGTTCATCAACACATGGGCAATCCAAAAGGGACAAGCCAGAGGAGTTTTTTCAAAAGAGATTCCAAGAGACTGCTATTGATTTCGAAGGACAGGACTTCCCATTTGTACCGTTCAGCTCCTTAAGAAGAGGCTGCCTTAGCTTGGCTTTTGGGGCTGCTAGTATTGAGTATGTGACTGCCAATCTTTTGAATTGATTTGATTGAAAGTTGCCTGGTGATCATGAGGGTGAAATAATTGCCTAAAGAGTTGGACATGAGTGAAGTTTATGGGCTCACTTCCCAAAGGAAAACTCCTTTCAATCTTGTACCGATGCCGCACTCCCCTTGATTCATCTATGAGGATCTGTGGTGCTCCTTAGGATTAATTGATAGGAAAAAAGTTATGTGTGCATCCTTTGCCCTGCGCAAGGGGGCACGACAATGGTGGAAGACAGTCGTAATCTGGGGGAACATCAGTGTAATGAGCTGGCCAGAATTTATTGATGAGTTCAAAGAAATGTACTTCAATGAAAAAGCACTAGCAACACAGGAAGATGAATTTAATAACCTACACCAGGGCAATATTACCGTGATGGAGGCGGTCAGGAAGTTCAAACAGTTAGCTTGACTTTGTCCTGACCTAGTGCCCACAGAGAAGGAGGGAATCAGATGAATGTTGAAGATGTTCAGAACGGGCATCGCTGTCTAGGTTTGCAGCAGTAGCCACAGACCAACGACAATGGCGAAGTGCGTTAGTAGAGCTATCCGAGCCGAATACTGGTTGGCTCAGGATAAGGAACAAAGGGCTTAGATTTTCAAAGCCTGGAGGGAGGAAAAGACCTAAGCTAAGCAGACCAAAAGGAAGCAGAACTCTGAGTCATAAAATAAGGGGCAGAATGTGCGGACTAGCCAACACAGCAGGCAGTCCCACAACAATAACAATAAGTGGAAAGGGAACCCAAGCAACCAAGGTTCACAAAGGAACTTCCCCAGAAAAAGAACAATAGGGGAAGAAATGGCAAACAACATCTGTCTCGCCCAAAGTGTGGAAGAAAGAACCCAAGAGAGTGTCGCCAGGGAATGAGTGGCTATTTCATTTGTGGCAAAGAAGGTCACTACGCTAAAAACTGCCACTCCAACCCACAAAACCAGCAGAGCCAAGCTCGAACAACAGGTGCCCAACTTCACGCCGCCCAGGCTAGGATCGAAGGTCCATCGATCGCCTAAGGCAGATTGGAGGCTCCAGACACCCAGGGAAGAATCTATACGTTCACAAGGGATGATGCAGAAGTTGGAACCTCAACAGTGGTGACAGGTCAGCTTTCTATCGCCAACTCAGGTACATTAGTTTTGTTTGATTTTGGAGCCACCCATTTATTTGCATCATCAAAATTTGCTAAAAGGATAGATAGGAGCTTAGATAGAATGGAACAGACTTTTTGAACTACCCTTCCCTTAGGGGAAGTTCTGTTGTCTAATTACTGGATACACCACGTGCCAGTAGTTATCTGCGATGAGAATTAAGTATTAACCTGATCGTCATTTACATGTACGACTATGACGTAATTGTGGGGATGAACTTCCTCACAAAGTACAACGCCGTCATAGATTATCGAAGGTGGGAGGTTACTTTCGACCCAATTAGATGCAAGAAGTTCATCTACAAGGGTTAATCGCTAAAGCAGCCAAAGACGATGATATCAGCGATGAAGGCCTACAAGCTGTTATCCAGCAAATGCACCAGCTTCTTAGCGCACGTAGTGGACAAGACTCAAGAAGCAGAGATAGGGCCGGATAGCGTGCCAGTGGTTAGAGAGTTTGTGAAAGTATTTCCAAAAGATCTTTCAGGATTTCCACCAGAGCGTGAAATGTCGTTCGAGATCGAAATTCTGCTAGGATCAGGCCCTATACTGAATGGCCCCTATGGAGCTAAAGGAGCTCCAAGTCCAACTGAAGGACTTAATGGACAAAGGATTCATCTGACAAAGCTGTTTACCTTGGGAAACACCTATATTATTCGTGAAGAAAAAGGACGGGACGTTGAGAATGTGCATCGATTACAGGAAGCTGAACAAAATCACGATCAAGAACAAGTATCCATTGTCATGAATCGATGATCTATTTGATCAGCTCTAAGACACTGCAGTATTCTCGAAGATCAACTGTGCTTAGGGTACTATCAACTGCGAATCAGGGATGAGGATGTACCCAAAACAGCTTTTCAAATACGGTACAGACACTACGAGTTCCTAGTCATGTCGTTCGGACTGATGAACACCCCTGCAGCTTTCATGGACCTGATGAACCACGTGTTCAAGGAATTTTTAGACAAGTTTATTATTGTGTTCATCGATGATATACTTGTATACTCTAAAACAAAGAAGGAGTATGAAGAGCATTTAAGGGCCGTCTTACGTAAGCTACGGGATCATTAGTTGTATGCCAAATTCTCCAAGTGTGAGTTTTGGCTGGAAAAAATGCATTTCCTAGGTGACATAGTCTCCAAGGAGGGAGTATCTATGGATCCAGTAAAGGTTGAGGCAGTTAGCGCATGGCCAACTCCAAGAAACATGACGGAGATCCGCAGTTTCTTAGGCCTAGCAGGGTATTACCGATGCTTTGTCGAAGGCTTTTCAAAGCTAGTCGCACCACTCACAACGCTCATCAAGAAGGAAAAGAAGTATGAGTGGACAGATAAGTATGAAAAGATCTTCCAGGAGCTAAAACGAAGACTCACAAGCGCTCCAATACTGATCATTTCAGATGCTGGTCAGGGAAATTTCGTAATTTACATTGGCGCATCCAAGACCAGATTAGGAGCCATGTTGATGCAAAATTGTAGAGTGGTCATGTACGCTTCACGACAACTTAAGGACCATGAGAAGAACTACCCTATGCATGATTTAGAGCTAGTAGCAGTAGTTTTTATACTCAAGATATGGAGGCACTACCTGTACGGTGTCAAGTGCAAAATTTATACAGACCACCAGAGCCTCAAGTACATCTTTACACAGAAATAGCTTAACATGAGGCAATGAAGATGGCTAGAGTTGGTAAAGGATTACGACTGTGAGATCCTATACCATCCAGGAAATGCTAATAAGGTGGCTAATGCGCTGAGTCGAAAGCATTCTTCGTCGCTTATTGCTATCAGTGCCTTACTAAGAGCACTATAGAGAGAGCTATTCAGCAGTGAGATAGAGATTTTGACAGGGAGGTTATCTGACATGACCCTCCAATCGACGCTCGTAGAAGAAATCAAGATGGGTCAGAACCTCGATTTGTCCCTGAACAAGCTCAGAAAGGAAGCTACTGAGGATAAGAGTTCAGAGTTTAGAGTCTCTAAGGAGGCATACTCTACTACCGAGATAGAGTATATGTTTCGAAAAATGAAGAACTCAAGAAGTGAATTCTTTCGGAAGCTTATAAGACGCCATATTCTGTACATCCAGGGGTGAATAAGATATATAAGGACCTAAAGGAGAGTTTTTGGTGGCCTAGGATGAAAAATGACATCACCGAGTTCGTTGCCCGATGCCTTATGTGTCAGAAGGTTAAGGTGGAACATCAACAGTCGGTAGGGAAATTACAGAAGATCGAGCTGTTCGAATGGAAATGGGACCAGATTACGATGAATTTTGTAGTCGGATTGCCGAGAGCGTCAAGCGGCAACGATACAATCTAGGTGATTGTGGATAGATTAACGAAATCAGCTCAATTTCTAACCATGAAAGATAGCTACTCGGTGGAACGACTAGCAAAAATGTATATGGCTCAAATAGTAAGACTGCACGGAGTGCCAAATTCTATCATCTCAGATCGCGATGGACGCTTCTGTGACAACCGGGAAATTCAGGCAATTCTCGGATGAAAATGTACAAATGTATGCATATAACAATTTGTACTATTTAAAGAGTGAAATAAATGTATTTATATTGTTTAGAATATATGAAAATGTTCTAAAAATACTGACGAGTAAGAATTCAGTGTTAGAAAAATTCACTGAGTTGAAACGGGTGAAACGGTGCCAAATGAAAATTGCGCAAAGCCGACAAAAGAGTTATGCAGATAAAAGGCGGAGATCCTTAGAGTTTGATGAAGGAGACTCCGTGTTTCTCAAGGTATCGCCCATGAAGGGGATTATGCGCTTCGGTAAGAAAGGGAAACTTAGTCCAAGATATATTGGACCTTATGAAATTATCGACCGCATTGGAAAGGTCACTTACAGATTAGCGTTACCTCCAGAATTGTCGGCAGTGCATAATGTATTTCATGTGTCGATGCTAAGAAAATATATACCAGATCCGTCCCATGTGTTGAAGCATGAGCCTATTCAAATCCATGAGGATTTGACATATGAGGAACAACCTATTCGAGTACTGGCTCGTGAAGAGAAAGTACTGAGGAATAAGACAATCCCACTAGTGAAGATTTTGTGGAAAAATCACAACATTGAAGAAGCTACGTGGGAACGAGAATATGAGATGAGGAGTTTATACCCCCATTTGTTCTAATTTTCGAGGACGAAAATTTTATAAGGAGGGGTGAATGTGACAACCGGGAAATTCAGGCAATTCTCGGATGAAAATGTACAAATGTATGCATATAACAATTTGTACTATTTAAAGAGTGAAATAAATGTATTTATATTGTTTAGAATATATGAAAATGTTCTAACAATACTGACGAGTAAGAATTCAGTGTTAGAAAAATTCACTGAGTTGAAACGGGTGAAACAGTGCCAAAACCGGCATTGAAAACCCTAACCGAGACAATAAAAGACTGAAAACTTCCGGGATTAATTTTGATCAAACAGAAGCAGTTTAAATTGATCCGACTGCACAGGAAACCTCAGGAACACGCCGGGACGATTTCAGGAAAATTTCGACTCGAACAGGTATCGGTCAAAAAGTAGTCGAATTAATGTGAATAGTAAAAGTTAAAGTCAACTTTTACTTTAGCAATTATGACATCATTAATCCATTTGATAAATGGAAAGAAAATGGTGGTTGGTAGCATTAATGGCCATGATTTGTCTACTTTTTGATCTAAAGGCCAAGATTTGGCCAAAATTCATCATTTTTAATTTGTGAAAATTATGGAAAGTATTAGTGTTGAAAGGTGGTGAAATCTCATTGGTGGAAAGCCAAATTAATTGGCCTTTTAGTGGCATAAGTCGGCCACTTTTGGAACAAAAAGCCGAGACCAAATTTCAAGCCAAAAACCAAAGAAAAATTTTCTAAGTATCCTTCCATGGTGGAGCCGTGAGCTACCAAGGGAGACCAAGCAATTCCTTCAATTTTTCTTTACCAAATTTGTGTCAAAACATTCCTTGAAGACAAAGGAAGCAATTGACTAAGGTAACTCCCCTTGCACTTAACTTTTTCTTAGCTTTTCTTCAAGAAAACCGTGGGATGAATAGTGAAATAAGATGGAAAATTTTTGGTTGTTTTCCATGATTTGATGCTTGGGTTTTGTTAAGGGTGTAATAAGGAAGAAAACCATGTATTTGATTTAAAGAAAAACTGAAATTTTGTTGGTTTTCCAAGGGAAAAATCGTGGGTTACCTTAGGTAAACAATGAAAAATTTTTGTGGTTTAATTGATAACATGCTTTCAAGATAAATTTTGTGAAGAATAAACCATGAATTTCATTATGGAAAGCTTGAAAAAACTTTGGTGTGCATTTACATAATGTGGCCGTGGGGTTACCTAAGGGTTTGGAAGAAAAATTTGCATGGTTTTATGTGATGTTTGGTTAATTGAAATCATGCATTTTAATATGTAAATGATGAATTTATAATTGAAAGCATGAAACAAAAATGTTGTGTATGATTTTCATTCTTTAGCCGTGGGTTATATATGGTAAAAACCCTAAGAATTTGGTTGAAAAATGCAATGTAAATGGGCTTGAAAATGTGTTGAGAAAATGACATTGAATAGCCAAAAAAGTGGTTGAAAAATTTGAGAAGTTTGGTTCGGTTTGGTTGTGAAAACCGAAACCAAAACTAAGTGCAAAATTGTGAAAAAAATTTTGTAATGTGGTTGAAAATGTGAAATTGGAATTTTGTGAGCTTTTATGTAAAAGTTTGGAAAATTTTTACATAAAATAGGCTTGTGGTATAGTACGTGGCAGGTACATATGGTTCGAGGCGTACCTAACGTCGGAAGCCTTAAAATTACGTCGAAATGCTGCCGAAATTTCGAAAACGGCATTCGGGGTAAAATGGGAATTAAAAATAAAAAGTTTAGGGTCGGGTCGGAAACCCGAGTCCCTAACGGAAAATTGAATAAGGAAAACCTAAGGGGTGGTTCGTGAATAGTAACCCGTCCCCTTAAAAATTTAAAACGCGAGTGAAATTGAAAAACCGACCTCGAGGGGGGGGGGCGTTTTTGGAAACGAAATAAAGGTCCGAGTCGGGAACGGAAAATCCGAGCCTCGGAGACCTAGGTCGGGAATGTCTAAATGAACGTTTTAAATACCAGTGAAACGTCCATTTGAGACTCCGAAACAATAGAATATCGCTAAACCGACGTAAGGGTCGAAATAGTGCTTCCCGAGGGTCGGGAAAGTGAAAAGTGGAAATAAAATAAAAAACGAACTCGGTAATGATTAGAAAAGAGTCAGAAAAGTTCCTGAGAGCCAAAAATGCAGTCTGGATCGGGAAAATTTCCGTCAGGGGTAAAATTGTAATTTTACCAAAATATTGGGGCAAAATCGTAATTTTGTCAAAATACAGGGGTAAAAGTGTAATTTTACAAAAGTTGAGAAAAATAGGGAAAATGATATATAAAGCCTAAAAATTTATAAATAGGTTTTATTTAAGCTTTTAAATGAAAAATAAAAGCTATAAATGGAACTAAAAATTAACAGACAAGGTTTTGTCTGTAGGATCCAAAAATCGACCTACGAGGAGGGCGATTAAAGATCCACGAGAGAAAAAGAGAAGAGACTGATAAGATATGTTCAGACATTTACCTGTCTGTAACATATAGCATTATTGTTGCTAACTTTGATGTACTAACTATAAGTTAGGTACATATGTGCTACGGGCACTATTATAGAATAGAGAGAGAGACGTAATGTGCTACGGGCACTATTGAGGATGGACACATTGTTAATTGTGCTTCGGGCACTAGAGCGAGGTTAATGAAACTCACTCACCTAAAAATTAAAATGTGAACCATTCCTAACCACGGGACAATGTGAAGTCACCGGGTTAGAATTTTAAAAAGTCGGTAATGAAACCACTTTCGGGCGTACCAGCCTTCCGTACAGGGAGGTACTTTTACCTTCGGGGTTATGAGATTAAGGCTGTGGAGGTCAGCACTAATGTACCGCTCCCAGTCATGCGCACTTAAATGGTACTGCCAGCCTGAGCTCAAAACCAGAACATAATTAAAGATAATTACCCAAAACTGAAACTGTGCCATAATTGAGCATAAGACAGTTTAGTGAGAGCACTAACATCGCGGTAGATGTACTAGTGTGATATAGTGTTGTGGTCAAACTTACTATTCACATATGAATAGTGGTCAAAGTTACTATTCACATATGAATAGTGGTCAAAGTTACTATTTATGTATGAATAGTTATCAAAGGTACTATTTATGATGAATAGTATTATACATAGAAATTTTATTTCTTGCATGTTTGAACTTACTGAGCCTGTAGCTCACCATTTTTGCTAATGTTGTAGGTAAGCGACCAGCTCAGTAGCTTGTTTGACTGGATGCGGAAGGGATGGCGCGTGTCAAATGGGATAACTGGGCGAGGGATATGGTCCTACCAGAGTCTTTCCGCTGAGCGATAAAAAGAAAAAAAAAAGGAGAAACAGTCTTTTGTAATATTATATATTTTACGAAGTACTGTAATATGTAAATTACTTTGTACTTGCCAACAAAGTAAATAGTGGGAAATGGTTTACATGATGTTTAAAAAAAAAAATTTCCCAAAAACGACATAATTTAAAAAGAGAGAGATAAGCCGGCGACCCATGAGAGTACATTCTATCGCAGTTAGCGATAAAGTTCAACTGTAATAGTATTGTATGATCTCTACAAGGGGCGGGCCGCCACAGTTGGTATCAGAGCGAGGTTATACGGTTGGTGAAGTTTAGAATACCAACTGCTGCCATAGTTGGTATCAGAGCGGGTTTACGGTTGGTGAAGTTTAGAATACCAACTGCTGTCACAGTTGGTATTAGAGCGGAATTACGATGGATCTAGTTTGGATTACCAACTGCAGTCATAGTTGGTATATCAGAGCAGTGTGACCATATCCTGATTTGACACTTCGCGCATCCTGCACCGCTATCCAAGTAAGTAGTTTAGTTAATTATTTTCTTATGTGAAAATAATTATCTTATAGGTAGCAAGATGACCAGACCTCCATATGTGAGACCACCGCTACCTCGACCGAGAGGAGTATTACGGGTATGGACGAGACCTATTGTGAGGCCGTCTATGTCCCAACGACCGGTAATTAGACCCCCGGTGCCCGAGAGACCTCCGGTACCAGTACCAACACCAGCACCAGCGCCAGTAGATGTTGTACAGCCACGACCGATAGTTCATCCACCGGTGGTAGTGGACATTCCAGTTGTTGGTGGACGCCAACATATTGGGGTGAGAGTTTCGGCTCGGGCAGTACAGGCATTCAGAGCTAGCAGTCCTCCTATGTTTGATGGTGGACGACAGTCAATGGAGACGAAGGACTGGCTCCATGCCATCGAGAGGATTATGGTGATATGCGACATTGATCGAGATATGTGGATTCAGTTGGCCATCAGTATGTTTCAGGGAGATGCTCGAGTATTTTGGCAGTATTGCGATCAGGAGATTTTATTAGGATTCAGTTGGGTTGAGTTCTGTCAGCGGTTGGCTGATCAGTTTCCGCTTAGGGATCCAGCACCTGCTCCAGCACCTCCAGAGAGACGAGAGGTTGATACATCTGCGTATCCCGGATTTGATGAGGTTAAGGACTACATTCTCCAGACTGAGAGGATGGTCATGCTGTCTGGTGAGACGGTGATGTCTTATGCAGCACGATTTGAGGAGACCATCAGGAGAAGATGTCCGTTGCCCAACCTCACTGAAGCAAACTGTTGCGAGCTGTTCTGGAAAGGTTTACCCTTGGAATTAAGACAGAGGGTAATCAAGCTGTTTCCTCCGACGCTCCAAGAGTTTGTGGTGACGATCAGGATGATCGAGAGAGAGATTCTGATCGAGCATTTGATGCAGAGTCGACGAGAGACACTGGGTCAAGATGAGATGTTTGCACGCATCTTCGGACCGAGAAGAATGATGAATGATCATGAAGCTGGACCGTCTAGACCACGAAGAGGTGATGACTCAGGACAGGGAGCATTGCTTAGGGGCGGTGACGATTCAGATGATCCCGATGACGATGAGGATCCAGAAGAATATCATCTAGTCCCAGACACAGGGGATGCGTGACCAGTAGATATGTATACATGTACATAAGTAGCTTAGAGAGAAAAGCTCTTTTGTATAGACTTGTGGCCAAGATGTATAAAGTGGCCTATGTATATATGACTGGTGATGATTATGTATGACATATAAATGTTTTGCTATGAATGAAATATCAAAATGATTATATGTTATACGATGATGTGTTACGATGCTGTGGCTTTTCCTTACCCTAAATTTCATGAATTGATATGATTTTACGAATGTGGTTATGGAAAAGCTAACGGTGACTTATTGTGCCATAATAGGACAATAGGTAAGATGGTGGATTTGCGAAATCGACCAGAGGGACGAGAGTGACGTCCTAATGTTATGGAAAGACTGGATCAGATACAAGCTCTGTTAGAAGCTCAGATGCAAGAAAATGCTAGTCTGAGGCGACGGGTAGAGGAGCTAGAACAGAGACAAGGCTCTGAGGGTACCCAAGTAGAACAGGAAGCTGAGGTAGATCCAGTTATCCCTCCAGCTGCGGTACATGAGAGAGTTCCTGAACCACAACCAGTATTGAATTTGGAGCCCCTCTATGAAAGATTCAGGCGTATGAGGCCGCCAAAATTTGAAGGGTCTACAAATCCTCTAGAGGCTGAAGACTGGTTGTCATCCTTACAAGTGATCATGGAATTCATGAACCTAACCGACCGGGAGAAGGTTGCATGTGCGTGTTTTGTGCTGAGAAAAGATGCTCGTTTTTGGTGGGACACTGTACGAATGAGAAGAGACGTGTCTACCATGAGTTGGGCGGAATTTCTGGAAGAATTTAACCAGAAATATTACGACCCTGCATCTCTGAGATAACAACAGAAAGAGTTCTCAGAATTGACGCAAGGAAACATGTCGGTAAGCAAAGTTTGCCGAAAGTTCGACTAGTTATCCCGTTTATGTCCCTATGTAGTCCCTACTGAGAGGGAGAAAATACAGAAAATGATCGGGATGTTCAGGCCAAAAATTGCTGCCTTAGTAGACACTGGAAAAGTACCGCCTACTTCTGTAGCAGATTGTGTGAGTCGGGCCATCAGAGCTGAGTTCCATGTAGTCCGACAGAAAGAAGAAAGAGAAAAACACTGGGAGGCCAAGAAGAAGGAGAGGGCTTTGGCGAAGTCTACACAAGCTGGTCAATCAAGCAAGCCTAGTCAGAATGCTAAACCAAGCCAGGGCAATAGTCAAGGATCCCAGCAAACTAAGAGAAAAGGCAATTTTTCTGGAAATCACCGAGGCAATAATCGAAACCAGCAGCGGAGGACAGCTGGTAATGCTGAATCCAATGTGCAAAATTGTCCTACATGCGGGAAGAGACATTCTGGGCAATGCAGATTTGGGCCACTTGTTTGCTATGAATGTGGAAAGGAAGGCCATTATGCCAGGAACTGTCCAAATAGGCAGGGTGGACAAGGCACTTCCCAACAGCACCAGACACACCCACAAGCTCATTCCCTTCAGGCCAGAGTTGAAGAGTCACCAGTAAGGCCGCAACGCCAGGAGCGTGTACCACGTGCCGATGCTCGTGTGATGGCCTACAGTAAAGAGGATGCAGAGGCAGGAACATCGAACGTGGTGACAGGTCAGCTTCCTGTCGCTAGTCATGTAGCCTCTGTACTATTCGATTCCGGTGCTACGCATTCTTTTGTTTCCTATGCATTTGCTGACAAGATAGGACTTCCTAAGGACAATATGGGAAAGGTATTTAAGACAGCTTTACCCTCTGGGGAAGTATTGTTGTCCAAATACTGGCTACCTCATATACTAGTATATGTGGCAAATAGGGAACTATATGCAGAGTTGATCGTAATGAAGATTGCTGATTATGATGTGATTCTAGGCATGGATTTCCTAGGGAAATACCAAGCTACGATCGAGTGCCGAAATCGAAAGATAGTATTCCAACTTGAGGAAGAAGAGAGTTTCGAGTACGTCGACACTTCTCGAAAACCCGGGAAGATGATGATCAGTTCGCTGAGAGCAAACAAGCTGATAGCCAGTGGTTGTATGGGCTATCTGGCATATGTGGTGGATACTACAGAGGAACAGAAGCTTCAACCTGAAGATGTTCCCGTGGTTAATGAATTTCTTGACGTATTTCCGGAAGAGTTACCAGGAATACCTCCAGAGAGAGAAATCTCGTTCGAAATTGAGTTGATGCCTGGAACGGCACCTATTTCCAAAGCACCATACCGCATGGCTCCAGTGGAGTTAAAGGAGCTGCAGGAACAATTAAAGGAGCTTTTGGATAAAGGATTCATCCGGCCGAGTTTTTCTCCACGGGGTGCACCTGTGTTGTTCGTCAAGAAAAAGGATGGAACGTTCCGTTTGTGCATTGATTATCGAGAGTTGAATAAGGTCACGATCAAAAATAGGTATCCATTACCTAGAATTGATGACCTATTCGATCAGTTAAAAGGCGCAGCGGTATTTTCCAAGATCGACGTACGATCAGGATATCACCAGCTGAGAATTAAAGAAAGTGATATTCCTAAGATGGCGTTTAGGACTCGTTATGGTCACTACGAGTTCCTTGTGATGCCATTTGGATTAACAAATGCGCCGGCAGCGTTCATGGATCTAATGAACAGAATTTTTAAAGAGTATTTGGATAAGTTTGTCGTTGTATTCATTAATGACATTCTTATATACTCGAAGAGTCATGAGGAGCACAAGGAGCATCTGAGGATCGTGCTGAATACGATAAGGAAGCATCAACTGTATGCCAAATTCTCTAAATGTGAGTTTTGGCTGGACAGAGTACATTTCCTCGAACATGTTGTATCCCAGGAAGGTATTGCTGTAGATCCGACAAAAGTAGATGCAATTAACCAATGGCCTGCACCCAAGAGTGTGACGGAAATACGCAGTTTTTTGGGGTTAGCTGGATATTATCGGCGATTTGTAGAGGGATTTGCACGATTAGCTGCACCTCTTACTGCTCTTACCCGCAAGGGAAGGAAGTACGAGTGGACTACGGAATGCGAAAGAAGCTTCCAAGAGTTAAAGAGACGACTGACAAGCGCACCAATCCTTACGCTTCCCACTGAAGGGGAGAAGTTTGTGATCTACAGTGATGCATCGAAAATAGGATTGGGAGCAGTCCTGATGCAAGATGGCAAGGTGATTGCCTATGCTTCCCGTCAATTAAAGGAGCATGAAAGGAATTACCCTACGCATGACCTTGAACTTGCTGCAGTAGTGTTTGCACTTAAAATTTGGCGACACTATCTTTATGGAGCTCAATGTCAGATTTTCACTGATCACCAAAGCCTGAAGTATTTCTTCACGTAAAAAGAGCTTAATATGCGGCAAAGACGATGGTTGGAACTGGTGAAGGATTATGATTGTGAAATCCTATACCATCCAGGAAAGGCCAATCGTGTAGCGGACGCTCTAAGTAGAAAGTCTACCATATCGCACCAGCTACCAATAAACAGGCTTCCGAAGCCATTGCAGCAAGAGATAAATTCTTTGAACTTGGAGCTGATATCTGGAAGACTAGCTGCACTCCAAGTGGAATCATCGCTATTTGAGGATATAAAGGAAGCTCAGAGGCGAGATCCAACAATGATGAGTTCCCAAGAAGGAATTTCCAAGGATGGAATGATCCTTTATCAAGGAAGGATAAATGTTCCAGCTGATGTAGAACTTAGAAGACGGATCATGTCAGAAGCCCATGAGACACCCTATTCGGTTCATCCCGGAGCTAGCAAGATGTATCAGGACTTGAAGTTACAGTTCTGGTGGAAAGGGATGAAGAACGATATAGCGAAATTCGTGAGCAGATGCATGACCTGTCAGAGAATCAAAGCGGAACATAAACATCCAGCAGGAAGATTGGAACCGTTGGAGATTCCTGAATGGAAATGGGAACACATTACGATGGATTTTGTAGTGGGACTCCCAAAAACCCGAGAAGGTTATGATGCCATCTGGGTTATTGTGGATAGACTGACCAAGACGGCATGGTTTATAGCTGTCAAGATGACCTTTTCGTTGGAAAAGTTAGCTCAGTTATACGTAACTCATGTCGTCAGATTACATGGAGTACCAAAATCCATTGTATCAGATCGAGATGCACGGTTCACTTCGAATTTCTGGAAGTGTGTGCAAGAGGCCATGGGTACTGAATTGAGACTCAGTACGGCATTTCATCCGCAAACAGACGGACAGTCGGAGTAGACAATTCAGACGTTAGAGGACATGCTTCGAGCTTGTGTTATGGATTTTGCGGGAAATTGGAACGAGAAGTTACCATTGATTGAATTCTCGTACAATAATAGTTACCAAGCTTCTATAGGCATGGCACCTTACGAGGCTCTGTATGGACGGAAGTGCAGATCACCATTACACTGGTATGATTTGCGAGAGAAGCAGTTGCATAAGACGGACTTCATAAAAGAGACTTTCGATGCAATTGCTAGAATCCAGCATCAAATGAAAATTACGCAAAGCCGACAAAAGAGTTATGCAGACAAAAGGCGGAGATCCTTAGAGTTTGATGAAGGAGACTTCGTGTTTCTCAAGGTATCGCCCATGAAGGGGATTATGCGCTTCGGTAAGAAAGGGAAACTTAGTCCAAGATATATTGGACCTTATGAAATTATCGAGCGCATTGAAAAGGTCGCTTACAGATTAGCGTTACCTCCAGAATTGTCGGCAGTGCATAATGTATTTCATGTGTTGATGCTGAGAAAATATATACCAGATCCGTCCCATGTGTTGAAGCATGAGCCTATTCAAATCTATGAGGATTTGACATATGAGGAACAACCTATTCGAGTATTGGCTCGTGAAGAGAAAGTACTGAGGAATAAGACAATCCCACTAGTGAAGATTTTGTGGAAAAATCACAACATTGAAGAAGCTACGTGGGAACGAGAATATGAGATGAGGAGTTTATACCCCCATTTGTTCTAATTTTCGAGGAAGAAAATTTTATAAGGAGGGGTGAATGTGACAACCGGGAAATTCAGGCAATTCTCGGATGAAAATGTACAAATGTATGCATATAACAATTTGTACTATTTAAAGAGTGAAATAAATGTATTTATATTGTTTAGAATATATGAAAATGTTCTAACAATACTGACGAGTAAGAATTCAGTGTTAGAAAAATTCACTGAGTTGAAACGGGTGAAACGGTGCCAAAACCGGCATTGAAAACCCTAACTGGGACAATAAAAGACGGAAAACTTCCGGGATTAATTTTGATCAAACAGAAGCAGTTTAAATTAATCCGACTGCACAGGAAACCTCAGGAACACGCCGGGACGATTTCAGGAAAATTTCGGCTCGAACCGGTATCGGTAAAAAATAGTCGAATTAATATGAATAGTAAAAGTCAAAGTCAACTTTTACTTTAGCAATTATGACATCATTAATCCATTTGATAAATGGAAAGAAAATGGTGGTTGGTAGCATTTATGGCCATGATTCATCTACTTTTTGATCTAAAGGCCAAGATTTGGCCAAAATTCATCATTTTTAATTTGTGAAAATTATGGAAAGTATTAGTGTTGAAAGGTGGTGAAATCTCATTGGTGGAAAGCCAAATTAATTGGCCTTTTAGTGGCATAAGTCGGCCACTTTTGGAACAAAGAGTCGAGACCAAATTTCAAGCCAAAAACCAAAGAAAAATTTTCTAAGTATCCTTCCATGGTGGAGCCGTGAGCTACCAAGGGAGACCAAGCAATTCCTTCAATTTTTCTTCACCAAATTTGTGTCAAAACATTCCTTGAAGACAAAGGAAGCAATTGACTAAGGTAACTCCCCTTGCACTTAACTTTTTCTTGGGTTTTCTTCAAGAAAACCGTGGGATGAATAGTGAAATAAGATGGAAAATTTTTGGTTGTTTTCCATGATTTGATGCTTGGGTTTTGTTAAGGGTGTAATAAGGAAGAAAACAATGTATTTGGTTTAAAGAAAAACCAAAATTTTGTTGGTTTTCCAAGGGAAAAACCGTGGGTTACCTTAGGTAAACAATGAAAAATTTTTGTGGTTTAATTGATAACATGCTTTCAAGTTAAATTTTGTGAAGAATAAACCATGAATTTCATTATGGAAAGCTTGAAAAAAATTTTGGTGTGCATTTACATAATGTGGCCGTGGGGTTACCTAAGGGTTTGGAAGAAAAATTTGCATGGTTTTATGTGATGTTTGGTTAATTGAAATCATGCATTTTAAAATGTAAATGATGAATTTATAATTGAAAGCATGAAAAAAAAAATGTTGTGCATGATTTTCATTCATTGGTCGTGGGTTATATATGGTAAAAACCCTAAGAATTTGGTTGAAAAATGCAATGTAAATGGGCTTGAAAATGTGTTGAGAAAATGACATTGAATAGCCAAAAAAGTGGTTGAAAAATTTGAGAAGTTTGGTTCGGTTTGGTTGTGAAAACCGAAACCAAAACTAAGGGCAAAATTGTGAAAAAAATTTTGTAATGTGGTTGAAAATGTGAAATTGGAATTTTGTGAGCTTTTATGTAAAAGTTTGGAAAACTTTTACATAAAATAGGCTTGTGGTATAGTACGTGGCAGGTACATATGGTTCGAGGCGTACCTAACGCCGGAAGCCTTAAATTACGCCGAAATGCTGCCGAAATTTCGAAAACGGCATTCGGGGTAAAATGGGAATTAAAAATAAAAAGTTTAGGGTCGGGTCGGAAACCCGAGTGCCTAATGGAAAATTGAATAAGGAAAACCTAAGGGGTGGTTCGTGAATAGTAACCCGTCCCTTTAAAAATTTAAAACGCGAGTGAAATTAAAAAACCGACCCCGAGGGGGGGGCGTTTTTGGAAACGAAATAAAGGTCCGAGTCGGGAACGGAAAATCCGAGCCTCGGAGACCTAGGTCGGGAATGTCTAAATGAGTGTTTTAAATACTAGTGAAATGTCCATTTGAGACTCCGAAACGATAGAAAATCGCTAAACCGACGTAAGGGTCGGAATAGTGCTTCCCGAGAGTCGGGAAAGTGAAAAGTGGAAATAAAATAAAAAACAAACCCGGTAATGATTAGAAAAGAGTCAGAAAAGTTCCTGAGAGCCAAAAATGTAGTCTGGATCGGGAAAATTTCCATCAGGGCCAAAATTGTAATTTTGCCAAAATATAGGGGTAAAATCGTAATTTTACCAAAATGCAGGGGCAAAAGTGTAATTTTGCAAAAGTTAAGAAAAATGGGGAAAATGATAAGTAAAGCCTAAAAATTTATAAATAGGTTTTATTTAAGCTTTTAAATGAAAAATAAAAGCTATAAATTGAACTAAAAATTAACAGACAAGGTTTTGTCTGTAGGATCCAAAAATCGACCTACGAGGAGGGCGATCAAAGATCCACGAGAGAAAAAAAGAAGAGACTGATAAGGTATGTTCAGACATTTACCTGTCTGCAACATATAGCATTATTGTTGCTAACTTTGATTTACTAACTATAAGTTAGGTACATATGTGCTACGGACACTATTATAGAATAGAGAGAGAGACGTAATGTGCTACGGGCACTATTGAGGATGGACACATTGTTAATTGTACTTCGGGCACTAGAGCGAGGTTGATGAAACTCACTCACCTAAAAATTAAAATGTGAACCATTCCTAACCACAGGACAATGTGAAGTCACTGGGTTAGAATTTTAAAAAGTCGGTAATGAAACCACTTTCGGGCGTACCAGCCTTCCGTACAGGGAGGTACTTTTGCCTTCGGGGCTATGAGATTAAGGCTGTGGAGGTCAGCACTAATGTACCGCTCCCAGTCATGCGCACTTAAATAGTACTGCCAGCCTGAGCTCAAAACCAGAACATAATTAAAGATAATTACCCAAAACTGAAACTGTGCCATAATTGAGCATAAGACAGTTTAGTGAGAGCACTAACATCGCGGTAGATGTACTAGTGTGATATAGTGTTGTGGTCAAACTTACTATTCACATATGAATAGTGGTCAAAGTTACTATTTACATATGAATAGTTATCAAAGGTACTATTTATGATGAATAGTATTATACATAGAAATTTTATTTCTTGCATGTTTGAACTTACTGAGCCTGTAGCTCACCATTTTTGCTAATGTTGTAGGTAAGCGGCCAGCTCAGTAGCTTGTTTGACTGGATGCGGAAGGGATGGCGCGTGTCAAATGGGATAACTGGGCGAGGGATATGGTCCTGCCAGAGTCTTTCTACTGAGCGATAAAAAGAAAAAAAAAAGGAGAAACAGTCTTTTGTAATATTATATATTTTACGAAATACTGTAATATGTAAATTACTTTGTACTTGCCAACAAAGTAAATAGTGGGAAATGGTTTACATGATGTTTAAAAAAAAAAATTTCCCAAAAACGACATAATTTAAAAAGAGAGAGATAAGCCGGCGACCCATGAGAGTACATTCTATCGCAGTTAGCGATAAATCTCAACTATAATAGTATTGTATGATCTCTACGAGGGGCGGGCCGCCACAGCTTCACCTTTAGATTTCGGCAGAGCATCCAGGCTGCATTAAGGACCAGATTGAAGTTCAGCACAGCATTCCATCCTCAGACCCACGGTCAGTCCGAGAAGACCATATAGACATTAGAGGATATGTTGAGAGCTTGTGTCCTAGACTTCAAAGCAATCTAGGATCAGAAGCTACCTTTGATCGAGTTCTCGTACAATAACAGCTACCATTCCTCGATCGGGATGACACCATACGAGGCGCTATATGGGAGAAAATGCAGATCTCCGGTTCATTGGTATGAGACCAAAGAGAAACAGCTTATCAGCATGGACTTCATTAGAAATACAACGGCAGATGTGAAGCTGATATGAGAGAGGCTAGATACAGCGCATAGTCACCAAAAGAGTTACGCAGATAAGCATCGTAGACCCCTTAAGTTTCGAGAAGGAGACTCAGTCTTTCTTAAAGTGGCACCCATGAAAGGGGTGATGCACTTTGAAAAGAAGGGAAAGCTCAGTTTTAGGTATATAGGACACTTCGAGATAATCGAGAGAGTCGGGAATATGGCTTACAGATTAGCACTTCCTCCCGAGTTAGCTTTACTACACAATGTCTTCTATGTCTCGATGCTGAAAAAGTACGTGCCAGACAGCTCCCATGTTTTGAGCTAAAAAGCCGTAGAAGTCCACACTGATCTGACGTATGAGGAGAAACCTGTGTAGATCTTAACCAAGGAAGAGAAGGTGCTTAGAAAAAAAGTCATACCCCTGGTAAAAGTGTTGTGGCGAAACCAAAGTATAGAGGAAGCCACATGGGAACGGGAGGAAGATATGAAAAAAGACTTCTCGAAATTATTCTAATTTTAGAGGATGAAAATTTTATAAAAAGGGTAGGTTGTAATGACCCCCATATTCATGAAACCTACTTACCGTGTAATAAGTAATTAAGGAATGAAATTGGAATAATTTGATGCCTTTTAGTGCACATTTGAAGAACATGGTCAGGTACACGACCGTGTAAGTGGCTGTGTACCATTCAGACTGTGTATGTGTGAGAGACTGTGTAAGTATAACACGATTAGGTACACGACCGTGTAAGTAGCCGTGTACCGCTTGGATGGTAGAACATGTAAGAGGTCATGTTCCAGGGACTGGGCATGTTGAGCCATCTCAACTGGTACACGTCTGTGTCTGGAGTGCACATGCCCGTGTTACATGATACACGCCTGTGTTGAATGCCGTGTATTAAGCAGAGAGCCTCTGTAATGACTCTCATGATTCATGAAACTTAATTATTATGTAATGAGTAATTAAGTTAATAAATACAGTATATTTTCTAGTTGAATGAATTAAACGGGTACAGTAACGTTTAATTACTATTCATGCAATGAAAGGAGTAACCGACAGTAAATCGATTCACCCTATTATGTGTATGTGCATATAAGACACACAGTATCAAGAAACCGGTCCAGATGACCATTTCTTGACACAAAACTGGTGAGTAAGTCATCAGTACGCTCGGACCGGTTATCTGAGCACAATAGCGATAATTACCCTAACAGAGGTACAATATCGAGAAAAATGATCCAAATGACCTCTTCTCCAGAAACTGATAAAATCAGAGTCAGAATGCTCAAACTAGTCAGTTAAGCAGAAAACAGTGAATAGTAAATAGTAGATACATAGTATCAGGTTAATGGCGAAGACAGCCTTAATTTGACATAAAACTGATATATTAACAGTCAGTAAGCTCAATTTAGTTAATTGAAATCAAAACATGAATTTTAGTTTGAGAGATACACAGTGTCGGGAAAGGGGTCAAGACGACCTTTTCTCAGCCTGAAATTGATATATTTAGACTCAAAACGCTCAAATTAGTCAATTGAGCACAAAACACGTTTTTTGAGGTGGGGTCACACAGATCCCAAAAACGAATCCAGATGACATCAGATGGATGTAAAACTGATAAAATTGAAATCAGCACGTCCAAATTAGTCAGGAGAGACTGTGTTTGAAATTTCACGCGAAAACGCCTCGTTATACGTGCGCAAGGACAACACAGAGTAAACACAACCACATTATAGGAAATGAATAGTAAAATAGACATAGAATGGGCTCATAAGCATTACAACCCAACCAAAAATTATCAGTATAAATATCGGATTCAGAAAATCCGATTTCGGTCGAAATCTAGAACACAGTCGAGAAAAGACCGAACACCACTGTGGGAAATTAGACTGTTAAGAAGAGTTTTTACAGATGA
The DNA here is from genome assembly GCA_035233585.1 of Antiaris toxicaria. NCBI lineage: Eukaryota > Viridiplantae > Streptophyta > Magnoliopsida > Rosales > Moraceae > Antiaris > Antiaris toxicaria. The sequence goes on from CP141155.1 coordinate 5,340,086, forward strand.
ATTTCCCCCTTAGAAAACCGCGTATTCCAGCTGAAAAGGTAGCAGAAAACATGCTGCAAAGTAGCCCAAAAGTGGCCACTAAAATATTGAAATAGGCTATGACACATTAAATAAAAAATGCAATAGTTTTGTCACATGGCCAACCATGCATTTAAGGCACTTGACCCCTTTGTGTGTGCCAGTGCCCTTCGGTTTTGGTGTAGGCAGATGACAGGGGATTTGTTCCCCAATTTGGCTAAATTTTAGCTTAATTAAGTGAGCTTAGGTTGATTAATTTTGGGTTAGATTTGCCTATAAAAGAACATGCTTGACCTAAGGTGTCATTTTTTTTCTTTTGCTCACCCAAGAGAACACAACTCTCTCTCATTTCTCTCTAGAAAATCCAAACCCCTTCCAGCCCCAAAAAGCTAACCATTCCTAGCCAAGAAACCCAACCAAAACTCACCCATAAACTTGCCAAAAATCAGCCACCACCTAGCTTGTGTTGGAGCTACTTCTTCAAGCTATTTCAAGATCATTTTGGGGTAAGTTGCTAGGACTTGTTTTTGTGGTTTTGTTGATTTTCTTTAGCATGATGATAAGAAGGAATTTTTGTGTTCTTTCCTAGCAAAAGCCCACCCCTTTTTCACCAAGGTCCCCATGGTTTTGGTTACCCACCCTTGGTCCAGATTGTGCTTGGTTCATAGCACATAAGGTAAAAACTGAAACCCTATTTAAGGTTTAGTTTTGTTTAAGATTTGATCAAGGAAATTTATTTGTATTTATTTGTGCAATGGGTTATAATAAGTTTATTTTGAGCCTTTAACATTTTATTTTTAAGTTTATATAGTTGTGTGATTGTGGTTTAAGTTTTTGTTATAGATGTGTGAATGGACGTTTTTAGGATTGGCTGGAAACCAACGTGTCCTCAATTTTAGGCCACGGGTTTGGCCATTTTTGACCACCTTATGGTCCGATTTTGGGATTTGGTAAAACATGAAGTTTTAAGAAAATTTTGTTACGGTCATTTTGTTTAAATAACTATTGGCCAAATGACTCTAAGATAAGTTTTTCGAGTAGTTTTTAACCGAAGTTCAAAACTGAGATCAAAATCCTGAGCAACAGGAACAGTCTCGGGTTTTGTTAAATATGACCACTTTAGATTCCGAACCGGATCTCGAACTTAACAAGAAAGTTTTAGATCTCGTCGAAATCTTAAAATTGACCTACACGTGTTTTAGAAATTTAGCCGTTTTGGGCTCCAAACACAGCTGTATTTATGCAAGCATAAAACTGGAATTTTTATAAAACTAGACACAAGTTTAGCCACGAGTTTGATAAGTTTAGGACCTATTAGAATTTGATTTGAGCTCCGAGATGAACATGAAAGTTGTTCATCTAGTCGAGGACGAAAAGTTTTATGTTTATCAAATTTACAAATTAAACATTTCGAATAAGTTTTAAAACAGTTTCGATAAATGGTTCAAGAACCACTTTTAAAAACAAACACCAAAATGTGTTCTTCCCTTTTTAAAATGAAAATATGGTTTTATTAAAACGCCCCCATTTTCCAACGGGGTGATATAGGGGTGGTTTCAAAGAACATAAAATTTTAAAATATTTTATAAGACTTCTAAAACAATTTTCAAAATAAATAAAACAGTAGAGATAGCCCTGTAGGCTACCACACCAAATAAGCTAAGTAACCTGGTAGGCTACATAGTCAATGATGCGTGAGGTAACCGGTCAGTTGACTGATCGGTTAACTAATCAAGGTCTGAGTTTGAACGATATAGTGAGGAACGGTGATTGGTTTGCCAGATAAATGCATTAATCAAGCACGATTATAAATTAAATACCAAATTCTCAAAGTAGAACAGTTGGGTACTGATGGGGCTCCGTACCATACAACAATACATATTATAGTCACTAACAGTAGGAGTGACCTAAGGACGGTGTTAATTAATTTATTAGGTAATAAATTAATTAGCCACGACTAGACGATCAAACTCACCAAAAACAAAGCAAGTTAGTACCGATGGCAATCGGTAACATACGTTAATATCTATGTTAGTCACTAACGGTATTAGTGACTCAGCAATGGGTATTGATGGAATACGTTATGATGACAGGTAGTTACCTATAATTTGACAAGGGTGAGAGTATAAGTTTTGCCTGTAGATCAGGTAAGTACAACTCCACCTATAGCATGAGTAGAAATGAGTTTAAAATAATGTTTTTACACTATGTTAAGTATGCAAATCATGCACAGTTGTTGCATAGCATGTCGTAAGAGCATATAGCTTCATAGTCGCGTAGATTTATGAAAGCATGAGGTAGACGCCATACATCCATATCACGTATGATTAGGGGATAGCCTAGTAGAGCTTATGGCATAAAGATATCAGAAACGATTAAACAATTGGGTAATCATTAAGTGTGTCGTACCGGCCTCTTCCGCTTGAAGAGGTTTTTCAGTTTAAGTATGATGAGCCTCCGTTTACGGCTCTTAAGTTTATGATCATAGACATTTCCGATAATCCGCACACATTCAGTATTGATACACTGGCCCTCAGCTAGACATAGGAAAGATAATAAATATTGAAGCATAATGTGAGCATAATCGGTTCATGCATTGTTCACTATATGCTTTAGTTATAGTTATAGCATGATTCCAGCCATAGTAGATATACATTCAGTTACATGATGCTTTCTGTTATGCATTCAGTATGTGATATTTCAGTTATACTATGTGTGATGCTTTGGATTTGCATCTAATATGTGGAATGATTCAATGCATGACATGCTTATATGTTTTAAGTATGTATTATGATTTAAACATGTTTTACGGATGACATGTTGTACTTACTGGGCATAAAGCTCATAGTGTGTGTTCATGTCGTAGGTAAGCGACCTATGCCTTAGACCATAATGGACAGTGACGGCGATAGAGGCAGATGTAAGGGTGAGGTTATGGATACCACCGTAAGTTTTGACTTCCGCATAGTATTCAGCAAACATTATATTTTGAGTAGTAATTAGTTAAGCGATTTCATAAGTATGTATTTAAGATTGAACTTTAGTTGTTTGAACTTTTGTATTTGTAAAGTATATGTACGTGAATAGTAGAAAACGTACGCATTAAAAAAAATTCCTAAAATTATAGTAACTAAGTAGGTAAGGTCCAGTAGTAGATTTCAAGTTAGTTTAAGTATCAGTAATTTTAAGTAACGGTCCGAGCCGCTTAGGGTCAAGGACGTCATAGCAATAACCACAAGAGGAAGGAAAATCGAAGTAACTAAGGTTAACAGAAGAATTTTTCACAGAAGAGAAACAACCGAGGAGGAAACGGCAACTAACTTCTGATGTGCCCAAAGTGTGGAAGAAAGCATCCAGAAGAATGCAAGTAGGGGACAAGTGGTTGTTTCATCTGTGGCAAGGAAGGTCTCTTCACCAAAAATTGTTTTTCTAACTCACAGAACCAGCATAACCAAGCCCATACAATGAGCAACCAACTTCATGCCGTTCAAACCAAAATTGAAGGCCCTTCGATATCGGAAGGCAGATTGGAAGCTCTGGACAACTAAGGGAGAATCTACACTTATACGAGGAACGATGTTGAAGTTGGAACTTCCGCCATGGTGACAAGTCAGCTTTCTATCGCCAACTCAAAAGCATTGGTGTTGTTCGATTCTGGAGCCACTCATTCTTTTGCATCATCTGAGTTTGCTAGAAAGATAGATAGAGACTTGGATAGGATGAATCAGACTTTTAGGATAGCTCTTCCTTCAGGGGAAGTTTTGTTGTCTAATTACTGAGTGTGTTACGTACCAGTAATTATCTATGACAGAGAGCTGAGCATTGATTTGATCAGTATCGACATGTTCATTACGATGTAATCTTGGGAATGGACTTCCTTATGAAGTACAACACCATCATAGACTGCCAGAGGCAAGAAGTTGGTTTTGGACCTATTGGATGTGAGAAGTTCGTCTACTCGGGTATGCCCCTAAAGCGACCAAAGGTGATAATTTCAGCAATGAAGGCTCACAAGATGTTATACAATGGATGCACAGGGTTTCTAGCACATGTGGTGGATAAGACCTAAGAAACAGAAATAGGACCCGAGAACATGTCGATAATCAAAGAGTTCGTGGAAGTATTTCCAGAAGACCTTCTAGGACTTCCAACCAGAGTGCGAAATCTCATTTAAGATTGAGCTTCTACCAGGATCAGCCCCCATCTCTAAGGCTCTATATCGAATGGCCCCTGTAGAGCTCAAGAAGCTCCAAGCCCAACTGAAGGACTTGATGGGCAAGGGATTTATTCGACAGAGTTTTTCACCCTGTGGAGCACCTTTACTGTTCGTGAAGAAGAAAGATGGAACACTGAAGATGTGCATCTACTACATAGAATTGAACAAGATCACAATTAAAAATAAGTATCCATTACCACGAATTAACAACTTGTTTGACCAACTTCGAGGCACTACAGTATTCTCCAAGATCGATCTACATTCATGGTACTATCAACTACGAATCAAGGAGGAGGATGTACCTAAGATAGCCTTTTAAATGTGATACAGATATCACGAATTTCTCATCATGGCATTCAGGCTAACAAATGCCCCAGCTGCTTTCATGGATTTAATAAATCACGTATTTAAGGACTATTTGGATAAGTTTGTCATTGTATTCATCAATGACATACTTATACACTCCAAGATGAAGGAGGAGCATGTAGAGTACCTAAGGATCGCCTTATGCATGTTGAAGGATCACCAGCTGTATGCCAAATTCTCCAATTACAAGTTTTGACTGGAGAAGGTTCATTTCTTAGGTTACGTAGTCTCCAAAGAAGGAGTATCATAGACCCCACGAAGATTGACATAGTTAGTCCATAGCCAGCTCCGAAGAACGTGATAGAAATACGTAGTTTTCTCGTTTTAGCAGGATATTACTAACGCTTTGTTGAAGGTTTTTCTAAGTTAGTAGTGCCACTCACAACATTTACCAGAAAGGAAAAGAAGTTCAAGTGGACAGACAAGTGTGAGGAAGGTTTTCAAGAGCTGAAACGGTAACTCACAAGCGCTCCGGTACTAACCATTCTAGACGCTGGTCAAGGAAGCTTCGTAATTTTTAGTGATACATCTAAAACGGGATTAAGAGCTGTTTTGATGCAGAGAGATAGAGTAGTTGCATACGCCTCACGACAGCTTAAGGATCACAAGAAAAACTATCCAGTGCATGATCTGGAACTCACAGTGATAGTTTTTGCACTAAAGATTTGGAGGCACCACCTCTATGGAGTCAAGTGTGAGATCTACATCGACCACCAGAGCCTCAAGTATATCTTCACGTAGAAGGAGCTCAACATGAGGTAACGAAGATGGCTAGAGTTGGTTAAGGATTATGACTGTGAAATCCTTTACCATTTGAGCAAAGCCAACAAGGTGGTCGATGCATTAAGTCGAAAGTATTCTACTTCGCTTATGGCTATCAGCACCCTGCCAAGAGCTCTACAAAGGGAGCTATGCAGCAACAAGATCGAGATTCTAATGGGAAGATTATCTGACCTAACTCTCAAATCGATACTTTTAAATAAGATCAAGGCCGGCCAAGAACTTGATTTATCCTTGATCAAGTCACGAAAGGAAGTTATGGAGGACAAAGCTTCAGAATTTAGAGTCTCTAAAAATGACATACTTTATTACAAGGACAGAGTATGTGTTCTGAAAGATGAAGAACTCAAGAAGTGAATCCTTTTAGAGGCTCATGAAGTGCCATATTCCATACATTCGGGAGCCAATAAGATGTATAAAGACCTGAAAAGAAACTTTTGGTGGCTCGGAATGAAGAACGACATCACTGAATTCGTAACAAATGCCTTACTTGTCAGAAAAATAAGGCGGAACACCAACGCACGGCAGGATTTTGTAATATAGGTAATCGTAGACAGATTTTGTAGTCGGATTGCCAAGAACCTCCGGCGGCAATGATGCAATGTAGGTAAGCATAGACAAATTGATGAAATCAGCTCGATACTTAGCCATAAAGGTTAGCTATTCGATAGAATGATTAACAGAGATCTATGTGGCCCAGATAGTAAGGCTGCATGGAGTGCCAAAGTCAATCATTTCAGATCATGACGGTCGTTTCACATCTAGGTTTTGGCAAAGTGTTCAAACTACATTAGGATCCAAGTTAAAGTTCAGCACAACCTTCCACCCTCAAACTGATGGGTAATTTGAAAGGACCATACAGACATTGGAAGACGTGTTGAGGGCTTGCATCCTAGACTTTAAGGGGAACTGGGACAAAAGGCTACCCTTGATGGAGTTCTCGAACAACAACAGCTATCACTCCTCAACAGGAATGGCACCATACGAGGCACTTTATGGAAGGAAATGCAGGTCCCTAGTTCATTAGCATGAGACCGAAGAGAAACGACTAGTTAGCATGGACTTCATCAAGAATACCATGGTAGACATGAAGGTGATATGAGAAAGGTTAGGTACAGCGCACAGTCACTAAAGAGTTTTGCCGATAAGCACCATAGACCTTAGAGCTTCAAGTAGGAGACTCAGTCTTTCTCAAGGTAGCGCTCATGAAAGGGGCGATGCACTATGAAAAGAAAGGGAAGCTTAGGCCTAGGTACATAGGATCTTTCAAGATAATTGAGAGAGTCGAGAACGTAGCATATAGATTAGTGCTCCCTCCCAAGTTAGCTTTAGTGCACAACGTCTTTCACATTTCTATGCTAAAAAAGTATGTGCCAGATAGTTCTCGTGTTTTGAGTTAAGAACCCATTGAGGTGCATGCTGATCTAACCTACGAGGAGAAACCTATGTAGATCCTAGCTAGAGAAGAAAAAGTGCTAAGGAATAAAGTCATACCCCTTGTGAAAGTCTTGTGGCGAAATCACAACATCAAGGAAGCCACATGGGAATGCAAAGAGGACATGAAACGAGACTTCTCAGAGTTATTCTAATTTTCGAGGATGAAAATTTTTAAGAAGGGTAGATTGTAATATCCGCCAAGATCATGGACATAATTTACTTTAAGACAAGTAATTAAGTCTATGAATATTGTTTAAATTACCGTTTTGAATAAATTAAACGGTTAATTTCTATTCATACGATGAAAGGGACAACCGAAAATAAATCGGTTCACCTTATCACATATGAGTATTTGTGTGTGACACGCAGTATTAAGAAATTGGTCAAGACAACCTTTTCTTGACACGAAACTGATGTACTTATGATCAGTACGCTCAAATTAGTTATCTGAGCACAAAAGTTAATTTTGAATGATAAATATGTAGTATCAAGAAAATGGTCGAGTTGACATTTTCTTGACACTTAGCTGATATATTTATGATCAGTATGCTTAAATTAGTCAATTAAGCACAAAACGTGAAGTTATGAATGAGATATACGTAGTATCGGGAAAAGGGTCAAGACGATATTTTCTCAATCCAAAACTGATATATTTAGAGTCAGTACACTCAAACTAGTCAATTGAGTACAAAAAGTGATTTCCGAGTAGGGATCACACAGTATCCAGAAGTTGGTCAAGACGACATTAGATTGGCATAAAACTGATAAATTCATGATCAGCATGCTCAAATTAGCCAAGATAGCCTGTGTCAAAATTTTTAGTATAGAAAGTGTACTATGCATACACTGTGTTGGTACAGTTTAGAACATAACCACAAAGCTAAAGTGGAATAGTAAGCAGACACAAAGTAAGCTCATAAGCACTTACAACCCACTGAAACGATTAGAATAAGATGTAATGACCACCATGTTCATGGAACCTAATTACTCTGTAATAAATAATTAAGTTAATGAATACAGTATAATTTTCCAATTTGAATGAATTAAACAGGTAAATAAACGTTTAATTACTATTCATGCAGTGAAAAGGGCAACCGAGAGTGAGATTGGTTTACCTTAGTACATGTGAGTGTGTGTGAGAGACATGCAGTATCAAGAAACCGGTCTAGACGACCATTTCTTGACACAGAATTGATGAGCTAGTCATCAGTACACTCAAACTGGTTATCTGAGCACAACAGTGAAATTTTGCCTAATAAATATACAGTATCAAGAAAGTGGTCGAGATGACGTTTTCTTGACATAAAGCTTATATATTTATAGTTAGCATGCTCAATTTAGTCAATTGAGCACAGAACATGAAATTTTGTTTGAGGCATACACAGTATCGGGAAAAGGGTCAAGACGACCTCTTCTCAGTCCAAAACTGATATATTTAGACTCAGAACACTCAAACTGGTCAATTGAGCACAAAAGGTGATTTCGAGTCGGGATCACACAGATCCAGAAAACTGGTCTAGACAACCTCAGATGGACATAAAACTGATAAATTTGAAATTAACACGTCCAAATTAGTCAGGATAGACTGTGTTTGAAATTTTACACAATAAAATTATACTATACATGTGCAGTATCAGCACAGTGTAGACACAACTATAATACCATAAATGAATAATAAACAGGCACAGAATGGGCTCATAGGCACTACAACCCAACCAGGAATGAATAGTATAAAAATTGGATCAAGAAAATCCATGTTTCGTCAAGGTTTAAAACACTGTCGAAAAAGGACCAAACGCCGTTAGAGGAAATTAAACTGCTAAGAGAAGCTTTTACAGATGGATTTTCCTCCTCAAAAACTGTGTAGGAGGGTAGCTAAACACAGCTCTAGGGGACAATGTGGAAAAATTTCTCTTGAAATAAGGAAACATGTCTTGTAAGCTTTTGATTAAAATATTAAAAAGGTGTAGACAAACACTATAGACTTTAGCAAAGCCATTAATGCAATTTGGGCTCCTTTTTCTCCTTGTTCCCATTGGTTTTTAGGGAGGGCAGTAGCAGCAAATTTTGTCTCCTTAAGCTTGGTTAAGTTTGGTTTGATTTGGGTTGGTTAGGTGAGGTTAATTATGCTTTAGTTTGCCTATAAATAAGTGTAAGAGGCCTTATGCCTCATTTTCTTTCTTTTGGCTCACCAAAAGCTTCAAGAAAACAAACACTTTCTCTCCCTTCTCTTCAGCCAAAACCAACGCCCTTGCAGCCCCAAAACACACCAAAGTTCACCAAAATTTTTACCAAAAATCAACCACACTCTAGCTTGGGTTGGAGTCTTTCACTCAAGCCACTTCAAGGTCATTTCAAGGTAATGTTTTAGAACCCTCCCTTGGTGATTTTAGTTGTTCGTTTAGCTTGTTAATAAGAGGGAAATTTTTGTGTTTCTTTCTAGCCCTAGCCGACTCCATTTTCCCCCTTGGTCTACATGAAAATTTGGTCACCACTTGGTTCGGTTGTGCTAGGTTCAAGCACGCTAAGGTAAAAACCCGAAAACCTCTTCCTTGCGGTTTAGTTTCATTTAAGTTTCAATGTTGAAGAGATTTATTGTGTATTTTAAGCAATGGGTTGTAATAAGTTTGTTTTGAGCCCTTAGCATTTTGTATTTATGTTTTTGTGCTTGTGTGGTTGCGATTTAAATTTTTGTGGATGGCTAATTGTATGGACGTTTTAGGGTTTGGCTGGAAACCAAACCTGTCCCAGATTCTTAGCCATGGATTTGTGGATTTTTGAGCATGTTTCGTATAGATTTTGAGATTTTGAAAATACAAAAGTTTTAGAAAATTTTGTTACGGTCATTTTAACGTCAAATAGCCTTTAGCCAAAAATGACAGCAAGATAGGTTTTCAAAATATTTTATAACCGGAGTTCAAAACTAAGACTGAAACCTGGGGAAAGGGGACAGTCTCGGGTTTTTATAAAAATGAGCAACATAGAATCCGAACCGGATCTCGGCCTCAACATGAAAGTTTTAGATCACATCAAAAACTAAAAGATGGCTTATGTGAGTTTTAAAAATTCGGCCGTATAAAGCCCCAAATAGTGTAGTTTTAATTAACCGAAAAACTGGTAGTTTTCTAAAACCGGGACTAATTTTAGCCACGGGTTTACAAGGTTTAGGACCCATTAGAGTTTGAATCGAGCTCCGAGATAAACATAAAAGTTGTTCATCTCGTTGAGGATCAAAAGTATCATGTTCGCCAAGTTCACAAATTCAATCGGTTAAAACAAGTTATAAACAGTTTTTTGAAAAAGAGTTTAAAAACCCCCTTATTAAACGAACACCAAAATGTGTTCTTTTTAAACAAGAAAATGGTTTTAAGAAAAACACCCTTACCTTCCAATGGGGTGTAAGGGAAATCGTGTTCAAAACCTAAGGAAATGATTTTCACAAAAACAAAAGACATTTTTTCAGTAATAATTTTCAAACCAGAAAAGGTTACCTGATAAACTACACGATTATCATGCGAGGTAACCAAGTAGATAACTAGCACGATTCGATATATAGCCCGTACGCGAGGTAACCAGTTAGTTGACTAGCCAGTTAACCAACCAATATTGAGATAGAAGAGAGAGGGAAACGTTAATTAATTTATTGAGGAGATAAATTAATTACCCATGATTAGAGGCTAGACTCTCAAAAAGAGAACAGTTAAGTACGGATAGGGATCGGTACCCTACAACGATAAAAATTTTATTAGTCACTAATGACCATAGTGACCTAAGAGCGAGTTTTAACATAAATACATTATGATTATAGGTAGAGACCTATAAATTGATGAGGCCAGGTACAAATTTGCCTATAGATCAGGTAAGTATAACTCTGCCTGCAGCATGAACAAAATGAGTTTAAAGTACTATTTTTACTCTAGGTTAAGTATGCAAATCGTGTATGATTGTTGCATAGCATGATAGAATCGTTTATAATTTCATAATCGTGTAGATTATTGAATAGCACGAGTTAGATGCCTTTATATCTCTATCGCGCATGATTAGTGGATAGCCTAGTAGAGCTTATGGCATGATGATAGTAACTCATGAGCTCAATAATTGAGTAATCATTAAGCGTGTCGTACTGGCCTCTCAAGCTAGAAGAGGTTTTTCAGTTTAAGTATGACGAGCCCAAGTTCAAGCTCAAAAGAGAGTTGTGGTCTCAATGAATCCGTAGATCTGTACGCATTTGATACTGACACACGGGCTCTTAGACAAGTAAAGAAAGATAATGCATAATGAAGCATAATTGAGCATAATCGGTTGATTCATAGTTCACGATATGCTTTAAGTTATAGTGATAATATGCTTCTGAGTTATGTGATATGTTGTGCTTTCAGTTATATGACACATGATATGTATTCATGATGTGCTTTGAAGTTACGATGTGTTTATCAGTATGATATGCCTTTAAGCTATGGCATATGTTTTTAAATGATAGTTTTGCGGATTCAGTGTTGTACTTGCTGAGCGTAAAGCTCATCATGTGCGTTCATGCTGTAGGTAAGAAACCTACGGGCTAGACTCCGATGGATGATGACGACGACAGAGTGGATGTGAGAGTTAAGGTTATGGATACCATCATAAGTTTGCCTTCAACACTATGTTGAGTAACCCTTTTTATTTTGAGAACCAAACTTATGTTAAGTAATGACCAGTTCAGTATTTCTTGAGTATGTATGTATGTATGTTTGATCTCAAGTTGTAATTAAGACCCTTATGTGATTATAAAGTATATTTAAGTATGTATATCTACAGAAAAGCATACGTATTTAAAAAAAATCCCCCAAAATAATGATATTAAGATAAATAGTTTTAAGCAAGTTAAGTATGTTGAAATTTAAATTAAGTAAGTTTGAGTAATAGTTTTTAAGTAAGTTAAGTAATAGCAGTTTTAAGTGACGGTTCGGGGCCGTCAAGGCTCCGGGTCATCACATAAGAATCGAATCAAGAGAATCCATTTTTCGGTAAAGGTTTGGAATACAACCGGACAATTATCGAACACCATTGTGGGAAATTAAACTGATAAGAGAAGTTTTTACAGATAAATTCCCACCTCAAAAACTGTCCCTAGCAGCCAAGAGACAAGGTGAAAAAGATTTCCTTGAAATAAGGAAACATGTTGGAATTTTTGAATTAAAAAAGGGGGTTTTTGAAGACAAGCACTATTACTTTTTACAAAGCCTTAAATGCAAATGTGGGCTATTTTTTTTTTAGCCTCCCTCATTTTTCTACATGGGGCAGCAATTGAAAATTTTGTCTCCCCAAGCTTAGCCAATTAAGATTAATAAATTTGCTTAGAGTTGATTAAACTAGTTTAGGGTTGGTCTATAAATAGATCACCTTGGCCATTTGAATCAGTTTCTTCTTCTTGCTCCCTTACACACTCTAAAGCAACCAAAATTTCTTCTTCTTCCTCTCAGCCAGTCGAGCCCCTTCTCAACCAAAAACACACCTAAAAATTTGTTACAAGTTGCTTGGATCGGACTCATTCTTTAGGTCGCACATCGCTAGGACCCTTTTCTTTGTGGCTATTGTCTTTAGTTAAGCTTTGACCTCAAAGGGATTTATTATGTATTTGAGCACATGAGTTGTAATAAGTTTGTTTTGAGCTTTAAGTACTTTATCATGTGGTTATGTGGTTGTGTGATTATGGTTTTTGTTTTACGGTTTGTGATATGCTTGGATAGTTAGTGTTTGCATAAGAAGTAAATCTATCCTTATTTTCAGCCAAGGATTTTGATAGTTTTGAACATGGTATGGATGGATTTTGAGAATACGTGAAACATAAAAGTTTTAGGAAATTTTGTAATGGACATTTTTGTGAGAAACGGACCTAGGCTAAAAACGATGCTAAGATAGGTTTTTGGATGGTTTTCTAACTAGAGGTCAAAACCAGGACTGTAATCCTGGAGGCAGGGACAGTTTCAGATGTTTGTAAAAACGGGTAAACTCAAGTCTGAATTGGTTTCCGGGCTCAACGTAAAAAATGTAGACCACATCAAAAACTTAAAAATGGGATACATGAGTATAAAAAATTCGGCCGTTTTAGGGCCTAAACAGAGCGGCATTCGTAAACCTAAAAACTAGGAAATTTTCTAAAACTAGGCCAAAGCAAGCCATGGGTTTGAGATGTTTAGGAGAGGCTAGAGTCCAAACGAAGCTCCAAGATGAACATAAAAGTTTTTCATCTCATCGAGATCTTAAAATATCATGTTTGTCAATTTTACAAATTTAATCTTTTTAAGCAAGTTGTGATCGGTTTTTCAAAATAGGTTCAAAAACCATATTTTTAACTAAACACCAAAGAGCGTTCTTTCAAAATGAGATAAAGGATTTAAGACAATGACCATACCTTCCAATAGGGTGTTAAGAGGATTGCTTTTAAAGAGTACGTGCTTGTCAAAATAAAAAAGAATACGCTTGCAACTAGTTTTCAAAATCGGTAAGATAGTAAATGTACCTCGATTACCTTACATGGCGATTAATTAATTAACTGATTAGCTAGCATGACCAAGAGAGAGAGAGAGAGACGTTAATTGATTTATTAAGCAAATAAATCAATTAACCATGATTAGAAGATAGTTAAACGAACTCTTCAAAAAGAGAGCAGTTTAGTACCGATAGTAATCGGTAACATATGTCGATAGATGCTTTAGTCATTAACGATATTAGTGACTTAAAAATAAGTGTTAATGGAATGTACTATGATTACAGGTTGACACCTGTATTACAACAAGGCATAGTACGAATTGCATGCAAATCAGGTAAGTACAACTCTGCCTACAACATGAATGAAAATGGTATTCAACATTTTTACGATGTGAATGCTCTTATTTCTTAATCGCGTATGATTGATGAATAACATGATAAAGATGTTTTAGTTAGCTTTTATGATAAGTATGTTTTTATTCTTTAATCAAGTATAATTATTGAATAACAAGATAGAGTTCATGACATGATAATAGTAACTCATGATCTCAACAATCGGGTAATTAAGAAGCGAGTCAAGACTTGTTAAGCGTGTCGTACCAGCCTTTCAATCTACGGGGAGGTTTTCAGTTTAAGTATGACAAGTTAAGGCTCCAAAGAAAGTTTGTGATCTCAGTGAATTCGAAGATCTGTGTGCATTCGGTACCGACACACAGGCCTTCAGACAAGTAAAGAAAGATAATGCATAATGAAGCATAATTGAGCATAATCGGCTTATGCATGTACACGAGATGCTTTAGAGTTGTATGATACATGTTATGCTTCTAAGTTATGATATATGTTTCTAAGTATGATAGATATTTTTAAGTTATGATATATGCTTTGAGATATGGTATATGCTATCAAGTTAAGGGATGTGCCTTTAAGTTATGGTATATGTTTTTAAAGGATAGTTTTGCGGGTTAAGTGTTGTACTTGCTAAGTGTAAAGCTCATTATGTGTGCTCATGCTGTAGTTAAGAAACCTACTGGCTAAACTACTATGGACTTTGATGGCGACAAGGCTAAAGTGAGGGTTGGGTATGGATATCACTACAAGTTTTACTTCCGCATGATATTAAGTAACCCTTTTTATTTTGAGAACCAAATTTATATTAAGTAATGACCAGTTTAGTATTTCCTGAGTATGTATGTATGTTTGATCTCAAGTTGTATTAAGACCCATATGTGTTCATAAAGTATATTTAAGTATGTATGTCTATAGTAAAGCTTATGTATAAATCCTGTGCAAATTATGATGTTGAAGTATAATTGTTTTAAGTACGTTTCTAAGTATGTTTAAGTAAAGTAAGTTTAAGTGAGTGGCAATGGCTACGCCACTAGGGGGGGGTCAAAGCCAGGGTCGCCACAGTAAAATAGGAGCTCCAAGAGTCTTATTTATAATAAATGCACTAGGTGAATTTCAAATTTAAATGGGATATTTGAAAAAGATTTTACTTACTCGTTCCCTATAATTGGCTTTTTCCATACTAGGGAGGCACAAAAATTCGCCCACTTTAGGGATAGAAGATCCAAAATTTGATTCAAATTTCAATCTCTATTTATCTTATGATTTTATTTGCATGCACAATGTTATACAAATCCAATTTAAATTCAAAATCAAATCATAACAACTTTATTTGAATTATATAATAATTATCCAAATAAGATCAAATAAAGAGAAAATTTGTTTCCTTGCCTTATCCTACCATAAGCACATAAGGACAAGATTTTTTTTCAATCCAAATTCAAATAGAATAATCTCCATATTTAATTTAGAATATTTATTTAAATAAAATTATCTAGATATTTAAATTAATTATTCAATTAATTAATTTATCTATATCTTTTAAATTTAAATTAATATAATACTTATGTCAAAAGATAAATACAATTAATTTAAATTTCAAATCTTATCTCTCAAAAATATTTATGCAAATTAAATAATTATCCCATTAATTAAATGAAATAAAATTCATATTTTATCCTTAACAACAAAAACGCCTACACCTACTAAAAGGTGATACAGATTTTTCTCTTCATTAAATCCAAAAATTGAAACCATAAAGAATATCTAGGGAATAGACCGATTGGACATATGTAATGTAGATTCCAATAATCTATATAATTAATTATTTTATATCAAATAAATCAATTACATAATTATTACTTTCAGAGTCACACTACTATAAACCTGAAACTGCACTCCTAATTATATACCATATTATGTAAGCCAGTAAATAACCGCAATTTAATGACTTTATCATATTGACAACACCCTTATATGATATCCATGATCAACTTAAAGTTAAAGTTTGTTCAACCTTTTGATCATGCTATCTTAAAGATCTATTATACATCTAATAAAAAAAATGATTAGTCATCATACATGAATGATAAATAATTTGCCAAGTAAATGACTCAAGACACTGTCAATTTTCACATCTTGTATAATGTCGTTAAGAGGATAACCTCCACTCTTTATTAGAGCTATGATTCTAAATCTATAAGCAAAAACTTCATCGAATATAAGTCATGTACCCAATGAACCAGTCTACTAACTTACTACCTTAAAACACCTTATCCTTTGGAACATCAAAATAGACAAGTTATACACATGAAACCATTTACTTACTCAGGATTAAGGTTATTATATAATAAACATTAAAAGTGAATTTATCTACTCAAATGGACTATATAGATTAATTATACTTTGGTCTAAGTCTAATACGTCATTATCACTAGGTAACATATCTATATCTTTACTCAAGAGTCGACTCGCTCCAAACAGTCAAAATAAACCAGCTCACCAATTTGCTTTAGACAACATAATAGTCTTAACATGAATTAGATGCTCTTTCTAATCCCATAGACTACGAACTATTGATTTAGACTACTTATTTTATAACATTATTTATCGCATATAAAAGACTATTGCATATAATATTTTAATAGTTTAATACGTCATTATCACTAGGTAACATATCTATATCTTTACTCAAGAGTCGACTTGCTCCAAACAGTCAAGATAAACCAGCT
Organism: Antiaris toxicaria; assembly: GCA_035233585.1. Lineage (NCBI taxonomy): Eukaryota > Viridiplantae > Streptophyta > Magnoliopsida > Rosales > Moraceae > Antiaris > Antiaris toxicaria. Next base: position 5,356,451 of record CP141155.1, read on the forward strand.
CACCAATTTGCTTTAGAAAACATAATAGTCTTAACATGAATTAGATGCTCTTTCTAATCCCATAGACTACGAACTATTGATTTAGACTACTTATTTTATAACATTATTTATCGCATATAAAAGACTATTGCATATAATATTTTAATAGTTTAACATCAAGTAGTTAATGAGTCAAATTCGTTTATATTTACTTTAAAATGTAAATAAGATGAAGACATATAGCAATATAAATTAAATAACTTTTAATTATTATTAATTAATTCAAAATAAATAAAATACATTAAAATGTTTTTCCCTCTTAGGGCATTCCTAACTCTATTTAAATTTGAAATCAACCTAGCATATTAACTATATATAGGAACCTTAGAACTCCTATTTTACTCAAACTACAGACTTTCAGGTGAACAAATTTATTATTATAACTCTCACTCATAATATTAAATTGCTATATAGCTTAGGGTGGTTGGAAGGAGATAAGTCATATGAATACCAATTGAATAACCAAGTGTCCACGTACTCCATTATCTGAGAATTAGAGAACAATAAAGAAGGTTAGTTGATTGAAGCTTTCTTGGTCACATCCACCAGCGTTCTTGGTGTTTTTCTCACAGTTATTTAGACCATTATATAATCTATTCTACATGGTAACACGAGTTTGCATGTTCTTTTAAAAAAAAAAATTTATTTTTCCTACAATTCATTTGACTTAGGAAGCCATATATCAACATATGTGGGGATCCTGCAAAAATCCTAGCACAGCCAAATCCTATCGACTAGGAAGACTCAGAAAGTTATCCAAGTCATAAGGAAAGTCATGTTGAACACGAATAGTGTGACATGCTCGACCTGCTGCAAGGACATTCTGTTAGGAAATTCCCTAAGCATTAGAGACTTTTTGATGTATTTATTTTGAACTGGATAATAAAATTATATATAGAGGTTATTCATTACATTGCTATCTGTCCTCGTTTTATTTACATGTTAAAGTAAATGTAAGCAAATATGACTCCCTGACTGCTTGTGTTAAACTGTTAGAACATTGCATGCAATGGACTTTTGTATGCGAGAAGACAATGTTCTAAATTTAGCGGTCTAAACTATGGTCTGTAGTCTATGGGGTTAGACTGAGCATCTAACTCATATTAAGACTATTATGTTGTCCAAAGCCTTGGAGGGGACGGTTTGTCTTGACTGTCTGGAGCTGGACTCCCAAGTAAAGACATAGATATGTTGCTTGGTGGTAACATATTAGACCTGGACTAAAGTGTGATTGATCTACGAAGTCCGCTTTGAGTGGATCGATCTGCTTTTGACATTCATTGTGCAGTAACCTTAATCCTCAGTAAAAGGACAGCTTTATGTATATGACTTGTGTACTTTAATGTTCCAATGGCTAAAGCGTCTCAGAGGTAGTAAGTTTATAGACTGGTTCATTGGGTGCATGACTTGTAAATGATGAAGGGTTCGTTTACAGATATCAGAATCATAGTTCTAATAAGGAGTTAAGGGTATCCTCTTAAAGGCATTATACTGAATGTGAAAATGGACAAGATCTTAGGTCATCTGCTGGGTGGACGACTTCTTATTCACATGTGGTGAATAATCATTTTCTTGATTCGGTAGTATAATGGAACTTTCAGATAACCTGATCAGTAGGATTAAACGGACTTTGGCCTAAGGCTGATCATGGATATCATATGAGGGTTCTGCATACATAACAAGGTCACTGGACAATAGCTTGTCACAGGCTTACGTAATACGGTATATAATTGGGAGTTCAATTTCAGGTTTATAGTGGTGTGACTCTGAAATTAGTGATCATATGATTGAGTTGTTCGTTAAGAATGATGATCATATGGATTTACGGGAGCCCGATTATATATGTCCAATCAGTCCCTCTACTAGCTCCATATAATTCCTTAACGTTTGGCAAATTGATTTGTGTATGCTCTTTGCTAGTTTATTATGCATGAATGGTGTTGACATAGGATTAGGATGGTAGACAAGATTCTCTCCGGTTGGATTCAGCTTTTGTTTTGGATAGTAGAGTACACAATTATTCGAACTCCAAATAAAGTTGTCATGATTTTATTTGAGATTGGATTAGAGTTGTAGAAAATTATCCATGAGAACAAGAATTGAAACACAACTGTTTTGTGGATTTTGAAATTTGAAATTTTGAATTTTGAAATTTGAAAATTGAATATTGAATTTGAAATTCGAGTTTGAACTTGAATTTGAAATTCGAGTTTGAAATTTGAATTTGAAATTCTAATTTGAAATTTGAATTTGAAATTTGAAATTTGAATTTGAAATTCGAATTTGAAATTTGAAATTCAAATTTTGAATCACAGTCCAAGTGGGATTCGAATTTGTTGTGATAAATCCACAAGGAATGAAATTCGAATTTGAGTTGGATATGGAGAGGATAATTTTGTTAGAATCCTACTTGAATTTTGAATTCAAATCCTAACTAATGATGGACGAAAATTTTGAGGATTATCCTCAATGGATTTTCTGATTTTTGTGGATAAGGTTCAAGGAAAAATTCGGTAGCGTTCGGTATGGTTTTTAAAATCTGTTATGTTTTCAAATTCTCTGAATTTGATATCGTTTTGAAAACAATTCTGAGAACGTTTCTGAAATTGTGTTTGGTTTTATTTTCTGAGTGTATGTTTTGAGAAACAAAAAAGTAAAACTGTGTTTAGTTATATTTTTGAAAACCAGTCATTTTATAAGTATTCTATAAAAACATATTTATGTTTGATTTAAAAAAATTTATTATGAATACCAAAAATTAAAAATTAATAAATTTTTTTAATTGAAAAATGAATTAAAAATTAATAACCATAATATTTAAGTAATCACTATATTAATTAAATCTTAATTAACCATAATAATTAAATCAGAGAAATGGGAGAAATGGGAAAAATGAAATCAGAGAAAACGATTTTTAGTCGTTTTCAATTTTACATTGGAAACAAAGGCGATTTTGGATTCGTTTTGAAATCTGTTTTCAAAAACAATACAAACCAAACACAATTTCACACCGATTTTGAAATCGATTTCCTAGGGAATCGTGAAATCAGTTTTAGAAACAAAACCAAACATATACTTCAAGTTTTAATCCCAGTTAAATTTGGATTCTCTCTTCCCAGATAATGGCCGAATTTTTAGAGTGAATCTTCTAGGAGATTTTTGGTTATTTTGGATAAGGATGAGATAAGATTCAAGCTTGAAAATCCTAGTGAAATTTTGATTCTCCCTTATCCAAAAGTGGCCGAATTTTTGTGGAGATTTTCTCCTTTGAATTTTTGGATTTTTTGGTTGAAAAAGGGAGATAAAATTCTAGTTAAAATCTTGTTTAGATTTGGATTGGATTTATCCTAAAGTGGCCGAATTTATTGTTAGGATTGTCCCCTTGGAAAATTTGGATTTTGTGCTTGTGGATAAGGGTGAATATCTTCTCCTAATCCAATTCGAATTCAGAGAATCACCTCATGCAGGTCTATAAATAGAGGTCCTGCTACTCCAGTTCTCTTAGACCACAGACTCTCAGGTGAGCAGGCTTATTGTTGCACAGCCTACCGTGACAATAAGTTCTTTAAAGATCTGGGTGGTCGGAAGAAGACTAGCAGTGCTAGCATGCCGATCGAGGTTCAGAGTGCCCACACACTCAGCCATTCGGGAATTGAAGAATAGTAGAGAAGGCTAGTTGGTTGAAGCCCTCTGGTCATTCTCCTCCTGCAAGATTGGTGTCCTTGAGGTATGAGTTTTAATTGTTGTTGGTTTATTGTATATGGCATCATGAGATATTTAACGATCCTAAAAATTTTTATTGTTCCGCTGTACCACTCTGATACGTTTTTACCGATTTATTTTCCTACACATTCAACATTACCAGCAAAGAAGTGTCGTCGTCGGGAAGCCATTGTGATAAAAAAATGTATAAAAAAATAAAAAATAAAAGGAAGAAAATGAGAAAGAGATGGCTGTTAAACTATGGTGATGACTCACTAACAAATGTATTCATGGTCATGAAATCAACACTGATGAACAAAAGCTATCTTGAGGACTCGCCGTCAATAAGCCATCATTTAAATTGGAGCTGTTCTAAGAAGCCATCACTGGTTAGTCACTACAGTAGGCTGATGGGAGAAGAAGTGGCAGTGTCATCTGTCGGGAGAACGCGTTGCTAACAAACCCTTAAGGGAACTATTGAAGTCCCATTAGGGGAATCACCAGGCCTTATCTTTGAGCCAGGCCCAAAGTCTGCCCATAAGTTTTTTATTTTTTATAATTAATATGAAATTATTTTTAAATATATATGTATTATGTAATGAAAACATATTGATAACTCTATAACATGTAGTTATTTTGCCACTTTTTCAAGTATAAAAATTGTCTTATCCTAGAGAGTTTTATTTTTTATTTGTTTTGATTTTTTTTTTACTTTAATTTAGATTGTTTTTTTTTTACAAATTTCATGAAATTTTTATTTAATTTTTGTTTATTTTATCTTATGTTTTTTTTTTTAGTAATACTATATTGAATAAGTTTAAAATTAAATATTTTCAATGAGTTTACCTATAGCCTTTTATTTTGAAAGCATCTAATTTTAACACTTTGTTTTTTTACAATGTCAAATTGTGGTAAAAAAAATTCATGTATTAAAAGTGGGTCCCATCGAACATCATTATTCATGCCAGGGAAACTGTGGCTTAACTGGTCTTATTTTGATCTTCTTATCGATATGAGCATTTTGAAAAAAAGAAAAAAAAAGAATACTCTAATCAGAGTTCGTATCAAAAAGTTATAGCAATTTCTAAGATTAGATCAATAAGGAGACACCTAAGTCCCACGCATATTATTATGTTTCAAGGTAAGGATCTAGTATACCTAAGATCACATGAGTTCATTTTTTTGGTCTAATAATGATGTGACATGTGGTAAAGACTAGAAAGGAACTAATAAGAATGTGACATATGACATCCTCTTGGTTTCAGCAAATTAGAACAAAGCCCATCCTATACCTTACCATACTGAATTCTTCCTAATCACATATACTGCCACTGTTGCCACTATAGCTTAATGTAGCATAGCTAACCTTTTCTACTTGTTCACACAAGGGGTTGGTGGAATAGTGCAGATACACAGCCTATAAAAGGCCACTTAGATGGAGGCATATGGGCATGGAGAGAGATAGAGCATAGGCATAGAAAGAAAGAGATCTATTAAATGAATTTGAGTAAAAAATAAATAAATAAATAAATAAATAAAGCTTTCTCAAAAACAAAAAAAAATTCTTTTCCTTTATTTAGTTTTATTTTTAAAAGGAAGAGTTTATGCCAGTGCAAATATCAGTATCCGTTCTATACTTCTTCCTTTTATTTTTATTTTATCATTATGTTTATTTTATTTTGTTGTTTAATTTTATTTTTCAATGAATTAAATAAATTTTTGCTAGGAGTTATAATGTAGTCTAATTATTATGATTTAATTAATTTATTCATGTTATTATTATTGTCATATTTATTAAAGTATTTATTTTCAAACTTAATGCTTTTAAATTTCTGGTTAACTTTTGAATAATTTGAATAATAAAATGAAATCGATATAAGATTTTTGTGACATGTCTCTAGATTTTATTACTTTAGGGTCAGACCTGAATTTACGCCTGTCAGACTTTAGGGTTGGGCAGAACTTGTGCTTTCAAAATTTAAATAGGGTAAGCTCAACCTATCATTTAAAAAGGCCCAGCCCGATTTTTCTCTAGAACCTACTAGGAGCAGGCCTTCTAGATTTACACCTCTAGAAAGGATGTCCTCTTGCTTCAGAAGAATAAGAAAAAGAGGGATGGGGAGCCCATTATAGTGGGCCTCTCACCCAAAAAGAAGATACAAATACAATACAATATATATTGTATATGTATTATATATTTATTATTTATAAATCATATGTTGTATTTGTTCTTAAGGACTTGGCTATAATTCTACAGTGGCTTTTGTGGAATGCAATTTTACATGTGAATACGAGAGGTATTTTTGTAAAATTAGATAAATAATTGATATTAAATTAACAGAAAGATAATAACATTAAATTAAATTGACATAATAGTTAAATTGTGAAATATAATATAAAATTGTAATTTTGATCTATTGTTATTATTATAAATGGACCTATAAATTATATTATACATATATTATTAAAAAAAATAACTGATTATATATATATATATATTGTACATATTGAGAAAGGACGTGAGTCCCTTTCTCGTAAGATAAAAAAAGGCGGTTGGGGGGAAATGTCATGGCCCCAGCCTACATAAAATAAAATAAATAAAAAAAATAGAGAGAGACCTTTTGGCATAGATCATAATAAGATAGAGGGAGGGTCAATTAAGTCCCCGGATCCGATCAAAATTCGCATCGAGGACTTTGTAAGTGAATGTTGGAGCTGTACAAAACTGTACTAAAAATTAGCTAGTTGGACGGATAATCAAATGTCATGTGGAAAAACAGTATGGATATGTAGTCAACCAAAGACTCGCGCTCAATGGCAGTGCTTGGGCTATGTGGTTGTGTCAATATTGCACAGAAAACAAAATAGAGGCACATTGTCTAACACTAATAATTAAGTGAGCTCCAAACAATGCCCTTCCCTTCTCACCACTCACTTGCCTATAGATAGCCGTTAATAAGAATGAAAGAGGGTTCCAAAGACTTAGCCCAAAAATCCACTCTATACCTTCTATCACTCATTTCCTCTCCCTCTCCCTCTTTTATCTCTTTAGCCTACTACAATTCTGTCTCCCTATCAATGAACCACCGTTAATGGACCACCATTAAAGCTCAAAAGCTCAATCACACACACCATGGAGTGCTCGCATTATCCCTAGGACCCATAATTGGTTTAAGCATTGGAGTCTCTTTTGAGAGTACCCTCACGATACCTCCATCTCCATAACTCTTTTATTGTTTTTGTGGTGTAGATCCGCATGGAGTATCAGATTTGGCCAATAAGATATCTACAATAGAAATTCAAATCTTGCATCAACATCTGGAATCTTTGAGATTGACAAAATACGATGTTAAGATTATGCGATATGTATGTTTGCCGAGGATTCATGTTTGGAATGAAGTCCATAAGAAAACGGGGTGGTCCTACTTGATCAGCTTTTTTCTCATATTGTTCAACGCCTGACATTAACTTCAGTTTCAGTGACGGGGGGGTATTGTTAGGCCTGAATGAGAATTTGGATTTGGAAAGTTCGAGTCAAAGATCGATTTTTTTTTTTTTTTCATTGCTTGTAAAGAGAAGACCATTCTCACCAACGGCCCAGTTCTGTGTTCCGATCACTATTGGGATTATCAATTTGGATAATACAGAAAATGCAAAGGGACTCGTACCCCAATTTTGCTACTACCAAAATCAAAGACTGCTCTCTCCTGCTTAGCTCATACAGGTCATATCATAAGTCAAGGACCTTTCACACCATAACGGAGAAAAAAAGCTCATATCACACATTTATTTATTTATTTATTTATTTACGTTCTAGATGAAAAAATTGAGCTTTTTGAATTGAAGAGATTCATCATAGAACAATAATATGCACCATATCATTCATAAAAATATATATATATCTTTGTACCTAATTTGAGTTATTTTTGAGTCACATTATCAGTTATTAGTAATCAATTATGTATGTTTTTAAATGTTATATTTGATCAGATCATAAAAACATTAAAAATTACGTAAAATTTACAGATTTTAAAATAAATTGGTTTACTTAGAATTTGTTTGAAAATAATTTATTTGTATCTTATTGTAAAATTCACAATTTATTATTCTAAAACAAAATGTTGTGGAGCTAAAATAATACTAGTGTTCAACAAAGCAATTAGTAAACAATTGGGTACTTCTCAAATAAAAATTAAACAAAATAAAAGTCCTTCCATCTTATAGAAAGCAGAAACAAAATTAAAACTTAATCTATTTGGAGACTTCATGGCACGAGTTACTTGTTAAGATTATATTATATCAATCAAATATTATGGAAAAAATGCTAAAAAGCACCACTAATACTAAACACTATCACTAATTGAAAGTGATCCCACCGTGGAACCAACCTTCTATTAGATAGTATTGCTTAACACCACCAGTACTTTTTAGCATTTCCTAATAGCATGAATGGTGTTGGCATAGATGAATCTTACATGTAAGCTCCAACCTATGATACCTACATTCTACCAAAAAAATAAAAAAATAAAAACACATACATACACATTATTAAGTCAAATTAGTCAAAACTGATCCACTATGTTTTCTTTTTCTTTTTTCAAACCCTAGTTAAAGATTCTTCAAAGTTTATTCTTTGGTATTATGGGGAATTGTAGGAAAATCAGATAATTTACGCAGTAGAATTCTAAAATTTTTTAAGTTGGATCGTACTAACTTGAATTGTTATATACAATAAATTATTATACAATCTATATATCTTGAAGAGAAAACAATAGAAATGTCAGAGAAGGTGTTTAAGAAAGCTTCAACCAACTAACGTTCTTTATCATTCTCCAATTCCCAAATAATGGAGTATGTAGGTATTTGATCTCTCAATTGATATATGGTGTACAGCTTTCTCCTTCCAACCATTCAGAATTCTTAGAACTTATTATTATTAGAGAGCTTCAACCACATATTGTTCTGTATTATTCTTCAATTCCCAAATGATAGAGTGTGTAGGTACTCGGTCTCTCAATTGATATTCAGTGTGCAACTTTCTCTTTCCAACCACTCAAAACTCTTAAAACTTATTATTATTAGTGGGAGTATAATAACAAGCTTGCTTACCTTAGAGTTAGTAGTCTACCAAAAATAAGATCGTTATGCCCCGATTTGTAATGAATGGACTAGATGGAATTCAAATTCTAATAAGACACTTGAACAAGATTTTTCTCTCTTCTTTATCTAAAATTGGCATTTTTCTTTCCTTGGGAATACCAGAAAAATCACCCACTATAGGAGGATGGTGATCCGAATTTAATTCAAAATTCAATCTCCATTTATATTATGATTTTATTTGCATAGATAGTATTTCATAAATCCAATTTAAATTCAAAATAAAATCATAACAACTTTAGTTAAATTAAATATTATGTAATAATTATTTAAATAAAATCAATAAGGGGAAAAACTTTTTCTTTGCCTTATCCGAGTGGAAAATGCCTACCACATTAATTTAAATTACAAATCTCATCTTTCAAATAAATATTTATCCCAAACAAATATTTATCCAATTAATTAATATTAGGTGTGCCCTAATCAGGAAAGACATTTTAAGTTTTTCATTTATTTTTTGAACTGATTAATAAAATATTTTAGAGGTTATTCATTACATTGCTAAAAGTCCTCAACCTATTTATATGTTAAAGTCAATGTAAGCAAATATGACTCATTGAATGTTTGTGTTAAATTGCTAGAATGTTGCATGCAATGATCTTTTATATGTGAGAAGATAACATTCTAGAGTAAGTGATCTAAATTTATTGTCGGTGACCCGACTCGCTCAGGTCATTAACCATTTAACTTCTTACGTATCGTAGTCTTACTTTCTAATTTAAGGATCCGTGTTTGAAAAACCATAGGAAATTTCTTTTCTGATAGCTTAGTAAAAATATAAGTTTTAAAAAACACACCTATATATATATATTTTGAAAAGGGGATTGTTATGCCGGAAAACATTTTCTAAGTTAGGCAATCTCTATCGTTAAAACCCCAAATTTAATTACTAGTTCATTCCTTTCAAAATGTTTCATAATCCATAACATGCATATGTTCTTGTTCCTTTTAAAATACTTTATAGGCATAAACATGCATTCATACTTGTCTTATTTTCCTTAAAATAAACATTTCTTTGCGGTGGAGAAAAACATAATGGAACCCTTCCCTGTCCATGACATACTAGGAATCTATCTGCCAAGCCATTAGTTACACCTTTCAACATGTGGACTACTTACATGAATGAATATGTGAGCTAAAGCTCAGTAAGTACAAACAGACATACATAACATTGCATATGCATATCAACTTATGTCAGTCTCACTATGCTTACATATCTTTCGTTCTTTCATTTTCATTGTTCTTTCTTTCTTTCATATCATTCTGTTTTTTTCTTTTCTTTAATTTACTTTAGTTTCACTTGTGGGCCCCGTCAATGGTCATACCTTATGCGTGCAGACCGATGAGGGGAAGAGGAGTGACCCACCACCCCTAACCTCACAGCCAAATTTTAACCTTTAACTGCCTCACCTCGTGCGGAGGTAGCGCCCCACCTGAGTGAAAGCCATAAACATGAAACCTCACCTTATGTGGAGGCCGGTATGTCAATATTTAAGTCTGCAGTCTTATTATCTTACTTGTTTTTATCTTTCTTTACTTTAAGTTGTCATTCTTTCTGACTCTATGAACATGGTAAAAGGTCATGTCATAAGTGCACAACTTTTATGAAATGTATAGTCAAAAACTTCTTTATCATTTCGTAAAGCATTTCTTTCATGAACATTTCATAAAACATTTCTTTCTTAACATTATATAAAGCATTTCTTTCACGAACATTTTATTCAGAAAAATATCATAATACTGTATCATAGCATCGTTGCATGAAGTATTCATATGGCAAGTCAGTTCATCGGTAGACAGGTAAATATTTGTACTTAGAGTATTTGAGCTAGTGTAGCTTTCTCGGGTCTTCTAAATATCCTTTCCCATCACTTGTCAGGTTTCCTATAATCGAGATAATCAACGATCACTTTTGATGTTTATTTCATACTTAAAACTTAACAATAACATAAAAATTCTAAGTTCAATCCCTAACAATGAACTTAGGGGTTTAACGTCCCATTCAACTTTTTTGCTAATTTCCCATTCAATTTGTTCCACACACAAAGTTTATCCCACAGTTTTAATACCCATGATCAAGCTTAAAATTCTTCTTCACTAAACTTGTTTTTTTCACAAGCCTAACCCTCAGATTTTTCTATGTCTTCCATGGATAAAATTCAAATTTCAAGCTTTCAAACTTTCATTCAAATCAAACACCGATCAATTCACATGTTTACCTAATGTTTTAACTATCAAGCTAACAAAATTCAAACTTAAAATTTTACTAACCAATTCAACCTCATAACACATTAATATTTTTATCAAAAATTCAATGAAAACTTCGGATAACAAGTCTTACCTCATGATGGTATCGAATATGTGATCAGTGGAGGTTTTTGTCATGATTTGGTGAACAAAGTTTGAAGAAATTTTGGCTTCAATGGGGTAGGATGAACACGGTAGCTTTTGGGCATCATGAGGGCTAAGTTTTCTAATTTTTCTACACGTAAGAACAGCCCCCTTTTATAGACAAAATCAAGAACCATTTAGCAATTTTCCTAGGGACCAATTTACAAACTTTTTAGGGACTTTTTAGCAAATTTTTAGGGTCAGATTGGTATTATCAAAAGTTGTGGCTGATTTGCCACTTTCTTGGCTGAAAAACACCACCTTAAAGGGTGCTAGAAGATTCTAGGTTAATCTTGGCTTTTCTTGTTTTTTTTTTTTTTTTACTTTTTCTTATTGACTTTAAATCCTAACTATTGGATTAAAGTGTCTTTAAACCCTATCCATTAAATCATTCTATACCATAAGATTTGTATGAGTATTGTATACCCTAAACTTCCTTTTATGACCTAATCTTGTTCAAACTTTTGACCAACGGCCAAATTGGCTAAATTTCTCGATAAGCAGGCTGGAGGGCTTACTTAGCCATCTGTGTTGTTGGTTTGATTTAATTCAATCCCGATAGTCCTAAAAACCCTAAAATGTCTATCCATGACTTATCTTAGCTTTGACTTGCTATTTCTTACTTCTATGTTTTTTGGTTATTGAAATCACCCAATTTTGAGCGTTTTGGCCTGAAATCATTCTTTCATGACTGAACTTTATCTAGTGGTTATTTTGGAGATTTTGAATGTTTCAAAAGGTTTATTTATCATTATTAACACTGTTATTTGTCTTTTAACAAATACAGTTTTTATTTTTATTTATATTCTACAGAAAATTTTAAAAGAAACACTAGTTTGTATCTAGGTCATGTTGCAAAAATTTCTGGTCTTTCACATCTATAGTCCACAGTCTATTAGGTTAAAGTGAGCATTTAACTCATGTTAAGACTATTATGTTGTCCAAAGCCAATAGGGGGACGGTTTACCTTGACTGTCTAGAACTTTGACTCCCGAGTAGATACATAAATATATTACTTGGTGGTGACATATTAGACTGGGACTAATATAGTCCACCATAAGTAGATCAATCTACTTTTGACATTCATTGTACAATAACTTTAATCCTAAGTAAGTGAATAGCTCAGTGTATAGTGTGCTTTGATGTTCCAAAGGTCATGGCATCTTAGAGGTAGTAAGCTAATGGACTAGTTCGTTGGGTACACAGTACACATATGATAGAGGGATTTCTTTCAAATAAGGAATCATAGCTCTTATATAGAGTTAAGGTTATCCTCTTAAAGGCATTATACAAGATTGGTGAGAATGGACAATGCCTTCGGTCGTTTGCTTTGTAGACAACTTATTATTCACATGTGGTGGATAATCATTCTCTTATCAGGTGTATAATGGATCTTTAAGATAGCGTAATCAAAAGATTAAATGAGCTTTGACCTAGGTTGATTGTTGATATCATATATTGGTTTAGCATTTATGACAAGGTCATTAAATGAAGTCTTTTCTAAGGTTTGTGAAATTTGCATTATGATTGAGAGATCAGTTTCAGGCCTATAATGGAATGATCCTGAAATTAGTGATCATGTGAGTGAGTTGTTTAGTATAAAATAATGATTACATGGATTTACGAGAGCCTGATTTTATATGTCCAATCAGTCCCTCTGCTAGTTCCTGTAATTCCTTTAAGATGATAGTTGATCGGAATATTCTTTTATGGCTTGTTGTCTTACACTTAGTGATGAGAAAAATTCGGATCACCCTCCACAAGGGTATAGGTGTTTTTCTTTGTGTGTTGGAGGAACAAAATTATAATTTTATATTATTCAAAAATGAGATAAATATTTAATTATTATTTATATTGGAAAATAGGATCTGAAATTTACATATGAGATTAATTTGAATTTTAAAAATCTAGTCTTAAAATAAATATTTGAAATTTAAAAGATTATTTTATTTGAATTTGAATTTAACAAAATCTTGTCCTTGCATAATAATAGGTGGCATCCAGTTTGGATAGGGTTAGGATATGAAATACTAGGTGGCGTCCTTGCACAAAAATGAGATAAGTATTTAATTATTATTTATATTGGAAGATAGGATCTGAAATTTAAATTTTAAAAATCTAGTCTTAAAATAAATATTTAAAATTTAAAAAATTATCTTATTTGAATTTGAATTAAACAAAATATTGTCCTTGCACAATAATAGGTGGCGTCCAGTTTGGATAGGGGTAGAAGACAAGATCTTCTCCTAATTTGAATTTAAATTTTATTTTAGATAAGAGATTACATAATTATTTGATTTTCAAATAAAGTTGCCATGATTTTATGTGAATTTAAATTGGAGTTTTGAAAAATTTTCCATGTAGATAAAATTCTAAGATTTATGGAGTTTAAAATTTGAATCAAATTTTGAATCACAAATCAAGCACAAAACTAATTTTTACTATGGCATTATACACATGGATAAATTTGGATTTTTTGTGAATAAGGGAAAAAGAAAAATCTTGTTTGAATCCTGCTTAATTTTTTAATCTCTTCTATCTAATTGTGGCTAATATTTCTTTGTGGTTTTTCCTTGTGAAGAATTCGGATTTTACATATGGACAAGGGAGAGAAAATCTTGTTTGAATCTCGAATCCTTCTAAATTAAAAGCAGCCGAAATTTTGAGTGGCTTCACAGGGAAGAATTTCAGCCTTAGAGGTTTATGGAGAAGAAAAAAATCTTTTTTTAGTCCAATTCAAAATTCAAAAATCACCTCATGCAATATTATAAATAGTGGTTTTGACACTCCTATTTTATTTAGACCATAGACTCTCAAGTGAGCAAGTTTATTGTTGCACAAATCACATAACAACAAATTCTTAGAAATCTGGGCGGCCGGAAGGAGATAAACCATGCTGAGTATCGATCAAGGAAACAGGTGCTCACACACTCAACCATATTGTCTTTCACCCTTATCCAAAGTGGATGCCACCTATTATTGTGCAATGAAAAGATTTTGTTTAATTTAAATTTAAATAGGATAATTTTTTAAATTTCAAATATTAATTTTAAGAAAAATTTTCAAATTCAAATTAATCTCATATTTGAATTTCAAATCCAAATACAATTAATTTAAATTTCAAATTTTATCTTCCAAAATAAATACTAATTAAATATTATCTCATTTATTGAATAATACAAAATTATAATTTTGCCCCTCCAACACACAGAGAAAAACGCCTACACCCTTGTGGAAAGTGATTCGGATTTTTATCATCACTAAATTTAAGACAACAAATCACAAAAGAATATCCTAATCGACTACCATGTTTAAGGAGTTAGAGGAGCTAGCAGAGGGACTGATTGAACATATACAATTGGGTTCTCGTGAATCCATGTAACCATTGTTCTATACTAAACAACTCAATAACATGATCACTAATTTCAGGATCATTCCATTATAAATCTGAAACTGAACTTCCAATTATAATGCAAATTACACATGCCTTAGAAAAGACATCATCCAATGACCTTGTCATTGATGCAAAACCCTCATATGATATCCATGATCAACTTCGGTCAAAGTTCGTTCAACTTTTTGATTACGCTATCTTAAAGATCCATTATACACCTAATAAGAGAATGATTATCCACCATATGTGAAAAATAAGTCATCTGCAAAGCTAACGACTTAAGGTATTTTCCATTCTCACCAATCTAGCATAATGCCTTTAAGAGGACAACTTTCACTTTACATAAGAGTTATAATTCCTTATCTGTAAGTAATCTCTCCATCATATGTGTACTGTGTACCTAACGAATCTGTCTATTAGCTTATTACCTTTGAGACACCCTGACCTTTAGAACATCAAAGCATACTAGTCACATACACAGAGCTGTTCACTTACTCAGGATTAAGATTGTTGCATAATGAACGTCAAAAGTAGATCAATCTACTCATAGTAGACTATATAGATCAATCACACTTTAGTCCCAGTCTAATATGTCAATATTAAGTAACATATCTATGTCTCTACTTGGGAGTCAAAGCTCCAGACAGTCAAGATAAATTATCCCCCCCAATAGGCTTTAGACAACATAATAGTCTTAACATGAGTTAAATGCTCACTCAAAACCTATAGACTACGGACCATAGATTTATACCACTTAATCTAGAATGTTGTCTTCTCACATACAAAAGGTCAACACATGCAACATTTTAGTAGTTTAACATAAGTAGTTAGTGAGCTATATTTGCTTACATTTACTTTAACATATAAATAGGTTGAAAACTTTTAGCAATGTAATGAATAACCTCTAAAATATTTTATTAATTAGTTCAAAAAATAAATGAAATACATTAAAATGTCTTTCTTACTTAAGGCACACCTAATAATCTCCCACTTGCACTAAGCTAGTAAATATACCATGTTACGCATCCCCATTGCCTCAACATGCCTTTCAAAGCTCTTAGCCACCAGAGTCTTAGTAAAAGAGTTAGCAACGTTGTCCTCGGATGCGATCTTACATACATCTACGAGTTTTTCTTTCACATATTCTCTAATCATATGGTATTTCTGATCGATGTGTTTGAACCTCTCATGGTGCCTGGATTCCTTTTTGTGGGCAATCACCATGCTGTTATCACAATATAGTGTGGTAGGCTTGTCAAAACCCGGAATAACCTTAAGGTCTCCTATGAACTTATAGAGCTAAATTGCTTTCTTAGATGTCTCAGTCACAGCCACATATTCAGCCTCTGTCGTAGAGTCTGTACTACAGCTTTGTTTCACACTTTTCTACATAATGGCTCCTCCTCTGCACAAAAACACTAATCATAAAGTCGATCTCCCTAGAATCCCTAGAAGTTTGGAAGTCTAAGTTCATGTATCCAATAGGTGTTGGGTCCTTTCTAGAATATGCCAGCATATAATCACTCATTCTCTTTAGATACTTGAGTATATGCTTCACAACTTGCCAATACTTGGTTCTAGGGTTCACCTGATATCGAGTTACTATACCTACAATAAAACAAATGTTAGGATGGGTGCAAAGCATAGCGTAAATGAGACTGCTCACAATAGATATATAAGGGTCTTTGCTTATCTATTTTCTTTCTTCTGATGTCTTGGGATAGTCATCCAATGAAAGTGCGAAGCCCAAAAGAGTAGGTTTTGAACCTTCTTCGCTTCTTACATTGCATATTTCTTAATTAATTTATCTATTTATGAAATCTAGGATAGTGCTATCATTTTGTTCTTTCAGTCTGTAAATAGACAAATGCCTAGAACATAACTAGCTTCTCCTAAGTCCTTCATGTCAAACTATTAGGATAACCACAAATTGATCGATGATAAATTCCCTATATCATTCCAAATGAGTAGTATATCATCGACATAGAGAACTAGAAAGACCACATTGCCATCCTTTATACGTTTGTAAACATAGGGTTCATCAATGTTCTGCTCAAAATCAAAAGTCTTAATCACTTCATCATACCTTTGGTTCCATGAGCGAGACACCTGCTTCAATCTATAGATGGATTTAAGCAACTTGCAAATTTTTCTCTCTTAATTTTTTGTCACAAACCCTTTGTGTTGTACTATATACATACTTTCCTCAAGATGGCTATTCAAGAATGTAGCCTTGACGTCTATTTGTCAGATCTTATAATCCAAAGCTACAACAATGGATAGAAGAATACGAATAGACGTGAGCATCACAACAGGCAAAAAGGTTTCCTCATAATTGATTCCAGCCTTCTACATGTACCCTTTTACCACAAGTCTAGCTTTGAAAGTTTCAACTTTCCCTTCCGCATCCCTCTTTCTTTTATAAACCCACTTGCACCTAATGGGTTTTATCCTATCTGATAGGTTTATAAGTTCCCATAAGGAGTTAGACTTCATAAATTCGATCTCATTTTTCATGACCTATTTTCAAAGTTTGTGAGACGTCTTGTGCTCGAGTGGCTAGGACCGTCACTTAAAACTATTACTGATACTGGTACTTAAACTTACTTGAAACTATATACTATAAATTTTAGGGATTTTTTTTGAATACGTACGTTTATACTATTCACATACATATACTTTACAAATACCTAGATCTAAATCGTCTGGAGTTCAATCATACATACATACTTATGAAATCGTTTAACTGATTGTTACTCAAAAATATAATGTTTGCTTAATACTGTGCGGAAGTCAAAACTTGTGATGGTATCCACAACCTCACCCTCACATCCGCCTCTGCCGCCATCATCGCCCATTGAGGTCTAAGCCATAGGTGGCTTACCTACAGCATGAACACACATTGTGAGCTTTATGCCTAGTAAGTACAACATATCATCCGCAAAACATGTTTAAATCTTAATACATACTTAAAGCATATAAGCATGTCATACACTGAATCATCCCGCATATTAGATGCAAAACCAAAGCATCACACACAACTGAAAACATAACTAAAACATCTCATGACTAAATGCATAACAGAAAACATCATGTGTTGAATGCATATCAACTGTAGTTGGAAGCATGCTGCAACCATAGTTAAGGCATATCGTGAACAATGCATGAACCGATTATCCTCATATTATGCTTCAATTTTCTTTTTCTTTACTATATCTAGCTGAGGGCCCGTGTGTCAGTATTGAATGCGCGCGGATCATTAGAAACGTCTGTGATCACAAACTTAAGAGCCGTCAACAGAGGCTCATCATACTTAAACTGAAAAACCTCTTCAAGCAGGAGATGCTGGTACGACACACTTAATAATTTCCCAATTGTTGAATTATATCTGATATTTTTATGCTATAAGCTCTATTAGGCTATCTCTTAACCTTACGTGATAGGGATGTATGGCATCTAACCCCTGCTTTCATTAACCTACATGATTATGAAGCTATATGCTCTTATAACATGCTATGCAACAACTGTGCATGATTTGCATAGTTAACATAGTGTAAAAAACATTATTTTAAACTCATTTCTGCTCATGTTGTAGGTGGAGTTATACTTACCTAATTTGCAAGCAAAACTTGTACTCTCGCCCTTGTCAAATTATAGGTATCTACCTGTCATCATAATGTATTCCATCAATACTCATTACTGAGTTACTAATATCATTAGTGACTAAAGCAACTATTAAGGTACGTTACCGATTACTGTCAGTACTAACTTGCTCTCTTTTATGTGAGTTCTGATTTCTCTAATCGTGGTTAATTAATTTATTTACCCAATAAATTAATTGACATTGCTCTTAGGTCACTACTATCATTAGTGATTATAATTTTTATTGTTGTATGGTACCGATGCCCATCAGTACCCAACTGCTCTACTTTGGGAATTTGGCATTTTATTTCTATTCGTGCTTGATTACTTTGTCTACTTGACAAATTAATCACCGTTCCTCACTATCTTGTTTAAACTTGGTCCTTAACTAGTTAACCGACCGGTTACATCATGCACTGTTGACTATGTAGTCTACCGGGTTACTCGCGTATTTGGTATGGTAGCCAATCGAGCTACCTCTATTATTTTATTTATTTTTTTTAAGAAAGTTGTTTTAGAAGTTTTATGAAAATTTTAAGGAAAATACATACTCTTTGAAATCGTCCCCATATCATCCCGTTAGAAGGTAGGGGTATTTTATTAAAACCATTTTTCCATTTTAAAAGGGGAAGAACACATTTTGGTGTTCATTTTTTTTAAAAGTGGTTCTTGAACCATTTTACCGAAACTGTTTTAAAACTTATTTGAAACGATTTAATTTGCAAATTTGGTGAACATAAAACTTTTAGTCCTCGACGAGATGAACAACTCTCATGTTTATCTCGGAGCTCGAATCAAACTCTAACAGGTCCTAAACTTAGCAAACCCGTGGCTAAATTTGTGTTCAGTTTTAGAAAAATTCCAGTTTTATGCTTGTTTAAATACGACTCTGCTTAAGGCCTAAAACGACCAAATTTTTAAAACATATATAGGTCATCTTAAAGATTTCGGCGAATCTACAACTTTTGTATTGAGCCCAAGATCCGGTTAGGACTTTAAATTGGTCATTTTTACAAAAATCCGAGATTGTTCTTGTTACTCAAGATTTTGGTCCCAGTTTTGAACTCTGGTTAAATACTGCCTCGGAAACCTATATTAGATTCATTTTTTGCCAAAGGCTATTTGATGCAAAAACGACCATAATAAAATTTCTTTAAAACTTTATGTTTTATCAAATTCCAAAATCAGATCATAATGTGGTCAAAAATGGCCAAACCCGTGGCCTAAAAACTGGGGACAGGTTGGTTCCCAGCCAACCTAAAAATGTCCAATCACATATCCATCCACAAAATTTAAACCACAATTACACAATCACATAAACTTAAAAATAAAATATTAAGGGCTTAAAATAAACTTATTACAACCCATTGCTCAAATAAATACATATAAATTTCTTTGATCAAAACTTAAACGAAACTAAACCTTAAATATGATTTTGGTTTTTACATTGTTTGCTATAAACCAAGCACAATTCGGACCAAAAGGTGAGTGACCAAAACTGTGGGGTCCTTGATGAAAAAAAAGGGGTTGGCCTTTGCTAAAAAGGAAACACAAAATTTTCTTTTATCATCTAGCCAAAAGAAACTAACAAAATCACAAAGATTGGTTCTAGAATCTTACCAAAAACAACCTTGAAATGGCTTGGGTGGAAGCCTCCTATCACAAGCTTGAATGTGGCAAATTTTTAGTAAACTTTGGCTGGGTTTCTTGGCTAGGAAATGGTTAGTTTTAGGGGCTGGAAGGGTTCAGATTTTTCTAAAGAGAAAGGAGAGGGAGTTGTGTTCTCTTAGGTGAGCAAAAGAAAGAAAATGACACCTTATGTCAAGCATGTCCTTTTATAGGCAAATCTAACCCAAAATTAATCAACCTAAGCTTGCTTAATTAAGCCAAAATTTAGCCAAATTGTAGAATAAATCCCCTGCCATCTGCCCACACCAAAACCGAAGGGGGCTACTCCCAAAAGGAGGCCAAAAGGCCTTAAATGCTTGGTTGGCCATATGATAAAACTATTGCATTTTTTATTCAAAAAATAGTTAACACATCCCATGCTTTAGGGAAAACTTTTCCCTGTTTTTAAGGCTGTATTTGGCCTTGTTTGTGCTGCATGTGCATGGTTTTCTAGGAGATAAATTCATCTGCAAAATCTCCTCTTTGCAGTCTAATTTCTTCATTTCGGTATTCGATCCTTTTTCGGCAGTGTTCTAGATTTCCACTGAAATTGAATTTTCTTGATCTGATTCTTAAACTGATTATTCCTGGTCAGGTTGTAATGCCTATGAGCCCATTCTGAGTCCATTTTATTGTTCAATTCCTATACAGTGGTTGTGTCTACACTGTGTTGTCCTTGCCCATGCATAACGAGGTATTTTCGTATGAAATTTCAAACACAGTCTCTCCTGACTAATTTGGACATGCTGATTTCAAATTTATTGGTTTTACGTCCATCTGAGGTCGTCTGGACTAGTTTTCAGGATCTATGTGACCTCGTCTCAAAAAACATGTTTTGCGCTCAATTGACTAATTTGAGCATTCTGAGTCTAAATATATCAGTTTCGGGCTAAGAAAAGATCGTCTTGATCCCTTTCCTGATACTGTGTATTTCTCAAACAAAATTTCATGTTTTGTACTCAATTGACTAAATTGAGCCTGCTGTCTATAAATATATCAGTTTTATGTCAAATTAAGGCTGTTTTGGCCATTAACCTGACACAGCGTATCTACTATTTACTATTCACTGTTTTCTGTTTAACTGACTAGTCTGAGTGTTCTGACTCCGATTCTGTCAGTTTCTGGGCAAGAAGAGGTCATCTGGACCATTTTTCTCAATACTGTACCTCTGTTAGGGTAATTATCAATGTTGTACTCAGAGGACCAGTCTGAGCGTACTGATGACTTGCTCACCAGTTTTGTGTCAAGAAATGGTCGTCTTAATCGGTTTCTTGATACTGCGTGTCTTATACACACATACACATAATAGGATGGACCAATTTCACTGTTGGTTACCTCTTTCACTGCATGAATATTAATTAAATGTTACTGTACCCGTTTAATTCATTCAACTGGAAAATATATTGTATTTATTAACTTAATTACTCATTACATAGTAATTAGGTTTCATGAATCATGAAAGTCATTACAACAACACTCCGCTCAATACATGGCCTTCAACACGGGCTCTTACACGGGTGTGTATCATGCAACACGAGCGTGTGTACTCCAGACACAAGCGTGTACTAGTTGAGATTGCTCAACATGCCCAGTCCCTAGAACACGACCTCTCACACGTTTTACCATCTGAGCGGTACATGGCTACTTATATGGCCATGTATCTGACCATGTTACACTTAAATGGCCACTTTCACTTACATGGTCTCTCACACATACACAGTCCGAACGGTACACGACCGTGTACTTGACCGTGTTCTTCAAATGTGCACTAAAAGGCATCAAATTATTCCAAATTCATTCCTTAATGACTTATTACACGGTAAGTAGTTTCCATGAATATGGGGGCCATTACAGTTTGGGATCAACATTATTTATAGCTTCTTCATAAGTTACAGCATCTTTATGCTCATGAGCCTCAGCTTAGTAAACTTCAGCATCATACATAAAGAAATTCGGCTTCCTTAAAACCCTCCCACTACGTTGAAGAACCCTAAATTGTTGATCGTTTGCTTGTCTTTTAGTGGAACTAGGACTTGCATCCAAGATGGATACCTATGGAGCAGTTTTATCACCGGATAGCTCTTCTAGCAATACTTTGCTTCAAGGCTTAAAGTTATCCATATAACACTCCTCCAGGAAAGTCGCATGGGTTGAAACAATGACCTTTTACTCTTCTGAGTTATAGAACAGACCTTCTTTAGTCCCCTTAAAATACCCTATAAACAAGCACAATTTCGACCTCAGTTCCAATTTCTTTGTATCCCCATCTAGTATATATGCCGGGCAACCCCATATTCTCATATGTTTAAGAAAAGGCTTCTTGCACTTCCACAATTTGAACGGAGTTCCAAGATTTAATTGGTTGGAACATGGTTTAGAATATAATACACAGTTTACAATGCATATCCCCCAAATGATATTGGTAGCTTTTAATAACTCATCATGGATCGTACGATATCTAATAAGGTCCTATTTCTCCTTTCAGCTATGCCATTCTATTGTGGAGTATCAGGTGCAGCCAATTAGGATAAAATCCCATTCTTTACAAAATGTCTTAGAAAATCATTAGAGAGGTATTCATCATCTCGATTAGATCGAAGTGTCTTTATGGATTTGCCCAATTGCCTTTTCACTTTTGCACGATTCTCTTTGAACTTGTCAAAGGTTTTGCTCTTGTGGTGCTTTAGGTACACATATTCATACCTCGAGTAATCATCTATAAAAGAGACATAATACTTGCATCCTCCTTGCACCTCAATGTTTATAGGGCCATATATGTCGGTGTGCATGATTTCTAAGAGTGTTTTAGCCCTAGCACCCTTAGCTCTAAAAGACTGCTTGGTCATCTTACCCTTAAGGAAATATTCATATTGAGGAAGACATACCTCCTTTAGAGTATCTAAAAGACCGTCTTTTATGAATCTCAGAATCCTATCTTGATTAATATGAGCTAGTCTTAAATGCCAAAGGTATGCCTTGTTAGAGTGAGAAGTTTTAAGCCCTTTTGAGTTATAAATTAATTTGATGTCTAGCAGTGAGTACATCTTTGGTTCAATAAAATAAAGGTTTCCATCCATTCTCCTAGAACAGATAAAAGAATTGTTTGTATGAATAACAATCGTTTCATTAAACTAGACTGAATAACAATCCTTAACTAAACAGTCTACTGATATAAGGTTCCTCTTAAAATTAGGAATATAAAAAACAGTCCTCTAATAAAATAAACCTAAAATTATCAAAATAAAGATGAATGTCTCCTATTGCTTCAGCCACCACCAACCTATCTTCTCTAGTCCACAATGAAAAGCTCCTATCATGTAGATTTCTCGTTTCCACGAATCCCTGTAAAAAAACACAAACATGATTAGTGACGCCCAAATCAATGACTTAGTTGACTTTTGATTCTTCCACCAAACAAGCTTCTAAGTATAGAAGTTCTTTACATTCCTTGGCCTTAGAGGCTAGGAATTCCTAGCAAGCCTTCTTGAAGTGACTTACCTTCCCATAATAGAAGCATTTAGACTTTTTAGGGGCTTTAGACTTTTTGTTGTTGTTGTTGTTCTTCCCATCATAGATAGGAGGAATAGAAGAACTAAAAGCTGCCTGCTTCTTCTTTGGCTTCTTCTTGTTCTTAAAGGGTTTAGAAGATTTCGCCAAGTTGGCCTCTCCCTTTAATTGGACCGGATTCCCATCATTGATCATCCACTCATAAGTCTAGAGTTGCTTCATGAGCTCGATAAGTCATAATTCCTTTGTCGCCAAATTATATGTGGCTTTAAACTCCATAAAATCCTTAGACAGAGTCTTAAACACCATCTCAATATGGATATTATAGTCAAATTTCATGCCACTTTCAGTAGTCTCAGCAAAGAATGCTATAAGCGTAAGCATATGATCTTTCACCAGAGTACCTGCCTACTGCCTAGAGTTCATTATACTTGTTATAGTGGACTTTAAGCCAATTTTTCTTGGCCTTTGAACATGTCTTCTAAGTTATCCATGATCTTCTGGCAACTTGATAGGTTTCGTGTTGCTTTTGTAAAGCATTCGTCGTGTTAGTAAGGATGTAACGTCGAGCTATCTTATTGGATTCTTTCCAATGAGTATACACGACAGGGACCTCTTCAAGTGGTGGCATGGTTCGTCTAGTATAAACTTTTGTCTCTCGTAACTAAGAAATATTAGCAGGTTTCTTTTCTATTTCTTATAATTGTCCCCATTCAATTTGTTTTAAGTAAGTATTGTGATTAGACGTGTTGGTGACATTTTAACTGATAATAAAATAAAAAGAATACCATTACAAAACCCAAGCAAATATAATAAATTTTACCAAATCAAACATATGAATATGTTCCTAAATGAAAAACTTAAACAAAAAACATGTAGCATTACAATGGTAATTTTAAGCATCTATCACTTCATGCCACCTCGGCGTGTACATCAAACGAATAGTGAAAACATGGACCCCATCCAAGTAATATATGTTGTCTTAAATCCTCCACGGTTAAGACATATATGAATAACCATTTGTTTTGGCCACCACTCTGACTAACAGGACTCTTCGAGGAGGTTAATAGCCAAACCAAGCTTGAGTATGTAACCATTGTTTACAACGTCCGGACCATGCCTTATTTAAGCCATCTTGGGATGGTCTCAAATAGAACTTGTGCAAACATGTTTTCCACATAGGAGGTTCAACCTGGTGGTGGTAGACACCTATGGAAGGTGTGGCCAGGGCAGAACTGACACCAAACGCTACTGTGCTTTCACATATTGATCAACAATGGAGGCTGTGGGTTTTGTTTGAAACCCTTTCCCACTTAATATTTTAAAACAATATGTTTTTATTTAAAATATATGCATGATTAATGTAGTAGGAGCGGCATTCTTCTATCTTATATGACGTGTCATCGAATATGCAACATAACATTCCATCAATATATATTAATCCATACATGAAAAAACATAGGAGAAATAAATGATGGAAAATTTAAATAATCGAGTCATGGTTTTATCCTAGAAAAATAGAGAAAACAAAGATTATAAAATTTCATCCAAAGTATTCTTTGGGTCTTGAATTTTGCTCCATCTTCGTGTATCTATCTTCATGTAGCTCCATCATTTATTTTTCATCCCATAAATTCCTTTAAAATTCAAATTTCAAAAAATTCAAATTTTAAGCAATTTTTAAATCTCATGCATAAAAGCATATGTAATTTTAAATTTCAAAAATTACATATGATTATACACAATTTTAAATTAAAATTTAAATCATTAACGATTTCCAAAAATTCTGTTCTGACCCCAATGGGGCTGCCACTGGCAGCCTGCAGGCTACCTACAGCAATAGGCTACCTAGGTTGCCACAGGTTTTCGCTCGTGGCTACCCCCGACATCCACAGCTCCTTTTCTCAAATTTTGTGATAAATTCCAATTTTACCCCTTAGGTTGTCCTAATTAAATATTGAAATTTTCCACACAAAAATTATTTTTAAATCATCAAAATTAATTCTAATTATGGGGAAAATAAATTCAAAGTTTTCAATCTTGATCTCCTCCATGAATAATTACATAAAATTTCCTATATCATTTCTGGTGTTCAAAATTCTAAATATTCAAAGAGATAAAAAAATCCATCGAAAAATTATAGTGCTGATAGATCGCTCCCATAGTTACATAAAAATTCCTAGATATAATTTTTCTAAAATTCTAAGGAATCATAACTGGTAAAATTGAGCATGCTTATAATAGAAACAAAATTAAAATAACCACATGCAATATATCACATAATCCATGAAAACAACATATAAGACTCCTAGAATGCCACTCTCTAAATATTAAATTTATACATATTGAAGACACAATCGATTGTTTAATTTACATATATGACATATTCATGAGTTGGCGCTGATACCACTTGTTCGAAAAAAATGAAAAATATGCACTGCGGAATTTTAAAAATTTTCAAAGATCGTTCAAACTCATGTTGTCATATATAATAAATTATCAACAACTAGATATACCTTCAGAGAAAACGCCTTAAATACCGGAGTCAATGTCAGAAATGCACAATTATTTAAATTTCAAATAAAATTGGTATGATTTTATTTGAATTTGAATTGGAGTTGCGAAAAACTATCCATGTGGATAAAATTTAAAGACTTGTAGAGTTTGAAATTTGAATCAAATTTTGAATCATAAATCAAGCACAAAACCGATTTTTATTGTGGCATTATTTACATGGATAAATTCAGATTTTTGGTAGATCAGGGAGAAAGAAAAATTTTGCTTGAATCCTATTTGATTTTTGAATCTCCTCTTTCCAATTATGGCCAAAATTTCTTTAAGGTTTTTCCCTATGAAGAATTTGAATTTTACATATGGATAAGGGAGGGAATATCTTGTTTGAATCTAGCTTCAATTTTGAATTCTTGTAAACTAAAGGAGGCCAAAATTTTGAGTGGTTCCACAGGGAAGAATTTCAGCCTTGCTAGTTTTTGGAGGAGAGAAAAATCTTTTCTTGATCGAATTCAAAATTCAAAAGTCACCCACACAATATTATAAAAAGGGGTTTTGGCACTCCTATTTTCTTCAGACCACAAACTTGTTATGTGTGCCCTAAGCAGCAATTTATTTTTCATTGAATTTTTGAACTGATTAATAAAATAATTTAGAAGTTATTCATTACATTACTTTTAGTTCTCAGGATGTTTACATGTTAAAGTAAATATAAGCAAATATGGCTCACTGACTGCTTGTGTTAAACTGTTGGAAGGTTGCATGCAATGATCTTTTGCATGAGAGAAGACAACTTTGTAGAGTGAGTTATCTAAACTAAGGTCCATAGTCTATGGGGTTAGAGTAAGCAACTAACTCATGTTAAGACTATTATGTTGTCTAAAGCCAGTTTGGACACAATTTGTCTTGACTGTGTAGAGCCTTGAATCCTGAGTAGAAACATAGATATGTTACTTGTTAGTAACATATTAAACCGAAACTAAAGCATAATTGATCTGCGCAGTCCACTATGAGTGGATTAATCTACTTTTGACGTTCATTATGCAATAACCTTGAACTGAGTAATTGAACAGCTCTATGCATATGGCTAATGTGCTTTGATGCTCCAAACGCCAGGGTGTCTCAGAGGAAGTAAGCTAATGGACCGGTTTATTGGGTACACAGTATGCATATGATGGAGGGATTGCTTACAAATGAGGAATCATAGCTCTTATGTAGAGTTAAGGTTATCCTTTTAAAGGCATTATGCTAGATTAGTGAGAATGGACAATGCCTTAGGACGTTAGCTTGACAAACGACTTATTATCTACTTTTGGTGGATAATCATTCTCTTCTCGGGTGTATAATGGATCTTTGAGATGGCATAATCAAAAACTTGAATGGACTTCCACCTAGGTTAATCATGGATATCATATGAGGGTTTTGTATTAATGACAAAGTCATTAGACAGTGTCTTTTTTGAGGCTTGCGTAACTTGTAGTATAATTGGGAGTTCAGTTTCAGGTCTATAGTGGAATGATCTTGAGATTAATGATCATGTGATTGAGTTGTTTGGTATAGAACAATGATTACATATATTCACGGGAGCCCATTTATATATATTCAATCAGTCCCTTTGCTAGCTTTTATCTTAAAGACGGTAGTTGATCAGGGTATTCATACATGGCTTGTTGTCTTACATTTAATGAAGAGAAAAATCCGGATCACCCTTCCACAGGGTGTAGGCGATTTTCTCAATGTGCTAGAGGGGCAAAGTGGAAATTTTGTATTATTGAATACATGGGATAAATATTTAGTAATATTTATTTTTGGATGATAAGATTTGAAATTTAAATTAATTGTATTTGAATATCAAATTTGAAATTCAAATATGTGATTGATTCAAATTTTAAAAATCTTGTCTTAAAATGAAAATTTGAAATTTAAATCATATTTGAATTTGAATTGAACAAAATCTTGTATTTGCACAAAGATAGGTGGCATCTACTTTGAATTTGGGGTGGAAGACAAGATTCTCTCTTATTTGAATTTCAATTTTGTTTTGGATAAGAGATTACATAATTATTCAAATTTCAAATAAAGTTGCTATGATTTAATTTGAATTTGAATTGGAGTTGTGGAAAATTATTCATGTTGATAAAATTTAAAATTCAAATATTTGTAGAGTTTGAAATTTGAATTTGAAATTTGAAATTTGAATTCAATTCAAATTTCAAATCACAAACTTAGATGTAACCGAATTTAGTTGTGGATAAATCCATCTAAGGGAATTTGATTTTCTTGTGGATAAGGGAGAGGAAAATCTTGTTTGAATCCTACTTGAATTTTAAATCCTTCTTTGCATAAAAGGTAACCAAATTTTGAAGGGAATCTCACCATTGGGATAATCAGTTTTTATGGATAAGGAAAGAAGGAAATTTAAGTTTGAATCCTGCTTGAATTTTGAATTCTACCTTGCATAAGAGTGGTCGAATTTTTGAAGAGATCTCCTTTGGAAGAATCAGTTTTCTTGTGTGGATAAGGATGAGAGAAAATTCAAGTTTAAATCTTAATTGAATTTTGAATCTTCCTCCCTTGGTATGGCTAAATCTAGTCATAATCAAGGCCTAAAGGGAATCGGTTTTTGGAAGCCTAGAGAAGACAAAATTCAAATTAAAATCCTGTTTCAATTTTGAATTCAAATCCACCCTAGGTGGCTGAATTTGTTCATGCCTTTTTGGCCATAGGGGATTCGGATTTTTTAAATAAAAATTGGAAGAGAAAAAATCTTCTCTTGGTCCAATTCAAAATTCAAAAAGTTGTCTCATGCAAGATTATAAATAGGGGTCCTTCCACTTCAGTTCTTTTCAGACCACAGGCTCTCAGGTGAGTAGGTTTATTGTTGTACAAATCACCATAACAATTGTGACAACCGGGAAATTCTGGTATTCTCGGAAGAGAATGTACAAATGTATGTATATAACAATTTGTACTATTTAAATAGTGAAATGAATGTATTTATATTGTTTAGAATGTATTAAAATGTTCTAACAATACTGACGAGTAAGAATTCAGTGTTGATAAAATTCACTGAATTGAAGTGGGTGGAACGATGCCAAAAACGGCATTGAAAACCCTAACCGGTGCATTATAGTGCACTAAAAGATGAAAAACCTTCCAACAGGGTGATATGGGGATGGTTCCAAAGAGCATTGATTTTTCTCTAAAATTTTATAAGATTTCTAAAACAATTTCTTAAAAAAATAAAATAAAACGGTAGAGGTAGCCCGATTGGCTACTACACCAAATACGCAAAGTAACCCGGTAGGCTACATAGTCAATGATGCACGAGGTAACCGATTAGTTGACTGGCCGGTTAACCAGTCAAGGACCAAGTTTGAATAAAAATATGTGAGAGACGGTGATTAATTTGTCAAGTAGAAAAATTAATCAAGCACGATTAGAAATTAGATACCAAATTCTCAAAGTAGAGCAGTTAGGTATCGATAAACATTGGTACTATACAACAATAAATTTATAGTCACTAACGATAGTAGTAACCCAATAGCGATGTTAATTAATTTATTAGGTAAATAAATTAATTAATCACGATTAGAAAATCAAACTCTCAAGAGGAGAGCGGTTAATATCAATAAGGGTCAGTACTACATAATGATAGAATTTTATTAGTCACTAACGACCATAGTGACCTAAGAACAAAGTTTAATGAGATATGTTATGATTACAGGTCACTACCTATAATTTTCCATAGAGGCGAAGTACAAATTGTCGGCTGACAAATAAGTACAACTCCGCCTACAACATGAGCAAAAATGAGTTTAAAATGCTATTTGTTTTACTCTATGTTAAGTATGCAAATCATGTATGATTGTTACATAGCACGAAAAAAGAGCATATAAATTCATAATCGTGTAGATTTATGAATGCATGAGTTAGATGCCATACATACCTATCACGTATGATTAGTGGATAGCCTAGTAGAGCATATGGCATGATCAGATAAAGAATTGGGTAACAAGAATAAAGGTATTAGTATAATGGGCTAAAGCCCATAGAATATAAAGGGCGTGAGGCCTATAAAGTAAAAGGGCTAAGGCCCATAAAATATATCTATAACGGGCCAAGGCCCATGATCACGGTGAATCCGATAATCCACGCGCAGTGGTACTGATACCAGGACCCTTCAGATAAGAAAAGATAATAAATAATGAAGTATAAAATGAGCATAATCGGTTCACGCATTGTTCACAATATGCCTTAGCTATAGTTACAACATGCTTCCAACTATAATTGATATGCATTCAGTTATGTGATGTTTTCTGTTATGCATTCAGTTTTGTGATGTTTCAGTTATGTATTCAATTATGTGTGATACTTTGGAATTGCATCCAGTATGTGGAATGTTTCAGTGTATGGTACATGTTGTGTGTATATGACATGCTTATACGTTTTAAGTATGACTTATGTTTTGAACACGTTTTGCTGATAGAACGTTGTACTTATTGAACATAAAACTCACAGTGTGTGTGTTCATGCTGTGGGTAAGCGACCTATGGCCTAAACTCCGATGGACGATGACGGCGACAGAGGCGTATGTGAGGGTAAGGTTGTGGATACCACTACCAGTGTTAACTTCCGCACAATATTAAACAAACATTTTATTTTTGAGTAGTAATCAGATAAATAATTTCATAAGTATGTATGTAAGATTGAATTTCAGTTGTTTTAGACCTTTGTATTTGTAAAGTATATGTATGCATGTAAATAGTAGAACATACGTATATACATATATATACATGAATAGTAAAAACATACATGTATATGTATAAAAAAAATCCCCATATTTTACGGTAACAGAGATAAGTAGTTTTAAGTAAGTTCAAGTTTAAGTTAAGTAGTTTTAAGTGACGGTCCGGGCCAGTCAGGGCTTGGACTATCACATAATTGCTATTTTCTCATTGTAGATATCATTTTTTTGATTAAATATATATATCATTTTTTTATGTTAAAGATTTGTAAATAAAAATAATAATATTAGAGTTAACTGTAGCAGCCTTTTTAATAATTTATAAGATTCAATGTTATTTAGCACATATCAAAATCAACAGGGAGTGTTTCCAAAACCCTTTTTTTAATTTTTTTTCATTTTCTTTTTAATTCAAAACTATTTTTCACTATTCATATGTCCAACTCTCTATTAAAAACTCAAACTTGAAAAATTCATACTTTTGTTATTTCAAGTCGAAATGAAGACGATTTTTTTTTTTATTTTGAGAAGAATCAAACAAAATCAATATTGATATTTTTTTTAATATATTTCAAATTTTTACACTTTTTCACTTCAAATTGAAACTTTTTTTTTCCCCAGCCAAACACATATTTCAAAAATTCAACTGCATTTCAATCAAAAAATAACCAAAACTCAAACCCTAATTGTCCCCTAAGTAGGTCTTGAACCTTCAATCAAGCCTAAATGATTTCCTCTGAGTGGTATCCTACAGCAAAGTGGTTGTTCTGCTCCGGGTGAGAATTTCATAATCGATCTTATTTTCCATTTGTGCTTTGTTTTTGTGTTTTTGTGTCAATTTTGTAAAAAATGAGGTAGTTCCCCTACCTCTAGTTTGTATTTGTATTTATGTTTTACTCAAGTTATTCGCCAACAATATCATTTGTCAGTTCTATTAGTATTATAACTAGGCGTAGTTTATTGTGATCTCTGTGCTATAAGTGATTATCTCTCGATGGATTGGGATATTTCTTTGATTATAGGTTTTTTTTTTTTTTTGAAAAAGAGTTTTGTAAATGCTTGATTATAATATTGCCAAGAAATTCATGGAATTTTCCCATCACCAAGCAACGACTTATATTCTCGTCACTAAGCTTCATCAGATATTACTGATGAAATCGATCTTAATCAAGGATTTTGTCTTTTGTATATTGAGTTGTTTCATCTTTAATATTAGTATTTATATCAATTTTTAATTTGAATGATTATTCCCTTAAAAAAAAGAACTAATGCCTCCTACTATATCCCTAAAATTGTTCGACAAAGTGGAAAAAAGGAGAAAAGAGTGAACAGTAAGGTGGTTCTAGCTAACTCCTAAGCATGATGTAGGAATAATATATAACATAAGCAATAGGTAAGGGTGTTGATCGAATCCAATCAACCAATCAACCAATCAAACCAATTGATCCAATCCAATCTAATCCATTTATAATAAATAACCAATTTTAATTAGATTGGATTATATGTCAATTATAAAAAAACTGACCTAATTAGATTGGATGCACTTTGACCTTCAAAACACTTAATCCAACTTTTATATAAATATATATATATATATAAAGAATACTTATGCTTAATAGTCCAAAAATTAGTGCTTCTATTTTTTTTGTTACACCTTCAAATATAAAAAATAAAAACATCTAAACCAACACATTGTAATATTAACACAAGAATAATCCTTTTATCTCATTTCGTGATTTCTTAACATATTATGATACACCTTAGTATGTTTTATAATTATTGCTTGTTTTGTTATAAAATTAATTATTTAAACGATATGTGATAAATTTCAAACCGATTACTCCAATCTAATCTAAACTGACCTTAAATGGATCGAATTAGAATGGATGACACATTTTTAACTGATTGGATTGGATGATATTTATAAAAACTGACCCTTAATTGGATTAGATATTGTATATCTAAAATAATAAGATGGATTACATCCAATAAACATCCTTAGCAATAGGTAACATTTTTATCCAAAAAAAAAAAAAAGAAGAAGAAGTAGAGTGATTGGGAGAATCTTCCTTTCTTTAACAGAATAGTAAGACACTTGCCAATAAAAATAACCCAAAAAAAAAAAACAAACAAAACAATAAGACTATACATAATTACATTAAAGAAAGCATCTTTAACATAATGTTAAATTATTATGTAATTATTAAATTTTAGTATCTAGATAAGAATGTTCCAATGACATGCTATTTTTAATGGGTAATGTTAAGGGAGGAATCTCAAAATAGTACCTACGGTAGGTATATTTTTTTTAACTATTCAAATGTAATTGAACGATTGAGATTTGTTTGCTTATAATAATTATTGTGCACCTTAAAATATACTATTATAGAATAAAAAATTAAAAAAATATGAAAAATTAATTAAAAAAAACCTCAAAAATCCCCTTTCCCTCATTCAATCAGCAAACCCACCCCCCAGCCGCCCCCCCCCCCCCCCACCCCGATTGACTCTGCGACCCTCTGGCACCCCCCTCCCCCCCAAACCATCGACCAGTCAACCACCCCACCCTAACCCTGCATGTAGGAAAAAAATGAAAGAGTATGCAGCGGAATTTTAAAAAAATTTTCAAAGATCGTTAATAACACATGTTGCCATATAAAATAAATTATACAATAATTATTATACCTTTGAAGAAAAACACTAGGAACGTTGAGGATGTGACTGAAAGGCTTCAACTAACTAGCTTTCTCTACTATTCTCTAATTCCCAGACGATGGAGTATGTGGGCACTCGGTTCCTCGATCAATATTTTAACGCAGTTTGTCTCCTGCCAACCACCCAAATTTCTAAGAATTTATTATTATTAGTGAGATGTATAATAATAAATTCACTTATTTAAAAGTTTGTGCTATAAAGAAAATAGAAGTGCCAAAACCCCTATTCATTAAATTGTATTAGGTGATTTTTGAATTTTGAATTAGACTAAGAACAGATTTTTCTCTCTCCCATCCAACCTTATGGCCGATTCTCTCCTTAGAAAAGCCCTTGAAAAACTCAGCCATCACTAGGTCAAGGGATTCAAAATTCAAACAGGATTTGAAACAAAATTTTTCTCTCCCCCTTCCACTTGAAAAATCTAAAATTCTCCCAGGGATTCCCCTTTAAAATTTCGACCGAAGCATAGATATGTGATTCAAAATTTGATTCAAATTTCAAACTCCAAAAATCATATAATTTTATCTACATAGATAATTTTCCACAGCTTTAATTCACATTCAAATAAAATCATGATAACTTTATTTGAAATTCAAATAATTATGTAATCTCTTATCTAAAACAAAATTCAAATTCAAATTCAAATTAAGGGAAAATCTTCTCTTCTAACCCTATAGTGTGGACACTACCTTCCTTGTGTCAAGACAAGATTTTATTCAATTTAAATTCAAATAGGATAATCTTTTAAATTTCAAATATTTATTAAAACAAGATTTTCAAAATTTAAATTAATCTCATATATATCTTTTGAAAGATAAATACAATTAATTTAAATTTCAAATCTTATCTTCCAAAATAAATATTAATTAAATGTTATCCTATTTTACCCTTCGACACCTAGAGAAAATTGCCCATGCCCTGTAAAGGAATTTTCTCTTCACTAAATGCAAGAGTACAAGCAATAAAGAATATTTCAACCAATTACCATCTGTTAAAGAATTATGCGGAGCTAGTAGGGGGACCAATTAAACATATATAATATGGGCTCCAGTAATCTATATAATTATTATTCTATACCAAATAACCCATTATAATTATTAGTTTCAGAGTCACACCACTATAAACGTAAAATTGCACTCCCAATTATATATCATACTATATAAGCCAGTGATAAGCTATCGTCTAATAATCTTGTTATATATGCAAAACCCTTATATGATATCCATGATCAGCCTTAGGTCAAAGTCTATTTAACCTACTAATCATGCTATCTTAAAAATCCATTATACTCCTAAATAGAAAATGATTATTGACTATATGCGAATAAAAAGTCATCTGCCTAGTAAACGACCCAAGGTCTTTTCTATTTTTACATTAGTATAATGCCTTTAAGAGAATAACCTTTACTCCTCATTAGAGTTATGATTCAATTATTTGTAAACAAATCCTTTCGTCACATAGAAGTCATGTAATTAACGAACCAGTTAATAAGCTTACTACATCTGAAACGCTTTAGTCATTGGAACATTAAAGTACACAAGTCAGACACATGAAGTGATTCGCCTACTCAAGATTAAGGTTATTGCATAATGAACATCAAAAGTGAATTTATCCACTCAAACGAACTATACAGATCAATTATACATTAGTCCCAATCCGATACATCACCACCAAGTAACATATCTATGTCTCTACTCAGGAGTTAGAGCTCTAGACAGTCAAGACAAACCATCCCCTAATTGGCTTTAGACAACATAATAGTTTTAATATGAAGTGGATGCTCGGTCTAACTTTATAGACTACGGACTATAGTTTAGATTACTTACTTTAGAACATTATCTTCTCGCATACAAAAATCCATTGTATGCAACATTTTAACAATTTAACAAGTAGTTAGTAATTCATATTTGCTTATATTTACTTTAACATGTAAATAAGACGAGAACATATAGCAATGTAATGAATAACATCTAATACATTTTTATTAATCAGTTCAAAATAAATGAAATACATCTGAAATATCTTTCCTGCTTAAGGTATCCCTAACACCGCGACTACCCCCCCCCCTAACACACAAACTGCCAACCCATTAACCGCCCCTCCTTGACCCAGTGACCCTGCGACACCACCCCTCTTTGACCCAGCAATGTAATGAATAACCTCTAATACATTTTTATTAATCAGTTTAAAATAAATGAATACATCTAAAATATCTTTCCCACTTAAAGTATCCCTAACACCGCGACTACCCCCCCCCCCAACACATAAACTGCCAACCCATTAACCGCCCCTCCTTGACCCAGTGACCCTGCGACACCACCCCTCTTTGACCCAGCAATGTAATGAATAACCTCTAATACATTTTTATTAATCAGTTTAAAATAAATGAATACATCTAAAATATCTTTCCCGCTTAAAGTATCCCTAACACCGCGACTAACCCCCCCCCCCCCCCCAACACACAAACTGCCAACCCATTAACCGCCCCTCCTTGACCCAGTGACCCTGCGACACCACCACCCCCCTCTCCCTAAAACTGTTCGCCGATCAACCCTCCCCATCCTTGCTATCTTGCTAGTTAAACATTAT
Organism: Antiaris toxicaria; assembly: GCA_035233585.1. NCBI lineage: Eukaryota > Viridiplantae > Streptophyta > Magnoliopsida > Rosales > Moraceae > Antiaris > Antiaris toxicaria. The sequence continues at coordinate 5,392,513 of CP141155.1, forward strand.
GGGGAGGGGGGTGTGGTGAGGGGTTTGATTTTTGATTTTTTTCTTTTTTGATTAATTTTTTAGATTTTTTTAAATTTCTTATGCTATAATTCTATGTGTTAAAGTGTATTATAACTATTATTAACAAGTAAATCTTAACCATTCAATTATATCTGTAAGATTTAATAAAGAGTACATACTGTAGGTATTATTTTGATTCTTATCGATTATTACCTTATCTCTTTCATACAATTAAATCAATATTCTTACTAATTATACGAATTTCCCTTGAACTACGTACTCTATCTCACTCTGCCCCTCGATATTGCAAAACTGTTCATCTACCCCCTTATCTACATAAAAAATTCAAAATGCCCTCTCTGTCTAATTCCATCTATAAACTTAACGGAATTACTGATGTAGGATGGAATCAAGGGGATAAAGTAAAATAGGATACATAATCTAAGGGGAATCTATATAATTAATTATTAATTAAATATATTTTAAAATATAAATACTTTTTTTATAAAAACACATTAATAAAAACATAAAAAAAAAACTAAAAAAAATGCCATGAATAAGGTAGATAATCATTGAATTAAGAATCCTACACCTTTTGTAGGACCCACCAAGGAAAATTACCTAGAAACTCCCGCCATGGAGAGCAAGAGTAAGGTGAAGAAGAAGGCCCTAAAAAAATTTGTCTTCTCCGTCCTTAGGTTTGCACTTTGGGCCAACATAGAGAAACTACGTCGTTGATTCGATCTCATCTTATTTAGGGATGTCAATCCCAGCTTTTGTCGCTCAGGTTTTTCCAAAATTTTATTCTTTTTTTTTATTCAATTTTGTTTTTTCATTTTTATTGTTTTTTGGGTACAATTTTTATATTTTTAGGTTAAATTTATGATTTTTTTTTCTATTCTGGTGAGGAAATGTTTCAATTTTCTACAAAATTTTTGCTTGAATATAGTTATTTTAGCTTTCTTTGGTTATTAATTTGATTCTTTGAATTGGGATTACAAAATATTTTTATTAAATATTTTCTATTTTTTTATTCTATTATCTATTTTTGAAGTTTATTAATAGATTTCATATTTAAATTGAATATTTAGCTATTTTGGTTGAAAACAATAATGCAACTATGGAGTTAATTTCTGTTAAGTTTTTAATGTTGATTTTTTGTTTTGTTTAGCTTTTTTTTTTTAGTTTTATTTGATTTTTTATTAATATATTTTGAAAAAAAGTATTAATTAAAGATTAGTTATATGACTATGTACCTTCTTTCACTTTGTCTTCTAAATTTTATATAACGTTAATAATTCTGTCAAGTATATAGAGAAAATCAGAGGAAAGAGATATTTTAAATAATTTTATATAAATAAAGAAATATAATGAACTGTTTTGTAATTTTAAGGGAAAAATATCTTTGGATGGATAATAAAAAGATAGACGTTGGACACCGTCTTTTTGCCTGACGGTTGGTAAATGAATACAAAACCCCAATATTTATGGCTGAAAGGAAGGCGAACCAGTAGAATCACTGAAGATCTAAATTTTGAGATTTTTTTTCTTTTTCTTTTTTTCTTTAAAATAAGATCTGGCAGTAGACGCAATTAAATTGGATATCCAAAAATATCTTTTTTAAAGTTAATGTGTGAAAGCAAAGCAAACCCATTTTGCGCAATTATCGCGGCTAGGTTCCACGGTCCCCTGTTTGATACATATATTTTTTCTTCTGTCCCCAGCGTGCTTTATTGGAAGGACGTGATAATTTGTTTCCTTGCATATCCAAAGAAGAAGAAAAAAAAAAAAAAAAAAGGAAATTAATTCACCCGTCACGCCAACTTGCATTTCTTTATTTGTCTATAGGTTGTTTTGTTAACGACGAGAAATTATACAGTAGATCAAATACATTAAATTATTATATTTATATAATATATTTATTCAATAAATAATTGACATGTATTTGAGTTTTCAATATCAACTATTATAATCATCTAAATAAATATAGATTTATCAAAAAAAAGAAAATAATAATAAAAATTTTAAAATATAATTGATATTAATAAATAACCAAAATGTCAATAATTCATTAAATACATAATGCATCCACTTCATTAAATAATTTCTCTTCAATTACACGTGACCTAGTTAGATTCCCATTACTATTTTTTCTCTTTTAAACGTTTTCTTATCTCAAATACTTTTCTTTCTTTTTTTTTTCTTTGTTATGCTATAACCTTTTTTCCTTTAATTTTTGACAAATAATAGAGATTTCCTTTCCTTTTCTCTTTATTAAAGAATGAAGAAAAATGTTAGGGATAAACTCTAATCCCAATTTTTAAGTATCAACTTATATAATATATGAGTTATTATTTTTATATTAAGTGTTTAAAGTATTACCACATCAATTTGATTGTATTTACTACCGAAAATAGAGTAGTGCAATAGATATCAACTCTAATCCCAACTTTTTGGTACTCTTATTAACATTTGTAGATACAATCAATTGATGTGATGATACTTTAAACATTTATCAATAAAAGAATAACAACTCAAATATCATATAGATTGATGTTAAAAATTAGAATTAAAGTTGGTATTTTTAGTATTTTTTATAAAATTATAATATTTAAGTTGATACTTAAAAAATTGAGATTATAATTTTTGCTCCTAGCACTACTCAAAAATAAAACTACATAATAGAGACAGTAACGAATTAAGAGGCAAAAAAAACATACTAAGGTATGTCGTTAAGCCAATGAGAATGGATCCATATTAATAATTAATTGGTGTTTAATCAATTAAATTATGTAAGTTCAAAAAAAAATTATGTCACGTCATTTTAGTTTATATCATTTGGTGCATAAAAAATTCTCCTGATCTTTTGTAGCTATTAGATTACTCAGAGGATCTCTTTATTGTATTCTTCTTCTTTTCTATTACTTAATACACACATATAGTGGCTAAAACAAATCACACTGATGCACTTTTTTTCCCTTAAAAATGTATATATTTTACATCCAATTAAGTGTCGTGTAGATGTACATTTTATATTGTCAACCATACTAGCCACGGCTTGACTTATTGATGCGAACTTAAAAAAATAATGAAATGATAAGAAAATAAAAAGATCGCTATGGATGCCATGGAGTATATTGCATGAGTGCTAAAAAATAAAATAAAATAAAACTATCCCTCCGTTTATTTGACATCCTAAATTTAGAAAATAAAAAAATTTTATTATAAGAAAAATGAACTTTTTTAAATTTTCGTATCTGAACATCTAAAATTTTTCATTTTTGAAAAATAGAAAAAGAACTATCTAGAAACAAAAAGTTTTCACTCACCTAAATAACTTTTCACTTTAAAAAAAAATCTAAACAACTATTTATTTTTCATATCTAAAAATTTTTCATTTTTAAAAAACGAATCTCTCATCTAAACGGATCCACATCTTACTCCATTTAGGATTATAGAATTCAAATCCTCACCTAAGTTTAAAAAAAAAAAAATTTTATCTTTCCTTTTTTCTATTTTAATATTGTATGGTGGTCATTACTTTTCTGATTTATCGAATTGATGGCCACTGTTCTCTAGTCAACTCTGCAATTTTAGGAAGATAACCCCACATGTTACACGTAGATGGCTTTTTTCCGCTTAAAAAAATTTTCGAGTGTTTCCCCACGTTCCTACATCCACATCTAAGAAAAATCACAAATAAAACAGTATTAAAATTCGAACTCCAATATTAAAACCAAAAAAACCCAAAATAGATATCTATAACTATTATGCAATCACCAACGGTGATCATGTTGATGGACAGTCCAAACAACTACCAATATTATACTACTTCTTTTGGTATAAACACTATCTAGTATACAATTCATTAGGTTTTGTCCTGCTCGGACCGTACTCTTTCTTATCTGTACCTCCTTCACCATGTAAATAGTACACCAATGGCTATGCCAACTCTTTTTTTCTTTTTTTTTTTTTTTTCTGTGGTGTGATAATTTCCAAATTTAAAATAGATATATCATATAAAGAGAGAGATATATATATATATATTCTCCGGCTGAAAGATGAAGAATACATTTATTGACGGCTAAGGGTGTTTAGCTCTCATGATATCAAAATTATACTAAAAAAAAAAAATGGTGCGGTCAAATTTACGAAAATTTAACCTTTTATATCGACAGAGAAATTCTTGATATTCTACCACAAAGTCACCAATAAGAGGTTTTTGTGACTCAAATAGTCAGCACCATCACATCACCTGTAGCCTAATCCGAGTTCACACAATGCAATGCAATGAAGAATAACAATCCAAAAGAAATATGGTGTCTTAAGTGTGGCGGCTCGCCCTGCTGTCGAGGTCCTACACTGTTATTACAGTTAACTTTGTAGTTAACCGCAATAGTATGTAGGCCTCTAGGGTCGCCGGCAATCATGCTGAACTTAAAAACTGCTTGCTAATTTTGCGAAATAATTTATTTTTTCTTAATATCATAAACTGTTCGAAAATGTGATAAGGAAATCATGTTAACAAAATAACATGCACATGAATCATGATTCCCCTATCACATAATCTTAACTTGAAAATTTGTTCTTTTTGAAATTACATGTTCTAAATTTCAAAACTATACAGCGGAAGACTAATGGTGACCAAATCCCTCGCCCAATCCACCTGGCATGCGTCTATCCTGTCTGTCGTCCACCATATACTATTGGTGAACAGGTCTCTTACCTGCAACATGTGAACAAACTGATGAGTTATGGGCTCAGTAAGTTCAAACATAAAAACATGGATCATAACATGCTGTACTGTTGTGCTCATGCATGAAACTGGACTCTGTAAAACATGCTCATGGCTGAAAGATTAGTCTTAGGACATTATCTATTATTAAGTTCTGGTTTTGGACCTCTGATTGGTCGTACCGACATTTTAGCATAACTGGGAGTGGTACTTTAGTGCTGACCTCATCAGTCTTAACTGAAGCTAAATATGAAAACCTCCCCGTGGGTCGAGAGGCCGATACGCCAATAACTGGTTTAATTACCATCTTACTGGAATTCCAACTAGGTAAACCTGTTGCATGATTTACTGGGGTGTGAGTTTTATTAACACACTAAGGTGCCTTGTGCACCTACCTGTTTTCATGTACCTGATACATGACTGACATGTGTATTGAAACATGAAACTCTACATGCACGACATGAACTGACTTGAGTATCGTGATGCAGACAATCAATGTCTAACATACACGTCATACAACATACATAACATAATAACATAATAAGATTGTCCACGTTGCAGTCAGGACAATGCTTGAACTTACAGAAAATCTGCGAGCGTAAGCCTCTGCTGCTCTGAGACTGCTGTATCGGGGTCTCTGGCTTGAACTCCTATAAAAGAAATAATCACTGATTATTTCCAATATTCATCTTATACTGAAAACATGGCAAAACATGAAATTTCTATTTCTAGACTTTTTTTTTTTTTTTACTCTTTGGCTTCGAACACGCCCTCTCACATAGGCGTGTCTCTGGCCGTGTACTCCTCCGGACTTACGTGCTTGGCCGTATACTTCGTGGAACATGGCCGTGTATACTTACACGGGTGGATACACGGCCGTGTTTCTGACCGTGTACTCCTCTGGATTTACGTGCATGCTTACATGGTTAACTATACGGTCGTGTTTCTGGTCGTGTTTTCCTAATGTCTAACATGGTCTGCTACACGCCCTTCCCATAACCGTGTGTCCTTTGAGACGGCCCGATACACAGTCGTGTTCTGGGTCGTGTACCTCTCGGGTCTGAATTTTCTTGCAACACGGTTGTGCATGTAGGCATGTTTGGGGCCGTGTTCATACCAGAATCAAGATTCTGGGTCTGAACTTCTCTGCTCTGATTTTCTAAGACTTTTATGGCCTTTGTTCTATTTCTTACACTTAAAATCGATCTCAAAAAAATTGTTTTGAGATATAGACTACATTTCTACTATCACAAATCCATGATTTCATAAGCAAAATCTCACATTTTGCTTTTGAATATCTCTTGACTCAACTTTTGAAAAATCTGAACTTTCTTGTAGAAACTCACTAAATTTGATTTTCTACACCATCAACTCATGGATTCATGTTTTAAAACAACTAGACTCGAACCATGTTTCGATTTTAACTGAAAATCTCAACACGATTTACTCACATTCTCTTTTTCCTCTCAAAACCCCAGATTTTCACCCGAAAAATGTGAGAAAACAAGGGTTTACCTTGCTTTGAAGCTTGAGAGCTTCTTGCTGCTGATTCTTGGCTGAATGCTTGATCGATCTACTGCAGATAAAGAGAAAATCCGAACTTTCATGGATTTACTCTTCTGCTTTCTCTCTTTCTCGGTTTCTCTCTCTCTCTTTCTCTTTCTCTTTCTCTTTCTGTCGTTTTTTTCTTTCTCTCTCTCTCTCGGCTGCTTATTTTTGCAGCTCAAACCAAGTGAATTAATTCACTTGACTACTGTGTAGTAGCTGCTCACGTGACCTCCACCATCTCCCTTACTTTCTTTAATTTTCTTTAAAGAAAATAGGCTATTTTCTTAGCTTATCTTGGCCATGGATCAATATGGCTTACTTATGTGCCATTGATCTCTTAATATGTATTTTCCACATATTTTTCTATTAAATTTTAAAACATCTTAATTTGAATTAATGCTTAACTTTTAAACTATATTCATTAATTCATTGTCAAATTTTGATTAAAAAACTCAGTTAATCAAAATTTTCATCTGTTCTGTATTCTATAACTTGTATAAAATTTTTCGAGAGTGATAAGTTTCTCGGTTATCACATTAAGGATATATTAGGATTTTTCTTTTTAACTTTACGTTTTAGAAAGGATGACGTTGATGTGGAAACAAGTTTCATTGCCCCAGATGCACGTATGACAAGAAAATGTGAACACGAGAAACTAGTTTGGGGTGTGATAGAGAGGCAATTAGAGTCCTGCAAAAACTCAAGTCAACTAGTGTGCTTTCTCTCCCGCCTTTTTTAGCACAAGGAATCCAATTTCATCTTCTGGATTGTTGGCACTATATAGAGTCAAACCAAAAAATCACTGTTGGTCGTTTGTGGCGGTGGCCGTAACGCTCAAGCGATATTGATGTGAACAAACAAAGACGAAAATACAGCCATGAGCTGACCTGACACCGATAAACATGCCCCAAATTTAGAGTTTTCCTCCTTTATGGAACAAAAGATAACTAACTAGAAAAGGAAAGGAAAATTTTGAAAAAAAAAAAAAAAGAAAAGAAAAGAAAAGGAAAATGAAGTACCCCCTTAAAAATTTTTAAAATTTCATAGTAACTTTAAAATATCAGATTTCATAGTATATAAATGAATTTAATTAATTTGTCAAAATTATGAACTATGATGAGGTTGCAGATATAATTTAACAATAATTGTACACTTGACTTTAATAAAAGTATAAGGTTTGAATTCTCTATCTCCAATTTCAAAAATATATATATATTAAACTATGATTAATTGTGACATACAATAAAAACATATAAAAATTGTGATATATATCTAATTTTCTCATTGTATATATATATCTTATTTATATTGATTTAGATCTAATTTTCTCATTGTATATATGTAGTTCTAAACAATTTCTTAGTCTTCAATTAATTTCATTAACTTATTTTTTTTCTTTAATATGATTGTTTATTAAACGATTTTTAATATGATTCTAAAACCATATAGAAAAGGTAAATTTAACGAGAAAACATAATAATTACCTTTGTTATATTGTTTGCCTTTGGATTTATATCATTGCTTGATAATATCTAGATTACAATTTATTCCAATATGAACTTTTATAAATCAAATCATTAAAAATTTAATTCAATAATTAAAAGAATTTTCACTATCCTAAAATATTTACTAATTACGAATTAAGAAAGAATTTCTACAATAGGACATATCTGTTGTCATTGCCTTGTAGAAACTCCAATTTTATAACTTTTGTATCTACCAATAGGGGTTCTTACTGAAATATGAATCCAGTACGTGGCTTTGTATCTAGATCAGAAAGGTTTATGACCCCGAGGGTAGCTTCCTTGTATAGTTTCCAGCCGATATACTTAGTCAGTCTAGAACTTATCAGAATCATAAGTTCACATAGGATCCTAGTAATCCACTAGTCTGCCTTAAATGCCCCGTTGGCTAACAGGCCTTATGACTATCTGGGATTATTAACAGATCATATGTTGGCTTATAACTCTCACAAATTCTATTCCTTAGGATTCATATTCTAGTAGTAATGACTACTGACGATCGAAACACATATTTTCTGAATATTACAATTACTACTACTAGCTCCATAAAGAGATTTAGCTGCTCATGATTTTTGGGAAACTGATATTTTATTTTCTAAAAGGTTCAAAGTTAAAAGTTACAAACTAAGAGCAAAGACCTTTGCATATATAGGTCTTTCTCGAGGAAAAGTAACTCTAGTTATAAACTTAACTCTAGTTATAAGCTTTACCATGATTAAAGATAAAAAGATAAAAGACAAAAGAGTCATCTTATCCGGATGACTTTAACAAAGCAAAAGATAAAGATAAAGATAAAGATAACGATAAGATAAAACCAAAGCTAAAGCTAAGGCTATCTTGACAAAGAAAATTCAAAAAGACAATAGTAATAAAGACTAAAGTAGTCAGACCAACTTTTGACTACTTTATGATGGGTTTATAGTCCAGACTCAAGTTTAAATTTTCCCACTCCATTCCTAGATTGTCCAGATAACCCCAAGGGTCTTGAGAATCTTGGAACGGGTTGTCCGGTGGTTGAGTGGATGGCTGAGTAGGTCCTACTTATTCAGCGATTGGACCTTTTGTGTTGTCTGATTATGACTTTTGAGGCTGAGGAGAACTTTTGAAAAAATGGCCGGGCACCTCATTGTATAGATGGAAGAAATCCAACGCTTCTTTGATGACTTTTTTGTATGATGATGGGAATTCTTCCCATGGGGCATCATTTTCGGGCAGAGGCCATAATTGCTTTGGAATAGTCTTGTTTCTGCAGAAAAGCTATTTCTGGATTTCCCTGTATTCAATGCCATCTCGTTTGATGGGGAATATGCTTAATGAGTAGATCTCCACCGTTGGGTTGCAAACAACTAATTTTCTTTTCTCGTCTAATCTGGCATTTAACAATAAAAAGAAAATAGTATAACCTTCATGTGGCATGATTACAGATGGTGTCGTTGGGTACACGTACATAACTGCCTTGTTGGCTCGAATCTTTTCTCATTGATCCGTGAGTTGTTCATCCCATGTTAAAAGTGACTGGAACCATTGGAGCATGTTTATTAGATTTTGGAAAACTGGTTTGTATTCTTCATGGTTGTCATAGCTTCTGATAGTAGTTCTGAACTCTATGGTTTGGACTTCAATGGCTATAGTGAAAACACTAGCCAGGTACCAAAGGACATGGGTGAATTGAACAGGTAGATACCATTTTTTTGCTTGGACCGGGAATATTTTTGAAAATGGATAGATTGGATTGAGACCTAACTCTTTTAAATATTCTTCTCCGGTATGTTTGGCTAAGGTGATCTACTGGTGCATGACTTTTTCAATTGCTTTTTCTTTTAGATTTCAGGATTTGAAAATCTTTATGGTGTCTGATAGGTAGGAGCACATAAAGAAATCTGTGTTGGTGGAATAGGGGTTAGACGAAGAGGCCATCATGTAAATAAATGGAATTTGAAACTAGGCAGTGATGATCTGAATGGCTGGACTTGGTTCAGTATTTATAAGGGGGGAATGCTTTCTTGATAAATAATCTGAAATAATATTTTCTTTTCCCCGAATATGCTTAATTTCAAACTGAAATTGATCAAACCACGTTAGTAGTCTAATCATTTGAGAATTCTTTATTTTCATCAAGCTTGGATTAAGCATACCTTTAATGGCTGAACAGTCTGTCTCTACTGTAAAGTGGTGTCCAATCAAATGGAATTCGAACTTCGAGATGCCCATTTTGACTGCTATCAGCTCTTTCAATGTGGAGTGATAATGCAGCTGGCTTCCTTTGAACTGTCCACTCTTGTATCTGCAGATTTTCCTCTTTCCATCTATTTCTTCAAAGAGCACTGCACCCCAGTGACTTTTACTTGCGTCTATCTGCAAGATTCTTTTTCCAAAGTGTGGAATAGTCAATGGTGGTAGGGTTTGCACGACTTTCTTCAGCTTTTTTACAGCGTCTGTCTATGCTTGGGACCACATGGGTGGTTTCTTTTTCAGCATCTGCGTCAATGACTCTATCAAGACAGATATGTTCGGGATAAAGTCTCGCAAATAATTGACTATACCCAAAAATTATTGTATCTGTGTCTTAGATAGGTTGTCATCTGGAAACTTCAATAGTTCTTGGGCTATGTTGGGCTGGGCCTGGTATTCACCTTGTATGATCTTCATACCCAAGAATTCAATTTGTGGTTGGCTAATGATCATTTTTCTCTCAGAGAGCATGATTCCATATTTTTCTGTTAAATCTGCGAACTGGGCCAGAAGGTTTTGATGGGCTTGCTCATTTTCTGAGAATAATAGGATGTCATTTATGTAAATGAGAGCATGGTCAATAATTGGGCCATATATGCGGGTCATGGCTTTCTGAAATAGTGATGGGGCTGTTTTTAGGTCGAAAGGTAAAACAGTCCATTGGAAGTGGTGGTTTGAGATACAGAAAGCTGTTTTGGGCTTGTTTACAGGATTAATTCCTAATTGCCAAAATTTTGTCTTGAGATCAAACTTTGAAAATAGTTTTGCATGGGCCAGGTTGGAAAACAAAACTGATTTATTTGGTAAAGGGAATTTATTATCAGAAAGGAATTGGTTTAAAGGCTTGTAATTAATATCAAGTCTCTGTTTACCTCTTGCCTGTTCTAATCTTTTATTTACGTAGAATGCATGGCATGCCCAATCTGAACTTGTTGTTTCGATGAGACCCTGGTTCATCAGTTCTTCGCATTCTATCATGGCTATCTTCTGATGTTCTGGATTCATCCCTGGATGACTTGCCTTTGTAGGGTTGATATCTTCATTCAGCTTGAATGGTAGACTGATGAAGAAGTCTTCGTTTTCCCAGAGGGGATGATCACACTTTGTCAGGAACTCTGCATGAGAGTTGGCACATGAATTTTGTATCAGCCTGTTTTTGAGTTGTCCAAACAGATCCTTCATTGCCTGGAACTGATTTGGAAGGAACTCCCATGGTGTGAACTGGTTCTTGAAAGTAAAACCAGCTGGAAAGATTCTCAGTCATTTACACTTTTGGTAAATATCAAATCCAATGATAAGATCTTCTCCTAGAAGACTCGATCTAATAACTTTGTAAATGATCGAGCATTCTGGAAAGAACCTGATCTTTATTAGCTTGCTAATAAGGTCTGTGTTGAAGATATCTCCATTGGCAGCATGAAAGAATTGTTTTTCTCTTTTTTCCATAATGTTGATGGAAGAATCTTTGGATTCATCATGGAATAAGAGGCACCTGTGTCAAAGAATGCTGTCATCTGTATGGGTTTGGAGTACTTGCTGGGGAGTATCGTCACCTTCATTGTAGGCTGAACTAGAGTGGCTGAGTGAGCTGGAGAAGCGTTGTTCCCTTCAATCAGGAACTGTTGGATTGCATACAGTATCTCAGACCCGATTTCATCATCTGTTGATACTATAGATTCCAGGTCATGGTCTCGTAGATCAATCTTCGTGAGATCTTCAATGTGGGAAATGAGATGGGCAGACTTTCCTTTGGGACAATTTTTTTACAAAATGACCCTTATTTCCATAGATAAAGCATCTGTCTTTCTTTCTATAGGAAGTTTTTCTTCTTAAGAACTTCAGAGGGCCTTTTCTCCGTTTTCTTGAAAATCTGAAAGTCTTGAATCTTCTGTGTTTCCTGATTGGTCTTTTCTCTAGGCATTTGCATGAGGATTCTCCTTCTTTACACTTAATGGTTAAGTGTTTGTGGCTGCAGATCTTCGAAAGTTTTTTAGACTGCTTGATGTATTCCTGTAATAACTTATTCTGTGAGTGCATTTTTTCTAAAGCTTTTAGAACAAGCTGGAATAATTCTCCAATGGTCACCGTCTTCAAGTCTTTGGAGGTTGCTGCAATGAGCCTTATGGTTTCTTCTCCCAAAGGTTTTGGAATCGAGGACAAATATGCCTGTTTGAGATTAGGATCATTAATCCCACCGATTTGATAGAATCGTTAAATGATCCTTTTGTGATGTTTCTCGAGATCACGTCTGTCCATGGAGCAGCATTTCAGCTTGAAGAATTCTGCTCTTAGTTTGTCAGTGAGCTGATCATCTTGACCACAGAATTCAATGTAAATCTGCTGCAGTGCTGCTTCTGCTGAATTGCTTGTAAATATTGGAGTTGTCTGTATCTCCTAGGCTCATCCACTAATCTTGTAGAATTCCTGTAAGTCTTGATGCAAAACCAAGGAGCACACTTCTGGTGTCCGATCTAGGCTTTTGTGATTCCAACAATATCCAGGCTTTGAATTCCTGGAATCTTTCTCTCCATCTGGTTGGAGGAAGATCGTCTATGGAGAAGACTAAAAATTTAGTCTTATCCCCACTTTTGGGTGTTCTGTTGTTGCTGGTCTCCTGAGGTTGTTGTTCTTCATCAAGGACTCATCTCCATCGTCTGGTGGTTCTTCATACACAGGGATAGAGATACTGGGTTGAGCCATCATCAGTTGAGGGGAGTCATCCTGGTCAGTTGATTCAGATTCGGGCTCAGTTGAGGAGTCACTGATGATATCTTCAATAGGACTTAGTTGTTCTTCTGAGCTTTCTGATTCTTCTTGTTGGTCTGAACTCCATGAGCTATCTGTCTATAGCTCTTTTGATCTTTCAAGAGTATGGTATTGTAGGCAGTTAACCATCATTTGGCATGTTGAAAAGACTGACTCTTGTATCTTCAAGGCTTGTTGGTACATCTTCTCTGGCATTTGAGGAGGCTGCTGTGGTATCTGGATAGGTTTAGTTGGAGCTGATTGGATCATCTTCTCCTTTCTTTTTTCTTCTCTTCTTTTTCATTCTTGTTCTCTATCCTGTTCTTCAAGAATCTTCTTGAGACAGAGAATTGAGCTTCCAAAAGAAGTTGGAAGGGGCTGCGGTTCTTTGGCCATCGTTGTGAATTGCCAAGGAGTGGGTGGTTTGTACAATTGTCTCCATTCTTTTGTTTGAAGAGCTTCAAACTTATTCTTCAAATCTTTCATCTCCCTTTCTTTGTCAGCAAATACATGTATCGGGACTGTGTGGTTTTTGATCATCCACATCAGTTCTTCATAAGTCTACTGGATTTTTGCTTTTAGTTTCTTCAGAACAGAATTTTAGGACGCCAGGGAGGATGTTTGCTTATCGATTTGCTTTAGGGTTCGTCCTTGGGCTATTAGAGCTTCTGTCTGCCAGTTAAGAACTCGTTCAGCAGGAGAAGTTTCTTTCAGGACTCCATCAGCATCTCTAGTAGTCGGATCTAGGATCTTTGGCTGATGATTGGAGGTTCCCTGTTCTTCTTTTTTGGAGAACTTTTGGAGAGGAGGGAAATCCTATTCATATGCTGTAGGTTACATCATAAGGGCTAGAACAGGTGTTGGTGCTGGTATTGGCACTTGTGGGGCTCTCCTTTGTGCTTGTAGTCGGCAAGACTCAAGTGGCATCGTTGTTGTGGGAGCATGAGGTTCTAAGAAGACTTCAGGAGCATCTTGATACTCATCTTCAGGAGCATCATGGAATTCGTCATTGTCATCATCATCGTTGTCATCCCATCCTGTGGATTTAGGCATAGGGCATTTATAATGAGTTGGAGCTGAGTATTTGACAATAAAGTCAAATTTCCCTGATGGTTATCCAAGAAGACCAACTTGAGGATCAGAATTCTCAAGTCTGGTTTTGAGAAGTCTTTCTAAAGAACTTCTTTGACTGGACCGTCTAGAAGGATCACCTTGTTGAACAGCTTGTATCATGAACTGCGTTGGAAAACATTTCGGAGGCTTGGTTTCCTTTCTATCAAAGGTAATCTGAACAGATCCATCTTGGAGGGTCGTATAGTCTGGCTCGGCAGTTGTTTGAACCGACTGTTGTGGCTGTTGTAGATGCTCGTAGTCTGAGATCCAAGAGCTGGGTAGAATCTTTTTCAATTTCTCTGTTGAAATCTGTCGAGAAATATAAGTACAGATGAGAACCTGTTGAGAGTCTCAAAAGGACAACTCCTCGCATTAAAAATTCCTTAAAGAAAAAAGAGTAACGATATATTTTTTTAGTTCTCATTGTTTTTTGGGCAAAGCAATAAATTTTTTTTTTTGGGAATTTGAAACTAAGCATCTATACTCTACATTTTTAGATTAAGTCATTAGATTACTTATGGAGTTACAGTAATAATTATTTTTTTTAAGAAAATAATAACCATCAAATTACGTGTGGAATTGTAGTATTCTATTTGTTTATGCGAATAAATAATTATTCATGTAATAGATTATTTTGATATGATCGCGACGTCTCCAATTAGAGATTCCCCTTGGCACGACGTAAACAAATAAATCAAACAAACATAAAAGCACACGCCCATTACCCATACCACGCTAACCCTTACAATTTTCCAGCTTGTCTACTAATATAAAACCGTAACTAAACTCCCTAACTAAATTCCCAATATTTACATCCCAAGATTCCATTCCCAAGGGGATTGTCAAATCTCCATTCTTTTATCATCTTGTTCTTCTCCAACAATCCTCTCTCGAAAATGGGTCTGAATGACGACTCCGAGAATGGGGATCGCCAGATCAACGACCACGACATCAACGATCCGAACCAAAAGAACAATAAGAGGAAGGAGAAGAGTGAGGAAGAGGAAGCTCTCTCCGTGGAGAGGATCTTCGAGAGCCAACCGGTGCCTTCATGGCGGAACCAGCTGACTTTGAGAGCGTTTGTCGTCAGCTTCGTTCTCGGCATTCTCTTCACCTTCATAGTCATGAAGCTCAACCTTACCACCGGTATCATCCCATCCCTCAACGTCTCCGCGGGACTCTTGGGGTTCTTCTTCGTCAAGGTTTGGACAAAATTTCTGGACAAGTCTGGTCTCCTCAAACAGCCCTTCACCAGGCAAGAAAACACCGTCATTCAAACCTGTGTCGTCGCTTCCTCTGGCATCGCTTTCAGCGGTATCGTTTCATTTCTTCTGTCGTTCTCTCTCTCTCTCTCTCTCTCTCTTTCAATTTTTATTTGTTTTTGTAGTCGTTTTTGTGTATTTTCTGTTGAATATGGAGGAATGAAAATATTATGGATGGTTTTATTTTCTCAATGATTCTTTCTGTGAATTTTTTTAAAATTTTTGTTCACTGTTCTTTTTTTTTTTTTTTTGGTGATTGGAGGATTTTGTGAAATTGTTTTAGAATCAAAATTTTGGTTCTGGGTTTTTTAAAAATTAAAAACATTTTGGTTCTGCGAACATTATTTTATTATGAACTGTGGCTTCTTGACTTTTAGGTTGATAACTGTTTATATTATGTTTTGAAAGGATTAAATGGGAAAAAAAAAAGTTTTCCTTTCCTGTTTTCTCAAAAGTCTAAATTGTGCAGGCTAAAAAGCCGACTTGGTTGTGGCATCATTTGCATTCTTCTTAATCATTGCTGATCCTTTCCATGAGTTGAATTCCTCTCTCTCTCTCTCTCTCTCTCTCTCTCTCTCTGTCTCCCCTTTCCTTTTTCTGTTTCCCCTCTTTCTGGTTGTTGGTCTACAGAAAGTTTCCTTAAAAAAAAAAAAGGATTGATATAGGAAAATTTGTAATTTTGAATTATTTTTCCACTTGTATGATTTTATACAATTGCCTTTCACAACTATGACGATTATCAGTTTTTCATATTATGTCTGGTAACAATAAAAAATCAGCATAAAAATAAAACTGCAATAACTATGTGTATGAGCCAAGAGATTTTTATTATTATTATTATTATCATTGTAATAATAACTACAATAACTATGTAATAATAATAATAATAATAATAATAATAATAATAATAATAATAATAATAATAATAATAATCTCTTGGCTCATATACATACTTATTGCAGTTTTATTTTTATGCTTATTTTTTATTGTTACGAAGTAAAAAAATCATGATTTTGATGAATAAGGTAAATGACAGCTTGGGCTGATTAAATTCGGAGATTGCAATAATATCCCTCAGTTTAGTGGAAAATTTGGTTGTTTTTGGTCAATTGTCATGATCATGATTATTTGGGTGTCACATCTCATTTCTTATGGGAGTGCAATAAGGTTTATGTTTATCTTTTTGGCATAAGTGGGGCTTGGCGTTCACTTCTATACCTTTAACACATGGTCCTCGCTTGCCTTCCTTTCTCCTCTTTTATTTATTTATTTCTTGACCAAATCTACGATTTTATAAATTACTTTTGTAGAATAAAATCCCACATGAGAAGAACGAAGGTTATTTTTGTAAAATTTGTGGAATATTGAATTGTTACATTGCCCTTCTTTCTTTCTTTCTTTTTAGCTCTTCAAACAGATTCTCCATTTCTTTTTAGCTCATGAAATACATTTTGGAGAATCTTTTTCTAAAGAAATATAAATAATTATTTACTATAAAAGATAAAAGATGCAGTAGAAATCTCTCTGTGCTTCATGGGATGAAGCATGTGATTTAGCACATGTTATGTTTATAAACTCATCTCCACCATATATTCACTATAATAACTAACTATTCCCCCAAAACCCAAACTTTAGTTGGAAAAGAGGTTGACAGAAAACATGAACTTTACAAGTACCTTTCCGTTAGAAAATTAAAAAATACTCATTTTTGGATCCAGGCTTACTTTGAATTCTGTGTAATAAATAGAATTATATATATATATTTGTGCACACACATATTACCTTATTTTATCCTTCAATCTCCGTTGACATGGACCAGATAGCCACAATGTATGAACATTTATCTTTACCTATATGAGTGAAATAAGTAAAAGGGTGTTGTTGGATTTAGTAGTTCTATGATTATAATGTAGATTAAAAAAAAAATAAAAGGTCATAGCAAAGAATTCTCAACGTTATTACATGAGGTTAATACTTGAGAACATCTGGAGCATAAACACTGCACATAAAAAATTTCAAGTTTTTTTGTACCTAATTATCAAGTCTAGAAAATTGTAGTGGAAGGCAGTATTAGTTTAACCAAAGATGAATTTCTCTCTCTCTGCTTGAGAAGGACACTGTCAAAATTTCCATCTCACTTAATCAGATCGTACATAATTGGACTAAATTTTATTTTGGTTGATCAAATCAGGTGGTTTTGGCAGTTACCTCTTTGGAATGAGTGAAGGCATTGCCAAGGAATCTTCAGACACCAGTGATTTCAAGAATCCATCGTTGGCATGGATAATTGGCTTTCTTTTTGTTGTTAGCTTTCTTGGTCTTTTCTCGGTCGTGCCTCTCCGGAAGGTAAACTTCACAGACCAATTTGTTCCCACACAGAGTATCAAAATGGAAAAGGTTCCTTTTTTTTTTTTTCAATATTAAAATATGTTGCTTTTGTTGTCTTTAGATCATGATCATTGACTTCAAACTGACCTATCCAAGTGGTACCGCAACTGCCCATCTTATCAACAGCTTCCATACTCCCCAAGGAGCCAAGCTAGCAAAGTAAGCCACTACAACCCCATTTACTCCTTCCAACACATCAATGCAATCTTTTGAATGTTCTTTCCAGATAAAGCAGGTGGGCTAAAGTTACAGCCCTGTTTTGTTTTTTTCTTTTGTGTATAAACGTATTATGGATCTACCTTCATTGTACTTAAAGGTGCGAGAAGGTGTTGTGTGCTGTGGTTTAATTCTTTAGAGTTTCCCAATTGATTTTCTTTTCAATTCTACTTTGCCAGGAAACAAGTAAGAGAATTGGGGAAGTTTTTCTCCTTCAGTTTCCTGTGGGGTCTCTTTCAATGGTTCTATACTGCAGGGGATGATTGTGGTTTTGCAAGCTTTCCTTCACTGGGGCTCAAAGCGTATAAGCAGAAGTACTTACATCATCAACCTTCATTTTCATTACTTCGTTTTTTTTTTAGATTCGACCTCTGTCTCTCTCTCCTTTTTTTTTAAATCCTTTTTACTCTGTCATTGTGATTCATTTTAATCATATAGTAGAAAAACATCATAATGGTATACACAATAGGCTATGTGCTACGTATTGTTATTGAAAAAAATCATTTACTTGCATTGATTCACTATGTTTGGACCGTGTGTTAATCTGCAGGTTTTACTTTGATTTCTCTGCCACTTATGTTGGAGTTGGGATGATTTGCCCTTACATCGTGAACATATCAGTGTTGCTTGGAGGTATTCTTTCTTGGGGTGTCATGTGGCCTCTCATAGACAAAAAAAAGGGCGATTGGTTCCCTGCTAACCTCAGTCCAACCAGCATGCATGGCCTTCAAGGTTACAAGGTAAATTTCCACCAAAATCATGATTGTGCATGCAGGCCCAAAAATTTAAAAGCTTTCATCATAAGAAACTCACCCCGCAAATCTCAATATTAGGTATTCATTGCCATCGCTATGATTCTGGGTGATGGATTATACAACTTCGGCAAGGTGCTAGGTAAAACATTTTCGGCCATGTATAAACAGCTCAATGAGAAAAACCGTCTCCCAGTTGCAGAAGTTGCCTCTCCTACAGAACCGGAGGTTTCTTTTGACGACCATCGCCGGAGACAATTGTTTCTGAAAGACCAAATTCCTACATGGTTTGCCGTTGGAGGCTATGTTACCATAGCTGTGATATCCATCATTACTCTTCCACATATATTCCCCCAACTCAAATGGTACTACATACTGGTGATTTACATCTTGGCTCCTACCTTGGCATTTTGCAATGCCTATGGATGTGGGCTTACGGATTGGTCCCTTGCTTCTACCTATGGAAAGCTTGCTATCTTTACAATTGGTGCATGGGCTGGTTCCTCACAAGGTGGGGTTCTTGCTGGCCTAGCTGCATGTGGAGTCATGATGAACATTGTCTCGACAGCCTCTGACCTCACACAAGATTTCAAGACTGGCTATCTAACCCTGGCTTCACCACGCTCCATGTTCGTGAGTCAAGTTATTGGGACAGCGATGGGCTGCATCATATCTCCTTCTGTCTTCTGGCTCTTTTACAAGGCCTTTACTGACCTTGGGCAGCCTGAAAGTCAATATCCCGCTCCATATGCTGTTGTGTACCGAAACATGGCCATTCTGGGAGTAGAAGGATTCTCTTCTCTGCCGCGTTACTGCCTCACGCTTTGTTATGTATTCTTTTTTGCAGCCATTTTGATTAACTTCATCAAGGATTTTGTACCCGAGAAATGGGCAAAATTAATACCAATTCCAATGGCGATGGCAATACCATTCTACATAGGCTCATATTTTGCCATTGATATGTGTGCTGGAAGCTTGATCTTGTTAGTGTGGACAAAAATAAACAAGGCTAAGGCAGATGCTTTTGTGCCCGCTGTTGCTTCTGGCTTGATCTGTGGCGACGGGATATGGACTTTGCCGGCTTCAATACTTGCACTTGCTGGAGTTAAGCCACCAATTTGTATGAAGTTTCTGTCAAGGTCGACTAATCAGAAAGTCGACGCTTTCTTAAATCCGTAAAGGAATGTTTAGCCAAATACTGTTCAACTTCTTTGCCCTCTTCCCCTCTCCACAACCCCCTGTTATGCGTGACAAAAGAATAAAGTTGGTGTTTCTTGGTGGAAATTAAGCAGATTGTGATTAAGAAAATGTTTCTAGCGTGTTGTTTATATGTGTAGTAGACAGAATGTTAAAAAAAGTAAAATGCTTGTTCTTCTGTCCTCTTTTTGAAATATATATATTTTTATTTTCATTTCTGTGTAACTACATGCTAGGAATTCCATCAAATATAATAGATGTTAGGACAAAATAAGAAATAGAGTATACGGAAAAATAACATAGAGAATTTGACGTGATCCAACTTTTAACCTATCAAAACAAACAAGAAGATTACAAAAGAGTACTTAACTCTCTCAATATCCAAAACCCCAATTATACCTGGAGATTCTCACGCAAAAGAACTAAGAATTTTCTCACAAACATCACACACTTTGCACTCAAAAGCTCAGAAAAAACGAGATACCCAAAACGAACTACAATAAGGCCTATTTATAGGCAGGATGTGGGCAACACTTGAGCTTGAGCAGCTTGCCCACGTTGCTCAAATTGACATGGTGTTGTCAAATAAATTGGCACGTGCCTGTCAAATTTTTTGACTCCATACGGTCAAAAAATTTGGCGCAGCATTCCTTTGTGAGCAAGGCAAGCATTGCTTGCATGGCCAATTATGAGCTATGTTCTAACAAATCTCCACTTTGGTGAAAAATTGGCCATGGTCTTCAAGTGGATTCCTACTATTTGGTTGTCTTCTCCATCAAAGCCCGTAATGGCTCTTCTGGAAGTAGTAAATGTTGAGCAAGTTCAAGCAATACTTTAACTTGTGTACAAGAATTGGCTTGGTCATCATATCTACTGGATTATTTGAAGTAGAAATCTTGTTTACTACAATGGCACCTTGAGATATAGTCTTACAAATGAAATGATATCTGACATCAATATGTTTGGTTCTTTTACGATACAACTGATTTTTGGTCAGATGTATAGAACTTTGGGTGTCACAATAAACAACAGTAGAATGCTGACCTCTAAGCCAGATAGCTTCTTTTACCGCTTCTATGGTTGTCATATACTTTGCCTCTATTGTAGATAAATCAATTGTAGCTTGCAGAGTCGCCTTCCAACTAATGCCACAACTAGAAAGTGTAAATTTTTCATTCATGGTTTATTGGAAATGTTACGTTGTAAACATTGATTTAATAATGGTAAATCTTTCATTTACCATTGATTTACTAGTATACATTCTATCTTTTTAAAATCTGTTTGTTTTATGATTTGTTAAGTTATAATCATTTTAATTGTAAATCTTTCATTTACCATTAATTTACAATTGGTAAATCTTTTCATTTATCATTGATTTACTCAAAATACAATATAATAACTAAACTAATAAAAGGATTGTCTGTATTTTGTGATAGAAGGATGATGAGAAGGCTCTTAAGTCTTTTTTTTTTTAATATAATGGTTAAATCTTTATCATTTTTTGGATGTTTTTTATATTATACAAATATAGTGTAAATGCTTGATTTACTAGAGTAAATCTTTCATTTACCATAATTTAACAATGGTAAATCTTTTTTTACCATTGATTTACTAGTGTATATTCTATCTTTTTAAAATTAGTTTGTTTTGTGATTTATTAATTTATAATCTTTTTAATTGTAAATCTTTCATTTACCATTGATTTGCTATTGGTAAATCTCTTCATTTACCATTGATTTGCTCAAAACACAATATAACAACTAAACTAACAAAAGGATTGATCATATTTTGTGACGGATGGACGATGAAAAGGCTCTTAAGTCTTTTTTTTTTTAAATATAATGGTTAAACCTTTATCATTTTTTGAACGCTTTTATATTATACAAATATTGTGTAAATGCTTGATTTACTAAAGCAAATTTTTTATCTACCATTGATTTACAAGTGTAAATTCTATCTTTTTCAAAATCTGTTTATTTTGTAGTTTGCTAAGTTATAATTATTTTAATTGTAAATCTTTCATTTACCATTGAATTACCATTGGTAAAACTTTTCATTTACCGTTATTTTTTAATTTTTACAGTTTTTTTAAGTCTAGATAATTTATTGCAACAAATTTTTTATGATTCTTATTTTTTATTATATAATATAATAAGTACAATAAAATAATAGTAATATACCATTCCAAAGTCCTCCTTCTTGACAAAAAGGCTATTTGTCCTTTTACATCATATTCATTAATATGAAATAGTAATTTTTTTCCATCTATCATGGCAGAGCTATTTTGTAATACAAAATATTGACAAATATGTCAATCAGCCAAGGTTAGTAATATCAAAATAGTATATGTACCCAAAATATTAAATATTAGGGTTATGCATTAGATACCATAACATACCTATCATAACATTGTTGTCCATCTACTAGATATCATCAAAAAGTTGTTTTAGTTAGTAACATAACAAAAGCATCAGAAGTG
Organism: Antiaris toxicaria; assembly: GCA_035233585.1. Lineage (NCBI taxonomy): Eukaryota > Viridiplantae > Streptophyta > Magnoliopsida > Rosales > Moraceae > Antiaris > Antiaris toxicaria. The sequence continues at coordinate 5,414,703 of CP141155.1, forward strand.
TTTAGGATGTGGTTCTCGATGGTCCCAAATGAACAGTGGCTTGATATTATTCCATTTTTTCTCTTTTGGAGTTGATTCATTGTTGTCTGTACTCTGACCATTTGGATGTAGTGGATCCTGTGAATTAGAAAACAAAGTAAAAGAAGGTACTATTTCATATACTTGTCGTTTCCCTTTTTTTTTTGGTTTTCTTTTTCTGTTGTTTTTCAGCCGTAGAACCAAATTTCCCTATAAATGGACTATAAAGATGTTTTCCTTGTTTTGTTTTTCTTTTTCCCATTCCATCTTCCTCAACAACTTTTTCCTAAACCCAAACCTGTTTTTGTATTCTTTCCTTTGTATACTTCATTTTATCTTTTTGATCATTTATTTTCTCATTCTACATTTGTAAACTATAATCTTTGTATACTTCAGCAGCTTCCTCAACAGCTTTTTCCTAAACCTAAACCTGTTTTTGTATTCTTTCCTTTGTATACTTCATTTTATCTTTTTGATCATTTATTTTCTCATTCTACATTTGTAAACTATAATCATTTATTTTCTCATTCACATAATTTTTGAATGTGATAATAATAAATATTGAGAACAATTTTTATGACAATATAACTTTTTTTTATTTATCTTTGGTGTTAAGCTTTGCATATAAGTTTTAATACATTCTTCAACTTCCTGTTGATAGATTGACGTTTGGATATTTGATTTAAAAATCAGTTTTGTTTGTCATGAAAGTATAATCTACGTATCTTGTTTGCAAACTTAAATATACATTTATCAATTTCAAAATATGAAATTTACAAGGTAAACTCACTTAATTTCTAGAATCACAAAATAAATTTTCTTCGTTTGTTAATCTGTTTTTAATAAACAATCTAACAAAGAACTTCTACAATCACAAAAACATATTTACATTATTGTTGTTTATCTAGTTTTACTTAGTATGTTATCTGTTATGTGCTTGTAGCCATCTTGATAATATTATCTATGTCGATGTCCATTAACCCTTCAAATGAATCATTCAAGATTACTTGCCCTTGCTCTTCATCTTGGTTTGTTTCTTCTTCATGTTGGGTTTCTTTAGGTAGCATAGTTTTTCCAGTTGCTTTTTCAATTTTTTTTTTGGCCTTATCTTGGATGTCTCCTTCTTCAGATGCTTGTACAATGTTATATGCTTGTATAGTGTTATGCTGAGTGCTGTCATCAAGATCTAGCTGGTTGTCATCTTCTTGGACTATGTTATGTTGTGTCCCCAATTATTTCGGTTGAAAATTTGTTATAGTTTCATTGATGGTTTCTTCTTCTTATTTGTCTTTATTGTTCTTGTCTTGTTCTTCTCCAAAGTTTGTTCTGGGTTCTCTGTTTTCAGAATTCATGGGAATCTGGTTATTGTGTAAATCTTAGTCATTCTCATCAAAGGCTGTTATAGCTTGTTCATCTTTTGTAGCGTAGAACATTTTGGTATGCATTTTGTTGACTTGTTTTAGAACATTGACCATTGTGTTCTTTAAGTCTACTAAATCAATTTTTATTTGCTACTGGTTTTGCTCAATTTTCATTAATCGTACAATAATGTTACTGGATTTATTTCTTTGGTTTATCGGTGGACGTGGGGGTGAATTTTGAAAAACTTCATAAGTATTTTGTGTTTCAGGTGCTCTCTAGCTTTGTGTTCCAATTTTTATTTCATCTTCTATGTTTTCATTGTGTAACAAAGCCATGTATTCTTGTTTCTCTTCTTCTTTAGATATGGTAATATCTTTTACTTCTTCCTGTATAAGAATAACAAGCTCTTGTAAACATTTTTATTGCATAATCAAACCATAAATGTTCACATAACAACAATAATGTAGACAAATATTTTTATAATTATATAATTAGAGTTGTACTCAATCCAATCATACAAACTTCATTTTACTTCATTTTTAAAGTAGATAATCAACTGACAATGAAAAATAAATATCTATAATTAAATTAGATACAGAATTCAAATATACGAGTAGTAAGTATTCATTAATCATTAGGTGTAATGGTAATCAATTTTTCGCTATTTTAATATTTTAACTTACCAATGGTATACAAGTAGCATAAATTCAACTTACATTAAAATGGCTTTCTATTTGTCCAAAAAAATATAAACAATGTTCAATAAATTCATTAAATGAGTAAGAATACATGAAAGAGTTCTTGCTTGTTGCATGAATTCTAAAGTAGCCTCCATGTCACTCCTGCTAGGAATTTTTAGAAAATGCCACTTTAACATTCTTGATAGTATATCTAGGACCTCACAAATAATGAAATTATCTTTTTTGAGAAATTGCAAGATTTCAAATGTCCATATAATAATTGCATATGGGAATCCGTTTAAAGCAATCGCATGATCAACTGTGTTTGTTGTGACATTGTGAAATGAGTTAAGTGTTGCATCAAAGGGGACTTTAGCCCAGTTATGTGCATTCATCAATTTATTGTCATGAACCAATGAGATATATTCATTGTTGATGTTTATTTTCTCTGTGTAGGACATAACAATTTGGTTATGCTTTACAAGTGTGCAAGTTTCACCATGTCTACATCTGAGCTCTTCTTTCTTAACTACTTTTGTTCTTTCGCAAAGAACCACATGATATTTCACACTTTTGTAATGTTTTTGTGACATCCCTACCTCACACAGGGAATCCCACTCTTTCTTACATCATACTTCCGTTTTTTCTTTTTCTTATATAACCATCTTGTAGTAAATTTGCGGAAATTTTTTTTTAAAAAAAACCCATAGTTGTCTACATATTTAGTTTTATAAAACTTTTGAAACCGCAATACTGTAGCTTGAAAACTATCTCTTCCTATTTATACAACTTTAGCAAAATACTATCTTGAAACTATTTACAGTTTAACATATAGGTTCAGTCTATACTATATCATACATATTCTTTTTCTTTCTTTTTTTTTTTTTGAGCTTCAGATAAGCTTGGTAGGTCCATAACCTTTTTCACAACACCGGCATTCTATCCCTCAGCCCAATCCATTCAGTGATGCTCAGGTTACAAGCTACTTACCTCGATTACCTGAACACGAACAAATGGGTGAGCTATAGCCTAGTAAGTTCAAACATGAAAATTAAATCATACAGTTCAGTCGTTCAGTTCAGTCATTTAGTTCAATTATGTTATGTATTTATTATGCTCAGTCTTATCTGTTCTGTTCATTTTCAGTCTTATCTGTCATTTGTCGTTTTGGGCCCTTTTTGGTCATACCCTGCACGCAATATAGAGGGGCTAGGGAGTGACCCTAGCTCTCCCTCATAACAGTCCAGTCCAGTCATAAAATAACCTTACACTTTCAGGAGGCCGGTATGCCAAAATTACATCTTTGCATTACCGTCTTATTTACAGTGCAGTTATTGATATCATGTATTATATCATGAATAGATTATTTAATCCATCAATGTATGATTTCTGGCCATAAATCACATGTCTGAATCCTAAGGAATAGATTCGAGTCAGTTTCAAGCAATTTAAAGCTAATTAGCTCACATTGTTAGGTATATGGCCATGTACTAGAATTCTGGACGTGCTCAGAAATCCCTCATAATACATGCCTGTGTAACATGCATACACGCCCGTGTAATGTTAATACACACCCATGTCAAATTCCATGAGGCTGTGTACTTGCTCGTGTAACATACATACAAGCCCGTATCAAGTTCCATGAAGCCGTGTACTTGCCCATGTACCAATCGGGTTAACTTATAGTAAACTTCTTAATCAACACGGCCAGTTATACGGCCGTGTTTGTGCCCGTGTATTCATTACACCACCAATACGGTTGGTTATACGGTCGTGTCTGTGACTGTGTACTCATATGGAAATTGAATTCCAACGTAAAACCAAGAATACAAATACCAGTTTGATAATATTTCACTACCATTCTATGAACAATATGTGTTTTAATTAAAAACACATCCATGCATATCATTCAAAGCAATTTTAACATAAACTAATGTAATACATTTGTTCGTGTATAGACAAAACAAATGTCCGAACTTACCAGAAATCTACTAAGGTTTCTTTGGTTTGATTCCTTTGTTCCGGCCTCTCATTTTCCAGTCATTGTCCTATGATGAAACAATTTGACATTAAGTGGAATGTTCATAGGCCAACACTAGAACATATCAATACTTTTCTTAATAACTTTGTCATTCTTAAAACATTTAATTTCAGTTATAATCTGAAAATTTCGACATTATAACGGCTTAAATTTCTATTTTTCGCACTACAAAACTACATAAAATATATCGTTTGGCATAGTTTTTCTTATGTAGCTGCTCAAAATCCTAGTACATAACATGATTTCATTCTCCTATACAAAATGAGAACCCATAGTCACAAAGCCTAGGTTTTTTTTTATTCTAACTTTATCAACCTTAAAATCACCTCTTTTTCTTTCTCTTTTCAACATCTATACTCACAAAAATTCATGTCTAACTTTCAACATCATTTTATCAAAGTTATATAAAGGTTCCCATCTCTCCATTTATGTCAACATAATGAACCCTAAGCAACCAAAATCATTTTCAAACCCCAACCTTACAAACATTTCAAAACCAAGCACAAAAACATACTTTTCACTTGATTTTCACCAAAGCAACTAAAATAAACTCAACCCCATTTTTGTTCCTCAATTCCATAAACATGAAAACATTTGAAAAGCAACATTAAAACTTGATTTTGAACTACTTACTTGGCCCTTGGTGTGGAACTCCCTTAAATTTAAAGCTTGATTCACTTTTTCTCACAAATTTTGCAAGTTTTGAGATTTTTGAAAATTTTGGAAGCTTGGGAACGTGAGGAAGATGAAATACAGAGAAATTCTATGTTTTTGGCTGTAAATGGATGTGAATAACAGATGGGAAAAGTTATAAAAAATCTTGGGGGCCTTTTTGTAATTTTCTAAAATTTTAGGATCAAAATGTAATTTTTGTAAGGGCATTTTTTGCAAACTTTTTGGAGCTTTCCCAGCTAATTTTCTAGCTATTCCTCCCCATTTCTCCATGTGCTTAAGCAACCAAAACAACATTAATTGTTGCTTAATTCTTTCTAAGTCAATTTTGGTCAAAAATTTGTTAAAATTCACCAAAATTACTCCACTATTGGATCAAAGTAAAATTTGATCTCACCCTTTGAATTCTCATGATGATAAGTAAATATTATTTGTTTATACAGTATAAGCTTATTCTAATCACAGTCTAATTTTCATCTGTCAAAAATTAGACTGAAAAGTCAAACTGGTCAAATTTTACAGTTTTCCTTCTGGAATGCTACCAAAGCCTTCTGTTTCATTCATACCATTTAAAACACTATATAAATCCTAGATATTTCATTGTTTCCTATCTTAGGTCTATGGTTAGAACATTTCCAGTCTTAGTGAATTTCTATTTTTTGATATCGAAAATGCACTGTCTGAAGCATTTCGGTCCGACAATCATTACAGTCACTATCTTCTAACTTCAACATTGTCATAAAACATTTATAAACTCTAATTAATTATTCGAATACTATTTATACATTTCTGTCTGTTCATATTATACATTAATTCTGAGAGCAGTAAAAGTATCGGCTGTCACATTTTCCTCTTCTTAAAGAATTCTCGTCCTCAAGAATTTAAAATAAGTGGGGGTATAAAGTTTCTATTTCATCCTCTCTTTCCCACATAGCCTCTTCTATCTCGTGATTACGCCATAGTACTTTGACTAGTGGGATCGTCTTGTTCCTGAGTACTTTATCTTCTTGTGCGAGTATTCGAACAGGTTTCTCTTCATAAGACAGGTCACTCTGCACTTGTATCAGTTTATACTCTAGTATGTGAGAAGGATCAAGTATATATTTCCTTAATATAGAAACATGAAAAACATCGTGTACTGTCGACAAATCAGGCGGCAATACTAGTCTATAGGCCACCTTCCTAATCTATTTAATTACTTCAAATGATTCGATATATCTTGGACTGAGTTTGCCCTTCTTTCTAAAATGCATAACTCCTTTCATAGGTGTAACTTTAATGAATACAAAGTCACCTTCTTGAAATTCAAGAAATCTCTGTTGTCTATCTACATAGTTTTTCTGTCGACTTTGTGTTGTTTTCATCTGTCTCTGTATCTTTTCAGTTGCTTTTGATGTTTCTTGAATGAAATCCGTCTTATGCAGTTATTTTTCCCGTAAATCATACCAATAGATTAGGAATGTACACTTTCTTCCATAGAGTGCTTCATAAGGTGCCATTCCAATGGAAGCTTGATAAATGTTGTTGTAGAGAAACTCTATCAATGACAATTTTTCATTCCATACTCCTTTAAAATCCATAACACAAGCCCGTAGCATACCCTTCAAAGTTTGAATGGTTCGCTTAGATTGACCATCAGTTTGGGGATGAAATGCAGTCCCAAACTTTAGTTTCGTGCCTATTTCCTATTGTACACACTTCAAAATTTAGAGGTAAAGCAGCTATCTCGGTCAAACACAGTGGACTTTGGAATTCCATGTAGTCTAAGCACATTAGCAACATATAAATTTGCTAGTTTCTCCAACATGAATGTCATTTTCACCACTATAAATCGAGATGTTTTCGTTAATCAGTCTATTATCACCCATATAGCATCGTATCCCTCTCGTGTCTTAGGTAGCCCTACCACGAAATCCATGGTAATATGTTTCCATTTCCATTCTGGAATCTCTAATGGTTCCAGCTTTCCTTCGGGATACTTGTGTTCAGCTTCAACCTTCTGACACGTCAAACATCGACTAACAAATGTTGCAATGTCATTCTTCATTCCTTTCCACCAAAATTACAACCTCAAGTCTTGGTACATTTTGGTGGCTCCCGAATGTATGGAATATGGAGTCATATGAGCTTCCGTCATAATGCGCCTCTTAAGTTCCTCATCATCTGGAATATAAACTCTTCCTTGGTACCATAACATTCCGTCTTCAGTGGTACTTAGTTCAGTTTCTTCACTTTCAGTTGCTCTTTCTTTAAGCCTTTCAAGGTAAAGGTCTAGCCTTGAGCTTCCTTGATCTTGTCGTACAAGGTCGGTTTTAGTTGTAATGCAGCCAGGCTGCGGGAAATCAATTCCAATTCTAATGAATTAATTTTCCATTGCAGTGGCTCTAGTAATCCATCAATGGATAATTGTTGTACCGATGTTGACTTATGACTCAGTGCGTAAGCAACTCGGTTCACCTTGCCTGGATGGTAAAGGATTTCACAGCCGTAATCTTTTACTAATTCCAGCCATCGTCTTTGTAGCATATTCAACTCCTTTTGAGTGAAGAAGTACTTCAGGCTCTTGTGATCCGTATAAATCTAGCATTGAGCTCCATACAAGTAATGCCTCTAGATTTTGAGTGCAAAACACGACTGCGGTTAATTCCAAATCATGAGTCGGGTAATTCTTCTCATGATTCTTTAGCTGCTGTGATGCATAAGCTATGACCTTACCATTCTGCATTAATACCACTCTTAGTCCCACTTTCGACACATTTGTATAGATGTCGAACTGTTCCCCTTCAGTAGGAATAGCGAGGATAGGTGCGCTTGTCAATCTTCTTTTCAATTCTTGGAAACTTTCTTTACATGCATCCGTCCATTCATACTTCTTCTCTTTCCTGGTTAATGCCGTAAGGGATACAGTAAGTCTAGCGAATCCCTCGACAAAACGTTTGTAATATTCAGCTAAACCCAGGAAACTATGAATTTCTATAACATTCCTTAGGATTGGCCACTTATTGACTGCTTTGATCTTGGCAGGATCTACGAAAATTCCATCTCTAGAAACCACATGTCCTAGAAAATGTACTTGATTGAGTCAAAAATCGCATTTCGAAAACTTAGCGTATAGCTGGTTATCCTTCAGCGTTTGCAAAACGAGCCGTAGATGCTCTTCATGCTCTTCTTGAGTCTTTGAATAAATAAGAATTTCATCAATATATACAATGACAAACATATCCAAAAACTCCTGGAAAACACGGTTCATCAAGTCCATAAACACAGCTGGGGTATTTGTCAGTCTGAATGGCATTACTAGAAACTTGTAATGTCTGTATCGGGTTCTGAATGCAGTCTTTGTCACGTCACTGTCCTTAATCCTCAATTGATGATACCCCAAGCGTAAATCTATCTTTGTGAATACCGACGCTTCCTTCAATTGGTTGAACAGATCGTCGATCCTGCACAGCAGGTACTTATTCTTGATGGTGACCTTATTCAGCTCTCTGTAATCTATGCACATCCATAAGGTCCCATCTTTCTTCTTTGCAAACAAAACTGGAGCTCCCCAAGGCAAATAACTTGTTCGTATTAATCCTTTATCGGGTAGGTCTCTCAGCTGAATCTGTAGCTTTTTCAGTTCAGTTAGAGCCATACGATAAGGTGCCTTGGATATCGATGCAGTCCCCGGTATCAACTCAATTTCAAAGGAAATCTCACGCTTTGGTGGAAATCCTGGTAGCTCATCTGGAAAGACATCAGTGAATTCATTGACTGTTGGAATATCTTCTGGTCATAGCTCATCCACTTTTGTTATATCCGTCATGAAAGCTAAGTATCCCACGCATCCGCTGGACATTAGCTTGTAAGCCTTTATCGAATTAATCATTATTTGTGGCTATTTTGGAGATAAAGCCACATATTCAAAACTCTCTTCTCCATTCGATTGGAAGACTACTCTCCGTTGTCGATAATCAATGGTTGTTTGATATTTACCCAGGAAATCCATTTATAGGATTATGTCATAATCAGCTAGTTTTATCACTATTAGGTCAATAAATAATTCTCTATCTGCCACATTTACTGGTACATGTCGTAATCAGTAATTGGACAACAACATCTCACCCGAACGTAACGCAGTCCTAAAGGTCATTTCAATTCTGTCCTTAACATGCTCTAACTTTGCGGCAAATTCATGTGATGCAAATGAGTGTGATGCACCAGAATCAAACAATGCATATGCTGAGTGTTGAGCAATAAAGAGTTAACTTGTAACAACCATTGATGTTCCTGCTTCAACATCCTTTTTTGTGTAGGCCATCACACGTACATTTACTTGTAGCATGTTCTCCACATGCTATCTTGACATCACAGGCACCTCTATCTTTGCTTGGATCGCATGAACTTGAGGATTTTGAGGGCGTTGTGGAATCATGCCAGTTTGAACTTGTCGACTGTTTGGACAGCTCCTTGCATAGAGGCCTTCCTTACTGCAAAGGTAGCAAATATTGAGGCCTAATTTGCATTCTCCTCGATGCCGTTTTCTGCAAGTCAGACAATTTGGGGTACTCACAGTACCAGTGGTACCTGGACCCACGTTGGCAGACTGCTTTTGTTGCTGGTTCTGGTTACCAGTAAAATTCATCTTTCTTTTATTGGTTCGATTATCTCTGTTCACTTTCTTATCCCAGTCTCATTAGTTGGGCAGGTTGACCTCCCTATGAAGCTTGATTTCCTCCTTGAACCTGTCTAGTCTGTTGTTTCTACTTCTTTCAAGCTTCCCATGCTTGAGCCCTTTCCTCCTTTGCTCTGGCCAAATGGAATTCAGCTTTGACTGCTTTAGAGACACAGTTGGCCATTGAAGTTGGTGGAGATGATGCACTATCGACCAAAATTGCTATCTTTGACTGGAATACCCCAATCAATTTCCTAATCTGATCCCCTTCAATGGGGACCATGTACGGGCATAACCTCGAAAGCTGATCAAATATCCGATAGGCTTCAGTCACTGTCAGATTACCCTACTTCAAATTTTCAAACTCTTTTTGATGTGCTCTGAATGTTGCAGGGTTGTAATATTTCCAGTTAAATTCTTCTATAAAGTCACTCCACGTCATTTGAGTCTCATCCTTCTTAAGAAAAACTGTTTCCCACCAGTATCGGGCATCTCTATTTAACACATACAGTGCGTAGAGAACTTTCTCCCGATTGGTCAAATTCATGAAATTTATAATCCGCTGGAAAAAAGACAACCACTCTTTTGCTTCCAACGAGTCCATCGATCCATCAAATTCTGGTGGTCTCATTCGTCGAAACCTTTCATACAACGGTTCCTGTTGGATGATAATTTGTGGTTCTGAAACTCTTTCCTGTTGGACAGGTGCTATTGGAGGATTCGATTCATTTTCCAAGGCCGTTAAGGGTTCTTGTGCTTGAGGTGGAAGTGGAGCTTCTTCCTCGATATGCTCTTGATCTCTTTGGTTCAATTGATCTCTTAGTTCTTGGTTTTCTCTCATCTGGTTTGCTAATAAGGCTTCTAGTTCTGTAACTCATTCGGTCAAGGTAGGGGGTCTACCACGTTTAGGAGGTTGCACCCTTCTTCTTGCCATCTTGCTCTTCTAGATCTATCATTAAAGAGCAAAATCGTTCAGTACCAATACTTATAAAAATATCATCAATTCTTTCTTTTCATCTATCATCACGCATAATTAGTTTCAATCGTTATTTCAGTCATAGCATAAACATCCAGTCACATCAGAAACATTCATTCAGTCACATCGTCATAAACATTCTGTCATATTGTAAACATACTTTCTTCAGTAAACATCATCTTTCAGTCATATACATGTCATTTGCATTCATCTCCTATACATTTTTCAGTCAGTCTCAAAATTAGGCCCTTCCGCCTTTACATAACATATATGTACAAACATATGCACATAAGCTTTACATTTAGTAAACATATTAATTTTCACAGCTAGCTTCATCGCTTTCCAGAGGAAGCTCCTCTGGATCCTCATCACTCTCACCATCCCTTTCATCCGTCGGATCGCTGGTCGCATGTATAGGGATTACTACACACAAACCCCGTGACGACTTAGTCTCGTCGTTGTCTATCACCTGACGTGGTTCATCTAGTCTCGAGGATGCATCATCTCACGGATCACTATCTCGCATCGTCCGCTCATATCTCTCAATCAGCATTACCGTTCTAACTCCTTTACTGAAGTAATATACTGCTGCATTGAATTATCAAGTGCTGGGACTGTACGAAGCTTCAATTCATTTGTCATTCCTCTCCAAAACATAGCACATAATTCCTCATCTGTCAACCTTGGCCATGGACTGCTTAAGACAATCTCGTCCCTGAAACGCTTTGCGTCAGATACCACCGTATCTAACAATCGTATCTTAAAATTCTCTGCCTTCAGAACAAAGTTTCAGAGCACCGTAAAACTTAGAATAACGGGCTGTGATGATGACGATGCTGGTGTTTCTAGAGTCGGCGATACTTGAAGTCTTATCATTCGAGGATGAACAATCGGTCTTGTGTAAATCGTCCGTGAGTAAGGCTGATACCTAGACCTTTGGTTGACTATTCATCTCTCAATCCTAATATTCATACATTATATAAAATTAGGATAGTAAAATAATACAGTACTAACTTACTTGGACTATGTGAAAGAAAATGCTTGCGATGTTATGATAGGTTATGGTGAATCGCCCGCTCTGATACCAACTGTGATATCCCCTACCTCGCGCAGGGAATCCCACTCTTTCTTACATCATATTTCTGTCTTTTCTTTTTCTTATATAACCATTTTGTAATAAATTTGCAAAATTTTTTTTAAAACCCATAGTCGTCTGCATATTTAGTCGTATAAAACTTTTGAAACTGTAATACTGTAGCTTGAAAACTATCTCTTACTATTTATTCAACTTTAGTAAAATACTGTGTTGAAACTATTTATAGTTTAACATATAGGTTCAGTCTATACTATATCATACATATTCTTTTTTCTTTTTTTTTTTTGAGTTATGGATAAGCTTGGCAGGTCCATAATCTTTCTCACAACACCAGCATTCCATCCCTCAGCCCAATCCATTCAGTGATGCTCAGGTTACAGGCTGCTTGCCTCGATTACCTGAACATGAACAAATGGGTGAGCTATAGTCCAGTAAGTTCAGATATGAAAATTAAATCATATAGTTCAGTCGTTTGATTCAGTTCAATCATGTTATGTATTTATTATGCTCAGTCTTATCTATTTTGTTCATTTTCAGTCTTATCTATCATTTGTCATTTTGGGCCCTTTTTGGTCGTACCTTGCGCGCAATATAGAGGGGCCAGGGAGCGATCTTAACTCTCCCTCATAACAATCCAGTCCAGTCATAAAATAACCTCACACTTTCGGTAGGTCGGTATGCCAAAATTACATCTTTGCATTACCATCTTGTTTACAGTGCAGTCATTGATATCATGTATTATATCATGAATAGATTACTTAATCCATTAATGTATGATTTCTGGCCATAAATCACATGTCTGAATCCTAAGGAATAGATTCAAGTCAGTTTCAAGCAATTTAAAGCTATTTAACTCACATTGTTAGGTACATGGCTGTGTACTAGAATTTTGGGCGTGTTCAGAAATCCCTTCTAATACACGCCTGTGTAACATGCATACACGCCCGTGTAATGTTAATAAACACCCGTGTTAAATTTCATGAGGTCGTGTACTTGCTCATGTAACATACATACACGCCCGTGTCAAGTTTCATGAAGCTGTGTACTTGCCCGTGTACCAATCGAGTTAACTTATTGTAAACTTCTTAATCAACAAGGCTAATTACATGGCCGTGTCTATGCCTGTGTATTCATTACGCCACCAACACGGTTGGTTACATGGTTGTGTCTGTGGCCGTGTACTCATACAGAAATTGAATTCCAATGTGAAACCAAGAATACAAACACCAGTTTGATAATATTTCACTACCCTTCTATGAACAATACGTGTTTTAATTAAAAACACATCTGTGCATATCATTCAAAGCAATTTTAACATAAACAAACGCTATACATTTGTTTGTGTATAGACAAAACAAATGTCTGAACTTATCAGAAATCTGCTAAGGTTTCCTTGGTTTAATTCCTTTGTTCCGCCCTCTCGTTTTCCAGTCGTTGTCCTATGATGAAACAATTCAACATTAAGTGGAATGTTCATAGGCCAACACTAGAACATTTCAACACTTTTCTTAATAACTTTGTCATTCTTAAAACATTTAATTCTAGTTATAATTTGAAAATTTCGGCATTATAACGGCTTAAATTTTTACTTTTCCCATTATGCCAAAACTACACGAAATACATCGTTTGGCATAGTTTTCCTTATGTACCTGCTCAAAATCCCAGTACATAATATGATTTCATCCTCCTATACAAAATGAGAACCCATAGTCACAAAGCCTAGGTTTCTTTTTATTCTAACTTTATCAACCTTAAAATCACCTCTTTTTCTTTCTCTTTTCAACATCTATACTCACAAACAATTCATGTCCAAATTTCAACATCATTTTATCAAAGTTCTATAAAGGTTCCCATCTCTCCATTCACATCAACATAGTGAACCCTAAGCAACCAAAATCATTTTCAAACCCTAACCTTACAAACATTTCAAAACCAAGCACAAAAACATACTTTTCCCTTGATTTTCACTAAAGTAACTAAAATCAACTCAACCCCATTTTTGTTCCTTAATTCCATAAACATGAAAAAATTTGAAAAAAAAAAACATTAAAGTTTGATTTTGAACTACTTACTTGGCCTTTGGTGTGGAACTCCCTTAAATTTGAAGCTTGATTCACTTTTTCTCACAAATTTTACAAGTTTTGAGATTTTTTAATTTTTGGAAGCTTGGGAACGTGAGGAAGATGAAATGCAGAGAAATTCTGTGTTTTTGGCTGTAAATGGACGTGAATAACAGATGGGAAAAGTTATAAAAAAATCTTAGGGTCCTTTTTGTAATTTTCTAAAATTTTGAGGTCAAAATGTAATTTTTGTCATGGCATTTGTTGCAAACTTTTTGGAGCTTTCCCAGCTGGTTTCCCAGCTGTTCCTCCACCTTTTCTCCACGTGCTTAAGCAGCCAAAGCAACATTAATTGTTGCTTAATTCTTTCTAAGTCAATTTTGGTCAAAAATTTGTCAAAATTCACCAAAATTACTCCACCATTGGATCAAAAGTAAAATTTGATCTCACCCCTTGAATTCTCATGATGATAAACAAATATTATTTGTTTATATAGTATAAGCTTGTTCGAATCATAGTCTAATTTTCATCTGTCGAAAATTAGACAGAAAAGTCAAACTGATCAAATTTTACAGTTTTCTTTCCGGAATGTTACCAAAGCCTTTTGTCTCATTCATACCATTTAAAACACTCCATAAACCATAGATATTTCATTATTTCCTATCTCGGGTCTACGGTTAGAACATTTTCAGTCTCAGTAAATTTCTGTTTTTCGATACCGAAAATGCACTGTCTGAAGCATTTCGGTTCGACAATCATTACAGTCACAATCTTCTCACTTTAACGTTGTCATAAAACATTTATATAATTTAATTAATTATTCGAATATCATTTATACATTTCTGTCATATAGTACATATCTGTTCATATTATACATTAATTTCGAGAACAGTAAAAGTCTCGGCTGTCATAGTTTTTTTTTTATACAGTCTGGATTACATTGTTCTTTGGTACTTGGCTAGTTCTTTTTGGTGGATTCTTCTTGCAATTTAAGCCTATAATTTGTGCAAAATATTGTAGATCAAATATCACTTTTTTCCCAGCAAAATTAAATGCAAAAACTGACTCATCGTCATGTTTGCACTATCTGTAAATCAGTTGCTATGTTAGTTTCACTAGAAATGTTGTTAATTTCTAATAGAATAGATTTCCAAAAGGTCTATCTCTGAACATTTTCAATTGAGTTTCTGTCAATTACTCTCATATTGTGCCAATCATCTTGATTTTGTAGTGAATGTTAATTCTTTTATCAGGATTCAAGTTTAATGGGCTTTGTATGTAATTATAATCCTGCATTTATAATAAAAAAAAAACATAATTTATGTAAATGAACAATTTACTGTTTTTCATAATTCACAGTAAATCAACAATTTACCTTTTTTCATAAATGATGTATAATCTAAAGGAAAGAGTTAAAAACCAATTTAGAAGTAGATGAAATAGTTTTTTGTAACTTGCCACAATCGTATCAGTGTTGTAGTTCTTTTTTGTTTTCCTTAGTTTTCTTGGTTCTTGATCCATCATTTATAGGAATCTTGTTTTTCTTCATCCCTTCTTGGTTTCTGTTAGTGTTTTTTTTTTATGATCTTGTTCTTCATTTTTAGTTTTTTTGATGTTGACCCTTCATCTAGCTTATTTAGTTTTTTTTTTTTTAGTGTTGTCAGTCTTTTTTTTTTGTAAATCATTTATTATAATTAGCATTTATAATTCAAATCATAATAGAAATACAATAGTAAAATCATATAATGCAAATGATTAAAAAATTGTAAACCCAATAGCTTTTCAAATACAATTAATCAAATAATAGAATAAGATAATTTGCTTGATCAAAAGATGGGGCTAAATTAAGTAGATAAAATATAAAAAAGCAAAAACAAGACAAACTATATGCTGTTTGTCTAACCTTGTGAATGTTAGAAAAAAAAAAAAGAAAAAGCAAAACTTCTAGTGAAAATAAATTTCAGTAAATAAATCAAAACACAAAAATATCAGAATAATCTAACTTGCATGATACAAGATGAAGGTAAATCGAGTTTGACAACAAATTATTGTAATAACACAATCACAAGAAGTAGTTTAAACATAACATAGCAAAATCAATTCATATTATATGTTTTTAGGTTAACCCTGTAAATGACTAAAAAAAAATCTGATGAAATAAAGACTTTTTACTGGTGAAAAATTTAAACTAAGAAAATAGAGTACATAAATTGGAGAGATTATTAGTCAAGAACATTAATAAATTAAATTTACTACTGACAATCTTAAATATTTTTGTGAACTATAATCGATGATTTTTTTTATCTAATTAATTTTGTTTACAAAATCTTTTTGTATTAATGGGAAATTTGATTTTGGGAATGTTAGAATGTTAAGAAAATTGTTGATAATTATGATTTTTGAAAGATTACCTTTGAATTTAGAGATTTAGATTTCTGGATTTCTGAAATTGTGTTCTAATTTTCTCAAGAAAATGACTTTGAAATCTTTAACGGAGTAATTGCTGACTGGAAGGAGATTTGCTCGAGAAATTGACTTTCAAATCATTGATGGAGAAATCATCGACTGGAAGGAGAAAAACTTTGAAATCGTTGAAGCTGTAATCACATGATTGGAAGGAGATTTTTTTGAGAAACTGACTGTAAAGTTGTTGACAGAGTAGTCACCGATGGGAAGGGAATTTTCTCGGCTTTTCTCAGAAAAGATCACCGATTTCTTGCTTTTTTTTTTTTTATACAAGGATTTTCTTGACTATTTTTTTGCTTGGAAGGAAACCAAACTGTGAAACAAAGGACAAGATTTAGGGAAATAGTTTAGAAATTAGGTTTTTTTGAATGAAAGGTATTTTAAGAATTTTAATTATATGTACATTATAATTTACCAAATTAATGCTATTTACTAACCACTTAATTCTTTTCTGTCATAAATTTTTATTGAAATCAATTTTTAGCCTCTTTATCTTCTTTTCCCTTTCTTTAATTACATTAAACTTGGTTCCTAGCCTAAGCCGAAACCAAGCCTAAGCCTAACCCCCTTTTAAATAGCCAATAGGCCACTGCCCATCGCCAAGGCCAACCCAAGTTTTTATTTTATTGGAACTCCTTTATTGTATTGTATTTTATTTTTTATTTTTGAATCTGTGTATCAAAGAACCCAAAGTCCCTAAATATATCGTCTTCAACTCTTCATTGTCAGCCAACAACCGCTGCCTCCTCCGTCTCCTCCTCTATGTTTACATTTCTTCGTTTTTTCTTTCTTTTCTTTGCGCAACCGCTGAAAGTATGACCGGCCTCCTCCTTCTCCTCTTCTCCTTGAAGACCTCCAAAACCGTTGGTTATAACCAACCGACGCCGTCATTTTTAGTAAGTTTTTTAACAAATAACCAAATTACAGTCAATCACTAATTAATCAAATTACGGTCAATTAGTGATTGAACATAATCTAAACTACTGATTTCTTAGTCAATCACTAATTGACCAAACCTAAAAAAAAAAAAAAGAGAAACGACCATTTATTCTTCAAGTATTTCTAAGAAACCAAAGCATAAGAGTTCTTAAAAAAACCAACAATATTGTGCCAATTCAACTCCCTCTTAATCAAAATAAATATCATAACCTCTGCCTCATAAGCGAAAAGAATGTCCGAAGGAGAAGCAAAGCAACCCTTCATAAAACACTAACAGTTCCTAAAAAACATAGTCATAGCCTGCACGACCTAAAGAACCCAAATAGTAGCGCACCATCCATATTGACCTTGATGCAATTCGGCAGAGGTGACATCTACTTAACTTCCACGATTGGCAAAAAATGGGAGACTTGTCCTGAAGACGGAAATTGTGAAGAATCGATAGTACGCCCTTTCTGTCAAGTAAACATATGGCCACTGATCTTGACAATTTATTTCTCTAGCCAATCGAAGTCCCTTGGTTCAAATCAATGTCCACTAAAATACGAGCAAATTATTAACCAACCTTACCCTCTAATGTGGCGGGAGCAATTTTGAGAGTAGAGACGTCATTACCCATATCAATCTTTGTCAAGTTTTGCGGACCACAACTATTGAGAGATTACCTCCCAATAATATCTGAGTTCTAACACCATTCTCACACAGTCTTTCCTCCTCTGGTACTTTGTATTAAACCAACTTAAACAGCGTCTAGAGGAGATTATTCAATGTGAAAGCTTATTGATGGTGACTGGTTGACCCATAATATACAGGTAGAAACAAACTTTAGTTGTCAATGTTGAATCAATATACAAAACGCTAATTACTAAGCGAACATTGACATTAATTGGTGTTGTGACCATACGTGATGATGGAGAATAAATAAGTACAACGTCCAGTTTACCACGATACCAAGTCAGTAATAAGGAAATTAGTAACATGAAATTCACAATAAAACCCGTGACCTAAAGTATCAAGTCTAATATGGGGGGAAAAAAACAATTTGAGAATAAGTTCCGAAAATATATAGACAATTCAACAGCACAAATGTAGAGTTGATAATTCATAATTCGTAGAGTTTTAGCTGTTATATCATGAGCTTATGGACGGAGCCAAAATTTTGTTTAGGAGAGCTTAATTCAGTTTTTTTTTGTTTTCCTTCAATTAACGGAAGTCCAAAATAATAATAAACTTGGGCATACCTCCTACTCAAAATCTATTGAATTTTTTTTTAATTTGTTAGCTTCTACTGTTTTTAACATTAGTAAATACAACTAATGTGAACCTTAAGTTAAAATGATTAATTAGCTGCTAATATAAAATTTTCATCAAATCAATAATTTGTTACTTGTCACTATTGAGCTAGCTATATATTCATCAAATGATATGTCTTATATATATTTTAAAGGGTTACCAAAGGACTAAAAAGCGCTTCATAACCTCAAAAGACATGTTTCTTAAACATTTAATAATTAGTTCTTTGAGCCAGGCCTTTGACTAATTAACAATTGTTTCATCTATCCTTAAATTTCAAATAGAAAACAATATATGATTAAATATTTCACGTGTTACGTCAACGATTTGCAAAAAGATATAATTGTTAACTTAAAAAAAAAAAGTTTTTATAAATTTTATATTCAAATGGAGAAAAGCTTTCAAGAATTAAAAAAAAAAAAAAAGTGTTCGACTGGTTCGTTTACCTTCTCTGAAGGGTGGTTCTTATTGTATATATATTTTTTAATTGTTTGGTTTGTTGATGAGTGAATTTTATACTTTTAAGTTGAGTACCTTTAAATTAATGTTTTGTTGGTTTTTTGAACTTTTTTGTTAGTTTAATATGGTTTTTTTTCCTTAATTTGTAGGTTAGATTAAAAGGATTTTTTTTTTTGGCAATTGGAATGCTTTAGAAATTGGTGCAAAAATATGATTTTGAGAGAAAAAGCATTGAAGCTACGGTGCTAATCTAGAAGGTGAAGTCACAACCCTAAGATTTAAGGTGTTAGAAAAACCACAATCGTGCTGCGGCTCAAGTCTTTGAGGCTACAGCACCAATGCACAAAGTGAAACAAGCAAAAAGGGCAGAGCGTATAGGTGAACAAAAAACCAAGTGACCTAATGAATTCACCTAATCTACCTGATTTTAATAAGATGAGTTGATTTTTTATTTTGAGTTAATTGGGTGGGAGAAAAAATATTTCAACTCACCCAATCATTGGGTGGGTTAAAAATTTCTCAAAAACCACACAATCTACCCAATATTCACTCCACTTTTTTTTTCTTTTTCTTTTTCCTTTTTTGGTAAATGCTATTTATTCTTAGGTGTTGTTCATATTATTTGAATATGTAAAATGCATTACTTGAATATATAATATAGATTTAATTACTGGTAATTTTGTAAAAAAATGTTGCTAATAACTTCAGTATCCTTATATCTCTTAATGGCTTTCATAAATTATATTTATTTCATATTAGACTATTAAAAAAAATTATATTATAAAATTTTCTTATGCAGAAAGTCTGTGATAAAATTTATTTTAGAGGATGTGTCATAAGTTTATTTCTTTTTTTCCCCTTAAATTTTCATTTTTGTGAATGAATTTTTAGAGTCATTTATTATATTTTTAATAAAATGCACAATGTGTTGAATCCACCTAACCCAATTTGACCATAATTGGGTGAGTAAAAAATTTTTATAACTACCTAATGAAGATTGGATACGTTGAAAAATCCTAAAAACTTACTTAATTTATCCAATGTTTACCCCTAGTAGAGTGCTTAAAGTTGCAGTGCTAACTGGAAATTTACAAAGTCAAAAATTTGAATTTTTAAGAAAGTTTTAAGTCTTGCCTCTTCGAATTCAAGCATGTAAATAGCCTTTTTAGGGTTTAAGAAAGGGGTATTTTGCCAGAGAATAGAGAGGGAAAAGAAGAACAAATTGTAGACAAGAAAATAGTGTTTACTGGGTAGGAATAATGGCTTCAGCTTTATCTTCAATACTAGTTTTTCATCTTCTTTCCGTATTCATGTTTAAGACAATTTTTAAGATGTTTATTTTGCAATTATGTACTAGGTTTCTTTTCTAGGGCTGCAATATAGTTGGATAATGATTGTTAATGTTTTTCTAGTTAATTTAAATGATATTTATTTTGGTATATTCTAAGCATTTTATTTTATGCTTAATACTTGTGGAAGCTTGATCATTTTTTGCATGATTTAAAGATTTGATTTGAGACTGAGAAGAGATAATTTAGTTTGTCATAATTAGAATGTAATACATTTATCATAGGATCGAGATATCAGTGAGGCTTGTGTAGTACTATGAATTTCCTGAGCTTATTGAATTTTGATTGGTTGAAATTGTTATAGAGATGTAAGGAATTTACTCATTAAGATGAGTTATTAAATTTTAAGAAAGATTAATGATTATTTTAGAGAAATTCACTAATAGCATAGGAATAAACCTTGATTGATTAGATTCAAAGAAATTTAGCATGATTTATCTTGGTGAAATTGAAAACCATAGGTTTTAGTCATATTGGTTCATCGTTGTTTAATTTGCATTCTGTTTAATTTTTGCTGCATTTAGTATTAGAATTATTATCTTCTCATTTACATTTATCCAGATAAAATTAGAGTTGGATTGATTTTAGTTGTTAGTAACAATCGGTTTTCGTGGGACAATACTGGAATACGTTCACCAAGGCTGGATTTTGAATTTCCTTCTTTTTGTTTTTTTAAATCTATATAATATATTTGAGTGGTGGATTTAATCCCTCTCCATTTTATTTAAATCAATTGTTTCATATGTCCTTTCGGGATGTATGAAGTGCGACGTTGTTGCCGTAGAAAACGAGAAAAGAAAAATTGGTCTCTTGTGCTTTCTTAATTGTAGAACTGATCTAAAGGACAGAGCTTGCTCTCGTTATAAATATAGTTTAGATCTCATTTTTTGTACTGAGAAAAACAAAATGAGAATGCTTATCTTATTTCCATTTCTGAATCAGATATGGCAAAAACTAAACTTGACCACAATCTTGCATCCTTTTCTTTTCTATTTTCTTCTCCTCCTGATCCCTCTTCTCTTTGTGTTCATACGCTCTAGATCAAATTATTCGAAACTCAACTAACCGCCATCTCCACCAAGGTATCTGATAATCGGAAACCTTCACCAGCTAGGTACGCATCCGCACCGCTCTTTCAAAGCACTCTCGGACAAGTGCGGTCCTCTGATGTTCATACACATTGGCCAAACTCCAACTCTTGTAGTGTCATTTTCAGAGATAGTAAGAGAAATCATAAAAACTCATGACATAGTTTTCGCAAGTCGCCCTGAAATGACAGCTGCTAATCTCTTGTTCTATGGGACCAAAGATGTGACCTTTTCTCCATGTGGCAAATATTGGAGGCAAGTTCGGAAGCTTTGTGTTCTTGAGCTTTTGAGCCTCAGAATAGTGCAACAATTCAGTTTGTAAGAGAGGAAGAGGCGGCGGTATTGGTTGATCAGATACACAGAGTTTGCCTTACGACTAGTATGGATTGTTCTGTAAATTTAAGCGAGTTGCTAACCCTCACCTCCAATAACATTGTCTGTAGATGCATTCTTGGGCAAGGTTTTGAGGAAAAAGATGGTCAGATTTTTGGAGGGCTGACAAGAACTGTGATGGTTCATTTAATGGCTTTTAGTGTGGGAGATTTCTTTCCCTCTTTGAGATGGATCGATGATCTCCGAGGCTTCACAAACCACGTCAAGGAAACCTTTAGAAAATTGAACAACTTTATTAAAAAAGTGTTTGAAGAACACAAGGCAGCACTAGGAGGCAATGACGGTAGGCGTGAAATGAAAGACTTTGTGGATATTCTCCTCGGATTTGGCATGCACGACTTTGAGCTCACAAACGACAACATGAAAGCACTCATAATGGTATCTCTCCCCCTCTCTCGCTACTAGCTACTCACACATTTGTAGATAATCACTAGTATGTTTAACATGGTAATATATTGAATAGGAGACTTGGTGTGACTAGAAAATTTTTCGGCACCAACTTTCATGGGGTACCCTTAGTTACTTTGGTGCTACGTTCTCTAACCATTTACTTCAAAAAAATTAAAAATTTGAAGACAAAAATTCTTGTCAATCCCGATGCGAACATGCAATTAAGACAAGTTCAAACGCACAAAATATGGTTGATAAATTGCTATATATGCATCTACAATTGCAGAACATGTTTGTGGGTGGAACAGATACTACTTTGACAGCATTAATTGGAATGGACAATGGCAGAGCTATTGAGAGAGCCAAGGGTCGTGAAGAAAGCGCAAGAAGAGGCGAGAGCTGTGGTGGGAAAAAAGGCAAAGGTGGAAATCAATGATGTGAACCAAATGAATTATCTAAAATGTGTCATTAGAGAGACTCTAAGGCTACGTCCACCGATTTCTCTATTAACTACTCGAGAAACAAGCGCAAGCATTGAGCTCGGAGGCTATCATGCTCCTGCAAACATAAGAGTGTTGATCGATGCATGGACGATCCAAAGGGACCCGAGCTCATGGGACAAGCCGAGGAGTTCATCCGGACAGATTCGTAAAGTGCACTGTTGATTTCAAAGGGCATGACTTGGAATAGGTTCTGGAAGAAGGGATGTCCTGGCGTGGCATTTGGGGTTACTAGAACTGAATATCGAATCGCGAACCTTTTGTATTGGTTTGACTGGAAGTTGCCTACGGATGATGGTGCAATTTTGCCGGCGAAATTGGACATGAGTGAAGTTTATGGACTGACTGTTTATAAGAAAGTTCCTCTTCATCTTGTACCGACACCTTGTTCTCCTTTGATATAGTATGATCATGTACGTTTCATTTGTGTAATTTGCATCCGCTTTTGCTATATAATTTCAGATGAAATAGGGTGGCTACACCTCTACTAGATCTACTCTCCACATTTTTTTCCCCCTTAAATGTTATTAAATTGTGTTACAACTGAATTACCAAATAACAAAATTTCTTTAAAATAAAAGTGTTTATTAAAAAAAAAAAAACATATCACGTACATTAAAACACTAAAAAAATAACCTCAAATAACACACGTCCTTTGAACAATCAAAATAGCTATAGCCACTAAAATGCAATGTACCAATATTTTTATTTTTAATGATATGGACTCTCGTTTATATATTAATTAAAAAGAAATGAAAACATTATCAAATTTTGAATTTAATGGTCTATTATTGAGCTAGCTGCCCCTCCCGTTTTAAGATTCTGACAATAAGCTCCTGAGTCCATACAAGTAATCGCTAGATGAACACCTGATGGCTTTCAACATGAACAATATCCATGATCAATAGTAGAGGCATTTATTCAGACGGCGTTCTTAAGATCTCATGGTATTGTAAAACAACGTGTTTTTTTAGTTTTTTTTTTTTTCTTGGTGAAGATGAAATCATTGATGTAGTAATATAAATCCGAATGACTCAACTATGATAATCATTTATCTGCATATTAAAAAATAAAGTCTATTTCACGTGAATTGGATTGGTATTTCATTAATAAAAGGGCTAATATATATATATATAGATATATATATTTTTATGATATATTACTCGTTTGGTCCTAATCTATTCACAAAGTTGTGATTTAGTCCCCAACTATTTTTTGTAGTTAAAAAGTTCCTAAACTTTTTAAAATGGTTTACTTTTATATTTTTATTAAAAAATCTTTAAAATTTAACAAGTTATTACATGAATCACATATAATTACTATTTAAGGCATGATCTATATCATTTAATTATATTAACCATTCTTTAATAAAAAAAATTACACCAAATTGCATGATTTTAAAGAGTTTAGAGAACTTTTAGTTAGAAAAAAAAAGTTTGATGACCAAATCATAACTTTGTAAAAAAATTCAGGACTAAATGAGTAATTTTCCCTATTTTGTGAGACAAATGACGAGAAAGAAACGTTCTAAATAATTTACGTCAAAAAATAAGAAATAAAAACACACACACACACATTTAGTAAATTAGCACTCAATAGCTATTTCATCTTCCCTGGCATTTTTTGTACATCAACATATTAATTAATTTATCCTTCATTTATCGTTTTATTATTATTCTAACATACGTTGTCGCAATATCATTATTTAATAAATTTGAAAGCTCATGATAATAAAAGATGGATTATTACAAAAATGAATATTATTATTATTATCATATTTTTACCAAAAATAGAATTCACATGAATATTGCATTATTAGAGATAGTCTTTACTGGGACATATCTATTAGCTAGAAAGTCACAATTCGTGAGGATCAAGAGTTAGAGTTGATAGCATCGAGCATAGTTTCTTTTACTTGTTTCTTTCGCTGAAACACACGTAATAATTTAAAACCAATATTGAAGTTTGTCTTCGTAATTTGTTGTTTACAATAAATGCTCATACTCATTTGTGGATTTCATCGTGTGAGGAATTTAATGATCAAAACGGCAAGCGAATATTCATGGTCAAAACCTTTGTCGACATATCCAACGATCGGCAGATATTTGGGAACCTTTGTCCTTTTTCATGAAGCTAGTAACAACAAGAAGCTCTTTATAAGAATGGAAACTCAAACTCACTTTTTTTATAGAAGGGAACAAACTAAAATCACGAAAATGGCTCTTTGGGACTCCCAAGTGCTACTTCTTTTTTCTCTTTTCATCCTCCCTTTGCTCTTCTTGGTCACTCGGTATTCTAGATCGCGTCCAAAATCCAAATTTCCACCGTCACCACCTAGGTTACCTGTGATCGGAAACCTTCACCAGCTAGGTACACTCGTGCACCGGTCTCTCAGAGACCTGTCGGAAAAGTATGGCCCTCTTATGCTCTTGCATTTGGGCCAAGTTCCAACTCTTGTCGTTTCATCGCCCGAAATGCTTCAAGAAATTGTTAAGAGCCATGACATTGCTTTCTCCAATCGACCTAAAACCACCGCAGCCAACATCTTTTGTTACGGATGCAAAGACTTAGGCTTTGCCCCGTATGGCGAGCACTGGAGACAGGCACGGAAACTCCATGCTCTTGAGCTTCTTAGCCTTAAGAGAGTGCAACAATATCACTTCGTGAGGGAAGAAGAGATAGCTCTATTAGTTAAGCGGTTATGCAAAGCTAGTAGCTCTGGAGATTCGATAAACATAACAGACATGGTAACCGCGACCTCCAACAACATAGTGTCTAGATGTATTCTTGGACAGAGATTTGAGGACGAAAATGGAGAGAGTAGGTTTGGAGAGCTGACGAGAAAGGTGATGATAGATTTTATGGCCTTTAGCATCGGGGATTACTTCCCGAAATTTGGGTGGATAGACGTTCTTAGGGGCTTTATGGGTCGCTTGAATAACAGTTTTAGAGAATTAGACACTTTTTTCGATCAGATTCTTGAAGAACGAAAGGCAAATATGAAAACTGTTAATGGGACTCATACGAAGCAAGACTTTGTTGATATTCTTCTCAAACTTCAAAAGGATGACAGGCTTGACTTTCCGCTTGCTCAAGAAAACATAAAAGGTTTTCTAATGGTATGTTTCTTTCTCTCAATCTCACAAATACATGGTTTTTTAAACTCGATAAGCAAGGTTTTTATTTTATTTTTTTGATTAACGGGAATTTGATGTCAAAGAAACTTAGTATACATCCAGAGAGGGCGCTGGAACATATGCCCCTGAACTTTTAAGAATTTCTATTTTAGTCCTTAAAATTAAGAACTTTTTTAATATTTTATAATTTTATCTCTTATTTGCCCTCATGAAATTTTTTTAACTACGATGCGTGCAGGACTTGTTCGTTGGTGCAAGTGATACTACTTCTACAACGCTGGAATGGTTAATGGCGGAGCTAGTGAGAAATCCAAGAGTGATGAAAAAAGTACAAGAAGATGTTAGGAGAGTGTGGGGAGATAAGCCACAGATTGAGATGAACGACATACATCAAATGAATTATTTAACATGTGTCATCAAAGAAAATCTAAGACTACATCCTCCGCTTCCTCTTCTGATTGCTCGGCAAACTTCCGAAAGCGTTGACATTGCAGGCTACAACATTCCTTCAAAATCAACGGTTTTCGTCAATGCATGGGCGATCCATAGGAACCCAAATCTATGGGACAAGCCAGAGGAGTTTCTTCCGGAGAGGTTTGAGAACAACCCGGTTGACTTCAAACTATGGCAAGACTTCCAATATGTTCCATTTGGTCTTGGAAGAAGAGGATGTCCCGGCTTGTTATTCGGGCTCGCCAGTACCGAATATATCATTGCCAATCTTCTGTATCATTTTGATTGGAAGTTATCTGATGCTAATTCAAAGCCCCAAGATTTGGACATGAGTGAAGTTTACGGTCTCACTGTTCAAAGAAAAGTTCCTCTTAAACTTGTACCAGTAAGCATGTATGTTAAAAAGTCCTCTTAAATTTATACATACCGATATTCCTTTGTCTTTCTTTAGAGCGATGTATGGTGGCAGTGAATGTTGATGTAAACTCTCTTTGTTCTTGATATGATGTCAATAAATTGAAATGAAAACAAGTGCTTGTCTTTAATGTGTGTATATATAGTTTTACATTTGAATGTAATTGTCAATATAGTTGTGACATTCATGTGGAACCTACTCAGGAAATAAAAGGTGTTGGCATTTATGGTAATTGTGTCTAGGAAAAACCAAAATCGATATTTGTTGGCTAGTTAAATTTTTTAGTTCTGTATTACATAGTTTATCGTGAATTTCAATCTATCTTACACATTTGTCACAACATTAGTTAGTCTAGCAAGTTGCAATTTTAGAATTGAAGCTAACTGATGTGGCAGGAACTACATAGAATGCTAAAGTGGAAAAGAGTATTTAATCAAGAAGATTTGTGCTTGGATTATTGGGAGATAAATTTAAGATTTGAAATTAAAAGAAATCCTAGTTTAAGTAATATTTTAAGTCCTATTTGAATTAGGATTACTATTTAATATCCCAAATCAAAGATCACAGATTTTTTGAACATTAAAGCATATCTGCAAAAAAATTAGTGTAAAAAAAGGTTGAAATTAAAACAACACGATTTTGGCTTAAGTGAATAAATTTGAAAGATTTAAATTTAAAAATATTTCATGATGTGTCGCAATAGAATATAAAATAATTTGAAATTTAAATTACTTCTAAATTTGAGATTCACTTTGATTTTTAACTGCTGCATAATTAAGTCTTAAAAATGTATTTGGAAGATTTATAGAGCTTAAAGATATACAATTCTACTTAGAGACCTATTTACAGAGCATAAAGTTATTCAAGCGTACTTTAAGACTATTAAAGCTATTACATGTTTCATCTTTTGGGAAAGAGATTTGATGTCTTCGGGAAGAAGACAAAAGCAGATGTTCATCACTTAGGTGTGGCCTTAAGGAGTTGGAAAACTGAACTTCATAAATGTTAGCTTTTCTTTTACTTTAGTCAAAAGGTGTGGCGCCGTTCAGTGCCCACACCACATTAAAAAATAAATAAAGTGAAAAAGTATGGGCATTGAAAATGGCATCTACATCAAAGATGGAAAAAAAAAAGGAGGAAGAATGCGTTTTTTCACTGCTTTGGGCCTCTATAAATAGAGCCCCTCCTTTCAACAGGAGGAAACAGAGTAAGTGTGAGGCTACATCAAGAAGGAAAAAAAGCAACAAGAGAGAGTTACAAGTTAGGAATTCCAATAGCAAAAATAAGGCTATTGAGAGAGGGTTTTGTGTACCTACAAAAATTTTATTTTGTAGAGAAAAATAGTTAGATTACTACATTAGTGAGTGTAAGAAAATTTTTTGTTAAGAGTATTCCTCATGTTACTGTTATAACTTGAAAGTTTGTTGTATATCCATTTTTATAGTGGAAGTTTTTCTCTGTATGTGCCATGATTTTTCCTTTTTAAATTGAATGGATTTCCATGAGATAAAATTCTTTGTGACAATTTTTATTTTTTTTACACAAGTTAGATCTTGAAGGAGAATTATAATTTGTCCATCTTCCCAACAACTGGTATCAGAGTGCCACTCGGAAAAGCAGATTTCTTTGCGAGACTGTTCATGAATAGTGAACAAAGACGATCCTATAGCAGACAGTATAGCATCACTAGTAGTTCCTGTAACAGTCATTGTAGTGTTACTGTAGCATCATGGTAACGGTTCCTGTAGTGATCACTGTAACAGTCCCTTGTAGCAGTCACTGTAGCGATTCTTATAGCAGCACGATTGTAGCAAAGTACAATTCCTGAAGTAGAGTATGATCCTATAGCAAATTACGATCCTGTAACAGAATACAGTTACCGTAATAACATGACGGGCTAAAAGATCAAGATCGAGAATTTCAATGATAGTGGCAATTTTCCCACTAGCAGAAGAGAATGAAGGATCTTATAATCCAACAAAAGGTCCATAAAACTGTATTAGGTAAAGAAAATAAGTCTAGTCTGGTTAAGGATAAAGATTGGAAGGAGATAGATGAGACTGTAGCTAGTATAATTCATTTAAATCTCTCAAATACAATCTTGTAAAATATCGAATCCAAGGTCTGTAAGATCGCAAAAGATACCTAGGAGATCTTAGAAAAGTTATACATATCAATGAATCTTTCCAACAAGTTTTACTTGTGGAAGGAGTTGTACCGGATGTAGATGTCAGACAATATAGATATGTTACAGTACTTGAGCAACTTCAATGGTATGATCTCATAGTTGTTAAAGTTTAGTGTAAAATTTAGTAATGAAGAAAATGCTGTACTTATTATGGTGATGCTCCCTTTATCATACGATCACATCATCACCACTCTAACTTATAAAAAAGATAAGTTAGAGTACGAATACATTGCAGAAGCCTTGGTATCTTTTAAGAAGCAAAACATGACTTGAGGTACAGATACACAAGTCCTTATTACAGAAAATAGGGGTAGAAGTCAAAACAAATGAGGGAGGAACAGGAATGACAAGTCTGTGGGAAGATCAAAATCCAGAAATAGAAATGATGGCTGTTTTCACTGTGGGAAGAAGGGCCACATAAAAAAGAACTATCAGATTTTGAAAAGAAAACTACAGGTTGCCAACCAGAAGAAGAATAATGGCAATAATAACACAACTATAGTACCAACTATAGAAGAAGAAGTAACCATAGTGCTTGCCAATGAATGTTTACATGTCTATGATAACATGGTTGAGTGAGTAGTTGATTCAGGAGGTTCTTTTCACATCACTCTAGGTAGAGAAATGTTTACCACGCATAAAGCAGGTGACTTTGGTAACATGAAGATAAGAAATTCTGCATATTCCAAGATTATTGAAATTAGAGATGTAAAGATTTAAATGAATGTAGGTTGTTAGCTGACGTTAAAAGATGTGAGGCATGTTCCAGATTTACGTATCAATCTGATCTAAGTAAATACCTTAAATGAACAAGGATACGAAAGTTACTTCGGCAACAAAAAGTGAAAACTCTATAAAGGATTGATGACTGTCACAAGAACAAAGCTTTGTTGCACGCTGTACAAGACCGATGGGAAGGCTTGCATGATTAAAGTAAATGTAATAGTCAATGCTTCTTTAAATTTATGGCATAAGCGACTTGGCCATATGAGTGAAAAGGGGCTGTAACTATTCACAAAGAAAAAGCTTATTTCTTTGGAAAAAGGTAATTTATCCAATCTTTGTGACTATTGTTTGTTTGGAAAGCAACATCGATTTCATTTAAAAATTCCTCTATTAAAAGAAAAATAGTATTAGAACAAGTATAGTTTGATGTATGTGGTCCCATAAAAGTTGAGTCTTTAGAAGGTGCCTAATATTTTGTAACTTTTATAAATGATGCATCTATAAAAGTTTGGGTATATCTGTTGAGAACAAAAGACTAGATTTTTGGATTTTTTCAATAATTCCATGTTATGATAGAAAGAGAAACAGGGAAGAAGCTGAAATGTCTTTGGTCAGATAATGGAGGTGAATACACTTTTTATGAGTTTAGATATTACTGTTCTAAACATAGGATTTGGCATGAGAAGACGGTTCTTGATACTCCTCAGCATAATGATGTAATAGAATGGATGAATCGCAATATCATAGAAAGAGTCAGATGCATGATGAGATCATCGAAGTCACCAAAGCCTTTTTGGGGAGTAGTTATGCAAACTGCATGCTACTTTATCAATAGGTCTCCATCAGTTCCTTTGAAGTTTGACATTCCAAAAAGAGTTTGGATTAGAAAAAATGTTTTCTACACTTATCTAGAAGGTATTCGGGTCTAAAGTATTTGTGAACGTGCCAAAGGAATAAAGATTAAAGCTCGATGATAAAGCACTTCCATGTATCTTTATCGGCTATGGAGATGAAGAGTTTGGTTATAGATTTTGGGATCTGGTGAAGAAAAATGTTATAAGGAGTAGAGATGTGATTTTCCATCAAGGCCAAACAATTAAAGACTCAGGTAAAGTAGAGAGATAGCCTGAAAAAACTGTAATTAAGCTAATTCCTCTACAACTGTGATAGCCCGCCCCTTGTGGAGGCCAGATGGCACTATCACAGTTGAGCTCTAAAGCCGACTGCGATAGACCATTGCTTCATGGGTTATCAGCAGCTTACTTTTAACTTGTTCTAATACAAAATGTGACGACTGATATCTTACTTTTAACATAGTTTTTTAAACATACTTATTTTAACTTCCTATTTTAATGTGAAAATAGGGAATAAATTTTTTTTAACACTTTAAACTTGAAACTGAACTTGAAAACTGTATCATCATAAATTATTACTATGTAAACATTTTACATTGTTTAAACTTTATTACTTTATAAACATTTCGTTTCAACATTATTTTAAACAGCTCAGCGAAAGACTCATAGCAGTACCATAACCCTCACCCAGTCCCTTGGCACATGCAGATCTCATTCGTCATCCATCACTTGTCTTATTGTCGTGCAGGTTGCTTACCTGCTACATGAACAAACTTGTGAGCTAACAGGCTCAGTAAGTTCAAACATACAGACATGACATATAAGGACTCGTATCTTTTTGGACAGAGCATATCTGATACCAATTGTAGCATCAGAACAATAACATAACATATATCATACATTCTTTAAACTTCATGCTTAACATACTCTAACATCAAGAACAAACTTTCATACTTAATGTACTTTAAAATAACATAATTTAAATATAGCATACTTAACATATGCTTAAACAGCGAAAATCTAACGTACTTGAAACATAGCATACTTAATGTATGCTTGAATATCGAAAAAATAACGTACTTTAAATATAGCATACTTAATGTATGATTAAACATCATAAACATACTTACGTATAATATAGAATATACTTAAATCCGTATAACTGACTTATGCATAACAACTTATGCATAACATAATATATACATAAATGTTAGTCGCATTATACTTGTTTACTTTTCATTCTTTTATTCTTTTTATTATTTTATCATTCTATTATTTTCTTTTCTCGTTTAACTTTCATTTTCATTGTTCGTTCTTTCTTTCATATTATATCATTCTGTTCTTTTCTTTTACTTTACTTTACTTTACTTTACTTTACTTTCACTTGTGGGCCCATTGTTGGATGTACCTAATGCGCGCGGACCGGTGGGAGGAAGGGGGAGTGACCTACCAACCTACCCTACGGTCGTTCTTTAACTTTTAGTCATTAACCTCAACTATGGGAGGTAGCATTCCTCTGTAGTGGAAATCATAACATAAAAACTCACCTACGGGAGGCCAATGCACCAACACTTAAATTTTCAGTCATATTATCTTGCTTATCTTTCTCTTTCTTTACTTTATCTTTTCGTTCATTCGCTTGATTCCAACCAGGTGACATTCCCATTGCCCCTTGGTCCGGAACCCTTTACATTACTTTCTTTCTTTCCTTCATTCATTTCTTTTCTTTCTTTCTTTCATTTCTTTTCTTTCTTTCTTTCATTTCCTGTCTTTTTTTCTTTTCTTTCTTTCTTTCTTTCGTTCATTTCTTTTCTTTCATAGGCATATCATAAATCATTTCTTTCTTAACATAGTTTTTATAGTGTGAGTTATTTTAGTCACACCTTATTGCATATAGCACTTACATACATAACTTTTATATAACACATAGACATAGACATAACATGTTAGTTCATGTTGCAGTCAACTAAATGCTTAAACTTACAACATATAACATCTAGACATATCAGTCAGTTCATGTTGCAGACAGGTAAATGTTCGAACTTACCAATACTTCTGCTAGTATCTCATTTCCTGCTTTCTTGGTCCGCAGATGTCCTTTCATCGCGTCTGGAGTGGATCTCTATAATTGAAATAATAACAGTTATTTTTGTTACTTAAGTCATATATAAAGCTTAATAAAACGTAAAAACTCTACGTTTCATTTCCCAATCATAAACTTAGGGGTCTAATATCTCATTTATAACTTTTTTGCTAACTTTTGATAAAATTATCATTTTGCCCTTAACGAGGTTTTTTATCATAACCTTACTTTTCCTTGATTTACAACTTGTTTTTGGCCCTTAGAATCTTAATTAAGTCATTCTAAGTCTATTAGGGCGCTTTTCTATTGTTCTTAAAATTTTTGATCAAAATGACCGTTTTACCCTTGTTGGGTATTTGGACCGTATCATTTTCATTTTAATACTTAGACTGGATTTTCTAAGCTTAAAAATCATAAAATAATTTTTCTTTGACTTTACCGAGCTTTTACAGCACTACTTGCTGAAATTCTCGGTTTACTATTCCTCAAAATGTCCATTCTTCTTTCCCGGGCCTAGGCCACCGAAGGGGCTCAGGATTCCATCCCGATCACATTTTTACCCCTCGTTTCCTAAAATACCCCTTTGTATCGTTTTAGAAATTTCGGCAGTACTTCCGCTTAATTTTTGGGTTCCCGACGTTTAGGAAACACCTCAAAACCATCTAACCAATTCTAATCTGCCATGTACTAAATCAGAGGCCTAATTTTTACGTAAAAACTCAACTTTTTATGTAAAAATATTCACATTTTCACACATTTTCATTTTCAATATTTCATCTATTTTTCTTATAATTTCTCAAGCTAATAGTCCATAATTAATACATAATCATTCTAATAATAAAATAAGGAATGAAGGTATCAAAATCATTACCAAAATCGTTCCCACCTACAATCAAAAGAGTCTTTTGGTCTCAACCACACAATCTTTGAATCATCATTATTCACTTTTGAAATTCTGGTTGGCAATTCCAATGCCGCGGATGTGTCTGGAACGTCAAAAATAGGCCAGATGGCCATTCTTTAAATTTTGGTGGCTGGGTCGCCATTGACTGGCGTTGATCGTCGTTGACTGGCATTGACTGCCGTTGACTAGCCTTGACCGGTGGTGGCATGGGCCAAGATTGGTACCAAATCGTAGATCTCGATGAGAGGAACCCATTTTCAGTGTCAATTTCTTGAATTGGAGCTCCTATCATCGGAAATTGACCCTCCCACGACAGACGACGACGACGAGGTCAGTTCTCCACCGTGCCGGCATCAATTCTTGAAATTGGCTTAGGGCTTTTGTTTCCTGCACTATTCTGAGCATTTTGGGACCAGCGGTGTCGCTCACCTCCGTCGGAATCTGGGACTTCTATGCGCGGTGATGGCGAAGGCTTGGACGGCACGATCCTGTGGCCGTTGAGGTGAAATGAGGCCTAGGTTTTGTTCTACACTTCACCCCGAGTCTTTTGGGACTGGAATCAGCTCGATCGAACGTCAAAAGACGGAGATACGGAAGCGGGAAAATATGCGCCTCTGGCGGCTTTGGGCGGCGCGTGCGCCTTCCTCTGGCAGCGGTTCTATCGCGTCGACCCACCGTTGGACTCAGCTCGTCAAAAGCTTTCCAATGGTATCAACGGTGTCAAAAGCGGACGCTGTTTCTGGTTCGTGGGTACTGAACACATTCGGTGGTGTGGGAGGAAAGAGAAAGGGAGAGAAAAATGAGGGCTTATGTGCAAATTTCTGATTTTCCCCCCTTTTATACTTTTTTTTTTAATTTTAAGGCTATATTGACTAATTTGGGGGTACTGAACCCAAATATATCAATTTTATTTTTATCAGAGGTCATCTCGACCAGTTTTTCGATATTGTGATTTCCCGATCAAAAATTACTTTTTGTGCTCAATTGACTAATATGAGGATGCCGATTCTAAATATATCAATTTTATATCAAGAAAAGGTCATCTTGACTAATTTCTTGATACTGCATGTTTCCTGATCAAAATTACTTTTTATGCTCAATTGACTAATTTGAGCATGCTGATTCTAGATATATCAGTTTAATATCAAGAATAGGCCATCTTGATCAATTTCTTGATACTGTGTGTGACACACGTGCATACACATATAAAGTTACTACATTTCACATTTTAAACATGGAATTCATCGTGTACATTCCATATATCGATTTTCTGAGAATGATGAAATTTCTCGGTTGTCACAACAACAATAGTTACCAGGTGGAAAGGTTATGCAAGAAGCAGCTAATAATCTGGAATTGTATCCTGATGATGATAAGAATAAAGAGGATATGCTAGCATAAGAAGATAACAACCAGGGGGAAGAGTCAGAAAGCTTTCAAAAAGCAATGGCCCATAAGGACAAAAATAGGTGGATGAAGTCCATGCAAGAAGAAATGAATTCCCTCATGAAGAACAACACCTATAAGTTGATAAGACTTCCAAAAGACCGGAAAGCCTTGAGGAACAAATGGGTGTTTAGACTGAAAGATAATGAATAAGGCAATCTGGTAAAGTACAAAGCTTGATTAGTCGTCAAGCGCTTTACATATAAGAAAGGAATTGATTTTGATGAAATTTTCTCTTTGGTGGTGAAAACGTCGTCAATCACAGTGATCTTGGGATTATTAACCGATCTAGATCTCAAGATTGAGCAGATGGATGTGAAGGCTACATTTCTTCGTGGAGATTTAGGAGAAGAAATCTACATGAGTAGCCTAAAGGTTTTGAAATCAAAGGAAAAGAACATTTAGTTTGCAGGTTGAAGAAGAGTCTGTACGGTCTAAAACAGGCTCCATGACAATGATATAATAAGTTTGATTTATTTATGATGGATCGAGAGTACAAGAGAACCATAGCAGATTCATGTGTCTACATCAAACAATTTCCTAGTGAAAAATTCATCATCCTGTTGTTATATGTTGATGGCATATTAATAGTTGACCAGGATGCTAAAATGATCAATCAACTAAAGAAAGAACCTTTTGGAGTGAGACTTGGATCCAGCCAAAAAGATTATAGGAATGGAGATTATTCTAGATAGGTGGTCTTGAAGATTATGGCTATCATAAGGGAACTACATTGAATGGATACTTGAGAGGTTCAACATGAAAAGAACGAACTCAATTACTTCACCCCTTGGTGGTCAGTCCAAACTCACCAAGCAAACATGTCCTTCTTCAGATGAAGAAAAGAAAAAGATGTAAGCTATTCCTTACTCTTCAATAGTTGGAAGTTTGATCGACACAATGGTTTGTACAAGGCTGGATATAACTCACGCAGTAGGGGTTGTTAGCCGTTTCCTAGCAAACCCAGGCAAAAAATATTAGGAAGCTATTAAATAGATCTTTAGATATCTAAGGGGTACATCTAAAATATGCCTGAACTTTAGGAAAGGACAACCAATTTTGGAAGGATATGTGGATGCAGACATGTCCGGTGAACTTAATGGCAGAAAGTCTACATCCGATTACTTGTTTACTTTTGCAGGGGAACTGTATCATGGTAGTCCAAGTTATAAAAATGTGTTGCTCTATCTATAATAGATGCTGAGTACATAGCGCTTGCAGACACGATAGCCAAACTACAATTGATCTGAGCAAGAATGCCACCTATAATTATAGAACGAAGCACATTGATGTCAGATATCACTAGACTTATGAAGCACTAGAGAAAAGCTATTCCAGGCGCAAAAGATTTATACTGAGAAAAATATAGTGGATATGCTAACAAAAGTGATCACTTAACACGAGCTTGAGTTGTATTCCAAGCTTGTTAAGATGGGTTGAAAAAGAAAAGGGGGAGAATTGTTAGCTTTTCTTTTTCTTTAGTCAATAGTTGTGGGTGCCATTTGGCGCCCATACCACATTAATTAAAAAAAAAAGGAAAAAGTATGGGCATCGAAAACAGTACCCACATCAAAAAAAAAAAAAAAAAGAAAAATGAGGAAGAACGCATTTTTTTAGTGTTCTTCACTGGTTTGGGGCTCTATAAATAGAGCCCTTCCCTTTAGCAGTAGGAAGCAGAGCAAGTACGAGGCTACAACAAGAAGAAAAAGAAGCAGCAAAAGAAAGTTGCAAGTTTGGAATTTCAATAGTAAAAATAAGGCTATTGAAAGAGATAGTTTTGTGTACCTACAAAAGTTTAATTTTGTAAAGAAAAATAATGAGATTATCACACTCGTAAGTATGAGAGAATTTTTTGTTGAGAGTATTTCTTAAGTTTCTACTAAAACTTGAGAATTTGTTTTATACTCATTTTTTATAGTGAAAGTTTTTCTCTATGTACGCCGTGGTTTTTTCTTTTTAAATTAAAAAATTTTTCACGAGATAAAATTCTTTTTGCTAATTTTTATTTTTTCTAAACAAGTTAGATCTTGAAGGGAAATTAGAATTTGCCTATATTCCCAACAATAAAAATTACCTATCTTGTTTATTTATTTGTTTTTGATAATTAATTAATTTGATTGATTAATTAAAACTTGATAAATAAGTTAAAATCAATTTCATAAGGTTTTCATAAAAGCTAAACTTGAGCCACCATCCTAGCGTGGATACCCTTGTTTAGAAGAACATATACCTGAAGTCAGTAGTCCTCTATTTATTCTTGAAAATAGAATAATTAATCTGTTTTAGTCACGTAACAAGAGAAATGGATGACTTCCCAGCTGAGCAAGTCTCAGTTGGTGTGAAAGAAAGGGTTTAAGTAGGAATATATAGATTTAAAATATGATACAAAATATTTTTATATCTTTTTAATAAAATAAAAGTAATATAAAATATTTTCATTAAAAAGATATAAAAATATTTTGTTCCATCAATAATATTAAATATCATAATTAATAAAGTTGGTTTCATCTATTTATTATATATTACATAAAAACTCACTCCCTGTTTATGTGTGATACTAATTATCATTATCCTTTAGCATTGTATGAGAGGCAATGGTCCATTTCACTGCAAAAATGAATCGGATGACAATTCTAGAAACTATGGTAGCATTTGGTATTGTTTTTGAAATCTGTTGAGATTTCAAAAATACTGAATTTGAGATCGTTTTGAAAACTGGTCTGAGATCGTTTCTGAAACTGTGTTTGGTTTTATTTTCTGAGCGTATATTTTGAAAAATACAAAAATAAAACTGTGTCTGATTATATTTTTGAAAACCAGTTATTTCATAAGTATTTTACGAAAACTTTTTGAAAACCAATTATTTCATAAGTATTTTATAAAAATATATTTATGTTTAATTTTTAAAAAATTATTATAAATATCAAAAATTAAATTTTATTAATTAGTATGCCATTAATTTAATATTTTAAAACAACATTTTATTTTTATACATACCTGAATATTTCATTTTTATTTTATAAAATTTTTGACATGACCTGCCCTAAAATATGGACTGTCCAAAAACTCCAAAAGCTTAACCTGCAAAAAAACAAATTCCAATTCCCAGAACAGATTCAAATACAATTTTAAAACCTAAATATATTTAAAAATATTTATCAAAATCTATTATTATTATCGTTTTCCTTATTTCCATTTTTATTTTCCGTTCTGCATATTCACAAACACACACACACATATATATATATTGCTTCTCAAGGGTAGTCGGCCGGCAAAGGCTCACAGCGGCGGCGTGAGACAGCAGGGGGTGTGGCGACTTGCGAAGGCTAGCGACGGCTGCGGCATGGTCTCGGGAACAGCGTCGTGGGTTGGATGGGACGGAGAGTGGTTCGGCGTTCGCGAGGCGAGGACTCCGGTTGGGCTCGCGAGGCTCGGTTGCCGCTGAGAAGGGGTGACTGGGTCACGACGCGGTGGCTCGAGCTCGATCGGCGAGCTTTGGGCCAGTCGGATAGCGATGGGTAAGGGAGGCCGCGAGCTCGAGTGGCTCAAGAAGCTTGAGAAGCTTCGACAGCCTCTCTCTGAAAGCCGTCGCTGAGGAGGTTAGCCTCGCCGTCCAACGCCACCAAGTTTCTTCCATCTCCAGCGACGCAGATCCTGATCATCCGGACAAGGCCAAAGACACCGTAATGGCCTCGTCGGAGCTAGATTGCCACGTCGGAAGCTGCAAGGGGAGAGGGAGAAAGAGAAAACGAAAATGAAAAATGAAAAATGAAAATGGGTTTTTTTCGATTTCACCCGTATGTGTAAAAAAATAGAATCGATTTTTTCATTTTCAAACTTTAATCTAAAAAATCACTTAACCTAACAGGATTTCAAAACTATTTTAAAAGTGTTCACCTTGAAATTCGTGAAAACCATCCGGGGCCAAACACGCTCTATATTTCTCGCAATCATTCTGTGTAAATGACCCAAAGGACTATCATGAGCTAGCCATCGAAGGCACAAATAAGGTTATTACGGGATTAGTAAGGCCAAAACTAAGGCGACATCAAGTGGACTAGCCACGTAGATAGCAATTGCTTATTCAAATGTATCATAAAACGAAGGTTGGCAACCGTCAACGTTGGAGTTTCCATTTTGAGAAGACATCTAGTCTTCTCACACTAAATACAACTTGGTATGTGGCGTTTGATATGAAATGTCGGTAGTGAAGTCGGGGAACTTTAGAAGTTTGATTTGACTTCCACAAAAAAAAAAAAAAAAAAATCACATGAGATTATTCTAGGTTGGGTTGAAATTTTTATTAACGTTGGCTTGAAATCCGATGAAATCCAAACTATTAACGTTGGAGTTACCATTTTGAGAAGACATCTAGTCTTTTCACACTAAATACAACTGGGAATGTGGCCTTTTGATATGAAATGTCGGTAGTAGAGCCGTGGAAATTTATAACGTTGATTTGACTTTCAAAAAATATCTAACAAAGATAATTCTAAACTCAGTTTTGTCGTACGTTAAAAATAAATATTACTTTTTCTATATTAAATGTACACGTCTCGTCCATATTGGATAGAATAAGATATTTTTAAAAATTAGTCCAAATATCACATCTGTTGGAGGATGATGTAAATAAAAACACATAATGGATGAAGAGAACATTACAGCTGCAAAGGTTGTTAATTCAAGTATGAATGCTTCGTTTGGCTGTAAACATTACAGCTGTACTTTATTTTATATATTTTATTTTGCCCACAGATCATAAATATTGCTAGAGAAATGGCGGTCCTTAAAATTCTGAAGCAGTTGTTTCAAGAGCTAGACCATTCCGTACTCTTTAAGTATCTTTTTTTTTTTTTTTTTTCTATATTCCTCAGCCCTTTTCCTCTTGTTCACATGCTCTAGACTATCAAGTGGCCAAATCAAGCACTTACTGTAGAAAAAAATACACGTGATTATATAATTATTTTTATTAATTTTCAAAAATAATTAGAATGGCACATTAAGACCATTTTAAAGACAAGAAAACAATACCACAACAGACAATAGCTTAATACATTAAATTAGCATTAACACATTAACCTAGAACACTTTTACCCTCTAGGATTTTTGGACTCTTTTGACACTCTTGAGCACACTTAACTATACTCCCACGGAGACCATGGAATTTGTAACTATAGACAACTAAGGTAGTTGGTAATATGTACAGGAAACTTCTAGAATCTTTCATATTCTTCTCTTATATTCTACAAGTGACAAATCTACTAAAAAGTTTCAAAGAACTTTTGAAATTTCTAGTGTTTTTCAAACACTTTTAAAATCTTCCAAATCTTCCAAAGACTTCCAAAGATTTATAAAGAGATCTAGAACTTATCAGGATATTTTAGATTATGATAAATCTATCTAGAATATTTTAGAACCTTCTAAAATATTATTAAGACTTTTTCTAAAAGATTTTAATTCCTCTAAGATATTTTAGAGTATTCTCAAGTTGGTAATAACTCTCAACACTTACCACCATCTCCACCAAAGTTGCCATTCCTGTTAGCAAAAGTAGGTGACAACTTGCAGAGACCAAGGAACTATAGTTTATTCTAAACTCTCCTAGATTATTCTTAAGAGTCAGCACTGACTCTCACTGATGTTTTTACGTTGAGTTGATCTTTGAGCTTTTAAAATTATATAGAATTGAGCCGTTTAATAAACAAGTCTGCCATTTGATCATCTGTCTTAGTATTGTACATCTCTACTTCCTCTCGCAAGACCTTTTTTTATGAGAAAATGATAATGTACTTTGGCGTGCTTGGTCGTTACATGAAATATCTGGTTCCCAGCTAATTGAATTACAGAAAAGTTATCGCAGAAAGCAGCACCGCATCAACAAGTAAGCTCCATGAAAAGTTTGCTAAGACTCACAGCCGAAGCCGACAAACAACACAGATGAATTTTCACGATCAAAAGTTTGGTCTCCTCTTCTCTTACTCCACGGAAGGACTAAACCCTAGTGTTGCTAAGAAGATAGAGAACGCAGATGCTCCCCGTCCGCTGCTAGTACTTTCCGTAAGGTGCTGACGAGACGTCCCTGTAGTTGTAGAGAAACTTCTTGGAGGCGGTCGGCTTTGGTCGGTTGCTGAAGGCCAGGTCGTGCGTCTTCTTGACCTCTCGGGCGGCGTCCTCGGAGGACACCACGAGGACCGGCGCATTGCCGAGGTGGCGCCGCATGAGGTCACGACTGTCGTGACATCGGCGGCTTAAATCAAGCAACATATGGTGAGGGTAAAAGCTGAGCTAGTGGAGTTTTCCAATGATCAGAATCGAAGGGCAGAGATGGCGGGAATTTCTTCTTCTTGTTGTTACTGTTTTTGGAGGACCATTTGTATGGTAGGATGAGGAATATTATGCCTGATGAGATAGTAATCAGGGAAGAGGGATTGAAACACAAGGCGGTGACTCTTTTGTTGGTATTTTGAACATGATTTGCAAAGATGAAAATATCTTTGCGTGAGCGTATACGTCTGCTCGGCGGTGTTATATGGGCATGTATATATATATGTATGTGTACGCGTGTAGATGAGTATTATATTCGCGTCTTTACAAGACACCAAGTGACAGAAACTTCCACCAAAAGAATAAGTGGCTGTGACATTCGGAGGAAACGAACCCACTACTAATTTAAGGATGATATTTTTATCTCTACAGGAAATAAAATTATCACTGTTTTTTTTTTCCCCTTTCTTCCAATCAATTAACTGGTCCGTTTATGGTTAATGAAATTACAAACCAGAATTGTGGCGAAAAAAGAAAAAAAGTTCGTTCGTTAACGAAGTCTTAAGTCTTTGAGGACCAATTTTATTTTTGCGAATGAAAAGTTTTTGTATCAATGTTCACATATCAGTTTACCATTTCTTCCAAACTGTTAGGCATTTAGCAGTATTAATCAACAATAATTTGATAGCGTAAAATGTCCTCTAGCATGGGGACTAAACAACTGATCATCTTGGAAACTCAGGATCTTACTCTAATAACATGTATTTCATTTCTCCAAATGTTAGCTTAAACTTTTCGACAGGTGGACTAACTGTCGAATTTTTATTGTAATACTTGCCAACCACTGGCAAATCTGGTGTATTATTATTATTATTATTTTTTTAAGCCTTCTCCAATCAAAATGGTACATTCCGCGGTTAAGATAATAGTACGAAAATCCATCTTTTTTTTTTTTTTTTTTTCCACAAATGAGCTTATTTACATTTCTCCACTTTAAAAAATAAAGATAAAAAAACTTTCATATTTTAAATCTGATAACTCGTGCCCTAACCCCTCTTCTGCGACCCGTTGAGCAAGTCCAAGCGGGATTGGGAAGACACTAGCTAGAATAATTGATATTTCAACAGAACAATTTTGGCAAAGCCATAAGAGGAAACTTTCTATGACTAGTTAAACCACTTTTCTCAGTCATATCCAACTCCTCCCCTCTAGCTCCACCAAGCAGCTCCCAATTAAACTTGTGAACGACATTGGCCAAAGCAATGTCGTTAACAGTCATGCGAAAGAGAACCCCAGGGCAACCCCGCCGCCCGGCGCCAAACGGAATCAACCCAAAGTCTTGCCCTTT
Organism: Antiaris toxicaria; assembly: GCA_035233585.1. Classification (NCBI taxonomy): domain Eukaryota; kingdom Viridiplantae; phylum Streptophyta; class Magnoliopsida; order Rosales; family Moraceae; genus Antiaris; species Antiaris toxicaria. The sequence goes on from CP141155.1 coordinate 5,456,960, forward strand.
GTAGTCCACGCCAGCGGCGGCACCGTTGCTCAAGAACCTCTCCGGTATGAACTGCTCCGGCTCGTCCCACGTCGCTGGATCTCTCCCTATCGCCCATGCGTTGATGAAAACTCGACAGCCAACTGCGACGTCATACCCCTTTATCTTGACGTCTTTAGTTGATACTCTTGGAACTAGTAGTGGGATAGGGGGATGTAGCCGTAGTGTCTCTTTGAGAACTGCTTTCAAATAATGCAGTTTCTCTAAATCATCCTCTGTGACGTCTGTTTTGTGGCCAAGGAGTGTTCCCACCTCGTTTTGAAGGTTTTTCATTGCCTTTGGATGCCTAAGAAGCTCAGTCATTGCCCATTCTAGAACCGTGAATGTAGTATCCGTACCAGCAGCAAACATGTCCTACAAGAGCCATACATAACATAGAAACAAAATTAATGTCTCTCATCGTGGTGCTCATTCTACACACACATATATAAACAAAATCATGTGACAGATACCATATATCTTGTTGTGCTGCTCATTCCCAAGTACAGAGCCTAAAGCATCTCTAATGCAATGTAAAATTGATGTGTTAATGGTAAATTTTGGTATTTTAATAAAAAAAAATGCTCTACAATACAAAGCTATCTTTCATATATATTAAATTTTGTGATAAAGTAACCACAAGATATAGACAACATCAAATTTCACTTTTAATTTTTATTAGTTATTACCTTATGAAATTATTATAATAATTTTATTTTTCATTTATTTAAATGTTAAAAATTTATTTTTACAATTTTCAAAATATAACAATCATAACAAAAAAGTAAAAGAAAAAAAAATACATTTTAGCAGAATTTTATGGTACTCATTTTATATAGTTGAATGTGAGGTGCCCACAATTTTTCTAGTAGAACTGTATCCTTAATCTCTCCAATATCAATTGGAACTCATATTTATATAAAAGGAAAAAAAAATCAACTCATAGATATGTTATAGGCATGCAATTGTTTCGAAATCACTTTCAGCTTTGTTAAGCCTTTAGAAAACATACTAAAAAGAATACTTCTATTAGCAAAGTACTGATGTTCTTCAGTCAGCCGGCATTTAACAATGTTTAAAAATGTATCATACAGTAATAAAAAGTAAATGTTACGGTATGAAATTCACGGTATTTCTTAATACTATTTGTGGTGTCATGCCCCAGGTATTTTTCTTTTTAGACACATGTACCACTTGTAATGATGATCATGGTAAAAATTTGACTGGTTATAGGCCTGATTAATTCCATAATTTCTCATAAAAAAATTAGTCTTGTCAATTAAAAGCCCAGCAAGTTTTCCTATCGAATCGAAAGCAAAATATCCACAAAATTCTTGCTGCGGTCTTTTCTCTGAACTTGGTCACCAATATGTTCTTCAATAACTCCCTCCAAGAACTCATCGAAATCCTTAGCCACCTTATTCATTCTAGTTTCCAAGCCATTGAAATGCCTCAGCCAAGCTAGTGTTGGAATATAGTCCCCTATGTCGAAAACCCCCAACTACTCTGTAAACACCCTGAGAAGCTCCTTAAAATTCCTTCCACTCTCATCATCTCTATACTCCCTTCCCAAAGCCACCCTACACACGACGTCGTTCGTAAGCGCCGCGAACAGTTCGCTAAGATTCACGGCCGATGAACAGGACTGATGGATATTTTCCATGATGAGCTTGGTCTCCTCTTCTCTCACTCTGCGGAAGGACTGAACCCTTGTGTTGCTGAGAAGATTAATAACGCAGATGCTCCTCGTCCGCCGCCAGTACTCGCCGTAAGGCGCCAACGCGACGTCCCTGTAGTTGTAGAGAAGCTTCTTGTAGGTGGCCGCCATGGGTCTGTCGCTGAAGGACAGGTCGTGCGTCTTCATGACCTCTCGGGCGGCGTCTGCGGAGGACACCACGAGGACCGGTATGCTGCCGAGGCGGAGCTGCATGAGGTCACGACAGTCACGGCATCGGCGGCTTAAGTCCCGCAGCGTGCGGTGAGGGTAAAGGCCGAGCTGGTGGAGGTTTCCGATGATCGGAATCGAGGGCGGAGATGGCGGGAATTTCTTCTTGTTTTTGTTGTTTTTGGAGAACCATTTGTATAGAAGGATGAGGAATATTATGCCAGATGAGATGGTAATTAGGGAAGAGGGATTGAACCACAAGGTGGTGTAGTCTTTCACTGGTATTTTGAACATGATTTGCAAAGAAGAAAGCATATTTGCGACTGCGTATACGTCTGCTCTGCGGCGCTATATAGGCATGTATACATATGTATGTGCACGCGTGTAGATGGGTATTACATTCGCGGCTTTACAAGACACAAAGTGACAGAAACTTTTTCCAAAAGAATAAGTAGCTGTGACATTCGGAGGAAACGAAGCCTCTTCAAATTTAAGGATGATATATGATCTCTACAGTAAATAAAATTACTGATTTTTTTTTCTTCCAATCAATTAACTGGCCGGTTTGTGGTTATTGAAATTGCAAGCCAGAAAAATCTAAAATAGTGGCTGAAAAAAATAAACAGGTCGTTTTGCTGACGTAGTGTTAGGTCGGTGAGGACCAACTTTATTTTGAGGATGAAAAATATTTGTATCCGTGTTCACATGTCAGTTTACCATTTCTTCCAAAGTTTTAGGCATTTAGCAGTTGCAGTCAAAAATAATTTGGTAGCGTAAAATGTCCTCTAACATGGGACTGAACAATTGATCATCTTGGAAACTTAGGATCTTACTATAATACCATGTATTTCATTTCTCCAGGTGTTAGCTTAAACTTTTCAACAGGTGGACTAACTGTAGAATTTTTATTGTAATACTTGCCAACCACCGGCAAATTTGGTCCTTTTCTTTTGGAACTTTCTCCAATCAAAAAAGCACATTCCCCGATTAAGATAATTGTACGGGATTCTTTCTTCTTTTTTTTTTTTTTTTTCCTAATGAACTAATTTACATTCTCCCACTTTAAAAAATAAATATAAAAAAACTTTCATATTTTAATCTGATAACTTGTACCCTAACCCCTCTTCTACGACCTGCCGAGCAAGCCCAAGTGGGATTGGAAAGGCACTAGCTACAATAGTCGACATTTCAACAGAACAATTTTGGCAAAGCCAAATGAGGAAACTTTCTCTGAATAGTTATACCACTTGTCTCGGTCATCTCCAACTCCACCCCTCTGGCTCCACCAGGCAGCTCCCAATCATACTTGTGAACAACATTGGCCAAAGCAATATCTCGTTATTAGCCATGTAGAGGAAAACACACATGGTTGTGTTTACTTTTATTAATTTCTAAAAGTAATTACAATAAGATACAAAGATCACTTTACAGACAAAAAACAAGACTATAACACTAATTATTTTGGACTAGCACTTACACATCTCACTATTTATTATACACAAGACTACACTCTCTTTCTCACGTGCTCACCACTAACTCACAGAGAACTCCTCACACACACACTTAATTATTTGAACATTCCAGACTTTAAGAACTTGGACACACATGGACTCACTTAAGCAATTGGTCTCTTGTGGACACACTTTTAGCCCTCTAGGACACCTTTCAAATTCCTTGAGCACACTTACAATAAGACCACTAAGCATCCTTATATAGTGCTCTTAAGTCAATAATGCAATTGACTATGCTACTTGCTAGAACATTATAGCAATTAGCAGTATTTATTTATTTATTTTTGCTAACTTAGCAAAGTTTCTTAAAGCTTCCTATTGGCACCAAAAGGAGGTGACAACTTGCAGAGATCAAGGAACTCTAGTTGATTCTAAAGTCTCCTAGATTATTCCTAAGAGTCGATGGTAACTCTTAACGCTCCCCCATCACCAACTCTTATTAATGCTCTTATTGTTATGTTGAGTTGATCTCTGAGCTTCTGAAATAGTATAGAATTAAGCATCTTAGTAAGCAAGTCTGTCACGTGATCTCTATCTTAATATAATGCATCTTTAGCTTCTTTCACAAGACCTTTTCTTTGAGAAAATGATATTGTACTTTGACGTGCTTGGTCCTTGCATGAAACACTAGGTTCTCAGCTAATTAAATTATAGATAAGTTATCATAGAAAAGTGGCATTGCATCATCAATTGCATGGTTTAGATCACTCAATAATTGTATAAGCCACATACTCTCCTAAGCCACCATAACTCCTGGTCTATACTCTACTTCTGTTGTTGATAGCAAAATAGTTTGTTGTCTCTTGCTACTCCAAGATATGGTTCTCGAGCTAAGTTTGAAAACATATCCAGTAGTTGACTATAGCATATTAAGTTCTCTTGCGTAATCAGTATCACAGTAACCAACAAACTTAACATCTTCTCCTCTCTTGTACATAAGTCTATAGTCTATTCTTCCTCTGACATACCTTAAGATTCATCACACCGCCTCTAGTTAGGGCTTCTTTGGATTCTATATGTACTGATCAATAACATTCACCGCATAAGAAATGTTAGGCTTGGTCAGCGTCAAATAGATTAAACTTCCCACTAACTGTCGATACATTGTTCTATCTTCCAAGTCCTTCCTTTCATGTGCATATAGCTTGACATTTGCTTCTATTGGCATCGAGATAGGCTTGCATTTCAACATCTTAAACTTCTATAGAAGATCCTTTGCATACTTCTGCTACCAAAGAAATAGCCCCTCCTTCATGTGATCAACTTGTAATCGAAGGAAGTGCTTGAGTTCCCCAAGCTCTTTTATCTAGAAGCAAATTGATAGATTCTCATTTGTACGATGAATTTCTCCTTTGTCATCTCTAATAATGATCAAGTCATTGATGTATATTAACATAATTGGTAACTTGCCTATTATAGCCTTGAAAAGTAAACTAGAATCTGCATATGCCATTAAATAATCACTTTGAGTAAAGAATTCTACAATCTTACCATACCATGCTTTTAGAGCTTGCTTTAATCCATAAAGCACCTTCTTTAGTTTGCAGATGTAGTCAGGATGATCCTCACTCTAAATCCTCTTGGCTAAATCATATGAATCACACGATCTTGGTCTTCATGCAAGAAGGCATTCTTCACGTCTATCTGCCAAAGTCTTTAGGCTTTACTTGCCACAAGTGTCAAAAGAACTCATACAGTAGAAATATTTGCCATTAGACTAAACGTTTCATCGTAGTCTAGTCCATACTGCTAAGAAAACCCTTATGTAACTAATTGAGCCTTGTATCTCTTGATTGATCTATCAGGACGAGTTTTTATCTTGTATACCCATTTCTTTACATTCTTTGGTTTCAGCACTAAGTTTTAAGTTTGATTATGTTTTAGTGCGACAATTTCCACTTGCATGGCCTCCCTCTAATTAGGACTTTGATTAGCTTCTTCAAATGTTACTAGCTCGTTCAAGTTTGTCTCTTCTACTACAACTGCATTTACATGATCGGGATTCAATCTTCATGCTTTGGTCGATCTCTTAGGCTATGTCTGTGGACTTATTACACTTTCTTCACTTGGCTCAACCTCTTCTACTAGTCTTTGATAAACACCAGTTAGCCAAGGACTCATTATTGCTATCTGATTGTCATCATCATCGTCATCTTCCAACTCTTTTTCAAGATTTGGTTATACCTTAACAATCTACTTTCCTATATTCTATTGAAGCCAACCCCTAATCTCTTCAGAATTTGGCAATTCCTCCTTTTATGGAGACCACCATGAAGATGCCTCATCAAACACCTCATTTCTTGATATATAGCAGTGACTAGCAATTGGATCACAACATCTCCACCTTTTTTTCGGTTGTCGTATCCTATGAAGATACGTTGGACCATCTTTTTGTCAAACTCTATGCGTAGGTAGTCTGACACAAACACATAGTATATACAACCGAACACTCAAAAATGATCAATTGTAGGTTTATACCCTATAGATTTTCAAAGAGTGATATAAAACTAAGCTTTGGTTAAGGAAGCCTATTGATAACATGGGCAGTAGTCCTTATACCTTCAGTCCAAAATTGGCTTGGAATATTTTTGGTGTAGCATGCTTTGACATGTCTCCACAAGATGCCGCTTCTTTCTCTTAGCCACTCCATTCTGTTGCGATATATTTGCATATGTGAACTGATGACAGATCTTACAGTTTCTTAGATATTGTTTGAACTCGACTGAGGTGTATTCACTGCCATTGTCTATGCACAAACACTGGATCCTCCTATTGATTTCTCTTTCTATCATTTCTTTGAACTCTTTAAATTTGCCAAATGTGTTAGATTTGTCTTTCGTAAACAAAACCTACGCATACCTTAGGAAGTCATCAATAAATATGACCATGTAGTGCATCTCGTCAATTGATGGCTGCTTGACACGTTCGAACACATTAGATTGTACAAGTTCTAACGGTACCTTTGCTCTGAACTTTGACTCCTTATAAGAAAGTTGATGCTCTATATAATACTGGCATCTGGCATAGATAGTGTCTGTTCTCACTTTAAGTTGAGATAGACCCTTGAGCATAGCCTTCTTTATCATCACCTTCAACTTGTGGTAGCCAACGTGTCCCAAATTTTACATGCCATAAATCTACTATTTTGTTTCATCAAGTCTTGTTTCCATAAGCTGATTCAGCTAACATTATATAGACTAACTCCATTCTACGTTCCACCGTTGTTGATGTACTCGAAATCTTGACATTTTAATATACTTTCACATTGCTCTGGCTGAACAGGATATAATGATCTGATAATGTTAACTTTGTTACTAATAACAGATTCTTTTCATACTTAGAATGTGATAGACATCTTGAAGTAGCACTTCATTAGAGCTGAAGTGTGGCACAATAGTTATGTTACCAATGTTAGCAATTAGTAACCATGAGTTATTGGTCATCAAAACCACATGACCTCCCTTATATTTTGTCATATTTTGCAACTTCTCTTTATCGCTGGTCTTGTAATTTGAGCATTCGAAGTCAATGATCCAATCATTCTCGTGGTCGATCCATTATGGTACAATTGCTGTGAAAGCCAACTCTTCTACTTCTATGGCAATGGCAGCTTCAACGTCCCATTCATTTTTGTTGTTTCTTCATGGTTGGAAGTCACTCATTACTCTTGACTAATTCTTCCTTGGACCAACAATTTTTAGTAATGTGAACCTTTTTCCTGCAGTTGTAGTGTAAGGACCGCCCCATCCCTGTACCATAAATTTCATTTAATGAGAAATTTAGAAATGATTTGATGCATTTAGTGCAAAATTCGAGGAACACGGGCACATACACGGTCGTGTGTATGGCCATGTACTGCCCAGACTGTGCGTGTGCGTGAGGCCGTGTGAGAATACATGGTTGTGTAAGCAAAAACGGTTAGGTACACGGACGTGTAAGTGGCCGTGTACCGATGGCACTGTGCACGTGCATGAAGCCATGTAATTGAACACGGCCGTGTACGTAAGACATGGCCAAGTACACGCTCGTGTAGGTAGCCATGTATCATCTGTACTGTATACGAACATAAGGTGGTTCGAGTGAACAGGGTCATATTAATGAACACAGTCAAGAACACGGCCGTGTAAATGACCGTGTACTGGCCGAGTTGTTAAGATGTTAGTGAACGTGTTTGGTGGAACATGGCCATGTAGAGTGACACGCCCAGCTGCACGGCCGTGTGTGACACCGTGTACTAGTTGGAAAATAAAATTTTCCGAGACACGGCCGTGTTGAACAAAGACAAGCCCATGTATAGGACCGTGTGTGACGTCGTGTACAAATTGGGAAAATAAAAATTTTCCAAGACATGGTCGTGTTGAACAAAGACACGCCCGTGTAGCATGGACATGTCCGTGTATAGTACCATGTGTGGCATCGTGTGCTAATCGGGAAAATAAAATTTTTCCACGACACGGCCATGTTTAGCGAAGACATGATCGTGTATCCTTGAACACGCTCATGTAAGGAGTCGTATAAGAGGCCGTGTAAACAAAAGAAAACCCTAGCAAGGAATATGGTATCGGGAGGATGGTTTAGTTGACCTTTTCCCACCAAAAGACCAATAAAATGGGCTTAGCACATCCAAATTAGTTAAGAGAGAGAGACTGTGTTGTAAATGTCGCATGAGAATGCTTCGATATGTGTATGCAAATCTAACACAGTGTAGACACAATCACAGTATAGAGTATGAGTAGTAATTTAGTATAGAATGGGCTCATAAAAAATATAACCAACTAGAAATTATCTGCATAATAATCAGATTCAAAAAAATCTGACTTCCGGATGATTATTTGAACACTGACGAGAAAGGACCGAAAATCACAGTATAAGACTGGACTGCAAAGAGAGCAACACAGATAATTTTCCTTTACCCCAAAACCATGTACCCTAGCTAGAAAACTAGCTAGTTTTCCGCAGCTAAAAACCCCAAAAAGTGACAAATAAAATATTAGAATGGTTGATGACACAATTGTATAAACAATTGCGAAAATTTCACATTACCTTACCATCACTATTCTTTTCTCACCCTCCCCCTTAAATGGACGCCTGTCTTCTGAATTGGGGATTGAAATGGGCAAATTTTTGTCCCCAAAATTAGCCTAAAGATGGCTTGATTAATCAAGCTTAAGATAGCTAAGTGAGATTAGGATTTGTCTATAAAAGGGATGGCCATACCTTTGGGTCTAGTTTCCTCTTTTCACACTCCAATTTTCAACTCACGTTTTCTTTCTCCCCCTTGTTGCAACCGACCACTTCTTTGCCCCAAAATCACCTATTTTCAAGTTTAAACTCTTGCCAAAAATATACCAAAAACAAACCCCTTCAAGTTCGGATTAAGAGGAATCATTTTCAAGTTGTTTCAAGTCTTTTAAGGGTAAGATTCTAGACTGATTTTGTAGTTTTAGTTCTTTGTTTTAAGTTGATAATTAAGTGAAATATTTTAGTGTTTGTTAACACAAGAACCGATCCTCATTCCTTATGGTTTCCAACGGTCACTTTGTCACCTAAGCCTAAGTTCAAAGCACTAAAAAGGTAACAACCGAAAAACCCTTGTTTTTGTAGTTAGTGATTTTTAAGTTTTGATCAAAGTCATTTATGTGTATTTGTTTGCACATGGATTGTAATAATTTTTATTTTGAGCCCTTAAGTTTCTATTTTTTTTAGTTTATGTAGTTGTGATTATGTTTATAAAATTTTACATAAGGTTAAGAGCGAAAAGTTTAGTAATGTGGCTGGACATAAAACTGTCCTCAAGATAGGCCATGGATTTCGGCCATTTCGACCTACTTAGGGTCTGATTTTGGAATTTGATAAAACATGATATTTTAAGGAAATTTCGTTATGGTCGTTTTTATTTCAAATAGCCTTTGACCAAAAACGACATTAAGATAGGCGTTTCGAGTGTTTTTCACTTGGTGCCTAAATTGGGAGCAAAACTGGGAATAGGACCCGACCCCCAGACCACAGTCTTAGTTTTTGTTCAAAACAGACCCTTTAGAGTCCGAACCGGACTTTAGGCTCAACACAAAAGTTGTAGATCTCGTCGAGAGCTTGAGAACAACCTACATGTTTTAAAAATTCGGTCGTTTCGGGCCTTAAATAGAGTCGTTTTCAAAGAAGTGTAAAACTAAAAGTTTTGTATAAATTGGGTACAAAGCCCACAAATTTAATGAAATTAGGAGTCGTTAGAGTTAGAATTAGGCTCCAAGCTGAACATGAGATTTGTTCGCCTCGTCGGGGACGAAAACTTTTATGTTCGCTAAAATCGCAAACGAATTCGTTTCGACTTAGTCCCAAAACAGTTTTCAAAAAGTGATTCAAAACTACCTTTAAAATGCAAGTGTTAAGAAATACATTTTTTTATACTTCAAAATAAATATGTATTTTTAACACTTTAAAACATGAACATGATTTTCATAAAAACGTCCCTCACCTTCCAATGGGGTGATAAAGGAACGGGTTCTAAACACATAATTTTATCACGAAATTTTATAAGGAAACCAAAACATTTTCTTAAACAAACCAAAATAGTGAGGGTAGCTCGGTAGGCTACCGTACCAAGAGCGCTTTAGTAGCCCGGTAGGCTACTATACTAGTTGAGCCATAGTGGCCCAGTGGGCCATTGTACCAAAGAAATAGTAGCCAAGAAGGCTACCACATCCAATAGGCAAGTAACCTGGTCGGTTACTACACTTAGTTTACCCTTAGTAATTCGATAAACCACCTAGTTGCCCATGCGCGAGATAACCGGTCAGTTAACTAGTAGGCAACTAGTCAAGGACCGTGTTCTGTACAACATTGTGAGGAACGAGGATTGATCTGTCAAGAAGATAATTAATCAAATGACGATAGGAGATGGACACCAAATCCCCAAAGTAGGCCATTAGGGTACCAATGGACCTTGGTACCACAAAAAAACACAAGTAGTAGTCACTAACTGTAGTAGTGACTCATCAAAGGTGCTGATGAGATACGTTATTATGACATGTGATAACCTGTGAGTTGATAAAGGTGCGAGTACAAGTATGAAATTGCTTACGATTAAGTAAGTACAACTCCACCTACAGTATGAATAAAATGATATTAAAATACTGTTTAATGTATGTTAAGTATCCTATGCCATGCACACATCGATGCATAGCATATTAAGAGCATGTAGTTTCACAATCAAATAGATTGATGAAAGAGCAAGATAGAAGCCATACGTCCCTGTCGCGTAGGCCTTGGAATAGCTTAGAAAAACACATGACTAGAACAGATAAGTAAGATGGAATTTAATAGGGTTGTCGTACCGGCTCTTTCTGTTGAAAGGGTTTTCAGAGTTAAAGTAAGAGAAGGCTGAAAGTTGAGCATCCATTGATGGTCCTCCGGCCTATTTAGTGACCTCGGTGTTACCGTTGGTCTGCGTGCACTCAGTACTGATACGGGGGCCCAGAGTAGACAAGATAAAGAAAAAGAAGATGTTGAAGCATAAATGAATATAACCGGATCATGCATTGATCACTATATGCATTAGACCTCTATGCTTCTAATTTCCATAGGTTGCATTTAACCTATGATATGCTATATTATGTATTCAATACGTGATGATGTGTTCTATGATATGATGAATGATGCTATGATATATAGTATGTTATATGGTATCTGTGATAACTGGTGTACTCACATGATTTTAAGTATGTGTATGTTTAAACATGTTTTGCGGTAAACATGTTGTACTTACTGGGCGCAAAAGCTCACGAAGTGTGTTTATACTATAGGTAAGCATCCTATGGCATAATCACCTATAAGCGATGACGGCGGCGGAGGTAGATGTGAGGGATGTTGTGGACACACCGCGAGTATTCTTCCGCACAATATTTTAAGTAAACAACATTTGTAAATAGTAATGTTAAAGAGTACATTTTGAAACAGTTGTTATATAGCGTTTACGCTTGGTAACCGTTACACATATTTTTGAAGGTTAATTAAAGAATGTACTATACGTAAATAGTAAATACGTGTCTAACAAAAAAAAATCCCTAATATTTCGTATAAAATCTAATATAAATTGTATGTAAGTATAAGTATTAGTTAAAGAAAGAAAGTTTTCAATGACGGTCTGGGCCACTGAGGGCACTGGTCGCCACATGTAACAATGAAAATTATTCTTATTAGACTAATAGCTTTGCCACCATTCTTCTGCACTCCCCTTACTTGAGAGTCTCCTTGATAACTACTTAAATTTCATCATCTCGTCTGGATCCTTTAGCCATATTTGGCCTACAGCGACCTTTATTTTTATTGTTGAAGAAAGCTTTATAATCACTTTTTGATGAACCTCTACCAATCTGTTTGGCCATAACCTCTTGGTCTGCTAGTAAATTTTCAAAATCTACTAGATACAGTTGAGTAGGCCAACCTTGTTCTATAGCAACAATGGATAATTATCCTCTACATCCTAGACTTTGAAATAGTGACTATCTAACTCAAAAATCTCGTGATAAAGTGACTTTACCTTGTGAAAGTGCTCGTTAATCGTCATTTCTCGTTACGAAGCTGATAATAACTTGTTCTCTAAAAATTGTAGCTTTGCATCATTCTTCTTTGAAAAGAGTGCTCTAAAAGTAACCTATGCTGTTTTTGGCATTACTACCTTTTAAATATGCTCTAACAGCTCATCCTCAATTATGGTCTTTATCATGATTATCACTTTGCCAGCTTTGATTCTCCATTTTCTCAAAGCATCTACGTCTCTTTCTGGTGGTTAGGTCTCACTACTGTCAATAACCTCCCATAGGTCTTCGACTTGGAGATCTGACTCTATGCACATTGATCACATGTTATAATTCTGATTGTTGAGCTTCTTAATTTCTTTGACGACTTGTAAGTTACCCATCATGTTGGCAAGATCTTAGCAATGACAATATCAAACTTGCAAAGTCTCATACTACTTACGACATAAAGAAATTCACTCAATGACAATCTTAAGAATCTCAAAAGATCTATCAACTTAGCTCTGATACCTCTTGTAGAGAGAAAAACACACATGGTTATGTTATTACTTTTATTAGTCTAAAAGCAATTACAATGAGATATTAAGACCACTTTGGAGACACAAAACAAGACCACAATAGCTAAATACAATAAATTAGCACTCACACATTAAACTAGAACACCTTTGCTCTCTAAGATTTTTGGACTCTTTAGCACACTTAAGCATACTTAGTCATCCTCCTACTGAGACCATGGGGTCTATATTTATAGGCAACTAAGGCGGTTGGTAATGTGCATAGGAAACTTCTTGAATCTTTTATAATCTTCTCCTATATTCTATAAATACAACAAATCTTCTAGAAAGTTTCAGAGAACTCTTGAAACTTCTAGAGTTTTTCAAGGACTTATAGAATCTTCCAAAAACGTCTAGAGATCTCTAAAGAAATCTAGAACTTACCAAAGTATTCTATATTATTATAGACCTATCTAAAATATCTTGGAATGTTCTAGAATATTAACACTTCTTCTAAAAGATCTTAATTCCTCTAGGATATTCTAGAGTATTCTCAAGAGTATGTGATGACTCTCAACACTTACCACCATCTCCACCAAAGTTGCCATTCCTTGGACACCTTCACTTGCTCGACACGTACCCACACCGTTCTTTCCGTGCACTCTTTGATGTGTATGACCCTGTTATGATCTTACACCTCGGTCGTGTTCCAACTCTTGTTGTTTCATCAATTGAAATGTTGAGGGAAATCATTAGAACACATGACGTAGTTTTCTCCGACCGGCCTCAAACCACGGCTATTGATATCTTACTCAATGGAGGCAAAGACGTCGGATTTGCTCCTCATCGAAAGCATTGGAAACAAGCTCGAAAAATATGTGTTTCTGAACTTTTAAGCCTTCATAGATTGCAACAATTTCAATTCCTGAAGGAATAAGAGACGGCTTATTTGGTCGACAAGATACACAAAGCTTGCGAAGTAAATGGAGTAACTTGTTCTGTAAACCTAAGCGAGTTTCCATTAGAAACAATCATTAACATAGTATCTAGGTGTACTGGTGGGCAGTCTTTTTGGGAAAAAGATGGTTGGAGCAAGTTAGGTGGGTTGTCAAGAATTGTTTTGGTGCAATTAACGGCCTTGTGTGTGGGAGATCACCTTCCTTTTTTAGATGGATTGACCATCTTAGAAGCTTTATTGGAAGGTTGAAAGCAACTTCTAGAGCATTGGACAATTGTTTTGACTTGGTAATTGATGAACGCAAGGCAATACTACAAAGCGATAGGGAGAGAAAATTGGAAATGAACAACTTCGTTGATATTCTTCTTCAACTTGAAAAGGATGCCGTGCTCTCACAGGATGAGATAAAAGGAATCATATTAATCATTCATCTCTCTCTTACTCTCTGTCATATATGACATAAGTTTAAATTCGTTACTGAATATTGCTTGTCAAAATATAAAACTATTGCTGACTCACCTCTTAATAATATAAGCCTTTGGAATGAATCGGTAAACTAACATTATTATTCATGTCCATAATTATAGGACATGTTCCTGGGTGGAACTACCATCACCTCAGGAACATTAGAGTAAATGATGACAGAGCTTCTAAGAAATCCAAAAATGATGAAGAAAATCCAAGAAGAAGTGAGACGAGTTGTGGGGAAATAGCAAAAGTTCGACATGAATGATATCAACCAAATGGGTTACTTGAAATGTGTCATCAAAGAAACCCTAAGGCTATATCCATCGGCTCCTCTTTTGGCTCCATGAGAAACAACCAAAACCATCGAGATCAAATGCTACCGCATTCCTTTAAAAACAAAAGTGTTATTCAACGCATGGGCCATCCAAAAGCACCCAAGTTCATGGGACCGGCCAGAATAGTTTTTCCCCGAAAGGTTCAAGAACAACTTGATCAATTTTGAAGGTGACAATTTCAATTTTATTCCATTTGGTGATGGGAGAAGGGGATGCCGTGGCTCGAAATTTGCATTTTGGTAGTATTGAATACATTGCTGCCAACCTTATTTATTGGTTTGATTGGAATTTGCCTGGTGATCATAGCGCGTTTCATGAGGTGTTTGACATGACCGAAGTTTATGGTCTCACTGTTCATCGGAATGTTCCTCTTCATCTTATACCAATACCTTACTCCCCTTGAAACTCGCTGTAGAGGGACCACGTTGGTACTGGAGTTGCTAATTGTGTGATGTTTCGTTGTGTAATAACTAGCTTAGGTGCTATTTATATTGTTTATTATTAAAGGTGTGTCATTTCTGCCTTTTTTTTTGTTATTTGAGTTACTATGTTTTTTTTTGTTTTTCCTTCTATCCCTTCATTAAATGTACCAGTTTCTAGTCGTTTGGTTGCGGGCATTTAAGGAAAATAATAAAGGTTTTTGGAAAACTAAATATCTGAGTTGTTGATGTTTCTTTTCTTTATTGCAATGCGATCTGGAAATGGAGAAGGAGCTTAGCTTTGTCATTAATTTTAAAGGGGGTTTTGGAGGGGAAAAAGCACGGGAAGCGTTGCATGGCGTATATTCTATATACGAGTAAAGGTTCAGCACTTCTTATAAAATACACGGCTTATACCTAAAGATTGTTTTTACTATTCTTCTTCCTACAATCCAATGTGTGTATTTGCATGTCGTAAGATCCTCTATAATGATTTCGTTATAAAACTCGACTTCCCATGACAAATGGATCAAAATTACTAATGCCAGACTACGATGAAGGCTCGTGCCTAACCTACTATAGTGTGGGGTGGCGTTTTTCCTATCATCCACATATGAGATGATCACACACCCAGCTTATCTTTATAGTCTAAAGGTGATCTCAATTTCGCTTATTGGAAATTTGTGAGCCAGTTAAAGAATTCGAAACTCCAAAATTAATGAATAACCTGAGAATTAGTTCCATTTTACATCACTTACTATTTTATCTTAAAACTTCAATGTTGCACAATTTTGAAAAACCCTATTTGCAATTGAGTTATAGATTCCACATCTATAAATAAAATTTATATCATTAACAAATTATATCTCCAACATATTAGTATGAGACTCCAATAAATAATAATAGTATCATCTTCGGTATATTAAAAGACATAATCTTGTAACTATAGAGTCATGCATTCACTCAGGATTATAACTGATTAACTAATAAATTATCATCAAAATGAATTGTTTCATTAACTAAATGGAATCCTTTTCAGGACTAGTGTTCAAAAAATAGTGTATGGTCAGAAAGGTTTGGGCTGAGGTAGGTGGAAGGTGAGCAGAGGATGGAGCTAGTCTTGTTTGACGGTAGGCTAGTTCCTGATATGTGGCCGTATTACAACAAGGATATAACATAAGGGATAAAGTAATCATCTATCTCAAACCATGGTTACAAATATCAATAATGTCGAAATTTTCATGTCTAAGAAGTACTGAAATATTTTTTTTAGCATAATATTTTTCCATCAAAATATCGAAAAAATATCAGAAGATATCGATATCAATAAAATATAGTGCAATTTTTACAAAATACCAAGAAATTAAGATTTTGGGCTCTATCATTTACTATTTTTTTGAGCATGCTACAATTATCTTCTATTTTTTAAAATAAATTGTGAGAGAGAACAACTAGCAACTAGCATATGCTATTTTCAAAAACAAAAGAGATTTAAAACAAATAAAAAAGAGGCAATACATAAAAAGCTATGTGGCGACCCCCCCCAACGTACGTTACCATACCAACCAGCCAAACTCTGACGCCGACCGCGATGGCTGGCAACCTCGTGGGTCGTCATCCTCTTACTTAACTTAACTTTCCTTTCTTAACGTTCTCATCTTATAGCGGAAGCAATTTCTATAGCAAATTTTTTTTTTTTTTTAACTTACATACTATGCCTATCTTTATCATACTCTTATAACACATATTTCATAACTTTCTTTCTTTCTTTCATCTTCCTTTTTGAACGCTCAGCGAAAGACTCATGGTAGTACCATACCCTCGCCCAGTCCCTTGGCACGTGCAGATCCGTCCGTTGTCCATCATATTACTTTAAATAAACACGTTGCTTACCTGCAACATATAAACAACTAATGAGCTAGATGCTCAGTAAGTTCAAACATACATTCATTAACTTATAATTACTAGTAATATATATTATTACTAGAATATATGTCATCACGTATATACACATCATATACATCATTTATACATATCCTCAAAACATAACATAAAATGTGAGCTTCTTCATGCTCATTTGTCTCTTCGTTCATTGTTCTTATCATTCTATCGATCATCTCTTATCATTCAAATCTAATCTCTTCGTTTCTTTGCTTTTTCATTTCTATCATTTCTTAACTTTCTGTTCCAAACCTTTATAACTTCTCTATCGCTTTATCATCATATCTTAACATTTCATATCTTAAAGCTAGTAACATATACACTAGCACAACATCACGTAAAAACGTGTCATTCCATACATATAACATCAAACACGTCACATCACATATATAATTCTATCATGTTCTTTTAACTTCTTTTTATTATTTTTCAATGATTTCATTGTGTTGTTCTTTCATATCGTTCGTTTCTTTTCTTTTCTTTTCGTATCATTTTTTTTTCTTTTCTTTCCACTCTCTTTTTCCTTGTTTTTTTTTTCTTTCTCACGCACTCTCTTTTCTTTTCTTTTCACGCTCTTTTCTTTTCTTTTTTTTTTCACGCTATTTTCTTTTCACGCTCTTTTCTTTTCTTTTCTTTTCTTCTCTTTTCCTTTCTTTTCCTTTCTTTTCTTTTCTTTTCTTTTCTTTTCACTCTTCTTTCGTTTGTTTTCTTTCCACTTTCCTTTGGTTGGGCCCGTTGTTGGACGTACCTAGTTGCGCGCGGACAGTGGGAGGAGGGGGAGCGACCCACCAACCTACCTCACAGTCACATAAAAACCGCACCTTCGGGGTTGGTCCATCCTATAATCTACCGCACCTTCGGGGTAGCGCCACATCTACGCGGAGGATATAGACCGGAAGTCTCGACCTTGTAGGGAGACCGGTACGCCAACAACTTAAGTTTTCAGTCTTATTATCTTGTAGGCTTTTATTTTTCTTATATTGATTTTTCGTTGAACATCTTTTTCTTTCAAAAACATAACACATATAGCACATATTACTTATATAACATCACATCACATCACATCACATCACATCACATCACATCATAACAAACAAAAACATGTTTTGTTACGTGTAGACAATTATTCTTTGTTCGTCTTATCATTTGCATCATTCCATCAATCATAGCCTATCGATCATAGCCTATCGTTCTATTCCATCAATCACATCTTATCGTTATGTTCTAATCCTTTCATCATACCTTTCATCATAACCTATCATTGTTTTTCTTTCTTGTCCAACTCTTTGCTTTCATATCATTTTTCATAAAACATTCATCATACCTTTTATCATAACCTATCATTGTTTTTCTTTCTTGTCTAACTCTTTGCTTTCATATCATTTTTCATAAAACATCCCTTTCTTAATTCTTTTCATCACCGATCATCATTGCTCTATCAATCATAACTTAACTTCCATAAAACTTTTCATAAACACCTATTCTTTCCTTTCATATCTCATCTCTTTCTTATGCATTCTATCATAACATTCTTGTTCTTACTCTTTCCATTCTTCTATCCCTCTTTATCACATCGTTACTCTCATAAAACTTTTATAATACCTTTCCTTCATAATTCAATATATACATATGTATACATATATATATATATATTTTTATAAATTATTTATTAAAACATAACTTTTAGCATCATCATAGTATTGCTATAGTATTACTATAGCATCATCATAATTCACATCATGACATTTGCATACAAAACATATAAGCACAATAAACTTGTTCATAGTTGCAGACGGGTAAATGTCTGAACTTACTCATAGGGTGCTTATCCTTTCCTTAGGATCCATCGATGTCCTTCGTCGCTTCTGGATTGGGTTCCTACAGACAAATTTTGTCCGTTAATCACATTTTCATTTATAGCTTTTATTTTATTAAAAAGCTTAATTCTGATCTTATAATCCTTAATTATAGCCTTAGGACAGCTTTCTAAACCTTAATGACCTTTTTCGAATTTTTCCCCAACTTTTTGAAGAATTACAATTTTACCCCTAACTTTTGATAAAATTACAATTTTACCCTTGACGTGATTTTTCATAATTTAAACCTCAATTTTGGCTTTTACAAACTTCATTAACCTATTCTAAGGTCACTGGGGCTCTTTTCCCATAATTTGAGGATCTTTGGGCAAAATGACCATTTTGCTCCTAATGGGTCGTTTAACCATAACATTTTCATTTTCATACTTAGGCTGGATTTTCTAAACCCAAAATCATTTAATTAACTTTCTAAATCTTATCGGACCTTTTACGGATCAATTCTTATCATTTTACCAATTTTCACATTCCCGGCCCTCGGGAAGTACTATTCCGACCTAGGGATCGGTTTCATGTTTTCTTTGTGTTCTAGGGTTTCGAAGGGTCGGTTTACTAATTGTAACTTGTCCATTCCTTTTTCCATGCCCTAATTCTTCGAGGGGGCTCGGGTTCCCTTCCCGATCATATTTTTACCCCTCGTTTCCCATATTACCCCTGGTGTCGTTTTTTTAGAAATTTCGACAGAGTTTCCCCTTAATTTTTGAGGTTCCAGCGTTTAGGAAATACCTGAAAACCATCTATCCTGATCTAATTCTATCACGTACTATACCAGAGGCCTAGATTTTACGTAAAACTCATACTGTTTACGTAAAATCATTACATTATCACATATTTTTCTTTTTCTTCATTACAGCAATTTTCTTCTTTTTACATACATTCTTTTTCCATAATTTTCATACCAAAAATCATAAAATCATATAACAGTCCCAAACAATTAAATTGCGGAACGAAAAGGGGTCGGGATTTATACCGAATTGCAGTCCGGTCTCGACGGCATAAACCCTAATTCCTCGTTCTTCATATTTGAGGTCCCGTCTTGCAAATCCGACTCCGCGGATGCGTCCGGAACATCGAAAATAGGCTAACGGGCCAAACTTGCATTTTCGGTCAACGGTCGCCGTTGACCGGCGTTGACCGCCGTTGACCGGCGTTGACCGGCGGCGACGGCGGCGACGGTGGCAAGTGGGTAGTCCATTTTGAAGATCTCGACGAGAGGAATCCATTGGTAGCCTTAATTTCACATTTGGAGGCCCCAATCGCCGGAAAATCACCCCGAAAGTCACGGCCACGGCAGCGACGGTGGAACTCCGCCGTGCCGGACTTTTTCCCCAAAATTGATTGAGGGCTTTTGCTCCCCTCTTCACGGCGACCATTTCTGCACCGGTGGTGCAGCTCAACATCGCCGGAAACGGCGAGTTTCACGGCGGCGACGGCGACGTCGCGACTTCGGGCTGCGCGATTCCACCAGTGTTGAGGCGATCCACCACCTGGGTTTTGTTCTACTCTTCACCACGAGTCTTTTGGGACCGGTTTCAGTTTGATCGGACGTCGGACGGCGGAGATACGGCGTCGCAAAATTTCCGGTGGCCGACGGCTTCGGGCGGCGCGTGCGCTCTCCTCCGGCGTCGGTTCCGTCGACTCGGCACACCGTTGAACTCAGCTCGGCGAGAGCTTTCCAACGGTGCCGGCGGTGTCGAAAACGGACACCGTTTCCGATGGTCGGTTACTGTACACTTTCGGGTAGAGAGAGAAAGAGAAATGTAGAGAGAGAGAGTTCATGGACAAATGAGGAAATTCCACTTTTTCCCCGCTCTTTATATACTTTTTCACACAAAATTTCAACACGGGCTATCCTGACTAATTTCGGCGTCCTGAATCCAAATATATCAGTTTTATTTTCATTTGAGGTCGGTTCGACCAGTCTCCGATATTGTGAATTTTTGATCAAAAATTACCCTTGTGCTCAATTATCAAATTTGAGTGTGCTGATAGGCTATCCTTACTAATTTGGGTGTGCTGAACCCAAATTTATCAGTTTTATGTCAAGATAATATCATCTTGACCTACTTCTTGATACTATGAGTGGCACACACGTGCACATACATAATATCACTATTACTCATTTTCATCCTTTAATATTGTTAGAACATTTTATTTTAGTTCTAAACAATATTAAATCACTTAATTTCACATTTTAATGCTTAAATTCATTGTGTAATTATTCTCCAAAAAATGTGAATTTTCCCAGTTGTTACATTCACCCCTCCTTATAAAATTTTCGTCCTCGAAAATTAAGACAAGTAGGGTTTCAACGTCTTCATTTCTTCTTCACATCTTGTGTAACTTTTCAATATCGTGATTTCCTTCTTCTATGACATCTTCATAAATTAGATCTTTCCTAGATTGGAATCTCCTTGCATGTACCTCCAAAAATTTGGGATGAACCATGCATCTCTACGTATCCGTGCATTTCTGTACATTCGTGCATCATTACCATGGATTGCGCTGTCGTAGTCCAACGTTTCCTTTCATAAACATACTTAATACAATTTTCTATGAAATTCACATTAAGTAACGTCATATCATTATGAGACATTACTTAACATAATTTCATCATTTTAACATCTCATAACATTGACATATCATACACATATAATCATATACATTTCAACAATAAGGCTTTATATGTAGCCTTTCATTTCAAATATACTTATATACATAAATATACATATAATCATATACATACATATACAGTTATACATTATTCGTCTTTTCCATCCATATCAATAAAAAAATCTCTCCGGATCTTGACTTTCTCCTATATCATCTCAGTCATTCTTAACCTCGGTGGACTTTTCTTGATCTACATTTACCTTGACTTAGTTCCACTGTGAGTCCTTTCCAACCTATATTGCAGAAGCCCTCATCAGTTCCTCGTAACGTACAGCATCTGTTAGAACTATATCACCGAACGTCGACTGCAGTTTCTCGGTCCGATGAACAAATTCTTACATATCCGCAACTCTAGGGAATATAGGCGGTGTCACGTCCCCCGTGCCCATGAGGAAATTGGGACTGATACTGGGCTCCTCTGAGGAAGTCACTCAATCATGGTATGGCGAAACTCGGTCCAGTTAGAGCTCATCCTGGTCACAAGAATCCCAATACACATGAGAGCATCTTCCTGAAAGGTGCGTACATGTCACAGCTATCATGACCCAATTCTCCTGATCAATGGTGCACAGTCAGAGAATCATTTCGATATCATGAACCCAGTCCTGTATTCCCATAGAGTACTGGAGTGCTGTCCGCCCTCGAAACTTGGTGGACAACTGATCTCGTCCATCTTCTAATCCGTTCTCTAACATCGTACTCATACCATACCACCCACGATTGTACCGTGAGTTCGTCATCTTGTCCTTTAAAAATTGTTTATTTTATATAATAAACGATTACTAACATAAAACAAATCTAACTTACTTGGAATAACGGTAGGATGTGCAGTGTGCCAAGAGGGATATGGTCAACCTTTCGCTCTGATAAAAAGCTATGTGGCGACCCCCCCCAACGTACGTTACCATACCAACCAGCCAACTCTGACGCCGACCGCGATGGCTGGCAACCTCGTGGGTCGTCATCCTCTTACTTAACTTAACTTTCCATTCTTAACGTTCTCATCTTATAGCGGAAGCAATTTCTATAGCAATTTTTTTTTTTTTAACTTACATACTATGCCTATCTTTATCATACTCTTATAACACATATTTCATAACTTTCTTTCTTTCTTTCATCTTCCTTTTTGAACGCTCAGCGAAAGACTCATGGTAGTACCATACCCTCGCCCAGTCCCTTGGCACGTGCAGATCCGTCCGTTGTCCATCATATTACTTTAAATAAACACGTTACTTACCTGCAACATATAAACAACTAATGAGCTAGATGCTCAGTAAGTTCAAACATACATTCATTAACTTATAATTACTAGTAATATATATTATTACTAGAATATATGTCATCACGTATATACACATCATATACATTATTTATACATATCCTCAAAACATAACATAAAATGTGAGCTTCTTCATGCTCATTTATCTCTTCGTTCATTGTTCTTATCATTCTATCGATCATCTCTTATCATTCAAATCTAATCTCTTCGTTTCTTTGCTTTTTCATTTCTATCATTTCTTAACTTTCTGTTCCAAACCTTTATAACTTCTCTATCGCTTTGTCATCATATCTTAACATTTCATATCTTAAAGCTAGTAACATATACACTAGCACAACATCACGTAAAAACGTGTCATTCCATACATATAACATCAAACACGTCACATCACATATATAATTCTATCATGTTCTTTTAACTTCGTTTTATTATTTTTCATTGATTTCATTGTGTTGTTCTTTCATATCGTTCGTTTCTTTTCTTTTCTTTTCGTATCATTTTTTTTTCTTTTTTTCCACTCTCTTTTTCCTTGTTTTTTTTTTTCTTTCTCACGCACTCTCTTTTCTTTTCTTTTCACGCACTCTCTTTTCTTTTCTTTTCACGCTCTTTTCTTTTCTTTTTTTTTTCACGCTCTTTTCTTTTCACGCTCTTTTCTTTTCTTTTCTTTTCTTCTCTTTTCCTTTCTTTTCCTTTCTTTTTCTTTTCTTTTCTTTTCTTTTCTTTTCACTCTTCTTTCGTTTGTTTTCTTTCCACTTTCCTTTGGTTGGGCCCGTTGTTGGACGTACCTAGTTGCGCGCGGACAGTGGGAGGAGGGGGAGCGACCCATCAACCTACCTCACAGTCACATAAAAACCGCACCTTCGGGGTTGGTCCATCCTATAATCTACCGCACCTTCGGGGTAGCGCCACATCTACGCGGAGGATATAGACCGGAAGTCTCGACCTTGTAGGGAGACCGGTACGCCAACAACTTAAGTTTTCAGTCTTATTATCTTGTAGGCTTTTATTTTTCTTATATTGATTTTTCGTTGAACATCTTTTTCTTTCAAAAACATAACACATATAGCACATATTACTTATATAACATCACATCACACCACATCACATCACATCACATCATAACAAACAAAAACATGTTTTGTTACGTGTAGACAATTATTCTTTGTTCGTCTTATCATTTGCATCATTCCATCGATCATAGCCTATCGTTCTATTCCATCAATCACATCTTATCGTTATGTTCTAATCCTTTCATCATACCTTTCATCATAACCTATCATTGTTTTTCTTTCTTGTCCAACTCTTTGCTTTCATATCATTTTTCATAAAACATTCATCATACCTTTTATCATAACCTATCATTGTTTTTCTTTCTTGTCTAACTCTTTGCTTTCATATCATTTTTCATAAAACATCCCTTTCTTAATTCTTTTCATCACCGATCATCATTGCTCTATCAATCATAACTTAACTTCCATAAAACTTTTCATAAACACCTATTCTTTCCTTTCATATCTCATCTCTTTCTTATGCATTCTATCATAACATTCTTGTTCTTACTCTTTCCATTCTTCTATCCCTCTTTATCACATCGTTACTCTCATAAAACTTTTATAATACCTTTCCTTCATAATTCAATATATACATATATATACATATATATATATATTTTTATAAATTATTTATTAAAACATAACTTTTAGCATCATCATAGTATTGCTATAGTATTACTATAGCATCATCATAATTCACATCATGACATTTGCATACAAAACATATAAACACAATAAACTTGTTCATAGTTGCAGACGGGTAAATGTCTGAACTTACTCATAGGGTGCTTATCCTTTCCTTAGGATCCATCGATGTCCTTCGTCGCTTCTGGATTGGGTTCCTACAGACAAATTTTGTCCGTTAATCACATTTTCATTTATAGCTTTTATTTTATTAAAAAGCTTAATTCTGATCTTATAATCCTTAATTATAGCCTTAGGACAGCTTTCTAAACCTTAATGACCTTTTTCGAATTTTTCCCCAACTTTTTGAAAAATTACAATTTTACCCCTAACTTTTGATAAAATTACAATTTTACCCTTGACGTGATTTTTCATAATTTAAACCTCAATTTTGGCTTTTACAAACTTCATTAACCTATTCCAAGGTCACTGGGGCTCTTTTCCCATAATTTGAGGATCTTTGGGCAAAATGACCATTTTGCCCCTAATGGGTCGTTTAACCATAACATTTTCATTTTCATACTTAGGCTGGATTTTTTTAACCCAAAATCATTTAATTAACTTTCTAAATCTTATCGGACCTTTTACGGATCAATTCTTATCATTTTACCAATTTTCACATTCCCGGCCCTCGGGAAGTACTATTCCAACCTAGGGATCGGTTTCATGTTTTCTTTGCGTTCTAGGGTTTCGAAGGGTCGGTTTACTAATTGTAACTTGTCCATTCCTTTGCCCATGCCCTAATTCTTCGAGGGTGCTCGGGTTCCCTTCCCGATCATATTTTTACCCCTCGTTTCCCATATTACTCCTGGTGTCGTTTTTTTAGAAATTTCGGCAGAGTTTCCCCTTAATTTTTGAGGTTCCAGCGTTTAGGAAACGCCTGAAAACCATCTGTCCTGATCTAATTCTATCACGTACTATACCAGAGGCCTAGATTTTACGTAAAACTCATACTGTTTACGTAAAATCATTACATTATCACATATTTTTCTTTTTCTTCATTACAGCAATTTTCTTCTTTTTACATACATTCTTTTTCCATAATTTTCATACCAAAAATCATAAAATCATATAACAGTCCCAAACAATTAAATTGCGGAACGAAAAGGGGTCGGGATTTATACCGAATTGCAGTCCGGTCTCGACGGCATAAACCCTAATTCCTCGTTCTTCATATTTGAGGTCCCGTCTTGCAAATCCGACTCCGCGGATGCGTCCGGAACATCGAAAATAGGCTAACGGGCCAAACTTGCATTTTCGGTCAACGGTCGCCGTTGACCGGCGTTGACCGGCGTTGACCGGCGTTGACCGGCGGCGACGGTGGCAAGTGGGTAGTCCATTTTGAAGATCTCGACGAGAGGAATCCATTGGTAGCCTCAATTTCACATTTGGAGGCCCCAATCGCCGGAAAATCACCCCGAAAGTCACGGCCACGGCGGCGACGGTGGAACTCCGCCGTGCCGGACTTTTTCCCCAAAATTGATTGAGGGCTTTTGCTCCCCTCTTCACGGCGACCATTTCTGCACCGGTGGTGCAGCTCAACATCGCCGGAAACGGCGAGTTTCACGGCGGCGACGGCGATGTCGTGACTTCGGGCGGCGCGATTCCGCCGGTGTTGAGGCGATCCACCACCTGGGTTTTGTTCTACTCTTCACCACGAGTCTTTTGGGACCGGTTTCAGCTTGATCGGACGTCGGACGTCGGACGGCGGAGATAAGGCGTCGTGAAATTTCCGGTGGCCGACGGCTTCGGGCGGCGCGTGCGCTCTCATTCGGTGTCGGTTCCGTCGACTCGGCACACCGTTGAACTCAGCTCGGCGAGAGCTTTCCAACGGTGCCGGCGGTGTCGGAAACGGACACCGTTTCCGATGGTCGGTTACTGTACACTTTCGGGTAGAGAGAGAAAGAGAAATGTAGAGAGAGAGGGTTCATTGACAAATGAGGAAATTCCACTTTTTCCCCGCTCTTTATATATTTTTTCACCCAAAATTTCAACACGGGCTATCCTGACTAATTTCGGCGTCCTGAATCCAAATATATCATTTTTATTTTCATTTGAGGTCGTTTCGACCAGTCTCCGATACTGCGAATTTTTGATCAAAAATTACCCTTGTGCTCAATTATCAAATTTGAGTGTGCTGATAGGCTATCCTTACTAATTTGGGTGTGCTGAACCCAAATTTATCAGTTTTATGTCAAGATAATATCATCTTGACCTACTTCTTGATACTATGAGTGGCACACACGTGCACACACATAATATCACTATTACTCATTTTCATCCTTTAATATTGTTAGAACATTTTATTTTAGTTCTAAACAATATTAAATCACTTAATTTCACATTTTAATGCTTAAATTCATTGTGTAATTATTCTCCAAAAAATGTGAATTTTCCCGGTTGTTACAAGCTAAGGGGGAGCTTGGGGGAGGTTTTGGAGATGTGGTTTTGGAGTTTGGAAAAAAGTTGGTTTTGGAGAATGTGTTTGGGAGAAAAAACTGTTTGGGGTGAAAAAAATTAAAAATTTTAAAAAAATTTAAAAAAAAAAATATCAATATGGATCTTGTTTTGTTCCTCTCGAAATTCTATGCAATTTAAAAAAAAATCATCTCATTTAGACTTGTATACACAAAGTTATGAATTTTTAAAATTTTAAATGTACTGTAGCGTTTTGAAGATATAAATAGTAAAAAGTGATAAAGTTTTGGAAAAAAGGTAAAAATTTTGATCTGGAGACCCTCCCCCAAACGGGGCCTAAGAGAATATACGACTTTTGCAAACTTTGCATAATTTCCTATTTATAAAGATACAGTAGGAAGAGATAAACAAGCCTACATGTAGCAAGTTAACAACTGTAACTAATTCTATTTAGATAACATATTATGATGCTAATATAGCTTAAATCAGGATGGTATCCCAATCATATTTGAATCTCATAGGACTTGCTTGTGATACAAGATATGTAAGATAAAAGATGTTTCTTGTGTAAAACTTAGACATTTATGTATCTTTTCGATATTAATTGTGCTATTTTCGATTGTTGAAATATATTTTAAAGTATATTTTCGTAATTTTCATAATTTTTTTATAGTTTCACCGATATTGATAATATCTCTGAAATATCGATAAATTTAGACTACCGATATTTTTATCCATATCAATATTTTCATCCTTGTCCCAAACAATAAGTAGGCATAGTATAGGTGATAATTGATTGCCCTTTAACAAATCATTATTCGGTTTATGGGTTGTGATTGGAATGAAATAAAATTTTTATATTCAAGTTAGTTAATTTAATTATAATTTTGTTTAACTTTTCAAGAAAAAACAAAACTGAATCTAAAAATTTAAGTTCAAATTGGTCGTCCAAACAAGGCCGATATAATATTGTCAAGATCTCCGTCCTTAAACTTTTTAGGGCCGTAATGACTACCTACTGATAATAAAGTGATATGCCCTATGATTCATTTAGCATTTTATTTATAAGAAATTCTCTTTCTCTGTTGGGGCGTTTAGGTCTTAATTAATTAAGTTCCCATCAAATCACAAAATCGGAAATAAAAATTTGATCCCCACGTACTAGTTATTCTAACAAGATTGTAGTGGACTACCCAAAAATAAATAAACAAATAAACTTAGACGTAATCGGCTGATAACTGACACCAGTTATCTTCGTCTACATATATGCTTAGTCTTGCATCAATATTACCTGTTCAAATCACAATATACGGTAAGGATTAAAAAAAATGATGAATCCGAGCATTACGCCAACCTTTTAATATATATATATATATTCCAAAAATGAAAGCGTAAATAAAAGGATATACATTAAACGCAATAGCAATACAATGTTATTACATGGGACTAGTATGGCTTAAACTAGGAAGATATCAAGTGCACTAGCTAGGTAAACAGTAATTATTTATTTCAAATGTATAAGACGACGAAGATTAGCAACTATTAATGTTGGAGTTACCATATTGAGAAGACGTTTATGCCTCCGTTCTTTTGGAAAACATTTTGAGAAAACCATTATGAATGAAAACGTTGAAAATGAAAATATTTGAGACCAAAATATTTAGCATAGACAGAGGGACATGTAGACTAACGGGGGCACACACCCCATTAACAAAACCAAAATAAATAAATAAAAAACATCTAATTTCTTATCAAGTTAGCTTTTCCATCGGTTTTTGCCTCCACTAATGATCTCTTCTCTTTTTTGGGCTTTCTAAAAATTTCATTGAGCTTGATTTATTCGTCTCCAAGTGCTTCCAAAAATTAGTCTGAATATTTTATAAAATAACTGTAGACTTTTTCTTAAATAAGTAGGCCTTATTGCATTTAATTTAATTTAATTTAATATTGCTCTTCCTTATTTAATTAACCTTTTAAATTGAAACCGTTTTAATAGCCTTTATAATTTATTTATTTTATTAATTTGTTAATTTTCTTTAGTTTTGGTTTGCGTATGTCATATTTTCCCTTCATTTTTTTTATTCGTTCACTTTGTTCTTATTAAAAAAAAAAAAAAGGCTCTCCTACGATGAAAAACAATTTTCATACTGTCGGTAGTGAATATATTATGCCACTGTATAAAAAACAAAAGAAATCTCGTGATGAAAAAATTTTAGAGTTTGATTTTTATTTATATTATTCAACAAATTTTGTCTCTCTCCGTCCCTAACATTTAACTCTTTAGAAAAAATATTTAAATAATAAAATATTGATCCTTTAACATTTAGAATTTTACATTAAAATTGTAAATAAACATTTTATAATTTTATACTATCTCAAATATTGTTTCTTAAACACCAATTTAAAATATTAAAAATTAGAAATATTTAAAATATTGAGAATGATTAAAATAAATGGAATCTATATCTTTTTACACATGATACGACTGTGAACGAAACCTTTAATATGAAATGTCAATTGTAAAGCCATCTGGATATTTAGATCGTTGATTTGACTTTTTAAATAAGATAATTCTAAAATGAGTTTTTCTTTATAAAAAAAAGTGCCAATTTTTCCCAGAAAAAAAAAAGTGTCAATTTTTATATTAGTACGTGTGTCTGGTCAATATTGGATAGAACCAGATATTTTAAAAGTCAGGAAATATCACATCTGTTGGAGAAAGACTTATAAATGAATATGAGCTATTGGTGAAGAGAACACTAACGCGATAAGGTTTCTTAATTTATGGATGTAATGCTTCTATTTCGTTTGGCTTTACTTATTTCCTCTTTTCCTTTCATGTGTTAGAGCAAAGAAAAAAAACAAACAAACAAACAAACTTGATTGGCCAAATGGTAAGTGTATTCTCTCTTTCTAAAAATGCATAATTTAGTTGCACTTTCATTCCATGTGGCTAACTATACTCTCTTTCTAAAAAACCTACTAACTATTGTTTTCGATTTGTCTACAGGTCATAAATGTTGCTGGAGAAATGGCAGTCTTAAAAATTCTGAAGCAATTGTTGCAAGAGCTAGACTATTCCGTACTCTTTAAGTACCCCTTCCTTTTCACTCTTTTCCTCATCCCGCTTCTCGTCTTGTTCACATATTCTAGACTATCAAGCGGCCAAATCAAGCACACACCACCATCTCCACCAAATTTGCCATTCCTTGGACACCTTCACTTGCTCGGCACGCACCCACACCGTTCTCTCCGTGCACTCTCCGATGTGTATGGCCCTATTATGATCTTACACCTCGGTCGTGTTCCAACTCTTGTTGTTTCATCAGCAGAAATTTTGAGAGAAATCATTCGAGCACACGACGTCGTTTTCTCCAACCGGCCTAAAACCACGGCTATTGATATCTTACTCTATGGAGGCAAAGACATGGGATTTGCTCCTTATGGAGAGCATTGGAGACAAGCTCGGAAAATCTGTGTTTCTGAACTGTTAAGCCTTCGTAGAGTGCAACAATTTCAATTCCTGAGGGAAGAAGAGACGGCTTATTTGGTCGACAAGATACACAAAGCTTGCGAAACAAGTGGAGCAACTTGTTCTGTAAACCTAAGCGAGTTTCTGATGGAAACGATCAACAGCATAGTATCTAGGTGTGTTGTTGGGCAGTCTTTTGGGGAAAAAGATAGTCGGAGCAAGTTAGGTGGGTTGTCAAGAATTGTAATGGTGCAATTAATGGCCTTGTGTGTGGGAGATCACTTTCCTTTTTTGAGTTGGATTGACCATCTTAGAGGCTTTATTGGAAGCCTGAAAGCAACTTCTAGAGCATTGGACCATTGTTTTGACTTGGTGATTGACGAACGCAAGGCAATACTACAAAACGATGGGGAGAGAAAATCGGAAATGAACAACTTAGTTGATATTCTCCTTCAACTTGAAAAGGATGCCGTGCTCTCACAGGATGAGATGAGAGGAATCATATTGGTCGCCTCTCTCTCTCTCTCTCTCTCTCTCTCACATATGACTAAAGTTTAAATTCGCTGCTGAATATTGCTTATCAGAATATAAAACTATTACTAACTCACCTACCGTTAACATAAGTTCTTGGGATGAATTGGTAAACTAATATTATTATTCATGTCCATGATTGCAGGACATGTTCTTGGGTGGAACTACCACCACCTCAGGAACATTAGAGTGGATGATGACAGAGCTTCTAAGAAATCCAAACATGATGAAGAAAGTCCAAGAAGAAGTGAGAAGAGTCGTGGGGAAAAAGCAAAAAATCGATGTGAATGACATCAACCAAATGGGTTACTTGAAATGTGTCACCAAAGAAACCTTAAGGCTATATCCCTCGGCTCCTCTTTTGTCTCGAGAAACAAACAAAACCATCGAGATCAAAGGCTACCGCATTCCTTCAAAAACAAGAGTGTTATTCAACGCATGGGCCATCCAAAGGCACCCAAGTTCATGGGATCGGCCAGAAGAGTTTCTCCCCGAAAGGTACGAGGACAACTTGATTGATTTTGAAGGTGAAGATTTCAATTTTATTCCATTTGGTGTTGGGAGAAGGGGATGTCCTGGCTCCAAATTTGCAATTGCCAGTATTGAATACATTGCTGCCAATCTTTTTTATTGGTTTGATTGGAATTTGCCTGGAGATCATAGTGCGTTTCATGAGGTGTTTGACATGACTGAAGTTTACGGTCTCACTGTTCATCGAAAAGTTCCTCTTCATCTTATACCAATACCTTACTCCCCTTAAAACTCGCTTTTGAGGGTTTACGCTGGTACTGGAGATGCTATTTCTGTGACGTTTCGTTATGTAATAACTAGCCTAAGTGCTATATATGTTTTTTATTGTTAGAAGTGTGTCATTTCAATCTCTTTTTTTATTTATTTTTTGGTTATTTGAGTTACTATGGTTGTTTTTCCCCTTCTATCCCTTCACAAAGTGTACCAGTTTCTAGTCGTTTGGTTGCAGGCGTTTAAGGAAACTAATA
The DNA here is from genome assembly GCA_035233585.1 of Antiaris toxicaria. Taxonomy (NCBI): domain Eukaryota; kingdom Viridiplantae; phylum Streptophyta; class Magnoliopsida; order Rosales; family Moraceae; genus Antiaris; species Antiaris toxicaria. The sequence goes on from CP141155.1 coordinate 5,488,507, forward strand.
AAGGTGTTTAGAAACCTATGCCTAGTTTGTTTACCACATTGCATTCACATTACATTTAAAAAACTATGGTTTTTTTTCCCTTTCTATCCCTTTACTAAATGTACCAGTTTCTAGTCATTTGCTTGTGGCATTTAAAGAAACTGATAAAGTTCTTTAGAAACCTACATCTAGTTTATTTATTATATTGCATCCATGTGACGTTTAAACGCAAAGCATTATTCTTTCAAATGTAAAGTTTTACATTTAAATATTAATCATATTACATTTTAAATTTGATATAATTATTATTCATCATTATATGTTTTCTATTATTTTTATTAATCATATCACATATTCTCTTTCTCTCTCTCTTTTTTGTCTCTATTTTTATCAATCACATCATATATAATACAATTTAAATACTTTTCACCCAAACAAATATACATTTGAATGCAATGCAAATACTTTTTATTCAAATGCATATTACATTTAATGCATTATATCTAAATGTAATACAAACGCAATGCGTTATATATTAGTTGTTGATGTTGCTCCCCCTTATTGGAATGCAATTTGGAAATGGAGAAGGAGCTTAGCTTGTGTCATTGATTTTAAAGGGTTTTGGGGGGCAAAAGGCCGGAGATGCATTGCATGGCGTATGATCTATATACGAGTAAAGGTTCAGCACTTCTGATAAACTAAACGGCTTATACCTAAAGATTGTTTTTACTATTCTTCTTCCTATAAACCAATACGTGTGGTCGCATGTCGTACGATCCTCTATAATGATTTCGGTATAAAACTCGGCTTCCATGACAAATGGATTAAAATTACTAATGCCAGACCACGACGAAGGCACGTGCCGGGGTGGCGTTTTTCCTATCATCCACTTATGAGATGTTTATACACCAAGCTTATTTTTGTAGTCTAAAGGTGATCTCAATTTCGCATATTGGAAATCTGTAAGCTAGTACAAAAAATTCGAAACTCCAAAACTAATGAATAACCCGAGAATCAGTTCCATTTTACATTACATACTATTCTATCTCAAAGCTTCAATATTGCACAATTTTTAAAAAACCCTATTTGCAATCAATTACCTTTGACTTCATATATTCAAAGTTATAGATTTCATATCTATAAATAAAGTTACATCATTAACAAATTATATCTTCAACATATCAGTACGAGACTCCAATAAATAATAATAGTATCAACCTTCAGTATATTAAAAAGCACAATTTTGTAATTGCATAGTCATGTATTTACTCAGGATTAAAATCAGATAACTAATAAATTATTATCAAAGTGGATTGTTTCATTAACTAACGGAATTTTTTCCGGACTACTTTTCAAAAAATAGTGTATAGTAAGAAAGGTTTGGACTCAGGTAGTTTGAAGGTGAAAAGAGGATGGAACTAGTCTAATTTGACGGTAGGCTAGTTCCTGATATGTGGCCGTATTACAACAAGGATATAACATAACGGATAAAGTAATCATCTATCACAAACAAATGGTCACAAATATCCATAGTATCGAAATTGCCGTGTTTAAGAGATACCAAAATATTTTTTTTAGGGTAATATTTTTCTATCAAAATATCGAAGAAATATCAGAAGATATCGGTATCAATAAAATATCATGCAGTTTTTTCAAAATACCAAGAAATTTAGATTTTGGTTCTATCATTTACTATCTTTTTGAGGATGCTATAATCATCTTCTATTTTAAAAATAAATAGAGAGAGAGAGAGAACAACTAGCAACAAGCATATACTATTTTCAAAAACAAAAGAGGTTTGAAAACACAACAAAAAAAAAAAAAAAAAGGCAACACATAAAAGCTGGGAGAATGTATAACTTTTACAAACTTTGCATAATTTCCTATTTATAAAAATATAGTGGGAAGAGATAACAAACCTGCATGTAGCATGTTAAAAACTGTATTTGACTGTGTTTAGATAACATGTTATGATACCAATATCACTTAAATCATGATATCCCAACCATATTTGAATCTCGTAGGACTTCCTTTTAGAACTAAGATATGTAAAATATAAGATGTTTCTTATGTAAAACTTGGATATTTGTGTATCTTTTTTATATTAATTGTGCTATCCTCGAATGTTAAAATATAATTTAAAGTACATTTCCATAATTTTCCTAAGTTTTTTTTTTAATATTTTCAACAATATTGATAATATCTCTGCAATATGGATTAAATTAGACTAGCGATATTTTGATCAATATCAATATTTTCATCCTTATCCCAAACAATAAGCAATTGTAGTATAGGTGATAATTGGTTGCCCTTTCATAATTCATATGGGCTCATTTAGTTCATGAGTTGAGTCTGTAATGAAATAAAATTTTTGAGTTCAAGTTGATTGATTTGGTTATAATTTTATTGACTTTCAAAAAAAAAAAAAAACTAAATTAAACTAAACCTAAAAATTTAGGTAAATGAATTTTATGTTAAATTAAAATTTGGAATGGAATCAAATACATCATTATAAGGGTAAATTAAAATTTCTACTTAAAACAATTTTATGTTAATTTAATTTATTTCAAAAGATTTCTTCACGTATCTTATAAATTTTATAAAGATCTTCAACTTTCATGTTTTGACTAAATGTAGATTTACTCTTTTATTACAATCATTTGGTAAAATATACAAAACTGTGTATTGTTTGAATTTTGGAAAATCCACTATTTTGAGTTGATTCTTAAAATTGTGAAAATCCTATAAGGTAATGTTGTTTTATAAAATTTTTCGTGTACAAACTTGTAGATCTATGTGAGATCTAAATATTTCGTATTTGGATTAAAGCCTAATTCAAATGTCCATTAAAACTATGCTTTAAAGACATTTCTAAAAAGTTTTATCTTCATAAAACTTGTTTGAAATTCATAGATCTAAAACTTTTTAGTTTTGTACAAAACTTGGCTTCGTTTGTATCTTACATTTTCGTTGAAATATCCATGTCAAAGCTACATTATTTTCTGTCAGGACCAATTTTATAGATCCTTATAAAACAATACCATAAATGCATTTTTAGCTAGAGCCATATTAACAAAACTTTTAGATTGCATCAAGATGTAAAACTTTCATGTTGTGACGAGGAGCTAATTTTTTCCTTAACTTGTCCATATGTACAAAAATACATGGCCAAATCCTTATTTAAGAGGCATTGTTCTAGTTTTGCGCACTTTAAAAAATCGGCCTAAAACTCTATCTTGCCGTCGTTTCTAGACAAAATAATCTTCATATAACATTTAGATCTCATCAAGGGTTAAAAGTTTTCTGTTTTTATTTTAATCTATTTCGGCATCTACGTGTTCCTTTTGGCCAAAAATCTTGGGTAAGAGATCCTGTAATCAGGAAACCTAGTTTTTTTACAATAATATATAACTCATCATAAAAGTCCACATATTTTTAGACAAAATGATCTTCATGAAAATGTTAGATTTTTAAGAGATCTAAAGTGTTCATGTTTTGACTGGAAGCTAGATTATCACTAAGACCTTCGTTTGGACAAAAAATCCATAATTGGGCAAGTTTAATCCGGTTTCTATCCAGTTTTGAAAAGTAACTTGAAACTAGATTTTAAGTTCCAAATTAGAGAATGTCTATTTGAGAAAAATTTGTTCCTAACATTAAGATCTAAAACTTTGTAGTTGATTATAAAAGCTAAAAATTGTCGTTCACATAGTCGTTTCAATAGAAATCCATGACCGAAAATTTGGATAGGATTTTAAAAGGGTTGTCATTAAAATTTAAATAGCTCAAACGTGATCTTAGTGTATAAACATAACCAAAAATTATCATGAACATAATCACACCTTAGATCTAAAGTCATTAAACGTAAAAATTTAAACAATCATAATATAAAACTTATTACAACCCAAAATCAAATTCCTATATATGCATGATTCTAAACATAAAATTGGTGCTTGAAACTAAGAGAATGAGCATAGGAGATTTTACCTCAAGTAACTTAAATGTGCGAGAGGCTGTAATTTTTTGAGTGTGTGGGTAAGAGAGGGACGTGTTTTTGGCCGATGAGAATGGGAAAAAAGTTGCAAAATGAGTAAATGACTTGGTTTTTATTTATAGACAAAAGGCTAATCATACCTACTTTTTATAACACTCACTTAAGCTTAGTTAAACTTGATTAAATGGCATTAAATTGGGTTGAAATGATTTGCTAATAGAGCTGGTGAAGACTTGTTGAAGTGGTCCAAGAATTGCATTATATGCACATCAAGTCTCCGCAACTATTCATGACAACATCTTACACCTAATTCTTCATGGCTTTATGTCATTCTTTCTCTTTTTTTTTTCCACTAAAATTATGTCATTCTTCCCCTTGATTCAAAGGACTTGAGCCATTGCTTCCTAGACACTGAAGGAGAACGTGGGATAGCGCACCGAAACAGTTCCATAGCAGTTCAAACTTCTACTGTCTAAATTTTTTTGAGAACATTTTAATACTATTTTGGACAGTGTAAAATGTTCTTTTTTCTTTTATTTTTTAAACAATTGATATATTTACACTGTAACAATATCATATGATCAATAATTGTAGTTAGGTCCTTACTTAATCATAAAACAAAATTTGGTTGTTTGAAATTATAGTTCATGCTACGATGCTACTTGATTCAGGAAATTTTCCCGTTTTGTTTTAATTTTTAAGCAACTGATATTTTTATTTTTTAACAATGTTATAAGGTCCATATATGCTCATAATTCATTAATTGATTATAATTCGATATTTGACTACTCTAAATTGCAATATAAGTCAAAGTTACACAATATAAGAAATTTTTCTGAATACTGGTCTAATTGACTTATAATGCTTATATGGCGCTTCCTACATTAAATATAGTTAGCTCATGTTCTTGTTCAATCAAAACTCTAATTTTTCCAATACCGTGCTAAGATCAGTAATTCAGGAATTATACCACGCATACTAAGGTTTTTTTTCCCCTATTGGCTTTTCTAGCCATTTTCCTCATCTAGCTGATCTTAATCATAGTGTTTTTATGATTAATGTTAATAAACGTACAATTTCACATGGTATGCTAATTTAACACTTGACATAGTGTAAAATTTGCAGTGTGTGACTTAACTATTTTGGACATTGTTATGAATTAGGTATCCAATTCAAACTATACGGAAATCTTTTATTCTTATTCATACAAACGGAGTTTCTTGATAGAAACTTGATTTTATAACTATTACAGTGTATAATTACTATGCTTGCTAATACTGACATAAACTATTGGAAATTATGAAATTTTGAATTTGTTATTGCAAAAACTCATATTGCCATCAAACATGATGTTTCGAGGAAAATTTTAGAGTTAATCTCATTTTTTAACTAAGGTGTTCAAGTCTAAAATTTTCCAACATTACAACTAACACCAGTTATCTTCGTCTACATATGCTTAACCTTGCATCAATATCATCCGTTAAAATCACAATAATACACAGAAAAGAAAAATTTTAAGGATATTTATTCTAATATCAATTTTATGAATACGAACATATATAACATATGAGTCGATTTTTTTTATTGACATATGAATTAATATTTAATTAAGAAGTTAATATCGGAAATGATTCGTCGGCAATATTCTTAAAAAAAAAAAAAAAAAAGATGGATCCAAGCATTATACTGACCTTTTATTGAAGTATAAATGAAAGCGTAAATAGAAGGATATATATCAGCGGAATCACGATGCCACCGACGTTTTTCATGGCAATAGTGCTAAAATCTATTTTATATGCAACCATTCCCAATATTAAAACTTAATAGTTCAGCTCATCTGATATCATATCTTTGTTTTTTTTCTCTGACATCTGATACCATATCTTTAGGGGAAAGATTATATATTCTGTTTTCTGGTTGCAATTTGACCCTTAAAATCGACCACTAAACTAGCACTGACACGTCTTTGTCTTACATATTAGAAATACTAACTCCAATCTTAATATTTAAATATTAATTTATGTAATATTAAGTAGCCATTTTTTTATAAAACATAATCAACTAATATAACAATCTTTTAAAGACTTATAAATAAAATAATAACAACTCACAAAATATATATATAGGTACTCACAAATTGAAATTAAAATTAGTATTTTAATAATATTTTTCTATGATATATATGAATATTTAATATAATACTTTTCACTTTAAGTATAATATTAAAAAAAAATTAAATCATCCTAATTATTGTTATACTTTTTGAACGTCAGTATTACTCTTATAGAACAGTATTTCAAAAGAAACATGTATAAACTCTATCCGTTACATAAAGTTTAAGATATATAAAGATAAGTTTCCTTTAGCCTAATAAGATTACCAAACAAAGTCCAAGTTCAGGAAACTAAAATGGAGATGACAGTAATGTTACCACTTCTCAATGAACTGAAGAAAAAGGAGTTTCTTTACTATAGTTTTGCATCCCTTTGTTATTGTCTCTATTTGCCTCATTTTGGTTACAGTTCTCCTTACACGTTCCAGATCATCAGGTGGACAAACCAACTTGCCACCATCGCCACCAAGCTTACCGGTCATCAGAAACTTTCACCAACTAGGAACGCTTCCACACCGATCCCTCCGAGCACTCGCCAACAAGCATGGCCCACTTATGCTCTTGCACTTGCGACGAGTTCGAATACTAGTGGTCTCACCCGCGGATATGGCAAGAGAGATTGTCAAAAACCACGACATGGTATTCTCCAACCGGCCCCAAACCACCGCCGCCGATATCTTGCTCTATGGCTGCAAAGACGTGGCCTTTGCTCAATACGGCGAGTATTGGAGGCAAGTTCGGATGGTTTGTGTTCTCGAATTGCTCAGCCTCAGAAGAGTGCAACAATTCCAGTATGTGAGAGAAGAGGAAGCGGATGAATTGGTGAACAGAATACGCAAAGCTCGCCAAAGTAATAGGGATGGTTCGATCAATTTAAGCCAGTTTTTTATTGCAACGTCCAACAACATAACTGAAAGATGCGTTCTTGGGCAGACTTTCGAGGGAAAGTCGGAGTACAGCCGGAGCGGGGACGTCGGAGAGATGTTTAGAAGAGTGATGGTGCAACTAATGGGGGTGTGTATTGGAGATTTCTTTCCTTACCTGAGATGGTTCGATGTTCTTAGAGGCCATATTGGCCGATTAAGAGCAACTTTTGGAGAAGTGGATCCATTTTTCAACATGGTTATTGAAGAGCGTCAAGCAACAGGGATGTCTAGTGCAAAAGACTTTTGGATATCCTCCTTGGACTTCAAAAAGATGTCACTCTCGGCTTTGATCTCACTATGGAAGACCTGAAAGCAGTCACAGTGGTAATATCTTTGCAACGGATTCAAATCCTTTGTTCAATTTTTGGTATCCTAACTCATACCTAACCATAAATATTATGATACATCATTTTTTTAAAATTTGAAATGTTTTACAACTGATTTTTTATACCTTAAAATTTAACTTTTTTTAATGATATATCATAATATAATTAGTTAAATATAATTTGGAATATCAAAATTGGACTGAAGATTTGCAACAATTTCTACCCCTTTTAGATTTTTACCGAATTTAGACGAATAATGATAAAAACAGACAGCTAATATCAATAATTGCAGGACATGTTCTTGGGTGGAACTGATACTACTTCAGTAATTCTAGAGTGGATGATGGCTGATATCTTGTAAGAAATCCACGGGTTATGAAGAAAGTCCAAGAAGAAGTGAGAAGTGTGGTTGGACAAAAGACGAAGATCGACGTCGATGGCATCAAGAAAATGGATTACCTAAAATGTGTCATAAAAGGAACTCTAAGGCTACACGCACCGTCTTCTTTTCTAACTCCACGAGAAACCACCGAAGACGTCAAGGTTGGAGGCTGCCATGTTCCTGCCAAAACAAGAGTGCTAATCAATGTGTGGGCAATCCAGAGGGACGAAAATGTATGGGAAAGCGCAGAAGAGTTTATCCCCGAGAGGTTTGAGAAGAGCGCGAATGATTTTGAAGGCCGCGATTTCGAATTGGTCCCATTTGGTGTCGGAAGAAGGGGATGCCCTAGCATGAAATTTGGGGTTGTCGGCGTTGAGTGCAGTGCAGTTAATCTTTTGTATTGGTTTGATTGGAAGTTGCCTGGAGACGGTGCATTGCCGGAGGACTTGGACAGGAGTGAAGTTCATGGTCTCACCATTTCTAGAAAAGTTCCTCTCCGTCTTGGACCAATACCATACTCTCCTTTATCTATCTATGTTCATGATATCCATTACTCTCAGTGTGTAAGATATTTGAAGTTTTTATTTGTTGCGTGTGGATGAATAATGAATAAATTATGAAGCATATCAAGAGAAGAAATGTACTTGTAAGGCTATGAAATGTGACAGTGTTGAATTATATTATTAATTAATCTATATAAGGTTTACGGCGCTTTGTCATCAGATAACTAACTAGTATACGTTTAAATTTTTTGCTTCTATCAACTTGATCTAGTTGTTAATTTCTTTATCACCTGATTTGATTTCTCCTTAATGGTTTATAGTTTTTCTATATTGTCACACACTTTCCCACTCAAACTATCATATTAATTACATTTAATTTAACTTAAAAAAATGTTTATGTTATTTAGTAAATTGAGGAAACTTTAATTTTAGTAGTCTATGTAACTTTTTCCCCTGTCACCCACCAACACCACCCCCCCCCCCCACCAAACCAAAAAAAAAAAAAAAAAGAATCTTTTTCCCCTAAGAAAACTAGGGAGAGAGAGAGGGAACAACCGTTAACAAACTTTATTCTGTCCCATTTGACACCTATTATAAGATCTCATCAAACTGCCCACTCAATTTATTAAACAAATGAAACTAATAAAAAAAAATTCGAAGGAAACGGAACAGTAAACTAGCCTGCTACTTACCAGAGGATTTGACGGAGGATAACATGGATAGGGTGTGTAAATTTAATTGAGATGTACTGTATGTTTTTAGCATTTGTTATTCTCTTTTGAAATAATAATATTAATAATTATAAGGGTAATTGTGGATAAAATTTTTTGTCCCAAATTCAAGGGTTTTATTTGTGGGTAGATGAATTGTGAGGGCCATTTATTAAACCACGTAAAATAGGATGTGAATCAGAGGATTTTACCTACCTTCATACTCTTACCCCAAAAGAAAAAAAAAATGCACCCTTCATACTTTGACCAAAATAAAATGTTTCTCAAATTTTTTATTTCAATCTCAAGGACAAAAAAAAAGAAAAAAAACACATTCGTGCTTGTTTTGCTTATATTACTGCTCCTTTTGCCTTAAATAAAAATTCTAATGTCTTTTGAACTAATAGGGTCATTGAATTCTATTGACTTAGTTGTAATCTTCAAATTTTCAATTTAATGGAGCAAACCTTTGTTTATTTTTAAAAAATTGGCTTTAAGGAAAAAAAAAATCCAAATCCTGCAAGTTTTTTCAGCGGTGGAGACAGGGGGAAGGGGAAGATGCCGGCGAGACCCATGACAGAGGGTCTAGCCCATAGTGGCATGCAACTAGGAATGCGAAGCGGAACAAGGGGCTCAACAATGGGCATGGAAGGTGGGGAGAGATGTCGATGGAGATGGGGAATGTTGATAGTAATGAGAGGTGACGGGTGGTGAGATTTCGACGACTAAGAGGCAAGAGGCTCAAATACGGACAAGCAAGGACGAAGTCCAATGGCAGCAACAGCTTGGGCTGGTGAGGTGCCGACAGTAAGATGAGGCTTTGTAGAAAAACAGAGAACCAATGCATATTTGTTCATGTTGGTCTTCCAGATCTGTTAAAGGAACGAGTCTTGTCGTTTGGATGTGTATTAATATTTCACTACCTCAAACTCATGCTTGACAACCATGAGCTTCAGTAGCATAGGCCTTTAGATTGTCGTCAAACGGTTTAAAATTTTTTACCTCATCAATGTTGTAGAAGTCCCCAATAATAATAATAATAATAATTACATAGAACTCCCCTAATAATAATAATAATAATAATAATAATAATAATAATAATAATAACAATTATGATAATAAATTAGGGGTAGTTGTACCATGGGGTAAGTTGATAGGATAAAAACAATTACAGCTGCTAGATAATTTTGGAAGACTCGGATTAAAAAGGTGCATAAAAAACAAAAAGTTATTAACGACACCACATTAAATGTTAAAAAGAAAATCTCGCCCTAACCAAGTCTCTGACCTGCCATGTCGCTACGCCACCTCTTGCCGCCGCATTGGCCATTATCCAAATCGCGAGCTCGAGCACGTGCTTGCATTAGAATCCTCGCCAGAGATCTATGTCCCCTGAGATCTGGACACTTGGCCAAGGCGAGCTCAGATCACTACCACCTCTGCGAATTGGGTTGCGATAAGAGCTTGCGAGGTTGGCTAGGTTTGGGGCAAACCACGGTAAAGGATAGCCAACCCCGATGATGGCAACCCACACCCCCCACCCCCCTGCGATAGAATCTGAAGAGTTTTTAAGGGTGGTGGTGCACCTCTCTCCACTGTCTAGAAGGCTCGAAACCTGCCGACCTACTCCGACTCCTTCAGCGGCCAGTGAAATTGTGGGGGGGGGGGGGGGGGGGGGGGGGGTGGTAATATGGTCGAGTCTCATGCTCAGAGGTCACAAGGGAGTTGGGTTTTGACCAGCCGGAGGGGGGAAATGGGGTTGGCATTGCAGCTGGAGGACTGGAGGCTTAGAGCGGATGGTGGTCAGTGGGTAGGTGTCAGCGGCATCAGGGGGCACATGGCTCTTAGCAGTGATGGGGGGGCAGCCGCCGGTGAGGGGTAGTGGGATGGTTGCCAGTGGGGGGTGGTGTTAATGGATTTTTTTAGCTCAAACAAGTGTTTTTTTTTAATATATATTTATATTTTAATCTGATGTAATAGAAAATATACGTATCTTCACTCAAATTAAATGATAACGGTTAGATTTTATCTCATTAGCAAAGTAATTAGGCGTGGCTTATGCAAACAGAAAGTCACAAATGACACAATAGACAAAATCCATTCCCTACAATAAAAGGGGAATCCTGATGCACTAAGGAAAAACAAATTAATTTCCATTTAACTACTTTCTAATAAGGACAAATTTTGCCCAACAATTCACGTTGATAATTTTTGGGGGGTGGGAACCCAAAAACTTGTTGATAATTTTACACACATAAGTGCACGTATAGCACAAGTAGTAAAGATGTGAGTAAGTATCGTTCCTACGGAGACTAAATTACCCTCAATTGCTAATTACCAATCTAATTTATCCTAATTCTATCCAAACAAACAAAAGACGATATTTCAATACTTGACTAAAAATATGAATGAAAATAACAACAAATTTAATTAAAGCAGAATTGAAATTAAACTGAATTAATATGGAAGAACTATTAAAGATTGAATAACCTAGATTTGTGATTTCCCACTAACAATCCCTTTAGATGCAAATCTCTTATTTTTCCTAATTAATTTTCCTAAATGATTATCAATCAAGAACACGCATGTCTTTACAACCTCTGTCGATAGTCATGCAAAAATACCTCTTTTACCCAACCCACTATATGTCTATGTGAATTGAATTCAAGAAATTCATTAAGATCAAGTTCTCATATGATTGCACATGAACATAGGTATATGTCTATCCTATAATCACATATGTCATTCTATCTATGGTATGAACACAAATAACTCTGTCGATATTATAAGCATTCCTATATCATTCTCAAAGATGACCAATCTAAGAAAAAGCATTAAACACAAGATAGAATGAATAATCATGAATAGGCATTAATAAAGAATAAAGAAATTTAACATCTAAAATTCATGTTAGGGTTCCATCCCAAACCTAGGAAAAGAAAATTTAGTTCATCCTAACAAACTAAAAATAATCATGGTTGATCTAAACATAATCAAAGAAGAAGAAAGAGGAAAATTGGATTTTAGAATCCGAATTCTGTTGTCAGGAGCTGTCTTCTTCTTCACACCTTGTTCTCTCTCCCTCTAGGTTTTGAGCCGTCCAAAGAATGAATAAATTTGCTCTATAATGTCCTATTTATAGCCTTGAGTGATTTGAAGTCGAATGAACCGATTTTTTCCGTTTTGGGCTTTCAAAATTTGATTCCACCGACTCGCAGCGTCAGGCTCTGTCTTATGAGCGCCAGGCGCTCGACGCTATTTTGACGAAGTGCCAGGTGCTTCCTGATGAGCGCCGGGGTGCTGAGCTCTCTGCCCTTCTCCCTATTTTGTGAGTTGTATGAGCGCCTGGCGCTGGCTTTCAAGCGCCTGGCGCTGGCTTTCAAGCGCCTGGCGCTGGCTTTCAAGTGCCTGGCGCTTGTGCTGCTTAATGTTATATTTTAGTCTTTTTTGCCTCGATTTTCAATTCCAACCACGTCCGATTGCTTCTTTTCTTCTTTTTCACCATTTAGTAGCCATTTTAGCATCATGATTCACCATTACCTATAAAAATAACAAAACACAAAATACACGAAAACACATATCAAACCAACAAAACACCCCAAAAACTAACAAATATTAAGCTTAACCGGCATCTAATAAGTGAGTATAAAACTCATTTATCAAATACCCCCAAACTTAACATTTGCTCGTCCTCGAGTAAAACACAAAACAGAATCAAAACTCGAATGAACAAAATCTACCCTAAACACAAAGACTAATTTGATGATGATGATGTTTTCTCTTGGTCTTTCACCTTGTCTCAAAGATTTCCCAAAATATAATTCCAAAGGCAACTCTAAATGCTACACAAGTCTAGAATTTCAATTCTCAATCAATTCAAGAGCACTTTCAATTTCCTTGTGTGTGTGTAATTTCCATCATACCTACTCACTCTTCTCCCAGATCAATTTATACAATTCATAAATATCACTTCACCTCTAGTAATTTGGAACCCCATATGCTTATTTTTCATGACACTCTCCACTAATATAGACAATCCATACCCTTCAAGATCATTAGGACTTCTCTAGCTTGTAATGAGGCTGCAGCTAAGGTGTGGTATAGGAAATTATATTCAGGCTATGGTACCTCAAACATGTTACGTATTTGGATCTCTTGTCGAGCTTTCTTGTCTATCTCAACATATACCCATAAACCAATCAAACCCTTTTTTTTTTCAACTGTACTCAGAGCTAGTGCTTACTTTCTTATTCTCTTTTTTTTTATTATTATTATTTTTTTTATTTTTTTTATTATTATTATTTTTTTCACAAACACTAACTACACTATTTTTCCCCTTTCTCACATACACCCTTTTGCAACATATATCTATATATATATATATTATACTAACCCTTAACACACATGCTTAAGGTACAGGGACAAAAAGATATTCACTTTATAGGCTAGGAGAAAATACATGTGGGTGACAATGAAAAACAAGCTATAAAGGCTCAAAGGGGTGACTAGGGATATATAATATGATCTAGTAGGCTTGAAAGGCTCAAACGACCAAAAATGACCTAAATCATCTCTTTGATTGTATGTTTGCCTAGGATTTCGGCTCAAGTGTCAATCAAACAAGTTCTAAGGTTCTGATGAGATTCCATTACATTCCAAAACGCATAAACAATTTCTGGGTACATTGAGTAAGCTAGCAATCCAGGTTCAGTGCTCAGAGGTATTAGAAATGAAAAAAAAAAATACGCTCAGATCAATCAAAAATCAAGCACACAGACATCACATTTATCATCACTATCAGAATAATACCTTGGGTAATCATTTTTCTATCATCGACTGCGTCTGACCAAGATCAACATCATTCAAAATTTTCAACTTAAACACAAGATATTTTCACTACTAAACATGTAAAGTTCAAAAATAAAACAAAAACTAAAATCTAGCACAAACTAAATCCGGAACCTAAATGATCTAAACCTAAACAAATAACAGAAAAACAAAAAAAATGTGTTCCCACCCCCAAACTTAATCCGAACATTGTCCCCAATGTTAAAAAAAATACAAGGGTTAAGAACACTCCCTGAAAAGGTAACTGGTGAAATCATGGCTCATCAGGGCTGCCCGGTGCATCTGTTGGTGGCTGGTCTCCAAATGGTGGGGGCGGAGGATAAGACGGTATGTTGTAGGCACTAGGATCCATCTGAGAGTGTAATGCCATTGCTTGCAGCATCTGAGCCTGCCATTGGGCCTGGGTGACTTGCCAGCGCTGGATGGCCTCCATTTGTGTCACCCGTCCTGAAAGACCGCGAACTACCTCATGCAAGTTGAAATCAGTAGGGTGCTCAGCCTCACCTTGTTGTTGTGCCGGGCCTGCTTCTTGTATGTCCTCTGACCTTCTTGACCGCTTGAGCTGAGTAATTCTCTTCACAGTTAATTCTTGCAAGAGATGCTCAATTGGCTCAGTATTATCCCATTTGACTCCTGCTCTGGGACACAAGGCAGTAATTAGGGACGGGTTTCCTAATCTAGATGTGGTTCCTCCGTCGACAACATTGAGGATCGAATCGTGAATTACTTTACCTACGTCCACTGTCATGTGCCGTTGGATACAATACTCCAGGATAGCTCGCTTTTAGTCACATGACTTAAGTGGGATCCAGGTATCAATTTCGCTGAGACAAAATAATGCCACGCCTTGGTCTGGATTCGCATGTCACCGGCTGAAAATTTAATTATACTCCCATCTGAACGAGACCGGTCCCATTCTGTTCCTGGCCCTGCAAGAAAGCGAATAATCGCTTCCGGATCAACTGTCCCTTCGAGATATTCTGTATAGCCGTCTGTCTCAAAGTCTTTCAAATTATAATATCGATTAATTGTCTTGCTGTCGAATGGCACCCATTGTTTTCTCACAAAGACCTTGGAACCACGGCGCCCGGCAGATTGGCGTAAAATTCACGAACTATTGGGACTACTGTAGCTTCTGGCTACTTAATGAAGTCTTCCCATTCGTGAAATGCAATCAAGCGCTGTTCTAGTTCATCCACAGCTTGCATTCCACGTTCATGCACCAATGGTTTTGATAGCAAAGCATCGGTGTAGCGCTTGAATGCATCAAAACTTACAAACTTGGTTTCATCAAATTTCTGTGACCCTTGAGAAGACGATCCTCGCTGCCTCTTTGATGCCATTAAACCTTATACACACTGTTGGTAATAGTTACTATAACGGCATTGATTCTCACTGTCCAGCACACTCACACTCTTTGTGGAATTTCTTCGAACACTTGACGGGCATGAGATCCCCTTCACCAAATCTACTTCCTAAGCTCACTCTAATCACCCACAATGATTCAAAAACACAATATTCCTGCCAACAATCGTCGAATCAACAACAACAGTACTAAATCTCCGCTTACAACACACTCCCACTCTTTGTGGACTTTCCTCGAACACCTTACGGGCAAGAGTTATTTTCACCAATAACACTTCCAAAACCCACGTAAATCACTCCACAAATATTCAAAATGCATAAATACACTACCAACAATACTCAGATTCAACCACTTTCCAAGTAGGAGTGCTTACCCAAAAGTTGGCAATTAACCCACTCGGACGGGGAACCGTGGGTTGGCGAGGAAGGGGAGTGGCGGTTCGTAGAGATGGAGAGTGTGGCTGACCAGAAATCGGTGACGGTGGGCGGTGGCTCACGGCGAGGGACGGCGGACGGCGTTGGCCGACGACGCAGACATCGAAGCTGTGGCGTGGTGGGGCTGGGCCGCTGCTGAATACTGAGGGGGGGGGTGTTTGATTAATAAGGCATTTGCCTTTAAGCGTGCTGTCGTTTTTTTTTTTTTTAAGCGCCAGGCGCTTTGGTAGAGCGCCGAGGCGCTTGGCTCTCGGGTGGAAATAACCCTCGAGCGCCAGGCGCCCAAGGCTCAGCGCCTCGCGCTTAACTTTTTTTTTTTTTTTTTGAAGCGCCGGCGCTCTGGTAGAGCGCCGGGGCGCTTGGCTCTCGGGTGGAAATAACCCTCTAGCGCCAGGCGCCCAAGGCTCAGCGCCTAGCGCTTAACTTTTTTTTTTTTTTTTGAATAATGAACTTTAAAAATATCCCCCCCAAACTTGCCTTATGTCTACAACCATGATTAAATCTAAAAAGAAACATATTAAAATTGAACCCCCTAAAATAATAAAAATACTAATGAAAACAAGAAAAAAAAAATAGTCAAACCCCGAACTAAGTACTAATTGCTATGAAAGTTTAAATAATACTAAAGAAAAGGAATAAAATGCTTGGGTTGCCTCCCATAAGCGCTTGTTTTTTTTAGTCTTCAGCTTGACCCTGTCGGGGTCTATTCTGGATCCGCAAGGGTGATCGTGGATTTTCGACGATCAAATCCACCTCCCCAATAGTGCTTGAGGCGTTGTCCGTTAACCATGAATTTGGCACCTGTGTTCTCATCCTTGACTTCAACAGCTCCATGTGGGAACACTGTAACCACCGTGAATGGGCCCGACCATCTAGACTTTAATTTGCCTGGAAAAAGCCTCAGTCTTGAATTAAATAGTAAAACCTGTTGTCCGGATTCGAATCGTCGCTCCATGATCTTCTTATCATGCCATCTTTTTGTATTCTCCTTATAAAGCTTGGCATTCTCATAAGCCTAGTACCGAAATTCCTCCATTTCATTGAGTTGGAAGAGACGCTTTTCACCGGCAGCTTGTAAGTCAAAATTCAGATTCTCGACGGCCCAGTATGCTTTGTGCTCCAACTCCACAGGTAGATGACACAATTTCCCAAACACTAACCGGTAAGGTGACATTCCGATTGGCGTCTTGTAGGCTGTCCGATAAGCCCATAAAGCATCATCTAAGCGCCTTGACCAATCCTTCCTTGATGGGCTCACCGTTTTTTCTAAGATCCTCTTGATCTCACGATTGGATACCTCTACTTGGCCACTCGTTTGAGGGTGATATGCTGTAGCAATCTTATGCATGACTCCATATTTAGCAAGGAGCTCATTAAATGCCTTGTTGCAAAAGTGAGTACCCTCGTCACAAATGATTGCTCTAGGAGTTCCGAAACGAGTAAAAATGTTTTTCTTTAAGAAATTCAGCACTACCTTTGCATCATTCGTTGGTAAGGCTACAGCTTCTACCCATTTAGACACATAGTCTACAGCCATTAAGATATAGAGATTATTAAATGATGGAACGAAGGGACCCCTGAAATCAATGCCCCATACATCAAAAATCTCCACTTCTAAGATATTGTTCAATGGCATCTCATGTCTCCTAGAGATATTGCCAACATGTTGGCACCTGTCACATCTCGAGACAAAGTAATGAGCGTCCTTGAACATTGTAGGCCAGTAGAAACCACATTGAAGCACCTTTGCTGCTGTTTTCTCACCCCCGAAATGTCCACCATAATAAGATGAATGACAATGTTGAAGTATATCTTCAATCTCCTCCTTGGGGACACACCTTCTAATGATCTGATCAGCACATCTCTTGAATAAAAATGGCTCATCCCAGATGTAGTACTTGACATCGTGTAAGAACTTCTTCTTTTGCTGCGAAGACAAGTCAGGAGGCAACAGATTACTTACAATAAAGTTCACATAGTCTGCATACCATGGAAGACTCTCGTGGTCTAGTGCAAACAGCTGTTCATCTGGGAAAGATTCATTAATCATCTTTGTATCCTCATCATGCTTTTCATTTTCAAGTCGGGATAGATGATCCGCCACTTGATTCTCAGTACCCTTCTTATCGCGAATCTCTAAATCAAATTCTTGCAATAAAAGAATCCATCTGATCAGCCTCGGCTTCGCATCCTTCTTAGCAATTAACTATTTGATGGCCGAATGATCGGTGTATACTATCACTTTGGTGCCAATTAGATAGGAGCGAAATTTGTCGAAAGCAAAGACAACTGCCAACAACTCCTTCTCTGTGGTAGCATAATTCATTTGAGCTTCATTAAGTGTCTTACTAGCATAATATATGGCATGAAATACCCGATTTTTCCGCTGGCCCAATACTGCCCCAACAGCAAAATCACTAGCATCGCACATCAGCTCAAATGGTAGACTCCAATCTGGGGCAACTATAATTGGTGCTGATATGAGCTTTGCCTTTAAAGTCTGAAAGGCCTCTAAACATTCTTCATCAAACTTGAATGGCACATCTTTCTCCAGAAGATTGCACAATGGATTGGAGATTTTCGAAAAATCTTTGATGAATCAATTTTTCCTTTATCAACCTCAATACCTTTGGCTAAAATTCGATGACCCAACACTATTCCTTCTTGCACCATGAAGTGACATTTTTCCCAGTTAAGCACCAAATTTGTGTCTTCACATCTTTTGAGTACTAAGGAAAGATTATCCAAGCAACGATCAAATGAATCACCAAATACTGAGAAATCATCCATAAATACTTCAATACAGCGCTCTACCATGTCTGAAAATATCGCCATCATACATCGCTGAAACGTGGCCGGTGCATTACACAGTCCGAAAGGCATCCTTCTGAAAACAAAAGTACCATATGGACATGTAAAGGTGGTTTTCTCTTGATCCTCCGGCGCTATGGCGATCTGATTGTAGCCAGAATACCCATCCAAGAAGCAATAGAAGGCATGTCCCGCCAGCCTATCCAACATCTGATCAATGAAAGGAAGTGGAAAATGGTCTTTTCTTGTAGCATTATTAAGCTTCCTGTAGTCCATGCAAACACGCCACCCTGTAACCGTTCTAGTTGGGATTAACTCATTGTTGTCATTTTTCACCACAGTCATCCCTCCTTTCTTTGGCACACACTGAATAGGACTGACCCATGAACTATCTGAAATGGGGTAAATTATCCCAGTGTCTAGCCACATAAGAACTTCCTTCTTAACCATTTCTTTCATAATTGGGTTCAATCTGCGCTGGTGCTCCACAGTGGGCTTGTGATTCTCCTCCATCAGAATATTGTGCATGCAAATGGAAGGGCTAATACCCTGGATATCAGCTATGGTCCACCCCAGAGCCCTCTTATGACTCCTTAATACTCTTAGAAGCTTCTCTTCCTGCTGGGCATCAAGTGAGGATGAAATAATGACTGGCAAGGTCGATGACTGTCCAAGAAATGCATACCTCACATGGCTAGGCAATGGCTTAAGCTCCAATGTTGGTGGCTCCACAATTGATGGTTTTAAATGCTTTGATAACGCCTTCGAATCGAGCGGTTCAAATTCTGATCTAACTCGGGTAAATTTCGGTGTTGCCTCCAAGAGTTGCACAATATGATTATTCTCCTCATCATCCAATGTGCTACTATCCTCCAGAGTATTAGTTATTACTCTTTCCAAAGGATCTGTCATCATGCTCGCCTTGTTGCCATACTGGATACAGGTGTCTACTGCATTAACTCTAAAACACATCTCAGAGTCTTCACTAGGAAACTTCATAGCCTTAAAAACGTTGAAAGTCACTTCCTGGTCTTGAACTCTCATAGGTAATTCTCCTTTCTGCACATCAATAAGAGTTCTACTTGTGGCTAAGAATGGTCTCCCTAGTATGATCGGGATCTCCCTGTCTTCTTCCATATCCAGCACCACAAAATCTGACGGAAATATAAATTTGTCAACTTTTACCAACACATCTTCAATTATTCCTCGTGGATAAGTCAACGATCTGTCAGCCAATTGCAATGTCATAGTTGTCGGCCTCGCTTCTCCTAACCCAAGCTGCTAATAGATAGAAAAGGGCATTAAATTAATGCTAGCCCCAAGATTACACAAAGCTTTACCGAAGAACTTGTTCCCAATAGTGCAGGGGATCGTAAAGCTTCCCGGATCCTTAAGTTTTGGTGGTAGCTTCCTTTGAATTATGGCGCTGCATTCCTCTGTAAGAGCCACAGTTTCAAAATCTTCGAGCTTCCTCTTCTTAGTTAGTATATCTTTCATAAACTTAACGTAGCTAGGCATTTGCTATAGTGCTTCAGCGAAGGGAATGTTTATCTGTAACTTCTTGAAAACATCAAGAAACTTTACAAACTGCTTATCAACCTTCTGCTTACGGAAACGTTGAGGAAATGGTGGGGGTGGATTATAGGGCTCAGGCTCACCCAACTTGCTGCTCTTCTTTTCCTCTAGAGCTGTCTTTAACTTGCTCTGTCCTTCTTCCTGTTGCACTTCTTTTTCCTCATCCGGCTCACTTGGCTTCTTAGGCTTCTTCTCAATCTCTGATAGCTCTTTTCCACTTCTCAAGGTGATAGCTTGACATTGATCCTTCCCATCTTTCTTCGGATTCACTTCAGTATTGCTCGGCAATGTCCCTTGGGTCCTGTTATTCATTAGAGTAGCTAGCTATCCCATCTAAACTTCTAAGTTTCTGATAGATGCTGCCTGACTCTGAATTTGAGTTTGAGCTTCATTCATAAACTGAGCGTTAGCCGCTTGCATCTGCTGAACTAAATCTTCAAGGGTTGGCTTCTTGTCACGAACTGGACCCTGAGTGGGAAAACCAGGGGGAAACATAGGTTTCGCAGAAGATGACGCGCTGCCCTGATTATTATTATTCCATGAGAAGTTTGGATGATTCTTCCAACCCGCATTGTAGACATTAGAGTACGGGTTATTCTGCCTATTGCCAATATAGTTTATAGCTCTAGGAGTGTGTGGGCAAGCCTCTCCATAATGAGAATCACCGCAAGAATCGCAAACTTGCGACTGACTTTGAATAGCATTCAACCCAAAAGTATTGAATTTCTTCGACAATGCCATCACTTATGCAGTTAAAGCAGTTAATGCATCAATTTCATGCACACCAGCTGGCTTTTTAGGCACCATCCTCTCAGAGGGCCATTGATAACTATTCAATGCCATCTCATCTAATAACTCAAAAGCTTCATCGTAGGATTTCGACATAAAAGAGCCTCCTGCTGCAGCATCAACAAGTGATCTAATGGGGCTAAACAACCCATTATAAAAAGTTTGAATTATTACCCAGTCAGGCAACCCATGATGTGGGCACTTTCTAATCAGCTCCTTGTATCTCTCCCACGCTTCATAAAGAGACTCTTGATCATATTGCATGAAACTTGCAATATCACTCCTTAGCTTGGGAGTCTTTGATGGGGGAAAATATTTAGCCAAAAATTTCTGAGCTAACTCATCCCAAGTAGAGATAGACCCTGGAGGCAGAGAATTCAACCACATCTTAGCTTTATCCTGAAGTGAGAAGGGGAACAGCCTTAGTCTTATGACATCATCAAAAACGCCATTGAACTTAAAAGTCACACATATCTCCAAAAAGTTCACTATGTGCACATTAGGATCTTCAGCCGGTAAACCCCCAAACTGAGAATTTTGCACCATCTGAATAGTCACCGGCCTGAGTTCAAAATTGTTGGCATTGATTGCTGGACGAGTGATACTTTGGTGGATGCCATCCACCATTGGTACAGCATAATCACGCAGAGGTTTGGGATCCTCTGCTCCACAGTTGTTCTCAGCCATTGTATGTTGATGAGAAGCCTCTCGCTTATTCCTTCTGTTCCTTCGACAAGTCTTCTCAATCTCCGGATCAAAGTGGATTAAACTAGATTCTCCCCCGCTACGCATGCAAAAGGCAAGATCCCTGATAACACAGATAAAAATTTGAACTAGGATTAGAATAATTCAATTAATATTAACAATAGAAAAATAAAATTTAGTCCCCGGCAACGGCGCCAAAAACTTGTTGATAATTTTACACACGCAAGTGCACGTATCGCACAAGTAGTAAAGATGTGAGTAAGTATCGTTCCCACGGATACTAAATTACCCTCAATTGCTAATTACCAATCTAATTTATCCTAATTCTATCTAAACAAACAAAAGACGATTTTTCAATACTTAACTAAAAATATGAATGAAAATAACAACAAATTTAATTAAAGCAAAATTGAAATTAAACTGAATTAATATGGAAGAACTATTAAAGATTGAATAACCTAAATTTGTGATTTCCCACTAACAATCCCTTTAGATGCAAATCCCTTCTTTTTCCTAATTAATTTTCCTAAATGATTATCAATCAAGAACACGCATGTCTTTACAGCCTCTGTCGATGGTCATGCAAAAATACCTCTTTTACCCAACCCACTATATGTCTATGTGAATTGAATTCAAGAAATTCATTAAGATCAAGTTCTCATATGATTGCACATGAACATATGTATATGTCTATCCTATAATCACATATGTCATTCTATCTATGGTATGAACACAAATAACTCTATCGATATTATAAGCATTCCTATATCATTCTCAAAGATGGCCAATCTAAGAAAAAGCATTAAACACAAGATAGAATGAATAATCATGAATAGGCATTAATAAAGAATAAAGAAATTTAACATCTAAAATTCATGTTAGGGTTCCATCCCGAACCTAGGAAAAGAAAATTTAGTTCATCCTAACAAACTAAAAATAATCATGGTTGATCTAAACATAATCAAAGAAGAAGAAAGAGGAAAATTGGATTTTAGAATCCGAATTCTGTTGTCAGGAGCCGTCTTCTTCTTCACACCTTATTCTCTCTCCCTCTAGGTTTTGAGCCGTCCAAAGAATAAATAAATTTGCTCTATAATGTCCTATTTATAGCCTTGAGTGATTTGAAGTCGAATGAACCGATTTTTTTCGTTTTGGGCTTTCAAAATTTGATTCCACCGACTCGTAGCGCCAGGCTCTGTCTTATGAGCGCCAGGCGCTCGACGCTATTTTGATGAAGCACCAGGCGCTTCCTGATGAGCGCCGGGGCGCTGAGCTCTCGGCCCTTCTCCGTATTTTGTGAGTTGTATGAGCGCCTGACGCTGGCTTTTAAGCGCCTGGCGCTGGCTTTCAAGCGCCTGGCGCTTGTGCTGCTTAATGTTATATTTTAATCTTTTTTTGCCTCGATTTTCAATTCCAACCACGTTCGATTGCTTCTTTTCTTCTTTTTCACCATTTAGTAGCTATTTTAGCATCATGATTCACCATTACCTATAAAAATAACAAAACACAAAATACACGAAAACATATATCAAACCAACAAAATAGCCCGAAAACTAACAAATATTAAGCTTAACCGGCATCTAATAAGGGAGTATAAAACTCATTTATCACGTGGTAATCAGTGATTTTTTTTATGCTAAAAAAAAAGGAAGCAAATAACGGCAACCAGAGATGTGGCGCCTCCCTTAAAACTATGGCATCATAAAGTTGAAGCCCTCTGTCTTCGGTGTCTTATCCCTGGATTGGATTTTTCTTTGTTTTTCTTTTCTCATAATAAAAAGTTTTTTTTTTTTGGTAACACTAAAATAAATAAATAAATAAGAAAGTATTTACACAATAAGCACCAAAGCTATCAAATACCTTCGAGTACTTACATCATGAAATTAATTCAGTTCAAGATCCCCGATCATAAGGTGTAAGCATGTGTTTAGGGGAGTAATTTAAATAACAAAAATTTAATTAAAGCTGTGTTGAACTAAGTTATATGTTTGGTGTGTATTTGAACGATTAGAGTTAAAAATTATAAAAATTTTATTTGGCTCCCAGGCTTGGACCTAAATATTCCAACTATTTTTTTTTTCTGTTTTTGAAAAAACAAAAATTTTACCTAGTTTTTAAAGAGTCAACCAATTCTAATATAAAAATTTCTTTTCAAACCTGTATACCAAACATGCTATTAAAATGTGTTTAGAAAAAATATCAATATCGAATTCGCTTTGTTCCTCTCAAAATTTTATATAATTAAAAAAATCCATCATATTTGGACTTATATGTAAAGTTATAAACTTTTAAATTTTAAGTTATAAAATAATAATTAAGTTGTAAATAGTAAAATCGAGTTGATTTATCTAAAAAAGATACAAAACAAAAAAAAAATGCAATTAGATTTGAATCAATTACTCCCCTAAATATCCCTAAAAATTGCCAAACAATCGGATGAAACTCTAATTGGACGACCGTATAATTTTAATATGTGATGCCCCACCTAGCACGGGCTCGTCACTGGATATCTATTCTTACTTCTACTATCTATTCTTTTCATATTGAAATAAAAAGGTGCGGAAATTTTTTTTTATATATACATACTTACACTTACTCTCTTTCCATCTGACGCATTAAGCATAGCGGGTCTATAACCTTTGACATGACATTCGTAACCCATTCCACCAGTCTCGTATCTCAATAAACTCAAATGGCAAGTTGTTTAACTTTATTACCTACACACGAACAAACTGGTGAGCTAAACACCCAGTAAGTTCAAACATAAAAACATAAATCATAAAACAATATATTATACTGTTATATTCCGTCATATAAACATATATACTATCTGTAGTATATAACTACTAAAAACATATCGTGCATTAATACAAATAATCATATAATTTGTGATAACTAGTAGTATTGTATAAAATTAGAATAATTATAAATATACCAACTGTAATAACAGTGGTATACTCTAATGTCACTCATGCCATCTCTTACACTTTACTCTGATGTATTAATATAACATCACATATAGGGTTAGCACAGACATCACATCACGTGGAACTGCTCATACAATATTTATTTATTCTTTTCTTTATGTTTCTCATTATTTCTTTTATTACATCATTCATTGCTTTCAGTTTATGGGCCTTACGCCCTGGGCCTCGCGCCCGTCATACTATATGGGCTTCACGCCTGTTAAACTGTATGGGCCTCACGCCCGTTAAACTGTATGTATCTTTAATAATTAGCACAACATATAATTTATAAACATATATATATATACAAATGCACATAACATATAAGTTAGCGCAAAACATTGCAATCAAACACAACAATTATGTCTTAAGTGTTTTATGCTCAGTTTTTCGATTTATTCTGTTCATTTATTATCTTATCTGTACTTTAACTCTATATGGGCCCATTTTGATCGTACCGAAAAGCGCGTTGTAGAGCGGCCCGGGAGCTACCCTGGCTCTCCCTCATCTGTGCTATGTCTTCTGCTTCGACATAAAATAACCTCCACCTAGCGGGAGGCTGGTATGCCAAAACTATTAGGTTTTCATTACCCTGTTATTTAATGTTTAAGTGTACATACAATAACATCTTTACTACGCAGTCTATTAACTTTTCGTAGTAGTACAGTAGCTGTACTCAGACCTGTGTAGTCATAAAGACTGTAAACATCATATATTTAATACTGTAATTAATCAAGTATTAATACTGTTCTATGATCATAACGTAGTAACTGGAATCATAAAAATGGAATCCAGTAAGTTTGGAACCTCTCGTCCAAACTTGTCACATATACAGAACAGTACATTAATTATACTTAATTTATTTATTCTCATTATTTTCATTATTTCATTAAAACGATATCTCACACTCTTGGGAGGTTGCCTCATTAAATATAAGGCATACAAATACTCAATGCAGTCATAACAATATAAAGAATCAGATTCCCGTGAATCTGAAACAATTGTAACATAGTATAAATTACACAGTCATACTATAAACCATACAGTCTAGTACACAACTATACTAATAGTTGTGTACCCGTCATCAATCACAAATCAAACAATTATATAGTTTAGGGGAAAATATATTTTTCCACCTAAACATAACCATATCAATTTGTACATACACAGACAATTAAATATCTGAACTTACCTCAATTCTGCTAATATTAACTTTCTGTGGTTCCTCGACAATCCATCATCACTGTCCTGTTGAACTCCTATAACCAAAAAATTAACGGTTATTTAAAATATTTATTTCATATATAAAACTTTATAAAACGTAAAAATACTATGTTTTATTTCTTAATAAAGAACTTAGGAGCTTAACGTTTCATTTTTACCTTTTCTGGGAACTTTTTGGTAAAATTACCATTTTACCCCTAATGGAACTTTTCTTATTTTCCATGCTTAACTCTTGATTTTGGCCGTTAAAACTTTAATTAAAGCCTTAGGATTATGTTCTAGGCTTTAACGACTCTTTTTCTAACTTTCTGAAATTTTTGGTCCAAATGACCGTTTTGCCCCTGACGGGTCTTTGAATCTTAACCTTCTCGTTTTAAATGCTTCTAAGCTCAAAAATCATTAATTTGACTTTTAAAAACTTACTGGGCCTTTTCCAGATTAATTTTTATATTTTTCACAATTTTTACTATTCCCGGCCCTTGGGAAGTTCTATTCCGACATAAAAGTCGATTTCTTGCTTTTCTTACATTTCAGGCCTCGAAGGTCATTTTACAATTTTTAAAACATCCATTTTTCATTTCTTATCTTAAATTCATAAGGGGCTCGGGTTTACCTGCCCGGTCACATTTTTAAACCTTTATTTCCAGAAAAACCCTTTACGCCATTTTAAAAATTTCGGCAGCATTTCCTTTTAACTTTTAGGCTCCCGGCGTTTAGGAAATGCCTCAAAACCATCTAACCTTATCTAATCTATCACGTACTATACCAGAGGCCTAATTTTACGTAAAAGTTACACACTTTTTACGTAAAATTTACACATTTTCATACTTTTTCATATCTGCTATTTCATTCATTTTTCTTTCTTTCTTTTACAATTTCTCATATCAATACATCACATTAACATATATTCATCTTAATTAATAAATTGAGGAATAAGAATGGTTGAGATTATACCGAAAATGCCGTTCGGTCTCGATCGTACAAACTTTATTCTTTCGTTCTTTGCATCTGGAGTTCCGTTTTGCAAATTCAACTCTGCAGATGCGTCCGGAACATCAAAAATAGGGCAACGGGCCAATTTTCAAAATTTGGTCAACGGTCACCGTTGACCAACATTGACTCGCCGTTGACTGGCAGTTGACGGCGGCGATGGTGGCAAGTGAGTAGCCCATCTTGAAGAGCTCGATGAGAGAAATCCATTGGTGGCCTTAATTTCATGTTTGGAGGCCCCTATCATCGGAAAATCCCCTCGAAAGCCACGGCCACGGCGGCGACAGTGGAACTCTACCGTGTCAGACTTTTTTCCCGAAACTGGTTGAGGGCTTTCACTCCCTACAACCCCACGACCATTTCTGCACCGGTGGCTCTCTTCAATTTGGCCGGAATCGACGAAAATCGATGGTGGCTCCCACGGTGATGACGGCAGATTTCTCGAAGCTTGGTTGGCACGATATGGCGGTTGTTGCCGTGAACCACCACATGGGTTTTATAGTACTCTTCACCACGAACCTTTTGGGACTGGTTTCATGGCAAACGGTGGCCGGACAGCGGAGAATTGACCGTTTGAAATTCACAGCTCCGGCGAGCTTCGGGTGGTGCGTGTGGCTTGCTCCGGCGGCTGCTCTATCGCGTCGACCCACCGTTGGACTTAGCTTGGCGAGAGCTTTCCAACGGTGCCGACAGTGTCGTGAATGGAGGTCGTATGTGAAAGTTGGTCACTGTTCACATTTGAGAGAATTTTGGGTAGAGTTTCAAATTTTTGGAATTTATGGGGAATTTTTGAATTTAACCCCCAAGATTTCCTATTTATACTCTCCTCCCCAAAATTTTTAACTTGGGCTATCCTGACTAATTTGGACGTGCTGAATCCAAATTTATCAGTTTTATCTTCATCTGAGGTCGTCTTGACCATTTTTCGATACCGCGTATTTTTTGCATTCCCGATTAAAATTTCTGTTCTGTGCTCAATTGACTAATTTGAGCATCCTGATTCCAAATATATCAGTTTCAGGTTGAAAAAATGTCGTTTTAACCCTTTTCTCGATACTATACATACAATATACACATTTTCCGAGAACAGTAAAATTTCCCGGTTGTCACATAATAAATATAATATTTTTTTCATATTCATATAATTACTTTTTTTTTTAATTCAAGGATGAAAATTTTGAACTTTTATCTTTAAGTGGAATCCATTATGGAATTAACACTATACTATACCTACAACAACATATAGTTACTAGTTAATCTATGCATAACGTTGTATAATTTTTATTTTTGAATCGTTTATAATAAGGGGAATTCTATAATGAGGTAAACCCCTTTAACCCATCCATGAGATAAGATCCAAAGGTTGTTAGTAGAAAGATTAAAACTGGGACCTATTAAATGGGAAGAATAAAAAAAAAAAAGTGAAGCGGGGAAATATTTTTCTTAACAAATTGATGATGAACTCCATTTTGAATCTTAACTAGGATTTAGTGGTCTTATTGTGGTCTACCAGTCTTTACAATATTTTGATTCTAGCGCAATAACAGAAAAATTAATAATATTTTTTTCTTCGAAATCTTTGACTATAAAACAAAATTTAGCAATTTGCTTCTAGGCATCGATGGAGATCCCAAACCCCCACCCCAACGTTCCATGAAACCTACCCTTCTAAAAAGCATAAACCTACCCATCTATCCTCATGACAGTGACAGTGACAATGACACAAATCTACCATCCTGTGACGGGGCTCTCTTTCTCCCCTGTTGTGAGATCACCCTATGCCTACGAATCCCCACGGCTATGCGAATATAGCCTTTCGTCTATACGGTGGGGCAAAACCCTCTGCACTCACTTACATGGACTCTTCCACAGCCATCCTAGATCTTTTTTTTTTTTTTTTGCTCTTTCAGTCGGTGTGGTTTTCATTACTTTTGGTTGATCTACCATTTTTTGTGTCATTTGAAAGTAAATAGCAGATTTTAAAACCATTAAAAATTTATAGTATAATCTAATTTTAGTTTAGATGATGTTCTTATTTTGCCCATGACATAGGTTTTTGACCTACTTAGTTTTTCATTCAAACCTTACTCATTTCTCTCTTTTCCTTCTTTCTCCTCTACTTCCTTACTCTCTCTCTTTTGGTTTGTGGTTTTTTTTTACTAGTCATTCTCATTGAAGTGGAGATCTCGACCAGCTGTAAGGATGTTGGAGTTTATGATAGTCATTTTTTCTAACTGTGAGCTTGAGATCGCTTCTTTGCTGGAGGCTCTCGCGAAGCTCATCTTGATCGTAATGACATCAGTGAAATCACAACTAGCCATGACGACATCAAAGTTCATAATCACCACTTTTTTTGGCCGTGAACTTGCAAACTCTTCTTTGTCACCACGGATCTTGGCTATTGGATTGTGCAATCTCAGCCTCACACTCGTGATCTCTTCATCATCCTCGCGATTTTCGATCGTCGTCACCATCGAGATATGGTCACGATCTCCTTGCTCTTTCTTGCTACCAATAGCAATCGTCTCAACCAGTGAACTTTGCGAAGATAACGAAGGGAGTAACTTCTACATCTCTAACAATGAAGGTAGCAAAGCTAGATCCATGCTTCATGATCTCAAGTCGAGCTTTTATCGTAGCCTTCAATTTTTATTGTCATTGTTGGTGGTGACAGAGAAGAGCAAATTGGTGACAACAGTAGATTTGCGAGTGGTTAGGTCAATTTGGGGATTAGGGTTAGTGTTTGTTCAATTTTGGGACTATTTTATAAAATTGATAAATAAATAATTTACAAAAATTAGTGAATTGTGATCTACAAAATTAAAAATTCATGCGGGTAATTTCTTACAAAATCAAGAATTTAAACTTAATTATACTGATAAATTAATGATTTAATAATTTATAAAATGTAGAATCCATATCTTTAAATCAAGAATTTACTCTTAATTACACTAGTAAATTAATGATTAATGAAATTAACATTATTTATTTATATTGTAAATAAATTATTTATTGAGTAATAGATGATTTACTAAAATTGATAAATAAATGGTTTACTAATTAAAAAAAGATTTATCATATTAATTTATCAAAATTTAGTAAAATTGGTAAATAAATAATTTATCAAGTCAAAAAGTGATTTACTAAATAAATTTATCAAAATTTATACATAAGGTGTATTTTTGAAATATTACTAAAAAATATCATTTACTAACTCTCCAAATCTTTTTTTACTATTTATTTATATTAAGGTTGAGTTTTGGCTTATTTACCTTAATTTGCCCTATAAACTCAACCCTTCTGCAAGCAATGCACGTCCTTTATTACTCTGTCTTTTGGGCTTTGGCTTAGTTTTTAGAATGTTTTTATTTATCTATTCTTCCTTTTTCCTGCATTTTCATTTCATGCTTTCTATTTAGAATTTTGTGAGATGGACTACAAATTAGACTAAACACTTTGGTGAGGTTAATGGTGAACTCGTATGTTGAATGATCTATTTTAGATTTGATTTTTATGTTTGTTTTATAAAATTTATATGTTTTAGTGGATTAAATTTCTTCGTCTCATTTTCTATTTAAAATATTTTGTGTCAATATTTTATATAAATTTAGTTTTGCTTTATTTATGTAATATTGTTACACATATATTTTAATAAGATTTATTTTATGAGTTGTCTTTTATTGCAATTTGCTCAAAACAGTATTTTGTCAATTTTGGAAACTTGTAACGATAAATCAAATTGTTTCAAACATAAGAGGTTTAATCTACTCAAATGCTTTCATTATTTTTATTGAGTTCAAATTCCAAATTTTCTAGTTGCTTATTTGGAATGTAAAACTTGTAATTGAGTCATAAATTGAAGATTGGATTTAAATTTAAAAGTGAAACATATGAAAAAGTCATGAAACCTTGTTGCTTTTATTATTAAGTTTTTTTTTTTTACCTAAATCTCCTTTTTATATTTTATTTATTTTATTTGTTGCAAAATTCTATCACAAATATTATCTCTTTTTATTATATTAATTCCTCACCTTTCTAATATTTGTTTTCACTAATTTAATTTGTTTTTGTTTGTCACTTCCCTATAAATATTATCGCTTGATTTATAATACAATTGACCACTTTACAAGCACATCTTTGGACATTAATCAAGGATGTAAAAAAAAAAAAAAAAAGGGAAAAAAAGAAGTGTAATTGTTTGCAACTAATCACGTAGCAGATTTTTTTAATCACACCCACGGTCAATATTTTACCGTGCAAAGGGACGCCTTGGCAAGCATGAGCCCCAGATACACAGACCTTTAGATTATTATTGAATAATTTATAAATTTTCACGAGGAAAAAAGGACTTGTCCCAGTATAAAAATTCCTTTACAATAAATAACCGCTATTAACAAAATATGCAGTGCAATACATTATTTATAATAGCAGAAGTAGAGCGCGTTTTTTACTGTAGCCGCTGTAGCGTGATGCTGTTTTTGCCCTTGCCGTGTTGATTGGCACTTTTGCCCCTTGGTCCTTTTGGCTTTCTGCTTTTGGGGTCTCCCTTTTGGTTTCTTTCACTTTCCATCGGATGTGTTTGTCTCCTTCTCTTTTCTTTGGTTTTGCCCCTCTCTATCTCTTTCATTCTCTTTTGCTCTTCCATTGTTTATTTATGGCAGCTCCTACTATTGCTGGCCATTCAGGTTGTTTCCTTTGGGGTGGGTTTTTTGGCTATTTTGGGTATGGAATGTTGTTTTGCTCCTAAAAACTCGGTAATGTGATCTACATACTCAAAGTTTTCTATATTTCATTCTTACACTTTTACAATACATTTACACAAATATATAGAGGGAAAATTTTCCATAATTACATTGATCTCAATCTCATCAAATCTCCAATTTTCTCTCAATCACTGATTCCCAGTGATTTTTAATTTTCTCTCAATCACTGATTCCCAATGATTCTAACACTCCCCCTCAAGTTGGTGCGTAGATGTCACACATGCCCAACTTGTCTAAGAATCTAGAGAATACTTGTCTTGAGACGACTTTGGTTAGAATGTCGGTCAACTGGTCTTCTATTCGAATCTTGGGTAACTCCACTGCCTTGTTATCCAGCTTTTCCTTGATAAAGAATCTATCCACTTTAACATGCTTTGTACGGTCATGTTATACTAGATTACGAGCAATGTCACAAGCTGCTTTATGGTCACAAAATAATCGAACCGATTCTCTTGGTGGGTAACCCAAGTCTTGTAAAAGAAGTCGCAGCCATAAAGCCTCACAAAGGCCAAGTGCCATATTCTAAATTCAGCTTCAGCACTTGAACAGCAACAGCATTCTGTTTTTTACTTCTCCATGTTACAAGTTTATCTCCTACAAAAGTAAAGTATCCTGAGGTAGACCTCCTATCATCAACAGAACCTACCCAATCAGCATCAGTGTATGTATCTATGCTTTTGCATTTTGAGTTCTTCTTGAACAGAATTCCTCTCCCTGGGGCACCTTTCAGATATATGAGTATGTGCATGACAGTGTTCATATGTTGCTCTCCAGGATTGTGCATTTACTGACTGACCAAACTTAATGCATAAGCAAGATCAGGACTAGTGTGAGCTAAATACATCAGTCTTTCCACAAGTTGCTAATATCTCCCTTTATCAATAGGTGTCTGATTTGGTTTGAGTTGCAACTTTAGCCCTTCTTCCATTGGTGTATCGATAGGTTGACATCCCAACATTCCAGTCTCGTGTAAGAGATCTAAGATATACTTTCTTTGAGATAGAAAAATTCCCATTTTTGATCGAGAAACTTCTATCCCAAGAAAAATATTTCAGAGGACCTAGATCTTTTATTTCAAATTCTTTGGACAGATATTCCCGTAGAGCTTTCCTCTCTTCAAAATCATTCCCTGTCACAACCATGTCATCAACATACACAATAAGGGCTGTAATCTTACCCTGTTGTTTCTTCAGAAAAAGTGTGTGATCTGAGTTGCTTTGACTGTAACAAAAGGCTTTCATTGCTCTGGTGAATCTTCTAAACTAAGCTCTAGGAGACTGTTTCAACCCATACAACGACTTCTTCAATCTGCACACCTTGTGATATTGTTGTTCTGTTGCCATCCTCCCTGGTAGAAGGTCCATCTATACTTCTTCCATCAGTTCACCATGTAGAAAGGCATTCTTCACGTCGAACTATTGCAATGGCCAGTTAAGGTTTGTGGCTAAAGACAATAACACACGTACTGTGTTGATCTTGGCTACCGGTGCAAATGTTTTTGTGTAGTCTATTCCATAGGTCTGTGTATATCCTTTGGTCACAAGTCATGCCTTAAATCGTTCGATGGTTCCATCTACCTTGTACTTGACTGTATAGACCCATCAGCACCCAACTGACTTCTTTCTTGGTGGTAAGTCCACAAGCTCCCATGTCTCGTTCTTCTATAAGGATCTCATCTCTTCATTCATGGCTGCTTTCCACCTTGGATCAGATAAGGCTTCCTGCACACTATTAGGAATAGCTACAGAAGATAATTGATTCACAAATGACTTATTTGATTCAGACAACTGATGTTCAGATACATAGTTACTCATAGGATACCTAGCTTTACTAGTAAGGTCAGGCTCATATGTAAGTTTCGGTATACCTCTGGTGTGACGATGTGGAAATTGTTTCTTCACTGGTTTGAAGACATTTTTACTTGACAAAGATTGGTATGGTGTATTAGCAATTTCATCTTTAGACTCTAGCCTTTCAGTTGTTGTTGGCGCTTGAGCAATTTCCTCGACTTCTGTTGGTTCGTTTGAATGCAGATCTCCTACATCATGATGTATTATTTCCTCATTCCCAATTTCCTGGTTTCTTGAGATATGATTTTCTTCCTTAGAAACCTGATAGTCATAATCAAGAGTCTGAATTTCCTAGTAACACTCCCCCTAAAGTTCAGACTCTAAAGAGAAACACATTTTGTCTTCATGGAATATTACATCCATTGTTACGAACATTCGGCAAGTTGGAGGATGATAACATTGATATCCTTTTTGATGTGTATATGCATCGTAGTGTTCGCGGAGCTAATTTGTTATTTGGTGCTTATGTAGATGCATAAATGCCACACAACCGAACACACGTAGAGGCAAATCTAAGATAGGTGGAGCAACAACACTGTCGGTCAATGCTTGGAGTGGGGTTTAAAAACCAATTGAGCTGGAGGGTACTCGGTTGATTAAGTAGGTAGCAGTGATAATAGCTTCTCCCCAGTAGGATATAGGCATATGTGCTACTATTAATGATGCTCGAACAACTTCTAGCAAATGTCAATTCTTCCGTTCAGCCACATCATTCTGTTGGGGAGTATTGGAACAAGTTGTTTGATGGACGATTCCATACCTCTCCAAATACTGCTGTAGATTAGTGCTTTGATATTCTCCACTATTGTCGCTATGAAGCACCTGAATCTTGACATTATATTGAGTCTCGATCATTATATGAAATTTTTGGAACAACAAGTTTACTTCATCTTTAGATTTCATCAAGTAAAGCCAAGTCATTCTACTGCAATCATCAATGAAAGTAACAAACCACCGATATCCACTTAGGTTGGGACTTTGGGTGGTTCTCAAATATCAGAATAAACAATCATAAAAGGGAGTGGGCTTTTATTCAAAGTCAATGGAAATGAAGCACGATGGCTTTTAGCAAGTTCACAAACATCACAATGAAACTAGAAATATCACATTTTTCAAACAAACTAGGAAGCAGCTTCTTTAAATAACCAAATGATGCATGTCTCAATCGTCAATGTTACAACCAAATCTTTGATCTTTTCCTCTCCCCTTGAGACTCGTCTACTATCAATGCATGCTTCCGTTTATTTGAATCTGTTGATTACATGTCTAGGTAACATAGCTTCCCTTACTTAATATCATAACCAATTGTCCGTCTCGTTTGAATGTCCTTAAAAACACAGTGATCAGGCCAGAAAATAACAACACAAGATAAAGCATTAGTAATTTGGGAGACTAACAAAAGGTTATAATCTAAAGATGGAACAATCAAAACAAAATCCAATTTTAAAGCATTAGTAAGGATTGAGGGTCCCTCCCCAATGACTGGACTTGAATTGCCATTAGCTATGGAGACAAATTTTTGTGAGGTCAGTTTAAAGGATGAGACTTGTTTAGAATCAAAAGTTATATGATCAATTGCATCAGAATCAATTATCCATTCACTATTTCTAACAGGCGCAGAAATGTTAAAAACCTTACCATGATTCAAGGTGGCAATGAGCATAGTGGCTGTCTCGACCTCCTTTTCCGCCATCTTTTTCTCAACAACAGCTGTTGTGGGGGTTTTCTTTGAGTTCTTCTTACATTGCTCACGATTATGGTCCCACTACTCAGGATATCCCACTAGCTCGAAGCAACGGCTCTTAGTGTGACCTATTTTGTTACAATGAGAACATTTAAGATTTGATTTATCCACACCTGAACAAGTGTTTGTAGATCAGTCTTGTCCTTTTTGGGTTGGCCTTTGTTTTACTACCATAACGGAGACATCTAAGTTGCTTGGGTCTCCTTTTAAAGTAGCTTGACATACTGCTTCTCATCGAATGAGTGCATAGCATTCTTCCAAGTTTGGGATAGGATCTTTATGTAGTATCTCTCCCCGAACTTGCTCAAAAGCTCCATCTAATCCAGCAAGAAAAATATGGACTCGAAGTCGATCAATAACTCCTCGTTATGCAGCAACATCTTTAGGATCTTTCATGATAACTTTATAACGATGATCTAATTCACAGAAAATTTCAGTTAATTCTCCATAATATTCAGATAGGGTTTTACCACATTGTTTGGTGGTAAACGCCTTCTGGTTCAAAGTGAAAACTTGGAGTTCATTACTTCTGTCGTAAAAGGCCTTTGAAACAGCACTCTAAATTTTGTAGGCAGTTGATAAGTGTAGATATCGCTTCATGATCTCAGGTGTCATGGACATCAACAGCCATCATTTGACCAGTTGATTGTCAACATACCATTTATCGTATCCATCATCTGTTTGTGCGGGTGGCTTTGTTTTGCCATGGATAAAGGAGAGTTTCTCTCATTCTGCAAGGTGCATCTCCGTCAGTTGAGACCAAACATCATAATTTGATTTAGTTAGAGTTATTCCTGCATTAAACACATTCTAGGATTGAATAATAACAGGAATTGATTTTTCAGTTGCCATATTTATTTTTTTTATATTTTTTTATTATTTTTTAAATTCTTCCCCCTTTTTTTTAATTCCCTTTTTTTTAATATTTCCTTTCCCCCTTTTTTTTTACACACTTAAAAAAAAAAAAAAGAACAGACTCACAATAATGCTTTCTCTCTCATTTTCTTGCTCTCGCATCAAACAAAAAAGAATACACAGACAAACAATGTTCTCTCTCTCTCTCTCGTTCTCTACTTCTGGCTTCTCGAAAAAAAAAAGGTGGTCATCGACTCGGAATCGTCACTCTCCGATTGCAAGAGCAGAATCACTGGCGAGACTCACTATGACCAATCTGGTGAGTTTTCTTCCTTTGTTGGCGCTCTGGTTTGTCTCTAGTGGTTCATCAAAGGCACCGAATCAACGACACGGCAGAGGATAAACGGCACAGTGGAGCGTCGAATGTCTGATGGTTTGATGGTTTTGTAATTGAAGTTTTCCTCTGGTAGCTCAAGGTTGGGTTTGATGGTTTTGATGGTTCCGGAAGGTTGGGGATGAATGGAAGGTTGGGGATGAACGAAATTTTTTTTTCTTTTTTTTTTTTTTTTGCGTGTGGTCGGAGTTTTCCACCGGTGGCTAAAGGTTGGCTCTAATACCAACTCAAACTTTTCTATATTTCATTCATACACTTTTTTACAATACATTTACACAAATATATAGAGGAAAAAATTTCCTTAATTACATTGATCTCAATCTTATCAAATCCCTAATTTCCTCTCAATCACTGATTCCCAGTGATTCTTAATTTCTCTTAATTACTGATTTCTAGTGATTCTAATACACGTCACGTCCTCGACGTTAAGAAAATGGTTAAGATCTTTGGCCCCTATTTGCACATATGAGGCAGTATTTTGATGGGAAACAACTGTATAAAACAACCGTGCATCTTCAACCTTGGTCCCTAAGCTAAACTCTCAAAATTTTTCTTGAACACCATCTAGTGAGTGAGTGTTAAGGCTTAGAAGATCAAAGGCGTTGTGTTTTGCAGGAAAAATTTCAGTTCCAAAAAAACTGAATCAATGGCCGGAGGTAACAATTTTGATTTATTCTTCCGCATTTTTTTTAATTTAAATTATTTAAATTATTTAGTTTATCCAACATTTAGTATCAGAGCCTAGATTATCCTCTGCCTTGATATTTTGTTTCGGTTTCCTTTTTTTCAAAAAATTTTACAGTTAAGAGTAATTGTTTTATTTCATTATTTTCTTTGGTTTTAAAGATTAGAAATCATTAGTTTTATATTTCTAATAATTTAGAAACATTTGAGTTAAGTTTTATCATTGATAGCATGCTGTTTTATTTTCAAATTTTCCAAAAAATCGTACGTTCATAGGGTAGTTTGGACGATTTGTTTTGACATTAAAACTTAAAAATATTGTTATGGATCATTAGAAAATTGAATTTCTATCAATTTGGGCTTTTGAAACGCATAATTTGGTGTTCGGAAGGCCGAGAAACCATCGGGTTTCCATTCACGTCAAAACCGGGTCGAAACTGTGATAACCGAGAAATTTAAATTCTCAGAGTAGGTTAAAATTGTATGTATATAGCAATTTTAATGAATAAAATATGAAAAAGTTGTGTTTTAATACTGTTGAGAATACTATAAAAATGTTCTGGTAGTGTTAAAGTGAGTGAGTTCGGGGATGAAAAATTTTACCGGACATAATTGGGTAAGACGGTTCGAAATCAGAGCCAAAAACCCTAGATAGTGCATTGAAATGCACTAAAACGATAGAAATTTACGGTAGAGAATTCTGATCAAACAGAAGCAAAATAAGACAAACCGATTGCACCGGAAGCGCCCGGAACCTGCCTACATGATTTCGATAAAGTTCCATTCAGATCGGCTTCCGATTAAAATTTGACCACGAATTAATTAGTGAATTAATATGAATAGTAGGATGACATCATCCCGATTATGTCATAAAGCCAATTTATTTTCTTTATTTTGGAAAGTAATTTTGAAAGGTGTAAGGTTAAGATCACTTTACTTTTTGATCAAAGGCTAGGATCTTGCCAAAATGATGGAATAAAAAATTAAATTATTTATCTAAAAGGCCATTCGGCCATGTGGAAAGGGAGAAAGAGAAAATTAGATTTTTGACCCCAAAATATTTGTATTTTGACCCATGAACAATTAGCAAATTATTGAAAAATTTTGCTAAAAAACCCTTGACTTTTGCCTATAAATAGGCATCCAAAAATCATTCAAAAAAATGGAAAAATTTAGTCAAACTCTTGCTCTTTTTTAGCCAAAAACCGTGGCCTTTCTCCTCTCATTAAGCTAAAATTTTGTTTTAAATTTCACACTAAACTTAGCTTTCATTGCAATTCTAGCATCAAGCCATCAACTAGATAAGGTAATCTTCAAAATTGAAGCAATTTCCTTTGATTTTCTTAGTAAAAATCCATGGGTTTGTAGAGTAGAAAAACATTGAAAAATTTGATGTTTTGATTGATGTTGTGATTGGTTTGATGTTTAGATTTTGAAGTATGATTTAGGGTTTAGAAACAAGTAAAAATTTTACATGTTTCCATGAAAAATCCATGGGGATATTGGTGTGAAAAATGATTAGAAATTTGTGAATTGGTTTAGGTTTAAGTCCATTTGATTTTATGATCAATAAGAATATCGAATGTTGATAAAAACTCTAGGAAAGAAAGTAAGATTTTATATGTGATTTGCATGAAAAATCCGTGGACAATGCTAGGGTTGAAATGAAAATATGGTTAGGTTTTAATATTGTATTACATATTAGAAAACCTAAGAGTGATATGTGATATTGGAATATGGTGATGAAAACTAATTTAGTGACGATTAACATGTTAAACCAAGGTTAATTTGGAAAATATTATTGATTGTGTATGGATTGTTGAATATTGATTATGTGGGAAATTTTTATATAAAGTTTGGAAACTTTGTATAAAATAGGCCTCTGGTATAGTACGTGGCAGGTACAAAGGTTTTGAGGCGTATCTAACGCCGGGAAACCTCAAAATACAAGCAGATATGCTGTCAAAATTTTTTAAAATGGCATAAGGGCATTTCAGGAAATAAAAGGAGAAAAAAATTAGGTCGGGATAGGAAACCCGAGCCTCTTGAGGACTGAGGGCGGGGATAGGATAGAAAGTGTTTCAAGAGTAGTGAAAGGGCCATTTGAGGCCCCAAAACGCTCGAAAAACGAGAAATGACCCTAGGTGATAGATGAATAGTAATCAAGGATCGAAAAATGAACAATTAGGGTTTTTAGTGACAAAAAGTAGTAAAAGAACTAAAAAAGACCTAGAATAACTTAGATAAAATTCTATGACTCAAAATAAAGATTTTAGAGTTAAAAACCTAAAAATTTTGAAGAACACGGGCGTGTAGAAGAAATACACGGTCATGTATATGAAAAAAATTTTATAATCCGAGAGGTACACGAGCTTGAACATGGGCGTGTATCAAGTCGTGTACAGTTACATGGCCAGATAGTAAATAACACGGCCGTGTATAGGAAAAAAAATTTACAACCTGAGAGATACACGGGCTTGAACACGGGTGTGTATCAAGCCGTGTACAGTTACACAGCTAGATAGTAAACAACATGGCCGTGCAGAGTAAATCCGAGAGGTACACGGGCGTGTTGCAGGCCGTGTATCACAAACAAAATTTAAATTTGTTGAATTGTTAAGTGAAATGAATGTATATTTAAAGTGATAATTAATATAGAGTATTAACAGACAATATTATGTCTGTAGGAACCCAAATTAGAGATAGAACTGTGAAAGACTTCCAGAAGTGGATGTTATCGCAGTACTGGTAAGTTCAAGCATTTTCATGTCTACAACATGAAATACTGTGTTGTTTTAATTATGTACTAGATGTACAATAGATATAAAGTCTTAAGGATAATTGGGGATTAGTTAGTATAACAAATCCTAGATAATGAGAAAAGAGAATATGTAAGGTCTACGGGCGATAGAGGATAGTGATCTTGAGGTGATGATTAATATCACTTGGTCAAAACTATAATTGAAAGATGGTAATGAAACATTAAGGCGTACCACCCCTCTAACATAGTGGTGGAGGATTTCTCAGGTCCTACGGGAATACAAGGGTTGTGGAGGCTAATGCTCTAGGGTTGCTCTCTAGGCCGTCCCAGTTAGCGCGTAAAATAATCATCAGTACTACCATAAACAGAGCTCTATACTAGAAAAATAATAAAGAATGAACAATCAATAAAATGATGAAAACCATAATTGAGCATAACTAAAGTATACACTAAGTGTAGTGATTTCGGTTAAGATATGTGAATAGTAACTGGTTAAGCTAATGTGAATAGTAGCCGGTTAGAGTAAAATGAATAGTAACCTATTAGGGTAACAGTTACTATTCATCAATCAAAGGTTAAAGTCACTATTAATGATGAATAGTACTATTTATGATGAATAGTTCTATTCATAGAAAATTGAGTTTTCAATGTTTTTGAATCTGTATGATTCTTGTTAAGTATGTTTGAACTTACTGAGCCTGTTAGCTCATTAGTTTGTTCATGTTGCAGGTAAGAAACCTGTTTAGTAGATTTCTGGATGGCGGTAAGATGTGCGCGTGCCAAGGGATAGGGAATTTACTGTGGACTTAGTCCTGCCATTAGTTTTCCGCTGAGCTTCGAGAGATAATGAATTGATAAGAAAGAGTTTGAAAAAAAATAGTACAAACATATTACATGATGTATATTATGTTGTACTCCCAAAATATTTATAAATGTTAGTATTGTATTTTTATTCGACTTTTATACTTAGCTTTCTTTTCGAGAAAGCATGTATTAAAGAAAAAAAAATTATGGGCGAAATTTTTAGCCCTGATAAATGAGAGTTGTGAGAAAAAGAGTTTCAAAGTGACGACCCGGATTTGGCACACGATCCGTCTTGGTCGGCTGTAGAGCCGGTTCATGACGGTTACAGGTGGTGAGATTCGGGGGCGTCACAGGTTGGTATCAGAGCGGTTGACAATATCCCTATTGGCACGAAGCGCGATCTGCTCGTCAATCCAAGTAAGTTAGCTTTTTTTAAGTTAGTTAACTTTCCAATTATTCGAAATT
The DNA here is from genome assembly GCA_035233585.1 of Antiaris toxicaria. NCBI lineage: Eukaryota > Viridiplantae > Streptophyta > Magnoliopsida > Rosales > Moraceae > Antiaris > Antiaris toxicaria. The sequence continues at coordinate 5,529,468 of CP141155.1, forward strand.
ATATATTTTGTAGGATTTAAAGATGACTAGACCACCTTACATGATACCTCACCCATACCGACCGAGAAGACCGATCCGGGTGTGGACTAGGCCCGTGATCAGACCATCCATGATGCGGCGAGCAGTACAACGACCACTAGTACCTGAGCCGCTGGCACCAAGGATTGTAGCGTTGGCACCGATACAAGTACCACCTCCGCGACCGATCATAAACCCACCAGTAGCAGTAGACATTCCAGTGGTGGGAGATCGAGCTCGTATAGGAGCTAGGGTGTCAGTACGAGCCGTACATGCTTTTAGAGGCAGTCATCCACCTGCGTTCGAGGGAGGTCAATAAAGGATCTCTACGTGGGACTGGCTACATGACATCGAGGTTATCATGCGCCAGTGTGATATAGATGAGGATTGCTGGATTTTGATGGCCATTGGCACATTCCGTGAGGACGCACAATTATATTGGGAGTATTGTGATCAGGAAATGCTATTAGCAATGGATTGGGTCAAATTTCACCAAGTCATGCTGGAGTAGTTTCCACAGAGGAGTGCGCCACCAGTTGTAGAACCTCCTGAAAGTAGGATAGTATCGCTACCACCGGCTATGCCCAAGTATGCAAATGTCAGAGACTTTGTCCTGAAGGCAGAGAGGCAGCAAATGATACTGAGCAATACTGTATTATCGTATACGGTCAGATTCCAGGATAGCGTCGTAAGGACATGTCCTCTATCCAATATCACAAATGATGACTTTTGTAACATATTTTGGAAGGGACTCACCATTGAACTACGACAGAGGGTAACCCCTTTATACCCTATTACTTTGCGTGAGTTTATAATTACGGTAGCGAAAGTAGAGGAAGAAATGATGATGGAGCGCATGGTGCACAAGAGGCGTGAACAGTTGCTACAGGAAGCAATGTTAGATTGCCTGTATGGATCTGAACCTATGGAAAATGACCATGAGGCAGTTCTTCGAGACAACCAGAGGGTACGGATCCAGTTGAAAGATCAATGCCGTCTGAGGCCAAAAACAGAATGGACGATGAAGAAATGGATCCAATTGAGTTTTTGATAATCCCGAAGCAACCTCAGTTAGGAGATTAGGCATAGAAATACATGTGTTGTATAAAAGTATATATATAACTGTATATGTGCATATATGACAGTATCGAAAGGCTATTTTGAGAAAAGCCTTCGAATTGATGTACTTTTGAAATGAAAAGAAATAACAATCATATTTTGACATGTTCAATGGATGAAATGTTAAAATTATGTGATGATAAAAACTATATTATTTTTATATATATTGTAAAAATATGTTTATAAAAACCTAACGATCAACTCTTATGCGATTATAGGAAATAGGATAAGATGGTGAATCCAAGGAATCTGCGGAACATGTAAGGACGTCCAGTCCTTTCTAAAAGAGTGGACGAGTTAGAAGCCCTAATAGAAGCTCAAATAAGAGAGAATGCCGAGTTAAGACAAAGACTTGAGCAAATGGAGCAGAAACAAGAATAAGAAGAGGGCCAAGAGCCACAAATGGCTGCACCAGAACCAGAAGTGCCGCCAGTGATACCAGAAGAAGTAGTAGAACCTCAACCACAACCTAGGGCCAATCAGGAGCCACTGTATGAAAGATTTCGACGGATGAGACCACCAGAGTTTGAGGGCTCCACAAACCCTCTAGAAGCGGAGGAGTGGTTGTCTTCACTCCATATAATATTGGAATTTATGGAGTTGAACGATCAAAAGAAGATTATGTGTGTGTCCTTCGTTCTGAAAAAGGATGCAAGATTTTGGTGGGAGTCAATCAAGTTGAGGAGAAACATGTATACGATGTCTTGGTTGGACTTTTTGGAGGAATTCAACCAAAAATATTATAATCCTGCACTGTTGCGACCATAACAAAGAGAGTTCACAAAATTGAAGCAGGGGGACATGACAGTGATTGAAGTCTGCAGCAAGTTCGATCAATTGTCTAGACTATGCCCATACACTGTTACCACTGAGAGGGAGAAAATCCAGAAGATGCTGGGAATGTTCCATCCTGAAATCTCAGCGTTGGTGGATAGTGGGTTGACGCCGCCTGACACTGTATCTAATTATGTTAGTCATGCACTGAGGGCAGAGTATTATCTGGTTCGACGGAAAGAAGAGAGAGAGAGAAGATGTGGGATGTGAAAAAGAAGGAAAAGGTCTTGACCAAAGCCATACAAGCTGGATCTCAAGTTGGACAAAGCAGCAAGCCTAGTCCAAATGTTAAGGTTGGGTAGCCAAGTACTTCGGTCAGCAGTCCCAAGGGAAGAGGAAAGGAAATAATCTTGGAAATAGGAACCAGCAGAGGAAAATGAATAATAATGCTGGCCCTATTGTTCGAGCCTGTGTGAACTGCGGGAAGAGACATGCAGGCAGATGCAAATTTTCCCTAAATGCTTGTTTTCAATGTGGGAAGTACGGTTACTTTGCCAGGAACTATCTAGAAAACAGGCAGAATGTGCAAGGTTTGTTTCAGTCACAATAACAACGTTCCCAGGCACATTCACTACAGGCTAAAGCTAAAGGTTCATCCCACTCTGAGAGGTAGGAAAGACAAGAATGCTTGCCCCGAGTAGATGCTAAAGTCATGGTATACACCAAAGAAGAGGCGGAAGCTAGAACGTCAAATGTAGTGACAGGTCAGCTTTCTGTCACTAATAATTTGGCGTCTGTCTTATTTGACTCTAGAGCTTCGCATTCTTTTATTTCATACCAGTTTGCAAATAGGATATCCTATCCTAAAGACAATATGGGTATGACGTTTAGAACTGCACTACCCTCAAGGGAAGTCCTGATGTCTAATTATTGGTTACCACATGTGCTAATAATTGTGGCAAATAGGGAATTGTTTGCAGAATTGATCATGATAGAGCTTGCTGACCATGATGTAATACTAGGAATGGATTTCCTAGGGAAGTATCAGGCCATAATCGATTGTCAGAAGCGAAAGATTAGATTTCAACCCGAACAAGAAGAGGGATTTTAGTACGTCGATACGTCACGCAGATCCGAAAAGATAATGATCAACTCAATGAAAGCGAGGAGACTAATGTCTAGCAGTTGTGCTAGATACCTAGCATGTATAGTGAACGTGTAAGAAGAACGGAAGCTTCAACCCAAAGACGTTCTTCTGGTGAAGGAATTCATTGATGTCTTCCCAGAGGAATTACCAGGATTGCCGCCTGAACGAGAAATTTCCTTTGAGATCGAGCTGATGCCAGGAACTGCACCAATCTCAAAGGCACTATACCGAATGGCACCGGCAGAGTTAAAAGAGTTACAAGAGTTACAAGAGTAGCTGAAGGAGCTTCTTGACAAAGGATTTATACGCCTGAGTTATTCTTCATAGGGTGCTCCAGTACTATTTGTTAAAAAGAAGGATGGATCATTTCGGATGTACATCGATTATTGGGAGTTGAATAAGGTCACTGTCAAGAATAGGTATCCATTACCTAGAATTAACGACTTGTTTGATCAACTAACAGGTGCAGCAATATTCTCCAAGATTGATCTACGATTAGGATATCATCAACTGAGGATCAAGGAGAATGACATCCCCAAAACCATATTTCAGAACCGCTATGGTCATTACGAATTCCTTGTGATGTTGTATGGGTTAACAAATATGTCCACAGCTTTTATGGACTTGATGAATCGAGTCTTTAAGGAATATCTGGATAACTTTGTCATTGTGTTTATCGATGACATTCTTATATATTCAAAGACTCGCGAGGAGCATGAGGAGCATTTGAAAGTTGTCTTGCAGACAATAAGGGAGCATCAACTCTATGCCAAATTCTCCAAATGTGAATTTTGGCTGGATAGAGTACATTTTCTTGGACACGTGGTTTCCAAGGAAGGAATCAACGTGGATCCTGCAAAAATAGAGGCGATCAATGAATGGCCCGCACCTAAGAATGTGACGGAAATACGGAGTTTCTTAGGTCAAGTCAACTATTATAGAAGATTTGTTAAGGATTCGCCCGACTTGTTGCTCCTATCACAGTGCTTACACGTAAGGAAAAGAAGTATGAATGGACTAAACAGTGCGAGAAAAGCTTCCAAGAGCTGAAGAAATGATTAATAAGCGCGCCAATACTTACACTTCCGACTGAAGGGGAGATGTTCGTGATATACAGCGACGCCTCAAAAATGGGATTAGGAGCCATCCTGATGCAAGGCGATAAGGTGATTGCCTATGCCTCGCATCAATTAAAGGAGCATGAGAAGAATTATCCCACGCACGATTTGGAGCTTGCCACAGTAGTGTTCGCGTTAAAAATTTGGCGAAATTATCTATATGGAGCTCAGTGTTAGATTTATACTGACCACCAGAGTCTAAAGTACTTTTTCACGCAAAAAGAGCTAAATATGTGGCAAAGGAGATGGCTGGAGTTGGTAAAGGATTATGATTGTGAAAACCTCTATCATCCGAGAAAAGCCAATCGTGTTGCAGATGCTATAAGTAGGAAATCTACTGCTCCACAGCAACTGCCGATTGGAAAATTTCCAAAGCCATTACAACAAGAAATCAACATGTTACCAACTGGAGTTGGCAAAGCAAAAATTTTGCATGTTTCCATGAAAAATCCGTGGGGATATTGGTGTGAAAAATGGTTGGAAATTTGTGAATTGGTTTAGGGTTTAAGTCCATTTGATTTCATGATCAATAAGAATGTGACATGTTGATAAAAACCCTAGGAAAGAAAGTAAGATTTTCTATGTGATTTGCATAAAAAATCCGTGGACAATGCTAGGGTTGAAATGAAAACATGGTTAGGTTTTAATATTCTATTACATATTAGAAAACCTAAAAGTGATACGTGATATTGGAATGTGGTGATGAAAACTAATTTAGTGACGATTAACATGTTAAACCAAGGTTAGTTTGGAAAATATTGTTGATTGTATATGGATTGTTGAATATTGATTATGTAGGAAATTTTTATACAAAGTTTGGAAACTTTGTACAAAATAGGAATCTGGTATAGTACGTGGCAGGTACGAAGGTCTGAGGTATACCTAACACCAGGAAACCTCAAAATACAAGCGAAAATGCTGACGAAATTTTTTAAAACGGCATAAGGGCATTTCAGGAAACGAAAGGAGAAAAAAATTAGGTCGGGATAGGAAATCCGAGCCTCTTGAGGACCGAGGGTCGGGGATGGGATAGAAAGTGTTTCAAGAGTAGTGAAAGGGTTGTTTGAGGCCTTGAAACGCTCGAAAAACGAGAAACAACCCTAGGTGACGAATAAATAGTAATCGAGGATCGAAAAATGAACAATTAGGGTTTTTAGCAACAAAAGGTGGTAAAAGAACCCGAAAGGACCTAGAATGACTTAGATAAAATTCTAGGACTCAAAATAAAGATTTTAGAGTTAAAAACCTAAAAATTTTGAAGAACACAGGCGTGTAGAAGAAATACATGATTGTGTCTATGAAAAAAATTTTACAACCTGAGAGGTACACGGGCTTGAACACTAGCGTGTATCAAGCCATGTACAGTTACACGGCCAGATAGTAAGTAACATGGCCGTGTATAGGAAAACAAATTTACAATCTGAGAGGTACACGGGCTTGAACAAGGGTGTGTATCAAGCTGTGTACAGTTACACGGCTAGATAGTAAACAACATGGCCGTGTAGAGTAAACCGAGAGGTACACGCATTGAGACACAGGCGTGTTGCAGGCCGTGTATCACAAAAAAAATTTAAATGTGTTGAATTTTTAAGTGAAATGAATGTATATTTAAAGTGATAATTAATATAGTGTATTAACAGATAATATTATGTCTGTAGGAACCCAAATTAAAGATAGAACTGCAGAAGAGTTCCGGAAGTGGATGTTATCGCAGTACTGGTAAGTTCAAGCATTTTCATGTCTGCAACATGAAATACTGTGTTGTTTTAATTATGTACTAGATGTACAATAGATACAAAGTGTTAAGGATAATTGGGGATTAGTTAGTATAACATATCCCAGATAATGAGAAAAGAGAATATGTAAGGCCTACGGGCGATGGAGGATAGTGACCTTGAGGTAATGATTAATATCACTTGGTCAAAACTATAATTGAAAGATGGTAATGAAACCATTAAGGCGTATCACCCCTCTAACATAGTGGTGGAGGATTTCTTAGGTCCTACGGGGATACAAGGGTTGTGGAGGCTGATGCTCTAGGGTTGCTCCCTAGGCCGTCCCAGTCAGCGCGTAAAATAATCATCGGAACTGCCATAAACAGAGCTCTATACTAGAAAGATAATAGAGAATGAACAATCAATAAAATAATGAAAACCATAATTGAGCATAACCAAAGTATACATTAAGTGTAGTGATTTCGGTTAAGATATATGAATAGTAACCGGTTAGAGTAAAATGAATAGTAACCTGTTAGGGTAACAGTTACTATTCATCGATCAAAAGTCAAAGCCACTATTCATGGTAAATAGTACTATTCATGATAAATAGTACTATTTATAAAAAATTGAGTTTTTAATGTTTTTGAATCTGTATGATTCTTGTTAAGCATTTTTGGACTTACTGAGCCTGTTAGCTCATCAGTTTGTTCATATTGCAAGTAAGAAACCTGTCCAGTAAATTTCTGGATGGCGGCAGGATGTACGCGTGCTAAGGGATAGGGAATTCACCGTGGACTTGGTCCTGCCATAAGTTTTCCGCTGAGCTTTGAGAGACAATAAATTGAAGAGAAAGAGTTTGAAAAAAAAAAGTACAAACATTTTACATGATGTATATTATGTTGTACTCCCAAAATATTTATAAATGTTAGTATTGTATTTTTATCCGACTTTTATACTTAGCTTTCTTTTCGAGAAAGTATGTATTAAAGAAGAAAAAAAAACTATGGGTGAAATTTTAAGTCCTGATAAATAAGAGTTGTGAGAAAAAGAGTTTCAAAGTGACGACCTGGATTCGGCACATGAGCCGTCTTGGTCGACCGTAGAGCCAGTTCATGACGGTTACGGGTTGTCAGATTTGGGGGCATCACAGAAACGACCCGGTTGGAGGTTGAAGACGACCGAAAATGACATGTCGTTTTGTCTTTGCTGAGAAAAATGACGTGTCGCTTTATAAGGTGAAGGGTTGCTGTCAATAGAGAAACGACATGTCGTTTTGGCAAAATAAAAACGACACATCGTTTTTACTGCTGGGAAGCAATTCTCTTATGGCTAAAACGACATGTCATTTTCCAGAAGCCCATTTGTCGTTTTTTGAGTGGTAGAATTGCTGTCGTTTTAAGGATGCTGATGTCATCGTAACGTCAGTGATATCATTATCACCAAAAAAATTTTTAATTATGATAACATCATCACCAAAAAAATTTTTCATTAATTATTTTATTTTTTATTTTTTATTTATGCAGAATTAATTTTGTGGTGTTGTTCTATGTGTATAATTTATATTTGTTGTTATACATGCAATTTTTAATTAATTAATTTATGCACATTTGGAGAATAATTTCTTGAATTCCTTGTGAATTTAATTTTGAATATTTATGTGCTTATATTAATGTTAATTTTAATTTATTTTGTATGTATAAATTATTGTTCTTTTATACATGCAATATTGTATTAAATAATATTAGTGCATTTACATTCAATTTAATGTTTATATTGCTTGAGATTTTATGCAATAATATGGCTTGTTAATGTTAAGTGATTTATATGATTTTATTTGACTAAAGAGTAGCCACAGCATCCTTAATTATTTAAAATTATAATTTAAGAGTCAAGATTACATTATAACATTAGTTGTAATTAATTGTATATGATGTGATGAAATTTATCCCATAGGAAATTTTATTACATTTTGTATGATTAATTAAAATAAAATATCAAAATTATATTTTTTAATCTACCCACAAGAATTAAGAAAAGGAACATAATTTTGATAGTTTTATTGTTCAGTTGAGATGAATCTAATTGAATAGAACTTTAGCCCACAAGCAAGTTTTATGTCACTAGATTCATATTTATGTTTTGCATTGGTAAAACATAACTTAAGTTTTAGCCTTACGGATTGTGAATTAAGCATGTATATTTAATTTCTGCAGCTATGCAACCTGTGAATTTTTCTGATTTTAAGTGTGACATTCCCGAATTAAAAGGCGATAATTACAAGATCTAGAAAGAGAGAATTCTTCTTCATTTGGGCTGGATGGACATTGATTATGTCATTAGGAAAGACAAACCACCTGCTATAACTAAAACCAGTACTCAAGCTGATGTTGTTCTTTATGAAAAATGGGAGCGATCTAATCGCCTAAGTGCCATGTTCATAAAGACTAACATCTCTGCTGGTATTCGTGGTTTCGTCGAAGGCTATGAAAAGGTCCGAGATTTGCTAAAGGCTATAGATAAATAGTTTGAAACTTCTGATAAGGTGCTTGCTAGCACCTTTATAATGAAGTTTTCATCGATGAGGCTCACTACAGTGAAAGGTGTGCGAGAACACATCATGAAGATGAGGGATATTGCGGCTCAATTGAAAACACTTGAGGTTTATGTGTCTGAGACTCTTCTTGTCCATTCTGTTTTGAACACTCTTCCACATCAGTATGGGCCCTTAAGATTTCCTACAATACACATAAAGATAAGTGGTCAATTAATGAACTCATGGCCATGTGTGTTCAGGAAGAGGGCAGGCTGACAATGGAACAAAGTGAGAGTGTCATGATGGCAATAGACAAGAAGGATGACAAGCAAGCCAAGAAGAAAGAGAAAGGTAAAATACCTCTGCAAGGTGGAATTAAGAAAGAATCTAAGTGTCTCTTCTGTATGAAGAAGGGACACATGAAGAAGGATTGCACCAAATTCCAGAAATGACTTGAGAAGAAAGGTAAATCAATCTCACTTGTTTGCTATAAATCTAATATGGTTGATGTTAATTATAACACATAGTGGATTGATTCCGGTTCTACAATCCATGTTTTGAATACCTTGCAGGGTATGCAAAACCTAAAGAGGCCAATGGGAAGTGAGCAAAACATTTTCTCAGGCAATAAAATGGGCTTATATGTAGAGGTCATTGGGACATGCAAATTAATTTTAAATAGTGGCTATGTTTTAAATTTAGAAAACACTGTTTATATGTCAAGTTTTCGAAGAATTTGATTTTAGTTTCTAGACTTGTACCTTTGGGATATTCCTTTAATTTTTCGCAGATATCTTTCAGTTTATTTTATAAATCTGCTTTTGTTGGAAATCATGTTTTATGTAATGGTCTCTTTTCAATTAATTTGCAAAATAATGCCACTAATGATGCTATGCATGTTCATATTGGTTCTAAACTATGTGTTATAAACAAGGATTCTTCTATATTTTGGGATCGGAGATTAAGACATATCTCTAAGGATAGGATTAAGAGATTAGTAAATGATAGAGTACTTAGTACTCTGCATTTTGTTGATTTTGAGATCTGTATGGACTGCATTAAGGGAAAACAGACCAAGATATCCAAAAAGGGTGCACACAGAAGTTTCAAGTTATTAGAAATCATCCATTCAGATATTTGTTGTCCGGATATGGACATACAAAATGGTCCAAAATACTTTATCTCTTTTATTGATGATTTCTCACATTACATGTATGTCTACTTACTTCATAATAAGAACGAAGCATTAAATGCCTTTAAAATTTCAAGGCTAAAGTAGAGAAATAGTGTGGAAAACAAATTAAAATTGTGAGAACTGATAGAGGAGGAGAGTACTACAGTAGATACACTGAGGATGGACAAGCTCCCGGTCCATTTGCTGAGTTTCTTCAAGAGCAAGTTATAATTGCTCAATACACCAATCCCGGATCTCCTAGTGAGAATGGTGTGGCTGAAAGAAGAAACTAAACCTTGATGGAGATGGTGAGGAGTATGCACAATAATGCCAAACTCCCTGTGTCATTGTGGATTGAAGCTCTTAAAACAGCAGCATATATATTAAATCGAGTTCTAACCAAGGCCGTACCAAAGACACCATTTTAGCTATTAAAAAGTTGGAAACCAAGTTTGTGTCATATACGTGTTTGGGGATGCCCTTTCTGAAGTTAAAGTGTATAATCCACAAAAAAGAAACTGGACCTGAGGACCGTTAGTGGCTATTTTATTGGATATGTCGAAAGGTCTAAAGGATACAAATTCTATTGTCCATCGCATAGCACTAGGATTGTGGAATCAAGAAATACAAAATTTCTTGAAAATAACATAATTAGTGGGAGCGATCGTTTTCAAGACACCGTTCTTGAAAGGAATCATGTTGGTACTCAACCTTCCACATCAAGAGATCGAATGATTGTCATTGTCAATGCCCCTGAAGTGTAAACAGGTGTTAAACAATCAGTTGTTAAGATTTCACAGGGTACTGATAATGATCCAATAGATCAAGTTGTTCAAGAAGTTCCAGAAGTGAATGAACATCCAATTGTTCAGGAAGTGCCACAAATGGATGAACATCCAGTTGATCAACACGATCTTTGAGAGAATGTTGATACAACATTAAGAAGATTAGTGATACCTAGTGATTACATTGTGTATCTACAAGAATTAAACTTTAATGTTGGAGTCGAAAATGATCCTGAGACGTTTTCACAAGCCATGAGTTCTAATGAATCAAACTTATGGTACAATGCTATGAAGGACGAGATGAATTCCATGTCATCAAACGGGGTCTGGGACCTTGTTGAGTTGCCTAAGGGTATGAAGACCATTGGATGTAAATGGGTCTTTAAGACAAAGAAGGACTCATTAGGCAATGTTGAGAGATATAATGCTAAACTCGTTGCTAAAGGATTCAATTAAAAGGAAGGGATCAATTACAAGGAGACCTTCTCTCCTGTATCTAAGAAAGATTCTTTTCGCATAATCATGGCTTTAGTTGCACATTTTGACTTGGAGTTACAACAAATGGATGTGAACACAGTGTTTCTCAATAGAGAACTAGAGGAAGAGGTTTATATGAAACAACCAGAAGGATTTTCCTTTAGTGGCCATGAGCATTTGGTTTGCAAGCTCAAGAAATCTATATATGGATTGAAACAAGCCTCACGTCAGTGGTATTTGAAATTCCATGATGTCATTTCTTCATTTGGATTTGTAGAGAATATCGTGGATCAATGTATATACTAAAAGGTCAGTAGGAGCAAAATTTGTTTCATTATTCTGTATATGGATGATATTTTGCTTGCAAGCAATGATAAGGGTATGCTACATGAGGTGAAACAATTTCTCTCTAATAACTTTGATATGAAAGATATGGGTGATGCATCTTATATCATTGGAATTAAGATACATCGAGATAGAATACATGGTATTCTAGGTATGTGTCAAGAGACCTATATCAACAAGGTTTTAGAGAGGTTCCAGATGAAGGATTATTTGCCTAGTATAGCTCCTATTGTGAAGGATGACAAGTTCAATTTGGAATAGTGCCTAAAAAATGATCTTGAGTGGTAATAAATGAAAAACATTCATTATGCTTCAGCAATTGGAAGCTTAATGTATGCTCAGGTTTGCACTATACCCAACATTGCATTTGCTGTTGGAATGTTAGGTAGATATCAGAGCAATCCGGGTGTGGAACATTGGAAAGCTGCGAAGAAGGTAATGAGATACCTTCAAGGGACCAAAGACTACATGCTTATGTATAGATGGATTGATAATTTGAAAATCATTGGCTACTATAATTTAAACTACACTGGCTGCATTGATTCATGAAAATCAACTTCAGGACATATTTTTATGCTAGGTGGTGGAGCTCTATCATGGAGAAGTGAGAAACAGACATTGACTATTACTTCTACTATGGAAGCAGAGTTCGTATCTTTTTTTGAGGCTACTTTGCATGGTGTATGGGTTAAGAGTTTCATTTCTAGGCTTAGAATCATGGATTCTATTTCTAGGCCGCTGAAGATATATTGTGATAACTCAGCCGCTGTCTTCATGGCTAAGAATAATAAAAGTGGTAGTCGAAGCAAGCACATCGACATCAAGTATCTGGCCATAACGGAGCATGTTAAGGATAAATAAGTCATCATTGAGCATATGAATATTGATTTAATGATTTTCGATCCTTTGACTAAAGGCATGCCACCATTGAAATTTAAGGATCATGTAGATAAAATGAGACTTGGTTCCTCGATGTAATTTTCGTTGTAAGAGCAATATTATTAAAGAAACTCTAATTGTGATGTTTTCTCATATATGGTTGTGTACACATATTTATATATTTTACATTTGATGAGAAAAATCATTAAGTTTTGGACCAAGAATAAACATGGGGTTTATTCATAAAGTTGTATGGGCTATTATTGAGAAACATAATACATTGTGATACATGGAAGATAATACTTGCATTTAGAGGACCTATCACCATGATTCATGTGTTTTATTTCTTGTTGTTGTGAATAATGGTACATATGGATCAAGTGGGAGAATGTTGTTTTGCTCCTAAAAACTCGGTAATGTGATCCACATCACGTCCTCAACATTCAGAAAATGGTTGAGATCTTTGGCCCCTATTTGCACATACGAGGTAGTTTTCTGATGGGAAAAAACTGTATAAAACAACCGTGCATCTTCAACCTTGGTCCCTAAGCCAAACTCTCAAACTTTTTCTCGAACATCATCTAGTAAGTGAATGTTAAGGCTTAGAAGATCAAAGGCGTTGTTTTACAGGAAAAATATTCGGTTCTGAAATAAACCGAATCAATGGCCGAAGGTAACAATTTTGATTCGTTCTTCTACATTTCATTTGATCTAAATTATTTAAATCATTTAGTTTATCCAACACGGAATCCCTAGCCCATTTTTTGCTTTTTGCCTGCCTTCTTCATGGTTGTTCCTACTATTGTTTGCCATTTGGGTTACTCTTTTTGGGGGTGGATTTTTCTGGAGGTTTAGTTATGTAATCCCTAGCCTCCCTTTTGCTTTTCGGCTACCCTCATTTGCTTTTTTTTCTTTTGATTCGCCTCTGCCTCTATCTCTCTGGGTATGTTGTTCTTGCCTTTGTTTTGTTTGTTGTTTTTGTTTGTTGTTTTTTGTTTTTCTTCCCTTAGATTATTATTACTGTGTTTGTTTTACATTTGTGAATGTGGTGCCCCGCCTTTGCTGTAGAGGTTTTATAGTGCTATTAGGTTCTTAGCTTTCAATGAACTGATCATCATCTTGCTTGACCTTCTTGAGGAATCGACATATTCAAAACTTTCTTCCTCTTCTAGCTTGAATACTATTCTCCTATTTCTGCAATCAATCGTGGCTTGATATTTTCCTAGGAAATCCATTTCTAGGATTACATCATAGTTTATTATCTTCATCATGATTAATTCTGCATAAAGCTCCTTATTTGCCATGATTACTGGCACATGAGGTAACCAGTACTCAGACAACATGATTTCTCCTGAAGGGAGAGCAGTTCTAAAAGTTCTTCCCATGTGATCTCTAGGGTATTCTAACTTATCAACAAATACATATGATATGAAAGAATGAGTGGCCTCAGAGTAAAAAAGAACAGATGCCAGGCGGTTAGCGATAGAAATCTGACCTGTCACCACGTTGGATATCCCTACCTCTGCCTCTTCTCTGGTGTAGGCCATTACCCTAGCATCTGCCTGAGGAACTCTTTCCTGTCTTTCTTGCACTACTGGAGGTACTTCTGAACGGCTTTCATAGCTTAATCTGAGTGCATGAACTTGTGACTGCTGTAGATGTGAAAAATTTACTCCTGACACAGACTGGCAGTTCATGGGGTAATTCTTGATGAAATGACCTTCTTTTCCACACTAAAAACATGCATTTGTGCCAGCTCTACACTGACCCACATGTTTCTTCCCACAAGTAGGATAAGTGGGGTTACTTGGTACTGTAGTGGGGTTAGTCCTCCTTGACTGACTTCTGTTGTCTTGATTATGAGTTCCCTGAAAGTTACCCTTTCTCTTCTGTTAGGACTGAGGGCCTAGATTACTGGACTGATCAGGTCTTGTACTCTGATTGCCTTTACTATGTTGTCCATGTTGAGATACCTTGGCCAAGATCTTTTCTTTCTTCCTGGCTTCCCAGACCTTTTCCCTCTCTTCTTTCTATCGGGTAAGATGGTACTCTGCCCTCAAAGCACGACTAACGCAGTCGGCTACTAAGATTGGTGGGATTGGGCCAATGTTAATTAAGGTAGAAATCTCAAGCCTGAACACGCCTATCATCTTCTGTATCTTCTCTCTTTCCGTTGGTACTACATATGAACACAGGCGGGAGAGCTGATCAAATCTCCTGCAAACCTCACTGACGGACATGTCACCCTGCTGTAACTCTGAAAACTCTTTCTGTTGTGGTCAGAGTAATGTTGGATCATAGTATTTTTGATTGAACTCCTCTAAGATCTCCACCCATGACAACGTAGTCACGTCCTTCCTTATACAGACTATGTCCCACCAAAATCTTGCGTCCTTCCTAAGAACAAAGGATGCACACAAGACTTTTTCTTCCTCTGTTAGTTTCATAAAATCCATTATCATCTGGATCGAAGAAAGCCAATCTTCTGCTTCCAGGGGATTAGTTGAACCCTCAAATTTCGGAGGCCTCGTTTTCTGGAATCTCTCATATAGTGGCTCTTGGTTCACCCTAGCTGGTGGTTCCTGAACCATTTCTGGTGTAACTGGTGGCACTACTTATTCTGCCTCAGCTGCTTGTTGCACAGGAGTCCCTACTGATCCCTGCCCCTGTTCTAACTGTTCTAACCTCTGTCTTAATTCTGTGTTTTCTTTCATCTGATTTTCTAGAAGAGCCTGCAACTCTTCTATTCTATGAGACAAAGTTGGGCGTCCCCTTCTCCGTCTTTGACCTTGGCCCTGGTTTTCTATCCTGCTACTTTATATCCTAAAATCACACGATGAATTTGCATTAGATCCCCTATAAGAGGATTTACATCATTTCTTGTATTAATTTCTCATCATATACTTACTACAAAGTATGGGTCTCTACAGACCTTTACTTTCATGCATAACTAGTTACTGATCTTAACATAAACTTAACTTACTTAGATCGGTGAACAGGACATGCACGGAGTTAGGCGGAATATGGTCTACCAACTGCTCTGATACCAACTATGGCAACAGTTGGTACTCTAAACTAAACCCATCGTAAACTTGTTCTGATACCAATTGTGGTGGCCTGCCCTTGCTGTAGAGGTTCTATAATGCTATTACAGTCAACTCTGTAGTTAACCGCAATAGTATGTAGGTCTCTAGGGTCGCCAGCATCATACTTAACTTAAAAGCTGCTTACTAATTTTGTGAAATATTTTTTTTTCTTGATATAACAACTTGAAAACATATACATGTCTTGTTTGAGAATGTGATAAGGAAATCATGTTAACAAAATAACATATATATGGATCATGATTTCCTTATCACATAGTCTTGATTGAAAATCATGTTCTTTAAATTACGTGTTTAAATTTTCAAAACTGTACAGCGGAAAACTCATAGTAGGACCACCATCCCTCACCCAGTCCCCCTGGCATGTACATACCCTGTCCGTCGTCCACCGTGTACTACTGGTGAATAGGTCTCTTACCTGCAACATGTGAACAAACTAGTGAGCTATAGGCTCAGTAAATTCAAACATAAAAACATGAGATCATGACATGCAATACTATGCTTATGCATGAAACTTGACTCTGAAACACATGTTCATGGCTATATGTTAAGTCTTAAGATATTATCTGAAATTAGGTTCTAGTTTTGGGCCCCTGATTGGTCGTACCGTAAGGTGCGCATGACTGGGAGTGGTACTTTAGTGCTAACCTCTGCAGCCTTAACTGAAACTGAACATGAAAACCTCCTTGTGGGTCGAGAGGCCGATACGCCAATAACTAGTTTAATTACCATCTTTTCTGAAGTTCCAACTGGGTAGCATACTGATTGCCCCATAGTAGGAACCTATTGCATGTTTTGCTTGGGGTGTGAGTTTTATTAACCTCACTATAGTGCCTTGTGCACCTACATGTTTTCATGAGCTTGATACTTGTCTATCATGTGTACATGAATTATCTACTTGAAACATGAATTTCTACATGCATGACATGAACTTGACATGTGTATCGTGATGCAGATGGTCAACATCTGATATACATGCCAAACAACATATATAGCATCATAAAACATAACATGATTGTCCATGTTACAGTCAGGACAATGCTTAAACTTATAGAAAATCTGCTAACGTGAGCCTCTGCTGATCTGGAACTGCTGTCTCAGGGTGTCTGGTTTGAACTCTTATAAAAAAAATAATCGTTGATTATTTTCAATATATATCTTATACTTGAAACATGACAAAACATGTAAAAATCATATTTCCAGACTCTTTTTTTTTAGCTTCGAACACATCCTCCTACACGAGCGTGTTCGTGGCCGTGGGCTCCTCTGGACTTACGTGCATGGCCGTGTAATTCATGCAACATGACCGTATAATTCATGTATGTGTACACGGTTGGCTACACGACCATGTTTCTGGCCGTGTTTCCTGTTGTCGAACATGGTCTGTTACACGCCCCTTCCCATGGTCGTGTGCCATTCTACACGGCTCGATACACGATCATGTTCTTGGTCGTGGACCTCTCGGGTCTCAAACTCTCTCGAAACACGGTCATGTATGTGGGCATGTTCGGGGTCGTGTTCTGAACACGCCCTTGTATATGCCCGTGTACACGTCCGTGTTCATCTCAGAATTCTGATTCTGAGTCTGAAATTCTCATCTCTGTTTTTCTAAGGCTTTCATAGCCTTTGTTCTACCTCTTGCACTCAAAATTGATCTCAATAAGATTGTTTCAAGGTATAAACTACATTTCTACTATCATCAATCCATGATTTCATAAGCAAAATTTCATATTTTGCTTCCACTAATATTTTGACTCAACATTTTTAAAAATCAAAACTTTCTTAAAGAAAACTCACTGAAACTTGTTTTTCTAAACCATCAACTCACGAATTCGTGTTTAAAAACAACTAGACTTAAACCATGTTTCGATTTAACCGAAAATCTCAACATGCAAACTCACATTCTCTTTTTCTTCCTTAAACAACCCAGATTTTTCACCCAAAAACGTGAGAGAAAAAGGGATTACCTTGCTTGAAACTTGAGGACGTCTTGCTATGGAATCTTGACTGAAAACTTGAACGATTTTCTTGCTTGAAGAGAGAAATCCGAAACTATACTTAGAAAACACAGAGGATGATTTTTGGTTTCCTCTTCCGCTCTTTCTCTCTCTCTCTCTCTTTCTTTCTCTTTCTTTCTTTCTCTTTCTTTCTCTCTCTCCCAGCTGCTTCTTTGCAGCTCAAGAAGTGAATTGATTCACTTGGATTGCTGCCCCTCATGTGACCTCTCCTCCTTTCTCACCATTTTCTTTAATTTCTTTTAAAGAAATTGGCAATTTTCTTGGCTAATTTTGGCCATTGATCAAAGTAGCCTGCATATTAGCCATTGATCTCTTAATATGTATTTTCCACATACTTTTCTAATTATTTAAAATATCATGATTTGAATTAATATTTAGCTTTTACACTATGTTCATTAATTTATTGTCAAATTTTGACTAAAATTCAGTTAATCAAAATTTTCATCTGTTCTATATTCTGTAACATATCTCATCATGAATATACATTTACATATCTTATACAAAATTTTCCGAGAACGATAAATTTCTCGGTTATTACAGTGAAAATCATGATATCTCACTTTAATGTCAAATATTTTCAATATTCTAGATTGTGGTATTTTTGTTAATCAGTTGCTCTTGGTTTTTTATTGGTATTTTTTTCTTTTTGGTGTCTGAATGCTACTGCCCATTTTTAGTTCTTTGAGCTTTTTCTTATATATGATATATAATTTCATTATAATGGCAAATATTTTCAATGCCAGCGATTACGTGAGATCAGTTTTTTCGGGTATGTTTTGTTAGTGAAATTTCTAGATTATGTTTTTTTTTTTTCCTTATTGCTCATTCTTGGTTTTTAATTGGTGCTTTTTTGGTGTTTTTGATTCGCAATTGCAACCATCCCCACCCTCTTTTTTTTTTTTTTTTGGCTTTTTGTTATACAGATTTTTTTTTATTTGACTTCGGTTGCTGGCTTGGTTAGCGCTGGGATTTAGGTTATCAATGGGTATTTGGGCTTTTGGTCTTCTCCCCCCTTCCCCTTTTTTTGGTTGGTTTAGTTTGTGGTTGTAACCAGATTTGCATGTCTATCATTTGATTTCTATGGAGGCATTGTGTGAATGAATTCATTTATTAGTTAGTTTTGGATTATGTTTTAGTTGTAAGCATTGATCCTGTTGAAGCCGTGTGTACTAAGTTTGAATATTTTATGCTTTGCATTTATGGTAACAGTGATAAGTTGTTCATGCTACAGTGTTGACATGCTTTCTTGCATTAGTAATTTGCTTTAGGCTCATATAGATACAATTAATGAATTGTTTATTTCATAACACATGGCTAGAAACATAAATTTGTACCAATTTTTGGTTTTTTGATTTCTAGACTTATCCATGTGTGATTACGTGTCTGCATGTGATTGCTAATGTATTCATTTACAAATTTGTGGTTATGCATATTAATAATGTACATAGTATTGCTTTGATATTTGGTATTGTATCAGTTCTTTTGTTCGAGTTTACTTAGTGTTGTTTCTCTTTGTGTGAGTTCATTTACTGCTCTTGGTTTTGATTCTATCATTTTTACGATTATCTTTGCAGAGGCTTACACAGCTAACTTTAATAGAGATCAAGTATCATTAATTGCTTCCTGAATCTGTTAATGCTTCTTGCTCTCTTGAGTGTGTGTGTGTGTGTGTGCGCGCGCGCGTGTGTGTTATGCATGTATTTTGCATTTATGTTAGGTTCTATTTTGTCTTTATCTATTTTTATTAGTTTATCAACTAATTGTTAACAACAAAGTTAAATCCTGATCATCTTTGATTGGATTTTGGTGCCCTTGATCCTGCTTTTTCTTGCTCTTTTTATCTCTCTTTTAGTCATAAATTAGTTTTATTAACTTACCAATTATTTGTAAGCAATGCTTTTAAAATCTTATCATTTTTGGTTAGGTTAATACTATTATTGGTATTTTGTTTAAAAGTGATATCTTTCACTAAAGAGATTCATAGTTTTTTGGTTTCTTTGATCCATGTATATTATAAGCCTTCGATCTTGGTCCTTTTTTCATTTTTTAGTTTGGAGATCCGAGGTTATAACAGTAGTTTTCTTAATTTAATTATTTATTATTATTTTATTATTGCTTTCACGTGTTTACATTGTTGATTAGTTGGCAATAATGAGTGCAAATTCTTTGATGCGTTGAGTTTGGTGCAAGTTGTCCAAAAGTTGCTGTGAGAATGTAATTATGTATATGAATCCTTTTTAACCAATTTTGATATTACAGTTTTGTCATCTTTTTCTCTGTCTCCTGATTTTTCCAAGTCCCTCTATTTTGCCCCTTATCAAATAACTCAATTTTTATTGCTAAGTCTTTGGCTATATTGTTCAACTAGCTACTACTATATATCTTTTTAAAATGTTTTTGCAACTCACATATGTTGGTTTGTCATATATAGTCTTTGAACCAATATAATAATGCCCCATTCTAAGCCTATTCCCTATTTTAAAACAGATTTTGTGTACCTAACTACACTATGTTAGCTAAACCAATTTTTTGTTCTTCCCATTATCTTTGTTAACTGGTTTTATGTATTTATCATACTCTTTGATCCTTACAAAAACAACAAAGTGGTAACCCTCTGTTTCTTCTTTATGTTGTTTCAATTCTTTCTAAGTTTTTGTTTTAGACATATTTTTTATTTACCTATTCACCTAGTAGCTTTTGAACAACTGGGCAAATAACTCTATTCATTCAATCTATAATATGCACATGCCATAATTTGTGCGACAAGATTTTGGTTTGACAGTGTGATATTTATTTTGTTCAGTTGCCACTAATACCCATTTTTGAGAGGTATTTTGACTGACAGCTAATAAATAAATATTTTTTTTAGAGAAATAAGTTTGTCATATATTGTTGGCATTGGCAAATTCTTGAGCCAACAATCCCCTTCTTTATCTATTTTACATATATATATATATAATACTTTTGGACTGGAGAATGCAACGAAAAGGTGGACGAAAGGAAAAGAAGAAGAAGGAATGAAGAGGAAAAAAAATATTGTTGTATAATTTTATTCCAAATGTATTTAGATCAAAATTATATAATTGTATTTGGATATGTAATTATTAGACGTAAATAATTTGAGGGCTATTGTTTGGTATTATTAAAGCATGTTAGGATTAAATTTTATATAACTGTATTTATGCATTAATGGTCGAGACTGTATTTGTCAAGGGTAAACAAAAAGAGAAGGAGAGAAAGAAAGAGACAGAGAAGAGAAGGAGAGAGAGTGTAGGAAAAAAAACGAATAAAAAAAATAAAAACTTAACATGCAATAAATGGTCAATGAGAAGCATCTATTATGAGATAAGTCACATGTTACATTCACAACAAAAACTTGAAAATATAACAACAATACAGGTTACGCAAGAAGAAAAATAAATAAATAAATAACAACTTAGTATATAATAAATGACTGATAAAAATCAGTTTCTTTGATTCGAGTCCTATATCACAACTGTAATAAACCAAGTTTATTGTATTGATCCAACAAATTTAGTAGCAAATTACTGTTGTTCAAATGGAAGAGTTAAGAACTTCAAAATCTTGTTCTTAAGATGGAAAGAGTTAAGAATTTGAAAATATAATAGTAATAAGACTATACATGTGACGTCCCGCCCTACGTAGGGTTAAACAGCACTATTACAGTCAGCTACTGTTACCGACTGCAATAGACTGCAACCACTTAAGTCGTCGGCAACTTACTTTTAACTTGCTTTTAACTTATTCTGATATCAGCTAAAATTTTATTTTATTTTTTTTACTTGACGTGGAAATTCTATTTTCGTAAAAACATTTACTATAGTAAATATTTTTTCTTTATCATAACTTGATATACATCGTTTTAATACTCTTTTAAACAGCTTAGCGGAAGACTCATAGCAATACCATAACCCTCAACCCGTCCCTTGGCACATGCAGATCTCATCCGTCATCCATCACTTGTCTTATCTTCGTGTAGGATGCTTACTTGCAACATAAACAAACTTGTGAGCGACAGGCTCAGTAAGTTCAAACATACATTCATGACGTATAATAATTCACACTATATAGGATAGGATGAATCTGATACCTGCTGTAACCTCTGAACATTGTATAACGTATATCGTACATTTGCTTAACATCATGAACATACTTTACATCATAATCATAAACATACTAACTGCACTTATCATGCTTAACATCATGAACATACTTTACATCATATCATAAACATACTAAACATCATATCATAAACATACTAACTGCACTTATCATGCTTAACATCATGAACATATTTTGCATCATATCATAAACATACTAACTGCACTTATCATGTTTAACCTCTTGAACATGCTTTCATACTTGAACCTCGTGAACCAACTGTAACATCGTGAATGTGCTTAACATACTTGAACCTCGTGAACCATCTATAACATCGTGAACGTACTTAACATACTTGAAACTTGTGAACCAACTGTAACATCGTGATCGTGCTTAACATACTTGAATCTCTTTAACCAACTGTAACATCGTGATCGTGCTTAACATACTTGAATCTCGTGAACCAACTGTAACATCGTGATCGTACTTAACATACTTGAATCTCGTGAACCAACTATAACTTCGTGATCGTGCTTAACATACTTGAATCTCATGAACCAACTGTAACATCGTGATCGTGCTTAACATACTTGAATCTCGTGAACCAACTATAACATCGTGATCGTGCTTAACATACTTGAATCTCGTGAACCAACTGTAACATCGTGATCGTGCTTAATATACTTGAATCTCGTGAACCAACCGTAACATCGTGAACATGCTTAACATACTTGGCATCATGAACATGGTTTTCACGCTTAACATACTTGAAACATCGTAGACATACTTATGTATTCTTGAACATCGTAACATAATATACTTGAAACATAACATACTTATTGTAGGTTTATACATCGTAAACATAACATATATCATCATACTTATTATCGTGAAAGTACTTTCACATTTAACATCATGAATATACATATCGTACTAAGATACATAAAACATCGTAAATATACTTAAGCATCGTAACTTATACTTACGTATGCTTAAACATCCTTAATATTCAACATAACATGGATCATTAACATAATAAACAACATGCATTACTTTTGCATTACTATTCATATAGTAATTCTGATCACGAACAGTATTTACGTCGTGAACATATCATATTTTAAACTTCCGCACTCGGGACATACCATCGTCGGATTGGAGGCCATAAACATGAATAATACTGTTGACTATGAATAATACCATTGACCGTAACAGTATCTTTGACCGCGACGATACACGTAGTGTTAGTATATCTTATGCTTGTTATAGGCTGCATTTTAAATCTTGGGTCTTTATCTTTCATTACGTTCTGGTTTTGGACCCCTGATTGGTCGTACCGTAATACGCGCATGATTGGGAGCGGTACTTTAGTGTTGACCTCCGTAGTCTTAACTGAAACTGAACATGAAAACCTTTCCGTGGGTCGAGAGGCCAGTACGCCAATAACTAGTTTAATTACCATCTTTTATGAAGTTCCAACTGGGTAGCATACTGATTGCCCCATAGTAGAAACCTATTACATGTTTTACTTGGGGTGTGAGTTTTATTAATCTCACTAAAGTGCCTTGTGCACCTACTTGTTTTCATGCTTAAAACTTGTCTATCATGTGTACCTGAATCATCTACATGGAACATGAATCTCTACATGCATGACATGAACTTAACATGAGTATCGTGATGCAGACAATCAATGTCTAACATATACATCATACAACAAAACATAACATCATAATCATAAAAGTATCAAGTCAATTTGCATTTGACTTAAACATAATACATAGTTCATAACATGGCTTTCGTAACATTCATATCATAGTATCTTGACACTAAAACTGCACATAGAACACATAAACATAACCAGTCCATTTATATTGCAGACATGGAAATATTTAAACTTACATGCTGCATATAGAACACGTAACACATAAACATAGACCTAACATGTCAGTTTATGTTACAGACAAATAAATGCTTGAACTTGCTGTTACTTTGCTAGTATCTCCTTTCTTGCTTTGTGGATCTGCAGACGTTCCTTCGTTGTGTCTGGATCGGGTTCCTATAACTGAAAGAATCATGGTTATTGTTTGCACACTTATCTCATACATAAAACTTAATAAAACGTAAAAATTCTACGTTTCATTCCCTGATATAAACTTAGGGGCCTAATATCCCATTTATAACATTTTTGCTAAACTTTGACAAAATTACCACTTAACCCCTAATGTGATTTTTTTTTCATCGTAACCTTACTTTTCCTTGATTTACAACTTAGTTCTGGCTCTTAGAATCTTAATTAAGTCGTTTTAAATCCATTAGGACATTTTTCTATCATTCCTGGAATTTTCGGTCAAAATGTCCGTTTTGCCCTTGACGGGTCTTTAGGTCGTATCATTTTCATTTTAAATACTTAGACTAGATTTTCTAAGCCCAACAATCATAAAATAATTTTTCTTAGGCTTTTACCAAGCTTTTACAGCATTAATTGCTGAAATTCTCGGTTTACTTATACTTAGAACATCTGTCATCCTTTTCTGAGCCTAACTCATTCATTAATTCTTAAAATCGTTCGAGGGGGCTTGGGTTTCTATCCTGATCTCATTTTGCCCCTCGTTTCCTAAAATACCCTTTTTGTGCCGTTTTAGAAATTTCGGCAGCATTTCCACTTAATTTTTAGGTTCCCGGTGTTTAGGAAACGCTTCGAAACCGTCTAACATATTTCTATTTTACCACGTACTATACCAGAGGCCTATATTTTTATGTAAAACTCAACTTTTACGTGAAAATATTCACATTTTTACATATTTTCTTTTTCATCATTTTCATCCATTTTTCTTACAATTTCACGTGTCAAATTACATAATTAACATATAATCATTCCAAAATAAAAATTAAGGAACGAAGGGATAGAAATCACTACCAAAATCGTCCCATCGGCGATCGAATGCATTGTTCGATCTCGCGTGCACAAACTTTGATTCGCCGTTCTTCACATTTAAAATTCCATCTTGAAATTTCGATGCCGCAGATGTGTTCGGAACGTCAAAAATAGGCCAACGGGCCACTCTTGAATTTTTGGGGCCCGGTCGCCATTGACCAGCATTGACTGCTGGCGACATGGAGAAAGGAGGCCACCATCTCGTAGATCTCGACATGAGGAACTCATTGGTGGTGTCAATTTCGTCAATCGAAGCTCCTATGGCTGGAAACTAACCCCCGAAAGTGCGACAGTAGTGGCGTGCTTGAATCGCCATTTTCCCTACTTTTTTTCTTGAAATTAGCTTGGGGCTTTTGTTCCCCATGAAATTCTGAGCATTTTGGTATCCACCACATGACTCAACTCCGTCGGAAACGGCGAGTTTCACGGCGACGACACGATGATGACGGCACGACTTCGGGCGACGCAATCCGGCGGCCGTTGAGCTGAAACAACACCTAGGTTTTGTTCTACTCTTCACTACGAGTCTTTTGAGACCAGAATCACCTTGATCGGAGGTCGGATGGCGGAGAAATCGGCGTTTGAAAATTCCAGCCACCGTTTCCTTCGAGCGGCGTGTGCGGGCTGTTTCGGTGTCCAATCTGTCGACTCGACCCACCGTTAGACTCAGCTCGGCGAGAGCTTCCCAACGGTGCCAGTGGTGTCGAAAATGGATACCGTTTTCGACAGTTAGTTACTGTTCATTTATGGGGGTGTGGGGGAAAAAGAGAGGAGAAGAAAAGTTTATGGGGCTTTTCTTCAAATTTCTGATTTTTTGCCCCTTATATACTTTTTCGCCCAAAATTTCAACATAGGCTATCCTGACTAATTTGGGCATCCTGAATCCAAATATATCAGTTTTATTTTCATCTGAGATCATTTCGACCAGTTTCTGATACTGTAAATTCTCGGTCAAAAATTACCCTTGTGCTCAATTATCAAATTTGAGCATGCTGATAGGCTATCCTGACTAATTTGGGTATGCTAAATCCAAATTTATCAGTTTTAATTTCATTCAAGGTCATCTAGACCAGTTTTCTGATACTGCTTATTTCTCAGTCAAAATTTACATTTTGTGCTCAATTGACTAAATTGAACATATTGATTCTAAATATATCCGTTTTATATCAAGAAAAGACCATCTTGACTAATTTTTTGATACTGTGTTACACACACATACACACATGAAATCACTACGATATACATTTTAAACATGAAATACATTATGTACATTTCCGAGAATGATGAAATTAAATTACTAATTAGAAACAAGTATATATATGTTGATAACCAAAAATTAAATTACTAATTAGAAACAATAAGCATAAAATAAATAAATAAGGACATATAGTAAAAAAAAAAAAAGTAATTACATTGTTACAACATATAATTTACGCATTAATCAATTTACATAATTTTAATTATCTAACAATCAACATTATTACCGCAGTATAATTGAAAAGAAAGAGAGAGTGGCTGGAAATAAAGAAATCTAAATATATATAATTAACTAAAAAATAACTTAAATGATGATTTAACGTTTTCAAGATTTTAAACAATTTCAAACTGCCACTTCTTAAAGTGTTGGCAACGGCACCAAATTAAAAACAATAAACACGAACTCAATAAAAAGAGCCGCAATACCAATTACAAAGCAGGAAAAAGAGAAAAAAAAAAAGGGAGGAGACAAAAATATACTTAAGAAAAATAGAAAAAAAGAGGAAAAGAAGGGAGAGACAAAAAAAAAAAAGTTAGGAGAGGAAAAAAGGGGATATGAGGAAAATAATGAAACAAAAAAAAAAAAGCAAACTCTTTAAGTTATATAAATAAATTTGGCTTTCAAAAGTCACAAATCATGTTTCAAAAAAAAAAAAAGGGTTACAACATAATTTCACAATAACTTATTTTAAATCTAACAACGCAATATTTTAAAGACAAAAAATATTTCAAATTATTATCGTTTACAGACTTTTTGAAGATTTGTAACATTAAAAAAAGGGAGGGAGTTCAAATTGCTTGAAAATAATTATAGCTCACATATTTAAACATTTGATTATCAAATTAAACCTAAAAATAATTTAATAAACATTGACAATTTCATTGTAAATTATAAATAATTTTTTGCTTTTATTAAACAGATGGTTGATGAAATAATAAGCAAAAGCCTTTTGTCAACAAACCGTCGACGAAAACGGCCTTACCGTTCTTATCAATATGAAGATCCAACATTTAAAAACACTGAATATTTAGAAGACCAATGCAAGGCTGTTGAAACTCCTTTTTTAAACATTTCTAGATTAAGAATTAACAAAAGGCAAACTTTAACAAAATTAACGAGCCAAAATAAGTGGATAAATATATCTTCTTATGAGATCATTATTACCAGTTGATAATAATCCTTCAAAATTTGCCCAACTATATATATATAACACAGAAAATTAAATTCAAAATCGAATTGTATCATTTTCATTTGAAGATGCATTAATAGATTTAATAAAGTCAATAATTGAAAGCTTTATTAAAATGCTCAACGAAAATGACAAGTTAGTAAAACTCTTTTGAATTGTGAGAGAAATATACAAAGAACATGAGATTCTCTTCTATGAAATTAAGATTAATTGGACGATGATGTACAAATAATAACCAACATGAATTGCCTACTTCAAATAATATAAGAGGCCTTATAACGAGAGATATTGGTGAATATAAACAATAAGGAGATATTATAATCCAAAGAGAAAACAAATAATCTACAGAGAATTACAAAATTACACCCTTCCTATATGGCTTTGCAATATCCACTATTATTTCCCTATAAAGAAGATGGTTATATAATTGATTTAAAATGGAGTACAAACAACTCAAACCAAAAACCTTCAACAAATAGAGTTCTTATTAGAGCATTTTACTGCTATCAACTACCAAAGCAATACCTTATTTAAAAATGAAAGACTTTTCCAACGATATGTAGGTGATGCATATGCCACTGTTGAAGAAGATCGATTAGAATATATTAGAAAAAACCAAAGCAATTTAAGATATGAAATTTATCATGGTATTCAAAATGCCATAACAAAATGAGATACAGATGCAAGAGTAATAGGAGAAAGAATAATTTTTCCATCCAATTACATTGGTAGCCCTAGACATATGATTCAAAATTACTAAGATGCAACGGCAATATGTAGACACTACAGAAACTCAAATTTATTTATAACATTTACATGTAATCTTAAATGGCCTGAAATTACCTGAGCCTTAGCTACAATCTTAGGTCAAAAACCTAAAAATAGACTAGATATTATTATAAGGATCTTTAAGATGAAACTAAACAATATATTATTAGCCATTAAATTAGAATGCATATTTAAAACAATTATTACATTTAAGTTTCATTAACTACATGTTATTTAATTATACAAATATAAAATTTCCCTTACAAAATACGAAAAAAGAAAAGGGGAAGGGGGAGGGACCAGAAGAGGGATAGAGCAAAAGAAAAGAAGAAAAGGAGGGAGACATATATCTTAATATTAATAGAAAAACTAACACACTTCTCTCTCTCTCTCTTTCTCTCTTAACATTTGTCTACTTCTACAGATCTATATGTAGTCGAGTTTCATAAACGCGGTTTGCCATACTATCGCTTCTTATTTTGGTTAAATCATGAAAAAAAATTATATGAACCATCACAAATAGATAAATTTATTTTTGTAAAGATACCTGATTGAGGAAAAAAAAAAACCCATATGAATATAACATTATAGCAGAATTTATGATGTATGGACCATGTAGCATTGCCAAAATAGATGCTTCATGCATGAAAAATACTCATGTTCAAAAAAATTCCCTAAATAATTTGAAAATGAAACAACAATTGAAGAAAATAGATTTATCAATTACAAACGTAGAAACACAAATTTTTACATCCAAAAAGAAAACAACGCTATGTATTAAATGTCGAAATATGTGCGCAATCTATACTTATAAAATACCTATTTAAATATTTAACAAAAGGACCATATCGAATAAGAACTATAATAGAAGACAATATATGCGTAGAACAATCTGGACAAAATACATGCAAAGAAATAGATATAATTAAAAATTATATTACTTGCTGATATATATATAACATCATATGAGACTATGTGAAGATTATATAAATATCTAATACATCATAGAAATCCAGCCATATAACAACTACCGATCCATTTACCATGAATGTAAAACATAACATTCTAGTCAAACCAACAACTTATAAATGTGTACCCCCCCCCCCCCCCCCCCCCCCCCGCCTCGTGCGGGAGACGTCACCTAAAAACTCTTTGTTACTTTAATTTTTCTTTTTCAAAACATAATATAATGGGTTGCGGGATTTTTTTTTTTTTAAAACCATCGATATACATAGTAGTACAACTCTCCAAAATTGAATTATTATAGTTGGAAACTATTTTGTATTACTTGCATATAATACTATCATACTGTATTAAAAATAGTTAAAGTTAAACATAACAGTGTACTTTATACGATATCATACAATTGTATTTTTCTCTATCCTTTTCTTTCTTCTTGTGGAATTAGCCTGGCAGGTCCATAACCTTTATCATAACACTGGCACTTCATTCCTGCAGTCCAATCTATACACTGTGGCTCAGGTTACAGGTTGTTTACCTCGATTACCTGAACAAGTACAAACTGGTGAGCTACATGTCCAGTAAGTTCAGACATATCATTTAATACAATAAAATATCACAATGCAACTCTACAAAATGCATGGAGTTCATTATGCTCAATTTACATTTTGCATTGTTCATTTACTATGTCTATGGGCCCGTTTTGGTCGTACCGTGTGCGCTCTGTAAGAGGGGCCTGGGAGCGACCCTGACTCTCCCTCATCTATGGTATGTCTTTTGCTTCGACATAAGGTAATCTCCCCTCGCGAGAGGCCGGTACGCCAAACATTAAATCTTTTTCATTACCCTGTTGTTTACTATGCGATGTTACTTACTATGATGTCTTAACTGTTTCAGTGTACATATTCATAATTAATGTACTCAATATTATGCCTATTCAGTCCATAAATACTGTTTAAAAATCATCATCCATGCACTTAAACATTGGGCCGTGACTGGAACTGAAAATTAGGCACAAAACTTTAATTATACATTTTTGGAACAGTTGGAGCGCTTGGCACTCATCCCCGAGCGCCTGGCCCTTCATTTTATTTTTCTGTAAACTTAGGACAGAAACTTCAGCGCTTCGGCGCTCTATTTACAGCACTTGGTGCTTTTGAAAATTCGGTTCAAGCGCCTGGCGCTCATACCCTAGCGTCTGGCACTTCAGACAACTTTACACTAGTGCCTGGCACTCATACCCTAGCGCCTGGTGCTCATGCTGATTTTTATACTAATGCCTGGCACTCATACCCTAGAGCCTGGCACTCCTACTGGATATTTACCCTAGCGCCTGGCGCTTCCACTAAATTTTACACTAGTGCCTGGCGTTCATACTCTAGAGCCTGGCGCTTTAGCCAATTTTTACACTAGCGCCTGGCACTCATACCCTAGCGCCTGGCGCTCCTACTGAATTTAAAACACTAAATTTTGGCCGAGAGCTCAGCGCCGAGGCGCTCTTTGGCTAGCGCTTAGCGCTTGGCTCCAGTAAAAATAGGTTTTTAAACACATTTTGACAACAAAGCCATTTCTCATGCATACATTCAACCCTAAAACACGTTTAAAGCATTCTAGGGTCAAAATCCATAAAACACAATCATATACACGTAACACATCACTGCACACTCGCATACTTGCCAATTTAGGTGTTTTAACGAGTTCACAACAACATATAACATTTCTAGCCAAAGAATTTAGGCTATTCATAAATTGACATTCAAGAATAATACAGTGTTCCAATTGTTCATGTTCAGACATTTAAATGCCAGAACTTACCAGAAATTTGTTTCTGTTTCCTTTCCTTAGTTTTCCGTCGTTGCCCTATAGCGAAACAATTCAACATTCAGTGAAATGTTTATAGGTCAACACTAGAACATTTAAACACTTCTTCTATACATTGTCATCATTAAACCCTTAGCCTTGGTTATTAGTCCAAAAATTTCGACATTATAACGGCTTAAATTCTCATTTTCCCACTGTGCCAAAACCGCTTAAATCGCGTTATTGAACACAGTTTTCATTATAAACCTGCTCAAAGTCCCAATACATAACCATAATTCATTCTCATAATCAGGGTATAACAATGTTTCCAAAAATTTAGGGTTTCACTCACAACCCTAAATTTTCCTCTTTGTCTTTCTTCCTTTCAACACTCATACACCACATAAATTCCTTTTCCCATTTCATAATACATAATTATCACTATTCCATAAGGTTTTCACCCTTCCTTTCACGTAAATTTTTCCTCCCCCATGTAACACTTTTGTTTTCAAAAACTAAACCCACAAACACTTCAAAAACAAGTTCAAAACATGTTTTTTCCACATGATTTTCATCAAAACACTCAAAAACACTCTAACTCCATTTTGTTCCACTATTCACATAAACATAAAAACACTTAAAAACAAGCATTGAAACAGAATTTTGAAGAACTTACTTGAGCTTTAAGGTGAATACTCCTCTACTTGAAGTTTTCTCACACTTTTTCTTCAAAATTTGCAAGTTTTGAAACTTTGAAAATTTTTGTGAGTGAGGGAACGTAGGAGAAGAAGAAGAACAGAGAAAAATGGTATTTTCTGCTGTGGAGAACGTGAAAATCAGAGGAAAAAGTTTATACAAATCCTTAGGGGTATTTTTGTAATTTTTGAAAATTTTGGGGTCAAAATGAAAATTTCTTAGGGGCATTTTTGCAAAATTTTTGGAACTTTTTCAGCTGAAATACAGCTATTTCTCCCCCTTTCATCCACGAGCATGAGCAGATCAACATTGCATTTAATGCAATTTTCTTTCTAAATTTGATTTTAAAGGAAAATTCTAAAATTTCCTTAATTTTAATAGCCTTTGGATCAAAAAGAATGATTTGATCTCATCCATTGATTCTTATATTAATAAGAAAATATTATTTGTTTATACAGTATAGGTTTTTCTTTAATAACAGTATAATTTTCATCTGTCGAAATTTTGACCGAAAAGCTATACTGGCCAAATTTCGCAGTTTACCTCTCGAAATGCTATTAGAGCCTTTCGATGTATTTATATCATTTAAAACATTCTATAAACCCTAGATATTTCATTATTTTTCATCTGGGGTCTATATTTGTCACATTTTAAGTCTCAGTAGAATTCTGTTTTTCGATACCGAAAATGCACTATTTGAGGCATTTCGATTCGAAAATCGTTACATCTATAGCCAATAAAGCATTTATCAACTCTAATAAATATATTTATCAACTCTAATGATGATTTATTAGAGTGAAATTTATATATTTTTGTCACACTAATATATAAAAATTTTCACTATACAATGATCCCGAGAACGATCAAAAATCTCGGCTGTTACAATCCTCCCCCCTTAAAGAATTCTCGTCCTCAAGAATTTAAAACAAGTAGGGATATAGGGCTCTCATTTCATTTTCTCTTTCCCATGTAGCCTCTTCTATTTGGTGATTACGCCATAACACTTTGACCAATGGAATTGTCTTGTTCCTGAGTACCTTGTCTTCTCGTGCGAGTATTTGAACAGGCTTTTCCTCATAAGACAGGTCACTCTGTACTTGTATCGGCTCATATCTCAAAATGTGCGATGGATCAGGTACATATTTACGCAACATAGAGACATGAAAAACATCATGTACCTTGGATAAATCAGGTGGTAATGCCAATCTGTAAGCCACCTTCCCAATCCGTTTGATAACTTCGAATGGTCCGATGTATCTCGGACTGAGTTTGCCCTTCTTTCCAAAACGCATAACTCCTTTCATAGGTGCAACTTTAAGAAATACAAAGTCACCTTCTTGAAATTCAAGAAATCTGCGTCGTTTGTCGGCATAACTCTTTTGTCGACTTTGGACTGTTTTCATTCGTTTCTGTATCTTTTCAACTGCTTCTGAAGTCTCTTGAATAAAATCAATTTTATGCAGTTGCTTTTCTTTTAAATCGTACCAGTGGATTGGGGACCTGCACTTCCTGCCATAAAGAGCTTCATAGGGTGCCATTCCGATCGAAGCTTGATAACTGTTGTTGTAGGAGAACTCGATCAACGACAGTTTCTCATTCCATGCTTCTTTGAAATCCATGGCACAAGCTCGTAAGATATTCTCTAAAATCTGAATGATTCGCTCAGATTGTCCATCAGTTTGAGGATGAAAAGCCGTGCTAAACTTCAATTCTGTGTCCATCTCTTGTTGTACACACTTCCAGAATTTGGAGGTAAAACGACCATCTCGATCAGATACAATGGATCTTGGAACTCCATGTAATCTAATCACATTCGCAACGTACAAGCTTGCGAATTTCTCCAATGTGAATGTCGTTTTCACCGCTATGAATCGAGCTGTTTTCGTCAGTCGATCTACTATCACCCATATGGCATCATAACCTTCTCTTGTCTTGGGTAGCCCTACCACTAAATCCATGGTAATATGCTCCCATTTCCACTCTGGAATATCTAGAGGTTCTAATTTCCCGCCTGGGTGTTTGTGCTCAGCTTTGACTCTGTGGCAAGTTAGACATCGACTAACAAACTCAGCAATGTCATTCTTCATTCTCTTCCACCAAAATTGTAATCTTAAGTCATGATGCATTTTGGTGGCTCCTGGATGAATAGAATAGGGTGTTTGATGGGCTTCTTTCATAATCTGCTCCTTCAATTCTTTATTGGCAGGTATGCAAATTCTTCCTTTCATCATCAGCATTCCATCTGTCTCGATGCTGAAGTCAATTTCTTCTCCTTTATTGAGTCGGTCTCTCATCTCTTGTAAGTACACATCTTGTCTCTGAGCCTCCTTAATCCTATCGTATAGTGTTGGTTTCAATTGTAACATAGCCAAACTTCCGGAAATCAATTCTATTTCTAATGAATTAATCTCCTTTTGTAGCGGCTTAAACAGTCCATCGATAGGTAATTGCTGTACCGATGTTGATTTGCGACTCAGTGCATCAGCAACTCTATTCGCTTTCCCTGGATGATATAAGATCTCGCAATCGTAGTCTTTTATGAGTTCTAGCCATCGCCGCTGTCTCATGTTCAACTCCTTTTGAGTAAAGAAGTATTTCAGGCTCTTGTGATCTGTGAAAATTTGATATTGAACACCATATAGATAATACCTCCAAATCTTTAATGCAAACACGACCACAGCTAGTTCCAAATCCTGAGTTGGATAATTCTTCTCATGATTCTTTAGTTATCGTGAAGCATAAGCTATAACTCTCCCGTTTTGCATCAATACCGCTCCTAATCCTTCTTTCGAAGCATCGCTGTAGATGTCGAATCTTTCCCCGTCAGTAGGAATGGCAAGGATAGGTGCACTTGTTAATCTCCTCTTTAATTTTTGGAAGCTTTCATCACATGCTGCTGTCCACTCGTACTTCTTTTCTTTTCTAGTTAATGCGTAAGTGGTTCAGCAAGCCTAGCGAATCCCTCCACAAAACGCCTGTAGTATCCGGCTAATCCCAGAAAACTACAAATTTCAGTAACGTTTTTCGGGATAGGCCACTTGCTAACAGCTTCAATCTTTGCGGAGTCAACAGAAATTCTATCCTTAGACACCTTGTGTCCTAGGAAATGAACTTGATCTAACCAAAATTCACACTTTGAAAATTTGACGTATAATTGGTGATCTCTGAGTGTTTGTAGTACCAATCGTAAGTGTTCTTCATGGTCCTCCCGGGTCTTCGAATAAACAAGGATGTCATCAATAAATACGATGACAAACTTATCTAAAAATTTCTTGAAGACTCGGTTCATCAAGTCCATGAAAGCAGCTGGAGCATTCGTCAATCCAAACAGCAACACCAGAAATTCATAGTGTCCGTATCTCGTCCTGAACGCCATCTTTGTTACATCACTATCTTTAATTCTCAGCTGATGGTACTCAGAACGTAGATCAATCTTCGAAAACACTGAGGCTCCCTTCAGTTGATCAAATAAATCGTCGATCCTGGGTAATGGGTACTTATTCTTGACGGTGGCTTTATTCAGCTCCCTGTAGTCTACACACATTCGTAGAGTTCCATCTTTCTTTTTCACGAATAGAATCGGAGCTCCCCAAGGCGAATAGCTCCGTCGAATGAATCCTCTATCCAATAACTCCTTTAATTGCGTCTGTAGCTCCTTCAGTTCGGCTGGAGCCATCCGATAAGGGGCCTTGGATATCGGTCCTGTTCCTGGTACTAATTCGATCTCAAAAGAAATTTCCCGTTCCGGTGGAAATCCAGGTAATTCATTTGGAAATACATCCACAAATTCGTTGACTATGGGAATATCCTTTGGTTGTAACTTTTCTTCTTTTGTCACGTCAGTTACAAAGGCTAGATATCCCACGCATCCTTTAGCTATCAGCTTGTGAGCCTTTATTGAATTGATCATGATCTTCAATGGCTTTGGAGGTGAAGCGACATATTCAAAGCTTTCTTCTCCCCTTGGTCGAAAGATTATCCTTCGATGGCGATAGTCGATTGTAGCTTGATACTTTCCCAGGAAATCCATTCCTAGGATTACATCGTAATCCACTATCTTTATCACAATTAAATCAAGAAAAAGCTCTTTATTTGCCACAATTACTGGCACATGTCGTAACCAGTAATCTGACAACAATACTTCACCCGAAGGCAATATAGTCCTAAAGTTCATTCCAATTCTATCCTTAGCATGCTCTAACCTGGCGGCAAATTCTTGTGATGCAAATGAATGTGAAGCACCCAAATCAAATAAAGCACATGTCGAATGTTGAGCGATAGAAATGTGACCTGTAACAACAGTGGATGTGCCCGCTTCTGCATCCTCTTTTGTGTATGCCATCACTCGTGCGTTGGTTGGAGGTACCTTTTCAATTTGCTCCTGTTGTCGTGATGACGTCTCTGCCTTTGCTGTAATAGTATGCATCTGAGGATTTGGCAGACGCTGAGGAACCATGCCAGCTTGATTCTGTCGGTTACTTGGGCAACTTCTTGCATAATGGCCTTCTTTGCCACAGTAGTAACAAACATTTCGGCCTAGTCTGCATTCTCCTAAGTGCTTTTTTCTGCACGTAGGACAATTTGGTGTGCTCACAGGGCCTGGTGTACTGGGACCAGCATTTGCTGCATTCTTCTGTTGCTGGTTCCTGTTACCCCTGAAATTCCATTTTCTTTTATTGGAATTCTAAGGCCTCCGTCCACCTCCTTGCCCAGACTTTGAAAATTGGTTCGAGTGATGTCCCTGTGGTGTTTGACTTCCACCTTGACCTTGTTTCAATTGTTGTCTCTCCTTTTTCCGAGCTTCCCATACTTGAGCCCGTTCTTCTTTGGCTCTTGTCAAGTGAAATTCAGCTTTTAAGGCTCAGGAGACACATTCCGCCACTGACGTGGGTGGAGATGCTGCACTGTCGACCATTACGGCAATTTCTGGTCGAAATGTCCCAATCGTCTTCCGAATACGATCCCCTTCAGTAGGGACCATATATGGACATAATCTCGACAGCCGGTCGAACTTGCGGTATACTTCCATCACTGTCATGTTTCCTTACTTCAAATTCTCGAACTCTCTCAGTTGTGGTCCGAGAGTAGCAGGGTCGTAATATTTTTGATTAAATTCTTCCACAAAATCATTCCATGTCATCTGACTCTCGTTTCTTCTCAAACAAACAGTTTCCTACCAGTATCATGTATCTCTGTTCAGCACGTACGAAGCACAGAGAACTTTTTCCCTATCGGTCAAATTCATAAAATTGATGATCCTCTGAAAGGATGATAGCCACTCTTCAGCTTCTAACGGATCTAAGGATCCATCAAACTCTGGTGGTCTCATTCGTCGAAACCTTTCATATAAGGGTTCCTGTGGAATGATGATTTGTGGTTCCGGAATCCTTTCCCCCGAAGCTGAGACTGCCGGGGAATTAGGTCTAACTTCCGGAGTTACAGGAGCTTCTGGTGCCATGGGTGGTGGTGAAGCTTCCCTTTCTGCACGTTCGCGATGTATCTGATTTAGTTGGTCTCTTAACGCTTGATTCTCTTGTATTTGGGTTGCCAATAAGGCTTCCAATTCGGTCACCCTTTCAGTCAGGGTGGGAGGTCTACCACGTCTAGGAGGTTGGTCTCTCCTTCGTGCCATTTAGTTCCTTTAGATCTATCAACACAGATCAAACGTTCAGTATCGATATTGAGAGAAATATCATTAATTTTCTCTTTTTATTTATCATCATTTATAGGTAATTTCATTCACCAATGAAATCATAATAGAATATGCAATCACTTAATCTTAAGTAAGCGACCATGTTATAAACATATTCTTGTATTCACATACAAATAATTCACATCTAGTACTTATACATATTCCAGTCAGTTTCCATGATATACAAAACCTGTATTTATATACACATAAGTTAATTTCAATAACTTATGGGGTATCACTTCTATCCTCATCACTGTCCAAAGGAAATTCCTCTGGATCTTCTTCACTGTCATCCTCATTTTCATTGGTCGAGTCACTAATTACATGGACTGGACCCGCAATACATGATTCGTCTGAGGATTTCACATCGTCATTCTCCCTCACCAGTGGTGGTTCATCAAGTCTGGAGGATACGTCACCGCGGGGATCATGATCTCTCATTATCTGATCATATTTTTCTATTAACATTTTTCTTTCTACTTCCCTTACTGAAATAATATATTGCTCCAGTGTCTCGTTGAGTGCAGGGACCGTGCGAAGCTTCAGTTCGTGAGTTAATCCTCTCCAGAACATTCCACACTGCTCCACTTCGGTTAGGGTTGGCCAGGGACTACTCAAAATAATCTCATCCCGAAAACGAGCTGCATAAGATACTACTGTGTCTGACAGATGCATCCTAAAATTCTCTGCTTTCATAACAAAATTTCGACCCTCTGTAAACGTTGGAGCCATAGGTGGTGATGATGACGATGGTACATCTGCAGTTGAATGAGTCATTTCCGACGTTCTTGTCATTCGGAGTCGAATAACAGGTCTTTTCCCAGTTGTTCGGGAATCTGGTCGGTTACTCATTTTCAAATCCTAGTATTCATGCATTACGTATAAAATTTAGAATAAGAAAACATTGAAACATTAACTTACTTGGACTGCGCAGAAAGAAATGCTCGCAATGTTATAATAGGTTATGGAGAACCGTCCGCTCTGATACCACCTTGTAACACCCCCCGCCTCGTGCGGGAGACGTCACCTAAAAACTCTTTGTTACTTTAATTTTTCTTTTTCAAAACATAACATAATGGGTTGCGGGAATTTTTTTTTTTAAAACCATCGATATACATAGTAGTACAACTTCTCCAAAACTGAATTATTATAGTTGGAAACTATTTTGTATTACTTGCATATAATACTGTCATATTGTATTAAAAATAGTTAAAGTTAAACATAACAGTGTACTTTATACGATATCATACAATTGTATTTTTCTCTATCCTTTTCTTTCTTCTTGCGGAATTAGCCTGGCAGGTACATAACCTTTATCATGACACTGGCACTTCATTCCTGCATTCCAATCCATATACTGTGGCTCAGGTTACAAGTTGTTTACCTCAATTACCTGAACAAGAACAAACTAGTGAGCTACATGCCCAGTAAGTTCAGACATATCATTTAATACAATAAAATATCACAATGCAACTCTACAAAATGCATGGAGTTCATTATGCTCAATTTACATTTTGCATTGTTCATTTACTATGTCTATGGGCCCGTTTTGGTCGTACCGTGTGCGTGCTGTAAGAGGGGCCTGGGAGCGACCCTGACTCTCCCTCATCTATGGTATGTCTTTTGCTTCGACATAAGGTAACCTCCCCTTGCGAGAGGCCGGTACGCCAAACATTAAATCTTTTTCATTACCCTGTTGTTTACTGTGCGATGTTACTTACTATGATGTCTTAACTGTTTCAGTGTACATATTCATAATTAATGTACTCAATATTATGCCTATTCAGTCCAGAAATACTGTTTAAAAATCATCATCCGCGCACTTAAACATTGGGCCGTGACTGGAACTGAAAATGAGGCACAAAACTTTAATTATACATTTTTGGAACAGTTGGAGCGCTTGGCACTCATCCCCGAGCGCCTGGCCCTTCATTTTATTTTTCTGTAAACTTAGGATAGAAACTTCAGCGCTTCGGCGCTCTATTTACAGCGCTTGGCGCTTTTGAAAATCCGGTTCAAGCGCCTGGCGCTCATACCCTAGCGCCTGGCACTTCAGACAACTTTACACTAGCGCCTGGCGCTCATACCCTAGCACCTGGCGCTCATGCTGATTTTTATACTAGTGCCTGGCACTCATACCCTAGAGCCTGGCACTCCTACTGGATATTTACCCTAGCACCTGGTGCTCATACCCTAGGGCCTGGCGCTTCCACTAAATTTTACACTAGCGCCTAGCGCTCATACCCTAGCGCCTAGCGCTTTAGCCAATTTTTACACTAGCGCCTAGCGCTTATACCCTAGCGCCTGGCGCTCTTACTGAATTTTAAACACCAAATTTTGGCCGAGAGCTCAGCGCCGAGGCGCTCTTTGGCTAGCGCTTAGCGCTTGGCTCCGGTAAAAATAGGTTTTTAAACACATTTTGACACCAAAGCCATTTCTCATGCATACATTCAACCCTAAAACATGTTTAAAGCATTCTAGGGTCAAAATCCATAAAACACAATCATATACACGTAACACATCACTGCACACTCGCATACTTGCCAATTTAGGCTTTTGAACGAGTTCACAACAACATATAATATTTCTAGCCAAAGAATTTAGGCTATTCATAAATTGACATTCAAGAATAACACAGTGTTCCAGTTGTTCATATTCAGACATTTAAATGCCAGAACTTACCAGAAATTTGTTTCTGTTTCCTTTCCTTAGTTTTTCATCGTTGCCCTATAGCGAAACAGTTCAACATTGAGTGAAATGTTTATAGGTCAACACTAGAACATTTAAACACTTCTTCTATACATTGTCATCATTAAACCCTTAGCCTTGGTTATAAGTCCGAAAATTTCGGCATTATAACGGCTTAAATTCTCATTTTCCCACTGTGCCAAAACTGCTTAAATCGCGTTATTGAACACAGTTTTCATTATAAACCTGCTCAAAATCCCAATACATAACCATAATTCATTCTCATAATCAGGGTATAACAATGTTTCCAAAAATTTAGGGTTTCACTCACAACCCTAAATTTTCCTCTTTGTCTTTCTTCCTTTCAACACTCATACACTACATAAATTCCTTTTCCCATTTCATAATACATAATTATCACTATTCCATAAGGTTTTCACCCTTCCTTTCACGTAAATTTTTCCTCCCCCATGTAACACTTTTGTTTTCAAAAACTAACCCCACAAACACTTCAAAAACAAGTTCAAAACATGTTTTTTCCACATGATTTTCATCAAAACACTCAAAAACACTCTAACTCCATTTTGTTCTACTATTCACATAAACACAAAAACACTTAAAAACAAGCATTAAAACAGAATTTTGAAGAATTTACTTGAGCTTTAAGGTGAATACTCCTCTACTTGAAGTTTTCTCACACTTTTTCTTCAAAATTTGCAAGTTTTGAAACTTTGAAAATTTTTGTGAGTGAGGGAACGTAGGAGAAGAAGAAGAACAGAGAAAAATGGTATTTTCTACTGTGGAGAACATGAAAATCAGAGGAAAAAGTTTATACAAATCCTTAGGGGTATTTTTGTAATTTTTGAAAATTTTGGGGTCAAAATGAAAATTTCTTGGGGGTATTTTTGTAAAATTTTTGGAACTTTTTCAGCTGAAATACAGCTGTTTCTCCCCCTTTCTTCCACGTGCATGAGCAGATCAACATTGCATTTAATGCAATTTTCTTTCTAAATTTGATTTTAAAGGAAAATTCTAAAATTTCCTTAATTTTAATAGCCTTTGGATCAAAAAGGATGATTTGATCTCATCCATTGATTCTTATATTAATAAGAAAATATTATTTGTTTATATAGTATAGGTTTTTCTTTAATAACAGTATAATTTTCATCTGTCGAAATTTTGACCGAAAAGCTGTATTGGCCAAATTTCACAGTTTACCTCTCGAAATGCTATTAAAGCCTTTCGATGCATTTATATCATTTAAAACATTCCATAAACCCTAGATATTTCATTATTTTTTATCTGGGGTCTATGTTTGCCACATTTTAAGTCTCAGTAGAATTCTGTTTTTCGATACCGAAAATGCACTATTTGAGACATTTCGATTCGAAAATCGTTACATCTATAGCTAATAAAGCATTTACAACTCTAATAAATATATTTATCAACTCTAATGATGATTTATTAGAGTGAAATTTATATATTTTCGTCACACTAATATATAAAAATTTTCACTATACAATGATCCCGAGAACGATCAAAAATCTCGGCTGTTACAAAATGTAACAAGACAACCAAGCATTCATAAAACAGCTTTAATTGAGTGGATGGAAATAAATAAATCAAACATTGAAGCTAGACAACTTTCCTACATACAATTACCCACTAAGTCAGTGTGGAATAATAAAGATAAAATTTGGCCACCTTGATAAATAGGACATACAATTGGATGAACTCATTATATTCATTCAAGTTCAGGAGAATTATATTATCTAAAATTATTTCCAAACCATCGAAAAGGTGCAGAAAGCTACGATTTTCTTCATACAATTAATAATGTAGTATATCCCACGAATCAAGCGGCATGTAATACATTAGGATTATTAGGAAATGACAAAGAATGGGATGAATCAATATCAAAACCTTTCTTATGGTCAACATCAATTCAAATATGGCAATTATTTATTATAATTTTATTATTTGGTAATGTCAACAATCCAATGAATTATTAGCAAAACATTAGAAACTTATGATAGAAGATATCTAACATAGAGTTAGAACAACAACCAAAATTTTATAATTCCAAAAAATGAATTATATAATTATGTATACTATGAGTTAGAAAAACTATTAAATGCAAATTCATTTACTTTAATAAGTTTTAAGTTACCTCTTCCCACCAGATCATTAATTGACGATCTAAATACTAAATTATCATGAGAAGAACTTAATTACAATGCAACTGAATTAAAGGAAGAAAATATTATCTAAACAAAAAAATTTAAATGATGAACAATGATATATTTATGAACAAATCAAAGGATCGCTTCAAAACAAAGAACAAAAGCTATCCTTTATTCATGGTCATGGAGGAACAGGTAAAATATATTTATGGAATGCAATTATTACTAAAATAAAATCATACAATGATGTTATCTTAGCAGTTTCATTTTCTAGAATTACTTCATTATTATCGAAAGGAAGGACTACATATTCTAAATTCTGAATACCATTATCAATAGATAAATTTTCCACTTGTCATATAAAAATAAGAACTCAACTAGCAAAATTAATTAAAAAACATCATTAATAATATGGGATGAAGCACCAATGAACAATAAACATTATTTTGAAGCTTTAGACAAAATATTTTAAGTCCTCAAAAATAATTTTGGTTAACCATTTAGTGGAATGACAATTATCTTTGATAGTCATTTTTGACAAATATTATCTGTTATACCTCCAGGAATAAAAGAATATACAATAGATGCATGTATAAGTAACTCTTATTTATCACCACATTTCAAGGTATTAACATTAATACAAAATATGAGGCCAAAACACCTATACATTACAGAACAAAAAAAATAAAAATAAATGAATTCTCAAATTGGGAGTATTGGAAACGGCATAGCAGAAAGAATAAAATGTCTAGAAAACAAAGATGCTAAATGGATTAAAATCCTAGAAAAATACATAATACATTATGAATGAAATCTAATTGAAAAAATTTTAAAAATAATTTATGAAATCATAAAAAAA
The DNA here is from genome assembly GCA_035233585.1 of Antiaris toxicaria. Classification (NCBI taxonomy): domain Eukaryota; kingdom Viridiplantae; phylum Streptophyta; class Magnoliopsida; order Rosales; family Moraceae; genus Antiaris; species Antiaris toxicaria. Next base: position 5,571,827 of record CP141155.1, read on the forward strand.
AAAACTATAACAACATTAAATATCTACAATAATGATCTATAGTAATACCAAAAAACAAAACAGCAGATGATATCAACAAATATATATTGTCATTATACTCGATGAATGAAAATCTTATTATAATTATGATGCAATTAGAGTTCCACCACATGAATTAAATCTTCAAATTAGAGTTCCAATAATGTTGTTATGAAAATTAAGCTAATTAATTGGTTTGTGCAACTAAACAAGACATATCATCACATAATTGACACCTAAAATTATAAAAGGACAAATCATAAGCAAGGGAAACTCAAATGAAAAGGTCTATATTCCTAAAATAAAAATGATTGTAAATGAACGTAGATGGCCCTTCAGATTAAAAAGATGACAATTCCCTACAAAAATTTGTTATTCTATGACAATAAATAAAAGTCAAAGCCAATTGCCAAATAAAATTTGTGTTTACTTAGAAAATGATATTTTTACACACGGTCAGTTATATGTAGCCTTAGTAAGAGTAACAATATCTAAAGGACTGTACATATTAATCCATAAATCAATAGAAAATATCCAAGCCGTATTAAAAATATTGTTTATAAAGAAATTTTGCTCAACAATATATAATGATAAAAATAAACTCATCAACTAGACATTGTTAATATATTATACCATTAATAGATATCCATTTTTCAAAACAATAGAAGGAAAATTTATTCATCAGAGTTCATCCATGTAAATATTTTTGAGTAATTGGTACAATATGACAACACCAATACCTTCACTTAAGCCAAACAAGCTATACGGATCAATGGAAGCTTGCATTAGTAAATTATGGCACAACAATGATTTTACAACAGGTCATCTATTCAACTTAGACTACGTCTTAGTTGATAACAAGATAAGAGCTTTCCTTCATATTATCCCAAGCTATATTCTATTGCATTTACATTGTTGCATATCATATTTAATTATAATTTAAAATAAATGGTATATATATCACATCGTATCACCTCAAGATACATAACAGGACAAATAATAATGCATTTATAAAATACAACATGAGGTAATACACAGATCAATTAAAGTCTAGTATGCAGATCATTTATTAGAGAAAATAGTAGAAGGATAAATATACCAAATCAGTAATTTTAACGTTGCACAAAACAAACCAAGATACAAAATCATACCTCATTGTGTAATGCTTCAATTTGCAAGAGCAAAATTATTTATCCCTATAACAAAAGAAAGACCAGATATTCCATTGCATAAGTTTTATTTCACAAAATTTGACCACCTACTGTCAAGGACCGATATCAATGAAGTATTAAATGGTATTATCTTTATATTATTTTATGCATATGTGCGCGCGCGTGCACACACACATACACAAAATACAAAAAAATTCCTTTTTTGCAAATTAATAACAATTTCAATTTATTTATATCAGATTTCATAGGCACATTAATAAAGGTTCAAGAAATCAAGCATACAAATATTAAAGGCAAAATGATATCAAGACACACACTAACACTGCAAAACATTAGGTAATTATATTAATAGCATTCATAACAAATATGATAAATAAATATTTACTAATTACTGCTATCATATTTCTATATTAATTTTCTCCCAATTGCAGGAGCGAAAAACTATAAGTAACGTTATGGGAGAAAATTAATATAGAAATATGATAGCAGTAATTAGGGGAGAAACTGCAAAAAAAATTTACAAAAATGTTTTGAAGACCTTAGATGATCCAATAATAATGATTTTCACTTTAATGGCCATGAAGCAATACATGGGTAATTTTTAGCAATTGCTATAACACATTTATATACACACACCACTATGTTAACAAAACACTGCTTATTATAACTTTTCTCTATTGAACAGGAAACACATATGTCGCAAGTACAAGCATAATAATATATTAAATCAATTTAGACACACATGAAATAAAAACGTTAAAAACAAGATAACAAACATTTTCTATCTTTACAGTGTGTATAACACAAAATTAATTATACTACATTTCACACTACAACAATTAGTGTTTTTTGTGAGAACAGAATGTCGATAAGTCTTTTGTAACGATATGTTATCGCAAATAAGTTGACACTAATACCCTATCGCTAATGAATTTTTTGCATTGTTGCAATTATAATAGCAATGACAGCCATTACTAAAAGCATCGATGCAAAGATCAGTTGGACTGGCATGGCAGCCATTTTTTGAGATGACAAAAATGAAACATGACATCACAAAAATGTGTGAATTAGCTGATGTGGCACTAATTATTTGTGATGACAATTTTTCATATGTCATCACTAATAATGATAATTGAATTGGTATTTTTGTCGTAAATAAATTTTATTTTATTTTGTATAATTTTTTCAATAAATTATTATTTTTTAATTTTATAGTTATATATTTAAATTCAAAATTAAGTAAAAATATGCGAATTATAATAATGAAAATAAATCATAATATTAAAAAAATTAAATCAAAATCATACATTTATTAAAAAAATCCAATAAATAAAGTATAATGTATTAGTTATAAAAAATATACATAAATAATAAATAGTGATTCAATCTCCTAAGCTGGCAGCAGTATCACTAGCATTGTCGTTGTCGTTGTCGTCTATAGCAATTGAACGAGACGGAGAACTTGGAGGGACATATGGCTCGAATGGGGGGACAGTTCTAAACTGAATATCCAAACGCATCTCAGCCAATATCTACTACATAATCTTATGGCTCTTGTAAAACTGCAGATTTCACTCGTACTGTTGTCATAAATACTGTTCCACATATGGGTCAACATCAGCTGAAGATCTGCCATTGGACTGTGAACCAGAAGATGAGGAAGTGCCAGCACCAGAGACAATCTTACATGGGAGTGTAGGGCCTATGCCAATCTTATGACCTCTGCGTGTATCCAAGACATGCTCAATAATGCTTTCCTCATCTACAAACGTTGGTGCGGATGATCCAAAAGCAGACTATGTCCTTTGGGTTCCCTCTCATCCTCTAGTGCATGCTACACATTAAAAAATAAATACATATTATAAGTATAGGGTTTAATTTGAATAAGAAATTATAATATTAATAAAAACTAACAAATATCTGCTCAGCTTGGGGGTTAACCCAAGTATTCAGATGATGATGTATGTCATCCCAATTATCTATGGTAGACATCGGTTGCTGGGTTCCTATGTTGGCCTATCCAATATTTTAAATGTGTTAGTATATTATTATTCTATTACCAAAGAAACATTTACATACAACAAGAAATTAACAAAATCTTACTAACCTTCTTTAGACGATGCTAGGCAATCGAATGAGTAATGTTGGTGTTAGTAAAAATCAAATGATTATATACAATCAACCACCAACTTAGTTGATTTACAATTACTTGAAACTTGTCAAACATGAACCTATCGCAGTGGAGACCCCAGTATCTTGATTTTTGAGGTTAGTTAGGGGGTGGCTCTAAATGCCTTTCCATTTGTTGCCCTACCAAGAGATTTGAAATGGCTATGGAGATTGCTCTTCCATTCTTTATAGCATTTGGAAGCATCTTTATCAACTACAGAACGGAGGATATTGTCTTTTTAGGTGTAATTAAGATTAAACCAATTCTACAATACAATAAACATGTTAATTAATTTTATTATGAATATATTTTTAAAAATGTTAACAACAATGAAGTTGAGTAATATTAGCATGCACTCTTGAATTTCTCTATTGTTAAGGGGATCAACATCTTTTCAGGCATTGTGGTATGGCTCACATATATCCCTGATGTGAATACCAAAATCACTATCAAACCAAGGACCATACTCACCAAGTACCTTTCAAGTACCTCCATTCTCGTTAAACTTAAGGTTGATCTTTCAGTTCCTCACCACTTTTGCTGCAATCTCATGACCTTTCACCTTCCCTCATCTCCACGTTGTTGAGGTGTGGCGTCCGCAGCTGTGAACGCAAATCAAAGGTAATTTAGTATAATGTTTACTGATTATACAATAATGACTTAATAAGTTTAATAAAATTGTAATTAAAGTAATTGTAGCATGTTTGACTTGCAGTGTGATGGCAATCTATAAGGGTCAAGTAGAGGCCGCGCTCCCCCTGAAGAGCCAGCCGACGTTGTGACAGCCGAGACTTTTATGATTCTCGAATTTATGTATAGTGTAAACAGATAATGTACTTATGTTAAAGAAATGTGTTAATTATATTTCTAAAAATTAGATGGAATTTATGAATATATTATAACAATTTTGAAATGAGAAGACAATTATGATGATGAATTTTTGGATCGAAATATTTTAGACAGTGCATTTTCGATACTGAAAAAGGAAAATTTATTGAGACCAGAATGTACTGACCGTAAACCCTAGATAAAAAAAGATGAAATATCTAGAATTGTGGAGTGATTTAAATAGATTTGACAACTCGGAAAGCTTTAATAGCACTCCAGGAAGTTAATTGTAAAATTTGATCGAAAAGTTAAATTATCGACTGATAAAGTTTAGACCATCTATAAATCAAAATCCATACTATATTAACTAATAATATTGGTTGATAATTATTTAAGTCCAAGGGTGAGATCAAATCACACTTTAATCCAAAGGATGAAATTTTTTGGAATTTTTTTAGCATTTTTGACCAAAAGGTCAGCATGGGAATAATTAAGCAAATTTAATGGCTCATGAGGTGGCCATACACGTGGAGAAGCTGGGGAAAACAGCTGAAAATCATCCCAAAATGTTGCAAAAAGGCCCCTTCAAAATTTGCATTTTGACTCCTAAACTTATGGTAAATTACAATTTGGCCCCAAATATTTTTATCACTTTTTTCCTATCAGATTTTCACATTCCATTTAGCAAGAAACCAGCATCAAACAGTCCTGTTCTTCTCCTCCACATTCCTAAGCTTACAAAATCCCAAAACTTTCAAAAATTAGTGCATAAAGTGTGAAAAACTTCAAAACCGAAGGAGATTCGCACAAGTAACCAAGTAAGTTCTTCAAACTATGTTTTTATGTTGTTTTTCAAGTGTTTTCAAAGATATGGAGGTTGTGAAATAAAAATGGTTAAGGGTTGATTTTGGTTTCTTTGGCAAAAATCAAGTAGATAAACCATTTTTAAGCTTGATTTCTAGGATTTTTATGAAAACTAAAGAAAAAATCTAGGTTAGGATGTTGTTGTTCTTCATTTTTATACATGAGGATGAGATGGTGTATGTACTAGGATTTTGAGCAGGTACATAAGGAAAACTGTGCCAAACAACGCATTTTGTGTAATTTTGACACAATGGAAAAGTGAATATTTAAGCCGTTATAATGCCGAGATTTTCATATTATAATATGACTTAAACATTTTAAAATTGATTTTTAGGTCTTAAAATGAGTGTTAAATGACATTAAAATAGGAAAGATGTTGTAATGTTTTGGAATTAATCTATAAACGTTTAAATTAATGTTGACCTGTTGCATATAGGATGACAGTTGGAAAAGGAGGACATGGATCGAAGGAATTCTGAGAAAGCAACCCTATCAAAATTTCTGTAAATTCGGACATTTGATTTATCTGTGCATGAACAAATGTATACTGTTTGTTTATTTTAAAGTTGTTTTGGATGGTATGTATTAATGTGTTTTTATTTAAACGCATATTGTTCATGGAATGGCAATGTAATATTAACAAATGAATGTTTGAATACTTTGTTTAACGTTAAAATTCAATTTCTTGGAAAGTACACGGGCGTATACTAATATAAAAATAGGCGTGTACTAAAAAGGGTTTCTAGAACACAATTGTTTTTCTATGCACACGGTGATCGCTGCGGTGAATTTCTTTTCCACCAAGGCCAAATGTCTTCTCGCCATGCAACTTGGAAGTTAGCCATAGTGAGATCGGTTTTTGTGGAAATCGGATCCTCGGGAGGGTTTTCTGCCACGGCGAATTAAAGTTCTCAACACGGTAACTTTTTGTGGCTTTTCTCGCCATGGCGACTTTGTGTTCCAGCTGCGACGAGGTCGGTGAAATGTTTCTTGCCACGGCGACTTGATGTCCCTACTGCGGTGAGATTGATATTGGAAACATGCCCCTTGGGTGGTTTTCCCACCGTGGCTAATTGATGTTCTCGCCACGGGGAGCTATGGTATTTGACTGTGAATGTTACAGTTTGGACCAAAATGCTCCAAACTCACTTGAATCTTTTTTTTTTTTTTTGTTTCTATGGCTTGAATAATGACTTGAAAACAATATATTAATTGATCAAGTACAATCATAAGATGACGATATTTATCTTATATCTATACTTGATAATAAACAAGATGGTAATGTAAAGATGTAATTTTTGGTGTACCGGCCTCCTGAAGGTGTGAGGTTATTTTATGACTGGAGTGTTATGAGAGAGAGCTAAGGTCGCTCCCTAGCCCCTTTATATTATGCACAAGGTACAACCAAAAAAGGGACCCATAAAGACAGATGGCAGAAAAGACTAAAATTGAATAGAATGACTGAATAACTGAGCATAATAAACACATGAAAAGATACTATGTGATAGTGCTTGGTTTTATGATTGGATAGTTATGTTTGAACTTACTGGGTATTAACTCACTAGTTTGTTCGTGTTCAGGTAATTGAGGTAAACAACCTGTAACTTAAGCATCAATGAAGATGTGGGCTAACGGAATGGAGTGCTAGTATCGTGAGAACGGTTATGGGTTCCGTCACATCTTGTCCGCCGCACAGACCGAAAGAAAAAGTTTCTTTTTGGATGACTAGATACTCGACTATAAATATTACTAAGACAATCTTTTCAAATGATATGTATGTAAGTACGAAATTTTTTTTTACACTACCATAAAATAGTTTCAAAGTTTTTCTAGTACGTGAATAAATTCTAGTTTGAAAAAAAAAATTGTCTGCAATTATAGTAACTATATTACTATTGAATGTATAAAAGTAAACGGATGGACTAAAGTACGATGACTGCCCTATGCGAGGCGGGCCTGGGGTGCCACAGACATTGCAACTTGTGTGGCGGCCCGCCCTGCTGTAGGGGCTCTACAGTGCTACTACGGCCAACTCTGTAGTCAACCGCAATAGTCTGCAGGCCTCTACGGTCGCCGGCAATCATGCTGGACTGTAAACTGACTGCTAATTTTGCGGAAATAAATTTTTTTTTTCTTTCTTTACATAAACTCATAAACTGTTTGAGAATGTGATAAAGAAATCATGTTAACAACTGATCATGATTCCCCTATCACATACTCCTGTCTTGAAAACTGTCTCTTTGAAAATTACATTCAAAACTGTACAGCAGAAGATTTAACTGGTGACCCATATCTCTCGCCCGATCCTCTCCAGCATACGTCTATCCTGTTCGTCGTCCACCAATATACTACTGGTGAACAGGTCTCTTACCTGCAACATGTGAACAAACTGGTGAGCTATGAGCTCAGTAAGTTCAAACATAAAAACATGTAACTAACATGCTATACTGCTGTGCTCATGCTGTACTACTGTGCTAATGCTGTACTGCTGTACTCATACTGTACTGCTGTACTCATGCTGTACTACTGTGCTAATGCTGTACTGCTGTACTCATACTGTACTGCTGTACTCATGCTGACTGCTGTACTTATACTGTACTGCTGTACTCATGCTGACTGGACTCTGTAAACATGCTGTACTGGCTGATTGTTTAGTCTTAGGACTTCAATCTTTTACTTTAGTTCTGGTTTTGGGCCCCTGATTGGATGTACCGACATGTTAGCGCAACCGGGAGCGGTACTTTAATGCTGACCTCCTCAGTCTTAACTGATACTAAACATGATAACCTCCCCGTAGTTCGAGAGGCCGATACGCCAATAACTGGTTAATTACCATCTTGCTGGTGTTCCAACTGGGTAGCATACTGCTTGCCCCCACAGTCGGAACCTGTTAATCTATTTACTGGGGTGTGATTTAATCAACACACTAAGGTGCCTTGTGCACCTAACTGTTCTCTGGTTCTGTTACTGTCTGGTCTGTGTACTGGGACATGCAACTCTATATGCATGACATGAACTGATGTGAACTGATCTGTGCTATGACTGACATGCACTGACCTGTACTGTGACTGACATAAACTGACTTAACATCGTGATGCAGACAATCAACGTCTGACAACACGTCATACAACATACATAATACTGTAATAAAGCAAGCTTGTCCACGTTGCAGTCAGGACAATGCTTGAACTTACAGAAAGTCCGTTAGCGTAAGCTGCTGCTGCTCTGGGACTGCTGATTTGGGGTCTCTGACTTGGACTCCTATAAAAGGCAAAATCACTGATTATTTACCATATTTAGCTTATACTGGAAATATGGCAAAACATGTAAATTTTCCTTTCCAGACTTTTTTTTTTTTTTTTACTCTCTGGACTCGAACACGCCCTCCTACACGGCCGTGTTCGTGCCCGTGTACCCCTCTGGATTTTAAGCCTGCCCATGTAATCTCTAGAACATGCCCGTGTATGCTTACACGGGTTGGTACACGGCCGTGTTACTGGCCGTGTACTCCTCTGGATTTTTAAGCCTGACCGTGTAATTTCTGGAACATGCCCGTGTATGCTTACACGGGTTGGTACACGGCCGTGTTACTGGCCGTGTACTCCTCTGTCCTCTTACACGGTCTCTTACACGCCTCTTTTTGACCGTGTGCCTCTTGACACGGTCTGATACACGGCCGTGTTCTTGACCGTGTACCTCTCGGGTCTAATTTTTCTTGCAACACGGTCGTGTGTATGGGCATGTTCAGGGCCGTGTTCTGAACACGCCCTTGTACACGCCCGTGTTCATACCAGAATTAAGATTCTGGGTCCGAACTGCTCTGCTCTGCTTTTCTAAGGCTTTTATGGCCTTTGTTTTGCTTCTTACACTTGAAATCGATCTTCACAAGATCGTTTCAAGGTATCTACTATACTTCTACTATCACAAATCCATGATTTCACAAGCAAAAATCCCACATTTTGCTCATGAACTTCTCTTGACTCTATTTTTGAAAAATCTGCATTTTAGTGAAGAATCTCACTAAACTCGGTTTTCAAAACCATCTGTTCATGGATTCGTATTTGAAAACGTCTAGATTCGAACCACATTTCGATTTTAACCGAAAATCTAAATGTGATTCACTCACATTCTCTTTTTCTCACTCAAACCCTAGATTTTCATCCGAAAAAATCAAGAGAAAAACGGGGTTTTACCTTGCTTGAACTTGAGCTTTTCTTGCTGCTGATTAGCGATCGAAACTCGATCGATCTGCTGCTGGGACTAGAAATCCGAACTTTGCTTGGATTTCTTTTTCCCTTCCTTTCTTTCTCGGTTTTCTCTTCTCTCTTTCTTTCCTTTTTTTCTTTTCTCTTTCTTTCTTTTCTCTTTCTTTCTTCCGGCTGCTTTGCAGCTAAAGGGATTAATTCCCTTTCTCTCTTTCATGCTCACGTGCCTCACTCTCCCTTACTTTCTTTCCCCTTTTTTTTTTGAAATGGTAAGGCCTTGTTTGGCTATTCTCTTAGCCCTTGATCAATGTGGCTCACTTGTGTGCCATTGATCTCTTAGTATGTATTTTTTACATACTTTTCTATCAAATTTTAAAACATCATAATTGAATTAATGCTTAGCTTTTAAACTATATTCATTAATTCATTTTCAAATTTTGATTAAAACTTGATTAATCAAAATTTTCCTCTGCTATTTATTCTGTAATCTGTATCACTTTTATGTACATTTATTTACATATTTATACAAAAATCTTTCCGAGAGTATGGATTTCTCGGTTATCACAACTGGACCAGACATATCAACCTGTTAACAAATTAATATAATTAAATAACATATTTGAATCTGTGCATTTTATATATTAATATTTGTTTGTGAGATTAAAATTATGTCATCAGAAAAGGAACAATCAACAATCACAATACATATTTTAGTTTTACACTTTTTTATTCTAACAAAATTTTTAGTTTTATACTTTTTTTTCTTTTAACATAATTCATTATTTATAATGATTTTTTTTATTTTATTATCAATTTTTTTAAATGCTTATTAATCATTTATTTAAATTTTTATTAACTAATTTTTTTATAATATTTATTTCATAATTTAATAGATTTACTTTTTCATATTACATCAATATATTTATTTATTTTTAATAAATCATATTTATTATTTTTAATTCAATTAAATAATACTATACTTTAGTATTTCATTGTAATTGTTCATATGTTTATTTTTTAAATATTTATATAATTAATTTTATAATATGGTATATATATATATCATTCTTTTTTAAGTTAATTATTATACTTTCCACATAAATATCATTTTATTTATAATTTCAATATTTGTTTATAATTATTATTTTTTTAATAATATTATTATTTTTAACTTATTACCAATTTTATCATTTATCCATAATTTAATTTTTTATTTTTTATTTTACTAATAAATTTTATTTTTTTTTCTTAATCAATCATAATTTTTATCTATTTTATTTAACCAAATTTAATTATTAATTTAACACATTAATTTTTCAATATATATTTTATATAAACAATAATAAACAACAAAACCAAAACTTTTTCTAACAAAACACCACAACAATATATCATCACAATCTACATATCAATATCAACATATACAAACACAACAAATAAGCTAACATCACCAAACATACATGCATATAATTTCATTAAACAAAACATACTAGTAACTTACAAAAATCCAAACCCATAAAACTAAGGGTCGGAAAGCGGTGTTGAACGGCAGTGGAGGATGTGGGACTGGCAACAACACTTCTTGGGATAGAGGAGGTGGCAACGGCTGCTGTAGGTTAGTGAAATTGAAGGGGGTGGCAATTTAAGTGGGGGGTGATTGTAGGGGATGACATTTGGAAGGGGTGATTTTTGGTCGAGAAGAGAGAGAATAAAAGTCAAAATGGCTAGAAAATGGAGAGAGGACGACGAGAGTGGGAGAGGACAGTGAGAAAAAGAGATAACGGGGAGAAAGGCGAAGAAAAGACCAGAGAAAATAAAGAAGAAGGCTTGGGCTCGATGTTTATACATTTTATTTTTTTGCGATGACAAAAAAGTAAAATATTGTCATAAATATTACTAGAACAGCATCATTTTATCATGATTATTAAATTTACTGTGTGAATATTTCATGAATTTTCTAGAACAATTACCTTTTTTTTTGTGATGACTTTTAGGATATGTCGTTGCAAATACTTTAGAAAAACCGTCAATTAATCCGCCATTTTTTCATTAAAATTTGTATTTCAAAATTATTTACGATAACGTGTTATTGCGAATAATAGCTGCAACCGTTTAGTATTTGTAATGACATGTCATTGCAAATAAGCCTATATTTTTTTGTCAAATTTTAAATTCCGAATTTTCATTTGCGATAATATGTCACTGCTAAAAAACACATTTATAAATGTCATTTTTTATTCAATGTCAACTATAATCAACAAATAATTTTGCGACAATATGTCATTACAAATAAATGGAAATTGGCAAGAAAAACTTCCACGTCATTATTTTTTGACAATAAACTTTATTTGCAATGACATCTCGTTCTAACTTATGTCCTCACATATTTGCGATGACATGTCATCGCAAATAACAAAACAATTGCGACGACATATCGTCGTAAAAATTTAATACGATGACTTGTCATTTTTTGTAATTAGATTTTTATTTACAACGAAATGTCACCACCACAAACTTATTATTAACGACGACAATAATATCATCGTAAAAAACCCTAATTGTTGTAATGTCACAAACTTATGGCAAGTACATTTATTCATTTAATGTATCTACTGGTTCCATCACACAACACAATACATCGACTTTGTATCTACTTCTAACAAGCAAATCCAACCACCAGAATAACAAAAACAAGAGAAACAATTGACGAGCTAACAAATTAGATCATCTATAATATCAAGTAAGTATAAATAAAACAATATTTATAAAGATCAAATTGCATAACATAACTAATACTAACATCTAATTCTTATTTACTAAGAGAGCAAAATTTACAATGAGAGTAACAATATTCCAATTTGAAATATAGCAAGGCTAGTACTACAACCCCTATCATTAATGTTATAAACAAATAAGATGTAACACCCCGCCTCGCGCGGGCCTGTCACTTGACATCTATTCTTACTTCTACTATTTGTTCTTTTCATATTGAAATAAAAAGATGCGGAATTTTTTTATGGGTCTTAAAACTTTACCCTGATGTCTTAACATAACATCACATATAGGGTTAGCACAAACATCACATCATGTGGTAGTGCTCATATTATACCCAATTATTCTTTACTTCATATTTCTCATTATTTCTTTCATTACATCATTCATTGCTTTTTAGTTTATGGACCTTGCACCCTGGGCTCGCGCCCGTTACACTATATGGGCCTCGCGCCCTATATATTATGGGTCTCACGCCCGTTAAACTGTATGGGCCTCGTGCCCGTTAAACTGTATGAGCCTCGTGCCCGTAATGCTATATCTTCAATAATTAGCACAACATGTAATGTATAAACATATACATATACAAATGCACATAACATATAAGTTAGCGCAACACATTGCAGTCAAACACAACAATTATGTCTTAAGTGTTTTATGCTCAGTTTTCCGATTTATTCTGTCCATTTATTATCTTATTTGTACTTTATCTCTGTATGGGCCCGTTTTGGTCGTACCGAAAAGCGCACTGTAGAGGGGCCTGGGAGCTACCCTGGCTCTCCCTCATATGTGCTATGTCTTCTACTTTAACAATGAAATAACCTCCCCTCGCGAGAGGCCGGTACGCCAAAACATTAGGTTTTCATTACCCTGTTGTTTAATGTTCAAGTGTACATATGATAACATCTTTACTGTGCAGTCATAATGACTGCAAACATCACATATTAATACTGTGATTAATCAAACATTAATACTACTCTACGATCATAACGTAGTAACTGGAATCATAAAAATGGAATCCAGTAAGTTTGGAACCTCTCGTCCAAACTTGTCACATATACAGAACAGTACATAAATTATACTTAATTTATTTATTCTCATTATTTTCATCGTTTCTTTAAAATAATACATCACACTCTTGGGAGGTTGCCTCATTAATTATAAGGCATACGAATACTCAATGCAGTCATAACAATATAAAGAATCAGATTCCCGTGAATCTGAAACAATTGTAATAATAGTATAAATTACACAGTCATACCATAAACCATACAGTCTAATACACAACTATACCAATAGTTGTGCACCCGTCATTAATCACAAATCAAACAATTATATAGTTTAGGGGAAAATATATTTTTCCACCTAAACATAATCATATCAATTTGTTCGTACACAGACAATTAAATGTCTAAACTTACCTCAATGCTGCTAACGTCAGCTTTCTGTGGTTCCTCGACAGTCCATCATCACTGTCCCGTTGAACTCCTATAACCGAAAAATTAACGGTTATTTAAAATCTTTATTTCATATATAAAACTTTATAAAACGTAAAAATACTACGTTTTATTTCTTAATAAAGACCTTAGGAGCTTAACGTTTCATTTTTAATTTTTTTTGTAAACTTTTGGCAAAATTACCATTTTGCCCCAATCGGAACTTTTCTTATTTTTTTTTTCATGCTTAACTCTTAACTTTGGCCTTTAAAACTTTAATTAAAGCCTTAGGATTATGTTCTAGGCTTTAACGACTCTTTTTCTAACTTTCTGAAATTTTTGGTCCAAATGACCGTTTTGCCCCTGACGGGTCTTTGAATCTTAACCTTCTCGTTTTAATGTTTAGACTGAATTTTCCAAGCTCATATATCATCCATTTGACTTTTAAAAACTTGCCGGACCTTTTCTAGGTTAATTTCTATATTTTTTACAATTTTTACTATTCCCGGCCCTCGGGAAATTCTATTCCGACATAAAAGTCAGTTTCTTGCTTTTCTTACATTTCAAGCCTCGAAGGTCGTTTTACAATTCTTAAAACATCCATTTTCCATTTTAAATTCATAAGGGGCTCGGGTTTACTTGCCCGATCACATTTTTAAACCCTTATTTCCAGAAATGCCCTTTACGCCATTTTAAAAATTTCGACAGCATTTCCTCTTAATTTTTAGGCTCCCGGCGTTTAGGAAACGCCTCAAAACCATCTAACCTCGTCTAATCTATCACGTACTATACCAGAGGCCTAATTTTACGTAAAAGTTACACACTTTTTACGTAAAATTTGCACATTTTCATACCTTTTTCATATCTGCTATTTCATCCATTTTTCTTTCTTTCTTTTACAATTTCTCATATGAATACATCACATTAACATACATTCATCTCAATTACTAAATTGAGGAACAAGAGTGGTCGAGATTATACCGAAAATACCGTTCGGTCTCGATCGCACAAACTTTATTCTTTCATTCTTTGCATTTGGAGTTCTGTTTTGTAAATCCGACTCCGCGGATGCGTCCGGAACGTCGAAAATAGGCCAACGGCCAATCTTCAAAATTTGGTCAACGGTCGCCGTTGACCGGCGTTGACCGCCATTGACCGGTGTTGACTCGCCGTTGACCGACGGTTGACGGCGGCGACGGTGGCAAGTGAGTAGCCCATCTTGAAGAGCTCGACGAGAGGAATCCATTGGTGGCCTCAATTTCATGTTTGGAGGCTCCTATCGTCGGAAAATCCCCCCGAAAGCCACGGCCACGGCGACGACAGTGGAACTCCGCCGTGTCGGACTTTTTCCCCGAAATTGGTTGAGGGCTTTTGCTCCCCGCAACCCCACGACCATTTCTGCACCGGTGGCTCTCCTCAATTTGGCCGGAATCGACGAAAATCGACGGTGGATCCCACGGCGGCGACAGCAGAATTCTCGAAACTCGGTCGGCACGATACGGCGGTTGTTGCCGTGAACCACCACATGGGTTTTGTAGTACTCTTCACCACGAACCTTTTGGGACCGGTTTCGTGGCAAACGGTGGCCGGACGGCGGAGATACGGCCGTTTGAAATTCACGGCTCCGGCGAGCTTCGGGCGGCGCGTGCGGCTTGCTCCGGTAGCTGCTCCGTCGCGTCGACCCACCGTTGGACTCAGCTAGGCGAGAGCTTTCCAACGGTGCCGGCGATGTCGTGAACGGAGGTTGTATGTGAAAGTTGGTCACTGTTCATATTTGAGAGAATTTGGGGGTAGAATTTCGGATTTTTCGAATTTTATGAGGGATTTATGAATTTAACCCCCAAGATTTCCTATTTATACTCTTTTCCCCAAAATTTTTAACTTGGGCTATCCTGACTAATTTGGACGTGCTGAATCCAAATTTATCAGTTTTATCTTAATCCGAGGTCATCTCGATCAGTTTCCGGTACTGCGTATTTTTCACATTCCCGGTCGAAATTTCTGTTTTGTGCTCAATTGACTAATTTGAGTATCCTGATTCCAAATATATCAGTTTCAGGTCGAGAAAATGTCGTCTTGACCCTTTTCTCGATACTGTACATACGATATACACATTTTCCAAGAACAATAAAATTTTTCCGGCTGTTACATAAGAGAAGTAAAAAGTAGATGATGGTGTGACACTCACAGCCAATTAATTACAATACCAGCACCATGGTAACAAATATAGTTCAATACCTTACACAAACATCTTTTATAGTATATTTTCTTTCATTCCCCTTTTTCTCCTATTATTTTTTAATTAGTTTTTTCAAATCTATCTTTGTCTCTCTCTCCCTTACAAATTTATTTACAAAGCATTACTCATTACATCCTAATCCATAAATTAAATTACTTTACATTTTCTGGTAGGTCAAAATTAAATATAAAAGTTCAAGATGAATAGGTTACATAATGATAACAATATTTAGAAGAGCAACATGCATTAATAAAAAAAATCATGTTCTACATTAATAATAAAAGAAAACTATATAAATCTAACAATATTATCACTTATAATCAAATAATTAAAATGTCAAATCAAGATATTTTAAGTCTATTTTAAGTTAAAAATAACACTAATTGACACATCCGTATTAAGAATATCTGACGATAACAAATATACACAACTCCTTCCCCACCCATAGATATGTTATATTAGATTTGAAAACACTAGATGTCAAAAAAAAAAAATTACTGTAAGGTGAGAAATTATTATTAAAGCAAATTGGATAAGAGACTGTTCTAATTATACTGCTTTTGCACATTTTTTTTCTGTCTTTACGATAATGGCTCGTGACTACTCAAACTGCACTTGTCAGTACTCTTTTTCACATAGACAAAAGACAACTTGCAGTTGTCAGTACTCTTTTTCACAAACGACAATAGACAAATTGCACTTGTCGGTACTCTTTTTCAGCAGATAAATATTGACCCAAAACAAAAAATCTAGCAGACAAAATATCTATCTCGTATCATAAAAAGCAAGCTTCCGACGTCTCCGGGACAAGTTGTACCAGAGAGAGATCCTCTTTTAAGCTTAAAACTAGAAACTAGAATTGGCAATTTCTCAACTAGAGGAACCAAACATTAATGGAGATGGTTCTCTCATCAATTTTGAACCAATTCATGACCACAATTTTGAATCCGGTTCTTGTCCCTCTTTTCCTCATCACCTCAGTTTTTCTCTTCTTTATGTTCTCCAAATCAAGTAGCAAAATCAACCCGCCACCATCGCCGCCGAGATTACCGATAATTGGAAACCTTCACCAGATCGGTACTCACCCGCACCGATCTCTCCGAGCACTCTCCGACAAGTACGGCCCTCTAATGCTCCTGCAATTTGGCCAGGTTCCAACTCTTGTGATCTCCTCTCTTGACATGGTAAGAGAAATCACCAAAAACCACGACGTCACTTTCTCTAACCGGCCTAAAACCACGGCTGCTGATATTTTTCTCTATGGAGGCAAAGACGTGGCCTATTCTTCTTACGGTGAATATTGGAGGCGCGCTCGGAAAATCAGTGTTCTTGAGCTTCTGAGCCTCAAAAGAGTGCAAATGTTTCAGTCAGTGAGGGACGAAGAAGTGATGCTATTGATCGATAGAATACGCGGAGCTTGCAATGGTAATTCTGTAAATCTCAGCGAGATTCTGATATCGGCATCGAACAACATAGTTTCGAGATGTATTCTTGGACAGAGATTTGAGGAAGAAAATGGTCGCAGCATGTTCGGCGAGATTTCGAGGAGAGTGATGATGGATTTCATGGCCTTTAGTGTGGGAGATTACTTTCCTAATTGGAGATGGATTGACGTTTTTACGGGCTTGATCGGTCGATTGAAAACAAGTTCGAGAGCGTTAGACTCTTTTTTGGATCAGGTGATTGAAGAACACAAGTCTGCAATGGAAAATGTTGGATGTTCATCTGAAATGAAATCGGACTTTGTCGATATTCTCCTCCAAGTTCAAAGGGATGAAAAAGATCTGACTCAAGAACATATCAAAGCAATCGTATTGGTAATATATACTTATCTCTCTTATAATCATCTCGGAGTTTGTACTTTTCTTTTTATGTCAATAAATTTCTCCTGATGGTGGTTGTTTTATGTCACCAATACAAAAAAAAAATGAGTTTCTCTAATATTTGCAGGACATGTTTGTGGGTGGAAGCGACACTACTTCGACGGGATTGGAGTGGTTAATGGCGGAGCTGATTAGGAATCCAAACGTGATGAAGAAAGCGCAAGAAGAGGTTAGAAGAGTGGTCGGAAACAAGCCAAAGATCGATACGAATGACATCAATCAAATGGAGTACTTAAAATGCGTGATCAAGGAAAATCTAAGGCTACATCCTTCCCTACCTCTTCTACTTCCTCGTGAAACATCCGAAAGCGTCGAGATCGGAGGCTACCATGTCCCGGCAAACGTTAGGGTGTTCATCAATGCGTGGGCGATCCAAAGGGACCCGAGTTTATGGGAAAAACCGGAGGAGTTTATCCCAGAGAGGTTCAACAGTAGTAATGTTGATGTCAAAGGACATGACATTGAATTGGTTGCGTTTGGTTGTGGGAGAAGGGGATGCCCTGGATTGGCATTTGGAGTTGCAAGTACTGAATATGTCATTGCCAATCTTTTGTATTGGTTTGACTGGAGATTGCCTGATAATAGTGCATCTCCTGAGAAGTTGGACATGACTGAAATTTTTGGGCTTAGCGTATCTAAGAAAGTTCCTCTTCATTTTGTACCAACACCTTTCTCTCCTAAAAAATGTTAGTTATCACTTGCTCAACTTGTTTTTTAACAAGCTACAGATTAATTATGTGTAAAATTAAGTCTTATGTATGACCCTGAGTCAAATGGTTTATATATGAAATAGTTTACTTGGTGCGTTTATTGTAATTTTACATATATTTTTGTTTTCTTGTACATAAGTTGAAGAAAGGAAGTGAATTCAAAAAGCGGTTTTTTCCAGTGTGATTGGTTGTTTTGATTCAACAGAAAACGATGGTATGAAGCTCATTTTATACAAAAACAAAATATGGCAGACAGAAATCGGGGGAAGTGAATGCCGACTACACAAAACCTTTTTATAACTACACAAAACCTTCATTAATCAACTCTGCCGCGCTGCGTAGCCAAGGATTTTTTTTTTTTTTTTTTTTTTTCGGGTAAACGTGCAATTGGTGCTAGCCGATTAACCCTTTTCTTTTTTGGCTCGAGGATTGACCAATTGCTGGTAGCACAGTGGGCTACTATTCATTGGCTAGTGGGTGGTGAACCAAAAAAAATCCTGTAGTCCAATTGACTAACCTGAACCTTACCCGACTAAGGGTTCGTTTGGTGAACGCATTGCATTTGCATTGCGTTTGAATGTAATGTATTGAATGCAATTTGTATTTGGAGGAAAAGCATTAACATTGCATTTGAATGCAATGTGTGTTTGAGGGAAAAGTATTTGAATTGTATTTTAATAATAAATATGTGATGTGATGGGTAAAAGTAGAGAAAAAAAAAAGAGGGAGAGAGAATATATAATGTAATTAATAAAAGTAATAGAAAAAGTAAAATAATAAATAGTGATTGTGTTTGATTTAAAATGTGATGTGATTGGTATTTGAATGAAATGTTTTTGTATTAGGGGGAAAATTGCATTGCATTTAAATGCAATGCTAAAAAAATTTGTGTCCCAAACACTAGCTAAGACAATCCGATTTAACCAATCTTAACCTTAACCCAACTTATTCAATTGGAGTTTTCATTTGGTGAATTTGAGTTCAAATTTAGCATTTATTTGGTATGCTATATTAGCTTCAATTAAATTATACTTTTTCATTTTAATTTTTATTTTAAAAAAAAAGTTATTAAAAATTATAATTAGCTTTTGAAAAGTCAACTTAACCCTAACTTAAAAATTTTAATTCCAACTTAAAATTTTTAACTCTAACCAGCGATCTAAACAAAACATTAGTAACTTGGCACAAATCCAATCTATCTAATTAAGCTCTTTATGTTTTCAAAATATGTTTTGACTATGCATTAATTAGTTTTTACTATGGTTTATGACACATACACACACATGTGTTTAACTCTAACCAGCAATCTAAACAAAACATTAGTAACTTGGCACAAATCCAATCTATCTAATTGAGCTCTTTATTGTTTTCAAAATATGTTTTGACTATACATCAATTTGTTTTTACTATGGTTTATGACACATACACACACGTGTTTAAACTTACACCGTCAATTTTTTATTTTTTTTATTTGCCTTCTTATAATTTTTAAGAAATTGAATTAGATTTAATTTTGTCTACTTGAATAAAAAATATGTTTTTTCTTATTCCAATTTGCATTATTAGTTTAATCTTTTAATTTTAATGTTCAACTTAGAGTTAACCCAACTGGACTTAAATAGGAAGGGTTGATTTTACACTTTTGATTATTAAAAAAATTAATTCAGGTAGGTTTGAAAAATTCCAAAAACCCATCACGTGATATTTGTCCCTACCCAGGGATAAGAATATTTTGCACTATGATAGGCTACTATTGGCAATATTCTTGTATGATACCGTCAAGGGCATTCTTGATAATCGGAATGTATTGGTGTAAATTGTTTCCTAGATTTTATTTTTTCAAGCCAAAAATTAATCCAAAATTTGTGGTTGTGTAAGTTATGTAAAGCACATGTTTACTCATTACCACAAAAAAATAGTTTGAAAAACTGCGGGCCTATTTGGTAATGTTTTTTTGGAGATGTTTTCTCAATTTCAAAATCATGAAAAACAAAAATATTTCAAAATTATATTTGGTTAATCAAAATTTCAAAATATTTTCATAAACACTGTTTTCATCTCTTTGAATTTTTTTTAATTTTTTAAAAACGAAAAAAATTTTTTTTTTTCTTTTCGTTTTCATTCTCTCCCACTTTCCTCCCTCTCCTGCAAACTAGCAATGACGAAGGCAATGGTCTCCATATCTAGCGACGAAGGCTAACCCCAACTCACAGTAGCGCACAAAGGCTTGTCATTAGACAAGGGTCCGACTATCGTGAAGACCTGCTGTTGCTCCCTTTCTCTCCATTTTTTTCCCCCTCTCCTCTGTTTCTATCTCTCTTCTTTGTAGACTTCGATGCCCTTGGCGTGCTCAGTGGCAATGGGTGCAAGTGAAACCCCTTGTCAGCAATTGTCCTCTCCTCCTCTGATGGTGGTGAGGCTAATCTTGATCTCAAGCTTCCTCATTGTTTGTTGCTACCTATCAGCTTCTTGGAGTCACTAGAGGAGATGACAATGGGGCCGGGGGTAGGAAGTACAAAACCCAGGGCCGAGAAGAGGTACTGTCAAAGCCAAATCCGTGACCTGCTTTGGCGATGACAGTGACGACAAACACGACCAGGTGGAGAAGCAAACCATCGGCGCCGGAGATGGAAGTCGGGGGCTATAGGCAACGGGGTAAGGTTGAAGGTAATACCATGTTTGGGTTTTTGTTTTTGTTTTTTTAATTTATGAGTAATATTTTTTATTTTTGGATATTTTCAAAATTCACTCAAAAAAATATAAACACAGTTTTAAAAATAATCCCAAACAATTATTTAAACATTTTCATTTTAATATTCTTAAAAACACAAAAAAAAATCTAAAAAACAGTACTAAATGCCACCTGTATATTTCTAATGCCCATTTTAAAATTTATCAAATTCTTTATTATAGTATAACTATTTAGTTTTTAAAAATCAAGTTTGTGTGGCACTTGTTTTTCCCTTAGATACACGAGATTAAAACATCGCTTGGAGGCAAAGTGATGGTAAAGTTGCTTGTCTGTTTTTAAAAGTATTATAAGGTGGAGTCTGTAGTTGAATGAGTAATTTTCAATATTTATTCAAAAATCATTTCAGATTTTAAGGGGTGTTTAAGTTATGATTTTGGGAATTGAAAGCCAAAATATGTTTGCCTCTTCATTTTCTTTAAACCTTTAACTGTATATACACATATTATTAAGTATTAATTTTTTATCATATATTTTAAAATTTCTACACACCAATTTATATAACACATTTTTTTTAAATATTTATCTCAAACATAATTTTTAAAATTATATCTGATTTTTTAAATAAACGTATTTAAAAAATACTTCTCTAAAACTCTCTCTAAACATCCTTTATGTTTTAAATGACAAATTGTTTATTCAAACGCCATTTCATAACCGTAAATGATTTTTTTTTAAAATGCCTAAAACAAAAACTTCAAAGCAAACGAACAAGTGTGGTTTGAAATGGTCAAACGAAAAAAAAAAAAAAACGAGAGAGAGCGAGAGAACATGATTGTATTAAATGAATTTTTCTTTCTTAGAATTTCGAGTAACACGCCCTTTTTTTTCTCTGAGTCTTTCAAACACAAATATTGTCGATTTAATAATATTCTTTTGGCAATAATTGGGTGGTAAAGCTAAACGGATAGAATCTATTTCACTAGTTGCTCCTTTTTGTTTTTGAAAAAAGGAATATAAATACACACGCACACACCTACGAGAGGTCTATTCTCCGCCGGCTGATGGTATGCGTGCGAGAGTTGGTTAAGAGGCATGTCAGATGTTGTTGAAAATTTGTGAAAAATAGAGAGTGAGGCGTGAGTGTTTGGAAAAAGAAAGGAAATGGAGTGAGATGGAGAGATGAACTGGGGAGATTTGCTAAGAAAATCAGGTGGGTGGGAATGTAAGTGAAGAGAGAGAGAGTGAATGGAAGAGTGGTGGGGGAGAGTGATTGAAGAGAGAAAGAGACGGTGGTGTGAGCGGAGAACGAGAGGTAAATTCCAACACTCCCTTCTTTCTTTTAATCTTTCAAACACAAATATTGTCGATTTAATAATATTCTTTTGGCAATAATTGGCAGGGAAATTCCAACATTTAAGCACATAGAATCTATTTCACCAGTTGCTCCTTTTTGTTTTAAAAAGAAGGAATATAAACACGCACACACATATACGAGAGGTCTATTGTCCGCCGGCTGATGGAATGCGTGCGAGAGTTGGTTAATAGGCATGTCAGATGTTGAAAATTTGTGAAAAATAGAGAGAGTGAGGCGTGAGCGTTTTGGAAAAAGAAAGGAAATATAGTGAGAAAGAGAGAGGAACGAGAGAGATTGGTTAAAAAAAAAAATGAGGTGGGTGGGTCTGTGATGAGGAGAGAGAGAGAGAGAGAGAGAGTGAATGGAAGAGTGGTGGGGAGAGTGATCGGAGAGAAAGACGGGCGGTGGTGTGAGCAAAGAGAACGGGAAGGGAGGAAGAAAGAGAATGAGATTGAGAAGAATATAATAGTGGAGAATATTTGTTTTATATTTTATTTTATATTATTAAGAGGATGAGAGATGATGAAGGCGGCGGTTCGTGTTTTGTGAAGAAAAGAGAGATAAAGAGACAAAAGAGAGTGAGTGAATGGAAGACAAAAAGAGGGTTGCTTAAAAAGATAATAATTGTAAAAAAAAAAAAAAAAAAAGGTAAGAGAATTTGGCGGGAGAGAAAGAGTGGCCCGGTTGGTGATTGAGTGAAAGAAAATAGAAATATATATATATTTTTTTTTTCTAATAGTCAATGGGCTGGTGAGGAAAAAAGAAATAATAAAAATTAAAAATTAAAAAAAAAGTGGAAATATTGATAAAAGAAGTTGGAAAACTGGTGGAGGAGAGAGGTGAGAGATGAGTGAGAAAAAAATTATTTATTTATTTATATTTATTTGGATAAAATTATTATTTTATAAAAAGCTTGGAGTAAAATTGTAAAAGTTTTAAAATTTATAAAAAGTTCAAAATATTTTCAAATTAATATTTAGTACACTAAAATTTAAAATTAAACTCTCGGAATAAAAATTATTTGGTACACTAATAATTGAATATTATACACTCACATATAAATTTTAAATTCAAAATTTCACAATGTGACAGTATTGATTTTATGGAAGTTAGAAACAATTTTTCCTCTAGCTCTTTTTAATATTATGGTTCATTTAATAATGCACTTATTAAAAGAAGCCATTTGAGGAGAATCTATTAATTTAAGGTGGATATATCCACTTGAACACTGCCCTAGATCATTGAAGAAATATGTCAGGAATTGTGCATAACTAGAGGGATCAATTGCTAAGGCATATATCTTCAATGAAGCTCTGACTTTTTGTTTCATGTATTTAAGTGGTATTTAGATAAGATTTAATCGACTTAAGAGTAATTGGGTAGAGTATGAAAATGGTAATATCAAGAAGATTTATGTCTTCGAAAATTGGTATTATCTAATTGGGAAGGTGACCCTGATCACATTAGAGAATCATTTGCGAAATAAAGTTGAGTGCTACATATTATACAATTATTCAGAAATTCAACAATACATTGAGTAAGTATTACATTAAATTTCATTACGTAGTTGTAACAAATATAATTATATCACTCACTCAAATTCCTTAATAAACAGTGCCGCAAGAAAGAGCTGGAAGACAGCGGTCAAACCGGATCATTGGATGAAATTCAAGCCATGGAATTTCCAAAATTGTTTTGGAATAAATTATACTTTTAATTTACAATTTTGTACATCAAAAAACTAGAAATCCAGATTGTCTGGCTATTCTTAATTTTTAAGAATATTCTTTATTATTTGATAGGTGTTTAATCTTTAAGGGTAGAATGCATAAAAGGTGACCACACAATTGGTTTTGCTTTCATTTAGATCAAGCTTATCTTTTAGAAGCTATTTGAGTTGTGTGGTGAATGGAGTCAAGTTTCTAATAGATAATCGAGAAATCAATCAAAATACCCGAAATAATGGTATTTGTATTTATGGACTAGAGAACAAAATATGTTACAAATTCTTATAGGAGATTTACGAATTATTGCACATAAGCGACAATTCTGATATTTTTTTTAAATGAAGTAGTTTGACACTTGTCTAGGAAAAAAAAAAAAAAAAAAGAGTTCAAAATACAAGATTGAACCGTTAAGCCGATAGAATCTATCTCACCAGTTGCTCCTCTTTGCTTTTAAAAAAAGGAATATAAACACACGCACACACACATATACGAGAGGTCTATTGTCCGCCGGGTGATGGTATGCGCGTGGGAGTTGGTTAATAGGCATGTCAGATGTTGTTGAAAATTTGTGCATAAGTACTGTAAGGCGTGTAGCGTAAGAGTTTGACACGTTGCTCGCTGAAACATTTTGGCTTCAAGTCAGAGGTTGTTGAAAATCCTTGCATGAGGATTATAGTAACGGGCGGCAATTTGGAGTTCTATTTCTACACGTGGCTAGCCAAACAGTTTGCCTTGAAGAATGCCGAGTTCGGCAAGGGGCGACAAAAGATGATGACATAGCAGAACCATTCGATGTTTACGGAGTAGGCGGTATGGAAAATTCGTCTTCGTAAGGTTTTGCTATGAAGCTCATGGTGTCTTTGCGCTGGCACTTGTGGAGAGATTTTGATGATTTATTATTATTATTATTATTATTATTATGCTAATGCTAGCGGTGATCGTAGTTGTTTATCATGTTGTATATTTTACCGTTGGAACAAAAGAAGGAAACAATAAGTTAATAGAAAAAAGAAAACGATCCATACATGCAGTTGTAGGTGGTTAAAAGTAAAAGGTTGGCAACAGAAGTAATAACAGTAGTGGAATACAAAGAAATTTAAATAAGAAGACCAAATGCGTAGGATCACAATTTAGTTGGGAAAACGTCAAAAAGGATAGTTGTAGTTTTCAGAGTACAAACAAGTAGTACAGTAAATAGCTTGATGGAGAGGCAAAATTGGAGAAGGGAGGACTAAATTAAACAACAGGCCCTCTCCAGTGTTTGGAGTACAGGTTGGCAGCAATCTTTGCCAACAAAAAAAAAAATGTCATCGAATAAGGGCTCGGAAACGTTCGGGATGTTATAAGGTCCATGGGATGGACCAGCGACGTTGTTGTAACACCAGCAGCATCTCTATATCACTTAATGTCTCAGGTCCAACCTTCTTATGCAGGAACTCGGGAAAACGTCCTGTAAATCATCTCATTGATTACGCCGTCTGTGTTATATATGAAGTGATAATTTTCCCAATCAATATATCCTCTCTAGACTCCAATCACCATACGGCACAACCCCTCATTATCATAGCCAACTAGAACCTCTAATAAATGTCTCCCTCATCACCTAGCTGTTGAGGCTACTTCATACTCTTGTCAGATACGTCGACTTTATAACCTTAAACCCAGCCCTTTAATCTTCTCCGTCCATCTACAGTCGTACAGTCACAAATCTCGGATCGGACGCATATGGTACATACACTAGACATTTACTATATATTCATATATATATATTTGTGGCGACCCCCCACGTACGTTACCATACCAACCAGTCGAGCTCTGACGCCGACCGCGATGGCTGGCAACCTCGTGGGTCGTCATCCTCTTACTTAACTTAACTTTCCATTCTTAACGTTCTCATCTTATAGCGGAAGCAATTTTTATAGCAATTTTTTTTTTCTTTTAACTTACATATTATACCTATCTCTATCATACTCTTATAATACATATTTCATAACTTTCTTTCTTTCATCTTCCTTTTTGAACGCTCAGCGAAAGACTCATGGTAGTACCATACCCTCGCCCAGTCCCTTGGCACGTGCAAATCCGTCCGTTGTCCATCATACTACTTTAAGCTAATAGGTTGCTTACCTGCAACATATAAACAACTAATGAGCTAGATGCTCAGTAAGTTCAAACATACATTCATTAACTTATAAATACTAGTAATATATATTATTACTAGAATATATGACATCACGTATATATACACATCATACACCTTGTCTATACATATCCTCAAAACATAACATAGAATGTGAGCTTCCTTATGCTCATTTATCTCTTCGCTAATCATTCCCATCATTCTATTGATAATCTCTTATCTTATCATTCTATTCTAATTTCTTCATTTATTTTCTTCTCATTCCTATCATTCCCTAACTTTCTGTTCTAAACCCTTATAACTTCTCCATCGCTTTATCATCATCTCTTAACATTTCTTATCTTAAAAGCTAGTATCATACACACTAGCATAACATCACGTAAAACGTGTCATTCCATACATATAACATCAAACACATCACATCACATATATAATTCTATCATGTTCTTTTAATTTCGTTTTATTATTTTTCGTTGATTTCATTGTGTTGTTCTTTCATATCATTCGTTTCTTTTCTTTTCTTTTCGTATCATTTTTTTTTTCTTTCCACTCTCTTTTTCCTTTTTTTTTTTTTCACGCTCTTTTCTTTTCTTTTCTTTTCACGCTCTTTTCCTTTCGTTTCTTTTCACGCTCTTTTCCTTTCTTTTCTTTTCTTCTCTTTTCCTTTCTTTTCTTTTCTTCTCTTTTCTTTTCACTCTTCTTTCGTTTGTTTTCTTTCCACTTTCCTTTGGTTGGGCCCGTTGTTGGACGCACCTAGTTGCGCGCGGACAGTGGGAGGAGGGGGAGCGACCCACCAACCTACCTCACAGTCACATAAAAACCGCACCTTCGGGGTTGGTCCATCCTATAATCTACCGCACCTTCGGGGTAGCGCCACATCTACGCGGAGGATATAGACCGGAAGTCTCGACCTTGTAGGGAGACCGGTACGCCAACAACTTAAGTTTTCAGTCTTATTATCTTATAAGCTTTTATTTTTCTTATATTGATTTTTCATTGTATATCTTTTTCATAACATTCATCATCTTTCATTTCTCATTTTTCATAAAACATTTCATGAAACATTTATTCTTTCGTTATTTTTCTTTTCTTAATTCTTTACTTTATCACATCACATCACATCATAACAACAAAAACATGTTTTGTTACGTGTAGACAATTATTCTCTGTTCATCTTATCATTTGCATCCTCCTATCTACCGTATCTTATCATCATCCTTCTATAGATCATAGCCTATCGTTCTATTCAATCAGTCACATCTTATCGTTATGTTCTAATCCTTTCATCATACCTTTTATCATAACCTATCATTGTTTTTCTTTCTTGTCTAACTCTTTGCTTTCATATCATTTTTCATAAAACATTCATCATACCTTTTATCATAACCTATCATTGTTTTTCTTTCTTGTCTAACTCTTTACTTTCATATCATTTTTCATAAAACATCTATCTTTTCGTCTTCATAAAACATCCCTTTCTTAATTCCTTTCATCACCGATCATCATTGCTCTATCAATCATAACTTAATTTCCATAAAACTTTTCATAAACACCTATTCTTTCCTTTCATATCTCATCTCTTTCTTATGCATCCTATCATAACATTCTCGTTCTTACTCTTTCTGTTCTTCTATTCCTCTTTATCACATCGTTACTCTCATAAAACTTTTATAATACCTTTCCTTCATAATTCAATATATACATATATTTATATATATATATATTTTTATAAATTATTTATTAAAACCTATCTTTTAATATCATCATAACATTACTATAGCATTACTATAGCATCATCATAAATCACATCATGACATATACACACAAAACATATAATACTATAAGCTTGTTCATAGTTGCAGACGGGTAAATGTCTGAACTTACTCATAGCGTGCTTATCCCCTTCTTGAAATCCATCGACGTCCTTTGTCGCGTCTGGATTGGGTTCCTACAGACAAACTTTGTCCGTTAATCACATTTTCATTCATAGCCTTTATTTTATTAAAAAGCTTGATTCTGATCTTATAATCCTTAATTATAGCCTTAGGACAGCTTTCTAAACCTTAATGACCCTTTTCGAATTTTTCTCCAACTTTTTGAAAAATTACGATTTTACCCCTAACTTTTGACAAAATTACAATTTTTGCCCTTGACGTAATTTTTCATAACTTAAACCTCAATTTTGACTTTTACAAACTTCATTCACCTATTCCGAGGTCATTGGGGCTCTTTTCCCATAATTTGAGAATCTTTGGGCAAAATGACCATTTTGCCCCTGATGGGTCGTTTAACCATAACATTTTCATTTTCATGCTTAGGCTGGATTTTCTAAACCCAAAATCATTTAATTAACTTTCTAAATCTTATCAGACCTTTTCCGGATCAATTCTTATCACTTGACCAATTTTCACATTCCCGGCCCTCGGGAAGTACTATTCCGACCTAAGAATCGGTTTCGTGTTTTTCCTTACGTTCTAGGGTTTCAAAGGGTCGGTTTACTAATTGTAACCTGCCCATTCCTTTTTCCACGCCCTAATTCCTCGAGGGGGATCGGGTTCCCTTCCCGATCATATTTTTACCCTTCGTTTCCCATATTACCCCTGGTGCCATTTTTAGAAATTTCGGCAGCATTTCCGCTTAATTTTTGAGGTTCCAGCGTTTAGGAAACACCTGAAAACCATCTATCCTAATCTAATTCTATCACGTATTATACCAGAGGCCTAGATTTTACGTAAAACTCATACTGTTTACGTAAAATCATTACATTATCACATATTTTTCTTTTTCTCCATTACAGCCATTTTTTCCTTTTTACATACATTCTTTTCCATATTTTTCATACCAATAATCATAAAATCATATAACAATCCCAAATAACTTAATTACGGAACGTAAAGGGGTCGGAATTTATACCGAATTGCAGTCCGGTCTCGACGGCATAAACCCTAATTCTCCGTTCTTCATATTTGAGGTCCCGTCTTGCAAATCCGACTCCGCGGATGCGTCCGGAACGTCGAAAATAGGCTAACGGGCCAAACTTGCATTTTCGGTCAACGGTCGCCGTTGACCGGCCGTTGACCGGCGTTGACCGGCGGCGACGGTGGCAAGTGGGTAGTCCATTTTGAAGATCTCGACGAGAGGAATCCATTGGTAGCCTCAATTTCACATTTGGAGGCCCCAATCGCCGGAAAATGCCCTCGAAAGTCTCGGCCACGGCGGCGACGGTGGAGCTCCACCGTGCCGGACTTTTTCCCCGAAATTGATTGAGGGCTTTTGCTCCCCTCTTCACGGCGACCATTTCTGCACTGGTGGTGCAGCTCAACATCGCCGAAAACGACGGGTTTCACGGCGGCGACGTCGCGGCTTCGGGCGGCGCGATTCCGCCGGTGTTGAGGCGATCCACCGCATGGGTTTTGTAGTACTCTTCACCACGAGTCTTTTGAGACCGGAATCACCTTGATCGGACGTCGGACGGCGAAGATATCGGCGATCGAAATTTCTGGTGGCCGGCGGCGCGTGCGCTCTCCTCCGGCGTCGGTTCCGTCGACTCGGCACACCGTTGAACTCAGCTCGTCGAGAGCTTTCCAACGGTGCCGGCGGTGTCGAAAACGGACACCGTTTCCGGTGGTCGGTTACTATTCATAAATGGAGGTAGAGAGAGAAAGAGAAGTGATGAGAGAGACTACACACGGACAAATGAGCCAATTCCACTTTTTCCCGCTCTTTATATACTTTTTTGCCCAAAATTTCAACACGGGCTATCTTGACTAATTTCGGCGTCCTGAATCCAAATATATCAGTTTTATCTTCATCTGAGGTCATTTTGACCAATTTCCAATACTGTGAATTTTTGGTCAAAAATTACCCTTGTGCTCAATTATCAAATTTGAGCATGCTGATAGGCTATCCTTACTAATTTCGGAGTGCTGAACCCAAATTTATCAGTTTTATGTTAAGATAATATCATCTTGACCTACTTCTTGATACTGTGAGTGGCACACACATGCACACACATAATATCAATATTACTCATTTTTCATCCTTTAACATTGTTAGAACATTTTATTTAATTCTAAACAATATTAAATCCCTTAATTTTACATTTTAACACTTAAATTCATTGTGTAATTATTTTCTGAAAAAAGTGAATTTTCCCGGTTGTTACAATATTATTCCCAAACGTTGCGGTATCATGATGAACAAAAGTAGAATAATACAAAAATACCAAAAATTTAATAATTTAAAGGGAGTGAGCGCCCATGTATAACTGGAGCCCCTCCATGTTTCATGATGAACAAAAGTAGAATAATACAAAAATACCAAACATTCAATAATTGCAAGGGAGTGAGCCCCCATATATAAGTGGATTTCCTCCATGTTTTATGACGAACAAAAGTAGAATAATACAAAAATACCAAACATTCAATAATTACAAGGGAGTGAGCCCCCATATATATGTGGAGTCCCTCCATGTTTCACATAGAAGTGCTAAGAATAATAGCATAGACGCAGGTGGTTGTATTACTTTTATATAGCTTTCAATTTTTTGGAATTAATGTCATAATTTCAAATGGGGCGCAATGATTACTGGATCCATTATCCATCACGTAAATTTCATTTTAAGAATCAAAAATAGAAAAAAAAAATCCACTTGATAATCGGGTCTACCATTGTATTAGGAAAGAAACAAAACCAAAGGCTCGTAATAGAGGGCGGTCCGGTAAGAAGAATTAAATACACGGACATAATTACAACCCGTTCGATAGGGCTTCTATTTTTACTTTTAACCGGTAAAAGAAGAGTAAAAGAAGAGAAGCAAGTGTTTGGAATAAAAAATTTATGCGATTAAAATGATTTTTGAAGTTAAAAAAAGAAAAAATCTTTCGACAGCAACACGAATTGGTGATTTTGCTCTTTTGTCTATGAGAGAAAATGACCAAACGGATCTGATGGGCCACATCTGGCGCTGATAAATTTGCAAGGCTCGTAAGGTAACAGTCCTTTAATTGAATCTTCACAGCTTATAACAAGCACTATTTAATGCGCTCATTGCTTTTAAACACTCAGATAACTTTATAAAATAAAGCTATTTTATCATTTTTTTTGTACATAAAAATTAACTTATTTTTAGAATTTTATTTATTTTTATTTGTTTATTTTAATTTAGACTTTTTTTAAATTTTACTTTATTTTATCTTATCTTTTTCTTTTAATCATAGTATGTTAAATAAAACTTAAAATTAAATATTTCCAATGAGTTTACCTACAGTATTTTATTTTGAAAATGTCTAATTTTAACACGTTATTTGTCTACAGTATCAAATTATGATAAAAAATCATATTTTATAAGTGGGTCCTACCATGCATCACTTTTTATGGCAGGAAAACTTTAACTTAAATTATCTCATTGATATGAACATTTTAAAAAGAGATTCATTCAAATTGGTGCTCGTATGAAAAAGTTATAGCATATCCTAACTTCAGATCATTAAGACAGTTAGGACTTATACACAGTTACTTTTTTATTTTTTTATTTTCATTTTTTCATATTTTTCATTTCTTTCCTTCTTTTTCTTTGTGTTGAACAATTGTGGAGCAGGGCCTATGTGCACATGAAATCGCCACCTGATCTGTGAGGGTATAATGTCATTTTTTTAGCCTATAAAAGGTTGAGTAGAGAGGAAGAGAAAAAGTAAGGGTGGGGAGAGCAAGAGCAAAGAAAGAGGAAGGGAAATAGGGAAGTAGCTATATGAAATAGAGAAATCTGCAGAAGTAGATTTGTGAGAGTGAGAAATGTAGAGTAAAAAATAAAGCTTCTTATAAAGCTAAAAAATATATATTTCTTTTCTTTAGTTTAATTGTTTCTTAGTATCAATAAAAGAAGGAGTTGCTGGATGTTCTGCTAACACGAATATCAGTAACAATTTTAGACTTATTTCTTTTATTATTATTTTGTCATTATGTTTAATTTCTCATGTTAAGTTATTCAATTTTTCTTTATGAATTAAATAAATTTTTGTTGAGAACTGTAATGTACTCTAATTATGATGGTTTAATTAAATTAAGTATATTATTATAATTGTCATATTTATTGACATATATATTCTCAAACTTAATACTTATGAATTTCTAGCCAACTTTTAAATGATTTGAGAAACAAAATGAAATAAAGAGGAAATATTTGTGATATAGCTCTAGATGAGTACTATAAAATCTATGATATAATAAAGATATATATATTTTTGTGGTTATATTGTTAATTACTATAGATTTATCAAAGAACACTTTTTATAATTGAATTTGGATTTATATTTTTACTGTTCATATATACAGTATTGTTTATATGTAAGGTACTATTCACATGTACAGTATGATCTATCGTAAATTTTAATTTACTAGTCTTTTATGTATATTTAATTATAAAAATGTAGAATTTATGTATAACTTGAGAAATAGTACATAAAGCAAAAAAAGTAGTTGACCATCAACAAATATAAAAACAAAATCATAATAATATACTTAAATAAAATTAAATCTGATTAATTAAGCTGAAATCATAATTCCTAGCATCTGTGTGTTTGTTTGCATGTTATTAATTTATGTTCATTTATTTTTGTAATTTTGTTTTATTTATTTAATTTTTCAATTGTAATATTTTTCGATCACTTAAATAAAATTAAAATTAACTAACTTTAGTACTTAATAATACTATTTTTGTGAGACAATATTTTTCTCATCACTTTATTACTTGTTTGATTTGTGAAGTTGCGAAAATCCAAAACACACTTTGCCACAAGATATTCCTCTAATTAATTAAGGGAGTGTTTAGGATTCCATTCCAAACAAGACTTTTCAGGTCCAATTTTTTTTTTCCCCCTAAAAAGTCAATAAAATGTTTGATTAGCTTTTGACAAGTCTACCAACTCTAAGGGCCTGTTTGGATCCTATTTTGGAGATATTTTTTTTAGATTGGACAAAAGTTGTTTTAGAAAATATGTTTAGGGAAAAAAATTGTTTGAAGTGAAAAAATGTAAAATTTTTAAATTTTTATTAGAAAAAAAATCAATATAGATATTTTTTCATTCCTCTCGAAATTCTATGCAATTTTAAAAAAATATATCTCATTTGAACTTGTATATACAAAGTTATATACTTTTAAAATTTGGAATTTATTGTAACATTTTGGATATGTAAAATGATGATGTGGTGGAAAAAAATTGTTTTGAAGGCATTTTTTTGGCCTCCCAAACACTCTCTAATATAAAAATTTCATTTAAAACAAGTGATCCAAATGCATTCTAAATTTTAGGGTGCATATTATCTTCATCTTCATGGATGTACAAAGAATACGTACATTTCTTCATTTTACACAGATAATGCGGGAATTCCTATATACCCAACACTTCACTTAAACCCACCACTACAAAGATATAATGGAAATATATGAAACACTTTATTTTATTTCAAGCACTAGTACCTTATTTCGATAAAATAAAAATAAAAATAAATCACCTATCTATAGCCCTCCAATATATATACACTACTATCGGACTCATTTTCTCATCTTGGAGAGGGAAAAAGGAAGAAAGAGGAAGAGGGGCAAATGGCTCTTTTACCATTGTTCCAATATTTGCTAAACGAGCTAAACACAAGCTCAATCTCGCAATATTATCCCTCACCATTAGTCCTTATTTCTCTTTTCCTCCTCTCGCTTCTCCTTCTTTTCATACACAATACTAGACCTAGTGCCAAACTCAACTTACCACCGTCACCTCCCGGGTTACCAATGATCGGAAACCTTCACCAACTCCGCACAAGTTTTCACCGCCGTCTGAAAGCACTCTCCGATAAGTACGGCCCTCTGATGCTCATACACATGGGCCGTGCTCCGGTTCTTGTGGTTTCATCATTAGAAATGGTCAAAGAACTCATCAAGAACCATGACATCGCCATCTCAAATAGGCCTGTGAATAAGGCTACTAAAATCCTATTTTATGGTTCCAACAACATGGGATCTTCTCCGTACGGCAAGTACTGGAAACTAGCTCGGAAAATTGTTTCTCAAGAACTTCTGACCCTCAAAAGGGTGCGACAGTTTCAGTTCGTGAGGGAAGAAGAAGTTGTAAAATCGGTCGAAAGGATTAGAGGATCCTGTCTAGGTGGGAATTCGGCCGTGAATCTAAGTGAGATGGTGTTCGTAACCGTGAATAGTATGGTAACCAGATGTGTTACTGGACAGAGTTTTGCGGAAGAAGATGATCGGGTTAAGGCTGCGGAGCTAGTGAGGCTGGTGATGGTGCAAGCTACCGCGAAATTCGGTGTCGGGGATTTTGTCCCTTGTTTGAGTTGCATCGACGTTCTCACGGGGTTTACACGCCGCTTGCATTCGACATTTAGGGAAATGGACTCTTTTCTTGACCAGGTGATCAAAGATCGTGAAGCAATAGTGAAAAATACTGGTCATGATTTCGATTCGGAATACCTGGTGGATGTTCTTCTACGGCTTCAAAAGGATGGCGAAAGTGACTTTGAGCTCACTCTAGACAACATCAAAGCATTCTTGCTGGTAACACATATTTCTCTTCAAATCCTACAATGTAGGTAATTTTTAACCAATCATCATATATGTAGAAACTATTAATAAATTAAAAAATTAGATCACATTCAGATCAAAACCACTTCATTAACATTCATGAAATTTGATTTGCTAAATTTTTTATGCCTTCTGCTTGAAAGTAAACAAAAACAATAGAATATATTAAAAAAAAAACTAATAAAAGGTCTAATTTTCAATTGTATTAAAGGAAAAGTGTCTTTTTACACTTTCCAGTAATGTTTGAGAGGGGTCTTTATAACTTTTCTTAACGTACAAGGTATTGATATAAATGTTACGACCAAATTAGCATCTCTATAATTTAGACAAAACATAAAGGGTATAACTGAAAAAGCTCTAAAACATGTGTGGGAGCATTGTACCCATCACGGATTAATACTTTTTTTTTTTTTCCAAATTAAAGGTGGGAAATTCAAACCCTACATTTTAAGTGTTAGTCATGGAATTACTATTGAATTGCTTGCAATCGCTTTACGGATTAATGCAATCGAGGGCCTTTTTTTATTTTATTTTATTTTATTTTCATGTAGTACATAACTTTTTTTATAATCTCATGCAGGAAATGCTTGTGGGTGGAACTGATAACCCTTCTTTTGTATTGGAGTGGCTAATGGAAGAGTTGGTGAGAAATCCCAAAGTGATGAAGAAAGCCCAAGAAGAGATCAGAAGAGTCGTTGGCCAAACGTCGAAGATCAATATGAGCGATATCAATCAAATGGCCTACTTAAAATGTGTCATCAAAGAGATCTTTCGACTACATCCAACAGGTCCTCTTCTAGGTCGAGAGATCTCCGACGACATAAAAATAGGAGGTTATCATATTCCTGCAAAAACAGGATTGTTCATCAGTCCATGGGCAATCCAAAGGGACCCCAGTATATGGGAGAAACCGGAGGAGTTTTTCCCCGAACGATTTGAGAACAACCCAGTCGATTTCAAAGGTCAAGACTTCGAATTCATACCATTTGGTGTTGGGAGAAGAGGATGTCCCGGTTTAGCATTCGGGGTTGCTACTGTTGAATATATCATTGCCAATCTCTTATATTGGTTTGATTGGAAGTTACCTGCCACTATGAAGGACTTGGATATGAGTGAAAGTTTTGGGATTGTAGTGCATAAGAAAGTTCCTCTTCATCTTGTGCCAACACCATATTCCCCTTAATTTATCGGACAATATTAAAAGCCATCAGTAGTATTCAGCATCATCGTACACTATTAGTTTATCAATTTTTAGTAAACTATGTTGTATTTCTTAGTGTGAATTTCCTTTATCTTTCATTGAATAACTGATTGCAATGAAAATAAAGATGTGTTGAAATAACGACCTTTCTAATATTGACGTTGCACTTAGAAAATTACAGTTTAGCTAAGTTTTTATACCTGTTACAATATTTTCACTGTTACAAATCCTAACGAGCTCTACATATGATCATATAGGAACGTAAAATAAACAATAGTTTTTTTTTCTTTTTTTTCTTTTTCCCTCTTTGGTTTTGAGTTTAATTCAATTTTAATAAATTAACGTGCTACCAATATTAAACATTTGCCGCAAGAAGAGTCTTGCGAATAACTGCCGACAAACTTTAGCGGACTACGTGTATATAATTCATCATTCATTTACATTTCTTCATATTATTTTCCTTTTTCGGTTTTTTATGTCTGTCCATGTGATTTTAATATTCAACAGTGCTGTTCGTGCATTGCCCATTTCTGTGACTAAACAAATTCCGCCAAATAACTTATTAATCAGTAAGACGAAACAAAGTAGATAAATTACAATAAATCATCTGGGAATTGGTACCACCAAGAAATAGAATAACGCTTAGGTAGGAAATCAATTTCCAGTTTCCCGATCACCAACTAATATGAAATATATAAAAAGCCGTCGAAAATTGTTCCAATTAATGAAACCTTTGATGATATGCGATAAATTGATCAGAAATGGTAACTAATGAATTGTGTGATAATTAATTATTTTGACCTCTAATATTCCGATCACAAAGACGATCCAGGAAAACAATCCCAATACCGACATTAACCCCAATACCTATCCTAGATCCTGATCTCAATCTCGAAAACTTACTCAAACCCGAATCCTGACCTCATCCTAAGTCCCAAATCCCAAAACTCCGACCTTTGAACAGTTGTATGTAAAGTCACATGTTTACTATAATACATTCACACTCCCGGCTTTGATTTCCGGTATTTGTTAGATCGGAGTATTAATTTAAAAAAAAAAAAAGATGGACATATATGTACACTACAACAAACTATATACGTTATAAGCTTTAAGGAAAACTATCCTGCTACGGAAGCATTTTACAACAACTTTTAAATTGCCATGAAAACATTTTCACCATTGTTTTTAAATTGTCGTGAAATATTATAATAGCAGTAGCTGAATCAATCAATAAGATTTTAATACATACACGCAATCCATCAAAAATCGTAAATTCCTCATTGTTTTTAAGGGATTCCAATAGGTTTTTTAAAATAACAAGTTAGGACAGGTGACTCCAACTCTATATTTTATAATTTAGTTACTTACATCTACAACCACAAATAAGATTTTAATTATGAGATACTGCGTGTCAGTTTTTTGATAATCTACTGTGTGTCTGTTTACGATTATTATTATTTTTTTGGCTATAACTGGATAATAACAATTTCAACCGTTAATTAGATAGAATCTAGTATGCTAATTGCTATATATCATCACGTCAATAAGAGAAATATAAACAGAATATATTTTTACAAATAAATTCTCTGCGACACACACTTATTAAGCTAGGCCCCCACTGTTGGGTACTCGGTCTTAGTAGGACCTAGCATTGGGTCTTGCGGTGCGGAACCGCAGTGTTTTCTATACTTTATTCACCGACGATGCGCAATATCATGACGAATAAAAGTAGAATATTTCAAAAATACTATAAATACTCAACAATTGTGAGTAAGCCCCGTATCATAAGTGGAATCCCCTGCTGTTTGACCTAGATCAAGCACTCAGAATAATAATATTTTAATTTTCAAATGTGGCACCATGATTCTTGCAAGTTTAGTACATCTACTATCAATCACTTACATTTCTTTTCAAGAACCAAAAATTAAATAGTCGTGATATTATTTAAAAGACCAAAAAAATAAAAAAAAGAGAGATGCATGAGTCGAATCTTGCTAAGGAACCAGTAGAGATCAGATTTTCGCTGCTCGTGCTCGCCAACCCATCTTACGTACCTGCACTGCACAGCCGATAAATATAGTCTACATAATGGTTTAACATACACATGTATACTAGCACGTTTTTATGCCATTGTAACAAAAGTTAGTACAAAAATAGAAAATTGGTATCACGTAATAAGTGATATTAAATTATGTGAACATTTATGGTTCAGCCTGGCACATTACTTAACTACTGCACCTAACTACTCCACCACGACATATTCCTCTTAATGATTAAATTGTGTGTTGAGCATCTTCCTTTTTTCCCACTAAACTTTATGGATAATATGCTAGACTAGGGGTGAACAAAACACCCTGTAATCTAATGAACCCACCTATTATATCCAATCCAATCTTAATTAGGTTGATTGGGAGAGTAAAAAAAAATTTCAATCTAATCCGAAAAACTCACCTAAACCAATGTTGGCCCCACTTTTTTTTTTTTCTTAAATGATGTTCACTTCTAAGTGCAATTTAGATTATTTAAAGATATAAAATGCATTATTTGAATATATAATATGGATGTAATTCTTGGTGGTTTTGTGAAAAATATCGCTAATTACATCATTGTCTTTATTAGTCTTGGTGATTCTCATAATTTATATTTATTTTGTGTTGAACTTTAACGAGATTATATAGAACTTTTTCTTTATATAAAGTCTGTGATAGAATTTATTTTATAGAATATGTTACGCGTTTAGTTCTTTTTTCTCTTAAATTTTTTATTTGTGATTGAATTTTTAGAGTCATTCATTGTTTTTTTTTTTTTTTACAAAATACATAACCCTCCGAATATGTATATCAACTATAACCGTAGTGCACTTGGTATATTGAATAATTCTCTTATTAGTGAAACTATACGGATCCTAATTATTTTCCAAATTTGTCTTTATAAATATGGTTATAGCAGATATAAAAATGAGAAATTATTTAATAGATTGGGTGATGATATGATGCACCTGCTCTGTTAAATAATTTCTTCACCCTTCTGTTCATACACAGTAGTAGACCAAGTGCCAAGCTCAACTTACCACCGTCACCTCCCGGGTTACCGATCATCGGAAACCTTCACCAGGTCGACAAGAGTTTTCACCGCTCTCCAGCTCTGATGCTTGTACACATGGGCCGTACACCAGTTGTTGTGGTTTCATCCTTAGAAATGGTCAAAGAACTCATCAAGGACCATGACATTGCGGTCTCAAATAGGCCTTCAAATAAGGCTACTAAAATCCTGTTCTTCGGATCCAAAAACATGGGTTTTGCTTCTTACGGAAAGTACTGGAAACAAGCACGGAAGCTTATTTCTCAAGAATTTCTGACCCTCAGGAAAGTGCAACAATTTCAGTTCGTAAGGGAAGAAGTAGCGAAATCAGTAGAAAGGATTCGAACATCTCGTCTTAGTAGGAATTCTGTGAATTTAAGGGAAATGATGTTCGGAACCACGAATACTATTGTGTTCAGATGTATTACTGGACAGAGTTTCGCAGAAGAAGATGGTCGGAATAAGGCCGCGGAGCTTGTGAGGAAGGTGATGAGACAAGCTATGGCGAAATCCGGTGTCGGGGATTTTGTCCCTTGTTTGAGTTGGATCGACGTTCTCACGGGGTTTACATGCCGCTTGCATTCGACATTTTGGGAAATGGACTCTTTTCTTGACCAGGTGATCAAAGATCGCGAGGCAAAAGTGAAACGTACTGGTCATGATTTCGATTTGGAATTCCTTGTGGATGTTCTTCTACGGCATCAAAAGGATGGAGAAAGTGTCTTTGAGCTCACTTTAGACAACGTCAAAGCATTCTTACTGATAATATATATTTCGCTTCAAATCCAACAATGCAGGTAATTTTTAACCAATCATCATATATGTAGAAACTATTAACAAATTCACAGATTATTTCAGATTCAGATCTAAACCAATTTATTGATGGAGTTTGGGATTTTTTTATTTATTTGTAGCATACCGTTTTGCAATAAATTAAGATAAAAAACTTCATTGGCTTTTGAATTTAACGATGAGAATTGGAACTCCATGTATTATAGATAGGATTTGAGCACTCAATATTTTATGGGTGATTCTTTCGTATAGAATAAACGAGCAAAGATACCCTCGTAGATACTATGAGATTTTATAATTTGTTATATTATGTAGAGTATTATATGTGTTGTATTAGATTATATTATAATATGATTATATAATTATAAAATATTATATAGTAATAAATGTTATAAAATATTTATAGTTATAGATGTTGATATTATAAAATATTCATATTTACAATAGTGTTACAATATGTTATAATTTGTTATATTATGTGGTTGAAGATGTATAATATTTAAGTTATGTTGTATGTATTATATTAGATTATATTATAATACGATTATATAATTACAAGATATATTATAATTATAGATGTTACAAAGTATTTATAATTGTAAATACTAGTATTATAAAATATTTACATAATTACAAATGTTAAGATTTTATGTCACAACTTTTATTTGCCTCTCTTATACTATTTCTCATTGTTGTGATAGAAATTATATTTATTTTATAAAATACTATAAATGTAGCATAAAAATGTTTATGTTGATTGTAAACAAATTAATTTCCAGGTTAGTTTATATTTTTTGTCAAGAATTTTATTATTCTTATTTCAATACTGAAATGATAAAATATATTATTATTTCTGTTAATGCTTTTTTTAAAATATAGTTTAAAAACCCAATATGTAAAAAAAAAAAAAAAAAAAAGGGAACCCAAGTAAAGTAGGAGGGCAAGAGCAGCAAAATACCATACCAGGGGTAAAGATGGGAATTCACTGTACAAACGATATTATAAAATGCTTTATCAAAAACCCAATATGCCACCCCAAACACAACACCACCACCCCCAAAAAAAAAAAAAAAGAAACCCAAAGAAAATAAGAGAGCAAAAACGATAAAATACCACATCAATAGCAAAAATGGAAATTTATTGCACAAAAATGGTAAAAATAGGCTTTTTTTTTTAATTATACAGCAAGAACCCAATATGTTCCCCCCCCACCAATCAACCAAAAAAAAAAAAAAAAGAAACCCGAATAAAATAAGACGACAAAAACAACAAAACACCACTTTAAGGGCAAGAATGAAAATTTACTATACAAGTAACATTAAATTTGGTCTTCTTTTCAGTTATTATAAATAAAGTCGAAAAAAAGATAGTTTATTTACTTTACTCCAACAAGTAAGGATAACTTGGTTGCTTTATTTTTTTATATGCCCATACTCTTCTTCCATTGTTTTGATAGATCTCGGGGTCACTACAAAAACCTATGAATTAGAGTAGAGCAGTGGACGTTGGATTATTTTAAAATTAATTGGAAAAAACATGGGTGTAGCGAAGAAATAAAATC
This sequence comes from Antiaris toxicaria, assembly GCA_035233585.1. Classification (NCBI taxonomy): domain Eukaryota; kingdom Viridiplantae; phylum Streptophyta; class Magnoliopsida; order Rosales; family Moraceae; genus Antiaris; species Antiaris toxicaria. Next base: position 5,613,265 of record CP141155.1, read on the forward strand.
GGAGTGCTAAGTATGAGATTGCTACCTTTGTCAAGAATATTGAATTCATTTATTCTCGTTAGGACGGTTTCTTTTCACCTAGGGTGTTATTGGCCCCTATATTTTGTATCCATTGGACAATAAGTAAACTACTGAAAGTATAAACCAGCAAGTGTATAATTACTATTAATTTATTTCTTAAAAAAAAAGAAGAAAATTTATTTGACATCATGTAAATGTGTGGGGGTATTATTATATTTGTACTCATTAATATATATACTAATTATAGTGACTTTTTAATAATAATCTCATGCAGGACATGCTTGTGGGTGGAGCTGATAACCATTCTATATGGTACTAGAGTGGTTAATGGCAGAGCTGGTGAGAAATCCTAGAGTGATGAAGAAAGCCCAAGAAGAGGTCAGAAGAATCGTGGGCAAAAAGCCAACGATCGATATGAACGATATCAATCAAATGGATTACTTGAAATGTATCGTCAAAGAGGTCTTTAGACTACATCCACCAGGCCCTCTTCATGGTCGAGAGGTATCCGACAAAATACGTTTAGGAGATTATCATGCTGTTGCCGGAACAACATTGTTCATTAACACATGGGCAATCCAAAGGGACCCGAGAATATGGGAGAAGCCGGAGGCGTTTTTCCCCGAGAGGTTCGAGAACAACCATGCTGATTTCAGAGGTCATCACGAAATCGAATTGATACCGTTTGGTGTTGGAAGAAGAGAATGTCCCGGCATGGCATTCGCGGTTGCTACCATTGAATACATTATAGTCAATCTCTTATATTGGTTTGATTGGAAGTTGTCAAGTGAAGATGCTTTTCCGGTGGACTTGGATATGAGTGAAGTGTTTGGGATCTTAGTGCACAAGAAAGTTCCTCTTCATCTTGTGCCAGTACCCTATTCCCCTTAGATTACCAAATATTGGAGTTAATCTAAAATCTTCTATCGTAATCTGCTATGTTCTCATTGGGTTTTACAAATAAAGCAAAAGAAAAATCAAGAGTCTAAAAATTAAGGTTTTTAATTAATGAGCTGGACTTTGACAATTTGGAAAGTGCTTTACCGTAAATATGTAACTGATCAGAATTAGATGAAAAATATGGGTTTTCTCTCGACTCTTGCTGTCGTTATATGTTTCTGTGGAGGAAGATATTGTACATCTTTTTGTGCACTGTAATTTTGTCAAAGCTTTTGGGCACAATTGGAGAATTTTTTTACGTTCATCATGATAAAATTGGTGATTCCCTGTAACTAGCTGGGATGTATTGGTCATTTTGTCTCTTCTCATCATTATATAAATATATATATATAAATACTAAAATCTTTATAAAAGTGGAGATTTAAAATTGATGCTGAAATCGGCTTTCAAACTGTACATGAGCAACAAGTTTCTTACTTGTGGACTTGTGGTGTTATCCTGTGCTATGGATTGTCTGTTGGAAAGAAAAATTTTGGGAAGGAGGAATATTTAGAAAATGAGAGAGAATAGAAGATTTAGAGGAAAAGGCTACTTGTATTATTGATCACTTCTTGTTTTTTGGCTTAATACAAACTCAAAGACTTCACCCCTATTTATACTAGTGGCACCTCCATAACCAATGGCTAGGATTTTGCCAACACAAATCTAATTTAATGGTTACAAATGACTCTCTAGAAATATCTTCATAAATATCCAAACCTACCACATTCTACACAATTCTAAGGATTAATCAAAAGAGCTTCTAGAAGAGATTTCTCTAGAAAATGCTTCTAGAAATTTGGGCTATAATTTTTGGACTCTTATCTAAATAACTTAGACCCAAATACTAATAGACTCAAATATTTAATAAGCCCAAAAATCAAGTTTAGTTTTCAACACCCCCCCTTAAACTTGATTTTGTAACCCCAATCAAACTTCTCATCTTGATGAAATCTTCTTGCTTGAGTGGCTTGGTGAAGATATCGGCTACTTGATCATGAGACTTCACATACTCCACTTGCACATCCTTTCTCGCAATGCATTCTCTAATGTAGTGATAGCGCGTATCAATATGCTTACTTCGATCATGGAAGACTGGATTCTTAGCCAAAACTATTGCTGACTTGTTGTCAACGAGAATCTTTGTCGGCTCCTCTTGTGGCAAACCCAACTCCTTTAGTAGGTTTTGAAGCCAAATTGCATGACAAACACATGAAATAGCAGCTACATACTCCGCCTCACATGTAGAAAGAGTGACAATCGGCTTGTAACAACCGGGAAAATTCACATTTTTTGGAAAATAAATGCACAATGAATTTAAGCATTAAAATGTGAAATTAAGTGATGTAATATTGTTTAGAATTAAATAAAATGTTCTAACAATATTAAAGGATGAAAAATGAGTAATAGTGATATTATGTGTGTGCACGTGTGTGCCACTCACAGTATCAGGAAGTAGGTCAAGATGATATTTTCTTGACATAAAACTGATAAATTTGGGTTCAGCACTCCGAAATTAGTAAGGATAGCCTATCAGTACGCTCAAATATGATAATTGAGCACAAGGGTAAATTTTGACCGAAAATTGGCAGTATCGGAAATTGGTCGAAATGACCTCAGATGAAAATAAAACTGATATATTTGGATTCAGGACGCCCAAATTAATCAGGATAGCCCATATTGAAATTTTGGGCGAAAAAGTATATAAAGAGCGGGAAAAAGTGGAATTTTTTCATTTATCTACACACATTCTCTCTCCTCCTTCTCTTTCTCTCTCTAGCCGAATATGTACAGTAACCGACCATCGGAAACGGTGTCCGTTTTCGACACCGCCGGTGTCATCGGAAAGCTCTCGCCGAGCTGAGTCCGATGGTGGGTCGACGCGACGGAGCAGCCGCCGGAGCAAGCCGCACGCGCCGCCTGAAGGTCGCCGGAGCCGAAATCTTCCCGGCGAGATTTCTCCGCCGTCCGGCCACCATTTGCCACGAAACCGGTCCCAAAAGATTCGTGGTGAAGAGTACTACAAAACCCAGGTGGTGGATCGCCTCAACACCGGCGGAATCGCGCCGCCCGAGCTTCGGAAAAATCCGGCGAAACGCCGCCGTGGAGCCGCCGTCGAAACCGCCGATTCCGGCGGAGTTGAAGCACGCCGTCGGTACAGAAATGGTCGCCGTGAAGAGGGGAGCAAAAGCCCTCAATCAATTTCGGGGAAAAAGTCCGGCACGGCGGAGTTCCACCGCCGCCGCCGTGGCCGTGACTTTCGGGGTGATTTTCCGGCGATTGGGGCCTCCAAATGTGAAATTGAGGCTACCAATGGATTCCTCTCGTCGAGATCTTCAAAATGGACTACCCACTTGCCACCTTCGCCGCCGCCGCCGCCGGTCAACGCCGGTCAACGGCCGGTCAACGGCGGTCAACGCCGGTCAACGGCGACCGTTGACCGAAAATGCAAGTTTAGCCCGTTGGCCTATTTTCGACGTTCCGGACGCATCCGCGGAGTCGGAATTGCAAGACGAGACCTCAAATATGAAGAACGAAGAATTAGGGTTTGTGCCGTCGAGACCAGACTGCAATTCGGTATAAATCCCGACCTTTTTACGTTCCGAAATTTAATTGTTTGGAACTGTTATATAATTTTATAATTTTTGGTATGAAAAATATGGAAAAGAATGTATGTAAAAAGAAGAAAATGGCTGTAATGGAGAAAAAGAAAAATATGTGATAATGTAACGATTTTACGTAAACGGTACAAGTTTTACGTAAAATCTAGGCATCTGGTATAGTACGTGATAAAATTAGATTAGGATAGATGGTTTTCAGGCGTTTCCTAAACGCTGGAACCTCAAAAATTAAGGGGAAACTCTGCCGAAATTTCTAAAAAATGACATCAGGGGTAATATGGGAAACGAGGGGTAAAAATATGATCGGGAAGGGAACCCGAGCCCCCTCGAGGAATTGGGGTAAGGAAAAAGGAATGGGTAAGGTACGATTAGTAAACCGACCCTTCAAAACCCTAGAACGTAAGGAAAAACATGAAACTGACACTTAGGTCGGAATAGTACTTCCCGAGGGCCGGGAATGTGAAAAATTGGTAAAATGATAAGAATTGATCCGGAAAAAGTCCGATAAGATTTAGAAAGTTAATTAAATGATTTTGGGTTTAGAAAATCCAACCTAAGTATGAAAATGAAAATGTTAGGTTTAAACGACCCATCAGGGGTAAAATGGTCATTTTGCCCAAAGATACTCAAATTATGGGAAAAGAGCCACAATGACCCTGAAATAGGTGAATGAAGTTTGTAAAAGCCAAAATTGAGATTTAAGTTATGAAAAATCACGTCAAGGGAAAAATTGTAATTTTGTCAAAAGTTAGGGGTAAAATCGTAATTTTTCAAAAGTTGGAGAAAAAATTCGAAAATGGCCATTAAGGTTTAAAAAGCTGTCATAAGGATATAATTAAGGGTTATAAGATCAGAATCAAGCTTTTTAATAAAATAAAAGCTATAGATGAAAATGTGATTAACGGACAAAGTTTGTCTGTAGGAACCTAATCCAGAAGCGACAAAGGACGTCTATGGATTCCAAGAAAAGGATAAGCACGCTATGAGTAAGTTCAGACATTTACCCGTCTGCAACTATGAACAAGTTTATTGTGTTTATATGTTTTGTATGCAAATGTCATGATGTGAATTATGATGATGCTATAGTAATATTATAGCAATACTATGATGATGCTAAAAGTTATGTTTTAATAAATAATTTATAAAAAATATATATATATGTATATATATGCATATATTGAATTATGAAGGAAAGGTATTATAAAAGTTTTATGAGAGTAACGATGTGATAAAGAGGGATAGAAGAATGGAAAGAGTAAGAACAAGAATGTTATGATAGAATGCATAAGAAAGAGATGAGATATGAAAGGAAAGAATAGGTGTTTATGAAAAGTTTTATGGAAATTAAGTTATGATTGATAGAGCAATGATGATCGGTGATGAAAAGAATTAAGAAATGGATGTTTTATGAGGACGAAAGGATAAATGTTTTATGAAAAATGATATGAAAGTAAAGAGTTAGACAAGAAAGAAAAACAATGATAGGTTATGATAAAAGGTATGATGAATGTTTTATGGAAAATGATATGAAAGCAAAGAGTTAGACAAGAAAGAAAAACAATGATAGGTTATGATGAAAAGTATGATGAAAGGATTAGAATATAACGATAAGATGTGATTGATGGAATAGAACGATAGGCTATGATCGATAGGCTATGATTGATGGAATGATGCAAATGATAAGATGAACAAAGAATAATTGTCTACCCGTAACAAAACATGTTTTTGTTTGATGTGATGTGATGTGATGTTATATAAGTAATATGTGCTATATGTGTTATGTTTTTGAAAGAAAAAGATGTTCAACGAAAAATCAATATAAGAAAAATAAAAGCCTACAAGATAATAAGACTGAAAACTTAAGTTGTTGGCGTACCGGTCTCCCTACAAGGTCGAGACTTCCGGTCTATATCCTCCGCGTAGATGTGGCGCTACCCCGAAGGTACGGTAGATTATAGGATGGACCAACCCCGAAGGTGCGGTTTTTATGTGACTGTGAGGTAGGTTGGTGGGTCGCTCCCCCTCCTCCCACTGTCCGCGCGCAACTAGGTACGTCCAACAACGGGCCCAACCAATGGAAAGTGGAAAGAAAACAAACGAAAGAAGAGTGAAAAGAAAAGAAAAGAAAGGAAAAGAAAGGAAAAGAGAAGAAAAGAAAAGAAAAGAAAAGAGCGTGAAAAGAAAAGAAAAGAGAGTGCGTGAGGAAAAAAAAAAAACAAGGAAAAAGAGAGTGGAAAGAAAAAAAAAATGAAATGATACGAAAAGAAAAGAAAAGAAACGAACGATATAAAAGAACAACACAATGAAATCAATGAAAAATAATAAAACGAAGTTAAAAGAACATGATAGAATTATATATGTGATGTGATGTGTTTGATGTTATATGTATGGAATGACACGTTTTTACGTGATGTTGTGCTAGTGTATATGTTACTAGCTTTAAGATATGAAATGTTAGGAGATGATGAAGCGATACAAAAGTTATAAAGGTTTAGAACAGAAAGTTAAGAAATGATAGGAATGAGAAGCAAAGAAATGAAAAGATTGGATTAGAATGATAAGAGATGATCGATAGAATGATAAGAACGATGAACGAAGAGATAAACGAGCATGATGAAGCTCCTATTTTATGTTATGTTTTGAGGATATGTATGAATGATGTATATGGTGTGTATATACGTGATGATATATATTCTAGTAATAATATATATTACTAGTATTTATAAGTTAATGAATGTATGTTTGAACTTACTGAGCATCTAGCTCATTAGTTGTTTATATGTTGCAGGTAAGCAACGTGTTTATTTAAAGTAATATGATGGACAACGGACGGATCTGCATGTGCCAAGGGACTGGGCGAGGGTATGGTACTACCATGAGTCTTTCGCTGAGCGTTCAAAAAGGAAGACGAAAGAAAGAAAGAAAGTTATGAAATATGTATTATAAGAGTATGATACAGATAGGTATAGTATGTAAGTTAAAAAAAAAAAAAGAAAAAAAAATTGCTATAGAAATTGCTTCCGCTATAAGATGAGAACGTTAAGAATGGAAAGTTAAGTTAAGTAAGAGGATGACGACCCCCGAGGTTGCCAGCCATCGCGGTCGGCGTCAGAGCTTGACTGGTTGGTATGGTAACGTACGTGGGGGGGTCGCCACACGGCTGCTTCTTTGACATCCATGTGAAGGCAGTGTCTCCCATGTAAAACACAAAGCCACTTGTGCTCTTGCGATCATCCACATCACCACTCCAATCGCTATCGCTATACCCGATAAACTTGTAATCATCAGAAACATAATAGTACACGCCAAAGTTTGCCGTACCTTTGAGATAGCGGAGAATTCTCTTTGCTGCCTTCAAATGAGTCATTGATGGATTTTCCATGTATCGACTGACGACTCCAACTGCATAAAGAATGTCGGGTCTTGTGCATGTCAAATACCGCAAACTTCCAACCAAGCTCTTGAAGAATGTTGGATCCACTTTTTCTCCTTCATCGTGCTTTGATAACTTGATTCCACATTCCATTGGTGTGCCAACCGGATTAGAGTCGTCCATCTTGAACTTCTTAAGCACCTCTTTAACATAGCCTTCTTGCGTGATTAAGATGCCTTCGTCTTCTTGCTTCACTTCAATGCCGAGATAGTAAGACATGAGTCCAATGTCGGTCATCTCGAACTCCTTCGTCATCTCTTTCTTAAACTCACCGAACATGCTTGGATTGCTACCTGTGAAGATCAAGTCATCTACATACAAGCATACAATCAAAATATCACCATCTTGGATTTTGATATAGAGTGCATGCTCATATGGACACTTGATGAAATTTCTCCCTTGGAGGTACTTGTCAATTCGAGCATTCCAAGCTCTTGGAGCTTGCTTCAATCCATAAAGCACCTTCTTTAACCTTAAAACCTTATCTTCTTCTCCTTTAACTTCGTAGCCTTGCGGTTGTTCAATGTAGATTTCTTCTTTGAGAACTCTATTTAGAAAGGCAGATTTCATATCCATTTGATGTATCCTCCAAGAATTTTGAGCTGCCAAAGAAATGATTAGTCTAACAGTTTCTAATCAAGCAACGGGAGCAAATACCTCATCATAGTCAATGCCGGCTCGTTGGCTATATCCTTTTGCCACCAATCGTGCCTTGTATCTTTCGACTTCTCCTTTCGTATTCTTCTTTGCTTTGTACACCCACTTCACACCGATCGCCTTGTGTCCTTTTGGTAGCGAAGATAGCTCCCATGTGTCATTCTTTTTGATCGCCTTGATTTCCTCGTCCATAGCATCTTTCCAATTCTTGTTTCCTACAGCTTCTTGGAAGTTCATAGGCTCACAATCGGTAAAGAGACAAAAGAGAGCAAGATCGTCTTGATTTTCAGTTACCTCGTAAAGTTCTTGTATACTTCTGAAGCATGGAACTCTTTCGCTTGAGCTTTTTTCTTCATAAGTATTTGTGGTTGGTGAGGTTGGTGGAGTAGTAGGCTCCTCTCTTACTTGCTCCATCATTGGTTGCTCCATGCCATCTTCTTCCAAGTACGGAAAGTAGTTGTAGTCTTCATCATGTGGGCCCCAATCCCATTCTCCTTCTTCATCGCATATGACATCTCGGCTGATGATTGTCTTTCTAGTGTTTGGATTGTAGAGCTTGTAGCCTTTGGAGTTGGAGTCGTAACCAATGAAGATGTACTTCTCGCTTTTGTCATCCAGCTTGCTTCTTTTCTTGTCCAATACGTGCACATGAGCTATGCTTCCAAAGACTCTTAAGTGAGAGATTCCAGGCTTCCTTCCACTCCATGCTTCTTGCGGTGTTTTGCCCCATACGCTTCTTGTTGGAGATCGATTGGATAAGTATACCGCACATGCAACTGCTTCCGCCCAAAACTCTTTTGGTAGTCTCTTGCTTTTGAGCATGCTCCTCGCCATGTCAAGGATCGTCCTATTCTTCCTTTCCGCCACTCCATTTTGTTGGGGGGATCTTGGCACCGTTAGGGGTCTTCGTATTCCATGATCTTCACAATACTTTTGGAATTCTTTTGATGTAAACTCTCCTCCTCGATTGGATCTCATGGCTTTGATCACTATGCCACTTTCCTTCTCAACAAGTGCTTTGAACTTCTTAAAATTCTCGAACACCTCTGATTTTTCCTTCAAAAAATACACCCATGTTTTTCTTGAAAAATCATCAATGAAGAGAAGAAAGTAGTTACTTTTACCAAGTGAGCTTGGCTTGATTGGACCGCACACATCTGTATGTATGAGTTCTAATGGCTTTTGAGCTCTTGAATTTGACTCCTTTGGAAAGCTCTTTTTGAATTGCTTTCCAAGTAGGCATCCTTCGCACACTAGATCGGGATGATTGATGGAAGGCAATCCTCTGACCATACCCTTCTTGGAGAGCAAATCTAATCCTCCAAAATTGAGATGCCCAAATCGAAGATGCCAAAGCCAAGATGCATCTTTGTAGCATGCCTTGAGACATTTCGCAACATCGTTTTGGATGTTGAGGATGAACATTCTATTTCTTGACATCGGCACTTTAGTAATCAAGTTACTTGCACCATCTCTTATAAAAAGGTTATCGTCTTTTAATCGAATGTCATAACCTTTCTCTAAGAGTTGTCCTAGGCTCAAGATGTTACTCTTCATATTCGGCACGTAATAAACATTGGAAATGAGTTGATGATCTCCATTTTTCAGTCGGATAAGAATGTTACCTTTGCCTTTCACCGCTATCTTGGACTCATCTCCAAAAGCCACATTGCCACCTACCGATTCGTCAAGCTCCACGAACATGTTTCTCCTTCCACACATATGATTGCTTGCGCTGATGTCGAGGTACCATTTATTATCTTCACCTCTTTCGTTGTCCTTACAAGCTAGCAACAAGGTGCCATCTTCTTGGCTTCTTTCTTCAGCAAAGTTGGCCTTCTCTTCCACTCTATTGTTGCTGGGGCCTCTACAATCGAAAGCGTAATGTCCAAACTTTTCACAATTGTAACACTTTACATGTGACTTGTCATACCTTGATCTTGAATTGCCTCTCCCACGACCTCTTGTTGAGCTTCCTCCTCTTTGGAAGTTGTTTTTGCCATTGTCGTTGGATCTCCAGCCTCGTCCATGTCCATATCCATGACCTCCTCCTCGTTCACGGCCGCGACCTTGTCCTTGTTGGTTTCTATCATTGTGATGGCTTCCTTCTTTAGTTGAATCGACCCGAGTCTTGTAGTTGTTCTACTATCCCTTCCTTCTTCTTTTTCTTTTCTTCATAAGCTTGTAAAGAGCCTAAAAGTTGCTCTATTGTCATGGCTGCCAAGTCTTTTGTTTCTTCGATGATGGTGACTATATGTTCAAACTTTGGATCCAATGATCTAAGAATTTTCTCCATGATTTTAACATCATCCAGTTTCTCACCATTTCTTTTTAATTGGTTAGTGACTGCCAAAACTCTAGAGAAGTAGTTGGAGATAACTTCGCCTTCTTTCATATGCAAAGTTTCAAACTCGGCTCTTAAAGTTTGAAGACGTACCTTCTTTACCGGATCCGCTCCCTTATAAGACGTTTGAAGCTTTTCCTATGCTTCCTTAGCCGATTTTGCTTCCGAAATCTTCTCGAAAGTGTCATCATCTAATCCTTGATAGATTAGATAGAGAGCCTTCTTGTCTCTCTTTCTTGAGTCTCTCAAACTATCCTTTTGAATTTGAGATAGATTACCTTCATTCTCCGGTTCCGTGTGGCCTTTCTCAACTATCTCCCACACATCTTGTGCTCCAAGAAGTGCCTTCATCTTGATGCTCCAATTGTCGTAGTTACTCTTGTTGAGTGTCGGGACTTGGAAGGGAACCATACTGCTACTCGCCATCTCTCTTTGAAGGATCTTCAAGCTCTGATACCAATTTGTTGGAAAGAAAAATTTTGGGAAGGAGCATAGAAAATGAGAAAGAATAGAAGATTTAGAGGAAGAAGCTACTTGTATTATTGATCACTTCTTGTTTTTTGGCTTAATACAAACTCAAAGACTTCACCCCTATTTATACTAGTGGCACCTCCATAACCAATGGCTAGGATTTTGCTAACACAAATCTAATCTAATGGTTACAAATGACTCTCTAGAAATATCTTCATAAATATCCAAACCTACCACATTCTACACAATTCTAAGGATTAATCAAAAGAGCTTCTAGAAGAGATTTCTCTAGAAAATGCTTCTAGAAATTTGAGCTATAATTTTTGGACTCTTATCTAAATAACTTAGACCCAAATACTAATAGACCCAAATATTTAATAAGCTCAAAAATCAAGTTTAGTTTTCAACATTGTCTGGAAGATCATAATTGAAGCGATTTTTGAGAATAATGTTTCAAAGCTGATACTACGGATTCTGGTATTATGCATAATTCTTTGACGGATCTTATGCTTTTGAAGACCTTCAATGTTCCAAAAAAAAGAATCAAAGGCCTCTCTTATGATTGAAATTAAATGGCATGATCACTTACCAAAATGGATAAAAGATAATATGGATAGCACGGCTAATGGTTCTCTTATATTAGGGTAGGATTATGGAGGTATTTTCCGTACTTATAGAGGTTTTTGCAAAGAATAATTTGATAAACCTCTGGGCATAATACATGCTTTTAAGGTAAAACTTTTTGCTATCATCACCGTTATTGATTTTTCCATTCCATTTAAATTGAACTACCTATGATTCATAAAACGATACTACTTATGTGGTTAAAATCTTCTTCACACCCTTAGCAGGATTGTTCCTTGGCGTGTTCTTGCTAGATGGGATAGGACCATAAAGTATTTGGAAACAAAATGTTATCGGCATCTCATATTTTTAGGACGGAAATCATGTGGCTGTCAAGATTGTTTTTATGTGGTCAATCTTAACAATACTGCTTAGTGGTTTACTGATTCGAACTCATACATGACAGAAGTTCATTGAGACATGATAGGATTGCCTTGTTACATATTGTGTATTTAATTACCCAACTCTTTACTAAATATACACTCTTTTTTCATCACGGTCTTTTTAAATCGAGTTTTAACTAGATGTTTTTAACAACGCTTTTGAGGCTTGTATTCAAGATGCAAGTTTCAGCATTTTATGTTTTCTTGCCTCTACATAGGCTATTTTTTTTCTTTAGGGTATGTTTGGTATATAGGTTGAGTTTAAAATAAATTAATTTTTTATTATTGAAATTAGTTAATATAATTATAATTTTTATTGATTTTTTTTTTAAAAGACAAAACCGATTTCAAAATTTTGGATCCAAACTTATAAACCAAATATACCCTTAATTTCAAACCTTTTTCTTTTTTCTCCTTTTCCTTTAATAATACATGAGATGGGTAAACGATGCATGCCAATTTAGTTAATATATCTTAATATACATACTTATTTCTATCATTATCATTTATTTTTTAAAAATAAGATTTATCTTAAATTTTAATTTTCAAATATATAGATTAGGCCATTTCTTTGAGCGTCAAGTTATGCTTGTTCTTCATCTCATCAGCTTTTATTAACAATGAGTGGAGAATATAATATGGAATGGAATTGTTGTTAAACGGGAATTTAATTAAGATCTACCACTTCTTTTAATACTAATTGTTTTCTTTCATCATTTGTATAAAAAGTAATTTTCTACCAGCAAAAATATTAATTTTTCCGCTGCATATATTGAAATTATAACTGTTACGTACATTACCCTAATACACCATAATGAACGAGCACATATTGATATATATATATATATAAAGGTGTAAGCAACTTTCATTTCCTCCCAAATGAGTACAATGTAATAACGTACTCGCTTCCAGTATTTTTACTTTTTTGTAGTTCAGCTTTGCAATGAAAGGGCAATAATAATAACTAAGATTTTCAAATTCCTAATTTGATTTCCTTTTGTAATTCATAATTGAATAATAGTAGAGAAATCAATTATAACCGTAATTTTTTATATTTATTTATGTGGTAATAAATTATATCAATTGTTATTAATAAATAACATATTTTATTATTTATTATTGTTACAATCTTTTAAACATCTGTTTATAAAGAATACCAACTCATATAACCCATCAATTGATTACAGAAAAATAGAATAAGTATCCTTAATATTGATCTTTAAAATTTCGACTATGTATGCATTGCCGGTCGGTGCTTTCTTTGATAATTCGTCGTTCTATAAATATTAAATTTGCGCGGCATGATGAGTCTTAAAGCAATGACTGCCGACAACTTTAGTGGAAGAAGTGTATAGTTCATATAGATTACACACACACACACACACACGCGTATACATATTCGGCTTATTCTGTTTGTCCATGAGATTTTAATATTCAAAACTGTTGTTGCATTGGCCATTTCTTTCACTAATTAACTTTCCACCTAACCCACAAATAATTAAGCCAAAAATAAGGTAGGTATCCTAAAATCTAAATTTATGAAAGAGACCGGTGCAATATGACTACGAACGAAAGTATAATATTATAGCATGACAAACACGGGTGATTGTATTTTATTAAAAAGTAGTTAATCAAATATTTCAATTTTTTAAAATTTGTTTCATATGTACATGCTTGTTCAATGTGTTCATTTTTATATACGTGGGATGTAAAATTTTTAATATATCATTAGTTAAAATTAATAGTGAAGTAGACAACACTTTAGTAAAAAATAATAATAATAATAATAATAATAATAATAATTGTACATCAAATTATTTAGTGGTACAAATGGGAAGATACTATTTAAAAGGGCATTACAAGAAAAAAAAATATAATGATTAAAATACTCTCTTGAGTACATGTTAGAAAAAAATTATTTCAATGTGGGAAAAATGTTAGAAGAAAAAAGGAGTTTCCATGAAACATATATGAAAATATAAGATTTCTAATAAAACTAAAGCAAAAAAAAAAAAAAAGTATTTAAAAGGACAAAAAGAAAAAATAACTCGATCAAGTTTTAAAAAAAAAAAAAGTTTATTTTTACTATCTTTAGTAATATATATACATAGTGAAGTCAAAGACACTGCAGGGAAAAAAGTTTTAATTGCAATTATACATTAATTCAAATAAGAAAAATGCAATTTGATTACGGTAAATCAGTTATAGATTATGACAAACCGGTTATTTGTCATAAAAAGTTAATCCTTAACCATTGCTAAATCAGTAGTTGATCTAACCATAATAAAATACTATTTTAATAGAATATAAAATGTATCTAGGTATCACCCTTTTCTCACCACTATCATCACGTATTATAATAAAATATCAATAACCTCTCCCGTCACAGACCATATTAGATAAAGAAAAAAAAAATCATGAAAATAACCTTTTCAATGAGCATGTTAAGAATTTTTGCTTTTATGATTCGAATTTTAATTAGACTTGGTGACGACAGAAATGTCAGGAAGTGGGGGACTGTTGTAGAACTTAGAGGAGGTCGAGCCAGACCGGTGGAGTGCGGTGTTGGAGTTGTGGTCCGGCTGGATCAGAGTGAAGAGAATGTCTGTTGAAGAAGGTCAACAAAGTTTTCCGATCGAAGGACTTCAAATAAAAGGGAAAAGTGGCCATTTAACTAATTAAATAATAATAATAAAACACACGCACACGTAAACACAGAATTCTTTAAAAATGGGTGAGTGGCCACTCACCAAATTTCTCGTCTGTACAACTGCACCATTTTACAAAATAATAATAGTAGGAGTACTGGTGCGTTAATTAAAAAGGAAAGCAACCAAAGTAAAATCTTAAAGAGCTAGCTATATAGATTGCTGCCCCACTATTACTCGTACCTCATGCACCATTGAAATATATATATAATATATATATATATATTGTTTATCAACCAGCTGATATCGCTACTAGATCACCTAGTTCCAATATATATTCACAAAACTAGACACTCTTCCTCATCGCCGAATTAAGGGTAGTAAAAAAAGAAAAAAAAATATGGCTCTTTAACCATTGTTTTCCCAATTGCAAAGTATCTCGCAATACGACCCCTCATACTAATCATTACTTCTTATTTCTCTTTTCCTCATCTCACTTCTCTTTCTCTTCATACACAGCACTAGACCAAGTACCAAGCTCAACTTACAACCGTCACCTCCCGGGTTACCGATCATCGGAAACCTTCACCAGCTCGGCACGAGGTTTCACCGTTCTCTTAAAGCACTCTCCGACAACTACGGCCCTCTCATGCTCATACACTGTGGCCGTGCCCCAATTGTTGTGGTTTCATCCTTAGAAATGGTCAAATAACTCATCAAGAACCATGACATTGCCGTCTCTAATAGGCCTGTGTCTACAACTAGTAATGTCTTATTCTATGGAAGCAAAAACATGGGGTTTGCTCCTTACGGCGGGTACTGGAAACAAGCCCGAAGGATTACTTCTCAAGAACTTCTCAGCAACAGAAGAATACAAGAGTTTAAGTTCGTGAGGGAGGAAAAAGTGGCAATACTGATCGAAAGGATTCGAAGATCTTGGCCTAGCGGGAACTCTGTGAATCTGAGTGAGATGGCTTTAGCAACCGCAAATAACATAGTATCCCGATGTGTTACTGGTCAGAGTTTCGCGGATGAAGATGGTGGGTACAAGGCTGCGCAGCTTGTATGGAAGGTGATGGCACAAGTTACCGCAAAATTTGGCGTTAGAGATTTCATCCCTTGTTTGGGTTGGATTGACGTTCTCACGGGGTTTATGGACCGTTTGAATTCGATATTTAGGGAAATGGACTCTTTTCTTGAGCAGGTGATCAGAGATCGTGAGGAAATAGTGAAAGTGAGCGGTGAGTTCGATTCAAAATACTTGGCGGATGTTCTTCTACGGCTTCAAAAGGATGGCGATTGTGACTTTGAACTCACTCGAGACAACGTCAAAGCATTCCTACTGGTAATACGCATACATATCCTTCAAATCCAGCAATTTTAATCATGATTAGCAACTAATTTTGAGCCACTCAGATTTTTTGAACATTTGACTATGAAATTCACAGATTAAGAAAATCACTTCATTAGGTAATTTGTTGGGATCTTTCAATATATATATATATATCATTAGACAATAAAATAAGATTATATTCTACTTCATGAACAGGGAACAGTACCGATAGTGCTTATATTGGAAGGCTTTACAAAACCCAAATTTTTTTAATTATTATCTTCAATCACGTTGGTTTGGCATACTATATATATATATATATATATACACGCGCGCGCTCTTTTTATTTACTTGAAGTTTAATTAGAGAAACGAAGACAAATAGTATGGAGAAAATTTTTAAAAATAATGAAAAAGATTGGAGGGCACAAGTTAATACTTGAGTGCGAACGCATTATTAGGCATTTTCTAAACATGCGTGTTTTGGTTATTCAAACGATATCCATTCTTTCTTATATATTTTTTTAAAACAATATTAAAGTGTAGGATGTAGTAGAGGACGAGTTTATTATTAATTAGATGGTGTTAACTTAATTGGAATATTCTGGATTAGAACGTATAGTTTGGGTGAGGCGAGGTCTGGTTAGAAAGGTTGCAAGTTTGATCCCGCCGTGAATAAAAATTAAATGTTCTGGTTAATTCTGATATCACTTGCTCACTCTAATGATTCACTAAAAAATTGTATCAATTATTTGAAAGAAAATTGTGTGGAAGAAATGTGTTGGTCCCTAGTTAATTCTAACGACTGGGACCTTACATTTAATTAAATTACTTTTTACCGTTTTCCGCACAGGACATGCTTAGGGGTGGAACTGATAGCACTTCTCTATCACTAGAATGGTTAATGGCGGAGCTGGTGAGAAATCCAAGAGTCATGAAAAAGGTCAAAGAGGAGGTCAGAAGAGTTGTCGGGAAAAAGCCCCAGATCGATATGAACAATATCGGTTAAATGGATTACTTAAAATGTGTCATCAAAGAGAACTTTAGACTACATCCACCAGGTCCTCTTCTAGTACAACGTGAGATATCCAACAACATACGGATTGGAGGTTATGATGTTCCTGCGAGAACAAGATTGTTCATCAATGTATGGGCAATCCAAATGGACCCGAGTTTATGGGAGAGGCCGGAGGAGTTTATCCCAGAGAGGTTCGAGGCAAAACAAGTCGATTTCAAAGGTCACGACTTCGAATTGATACCTTTCGATGTTGGGAGAAGAGGATGTCCCGGCTTGGCATTCGGGGTTGCTAGTATTGAGTATATCACTGCCAATCTCTTGTATTGGTTTGATTGGAAGTTGCCAAGTGATGATGCATCTCCGGGGGACATGGATATGAGTGAAGGTGAAGGAGTTCTAGTTCACAAGAAAGTTCCTCTTCATCTTGTGCCAATACCCTATTATTTCCCTTAGTTTATGTATGGGAGTTCTCTGTTGGATAACGTTCTCGATGTGAATTTCCTTTTGTCTTTCATAACATAATTGATTGTAGCAATCCCCTCATATAAAGGAAATATAAAACGTTATTGTTATAAAATTGTACTGCTATTAATTTGCCGCAAATGTTACATATGCTCAAGGCTTTGAACTAATTTTGGAATAAGTGCATGTGGTAATAACAATCAGTTGAGGCAATTGAAGATCAAATGTTATTTTTGGTCTCTTGATTTCTTGGTTTCTTAAGTCATATTTTTACGATGTCACAATATTTTAAATGATTCTACAAATATACAATAGTATATTTGAATTGTTTTCTGAAAAGTACTTTTTTTTCTTATAGTATTAATGGATATTTTGTGACATATCCTTTTGAAAGTATTAGCGTATATCCAGGTTATGAGATAAAATTGGGAATAAAATATATTGTTTGGAACATTTCCATATTTCACGGAAGTTTAGGTAGAAAATAGCTTCAACTGCTCCCTCCTTGTATTTGTATCAAGTGTCCCAATTTTGTGAATATTATTAGAAAATTATCAATAAAATTACCGATGTTTTCATTATTACAATAGATGATCCATTGACCCTCTCATTTCCCTCCGAATAAGTGCAAAGAAATTGGCGCTTATAAAATTTTTACCTTTGGTTGAGCTTATGAAATGGCAACAACAATTATTTTGTCAAATTTTTATTTCTTCTTGTAATTTTTAATTTCCAACTATATACTATGGTGTTGGTGCTTGCTTCAATAATTCAAGGTGCTTGCTAATATTATATTTGTGCCGCATGATGATCATTAAGCTAGTCTTGGCAATGACTACCGACAACTTTAGTGATCGTATATTATAGTGTATATATATTCATCTAGTTTTATTTATTTATTTATTTTCAGTTTATCAATGTTTGTCCATTAAATTTTAATAGTCAACACCTTTAATAGAAAAAATATTCCGCACCGTTGGTGGATGGCCTGTAGGCCTTTTCTGCCAATAAAAAGATTTCCACCTAACTTACTAACAATTAAGACAAAATAAAATAGATAAAAATTACAATATTAAATCACATGAGAATCAGTAGCTCTCAAATACATATAGAACAACGCTTAAAAGTTAGGAAAGAAATCAGTTGCCATCACCAAAATGTGGCATATATAAATTTAATGATAAACTGAGTTAATTTTGTTAGTCATTCTATTTAAAGAATAAATAAATAAATACTTACGTGAATATAGAGGAGAGGAATTAGTTTTTGTTATTCTGACTAAACCTCTTTTTGTCTCTCAGTTAATTACTATTGGTCTTTGATAATTAAAGATAGGGAAGGATGACAAACGATGACAAGCCTGAGATAAAACAAGTTTTGTTTTGTGCTTAGTCTATACAATAAAATACAAAAACAGTCATTTGACCGAAATATTTTATGTCAATATCTCTTTAGGTTTTGAGACCAAATCACAGACATCCTCTCCGTCAATCAAATCTCATGGAAAGTAATGTATAAATTTAAACATTAAGCATGCGTTTGATGTATCGGTTAGAGGTGATCTCTATCAGTATCAAGGTTCTTGGTATCCTAAAAGCCTAATCCCTAATGTTATCCGCTTTCAAAAACACCTCCAAGCTCATGATCAAGATATCATCATTCTAGCCTCCCACCCGAAAACGGGAACCACATGGCTCAATTCTCTTCTTTTTTCTATCGTCACTCGCCGCCGCCGCATCCTCTCCGGCACTTCCTTGCTCACTTCAAACCCGCATACACTTGTACCCTATTTTGAGTTGAAACTTTATGCCGATGCTTAGTCATCATTCCTATTTAACCACACTATTTCATCTGGAACAAGACTGTTCTCCACCCACATTCCGTATAATTCCTTACCTGACTCTATCAAGCGCTTGAAATGTCTCGTAGTCTACATTCCTCAAAACCCTCTTGATGTGCTCGTCTCGCTATGGCACTTCGGGAATTCGCTTTCGGTGAAGACCTCGGACTGCGCAATGGAGAGCTGTGTCGAAACGTTTTGCAACGGAGAGACCATGTTTGGTCCGTTTGGGAATCACGTGCTGGGGTATTAGAAGGAGCAAAGAGAATCCCGAAAGAGTTTTTTTCTTAAAGTACGAGGATTTGAAGGAAGACATGGTTTCACAAGTGAAAAAGCTCGCGGAGTTCGTAGGAATTCCTTTTTCCAAGAAGAAAGAGAGCCAAGGAGTTGTTGAGCAAACGTCAGAGTTTTGCAGTTTTAACAACCTGAGGGAATTGGATGTAAACAAACGAGGAAAATTCACTCCTAGGGTTAAAAATAAAACCATTTTTTGAAGAGAAGTTAATGATTGTGTTAATCATCTAAGTACATCTATGGTTGAACGTGTTAAGGAGGTAACTGATCAGGAAAACTGGCGTGATTCTAGTTTAACATTTCAGTTCAATGCCCTGCGCTAATTTTCTGCGTACATTGAATGGTTTGAAATAAATGACCGACCAAAACCAAAAAGAAAAATGCTAAGACGAACTATCGATACTAAACACTATCATTAATAAAAAGTAAATTTCACTAAAGTATAGCCCATCATGGGATCCACCTTCTATTAGATGATGGTGCTTAATACTACTAATATCCTTTAGCATTGCCCAACTAAAAAAGTCATTACAAATTAGTTCAGCTTTATTTGTATTAATGGCTATCAGGGTTTGTAATTTGTGTTCTAGAGTTTATGTATGAACATTTTGAGAGAATTGTCAATGATTAATCCTCTTTTATAACCATATATGATTATAAATAAAATTATAAAAGTTTATGTATTTCTTAATTAGATTTAATAATATAACATTTTATATAATTTACTATTGCAAGTTATGCAACCTACTAACCTTTTAAGACTAAATAATTTTTTTGTATATTTTAAATATGAGATATTAATTAATATATGGAATGTATACAAGAAAATGGAATAAAATTAAATTAAATTAAAATTTTTTCAAAATTTTAGAGTTAAATACACTGATACCTCTTATATTTTATCAAAATTACAAAGATATTACCTTGACCAAATCAAATAACATCAATATCTCCTAACTTTTAAAAAAATTACACATATCCTCTTGTTAGTTAACTGTGAATGAAAAGTTAAATTTGATTGTTAAATACTTTTAATATGTCAAAAATGCCCTTATTACATCAAAAAGTATTTTCAATTATATTTAGAGTTTTGAAAAGATGTTTTTACCCTTGTTTAGCCAAAAAAAAAAAAAATGAGTTTCAATGATTTGAACACTTATTACCATAATTTTTTCTCTAATGAAGACCGAGGGATTTTTTTGGTTATAATTTATTTTTTTAGAAGTCCATTTTTAATGTTTTTGAACAATTTAAGCTTTATATTTGAAAGTAATAAGGAATTGTACTAGACATTTAATAGTATATGTAACCTTAGAGCATACAAAACCATATAATTTCATCATCCATGAATTATACTTATACCCCTTTATTAAAAAAATGTTTTCAAAAATGTGTTCAGTTTGTGTAGAAATAAGTTTTTTTTTTTTAATGATTTTCTTACATTGTTATAACTATAACTTTTCATCAATGTAGGAAAAAAAGTATTTGTGATTCCTCTTCCTTAAATTTTCCGTTTTTATTCTCTTTAAAAAATTGCTGTTTTTAAAGTAAGATAACAAAAAAAAAAAAAGTAATTTTTCTAAGCACACATTTGAAAAAATTAAATTACTGACATTTCTTTTTTCTTCTACAATAACTAATACATCACTCAAAAAGAAAAAAAAAACCACTAATTTTCCTGATAAACTGTAAGAATAATTTTTCTAAATTCAATCCTTAAACTAATTTCTCAAGATAGCATTTTGAGTTAAAAAAAAAACTAACTTGTTCTCTCCACAAAAAAACAAAAAAAAAATCTGAAGCTAACAGAACAACAATGGAGTTGTGTGCGGGGTGGCATGAGGAAACGACGGGACAACATGGGTTGGATCGGGACAGCAAAGGTCCGATCTGAAACTAACAGAACAACAATGGAGTTGGATCATATGAGTTGGACAATGGGGAAGCCTTGGCTGGCGTGGGGCTGGGTTCGACTGTGTGCGGTTGTTGGCCGTGAGTGCTAGCGAGGCTAGCTCGCTGGAGGAAGGGATGGGCTTGCACGGGCCTGTGATAGTGGCGCAGGTTCGGAGGAGGACGAAGGTGAGGGGTGGGGGCGGCAAAACAGGCTGGGTAATTGCTGATGTGTAGATTGTTTGCAATCCAAGGCTATGATTGTTTGGAATCACGTCAATGGCTGAAAATGTTTGGTGCATAAAATTAACAGAGTTAAGAAGAGGTAGTAGTAGGGTTATTTTTTTCGGTTAAGAGAGTGTGCTTGTAATTTAAGTAAAACACAACGAGTACTTACCTGTTGGGTGGCTGCTAGTAGTCTGGTAACTGGTCACATTGTACATTAACAACATATTGATCAATATGTATAATCTCACGCTATATTTGGTTAAAAATTTCCCTTGTAAAAATTGAAGCACCTTGTTCAATAAATTGTGTGCAACTCTCGGCAAGGGTTGGGGATTTTTTTTCATTTTTTTAAAGTTGTTTGATTTCGATTTTAAGACCATATCCAACAAAACAAAAAGCATCAAAAGAGTAGAAAGCCTCATCTAAAAAAGAAAAAAAATTTCAATGCAATAGATCATAATAATTATTGGAATCATAATAGGTATACTTTTATATTAGAGTATTATCTACTTGCTGAATATTAAAATTGTAATTAATCAATTTTTTAAGGAATAGAAAATAGTTGGTCAATTTTTTCAAATATGTTGATGTAAAATAATTAAAAAAAATTCATCACACCAATCCAATAATCTTTTATATAATCATGAGAAAAGACACAATAGAAAGTAAATATAAAATACAGGCACAAGCCAAGATGGTTTTGTTCATAAGAAAACACTAAAAAAAAAAAAGAAAAGAAAAACATCATAAAAAACTAGACCAAAACATAATGAACTTCTCTAACTTAAGTTTTTTTCACTATCATCTCGCATCTCATTGATCAGGTTCTCCAATTTCTCCATTTCAATTTACAACTTGAATATATGGTTCATGTAAGTGGCAAAAATTACGCTTAGTTTCATATATTATGATATATGTTTAAAGAGTTCCCGTCCTCTTAAAATTCTATCTATTTTGAATCTTTGACATTCTTCTTCTTCTTTTTTTTTTTTATTTTTAGCTTTGCGATAATAGAAATGATTTTTTTTTTTCTGGAAATGGGCAAGCAACTTGTCCAAAAAATAAATTATTCAAACTCCAAATTCATATGGACAGTAGAATGAGCAATTCCTTTAGAAAATATGGGTGAAAAAAAGAGAATCAAAACAAAAAAAAGAAAGAGTGAATTCAACCCAAAAAACAAACGTCTATAAATGAGATGAACATAAAATTGTTAGACATATGACATTTTTGAAATAAAATAATTGAAAAAAAAGGAATATAATAATGATTATTAAAGAATTAGAAATAAACAAAATTAGGAATGCTAATAAATTTAGGAATAAGATTTCAAAACTAAAAATAGATCTTTTATATATAATTTATTTTAAAAAACACTTGAGAAGCTATATTAGTAGTTTAATAATAAGTTGCCTGTCCAAAATAACATTTGATGAGTTTTCTAAGTTATATGTTTTTTAATTGCATTGAATTATTGTATTAACTATTCAATTTATTAGAACTATCTGACTAAAATCATTCAATTAAAATAATAATAATCATCGATAGATAGATAGATAGATATTAGAGTATATATGAGAGTGCTTGACATGTTATTCACTCTCTTTTTTTGAAACTATTAAAATAAGCTTTAAGATCATGAGGATTGTAGTGTATTTTAAAGCAACGATGCTGTAATTTATTTGTGCAGTAGGCTGGGCCATGATAATTAGGGATGGCAACTATTGGCAGGACTGGGTGGGGAGAGTATGCTCCACTTGCCTCCATATCTTTTTCTTTATTTATTTCTTTTCTCTTTTTTTTTTTTTAATAATCTATACCAGTCATCATATCCACTTAATGAGATGGAGACGGAGGTGGAGTTTCTGCTGGATAATATGCTTATAACTTATTCATTTATTTATTACGAATTATAAATTAAAAAAAAAAAACTCAAACCAAATTCCATTAAAAATTTTAACAAATTTAGCAACATAATAACTAATCTATTTACAAATATAACAGAAAGTTTAAACCAAATCCGAACTCCAATTTCTTTAGTTTCTCCTTTTCTTTTGTGAAGGTGTTTTCCTTTTTATATTCTTCTTGAAAATTTGAACTTTTAATATATGTAACGTTTATTTAATAAGAGTTCATAAATGGGAGGAGGGGTGACGATGGGGGAGCTTTTCCCACCCCCACCTGGCAACTGATGTGGGAGTTAATTTTAGTTCCTATTCTTGTCCTCCCACCCATTCCTAATGGATGGGTATGTGTGAGTATTCGTATCTGTGGATAAAAATGCATCCTGAATATAATAATTGTTGAAATTAATGCGCACTACATTTTAAAGGGAAGCATTAATTATTAAAAAAAAAAAAAAAGGAACATTCATACATCACTATCACAACGGAACTTCTTCATGTGTTCATTTGCGCAAGGAAGACAAAATATAAAGGAGATAATATTTGGAAAAAATGAGTAAATTGTTTTGTTGATCCTTGAAATCTTACATGGATGAGAGTTTTATCTCTGAACTTTTTTTTTTTTTT
Organism: Antiaris toxicaria; assembly: GCA_035233585.1. Lineage (NCBI taxonomy): Eukaryota > Viridiplantae > Streptophyta > Magnoliopsida > Rosales > Moraceae > Antiaris > Antiaris toxicaria. The sequence goes on from CP141155.1 coordinate 5,637,001, forward strand.
TTTTGTAAAATTACTCATGGACTTTGAAGTAGGTAAAAGTTTGAGTTGTAATTTTATATGACTAAAATACCTCTAAACTCTTAAAAAAAAAAAAAAAAAAGTGTTTTCCGGCCTTTATTTTAAATTTTGGACAAAGAATAAAGGTATGATTGTGGCATGACAGCAATGGCATCACCTTGGCTGATAGAGTATAGCGACGAACATCTTTTTTTTTTTTTTTTAACAAAGGTACTATATATTATCCTCAAAAATCAATAAGCTCAAAGCAATCTCTAACCATAAACAATCTTTATGAATGAAAAACTCACAAATCATTATAAATAAAAAAATTAACAAAAAAAAAAAGGAAAATGTTGTTTCTTGTGAAGAAACAAATTAGTTTTAAAAAAATGCAATAAACAAGAGACATCTTTTATTTGTCTCTTTATGATATCTTTATTTCTTGGTTACTTAAGATTTTAACCCATAAATATTATATTTAGTTGTAGACTTATTTTTTTTTTAGAATAATATAGTATTTTTGTATTAAAAAAGATTACGTTTCCATTCTCTACCAGTAGAGATAGAGCTAGTTATTCCAGTAGGGCACTAATCAGATCAATTATCAACTTTTTCAACTCTTTGAAGATCAGTCACCTTTGATTATCTTTCAATTTCGCGCTGTCCAAACATGTCATCATTTTTCACCTACAATTAGATGTGCATATATCTGTTATTCGCAAAAAAAAAAAAAAAAAAAAAAAAAACGAGAATGGGTTCTAAGATGGTGTTTCCTTCGTTTCTTGCGTGTGATTAAAAGCAGGTTTGTCCGCATTTTTATCAGGTTTTTTGGATTCCTTTTGCATTGAAGTTGTGAGCAAGTAATTATCATGATTTGCTGTCTTTCCGGAAGGAGAAGAGGAGTTTTTTTCACTTAAGTTGGTGTAGAGGAATGATGGTGTGGAACCAACCAGATTAGAATATGTAAGAAATCTCTAATGCCATTCTACTCATCAAGGATTTAAAAAATATAAATCATTATGATATAAATTAAGATAAATACTTCGTTAAAGTTGATAATATTGCCATTTTGAACACCTTTTGACGAAGAAAACAAACGCCAAAACGTGTTATCTTCAATCATACAGCACGACAAAGTTTTTTGCATATAAATTTCTTTTTTTCTGAATTTTATTTTAACAAATTGTGAGAAGGAAGTAGGAACTAAAAACATCCATTCAAATTAATTAAAAGAAAAAAATCAAAATTTAACAAATAAAAGAAAAAGCAAACTTTTATATAACATATACGAACCCAATCTATAATTTAAATTCATCTTATAAATTTTGAGAAAAATTATAGTCATCTAGTCTGTTAATAAAATCCGTTGGAAAAGTGTAACTCTTGTAAGTTCTTGATTATTATAGTGAATTATTATAATGACTGAATAATAATGTAGTTTCATTTTAATTAAAACTAATCTTTATAAATCTTATATATCTATGTTCATTTATTTCTTTTGTATTTTTTATTGTTTTCGATTTTATAAAACATAGCATTTTATTCTTAATATAAGAACCTCAATCTATAAGAGACAAGCGAAAAATCAAATTTACAAAGGAAAAAAATTTCCAAAATGGCAATAACCTAAAGAAACAACGTCAAACTAACAAACGACTAAAGCTGAAAAAAAAAATGGCGGCAATCATTGATGAATAGGTTTAAAATATTAAAAATATAAAACATTATTTATTATCTATATCTCTAAATTTTGAGATTATTCATGTATTTTGAATTAGTCATATTCAATTTTTTTTCTATTAAATTTTCTATCAAATTCAGACCAAGACCAAAAAAAAAGGAGTTAATTGTTATCAAGTAGATTTTTTTTTCATTTGCTTTTAACATAATTTTTACTCAAATTTTTTGTATTTCATTCGTTAGTTTTAATACATTTACACAAATATATAGAGAAAAAAATTTCCTTAATTACACTAATCTCGATCTCATTAGATCCCAAATTTCCTCTCAATCATTGATTTCCAGTGATCCTTAATTTTCTCTCAATCACTGATTTCCAATGATGCTAATACTCCCCCTCAAGTTGGTGCATAGATGTCACACATCCTAACTTGTCTAAGAATCTGGAGAATACTTGTCTTGAAACGGCTTTGGTTAGAATGTCAGTCAACTAGTCTTCTGTTCGAATCTTGGGTAACTCCACTGCCTTGTTATCCAGCTTTTCCTTAATAAAGAATCTATCCACTTCAACATACTTTGTACGGTCATGTTGTACTGGATTATAAGCAATGTCACAAGCTGCTTTATTGTCACAAAATAATCGAATCGGTTCTCTTGGTTAACCCAAGTCCTGTAAAAGAAGTCTCAGCCACAACACCTCACAAAGGCCAAGTGCCATACTTCTAAATTCAGCTTCAGCACTTGAACAGGCAACAACATTATGTTTTTTACTTCTCCATGTTACTAGATTACCTCTTATAAAAGTAAAGTCTCCTGAGATAGACCTTCTATCATCAATAGAACCTACCCAGTCAGCATCAGTGTATGTATCTATGCTTTCACATTTTAAGTTCTTCTTGAATAGAATTCCTCACCCTAAGGCACCTTTCAGATATCTGAGAATGCGCATGACAGTGTTCATATGTTGCTCTCTAGGATTGTGCATATACTGACTAACCATACTTAATGCATAAGCAAGATCAGGCCTTGTGTGAGCTAAATACATCAGTCTTCCCACAAGTCGCTGATATCTCCCTTTATCAACAGGTGTCTGATTTGGTTCGAGTTGCAACTTTAACCCTTCTTCCATTGGTGTATCGATAGGTTAACATCCCGATATTTCAGTCTCATGTAAGAGATCTAAGATATACTTTCTTTGAGATAGAAAAATTCCCATTTTTGATCGAGAAACGTCTATCCCAAGAAAGTATTTCAGAGGACGTAGATCTTTCATTTTGAATTCTTTGGACAGGTATTCCTGTAGAGCTTTCCTTTCCTCAAAATCATTCCTTGTCACCACCATATCATCAACATGCACAATAAGGGCTGTAATCTTACCCTGTTGTTTCTTCAGAAAAAGTGTGTGATCTGAGTTGCTTTGACTGTAGCCAAAGGCTTTCATTACTCTAGTGAATCTTCCAAACCAAGCTCTAGAAAACTGTTTCAACCCGTACAAGGACTTCTTCAATCTACACACCTTGTGACATTGTTGTTCCATTGCCATACTCCTTAGTGGAAGGTCCATGTATACTTCTTCCGTCAGTTCACCATGTAGAAAGGTATTCTTCAAGTCAAACTGTTGCAATGGCCAGTCATGGTTTGCGGCTAAAGACAATAACACGCATACTGTGTTGATCTTGGCTATCGATGCAAATGTCTTTGTGTAGTCTATTCCACAGGTCTGTGCATATCCTTTGGCCATAAGTCGTGCCTTAAATCATTCGATGCTTCCATCTGCCTTGTACTTGACTGTATAGATCCATCAGCACCCAACTGACTTCTTTCCTGGTGGTAAGTCCATGAGCTCTCATGTTTCATTCTTCTGTAAGGATCTCATCTCTTCATTCATGGCTGCTTTCCACCTTGGATCAGATAGGGCTTCCTGCACACTGTTAGGAATAGCTACAGAAGATAATTGATTCATAAATGACTTATTTGATTCAGACAACTGATGTTTAGACACATAATTACTCATAGGATACCTAGCTTTACTAGTAAGGTCAGGCTCATATGTAAGTTTCGGTATACCTCTAGTGTGACGATGTGGTAATTGTTTTTTCACTAGTTCGAGGACATTTTCACTTGACGAAGATTGGTATGGTGTATTAGTAATTTCATCTTCAGACTCTAGCCTTTCAGGTATTGGTGGTGCTTGAGCAATTTCCTCAACTTCTGTTGGTTCGTTTAAGTGCAGATCTCCCACCTAATGATGTACTATTCTGTTGGTGGCACTTGAGCAATTATTCCTTGGTTTCTTGATATAGGATTTTCTTCTTTAGAAACCTGATAGTCATAATCATAATCAAGACTCTGGATTTCCTAGTAATACTTCCCCTGAAGTTCGGACTCTGAAGAGAAATACATTGTGTCTTCATGGAATACTACATCCATTGTTACGAACATTTGACGAGTTGGAGGATAATAACACTGATATCCTTTTTGATGTGTAGCATATCCAACAAATATGCATCGTAGTGCCTGAAGAGCTAATTTGTTATGTTGGTGCTTATGTAGATGCACAAATGCCTACAACTAAACACACGTGGAGGCAAATATGAGATAGGTGGAGCAACAACACCATCGATCAGTGCTTGGAGTGAGGTTCAAAAACCAATTGAGCTAGAGGGTACTCGGTTGATTAAGTAGGCAGTAGTGATAATAGCCTCTCCCTAGTAGGATATAGGCATATGTACTGCTATTAATGATGCTTGAACAACCTCTAGTAAATGTCGATTCTTCCATTCAGTCACACCATTATGTTGGGGGGTATTGGAACAAGTTGTTTGATGGACGATTCCATGCCTCTCTAAATACTGCTGTAGGCTAGTGCTCTGATATTCTCCACCATTGTCGCTATGAAGAACCTGAATCTTGACATCATATTGAGTCCGATCGTTGTATGACATTTTTGAAACAATAAGTTTACTTCATCTTTAGATTTCGTCAAGCAAAGCCAAGTCATTCTACTGCAATCATCAATGAAAATAACAAACTATCGATATCCACTTAGGGTTGGGACTTTGGATGGTCTCCAAACATCAGAATAAACAACCATAAAAGGGAGTGGGCTTTTATTCAAAGTCAATGGAAATAAAGCACGATGGCTTTTAGCAAGTTCACAAACATCACAATAAAAACTAGATATATCACATTTTTCAAACAAACTAGGAAACAACTTCTTTAAATAACCAAATGATGCATGTCCCAGTCGTCGATGTTGCAACCAAATCTCTGATCTCTTCCTCTCCCCCTAAGACTCGTCTGCTATCAGTGCATGTTTCAGTTTATTTGAATCTATTGATTGTATGTCTAGGTAATACAGCTTCCCTTACTTAACACCATAACCAATTGTTCATCTCGTTTAAATATCCTTAAAAACATAGTGATCAAGCTAAAAAATAACAATACAAGATAAAGCATTAGTAATTTGGGAGATCGACAAAAGTTTATAATCTAAGAATGGAACAACCAAAACATTTTAAAGCATTAGTAAGGATTGAGGATCCTTCCCCGATGACTAGAGTTGAACTGCCATTAGCTATGAAGACAAATTTTTGTGAGGTCGGTTTAAGGGATGAGACTTGTCTAGAATCAAAAGTCATATGATAAGTTGTACCAGAATCAATTATCCACTTACTATTTCTAATTAGCGTAGAAATGTTAAAAATCTTACCATGATTCAAGGTGGCAATGAGCTTAGTGGTTGCCTCGTCCTTCTTTTCCTCCATCTTGTTCTCAACAACAACTATTGTGGGGGTCTTCTTTGAGTCCTTCTTATGTTGCTCGCGATTATGGTCCTACCACTCAGGATATCCTACTAGCTCGAAGTAACAGCTCTTGGTGTGACCTGTTTTGTTACAATGAGAACATTTAAGATTTGATTTATCTACACCTGAACGAGTATTTGTAGATTGGTCTTGTCCTTTTTGGGTTGGCCTTTGTTTTGCTACCATAGCGGAGACATCTGAGTTGGTTAGGTCTCCTTTTAAAGTAGCTTGACGTACCGCTTCTCGTCGAACGAGTGCATAGCATTCTTCCAAGTCTGGAATAGGATCTTTATGTAGTATCTCTCCCCGAACTTACTTAAAAGCTCCATCTAATCCAGCAAGAAAAATATGGACTCGAAGTCGATCAATAGCTCCTCGGTATGTAGCAACATTTTCAGGATCTTTCATGACAACTTTATCACGATGATCTAATTCACAGAAAATTTCAGTTAATTCTCCATAATATTCAGATAGGGGTTTACCACTTTGTTTGGTGGTAAACGCCTTCTGATTCAGAGTGAAAACTTATTGTTTATCACTTCCATCGTAAAAGGCCTTCGAAACAGCACTCCAAATTTCATAGGCAGTTGATAAGCGCAGATATCGCTTCATGATCTCAGGTGTCATGGACATCAACAACCATCGTTTGACCTTTTGATTGTCAGCATACCACTTCTCCTATCCTTCATCTGTTTCTACGAGTGGCTTAGAGGAGAGTTTCTCTTGTTCTACAAGGTGCATCTCCATCCGTTAGACCAAACATCATAATTTGATTCAGTAAGAGTTATTCCTGCATTAAACACATTCTCGGATTGAATAATAACAGGAACTGATTTTTCAATTGTCATTTTTTTAAATTCTTCCCTTTTTTTTTGAATTCCCTTTTTTTCTCCTTTTTTTAATATTTCCTTCTTTTTTTAATTAATTAATTTTTTATTTTTTTCTATTTTTTATTTTTATTTTTTATTTTTTTTGACACGCTAAAAAATACAGACTCAATAATGCTCTCTCTCGCTCATTCTCTTTTTCTCGCATTAAAAAATACACATACAAACATCAAAAAAAAAATATTTTTTTGTGAAAATATCACAATGTTTTCTCTCTCTCCTGTTCTTTGCATCTGGGTTTTCGGAAATGGTGGTCACTGACTCGGAATCGTCACTCTCCGACTGTGAGAACAGAATCTTCGACGAGACACTCTGCGACTAATTTGGCGAGTTCTGCCCCTTCGGCGGTGCTCTTGTTCAACTGTTTGAAGGGAACAGAGTCCACAACTTGATCAAGCAGTGGTTCATCGTCGAGTCTAGGTCCGGAGATCGGTGCGGGTGGTTCGTCGGAGATGAGTTTGGCGATGGTGTCTGAGGGTCTGGGCATCTGAATCACGGCTACGGCACAATTACAATTGTGACAAATCACGCGGGCGAAGGATAAACGGTACGGTGGAGGGCCGAATGGTCTGAATATATATATATATATTTTTTTTTTTTTTTGTATGTGTCTGATTGTAGGGGTGTTTTAAAAAAAATGGGTTTGATGGTTTGTAGTCGGAATTTTCCTCCAGTGGCTCAAGGTTAGGTTTGATGGTTTTGATGATTCTGGAAGGTTGGGGATGAACGATTTTTTTGTAGTCGGAGTTTTCTTTCGGTGGCTAAAGGTTGGCACTGATACCAACCCCAATTTTCTATATTTCATTCGTTAGTTTTAATACATTTACACAAATATATAGAAGAAAAAATTTCTTTAATTACACTAATTTCAATCTCATCAGATCCCCAATTTTCTCTCGATTACTAATTTTCAGTGATTTTTAATTTTCTCTCAATCACTGATTTTCAGTGATTCTAACATTCTTAATATAAGGGATTTTGTGAAGCTAATTCATTTTTTTAATCTGTTTTTAACTAAAATGTTAATAAACGAATCAAGTGAGAATAATTTAAATTTCAAATAGTGAAATAGGAGGTTTTTATATGCAAAAGACAAAAGGAAACTAACATTAAAGTTTGGATAAAACACGAACATGAGCTTCAAATAGTAGAAACTTAAAGCAACGCGACCTAAAACTGAAAACAAGTAATGACTCAAGAAACGACAAAACTGAGTATGGCAATTACTTGGAGAGAAACGACTACACTAAATAAAGTAAGTATCCGGAGATGACACCCACAGAAACGACTAAACTGAAAACGGTAACAAATTCAAAAACGACAAAAATCAGTAAATGACAAACTAAAAACGACAAAAATTTCAGTGAAACGGCATAAATTATGAACAACAATAATTTAGATGACACTACGTAGTGAGAGTAATCTAATAACATCAAACTCAGAGAACATGTGAGTTGGAAAAAGCACACTTAAAACAGCGCCGCCTAAATAACGACAATAACTATTAAAAAGGACTTTTTATGATAGATCCACACCCCCCCCCCCCCCCCCCCCCCCCCCCCCCCCTCTTTTTTCTTTCCCTTTTCTTTTTAACTTCAAGTAGATTATTATTATTATTTATATACGGTCACCCAGCCCGTGCGGGCCAAATGAGAAAAATGGGTCAGGTTAAACCCATCCGTGTAAAAAAGCGGGCCCATACTCATAGTCCAGTTATTTAGGTGACAGACCAGAGCAACCAGTAACTCTATGGGAATTTTTAATATTTTTATGGGAATTTTTAAAAAAATATCTAAAATCATGTATTAGATTGATTTTTAACACATAAAAAAAATTTTTTAAAAAAATATTATTAATAAATAAATTATTTCTCAATAAAAAATATTCATTTAATAAAAAATATTCATTATTTAAATATTTTTTAAATTTCTATCTCTCTCTCCTCCCCATCATTCTCTCTATCTCATTCCTCGCCCAAGCTCCCGCTCTCTCTCCATCAATCACGGATTCACCGAGATCAGAGCTTGCGATGGAGATCGGAGGCGAGCAACTGCAATCCTCCTGTGCCAATCTAAGCTAGCAATGGTTAATGTTTGCAACTAGCAGTTTTCTAGCTACAGTGAAGAAGTTGCTGAACAACGATAATCAGTTGTCATCGACCCCTTGACTTACCATATCGACGAGTCTTGGATCTCACGACCTCCAAGCTCTGATCACGACCTCTAGATCTATGCTTGCCACTTCCCTCTGATCGCAAGATCAAATTGGTCTAATGGCTATAGACGACAGGCAGAGGGGCCATTGATGTTTGGGCGATTGAGTCATAGTTATTGGAGTGTGAGGAGAGAGAGAAAGGGAAGAGAGAAAGAGAGTGAGGGCGAAGGCGAGGGCACCAAAAATAGGAGAGAGAGAGATAGCTAAGGTGGGAGAGAAAAAATAATTATATAAATTCAATTTATCAAATGTAATTAAATTTATGATTTTTTTTTTAAACTTTTAAAAATTAATCAACCTTTCATTTTTATGGCATATACTCTAATTATATCTATTTTTATACATAAAAATTTCAAAAAAATTTAAAAAGTTTATATGCAAGCCAGGCCCCCCATAAGCCTACTATTCATGAATCTACATAATGCTAATATTCATATTTTATGTAATTATGTAATTAGAATCTCCTAAAATCATGTAATTAGTTTCTTAAATTTAGATTTAGATTTTATTTGATTTGTAAAATCCTTAATTCAAGGATCGTAGCTAGATTAGAATAGTTAACTCTTTACAATTTGTGTATATATTCTACCCACATCAATGGAAAAGGTGATGCACCATAATTTTCCAAATCTATACCTACAATCTCAGCCCAACCTGACCCAAACTTCAAGGGTCAGGCTAACACAGCCCAAGTGTTTATGCGGGCTGATTCGAATCGATCCATGGAAAAAAAAGTAGGGTTACGAGCCGACCTCTCCAACTCATTTCATATTTATAGCCTCTCCAACTCATTTCATATTTATAGCTATTTAATCTTTAAGTATTCACCTTAAATAATATATAAATATAACAGTTTTAAATCATTGACATAAAATTAATCCACCTAACAAACAATAGTTCTAATCTACAGTGAAATATAAAGGTTAAATTTCCCATGAAAAAACATCTCACCAAAAAACGACTGCAAGTAAGAAACGACAACAGTTTAGAATAACACTGAAGAAACGACAACAGTGAAATTCAACGAGTTGTTCACGTGAACTTTTTCTGCTTACCTCAGACTTAGAGCAAACGTGTCCCAATCCAAGGAATCCAACCAAAAGATTAAGGGGGAGTTTGAGGGAGGTTTTGAAGATTTTATTTTTGTTGGAAAAAAGTTATTTTGGAAAATATGTTTGGGAGAAAAAATTGTTTGAAGTGAAAAAATAAAAAAAAAATTAAAAATTTTTTTAGAAAAAATAATCAATATGGGTATTATTTCTTTCCTTTTGAAATTTAATACAATTTAAAAAAAAAATCATCTCATTTGAACTTGTATACACAAAGTTATGAATTTTTAAAGTTTGGAATTTACTGTAGTGTTTTAGATATATAAATAGTAAAAAGTTATGAAGTATTAGAAAAAATGTATTTTAGAGATGTTTTTTTGGTGTCCCAGACTCCCCCTAAATTCCTAGATTTTAAAGTGGGAAATTTTTTATATTTAGTTAACTGCAAATGATACTACATATAACAAAGTCAACTGCAAATGATACTATATATAACCAACTCAAAATAAAATAAGGCTGCAAGTTCCTTACAATATTACTTGATTGTTATTGTTTATAACAAAAGAACTTCAGTAAATAATAAAGCACCTCCATGGGAATTTTCTTAGTTAATCATTTTAATATGCACAATTGTATTGGGATTCTACCAAAATAAAAGTAAAAATAAACATATTTCTATGTGGTTGGCTTATCTTTAATTAGAGGAGGATATCAAAGCACTTGAAATTCGCTAAACTTTTAATCTTGTGATAATCTTGTCCTTTTACTTTGATCATCCAAAGAGAGAATGGAACTAGTAAGATTGACACGTTTGTTTCAAGAATGGTGGCAATTAGTGCTTCAACAGTATTCTCCAACAAATTTGTTACATCCCATTATTTATCTTCTTCCTTCTTCTTATAATCTTCTCCTTTCATTTGTTTAATCTCGTTAAAGGTCCAAAGCTCAATCTTCCTCCATCTCCAACAAGGCTTCCAATAATTGGAAACCTTCACCAGCTAGGCAAAAACCTCCACAGATCTCTCCATCGCCTCTCTAAGAATTATGGCCCTATGATGCTAGTATATATTTTCAATGTGCCTATACGCTGGTAGTTTCCTCCGAAGAGATGTCATATGAGATCATGAACAATCCTATTTTCAAAAATTGACCACAAATTAAGGTTGCCAGTGCTCTCTACTATGGATGCAGCGTGGCGTTTTGCCCATACGGTGAGTACTGGAGAGAAGTGAGGAAGATTTGTGTTTTCGAACTTTTAAGCCAGAAAAGGGTTCGAGCTTTTCGATATGTAAGGGACGCAGAAGTTGCGGAGATGATTGAAAATGTCCGCCACTATTGTTGCCAAGCTGGTGTCCCAATTAATCTAGGTGAGGTGTTTGTCAACATAGCAAGCAACATAGTTTCCAGATCCACGCTTGGTCGGAAGTATTCGAGGGAAGATGGGGGGCGAGAGCTTTGGAGAGCTTGCAAGGAAGGCAATGGAACTCATTGGTGCATTTAATTTTCAAGAGTTTGTTCCTTACTTGGGATGGATTGATACTCTGACAGGATTCAATGCTAGAGTGAGAGAGATTATCAACACGTTTCATGCTCTACTTGATCAAGTAATCGAAGAACATCAACACAGAAATTGTGACTATTCTGGTAAGAAAGACCTTGTTGATATTCTTCTCCATCATCAGAAAATGGCCAACTTAATATCAATCTCACTCAAGAAAACATTAAGGCTATAATTTTGGTATGTAATTTTAACCTTTAATCACTCTTTATTTTATTTTATTTTATAAATAGAGAGAGATCAATTAGCATTAAGAAGAACTAACACATCCCAATTACTGGCATCTGATAGAGCGCCAATACCCTACCAAGATCTCGAAGTAAATTTTACTGAAAAGGCAACAGAAAAAAAAAAAAAAAAAAAACTCCATGGACGTATGAATAAAAACACGAGATCTCGCTTCAAATCACTTAAGTTCTGCAATACTAAGCTAATTTTTTTCAATTGCAGGACATGTTTATTGAGGGAACAGATAACATTGCGTCAATCATGGAATGGGCAATGGCAGAGCTTGCTAAGAATTCAAATCTGACGAAGAAAGCCCAGGAAGAGGTGAGAAAAGTGGTGGGGAACAAATCAAAGATAGATGAGGCTGACATGAATCAAATGGAGTTCTTGAAATGTGTTGTGAAAGAAACATTGAGATTACATGGTCCTGTGTTGATCACTAGAGAATCAGCTGTTTGTACTAAATTGGAAGGCTATGATATTCCTCCCAAGGGTTCTGATCAATGCTTGGGCCATTCAATGGGACCCCAGACTATCGGAGAGATCAGAGGAATTTTTCCCAGAGAGATTCATGAACAACCCGGTTGATTTCAAGGGTAGCATAGCCAATTCATTCCGTTCAGTTCAGGTCGCCGGTGGAAATTGAGAATGTGTTGGCTAATCAGCTTTGCTGGTTTGACTGGAAGTTGCCTCCTGGTCAGTCTGTGGAGGAATTGGACATGACTGACGGCTTTGGGCTGGTCAGTCGCAAGAAATGCCTGTAAGTAAACTATAATGATCTAATCATGCTAAACATATCCAATATAGCATATAGATCAAATATGGAAATAATGACTTCGGGACCAAAAAAAAAAAAGATTACCTCTGGCCATTGTTGATTCTCTAAAGAACCTACAAAATTCAGAACTGAATGTTAAGAAAAAAAAAAACCCACACCAAAGGCTTGGACTTCGAAGCTCTCAATTCTCACAAATGATGGTATAAAACGAAAACAAAAATTTTTGAGAATTAAGCTCTGGGACCAAGAGCCAACGTCCTCTTTATATTCTCTTCCATCAAGAGAATTTCATAACGTAAATGGAAGAATAATTGTGGAATTCATGGACCATAATTACGAACGGTTACGTTTATTTAGTTTCAAAAACTGAATGAAATCATTCGGTTACCAAGAGTAACCAACATTCTCCCACTTGGTCCATAAATGCCAACATTCACCAAGTAAGAAACAAAGTATATGAATCATGGTAACAAGTCCTCTTAAGCACGAGTATTATCTTCTATGTTTTACAATGCAATTTGTCCCCTTTAATAACTCATATAACTTAATAAATAAACCCTATGTTTATTCTCAGTCCAAACATAAAGATATTTTCTCAAGACTAACATATGCGTACACGAGATGGCTAAAATGAGAAAACATCACAAAAGGAATTTCATTATAATAATATCATTCTTATAACGAAATTATATAGAAGAACCAAGTCCCATTCTAACTACATGATCCTTGAATTTTTGTGGTGGCATGCCTTTAGTTAAAAGATCAGCAATCATCAATTTAGTGCTAATGTATTCAATAACCACTGATTTGTCTTTAACATGTTCTTTTATGACTAGATACTTGATGTCAATGTGTTTGTTTCGACTACGGCTTTTATAATTCTTAGCCATAAAAATAGGAGGTGAATTGTCACAGTATATCTTCAGTGGCCTAGATATCGAATCCACAATTCTAAACCCAGAAATGAAATTCTTTATCTATACACCATGTGAAATAGCCTCAAAACAGGACACGAACTCAGCTTTCATAGTGGAAGTAGCAGTCAAGGTTTGCTTTGCACTTCTCCAAGAAACAGCTCCACTGGCTAGCATAAAGATGTATCCCGAAGTTGACTTCCGAGAATCAATAGAGCCAACGTAGTCTGAATCGGAGTAGCCAATTGCTTCCAAAAGATCAGTCCGTCTGAATATAAGTATGTAATTCCTGGTACCTTGAAAATATCTAAGGACCTTCTTTGTAGCTTTCCAATGGTCTATACTTGGATTACTCTGATATCTTCCCAACATCCCAACTGCAAAAGCTATGTCAGGCCTTGTGCAGACCTGAGCATACATAAGGCTTCCCATAACTGAAGTATAAAGAATATTCTTCATTTGTTCTCTTTCAAGATCATTCTTTGGACATTGATTCAAATTGAGTTTGTCAACCTTCACAATAGGAGCTAGGGCGAATAATCGTTCATCTGAAATCTCTCTAAAATCCTATAGATATAAGTTTCTTGAGATATACCCAGAATACCACGTATTCTGTCTTTATGTATCTTAATCCTAATGACATAAGATGCATCACCCATATCCTTCATATCAAAGGTTTTAGAGAGAAATTGTTTCACCTCATGTAGCATATCCTTATCATTGGTCACAAGTAAAATATCATCCACATATAGAATAAGAAAACAAATCTTGCTCCCACTGATCTTCTGGTATATACATTGATCCATAATGTTCTCTATAAATCCAAATGAAGAGATGACATCATGAAATTTTAAATACCACTGACGGGAAGCCTGTTTCAATCCATACATAGATTTCTTGAGTTTGCAAACCAAATGCTCACTACCACTAAAGGAAAATTCTTCTGGTTGTTTCATGTATACCTTTTACTCTAGATCTTTATTGAGAAAGGCCGTTTTCACATCCATCTGTTACAACTCTAGGTCAAAATGCGCAACTAATGCCCTGATAATGTGAAGAGAATCTTTTTTAGATACAGGAGAAAAGGTCTTTATGTAATCGATTCCTTCCTTCTGAGTGAATTATTTTGCAACGAGTCTAGCTTTGTATCTCTCAATGTTGCCCAGTGAGTCTTTCTTTGTCTGAAAGACTCACTTGCATCCAATGGCTTTTACACCATCAAGCAACTCAACAAGGTCCCAAACACTGTTAGATGACATAGAATTCATATCATCTTTCATAGCATCATGCCATAAGTTAGATTCCTTACAACTCATGACTTGTGAAAACGTTTCGAGATCAATTTGAGCTCCAATGTTATAGTCTGACTCTTACAGATACACGATGTAATCACTAAGTACAACTCATAGCATCATGCCATAAGTTAGATTCCTTACAACTCATGGCTTGTGAAAACATTTCAGGATCAATTTCAGCTCCAATGTTATAGTCTGACTCTTGCAGATACATGATGTAATCACTAGGTACTGCTAACTTTTTTAGTCTAGTAGATCTTCTTAAAGTTGTTTCAACACTCTCTTAAAGATTGTGTTGATTAACTTGTTGTTCAACTATTTCTGGTACTTCTTAAATAATTTGATCTACTGATTGATTATTAGCAGTTTGTGGAACCTCAACCACTGGTTTTTTAACACTCGTTGGCACTTAAGGGGCATTAACAATGACAATCATTTTATTACTTGATGTGGAAGGCTGAGCATCAATATGATCTCTTTCAGGAATAATGTCTTGAAATTGATCTCTCCCACTAATCATATCATTCTCAAGAAGCTTCACATTTCTAAATTCCACAATCCTAGTGCTGTGAGATGAACAATAGAATCTATATTCTTTAGACTTTTCAGCATATCTAATGAAATACTCACTCTTAGATCCAGCTTTTTTTCTTGTGGGTTATAAACTCTAACTTCAGACGAGCATCCCCAAATGCGTATATGACGCAAACTTTCCAACCTTTCTATAACTCAAATGGCATTTTTGGGACATCCTTGGTTAGAACTCGGTTTAATATATACGCTGCAATTTTAAGAGCTTCAGTCTACAATGATATTAGAAGTTTAGCATTGCTATGTATACTCTTAACCATCTCCATTAAAGTCTGGTTTCTTCTTTCTGCAACACCATTCTTACTAGGAGAACTAGGATTGGTGTATTGAGCAACTATTCTATGCTCTTCAAGAAACTTAGCAAATGGACCAGGAGCTTGTCCATCCTCGGTGTATCTACCATAATACTCTCCTCCTGTGTTAGTTCTCACGATCTTAATTTGTTTTCCACATTGTTTCTCTACTTCAGCCTTAAAAACCTTAAAAGCGTCTAATGCTTCATTTTTATTCTAAAGCAAGTAGATATACGTGTAATGTGAGAAATCATCAATAAAGGAGATAAAATATTTCAGACCACTTTGTATGTCCATATCTGGACAATAAATATTTGAATGGATGATCTCAAGTAATTCAGAACTTCTATGCACACCCTTCTTAGATATTTTGGTCTACTTTCCCTTAATGCAGTCCATATAGACCTCGAAATCAGTAAAATTCAAAGTACTTAGTACTCCATCATTTATCAATCTCTTAATCCTATCTTTAGAGATATGTCTCAATCTCCGATGCCATAATATAGAAGAATCCTCATTTATAACACATCGTTTTAAACCAACATGAACATGCATAGCATTATTAATGACATCATTTTGTAAATTAATAGAGAAAAGACCATTAGACAAAATACAATTTCTAACAATATCATATTTATAAGATAAACTAAAAGATAGCTTTGAAAAGTTAAAGAAAAAACCCAATGATACAAGCCTTGAAACAAAAATCAAGTTTCTAGAAAAATTTGGAACATAAACGATATTTTCTAAATCCAAAATAAAGCCACTACTTAAAATTAAACTGCATGTCTTAATGGCCTTTACATGCGAGCCCATATTATTTTCTAAAAAGATGCATTGCTCACTTCTCACTGGTTTCTGTAGATTTCGCATACCTTGCAAGGTATTTGAAACATGGATTGTAAAACAAAAATCAATCCACCATGTGTTATGACTAACATCAACTATATTAGATTCATAACAAATAAATGAGATTGGTTTACCTTTCTTCTCAAGCCATTTTTAGAATTTGGTGTAATCCTTCTTCATGTGTCCCTTTTTCTTACATAAGAAACACTTGGATTCTTTCTTAATTCTATCTTGCGGAGGTATTTTATATTTTCCTTTCTTCTTGTCTTGCTTGTCATCCTTCTTATCTATTGCCATCATGACACTCTCACCTTGTTCCATTGTTAGCCTATCTTCTTCCTGAACACACATGGTCATGAGTTCATTAATTAATCACTTTTCTTTATGTGTGTTGTAGGAAATTTTAAAGGGCCCATACTGTTGTAGAAGAGTGATTAATATGTAATGGACAAGAAAGGTCTCAGACATTGTAATCTCAAGTGTTTTCAATTGAGCTGCAATATCCTTCATCTTCATGATGTGTTCTCGCACACCTTTCATTGTAGTGAGCCTCATTGATGAAAACTTGATTATTAAGATACTAGCAAGCGCCTTATCAGAAGTTTTAAACTGTTCATCTATGACCTTCAGCAAATCTCGAACCTTTTTATAGCCTTCAATGGAACCATGAATATCAGCAAAATGTTAGTCTTTATGAACATGACACTTAGGCGATTAGACCACTCTCATTTTTCATAAAGAACAACATCAACTTGAGTGTTGGTTGCAGTTATGGCAGGTGATTTGTCTTTCATAATGACATATTCAAGTCCATCCAACCCAAATGAAGAAGAATTCTCTCCTTCTAGATCCTGTAATTATCGTCTTTTAATTCAGGAATGTCACACTTAAAATCAGAAAATTTACAGCTTGCATAACTGCACAAATTAAATATACATGCTTAATTCACAATTTTTAAGACTAAAACTTAAGTTATGCTTTACTAATGCAAAATATAAATATGAATCTAGTGACATAAAACTTGCTTGTGGGCTAAAGTTTTACTCAATTAGGTCCATTTCAAATAAATGATAAAACTATCAAATTATATTCCCTTTTCTTAATTCCTGTGGGTAGATTAATAAATATAATTTGACGTTTTATCATAATTAATTATACAAATACAACAAAATTTCTTGTGGGATAAATTTTATTGTACTACATATAATTAATCACAACTAATATTATAATGTGATCTTAAAAATTCTTAATATATAATTTGCATAATTTAAAGATACTGTGACTACTCTAAAAATTAAACAAATTATATGGATCATACAATATTTAATTAACAAGATAACCATATATATTGCATAATATCATAAGCAATATCAACAAAAATTAATAATATTATAAAAAACCATAAGCAATATCAATAAAATTAATGTACTCCATTAATTAACTAAATGTTGAATGTATAATGAAATAACAAATTTATAAACACAAACCCAAATAAATTAATTAAGCACATTAAAATAAAACAATAATAATAAATTTTTTTTTGAAAGAAAAACGACAATAAAAATTTGTTTGAAGAAAAACGACACAATCTCCAAGAAAACGACACAAATTGGGCTTTTGGAAACGATATGTCGTTTTACCATCAGACTGTCGCTTTCTAACTATCAAAACAACGTGTCGTTTTCTTCTGATGAAGAAAAACGACATGTCATTTTTCCCTAATGACAGCGGCCTTCGCCTCATAAAACGACATGTCGTTTTTCTCAGTCAAACATAAAAATGACATGTTTTTTATTGTCGTCTTCAACCTCCAGCCAGGTCTGTAAAACCCGATTGAACCTGGTTTCAACTCAAAATGAAACTCGACGGTTTCTTGGCCTTCCAAACACCAAAATTCATGTTTCAAAAGCCAGAATTCATAGAAATCGAATTTCTTAATGATTTCTAACCTTATTTTTCAAAAACAACATCTAAAATTCAAGCCCAAAATTAACAACCATTAACATAAGTTTTGAAAAAAAAAATATATATTACAGGTTCTCCAAACCAACAAGATAGAGGCATAAAGCAAGCTCTGATACCAAATATAAGCAAACTATAATGATCTAATCATGCCTAACATATCCAATATAGCATATAGATCAAATGCGGAAATAATGACTTCAAGACCAAAAAAAAAAAAGTTTACCTCTGGCCATTGTTGATTCTCTAGAGAACCTGCAAAACTCAAAACCAAATGTTAAGAAAAAAAAACACACCGAAGGCTTGGACTTCGAAGCTCTTAATTCTCACGAATGATGGTATAAAACGATAACAAAAATGTTTGAGAATTAAGCTCTGGGACCAAGAGCCAACGTCCTCTTTATATTCTCTTCCATCAAGAGAATTTCATAACGTAAATGAAGGAATAATGGTGGAATTCATGGATCATAATTACGAATGGTTACATCCATTTAGTTTCAAAAGCTGAATAAAACCATTCGATTACCAAGAGTAATCAACATTCTGTTACATTCATTCTTGTTCATCATATTGCTGCTGATATTCTGAGTGGATTTGGACATGAATAAAACTGTTATCACTGATCTTGTCATTTTTAACTGTTTCCGTCTACATAGGTTGTTTGTACTTTCTCATCTGTAATCAATATATACTATTGGAGAAGTCTCGATCGTATCTTAAATCTTCACATCTCTATGTTACCGTTACTATGAAAATCTACCGATATCATAAATGCTAGACAGGAGAATCTGTAGGTCATTTTCCTACTTTTATAACACAATTATTATTGACGGTAAAATATTGAAGGATCTACCTACTATTTGGGAATTGCTGCATGAGATCGGTGATGATGACTAGCTAAAGAAAATTCACCGAAGCTAGACAAGCAAAAGCACCTGAATTATACATGTGTGTGCTTACTGAAGATGAATTATTAGTGTTATTTAACAACATTATCATTCCCCACGAAGTTGCAATCGCCTGCCTAGAAAAAGTATGTCCTGTTTTGTATGTCTCATCCGCTATATTCAATTATACTAATTTACCGGATTTAGAGCTGAATAACCTTTTTGTTTAATAAGTTTTGTTTTTTTTAATAAATGGCACAAGTTATTCAAATTAGTTAAATAAATCATTTTTTTTTTCTAAAATTGTCAATCAATTTTCATATTTAATGATTAATTAATCATAGTCAATAATCGATTGATCAAATCCAGAAAAATAACAAATGACCATCTTGTTAAATAAAAAAAGTTTGACAATCCATTAAATTAGGTGAAAAAACCAGCCACATAGCCTAATTTTCCTTTATCCTATTATATAAAAGAGAAATGTTAGGATTGCTTTCTTTATTACTGTGTTTGTTACTTGTTAGCTTTTGCTTTCCTCACTAGTTTTTCTTTTTTCTATTTTGTCACTTATCTTTTAAATTCCTAAAAAAAAAAAAAAAAAGGGCTGAGAAAACAACTATCTTTTTACAATTTACTATAAGCATGCCATTATATTTTTTTCATGCAATTACACAAAATTTGTATTTATAAAATAAGAAAAAGAAAACAAATTTCGGAAGCCTTACAACATTTTCGGGCAGCTACTTGTTCATTTTTCTATTTCAAGGACAACAGTACCACCGTATTTGCATATGCAAAGTTGCAGTAGGTAGTTTAGCTTCATGCACAAATTAAACCACGTTTTAACATACGTGTGCGTATGTGTAATAACCAAATTTTTGAAATGGAATATTGTAAATTAATAGTGGAAATTCGCTAAAATTTCCTATTTAATTACATGCTTAGATTATATTTTAACCTAAAGTTATGAATGATATGTTTTGATGATGTGACAAATAAATTAAAATGTCACAAGAAATGATTACAATATTATTTTATAGTGTGACCAAACAAAGTATAATATGATAAAATTGTTATATGATTTTATGATGTGACAATTTAATATTATATAAAATAAAGTTGCAAAAATAAAGTAAGTTTACCATAGAAAATATTATATAATATAAGCATAATTTAACAAATTAATAGTTTATTGCCTAACATAATTTAACATTACTTTATTTAAAAAGTAACATTACTTTATTTAAAAAGTAATAGATAATTGTGATCAATTGAGAAAAATCATAAAAGATGTCAAATTAGTAATATTGTGGTTCAACAACCTAAACAGTATAATAAAAGAGAACTTACAGATAGGGTTTTTACCCACATGCCAAATGCAATATTAGAACTTGGACATCAAGGCTCAATACAATATAGGATTTATACTGTCTATCTATTAGTAGATAAATATAAAAAGACTACTTTTTAGCATTAAGGGAATTTAGAGATTAAGCTTAAATAACAAATGAAAGTTTTACTGATATATTTTATTAGTAGAAATACTTGAAGGCTAAGTGGGCGTTTGGGACACAAATTTTTTTTGGCATTGTATTTAAATGCAATGCAATTTTCCCCCAAATACAAAAACATTTCATTCAAATACCAATCACATCACATTTTAAATCTAACACAATCACTATTTATTATTTCACTTTTTCTATTACTTTTATTAATTACATTATATATTCTCTCTCCCTCTTTTTTTTTCTCTCTACTTTTACCCATCACATCACATATTTATTATTAAAATACAATTCAAATACTTTTCCCCCAAATACACATTGCATTCAAATGCAATGCTAATGCTTTTCCTCCAAATACAAATTACATTCAATACATTGCATTCAAACGCAATGCAAATGCAATGTGTTCACCAAACAAACCTTAAGTCTTTAATTTCAATAGAAATTTGTACTGTTAAGCCTTCTAACAATAGTGGGCTTGGGGAAGTGTGCTAGAGGTAGACAAGGAAAAATACTGATAAAACCCATAAACAAATTAAATTACATTTGTTATGGAAGAAGATTCTTATTTAAAGAGAATAAGATATTTTAATCTAATGGTTGGGAAAAAGATCATATAAAAAAAGTTCAATGACTAGGATTCAACCTAGACATGGTCCATTCTCTTCCCAATTTGCACCCAATCAAAAAGTTGTCCATCAAATTTTACCATTTAAAGTTAATGATAATAGTAAATACAATTTGAACAAGTTTAAAAGTTTAATTAATCATACTTAAGTGGTAAGAAGACCTTAATGAGAGTAAAGCATAATTGATGAATTAATCAAAATTCATTAGCCAAAGGCCAATAAATAGGGCCTTTCACCACACTAAAATCTTCTAGCTCTAGTAAATTCTCTCTATTGAAGTTTTATTGATAGATTTTTCTCTTTCTAGCTCTCTAGAATTTTATCACACTTTTCCTCCCATTTTCCCTCTAGCCAAATGGCCAAATGGCCCCTTAGCCTCTCATACCCAAAGAATTTATTCAAACCTCCTTCATGAAAATTGATCTCCAAACGTCAGAAGCATAGATTTGGTGAAGGAACGAGATTTGAGGTAGTCTTTCAACCAAATCTTTGTGATTTCCTTCTCTTTAAAATTCGGCTTTATGGGCATAATGGCTAAGATAATAGTATTTTGTGTTTTTAGATTCCGGAGTAGTTTTAGAGCTTGATCTTGATTTGCGATTAAGGTAAACTTCTAGACTTGGTGTTGTTGGATACAAATATGTTAGTTTGATGTTTAGGTGGTGATTTGACAATGAGTTGGTAAGTTGGTACTGTGAACATGGTTATGTGGAAGTTATATTGTTAGTCTGAGCACAGTTATTATTTATGGAGCTGTGGTTATAAATATAAGCATGGTCATGATTATCAATATGTTGGTGGTTTGATTACGTTATGTTTAGCAAAAAGAAGTTTGAAACCAAATGCAAAATCGACATTTAAAATCACAATTGTGTTCATTTAATGGTTTATGTTAAAATAAGTTTTTACTAATTAAAAATCAGCAAAAGAATTTTAAGTGAACTTTATGGAGTATGTGTTAAGGTGTGTTAAGGTGTTTTAAAGATTTCACACATGTGAAATATAAAGTTTGAATTAACGATTTCGTTGTTTTTACAAAAATTATCAAAAACGATTTTAAAATGTTAACTTTTGAATTTCAGTAAAAATAAAGACTTTCAAACAAAATTAGATTTTTCAATGAACATAAAAGTTTTAGATAACACAAAAACATTTTCTTTTTTTGTGACGAAAGTTTTGTCAAAATCGTTACGGTTTGCAAGTTATGAATTTTTTAAGAAAATGTTGAAAATGGGGAAAACATGACTACAAAACCGCCTAGACCTTGGCGCTGCAGCACTAGGTATCAGCAAGTAGTGGCATTGCGATGTTGCAGAGGCAGATTGCTGTAGTGGAACGTGGGTGAACTATGCTGTAGCACTAACTGTATTAAAAATATTAAATTAATTATAAATAAAAAAGGGGTTATGTTGTTTAAAAAAAAAACAAAGAAAGAGTAGTTTTATCTTAAAAAGAAAGAGAATATGATTGGAAATATTTAAATTTTAAACCTAAGGCATCAAGATTATTTTGATACAAAATTAAGAAAATGGGTTTAAATTCTCTAATCCAATATTTATTGAGATTATTTAAGAAAAATTATTTCAAAATTAAAAAAATATCATGATCATAAAACCAAGCTTAGTAAGGAATTAGTTCAGAATAAGTTCCAATGTCTTTTTTAACAAAGGAATTTAGAAAAGATTACATGTAAGAGTATTGAAAATAATATCTGTCTTGGATACAATTTCAAGAAGTAAAATCTAGATCGAAAGATTTGTGATAATTGCAAGAATATTGTGCTTAAGGTAAGTACAAACCTTGCCTACAACATAAAAATATTAATATTTTCAAATTATGTAATAGGCACATGGTAAGTATGATTTTGAATATGTTATTATCCTATGTGTTAATACATCCTCTAATGAATTTGTATTTGGTTGCATGGATGTGTATGGTCTAAGATTATTCTATTTAAGGAGACTGAATATAAAGTGAGACCTTCGTAATTCTCTCCAGCCTTTTATGGGAGCTTCTTAGAAACTTTAAGGTCATTCTGTCTAAGAAGACTGTAATTAAGAGGAAATGATGTGAGCCATTCAACCTTTATAGAGATCTTCTTAGTTTAAACTATTCATATTTACTATATGAGTTTACCAAGCTAGGAGTGGATTTGAATATGCGGTGGTATGTTATAACATGTTATTAATCATGTGATTTTATGCAATGATATGCTATGATTATGTTTATGCCATGATCATGTATATGCCAAACTTTCATAGCATGCCACTATTACATATTGTCATTGATTCACAAGTATAACATATTTATGTAAATGTCATACTTCACTGAAATTTCATGGATTAAGTTTCTAGATTTTCATATCATGTCATTTCATATGCATCATAACTAATAAAGATCATAACAAAAGTGCTTTAGTCCAGTCTTTAAATAAGGAGTATGATGATAGATATACTCAAATATGATTAAGTAAAAACTAAGGCTAAATTTAAGATAAGTAAGGTGTCATACCAATTTTTGACTTAAAGAAGAATTCTATTAAGTTTTGATCTCGATGCTATTAAGGACCTTACAAACCCTAACTTCTCACTGATCGTGCACACTCGGTACATGCACATAGTGGCCCATAAATAAGTAAGCATCCAATAAGTATAAAGAAAAATAATTGGATCCATAAATGAGAAAAATTGGATCATCTTATACATATGACATTTATAATTAATGTTTTTCCTGTGAGATTATATTTGTACTTGTTGAGTGAAATCTCATTAAATATATTTATATTATAGTTAAAAATCCTACAACATAAAAAGTGGAAGGCATTGCGAAGGGGGAACAATGTCGAAGTTGGTGTTGGATACCATTACGAAATTATTTTCTACACCACTACGAAATTAATTTACACTACTATAGTTTGATATATACATATATCTGGGGAATTAAATATATATATCATGATATTAAGAATGAGACATGAAAAAAACAATTAAGTATAGTTTTTTAAAAATGATGATATATATTTGTCAGTGACTTCATCAATCTATAAAATATGACTGGCATATAGTTTTATGAAAATGTAAGAACTAAAATAAGTGTATTCATTTAAACACATTGAGTGTTATTATTTTCGAATATGGAAGTATACACTCAGATAAAGATATAATTAAGTTATGATTTAAATTAAGATATAAAGTTTTATTGAACAAGTTCAGCTTTAGTTTGTCATTCAAAAAAAATTTATGCTTAAATTTTTAGTACCAAGTTTAAGAAATTGTAAGTAAAGACAAGCTTAAGTAAGTGATGTAATGGCCCATGTAGTTGAGGTATTATAGTATGTATGTGAAACAAGTTTATGTTTTGTAATTATATATATATATATGACTGTGAATTTTCATTTAAAAAATTCTCACAATGCTATATTAAATAAGTAAAAAACTGAAAAGGAAAAAAAGGTTTGTACACCCTCAACATATTAAAGAATCACAACGTACAAAACTCTGTAACACAACATTACGGAGGGAAGACAAATAAAAACCACAAATAATTTAGTTGCAAGGACTCTTTTAAAAATATCAAAAGATTTAAACAACAATAATTCAAAATTTGAAAATAAATGGTTTAAGAATGAAAGTAAGAACATACTAGGGGTGAGAAAGAACGACATTCTTAATAATTAATGACAAAGAATAAAAAAGATAGTTTTTGTTTCATTCATTCTAAGAATTATACATAAGAAGATAAATGACAGAAAAAGTTAACAAGCGTTGAATAAAATAGTGATCGTAATATTTTTCTTCTTTAGATTTAATAATTTGAACACAAAATAAATACTATACACTAAAAACAATTAAACAATTAAGTTTCCGTTTGATGGATTCTATATTTTAAATAAAAAAATTTTTACTTATGGAATGTAAAAATTTTCTATTTAAAAGTGAAAATTTGTTTAAATAGATAAAAGAATTTCTTTTTTTTTTAAAGAAAAGTTTTTTTTATTGTCTAAAAGTAAAAAAAATTTTATGCACATGCACGAAAATTAGAAGACCTATTTTGTACAAATGAACTTTTTTTTTTTTTTCTATTTTTCAAAAATAGAATGTCCAAAACGAAGGCTATAGATGAGTTTGAAAACAATTTTGAATGTTTGGTAGCATTTTAGAAATAATTTTGTTTTGAGGTATAAAAATTAAAATGATCATACTTTAAAAAAAATATTAAAATTATTTTAAAATTATGTTTGGTTATATTTTTAAAAAAATTAATTTGATTAAAAAACAAGTGAAGTTGTATTTATATTAATTTGATCAAATAACCGCAATATGATTTCCATTCTCTGGTCGACGCTGATGACCGCCGTATTTAGACTGCCACCAACCATGCGCCTTCGAAGAGGAAAGGTTGGAAGAAGAGTGAAGATGACGGCAACCAGGAACCAACCTTATTAGAAAACGTCAAACAATATCTGTCTTTGTTCTTTTTTTTTTTTTATCATTTAAATATTTTTGAAAAATACTCATTACATTATATTTTTATCATTTAGTCAACAAGTCAGTCGTGTGCGATTTTCCTTTGGCTGACATATGCATTAATCTGATACGTTACCATTAAAATAACAGTCTCCTTTGAAGCTACGCTGTTCTGTAGACTGTAGCAGTCAATTTTAATTCCACAAACACACACGGTCCACAAAAGCCCATGATGGAAAGCTTACCGTTGACCTTGTAAAGAAATAATGCTTTTCTGGATATGTTCCATGTTCTATTAAGAAATAACTTTGCTTCTGTAACTCTATTTATTGTTTTTTTTTATAATAAACTTGCTTCTATAGATGATGAAATAAGAATACATATCATGAGAAATAAGCACTAGTGTCGCATGATGTAAGCTTAGTGAATAAATTTAATTAATTTTTGACTAGGAGACTTTTCTTACTATTAGTTTGTGTACTTTTATTACGTACGTGTTTTTTATTTTTATTTTTTATTTTTGAAAATTGATGTTTTGTAACCGATATTTATACCGTTGCTGTGCTATTTCAGATATATCTATTTTTATATATGAGTACACAACTAAGCAAACCAACAAAGCGCGAAATATTTTTAAGTTGCCCTATATATTAAAGATAATAAAATTACAGAATAACGACATAAACTATAAGAGACAACAACTTGAAGATGACAGAAAATTGTATATATCGAAATCAGACCCCAAAATAAAGTACTTCAGAAACGAAAAAAAGATCTAAATCACGTAATTCCATAAACTAACTTAAGAAAAAAAAGGTCAAACGGACGGTTAGAGGAAAGAGTAGGACAAACGACAAAAGTCGATCAACGTTTCCTTGCCCTTTCTTTTTCTTTCCTTTTTATTTTTTATTTTTTTTTAAAGAATGTATTTCAAGTTAAAAGAAAATGCAAACACCACTGATACTGACCTATATTGTCTCAAACTATAAAAAATCATGAAGACTAACAGATAAATCAATTCCACCGTTAAACTCGAATGGCATTCAGGAAAAATAGATAGACTTATTTACAAGGATACCCTGAAATTCTTTAAATTTAACAATTTAATCCTTAAAATTTTTTTTACTAATTAATCCCTTGAACTTATCATTTTTAGCAATTTACTCCTTTTTGTTTGAATATGTTAAAATTTGTACAATTTTTTACACGTAACTTGCACATTATAATCTAAAAAGAGCTTTGTTAATCATTTTTACTCATTTCTAGTATAATTTCCTTTGAAATCTTTAACCTAATTAAATTATATTCAAATTTAAATATAAACTTCAAAAACAAATTTGTATTCAAATAAAGCAAAAATAGTTAACAATGTTCCTCTTAGATTATAATATGTAAGTTTTATGTTAAAAACTATCATAATTTTTATTAATTTAAGTAAAAAAGATTAAATTGCTAAAAACTATAAGGTCTGAGGTTAATTGTTAAGAAAAAAAGTTTAGAAACTAAATTGTTAAATTCAAAAAGTTTAGGAGGCACGCATACAAATAAGTCAAATAGATATGCACCAAGTTTTAGAAGACACTTAAATAGATATACCAACAATTTAGTAGACATATGATTATTTAACAAAACTTCTACAATCGATAAAAAAAAGTCTTATCCATCAAATCGAGAGACCTATAGTATTAAGATTACAAAAAACATAGTTAAGAAATAAAATTAGCAAACAAAAAACACAACATAACAATAGAAAACAGATAAACACACCTCCAAATAGGGGAAAAAAAAACTATTTTAATTAGAAAGAGCAACACATGGAAAAATCATAAAAAATCCCAATCACTGCAGACAAATCCTCTAATTATATGACAATGAAACCACCAAAAAAAAAATAGGGTAAAGCCTGAGAGATGCATGATATGGTCGAAGCAAAACCTAAATTGCAACACATAACACAGATGCCACCACAATCATCATTGAAAGGCAATACTACCACCACAATAATCCCAAAGTCGCTTGCCGAACGTTAGAAGCATTGACAACAACACTCAAACTAATGGCCACCAACCTCCATCCCACCTTCGATCGGTTCCAACGGAAACTGTACACCACATACCATTCCACCGCCAAAAATCCCACTGTACCTAACGAGCTTAAAACCAAATTAGTTTTTCGAAATTAGGAATCCGAGACATCCCCGGAGGGGTCTCAAAACCCCAAACTCCAGCCAACCCACTATGTTGAGTTGGTTCCTAATAAGAACATAATCTTATGAGTTGATTTCTAAAAAGCATATATCATATCCACCAAGCAATTAAAATTTGCAAACTCCTTCAATGTTGTGCTGATCCCAATTGGAGATATTATCGATCCATTAAAAATTTAACATATGTTCAAAGAATGGTGACAAGAGCTTCAACATTCTCCATCTTTGTAATTATTTATTTTTTTCTATTTTTCCTAAACTTTTACTATATTTTTTACTATTTCAATCATCTTCAACTATAAAATAAAGATTTCAATTCTCCTCTGGTACGAATCCTAAAAAGGAGAGTTCCCAGAAACACTACTAAAATTTAAATAACTTATTTTGTCCTGTTTGATGATGTCAATTCAATTTGTTTAACTTTTTCATAGTTTATTGCTTTCTTCTATTTACTTCTTGTTCTTGTCTTTTTATTTTTATTTTTCTTTATTTTTTTGTAAGTTTGTGTTTTTTTATTCTCTTAACCTTTTATTTTCATAAATGTCCCTACAAAAAATATATTTGTAAATATGTATTTACTTTTAGTTTTTTCTTTTGATAGGCTAAAATACTATTGTGTCAAAGTAGGTTTGTATTTTGTTTTCTCGATTTAGCCCAAGTGATTCATTTCAGATACACTTATATTTAACTATCATTTTTCTTCTAATGCATACCCTTAATTAGTTATATTTGATGACCTTTTTTTTATGTCTTTAATTTTTTTTTTTTCGGCAAATGTGCTTTACTTAAATTTTTTTCCCACCTTCTCATATGCATCCCTTAATTTGATTTGTGTTCAAAAAAATTTTTTTTCAATTGTTTTCCTATTTAAACATCTTTTTCATTCTTATATAAACGTTTTCGTTACTTTTACATTTGATTTTTCCTAACCAATACCATTTTTTATCTTTTTATATGGTCTATTTATTTTTACATACATAATATTGGATGAAATTACTTTTTAAATTTAAAGCACATTCATTTTAAATCTAAATTACTTTTACTCTTTTCTTCTTTTTTATAAGTGATTTATCGATTATTTATTTACTTTTCTCTTATTCTGCATTATTGCCCTTCACGTCATCGCTTACTTGTTTTTAAATACTGAATGGTTCACGAAAAAAAAATTAACACACAGAGGTATGCACAAATTTGTTTATCGATCAAATCTCATAAAAGTACTAAAAACAAGAATTTAGAGAAAAATAGTTAATAAGCATTTCATGTTTTATTTTATAAATTTTCATATATTAAAATCTTTAAGTAAATTAACATATATACATCATTGGAAAACTTAACATTTATGTTTATGAAAAATAAATAAATATAGTATGTACATGCTCCACACGTACTATGCATGTAATTTTAACCAGCATATGTAATATTTTACTTAATATTTTTTAGGTTTTTTTTTTTCCATTAGTACACCTTAAACTTATCGCAAAGTAGCAATTTATATTATGAACTTTTAATTTTAATAATTTACACCATGAACTTGCAAATTTGTACCAATTTGCATCCCATTAGTAAACAATGTTGATTTTTTTTTAATGAAAATTGACACTTTACTTGCATATAGATTGTTTATTAATAACATAAAGTTTTATTTTTTATTAGATTTTATCCAAATTTATGTTTATAATAAACTTAATCCAACTTTTCTATTTTAATAAAACTTAATTAAAGATCTTAGCTTTAATAAATTTGGCTTAACATAGACAAAAATAATTACTCATATTATGAGTTAACAACTCATGTATAAATCACATATTAATTTCTTTTAAAATATTAATATTATTATTAATGGGGTACAAATTGCTATAAATTTACAAGTTCAAGATGTAAATTTTCTAAATTAAAAGTTCAGGGTGTAAATTATAACTTTACAATAAGTCTAGGCATACCAATGCAAAAAGGCCATTTATGGTAAAATATTTCACTAATCGTTCATCTAAAAAAAATTAAACCCTTCTTATTTGATGAACATGATGCTTTCATAAAATCAAAATTCTTGATCAATGGAGGAACACTTTGACCATTTTTGTTCAATGAGATGGCAAAGTGAATTATTACAAATAATCGCAAAAAGTCTTTTGATAGCACAATTCTTATTTTTCAATGAAATCCCACAATGAAGAAAATTATGTAAACAGGGCAATAAAGTTATACACACAGAGTCTAAAGTTGTGTTTTAAGCATGTTAATACACAATGAATCTCGCTATAATACCATTAATGTGACGATGCATTGATGGGCCTTGGTTCGTAGGTCCACTACCCGTGCATTTTGTAGTGAGTTGTTGATATTTGATTTCGGCCACAAGGTTTTTTCCTCGAGGGGGAACATATTTTCCTATTGTTTTTGTTTTATATTTTATCTTGTTCTGAAAATTATTTTCCAATTGTCCAACGTTGCAGTTAGCATTTATTCTATTTTATTCACTAATTTTATTTCTTCTTCCAATAATTTTGTCATTTATTGCTTATAGCGGCATGACATTACCCACCTTTTCACTACTTTTTTATTTCCTTCTCTGATGTCATTTAAGTATACATGTTCCTTTTATTTTTCTTTAGATATGTATGTGTGTGTGTATATATATATATATATATATATCATACACTTCTATCAGCCCCCAAACTTCCCCCGTTTGGGACACCTTTCTAATTGAAAACATTCAAAATTCATGAACATAAAAAACAAATGAGTATTTAGGGGGAAAAAGTACATAGTACATATTTCAAAAAGTTAAAAAAAAAAAAGGATTGAATTAAATTGAATTTTTTAGATTAAAAAAAAGGTGCGAAACATGTTATCTTTACTTGATAATACTTATATGTGTACAGGGATAATTATCAGTGCTATATGTGTAAATTTTATCTTTAATTTATATATATATATGGGAATTAAATATCTGGCATTGGCAGACCTTTTCTTGTACACATGGGTCGTACCGTTCTCTCTCATGGTATGTTGGTATTGTGAACATGGTTATATGGAAGTTATAATGTTAGTATGAGCACAGTTGTTATTTATGGAGCTGTGGTTATAAATATAAGCATGGTCATGATTATCGATATGTTGGTGGTTTGATTACGTTATGTTTAGCAAAAAGAAGTTTGAAACCAAATGCAAAATCAACATTTAAAATCACAATTGCGTTTGTTTAATGGTTTATGTTAAAATAAGTTTTTACTAATTAAAAATCAGCAAAAGAATTTTAAGTGAACTTTATGAAGTATGTGTTAAGGTGTGTTAAGGTGTTTTAAAGATTTCACACATGTGAAATATGAAGTTTGAAGTAACGATTTTGTCGTTTTTGTAAAAATTATCAAAAATGATTTTAAAATGTTAACTTTTGAATTTCAGTAAAAATAGAGACTTTCCAAACAAAATTAGATTTTTCAATGAACATAAAAGTTTTAGATAACACAAAAACTTTTTTTTTTTTTTTGGTAACGAAAGTTTTGTCAAAATCCTTACAGTTTGAAAGTTATGAATTTTTAAGAAAATATTGAAAATGGAGAAAACTGGACTGCAAAACTGCCCAGACCTTGGCGTGGTAGCACTAGGACTCAGCAAGTAGTAGCATTGCGACGTTGCACAGGCAGATTGCTGTACTGGAACGCTGGTGAACTATGCTGTAGCACCAACTGTTTTAAAAAGATTAAATTAATTATAAATAAAAAAAAGGTTATGTTGTTAAAAAAAAAAAAGGAAAGAAATAGTAGTTTTGTCTTAAAAAGAAAGAGAATATCATTGGAAATATTTAAATTTTAAACCTAAGGCATCAAAATTATTTTGATACAAAATTAAGAAAATGGGTTTAAATTCTCTAATCCAATATTTATTGAGATTATTTAGGAAAAATTATTTCAAAATTAAAAAAAATCATAATCATAAAACCATGCTTGGTAAGGAATTAGTTTAGAATAAGTTCTAATGTCTTTTTTAACAAAGGAATTTAGAAAAGATTACAAGTAAGAGTATTGAAAATAATACCTGCCTTGGATACAATTTCAAGAAGTAAAATCTAGATCACAAGATTTGTGTTAATTGCAAGAATATTGTGCTTAAAATAAGTACAAATCTTGCCTACAATATAAAAATATTAATATTTTTAAATTATGTAATAGGCACATGATAAGTATGATTTTGAATATGTTATTATGCTATGTTTTAATACATCCTCTAATGAATTTGTACTTGGTTGCATGGATGTGTGTAGTCTAAGATTATCCTATTTAAGGAGACTGGATATAAAATGAGACCTTCATAATTCCCTCCAGCCTTTCATGCGAACTTCTTAGAAACTTTAAGATCATTCTGTCTAAGAAGACTGTAATTAAGAGGAAACGATGTAAGCCCTTCAACCTTTGCTGAGATCTTCTTAGTTTAAACTATTCATATTTACTATATGAGTTCATCAAGATAGGAGTTGATATGAATATGTGGTGGTATGTTATAACATGTTATTAATCATGTGATTTTATGCAATGATATGCTATGATTATGTTTATGCCATGATCATGCATATGCCACACTTTCATAGCATGCCACTATTGCATATTTTCATTGACTCACAAGTATAATATATTTATGTAAATGTCATACTTCATTGAAATTTCATGGATTAAGTTTCTAGATTTTCATATCATGTTATTTCATATGCATCATAATTAATAAAGATCATAACAAAAGTGCTTTAGTCCAGTCTTTAAATAAGAAGTATATTGATAGATACACTCAAATATAATTAAGTAAAATCTAAGGCTAAATTTAAGATAAGTAAAGTGTCATACCAATTTTTTACTTAAAAAAGAATTATGTTAAGTTTTAATCTCGATGCTATTAGGAACCTTACAAATCCTAACTTCTCGTTGATCGTACACAATCGGTACATGCACGTGGTATCCCATAAATAAGTAAACAGCCAATAAGTATAAAGAAAAATAATTGGATCCATAAATGAGTATAATTAGATCATCTCATGCATATGACATTTATGATTAATGTTTTTACTGTGAGATTATGTTTGTACTCGCTGAGTGAAGCTCATTAGATATATTCATACTATAGTTAAAAAGCCTGCAACATAAAAAGTGGAAGGCATTGCGAAGGGGGAACAATGTCGAAGTTGATGTTGGATACCATTACGAAATTATTTTCTACACCACTATGAAATTAATTTACACTACTATGGTTCAATATATATATATATCTGGAGAATTAAATATATATATATATCATGATATTAAGAATGAGACATGAAAGAAACAATTAAGTGTAGTGTTTTAAAAATGATGATATATATTTGTCAGTGACTTCATCAATCTTTAAAATATGACTGGTATATAGTTTTATGAAAATGTAAGAACTAAAATAAGTATATTCATTTGAATACATTGAGTGTTATTATTTCTGAATATGGAAGTATATACTAATTAAGTTATGATTTAAATTAAGATAAAAATTTTTATTGAACAAGTTCAGCTCTAGTTTTTCATTCAAAAAAAAATTTATGCTTAAATTTTTAGTACCAAGTTTAAGAAATCGTAAGCAAAGATAAGTTTAAGTAAGTGATGTAATGGCCTATGTAGTTGAGGTATCATAGTATGTATGTGAAACAAGTTTATGTTTTGTAATTATATATATGTATGTATCACCGTAAATTTTCATTTAAAAGATTCTCATAATGCTATATTAAATAAGTAAAAAACTGACAAGGAAAAAAAGTTTATACACCCTCAACATATTAAAGAATCACGACGTACAAAACTCTGTAACACAACATTACGGAGGGAAGACAAAGAAAAAACACAAATAATTTAGTTGCAAGGACTCTTTTAAAAATATCAAAAGATTTAAACAACAATAATTCAAAATTTGAAGATAAATGGTTTAAGAATGAAAGTAAGAACATACTAGGGGTGAGAAAGAACGACATTCTTAATAATTAATGACAAAGAATAAAAAAGATAGTTTTTGTTTCATTCATTCTAAGAATTATACATAAATAACAGAAAAAGTTAATAAGCGTTGAATAAAATAGTGATCGTAATATTTTTCTTATTTAGATATTATAATTTGAACACAAAATAAATATTAAACACTAAAAATAATTAAACAATTAAGCTTCTGTTTAGATGAATTCTATATTTTAAAAAATAAAAAATTTTTACTTTTGGAATGTAAAAATTTTCTATTTAAAAATAAAAATTTGTTTGAATAAATAAAATAATTTTCTTTTCTAAAAAGAAAATTTTTTTTAATGCCTAAAAGTAAAAATTTTTTTATGCACATGCACGAAAATCCCGAATACCTATTTTGTACAAATGAACTTTTTTTTTTTCTATTTTTCAAAAATAGAATGTCCAAAACGGAGGCTAAATGAGTTTCAAAACAATTTTGAATGTTTGGTAGCATTTTAGAAATATTTTTTTTTTGAGGTATAAATATTAAAATGATCATACTTTAAAAATAATATTAAAATTATTTTTTAAAATTATGTTTGATTGTATTTTTAAAAAAATTAATTTGATTAAAAAACAAGTGAAGTTGTATTTATATTAATTTGATCAAATAACCGCACTATGATTTCCATTCTCTGGTCGACGCTGATGACCGCCGTATTTAGACTGCCACCAACCATGCGCCTTCGAAGAGGAAAGGTTGGAAGAACAGCGAAGATGACGGCAACCAGGAGCCTACCTAATTAGAAAACGTCAAACAATATCTGTCTTTGTACTTTTTTTTTTTAATCATTTAAATATTTTTGAACAATACTCATTACATTATAATAGTGTATTTAGTCAACAAGTCAATCGCGTGTGATTTACGTGAAACAATATCAGTCTCTGTTCTTTTTTTTTTTTCATTTAAATATTTTTGGATCAATGCCCATTGCATGATAATAGTATATTTAGTCAACAAGTCAGTTGTGTGTGATTTTCCTTTGGGTGACATTTGCATTGGAATCTGACACGTTACCATTAAAATAACAGTCTCCTCTGAAGCTACGCTATTCTGCAGACTGTGGTCGTCCATTTTAATTCCACAAACGCACATGGTCCACAAAAGCACAAAAAATGCTTTCGTTGTTAGATTATAAATTTATTTTCACATAATTAAATTACTAAAAAGTAAAGCTAAAGACCACCGTTCTAATTATAACTTTTTAAATATCAACTCCTATTTTATAATTTTATTAATAAATACAATCAATTAATACGATCATATTTTAAATATTTATCAATAAAAAAATAATAACTCATATATAATATAAGTTGGTATTTAAAAGTTAGGACTAAAATTAATGTTCCTAACGTTTTTCGTTACTAAATTATTATGGTATTAACATGTGAAATCAACATACTCTCCCTTAACTTAGATTTTAAGAATAAATTCTATGCAAGTTCATTTAGTATGATATTAGGGTTAGATTTTGAGGATCATGACGGATTTAAACTGAAGACTCATTTGCTTAACACACTGGGATGATATTAGATCATGAATTTATCATGCATTGATAAGATATTAGGCTGTTGTAGAATTGATACTCTCCTCTTGATTTAACTTTCACGGATGAGTATTATATAAATTTATTGAACACTCTAAAAGAACGTCTTATCTTATACAAAATTTACAATGCAAGTAAAATTCAACATTTAATTTTTACTACTTGGGTCTGTCACATTTTTCATTTAATCATTATAGTTTTGTCATATATAAATACTAAAATTTTATTCATATGAATTTCAAAACTTAACTATGATAACAAGATATAAATATAATTGTAGAAATATCATTATATATGGAGTACAAATTTCACACCGTTATTTTTCGCTTTTTCATAACAAATACAGTATCAATATTAACATATCTATGTTGGAGATAGATGTACGTAGAACCAATAGAATTTCAAATGGTAAAGTTGATATATTAGTCCAACTAAAGTCTAAGTTGATGTGCTAATTCGCAAGGGCAGTCCAATGTTGAAATAACTTACACATTTACTGACTAGAATGGCTAGTCCAACAATTATTCTTACACGTTCTGTTCTTCATTTTTTATTTTTTAATGTTATTAAAAAGTTTTAGTCGTTTGCAAGAGTAGTATAAAAACGCCTCTTGCGCAGGGCTTGTGAACCACGCACTTGTAAGCTTCTTTCTTCATCTTCTACTTAACCTACAAACCCATTACCATTTTTGTTTTAATTTTAGGCTCTTTCAAAACTATCAATGGCACCTTCCAAAATCGGTTACGCCGCAGATCATGTCACTGATTTTGTCATAAACAAGGGCAATGGTGCAAAGGGTCTCTCGGAAACTGGCATCAAAACCATCCCCAAACAGTATATCCAGCCTCTTGAAGAGAGGACCATGAACAAGGTCATGGTCGAAGAGTCTATTCCGATCATCGATGTCTCTAACTGGGACGACCCCAAAGTGGCGTCGTCCATATGGGATGCTGCGGAGAAATGGGGCTTCTTTCAGATCATCAACCATGAAGTGCCCATCGAAGTGCTCGACAATGTCAAAGAGGCGACATGCCGATTCTTTGACTTGCCTGCTGAGGAGAAAAACAAGTATTCCAAAGAGAATACGCTGTCCAATAATGTTCGGTACATGACAAGCTTTATTCCAGAGGTGGAGAAGGCTTTGGAATGGAAAGATTACCTCAGTTTGTTTTATGTTTCTGAGGATGAGGCCTCTAGGCTGTGGCCTTCTGCTTGCAAGTAAGAAAGTTGAAATCTAGCTACTTAATTCATGCATATGCATACTAATATTTACTATTGAATGGTGGCATAATTGTTAAGAGATGGCACTTAAGGCTTCACATGCTCCCAACTCAGATTCTATTCTTGCTCCTTTTACTTATTAGTGCCTTGTATACCACTAGGGTACGGTTATGGCCCAGAATTGTAACATGTGGATTTTTATATTGGATTCCTAACCATTTCACCTACGGTATTAGTAGATTAGTAACAGTTTGAGAGATATAAATTAAAACCCACTAAACCACATTTTTTCTTGGTAAAAAAGAAATAATTAGTTGATGATCGCAGGATCATACGGCAGCCTATTTTCATCAATATTTCAAGACACTACATGCATAATTATTCATGAAACATACAATACGTCAGTAACCTTTTTCTATTGTTCTTTTTTTAGGGATCAAGTGTTGGACTACATGAATAAGAGCGAGAAGGTTATAAGCCAACTTTTACGTGTGCTAATGAAGGGGCTGAATGTAACAGAAATAGATAGTGAAAAACAGAAGCTTATCTCGGGTTCAAGGAGGATTAACTTGAATTACTATCCTATTTGTCCAAATCCAGAGCTCACTGTTGGAGTTGGTCGCCACTCTGATGTCTCCACACTTACTGTTCTTCTTCAAGATGATATTGGTGGGCTTTACGTACGAGTGGAGGCTAGAGATAGTTGGGTCCATGTCCCACCAATAAAAGGTTCTCTTGTTATAAACATTGGTGATGCCTTGCAAATATTTAGTAATGGACGATATAGAAGCATTGAGCATAGAGTCGCAGCTAATGGTGAAAGTAACAGAATCTCAGTTCCAATATTTGTCAATCCAAGGCCAACTGATATCATCGCTCCCTTGCCTGAAGTGCTCACCAGTACCAGAGAGGAACCGATCTATAAACCGGTTCTGTACTCAGACTATGTCAAGCATTTCTACAGAAAGGCCCATGATGGAAAGCTTACCATTGATTTTGCAAAGAAATAATGCTTTTCTGGATATGTTCTATGTTCTATTAAGAAAAAACTTTGCTTCTGTAACTCTCTTTATTGGTTTTTTTTTTTTTTTTTATAATAAACTTGCTTCTATAGATGACGAAATAAGAATACATATGATGAAAAATAAGCACTAGTGTCGTATGGTGTAAGCTTAGTGAATAAATTTAATTAATTTTTGACTAGGAGACTTTTCTTACCCTTAGTTTGTGTACTTTTATTACGCACGTGTTTTTTATTTTTTATTTTTTATTTTTTTTTGAAAATTGATGTTTTGTAATCGATATTTATACTGCTGTTGTGCTATTGCAGATATATCTATTTTTATATATGAGCACACAACCGAGCAAACCAACGCGCGAAATATTTTTAAGTTCCCCTATAAATTAAAGATAATAAAATTACAGAATAACGACATAAACTGTAAGAGACAACAATTTGAAGATGGCCGAAAATTGCATATATCGAAATCAGACCGCAAAAAAAAGTACTTCAGAAACGAAAAAAAGATCTAAATCACGTATTTCCATAAACTAACTTAAGAAAAAAAACGTCAAACGGACGGTTAGAGGAAAGAGTGGAACAAACGACAAAAGTCAATCAACGTTTCCTTGCCCTTTCTTTTTCTTTCCTTTTTATTTTTTTATTTTTTTTAAAGCATGTATTTCAAGTTAAAAGAAAATGCAAACACCACTGATACTGACCTATATAGTCTCAAACTATAAAAAATCATGAAGACTAACAGATAAATCAATTCCACCGTTAAACTGGAATGGCATTCGGGAAAAATAGATAGACTTATTTATAAGGACACCCTTGAATTTTTTAAATTTGACAATTTAATCCTTAAATTTTTTTTATCAATTAATCCCTTCAACTTATAATTTTTAGCAATTTAGTCATTTTTGCTTAAATATGTTAAAAATTTGGACAATTTTTTACATGTAACTTGCACATTATAATCTAAAAAGAGCTTTGTTGATCATTTTTACTTATTTCTAATATAATTTCCTTTGAAATCTTTAACTTAATTAAATTATATTCAAATTTAAATATAAACTTCAAAAACAAATTTGCATTCAAATTAAGCAAAAATAGTTAACAATGTTCCCCTTATACTATAATATGTAAGTTTTATGCCAAAAACTATCATAATTTTAATTAATTTAAGTAAAAAGGATTAAATTGCTAAAAACTATAAGGTCTAGGGTTGATTGTTAAAAAAAAAAGTTTAGAAACTAAATTGTTAAATTCAAAAAGTTTAGGAGGCATCCACACAAATAAGTTAAATAGATATGCATTGAGTTTTAGAAATGGACACTTAAATAGATATACCAACAATCTAGTATACATATGATTATTTAACAAAACTTCTACAATCGATAAAAAAAAGTCTTATCCATCAAATCGAGAGACCTATAGTATTAAGATTACAAAAAACATAGTTAAGAAATAAAATTAGCAAACAAAAAACACAACATAACAATAGAAAACAGATAAACACACCTCCAAATAGGGGGAAAAAAGAACTATTTTAATTAGAAAGAGCAACACATGGAAAAATCATAAAAAATCCCAATCACTGCAGACAAATCCTCTAATTATATGACAATGAAACCACCAAAAAAAAATAGGGTAAAGCCTGAGAGATGCATGATATGGTCGAAGCAAAACCTAAATTGCAACACGTAACACAGATGCCACCACAATCATCATTGAAAGGCAATACTACCACCACAATAATCCCAAAGTCGCTTGCCGAAC
Source organism: Antiaris toxicaria (assembly GCA_035233585.1). Taxonomy (NCBI): domain Eukaryota; kingdom Viridiplantae; phylum Streptophyta; class Magnoliopsida; order Rosales; family Moraceae; genus Antiaris; species Antiaris toxicaria. Next base: position 5,676,362 of record CP141155.1, read on the forward strand.
GTTAGAAGCATTGACAACAACACTCAAAACTAATGGCCACCAACCTCCATCCCACCTTCGATCGGTTCCAACGGAAACTGTACACCACATGCCATTCCAACACAAAAAATCCCACTGTACCTAACAAGCTTAAAACCAAATTAGTTTTTCTAAATTAGGAATCCGAGACATCCCCGGAGGGGTCTCAAAACCCCAAACTCCAGCCAACCCACTATGTTGAGTTGGTTCCTAATAAGAACATAATCTTATGAGCTGGTTTCTAAAATGCATATATCATATCCACCAAGCAATTAAAATTTGCAAACTCCTTCAATGTTGTGCTGATGCCAATTGGAGATATTATCGATCCATAAAAAATTTAACATATGTTCAAAGAATGGTGGCAAGAGCTTCAACATTCTCCATCTTTGTAATTATTTATTTTTTTGTATTTTTCCTAAACTTTTACTATCAATTTTTACTATTTCAATAATCTTCAATTATAAAATAAAGATTTCAGTTCTTCTCCTACACGAATCCTAAAAAGAGAGTTCCCTAAAACACTACTAAAATTTAAATAACTTATTTTGTCCTGTTTGATGATGTCAATTCAATTTGTTTAACTTTTTCATAGTTTATTGCTTTCTTCTATTTACTTCTTGTTGTTGTCTTTTTATTTTCATTTTTCTTTATTTTTTGTAAGTTTGTGTTTTCCTATTCTCTTAACCTTTTATTTTCATATTTGTAAATATGTATTTACTTTTAGTTTTTTCTTTTGATAGGCTAAAATACTATTGTGTCAAAGTAGGTTTGTATTTTGTTTTCTCGATTTAGCCCAAGTGATTCATCTCAGATACACTTATAATTAACTATCATTTTTCTTCTAATGCATGCCCTTAATTAGTTATCATTTGATGACCTTTTTTTTTTATGTCTTTAATTTTTTTTTTTTGGCAAATGTGCTCTACTTAAATTTTTTCCCCCTTCTCATATGCATCCCTTAATTTGATGTAACAGCCGGAAAATTTTACTGTTCTTGAAAAATGTGTATATCGTATGTACAGTATCGAGAAAAGGGTCAAGACGATATTTTCTCGACCTGAAACTGATATAATTGGAATCAGGATGCTCAAATTAGTCAATTGAGCACAAAACAGAAATTTCGACCAGGAATGCGAAAAAATACGCAGTACCGGAAACTGATTGAGATGACCTCGGATTAAGAAAAAACTGATAAATTTGGATTCACCACGTCCAAATTAGTCAGGATAGCTCAAGTTAAAAATTTTAAGGAAAAGAGTATAAATAGGAAATCGTGGGGGTCAAATTCACAAATTCCTCATAAATTCCCAAAAATTCGAAATTCTACCCCCAAAATTCTCTCAAATATGAACAGTGACCAACTTTCACATACGACCTCCGTTCACGACACCGCCGGCACCGTTGGAAAGCTCTCGCCGAGCTGAGTCCAATGGTGGGTCGACGCGACGGAGCAGCCGCCGGAGCAAGCCGCACGCGCCGCCCGAAGCTTGCCGGAGCCGTGAAATTCAAACGGCCGTATCTTCGCCGTCCGGCCACCGTTTTCCACGAAACCGGTCCCAAAAGGTTCGTGGTGAAGAGTACTACAAAACCCATGTGGTGGTTCATGGCAACAACCGCCGTATCGTGCCGACCGAGCTTCGAGAAATCCGCCGTCGCCGCCGTGGGATCCACCGTCGATTTTCGTCGATTCCGGCCAAATTGAGGAGAGCCACCGGTGCAGAAATGGTCGTGGGGTTGTGGGGAGCAAAAGCCCTCAACCAATTTCGGGGAAAAAGTCCGGCACGGCGGAGTTCCACCGTCGCCGCCGTGGCCGTGGCTTTCGAGGGGATTTTCCGGCGATAGGGGCCTCCAAACATGAAATTGAGGTCACCAATGGATTCCTCTCGTCGAACTCTTCAAGATGGGCTACTCACTTGCCACCGTCGCCGCCGTCAATCGCCGGTCAACGGCGAGTCAACGCCGGTCAACGGCGACCGTTGACCAAATTTTGAAGATTGGCCCATTGGCCTATTTTCGACATTCCGGACGCATCCACGGAGTCGGATTTGTAAAACGGAACTCCAGATGCAAAGAATGAAGGAATAAAGTTTGTACGATCGAGACCGAACTGCATTTTTGGTATAATCTCGACCACTCTTATTCCTCAATTTATTAATTGAGATAAATGTATGTTAATGTGATGTATTGATATGAGAAATTGTAAAAGAAAGAAAGAAAAATGAATGAAATAGCAGATATGAAAAAGTATGAAAATGTGTAAATTTTACGTAAAAAGTGTGTGACTTTTACGTAAAATTAGGCCTCTAGTATAGTACATGATAGATTAGACGAGGTTAAATGGTTTTGAGGCGTTTCCTAAACGCCGGGAGCCTAAAAATTAAGAGGAAATGCTGTCGAAATTTTTAAAATGGTGTAAAGGGCATTTCTGGAAATAAGGGTTTAAAAATGTGATCGGGCAAGTAAACCCGAGCCCCTTATGAATTTAAAATGAAAAATGGATGTTTTAAGAATTTATAAAACGATCTTTGAGGCCTGAAATGTAAGAAAAGCAAGAAACCGACTTTTATGTCGGAATAGAACTTCCTGAGGGCTGGGAATAGTAAAAATTATGAAAAATATAGAAATTTATCTGGAAAAGGTCCGGTTAGTTTTTAAAAGTCAAATTGATGATTTTTGAGCTTAGAAAATTCAGTCTAAGCATTTAAAACAAGAAGGTTAAGATTCAAAGACCCGTCAGGGGCAAAACGGTCATTTTGACCAAAAATTTCAGAAAGTTAGAAAAAGAGTCGTTAAAGCCTAGAACATAATCCTAAGGCTTTAATTAAAGTTTTAAAGGCCAAAGTTAAGAGTTAAGCATGAAAAAAATGAGAAAAGTTCCGATTGGGGCAAAATGGTAATTTTGCCAAAAGTTTACAGAAAAGTTAAAAATGAAACGTTAAGCTCCTAAGTTCTTTATTAAGAAATAAAACGTGGTATTTTTACGTTTTATAAAGTTTTATATATGAAATAAACATTTTAAATAACCGTTAATTTTTCGGTTATAGGAGTTTAACGAGACAGTGATGATGGACTGTCGAGGAACCACAGAAAGCTGACGTTAGCAGCATTGAGGTAAGTTCAGACATTTAATTGTCTGTGCATGAACAAATTGATATGGTTATGTTTAGGTGGAAAAATATATTTTCCCCTAAACTATATAATTGTTTGATTTGAGATTAATGACGGGTGCACAATTATTGGTATAGTTATGTATTAGACTGTATGTTTTATAATATGACTGTGTAATTTATACTATTATTACAATTATTTCAGATTCACGAGAATCTGATTCTTTATATTGTTATGACTGCATTGAATATTTGTATGCCTTATAATTAATGAGGCAACCTCCTAAGAGTGTGAGGTATCGTTTCAAACTGTCATGATTGCGTTGAGTATTTGCATGCCTTATAATTAATGAGGCAACCTCCCAAGAGTGTGAGGTATCGTTTTAAAGAAACGATGAAAATAATGAGAATAAATAAATTAAATATAATTTATATACTGTTCTGTATATGTGACAGGTTTGGACGAGAGGTTCCAAACTTACTGGATTCCATTTTTATGATTCCAGTTACTACGTTATGATCGTAGAGCAGTATTAATGCTTGATTAATCACAGTATTAATATATGATGTTTACAGTCTTTATGACTGCACAGTAAAGATGTTATTATATGTACACTTGAACATTACACAACAAGGTAATGAAAACCTAATGTTTTGGCGTACCGGCCTCTCGCGAGGGGAGGTTATTTCATTGTTAAAGCAGAAGATATAGCACAGATGAGGGAGAGTCAGGGTAGCTCCCAGGCCCCTCTACAGCGCGCTTTTTGGTACGATCAAAACGGGCCCATACAGAGATAAAGTACAGATAAAATAATAAATGAACAGAATAAATCGAAAAATTGAGCATAAAACACTTAAGACATAATTGTTGTGTTTGATTGCAATGTGTTGCGCTAACTTATATGTTATGTGCATTTGTATATATATATGTTTATAAATTACATGTGCTAATTATTAAAGATATAACACTACGGGCACGAGGCCCATACAGTTTAACGGGCACGAGGCCTATACAGTTTAACGGGCACGAGGCCCATGATATATAGGACGCGAGGCCCATACAGTTTAACGGGCGCGAGACCCATGATATATAGGGCGTGAGGCCCATACAGTATGACGGGCGCTAGGCCCAGGGCGCAAGGCCCATAAATTGAAAGCAAAGAATGATGTAATGAAAGAACGAATGAGAAATATGAAGAAAAGAATAAATGAGTATAATATGAGCACTACCACATGATGTGATGTTTGTGCTAACCTTATATGTGATGTTATGTTAAGACATCAAGGTAAAGTGTAAGAGATGTCATGGGTGATATCAGAGGATACCACTGTTATTACAGTTGGTATGTTTATAGTTATTCTTATTTTATAGAATACTAATAGTTATCACAATTTATGTGATTATTTGTCATTACATCAGAGTAAAGTTTAAAGAGATGGCATGAGTTACATCAGAGTATACACCACTGTTATTACAGTTGGTATGTTTATAGTTATTCTTATTTTATAGAATACTAATAGTTATCACAATTTATGTGATTATTTGTCATTACATCAGAGTAAAGTTTAAAGAGATGGCATGAGTTACATCAGGGTATACACCACTGTTATTACAGTTGGTATGTTTATAGTTATTCTAATTTTATAGAATACTACTAGTGTCACAAATTATGTGATTATTTGTGTTAATGCACGATATGTTTTTAGTAGTTATATACTACAGATAGTATATAAGTTTATATGATAGAAAATAACAGTATAATATACTGTTTTATGATTCATGTTTTTATGTTTGAACTTACTGGGCGTTTAGCTCACCAGTTTGTTCGTGTGCAGGTAACAAAGTTAAACAACCTGCCATTTGAGTTTATTGAGATACGGGATTGGTGGAACGGGTTGCGAATGTCATGTCAAAGGTTATGGACCTGCTATGCTTAATCTGTCAGATAGAAAGAGAGAAAGAGAGTAAGTGTAAGTATGTATATATAAAAAAAAAAAAAATTTCCGCACCTTTATATATCAATGTGAAAAGAATAAATAGTAGAAGTAAGAATAGATGTCAAGTGACAGGCCTGCGCGAGGCGGGGTGTGACATTTGATTTGTGTTCAAAAATTTTTTTTTCAATTTTTTTCCTATTTAAACATCTTTTTCATTCTTATATAAACGTTTTCGTTACTGTTACATTTGATTTTTCCTAATTAAAACCATTTTTTATCTTTTTATATGGTCTCTTTATTTTTACATACATAATATTGGATGAAATTACTTTTTAAATTTAAAGCACATTCATTTTAAATCGAAATTATTTTTAACTTTTTCTTCTTTTTTATAAGTGATCTATCGATTATTTATTTACTTTTCTCTTATTCTGTGTTATCTCTCTTCATGTCACCGCTTACTTGTTTTTAAATACTGAATGGTTCACTAACAAAAAATTAACACACAGAGGTATGCACAAATTTGTTTATCCATCAAATCTCATAAAAGTACTAAAAACAAGAATTTAGAGAAAAATAGTTAATAAACATTTCATGTTTTATTTTATAAATTTTGATATATTAAAATCTTTAAAAAATGAGCAAATTAAAATATGTACATCATTGGAAAACTTAACATTTATGTTTATGAAAAAAAATAAATATAGGATGCATATGCTCCACACGTATTATGCACGTAATTTTAACCAGCATATGTAATATTTTACTTAATATTTTTTAGCTTTTTTTTCCATTCGTATACCTTAAACTTATCGCAAAGTAGCAATTTATATTATGAACTTTTAATTTTGATAATTTACACCATGAACTTATAAATTTGTACTAATTTGCACCCCATTGATAAACAATGTTGATTTTTTTAATGAAAATTGGCACTTTATTTGCATATAGGTTGTTTATTAAGAACATAAAATTTTATTTTTAATTAGAGTTTATCCAAATTTATTTTTATAAAAAACTTAATTCAAACTTTTTTATTTTGATAAAACTTAATTAAAGATCTTAGCGTCAATAAATTTGGCTTAACATAGATAAAAATAATTACTGATATCATGAGTTAACAACTCATGTATAAATCACATATTAATTTCTTTCAAAAGATTAATATTATTGTTAATGGGATGCAAATTGCTATATATTTACAAGTTCAATATGTAAATTTTCTAAATTAAAAGTTCAAGGTGTAAATTATAACTTTACAATAAGTCTAGGTATACCAATGCAAATAAGCCATTTATGGTAAAATATTTCACTAATCGTTCATTTAAAAAAATTAAACCCTTCTTATTAGATGATCATGATGCTTTCATAAAACCAAAATTCTTGATCAATGGAGGAACACTATGACCAGTTTTGTTCAATGAGATCCTAAAGTGAATTATTACAAATAATAGCACAATTCTTATTTTTCAATGATATCCCACCATGAAGACAATTATTTAAACAGGGCAATAAAGTTATAAACACAGATTCTAAAGTTGTGTTTCAAGGCATACAAAATGATTTTCGCTATAATACCATTAATACGACGACACATTGATGGACCTTGGTTCGTAGGTCCACTACCCGTGCATTTTGTAGTGAGTTGTTGATATTTGATTTCGGCCACAAGGTTTTTTCCTCGAGGGGGAACATGTTTTCCTATTGTTTTTGTTTTATATTTTATCTTGTTCTGAAGATTATTTTCCAATTGTCCAACGTTGCAGTTAGCATTTATTCTATTTTATTCACTAATTTTCTTTCTTCTTCCAATAATTTTGTCATTTATTGCTTATGGCGGCATGACATTATCCCCGTTTTCACTACTTTTTTATTTCCTTCTCTGATGTCATTAATGTATACATGTTCCTTTTATTTTTCTTTAGTTATGTATGTGTATGTGTGTGTATATATATATCATACACTTCTATCAGCCATGCAAACTTTCCCCCGTTTGGGACACCTTTCTAATTGAAAACATTCAAAATTCATGAACATATAAAATAAATGAGTATTTGGGGGGAAAAAGTGCATAGTACATATTTCAAAAAGTAAAAAAAAAAAAAAAAAAGAATTGGATTGAATTGAATTAAATTTTTTAGATAAAAAAAAAAAGGGTGCGAAACATGTTATCTTTACTTGATAATACTTATATGTGTACAGGGATAATTATCAGTGCTATATGTGCAAATTTTATCTTTAGTTTATATATATATATATATATGGGAATTAAATATCTGGCATTGGCAGACTTTTTCTTGTGCACATGGGTTGTACCGTTCTCTCTCATGGTTTGTACCACCAGATCGCATTACTGGACAACTAGGAGGTGTTTGGTTTTGTTTTTGAAAATAATTTTTTATTTTTTAAAATATAAAAAATAAAAATAATTTCAAAATAACGTTTATTTATTTAATATTTTCAAAACTATTTTGAAAATATCATTTTCAATTATGTTTTTTTTATTTTATTTTTTGAAAATGAAAAAAAGTTATTTTCACTTTTTGTTTCCATTTTCTCCCTCCTTCTCCTCTCCCTCTCTCTCTGTCTGTGTAGTGTCGGTGATGACGATCATGTTCGACAATTGCCTCCATCTCTAGCTAAGGCGACGATAGCGATGGCCCCCTTGCTACGACGACTACCGACTCATGGCGTTAATCATTGACTCGTAACCTAAATCTCACCATCATCGCCACCTAGGATTCAAACCATCAATGTCTTTCATCCTTACCTCTCATTGCAAAACCCACCACCAAAGGGTTTTTTTTTTAATTATAACTAATAAATTATTATTATTTTTAAATTGAACATAAATATGTTTTCATGAAATATTTACTTAAGAAATGAGTTTTCAAAATTATAACCAAACAAAGTTTTATTTTTAATGTCTCAAAATATACACTCAGAAAATATAATCAAACATAATTTTAAAAATAGTCTCAATACAGTTTTTAAAATATTTTTATTTTCAGTTTTTTTTTTAAAATAGAAAACATTTCAAAAATAGTAACAAAACCACCTTACTTTTACACACTTATATATATATATATGGATGTATGTACACAGGCCCTTTTTTTTTTTTTTTTAAATCGAAAATGTATATAGGTGTTTTTTGAACCTTAGAATAATGCACCAAAGGAACCTTATAAAATGTCAAACAATCCGTCTGTGCTTTATTTCTTCTTATTTATTCAGCCCTTTTTGGAAGCAAATCCCATAGTCATAAAAATTGTGGTCAGGCCATCAAAATAATAATAATAATTATTATAATAATATATTGTGGTTAACAGGTCAGTAGTGTGCAAACTTCCATGGCGCCACGTATCCATTATCCAGGAGTAGATTAGCCGTTGCGAAAATACTTGTAAAATAATAGTGTCTACTTTGAAGCTGAGATTTTCTGCAGTCCAAGATTTTCATCAAAAACAAAGTCCTAAAGAGCATATGGGGTGTCTAACGTTGAAATATCTTATAATCTTCATCAAAATATTAGAGCCTTGTTACTAAAACGGATAGAATTTCAAAATGTGAGATTGAGATATTAATTCAAACTCACGTCCAAGTTGATGTGCTAGTTTCGCATGGGCTGCTACTGTTTAAATATTTTATCCACAAATGGACCTAGAATTTAATTCCAACACATATTCTAGCACTTTTTGTTCTTTTCTTCTTCCTCTTTCTTTATTTTTTTAAAGCTTTTAGCCGTTTGCAGGAGTAGTATAAAGGCCCCTCTTCCGCATGGCTGGTAAAGCACTATACTCATAAGCTTCTCTCTTCATTTCTTATCCTACAAACCCTAGATACCATACTAGTCTTAATTTTAGGCTCTTTCAATCCTTACAATGGCGTCTTCCAAAGTCGGTTACGCCTCAGATCATGTCACTGACTTTGTCATAAACAAAGGCAATGGTGCAAAGGGTCTCTCAGAAACTGGCATCAAAACCATCCCCAAGCAATATATCCAGCCTCTTGAAGAGAGGACTATGAACAAGGTCATGATCGGGGAGTCTATTCCGATCATCGATGTCTCTAATTGGGACGATCCTAAAGTGGCGTCGTCCATCTGGGATGCCGCGGAGAAATGGGGTTTCTTTCAGATCATCAACCATGGTGTGCCCATCGAAGTGCTCGATAATGTCAAAGAGGCGTCATGTCGGTTCTTTGACTTACCTGCTGAGGAGAAGAACAAGTATTCCAAAGAGAATACAGTGTCCAATAATGTTCGGTACATGACCAGCTTTATTCCAGAAGTGGAGAAGGCTCTAGAATGGAAAGATTACCTCAGTCTATTTTATGTTTCTGAGGATGAGGCCTCTAGGCTGTGGCCTTCTGCTTGCAAGTAAGAGAATTTGAAATCTAGCAACTTAATTCATGCATATGCATACTAATATTTACTTGCTCGTTTTATATATGGCGATAGCCAGAGTACACATCTGTTGCTTAGTCTATCCACTAGAGTTAAGCTATGTGCCACATAAGTTGCATTATAAGGTTCCTTATATTAGATCCTTCCCATTCTTCTGTGATACAAGTAGATTCATATGGTGTTGAGCAGGAAGGTGTGAAGGCACCAAAAGTCATAGCGAAAAAAAAAAAAAAAAGCAATTAGTTGATGAGGGTCATATTGACTGCCTATTTTGCGTCAATATTTCCCACTGCATGATTAATTATTCATTATATATTTAATTTGTGAATAATTCTTCCTTATTGAATTTATTGTTACAGGGATGAGGCATTGGAATACATGAATAAGAGCCAGAAGGTCATTAGCCAACTTTTAAGTGTGCTGATGAAAGGGCTAAATGTGATAGAAATAGATAGTGAAAAAGAGAAACTTCTTGCGGGTTCAAGGAGGATTAACTTGAATTACTATCCTATTTGTCCAAGTCCAGAGCTCACTGTAGGAGTTGGTCGTCACTCTGATGTCTCCACGCTTACTGTTCTTCTTCAAGATGACATTGGTGGGCTTTATGTGCGAGTAGAGGCTAGAGACAGTTGGGTTCATGTCCCGCCAATAAAAGGGTCTCTTGTTATAAATATTGGCGATGCTTTGCAAATTTTCAGTAACGGACGATACAGAAGTATTGAGCATAGAGTCGCAGCTAATGGTGAAAGTAACAGAATCTCAGTTCCAATATTTGTAAATCCAAGGCCAACTGATATCATCACACCCTTGCCTGAAGTGCTTGCCAGTACCGGAGAGGAACCGATTTATAAATCAGTTCTATACTCAGACTATGTCAAGCATTTCTACAGAAAGGCCCACGATGGAAAACTTACCATTGATTTTGCGAAGAAATAATGTTCTGTGTGTTTGTTCTGATAAGAATATCAAGTTGCTTTTGTAGCTTTATTTATGCATTATTTTTAATAAAAAAAAGAAATAAATAGTATTGATCGCTTGATGCAAAATAAGAACAAGGGTTGAAGGATGTAAGGTTAATGAATAAATCTAATTAATATCTGATCCAGAGACATTTTCCTTGTTCGTTGATTTTACGTGCTTTCATGGGATTTTTTGTATTTTTTTTTTTCCAAAAGGATATTTTGTAATTGATATTAATAGTACTGTCATTTGTACTTTTTCATTATATACATGTAAATATATATGTATTTATATTTATATATATAATTACAGAGCTAAGCAAACCAACTAAGCCCATAATATTTATAAGCACCGCAATAAACAAAAGATAACAAAGTAACGAAAAACGACACAAACTGTAAAAGACAACAATTTGAAAATGACAAAAAATTGTAAATTACAACCAATTTAAAATCATTCTCTACCTGAAAATACTAGAATCACTCTCTTTTTAACTCTCCATCATTTGTTAGTTATTGCTTTTACCATTTGTTTCCGTTTTTACTACTTGTTTTTTAATTAAAAAAACACAAAACTCCAAATCATATTTTTATTATTTATTACAAACATACTTATATTTTTTTATTTTTTATTCAAAACAAACCATTATATATTTTTCATGCCATAATACATAAAATTTTGATTTTAAAAAAATAAGGAAAACAAATTTTGAAGCCATACAACATTTAATGGCAGCCACTTAATTAATTCAATTTTCTTTTTGGAGGGCAATCGTTGCTACTGCGTTTGTATTTGTACACGTGAGGAAAAAATTGGAAGTTGCAGATGACTTCATGCATGAAACTACGTTTAAAATTTACCTACTTTTTTATTTATATAGAAACAAGTTTTATGTTTTTTAACTATTTTATATATGACTACATTTTCATTAAAAAAATCTCGTAGTTCAACATTATATAAAACAAACACTGAAAATAAAAAAATAAAAAAAGAAAAAAGAAAAACTTGTATGCTCCTTACAAAATAAAAAAAAAAATCATAAAATACTGTAACACAACATTACATATGAGCAGACAAAGAAGAAAAATAAATAGTTTAGTTGTGATGACTTTTTTGAACCGTTAAAAGGTACTAGTGAAAAGCACATGCAATGCCTATTTTGAGTTAATGAGTTCCTTGCTTGTTTTATTCTAACTAAAATATTTTTTAGTCAAGATTGAGAACTAAAAAGACATTGAAAAGGATCACAATTGAGAAAATTATTCTAATAAAGAAAACTAGAAAAAAAAAGTATTGATTTAGGTCACGTAATGACCAAAAAGAAGAAAGAAAACTGAAGGGGGGGGGGGGGGGGGGGGGGGGGGGGGGTGTGGTGTTGGGTTGTGGTGAGGAGGAAGAATCAAAATTAGAGTTTCGGCCGTTTTGGTTGAAAAACTGTGAATAGTTCCATAGTGGCGCATATTATATATAAACACGAATAATTCAAAATTTGAAATTAAATAGTCTAAGAATGAAGGTAGGAAGACATTTCAGGTGTGGGAAAGAATAACATTCTTGTCATAAATGACCAAAAAAGAGATAGTTTTTTGTTTCATTTATTTTAAGAAAATAAGAAGACAAATGGAAGAATTAGAAGGTGACTGGTCGTTTAAAATAAAATTTTGTAGTCTTAACATTTCTCGTATCTATATATGTAAAAATTTAGACACAAAACAAATACTAAAAATACTTAAGCAACTAAACAGGTTATCAAAATAATTTTGAATAGATAATTAATTAAATAAGAAAATTGGACAACATATTTGAAACAGAAGGACATGGAAATGATTTCCATTCTTTGGTCGACGCTGATGACCGCCGCATTTAGACTGCCACCAACCTTGTGCCTTTGAAAAGGAATAGTTGGAAAAAGAGTGAAGTGGGCATAGTTGAAGGCAGGAACCAGGAAACTACCAAATTAGAAAACGACAATAATATCAGCCTCTGCTTTTTTTTTTTTAATATATAATAATAATATTTGGTGAACAAGTCAATAATGTGTAATCTTCCTTGGCGTGACATATTTGAGAGAACAATTCTAATAAAGAAAACTAGAAAATTAAAGTATTTATTAAGGTCACACGAGGACCAAAAAGAAGAAAGAAAAGATAAGGAAAGAGAGAGAGAGAGAGAGAGAGAGAGGAGTCAAAATGAATGTTTCAACCGCTCCTTTTTGTCGAAAAACTGTGAATAGTGCTATATTGGCACCTGTTATAACTGCATAGATAAACACCAATGATTCAAGTTTTGAAATTAAATAGTCTAAGAATGAAGGTAAGAAGAACATACTAGGGGTGGGAAAGAATAACATTCTTGTAATAAACGACAAAAAAAATAAAAATAAAAAGAATGTTTTTTTGTTTCATTTATTTTAAGAAAATAAGATGACAAATGGATAATTAATTAAACAAGAAAATTGGACTGTAGATTTGAAACAATAGAACTTGAAAATGATTTCCATATTCTCAGGTCGACACTGACGAGTGCCACCAACCATGTGCCCCCGAATGGAAAATCGGAAATATGAGTGAAGAGGACTGAGGCAAGTCAGGAACCAAATTTTGATACTAAATTTTGGTATTTGGGTTCACAAAAAAAAACGGTTCTTGGTTAGATTGTGAATTTATCGTATTTCTTTAAGTAATGAAGTCCTAGAATTGTTTTTATTAATTGTGGATTGAGTACTATTTTTTCTTAAAGTTAAATTTTGAAATGAGTTTTATCCAAGCTAATTTAACATAGCATCGGGATAGATTTTACGGGTCTATTTAGACCTGAACTCATTTAGGTGACATGATAGGCATAAGGGATGTGTTATAATGTTATATCCTCTCTCCATGAACTAACTACTTAGCTAAATTTTCCCCAGGTTCATTAAATACTCTCTAATTGATTGACTTTTTTTTAAATATAAAATCAAATTTACTATGCGTCGAATTTGATTAAAAATTTCTCACCACTGTAACATTTGAATATTTTTTAGTCAGGGTCCCACATTTTTTATCTAATCTTACAATAGTCTTGTCATTGATTTAAATACTAAAATATATATTTTAATTTTATAAATTTCAAAGTTTAATGACAATAACTAGATATATATATATAGTATTAGAAATATTATGCTCAACGGAGTATAATATCAAAACATGTTATTTTCATGTTTTTCTATAATAAATATAGCATTGGTATTAGTTTACACACACACATATTTATATGTATATATTGGTGATAGTTTTTACGTAAAACCAATAGAATTTCAAAAGTTGAGGTTGAAATATTAGTCCTACTAAAGTCCAAGTTGATGTGCTAATTGGCAAGGGTTGTCCATCGTTGAAATATCTTTACACAATTTTGTTTTAATTTATTTAACTAAGAAATTTTTAGCGGTTTGCAAGAGTACCACAAAGACCCTCTTGTGCATGGCTTGTAAAACCACACACACATAAGCTTCCTTCTTCATCTTCTACTTAACCTACAAACACTTTACTCTATTCATCTTAATTTTAGGCTCTATTAATCCGATCAATGGCGCCTTCCAAAATCGGGTACGCCTCAGATCATGTCACTGACTTTGTTATAAACAAAGGCAATGGTGCAAAGGGTCTATCAGAAACTGGTATCAAAACCATCCCCAAGCAGTATATCCAGCCTCTTGAAGAGAGGACTATGAACAAGGTCATGGTCGGAGAGTCTATTCCGATTATCGATGTCTCTGATTGGGACGATCCTAAAGTGGCGTCGTCCATCTGGGACGCTGCGGAGAAATGGGGTTTCTTTCAGATCATCAATCATGGTGTGCCCATCAAAGTGCTTGATAACGTTAAAAAGGCAACAATGCCGATTCTTTGACTTGCCAGCAAAGGAGAAGAACAAGTATTCCAAAGAGAATACAGTGTCTAATAATGTTCGGTACATGACCAGCTTTATTCCGGAAGTGGAGAAGGCTTTAGAATGGAAAGATTATCTTAGTCTGTTTTATGTTTCTGAGGATGAGGCCTCTAGGCTGTGGCCTTCTGTTTGCAAGTAAGAATTTGAAATCTAGCTACTTAATTCATGCATATACATGCTAATTACTACTGATTAGTAGCACAATTGTCGAGAAAGACTCCTCATTCTCCCAGTTCAATTTCTATTCTTGCTTGTTTTACCTAGATTGAGAGTGCACCTTTGGTCCTTATCTATCCATAGTTATTGGGCTATGGACCCCAAGTTGCAATATGTGGATTCTTATGTTGGAATCTTAAACCATTTCATCTGTGACATCAGTAAATTCTCATCATTGCATTGGCTTCAGAGATGTAAAAATGCTATTGAATCCATTTTTTTAGCTTATTATAAAAAATATAATTAGTTGATGCTCGTAAGATCATGATGGCCTATTTTGCATCAATAGTTCCCACAACGTGCAGACTTATTTAGCATATATGTAAACACACATATAACATGTCAATTAATGACTTTTTTTTATTATATAAACTTTTTCAGGGATCAAGTCTTGGAATACATGAACAAGAGCGAGAGTGTTGTAAGCCAACTTTTAAGGGTGCTAATGAACGGGCTAAATGTAACAGAAATAGATAGTAAAAAACAGAAGCTTCTGTCAGGTTCAAGGAGGGTTAACCTGAATTACTATCCTATTTGTCCAAATCCAGAGCTCACTGTTGGAGTTGGTCGTCACTCTGATGTCTCCACACTTACTGTTCTTCTTCAAGATGACATTGGTGGGCTTTATGTGCGAGTAGAGGCTAGAGACAGTTGGGTTCATGTCCCGCCAATAAAAGGATCTCTTGTTATAAATATTGGCGATGCATTGCAAATATTCAGTAATGGACAATACAGAACCATTGAGCATAGAGTCGCAGCTAATGGTGAAAGTAATAGAATCTCAGTTCCAATATTTATCAACCCAAGGCCAACTGATATCATCTCTCCCTTGCCTGAAGTGCTTGCCAGTACCGGAGAGGAACCGATCTATAAACAAGTTCTCTACTCAGAATATGTCAAGCATTTCTACAGAAAGGCCCATGATGGAAAGCTTACCATTGATTTTGCAAAGAAATAATTTTTTTATTTGTATCTTCCTTTTTCTTTTTCCTTTTATTGGGATTTTTTTTATGCGTATCTTCTGACAGGAATAAACTTGTTTCTATAGACGATGAAATAAATAATTACTTGCGGAAAAATTGGCAGAAGTATTGAAAGATGTAAGATTAATGAATAAAATTTATTAATTTCTTATCCAGAGACAGTTCTTGTGCATCCTTGAGTTTTTGCACTTTCATTACGTCTAAATTCAAGATGGGGATGTTTTGCAATAAATATGTACCGTTCTGTTATTTGGACTATTTCACACACAAACTTGTATGTATGCATTTATACTTATAAGTACACAACTGCAAACCAACTAAGCACACAATATTAATAACTATAAGGGGGTGTTTGGGGCAAGTTTTGCCTTTTCCAAAACTAACTTTTTCCTAACACTTTCATCACTTTTTACCATTCAGTAGGGTGAACATTGGGTGAATTGGGTAGGTTTTTGTGATTTTTCAACCTTAAAAATATTTTTTACTCATCCAATTAATCAAATATAAAAAAATCAACCCATCCAATTAAGATCGGGTGGGTTGAGTAGGTTTGGCAAATTATGTGTTTTATTAAAAAATAATAATAAATTATACTAAAAATTCAACAACAAATAAAATTTAAGGGGGAAAAAAAATTAATCTCATGACAATTTTCAAATAAATTGTTTCATAGACTTTACACAAAAAAAATTTCTAATATAATCCTATTAATAGTCAAATATAAAATAAATATAAGTTGTAAGAATCACAAAAAAAATATAAGGATACTAAAGTAATTACTGGTATTTTTCACAAAATTACCAAAAATTACATCCATATTAAATATCAAGTAATGTATTATATATATTCAAATAATTTAAAAAATACTTAGACGTGAATATCATTTAGCAAAAAAGAAAAAAAATTGTAGGTGAATATTGGGTGAGTTGGGTAGGTTTTCGGAACTTTTTTAACCTACCCAATTAAAGATTTGGTGGGTTAAAAATTTTTTTTACCCACCCAATCAATCAAACGTAACAAATCAACCTATCCAATTAAGGTCGGATTTGGTAGATTGGATGGGTTTATAGGGTGATTGGATTTTTTGTTCACTCCTATTATTTATATCTCTAAACCATTACAGTAAATTTCAAATTTTAAAAATCCATAATTTTGTGTATATAAATCCAAATGAAATGATTTTTTTTTAAATTGCATAAAATTTCAAGAAAAACAAAACAATATCTATATTGATTTTTTTTTTCTAAAAAAATTTTAAAATTTTATATGTTTGTGCTTCAAACAGTTTTTCTCTAAACATATTTTTTAAAACTAACTTTTTTCCAACCCAAAAACAATGTCTCCAAGCATTCCACTCAAACACCCCCAAGTATTCCATTAATAAACCAAAGACATCAAAACTACAGAAATACGACGAACTGTAGAGACAACAATATAAAAACGATAGAAAATTGCAATCGACAAGAAAGATTTTTGAAACAAAAAAAAAAATCGTCGAATATGAAAAGGATCAAAATCACGTATTTTTAACAAAAACAAATCTTTAGATATGCAAAGGATCTAAATCACCTATCCTTAAACAACTAAAATAAGAAAAAGAACGCTAAACTGAAACGACAACAAATGCACAACTATGTCATGTTAAATGCGATTAAGATTGTCAATTTTTATCCTTTGCAGTGAGGTTCTATCCAGGCTCATTGAGAGAGAAGTGCAGTTGGGATCTATTTATGGAATCTCAGTCTGTCAGGAGGGACCGACGACTACTCATGCTTCCTTTGCAGATGACTATATTCACTTTGGTCGGGCTAACAGTAGAGTGGCTATGGCTTTTAAGTCTTGTTTGAACACTTATATTTTGTTTGGTTGACCTATTTATTTTTAAAAATTAAAAAAAGATTATTTTTAAAGAATAGATTTTTTAAATTTTTATATCTAAACATAAAAAAACTTTTATTTTTAAAAAATAAAAAAAATTCTCTTTAAAAAATGAAAATTTTTTACCAATTCAAATAATATTTTACTTTTAAAAATAAAATCCAAAAAATTTTATATTTTTTAAAAATGAAAATTTATCATTTTTTAAAACTGGACACCCCATCGAAAGGAAGGTTATTGTCTGTCTCCAGGGCAGGAGGTTAATGAGGACCGGTCGTCTATTGTCTTCTTAAAAAACACAATTAGAAGCCTTGTTAGGGATGCGTAAAGCTAGTTGGTTTTCAGGGAGGTCTCGGAGGGAGTTAAGCATCCTGGTCTTCCACTATTCTGGTCTTAGTAGAATCTCCTCTCTCGCGCCCTAAAATTTTCTCAAACTTTCTCTCCTATTTTCTCTCTAGCCAAACAACCCCCTTACTTCCCATACCCAAAGAATTTCTCCAAACTTTTAAAATAATTTAATGTTCCTGCAATATTTTAAATGTAAAAAATTTAAACAATTTCACCTACCCCTCACCTGTTCTCCTAAAAGTATTATTACCTTTGGCAAATTTCTTCCACCGCCTACTTCTGCACTTCCTTTCACCAAAACAATCCCTCTTTCTAAAGCAACCGAAATAAATCTCTCTGTATTGTTATACAATAACTTTTTTTTAATGTCATCTCTACATCTCTCTCTTTTTCTCCCAAACAGAAACTTCACAGTGGCGTAGTGGGCATCAAGAGCAAAGCCAGTGAGAACTAGGTAGAGGAGCATCGAGAGCATGTTGGGCGGGCGAAGATCTCCGCACGTAAACCGACGAAGGTATTGCGAGCGACGATTTCACAATCAGTGAGAGGGGTTGCTAGAAGATCACATGAGGGGATCATGAGCGGTGGCACTGCAATTGATGAGGGGGTGTTTTCAGATTTGGTGAATGGGACTTGAGCGGTGTCGGCGGTGTCGCATTCTGGCGTGGGAGTCATGAGTAAATTTGCCAAGGTGTTCTTTGGTGGATTTATTTTTTTTTTTTCCGTTTAAATCTTTGAATTATTCAATTATATTTTCATTTTGATTTAGTTTGATTAAAATCTCAGATTTTTCTTTATATATTGTTGTTCTTGTAATTTATATGAAAACTGATTTTTTTTTTATGTTATGAATAATTAAGTTCCCCATGAATATTTCTCTTTCTGTATTTCTCTCTCTCTTTTCTTTTCATGTCTATTATATCTGTTTGGAGGTAAAACAAAATGATGTGAAGAACTTGTTGATAATGTCTATGGTGGCAACGCTTTTAAATGTTCTGTGTGTTTGCCTTTATGCCTCCAAGAAGGAAAAAGGAAAAAAAAAAAAAAAAAGTAGAGAGATGAATTGATCGGGCAACGCAGGTGTGGCGATTTCTGGGTTAATAATTTTTTTTTATTTTAAATTGATTTTCCTTGACCGCACTAAACCATGATCATTGAAAAACAGTGGTAGAATCTTCGTACTTTTCAAGATTGTAGATTCTACGACTATTGATAAACGATCATGGTAGTTTTTTACCATTATTAAAAACTATCGTGAAATCGAACTTTTCTAGTAGTGTATAGTATGCTAATAATCATATAACTTTTATACTATGATTTATATTATGTCATGATCATGAATATGTCATACTTTCATAGTATGCCATTATTACACTATTGTTATAGATTTATGAGTATGACATATTTATATAAATAGCATACTTTACTAAAATGCCATAGATTAAGTTTATGGATTTTTATATTAAGTCATTTTATATGCATCACGACTAATAAAGATCATAATAAAAGTTTCTTAACACAGTTTTTAAATAAGACTTTAAGTGAAGAGTACAATAATACATATACTCAAATATGATTAAGTAAAGGCTAAGATTAGGATAAGTAAAGTGTCTACCGCTAAGATTAGGATAAGTAAAGTGTCCACCAACTTTCAACGTAACGAAGGATTATGTAAGATATGATCTTGACTTTGTTAGGGTATTACAAACCCTAATATCTCATTGATTGCACACACCTGATACGTACATATAAGAAACCCATAAATAAGTAAGCAACTAATAAGTATAAAGGAAAATAATTGGATTCATAAATGAGTATAATTGGATCATCTCATGCATATGACATTCATACTAAATGTTTTTTTATGAGATTATGTTTGTATTTGTTGAATAGAAACTTATTAGTTAGATTCATATGGTAGGTAAAAAGCCTGTAGTATAGATAATAAAGGGCATTATGGATGGGAAATTAAGATGAAAATGGTGTGGGATACCACTGTGTAATTATTTTCTACTACTATGATTTGATATGAATTTATGTATATATATATACTTGAGAATTGATACTTACATTAAGTATGAGACATGGCAGAAACAATTAAGTATGGTGTTTTTAAAATGACGACATATGTATATGGGACTTTATTAAATATAAAACATAAGTGATATATAGTTTTATAGAAGAGCTAATATAAGTAATTTTATGTAGTTCACTAAAAAAATAAATGTATTGAGTATTATTTTGATACAGAAGTATGTGTTAAGATAAAAATATAAGTAAGTTATGATTCGAACTAAAATGAAAGTTAAATAATATATAAAATTTTATTAAATAAGTTTAGATTTAGTTTTTCTTTTAAAAATAAATTATACTTAAATTTTCAATATTAAGTTTAGGTTATAAGTAAAAATAAACTTAAATAAGCAACGTGACATCCTATATAGTGGGTCATATTACAGGCGGTATTGGCTGAGGACAAGTCCTATCCCCGTAATTTGAGGGTTTTGAATAAGTTGTTTATTCACTTCCTCAATTTTTCCTGCAGTTTTGTTTATCGCTTTTCTTTGCTTTTTTCAATGAAATTCCTTTTTAGAGTAGAAAAAAAAAAAAAAAAGATTGTCAATTTTAATATGATAATAAACTCAAAAACGACGTCAACCGACAGAAAGTGAAAAACTACAAATTTAAACAATCTCATAACAACTTACTCAAAAAGCAGAAAGTGAAAAAGGACAACAAACTTGGGCCAAAAAAAAAAAAAAAACACGCACACACACACCCAGTCGCACTCACACATGGGCACAGATAATTCGAGGACAACAAACTACAGGACAACAACACTCTATAAAGTGACAATGTACTTTATTGTCACTTGAAAACAACAACAACAACAATAACAACAGACGAAAGTAGAAAACGACAAAAATATCAAAAACCACACTGGTGACGAGCATTGAGAGAGAGAGAGAGAGAGGTAACGACAGAAACCGATAGCGACAACGATCTTACAAGCAACAGAGACAATGCAAAAAGGAAAAGAATCTAGAAGCTACTAGCGAAATAGAATTAGCGACGACAACAACATGATAAAGACAATGAAAACTGGAAGAAAGCAAACAATCTTGTAACTTATCAAAAAAAAAAAAAAATGCAAACAATCTTGTCAAAAAACGACAAACGAAAATAAAGAATACCAAACTATAAAACTACACTAACTAATCATGGGGATCAATTTCATATACGACCAAACGTAAAAATAAGGCGGCAAACGACGTCATTATACTTAAAGAACAAGTAGATCAAAAGAAGAGCACAATGACAACTGGGAGATGCCACGTCAAATTGCAATAAAAAGATATGAGAAAAACAGAACTGACACGTGTCAATAAAATTGAGATAGACTTAAATTCTGTAATAAATATATTTACACTTGAAAAACTATAAATACAGATAAATACATTAAATTTATACGCTTTTAAGAATTAATTGAGATAAAAATAAGAATTTCCTCTTTTTGAATTAGAAAATTTCAATTAAACTGTATATTTCATTGCTTGTCATTGAATCTAATTTCAGCACAAACACTAATGTTCCATTTGCCTCTAGGCATGGTTCTCATTTGTTTCATTTGATTATTTATGCTTATTCCAAAGCATTATTGTTTTTAGGATCTGGATCTATTATTCATTCAATAGAAAATATTGTTGGTTATTCTCCAAATAATAGCCAAAATAAGCATTTCCTTACACTTTCTTCTTTACTTAAAAAAAAAAATTAAGCATGCTTTTCTTTCTTCCACTCTCAGTTATAACAAGAAACCTTTGTGCAAATCCCAATAATTCCCGCTCCAAACCTTCATCAATAGTATTATAACCTAAAGCTTAAATATTCGAATAATTTTTGGATTTGACTTCAGAATCGTGTTTAAACTTACACCTCCATTCCACATGCTTACAATTGACCATATCATCATCCTTAAATTAGGCTGAAAGTTCCTAATTATATTTCTCCCTCTATTGGAGTGGTTGATGTAAATATTTTATTTTCAAATTTTAAAGCACCTACGTATGAAAATTTTTTTTTAAGTCTTTTTGTATTTGG
Source organism: Antiaris toxicaria (assembly GCA_035233585.1). Classification (NCBI taxonomy): domain Eukaryota; kingdom Viridiplantae; phylum Streptophyta; class Magnoliopsida; order Rosales; family Moraceae; genus Antiaris; species Antiaris toxicaria. The sequence continues at coordinate 5,698,246 of CP141155.1, forward strand.
ATCCCAAGAAGAACAAAATTTTGTGAGTTGGTTTCCATGAAGCATAATAATCATCCACCAAGCAATTCGAATTTGAGAACTTTATCACTTTTTACCATGTTCAAAGAGTGGTGGCCAAAGCTTCAACGTTCTCCATCTTTGTTCAATCCCATCATTTTCTCTCTTCTTCTCATTTTCTTCTCCTTTTATATGTTTAAGCTCATTAGAGGTTCAATGCTCAATCTTCCTCCATCTCCAACAAGGTTATCAATTATTGCAAATCTTCAGCAGCCCGGCAAGGACTTCCAACGATCTCTACTAGACCTGCCCGAGAATTATGGTACTATAATGCTAGTATATTTTTGCAAGGTGCAATATTAATAGTGTGTTTACTTATGCACAACCAAGTTAAGATGAAATCGGAATGAGTAAGATCTGGAGTAGGCAGAATTCAGATGTGGTTTCAGAATCCAGATAAACTGTTTGTCTGGGTTATGAGATTCAGAATCAAAATGATTAGTAATCTCGTTCATGTATTTACTTAAACCCAAAATTCAAATTTAACTATATTTTTCTCACATGCTTTGATATTAGCTGCTGTTGCAACATTTTTGTTACAATAGAAACAAAATATATATTTTTTTATATAAAAAAGGCTTATTTTGGGAATTTTTGTTTTTATATAAATGCCTACTTTTGGCATTTGTTCCCAAGAATGGTGACTAGCTAATTAGAATTCATTGATGTTAGAAAAACAAAATCAGCCACACGGTATTAGAAACACAATCAATGGGACAGGAAAAAAGACATAGGAATAATTAAAACAAAAAAAAAAAAGTTGAAGCAATTTTCATCCACGGTCATGAACACTGATGATGGCCGCATAAAGGCAACTGCCATATTAGGGAAGAGGACAAGGCGGAGGAAGAGAGAGCAGGACAAAGCGATGTGTGGGTGATGACATGAACATGAAGAACAACATGAAGGAAGTGGCAGAGCAAGAAAAGGGCTTTTTTTTTTTTTTTTTCAGCAGACGTGAATAAAACAAAAAATTTGAACAAAAAATATAATGTTAAAAATTTTAACATCCTTTATTTTTATATTTTTTTAATGAACTAAGCTTATAATAGAATTTAATTTAGTTTTTTATAATAGAATTTAATTTAGTTTTAAAGTTTAGAGTCAAAAAAATTATGAAAATAGGTAGTAGATTAGCTGATTTTCATTTATTTGAGATAATAAATTTAAAATACGGGACTTAGAAATTAAAATCTAAGGTGAAATTGAAGAATTTTATAATTATATAAATGTAATAATTGCAAGAATTTTATTGACAAATAAGAAAACAATGCTGTATTATATTTTTGTCATAAGAGGGAAAACCTATGGAAAATCGTTGAATTTTTTGAAATTTTAAGAAAATAAAGAGAAAACTTTCCAAAAATCCAAGAAGGACACATAACATCCCAGGCCTTACCTACCTCCGCTCATGGAATTGGAGTCTGCTTGGAAAAGGACAAACAATCCGTCAGTGTTTGTTTGATTACTTTTCTTTGCCCCTTTTTTTTTTTTTTTTTTTTTGCTTTTTTATTTTTTTAATTTAGAATCAAATCCAACTACATCATTAATAATAAGTGGTCAACAGGTCAGTAAAGTGCAAACTTGGCGCAACAGATCAAATATCCAAGAAACGCCATCACGAAAATACTCTAATAATAATAAAAAAAAGTATCCTATAAAGTTACGTTGTTTTGCAGTCCTCAATTTTCAATCGTTGTGGCGCTGAATCCACAAAGGCAAACAATTTCTTAGGAAAACGAATAGAATTTCCAAGTTGATGTGCTACATCGCATGGGCTGTCCAACGTTGAAATATCTTTGCACAAATTGTGAGTAGATTGTTATTCCCAACAACACAAATTTTTGCACGTTTTTCCTTACTAAGAAATTTTTAGCCGTCTGCAAGAGTACTATAAATGCCCGCTCATGCTTGGCTTATAAACCACACACCCATATAGGACTCTTTCTTCATCTTCTACTTAACCTACAAACTCTTTACTTACCATATTACTTTACTAGTCTTAATTTTAGGCTCTTTCAATCCTATCGATGGCGCCTTCCAAAGTCGGTTACGCATCCGATCATGTCACTGACTTTGTCATAAACAAGGGCAATGGTGCAAAGGGTCTCTCAGAAACTGGTATCAAAACCATCCCCAGGCAGTATATCCAACCTCTTGAAGAGAGGAACATGAACAAGGTCATGGTCGGAGAATCTATTCCGATCATTGATGTCTCTAATTGGGATGACCCTAAAGTGGCGTCGTCCATCTGGGATGCTGCGGAGAAATGGGGTTTCTTTCAGATCATCAACCATGGTGTGCCCATCGAAGTGCTCGATAACGTCAAAGAGGCGACATGCCGGTTCTTTGACTTGCCTGCTGAGGAGAAGAACAAGTATTCCAAAGAGAATTCCGTGTCCAACAATGTTCGGTACATGACCAGCTTTATTCCGGAAGTGGAGAAGGCTTTAGAATGGAAAGATTACCTCAGTTTGTTTTATGTTTCTGATGATGAAGCCTCTAGGTTGTGGCCTTCTGCCTGCAAGTAAGAAAAGTTGAAATTTAGGTTCTTTTATTATGTTTGACATTTAATCTAAAAAAACTTTTTTGATACCACTCAAAAATTATTCTAACAGTATTTTCTTTTAAAAAAGTCTATTAACTTTTCAAACCTATTATCTAAATAATCCCTTAATTCATGCATATGCATACTTATTACAAGTAAATGGTAACATAGTGGTTGATCGATTTCATAAAGATGAAAACATTGCTGAGTTCTTTTTTTTTTTTAACTTATTATAAAAAAATATAATTAGCTGATGATCATCGTAAGATTATGATGGCCTTTTGGCATCAATAGTTCCCATAACGTCCATACATATTTAGTATATATGTATACACAAATATAACAAGTCAGTAATATTCTTTTATTATAACCTTTTTTCAGGGATCAAGTGTTGGAATACATGAATAAGAGCGAGAAGGTTGTAAGCCAACTTTTGAGTGTATTAATGAAGGGATTAAATGTGACAGAAATAGATAATGAAAAAGAAAAGCTTTTGTCAGGTTCAAGGAGGATTAACTTAAATTACTATCCTATTTGTCCAAATCCAGAGCTAACTGTTGGAGTTGGTCGCCACTCTGATGTCTCCACACTTACTGTTCTCCTTCAAGATGACATTGGTGGGCTTTATGTGCGAGTAGAGGCTAGAGACAGCTGGATCCATGTACCACCAATAAAAGGGTCTCTTGTTATAAACATTGGTGATGCATTGCAAATTTTCAGTAACGGACGATACAGAAGCATTGAGCATAGAGTTGCTGCTAATGGTGAAAGTAACAGAATCTCAGTTCCAATATTTGTGAATCCAAGGCCAACTGATACCATCTTTCCCTTGCCTGAAGTGCTCGCCAGTACTGGAGAGGAGCCGATCTATAAACCAGTTCTTTATTCGGACTATGTCAAGCACTTCTACAGGAAGGCTCACGATGGAAAGCTTACCATTGATTTTGCTAAGAAATAATACGTTTATTTATATGTTCTTATTAGAATAGACTTGCTTCTATAGATGATGAAATAAATACACTTTTGATGAAAAATAAGCACGAGTGTCAAAAGATGTAAGGTTAGAAAATAAATTTTATTTATTTTATTGAAAGTGAATAAATTCTATTAATTTCTGATCCATAGACGTTTCTCGTTCATCCTTGAGTTTATTTACTTTCATTACGTTTAAATTCGAGATGATGTTTTGTATCTATAGAACTGTTGTTTGGACTATTTCATGTATATACATTTTTATATATAAGCACACAACTAAGCAGACCAACTAAGCGTACAGGATTTCTAAGTAACCCCAATAAACTAAAGATATCAAAGTTACAGAAAAAACGACACAGACTGTGAAAGACAACAATTTATAAAACGATGTAAAATTGTTAACGACAACGATTTCAGACCCAAAAAAAAAAAGGCTTCAGAGAAATGATAAGGATCTAAACCCAGGTATCAACATAACTAAAATAAGACTAGTAAGTGTGGTAGCCAATTGATAAAAGATTACCGTGATTGGTTAATGATGTGGTCTTAAATGTAAAAACTAGTTTCATGCCGGTCTAATTGAGTATCTGAGATTATACTCCTATATACTTCTCCTAAGATTTTCAACAAACAGTTTTCAAAACGACTGTAAATTGATTATGACAAAACTGCAAAATCAAATTAAAAAAAAAAAACAAACAAACAAACCTCTTAGCAACAAAAACAATAGAAAGAGGAAAAAATGACAACAAATTACTTGAACCACACACACACACACACAAAAAAAAAAAAAAAAAACACACACACAAAAATAATTCCTCAAAGACAGAGTAAAAGACACCAACTGTGATAACTGAGAAATTTATCGTTATCGGAAAATTTTATACAGGATATGTAAATAAATGTATATTCATGATGAGACATGTTACAGAATATAGAGCAGATGAAAATTTTGATTTAACTGAATTATTAGTCAAAATTTGACAATGAATTAATGAATATAGTGTAAACGCTAAACATTAATTCAAATTATGATGTTTTAAATTTATTAGAAAAGTATGTGGAAAATACATATTAAGATATCAATGGCTTACATGTAAGCCACATTGATAAATGGTTAAGATTAGCCAAGAAAATTACCAATTTCTTTAAAAGAAATTAAATAAAACGGTGAGGGAAGTGAGAGGTCACGTGAGGGGGCTACCTTAGAAGCCTAACTGAATTAATTCACTTAGTTCAGCTACAAAAGAAAGGGGGTCATGCAGAGAGAGAGAAAGAAAGAGAAAGAAAGAGAGAGAGAGAGAAAGAGCAAAAGAGGAGAAAAACCCTCCTCTGTGTTTTCCTTTCCACCAGTTTTGGATTTCCTCTTCAAGCAAGGAAATCGTTCAAGTTTTCAGCCTAAAATTCCACAGCAAGATGTCCTCAAGTTTCAAGCAAGGTAACCCATTTTTTTTTCTCACATTTTTGGGTGAAAATCTGGGTTATTTGAGGAAGAAAAAGAGAATGTGAGTTTTGCATGTTAAGATTTTCGGTTAAATCAAAATATGGTTCAAGTCTAGTTGTTTTTAAACATGAATTCATAAGTTGAAGGTTTAGAAAACTAAGTTTCAGTGAGTTTTCTTCAAGAAAGTTTTGATTTTTAAAAATGTTGAGTCAAGATTTTGGTGGAAGCAAAATATGAAATTTTGCTTATGAAACCATGGATTGATGATTGTAAAAATGCAGTTTATACCTTGAAACGATCTTATTGAGATCAATTTTGAGTGCAAGAAGTAGAACTAAGGTCATGAAAGCCTTAGAAAAACAGAAGAGAGGATTTCGGACTCAGAATCAGTATTCTGGGATGAACACGGGCGTGTACAAGGGTGTGTTCAAAACACGGTCTCAAACATGCCCACATGCACGACTGTGTTTCGAGAGAGTTTGAGACCCAAGAGGTCCACGGCCAAGAACACGGTCGTGTATCGAGCCGTGTAGAATGGCACATGGCCATGGGAAGGGGCGTGTAACAGACCATGTTCAACAGCAGGAAACACTGCCAGAAACATGGCCGTGTAGGTAACCATGTACACATGCATGAGTTGCACGGCCATGTTGCATGAATTACACGGCCATACACATAAGCACAGAGGATTATACGGCCACAAACACGCCCGTGTAGGAGGACGTGTTCGAAGCTAAAAAAAAAAAAGAGTCTGGAAATATGATTTTTCATATTTTGTCATGTTTCAAGTATAAGATATATATTAGAAATAATCAACGATTATTTCTTTTATTGGAGTTCAAGCCAGACACCCCGAGACAGCAGTCCCAGACCAGCAGAAGATCACGTTAGCAGACTTTCTGTAAGTTCAAGCATTGTCCTAACTGCAACGTGGACAATCATGTTATGTTTATGATATTATGTTTTGTTGTATGACGTGTATGTTAGACGTTGATTGTCTGCATCACGATACTTATGTCAAGTTCATGTTATGCATGTAAAAATTCATGTTTCAAGTAGATAATCCCTGTACACATGATAGATAATTATCAAGCCCACGAAAACATGTAGGTGCATAAGGCACCTTAGTGAGATTAATAAAACTCACACCTCAAGTAAAAAACATATAATAGGTTCCTACTGTAGGGCAATCAGTATGCTACTTAGTTGGAACTTCAGACAAGATGGTAATTAAACCAGTTATTGGCGTACTGACCTCTTAACCTATGGGGAGGTTTTCATGTTCAGTTTCAATTAAGGCTGTGGAGGTTAGCACTAATATACCGTTCCCAGTCATGCACGCTTTACGAGACGACCAATCAGGGGTCTAAAACCAGAACCTAATATCAGACAATATCCTAAGACTTAACTTACAGCCATGAACCAGTTCATTCAGAGTCAAGTTTCATGTATAAGCACAGTATTACATGTGATGATTTCATGTTTTATGTTTGAACTTACTGAGCACATAGCTCACTAGTTTGTTCACATGTTGTAGGTAAGAGACCTGTTCACCAGTAGTACACGGTGGACGACGGATAGGGTATGTACATGCTAGAGGGATTGGGCGAGGGATTGTGGTCCTATCATGAGTTTTCCGCTGTATAGTTTTGAAAACTTAAGCATGTATTTTTTAAAGACATGATTTCAAGTCAAGATTATATGGTAGGAGAACCATGATCCATGTACATGTTATTTTGTTAATATGATTTCCTTATCACATTCTCGAACAAGTTATTATATTAAGAAGAAAAAAAAATTTATTGCACAAAATGAATAAGTAGTTTTCAAGTTAAGCATGATGCCGACGACCCTAAAGGTCTACACACTGTTACGGTTGACTACAGAGTTGACTGTAATAGTACTGTATAACCTCTACAACAAGGGCGGGCCGCCACACCAACAATCGATAAAATGAAAATATACTTAAAAAATGCTTAATCTCTAAATTCCAGTATTGCTAAAAAGTTAGATTTATCTACTAATAAGTAGACAGTATAAATCCTATACTACACAGAGTCTTGATGTCCAAGTTTTAATACTATATTTGACATGCAGTAAATATCTTATCTGCTAATTCTTTCTTATTATATTGCTTAAGTTATTAGACCATAATATTGGTGATTTGACATCTTCTATAACTTTTCTCAATTAGTCACAATTGCCTTTAAATAAAATAATATGAATTTACACTTAGTGATAGATTATTAAATTGTCTCATCATACTTATGTTTCTATGGCAGAGCTAATTTATTTTTGCAACATTATTTTATGTGACATTAAATTGTCACATCATAAAATTATATTATAACTTTATCATATTCTACTTTATTTGTTCACACTATATTCTAATATTACAACAATTCCTTGTTACATTTAAATTTATTTGTCACATCATCAAAAACATATTAGTCATAACTTTATGTTAAAATATAACCTAAGTTTGAAATTATATAGGAGATTTTAGTGAATTTTCACTATTAATGCACAAAATTCCTTATTGAAAGTTTGGTTAATTTAATCAAAATTTATCACAAAGTTATAATTTTCATCCTAAACTGTGAGAGTTGGTTGTCACTCTGATGTCTCCACACTTACTATTCTTCTTCAAGATGACATTGGTTGGCTTTACGTACGAGTGGAGGCTAAGAGACAGTTGGGTCCTTGTTCTACCAATAAAAGGTTCTCTTGTTATAAACATTGGCGATGCTTTGCAAATATACGATAACGGACAATATGGAAGCATTAAGCATAGAGTCGCAATTAATGACGAAAGTAACAGAATCTCAATTTCAATATTTGTCAATCCAAGCCCAACTGATATCATCGCTCCCTCGCCTGAAGTGCTCACCAGTATTGGAGAGGAAGAACAGATCTATAAACCAGTTTCGTAGTCAAACTACGTCAAGCATTTCTACAGAAAGGCCTACGATGGAAAACTTACCATTGATTTTGCGAAGAAATAATGTTCTGTGTGTTCGTTCTGATAAGAGTATAAACCTGCTTTTGTAGCTTTATTTATTTGTTTATTTATTTTAATAAAAAAGAAATAAATAGTCTTGGTCACTTGATGCAAAATAAGAACAGGTGTTGAAGGATGTCAGGTTAATGAATAAATTTAATTAATTTCTGATCCAGAGACATATTTCTTATTCGTTGAGTTTACGTAATGGGATTTTTTTTAATATTTTTTTTCAAATGCATATTTTGTAATTGATAATTATAGCACTGTCATTTGGACTATTTCATATATATATATATATTTATATATATACATATATAATTACAGAGCTAAGCAAAACAACTAAGCGCGTAATATGTATACACCGCAAGAAACAAATGAAAACAAAGTTACAAAAAACGATACAAAAAATTGTAAATTACGTACAGACAGCTAGAATCACTCTCTAAATGAAAACTACTAGAATTATTCTCTTTTAACTTTCCATCATTTGCTAGTTTTTGCTTTTAACATTTATTTCCATTTTTATTTTCTTGTTTTTATTAGTTAAAACCAATACAAAACTCCAAATCATATTTTCATTATTTATGACAAACATATTTATATTTTTTTATTATTTATTACAAAAAAACCATTATATATTTTTCATGCCATAATACATAAAATTTTGATTTTAAAAAAATAAGGAAAATAAATTTTGAAGCCATACAACATATAATGGCAGCCACTTAATTAATTCATTTTTCATTTTGGAGGGCAATCGTTGCCACTACATTTGTATTTGTACATATGCAGAAAAAAATGGAAGTTGCAGATGACTTCATGCATGAAACTACGTTTAAAATTTTCCTGTTTATTGTTTATATGAAACTAAGTTCTATGTTTTGTAACCATTTTATATATGACTACATTTTCATTAAAAAAATCTCGTAGTTCAATATTATATAAACCAAACACTGAAAGAAAAATAGAAAAACTTGTATGCTCCTTCCAAATTAAAAAAAAAAATCACAAAATACTGTAACACAACATTACATATGAGCAGACAAAGAAGAAAAATAAATAGTTTAGTTGTGATGACTTTTTTTGAACAATTAAAAGGTATTAGTGAAAAGCACATGCTATGCACATGTTGAGTTAGTGAGTTCCTTGCTTGCTTTATTCTAACTAAAATATTTTTTAAGTCAAGATCGAGAAGGAAAAAGATATTGAAAAGGAACACATTTGAGAAAATAATTCTAATAAAGAGAATTAGGGAAAAAAAAAGTACTAATTTAGGTCACATAATGACCAAAAAGAAGAAAGAAAAGAGAAGGGGGAAGGAAAGAAGAATCAAAATCAGCGTTTCGGCCGTTTTGGTTGAAAATATGTGAATAGTTCCATGTTGGCGCATATTATATATGTAAAGATAAACACGAATAATTCAAAATTTGAAATTTAATAGTTTATGAATGAAGGTAAGAAGAACATTTTAGCTGTGGGAAAGAATAACATTCTTGTAATAAATGACCAAAAAAATAGTTTTTTGTTTCATTTATTTTAAGAAAATAAGAAGACAAACGACAGAATTAGACGTTGACTAGTGATTTAAAAAAAAAAATTGTAGTCTTAACATCTTGATATTCTCTAAATATGTAAAAATTTGAACACAAAACAAATACTAAAAATAATTTAAACAACAAAATAGGTTATCAAAATAATTTTGTATAGATACTTAATTGAATAAGAAAATTAGACAAGAGATCTGAAAAAAAAAAAAAAACATGGAAATGATTCCCATTCTCTGGTCGACACTGATGACTGCCGCATTTAGACTGCCACCAACCATGTGCCTTCTTAGAAAAGGAACAGTTGGAAGAAGAGTGACGAGGGCAGAGTTAAAGGCTGGGACCAGGAAGCTACGTAATTAGAAAACGACAAACAATATCAGCCTCTGGTTTTTTTTTTTTCAAAAAATATATAATAATAATTTTTGGTCAACACGACAATAACGTGTAATCTTCCTTGACGTGACATATTCACATATATCTGATACGCCACCACGAAACTACCAGTAGATTAGTAGTCTCCCTTGAAGCAACGCTATTCTGCAGTCCTCCGTTTTTATTCCCTTGTGCCCAAAAGCATAGGGCTTATTAGGGCATCTGCCGATACTAAATTATGATATTTGGGTTGACATAAAGTTCTCGCATATTTTAAGCTGTTTAATAGTTTTTATTTGTGAATTGAGCATAATCTCTCCTTAAATTAATTTTTTGGAATAAGTTCTATTCAAAATAATTTAACATGATATCGGGGTGAATTTTAACGCTGGGTTTGGACCATAATCTATTTATATGACATGGTGGGCATATAGGCTGGTGTTAGATTATAAATTTGTTCCACATTCTCAAGTCACTAAGTTTTACGATGTTTATACCCTCTCCCTTTGGACTAACCTCTTAAATGAATTTTACCAAAGTTCATTTAATGTTCTCTAATTGAATGATATATTTAATATAAAATAAAATTTACTATATGTCAAATAGTATAAATTTCCTACTAATTATAACATTTTATTTTTCTTAGTGGTCTCCAATTTTTTATCTAATCATTTCAATATCATTGATTTAAATAATAAAATATTATTTTATAAATTTCAAAGTTTAACAACAATAACTAAATATAAAATATAAAGAAACAGTATTACGTACGGAGTATAATATTATAATACGTAATTCTCGTAGTTCTACATTATATAAAACAAAAACTGAAAGAAAGAAAAAAAAAAAACTTATCGGCTCCTTACAAAATAAAAAATCATAAAATACTGTGACACAACATTACGTATGGATAAACAAAGAAGAAAATAAAGAGTTTAGTTGTGATGACTTTTTGAACTGTTAAAAGATACTAGTGAAAAGCTCATGTTATGTCTGTGTTGAGTTCCTTGCTGCAATTCCAACTAAAATATTTTTTAGTCAAGATTGAGAAAGTAAAAAGATATTTGAAAAGAAACATATTTGAGAAAATAATTCTAATAAAGAAAATTAAAAAAAAAAGGTATTTATTAAGGTCATATGAGGAGCATAAAGAGAAAGAAAAGAAAAGAAAAGAAAAAAAAAGGACAGAGAGGAATCAAAATGAATGTTTTGGTTGAAACGCTCATTTTTGTTGAAAATCTGTAAATAGTGACATACTGGCACCTATTATATATGTATAGATAAACACCAATGATTCAAGTTTTGAAATTAAATAGTTTAAGGACGAAGGTAATAAGAGCAAACAAGGGGTGGGAAAAATAACATTCTTGTAATAAATGACAAAAAAATTTAAATAAAAAATGAAAGTTTTTCGTTTCATTTGTCTTAAGAAAATAAGATGACAAATAGCAAAATAGGATAGATAATTAATTAAACAAGAAAATTGGACAATAGATTTGAAACAAAAGAACTTGGAAATGATTTCCATATTCTCAGGTTGACACTGACGAGCGCCCCCTATTGAGACTGCCACCAACCATGAGCCCACCAACAGAAAATCGGAAAGATGAGTGAAGAGGACCGAGGTAAGTCAGGAACCGAATTAAGAAAACGACAAACAATATCAGTCTCTGTTTTTATTCTAATTTTGGATGAAATCACGCATTACCTCGTATTCATAATAACATTTGTTCATCTCAAAAAATGTATGATTATATTTGGTCAATAAGTCGATAATGTGTAATCTTCCTTGGCGTAACATATGCACAATATATCCGATACGGCACCACGAAACTACAAGTAGATTAGTAGTATCCCTTGAAGCTACGCTGTTCTGTAGTCCTCAGTTTTTATTCCCTTGTGACATATAGTCCCCAAAAAGCATATGGCTTACTAGAGCATCTGCGGATACTAAATTTTGAAATTTGGGTTAAAAAAATAAAGTTCTCTAGTAGATTGTGAATTCATCGTATTTCTTTAAGCAATGAAGCTATTGAATTGTCTTTATTTGTCGATTAAGTACTACTTTTCCTTAAGTTATTTTCTGATATGAGTTCTATCTAAGTTATTTTAAAATGATATTGAAGCAGATTTTACAGGTGAATTTAGACTCGAACCCATTTAGTTGACATGATAGGTTTAAGGGATATGTTAGATTGTGAATTTGTCTTACTTTGTTAAATTATTGAGTTATTATGATGTTTATATCCTCTCTCATTGAACTAACTACTTAGATAAAATCTACTCAAGTTTAGTAAATACTCACTAATTGAATGACTTTTTTAATATAACATCAAATTTACTATATGAGGAATTTGATAGTAAATTTCCCACCAACTATAACATTTGATTTTTTTCATTTTTTATTTTAGTCAGGGTCCCACCTTTTTTATCTAATCTTAAAATAGTCTTGTCATTGATTTAAATACTAAAATATATATTTTAATTTTATAAATTTCAAAGTCTAATGGTAATAACTAGATATAAATATAGTATTAGAAATATTATGGCAAACGGAGTATAATATCAAAACATGTTATTTTCATGTTTTTCTATAATAAATATAGCATTAGTATTAGTTTACACACACATATATTTATATGTATATATTGGTGATAGTTTTTACGTAAAACAAGTAGAATTTCAAAAGTTGAGATTGAAATATTAGTCCAACTAAAGTCCAAGTTGATATGCTAATTCGCAAGGGCTGTCCATCGTTGAAATATCTTTACACAATTACTGACTAGAAATATGAGTCCAACGCATCTTCTTGCACGTTTACTTCAATTTTTTTTTTTCATTTATTTTACTAAAATTTTTTTACCAGTTTGCAAGAGTACCATAAAGACCCTCTTGCGCATGGCTTGTAAAACCACAGACCCATAAGCTTCCTGCTTCATCTTCTACTTAACCTACAAACAATTTATTATACTCATCTTAATTTTAGGCTCTATTAATCCGATCAATGGCGCCTTCCAAAATCGGGTACGCCACAGATCATGTCACTGACTTTTTTATAAACAAAGGCAATGGTGCAAAGCGTCTATCAGAAACTGGTATCAAAACCATCCCCAAGCAGTATATCCAGCCTCTTGAAGAGAGGACTATGAACAAGGTCATGGTCGGAGAGTCTATTCCGATCATCGATGTCTCTGATTGCGACGATCCTAAAGTGGCGTCGTCCATCTGGGACGCTGCGGAGAAATGGGGTTTCTTTCAGATCATCAATCATGGTGTGCCCATCGAAGTGCTTGATAACGTTAAAGAGGCAACATGCCGATTCTTTGACTTGCCAGCAAAGGAGAAGAACAAGTATTCCAAAGAGAATACAGTGTCTAATAATGTTCGGTACATGACCAGCTTTATTCTGGAAGTGGAGAAGGCTTTAGAATGAAAGATTATCTTAGTCTGTTTTATGTTTCTGAGGATGAGGCCTCTAGGCTGTGGCCTTCTGTTTGTGAGTAAGAATTTAGGTCTCGTTTGTTTCCAGACTCAAAATTTTGATTCCAATTTTGTCTTTTTCTAAAAAGTCAACAAAACTTATAATAAGTCAACAAGTTTCGACTTAAAATTTCATTTCATTCCGGACTCAACTCGTGAACCATTCAAGCCCTTAAAATCTAGCTACTTAATTCATTCATAGACATAATAATTACTACTGATTAGTGGCATAATTGTTGAGAAAGACTCCTCATTCTCCCAATTCAATTTCTATTCTTGCTCGTTTTACCTATGGTGAGAGTGCACCTTTCATCCTTATCTATCCATAGGTATTGAATTATGGACCCCAAGTTGCAATTTCTTATGTTGGATCCTTAAACCATTTCATCTGTGATATCAGCAAATACTCATCATTGCATTGGTTTCAGAGATGTAAAAATGCTATTGAATAAATTTTTTAACTTATTATAAAAATATAATTAGTTGATGCTCGTAAGATCATGATGGCCTATTTTGCATCAATAGTTCCCACAACGTACATACTTATTCAGTATATATGTATACACACAAATAACATGTCAATTAGTGACTTTCTTTTATTTTATAACCTTTTTCAGAGATCAAGTGTTGGAATACATGAACAAGAGCGAGAAGGTTGTAAGCCAACTTTTAAGTGTGCTAATGAAGGGGCTAAATGTAACAGAAATAGATAATGAAAATCAAAAGCTTCTGTCAGGTTCAAGGAGGATTAACCTAAATTACTATCCTATTTGTCCAAATCCGGAGCTCACTATTGGAGTTGGTCGCCACTCTGATGTCTCCACACTTACTGTTCTTCTTTAAGATGACATTGGTTGGCTTTATGTGCGAGTAGAGGCTAGAGACTGTTGAGTTCATGTCCCGCTAATAAAAGGGTCTCTTGTTATAAATATTGGCGATGCATTGCAAATATTTAGTAATGGACAATACAGAAGCATTGAGCATAGAGTCACAGTTAATGATGAAAGTAACAGAATCTCAGTTTCAATATTTGTCAACCCAAGGCCAACTGATATCATCTCTCCCTTGCCTAAAGTGCTCGCCACTACCGGGAGAGGAACCAATCTATAAACCAGTTCTCTACTCAGTCTACGTCAAGCAATTCTACAGAAAGGCCCATGATGGAAAACTTACCATTGAGTTTGCAAAGAAATAATTCTTTTATTTGTATCCCTTTTTTTTTTTTTATTGGAGGGTTTTTTTTTTTTTTTTTTATGTGTGTCTTCTGACAGGAATAAACTTGCTTCTATAGAATATGAAATAAATAATTACTTGCGGAAAAATTGGCAAAAGTGTTGAAAGATGTAAGATTAATGAATAAACTTTTTTAATTTCTTATCCAGAGGCAGTTCTTGTGCGTCTAAATTCAAGATTGCGATGTTTTGTAATTGATATGTACCGTTCTGTTGTTTGGACTATTTCATACACACATATATATGTATGCATTTATACTTATAAGTACACGACTGCAAACTAACTCAGCACACAATATTTATAACTATAAGTACCCAATTAATAAACTAAAGATAACAAAACTACAAAAATACGACGAACTGTAAAGACAACAATATGAAAAACGACAGAAAAATTGCAATCGACAAGAACGATTTTTAACCAAAAAAAAAATCTTCGAATATGAAAGGGATCGAAATCATGTATTTTTAACAAAAACAAATCTTTAGATATGAAAAGGATCTAAATTACCTACCCTTAAACAACTAAAAAATAAAAAATAAAAGGTCAAACTGAAACGGCAAGAAATGCACAACTATGTCATGTTAAATGCGACTAAGGTTATCAATTTTTATCCTTTGCAGTGAGGTTCTATCCAAGCACATTGAGAGAGAAGTGCAGTTAGGACCTATTCATGGAATCTCTGTTTGTTGGACCGATGATTACTCATGCTTCCTTTGCAAATGACTTTATTCTCTTTGGTCAGGCTAACAGTAGAGTGGCTTAGGCTTTTAAGTCTTGTTTGAACACTTATTGTTTGTGGTCGGGGCAAAAGGTTAATGAGGACAGGTCGTCCATTGTCTTCTCAAAAAATATGACTAGAAGCCTTGTTAGGTATGCGAAAAGCTGATTGGTTATCAAGGAGGTCTTGGAGGGAGTTAAGCATCTTGGTCTTCCACTATTCTGGTCTTAGTAGAATTTTCTCTCTCTAGCTCCAGAATTTTTTCACACTTTCTCTTCCATTTTCTCTCTAGCCAAACGACCCCCTTAGTTCCCATACTCAAGGAATTTCTCCAAACTTCCTTCTTGAAGATTGATCTCCAAATTGTTTTGAGCATAGATCCAATGAAGAAATGAGATTTGAGATAGTCTTTCAACCAAATCTTTATGTTTCCTTCTCTTTAAAGTTCAGTTTTTATGGGTATTGTAGCTAAGAATATAGTGTTTGTGTTTTTAGATTTCCAGAAGCATTTTAGAGCTTGTTTGGATGTTCATGATTAAGGTAAAGCTCTAGACTGGGCGTTGTTGGATATAAGTATATTAGTTTGATGTTTAGTTGTGATTTGACAAAGACTATATATGGTATGTTGGTTGTGGGTATTGTGAATGCGGTTATGTTTATGTTAGTGGTTATGGTTCTACTGGAAGCTATATTATTAGTATGAGTATGGTTCTTATTATGGAGTTATGGTTATGAATATAATTATGGTTATGATTATGGATACATTGGTGGTTTGACTAGGTTATGAATGGCAAAAAGACATTTTGAAACCGAATGCAAAATCAACATTTAAAATTTCAAACTTGATCGTTTAAAGATTTATGTTCAAACGAATTTTTACAAGTTAAAAATCATCAAAAGAGTTTTAAGAGAAATTTATGGAGTATGCGTGAAGACGTTTTAAAGATTTCACAAATGTGAAATATGAAGTTTGAAATAGCAATTTTGTCATTTTTGCAAAAATTATCAAAAATGATTTTAAAAGGTTAACTTTTGAATTTCAATAAAAACAGAGACTTTCTGAAGAAAATTATTTTCAATGAACTTGAAAGTTTCAGATAAAATGAAAATGAACGTTTTCCATGAAGAAAGTATTGTCAAAATCCTTACATTTTGAAAGATATGAATTTTCGAAGAAAAAAGGCCAAAAAGTGAAAAAATAGAAAAAAACTGCAAAAACAACCCATTAGGGGCTGGGGCTGTAGAGTCATCCCACGGACCTGGCAGCACTGCGGTATTGCAAGCGCTGAATGCCGGCACTGTAGCTCTGGTGAATTGTGGCAATAGCACTGGACATTGAAAATATATATATATATTAAAAAAAGGGTTTTGTTAAAAAAAAAATAGAGAGAGGATTTAAAATATGTTTTAAGGAAATTTTATATGATTGGAAAAAATTTTAAAAACAAGATGTCAAAATTATTATTTTGATACAAAATTAAAAAAATGGGCTTAGGTTTTCTAACCTAATCTTTATTGAAATAATTTAAGAAAAATTATTTCGAAGTTTAGAAAAAATACCATTATCATTAACCCATGCTTAGTAAGGAATTAGGTTAGAATAAGTTCCAATTTTCTTTTTAACAACGGTACTTAGATAAGAATATATCCAAGAGTATTGAAAATAATACTTGTCTTGAATACAATGTTCAGTAGGAAACATTTAGATTGCAAGGTTACGTTAAGCACTAAACGTTATGTATAAGGTAAGTACAAACCTTGTCTACAATACGAAAATATTATTATTTTCAACTATATATTAGGCACATAATAAGTATGATTTCTCAAATATATTACATGTCATACGCATTATGATGAACTTATGCTTGGTTTTGACTATATGTTAGGCACATGATAAGTATGATTTCTCAAATATATTACTATGTCATACCCACTATAAAGAACTTGTGCTTGGTTCTAAATGTGAACATCTTAAGACATTCTGTCTAAGGAGACTAGCTATTAAGTGGGACTTTTGTCTCCAACCTTTCTTAGGAACTTCTTAGATATTCTAAAATTGTTTTGTTTAAGGAGATTAGAATTAAGAGATAACAATGCAACTCCTCAAACTTTTCTTAGGAACCTGTTAGTGGGAACCATTCATAAATACCACATGAACTTCATCAAGCTAAGATTTGATAGGAATATATGATATTATCACTACTACAAATATAAGATTTCATTATGAAGATTCTACCATTGTTATTAAAAAAATAGTCATTGAAAATATGTCAAAAATGTGACATGGAGTGTTGAATCTGAAAACGACCATTGAATCATTGATTCCATGACCTTTTTAAAAAAGGGTCATAAAATCTAAAAAATGGTCGTAGAAGTTTAAATCATAACCATTTTTATAAACAATTGTGGAATCTCTTCCTTCAAATTTTAAAGGAATTTAAAGTTTTTGCAATTTTTTAAATTTGAAAAATTTAAACAATTTCACCTACCCCTCACCTGTTCTCCTAAAAGTATTATTACCTTTGGCAAATTTCTTCCTCAACCTACTTCTGCACTTCCTTACACTCTTCCCAAGACAATCCCTCTTTCTAAAGCAACAAAAAACAAATCTCTCGGTATTGTTATATAACAATTTTTTTTTATTGTCATCTCTATATCTCTCATTTTTTCTCCCAAACAGAAAATTCACAGTGGCGTAGTGGGCATCAAGAGCAAAGCTGGTGAGAACTATTTAGAGGAGCATCGAGAGCATGTTGGGTGGGCGAAGATCTCCGCACGAAAACCGACGAATGTATTGCGAGCGACGATTTCACAATCAGTGAGAGGGGTTGCTAGAAGATCACATGAGGGGATCTTGAGCGGTGGCACTGCAATTGATGAGGGGTTGGTTTCAGATTTGGTGAACGGGACTTGAGCAGTGTCGGCGGTGTCGCGTTCTAGTGCGGGTGTCATGAGCAAATTGCCAAGGTGTTCTTTGGTGGATTGATTTTCTTTTCCGTTTAAATCTTTGAATTATTTCAATTATATTTTCTTTTTAATTTAGTTTGATTAAAATCATAGATTTTTGTTTATATTGTTTTCTTGTAATTTATCTGAAAACTGATTTTTTTTTTTTTATGTTATGAATAATTTATTTCCCTTTGAATATTTCTCTTTCTTTATTTCTCTCTCTGTTTTCTTTTCACGTCTATTATATCTCTTTGGAGGTAAAACAAATATGATGTGAAGAACTTGTTGATAATGTCTACGATGGCAGCGGTTTTGAATGTTCTATGTGTGTTTGCCTTTATGCCCCCAGGAAGGGGGAAAAAAGTAGAGAGATGAATTGATTAGGCAACGCCAGTGAGGCGATTTCTGGGATAATAATTTTTTTATTTTAAATTGATTTTCCATGACATACCGGAAACCATGATTGTTGAAAAACAGTCATGAAATCTTTTTACTTTTCACAATTATAGATTCTACGATTGTTGATATAAGATCATGGTAGTTTTTTTACGACCGTTAAAAACTATTGTGAAATCCAACTTTTCTAATAGTGTATAATATGCTAATCATCATGTGACTTTTATGTTATGATTTATGTTATGCCATGAGCATGAATAAACCATACTTTCCTAGTATGCCATTATTATACTATTATCATGGATTCACGAGTATGACATATTTATATAAATGCCATAATTTACTAAAGTACTATGGATTAAGTTTATGAAATTTTATGTCAATGTCATTTCATATGCATCATGATTAATAAAGATCATAATAAAAGCACCTTAGCATAGTTTTTAAATAAGACTTTAATGAGTATGATAATAGATATACTCAAATATGATTAAGTAAATGCTAAGATCAAGATAAGTAAAGTATCGTACAACCTTCAACGTAAGAAAGGATTATACAAGATATGATATTGACTTTGTTAGGGCATTACAAGCCCAACCATCTCATTGATTGTGTGCACCTGGTATGTACACATAAGAGACCCATAAATAAGTAAGCAACCAATAAGTATAAAGAAAAATAATTGGATCCATAAATGAATATAATTGGATCATATTATGCATATAACATTCATACTTAATGTTTTCCTTTAATAATATGTTTGTACTTATTGAGCGAAAGCTCATTAGTTATATTCATACTGTAGGTAAAAAGCTTGCAACACAGATAATGAAGGGCATTATGGATAGGGAATAATGGCAAAAGCAGTGTGGGATACCACTGCACAATTATTTCCTACTACTATGGTTTGATATGTATTTATATATATTTGGGAATTGATATATATATTAAGTACGAGACATAAAAGAAATAATTAGGTATGCTATTTTAAAAATGATGACATATCTATATGGGATTTTGTCAAACATAAAACATAAGTGATATATAGTTTTATAGAAGAGCTAATATAAGTTTTTTTTTTTTTATGTAGTTAGCTAAAAAGTATATAAATTAAGTGTTATTTCGATATAAAAGTATGTATTAAGATAAACATATAATTAAGTAATGATTTTAATTAAGATGGAAGTTAAATAATATACAAAGTATGTTTAAATTTTCAATACTAAATTTAAATAATTATAAATAAAGATAAATTTAAATAAGTAATATGACAACCTACGTGGTTGGTTATGTTACAGGCGGCATTGGCTGAGGATAAGTCCTATCCCCACACCCCCGCCCGGGGTAACTTGAGGGTTTTGACTGAGTTGTTTGTTCGCTTCCTCGTTTTTTCCTGTAGTTCTGTTTGTCGCTTTTGTTTGCTTTTTTCAATGAAGATCTTTTTAGAGGAGAAAAAAAATTATCAATTTTAATATGATAATAAACTCAGAAAACGACATCAACTTCAGAACTAACAGTATAATGGAGAAGGAAACTAATATTTACATCAAATTATTAAAAAAAAAACGTTAACAATAATAATAATCATATTTACACCCACGGTTTATACAAAATAATGGACACCTTTAATACAAAAAAAATAAAACAATCTCATGACAACAAACTCAAACAACAGAAAGTGAAAAACTGCAAATTCAAACAGTCGCGCAACAACTTACTCGAAAAGCAGAAAGTGAAAAAGGACAACAAACTTTGACCAAAATAAAGAAAACACGCACCCAGTCTCACTCACATACAAACAAAAATAATTGGACGATGACAAACTACAGGACAACAACAATCTATAAAGTGACAATGTACTTTATTGTCACTTCAAAAAAAAAAAAACAACAACAGCAAGAACAGCAAGAACAGCAGACGAAAGTAGAAAACGACAAAAATATCAAAAACCACACTAGTGACGAGCATTAAGAGAGAGAGAGAGAGTGTGTGGTAACAATAAAAACCGATAACGAAAACGATCTTGGAAACAACAGACAATGCAAAAAGAAAACGAATCAGGAAGCTACAGCAAACGAAAATAACGAAATAGAATTAGCGGCTACAACAACATGATAAAGACAATGAAAACCAGAAATAAGCAAACAATCTTGTAACTTACTAAAAAAAAAAAGGCAAATTAAAAAACGACAAACGAAAATAAAGAATACCAAACTATAAAACCACACTAACTAATTATGGGGGTCAATTTCATATACGACCAAACGTTAAAATAAGGCCGCAAACGATGTCATTATACTTAAAGAACAAGTAGATCAAAAGAGGCGCATAATGACAACTGGGAGATGCCACATCAAATTACAAGAAAAAGACATGAGAAAAATAGAACCACATGTGTCAATAAAATAGAAATAGACTTGGATTCTGTAATAAATAGATTTACACTTGAAAAACTATAAATAGAGATGAACATACGAAATTTATATACTTTTAAGAATATCCAAAATTAAGAGAAGAATAAGAATCTCTTCTTTTGGAATCAGAAATTTCAATTAAGTTTTATATTTTATTACTTATCATTGAATCTAATTTCAGCACAAACACTAATGTTCCATTTGGCTCTGGGTATGAGTTCTTATCAACCTGCTTTGTTTCATTTGATTACTTATGCTTATTCTAAAGCATTATTGTTTTTAGGATCCAAGTCTATTATTTATTCAATAGAAACTATTGTTAGTTATTCTCCAGATAATAGCCAAAATAAGCATTTCCTTTCACTTTCTTCTTTACTTAAAAAAATAAAATAAGCATGTTTTTCTTTCTTCCACTCTCAGTTATTAGAAGAAACCTATGTGCAAATCCCAATAATTCCAGCTCCAAACCTTCATTAATAGAATTGTAATCTAAAGCTTACATAATAGAATAATTTTTAGATTTGACTTCAGATTCATATTTAAACTTACGCCTCCATCCCACATGCTTACAAGTGACCATATCATCATCCTTAAATTAGGCTGAAAGTTCCTAATTACCTTTCTCCCTCTGTTGCAGTGGTTGATGTAAATATTTTATTTTCAAATTTTAAAGCACCTATGTATGAGATTTTTTTTTTTAAATTTTTTTGTATTTGGATCCCAAGAAGAACAAATTTTTAGGAGTTGGTTTCCTGGAAGAATAATAATCATCCACCAAGCAATTCAAATTTGAGAACTCTTTCAATTTTTCCTCTGTTCAAAGAGTGGTGGCCAAAGCTTCAACGTTCTCCATCTTTTATCAATCCCATCATTTTCTCTCTTTTTCTCATCTACTTCTCTTTTTATGTGTTTAAGCTCATTAGAGGTTCAAAGCTCAATCTTCCTCAATCTCCAACAAGGTTATCAATTATTGCAAATCCTCAGCAGCTCGGCAAAGACCTCCAACGATCTCTCCTAGACCTCCCCGAGAAGTATGGCACTATAATGCTAGTACATTTTTGCAAGGTGCAATACTTATAGTGTGTTTACTTATGCACAATCAAGTTAAGATGAAATCGGAATAAATAAGATCTAGAGTAGGCAGGATTTAGATGTGGTTTTAGAATCCAAATAAACTATTTGCTTGGGTTATGAGACTCAGAATCAGAATCATTACTAATCTCATTCATGTATTTACTTAAACCCAAATTTCAAATTTATCTATATTTTACTCACATGTTTTGATATTAGCTTCTGCTGCAATATTTTTGTCACAATAGAAACAAAAAATATTTTTTTTATATAAAAAAAGGCTTTTTTTGGGAATTTTTGTTTTAATATAAATGCCTACTTTTGGTATTTGGTTCCCAAGAACGGTGACTACCTAAGTAGATTTCATTGAAGTTAGAAAAACAAAATCAGCCACACGGTATTAGAAACACAATCATCGGGACAGGAAAAAAGGCATAGAAATAATTAAAAAAAAAAAAGTTGAAGCAATTTTCATCCACAATCATGAACACCGATGATAGCCGCATCAAGGCAACTGCCATACCTTAGGGAAGAGGACAAGGCGGAGGAAGAGAGAGGAGGACAAAGCGATGCGTGGATGATGACATGAACTTGAAGAATAACATGAAGGAAATGGCAGAGCAAGAAAAGAAACTTTTTTAGGAGACATGAACAAAACAAAAAATTTGAATTAAAAATTCAATGTTAAAAATTTTTACCATTGTTTATTTGTATCTTTAAAAAAAAAAATGAACTAAGTTTATAATAGAATTTTACTTTATTTTAAAGTTTAGAGTCAAAATTGTAAAAACTGATAGTAGATTAGTTGATTTTCATTTATTTGAGATAATAAATTTAAAACACAGGACTTAGAAATCAAAATCTAAGGTGAAATTGAAGATTTTTTTAATTATATAAGCGTAATAATTTAAAGAATTTTATTGATAAATAAGAAAACAAAGTTGTATTATATTTTTGTTATAAGAAAGAAAACCTATGGAAAATCGTTGAATTTTTTGAAATTTTAAGAAAATAAAAAGAAAATTTTCAAAAAATCCAAGAAGGACACACATGATCTCCCAGGCATTACCTACCTCCGCTCGTGGAATAGGAACCTGCTTGGAAGATGACAAACAATCCGTTTGTATTTGTTTAATTACTTTACTTTTCCTTTTTTCCCCCCTTTTATCTTCTAATTTTGAATCAAATCCAACTACATCATTAATAATATGTGGTCAACAGGCCAGTAAAATGCAAACTTCCATGGCGCGACATATCAAATATCCAAGGTATGCTGCCACGAAAATACTTTAATAATAAAATAATAGTATCCTATGAAGTTACGTTGTTTTGCAGTCCTCAATTTTCAATCGTTGTGGCGCAGAATCCACAAAGGCAAACAGCTTCTTAGTCAAACGAATAAATTTCCAAGTTGATGTGCTACTTCGCATGGGCTGTCCAACGTTGAAATATCTTTGCACAATTGTGAGTAGAATGTCATTCCCAACAACACAAATTCTTGCACGTTTTTCCTTGCTAAGAAAATTTTAGCCGTCCGCAAGAGTACTATAAATGCCCACTCATGCATGGCTTATAAACCACACACCCATATAAGACTCTTTCTTCAACTTCTACTTAACCTACAAACTCTTTACTTACCATATTACTTTACTAGTCTTAATTTTAAGCTCTTTCAATCCTATCGATGGCGCCTTCCAAAGTCGGTTACGCATCCGATCATGTCACTGACTTTGTCATAAACAAGGGCAATGGTGCAAAGGGTCTCTCAGAAACTGGTATCAAAACCATCCCCAAGCAGTATATCCAACCTCTTGAAGAGAGGAACATGAACAAGGTCATGGTCGGAGAGTCTATTCCGATCATTGATGTCTCTAATTGGGATGACCCTAAAGTGGCGTCGTCCATCTGGGATGCTGCGGAGAAATGGGGTTTCTTTCAGATCATCAACCATGGTGTGCCCATCGAAGTGCTCGATAACGTCAAAGAGGCGACATGCCGGTTCTTTGACTTGCCTGCTGAGGAGAAGAACAAGTATTCCAAAGAGAATTCCGTGTCCAACAATGTTCGGTACATGACCAGCTTTATTCCGGAAGTGGAGAAGGCTTTAGAATGGAAAGATTACCTCAGTTTGTTTTATGTTTCTGATGATGAAGCGTCTAGGTTGTGGCCTTCTGCCTGCAAGTAAGAAAAGTTGAAATTTAGGTTCTTTTATTATATTTGACATTTAATCTAAAAAAACTTTTTTGATACTACTCAAAAATTATTCTAACAGTATTTTCTTTTAAAAAAGTCTATTAACTTTTCAAACCTATGATGCGTATGCATACTTATTACTACTAATGGTAACATAGTGGCTGATCGATTTCATAAAGATGAAAACATTGCTGAGTTTTTTTTTTTTAAATTTAGTATAAAAAATATAATTAGCTGATGATCGAAAGATTATATGACGGCTTTTTTGCATCAATAGTTCCCATAAAGTGCATACATATTTAGTATATATGTATACACACAAATAACAAGTCAATAACATTCTTTTATTATAATCTTTTTTCAGGGATCAAGTGTTAGAATACATGAACAAGAGCGAGAAGGTTGTAAGCCAACTTTTAAGTGTGCTAATGAAGGGGCTAAATGTGACAGAAATAGATAATGAAAAAGAGAAGCTTTTGTCAGGTTCAAGGAGGATTAACTTGAATTACTACCCTATTTGCCCAAATCCGGAGCTAACTGTTGGAGTCGGTCGCCACTCTGATGTCTCCACACTTACTGTTCTCCTTCAAGACGACATTGGTGGGCTTTATGTGCGAGTAGAGGCTAGAGACAGTTGGGTTCATGTCCCACCAATAAAAGGGTCTCTTGTTATAAACATTGGCGATGCATTGCAAATATTCAGTAACGGACGATACAGAAGCATTGAGCATAGAGTCGCTGCTAATGGTGAAAGTAACAGAATCTCAGTTCCAATATTTGTGAATCCAAGGCCAACTGATATCATCTCTCCCTTGCCTGAAGTGCTCGCCAGTACCGAAGAGGAGCCGATCTATAAACCAGTTCTTTATTCGGACTATGTCAAGCACTTCTACAGGAAGGCTCACGATGGGAAGCTTACCATTGATTTTGCTAAGAAATAATACATTTATTTATATGTTCTTATTAGAATAGACTTGCTTCTATAGATGATGAAATAAGTACACTTTTGATGAAAAATAAGCACGAGTGTCGAAAGATGTAAGGTTAGAAAATACATTTTATTTATTTTATTAAAAGTGAATAAATTCTATTAATTTCTGATCCAGACACATTTCTCGTTCATCCAGTTTATTTACTTTAATTACGTCTAAATTCGAGATTGGGATGTTTTGTATATATAGTACTGTTGTTTGGACTATTTCATGTATGTGCATTTTTGTATATAAGCAAATAAGCAAACCAATTAAGTGCACCGTATTTCTAAGTAACCCCAATAAACTAAAGGTGTCAAAGTTACAGAAAACCGACACAAACCGTGAAAGACAACAATTTAAAAAACAATATAAAATTGTAAACGACAACGATTTCAGACCAAAAAAAAAAAAAAAAAGCTTCAGAAATGATAAGGATCTAAATCCACGTATCCAAATAACTAAAATAAGACCACTAAGTGTGGCAGCCAATTGATAAAAGATTATCGTGATTGGTTAATGATGTGGTCCAAAATGTAAAAATTAGTTTCATGCCGGCCTAATTGAGTATCTGGGATGATACTCCATATACTTCTCCTAAGATTTTCAACAAACATTTTTCAAAACGACTGTAAATCGATTACGGCAAAACTGCAAATACAAATTAAAAAAAAAAATTCAAGCAATCTCTTAACAACAAAAACAACAGAAAGAGAAAAAAACGACAACAAATTACTTGAACCACACACGCACACAAAAACAAAAAACAAAAAAAACAAAAATACACACTTACACACACAAAAATAATTACATAACGACAGAGCAAAGGACGCCAACAATGGATAAAATGAAAATATACTTAAAAAAAGCTTAATCTCTAAATTCCAACATTGTTAAAAGGTAGTCATTTTAGATTTATTTGCTAATAAGTAGACAGTATAAATCCTATATTGTATAGAGCTTTGATGTCCAAGTTTTAATACTGCATTTGACATACAGGAAAAATCCTATTTGCTAGTTCTCTCTAATTATACTAGTCAGGTCATTAGATCACAGTATTAGTATTAGTAATTTGACATCTTTAATAACTTTTCTTAATTGGTCACAATTACCTTTAAATAAAATAATATGACTTTATACTTAGGTAATAGATTATCAAATTGTCACGTCATGCTTATCTAATATTTTCTATGGTAAAGCTACTTTATTTTTGCAACATTATTTTATTTGACATTAAGTTATCACATCATAAAATCATGTTACAACCTTATCATTTTCTACTTTATCTGTTCACACTATATTCTAATATTACAACAATTCCTTGTGGCATTTTAATTTATTTGTCACGTCATCAAAAACATATTAGTCATACCTTTAAGTTAAAATATAACCTAAGCTTGAAATTAGGTCAGAAATTTTAGTGAATTTTCACTATTAATGCAAAAAATTCCTTACTAAAGTTTGGTTAATACAATCTAAATTTATTATAAAGTTGCAATTTACACCCTAAACTTTAAATTTTGACAATTTCTATCATGCACTTACAAATCTGCAGTAATTTGAAACCCATTGGTAAACAATATTGATTTTTTTAATGAAAATCGGCTCTTCACTTGCATATAGGCTATTAATTAAGGGTATAAAATTTTCTTTTTAATCAATATTAATCCGAATTTATATATATAACAAAGTTAATTCATACTTTTCTATTTTGACAAAACTTAATTAATGATCTTAACCTCAATAAATTTAGTTTAACATAGATAAAAATAATTATTTATATCATGAGTTAACAACTCATGTACAAATCACATACCAATTTCCTTTAAAAGATTAATATCATTATTAATGGGGTATAAATAGCTATGCATTTACAAGTTTATTATATAAATTATCAAAATTAAAAATTTAGATGCAAATTGCAATCTTGCGTTAAGTTTAGGGTGTACCTATGCAAAAAAGCCCTTTTATGGCAAAATATTTCACTAATTGTTCATTTGAGAAAAAAAAAATTTAACCCTTCTTATTGGATGGTCATGATGATTTCAAAAAATCGAAATTCTTGATTAATGGAGGAACATTATCACCATTTTTGTTCAACGAGATGCCAAAGTGGATTACTAGATATAATTACAAGAAGTCTTTTGATAGCACATATTTTTATTTTTTAATTATATTCCACAATCAAGACAATTATGTAAACTAGGCAATAAAGCTATGCACACAGAGTCTAAAATTGTTTTTTAAGCCCGTTAATATGCCTGGCGCTCTGATACCATTTGTTAAGGAGAAACTATATGTGAAACTAACCTAACACATTTTCAAAGCCCTACTTGACCAAAAAGATTAATCTATTGGGTCTTGGATCTTTTTATATATAAAAACTATTTTATATTCCCATCCACTTTCCATATGGGACAACACACATATGCACTTTTCTCAACAATCTCCCCCTCATGTGTGTGTTCACCGAGCTCTTCCTCGAACCAAAGTTTTTTTTTTTAGTCAGCCCATCCAAGCATCGCATTCCAAATGGGAGCGAACTCTTGCAGGGAAAGGAGTCGAAACCATGTGAGTTTACTAAATGCTCTACCATCTGCACTTGTAACGGCACCAACTAAGGACAACACCAACTCTCCACAAGAGACAACATGGGAACTTAGCAACCGAGTGTGATTGCTTGGCCAATACGAATCATCCGCTCTGATACCAGTTAAAACGTCGAATTCGACGCCCACCATTAATTATAAAAAAAAAGAGAAACGCATAAAGGAGGTGATATGTGTTCTTTATGTGTATATGGGGAAGCCCCTGTCCTTCATTTAAAAAACACATCAGATTCGAGAAGCAGGTCATAGAAACATTCCGGTAGCAAAATAAAAATAAGGCTGCTGAAAGAGAATTTTGTGTGTCTGCAAAAGTTTTTTTTTTTTTTTTAAGAAAATAGTGAGATTTCCACATTTGTAAGTGTAAGAGAATTTTATTATTGAGAATATTATTCAAGTTATTACTAAAACTTGAGAGTTTGTTATATACTCATTATTTTATAGTTGAAGTTTTTTTTTTTTGTCATAATTTTTCCTTTTCAAATTAAAAGTTTTTCTATGAAATAAAATTCTTAGTGTCCATTTTTATTTTTCTACACAAGTTACATCTTAAAGGGGAATTGGAATTTGTCTATATTCCATTAGAATCGTACAATGAATTAAAAGAACGATGATGATAATAATAATAGTAATAATAAATTGTGGTCAACAGGTCAGTAATGTGCGAACTTCCATGGCGCCACATATCCAATATCCAATAATAGATAAGCTGTCGCGAAAATACTTGTAAAATAATAGTGTCTCCTTTGAAACTAAGTTTTTCATAAAAAAAAACATAGTCCAAAAATGCATATGGGGTGTCTAATGTTGAAATATCATACTTGTTCAAGTTCGGACCTCACTGTGAGAGTTAGTTGCCACTCTGATGTCTCAACACTTCCTGTTCTTTTTCAAGATGACATTGGTGGTCTTTACGTACGAGTGGAGGCTAGAGACATTTGGGTTCATATCCCATCAATAAAAGGATCCCTTGTATAAATATTAGTGATACATTGCAAATATTCAGCAATGAATGATACAAAAGCATTAAGCATAGAGTCGCAACTAATGGCAAAAATAACAAAATCTCAGTTCCTATATTTGTCAATCCAAGGCCAATTGATATTATCGCTCCCTTGCATGAAGTACCCGCCAATACTGGAGAGGAACCTATCTATAAACCAGTTTTGTACTCTGACTATGTCAAGTATTTCTACAGAAAGGCCCACGATGGAAAACCTACCATTAAATGTTCTGTGTGTTTGTTCTGATAGGAATATAAAACTGCTTTTGCAGCTTTATTTATTTATTTACTTTAATATAAAAAGAAATAAATAGTATTGATCACTTGATGCAAAATAAGAACAAGGGTTGAAGGATGTAAGGTTAATGAATAAATTTAATTTATCTCTGATACAGAGACTTCTTTCTTATTCGTTGAGTTTACGTAATGGGATTTTTTATTTTTTATTTTTCAAATGGATATTTTGTAATTGATAATGATCGTACTGTCATTTGGACAATTTCATATATATATATATATATAATTACAGAGCTAAGCAAAACAGCTAAGCGCATAATATTTATAAGCACCGAAAGAAACAAAAGATAACAAAGTAACAAAAAACGACACAAACCGTAAAAGACAACAATCTGAAAATGACAAAAAATTGTAAATTACAAACAGCTAGAATCATTCTCTAAATGAAAAAAATACTAGAATCATTCTCTTTTAACTGTCCATCATTTGCTAGTTTTTGCTTTTACCATTTGTTTCTATTTTTATTTTCTTGTTTTTTATTAAAAACAATACAAAACTCCAAATTATTTTTTTATTATTTATTACAAACATACTTATATTTTTTTTTATTATTTATTACAAACAAACCATTACATATTTTACATGTCATAATAAATAAAATTTTGATTTTAAAAAAAAATAAGGAAAACAAATTTTGAAGCCATACAAAATTTAATGGCGGCCACTTGATTAATTCATTTTTCTTTTTGGGGGGCAATCGTTGCCACTGCATTTGTATTTGTACATATGCGGAAAAAAATTGGAAGTTGTAGATGACTTCATGCATGAAACTACGTTTAAAATTTTCCTGTTTATTTATTTATATGAAACCAAGTTTTATGTTTTGTAACTATTTTATGTATGACCACATTTAAATTAAAAAAAATATCGTAGTTCAATATTATATAAACCAAACACTGAAAAAAAAAAAAGAAAAGAAAAACTTGTATGCTCCTTCCAAATTAAAAAAATAAATCACAAAATACTGTAACACAACATTACATATGAGCAGACAAAGAAGAAAAATAAATAGTTTAGTTGTGATGACTTTTTTGAACTATTAAAAGGCACTACTGAAAAGCACATGCTATGCGCATGTTGAGTTAGTGAGTTCCTTGCTTGCTTTATTCTAACCATCATTTTTTAGTCAAGATTGAGAAGGAAAAAGACATTGAAAAGGAACACATTTGAGAAAATAATTCTAACAAAGAAAATTAGAAATAAAAAATATTGATTTAGGTCACATAATGACCAAAAAGAAGAAAGAAAAGAGAAGGGGGAACAAAGAAGAATCAAAATCAGCGTTTCGGCCGTTTTGGTTGAAAAACTGTGAATAGTTCCATATTGGCGCACATTATATATGTAAAGATAAAAACGAATAATTCAAAATTTGAAATTTAATAGTTAAAGAATGAAGGTAAGAAGAACATTTTAGGCGTGGGAAGGAATAATATTCTTGTAATAAATAACAAAAAAGAAATAGGTTTTTGTTGCATTTGTTTTAAGAAAATAAGATGACAAATCGCAGAATAAGATAGACTATTAGTTAAACAAGAAAATTAGACAATAGATTTGAAACAAAAGAACTTGGAAATGATTTCCATATTCTCAGGTCGACACTGACGAGCGCCCCCTATTGAGACTGCCACCAACCATGCGCCCACGAATAAAAAATCGGAAAGATGAGTGAAGAGGACCGAGGAAAGTCAGGAACCAAATTAAGACAACGACAAACAATGTCAGTCTCTGGTCAATAAGTCAATAATGTGTAATCTTCCTTGGCGTGACATATGCACAATATATCCGATACGGCACCACGAAACTACTAGTAGATTAGTAGTCTCCTTTGAAGCTACGCTGTTCTGTAGTCCTAAGTTTTTATTCCCTTTTGACATGTGGTTCCCAAAAAGCATATGACTTACTAGTGCATCTGCCCATACTAAATTTTGAAATTTGGGTTAAAAAAATAAATTTCTCTGTTAGATTGTGAATTTATTGTATTTCTTTAAGCAATGAAGCTCTTGAATTGTTTTTATTTGCGGATTAAGTACTATTTTTCCTTAAGTTAATTTATGAGATGAGTTCTATGTAAGTTAATTTAAAATGATATCAAGACAGATTTTACAGATGAATTTGGACCCAAACCCATTTAGTTGACATGATAAGTAGAAGGGATGTGTTAGATTGTGAATTTGTCTTAGTTCATTAAATTATTGACTTGTTATGATGTTTATATCCTCTTTCATTGAATTAACTACTTTGATGAATTCTACCCAAGTTTATTAAATACTCACTAATTGAATGACTTTTTAATATAAATCAAATTTACTATATGTCGAATTTGATGGAAAATTTCCCACCAAATATAACATTTGATTTTTATTTTTATTTTTTTAGTCATCTCGCATTTTTTTTATCTATTCTTACAATAGTCTTGTCATTGTTTTAAATACTAAAATATTTTAGTTTTATAAATTTCAAAGTTTAATGATAATGAAAAGATATAAATATAGTATTAGAAATATTATTGTAAACGGCGTATAATATCAAAACATGTTATTCTCACGTTTTTCTATAGTAAATATAGCATTAGTATTAGTTTGTACACATGTATTTATATGTATATATTGGTGATAGTTTTTACGCACAACCAAACGAATATCAAAAGTTGACATTTAGATATTAGTCCAACTAAAGTTCAAGTTGACGTGCTAATTCGCAAGGGCTGTCCATCGTTGAAATATCTTTATATTGATTGTTATTTCAATGTTGAAGTATGTACTAAGATAAACATATAATTCAGTTATGATTTTAATTAAGATGGAAGTTAATGAGACATTTGATAAACGTATTGCATTCGTATTGCGTTTGAACACTACACATTGAATGTATTTTGTATTTAGATGAAAAATATTTACTTTATATTTGAATATAATGTGTGTTTAGATGAAAAGTATTTAAATTATATTTTAGAATTGAAAAGTTGATATGATTAGTAAAGTAGATAGAAAAAGTGAAATAGAGAGAGAATATGATGTGAATGGAAAAAAAAATTATTTTTAAAATATTTTAGAATAGTAAATGTATTTAAAGTGCTATTGAAAAATATTATATTTGAATGTAAAACTTTTACATTTGAATGAAAATTATATTACGTTTAAATGTAATTCGAACGTAAAACTATAAACAAACACATCATAAAAAATATTAAAGTTTTATTAAATAAGTTTCGTTTTAATTTTTTTTAATTATGCTTAAATTTTAAATATTAAATTTAAATAAAGATAAACTGAAATAAGTAACATTGAGAACCTATGTGAATCAGTCATATTACAGGCGGTGTTGGTATAGTAATTTGAGGGTTTTGACTGAGTTGTCTGTTCACTTCCTCGTTTTTTCCTGTAGGTTTGTTTGTCGCTTTTGTTTGCTTTTTTCAACGAAGTTCCTTTTTGGGGGGGGGGGGGGGGGGGGGGGGGGGGAAGGTTATCAATTTTAAAATGATAATAAACTCAAAAAACGACATCAACTTCAGAACTGACAATATAATGAGAAGGAAACTAATATTTACAACAAATTATTAAAATAAAATCCGTTAACGATAATAATAATAATTTTTTACACCCACGGTTTATACAAAATAATGGACATCTTTTTCAAAAAAAAAAAAAACTAAAAATTCAAACAATCTCATGGCAACAAAACTCAAACAACATAAAGTGAAAAACTACAAATTCAAACAATCTCGTAACAACTAATTCAAAAAGTAGAAAGTGAAAAAGGACAACAAACTAAGACCACCCGGTCACACCCACGCAGAGACACAAATAATTGGACGACAACAAACTACAGGACGACAACAACCCTTAAAGTAACAATGTACTTTATTGTCACTAAAAAAAGGAAATAAAAAAACAACAACAACAATAACAGCATACGAAGGTAGAAAACGACAAAAATATAAAAAACAGCACTAGGGACGAGATTAAGAGAGAGAGAGAGAGAGAGAGAGAGAGAGAGTGGTAACGACAGAAACCGATAACGACAACGATCTTAGAAACATCGGACAATGCAAAAAGGAAAAGAATCAAGAAGCTACAGTAAACGAAAATAATGAAATAGAATTAGCGACGACAACAACACGATAAAGACAATGAAAACTGGAACTAAGCAAAAAATCTTGTAACTTATCCCAAAAAAAAAAAACAAAATAAAAACAAAGTAAACAATCTTGTAAAAAACGACAAACGAAAATAAAGAATACCAAACTATAAAACTACACTAACTAATTATGGGGATCAATATCATATATGACCAAACGTAAAAATAAGGCTGCAAACGATGTCATTATTCTTAAAGAACAAGTAGATCGAAAGAAGCGCATAATGGCAACTGGGAGATGCCACGTCAAATTACAAGAAAAAGACATGAGAAAAATAGAACTACATATGTCAATAAAATAGAGATAGACATAAATTCTGTAATAAATAGATTCATTCTTGGAAACATATATATATAGATGAACACATAAAATTTATATGCTTTTAAGAACATCTAAAATTGAGGAAAGAATAAAAATTTTCTTTTTTGGAATCAAAAATTTCAATTAAGCTTTATATTTTATTGCTTGTCGTTGAATCTAATTTCAGCACAAACACTAATGTTCCATTTGATTCTAGGTATGGGTTCTTATTGGACTGCTTTGTTTCATTTGATTACCTTTGCTTATTCTAAAGTGTTATTGTTTTTAGGATCTGAATCTATTATTCATTCAATAGAAACTGCCATTTGGATATTCTCCAGATAATAACCAAAATAAGCATTTCCCTTCACTTTCTTCTTTACTTTAAATAATAATAATAATAATAAGCATGTTTTTCTTTCTTCCACTCTCAGTTATTACAAGAAACCTACGCGCAAATCCGAATAATTCCAGCTTTAAACCTTCATTAATAGTATTATAACCTAAAGCTTACATATTATAATAATTTTTGGATTTGACTTCAGATTCATAATTAAACTTCAATCTTCATCCCACATGCTTACAAGTGACCATATCATCATCCTTAAATTAGGCAGAAAGTTCCTAATTAAACTCCCAACTCTGTTGGAATGGTTGATGTAAATATTTTATTTTCAAATTTTAAAGCACCTATGTATGAGATTTTTTTTCTAAAGTTATTTTGTATTTGGATCCCAAGAAGAACAAATTTTCATGAGTTGGCTCCAGGAAGAATAATAATCATCCACCAAGCAATTTGGAATGAGTAAGATCTGGAGTAGACAGGATTTAGATGTGGTTTCAGAATCTAAATAAACTGTTTGTTTGGGTTATGCGATTTAGAATCAGAGTCATTACTAATCTCATTTATGTATTTAGTTAAACCCAAAATTCATATTTAACTATATTTTACTCACATACTTTGATATTAGCTTTTGTTGCAATTTCTTTTGTTACAATAGAAACAAAATATATATTTTTTTTTACATAAAAAGGGCTTATTTTGGGAATTTTTGTTTTTATATAAATGCCTACTTTTGGCATATTTGTTCCCAAGAATGGTGACTAGCTAAGTAGAATTCATTGAAGTTAGAAAAACAAAATCAGCCAAACGGTATTAGAAACACAATCAATGGGACAGGAAAACATAAAAATAATTATAAAAAAAAAAAGTTGAAGCAATTTTCATCCACGGTCATGAACACCGATGATGGCCGCATCAAGGCAACTGCCATACCTTAGGGAAGAGGACAAGGCGGAGGCAGAGAGAGGAGGACAAAGCGATGCGTGGATGATGACATGAACATGAAGAACAACATGAAGAAAGTGGCAGAGCAAGAAAAGATATATATATATCTATTTTTTTTTTTTTCAGTAGACATGAATAAAACAAAAAATTTGAACGAAAAATACAATGTTAAAAAATTTGAACATTGTTTATTTGTATCTATTTTTTTTTAAATAAACTAAGCTTATAATAGAATTTAATTCAGTTTTAAAGTTTTGAGTCAAAAAAATTTGTGAAAATAGATAGTAGATTAGTTGATTTTCATTTATTTGAGATAATAAATTTAAAATGCGGGACTTAGAAATCAAAATCTGAGGTGAAAGTGAAGGATTTTTTAATTATATAAATGTAGTAATTAAAAGAATTTTATTGGCAAATAAGAAAACAAAGTTTATCTAACTATATAAAAAGAGCGAATGTAATCTTCATTGTTCGTTTTGGTCGTCAAAAACGCAAACAATGGTTGCGTTTCGGTGTTTCGCTCCTCTTTTTCTTTTTTTTCCCCCCTTTCTTTTTAGCCACATATCCCACTTGACACTTGCTTCTTCTTTATGAGCCACATATTCTGTCAGGCTTTTCAGGCTTCAAGCAAATCATGTGGATTGAAGGCCCACCATAATCGAGCATGCCGTCGGTTTAGTTCAAAACTTGTTCACTCTACACAATAAATGGACATGCATGTCAATAAGTATTAATAATAACTTTTTTTTTTTACTAAATAATGTTTTAACTTATCAGGAGCAAAATCTTAATACCACATAAATTAAAGATTCACCATAGACTTAATAATTACAAAATTATGAATGCAAAATAATTGACAAAATATAACTTAATAATTTGTTTATTGAGAAAATTTAGAGTTTATAAAAGTGAAATCTGAATTACAAAATATAGATGTGAGTGTAGGCTTTTTTATTTTTTTGAAAAATTATATTTTTATATTTAATGTAGTATACGTGTTATTACGTATTTAAATGGGTGTTAACATAATTTATTTTAGATAAATATAATAAAGATAAGATATAATTGAATTGGGATATTTATATCTAATGAGTGTAAATATAATTAATTTTTAGATAAATATATTACCCTAACAGCGAGTGAAAAAAGGGGAGAGAAAATCCACAAAGCTTGAAGTCATAAATCAACGTCATTAAAGGAGGGAACAGAAAGTGTGTTAAAGAACTAACAATACAAAATAAATAAATAACTCTAGGATATAACAACCTTATGTTTAACTTTAATTCCATCAAATCATAAACAAAAGTAAGCCTCTAGGGCATCTCGAATTAGTATTCCATGTGGTTTGACAAAGGAATTTTTAAATTTTTTTTTTAGTGCAATCTAGCATTGAAAGTCTCAATTTATTTATTTTATTTTTTTTTGGGAAATTATCATAATTTTGATTCGATGTGATGTACAAAGCAATGAGGGTTGGAGGTACAGATACTTTATTGGTATAATTATAATTTTGATATGGATATAGTAATTTTTGTGTGATTACAAGCTATCTTGATCCATGAGAAAGTAAACTAATTGATCCATGAGAAATTAAACTAAAATGTGACATTGTACTAGAGTTGGAGTGATAAAGCAAGAGATAAGATGAATATTGCTAACATTTATTTTGAAAAATGCTTTGAATAACAAATAGAACAAAAAAATCTATGATTAAATAAAGAAAAATTGTTACTTAAATATGATAAATTGACAATTCTCTTTCCATGAGAAAATTAATGTGATTACATTAGCAAATAAACCTAAAGAGTGTCTTAGGGAGCATTCAAGAGAATATTTCTGACATTTCCTTTCTTTAACCTACCATAGTCCCTTATCCTCGTATTTTTAAACCTTTTTATTTTCCTTTTTTATTTTCTTTCCATAAAAAGTTCAACTTTCATCGTTATCTATCATAGATATATATTTTTTTAATAAATCTTCAGTCTCAACTTTCTCGTTAGAAATTTTATTTTATTTTTGTTTGTGATCAAATTTGATTTCTGATTATGCTACAAGTATTCTTTCAATTTTTCATGATTAAATTTGTGCAATGAGTGTGTATGTGTGTTTTTTTTTTTTTTTAACTTAGACTATTATTAATGTATTTTATTGTTTAGTCCGAAAGTAAAATTTTTTTATTTTTTTTTCTTTTTGTAAATTATTTTCCATTTTCTATATTATGAAAGTTTTTAATTACTACCCAATACATGCATCGTGCGTGCTTGAACTAGTTTTTGTTATAAGAGGGAAAACCTGTGGAAAATCGTTGAATATTTTGAAATTTTAAGAAAATAGAGAGAAAAACAAGAAGGACACATGATCTCCCAGGCCTTACCTACCTCCGCTTGTGGAATAGGAACCTGCTTGGAAAATGACGAACAATTCGCTTGTGTTTGTTTAATTACTTTTCTTTTCCTTTCTTCCCCCCTTTTATCTTCTAATTTTGAATCAAATCCAACTACATCATTAATAATATGTGGTCAACAGGTCAGTAAAGTGCAAACTTCCTTGGCGCGACATATCAAATATCCAAGGTATACGCCATCACGAAAATACTTTAATAATAAAATAATAGTCTTCTATGAAGTTACGTTGTTTTGCAGTCCTCAATTTTCAATCGTCGTGGCACAGAATCCACAAAAGCAAACAGCTTCTTAGTAAAACGAATAGAATTTCCATGTTGATGTGCTACTTCGCATGGGCTGTCCAACGTTGAAATATCTTTACACAAATTGTGAGTAAAATATGTCAATCCCAACAACATGAATTCTTGCACGTTTTTCCTTACTAAGAAATTTTTATCCGCCTGCAATAGTGCTATAAATGCCCACTCATGCATGGCTTATTAACTACACCCCCATATAAGATTCTCTCTTCATCTTCTACTTAACCTACAAACTCTTTACTTACCATATTAATTTATTAGTCTTAATTTTAGGCTCTTTCAATCCTATCGATGGCGCCTTCCAAAGTCGGTTACGCATCCGATCATGTCACTGACTTTGTCATAAACAAGGGCAATGGTGCAAAGGGTCTCTCAGAAACTGGTATCCAAACTATCCCCAAGCAGTATATCCAACCTCTTGAAGAGAGGACCATGAACAAGGTCATGGTCGGAGATTCTATTCCGATCATTGATGTCTCCAATTGGGATGACCCTAAAGTGGCGTCGTCCATCTGGGATGCAGCTGAGAAGTGGGGTTTCTTTCAGATCATCAACCATGGTGTGCCCATCGAAGTGCTCGATAACGTCAAAGAGGCGACACGCCGGTTCTTTGACTTGCCTGCTGAGGAGAAGAACAAGTTTTCCAAAGAGAATACTGTGTCCAACAATGTTCGGTACATGACCAGCTTTATTCCGGAAGTGGAGAAGGCTTTAGAATGGAAAGATTACCTCAGTTTGTTTTATGTTTCTGATGATGAAGCCTCTAAGCTGTGGCCTTCTGCTTGCAAGTAAGAAAAGTTGAAATTTACATATTTATATTATGTTTGACACTTCGTCTAGAAACACTTTTTTGACACTATTCAAAAATTTTTCTATAGTATTTTCTATTACAAAAAGTCAATTAACTTTTCAAACCTATGATCTAATAATCCCTTAATTCGTGCATATGCATACTTCTTACTGATAAATGGTAACATAGTGGTTGATCGATTTCATAAAGGTGAAAACGTTGCTAAGTCCCATTTTTTTAACTTACTATAAAAGAATATAATTAGCTGGTAATCATAAGATTTTGATTGCATTTTTGCATCGATAATTCCCGTAACATGCATACATATAACATGTCAATATCATTCTTTTATTATAATCTTTTTTCAGGGATCAAGTGTTGGAATACATGAACAAGAGCGAGAAAGTTGTAAGCCAACTTTTAAGTGTGCTAATGAAGGGGCTAAATGTGACAAAAATAGATAGTGAAAAAGAGAAGCTTCTTTCAGGTTCAAGGAGGATTAACTTGAATTACTATCCTATTTGTCCAAATCCGGAGCTAACTGTTGGAGTTGGTCGCCACTCTGATGTCTCCACACTTACTGTTCTTCTTCAAGATGACATTGGTGGGCTTTACGTGCGAGTGGAGGCTAAAGACAGTTGGGTCCATGTCCCACCAATAAAGGGATCTCTTGTTATAAACATTGGCGATGCATTGCAAATATTCAGTAATGGACGATACAGAAGCATTGAGCATAGAGTCGCTGCTAATGGTGAAAGTAACAGAATCTCAGTTCCAATATTTGTGAATCCAAGGCCAACTGATATCATCTCTCCCTTGCCTGAAGTGCTCACCAATACCGGAGAGGAGCCGATCTATAAATCAGTTCTTTATTCGGACTATGTCAAGCACTTCTACAGGAAGGCTCACGACGGAAAGCTTACCATTGATTTTGCTAAGAAATAATACGTTTATTTATATGTTCTTATTAGAATAGACTTGCTTCTATAAATGATGAAATAAATACACTTTTGATGAAAATTAAGCATGAGTGTCGAAAGATGTAAGGTTAGACAGTAAATTTTATTTATTTTATTGAAAATGAATAAATTCTATCCATTTTTGATCCAGAGACATTTCTCGTTCATCCTTGAGTTTATTTACTATAATTACGTCTAAATTCGAGATTGGGATGTTTTGTATTTATAGTACTGTTGTTTGGAGTATTTCATTTATATACATTTTCATTTATAAGCACACAACTACGCAGACCAACTAAGCGCACGGTATATCTAAGTAACCCCAATAAACTAAAGATATCAAAGTTACGGAAAAACGACACAAACTGTGAAAGACAACAATTAAAAAAAATGACACAAAATTGTAAACGACAATGATTTCAGACCAAAAATAAATAAATAAATAAAGAAGCCTTAGAAATGATAAGGATCTAAATCCACGTATCCAAATAACTAAAATAAGACCGCTTTGTGTGATAACTAATTATTAAATGATTATTGTGATTAATTAATGATGTGATCCTAAATGTAAAAATTAGTTTCATGTCGGTCTTACTGAGTATCTGAGTATCTAGGATCAA
Organism: Antiaris toxicaria; assembly: GCA_035233585.1. Classification (NCBI taxonomy): domain Eukaryota; kingdom Viridiplantae; phylum Streptophyta; class Magnoliopsida; order Rosales; family Moraceae; genus Antiaris; species Antiaris toxicaria. The sequence goes on from CP141155.1 coordinate 5,738,326, forward strand.
ACTCCCATATACTTCTCTTAAGATTTTCAAAAAATATTTTTCAAAACTACTGTAAATGGAATATGATAAAACGGAAAATTCAAATTAAAAAAAAAAAAAAATTCAAGCAATGTCTTAACAACAAAAACAATAGAAAGAGAAAAAAATCGACAACAAATTACTTGAACCACACACAAAAAATATATATATATACATATACATATATATACATGCACACACAAAAATAGTTACATGACAGAGTAAAGGACCCCAACAATCGATAAAATGAAAATATACTTAAAAAAAGGTTAGGGGGCATTTGGAGAAAATATTCAATTTTAATTTTACTCAAATACAATACAATTTTATACCAAATACAAATTTTACAACAGTGCTACGAAAACAATTACTATTCAAAATATTTTTAAAACAATCACATCAACTTTTCAATTCTAAAATACTTTTTATCCAAACACACATTTCACTCAAATACAAAACAAATACTTTTCAACCAAATACAATATTAAAAAACAAATATTTTTCAACCAAATACAATATTTAAAAAACAAATTTTATTCAAATACAATCAAAATACAATGCGTTTACCAAACGCCCCCTTAATCTCTAAATTCCAATATTGCTAAAAAGTAGTCATTTTAGATTTATCTGTTAATAAATAGACAGTATAAATCCTATACTATACAGAGGTTTGATGTCCAAGTTTTAATGCTGTATTTAACAGGTAGCAAAATTATTATCTGTAAATTTTCTCTTATTATATTGCTCAGATTATTGAACTATAGTATTGGTGATTTGACATCTTTTATAACCTTTCTTAATTAATCACAATTACCTTTAAATAAAATAATATAACTTTATACTTGGTGATAGATTATTAAATTGTCACATCATGCATATCTAATATTTTCTATCGTAAAGCTACTTTATTTTTGCAACATTATTTTATGTGATATTAAATTATCACATCATAAAATCATATTAAAACCTTATCATATTCTACTTATTTGTTCATACTATATTCTAATATTACAACAATTCCTTGTAACATTTTAATTTATTTGCCACATCGTCAAAAACATATTAGTCATAACTTTACGTTAAAATATAACCTAAGCTTGAAATTACATAGGAAATTTTAGTGAATTTTCAGTATTAATGCAAAAATTTCCTTATTAAAAGTTTGGTTAAATAAATTTAAATTTATTGGAAAGTTACAATTTACGCCCTAAACTTTAAATTTTGACAATTTGCATCCTGAATTTACAAATCCGTAGCAATTTCCAACCCATTGGTAAACAATATTGATTTTTTAATGAAAATTGGCTCTTTACTTGCATATAGGCAGTTAATTAAGAGTATACAGTTTTCTTTTTAATCAATGTTAATTTGAATTTATATTTATAACAAAGTTAATTCAAATTTTTCAATTTTTATAAAACTTAATTAAAGATCTTAATCTCGATAAATTTAGTTTAACATAGACAAAAATGATTATTCATATCATGAGTTAACAACTGATGTATAAATCACAAACCAATTTCCTTCAAAAGATTAATATTATTATTAATGGGGTGTAAATTACTATACATTTACAAGTTTAAGATATAAATTATCAAATTAAAAAATTCATGTGCAAATTGTAACCTTTAGATAAGTTTATGGTGTACTTATTGATAAGGCGCATTTACCATATATTTCTCATCGGTAATTTGTTGGTTTTTCCGAGTTTATGTTTGGTATTTTGGTGTGTTTTGTTCACAATTGAATAAGTAGGTGATTCAAGCATTTGGAGTGTTTCTAAAGCTAAAAGATCAAGTTGCAGTGAATTCCGTTTCGGCTGCGGCGAGAAAAGCACTCGAGGAGTAATTTGTGCGGAATCAATCTCGCCGCAGCGAGATCCTTTTCTACTGCAGTGAGTTTCGTGTAAAAATTTTGATGAATTTTGAAGCCAGAAACTCACCGCGGCGAGTTCCTTTTCTGCCGCGGCGAGTTGCGATTGATTTGTTACATGTTTAAGACTTTTTAGATCGGTACTTCTTATATAAATAGCAAAGTTTCGACCTAAAAAGAGGACTTTTGGCAGAGGAATGAACCCTAGAGAGCTTGGAGGCCATTCTAGCCAAGAGGAGGTGGATTTGGAGATTAAAGATGGCTTCTCAAGAGTTTTCATCTCTTAATTCCTTTCTTTTTCTTTATTGTTGATATGATGAACACCATGACTGTTTCTATATTGAACATGCTTGGCTAAATTCTTAGTTAGGAATTTAATGTAATCTAGCTAAATACTATGTTTTGAGTGTCAATTTCATTTATTTAATTTTTCCATTCAGTTTATTTGTTCTATTCCATTCTTAATGCTTCTAAATTTTTGATCAACTTTTAGATGATTTTGAATTTGATATTTAGCGCCCGGGAGGGGAAATATTGAATTGGAACATGGGTAGAATAATCTAGGCTAATTAATTAGTTGGGAAACAGTTAATTACCTTGGAAACCTTTCCAGAGAATCAAGTTCTTAAGGGATTTCTATTTCTTAGTTTTCGCGCAAGAATGTAGAAATTGGGAATTAGGAATACATTTGATTTAGCGTTCGAAAGAGGGAATTAAATACATTAGAATTCTTGGTTTATAAACTAGGAAAATAAATTGGTGTTTGGCATGAAAAGCATAGTTGAAGGTTAGGTGAAATCAAATCCCTAGTGTTTAATCATATCAGTTCTTTTGCAAATTGTCATTCGTTACTTTATTTCATTAATTGTTTCTTTTTATTTGTTTATTTAACTTTACAATTCAATTTAATCAGTTTCTAAATAAAGTTGATATCTCTCATATTACAATAATTAATAGGATCTAAATATTTTTCCCTATAGATTCGACAACCCTTCTCATCATTATACTATTAAAACTTGACACCATACACTTGCAGTTTTGCACACTTAAAAATATCGCAACAAGTTTTTGGCGCCATTACCAGGGAGAACTAATTTAAATTTTGTTAATATTGTTATCAAGTGATATTAGCTTTAATTCAGATTTGTATTTTTTTTTTATTAAACTTGTTTACTTATGCTCGACAGGTGAATAGGTATTTGTATGGTTCGGTCTCAAAAAGGTGAATTAACTCCTTACAATCCTGAGATTGAAAGGACTGTTAGAAGAAATAGAGCTGAACGATGATAGAGACAAGCTCTTGAGACCTAAGTAATGGCAGACAATCAGGATCATCAACGGGTTGATAGAACAAGCTCAGGTTCAACAGGAAACTATTCACAATTATTTCAGGCCTGTGGTGAATGAGAACTATTCAGGTATTACTCAACCACACATTGCTACTAATAACTTTGAGTTGAAGCCATCTCTGATTACACTAGTGTAGTAGAATCAGTTTGGGGGAGCATCATTGGAAAATCCTCATCCTAATTTGGCCTCATTTTTGAAGGTGATTGATACAATAAAGATGAATGGCATTTCTAAAGATGCCATTCAGTTGTGCTTGTTATCCCATTCTCACTAAGAGATAAGGCAAAGGCATGGCTTCAGAGTCTTCAGCCAGGGAGCATTACTACTTGGACTATGATGCATGAGAAATTTTTGTCCAAGTATTTTCTTCCAGGAAAAACAACTCAGCTGAGAGCTGAAATTGACACCTTCAAGCAGCAAGAATATGAGCCTCTCCATGAGGCTTAGGATCATTACAAGGAGTTATTGCGTCGATGTCCCCAACATGGTTATGATGATTGGGTGCAAGTTTAGATGTTTTATAATGGTATTAATGCTCAAGCGAAGAACTTCATTGATGCAGCTTCAGGGGGCAGTCTATGGTCAAAATCGACTCCAAAGGCATTTGAGCTACTTGAAGATATATCTGCCAACAGTTTCCAATGGCCATCAGAGCGCAGTATTACAAGGAAGCCAGCAGGGGTTTATGAAGTTGATCAATTTACTGCTCAGTCAGCCAAGATCGATATGTTGACCACCCGCTTTAACTCTCTTAATGCAGTAGGAGCAGGTCCTAGTGCCGGAGCTAAAACTAATATGGAGTAGGTGAAATTTGTGAACGATAGAAATTTTGGTTTCAGGAGTAATCAGTCTTAGAGTTACAACAACAATAATTACCCGAATTACAAGAACCAACAGTTGCTGTCCTATGGCAACAACCATAATGCCCTTTAGTCACCGCACGAACAGTTCAATCAGTAGTTAGATAAGAGGCCATCAACGGAAGACACTTTGAACAAGTTCATGGCAAACAGCTAAATTGTTCCGACGTACTGACTCTAGAATTAATAGCATGGAATCACAAATGGAGAGCATGGGAGTTGCTTTGAAATCTCTTGAAGTACAGGTTGGCCAGATAGCCAATGCAGTTAATGCTTAACAGAAAGGAAAGCTTTCAAGTGATACTGTAATGAACCCGAGGGAGCAGTGCAATGTCATTCTACTGAGAAACGGCAAAGAAATTCAGGGTAGAGACGTGGAGGTGAAAGTAAATCAAGATGAAGCTAAGTCATCCAAGACAAAAAAAAGAGGTGCCTAAAGAGAAAAAGAAAGAAGAGCAAAAAGGGGTGTTTCTGGATAACTCGCCGATCAGTGATGGTTCTCTCCCATGCCCTCAGAGGTTTCAAAAGAAGAAATTGGATGAACAGTTTGGGAAGTTTTTGGATATACTCAAGAAAATCCACATCAACATCCTATTCCTAGATGCCTTAGAGCAGATGCCTAATTATGGGAAAATTTTGAAAGAGATCATGTCGACGAACAGGCGGCTCAAAGATTTTGAGACAGTTAAGCTCACTGAAGAGTGCAGTGCAATTCTGCAAAAGAAGTTACCCTAGAAGCTGAAAGATCTGGGGAGTTTCACTATCCCGTATAATATTGAAGGTACCTCTTTTAACAAGGCTTTGTGTGATCTGGGGGCGAGCATTAATCTTATGCCGTTGTCTGCATTTAAAATGTTAGGAATGGGAGAAGTTAAACCTAGCACTATCACTTTACAGTTGGCGGATAGATCTCTCACTTATCCGCATGGAGTTATTGAGGACGTGCTAGTCAAAGTCGACAAATTCATATTTCCAGTTGACTTTGTGGTTTTGGATATAGAAGAGGATGCTGACATGCCTCTAATTTTGGGTCATCTATTCCTGGCTACATCTCAAGCACTTATCGATATGGAGAGTGGAGAACTAACCTTGCGTGCCAATGATGACAAGGTTAAGTTTAGTTTCTACAAAAGCGATTAGGACCCAAATGAAATTCAAATGTACCATAACATAGAAATGGTCACAAGTGCTCCCAATGATAAGCTGAAAAGGAGAGTATTTCAACCTGGGGACAAGGTTCATCTTCATCGATCCCGATGGAAAAAGGCACTTAGCTTGAATAAATCAAAGTAGACCAGTCTTTTCACTATACTCCAAATACTACCTCATGGTGACATCGAGCTGAAAGGACAGAATAAACACGTTTTTCATTTTAATCAATGGCGAGTCAAGCATCTTGAAGAAGATGGAGATTTCAGTGAGGAGGAACTCTTTTTACGAGCTCACGGTTGAAATCAATATCCTGTCCAAGTCTGGCTGAAGCTGTTAAACTTAGCGCTTGTTGGGAGGCAACCCAATTGACACACTGTCACTGGTTTTCAGGGAAGTCCTTTTATCCTTATCTTCTTTTTCTTACATTGAGGGCAATGCAATTCTTAAGTTTGGGGATGTAGTCAATTTGTGTAATTCATTTTTTTTGTTGTTTAGATCGTTATGTTGTTTTTTTTTTTTTTTTTTTTTTGGTTTTGTTTTGCTTGGTTTGAAAAAACAAATTGTGATTGGGTGGTGATTTAATGGAGTCTTAAGCTGATGATATGTGTGCTTGAATTTCCTATAACTTGTTAAAAGTGATAAACATTGTGATTTGGTGTGTGATTTGCTCTTGTGCTAATTGGAATTTTACTTTGTGACTTGTTGATTATTTTAAAGAACATATTCCTGACTGGTTAGTTGTTATTAGCTTAGAGAAAGTTTATGCAATTGGTGATTATTTTGTAATTTTATGTGAACTCTAGAACCACTTTGAGAGTTACTTGAAGTGAAATCTTAGGCAAGCATATTGTTGAAAAAAAAAAAGTTTAGGGGTGTTAAGCAGTTAATAAAAATAATACAAAAAATAAAATAAAATAAATATCTGGACTTACTTCACTATCTTGAGCCACCTAGTAACCAGGAGTAACATAAGGCCCATGTGTATTTTTGTGTCAAAAAGTAGTTCAAGATATGAGTACAACGTCTCTTAATTGTGACTCTGTTGAGTAACCGGGTGTCTTTATCACAAATGTTGGCATTCGCGTCAAAAGGCAGTGATAACATGAGCGATTGTCCAATCATTAAAAAAAAAAAAAAAAGGGAATTTTTTTTTCAGCTGAAGACTCCTTACAGGCTGATAAAGTTCTTTTGATCCTCAATGGTATGTTTTGCCTACATTAGTGAAGAGTGATTCGAAAATTTGGCATACGAAGTTTTGTGAGTTGTTTTATGATTGTTGGTTGCATGAGCTTATTTGGGTTGGTAATAATTAAGTAGAAAGGAATTGCACACACACACCCTCAAAAGTTAGAAAGTTGAATGAAATTGGTACTTGAGTGAAAAACATATGAAGTTATAATGTTGTGAAAATTTTAATAAGTTACAGGTTTGTTTGGTCCTTAGACATTTTTTTAGATGAAATTGAATTACTACCTGATCACTTGAATGTTGAGTTTTTAGTTATGTCTTTTAGTTTTATTTTGTTTTGCTCGGAACTAGCAAAATACTAAGTTTGGGGGTATTTGATAAGGCACATTTGTCATATATTTCTCATCGGTAATTTGTTGGTTTTTCCGAGTTTATGTTTGGTACTTTGGTGTGTTTTGTTCACAATTGAATAAGTAGGTGATTCAAGTATTTAGGAGTGTTTCTAAAGCTAAAAGATCAAGTTACGGGGAGTTCCGTTTTAGCTGCGATGAGAAAAGCACCCGATGAGTGATTTGTGCAGAATCAATCTCGTTGCAGCGAGATTATTTTCCGCTGCAGCGAGTTTCGCGTAAAAATTTCGACGAATTTTGAAGCTAGAAATTCGCCGCGATGAGTTCCTTTTCTGCCGTGGCGAGTTGCAATTGATTTGTTACGCATTTAAGATTTTTTAGGTCGGTGCTTCTCATATAAATAGTAAAGTTTCGACCTAAAAAGAGGACTTTTGATAGAGGAACGAACCCTAGAGAGCTTAGAGGTCATTCTAGCTTAGAAGAGGTGGATTTGGAAATTAAAGACGGCTTCTCAAGAGTTTTCATTTCTTAATTCCTTTCTTTCTCTTTATTGTTGATATGATGAACACCATGGCTGTTTCTATATTGAACATGCTTGGCTAAATTCTTAGTTAGGGATTTGATGTAATCTAGCCAGATACTATGTTTTGAGTGTCAATTTCATTTATGTAATTTTTCCATTCAGTTTATTTGTTCTATTCCGTTCTTAATGCTTCTAAATTTTCGATCAACTTTTAGATGATTTTGAATTTGATATTTAGCGCCCGAGAGAGAGAATATTGAATTGGAACATGGATAGAATAATCTAGGCTAATTAATTGGTTGGGAAACAGTTAATTGCCTTGGAAACCTTTTCAGATAATCAAATTCTTAAGGGATTTCTATTTCTTAGTTTTTGCGTAGGAATGTGGAAATTGGGAATTAAGAATACATTTAATTTAGCGCTCGGAAAAGGAAATTAAATACATTAGGATTCTTAGTTTATAAACTAGGAAAATAAATTGGTGCTTGGCATGAAAAGCATAGTTGAAGGTTAGGTGAAATCAAATCCCTAATATTTAATCATATCGATTCTTTTGCAAATTGTCATTCATTACTTTATTTCATTAATTGTTTCTTTTTATTTATTTATTTAATTTTACAATTCAATTTAATCAGTTTCAAAATAAAGTTGATATCTCTCATATTACAGTAATTAATAGGATCTAAATATTTTTTCCTGTGAATTTGACAACCCTTCTCATCATTATATTATTAAAACTTGACACCGTACACTTGCGGTTTTGCACAATTAAAAATATCACAACACTTATGCAAAAAAGCTATTTATTATAGAATATATCACTAATCATTCATTCGAAAAAAAAAATTAACCATTCTTATTGAATGATCATGATGCTTTCAAAAAATCAAAATTCTTTACCAATAGAGGAACATTATCACCATTTTTATTCAATAAGATGCCAAAGTGGATTACTAGAAATAATCAAAAGAAGTCTTTTGATAGCATAGATTTGCATTTTTCAACAATATCCCACAATCAAGACAATTATGTAAACAGGGCAATAAAGCTATGCACATAAAGTCTAAAATTGTTTTTTAAGCATGTTAATATACTTGGCGCTCTGATACTACTTGTTAGGGAGAAACCATATGTAAAACTGGCTTAACACATTTCAGAAACCTAACTTGATCCAAAGATTAACTTATTAAGTCTTGAGTCCTTCTATATATATAAATCATTTCACTTCCTTATCCACTTTTCATGTGGGACAACAAACACATGTACTTCAGCTAAAGTTTTTTTTAGCCAGTACATCCAAGCATCGTATTCCAAACGGGAGTCAACTCTTGCATGGAAAGGAGTTGAAATCATACAAGTTCACCAAATGCTCCACCATCTGCACTTGTAACAGCACAAATTGTGAACAACACCAACTCTCCATGAAAGGCAACATAGGAACTTGGCAACTGAGTATGATCGCTTGTCGAATACGAATCATTAGCTCTGATACCAGTTAGAGTGCTGAATTTGACGCCCACCATTAATTAAAAAAAAAAGAGAGAAATGCATAAAAAGATGTGATACGTGTTCTTTATGCGTATATGGGGGAACCCTTTCCTTCATTTGAAAAAATAAATCAGATCTAAGAAGCAAATTATAGGAGCATTCTAGTAGCAAGAAAACAATAAGGTTGTTGAGCGAGAGTTTTATACGTCTACAAAAGTTTTTTTTTTTCATAAGAGAAAATAGTAAGATTATCACAATTGTGAGTCTAAACTAATTTTATTATTGAGAGTATTTCTCAAGTTATTATTAAAACTTGAGAGTTTACTATATACCTATTATGTTATAGTGGAAATTTTTCTATGTATATCTCATGATTTTTCCTTTTTAAATTAAAAGTTTTTTTACGAAATAAAATTCTTAGTGCTCATTTTTATTTTTTTATACAAGTTACATCCCGAAGGGAAATTAAAATTTGTCCATATGCCAATAGAATGATATAATGACTCAAAATAACGATGATAATAATAATAATAATATTGTGGTGAACAGGTCAGTAATGTGCAAACTTCCATGGAGCTACATATCCAATACCTAAGAACAGATAAGCGGTCGCAAAAATACTTGCAAAATAATAGTGTCTCCTTTGAAGCGAAGGTTTCCATAAAAAAACATAGTCCAAAAATGCATTTGGGGTGTCTAATGTTGAAATATCTTATTTGTCCAAGTTCGAAGCTCACTATGAGAGTTGGTTGCCACTCTGATGTCTTCACACTTACTGTTTTTCTTCAAGATGACATTGGTGGGCTTTACGTGCAAGTGGAGGGCAGAGACAATTAGGTCCATGTCCCACCGATAAAAGGATCTCTTGTTATAAACATTGGTGATACTTTGTAAATATTCAATAACGAATGATACAGAAGCATTGAGCATAAAATTGCAGCTAATGACAAAAGAATAGAATCTCAATTCCAATATTTGTCAATCTAAGGCCAACTAATATTATTGCTCTCTTGCCTGAAGTACTCGCCAGTACCAGAGAGTAACCGATCTAAAAACCAGTTCTGTACTCAAACTTCGTCAAGCATTTCTGCAAAAAGGCTTAGGATGGAAAACTTACCATTGAATGTTCTGTGTGCTTGTTCTGATAACAATATAAAACTGCTTTTGTAGTTTTATTTATTTATTTACTTTAATAAAAAAAGAAATAAGTAGTATTGATCACTTGATGCAAAATAAGGACAAGGGTTGAAGGATTTAAGGTTAATGAATAAATTTAATTTATCTCTGATCCAGAGACTTTTTTTCTTATTCGTTGAGTTTACGGATTTTTTATAATTTTTTTTTTCAAATGGATATTTTGTAATTGATAATGATAGTACTGTCATTTGGACAATTTCATATATATATATATTTATATTTATATAATTACAGAGCTAAGCAAAACAGCTAAGCGCATAATATTTATAAGCACCGAAAGAAATAAAAGATAACAAAGTAATAAAAAACGACATAAACCGTAAAAGACAACAATCTAAAAATGACAAAAAATTGTAAATTACAAACAGCTAGAATCATTCTCTAAACGAAAAAAATACTAGATTCGTTGTCTTTTACCTGTCCATCATTTGCTAGTTTTTGCTTTTACCATTTGGTTCCATTTTTATTTTCTTGTTTTTTTATTAAAAACAATACAAAACTCCAAATTATATTTTTATTATTTATTACAAACATACTTATATTTTTTTTATTATTAATTACAAACAAACCATTGCATATTTTACATGCTATAATACATAAAAATTTGATTTTAAAAAAATAAGGAAAACAAATTTTGAAGCCATACAAAATTTAATGGCAGCCACTTAATTAATTCATTTTTCTTTTTGTGGGGCTATCGTTGCCACTGCATTTGTATTTGTACATATGCGGAAAAAAATTGGAAGTTGCAGATGACTTCATGCATGAAACTATGTTTAAAATTTTCCTGTTTATTTATTTTTATGAAACCAAGTTTTATGTTTTGTAACTATTTTATATATGACCACATTTTAATTTAAAAAAATCTCGTAGTTCAATATTATATAAACCAAACACTGAAAAAAAAAAAAAAAAAAAAAAAAACTTGTATGCTCCTTCCAAATTAAAAAAAAAAATCGCAAAATACTGTAACACAACATTACGTATGAGCAGACAAAGAAGAAAAATAAATAGTTTAGTTGTGATGACTTTTTTGAACTATTAAAAGGCACTACTGAAAAGCACATGCTATGCGCATGTTGAGTTAGTGAGTTCCTTGCTTGCTTTATTCTAACCAGCATTTTTTAGTCAAGATTGAGAAGGAAAAAGACATTGAAAAGGAACACATTTGAGAAAATAATTCTAACAAAGAAAATTAGAAATAAAAAATATTGATTTAGGTCACATAATGGCCAAAAAGAAGAAAGAAAAGAGAAGGGGGAAAAAAGAAGAATCAAAATCAGCGTTTCGGCCGTTTTGGTTGAAAATCTGTCAATAGTTCCATATTGGCGCATATTATATATGTAAAGATAAACACGAATAATTCAAAATTTGAAATTTAATAGTTAAAGAATGAAGGTAAGAAGAACATTTTGGGTGTGGGAAGGAATAACATTCTTGTAATAAATAACCAAAAAAGAAATAGTTTTTTGTTGCATTTATTTTGAGAAAATAAGATGACAAATCGCAGAATAAGATAGATTATTAGTTAAACAAGAAAATTAGACAATAGATTTGAAACAAAAGAACTTGGAAATGATTTCCATGTTCTCAGGTCGACACTGACGAGCGCCCCCTATTGAGACTGCCACCAACCATGGGCCCACGAATAGAAAATCGGAAAGACGAGTGAAGAGGACCGAGGTAAGTCAGGAACCAAATTAAGACAACGACAAACAATATCAGTCTCTGGTTTTTATTCTTCGTTTGGATAAAATCCCGCATTACCTCCAATTAATAATAATATTTGGTCATCTTAAAAATGTATAATAATATTTGGTCAATAAGTCAATAATGAGTAATCTTCCTTGGCGTGACATATGCACAATATATCCGATACGGCACCACGAAACTACTAGCAGATTAGTAGTCAATAATATTCATTGTTTTAAATACTAAAATATTTTAGTTTTATAAATTTCAAAGTTTAATGATAATAAAAAGATATAAATATAGTATTAGAAATATTATTGTAAACGGCGTATAATATCAAAACATGTTATTCTCACGTTTTTCTATAATAAATATAGCATTCGTATTAGTTTGTACACATGTATTTATATGTATATATTGGTGATAGTTTTTAAGCAAAACCAAACGAGTTTCAAAAGTTGACCTTTAAATATTAGTCGAACTGTAGTCCAAGTTGACGTGCTAATTCGCAAGGGCTGTCCATCTTTGAAATATCTTTATGTTGCGTGTAATTTCAATATTGAAGTATGTACTAAGATAAACATATAATTAAGTTATGATTTTAATTAAGGTGAAAGTTAATGGGATGTTTGGTAAATGTATTGTATTCGTATTATGTTTGAATATTATACATTGAATGTATTTTATATTTAGATAAAAAATATTTACTTTATATTTGAATACAATGTGTGATCGGATGAAAAGTATTTAAATTATATTTTAAAGTTAAAAAGTTGATGTGATTGATAAAAGTAAATAAAAAAGTGAGATAGAGAGAATATGATATGAATAAAAATAATATTTTATTTTCAAAATATTTTAAAATAATAAATATATTTAAGATATTATTAAAAAATATTATATTTATACATAAAATTTTTACATTACTTTAAATAAGTTCAGTTTTAATATTTTTTAAAATTATGATTAAATTTTAAATATTAAATTTAAATAAAGATAAACTGAAATAAGTAACATGACAACCTGTGTAATCAGTCATGTTAAAGGCGGGGTTGGTTGAGGACAAGTCCCATACCCCGTAATTTGAGGGTTTTGACTGAGTTCTCTGTTCACTTCCTCGTTTTTTCCTGTAGTTTTGTTTGTCGCTTTTGTTTGCCTTTTTCAACGAAGTTCCTTTTTAGGGGGGGGTGGGTACAGATTATCAATTTTAAGATGATAATAAACTCAAAAAACGACATCAACTTCAGAACTGATGAGAAGGAAACCAATAATCACACCAAATTATTAAAATAAAAAAACCTTAACAATAATAATAATAATTTTTACACCCAAGGTTTATACAAAATAATGGACATCTTTAAAAAAAAAAAAACTACAAATTCAAACAATCTCATAACAACTAATTCAAAAAGTAGAAAGTGAAAAAGCACAACAAACTTAGACCACCCAGCCACACGCACGCACAGACACAAATAATTGGACGACAACAAACTGCAGGACGACACAATTCATAAAGTGACAATGTACTTTATTGTCACTAAAAAAAAAAAAAATCAACAACAACAACAACAATAACAGCATACGAAAGTAGAAAACGACAAAAATATCAAAAACCACACTAGGGACGAGCATTAAGATAGAGAGAGAGAGGTAACGACAGAAACCGATAACAACAACGATCTTAGAAACATCAGACAATGCAAAAAAGGAAAGAATCAAGAGCTACAGTAAACGAAAATAATGAAACAGAATTAGCGACGACAACAACATGATAAAGACAATGAAAACTGGAACTAAGCAAAAAATATTGTAACTTATCCCCAAAAAAAACAAAAAAAAAAACAAAATAAACAATCTTGTAAAAAACGACAAACGAAAATAAAGAATACCAAACTATAAAACTACACTAACTAATTATGGGGATCAATATCATACACGACCAAACGTAAAAATAAGGCCGCAAACGATGTCATTATACTTAAAGAACAAGTAGATCAAAAGAAGCGCGTAATGACAACTGGGAGATGCCACGTCAAATTACAAGAAAGACATGAGAAAAATAGAACTACATATGTCAATAAAATGGAGATAGACTTAGATTATGTAATAAATAGATTCATTCCTGAAAACATATATATAGATGAACACATAAAATTTATATGCTTTAACGAACATCTAAAATTGAGAGAAGTGGAATCAAAAATTTCAATTAAGTTTTATATTTTGTTGCTTGTAGTTGAATCTAATTTCAACACAAACACTAATGTTTCATTTGGTTCTAGGTATGGGTTCTTATCAGACTGCTTTGTTTCATTTGATTACCTTTGCTTATTCTAAAGTGTTATTGTTTTTAGGATCTGAATCTATTATTCATTCAATAGAAACTGTCATTGGATATTCCCCAGATAATAGCCAAAATATGCATTTCCTTTCACTTTCTTCTTTACTTTAAAAAATAATAATAATAAGCATGTTTTTCTTTCTTCCACTCTCTCACTCCATTTGGATGAGAAGATTTTTTTTTTTTTGGAAAATAAAAAATTTTTAGATATGAAAAATAAAAAGTTATTTAGAATTTTTTTTAAAAGTGAAGAGCTGTTTGGGTAAGTGAAAACTTTTTATATTTAGAAAGCTTTTTTTTTTCATTTTTTAAAAATGAAAAATTTTAGATGTTCTGATACGAAAATTTAGAAAGATCTATTTTTCTTAGAATAGAAAATTTTTCATTTTCTAAAATTGGATGTGTCAAAGTGACGGAAGGTCAGTTATTGCAAGACACCTACGCGCAAATCCCAATAATTCCAGCTTTAAACCTTCATTAATAGTATTATAACCTAAAGCTTACATATTATAATAATTTTTGGATTTGACTTCAGATTCATAATTAAACGTCCACCTTCATCCCACATGCTTACAAGTGACCATATCATCATCCTTAAATTAGGCTGAAAGTTCCTAATTGAACTCCCAACTCTGTTGGAATGGTTGATGTAAATATTTTATTTTCAAATTTTAAAGCACCTATATATGAGATTTTTTTTTAAGTTATTTTGTATTTGGATCCCAAGAAGAACAAATTTTCATGAGTTGGCTCCTGGAAGAATAATAATCATCCACCAAGCAATTTGGAATGAGTAAGATGCGGAGTAGGCTGGATTTAGATGTGGTTTCAGAATTCAAATAAATTGTTTACTTGAGTTATGAGATTTAGAATTAGAGTCATTACTAATCTCATTTATGTATTTACTTAAACCCAAAATTCAAATTTAACTATATTTTGCTCACATGCTTTGATATTAGCTTCTGTTGCAATTTTTTTGTTACAATAGAAACAAAATATATATATATCTTTTTTACATAAAAAAGGCTTATTTGGGAATTTTTGTTTTTATATACATGCCTACTATTGGCATATTTGTTCCCAAGAATGGTGACTAGCTAAGTAGAATTCATTGAAGTTAGAAAAACAAAATCAGCCAAACGGTATTAGAAACACAATCAATGGGACAGGAAAACATAAAAAGAATTAAAAAAAAAAAAAGTTGAAGCAATTTTCATCCACGGTCATGAACACCGATGATGGCCACATCAAGGCAACTGCCATACCTTAGGGAAGAGGACAAGGCGGAGGCAGAGAGAGGAGGACAAAGCCATGCGTGGATGATGACATGAACATGAAGAACAACATGAAGAAAGTGGCAGAGCAAGAAAAGATGTACATATCTTTTTTTTTTTTTTTTTCAGGAGACATGAATAAAACAAAAAATTTGAACAAAAAATAAAATGTTAAAAAATTTGAACATTGTTTATTTACATCTTTTTTTTAAATAAACTAAGTTTATAATAGTATTTAATTCAGTTTTAAAGTTTTGAGTAAAAAAAATTGTGAAAATAGATCATAGATTAGTTGATTTTCATTTATTTGAGATAATAAATTTAAAATGCGGGACTTAGAAATCAAAATCTAAGGTGAAAGTGAAGGATTTTTTAATTATATAAATGTAGTAATTAAAAGAATTTTATTGGCAAATAAGAAACAAAGTTTATCTAACTGTATAAAAAGAGCCAATGTAGTCTTCATTGTTCATTTTGGTCGTCAAAAACGCAAACAATGGTTGCGTTTTGGTGTTTCGCTCCTCTTTTTCTTTTTTTTCCCCCCCTTTCTTTTTAGCCACATATCCCACCTGACACTCGCTTCTTCTTTATGAGCCACATATTCTGTCAGGCTTTTCAGGCTTCAAGCAAATCATGTGGATTGAAGGCCCACCATAACCGAGCATGCCATCGGTTTAGTTCAAAAACTTGTTCACTCTACACAATAAATGGACATGCATGTCAATTAGTATTAATAATAACTTTTTTTTTTACTAAATAATGTTTTAACTTATCAGGAGCAAAATCTTAATACCACATAAATTAAAGATTCACCATAGACTTAATGATTACAAAATTATGAATGCAAAATAATTGACAAAATATAACTTAATAATTTGTTTATTGAGAAAATTTAGAGTTTATAAAAGTGAAATCTGAATTACAAAATATAGATGTGAGTGTACGCTTTTTTATTTTTTTAAAAAATTATATTTTTATATTTAATGTAGTATACGTGTTATTATGTGTTTAAATGGGTGTTAACATAATTTATTTTAGATAAATATAATAAAGATAAGATATAATTGAATTGGGATATTTATATTTAATGAGTGTAAATATAATTAATTTTTAGATAAATATGTTACCCTAACTGTGAGTGAAAAAAGGGGAGAGAAAATCCACAAAGCTTGAAGTCATAAACCAACGTCATTAGAGGAGGGAACGGAAAGTGTGTTAAAGAACTAACAATACAAAATAAATAAATAAATAAATAACTCAAGGATATAACAACCTTATGTTTGACTTTAATTCTATCAAATCATAAACAAAAGTAAGCCTCTAGGACATCTTAAATTAGTATTCCATATGGTTTGACAGAGGAATTTTTAAATTTGTTTTAATATTATCTAGCATTGAAAGTCTCAATTTATTTATTTTATTTTTCTTGGCAAATTATTTTAATTTTGATTCGATATGATGTACAAAGCAATGAGGGTTGGAGGTACAGATACTTTATTGGTATAATTATAATTTTGATATGGATATAGTAATTTTTGTGTGATTACAAGCTATCTTGATCCATGAGAAAGTAAACTAAAATGTGACATTATACTAGAGTTGGAGTGACAGAGCAAGAAATAAGATGAATATTGCTAACATTTATTTTGAAAAATGCTTTAAATAACAAACAGAACAAAAAAATCTATGATTAAATAAAGAAAAATTATTACTTAAATATGATAAATTGACAATGCTCTTTCTATGAGAAAATTAATGTGATTACATTAGCAAATAAACTTAAAAGAGTGTTTTAGGAAGCGTTCAAGAGAATATTTCTGACATTTCCTTTTTCTTTAACCTACCATAGTCGCTTGCCCTCATATTTTTATACCTTTTTTATTTTCCTTTTTTATTTTCTTTCCATTAGAAGTTCAATTTTCATCATTATCTATCATAGATATATATATTTTTTAATAAATCTTCAATCTGAACTTTCTCATTCGAAATTTTATTTTATTTTTGTTTGTGATCAAATTTGATTTCTGATTATACTACAAGTATTCTTTCAATTTTTCATGATTAAATTTGTTCAATGAGTGTGTATGTGTTTTTTTTTTTTTAACTTAGACTATTATTAATGTATTTCATTGTTTAGTAAAATTTTTTTATTTTTTTTCCTTTTGGTAAATTATTTTCCATTTTCTATATTATGAAAGTTTTTAATTACTACCCAATACATGCATCGCGTGCTTGAACTAGTTTTTGTTATAAGAGGGAAAACCTGTGGAAAATCGTTGAATATTTTGAAATTTTACAAAAATAAAGAGAAAACAAGAAGGACACATGATCTCCCAGGCCTTACCTACCTCCGCTTGTGGAATAGGAACCTGCTTGGAAAATGACGAACAATCCGCTTGCGTTTGTTTAATTACTTTTCTTTTCCTTTTTTCCCCCCTTTTATCTTCTAATTTTGAATCAAATCCAACTACATCATTAATAATATGTGGTCAACAGGTCAGTAAAGTGCAAGCTTCCTTGGCGCGACATATCAAATATCCAAGGTATACGCCATCACGAAAATACTTTAATAATAAAATAATAGTCTTCTATGAAGTTACTTTGTTTTGCAGTCCTCAATTTTCAATCGTCGTGGCACAGAATCCACAAAAGCAAACAGCTTCTTAGTAAAACGAATAGAATTTCCATGTTGATGTGCTACTTCGCATGGGCTGTCCAACGTTGAAATATCTTTACACAAATTGTGAGTAAAATATGTCAATCCCAACAACATGAATTCTTGCACGTTTTTCCTTACTAAGAAATTTTTATCCGCCTGCAAGAGTACTATAAATGCCCACTCATGCATGGCTTATTAACCACACCCCCATATAAGATTCTCTCTTCATCCTCTACTTAACCTACAAACTCTTTACTTACCATATTAATTATTTAGTCTTAATTTTAGGCTCTTTCAATCCTATCAATGGCGCCTTCCAAAGTCGGTTACGCATCCGATCATGTCACTGACTTTGTCATAAACAAGGGCAATGGTGCAAAGGGTCTCTCAGAAACTGGTATCCAAACTATCCCCAAGCAGTATATCCAACCTCTTGAAGAGAGGACCATGAACAAGGTCATGGTCGGAGAGTCTATTCCGATCATTGATGTCTCCAATTGGGATGACCCTAAAGTGGCATCGTCCATCTGCGATGCAGCTGAGAAGTGGGGTTTCTTTCAGATCATCAACCATGGTGTGCCCATCGAAGTGCTCGATAACGTCAAAGAGGCAACATGCCGGTTCTTTGACTTGCCTGCTGAGGAGAAGAACAAGTATTCCAAAGAGAATACTGTGTCCAACAATGTTCGGTACATGACTAGCTTTATTCCGGAAGTGGAGAAGGCTTTAGAATGGAAAGATTACCTCAGTTTGTTTTATGTTTCTGATGATGAAGCCTCTAGGCTGTGGCCTTCTGCTTGCAAGTAAGAAAAGTTGAAATTTAGATAATTATATTATGTTTGACCCTTCGTCTAAAAACACTTTTTTAACACTATTCAAAAATTTTTCTATAGTATTTTCTATTGCAAAAAGTCAATTAACTTTTCAAACCTATGATCTAATAACCCCTTAATTCGTGCATATGCATACTTATTACTGGTAAATGGTAACATAGTGGTTGATCGATTTCATAAAGGTGAAAACGTTGCTAAGTCCCATTGTTTTTAACTTACCATAAAAGAATATAATTAGCTGATGATCGTAAGATTTTGGTTGAATTTTTGCATCGATAATTCCCATAATGTGCATACATATTTAGTATATATGTATACACACATATAACATGTCAATAACATTCTTTTATTATAACCTTTTTTCAGAGATCAAGTGTTGGAATACATGAACAAGAGCGAGAAAGTTGTAAGCCAACTTTTAAGTGTGCTAATGAAGGGGTTAAATGTGACAGAAATAGATAGTGAAAAAGATAAGCTTCTTTCAGGTTCAAGAAGGATTAACTTAAATTACTATCCTATTTGCCCAAATCCGGAGCTAACTGTTGGAGTTGGTCGCCACTCTGATGTCTCCACACTTACTGTTCTTCTTCAAGATGACATTGGTGGGCTTTACGTGCGAGTGGAGGCTAAAGATAGTTGGGTCCATGTCCCACCAATAAAAGGGTCTCTTGTTATAAACATTGGCGATGCATTGCAAATATTCAGTAACGGACGATACAGAAGCATTGAGCATAGAGTCGCTGCTAATGGTGAAAGTAACAGAATCTCAGTTCCAATATTTGTGAATCCAAGGCCAACTGATATCATCTCTCCCTTGCCTGAAGTGCTCGCCAGTACCGGAAAGGAGCCGATCTATAAACCAGTTCTTTATTCGGACTATGTCAAGCACTTCTACAGGAAGGCTCACGACGGAAAGCTTACCATTGATTTTGCTAAGAAATAATACGTTTATTTATATGTTCTTATTAGAATGGACTTGCTTCTATAGATGATGAAATAAATACACTTTTGATGAAAATTAAGCATGAGTGTCGAAAGATGTAAGGTTAGAGAGTAAATTTTATTTATTTTATTGAAAATGAATAAATTCTATCAATTTCTGATCCAGAGACATTTCTCGTTCATCCTTGAGTTTATTTACTATAATTACGTCTAAATTCGAGATTGGGATGTTTTGTATTTATAGTACTGTTGTTTGGAGTATTTCATGTATATACATTTTCATTTATAAGCACACAACTACGCAGACCAACTAAGCGCACGGTATATCTAAGTAACCCCAATAAACTAAAGATATCAAAGTTACGGAAAAACGACACAAACTGTGAAAGACAACAATTAAAAAAAATGACACAAAATTGTAAACGACAATGATTTCAGACCAAAAATAAATAAATAAATAAAGAGGCTTTAGAAATGATAAGGATCTAAATCCACGTATCCAAATAACTAAAATAAGACCGCTTTGTGTGATAACTAATTATTAAATGATTATTGTGATTAATTAATGATGTGATCCTAAATGTAAAAATTAGTTTCATGTTGGTCTTACTGAGTATCTGAGTATCTAGGATCATACTCCCATATACTTCTCTTAAGATTTTCAAAAAATATTTTTCAAAACTACTGTAAATGGAATATGACAAAACTGAAAATTCAAATTAAAAAAAAAAAAAACAAAATCAAGCAATGTCTTAACAACAAAAACAATTGAAAGAGAAAAAAACGACAACAAATTACTTGAACCACACACAAAAAATATATATATACACATATACATATATATACATACACACACAAAAATAGTTACGTGACAGAGTAAAGGACCCCAACAATCGATAAAATGAAAATATACTTAAAAAAAGTTTAGGGGGCATTTGGAGAAAATATTCAATTTTAATTTTACTCAAATACAATACAATTTTATACCAAACACAAATTTTGCAACAGTGCTACAAAAACAATTACTATTCAAAACATTTTTAAAACAATTACATCAACTTTTCAATTCCACTATTTATCTCTACTTTTACCAATCACATCAACTTTTCAATTCTAAAATACTTTTCATCTAAACACACATTTCACTCAAATACAAAACAAATACTTTTCAACCAAATACAATATTTAAAAAACAAATACTTTTCAACCAAATACAATATTTAAAAAGCAAATTTTATTCAAATACAATTAAAATACAATGTGTTTACCAAACGCCCCCTTAATCTCTAAATTCCAATATTGCTAAAAAGTAGTCATTTTAGATTTATCTGTTAATAAATAGACAGTATAAATCCTATACTATACAGAGGTTTGATGTCCAAGTTTTAATGCTGTATTTAACAGGTAGCAAAATTATTATCTGTAAATTTTCTCTTATTATATTGCTTAGATTATTGAACTATAGTATTGGTGATTTGACATCTTTTATAACCTTTCTTAATTAATCACAATTACCTTTAAATAAAATAATATGACTTTATACTTGGTGATAGATTATTAAATTATCACATCATGCATATCTAATATTTTCTATTGTAAAGCTACTTTATTTTTGTAACATTATTCTATGTGATATTAAATTATCACATAAAAAAATCATATTAAAACCTTATCACATTCTACTTATTTGTTCACACTATATTCTAATATTACAACAATTCCTTGTAACATTTTAATTTATTTGCCACATCATCAAAAACATATTAATCTTAATTTTGCGTTAAAATATAACCTAAGCTTGAAATTACATAGGAAATTTTAGTGAATTTTCAGTATTACTGCAAAAAATTCCTTATTAAAAGTTTGGTTAAATAAATTTAAATTTATTGGAAAGTTACAATTTACGCCCTAAACTTTAAATTTTGACAATTTGCATCCTGAACTTATAAATCCGTAGCAATTTCCAACCCATTAGTAAACAATATTTATTTTTTTAATGAAAATTAGCTCTTTACTTGCATATAGGCTGTTAATTAAGAGTATACAGTTTTTTTTAATCAATGTTAATCTAAATTTATATTTATAACAAAGTTAATTCAAACTTTTCTATTTTAATAAAACTTAATTAAAGATCTTAACCTCGATAGATTTAGTTTAACATAGACAAAAATGATTATTCATATCATGAGTTAATAACTCATGTACAAATCACATACCAATTTCCTTCAAAAAATTAATATTATTATTAATGGGGTGTAAATTGCTATACATTTACAAGTTTAAGATGTAAATTATCAAATTAAAACATTCATGTGCGAATTGTAACCTTGAGATAAGTTTATGGTGTACTTATGTAAAAAAGCTATTTATTATAGAATATATCACTAATCATTCATTCGGAAAAAAAAAAAATTTAACCATTCTTATTGGATGATCATGATGCTTTCAAAAAATCGCAATTATTTATCAATGGAGGAACATTATCACCATTTTTATTCAATGAGATGCCAAAGTGGATTACTAGAAATAATCACAAGAAGTCTTTTGATAGCATAGATTTTTATTTTTCAACAATATCCCACGATCAAAACAATTATGTAAATAGAGCAATAAAGCTATGCACGTAAAGTCTAAAATTATTTTTAAGCATGTTGATATACCTAGCGCTTTGATACCATTTGTTAGAGAGAAACCATATGTGAAACTGGCTTAACACATTTCAGAAACCCAACTTGACGTAAAGATTAACCTATTAAGTCTTGAGTCCGTCTATATATATAAACCATTTCACTTCCTTATCCACTTTCCATGTGGGACAATAGACACATGTACTTTTCTCAATAATTTTCCCATCATGTGTGTATTCACTAAGCTCCCCCTTTAGCCAAAGTTTTTTTTTAGCCAGTACATCTAAGCATCGTACTCCAAATGAGAGCTAACTCTTACATGGAAAGGAGTCGAAACCATACGAGCTCACCAAATGCTCCACCATTTGCATTTGTAACAACACCAACTGTAGACAACACCAACTCTCCACGAGAGGCAACATAGGAACTTGGCAACTAAATGTGATCGCTTGGTGAATACGCATCATCAGCTCTGATAGCCGTTAGAGTGCTAAATTCGATGCCCACCATTAATTAAAAAAAAAAAAGAGAAATGTGTAAAAAGATGTGATACGTGTTCCTTACGCGTATATGGTGGAGCCTTTTCCTTCATTTGAAAAACAAATCAAATCTAAGAAGCAAATTATAGGAGCATTCTAATAGCAAGAAAAAAATGAGATTGTTGAGCGAGAGTTTTATACGTTTACAAAAGTTTTTTTTTTTTTTTTGCATAAGAGAAAATAGTGAAATTACTACATTTGTGAGTGTAAGAGAATTTTATTATTGAGAGTGTTCCTCAAGTTATTATTAAAACTTGAGAGTTTGTTATATACCTATTATTTTATAGTGGAAGTTTTTCTATGTAATCTTATAATTTTTCCTTTTCAAATTAAAAGGTCTTTTCAACGAGATAAAATTCTTAGTGTCTATTTTTATTTTTCTATACAAGTTACATCCCGAAGAGAAACTGAAATTTGTCCATATGCCAACAGAATGATACAATGAATCAAAATAACGATGATGATAATAATAATAATAATAATAATAATAATATATTGTGGTGAACAGGCCAGTAATGTGCAAACTTCCATGGAGCTACATATCTAATAACCAAAAACAGATAAGCAGTTGCAAAAATACTTGCAAAATAATAGTGTCTCCTTTGAAGCTAAGGTTTCCATAAAAAAACATAGTCCGAAAATGCATTTGGGGCATCTAATGTTGAAATATCTTATTTATCCAAGTTCGAAGCTCACTGTGAGAGTTGGTCGCCACTCTGATGTCCCCATACTTTGCTGTTTTTCTTCAAGATGACATTGGTGGGCTTTACATGTGAGTGGAGGGTAGAGACAATTGGGTCCATACCCCACCAATAAAAGGATCTCTTGTTATAAACATTGGTGATACTTTGTAAATATTTAGCGACAAATGATACTGAAGCATTGAGCATAAAATCACAGCTAATAACAAAAGAATAGAATCTCAATTCCAATATTTGTCAATCCAAGGCCAACTGATATTATCGCTTTCTTGCTTGAAGTACTCGCCAGTACCAGAGAGTAACCGATCTAAAAACCAGTTCTGTACTCAAACTACATCAAGCATTTCTGCAGAAAGGCTCACGATGGAAAACTTACCATTGAATGTTCTGTGTGTTTGTGATGTCCCCCATGTACGTTACCATACCAATCAGCCGAGCTCTGACGCCGACCGTGATGGCTAGCAACCTTGTGGGTCGTCATCCTCTTACTTAACATACTTAACTTTCCATTCTTAAAGTTCTCATTTTGAAGCAGAAGCAAATTTCTATAGAATCTATAACTCTATCATACTCTTATAACATATAATTCATAAATTTCTTTCTTTCATCTTCCTTTTTGAACGTTCAGCGAAAGACTCATGATAGTACCATACTCTCGCCTAGTCCCTTGGCACGTGCAGATCCGTCCGTTGTCCATCATATTACTTTAAACTAACAGGTTACTTACCTGCAACATGTAAACAACTAATGAGCTAGATGCTCAGTAAGTTCAAACATACATTCATTAACTTATAAATACTAGTAATATATATTATTACTAGAATATATGACATCATGTACATCGTCTATACATATCATCAAAACATAACATAATATGTTAGCCTCTTCATGCTCATTTATTTCTTCGTTCATCGTTCTTATCATTCTATCGATCATCTCTTATTATTCTAATCTAATCTCTTCATTTCTTTTCTTTTCATTCCTATCATTTCTTAACTTTCTGTTCTAAACCTTTATAACTTTTCTATCGTTTTGTCTTCATCTCTTATCTTTTCGTACCTTATAAGCTAGTAACATATACACTAGCATAACATCACGTAAAAACGTGTCATTCACACCATACACATAACATCAAATACATCACATCATATATATTAATTCTATTATATTCTTTTAAACTTCGTTTTATTATTTATTTATTTTTCATAGATTTCATTATGTCATTCTTTCATATCATTCGTTTCTTTTCTTATCGTTATTTATTTTTCTTTTCTTTTCACTCTCTTTTCCTTTCGTTTCTTTTCACGCTCTTTTCTTTTCACTCTCCTTTCCTTTCCTTTCTTTTTGCGCTCTTTTCCTTTCTTTTCTTTTCACGCTCCTTTCCTTTCTTTTCTTTTCACTCTCCTTTCGTTTCTTTCCTTTTCACTCTCCTTTCCTTTCCTTTCTTTTTGTGCTCTTTTCCTTTCTTTTCTTTTCACTCTCCTTTCCTTTCTTTTCTTTTCATTCTCCTTTCCTTTCCTTTCTTTTCACGCTCTTTTCTTTCTTTTCTTTTCTTTTCACTTTCCTTTGGTGGGCTCATTGTTGAACGTACCTGATTGCGCGCGGACAGTGGGAGGAGGGGGAGCGACCTACCAACCTACCTCACAGTCACATAATACCTCACCTTCGGGGTTGGTCCATCCTATAATCTACCACACCTTCGGGGTAGCACCACATCTGCGCGGAGAATATAGACTTGAAGTCTCGATCTTGTAGGGAGACCGGTACGTCAACAACTTAAGTTTTCAGTCTTATTATCTTGTAGGCTTTTATTTTTCTTATATTGATTTTTCGTTGTACATCTTTTTCATGACATTCATTATCTTTCCTTTCTCATTTTTCATAGAACATTTTGTGGGACATTTGTTCTTTCGTTGTTTTTCTTTTCTTAATTCTTTACTTTATTTGTGTGAATTATGTCAGTCACACTTTAACATATATAGCACATATTACTTATATATCATCACATCACATCATATCATAACAAACAAAAACACGTTTAGTTAAGTGTAGACAATTATTCTCTGTTTATCTTATCATTTGCATCATTCTATCTATCGTATCTTATCATCATATTCCTATCGATCATAGCCTATCGTTCTATTCTATCAATCACATCTTATCGTTATGTTCTAATCCTTTTATTATACTTTTCATCATAACCTATCATTGCTTCTCTTTCTTGTCTAACTCTTTACGTTCATATCATTTTTTTTTTTTATAAAACATCTATCCTTTCGTTCTCATAAAACATACCATTTCTTAATTGCTTTCATCACCGATCATCGTTGCTCTATCAATCATAACTTAACTTCCATAAAACCTTTCATAAAACATCTATTCTTTCCTTTCATATCTCATCTCTTCTTTTTTTTTTTTTCTTATGTATTCTATCATAACATTCTCGTACTTACTCTTTCCATTCTTCTATCACTCTTTATCACATCTTTACTCTCATAAAGCTTTTATAATACATTTCTTTTATAATTCAATATATATACATATATATATTTTTTATAAATTATTTACTAAAACCTATCTTTTAATATCATCATAGCATTGCTATAGCATTACTATAGCATCATCATAATCACATCATGACATTTACATACAAAACATATAAATACTATAAACTTACTCATAGTTGCAGACGGGTAAATATCTGAACTTACTCATAGCGTGCTTATCCTCTTCTTAGAATCCATCGAGGTCCTTTGTCTCGTCTAGATCGGGTTCCTACAGACAAACTTTGTCTGTTAATCACATTTTCATTTATAGATTTTACTTTATTAAAAAGCTTGATTATGATCTTATAACCCTTAATTATAGCCTTAGGACAGCTTTTTAAACCTTAATGGCCATTTTCGATTTTTTCTCCAACTTTTTGAAAAATTACAATTTTACCCCTAACTTTTGATAAAATTACAATTTTTCCCTTGGCGTGATTTTTCATAACTTAAACCTCAATTTTGGCTTTTAAAAACTTCATTAACCTATTCTGGGGTCATTGGGGCTCTTTTCCCATAATTTGAGAATCTTTGGGCAAAATGACCATTTTGCCCTTAATGGGTCGTTTAATCATAACATTTTTATTTTCATACTTAGGTTGGATTTTCTAAACCCAAAATCATCTAACTAACTTTTTAAATCTTATCAAACCTTTTCCGGATCAATTCTTATCATTTTACCAATTTTCACATTCTCGGCCCTCGAGAAGTACTATTCTGACCTAAGAGTCGGTTTCATGTTTTTCTTGCGTTCTAGGGTTTCGAATGGTCGGTTTACTAATTATAACTTGCCCCCTCCTTTTTCCATGCCCTAATTCCTCGAGGGGACTTGGGTCCCTTTCCCGATCATATTTTTACCCCTCGTTTCCCATATTACCTCTAGCACCGTTTTTAGAAATTTCGGCAGCATTTCCGCTTAATTTTTTAGGTTCCAGCATTTAGGAAACGCCTGAAAACCATCTATCCTGATCTAATTCTATCATGTACTATATCAGAGGCCTAGATTTTATGTAAAACTCATACTGTTTACGTAAAATCGTTACATTATCACATATTTTTCTTTTTCTCCATTACAGCCATTTTCTTCTTTTTACATACATTCTTTTCCATAATTTTTATACCAATAATTATAAAATCATACCATAGTCCTAAACAATTAAATTGCGGAACGTAAAGAGGTCGGGATTTATACCGAATTGCAGTCCGGTCTCGACGTCATAAACTCTAATTCTTCGTTCTTCATATCTGAGGTCCCGTCTTGCAAATCCGACTCCACGGATACTCCGGAACGTCGAAAATAGGTCAATGGGCCAAACTTTAATTTTTGGTCACCAGTCGCCGTTGACCGGTGGCAACGGCGGCGACGGTGGAATGTGAGTAGTCCATCTTAAAGATCTCGATGAGAGGAATCCATTGGTGGTCTCAATTTCACCATTCGACACCTCTATCGTCGGAAAATCTCCTCGAAAGTCACGGCCATGG
The DNA here is from genome assembly GCA_035233585.1 of Antiaris toxicaria. Taxonomy (NCBI): domain Eukaryota; kingdom Viridiplantae; phylum Streptophyta; class Magnoliopsida; order Rosales; family Moraceae; genus Antiaris; species Antiaris toxicaria. The sequence continues at coordinate 5,765,960 of CP141155.1, forward strand.
CGGCGACAGTGGAACTTCGTCGTGCCGGACTTTTTCTCGAAATTGGTTAAGGGCTTTTGCTCCCCTCAACCCTGCGGTCATTTTTGCACCAACGGCATACTTCAACTCGGCCGGAATCGACGGTTTCAACGGCGGCTCCACGGCGGCGTTTCACCGGATTTGTCGAAGCTTGGGCGGCGCGATTCCACCGGTGTTGAGGCGATCCACCACATGGGTTTTGTAGTACTCTTCACCACGAATCTTTTGGGACCGGTTTCGTGGCAAACAGTGGCCGAACGGTGGAGAAATCTCATCGGGAAGATTTCGGCTCCGGCGGCCTTCAGGCGGTGCGTGCGGCTTGGTTCGGCGGCTGCTCCGTCGCGTCGGCCCACCATCGGACTCAACTCGGCGAGAGCTTTCCAATGATACTAGCGGTGTCGTGAACGGAGGCCGTACGTGAAAGTTTGTTACTGTACACGTGCGGGTAGAGAGAGAAAGAAAAGTAAGGAGAGAGAGTGTGTATGTGAACAAATGAGGACATTTCACTTTTTTCGCTCTTTATATACTTTTTCGTCCAAAATTTCAACATGAGCTATCCTGACTAATTTGGGCGTCCTGAATCCAAATATATCAGTTTTATTTTCATCTAAGGTCATTTCAACCAGTTTCTGATACTGCGAATTCTCGATCAAAAATTATCCTTGTGCTCAATTATCAAATTTGAGCATGCTGACTGGCTATCCTAACTAATTTGGGAGTGCTGAACCCAAATTTATCAGTTTTATGTCAAGATAATATCATCTTAACCTACTTTTTGATACTGTGAGTGGCACACACGTGCTCACACTTAAAATCACTGTCAATCATTTTTCATCCTTTAACATTATTAGAATATTTTATTTAGTTCTAAACAATATTAAATCACTTAATTTCACATTTTAATACTTAAATTCATTGTATATTTATTCTCCGAGAAATATGGATTTTCCCGGCTATCACAGTGTTTGTTCTGATAAGAGTACTAGCTTGGTTTTGTAGCTTTATTTATTTGTTTACTTATTTTAATAAAAAAGAAATAAATAGTATTGATCACTTGATGCAAAATAAGAACAGGTGTTGACGGATGTAAGGTTAATGAATAAATTTAATTAATTTCTGATCCAGAGACATATTTCTTATTCGTTGAGTTTACGTAATGGGATTTTTTGTAATTTTATTTTTCAAATGAATATTTTGTAATTGATAATTATAGCACTGTCATTTGGACAATTTCATATATATATATATGTTTATATTTATATTTATATTTCTATAATTACAGAGCTAAGCAAAACAGCTAAGCGCATAATATTTATAAGCACCGAAAGAAATAAAAGATAACAAAGTAACAAAAAACGACACAAACCGTAAAAGACAACAATCTGAAAATGACAAAAAATTGTAAATTACAAACAGCTAGAATCATTCTCTAAATGAAAAAAAATACCAGAATCATTCTCTTTTAACCGTCCATCATTTGCTAGTTTTTGCTTTTACCATTTGTTTCCATTATTATTTTCTTGTTTTTTTATTAAAAACAATACAAAACTCCAAATTTTATTTTTATTATTTATTACAAACATACTTATATTTTTTTATTATTATTTATTACAAACAAACCATTGCATATTTTACATGCCATAATACATAAAATTTTGATTTTAAAAAAATAAGCAAAACAAATTTTGAAGCCATACAAAATTTAATGGCAGCCACTTTATTAATTCATTTTTCTTTTTGTGGGGCAATCGTTGCCACTGCATTTGTATTTGTACATATGCGGAAAAAAATTGGAAGTTGCAGATGACTTCATGCGTGAAACTACGTTTAAAATTTTCCTGTTTATTTATTTATACGAAACCAAGTTTTATGTTTTGTAACTATTTTATATATGACCACATTTTAATTAAAAAAAATCTCGTAGTTCAATATTATACAAACCAAAAACTGAAAAAAAAAAAAAAAAAAAAAAAAAAAAAAAAAAAAAAAAAAAAAACTTGTATGCTCCTTCCAAATTAAAAAAAAATCACAAAATACTGTAACACAACATTACATATGAGCAGACAAAGAAGAAAAATAAATAGTTTAGTTGTGATGACTTTTTTGGACTATTAAAAGGTACTAGTGAAAAGCACATGCTATGCGCATGTTGAGTTAGTGAGTTCCTTGCTTGCTTTATTCTAACCATCATTTTTTAGTCAAGATTAAGAAGGAAAAAGACATTGAAAAGGAACACATTTGAGAAAATAATTCTAACAAAGAAAATTAGAAATAAACAATATTAACTTAGGTCACATAATGACCAAAAAGAAGAAAGAAAAGAGAAGGGGGAAAAAAGAATAATCAAAATCAGCGTTTCGGCCGTTTTGGTTGAAAAACTGTTAATAGTTCCATATTGGCGCATATTATATATGTAAAGATAAACATGAATAATTCAAAATTTGAAATTTAATAGTTAAAGAATGAAGGTAAGAAGAACATTTTGAGTGTGGGAAGGAACAACATTCTTGTAATAAATAACCAAAAAAGAAATAGTTTTTTGTTGCATTTATTTTAAGAAAATAAGATGACAAATCGTAGAATAAGACAGATTGTTAGTTAAACAAGAAAATTAGACAATAGATTTGAAACAAAAGAACTTGGAAATGATTTCCATATTCTCAGGTCGACACTGACGAGCGCCCCCTATTGAGACTGCCGCCAACCATGCGCCCACGAATAGAAAATCGGAAAGATGAGTGAAGAGGACCGAGGTAAGTCAGGAGCCAAATTAAGACAATGACAAACAATATCAGTCTCTGGTTTTTATTTTATTTTTGGATAAAATCCCTCATTACCTCCAATTCATAATAATATTTGGTCATCTTAAAAAATGTATAATAATATTTGGTCAATAAGTCAATAATGAGTAATCTTCCTTGGCGTGACATATGCATATGGCACCACGAAACTACTAGTAGATTAGTAGTCAATAATTTTCATTGTTTTAAATACTAAAATATTTTAGGTTTATAAATTTCAAAGTTTAATGATAATAAAAAGATATAAATATAGTATTAGAAATATTATTGTAAACGGCGTACAATATCAAAACATGTTATTCTCACGTTTTTCGATAATAAATATAGCATTAGTTTGTACGCATGTATTCATATGTATATATTGGTGATAGTTTTTAAGCAAAACCAAACGAATTTCAAAAGTTGATCTTTAAACATTAGTTCAACTAAAGTCCAAGTTGACGTGCCAATTCGCAAGGGCTGTCCATCGTTGAAATATCTTTATATTGCGTGTTATTTCAATGTTGAAGTATATATGCACTAAGATAAACATATTATTAAGTTATGATTTTAATTAAGATGGAAGTTAATGAGGTGTTTGGTAAACGTATTGCGTTTGTATTGTATTTAAACACTATTATTGAATGTATTTTGTATTTAGATAAAAAATATTTGCTTTGTATTTGAATGCAATGTGTAATTGGATGAAAAGTATTTGAATTATATTTTAAAGTTAAAAAGTTGATGCGATTAGTAAAAAAAGATAAAAAAAAGTAAGATAAAAAAAAATATTATATGAATGAGAACAATATTTTATTTTCAAAATATTTTAAAATAGTAAATGTATTTAAGTTATTGTTGAAAAGTATTATATTTAAATGTAAAACTTTTATATTTAAACGTATTTCAAACATAAAACTGTAAACAAACGTATTATAAATAATATATAAAGTTTTATTAAATAAGTTAAGTTTTAATTTTTTTTAAAATTATGCTTAAATTTTAAATATTAAATTTAAATAAAGATAAACTGAAATAAGTAACATGACAACCTGTGTAATCAGTCATGTTACAGTCGGTGTTGGTTGAGGACAAGTCCTATGCCCCGTGATTTGAGGGTTTTGACTGAGTTGTCTGTTCACTTCCTCGTTTTTTCGTGTAGTATTGTTTGTCGCTTTTGTTTGCTTTTTTCAACGGAGTTCCCTTTTAGAGGGAAAAAATAAAAAAAGATTATCAATTTTAAGATGACAATAAACTCAAAAAACGACATCAACTTCAAAACTGACTATATAATGAGAAGGAAACTAATATTTACACCAAATTATTTTTAAAAAAAACCGTAACAATAATAACGATAATTTTTACACCCACGGTTTATACAAAATAATGGACATCATTTTCAAAAAAAAAAAAACAACAAATTCAAACAATCTCATAACAATTAATTCAAAAAGTAGAAAGTGAAAAGGGACGACAAACTTAGACCACCCAGGCAGACCCACGCAGAGACACAAATAATTGGACGACAACAAACTACTGGACGACAACAATCCTTGAAAGTGACAATGTACTTTATTGTCACCAAAAAAAAGGAAAAAAAAAAAACAACAACAACAACGGCATACGAAAGTAGAAAACGACAAAAATATCAAAAACCACATTAGGGACGAGCATTAAGAGAGAGAGAGAGAGAGAGAGTGGCAACGACAGAAACCGATTGAAAACAATGAAAACTAGAACTAAGCAAACAATCTTGTAACTTATCAAAAAAAAAAAAAACAGCAAACAATCTTGTAAAAAAACGACAAACGAAAATAAAGAATACCAAACTATAAAACTACACTAACTAATTATGGGGATCAATTTCATATACGACCAAACGTAAAAATAAGACCGCAAATGATGTCATTATACTTAAAGGACAAGTAGATCAAAAGAAGCGCATAATGACAACTGGGAGATGCCTCGTCAAATTACAAGAAAAAGACAGGAGAAAAATAGAATTTTATGTGTCAATAAAATAGAGATAGACTTAGATTCTGTCATAAATAGATTCACACTTTGAAAAACTATAAATATAGATGAACACATAAAATTTATATATTTTTAAAAACATCTAAAATTAAGAGAAGATTAAGAATTTTCTTTTTTGGAATCGAAAATTCCAATCAAGCTTTATACTTCATTGCTTGTTGTTGAATCTGATTTCAGCACAAATACTAATGTTCCAATTGACTTTAGGTATGGGTACTTAACAGACTGCTTTGTTTCATTTGATTATATATGCTTATTTTAAAGCATTATTATTTTTAGAATCTAGATCTATTATTCATTCAATAAAAACTATTGTTAGATATTTTCCAGATAATAGTCAAAATAAACATTTCCTTTACTTTCTTCTTTACTTTAAAAAATAATAATAATAAGCATGTTTTTCTTTCTTCCACTCTCAGTTATTACAAGAAACCTACGCGCAAATCCCAATAATTCCAGCTTTAAACCTTCATTAATAGTATTATAACCTAAAGCTTACATATTATAATAATTTTTGGATTTGATTTCAGATTCATAATTAAACTTACACCTTCATCCCACATCCTTACAAGTGACCATATCATCATCCTTAAATTAGGCTGAAAGTTCCTAATTAAACTCCCAACTGTGTTGGAATGGTTGATGTAAATATTTTATTTTCAAATTTTAAAGCACCTATGTGTGAGATTTTTTTTTTTTAAAGTTATTTTGTATTTGGATCCCAAGAAGAACAAATTTTCATGAGTTGGCTCCTGGAAGAATAATAATCATCCACCAAGCAATTTGGAATGAGTAAGATCTGGAGTAAGCAGGATTTAGATGTGATTTCAGAATTCAAATAAACTGTTTGCTTGGATTATGAGATTTAGAATCAGAGTCATTACTAATATCAATTATATATTTACTTAAACCCAAAATTCAAATTTTACTATATTTTACTCACATGCTTTGATATTAGGGGTGTTAGGAAATGCCCTAAGCATTAAAGACATTTTGATGTATTTATTTTGAACTGGATAATAAAATTATATATAGAGATTATTCATTACATTGCTATCTGTTCTCGTCTTATTTACATGTTAAAGTAAATGTAAGCAAATATGGCTCACTGACTGCTTGTGTTAAAGCTGTTAGAACATTGCATGCAATGGACTTTTGTATGCGAGAAGACAATGTTCTAAAGTTAGCGGTCTAAACTATGGTCTGTAGTCTATGGGGTTAGACCGAGCATCTAACTCATGTTAAGACTATTATATTGTCTAAAGCCTTGGAGGGGACGGTTTGTCTTGATTGTCTGGAGCTGGACTCCCAAGTAGAGACATGGATATGTTACTTGGTGGTGACATATTAGACCGGGACTAAAGCGTGATTGATTTACGTAGTCCGCTATGAGTGGATCAATCTGCTTTTGACGTTCATTGTGCAATAACCTTAATCCTGAGTAAATGAACTACTTCATGTATATGACTTGTGTACTTTGATGTTCCAATGGCTAAAGCGTCTCAAAGGTAGTAAGCTTATAGACCGGTTCGTTGGGTGCATGACTTGTATATGATGAAGAGTTTGTTTGCAGATATCGGAATCATAGCTCTGAGGAGTTAAAGGTATCCTCTTAAAGGCATTATACTGAATGTGAAAATGGATAAGGCCTTGGGTCGTCTGCTGGGCGGATGACTTCTTATTCACATATGGTGAATAATCATTTTCTTAATTCGGTAGTATAATGGAACTTTAAGATAGCCTGATCAGTAGGATTAAACAGGCTTTGACCTAAGGCTGATCATGGATATCATATGAGGGTTTTGCATATATGACAAGGTCATTGGATAGTAGCTCGTCACAGGCTTACGTAATACGGTATATAATTAGGAGTTCAGTTTCAGATTTATAGTGGTGTGACTCTGAAACTAGTGATCATATGATTGAGTTATTCGGTAAAGAATGATGATCATATGGATTTATGGGAGCCCAATTATATTTGTCCAATCAGTCCCTCTACTAGCTCCACATAATTCCTTAACGTTTGACAAATTGATTTGTGTATACTATTGGCTGGTTTATTATGCATGGATGGTGATGACACAGGATTAGGATGGTAGACAAGATTCTTTCTGGTTGGATTCAGATTTTGTTTTGGATAATAGAGTACACAATTATTCGAACTCCAAATAAAGTTGCCATGATTTTATTTGAGATTGAATTGGAGTTGTAGAAAATTATCCATGAGAACAAGAATTTGAAACACAACTGTTTTGTGGAATTTGAAATTTGAATTTTGATATTTGAATTTTGAAATTTGAATTTGAAATTTGAATTTGAAATTTAAATTTGAAATTTGAAATTTGAAATTTGAAATTTAAATTTGATATTTGAAATTTGATATTCGAATTTGAAATTTGAAATTCAAATTTTGAATCACAGTCCAAGTAGGATTCGAATTTGTTATGGAAAATCCACAAGGTTTGAAATTCGAATTTGAGTTGGATTTGGAGAGGATAATCTTGTTAGAATCCTACTTGAATTTTGAATCCAAATCCCAACAAACTATGGAAGAAATTTTGAGGATAATCCTCAATGGAATTTCGGTTTTTGTGGATAAGATTCAAGGGAAAAATTCAAGTTTCAATCCCAGTTGAATTTGGATTCTCTCCTCCCTGAAAAGTGGCCGAAATTTTGGAGATAATCTCTTAGGAAAATTCGGTTATTTTGGATAAGGTTGAGATAAAATTCAAGCTTGAAAATCTTAGTAGAATTTTGATTCTTCCTTATCCTAAAAGTGGCCGAATATTTGGAGAAGATTTTCTCCTAGGAATTTCGGATTTTTTGGTTGAAAAAGGGAGATAAAATTCTAGTTAAAATCTTGTTTAGATTTGGATTGGATTTATCCTAAGAAAACCGAATTTTATTGTTGGATTTTCCCATGGAAAAATTGGGATTTTTTGGTTATGGATAAGGGAGAATATCTTTTCCTAGTCCAATTCGAATTCAGAGAATCACCCCATGCAGGTCTATAAATAGAGGTCCTGCCACTCCAGTTCTCTCAGACCACAGTCTCTCAGACCACAGACTCTCAGGTAAGCAGGCTTATTGTTGCACAGCTCATCGTGACAATAAAGTTCTTTAGAGATCTGGGTGGTCGGAAGAAGACTAGCAGTGCTAGCATACCGATTGAGGTTCATAGTGCCCACACACTCAGCCATTCGGGAATTGAAGAATAGTAGAGAAGGCTAGTTGGTTGAAGCCTCCGGTCATTCTCCTCCTGCAAGATTGGCGTCCTTGAGGTATGAGTTTTAATTGTTGTTGGTTTATTGTATATGGCATCATGAGATATTTAACGATCTAAAAATTTTTATTGTTCCGCTGCGCCACTCTGATACGTTTTTGCCGATTTATTTTTCTACAATTGGTATCAGAGCCATCTCATGACTATGCCATGTACATAAATTAGACAATTACTTAGTCTTTTTTTTTTATGTATGGATTTGATATTTAGAGAGTGGCATTCTAGGGTTCTTTTATGTTGTTATCATGGATTATGTATAAAGTATGTGGTTATTTTAATTTTTGAATTATTATAAGCATGCTTGTTTATACCGGTTATGGTTCCTTAGAATTTAGAAAAATTGTATCTAGGAATTTTTATGTAACCATGGGAGCAGTTTATTAACACTGTAATTTTTCCATGGATTTTAATTTGTCTCTTAGAATTTTTATGGTTATAATTTTTTGTACACCGGAAACGGTTTAGGAAATTTTATGTAATTATTCTTGGAGGAGATTGAAGATTGAAGACCGTAATTTATTTTTTCCCAAAAGTTAAATTTGATTTAAAGGTTGAAATTTTGATTGTATGGAAAATTTCAATTTAATTGGGATTCAAATTAATTTTTGGAGATCCTAACAGCTAAATTGGAATATGACACGAAAATCGAGACACGACCCCTCGGGATAGGCTGATGGGACTTGGTGGGGCTGCAGCCCCTGCCCTCGGGCAGGATGGGGCTGCGGCAGCCCCTGTGCAGGCCAACACCACCCACGGCCGCAGGCTTGGCCTACAGCCAAGGGTGGCCATGGCCTGCCCAAGGCTGGCCGCAGCCTGGGCGTGCAGCCTGGCGCTGCAGGCTTGGCCTGCAGCCCGGCAAGGCTGCACATAGGGGGCAGCCGTGGGCTGCCAGCCCCTTTTGGGGCAGGTGGCTGCCCACGGCGGCTGTCGCCTTCGGGGGCGGCGGTACGACGGTCTAAAAACCAAAAATTTTGATTTTTAGATTAGAAATTTAATTTTAAATCATGTTTAAAAATATGTAATTGAAAATTTGAAATTTTTGAAATTACATATTATTACACATGATGTTTAAAATTGTTTAAAATTTAAATTTGAAATTCGAATTTGGAATTTGAATTTGAAATTTAAATTTTTGGAGATTTAAATTTTAAATGATTCTTGGGATGAGAAATAAATAGAGAGGCTACATAAAGATGGATACAAGAAGACGGAACGAAATTCAAGACCCAAAGAATGCTTTGGATGGAATTTTGTAATCTTTATTTTCTTTGTTCTAGTATGGAACCATAGCTTGGTTATTCTGTCAATTATTTTTTCTATGATATGTCATGGATGTATAAATATGTATTGATGGATGTTTTGTATGCATATTTGATAACATGTCATATAGGATAGGTGAGTGCCGCTCATACTATATTGATCATACATAATTTGTCAAAGCTTGCATGTTTTTCAAAATATTGAGTGGGAGAGGGTTTCAGACAAAACCCACGGCCTCCATTGTTGATCCATATGTGAAAAAGCATGGTAAAGCCTCGCGTCAGTTCTGCCCTGACCACACCCCTTAGTAGGTATTTACCGCCGCCAGTATACTAGATTGGATCTCCTATGTGGAAAACGTGTTCGGGTACGATCCTATTCATGACCACCCCTCGGTGGCTTGGTAGGACGTGGATCGGGCTACGTAAACAATGGTTATACATTCAATACTCGTTTAGTTATTAACCTTCCCTAGAAGCTCTGTTAACTAAACTGGTGGCCAAATAAGCGGTTATTAATATATGTCTTAACCTTGGAGGATTTAAGGCAACATATATTAATTGGACGGGGTCCATGTTCTGGCTATTTGTTTCCATGACCACCTCTCGGTGGCTTGGGGCAATAGGTGCTGAGAATTACCGTTGTAATGCTACATGTTTTTCAAGTTTCATGTAGGAACATACTTGTATGTTTTATTTGCTAAATTATCTGTATATTTGCTTGGACTTTGTAATGATGTCTACTATAATTTTATTTCAGTTCAAAATGTCACCGACACCCCTCATTTCGATACTTACTGAAAATAAGTTGAATGGCGATAATTATAAAGATTGGAAAAGAAATCTATTAATAGTTCTCAGCTGCGAGAGACACAAGTTCGTACTGGACGAACCATGCCCACCTGAGCCCAAACCTGACACACCACTTGAGGAGGTCCCGGTTGCCTATAATCGTTGGAGAGAATCCAATGAGATAGCTCGATGCTACATCCTTGCTAGCATGACGAGTGCTTTACAAAAGCAGCATGAGACTTATCAAGTTGCTGGGGAGATCATGGAAAATCTGGAGGACATGTTCGGAGGCCAAGAAAAATTGGCTCGACAGTCCGCTATCACCAGCATTATGAACTCTAAGCAAAAGGCGGGTACTCCAGTGAAGGACCATATGATCACTCTAATGGGATTCTTCGCTGAGGCTGCCGAGAATGGTGTTGAGTTGGACTACAACACCCAGATCGAGATGGTATTCAAGACTCTGTCCAAAGATTTTGTGGGGTTTAAGGCCGTATACAATCTGGCGACAAAGGAGTTAGGACTAACCGAGCTCAAAAAGCAACTATAGGCTTATGAGCGGATGATCAGGGATGAGGATGCGGTCCGACCTAAAGGAGAGGCCAATTTGGCGGAATCTTCCAATCCCTCACAGAAGAGGAAGAGGCCAAATAAGAAGCAAGTGGCTTCTAGTTCTTCTAATCCTCCTGTCTCGGACGGGAAGAAGAAGAAGAAGAACAAGAAGCCGAAGGACCCTAAAAAGTCCAAATGCTTCCATTGTGGGAAGGTAGGTCACTTCAAGAAGGCTTGCCGGGAATTCCTAGCTGCCAAGAGCAAGGAAGGTAAGGAACTTCATTACATAGAAGCGTGTTTGGTGGAAGAATCGAAAGACACTTGGGTCATTGATTCGGGCGCCACTAATCATGTTTATGTTTCTATGCAGGGGTTCGTGGAAACAAGAAGTCTACATGATAGGAGCCTCTCGTTGCGGACTGGAGATGGTAGCTTTGTGGTGGCTGAGGCAGTGGGAGATGTTTACCTTTATTTTGATCAATTTAGGTTTATTTTATTGAAAGACTGTTTTTATGTTCCTAATTTTAGGAGGAACCTTATATCGGTAGCTTGTTTAATAAAGGATTCTTATTCAGTTTCTTTTAGTAAAAGAGTTGATATTCGTAGAAATAAGTCTTTTATCTATTTTGGATGGATGGATGGAAACCTATATTTGATCAAACCAAAGATGTACTCACTGCTTGACACTGAATTAATTGATAACTCTAAAAGGTTGAAAGTTTCTCACTCTAACAAGGCAGATTTTTGGCATTTAAGACTTGGTCATATTAATCAGGATAGGATTCAAAGATTGGTGAAAGACGGTCCTCTGGAATCACTGGAGGAGGTACGACTTCCCCAATGTGAGTCTTGTCTAGAGGGTAAGATAACTAAGAGGTCTTTTGGAGCTAAGGGTACAAGGACTCAGGAGCTCTTAGAAATTGTGCACACTGATGTATGTGGCCCCATGAACGTCACAGCACGAGGAGGGTTCGAGTATTATGTCTATTTTATAGATGATTACTTGAGGTATGGATATGTGTATCTGATGCACCGCAAGAGCGAAACCTTTGACAATTTCAAAGAGTATCGTGCGGAAGTGGAAAAACAATTAGATAAATCCATAAAGACACTTCGATCTGATCGAGGTGGCGAATACCTCTCCGATGAATTTCTAGGACATCTTGTAGAGAACGGGATATTATCCCAATTGACTGCACCTGGTACTCCACAACAGAATGGTGTAGCTGAAAGGAGAAACAGGACCTTATTGGATATGGTACGGTCCATGATGAGTTATTCAACGCTGCCATTATCATTTTGGGGATATGCTTTACAAACGGCGTGCTATATTCTGAACTAGGTTCTGAGCAAATTAATTCCCAGAACTCCGTATGAATTGTGGCGTGGCAGGAAGCCCTCCCTTAGACATATGAGAATATGGGGTTGCCCGGCACATGTACTGGATGGGGATGCGAAAAAGTTGGAACCAAGATCAGAATTGTGCATGTTTGTAGGGTATCCAAAGGGAACTAAAGGGGGTCTGTTCTATAACCCGAAGGAACAAAAAGTCATTGTCTCAACCCATGCAACATTCTTAGAGGAAAGTCACATGAATGACTTTAAGCCTCGAAGCAAAGTGGTGCTAGAGGAGTTATCGGGTGAAAGAACTGCTCCACAGATTTCGGTCTTGGACGCAAGTCCGAGTTCCAGTGAAAGACCTGCAGACGATCAACAGTTTAGGGTGCCTCGTCGTAGTGGGAGGGTTTCGAAGAAACCTAATTTCTTCATGTATGATGCTGAGGTATATCAGGCCGAGGCTCATGAGCATGAGGATGATCCGGTCACCTATGATGAAGCTATAAATGATGTTGATTCTAAATCTTGGAAACAGGCTATGAACAATGAGATAGATTCTATGAAATCCAACTTTGTTTGGGAACTTATAAATTTGCCGGATGGGATAAAACCCATTGGATGCAAATGGGTCTACAAAAGAAAGAAGGATGCGGAAGGGAGAGTGGAAACTTTCAAAGCTAGACTGGTTGCAAAGGGGTACACGCAAGAGGCTGGAATCGATTACGATGAAACCTTTTCGCCTGTTGCTATGCTGAAGTCTATCCGTATTCTTCTGTCCATTGCTGCGACTCTCGATTACGAGATCTAACAAATGGATGTCAAGACGGCATTCTTGAATGGCCATCTTGAAGAGTGTATCTATATGATACAGCCCGAAGGGTTCGTAGCAAAAGGCCAAGAAAGGAAAGTCTGCAAGTTGCTTAGATCCATTTATGGATTAAAGCAAGCATCCCGCTCATGGAACCAGAGGTTTGATCAAGCGATTAAGACATTTGGTTTTGAGCAAAACGTTGATGAACCTTGTGTTTATAAACGTATTAAGGATGGAAAAGTGGTCTTTCTGATACTCTATGTCGATGATATACTACTCATTGGGAATGATGTAGAGAACTTATCATCGGTCAAGTTTTGGTTACACCAACAGTTTGACATGAAGGACTTGGGAGAAGCTAATTATGTTCTAGGCATTCGTCTCTTCAGAGATCGAAAGAATAAAATGATAGCGTTATCCCAAGCTTCATACATAGATAAAATAATTGACAAATATGCAATACAAGAGGCAAAGAAAGGCTCACAACCTTCCATTGCCAGTCTAACTCTTTCGTTGGATGACTGTCCCAAGACATCGGAAGAAAGAGAGCGTATGAGTAAGGTCCCTTATGCATCCACTGTGGGTAGCCTTATGTACGCTATGCTTTGCACTCGCCCGGATATATGTTTTGCAGTAGGTATGGTGAGTCGATATCAAGCAAATCCTGGAACCAAGCACTGGCAAGCTGTAAAGCATATACTCAAGTATCTTAAGAGAACGAGGGATTATATACTGGTGTATTCTAGAGGGGACCTAACACCCGTAGGATACACGGACTCAGACTTCCAGACTTGTAAGGATTAGAGGAAATCGACATCTGGATTAGTGTTTTTACTCGGAGGAGGCGCCATTGTGTGGAGGAGCGTGAAGCAGGGCTGCACAGCTGACTCTACTATGGAGGCTGAGTATGTGGTTACGGCTGAGGCATCTAAAGAAGCGGTTTAGCTCCGCAAGTTCTTTAGAGACCTTGAGGTCATTCCGGGTGTTGACAAGCCTATCACACTTTACTGTGATAATACAGGGGCTATTACCAACACAAGGGAATCTCGGCACCACAAGAGGACCAGGCACATCGATCGGAGATATCATATTATTAAAGGGCATGTAGAGACAGGACTAGTGGATGTATGTAAGATCGCGTCCGAGGACAACATCGTCGATCCCTTTACTAAGACTTTGGCGGCTAGAAGTTTTGCGAGGCACGTAGAGGCGATGGGGATGCGTAACATGGCACATCTGCTGGCTTAGGGCAAGTGGGAGATTGTTAGGAAATGCCCTAAGCATTAGAGACATTTTGATGTATTCATTTTGAACTGGATAATAAAATTATATATAGAGGTTATTCATTACATTGCTATCTGTCCTCGTCTTATTTACATGTTAAAGTAAATGTAAGCAAATATGGCTCACTGACTGCTTGTGTTAAAACTGTTAGAACATTGCATGCAATGGACTTTTGTATGCGAGAAGACAATGTTCTAAAGTTAGCAGTCTAAACTATGGTCTGTAGTCTATGGGGTTAGACCGAGCATCTAACTCATGTTAAGACTATTATGTTGTCTAAAGTCTTGGAGGGGACTGTTTGTCTTGACTGTCTGGAGCTGGACTCCCAAGTAGAGACATGGATATGTTGCTTGGTGGTGACATATTAGACCGGGATTAAAGCATGATTGATTTACGTAGTCCGCTATGAGTGGATCAATCTGCTTTTGATGTTCATTGTGCAATAACCTTAATCCTGAGTAAATGAACTACTTCATGTATATGACTTGTGTACTTTGATGTTCCAATGGCTAAAGCGTCTCAGAGGTAGTAAGCTTATAGACCGGTTCGTTGGGTGCATGACTTGTATACGATGAAGGGTTTGTTTGCAAATATCGGAATCATAGCTCTGAGGAGTTAAATGTATCCTCTTAAAGGCATTATATTGAACGTGAAAATGGACAAGGCCTTGGGTCGTCTGCTGGGCGGATGACTTTTTATTCACATAGGGTGAATAATCATTTTCTTAATTCGGTAGTATAATGAAACTTTAAGATAGCCTGATCAGTAGGATTAAACGGACTTTGACCTAAGGCTGATCATGGATATCATATGAGGGTTTTGCATATATGACAAGGTCATTGGATAGTAGCTCGTCACAGGCTTACGTAATACGGTATATAATTAGGAGTTCAGTTTCAGGTTTATAGTGGTGTGACTCTGAAACTAGTGATCATATGATTGAGTTGTTCTGTAAAGAATGATGATCATATGGATTTGCGGGAGCCCGATTATATATGTCCAATCAGTCCCTCTACTAGCTCCACATAATTCCTTAACGTTTGGCAAATTGATTTGTGTATGCTATTGGCTGGTTTATTATGCATGGATGGTGATGACACAGGATTAGGATGGTAGACAAGATTCTCTCCAGTTGAATTCAGATTTTGTTTTGGATAATAGAGTACACAATTATTCGAACTCCAAATAAAGTTGTCATGATATTATTTGAGATTGGATTGGAGTTGTAGAAAATTATCCATGAGAACAAGAATTTGAAACACAACCGTTTTGTGGAATTTGAAATTTGAAATTTGAATTTTGAATTTTGAAATTTGAATTTTGAATTTGAAATTTGAATTTGAAATTTGAATTTGAAATTCGAATTTGAAATTTGAATTTGAAATTTGAATTTGAAATTCGAATTTGAAATTTGAATTTGAAATTCGAATTTGAAATTTGAAATTCAAATTTTGAATCATAGTC
Source organism: Antiaris toxicaria (assembly GCA_035233585.1). Classification (NCBI taxonomy): domain Eukaryota; kingdom Viridiplantae; phylum Streptophyta; class Magnoliopsida; order Rosales; family Moraceae; genus Antiaris; species Antiaris toxicaria. Next base: position 5,781,575 of record CP141155.1, read on the forward strand.
CAAGTAGGATTCGAATTTGTTGTAGAAAATCCACAAGGTTTGAAATTCGAATTTGAGTTGGATTTGGAGAGGATAATCTTGTTAGAATCCTACTTGAATTTTGAATCCAAATCCCAACAAACTATGGACGAAATTTTGAGGATAATCCTCAATGGAATTTCGGTTTTTGTGGATAAGATTCAAGGGAAAAATTCAAATTTCAATCCCAGTTGAATTTGGATTCTCTCCTCCCTGAAAAGTGGCCGAAATTTTGGAGATAATCTCCTAGGAAAATTCGGTTATTTTGGATAAGGTTGAGATAAGATTCAAGCTTGAAAATCCTAGTAGAATTTTGATTTTTCCTTATCCTAAAAGTGGCCGAATATTTGGAGAAGATTTTCTCCTAGGAATTTCGGATTTTTTGGTTGAAAAAGGGAGATAAAATTCTAGTTAAAATCTTGTTTAGATTTGGATTGGATTTATCCTAAGAAAACCGAATTTTATTGTTGGATTTTCCCATGGAAAAATTGGGACTTTTTGGTTATGGATAAGGGAGAATATCTTTTCCTAGTCCAATTCGAATTCAGAGAATCACCCCATGCAGGTCTATAAATAGAGGTCCTGCCACTCCAGTTCTCTCAGATCACAGACTCTCAGGTGAGCAGGCTTATTGTTGCACAGCTCATCGTGACAATAAAGTTCTTTAGAGATCTGGGTGGTCGGAAGAAGACTAGTAGTGCTAGCATACCGATCGAGGTTCAGAGTGCCCACACACTCAGCCATTCGGGAATTGGAGAATAGTAGAGAAGGCTAGTTGGTTGAAGCCTCCGGTCATTCTCCTCCTACAAGATTGGCGTCCTTGAAGTATGAGTTTTAATTGTTGTTGGTTTATTGTATATGGCATCATGAGATATTTAACGATCTAAAAATTTTTATTGTTCCACTGCGCCACTTTGATACGTTTTTGCCGATTTATTTTTCTACAAGGGGAAGTTTGGGGGAGGGTGTTGGAGATGTTATTTTTGGGTTGAAAAAAATTGTTTTGGAAAATGTGTTTAGAAGAAAAAACTGTTTGAGGTGAAAAAATAAAAAATTTTAAAAAATTTTTTAGAAAAAAAATATCAATATAGATATTATTTCGTTCCTCTCGAAATTCTATGCAATTTAAAAAACTTATCTCATTTGGACTTGTATACATAAAGTTATGAATTTTTAAAATTTGGAGTTTACTGTAACGTTTTGGAGATGTAAATAGTGAAAAGTAAGGAAGTTTTGGAAAAAAGTGAAATTTTGGGGGTTGGAAAACTAGCACCAAACACCCCCTTAGTTTTTGTTGCAATTTTTTTGTTGCAATAGAAACAATATATATATTTTTTTTTACATAAAAAAGGCTTATTTTGGGAATTTTTGTTTTTATATAAATGCCTACTTTTGGCATATTTGTTCCCAATAATGATTACTAGCTAAGTAGAATTCATTGAAGTTAGAAAAACAAAATCAGCCACACGGTATTAGAAACACAATCAATGGGACAGGAAAACATAAAAATAATTTTTAAAAAAAAAGTTGAAGCAATTTTCATCCACGGTCATGAACACCGATGATGGCCGCATCAAGGCAACTGCCATACCTTAGGGAAGAGGACAAGGCGGAGGCAGAGAGAGGAGGACAAAGCGATGCGTGAATGATAACATGAACATGAAGAACAACATGAAGAAAGTGGCAAAGCAAGAAAAGATGTATATATCTATATTTTTTTTTTCAGGAGACATGAATAAAACAAAAAATTTGAACAAGAAATACAATGTTAAAAAATTTGAACATTGTTTATTTGCATCTTTTTTTTTTTTAAATAAACTAAGCTTATAATAGAATGTCATTCAGTTTTAAAATTTTGAGTCAAAAAAATTGTGAAAATAGATAGTAGATTAGTTGATTTTCATTTATTTGAGATAATAAATTTAAAATGCGGGACTTAGAAATCAAAATCCAAGGTGAAATTGAAGGATTTTTTAATTATATAAATGTAGTAATTAAAAGAATTTTGTTGGCAAATAAGAAAACAAAGTTTTATTATATTTTTGTTATAAGAAGGAAAACCTATGGAAAATCGTTAAATTTTTTGAAATTTTAAGAAAATAAAGGGAAAATAAGAAGGACGCATGATCTCCCAGGCCTTGCCTACCTCCGCTTGTGGAATAGGAACCTGCTTGGAAAATGACAAACAATCCGTCTGTGTTTGTTTAATTAATTTTCATTGTACTTTTTTTCCCTTTTATTTTTTTATTTTGAATCAAATTCCACTACGTCATTAATAATATTGGTCAACAGGTCAGTAAAGTGCAAACTTCCTTGGTGCGACATATCAAATATCCAAGGTATACGCCATCACGAAAATACTTTAATAATAAAATAATAGTCTTCTATGAAGTTACGTTGTTTTGCAGTCCTCAATTTTCAATCGTCGTGGCACAGAATCCACAAAAGCAAACAGCTTCTTAGTAAAACGAATAGAATTTCCAAGTTGATGTGCTACTTCGCATGGGCTGTCCAACGTTGAAATATCTTTACACAAATTGTGAGTAAAATGTTAATCCCAACAACATGAATTCTTGCACGTTTTTCCTTACTAAGAAATTTAAACCCGCCTGCAAGAGTACTATAAATGCCCACTCATGCATGGCTTATTAACCACACACCCATATAAGATTCTCTCTTCATCTTCTACTTAACCTACAAACTCTTTACTTACCATATTAATTTATTAGTCTTAATTTTAGGCTCTTTCAATCCTATCAATGGCGCCTTCCAAAGTCGGTTACGCAGCCGATCATGTCACTGACTTTGTCATAAACAAGGGCAATGGTGCAAAGGGTCTCTCAGAAACTGGTATCCAAACTATCCCCAAGCAGTATATCCAACCTCTTGAAGAGAGGACCATGAACAAGGTCATGGTCGGAGATTCTATTCCGATCATTGATGTCTCCAATTGGGATGACCCTAAAGTGGCGTCGTCCATCTGGGATGCAGCTGAGAAGTGGGGTTTCTTTCAGATAGTCAACCATGGTGTGCCCATCGAAGTGCTCGATAACGTCAAAGAGGCGACATGCCGGTTCTTTGACTTGCCTGCTGAGGAGAAGAACAAGTATTCCAAAGAGAATACTGTGTCCAACAATGTTCGGTACATGACCAGCTTTATTCCGGAAGTGGAGAAGGCTTTAGAATGGAAAGATTACCTCAGTTTGTTTTATGTTTCTGATGATGAAGCCTCTAGGCTGTGGCCTTCTGCTTGCAAGTAAGAAAAGTTGAAATTTAGATACTTATATTATATTTGACACTTTGTCTAGAAACACTTTTTTGACACTATTCAAAAATTTTTCTATAGTATTTTCTATTACAAAAAGTCAATTAACTTTTCAAACCCATGATCTAATGATCCCTTAATTCGTGCATATGCATACTTATTACTGGTAAAAACATTGCCGAGTCCCTTTTTTTTTAACTTATCATAAAAAATATAATTAGCTGATGATCATAAGATTATGATGGCCTTTTTGCATCAATAGTTCCCATAACGTGCATACATATTTTGTATATATGTATACACACATATAACATGTCAATAACATTCTTTTATTATAACCTTTTTTCAGGGATCAAGTGCTGGAATACATGAACAAGAGCGAGAAGGTTGTAAGCCAACTTTTAAGTGTGCTAATGAAGGGGCTAAATGTGACAGAAATAGATAGTGAAAAAGAGAAGCTTCTGTCAGGTTCAAGGAGGATTAACTTGAATTACTATCCTATTTGCCCAAATCCGGAGCTAACTGTTGGAGTTGGTCGCCACTCTGATGTCTCCACACTTACTGTTCTTCTTCAAGATGACATTGGTGGGCTTTACGTGCGAGTGGAGGCTAGAGACAGTTGGGTTCATGTTCCACCAATAAAAGGGTCACTTGTTATAAACATTGGCGATGCTTTGCAAATATTCAGTAATGGACGATACAGAAGCATTGAGCACAGAGTCGCAGCTAATGGCGAAAGTAACAGAATCTCAGTTCCAATATTTGTAAATCCAAGACCAAATGATATCATCTCTCCCTTGCCTGAAGTGCTCACCAATACCGGAGAGGAGCCGATCTATAAACCAGTTCTTTATTCAGACTATGTCAAGCACTTCTACAGGAAGGCTCACGACGGAAAGCTTACCATTGATTTTGCTAAGAAATAATACGTTTATTTATATGTTCTTATTAGAATAGACTTGCTTCTATAGATGATGAAATAAATACACTTTTGATGAAAAATAACCACTGAGTGTCCAAAGATGTAAGGTTAGAAAGTATATTTTATTTATTTTATTGAGAGTGAATAAATTCTATTAATTTCTAATCCAGAGGCATTTCTCGTTCATCCTTGAGTTTGTTTACTTTTATTACGTCTAAATTCGAGATTGGGATGTTTTGCTTTTATAGTACTGTTGTTTGCACTATTCATGTATCTACATTTTTTATGTATAAGCAAACAACTAAGCAAACCAACTATGCGCACAGTATTCTTAGGTAACCCCAATAAACTAAAGATATTAAAGTTACAGAAAAACGACACAAACTGTAAAAGACAACAATTTAAAAAACGATATAAAATTGTACAACGATTTCAAACAAAAAAAAAAAAAGCCTTCAGAGATGGTAAGGATCTAAATCCACGTATCCAATTAACTAAAATAACACCGTTAAGTGTGGTAGCCAATTAGTAAAAGATTATCATGGTTGGTTAATGATGTGGTCCTAAATGTGAAAACTAGTTTCATGCCAGTCTAATTGAGTATCTGGGATCATACTCCTATATACTTCTCCTAATATCTTCAACAAACATTTTTCAAAACAATTGTAAATCGATTGTGACAAAACTACAAATTTAAATTAAAAAAAAATTCAAGCAATCTCTTAACAACAAAAACAACAGAAAGAGAAAAAAAAAAAAACGACAACAAATTACTTGAACCGCGCAAAAAAAAAAAAAAAAAAAAACCACGCACACACATACACAAAAACAATTAGACAATGACAGAGTAAAGGACGCCAACAATCGATAAAATGAAAATATAATTAAAAAAAAAAAAGCTACATCCACAGTATAAAATGACAACAATTTCAAAAACCACATTTGTGAAGAGCATTATAAAAATATAACGATGAAAACGACAGAAACCGACAATGATATTATAAAAAAGAAAAAAAAAAAAAAGAAAGAAACGCAAAAGGAGAATAATCTGGAAGCTACAGCAAACTAACTTAACGAAATAAAATTCAGACGACGGAAGCTAACAAGCGACAAATACAATAACATAAAGGGTGGGTTTGATAATGCTTTTGGAGTTTAAAAAGTCCTTTATACAAATTACGATATAAATATTGTGTTTGTTAAAAGTTTTCAAAACTCATTTGCATAAATATCAATGTATTTAATAGTTTTTTTTTTTTTTTGATACAGGAAAAGAGGAGTATTCATCACAATTCATGGAACTCACAGGTAACTTGAACCTATAACCTCAAAGATGGGGGAGGGGGAGGTGCCTTACCACTGAGTTAACATTCACTCTTCATTTTAATCGTTATCTAGGGAACTTAAAATTTCTAACTTTTGCTTTTAACTTATACTTTTCCTTTATTTCTAGCAAAAACATATGGTAATCCCAAACTAACCCAAGGACAATGAAAACTAAAGACTTTGTTTGGTTTACGAGTCTGAACTCAAATTTTTAGGTTTAGTTTTGTCTTTTTTTAAAAGTCAACAAAATTTATAATTAAATCAATCAACTTGAATCTAAAAATTTCATTTTATTTCAAGCTCAATCTAGAAATCAAATAAATCCTAAAACTAAGCAAACAATCTTGTAATCAAAAATTAAAACAACATCTGTTAGTTAATGAAGAAAAAACAACAAACCAAATAAACAATACCAAACAAGAAAATATAAGTACCATAGATTATAGTATCACCCGAAAGTTAAGCTCCTTGAGGAAAGATTAGGACAAACCAACAAAGTCAATGAGTGTTTCCTTGCACTTTCATCTTTACTTAAAAAATAGGTTAATAAAATAAAATAAAACATGTTTTTTTTCTTTCTTCAGCCTTCGCTTAATTGGATGTGCAGACCCCAATAACTCCAGCTACAAACCTTAGGTCCTGTTTATTTCATTACCTCGGACTTAAAATTTTGGTTCCAGTTTTGTCTTTTTTTGAAAAATTAACAAAAATTATAATTAAGTTAACCAGTTTCGACTCAAAATTTCATTTTATTCCGGACTTGACTTGTAAACCATTCAAGCCCTTAATCTCAATAGTAATAATATTTGAAGCTGTACAGAACAAATTAGAAGACTTTTTGGATTTGACATCATATTCCTATTTAAGTTACACCTCCATCGACCAAGCCCAATTGCTTACAAGTGATAAGATCAACTCCTTAAATTAGTCTGAGTCTGAAAGTTCCTTATAGTTCACCCTTTGCTGGCGTGGTTGATGTACATCTTTTCTTTTATAATATTAAAAGTGCTTTTAGATCAAAGTACAAAATTTTCAATTTAAGTCAGTCTAAATCTATGTTTTCTATCAAAAAAAATTTACACTACGTTCATTTTCTCTTTTCCAAACATATACCTGGTTTAGATTCTCAATGAAAATCAAAATGTTCCAGTTCAAACTATGATCCAAAGCTACACTAAACCACGTGCAAGTGTTTTTTTTTTTTTTTCCTTCTTCTTTTTTTGGAGTCATTTTTTATTTGAACTTAACGGGACGTTTGGTAAACACATTGCGTTTTAATTACGTTTGAATACAATTCTTTTTTAAGTGTTATATTTTTACGTTTTAATTACGTTTGAATACAATTCTTTTTTGAGTGTTATATTTGGTTGAAAAGTATTTGTTTTGTATTTAAATAAAATGTGTGTTTGGATGAAAAGTATTTTAGAGTTGAAAAGTTGATGTGATTGATAAAAGTAGAGATAAATAGTTAGGATTGAAAAGTTAATGTGATTATTTTAAAAAAATTTTAAATAGTAATGGTTTTCGTAGCACTATTGAAAATGATTATATTTGAATGTAAAATTTTACGTTTGGTGTAAAATTAGTTTTTATAATGTCAAAAAACGTTCTCCAAATGCACCCTAAGAACATAATTTTTGAGTTGGTTAACAAAGAGCACATATCATACACACCAAGCAATTGAAATTTGCAGACTTCTTCATTATTATGCTAATCCCAATTGGAGAGATTTTAAATACATTTAAAATTTTGCTCATGTTCAAAGAATGGTGGCAAGAGCTTCAAAATTCTCCATCGTTGTTCAATCCCATCATCTTCTCTCTTCTTCTCATCTTCTTCTCCTTTGATGTGTTTAAGCTCATTAGAGGTCCAACGCTCAATATTCCTCCATCTCCTACAAGGTTACCAATTCTTGGAAACCTTCATCAGTTAGGCAAAGACCTCCACCGATCTCTCCGAGACCTCTCCGGGAAGTATGGCCCTATAATGCTAGTACATTTTTGCAATGTGCCGGCAATAATAGTTTTCTCCGAAGAGTTGTCAAGTGAGATCCTAAACAACTATGTTTTCGTGGACCGCCCTCGGATCAAAGTCACCTACACTCTCTCTTATGGATGCACTGCTACAGCATTTTGTCCATACGGCGAGTACTGGAGAGAAACGAAGAAGATCTGTGTTCTTGACCTCTTGAGCTTGAGAAGGGTGTAAGCTTTTCGGTATGTGAGGGAAGCAGAAGCCGAAGCGATGATTGAAAGTGTTCGCCGGTGTTGTTACCAAGACGGTACCTCAATCAATCTGAGTGAGATTTTTGTCAACGTAGCAAACAATATAGTTTCAATATCTGAACTTGGTCGAAAGCATTTAAGGGATGGCAGTGGCGAGAGTTTCGGAGATTTAGCAAGGAAGGCAATGGAACTCACGGGTTTATTCAACTTTGAAGACTTTATTCCCTACTTGGGATGGATTGATGTTCTTACTGGATTCAATGAAAGAATTAAAAGGACATCTGAAGAATTTCATCGTCTACTTGATCAAGTAATTGAAGAACACCAGCAGAGAAATATTGCTGACCAATCTGATAAGAAAGATCTTGCGGACATTCTTCTCCATCTTCAGAAAAAAGGCCAGCTTGACATCAATCTCACTCAAGACAACCTCAAAGCAATTCTACTGGTACCTTTTACTCTCTTGTCTCTCTCACGAACTCATTGATCGATAGATTCAATAGCCGAGCCACATGATAGTCAGTGCAGCCACTTTCACCACAAATTTTAAAATCTATACATGTTTCTCATCCTTAAATTTCCCAAAATATTTTGGTTGTGCTCATATTTGACAAGAAAAATTATAACTACGATTCTTCAGAAAAGAAATTTCTAGCTCCGATATTGGATATATTTGTGATATTAATTCCACCTACTTTTCTTTATTGAAGGATATGTTTATAGGAGGAACAGATAATAATGCATCAATCATGGAGTGGGCAATGGCGGAGCTTGTGAAGAATCCAAATCTGATGAAGAAAACACGGGAAGAGGTGAGACGAGTTGTCGGTAACAAATCGAGGGTGGATGACTCTGACATTGATCGACTGGGGTTCTTGAAATGTGTTGTGAAAGAGACTTTTAGATTACATGCACCAGTTATGCTCACAAGAGAGTCAATTGTTGGTACTAAATTGGAAGGCTATGACATTCCTCCCAAGACAACAGTTATGATCAACACTTGGGCCTTTCAAAGGGACCCCAGATCGTGGGAGAGACCAGAAGAGTTTGTACAAGAGAGATTCGTGAACAGCCCGGTTGATTTAAAGGGTCACCACAGACAGTTCACACCGATGTCCTGGAATCATGTTCGCAATGTCGGAGATCGAGTATGTGTTGGCTAATCTGCTTTGTTGGTTTGACTGGAAGTTGCCTCCTGGCCAAACTGTGGAGGAGTTGGACATGAGTGATGCTTTTCGAATGGTCATTCGAAAGAAAGTTCCTCTTCGTCTTGTGCCGGTGATCCATTCTCGTTCATCTTGAACACAAATCTTGCAGAATTTAACTGAATGTTTATCTATGTAATTTCCAAGCCTTGCTAATTATTACTTAACGTTACTTCTTTTCAGTGTTAATTATGAAGAACAGAAACTGATAAATGTGTTTGCGCTTCAAAGCAAATTATTTATCATTTATGCTTCAGAAAGAAAACTGAGCAAAAACGAAGAATGAAAATGGCACAAGTTTTTTTCAAACTGATAAAATCAGAAGTTCTGTGGTGGCCCGCCCTGCTGGCGAAGCTCTACAGTACTATTACAGTCAACTCTGTAGTTAACCGTAATAGTCTGCAGGCCCCTAGGATCGTCAGCAATCATGCTGAACTGAAAACTTGCTTGCTAATTTTGGGGAATAAAAATTTTTTTTTTTCATAACATCATAAGCTGTTCGAAAATGTGATAAGGAAATCATGTTAACAAAATAACATGTACATGGATCATGATTCCTCTATCGCAAAATCTTAACTTGAAAACTTGTTCTTTTTGAAATTACATTTCAAAACTGTACAGCGGAAGATTTAAAGTGACCACAATCCCTCGCCCAAACCTCCCTGGCATGCATCTACCCTGTTCGTCGTCCACCGTATACTACTGGTGAACAGGTCTCTTACCTGCAACATGTGAACAAACTAATGAGCTATGGGCTCAGTAAGTTCAAACATAAAAACATGAAACATGACATGCTGTACTGCTATGCTCATGCATAAAACTAGACTCTGTAAAACATGCTCATGACTGAAAGGTTAGTCTTAGGACATTATCTGTTATTAAGTTCTGGTTTTGGACCCCTGATTGGTCGTACTGACATGTTAGCGCAACTGGGAGTGGTACTTTAGTGCTGACCTCCTTAGTCTTAACTGAAGCTAAACATGAAAACCTCCCCGTAGGTTGAGAGGCCGATACGCCAATAACTGGTTTAATTACCATCTTGCTGGTGTTCCAACTGAGTAGCATACTGATTGCCCCCACAGTCGGAACCTGTTACATGATTTACTGGGGTGTGAATTATATTAACACACTAGGGTGCCTTGTGCACCTACCTGTTTTCGTGTTCTAGTACCTGTCTGACATGTATACTGAAATATGCAACTCTACATGCATGACATGAACTGATATAGATATCGTGATGCTGACAATCAATGTCTAACATACACGTCATACAACATACATAACATCATAATATAACAAGCTTGTCCACGTTGCAGTCGGGACAATGCTTGAACTTACAGAAAGTCAGCGAGCGTAAGCCTCTGCTACTCTGGGACTGCCATATCGGGGTCTCTGACTCGAACTCCTATAAAAGGAATAATCAATGATTATTTCCAATATTCATCTTATACTGGAAATATGGCAAAATATGAAAATTTACATTTCCAGACTCTTTTTTTTTTTTTTTTTTACTCTTTGGCTTCGAACACGCTCTCCTACACTGGCGTGTCTCTGGCCGTGTACCTCTCTGGACTTACATGTCTGACCGTGTACTTCGTGGAACATGGCTGTGTATACTTACACAGGTGGATACATGGCCGTGTTACTGGCCGTGTACTCCTCTGGACTCTTACACGGTTACTTACACGGCCGTGTTTTTGGTCGTGTTTTCCTACTGTCTAACATGGTCTGCTACATGCCCTTCCCATGACCGTGTGCCCCTTGACACGGCCCGATACACGGCCGTGTTCTTGGTCGTGTATCTCTCGGGTCTGAGTTTTCTTGCAACACGGTCATGCATGTGGGTATGTTCGAGACCGTGTTCTAAACACGTCCTTGTATACGCCCGCGTACACGCTCGTGTTCATACTAGAATCAAGATTCTGGGTCCGAACTGCTCTGCTCTGGTTTTTTTAAGGCTTTTATGGCCTTTGTTCTACTTCTTACACTTAAAATCGATCTCCATAAGATCGTTTCAAGGTATTGACTACATTTCTACTATCATAAATCCATGATTTCATAAGCAAAATCTCATATTTTGCTTATGAACACCTCTTGACTCAACTTTTGAAAAATCTGTACTTTTGTGAAGAAAACTCATTAAACTTGGTTTTCTAAACCATCAACTCATGGATTTGTATTTTAAAACAACTAGACTAGAACCATGTTTCAATTTAACCGAAAATCTCAACACGATTTACTCACATTCCCTTTTTGCTCTCGAAACCCCAGATTTTCCCTCAAGAAAAACGTGAGAAACGAGGGTTTACCTTGCTTTGAATCTTGAGAGCTTCTTGCTGCTGATTCTTGATCGAAACTCGATCAATCTGCTGTTGAAACAAGAGAAAAATCCGAACTTTCTTTGGATTTCCCTTTCCTCTCTTTTTCTTTCTCGGTTTCTCTCTTTCTCTTTCTCTTTCTCTTTCTTTCTTTCTTTCTGCCGGCTGCTTTACAGCTCATTAGGTGAATTAATTCACTTAATCCACTTAGCTCAAGGCCCTCCACGTGGCTTCTCCTCCTCCCTCACATTTTCTTTATTTTCTTTGAAATTTGCAAGGGCTTGTTTGGTTATTCTTTTGGCCATTGATCAATGTGGCTCACTTATGTGCCATTGATCTCTTAATATGTATCTCCCACATACTTTTCTATAAATTTTAAAACATCTTAATTTGAATTAATGCTTAGCTTTTAAACTATATTCATTAATTCATTATAAAATTTTGATTAAAACTCAATTAATTAAAATTTTCCTCTACTCTGTATTCTGTAACATGTCTCACTATAAATGTACATTTATTTACATATCTTGTACAAAATTTTCCGAGAGTATAGATTTCTCGGTTATCCAAGTTCCCACCACAATCCAATGAAGACATGATAATATCAAAAGAAGAAAGAAAGGCTAAAATTATAGTTATGACCATAAACATATTCATTTGGAAGACACACTTATCTTATATTATATTTGAATATAATATATAAAATACAATATACATTTGGACGTCTCTTATAATATAATATATAAGATATTCAAACATATGTTGCATTATATAATATATAATATTGAACGGATTGTGTTTCCAAATACACCATTAGTTTGCTTGATCCACCTTTCCAAAGCTGGTTAAAAAAGTTTCCAATATTGTTTGAGTATTCTTGAAAGAGGAATAATAAAGAAATATGCACACATGAAAAGTTTCCACTAAAGTACCATGGATTGTGCCCAATAGATATTCTCCAGCATCTTATTACATAGGGATTGAATTGTACGTCCCATAAAAGGGTCCATCTTTTTTTTTTTTTTTTAATGAATAAGTCTGGAAAGGGAGTGACCAAAGTTAGCAAACCTTCGGGTGTTATCAAATGAACTTTTTGAGATGTTAAAGAATGTTTACTGAACTCTTTAATAATGTAAACTATCATTACATAAAAAAATGCATAATCTCAGTTCCCAATTCCATCAAGTATACTAGCGGTTAAAATATACGGGGATGTAATCACACACGTATCAAACCCCATATTAGCTTAATAAGAACAAATTGTGCGCATGAGGGAGTTTTCTTTATTCTTTTTGTTTGGCTGAACGTTTTTTTTTTTTTTTTTGTTAATTATTATTTTATTTATATTGGCTTATCCTTTAATTGTGGCTATGTATGCGTTCTCATAGAACTAGTGATGAAATAAAGCATTGGCAGGAGCCAAATTCTCTACGTTCGGACATCTTTTTGTTCTTTTCAGTTTTTCTTTCTCATGTGTAGACAAAGCTTTACAAGGAGTATTTCTAATCAGCTTCATAACCGCTCTTTTTTGTTTTTCTTCACCATGGCTTTTCTTGTTGATAATTCAAACTTAGCCTCATGTAAAACTAAATTGTTCATAGGGGAATTCAATAATATCTTCGACGTTTTTTTCCCTGTTCCATGATACAAATATTGTTCATTGGAAAGCATGAGGATATAACAAACTTCATTGAATCACAAGCTCTGGATCAGTTGATTTGGTTCCGCACAACCGGGTGGAGCCAGCCTTTATTGTGTCAAAGTCATAGTCAATGCAGATAGTAACAGGATTTCAGTTCCTATATTTTTCAATCCAAAACCAACTATATCATCTCTCCCTTGCTAGAAATGCTTGCCAGTACTGAAGAAGAACTGATCTGTAAACTGGTTAGTACTCAAACTACATCAAGCATTTCTCCAGAAAGACCCAAGATGAAAAGCTTACCACTGAATTTGAAAAGAAATAATGTGTTTTTTAAAATTGCAATGTTTGGTAGATTGTATTGTATATTGTATTGGGTGTATTAAATTGCATTATCTATTAAATATAATGTCTGGTTATATAGCGTATTAAAAATATAGATAACTTAATATTATGTTTGGTGTATTGCCAAATTGAATTGTATCATATGATTTTTTATGTTTGAAATGATAATTTATTTAATTTTTGTTTAGGGTCGAGCTTCAAGATGGAACCTGGGTTAGGGTCAGGTTTCAAGATGGAGATCAAGATTTGCACTCCATTTGTTTGACACCTCCAAATTTGGAAAATGAAAAATTTTTCATTCTAAGAAAAATGAACCTTCCTAAATTTCCGTATCTAAATATCTAAAATTTTTCATTTTTGAAAAATGAAAAAAAAGCTCTCTAGATACAAAAAGTTTTCACCCACCCAAATAACTTTTCACTTTTAAAAAAAATTCCAAACAACTTTTTATTTTTCATATTTAAAAATTTTCCATTTTTTAAAAACGAACCTCTCATTCAAACGGACCCATCAGGATGGGTAGATTTTGGGAAGCGATTTGGGGCTAGAGTCAAGTTTCAAGACAAGGGTTGGGGTTGGATTTTGGGGGTTGGCCTGGATTTTGAGATGAAGTGTAGTATGAGGGTCAAATTTCAAAATAGGGTGGGTTAGGGTTAGGTTTTGGAATGGGGCCGAGGTCACATTTCAAGATGGGGATCGGGATCAGGTTTCTGGATGAGGGTTAGGGTTGGGTTTTGAGATAAAGGTCAGGTCAGGTTTTGGTATGAGGTCATCTATGGTTGGGTTTTGGAATAGGGTCTAGGGTTAGGTTTTGAAATAGGGATTGGGATAGGGTTAGATTTTGGGATAAGGATCGAGGTCAAGGGCTGATGCTATCCTTGACAAGGCCCAAACCAAATGCCAATCCTGACCCTATCCTAAAACCTAACCTTGACCCATCCCTATCCTAAAAACCCAACCTTGACTCCAAATCCATCCTGAAACCCGATCCCGATCCCATCCAATAATCCAACCCCAACCTTGACTCCAACCACGTCCTGAAACCCGAACCCTGACTACCATCTTAAAACCTAACCCAGACTATTGTCCTGATATTAAGAATGCCCTAAGCCATCCTAAAACCTAACCCAGACTATTGTCCTGATATTAGGAATGCCCTAAGCAGGAAAGATATTTTAGTATATTTCATTTTTTTGAATTGGATAATAAAATTATATTTAGAGGTTAGTCATTACATTGCTGTTTGTCATCATTCTACTTATATGTTAAAGTAAATGTAAACAAATATGACTCACTGACTGCTTGTGTTATCTATTAAAATGTTACATACAATGGACTTTTGTATGCTAGAAGACAACGTTCTAAACTAAGCAGTCTAAACTATAGTCCGTAATCTATAGGTTTAGACTGAGTATCTAACTCATGTTAAGGTTATTATGTTGTCTAAAGCCATTTGGGGGACGGTTTGTCTTGACCATCCAGAACTTTGACTCCGGAGTAGAAACAGCTTGGTAGTGACATATTGGACGGAGACTAAAGTGTAATTGATTTGCGTAGTCCGTTTGAGTGAATTATGTCACTTTTGACATTTACTATGTAATAACCTTAATCTTGAGTAGATGAATCACTTAATATATATAACTTATGTACTTTGATGTTCCAATAGCTAAAGTATCTCAGAGGTAGTAAGTTTATATACCGGTTCATTGGGTACATGACTTGAATGCGATGGAGGGTTTGTTTGTAGATATTGAAATCATAACTTTAATAAGGAGTTAAGAGTATCCTCTTAAAGGCATTATATTGGATGTAAAAATGGACAAGACCTTGAGTCGTCTGCTGGACAGATAACTTCTTATTTACATATGGTGAATAATCAATTTCTTATTTGGTAGTATAATGAAACTTTAAGGTAGCTTGATCAGTAGGTTGAACGGACTTTGACCTAAGGTTAATCATGGATAGCATATGAGGTTTTTGCATACATGACAAAGTCATTGGACAATAGCTTATCATTGGCTTTCATAATACGGTATATAACTGGGAGTTCAGTTTCAGGTTTATAGTGGTGCGACTCTGAAATTAGTGACATGTGATTGAGTTTTTCAGTATAAAACAACATTCACAAGGATTCATAGGAGCCTAATTATATATGTCCAATTGGTCCCTCTACTAGTTTCATATAATTCCTTAACGGATAGAAAATTGATCAGGGTATACTTATTGGCTTATTGTCTTGTAATTAGTGAAGAGAAAAATCTAGATCACCCTTTCATAGAATATAGGTTTTTTTTCTCAGTGTGTTGGAGAGACAAAATGGTAATTCAATAAATTGGATAAATATTCGGTGATAAAATTTTTTTTTTGGATGATAAGATTTGAATTTCAAATTTGAAATTTAAATATGTGATTGATTAAAATTTTGAAAATCTTATCTTAAACATTGAATCCTATTTGAATTTGAATTGAATAAAATCTTGTTCTTACACAAACGTAGGTGTCGTTCACAATGAATAAGGATGGAAGATAAGATTCTCTCCTATTTGAATTTGAATTTTATTTTGGATAAGAGATTACATAATTATTCGAATTTCAAATAAAGTTGCCATGATTTTATTTGAATTTGAATTGGAGTTATGGAAAATTATCCATGAGGATAAAATTTGAAATTCAAACTTTGTGGAGTTTGAAATTTGAATTTGAAATTTAAATTTGAAATTTGAATTTGAAGTTTGAATTTGAAGTTTGAATTTGAAATTTAAATTTGAAGTTTGAATTTGAAATTTGAATTCAAATTTTGAATCACAAACCTGGAATGCAATTGAACTTTTTATGGATAATTCCACATGAAGATTCTTGTGGATAAAGAATAGAAAAATCTTGTTTAAATCCTACTTGAATTCTGAATCCTAATCCTCCTAAAAGTAGCCGAATTATTCAAGGGAATCCCACTTTTGGTAGAATTGGTTTTTGTGGATAAGAATGAAGAAAAATTTAAGTTTTAATCTTATTTGAATTTTGAATCCCTCCCTCACATGGTGTAACTGAATTTTTGAAGGGTATCTCACCCTTAGTAATTCGGATTTTGTGGATAAGGAAGGAAGGAAATTCAAGTTTGAATCCTACTTGAATTTTGAATCTCTTCTTGTAAAAAAGGCAGCCGAATCTAGTCATAATTATGGCATAAGGTGGAATCAGTTTTTGTGTGGATAAGGATGAGATAAAAATTCAAGTTTCAATCCTATTTAAATTTTGAATTGTTTTTCCCTTTAGAGTGGCCGAATCTATCCCTAGATGTAGCCTAAAGGGGAATCAGTTTTATAGATAAAGGAGGAGACAAAATTCAAGTTAAAATCCTGTTTGAATTTTGAATCCAAGATCTTCCTAGTGTGGCCGAATTTGATCATGATCTTGGCCTAAGGGAGAGTTCAGATTTTTGAAGGAATTAGGAGAAAAAATCTTCCCTTGGTCTAATTTAAAATTTAAGGAATCACCTAATACAATATTATAAATAAGGGTCATTTCACTTCAGTTCTCTTTAGATCATAGACTCTCAAATGAGCAGGCTTATTATTACATAAATCACCGTAGTCATAAGTTCTT
This sequence comes from Antiaris toxicaria, assembly GCA_035233585.1. Classification (NCBI taxonomy): domain Eukaryota; kingdom Viridiplantae; phylum Streptophyta; class Magnoliopsida; order Rosales; family Moraceae; genus Antiaris; species Antiaris toxicaria. The sequence goes on from CP141155.1 coordinate 5,798,444, forward strand.
AAAGAGATCTGGGTGGTCGGAAGGAGACAAGCCATACTAGTATACCGATTGAGGATCCGGGTGCCTACACACTCTGTCATCTGGGAATTGAAGAAAAATAAAGAAGGCTAGTTAGTTGAAACCCTCAGGTCACTTTCTCCTGGTTCCTAGGCATTTTCTCTAAATGTATAATTGATTTTTATTGATTTATTATATACGGCATTACGAGTTATTTAATAATTTTAAAAAAAATTTTGTAATTCTGCTATGCAAATTTTATCGTTTTTTCCTTCACCCAAAACCCAATCTCGACCTGTCTCAAAACCCGATCTCGACCCTAGATTTTGTCCCGAAACCCAATCTTGCTCCCATCTTGAAACCTGACCTGACCCTTGTCTTGAAACATGACCCTGACTTCTATCCTGAAACTAAGCCTCATTCCCAAGCTTCATTCCTCAACCTTGGACTTGATCGATGTTTGATATAATATAGTACAATACTCCGATGTTTGATATAATATAATACAATACACCAAAAATATATGGTATTAAGCAATACAATATAAATTGTATTACTTTACAATTTGTATTATTTTATACAATATGATTGGTTATGTCGAAATTATATATAGTTAAAGCCGTCGGTTGTAGCACAGTAAGGGCGATCGATTATAACGAATAAGAAATATTAGTAGAAAATAAATATTAGAGAGATAAGCAAACAAAGAAAAATAAAAAGAAAAATATTTTTGGGATTTTTAATAATAAAATAAATGAAAAAAATAAAGAAAACATGAGTGAAAAATTTTGAATGCTTTTGTTCAAATATAAAATTTCAATTCTATGACTTAACTACAAGTTTCACATCCCAAACATATAGTCAAAAAATATGAATTTAAAACACAAATAATAGAAAAGTATTTGATCAAAATAATCTCTTCTTAATTAAATCAAGCACAATTATTTTCATGCATTATCTGAAAGTAGCAAAATACCTTATGGCAAAATGTAATAAGGGATACTCATATAAAAACAACTAAAAGAAAACCACCTATAATGAGTGATTTAATGCATCAAATATAATAACTAAAACTGTTGTCACTATATAAATAATTGTTATAAACACTAAATAGAAGAGATAAAATTAATCAAACATTAGATAACAGAATGAATTAAAATAAAAAGAAGAATGCTAGCAAACAGAAATTCATTCAAGACCCTTCCATTAGTGGTGTCTCACTCACAAAAGGTATGTCACTCACCTCACACTAATAGAAAAAACTAAAGAAACAAGAATTGAAAAAGAAAATGAAATATATTAATATTGAAATTCTCACAATTCTTGAATAGAAAATACAAGAGGTAAGGTCTTTTATTTATAGCATTTAAGAGGCTTAACTAAAAAGGAAAATAAACTAGAAATTACAAATAAAAATAATAAAATAAAATAAATTCAAAGAGAAAAGAAAATTAAACTAAATTGGTTTATTGAGGTAAAATCTAGATCTTGGAGTTGTCAAATTAGCTTGATTGGAACAAAAGGGGATATGTTGATGTATAAATAAGAAAAAAGATTGCAGTTCATGGCCACCACGCATCGTGCATAGATTAGAAATTGCTTGCTGGAGAAGACAAATGACGTGGGGAGAATAATTGAATGGTTGCAGCTTTTGAGTATTATTAAAATCAAGGAATTATATTATTTTGAATAAAAATCAAAGAATTATCTAATTAAAACTCAAATAAGTTAGTACTTATACACTAATAAACATAAAAAAAAAAAGTGCACTTTTATGTACTAATCAGTGATAATCTTACTAAACAATATATTAATATAAAATAACACAATACAATGCTATAATATAGTCTACCAAATATGCCCTAAATGTTCTTATTAGAATAAACTTCGTTTTATAGATAATAGAAATAAATCATCACTGTGATGGGAAAAAAAAAAAAAGTACGAGTGTTTAAAGATGTAAGGCTAGTGATTAAATTTTATTTTTTTAATTTTAATATTATATGGAAAGTGGATACATTTTTATTGTATCTTATCCAGAGTTGTAATTTCTTGTACCCCATGAGTTTATGTACTTCCATTAGGTGTAGAGGCAAGATGGGCATGTTAGGTACCCCGCTATAATCCAAAGATAAAAAAAAAAAAAGGCAGAAAACTTAAAATAAGAAAAAGAACGATCAAACTGAAAAGGCAAGAAATGCACAACTATATCAAGTTAAACACAATGGCAACTTATCAAACTCGAAACGATCATAAACTCAAAAAAACGACATGAACTTCAGAACTGACAACAGTCGAGAAGGAAAATAATATATACACCAATTATCTAAACAGACAAAAAAGAAAAAAAAAAACACCCTCTTTATACAAAATAAACGGCAACAAATTGTTAATGACAGAACTTCAAATTCAAACAATCTCATAACAACAAACTCACAGAGAAAAACGACAACAAAATTAAACCGGAAAATGACAACAAACTAATGAGACGACAAAATTCAAACGCACGCACATAAATAATGAGACGACAACAAACTAAAGAACACTAACCATCTATAAAATGACAATATTAAAATTTAAATAAAAAACACCACAGTCGAAAATGACAAAAACCACACCAGTGGCTAGCATTTTTTTTCTTTTTTTAAATAGACAATGAAAACGATGGAAACCAAATAACGATATCGACAGCAATATTAAAAAAAAAAACGGAAAAGAATATTGAAAAGCCAAAGTAAACTAAGTCAGCGTGCGGTGAAACCATTAAAAAGAAGGCGTGAATAAAAAACTCGATAATCCGACGAATGTATATAATTTATTGAGTAGGTTGATTGTTTATATCGGATTGATTGGATGAGTAAAACATATTTCTAACTTACCAAATCTTCATTGGGTAGGTTTTGAATGAGTTGAAAAAATCCCAAAAACCTACCTAACATTCACCAACTTGGATTTTATTTATTTATTTATTTTTGCTAAATGATATTACCACTAAGTGTTATTCAAATTGTTTAGATATATAGAATTTATTACTTAAATAATATGGATATAATTTTTAGTGGTTTTATGAAAAATATTATTAATTACTTCAATATCCTTATATTTTTTAGTGATCCTCATAATTTATATTTATTTTATATTAGACTATTAATGAGATTATATTAAAAATTTTTTCTTTGTGCAAAGTCTATAATAAAATTTACTTTAGAGAATATGCAATGAGTTTAATTCTTTTTATCCTTAAAATTTTCACTTGTGGCTAAATTTTTAGATTCATTTATTATTATTATTATTTTCAATAAAATACACAATTCGTCGAATTCAATCAATCTAATCTAACTTTAATTTAGTGCATAAAAAAAATTTTCAACCTGCTCAATCTTATTGATAGGTTGAAAAATTGGATGAGTTAAAAGATCTTAAAAACTTATTGAATCCATCCGAAACCCACCCCTACAAACAAAATTCAATTTACTTTTTTTGTTTTTGTTTTTGTTTTGTTTTTTTTTTGTAAAGCCAGTTTGTTTTATTATTCATCAGTCTTAGTTATAATTTAAAAAATTTTAAAATTCATAATTTTATATTTACAAATTCAAATAAAATGATTTTTTTAATTATATAAAATTTCAAAATAAATTAAATAAAATTCATTTTTTTTTCAAACATATTTTAAATCATAATAAGCTAAATACATAATTCTCATTCAACTTAACTAGAATCACAAATTTTTAACTCCAATTGATTCCTCAAGCGCATGACTTAACGAAATGTACTATATATGACGAAAGCCAACAAGCGACAACAACATAAAAACAATGAAAATAGAACTAAGCAACAATCTTGTAAACGACAAAAAAAAAAGACAAAAAATACGACAAAAGAACGGAGAAACAGCAACATTAAAAAATCAAGAAAAAACTACAAAATTTAAACACAGCTAAACTAGAAAACTTAAAACTAACTTAAATTACAGAACCACCTAAGAGTTGAACTTCTTGAGGAAAGAGTTATGACAGGCCAAAAAAAAAAAATAGTCAATGAGCAGTTTCCTTGCACTTTCTTCTTTACTTAAAACAAAAACAAATAAATAAAATTACACATGGGTTTTTTATTTTTTTTTCTTCCTCCTTCACTTTATTTGAAGAAACCTATGCGCAGATCCCAATAATTCGAGCTCCAAATCTTAATCAAAATAGTGTTTTAGTCTCAAACTTTTGCAAAACAAATTAAAATAGCTTTTTGATTTCAGATCATGTTCCTATTTAAACTTATGCCTCCATTGATTAAGCATCATCCGTAAATTAATCTAAAATTTATTTATACTTTCCTTTTACAAGCGTGATTTGTGTTCTTCTTTTAATTTTAAATATTATGCAAGTATTTTTAAATATAAGATATAAAATTTTCAATTCAACTTAAATCTAAATTTAAATTTTTACTTTTTAAAAAATCTGTACCCTATTCATTTTTTTCCTCTAAGTTACACATATTTGCTTTAGATTTTCAATTCAAATCTAATTTTTTCAGTTTAAACCTATGATCCAAATGGATACTAAAGCATTTATAGGAGTGTTTTATTTATTTATTTAGTTATTTATTTTTGCATTTTTTTAAAGTCATTTTGTATTTTGGCCCAAGAAGAACATATTTGATATGAGCTGGCATTCCAAGAAGTATATTATGTCCACCAAGCAATTGGAAATTTGCGAACTCCTTCAATCTTGTGCTAATCCCAATTGGGGAGATTATGGATCCATTGAAAATTTTACTTATGCTCAAAGAATGGTGGCATGAGTTTCAAAATTCTCCATCTTTGTTCAATCCCATCGTTCTCTCTCTTCTTCTCATCTTCTTCTCTTTTTATGTGTTTAAGCTCATTAGAGGTTCAAAGCTCAATCTTCCTCCATCTCCCACAAGGTTACCAATTCTAGGAAACCTTCACCAGCTCGGCAAAGACCTCCACCGGTCTCTCCGAGACCTCTCTGAGAAGTATGGCCCTATAATGCTAGTACATTTTTGCAATGTGCCGACAATAATAGTCTCCTCCGAAGAGTTGTCAAGTGAGATCCTAAACAACTATGATTTCCTAGACCGCCCGCGGATCAAGGTCGCCAACACTCTCTTCTACGGATGCACCGACGTAGCGTTCTGTCCATACGGCGAGTACTGGAGAGAGACGAAGAAGATCTGTGTTCTCGAACTCTTGAGCACGAGAAGGGTGCAATCTTTTCGGTATGTGAGGGAAGCAGAAGTTGAAGAGATGGTCGAAAGCATTCGCCGGTGCTGTTGCCAAGATGGTGCCTTGTTTGATCTAAGTGCAATGTTTGTCAAAATAGCGAACGACGTGGTTTCAAGATCTGCGCTTGGTCGAAAGTATGTGAGGGATGGCGGCGGCGAGAGTTTCGGAGATTTAGCGAGGAAGGCAATGGAACTCATGGGTTCATTCAACTTTGAAGACTATATTCCCTACTTGGGATGGATTGATGTCCTTACAGGATTCAATCAAAGAGTTAAAAGGACATCTGAAGCATTTCATAGTCTACTTGATCAGGTAATTGAAGAACACCAGCGGAGAAATGTTGGTGACCAATCTGACAATAAAGATCTTGTGGACATTCTTCTCCATCTTCAGAAAAACGGCCAGCTTGACATCAATCTCACTCAAGACAACCTCAAAGCAATTCTACTGGTACCTTTTACTCTCTTTAACTCTCGCGAATTCGTAGATTGATAGATTCAATGGCGGAGTAGTCACATGGTAGTCAGTGCAGGCACTTTCGACACTTATAGACTCTTGAAATTTATAAATGTTTCTCTTGCCTAAATTTCTCCAAAAATTTAATTGTGCCCGATTATTTTTTACAAGAAAAATTATAACTGTGCTCCAGAAATAGAAATCAATTTCTAGCTTCGATATTCGTTATGTTTGTGACATTAATTCGACCTATTTTTCTTTATTGAAGGATATGTTTTTAGGGGGAACGGATAACAATGGATCCACCATGGAATGGGCAATGGCGGAGCTTGTGAAGAATCCAAATCTGATGAAGAAAGCACAAGAGGAGGTGAGAAGAGTTGTCGGGAAGAAATCGAAGATAGATGAGGCGGACATCGATCAAATGGGGTTCTTGAAATGTGTTGTGAAAGAGACTTTTAGATTACATGCACCAGTTATGCTCACAAGAGAGTCCATTGTTGGTACTAAATTGGAAGGCTACGACATTCCTCCCAAGACAAGGATTTTGATAAACACTTGGGCCATTCAAAGGGACCCCAAATCTTGGGAGAGATCAGAGGAATTTGTACCTGAGAGATTTGTGAACAACCCTGTTGATTTAAAGGGCCACCACAGGCAGTTCACACCGTTTGGCGCCGGTCGCCGGGGATGTCCCGGGATCACGTTCGCGATGGCGGAGATTGAGTATGTTTTGGCTAATCTGCTTTGTTGGTTTGACTGGAAGTTGCCTCCTGGCGAGGATTTGGACATGAGTGACGCTTTCGGACTGGTCATTCGAAAGAAAGTCCCTCTTTGCCTTGTGCCCGTGATCCATTCTCGCTCATCTTGAGCACCAATGTTGCAGAATTATGTTGATCTACTTTTTCTAAGCATTGCTAAGTTTTTCAAACCAATGAAATCAGAAGTGTGTTTCCATTAAGTCATGCTAATAAGACAGAAATTTTATTTAAAAAAAATAAAGAATAGGCTAAGACAGATATTATTAATTAGTTTTGTTGATCCATATTTTCCAAAGCCGGTTAATAAGGACAAGCTTCCAATATTATTTTGATATGCACACATCAAAAGTTTCCACTACACCTTGACTGTGCCCAAAAGATATTCTTCAGCATCTTATTACATAGTCGTCCAGGGATTGAATTGTATTAGCTTAGCAAGATCAAACCTTCACGTTTAGTACCATGAAGAAGATCCATCATTGGATCTTTGCACCATCTTATTGCACTATTCTAGGACAAATACTCAAAAAGTGGAAATACTATGTTTGCCTTAAACCATAGTAAGGGAGGTCAATCGTTACATCTAAAATATTTTTCTATAATTTTTCTTAAATTATCCACTAATTAAATTTTAATTATTATATATTATGCTCTCTTATTATTTAAAAAAAAATCATCGTATAGAAATTCTGGATTTTAGCCTCTTTTAAACACACGAATATCAAAAAATTATCTGAGCTCATTTATTGAGTGCACCCACAATTTAGTAGGAGACTTGTCCAATTAAATACCCAAATGAATAGTACCTAGGTAGATTCTCGGTCTAACAGTGCCATATAATTAGGAAATAAATTATAAAGAAAAAAGGAAGTATTCGACAGACTATTCGTTCAATGTTAAGCTCAGGGCTATATAATTCAGAACAAGATAAAATTGAGCATAAAAATTTAGATTTGAATTTAAGAATAAAAAAAATCTAAATTTTGTACCTTGGGAGGAGGGTAGATAAGCATAGATGTACATCTCTACCTCCACCATATCTCAATAATTGTCTTATACTTTTTACGAGTCAAAAACCCACGCGCAGCTACGGAAAATATTGTTATATCATTGAAAAAAAAAAAAAAAAATTTATAATATAAATTGAGTTGATATAGACATATATTTATGTTGAAAATTTCCTTATTATCTTTTATAATTTTTGTTTTCTTTTCTTTTTTTAAATTTTTCATCGTTGTATGATAGAAGTTGAAAAAAAAAATGAACTAAGTTAACAATATTAAAAATATATATCAGTAGTGTATTTTAATTGGTGTTATTTATTTTGTAAAACATTAATCTTGTATATTTTTACAATTTTAGGTTGAAATATAATATAAAATTTTATAGTTAGAGTTGTGGAACCACAGACATCATTATTCAAGATATATGCATAATTGATCTTGTTATAAAGAGCCCATCATCTTTTTTTTGGGTTATAAACTTCAACTCATGAGCTTTTCTACGGCCTTCTAGCCCACCCATTTGTGCAATATTCCAACAAAAAAACCGAAAAACTGTGTCAAAAACCAAACCCAACTACAAACTAAAGGGTAAATTTGTCGAAACACCTACCAAACCACTAAGGGAAACACATTATACAATAAACAGTGATTTTATGCGAACTTTAGTTATATAAATATATTAAACTCTAATAAAAAGACTAAAAAACCGTATCAAAAACCAAATCTAAGTACAAACTGAAGGGTAAAATTGTCAAAACAGGTGTCAAAAGGTGGTAAGGAAAACATAAATACAAAAAACAGTGTTTTTATGTCAATTTGAGGCGTTTTTTATGTCAACTTTAGTTATATATAATAATGTGCAAGTGCTGGACCGCAGCTATGACTTTTCTTCCCTTTCTTTCTTGGAGTGGCAAGAAAGTTCGCGCGCCACTTGAACTATTTTTATGGAAAAATATTGTAAAGGAGGAAGGGCGGTTGAACTTTTCTTCTTCTTTCATGCACCGTTTTAACCTCAATTTGTCTTATATGTGCTGGTCACAGCCATCATGTCACAATTTTTATTTTTATTTTTATTTTTTATAAATAAAAATGTGGGGGAGAAATATCAGCCGCAGCTACTTCTTTGTGTTGCGATCAAATGATAAATATGTAAAATTTTTAAAGATAAAATAGAGAAAAAGCAAAAAAAAAAAAGAAAAAAAATTTGCTCATGGTGGAAGGACCTTCTCGATCATAGATGGCTCTTTTCTAAATGTTATTATCACACCTTCGTATGTTGAGAAAATAAAGGACTTCAAAAATTTGTGTTAAATTAAAAAAATTTGTATTGGAAAATAAAGGGTGTCCTTTTAATATGATTTATAATTATTGAATCAATAGTCCAAAAATCGTTAATTTCAAAAAAAAATTGAACTTAAAACTTTTATCTATAAAATCGTTTGAAAATAAATTCAATGTCATCGAGTTATAATCTTGGTGTCCTTACTCTACCTCCCATTCTTTTTTTTTTAATATGACTAATAAAAAAAACCGTTAATATTTATCAACATTTTACGTCTAGTAATAAAATGAAAAGGAAAGATTTGATTGATGAGAATTTAATTTAATTCATGTTGTTATAAATCCAATGCTACATATTTTATTGATTCCAATTGAAACTATGGAAGATTGAATTTAAGAACATACTAATAGTGGGGGGAAAAAAAAGGAAGAAGAAAAGAAATTACATCTGTTTTGTTGCACAACTCCGTTAGGGATTCCTAAAACCACAAATTTCGCTATGACCCACAAAACTATTCCAATAAACATATATTCTTTCACGCCTTTTCCCACGCAACATCAAATTTCAATAGGTTTTTGGTGGAAATAATTTGGGTGGTCAAAGAGAGCAGAAAACTTTGCACACAAAATCAAAGTGACAATAGTGTGCATAATGGAGTTTTCTTTATTCTTTTTGCTTTGGCTGAACGTTTTCTCTATTTCCCTTGTTGGTGTTGGCTTATCCTTTTTATTGTCGCTACATGCGGGTTCTCATAAAACAAGTGGAAAAGGATGTGGCAAGAAGAGCCATACTCTCCACGTTTGGACACTTCTGTTTCTTGTTCCTTTTCAGTTTTTCTATCTCGTGTGTGGACAAAGCTTTACAAATAGTTCCAAATTAGCTTCTCAAGCCTCATTTTTTATTTTCTTCACCCTGACCTTTCATGTCGCTAATCCAAATTTGACCTCTTCTTAAACTCATTGTTCATTGGGGCATTCCATAATTTCTTCAACGTTTTGTCTTTGCTCCAAATAACTAATATTGTTCATTGGAAAGCATGAGGATGTATCTGACTATTTGTGTTTAAGAGAAAGTTTGGTAAACATTTTTTTAATATTACAAAAACTAAGTTTACACCAAACGTAAAGTTTTATATTTAAATATAATCATTTTTAACAGTGTTACGAAAACAATTACTATTTAAAAATTTTTTAAAACAATCACATCAACTTTTCAACCATAACTATTTATCTTTATTTTTACCAATCATATCAACTTTTCAACTCTAAAATACTTTTTATCCAAACATACATTTTATTCAAATACAAAACAAATACTTTTTAACTAAATACAACACTAAAAAAAAATTATATTCAAACGTAATTAAAATACAATACGTTTATCAAACGTCCCTTGAATCCAACTGATTTGGTTGGTCACGAGCAACTACGTTGAAAAACAATATTTATGTTTAGATAGACATAAATATGTTTATATTCATAAACCAAAAGAAATATAACAACAAAAATACCTTTTATAAAACTTTTTCATTTAAATAAGTATTGGCAAATTAAGAGAATAACCATATTCTTAAAAATAACCAATTAATAAGAAAATTATTAACTTTTAAATCGAACTGATCAGCACATCAATCATATTCATGATTAATGTTCGTTTTCTCAAAATTCAAAAGCCATTTTTTAAAATTAATGTTAAAAAAACCATCATCTAATTTAGTTTTTCTTCGTTTAATAATGAGATTAAATATAAAATTATAAATGCGACCAACTAACACTACAGTTTTTAATAATCGTGATTTGTGTCTTTCCTCACCCTAAGAAGATGGGGCTTCATTGGCGTTGCATTTTTCCAAAACTTAGGACCAACAAAAATATAATATAATTTTTGTCCGTGACTATATAGTAGAATCCGCGCCGGGTTTTTTCTTCCGCGGGTTTTGGTTGGTTTCTTCTCTCTCTCTCTAGATTCTCTCCTTTCTCTCTCTACGTTATCTTCCATGGACGCCCGAGCCGCCGCCTCCTCTCTCTCCTCCTCTTCCTCCCCTTTCTTCTCCATCTCCCCAACCCCGGACCCAACCGTCAAACCGCCTTCTCTCTTCAAGCCACCGCAGCCAAAATTCCGCGTCCCCAAAACGCTCAAATGCCTCCGGCCGCCGTTCTCCTGCTCGGCGGCGGATTCCTCGACGTCGCAGACCGCCGAGCAGCGCTCGCCGCTCGAGCTACGCCGCCTCGCAGCCGAGTTCCGCTCCCTCCCAGAGCCGGTCGACAGGGTAAAGCGGCTGCTGCGCTGCGCCAGCCTCCTGCCGCCGCTCCCTGACTCGGCGCGGGTCGACTCGAACCGAGTCATGGGGTGCACGGCCCAGGTGTGGCTGGAGGCGAGCTTGGGAGGCGATGGACGGATGAGATTCGCCGCCGATAGCGATTCGGAGATCACGAGGGGATTCTGCTACTGCTTGGTCTCGGTGCTCGACGGAGCTTCGCCGGAGGAGGTTCTGGAGGTGAAGACGGACGATTTGGGGGACTTTAATGTTGGAATTAATGGCGGTCAGAGGTCTAGAGCCAATACTTGGCATAATGTTTTGGTCACAATGCAGAAAAAGACGAGAGCTTTGGTTGCTGAGAGAGAAGGTAAGGCTCCGTTTGATCCGTTCCCTTCGCTTGTCGTCGCCGCCGCCGATGGGATTTCGGCGAAAGGGAGCTACGCCGAAGCTCAGGTTGGTTTTCCTTTGTTTTGTTGTTGTTGTTGTTGTGTTTGTAATTGGGTTGCTCTGTTTTTTGCTTTTGATCTTATATGTTCGGCCACCGAATGATGGAAAGGCTATTGAAAGAAAGTTGTGGGCTTTTTAACTGAAAAAATTCGGAGATCCTTTTTTTTTTTTTTTTTTTTCATCATTCTATGACTGAAATTGGGTTTCATGAAACATAGAAAAAATGTGATATGACATAGATTTTTCAACTAACATTGTCTGCCATTGAAATGGGCTAGGTGGGTTGGTAATGGTAGGCCATTTAAGTGTTTGCCAAACGGTGTCTTAAGTTATAATGTCATTCTGATACATTGAACATATGCCGCGCGGCACAATGTGCTTTATGTAGACCGGGAATGCACCCTTGTTAGAGAAGAGAAAAGGGGAAAAAAAAATGGTGTTTGTTTGGATTACTCTTTCCTATATTAGGTTGCTGCTGTGTTTAAAATCACAAGTTCCTTTGATTTTAATTGCAGGTGAGGTTTTTGTTTCCTGATGAGATTAAGGTTCAAGAACTGGTTAATGTGTTGAAAGAGAAGAAAATTGGGGTGGTTGCACATTTCTACATGGACCCTGAAGTTCAAGGCGTCTTAACTGCTGCACAGAAGCAGTGGCCTCACATCCATATATCTGATTCGCTGGTCATGGCGGATTCGGCAGTGAAGATGGCAAAGGCTGGATGCAAATACATCACTGTTTTGGGTGTTGACTTCATGTCTGAAAATGTTCGTGCGATTCTTGATCAGGCTGGTTTTCCGGAGGTAGGCATTTCAAGTTGATCATGTCTTGTCATTAGATGTCAAAACAAACTGTAGAACTTTTACAGCAATGAGGTTTCTTAGGCAGGTGGCCTGTTTGAATAGTTGCTTAAAACATTACAGTTTTGTTTAAAAACCTGGGATCAATATTCTGACATGAGTGATTTTTTGGGAATGGTGGTGCGGTCGCTTACGGGCAAAGTTATTGTCAGCAGCGGACAAGTAAAAAATGACAAAAATATAAAAAATGGAAAGGAAATGGTTCTCTTGTGTTATATCAACTGTTCATTGACATCGGTGCTACACAATAGTTTATAAGTCTGTTTCTTTCCATGTTTGTTTATGTGCAGGTTGGTGTGTACCGAATGTCAAATGAACGCATTGGTTGTTCTCTGGCTGATGCTGCTGCTGCCCCATCTTACTTGAGTTATCTTGAAGCAGCTTCTAAGGCGCCTCCTTCGTTGCATGTTGTCTATATAAATACTGCACTGGAGACAAAAGCATTTGCTCATGAGCTTGTGCCAACAATAACCTGTACCTCTTCAAACGTTGTGCAAACTATATTACAGGTTGGTGGAGCTCTGACGCATGAGCTTCTCATTTTCATTTTTTGTTCTGCATTTCTCTAGTAAATCAGTCGACTGATACTCGATATCCAATTTTTCCTGTCGTACCCTGGTTTATGCCAAATCGTTTTGATTCCTCAGGCTTTTGCACAAGTGCCAGATTTACACATATGGTACGGGCCAGATTCATATATGGGTGCAAATATTGTGGAGTTGTTTCAGCAGATGACTAAGATGACTAATGATGAAATTGCTGAGATACATCCACAACACACTAGGAACTCCATCGAAGCATTACTGCCCCGCCTGCATTATTACCAGGTATTTTTACTTTAATTTTTTTGGTAAATTTATGGCATTTTTAAGCGCTTAGTTATGACCATTCCCCCAAACCACCTTTTTTTTCTCTGCTTATTCACAGTCCTTTTTCTGATTATGGCTCTTTCGCTATACTGTTCCCATTGTTTAATTTGCTGATCATATGGTGTCCTTTTATAGGATGGAACATGCATAGTACATCACCTTTTTGGACGTGAAGTTGTGGAGAAGATATATGAAATGTACTCAGATGCATTCTTAACTGCTCATTTTGAGGTCCCTGGGGAAATGTTTTCTTTGGCAATGGAAGCAAAGAGAAGAGGGATGGGAGTAGTGGGTTCTACCCAAAACATACTAGATTTCATAAAACAAAGGGTTCAGGAAGCTTTAGATAGAAATGTCAATGACCACCTCCAATTTGTGTTGGGAACAGAATCAGGAATGGTGACTTCAATTGTTGCAGCAGTTCGAAGTATGCTAAATTCATCTCAAAGTGGAGATAAAGTTGAGGTAGAGATTGTGTTCCCAGTTTCATCAGACTCAATCACAAAAACATCATCAAGTTCACCTGCAGACCTCAAATCGATTAAAATGGGTGATGTCATACTACCCGTGATACCTGGAGTTGCTAGTGGGGAAGGATGCTCTATTCATGGTGGCTGCGCTTCTTGTCCATACATGAAGGTCAGCACATCAGTTCTTCTCTTCATAGTTGCATGTTCTGTTTACTTATATACACACACACATGTGTTGTTCATTTGTAAATTTGGAGGTCTACATCCAAGAACACATACAGTTGGCAACTTTACAACTAGAAGTTGAAATTGGCAAAGATATTCTTGACATAAGAATTAAGGGCAAAAGACAATTGAGTGAGAATTTTGGCTATTATGCAATTTCAGTGAAGCAATAATCTCTGAGTTCATTTCTGATAAGTTTTTCCATAATCTGCAGATGAATTCTCTCAGTTCTCTCCTAAAAGTTTGCCATCATCTTCCCGATGAGACAGACTGCCTTACCCCATATGAGGCTCAGCGATTCAAATTTCAAACCCCGAATGGAAAATTGATTGCAGATGTAGGGTGTGAACCAATCTTGCATATGAGAAACTTCCAGGTTATTTTCTCACTCTCTTAATTCTCTTCCTCAGCTTTTTATGGCCTTGGGTTTCTAGGTTCACTGATCTTCAGAACTCTTTTGCAGGCCTCTAAAAAACTGCCAGAGAAGTTGGTCACCGACATCCTCCAACCACACAACAGTAGAAGATAGCTCAGAAATGACACACAAAGCTACAACATGGACAAGCGCTTGTGGCAAGCACACATTCTAAAGCCTGAAAAAGACCGTCTTCTAGACGGCTTTGCATTACTGGAAATTTTGCAAGTTCTGCAAACAAAAGACTTCTCGAGTTCATGGAATTTCATTAAATGGTTACACTCAAGTCTTGAGATATATAGGAATGGAACAAAATTGCAGTATTAAAAAGATCTTGTTCCGTCTGTATAGATAGCTAACTTATGGTGAAATCTTATTGAATGACTAAAGCCTCAGTTGAGGTAGTTCTAATAATTATATTTGTTGAGCTAGATTTTGTCCAATTCCATTATATGCCTTGCAGGATAAGAGATATTATCTGTTGATCAATGCTCTAAACATGCCAAAGCTGGCAAAACTTCTTTTGGATTATTGTATTTGAATATATTCCATCACTCGAATATTTTTATGTAGACCGGTTGGCATAAAAGTGGAGAGGATTCTGTAATAGAATATGGTTCGATAAGGTGCACTTTTAGTTGTCGAAGATTTATGATTGTCATGAATAAAATCCTTAAAGTCCTGCAAAAAAATATTGTCATGATCTCTGTCGCATAATTTTCCTAGTACTTGCATCAAATTTTTGCTAATGCAATTAACCTTGTGGGGACTATCATTTCCACCATTGTTCATGAGTTGGGGTAAATAATAGCCATAAATGGATTCGAATTATGTGTTTTCTTGTTTCTAATTCTTTTATATTTTTTAATAATATTATGTTTATTAAAATTTTTTTAAATTATAATATTATATTATATTAATTGAAATATTATATAAGTTAAATATTATTAGAGTGAGTAATAAACTGACAGGAATAATTATTGTCAAAGCTGAGTTATCTTATATTTGGAGTAACACAATGGGCGAGGCCGTGTCAGGTCCGGTCCAATCAGAATCCAGAATCCAATTCGATGATAGAGATCAATGGGTACTGCAATAATCCGTACTGACAGGCTTACCAGAAGATTAGGCGATCAGAGGCTGATCTTCCGCCAGCTGTGTGCGATAATCTGACAAAGTTTTGTGGGATACAGTTGTAATTTCATTGTTGTAAAAACCGTACAACCAGCGGCAGTGTCAAACAGCCAATCAAATCACGCCACCAGTAACGGCCGAATTCATCACCGAATTACAACGTAGTACGACGTCGTATAAAAATAAATAAATAAAAATTATGCGTTTCTCTCAAAAACAAAAGTCCCTGTTCAGAAAACTTCGAATCAGTTCGGATTGACAAGAATTCTCCCAAAAAAAAAAAAAAAAGAAGAACAAGAAGGAGAAGAAATAAACCAAATTGTAAGCATTTGTAAATCTCTGTTTTTTATATTCTTTTCTCTCTTTTTTTTTTCCTTGTTAAATTCTGTTCATTCCCACATTATTTTTTAGTTGATAAGATCTTTTCTCTTGCAATTTATAACCATTTTTTGTGGGTTTCTTGGAACTGCAATTCACCATTAATTCCGTGATTGAGCTTAGTCTTGGTAATGTATATGTGTCGCTAGTTGGATTTAATTTGAAGTCAAAGACAAAGGGTTTGATCTATCTGGGTTTTGATCCCTTTGGATTCTTCTGTCGGTAATTTACATGAAATTCTGAAAGCAGTTTCGTATTCCTTTCTTTTTTTTGTTTCTTATAAAGATTTTAGTTATTGTTTTAATAGAAAAATTTAATCGTTCTGGGTAGTGGATAATCTTTTTGCAATGCTGATAGCTTATTGCTGTTGAATTGATGTTAGTGTTTTAATGTCCATATGTATATATGTGTGTGTGTGTGTGTGTGTATGTGTGCGCGCGCGCGTGTGTATGTGTATGTGAGATATGATGAAGTGCCGCATGAGTGTATATATAAGAATCAAAATACATTTATCTTTTAGCAATTAAGCAAATAGAACTCATTGGTTTAAGATTTCTTATTCACAAATTGATTAAAATTTTACCTTTTCTAATAATGCTTGTCAGGACCAAAATATTTAATAATCATGCAATTTAATCTCAATGTGAACCAAAAAATTTGTGTTCTGCATGGGATTTTTAATTTCTTCGGGTCTGTTCTAAGAGTTCATGAAAATTGCTGATGCAGTTTTGGAAGGAATGTATTGTCTTTTGAGCTTGAATTTTAGTAAATTTTTTTTTCCCTGTGTAGTGCTAAAAATATTTTGGAACAGTAAATTTCTGTCACTTGTAGTCTAATTATTACAGTGAAACTCAGAAAAAATGAATTGAATTATTAGATTGTTTGTCCCTCTCTTATTTGCATTCTCTGTACTCAAATCAAATATTTCTATATACATTTATCTATTCTATGGTTGTTTTTAAGGCACATATATTTGGACTAGGTATGAGCGGATATTATCAGGTGACGTAAGATACTGCTCTAGCGCTATTTGGTTGCTTCTTGAGTCATATTGGTAAAAACATCTAGCGAGAGTGTGTCTCAACGAGACTGCTCTACTGGTTGTTCACTTATGTGAGATTCTTATGGATGCATATGGTAGAAAAACCATGATGTTGAACCGAGGTTGCCTCATCAATGTTTCTCTTTTTTGTTCATGAATCAGTAGATGTTGGTTGTGATCATTGTTTGTGAGAAAAGCATCTGTTTAGTTGATTCTGTTCGTTTGTTTACCTTAAGGACGTAAATTGCAGTAAGTCTGACTATATGTTAGATGCAGACTGATAGCCGATAGAATCTTGCTGCAAGCTACATTATGGGGTCTACAAACGCCTTGAGTCCACAAGCGAAGCAGCCCCTTTTCTCGTTTGGGGTAATTTCTGATGTCCAACATGCTGATATTCCTGACGGTCGATCTTTTATAGGCATTCCACGGTATTATCGACATAGCATTCTTGTCTTACAGAGGGCAATCCAGAAATGGAACAACAGCAAGAAGCATAGATTTGTTATCAATCTTGGGGATATTGTCGATGGCTTTTGCCCAAAAGACCAATCCTTAAATACTGTAAGGAGAGTAGTTGACGAATTTGAAAAGTTTGACGGTCCTGTCTATCATCTGATTGGCAACCACTGCCTCTACAATCTTCCTCGCAACAAGCTACTTCCAATGCTGAATATTGCAAGTGCTGATGGTCGTGCTTACTTTGAGTTTTCCCCGATCCCGGAGTTCAGATTTGTGGTGTTGGATGGCTATGACATCAGTGCAATTGGTTGGCTGGAAGATCATCCCAATACATTAGAGGCTGTGAAGTTCCTTCAGGAGAAGAATCCGAATACAGAAATGAACAGTCCCGAGGGACTGGTGGGCCTCGAGAGAAGGTTCCTCAAGTTCAATGGAGGTGTGGGGAAAGAACAACTGAAATGGTTGGAAGCCATCCTTCAGGAAGCAACACAGATGCGACAAAACGTAGTGATCTGTTGCCATCTGCCTTTGGATCCCGGGGCATCAAGTAACGAAGCACTTCTCTGGAATTACGACGAAGTAATGAACCTAATTCACCGGTACAACTGCGTAAAGGTTTGTCTTGCTGGACACGATCACAAAGGCGGCCATTCAATTGATTCACATGGAGTACACCACAGAGTTCTTGAAGCCGCCCTTGAGTGCCCCCCCGGGAGTGATGCCTTTGGATATGTGGATGTGTATAATGATAGACTATCACTTATTGGAACGGACCGTATGGAAAGTACTGAAATGTGTTTCGATCCTCAAGCGGACCTTTGATAAAGCTTGGCAAAGTAAACAACCTTTAGATACATTTTTCTTGAGCAAGGAATACCTTTTGTCCTTGAATGTTGGAATAAAAAGCCATTCTTATAAGTTTAGAATTAGAAGTTTCGGATTTAGGAATTTAACTTATTAGTAATGTTATAGAATAGTTCTTGTACAAAATTGCCATGAGGAAGCATGAAGGTGTTTGGAATTAGAAGTACTTGGACTTGGGATACTTCTCGAGTTTCAACTCTTGAAATCAGCTAGTGATACATTGCCCAAAAAAAAAAAAAAAAAAAAAAGGATAGCTGACTTTAGCTTCGATTCTGGATTTTTAATTTCCCTCTGATGAGGTGGTTGGGCTGACAACTTGCCTGATATTGTTGACATTTTGGTGGATATTTTGATTACCCATTTATTATTTGCTTCTGTTTTGGGGTTGACTTATCTTCCATATATATCAAATTGTTTAATATGAAATCCTTTTCTGCCATTACATTAATGTGATGCATTTACATATATATATATCACATATATGTATGTGTGTGTATACATATATTTATATATATATATTGATATCAGCAAGTGAACTACTGTTAACGTTGGTGGTGACTACCTAATGAACTGACCGTTGAGAGTGCTTTCTTTTCAGAAGCTGCAAGATCACTATAAGTCTATAACGATACGGAAGAAGCTACATAGGGTATATCCTATTTTTTGGGTGTTCCATGTCGCTTAATTTCTACCATAAGATAACTAAAGGCAATCTCACCAAATTGTTTTCTTGTTTCGGAAAGATAGAGATTGATTTTGACTTATATCTATTGAAATAAAAAGAAAAACGTGCCCGCAAATAATAATTAGACCTTTAATCTCATTATTACTAAGTGATTAGACTTTAGAGCTTTTATTCAGTAATTTATTTTGCTGGTCAAACTCAGGCTCCACCATTATAGACCCACCGCTAACATCTCAGGGACGACTTTCTCTTTATGTCTGCCAGCAAACTTTGATTATATTTTGGTAGTGATGAAATCATAAAGGCTCATAAATCATAATGAAGAACACCTTTAAGAAGTGAGACTACAAATTACAATATAAAAAGTTCTTATTTCTTCAAATTCCAATCTCCCCATATTGGAATTTGGACCGCCCAAGGTCATGGTAGAACTTAGCTTGGATAATTACTCCCTCAGACCCACCTTCACAAAATCTAATCTTTTCTTTTCATTTTTTTTTTCTCTAGCAAAGTTGTCTAGACAAGCTGCAATTACAATTTCACCCCTCAAAAGAAGTGTTTTTTGAGTGATTTAAAAGCAATTGTAATGTCTAGCACTCATCATTAGATCCTAATATACCATACATGATTAAAAACAAAACCTTAAAAAACATGTGGAAAGCATAACAACCGTAGAAGTAAGGAAAGTATAGATGACCAATTCTCTATTTTAATCTATTTTTCACTTCTGTTGGGACGATTTTGCCCTTCTTTTCTCGGCCAGAAAGAACCCAAACAGGGACAGGACCGAGAAAGCACTAAAGCAAATGGACGCAATGTCGAGGGACGTGTGGCGTCCGGTGATTGCTTGAATGTCGAACAAGTTGGTGGTTTTCTTGCCATTGGTTGATTGGCCGTAGGCCACCTCGTCACCGTCGGCATTGATAGCGTAGGCGCGCACGAAGTACGTGGCCAAGGGCACGTCGCGCTCCACGGTCCACTCGTAGGTTTGGTTCGAGGCGGAGTAGGGGCGGGAGACGATCTTGAACTGGCAGGTCTTGTCCTTGGAGAGCTCGTCCTCGGTTTTCCTCCACCCGCGATCCTTTTGGCTGATTGGCGCATAGCATAGTTTGACTTCGATTGTCTTGTAAGCGGAGTCTGTCCCCGCTGGGAAGGTCTTGTTTAGACCCCAGCTTACTGTGATTTTGTCTTCACCAGCTTTCAATACTGTAAATATGGTCACAATATTCATGGGAAAAATCATTAAAATCCATTTGAATATGGGAAAAATTGACAGGTAAAACAAAAACTTATATGGGCATTACGTAATTGTTATAAACAACATATTTGGTATGGTTTAGAATATGTCTCAAAAATTGTTTCGCAATTAAAGGTAAATTTAATCAATCAAATTGATATATTTTTTTTTCCCTTATTGAGTATGTTGAATAATTCTACCTCAGCATTTGCACAAAATTCTTTGAATTGGAAGCACAGAAAATTTATCTTAAAAAAATGGAAAGAAGCTTCCATGAGAGAGAGAGAGAGAGAGACCTTGTCCAGGCTTTGGTGAGGCAGTGACAACAAGAGTCCGCTTGAGAGAAGAAAAGTGGATCATTCCAGAAGAGGTTTCTGCAAAACATGACAGAAGAAGAAGCGAAGCCAAGAGAAGCCCCTGTTTCGCCATTTGTGTGTGTGTGTGTGTGTGTGTATGTTTTGCCTTTGTCTTATAGCAAATCACCAAAAACAAAGAGAGAGAGAGAGAGAGAGAGAGAGAGGAATCTGTTGATGAATATCCCAGTAGACTATAATAAGATGGTGATCAACTGTTGGAGATTGGCTTGATTATATAGAAGGCAACAATATGATAGAAAATTGGTATGTTGTAACGTAAGCAGAATTGGTCAAAAGACCAGAAAATACATTACCTTATTAATCATGTACAGCTTTATTAGCTTAGCGAACAAGAGCTAATCCAAAAAACAAACAACAAGGAGATAACCAAATACGTACAAATACAATTAATAATAATAAAGGGTTTAATCAGAATGGCTCTATAGCATTCTGAAAGGGTGGGGTTACGAGGACTATGACTATATAAAATGTTGTGTTTGGGATTTTGTTTATTGTTTGACTCTGCTCTCGATCCTTTAAAAAAGAAGAAAAAGGATCTGAAGTTTTATGCTGGCTGGGAATTGGGATGGTATATGTGTATATATGCTTTTTATAGAAAGGGCTGATATAGATGCATGGTATCATAGGTTTTCCTTCTTCTTTGTCTAAAGTTCACAATCCTTCCAATTTTTTTTTTTTTTTTTCTCTAGTTGTGTATGGAGATCAACTTTATAATCATGATCTATTCTTACACCAATTCACATAATTTTAGAATTGGATTTGAAGTTAATATCCTTGATATTATTTAATTTTCCCATATAATTTTCGAAACATCAATTTTAATCTAAGTTCTTTAAAATGAACTAATATGATATATATAAGTTGACATTTTATGAATGATGTTTAACAATATTGATTCTAATCTTAATTTTTTTTATCAATTTACGTGCTATGATGAGTTGACATTCCATTATTATAGATGTTTAAAATATTATCATATTATTTAATTAAAAAATTGTCACATCAATTAAAATGAGTAATTATATCCATCATTAAAAAATAATATACTATCACAGGACGTGATATTGAAAAATTAATATTAAAATTGATGGATATTGAAAAGATAGTATTAGAGTAATTGGTGTTTTTAATGCTACATTTTCTAAATTTCAGCATCAAATTACGTCTAAAGATTATCTCTATATACTAAATTTCTCTTCCGCTTTTATCAAGTTGTGGCTAACCAGCTAACGACTTCTTTCCAACGACTCAAATCTATTATTATTATTATTTTTATCATCCATAGTTGAATAATGTACGTTCATCTCATTTACTCTATGTTTATTTATATGTATTAGTATTTCATTTTTCTATCACATTTTTGGCATTGTTTTTGTCCCCTTATGTCATGTAAAGGGCAAACGTACGGACACAAGGAACTGGGGACGATGATGGAAAAGAAAAGTCATACTTGTGCCTTTTTTATATAGTACATACACGCCTCAAGTAGCTTGGCTTCTCTTTTAAATTAGTGAATTTATTATCATATTTTTTCTTTCTTTGTTTTCGGCTTACAAGTTGACCTCATTATCGCTAACACGAATGGATTATTTTATACACATCTGATCAGAAGAAAATTTCAAGTGGGAAGACCTCCGTTTGCCAACCGTTCATAAGCTGCTCCCACTCTAATCCATATGATAAGTTGATAACTTCAATTTTGAAATCTAACGAATTTTGATCCTATCCCTCTAGATTTCTAGCCACTGGCTAGTGTCGGCGATCGACGTAGGGCAGGACGTATGACTTGGCCTTAAAAAAAACGAAAAGAAAAGAAAATCGATGGAGTTTCATCTCCTCAACCAACGTGATAATAGGAGAGGTTATGGTACTAAGATCACATATGTGACAAAAAAGTTTACGAGTCTAGGGTAAGGTTTATAGAGTCCATCAAGCATAAATTTTATGTCAATATGTGATGAGTTAGATAATTTTAATATATCAATTTAAAATAAAATAACATAAAAAAGGAAACAAACTCTAATTTTGGTCCTCGTTTTTTTAATTTTGGCCAAAAGAAAAAAAAAATCCCCTCAAACTCTAAAAGTGTGGGCAATTAAAGTCCAGTTACTCTTACATATCTGCCAATCTAATGAAATTAGTTCCTTTTGGTGTTGAGCGACTTTTCTCTATGCATGAATAATTACAGAGAAAGCTATATGAGTGTCAAGTAGCAATTAGGATTAGTCATCGGGTTTCATCCTTGTTCTTATTCCTTTTGATAATTTTACAAGAAAATAAATAATAAATAGAAAATATCTTATTTCTTTTTTTATTATTGCCTTTTTAACCTCATAATAAATCTCTTAGCTGATCCATTGGATTCTCGGATAGTAAATTTTGTAATTAAATCCTTAAATTTAGGGATTTATTAGTTTCCAAATCTCTGTTCAATTACCCGGGCCTTACGTGAGCTCGATGCCTGTGGCTAACTCGTTGTCATAGTCTAGGAAAAACGTCAGGTCAGCGACTAGCATCAACTCTATTGCAGGTAAAACACCCAGTTACTGGCTTTGATGTTACAAGTCACGTCATGCACTCCCTTTATATTATGTTATATCATCTTGATCTTCCACGCCCTGTGAATTCGATTGGGAGTACATGAGTTTGAATCCAAAATTTTCAGACTCAATTTTATATTTTTTCAAAAAATCGACAAAAATTATAAATAAATCAATCAATCTTAACTTGAAAATTTTATTTTATTTCAAACTCAACTCATAAACTAAATAAACACTATATCTCTAGATATGCAAATGTTATGGATAAACTTTAGAACTTACCCTAATTAAAAGTTCTCTTGATGAATTTAGTTGTTGTTGTTATTTGCAAATGTACGAATTGAACAAGTAATAAAGTGATAAAAAAAGTATCGTTCTCATGGAGATAATATTATTAAGTACCGAAATTAGTTAATTTTAATTTTATTTGAGCAACCAAAAAATATTACAAGTGAAAAATTAAATTAAAAAATTACAAAAATAAATAAATATAAATTAATGATAAACAATCAAGCACATAGATACTAGGAATTATAATTTTACCGTAATTAATTATATTTAATTTTATTTAAATATATTGTTATGATTTTATGTTCATATTTGTTGATGGTCAATTACCATTTTTGTTTTATGAACTCTTTCTCAAATTATACATAAATTATACATTTTTATAATTAAATTTACATAAAAGATTAATAAATTAAAATTCACTATGAATAGTACCGTATATGTGAATAGGAAAACTGCAAATCTAGATTTAATTATAAAAAGTGTTCATTGAAAAATCAATGATAATTAATAAAATAATCACACAAAAACAGATAGATTCATCTCTATTCTATCATATATTTTATGATATTTACTCAAGAGCTAAATAACAAAAATTTCCTCTCAGTTTCATTTTATTCCTCAAATTATTCAAAAATTGACCAAAAATTTGAAAGCATTAAGTTAAAAAATACACTAACTAGGGGTGTTCGTTGCGTGGGTTGGGTGGATTTCTGATATTTTTCAACCCATCCAATCTTCATTGGGTGAGTTGAAAATTTTTTGCACCCACTCAATTAACCCAATGTACAAAATCAACCCACCCAATTAAAGTTTGGGTGGGTTTGGCGGGTTTTTCAGGTTTAGTGGGTCTGACAATTTATAAAAATAAAATAATAAAATATGACTTAAAAATTCAACCATAAATCAAAATATAAGCTCAAATATTCAAATAAAGAAGTCATGTAAAGACAATAAAAACTAATTAAAACATGCTTTTAATAAATACTAAGAAACATCAACCACGAATAATCAAACCTATTTCACAAGAATAATCTCTAACTCCAATGTGTGTAATAACAAGAACTAAAGTCAGGCAAATTGAAATAAACTTGAAATCTTGTTCCTAAATCTTAATCTTTAGAAGACATCCATATCTGAGTCATCATCTTCTCTTTTTCATATTTTACACATTTTCATTTTTCAAAGTACCAGTTCATGTTTAAGGTTGAAATATCAAAGAACAAACACAGTTGTTCGGCTTAATAAGAAACAAAAACAGAGTGCCCACCAACCATGGTTCTTTCATGTTTAAGCACTAAATACAAGAAACTTATATAAAGTAAAACCTAAAAAAGCACTATAGGTTAGTCATTATATTTTTTCTAAATATTAAAAAAAATTTCATTGGGTGGGTCGGGTTTTGGTCGGGTTTTAGAATTCTAACCCAAACCCACCCAATTTGACATTGGGTTAGGTGGGTCAACCCGACTTTTTTTTAGGTCTGACGTGAACCAGACCTGTTGGGTTTTCTTTGGGTGGGTTATCTGGGTTTTCAGATTTTGTGTTCACCCCTAACACTAACAAATACGACAATCATAATAATATACTTAATTTGATTAAACTATCAAAATTAGGCAACATCATAAGTCCTAGCAAAAAAAAAATTTAGTTCACAATGAAAAATAAAATAACACAATAAAATAAAATAAACATAATGACAAAATAAAAATAAAAGAAAAAAATTTAGAATGGATGCTAATACTTATGCTAGCAGAACCTCTAAAAATTCCTTCTTTTACCAAAACTAAACAAAAGAAAGGAGAAAAAAAAAATCAAAAATGATTTTTTTTTAAGCTTTAGAGGAAGCAGTTTTACATTTGATATGCTCTGACTCCCCTTCAAGCTCTCTCCAAAATGGCCTTTTATAGATTACAAATATGCACTATTCCACCAACCTTCATGTGCACACAAAAAAAAAATTCAAACTTTTCAGTGCAAGTGTACGAGGCAGCTAACAGCACACAATTTTAGCATACACGGAGAGATACGATGTAGAAAAAATTATAATTATAATACTATACATGGATCTTACCTGTCTCTTTATTAATCTAAATTTAAAATCAATCATAATTTTTTCATACGAGCTCTAATTTAAGTAATTCTTTCTTTAAAATGATCGTATTGATGAGAGGATCAAAATAAGACCAATGAAGCTTAAGTACTCCAAATATGAATAGTAATACTCAACAGGATCCACTTGGATATATGTAATTTAACACTATAGATAAACAAAATATTAAAAATTAGATATTTCCACCATAAAGTGCTATCATTAAAATAATTGGAAATATATTATTACTAAAATTAAAAGATAAAATAAAAAAATCTCATGAAATTAATTAAAAATCTAAATTAAATAAGACAAAATAAAGTAAAATCAAATCAAAACAAAAATAAATAAAATTCTCAAGAATAAGCCAATTTTTATGCATGAAAAAGCGGTAAAATAACTCTATTTTATAGAATTATCACTAGTTAAAAAAAATTATTTTTTGACCAACCAAATTGGAGCTAATCCAGCTCATAATCCTACCCTTTGTAAGCATAGAAATTACATTTACATATTTCTATTGCACCATCAATATATAATTTACTGACATTTAGGTGTTGAAGATTTAAAAATCAGGTCCACAAAAAATTCTTTAGAACATCATCATAACTAATAGAGGGTGACCCCCCACCTGTATATGTCCTATATTATTAGACTCATCTTCCATTAATATTTGATGTTTAATATCATTGATATTCCCTTTTTTTTTTTTCTTTCTTTTGCACCATCAATATAATTTTCCAACATTTGGGGGTGGAAGATTTAAAAATCAGGTCCACCTATTTATTACAAGAGGTATAGGCAACTTTAAGGTATTTTAATTCAATCGTACCAAGTGGAAAATCTTCTTAGGAAAAAAATCTCTATATAAAGGACTGGCATTCAGCCACACCAAAAACACACAAAATACAGAAGCGGTAAAATATATTTACAACATGGAGCACTTAGCCACTAGGTCTGTTCTCCTCCTCTTCCTTGGCCAAACCACTTGTCTTGGTATCAATGGCCAATCAGCCGATTGCACAATAGTGAACTTATAAATGCATGTTTGGGTGTAATGCTCACCGATGGCGATGTGACCCCTCAATGTTGCAATGGTCCCCAGAACTTGGCAACCGCAGAGGCCAACATCGGATTAAATGAAACACGTGAATGTGTAGGTGACTTCCGATCTGGTATTTTGGACGACACCGGTGGCTTAACTCCTAACCTTAAGGCGAAGGTCAACGAAATGTTTGATCAGTGTATTATCTACCTTAGCTTCACAATTGATGTTAACAATGATTGCTGATAATCATATACGGTGCTAGCTTATTATATACATATGTAATTATCTATGATATATAACATATATATGTATGAATAAAACGTGGTAGTGTAGAGCTCTAGTGCTAAACGCGTCGTTGCTGTAGTATGCTTGAGTCGGAGAGTCTAGCTAGCCATTGCTGTATTGATCCTTGATATGTGTGTATGGTGTGAAGTCGGGACTTTTGAGTTCCATCTTATGTTACTATGCGTGAATGCGCTATTGTTCCTTATACGCTTGTGTTCCATAGCAAGCACTATGCTATGAGATCACAATACTATTCATAACGATTTTACCCTCAGTCCACGTATATACTGACTGAGTTAGCCGGCACCTAGTTGGATGATTTCTGTGGCGACCCCCCACGTACGTTACCATACCAACCAGTCAAGCTCTGACGCCGACCGCGATGGCTGGCAACCTCGTGGGTCGTCATCCTCTTACTTAACTTAACTTTCCATTCTTAACGTTCTCATCTTATAGCGGAAGCAATTTCTATAGCAATTTTTTTTTTCTTTTTTTTTTTTTAACTTACATACTATACCTATCAGTATCATACTCTTATAATACATATTTCATAACTTTCTTTCTTTCTTTCGTCTTCCTTTTTGAACGCTCAGCGAAAGACTCATGGTAGTACCATACCCTCGCCCAGTCCCTTGGCACATGCAGATCCGTCCGTTGTCCATCATATTACTTTAAATAAACACGTTGCTTACCTGCAACATATAAACAACTAATGAGCTAGATGCTCAGTAAGTTCAAACATACATTCATTAACTTATAAATACTAGTAATATATATTATTACTAGAATATATATCATCACGTATATACACACCATATACATCATTCATACATATCCTCAAAACATAACATAAAATAGGAGCTTCATCATGCTCGTTCATCTCTTCGTTCATCGTTCTTATCATTCTATCGATCATCTCTTATCATTCTAATCCAATCTTTTCATTTCTTTGCTTTTCATTCCTATCATTTCTTAACTTTCAGTTCTAAACCTTTATAACTTTTGTATCGCTTCATCATCTCCTAACATTTCATATCTTAAAGCTAGTAACATATACACTAGCACAACATCACGTAAAAACGTGTCATTCCATACATATAACATCAAACACATCACATCACATATATAATTCTATCATGTTCTTTTAACTTCGTTTTATTATTTTTCATTGATTTCATTGTGTTGTTCTTTCATATCGTTCGTTTCTTTTCTTTTCTTTTCGTATCATTTCATTTTTTTTTTCTTTCCACTCTCTTTTTCCTTCTTTTTTTTTTTTTCTTTTTTTTTTTTTTTTTTTTCTTTTCTTTTTTTTTTTTCACGCACTCTCTTTTCTTTTCTTTTCAAGCTCTTTTCTTTTCTTTTCTTTTCACGCACTCTCTTTTCTTTTCTTTTCACGCTCTTTTCTTTTCTTCTCTTTTCCTTTCTTTTCTTTTCTTTTCTTTTCCTTTCTTTTCCTTTCTTTTCTTTTCTTTTCACTCTTCTTTCGTTTGTTTTCTTTCCACTTTCCATTGGTTGGGCCCGTTGTTGGACGTACCTAGTTGCGCGCGGACAGTGGGAGGAGGGGGAGCGACCCACCAACCTACCTCACAGTCACATAAAAACCGCACCTTCGGGGTTGGTCCATCCTATAATCTACCGCACCTTCGGGGTAGCGCCACATCTACGCGGAGGATATAGACCGGAAGTCTCGACCTTGTAGGGAGACCGGTACGCCAACAACTTAAGTTTTCAGTCTTATTATCTTGTAGGCTTTTATTTTTCTTATATTGATTTTTCGTTGAACATCTTTTTCTTTCAAAACATAGCACATATAGCACATATTACTTATATAACATCACATCACATCAATCACATCACATCATAACAAACAAAAACATGTTTTGTTACGTGTAGACAATTATTCTTTGTTCGTCTTATCATTTGCATCATTCCATCAATCATAGCCTATCGATCATAGCCTATCGATCATAGCTTATCGATCATAGCCTATTGTTCTACTCTATCAATCACATCTTATCGTTATGTTCTAATCCTTTCATCATACATTTTATCATAACCTATCATTGTTTTTCTTTCTTGTCTAACTCTTTGCTTTCATATCATTTTTCCATAAAATATCTATCCTTTCGTTATCATACAACATACCTTTTTCTTAATTTCTTTCATCCCCGATCATCATTGGTCTATCAATCATAACCTAACTTTCATAAAACTTTTCATAAAACATCCCTTTCTTAATTCCTTTCATATCACATCTCTTTCTTATGCACTCTATCATAATATTTTCATTCTTACTCTTTCCATTCTTCTATCCCTCTTTATCACATCGTTACTCTCATAAAGTTTTTATGATACCTTTCCTTCATAATTCAATATATACATATATTTATATATATATATTTTTATAAATTAATTATTAAAACATATCTCTTAACATCATCATAGCATTGCTATAGCATTTACTATAGCATCATCATAAATCACATCATGGCATTTGCATGCAAACATACAAACACGATAAGCTTGTTCATAGTTGCAGACGGGTAAATGTCTGAACTTACTCATAGCGTGCTTATCCTTTTCTTGGAATCCATAGACGTCCTTTGTCGCTTCTGGATTAGGTTCCTACAGACAAACTTTGTCCGTTAATCACATTTTCATCTATAGCTTTTATTTTATTAAAAAGCTTGATTCTGATCTTATAACCCTTAATTATATCCTTATGACAGCTTTTTAAACCTTAATGGCCATTTTCGAATTTTTTCTCCAACTTTTGAAAAATTTACGATTTTGCCCCTAACTTTTGATAAAATTACAATTTTGCCCTTGACGTGATTTTTCATAACTTAAATCTCAATTTTGGCTTTTACAAACTTCATTAACCTACTCCAAGGTCACTGGGGCTCTTTTCCCATAATTTGATAATGTTTGGGCAAATTGACCATTTTGCCCCTGATGGGTCGTTTAACCATAACATTTTCATTTTCATACTTAGGCTGGATTTTCTAAACCCAAAATCATCAAATTAACTTTTTAAATCTTATCGGATCTTTTCCGGATCAATTCTTATCATTTTACCAATTTTTCACATTCCCGACCCTCGGGAAGTACTATTCGAACCTAAAAAGTCGGTTTCATGTTTTCCTTACGTTCTAGAGTTTCGAAGGGTCGGTCTACTAATCGTACCTTACCCATTCCTTTTTCCTTACCCCAATTCCTCGAGGGGGCTCGGGTTACCTTCCCGATCATATTTTTACCCCTCGTTTCCCATTTTACCCCTGGTGTCACTTTTAGAAATTTCGGCAGCATTTCCGCTTAATTTTTGAGGTTCCAGCGTTTAGGAAACGCCTGAAAACCATCTATCCTAATCTAATTCTATCACGTACTATACCAGAGGCCTAGATTTTACGTAAAACTTGTACCGTTTACGTAAAATCGTTACATCATCACATATTTTTCTTTTTCTCCGTTACAGTCATTTTCTTCTTTTTACATACATTCTTTTCCATAATTTTCATACCAATAATCATAAAATCATATAACAATCCCAAATAATTTAATTGCGGAACGTAAAGGGGTCAGGATTTATACCGAATTGCAGTCCGGTCTCGACGGCATAAACCCTAATTCCTCGTTCTTCATATTTGAGGTCCCGTCTTGCAAATCCGACTCCGCGGATGCGTCCGGAACGTCGAAAATAGGCCAACGGGCCAAACTTGCATTTTCGGTCAACGGTCGCCGTTGACCGGCGTTGACCACCGTTGACCGGCCGTTGACCGGCGTTGACCGGCGGCGGCGGCGGCGACGGTGGAAAATGAGTAGCCCATCTTGAAGATCTCGACATGAGGAACTCATTGGTAGCCTCAATTTCACCATTCGACACCTCTATCGCCGGAAATCGACCCCGAAAGTCATGGCCACGGCGGCGACGGTGGAACTCCGCCGTGCCGGACTTTTTCCCCAAAATTGATTGAGGGCTTTTGCTCCCCTCTTCACGGCGACCATTTCTGTACAGACGGCGTGCTTCAACTCGGCCGGAATCGGCAGTTTCGACGGCGGCTTCACGGCGGCGTTTCGCCGGATTTTCCGAAGCTCGGGTGGCGCGATTCCGCCGGTATTGAGGCGATCCACCACATGGGTTTTGTAGTACTCTTCACCACGAACATTTTGGGACCGGTTTCGTGGCAAATGGTGGCCGGACGGCGAAGAAATCTCACCGGGAAGATTTCGGCTCCGGCGACCTTCAGGCGGCGCGTGCGGCTTGCTCCGGCGGCTGCTCCGTCGCGTCGACCCACCATCGGACTCAGCTCGGCGAGAGCTTTCCGATGACACCGGCGGTGTCGAAAACGGACACCGTTTCCGATGGTCGGTTACTGTACATATTCGGCTAGAGAGAGAAAGAGAAGGAGGAGAGAGAGTGTGTGTAGATAAATGAGAAAATTCCACTTTTTCCCTCTCTTTATATACTTTTTCGCCCAAAATTTCAATATGGGCTATCCTGATTAATTTGGGCGTCCTGAATCCAAATATATCAGTTTTATTTTCATCTGAGGTCATTTTGACCAATTTCCGATACTGTGAATTTTCGGTCAAAATTTACCTCTGTGCTCAATTGTCAAATTTGAGCGTGCTGATAGGCTATCCTTACTAATTTCGGGGTGCTGAACCCAAATTTATCAGTTTTATGTCAAGAAAATATCATCTTGACTTACTTCTTAATACTGTGAGTGGCACACACGTGCACACACATAATATCACTATTACTCTTTTTTTTCATCCTTTAATATTGTTAGAACATTTTATTTAATTCTAAACAATATTACATCACTTAATTTCACATTTTAATGCTTAAATTCATTGTGCATTTATTTTCCAAAAATGTGAATTTTCCCGGTTGTTACACTTTCATTTGAAAGAAGTAACATGGGTGTCACCTATGTAACATTAAATAAACAAAACACGATAGTAATGAAAAAAATAATGTAATATGGCGCATGATAATCTTAAAAGATCTATTGTATGTGTTAATGCATAGATAATATGGTTTCCCAAAACTATAGAGACACAATACTATTGACATCAATGATGTCAATTTCACATGTCATTGAAATTAATATTTTTTTAAACTTATTCTATGGACACCAATTCTAGTTTTAACTTTCTAATTTGATATAGTGGAAACATATGTTAGGAAAATAAAAATAATAAAAATAAAAAAGATAATTGGTCAACTTGTTAATTCATATAGAATAGTTAGGAAAACTCTTTAAAATCCATTGATTCACATAGAATACTGAAATTGAAAAGAAAAGAGTAAAAACTCAAAATTTTCATTTAAATCAATTGATATATAAGTTACATATGAGTGCACAAACATATTTATAGACTAATTTGTCACAAACAAAAATGGGAAACTACTAATATAATTAGGAAAATAAATAATTCCAAAAATTAAAAAAATAAACAAGAGACTAACTTATTTTTTTACCCTAAGAATTAAGTCAAAATTAAACCTAACTTTCCTAATTATAAAATTGTTAATTGACTTTTCTTCTATAATAATTGTTTAACTTATTCCAATTTCGACACCAATTATTTTCCATTATGGCTTCATTAATAAATTGATGTAACAAGTAAGTTGTTATTCTTTTATTAGTATGCATTTAAAAGATTTTCATACAATTAAAATAAGAAGTTGCATTGATCTACTATTAAAAATTATATTTAGTGTCCCTATGTGTTGAGATTAAAACTATAGGATTAAAATTAATGTCATTAGTACAACTCTTTCTAAATCACAAACATTAAATAAGGTTTAATTGTTATAATTTTTACGTTTATTTAATTTGTTGATTAATTTATTTGTTTCTTGAGTTTTTTTTTTCATGGCTATTTGTTTGTTGAGAAAAAAGAGTATGAAAACATATATCGAGTCAAGAAAGGGGAAAGACCAAAAAAAAAAAGGAAGGAAAGAAAGAAAAACAAAGGGCTTTCAATCTAATTGAATGTAGCGCGCAATAGGGTTCTCTGTAGTTTTCTAAATTTTTGGTGCGTCTCAAGGTTGTGTCATTGAATTGCTTCACGGTTTGAAAAGAAATTGTAATTTTTTGCCGATCTTGCCAAACTCGAGCAGCCTTGAGCTTCCTTACTGTTTAGTGCTACCATACCGAAGCGGCTGCTAAAAAAAAAAAAAAGTGAAAAAGAATATCAATGAAGGTCCTTTTAATTTTAATAGTTTATTTTTCTAGATATTATTTTTAATTTTTAAGTTTTTAAAATTTTAATTGAATTTATAAAACTGTACTAGTGTAAATAAAGTTATAAACAGTTAAGTACATAAAATTATGAGTAAAAGTACTATATAAATTCTTATAATAGGTCATATGAGGTACATATGTCACATAATTTATTAGAAAAGTTACGATTTTAAATACGCTTTCTCAAAAAGAGAAAAGTTAGGAACACAAATTCTAAACTAAAGTTTTCGTGTTAATTTTAAGTTATCATAAAAATAGGTATGTCAGAAGCCAGAAACCAAGAAAACATGGAATTTCCGGTAATATTTGTTGTGATATATCTATATATTTGATAAATTTCTATAACGAAGCAAACCCACGATGCGCATTGAAATTCTTTAGGCACGATGACATTACGACGGAAGAAAAATGTCCCTACGTTGGTGAGTGCCAAGAAAATGTGATGAGACCTGAGATAAATATACAATTTATCTAAACTTTAATATTTTATTATTGAAAAAAAGTAACAATCATTTGTTTTTCATTAGTTTTTTTTTTTTTTTTGGTTTTTCATTAAACAGCACACAGATTTAAAATCAAAGACCTTGGCAAGATTTATGGGTTGGATGAAATTGGTTTAGTGATGCTTCGTCGTCCGTTGATTATCTGGGGCAAGATAGAGTCAGGGAAAAGAGAGGAGACTAGCAATAATATCCATCAACTTTGAGAGATTAACCAAATATTTAACCACACATTTCTTCTTGTTAGCTTTTCTTTTCTCTGGCAAATGCTTCGGCATGAGATGATTGCACTTAACAGTTTATAATTTTTTACTATGATAGAATATTTTACCATTTTATCTCTTATTTGTCCCCCTTGAATTTTTTATTTTTTCAGTTTGATTTTTAAGTGAACTTTGAATTTCACCCTTTTTTTTATTTTAAGTATTTATATTTAAAATTCACATCTTTTTAATTCTAAACTTTAAAATGAATTTAAACTTTATTACAAACATAGTTTATTAGACAAAAAAAAAAATTAAAACAGATACAAATCGATAAACGATGACAAAATATTTTAATATCGTAATTTTGATTTTAATTTTTTATTTAAATCACGTTCCTCTTCAAAAAATTATGACTCCGCCACTCTCAATACAAGATCTACACAAACATATGCACGGTAGTTCATATATCCCATTATACAAAAATACTAGTTAAAAGTGTTAATGCAAAATATTTAAGGGGGGTTATTTTTTTAAAAAAAGAATTTTTTTAATAACGATAAATTAAGAGCATGACATATTAAAATATAAAACTTTCAAGGGAAATGCCAAAAAAAAAAATTTTGGATTAATATGAAGAAAGAAAATTTTGAGGGGAAAGCAAGAAAAAAAAAAGTAAGGGAAGGACAAAAAAATAATAAATTAAAAAACCATCAAAAGAGCCTCTACAGTGTTAATTACAACAAACATTTCAAAACATCTACTAAAGCCTAAGGAACAAGTTCACATGCCTAAAGCTTTCAGAAGGCAGTTATGTGCTCTATTCAGCATCATCATCTTCACTCGACTCCTTTTTGCTACTGCTGCTGCTACTGCTGCTGCTTCTTCTTCTTATATTAAAACAAGAAAAACAACTAGGTTACCTACCTTTACTCAGATAATACAGAGTTATTGAATTTAAAATGTCCAACTTTAGAGTAAGCTATGAAAATATCAAATTCAATAGAATTTCTAAAGGATCTCCCTAAACTAGTGAGGTTGCATAAGAATTGATGCTTTTTTTTTTTTTTTTTGGGAACATAATTCCATAAGGAAGAAAAAAGATGAGATTAACAATTAAACCAATAAGACTATGAGCCGCAACTTATGGTCCAACCATGCGGACAACTAACAGCAATATCAAGCATTCTGACGGCAGAAAAACATTTAAAACAGTTTAAATTCAGCAAGCCCATTAAACTAGAAGTAGCTCAGATTTTCAGACGCATGCTAGTAAGGAAAAAGATGAAAATTAAAGTACAACTAAACCCTCCCATTCAACAGCCTTTTTGAGCAGCTAATTAAATTTAAGAACAATCTTGATAAAAACATACGCTTACACACCCACTCACGCATTTGTATATGATGTTCACATAGAAAAGAGTCTGATACACACAATTCATGGATAATGCAGAAAGAACAATCAAGGGCAGGTAAAAATACAGAGCACTTATATATTAATCAGTAAACGTACAGATAATTAAATCCAAAATGGAGTTGGCTTACCCTGTATAGAACATAGCAAGCCTAAAGACGTCCAAGACAGGGTCTTCCCCAAAGGGCGCGTAGACCTTAGCCTCATAGAAGCGACCATCCAAGCATTCCAGTGTCAGATAATACAGTATTCCCGCCACTACCGTTAAGTTCACTTTTATAATTTTGCGAAGCTTCAAATCAGCACCCTGTGCAGTATCAAAACAAAATTCAACAAATAATGCAATATGCGAAATCCAAACTATTTTCCCCCAAAAACCAATAATAATAATAATAGCAATAGAGACATTTAAAGGGAATTTTATTTGAGATACCTTAAGTCTGTTAAATTCTTCAACAGCAAAATTGGCTGCAGCAATGACACCGTCATGCGATACAGAACCTGGTTGAATCGCATTGAACACGGGCCCGGCATCCTCAAGAGCATCAAAACCCTAGAAATAATTAACTGATGTGAGAATTTGACAACGATTAATATACATATATATATACATATATGCACACATACGCACGCACGCACGCACATATGATAAATTTGACAAGAAAACAAGACTTTCAACAAAATTAAAAATAGGTACCTCCGAAGGAACGATTTTTTTTCAAATATCGATATAAAGCCTTGTCATGAGAAAAGTCCTCAGGGTTGCGAGATTGAAACCACTGGCACTGAACAGGATCAATATATTCATAATCCTTCTTTTCCACGTCTTAATTCAACCCCCAAACCCACCTGAAAGTTTTATTAATTATGAATTTTAACATTGACGAAGCAAGAATATAGAATAAGCCCTACTCTGATCGTCACAAATACAAGCAATCACCCACACACATGTTATATATATATATATATATCTATTTATGAAAACAGATTTCGTAACCGAAATAAAAATCATAATGATAATTGATAATTGATAATTGATAATTACTTGCAACGTACCAGCTAGAAAAGGAGAGAAAAGGAGAAATCTGATCTTTCTGAGAATTAGGCTTCTGGAATCGAGATGGAAAAACTAGCGACCTCGGCAGTTTTATTGGAGAACGCAAGGAAGAGTGAAAGTTTGGGCGGTTGATATTCCCTAAATTTAAAAAGAACATGAGGAGTTCAGAAAAGCTCTAACCGTACACGTGTCGGTTTCCTGGCCGTTGTTTGGCCGATCCCTGTTCTCCTAGCCTTTTTTTAATTTTTTGAAACGATAATTTGATATTGGAATATATAGGTAAATATGTAGTTTTTTTTTTTTTTAACATTTAAATTAGAAAAACAGCCAAACTTTTTTATTTAAGAAAATAGCCAGTGGAGTTGATATTTTAAAATATATACTATTATCTTAAAATCTTGATTATCCATCCAATTAACCAGTATTTGAATATAATTAATCAATTATTAATCATTAAAAACACACATAATTAGTTAATTAATGATTGAAGTTTTATCAGGGGTTAATAATTGATTGAAATTATATTTAAAAAAAAAGTCATTTTTTGAATTGAAAAGAATTTGGAGAATTTATTTAAAAGGTACTTAAAAATGACTATTAACCCCCGTATCCTCTTGATCTTGGATTAATTTGTATGAAACAAACCACTTGAAAGACCAAGGTGTTTTAAGTTATTGACAAGTCGTTCCAAATTCTTCAACCAAAAAAAAAAAAAGGTCATTCTAAATTCTTACTATACCAAAAGCTGGATTATAGGACAACAAAAATTGTAATTTGTAACCATTATCCTAAAAGAAGCAAGATTTGCTTTCATCTTTTAAGAAAATGCCCAAGAATTTACAATGTTCGTTTGAATCTAAATTAGATTTTTAACTTTTCTAAGAGGGATTTAGCCTTTATGCAATTAAATATACTATTATATATACAAAAGGTAAATTAAAGAAAATAAAAAACTTAATATGACTCGAATCCTCCTAGACCTTTCTCTATGCCACTGCATACAACATCACCAAGAAAAGATACAGGAAAAAAGAAAAAAGAAAAAGAAGAAAAGAAAAAGAAACAATTTTTCTACTTAAAACAACCAGCTGCCCAGGTCAGTCTGCTAAGGCCCATCTTTATGCCAGAAATTTTTGAGAAGCAAGTTATCTGCACTGTTCAGCATCGTGATCTTCAGAGTCTTCGTTTTTGCTATTGCTGCTGGTGGCGTTATTATTGGTGTTATTTATATCAAAAAGACGAAGAAAACAAACTCAGTGGACTTTCATTAGATTGCATAAGAATAAGGATTTATAGTTCTTGTAAAACTTTATCTCCCCAATTTCAAAACATAACATCAGGTGTCCGAATCTATATTTCGTTAATAAAAATTCTCCTTCTATTGTTTTTTTTTTTTTTTAATGAAAAAGACGCGTTATATTTTTAATGTAATTTTGATGATCTCCCTCGTTTAAAATTTAGGATTAATTCCAAATATTCCTTCTGAATTATGATCCTTGTAACATTTTGCCTCTCTCACCTAAGAATTACTAACAATTATCAATAATAGGGGATGCCTCTTTTCTATTAAAAATTCTAATGGGATTTTCTTGTTTGGAGATTGTTTTTTTTGAGGGAATGAATGTTATAGTTTAAAATTCAAAAGGTAGAGTATTATAAATGGGGAATTTTTGTTACCAATTTTGAATTTTTTTTTTTTTTGGTTCCAAGAATGGGCATAAGGAAGAAAAAGCAAAGTAATAGTAATAACATGTTATTATATATATCTAAAGCAGGGTGGAAAACACTGTACATTCTATAGTGTTTTCTTGTTTTTGGCCCTGGGGATACATGGACGGTTTTGCCCCTTAGCTTGTGGTTGGTGGCTGTTGATTGTTGTTTGGAGTGGTTGTTTAGGTATCGTTGGGTAAAAAAATTATATTATAATTTTACTCAAATACAATATAATTTTACACCAAACCTAAATTTTACAACAGTACTACGAAAACAATTACTATTTAAAATATTTTTAAAACAATCACATCAACTTTTCAACTTTAAAATACTTTTCATCCAAACACACATTTCATTCAAATACAAAACAAATACTTTTCAATCAAATATAACATTCAAAAAACAAATTTCATTCAAATACAATCAAAATACAATACGTTTACCAAACGTCCCCTTAGCCTTTTAGTTTGCCTGGGGGTTGTTGGACGGATTTACCCCTCGGTTTTTGTGTGGGCTTGGTTGTTGTGGGTGATTTTTGAGCCTTTTTACTTAGGGGGCGTTTGGTAAACGTATTACATTTTGATTATATTTGAATGAAATTTGTTTTTTGAATGTTGTATTTGGTTGAAAAGTATTTGTTTTGTATTTGAATGAAATGTGTGTTTGGATGAAAAGTATTTTAGAGTTGAAAAGTTGATGTGATTGGTAAAAGTAGAGATAAATAGTGAAGTTGAAAAGTTGATGTGATTGTTTTAAAAATATTTTGAATAGTAATTATTTTCGTAGCACTGTTGTAAAATTTGTGTTTGGTGTAAAATTGTATTATATTTGAGTAAAATTAAAATGAAAAATTTTGTCCAAATGCCCCCTTACATTTCAAATTATATTTGCATGAAAGTTCTATATTTTGAAAATTTTTCATTCTGACGAAATAGATTTTTTTAAATTTTTGTAAGTGAACATTAAAAATTTATCATTTTTAAAAAAATAAAAAAATACTCTAAGAAATTTTTTTTTACCTAACTATTCACTTTAAAAAAAAATCTAATTAATTTTTTATTTTTTAAATTTAAAAATTTTCCTTTCTTTAAAAAAAAAAAAAAAAAAAAAAAACCTTCCATAACACACCGTAAAACCTCATGCCTTGCTTTTTCTCCTCTGTCCCTTCGTTTTGTCTTCGACCGCCTTTCTCTCTTCTTCCATGTCTTCTTTTCCCTGCCATGTTTTGTTCTTTTTGTTTTGGTTTTTCCTCATCCTTTATTCTCCCTTTCGTTTCACTGTTCATTCTCTCTTGGTTTTGTTTTTCCCCATTTTTTTGAACCCTAGATTTTCAATCTATGGTTTTCACTGCTCTTTTTCCCTTTTTTCGTTGGTCTTTCCTAACCTTATGATCTAGATTTGGTTTGTTGCCGTTTCCTGTTCTTTGCTTTTTTTTTTTTTTTTTCCGGTCATGGGTGCTTACGGTTCTTTTTGATGTTTGATGATGAGGAGGATCAAAATAAACAATGGGGGAGAAATGGAGGACATGTTGGTGAGTTTTTGGTTGTTGTTTTCTTTGTATCTATATTTTCCCCTTTTTTTTTTTTGGCTGTGTGTGCTTATGGTTCTTTTTGATGTTTAATGATGAGGAGGATCGAAATAAACAATAGAGGGAAAATGAAGGACATGTAGGCGAGTTTTTGGTTGTTGTTTTCTCTGTTTCTATGTTTTCCCCTTTTATCCATTTTTAAAATTTTTACACCAATTTCATACTTTTATTTTCCACCGGTTTATATATTGTGATGTTCTATTCTCTAATTTTTGGTGTCTAAATTGTTTGCTTTGAATTTCTGTGATGATAATATTCTCTTGTTTTATGTGTCTGCGTTTTGCTTCTTATGTCTGGATTTTTTCGAAAATTGTTGTGTTTGGTGTGAATATGATAGTTTGGTCTCCATTGCATTGGTTTTGATGTTTATCGTTGCCATCGAAAATGTTTCTGCTTGGCCGAGATTTTTTTGCTTTTCGTTTATGGCGTTGATGAAGGCCTGCTTATCTTATCTTATTAAGTTGTGTACTTGCGTTGATGATCTGATCTACTTTACATGGATGGATTTAATGCACGTCTGATATTTATCCTATAATTCAGACCCAATAAAAAAAAAAGAAAAAGAAAAAGAAAAAGAAAACACCCCCGGTTTTCTTTCGGCCTTTGAGGTGGTTTCTGTTTATTAAGGGTTCGTTGGGTGAACGCATTGTATTTGTATTGCATTTGAATGCAATGTATTGAATGTAATTTGTATTTGGAGGAAAAACATTAGTATTGCATTTGAATGCAATGTGTGTTTGGGGAAAAAGTATTTGAATTGTATTTTAATAATAAATATGTGATGTGATAGGTAAAAGTAGAAAGAAAAAAAGAGGGAGAAAGAATATATGATGTAATTAATAAAAGTAATAGAAAAAGTGAAATAATAAATAGTGATTGTGTTTGATTTAAAATGTGATGTGATTGGTATTTGAATGAAATATTTTTGTATTTGAGGGAAAATTGTATTGTATTTAAATGCAATGCTAAAAAAATTTGTGTCCCAAACACTAACTAAATCTGTTTAAAATTTTTTTTGCATATTTTGTTGCTGAGAGGACAACAGAAATATATAGTTGCATTGGTTTGGTCTTTGTTTTATTCCTTATTAATTATGTTATTTGTTTTATGGGTGTCTTTTTGGGATTAATAAATAAATGAACACAAAATTAGGCCTTTGGAATATGCTTTCTTTGATTACGTATCTATTTTTATTACTGATATTTTAGATGTCCCTTGGTAAACATTTTTTTGGTGTTATGAAAATCAATTTTACACCAAATGTAAAGTTTTATATTCAAATACAATCACTTTTAACAGTGTTGCAAAAACAATTACTATTTAAAATTTTTTTAAAATAATCATATCAATTTTTTAACCTTAATTATTTATCTTTATTTTTACCAATCACATCAACTTTTCAATTCTAAAATATTTTTTATCCAAACACACATTTTATTCAAATACAAAATAAATACTTTTCAATCAAATATAACATTCAGAAAAAAAAATGTATTCAAACGTAATTAAAACACAATGTATTTACTAAACACTCCCTTAATT
Organism: Antiaris toxicaria; assembly: GCA_035233585.1. NCBI lineage: Eukaryota > Viridiplantae > Streptophyta > Magnoliopsida > Rosales > Moraceae > Antiaris > Antiaris toxicaria. The sequence goes on from CP141155.1 coordinate 5,839,432, forward strand.
TGTTTTATCCCTTTTTTTTTTGCCCCCCTAAAGTTTTTTGGCTATATATACTGAAGTGTTCAATAGTTTGTTTTCTATACATGCCTAAGCCTTCCTTTTCCCACTACGGCTCATCTGTTTTTTTTATTTGAATGTAAAACTAGTAAGGTTGCATAAGAAGTGAAGCTTTTTTTTTTTTTTTTTTTTAACATAATTTCATAACAAGAAAAAAAGACGAGATTAACAATCAAACCAATAAGACTGTGAGCCTCAACTTATGGTCCAACTATGCAAACAACTAACGGCAATAACAAGCATTCGGATGGCAGAAGAACATTAAAAACAGTGTGGATTCAACAAGCCCATTAAATAAGAAGTGGCTCAGATTTTCAGAAACATGCTAGTAAGGAAAAATATGAAAACCAGAGGACAACAAACCCCCCATGCAACAGCCTTTTTAAGCAGCTAATTAAATTTAAGAACAATCTCGATGAAAATATACACTTAACACTCCTACTCACGCATTTTTATACGATATTCACAAAGAAAAGAGTCTGTATACCTGTTAAAATTAATTGAGTTTAATTAAGCTAAAATTGACTAACTAATGTGCTAAAATTTGATTTCAAGTGATAAATCTGTAATCAAAAATTTTCAATTTAAAAGGTGAAAACAATTTTCAAAATTTACATTTTTATCCCTCAAAATTTTCACAAAATTATATTTTGAAAATTTTATTTCACATTACTTCAAATTGAAGCACTTTAAATTCCTATAAAACCTATCTTTCTCTCCCTCTGTTTCTTTGCTGCAACCCAGAAAAGAAAACAAATCTATCCAATTTTCTCAAAATCTCTCAACCTCTCTCAACTCCCTCTCTCCTAATTTCTCTCAAATTCTCTTAACCTTTCCCTCGCCTTTCTCAATTCTCACTCGCCCTCTCTCTTTTTCTCTTGATCTCTCATTCTCCCTCACCCTATCGATCTCTCTCTCACTCTCTCTTCTCTTTTTAGATGCCTTTGCCTAGTCACCATTGCCTGTGTCGCCTCCCCGAGATCACTGCCTCGCGCTAGAGACCATCACCCAACTCACCCCCTCATCAGTGTGGCCCAGCAACCACTATGCTGCCAGACTCGTGTGAGTCCAGGCTTCCCTCTACCTTATTGTCATCTCCTCTAGCTTGCGAGCCATAACTTCAAGCTATTGATTCGCTATGGGAACTATAGACCTATAACTTCAAGTTCTAATAAAATTGATAACCAATTAAACTCTTTAAATAGTATATGAATTTTATTAATTCCAAAGTTACTCCACTAAAAACTTGGAATTGCACTTTTAAAATTATAGATATAAAATTACTAAAGAAAAATAAATAGTCCATTAATATAGTTACTACATATTAATCAGTCCTCCATAAACAATTCATAATTAAAACTACGTATTTTTGATTAACTTCTTTAATTATATTTTTCTCCTTAAGTGTCATTGACTTTCTAATTAATAATATATTTATGAACAAGTAAAAAATTGAGTGCTCTTATTTTTCAGTTCCCGAATCAATATTTATGAGAACTGTCCATTTGACTTTTTATGAAAGAATAGGTTTCATCTTATATATTAATATTCTCAGCTACTTATTTTATTTTATTTCCAATATGTCAAGAATTTGATACTATGCATTTATGTCATTACCTAGTATGTCAAAAAATACAATACAATAAATAGTCTATTAATTTATTAGAATTGAGATCGATTCATATATGACCATCAACTGATTTGATTAGAATCTGCTATACTTAAAGGAAATTATCTGCGATTGACATCTTATCATATCCCAGTCCTACATAATCATATTATATATAGTGTACTCATTAAATGTCTCACTACATTAACGGCTCAAATAAGATTGTTCCATTATTAATGATAATAAAATACACTAGTAATATTCAATTAAAGATACCACACTTTAATATTTTGATCAATTAAATAATTGATTAATTATTACGGATCATTTTAAATTATTATTCTTAAATGTTTTCCTTATGTATATAATACTTATATATAATATTTAAGGTCACATAAACAGTCATGGAAATTTTATGATATTTATTAAGTATTAAACATACATAAACATAAAATTATAATGAAATAAAACATTTATTTTTTTAAATTGCAATAAAATTATAGCATCATATGCTTTATGATACCAATCCCAACATGTAACTATATACAATAACAAGAACAATGAAATGAATAATAATGGTTCTTTTCTCTATTTCTCTTGTGTCTCTCCTTTACTTATGCATTATGGTTTATTTCTTATGTTATTTTGCATTTGTTTCATAATATTTTGTCCTTTGTGCAATCAAAATAGGCATGCAAATTAATATCAAGTTAGTTTAATATGCAAACTAAATCAACATCCAAAAAAACAAACAAAACAAAATACATCAAATTTTTACGTAGAAAACCCTTTAATTTAAAAGGAAAAACCACAGGGCAATATGCCACATATAAACTTTCACCAACAAAAGTAATGAATACACACCATGTTTTCTCTCACAGACGTTACACATATTCAAACCAATCTCTCTCTCTTTAGGTGTTTTGTCTTGTTTTAGGCTGGGTCTTTGTTCTGTTCTCTTTTGTTTTGTTGGTTTGTTAGCCCCCTGGGTGCCTTTTTGCTTGTTTTTCCATTTGGTTTGTTGGGCTGTGCCGTGTTTGCTTTCTTGGTTTCATGAAATTCGCTTCTTAGCAAAAAAAAAAAAAAAAAAAAGGTTTGTCTAACCATCTAGAGATGGATCTCTGGGACCGGCTCGTCAAAAAGTATAGGATACCATGCCTTGATCACTATATGTAAGTCTTGATTTATTTGTCCAAAACCATTCCGTCCCCACCTATAACTCCACGTGCTCTTAACTATATAGGTTTCTAAAAGATCTCCATCTTCAGCCTCTGTCCCTTACCCAACAAGAAGAAATGCATGGCTATACAATTTATCTTCAGATTGTTGATAGATCTCCCATTGCTTGTCTTAAACCATTTTTGCGATTGACCACATACCTATTTTGGTCCAAACAATCAAAGAATGTGAGCGCAACCTTGAACTTGTTTCATCCAACCCATAAATCTTCCCAAAATTCTTGATCTTTAATCTGGTCCCTGTTTCATGAAAAACAAAATGTTTAATTCTTTTAATAATAAACAATTGAATCACTAAAACAAATATAACTTCAAAATTTAGACAAGTACTCATGTATTTACCTTAGGTCTCATCAGATTTATTTGGCGCTTGCCAATGTAGGGATATATTTCTGTGGCGACCCCACCCCACGTACGTTACCATACCAACCAGTCGAGCTCTGACGCCGACCGCGATGGCTGGCAACCTCGTGGGTCGTCATCCTCTTACTTAACTTAACTTTCCATTCTTAACGTTCTCATCTTATAGCGGAAGCAATTTCTATAGCAAATTTTTTTTTTTTAACTTACATACTATACCTATCTTTATCATACTCTTATAACACATATTTCATACCTTTCTTTCTTTCTTTCATCTTCCTTTTTGAACGCTCAGCGAAAGACTCATGGTAGTACCATACCCTCGCCCAGTCCCTTGGCACGTGCAGATCCTTCCATTGTCCATCATATTACTTTAAACTAATAAGTTGCTTACCTGTAACATATAAACAACTAATGAGCTAGATGCTCAGTAAGTTCAAACATACATACATTCATTAACTTATAATTACTAGTAATATACGTTATTACTGGAATATGTAACATCACGTATATACACATTATACACATCATCTATACATATCCTTGAAACATAACATAAAATATGAGCTTCATCATGCTCGTTTATCTCTTCGTTCATCGTTCTTATCATTCTATCGATCATCTCTTATCATTCTAATTCAATCTTTTCATTTCTTTGCTTTTCATTCCTATCATTTCTTAACTTTCTGTTCTAAACCTTTATAACTTTTCTATCGCTTCATCATCATCTCTTAACATTTCATATCTTAAAACTAGTAACATATACACTAGCACAACATCACGTAAAAACGTGTCATTCCATACATGTAACATCAAACACATCACATCACATATATAATTCTATTATGTTCTTTTAACTTCGTTTTATTACTTTTCATTGATTTCATTGTGTTGTTCTTTCATATCGTTCGTTTCTTTTCTTTTCTTTTCTTTTCGTATCATCATTTTTTTTTCCACTCTCTTTTTCCTTGTTTTTTTTTTTTCTCACGCACTCTCTTTTCTTTTCTTTTCACGCTCTTTTCTTTTCTTTTCTTTTCACGCACTCTCTTTTTTTTTTCCTTTCACGCTCTTTTCCTTTCTTTTCTTTTCTTCTCTTTTCCTTTCTTTTCTTTTCTTTTCTTTTCTTTTCACTCTTCTTTCGTTTGTTTTCTTTCCACTTTTCTTTGGTTGGGCCCGTTGTTGGACGTACCTAGTTGCGCGCGGACAGTGGGAGGAGGGGGAGCTACCCACCAACCTACCTCACAGTCACATAAAACCTCACCTTTGGGGCTGGTCCATCCTATAATCTACCGCACCTTCGGGGTAGCGCCACATCTACGTGGAGGATATAGACCGGAAGTCTCGACCTTGTAGGGAGACCGGTACGCCAACAACTTAAGTTTTCAGTCTTATTATCTTGTAGGCTTTTATTTTTCTTATATTGATTTTTCGTTGAACATCTTTTTCTTTCAAAAACATAGCACATATAGCACATATTACTTATATAACATCACATCACATCACATCACGTCATAACAAACAAAAACATGTTTTGTTACGTGTAGACAATTATTCTTTGTTCGTCTTATCATTTGCATCATTCCATCAATCATAGCCTATCGATCATAGCCTATCGTTCTATTCCATCAATCACATCTTATCGTTATGTTCTAATCCTTTCATCATACCTTTCATCATAACCTATCATTGTTTTTCTTTCTTGTCTAACTCTTTGCTTTCATATCATTTTTCATAAAACATTCATCATACCTTTTATCATAACCTATCATTGTTTTTCTTTCTTGTCTAACTCTTTGCTTTCATATCATTTTTCATAAAACATCTATCCTTTCGTTATCATAAAACATACCATTTTCTTAATTCCTTTCATCACCGATCATCATTGCTCTATCAATCATAACCTAACTTTCATAAAACTTTTCATAAAACATCTATTCTTTCGTCCTCATAAAACATCCATTGCTAAATTCTTTTCCTTACCGATCATAATTGCTCTATCAATCATAACTTAATTTCCACAAAACTTTTCATAACCACCTATTCTTTCCTTTCATATCTCATCTCTTTCTTATGCATCCTATCATAACATTCTCGTTCTTATTCTTTCCATTTTTCTATCCCTCTTTATCACATCGTTACTCTCATAAAGCTTTTATAATGCCTTTCCTTCATATTTCAATATATACATATATTTATATATATATTTTTATAATTATTTATTAAAACATATCTTTTAACATCATCATATCATTGCTATAGCAATTACTATAGCATCATCATAAATCACATCATGATATTTTCATACAAAACATATAAACACGATAAACTTGTTATAGTTGCAGACGGGTAAATGTCTGAACTTACTCATAGCGTGCTTATCCTTTTCTTAGAATCCATCGACGTCCTTTGTCGCGTCTGGATCGGGTTCCTACAGACAAATTTTGTCCGTTAATCACATTTTCATTTATAGCTTTTATTTTATTAAAAAGCTAAATTCTGATCTTATAACTCTTAATTATAGTTTTAGGACAGCTTTCTAAACCTTAATGGCCATTTTCGAATTTTTTCTCCAACTTTTGAAAAATTACGATTTTACCCCTAACTTTTGACAAAATTACAATTTTGCCCTTGAGTGATTTTTCATGAATTAAACCTCAATTTTGGCTTTTACAAACTTCATTAACCTATTCCAAGGTCACTGGGGTTCTTTTCCCATAATTTGAGAATCTTTGGGCAAATTGACCATTGTGCCCCTAATGGGTCGTTTAATCATAACATTTTCATTTTCATACTTAGACTGGATTTTCTAAACCCAAAATCATCTAATTAACTTTTTAAATTATATCAGGCCTTTTTCGGATCAATTCTTATCATTTTACCAATTTTCACATTCCTGACCCTCGGGAAGTACTATTCCGACCTAAGAATCGGTTTCATGTTTTTCTTGCGTTCTAGGGTTTTGAAGGGTCGGTTTACTAATTGTAACTTACCCCTTCCTTTTTCCATGCCTTAATTCCTCGAGGGGGCTCGGGTTACCTTCCCGATCATATTTTACCCCTTGTTTCCCATATTACCCCTGGTGCCATTTTTAGAAATTTCGGTAGCATTTCCGCTTAATTTTTGAGGTTCCAGCGTTTAGGAAACGCCTGAAAACCATCTATCCTAATCTAATTCTATCACGTACTATACCAGAAGCCTAGATTTTACGCAAAACTCATACTGTTTACGTAAAATCGTTACATTATCACATATTTTTCTTTTTCTTCATTACAGCCATTTTCTTCTTTTTACATACATTCTTTTCCATAAATTTTCATACCAATAATTATAAAATCATATAACAGACCCAAACAATTAAATTGCGGAACGTAAAGGGGTCGGGATTTATACCGAATTGCAGTCCGGTCTCGACGGCATAAACCCTAATTCCTCGTTCTTCATCTTTGAGGTCTCGTCTTGCAATTCTGACTCCGTGGATGCGTCCGGAACGTCGAAAATAGGCCAACGGGCCAAACTTTCATTTTCGGTCAACGGTCGCCGTTGACCGGCGTTGACCGCTGTTGACCGGCGGCGACGGCGGCGACAAGTGGGTAGTCCATTTTGAAGATCTCGACGAGAGGAATCCATTGGTAGCCTCAATTTCACATTTGGAGGCCCCAATCGCCGGAAAATCCCCCCGAAAGTCACGGCCACGGCGGCGACGGTGGAGCTCCGCCGTGCCGGACTTTTTCCCCGAAATTGATTGAGGGCTTTTGCTTCCCTCTTCACGGCGACCATTTCTGTATCGGTGGTGCAGCTCAACATCGCCGGAAATGGTGGTTTCGACGGCGGCTCCACGGCGGCGACGTCGCGGCTTCAGGCGGCGTGATTCCGCCGGTGTTGAGGCGATCCACCACATGAGTTTTGTAGTACTCTTCACCACGAACATTTTGGGACCAGTTTCGTGGCAAATGGTGGCCGGACGGCGAAGATATCGACGATCGAAATTCTCGACTCCGGCGAGTTTCGGGCGGCGCGTGCGCCCTCCTCCGGCGTCGATTCCGTCGACTCGGCACACCGTTGAACTCAGCTCGGCGAGAGCTTTCCAACGGTGCCAGTGGTGTCGAAAACGGATACCGTTTCCGGTGGTCGATTACTATTCATCAATGGGGGTAGAGAGAGAAAGAGAATTGGAGAGAGAGAGTATTTGTGGGCAAATGAGGAAATTCCATTTTTTTCCCACTCTTTATATACTTTTTCACCCAAAATTTCAACATGGGCTATCCTGACTAATTTGGGCGTCCTGAATCCAAATATATCAGTTTTATTTTCATTTGAGGTCATTTTGACCAATTTCCGATACTGTGAATTTTCGATCAAAAATTACCCTTGTACTCAATTATCAAATTTGAGCGTGCTAATAGGCTATCCTAACTAATTTCGGAGTGCTAAACCCAAATTTATCAATTTTATGTCAAGATAATATCATCTTGACCTACTTCTTGATACTGTGAGTGGCACACGCGTGCACACACATAATATCACTATTACTCATTTTTCATCCTTTAATATTGTTAGAACACTTTATTTAATTCTAAACAATATTAAATCACTTAATTTCACATTTTAACGCTTAAATTCATTGTGTAATTATTTTCTGAAAAAATGTGAATTTTCTCGGTTGTTACAATTTCTTCAGTTGCAATGCCATGGTCCCTAATGTACTCCAACGCATATAGCTTGAGCTCCCACAAAAGTTTCACTACAACAATTAGGATTTTTTTACGATGACATTATTAACAACGACAATTGTCGTCGTTAATAATAAGTTTTTTGAGACGACATGTCGTCGTAAATAAAAATCTGATTATAAAAAAGGATAAGTTGTCACATTTAATATTTGTAACGACATATCATTGTAATTGTTATATTATTTGTGATGACATGTCATCGCAAATATGTAAAAACATAAGTTGCGATAACATGTCGTTGCAAATAAAGTTTGTCACCAAAAAAATAATGGCGCAGAAGTTTTTCCCGCTAATTTTCATTTATTTGCGATAACATATTGTCGCAAAAACATTGGTTAATTACAGCTGGTATCAAATCAAAAATGATATTATAAATATGTTTTTTTAGCGATGACATGTCGTTGTAAATGAAAATTTAAAATTTGACAAAAAATACAAGTTTATTTGCGACGACATGTCATTGTAAATATTAAAAGGTTACAGCTATTATTTGCGACGATATGTCGTTACAAATAAATTTAAAATTTAAAATTTGACGGAAAAAATATAGGCTTATTTGCGATGATAAGTTGTCACAAATACTAAATGGTTGCAGTTTTTATTTGTGACGACATGTCGTCGCAAATAAATTTGAAATTCAAATTTTGACGGAAAAAAAAGGCAGATTAATTGACAGTTTTTCCAAAGCATTTGCAATGACTTGTCGAAAAAGTCGTTGTAAAAAAAATTTTGGTAACTGTTCTAGAACATTCGTGGAATATTCACACAGTACATTTAATGACCGTGATAAAAGGATACCGTTTTGGTAAGTATTTGCGATGACATTCTGTCATCACAAAAAAAACTGTATACAAACATCGAGCCCGAGTCTTCTTCCTCATTTTCTCTAGTTTTTTCTTTGTCATTCTTGCCGTTCTCTCTTCATCTCCCCGGCCATTTTGACGTTTATTCTCTTTTTCTCTCCAGCCAAAAATCACCCTCTTTCATATACCATCCCCTATAACTTCTCCACACCTAAACCGCTACCCCCCCCCCCCCCCCCCCCCCCCCCCCCTTCAATTTCACCACCCTACAGCCACCATCGCCGCCTCTTCTACCCCAAGAAGTGTTGTCGCTAGTCCCACATCCTCTATCTCCATTCATCTTCGTTTTCCGACCCCCGTTTTTATGAGCTTGGATTTTTGTAAGTTATTTGTTTGCTTTGTTTAATGAAATTATGTGTATGTATATATGTTGATGTTGGATTATTTGTTGTGTTTGGATATGTTGATATTGATATGTAAATGTGATAGCATTTGTGTTGTGGTGTTTTATTCGAAAAAGTTTTGGTTTTATTGTTTATATAAAATATATATTAAAAAATTAATATGTTAAATTAATAATTAAATTTGGTTAGATAAAATAGATAAAAATTACCATTGGTTAAACATAAAAAATTTTGAAATATATTAGTAAAATTAAAAATAAAAAAATTAAATTTATGGATAAATGATAAAAATTGATAATAAATTAAAAATAATAATATTATTAAAAGAATTAATAATTATAATCAAATATTGAAATTGTAAATGAAATGATATTTATGTGGAAAGTATAATAATTAGTTTTAAAAAAATGATGTACATACCATATTATAAAATTAATTACGTAAATATTTAAAAAATAAACATATGAACAATTACAATGAAATACAAAAGTATAATATTATTTAATTGAATTAAAAATAATAAATACAATTCATTAAAAATAAATAAATGAATTGATATAATCTAAAAAAAGCAAGTCTATGAAATTATGAAATTAAATATTATAAAAAAATTAGTTTATAAAAATTTAAATGAATAATTAATAAGCATTTAAAAAATTGATAATAAAAAAATATTATAAATAATGAATTATGTTAAAAGAAAAAAAAAGTATAAAACTAAAAATTTAGTTAAAATGAAAAAAAATTATAAAACTAAAATATGTATTGCAATTGTTAATTATTGCTTATGATTTTAATCTTACAAACAAAATATATAAAATGTATAAATTCAAATATGTTATTTAACTACATTAAATTGTTAATAGATTGATATGTCTGGTCCAGGTGCGATGTTGATTGAAATGTGTCCGGATATTTGATTTTTGACTGTCCTCCCACTCGAGCCATATATCCCTCCAGGTTCTCTATCTCTTTCAACTGCTGCAGACAACGATGACAATGACGATGACGATGCTAGTGATATTGTTGTCAACTTAAGAAAATTGAATCATTAGTTATTATTTATGTATAATTTTTTTACAATTAAATACATCATACTTTATTTATTGGATATATTTTTTTATAAATGTAGATTTTGATTTAATTTTTAAATATTATGATTTATTTTCATTATTATAATTCGCATATTTCTGCTTAATTTTAAAGTTAAATACATAACAATAACATATATTAATAAAATTATCAAATTAAAAAAATAATAATTTATTAAAAATATTATACAAAATAAAATAAAATTTATTTGTGACAAGAAATGTCGTTGCAAATACAAATTCACTAATCATCATTAGTGACGACATAAAAAAAATTGTCGTCGCAAATAATTAGTCATTCACATCTTTTTGTGACGACATCTTTCATTTTTGTCGTCCTAAAAAATGGCTGTCATGTCAACCCGATCGATCTTTCAATGACGTATTTGTAATGATACTTTTAACGATGATTGTAGTTGTTATTGTAATTGCAATAATACCTTGTCATCCCAAAAAATAAGTTTATGATAGAGAATTAATGTCACCTTATTTACGATAATATGTCATCATAACACACTTATTTGTGATGCCTTTATATCTTTTTCGACGACATTTTGTTCTCGTAAAAAATCTTAATCATTGTAGTGTTTATAAGCTCTTGTGCTGACAGTCTAATATCATACCCAAATTTTTGCTTATAATCCACAGTGGCCATTGCCCAACAAGTCTTTATCATATATATGTTACCCAAAAAAAAAAGATATGTGTACTTGAAACAGGGGCGGTAGTGGCCCCCCAGGGGCTGCAGCCCTTGGCTACAAGCACTACTTGCAGCTTTGCAGGCTGCAGCAGCTTAAGGGCTGAGGCTGCCCACGGTGGCTACGGGCCTTCAGGTCCATGGCCTGACAGGTCGAGGGTCGGAAATTTTTAATTTTTAAATTTGAAATTTAATTTTAAATTATGTATAAAAATATATAATTGTAAATTTAAATTTTGAAATTATATATTGTTATACATGAGATTTAAATTATTTAAAATTTGAATTTTGTAAAAAATTTATATTTTAAATAATTCTTAGAATGAAAAACAAATGAAGAGGTTTTATAAAAATGGATACAAGAAGATGGAGCAAAATTCAAGACCTAAAGAATGCTTTTGATGGAATTTTATAATCTTTAATTTTTTTCTTTTTTCTAAGATGGGATTATGGTTTAGTTATTTAATTTTTCCGTTATTTATTTTTTCTATGATATGTCATGGATAGATAAATATATATTGATAGATGATTATGTCGTTCAAACTGTATTGATCATACATATTTTCAAGAGTTATTGATCATACATATATGGGATCATGAGTTATTTAATGATTTTTAAAAATTTTTTATAATTCCGCTATGCGATTTTTATCGATTATTCCTATACACAATTCAATCAATTTAAGGTCATTTATAATTGTCAAAAGGATAAATGGTCTCTGAATGAACTCATTTCTCATTGTGCGCAAGAAGAAGAAAAGTTGAAGTAAGAAAAGACTAAAAGTGCTCACTTGATAAGTACTTCTAACGACAAGAACAAGAAAAGGAAGAAGGACAAGAAAGCTGCAAGTGGTCCAGCTTAAAAGAAATAGCAAAAGAAGCAAGACGAAGAATTTGGCTGTTACTTTTGCCAGAAACCTGGACATATGAAGAGGGACCGTACTAAATATCACACTTGGTGTGCAAAAAAAGGTACACTTCTTATTTTGATTTGTTCTGATGTTAATTTAGCTTCAGTATTAAGACACACTTGATGGGTAAATTCTGGTGTTACAACTCACATAAGTGTGCCTATGTAAGGTTGCCTGAGCTATGGAAAGCCAATTAATGCTGAAAGATTCATCTATATGGGTGATGAAAAATTAATGGAGGTTGAGGCTATAGGGATATTTAATTTATTATTAAAGATTGGATATAATTTGGATTTGAAGAAGACATATGTTTTGTCGTCATTTAGATGGAATTTGTTTCTAGTTCTGCTTTAGACAAATTTGGTTATTCTTGTTCTTTTGAAAATAGTCAGTTTAGTCTTTCTTTGAATTCAAATATTGTTAGTACAAGTTCTTTATCCTCATATGATAACCTATATTTGCTTGATACAGTCTCCTCATTTTAAACCTTGCATGTGAGTTCACGTGGTATGAAATGCAAATTTACTAATAAGAATACCGCTTCATTATGGCACAAGCGCTTAAGTCATATCTAGAAAAGTATAATTGAAAGGCTTGTGTCTGATAAGATTCTTGATTCTCTTGATTTCACAGACTTTGAGGTTTGTGTTAAATGTACTAACAGACAAACATAAGGAGATTACGTGCCAACAAAGTTTCAGATGTCTTTTTTTTTTTTGGCCATAGGTGCTTGAGGTTCTTTTTGATGTTTGATGATGAGGAGGATCGAAATAAACAATGGAGGACATGTTGGTGAGTTTTTGGCTGTTATTTTCTCTGTTTCTATGTTTTCCCCTTTTTCCTGTTTTTAAAATTTTTACACCAATTTTTTTTGGCTATGGGTGCTTATGGTTCTTTTTGATGTTTAATGATGAGGAGGATCAAAATAAACAATGGAGGAAAAATGGAGGACATGCAGGTGAGTTTTTGGTTGTTGTTTTCTTTGTTTTTATGTTTTCCCCTTTTTTCCCTTTTTAAAATTTTTACACCAATTTCATACTTTTATTTTCCACTGGTTTATATGTTGTGATGTTTTATTCTCTAATTTTTGGTGTCTAACTTGTTTGCTTTGAATTTCTGTGATGATGATTTTCTATTATTTTATGTGTCTGCGTTTTGCGTTTTGCTTCTTTTGTCTGAATTCTTTTCGAAAATTGTTTTGGTTGGTGTGAATATGATAGATTGGTATCGATTGCTTTGATTTTGATGTTTATCGTTACTGTTCAAAATGTTTTGCTTTGATTTTAATGTTTATTATTACTCCTCCAGTATTAGATAAATTACTTGACTATTATGGAGGGCTTGCAAATACACATTTCCAAAAGAATATTAGGACTTTTAATTCTACGTTTGCATTTATATCTTTTGGAGCAAACGTAGAACCTAATACAAGGAAATCAGACTGTCCATATATTTTTAAAATAAATAGACAAATACATCATCTCATGAGATCTTTACTACCAATTGACAACAATCTTCAAAAATTTACACAATTATATATATATATAACATGGAAAATGAAATTGAAAACTGATATGTAACATTTTCATTCGATGATGTATCAAAAGACTTAACAAAATCAATAATTAAAATATTAATTGAAATGCTCAATGAAAAAAACATATTAGTAAAACTTTTTCGAATTGTAAGAGATAGATTACAAGATGATGAAATTCCTTTTATGAAACTGAGATTAATAGGATGGTGACCTACAAATAATAGTCAATATGAATTGCCTACTTTGAATGACATAGGAGGCCTTATAGTTGGAGATATTGGTGAATATGAATAAGGATGAGATATTATAATTTAAGACAAAATAAACAATTTATAGAAAATTACAAAATTAAATCCATCTTATATGACTTTACAATATCCATTGCTATTTCTATATAGAGAAGATGGTTATAAAATTGACTTAAAGTGGAATGCAAATAATCCAAGTAAAAAACCTTTAACAAATAGGATTCCTATAACAGCATTTTTCTGCTATTAACTACAACAACGCATGACTCTAGACAATACTTTATTCAGGAGTGGGAAACTCTTTCAACAATATGTAATTGGTGTATATGCTATAGTTGAAGAAAATCGATTGGAATACATATGAAATTTATCAAGGCGTCCAAGACACCATAACAATAGGAGATACTAATGCAAAAGTAATAGGAAAAAGAATAATTCTTCTAGCTAGTCATACTGGAAACCCTAGATACATAATTTAAAATTATCAAGATACAACAACAATATGCAAATATTATGGAAACCAAATTTATTTATAATATTTACATGCAATTCTAAATAGTCTGAAATTATTCGAGCCCTGATTACAATCCCAGGTCAAAGATGTGAAGATAGTCCTAAAAATAATTAAAAATGGTAAGAATTTGACAACAATTAAAATTTATATACTATAAGTACACGTTTGGTACTAGCATTTTTTTAGCATTGCATTTAAATGCAATGCAATTTTTCCCCAAATACAAAAACATTTCATTCAAATACCAATCACATCACATTTTAAATCTAACACAATCACTATTTATTATTTTACTTTTTCTATTATTTTTATTAATTACATCATATATTCCCTCTCTCTCCTTTTTTTCTTTCTACTTTTATCCATCACATCACATATTTATTATTAAAATACAATTCAAATACTTTTCCCCCAAACACATATTGCATTCAAATGCAATGCTAATGCTTTTCCTCCAAATACAAATTGCATTCAATGCATTGCATTCAATTGCAATGCAAATGCAATGCGTTCACCAAACGTACCCAAAAAAAAAAGAAAAACCTCCAAAGTAACGATTTTTTTCAAATATCGATATAAAGACTTGTTATGAGAAAAATCCTCAGGATTGTAAGATTGAAACCACTGGTGCTGAACAGGATCAATATAGTCATAATCCTTCCTTTTCATGTCTTAATTCAAACCCAAACCCACCTGAAATTTCAATTAATTATGAATTTTAATATTAGCAAAGAAAGAATTTATATTACACACATTAATTATAGAATAAGTCTAAACTTGTCGTGATTGATACAATCACCCACGCACACATGCATACATACATTACACACGTATATTTATATGTTCCAAAACAGAGAATAATAGTTAATTGCAACGCCCTAGATAGAAAAGGAAAGAGAAGAAATATGCGCCGGAGTGTAACTAGAAATATATATCAGCGAGGGCGTACAACAAAAATAAAATAAAATAAAATAAAATAAATATAATGTGAGAATTTTTAATGTTAGTGAGTTTACGTGAGGAATTTTAATTTTAAAGAAGACAAAACATAAACTATAAATTATTTTTAATAGAATTTTATTAGGATATGTTAGAAATTTGTTATTTCATTGGGGATAAAATAAAAACCACGTGAGAATTTTTTATTTTTAATGGAGTAAAACATAAACATAATAAAACTTTTGTAGAGAAATAAAAGTATCGTTTGGTATTGGTTTTAAAATGTTTTCTGTTTTTAAAAAATTGAAAATGAGAATGTTTTGAAATTATGTTGGGATCATTTCTGAAATTGTATTTGGTTATATTTTCTGAATATGTATTCTGAAAAACATAAAAATAAAATTTTGTTTGGTTATATAATTTGAAAACTCATTTTATAAGTGAGTATCTTATAAAAATATATTTATTTTTAATTTTAAAAAAATAATAAAAAATAAATGATTAGTCATAATTGAAAAAGAAAAACTTTGATGGTAGATTTTACAATACGTAATAGGGATGGAAGAGATTGGTGATCTGAGTTCTAAGTGACGGTGATAACTAAATTTAAGTCATGAGTCGATAATTATCATCGCGAGGAGGCTGTCATCATCGTTACTAGTCCATAGTCATTAGTTTTCGTCGGAGATGGATGCTATCGTTGGATATGATCATCATTGACATTGCACAGTCAGAAAGAGAAAGAGAGAGAAAGGAGATGGAGAGAAAAAACGAAAATAAAAAGTAAAAATAACTTTTTTCGTTTTTAAAAAACCTAAAAAAACAATATAGTTGAAAACGATGTTTTAAAAATAGTTTTGAAAACATTAAATAAACAAACACTATTTTGAGACCGTTTTTATTTTTTATGTTTTTTAAAATGAAAAAATCATTTTCAAAAATAAAAATAAAATACGGTTTTTATTAACAAGTGGGGGCCACATGTACATCTGGTTCTGCGGATTGACTGATATGGAATCTAATCTAATAAATAAAGAACGTAAGCAGGGTTTGGAATTACGATTAGGGTGATATTGCTTTTTATATACCTTAAATGTAACCTAACAACGTAAATTTACGTGAGGCTCAGCATAGTCGTTAATTTTTTTTTTTTTTTCAAATGATAGTCTTTCAATTTTAGGAAATTTGTCAAAGTGACAACCTTAAAAATTAAAATTAGTAAAATAATCTTATTTCATTTTAACATTGAAACGATCAACTCAACAACCGGTTTTTATCAACGAGTGACTGGGAACTCGGAAACAATGTATTTTATTGAAAAAATATTTCTTTTAAGATAAATAGCAGAAAACTTTTTAGGTGATGGTAAGAAGCATATTCATGGTAAATAAAATATTTAAAAGGCATTGTATGAGACAAAATTATCCTAAAAGTATTCTTGTAAATAAAATGTTTGTAGTAAGTATTATATTTAAGATAAATAATTTATTTATAAAGCATATTTACTTAAAAAATTACCTTAAAAATGCTCGTAAATAAAAAATTTATCATAAAGGTACTATTTACCTCAAATATTTTTAAAATATGCTATTTATTTTTAAGGATTTTTTAAAAATAATCTATTTACTGTAATTTCTCCATTTTAAACGACAAATCCTTCATTTGGAAGATAAAAGACAGCCTAATGGCATGTCGTTTACCGTAGTAAAATGACATTTCGTTTTATTTATTCAACAAGAAAAAGAGGATAACGCCAAGTAGGCGATTTGGTCTGCCATGTTATTAACAATCTCTCTAACTCACTCTAGTAATTATAAAATTTAAAAATTCGTTCTTCACAAGGTTTTTTTTCCTGTTATGGTGGCCTTGTCTATATGTGTGTGTGTAAAATATAAACATAACATGAGAAATGATCATTTTGACAATATAAGTAGTTTACATATTAGTTCTTTTGCAAGGCAGTTAATATTTAGGATGCCCCTTGACTTATTAAATTTTGAACATAAAATTTCATGGTAGATACTGTGTATATATATATATATCGCACCGGGATATCGCTTGGAGAACAAGCACAAAACCTTGTGATCACACGTACGTTGGGAAATGCAGATTTTTCACAAGGCGGAACTTAATTATTTGTTGCACAGTCAATTCCCTTCACCACCCCCGGCGGGGCCACCACTTGCTGCACAAGCAACTCCTTCTCCATGGCCACCGGAAGCTCCTTCTCAGGATCCTCCCCCGTAATATTCGCCATGGTTTCCTCTACGAGAACAAGAACCAAAATCGGGACATGGGGTGCCAATGCGCGGGGGTGCTCGGTCAGACTCATAATTGAGCAGAGGTCTAGCGGCAAAGGAAACGCCAGCTATGCCTACCAAGAGAATGAGGACACAACTTATAAGCTTATAACTTGCCGTGGGGTTATTTTGTAATGTAATTTGTAACCCATCCCGCATGATGTGTCTTAGAACGCAAGAGAAGATAGCTTTATATAGGAAAAAGTAGAGTCACAAAACACACAAAGTTGATGAATCACAAGCATTAAAAGAATTATTTCTTTGCTCTACTTTCATCATTTCGCACTTTCACTAGTATAATCTAATAAAGTGATGTGATATTTGACAGGGTTTTGCTGTAGCGACTCAAAAGTCAAATTCCACATAGGATGTGCACCTAAAAAAATTTTTATGAGTATTTTCTAAAAGGATCATTTTATGGGTAGAAATTTTTATTATATTGGTTTTTAAAATTGAATCAATTTTATAATGGTATGATATTCTAGTATTTATTTTCAAAGTTTATAATAATGTGACACATAAATGTTTAAGTTCTAAATCAAAACGTTAAAAATTTAATTTATCGACTAAATATAGGAGATATTACTATAGAATTTCCCTTTTTAAAATTGTACCTTCATTACACTTTAGGTTTGGGGAACATCCAATGTTTTTACACCAGGTATCATAGTTGACCCACCCCATTGTTCATGTGACTTTGGTTAGTATTGGTAATAACAAACTAAAGCCATGGCACCTCCGAGGGAGAAAATTATGCTTAGTATTGCTTAGGAAGTCCAGTTATTAACTTGTATCATAGAAAAATGTCCTTTTTATGTAACAAAAATATAATTTCAACTTAAAAGTAATTAAAAAGGGAATTTAATAAGGGGATTTTAGGTGGCATTTGGATAAAGTATTCAATTTTAATTTTACTTAAATGCAATACAATTTTACACCAAACACAAATTTTACAGCAGTGCTACGAAAACAATTACTATTCAAAACATTTTTAAAACAATCACATCAACTTTTCAATTCTACTATTTATCTCCATTTTTACCAATCACATCAACTTTTCAATTCTAAAATACTTTTCATCCAAATACACATTTCATTCAAATACAAAACAAATACTTTTCAACCAAATACAACATTCAAAAAACAAATTTCATTCAAATACAATCAAAATGCAATGCGTTTACTAAACACCCCCTTAGTCTTTTTGTTCCCTTGAAACAATGTTTTTGAAATCGTCTCATTGAAGTTGCACATCCCGATACCAACCCTTCAAAAAAGTGATATTTCTCTAGGCTATATGTTTACTATAGACCTCTTCTAATTAAAAATTATCTTGAAATTATAATTTAATAAGGTCAATTTATAGATTTATTAAATTCTTCCTTGAAGTTCTTGTAATCAACCTTCTACGTGTTCTTATTTTTATGTTTTTCCAAAAAAAAAAAAAAATTTTTTTGACTACGGATGGTATGACTAATAATATCTCAGTGTCCAAAACATTTGTCAGCCGCCTAAAAATATCGCCTTAGAATAATGTCATAATGTGCATTTCACATATATTATATTATGTTTATGCAGAGACACTGCCTCGTATTGTGCTTTCATCATTTGACACTTTCACTAGCATACATTAGTAGAAGAACTTAAGTGCTCTGCTTTCATGATTTGCATTTTCAGTGTTAGAATCCAAGTAATGTAGTATTATTGATGCGGATTTTCTGTAGCGGCTCGAAAGTCAAATCCCATGTGCGATGTGCACCGAAAAAAAATCATGGGTATTTTCTAAGGAAAAAGAAACCTTTTTTTCATATCTCACGGGTAGATAATATTACTTTGGTCGGTGATGGATCAAAAAATTCTTTTAAAGAGATGTGAATCAAACAAAAAACAATTCTGAACCAAAATTACAATGGTAAAAATTTTTGACATCGTTTATCAAGTTGTATCTCTTTGTATTTTTTTGTTTTTCTCAACTAAACTTGTGATAAAATTCAATTTATTCTAAAGTTTATAATTAAAAAATTGTAAATTGATATAGTAGTGGAATTAATTTTGATTCATTTGTATATACTAAATTTTAAATATTAAAAAAATTAGGTGAAATTTAAATTTTCCTATAAAATATTGTGCAAATGTAGTAATTAAAATTAAAAAATTGCTTATATGTGAAAAATTCTAAGGGGATTTTTAGGCTTCAAGATTTGTAACACGTGCATTATCTAACTTGGCATTACCTGATTTTATACTTTGATTATCATTACTTTTTTTTTTTTTTGAAATTGAAAGTGAGAGATTTTAAACTCTACACCTATGTGTATATTTTCAAATAAATATCCTTAAGCAAATTTATTTAAAATATTTGGTTAATGTGATCACTTTTTTTATAATACTATTTTATGTTTTGCATTAAGTATATCATATATCAATTTTTGATATTTAGTGGCTATTAGTCAATATAATGATTTTTATAACATTCTCATTTTTTCAATTTTGGTCCACCTTATTTGCTAGACCCATGACCACATTATCTTTATATAACTTGGTCCATCTCTTTTGCAAGACCCTTGACTACTTCGTTAGGCCGCCACCTTTTAATGATCAACAATACCATATGCCAATAGTTAAAAAAATAAAAATAAAAATAAAAAAAATCTACCAGATGCCTTTAAAATAAGTGATACGAAAGGATCATTGGATTCAGCCAATATATACCACATGCAATTATAATGATCAAGTCTCACAGTGTTCTCTTATTCCTCCTGTCCCTTGGCCTAACCACTGGCCATGGTAATTTATATCCCTTAGTTAAGGATCCCAAATGTGAGGTTGTCACTACAAATCTGAACTTGTGTGCTGCCGAGCTGCGCAACGGAGGCGCCGCCATAAGTACTAGCTGTTGCAACGTACTCAAACACATTGCGGCCATAGAGGCCCTCATCCGAATCAGAGCAATGGTTGAATGTGTCCATATAGTTAGTTTCCTTGGTTTCCTTAATTAACGAAACCCATGTTTTTCTGGGCATCCTACCACTTGCACCCCATTCCGGTATCAGCTGATTAATATATTGTTTATATCTAATAAAAATATGATTAATTCATAAAAATATTAGAAACACTAACTATAATCTCAAATTTTCCCTTTTATATAAACATGTGGTATGTCTGGATTTGTCTTTTTTTTTTTTTATTGGTAAGATTGTCATATCAAATAAATATAAGAGATTGCATGAGTCAGTAAAAAAAAATGATAAATCATTATTACGTAAGTTAATACAAAAGAATGAGGTTAGAAAATTATTAGTATCTCAAGCACTATACTTAATATATATACACGCACACGTACGTATGTAGTCATGTGAAAACCCAACCAGTATCATATGTGTATGAGCTTGTTGCAATGGAGATGCGAATCCAGCTGCATTTAGAATAATAGTACGTTTATTTTTGATAATCAATAGTAGTACGATTATTTGTATCAAGAAAAGTAAGCTTTTTAGCGATTTTGACGACCTTATTATAAAAAGTTTCATACATAATGTCAAATGCACAACATTGTCCCTTTTATTTTCTGCTCTTCTGTTCAGTTATTTTTACACGTATATTGTCTCAAACATAATAACATATTGTTTTCTGAAAGAAAAAATGAAGCACAAGTATGTTTTATATGAGTTCGGAAATTATCGCTCGGTCTTGATTAAATGGTTTTGTCAACAAATCTCCCATTAGGTAGTGGAGAGTGGTGACAAGGGTTTGAAGTTCATAATTACGAGTTTTTCCATTTAACCATGGATATTACCAAAGGCAAAAACCAATCAAGACAAACATAATTTTTTTTTACTCTTTTTTCCCTCTCCTTAAGAAGTTAGGGATTATAGTGGAACATTAGTTTTTGTTGATATGAATTAAACCATGCACCTACTCGGTGGCGAGAACGAAAAAATAATAATAATAACAATCAGTAAAAATACACACAAAAAAAAGAGATATATAAATTACAAAAAGTTCTTCCAAAAACTCTTGTAACATTCTTCCTTCTGATTTTTTGAAATGTAACAACGAATCATACCGATCTTAAAGTCATTCAAAAAAAATTTCTCATTCTATTAGAATTTTAAATAGAAATTGGCTTTTAGGACATACAATCTTAGGGTAATTTGGCAATCCCACTACCAAAAAATATATATATGAATTTGGCTCTTTATTTTGTTTATTCAAGAAAAAAAAAAAAAAAAAAACCTCCGCCTAGTTGTCCGTTCTGGTTTTGAGGGAAATTCAGTGACAGAAGGGGAATTTGAGTAGAAATTGGGCTTTAGCAAATCATCTGATAGTAATTTGTTAATCTCACTTGTTTAATACTTAATTTGAATTTGCAAAATAATTTGACTTCGGTACTTATTTTGCTTATCTAACCTTTGAGTTATTCCTTTTGGTTTCAGGGAAATTCAATGGCGAAAGAGGAACTACATCATTTGAGGGTAATTTGATACTTCTCACTTGTTTAATACTAATTTGAATCTAAAAATAATTTGAATTTGGTTACTTATTTCGTTTACCAAACCCTCGAGTTGTTCGTTTTGGCTTTAGGGAAATTAAGGGTATAAAACTAATTAGTAGCAATTTATATAATGTGGTCCACCTCTAATTTTGATCAAGACCATGACCACTTTATTTCATGGGGTTTCTAAGAAATGTCTCAAAAAGATCACATTTAAATATCGTTCTTTCAATAACGATTTTATGATTTTTATCCTCTTATAATATTGTTAAATAAAAACTGATTTAAGAGCAAAAATCCAAATTATAAGGCAAAAATGGGAGAAGATGAAGATGAATACCAAATCTCATTTTCTCTCATTCCTCATGCTCCTTGTTGGCCTTGCCAGTAGATAGTAATTTTATCAAGGAATATTACTATAAGATACCGATAGTATTAAACATCATTTATTAATAAAAAATAAGTCTCATAATATGATATTTATATTTTATTAATGATGATATTTAGTACCGGTGGTGTCTTTAAGCATTTTTCCATGATCTAGCCCAATATGATAAGGATCTGATAACACTTCTGACAACTTGCCTTCAAGTGGTAGCCATCGGGTTCTTTGATTTAGAAGCTAAGTGCCCAAGCAACCTGGAGTACCTCATCAATCCTGAATTTTCTCCCTTGATCATATCATTGCTCCTACGAGACATTGATATATATATATATATTAATTATGATATAACAAAAACATATTCAAATACGAATATGTTTACGTTATATGTCATCCATATATACTTATGTAAATATATATATTTCTACTACATTCAGAGTCATATGCTACCCCTATTGCTATACATGTGTGATCTTGTAGCAATGGAGTTTGCGTGTACTCTGATTAATACTATACCCATACAAATAAACTTTGTAGCAATTATAATATTAGCTACGTACCTTATCATATATGAAAAGCATTATACTTAATGTTAATGTTAAGTGCTCTACCATATAATAATAATAATAATAATAATAAATATTAATTATCAAGTGGCTTTCTTTTTCTCATAATCAAATTCGTTTTTTTTTTTTTTTTTCTATTCTTGCGATTAAATATTTCGTATTCTTTTCATTATATTTAACGTTTTTAGAATAGGAAAAATGTAATCATATGTTTTTTTCCATTTGTGTCTGGAAATTCGCTCTTTTAATCTTCCTTAACGAATAATTGGAGGTTAGTGGTTGTTTGAAGTTAATTATAGGGACTTCCAGCTTTGATCATATAGTATAATTTCCATAAACTAATTAAACCAAAATAAGATTTTTTACTTCTTTCTTTCTATTTTTTTTTTCCTTACCTAAAAATTCAGCAATAAATAGTGGGATTACGTACGTAGCTTTAATCGTCATGATCGACCTCGAAACCTTGCTCTTCTTTCATCGACTATATCCACAAGCATTATAAATCGGATCTTGGTCGTGCTGTTAGCAGTCCAACCACGGCGCATATCTGCCGTAAAATGCTTTATCTTTCGTTTGAGATAGTCATTGACCGACGTCTTAATTTAAAATTAAATAAATAAAGTTAAATATAAAGATATAGATCTTCTCAAAACATGGTTTAAGATCCTAATTTTTCATATCTTTTTCATACCTTAAGGGGGAAAAAATGAAACAAAATTGATACCAACCAAGACCAAAACATACCCCCTCCTGAGGGTAACATTTTATTGGTACCCGACCTACATATATGATATATGTATATTTTCAAATAATTTTTATATTAATTCATAACCAATATTGATGATACAATCCTTCTATATATACACATATATATGTCATTACTTAAGAGTGCCTAATTGTACCGCATAGTAATGTGTATGTGTGTGTCATTACTTAAAAGTGCCTAATAGTGCCGCCATGGTAATGTTGGTTTTTATATTGGTACGCCCTATATGTGCATGTATACACTTAATTAAGTGTTATATTAATTCTTACCAATATTGGTGAACATTATACACACAGATAGATATATACACATATATATATACATAATACAATATAATATAGTGACAAATAAGTAGCAATCCTTGCACCGTGTAAGGCTAGTATATCTTTATTATCTTTGAGACTTTGTAACTCAGAACTTATACAGGATTTTCATCGGATTTAGTCTATTACTATATACTAAAACAATCAATACTCTATAAATAATGCTTTTGATCCTTACCTTCGTGATTATTATGTAACAACTCCGTCATCAACAATGTGATGGTCTATTCATTGTCATATGATAGTTCAATCATTGTTATATAATGATCTAATCACTTTCACATGATTTTTTTTTATTTTACTTTAGTTGTCTATTTTGTATGCACAAATACAGTTAGGATATACATATATATATATATATATTACCAACTTTTATTCCCATATATAGACGGGCTCAAAGGATATTAGGTTTGTCGAAATGGTACCACTATTTACCCAGAAAAGCACACAAATACCGTATAGAAAAAGACAATGGCCGAAATCTGCCGGCCAATTGGCAATATGTATCTGAAGCAAATTTATAGATCACTCCGCTACTCTCAATTTTATATACATACATACACACACATATATATATATATCATGCCCCCCGCTCTCTCTTTCTCAGTGATCAGGAGCTGATCTTTGATGATCAGATACGGAAATAAGGAGATTCAACAACCAGTCTTCAAGAGAAGCCAGCAAGCAAAAGAAGATGGCCGTGGCCGAACCTCGGCGAAAACCGGAACATACACCGGACCTCACCGACTTCATTAACGACATGTTTTTCGGGACAGTGAAGAGTAATTCCGATCACAAGAAAGCCTACAACTTGACGGGTGCCGATCAAGCAGTTGTAAATCATGATCAAGATGAAGACTTGGATGAGGACAGCTCTAGGAGGAGCACTAGTAGCAGGCTGACTGAGGAATGGCTGGAGGAGGCTCGGCGCTTGGTGGCCTCTTCTCCTTCTCGCTGCGACTCGCCTTCTCGCCTTGTCGGCTCGCCGAGGTTCGCCGCCGCGGCTCAGGGAACACCGTTGTCCCCCTCGTCCCTTGATAGAGGAGATCCGCTCTCTAGGTCCGCCAGAAGGTAATATATATGCATGAAACATTAGGGATCGTTGTTTTTCCCTTTTTTTTTTTTGTCAATTAAATTTTCATACATATCCAACCGCCAATTCTAATTTCATTGGAAGGATATGATTGTATTAATCACTTATAATACATTTTTGCCATCCTATACCAATTCTTAGGTGTTATTAAAAAAAAAATACAACACTTAAGTAGGTATGAAATATAAAAAAACGACAGGAACTTCTAAGATAGAAACATAATGGTGACATAACCATGAATAAAAGAGCTTTAAGACATCTAATTTTGTTTCCTACGTTCTCTTCTTGATTTTATCTTGATAATCAAAATAAACGTCGATTTTAATTTATGATCCCAACCACCCCCACCACCCACCCCTCCCCCTCCCCACCCCCACCACACCACCACACCCCCCCACCGCCCCCCCCCCCCCCCCCCCCCCCCCCCCCCCCCCACCAACAACAACAACAACAACAGACACACACAACTCTTTTTTTCTTCCAAAGGGTTCTCCATTTAGGTCCATATAAATTTTCCATTCAAGCATAAAGGCACCTTTTTTTTTTTTTTTTTAAGGACAATGATACCTAAAATTAATTGCAAGTAATAAGAAACTTGTGTACAAATTAGCCAAATGTGTATTTTCTTAAGCTCAGTTAGCAGAAGAAAATCTTAAAGAACTTAGTACAAAACAATCTTAGCTTGCGCTCTGATCAAGAGTCAAAACCTTATTTTTTTCATTTCAGTTTCTGTCTTATTTTAAAAATCAATAAAAAAAATTATAATTAGTTTTTTAAGAATCAACCAATTCTAATATTAAAATTTTATTTCAACCATTTGTTCCAAATGCAATTTAAGATTGTTATTAACCTTAAAATACACAAAAAAATTCCCCATTTCCCATAATCGTAGAGTTATGCAACAAATAACTTCATTGGATTCTTTTTAACAATTTTTCTTCCTCTCTATCCTTCCACCTGCACTTCGTCATCGGAGATTGTTGATCGCAACCCTGCGGCAACCTCACGAGGAGATCTCATCGACTCCTCTAATTGTCACAGCAGGATTCGTGACTGCACTGGCAAGAGATCCCACACAAGCGGGCCACTACCATGGGATCTTCTTTGCTGTCCGCGTTGTTCTTCTCTTGCTATCTCCTTAGATCTTTCTTGTGATTTTTGGTAATCCAGTGAATACCTTCAGTATCACAGTAGTATACCAGTTATCCGAGAATTAGTGCCATCCTATCATGATACTATAATGGTATCTTTAGTATTTCGAATTTATTATAGAGGCATTTTCAACAAGATTAATTTTTTTTTTTTGACCTTGGATAAAAATAAATCCAAACGTGTTTTTGTAAAGTCCTTTTGAATTTGTGGTCACGTGTCTTTTTTAACATATCTTTCAATAAAAATATTGCGTCATTTAAATTGGGAATTTATAGGAAAATGACCTTTTCTTAAGTTATTTTTTAATAAGTGTAGTAAGTAATTTATGGAAATGATGGTTTTTTTTTTTAAATGGTCTGTTAGTATTGGTCAACTATTTGGTGAGCATTAATAGATTTAGTGATTCATATCGTAAAAATCTAATATAAATTAAAAAAAAAATCATCCACCAAAAAAATTTTATAAAAAATCAACTATTTATTAATCCATAATTATATTAGTAATAAGAATCTTTTAACTATTTACTCTCTCACAATTCATTATTCAAACTTTAGTTAAGTTATTTTGTAATGTGGTGAAGTTCTTTTTAAAAGTCCTTCTATCTTTCATTATAGTAAAATATACCTTCAATATTTTTCAAAACTTATTAAAACCCCATAATATTAAAAAAAATTACAACCAAGCCTCTCTCTCTCTCTCTCTCTCTCTCTCTCTCTCTCTTTAATGCACTATGTCATTTAGTTTTAAAGTATATACATCGTCTATCTAAGTAATTTATTATAAACCTAAATACTAAAAAGGTTAGAATAAAGCTTCACACATACAAACCACGTGTTTCAACTAATATTAAAAGAAGGGACCAAAAGTATAAAATCCCCATCGTCCAACTTCTTCTCTTTCTCTTGTTGTTCGAATAGACACAGGGCAGTGGAGAGCTTCAGCGGAGAAATCATATCAAAATCAGCCAAACACACTCGCAACAAATCCGAGTCCTTCAACACCCGCGACGCACCTGATTCTTCCCCCTCCGAGTTATCCCCTGCGGCTTCGGTCCACAAAAGGTTCTCCAACATCCCCAAGCCCCCCAATGCCGAGGCGCCAACACCACCCCGATCCCCACCACAACAACAACTTCCGCCCCCAACTCTTTCCCGCCGCCAATCACTGCCGCGCAAATCGCGGTTCCGGTCCGAACGGTCCTCGCCTCTCCCGCAGGCGATCCCCGCCCCCCAAACGGGCCGGACCTCCCACGGTCCAAATCTGTTAACGGACCAGAACCTGCTCTCCCCACCCAAGAGCCTCGTCGAGTCGGCCCACTGGAGGTCCATTAGGTCCTCCACCTTCTCCACCGATAAGCCCACTCCGAGGCCCAGCCCAAACGGCCCCAGCTCCCCCGATCCCGGCGTCAATGGCTTCCTCAGAGAGCAGAGGAGCAAGCTTCGCAAGCTCAGCAACGGCGGAAACGGCGCCAAGGCCAAAGTCGTACTCTCCGGAACTTCGAACAGTTGAGTAAAAGAGTAAATCTGAGATATGAATCGAAAACCAGAAGCGGATTTTTTCGATTTTTCGGTGTCTGAGAGATTTATCGGAGATTTTCAGGTACGAGCTCGATGGTGGCGGCGATATGCTATACGTGGTTGCTGGAGAATAGAGCGAGGAAAGAGGAAGATGAAGAAGATGAAGAAGAAAGTGTGATTTTGCCGGTGATCAACGTGAAGAGACCGAAGATGTGGAAGCTTCGACAGGCTTCTTGGCTCTTCCACCACGCCGGTCTTGATGTCAAATCTCTGCTCTTCTCCGACGAGGTGATTCTCGGATTGGCTCTATTTTACATTTTTGTGCTTGAAATTTGAAATTTTTTGATGCTGTTTTATGTTTAGATTTATGTGGAAGTGATTGTTGTCGAAGTTTTAAAAAATTTATGAATATAGAGACACTTTTTTTGGTGTGAAATAATATCTCTATTTATTCCTGAAAAAGGCGTATCGTTTGAAGTCAAGACTTGATTTTTCTTGATATCTAACATTATGCGTGAAGAAATCCCCGAGAAACTATAAGCTATTAGTAAAGACTTCTTCTATGGGATGTTTTAGTTTTTCATTCAAATATATTCGCTTAAAAATGTCCCCAGAAGGTGTTAATTGTAGATGAGAAGATTGGTTTTATAGAAAAAGTAGATAGATTTGTATTCAAACAACGAGAATTATATAGGATCAACAATAATCTTGGATTACTTTTTGAAAAAATAAAAATATATTTATAATGGGATGAAAAGCTCATTGATTTTGTAGCTGCAACTTGAGGCAGGTGGACTTGGAAGGTCTGATGGTGGCTGGAAAATTAACCGTGCTGGTGATTGGGAAGGATATCCTCAGAATCAATGGAGAGGTTTGGATTGTTGGGGTTGAGAATCAAGTATGATTTTCGGGAAATGATTATTGAAGAAAAATTCATAGAGTCTCGTTGTTGATTTTTAGGTTGGTTCTCAATGCACTATTCTTACTGATAATTACTGCGAAGACGCCTATGATCTACTTCAGACCCCGGTGCTAAAGAAGCTTTTGGTAAATTTAGTTTGTCATCATGGATGCAAAAAAAAAAAAAAGGCTAGAATTTTGCTGCTGTAAAATGATAATGACGACTTCTTGCCGTTCTCAATTAGGATTCTCACTTGTTCTTGTATTACAGCTTGCAGGTATCCTTTTAGACACGCAGAATTTAAATTCATCTGGTCAGTTGTCTATGACAAGAGATGCAGAAGCAGTTCAGTTGCTCTTAGTTGGCTCAACACCAAATTATAGAAACATCCTTTTCGATCAATGTGAGTCCTCTTGCTAATCTTTGTGAATTGTGTAGTTGTTATAAAATGCATGCACTATGAGTATAAGTGTTCATGTTCTCGCTTATTTTCGTCAGTGACACAAGATCGGAGAGACGATTCCTTTATAGAGGCTTTGCGGGAGAATTATGGGAAACCACCTAATGCGGGTAAGCTTTCTCTGCAAACTTCTTCTGGAAAGCTTCAGATTATTGTGTGAACGCAGGAAGTGATGCCCTTAAAACAATTTGTTTAGTCGTTTTTTTGCTTCGTTCATGATGATCATAATAGGTGGCCATGAGAGTAATGAGCATGTCGAGCGTAGGATTTTAGAGAGAAAATCCTCCACTATTCGCCATCCCGAAGCCACAATACAAAACTCAGACAAAGTTAATTCAAAGACCAACAGTGTCTCACCAAGCTCAGGTTAGATCATGTTCTTTTGCCTTTTAGGCCTTTTCGGATAATGTTCACACTACAAATAAATATAAGGTGGTGAACAAAACTCGGAATTTTCATCTTTTTCTATGGTCATAATCTTTTTCATGCGTTGCACTAGTGTCATATGGCTGCTTACAACAGTGTTTTTTTTTTTTTTTTTAGAGTCTTGCTTTAACATGTAATTTTGAAAAATCAATAGCTCTTGACGCCATTTTCTGTTGTACAGCAAAACCAAGTTCATCACACCCTATAGGCACTTCAGCACCGCAAACTAAAACAACTCCTGATGCATCCCGCGGCAAGAATAAGTCCTTCCTCGCAAAGTGGTTTGGTTTTGGATCAAAATGAAGGCAAGCATCCGTTTTTTATTGCTAAACTATAAGATACAGAAAACCAGAATTTTTTGATTTCAGAACACCAGATCAAAATTGATTGTCTTGGCTTGCTGACAGGCTCAACAAAAGGGAAATTAAGCTCTCAGGATTGGATGAGAAAAAATTTTGCATCGTTTACATCACAATTCGTGCTATTTATTAATTATGGTGCCAATATTATGGTTCTACATAGAATCTTGCTTTTGTCAAAGAAATGCTTTTCTAGTGTATCAACTTTACTAAAAATTTCTTAAGCAAGTATAATAATAATATAATTTATTTCATGGTGTAACTACTTAAACAAATAGGAAAAAAAAAAAAAATCAGTACTAGTGTTTCTATTAGCTCAAAAGATTGGACGTTTAGCTGAAGAAACGGCTTCTGCACGTGAGACTTGTCACTACTTTGCTATATTCTAAAATAATGCCATTCAATTGTTTCTTTCCCAAGAGAGACGGTTCAAGTGACAACGGCGGCTTTCTTTCTCACTCAATCCCATATATTTAGCCAACGACAAAAAAGGATCACTCAGCAACCAAAAAAAAAAACACTCTCAATATGATTCATGCGGATATATTTTAGGATTAGAGACCAACGTGGGAAATCTTCTGTTCTACTAGATTTGATGGTTGAGAAATGCTAATTTCACCATTTTTATGTCTTAATCTTACTTTTTGCAACGTGATCATTTGGACACATTGCATGACATTTGACGATGGTGGTGGTGATTAATGTTTAGTGGATTAAAAAGAGCAACAAAGTATACACGAACGTGAATTTGGTGGTAGGATAGGTAAAATCCTGCCTGCTGGGTGGGTGCTTTTTTGAGCTCAAATTATGTCGTTTAATATATATGTGTGTGTATATATATACATACACTTTCATTTTTATATTGATGGCATTTTTACTAGATCTATTCAGAAACGCGTAACATTGAAACTGACGGGTTAACTAATGTTCAGAAACGTGTAATAACCTATCGGAGGAAGCTCAAAAAAATATCCAACGAACGAACGAGGGAAACTAAAAGGGGAAAAGGGGTATACAAACATATATATACATATTATTCATTTGCAACCACGAGCTCTCGGAGCAAATGATCTTGTCATCATTTACAACCCCCTTCCTGGTCCACATGAATCAGTATTTCTTTATTCTAAATACAGACATGCAGTGACCCATGTAACATATCATCTACATAAATATAAATATATATATATTATATTATACTATACTATATTATATTAAAAGGAAAACCTTGGAGACATACATATTGGTAGGTACAAAACTTTGAAATATTTTTATTGCTCGATTATCAAGATCAGATCAAGAAAGGAAAAAATAGAGCAAACTCCTGCATAGTAGAAAACAGACAGAGAAGAATGAATTATTAGACCATCCATCCTATGTGATGTATATGACAACAATCTGTCTTGTCCAAATTCCAATTATGCCTACTTGTTCATCCCCCCAGCTGTATCTCCATCCATCTTCCCTTCACAACTCCCTCCTCCTCTTCCATTGGGACCCACTTTCTCAATCCAATCCCTCTCTGTGTCTCACACCTTAACCAAACCTGGCTTCTTCCTTAGTCTTCACCACTTCTATGCTGGCCCACCGACTAGATTATTCATTCCCTCTCTTCTCAATCTCAGGTTTTCTGGTTAATTTTTTAAACATATATGATATATATTCCCTTTTTTTTTTTTTTTTTTACTCAACCTTCCAAGCATAAAGAAACAAGCAAAACTCAGAAGACCCATTTGCGTTTAAATTACTCTCCCATGACCCTGAACTTTCTGTCTGCGACGACAACGGCGTCGATGTCAATGAAGATAACGGCGGAGAAGACGACGACGACGATGAAAGTGATGACATAGATGTTGAAGGAAAAATTGGCTTGAAAATGAACAATGCATGCCTTAAACCCGGGTTGAACAACCAATCATGCACATCCCAATACACCTCCACTCTTAACTTATTGACATGAATGGACTCGTTACCTCTAAATTTCCACTGAAGATGTTTGACATGAATCAAAAGATTCCCATCTAATCTGATCTCCATTTCTGGCTCAACCCCGCCCGGAAAATTCCTGTTACCAATGCTAACATTCCCACCTTTGTTTTTGCACTCTATTGAGATTTCATGGAGTTTACCTTTCTCATGGAACTTGGCTCTTGTGGAGAACTTCTTCTTGCCAAAGACATGCTCTTTCCTTGCTACCAATATGGGATCAATCAAGGCCGGCCTACAACCGGTCTTCCTGTACGCATCTTTCTTCATGTCACCAAGAAGCAACACCACTTCCTCGTCGCAGACCACCGCGACGTAATACTCTGATGCAGGCTCAGTCTCGCCGTTGAATTTCGCCGCCTTGAGGTCCCAAAATATGTTCATCTCTTTACCTTCAACCACGAACTTCTTGTGACCATGCTTCCTCCAGAAGTACCATGGCTTGAGCTCCACTTTGCAGATGTACTGGCTCTCCCCCTCTGGGCCTTCCACCGAGACCGACAGCCCGTGCAGCATCAGGTTCTTGCACCATGTGATTGTGATCAAACGGCAACGATCAGCCACCTTGGTTCTGTACATGGACATGACCACACTTTGGCCCGACCTCGTCACGGCCGTCTGATGCTGATCATGATCAGTTGATGAAAAACAAGCAGGAATGCCAATAGGGTCTTGCATGTGCGATGAATTTTGATGATCAAAATCTCAATGAAGAATACTATAATAATAAGAATATGAAGAAAATAGATTATGAGAAAAATGAGAAATTTTTCAGAGTGAGAAAGAGGAAATGGTTTATTGGGAGTGAGAAGGCTGGTCTTAGTCACAAGGTGATATGGAGTCACATATGCTGCCAGAGAAGTTTTTTGGAAGCATTCATGGAGAGGAAATTAAAGAAATGGTTGATTTCCTAACTGGCAGTGAGTGAGAGAGCGAGTGAATAACAACCCCTTTTGTTTTTATTTATTTATTTGAAAATACAACAATTATCTGCACCTCTCTGCTTTGCTTTACCAGCTCTTAACTGGATTTTTTTTTTCTTTTTTATTTTTTAATTTTGATTCATAATTTGTTTAATTTTTCTTTTCTTTTGCTTTTCTCTTTGTTTCCCCACATTGAGTTACATAATTCTAGTAACATGTTTCTGCTTTTAAAACAGGACAACCTTTTTTTGAGGCCTGGGTGGTTTTGCTTCTGCTGTACTTCAAAGATAAAAAAGATACTTCCTTTCAGTGCTTGGTTAAAGGCAAGAGAAAAAAGAAAGTAATTTTCACCATGTTTGAGTGTGTGTGTATGTGTGTGTGCATACATACATTTGTGTATATATATATATATTTTTTTTTTATTAAAATAAATGGTCCTTGGAAGGAAACATGACAGCACATGAAGTGGGGGGGTAAAACATGACCAGTCAAAACTATAAAGAAATGTTGGAGATGGTAAGAGTACATTTGGTTTATTTGGTTTTTCCAATGCGGGTCTTGTTGGGTTTTTTTTTTTTTTTTTTAATTGTTCAAGTGGTGAATATTATGGTTTCATAAAGTTTGTGCCTTTGGTACGACAGGGAGGTGAAAACTTTTTCTTTTCTTTTTTTTTTTCACCCTCTTTCTCTTCATTTTACAGATATTGAGTAACAGTTTTCCACAAAGGAATCTAGTGGCCGGTGAGGGCCATACGCTGCAGGAAAAAAAAAAGACTGATAAATCTGCGTTGTAGCTGCAGATCTTGTCCAACCCTCTGATGTTCTTCTGTTGGCTTTGGTTCAAGGAAGAAGGTTCTTTTTCCTTTTTCTCTAATTCTAAGCCAAAAGGCTTTTTATTTTTCAACTCAATACAGACACCATATGGAGGATAAGAAAAATATTGGGAAAGGATTCATTTAAATTTCTGAGAAAGAAGAACAACAATGAAAAAAAAAATCCTGTCACGATTTAAAGAGTGTAAAAGTCAGTAGCGTTGATAACACTAAAAGCATTGATATTGTTGTTATTGAAATATAACTTTTGTAATGTTAACAACATTGCGAACCTCAGTAGTCAAATGTACCTCTCTCTCTCTCTTTTTTTTTTTTTTTTTGCTAGAAAGTCAAATGTGTCATAAGAGTGAAAATATAAGTATTAGTTGGAAAAAACTGGTTTTCCTTTAAGTTGATCGTTGACAAGCAAAGATTGATACATTCTTTGACATTTAACATTTAGAATTCATATTATGTTGATAGTTGTAAGAATAGTTTATGAAAGTTTTACATTTGACTTTATTATAAAATATTAAGTTAAAATTCACGTTCACCTAAAAAAGAAGCAAAAAGTAATTTATAATTTACGAAGCTATTCAATAATGTGCTATGAATGTTTAACATTATATACAATGTGCAGTTCACTAAATAAAATTCATGTGTCCTTTCATTACAAGCAATTAGGAGACGTTTGGTAAACACATTACATTTTGATTGTATTTGAATGAAATTTGTTTTTTGAATGTTGTATTTGGTTAAAAAGTATTTGTTTTGTATTTGAATGAAATGTGTGTTTGGATGAAAAGTATTTTAGAATTGAAAAGTTGATGTGATTGGTAAAAGTAGAGATAAATAGTGGAATTGAAAAGTTGATGTAATTGTTTTAAAAATGTTTTGAAATAGTAATTGTTTTCGTAACACAGTTGCAAAATTTGTGTTTGGTATAAAATTATATTGTATTTGAGTAAAATTAAAATTGAATACTTCTCCAAATGCCCCCTTAATGAGGACATTTAAATTAGCTTTGAGATTCTTTTGCATGGCTTTAAAGCATCATGAATGCTTTATCGTGGCTTAGGATATTCACGGTAAATGAAGGGTTCTAATCCAACTTATTAAATATCAATTTTAATAGAGGAAAAGCATAAAAATGAACTAAAAAAAATCATATATACAATACATACATATACATATATATGTTAGGGAGAAACAATATATAAAACTAGTCCAACACATTTTTAGAGTCCAATTTGATTTAAAAGGTTAACTTATTGGGTTTTTTGTCCTTTTATGTATATAAATCATTTTAGATCTCTATCTACTTTCCATAAAGGATAACACACATGTACTTTTGTCAACAATCTCTCTGTAATGTGTGTGTTCACCAAACTTCCTTTCGAACCAAAGTTTATAGTAGTTGACGCATCGAAGTATCATATTATAAATAAAAGCTAACTTGAGCATAGAAAGAAGTTGAACTTATGCGAGTTCACCAAATGCTTTACCATTCACAACTGTAACGGCACGAACTGCAGGCAACACTAACTCTTTACGGGAGGCAATATAGGAACTTGACAACTGAGTGTAATCACTTGATCAATATGAACTATTGACTCTGATACCACTTACTAGGAAGAAACCACATACGAAAGTGGTCCAACATATTGCGGTCTAACTTTATCCAAAGGTTTATTTTCTCTACAATATGGTCCCTCGTGGGCAATCAGTGGCAGTTGAGTGGTCCTAATTACCAAAAGTCTGATTAAATGCGACTATGATCCTGCATAAAGAGAAGATATTAATCAAGAAATGAAGAAAGATATCTTTGACTGTCCCATGTCCTTCGATATAGATAGATTTTCTTGGTTTTTCATCATATGTATTTAAATTATAATAATTAAGATTGAGAATTAGAAAGTTCAGGACTACGTTTCCCTTACACATGCGTTGTGTGTGTATGTGTATAAATATATAGTATATAAACATAAACATGTGTGTGTGCGTGGATAATGATAGATAGCAATCACCAGACTATTCCCTTAATCTTAATAACAGCTTATAATGCTGTCTCCTATTCATTTATGTACCATTAATGCATATTTTACATTGTCGTAAGGTGACACTGATAAAGTTCATACATATATATATATATACATATAAATATTTGTATATATAATTAAAAGGAAAAAAAAAAAAAAAAAGAACAACAACAACACAACCAAGTTCCGTGCATGATTCTATCTGGGGTGGGCCTATACCAAATATTGTTCCAAATTAATTAGCTGTATAGACAGTGGCGGCTGCGCTCACAAGTTGGACAGGTGTACACTATAAATGGCAAATATAATAAATTGTACATACAATACAAACAAAAAATAAAAAACTATTTTGGCAGAAAGTTTCTAAATCTCATGAAGTTCTTGTACCTATTTGGAGAACACATGAACAAGATTAACAAAGATACAAAAGTGGTTTAAATGAAAAAGAAATTTTATCAGAAAAACACAGAGAGAATTCACATGATTTGTTTCTTATCATTTTGTGAAATTCTAAAAACAAAAAAACAACAAACAAAAAACGAAAAAAATTAAATTAAATTAAAAAATGAAAGAAGATAATTATTCTTTCCATTATGTTTACCTGGATTGAAGAAACAAAAAAATACAACTTAAGCAAGCTTAGCTAAGTAGAAAAATTAATGTAGTGCTATTTTTGTTTCTTTTTTCTAAATTTAAAATTTTCAACATACAATATACAATATTATGGATTTTAAATACGAGAAAGTGTGAATAATTTAAGAGTAGGGCTCACTTAGAGCACCCATGAGGCTCCCATGATCTTAGTGTTGACCTTTTAAAGGACACCGGGTTGGTCGGCTCATGTGCCAGCGACTTTTTTCATGAAAAAAAAAAAGAAAATGTTGTCACGTGAACGACAGCAATAGAAGGAACCGACATAAAACTTAAAAACAACAAATGTCCAAAACGACGTAAATTATTAGAAGACAATAAGTTGTTAAGGTTATGATCTAAAAAGTATTCAAATAGTAAATAGTGTAAATTCAAATTTTTATAAGCAACAAAAAAAAAGAATAGAGAAAACTTTTTAAATAGCGCTTGAATCAAACTCAAAAAAGTGATTCAAACGGGTTATAAGTCATTAACAACACAAAACGACAACCAAAATTGAACTTTGACACAAGGAAAAAGGACAAAAATTTTAAAAACGTTACTTAACTAAAAAACGACATCGGCCACAGCAACAGCGCAAAAACGACATCAACTGCAAAAACAGCTAAATTTGTAAAGAACAAGAATTGACTAGGACGCAACTTGACGGTGGCAATTAAAACGACAAAAACCAGGAGAGACGACGGATAAATTAAAAGCAAGAACAAGGGACATTACTTCGATGACAAAAATAAGAAAGAAAGAACGAAAAACAACATGAATAACATGACAAACAAAAACAACAACAACAAAAAAAATCATAAAAACATAAAAACGAAAATTACTCGATTAACAAAAATTCAACCACCTCTACAATAAACAAGCAAAAACGATGACAACCAAAATAGAATGGATGACAACCAAGATAGAATGGGTAACAACATACTGGTCGAGCTTGATAAACGGTAACAAAATCAATAACTTGATAAATGATAACAAGTAAAAAAGAAACAAGAGTAAAAAACGGCAAAACTAGGAAAAAAAAAACTTAAAAACGACAATTACTCGACTAACAAAAAAAATCAATTAACTGCACATTAAACAAGCAAAAACGATGACAGGCATATTAGAGTTATTAATAAGAGCCGGCTTTTTGACATGTCAATATCGGCTCATAGAGTTACACGTCAAAATGTGGACATTGAGTAGTGCTTCACAAAGTTTCTTAGCTGGCTTTGCCCATATAAAAATAACTATTTTTTGTTCCCCTTTATTTCATTTCCATTTGAGAAAGAAAATTAGCAAAAGAAATTGGATGGAGATTAAGTACCAGATATAGAACTTGGCTTTATTGTGCAACGAAGGGTGCAATCATGAGTTATTATGAAGGAAGAGGAGAAATTATTCAATATATTGGAACTCCACGTTATTATGTTTACGTGATATACCCGTCCATTGAATGATTAACATATAGATTATTTGTTAATATTAATTATGTTTTAAATTTTTCATTATTATTTTCTTTCTTAATGAATTTCAACTTATTTTGATAATTAGGATAACTAGTATTGACACATTATTTAAATGTCGATCATTTATTAGACGAGTGTACCACGTAAATATAATGACGTGATATATTTGTTCCACTGAATAATTTATTAGGGAAGAGTACTTTTGTGCCATCCTTGATCTATATATGTTCATTAGTGTATAAGATTTTTTTATTTTTATGAACCAACTTGACTTTGTCCCCCCTTTGGATGCTATTCGGTCGAAAATTTGTACGTATAGTGACATGATGATAAAATAAAAGATAAACAAACAAGGGTGATTGTGTAGGACCAAGATAGAAGATAGCAAACGTAAATAGAAAAATATAAAACAGAACAAAAATAAAATCCCTAGAGATAGAAACATCACCAGATGATTCTTTCGAAAAAAAAAAACAGAAGAAAAGAAAAAGAAAAGAAAAGAAACAACAGCAGATGAGATAAATATAACCATTAAAGCAACAAATTTAAAGATTTAATAAGGATCCATTTGGTATACAAAATAGAACTATATTAGATAGAATAACATTAAAGGACTGAATTGAAATATATAAAAAATGATAGGATTAAAAAGATGTGATTATCCCCTTTTAAAGAGATTAAATTATGAGCTTATCTAATCCAGTCCTTTAAAATTTCTCACTAAATAAAGAATTAAATCTAGTCTTATTCTATACTCTTTAATCCTATACATTAAATAGACCCTAAGAGAACTCAAAAGTATTAAGAAAATCAGAAATTTCAATATTCATTAAAACTCTTCATAAAAGGTACAATCACAAAGGTAAGTTCTAAACTAACAAAAACATAGATTTAATTAAATTTTAAATATTCTGAATATTCGTAAGAGATAAATCTAAATCTATTTCAAAATTAAATACTTAAGGTAAAATCCCTTAAAAAAATACTAAACGTAAAAGATTAATTTAAAAATGCCTCTTAAATTTATACCCTTTTACATTAGCACTCGCATTGTTCAAAACCATTTATTAAATTCAAACATTTATTTAAAACCACTCAATGCACTTTTTTTGTCGACTTTCATTTATATCCCCAATGAGTTTAATGATGTTGCAGGTCATTAAAGATTGATAAAAAAAAAAAAAAAAAAAGGTCTCTAAAGTTATAAGCCTAATTGTTTGTAAAATAATATAAAAAAAGTTAACTTTAATAAGAATTCAATAAAAACTTTGAATTTTCTGAAACTTGACCTTAGTCCTAGTCTCGGTTACAAATCTCATATCTCCTCCTACGTCCTGAGACCTCATCTCAAAATTCGTAAGTTGACCCCAACTCCAACCCCATCTTAATCCCAAAACCCAGATCTTAATCTAGATCTCGATCATGATATCAGTCTCTCGTATGATTCTGTTCTACAACTAAGGCAAAGAAAAAGAGTAGTAACCATTTCTTCGTTTGGATCAGTACCTGTTCTCACTTACTGTAAGCTGTTCTAGCTCTCCATAATAATGACCAAATGAGTGTATTATTTGAATGACATGGATGGGGCTGCCTAGAATAAAGCAGAAATTAGGTCTAATTGACAAGAAGAAAGTGACTGGCCAATCTTAACTACTATTTGAGGAACAAGATGGAAGGCACTTAATGAAGCATCCTAGCGGACACCACATAACTAGTGGGGATCAAATTAAATAATGCTCCCTGAGAAGGGTCGATAGGATAAATCATTCTCGTTATCAATCTTTTCAGTGGTTGGACAGTAAATGTGATGGTCTAATGGTTTAAAACATAACATACTGATACTATTATTTGTCATTAAATGGTAAGATTGTTTATTTTTCTGGACTCAGAACTTGTTTGATATATGAATTAAGTTCAAAATAAAATAAAATTTCAAAATTTAAATTGATTGATTTAGTTATAATTTTTATTAACTTTTAAAAAATAGACAAAACTGAATCAAAAAATTTAGATTCAGACCCAACTGTGGTGGCCCGCCCTGCTGTAGAGACTCTACAGTGCTACTACGGCCAACTCTGTAGTCAACCGCAATAGTCTCCAGGCCTCTAGGGTCGCCGGCAATCATGCTGAACTGTAACTGACTGCTAATTTTACGGAATAAATTTTTTTTTTCTTTTTAAATACATAAACTGTTTGAGAATGTGATAAAGAAATCATGCTAACTGATCATGATTCCCCTATCACATACTCCTGGCTTGAAAACTTGTCTCTTTGAAATTTACATTCAAAACTATGCAGCGGAAGAATTAAATGGTGACCAATATCCCTCGCCCAATCCTCCCCGGCATGCTTCTTCCCTGTTCGTCGTCCACCGTATATTCTACTAGTGAACAGGTCTCTTACCTGCAACATGTGAACAAACTAATGAGCTATGAGCTCAGTAAGTTCAAACATAAAAACATGTAACTAACATGCTATACTGCTGTGCTCATGCTGTACTACTGTGCTCATGCTGTACTGCTGTACTCATGCTGTACTGCTGTACTCATACTGTACTGCTGTACTCATGCTGACTGCTGTGCTCATGCTGACTGGACTCTGTAAACATGCTGTACTGACTAAAGATTTAGTCTTATGACATTATCTGATATTTTAGTTCTGGTTTTTGACCCCTGATTGGACGTACCGACATGTTAGCGCAACCGGGAGCGGTACTTTAGTGCTGACCTCCTCAGTCTTAACTGATGCTAAACATGATAACCTCCCCATGGTTCGAGAGGCCGATACGCCAATAACTGGTTAATTACCATCTTGCTAGTGTTCCAACTGGGTAGCATACTGCTTGCCCCCACAGTCGGAACCTGTTAATCAAATTACTGGAGTGTGAATTTATTAACACACTAAGATGCCTTGTGCACCTAACTGTTTTCTTGTTCTGTTACTGTCTGGTCTGTGTACTGGGACATGCAACTCTATATGCATGACATGCACTGATATGAACTGACCTGTGCTGTGATTGACATAACTGACATAACATCGTGATGCAGACTATCAATGTCTAACAACACGTCGTACAACATACATAACATTGTAATAAAGCAAGCTTGTCCACGTTGCAGTCAGGACAATGCTTGAACTTACTGAAAATCTTCTAGCGTAAGCTGCTGCTGCTCTGGGACTGCTGATTTGGGGTCTCTGGCTTGGACTCCTATAAATGGCAAAAATCACTGATTATTTACCATATTTAGCTTATACTGGAAATATGGCAAAACATGAAAATTTTCCTTTCCATACTCTTTTTTTTTTTTTTTTTTACTCTCTGGACTCGAACACGCCCTCCTACACGGCCGTGTCCGTGCCCGTGTACCCCTCTGAACTTTTAAGCCTGGCCGTGTAATTTCTGGAACATGCCTGTGTATACTTACACGGGTGGGTACACAGCCGTGTCTCTGGCCGTGTACTCCTCTGGACTATTACACGGTTGCTTACACGCCTCTCTTTGACCGTGTGCCTCTTGACACGGTCTGATACACGGTCGTGTTATTGACCGTGTACCTCTCGGGTCTGATTTTTCTTGCAACACGGTCGTGCGTATGGGCATGTTCGGGGCCGTGTTCTGAACACGCCCCTGTACACGCCCGTGTACACGCCCGTGTTCATACCAGAATCAAGATTCTGGGTCCGAACTGCTCTGCTCTGATTTTCTAAGGCTTTTATGGCCTTTGTTCTGCTTCTTACACTTGAAATCGATCTTCATAAGATCATTTCAAGGTATCTACTACACTC
Source organism: Antiaris toxicaria (assembly GCA_035233585.1). NCBI lineage: Eukaryota > Viridiplantae > Streptophyta > Magnoliopsida > Rosales > Moraceae > Antiaris > Antiaris toxicaria. The sequence goes on from CP141155.1 coordinate 5,880,954, forward strand.
CTACTATCACAAATCCATGATTTCATAAGCAAAAATCCCACATTTTGCTTATGAATCTCTCTTGCCTCAACTTTAAAAAAAATATGTATTTTGTGAAGAAATTTCACTAAACTCGGTTTTCTAAACCATCTGTTCATAGATTCGTGTTTGAAAACGTCTAGACTCGAATCATATTTCGATTTTTAACCGAAAACCTAAATGTGATTCACTCACATTCTCTTTTTCTCTCAAAACCCCAGATTTTCTTCCCTCAAAGAAAACGTGAAAACTAGGGTTTACCTTGCTTTGATCGTGAGCTTTTCTTGCTGCTGGTCAGCGATCGAAACTCGATCTATCTGTTGCTGGAACTAGGAAATCTGAACTTGGCTTGGATTTCTTCTTCTTCTTCCTTTTTTTTTCTCTCGGTTTCCTTTCTCTCTTTCTTTTCCTTTCTCTTTCTTTTTCTTCTTTCTTTCTTTTCTCTTTCTTTCTTTCTCTTTTTCTCGGCTGCATCTGCAGCTAAGGGAATTAATTCCCTCTCTATCTCACGTGCCACTCACACTCTCCTTACTTTCCTTTATTATTTTTTTTTTTGAAATGGTAAGGCCTTGTTTGGCTACTTCTTTTGGCCCTTGATTAATGTGGCTCACTTGTGTGCCATTGATCTCTTAGTATGTATTTTCCACATACTTTTCTATCAAATTTTAAAACATCATAATTGAATTAATGCTTAGCTTTTAAACTATGTTCATTAATTCATCATAAAATTTTGATTAAAACTCAATTAATCAAAATTTTCCACTGTTCTTTATTCTGTAATCTGTGTTACTGTAAATGTACATTTGTTTACATATTTGTACAAATATTTCCGAGAACGTAGATTTCTCGGGTATCACATTCACCCCTCCTTATAAGATTTTCGTCCTCGAAAATTTAGAACAAGTGAGGGTATGAACGTCTCATCTCATCTTCTCTCTCCCACGTAGCCTCTTCAACGTTGTGATTTCTCCACAATACCTTGACTAGTGGGATGGTCTTGTTTCTCAGCTCCTTTTCTTCTCTAGCCAGTATCTGAACTGGCTGCTCTTCATAGGTCAAGTCCTCTTGGACTTGGACTGGTTCATGCTGTAGCACATGAGATGGATCTGACTTGTACTTTCTGAGCATGGAGACATGGAATACATTGTGTACTGTTGACAGCTCAGGAGGTAATGCCAACTTGTAGGCAACCTTCCCAATGCGTTTGATAATCTCATAAGGTCCAATGTACCTTGGACTCAGCTTTCCTTTCTTACCAAAACGCATGATCCCCTTCATGGGTGACACTTTCAGAAAAACGAAATCCCCTTCCTTGAATTCTAGGGATCTCCGCCTCCTGTCTGCATAACTCTTCTGTCTGCTCTGAGCCCTCTTCATTCTCTGCTGGATCTTGGTAACTGCATCGCAAGTTTCTTGCATGAAATCTGTCTTATGCAGTTGTTTTTCCTTCAGATCATACCAGTGGATGGGTGATCTGCACTTTCTTCCATAAAGAGCCTCATAAGGTGCCATCTTGATGGAAGCTTGGTAACTGTTGTTGTATGAGAATTCCACTAGTGGCAGCTTCTCATTCCAAGCTCCTGGAAAATCCATGACACATACTCGGAGCATATCCTCCAAAGTCTGGATAGTCCGTTCTGATTGTCCATCTGTCTGAGGATGGAAGGCTGTACTGAACCTCAGTTCTGTGCCCATGGCTCTTTGCACACACTCCCAAAAGTTTGAAGTGAATCGTGCATCTCTGTTAGATACTATGGACTTTGGAACTCCATGTAACCTGACAACCTGATCTACGTACAGCTGTGCCAGCTTCTCCAATGAGTAAGTAATCCTGATTGGTATGAATCTGGCTGTCTTTGTCAATCTGTCCACGATTATCCAGATGGCATCGTGTCCTCCTCTTGTTTTGGGTAACCCTACCACAAAATCCATAGTAACGTTCTCCCATTTCCACTCTGGAATCTCTAGAGGTTCTAACTTCCCTCCAGGATGCTGATGCTCAGCCTTTACTCTCTGACAAGTAAGGCACTTACTCACGAATCTTGCAATGTCTCCTTTTATCCCTTTCCACCAAAACTGTAGCTTCAAGTCTTGGTACATCTTGGTGGCTCCAGGATGGACTGAGTATGGCGTCTCGTGAGCTTCTGACATGATTCGCCTTCGTAGCTCTTCATCTGCTGGCACATGAATTCTCCCCTGATACCTGATTAATCCATCTGTGGATATCTCTTCCTGAGAGTCTGTCAGACTTGAATCTTGTTTCTGAGCTTCCTTGATATCATCAAACAATGATGACTTCAACTGCAGTGCTGACAGTTTTCCTGATATCAGCTCTAGTTCAAGTGAATAAATCTCTTGCTGCAATGGTCTTGACAACCTGTCAATTGGCAGCTGCTGTGGAACTGTCGCTTTTCTGCTCAAAGCATCTGCTACTCGGTTGGCTTTTCCTGGGTGATAAAGGATCTCATAGTCATAATCCTTCACCAACTCCAACCACCTTCTTTGCCTCATGTTTAACTCCTTCTGTGTGAAGAAGTATTTTAGGCTCTGATGATCTGTGTAGATCTGGCACTGCGCTCCATACAGATAGTGTCGCCAAATTTTGAGTGCGAACACTACTGCAGCAAGTTCTAGATCGTGGGTGGGATAGTTCTTCTCGTGCTCTTTCAATTGACGCGAAGCATAAGCAATCACTCTGCCTTCTTGCATCAATACTGCTCCCAAACCCACTTTGGAAGCATCACTGTAGATCTCATACTTCTCCCCTTCAGTAGGGAGTGTGAGGATCGGCGCACTTGTCAGCCGTCTCTTCAGCTCTTGGAAGCTTCTTTCACACTCATCTGTCCATATATACTTCTTCTCCTTGCGTGTGAGGGTGGTGAGAGGTGCTGCTAATCTAGCAAATCCCTCCACAAACCTCCTGTAATGGCCAGCTAATCCTAAGAAGCTGCGTATCTCTGTCACGCTCTTAGGTGCAGGCCATTGGTTGATTGCTTCCACCTTGACTGGATCTACTTCAATTCCCTCCTTGGACACTACATGACCGAGGAAATGCACTCTGTCTAGCCAGAACTCACATTTTGAGAATTTGGCGTAGAGTTGATGCTCTCTCAGCTTCTGAAAGACAACTCTCAACTGTGCTTCATGCTCTGAGTGAGTCTTTGAATATACAAGGATGTCATCGATGAACACAATGACAAACTTGTCAAGATACTCCTTGAAGACTCTGTTCATTAGGTCCATGAAAGCGGCTGGCGCGTTCGTTAACCCAAATGGCATTACTAGGAACTCATAATGCCCATAACGGGTTCTGAAAGCTGTCTTGGGAACGTCATCTTCCTTGATTCTCAGCTGATGATATCCTGATCTCAAATCAATCTTTGAGAACACTGCTACACCCTTGAGCTGATCTAACAGGTCATCAATCCTAGGTAATGGGTACCTATTCTTGACTGTAATCTTGTTCAATTCTCTGTAATCTATGCACATGCGGAACGTCCCGTCCTTCTTCTTGACAAACAGTACGGGAGCTCCCCATGGGGCATGGCTTGGTCTGATGAATCCCTTGTCAAGCAGATCCTTTAGCTGTACCTGTAACTCTTTCAACTCCACTGGTGCCATGCGGTACGGCGCCTTGGAGATCTGTGCTGTTCCAGGTAGGAGCTCTATCTCAAACGAGATCTCCCGCTCTGGAGGTAATCCTGGTAGTTCCTCGGGAAAGACCTCGAGAAATTCTCTGACAACTGGAACCTCTTCTGGCTGTAACTTCTTCTCTTCTGCTGTATCTGTCATATAAGCTAAATATCCAGTACAACCACTGGCTATTAGCTTCTTAGCCTTCATTGAACTGATCATCATCTTGCTTGATTTTCTCGAAAAATCGACATACTCGAAGCATTCTTCACCTTCTGGCTTGAATACTATTTTTCTGTTTCTGCAATCTATCGTAGCTTGATATTTTCCTAGGAAATCCATTCCTAAGATCACATCATAGTCTACGATCCTCATCATGATCAACTCTGCATACAGCTCTCTATTTGCCACGATTACTGGTACATGAGGTAACCAGTACTCTGACAACATGATTTCTCCTGATGGGAGAGCAGTTCTAAAAGTTCTTCCCATGTGATCTCTAGGGTATTCTAACTTATCAGCAAATGCACATGATATGAAAGAATGTGTGGCCCCAGAGTCAAATAGTACAGATGCCAAGTGGTTAGCGACAGAAATCTGACCTGCCACCATGTTGGACGTCCCTGCTTCTGCTTCCTCTCTGGTGTAGGCCATCACCCTAGCATCTGCCTGTAGAGCTCTTTCTTGTCTTTCCTGCACTGCTGGATGCACTTCTGTTGGGCTTTCATAACTCAACCTGAGTGCATGTACTTGGGACGGCTGTGGGCGTGAAGAGTTTGCCCCTGATGCTGATACTGACTGGCAGTTCATGGGGCAATTCTTGATGAAGTGGCCCTCTCTACCACACTGGAAACAAGCAGTCGTGCCAGCTTTGCACTGACCCACATGCTTCCTCCCACAATTTGGACAAGCGGGGTTACCTGGAGCTGTAGTAGTGTGAGTCCTCCTTAACTGACTTCTGTTATCCTGACTCTGAGCTCCCTGGAAATTCCCCTTTCTTTTCCAGTTGGGACTGAGGGCCTGGATGACTGGACTGCTCTGGTCTTGTGCTCTGACTGCCCTTACTGTGCTGTCCTGGTTGAGAGGCCTTAGCCAGGATCTTTTCTTGCTTCCTGGCTTCCCAGACCTTTTCTCTTGCTTCTTTCTGTCGGGCTAGGTGGAATTCTACCCTCAAAGCACGACTAACACAGTCGGCTACTGAAACTGGTGGGAATGGGCCAACGTCAATCAACGTAGAGATCTCAGGCCTAAACATGCCCATCATCTTCTGTATCTTCTCCCTCTCCGTAGGCACCATGTACGGACATAAACGGGAGAGCTGATCAAATTTCCTGCAAACTTCACTGACTGACATGTCCCCCTGCTGTAACTCTGCAAATTCTTTCTGCTGGGGTTGGAGTGATGCAGGATCATAATATTTCTGGTTGAATTCCTCCAGAAACTCTGCCCATGTCATTGTGGTCACGTCCCTCCTCATGCGGACTGTGTCCCACCAAAATCTTGCATCCTTCCTTAGAACAAAGGACGCGCACATGATTTTCTCCTCATCTGTGAGTCTCATGAACTCCATTATCATCTGTATTGAGGAGAGCCAATCTTCTGCTTCTAGAGGATTTATTGAACCCTCAAATTCCGGAGGCCTCATCTTCCGAAATCTCTCATATAGCAGCTCTGAGTTCACCCTGGCCGGTGGTTGCTGAACCACTTCTGGTGCTGCTGGTAGCACTACCTGTTCTGCCTCTGCTGCTGGCTGTGCAGGAGTCCCTACTGATCCCTGCCCCTGCTCTAGTTGTTCTAGTCTCTGTCTTAACTCTGCGTTTTCTTTCATCTGATTTTCTAGAAGAGCTTGCATCTCTTCTAATCTTTGAGTCAGAGATGGGCGTCCCCTTCTCCTTCTCTGACCTTGGCCTTGGCCCTGATTATCCATCGTGCTACTGTATGTGCTATAATCACACGATGAACTTGTGTTAGATCCTGTATAAAAAGGATCCACATGATTTCTTGCATTTACATATTACCATGTACTTACTACAAAGTATAAGTCTTTACAGACCTTTACTTTCATGCATAACTAGCTGCTTATATTAACGTAAACTGAACTTACTTGGATCGGCGAACAGGACATACACGGAGTCAGGCGGGATATGGTCAACTAACTTTTCTGGTAATACTCACTGTGCTACAGTAAGTATTCTAAACTAGACCCATTTTAAAACGTGGGCTCTGATACCACCTGTGGCGGCCCGCCCTGCTGTAGAGGCTCTACAGTGCTATTACGGCCAACTCTGTAGTCAACCACAATAGTCTGCAGGCCTCTAGGGTCACCGGCAATCATGCTGAACTGTAACTGACTGCTAATTTTACGGAATAAATTTTTTTTTCCTTTTTAAATACATAAACTGTTTGAGAATGTGATAAAGAAATCATGCTAACTGATCATGATTCCCCTATCACATACTCCTGGCTTGAAAACTTGTCTCTTTGAAATTTACATTCAAAACTATGCAGCGGAAGAATTAAATGGTGACCAATATCCCTCGCCCAATCCTCCCCGGCATGCTTCTTCCCTGTTCGTCGTCCACCGTATATTCTACTGGTGAACAGGTCTCTTACCTGCAACATGTGAACAAACTAATGAGCTATGGGCTCAGTAAGTTCAAACATAAAAACATGTAACTAACATGCTATACTGCTGTGCTCATGCTGTACTACTGTGCTCATGCTGTACTGCTGTACTCATGCTGTACTGCTGTACTCATACTGTACTGCTGTACTCAAACTGTACTGCTGTACTCATGCTGACTGCTGTGCTCATGCTGACTGGACTCTGTAAACATGCTGTACTGACTAAAGATTTAGTCTTATGACATTATCTGATATTTTAGTTCTGGTTTTGGGCCCCTGATTGGACGTACCGACATGTTAGCGCAACCAGGAGCGGTACTTTAGTGCTGACCTCCTCAGTCTTAACTGATGCTAAACATGATAACCTCCCCGTGGTTCGAGAGGCCGATACGCCAATAACTGGTTAATTACCATCTTGCTAGTGTTCCAACTGGGTAGCATATTGCTTGCCCCCACAGTCGGAACCTGTTAATCAAATTACTGGAGTGTGAATTTATTAACACACTAAGGTGCCTTGTGCACCTAACTGTTTTCTTGTTCTGTTACTGTCTGGTCTGTGTACTGGGACATGCAACTCTATATGCATGACATGCACTGATATGAACTGACCTGTGCTGTGATTGACATAACTGACATAACATCGTGATGCAGACAATCAATGTCTAACAACACGTCATACAACATACATAACATTGTAATAAAGCAAGCTTGTCCACGTTGCAGTCAGGACAATGCTTGAACTTACTGAAAATCTTCTAACGTAAGCTGCTGCTGCTCTGGGACTGCTGATTTGGGGTCTCTGGCTTGGACTCCTATAAATGGCAAAAATCACTGATTATTTACCATATTTAGCTTATACTGGAAATATGGCAAAACATGAAATTTTTCCTTTCCATACTCTTTTTCTTTTTTTTTTTTTACTCTCTGGACTCGAACACGCCCTCCTACACGGCCGTGTCCGTGCCCGTGTACCCCTCTGAACTTTTAAGCCTGGCCGTGTAATTTCTGGAACATGCCTGTGTATACTTACACGGGTGGGTACACAGCCGTGTCTCTGGCCGTGTACTCCTCTGGACTATTACACGGTTGCTTACACGCCTCTCTTTGACCGTGTGCCTCTTGACACGGTCTGATACACGGTCGTGTTATTGACCGTGTACCTCTCGGGTCTGATTTTTCTTGCAACACGGTCGTGCGTATGGGCATGTTCGGGGCCGTGTTCTGAACACGCCCTTGTACACGCCCGTGTACACGCCCGTGTTCATACCAGAATCAAGATTCTGGGTCCGAACTGCTCTGCTCTGATTTTCTAAGGCTTTTATGGCCTTTGTTCTGCTTCTTACACTTGAAATCGATCTTCATAAGATCATTTCAAGGTATCTACTACACTCCTACTATTACAAATCCATGATTTCATAAGCAAAAATCCCACATTTTGCTTATGAATCTCTATTGCCTCAACTTTAAAAAAAATCTGTATTTTGTGAAGAAATTTCACTAAACTCGGTTTTCTAAACCATCTGTTCATAGATTCGTGTTTGAAAACGTCTAGACTCGAATCACATTTCGATTTTTAACCGAAAACCTAAATGTGATTCACTCACATTCTCTTTTTCTCTCAAAACCCCAGATTTTCTTCCCTCAAAGAAAACGTGAAAACTAGGGTTTACCTTGCTTTGATCGTGAGCTTTTCTTGCTGCTGGTCAGCGATCGAAACTCGATCTATCTGTTGCTGGAACTAGGAAATCTGAACTTGGCTTGGATTTCTTCTTCTTCTTCCTTTTTTTTTCTCTCGGTTTCCTTTCTCTCTTTCTTTTCCTTTCTCTTTCTTTTTCTTCTTTCTTTCTTTTCTCTTTCTTTCTTTCTCTTTTTCTCGGCTGCATCTGCAGCTAAGGGAATTAATTCCCTCTCTATCTCACGTGCCACTCACACTCTCCTTACTTTCCTTTATTTTTTTTTTTTGAAATGGTAAGGCCTTGTTTGGTTACTTCTTTTGGCCCTTGATTAATGTGGCTCACTTGTGTGCCATTGATCTCTTAGTATGTATTTTCCACATACTTTTCTATCAAATTTTAAAACATCATAATTGAATTAATGCTTAGCTTTTAAACTATATTCATTAATTCATCATAAAATTTTGATTAAAACTCAATTAATCAAAATTTTCCACTGTTCTTTATTCTGTAATCTGTGTTACTGTAAATGTACATTTGTTTACATATTTGTACAAATATTTCCGAGAACGTAGATTTCTCGGGTATCACACCAACAATCAAATTAACCCTCAATTTTCAATTAATCTCGTCATTATAAAACAGTGTGGAAGGACAATTCACTTTGTAAAGTATCCACATATATACATTTATATATATATATATAAGAAATTATATAAATATATCCATAATTTTGAGTGAAAATTCTTGTACGACCATGTTATCTTTTATGTAAATTAATTTTCTCCGTGGTGATCACTAGAACTTGCCCGCTCATTGAGAGCTGGAAGGCAACTTTTGTAACCATATTTCAAATATTTTCTTCTTCTTCTTCTTTTTTTCCTCGTCCGACGGTACCTCATGGGCTTTTAGGCAGAAACCTTTACTTCTTGAGCTGTCACTATCCGTTTGAGGTTTTTCTTTTTTTCTTTTTTCTTTTTTTCTGGGTCTTATATAATACTGCCCAAAGCATCATGTGCTGCATCTGCAGGACTTGTAGGCCATTCCTGCGGGTCTTCTCTAGGACGGAAAAGGATGTTAAAGAAATCTTTTATTTAAGGAGTACTAAATAATAGGATATCAGGAAAAGAAAAATAAAAATCCTATCAATATGGCGTAGTTTTAAATCATCAATTCGTGTCATAACTATTAAAAAATAATTTAGTAATATTTAATGAAGATATGACGACTTATAATTATATACATATATATATATATTTTCAGAATTCTCCCCGCTTATACAATTGGTTTTGAATTGATTAATGGATTGCTAATTCTGATTGGTTATGAAAGTGAAATGAATTTAACCAATTAACAAATCGTTGTGATTGCTTCTTGGAGTAGAAAGAGTTGCAGAGAACAGCTACGTATACATACATATAAATATATATATATATACATACACACACACACGAATCTATCTGCTTATAGAAAGACAGAATATCATTGGGCCACTGTACTAAACTGTGCATTTCACCCAACATTTGTGCCTGAAGAGAAAGTGGAATATGAAAATTCTGTTCCCAACTTTTGGAAAGATAAAATCTAATACCTTAATTAGTCAACCACATGTTTTATATATTTCCAATATTGCATATTGTAGGTTGGGTGAGCTGGAAGAAGATCCCCGTTACTTCCATGATTGGTTGTCAAAGTGAAGGCAAATCCAGCCTTTTATTGCAGCCTTGCTTTCCCTTTAAATAAAGATGAAACATAAATATAATATATATATATATACATACATACATACATATATATATTATGAAGTTATAACCTCTCCCGATGTCGGTTTGTTTAAATATGTACTTGAAGATATGAGATCTCGCTGTGATTGCTACGGAACATAAATGTCAAGATTTTGGTAATGTTCTTTGCTTGGTAACGTCTTTTTTTATTTTTTTAAGGACTTTTAGGGTAAAATATAAAAAACTACATTATCGATTGGATTTTGCTTTAAATTGTTCTATTTGTTTCATATTTTATTATTTTTAAATATATTTTTTAATTTCATGTGATTTTGACAAAAAGCTTTTTATTTTTTTAATCATTCATACTCCTGAAATTTAGTAGCTTTTTTATCCTTTGTTTTAAAGTCGACAACTTTCTTTTGGCTTTTTTTTCTTTTCTTTTTCAAGTCGTTGTGTCCAAGAGGTTTAACCCACTTCTAATAGAAAAATATAAGAATGTATTTTAGGGTCTCAAGTTAGCTTCAGTTTATTATGTAACATCTCCAGATTTTCGCTTAAAGTATTTTTTTTTTTCTTTTTAAGTAAACTGCTGTATAAAAGGTGTGGAATAGAATAACAATGCAAAAACATTTAAAAAAAAAGCCACCACACGATGATGACTACATTACCCCACGTCGGTGATGAGACTATTGTTAGGAAAACCATTAATTAAACCTTTCCTCTTTGTGTGAAAATGGGTTTTCTAAAGATGTCACAAAACCAACAAACCAACCAAAGCAATAATGAATAAAAATAATAATCAATCATATAAGAGACACTGATTTTTACATAAAAACCCTCCAACGCAAAGGGAATAACCACGGGATCGTAGTCCGATATCAACTTCCACTATATCAACAATAATAGGATTACAAAGTTTCTCTCTAGACATAACTAGAGGCTCACAACCATCAAGATCAAACATAATTTTGGCTAAACAATTAGATACATCATCAACTAAATGAATTTCAACACATAGCAATAAAAGAAATCAGTTCTAAGTATCAAGTAAGTATTTTGGATAAGCATCTTAGAGACACTAATTCGAAAATCAGAACTAGTAGATGAGAAGAGATTGTCGCAAGGATTCACCACATCAAATTTAAGCACCAATAGATACTGTTTCATCACTCAATATTCTTGTACAAACCCAAAAAACTTTACCTTTTTCTCACTCTCTCTCTTCTTTTTCTTTGCTATTTCATTGCTCCTTACTTTTTCCTTTACTACTATAGCTAACTAAGCTTGCTCAGCAAGCCAAATCATTCTTTTTTATTTTTTGTACTTTAAAGCAATATTAGGCCTTGCCCAATTTTTTTTCTCCAACCCAATGCATGGGCGGACCTAACAATTCTCCCTTTCCATCTCGTGTAGTGGGCTTGACCAAGCCCGCTCTCAACCTACATGCTTCAATTTTCTCCTTAGGCAAAGACTTTGACAACATATTCGATCCATTCTCACTTGTATGAACTTTCGCCAAGTGCAATTGCTTTGTTTCAAGCACATCATGAATCTTAAATGGAATGCTGAATTTTTAGAGAGCTGGATGGCACTCTAACTATTACTGTGGACAACATATTTCTCTTGTTGTAAACCAAATTCTTCAAGAAACTTTTTCATCCATAAAGCTTCCTTGCAGACTTCATTTATTGCTATGTACTCAGCTTTTGTACTAGATAAAGCAACACATTTCTGTAACTTGGATTGCCAAGAGACTACTCCACCTGAAAATGACATCAAGAACCTGAAGTGGACTTCTTGGAATCAACATCATCTGTCATGTCTGAATCTGTGTACCTATCTAAAATAGACTCATCACTGCTAAAGCATAAACACACCCTAAGGTACCTCTCAAATATCTCAATATCCATTTCGCCACTACTTAGTGTTCTTTACCAAGATTAGAGAGAACTCAACTGACAACTCTAACTGCATAAGCAATATCTGGTCTTATACAAATCATGACATACATAAAACTGCCAACAGTAGATGCATAAGGAACTTTACTCATTTCTTCCTTTTCTTTTTCACTTGTAGGACATTGCTTAGAAGTGAGCTTGAAATGCCTTGCAAGTGGAGAACAACTGCCTTTTCCTTGCTCATATTGAACCTCTTAAGAAATTTCATAGCGTATCCTTCTCGAGATAGCCAAAGTTTTCCATTCTTCCTATCGTGGGATATCTTCATGCTAAGTATTTGTTTTGCCAATGCCAAGTCTTTCATTGTAAACAACTTATTCAACTCTCTTTTAAGCTTCTTAATCTTACTAGCATCATGGCCAACAATCAACATATCATTGACATAGATTAGGAGAATAATAAAAACATTGCTTGAGTGTTTCGTTATAAACACTCAATGATCGGATGAAGTTCTGGAGTACCATGACTCACCATGAATGAGTCAAACTTATTGTACCACTGTCTTGGTGCTTGTTTGTGCCCATACAAACTCTTTTTAAGCTTGCACACAAGATTTTTTTTCCCCTTGACCTTGAATCTTTCAGGCTACTCCATATAAATTTCTTCTTCTAAGTTACTGTGAAGAAATGCAATTTTCACATTAAGTTGCTTTACCTCTAAATTCAAATGGGTAGCTAGACAAGAACAACTCTAATGGATGACATCTTTATAATAGGAGAAAATTTTTCTTCAAAGTCAATACCTTTCTTTTGACTGAATCCTTTCACAACTAACCATGCTTTGTATCTTAGTTGTGAGCTATTGTTTCCAGTCTTCAATTTGTAAACACATTTATTCTTAAGTGTTTTCTTGCCTTCGATAATCTCACCAAGTCATAGGTATTGTTCTCATACATGGATTTCATTTCTTCTTGCACAGCTTTAAACCATTCTTTTTTTTGCTCATGAGAAACAACTTCTTGATCAGTTTCAGGCTCTCCTCCATGTATAAGCATCACATACTCACTTAATCTATATCTTGAAAGAGGTTGGTGCTCTCTAGTTGATCTTCTCAATGGAGGCTTAGTTGGTAGTGATGGTGGTGCTTGCTCAACTTGTTCAAGTGACTCAACATCATTAATAGGAGGGGCAACATCATCAACTAGAAGGGCATTATCATTGACAATATCACCATCTTTTTCTTGCACGTCTCTCTTGTGATCAATACCCATTACAAATGGTGGAACTAGATCCAAAATGATAGGAACTTCAATAGAGGAATTGGTCTTTTCAATTTTATTAGTATCATCACTAAGTTGATCTTTAAAAAACACAACATCTCTGCTTCTAACAATCTTTTTGTTCACTGGATGCCATAAGCTTTACCTAAAGTCCTCATAAACATAACCCAAGAAAATGCACGGTTTTGCCTTATCATCAAGCTCTTTAGGAATATGAATAAATGCCCAACAGCCAAAACCTCTCAAATAGTCATAAAAGACATCTTTCCTAATCCAAATTTTGTTAGGAATATCACCACCCAAGGAAGCTATAAGAGAAAGATTAACAAGTCAACTACAGTTTTCACAGCCTCCCCCTAAAAAGGCTTAGGAAGCTTAGCATGAAAAAGCATACATCTTATCATTTCTTTAATGATTTTGTTCATTCTTTCTGCCACACCATTAAGCTAAGATGTCTTTGCAGGAGTTTTCTCAAGCCTAATTCCATAGGCTTTGTAGTAGCTTTCATATGGCCCCCTGAACTCACCATCATTATCAGCTTGTACTGACTTTAATTACTTTCCCATTTCTCTTTTAATCTTAGCATGAAATTCTTTAAAGACATCAAACTTTTAGTCTTTAGTTTTCAAAATAGTTGCCCAAACTTGTCTTGATTGATCATCAATAAATGTCACAAAATAAAGTGCACCTCCATGAGTCTTAGTTTGCATAAAACAAACATCAATATGATTCAAATCAAGAATATTTGATCTTTTAGATAAGGGGTGTGAATGAAATGCAATTTTATGTGTTTTTCCAGCTAAACAATCTACACAAGTTTTAAGAGGTATACTTTGCAAACAAGGGAGGAATTGCTTTCTGGCAAGAAGTTATAGCCCTTTTTTGCTGATTTAACCAAGCCTCTTATGCCATAGATCAATGCTTGCATCCTTCTAAAGAGCATTTGCCTCCACTTTATAAAGATTCGCTTATGTGACATAGAATTTGTTCATCTTTTTTTTTTTTCTTACAACCACTAGAGAACTTTTGGTGAGCTTCCATTTACTTTCACCAAAATAATTAGTGAAACCCTCATCATCAAGTCTGCCTATAGAGCTCAAGTTAAGATGAATATTTGGTACATGCCTCACATCATTGAGTATTAATTTGCTTCCAAGATTAGTCTCCAAGCAAATATCACCAATAACCACAATCGAAAAGGCACCATTGTTTCTTATCTTGACATTACCAAAATCACTGGTAAAGTATGAAGTGAAGAAATAATCATGGGCGATAACATGAATTAGAGCACAAAATCAATCATTCTCGTAGCATGCAAGGCTAACACAACTATCATCACAAATAATGACAACATCACCTTTAATGGCTACTATATTAGTTTCTTTCTCATCTTTCTTTCCTTCACTCTACTCCCCTTTCCAAAGTCTGCATTTATTCTTCATGTGACCTAGCTTGTTGCAATGGTAACACTTGAAGTTTTTCCTATTTTGGGATTTCCTTCTGGATTTTTTTTTTTGCCATGCCCTTGATAATGTATTCTTCTTCCACGTCTTTCAAATTTTTTGAAAACAAGTACCTCAGAAGAATATTCACCCTTTTCCTTTCTTCTGGCTACTTCGTTAAGCAAACTGTCCTTAACTATCTCCATAGTTAGCTTTCCTTCCAATGCTGAAGTGCTTAATGAAACCACCAGTGTTTCCCAGCTATCAAGAAAAGAGCTGAGAAGAAACAAAGCTTGTAATTCATCTTTAAGAACCATCTCCATATTTACCAACTAGTTTTTCATGCCTTGAAAATCACTTATATGCTTGGTCATACTTTTCCTATCTTTGTATTTTAAATTTACAAGCCTTCTAATAACCATGGCTTTATTTCTGAAGTTGTTTTTCTCATACATCGCCACTAACTCTTTTCAAAAAGCATTTGGTTTGGTTTCTTTAGCAATATGATGGAATATATTATTATGAACCCACTATCTTATTGTAGCAGCATTTGTCATATGCAATATTTTCCAATCCTCATCACTCAGTTTTTTCGGCTTTCCCTTGCCTTAAATAGGTATAAACAAATCTTTGCAATAAAGCATATCTTGCATTTTGTGCTTCCAAATGGAATAATTTGATGGGGTTAATTTTACCATCCCAAACAAAATTTGTTCATCCACCTCTACACACAAGAATTTTTCTCTAACCAACCTATCTCTGATATCACTAATTAAACCTTTTTCCTCTTTGTGTGAAAAATGGGTTCTCTAAAGAAGATTTTAAAAAGCCAACAAACCAACCAACATAATAAGAAATTAAAAATAATAATCAATCACACAAAAGATAACAATTTTTACACGGAAAACCCACCAATGCCAAAGGCAAAACCACAGGACCATAGTCCGATATCAACTTTCATTATATCAACAATAATGGGATTACCAAGTTTCTCTCTAGACATAACTAGAAGCTCACAATCATCAATATTAAACACAATCTTGGCTAAACAACAAGATACATTATCAATTAGAGGAATGTCAACATATAGCAACAAAAGAAATCAATTATAGGTTTTAAGTGAGTATTTTGGATAAGTATTTTAGAAATATTAATTCAAAAATCAAAACCTATAGATGAGAAGAGCTTATCACAAGGTTTATTATATCAAATTTGAGTACCAATGGACACTTTTTCACCACTCAATCATCCTGCACAAGCCCGAAAACTCTCTCTCTCTCTCTCTCTCTCTCTCCTGCTAATAACTAAGCTTGCTCAATAAACCAAATTGTTTCCTTTTTTTTTTTTTTTTTTACTTACTTTAAAGCAATATTAGGCCTTGTCCAATTTATTTGTCCAGCCCAATACATGGGCGAACCTAACAACTACCACATGGCAGCCCCACAGCCTGTGACGTAGCCAAGAATTTTTATTAAAGGGGGCTAATAACTATAAATATTTAGAGAAATAAAATGAAGTTTTATAATTTTTAAGGGAGGCTATTTCTAAATTTGAGCAAAAACACATGCAAAATTTCAATTAATAGAAAGTTGAGTGAAACACATACAGAATTTCAATTAATATAAAGTTGAGAGGGGTTTAAGCCCCCGAGTTCTACCATCTTCGTCCCTACCTATGACAGTGATAAAAGTCATTGTTGAGGAGTCATTAACTCTTTTAAAGTATAACATAGATATCTATATAGCTCGGCAAATTTTTTAAAATCTATTTTTTTTAATTAATAAAATAAGGGCCTATAAAATTTCATATCACTGTAATATATCTCTTAAAATCCAAGGTTGAAAGTCTGGTGCGTGATTGGTGTGCCAACTATGCAAACCACTTCCATGTCATATTTGCAATAAAAAGGGAGTTCATTTTTTTCTCTTAAAAATATATATATTTTTAAATAGAATGTAATATGATATTATTATTATTAAGTTATATTTGTAATTATTTTTATTAATATTTTAATAAGTGATTTGTTAATAAAAAAAACTAAATAATAACTAACAGATTAACCAAATAACATAATCTAATTTAACAAAATAGTAGATTTTTAAAAAATAGAAAATTATAGCATAATATTTTAAAATTTTTGGTTTTACTCCCCACCTTTTACACTCCTTGGATCCATCGTGTCATTGCCGGCACCAAAAAGCGCGTCATCAACGTTGCATTGTGCGTAGTTGACAGAGGCACCCTCATCATTGTCGTTGTCGCCAAAAATCACAAGCCTCAGTGGACGAATGTCGCAAACTTGGAACCCAGATTGCCACGACGAAGCCCATCAAAAAAAATCACAGCAGCGAGCGACAATTGCTACGACATCCCACCAAGATCTTGGGGGGGAAAGGCTAGAATATCCCGAGGAAAATCGCGGCTTAAATCAATGGGAAATTGCAAGTAAAATCGTCGATGAGACGCACCGGCGAGTTTTCTACGTATGACAATGGGTAATTTACTAGGTTGCCATGGCGATAGCTATCCTCCTTCCACAGTAACGACGAAGCAGATTCCGACACTGGGACCTTCGTTGGTCACTGGAAGTCATCGGATTGAGCTTGAGACAAAGAGAGAGACCCCAACGTCTAGAGCTACTGCAAAGATGTCAACGCCGCCTGTTGCCCGTAGCAGATCTCAACGTTGCCTTGTCGCTTGCTCTCATGAAAGTTTCGACACCTAACCAGTGATGGCGAGAAGAGAGAGCAACTGGCGATGACACTCTGCCAAAGATGAAGATGATTTGCGACGGAGACGAAGATCACTTGCAACACAGAAAGCAAGGGCAAACCTGGAATTTTGGAAAAATTTTAACCAAATATGCCATTATTTTCTGTCTCTTAAATTTTTGCCATAAATTTCAAATGGTATCAGATGGCATTTGGTGTCTTTTTCCATAATTTTAAATAACAAAAAAATAAAAATAAAAACGACAATGGCGAGATTGGCAACATCACGCGTAAAAACGACAATAACTTAGACCAAAGACGTACACGAATGAGAGCGGCAACACGACCAAGGAAAGTGACGGCAACTTGACTCTTGAAGCAAGCAGTGAATTAAAAAACGACATAAAAAAATTTTAAGCTACCTTAAAGATGACGATCGTGTGGGGGAAAAAAGGGAGAGAAAGAGCTAAATGTTTTTTTTTTTTTTTAACTTTATAATGCAAATAGCAGATTTCAAAATATTATAAGAGTAAAAAAAATTATTTATTTATTTAGTAAAAATGATTTTATCAGTAAATATGATATTTATTCCTTAAAAAAATGCTATTTATTCAAATATCTTTAAACTTTTTATTAATTTTTAAAAGTTTTCAAAAATTGATCTATGTGCTATAATTAAAAGAAAACAAAGACACCAAATTGTTGCTGTCGTTTTTCAGTTATTGTTTCATGTCATTCATGTTGTTGTCCTATTTTGCATGATCCAAGCTGCCGTCTATTTCTTCGTCGTTTTTTTTTTCTCTCCCTCACTATATATATATATATATATTTTTAACGAAGTCTTAGTCCTATTCAATGTCGGACCCATTCTGGTGCATTTCAAAATTTTTGACATAAAAATATAAGCAATAAATTTAAGTATAGTATATCTTTGAAGGAAATTTTAAGTAATAGTACTTGTACCGTTTAATTAAAATGTGTTTGAATGTTTTTACAGGGAGATTGTTATGAGTACAATATATACATATATATAGAAAAAAAGATTTATTGGATTCAAAAGGCCCTAAAAATTAAAATAGAATGGTGAAACAGCCTGTAGACGATTTCTAAATTCCTCTACAAAAATTGATATTGATTTTCATTTTTTTTTTTTTTGGTTTTTGTTTTCGTTTCCTCATCAAAATGCTAAACAAACACTGTTTTGGATCATTTTCAGAACAGTAACATTTTATTTGGAAACGAGTGAACCTTTTCAAAAACATTGCTATTTCTTTCTTTGTTTTCTTTTTTTTTTTTTTTAGAGACAAAAAGTGAACGACAAGGAAAATATATATATATAAAAAGACAATCAAATCTTCTTTTTTTTTTTCCCTAATTTTTTAGACAAAAACTGAACGACAAGAAAAAAGATAGAAAGGACAAGATATAAACGACGATGAAGTGATTAATGACAACAGCCAACAAGCCTTTATAGATAAAATAAAAATAAAACGAAAAACGAAAACAATGATGAAACGAAACAAACTAGAGGCAACTTAGGCAACAATGATTTACCAATGGCAATAACTGAAAACAGAATATATTTAAAAACGATAGATAAGAGAGAAATGGTGACTAATAAGAGGTATAAAAAAAACAAAGACAACTCAAATACAACACATAAAAAAAAAAAAAAAAAAGATAACTCATATATCAATTGATAATCAAAATTAGAAAAAAAAAAAAAAAGGGTAATAAATTGACTTGGAAAAAAAATGACAACTTGGAAAAAAAAAAAGGCAAAAACGACAACAACCAACAAATGACAGCAAGCATAAAACGACAAGATTTCAACGCACCAATTTTTTTAAATGTGCATACTTTATATAAATTATTAGCAATAACAAGCATAAAAACGACAACAAATAGATTAATAACAACAGAAAACGCCAAATTTTGAAAAACACGAAGTTAGCATGCTTATTAGTAGATCTAAACCTCCATTTGGTTCGGTGGTGGTGGAGTTTGTTATATTTTCAAAATCTAATTATAATTTTTATAGATTTTTTAAAAAAATTGAAATAAAAATTTTGAATTAAAAACGGTACACTAAATAAAACCTAAATAATTTTTTTTTGTTTTCTTTTCCTTTTGTTCATTTAAAAATACATTATACTCTATGTTATATTTAAATATAATATAATGTATGTTTAGATATTTTATATATTGTATTTATTTGTAACTATTTTTATATTTTAAATCTAATATAATTATTATGTATTATTTCTTTTTTTAATATATTTTTACCAATTATATCATATACTATTTCCTATTATTAATCTAAACACGCATTATATTTAAAAATAATATTTGCAAAAAATAAAAAAACATTCAAACACATATTATATTATTACATATAAATGATTAAATATATAATAAATGGCGCTTAGATAACGCACCATTAGTCTTTATGAAAGATTTTCAGATAAAGCTTCCTAAATATAGATAAAAATAAATAATTATAAAATTAAAATTTTAATAATATGATTTATAATTAAAGGCAATTCTATTTAAGATTAATTTAATGATTAAAAAGTTATATCTACTAAAATGTAATTTGTATTTAGATCAAAAATATTTATATTATATTTAAATGTAATGTGTATTTAGATGAAAAATATTCAAATTGTATTTAAATAATAAAAATGTGATATGATGAGTAAAAATAAAGAGAAAAAAGGGAAAGAAAAATAAAATATGTGATACGATTAATAAAAGTAATAAAAAATAAAATAATAAATAATGATTGTATTAGATTTAAAATATAATTTGATTAATATTTAAATAAAAATTATATTATATTTAAATATAATATAAATATAATGATATAAACATACATACGAGCCTTAAGTTGTCTTATTAAGGATTTATAAGAGGAAAAGAGTGAAATTTTTATTTTGGATATTAAAAAGAATTAAAATAATAAAAATTAATTATAAAAATAAAAAAAGACAAAAGATAAATAAATAACACTTTTATATCCTCACCGCCCTAATTATTTAATCCTTTCGGATCCTAAAGAAGCATCCTTAGATCTTCGAAAGTTGTTTTCCACAGCCAGATCTTGCCACGTATCCGTTGACTCGTGAAGTTGTAGGGCCCAACATTGTTCGCCCACGTGGCTGGCATGATCCCAGTGTTGATCTTTTGGTCGACACTCACCTCCCACCATTCGTCGCTCAATACACATTTCACCGCCTTCTCCCTCTCTCTCTCTCTCTCTCCTCTTTCTCTCTCCTCTGGGCCACAAAGAGCTTCTTCGTCGTTTCTTCTTCTACTCCTTTTCTCCGACTTTCCCTACAGGTATACATATTAGCGCATATATATATATCACTTTGATCTGGAAATACTCGATTCGTCTCTGTTACTTACAACGCAAGTATACATTCGATTTTGTTCAGATTTTTGCAAAATTTAGGTTTTTGTTTTTGTTTTCTTGGTGTTTTCAGAGGATCGAGAATGCCGTTGGATTCGTCGTCCGAACAAGAACCGGACGACTCTGATGCCGAGTTCGTTGAGGTTGATCCCAGCGGTCGCTATGGTCGAGTCAGTTTTTTTTTTTAAATCTAATCATTGTCCTTTTTCAATTCCCTTTTTTAAATTCTCAATTAATAATTTTGGTTTATTATCTTAATGAACTCTATTAATCAGTAAATAATTTCTCTAATTCAATGGCAGCAGCTAGTAAATTTTCATTTCTTTTAATTATTCCGAGGACATTTTAATTTTGGGTTTACTTATGTTGATTTTCTGGTTGGATTTTACTTTTCTGGAATGGTGATTTTTGCAGTATAAAGAGGTTTTAGGAAGGGGCGCTTTCAAAAAAGTGTATCCTTTTGGTGTTTTCTTTTCTTTTTCTTTTTTTTTTGTTTAATGTGATTAGTGAATAGTTAATACTAAATTGGAAGAAGATTTTACCAATCAATGAACTTTAGTGGAACATTAGAAATGTTTTCTTTGATCGGAATGTGGGAATTAAGATATCGAGCATTTGACGAATTGGAAGGCATTGAGGTAGCTTGGAATCAGGTTAAGCTGGCAGATCTATTGCGCCACTCCGAAGATTTTGAACGCCTTTACTCTGAAGTTCATTTGCTCAAGACTTTAAAGCACAAGAACATCATAAAGTTTTACAATTCTTGGGTTGATACCAAGAGCGAGAACATCAACATCATTACGGAGATTTTCACTTCGGGAACACTACGGCAGTGAGTTTTAATTTTTTCTTTTTTTTTTTTTAAGTCGTTTCTAGGGTGATTTGAAATTTCTTATTGATCATGTTAGGATTGGTTGTCATGTAGATACCGGACGAAACATAAGAATGTTGATTTGAGGGCGGTGAAGAATTGGTCTAGGCAGATATTAGAAGGGCTCTTGTATCTTCACAGTCACGACCCGCCTGTCATTCATCGAGATCTTAAATGTGACAACATTTTTGTTAATGGAAACCAAGGTGAGGTGAAGATTGGTGATTTAGGACTGGCTGCCATCCTTCGCCAGGCTCGTTCTGCACACAGCGTTATTGGTAAGTGTTGTTTTGTTCTTTATTAATATTATTTTATTATATGGCCTGTGGTTGTTGGAGTGAGGGCGTGGGGATTACTGTGATTTAGGTACTCCGGAGTTCATGGCACCTGAGCTATACGAAGAGGAATACAATGAGCTTGTAGATATATATGCTTTTGGCATGTGTTTGTTGGAGTTGGTAACATTTGAGTATCCGTATGTTGAATGTGCCAATGCTGCTCAAATATTCAAGAAAGTGACATCAGTAAGGGCTTCACATATTGCTCATCTGATTTAAAATGTAGTTTTCCTTTTTTTTTTTTTTTTTTTTTTTTGTGTTGTGATAATTGTATTTGTTATTTACATGGCAATATAGAATTGAGTGCTTCTTTCTTGAAAAGTTGCTGACTTATGAATAGCATCTCTTTGTTTCTTTGTTTTTCTTTTTTAAGTATTTCTTCTATTTTTTAGAAGCAATGGAGGAATGGAATTTCTTTGAATGATTTTTTTTGAAATTGATTGGTTTCTGGATTCTGAAAGAGAAGACAATTGAGTTAACAATATTCGAAAGATTTCCCGATATCAACAACACTGGTTGCTTTTATTGGTGTACATTTCCCTGGTCAAAAGTTCCTCGATATTGCTCATTAAATACTAATTCCTGCAATCATCTGTTATTTTGCATTAGTTTTTTTTTTTTTTTAATCTTTATCTTTATCTTTTCTTTTTTTTTTCCCTTTTCTCGTTGCCCTAAAACCCTTTTTTTTCCTCCTTGTACAGGGAATAAAACCCAAATCATTGGCAAAAGTGAAAGATTCTGAAGTTAGATTATTTATAGAAAAATGTATTGCAAAAGCCTCTGATAGGTTGCCTGCTAAGGAGCTTTTAATGGATCCTTTTCTCCGATTAGATGAAGATGAAAGTTTATCTCGTTCTGTTCACCACAGAACTCATAACTCAGGTATGGGTTCTGACAAGTCAAATGATGAAGGCAATCATGATCGGGTTGGTAGTGGAACACACAAGGATTTTAATTCTGAAGCAAGTAGAGACTTCACCGTGCAAGGTCAACGGAAAGATGTCAACAAAATATTTCTGAAACTACGAATAGCTGACTCCTCGGGTTATTTTCTGGTTTCTTTCAGTTAATTTAATTTCAGCAAGGTGTATATGCTGCATGAACTAATAATAAAACTTTCTTGCAAAACCAGGTCATGTTCGAAATATACACTTCCCATTTGATATAGAGGCAGATACACCAACTTTAGTCGCTAGTGAAATGGTTGAGGAGTTGGACCTGACAGATCAAGATGTTTCAACAATCGCTGACATGATTGATTCTGAAATTCGACAGAACTTTCCTGAATGGACGCCCGAAAATCTTTCTAGAGATAATTCTGATGAAGAGATTCGAATTTCTGATAGTGCCTCTGAAATAAAGGATGATGCTTCACCCTTGTCAAATGATTATAGCCCTTTGAAAACTCTTTCTTTGGAAAGATTGCCTTCAGGTCGTAAGTATTGGTCTGACTCACCAAAAGGAGTTGGTGGAAATTCTCCAGTCACACTTGGTCCTTCGAACTTGTCTTCTCCGGCAAATTTGGAGAGTACTAGGAGTAGCATGACTGAAGACAATGAAGAAAAGGAAGCAGACAAGCTAGCTGATTCACAAACCAGTGATAAGAAAGATAATGCTGAAGAAACATGTCCTAGTAAGGGAGGAAACTGTGAATCATTACAGGATATTGAACGAGAAGATGTTAATATTATTGTGGGGAGAATTGAGACTCTGTTGTTGCAGCAGCAAAAGGAGCTAGATGATCTCAAGAAGAAGCATGAATCTGAAATATCTGATCTTCTGAAAGAACTTTCTCCATCAACCCGTCAAAAGGTTTTAGAAATGTGTAACGTGAAGATTCCTGACTTCCAAATGCACAGTGAGATGTGTAGCTAGACCAAAGATTTGCAAAGTGATGCTTCTTCATTTAGTGGAAGCTTTATGGTCCCTTTGTCTCCGGCTCAAGTGCGTGATGACATTGACAATTCTACTTTCTACGGGAAAAAATGAGTTCATCCTCATGGCTGGAGATTTCATTCTTTTAGAAAGCTCAAAGATATTGATCTGTCTGTAAAGTCAAGAAGGACGTGCCGAGTTTGTGAATGGTCTCTGCTGGGATGCTTCTTGAGGGATCGGCAATCTTACTTGAAAGCCAAACATAATCTATCTAGCTAATATTGTTGGGAGACTATGCATTAAAAAGGAGAGTCATTCTTGTCAAATTCGAACTCACGAAACCCAAACAATTTTACCACTGAGGTTAGCCATCATTCCATAATCCAACAGTTCACCTGTACAATATGAGTTCACCTATACCTATCCACCTACAGATGAAATGCTACTTACAGTACAACACGGCATGAATTGTCCGAAGTTTTCGAGTATATAGGTATTTGTACAGATAAATTCATTGCCTTTTGTTTCAGTTATACCAGTTTGCATCTGATTCTCTTTGTTTCAATTTGAGCAACATGCGTGTGCTCCATGAAAAACTATGCAAATTATAGCCATTCTTGAAGCCGAACTACGCCTTTTCGTTTCATTCCGAAAGGCATGGTTCTATATTATGATCGAATTTAATAGGTTTTCAAATAGTTCCTTGAAAGGGGCTTCTTGTTGTTATCTCGAGGAGTAGAGGATTTGTATTGTAACATTGCCCTTTTGGTTATTCAGGTTGTAACTGTTACATTTCCAAGTACACAGAGAGCCCTTATGACTCAATTTTTTGTGGTGGATTTGGAAACTTAAAGCCATGTTCTCAAAAAGCTAGAGTACCTGAATCAAATACGTGGAACTAGCAGAAATTGGTATTGTGGCGGGTACAAAAATTACAATCAGTCAATTTCATTTCCAATGAGCCACAAAAGAACTAGATTTTGAACCTCCAATGCGTTCCTCTAGTTTGATTCTCGTATTAGGGTGAAATTAGTTTGTTTTTCTTTGAAGGTCCTCGTTTATTAAAACCAATAAATAGCCATTCAAGTTATTATAGAAATAGATTTTTTTTTCCCCTCTTTCTTTTCACCATCTTTCAATTAAATGGAAAAGGAAAACGACCCTTGATCAATCTTAGGAAAAATGCTTTGCTTTTAATGACAACACAACTCACGGCCAAGTTGCTTCCACATCAAAACCTTTAGTTCTCCAATACCGACCACAGGAAAAACCCCAACATAATTGCACGTGTCATCATCTAAATATGGTTTCACGTAAACTCCATACCCACCCCCACCACCACCAGTCCCTCCAAAACTCCGCGGCAAAGAAATGGATAGAATGGAACACCGCCAAATATGAGGCCCTCTTTTCACTTCCCAAAAGATAACATTACACAAACATAACTCGCGACGCTCCCTTCTCCCTACTCAAACACAACTAATCTGTGTCTCTTATCTTTCTCTCTCTAACGTAACTCAAAACTCTACTAGTTTCAGCCATGGCAATCTCTTCAGCGACAGCCTCGGCCTCCACTAAGCTGATATACCCTCCTCAAGCCTCCTCTTCATCTCCTTCCACAACCACCACTCTCTTATCCACACACACAACTTCTAAGCTGACCCACCTCTCCTCCTCCTTCATCAGCCTCACCCCTCTCACCACCAGCACCCCCACCACCCCCACGCACCACCGTAGGGCCTTCACCATCAAGGCGGCGCGTGGGAAGTTCGAGAGGAAGAAGCCCCACGTGAACATTGGCACAATCGGCCACGTGGACCACGGCAAGACTACCCTGACCGCTGCCCTGACCATGGCACTGGCCTCCATGGGCGGCAGCGCCCCCAAGAAGTACGACGAGATCGACGCCGCCCCCGAGGAGCGTGCCCGCGGCATCACCATCAACACCGCCACCGTCGAGTACGAGACCGAGAGCCGCCACTACGCCCACGTCGACTGCCCGGGCCACGCCGACTACGTCAAGAACATGATCACCGGCGCCGCCCAGATGGACGGCGCCATCCTCGTCGTCTCCGGCGCGGACGGCCCCATGCCCCAGACCAAGGAACACATCCTCCTCGCCAAGCAGGTCGGCGTCCCCAACATGGTCGTCTTCCTCAACAAACAGGACCAGGTCGACGACGAGGAGCTTCTCCAGCTCGTCGAGCTCGAGGTCCGTGAACTCCTCTCCTCCTATGAATTCCCCGGCGACGACGTTCCCATCATCTCCGGCTCCGCTTTGTTAGCTCTCGAAGCTTTAATGGCCAACCCCGCCATCAAGCGGGGCGAGGATCAATGGGTTGACAAGATTTATGAGCTTATGGACGCTGTCGATAGCTACATTCCCATTCCTCAGAGGCAAACGGATTTGCCCTTTTTGTTGGCTATCGAAGACGTTTTTTCGATCACCGGTCGCGGGACCGTGGCCACCGGGAGGGTTGAGAGAGGGACAATTAAGGTTGGGGACACTGTTGACATTGTTGGTTTGAAGGATACTAGGAACACTACGGTTACCGGGGTCGAGATGTTCCAGAAGATTCTGGATGATGCCATGGCTGGGGACAATGTCGGGTTGTTGTTGAGAGGGATTCAGAAGGCTGACATTCAGAGAGGGATGGTTTTGGCCAAGCCCGGGACTATTACGCCCCACACTAAGTTTGAGGCGATTGTGTATGTGTTGAAGAAGGAAGAGGGGGGGCGGCATTCGCCGTTCTTCGCGGGGTACAGGCCGCAGTTCTACATGAGGACGACGGATGTCACCGGGAAGGTGATCAAGATTATGAATGACAAGGATGAGGAGTCGAAGATGGTCATGCCGGGAGACCGTGTGAAGATGATTGTTGAGCTTATTGTGCCTGTGGCTTGTGAGCAGGGGATGAGGTTTGCTATCCGAGAAGGAGGGAAGACGGTCGGAGCCGGCGTTATTCAATCCATTATTCAGTGATTTGAAGGGAGAGAATAAAGGAAGGAACAAACTTTGAGATGGTTAGCAGATTTGTGAGAACATTTTGAGTGGCCGACAAAACAAAAAAAAAGTTGTGTTCTCAATTTGATTCTTGTTTTTTTAGTTTGGAACTTTTACTGAATATTTTGAATCCAATGTCATATATTTTGTAGGGTCGTTTTTTCCTTTCTTCTTCTTCTTCTTCTTTGATGTCTGCTGGTTTAGCTGGATGATGATGTTTTTGGTGATAAATTCAACAAAACTTTGGCTTAATCTTTTGTTGGGCTACTAAATTCATACCTCTTAACTTTGTTTTACTTGCTACATGAACAAAAGAAGGAGATGGTTTACCGGTAGCTAAAATGGATTTTTCTTCTTACTAATGTTTTTACTCTCATTACCTAATTGGTGTTCTTTTGCATCATCACAATCCAATTGTTGATATGTTTTGGATTAGCATAACAGGAGACTAGAGGAGAATAATCAATAAGTAATTCGAATCCCAATTTAGCATAACAAGTTTCTGCTTAGGGGGAAAAACTAGCTGTTGTTTTTGCTTTTGTTTAACGAATGTTGCTTATGAGCTTTTCTTGACAGAGCATGGAAAAAGGCCCAAAATCATTCTTTCCTTGAGCATAAAGTAGCAAGTAAGAAATATGGGACTTTAAGTAGTTGGTGAAGTTAGAAACATGGTAGATTATTCGTCTGAGCACTGTCCACCCACGAACTTACCACTTAATTGTCATTTAGACCAAAGACTCCTTGTTTACTTAACAAAGTCAACTTAACTGACTACGAAGGTGCTAGTAACTCATTAGGTAGAATTTACCCTTTCAAAACCGATTTGTAAGGGAAGGGGATCTGAGGACTTATAAATCCATTATTTATTTTACAATCTTTTTGCGTGGGACAATTAGTATCTAACATTTCATCACGCTCCACAACCATCATCCACAGTGACCTATCTTCTTAGTTAGGTGATCTTGCAGATTTCACCTTCTATCATGTAGCAACTCTCCCCAAGTCACCTTATTTGCAACATCAATCACAGAACTGTAGCCCATGCTACGCCCAATCCCGTACTCGACATGGTGACTTGGGCTCAAGTCAATGGTCCACATTAACGACATTGACCCAACGATAGCCCTTTCCTCCCTTCAACGACTTCACTCAGCTATCAATATTCGACGCATTGATGACTCTATCAATGCATCTTAATCCAACCTATAATGCAACCACTTAGACTTGGACTTGCAACGTGGTGGACTAGTTCTGATATCAATTGTTAAGAACTTATTAGGTAGAACCCATCTTTACAAAACCAACTTGCAAAGGAAGGGGACCTAAGGGCTTGTAAACCCACTATTTATCTTATAATTTTTTTCATATAGAACAATTGGTGTTTAATAGAAAGTTCAAATTTTATTTAAGTTGCAATAATGGTGTGGTATGACCCATCGATTTGGTTAATTTACGTTCATGCGATCTCTATCATGTGTTTTCTTGAAAGGAGAGCTCGACATGAGATAAGTCTTATTGATTAAGTTAATAGTTGATCTGAATATTTGAAAGTTAAAATTTTAAAGAGATAACATATATTTAGTTTTCATTTAGAAGGGTATAGATAGATTAATTCGGCCATTAGGCCTAAATGCATTTGTACCAGCTAAAACATTTAGGGAAATCTCTTTCATCTCCTAATAAAACACAATAATCGCATGTAATTCAAATATGATGAAAGTAAACCATGTGTAATATTGATTTGAATTTAAATAAACTAAAAATCGTATTACACCTAAAAATGGAGACATTTTATAAGAGGTTTTTATGAAAATTTACTGGTCTAGGACTGTACAACACCAAATAAGTTAGTTCTCATATCCTATACAGTAATTCTCTCATCTTTTATTCTCCTTTAGTATTTATTCTTATTGTCGTTTATTGGTCGATTTGTGCTTTGTTATTGTTTTGAGATTTTTCCTCGTTTCTTCATCTCTGCTGTTGTTTATGTTATTGTCGTTTTTCTAATCATGCCTCATCTTTTCAAACTTAGTTGGCATTTGTTCTTTTCAGCAGTCGTTTTTGTTATCACTTTTTTATTTTTTGAACTTTTTATAATCAATTTGAGGAACGTACTAGTTATTGTCCATTTAATCTCCTCTAATCGCCCTTGCGCGCCTACTTTTTGTCGTCGTCTTTTAAAACTGACATTTCAGTACTGAAGTTAATGTTGACCATTTATGGTCGTTTATATTAAACATTAGTTGGCGTTAGTTCTTTTCCTTTGTCGTTTTTTGTTATCGCCTTTAGGAAAGTACTAGTTATTGTTCATTTATTCTTTTTCTGATCGCTTATGAGCCTACTTTTTGTCACCTTGTTTTGAAACTGACATTTCAGGACTAAAGATATTGTTGCCCATTGTTGTTGTTTATCATTTTTTATTGTCGTTTATCACTTTATCGTGTAGATAGTGCAGTTACAATTTGTTATCGGTTTCCAGTCGCTTTTCATGTTGTTCTGGATATCGTTGGATTACTTTTTTTTTTTTTGTCGTTTTTGGGTTTTCGTAATCGTGTTTTTAATGTCGTTTCCTGGCAATATTAATATTTTGTCGTTTTCATGTTTATTGTGTCTTTTATCCCTTGTTCTTCTTTTCACTTTTTATCGTTTCTTTATGTTCCCTTTTTTTTTTTTTTTTTTAGTACACATTACTAGGAGGCTTTAAGATTTGAGCCTCCTCTTAAGTTTGACGTCTCTTCCTTTAATCATCCCAGGATTTGACACATTGTTATCGTTTATTTACCTGCATTATTTTGTCGATTTTAACGTTATTGTCCCGTCATTTATTGTTGTTGTGGATGTGCATGTGTGAGGGATGACAAAAGAACGAGATGGGAGGCAAAGAATACTTCTCCACCCCCTCCTTCAAAATAATCTCCATTCCCGCCTCCGTCACCACTTAAAGAGGGTGGGATGGGGTCAGGAAATCATCACTGGGGATGCACAGAATCGCTCATGGAGAGAGCTTGAAAACTACTATATTACAAGAAACTCTGAATACGTTGAACTAAATGGATAGATAAAAGCAAGAAAGAAAGGAAGAACACTCTTACGTATAAAACCTAGCTTTCTGAATTTCGAATATCACTCTGCTGATTTTAGAAAGTAGACGTGAAATTTAGCTACTGACATACATGCAAATAGATGTACATATATTTTTATGTAGATATGGAATAAATACAAATTGCCCTTGCTAGAAGATTCAAAGGCAACTTTTCTTCCAAGGTACCTAGTATAGAATATATATATATATATATATATATATGACCACCTCTAAAACCATATATATAGATATGACCACCTCTAAAACCATATATATAGATATGACCACCCTAAAACCATATATAGATATGACCACCTCCAAAACCATGCACAACCGCAGACATTAGACACGCCGCCTCACCAATACGGCTTAATTCCGTGGATACGTTTTGAGAATCCTATAGCCCCAAAGAAGACCTTAGATTATGATTGAGGCAATCAACTCTTGCACAAATGTTGCCCTCTGCCTTTTCTCTTCGTTTTCCTTTACGCAACACGAAGATGGTTCAGAGCTGCACAAACAAAATAGAATCAATTGTAAGTTCAGAATAGACCGATTCTTACATTGAAGTTCTGTTGAGTGTGTGAAGCTTAATTATAGTCATGACATAAAGTTTGCGTGTGGATTCAGTAAGGGTACACTCGGACATATTCCTGTCACACATATACTAGGCGGTACTTGTTTTGGGAATTCGGTGAGAGAAAAATACTGAGAGTTTTAAGAGGCATGACGAATGCAGTTCTCTTGTAAGCATCTTCATCATAAGAAAAACCCGTGGCAGCTAAAAAGTTGGCATAGCTCTCACATTTATGGTGAACGCTATAAATTACAAGAGTGTATTCTTTTCTATCTCTTATACTATTGTTCTTGTTAGTAACAGATCAGGGAAACTAATCCGTGAGTGCAACCGGTTCCCATGAACTTTTTAAGACAAGACAGTTGCGCTTATCACATTTTAACTAATCAGTTAAGTCGACCCAAGATAGTATGAATAATTGTGGTTTTTTCTACTTCAGTTGTCAGAAAACAAAACAAGGAAAAGGAGGTGACCTTATCCAAGTAGAATGAGAGTGGACAGATCAAAATCACCAAGCGTTAGTTTTACTTTAATAATCACCAAGTGTTTCTTCTCAGCCCAGCGTTCTTCTTGGTTTATGCATCATGTGTTTCAAATGGCATCTTTCCACAAATATCACAACGACCGCATTACGAAGGTTCGTTATCACACCTAAGTGATTGCAGACTTTAAATATATGGTTCATGATTATGACTGAATCTTTCAATAGATGTTTTGAACTACTACGCATGTTATTAAAGAAAGGAATGTACCTTTTCGCATCACAAGTGACCGGGACATCAGTGACGGAACATTTGTCTTGCTGAATGACTTTAGGTTCAACGATAGATAAGCTGCAGATAAATGATAAGAGTAGCGGATCAGGTGCAGATTCATACGTGTCTTCCCTTCCCGTTTTAAGCAGCTCCTTTGCAAGCATTGCTGAACCACTAGTCCAGAAGCCGGATTTTTGTGATTTTCTTCTGCGCTGCAAAGTGCAAATGTTTCCTCTTAGATTCAAAGATTAGCCCATTTGAGTAAGGGAACTTTTATGGTGCCCGGAGAAGAATTTCCAACACTAGATCCAGGAATACGCTAACTTGCATATTTTACATTGAAATTTTATATAAGTTACAATCTATAGACTAGTAAATTTTAAAGAGAATATGATAACTTGCAAATTTGAAGGAATATAATTGCGAACTTCAAACCTTAAAGTTGTAAAAGTTAGACTTGTTGACCATCCCTGGTGCCGTGAAGACACTATAGAAGGACCCCATTCGAGTAATATATAGTATGACTACCAAAAATCGGCAATTAGTACCTTCAAGGAGCTTGCATGTTGAACCACAAAATGTCCAGTTATGTCTTTCCCAAGATTTGCTGC
This sequence comes from Antiaris toxicaria, assembly GCA_035233585.1. Classification (NCBI taxonomy): domain Eukaryota; kingdom Viridiplantae; phylum Streptophyta; class Magnoliopsida; order Rosales; family Moraceae; genus Antiaris; species Antiaris toxicaria. Next base: position 5,912,488 of record CP141155.1, read on the forward strand.
ACATAGAGGGCAAACCTGAAACAGCAAAACTTCATGTCAAATCGGAACAATGATTTCGTAAACAATGATTTCGTAAACAACGATTTCGTATCAAGTGGAGTGATATTACTCAGACACTCTTACATAAATACCTCATTCCCCTCTCAAAGAATCCATATTGGTGAGAAACCAATTTGAATCTAAAATAGAAAAATTATGACTTAGCTCAAGCAAATATCAGGTTAGGAACTTCACATACTGCATTTTTAAAGTCAAAGCAATGCTCTTCCTGCAAATGGATGCAGAGTGCAGTAACTTCAATATCCACATAACAGAAAGGGCATGGAAAAAAAGGTTTCGGATCATCTCCTTCAGCGTCGTCCATCGACGAGTTTTGATCTGTTTACAACATTTTATAGAAATGTTATACATGTGAATGTAGAATTCATGCTAAACACAAATGGGATACAACAAATTGAAGACTTCGTTCCAAAAAGGAGCTTATAGGTGAACATGTCCATTCAAGTGAACTAGTTCATTCAAAACATTAACTTTGATGAAAAGAAAGAGAGAATAAAATAAAACCCACAAATCTTTTGAATAAATAGTTGGTTTTAAGAAACAACAAAAGAAAAACAAAAACAAAAACAAAAAAACAACAAACAACAAACAAAACAAAACTGGAAAGCATTATTCTCTATAAACATAATAATCCTAAAAGATTCTTAACAACATGAGATTTGACTCCAATTCATGTGAATCATCACAAAAATACATACCCAAAAAAAATTTTCTAATTAACAAACAAAATGAGCTCCCCAAAAAATTAAAAAAAAAAAAAACCAACACAAAAAGGAAGGAAAAAAAAACTTTACAGACTGAAAGTAAAGTACATTAACGAATCATCAAAAGCAGAGGAAATGTTAAAAAAGAAAGTGGGGAAGGAAAAAAAAAAAAAAGAAAACAAAAGTACCAGAGTGAAGACGAGAAGCAGGAACAGCAGCAGGGAAGTGTTTGGAAGACTAGAAGTCAACGTCAATGGAGTAAACTTTCCGGCGAGTTTTCCGGCGAGCAAGTGGGAGAGAGGAAATGGGGTTTCGATAAAAATGGAAAGAGGAAAAAATGGGGGTGAGATTTTATGAGGAGAGAACAACACTCTTTCCCATCAGTTGCAGAATCTGATAGATATAGAGATAGAGAGATAGCAAGTCTGTGTTGTGTTGTGGTGTAGGTGCATTGGTTTTTGCTTATATTGAACATTATATTGCTCTGACACTGAAAAGCTTTTCTGACACACAAAAGCTACTTCCTGGATAACTGACACGTGGCATAATTATTGATATTCTCTACCGTATTCATTGGCCTTTTTTTTTTTTGGGTTAATTAGCAGTTTCTAATAATTGTGAGTGGTTTATAACTCTGTTTGTTAGGTTTTGTTTGGGTGTTCGTTTAATTTTATGTTTTTTTAAAGTTAATAAAAATTATATTTAAGTTAATAAATTTAATTGTAAATTTTATTTTATTTTATATTCAAATTATAAATCAAATGAGTTTTTAAAAATTGAAACATTGTTTTCAAAGAATATTACTAATACTAATAGTGTTAAATATTATTTATAAATAAAAAATAGATCTTGTAATATAATATATACGGATGAAATTTACTTTTTATTAATAACAATATCAGATAAGTGGTGTCTTTATTTAATTACTTTTCTCTATACAAAGGTTTTTGTAAGAAAAAAATGAGATTTATAAACAAGTGTTAACTCAAAGATAATAAATTTTAAAGAATAATGAAATTATATGACCTTTTATATTTTGTCAGGACGAGAGATTTATTTTTAAAATTAGAAAAAGTTTCACAAAAAAAATTTTGATTCAAGTTTTACATCATTTTTCTCATTCTTAAAAAGGGAAGGAAAAATTTTTTTTCAAATATATTTTATACAATACACTTTTTAAAAAAGAAAAATGAATATTTTCTCATCCTTTTATAATACACACTTTTCAACTATTATTTCTTTTCATTGAAAATAACTTTTTTATTTTTTAAAAATAAATTTTTTTTTACACATTTAAACACCATTTCATTTTAAAAAAAGAAAAGAATCTTATTTGAAATTGAAAATTTTGTTTTCTTAGAATGGGTCTTTCATTCAAATAGGCAGTTTTTTTGATCGTATCCGAAAATAGATCTTGCTGCAGGCAGAACCAATATAATAAATAATCGTAACTATTAATAGAACTTGTCAAAGTACAGAGAACAACTGCAAGATTTTGTTTTGCTATCGTTTTTTTTTTTTAACCATAAAAATATGGTTCATTCTTTCGTTATTATTGTTATTATCATTATTTTCAGTCATTAAATGGGTCTTGAAAAAGATATTCTTTATTGAATTTTGTCCTCGACTGATTGCTTACATCATGGTAGAATGATTTGCATTAGTTTGACTAGGGGTGCACAAAAAAAAACCATCTCCTAACGAGTCTATTTAATTTATCTAATTCGATCTTAATTAGATAGATTAATTTGTTATATTTGATTGATTGAGTGGGTAAAAAAATTGTCAATCCATCCAATATTTATTGGGTAGATTAAAAAAATTTCAAAAACCCACCAAACTCACCTAATATTCACCTACATATTTTTTTTTTTTGCTAAATGATATTCACCTCTAAGTTTTTTTTTTTAAATTATTTGAAAATATATAATGCATTACTTGATATTCAATATAAATATAATTTTTGATAATTTTATGAAAAATACTGTTAATTACTTTATTATTCTTATATTTTTTTGTGATTCTTATAATTTATATTTATTTTATATTTGACTATTAATGAGATTATATCAGAAATTTTTTTATGCAAAATCTATGATATAATTTATTTGAAAATTATTATGAGTTTAATTCCTTTTTCCCCTTTAAATTTCATTTATTATTAAATTTTTAATATCATTTATTATTATTTTTTAATAAAATACACAACTCACTAAACCCACCCGATCTTAATTGGGTGGATTGATTTTTACATTGGGTTGATTGAGTGGGTAAAAAGTATTTTCAACCCACTCAATAAAGATTAGATGAGTTGAAAAATCACAAAAACCCACCCAATCCACGCGATATTCACCCCTAAGTTTGATTGTCAATTATAACTTGAATAGAGGTTGATATAAGATAAAATAGATATTTAGTTCAAGTTTGATTTTAGTTTAATAGGTTCTATTTTAATAAATTTTTATCTCTATTTTTATTATTTCAGTATAATTTTTAATACAAGATTAAACTAAAATTTTGCCCATCAAAAGCTCAACTTTAGTTTTAACTTAGCTTTATTTCAAGCTAAACCAATTGTTCAAAAAGATTCATACCTTAATTTAATTTAGCTTACAAGTTAAGCTAAATTAATCATTTTAGTTTTAGTTTAATTTAATTTAATAGAACTCATTTTTTTAATCTTTATTTTTATTATAATATATTTTTTAATACAAGTTAAAATTAAACTAAATCATAATTAAATGATCAACTTAGCTTAAATTTTAAACTAAATTCGGTGAGTCAAATAGATGCATACTTTTAATCTCTCACTTTTTTTCTTTTTTATTTTTTATTTTTTGTTTTTTTGGTTTTGTTTTTTGTTTTCTCTCTATACGAACCGAGGCAGCATGAAATTCATCAACAATCCACGAGCACAGCATGAGAACTTGGGGATTAAAAAAAGAGAGAAAGAAATTTGAATATTTATTTTAAAATGTATTACTTTATATACAAGCTCCTGCGCGTGCCTACCCTGAAAGCAAAATTGTAACAGAAGAATCTGGAAGGCCTTGTGGTATTACAAGGAGAGAGAAAAAATCACACGTGTTGACTTATAATAATATATATATTTTTTAGTTTATATAGCATCTTAATCTGATAAGGATGGTAACTTTGAATCTTAAAATTATAATCATAAGAATAATTACACTTGGATTAAGAGCTTCAAGATTATTTTAAAATCTGTTTTTTTTTTTTTTTGTTGGGGGCAAAAATAAACAAAAGATACCATTGACAACGATTGTAAATTAATTTTACTCCTGTATATTTACGGTATTGCATTCATATTTTATTCAAATATAATATAATTTTCATCCAAATATAAAACATTTCATTTAAATATTAATCACATTATTATTTAAATTCAATACGATCATTATTCATTATTTTACTTTTTTTTATTATTTTTATTAATCACATTATATATTTTCTTTCTCTCTTTTTTTTTCTCTTTATTTTTACTCATCATATCACATATTTGTCATTAAAATATAATTCAAATATTTTTCACCCAAATATATATTACATTTAAATACAATATAAATATTTTTTTCTTCAAATATAAATTATATTCAATATATCATATTTAATGTATTTACTAAAAGAAAGCCATAAAATTTCGCAAAACACAAGAAAAATATTAAAATTGAGAAAATGAAAGAAGAAGAAAATAATATTTTGTGGCAAAACCTTTGCAAGGAAAACCAACCGTTTTTTTTTTTTTTTTTACACTTTTAAAAATAATTCAAGAAAGAATCCATAAATTCCATTCTGCATGTGCGTTCTTGATGAGGATCTAGTGTCATCTCAGCACTTTGACAAGTCAGTCGAGGAATATAAATGCTAAAGTAGTCATCAATTCATGTTATTGTGTCCAATAGCACTTTGAAAGCAAACGGTCGATTCTGAACAGGCTCCTCACAAGCAGCCCCAAAAAGCTTAGAGAATACCTTTTTTTAATCACTAAAGAGATAGTGTCATTCCTTCTCATTCTTATCAATAAAACAAAAGATGTCTAACTCAGTTTTACTAAATCAATATGCTCAATTTCACTTTCTCAATGTTGCACAGTTTATTTAATGAGAAAGAAAAATTTAAGTGTGGGTTTCAAAATATTGTATCTTCATTCACTTTTTTTTTTTTTTCAATCAAGCACATTTTATAAAACACTTTCACTCTCAAATTTGGGGGAATTGAACTTTATGAGATTTAACCTCCTATTGTTCCTCAGTAACTCAACGATAGAGTGGTCGACGATTAACCGACTGATTATAAATTGAAATCCTACTTGGGAATATTTGATTCATTCCGAATTAAAGATCTATCTTGAGACAAAGAAGGGCACATTTCACTCATGGTTATATCAACATGACTGTAACATTGTCTAGAATCAGTCTTTTTGTTTTTTGAAACAATAATAAACTCATGGTCTTACATGGCATATGGAAAGAATTAGAAAACAAACGTAGATGCATAGGAAGGAGGGGAAAAACAAACCAAAGCCGTGAGCGTGATGAGTTAAAAAGTTGGACAAAAGCTGCTTTAGTACGCAAGGATGACAATGACTTGAATGGAATGAATTGGGATTGTGGATTACACCTGGAAAAACAGCCAAGGAACAAGCAGTAAAAGATTGGGGTGGGACATTTCCTCTTATTCGGAAAATGCTCCATCCAAGTCTACTTTGATTAAAAAGATTGAAACCTGTAGGGAAAGGCTATATTACAAAATGTTATTTTTCAAGATTGTGCTCATTATTTTAGTGGCTGCAAATTGGCTTTTCACCCTTTTTTGTACCAAATAGATCACACAAAGCAGAAAGCATGTAGCAAGACAAAAAAGAAAATAGTCCTCTTGGTGCATTTATTTTAAATTTTTATTCCACTAAATTAATGGGATATTTAGTAGATGTATTATATTTTGATTGTATTTGAATATAATTCATTTTTTGAGTATTGTATTTGATTAAAAAGTATTTATTTTATATTTGTATGAAATGTGTGTTTGGATAAAAAGTATTTTAGAGTTGAAAAATTGACGTGATTGGTAAAAATAAAGATAAATAATAGAGTTAAAAAATTAATGTGATTATTTTAAAAAACTTTTAAATAGTAATTATTTTCATAATACTATTAAAAAAAGATCATATTTAAATGTAAAATTCTATATTTAATGTAAAATTATATTATGTTTAAATATAATTAAAATGTAAAACTTTTATCAAATCTCTTTAAATTAGTTTGATTAAGATTTTTATCCCTTTTTTTTAATTTCTATCATTTAATTTTTTTTATTTTATTATATATCGACAAAAATACCCAATTCATAAAATATCCAATTCTCCTTCTCTCTCTTCTCCCTGTTCCCTCTCTTCTCAACTCTCTCCCCTCTAACATCTCTCCCCTCTCTCTCCTCTCTCTCTTCCACCGCTTCTCTCCTTTCGGCCTTCTCTCCTTTCAGCCGTCCCGAGCCTCGCGAACTCCACGGCCGCCGTGATCTGGTCGCCAGATCCACGATCGCGAGTTCGCCGTCGCGGGGAAGTCGTCCTCCGATCGAGCCCTCGATGAAATCCACTGGTCGCAGTCGCCATCAACGTCGATCGCGAGAGGCTGCGGCCGTCGCACCGATGCTTTGGGAAGCCGCAATCTCGCCAGATTCGATGAGCCGCCTCTGCGCCGTAGCGGATTTGGATCTGCCGGTTGCGATCCCTCCGTCGCTAATTCCTCTCGCGAGCCAGCGGTCTCCGTCGACGTCGGCGTGGGCTGGCATTGGGTTTTTTTTCTTTTTTTTTTTCTTTTTTGATTTTATGATATTTTAATTTTTTATTTTTTTTCATATTATTTTTTATTATTTTGATTATTCATATTTTTGTGTTACTTTTTAAAAATAATATTGGGATTTTATTGATAAAATAAGAAAATAAAATAATAAATAATATTTTTTAAATTAATAAATTTAAAAAATACTACAGTAGATTATCAAAGGCTCTTTAGCATGATATCAAAATGTTATATTCAAAATACTGTGAAATAATAATGATTAGCTGATAATATTTCAATAAATTATATAAATTATTAAAATACGTGAACAATAAAAAATAATTTGACAAATTACTAAAAGATATCTAAAACTATTATAAAAGGGTCAGATTTTAAAAATTAACCATTTTTGGAGTATTCATCTAAATTCCCCAAAAGGAAAATAGGTTCTCAATGTGTAGGTTGATCACACAAAATGGCCCATTGGGCTCAAGGTTTTGATACTTTCTATCAGCTTTTGAGTTTAAGGTCCTACAGGGACTAGAGAAAGCTAGGAAAATGAATAAAAAATAAGAATGAAAATAAATAGGGTAAAAATTTTGATTTGATAATAAATAATAAATTTGAGTATAAATATGAATTTATATATATATTTGAAATCTTAAAAGTACCCTTTAATAATTTATATTGTAAATATATTATTTATACTTAATTTATATAAAATTTATATTGTAAATGTAACATTTGTATTAAATTTACATTCAATCTAAATCATTTATCAAATTGAACAAACCCTAATTATAACCTCAAAATTGACCCAAACTCTCTATCTATCTCTCTGTTGGCCATCCAATAACGCGATCGGTGACAACGTTGAGCCCGTCTAACACCAATGATCACTGACTAGCAATTAAATCTGTAATGGTAGAGTTCGTTAGACTTTGACGCTATAGATCAAGAGCCAACTCCCGCCACCGAGCTTCGACGGTTGTGAATTGACTCCAGTCTTCGAGCTTTTTGGAGCATCGTTAGGTAGATCTTGGGTCATCCATTCACCAACTCAATATCACCATTGCCTGTCAATGAAACCTGTAATTTAGCTCACGGTTGGCTGGATACATCCAATCTCCCCACTTATAGACTCGATCTCACCATTGACCGTTAATGAAACCTGTGAATTCACTCACGTTGGCCTAAGAAAAATCAAATCTCTGAACCTACAAAAAAAAAACCATAAACCCAAAAAGAGAGAGAGAAAAAGGAGCGAAAGAAATCACAACTAGGAGGAAACTTATAATCAATGGTGTTGTTCACCAAAGAGAGTCGATTGCCTCACAATCTAGAGTTGTTGAGGTTCCATCGCTATCGGAAGTTGGGGGAGAGAGAGAGGGAGGAGAGAGAAAGAGGAAAATTATAAAAATAAAAATAAAAATAAAACCCCAAGAAAAAGGGGAAAAACCAAATAAAGTTAAAAAAGAAATATTACTTATATAAGAATTAAGATATACCATAAATTTTCAATGTTTTAAATTATGTTATTTACTTTCAAACCACAAAAAAATTAGCCTATTATGCTAATATTGATATCAAAGTCAAGTTAGTCAATAAGTTTTAGCTCAATTCAAAATAAATGATTTGATCATCAAAAATAATTACACAAAAAGTCTATTTTAAGGTCCCATTTTAAAATATATCAATTTGTTTAATATTATTGCATAAATGTCTATTTTTAAAGAAATAAATATTTGTAATACTTATTTTGCCCTTTCACTATAATTGACATTATTCATCTTTTATTTAGATTCTTTTTTTTTTTTTACTATAATGATTTTTTTTTTTGACAACTCATCATTACTTTGAATAAAATTAAATCAGTTTTGATTTTAATCTTAAACAAAAACACGAACTTAAAAGCTTCTTTGGTTTTAATCTTAATAATATTAATAGAGTTATGATAAATATAAAATATTTACAATAAAAATGATGTCTAAGATCATAAAATAAACACATCACAATAATTATTTATAATAGAGATAAATAAAAAACTAAATAGGAAAAAATTACACTAATACAAAGTTTTCAAGTTTTTTAATAAAAAATGAATTATTTATAAAAAAAATAACTTATTATTTATGCAAACTACTAAAAATCACATATCAACAAAATTTAGTAACTATTAATCTCGACTTACACTTTTTATAAAAAAAACCAATGAATTCTTTATAAAATAAACCTTATTATTTATATTGACTGCTAAAAAAAATCCAAAAAAAACAAAAATGGATCCATACACCTCAAAGAAAAAGAAATAAAAATTATCATAACAAACTTTTTTGAATTCTTATAAAAAAATCATATTTTCATATAAATTATTACAAATGAAATCGATTACATCTTTGTGAGAAAGAATAATTGTTTATTAAACCATATCTTACCTAGCTTATAATAAACAAAATAAATAAAATCAAATTTACGTTTTATATAAAATATGATACCTATTTATTATATATTATTTATTAAAAAGTAAAAATTTCCTTTTATACAAAAACAAAATATCAATACAATCAAACTAATTTTACAATATTTATTATAATGTTTTCTATTCCTATTTTTTGGGTTTCCTTTTTTTTTATATATATAATTTATTTATATGTTAATTCTCATTTTTGTATGAATGGTAATGCTGTCATTATAATTACTATTCTATATATTAATGTATATAAAAGAAAAATTGACATATTTTAATTCAATACCTCCAATTAGGATATTTATGCAAATAACCCTTGCTGGTTTATCCAACTTCTTTGACCCAATATATAAGAAAAATTAGGAGACATGCATAGCGGAATTTTAAAAATTTTTTAAGATCGTTAAAAACTTGTGTTTTCGTATACCTTCAAAGGAGATCATCAAGAACGTCAGAAGATGTGACCAAAAAGTTTCAACTAATTAGCTTTCTTTACTATTCTCCAATTCCTGGATGGTAAAGTGTGTGGGCACTCAATTTCTCAATTGATATTCTAGCGCAGCTTGTCTCCCTTGTTTCCTTTCAATCACCCAGATCTCGAAGAATTTATTATGATGAGTGAGAGATATAATACTAGATTTGCTTATCTGAGAGTTTGTATTCTAAATAAAACAGGAGCCTCAAAAGTCCTATTTATAGATGTGACAACCAGAAAATTTCATCATTATCAGAAAATCGGTACATAAAATGTACACGATGAATTTTATGCCTAAAATATGAAATGTAGTGATTTTATGTGTGTATGAGTGTAGATTTTTAAAGTTAAATGTAATTTTTAATAGTACACGAGCGTGTACTAGAGGAACACGACCGTGTAGTGAGAATGAAACCCAAATACGCCCAAGCTACACGGCTATGTAGTGAGGAAAAATCAAATTATAGAAAGGTACACGGCCGTATATCAGACCGTGTACATGAAATGTACAGTTACACGGCCATATAAAAGAGAAATTATATAGACAGAGAGGTACACGGTCGTAGACACGACCGTGTACCAGACCATGTGGAAAAAAAATAAATAATAAAATAAAATATATATATACATAATTTTTGATCAGGAAACACAAAGTATCAAGAAATTAGTCAAGATGACCTTTTCTTGATATAAAACTAATGTATTTGGGTTCAGCACGTCCAAATTAGTTAATATAGCCTATCAGAATGTTAAAATTAGTTAATTGAGCACAAATGTAATTTTTGACCGGGAATTCACAGTATCAGAAACTGGTCAAGATGATCTCGGATGAAAATAAAACTAATATATTTAGGTTCAGTACACCCAAATTTATTAGGATAGCTCATGTTGAAATTTTGGACAAAAAAAGTATATATAGGGACGAAAAATTGAATATTGCAAAGAGGGCCTCATAACTTTCTTTATCTATGTTTTCTCCTTTACACCACCCCAAAAGTGAATAGTACCGATGAATCGGAAACAGCATCCGTTTTCGACACCGCTGGTACTGTTAGAAAGCTCTCGCCTAGCTGAGTCCAACGGTGGGTCGACGCGACGGAGCAGCTACCGGAGGAAGCCGCACTCGCCGCTCGAAGCCGTCGGTGGCCGAAATCTTCCCGCCACTGTATCCCCGCCGTCTAATGCCCAAATGCCACGATTATAGTCCCAATGCATTCGTGGTGAAGAGTAGAACAAAACCTAGGCCTCATTTCAGTTCAACGGCCGCCAGATCGCGCCACCAAAGTCCGCCCATCGTCGTCGCCGTCGCCACCGTGGAATCCAACGATTCCGGTGGAGTTGAGTGACGTAGTGGGCACCAAAATGCTCAAAGGGACACGAGAAACAAACGCCCCAACTCAATTTTGGGCAACAACCACGGCACGGCAGAGAACCAACCTCGCCGCCGTCGTCGGATTTTCGAGGGTTCGATTCCGGTGATAAGAGGCTCGATTGGTGAAATTGACACCACCAATAGGTTCTTTTCGTCGAGATCTTCAAGATGTTAGCCGCTTTTCTTCATGCCGTCGCCGGTCAACAGCGGTCGTCGCCGGTCAACAGCGGTCAACGCCCGTCAACGGTGACCGAAAATTTAAGAATGGCCCGTTGGCTTATTTTCGATGTTTCGAACACATCCGCGGCGTCGGAATTGTAAGACGAAATTTCAAATATAAAGAATAGTGAATCAAAGTTTGTGCACGCGAGACCGAACGGTGCGTTCAATCACCGATGGAACAATTTCGGTAGTGATTTCTGTCCCTTCATTCTTTAATTTACATTTTAGAATGATTATGCATTAATTATGTAATTTGGCATGTGAAATTGTAAGAAAAATAGATGAAAATGATGAAAAAGAAAATGTGTAGAAATGTGAATATTTTTACATAAAAGTTGAGTTTTACGTAAAAATATAGGCCTCTAGTATAGTACGTGGTAAAATAGAAATATGTTAGATGGTTTCAAAGCGTTTCCTAAACGCCGAGAACCTAAAAATTAAGTGGAAATGCTGTTGAAATTTCTAAAATGGCACATTAGGGTATTTTAGGAACCGAGGGGTAAAAATGTGGTTGGAATGGAAACCCGAGCCTCCTCGAATGATTTTAAGGATTAATGAATGAGTTAGGTTCTGAAAAAAATAACGGATGTTTTAAGGATTAGTAAACTGAGAATTTCACCAATTAATGCTGTAAAAGCTTGATAAAGCCTAACAAAAATGATTTTACCATTGTTGAGCTTAGAAAATTCAATCTAGGCATTAAAATGAAAATGATATGACCTAGAGACCCGTTATGGCTAAAATAGTTATTTTGATCAAAAATTCCATGAATGATAAAAAAATGGCCCTAATGGATTTAAAATGGCTTAATTAAGATTCTAAGGACTAGAATTAAGTTGTAAATAAAAAAAAAAAAGTAAGGTTACGATGAAAAATCAAGTTAGGGGCAAAATTACCATTTTGCCAAAGTTTAGCAGAAAAGTTATAATTGAGATATTAGACCCCTAAATTTATGATCGAGAAATGAAACGTAGAATTTTTACGTTTTATTAAGTTTTATGTATGAAATAAGTATGGAAAGAATAATTATAATTATTTTGGTTATATGGATCCGCTCCAGACGAGATAAAGGGACATCCGCGGATTAAGAGAGTAAGAAAGGAGATGCTAGCAAGTAACTATAAGTTCAAGCATTTATTTGTCTGCAACATGAACCAACATGTGATATTAGGTTTATGTTTAAGTGTTATATGAAAGTCATACATGTGAATGCTATACACACTAAAGTGTGACTAACATAATGCACACTATAAAAATTACGTTAAGAAAGAAACGATTTATGAAATGCAAATGAAAGAAAAGAAATGAACGAAAGAAAGAAACGATTTATGAAATGCTTATGAAAGAAATGAAATAAACGAAAGAAAGAAAAGAAATGAAAGAAAGAGAGAATGAATGTACGAACGAAAAGATAAAGTAAAGAAAGAGAACGATAAGCAAGATAATAAGACTGAAAAGTTAAATGTTGGCGTATCGGCCTCTTATAAAATGAGATTCGAATGAATGACTATCCAATCCGACGGGATACTAACCTAAAGGTGCGGAAGTCTAATGTTAAAGTTCGGCCATGAGGTTGGTTGGTGGGTAGCTCCCCCTCCCCTCATTGGTCTGCGCGCATTACGGTACGACCATTGAATGGGGCCCACTAGTGAAAGTAAAAAGAAAAGAAAAGAAAAGAAACGAAGGAAATAGAACGACGGAATATGATATGATCTATAGAACAACGAAGAACGACATTAAATGAAAGAAAGAACAAACAATGAGAATGAAAGTTAAGCGAGAAAAGAAATGAATAAAATGACATGAAAAAAAAAAACAAAGAACAATGAAAACGAAAGAACGAAAGGTAAACAAGCATAATGCGACTAACATGTATGCTTATGTTATGATATGCATAATTTGATATGCATAAGTCAGTCTTACAATTTTAAGTATATTTGCAATGTTTAAGTATACATTAAGTATGCTAGGTTTAATTGATATGTGTGTGTCATGTTTTATATGATGTTTAGGTATGACATGCTTAAGATGTTGAGCATACATTAAGTATGTTATGTTTGAATTATGTGATGTTCAAGAACATTAAGTATGAAAATTTATTCACGATATTAAAGATGTTAGGTATGTGTACGATGTTATGTATGTTAAGTATGTTTACGAAGCTAATGTTATGTATCTTAAGTATGTTTTAATGTTATGTACGTTAAGTATGAAATTTAAAGTAATGTATAATATATGTTGTGTTAATGTTTTGATGTCATAATTGATATCAGATACGTTCTGTCCGATATGGTATGAATGATGTTAAATACGTCTAGGTATGAATGTTAAGCAAACAAAACGTTATAAGATTACTATTCATAGTAAGTAGTACTATTTATGATAATAAGCAAGTATAACGTGACTAACGTTCATGTTATGCATATGATAAATTATAAACTATTACGCACAAGTTAATATGCATAAGTCAATCATACCATATTAAGTATGTTTTATATGATGTTAAATAAGTATATATTTATATATGAATGTTTAAGTAATGAATGATATATGTATGTAATATTTTGTATATATGAAAGTATATTATAACGTTAAGGATATTTAAGTATACGTAAGTATGTTTATGATGCTTAAGTATATATACGAAGTTTTATGCATTTATGTATAATAAGTATATTCATTATGTTAAATATGAAAGTATTTTCACGATAATAAATATTTCAAGTATGCTATGGTTACGATGTGTAAACATATGTTAAGTATATTATGTTTCTAAGAATACTACGTGTAAAATATGATATGTATACGATGTAAAATATGTTAAGTATGAAAATAGGATTATGAAGTAAATTATATTCAGGTATGTACAAGTACAAAGGTGAAATAATGTATGATATAAGTTATGTTAATATTCTGATGCCACAGTTGGTATCAAATAAGCTCTGTTTAAAAGGTTAAAAGTATACATATGTTATGAATGTATGTTTGAACTCATTGAGCCTGTCGCTCACAAGTTTGTTTATGTTGTAAGTAAGTATCCTGTACGAAAATAAAATAAGTGATGAATGACGAATGCGATCTGCATGTGCCAAGGGACTGGGCGAGAGTTATAATACTGCTATGAGTCTTCCGCTGAGCTGTTTAAAGAGAGTATTGAAACGAGATGTTTATGAAGTAATAAAGTTTAAAAATTAAATAAGATATTTACTATAGTAAATGTTTGACCATGATACAAATTTCAAGCTTAAAGTTTAAAGTTTAAAAGTTTTGAGAAAAAAAATATATTCTCAATTCTTACATTCCAATAAGCACGTTAAAGAAAATAAGTTTAAAGTTGAGGTAACCACAGACCCAGACGCCACAATAGAATTGCATTAGGTAATTTTTAGAATTTAAATAGGCTTCAAGAAAATATTTTTCTCTCTCTTCCTCTCACCAAAAACCGATTCTTCCAAAAGGGATAAGCTCTAAAAAATTCAGCCATGCAGGGAGAAGATGATTCGAAATTCAAAAATGATTCTAGATAAGATTTTTCTCTCTCCTCTCTATACATAAAATCCAAATTTTTTAATCCTTAAATTTTTTTAAAAAATTCAGCTATAATAGGATTTGTGATTCAAAATTTGATTTAAATTTCAAATTCCACAAATCTTGTGATTTTATTTGTATAGATAATTTTTCACAATTCCAATTTAAATTCAAATTAAATCATGGTAATTTTATTTGAATTCAAATAATTGTGTAATCTCTTATTCAAAACAAAATCAAATTAGAAGAAAATCTTGTCTTCCAAATCCCTAGAAAACCTACCCCCTAATGTGTACTAGAGCAAGATTTAGTTTAATTTAAATTCAAATAAGAAAACTTTTTAAATTTCAAAATATCTATTTAAACAAGATTTTTAAAATTTAAATCAATCTCATATTTATCTTTTGAAAAACAAATACAATTAATTTAAATTTTAAATCTTAGCTTTCAAAATAAATATTCACCTAAATTAAATATTTATCTTATTTATTGAATAATACAAAATTACAATTTTACCCTTACCTCTTAGAGAAAAATGCTTACACCTTGGAATAGGTGTGCAAGAATACAAGTAATAAAGAATATCTCGATCAATTATCATCTGTTAAAAAATTTTACAGAGCTAGTAAAAGGACTGATTGGATATATATATATAATATGGTCTCCAAGAATCTATATAATTATTATTTTATACCGAATAAACCCATTACATAATTATTAGTTTCAGAACTACACCACTATAAACCTGAAACTGTACTCTTAATTATATATTGTATTACACAAGTCAGTGATTTGCTATTGTTTAATGACCTTTTTATATATGCAACACCCTCATATGATATCCGCAATCAACCTTAGGTTAAAGTTAGTTTGACCTGTTGATCAAGTTATCTTAAAAATCCATTATACACTAAATTAAGAAAATGATTATTCGCCATATATGAATAGTCATCTGCCAAGCAAATGATCCAAAATCTTGTCTATTTTCACATCCAGTATAATGCCTTTAATAGGACAACTTTTACTTCTCATTAGAGTTTTGATTCTAATATCCGTAAACTGTAGTCTTAATTATATACTGTATTACACAAAGCAGTAATTAGTTATCGTCCAATGAATTTTTTATGTATGCAACACCCTCATATGATATCCACAATCAACCTTAAGTCAAAGTTAGTTCGACCTGTTGATCAAGCTATCTTAAAAATCCATTATATATCCAATTAAGAAAGTGATTATTCGCCAAATATAAATAGTCATCTGCCAAGCAAATGACCTAATGTCTTATCCATTTTTACATCCAGTATAATGCCTTTAAGAGGACAACTTTTACTTCTCATTGGAGTTATGATTCTAATACCTATAAACAAACCTTCTATCGTATATAAGTTATGTACCCAACAAATCAGTTTATAAGCTTACTATCTTTGAGACTCTTTAGCTTTGGAATATCAAAGTACACAAGTCATATATATGAAGCGATTCACTTACTTAGAATTAAGGTTATTGTATAATGAACAATGAAAGTGAATTAATCCACTCAAGTGGACTACACTGATAAATTGTACTTTGATCCTAGTCTGATACGTTACCACCAAGTAACATATTTATGTTTCTACTCGAGAGTTAATACTTCAGACAGTTAAGACAAACCGTCTCTCTAATTGGCTTTAAACAACATAATAGTCTTAATTTGAGTTAAATACTCACTGTAAACCTATAGACTACGGACTTGAGATTGAGACTGTTTACTTGAAAATATTGTCTTTTCACATATAAAAATCTATTATATGTAACATTCTAATAGTTTAATAACAAGCAACCAGAAAGTCATATTTACTTACATTTACTTTAACATGTATATAGAATGAGGAAATATAACAATGTGATGAATAACTTTTAATATATTATTAATCAATTTAAAATAAATAAAATACATAAAAAAAAGTTTTTCCTGTTTAGGGCATTCCTAACACAATATGTGATGGGGGTTGTTAAGGTAGACCATAGTGGTTATAGAAGGAATGGGTATTTAGCTTATAAGTACGAGGTAAATCCTCACCTGTTAAGCTAATTTTTAAGAAATTATAGGAAATAGTAGTTTTTAAAAAATAATTGAAGTAAATAGCATGTTTTTAAAATATTTATAATAAACAATATATTTTTTTGATAAATAGAAAATTTACTATATAACAACGTATTTCTAAGATTCAAGTAAATTAATTATTTATCTAGTAACTATGTAAATAAATCATTTACTTGATATGAAAACACATCTTTTATCTAATAAATCTAATGTAAATAAATTATTTATCAAGTAAATATGTTATATCCTATAGATATTTTTAAAACCTGTTATTTATTTCAATTATTTTATAAAAATTATTATTTACTTCTTTCAAAGATAAAGAAGGCCCAACATTACCTAAAAGAAAATAACTATAACCTAGTTACTCAGAGGGGCTATTTGTTAGATTTTTTTTTTATAATACAAAAAAATAGAAAATTAGAGGAAAATAGATGTCATGCTACAACTTTCATATATTTTTAGATTCATCTCACAAATTTATTTATAGTTCATCTCTAATCTATTTGCATTATAAAAATCTTAACCTTCAGTATCCATGATGAAAATCTAAAATTAAGTTCTTTTGTGGTATTCCTAAATTTCTCTAATTAATGATATGGCTCCGACGGATGACAATTCTCTAACAGATTCTTCAACCTTCGTAAGTTTTCAAGATAATCTGGCAGCAATAAATTTGCCGGAGTTGTTTATGTACTATGCTGTATTTGTTGTACCAATTATGATAAGGCTTTTTTACTAGCTAGTGGATAGTATGACAACGATCTAACAAATATTCCTTCAGCCACATGCGTGTTCAAGGTTCTTCGAGCTATGACCAAAATAATTTAAAAAAAAATCTAAAATTATGAATACTTAAAAAAAAAAAAATTTGACCGATAAGACTCTAATTTAAGCATTCAGTTTTGTATTAAAAATTATTAGCTTCACATATTTTTTTCCGTTTTAATTAAATTTAACATTGAGAAACATGTATTATTTATAAGGATTAAAAGAAAAATTAAAAATAAAAAGGTGAGGAGAGTTACATACAATTATATATAGCTAGAAAACATTTTGCAAATGCTGCATATACATACATATACATATATATATATATGATACGAAATATATAGAATAGGTCCAGTTGATGATATGAACTTCCACCATATACTTTCACTACTGCATTATCTAGCAACTCTATATACATAGAGGCGAAGTAAAAGAAAAGGACCAGAGCTGCTGTAAGTCTATAGGTTTTTCCAGGTCTTTGGCTAAAATTTTTAGAGAATTCAGTCCCATCAAACTAATAAGCCTTTAATTATTTAATAAGGAGACAGATCATCCAAGTGGACAACCATTTTTGTTCCTTTCTCACCATTTGTTATTAAAAAAGAAATTAAAAAAAAAAGTGGACAACCGTTCAGAAGTCACGTAGCTACTTTGTAATCAACTTTTTTTCGAGGGAAAAAAAAAAAAAAAAAAAAACAAGAGACCATGTTTAGGCTTTGATGATCAGAAGAGAATATCGCATGGACCAATGAAGATTATTGTCCCCTATTCTTCTACATCCATATATATGTATATTTTTATTCCAACTTTGAGAGACAAATTGGGACTCATATGTGTATTACAGGGATAAAGTCATTCTACCTATTTCACCTTTTAGAGTTCACGACATGGGATGACCCGAAAGCTAGAGAACAAAGTGAGGCAAAGTTTCACTTTTTTGGCCCTGTAATTTTAATTATAGGAACTTAAATATTCTTGAAGGTCCACACGAAAGAGAGAAATTAAATAGTTGTGGAGGGATTTCTTTATTTCGAATCTTTTTACGGTAAAAACTCTTAAAATTGTTTTCTAATTGTTGTATTAATTTTTTAATTAATAGTTTAATTTATAAATATTTATATTAGAAATTTATAATATACGATATATAACTGTTTTATTTATAAATCTGGCCATTACAAATTTAATTAAACAAAAAATAGGAGATCATCATAAAAATACCTATTTCTTTATTTTTCTTATTGGAAAGACGTTTGCATTCAATATGCACTAGACAGACCCCATCTCAAATCCTAGAAGCCTGTGTCCAATTCTGCCACTTTGGTTAATTAATAGTACAATCATCATTTCTTTTAATTAACGAAAAAGAGAGAGAGAAAAAAAAATGATACATATCAATCAACAAAAACGCTAATGTGTTTTTTGAGATAAGAGATTTTCATAGCCGGTATCTGCCAGGCAAAATTGAAAAAGTCATGTAGTCAACCCAAGCTTTTTATGATTAAAGAATAAAGCAGAGGACAAGTACTATAGATAAATGCGCATTAATAATAATAGCTTGGACAAGCTAGTACAACTCATCTAAGTGAAATTATGATATTTGTTTGAGTTTTATTCAATTTGAGCATTAGGTGTGTCGACAAAGAAGAAATTGAAAGTATATAAAGCTTTTTACCCTCGTTAAATCTATGTGTATACACACACACACACACATAAGGCCTTATGATCAGACAGCACTCTCGTAGATAGTGCACTGTTGCATAGAATATTAGAGCTGTGAGATCACTATTGATTTATTCCAACTTGCATATGTCAAAAGGGTAGATCTATTATGGTGGCGAGACAAGAATTCTTATCAACAATAGTGCAAGAATGATACATTTGTGAATTTGAATGTTGAGTTCGCGAAACAAAGCGATATATTTTTAAATATGAAAGATTTTAATTAATATCAGTGTCGTGAAATACATTAGAAAATGATATACTTAAGAACTTTAAACGTTAAAGTTGTAAAACATTGTAAACTGATATTCATGCCATGAATTAGGAATGATCTCTGTTAAAAGTTAAAGTCGCGCTCGTCTCTTCTATTCCCACTTAATATAGCTTCTTTATCAGCTTGCTTGAACGAATTATGAACACTCAAAATTGAAATAATTGTAGAGCCTGACAAAAATATACATGTATATGTCATGAGTGGTTTGGTATAAATATATTTCAGAAATGATATGTTATGACTCAAGATGAAAAAAAAGACGTTTTTGGTAAATAATTGCCCCGCCATAATCATTGAAACTCAAAGCTTGAAAAATGAAATGTATACATATATATGTGTGTGTGTGTGTGTGTGTGTGTGTGTGTGTGTGTGTGTGTGTGTGTGTACAATATCCTTTATCATGGTATAACTTCTCTCCAAGATGTTGAGCTTCGTAAACACAAATGTCAAATGAATCCATCATCCAACAAATATATGTTATTTTTTATATTGTGTGTGTATGTGTGTGTCTAGGCATATACTAGGCCACTTTGGAGAAGTGTGGGACATATTATCAAGGACATGATCGGGAATATATCATGTTTCTTATTGATGATGATGGTATAATGAACGCATCCAGTATTGCACTTATGAATTCTCATTATTCCCAACTACTGATTAACACACACACACACACACACACACATATATATATAAGTAATTACCAAATTATCTCTTGCAACCTGATATTACTAGATCAACCATAATTTATATTATATTGACAAAAAGATATTACAGTAAATCCTAAGTTCATGAAGGGATTGACATAACATCGGTACAAATCGTTGCCAACAAAGAAACTTTGTTGCAGATTCGATTACAAACCAAAATGACAAAACCGAAGACCAAAAATTGAAAAGAGAAAAGAGTACTAGAAGGAGAGAACTATAAAAGAAAAAAAAATTTAAATTACATATCTTATATGTTCGGACCAGGAATGCTCGATTCCCCTAGATGAGCAGATACATGCATATATATATATATGATATGTATATATACATATATCTATCCATAATTCATGGAAGCTCTTGAATACACCTGAGGAACCTCTTTCTTCTGGTAGTGAAAATCATGATGAAAGAGAAAGATAAACTTCTTGTGTTGTAGTACTTGTGCATGAGATCGTACCGTCATTGATCTGCTCTTGAAGGAAATTGCAGCCATTGATGTTGAATGAAATATTCTTGGAAGCTTTTGTGGAAATTAAAGACTCAAGACTTCAAAGAGACTACCCTGAGATCAGATAAAAAGAACATATATAAGAGCAGTTTGTAAGATATATACAAAGAATATATAATCTCGTGCGTGCGTGTGTGTGTGTGTGTGTGTGTGTGTGTGTGTGTGTGTGTGTAGAGAGAGAGGGAGAGAGAGGAAAGCTTTATTCAGTGTGAGGCTGAAATATTGCGATATATGCACGCTACTGTAGACAGTACAAGTGTTACCCTAATCTTATATTCCCGCATGCACGTTTCTCTTTAACAAATGTACAGTGCTACGGCACGTTTCCACACACCCAAAAAAAAAAAAGAAGGGAGAGAGAGAGAGAGAGAGAGAGAGAGAGTGTGTGTGTGTGTGTGTGTGTGTGTGTGTATGTATGTGTGATATATAGTGGAGAGTGGAAGCGGGAATAGTAGACAAGTGTATTTGGGGGGCCAAGTGTGTATGTATGTGTGATATATAGTGGAGAGTGGAAGCGGGAATAGTAGACAAGTGTATTTGGGGGGCCAAGTGCCAATTGGGATGGTGGGGGTGTGTGGGGGTGGGGTGTTGATGGGTTTTGTTATTTTTGTTTCTTTGAAATAAGGGGCAAAGCATGAAATGGTGCCTTAAAGTTGGGCCTCCTTTTTTGAAGGGCAAAGAAAACCCTTTTGAAAAGAGTCTTTATTTTTCTCATGTATCAATGGTGTGTGTTTGGTTTGAATATTTGGCTCTTCTTTCTTTCTTACTATCTTTTGGTCGGTTTTGTGGCAAAAAGTTTTGTTGTTTTTCTCTCTTCTACTTTGCTTTGCGTTTGTTGCTGTTGTTTGTGGTGGGACTATGTAAGTTTTTCTTTCCGACTTTATGGATCTTTCATCATGTCTAGGTGATCCTTATATATAGACAGATGTATATATATATATATATGTGTGTGTATTATAGTACTAAAAGACAAATTATTAGTTGCTCTTGTATGGCAATTATTTGAATATCTAAATTTGATTTTTATGTTTAGACAGCTCCTTTGTAGAATTTTGCTTTTGCATTTAGTCAATAGAAGAAGGGAGATAATAATCATGACTTTTTAATACGTGCATGTAAAGAATTTATAAAATTAAAATGATTTTAAAGTTTTTCAATTAGTAATAAACTAAAATATAAAGTTTATAACATATAACTTAAACTCATATATAAGTTTTAAAGACTACTCCGAAGAGGGTTTTTTTTTTTTTTTCAAAAGTCATATTTTGTAATTTTGATAAGAGTTCTTCTAAGACATCATCAAAACTTTTTAAAAAATAATTTTTGAACTTAAGAAGTCACAAGCAATTTTTAAACTTAGAAAGCTGAAATTAACTTTTAGAAAATTTTACCAAGCAAACCCTAACACGAGGATTGCCTAATTGAAATGGAATTCACAATTCTATTAAAAATGTGAACCTATATGATACCCTTTTTTTTTTTTTTTTGCTACACCCGTAGATAAGAAGTCATGTGGATTTTTCTCTCAAATAACTAGCTTGTTTGTTTTTCTGTGACTGGTCAGTAGCTAGAAGTGCATGTACTCTTGACCATGTTTAGACGGTCTAAATTCTAACATTTTTGTTTAAAACCATAGTACTGCACCAAATAGGGTAAAGTTCAAAAGCAGATGGTGTTGATATTAGATAATACAGAGTATTATTGGCCAGAAGAATGCTAATTATGTCATTCACATGGATATATATATATATACAAATATGTATGTATATATATAAGCCGATTATAATAATCTGTTCATTTGATTCGACATTCGATATTGGATTTTCGTATGCTGATTAGAGTAACCACTAATGATAGCTTGATGAATTATAATTTATACCTGTCTTAGAAGCCCTTGCAGGCTAGATATTAGATATTTGTTTCAGATTCAAGACTGTGACTTAATACACCGTTACATATTATAAAACTATAATGTTATAAAGTGGTGTTGGTAGATCATAGTATGAAAAATATATAAAAAAAAAAGAATAATTTGATATTTTAAAACGTTAGATCAAGATTAGAATCTTATCAAAATAAAAATATATATATACAATTTAACAGAAACATTTTGCCTGCAAAAAGAACAGGCAAGAGAAAATAAACCATCGTGCGGCCGAAAGTGAATCATGGGCACTGTCCTTTAATCGAACGGCCTTCCTACAATCTACAAGATGAAGGACCACTGGTATTAAAATGAGCAAGCTCCTGTGTGGAATTTCCACCTCCAAGAAGGTCCCCACCACTCTCGTTTCTCGCGTATGAAACCCTGACACGTGGACGCGACTTTGCAGAGCTGCCCTCGCATGCTCGTTTTGGCGAAGGGGAAAGGAGTGGACCCCACTTTTCTTTTCTTTTTTTTTTTTTAAGCGGATGAAACTTCGTGTGGACGACAATCAAGGCTTGGGCCCCGGACGATCGTCCCCCACAGGCCCACATTTTATTGTCCTATCTTCTCATTTTCTTTGGCATTCTTGAGTTTTTATGTTTGCATTTGTTTTGCATTGTATGTTTGGAAACACAATACTGCGTTTATATTGAAATACAATGTATATTTAAGTAGTGAAAGAGACAGTGTGTGTCGTGATGAGTAGAAGTGTGCAGAAAAAAATAGAATGATAAATAATTATTGTATTAGGTTTAAAATTTAAAAGAAGTTATTTATATTGATATTTTTTGTGTTTTTTTAAAATTACAAAAACATCGCTTTGATCAAAATTAATAACATCAAAACCCTCCTTCTTAAGTTTGTTAAGTTTATATATAAAATGATTAAAATACCCTTTTGTTATGTTAATATTTTACTATTGATAACAACTTTTATTTTTTTTTCTTTATAAAAACAAATATTATATTTTAGAAATTCTTATCATAATAATATATGTTTTACAATTATATACTATTTTGCTATAAAAGAATTATATAATACTTAATTTTATATAGATATATATCTAATATGTGTAAATTTTTCATCAAAATAAAAAAAAAAAAGATTTTCGATAAATAAATAAAAAATATAAGAGAAATGTCCTACTAGTGTTAGCTCAAAGAGTGAAAGAAGAAGAGTTCGGCCGAAAGTTCTATGGTTTGAAATTTGGAAATGTTTTGGACCCCATATTGTTAGAATAAACCATAATGGTTAGAAAAAGATAGGATAAATTAGAGGTGTATAGACAGTTTGACAAATGCGGACGGGACGGTTTGGATTTGTGAAATGTCAATTTGGAAAAATCCCCAAATTGTGACTGGCCATTGTACATGGCAGGCGGGGCGGTTTGTTAAAGGTCTAGGAAGAGTTTGGACCTTATTAAAAAAAACATGTAAAATATGTATATTTAAAAAAATATATTTTGTAAATATATGTTAATTATGTTTAATTTTAATTCAGTCATTAACTTTTGGTCATCAAATACCAAACACCATTCATATTTAAGAAAATCCTAATGCACATAAAATAGAAAAAAGAAGTAATATATTGCCGGTGGGACAGTTTAAGGCGGAGCCGTGCAAGTGGCTTGATTTTGTCAAAAGGCGGTTTGGATTTTTCCAAACCGGGACTGTCATTATGCACGGCGGACATGTGGTTTGCAGCCACTATTTGGTGGATTGATGACATGATATGGAGAGGTTTGAGCTGGCGGACCTTTTTTTTTTTTTTTTTAATTTACATTTTCTAATATTTAAGAATTGGCTTTATTTGTGGGATATTCCTCTTGATTTCTTTTTTCCTTTTCCTTTGTTGAAGATAGTATTTTTAAGTGACGGAGAAAAAAGAGGGCTCTTGTAAACAATGGATCAATATTAGACCATCTCTTTCCTTTTTATTTGTCTTATTGTTTTATTAATCATATATATAAATAATAAGTACATTTCTACATGGATCCAATCTCAATCTACTTATAAATTTTTGATCATTCAGATCTTAATCTAGCGATGTATTCATAAATTTTTTATTTTTTATTTTTCACTTTTGTGCACTTCTTCTTCTTCTTCTTTTTTATAAATTTAATATTCGGATTTAAAAGCGTTTAGGGTGACGAAAATCAATCTCAACAATAAATTTAATATTGTTCAATGGCATTTTAATATTGTTCAACAGCATTTTAATATTGTTCAATGTAATTAATAAGTGTTTACCAATTAAAAAGAATACACACATAAATTATCTGTATTTTTAATCAAATTATTGTTTAATTGTATAATTGATTGATTGATTAATAGACTTATTTTAGTCTTATCCACAGTCATATATTTTTTAGTTACGTGAAATAAGGAATCTAATAGTGTTTTCACGTATTTGAACTAATGTCAAAAAAGATAATCTATTATGATCACAGGTAAAATAGTATAAGATATTAAACAATAGTCCACATGTTACAAATCAAGATCTAGAGTCTAACTCTAGAGTAGTGGATAGACCGAACACCAAAACTAAAATCTCGTTGATTTAAAAGTAATATATATATATATATATATATTGAATCCATCGTTATCCTTGTTGTTGGGACATGCTAGAATCAAACTTGAATTAGAAGCATTGTAGCGTTGAGTGGACTTCAATCAAGTATTTTGCCCTTGTTCTCTTCCCAAACAAGAACCATTATTGGGCCTCAAAATAAAATGGGCCAACTTTCAAATTTATAGAAAACGGCATCTTCAAAATCGCAACATAAACCCTTGAAACCTAGTCGAAGGGTTTTTCCCAAAGCAGCCATGAACCGAGCAAAGAACATCCTCATTTCCCTCAGACTCGCGAACTCGCTCCTCTCGACTCAAATTCGCAACTCGGCTCGGCCATCTCGTTCTCAGGTGACTCACTTCTCACAACTCTCTTCATTGCTTCCAAATCAATCTCACAAACTTTTCTTCTCCTCAACCCCCAACTCGGTCGTCGAACTCGTTCTGGCCAACGAGTGGTCGACTGAGTTGGAGACCGAGTTACATAATTCGAACCTTGGATGGACTCACGAACGAGTTGTCTACGTTTTGAAGAAACTGGACAAAAACCCACCAAAGGCTTCTGATTTCTTCAACTGGGTTTGTGAGAAAAATGGGTTCAGACCAAGTTCTTTGGTTTACAGCTTGATGCTTAGAATCCTAGTTCTTAAGGACATGAAAATGTTTTGGGCAACTCTTAAGAAGATGAAAGAACAAGGCTTTTATATTGATGAAGAGACGTTTATCTCAATCTTGGGACAGTTAAACAAGGAAAAGATGGCAAACGATGTTGTGGCTTTGAAACACTTTAATGATAGGATGGTTGAAGAAAATGCAATGGATGGTGTTGTCAAGAAAGTTGTTGATATCGTTTTGGGGCTGGATTGGAGTGGTGAGGTTGAGAAACGATTAGGGGAGATCGTAGTCGAGTTTTCAGATAATTTCGTGTTAAGGGTATTGAAGGAACTTAGAAATTTCCCATCAAAAGCTTGTAGCTTTTTTCATTGGATTGGTCGGTATCCAGGCTATGAACACAATTCTGTCACTTATAATGCGGCGGCAAGGGTTCTTGGTCGTAATGGTTCAATTGGAGAATTTTGGGATATGATTGCAAAAATGAAGGGTGCGGGCCATGATCTGGATCTTGACAGTTATATAAAGGTTTCGAGGCAATTTCAGAAGAGCAAGATGATCGAGGACGCGGTAAAGCTGTATGAGTTAATGATGGATGGCCCTTATAAGCCCTCAGCTCTGGACTGCAATACACTTTTACGGAGCATCTCTGCGGGTGACAAACCGGATTTGAGTTTGGCGTTTAGAGTTGCAAAGAAATATGAGTCCACGGGACATATGCTTTCTAAGCCTGCTTATGATGGGATTCATAGGTCTTTGACAAGTGCGGGTAGGTTTGATGAGGCGGAAAAGATGATGAAAGTTATGAGAAATGCAGGGTATGAGCCGGACAACATCACGTACAGCCAATTGGTCTTTGGACTTTGTAAGGCAAGGAGGCTTGAAGAAGCTTCTCAGGTGCTAGGTGAGATGGAAGCTAATGGATGTACTCCCGATATCAAGACTTGGACCATTTTGATTCAAGGGCATTGTTCCGCTGGTGAAGTTGATAAGGCATTAATCTGTTTTGCAAAGATGATGGAAAAGAATTGCAATGCCGATGCTGATTTGTTGGATGTCTTGATAAAAGGTTTCCTCAGTCAGCGGAAGATACAGGGCGCATACAATTTACTGATTCAATTGGTGGATAAAGCTCACCTAAAACCTTGGCAAGCAACGTACAAAATCCTTGTTGAAAAGCTGTTAGAAGTGAGGAAACTTGAAGAAGCAATGGACCTTCTTCGATTGATGAAGAAACAGAAGTACCCTCCCTACCCTGACCCTTTCGTTCCATACATCTCAAAGTTTGGGACCGTTGACGATGCTGCCAAGTTTTTGAAGGCCTTAAGTGTGAAGAAATTTCCGTCACCCTCAGCCTATGTTCATATTTTTGAGTCATTCTTTAGGGAAGGTAGACACTCTGAGGCCAAAGATCTGCTTTTTAAGTGCCCTCATCATATTCGCAAACATCAGGACATTTCCAAACTTTTTGGATCCGCCAAGGGCAGTTCGGGTATTGCTTGATTTTTGTTTTTATTTCTTGTGGTTACTAGATGCTATTACTTGACATATAGTTACTCAACAATCGTCTTGTAAGATTGCTGTTAGATGAAATGGACACTCCATGCAAAATATGGAAAGAATTTGGATTCATTTTCTTTGGACAGAATCTGAACTAGTACACAGCTTTTCTCATTTTCTTATCCTATATTATAATTCCACGGATATCATCATTAATTATTATTACAAGTAAATTTAGAGCCAGACAAGTTGTCAATTCAGTATGGTAGTGCTCATCAAATACATCATTTACAAAACTTGAAACACTTGAAAATTCAATCGGGCAGCTCAGAACGCTCCCTCTTTGCAGTGTCTATCATTGCAGACAAGAACCTTCTGGGCTCACAGCTGTAGGGATTTGAAAGAGCGGCATGTGCCAAGAATGGAAGCTTTCTCAGAGACCGTCCACTTAGTCCCTATGGAAGATGTTACCAAAATCATGTCCATGGTCGAGTCAACTTAAAGAAATCCTGATTTTATTTAGCAGGCATCGAAGCATAATTTAACTCTTACCTCACACGCTTCTGCAGCTTCCAGCAATTGTTTACACAGGCAAAGTGTCTCGGCTTCCTGATTCTGGTTCATATTCAATTTCTCCTTTAAACTAGTATAGTTTGGAAGTGTAAATTGATCACAATCCTGCAAAATTTTCAGCTTTAATTTGTGTAATTGTGAAGTTTGTCTAGTCCAAGACTTGATGTAGGGAATAAAAGCAACGAAGGCTTATTTTTCTTTATGCATGATGTCATTTAACAAAGTTAGACATTCATGCCTGAAACTGAAAGTAATCTAATATTCCCGTCCGTACGAGTTCCTCCAAGCAGCTCCTTAGAATTTCATAACAAGCTTGAATAGTTGGAGGACCAACATACGCCTTAATATCAGCCCGATCAATAAATGCAATATCTGCGACCCAACAAAACTGGTAAGGCCCTGTGTGCTAAGAGTGTGGTAAAAGCAAACGAGGATTGAGATTTTTCATAAACAAATTGACAGGGCTTCGAATTCACTTGGTTGGAAATCATGCTTACCAATAGCAGCAGTAATATTGGACGTGGTCAAAATTATCACATTTGGAGATGATTTCAATTTGTCAATCTGGGTAAGTAGCGCGTTCACGACCTGAAATGCCAATTTTAAGAGGCAATGGGATAAAAAAATGAACGTGTTTTTATCCAATCTGATATATTTTCGCTGAAAGTTTTGAAGGATCAATGTGATAATTTGAATATTAGGGAACCATTCTGGTCTGGGGAAGGTTAAAGGACAGTACCCTGATAGAATCTGAAGGTTCAGAACCAGAAAGAGCGGCCTTTCTAGCAGCAGCAAGACTTTCAACTTCATCTGCAGCATGATCATTTATTTATAACTAGAAGGGCGAGAAGAATAAAAGATGAATTTTAAATTGAAAATCAGTGTAACAATCAAATTTAAGAGGTTTATACTAATTTAGCTCACCAATCAAAACAAATACCAGATTGTTTTCTTCCTCCACCATTTCTTGGATTTTCTTGAAAAGCTTGGCAACCTATAGCAGCAAAAGACGAGTGACGTAAACGAACATAATTCTTAATATTAGCTTGTTGCTTTAACTTATTTCATTTCAGTTTGCAATTTCAAAATGAATTTGTGTAGGTTAACATATTCATAATCAGTAGGCAGAGAACACTATAATCTCAAAACTACACTATCGAACGATGCTATTCTAAGCCTTCATTTTTGAAGAAAACCTCTACCAAGGAACTGAATTAAGCTCAAAACCAGCTCCACGAGATAATAAAGTTGAATATTTTTAAAATTATCCACTACATATCAAGATATAAAAGGCTGAGTTAACTAAATGTAGAATAAGCGAGTAATGAAAACCAAAATATCTTCTTAAGAATTCTAGAGATGATTACGTACCAACTTTCCACTCTCGGAAAACCATTTACTAAACAAAGAATGTGCATTAACTTCCACCAATTGGCATTCTGGATATCTGTAAACAAGATGAAAATGAGTAGAGATGTTGAACGAAAGTCCAATTAACAGACTGTCTACTCACTGGGCTATGTATTAACAGACCTGGAACTGAATCGTATGGATAGCTTTTGAGCCAGTGCTTTGCATAAAGAAGTTTTCCCAGTCCCTGGAGGTCCATGTAGAAGCACAACGCTGCAAAAATTTGAAGCAATGAACTAATAGTATAGAAAAGCTTAAATGCAACTTGCAAGAATTTCACTACACTAACATGAACTCTAACAGCTTAAAATATTAGAATGGACAATTGGACATTGGTGAAATTAATAAACCATTCCTTACCGATTCCATGAAACAAGAAAAGGGTTCACTCCCTTCTCAGTAAAGAGCAATGCACTTGCTGCATAACGCAGCAGCCTTTTCTTTAGACCAGGTTCGTAAATTAAGCTGCAAAGCACGGTTGAAAATGTCCTTACATTTAGCTGATTTTCAAACAATTAAAAGAGGAGTTGTAAGCAAACCTTTCCCACATGCCATCAAATTCCTTTGCAGGAAGAATCCATTCGTTGAAGCTCGCAAGTTGTCCATCCCCACTTAATTCCTCACATGGACCTTCCTCATTAAGCTGGGGGGAAAAAAAAAATACCATAAACTGTATAGATGGAAGCTCAATGAAAAATAAGCATCGAAAATATTCAGATGATCAAGCAAAACCTTCTCAGCTTTGCCACTAAATGAAATTATAATGCATGATAACGAAAGAAGCAATAAAATGAACTATGAGCCAGAACTTCAATTCAATTCCCGAAGGAAAAATGAATGCAAGGATTTAAAAACTGTATACTAAGAACTATCAACGACACAGTTTTACCTGAAAGACATGGACGACGGGCTTGACTTGCCAGAACAAAAGAATGTCATGGTTCTGCACCCATTCCTCTACAAATAAAAACAGTTGAAGCATCACAATGGAAAAAAGCCAAAAGCTCTCCAACAATAAACAGATTTATCAGCAACCCTTTCTCATTTGATAAGGCTAATTCGGAAATTTCCATAATCAAGGTGGTTAAGAGTTTCAAATCCAATTTAATCGTCCGAGGCCCGACCCTATACTTCAGAAAAAAAAAATGATAATGCATTATAAAGCATACCAGTATCACAAATACAAATACTCTGCACATTTTCTGTGAGAAACAGGTCGTCAAGTGGAACGGCAATGGGTCCGTCTACATAGCTTAAGCTTCTCTTCTCAAGCATTCTAAGCATTTAAAAAAAACAATAATTATATATATATATTTAATTATTTATTAATCCATTTCAAGCAATTTTCAACAAAAAAAAAAAAAAAATGTTAACAACACTAATACCCAAAAACCACAACTAATTCTTAATCAAAATTGACAAAATTAAATCACACACAAATAAATTTATAGATGAGTCCGAAAACTTACTTCTCCACAGCCAATCGGACATCTTCAATCCGAGCAGTGCTTGAGGGTTTTAGGCAGACTTCAACTTGGACGCACAAAAACAACATACTTTTATCAGATTTAAAAAAAATGCACGAATCTAAAATTGGAAGAAATTGGAAAAGAGTACTGAAACTGAGAAGTTAATTGAAAATGGAGGAGAATCAAGAACAGCTCGCACTGACCGGAAACGAGAAATTTATCTTGGTGGAGCGTCGGAGGAGGTGGCGGCGGCGGCGGCGGTGGCGGCGGAGGTGGCGTTGGCGAGACGACGCCGTTTTGGTCGGACATTGGGGCGTCTTGAAGGTTTTGCAGAGAGATCTCCATGGGAGCAGCCATTTTTCGGAAGGAGAGGTCCACCGATTATTGTGTGGAGTTCATCGCAGAGGATCGGTCGGGAAGATAGCTTCGACTACGACGTTCATGTGGGCCGGGTACAAACGGGGGGGAAACGAGGACGAGGTGAAGTTTCTTCGAAAATGGGCGGGAAAAAAAGTTGTCTAATGATGTCGACTTAGGGCTTGTTTGTTTATGAACATCGTCTTCAAATAATATTTTACCGTCCAATTTATATCACCTCTAGGGTGTTTGGATGCAGTTTTCAGACATCCAAAACTTTTTTTTTTTTTTCAAAATTTCACAATTTTTTACTATTTATATTTTCAAAACGTTAAAATAAATTTTAAATTTTAAAAGTTCATAACTTTGTATATACAAGTCCAAATGAGATAATTTTTTTAAAAAATTATATAGAATTTCAAGAGGAACAAAATAATATCCATATTGGTATTTTTTTTTTTTTAAATTTTTAAATTTTTTTATTTTTTCACCCCAAATAGTTTTTTCTTCCAAACAGATTTTCCAAAATAACTTTTTTCCAACCTAAAAATAATGTCTCTAAGCATCACCTCCAAACACCCCCTAATGTATTTACCTGTATCTTGTGTCAAATTTGTCACAAAATTTAATATATGACAAATTTGTTATCAAATAGAGCATTATATTGGAAATCACTTTTTTCATTAAAATATTTAGGATTAATATATTAATTTGACATTATATTGATAATACTCTTAAATCTTATATTTCTTTTTTCTTTCAACCTCTAAAATTCTGTCGTTACACTTTATAATTGTATCTCTAAAAATCCCTACACGGGTGCTTATGGTATACTAGTCATATGCTTTATTTTTAGCTAATTTAATTAATGTTCAAATAATAGAGATTATACAACTCCCAAGCTTATTAGCTATTGCAACTTTAGTATTTTCTTTATAGAACCTCGATTTTTTAACTATTTGAATCACGTAAAAGTCATGCGATTGGTTGGTAATGAGTTATTTTTTTTAACAATTATGTTTGAATAACTCGATCAGATGTAATTAAAACCATTTATAAATTGACTTTTTAATAATGAAAGTATCAAAGATATAGCTTATGATAAGCTCATAAGTAATTTTTTTGTTATATTTTGAGTTGTAAGAGTAAATTGAGATAAACCTTATTCTTGGGGGTCAAATTTGAAATTAACCCCATTTTAAATTGTTGGATTGATTTGCTTTTTAGTCCCTAAAATACACGTTCAAAAAAATTTTTTTTGTCCCTTATAGTTTAAAACATTCTAAAATCAATAATAATATGTCTCATAATAGTCATTCCCTCTTAAGTACAATTATCAACTAGATTGTAATTGATTTAACTAAGGTTAATTTTGTTATTTGTATGCTATGGATTTCAATTTTGTAATTGTCAATTATCAAAACACACGTGCCTTATCATTATAATTGCAAAATTAACTTTGATCAAAATACGTTTGTCTTTATGTGGTCAATACCGATCTGTTTCATATTTTGGAGAGAAGAATTATTATAGACAATTTAATAACTTGATGATGGATTCTAAAATGTTTTAAAGTCCAAAAACTAAAATGGGACTAAACCTATAATTTAAGGATAAAAATAATGAAATTTAACACAAATTTTTTTGATATGTTCTCCCTAACCTTTAGGTCATTCTCATCTTGACCTTAAGTTTTCAGAACTCTCATTTATTTCTTGAATTTTAAATAAATCTCACTTTAACCTCTTCCCTTGACATTTGTGTCATTTTTTAGCCACCTCTATCAATTGACTAGTCCTAGTTGGCTATAGTGAATATTTTTATGAGTAGTTTAAAAATTCTAATATTTATAGATGAGTACATTGTCCGATAGCTAGACATCCGATAGACAACCCAACAGAGAGAGAATGACAACCCAAGAGAAAGAGAGAGAGAGGGAGAGAGGGAACCGTTGGCAACAAATGGCCAACCGGCGAGAACCCGCAAGAGAGAGAGATCAAGACCACAACAAGGTCGTAAAGGTCGGTCCCGGTGAGATCCTTTCATCTCTCTTGACTCCGATGAGCATCGGCAACCTTAATCCCTTTCGACGAGTTCGCCACCTTCTACTACAAGGGCTATGACAATGATCGTTCATAGTCCGCTCTTCAACAGTGACTCTCTGTCCCTCTAGCTACTCTCTCTTTTGCCAGACAACTAGAAGTTGTATCCTAGTCACCTTCTCTCTCTCTCTCTCTCTCTCACGCTCCCTCTCATCATCATTGTCCATTTTCGAATCCCACGGCCCCAAATGATTCGCCGTTTGCGTCCAGCAAATTTGAAGTGCCGTATAACTAAGTGCGTGTATATATATAAATCTGGTGCTTTTTTTTTTTTAATGTGTGTGAGAGAAATAGCATTACTCTTTTGGTTTAGACCGATTAGCATAATAATGTAAGATAATAACTTGAATAAAACAACAATTGATTCTTGCATTTTATTTCTTTCTTTTTCTCTTTTTAATATGTTATTACAACGCAAGCCAAATGAAAACATCCACACGTTATAAAATGGACAGTGGAGATTAACAAACAAAAAGACAAATCAAACTCTACCCCGCAAAACAAGACAATTATTTCTCTAACTCATCTAAAAAGGCACCCATAGGTAGGTTTTCATGACATTCTTGGGAAAAACAAAAGAAAAAAAAAAAGTCTTTGTCCCTATGTTAGAACAACAACAACAATAACAAGTAAATCAAACTCATTCATGTGCAACTTATCTTTCTACTCCTCATGAAAACATTAACAACAATGTGAGGCTCTAATTCTCTCATCTCGTGGCCCATGGGAGGAACACTTTCTTAGAGCACAAAAACAAAAATAAAAAATAGGGAAAAAAAAAGAAAAAAAAAAAAGGGATATGAAGAAGAGACTGGAGCATCAAGAAGATGGGGTTATCGATAAGCGAGAGCTCGAGATCATCAAGACCGTGGCACAAGCTTGGTACAGCCACTCCGATAGCTTTAGATCGACGAATGAGTTCGATGCAAGAAAGAGGAATTTTCGAGGCAAGCCTTCAAGATTCAAGATTGAAGCAATGACCAAGTCTTCATCGTCATCTTCTAATGGTAAAGCAAATTCTTCTTGGGATTTTGGCCAATCCTTGTGGGACTCTTATGAGATTGTGACAGTGTCCAAAAAGTTGGAGACGGGTTTGGTGTTGGATAATCCTTTTTCGAATCAGCTGCATAATGGTCCCGGTCGAGTCCATAGGAAGCGTAAAGAGAGTAAGCATAGTCTTAGAAATTTGTTCAGTCAAATGTCTTCGAGGAGATTTAATGAGGCTAAAATTCCGCATGATGACGATTTGTAGTACTTTTTTGTGTTTTGTTTCGTTTTGTTTTTGTTAATCCTAGCTAATTCTTGCTGATGTCGAGCGTTCCAGTTTCTTCTATGATTTGAAGATGGGACAAAAAAAAAAAAAAAGCTTGGATTGTTAGAAACTGAAGAATAATTAACACATTATTTTTTAGGAAGTGGAATTTTACTAATAAGAGAAATCTCCCAACAACAATTTCTGTTATATCCTGTGAAAATTTTCGCTTTGTCGCTTTGATTTTCGATGTTTTCTACATAATTCTCGCTGTTATCTTCCCCTGATAAGTTCATGTACTGGTTTACTGCTCTGCCTGCTGCTTAACTGCACACATATACAGCGATATTGAAAAAGTGATAAGGTCGCTAGAACATATCCCCGTTTCGCCATCTATTCGACGTCTCAACTAGAGGGCTCGAGAGGAATTCGATACCCTGCAAGTGGAGAATAACTTCCACCAAAGTCCACAGGATTCTGAAAAGGGTATATGTTATTCGCAGTGGAATAATTTTGCATAGTGAAAAGGCCCACCTTATTGCTATCTGCATTATTGCAGGCTGGTTGTGGACGCTTTAACAACCCTGCAATAAGTTCAAGCGCTCTAGCAAATGGGATATGGGAATTTATTTAAATTATGGTCTGACAGAGCTTAAAAGTATTTGCAAGTTTGGTACACACTTTGGTGTTCCTTTCATCTATGTCCCAACTGACTAGAGAATATCATGTCACACTCTCTCAAATTAGCCCTATTGTCCATGTCCTTTGAATCTTTTAACTCGGGGACCATTTTCACACTTCCATAAAACCAGCGGGCAGACCGCCGAGTTTTTCCTCGAATAGCGAAAGCCTAGCACTTTGGCAATCGGTACACGTCGTGCAATTCTTATCCTTCCCTTGTTATGTAGTTTGTTCAAACAAATTCTGAGTGTGGAAAATGCTAAGAATTAAACGTCCTAGTTATATATTACCATGAGCAGTCAAATCGAATAAAAATTAATAACAAAAACACTAAATATTTATAGTGATTAACCATCAAGTTGTACGCATTAACCAATGATAACTTCTATTACCTTCCTATGCATCTTAACACACATGACATCCTATATAATTATACAACCAGTAAATTATGAAATATTTGGACATACACACACACACACGACATCAGGCACTGCACTTTATTTCTATAGTCATCCTATATAAAAAAAAAAAAAAAAAAACTCCTTAATTAACTACGTGTATATATATATATATATGTGAGTGTGTATGTGTGCGCATTAATTTGCTTTGAATGTCTTCCACTTGAAAAGCTCGAACCCCTTGTGCCTTTGCTGGATAAATCTGTTAGCTTCAGCATTGACACTATCATCATCACAAACTTGGCCTTTCACAGAATTTCCATTTTTGTCATTGAGATTGTCATCGGCACTCGACTGCTCGTACTCGAAAACCTCGATATTGTCATTAAACTGTGGGCTATGTTGGTGCTTCCTATGGCTCTTAATGTTGTTGTGATCTTCCTTCTCTTCCGCTTCGCGAGCAGCCCTCATCATCTGCTCGTTTCTGAAGAAAATCGGCGCGTGGCCATAGCGCGGCACATCGTTGGTCACAGCGCTTGGAGTCCTTACCACTCTCGTTATGTAATCGTAGTAATTGTTCGACGACATGTTTGCAACTATGATGAAAATCTTAGACGAGTTTTTGAAAATTTATAGGCAGAGATATGGGATGTGTGTTTTTTTTCCCCTTTATTCTTAGGTGATAAGGTTTGCATCTAATTCCCCATCTTTTGTCTACTTCAGAAAATAAATTCAGATTTATGAAAAGAATAATATATTTGGAGGGAAAGAAGTTGATGGACGTTCCTTTCCAAGCTGACATAATCTTGTCCACGTATGGAGTTAGGAATCAGTCTTCTTCTGGATAAATTTCATGTTAAGTTTGCTTTACACTCATGGTTTATAGGTGTAGAATAGATTGGTTTCACGTTTTAATGCTCTAAACAAAATAGGTTTTTATCATCGACATTTGTTGTTGCTAAAAACTATGAAATCATTGCTAAAAGTTTTATAGTGATGACATATCGTTGCTAAAATATCATTGCAATAACTTTGTTGCTAAAAATTTATTACTGATGAAAATATGTCGTCGCTAAAATGTAAGATTTTTATCGCTAATGTTATGCTTTTTAGTAAGGATATGCCGTCGCTAAAATGTAAAAGAAACTGTTATCATTAAATCGTCACTTAACAATCAAATGACGTTAATAGATAGTTTTAGTGATGATATTTTTTGAAAATGCTAAAAATTGTTTATATATATTTTTAAAAAAAATAATATTTTGATGTTTTGAATTAAACAATTAGGATGACATTTTTTAAAATGTCATCGATAAAAGCAAATTTTTTTGTTAAAAAAATAAAATCTTGAAAATGGACAATTACCAAATAAGAGGAGGAGAAGAAGGGCGGGGTTCTTGGTGGTGGAGGAAGCCATTGGAAAAAGAAGAAGAAAGAAAATGAAGGGAGGTGGCGGTAGATGAGGCCGGTGGAAGAAGAGAGAGAAAGGGGAAGAGGAGGAGTAAAAAAATGGAGTGGTGGTGGTGGAGGTGGAGGGTGGAGTTCTAGTGGTGGTAGAGATCGGAGGTTCGGTGGTGGTAGGGCAAAGACGGTGGATTGTGGGAGAATGGAGAAAGGGAGAAAAAAGAAGAAGAAGAATGAGGGGGAAAATTAAGAACAAAAAGAAAGAAGGAAAATGAGGGGTGATTTCCGGAGCGGCAGAGAAGGTAGATGGTGGGAGAATGGAGAAAGGGAGAAACAAAAAGAAGAAGAAAGAAGGGAAACAAGGGGATGATGATGGTGGCAGCAGAGGGCAGAGGATCGGTAGCGGTGGAGGGCAATGATCCGATGGCGGTTGCAAGTGGTGGTGGGGGTGGAAGTGGTGGATAATGTGGGAGAATGGAGAGGGGGAGAATGACGAAGAAGAAGAAGAAGGAGAATGAAGAATATAAAAAGAGTTTGCAAGTAGACCATTGGCAACGACTAAACTATTGTGTTTCAAAAAAGCTCACTGAAAAAAGGCACAATTTTTCCTGTCTAAATTTTTTAGGAACTTTTAGCGATAATATATGTCGTTACTAATAATTGATACGTAGCACTCTTCACAAAAAAGGCTTGATTTTTTTATCTAAATTTTTTTAGGAATTTTTAGTAACGACATTTGCCATTATTAATAATTAATTTGTAATATTTTCTATAAAAAAGTTGTGATTTTTCCCACATAAATTTTGAGGATCTTTTAACAATGATAAATAATCGATCTAGTAATATTCTTTATAAAAAATGTGTGATTTTTCTTGCTAAAAATTTTAGAGGAATTACTTCATGCTATATTTTACTACAAACGCTTTAATGACGATATATTGTCGCTAAATAATTTTTCTTAAAAAGTCTACTAAATAAGATTTGACTTAGTTCAAGCCCTCTTTAAATAAATTTTTTGGCTTTGTCCCTATCACGACTAACAGGTTATAGAGAAGAATTTTGTAACGCAACTCAAATTTGAAGAATTAAGTAATAATACTCAAAATGAAAGGCTAAACTTTTTAAAAAAATTTCTCAAAAAATAAAAATTCAAGGGTTGCTTTTATAACAACCCTTTTGGTTTCATAAATACAATTACAAACCCTCACATGATTTTAGTTTTCATTTCTTTCTTTCTTTAAAGGAACTCACATGAAATTCTTACATTTTCATCCTCGACACCAGTGAATGTGCCCAAAGGGAGAATTTCTTATAAAAGAACTCAAAAGGGCACTAAAATCCAACAAAACATGGCGTTGGCCACACACCCTCTCTCTCCCTCCAAAACTCCAACTGCCATAACCACCATTTTGGAGTTCCCACATAATCCCAAAACCTTAATTCTCCAGCAATGCAAGACCACCAAAGACCTCAACCAAATCCACGCCCACCTCATTAAAACCCGCCTCCTCCACCACCCCGCCGTCGCCGAGAATCTCCTCGAGTCCGCCGCTATACTTCTTCCGGACGCTATGGACTATGCTCTCTCCATCTTCCGCCATATCGATCGGCCCGATTCCTCGGCGTACAATGTTATGATAAGGGGACTCATACACAAGAAGTTGAACAACAAGGCCGTTCTTTTGTTCAAGAACATGTGCGAAAACTCGGCGCACCCCGATGAATTTACGTTCCCCAGCGTCTTGAAAGCTTGCTCTAGACTCGGCGCGTTGCGTGAGGGAGAGCAGATTCATGCCCAGATTATGAAATACTTCGGGCTTAAGTCAGATGGGTTTTTACACAACACTTTGATTCATATGTATGCGAGTTGCGGCGAATTGGAGGTTGCTCGGAATGTGTTTGATGAAATGCCGAAACGAGATGTTATGACATGGAATTCGATATTGGCGGGGTACGCGAAGAATGGACGTTGGGGCGAGGTTGTGAGGTTGTTTCGTGAGATGCAGGAGTTTGGCGTTGAGTTTGATGAGGTTACATTGACTAGTGTTTTGACGGCATGTGGGAGAGTGGCTGATTTGGAGTTGGGAGAGTGGATTGGCAAGACTGTTAAGGCAAATGGGTTGAAGGGTAACCTTGCTTTGATCACTTCTCTGATTGATATGTATGGAAAATGCGGTCAGGTTGATACTGCTAGAAGATTGTTCGACCAAATGGATCGAAGAGACGTTGTTGCTTGGAGTGCCATGATTTCTGGTTACAGCCAAGTGAATCGGTGTAGGGACGCACTTGATCTGTTCAAAAAGATGCAGGAGGCTAACGTGGAACCGAACGAGGTTACCATGGTTAGTGTGCTTTATTCCTGTGCTGTCCTTGGAGCTTTAGAAACTGGTAAATGGGTCCATTTTTACATAAAGAAGAAGAAAATGGAGCTCACTGTTATACTTGGAACCGCACTAATCGATTTTTATGCAAAATGTGGATCCATAGAAGGTTCAATTGAGGTATTTGAGAAAATGCCTTCTAGAAATGTATTTTCCTGGACTGCGCTTATTCAAGGTTTAGCTACTAACGGTCAGGGGGAAAAAGCTCTTGAATATTTCAATTTAATGTGGGAAAAGAATATTGATCCCAATGATGTGACTTTCATTAGCATTCTTTCCGCATGTAGTCATGCAGGTCTGGTTGATGAGGGCCGAAAATTTTTCATCAGCATGAGTAATGATTATGGAATTGAGCCGAGGATTGAACACTACGGTTGTATGGTTGATATCTTGGGACGAGCTGGTTTGGTTCAAGAAGCATATGAGTTCATAAAGAACATGCCTATCCAACCAAATGCTGTTGTCTGGAGGACGCTATTGGCTTCATGCAAGGCACATAAAAATGTCAAAATTGGTGAAGAATCACTAAAGAACATAATCAGATTGGATACTGCTCATAGTGGGGATTACATACTTTTATCAAATCTTTATGCATCAGTGGGAAGGAAAGATGATGCGCTAAGGGTGAGGAATCAAATGAAAGAGAAAGGGACTTATAAGGTGGCTCCTGGCTGTAGCCTAATTGAGTTGGATGGAGAAATCTACGAGTTTTTTGCTGAAGACAACAGAGATCCACACTTGAAGGAGGTTTACAATGCAACTGAAGACATGATGAGACGGATCAAGTCGGCTGGCTATGTGCCAAACGTGGCAGATGCACGGCTAGATGCAGAGGAAGAAGATAAGGAAGCATCAATGTCTCATCACAGCGAGAAACTTGCTATTGCTTTTGGTCTTATCAGAACATCTCCTGGAACTACAATTCGAGTGTGCAAGAATTTGAGAGTGTGCACTGACTGTCACAACGCAATAAAACTAATATCGAAAGTATTCAAAAGAGAGATTGTTCTAAGGGATAGGAACCGCTTCCATCATTTCAAAGAAGGGTCGTGTTCCTGCAATGACTACTGGTGAATCTGGAGGACATTTAAGTCTTACAAGATCTAGTTTAGGGCCTAGTGTGATATTTTCTATTCCTCCACGACTCTTTTACGTTGAAAATTGAAGGCAATCGCTGACATCTGCCACAGAGTAAGCCACTGCCTTTCAGGCCTTCGACTGGTTTAGAAAATCGTTAAGATCTTAATGCAGAATTATAATACTTTATTTTCTTTTCCCTTTGACATGTGTTCTTTATTTCATTGTTGCAGTTTAAAAACTCTTTTCCTATGGTAATAATGGAGAATATACCTGAAACCATCTGGTTCTGATAAGGTTACCATTTTGCCAGGTTGTTCTACGGGTCCATTAAGATCTGATGGATGATTACCTTTGGGAAAGTCATGTCATACAAGGAGAAGCACTTTTATTCACTGCAGCATAAATTTTGTCATCTTAGTTCTGTTTACGGTTGGGAATAAACCGAGAGAAATTAAGTTCAACCAGTAAAATGTTGGCAATTAGTGATTGATCAACGGTTATTTTTCTAATTTCACAAAACTTGAGACATTTACTAATAAAATAATTGAAAAAAGTCATTTTCCCCTACGCACACACATATATACAAGCCTGTCTTAGTCAATGGTGCTACTCAACATTTTATTAGGAACAAGGATTAGATATTCTTGATTCATATTGAACACACATGGTTTACATGCAACCGTTTTTTATGTCAATCAATTTGGCACTTGTATTTGAAGCCAAATTTCCCCATCACTCTACCGCAATCCATGAAAAAAACAGCTTGCATTCTTGTGACACATATGCCAAGCAGACAAGCTAAACGATGGACCAGCAACAATTTTCACCAGTTCATAAAATTTTGCCATTTCACTTTCAACCCATCTATGTAGCAATCCCATTGACAATTTGGTTACAAGATGGACATTGTTTTTAACCATAAAATCTTTATCAAGCTCCATTGAATTATGATATTTTTTAATTTGATATGATTTTAACGTGTCCAGACTTTTAAAATTTATATTTTTCAACTAGGGAATTTTTCTGGACCATATCACAAAATCCTCCTAAAAATAATTGAATAATGAGAAGAAATAAAAAAGATTATGTATGGCATCAGGACCATCATTTGATTCTTTGATTGCAAAAAATAATCTCCGTCTTGCAAATTAGCAAAATATGAAAAAGGAACCTTATTGTAAACTACTAGTGACTTGAAGTTAAAAATATTACCTAATGAGAGCTAAGCTTCTACAAGCTGAATCCATCAGCAAGAAAGATACAACTGTAGTGTATTTTATCTGATAACTGAACTTCAATGGCAATGCAATCAACTTTAAACATTTACCATGTTATCAGAAGGTGTACCCGATTGGACTAAATCCATCGATTTACTAAGCTTCCCTTCGGGTATTACTGTCGAAAGGAAGGGCAAAAGTTTTACAATCTTCATTTCCAACTATTTAGTGGGGTTAATAACACTCGTTGAAGCAGAAGAAAAATCTTTTTGGCTCGTCTTCCATGTTTGCTTTCGGAGTCTCCCCTGTATCGTCACGAACAGCCATCAACGAACTTGTACCGGGAGACTCCGGTGGCAAGACAGCGTTCTCTGAAGTGAAAATCCGAGAAGGAATTACGGGTTCTGGGGGAGAAATGGTGTAAAGGTAATTAAGCAGCATTTGGATTATTTGGCTGAAATTAAGCCGGGCATTTGGGTCCTCCTGCCAACATGAAGTTAGAATGGTAGCCAAATCCTCCGGAAGCTCCTCAGCACTGGGCCTCACATTCTGAAATGGCAAAGTACACAAGGTTTCAGAGATTAACCAATCCGAGCAATCGACAAATGAAGATAGGAATGCCATATAATTTGCAAGAAAAACATGATTACTTTAAACGCGGCTGCATATGCCGCCTGCAGATTTGACATGCCTTCGAAGGGCAATCTGTTGTGCAAGAGCTCCCACAAAACAATTGCAAAACTATAGGCATCCACTTTATGGTTGTAATGCTTTTTCTCTCCTTGCCTCAATGTAACAGTACTGTACAACTGCCCTCCAAAATGCCAACAACATTAACAGTATTAACAAGTCCTCATAGAAAGGATGAAGATTGAAAGAGAATAACTGTGCCTTTTTTTTTTTTTTTTCAAAGGAAGTACCTCCGGAGCCATCCAACGATATGTTCCCGTTTCAGCAGTCATCATCTCAGTTAGTGACTCTTCTCTTGCTAAGCCAAAATCTGCTAGTTTAACCGTTTTGTGATCTGCAGTCATGAGCAAGTTCTCTGCAACCAAAAATATTAAAAGTAATAAGCCAACTTTATTAGGTATATGCATTGACATGCAAATCATCCTAGCAAATTGAGACAAAAAACAAAAGTTAAGTTCTATGAAGAGTTGCGAGTCACAATCTGCCATTCCCATAAAACTCACTAGTCTCCGGGGGTCCTAGTGGGACTCGAACTCAAGATGTTCAAATATACGGCTCATCCCGGAGTAGTGCCTCACCACCAGGCTCATACTAGAAATTTATTTTGTACTTTCACTGCTCAAAATAATGTTTCGAAAAAAAATATACATATATCCTATGGCAGTTATGAACTCTGGCACGTTAAGGCACAGGTTTTACAAGAGAGACAAACTCAGAAAATTAAAAACAAAAGAAAGTGAATTAAACGATTAGCAGATGGGTCATTGAAAACATAGAAGACATTTCCATGCCACCAGTAACAGTGTCATTAATAACCTTTGACTTAAAGAATCTGTCAAGAGAAAAAATAGAACCATAACAAGATTAAACTTTATTTTCCTGCATAATAAGAACAAGGAGACTTATGTGGTAGGGTGTGGAAAATCATATCCATTTTTAAACTTTCAGATCAAATCAGAATCATGTCGAATAGGGGAAAAAATGAGCGATTACCGGGCTTAAGATCACGGTGAATGATGCCATGAGAGTGGAGGCACTCCATAGCACGAGCAATGTCAAGTGCAAAACCAACAGCCACCCGAGTTTCTAAGCACCTTGGCCTCGTGTTCAGCAAGTATTTACGCAAAGTGCCACCCAATAAAAGCTCAGTAACTATCACCATAACCGGTTCCTTACAAGCACCAATGAACTGTTGACACACAACATTTCTGCATTAATTATCTGACATGGACAAACAACAATATGATAGTAATTGCACCAGAAAAACCACATTTTTCTTTTTTTCTTTCTTTCTTTCCTTTTTTTTTTTTTTTTTTGCTTTTTTTTTTCTCTTCTTTTTCTTTCTCGGCTGATAAGTTGAGACTACTAAAAATCCCACCTTGACTAAATTTTTGTGTTGAACTCTGGACAACATTGCAACCTCTCTTGCAAACCTGCTTTCCCTTTTGGAGATTTCCTCTGGAGTTTCTCCTTTGTGAACAATTTTTATGGCAACAGTCTGGTTTTTGTATCTGAAAATAATCAAATCACCCAAAAAAAAAAAGGAATTTAAGAGTGAGATTATCGGATTAATGCATTATTGAAGGTTTCTGAGGTTCTAAAACCTCATTGTCCCAATGATCCCATTAAAAAAATTTGGATTATTGTCACGGAAATTGACAACATTATCCGAAATGACCCCAACCAAAAAAAATTTAAAAAAAAAATTCTCCACAAAGCC
Source organism: Antiaris toxicaria (assembly GCA_035233585.1). Taxonomy (NCBI): domain Eukaryota; kingdom Viridiplantae; phylum Streptophyta; class Magnoliopsida; order Rosales; family Moraceae; genus Antiaris; species Antiaris toxicaria. The sequence goes on from CP141155.1 coordinate 5,956,525, forward strand.
CCACAAAAGAATGAAAGAGAAAGTTTTCCAAAACAAGAGCTTTCAGAAAATAACATAACAGAAAAAACAAATTGAAAATCAAAAAGATAATGTTCTTTCCAACCAAGAAGAAATGGCATTGCCCAGAATTCAATAAACCAAGAGAGAACCTCCAAATCTGCAGAACAAATCAATTGAATCTTGGGAAAAAAAAAAAAAAATCTTACTTTCCCTCGTATACTTTAGCATGAGCTCCTTCTCCAATCCTTGGGCCAACAAAGAGATGTTTTGGATCAATAAGCCATTTTGCATCCAATCTGAACTCATCAGCTGAGTAAAACCTACTCCCAGATTCCATCTTTTTTCTACACAAGAAAAAACTTCAATAACATCTATCCTTGTGTATGTATATGTGTGTGTATATAAATATGTGTGTTTGTGTGTGTGTGTATATAAATATGTGTGTTTGTGTGTGTGTGTATTATTCTGCTGAACTCTATAACCCATCACCATTCTTATAAAGAAGAAGCATTGGAAGGCTCACTGACAACAGAAGAAGAGGAAATGAATGGATAAGCTGACACCAAAAAAGGGAAGGAACTATACAAGACATGCTCTGAAGTAGTAGTGGTACTAGCATCTGTTCTGTTCTGCTCCAAACCACATCTCAAGAATGAAAACAGCCCAGAGATAAAAAAGAAATTGCCAAAAAAAAAAAAAAAGAGTAGGAAGAAAAAGAGAAAAAGAAAAGGAAAACTCACAGGTGGATGGATTGCCTTATTACATGTCCTTTTGAGGATGCAAGAGCATAAAAACCCACACGTTTCAGGCAGAGAGGAGATTGTGACACCAAACTCCAAAACCAAAAGCCCAAAGCCCAAAGAGATACCTTGAAAGTTTTTTTATGGGGAAATGGGCAGCATCCCCCAGAAATGGAAATACAAGAGAAGAGAGAGAGAGAGAGAGGGAAAAGTGACTTGCATACATGTATATGTATATGTATTTATATTAACTATAATACAGGGGAAATAATAAGATGGAATTATAAGACCACTCCATAATGGAGCTTGATTAAATGGGGAGGGAAGTGAGATGGAGATTTTGAGTTTAATTAATAAATCTAAGTGGGCACTTGATCTGCAGACAGAAGATCATGGAAGGGATCAAGTCTATGCTCAATTAAGAATCTGGCGTGTTATAGAGAGAGAGAGAGAGAGAATTGTGTATTGTAATAAAGACTGTGAAAGCCGTAAACTACTCAAAGAGCACATGAAACTGATCTTGTCAACATGGGGACAAAGCCACTGAATAAGAAATGCCATGTACTAAAAGTGTTATAGTTTCTACTTCCTAGTTTCTAGCTCCACTTTCTCCTACTTAAGTTTCACTTCAATAAAAGCATTTTTTTTAGGCTTATAGCCTTTGAGTTCAAGGTAAACGGCCAAAGAGCAATCATTATATATATACATATAAATATATATATGCCTAATTCATCTTTCATGCCACTTTACCAGTTACCACATTTTTGTCATCCACTTGGGTTATTTGTTCAAAAAATAACAATATAGACACGCGATTCCTTAAAAAAATGAAAAATGAACTTATTTACATTTGTGTGCTTTAGAGATTTAGGGGACAACTGTAAATTCTAAGCCAAGTGTTTTGGGTTAATGGGATGGTGTAAAAAGATGGAAACTTTTTTTTTTTTTCATTGCACCAAAACGAACACATTGGTAAAGAGGATGTTTAGATCATTAGCACACTACTTAATTGACTGCCGTCGAATATTCTACCATTATATTCCAAGGTACAAATTTAAGGGCCTCTTTAGAGAGGTAATTGAGATGGAGTTTTATTGATATTTTTAATATAAGATGAGTTGAGTTTTTAAAATATATATTTATGGGGTATTTATTTTTCATATTGTATTCGTATCATGTTTAAACACAATATAATTTTTATTCAAATGTAAAAATTTTACGTTCAAATATAATGTTTTTCTACAGTGCTTCAAATATATTTACTATTCCATAATATTTAAAAAATAAAAATTTTAAAATTCATTCACATCATATTCTAGTCATCACACTTTTTCTATTTACTTTTACTAATCACATCAATTTTTCAACTATAAAATATAATTCAAATACTTTTTATTTAAACACACATTAATGCAAAGCAAATATTTTTCATCTAAATACAAAATATATTCAATATATTACATTCAAATGCAATGCAAACATAATATATTTACCAAATGTCCCATTAGTTAAAAAGAAGTGAGAAAATATAATATTTTGAAGTATGTTAAAAAAAAATATCAATATGAATTTTCATTTATTCTTCTCAAAATATTGTATAATTTAAAAGACAACATCTCAATTAAACTTGTAATAATAAAATTATAGTTTTTTAAAATTTAAGTTTATTATACACATTTAGAAATATAAATAATAAAAAATAATGTTGAGTTAAAAAAAAAAGACAAAAATAAAGTTTTAGATGTGTGGTTTTTAAAACCTCCCCCAACATTCTTGATCGGATCTAATTATCCCTTCTTAAATTTTCAAGAAAAAGGACAGTGCGAAACTTCTCAAGGCCATTTTGGGACTCAAAGCCACTATAGATTTTCATAGTCACTACACACATGTTGATCTTTGCTGTGGGTGGGTAGTAATTTTAATCAAATGATGGCATCTTTAGTTGGGGAATTAGCGTGATAGATCTTTTAGAGGCTCTATTATGAATTATAATAAGATTTATTTTTTAATCTTTTTTATATAATTTAATAATTAATATTAATTATAATATATTTCAATTCATAATATTAAAAAATTAAAAAATTCAAGTTAAAAAAAAAAAAAAGAACCCCAACCCTGATAATCCTCCACTGCCACTACCCTCCAAACAACACCACCACCACCCCCCCCCCCCCCCCCAATGACAAGATTAACCCCAGATCTCATGGTCCTCGTCTCTATCACCATCGCGAGAATCTCCAATGTTAGAAAACTCGAGAAGTCAGAGTCACCGCTCACCTTCTCTCCCCTGCCGAATAAGTCATAGTCGTGACTGATTCAAAACTCGTGATTATCAACGGCATTGACGCAGCATCGCCATCTATCCCGCACGGGCTTGTTTCCTCTAACTTGTCGAGATCATCATATTCTTTAGCATTGGCGAATCTCTTAGCCCTATCCCTCTTCCTTATCCTACGAAACGATCCTCCAACCAACGATTCTCCAACCCAACCAATGAAACTTCTCAACGCCATTTTGGGACTCCAGCTACTTTAGATGTTTGCAAATCATAGTCACCACATACATGTTGATCTTTGTTTTAGGTATTAATTTTGATAAAATGGTGGCATCTTTTGTTAGGGAATGACTATGGTGAAGCCTTTTTTGGGAGGTTTTACTATAAATTATGATAGGGTTCATTTTTTAACCGTTTAAATATAATCAACAATCAAGACTTGCTTGTATAAGATAATTATGATATACTTTAACTCATATTATTAAGAAATTAAAAAAAAAATTCAAGCAAACCCACCCCCCTCGACCTGTGACCCTCCACAGCCACCACCCTCTTAACCCCCCTTCCCTCGAAGATGAGATCGGCCCTAGATCTCATGAACCTAGTCCGGTCCTTGTTGTTATCGCAATCGGTTAAATCTCTGACACTTGAAAACCCGAGAAGTCACAATCACAACTCACCCTTTCTCCCCTGCTGGAGAAGTCACACTCGCTATCGATCCAAAAGCTCGTGATTCTCAATGGCATCAACGCAACATCGCCATCCATCTAGCGCGAGCTTGATTCCTCCAACTCGCCAAGATTGTCATCTTCTCCCTCTTCACCTACAAAACGATCCCCCAATCCCTAATGAAGAAGAAGAGGGATTTATTTTTTTTTTAAAAGTCAAGTTTTTTATTTTTTTAAAATTATCAATCCATTATCATATAATATAAAATAAAATGCATTTTTATTATTATGAACAAACAATATCTCAACCATTAAAAATTTATTCAACAATTTAAGAATAAACCCAACCTATCACAGCCATTTTCCTTTTGTTGTGGGGATTTTTTTTTTTTTGAGAGAAATTAACAAAATACTTATTTATTTTAGTACATACAATTATAAATGACATGGGACAGCCAAGCAGGGCCATTTGGAGAGGAAACGAGACAAGCAACAACCAACCACCAGCAGAAACGACCAGGCAATTCATGGAAACAAAAGCCCCTTGTCGACAAATTCACTTCAAAATACAAATTTTTTTCAGAGTCGGCACCCTATAGGGGTCATTCCCTCACACTCCTCACACAAGTTACAACAGTTCCTCGCAACCCAATAAGCTGTGGGGCCAGAACCTGCTGGGGTGAATAAAATATTGAGCTTATAACGAAAGAGACAATGATATATATACATATCGACATATATATGTAATATAATATTCACTAAATATGTTTACAACTCCATGTCAACATTAAGTACACAGCATTATAAAGATAGACATGTTCCATAATCCAGAAGATGCGGAAAAAGCAAGGAACCTAAGCATTAAAAACTAACATAATAAAGATGGCGCATTTTATGTCCGACTTGCCACGATTTATTTATGACAAATATATATATATATATATACTACGGGAACCATAGAAGGTAGGCCTTGTTTACGCATTCTTCTCCCCATTGACAAGATCCATCACCACCTTCTTAATACTTCCATTGTTCTTTGCCAGCAGCTTCTTGTTCGTTTCGGTATCACAGAAACCCTGCCAAAAAAAAAAAAAAAAAAGGGACATATTTAGAGCCTTTGATTAAAACTAATAAATTAAAATAAAGGACAATATTTCTTAAGAGATCTTGACTCCTTGGGCGGTGAACTTACCATCTCCTCCAACTCCTCAAGGAGGGGATCCCACTCAGCAACGCCGCAGAGATCATCCACTGACTGCTCCAGATTGTATTCGTTCATGCGCAGAATCTCCTTGTTCAGATCAACCTGCTTAAAACCCATCTCTTCAAGCTCTCTGAGGAGGGCGTCCTCAAAAACATTCTTGGAGGTTCCTTGAGACGATGATGCTGCATTAACAACAAGAGATGCCGGTGTTGCATTGACAACCGGATATGGTGCAGGACAGGATGCAGCCGCAGCTGCAGGTGCGGTAGCAGGTGCAGGTGCAGGTGCAGGTGCAGGTGCAGGTGCAGGGGCAGGCTCAAACATAGATGCGGGCACAGGAGCAGGTGCAGGCTCGAACATAGGAACAAAACCAGGTGCAGGCTTAAACATAGGCACAGGAGCAGGTGTGGGTGCAGACACAGGCACAGCTGGGGCTGCTTCGGAGAACAAGTCGTTGTAGGATTCCTTGGTCAAGTCAATGATAGGATACGACTCACGTGACATAGAATCAGTAACTGAAGCAGGTGAGACACCATGGCCTACTAGCAAACTTTCATCTATGGGAAAATTAAGCTCCTCATTTCTCGGCCGCTGCACATTGATGGGCTTCACCGGTTCTGTAATTCCATCAAAGGGCCTGGGTAAGTCACACTCCAGATCTGTATGAATGTTCACATTTATGGGTTGAGGGTTGTTGGTGCCACTGGTCAATGGAGGCAGGCCCAGGCTCACTGGGATGCTCGAGGAAAATGCATTGCTCAGAGAAACATCAACCTGTGCGAATAAACAAAAGAGAAGGTTATTGGATGATAACAGCAAACAGGTGGAATTTGAGGAAAACTAAATGGGATAACAGCACATGCTCAACAGCTAAATTATCATGAACCAATGTTCTTGCAAGAGAAAGATACCTGGATAAGAACCCAAACACGCTGTCCAAATTTCTGGCCCGAAGGAGAAGCCATCCTCCAATAGGAAATGTATCGACCAGGGTGTTCAGGAGCAATAAAATCAACTGCAATGTCAAGTTCCCCATCCACTGGAACACCCTCAACAGGAATCTGCCATAGAATGAAGATCAAGTGATCAACAAAAAGTTCAAAACAAATCTGAACAGAACATGAAGCAATTAACAATCATAATAAAGTTATCCAGGGCAGTCTTAACGATATGTCATACACACCTCCATCTCAGCTGTAAGAGCCCCGGAAAATCTGTCTCCCCCAATCCACACAAGCTGGGATCCTTGGGGCCACACCAAACTACCATTGTTCCGCATCCGCCATATTTTGGTAAATGGGGTCAATGGGGCCATCAAGGTACCATCCATTACGTTAACATCCATAATAAAGCGGCTATCAAACTTCGGTCGGCCTGACTTTCTCAGGATATGTGGTAAAGCTGCGGGTATAGCCCATGGATGCTGCCAAAGAAGGGAATACAATTTAAGACAACATAGTTACTAAGCACAACGGACAGAAAAATTTACAAAGAACATACATACCTGCTCATGTGCTCCCTTGAATGATCGTGGATGCCGAAAAGACATTGGGCGGTCAATTCTGATGTAGTCAGACTCAATACCCATTTCTGAAAAGCAGATACTGCAAAGGTCATAGTCTTCTTTCCTGTATAAATGGAAACATACAACAAAATTTCAACAAGGAGTTTTAACAATAACCAACAATCATATTAACATCGACATTTGAAACTATAACATGATTCATACAATTTGGACTTGAACCGAGGCCCGGTTATAGGATGAACACCACAGCCGTCGCAGCGTATACCTCTGTGAAATATACCACCCATGGTTTCAGCATGATTCCTTTTAGAGGGATGGAAAGGACGGAAGGCAGCAGGAGGCAGGGCTGGGTTATTCAAAACCGGCACTCCAGAAAAAGGACATTCATTGAAAGGATTGTTGAAACCATCAGGAGTCGGGAAAGGACACTTTTTCACATGCTTCATTGGAACAGAAGAACTCGTAGATGCTTCACCACCAACCGACTTCCCTTTGAGGCTATCGTCCTCCTGCTTCTTCTCCTTCCTGTCATTAACAGCAGAAACAGCAACTGGTATGGATTTCAGATTAGTAGGCTCAGGTGAATCACACTCTGCGGGAGGTTTGTTGAGATCAACAGAAGGGCGGACAGGAGTATCTGTCGCCGCTGCACCACCATTGCCATTTCCACTGTCCACCGAATTGTTTTTGGGCGCCTCCTGGTTTGATTCTGGACTTATTTGGGGAGATTTCAAACCAGCAGCAGCTGATGGAACCTCGGGGCTAGCTGAAGTGGCATTTTGAGTACTTGTCTCTCCAATCAACAGAGGCAGTGAGAAGGACAACCCAATCCTTGAGAGAGAATCGACAAGGTTTGCAACAGCAGGACTTGTAGATGCAACCTTTGAGGCCGATTCATGTGAGAGCTTCAGAAGCGCCGCCCGAAGAGGCTCTGGTACAGGTTTCAAAACTTCAGTTGCAATGCGGTTCATGTTAGGCAACGGAGGCTGATCGCTTAATGATCTTAAGGGGGTAGAACTTCCACTTGATCTAGCATAAGATCTACCACTTTTGTCATTATTCAACTGTACATCAATCCTCAAGAATTTCAGCTCCTGCTTCATCACATCACGCAGATCATCATCATCGACTAGTGTCACTATATCACCATCTTCATCGATATAGGTCAGGGTAATATCAGCATCAGGGTTAAGGTTAAACAGACTTAAAACTTTTGCCTTCAATCCATCCATGTCAAGATCCAGTTGATCATTTCCATTGACAGCAGCATTGAAGCGTCGGAGTGTATCCCCATACTTAACCTGTGAAAAAACCAAATTCGTCGATACAAGAAACAAAATTCACTAAACACAATAATGTAACATAAATGAGAAGGAAAAATGGGGTTTTGACCATCAAACATTTACAGGAAAGCCAATTTCTTTAAAGATTGAAAATTTAAACATAATTTTATATCACAAGTACATAAACGGAAGCGAGTTTAAATATTTATGGCCAATTTTCTTCGGCTCCTTTCTATAAATCTTCTGAAACCCATATCCAGAACAAAGTAAAGTTCACGACTTTTTCACAAGCCCAATTAAGAAGCCGGAAAAAAAAAAAAAGCTAAAAATAAACAAACAAACAAATAAATAAAGAGCCTCGAATTTTTCACACAACTCACCACACCCAAAGAAACAAACTTTTCTCAGCATACAAACAGAAAATTAACCGGAGAAACAGCAACACTAAACGCAAACAAACCAAAAAACAAAAGTATCAGAAACCACAGAACCGTACCTTGATCACCATGGAAGACGCCATAGTTTGACCAAAGCGAAACCAACACGAGAGTGCGTAGCCGTAAGCCGCGAAACCCAAAATCTACAGAAGCCAAAAGAGAGAGAAACAAAGAAAGGGCTAATCCAGAATTGAGCAAAGGTTAGAGAGAGAAATCGTTCGGGAAAAAAAAAACAGAGAGAGAATCGGAGGAGGAGGAATCGGAAAAGGAAAAGGAAAGGATTTAAAAATTGAAAATTGAAAAAAAGAGGGGAGAAAAAAAAAAGAGGGGAAATTGGGGGTGAGAGGTTGTGGAGGGAGGGAAGCTGAGAAGCGTAACCGTAAGCCGCTCTGAGCGCCTCGCTCTCTCCCAGTGAGTAGCTGTGTGTGTGTGTGTGCCTGTGGAGGCTGTTCGTTCTTCCGTCGTGCTTGTTTGTTTTTGTTTCTCTCTCTCTCTCTCTCTCTCTATAAATATATATATATACACACACATATATTATTATTTTAATGTGATTTTGGCTTAGCGCTTAAGAAATTTCCTTGACTTTTCTGTTTATTGTTTCTTGTTCCCAACGACAAGGGAAATAAAAATAAGAAAAATAAATTAATTTCTTTTAACGAAATACCATCGTTTTTTTTTAATATCATCTTTTTTTTAATTTAAAAATAAAGAGATTTGAATCTCATATTTTAAATAGATTCGAATAATAATATTATTAAATTATGTTATATATTATTATTATTTAAATAGTAGGTTTTATCCTATTTTTATGCTAATTATTTTAATTTTGTGAAATTTGTTGTTTATAGAACAAATTATTAGAAAAATTAGATAGAAAGTAACATTGATGAATTAATGATTAATCATATCTTAAGTTATTTACTCTAAAAAAATATAATTTTCCTAATTTTATTAAACTTAAGCTATTTATTAAACGATGGATATTGTTTTTATTTTGTATTAATAGATGTAACTCCCTATGTTTTTTGTTTGGTTGTATGTCCAATCTAATAAAGTTAGTCACATAAAGGGCTAGAAATGACCTTTCACTGTAAGTATTTGGCGTCAAACTATTAGAATTTTATATCAATTATAATACTGTGATGAAAAAGTCAATTTATGTATAATTATTGACGTACCTTTTCCATTTTTGATCGGTATAATTTCGTGCATGTGTTAGCGCTTAACGTGTTTTATTGCCCTTTGTGTGTTTTATGTTTTATTTATTTAAATATTAATTATATTATATTTTAAATTTAATATAATTATTACTTTTTATTTTTTATTAATCACATTATTTTTTTTATCTTTTTTTTCCTCTACTTTTATCTATTACATCACATATTTATTATTTAAAATATAATTTAAATATTTTTCATCCAGATATACATTACATTTAAATGTAATATAAATATTTTTTATCCAAATGTAAATCACATTCAATACATTAAATTCAAACGTAATACGTATATCTAACATCCCCTTATTAAAATTTACTAAGAAATATGAGTTATGTTTGTATTTTTCAAATTTAAAAAAAATTACAGTTTAAAAATTATAAATATGTATTTACTCAATCAATCGTATTTATTACTTCGTAAACGTTTTATTTACTCTATGCATTTCTATTTGGGGTACATACACATTGAAATTTGACTAGTAACCTACTTTAAATTTCAACACCTAGTAAAACCCCCCTGAAAAAGCAATACAATACCTCCATGGCTCCATAATTTCTTTAGAAAAGGCCATATTATTTAGGACTTTAAGACTTTGGTTGAGGTTGGTGGGTATAATTTTCAGTGTAATACGGTTGATTTGTTTGATTATTTCGGTTAAGTCGGTTTTTATTATTATTATTATTTTTTACAGCGCTAAATATGATACATAAAATGATGGGAAGTTATTGACTTATACCACTTTCTATTTCTTCTTTTATTGACATCATTTTCACGATAGATATCAACTTTGTCTAAAAAACACATTTTCATGAGTTATCAAGTCCCTATTACTACCGGTGGTAAAAAATTAAAATAAATCAGTGGTTTACTTCGAGTAAACTAGTGGTTTAAAGGAGGTACAAAAAAGAAATTTCATCACAATAATATAGTAAACTATTTGTCTAATTTTGATTAATTCAGAACCTCTAACCAGAAAAAAAATCCTTCTATGATAATTTTCATATGATTTGGGCTGCATTACAATTGAACCCGACAATCACTTGTGTCGGTAACCATCCTGATTTTCAATTCTCAATTTGGGGACAGATAGTCACCTACCAGGTGATCCTGCAAAAAAAGTTGATTTTTATGAAAACTTAACAATCGTAAAATTAGGAATAATTTGAATCAGAAAACAAGTTTTCAGTAGGGTATGAAAACACAATTACGAGAATCTAATTAATTTTTCAAAATGAATATAAAAAAGTACTTTTTTTTTATGTGCATTGTCCCTTGGCTGTCCGTTGTCTTCCCTGCCTTTCCTTTTTTTTTTTTTTTTTAAGAAATATAAGTCAACAATATTTTAAAAGAAAATAATTAAAGAGGGTTAATAATAAGGTACATAAATTATTTTCTAAAAGTAAATAGTTTATTTATTACAAGTAAATAAATTATTTATTAAGAATATATTATTTACTTTAAGAGATCATTTGGAAGCAATTTTGGAGATTAAAACCAATTTCTTATATTTTTTCCCATCTTACCACAATTTCTTATTATTTATATCTTCAAAACTCTACAGTAAATTTCAAACTTTTAAAAGTTTATAATTTTACGTATATCAATTCAAATAAAAATTTTTTTAAATTGCATAAAATTTTGAGAAAAATGAAACAAGATCTATTTGATAAATTTTTTTTGAATAAATTTTTTAAGATTTTATACTTTTTCACTCTAAATAGTTTTTTTTGCCAAATACAATTTTCAAAACTTATTTTTTTTTCAATAAAATAAATATCTCTAAAACTTCAATACTATTTCTATTTACTTTTTTTTTTTTTGCAAATATACTATTTAATATGATATTTGTTCTTTCCTATTATTCTTTTTTCTTTTTCTTTTTCTTTTTAATTTAAGGTTAGGAAGTCAAACTCTATCTACAGTTTTTAATTGAAATTGGATATAATATTATTGTTAAAATATACCTCAGATACTATTATTTTTTCTTTTTGCTATGACTACTATTCTTTGCTTTTAATTATTATTACTATTATTATTATTATTATTATTATGCAAAATATTACTTTGAAGACTTCTTTACTTGTCATAAATAAGAAAAAAAGAAGGGAAAATGTTTGATTTGCGTATAAAAATAATAGAACCTAGATTTTTAGAGAATGTGAAAAGGAAAATCAATTCTAATTTGAATCAACGATATTATTTTTTTCAATTAATAAACTAGTAAATTACTATCATAGCCGTACTAAATTTTAACTAAATTACTCTCAGTATTAAATATATATTTTTTTATTTAGTAATCATTAAGGATCTATATTTCTCTTCACTTCCTAACAGTCATAGATGCTAAATGAGGTATTATGATCCCCCATTTCTTTTCTTTCATTTAAAAAAGAGAGAGAGAGAGAGAGAGAGACAATAGGCATATATTACTTAGGTAAGAAAAATAAAGAGATTTGAGTGCAGCTTTCTTTTGATTTTCCTTCTTTATTTGAAATCCCTCATTGAGTCACTTTCCTTATTATATATTTTTTTCTCCTCTACCAATTAACCATGGACCCCAAAATCTTTTCATTAATTCCCCTTCTCCCTCTCTTTTCATTATTTCTTAAAAAAAAAAAATTATTATAATTCTCTTTTTATAAAAGAGGCTTAATTATTGAGGGGAAAGAAAAACCAATCATAGAACTTTTGAGTTATAACATTTAGCTGAAAAATCATACATGAAGTTGAAGAGATGAGTAAACCAATTAATAATTATCTCCAAAGTCCACAATGTCAAAATCCAGGGGACAATTCATAAAATATGAACATAAGAAACATAAACTTATAAGAAACCAAACACAAACTGTTCCAATTCAAAAAAGTCTTTATAAGTACTATATCAAATTTCACCAAAAAAAAAAAAAAAAGAAGCACTATTTCCAATTAAAACTAGAAACCGTATACTTTCACAAAGAGAACAAGTGAGACTCCCTTATGCCAATCACAGCCACGAGGCTAAAAACTGTGGCGCAAGCCACAGCAACAAAGCCTCTCTCTTTGACCAAAACTCCGACCAAGAACATCGCCACGTCGTTGGTGATCGTCCTTCCACGCTTGACCAAGACCCGGCGGCGATTCCCCGCAAAGGCCAAGAGCACCAACACCGTGATCCACATCACCATGGTGGCTCTAGCGGCGGCGACCAGGCCCAATGCCAAGGCCACAACACCAACACACAAAAGGGGTAACGTGGACAAGTTCACACAACTTGCCCATTGTGTGATGATCTTGTCTTTGCGAAACAAGAGGATGGAAAAGAATGCTAAAAGAGAAAACAAGGGCAATAAGGCTATTATTGATGTTGTTGTTGTAGCTCTTGTTTGTGAGACACCCATGTGGGATCTGTGAAGTTTCTTTATGAAAAAGAAGATGAGAAGAAGATGAAGAGGACTAATGTGGGTTGGAATTGAGGGTGTTTTGTTGCATGATTTGAGGGTGTGATTGTGAATATAATATTGATTTGATGAGCTTGAAATGGTTGAGGAATGGAATTGGCAAGCATGTGCTGCACATGGGGAGAGGCAAAACCAAAAAAAAAAAAAAAAAAAAGAAGGGAGTACCCACTAGATATGCAATATACATTGCCCTCATTATGGTACTATGGCTCGAAAATAATTTGTAGTAGAAAATAATGTGCTTAGTGGGTTTTGGGAGTATTATATTGATATATTTCCATGTTTGGCGCAAATGGTCTTAACAGTGGATAGTGGAAAGAACCATAAGAGGAGGCCTTAAGAAGAATCTTTTTACCTTTTCCTTTCCTTTTTTTTTTTCTTTCTTTTTTTTTTTTTTTTTTTTGCTTGAAACATAAGATTAAGAAAAGGATTGACCCCAACAAAGCAGACAAAGCAAGGGATGCACTCTAGTGATTGACTTGGTTGAGGAAATTTTAATCTATTTTTAGCATGGGGCTCTTGCCTTTTTCTTTAGGAGGCAATTCAAGGGCAGACTATAAATTTTACTTTTTCTTTGAATAAATTAGTCCTGTTTGGCATACTATCTTTAATTGAAAATTATGGGAGAATCTAATATGAATATATGTATGAGAGAGAGAAAAATGGATGTGGTGTGGATTGTAAAAAAGTAAAAAAAAAAAAAAAGACTAAAATTAGAATAAATTGAAAATTTTAAATTTAAGACAGTGACGCACAGTTTTTTTAATTGATTTGGGTTTCAGACCAAGGCAACCTTTGCTGAGAAAATTTAGGAAGTCGGTCCTCCTCAATAGCCATCTTTAGTTAGGTGCTCTCTTGTAAAAATTATGCCCCTCTTGAAATTTGAATCAAAAGGGATAAAAAAGGATATGAATCTAAGATATTTAAGGCAGGGCATAAATTTTTATGTTTTCCCTTTCTTCTTCTGATTCTCCCTTAATTATCAAGGGAGATTTGGGACATGATTTGGGCTTGCTAAATAAAGTGCATGGTCTGTCTGTTTTACTAATATTTGTGGTAGGTTATCATTTTATAGCATTTTTTTTGGTCATTCTTGTAGATGTGCCCTTATTTTTAACTCTTTTATTATAATAATCATTATTTTGTTGGTATTATGATAATCATTGATACGCTTGCTTTTTTAATTATCAAATTTAAATTAGCTTTTGCAAGTTTTAGAAAGAAAATTGTCTTAATTATTGATGGATTTTTGGTGTCGATATTCTTTTGAAGATTTAATTACTAATTTTTAATAAGAAAAAAGATTTAGTAGATGAAAAATCTTTGGAACTGAAGTCTTGGCGTGGATGATATTATAAAAAATCATGATATTTTGAGGAAAAACTGAAAAAAAAAAAAAAAACGGATTAAGAAAAATTCAACCTACAAGCTTAACAAAGCTGATATTTTACCTTTCTCTTTTTTCTTCCCTTTTTTTTCTTTTTTTAAGTTTTTAGTTTAGAAGACCTATTTCCTTTCTTTTAATAAAAATTTTGCTTTTATATACACGCAAGCAAAGCAAAACAAAGCAAAAAAAAACAAAACAAAACGTGACAAGCACGAGAAGCGCCATATGGTATCTTTAGATGGATGAATGAATAGCATTGTAAAAAATGTCATTCGCTCTTGTAAAAAGTTATACAGATGTAGAAAAATTAAAAAAAAAAAAAAAAAAGTGTTGTTTGTAGCTCCCCTTCTTGCTACTTTTCTACTTTGCTGTTGAAATTGACTTGTTTGTATGAATGTTTCTAAACTTTTAAAATTTAATAATTTAGTTTTTAAACTTTTTTTTTTTTAATAATCAACCTCCTAAACTTATAATTTTTAATAATTCAATTGCTCAAAACTGTTAAAATTTGGATGATTCTTTAAATGTAATTAACACATAATAGTCCAAGAAGAGATTGTTGATCATTTTTTTTTCTTATTTTCAATATAATTTCTTTTGAAATATTTAACTTAATTAAATTATTCTCAAATTTAAACTCAAACTTTAGAAGAAAAAAAATTGTATTCACATTAAACAAAAATGATCAATAATGTCCCTCTTGAACAATAATATATAAGTTTTATGTATATAAAAAAGAACTACTCTAATTTTAATTGATTTAAACAAAAAGGATTAAATTATCAATTGCCAGAGAATAAAGTTTAAGAACTAAATTGTTAAATTTAAAAAGTTTAAAAGGCATCCTTACAAATAAGTCTTTGAAATTGTTTGAAACCAAATTCCATCTGAATACGAGGAAGTTGCTTATTATAAGAGTTTGATATGCTTAAATAAAATTTGCACATGCTCATTTTGCTTTCGAGTTTCATGCTAGTTTAACAAGAACTTCTTTAGGGGGAAAAAAAAACAATAAAAATAAAAATAAATAAATGGTATTCACTTCAATGCATGTGTGCAAAATATTGCCATGCTACATGATCAAATTCAAAACACCAACTTCATTAACTTGTTACCATTTCTGTTGAGAGGCTCTTTTGGCTTTTGAGAGTATGATTTGGTTGCTTTTGCTTCACTTATTTTGAATTCCATAGTAAATATTGCAAAAACTCTTTACATACCCCACGATAACACTAACTTGAGCTTGATCACGCTATACCATTTTCCGGGGGACTTGAATTGTAAATTCTCTCCAATGCTTTTCTTGCCTGAACAAATAGAAAACAAAGAAAATTGTTGTGAGAAAAATAGTTTTATGGATGTATACTTAGTAGCATTAAAAACACAAGGGAACCTATTTTTCTACTAAAAAAAACAAAAAAACAAAAACAAATATAAAAGGGCACTTGAGATTTCATTTACTTGTTCATCCCAATTTGTGCTTAATGCGATAGCCAAGAGCAAAAGTGCTTGTAGAGAACTCCCACATATGATACCCATCCAAAGTCCCTGATATTTTTTTGGGCTTCATTAGATTTACAATTCTAAATAGCTTTTTTCTTTTTAGTTATGAATTACTTATTACCTTTCCTCCAAAGTGAAAGACAAAAGTCAAGATTATAGCACAAGGAAGACCCGCAAGGTAATAAGCTCCAAAGTTCACATATGCACCAATTTTCTGCCACCCACACCCCCTAGCAACACCTACATTTTGTTTTCGATGGCATCAAGAATATCGATTTTATGGTCCGATGAAGACGGAAAATTGGCAATACAATAACAGAACACACCTGACATAACTCCCTGGATTCCGTCCATGAAATTGGACAAAGCAAGCACGGGCATAACCGCGGCCAAATACCTCACAACTTCCTCCTCGTTGGTGTAAATATAGCCCCAAGTGTCTCTTGCTAAGACTGCAATCACGCTTACTACAAGGCCCTCTATCGCAGCCAAGAATATCACAATCTGTGTAGCCAAACGTGCCGCTCGAGGATTCCCAGCGCCTAGCTCGTTCGATACTCTCGTGCTTTAAAGCTCGAAGACAATGAAAGGATGTCATAAGATGGAGGTGATGTTACAACAATGACAAGAGTTTTTTAAGTTTTGGTCAAGTGTACCTAACAGCACTACCAAACCCGTAGGGGATTCTATAGACGATCATACTTGTGTTGAGGCTGCAGAAAAAGTTGCTCAAGCTAACGATTTAGAGACTATCAAGTTCGAATTTTAAATTTCGATATAGAGGAAATGAGGTCCAAACCTGATCGACATCATTGATGTCTCAAGCTTCGGATTGGGAAGAAGACCGGACATGAGAACAAGAAACTCATATGACCAATACTCTAAGCTGATGCGGGTCAAAGAGACAATCAGAGTACGTAATTAGTCGCTTAAGACATAGCGGTGAGGAACGCGGATAAAGCTCTAGAAATAGTGAAAGAAAGGATTGAAGTTTGAGCTCACCAAGCCATAAGAGCTGAAGGTATACCTAGCTTTAAAAAGCCAATGAGATTCCTCATGCCTTCCTTCGAAAAGCCTCTCCAAGTTTTCTGACATGAAGGAGAAAACTTGATGTAGATCACCAAAATCAACACATTGGTCCAATACGAGATGGTGTTGGATAGAGCAGCCCCTTTGCTACCAAACTCAAATTTAAGAACAAAAGCCCAGCACACCAAGACATGAACCAAGCTTGTAATCAAGGTGCTTATCACCAAAGGCCAAATGTTGTTCTGAGCTTGCAAGAATCGGAGTTGGCACTGAAGAAGGCCGTAAGGTAAAAGGCTAGGAATCAGCCAACGCGCATATAGCCCTGCCTGCGCTGCGATCTCGGGGTCTTGTTTGAGGCTTATGAAGATTTGTTCGGTGTTGAACCAGAGGAGAGCTATAGGAATGCACATAAGTGTTATAACAAACATGGCTCTTTGCATGTGAACACCAAGCATATGATACTGCTTTGCACCATAAGCTTGTCCACAGAACGTTTCTAGAGCGCTTCCAATTCCCAGCTGCTCATGAGCATGACAAGACAAAAAAAAAAAAAAAAGTTTGTAATTTATGACAAATGTGAGAAAATGGTTTTTACAGTGTTATCAGTCTTGGAAAGCCTTACCATGAAACTGAAACCAGTAACTCCGGAGAAGGAAGAAGCCATGGACGAGCTTGATAGAGAAAGCTCCCCAAGATGGCCAATGAACATGACAGAGATCATAATTAGGCTATTTTGTAAGAAGCTAACCAAAACCAGTGGTCCTGCCAAGCACAATTGCTTCTTCAACTCTGTTACAACTTCGGATTTGTGATGGCATTCGCTTGTTTCGGTTTTCGAGATTAAAGGAGCTTCAGGAGATGAATTGGGAACTTCTTGATCCATATTCCCAGGTGTATCTTAAATCTGACGAAATGGAGAAGAAAGGGTAGTGTTTAAATGCTTTTGTACGTTTTAGTCTTCAGAAAATAGAAGAAGCTTTTGATGGTTTGAGTCGAGTTTTTTGGCCGCTAAAAAGTTTGATGAGCCCCATAGAATACTAGTAGATATGAGAACTTCTTCCACGGCAGGTTACTTCGGTTTTGCAATGTTTTTGTTTTGCAATCATTTTGATTAAATTTAACGTCTACGTCAATAAAAATAAAGTCAATAAAAATACTCTATTGAAGAAAATTCCTACGTGAAAAATCTATTTTTGAAGGAGGCCATTTGGCTTGAGAGGATCTTTCCGAAGAAACTGAACAAAATATTTCAGCCGTTTTTTATAATAACTTAGATCAAGTATTCCTGGCGGTATGGACTTTGTTGATAGTATTTTGTTTATAACAAGTCCTACTTCCTGGAAGGGTTTATGATTGTAAGTATAATCGAACGATAATCTCACATCTAATTCTATATGTTTTCAAAAGAAATCAAAGAATTTCTTGTTCTTAATAAACCTCTAGAATTTGTTTAGTCTTTTTTTTCTAATAAATGATCAGACTTTAAAATAATAATACAAATAATAAATTATTGTTATTATTATTATTATTATTATTGTGCCAGGTGATTTTTGCACTATAAAATTCTTAAAAAAAGCCTTGGGCATATTACCAAGTTTGGGATTCCTCCAAAATTACACCAACGAGAATCCAATTATTATTCCAAATTTTTAATGTCTAACTTACATGATGCATAAATTATCACTTTATTACTGTCAACTGTTTAAAAAAGTTATTATTTTTTTATAATTAAAGGATTGTATTTATTAATAAAAAAAATCTACTCAATATTGAATAAATTGATACATACAGAAATTTAGAGTAGAGGTATAACTAAAGGTTTGGAGAGGAATACTCCTACCTAATATTACAAAACGTATTGTCAGTAAATATATGTTGTCTGCAGTATTAAACTGTAAAGAGGATCATACAACACTTAAATCTTTACTCACAAACTTATCATAGAAAGTTCATTTATCATCAGACCACCCCACACCTACGGTGATATCATATAAAGATTCTTCATGATGAAATAATTGGGGAGAAAAGAAGTTTGAGGGAAGAAAGAAAGTAAGGAGTAAGGGCTCGTTTAGTATAATGTTTCAGCCCCAAGATTTTTGGTTAAGTTTGAAATTAAGTAAATTATAGAATAAATTTTGTATTTAGTATTGACGTTTGAATTTAAAAATTTTATCTTAAATTAAAAATGTTTAGATGATAAAATTTAGATTTTGACTTGTATTAAGAATTATATTTTAGTTTATTTTATTTATATGATTGATACTTTTTCTATATAAGAAAAGATTTATAAATAGTGTTTTTGAGTGTAAAATATTGTATAAATTATAAATTAAAAAATTTAAAATAGAATCGTAAATAAAATGATAGATTAAATTCAAATATAATTTTTTTAAACTCGAATTTTAAATCTCAACGGGAGCTTTGAAGAAGCTTGGAGAGAGAGAATACATAATGGAGAAGAGAGACTAGAGTGGATAGGAGGTACAACAAACATGTGAACAAGGCATAGGAAAAACTTTCCAAAGTATGGTTTCATATTTTATTCAAAAAAATAAAAAATAAAGTGAAACCACTTCTCTGAGTCTGTCTGAAAAAGCCCAAACAATACAACTAAAAGAAAAAAAAAAAAGAAAAATTATAATAAATAAGCCTTTTTACCAAAAAAAAAAAGAGTTAAATAATAAAGTTTTAAAATATTTAAAGTAAATTTAAAATAATATATCTGTAAGGGATAATATATTATCTGAGAATTTGTTATTTATTATTGTTTATTTTAATTATTTGTTTCTTTGCTTGCACTTCAAACTCATCTCATACTAAACTACCTCTAACAGGACATAACCAAGTAATTTTAGACGTACGGCGCTGCCCAAACTGTAGGAGACTGCTTTGCAGTCACGTCCAGTTGAGGCGAGTCACAAATCACAAATCATGTTGGAATGATAGCATAGGGAAGGAAAAACATACATGAAATTACACTATTAATCTTGTATTATTTAACAATGAGTTTGCATAGTAGCTAAAAACCCAGGCGATGTTGAGAGATATTATTATATTTTTATAATATTTATTATAATATTTACATGCGTATATATAATAGATTTAAAAAAATTTTATCATTTGTATATTTTAAACTAATTTGATTTTTAAGTTGTATAAATATTTTAAAATTTTTTTATTGATAATATTTGAATCATTCAAGAATACAATTATATAAAATTCAAAAAATTTCTCTTATTTTCAACGTTATAAACAGTTAATTTTTACTTTATAAATTTATTCATTTTCAAGTTTTTATAAATATATTATATTTAGTGGACACATCTATTATTTGTAATTATTTTATCTGCATCATTCAAGAATACGATTATACAAAATTCAAAATTTTAACTTATAAATTCGTTTATTCTCAAGTTTTTACATATACACATCTCATCTCATTTTCATTTATTTAATTCTTTCATTTATTCCACTAAAGTTTTTCTCTTAGTTAAAAAATTTCACAATACGGTTACTGCGTTATTATTATTTTTTATTATTTTAGTTATCATAAGTTGTATTCTTATTTTCGTTGCGGAGCATTCTCAAGGAGAATTTTAATTTTTCATTTTATTTTATACTTTTATAATGCTCCATCTTTTATTTATTGCTGTAACGATTGATTAGGAGTGTAACTATATTTTATAATTATATTGTGAGTCGAATTATATTTTATTTAATTATATCCTCACAATAGAAGTTTTCTAATTATTTCTGTATATAATTATATCCTCTCATTATAGATTCTGTCACACACATTACATAAGAGATAGGTGTACATCCACCAAAGCTTTTGTTTTTTGTTTTGTTTTCTACGTTTTGTTTTTTAGAAGACTTGAAAAAAAAAATCCCTTTTGAGGACAAAAGATAAAGAAAAAAAAAATGTAAGCATTTTGGGACGTGTGGGGTCGTGACATGTGGTTGAATTTAATAGGTAATATTTTATTATAATAAAAAAAATAAAAACTTGTTCACATTTTTTAAGGGCTGAGCAATCCTTCTTTTAGTGTGTTTTTCGACTGTCTGCCCACTAAAACAACACCACCTCCGCCCTCTAAATATCCTTTTTTTTTTTTTAATATTTTTAACCAACACCCAATAAAACACCTTACATTTTCCTGTCACTCTCTTTCTATCCCCTCTCCCCTTTCTCCCTCTAAAAGTTCTTAGTTTTGAAGAACGCTACAATGACAGATGAAGAAAAGCCACAAATCATAGGGGAAAAAAAAAAACAAAAATATATATTGAAGTACATTTTAACCTATAAAAAAGTTCCCTACCTATGTTCCTTCTATCTATTGCAGGTCAGAAAAAAAATTTTTTTTTTCTCAACCCTCTAGAACTCTCCGTCATCTCTTTTAGTTTTTTCTCACCCTCTTGATCTTTCCCACTCTTTCGCTCCCCCACCCTTCCTCCCTTCTCCTTCTCGGTCTCCATACTCATAATTTTACTGCTTATTTATTTTTCTTTTATAACTATCTAACAAACCCAAATCCAAAATTAAAAGAGAAAAGAAAAGAAAAAAAATCCTTATTTTAAAATCCCAAGCTTTTTTTTTTTTTGACAAAACTCTTTTTTCTGATAATGATGAAATCAAAGTCCTATTTTTCTTTTAGTCTTTTTTTTAAAGTAAAAATTTTCTTCTAATCTCTTCCTCGTTGTTCTCTAACTATCTTTCTTTCTTTATTGTTGTTGTTGTTTTTTTTTTTTTTGGCTTCTCTCTTTCTCATTTTGTTTCTCTATTGTTTTCTCCTTTTAAAATCCTATTTTTCTTCTAGTCTTTTTTTTTTAGTGAAAATTTTCTTCTAGTCTCTTCCTTGTTGTCCTCTAACTCTCTTTCTTTCTCTATTGTTGTTGTTTTTTTTTTTTTTTTGGCTTCTCTCTTTCTCATTTTGTTTCTCTATTGTTTTCTCCTTTTTCTTTTTCCTTCTCACACAGAAGAAATGTAAAAAGATTAAAAACGACTAAGGGTAAAATTGGCACACCACTGTCCTAGAAACAGTGAATTAATAGCATTTTTTCCCTTTTACTTTAGTATATATAATAATGTGTAACTAAATTAGATATAGATAAATTATGTACTCTAACGTGACATAGTTGCAAGTATAATCTAACTTAATTTCGTACATAATTCAATTAAAAAATGTAAAATTTAAATTCTATATCCTCAAATTCAAAAAAGAAAAAGAAAAAGAAAAAGGACTATCACGTGACAATAGATGATTTCAAGAGCACATTTAACATAGCTTTAATATTTTTAAAAGAAACTGCTGATTTTATTGATCAATGCAATCCAACAACACTGAAGAGGAAATAATAGACGGGGTTTCATACAAGCAAACAGGGTACTTGTTTAAGTTAAAGCCATATTGGGATAAAATGTGAGCCACCCTTTTAGTTGATCTCCCAATATGGGTAACAAAAGCTTGAGAAAAGGATCCAAGCAATGAACGTATATCATCTAATACTGGACAATCCAACGCAAGCTCAGACCTATTATGTGCAGTAGAGACCACATTATTAGTATCCGATTCTACCTCTAGGACTCCAAGGCTGAGATTATTAGTGAAATTTAACCCTTCTCGAAGAGCAAGACACTCCGCAGAGAGAGGCGTAAATCCACCGGCCAAAAAACAAGACAAAGCACCCCAAACCACACTCAAATCATCACGAACAACTGCTCCAATTCCTATCGTAAGAGTTTGTCACCCAAATTCTATTTAACTCATAAAGTTTGCGATGTGATAAATTATGAAAACATTTTGAGGTCAAAGGTTTTATTATTAGATTTTTGACAGCCGCGCATTATTTTTACTTTTTATATTAATTTTCAATATAATAAATTTCTTCTCTTTTACTTATGATTTTTCCCTATTTAGGATTTTACATGTAAATCTGTATGTTTTTGTTTTTGTTTTTGTTTTCTGTTGCCTATTCTCACCTATTTTCATAATACCTACCTCATTCAAACCTGGTGTAGTGGCCGCATCAACATTAAGTTTGAGAGAGTGCCTGCCTGGTGGCCTCCAAACCTCCAAGCCAACGTCACAAGATTAAAGTGGATCCTCGTGGTGCAAGATGGTCTATTCTCCAAAGCTTACCAGAGCCAACTCCAAAATCCTCGCAAGGTCGCTCATCTCAGAACCATGCATTACCTTATTCCATTCTCCCCAAAGTTTCCACACAAGCCAGCAAAAAAGCAAGACATCCTCTCTCGACAATTCCTTTCCCAGATGGTGAAGAATGTCTGCAAAGGGAAGTTTAAACAATTTGGAGACAGCCAGCCACACTTCGACAAAGCGCCAAACCTCTAAGGAGAATGAACACTCCATTAAAGCATAGCTTTAATTTTACTTAATCATTAGAGACAAAAAAAAAAAAAAAAAAAGGAAGAAGAAAATGTGGCCATTAGTAATCATTTAAAATCACATTTGAAATCAAAATTTTTAAAAAATAAAATTTACTAATGAGTATAAAAATGACAAACATGGAATTTATAATATCTAATTTAAATGTGTATTGACACCTATAAGGGTAGATGGATTGGTTGAGAAGCGAGTCTTTGTCAGTTCTATCTTCTTTTTTTTCTAGGTTCCAATCCTGTAACCTCATACATGTTTCAGTTTAACTGTTGAAATATAAAAAGGCTGTTCAAACAATACTGAACCTAGTTGGATGTTAAACTAAACTAGTTAAAGGCTTATTATCCTCTATTATACCTAGAAAAATTATTTCCCATCTGTTTGGGACGTATCTATTAGGATAATAAAGCAACTACCATCCAAGTCTTTTTTTTTTTTTTTTAAATAAACAAACTTAAATGTGTGTTCACCCCTAGTTGATTAAATGTCATGAAATTCACTTGGATTCACAATTTGAAAGAGTTATTCATATATCCACTTTTCAAAAAAAAGCAAACAAACAAAGACTTATTGATACATTAAATAGATAAATATAAAGTCATCCATCCTCTACAAGATAATATGTCTATTTTAACCTAAAAGGTGCAAATTAAAACCTCCAGCAAAGTTTGGATAACATTACTTCGAATAAAACAATTAAAATTAATTAATTAGCCAGAATAAGCATGATTTATAGACAAAATCTTTCAATTGAGAATATTCATTGGCTTAAGACGAAGAGAAATATTTATCTATTTTATTTAATTATTCAAATAAATTAATGATATATTATTATATCTAATTGAAATAATCATTTCATCAAAGAAAAGCCAAGACCGTTTGGTGCAATGATGACAACAATTTCTACTCTACGTGTACTTAGTCGACCCAAACGTGGGTCATATAATTCTAAGAACTATATGTCATTATGCCAGCAACATAAGATATAAGATAGATATGGAAACTTTAAAAAAAGTTCATAATAATGGGTGTAGTGGACCCAAGGTAACCTTTCAAATCACTCAATATTAATACTACTAAAGCTAATGAGTAATTGTAGGGCCATTTTAAACCTTATCTCTTGCTCTGTATAAGTACTTGCTTTGATTGCATTATGCACACTAATTTATCTTTGGGCTTGTTTAGTAGCGGAATCACCCATAGCCACGAGAGAACTTCCTCCATGAATATTTTTTTTTAACATTTTACCTCCAAAAAAAATTATATTTTTCTAATTTTGTCCTTCTAAAAATTGATTATCCCTATATTATGTAAGCTTTATTAAAAACTTTATTATTTAATAGACACTCATAGTGGAATAAGAGGTTGGCTCTATAGTTGGGCTTAAGCATTGATTAAGGGGGAAATTGAAGAAATACTAAAAAAAGTGCATATTTTTGAATTTTACCTCACCTATGATAGTTTCAAATTTTTTATCCTCTTTTTAAGAAAAGTTAAAACTAACCTAATGTATCTTTTCAAAATACCCCTAACTAACAAAAAAAAAAAAAGTAATACATAAGAATACCATTTAATAATATGTTAGAATATATATTTTGATAATCTTTCAAAATACCATTCAGTAATCCGTTTTTGATAATATATTATAACATTATTTGATAATCCATCAAAATACTATTTATTAATCTGAATATCCTTTGATAATTTAGGTATTTTAATAATCATAAAGAATACCATTTAGTAATCCCTTTTTATAAATCACTGGAATACTGGTGGTTAGACTTGTGGTCACTGTGCAACCAGTAACCATCGCCCTCCTTACCATCAATTGCAAATTTCAAGCTCTGCAATGTGAAATTCCTTTTCAAAAATCGTATTTGTTAGGGTTCAAACTCAAATAATTGTTACGCAATGGAGTTCTTGACGCATTGTAGGGTCTTGGACAGTTGTCTTGATGCCCCACCCAAAGAATCAATCCCTTGGTCCTTGCATCACAAGTATTTCATAAGTTGACTTAGAGGAGATTTTGGCATAATCCAATAAATTATTTCATAGAATCATAAGTGATTTCCTTTTCTCTTTTTTTTTAAATAATTTTTAACTTTTTTTAAAAACAAGTTTTAACTTTTTTTTTAATAATTTTTTAACAATTTACTTGAAACAACTGAGTGACAACATGACAAGCAGATAAGTTAAAGTCACTTTGGAAGATCAAGATGGCGTTTGGTATTGTTTTTGAAATGTTTTCTGTTTTCAAAAAAATTGAAAATGAGAATGTTTTGAAAACTGTGTTAAAACCATTTCTGAAATTGTGTTTGGTTATGTTTTCTGAATGTATATTTTGAAAAACATAAAAATGAAACTTTGTTTGATTATATTTTTTCAAAACCCATTTCATTTTCAAAAAACCCAAAAAACACAATATTTTTTGGAAATGAAAACAAAAAGTGAAAACAACTTTTTTTCGTTTTCAAAAAACCCAAAAAAACAACATAGTTGAAAATGGTGTTTTCGAAATGGTTTTGAAAACGTTAAATAAACAAACGCTATTTTGAAACCGTTTTCATTTTCTGTATTTTTGAAAATGAAAAATCGTTCTCAAGAACAAAAACAAACGCCCCCTAGTGTGTAACATGTAGGGTTTGTTTATTAAAGCTTTTGAAAGAAGTTTTAAAGTTACTTTTGATTTCTTGAATTCAAAAAATACTTCTACATATATTTGGTTGATTTGTAAGAAAATTTTTTTATAAAATCCAAAAAATATATCTTACAAAAAATACGTCTTCTTAAAAAATTCTTTTGAATAAAATTAAAACTCGTAACAGAGTTTAAGTTAGATAAAATAATTATGATAATAACATTTTTATTACTTTTATATGACTTTAATGGATTTTTAAAAAATGTGATTTTCGATGCTTATGGAAAGTCATAAAATTTTTTGACCTTCTTCTATTGACTAAAAACAAAAGTTTTGCCTAAATTAAACTAGCCATATTCCCTCTTTCAAGTGGAGAGATTCAAATTGGGTTACAGATTTGAAATCGCTCCTTAAATTCACTCGCTCTTTTTTTTTTCTCCTGCCCAACAAACATGGGTGCCTCTCGCCACTATCTCTTGTTTCACTCTTCTCTCCTTCGCAAACAAGCGCTTATCAAGTGTACGGCGAAAATGATAGCACGAGATGCAAATAGAATCTGACCATTCAATCACAGTACAAATGATTATCAATTGAGATCCTTTACACATAATGCTTTTTTTTTTGCCCCCTTTTTTGCTGAAGAAACAATTTAATCTGGGATAACAATCTGTCAATTTGCTTAAATCAAAGCTCATAAAATCGGATTTTATAGAATCAAAATTCAGTTGAACGTTCAAATAACTGTTTATAAGAATACAAACACAAACAATGATAATAAGAGAAGCAAACAAAAAAATACAAAAAATCATAAAATTACCATCCATATTAAATATTATCATTAAAAAAAAAACAAATCCCTCTTAGAACCCATTTTTTATTAATTGACAGTACTTAAAACTACTCTTGTCCCTTAACATCGCTTGAAAGATAATGGTTCACTCACTTGAAAAGCATTTATCAACAGGACTTTTTCTTTATAGCTGCAATTGGTTTTTCAAGTCTTTAAAGCTTTGCTTGAAACCAACTAAAAAAAAAATTGCACCAAAAAAAAAAAAAAAGAGGATGGTCTAAATTCACCCGGATGCACAACAATAACTGTTCAACTATAATTACAAGCAAGTGTTTCGACCTTTGGTTTTCAGGCTACATTATCACCGAAGAATTGGACGGAAGGGAAACAAAAATTACAAACTTTGTAAAAATTAAACAAATCCAAATCTATTATAAGAGTGAAGGGAAGGAAAGAGACAAGGAGGCACGCATAGTATTGCGGCTGATATCCGTCCTTCGACATTTACCAAGCAAACATGCCAAAAAGCAAAAGTGAGCACTCAAAATCATCCTCCTCGGGAGATCAAATTATAGCTGCTGATCCAGATAGGGGTCTCTGGGAGCTCTTGGAGAAGACAAATATTCAGAAACACCCGAAACATAGCCTTTCAGCCAGGAAGTGCTGCGAGTCAACCAACCAGCCTGTGCTTGTTCCTGTACTTCAAGCATACTCTTCCTTTCTTCTTCAACGAGTATCTCAAGCCACCGCTTAGCCATAAAATGTTTAACAGCTTCAACACCTTCAATCACTACCTCCGAAGGCGGGATGGCAAGTGGATTCTGGTCCAAGTTGAGTTTGGTCAAGTTGTCAAGCCGGCCAAATGTATCGGGAAGGGCATGAATTTGGTTGTTGCTAAGATCAAGTTCCCTGAGATTGGTTAGATCACCGATGGTGTCTGGAAGTTCTGTCAAGTCGCTGAAATTGCTGCTCAGATTGAGAACTTCAAGCTGTGTTAACTTCCCAATCGCTAGGGGCAGGCCACGGATCTCATTGAAATGAGCATCCAAATAGCGCAAAGATCTCATCTCGCAAACAGAAGTAGGAAATGAACGGATCTTGTTTAGTTGGATCGAAAGTTTCTCTAGATTAACCAATTCGTAACCAATGTTCGTCGGCAAGTACGTCAGGCTGTTGAAGCTGACATCCAACTCCACCAAGGACCTAAACCAATCAAGATGTAGAAACAAACATTCCAAAAAGGATGTAAAACGATTATGGTCGTACATTTCATAAAGGGTGTGTATTACGCAAAACCATACACAGAGAGAGAGAGAGAGAGAGAGAATAAGTACCTGCAATGGCTAATGCTATCAGGAAGGCAGTTAAGCTTGTTTCCAGAGACATTAAGAATCTTCAACCGTTGCAACAAGCCAATTGAGTCCGGCAGCGACAGCAAAAGATTGGCAGAGGCATTAAGCTCCTC
Organism: Antiaris toxicaria; assembly: GCA_035233585.1. Classification (NCBI taxonomy): domain Eukaryota; kingdom Viridiplantae; phylum Streptophyta; class Magnoliopsida; order Rosales; family Moraceae; genus Antiaris; species Antiaris toxicaria. The sequence continues at coordinate 5,984,527 of CP141155.1, forward strand.
GAGATGTTCCAGTCCGGATATCGAATCCGGAATCACCTGATAATCTCACAACGGTTTCATGCAAGTGAAAAAAATTAAGAAAGGCCACTACCACATCAACACTTATCTTGTCTTTCTCATTACAAACAAAGGATAAAAGCTTTAAGCTTGCCCCTAACCTAAAAAATAATGTGCATGTCAAAGAAAAAAGGAATTTTAACCATATTGATTACGGGATGTTTGGAGGAGATGTTTGGAGATATTATTTTTGGATTGGGAAAAAAGTTGTTTTAAAAAATATGTTTGGGAAAAAAAAACTATTTGGAGTGAAAAAATAAAAAATTTTAAAAATTTTTTTAGAAAAAAAATAACAATATGGATATTATTTCGTTTTTCTTAAAATTCTATGTAATTTAAAAAAAAATTATTTCATTTAGACATATATACAAAATTATGAATTTTTAAAGTTTGGAGTTTATTATAGTGTTTTAGATATGTAAATAGTGAAAAACGGTGAAATTTTGAAAAGAAAGTTAGGGTTCGTTTGGTGAACGCATTGTATTTGCATTGCGTTTGAATGCAATGCATTGAATGCAATTTGTATTTGGAGAAAAAGCATTAGCATTGTATTTGAATGCAATGTGTGTTTGGGGGAAAAATATTTGAATTGTATTTTAATAATAAATATGTGATGTGATGGGTAAAAGTAGAGAGAGAAAAAAAAGGGAGAGAGAATATATGATGTAATTAATAAAAGTAATAAAAAAAGTGAAATAATAAATAGTGATTGTGTTAGATTTAAAATGTGATGTGATTGGTATTTGAATAAAATATTTTTGTATTTGGGAGAAAATTACATTACATTTAAATGTAATGTCAAAAAAATGCTTGTCCCAAACGCCTACTTAGATTTTGAATATCTCACCCCTGTAACTTCAAAATGATAATCCTAGCTTCAAAAAAAAAAAAAAAAACTTTAAAGCTTCCATAGAATCATCTCAAGAAAGCAAGTTTTTTCAGGAAAATATCAAGCAAACACCCATATAAGCCAATAACACAACAGTCGAGAATTTTCAGCCTGCTAGATTAATTCTAAAAAGCTCCACCTTTCTAAATTTTCATGGAATAACTGAAATTTCATTTCCCAAATTCAGCAACAAAGAATTGAAATCACCGATTAATTCGTCTCGAAAACGAAAAATTATTAGAGAAAGAATAGATTAAAACCAAACCTCGAGTTGATTGCTGGAGACATCGAGCACTCGCAATCCACGAATCCTCCCAAATGCCTCAGGCAAGAACCTCAATTTCCGACCAGACAAATCCACTCGCTCCAATTCGGTTCCGGAAGCTTCCTGCAAAATCCCTACCACCTCCTCGTTCACCTCCTCGCCGGCCTCCGCCGCCGCCTCTCCGCCTTCCTCCGCCGACTCGTAAATCTTCACCAGCCGCTCCTCCGCGTCCTTGAGCAGCTTCTCATAGGCCTTGTGCATCTCGTCCAGCTGAATCACCGCCTTGTAAAACTCCTTCTCCTTCTCCGCCGACCGCCGCCGCTCGTTCTCCTCCTCTGCCAGCCGCGCCCGCCACTCGCCGACGTTGACCTCTGCCGGCCGCGGCGAGAGCACCAGGTCCTCCAGCTGCTTCGTCAGGTTCGCCTCTATGTCGGCTATCTTCGCCCTGGCTTCGTCCACCGCCTCGTGGTCCGGCCGATCGCCGATGATCTGGAGCACCGATCGCGTCTGGGCCACGTCGGACACCGCCCTGGTCATGGCAGCCAGGAGCTTCGGGTCGGTCAAGCGAGGCATGTGGTCGACTATCTGACACTGATTCGCCGCCGCGGCCGCCGAAGACGACGACGACGAAGGAGTGTCGAAGAAAGGCTTCGACGACGGCGGCGGCGGCGACGGAGGCTGCTCGATGTCGAAGGAATCTGGGCCGGGTCCTGCGGTGGGCCTGGGCCCAAAGGTGGTGAGGCGGCCCATGACGTAGGAGAGGATCGGGAAGGTTTTCGGGTTCGGATCCATTGCCGTTGAAGATAGGAATTTGGGAAACTTTGTTTGTTGCTGGTGATGTGAAGATTTTATCAGAGATTGGTTTCGTTTCTTCCGATAAAAAGAGAGAGAGAGAGAGAGCGAGAGAGAGAGTTCCTCTTTGAGGGTGAAGTTTTTCTGAGTATGGCCTTAGCCTGGTGCTGGGGTGGGACCCAAGGGGTCAGTTTTTTGTATTTAGAGTGTGGACCCTACAGAAGGACCATTGCAAGACTGCCACGTATACGCCAAGGAAGGCGACAGACTCGGACAAGTGAGCCCCGGGTCATCATTTCTTTAATTCGATTGTGTCGTCGTTTGTTATAAACTTGTGGAGGGTGACATGAATAAATTGGGGGTGTCCATGGAATAGAATTCCGTCCTAATTGATAGGCTCAACTTAGACAATTCCAAATTAAAGTTAAATTGTGTAATTGATATGTAAAAATAAAAAATAAAAAAGTATCGAGTTACAAGGCGTAAAATTTTAAAATGTTATAAAAAAATATTAATATAGATATTGATTCCTATATTTTTAATTTTTATTTAATTTAAATAAAATTATCTTATTTAAATTTATGTGTAAAATTATGAATTTTTAAAATTTGAGTTTTTAAGTTATAATTATAAATGATGAATAATAAAATTAGTTGATTTAAAAAAAACACACAAAACAAAAAGTAAGTTAAGTTTTTATTAATATGGAATATTTTAGTTAAATAGTTGTTCTAATATTATTAGAATGACACTAAAATACCTTTCAATAAAAATGATATTGAAGTGGAAAGTATATAAAAAGATTAAAATATATATCATGATATTATTAAAATGACAAAAAAGAGAATACAAGTAAGAAGATGTATGAGTTGAATATGTGTTATCTTATTTATAATCAATTATATTCACACATATCTTGTATCATATTAGGTTTGATTCATCAAAATTTGTGATGTGTTTATGTTAATTAATGATAAAAATTTAAGAACCAACACTATTTATCTAGACACATCTCTTGTTCTTGATTTTATCGTGCTTAACTTGGCCAAATGTGACCTTGTGTCATGTCATGTTGGATCCAAAATTTTCTATTTTATACCTTTTTGTACTTAACATAAGATAAAAAAGTTAGTATTAAAATTAATATTTCTAGCACTATTATTTTATATATTAAGAACTCATCATTATAACAAAAAATTCTCAAATGAGGGGGAATAAAATATTAAAACTGTATGATATAATTTGAACCATCATTTTTATCGTAATTTTATCATCTTAAAAAATGACGAAATTTTATCAAAATTTTATAAAAATATGTTGTTTAAGAATTATATCTCAATCAATAGATGGCATTCATGGTGTTTTATTTTATTTTATTTTTAAGTAATGTATTGTGTTGGGTTTATCGTCAAATTGGACTTTACAAATTACTAGTGTACGGGTGCAAATTCACGACAAGTAGGCTCACAAATATACAATTACATTTTGTCATTTCAACGTTAAAAGTTGTTCAAGTATGTCATTTTTCTCACATAATTCACCACACAAACCCTAGTACTTTAGAGTTCCCAATTAATTGGATTGTATCATTTATAATTCTAAAATTATATCGCGCATTCTACGTTGAGGTAGCCTCAAAAGTTTAGGATTTTTTTTTTTTTTTTGGGGTTGTTCACTAACAGAAAACAATAACTTGTCAATGGTGGAAAAAAGAGGGTGCAAGTGGAAATTAGGTTCATAACGAAGGAAAATAATAATTTCTTTAGCAAAAAATTGACGATGATGTGATGTGATAGCTATAAACATGGTCTCATTCACTTGAAAACTACATAGAAAATAAAAATAAAAATAAAAAAGCCCACTGTCACGGCAAGATTGACTATTAAAAACTGGCTTTATTGGAAGATCATACAAATTATATATCATATTGAAGAAATATTTGGATTATCATTTGAGAAACGTTTACATATTAACATTTAAAGTCCGTTTGGGATATCGTCTTCAGTCGAAGATTTATTAAATTTCATAACTCTCAATCTACAATTCATTTTCTGTCATTCCATTTAAAAAAAAAAAAACTCAAATTTAAGCTATGTTTAGTTAATGGGTTCAAATCAAAAAGATTGAGTTTAAACTTAATCTTGTATTTAATTTGTTAACCCATTTTAAGTGTTTTGGTTCATAACTTGCACATATTTTAAACTTAAAAACACTATTTATAAATCAACTCTTATATAAAATAAATTTCTGTACTAATCACATGAAAAATAAAGAAAAATATAATTTTTACTGTAAGTTCAAATTTAACTTTTATTGTCCATACACCTTTAGCTCATGATGAAATTTTTTAGCTCAAACTTGTATTAAAACAAGATTCATTCTATTATTCAACTCATTTCAAATTTAATCAAAATTTTCTGGCTCAAACCCATGATCCAAACAAATTTTTAAAATTAAAATGAGATGATTATTGTATCAAAATACTCATAACGATAAGACGAACAAAATAAGATCCATTTTTCTTTTTTTTTTTTTAACACATTTCAAATTTTTTACACTATTTTTACATTATAGGTTTGAGGGACATCAATATTATATTCCGTAATTGATAAATATATTACATTACAAATATTTCAAAAATCTTGTTATTTACTTCAATTATGTTTCTATAAGCTGCTATTTATTATAATTTTCCAAAGAAGAAAAAAAGCAAACCAGAGGAGACAATTGTAACATTTGAAACAAAATATAATGCTAAAATACAATATTATGAAGATTGTATCCAAAACATATAAAGGGCAACTCATATAACTTGTGAATTAGTTCAAATCAAACACACAACACATTGCATTTTGACAACAGTATAGTTCTAATCTAACTCTAAAACTCTACGGTATATAGCATTCGAAATAGATCTGTCTTTTCATTGTCTTGTAAGCTTCTATTTTTCAGGTCCCCTTCATGTCCTTGAATTGGGGAAACTCTCTCCTGCATTTCCTAGTGCACATTCTATTGTTCGCACACTGCACTGGGCGTGGGAAGCCTTAGCAGGCGTTTGGACAAGTATTTTTTTGACATTGCATTTAAATACAATGCAATTTTCCCTCAAATACAAAAACATTTCATTTAAATACCAATCACATCACATTTTAAATCTAACACAATCACTATTTATTATTTCACTTTTTCTATTACTTTTATTAATTACATCATATATTCTCTCTCCCTCTTTTTTCTCTCTCTACTTTTACCCATCACATCACATATTTATTATTAAAATACAATTCAAATACTTTTCCCCCAAACACACATTGCATTCAAATGCAATACTAATACTTTTCCTCCAAATACAAATTGCATTCAATACATTGCATTCAAACGCAATGCAAATGCAACGCCAGTTCCACAAAAACTTGTAATTCAAAAACAAAAACTAGTCATATAATTATTGATATATTTTGTATATCATTCGTATACAAGTGGGAACTGAATTTATCCTACAATTAATGCAGATGTATCGTTTTCATGTAATATGTATTATTGGATGTCTCTCCATTATTTACTTGACATGTTATCTAAATTTCATAACCTAATTGCATAAATAAAAAGATAAAAAATGGAAAATCATAAAGTGAGCAAACAAAATATGAGTGTTTATTAAAATATATACATATATATATACAGTAGTAATACATCAGTCTATCAACCCCCAGTACAGTGATCAACAAAATTTAACTCAAATAATTAATTGACAAAATTATCCTCAACTTGAAAATTAGATTAAAAAATTGTAGAATTAATTAATTTGCACGCTAAATCTATAGGCGAACGCCCGGCTCTCCTTCTTCCTCTGACTACTTGCTCACATTTTAATTTTTAGGGTATTTATGGTATTATTGGGATCAAAAAAAGTATTGATAGAGAAAAGTATAAATTTATGTAATAAATATTATTCTAATGGTAAAAAAATATAGAATTTCGAAAAATGCATTATGTACTTTCCAAATAAAAACAAAATATAAGATATATAAGAGTAAGGACTTGTTTGGTAAAAAAATTTCATTTTAATTTTACTCAAATACAATACAATTTTACACAAAATACAAATTTTACAATAGTATTACGAAAATAATTACTATTCAAAATATTTTTAAAACAAACACATCAATTTTTCAACTCCACTATTTATTTCTACTTTTACCAATCATATTAACTTTTCAACTCTAAAATACTTTTTATCCAAACACACATTTCATTCAAATACAAAACAAATACTTTTCAACTAAATACAACATTCAAAAACAAATTTCATTCAAATACAATTAAAATGCAATACGTTTACCAAACGTCCCCTAAGTAACACTTAATTTTTCTTTATCTTTTAAGGGTATTTGGGTATTTTAAGTTAAAATTTAAGGCTCGTTTGATTCATCAATTGGACATAAACTTTTTTAATTTATTTTTATCTTTTTTTGAGAAGTCAACAAAAATTTTAACTAATTTTTAAAAAATCAAAAAACTTTACCTAAAAAGTTTGGTTCTAGCCGTAAACCAAACCCAAGCTAAATGCCGAACAAGAAATTACATAAATTTATACACTGAACATATACTTTTCATATAAAAATAAAAACTTCAAAACACAAGTTATATTTTCTAAATAAAAGTAAAATATAAGGGATAAAAAAGTACCTGATCAAAAATAAAACTAGAAGCAAAAGCAATTCGAAACCAGGCCTTTAAAGTATCCCCTCCTTTTAATCAACAAAAATCAACCAGAGAGTATATATATTTCATCCTTACCATCATAATGTACTGGAGTCTTCAGAGAATGTACCCAAGAGATTTTTAATGGAAAAAAAAAAAAAAAGGATTTTGTGGCCTGCAGTAAATAAAATGCAAAAATAATAATAAATAAATTTATACCTCATTTGTTTATCATATTATATTTATATTATATTTTAATGTGATATAATTTTTATTCAAATGTAAAAGTATTACATTCAAATAGCAATCACATTATATTTTAAATTTAATATAATCACTATTTATCATTCTACTTTTTTTATTACTTTTATCAATCATATCACATACTCCCTTTTTCTCTTTTTTTTTTCTTTCTACTTTTATCAATCACATCACACATAATACAATTTAAATACTTTTTATTCAAACAAATATTATATTTAAATGCAATGCAAATACTTTTCATCTAAACATATATTAAATTTAATGTATTGCATTTAATGTAATACGAACGCAATGCGTTACTCAAACATCCCATTAATATGATAGATGAAAAAAATAAAATCAATGGTAACATCACAAGTCTCATGAGGAATCCTATCACTCATACATTTGCAGCTTGTGCATTTTCATATGTGCCCAATAAACATTAACTTTTAGGGGGAGTTTGGTAAACGTATTACATTTTGATTGTATTTGAATGAAATTTGTTTTTTGAATGTTGTATTTGGTTAAAAAGTATTTGTTTTGTATTTGAATGAAATGTGTGTTTGGATGAAAAGTATTTTAGAGTTGAAAAATTGATGTGATTGACAAAAGTAGAGATAAATAGTGGAATTGAAAAGTTGATGTGATTGTTCTAAAAATGTTTTGAATAGTAATTGTTTTCGTAACACTGTTACAAAATTTGTGTTTAGTGTAAAATTATATTATATTTAGTGTAAAATAGTATTGTATTGTATTTGAGTAAAATTAAAATGAAATCTTTTCTTCAAACGCCCCCTTAATAGAAATTTTAAATTGAACATTAATGATGTTAAATCTCGTAGTCATTTTGATGTGAGCATGTCCATACTTATGGTTGAATTTATGGAATGAAAAAGTTGAATTAGTTTAATAGTCAATTTAATAATGATAGTCCTTTATTAATTATATAGCTTTAAGATCAGCGGACGAACTTAACAAAAATTTTGAAATTAAGGTAGGTTATTAAAATCCATTCTTTTCACAGTTAATTATCTTTTTGTTGTCCCTCTAGCATATAAACTAACTTCATAAATACATATTTATATTGAAGGTCAAGATTATTAAAAAGCAATATCACAGTACCTTTTGATATTACCAAGAAGATATATATATATTATAACAATATTGCTGCCTATTCCCATAACGTTCCAAAGAGCCACGGATGAGTTTATAACTAATAATCAACACAATAGCATTTTTTTTCCCTTTTCTATCTTACCCTTTTTGTTTATCTAGACATCATTAGGGAAAAAAAAAAGATAAATAAATATTATAACATAATTAATAATATTACCTTTTGATATTACTAAGAAGATACATAATTATAACCCATTTTTTTTTCTATCTTAACCTTTTGATATTTACTAAGAAGATACATAATTATGCAATGCTACCTATTCCCCTAACGTTTCAAGGAGCCATGGATGAGTTTATAACTAATTACCAACATAATAACAAATTTTTTCCCTTTTCTATCTTACCCTTTTTGTTTATGAAGACATCATTAGAAAAAAAAAAAAAAAAGATAAATAAATATTATAACATAAGTAATATTATCCTTTTGATACTCCTAAGAAGATACATAATTATAACCTTTTTTTTTTTCCTATCTTACCCTTTTGATACTACTAAGAACGTAAATATTATAACAATGCTACCTATTCCCAATAACGTGCCAAGGAGCCACGGATGAGTTCAATAACTAATTATCAACAAAGTATATATCCATAACAATTTTTTTTTTCTATCTTCCCCTTTTTGTTTATCTAGACATTATTAGACAAAAAAGATTAAAAAAAGATTACGAACGTCTAATTTAAATTAAAGTTGGTTGATTTTTTTTTAAAGAAAAATTACTATGGTTAATAAAATGTTGCATGACCCTATCAATAAGTGATTATCAGTAAAACAACCTTTTTGACCATCCTTAAAAAAAAAAAAAAATCATTTTCTTAATTTTACAAAACTTAAGATATTTGTTAAGAGAATGTTTTGAAAAAGGTTATTTTTGCGTATCCAAAGAATGTCTTAAGACCCGATTTTGATCTCTAATGATCATGTGATTAGCATCTTTTGATTTTTTGAAGAAGGTCAAAAAAAGCATGTACATCTGATGTGTGATGATTTGTTGTCATTTTATGTACTGTTTTCACTAGTTGGTAGTATGACAAGAGAAGAAAAATAAGTAAATAAATAAATAACAATAACCAAAAAAAAAAAAAGAGAAATGTGTGTCAATTAAGGTCAATCAAAAGGCAATGTCCCGCTGAGTTGTTAAAAGAATTTACCTCTCAACCAATGCAAAGATCTCCCTCACTCGATCTGTGAATTTATCAGCAATGTTCTGAGTGATCCTTTGACGGAACTTCGTGCTTTTTAGCCAAGTGATTCCCATGTACACATCGCACTTGCATGCATTATGAGCAAGAACAGATTTCTCAATTTGGTATCTCAGGTGAACCTGCACAAAAATGAAATAAGGTCCATCAGTAATGCGTCGGTTTGGATCCCATAACATTCTTAAATCCAACCAAGTTTAAATACATGTATATATTTTTTTATTTGATATGAATATGACGTTTAGAAATATGCAGTACCGAGATTTAAACAAAAAAAAAAAAAAGTCTCAATTGGTGTACATACACGAAAGTGATCGGAGAATGGGACATCATGAAGGGTCATGACTTCATTCAAAATCCAGCCTTGGCCGTGATTAGCATTGATGGGGGATTTTTGTTGTGTGCAAGTGACTTCGCCGCCGAAGACCGAGACATGGCGGTTGAATTTGTAAGAGAGACGTCGTTCGAGAACGTCGTCTTGGAAAGGTTCCCATGCAGTGGCTGTGTAATTTAGGCAGCCTGATTTCTCCATTACCTGGTGCTCCAACTTTCCTCCATCAAATATTTCCATCAGTGACTTTATCTGTGCCATTGCCCGATAGAGAGTTAACAATTTGTTTCAAAAATGTAAAATTATTTGGCGATTATGTAACAAACCACAGAAAATTTAGAGAAATGATGACATTAGGAGCCAGATCAACCAAGCAGAAACGACATAGTTGTAGAAACGACAGTAAATTTAAATATGACAATGTACCCAAAAGACGACTGCCGTTAAAGGCGACTCATGAAAACGACAATATCCTCGAAGAACGACAAATCAAGTAAAAAAAACAAAAACAAAAACAAAAACAAAAGTTAAAAACGATAACAAGATCGGGACGACAAAAATCCTACGAACGACAATGAAATTAAAAAAAAATGGTAAATGACTAATAAAGAATACAAAAGGCCATGACCCATAGACGACAAAACCGAAAAAGACGACAGCATTCCACGAACAACAATAAATCACTCAAACGGCATAAACTTTTACAAAGGCTAAATAAGGGCGGAAAAACGACAATAAAATTTTAAAAAGCGTCTCATAGAGACCTGAAATCACAATAGAGAGACTAACGTAAAGAAAGATTACTTGCATATTATAGTCACTCACATTGATAGGAAGTTCTGCACCATAAACTTTGGACATCTTTGCATCTTCAGAATCTAAAACAATTTCAGTGTCTTCAGCCATTGCGGATTTCTCTTCTTGATCTTCCTGCTCTTCAGCAATTTGAGCCTTTTGCTCGGGTGTTAGAGTTCTCGTTCTCCACAATGCCATTATTGTCCTGCCAATGCGACAAGCTTTAAGTCCTAAATATGTCTATGGAGTATGGACATGTAAATTTGGCTCATAAGAAAATACATTATTGAAAATTAAAAGAAATAATAATAAGAATAGTAAACAATAATAAGCCACCTGCTAGCCACATTGAATGACACAAATGACTGAAAACAAAATCTAAGCCTGCCTTCTTCATCTTGAGACTTTGCACCGTGCCTCGCGTCGAGGCCTCGGTCTTTTTTCAGGATTATGACCAGCAAAGGGCTGCCCGCGGTTGCGAGGGATGGGGGAAGTAGTTGGATATCTTCAATGTCCTCCCAAAGAAAGAAGAACTTGGTCTTGTGACCAAACAAATTTGCATAGAACCCCACTATTCTTGAGGATAGAAAAAGCCGTCCCTGCAACAAAATGTCATAAAGGAGTGTTGAATTTAGTCATTGGGAATACTAAAAAGGCAGTGAGATTGAAGATAAAAGCATAGAGTTTTTAGGCCTCTCTTTATATGCCACTTGATTAGAAGACTAGAGGGGACAAGTACTAAATAAGCTGATTTTGTTTCATTTAAGGAGTTAAAAATAAAAAAGTTTGAAATTCAGAATAATGCATTGAAAAAGTACTTGAATGCGAACTATAGCTAGAACCTGTAATGGTAGTTTTCTCTTCAGCTGGCATGTAAAATCACTAATAAGAAACTCTTCCGGTGGTAACCTGAACAGCCTTTGGAACGCCGAATTCCTGTGGGGCGATCGAAGGTTCAACTGTGCATGCATCAAACAGGAAGTAAGTTAGACAAACAACATTTGCACAAGATTAACTGAAAAATGCTACTAGGTTCAAGAGCACATCAAACATATGATACTTTTCTTACCTTCTTTCCCACTTCCTTTTCCATCCTGGACAAGTACTCCCTAATTGTTTCCACTCCATTGGTGTTATCCAAAAAGATTCTCAAGTGCAACTTAGACTGAGAAGACTGAGCTAGCTTCCCTTCAAGGGGGACCCACAAGTCTGCAAGTTCGGTAGATGAGTGCTTCAAGAAATTGATCTCAGCATGCCCAAGTGAGGCTGCTTGGTCAAATGGGCCATCAAAATCATATACTTCCACATCCAACACTGATGGAGGTTCTTCCATGGCATCAAACTCGAGTATCTCTGCATAAAATATTTGATATGTCATGAAATCAATGTAAAAGTGAAGGGAAGAAATTAATGAATTACTTAAGACTTGTACCGTTCCATTGAGGATCGCGAGTTTGAAGCTTCACCGAGCTTGTTCTTGTTTTGGCATTGCAGGTGAAAACCACATATGGATCCGATAGATCGGTAGAACCTAAGGACGCCAAGTTGACCCCTTCAATCAAAGCCACAGTGAGCACCCATCCATCACCCTGTGCTTTGACTCCATGATCACCTCCTGTCGAAATAGATGCTCAAGATAAAGCGGCGGGGTTTTCTCGACTGTGAACTAAAAGATAGGCTCAATGCCAAGTTGTAGAATGTGCGTACCTCTTTTTAGCCTAGCTTGTACGAAGCGTAAGACCATGTTATAAACATGCTGCAATTGAATGACTAAAATCCCACAACTGATGACCTCCCCAAGATTGTCTGGCAAATCAAGGCCTAAAAACTCCAAGCCTTGGGCTTGGCTGGGATTGCTAAGTAACATATGCACAAGAACATACAAAACCATGAAAAAAGTTGTAACCACGGTGGCATTCCAGAAGTACTCAACCGCCAATTCCCAATCCGATTGGTGTTCTGCTTGCAAAGCAGATAAAACATGATCCTTGTAAGATAAAAACGTCGAATCCAGCGTCTTAAAATGTTGAGCAAGCAAATTGGCAAACTGATCAAAACTCTCCTTAAGCCCTTGCCGAACACCTCCCTCGATCAGATTTTTCATCATTGTCGAGTGGAGGAAGTTTACTTCCCACGATATCATAAGATGAGAGGAATCCTCTCCTGACGATAGCTCCGGTCCAGGCATTATCTTGTAAAGCAACTCAACCTTGAAGGAATTCCCATATGGGACTTCTGGTGTACTTACAGATACAAAAACCGCATATTCTTTTCCATCGGCTTTGACATAAGTTTGCTCCTCCGTTGCCTTAACCGCCTTCACCATCTTCGTTGCGGCTTTAGTGTACGATACAACTCGCGTCAAACACGGCATGTCTCCTGAATTCCATGTCCAAGGCCCCTCCTCCCTATCAGTTGTTCCTTGAAGCTCTGCTAGATCACTCATGAATTGTGAATTCGGAGCAAAAAGGAACGCGTTAAGCTCATTTGGAGATACTGCATACGCTTGATCAATCAGAACGCCCCCTTGCAAGTTGTCTGGCATTTCTTGATCAATCCCCTTTGACAGCATCATCTCAAGAGCTTCTTCGAAACTACAGTTGGAAAAACTTTCCACGCAATCCTCGTATTCAGATTCAATACTAGACGACTCCGGAGAATCATCAGATTTTGAAGCTTCCCCATTCTTGTGAAAGAGCTTCCCAAAACCTCTAGCAATGGATTTAATTATGTCTTTTCCTTCCGGTCTCTTTCGGTTTCGAGATGACACATGGGGACAATCTTGAGCTTCCTGAACATAGAGTTCTGAAGTTGCTTCAACGGGGCGGTTGTTGAGACAGTCCTGGAGTTTTCCGTGCATGGAAATAGTAAGAAGAATTTTTCCTGCAGACATTGAAAAAAAAAAAATCTAAATAATCTTAAAATGGAGAACCACCATATTATTGTTTACCCTATATAAAATTGATTACATATATTTGAACATTCAAATTTTTTTCCAAGTGATATGTTTCGATATTCAAATTCACATGCATGATCAATTTCACTCTCTTAGGAAATATCTTATATTAGCTGTATTGTATTAGCTGTATATTTACGTTTTCTATTCTTTATTCACTTCCCTAAATTAGTGTAAATCAAATCCCACAAAAAGGGTTCACGGCTTTCAAGCCTTAGACCAAGTCTGCCATATACGTTGTATATGGACTGTACAGTGTTAATGGAAAAATATTTCGATTCCTCCATTGTTTGCTTCATCATTATTCTAGACTTTAACTAACCCCCCAAAAGGAGCCACATGAAGAGAATTCCCTCCAGAAATATCCTTCACATCGTCGCGTTCCATTATCAAATAAAAATTTCATCATAACAGTTTCATAATTTTTGAGCAACACTTATTTCCCCTCTGATAGGAAATAGTAAAAATGTCATTCTACTTAAGTCAACTACAAATGCATATAATAAAAACCTTTTCTCATGAACATCATAAAAAGCACACATGTCTAGTCATAATTAGCGAGAGGAATTAGTGACATCGATAATATTAAGCATCATACATTAACTAATTAATGGTATAAAGTTCACAGATATATAAGACCTACAGAGCTCGTTAAGCATTTACCTTATGGGACTATTTCCTCATGATGTTGTTGGAGACCAATCTACTATTTCTCCAAATTTCTTGTCCCATTGATTGTTCCACTAATTCTACTTTTCATATTATTTTAAGTTTTAAGAACTTGACCATCTAATAGCTATTAAACATTAAAAATATTCGATCAAGTAACTAAAATTCGATGAGACATGAAAATGAGACAGCAGAGGAGAGATTGGCTAACCAGAGTCTTTGGTGATATGTTTGCCAGTCTTGGGCCCTTTGAGACAAAACCAAGTGGGTGGCAAGGTGTGATTGTCCTCAGCCATCACGGACCAAACTGGAACCCGGACACGACCGGCCAAATCCCCGGACCCTTGGAAAAGACCCGAATCAGCATGATCATGGTTGAACACACTTACAACAAGCTCATCATCCATGTCATGAACCCTGAAAACAAACTCCTCATTCCAAACCATTGGATCATTGTTCATGGGCTTCCTCAGAATCCTTGTCTTGGACTTGTGCTTCCCAACTTGAACCTTAACGTAGCTGTTTTTCACTTGCAAGTCCTGCCCTTGCAACACATACACGTACAACCTCATACCTAAAACAATGGTAACAATACTGGCTAATTAAAACTTGTGATTTTAGATCGGTTTGGTTCTTGAACTTAAAGGAATTGATGATATTGTCATTGCCTTGTTGAAGAGAGAGAGAGAGAGAGAGACAGAGAGAGGAAAGAGAAAGATATTGAAGCGTGAGAAAACGTGGAAGGGAGAGGCAAAGGACACGAGGGAAGTGAGAGGAAAAACGGGGGAAGCATAATAGAATAGTAAGCTTGAACAGAGAAAAAGAGTCGGTTTTGGCTTGCGTTTTAGAGAAGGAAAGGTCAAAATGAACAAAGGTCTTGTCTTGTTTTCTTCTTTGAAACGGTTAGCCAAAACTTTCTTCAGTTTTGGTTCGCTTTCTTTCTTTTTTTTGCTCACGTTTGTTGAATTTGTAATATTCTAGCAAGTACTCCTGTTTTTGCAAAGTTTTTTTTTTGTTTTTTTTTTAGACATTTGAGGTAGGAATCACACTGGAAAAGTGCAAATAAAAATATTTAAAAAAAAGAACTAAAAAAAAAAGGTTGTTGTAGGAGATTGGAATGAGGCATATTTGGGATAGTGAACTCTTCAGGTATTGGATTTTCATGAGGAATCTAATGCCCTTTTTAGGTAGTTGTTTTTATTCCATTTCTTGCTTATAACAGAATGTGTGTACAGCAATTAGAATGTGTTGAGTTTTCCCCTTTTTTTTTTTCCTTCTTCTTCTAGGAGACGTACAAGTGTAATATTATTTGGAAGTCACGTGGTACATTTGGCAGAATTTATGGTTACACTTAACCAACTTGTGATGTGAGAATGTGCCAACAGGCAACAGAATCTGGTGTCAAAATGTTGAGCAGTGCAACCGTTACACTGATTCAATCATGTCAAACAGAACAGCATTTTCTCCCAAGTCCTAACCAACAAAAATAGTGTCACCTACTATTTTGGAAAACAAAATAAAATCAACATTAGGCACCAGCTTTTTTTTTTTTTTAAGGAAAAATACACTATATACCATATTTTATAAGTGTTATTGAAAATTATAGTACTTTTTTTAAACCTTACTAATAATAGCATATTTTTATTATTCTTATTTAAAAAGATTTTTGTTTTCCAATTTTACTCCTTTTTTTCTCTCAAATTATCCACATTCCCTCTCTATTCCCCCCTCTCTCTCTCCTCTGTTTTTCTCTCTCCCTGTCTCCCCTCATTTACCAGAGAGACCAGCACCAGTGAACCAAACGGTAGCGATGATAATCGGCACTCAAACTGTGGCATGGAGATCGAGGGTGGATCGCAAAGGCGTGGAGAGCTCGACTGGGTGGCAATGGCACGATGAGCGCAATCGGATTCCGCTGGCAAGGCGAATGCTATCGCAATTGAATGGCAGGTTTTCCTTTCCTTTCTTGATTTGGATTTTTGTATTTCTTTGATTTCTATTGCGTTTCTAGATTTGGATTTTTAGGTTCCATCGCTGGTGGATCTAGATTTTTCTCCCCGGGATTGTTGGAATTTTTGGTAGGTTATCTCGACGATTATGGCAGCTGCAGCGGTGGCTTCTTTGTCATTGCAAAAGCTCGTAGTCGCAAGATCTTCACTGCCATGAAAATTGATCATCGCTGGAGTTCGCCAAAGCTCGATTCACCGATGGGAATATTGACAGTCGTGCTGTCGTTGTTGGGTGTTTAGGATTTAGGCTGCATATAGGCTATAGGGATTTTGGTACTTTGTCAATTTTCGTTAAATTTAGGGTTTCTTATTTAAAATTACAATAAATAATGTACTCTTAAAAAAAAAAAAAGCAAAGATAATGTTTGATTAAAAAAATTATTAATAAATGGATTTACCAATTAGTTCATATTCATAGATAAATTAACAGATTTCTACATTAATAATCGCATTTACCACATTAATGCTTGATTAACTTTGTAAATACAAAACTTGGCAAGACACTAAAAAGAAAAAAAAAAAAAGGAAGAAAAATCTTAGTATATATGTAGATTCCTAGTAAATAATGGAATTACTGATTGTTATCTAGTTTAGTAGATTCGTTTCGTTTTACTTATTAAATTGAAATATTTACTCGTAAAAACTAGAATTTCAAGTAAATATTAAGATTTACTAGTGAAAACTAACATTTACTTTTCTTTTTTAAAACTGACTTAAATTTATTAATTAATATTTGATTTACTTGATATATTGATAATTTTTAAAACGTCAAAAATATATAAATTTCTTGATAAATGAATAGATTTAGGCTATAAAAATCTTATAAATGTTATATTTGTATGGAAAATAACAATGAGGTAGTAAAAAAAGAAACAATATTTACGGGTATATAAATGTATTTACATCACTAAATATCTTGTAAATATTAAATTTATCTTAAAAATAATAATATTTATTGATAAATAAATGTACTTACACTGCAAAAATCATGTAAATATTAGATTTATACATAAATTAACAATTAAGTTTATGTAAAAAAAAAATAACTATATTTACCGATAAATAATGTATTTTCATCTAGTAAAAATATATGTTACTCAATAAAAATTTTACTTTATTAGAGAAATAATCGGATTTATTTTATTAAATCTATTTATTTATTTAAAAATATTTGTATTTTTCAAGTAATTCTCTGTATTTTCATTAGTAAATCTTATATTATTGATTAATATTTTATTAATCATTTTTTATAATTATTATCAATCATTTTTTTTTATAAATATTCATAATATTTTCTAATAATTATTTATTATAATTTTAAAAACAATATCAAATTTTACAAAAATCCTAAATCTACCCCACACCAAATTTGGTTTTCAAATCTACAACTACTGGCAAAGGCTGTGAATATTACCGGAAAGAGATGATGACGAATGATGGTGGCGGCAACTCGAGCAAAGCCATCTCCATTGTGTGTGAAGCCATTCTCTCTCTCTCTCTCTCTCTCTCTTCCCTCCCCTCCTTTGATCAACAAAGAACGATGCCAATGACAAGAAAGATGTTG
This sequence comes from Antiaris toxicaria, assembly GCA_035233585.1. Taxonomy (NCBI): domain Eukaryota; kingdom Viridiplantae; phylum Streptophyta; class Magnoliopsida; order Rosales; family Moraceae; genus Antiaris; species Antiaris toxicaria. Next base: position 6,002,182 of record CP141155.1, read on the forward strand.
CCATCATCGATGGGATCGTGACGAGATAAGACCTTGTGGAGCTTCGCAAGCAATGTGCCTAGTTGGTCTTCTTCTCCAGTGACGCGCTCGGCTTCTCCACTATTCTCGCCATTGCAATGTTCGTCACTATTGATTATGGATAGGAGAGAGAAACAAAGGAGGATGGCGAGATCTTGGCATCGTCTCTTACCGATGGCAAAATCTTGACTACATCTCTGAACAGTGCAGTGAGAGAAGATAGAGGAGAGAGAGTCAAAAGTATTTTTAGATTTTTAATTTGTCATTTTCCCTAATTATGTTATTTAATCTTAATATTTTAGAATATTATATAACTTTACAATTATTGGTTGAATTATGTTATTGTTCCTTTTCCTTTTTTATATTACTTCTTTTTTTTTTTAGGTTTTTTTTTAGAATAATTAGTCATAGGATTGATTTATAAGTTTTAAACGAAAATTGATGACAAAATTCTTAATTTCAAAATTGAATCGGGCCACATGTCCCACTCAAGCTTTGTCATTGCGTTTTATCAAAGAGATAAAATATATTACGATTTTATCAGTAACAATAAAAATAGTTTTTAGATTTACCAGTAACAGAGAACGATCAGATTCACAAATACCAATCATTTTAATCAGAGTTTCAGAGAACATTTGGTAAACATTTTTAGTGTTGTTGTATTTAAACATAATATAATTTTACACTAAATGTAAAGTTTTGTATTCAAATACAATTATTTTCAATAGTACTACGAAAACAATTACTATTCAAAAGTTTTTTAAAATAATCCATTAACTTTTTAATTTTAACTTTTTATATATACTTTTATCAATCACATTAACTTTTCAACTCTAAAATATTTTTCATCCAAACACATATTTCATTCAAATACAAAACAAATGTCTTTTAATCAAATATAATATTTAAAAAAATAAATTATATTAAAATATAATTAAAACATAATACATTTATCAAACAACCCCATTACTTCTTTAATGTGATGCTTGCGATAAAAACAAAATTTATTTCTTGAAAAATTTTTATTTTTTGAAAATTTATCCTACATTTTTTTTTCCCGAATCCACCCTCGGGAGTAAGGATGAACCTGTGGCCAAACATACCCACTTGCACTTCCCCGAAGAAAAAACCCAGTTCAAACTTCCTCTGCGACTTGTCGTTTTGAAAATCTGTTCGAGAGAGAGAGGAGAAAATGTTACAGTTCCCGGGGTTCATGACGGAGTACCCATGGTCGACGACGAAGATTCCGACGTCGTTGCTGCTTCCATCTCAGTGGCCCCTACCCCACAGCGAGGATCTTCTCCTCGCCATGGAAGAGTCCGAATACGAAGACAAGGTTTTCCCTTTTCCCCTCAATTTCTTGAATCTCACCGACTCCTAAGCCAAAACCAAAATTTCTTCATATTGTCGTGACACAACCCAATTTCCAGCTCTCGGTTTTTTTTTTTCCTAAAATTTCAGAGAATCTTTAATACCCATTTCAGTGCAGAATTCTTTTTCAAAGTCAGATTTTTGGCTGAATTATCATTTAAATTTTGTTAATTGAAATTAGGGTGCAAAGTTTTGCACTTTTTTTGTTTTTGGTTTTGATAAGTAAAAGTTTTAAACTTTTAATTGTGTGTTTTAAGTTATCTAGTTTTTTGTTCTGCAAATTTTAATGTGAATTTGAAGGTTGCAATATGTGAAGCATATGCGTTTGCCAGTGCTAACCTCATTTCAGTACTATATAACCTTAGGCAGTTGGAACTAATTAGTGTGTTTGGTATAAGGGAAAGAAAATAGAAGAGAAAGAAAAAGTATATAATTTAGGTGAGGAAAATGGAGTTAAAAGAGATCATGTTTTTCTGATTGGGTTTGGTATGGATTCCCTCCTTTAACTTCTCCATATTGGGAAGAAATTAAAACTAAGGTTATTTGCAGGATTTGAAATCTCTCACCAGATCTATTCCATCCTTTTTTCCCTCGGGCCAACAACCATAGAACTCTTAAAATCTATTCACCTATGCCTGACCCTTCCATTTTTTCTTCATACCAAACAAGCTATACAGTATTTTAAAAGAAGCAACGCCTAAATTCCATCTCAAGCCTTCGTGAAAATCTTTTGCTAGGAACCAAAAGTGTTCTGTGGTTGTATAGATTGTAATGTACTCAATACAATATGCGGGAGGATGATATTACTTATCGATTTGAAGTTGTTCCGATTTCTTGAAGCAATAGCAAGCCAAGAATAATGTATCAGTTGCTTATTTTAAGAAATAAACATGATATTAAAGGGCTTTGGTTTTTCTTGTCACTTATTTTCTCTCGTCTTGAGAATGAGATTCTAATCTCTTGCGCTAATGGTTTTGTAGCTGAATGAAATCAAGAAGACAAAAAGCAACGTGGTTGTGATTGGGAAAATCGTTTCTGACAATGACAAGGAAGACTATGATAATGATGCAGATGAAGATGATGCTGATAATGCGGAGGAATCCGAAGGTGAAGAATTTGAGCAGGAAACCGGTTAAACATGCTGGTGTTTTTCTATTCCCTACTCCCTTTGTGGACAAAGGACCTGCATAATTATGTTTTTAATTCACTTGGACTATTCTATTAGCCTGTGTACAAAGTTCTACCCTTCCATATGAATAGAAAATGCTGGGTTTTTCAGTAAAGAATTCTATGCTTAGTTATGATATTCCAAATTAAATAAGGAGAAAATTTAATTCTTATGTCTTATTTTGTTTTAATTTAGAGAAGTTAAACGGTAATCCCATGATCATTTTTCTTGTTTGGATGTCGATGAAGAACATGAAGTTACAACGATAAAAGTCTCAAGGAAACTTTCTTTGGTTGGTCCACGTGTGTTGTACACTTGCACTCCTGTCTGCCAGAATTACGAGATACCATTGTAAAGCATATCTATGTCTCTCACTTCGCACCTTTTGTGATTTTCCAAGTGGTAGTAAAATTTCTCCAACGTTCTCCATTTGAAGTTAGACAAGTTGACACTTTTCTTACTCTCCTTGACCTCAATAGTTTCTTGTTGTCATCCAAATTAATCAATGAACTTTTTCTTGGTTAGTGTTTGCATGGAAAAGCCTTGGGGCCTCCATTTCTTAATAGTTCATTCGATTAAAATGACAGTAATTGAATAAAACCTCAACTTACGGAATGCCTTATATATATATATATATATATAAATACGAACCACAGATTAGACTCCCCTTTTACTCGTCGGTGTCTTAAAAAACCAGGTGCAGATATACGTAAAACGCTTTAACAATAACTATAAGCACTCCAATCAATTTAACTTGACGAATTTCAGGTAGATTCGCAAGTTTTCGCTGGATAAGCATATTCCCAAGTTTGTTGGAGCTGTAATCTAAGGTGCTGCTGTACTTTCACCCAAATTTAGCATTCCATTTTTAATGCAAATCATGTGATTTATGTCCTAGGAAATGTTCAAAAGAAATAGAAAAGAAGCCACTTCCAACATCCCAGTTGGCAAAAGTTGGCCGTCCAAACCTCCAAAAGCTTTCTGGTACATATTTTTAGTGATTTATGTTATATTCCCTGACAAGCTCCAAATCCACCAAATGAGAATCGCTCTCTTTTGCCACAAGCATCATTTATATTATTATTTTAGCATCAACCAGCCGGCCAAATTGACCACCTGTGCAAGTAGTACCAATACCCCCCATTAAGTCATTCATTTTCTTTCAAGTCTCAATGTCCCACTCTTTCTTTCTTCCTTTCTTGCCAACTTCCTTTCTTTCCCCCTTTAATTACTGCCACAATTTCTCAACTTACATTATGTTATTAATTAGAATAACGTGTTTAGGCATGTATTATTCTTAATGAGTAGTTAATTTCAAGCTAAATGGCCAATTGACACGTCCAATTAATGTGGGGCTCTCAACAAGCCAGCCGTTTACTTGTTTAAGATATTTTTTCTCTCCGCAGAGGTCCCGCAGCCAAAGAGGTGTCTGATTCCTTTGTTCTTGACCTGCAAAAATCAGAAAATTAAAAAGACGACATCTAATTTAACAATGCAAAAAATTAAAGAATAAAAATTTTTAACTAACAAGAAATTTACTTACACGCGTAACAATGACACTGAACGTGTCAACGCCCGAAGAATTTTCCCGTAATCGGCGATTGACGGGAAAGCAAACGGCAAAATTTGAGCCATACCGTAATTACATTTTTTAAAGGAAAGCAAAAATCAGATATTTCGAAATCGGTTCAAGATTTTGTGGCAAAATATTCACAAGAACTAATTGGAAAAAAAAACGAAAAAAAATTTGTTTCTTCTTATACAATAGTAACAAAATAAAACCTTCAATATTCACAATCCAATCACAAAATTCCTCTGTATTTTTCCTTTTTTGAGTTGTATTTTTTAGCTTTTAGGTCGTCATCTTCTCTATATATTCTTTTTCCTCCTATATTTTCCTTTTTTTTTTTTTCCAATTTCCTGATTCAGAGACTCTTGTTTCACGTTCTCCAGGCTTTTCTCAACAGTAATCATTGCCAGTAATAATTCGGAGGAACTTGATGATAGTGTTGATAATGGTGATGATGATGATGATGATGTTGATGCTGATGCAAATTTCCTTGAAGACCGCAAGGATAGAATCCTATTTTTCCGGCGAATCCGAGCGGAGACGGACCTGGGGAAACGAGGAAATTAGGAATCGATTTGACCGCCGGGAACGGAGGCGCAACGACGCTCTGAGCGACCGACGGAGGCGGCGACACCGTTTTGACGGACATCCTCGGCAGCAGCACAGCTCTGATCTTTGACGAAGAAGCGCGATCGTATTCCTCGACGAGATTGGCCAGGTCCTCGTCGGAGGTTATCGAGATCAAAGTCTCCAGGTCTCCGTTCGGCAGCTGGCACTTCAGCGTCGCCGAGAATCCGCAGAACTCGCCGATCTTCACCATCAGCTCTGCATAAAAGAAAGAGAAACCAAAAGATCAGATTAAAATCCTCAAATTCCAGATCGATTCTTTGAATTTCAAGAAATTGGAGCTGAGTCGGGCGAACCTGCGAAAGAAACGGAGCGATCGACGGAGAGTACGCGGTTGAGGCCGCCAACGTAGCGGAGCTTGCCGTCGGAGCGGCGGGGGAGGATCTTGCCGTTGTAGCTACAGAGGAACTTTAACGCTTCTGAGGCTTTGGTGTTGTTCTTGTCCATTGTGTACCCTTCTTCTCTTTCACTGTACTGGTTTCAGTTAGAGAGCGAGAAAGAGAGAGATAGGCCAGGAAACTTCTAGAGAGAGGGAGAGGGGGGATTTGGTGGAGGTGTTTGCCGTTTCAAACCTACGAGGCGAGGATTCGCGGAGTATTTATAGCGTGGGAAGGTCGAGGAGCGTTCGAAATCTGAAAGGGGTTTTGGGCTTGGGGGGTGACGTCAGGAGGTGCGGCCCACGAGGAAATTGCTACTTTGATTTTGTTAGGAAAAAACGAAAGAGAGAGGGAAATTGTCGTCGGGAGGGTAAAATTGTAAAATCGGGTTGAGATTGGGAATGAAATTGGGATATTCGGATTTTTTGGAAGGAGTAAAGAAAACGCCGCCCAATTTGGGTGGGGGAGGGAATGGTGGCCCGTTTTAGGTGGCGACTTTGGACACTCGGCAGGAACACGGCTAGACTCTTCTCTATCGGTCCACTTAGACGCACTCTCTTTCTTCTTCTTCTTTTAAGAGGGGCCAAAAAATAAAAAATAAAAAATAAAAGAAAAGAAAAATGCATCAAGATTTATTTCATAGGATGAAAATACATATATGAAGACAATGCATAGTTATGAATTTATCAAATTTTATTAAATTTTTAAATTTTACTGTATTAAACAAAATCTTATACCTTTCAATGATAACATATTTTTACTAATATTTGTAAAATTAAATTGTAATATCAAACTCCACTCTAAATTCAAAATAAAAAATAAAAAACTAAATTTTAAATGTGAAACTAGACTATCATATATAAATAAGGCTAAAAAAAAAACCAATATAAAGTTGACCAAGTCTGATAGAAATCAACGTTCCAAAAAAAAAAAAAAAAGTCTCGTGGAAATCATGCCGTTCAAATAATTAGCGGAGTTTGGAGAAGATACTTGGAGGCATTATCTTTAAGTTGAAAAAAATTGTTTTGAAAAATGTGTTAGGGGTGAAAAATAAAATATTTTAAAAAATTTTTTTTAAAAAAAATATCAATATGAATACGGTTTCGTTTCTCTAAAAATTCTATGTAATTTTAAAAAAATTGTCTCATTTGAACTTGTATATACAAAGTTATGAACTTTTACAATTTGGAGTTTACTGTAGCATTTTGAACATATAAATAATAAAAATAATGAAGTTTTGAAAAAAAAAAAAAGTTTTGGATGTTTCTAAAACTAAGCTCCAAACTGGCCTAAGGATTTTTCTTACAATTTTAATTAGTTTAGTTGATAATCATCTCTGGATAGTAAATGCCAGCTTAAATGCTCATTATTTTATCAAAACTAATTACAAGCTCATGCTAAAATTGCCAACCGATGAGTAAAAGCTTAATTAGTCAAACCTTGAAAGTTTGCATTACATTAAAATTCAAATTGTTCCATAACATAGTAATTTTGCATATAACTTAATTGTAAGATTAATATTTTGAATTCTTCGACTTCTAAATTCAAATAAAAAATAGAAAAATTATTTGTTGATATAACAAATACTATGCATAATGTCATGTTAAATTGAGAATATGTTAATAGAATACTCAAACCTTTTCTTTTTTTTTTCCCCCTGAATTCTGATAGTATATCGCCTTTTGCTACTCAAAAGGTTAGCTTACTGCTCCATATGGATCATGTCATCACAATACCAAAAGGGTAAAAAGAATTATTTGCAAAAGGAAGCTCATAAAAAGCAGAGGAACAACTCAAAAATAGCAGAAGAAGAATACAAATATGGTTGGGAATTTTAGATATTGGGGTTTTTTTTTTTTTTTTTTTTCCCTTTTCTGTTTGTATTAGCGGCTAAAGCAATCAAACTCTCTCAAAAATAAAATACCATAGTGTCACGAAATGATCAATTTGAAATTTAGGGAATAGAAGATAACTAAGATGCAGGCCTAGCCAATTCCTTTTTTTTTTTTTTCCCTCCATGAACTTATAATTATTAATTAAAAATTATTTGATAAATGAAGAAATACCTAGACTTCGTTCAAATATTGTCGAAATACCATGTTTAATTCTGTGTTTTAAATATGTCACGATTATCCCTTATTTGTTTATTTTCATATTAAAATCTCTCTTTTGATAAAATTTGACTACACCTAAAAGGGTGCAAGAAATCATTTTAATAACTTTAGGATGCCTTATATTTGATAAATTTGGCCAATTTTTTCGTTAAAAATTATTTCTAATCTTTAAATTAACCAAATTCTATGAAAAGGACTGTTTTCAACATAAAATTAAAAATTCAGAGGATAATTATGATATTTAAAAATAATAATAAAAGAAACAGGTTACATTTCGATAAATCACAAAGAGATTTGGGTGCTGCCAATCTAAGAATTGGCAGCTTTTCTTTCAGAAAAGACATAATATTGCTTCCAAGTAATTTGATGTCTTGCTACCACACCCGAATGCGCATGTGAACTTGCAGTAATTTGTTTCCCAGAAACCAAACCAAAATCAAAACTTGTACTAATTTGTTATACCAATTTTAGATAACATTTTGTAAATGTTTTCTTGGTGTTATGAAAACTAATTTTACATCAAACGTAAAATTTTACATTCAAATATAATCATTTTCAACAGTGTGACGAAATAATTATTATTCAAAAGTTTTTTAAAACAATCACATCAACTTTTCAACCTTAACTATATATTTCTATTTTTATCTTTCACATCAATTTTTCAACTCTAAAATACTTTTAATCCAAACACACATTTTGTTCAAATACAATATTTAAAAAAAATTGTATTCACTCCACATGTCGGCAAGAAAGTGGCATAAAAGGAAACAAAATATTGAGTGTGGTGTTCAAGTAGAGGCCCAAGTTTTAGGAAGAAAACTCACGTAATCACTAAAGCGGATTTTGTTCAATCCTTGAGGTCAGACATGAACGTAAACTAATCGGACAGAATTTCTTTTCATATTTTCCTTTTTCTTTTTTCTTTTGTTTTTGTTTTTAAATAAACTTACCTTTCTTTCTCTTCAAATTAAACTAAATCGAATTTTAGTATATGAAAAATATTCGAATAAAAGTATCTTTCTTTACACCATACATGCAATCCTTGTAGCATAACAAGTTGACTCATGATGTCAATGGCCGGCTGCAAGGTATGCTATTTTCACCCGAATAACGGCAATGGCCAGTGTCTAATTGGGATTCAGATTCTTGATTTGATTTTTGTTATATCTTAAAGGATGCCTAATCAATCATAATATATCATAATATTAAACGAACTAATCTGTTCATTGACTCATCCAATAATAATGATCAGACTACAATACACATTATATGTATTTTCATCTAAATAACGAGAATGGCCAACAATACCTAACTAAATTCAAAATGCTTAGTTCATTTTTAATCTTAAATAAATAACGTCTAAGAAATTACAATACACGTTGTTTAATGAACTTAATTGTATATGAAAAAAAATCAATTAAATCATTTCATTATATTAATGATACGGTAAGAAATGATATCATTTCTTTACACGTTTTTTATTTGGCGGAGAATTAACTTGTAATAACAAGCAAATTGGTGTGATTTAGTGGCCAATAGTTGTGTAGTTCATGCATGGAATAATAAACCGCAAGTGGATTAACGAAACAAAACAAAAAATAACAATAAGACCTAGAAAAGATCCAATTGGCTGAAAACGAAATTCGTTTTTCTTACCAAGTAAGAGAAAATGGAGAGACAAAGACAAAACGGAAAGAAGATAGGGTTTTGGATGACACCAACACCACAAACCAATCCTCCGAAGCACAACACACCAAATATGAAGACCACGTGAAGAAGAGATGATTCAGACGACACGCCCATGAAATGGGGTGATGCCTACTCGCACGAAACCGCGACACGTGGACAATGACACACGTGGAAGCATGTCGTTGTGGCACACATTGAGACGTAAGAGTATGTGCCCTCCTTGGTTTGATTTGGTTTGGACACAGATTCTCCCAAAGAATTGGTTACAAGCTTTACCTTAGAGATGAGGAAGATGTTCTAACACCACCATCCACTGAAATCAATTATGGTCAACTTTTAGATTCTCTTCATATGGTGAAGTTGAGGGGATGAACTTGATGGGTGGCCTCATAATGGGTTGTTATCAGAATGAGACTCATGAAAGTTTAATTTAAGGGAGTTTACGGTAGAGTATTCTTATTAAAACTGTACGTCTTTTAATATTAGATATGATTGAAATTACTATATAATTAAAAGGTTTATAAAAATTACAAAGCTCAATCTTATTATCTTTGATAAAACCGTATTTTTTTTATTATTAGATTTGATTTCAAGTACAATTAAAACGTGTGCAAGAATTACAAATCTCTTTATCAAAATCATATTGATGGTGTTTTTCGTCATGTGCTTTGCCGTAGGATTTTCCTATAATTTTAGTCATTGAGTGGAGATTATTTCTCTTCATATTGTGAAGTGGGTGGCATCAAAATGAGTCATTATCAGAATAGATTCACGAAAGCATAATTTAAGAAAGATTATTATGATAGAATATCTCAAATCACAGTAAAATGAAAAGGGGGTGTAAGAATGGCAAAACTCTCAACACAAATCTCTTCAATTTAATCATATTATTCTCCTCTTCTTTTTTGTCATTGAGTGGAGATTTTTTTTTAATTACTTAGTAATTAAGATTTGATGTGCATAATGATACATGTTTAAGGTTTAGAAATGTACGATTTTATTTATACAGAAAGCTACGTGTTATACAGAGACTTGTGTGCATTGTGACCCTAGTGAATTGTGGTCCTCACCTTGGTTTGGAGTTTTGTGTCGTCTTTTCTGAGGATTAAAGTGACTTGGCCAGTGGGGTTGACAATTGATAAGCTTAAGTGTGATGGATCGATATGTATATGATAATATCTATGCGATTGTATTGGTTTTCTGAGGTTTGGTTAGTGTTGGTGAGTTTCCGGTTTAAGTTGGTATTATCATCTTTGACATCAAATTGTTGGGGCACCAGGCATGCAAAAATACGACTAGATGCCACAATTGTCGACTTGACACGTATACAACAGCCCACGCATTGTGTCTAGCCCGTGTACCAAAATCAAGACTGCAACGACAAGCCCGTTTGATTGAAAATCTGTTTGCACGCATGTCGTTCGACAAAACGTGGGAGGATTTGGGTTTTATTGTTTTTAATTTTTTTAAATGTTATAATTTTAAATTTCACACCATTGTATTATGTTTACAATTAATTATTATGTGTATTTTATTTGATATTATGATATTTTTTGATTTAATATAATTATCTATCTAATTTTATAAAAATAAATCTTAAATTATATTGTATAAAAGTTATTATAAGATTATAAGTTTAGTCATTATTTTTTTATGTTTTACTTTTAGGTTTCTTGGGATGATTTCATTGAAATAATAATAGTAAAAAAAAAAAAGGGAATATGGGGATGAAGTTTTTTTTTTTTGGATAAAGAAACGGAGTATATTTTATCTAAAGAATAGATGTTTAAAAAATATTTTAAAAAATTTCACAATATTGATAATCTTTTTTTTTTTTTTGGTGAGTCTGGGGATGAAAGTATTTGAATCATTCACTTTATAGTGAGGTCAAATGTGAAATTATTATTAAGTTATGTCTATAACTACACAATAATGACAATCTCAAGAAGGGGAAACAAAAAGATTTCTTGCTAGAAAATAAAAGAAATTGTAATTAAATTTTATTGGACAATAAAAGAAGTAGATCCTTTCAAAAAAGAAGAAGAAGAAAAGAAGTAGTAGTGGAAGTAGAGATGACAATTTTTCTGCAAGGACGAGGCCTTGCGAGGATCTGCTCTAAAAAAAGCAGGGATGGAGGACAATGTTTGGGGGTCGAGATAGGGACAGTGATGAAATTTGATCCCTAAAAGTTGAATGGGGGGACAGGAAAGCACTCCCCACCCTACCTTCACCCCGATATATATGTGATCTATATATTTTAAATACATATACATATTTTCAAAATTATATATATCATTATTTAAACATTATTAGTTTTTATAGAAAAAGAAAAACATAGGTGACATTTGGTATTCTTTTTAAGTGTACTCTGTTTTCAAAAAAAAAAAAAGAAAATGAAAACTGTATTGAAACCATTTTTGAAACTATATTTGGTTATGTTTTCTGAATGTATATTCTAAGAAATATAAAAATGAAACTTTATTTTGTTATATTTTTGAAAACCATTTCATAAGTGAGTATTTTATGAAAACATATTTATGTTTAATTTTATTTTAAAAAAAAAACATAATTTATTAGTCATAAAAAAAGCCCTTTCATGGTGGGTTTTGTAACGAAGGGCAAAGATGGAAGACATTAGTGATCTGATTCCTAAATGACAGTGATGACTAGATTTGGGTCGTAAGTCGATGGTCATTGCCGTGAATCAGTGGTCGTTGTCACTAGAGGGTTGTCGTTGTTATCACCAGTCCGTGATCATTGTCTTTCGTCAAAGATGGAGGCCATCGTCAGATATGGTCGTCGTCAATATTGCTGCATAGGCACAGAGAGAGAGGAGAAGGAAGGAGAAAATGAAAATAAAAAAGTGAAAATAACTTTTTTTTTTTCGTATTCAAAAAACCTGAAAAAACAACATAATTAAAAATAATATTTTTGAAATAATTTTGAAAACGTTAAATAAACAAACGTTATTTTAAAACCATTTTTATTTTTTGTGTTTTTGAAAATAAAAAATTATTCTCAAAAACAAAATTAAACACCTCTATACTTTCTGTAACAATCGGGAAAATTCACATTTTTCGGAAAATAATTACACAATGAATTTAAGCGTTAAAATGTGAAATTAAGTGATTTAATATTGTTTGGAACTAAATAAAATGTTCTAACAATATTAAAGGATGAAAAATGAGTAATAGTGATATTATGTGTGTGCACGCGTGTGCCACTCACAGTATCAAGAAGTAGGTCAAGATGATATTATCTTGACATAAAACTGATAAATTTGGGTTTAGCACTCCGAAATTAGTTAGGATAGCCTATTAGCACGCTCAAATTTGATAATTGAGTACAAGGGTAATTTTTGACCGAAAATTCGCAGTATCGGAAATTGGTCAAAATGACCTCAGATGAAAATAAAACTGATATATTTGGATTCAGGACGCCCAAATTAGTCAGGAGAGCCCATGTTGAAATTTTGGGTGAGAAAGTATATAAAGAGCGGGAAAAAGTGGAATTTCCTCATTTGCCGATGTGTACTCTCTCTCCTCATTTCTCTTTCTCTCTCTACCCCCATTGATGAATAGTAATCGACCACCGGAAACGGTGTCCGTTTTCGACACCGCCGGCACCTTTGGAAAGCTCTCGCCGAACTGAGTTCAACGGTGTGCCGAGTCGACGGAACCGACGCCGGAGGAGAGCGCACGCGCCGCCCGAAGCCGCCGGCCACCGGAAAATTCGCGATGCCGTATCTCCGCCGTCCGACGTCCGATCAAGCTGAAACCTGTCCCAAAAGACTCGTGGTGAAGAGTAGAACAAAATCCAGGTGGTGGATCGCCTCAACACCGGCGGAATCGCGCCGCCCGAAGCCGCGACGTCGCAGCCGTGGAGCCGCCGTCGAAACCACCGTTTCCGGCGATGTTGAGCTGCACCACCGGTACAGAAATGGTCGCCGTGAAGAGGGAAGCAAAAGCCCTCAATCAATTTCGGGGAAAAAGTCCGGCACGGCGGAGTTCCACCGTCGCCGCCGTGGCCGTGACTTTCGGGGTCGATTTCCGGCCATAGGAGCTTCAAATGGTGAAATTGACACCACCAATGAGTTCCTCACGTCGAGATCTTCAAGATGGGCTACTCATTTTCCACAGTCGCCGCCGTCGCCGCCGGTCAACGGCGACCGTTGACCAAATTTTGAAGTTTGGCCCGTTGGCCTATTTTCGACGTTCCGGACGCATCCGCGGAGTCGGAATTGCAAGACGGGACCTCAAATATAAAGAACGAGGAATTAGGGTTTATGCCGTTGAGACCGGACTGCAATTCGGTATAAATCCCGACCCCTTTACGTTCCGCAATTTAATTGTTTGGGACTGTTATATGATTTTATGATTGTTGGTATGAAAATGTGGAAAGGAATGTATGTAAAAAGAAGAAAATGGCTGTAATGGGGAAAAAGAAAAATATGTGATGATGTAACGATTTTACGTAAACAGTACGAGTTTTACGTAAAATCTAGGCCTCTGGTATAGTACGTGATAGAATTAGATTAGGATAGATGGTTTTCAGGCATTTCCTAAACGCTGGAACCTCAAAAATTAAGGGGAAACTCTGCTAAAATTTCTAAAAATGGCACCAGGGGTAATATGGGAAACGAGGGGTAAAAATATGATCGGGAAGGGAACCCGAGTCCCCTCGAGGAATTAGGGCAAGGAAAAAGGAATGGGTAAGGTACGATTAGTAAACCGACCCTTCAAAACCCTAGAACGCAAGAAAAACATGAAACCGATTCTTAGGTTCGAATAGTACTTCCCGAGGGCCGGGAATGTGAAAATTGGTAAAATGATAAGAATTGATCCGGAAAAGGTCTGATAAGATTTAAAAAGTGAATTAAATGATTTTGGGTTTAGAAAATCCAGCCTAAGTATGAAAATGAAAATGTTATGTTTAAACGACCCATCAGAGGCAAAACGGTCATTTTGCCCAAAGATTCTCAAATTATGAGAAAAGAACCCCAATGACCCTGGAATAGGTTAATGAAGTTTGTAAAAGCCAAAATTGAGGTTTAAGTCATAAAAAAATCATGTCAAGGGTAAAATTGTAATTTTATCAAAAGTTAGGGGTAAAATCGTAATTTTTCAAAAGTTAGAGAAAAATTCGAAAATGGCGATTAAGGTTTAGAAAGCTGTCCTAAGGCTATAATTAAGGATTATAAGATCAGAATTAAGCTTTTTAATAAAATAAAAGCTATAGAAAAAAATGTGATTAATAGACAAAGTTTGTCTGTAAGAACCTAATCTAGAAGCGACAAAGGACGTCGATGGATCTCAAAGAAAGGATAAGCACGCTATGAGTAAGTTCAGACATTTACCCGTCTGCAACTATGAACAAGTTTATCGTGTTTATATGTTTTGTATGCAAATGTCATGATGTGAATTATGATGATGCTATAGTAATACTATAGCAATACTATGATGATGCTAAAAGTTATGTTTTAATAAATAATTTATAAAAATATATATATAAATATATGTATATATTGAATTATGAAGGAAAGGTATTATAAAAGTTTTATGAGAGTAACGATGTGATAAAGAGGAATAGAGGAATGGAAAGAGTAAGAATGATAATATTATGATAGAGTGCATAAGAAAGAGATGAGATATGAAAGGAATTAAGAAAGGGATGTTTTATGAGATCGAAAGAATAGATGTTTTATGAAAAGTTTTATGAAAGTTAGGTTATGATTGATAGACCAACGATGATCGGTGATGAAAGGAATTAAGAAATGGATGTTTTATGAGGACGAAAGGATAGATGTTTTATGAAAAGTGATATGAAAGCAAAAAGTTAGATAAGAAAGAAAAACAATGATAGGTTATGATAAAAGGTATGATGAAAGGATTAGAACATAACGATAAGATGTGATTGATAGAATAAAACGATAGGCTATGATTGATGGAATGATGCAAATGATAAGACGAACAAAGAATAATTGTCTACACGTAACAAAACATGTTTTTGTTTGTTATGATGTGATGTGATGTGATGTGATGTTATATAAGTAATATGTGCTATGCTAAAGTGTGATTAACATAATTCACACAAATAAAGTAAAGAATTAAGAAAAGAAAAACAAAGAAAGACATATGTTTCATGAAATGTTTTATGAAAAATGAGAAATGAAAGATGATGAATGTTATGAAAAAGATATACAACGAAAAATCAATATAAGAAAAATAAAAGCTTACAAGATAATAAGACTGAAAACTTAAGTTGTTGGCGTACCGGTCTCCCTACAAGGTCGAGACTTCCGGTCTATATCCTCCGCGTAGATGTGGCGCTACCCCGAAGGTGCGGTAGATTATAGGATGGACCAACCCCGGAGGTGCGGTTTTTATGTGACTGTGAGGTAGGTTGGTGGGTCGCTCCCCCTCCTCCCACTGTCCGCGCGCAACTAGGTACGTCCAACAACGGGCCCAACCAAAGGAAAGTGGAAAGAAAACAAACGAAAGAAGAGTGAAAAGAAAAGAAAAGAAAAGAAAAGAAAAGAAAGGAAAAGAGAAGAAAAGAAAAGAAAGGAAAAGAGCGTGAAAAGAAAAGAAAAGAGAGTGCGTGAGAAAAAAAAAAACAAGGAAAAAGAGAGTGGAAAGAAAAGAAAAAAATATGATACGAAAAGAAAAGAAAAGAAACGAACGATATGAAAGAACAACACAATGAAATCAATGAAAAATAATAAAACGAAGTTAAAAGAACATGACAGAATTATATATGTGATGTGATGTGTTTGATGTTATATGTATGGAATGACACGTTTTTACGTGATGTTGTGCTAGTGTATATGTTACTAGCTTTAAGATATGAAATGTTAAGAGATGATGATAAAGCAATAGAAAAGTTATAAAGATTTAGAACAGAAAGTTAAGAAATGATAGGAATGAAAAGCAAAGAAATGAAAAGATTGGATTAGAATGATAAGAGATGATCGATAGAATGATAAGAACGATGAACGAAGAGATAAATGAGCATGAAGAATCTCACATTTTATGTTATGTTTTGAGGATATGTATAAATGATGTATATGATGTGTATATATGTGATGTCATATATTCTAGTAATAATATATATTACTAGTATTTATAAGTTAATGAATGTATGTTTGAACTTACTGAGCATCTAGCTCATTAGTTGTTTATATGTTGCAGGTAAGCAACTTATTAGTTTAAAGTAGTACGATGGACAACGGACGGATCTGCACGTGCCAAGGAACTGGGCGAGGGTATGGTACTACCATGAGTCTTTCGCTGAGCGTTCAAAAAGGAAGATGAAAGAAAGAAAGAAAGTTATAAAATATGTGTTATAAGAGTATGATAAAGATAGGTATAGTATGTAAGTTAAAAAAAAAAAATTTTTACTATAGAAATTGCTTCCGCTATAAGATGAGAACGTTAAGAATGGAAAGTTAAATTAAGTAAGAGGATGACGACCCACGAGGTTGCCAGCCATCGCGGTCGGCGTCAGAGCTCGACTGGTTGGTATGGTAACGTACGTAGGGGTCGCCACACTTTCTACCAAAGACTAGAGAAGCCTCATAATATGTAATTATTATAAATGAAATATATAATTATTTTTTTTCAATTAAAAGGAGAACTGATCATTTTTTTTAAATGTATATTTATATTAAATATGGAACGGAACGAGCATAAGAAAAATCTCCTAACAAGAATCTCTATTCTCATCCCTGTCTCTATCCTTGTTCTCATCTCCGTTTTAATTTAGGCAGGATGGGGATGGAAGCTAGGCTGTAGGTAAAAAGTTTTTTTATTTTGCAGTGCAACAA
The DNA here is from genome assembly GCA_035233585.1 of Antiaris toxicaria. NCBI lineage: Eukaryota > Viridiplantae > Streptophyta > Magnoliopsida > Rosales > Moraceae > Antiaris > Antiaris toxicaria. The sequence continues at coordinate 6,018,941 of CP141155.1, forward strand.
ATAAAAATATTACGTGTCTTACGAACACCTTCGAATGTTATGAGAGTCCATCTGGGCAAGGCATCAACATGGATAAATCAGATTTTTTTTTTTTTTTTGTGGACAGACTGTTAATAGTAGGAGAGCTAATGAGATTGTTCAGAAGTTTTCTATGCAGCAAAGGCGTTTTCCATTCCGATATTTAGGAATCCCTTTGTTTCGGGGAGTCGCTAAGTGAAAAACATCTTCAAGAAATTGCTGACAAAATTATTGCCAAGTTTTCGAATTGGAAAGTCAATACTCTTTCTATGGCAGAGAGGCTTACGCTTATTAATTCGGTGATAACTAGCTCTTCGAATCATAGTTTCACGACATATAAATGGCCAAAGAGCTTGCACAAAAAGATTGAAACAGCTATGCGGAATTTCCTATGGTCGGGGAAAATTGATAAAAAGAAGCTTGTCACAGTTGCTTGGCAAGAGTTGTGTTGCCCAAAAAATGAAAGCGGACTCGGGATCTGGTCTTTGGAAGCCACTAATAAGCTGCCTTTCTAAAGAAATTGGCATGACAGATAATGGGTGAAAAGTCGATGTTGGGAGAATTCACGAGACGTAAGTATTTGATTAGCTTCAGGAAAATGAAAACTGGGTATGTAACCTCCTCTATTTTGCCTGCTTTGCATTTTTATTACCTGGAACTTCTTGGGAACTCCTAGCATGACAATCGGATTGGTTATCCAATCTCCTACTAAAATCAATATCCCCAAAGGCATCCCAACGAATCCCACTTAGGGAAATTTTATTATTAATAATGTTTGGAGTCTCCCAAGCAATTCCTCTTTATCTTTTCCTAATATTGCCTGAGATATATACATGGTCACCATTGCTGAAGATATCATGGATGAACTTCGCTGGAGGTTGAGCTCAAAGGGTAAGCCTAGGCTCCGTGATTTTTTTGAATCAACAAGGCATAAATCAAGTCAAGTTAGTTGGGGAGATAAATTTAGAGAAAATCGGCTCAACCAAGAAGAACAGTAAGCCATGCATAATCGTTTAGCCACTGAATCCATTTACAAATGAAGGGTTTCTCTTGCATCTTGTTGTCGTTTTTGTTTCTCTGTTGGGGAGGACATGAAGCATGTGTTTATTCACTGCAGCTTTGTAAAGGAAATTTGAGAAAAATTGGAGCTTGATTTCAGAACTACCATTGACAAAAGTAGTAATCTTCGTGATCTTCTTAGATCGGCCTTTAGAAAGAGTATGAGCAACCATGTTCATTATTTTTGGATTGCAGGGGTCCTATCCACTATATGGATCATCTGGAAGTTGAGGAACTTAGCCATTTTTGATGGAATAGTTCCTTCGTTAAGACAAGCTTTAGTTACTCTTTGGAAATGCATACGGGAGGCGGATACTATGGACAAAGGTACTATGAATAACTCGTTTCAGACTTACTGATTTTAAAACAGTTTAAGATTGTAAATAAGTTTAGTCGGGCTCCTAAGATAATCAAAGTACAATGGAAAACTCCTTCAACTGGCTGGATTAAAATTAATATTGATGGTATGGTAAATGGTTCTATAGAATGACTGGGTGTGGTGAAATCTTTAGAACTTACAGGGGACTTTTGAAGGTATGTTTTTCCAAGCCTCTTGAAATCCTTCATGCTTATGAAGCTAAGCTGTTAGGTATTATAGCAACTATGGAGTTTGCTCAATAATTTAACTAGTCTAATCTTTGCTTTGAATAGGATTCCACTTATGTGGTGGATCTGCTACGAAAACGGTCCAATGATGTTCCATGGAAGTGGCTCGGCAAATGGTCATGCACTTTGAATAATCTTAAAAGAGCAGATTACTGTGTCTCTCACATCTACAAAGAAGGGAATTATGTTGCTGACAAGTTAGCTAATTATGTTGTTAATCTGCAAAGCATGGAGTAGTGGTTTGATTGTCCTCTTTTTTGTTATGCTGACGTGGGTTGTGCCCTGGCAAGTTTTCCTTGTTATCGGTTCTCTTCATAATTGCCGTCACCGATAACATTCACCAGAATTGCGTGACTCTAGCCATACCTCAATGGAAATGCGAAGAAACTAGAGCTTGATCACCCTAGAGTTTCAATGATAAAATTCACGAGTAGATTTTGGCAACGAAGTCTAGCCTTGTGATAGGGATCTCATGATCTCACCCCATCTTTGGGATTAAGATATTGCGATCTTGGCCTTGTGATCGATTTCTACAGGCTACGCTTCGATCTGGGCTAGCGGCCATTGTTGGTCTAGAGATTGTGAGCCTAGAAATCCATATGTTCTCAAAATGTTTGTCAAATAAATTGATAATTATCACACATAAATCTTTGATTTACCAGAGTAAATTAAGAATTTACGTAAATAAGTAATACGTAAATAACAGATTTACATGACAAATTAATAATTTACCAAAGAAATTAAGAATCCTTTATTTATGTGTATAAATTTTTTATTTGCTTAAAAATCCTTTATTTGCATAATGCTTTGATACGCAAATCCTTGATTTTATTTCGGTAAATTTTTTATTAAAAAATAAATATTTAATTTATCATATAATGCTTTATTTACGTAATCATCAATACTTGCATTATTAAATTGTTGATTTACCTTATAAATATTTTATTTACGTATTATACAAGTTAGTCAAAGATTTATATATAAGGGCTATTTTTGAAATTTAAAATTGATTAATCAAGATTTATAAAAATGTATATATACCATTTATTAAAAGCTCAAAATTTTTATCAAGTTGATTTTTAGTCTATTCTCCTCCTTCTTCCTCGCTAAAATAACGTGAGCCTAGTTCAATGAGATAATTAAAGTATATACCACAAAAATAAGACATTTCGACCTGGTCTGTTGATCGGAATTGATACGTGTGTTCTCAACACTATTATTGTTCATAAGACATTCCATCACTTTTATTGTTTATCTTTCTTGTTTATTAAGAAGATTTGTTCTTTATAAGAGTTGCCGTTCTGAACGGGAGCAGCATATGTTTCTTTTCTCTCTCACTTCAATTTTTGCCACCATTATATTGTCCTTTCCATTACTATCTCTCCAATTATCGTTGTCCTTCTCATGCTAGTTGTCGTTTGTAAGATATATATATATGTCCTTGTCCTCATGATTGTCGTTTTTAAAATCTGTTGTTTATGTACAATGTCGTTTAGAATAGGTACGTGTTTCAAAATCTGTTGTAAATTTGACATCTCCAAAGATCAATCCAATATGAAAACCTTCAAAAAAAAAAAAAAAGAAAAGAAAAAAATGAAAAAAGGAAGAAGTAGGAGAAGAGATTGTCCTCACTTCTCATTAATTAGAGATATTCTAAAGAGTTGAAAGGGAGATCTGCTTGCGTCAATTGTTGAAAATTATTGGTAGATTTTTGACCCAACCAAGTCTTTTGACTACCATTAAATACACACGCAAATCCAACAATTTTTCGAAGGTCAAACTGCTCCTCGTCAGCAAAATACAGAAAATTAATTCGCCGGGACCGCTCTATGTGAAGTGTTCTTTCTTGCATATTCTTCTTTTCCCTCCTTTGGAAGAGATAAATTATAAATATTTTTTTCACTTATAATTATATTTTATTATTATATTTTTAAATTAAATTAAAATTTAATAATTTTATGTGTATAAATTTAAATAAAATAATTTTTTTAATTAAATAAAATTTCAAGAAAAATAAAATGTGATTCATATTAATTTTTTTTTCTAAATAAATTTTTAAAATTTTATACTTTTTTATTTTAAATAAATTTTTTAAAACTCATTCTTTTTTTTTTCTTAATCTTCAAAACATATATCTACAACCTCTGCAAATAAGTCTAAATTGTAGAAATAGAAAGTCAAGAGGATTTTAGACCTTCAACTAAAAGCCAGGCCTGCAAACATTCAACTACTTTGACAGGGGTGCCTAGGCCATTGATGGGGAAATTTAGATTATATGCCACAAAAACTAGATGTGAATTGATGTCTGTTACAATTAAAAAACTCTAGCAAATAATGCCATAATAATAACATTATCTAATCTAATTTAAAATAAAAATATCAAAAAAAAAAAATTTTTCTCTTCCACTTTCTCTCAGCTCTCTCTTTCTTCCTCCACCAATTCTCTCTCTCCCATCTTTGTTTCTCTCTTTACTCCGACCATGCTACCCAACAGCCATTGCCCTTCCCTATTTCAATGTCTCTGATCTTCGAGTGGTGGATCTGATGCCACCCAATTGACGAACCCCGCTTTCGCCGACCTCAACACTCCAATTGCTATCTCGCAACTCTAATCACGATAGCTTCCATGGTGGAGCTCCTACATGAGCTGCTCGACGATAAAGGCTTGTGTAAAGGAGATCGCGGAGCGTGCGACGATGAACCTCAGATCGGCGAGCTCGTCGGCAACCTTTGATGGCAATAGAGATCATTGCAACTCGGACGGTGCTGGTAGCGGCGAGAACATGTCGAAGATCAAAGATCGCATGCGACGTTGGTCATCGATCTCCCATGCGTGGGCGAGGTGGCGATCAAGGCCGATGAAAGTGTAGGCGCGACTGCTTCCAGCAGAGAGATAAGAGAGAGAGAGAATTTTGAAAAATAATAAATGTAATTGATATATTTAAATAAATAAAAATTTATAATTTATAATATCATGTTACAATATATTTTACAACAGTTTTTTTCCAGCGGCAAAAATCATTTCAATACATGATTTTATAGTATTTTTCTAAAGTTTACATTTTTAGCTTCACGACAAGTCAACCACTCTGTCCAAGGCATGCATTACGCAAGCTAATTTTATGAGAAATTATAATAAATAGTAGTTTTAGAAAATAATTAAAGTAAATCATAGATTTTTAAGAGAAAATTATTGTAAATATCAATTTTTAAAAAATAATTAAAGTGAATAGTAAGTATTTAAAATATTTACAGTAGATAGTAGATTCAGCATATGAATATATATTTTATTATATAGTTATAAGGCATACTCAAATCATTTACTTGATAAATATATAAATAAATTATTTACTTAATATGTAAATATATTATTTATCTAATAAATCTAATATAAATAACTTATTTATATGATAAATCTATTACTTATTATAAATATTTTATGAATCCACTATTTGTTTCAATTATTATTTTTTTTGAAATCTGCTATTTACTTCATTCTCTCATTTATAAAATACTCATAATAGATAGTAAATTTACTTGATAAATATTAATTTTACTAAGAAAATAATGTATTTAAAAAACGTAAATAAATTATTTATTCAGTAAAGATCTAAACTTATTATTTACTTGATAAGTAAATTGATAACTTTAACAAAATTTATTATTTATTATAAATATTTTAACAATATGTTATTTATCCAATTATTTTTTAAAAACTGCTATTTCCTTCATTCTTTCCTGCATTTTCACTAGGCGGCCAATGTTTCTCAAGTTCTAAATATTTATGATAAAAGAAGGTGTAAAAAAAAATACACTAACAATAGAATTATGTTTTCAATCATCAAATCTATATAAAATTATATTCGATCATAAAAAAAAATGTATCAAATTATATTTCAATTATAAATATCCTTCCTCACTTTTCAGCTAAATGGGGTAAGTTGCAATTTTTTTTTGAATCGAATTACTCCGCTTCGTGACGTTCTTTTAGTACAATAGAACTCAATTTCAAACTTCAAATTTGTATTAAAATATATTTAAACTGTAGGTATATTTTTATTTTAATGAAAATTAGGATTAAGTCCGACATATGCAGTACTACCGCAATAAGCTCTATTTTCCAAACTACAAGTATTTGTGTTCTGTTATGCTTGACTTACACGGTAAGCTACAAGAATTTGCTCTCTCTCTCTCTCTCTCTCTCTCTCTCTCTCTCCATGATAGTAAAACATAACCCTCATCCTTTTCTTTTTTAATCACTTTGTATTATTCCAGCATGATCATAATCCGAAAGGAGTTTTTTTTATATCTAAAGTAACCTTTAGGAAGGGAATAATAAGATTAATCATGAAAAACATGTTCTAGGCTTCCCAGTCAACGAGGACAACACTTCACACTTTACAGCTCATCTCACCAACCAATAAGTGAAGTTTACTAATATTTCATTTGATGAGAGGTTTTTATTTTTAAAATAGAAAATATTTAGATATAAAAAATAAAAAATTATTTGAAATTTTTTTAAAAAATGAAAAGTTATCTGAGAAGGTGAAAATTTTTTTTTTTAAAAAGTTCTTTTTTTATTTTTTAAAAATGAAAAATTTTAGATATTCGGATACAAAAATTTATAAAGATTCATTTTCTGATAATGAAAATTTTTTCATTTTCAAAATTTAGAATGGTCAAACAAACATAACATAAAACAATTTGCACTACATTGAGAATTTTTTGTGAACTTAAAGGTTTTGAACCTTCTCCTTTTTTTCTTGAAATGACAGCTACACTGAGAATTTTCTCCTTTGCACTTGTTCGTTAGATTCTTTTGGCTGTAGACCTTAGAAAGCTTCTTGAATTGCTTTATATACTCTTGGAGAAACTTATTTTGAGAACACATTTTTTCCAAAGCTCGAAGGACAAGCTGGAAAAGTTCTCCTACAGCAATGGTCTTAAGATCTTTCCCACCTGGGGCTAGCAATCTTGTTGTTTCTTCTCTTAGTGGATCTGGGATTGAAGATAGGAAGGCTTGTTTCAGGTCTGGATCATCAATTCCACCAATCTAGTAGAATCTTTGAGACATCTTTTTGCAATGCTTCTCTAGATCCTTCATGTCTATAGAACATCATTTCAGCTTAAAAAATTCTACTCTCATCCGTTTTGTGACTTGGATGTCTTGTCCATAGAATTCTATATTGTGCTATTTTAGTGCTGCTTTTGCTGAGTTTGCTTGTAAGAACTGGAGCTGTCTGTATTCTCCTAGACTCATCCATCAGTCTTGGAGAATTCCAGTGAGCCTAGATGCAAATACCAGAAGGACACTTCTTATATTTGAAGGGGCTTTTGAGATTCTAACGGAATCCAAGCTTTAAACTCTTGAAATCTTTCTCTTCATTTTGTAGGTGGGAGATCATCCAGAGGAAAAGTTATAAATCCTGATCCTCCATTCTTTTTTGTTCTTTGTTGCTAAGGCTCCTGGTCTTGTTCTCTTTTGTCTACGATCTCTTCTTCTTATGTAAGGGGCTCTTCTGTTATTGGAGCAGAACTGTTGGGTTAGAGCATCAGTTATTGAAACGTTTCATCTTTTGAGTCTAATTGTAGAACCTTTGCCATCCCCTGATTTTTCAGTTTCTTCAGTAGTCCAAGTTCCATTGGTCTATTAGGTGTCTTCTGAAGAATCAGTGTTAGAATCTTCTTGTCCAGATCTGTATAGCATCTGGGATACAAGATTCGATTTCTGGACTATCATCATGAGTTCTTTCATCTTGGATGAATGTTTAGCAGGCGCTTGATTACTTTAAATCGTAGCCTGAGATTGAGCTGCTGATTTGGCCTTTAATCTGATCATCTTCTCCTTTCTCCTTTTTTCTTCGTCTTCTTTCTTAAGAATCTTTTTGAGACGGAGAATAGAGCTTCCTAAAGAATTTGAGGCATATATATAGGATATAACTGAAGAGATTTTACCATTGTAGTGAATTTCCAAGGTGTCATCTCTTCATGGGCTTGCTTCCATATCTGATTTTTTAGATCTTCATATTGATTCTTTATGAAGTATCTTTCCTCCCAAATGAAAATAAAATGATGTCTAAACCTTTACCTCTTATAAATCCATATCATGCCTTCACCAAAAACCAAGCCTCCATCACTAAATCTATAAAAGCCTTAATTAAGCCTTAGTACAAAGCCCCTAAAAAATATATCGAAACTTCAAAATTTAGTCAGTGTCAACTTCCAGTTACATCTAAAACACAGAATTCCTTGAGATCTTGACTATATATATAGATAATAATTCATTTAGTCTGCCTACTATTACCGTAAAAAACTCTATTTTCCAAACTATAAGTGCTTGACTTACACGGTAAGCTACAAGAAATTGCTCTCTCTCTCTCCCCATGATAGTAAAACATAACCCTCGTCCTTTTCTTTTCTTTTTTTTTTTTTATCACTTTTGTTCTATTTGGATAAGAGTTTTTTTTTTAAATAAAAAAAATTTTAGATATGAAAAATAAAAAATTATTTGGATTTTTTTTTAAAGTGAAAAGTTACTTAAATGGATAAGTAAATTTTTTTTTAAAAAGTTCTTTTTTTATTTTTTAAAAATAAAAAATTTTAAATATTTAGATATAAAAATTTAAGAAACTCTATTTTCTTAAAATGAAAATTTTTTTATTTTTTAAATTAGGAATGATTAAAAAAAATAACAATTTGTATTATTCTAGCATGATCATAATCCAAAAGGCGTGTTTTTTTTTTTATCTCCAAAGTAACCTTTAGGGAGCGAATTATAAGATTAATCATGAAAAACATCTTCTAGGCTTCCGAGTCAACGAGGACAATACTTGACACTTTACAGCTCATCTCACCAACCAGTCAGTGAAGCTTACTAAAACAATTTGCCCAAAAAGATCCAAGATATACGTGAACCAACGAAAGAACGAAACGAATAAACCTACACTTTTAGGTGGCGTTTTTTTTTTTTTTTTTTTTTTTTTCCATAATGATTTTTTACTTTTAAAAACATAAAAAATAAAACGATTTTAAAATAACGTTTATTTATTTAATATTTTTGAAACGATTTCGAAAATATTGTTTTTAATTATATTATTTTTTTGAGTTTTTTTAAAACAAAAAAAATTATTTTCATTTTTTATTTTCGTTTTCTCCCTCCATCTCCTCTCTTTTTCTCTCTTTCTGTTTGTATAGCGTCAGTGATGATCATATTCAACGATGGCATCTATCTCTGATGAAGGCTGATAATCATGGATTAGTGTCGATGACAATGGTCTCCTTAGGATGATTATTATTTACTTATGACCTAAATTTAACCATCACCGCCACCTAGAGGTCAGATCATTAATCTCTTCCACCCCTATCGCTCATTGTAAAACCTACCACCAAAGTTTTTTTTAATTATGACTAATAATTTATTTTTTATTATTTTTTTTAAAATTAAAAATAAATATATTTTTATAAGATACTCACTTATAAAATGAGTTTTCAAAATATATAACTAAATAAAATTTTATTTTTATGTTTTTCAGAATATACATTCAGAAAGCATAACCAAACACAATTTCAGAAATAATCTCAACACAATTTTCAAAACATTCTCATTTTTTATTTTTTTGAAAACAGAAAAAATTTCAAAACTAAAACTAATACCAATCGCGTTTTAGTAGTTAACTGTTTAATAAGAGGACTTATTGCTGAAAACAAGTTATAAAACATTCATAAATAAAATTGTTAAATTATCAATCAACTAGTTAAAATGATAACACCTATAGATATAATTAAAAGTACATACAGCAGTCGTGATTGTAAAATTTCCTAGTTTGTCGATCAATATAATCATTAAAAGTTTTTAACATCAGCACTACAAAGATGATTAATCTGATAATATCCAGTATAAAGTAGCTAATAAGTAATAACAACGACAAATATAAACACAACTACGACCTAATAAATGAAAATTTGACAATGATGCTTTTGAACACGTCACCTAACGACGGCGGCTTAAGGCCTCCTTTTGGATTCAAACGACAACCAGAAAATGCAAATGCTATTTAGAAAAAACAAACAAAGAGAAGCCTCTTTTTTATCATCATTTTGACCTGTTTGAGTTCAAATCATATCTGCTTTCACATGAACTCACCAGAATGATCTCTGTCTCTGCACCGGCGAGGGTTCGCCGATCACCGGAACCTGTACGGATGGGTATGTTCTCTCTCCTCGTCGCCTTCCACTTGCTCTTTCTCTCTCCGTCTCCGGTTTCGGGGCTCGACTTCCTCCTCAACTCCTTTTCCGGCGCCGACAACACGACCAACGTGACGCTCATCGACGACGCGCGTTTCGACTTGTCGGTCGTCCGCCTCACCAACGACTCCAAGCAGTTGTCCTCCGGCCGCGCCTTCTACCCGAAGAGGATCGCCATGCGAGGAACAACAACGAACGAAAGTAGTGGCAACAGTAGCAGTAACGCCTCCTCTGTTACGTCGTTTTCGACGTCGTTCGTCTTCTCGGTCTTGCCGGAGATAAGCACCAGCCCCGGCTTCGGCCTCTGCTTCGTCCTCAGCAACTCCACCTCCCCTCCCGGCGCCCTTGCCAGCCAGTACTTCGGCCTCTTCACCAACGCCACCGTGCCGACCGTGGCTCCGCTCTTCGCCGTTGAGTTCGACACCGGCCGGAACCCCGAGTTCAGGGATGACGACGACAACCACATCGGAATCGACCTCAACAACATCGAATCGGCCGTGACTCAGCCAGCCGGGTACTACAACTCCTCCGGCTCCTTCGTCCCAATCCGAATGCGAGACGGCCGGAATGTCCACGCCTGGATCGAATTCGACGGCGAAAACATCGAGATCAACGTCACCGTCGCTCCGATCGGCGTCCCTCGCCCGTCGCGACCTACTCTCACCTACAGAGATCCGGCGATCTTGAATTACCTCTCCGACGAGATGTTCTTTGGATTCTCGGCGTCGAAAACGCAGTGGATCGAAGCGCAGAGGATATTAGCTTGGAGCTTCAGCGACACCGGAGTTGCGAGAGAGATCAACACGACGAATCTCCCGGTTTTCCTCCTTCCGGAATCATCATCTTCCTTATCTGCGGGAGCAATCGCCGGGATCGCGATCGGCTGCGCCGCGTTCGTGATCGTCTCCGCCGCCCTAGGGTTCTGGTTCTGGCAAAAGAGGAAATCGAACCGCGAAGAGGAAGACGACGACGTCGAGGACTGGGAACTCGAGTATTGGCCTCACCGATTCTCCTACGAGGAGCTATCCGACGCCACAAACGGCTTCTCCGCCGATCAGCTCCTCGGCTCCGGCGGATTCGGAAAGGTCTACAAAGGAACCCTCCCAAACAAGACCGAAATCGCCGTGAAATGCGTTAACCACGATTCGAAGCAAGGACTGAGAGAATTCATGGCGGAGATCTCGAGCATGGGGAGGCTCCAGCACAAGAATCTGGTCCAGATGCGAGGGTGGTGCAGGAAAGGGAACATACTTATGCTTGTATACGATTTTATGCCAAACGGAAGCCTCAACCGTTGGATCTTCGACAGACCGAAGAGCCTCCTGTCTTGGGACCAGCGCCGCCGTGTCCTAGCCGACGTGGCCGAGGGGCTGAGCTACCTCCACGGCGGCTACGACCAGGTGGTAGTCCACAGGGACATAAAGTCCAGCAACATTCTGTTGGACGCCGAGATGAGGGGGAGGCTGGGAGATTTCGGGCTGGCGAAGCTGTACGGGCACAACGAGGTGCCGAACACGACGCGCGTGGTGGGCACGCTTGGGTACCTGGCGCCGGAGCTGGCGACGGTGGCGGCACCGACTGCGGCGAGCGACGTGTACAGCTTTGGAGTGGTGGTGCTGGAGGTAGCGTGCGGGCGGCGGCCGATAGAGATGGACAAGGCGGAGGAGGAGACGGTGCTGATGGAGTGGGTGAGGGACCTGTACGGCCAGGGGAGGGTGGCGGAGGCGGCGGACCGGAGGATCCAAGGGGAGTACGCAGTGGAGGAGATGGAGTTGGTGCTCAAGTTGGGGCTAGCGTGCTGCCACCCCGACCCGGTGCGGCGGCCCACCATGGCAGAGGTGGTGGCGGTGTTGATTGGCGAGCGGGCCGACGCGACCCGTCCTGCCGAGGTCTTGTCGGAGCTGGCACGTGACGATCACAGGGTTGTTGATATTGTTATAATTGGCGACCGAGAGTCGGCGGCGGAGTCGCCGGACGTGGAATCTCCGCTTCAATCACAGCCACAGGCTTCCTCGGCGTGAAAAGTGTGCTTCTTTTTCATTTTTCTTTTTCGTTTTGAGACGGGTATTTTTGGCCATAGCCATTGACTTTTTTAATTTTTTATCATATAATTTTTTTTTTTTTCTGTTGAAGTTTAAATCATATAATTATTGGTTTTGTAATCTCAAGTTAAATTTTTGGTTTAGTGGGATGACGCTCTCCCACTGTCTATTTTTATGTGTTATGTACAGAACAATTGTAGATGCGATAAAATATAGTGAAAACGAATGTGACGTTTAAATTATTGTTTTTTTTTATTTTATTCCCTAGTGTGTAAATTGTTACTTGATTGGAAAACATAGACTTTTTAATTAATAGAACATTGAAAAATGTTTGTGTATGTGGTACTTGCATTGTTGATGGCCTTGCATTTGAGTTTGACTATGGGCAGGAGAAGATTTGAGAAGAATCACTATCCCATTGAAACATTGTTAAATACAGGCCAGAGAGACATTGTTTGAAATGACTTTTATAATGGGCCGCAATCAACTTTCTTTCACGTGTGCGGATGAAGATGAACTTTAGGACGCAAATAACAATTAGGTTACACTTTGCCGGCAATGGTTGGTCCAAGTCCAACTGCAATAGTGAGTTTCGTCGTCGTCATCGTCATCGTATATATATATATATATATTTATAGGTGAGATGAGAAGCACTACAATTTTTGTGGTGAGAAACCCTCAACTAAGTTCATCCACTAATTACCTGATTGGCAGTTTAATTTGTTAGTGGATTTAGTCCAATATATGAAGAAAAATATTAATTTTAATTCTAACTTTCCAGTATTAATTTGTAGGATATGTAAATTACGATTTTTTAATTAATAGATGTTAAAGGAGTTGTCACCTCTTTTAATATATTGAAAGATGATAAATAGTCGGTAGTTGATATTAAAACATAGATATATTTATTTATTTATTAAAACAGAAAGAAGATGCATATTAGCATGCTGATTATTCCACATCTTTAGTACCAAGCAACTTTAAACAGGGGCGCAACCGGCTTTATTGAAATATAGAGTTGATGAATATGAGGGTGTAATATATATTTCTTCTCGGTCACTATGTATATATGTAAATATATATATATGTATCTGTCTAAATAGCTGGTGCACTAGAGGGCAAAGTTAAGGGAGTGGAAGTTGAAACTAGTTTTCTTCTCAGCGCCAGTCTTGAAACACTGAGAATTCTGCCGGCAAAGCAAGGCCACTGACTCTTTCATGGTCTCTGGTCCACAGACCAGGACTCCAACATCAGATCCACCAGTCTCGGTTGGGAACTTTGTGAATATATCTGCTTAGTTCAAACCATACATGTTAAAACACAACTAATATTTTTGAAAGAAACAAATTTTGGTGCAAAAATGGAACCAAATGAAGTAATAAATATACCTTGGAAGTTGGGTCTTCCTGCAAAATGTATCTCATGTTTATCAAGAGCTCCTCCTGCTTCAATGGAACTTGGTTGCCATGATTTGACTTGTTTTTCCACAATTTGGGAAGTCTCTCTCTTCACCCTTCTCCATCTCACAACAAGGGCAACTAAGCCGCTGCATACCATTGCTATGACAAAGGAAGATATGATAATCAGATCAGAAACTGAAGACGGGTTCTTCTCTTTGAGGGCTTCCGGGGACTTCATGAGCTTCTTATTTTTATGGTTTGGTAGAAATATGCGGTTAAAAGAGATTAGAAAGACAAGGAACACAACAGAAGAAAGTGCAGCTATGGCAGCCATCGAAAGAAAAGATTCGAGTCCATTTATCGCGTAGCTTGAAACGTCTCTCTCAAAATGCACGGTCTCTACTTGGGAGTACCCATCTAATAGTTCTCCTAGAGTTGCACCAGATTGTTGTTCTTGAGTCACAAACACCTTTAATTTCAGATGAAGTTGTTCAGCTGATTGGTTTAGTATTAGGTGCGAGACCGAGTTCAACACGCAGATATCTTGGGACTTCTTCACAACGTATACAAGTTGAATTCTTGTGGGGAAATTGTTCCCACTATTCCGGGATGAAGCAATTTCCTGCAAGATGCTATGAAATGGGGTTATCCCAATTCCTCCAGCAATCAGAAGTAAACTGTCATACCTGCAAAATAAATGGATGTGTAAATGAATCCGACATATGACGAAAAGCAATTTCGATAACATGAAAAGTTGTGTTAAAGCACCTAAGGAAGTCCGTCGATGCTGGTCCATAAGGACCTTCAACTGCAATTGGTATGATCTTCATCTGATCAGAATTCGACTCGAGCTCATTATTTATCAAGTTATGTAGAGAACTTGTCCATGATCCTTGGCATTTTATAATGACAGACATGGTGTGTTCATCAACACTTGAGCTGGAAGTTATACTAAAAGAGTGCCACTGAAACTTTGATATACTTGGTATCTTCACAAATATCACACTTGTTGGTGTATACTTCAGTTCTGCAACATGGTTTCAAGTAGTGCTGCATAAATTGTTTTTTAAGTTCTTCTTCTTTTTTTTTTATTCAAAATGAAAAAAGGGAATCAGTGGAGTTTTCATAATCCACCTAGTGCTGCCACTTTCATAATTTACTAGCGCCACAGATGGAATGAAAAGGGGTCATGCTCTCGTCAAGAATCCTCAGAGGTCTGTGCGTCAGGCACACAGGCTCACTATTTCAGTGTACTCAGTGTGGATGACAAGAATCAAACATCTGACGGATAGAAGAGAGAGTGCCATGAATTGGTTGTTTATTGGTGCTACGTCACCACCATCGGGGTCATTAATTACTTACTAGGAGCATATTCTAGATGTGAACTAGAGACTTACTTGGATCTTTTGGCAGAATGAGTTCTATGGCTTTGCTGGGGAAGAGTTTTGCAGAAAGGATGCATGTTTCCGGTCTTGATTGAATGATCCGTATTAGCTTATCAAGGCCAAAGAGAAATATCCCGGAGAAAACCCAATAGAAGTGCCTGTCTCCAGTGTGGAACAAGAAGAATACCAGGAAGACGACGTACAGATGGTGTGTGTAGTAGAAGATTTCAAACCTTTTTCTCCTTATTTGAGGAAGTGCTGTGATCCAAATTACTAGAGCTGTAACTAGAGCAATCTCCCCAGCCAAGTATATCCGGCCTGTTTTCTGCCATCTCCATAGCTTTTGCCAAACAAAGTGCAAAGAAGGAAGCAATTTGATCGCCAGTTCCACGTAAACCAAGAGAGTATTATGAAATAAGCAGCCTAATCATCCACTAATGAGAGCAACAAAAGGAAGAAAGACAAGAAAACACACGCTGGACATATGGCGGTTCACCCTCAAATTATGTCCACTACAAACCGTCACAGTATTTCGTTACATAATTGATTTAAAAATAAGATTACATGAGAAGCACACGCCGCAAGCCTCTCGGATTCTGTGTTTTATCTCTCTGATATAAGCAAAGTTAGGGCAATCAAAAGTACATGTGTGAAATTTTCTATTTTCCGGCACTAGAATCATGACTGTGTCGGCTTGCTAACTTGATGTTAGGGAAATAATTAGACTTGACACACTCAGTAGAGAGACAGTAGAATTACCTCATCTTGAATGTAGTGGCTGACACCCCAAATGAACAATGTGCTTCCACCATGAAAAGTGGCAAAGCATACCATTGCAGTCCCAAGCCAGACATGGTATCTTACCGAGGCTTCAAACTGGACGCCGAGTAAGCGAAAGAAGGCCATCCCTCTTAAGATTGGTAGAAGTAGTAAAGCTAAACATGCTTCTGCTAGCAAACCGAACCGGGTTGCAACTCTCAAATACTTCAGTTGCCATCTGAGATACACGTTGAAGCATCAGTAATGGTGTATGTCGTGTTTTCATCTTTAATAGCCGAGATCATTTTATTGCAAAATGATGATTAAGTACTCACGTTTTCAGCTTCAGTGATTTCACCGGCATCAAGTCCTTGAAATCATTAGAGATTCGAGCGTAAAAAGTCCATGCTAAGAAGAACACAAAGAGCGCGATTGATAGGATTTCCATGGCAGACAAAGTACCCAAAAGGGTGTTCACAACCACCGGATTTGAGAGACCAGAAAATACTTTCCTCCCATGTCTACAAATCCAAATCAACCACAAGAGTAAAAACTCGAGTTCTCACAATTTCGAGTTCAACAACAATCTAAAATTGCTAAATCACACGGCATATTACCTCCTGCCTCTCTTCCTGAGCTGCAAATTCGTGTGGACACATCCAATTATAGCCATAGCGATCACAGGGAAAGTAAAAACAACAAAATTGAGGCCTGCAAAAAATAACATTATAGTTTTAGTAACTTCACAAAAGTTAAGAAGAGTGCTTCAATCTCAAATATTGTACCATAATATCCAAGAACTGTAGGCCTGAATCTCTCCTCAGCTTCTTTCCATTTCCTTGTCCAGAGCTGTGTGGGCTTCAGAAGCCAAAGAGAAACCCAACCAGCAAATATCAGGACCATGAGCACTTTCAAAACAATGAGAAGAGCAGCTTCTGCCATGTCTTTCAGATACAATGAGAGGTTTTTTTTTAATCTCCTTTGTGTAGAAAGGACCTCTATTTAAGAGAACCCTTTGAAGGTTCACACCTCTAGGGAATCTCAGTTTAGTCCCGTCACCTTTCAGAAGTGCCTATAGTTATCAATTTTCATGGCTACTTGATTGTTGGCAATCAAATTTCATAAGACTATGGGAAGTGCAACCTCTGAAATATGTCGACCTTGGGACATGTGGATGATATTTCTGCACTTCCAATTTGAAGTGGATTAATGACGACACATCCTGTATCATGCATATGACATTATATAAATATGTATATATATATATATTGTGGGATATGAGTGTATGCATGACTGTACAAGTTGTACATCTTTAATAGTCTGGTATTGGCACTTTTTTTTTTTTTGGCCAAGGCAAAATTTTCTTTATGATGAATGAATCTTGTGTAAGATAGTGGACTTCTGGTCCTTCTATAGAGCCCTTTTTTTTTTTTTTTTAAATGATCTTCTTTATGTCCATATCTTTAGAGTTTTCTATGATGGGATATTTTTATTGAGATGTTAAATGTACTTAAAATTATATTAAAATAAAATAATATATAAAATTAATAGAACTTGATAATAACATCACGATTCAAAATTATATTCGATTACCGTTGTATCATTGAATAAACAAGAACAGTTAGAAATGAAATAACAGCCTTATAAAGTGGAAGGTAATATATATATATATATATATATATAACAAGACATAGAAGAATTATCTGTGATATCTTGGTTTTATTATGTCAAGATGGAACCATTTAGGAAAATTTTCAGCCTTAATTAGACGCATCTCTGTGCCAATGCACGGAAAAAACAATTACATGGGACAAGCCTTTTGGACCACAAGATATAGTGCCCGAGAACTATTGGGAAAACACAAAGATTTGGACTCTTCTGCTTTAATGATACACATAGTTCCAATAATTAGACTATATGAAAATAAAACATTAACAAAGGAATATATCAATACCTAAAATAAGGGGGGGAAAAAAAAAGGAAAATGGAAAAAGAGTTGTCTTATGGCCCTTCAAGAAAACGTTGAGAACAATGTTATAATTTCTATCTAATTATTTTTTATTATTGTATGAGATTTATGATTTTTATTTATTAAAAAGAAATGAAAATGCTTTCATTTTAAGATTCAAGAGTTTCTATTCAAATCTTGTAGTACAATAGGATTAGTTTCTACGAAGTTCTATTTTCTTTAGGTACCATAAAATTACATAAACAGCAAGCATAAATGCTTTTACACTCATAGATACATATATTAAAATCAAAATTTGAAGTGAAAAGTAAATAAAGAAAACAAAAAATAAAAAGGAAAAGAAAAAGGAAAAGGAAAACAATAGGGAATGTCTGAGTAGCTTTTGATCAAGGAGTTGGGAGGTGTGATGATGAGCATGTTAAAGTGAGAAAAACACATTTGATTAGTGAAAAAAGCGGAACCCTAAGTGGGGACAGAGTATACCACCTAATGGTGTTAATGCATGGCAATAAAATTGGCTTTGGTTTAATTATTGTTTAATTAATTTACTCATTATTATACTCAAAAGACAAGGAGACTCGTGGAGAACATCCTTAAGAAAGTACAAACAAAAAATAACTACACCCTCCCAATTCGTATTTCCGAATTTCACTGAATCCATAAAAGTCGATTTGCAAAGAAAGAGGTCCAAAGATTCATATACAACTCTAATTAGTGGGTGACAAAAATTAGAAACATTCAAGAACTAACACAAAATTTGTTGTAAAGCATAATCCAACGGTAAGAGATTATATACACTTTGATGGACATTTTGGGACTCAGGTTCTTAACTCAAAGTTCTCGAATTTAGGTTTGAAACTTGCATTTAGACATTAATTTTGGTTCAATCGCACACCAAACTTTTCCATCTAAATACTCAACTCAAACCTTTATATTAAATCGGTAGCCTAAAAGTTCAACTCATCTCTTTCTAAACTAAATTGAAAATTTACAATTCAAATAGAAGGTAAGAAATCTGATCTCTCTTCCTAATTTTTATTTTAATTTAATTTTTTTTCAAAAATAATAATATGATGAAGTAGATTTCTTTAAATGTCCTTCCACCTTCTTTGTCATTCTCTTAATTCTCCCACCCTAATATTTTGTTTTTCCAATCATGAATACATTGTGTGTATCATGGATCAACATCGATCTATTTTTGATGGACACCACGTAATTACCAGACATTTGTCACTCTCAATCCTTTTGAGTAAACTCCCCCAACACAATCCAGGCTACAATTTTCTTGTATTTAAATAGATTGAAATTATAGTTATTTGTAAGTCAATCTCTGTTTTCGTTCTCTCGGTCTCAATTCAGCGCTTTAGGCTTTAAGGATGAGGTCCAATTCTACAATAATGGTCTGCGCACCCAATAGGTAAATTGCATGAGAGGAAGAAGAAAATAGAATTTTTCAGAAAATAATTAAAATAAATAATATATATCATATAAATAATATATTTATGTTATATTTATTAAATAAATAATATATTTACGTATCAAGTGAATTATTTATTTAAGTCTTATGAATACATCATTTATCTACTATTTACTAAAAACTCTTTTTAACATCTTTTTATTTATTTCAATTATTCATGAAAACTACTATTCACTGTAATATTTCATGGCAATGGGGCATCAATCATTGACATGCTTCTAATTGCGGAATTTGGGAAAAATAGGCACAGAGCATGTTTAAGGATAATATGCCTAGTAGAAGCCCACTCATAAAAAAGGAATAAAAACAAAATCTTTGTTACAAATTAAAAGAGAGAATTACATTAAATGTCATTTTTTTTGCATTTCCAAGTGTGTCATGTGCCAGTCCAAAACCACCATATGACTTGTTTTATTATTATTTTTTTTTTCTTTTTTTAATTTGCGCGCTTGCTCACCAAATGATTGAAAAGAAAATAATAATAATAATAATGATAATGATAATAATAAGCAACAAGGCATGATGAGTTAGCTGCATACTTCCCTACCAGCCTACCCTCTAGAAATCTTGTCCACTAAAAACTCATAGACATTATTCAAGCAAGATCTTAAAAGGAGCAACATTTTGAAAGGAGAAAGTAAAGGGCAAGGTGTTTACCAAAAAAAATAAAGGGAAAGAGTAGAAAAAGCTATATACCTTTTTGGGGGAGTCCAAAACTGGAAGTGTCAGTTTATGCAACTTGCAATTGGGATATTTTTTTTATTCTATTTTATTTATTATTATTATATTTTAATTATTCAGCTATATTTTAAGTTGAAATTCTATTCATCTCAATTAGAATCATTCCCAAGTCTATTATTCTTACGGGAAAAATAATTAAGATGAAGTAGTAGAAGGGATCATTGATACTAAGTCATAAGAACATAATATAGGCGATATGTAAATATTTCTATATATATGCCAAATTAGTGATTAGCAAGGTATTCAATCTATGTTTAAATAAAATAGTCAACTTTTGTAGCAAGGATGTTAAATTTGGGGGGATTAGATAGAAGCAAATGCATCTTTGTTGTTACCTTAATTTATCTTCACCAAATACCACCATTGATCATGAACTATCCAAGGTTTCCAAGAAAGATTCATCTCAAGAAGGGAAAAAAAAAAAGGTTTAGAAGAAACATTAATTTTAATATAGTTAGGAACTCCCAAAGTATCTTTGAACTTATTATAATTAATATTCATATATATATATATACATGATTCTTTCTCTTTAAATATTGTTGTAGTTTTCTCAGCAATCTCACAAGAACAAAGTCTACATGTTACAGTTGTATCCACTACAATAGTTTATGTTTTTTCTAGGGCTTATGTATGATTTCCATGGAATCAAGCAAAAGTCAGAGGAAAAGTTCAAATTTTGGATTCAAATGGACTTCTTAATAGCTTCATTGAGAAAATTAAAAAGCCTATGTGGCTTGTTTTTGCAATAATTTAAGAGTGGTGTGCACACTTGTTTGTCTTGTACACTGTCCTAACCCAACGTTTTCACTCATATATTGGTTCACATACACATACAACCTAAACAATATCTATTAGAATAATTTATAATGACAAAATCGCCATATTAAACTTAATTTAAGACAAGTTAGCTCGTATTCCCATTTGGGTATGCTGAGAAAATGTCTCACAAAAGCTTAGGTAAATTAGGAAAAATTAGTACACCATCTTTGAAAACATCTCACCATTTTGGCTTGGGTACTTTTAGTTAGACTTTACCATTGCAAGTGCATGTTCAGTCGAAGACCTTTGTTTTATATATTTGTATTTGTTTTTTATTTTGTTTTTGTTTACTAGGATGATTAGAAAAGGTAAATTCACAATTCCATGAAAAGTTGCAGACCATACTAAAAACTAGCAAGCCACGTGAGAACCAAGCAAACAAAAAGAATTTCTTTTTAGGACAAGGTAAAGAGAGGTACTCAAAAATAATACCTATCGTAGATATTTATTTATAAATCATTATATGAATTTTTAATAATACCTATCATAGATACTTATTTTTAAATGAATTTTCAATAGTTAAGATATATAGATATATGACAATTATAATATATTTCAACTCAGGAGATAATAACTAAGGAATTAAAAAAAAAAAACCAAAATATTAAACCTCAAAAACAAACTTGAGACATGAAGATGCCTTTTATCATATTTTAAAAAACAACTACGATAGATAGCACCTCATGCTTTTTAGAAGGACAATGAAAATTTAGGGTACCCTATAATATAGCATTCATGGTTGTGATATATCCAAAGCTTTAACAAAAAGAGAATCTCTTTCTTCCTCTCTCTCTCTCTCTCTCTCTCTCTGTCGCTCTCTCATTTTGCCCTTTGTTTTCTTCTCTTTTTGTGGCTTTGACGTTAACGACCACTCTTTCTTTGCGGACCTGACAAATCCACTATAATTCAATCAAGTTATTTTTGCTCTCTAGAACACGTTTCTCTCTCTCTCTCTCTCTCTCTCTCTCCTCCAATTCTCTCCCTCTCATTATTTCTAGTCACCTTTTTTTCTTCTTTTGTTCTTTACGTGTCTGTATTTGCTAGATTTGCTTACGTCTGAAGAGAAAAAAGAGGGAAAAAAAAAAAAGTGAAACATGGAAGATAAAGAATGCGTGCCAAAATTAGCCGTGAATTACTACACCACTGATGCAAAAGACATGTCGCCGGAGATAGAAGAAGTAGTGGATGAAAATGAAAATCAGAGCAGCAAGAACTTCAAGAATAGTAGCAGCGATGTCGTTTTGGAAGTAAACGACGAAGTTTATGTGGCTGTTGGTAAAGATGACTTGGGTGTCGTCAAGTGGGCTCTTGATCATGTCGTTTCTCCCGAGGCTCGTCTTTACCTTATTCATGTCTTCCCTCCCATCACCTACATCCCCACACCTGGTAAAAATTTCCAACACGCGGATTAATAGCTTTTTTTTTTTTTTTTAACTCGGTTAGAGACTCAAACTCTTTACTTTATAAGAGAGTCTGGACGTGGAATGATCGTTAAGATTATACCTTGCAATTTGTAATCATGATTAATAATCATGATTAAGGGTTTTTTTAAAGCCTAAGAAATTTCATTATGGTAGAACTTTATCTCTGTCTCTAGAATTTTTGGTTCCAAAGTGAGGAAAAGTGTCTCTATACAATTTGCTATATATGTATATATACAGCCAAATATATGACTAGCCCTTGAAAGAAAAAAGGTCCTTTGTGATGTGAATCAGGATGAATTTTTGCTGCATAATTCATTACATGTAGAAGTAGCTTGATCAACATCCTTAGAAGTGATCTTTTTGTCTCTCTCTGTTGTTTAATTTTATTTTATTTTTTATTTTTTATTTTTTGGTCAAAAGAGCAATAGTAAAGTGTTATCCATGTAGACTGGCATTTTAGCCTCTGCATAAAATAAAATAAAACAAGTTTAAAACGATGATATCATAAAGGGAAATATATAAAATTAGGCCTTTGCAAGCATGTCATGGAAGGTGTTTCTGGGGAAAATCAAATCACAAGTGGGGTCTAATAGGGAAAAAAAAAATCATGCATGTTACTTCTCAAAGTGAAAGGCAAAAAGTTTCTAAAACTACATTCAAAAAGTAACAAGGAAAAACAGTAGTTTAATTAGTACACCCCATTTCAAGTAATGCTATGGTTTTATATCTGCTGAATTCATGTTTGTTTGAACAGTTGGAAAATTATCAAGAAGCCAGTTAACACAAGAGCAGGTGAGATTCTACATAGACGAAGAGGAAAATCGGAGGAGAAACCTCTTGCAGAAGTATATCCGCTTGTGCAATGACGCTAAGGTGTGAATTCAATGTCGAATGTGAAATCAATGTTAGGACCCTTAACATCGATTGTTATTATTATTATTATTATTTTTCCCTTGTTTGTGTTTTGGCAGGTAAAGGTTGACACAGTGCTGGTAGAGCATGATGCCACAGCCAAAGCAATCGTTGAGCTTATCGCCATTCACGGAATTACCAGTCTTATTATGGGAATGAAAAAGTTACCAAATTCAAGGTACTATTTCTGCCGCTTTTCTTCCTTTTTTTTTTTTTTTTTTTTAAAACAATATTTCGAAGTTCAGATTAAAAAATAGTTTATTTCAGTATATCAATGTCGAATATATGGCTTTTGGAAGAAAGAGATAAAAGAGAATGATCAGGAGGTAACGTGAATACAAGTCTTCTTTAAAGAAAGCTAAACAACTTCAAAATTTGAAATCCAAAGTTACTGTAGTAGACCAGCATAAATTCATTTCCCGAGCTTATTTGTTCGTACCGAGTCATACCAAAATAATTTTTCAAGTATTAGATGATGATCGTTGAAATTTTTTGTTATTTAATCTTACTTTATAAAAACAGCTCAAATGTCAGTAATTCTATCGATATCTATCACCCAATGCTTAATTACTTGGAACAGGTGCTCATGACGATGCTAATAGAATTATTGTTCTACAGAATACTGAGGACAAGAATGGCAAAAGGGGAATATGTCAAGAAGAGTGCCCCGGAATTTTGCGAGGTGACCATTGTTCATGATGGCAAAAATGTTAATGAAGTTGAAAAGCAAACAGAGTTTCCAAGTCCCGGGAGATCATCAAGTCATATTACACGCCATCCTGAGAGAAACTTGTTTCTCTGTGCATGCTTTTCAAGCAAGTCCTTTTCTCCATGTTCCTAGTTCGCAGGTGATAGGGGAGTAAGAAGGTTTATAAATTATTCATTTTTTTTTTATAATTTCTATTTTTATAAAAAAAATTATTTTTATTTTTATTTTTATTCACAAAACAAAATCATTTTAAAAATGCTCCGGGCATATAAAATGCATAAATAAGAAACAATATCTAAACGATTTCCGTACCTCTTTGGTTAAGCGGATCACATTGTGCGACATGTTCTAAGATTTTGACCAACGTATTTGCAATTTTTAATTTGTGTTAGAATTTGTTTAACCAGCATGTACGAGGTAAATTCAGTGGAGGATTTTTAAGATTTCAAAGGCACCAAAGGTGGGACCCTTTTTCACAGAAACCATGAGGGAGACAGTTTGCCAGTACTGGTAGATTCTTAAAGGAGCAAGAGACAATACCCTCGGGCCTGTCAATCTGCAGCCTAAAGAATCAAAGAATGCTCAAGACGGCAAACAATAAGGCGAACACGGTGATGTGGATGTAATAGTTATGTTAGGAAAGGTATAAATTCAAAGAAGAAATCTCAAGAAAAAAAAAAATACAATAATGAAGGGGGGAAAAAAAAAAGGAACATGCTCTTTTCCTTTGGTGGTTGCCATTGTAGTTCCTTTTTTAGAACTTCAAAAGCATCATGCAATGATAACACCAAGCATTAATTGCTTGAAAAAAGGACTCAAGCCTTGGAATAATTTGATTAGTTTTACTTTTGTTTTATTGAAGGAAATGAATTTTTTCTAGTAACAGAGTAAAAGGGAAGATGAAAGCTCTGTTAGTATTAATGACAATGACTTGATCAAACAAACGTCTAATCTCAAACAATAACAATTATAGAGAAAACCTAATTGTAATTTCATGTCCAAATCCTTAGTATTTGAACCCATCACTATCAAGTTCATGTAACGCTGAATGCCTAAACTGCCGCCCAAAGTTTATATTTTTAAACAATATTAATTTCCAATACAGTAATCATTAGTTTAATGTCAAAGTCGTTATTTAATTGCAAATAGTACATACATATTGACTTTTTCATTCCAGAACTTTAGAAGTTCACGACAAAAAATAGATATAGCAGCTAAAAAAACATGCATTAGTGCTCAAAGCAGAACACAGTAAATATATGGACATTAGCATTTTGCATAGGAGATGGTCCAAGATGGATCTTGGAGTTCATTGAAAGTCCGATGGAAAATCAGAGATAACCAAACCACATTCGAATTTGACGAGATACATAGGATCATTTCACTCTCTCATTACCAAAATGTTCAAATCCATTACATAAGAACATCCTAGTTTGATATAAAAATTCTTGACAACCATCCTCCAGACCAAGTAATAACAGATTCAATCACCACCAACTTGCCTCTTCCATGAGTCCTCCACAATCAATTCATCGACTCCCCAATCCTCATAACTGGAGCATTTAAAAGAAAAACAATAATACTCAAGAAATCGAATGATCTCAAAATAGAGAAAATAACGGCAAACCACAAGAGGCATGAATGAGATGAAAATCCAATGACTCCATGCTCCATGAGCCAAAAAATTAATGACATTCAAGAAACCAAGTAATTTTGATAAAGAACCTCACCTCCCATCAGGCAAGTAGCGGCGTATCGTAAAGGGAATCTTCCGTTCACGAAGCTCCTTCATTGCAATCTAAGAAAATAGAAAACAAAAGTACTAAGATATTTTGCAACAAGAAAGGAAAATAAGCGCAAATAAGAATGCTGTGGAATCATACCTCAAGCGGGTCTGTCTCACCTTCCAACTCAACCATTACAGGTGCATTCATGCTGATCATCAGGAAACAAAATTTATTAACAGATCAATTCATCTTGAATAACCAACAAAAAAACTTACAAAAAGTGGTAAATACCTGATCTGCAAGGCACGCGTACCAAGTATTCTTGCACGTTCATATTTGGTCATATATTTAGAAGTTTTACGAGGACGTTCCACTGGTTCTTCGTCTTCTTTGTCCTCACCTTCAACAGGCTCCCCAGTGACATCGTCATTATTGTTGTTATCCACATCTTCCTCTGCACCTTCCTGTTCGCTCCCTTAGTTAAAAACAAACTTCTAGTCGTACAGTTTCCCAAAAAAAAAAAAAAAAAAGACAACAAATTATAAAGTTGAGCCCTTACTTCAATTTCTGGCTCTGGCGGTTCATCCTCGTATCTGGAAAAGGCAAAAAACAAAAAAAAAAAATTAACAAACTACTTTTAAATGAAGGCATCTAAGATACACATTTCACCCTAAAAATATATGTTGTGATTGTGAATTCAAGTAATAAACATACAAACCACGTACGTTGAAGATCTAAATCGATTTAGAACGTGTTTATCGTAATCAAGCTTTACTGAAATTCACTATATCCAAAGACCCAAGTGTGGAATTGGTCCATACACAAAACAAGAAGATTCTCATCAAGAATATCAAAAAGTTGTAGTAACAAGAAGATAATCAGATTTACCAGGTACAATCAGTGAATGCATAATACATAGCCCTGATCAAAAGAATTAAAAAAAAATTTTTTTGCAACATACCTTTAGTGGTAAAAAACTTAAATTTAAACTTATTAACTTCAACAAACCCATGTTCTTCAAAGTCTAAATGTTCCCAAACTTCCTGAAAGATATCATAAGCATTTTTTTTTTTTTTTACAGCAAAAACACACATTATCCAGCAGAAAAGGTAAATCAAAAAGTATAAAAAAATTAAAACCCTAGGAATCCATGTCGCGTCGAATTATAAGAAAATTAGTCATAAAAATGTTAAATTTAAAGCAGGCTTTTTAATTTTTTATCATAAAGAAAGAAAGAAACATAAAATTTCAATTCTTCACACAAAAATCGGGAAATTGTATGAAACAATCAAACTGAAAAATTCTTAATAAGCATGAAAATGAGCAACGCAGAGAAATCGAGAGAGAGAGACCCCATGTCCATGTCGTTATAGTCGTCGTCCGCCATTGTCGATCGATGAAGAAGCTTTAGCTCTCTGCTCTGCGTTGAAGAAGGTTCTCGTGATTTTACAGGTGGTTTTAGGGTTTAAAAACCCTGATTTCAACGGGGGGGGGGGGGGGGGGAGGATAAGCAAACAAGAGAAACCCAACTGGGTTGGGCCTCCGCATCAAGCGCATGAAATGAAATCTTTGTCACAGGCCCAGACCAATTCTGTGATGAAGGTAAAACGACGTCCATCTCTGAAAACCAAAGACAAACGACATCATCGACCAAAAAAATGCAAGAAATCAAAACGATATTATCACAGAAGATGTCAAAATGAGATTTAGCAAAATATTTTAGGTTGAATTTAGGGGACGTTTGGTAAACGCATTGCATTTTGATTATATTTAAATGAAATTTGTTTTTTGAATGTTGTATTTGATTGAAAATTATTTGTTTTGTATTTAAATGAAATGTGTGTTTGGATGAAAAGTATTTTAGAATTGAAAAGTTGATGTGATTAGTAAAAGTAGAGATAAATAGTGGAATTGAAAAGTTGATGTGATTGTTTTAAAAATGTTTTGAATAGTAATTATTTTCGTAACACTGTTGTAAAATTTGTATTTGGTGTAAAATTGTATTGTATTTGAATAAAATTAAAATTGAATATTTCTCCAAATGCCCTCTTAATTTAAACTAAGCTAAATTATACATTTAGTAAAAATTTAAATTTAGCTTAATATGCTTTATTTTAATAATTTTTATCTCTATGTTTGTTATTTTAGTATAATTTTTAATATAAATTTGGATGTTTCGAAATTAAATTCAATCTTAAGTTTTTCTATTTTGTTATTTTTTAAAAAATTAATAAAAATTATAATTAATTTTTAAAAAATAAATTAATTTTAATTTAAAATTTTAATTTTATTCTAAATTTAACCTATAAATTATTAACTTTTTTTTTTATATAACGAATGCCGAACTTAAATCCTAATTTAATTTATTTCAAAAATTCAAACAACACGAATGATCTACATGGTCACTAAAGTATATAACCCTATAAACGACAACGAAATAAGGAGGAGTACAACGGAATTGAAATAAAAACGGCATATTTTTCAGAAAACTGACCCAATTTCGAAGCAATCCCTAGAATTCCAATTTCTCATCCTGTCTTTCTTCCCCAACCGGAAGTACAATTTTTTGGCCATCCAAACAAACAGCAAGTCCAGTCTTTATATATATATACATATATATAAAGATATACAGCGTGAATCAAGTTTTCTTTTTTCGTCTATTATTCTTTCTGTATAGAGATTTCTCAAAACATTTAGCTCTTAGCTAGCTGGAAAGAAATATTTAGAGAGAGAAAATCAAACGTTCAGCGATGAACCCGTATGATCACCGCCTCGCGGATCCCAGCTCCTACCGCGACCGCCGGAGGTACGCTCTGCATCAAAACCCACCTCTGATTCTGATCTCTTCTCGTAGTTTTTCCTCTTTCTGAAACAAACATGAAAATTGGCCTTTTTTTGTTTTTTGTTTTTTGTTTTTTTTTTTTGCCTGCTTTTGGTGTAGTGACTTTGTGGGCCCGGCAGCGCCGCCGGGGATGAGTCGCCGGGACCCAGGCCACGGGCGCGCCGGAGCTCCGGCACCGTACGGCGGGCCGGCTCCTGCAGCACCCCCGAATGTCGGGAATTTTAATGGATTTCAGCCGTTTCAGCCGCCTGTCGGTCGGTTCGACATTGGCCGAGGCGGCGGCGAAAGGAGAGGCCGAGGTGGTAGTGGAGGAGGGGTTCGAGGGAGGGGATTCGACTCGGGCCGTGGCGGCGGCGGCGGCAGAGGAGGCAGGTTTGGTGGGAATAGGAGTTTTGATGGTGGTTTCGCGGGCGTTCGCGGCAGTGGGAGGGGTTTTGATGGCCGTGGAGGGAGAGGAGGCAGGCCCGGTCCGCCGTCGAGAGGGGACTTGGATCACGTGGCTCTGCCCAGGCAGGATTTTGGAAACTTGGTCCCTTTTGAGAAGAATTTCTATGTGGAAAATCCTTCTGTGAGGGCCATGTCGGAGCACGAGGTAATGCAGTATCGTGGGAGGAGGGAGATCACGGTTGAAGGGCACGATGTACCAAAGCCGATTCGGATGTTTGAGGAGGCGAATTTTCCTGGTACTTGGGTTTCTGCTAATGGACCAATGCTGTTTGTGTATTGTTATAAATGTTTATTATCTTTTCTGTGTTATCATTTGGGTTATTGATGTGTTTTTGTTATATTTAGATTAATGTCTCGAGTTTCTCCGGTACTTAGTCTCTGCACGTGAATGAATGTTATTTGACTGTTGTTATAGCTATGTATCAAACTTTTTTATATAGGTATTTGGGATTTTGCTGTGTTTTTTTTTAATCTTTTAATCATTTTTTTTTTGTTTCCCCTCAAAATTTAGATTACTGTCTTGAATTTCTCTGGTATTTGGTGTATGCAAACGGATGAATTTTATTGTTGCTATAGGCTTATAGCTGTGTATCAACTTTTCTTTGTTGTCATTTTGGCCTTATTGATGTTTTTTCTTTATGTAAAGGTTACTGTCTTGAGGTGATTGCGAAATTGGGGTTTGTTGATCCAACGCCAATTCAGGCTCAAGGATGGCCCATGGCTCTCAAGGGTAGGGATTTAATTGGCATTGCTGAGACTGGTTCAGGGAAGACTTTGGCTTATCTGTTGCCAGCTTTGGTTCATGTCAGTGCACAACCTCGATTAGGTAAGCAATGCTGCATTACTTAAATTGCCATTCTTATTGAATTATACGATCTGTCCTTGCTGGATTGTTCTTTTGTACATCTTTCAGTACAAGGTGAAGGCCCTGTTGTGTTAGTATTAGCACCTACTAGGGAATTAGCGGTTCAAATTCAAGAAGAAGCTGTAAAGTTTGGTTTACGTGCTAATATTAGGAGTACTTGCATCTATGGTGGTGCTCCGAAAGGACCTCAAATTCGTGATCTTAAAAGAGGTACTTATTTGGCATGCTATAAATATTTTGGAAGGGTATGAACTTACCAATATGAAAAGACTCAAATTAGAACATAAATGCTTTTAACATTTGTTAGGGGTTGAGATTGTCATTGCCACACCTGGTCGACTAATAGATATGTTGGAAGCCCAACACACCAATTTGAGAAGAGTGACTTATCTTGTGCTGGATGAAGCTGATCGGATGTTGGATATGGGATTTGAGCCACAGATACGGAAAATAGTTTCCCAAGTATGATTTCTTTGTTTTCCTCACTCCTCTACGTAGTATTTTTAAGAATTTAGTTTGGAGATCTACATAGCTAAAGTATTTATTTTATCATAAAAGCTGGCCTTCCTTTATTCGGCATTCATTGTAATGCTTCTAGTTTAGCCATTTTATACATTTGTTTCCATGATTCATTAAGTAATACCAGGTCCTTTTGGCAACAAAAATACTTGATTTGAGAAATGCACGTTCTAGAATTAACAATTAAGTACATGGCTGGAATATAATTCTGTTTGTGTCCTATTAATTTGAAATCTACAAGTGGGCCAGTGTGTGAAAGTGCTGTCAAAAGAAATTTAACCAAGTGTACTTTCACTATAGATCCGACCAGATAGGCAGACACTGTATTGGAGCGCTACATGGCCAAGGGAGGTTGAAACCCAAGCAAGGCAGTTCCTGCGCAATCCCTATAAGGTCTTTTTTCTAGCTTTCCTAAACTCACATGATATTTCAGCTTTCATGAGGAGATAATCTTGTTTATGTTTTTCACTGTCTGCCTTTTTTTTTTTTTTTTTTCAACATTTTCTAGGTAGTCATTGGATCACCAAATTTGAAGGCAAATCAATCTATTAACCAAGTTGTTGAAGTTGTGACGGACATGGAGAAATATAATAGGTTTGTATTTAGCCAGACATATCACGAAAATGACAATTGTGTTTTACCTTACTGTTATAATGTCGAAAGTTTTTCCATCTGCGTAGGTTAATAAAACTACTTAAAGAAGTGATTGATGGAGGCAAGACACTGATATTTGTCGAGACGAAAAAAGGATGTGATCAAGTAACGAGGCAATTGCGAATGGATGGATGGCCTGCCCTATCCATCCATGGTGACAAAAACCAGGCTGAAAGGGACTGGGTCCTGGCTGAATTTAAGACTGGCAGGAGCCCTATAATGACCGCCACTGATGTGGCTGCACGGGGTCTTGGTAGGATCACTGTGTTTTAGGAGTCTTTGGTTTCATTTAGGTCTTGAAATTTCAAAGATAAGCGAGTCGCCGGCTGCTTTCCAGTTTACTGAGAATGAAACTTGTGGTTGGGTGCGAAGGCAGAGATCTATGAATTGGATTGGAAGAAATATGGCTTTCTCCTATTTCCTGTGAACCTTTTCGAATTCTGGTTTGACAATATTTTAGAGCGCATGGTTCATTGACTTTGCCCATTGGACGAAAAGTTTAATTGATCCGACTTTGACATTAGTCTAAATTTGTTGAGGCAGCATGTCACTATAGCACATTCATATTTGCCACTGCAAGGAAAGTCGTGTTTTAAGATGGTGTAGTGACTGCCTTCTGGGTTCTGGTTTAGTAATTACTGGAGGTGCCCGAAATGGTTTAGCTCCTTTGATCTGGTGTCTAGTTAACATGATTGAACTTATCGTTGCCCATCCACTGTTCAGAGCTGGTTGTTTTGCAGCCCGGTTGACTCACACATGCTTATTGATTTGTTGGATGTTGGAAGTGGTGGTGGTGAAGCTTCTCCTTATCCCTGCCAAATTAAGGTGGGCACATTTATGTGATGAATGTGTTATCTTAAATTTGATCTCCAGATCTTAGGGTGCAGGGATAAGGTTGATTGCAGTTTTCTCCTTGTCTTGGTATCTATAGCCTTTGTTTTATTTGACCTAACTCTTGCTTTGTTGGTTGCAGATGTGAAGGACATAAAATGTGTGATCAATTATGATTTTCCGTCGAGCCTTGAGGACTACGTCCATAGGATTGGCAGAACTGGTCGTGCAGGGGCTAGGGGAACTGCATTCACCTTTTTTACACATGCAAATGCGAAATTTGCCCGTGAATTGATCAAGATCCTGCAAGAAGCAGGTCAGGTTGTGAGTCCTGCATTATCTGCATTGGCTCGTTCGGCTGGTTCGAGCCTAGGAGGTGACTAACTAATTCACTTTTGGATTGTATAACTTATAGGCGACAAAATTCTCATCCTATTCTGTTTCTGTTAGGTTCTGGGGGAAACTTCCGTTCTAGAGGGCGAGGAGGCTTTGGTAACCGTGCTTTGATATCCGGATCAAATACCGTACCTCTTGGTAACAAAAGACTGTGGTAGTGTTTCCAGTGTCGCTACTGACTTTTAGCTACAGCAAGTAGGTGCATGAAAAGAAAACTTCCTGCTCTTTTCTTTTGCAGCCTATTTACCTATTTAGCCCCCGTCAGAATCCCCCAAATATTTGCTATTTTGTCCTCAATTGGTATACAAGTTGTAGCAATAACAACTCCCAAGTTCTAAAGGGTAGCCTTTGTTGGTTTTTATTTTAATTATAACTATTAAGTTGCTCAGAATATAATAATATTGCTAATTCTGACGTTCATATGTCCCATATTCTATCCAAAAAATGTATTAAACCTCAGCATTGTGGTCAACCTTATTGTAATTTCATTGACTTATATGGGAATATAAATAAGATATTAGAATCCTTTGCAAAATAATTACAAGGGATGCACGCTCTGCCCTTTTTGTTGCTAAATAACATATCCATACGATGGAATTTCTTCAAATTCTCTTTTTGAATTAATGATTGAATTTCAGCTTTTGTTATTACTGAAACATGTCCTCTAAAAGGTACCATTTGCATACTCTGCATCTATGCAAGAAATGAAGCAGCTACAAAGCAACCATGTTCAAGTAACATTATTCTCTACTCATACTTGATAGTGTCACCAAAATTGCAGCCAAAATCAAATGAAATTTAGCTAATTAGTTGTCATGTCCCAATCTAAAGATGGAGCAAATCTAATGTTCAAAAACATTTAAGAGGCATTTGGTAAGGATATTATATTCGTATTGCGTTTAAATGTATTGTAAATTATTTTATTCAGACACAAAAATATTACATTAAAATACTAATTACATCACAATTTAAATTTAATATATTCACTATTTATCATTTTATTTTTTATACTCTTGTTACTAATTACATCACATATTCTTTTTTTCGTTTTTTTCTTTTATTTTTATTTATCATATCACATATAATACAATTTAAATACTTTAATTCAAATAAATATTGTATTTAAATACAATACAAATTCAAACATACATTATATTCAATACATTGTATTCAAATACAATACAAATATAATGTGTTATTCAAACATTGTTCTAGAAACACGTCAGGCACTACAGATAAGAATATAAAATGATTTGGTAGGAGAAATTAGGGCTGTGTTTGTTTTTGTTTTGGGGATGGTTTTCACGATTTCCTAGAGAATTGTTTTTGAAAACCATTTGAAATGTCGTTTGTTTTTGTCTAGTTTTGAAAACAAAACCCGAAAATACCGAATTCAATTTCAATTTTTTTAACTAAACCTTGAAAACGTTTTTCGGTCATTTTCACCATTCTTCCTTGACCCCCATATACACATAACTCGACTACCTCTCTCCAAATCTCGGCGACAAAGGTCTCGACTCCACCACTCTCTCTCTCTTTCTCGTTCATCGCCGTCGCCCGAAGCAGTCTCTCCTCCATTGGGCTAGATTTAGCTCTGTCTCACCACTCATCATCGCCCTCGCCCAAGCTCGGTCGGCTTTCATTCGGTGGTGCTTGCTGTGTTATCAATCTCCTCCATCGCAGTCGCCAGCAATAACTCTCCTGTTTTGATCGTCTTTTGCACAAGAGGTAAGCTTCTCATCGGTGATTCGTTGTTTTTTGGACTGATGACCTGAAAATTTGATTTGACCTAGATTTAGGGTTTTTTTTTTTCAATTGCTCGTCGATGAACTAATCAGATGTCACATTTTGTTATAAATGCCTAACAACAAAATTTCTATCGAATTTGAGCTGCTCTGATAATTTTTGTTTCATAGATTATGGATGTCACGGTTTATGAATTTGAGAAAGTTCTTGAGTTGATGTTCATGCCGTTTCAATGGTTTGTGTTTGCTCTTATCTGTCGTTTTTGTTTCATGGATTATGGATGTCACGGTTTATGAATTTATGTCACGTTTTCTTGTGTTTGCTCTGATAATTTAAGAAAATGTTTTTCAATGGATGAGTTCAGTTTAGTTTAGTTCAATTAAAGTTCAGTTGTGTTCATTGAGTGATGATTGATGTGTAGTAGCATACTAGTGTATAGAATTTCATCAATTTAAGAAATTCCCTAAATTCTTGAAAACTAGAGTTTCCATCTCCTTTCTTTTTAAATCTGAAATGCTCAATTTGATTGTTTGTTGCCTTAATTGTGGTTTGATAGTCAGTTTAAGCCTTTTTTACATAGAAATTTTTATTGATTTATGATTTTAGTAAAACCCCAAACATTGTTCTTAAGTTGTAGTTTTTTTACTCCTAATGAGAAAAATCTAAGACATATTGCAAATCATTATTGTTTTTCCTCTAATTATCATGATATGATTAAACTTGTTGTTTCACTAAATTGCTAATGAGACATGTTTTTGTATTAAAGTTTGTGAAATTGAGAAAAAATCATGAGATACAGTTTGATAAGTTAGAACTTGGTTTATGATTTTGCATTATTCCTATGGGATGTTTGATTTTATGTTTAGTTGAATATAATTTCTGAGGTTAGTTATCATGTTGAGTTTTGGATGATTGTGATTTTTGAAATGGTTTTTTTTTTTGCGTATTTTTTCATTTTAGATTTAGGTGCTGACCATAGTATCATGGTGGTTGGTTTTGATACATGTGATTTCTTATTACAGGTTCTTAACATAAAAACTACGGAATCGAACAAAACCAGGGAAATTCTATCCAATTTTGTAAACCTATTGACCAGACATATACCACTAGTTAATCGGACTCTGTTTAGTTGTCATTGTAAGAACTGTTTTCCTACGAAAAACAATATGGTGTCAAAAATTGTTCTATGGTTGAACAATTGATGACAGTTCTTGAAAGTTGTTTTGTTACTCATATGTGTTTTTGATATTCATAATAATGCTTTTAAAATTAAACATAAATATATTTTTATAAAATATTTATGAATGACCAGTTTTTTAAAATATAACCAAACATAGTTTCTTTTTTTTTTTTTTTTTTAAAACAAATACTTAGAAAATATAACCAAATACAGTTTCAGAATCGATCACAAAACAGTTTTCAAAACGATTTCATTTTCAGTTTTTTTTGAAATCATAACAGATTTTAAAAACAATATTAAACACTACTAGACGCTACCTAGAGGAGCACATGAAATTGAAAAGGGATTCTTCATTTTCTGTTGGACTCCATCCATTCCAAACTTGAAAGGATTTAAGTTCAAAGTCCAAACCAAACATAAAAGGCAGATCCTCTTCTTTCTTCCCATTGTTCTACATTTCCTACCGATC
The DNA here is from genome assembly GCA_035233585.1 of Antiaris toxicaria. Classification (NCBI taxonomy): domain Eukaryota; kingdom Viridiplantae; phylum Streptophyta; class Magnoliopsida; order Rosales; family Moraceae; genus Antiaris; species Antiaris toxicaria. The sequence continues at coordinate 6,054,181 of CP141155.1, forward strand.
TTCTTTCTCTTCTACCAAACACAATGGCAGAGGCTATTACATTCTTGAAAACGGCTTCCATACCTCCAATGCCTTTTCCAACCAATCTACCAACAATACCATCATAACTTAGCTAAAAGAACCAACTAATATCAAAGCATAACCAAGACTACCCACATATAAAGGAAAGTCCCTTTGCAACATTACAATGTCCCAGTCTAAACTTTCAGTCATTTCATTTCATTATAAATACATGTATGTGTATATATCCTTAACATTCCTGAAGAGCGTTCAAAAACTCTAATAAACTCAACAACCCAATTCAGATTTCGCTCTCCACTGCATTCTAACCACTTCCAAAACAAATCAAACTTGAATAACATAAATAAAACCACAAACTTGAAACCAAAAACACAAAATCCAAGATTAGCCCACAAATTTCCATCAAAATCTATAGCATTTCTCATTGAAAAATTATCAACGACCATTCCAAATTCCAAATTTCAAATCCAACAAAATCACAAGTCAAAACTAAAAACAAAAGCCAAACAGTAATTAAAACAAAAAACACTAGGCCGTGAGAAGAACAGCCCCGCCGGCCTCCTTGATCTTCTTCTCGGCGATCTTCGACACAAGCTTGGCCTTGACGACGACGGGCTGGTTCTCCGGCAGGACACCTTTCCCCAAAACCTTAAAGTATCCGAACTGCGTGACGTCGATGAGCGGAACTTTGTCATTCGAAGCCTTTTCCTTGACGTCCTGCGGGACCAGCGACCAGAGGCGGTCGATGTTGACGATGGGGCAGTAGAACTTGTTCCGGAGCTTGTGGAAGTACCGCATGCCGACCTTTCCGAAGTACCCCGGGTGGTACTTGTCGAAGAGGATCCGATGGTGGTGCATTCCTCCAGCGTTGCCGCGGCCGCCGGGGTGCTTCCGGTGCTTCCCAATCCGGCCGTGCCCGGCGCTGACGTGGCCTCTCTTCTTCCGGTTCTTCTTGAATCGCGTCGTCATCTTCTTTTGTCGCCGGCCAAGAGCAGAGCCTGCAAATGTGGTGGTGGGTGAGTGCGGCGAGGACGAAGAAGAAAAGTAGGGTTTCCGAGGTGTATGTATATATAAGCGGAAATGGTGAACTGAATATGGGCTGGGCCTAGTTTGGGCCTGTGAATTCAGTTCTACAGGTTTGGCCCCGGAGAAATCAAAATGTGTGAAAACATTCAGCCTATCACATGGCTCCACTTTGTCATTGTCTCACTTGTATTATAAGAGCATTGTTATAGACACTGGTATATTAAGTAATATCTGCTAATAAAAGGTGACTCATGTAGTATTAGATCTATTTTTTATTAGTGATAGTACTTAATACCAATGGTGTTTTTAAGCATTTTATATGTTATACTTAGAATATTATTATAAAATACCGATAGTATTAAACACCATCTACTAATATAATATGAGTCTTACAATGTGGTGTCTATCTTTTATTAGTGACCGTACTTGACACCGATGGTGTCTTTAAGCATTCTTCGTATTATATTTAGAGTATTGATATAAGACACAAGTTATATTAAACGGGTGAGGCCCACCTTTAATTAATCATAGTGTTTAATATTTGTGATGCCACTAAGTATTTTTCTTATATTTAGGATAACAATTTTTCCACTTAATGCATTAATTGTGTGGACCCACTAAAGACATGCCTTAAATAGGATGGAGAAAGTTTAATTAAAAATAAATTAGGGTTATAAACATGTTAAAACTTGTTACAGGGTATCGGAAGGGTGTAGGTTAGGGATCTAATTATATTTTAATTTACCCATTCTGTTTAGTTATATATTTTATTTGTATTTAAAATTTTATATTATTTATTAAAAATATATAATTTTAAGTATTAAATTTTAACATATTGCGTATAATGTATGATTTTATCTTAAAGTCCTATGTATGTATGTTTTATGTTTTAAATTTTTTTTTATATTTTTTTCTTTATGGTGAAAATGGTTAATAAGATAAACGGAAAATCCTTCAAGTACTCCAAACCTAAAATAAAGAAAACCTGTTTCCATCCATGCTAATTTAATAGGATTAACCAAGTGGGCATAGGGAGTTTATTTATTTACGGGGATAAGGGTTGTTGACAAGAAGACCACTATATCTTGAACATGTACCATTGTCGTCCTAGTCATGTTTAAAATTACATCTTAAATAAAATACTATTTGGACTAGCTTAATGAGTGAGGAAAGAGTGGTTTGGATGAAAACTTTTAGATCTAAAGTATGAGAGTTTTCATTTCACTTTAATAAATGTGAGTCATATGTCAAGGCCAATAAAAAGCAAACAAAAAAATTTGTAAGTGCAGCTCAACAATATGTAGAGTGTCGACTTTATTTTTATATGTAGTAGGGATTTGTGATAACCCTGATTGTACTGCTTGAATAAATATAATTATATCTCTAAAATAATTTTTGGATAAAAACTTTCAGGTTAGAAAGAATGTTTTCATTTTAGTTTAGTATAAAGATCATAGAAAATGAAAAATAAAAAAATAAAAAAAAAAACCCCGTTGGGAACTCAAGCATAACATATAGAAGCTGAACTTTATTTTAATGTGTAGTTAGGGATACTTGATAATCCTAATTTTACTCATTGGTAAATACAATTTAATACTTACTCTAAAGCAAAGGCCAATTTGTGGTCAAGAAAATATAAGATCCATGTACAAAATTGTTACAATTAAAGCAAAGAACTTATTCAATTGACTGGGTATGTTATATCATCATGTTTATACAGTACATCTATTTGATAAATGATTAACATTTATTTGTTGATTATGTTTTTATTTATTATTATTATTTTCTTTCTTGATAAATATCAACGTATTTAGATGATCAGGATAGCCGATATTGATAATTCAAACAAATGTCAATCATTCATTAAACAAGTTCACCATGTAATTATGATGACATTTGGTACCTAATCCACAAAATAATCTCTCATCAAAGCATCGCTATATAAGAGATTAACAGGAACTTTAGAAAAATGTCACAAAATCATGCCTTGGATTATTTTTGCCATAGAAAAAAAAACTCTTGCAAAAAATGTCAACGGTAAATATTTCATTTACCAATGAAAAATATTTATTTACCATTCTGTTGGTAAATCTTACACTTACAAAATGTAAATATTTCATTTATCAAATGTAAATATTTTCATTTATCAAAATCATATGATGGTAAATGAATATTTACCATTGATTTTAGCTTTCTCTCTTTCTCTCCCTTTCCTAATCACCCTCTTCCTCTCTTGTCCCCTAACCCATGCTTGTCCCCAGCTAATCGAGCAAAGCTCCAATAACAACAATCACTGTTGAAATTGCGATGGTGGCTCTAGAAATCAAGCGACCGGAATTTTAGGGTCTAATCTTGCCAATTCGATGCCCACCATCGTGTATAAAGAGATCAAGGTGGGTCCACGATTGTAACAGTTTTGATTTAGGGCTATTCTTCGCCAAGCTCAAGATCTAGGTGGAAGCACTGGCATTGGAATAGGTAAAGGCAGAGATCACATTGTCGGAAGTTCCACAATTAGAACAGCTACAATTTAGGCTAGAGTGTTTATCAGATTCAATCGATAGATCAAACCTACTAATCTAATCCAATCAAATCCATTTTTTTTGAAAAATGGACCTTAATTAGATTAGATTGAATGTCGATTTTTAAAAATTGAGCTAGATTAGATTGGATGCACTACTTACCTCAAAGCATCCGATCCAATCCAATTCAATCTAACCTTTATATATATATATATTATATTATATATAAATATATATATATGAATAATGCTCGTACTTTATAAATTTGGTCCAAAAATTAGTGTCTATATATTTTTATACACCTTTACATATTAAATAAAACTTTAAAATAGACATGTTATGATATAAATACAAGCAAAATCATTTTATGTATTTTTTTATTTCCCTAACATATTATAATATACCTCCACATATTCTATAATTCTTTCTTGTTTTGTTTTAAAATTAAATAGTTAAATAATATATGATAAATGTCAAATCGATCAATCCAATCTAAACCTACCTTAAATAGATTGGGTCAGATTAGATTGGATGACACATTTCTAACGGATCGGATTGAATGAGATTTTCATAAATCGACTTTTAATTAGATTGGATATTGTGTATCAAAGATAAGACGGATCCTATCTAATAAACACCCTTAATTTGGGGCTATTCTTCTGGCAAGGTTGAGATTGGTTGGGAGGGCTAATGTCGAAGTGGATAAAGGCAAATCGTGTCATCGGAACAACTTTCATAGGTTGCGATCTCCAAACTAAACCTGGAGCTCATGCCTGCTTCGTCTCGATGGCAACCATTGCCGTTGTCACCTAGCCTCACACGCTCCACAATCATATAGCATAAAGAAAATAGAGAGAGAGAGTAATTAAAAAAATTTTAATTTACAAATATAAATCAAATTTATAACATTTTTCAATAAAAGTTTTTTAAGTTGTGATAAAAAATAATTCACACTTACAAATTGTGACATGTTGCCTAATAATTGTGAGATTAACAGAATACATTCTCTTATTTGGCATAGAGCGGCCGACTTCATTATTCAATGTAATAATGGGTAGTTGTAGATTGATCTCATAGTTATTGTAAATAAAAATTTTTTAAATATCATAACTAAGAAAGAATCATTTCTCTTAATCAAATTTGCAAATATGCTCATCGTTTATCATTTGTTTTGTTTTTTTTTTTTTTTGGTTGTCAATCTTATCTCCAGCTTTGCTCCTCTCAATGTATGATCGGGCTATAATCAGGATGATAACTACAAGAATTAGAGTTAAGAACCTAACACTATTCTTCATAATTACTTCCTTACTCTTATCTTTAAAATGATCTGCTACTCTAGTATCTTTAGTTATAGGTTGACATAAAAAGGTGGTCTTTATGGTTGAATTTGGATCTCTATTGTAAACCCAAGTTTTAAATTATTTTCGAGGGAAATAAAAAACACTACAGAAAAATATTTACAACATGATTTGAAACTGAGATCCAAAGTCCAACAATCTTCAGAGATTAGCTTAATCATGAGTCCAAGTTGCAAGTGTTCAATTCATTAAGTGCCCAAATGGTGCAAACAACCTTCTAATTTCGTTACAAGACTGTAATGGGGTTTCATTTAAAAATCTTATGGGTATGGCTTATTTTAAAGCCCTTTAGATATAATTCAATGGCAAAAAAATAGCATGTGAATGATAGTTGTTGTATGGACTAATCTATCACATAATATTGTAGAGTAAATGAAAAGAAAAAAAAAAGAAAAATCCGGTACTTTCTCCTTAAAGATATTTCTTTCCTTTTTTTTCTTCACCAAATTTTATCATCAAACTCTTAGCTTAATTTATCAACTTTTTTTATTATTATTTTTTGGTTTTGTTCTTTTGGGTGGCTAGGTTTTAATCTACTTTGCATGATCTAGTTCTTCTCTCTATTGGATTTTGCCCCTTTTACTTTCTCTCTCTCTCTCTCTCTCTCTTTTGAGCTTGATCTTTCTGGGTTTTAGAGGAAAGTCCTTGAATTTCTCTTTTTGTCTCTCTCATAAGATGTGAGATCAACAGGCTTGAATCAATCTTTTTTTTTTTCTTTCTTTCTGCTAAGTTAATCTATTTAAAGGAAATTTTTGAAAAAAAAAATGGTGAATTCATTAAGAATCATCATCCAAATAATACAACAGTCTCTCAGATCACCATCATCAAATACAAACTACAAGTATGAAATATTTAACAAGCAAAAACCCACTCCTGACTCACCAAATTAGCTCAATGAGTAAGCAAAAAGATTTTGAATTAGTAAATGGGTCTTCTGAATTTTGGGAATCAAATTTCTTTATTGTGATTCTGATACTGAAACTAACTATTACATTTATTTCAAAAGTGAATTTTAAATGGGCAATAATCTTTTTTTTTTTTTGGGTCATTTTGTGGCACTCGAAGACCTTGCCCAAAAACGACACTAGGGAAGGAAGATGACGAACATGGTGGGATGTTTGTTCAGAGCAGAACAAGGGGTGACCTTAGAATGATGAGTGATTTTGGAAGCAATTGTCACAATCTCTGAAGGTCGTCGACCTTCAAATGGTGAGATCTATGGTGGCGGCTGGTGGAAGGTCGTCTTCTTTAGTGATTTTGCCAATGGGGGGGGGGGGGGAGGGGAGGGGAGGGTGATTTCCCCAGTGGAAGGATTGGGGATTTAATTTAACTTTTTTTACTTTGAATTTTTTTTAATTTCTTAATCTATAATATATATGACTTAAAATACATTATAATTATTATATATAAATAAATTTTACCTATTTGATTATGTTTAAACGATTTAAAAATAAGTTCATGAGACACTATCGGAGCCTTATCTTCCTTTTTTAAGGTATTATTATTATTTTGCTTTTATGTATGCCAAATCATTTAACAACATTGCTGTCTTGTTTCAAGTTAATGACTTGTATGATATTCAAGTTTACTTTAAAATTTTTTTTCTTTTTCTAAAACATTAACAAAAATTGTCAATCAACGTTTTCAAATTAAACTAAACTAAATTGTTTATTAGTGTCTTTTTCCACTGTTTCTGTAAGTTAAAACAAAATAAATAAAACAAAAACAAAAACAAAGAAGAAATAACAAACTGTGTCGTTTCTTACATTATTTGTCGTTACTGTGGTGTTTTACTAAACATTTCGTCTTTTGAAGCTTGTCGTCTTCGAATATTTATTCATTTGTATAATTTGATGTTTTCCATCTCATGTCGCTTTCCATGTTAGTTGTCGTTAGTCGTATCATTCGAGGATTTAATTAATGTCGTTTCATACACTTGTCGTTTTCACATAGATTTCAGTTTGAAAAAGTTGATTTTATAAATATTTATGATATTAACTATCAAGTCATTTATCAAATTAATCTTTGTGATATTAACTTTATCAAATTCTCGTGGTTTATAGAGTACAACGTCTATCGTCTCAAGACTTTAATGCCGTTCTTATATGTTAAGCCATTTTATAGTTGTCCCTTTTTTTTTTTTTTTTTTTTTCTGATTCTTATTTATTTTGTCGTTCAAATATGATATTGTTGTCCTTTTACAGTATTCGTCGTATATAAAATATAGCCATTTTTCTTGTTAAGGGATTTAACATCTTCTTTTTTTTTCCGTTTAATTTGTTGTTTTAGTTGACCGACAATCAGAGACAGGCGACTTAGCCCTCAATTCCACGTTATGGGATAAGGTGAGACTTGATTTTCCTTCCAAGGCAAGGTCGCTGGGGCTGAATTTTGAATTTTAAAAGAATTGATTGTCAAGGTTTTTAGTTAAGCGGCCAATATAACAATGATGAAAATTTCAAGAGACAATGATGTAAAAGGCGGAATTTATTTGGACCACACTGGGAAATCTGATAATTGTAGGGAGCCCCCTTTCCACTATTAAGAGAAAAGCACCATTGCATATCTCTGTCATCTTTTTTCACTTCATCTATCAAAGTCTGATAATAATCCATACTAGTGGTCTGCGCACAAATGTCATATTCTAGCGTTGATAGAAATTATCATATCAGCCATACTGGCAATCAATCTTTGGTAGAATAAGTTGGTTATATAGGTGTATATGTGTATAGCTTATGCCAACCTATTTTGTCTTTCAAAGCTAGTGAAATGGATATACATGCATACACACATATATATGTATATTTATATATGCAACGAAAACGTACCAATCCTACAAGTTAATAATGACTTGGAAAAATGCCCATGGCATGAAAATGACCATAAGACTAGTTTAATGGAAAACAACAAAATGCTAAAGAAATAAATATAGAAAGAAAAAAGTTGGCTAGGACACATATATGTGACATTACACTTTGGCTTGTAATTTTGCGGATTGAAAATGCCACAAAGCCTTAAAATATTACATTTTAGCCAGATATTTTGGTCAGTGACAAAGACAAGACCAAATCCAACATCACTGTTCGAGCCATGAAATGGGTCTGGTTCCACTTTGGGCACAGCTTTTTAGTCATATCAAACAGGACAATATTGGAACTAAAAGGGTGGCAGAAAATATATCCACAGCCACAGCATAATTTTCTCGTTTGATGTGTGTGTGTGTTTGTGTAAGCCCATAGGGACAGGTTTTGTTTGTTAGCTAGAAAATTCTATTGGGGACCAATTTGAACATTTAATCTTCTATCCATAGCTTCAATATACATCTAGTTCCTCAACAGCCTCAACTTTAATATGCATTTAGTGGGGAGTATTGTATCAGTTAAGGTTCACTATAAAGCTTTTATATGGTTTAAACTAAAGCAAATACTTTAAACCGACTCAAGAAGAGATGAGGCCAGATTTGTTATCTTGATGAATTTCTTTTTCCAATAGTTGATCTCCCAACACTTTTGTAATACCTTATAGATTTATCTGTTGTCACGTAATGAATACTAAATATTAAGTTTTTTATATATTGATATTTATGATAATATATTTAGGAAAAATCAAAAACAATATTTTGTTTGCTTTGGGTGTTTTAAGTTGTGTTGTAACATTTGGTAGACTTTGCCATTTGTCGTGAAGACAGCTAATTAAGATCGTATTGAAGAAATGGCTACATAAAAGTTGATGTGGATATGTACAAAGAAGAAAATTTAGTCAATTCGTATTTATTAGGAAAACTTGACGGCACTTGAAGATAATCTTGGAATTTTAAAATTTAAATGATGGTGTAGATGTGGAAAAATATGTGATTTATTTTTGTGCATAAATCTATGGGATTTAATTAAAAAGGGATGCTTTAATTTAGGTAAAATTTCTAATCTTATTTAAATTAGAATATCAAATAAATATCTCAAGAAAATATCACAATTTATTTATTGAATGTATTTATGATTGAAGTTTTTCTTATGAAAATTCGTAGATAATTAACAACATTAATTGTAGATAATTTGTAACTTAATTTGGATTATGGAACAGAATTTAAAATATTCAAATTTCAAAGTGCTTCATGAAATATTGTAACATATCATGAAATAGTTTAAAATTTAAATCAATCCAATACGAGATTCACTTTGGGATTTCGTGCTGTTATATATATAGATCTCAAAAATAGTTTTGAGGTTGTAAAACACGAATTTATTCATGTCAATTTGAGAATTTAAAATATGGGTGTTCTATCATTCTTTGGGAAAAGAATTTATAGTCTTCGAGAGAAGACATTTTACAATTGAAGGGAGTTTAACAATCTACCATCTTTTAGATGAAATTTTGGAGTCTTCGGAAGAAGGTGTTTACAGTTAAAGGGATTTCAACGTTCAAGACGAGTAGTGCTAGATTTATCAACTGAATATAAGACGATCGGCGACAATAAGAAAAAAAAAGTATTTAGATTATATAAGATTTAGTAATACTTATAACTGTATGGGAGTTGGTTGATTATTCAATATCTGGATGTGGCCACAAAAAGTAAGTGAAACTAAGTCTCATAAAAGTTACATATATATATTTTATTTATTTATATTTTCAGTAATTTAATAATTTGATTAAATTCAATAAATATGTAAAACAGATCGAACACCGAGTACAAAAAAACTTCAACGAATAAATGAGCTATCAAAATAGTATCAAGGGGATGGTTAACATGATAAGAAAACGGGGGAGTATATATGAATCTGGTGAAAAGTGAACTACCAAATAGAGACACTATACGTGGGACTCACTTCTTTGTTTCGCAACCCGCCTTGAGGAGGAGTCGTTTTGAATTTTTCATGAGCTAAAATCGATTTTGCCCCCAAATTCGGCTTTCATGCTATTTTGTACATATTCAATATTGTAGATTTCTATCTGTCATAAACCAAGAAAAAGCAAACATGGCCTACCAATTTGCTTTTGTATTTTGGGCAAGGTGAATGACCCCGGTTGCTGTACTCCATTATACCTGTCACATAGCCTTCCAGGTTGTCTTTTGCATTTATTTTTAGCATTTATGCTGTGGAATGTGGACAATAATTTTTTTCCTTTCTTTTTAGAGTGTTACCAGTAAACATGCCCTTGCGTGAAATATTTTTATTGCAAAAGTAATTACTAAATTAGTTATATCATTATAATTATTTTTAACAACTTATGGAACTATTTTTTAACCATTTATAGAAAATAAGATTGTTATTTCTTAATAAATTTTTTTTATTTATATCCTTGGCATGGATAATTTGAACAATTATTAGTTCAAATACAATTACATACCTTTAATTTTAATCTGTTGAACTTAAATATACAAAATATTGATTACAACTATATCAAAAATGGATAAACAAAAAAAAAAGTTGAATAAAATAATTAATACAAAAAATTAAAATTTTCACCTATTAATGTGCTTGTTGGCAGTAACGCTCCTTTTTTTTTTTTTTTTTTCAGATACTTCAAATGTCAGTCTGTTTGGAAATTCACTCATTAAAAAAGTTTTGCTACTTCTTTTGTAAGTTTATCCACCCTTCTTACCAAATGACAAAAGCATCAAAACGCCCCTAAGGGTAAAAACCGAATAACACTGTATAAAAAACAGAAAATTTGGTGTTCTTTTTAGTTATATATAATAATGTATTGAACCTGGCTCAAGATGATTTAAAGCGAATATCTAAATACATTTTGACATTTAGTTTAATCTTAAAGCGCTTTTTTGAACTTCCAAAAGACATGGCAGAAAAACCAAGAACCCAAATAACTTGAATTTTTCATCATTTAGGAAATTATATCTATTAAATGGAAGAAAATGGATCAAACGAGAATCTTAATATGTTTGAGGACCAGTTACAATATTAGGCTTTGTTTCCCCAAACAACACCAAGCAAAAGAATGTTCTAGAGTTATGAAACTTTGTAATTTGGAAATAATGTTTGGTTATATTTTAAGGTTTTCTTTAGAAACAAACAAAATATACCTAGGCAAAAAGACTAACATAGAGTCAACATTAATTTCAAAATTTCTTATTTGAAATTTTCTAACAATGGATTCAAGTGAGACTAATTTAAAGTTTAGGAGAATGAAGTATAATTTTTTAAATATCGAGGAGTAAAATAAAAATAGGTGTAAAATTGAGGGAGTGCAGTACAAGTTGGAATAGTGTTTAGAATAATATTTAACCATGCTGCGACATAGAGTATGTTGGTGTTGGGTTGCAGCTGGCGGCTCATTTATCCTTTAAAACTAGTCCTTTCCAAGGAGTATAAAGACTTTTCCAATTCTTCAGGATTTTTGTCTCCCTAAAGATGTTATTTATTTATTTATTTTCACTTGATGTGGTTTTTGCCCATTATCTAACCTCTTCTTAACCTATTAAATAAATAAATTACTAAACCACACCTCCTATACATAGATTGCTATCCAATATCTTTATTAGACAGTGTTTATAATTTTTTTATCAGATATTATAACAATTAGATGATTAAAATATCATATTTTTTAAGTAATATTTATCCTTTATATAAATATTTAAATAATATATTATTAGATTTTAAATAAAAAATTACCTTTAAATGAATTAGTTATTATACATTTTTAAATAAAAAGTTACAACCGTAGAATGTATTTGTCTATAGATTATTAATCCTTTTCAATATATATATATTTATATAATATCGATTGCCAAAAAAAATATGTGTAGATATTACATATATATGCGCAAATTAATGAATTTTAAATTAGCAAACCATGTTTCAACTGAAAGTGATGTGGTGAGTGATGCTTCTCATTTATAAATACGGTATGATCAATGACTAATGGTGGAGTAGTGATATGATATATCTTATTGAGTGTATGCATTTGTGGACAGCATGCGGATTCAATAAATATAAAAGGCCCCTCTTCTCTTCATTTGGAACAAATCCAAATTCCCATCTGGGTGTTGATCATAGATATTTAAATTATTAAAATGTAGAATCAACATCAAATCCAGTTGTATAATACGCATTAAAAACAATACTCACCAATCTTTTTTTTAAATGGAGAAATAAAATTTATTCTAATAAAATATTATACATGAAAAATGATAATGTGACGACCGACTTATGGTACAATCGATACAATCATTAACTGAGATTGGATCTACTAGTGAAATCTGATGATGCATAAAAGGAGAAACGTACGCTTGAGACAAAAAAATAAGAAAGTATTTCAGCAAATTAATATCGAGCACACATAAGGCTCTTTTTGGAAAAACCTCTACAATCGATAGAATCGTCCAATTGGTTGAGAGGAATGACCATACAGCACGAAAGCCATCACTTACTTCACATAGACCTAAGTCTAGTGATACAAACAATTAGCCCAAACATGACTCTGGCAGGTTAGTTGCACTACTCTTATCACAAATATAGTAACTAAAGCAATAACCAACTAAAGAAAATACTTAATAGGCATCCAAAGCACCCTTATTACAGATGAAATACAAACACAAAGCACAAAAAGAAAACAGACACCACAGGACAAGGACATAAATAGCTAGCGAGTCGCAACCTCTTTAAAAGAACAAGAATCAATGAGCACATTAAAATTAGAGTTGCCACTGAAGAACTATCACTGCAGTGGCATGTGCTTTCCACGCCTATCAATTGTCAAATGGACTGTGTTTTGCTAAAGAGATTGTGTCATCTCAGAGATCTGTAGCCCTAACACAATAAGACGTTTTGCCATGCGCTTTGTGGGTCACAACCTCCATACAGGGATTGGAATCAACGAGCACATTAGAACTAGAGCTACCATCGGAGAACCACCACCATAATGGACCAAGTGCTTTGCTTGAGAGATTGCACCATCTTGGAGATCTGTAGCCTTAATACGACAGGACGGGACCTCTGCAAATGGACCACATCCTTTGCCACGCAGTTTATGGGTTGTGACCTCCACGAAGGGGCTGGAATCAATGAGCACATTAGAACTAGAGCTATATTTGGAGAACCTCCACCACAATGGCACATGGGAAGCACATGTCGTCACTATCAATTAATAGATCGACTACACACTTTGTCAGAGAGATCGCACCATCTTGGAGATCTGTAGCCCTAACACGACTCGATTTTGACATCACCTTCTCACCAAATCTGGGCCAACCACCATAAAATTATTGGTCCATATGTTATGAAATGGTTGTCAAAGAACTAGCTCAACAAATAAATTTTGATTCCAAATCTCACGGAGTGATAAGATTTTATGGAATTGATAGAAAAATGTTGTGACTAATTAATTGAGTAGGAAAAATATATAACCATGCAAATTGAATATTTTGAATTTCAATTCAAGATGGTATATCAAACGGGGATAATTAAAAGAAAAGGATGAAGAGAAAGAGATGTTTTTCCTTCATAAAAATGATTTAAATTAAAGTAATAAAGAAAGAGGATAAAGAATAATGGCATAAGAAAGTGGAAAGAAATAATTAATAAAAGAGAAAATTATCTAAATAGTTATTTTTTTTTATTGATCAATATGACACAAATTTTACTGTCATGATTAACATAATACAAAATTTATTATTTTTAATGTCTGATTTGTATACATTGATCTAATGTCAACATTTATCACATTGGTCTAATGTCAAAATTTTATGTCATACTAGTACAATAACCCTTAAATTTGTGTCGTTCAAAATGTTTTTCTCATAATAAAATATTGAGAGAGGAGGGAAAGAACAGGAGTATGTAAAAAAAAAAAAAAAAAAGAAGAAGAAGAAAATGCTATATTAAAGTTTATAAATAGGTATTATTTTAAATTGTCTTATTTGTTTCAACATCAAATAATTTCATTTTTTTAATATATTTTTAAGTGTGATTTTGATTATATAGTGTATTAAAGAACATATACTGTCGGTATGAGTTACTTTGTCATATAAAAAGATGATGAAAAAAAAGTTAAAATTACATAATAATTTAATTTAGTTGCTTGAATAATCTAACTTATGATGGACTTTTGGGTTTGTGGAGGTAGGTGAGGGGATGAGTCAGATATGATTAGAAACACGCACTAATGGTCAAGTGTTGGATCATTAAAAAAAGCACCATGGTCAAGTGGGCATCTAATCACCACTACACTAGTACAACTACCACCACCAAATCTAATGACCTCCCAGAAAATCTTGATATTGATTGGACCAAAACAAAGTCATTGTCAAGGACATTAATACGAGTATGAAGTTAATAGGTTTGGATTTGTAGGAAAATTTCTTAAGTAGGGTATGATCTAATGAAGTTGTAAAGTCCTTTCCTGCATGTCATGTTTGTGGGAGGTTGATCTTTTGACTCGTGAGTCTACCTTTATTGCATGTTTGCAATATCAATATATACACATACATATATGTGTGTGTGTGTGTGTGTGTGTGCGTACGCGCATGTTAGTGAGTTATGATATTGTATATTATCATTCTTAGGAGAGTGAGTACTGAGTTGTGATATGATTAAAGCTTAGCTAACGAATATTTCTGTGTCTTCGTATCAATAATACTATTTCTATATTTGAAAAAAAAAAAACAAAAACAAAAAAAGAAGAGAGAAGAGCGTAGCTGGCACGTTGTTCTATTCTGTTCTTTAGATCACATGCAATATAAAAAGATTTTCAATATATTAAATCATCATATTCATCTATTTTGTCAAATAGATCAAAAGTGTGAAAATCATTAGATTGGACATGTTAGTCTATTTTGTTCTTTGATATATAATGTGATTTTCAAATTCTACCTATTCCAGTTTGTCAAAATTAATGAGTTTTCAAAAAATTTGAAAGTGATATTTTTTTTATGTAATTATCAGATGAAAAAATCAATATATAATCCAGTATTAACCAAATACCAAGGAACAAGTATAGTACATATATATATACAGTGACGAAATCAGGATTTTTTAGCAGATAAGCTAAAAAAATTTTATTTTCTTAATTTAATTATTTCATTATTATAAATATTCACATATATTTTAATAATTTATATTATATCATTTTTATTATTTCTTTTGTAAACAAAACATAAAAATAAATTGTACATTGAAATATAAGGTAAAAAGATTATAAAGAGATGAAAGAAAAGGAGAAGAGAAAATAAAATCTCACCTTAAATAATAGAGCAAATTTTCAAACTTCTTTAAACTTTGAATAAAAACCAAGATTTATTATGTTTTTAAAAATTTGTTTGGGAATAGTACAATATGAAAGTGAAGAGTTGGCTTCTTTTGAAAGCTTTTAATTTATGTAGGGACAAAATATTACTTAGTATAATGGGCTAATCTTTTAAAGGGAAATTACACTATATAGGCCAATTAGTTTATAATTTAGAAGTAAATAACATAATGTGAAACCTTTAAAAATTAATAGTATAGTTTAATTTTGGTGTACATAATGTTCCTATTTTACCCTTGAAATAGGTTTTTGATCTCTTTTTTCATAATCCCCCCAAAATCCACTAATTTCTCTCTCTCTTTCTTTTCTCTTCTCTCTCACTCTCCTTTAGTTTCGCTCTCTCCTCTACCTTCTTTTATTGTTCTGGTCACGGTCTATGGTGATGATCGCTGCCTCTGTTGCATAATAACTCAGTTATCGGTAGATAGGGTCGTCTACTATCGTAGGCAGATCCTTGTTGCCACTAGATCGATGTAACCACCTTTGTCTCTAGATTGATATTAGTGGTGATGGAGAGGTGCAATAGTGATAGATCTTTAGATCTAATCACGATCTAATCTCTGTTCGCCCGTCATTGTCGTAGATCTGATTGTGATCTGACGCCCTAATTCCTTTAACTCCTAACCTTCCTTACATCGCGAACCTTCTTGGAAGTTCCCAGTTCATTCCTTTGACTTCCTCTTTATTCCTGTCAAGCTTCACTAACTCAGATCTTCTTGCCAAGCTATGATCTCTATCGCCTTTGCTTTGCAATTCTGGCAAGATCTAGCCAAATCCGGTGAAGTTGTGGGTGTTCTTAGATAGTAATCGATGTCGGGTTGCTTCAGGGAGGAGATCGCAATGGAGCTCAAATTACTAGGTGGAGACAAATCTTACTCTAGCGAATTGCTCAATGTTGCTCCGGTGGACAGTAATTGTTGACAGTAGCAAATCAATATAGAGGTAGGTCAATTTGAGGGCTAGTACTAGGTTTTGTTTAATTTGGAATTTAGTATATTTACATTGAAAATCAATTATTTACACCATAAATTAAGTGTAAATTGAATGTAATTTGTGTATTTACATTGTAAATTTTGGTCTTTGATTTTTATATAGATTTTTGTGGTAGTGTAAATTTTATATTTACACCGTAAATATTAGTCTCGGATTTTGGTATGGATTTTAACACAACATAAATTAAGTGTAAATTTTACATTTACACTATAAATTAAGAGAGTTAATTTCGAGATTTTAAATTAGTGTATATTCAAATTTACATTTGAATATGCTATTTAATATTAAACTAAAACTTTTGATCTATTTATTTTTATTTCCTTATACTTTTGGTTTATTTTCCTTATCCTCCCTCTTTTAAAATATTAAGATTTTAAAATTATAGTTTAAATTTAGATTTTGAGTCAAGTCATCACGTCTATTAATATTTAGATATTTAATAAAACTGTTTTATTTTTTAAAATCTAAATTATTTATCTAATAAATTATAGGCTAAAAGTACAAAGGCATAAGAATAAATAGACAAAAAAGATATTAATTTAAAGTGGGTGAAAACTAATTTTTACGTGAACCTGCCATATTAAAATTATAAAAATTTATTACATTAAATTAAAAAAAAAAAACTAGACCCCCTCTGTCGTTGCATGTGTCAAACTTAACATAATATTAATGATGACGCATAACAATATTTTTAAATACTATATCTATTTTCTACCATAAAGTTTTAATTTTTCAAATTTGTAAAATGGAAACAATATACAATTTAATAACTAAAAAATGTCCTTCCGATTATCAAGAGAAATAGTAAACACGTAAACCGATAAGTAATAAATGCCAAAATTTTGCATTATATATATATATATAAATATGAGCTAAAAATTTTGGTAAGATTTTGAGTGTGAAATAGCAAAAATAGAAGATACTCCATTCTTATCAATATCTTGTATTTTTTTTTTTTTAACAATGTGATTCTATTAGGAAAATTCTCACTTCGTTATGAGATTGATTTGTTGTTATTGTAATTTTTTGGCATGTAGAAATTCGTTCTTCTTCTTCTTCTTCTTCTTCTACTTCTCCCTTTTTTTTTTTTTTTTTTTGGGGAGACTGCGACCGTTATGGATTTGTTCTTGGAAGAGGCTAGTTCGTCTAGTTGGTATGTTTCATTCCCTTTTTTTTTTTGGTAAGCACATTTCAGTCAACTGATTTTATTGCATTTCTTATTAAGCAGGGCTTTCTATACATCAATAATATTGTAACTCTTCTCGATTAGGGCTCCACATGATAATGTATATTTTTTTGAGGAAGATACTAATAGGATTTTTTTAAAACCTTTTTTCAAAAGAATTTATTGAAATAGGATTTGAAAAGATTTCTTTTCCCCTTTGACTTATTTAGTGTGTAACTCTTTCATCTTGATTTGGTGGATGCCATCATTCATGAGATCAAAATTGTCCCCGTCCCCATCGTCCAAAATGAAACACATGAAATTCCCATTTGGTTTATAGATTCGCATTATTACAAATTAAATGGTAATAGCCCACCCAGCAATCAGTATCAAATAAAAAATCTCTAAATTATTCACAAAAATCTTAAATTAGATATTATTGTATATAACTTAAAGTGGGAATGGTTTTTTTTGTTCTTTGTATGGTGTTGTTCCTACTTTTCCCTTTGATATTGGTGTTGGAGGTAAGGCTTTTTTTCTTATTTATTTTTTATTTTTTACAATTGTGGGGCTGTTTTGATAGTTTTGCTTTTCTGTTTGTGGTTGGCGGCTTGGTTTTTGGGGGGCGTTTGTTTTTGTTCTTGAGAACGATTTTTTATTTTCAAAAATACAGAAAATGAAAACGATTTCAAAATAGCGTTTGTTTATTTAACGTTTTCAAAACCATTTCGAAAACACCATTTTCAACTATATTGTTTTTTTGGGTTTTTTGAAAACGAAAAAAAGTTGTTTTCAATTTTTGTTTTCATTTCCAAAAAATATTGTGTTTTTTGGGTTTTTTGAAAATAAAATGGGCTTTGAAAAAATATAACCAAATAAAGTTTCATTTTTATGTTTTTCAAAATATACATTCAGAAAACATAACCAAACACAGTTTCAGAAATGGTCTTAACACAGTTTTCAAAACATTCTCATTTTCAATTTTTTTAAAAACAGAAAACATTTCAAAAACAATACCAAACGCCACATTGGTCTTTTAAATTATGCTTGGTGTGTGTTTATGTTTTGCCCTTGTTACCTCCCTTTCTTGTCCTTGTTTGGTACCAACAAAAATTATACTTTTTTATCTAATTTAATAAAAAAATATATTGTTAATTTTTTCTCTTTTTTAAATTAATAATAGTTTTTATTATAGTGATAAAAAAACGTCAATAAAAAGACAAATAGAAATTGTCATAAAAAACTTAACTTTTATTATTGTATAATTATTATAGAATATTTTAAATAAATAATATCTTATTTAAATAAATTATAATATAACATTATTAGAATTCATTAATAATAAAAATAATTAACTTTTTTAAGAAAAAAAATCTCATAAATTATATTTATATTTTATTTATCACATGCAATGATAATAAACTGTAACAATATCACAGGCATTTTTGCTCGTCTCATTCTATAAAAGAAAAAAAAAAATTTCCTTGCGAACAATCCCGAGAAGAAATAAAGAATAAAGTACTCAGTAAGAATATGTTTTTTTTTGGCTCAAGGAATAAGAATATATTTGATTATCACATTGGTACAAAGTTGTGGATATATGTCCTTTTCAGGAACATTAAGATTCGCGAGCGCAAAATAATTAAATATAGTTGGGATAAGAACAATTATTTCTTTATTTCGATCAAAAATAATAATAATAATAATAAAGTGGATCATATAAAATTGCCACACTACGCAAGTTGTCAATTTTTTATTTCTAATATTTATTGAAGCAAAATTCTATTGTTGGTCTTATAACGTGTTAGACATATTATCTTAAATTCAAAATTTTCAATTTAATTTATTTTTAATGAAAATTCATTTCATTTTTGCAAAATTTATATAATGCTTATTTTTATTTCTTTCAAATATTTATTCATTTTAAATTCATCATTCAATTTATTTTTAAAAGGGAAGATTACATTAAACTAAGAAAAGATTATAAATATCAATAATCATAAGTATGACCTTGCACAACACGAGAAATGACTCTAAACAAAAATCAAATGTACTAGTGGAATTGAATGACATTAAAAAAAAGAAATGCAAGCCAAGTACAATAACAAGAAAATTCATCAACTAGTCTAAAATCGAGCTCACATATGACTCTTTCAAAAAATATTCCTAAAATCAATGGATGCTACTGATTGATTGAGAGTCATGATCGAGTAACACAAAAGCCACCGTACACATCCCGTATGGCTACAATGTCATCAGGACAACCCATTCAATCTATGTTTTTTCAATTTGAGACAGTATGCAAAATGGGAGTTTAGGGTTTGTTTAGGGAAAGTTTTGGAAATATGTTTTAGAGATTTGAAAAAAATGAGTTTTGGGTAAAAAAAATATATATATATATTTGGAGTGATAAATTGTAAAATCTTAAAAATTTTATTTGGAAAAAAATTATCAATATGGATCTTATTTCGTTTCTCTTAGAATTTTATACAATTAAAAAAAAAATCATTGTATTTGGACTTGTATATGTAAAGTTAAGGACTTAAGGTTAGTTTGATGTATGGGTCGAGTTTAGAATGAAATGAAATTTAAGTCCAAACTGGTTGATTTAGTTTTAATTTTTGTTAACTTTTAAAAAAAAAACAAAATTGAAATAAAAAATTTAAGTCCAAAACTGTAAAGCAAACGAGACCTTGAAGTTTGAGTTTAATATAGAGTTTTGAAAAAATGAATAATAAAGAGTAATTATGAGGTAAAAAAATATAAAAAAAGTGTCCAAAATTTTTCTTCAAAACACCCTTCAAACAACCCCCCTTGAACTTTAATGTTGAAAATTATTTGAAAAAAAAAAAAAAAAAACTTTAAATAGCATATATGCATGTGCTTTACCATGGGCAGCAGCTGGATTTGGCCCAGTTGCAAATATCAAATAATATAATAGAAAATGAGGAGAGTAAAAACCCTTAGGTTTATATAGAATTTCCAACAGCAAACACAATGTATGAAGAGATCATCGAGAAACCATAAACTAGTTGTAAAATTATTAACAAATTATTTTTACGTAGAAATGTTTTTGCACAAAAATGCTCTTAAAGGATGTAAATTGTGATTGAGAAGATTGGTTACGTAGGGGGAAAAAAAAAAGGAATGGTAAATCATCTACTTCGTATTAAAATATGTCAATTTTGTATATTTTTCATTTAATGTTATTTTGGTCAAATCTTATGTTTAGAAATATGCACTCCCAATAACTATATCCTACAATGAAAAATTCAAAAAATAAAAAAAACCGTGACAAACACACAAATGTTTTAGAAAGCGAAGGACCAATTTGATAAAATGGAAAACAAAAAGTCCTTATAAGAAAAAGTGATAGTACGAGTAGGCCTTATCATGGTAAATATCAAAAGATATGTTGGAATGTAACGCACGGCCATTAGCAAAAGCAGAATAACAGATTGCCCCTATCAAACTGACGCTCTTACTTATCTTATTGGTTCCTCTGATAAGCCACCCTTTTTTTTTTTTTCAATTGGAAAGGCCTCTTTTTCCACTAAACCACATACCAAAATAATAATGATAATAAAAAAGAGAATATTATCAAAATAAAAAAAAAGGAATATCAAAATTTAATTTTGTAATAATAAAAAAGAGATCGAGTAAGAGCAATGCACGTGGTATTTTCCTCTATATAACCCCCCGCCTTTCTCTCCCTCTCTCTCTCTCTCTCTCTCTCTCTCAGTAATAAGTCTTCAATTTTGCCTTTGTTCGAATATTTTCACTTTCTCGAGTTTCAGAGCCAAACGCCTCCACATTTTCTTTCTGTTTGGCAAAATTTTCTCGGAAGTAAAACGATTTTCTCTCTCTTTTTCTCGTTTCGGTTTTGTTTTCATTTTGTTTTGTTGCATTTTTGCGGTGGCGCGGTGGAGGAGAGCACCACGCGGAATCGGCAGGTGAGAGAGAATTGCTGTATGTCAGTAGATTATCTAAAGAAGAGCTGTTTCGGTGGAATAGGAGAACTAGCGAATCCCCTCCAATGGCCACAGCTGCGAAAAAAGCGACGTTTCTTCCCTCTAATAAGGCGGCGTGTTGCTTCCCTTCCGATTCCGGAGCCGTCGCCGCAGTCGCCGCCGCTCCTTCCGACGGAGTCGTTTCGGCCAATGCCGTCCAGGACTGGAGCGTCGCCTCAGCCGGCGTCCGCGATGATCACCGCGCCAAGAAGATCGCCATGGCTGCGTCGTTGATTCCCGAACCTTCCACCACCGTTTCGACCAAAGGTTTATTTTGCATTTTGTTTTGAAACGCATCAATTTGTTTATTATTATTTATTATTTTACCCAAATTCTTGAAATTCTGTTTTTCCTTGGAGTTCCGATCGATGTTCTTTGAATGTGTTTGCCTTAATATTTCTATTTTCATCATCGTTCGTTCTGTGCGAATGTTGTTGATTCTAATATTTCTTCTCATATATCGTTTTGATTTCTTTAGTTTCGATGAAGTTCTGATATAATATAGCTATTTTTAGATTGTCCTCTGTGTTGTACGGACATTTGTATTAACGAGAAAGTTGGAGAAAAAAAATAGTAAGAGGAAAAAATAAAGATCATGATGTAATGTTGAATAAAGATTAAGGCGAGTCGGCTCTCTCTTTCGAAACTTGAATTCGAGATCGTCGGATTCGTCAAAGGTTTTTGTATCTGATTTTTTTGGTGTCAACTGAACTAGATGTTGTCGGTTTTGGCATCATTTCAAAAAATGGTGTATTCCATAATTGTTTTTAATGAACACTGATGTATTAGTAATTCTTCTTTTACTTGGTTTTTGCAGGAATCACAATCCTGCCAAGAGCTCAATCAAGTCATCCTTTAGATCCTCTATCAGCTGCTGAGATATCTGTGGCAGTGGCAACGGTCAGGGCAGCTGGAGCCACACCCGAGGTTTTAGATTAGACGACAACTTGTTGCTTTACATTCTTCTTTCACTTATGGTATTTGTATTTGTGGACAAGATGGTGTGTTATATAGTACCTTTATTTTCCAGGTCAGAGATGGTATGCGCTTTATTGAAGTGGTTTTGTTGGAACCAGACAAACAAGTTGTTGCACTGGCAGATGCATATTTCTTTCCTCCTTTTCAGCCGTCGCTACTTCCCAGAACCAAAGGTGCACCTCAAATTCCCAGCAAGCTCCCTCCAAGGCGAGCTAGACTTGTTGTTTACAACAAAAAGTCCAATGAGACAAGCTTATGGATTGTTGAGCTATCCGAAGTTCATGCGCTAACTCGAGGCGGGCACCATAGGGGAAAAGTAATTTCCTCACAAGTTGTTCCAGATGTGCAGCCTCCCATGGTATGCCTTTTTTCTTGGCATTTGATCTTTTCTAGTACGGTTGGTTTGTTCACGTGAAAAAAAAAAAATAATAATAATAAAAATAAAATGGACACACACACAGGGAGCTTTCCTTGCTGGTATTTCGCTAGAAGACTGCAAATACGTGTTAAATGATTTATAGTTGCATAGTTCTCCCTTCATGTCATTTTTGTTTTGACGTTTCTCATGCGACTCCAGGATGCTGTGGAATATGCTGAGTGTGAAGCTGTTGTGAAGGACTTTCCTCCATTTAGAGAGGCTATGAAAAAGAGAGGCATTGAGGATATGGATCTCGTGATGGTTGATGCCTGGTAGGTTAAGCTGCTACCTTATTGGTGGTCTTGTTTTGGTTGGAAGCTTATCTGATGTCCTCTTGTATATGTATCAGGTGTGTTGGTTATCACAGTGAGGCTGACGCTCCTAGCCAAAGACTTGCTAAACCATTGATTTTCTGTAGAACTGAGAGTGATTGCCCGATGGAAAATGGTTATGCACGGCCAGTTGAGGGCATCCATGTACTTGTTGATATGCAAAACATGGTAGTAATAGAGTTTGAAGACCGCAAGCTGGTCCCCTTACCGCCTGCTGATCCACTGCGGAATTACACACCAGGAGAAACAAGAGGTGGTGTTGATCGAAGTGATGTGAAGCCTTTACAAATTGTTCAGCCTGAAGGTCCAAGCTTTCGTGTTAATGGGTACTATGTTGAGTGGCAGAAGGTAAATATTTAAATTGGGATTTGACCTTGATTCTGTTTACTGAATTTAGCGGAAGAAGGTAAATATTTAAATTGGCATTTGAACTTGATTCCGTTTACTGAATTTAGATGGTCTCATTATATTCGCTTGCTGGCAGTGGAATTTCAGGATTGGGTTCACTCCCAGGGAGGGTTTGGTTATATATTCTGTTGCATATGTTGATGGTAGCAGAGGGAGAAGGCCTGTAGCTCACAGATTGAGTTTTGTGGAGATGGTTGTGCCCTATGGAGATCCAAATGATCCACATTACAGAAAAAATGCTTTTGATGCAGGGGAAGATGGCCTCGGCAAAAATGCTCATTCTCTTAAGAAGGTTCAGGACGATATCCGTTTACCGCTTATCATTTAGCTTTTCACTATTTTACCTAAATTGGTCTGAAATGTGACTGTCATCACAGGGATGTGATTGTTTGGGCTACATCAAGTACTTTGACGCTCACTTTACTAATTTCACTGGTGGTGTTGAAACAATTGAAAATTGTGTATGTTTGCACGAAGAGGATCATGGAATTTTGTGGAAGCATCAGGATTGGAGAACAGGTTTTGCAGAAGTTCGAAGGTCTAGGCGTTTAACAGTGTCTTTTATTTGTACCGTGGCTAATTACGAGTATGGATTCTACTGGCACTTTTATCAGGCAAGTGAAAGACGTCAATTTCAATATGTATAAAGTTATACTTTGTGTTTCAGTTTGAGTTTACGTGCACTCCGTCGCTTCTTAAGTTAAAAGAATCTATCAAAGTCTAAATGAAATTATTAAGGAGATTTCACCTGATTTAGGAAAATTTGAAGATTTTTTTTGAGGTTACTATTTTGTAGTTCCAGTTTGATGGACTTTACTGGTTTGCACCTTTTGTCTCATTTACTTCCCATTCTACAAGCCACCCACTCTTTAACTGCAATTTTTACTTCTTATTTTCTTTTCATTTTGGTTTTTAGAGGGGTAAAACATGCAGTCAGTTTTAAATTGATGTGTTACATGAAAATCATATTGTATTGCAGGATGGAAAAATTGAAGCAGAAGTTAAACTTACAGGAATACTCAGCTTAGGAGCATTGCAGCCTGGAGAATTTCGAAAATATGGTACTATGATTGCACCAGGACTATATGCTCCAGTTCACCAGCACTTCTTTGTTGCTCGTATGGATATGGCTGTTGACTGCAGACCTGGTGAAACTTACAATCAGGTAAAACTGTTACGAGTTTACAACATCCTGCAAAGGTGGTTTGAGCGTATAGAAACACAAGGTCTGCCATATAGAAACTGTAATTTTTCCAACCTAGAATCTGTCTTTTTTTCATTAAAAGGCCACTGAAAGGGGAAAGGGAGACAACTCATCAGCTCCCTTAAGAATCCTTCGAAAGGGAAAGCAGGCAGTCTTGTGGCAACTCGTTACCAACTTCTTTTTAGTTTTCTAATGCATACAGCATGATATCAGTTTAGATTAGGCTCTGATATTGTAGTTTGTAAGAAATCTGGGGTTTACTTAATTCTTGTAGTTTTCCAATGCATTCAGTTTGTATTATTTTAGTTTAGGCTCTAATATTGTATTTTATGACACATCTGGGTAATGGAAGAAGCAAAATGCTTTTAAGCTGCTTTCGAATGCATATTTTTCACCACTTCTCTAAACATTTTCATAGGTTGTAGAGATGAATGTTAAAGTGGAGGAACCTGGGGAAAACAATATTCACAATAACGCATTCTATGCAGAGGAGACACTTCTTAGGTCTGAATTGCAAGCAATGCGTGACTGTAACCCTTTGACTGCTCGCCATTGGATTGTAAGGCATCCCAATCTTGATCTGCTGATTGTTATTGCAGTGCTGTTTCTCATTTTTGTGGCTTCTATATTTATCTGGTCGCCCGGTAATGCCATCTAATGCAAATCAAACTCATCTTATCTTATTCAACTCACTCCCTCTCCTTCCTCCCTTTTGGCTGTTTCTCGATCTGAATTGTACTGTTATTTTTTTGCTCTTAGGGCTATCCGCTTGATTGCTTGATTTATGAAAATTCCATCTTATATGTCAGATAAGGAACACGAGAACTGTTAATAGGACTGGACATTTAACAGGCTACAAGCTAGTGCCTGGTTCAAATTGTTTGCCATTGGCTGGTCCTGAGGCCAAGTTTTTAAGAAGAGCTGCTTTTTTGAAGCATAATCTTTGGGTTACGCCATATGCCCGTGATGAGATGTTTCCTGGAGGAGAATTCCCTAATCAAAATCCGCGTGCTGGTGAAGGATTGGCCACATGGGTTCAGAAAAATCGACCTTTGGAGGAAACTGACATAGTTCTATGGTCAGTATCTCTTCTCCCTTCTCTTTCTCTAACGTGTTGCTTGTACATTCATATCTATCTTTCTTCAGATGAAAGTAAAAAATCGAACTTTTTATCTACTCTACTCACTGACAAGTCACTGTTTTAAACTGTAGGTACGTATTTGGAATAACACATATTCCACGGCTGGAAGACTGGCCCGTCATGCCGGTGGAGCGCATTGGCTTTATGCTTATGGTATTCCCTCATCAATCTTAATGCATCTTTCATCGGCACTTTCCTTGGTTTTTGATCCTTGTTGTTTGCATGTGCATTAAATTCTCATATTGCACACAACATGAAGTTGACGCATCGATGAGTACTTTTATGGATTGCGATTACAATGAGTGTTCTAGATAATGTTCCTTTTTAGCCTTTTGTCCGCTATCTGATCCTGTTACTATTTCTGTGCAGCCTCACGGTTTCTTCAACTGTTCTCCTGCGGTGGATGTCCCACCCAATTCATGTGAGTTGGATGCCAAAGATAGCGACGTGAAAGATGCTCCTGGGGTAGCCAAGCCAATTCAGAATGGGATGCTGTCAAAACTCTGAAAGAATGTTGTGCTTCGAGTAGTTTCTCTATCCCCCTGTTGCTTAGCGTTTTGGATATTTTCTCATGTAGAAATTTTAATCAGCCTATGTTAGCTTTGAAACTTGTCGTTTTCTGTTGATAGACAACAAAGTTTATTGATCTTTTATGCACGAAGTAACGTATTATGTTGGTGTGAAATTTGGTTTGCGTTGAGCTTGCACTGACCATAGCTGATATTTCTAATCTAAATCAATTATTGATGTGAATCATGTGATTCTACAGAGAATTTACCCTCCAAAAGGTTTTACATTTTTTGTGACAACCGTCACGCTGTCGAGTACACATTTTTGAATGTACGGTATAGTCCAAATAAATTAAAAAAAAAAATGGGTGTGTGTGTATATATAAATATATATATATATAAAACTGAATTCTCATTTTTCTCGAGATATATGAGGAGTCTTCTAGATAGATTGATGGAAGTGTTGCCTCAACCCTTGGCCCCAGATGCAACAAGAAAGTTTCATGTTTTATGGTCTGTACTCTTTTTTAACTTTAAGGTGGATCTTCAACATCCGCCTGAATTTAGTCGAAATATGAACTGGCAAATGCAGACTTTTCCACGCAATTTGCATTCAATGATTGCCACATTCACTAAAAGCCATTTTCCTAACAAATCAAGATTCCTGCCTTGATCAATGCTTCTGGCGGTCGTTCCTTTGATGGGTTCGTACGCCTTGCCCTTTCAAGGACATACCTTCGCGTGATTTCAACGTCCCCTTGTCACGGCCGGCCATTTTTGCCTTCTCTTTTTTCCTTTTTTGTCCTATATGTGTTGCTATTACAATTACGAGAAACTGTAGCAAATAGAATTTTTATGAAAATAATAGAGGTAAATAAAGAAGTTTTAAAATATTTAGAGTAAATAAAAAATTTACTCAGTGAACAACAAATTTATTAGGTAACTAATTTATTTACAAAAAGTAAAATTTACTTGGTAGACATATTTACTTAGTGAATAACAAATTTAGTAGATAAATAATTTATTTACAAAAAGTAAAATTTACTTGGTAGACTTATTATTTTCAATTATTTACTTTAAATATTTTTGAAACCTATTATTTACTTCAATTATTTATATAAAAATATTATTTACTACTTTATCACTAAAAATATGGAGTTCGGTGGATTAATCCTAGCACGTTTCAATCATGAATATGTGATAGACGATGGCCAAACTTCAAAAGCCAAAAAATCTTTAGTTGTCATGAAATTAAAAAACAAGCATTACTGTTGGGCTCTTTGGAGCTTGGGGCTCAGAAGACCCAAGGATAGGATCATTTGGTTATTTACATAAACGTTTAACTTAGAGCCATCAATTGAAATGTGTCTGTTTTTTATTTATATTAATATTTAAAATAATATTTATAATGATGATATTATCTTTCATAAAGGATTAAGGATTAATATATAGAGAAATTATAAAAAAAAATGAAATATGTCTATTTTTTTATTTATATTAATATCTAAAATAATATTTATAATGTTAGACATTATCTTTCATAAAGAATTAAAGGTTAATATATAGAGAAATTATAAAAAAGGAAACTCAAAAAATAAGAATAAAAAAAATTAAAATAAATATTGTAAAATTGGTTTAATTGTATTCCTATTTTGGTTTTGCATAAAAGGAAAATTTTTTACTTTTTTTTGAATAAATAATGATATAATAAATAGGTATTATATTTTATATAAAAGGTAAATTTGATTTTATATATTTGGTTTATTATAAAGAAGGTATGATATGGTTTCATAAAAAATTAGTCTTTTTCATAAAGATGTCATCGATTTTATTTGTAATATGTATATAAATAATATGTTTTTTTTTTTGTAAAGAATTCAAAAGGTTTTCTTATGATAATCTTATTTCATTTTCTTTAAGGTGTATAGATCCAATATTTTTTTGGATTTTTTAATGGTCAACATGAATAATAAGGTTTTTTCATAAATAATTCATTGGGTTTCTACAAAAAAGTATGAGTAGATATTAATAATAATTGAATTTTGTTGATGTGTAATTTTCAATGGTCGGCATAAATAATAAGTTTTGTAATAAAGAATTAGTATTTTTTTATTAAAAAAAACTTGAATACTTTGTATTAGTGTAATTTTTTTTCCACTTAAATTTTTTAATCAATCTTTATCATAATTAATTGTTGTGATATGTTTATTTTTTGATTTGAAACATTATCTTTATAGTAAATATATTATATTTATTATAACTCTATTAATGTTATTAAGATTAAAACCAAAAAAACTTTTGAGTTTATGTTTACGTTTAAAATTAATGATGAATTGTCAAAAAAGAAAAATTATTATCGTAAAAAAAAAGGGAAAAAAATCTAAATAAATTATGTTAATTAGAATAAAAAGATAATATATATATATTATAGATATATATTTATTTAAAAATAGACATTTACGTAATAATATTATAAAACAGACATATTATAAAACATGGCCTTTGAAAATGAATTTTTTTTGTATAGTTATTTCAAGCGTAATTTGGATTGAAAAATGCTAATAAATACTGTTGATGCTCAATACTATCACTAATAGAATAGTCTATTAAGATAGGTCTCAGATAAAATTTACTTTTTATTAGTTAATGGTATTTAATACATTTGTACCTCATAGCATTGTTCTTATAGATTCTGGGTGGAATTCTGCAATAGAATTCAAAGATGGCTCCACCCAAGAATATTAAAATAGTCAACTAAAAAAACGGTAAATTTGAATTGACTTAAATATCTTTGGAATGATCTTTCCTTATTTTTCTGTTGTCTTTGGTGGATCCTCGTGAATATCGATTTTCTTTTGCAAAATGTGTCTCACTCAAACAATATGATTGGATGCCAAAGATAATGGTGTGGCTATCCATCAGCAAAGTTTCCACATTGATTTTGAATTTACTAAATTATTTTTCAATTCCAGATGCTGATTAATCGACTAACAAATGGGGGATGGCCAACTTATTAGCAATCTTTTAATTTGATGTCACTGGTCGATGAAGTTATTGGTTTAAGATTCTTTCTTTTCATTTACTGAGTTTGAGTAATTCAACAGACATGAGCAATTTTCACATAGAACGATGGATAAAATTTTGGCCAATGTTTTTATTTGCCTGAAAGGCTGCGGGTCACACTCGCTTGCCCTACGTAAGGAAAGAGTAATATGTGTAACATTATTCTCATCTTGATAAATTTAAAAATAAAAAATTAGATAAATATATAATTGATAAATGGTGTGGTGTCACGTTAGCAAATGTATAGAAGATTGACTCCGTTTGTTTGACATGTCCAAAGTTGAAAAATTAAAAATTTTTCATTTTAAGAAAAAGTAACCTTCCTAGATTTCTGTATCAGAATATCCAAAATTTTTAATTTTTGGAAAATAGAAAAAGAGTTCTTTAGACAAAAAAAAAAAAGTTTTCACTCATCCAAACAACTTTTCACTTTTAAAAAAATTTCCAAACTAACTTTTTATTTTTCATATCTAAATTTTTTTCATTTTCTAAAAACAAACTTCTCATTTAAAAACACGGAGGGTTTTTATATGGACGCAAGCTTTAACTATATTCTTATTGGTCTTGAATATCAGAATCAATCAAATAAGGTTGAAACATTAGAAAGTAACCACCATTGTTGTATTTTTTAGCCGTTTTCGTGGATTTGTAAATTGCAATTTATGGCATTTGTCATGATTGGAAGAAGATCACCGTGACGATAGAAGAGTTGAAGCACAAAATAAATAAAATAAAAATTAAAAAAGAAAAAAAAATTTATTATCTGTTTAATTAAAATTGTCACATGATAGGTTTAGGAACTGTCGTGTGACAAGCATGGAGGCATGGATAAAAACCACATCCATGCCTTTAGATACTTACAGATTATAGATAAAGATATCGATTTTGGATTTGAAGATTAGTATATAGAGTTAATAACTTTATAAAATAGAGTTATTTTACCATTTTTTCATGTATAAAATTAGTTTATCTTTTAAAATTTTAGTTGTTTTTAATTTGTTTTGATTAATTTTATTTTTTGTATTTTAATTTATATTTTTTATAAATTTCATAAAATTTTTGTTTAATTTTGCTTTGTTTTATCTATTTTTTTAATTGTCTATTAAATAAGTTTAAAATTAAATATTTTCAATGAGTTCACCTATAATATTTTATGTTGGAAATATTTAATTTAAGTACTTTGTTTTTCTATCAAATTGAGGAAGCAGATCCAATTGGATATCACTATTCATGTCAAAAAACTATAAAAACCAATCTTATCATTCACCTTATTGCATTAAATCTTTCTTAATTACATGCACCTATTGTAGCCACTGTAGTAAATTGCGCGTCGACTATTATAAACTGTAGCAAGTGTGTGCTGATTATTCTAGCTATTGTAGTAAGTACTGTAACACTAGTTTAAAAAGCTTGTGTTATATGTGCGTTGATTACTGTAGTAAGTTTGAAAAGTTTGCGTGGAGATTTAGTGAAATAGTGTAAATTATGCTTGTGAAAAGGCATTTTGAGGGAAGCTTAAGAAGATTGTACATACGCTTATTCTATCTCATTTTTGTCTTGCTTTCTCATATTTTTTCTTTAGAATTTTGTGAGAATACTTTGCAAGTTAAGATATAGTTCTTAGGTAAAGTTAGAGATGATCTTATATGTGTAGTGAGCTTATGTGGGTTATGATTTTCTAATGGTTTGTAAATTTTATATATTTGAATAAATAATTTTCTTTCATCTTATTTATTACTCATATCAATATATTTTGCTGTCAACTTTTATATAAATTTAGTCAAGCTCTTTTTATACGATTATTGCATGATATAATATATTGATAGTTATTAAATTATGAGTAGCCTTTTACTGCAATATCACTGAAGATATATTGTCACTTTTAGATTTCTTATAAGATAATTTTTCCTGATTCTTAGTGTAAAAATTTTATTGACTCGAATATATTTTAATTTACAAGTTCTTCAAATCTTATCTTCCAATTGATTATTTAGGATATAAATCTTTCAATTGAGTCAATTTATAAATAAAAAATCTAAATAGGTGAGTGAAGCAAATAGAGAATTCTCGATATCTTACCATTTTTAATCATTGGATTTTCTCTATATTAAATTGCTTTACTTTATTGTATTTTCTAATTTCACTTTAAACCACAAATGCATTTTTTTCTTTTTTTTTTTTAATTTTGTTTAATTGCTTATTTCTCTAATGCTTTTGTTCTACTAATTTCTTTTATTTTTTTTAATCATCCCTTTCTTGGATTAATCATTCAATTGTATTATAATTGATCGCTTTGTTTTGTAATAATTTGGGTGTAATCTAGAGTCTATTGACCGTTTGTTTTTTTCTTTAAACTTATTTCTAAAAGTGCCCCTTGAACTTTTCAAATTTAGTAATTTAGTCTATAAACCATTTTTCTTAATAATCAATCCGTTGAACTTATAATTTTTAGTAATTCAGTCATTTTTACTTAAATCAATTATAATTAGAATAGTTGTTGACACAAAACTTATATATTTTAATCCAAGAGTGATTAAGCCCAAATTATAACAAAACAAAACGGTTAATTGTAGCATAATTAGGATGATCGATCCTATGAGGAGGTGATAAAAACAAACAAAAGAGATTAGTAGAATAAAAACGTGAAAGAGATACGCAATCAAACAAAGAAAAGAAATAAGTGTTGTGTGATTTTAGAGAAATTTAATTAGCAGATAATGCAATTTAAAATAGAGAAAATTCAATAATTGAAAATAGTAAGACATCGAGAATTCTCTATATGTTTCATTCACTTATTTGAACTTTGATTCATAAATTGACTCAATTGAAATTTTCACGTTTCAATAATCAATCAGAATATAAGATTTGAAGAACTTGTGATATAAATGTATTCGAGTAAATAAAATTCTTACGTTAAAAACTAGGAAAATTTGTCTTACAATAATTGAAAATGGTAAGACATAGAGAATTCTCTATATACTTCATTCACTTATTTGAACTTTGATTTATAAATTGACTCAATTGAAATTTTCACGTTTCAATAATCAATCAGAAGATAAGATTTGAAGAACTTGTGATATAAATGTATTCGAATAAATAAAATTCTCATGTTAAAAACTAGGAAAATTTTTCTTACAAGAAATCTAAAAAAGACAATATGCCATCAGCGATAATGCAATAAAAAACTACTTATAAAACTATATTTATCAATATATTGTATCATATAATATCACATAAAAAAAAGCTTGACTAAATTTATATAAAAGTTGTCAATAAAATATATTGATGTGAGAAATAAATGAGATGAAAGAAAATTATTTACTTAAATATATAAACCTTACAAATCATAGAGAATCAAAATACAAACAAACTCACTATATATATAAGATCACCTCTAACCTCACCCAAGAACTCTAGCCTAACTTGTAAAATATTCTCACAAAATTTTAGAGAAAAAACATGAGAATAAAAGCAAAGCAAAAATGAGAGAAACAAAGTGTATCCCACCTCTCTTCTCAAACCTCTCTAAAATGCCCATTTTATAAACATAATTTTACATTATTCTACATGACCTCCACACAAACTTTTCAAACTTGCTACAGTATTTGATGCACACATGCTATAGTAATACAGACTTCTACAGTGTCAGCACATGCTTGTTACAGTATTCGCGCACACACTTGCTATAGTACTACTACAGTGTTGGTACATGCTTAATATAGTACTGCTACAGTATTACAATGATCGATGTGTAAAATAAAGAAGGATCTAATGCGATAGAATGAGTGATAAGTTTAGTTTTCATAGTTTCCTGACATGAATAATGATGCTCACTACAAAAAAATATAGTGCTAAAATTAGATATTTTCAAAATAGAATACTATAAGTAAACTCATTGAAAATATTTAATTTTAAGCTTATTTAATATACTATTAAAAAAATATAAGATAGAATAAAGTAAAATTAAATAAAAACTTCATGAAATTTATAAAAATATAAATTAAAGTATACAAAACAAAATAAATCAAAAATAAATTAAAAGCAACTTAAATTATCAAGAATAAACCAATTTCTGTACATGAAAAAGTAGTAAAATAACTTTATTTTATAGATTTATCATATCTTCAAACTTAAGATTTTGCTTGTCCTCGAGCAAAAGAAAATATTTTATTAGCAATGGTGATTTCCAAAAATTTCCTTATAAGTTACTGTAAAAGAAATAGTATATAAAAAAAAACATAAATTTTGATCAAAAATTTAAGTTTAATTTAAAAATATATCTACTTACAGTTAGATATTCCATGTGTGTGTGAAAAAAATCTTTTTTGTTTAATTGTATGTAATTTAGATGAGTTTCTAAGGAATGAAACAATCAGTCTCGAATGATTATCAAATTCCATAAGTTCATTTTTCATTTTTCTCTCTACTAATATCGACAAACACAAATCCAAGGATCATTAGGGTTTTATTAGGCTTGTAATATGTGGCTGAGGTGAAGGTAAGATATAGGATAATATGGCTCAGATTACCCTTCAACACATTAATCATTTTAGGATATGTTGTAGAGCTTTTTATTTACACTCAAGTAATACTCTCAAACTTATTCACAACTTTCACTTGTCAAAAATAAAACTTTTTTTTTGTTTTTTTATTTTTTATTTTTTTAAGAACTACTACATCTTCAAACTTATAACAATAAACAAATGATATAGTATTCTCTCTTTTATATTTCTTTTTATATTTTATATTCCCAACCTCGTTCTCAGATTCATAGCTTGAAGTAGTTTCTAAAATGATTAACATGCTTAAGGGCTAAATGCTAGATATTTTATTTAAAAAAGCTAGAATAAGAATGTGGGTGATAAAGAAAATATTGTATAAAATAAGGCTTAAAAGGGGTAAATTAAGGATAAATATATTTCAGGGTTGGTTTGAAAAGCTCAAACGTTCCAAAAATTACTTAAATCATTTCCTTAGTTTTGATGTTGTCTGGGATTTCACCTCGAGAGAAAATCAAATAAATTCTAGGACTTGTGAGATTAGAAATATTTCATATTCACAAAACTTTCTCTAAACAAACACACAACTTATAGATCAAGAATTCGTATTCAAATATTGAATATCACAACTGAGTTATACTAACTCAACAATTTAAATGCAAATTTGTCCAAAATTTATACTTTTCTAAAAGACTATATAAAATAAAGTAACCAAAATTTTCATAATTAGATCTATGGGAAATCACCTTTTTTTTCGCTTTTTTTTTGTTTTTAAATAAAGACAAAATAATGATACAAGAAAACAATCATTACTATAAGATACGTACTAAGAGTACTAAAAGTAACTCTTTACTTAACTATCTTATAAATAATGAATCTAATGACAAGGCAAAAAAAATTTTTTTTTTTGTTTTTGTTTTTAACAAAAATAAAAGAAACTGAACAAAAATTCAAAAAGACTAAACTATTCCCTCCCTACAACCTAATTGAGACATTGTTCCAAATGTCTAATATAGATAAGTAGAGAGTAAACGGTCTCACTTGATCTGATTTATTAAAATCAAAAACTCACAAACTGAAACTAGGACAGAAAATCAAATGTTATGGGTAAACCAACAAGTTAAGAAATGTTATAACCAGAGCGTGAGATCTAACCCACATTTCTTACTACTTTTGATGTTCATAGTTGACCATACTACCTGTGACATTAATGGGTCAGGTTCAGGTACAAAGATCTGTAGTTGATCAATCAGCTGATCAGTAGTTGGAGCTGAGACTAGGATTTTCTGAGCCGATGGTGTAATGAATTACTGTTCCACAGCATGATCTAAAAAGACAACAAACCATCATAAAACTATTAACATTTAATAATCCTAATGGCTTTTAATGAAGATTAAGTTGGGCCCAAGAGGTAGTGTTACCTATTCTCTCGTGCATGGATGAGACCTGTAACTCATTACTCAGAGTATAACCGGTGATTTTTTTTATCAGTTAAAGTACTAAGAATGATACTTAGGACTTTGCTACCCCCTACATATGCACTAGATGACACACAACCTATTAACCCAAGACTTCCTCCCCATATACTATATTAATTTGTCCAACGGCTAAAACCCTACCAAGGTTGTTTGTTGTTTTTAAAAACTCTCTATTTTTTCTCAGACTAGTCCCACCAAAAACACAAATAGTTTTAAATTTACGAACTGAAGGACCTTTCATCTCAACTCATTTTTTTCTAACCTTACAAATGATATGTGTGTGTGATGACAGTGATGAAAATGCATGTGTATTAATAAGGTGAGGAATGAGGATGCTGAGTTAAGTCTATCAAGGGGTAGATCGGCTGTTTGTCAAAAAACTTTAAAAAACGAAAAGAAAAAGTTAAAAATACACACTTGATTGAAAAAGAAAAAAAAGACAAATACATACTCAGTGCAGAGAAAAAGTCAAGGATGCACAATCGATGTAAAATAATAATAATAATGATAATAATAATAATTAACATAAGAAAAATAAGTAAGATTTATACAGTTGTTGTGGTTGTGGTTGTGGCTCACATCTTCCTCTGGTTTTACATCTAATAATAGCTTAAACACTTTTTATGAGTCGAGGATGAGTTTTTCATCCAGTTTTCTTATAAATTGGCAAATATGATCTTTTAATGTCATATTGCCTACATTGTAGTGCTTCTATTCATCTATGAATAAATTCCATAGGTCAAGATGATACCTTAAACTTGTCCACTCAGATGTACATTAAGAGACAAAAGGATATCATCCAATGACTCTTTATCTAAGCCATCATTTATGAACTGAATTTTATCATCTCGGTTTATGAAGGTCATTCCTATGTTTTTATATCATTTGTTACAGTTTCATCTTGCACATCTGAAATAGACTCCAATTCTCTTTACTTTTCTTTTCTTGGCAAAGGTACTTTTTCCCATTCCTGGTATATGTTTATCAAATGAATTAGGAAATTCACCTGATAACTGTACCTTAGCCTCAATAATCCAACGCAGATCTTCTAGTATGCCAAAATGCATGAACAGCTTTATTCTCTCCAATCTGCATCTATATATTTTCAACAATGCATTTTGAAGAAGAGAGGGAAACCTGTTTTGGAGTTTTGATAGAGCACCTTCCATATCTATAACTAAAAAAAAATAAAAAAAATGTGAAAATAAAATAGAAAATAAACACACAAAGAAAATAAAAGAAAGATTAAAAAAAAAAGCTTGGGTTGCTTTTCAAGAAGCGCTTGATTTATAGTCATCAGCTTGAGTTTAAAACACGTTTTATCAAAAAGCAGCTTCTGCCCATAATAGGTGTCATGCAACACTACATGTGGGTCTTTGTCAATGATGCCCTTAAGCTTGGTTGAATGTAGAGCGATTTGGCACATGTGTCCAACAAAAATTGATTTTGAATATTTCGCTTTGTAGGCCCTAAGGATTGATGCTATTGATGACTTTGGAGGAGTTGGCCACATAGGATCTTGATATTCTAGCACTTTCCCAGCAAGTTGAAGATTTTGGTGAAAAGGCACTTTAACTGAAAGATTGGTTGGCTTATCTTTCTTAAAGATGACTTCTTGACCAATTGAAGTGACTGCAATTGTTAATAGAGCATCCAAAAACTTACCTTTATGAGTGGTGATGACATTGTCCTTTTTATGATCTTTAGAGTTGGAAGTTTGTGTCATGTGTGGCCCCTTTGGATTGGACTGAGCTTATAAAGGAAACTTGTCACGTTCTTCAGAAGAAACAGCAAAAGCTTCAGTCAGCTTTGAGATCTGGCTCTTCATCTCTTTTCTTTCTTCCACGATTTGCGTAAAATATGATTCAAATTTTTAGTTCGTCTTATACTACATCTCCATGAAAGCTTACATGGTATTCTCGAAAGAACTCTTCGATGGTTGTACATAGTACTGAGATGCAGAATACGCCTTTGGTGATTTCGACTATTGCTCAGTTCTTCATTGTCCTCCATTGGAATCTCTTCAACTGAAGTTCGGATGGTTCTTTCAGCCAGGATTGTAGGTTTTAGAGAAAAGGCTATTGTACGCCTCTAAGGTGTTATGCTGTATCTCATAAACTCCTTTCGTTTCATTATAAGCAGGGCAATTCTTAGCTAAATATTCTATCCCTTCACAAACGAAGTATGATTCTTGTGATTTCACCATTGTGACTATGTGGATTCTTCTACTTTCTTTGGTTTTGAGGGCCTTAATTTGTCGAGTCAAAGACTTGATTTAGGCCTTGAGGTTGTCCTCTTCCTATAGTTGGTAGATTCCAATAGGTCGGGACTGACTACTGCTATTAGTAGCCCTTGGTCTAGTCTATGTGTAGGATTTCTCAACTAACTCATTAAGATACTCAAAAGCCTTTTCAGAGTCTTTTTGAAGAAACTTTTCGTTGCATATTGTCTCCACAAACTGCCGTTCTCGGATTGTGAGTCTTTCGTAAAAATAGCTAACAAGACGTTAACTCTTGTAGCCATGGTGGGGACACTGATTTAACAGATTTTTAAACCGTTTCCAAGTTAGATAGAAAGTTTCATTATCCTTTTGGGTGAAGGTCAAGATCTATTACTTTAAAATGTTGGTCTTATATTGTGGGAAATACTTATTGAAAAATGCAGTTGTCATTTTCTTTCTATGTTCTAATCGACCTCTTTTAATTTTTTTTTAAACAAGGAAATTTTTTTTACAAAAACAACAATAATATAAAATCATGAATCCCTAAAAGTGCTCTTAAGAAAGATTGGTCGGGCAAGACCTCCTTAAAAATCAACCTCCTAGATAGAGCAGCGTTTCCAAGAAAGATTAGTGGCATAGAACGCTAACAAAACCCAGCCTCTTAGATAGAACTCCCTTAGTTTGTACTTTTTAATGATTCTACAAAATTATTTGAAAATTTTATTAAATTTTATGACATGTTTTATAAAATGTTAAATATTAGATATTAGTACCCTATGCTATTTCAATTCTAAAACCCATAGTTATACAAATTATAAGACCTAATTAAAATTGACAACCTAAAAACTAACCTAAAAATTAAAACTAGTTGTTGATTTTTCTTTTTTTTTTTTAATAAAAAGAAAATAAAAAGGTAAAATAAATAAAAGAAAAATAAAAAAATTAAGCGTATCTCTTTTTGCTTGAAATCTACTGACCAATCTTACTTGAAACATCTCCCAGGCAACGGCGCCAAAATTTGATTACACCTAAATTGTAACAAAACAAAGCGGTCAATTGTAGTACAGATAGGATGGTCGATCCCCATGAAGATGTATAAAAACAAACAAAAGAGATTAGTGGAATAAAAGCATTAGAGAAATACGCAATCAAACAAAGAAAAAAAAAGTGTTTTGTGATTTTAGAGAAATTTAATTAGAAGATAATGCAAATTAAAATGGAGAAAATTCAATAATTGACAACAGTAAAACATCGAGAATTCCTTATATGCTTTGTTCACCTATTTAAATTTTGATTCATAAATTAACTTAATTGAAATTTTCATGTTCCAACAATTAATCGGAAGATAAGATTTGAAGAAATTGTGATTTAAATGTATTCGAGTAAATGAAATTCTCACGTTAAGAACTAGAAAAATTTGTTTTATAAGAAATCTAAAAATGAGAATATGCCACTGACAATAATGCAATAAAAAACTACTTATAAAACTATATTTATCAATATATTGTATCATACAACAATCACATAAAAAAAACTTGACTAAATTTATATAAAAGTTGTCAATAAAATATATTGATGTAAGAAATAAATGAGATGAAAGAAAATTATTTACTCAAATATATAAACTTTACAAATCATAGAGAATGAAAATACAAACAAGCTCACTACATATATAAGATCATCTTTAACCTCACCCAACAACTTTAGCTTAACTTGCAAAACATTCTCACAAAATTCTAGAGAGAAAACATGAGAATGAAAGCAAAGCAAAAATGAGAGAGACAAAGTGTATCCTCCTTTCCTCTCAAACCTCTCAAAAATGCCCCTTTTATAAGCATAATTTTGCAGTATTCCACTTAACCCTCACATAAACTTTTCAAACTTACTACAATATTCAGTGTATACACAACACAAATTTTCAAACTTTCTATAGTATTTGGTATATACACAATACAAATTTTCAAATTTGCTATAGTATTCGGTACATATGTATTACAGTGATACAGATTACTACAGTATCGGTACATGCTTGCTACAGTGTTGCAGTATTCGGTGCATATTTGCTACAGTGTTACAGTGTCAGTACATGCTTGCTATAATACTGCTACAGTGCTATAGTGATCAGTGTATGAAATTAGGAAAGATCCAGTACAATAGAATGAGTGATAAGGTTAGTTTTTACAATTTTCTAACATGAATAGTGATGCTTATTAAAAAAAATAAAGTGTTAAAATTATATATTTCTAAAATAGAATACTATAAGTAAACTCATTGAAAATATTTAATTTTAAGCTTATATAAAATACTATTAGAAAAATATAAAATAAAATAAAACAAAATTAAATAAAAAACTTTACGAAATCTATAAAAATCTAAATTAAAATACACAAAACAAAATAAATCAAAAACAGTTAAAATTCTCAAGAATAAGTCAATTTTTGTGCATGAAAAAGTAGTAAAATAACTCTATTTTATAAAGTTATCAAAGAGGGACGTTATTAATTATTTTTGCTTAAAATAAATACAATTTTTTTAAATTTTATGTTTAAATTTGAATATAATTTAATTAAGCTAAATATTTTATGGGAAATTATATTTTAAACAAACAAAAATAATCAATAACATTTTGTTTGGACTATAATGTACAAGTTAAGCGTAAAGAATCATCCAAATTTTAACAGATTGAACAAAATAAAACTGAATTGTTGAAAATTATAAGTTTCGAGATTAATTATAAGGAAAAATTTTAGGGGTTAAATTGTAAAATTCAAAAAGTTTAAAGACATCTATACAAAGAAGTCTATTTTTTATGATTAGATGACTAATAATAATAATATTATTTTGGGTTTGAAGATTACACGAAAGACTTTATTAACCATTTGTTTTTTTCTTTATGATTAGATAGCCCACATCTTTTGATCTTAAATGTGTCCAAATGCAATAGATACCGTAAACAAATATCCAATATCAACAATTATTAAGCATAAACTTCAAGCATCAAGCAAATTAAAAATAAAATTAAAACATTAACATGATTAATAATAAAATATCCTTTCAAACTAAAATAATAAAAAAAGAATATTATTTTTTAATTTAAAATAATGATTCAAACTTTATATTTTTAAATATAATTAAATGTGAAATTAAATTATATAATAATTATGAAATATATACAAGGTGCACTCTTTGTGGCGCAATTAAAAAAAAACACTTCTATAATATTTC
Organism: Antiaris toxicaria; assembly: GCA_035233585.1. NCBI lineage: Eukaryota > Viridiplantae > Streptophyta > Magnoliopsida > Rosales > Moraceae > Antiaris > Antiaris toxicaria. Next base: position 6,095,012 of record CP141155.1, read on the forward strand.
ATCTTAAAAAAATATTTATGATGTTACAATTCTATATATATATAAACAGTATTTTCATAAAATTATGTAAATAATTAATATTAAATTAAAATATATATTATAATATTAAATATAATAAATATAATAATTATATTATGAGCATATTCGGGATAAATTTTTACTCTATGTGATTTTTTTTACAACGCTTCATCGTTTTTTATTAAATATATCTCTAAAATATTATAATAAATTCTAAATTTTAAAAATTTATAATTTTATATATCTAAGTTCAAATAAGAGAATTTTTTAAAATTACATAAAATTTTAAAAAAAATAAAATAATATCTATATTAATATTTTTTTAATTTTTTTTTAAAATTTTATATTTTTCCTCTAAAACATATTTTTTAAAACAACTTTTATTTTTCAAAAAAAAATAAAAATCTTCAAACATTTCGTCGACACCTTCTATGTAACGTCATATGAAATTAATAAAATATAGAATTATAGGTTTTGTATACTTCAAATTCAGGAATTGGCCGGCTTAGCTTAGAGTTTCTTTTTTTATCTTCTTCGCCGCACTGTTTTTCTCCTTCCCCCACTTCTGCAAAAAGCAAAAGTAAAACCTTTTTCCGTACGACAATGGTGGGCGTTGACGAGGAGAAGACCCTGCAAGAGGAGCTCTCTCTCCCCATCCTGCTCGCCGACCGCGTCATCAAGTCCGCCCAGGAGGCGGAGGCCTCCAAGCAGGACTGCTCCGAGCTCGCCAAGCAGGTCGACCGCCTCTCCCAGATGCTCCGCTCCGCCGTCCGGATTGCCTCCGCCGCCCCCTCCGTTTACGAGCCTCCCGTCCGCCGAATCCTCGCCGAAGTCATGAAGAACCTCGACCGCTCGCTCACGCTCGTGCGCAAGTGCAAGCACAGCGGCGTCCTCCGCCAGGTCTTCTCCATCACCACGACCGCGGACTTCCGCAAGGTCTCGAACCTTCTGGAGTCCTCCATCGGCGACATGAAGTGGCTTCTGTCGATCTTCGACGCCGACGGAGCGAATCTCTCTCTGCCTCCGATAGCCAGCAACGATCCGATCATGTCCTGGGTCTGGTCCTCCATCGCCACCGTCCAGATGGGCCAAATCAAGGCCCGGACAGACGCCGCCAACGAGCTGGCCTCCCTCGCCCGCGACAACCACCGGAACAAGAAGATCATCGTCGACGAAGGTGGAATTACGCCGCTTTTGAAGCTCCTCAAGGAGAGCTCCTCCCCCGAGGCGCAAATCGCCGCCGCGAACGCGCTCTTCAACGTCGCCACGGACCGGGAAAGAGTCCGGTCCGTCGTCGAAGCCCTAGGGATCCCGATGATCGTCCAGGTGCTGAACGACTCGCCGATTAGGGTTCAGGTCTTGGTGGTGAAGCTCGTCTCGAGAATGGCGGAGCTTGATTTCGACGCTCAGGGGGAGTTCGCCAGAGAGAACGTGACGAGGCCGCTTGTGTCGTTGCTCTCCGTGGACACGATTCTCGACGACCCGAAGCTTCACTCCGGTAAGACTAGCATTCATTCAATTGTTCAGATTAATAAGGAATTAGCTGGTATAGCACCCAATTCTCATGGCCATTCTCCGGCTTTGACGACGAATTCGTCGTTCTCTTCTCATCACCATTCCGATGGGAGTAGTCGTGGTGGCCATTTTAGGAAGGATAGAGAGCTTGAAACTCCTGAAATGAAGCTTAAGGTTAAGGTTGGTTGTGCTGAGGCTTTGTGGAAGCTCTGTAAAGATAGTTTGGCGAATAGTCGAAAAGTTACAGAGACCAAAGGGATGATTTGTTTGGCCAAGATTATAGAGAAGGAGGAAGGGGAATTGCAGTATAACTGTTTAATGACAGTGATGGAGATAGCTGCTGTGGCTGAGGCAAGCTCCGACCTTAGACGAGCTGCTTTTAAGACTAATTCGCCGGCTGCAAAGGCGGTTTTGGATCAGCTTCTGAGAGTCATTCAAGAGGAGCTTAGTCCGGCATTGCAAATTCCTGCAATTAAGGCAATTGGGTGCTTGGCTCGGACTTTTCCGGCTAGAGAGACGCGGATTGTTGGTCCGTTGGTGTCACGTCTTGGCGATAGGAATATTGATGTGGCTGCAGAGGCTGCAACTGCTCTAGCGAAGTTTGTGTCTCCAGAGAATTTCAATCGTGTGGAGCACTCGAAGGCCATTGTTGAATTCGAGGGCATTCCTTCTTTGATGAGATTGCTTAAGCCTGATTGCCGGGCTCAAGTTCAGGGCACAAAACTTCTATGTTATCTTGCATTGCACGTTGGGAACAGCAAAGCTCTTGAACAAGCCCGTGCCTTGAGTGCCCTCGAGGGGGCTCGCTCCGTTGCAGCTCAAAATGCTGAGTTGAGAGAGTTGTTCCCCAAAGCCATTCACCACCTTGCTCTTTATCAGCCTGGGGCTCATCCCCACCGGCAGTCATATGCACCATGAGTTCTGCAGTTTTGATCATGTGAGTGAATCTTGGACTAAAATATAATTGGGAACTGACACTATTTGAACAGAATAAATTTAATGTTGGATGATATAGTAATAGCATATCACTAGTAATAAAGGGGCTGATTAATCATCCAAGATGGGTAATCAGGGTATTGATTGATCAACCAATGATTTGCGTCGCATCAAGTTAGTTGTCTTAAACTGGAAGAAATGTTTGAATGTCCGTGTATAATAAATATAGGTCTAAATTCAGAAATTTGCACATATCCTGGAGGAAATTTTTGGGTATGGTTTTGAAGACTTTGGTTTTAAAGAACACTTGTGTTCTCGTTTTCTAATTTCTCCTTAGCCTTTAGGAGCGTGTTTCTTCTTGTCTCGTTTTGCTCTTTGAACCCAGCAATTGACATAAGCTTCCACAATTCCTTTAACTTCGAACTTGCCTACTGGCTGGAAATTTTTGAAATTAAAGTTGGTAATTATTTAGATATGCTTGGTGCCTTTAGTGGTTGTGTTTTGAATAGACTATTGTACTGGTTTTCTAGGGCAACCAAAGTTTAGCTGAACCTTTCTGATCAAGTTTTCCATTTCCGAAGATTGCTGATGCTTTTCATCTTTGTATTTACAATGGCGATTTAGAACAAAACCCATATTCCCTGATTTTTTAGAAATTGAGACACTAATTTCGTTCTTTCTTGCTGCATTCATGCAGCCTGTTGTAAGACAATGATATTCAGCTGTTAAAGGCTCTAGCTTCGTTTACTTTTTTTAATGATCTAAACAGTTGTTCCTAATTTCATGCCATGGATCATAATGAAAATTTCTTTGCCTAAACTGGGAGTCTAGGACAACTGCCGTATTCATTGGGTTTACTCTGTCTATATATTAAACTGGCTGGAGCAAGGTCAGCCATAGTCAATGATATTTATTTATATTGCACAGGTTTGAATTTTCAGAAAACTTTCTACTCTCAGTTTAGCGTCCCTTTTCACCTTGTCCCTTTTTTCGTTGGTTATGTATGCAAGTGTTTGACCTAAAAACGCACTTTTTGATCCCTTGCCACATTCTATTTTGCCAATTTTTATCTTTTTACACCTGCTAATTTGATTCCACCACGTGTAAGTGTCATATCTATATTCAAGCTGATGCCGTCATTTGCTTATTACTCTACTAAAGGGAAATTGTCCATCTTCCTTTTCCCGAAGATTCGGTTATTCTCTTAATTATTCCGATGTCGTTTCATTAGTACACTTATTTCATGCCGTTTATTATTATTTTTTTGTCTTTTTCTGTTTTCTCTTCAGAAGAGTTCCTCTTCTAATTTTGATAGTAACCTGAAGCAAATTGTTTCAACCGTCCAAAACTCGGTTTCTTTTCCTATTTAACCTATAACTTGTTTTGTTAACAGAACAACTCTCTTTCGACGTTCAATGCATGGTTTTGGCTTGCCAGAATCATGTTCATTCCGAAGAGAGAACATCAGCTACATGGTTTAACAGAACAACTTTTTGTTTCATGGTTTTGCCTTGCCAGAGTCATGTTCATTCCGAAGAGAGAACATCCCTATTTAGGAAAAACCGAAGAAACAAAGGAGGGAGAATATGAAACAAAAAGAAGTTCACTTGACTGTGGCTGTTGTGAACAGGGATGCTGAACCAAGAAGTTTCTGTGTGCCATTTGAAACACAAAATATAAGAGATTTATGTCGTCGTTTGTGTGCAGAATAATTGAAATGGGTTCTGTTGCCGTCTTTGACAGTCGACTGAAGGATTCTGCAGACAACATTCTGGGTGATGGGGTCTTGCCCAATTATTTATGACTGATTGATATGTGATTATGTATAACACACATACACATTGTGTATTTATGTATGTATTTTATGTATAGAAGTTATATATGGATGTCCACAACCATCTTAGGCATTATCACCATGGAGCAAGTTTATAGCAACACAAAATTTAGGCGCATACGGGTGTCACTTGTGGTGAGGCACTGCTCAGATGAATCGTAAATTCGTGACATTTTTAAGTCGGGGAGCCCCTTTAAGACTACTTTGAGATGAATTGTATAAATTCACATTTTTAAGTCGGGGAGTCCTTCCAAGACCCTTCTTAATTTTTGATTGATAAAGTTATGAACTCTCTCTCTCTCTCTCTCTCTCTCTCTTTAAATCTTTCGACAAAAACAACACAAGTTCAGGGAAGTTTGCTCTCTGTGAAAATTTAACCCCATTGTTAAGTTTTAAGCCAAGATTTTAGAAAATCAGATGGTATGTCACAACTATAACTTATTTGTAGTTCATGTTTCTATCACGTTGAACAAGTCTATTTGAGTTATCCAATTTAAAGTTCTAAAATTTGTAACTGGAATCTTAATTTAAGGTATTTTGGTATTACTGCTGAAAATTTCTCATGCCTATATGCTCTTGGAACGTCTAACACTTCACCTCCTTGCCGCTAATGAAGAATTGGGCCTGGCATTTGGGTATGTAATTGTTGCAAATTGTTATTGATAATTGGTTTTGGTGCCTTGGTGGCGATCAATTTTCATCCAAAGCCCCTAAACCCCTATATTCTTTCTTTGGTTAACCTTGCGAAGAAAACCTAAGAAGTACTATGATATGATCAGAAATGAACTAACTTGACATCTTGCTCCTTTTCAATTCACGCAAAGAGCATTTATCTCTCTATTTTGATCCATGATGCAGCATCATACCCTTTTTCTCACACCAAAGAATTGAAAAAAAAAAAAAAAGAGCATAGAAATGGGAAAGAAAAAAGACCTTGCCAAAAGAAAAAAAAAAAAAGCAAAAAAAAAAATGAAGAAAAGCAACCAAAAAAAAAAAAAAAGAGAAGAAAAAAAAATGCATAACAACTATTTGCAAACTAACAGCAGAATTCAACAGGATAATTTACTTTGGATTACGGTAAACATTCGGCCAGAAGAAAACTTTGAAAGACAACTAAAGTTCATGTTAAATTAGCAAAAACTACAGTTTATATTAATTAGTCTCCCATCGATGGTTTTTAAACCTCTTGTTGGTAAGTAGTTTGCAACCTAATTCGAATCAGCAAGAGCAAATAAAACAAAAGAAAATAAAACATACAAGAACACACCAAGAATTTTTATACGAGTTCACCTAATTGAGGACTACTTTCTGTTTTTGTTATCGAAGATTTTACTATAATGACGATAATGAAGTTTTACAAGAGAAATTCACACCTTCACACTCACTGCATCTTTTTTTTATTTTAAATCTCTTTAATAATCAAACTAAATTACAATATCTCTCTTTATAAAGAAAACTTAAGACAACCGAAATTATATGTGAAATCTCCAAAATATCATTAATGAAAACAACTTGTAAATACTTGATTCATATGCAGACACTGCATAAGGGATTTTTCTAGTAGAGCATTAATTAGGCTCAAAAACTTTTAACACCTAAAATTTTATTACAAGCACTTAATGTTCCAACCGTTGAGATCTTATGGGCAGCTAAACAATTCTCTCTCTCTCTCTCTCTAGCATAAGAGATTGGCTTTGTATAATAACTTCTCATCAATAAAAGCTGAGTTTACAAACTTACTTTTTTTTTTTTTGGTAAAAAAGCTGAGCTTATAACTTGCCCACATATCAATATAACCTATAAAATTAAAGAGAGATGTTGGAGTTACTCTTTTTCTCTACAGGTCCAAAGAGAAACTCCTTTCTTTATTTAATCATTGTCTTGTCTTGATTATAAGCAATGTCCTGCAAAGCAATCCCACCATTGAAAAACCAAAAAAAGTTCTTGTTTCACCTAACTTTGTTTAATCACATAATAAGCTGCAAGAAGATCAGCTATGGAGTGAAAATTAGGGAAACGATTCCTTCCTCTTCTAAGCCAAGATCAGACAATTATTTAAAAAAAAAAAAATAACAAGTTCTTCTCTGACTACATCGACGAGAGAGATGCAACCAATGAGACATGAGAACACTTTTTCCATAGTATAGTTAAAGGAAGCTTTATCTTTGATGAGAAGCTATCTTCAGGCTTTAAACTTAAGATAACACTTTTCAAGTTTTTCCTCAGTTTCTTTCTACTTTCATTGTTTTTATATATTCATTGTTTTTAAAATATATATATATAAATATATCTTTATAAGGGGCTTCCTTTAGGAGTTACTAAACGAGTTGTATCAAATGTTAATAGGAATGTTTACTGAAAATCTTAACGACATATCCTATCTTTTAAACGAGAAGTATTATATCACCTTTAGCCCCATAAATGTACTAGGGGTCAGGATATAGGCGTGGTTTCAAACACACTAAATTGAGCATTGAATTGGCAATAATAAAAAAAAAAAAAACCTATTACATTTAAGACCCTCAAGAGTGTTACCCAATACTCAATCCTTTCGTTGTTGAGGCCCTACAGTCAATGGCATGTGTTTAAGATCGTTACTCATTATTGCTGCAGCTAGGCCAAATCTTCAAACTTGATGTTATGGCATTTTAGAGTTTCAACAGCATTATAATTATAATATCTCGTATATACGCTTGCAAAGTAGCCCTTCAAGTTAACATTTTCCATGTGTGTTAATTTATAATACTTTTATCTAAATACGTAACTAAGATATATATCATCTCAAGTTTCTGAATGTGTTAACAATTATAATATATGAAAGTATGATCATAATCACATTAAATCAAGTATTAAATTAAAAGGAGAAAGCTTTCACATTTAAAACTTTCAAGAGAGTTAGCTACTAAATCTTACACACAGATGCAATAATACTTTACTGTTGCCACTACAGTTGATGGATGTGATTAAGGCCATTAATCATTATTGCAATTTGTAGGGCCAAATCTTCAAATTAGAAGTTATGACATCTTAGAGTTTCAACTACATTATAATTATAATATCTCATATAGATTCGTGCAAAGTGGCCCTTCAAGTTAGCATTTTCCATGTGTTTTAATTTATGGTACTCTTTAGCCGCTCAAAGAGTACCATCTCTTTGGAAAAACTAGTTTCAAAACTTTGCATAAAGGCACATTGAATGCTTACTGTTAATAGTCAAACGGGAAAATTCCTGAAAAATCATCGAAATGAACTTACAATATTCTCAATTTCCAAATTCTTCTATTTGTAAAATGACCTCTACCGTGAAAATCTTAAATCTCAGCAGTGAAGTAAAATAAATGTGCACGTGTAAGGCTGCGTGTGTGAGATTTCAAATTAATAAGTTGTGGCCGTTGGAAAGGAAAAAAAAAAAAAAAGAAAAGAGTTTGGTGGCCGTAATTTCTGCCACGAGGAAGCAAATTAAGTCCAAAAACTCATCAAATCATATGCCATTTCTTCTTTTTTTTTTTGCCTCATGTCATCATTGACAAAGACGTTCTCAATTTTAAAGGTTAATTATTATTTATCTCTATAATAAGATATAGAATTCAAATCTTTTCTTCTTAATTTTTTTTAAAGATGTTCTCTATTTTATTATTTTTTTAGTTTTTATTAAAAGTCTCTTGAAATTTCTTTTTTTAATAAAGTTATCTCTCAAACTTAAATTTCTGCATGAGCATCTCTCGTTAAAATCTCCCAGTTACATTCCTTTAATAAATTGGATTCTAATTTTCACATTTTTTATGCACATCATCAGCATTCTCGCAATTTTGCCATGAGCTTTCTTATATCTTTAGAATTGGTTATTGAACTTTTTTTTTTTTTTTTGTGTAACATAATTTGCTTAGTATTTTCCATATTAACAAAGGTATCATGGTGATTATCTGTGTTATATTTGGTAATTTTGGACATGATCAGAGACCAACAGCCGTTCTGTCGGTGGTGTTGGTACAAAAATACAATTGTGGAATGTCTCCAAAACGAAGCTATAATTTCAACCAAAGCACGCCAAAGGAAACCTGTCGGACACCATTTGTTTGACCAAGAAAACAGGTAGAATACTATATATATATATATATTTTACTATATATATATGTATGTATTACTTGGTACTATATAGCTACTTAGGACTCTTATATGGGGGACTTGGAATCATTATTTGAAAGTTGAAAATGATTAAAATAGTAAAAATTAGAGCAAAAATTAAAAAAAAAAATACAAAAAAAAAAAAAAACATTTTAAACAATTTATGGGCAATCCACCCCCATATTAGTCTAACACACAATTCCTTATGATCTTTTCTTTTTCTTTTGCTTTTTTGAAAGGAAAGATGATTCGTTTTGGTTCGTGCATGTTGAATCAAGGTGTTGACCCAACTCCGGTCCCCTACAACATTGTCGGCATACCTCACATGTATGTATTTTGCCACTATATGTGTGTGTATATACATGTATATAAATGTTTGTATACACTAGAAGTAAACAAAGGTTATAATAATTTTGGCTCTCTTTTTTAAAATCAATATTCTTTTAGATTTACATCCCGTTTGATTTTTAGTGTGACTATAACATATTTGGGTAAGAAGCAACTCATAATTAGAATACTAAGTATGTTTCTACTACAAAAGTGATGCAATTTTTTTCAACTATTGTAGCCTTTTCTTTTTTCTTGTCCTTGGCCAGTTTTGGGACGAATCATAACCTCAATTACCTAAAACTTAGGGGATACTTAGTAAGCGTATTGTATTTGAATGTAATATATTAAATGTAATTTACATTTAGATGACAAATATTTGCATAATGCAATGTGTGTTTAGATAAAATGTATTTGAATTATATTTAAATTATAAATATGTGATGTGATGAGTAAAAATAAAGAAAAAAAGGGGAGAGAAAGAGAGTATGTGATATAATAAGTAAAAGTAATACAAAAAGTGAAATAATAAAGAGTAATTTTATTGGATTTAAATTTTAATGTGATTGGTATTTAAATGTAATACTTTTGTATTTGAATGAAAATTATATTGTATTTGAACATAATGCAAATGTAATGTGATAAACAAACAAGGCATTAAATTTGAATCTTATTAAAAATTTTCAACTAATCCATTTTACATTTAAAAAATTTAGGATGTATTATACAACTCAAATCTTACATATATGTTTAGATACAACATTACATATATATTATATTATAGAGCAGTGTACTGAATGCAATCTATGTTTGGATATTTTGTATTTTCATTATATTCAGATATAATGTATGTTTAGGTATTGGTGAGAGAGAGGTAAAATATATGATATGATGGTTATAAAAGTAGATAGAAAAGAGGGAATATGTAATGTGATTGGTAAAAGTAAATAGAAAAAATAAATGATAAATAATGATTATATTATATTTTAATTTTAAAATTTTTTCTATTTGTATGCAATGCTTAATGTACCAATCCTATATTTAATTACATTTAAATATAATTGATTATTCAAACGCTCTCTCGATCTTGTTAAAAAAAAAAACAATTACCAGCTGTTATCAAATAAAAGCCAAGAATTTTTAATTCTCATCTTTTTTTTTTAAAATATATTTAATGTTTAAAATTGAGTTGCATGATACATGAGGGGGGGAAAAAACTGATCTATGTTTCTCTAATTTACGTTCATTCTCATTAGTGTTTACCTTAAAAGTAGGGTAGTTTTCAACCTTGATTGACCTTTCATTTTCACCAAACCATGAAGGGATGAGCCAACCGATGCGTAAAATGAGAAAATGGGGTCAGAAGCCAACACCTAAATCAGGGTGAATCTTCTGTTTGTACCACATTTTGGAGGCATACAGGAACATTTACAAACTAATTAATGCATTTGTGTAAATTTTGTGGACAACAACACTGTAGTTTGTGCACTTTTTTTGCTGGTGGGAATTTATTTAAAAATGCTTTTCCAACACTTCATGAGATATTTGCTAACGCGAGCAAACTAATCTGGTGCTTAATTTTTTTTTCCCTTTTCTATCATCTTATAACTTGTCACAATCTCAGGAGAAACTGATTTAATTCAATAAGGTTGATGCAACAGTTAGGTAGTGCCGACCCATCGTTTTCCCAGCAAATTTTATGGGATTCAAGCATAGTACATGCATACACACACACACACACACACACACACACACACATATGTAACTCTTTTTGTGGGTTTTCTTAGGTTTTGGTTCACACAATTTCTCAAACGGTTCTTGTTCTAACAACAACCAAAATGTTCACATATATAAATATATATATATATATTTGTGTGTGTATCTAAATGGAGTCTGAAAACGACACCCACATGGTCCTTATTTGGTGCAAAGCACCTATCGTTTAGTGATAGGCAGTGGAATGGTATTGATTCAAAATGCAAAGCTACAAAAGATACAAAAGAGTTGCAAAAATATTTTGTTGGCCCTGACACGTCCAAGGCTATTCCAAATCTAGAGGAGTTGAAAAACATTGTCGTTGTCTTGGATTACAAAAAAATATGGAGCAGCTTTCAGTGATTTTGATTGACCCACCACCACCTATAATTGTATAACTATAGTAGGACTATATATGTAAAGGGGTCATAAATATTATTTAATCCCCTATAGCTACATATATGATTCTCACATGCATGCTTAGGAATCAAATTGTCCCTCTTTCCTTTAAGGTATCTTTAGCAGCCACAAAAGGAATAATAGAAGCTTGTTATGAATGAGAGTTTGCAAAGTGATGGAGTCCTCGACGAACAAATGTAGATATATTTGACAGAGTTTTTTAATTTTAGGATCAAAAAATGCTTTTAAAAGTGGTTAAACATATATTAGAAGGACTTCCATAGTCACTAGAAGAACTTTCAAAAAAAGCTTTAAAACATTTATCAAGTTTAAGTTAGATATTATAAATTTTATCTCACCATTTTTATTACTTATTAAAAAAACTTTTAAAATCATTTTGACTTGAAAAGCTCTTTTGGTTTTCAAATACTTACAAAAAGTCACAATTTATACTTTTCTTTTATTATTGACTAAACACAAAAGTGAAAACTCTCCAAACAGACACATGTAGTGTAAGTGTGTAGATCCTAATTATTTACGAAAAGACATCAATTTTGTATTTTCAGTTGTCCGGATTATATTTATGAAGAGACATCGATTTTGTATATTAAGTTAGAGAAAAACATAGAGAGTTACAGACATGAGGTTTGTGATTTCTCTGAAATTTTTTTTTTCATAATAATAAAATTTAGCTGTCACTAAAACTGATCCAAGCTCTCACATAAAAAAGTTAATTACATAATAAATATTGTCTATTTTTATTACCTTTTTCTTTTATACTACTCTTGATAGTAAAAGATACAGCCTCTAAACTATATACCCTTAAAAAAAAAAGGATAGCATATTCACTCCAACTATTCTGATATTGAGTTTCGAATTCCTACACCTATATGGCAAAATAAAAGAAAAAAAAAAAGAGTTGAGAAATAACTATATATATAAAAAAAAATTCAAACTTTATATCATATTATAGAATCGACCGTGAAATTACTATTAAATTAAGCTTCCGACCACATATATTGAAATATCAAAATATCATGAGAGGTCAAAAATAGCTGTGATTTTATATATACAATTTTAATTGCTAGTATTCATTAGTGTATTTTAAAGGTTATTGTATAATGGCGGTACGTATATGTCTATATATACACATGACCCACACGGGTGTATTAAATTGACAATATGATTGAGTTTTGACCTTCGCGGGTGACTGGGTACTGCCATCCATGATTTTTGTTATGGCCTTATAGGCTTAGGAGGAGTGCCCTCTATGAAACTGTCCCAATACAATTTATCAAACACACACAAATCAAATTAAGGTTTTGAAAATTCAATCGATGTTTGATTAAACAAATTTGGACCCCCACCTCCTTTTTTTTTTCTCCCCTAAAAGAAGACCCTACAATATTCCTCTCTCTCTCTCTCTCTCTCTCTCTCTCTCTCTCAAATAATGGAGAGGCCAGCCAAGTACTAAGCCTTTTGGAAGGACTCAATGCATGGAAGGAAATGGAGCCCGCATAAGGATTATTTATATGCCAGAAAATCAGCATCTGTGACTTTGGGTCGAATAATCTTCTTTCATATATTAAAAATTATGCCAGCACTTGAGAAAATATCACAATCTCTCAACCCCACCCCGTCTCTCTATAATGATATATTTGACAATACAAAATTTAATGTATTGTTTTTCACATTTAAATATAACATAAATTATCGTCTCCCAAATAGGGTTATAGGGCTACTTAATTAATTCAGTTTAGAAGGAAAAAAAAATATATATATATATATATACATATATGTGTGTGTGTGTTTAGCTTGTGTGTTTGGTTCAAAAATTGCCTAATGTGTAAAGAGCACTAAATATGAGGGTAAGTTTTGAAAAGGACCGGCGCGCGCACGCACACACAACCGCACATATATGTAACAATCATAATTCGTTAGACAACATGGAGAGATGAAGATAATTAACACAAGAATTAGTTACACTCATTACATTATTTCAACTCCTCTTGAAACAATTACAAAAGTAAAGATAAAAATAAAAGGGAAAAAAATAGTACAGAGAGACTCAAGAACTCAATTAAAAGAAAAAGGAAAAAAAAAAAATCAGCTATTCCCGTATGGTTTTCACTTTTTAATCATTGCCTGGTCATTTAGAAAAGAAAAGAAAAAAAAAAAAAAGAAAAGAAAAGAAAAGAAAACTTCAATTCTCAAACCTTCACATGAATTTTTCTGTTACTATATCAACACATATATATATATCTTTGGACTTGTGTATAATTGTATAGATACCCAAAAAAAATTTAAAAAAAATAAGAAAAAAGAATTGATGAATTTACATAACTTTCATTTCATATATGCTGAAAAACATCATGAAAATTAGCACCTGTCAAATCTTCTGACAGCGACGTTATTGGATAGCTACTGATCAGATGATGATCCTGATCCACATGATGAAGCTGCCCCGCCGATGATTCTTGCCATGATGAACCACTCGTCGTCCTCATGATCATTTCCTCCGATTTAATGCCGTTGATCAGCTGAAACTGTTGGAAAAGCGAGTCCAATTTGTTGTCAGCGTCCCAACAGAAATTAGTAGCCGCATTATTATTGTTGTTGTTATGATTTTCGTTGTTGATTTGCAAACCGGCGTAGTTGCTAACGTTGGAGCTGTTGCTGGAGTTGGTCTCCTTGGCCTCGCTCAAGAAGAAGGAGCTCACCGCCACCCCCCGTGACGCAGAGTTGTCGGAGAAGTCTGTAGCCGACATGTTTCCACGGCCGCCGCCACCGTCGGAGCTTGCCAAGCTCGGCATTGAAGTGAAGCCATTGGTGAAGCTTGATGAGGCTGTGTTGTGGTGATTGTAATTATTTTGATGATGATGATGATGATGGTTATCATAGTAAGGCCTAATTGAGGTGTTGAATTGCGAAATGAGATGATCCGAGGCCTCATTCATAGTACTACTTTGATCAAAGAAGTAATTGTTGTTGTTAATCATGAGGTTTGATCCGCCGGCGGCAGCGGCTGTGTCGAAGTAAGCGGAGTCGGAAACGAGGAATGCCGGGGCGTGTGAGGCCAATGTTGAAGTAGTGGTGGTGGGAAGTGAGGACACAATTCCTTGGTGGTTTGGGACTATTGGCAACGATTGATTATCCTTCAATTGGTCTCCACAATTGTTGTTGTTGTTGTTCTTCATTTTAGTACCGTCCTTCATGATCACTTCAGTGTCGTTTATTGGTTTGTGTGTCGTTGGGTCTATGCCTTGCTTCATCAGCTTCTTCTTTAGGCATGAATTCCAGAAGTTTTTAATCTCATTGTCTGTTCTTCCTGGTAATTGTGCCGCAATTTGTGCCCACCTGAAATTATTTTTCGAAATTTTGAAAATTTAGGATTACCCCATTTCCCATTTTGTCTTAAAATCAAAACCCACACACATATATAAATATGTGTCTTCCAATGTAATCAATTTAGTAATTACCTGTTGCCAAGAACTTCATGAAGACTGATAATGAGATCTTCCTCTTGTTGAGAGAACATTCCTCTCTTCAAATCGGGTCTCAAGTAGTTTATCCATCTTAATCTGCAACTCTTTCCACACCTCTGCAACCCTGCAAATTATAAATTTGATCATTATACATATATATATATGTACGTACAGTTGTAGTAATTTTAAATTATACCAGCAAGCTTAGGAACTGAACTCCAGCAACCGACGCCGAATCGAGTGATGTAATTGAAGAGTTTCTCATCTTCTTCAGGCGACCAAAGACCTTTCCTTAACTTCTGCTTCAGACAACAAGAGTGACGTCCCATGTTTTTTTTTTCTCTCTTCTTCTTCTTTTCTTTTCTTGTAAAGGAAAACGATGTGTGTGTGTATCTATATATATGTGTGTGTGTGTGTGTGGGAGATATGATATGAAAGTTTGAAGTAACCGGTTTGTTGTTCGATCAGTGAAAGAGGCTGTGGTACTAGGACATGAGGAAAAAATATATGAGCTTTGAGGTGGGAGAGGAATATATGTCTATGTCGTCTGTAACAAGTGGAAAAATCAAGAATAGTTTCTTATGATTTAAAGGGAAAGAGGGATAATCATATACTTAGAATTCAAGTCATAGAGAGAGAGAGAGAGAGGAGAGAGAGAGAGAGAGGAAGGTGAAACAATCAAGTGGGTTTTACGCAAATCTGGTGCTGCTTTTGCATTGGACTGGATTGGTTTTTAAGATATCTCTATCTATGAAGATCATCTCTAAATAAATAATAATAATTTTAATAAAATAATTAATCAAGGGAAAAAGAAAAAAAAAAGGTTTATATATGTGTATAAAACGAGGTTAACAATACTTATATATATATATTTAAAGTTAATTTATTTATTTGGGTAAAGTTCTAAATAGGGGATTATAGCTAGCTTAAAGTTAAAAGTCTCTTAATATCAAATGAGGTGGGGGGACCCCTTTCATTTACTATTGCTTGCATAAATGGAAGACCTTTAGGGCGTTAATTTAATTGATCACATGTGCTAATTATGTTGTGTATGCATTTAGAACCACTCGCCCACTTAATTAATTAATTAAGCATTGAGGCCTACTATGTTGAGTATGATTTTGAACCATTTGACTTAAATATATAGTTAGAAATTCAGGAAATGTTTATAATGACTTACTCATTAAATTAATGTTTATGCGTAAAGAGAAATTACTAGAAGATAGAGGAAGACATATATATATGTATATATACATATAAATATAACAAATTAGGGATCGTTTTTTCATCTTATATTTACTTATTTATATCTATGTTTCAGGCTTGCTTTGCCAGTCACCGTATGCAGTCAATAATGCATTTAAGTCATGGAAAATAATGTAATTAATACAATGTATGCAGTAAGATTTTCCAATGAATACTTTGGGATTATAAAATCAGCCGACACCGCTACAGCGGGAGCTGTGGGCTCCATGTATGGCATTTTTGACTCATAAGATAAGGGGACAATATTACAACAAAATACGGAAAATAGACAAACCGAGGAAAATAAGAAAAAGGCAAAAGAGAAAACGACACATTTCAGAGGAAAAATAAAAGAAGGAAAGAAAGAGAGAAAGAGAGAGAAAGAGAGAGAGAAAGATAATATATTAGTCAATGAAGAATTTTCCTTTTTTTCTTTTACTTTTGGAATACTATTCTTAGTCATAATAGGATTTGTTTTTCCAACAAGAAATCAATTGAAAAAAAATGTTAAATAATTTTATCTCTCTGTTAATTTTATTTTTGTTTTACAATCGATACATTCATTCAATCACTTTTTTAAACATTATTTTTCTTAATTATGAAAGCATGCTTGCTTACAAATTTTACGTGAATGAAAAAATTGTACTTATATAGATTTATAGACTTAATTTAATGATAATTTGGGAGGAGGGGAGATTAATGACAATTTGAGAGGAGAGAAATAAGTCAAAAGTCAAATACAGTAAAAATAAATAGTATATTTTTGATAAATCAATAATTTATTAATCTAAAATTTAAAAAAAAATTTATTTGACTGTAAATCTTTTATTTATATGTGTAAATTTTTTATTTACTAATAAATCCTTTTTTTTAATAGTATATTGATGTATAAATCCTTAATTTGTTTTGGGTAAATGTTTTATTTACACGAAAATATTTGATAAATCTTTTCTTTACATAATTATCGATTTGTATAAATTCTTAATTTAATCCAATAAATTGTTGATTTACAATATAAATTATTTATTTACATAATTATTAATTTGTATAAATTTTTAATTTATTCTGATATTTGATTTATCATATGTGTAAATCATTGATTTATGGTATAATTTGTTGATTTATCCATAAATTATTAATTTGATTTATAATATAAATCATTAATTTACCATATAAAATCTTAATTTATCAATTTTGCAAACGAAAAAAACCCCAAATGAAACAAACCCTAACCTTAGCCCCTAAATTGACGTGACCACTCCTAATTCCAAATCCAACAAAAATCAACGACTACAATCTCACTTTCACCATTGTGTCGATTGTTATCGAAGCACGCCATCATCGTTGTTGCCGTCATCGTTCATTGTTGTGAGTTGGAGCCATCACCAACAGCTTTGTCATTGTCAGAGAATGGACGTGCTGCCATAGCTTCTTTGTCTTTGAGATTTGGTTTTTGAAGCGCTAGAGATCATCGCTTGCTGGAGAATGAAAGAGAGCTAGATCACACGACCAGTGAATCTGGGGACCGTGCAAGAACTGAATCACCATCAACACTCATCTCCAATCTCCTTCGTGCTTGATCACCTTTGTATCCAATTTGCTTGCGAACTTCGTCTCTTCTCCACTGTTGTGATTGGTTGGCGACAAAGCTTCCACGACGGCAAAAACAAGGAAGACAAAATGGCATTGGACGATTTTCGTGAGGCTATGCTTGGTTGACCGGCGATGATGACAACTTTCAACACGGAAGAGAGAGAGAGAGAGAGGCTTTTGGAGTGTGGGGAAGAGAGAGAGAGAGAGAGAGAAGAGATAGAGTGTGCGTGTGTGAGTGAAGGTTGAAGGATTGTGCGAGAGAAAGGGATAAAACTGAAACATATTAAATTATGAAATAGATTATATTATTTGTTTTTAACATTCGTAAATTTTGCTATTTACTTCTAGTTGATAATTTAATCGGCCTATTGTGTATAATTTTTTTTGATAATTTCATCTTGATTTAATCATAAAATTTAAAAATATTCATTCAAGGTGAAAAAAATAAAAAAAAAAAATCAAAAGGGCTAAGCATATCCACGAATTTACTTACCAGGCTGTTTTGACATGAAAGATAAAATCAGAAAACAAAAAAAAATAAAAACAAAAGTCTACTATATAGTCTAGTTAGATTGTATGCAGAGTGGTTATCCTCAGTATGAAGTCATCTATCTTATCAACTTTAATTTCCAAAAATTTAACACTGAAATTTTAGGGGCTGGTGCAGGGCAGGCAAAAAGGCTAAGAATTGATGGGTACACAAGTTGTACAATGGTCCCAAACATACAAATTCATGTGCATTTTCCCAAGGGGTTAAAAAAGAAAAAGAAAAACATTAAAGCTCTTCTTCTGCCATCTTTTCCGATAAATGAACAGGAATTTAAATGAAAATGAAGTAAGAAGAAGGTCCCCCCACCCCCAACACACACACAAAGCAAATTTATTAGAAAAGATACAAAAAAAAAAAAAAAAAAGAAAAAGAAAAATCTGATAAGAGTGAGAGAGAGATTTAGTTGCCACCCCCACATGCCCATATACTATTAACTTATGGTCAAACTACGGACGTAATTGTACCGTACAAGCAACTTATTATACACTCAACGGTAGATAAATTAATTAAAGTGTTGAAATTTGAACATCTTATATCATACAAAATCAAACAATAAAAAAGTTTCAATAGTGTATATCTTTTTGAAACAACATTACACAATGCAGTCATGAACGTTATCAAATAAATTCCTTAGAGACTAATACCTTATTTATTTACCATATAATATTCGTACGAAGTTCAAATTTTTTATCTAAACGTAAAAATATTATATTCAAATATTATTCATATTGTATTTTAAAGTTAATATAATCACTATAAATTATTCTATTTTTTTAATTACTTTTACTAATAATATTATATACTCTTTTTTTATCTCTTTTTTTTTTTAATTTTTGTCAATCAAATCAAATACAATACAATTCAAATACTTTTCATCTAAATATACATTGCATTTAAATACAATGCAAATACTTTTCATTTAAATACAAATTATATTCAATGTATTATATTTAAATATAATACAAACACAATGCTTTACTCTAACACCCATAAGGGTACATTTAGGGAGAGTTTTCGAGATTTTTTTTTTTGAAAAAAATAAATTTTGAAAAATGTGTTTAAGAAAAAAAAACTTTTTAGAGTAAAAAA
This sequence comes from Antiaris toxicaria, assembly GCA_035233585.1. Lineage (NCBI taxonomy): Eukaryota > Viridiplantae > Streptophyta > Magnoliopsida > Rosales > Moraceae > Antiaris > Antiaris toxicaria. The sequence continues at coordinate 6,113,883 of CP141155.1, forward strand.
TATAAAATCTTAAAATTTATTCAAAAAAAATTATCAATATTGATTTTGTTTCAATTATATCAAAATTCTATATAATTTAAAAAAAAACTATCTCATTTGAATATGTATATACAAAATTATAGATTTTTAAAATTTAAAATTTACTATACAGTTTTAGAGATATTAATAATAAACAATGGTGGTAAGGTTAAAAAAAATATACTAAAAAAGTTGGTTTTGATATCTAAAACCACCCCCTAAATTGCCCCTAATATGAATGTTTGCTGAATATCTTACTAACAGACTTTATATCTTTTAATGAAGAGCGTATCGTTCCAATTCGACTAAAATTATTAATGATAAAAATTCATAAAAACATAAGATCCTAAATAATCTACATCAATATTAGATTGAAAATTAACAAATCTTTACATTTAAAACCTTAAGAGAGTTATCTAACACTAAACTACTAATTATAAACACATCACAGTAATCTTTTATTAATCTAGGCCACTATGCTTGCTGGTAAAGGGCTCATTATATTAGGAGTTTGTATGGGAGATGACTGAAATTTTGTTTAAAAAATTAAAAATGGTTGAAATAATAAAATTTGTAAAAAAAAATTTATAGTAAAATAAAAAAAAAAAAACAAAATGTTAAGGTACAACTCATAAGAGTAGGCCCATTAGAGTTGTAATACATTGATATGATGATGAATCTCTTACCCTTAGTTATGCCACGTGTCACGCACATCAAATCACGCTAGGATTGGGCACACTGGATTAAAATCCCAGACTTGAATGAAGTCTCAATGATTGGGGGTGGGGGGGCTGGTTTGATAGACGTTACCATGACCGACAGTTACACGTAGGATTAGAGATTATAAATTGCATTTAAATATATCTTTGAAAATACGCAGCCAGCCAGCCAGACACTTAAGCCCTATTCCCCACTGCCATTCACATCCATATATAATATATAATATGCAATACTACCAATTGGTGTACAGACTTTTATTGCCCCGCACCTTTTCTTGTCTATCTGTGATAATTCTAAAGGTCTTGGCCAAAACAGGTTATTCTTCACCTCTATTATTATTTATTTTTTATTGTTAACATTGTTTTTAAAAATTAATATAAAGTATGATTAACCTTTGCAGATTCCCCTCTTGGTTCTTGATGTCAACAAGCTTGGTCTTTGAACAAACTTGGGATTTGATGGTCTAATTTTTGGATTTTCTGGGACTATTCAAGAATAAGCCTGGAAGGAGGGCTCAGTTTTTCTGTGACGACAATTAAACAAACTAAAGCATGAGGGATTAGAAATGGTTTAAATAATCAGCGGGGAAGGATTATAATTTTCTCTCTGGGAAGGGGTGTTGAGATTTTGAACGATTACACGTGCAAAATAAACTGTCCCTTGTCGGAGGAAAGTATTCCGTCGTCGGTGTTGAGTTTATTGTGATATTTAAGTGGTTGATCAAATCAGATGATTATTAATGTCTGTATGTTATTTGGTTAGAATAGACAAATGATTATTGAGCTAGCTTTTACATATATATATATATAAAATAATATTCCATTTTAACTATTACTAGTTTAGATCCATTTGCTAATTAAGACTCAAGCATTATTTTTGTATTGCATTTGAATATAATGCATTAAATGTAATTTATATTTGGAGGAAAAGTAGTTTTATTGCATTTGAATACAATGTGTGTTTAGATGAAAAGTATTTGAATTATCTTTAAATAATAAATATGTGATGTGATAAGTAAAAGTAGGGAGAAAAAAGGAAGAGATAAAGAAAGTATATGATGTGATTAATAAAAATAATAAATAAAATAAAATAATAAATACTTTACGTTTGAATACATTTAAAATATAATGTAATTGACATTTGAATACAATACTTTACGTTGGAATGAAAATTGTATTGTATTTCAATATAATATTAAAAATAAACGGCGGACCGATGTTAAACATGGATTGATTCATATAAACAAATTGAAAATTTTTTCTCTCTAACGGCCTTCCCTCGTGGCAAACACTTTTTGTAACTCTAATGATACGAACAATAATAACCTTTGAGTTTGACTTTTCAGGATCATTTTTTTCAAATTCTAAAGTTACTTTCCAAGTTTCTTTAACCCCTTTAAGCACAATATGTCATGATAAATCAAACAATGTAATTTGAAAAAAAAAAAATAGAAAATTTAAAGTTACTAAGGAGCTTTTCTTTTTTTTTTTCCCCTGAAAAATTTAGTATGGAGCTTGTACACATGTATGTACACGTGTGTATATAGATATCAAATTCTTCGGGCACATTGTAATTTGTCGGACGGCATTTAAGTATAAACATTTTGGATTTGATATAAAAATAAAGATTAACATTAGTATATATGAAACTTATAGACAAATGCATGTATATATATATATAATTCTATGCATAAAATATATCTGTGTTTGAGGGAATAAAAAAATAAAAGGATAATACATGCTAACAAACATGGTACGATGACACTTCAAATTTCCTTTTCAAGGTATTATGATAATATAGTGCATATCATTTGTTATGTGCAATGATGTTAGTACTAGCTGTGAAAGCAATTTTCTATAAAGATTATAGCATATATTAAATGGAAGTAGATAGAACTTAGAAGTACAAATGATTTGTTTTTATTTTTTATTTTCCATAAAATACATATAATATATCAATAAGGTGCACAAATTCAAAACCCGAGATATATTCACAAATTATTGCCTAATTGCATAATAAATTTGAATAGCGTGTGAACACGGAAAATTCGAATCTTAACTTAAAAAAAAAAACATCATAAAAAATTTTAAATTCTAGTTTCAAACTTATAATCCAAATGGAGCTGTATATACAACAAACGTTAATTGACGCTTCTTTTTCCTTTTTTTTTTTTTAAGTGGATATCATTTGTTTTAGGTATAGTTTTGTAGCTATGTTAGCTATAAGGGGATCTCATTTTTTCTCATTTGATTAACATGCAATTTGCATATATTGGTCCCCAAGGGGAGTCAAACAGTGTAATTTGACCATATCACTTATAGTTAGTATATAACCATTAAATTCAAAAGTAATTCCAACCAAGAAAAGTATGTGAGCTACGAAAGAAAGTGCTATCACACAAATTTTGACAACTAATTTGGGTCCCAAAAGATTGTTAAAGAGTAGAGGCAGGAAATACTTTTGATACGGAAACCTTTTGATAGATGGTCCCTTTCCTAGTCTCTTAGGGACAATATTCTTTTAATTAGGACTCATTTGGAGTATTAGTTTCAATCCATTTATTATGGATTGTTATATTATTTTTGCCTTTTTTTTTAACTTTTGCTTTTAGTTTTTGCTGTTCCAATTCATCCCAATCTGTACTACATGGATTCCAATCCATCTCTTATACGAACCCTAAAAATATTAAAGAAAGCCATTAATACATAGGTTAATCAATAAGCTCATAAGAAGCTTGGTTAACTATATAGACAAAGTGTATAAATTTATATACCTAAAGTGGTGTGGACGTATGAGTTGGTTGTGTATATTATATATTAGAGGGTGTGTTTACTTGCACTTATTTATATATATATATATATATTACTTTACTGATGAAAGTAACTTTAGAAATTGTCAAAATACCCCCCACGCCTTGTCTCTCTTTTACCTGAACAAAAACCAGATCATGAATGATTGCTTATATGTATATCAAGTAGCACAAAAGAAGATATGAGACAGAATATTGAAGATATGAAGGCTTAGTTTAGTGGCTTGATTGGGGGCACATGGGGGAGTTAATTGGCTTGCAAACCCAATTTGATTTAATAGGTGGGTGACGTTTAATCATATCCTAAAATTGGCCAACTCATCTTCACAATATTGATGTCAAGATTATGCGGTTGAAAGTAAATAATGATATTATTAAGATTTTTTTTCCTTGATACTTTATCGATAAACATATAAACATATGATATTTTCATTTATTGTCTCAATTAACTACTTTTTAAAATATGATATAATTTTAATATAATTGATAATAGAAGACCCGTTTGATGATGTTTTTGTGATGTGATATTTTTTCATCTCAAAATTTACAACTGGTATAAAGGAGAAAAACAATTAAATCTTTAAACATATTCAAGAATCATATTCGAAAATCCACTTCATGCACTAATTTTTTAGGCTCTTATTTGGAGCAATCCCTTATAAATTTATGAAGCACCAATAGACAACCGTTGTAGCCCTTTTTCGGAACCCAAATCACGCATACTCGTCCAATTTCAAGTATGCTCTTGTATGATTTGATCCGCAAAAATAATGCAATCAACGTCATATCCCTTGAGTCGATCGTACAAGTGGTAGGACCGCGAGAGCCGCGTATATAGGAGTTTGGGATTGGAGATTTTGTGCATGATAAGTACAAGACTAAGAAATAATACAAGACTTGCAATAAATTAATATGTCTAGCTAGCTAGCTTTTTATATAATTTGAAAGTAGCTGATCATGAAAGATGAAGGACAAGGATAATATAGGGCAACTCATGGCACGCAAATTGTTGTTGGTCTAATCAAATAAAAATTTATATTGGTTTAGTCTTGATACCTTTACAACACTTATATAATTTATTTTTATAGGTTCATATAGCTTCCGATTAATTCTAATGTAATTTTTTATATAACTAAACGAACATGTAACTTTACATAAAGGATATAATATATATTTTATAAACTGGAAATGTTATTAACGATGAGAGTGGTACATTTTATTCATCTTGATACATATATTGACTTCAATTGTTATGTATAGGGCATATTAGATACTTGTAGTATGGAGGGATATTAGACTATTTCTATATAAAAAGTACATATAAATATGCATGTGAGCGTACGTGTAAATGATCATGGTCGGCATCCCCCCCTTTGTGGTGATCATGATATATAGCTTGCAGAGTTTTAGGGTGTCCTTAATGTGGTCAAGAGTGGGACTTTTTAGTGTGTGTAAATTGTAATCAAAGGCTTAAGTCTCTAGTGTACCCAATTTCAAACACTCCAAAACTCCTCATCCAGTCCTCGTATTGTAACGTCACCCAATTGATACGCCCGACATGATCAATCTCTATTCTCTACCTTTCACTTCTCTCTCTCTCCCTCTCTCTCTCTCTCTATATATATATATATATATTTATATCTAATATTTATCTTACGGCTGCCCATATTTTGGGCTTGGTGCTGTGACACCTAAGAACTCGTGTGTGGCTACGTCACCATGATGTCCCCGACATAAGACACCTCATTCATGGTCCACTTCACGTCCTTTCTCTCTTCCGTCTCCCTTCTCTCTCTAGTCTAATTAACAAGGTGTAATTCACTTTTGTTGAGCGAGGAAAAACGAAGGATTTCATTTTCATGATATGTTTACGGTACTCATGATAAATCAAAGGAGGTAATCATGATGGACAAGCATATTGAATAAATCTAGTATTAATATAATAGATCAAAAGATATATAGATTGCGATTTTTGTGTTCACAATAATTATAGTAGACTATATATGTCACATTTTGAAAGCTTTAGTTTCAAGCATTATGAATATTTTGTGTATACAATGCATATGTCACTAAGTAAAAAGAGAGGTACAGAACTTACACATAATGATCACTTGCTAGACAATGAGATGTGGAATTGAAACACCTTTTGGGCATATAGAGATAAAGTTAAAGTTGCCCTAAAATAGTTTTCCCCCATGGCTTCTAACTTTCCCTTTGTTTGTAACAAAATCTGATCAAAACGACAAGCTACAACAAAATACAAAGCTTAATTAAACTTAAGAATTAAAAAGAAATCTATTTTTTGTTGGATCTTATTAATTCTCAAGTCAGTTAAAAGCGTACAAATCTCATGTTTTTCTTATTTTTAGTCTCAGATGGTGAATAACTCTATGATAATGACCCCGACTGTTAATCCTAAATTAACAAACCTTGGCCGTGCACTTACATTAAACAAGATTACAACTGTTGCACGTCGTCGTTTTGCTCATTCTGAAAACCATTTCCACACCCTTTAATTTTGAATATTCTGAACTATTATTCATATATATATAATAGAATTCTTAATTAATATATGATCTCTATTGATATAATATAATTTTTGACTATTATATTTTTATGTCTCTCACTTATTATCACAGAGAAAAAAGAAAACATTCTCAAATTTCGAATATCAAAATTTTTATCCATATGAACTAGTTAGTGACGATATTTATATATATATATATATGTACATGTATATATATGTGCACGCCAGAGTTAGATAAGGCTAAAGTCACGGCAGATATATCATTGCCCCATGCGCAAATGATCAGTACCGGCAATATATGGTTTTTGTCGTCAACATAGGAATTGATTCTTTCCTGGCCCAAGAAAGATAAAATTTTGTATATCAATAATAGTTCACCATTAATTGAGCAGAAAATCAAGTTCAAACTGCATATATAATATGCCAGCTATGCTTCAAGATTGGAAATCAAATTTAAGGATGAAATGAATGTTAAGCTATACATTTATGTATGTCGCAACTTTTGGTGTGTGTATGTGTGTAAATATATGCATATAATGTATAATGACTCAATTCAATTAACTTGAGAAATTGTGTTCTATTTCTATACGATACATAAATACATACAAATGTTCATATATAGTCAACTAGTACAGACAAATCAAACAAGAGTAGCTCTCCAATAATACAATGAACCGTGTGTCCCAGCTCCTTGAGGATGGGTACCGAAGACAATAGTTTGGATTATTTCTGCAAATACACCAAAAATGGCCTTTAAAAAATGATTGAAACAAGGAAAACGATAATTCAATTAATAACAACAATAATGACTTTCTTTCGTTTGATCAAGATCAAGTTTGCCGATCTACAACAACATAATGATTACATTAACCCCTTCTGATCAAATTAAACAATAATAAAGAATTTGAGACGTGAAATATCTTGATTTATTTATACATATTTGATTGTACCACATGTGATTTTTTTTTTAATTTTTTATATAGAGATATATGAACCAGTGCCTTGAAGCATAAAATTAGTCTTATCTTTATTAATATGCTTTATTATGAGACCACAGCTGTATTTTATTTCCCGAACCCCACTGTGATTAGGAGTAGGGACATAGAAATTAATTTTGATTTAAATTAAAGATTTGTTAGCTTCCTCTCGAGGTGTTAATTGCATCGTTGGCCTCCGTCAACCGCTTCACGAGCACACAAGAAAAGGAATTACAATTGAATTGTGGTATTCTATATATATATATATATATGTATATACACACACACACAATACACGCACACGCATATATATATATATATGTATATATAAACAGGTATATATGTATGCAATCTATTGATCTGCGTAGTGCACACGTGTAATTTGTGGCTGCGTGTGAATTGGATTGTGAACTCAATTACGTCGGATGCATCAACGATTGTGATGGAATGGGGTACATTCCAATGAAGGGCCACAAGAGATCGGTCACTGTTTGTGCCTCCAAATCACATCTTCTAGAGCATGTTTTTGAATATAAAATTATATTTAAATCATATCAAAATGAAAAAATATATTTAAAACTGACAAAATTTAATATATATTCGACAATTAATTAAAGATAATATCCTGTCAATAATATAATTTTTATAGTGTTTGATAGAATTATCGATTTAATATTATATTGTATATGCCAAATTATTATACTACTTTCAAAAGGGGACATTAGAAACTACTGGTATTTTCCCATAGAAAGGCATAGTTCTTTTCAAGGAGAGTCTCAATCAACCAACAATAAAGCTTCCTTTTCAAGAGATGATGATCACAAAATGATAGTGAAAGTAAAGCTTTGGAAACCCATTTCTTTCCCTTCATCCTTCCCCCAAATGATTAGGTCCTTTGCCTATGGGTCTCTGATAACTTTTGCTTTGTCCCCCGTTGAAAAGATTAAAAAGAATATTTCTTGTCGTGAAAATAATCAATTGTGTTTGGCTCATCACACAACCCATGACAAGCTACCGGTTTCATATTATTGCACATTGACAAGTGAAATTTGACAAACCAATGTCATTAATTATGAGAATAATTAACTCATTCCCCCACATTATCTTTACGTATAACAGCATCATATATATTTATATATTTATATATAAATATGGTCTATGGCAATATAATGCCACATATGTATACACACACCTGTTTCCAATAATATTTGGAATAGAACCCTAGTCTTGCATATGCATGCATCGTTAAATTTTTTTTTTTCCTGAAGTTTGCTGAATTTGTTTTGGCATGCACACACAAGGGAAATTAATTAATTAGTAAGTAAAGAATTTATTTTACATAAAAATATCGAGCCAAATTAATTAATTGATGTTTAACGGCCGATTGAGTAGGTGATAATGTGATTCTTTCCTTGTAACCCACAGGTTTTTTTTTTCATAATTTCAGTGGAAAATACTTCTCGGGACATAATTGCCTTAGCTAACTTCAAAATGGGGTTATAAATAACTTGGTTTCCAACTTGTTAATAAGGTGAACAATTTGAAAAGATTCCTTGGTCCCTCCTTGGAGTCCATGCATCTAATCCACTAACAATCAAGTCAAAAGTTGTAATTAGAGTGCCTTGAGAACAAAAACCTTCCATGTCTAATCGCAAGGCCAAAGGAGATAACCCTTATTAAAGTTTCATGTCTCCAATTGATAACCCCCTCAAAAAAATTGATTTGACACCAATATAAACACTAATTAACACCTTTAGTTGTACTATTTGGTCCACATTGTGCCTACTACTCTTGTAATCCCATTTGCCCTTTAATTATCAGAGGCCTCAGATCCATAGATAAGCCGACACATAAAAAAGTTGTAAAATATAAGACATGAGTTTCTTTACATTTTTTTTTCCTGGGCTTTCTATAGTAAAGATATCTCCTACCAACAGTACACATTTTTAAACATAAGATTTGTTCTAATCACATCAAAATAGAAAATGATGCAAACTAACTGAACATAATACAAATTAAACGAGATTCAGAACAGAACCTACGGGTACGAGTACTTTTTCTTCCTGTACCATGGATTTCTCTCCTGCCCTCCCTCCCTCCCTCTCTCTCTCTCTCTCTCTCTCTCTCTCTCTCTATAAAAACGTTGTACGGCCAGAATGTAGGCTAGAAGTCTTTTTGTATATTTGCTCATTGACTAACGTGATCAACTTAACTTGGAAATTGTATGATTGAAATGAAAAAATTCCCACTAGACACAAAATTTATCTTTGGGGGAAAAAGGGGAAAAGAAAAAAAGAAACAAAAAATAAAGGTACTTCTTGTGGTGATCATTTCTTTGTTACATGATATGTAGGAAGTCAAAGATCTTCGAATATTTTGTTGCCCGGAAAAGTTAAAATTTCAACATAGACCATAATCTATAATTGATGTTGGACTTTTATCATGTATTTTAGTTATAAATTTATTTTATTTATAAGGAATATAAAGTTGTAATATAAGGTTGTTATATTTAGACCAAGAATTTTCCAAAAATATATCAATTTCTGTCTCAAACTGCCAATGATCTCAGCTCCCAAATTATTAAGAAGATAAATTTTCATGCTTTTCGTTATTTTCACTTTATCATCCCGCAATAATTTACTTCGAAATTATTAACGGACAAAAATATCAATTCTAAATTGTTAGTTCACATTTATGTACTCATGCATGTTATCACAAAACATCATGTGTTGATCTTTTCTTTTTATTAAGTTCGATCTATGGAGTAACGTGACATATTTGATTACATAGTTTCCATTCTCCATATCTTATTTAGTTAAAAAAAAAAAAGCTGTAATTGAGTTTCTTCATATTATCTCTTTATATAACTTTTCTAAAGTTTAGATGATATATCGGGTGTTATTCATAATTATATCTATTAAATTGTGAATTTATTCAATATTATTAAATTGTTATTGTATTTATTTGTAAATTTACAAGTGTTCTCTTTTTGATCTAGCTTTTGATTAATTTGTCAATATACGGTTTATCTAATTATGATATTCAAATACACCACCTTTAAACATGGTAAAATACCACTTTTAAAGAAGAAAAAGACAATAATAACTGTCTAGGGTTCCTTATATTTCTACCTCTCCTACTCTATTGTCTCTCACACTCTCTCTCTTTCTCTACTACCATCCGATCCTTCCATCGCCTTTAATGTCGTCGTCTTCTCTCTCTTTCGTACGACATTGTCGTCTTCCCTTTCTCCATTGCGTCATTGTCATCTTCTCTCTCCCCGTAGCCAGGGCCGGATGCAGGTGGGGGCTATAGGCCTCACTGAAATTTTTTCCCTTTTAATTTTACCCTAAAAATTTTATGATTTTTCTATTTTACCTTTATTGAAAATTAAAAGTTTCTATATAGTCCCACTTAAAATTAAAAATCTTCTTATATTTCTCACTAAAACTTTACCTTTTAGTTTATGTACATTGATGTTATTGATTTTACATCCCCACTAAAATCTTTGTCTCGCTCCGCCGTTGCCCGCAGCGTTGTCACCGTCTTATCTCTTGCCACAAGCATTGTCGCTCGTGCCATGGTGTCGCAGCTAGACCGCACGACCCTCCAGACTCCATTGTCCGACACCACCGTTATAGTCGCAATACCGCAACTGGCTGCAAGTTTGAACTTCCGCAGATATGGAAACGTAATGATTCTAGTGGTTGTGTATTTTTTCTGTTTTGTTGTGAGAAAAAAAAAGATATTTGTGTTATTTGTGGAATACTTTTGGATTGTAAATTATATTGATATCTGGATAATTGATGGACTTTGGTCCATCATCAAATAAAAGTGACGAAAATTAAAGAATCTTTATAAAGTGGTAAATTTGCATGATGCACTTTGAAAGTGACTCTTGGCTTAATTTACTACGAGTTTTTGGAGATATTAGTTCCACCGAAACTCATTCAATCGGTGTTGGATCAGATCTCACAGGTAATAATGGGATTAGACCTATTATTTCATTTTCGCATCCTTAACAAAGTCTGAAAACGTTTATTTTTATTTTTATTTTCTGACTTGATGTTAAACAAGTATTTGAAAATTATTTGTGAAATAACTTTACTGGAAGACTTGAAAAACTTTTTTGGAAATTGCTTTAAGTTTTTTCCGCTGCCTACCAAGAGAGAGAGCGAGAGAGAAAAGTGTATTATTTGGCTAATGGTGAGTTTTGGAGATTAACATTAATGAATTTTAGCGGTGGAATTTGGCTCTTATTTGGAGTATAGGTTTGAATTAGAAAAATCTAAATTGAATTGAGAAAATAAAGTAGATTGTTATTCGAAAAAGAAGAAAAATAAGTGCTAGTGAAAATAATATTTCTCAAACCACCCATAGATATATCATTTGGATGAATGACTTGTTTCATAAGTGATACGAGGACTAACTTGTAGATCCAACTCTTATGTCTCTTTTTATCTCTCTTTAACAATATCATGTCACATAAATTTAAATTTTATGTCATGTCTTTCGGGATTACTATTACCATTAGTTTTTTTGATGATATGATAAAACGTACTATACATTTACATTTTCTTATTGCCACTCTATAAAACCACGCATTAGATTTTTATCTCATACAATTCGTTTAATTCTTTTGATGCCGTCGGATCATTTTCCTCCTTCAAGAGCTTCTTTCCTTATTCCACTCTGTTTTGAAGAATAGCTAGTTCTATTAAAAGATTTTGTAACTAACATGACACAATATTTTATTGGAGAGACATAGAATGAGATAGAAAAAAAGTAGACACATGAGTCTAATTTACAAATGTAGCACCACCTTTGTGAATTCAACTCCTACGTATATTTATTTCTGTTTGCTTTATATCTCTATAATAGTATCATATAGTATGTCAATTAAAAAACTATTTTAATTAAATATATAACATTATATTAACAAAGAGACACCAAAGAGAACATAAATAAGAGGACATATAAACCAAATCTCACTCTTGCTGGTTCTTAAGGGCTTGTATGAGGATGAATTTTGTTTTTTTTGTTTTTTGTTTTCTCAATCAATTTTTACTATTTTAAGTATCTTCAACTTTATTTTAAAAGGTTCTATACGAGTCCTAAGTGAATGTGGGCCATTAACTCCTTGGCCCAATGGCACTACCAGGCTTGGCGTCAGAAGGCCCTTTAATATTGAACTAATTGGACCCTTTCTTAGCTCCTTCTGAATCGGGCTTGCTCTGAATTCAACCTAGGCCCAATTAGACTCTCTCTCTCTCTCTCTCTGTGTCTATCACAGTTTCAGTCTCGGACCCCCACAGGGAGAGGGGGGGAGAGAGAGAGAGAGAGAGAGAGAGAGAGAGAGAGAGAGAGAGTCGGAGACAGAGACAGAGAAACGAAAACTAGGTTGCTGTTTCTTTTTTATTCTGGGAGAGAAATGGAAGGCGGCGGTGGCGGCGCGTCGCTCGCGGCGGTGGGAACTGACGCGAAGAAGAGGCGCGTGAGCTACTTCTACGAACCGACGATCGGGGACTACTACTACGGGCAGGGGCACCCGATGAAGCCGCACCGGATCAGGATGGCCCACAACCTGATCGTCCACTACGGCCTCCACCGTCGGATGGAGATCAACCGGCCCTTCCTCGCCACCGCCTCCGACGTCCGCCTCTTCCACTCCCTTGACTACGTGGACTTCCTCTCCTCCGTCTCCCCCGCCACTCTCTCCGACTCCTCCTTCTCTCGCCACCTCAAGCGCTTTAACGTCGGCGAGGACTGCCCCGTCTTCGAGGGCCTCTTCCCCTTCTGCCAGGCCTCCGCCGGCGGCTCCATCGGCGCCGCCGTCAAACTCAACCGCTCCGACGCTGACATCGCCATCAATTGGGCCGGCGGCCTCCACCACGCCAAGAAGTCCGAGGCCTCCGGCTTCTGCTATGTCAATGATATCGTTCTTGGCATTCTCGAACTCCTCAAGGTTCACAGGGTAAGATTATTTTAATAATTTCAAAGGTGAAAATTGAAAAAAAAATTTTTTTTTGGGTAGTTTTTGAATATCTTGTCATGGAGCTTTTTATTTTTTTTTATTTAACTGTGAATTGATATATATATATATATTTTCAAAATTTGAAATTGGGAATTTTAGATTGTTATAACAGTTTGAATTATGATTATTTTGCTGTACATTTCTATTGTATTATAGCATATATTTTTTTTAGTATTTTTAGTATTGGATTAGTATTATTGTGATGATCGAAGTAATCGGGTTAAACCTCGTAACCATACAATTAGGATTATCGTAATGCAATATAGAAATGTAGTTTGAAAAAATGACTTTCGTCGTATAAGTATTGAGATGTTGTTTTGAATGTTTGTGTTTTGTGACATTTTATACTTTGAGTTATGCTACTTCACTCTCGAGCGTTCGTTGTGATTATATTGGAAACATTGTTTATGCCATTCTTTCGTTGTCATTGCACAGCGTGTGCTTTATGTGGACATTGACGTTCACCATGGAGATGGTGTTGAGGAGGCGTTTTATACCACTGACAGAGTGATGACCGTGTCCTTCCACAAGTTTGGGGAGTTCTTTCCGGGTACTGGACACATCAAGGACATTGGAGTAGGGCCTGGGAAGAACTATGCGCTCAACGTCCCGCTAAATGATGGACTGGATGATGATAGCTTCCGTGGTCTGTTTCGGCCCATTATTCAGAAAGTAATGGAGGTTTATCAGCCGGATGCCGTTGTTCTTCAATGCGGAGCAGATTCTTTATCTGGTGATCGCCTGGGTTGCTTCAATTTATCTGTTAAGGGGCATGCCGATTGCCTTCATTTCCTGAGATCCTATAATGTTCCACTAATGGTCTTGGGTGGCGGAGGATATACAATACGGAATGTCGCCCGTTGTTGGTGTTATGAGGTTTCACTCTTCACTCTGTCACTCCTTTACACCATTTACGTTAACAGTACCGATCAGTTTCCCTTCCTAGTATTGGAAATCCTTTTTTATTCAGTTACTCAGAATTTGTATTTCCAAATTTTGTATCAGACAGCAGTTGCGGTTGGAGTAGAGCCAGATAATAAGTTGCCGTACAATGAGTATTTTGAGTATTTTGGCCCTGATTACACTCTTCATGTTGAACCGTTGAATATGGAGAATATGAACTCTCCCAAGGATATGGAGAAAATAAGGTGATAATGGGTATTATCTTATCCTATTTCCTAAATTTATATCACTTTATAAATAAGTTAGATGAATAAGCATGTGTTTACCAAATTATGTGGACTCGTCATTTTGATTCCGAGGCTAGAACACTTTGAGTTTTATAAGTTTGTAAGTGGTTATAAGATTCTGCATTTTTGTTTGGCAATACCAGAAATCTGATTTAATTGGGCATTGGATATTAGGTTTACTTGTGGTATTTTCATCCTTTTGGGTGGAACCTCCTTTATCTGGCTTGTTTAGGGCATATTGACTCATAATCTCTGTGTTCCTTTCCTTGGCAAGACTCTCATAACTTGTTGTTTTACTTTTATCCCCTCAGGAATACACTACTCGAGCAACTTTCTAGATTGCCACATGCACCCAGTGTACCTTTTCAAACAACACCATCAACTGCAGAGGTTCCAGAAGAGGTTAATATTTGGTATCATTAATTCAATTACTTTTCTACATATTCCCTTGAACGTTTTCATCTTTGCTTATTGAGTCTGAGATTTGTTTGGTGTAGGAGGAAGAGGAAATAGATCAAAGACCAAAACAGCGCATTTGGAATGGCGAGCATTACGATTCTGATGCTGACGAAGATGAGAAGCCTCAGATCAGAAGCTTTGATACTGATACTCATCCTGCAGTTAAAACCGAGATGACGTAAGGCTTTTATGCTCATTAAGTTTATGTCTGGGAATATTGTTCTTTCTCATACAATTTATAAAATTAACAGAGTACAAGATTGATACATTTTCTTCTTCAAGCTGTTGAAGTGAGACATTCAACTCAAACATCCCAGATAACTAATTAAATTGATATTTTATTCATGGAAATTTGGCTGTACTTGAGCATAGGCCTGAAATGTTGTAGATGTTGTGTGCGCGCTATCCTGCTGGCAGCATGCTATGACGTTCATAATCAGTGGTGACCCAACTCCGGTCCACCACTTGTTAGAACCTTGTCAACAATCTCGAGCTCTCTCTCTCTCATAGTTTATAATTCTTCGAATTTACAATTTCTGTAAGATCCCTGGTTAGGAATTTTGTTACTGGAGTGACTTTTACTTTTGGCTCAGATCTCTGTTGCTAATGCAACTCCGTAAATCTACATTAACAGTTTAAGTTTGCATCCTGACCTTGTTATCACTTAGTTGCATTGGTGATTGCGGTATTGGAAGTTAAAAATACTTTTTATCTTTGAACAATAAACTTGTTATTTAAGGGATACCTCTTTTGTGACTGTCATCTCAGGGATGTTAAAGATGAGATGGAAGAATAGGAACCGCTAGCGGGCCATCTGGCAGATAGAAGTCTGTAGTTTCAGCTCATTATCTCTAATTTAGTTAAAGGATACTTTCATGAAGATGAGAGCTTATCAGGGCAGAGTTTTCATAGAAGGGTCTCAACAAGTTAGCACTTGGTTGCAATTAAGTCAGCCTTTTGTGTGAAACTACATGGAAAGGAAAACAGTTCGTTTGTTATACAGGTGAACTACCAATACTTGTGCTCTGCAGATATTATTCATCTTAGCCAAAAAAAAAAAAAGAAAGGGGGTCTAGAGATGAGCTTTTCCCTTAATTATTATTATTTTTTTTCCTATTTTCTAGTTTGCGTGCGCGTCGTACTTTGTAACATAATTTGTACTTTGTTAGTAGGTTTTTGGCTATCGTCTTATGCTTTTGGTACAAAGGCGTTGGAACGTTTTTTTTAAGTTTGTTTTCTAGTTATAGAGGGGGTAAAATTTTTGTTTCAATCAGATCTTGGAACAGTATTGCTATGCAGATTAGCTTCTGTATGATGTCGATGGTGATTCAGTGTGTAGTTACTGCTGATTTCGTGAAGGCCAGTTGCTTGCTCCATACGGTGCAAGTGAAGCAATTAATTTGATACTGCGTGGCCAATTTGAGGAAACGTCTATGAAGTATGACGAGCCTTAAAAATAAACAAATAAATAAATAAAATGACAATTCTACCTTTAAATTAAAAACTCAAGTACTCAACTAAATAGAAAGACATTAAGAGTGTGATCGGTAAAGAAATCTAGATTAATTTAACTTTTAAATTATGTTATATTATTGATTTTGGATAACTTAACTTAATTTAGTTTAGTTTAAAATAAATCTTTTTAAATTAAAAGTTAAATAGTATTAATTTAGTTAAAAACAAATATTAAAAAAAAATAGTATTAATATAATTTAAAACAAATTTCATTTTAAAGTTATATGGAACTTCATAATTTAAAATAGATTGTTTTTGTCTTTTTGTTTTTTAACCAATACATATTTACATTTAAAGAATAGGGGTGAGATAAGTAGAGGTGAGATTTTTTTTTTTATTTGATATATTTTAAATCCAACTTGTTAGTTAATTGGAGAGGGAAAAAAATTTGTTTCACATTTCTATGGTTCCTTATATTGATATTTAACAATTATAATAATAATAATATTGACGATTTTTTTTATGTGCATTCTTTTAGTTGGAAAGAAAAAAATGAGCCATAGAGTTACTTATTTTTTTTATTAATATTACAAAATTTAAACAGGTAGAATTTTAATTTAATTACTTATTAAAAATTTTCATTTCCCTACCAAAGTATATTTTTAAAGACGAACTTTAAAACAATTGCAAACTAAACTATATATAAAATAGATAATTTAATTTAACTTTCAAGTTGTTTTAAATAATAAAATATCTGTTCTGACTTTTAAATTAAATTAAAAAACAAACTTAATTTTTAAACTATATTAGTTTACATTATTAAAAAAAAAAAAGGACGAAGTTCAATTAGATTCAGATACTAATGATTTTTTCTTAAATAACAAGGTACTGTAATAAGATTTCTCGAACATAAAAGTATCAAATTAAGAAAATGTTAAATTACAAGTTTTAAAATAATATTATTTTTTTTTTTTCCCAAAAGAAGAGAAGGAACGTAAGGGTAAAGGATTATTTTTAAAAGAATTTTTAATAAATAGTCGAAGTCTAGTAAAATTTAAAAAACAGCCGTTTTTAAAGAAATGATTAATTAATAATTAGTCGTCAATATGCATTTTTCACTATTAATTAACTGTGGGTTATTTTTCTAAATATCTACCAAATTTTTGTCTTGTTAAAATTCAGGAAACTAGCGGTGTATGGATTTACGCTTGAACCTGCATGAATAAAACGATATTTAAACCAGAGAGTGTTGGCGGTTGGCACAAAAAGCAAGTCTGATGACACCCTGATCAACACGATAAAAAGTCAGTTCATGTTAATAAGCACGCACAACTCTTTCCGAGCCAACTGGTCCATCTTCTGAGCGCACATTTCCCTCTGAAGAGAGAGAGAGAGAGAGAGAGAGAGAGAGCGCCATGACATTCCTGCTAACCTCGTACCAAATCAAAACATTCGCTCATCTCCGCCTCAAAACCTCCCCATTATCAAGACCAAGACCAAGACCAGTCACCAATTACAAACGCAGCCCCGACAACAAAACGACAAAAACAACAAGCCGAGACGGCGGCATCCCCTACGACGACGTGAAGCTCCTGGCCAAGTTTAGGTCCCGACACAACTACATCCGCGTCCTCGAAGTCTCCCGCCGCGCCGACCACCCCTTTGCCGGCTCTCGCCTCCTCCTCCTCGACACCCCCGGCAACATCCACAGCATCTCCTTCCTCTTCTCCTCCCTCACTCGCACCTACCTCGACGTCTTCGCCACCCTCCCTCCCCTTCTCCCCCCCGCCGGCCCCCTCGCCATCCTAGGCTTCGGCGCCGGCTCCGCCGCTCGGCTCCTCCTCCAGCTCTACCCCACCCTCGTCGTTCACGGCTGGGAGCTCGACCCTTCTGTGCTCTCCGTCGGACGAGAGTTTTTCGGCCTCTCCAGGCTCGAGAAAGACCACCCCAACAGACTCTTTATCTACGTCGGAGACGCTTTTAATGCCAGCGTCCGAGACGGGTTTTCTGGTATTTTGGTCGATTTGTTTTATAGAGGGAGTTTGGTTCCTGAGCTGCAGGATTCCAAGACGTGGGAGAAGCTCGCCAGGTGTTTGAGAAAAGGCGGCAGAGTGATGGTGAACGTCGGAGGGAGCTGTGTGGAGGCAGAGGAGAAGGGGAGAGATGGGAGGGTGGTTATGGAAGAGACTTTGAAGGCAATGCGGAGGGTTTTTGGGGAGAGGCTTTTTGTTTTGAGTCTTGGGAATGGGACGGATGATAGCTCGGTCGCTCTTACCGGTGATCTGCCGGATCTTGATGCGTGGAAGGAGAAGCTCCCTCGGGATTTGCTGGGTTATGTTGATATGTGGACGCCGTTTAATGGTTAAGACGGTATGTTTTTGTTTCTTGATTGGTTTTGAGGTGTTGGGTATTTTCTTTGTCCTGTTCATGCTGGTAAATGTAGCAAAGTGAACTTGAAGAGCAAACCAAGTCCATTTGAGTTTGTTGAATTCAGTTAGTGCATGTACCAAGTTTGTGAAACGAGTCCCTTTTCTTTTTATCTCATTTAGAGAAACATATTTCTTAGATTGCATTCCGCGCATGGATGTGAAAATATTAGTTCCCAAGCCAAGTGAGGAAGGACAAACACAACTTATTTTTCCAAAAGTTGCAATTATTAGGACATGCATAATCTAATCCTATCGATCACTAAGGACTACGATTGAGAGCGAAGTCTTCGGGGCTTTACCAGTAAACACCCTTCTTCGAATTACCAAACGGGCTGATCCGGCCCTTCTTCGAGGCCCAGGGCCATATAGGCCCACTCTTGTGTGCCAGTAATGCCTCTGCTGGTTTCACTACATTTTGCAAATGAATTCTCTTCTAAGTTAAGGAACAAACTTAATGCCTAGCCAAACTGACGGGTAGTTTGGAGTCTTCTGGTAAGAAGATGCCCAACTTGTAATAAACATTGAAAGTTTACCCCAGTTCGGGTGCTGGCTTTGACATTCAGTTCATGCATTCAAGGTTTCAAACCTTGGTTTGCGCTATTGATTCAACCAACGAGCCTTTCATATAAGCCAAAATTTTCAAGCTGGCCTTTTTTTTTTTTCTTCCTTATTTTTTGATTTTTGTTTGCCAACTTGCAGGGTCAATATTCTGGTAATGGCCAAGAGCCAGCTGTAAAACCAAAGGTGCTATAAAAAACAACATCTTTTGCTCCAATATATGATTCTTTTCCCGAACTCGAGTTGACCCAAGTCACTTGATTGTTATGTAGATAGTGGCTCGATAACAAACCTCCAATCATTTTAAACTATCGGCTTGACAAAATCTTTTCTTCTTGGTTCTATTTCAGTAGCCTCTTAAAAACTCATTTGTCGTATGCTCACCTTTTATTTAATTTTTTGGTCGTTCTAATTTTACATCGTTTAGTTTGATGAAACGTTTATTTGATGTGATTTTTAGTCTTGATGGTATATTGTATCCAAGTTTATGATTATATGTACAATTTCCTTGTGCCCAAAAATATATATATAAAAAAGAAAAATAAATAAAAGAAATTTTCTTGTATTATTCGTAGATTGAGAAGTCAAATTTCTTTCTCTCACCCCTTCCGATTAAAAAAAGGATAGCTAGGTGTTTGGACGCAAAGTCAACAAAATTTTATAATATATAATTCCTGATTGTAGATTTTAAACTAAACTTAAAACCAAGCTGTATCTTTAATTATTGCTTCTGGGTATTAGGTGTCCTGGTTTTCTTTCTCCAAGGGACTCACAGGATTCCTCAAGTTCTTATCGCCTGCTACTAAAGATGAGCTCTTTGGCAGCAAAGCTGGTTGCACTACTTCTTCTTTTGAATCTAGGCGTTAATTTGGCAATTTCAACGGTCCTTCCGTACGGTAATTTTCTCTTCTGATGATTGTCTTTTTCTTTTGCAGCAGTTTACCCTTATTGAGATTTATTTTTGCCTGCTTTCTTATGTTGAAGCTTCCTTTGAGGCTCTTGGCATTGCATATTCACTATTATCTTCTGTATATGAAGGCGATACGAAGCGTCCATTGTCCCATGTTTTCGACTGCGGAGGCATGTTGACGAGGATTAAAGCAAGAAAAGAAGGCAACTTTGGATGTAAAAATCTAGAAGCTGTTGAACACAAACCGGACCATTCCCGGAGTCTGCGAAGCCTTCTCGGACCGCCTCCTCCACCTATACAGAAAAAGCAACGGGCTATGGATGCCCCTACCCCACCTCGTCCAAATGCTTAAGTTTCTTTGTTTGTTCTATGAACGTCAACCAATCCCAACAACTGAGTTCATATTTCAACTGATCGTCTCATCTTTGTGCATGATTTCTACAACCATATCCCAATATGCAAATGTTTCCCTTTTCTGTTCTTTATTCTGTAGTTCTGGAGATAATTTGCGTAAACGGTGTACTGACCAATAAGAATTCACTGACTAGCACTTTGCAAATTCTGAGTTTTTTAATGCAAGTACCGCACTTGTTCTTGTTTCCATCAGTGCATCATGAAATTTATTCTGAATGACAATGGCTTTAGAAATATATAGCATTAGTTTACTTTTTGCTGAATAAACACATTTTTTTGTCGTTATACTTTAATCTGAATAAATATAATGTTACACTTACTGGTTATAAGTGTTACACATCAAATCGGTTCTTTCCGAACGATTACACCCTTATTCCATTCCTTAGTTTATTTGACACGCCCAAATTTAAAAAATAAAAAATTTTTCATTTTAAGAAAAATAGATCTTCTTAAATTTTTGTATTAAAACATTTAAAATTATTTATTTAAAAAAAAAAAAAACTCTCTAAACAAAAAAAATTTTCATTCACCTAAATAACTTTTCATTTTTAAAAAAAATTCCAAACAACTTTTTATTTTTCATATCTAAAAATTTTTTATTTAAAAAAAAAACCTCTAATTAAAACGGAGCTTATATAAAACATTTAATTTTTGTCATTAGATTTTTTTTTATGATATGGTATCTTTATCAGTAGTGTATATTTTTAAATACTAGATTTCATCAAATAATATAAAAATAAAATAATTAAAATGTGATATAATTTGATACTAATGTGACGGGGAAAATCATAAAACGCAGCATTGTTAATTGGGTCCTTTTTTTCATACTCTATCACAGGATTCTAGTTAGTTATTTATTTTGTTTCACTATTTATTTATTTATTTATTTTTTTTTTTGCGTTATGAGTTCTTCTAAGTTTAAGAAACAAATTTATCCAAACTGACGTGTAGATTTGGAGTCTTCTGGTATCAAGATTCCCAACTTGTAGTAAATAATATGCAAGTTGACCCAACTTTGTTTCCTGGGTTTGACATACCGCTCATACGTTGGGACGAAGTTTCGAACCTTTGTTTTTGTTGCGCCCACTGGTTCATGGAGAACCAACTGGACCTTTATATAAGCCTTTTTTTCTTTTTTCCCCCTTTCTTTCTTTGTCTTCCTAGTTTGCTGATTTTTGTTTGTCAACTTGCAGGATCAATATTCAGGCAGTGGCTAAGAGCCAGCTGTAAAACCAAAAATGTTATACAAAAACGACAGCTTTTGCTCAAATAAAGAATTCTTTTGTTGAACTTGAGTTGCCCGGTGTCTCAGTCACTTGAATGCTTGGGCTTTAACAGACTCTTTTCGTCTTTCTTCAATTCCAGTAGCCTCTTACTAACTCCCTTCCAAAGGGTATTCCACTATATGCTCAACTTCTATTTATTTCGATCTTTTGATACTAAACTCTCGGGTTCTGACCTTAAAAACTCCTAGGCAAACTCCTCCCACTCAAACTTGCCGTAGTGGGGGAACCAAGCACTGTTTCTTATCAAATGTTCCCACCCAAAAGGACAAAAGAAGAGAAGTTTCCTGTATTCTTAGTAGATTGACAAGTCAAAATTTCTTCCTCTTACCCTTCCATGAAAGTAAATAAAGCTAGGTGTTTGGCCTCAAAAGTCAACAAATTTTTATAATATAAAAAAACCCCTTGACAGATTTATCAAATAAAATATAAACATTAAGAAAAACCAAGTTGTATCTTTAAACATTGCTTCTGGGTTTTTGGTGTCCTGGTTTTTTTTCTACAAGGGAGGATTCTCCAAGTTTCTATTGCCTGCTACTAAGATGAGCTCTTTCACAGCAAAACTGGTTGCAGTACTTCTGCTCTTGGATTTCGGCGTTAATCTGACTACTTCAACACTCCTTCCTTATGGTAATTTTCTTCTTTTCTGATGAGTATTTTTCTTATGTTTAAGCTTTCGTTTGGATTATAGATTTAAACTCATAATTCAATTATCATAGAAACAAAAAAAAATTTTGAAAAGTGGGTTTGAAACGGGAACTACGTTCCGTATTGAGGTTTTTGACATTAGTCATTGACTATCATCTCTTGTTTATGAAGGCGACAAGAACCGTCCCTCGTCGAATGTTTTCGACTGCAAAGGCGTGTTGAGGAGGAGGGTTGCACCAAGAAAGGAAGGCAACTTTGGATGTGAAAATCTAGAAGCTGTTCAACACAAACCGGTTCCTTCCCGGAGTCTCCGAGTCTTCCTATTACCACCTCCTACACCTGTTAAAAACAAGCCAAAGGCCATGGTTGAACCTACCCCGCCTCCCCAAATTGCTTAAGCGTCAAGTCTCTTTGTAAATGGTTTAGGAGGTCCTGTTTTTTTTTTTTTTTAATGCAAGAACCATACTTGTACTTCTTTCTATTATTGTTGTCCATTTGAATATCTCACCGAAAATAGTCTATCTCAGTAGTACTATTTTATTTCTTTGGCGTTGACATGTTCATGAGTTAGCAACTGATATTTGATAAATTCAAGTCATTTTGGTGCTTAATTATTTTCCTTTCTTTTTTTTGCGTTTAATGGAACGATTTCTTTGATTGAGCAAACGTTCCAACTTCCATGTATGGCTGTGAAAAAAAATTAGTTTGCAAATTATAACTGAGATCAATAAAACAAACAAAACTGATTTAGATTCTTATAAAATAAATAGTTTACAAGAGGTATAATATAATCGTAACAATACTAAGGCCACGCCCGAGAGAACACTTTCCTTTTAAAAGTTACAATAATTAGGAGGAACATGATGTAGTCCTATTAATTGAAGTAAATCACACTGACATCACTGTATTTTTTTGGAATTACAAAAATACTAATCGTTGAAACTAATAAAGTCATCCTCTGATTTTTTAGAAAAATTACATAAACACCTCTTCTATTAATTAATCCGTCAATTATATTTAAAAACAACAGACATATCTTTCTTTACATTAAAATCTCTTTAGTTATCTATCTAATTATCAAATGATACTTTTACTATTTTTTGATTAAAAATTTATTTTTAATTAATTTTTAAATATTTATATTCATAATTTTTACTTTTATTATTTCTTTTTTAAAATTTATTTATTTTTTTAATTATTCTGATGGATAATTTATATCTTAAAAATATTAAGTAGTATATCATTATAAAACAAATATAATTATAACAAGTGTATTCATAATAATAATAATAATAATAATAATAATAAAATAAAATTATTATTATTTTTAAAATATGGATAAATAATAAAAATTTTAAATAATTATGTTAATTATGTTAATTTTTTTATTTTTTAGTTTTAAAGTAAATTATTATTATTTTTAAATAAAATATCTATTATAATTATATTTTCCATTCTTCAAATAGAATAAAATTATTATTGTAAATTTTTTTTCCTGAAAACTCCCTTTTTATCTTCACAAATAAATGATATTGATTTTAAAAATTAGTCTACTTTATAACTAATATAACCAAACTCTACACACAAATATATATACATATATATTTAATAAAAACACTAATAACACCAAATTTGATGATACGTTTGATATCGTTACAATGTAATTTTTATCCAAACGTAAAATTTTTATATTTAAATATATTTCTTTTTAACAGTATTACGAAAATAATTATTATTCTTTTATTTTGTAAAATAATCACATCAATTTTTTAACTCTAACATTTTTATTTCTACTTTTATTAATCACCTCAAGTTTTTTATTTTAAAATACAATTCAAATACTTTTCATCCAACCACACATTTCATTCAAATACAAAATAAATACTTTTTAATCAAATACAATACTTAATAAACAAAATATATTTAAATATAATTAAAACATAATATGTTTATCAAACAACCTATCAATAACTTATATTATTATTCTTAATACACATATCATACACTTTTAATTTAATGTGTATATGTATGTATTTATATGTATATATATATACAAACAAAAATATAGACCAAAACTACATCTTTAGTGGAAGGTACGGCGGGGCTGGATGGCGCGGTGGAGGACCGACGTGAATTGGATTGCGCCGGGAAAGGGATTTCGCGTGGGGGGGCTGGTGGAAGCTGCTTCGTACAGAGGAGGGAGGCCGAGTTTGGTTTGGGTTCGCGCGGTGGAGGAAGGCGAAAGCCGGTACTGGTTCGCGCTGGGGAGGGCGGCAGAGGCAAGATCAAGCAACGACGGGGACTGCTTCACGGGCGACGACTAGGGACGGCGAACGAGGGCCAACGACGACGTCTCCAGTATCGTCTTCACGAACATAGCTTCACGGGGCGACGGCTCCGGCGAACTCGGGCTCCGGCTTCGCGAGGGTTCCGGCGCAGGGCGACGGCTCCAGTGACTCCTCCAGCACAGGCGAGGGCGCCGGCTTCTACGGTCTCTGGCATGGTGGGTCATGGGACAAGGGAGGGAGGGAGTGGCCTGGACAAAGCCATAGGATTAGGAGTCTCTCTCTCTTTTTTTTGTTTTTTTATCAACTCAGTTTTAAAAAAACATTTGAAAAAAAACACTTAATTTAAAAAAATTAACGATAATTAATTTTTTTCTAATAAGATTAATAACTAAGGATAATTAAAGTATTTTAGTCATTTAATATTTAAATTTAATAAAAAAATCTTGTTATTATTAGTTTTAATAAAAAAGATATGTCCATAAAGAAAAAACAGGATATTAATCTAATTCACTCTACCAATTATTAAGGATCACATCTGGGATTCTCTACCAAATTAGGCCTTTCTCCATATAGCTTTATGGATTGACCCAGTCCTTTTTTGAGGCTCGAGATAATTTCCTGTTTCATTAATTATCTTTCTAATAATATTATATTATATTATTTGAATTTAAAAATTAATTACATAAAAATGATTAAATACTAAAAATGTTAAAATAAAATGATGAATTGTCACAATATTATTAAGAGAGACAACTATTGATACAGAAAAATGATACAGTAAATATCGACTTTGCGATCATATGGGCACACCTTGTATACAATTAATGCCTTTGCACCAGGAAAGGTTGAATTTTAAGTTGTAATGTAATATAATATAGCAATTAGCTTCACATAGCGCGATCTGATGATATTTCTGTTAAAACCAAGCCGGAAAAAATCCCATTACATGACTTAACTTCATTTTTTGTCTAAAAAAAATTTCAGATAAAGAGGATTAAGTCTGATTAATTTAAAATTTATAAAATA
This sequence comes from Antiaris toxicaria, assembly GCA_035233585.1. Lineage (NCBI taxonomy): Eukaryota > Viridiplantae > Streptophyta > Magnoliopsida > Rosales > Moraceae > Antiaris > Antiaris toxicaria. The sequence continues at coordinate 6,139,628 of CP141155.1, forward strand.
AAATGAGAGTTATAAAAGTTCGGTAAGTAAAATAAAAATTATCTTATAATTTAAAGGGCATGAATGAGGATACTACTGAGCCAAACCTTACAAGTTGACATTTTTCTTTCTTTCTTTCTCTGTCTTCCTTGCTTTTTGGTTCTTGTTGAATATCCAAGATGTTACTAAAAAAAAACTATTGGACTTGAGTTGCCCGTTGACTCTAGTCACCTAAATGTTATGTAGATGGTGCGTCAATTGTAATATATCTTTTTTTCTTGGTTCAATTTCAGTAGCCCTTAATTACTCATTTGTAATATGCTCAATCCTATTTAATTTATCTTCATTTCAAGATCTCTTAAATTTCAAATTTGAAAGTGTTTTCAACTTTTTTTTTTTTGGGGGAGTAAATGAGAGTTACAAGCCCTGTGCTGTAAAGAAAAGGACAAAAAAGAAAAGAAAAAAAGGGAGACAAAAAAGTCACAATGGTATATCATAGCCTGATCCTGTTCATATGCTATGTGCTTTTGAATCCACCAAACACGGTTTCTTATCAGATGTCAAAAAATTCACTGTACAAGAATCATTTTCTCCATCCAAATGGACAATAAAAAAAAAAAAGAAGATTGAGAAGTCAAATTTCTACCACTCACGCCTAATTTTAGGTGTTTGCACTCAAAGTCAACAAAATTATTATATAATATATAAATCCTGATTATAAATATCATAAAATAAACTTAAGGCATATTAAGAAAAACCAAGCTATATTTTAAATCTTGCTTCTGTGATTTTGTGTTCTGTTTTCTTTCTAACAAGGGACTCAAGAGGATTCTCCAAGTTCTAATTTCCTACTGCTAAAGATGAGCTCTTTTGTAGCAAAGCTAGTTGTAGTACTCCTTCTTTTCCATCTAGTCATACATCTGGCCACTTCAACACTCCTTCCTAATGGTAATTTTCTTCTTTTCTGATGAGTATCTTTTTTTATGTTTAAGATTTCGTTTGGATTATAGATTCAAACTCATAATTTGAATATCGTAAAAAAAAGGTTTGAGAAGTGGATTTGAAACGGGAGCTAAGTTTCGTATTGAGGCTTTTGACATTAGTCATTGATTATCATCTCTTGTTTATGAAGGCGACAAGAACCGTCCCTCGTCGCATGTTTTCGACTGCAAAGGCGTGTTGAGGAGGAGGGTTGCGGCAAGAAAAGAAGGCAACTTTGGATGTGAAAATCTAGAAGCTGCTCAACACAAACCGGTTCCTTCCCGGAGTCTCCGGGTCTTCCTATTACCACCTCCTACACCTGTTAAAAACAAGCCAAAGGCCATAATTGAACCTACCCCGCCTCCTCAAATTGCTTAAGCTTCAAGTCTCTTTGTACATGGTTTAGTAGGGTTTTTTTTTTATTTTTTATTATTTTTAAATGCAAGTACCATACTTGTACTTCTTTATATTATTGTTGTCCATTTGAATATCTCACCGGAAATAGTCCATCTCAGTAGTATTATTTTATTTCTTTGGCGTTGATTTCATGAGTTAGTAATTGATATTTGGTAAATTCAAGTCATTTTGGTGCTAAATTATTTTCTTTTTCTTTTTGGTTTAATGGTACAAATTCTTCCATCTAGCCAACGTTCCAACTTCCACTTATGGTTGTGAAAAAAGATGAGTAACTGAGATCGATAAGATAAGCATAACTGATTTAGATTCTTCTAAATTAATAATAGTTACAAAAGGCACAATATAATCCTAGCAATCACTTGAGACCACGCCTGAGGGAACACTTTTCTACCCCCACCATTAATGTCTTTCTTCTCAATGGAAAATAACTATAGTAAATAACTTTTTTTTTTACAAAAATATTGAAATAAATAGTAAGTTTTTAACATATTTAAAATATTTAGTAGATTTATTAGATAATTTTTTTTGAAAAAATAAATAGTAGACTTATTTGATAAATAAAAAATTTATTATCTCAATAATAGATTTATAAGAAGGTAATAAATCTTTTATTTGATAAATCAAATTGTATACTTCTTCAAATACCCTTGCGGATTGATCCAGCCCTTCTTCGAGGCCCAAGATCATATAGGCCCACCTTTGTGCGCGACTAACCAACACCTCTACACCAACAAAGTTGAATATCAAGTTGTAATATAAATACAAATATAGGGATGTGTGTGTGTGTGTGTGTGTGTATATATATATATATATATACACACACATATGATTGGTCTTATATCCGATAGACATATTTTATCGGATTTTTCTGGCTCTTCATTGCTCATCGTTGGATTAGAAACAAACGGTCAGATTTGAGCAGGGGAGAGGAGGGGTGAGCTTGGTAAAACACTGTCATGAGTGTAGGTAGAGCGCATATTAAAATAAAAATAACATGAAAAAGCAACTTATGTGAATTGCTGACATTATGTAAAAAGCAACTTCTGGCTGGCAAGAAAATCAAACATAAAATAATTTTACCTTTTCATCTCTTTCTTATCTGCTTTTCTTCTTACCTCTCTTGCAAATCCATGTCTTCACTCTCTCTCTTTCTGATTTCTATTCAACTCCATCTTTCTCTACTCTTTCTATTTCTCTCATCTGTTTTAAAAATCTCTTTTGTTTTGAGAAATATCTAAATAACTTTCTGAAAATATTGTTTCCCTCAACTCTCTCGCTCTAAATCATCTTCATCTCTTCCCTTCAGAAAACTAACTTTCAGGTAACATATGTTATTTAATTTGTTCTTCCATAAGAATTAAGAAATGAAGAACATTTTTCGTTTAAAAAGGAAATCCTGTGGTAGTGACTACTCTTATGTGTGACTGTGCATTCAGTGAAAGACTCTTGATCTTGGTAGCGTCTTTTAGATCTTTATTTGCTTAGGCCGATAAGGACAAACGGCAGAAGGTCTGTAGAGATTTGAGAGGATTTAATTTCTTTTATTTTAAACTTTCATAAGGATATGCATTTATAGTGTGCTATAACGTGAAATGAACAGAAAGAGGGAGGGAGAAAGAGGATTTAATTTCTTTTATTTTAAACTTTTAGATCTAATGATTGTTAGTTTCAATTCATATTGTCACCAAATTACGCTTTGCATTTTACATTCATTTCCTATAAAATTACATCTCCTTCGTTTCAATGCCATATCTCTATCGAAGTTACTATTTCAATTGTCCTTTTTTTTTATTTTATTCCACTCACAATTATCTTTCTGCTCTTCATTTGAATATTATATGTTTTTTTTCCCTAACATGCTTCATTCTTCACTGTCCTTCCCTCAGACTTTTTTTGAAAGCCTCACCAATAGTTCGTCACTTGTCTTTATCCTAACAATCTTCATAAACCACATCAGTGCCGTCTCATATCGGAAATAAGACTAGTTATATATATAAATATAGATGAAATGTCTCGTATCTAATATAGTATATTATTCAATATTTGTGACTTTTTATTTATAAATTAATAATAATTAATTGATTTATTTGTAATTTAATATTTAAAATACTGTCACATATACTATTTAGATATTGATATAAAAGATAAATAGTACGAATAAAATTTACATTGAAATCACTTAATCAGTGTGATATACTACAAAAGAAGTTATAAAGAGAGCGTATAGGAAGAGTGCTAAATAAAAGCTGCTCCCTATGTAAATATATTACACTAATATTTGCAAATGAATTCTCTTGTATGTTTAGGAACAAATTTATGGTCCATCCAAACTGACTTGTAAATTTGGAGTCTTCTGGCATTAAATTGCTCAGCTAGTTGTAAATATTGCAAGTTTATGCAATATCAGGTGCTGACTTTGACAATCAGTTCATATATTGACACAAAGTTTCAAGAAGAGAACCAACTACCCCTTTATATAAGCCTAAGGCTCAAATCTCAACCGTATTTCTCAAATTTTAATGTTATTCTCATTTTATTTTTTTAAACGCAGAGTTCCCCTTCTTGATAGGGTTTTTATTAAAAACGAGTGAAAAAAGATATAGTGATAGTTAGCTTTACTTAATCAAATCTATTTAGTTTCCTATTAAATACAAACATAAAAATGATCAGATCACAACACTTATCTATTAATTTAGAAAAAATAATAGAAAAGTTAAATGAGATTAGTTTAAAATTCAAGAAGTAAAATTGGAGTTTTAAAGCGAAAATTATAAGAAAAAAATGATCTTGAAATTTGAGGGGTGTAGGTGAGAGTAATCCAAAACCAAAACTTTCAAGTTGACATTATATTTTTCAATTTCTTTGTCTTCTTTGCTTTCTTTTTTTTTTTTTTTTGTTTTCTTTTTTGTTTGCCAACTTGCAGGATCGACATTCAGGTAATTGCCAAGAGCTAGCTGTATAACCAAAAATGTTATACAAAATACAGAATTCTTTTTTTTTTAACTTGAGTTGACTAATGACCACCCCAATCTTGTAAATATAGAATTCTCTCTCCCTTTTTTCTCTATACTTTTATCCATCACATTACATATTCATTATTAAAATACAATTCAAATACTTTTTACCGAAACATACATTATATTTAAATGTAAATACTTTTTCTTTAAATACAAATTATATTTAATACATTATATTCGCAATGCGTTTACCAAATAGAGCCATAGTGTGCCTGTAATACACCTCTAGGCATTTTAAACTGCAGTTTAGCAGAAACTTTTCTTCCTGGTTCAATTTCAATAGCCTCTAAACTAATAACTCATTTTTTGATCATTTCAGGAGCTCCATATTTCGAATCGTGAGTTTTTTCCTTTTCTATGAAAAAGTACACTGAACAAGTACAATTTTCTCCCATTCAAGAGGCAAAAGAAAGAACGTTGAGAAGTCAAATTTCAACCTCTCACCCCTTTCCATGAAAATATGGGAAAATTAGGTGGTTGCACTCAAAGTCAACTAACTTTTATAATATATGAATCAAAAAAAAAAAAAAAAAGCCAAGCTGCATCTTTAAATCTTGCTTCTGTAGATTTTGGTGACCTGGTTTTCTTTCTAAAAGCTACTCAAGAGGATTCTCCAAGTTCAGTTCTTATTGCCCGCAACTAAAGATGAGCTCTTTCACAGCAAAGCTTGTTGCAATACTTCTTCTCTTGGATCTAGGCGTTTATCTGGCTACTTCAACCCTCCTTCCTTATGGTAATTTTCTTCTCTTTTAGATTGTCTTCTCTTATGTTTAAAGTTTCATTTTAGGCTTTTGATGTTGTTCATCGACTGTCGTTTCTTGTTTATGAAGGCGACAGGAAGCGTCCATCGTCGCATGTTTTCGATTGCAGAGGTGTGTTGAGGAGAGTTGTTTCAGCAAGAAAACAAGGCAACTTTGGATGTGAAAATCTAGAAGCTGTTGAGCGCAAACCGGTCCCTTCCAGGAGTCTGCGAGTCCTCGCATTACCGCCTCCTTCACCTATGCAAAACGCGCGGCAGAGTATGGCTACCCCACCTTCTTCAGTTACTTAAGTCTCTTTGTTTGTTCCATGCATTTCAATAAATCCTAAGAGCCGAGTTCATATTTCAAATAATAATAATCGTCTCATTTTCACATAACTTTCTGTTATCATATAAAAGTGTGTCCTTTTCTGTTCTGAACTTCAGGAGATCAGTGAGTAGCTATTTGCTAATTTTGAGTTTTTCTTAGTGCTTGTAACATACTTGTACTTGTTTCCGTTATTGTTGTTCATTTGAATATCCTCACAGTTTCTCAGAATATCAATGCTATAAAATAATGGTAGGAAATAGTCTACCTCTCAATAATATTATTGTTAATTCTTTGGCGTTGATTTATTCATCAGTTGGTATTGAAATGCTCAAATATTCTGAAAAATAGCAAGGCCTAAGAGCACTAGGTTGTGTATCTATTTACGTGTAATCAGATTGAACACGAATTGGAGTAGGATTCACGATGTGAATTTAAAGTCAGACTAAAGTTATTAATTAAGTTATATATGAGTCACTGCAAATTCTATTCATGCGTTTATATTTGAAAATTTTCATATAGTTTTTTTAATGAATACATTTCACATCATTTTGTGATCATTATCTTTTTGCTTAATGGTAGTGTTGCACAGCTAACGTTAAAACTCGGCCAACTTGTGCAGGATTAAATCTACACAACTGGTGAAAAGACTTTAATTTTGGAAACCTTTATATGCAAGCATTTAAATTTCTGCTTCATCCGCGGGGGCCGGGGGTGGCCATGGTCCAACTAACCTTTTCTTTTTAATTTAATTTAATGGATTTATTTTATTTTATTATAATGAGTATATATGTATATAAATTAGTCTTAATTCTTCTTAAATTAATAGTTTTCTATATTTCATTGAACAAACAATTTTGATTTTAAAAGATTAAATAGTTTTATTAAAGAAGAAACCCAAAGAATACCTCTAAAAATTCACACATCTGAAATTTTGTCTCACCTAAAATGGTTTCGGGGTGTTTGTCTTCTTTTAAGAAAAGTTAAAAATCAACCTAATATATCTTTTCAAAAGTTATCCAAACCAACTAAAAAGGTGTATAGTTATCATTTGATAATCTGTCGGAATATTATTTGGTATTTTACTGGATTTTTAATTTTTTTTTTATATTAGCTTAGTTTAAATATGTATTTTTTTTTAAATTTATCATTTTAAAAATATTATTTATCATATAATTTTTTTCACTTTGTAAACAAACAATCATAAATATTATTTTAAAAAAAAGTAACAAAAAAATTAAAATAATCAAAATACTAATGTCTTGTTTATTTACCGCATTACATTCGTATTACGTTTAAATATAATGTAATTTTTATTCAAATGTAAAAATATTGCATTCAAATATTAGTTATATCACATTTTAAATCTAATATAATCACTATTTATTATTTTACCTTTTTTATTACTTATATTAATTACATCACATACTTTCTTTCTCTATCCCTTTTTTTTTTCTTTTTTTACCTATCACATCACATATTCATTATTTAAATATAATTCGAATACTTTTCACCCAAGCACATATTGTATTCAAACATAATGCAAATATTATTGTCAAAATACAAATTTAATTTAATACATTGCATTCAAATGTAATACAAATGCAATGTGTTTATTAAATATCCCCTAAATATTTCGAGAAATAGGGAGTTGAGAGAAACAATGAGGGAAGAGAAAGGAGAGAGACCGTAGAGCGGGGCGGTGTGCATAAGAGATTATAGCAGCGTATAGTGTTCATGAATCACAACATGATGACGCCGATTGTGTATGGAGATGTTAGTATAATCTTGATGAAAAAATTTTTTTGACCCCCTATATAAATTCTAGCTCCGTCACTAAATCCCTATTATAATATTGAGACCAATGCATGAGTTAAGAACTTATTTATAAGTATTTCCATTAAAAAAAAAAAAGATTTCTAGTAGTTATAATGTAAGATAGTTATAATCACAAAAAATAATCTAAAAAAAAATATAAATCCATATCTAACTCTTAAAGTTATTGTTTCCCCCGCATTTTCTTTCTTCGTTTCAAGAAAAGTAGGTGGCTTTGGATGTTTTATGTGTGGACAATAATAGAGAAAATTAAGCATATATACATCTTTTTCAAATTAAAAAAAATTAATATTTGAATATAATAGGTTCATTAGCCATTTTTTAATGATGTTCTCAGATGAGAAGTTGTTATTTGCTTAGTTTGCTTGCTTCTTTGGGATTGCATGTCATTATATGGAATTTTAGTACTAGCAATTAGTTAATGTGTAGTAAATGAGTAGGTGGTTGTTAATTTGAAGTTCTTATTTGTGGTAATCTATCAGTTAATCAAATGTTTCATTAAAGTAATATATTAATTTATAGATGTTTACATTGATAAATCTCTGATTAAATCCACTCAGCTAATTATTGAGTGTGCCCCAACGCAATATATTCAAACAGATTTATGAATTGGGGTCCTTGTGAAATACATGACTCTCCATTTAATTCCATTTAATTTTCTTCTTTATTGCTGCTAAACAAAAGTTTGTCTAAGCAACAAACAAAGGTAGGCCAAATACAGCAATTATAACCAGTTTCGTGGTCTTTCAGCTCCATTACAATAAGAATATTTCTATTTATCGGAGACTTGCCAAACTTTTGTAAGTTTTTGTTTTTATAAGAGAAATCGAGACCCGCATACAAATATCAATTTAAGAAGAGTAGGCTTTAATAAAGATGAGTTTATACGTTAACATTTTCTTATAACGAATTGGATTTTAGCACCAGTCTTCATCTTTTTCTAGGTATAACACTGTGTATATGATTTTTTTCTTGAAAATTTAATCATTGAATTTACAACATAATCCCAATTATCTCAAATTTTAATGGAGGTAAATTTTTAGATTGATTTTTTTTATCACCTATTGTCCTTGAACTTTTTGTTGTTTGGCTCTTAATTTTTCTTAAAATAATATTTTTTTTTTCCAGATTTAGATCCAGATTTAGTCTTAGAATTCCCCCAAAATTAACCCCTATTACATATTGCAGCTAATTACTACTCTTTAGAAATTGAAGGATTAAATTACCAAATATAATAACAATATAAAGTATTAGTCTCACTTATCAATCTCACTTTGTCACCTAAAATTTTAAAACTCTTGTGTTAAAATGGAAAAAAAAAAAAAAATCCTAAACCTGGTGTAACCCAGAAATTAAGGGCTTGTTTGACCATGTTCTCTATTTTTAGTTTTCAAAACTATGTTTTCAACAAAGACAATTCTCACGTATTCTCAAAAAACACATGGTGTTTGACAATTGTTTTTTGAAATTAGATTTACAAAAATGGAAAAAAATGTATTGATAGAGGTTTTTTAAAAACTCTTCAAGATCTGGTTTATGGATAGGAGTTACAGTTTCAAAACTAGGGTCAGAATTTAAGATCAGAATTGGATTTTGAGACGGGGTCATGATCGGGTTTTGGGACAGGGGTTTGGCATTAAGATTCTGGTCAAGAGTCGAGATTCATGACCTAGGTCTGGATTTGTGACATGGGTCGAGATTCAGGACTAGCATTAAGGTCTAACTTGGGGCCAAGATTCGGAACCATGGTTGGGGTTGAGTTAGATTTCGGGCTAACCCCAACTCCAATCCTAGTCTTAAAATTTTGACCCCAATCCCTAAATCTGACCTTGACATTGACACCGACCCTAACCTCGACCTCAATCCGAGTTCTACCTCTGTCTAAAATCTTGACCCTAATGCAAGTTTGAAATCAAACCTTGACTCCTATCTTAATACTTGATCCCGACCCTATTCCTGAATCCCAATCCCAACCCTGGTTCCAAAACATGACCCCGACCCTCATCCTGTCCTTGACCTCATCTCGAAACTTGACCACAACCTTGTCCCGTTTCCTGTCCACGACCCCTATCTCAAATTTTGACCACCATCTCGAAACCTGACCCCAACCCTGACCTTGAATCTTGATCTTGATCCCCAACCCTGTCCTAAAACTAGTCCCAATTCCTGACCCATAACTAAATACAAGTGGAGTATTTTTTTTTTTTAATAAAAATGCATCATACGATTTTTTTTAAACATTAAAAACTACCAAATGTTGTTTTCAGATTTTCTATTTTTGGTAACTCTTTTTAAGAAACTATTCTAAAAAAAATTAGCCAAACACATTATTTTTATTTTGGAGAATTAAAAATAGTGTTTAAAAAAAAAAAGAAAACCCTCTTAAGTTACATGGCCAATCAAGCCCTAAATAAATTGAATTCTATCCACAAGTCATACATAGCACTCGTTTATCTTCTCCATAGAATTGTAACCATTTATCTCTTTATGTCTTCTTTAATTAATAGTTGTTGCCCTGTTAGTTTTTGTTATAAAAGTCAAGTACTGGGCTTGTTAATGAAAGCTACACGATACGTAATTTAAGGAACTCTTCTTCTTCTTTTTCTTTTTTTAATTTAATAAAAATTTTCTTTTTCTGGATCGGATTATTTTCAAGATCAAAATCATACTTTACCCTGATATCAAGATTATTTGTGCTAGATTTTAAACCTCCATATAGATATTCCTTGTTGCTTCATGTCACATTGCTTTAAGTTCCAACATTACTCACAAAACGAAAAGAAAAAAAAATCCCTTCAAATTATCATTTCTCTTTTTTTTTTTTAACTAAAAAATTAGCATTTCTCCGATGTATTGTTTTCCAGAAAAGTTGGTAGTAATTTCCACTCTTCTGTTGCTTCTCATGGGCTATTTTCCAGCAACTTCAGCACTACAACATGATGGTAATCCATATATGTTTTTGTATATAATTATGTATATATGCGTATTTAATGTTATATAATGTCTATCAGTCTTTTGTTTTATGACAAGAAGTGTAATATTTGAAATTTGTTGAAGCAGGTGACGGAAACTGGAGAAGAGAGGGTTGTTTTGGATGTCGTAGATTGGCTATTAACAGAAATTTTACGATCCTACGTTCCGATCAGTCTCCACCGCCGCCGCCTGAGGACGATGGAAAGAGAGCTATGACTGTGCCGCCGGCTCCGGCATCGGATTTCTTGTTTCATTAGTTCGGTCAGATTATCCATGTTTGCTCCGATTACTAATCAACAGAATAATAGTGTTTTGTTGCTATTGTTCTTGTTCTTGTTCTTGTTCTTATTAAAAGTTCCATATTCTGGTCCAATATGCATACAGATGGTAGCACTTGATCTGTTCTTTGTAGCCAAAGGACATATCTCTCTATTAAAAATAATAATAATAAAATAAACACTAGCTTGTGATTGTGGTGTAGTATATATTGCATGCAACAACGTGTAGGAATATAATAAGGATATATATTAGTTTATTTTCTTATTGATAGAAAAGAAGGAAGTCATTAAAAAAAATAAGGAAAGAGAAAAGGAATGACCAAGCTTGAAGGAAAATATATAAGTCCTATTTTGTTATTGTGTGTGTGTGTGTGTGTGTGTGTGTGTGTGTGTGTGAGATATATATATATATATTTTTTTTTTTTCCTTTGGTTGCTTGTAAAGCTCGGTCTAGTCTTGTATATATCAAATCCCAGATACTCTTAAATACAGATACAGTGGTGTATTACTTCCTATTGAAAACCACCAAAATTGTTGGATATTTCCACGACGTCATTAATACTTTTGTACTGAAGAATCTTTAGCTCACAAAATCAGTGATGATCATTTTGTTAATTATTTTTTTAGATTATTTTCTTTTAGATAAGAGATAAGTAAAGTGGCACAAATATAATTCACGGTTAGATCAACCAAAAGACATTTAAAAAATATATATATCATCGTAGTTAATAAATAAATCGCATTAAATGATCTTATCTAAATAATTACCAACTGAAAAGGACCAGTGGACACTTACATACCATAAGTGCACCTAAGTGTCTTAACAATAAAACTTTTGTTGAATTTTCAATTATTTTGTCGTGATGGTTGCGGAAATTTTCTAAGCTGGCGAAAATTGTGGCCTATGAAAGCAAAATTGAAAATAATCCACATATTGGGCTCTTGTGGGGAATATGAAAATTTTGTTATCAATTTTTAGTATTCCTTTTATAAGGAATGTAATATTTTGTAACCAACAGTAGAAAGATAAGAAAACTCAATTAGATTTTGATTCTTCATCATTTATTATAATCACGGTTGGAATGATAGACTAAATTTTATAAATGTAACTACCGATAAATATAACCTATTTAAAAAGTAAAATTTAAACAGACAAATCAGTAAAACTCAAATAATTTTATAATACATCATCGATGATAGTGACATGATAGTGTTATGATGTAATAATTAATTTGTATAGGCATTTTGGATGCCGCTATTAAAATAGTCTTTCTACCTTGTTTATTTCATGAAGTGTTCAACCTGGTTTAATGACACTATCTAATATTAGGCAAATCCTTTTCCTAAACCCAAACATGTTCCTATATGATATAGTTGATGTGTCCAAAAACATATGTAGGACGTTTTATTGGGAGCCTTCACTTCTATTCGTCAAAGGTTCGATCATTTTGCACGCAAGAGTCTGCTTCTTGATAAGGACGATGGTTTACTCTTTGATCTTGGGTTGATAGCTATTAAAACCCTAGGGTTAGGATCATCTCCATTTTGTTGAGGTCTCAGTAGACTCCTTTGATAGCAATGTCCGAAGGCATGGAGGTGGTATCGATCCCCTTTTACCAATAATTTATATGAAAAATGCTAACAAAACAAACAAATTACTAATTCTAATCATCTTATTGAAATAACAAAACCAGTTTCACAAAGAAAGTAAGAGAACAACAGGTACACATCAATATTGCCCTTTAGGACAACTTCAAACAGAGAGTTTTCTGAACCACACTTAAGAAGCTACAAAAGAGAGAACTTCCACGGAAAACAGCTTATTTGAACCTGATAGAAAGCAACAAAGTGAAGTAACTAAAGATTAGCCTCGTAACTTTTCTCATCAATGATCCTGATCCTTGGCCTCTTCTCTCCTACTTTTGAACATTTCCCCTATCATAGATGTAGTAAAAAATGACACCCTCCCAATGTGTTTGATCTTATAGTTTTCCGGACCCCCGTCAGGCTTCAACCGCTCAGCGTGATCGTCGAGCAAAGGAATCAAACACAACTGCTTCAGCGCAGTGACAAACTGCAGGCCTTCAGGTAGCATCCTCAGCTTCATGCAGCTATGCAGCATGAGGTGTTTCAAGCTTGGAAATGCTCCTTCTTCAAGCTCTGTCCACTCCTCTAGAACATAAGAAGCAATGGTCAGTTTCTCAAGCTTTGGAAATCCACCAGCCCGGCAAAACTCCTTCCCCATTTCTTTTCTGTCATAAGCATGCCATAGTGTTAAGTTCTTCAAGTTTGGTAAGAGCTGAAGAACCAATGCCGGATTCTCCGACAGATGAGAGTAGCCCAACCTTATGTTTGTAAGCCTCTCCAACGAGCCAAGCCAACTCGGTGTCTTCTCGAGAGCGCCTTCAAGGCGAAGCTTCCTCAGAGATAGTGGCGGCAAAAATGAATCCAAGAGCGCAAGTTTTGCCTCCAGGTGGGTATGTTTTGCTTCTAGAGATAAGCTCAAAAGGCCTTGCATCTTCATAATCGAGGAAGACACCTCATTGATATTCTCTTCAGTCAAACACATCACTCCTAGCCTCCTGAGCTGTGTCAAATTACCTAGTTCTCCTCCAATGCCATCACTAGGATCGACGCCTGTAAGTGTCAGGAGGTTTCGGAGACTTCCTATGCCCGGTGGTAATTTCACCCCACAAAATCCATGGTTGTTGAGCATTTTGAGATGCCTGAGGTTTACAAGACTTAGTACCCAATGAGGCAATGCTGTTATGAATCCACACCATCTGATATCCAAAGTTTGAAGGGCCTTTAGATGACCGAGGCTCTCTGGGAGCTCGCTTATCTCAGTGTTTTTCCAGCAAAGATATGTGAGGAGTGTCATTTCTCCAACTTCATCCGGTAGGCTTTTGATTTTGGCACTTTCTAGATCGAGGACTCTCAAGAATTTTGCACCGTTGTGCTTAAACCAATTGCCTCTCTCTTCAAAAAATTTTTGGTTTCCGACGAGAAACAGAGACCAAAGTTGGTGATCATCATCCTCTTTCAGCATGTCTAGACTAGAAACCATGCGACGCGCTTTCTGAGGGACAGTCACTGAAGCCTTTAGCTTTCCTTCCTCTATCTTTCGGAGACAGAAATTGCGGTAATCCGGAGGAACTAGCAGTTTAGTACCGTTGCCCGTGTGTTCATCATTGATTTCAAGCATTCCCTTGTTGACAAGTTCGCATATACACTCTTCCGCTATATCCTCCATCACTTTCCCTTCTTTATTATCTTCAATCAGACCTTCAGCTACTAGTAGCCGAATAAGCTTCCCTTTATGAATCAAGAAATTCTCCGGGAATATGCAGCAATACATCAAACAATTGCAAAGGAGTTGGGAAAGATTCTCGAAAGCTGATTCAAATGAAAAGGAGGCTGAATTGTATGAAGAAGAAGAAGCTGATGCCTCACCTTTTATCCCTTGAGAGCTCTTCTGGACCTCAACACCGTCTTCAACAGTGGTTGAGTTTTTAAGCTCTTTCTTTCTTTTGATGGCTTCCGAAAGGCGAAAATCAATCTTCTGCATGTCATTTCTGAAGCAATCGGTTAGTGTTGTTCGATCATCGGTCTGGCTAAGAAACTTCTCCACATGATTTTCCATGTCATTGATGATATCTCTCATTTCATTTGCACCATCTTCTGTGTAATTGCCTGTATCATCAAAGAACTGTCCTATCTCCTTAAGCTTGTTCACCACCTTCTCTATATGATCTTCAAGTCCCGAAATTACTTCCTTTTCTTGGATCAACAGAGAATCTAGTCTCTGCAAGTAAGACTTTACACCAGAGTCTGCCATACCTTTCCCTATTGAAATAAAATAAAACAAAAAAACAAAAAAACAAAAAAAGAAAAATCCAGATGCTGAGAAATTATCCAGAACAACAAAATTCTAGTTGATCAAATAGGAAGAGCTTACTTTTTCCAAGCCAGAGAGCCTTGACCACCGAGAAAAATATAACTAGGGCACCAGCAAAAAAGAGGATATTCGGCTTGATTCCAATTGGCTACAAGTTTTCAGACACATCTGACATTCCTAGATAGAAACATGGGAATTGTAGCTTGCAGGTTCTTTGATGTGTCTTGGTGATCAAGTTTTTGCGAAGAAAATTGAAGAAAAATGCTTCGCCGTCTTCTTTTTTTATTATTTTTTATTTTTGGTACCAGGTCGACATTCAATTTTTTAATTTGAAAGAAAATTTCGTAAGTTTCGAACCAAGCACCTAAAATCTTGAACCCTACGATGAACAATAAACAAAATAAAGTAGGTTTCTTGAGTTTGTTTGTATCACTCTTCCAAAGAAAATTTCTTTTATATAGAGAAATAATCAGAACATTAGAATATAACGTTTTATTTGTTTATTATATTACATTCATCTTATGTTTAAAAACAATATAATTTTCATCTAAATACAAAATTATTATATTTAAATATTAATCATAACACATTTTAAATTTAATACAATCACTGTTTATTTTTTTATTATTTTTATTATTTTTACTAATCGCGTCACATATTCTCTTTTTAGTCTGTTATTCTCTTTTCTTTTATCTATCATATCACATATTTATTATTTAAATACATTTTATATTCAAATAAAATATAAATATTTTTTATCTAAATATGAATTATATTTAAATATAATAAAATATATAACGTGTCAAACATTCTGAGCGTCAAATTTATCCGTCATGACTAGTGAATTCGGTGATGTGACATGTACATGTTCATTGCCTTGACAATTTTCATAGTTGTTAGAGCCATTCAGGAAGTTTGTGGGCCAAAATGGCAAGCTAGCCCGACTAAGTGTGGTTATGGGTAGACCTTCAGTCTACTTTAGCTTGGAGCTCGGCCCATATGTGAACCTACATTATTATTATTATTATTATTATTAGTTATGTATTTGATAGGGTGGTTTGTACGATTACGATTCTAAAAGCACATTTATGGATTGTTATTTTAATTATAATAGTTTCAGGTATTTTAACCTTTAATTAGATAATTATAGAAGATTTAAAATCCAAGCCAATACATTAAGCGAGGGCAAAAAATATAAAAAATATCTATTTAACAGATTATTTTCATAATTCTCTCTATTCTATTTAGATATATATATATATATATTGCCTGAACTGATTCGCAAAGTTGTAGCAGACTTTTAATTTCAACAAATTACCTAATGATTTTGATAAAATCTCATAAAATATTCTAAATTGATGGCAGGTCTTAAAATTTAGATAAAAGCACCTTCACACGCATCATCATGTTAGTTTGTTTAGAAACAAAAACTAAAAGGTTGAATGATGACAGAGTATGTGTATATTGCAAAGAGGCGTTTATCTTTTTAATTTTTAAAATATTTCTCTCAACTTTGGCGACTGTACAACACTTTATCAAATGCATAAGATAATTTAATAAAACTGCAAGTTTAAGGTGGTGTTTGGTAAACGCATTACATTTTGATTGTATTTAAATGAAATTTATTTTTTAAATGTTGTATTTGGTTGAAAAGTATTTGTTTTGTATTTAAATGAAATGTGTGTTTGGATGAAAAGTATTTTAAAATTGAAAAGTTGATGTGATTGGTAAAAGTAGAGATAAACAGTGGAATTGAAAAGTTGATGTGATTGTTTTAAAAATATTTTGAATAATAATTGTTTTCGTAGCACTGTTGTAAAATTTATGTTTGGTGTAAAATTATATTGTGTTTGAGTAAAATTAAAATTAAATATTTTCTCCAAATGTCCCCTAAGTGACAACTTGTTAATTCACTCATAATTCAAGTAGTAAAAGCAAGACAACATCACAAATAAAAAAGGGGAAAAAAAATTAATTGTATAATATTTTGGCTTTTACACCTACTAAGAAATCGTGGTTGCAATTTTGTGATCTCAAGCATTCTCTGTAATCGACATTCATTCACTTTAAATTTCTTATCTTTCTCTACTTTTTTCTCCACAATGGTTTATTTGGATGCATGTCCAAATATGGGCATGATCTGAAAATAGATTAAAAAAAAAATTGTTTAGCAAAATTTTGTCTATATTTATTTCTGTGTTAGACATCAAAATTTGTTCATAACTGAAAAGACTTTTATTTCTCATTTTGAACTTTTTTTTAACAATATTTGATCTAAATTTGGAACAATTTTCTCCTTCCTATTTACTTTTTTCATCTCATTTTTTGAATGGATCTAATTTTACTAAATAACTTTTCTATTCTAGAAATAGAAAATTTTTATCCATCTAAACACTATTTATTTTAGGATTAAAAAAAATATCCATTCTCAAAACAAGACATTTTTTCTTTTTTAAAAATAAACATTTCATCCGAATAAATAGTTAATTTACTGTTTATATACGTGAGTGATCTTACCTGGTGAGTTAACATGAGGGAATTAATTGATAATTTGATAGATTTTTCACTGTTAACAACTATCATTACAAAATGAAAATTTATATTTAAAAGTTAAGATTAAAGTTACTTAATCTTTTTCCTTTTTGCAGGAAATAATCTCGATCTTTTCTTGTCATGGAAGTAGATAGTTATTATTACAAATCCATGTACTATTATCAGAAAATACATTCTATAATAGTGAATGGAGTTTTTTCAGAAGGATCTGAATCAGTTTCAAATGATCTATCTTAATTTGCATGTCATTACACGTGGAGGATTAAATTTAAAAAAAAAAAAGGTAACGACAATGAAAATTTTGAACGACAATATTTACAATAAAAGACAGTAGAAAGGGGTAACACGGGAAGGAAAAGGTGGATTAGATGACAAGAAGAAATAAATTAGAACTTAAAAGCAAAATGGCGGCAAAATCGAAACGACAAAAAGTTGGAAACGACTCTTTAAGTTTAGTGAAAGTGAAGCAAACGATAATGAAAGAAGCAAACGGCAAAGATTGATAACTGGAAAACGATAAGTATAGGAAAATTGCCATTTGCATTCACATCACATAACTCGAAGAGGACGTAAAGAGAAGGTGGGGAAATGGAAACGACAATGAAACTTTAATAACTGGAAAACGACAGTAAACAGCAACAACAAAAAAGCGGTAAACGACAATAAATAATAAAAAGAAAAAAAAATTGAAAATGACAAAGAAGGAGAAGAAACAATAAAACAGAAACGACTATTAAAATGAAATGACAAAAAACTCCTACCAAACTTCCATTTATTATATATTTGGTTATTATTATTTTTTCTAAATTATATTTTACAATATCTTCGTCTATATTTATCAAATCATTACATGACGCTTTCGACAATCATCACATGGTTTATTTTTCTTTCTTTTTTCTTTTTTATGTTAGCACGTGCTCTACAACTATTGTTCTATACATCATAATATTTGTTTATAGTTCCTTAAAAAAAAAAAAAAAAAATCTGTTGTCCACAGCAAAAAGAATTTCAACATCATGGGTAAAGCTGTAATTTGCATTTCTTTATTATCGTGCTTATAGCTCTGTCCATTGCCTATCCTCTACACTTTTCTTTTCTTTTCTTTTTCCCCACCTTTCGACCCCCCTAAGGATCACCTAATTATACTCTATACTTCAGGTGCTCTTCGCAAGCTTCTTTTGCTCTTTCTGAAAAGACTTAAAAATATCATTGCAATACAATAGCTGAGTAGCTGAGAGAGATTCTTTGTTTGAACGGGAATCAGAATCCCAACAAGTAGGCTTGCCAGTTCGGTCCACACATGGACGCTTAGACAGCTATCTACGTGATTGGGCCACAACCCATGTCCTTACCTACCAAGTCCGGTTCAGAAATTACTGCTCAGATCAGCCTGCTTTCAAAAAAGAGCTCTTTGCGTCTGTAGAGGTTGGGTCCCATCGCATAAATGTGCCGTGGGATGCAATTAGAGGAGTTGGGGCTTGCGGAGTCCTCTTGCTGATCTGCTTGCCCACTTTGAAGCCGTGGAAGGGGGGGTGGAAAAAGTACTCTTTTTTTATTTTTTTTTATACGAAGACAAATCTTATTGATGAAAAGGAAATGAAAATAGTTTTATTCAAATCTTTTCCCTTTTATTTATATTAACTCTTTAAAAATTGAAAATTTTCTAGGTAAACACCTTTTTTGTTAGTCAAACGAATATTTGTATTTTATTTGTTTATTGTATTGTATCACAATGTAACTTTTATTTAAATACAAAATTATTACACTCAAATACCAATCATATTATATTTTAAATCTAATACAATTATTATTAATTATTTTACTCTTTCTATTATTTTTACCAATCACATCACATACTCTCTTTCTCTCTCTCTTATTTTTCTTTCTACTTTTATCAACCATATCATATATAATACAATTTAGATTCTCTTCATCTAAACAAACATTGCAAAATCATTAGCTTTTGAAATAATAATGAGAAAATTACTCCTACTTAAAAAAAAGGAAATGATACATTAAGTAGCTATTTTACAAATTTCACTCATATTTCAACAAAGTGCAAAAATACAATGCAGGTCAAATTAGGGAAATTCTAAATTAATTCCAATCAAGATAAAAAAAAAATCATCGGAGACATGAAAAACTTATTGTGAAAAAGAACGATTCAAATTTACAGAAATTCCATAATAAAAGCAAGGTTTAAAACTTCATTATGCTTAAGCGTTAAATACCATGCATTTTAGGAAGATTATTAACCACAGAAGGGGTCAATGCCACACATTTGACAAACACACCATCTTATGTGGTTCGGACTTCGGATACCAATGTCGAGATGTAGGTGTGGTGGCACAACAGGTTGGTCCACAATGAGGTGCGAATGTTGCGCGATGGGATGGTGTGGGACTAGGCGGAGATGTCTTGTGAGTTGCGACAACATTCTTTCAATACTGGTGCAGTGCAGTCAACCATTCCGGTGTGCAACAACTAGATCTTTCACAGTCGACTCCATTCACAGATGCTTACTTTTGTTTTTGTGAATTTCCTTTCTAAGTTTTCTTTGCATTTTAGATTTTTCTTCTCAATTTTGCGCATCTTCACATGTTGTGATGTGATGGCTAAAGTTTATTCAAGTCAATGGTTGCATTGATCATATAGTTAAACCTAAGGTTTGGAAGTTTAACGATATCTAGATCAACCATTAAGATTAATTATGTATTTTTTTCATTCTGCACAAAAAATGACAGAGCAGTAAAGATATGGCTGGTGTTGTTGCAAATAAAAAATTCTTTAAAAGGGTATCTGTACAATATTAGTAACATATATGGAGCGTCAATGCGATTCTCTCCGATAGAAAGCAAAGCAAAAGTTACCAAAAAAAAAAAAACAAATTGAAAAATAAATTAAACTAAACCACTAGTTTTATATAACCAGGAAAAAAAAATGATGTAGTATTTAAATAATTGACAACTCGTGGAGAACAAAGCAATCTAGTTGATTTTGTATTCGAGATTGAAACCAAAAAAAAAAAAAAAAAAAACAGATTAATTGTTTTCCCCACCATAATCTGAACATTTGTAATGCTAATACGGTTAGAGATCGATGAAGCCAAACATATACCTATCCTTTCATAACAACAATTTATTGTAGAGTCAAATCAAGATAATATAAATTGTTTTAGGTAAATCTACAATGCATTAATATAATAGTTTATTAGTTCCAATTAATGATAACAATCTTGGTATTGATCAAATAAGCACATGTCTAATCATTAGGCCTATCTTTTTCGAACTAGAATAATCTAAAATCGAATTTAGGTCCTGTGCCTCCGTTAATCCATGTGGTGTGTACCTAGAAACCCAAGCAAGCGTGCAGAAATATCGCAGTTGCTTTAAGAGCTTCCCAAGTAAAAGAAAGGTACCTAGTTTACAAAGAAACTAAGCTACATATGCTGTATAAATAAAACTCGCCATGTATAATCAACCAACAAACTAGCTTGCAAAAATATGCTTACACTTAATCCTCTTGCACACCACTGTCGCAATTTAAAAATAATAATAATAATAATAATAATAATAATAATAATAAGTGTTTCTACAAAGTGGAATGTTAAATGAGATTGTGAAGCAGAATTTGAAACTTAATAAAAAAAGATCTAGTACGTACTAGAATTTTAATCATTCATTCGGTTTCAAGTCTTCAATTTGACTTAAGAAATTAAACATAATAATTGTTCAAGACAGAAAAAAGAAAAAAAAGGTGTTTCCAGAAAGTGGTGTTAAATGAGATTGTGAAGCAAAATTTGAAACTTGATAATTTGCATGGATATTGATTTTAAAGGAAAAAAAAATGAAAGATTAGTATTCCTCTAACAAGGAAAATTTCTTAATTAGCTCGAAGGGCATTAGTTTATAAGTACTAGAATTTAGTCATCCGTTCGGTTTCAATTCTTCTATTCGAATTGAGAAATTAACAGAAAAAATTGTTCGAGACAGAAAAAAAAAAGGTATATACTTCAAATTTTAATAAAAGAAAAAATCGTAGCCCATGCACCAAACATAAAAGCTGTTGGATCGCGAGTGAATTGGTCAAAGATTACTTGTAATATATACCAAAATTTGGATAGTTTATACTTATATGTGAGTCCCTCCAAACGTTTGGGCCACTTACAAATTTTCTCCCAGTTAAAGCAAAGCTAAATTACATTCAATAGTATAGTCATTTCAATTAGTGAAATTGAATCTGTGATGGGGTTTCAGAAATCAATCTTCCCTACATTTCACGACCCCAACTTGTCTGTCTTCTTTGTCCATATCTCGCAGACACATAATTGGCCTACAAGAACAAATGGGTTTGGGATTTTGGAAGCCTTATCTATGACTCGGAGGAGAAAAAAAGTGGACCAAAGAAAGGATAAATTAATAATAAATATACAATAAAAAATATATATAATTTTACTGGCTGGGAATGAAAGACTTTTCTTTTCCTTCTTTCTTTCTTTTAATTTGATTGGAGTGATAAAGACACAAAAACAACAATAGGTGAGAGGAAAAAGAACATCTTCTGTTCTCTTAAGGTCCCCCACAATGGTAGTCTACCACCTCCTCTATAAGTTATATGTCGCTCCTAGGGCACCTCCTTTTAGGAATTGCAGAACATGTACTTCAACTTTCTCACTATACTTTTGTTTTGGCAACTGTGATGGTTACGCTCAGCCAATGAACAGTTCGTATATATAATTGCTATAAATATTATCGGAGGATGGTGAATGGTATACGCTTAAAAGATACCATTTGAATGTATAAACAAAATATTTGGTGTTTGTGAGGGCGGGAATATTTGTATAATGTTTTATTGCTGTCAGTGAAGAGTTCCCCCGCTCCTCCTACGGTATTATATCTCCCACAACATACAATGGCTAACTGGATTAATGGTGGTTTTCGACCACCATTTTATTTAATTTGTGTTAAACATGGTCAAAATCTCATCAATCAGGCCTCTTTAAAACAGTGAAACTTCATCTTTATTTAGCACATAAGTTTTAAAATGCTCATAATTTCATAATAAATCTTTTTGAATTAGTTTTTGAGAGAAAGGAAAAATAATTGTGGTGTGCATATTAAAACAATTAATTGAATTTGAATCTTTTGAAAAGTTGAATTAAAAATATGTGCCAACACTTGGGCTTCATTTTATGCATGGATGAAGCCACAAACATGTGAGTCGGGGCATGTTTTGATTGTATCCTTAATTTATGAGTAAATTTTCAGTTTTACCCCACTGATCATCTCAGTTGTGTGGCGTATTTTATAAGAAAAATTATAAACCATGTCCTCATTCAAAATTTTGAATATATAATAGTGTCTTTATCATATAGTGCCCACACTTAAAAGTTTTGTTGGCTTTGCTTCTCAATTTATGGATATTAAAAGTAAATTTGAAAAAAAAAAAAAACGTGTTATTTAGTATATCTTCTAACATCTTGTGATGTAAAAGTTAATAGACTAAAATATATGGCTAGCGTAAAAATTAGTAGACTAAAATATATGGCTAGCAAAGTGGGTGAATAAGAGTCTTGGCACCTGATCAAGCATTGCCAATTTCTTTAAAATGTGCAAATTGTCAAGATTCAAATTATAGAAATCAAATACTAATAGTGACCCAACTCTTATAAGCTTATCTGAGCTCTCGAAATAATTATTTATATTAGCTTACATAAACATGAGAAGTGAACACTTTTTTGTGAATTTCTTTTTAAAAATAATCATTAAAATCTTTGACAAAAGTATAGTAGTGCAAGATTTTTTGTTTTAAGACAAAAGAAGAAAGTGAGAAAAACCTCAGCAAATTAAAAATTAGAGATGAGGAGGCTAAGTCAGAAAGCAACATAATACGTACTAATCATGATTTGTATGTACACACACATATATATAAACACTGTCAATGAACATTCTTGACCTATATGAGCTGTATAAACCTCTGCTGCCAGAGATAGATAAAGCTATACACATAAAGGGAATCTTAATATACATGATTTTTCAAAATTCCATTGCCTGTTTCACGCGTCACAATCATGTCGTCGTTTTCATTGTCACAAATCTGGGTCGCTCCGTGAAAAGGAATCCCTGGAAATTAACCTAGGTATATGGAAACAAGCTATATTATTTTACCTATAGCTATAAATGATCATCAAGGGATTTACTAATAACTTGGAATTCTAATACTTGCTGAGTAGAATTTGTTGGAGAGTCCAATCACTATATCGGTTCAATAGATGATTCGAGTTAATTACTGATTTTAAAATGCATAATTTCCCTATTTTTTAGGATCCGTTATTATTGTTTGGTTCCTTTTGTTAGATAATATTTTAGAGGAATTTGTTATCATTTGGAGGGTTTTTTGTATATTGCTCATTAGGGTTGTTATTCATTTTTTTTTTTTAATAAATTGAGTTGAGAGTTTGATGTGGGATGGGGTCTTTATAGATACTCATTTAATTAGGATTTTTCGAGTTTCTCTCTAATTTTAATTTATCCCTCCCTCTTTTAAGTTGCAGTTTGGAATTTTATCTTATTGATTATTATTAACTAACGATTGATGATCAACAGGCGGGCTTAATTCATGATTCTTGTTATTATAGGTCTGTCAGTAGCTTTTCAAACTCTAGCTTAAATTTTGTTCTTCTTTCTTTCTTTATTTCTTAGGGCATGCAAGAGTTCAATGCAAGTAATATGTATGTCACTTACATCTATATAATGTTCAGCATTAATGCGCAACTAGGATCTTTGGCGGCTAAAAATCGTTGGTCACTTTTAAGAGCTACTGAGATTGATATATATGGATAAAGACATTTAGTAGCTAATTTGGTATATAATATATGCTTGTACAGTAGTAACGTCTTTGGTAGATTTTAGTCAAAAAGTAAAAAAGAAAAAGGCTAGTTGCATATGTAAATACACGCACACGCACACAACATACATGAGTACTTGGTGGAGATGTTTCTTTTTCCTATGGGGTTACGAATATATTTCGTCCATAAAGTTAGAACCATTACTTTCAACAAATATGTATATATATCCTAGTGGACATATTCAATCCTATAAATTTTTACATTTCTCAGAGGAATTTCTCTATATATACGCTCCTCATTTCCCTGGTCACCAAATTCCTTTACATTGTTATGTTTCTACACACTAATATATGTTCATATAATAGGTGCATAGTACGCAAATTATAAAATTTTCAGGGAATTAAAGGAAATCAGCATGCGTCTTTTTCTAGCCATTCATATTATTTCCATGCATCTTAGTTAGAGGTTTAATAGGGGAAAAAAAAAGTCATCATGGACGGAAACAAATAGGACAAAAGAAGAGAGCCTCGTGTGTGTGTGTGTGTGTGTGTGTGTGTTTGTGTGTGTTTGTGTTCGTAAGAATATATAGAAAAATGATACACAATGAAACTGAAAAAGTTATTACAGTATGTACATTTATGGTATTCATGATAATTTTTTTATGATCTGTATCATTACTCAAAAGATTATTCATCTGCATATATATATGCATATATATATATATACATTCACACACACATATGTGTGTGCGTGAGAGAGAAAATAAGAGCAATGTTCTGTGTTGATTACGCTGAAATATTCTCTGGAAGAGTAATTACACTTCATAAAGAAGGTAAAGTACAACTATTAACTGACACCAAGATAATTATCGTACCATACGTCTTACATGCTGCGATTCTCTTTTTAATTCTTTTGTGTTTCTGAAATTCAACATTGAAACTGGATAAGAGGTTACATTCATGATATGTACACCACAGACACACGTAATTTACTTTATAGGATGAAAAAGAGAGGGCAAGATTAGGATCGAGTTCTTTTAAGGTGCTCAAGTATAATCGCTACATATATGCACATATGTATTTTTTTTTTCTTTACTCTTTTTTGTTGCTTTGATTAATTTTAAAATTATGATTATTCACGTTCTAATCAGAAGGGTGACCTGCTTAATTGTATAACTTTCTCAACTCGATTGGCGTCCAAATCCTATACTAGGAAGGAACTAGTCTCTTCTTTTACTTTGGTAAAAAAGTTCTAATTAGAAGGGTGAACAACTTAATCTTTTTTTTTTTCTTTTCTTCGTAAAAATATGCTAAATTTGTTTCAATATGCAAGAGAAAAAAATTAGGGTGGAATGAGGAATGGGAGACATCCTGATCACATTATATACCCTAATATTATTATTAGATGCAGTGTCATAGTCATTCTTTTTTAGTGTACCTCCCATTTATTACCTTTGTCTTTTGCCTCTATTCCCTTCTCCATCCACTAAATGCTCCTTGTGTTCCTCCTTGCCCTCATTACCTTTTTGTCACTGAACTTGCAGCTCTCTCTCTCTCTCTCTCTCCCCCTTTTCTTCTTCTCTCTACCTCCCTCCGCTTATCATTAGCTAGGGTTTTCTCTCTTTTGAGGATCGCCTTCTGTACAAATCTGTTATGCTCAGTCCTTTCACAATTGGCCAAGGAATTGGTTTTTGATCATATTTTTGGAAGGAACAAAAACTAAGAGCCAGCTCTTGAATTTAAGAGTAGCTCACAAGGGAAGTACTTTTTTTGTCCATTTGATCAAAGAAACCTAGATCACAAACAGGTAAACATATATATGTAGTTTTGTCCCTTTCAAGCTATATATATGTGTGTGTATAAATATTTATACATATGTTACTAATTATGTTTTCTCTGGTTTTGTTTCTTTATGGATAAACTAGTGAAACGTTAAAGAGAAACTATATATCCTTTTAGGGTAAAGTTCTTGTAAGAGCTATGACAAATTAGGCTTAATATTTGTGATGAGATAAATTTCATGTTTCACTAATTTGAGACTAATTTTTCTTTGTTACACTACTTTTTATTTATTAATTTTTTGCTAAATATTTATTCTGACTCTTATACTAAACACAATTTTTCTTGTAAATGACTAACTTTTTTAAAGGGAAAGAGAGAAATCGGAAACGAAGATTAAGGAAGCATGCAGATTGTAGAAGGTCCTCGGAGGCTATGATGATGATCAGGAGGAGAGAGTCTTGCGAGTTGAGAGCTAGATCAAACACTCAAAAAAAAAAAAAATCAAATATCTTGAGGGTTGAGAGCTAGATAAAACACTTACAAAAAATCAAATATGAAGACAGGGATATATGTGTGTGTCTGTATATATATATATATATATATATTTGGAAAAAAAAAAGAGGACGGAGAAAGTGACAATCTTCAGATTGAAGATCTGTATGCTTCTTTAATCTGAATGCATAAAGAGATGGAGATGAAACACAGATATGAGGAAAGACACAGGGGAAAGTAGATGGTGGTTGTGGTGGTAGTAGGGATGTGAGTTTTTTTTTTTTTTAATTTAAAAAAATAAAAAAGCTCCCAAATTCTAGAAAAAGAAAATATTAAAATATATATGGACCTTAATTAAGATAACATAATAATCCTGACTTCTGTGGTTGTTCATAATAATTTTCTTGGTTAACCCTAATCACAGATCAAGTCCCCTCCGACGTCTTGTATATATAGTATCACAAAAGGAAGAAGAAAAGAAGAAATTTTGGATCAGAAATGAAGATAAAATACAGAATAATTAACTAAAAAATAAATCTCTTTTGTAACTTTGTTAATTCTCTTAACAAATATTCTTTATGATCTAATTAAAACCCCTTAAATTAAAAAAAAAATTGTTATGATTCGTTTTGGCAGGTACCAAAGTCTCGCAGAAGTGAAGATCAAAAAATGGCATCATCGAGCTCCTACAACTCCCCCTGCGCAGCGTGCAAGTTCCTGCGGCGGAAGTGCATGCCGGGGTGCATCTTCGCGCCGTATTTTCCGCCGGAGGAGCCGCAGAAGTTCGCGAACGTACACAAGATCTTCGGCGCCAGCAACGTCACCAAGCTCCTCAACGAGCTCCCCCCTCAACAGCGGGAGGACGCCGTCAACTCACTCGCCTACGAGGCCGAGGCGCGGGTGAGGGATCCTGTCTACGGCTGCGTCGGCGCCATCTCCTTCCTCCAGCGGCAGGTCCAGCGCCTCCAGAAGGAGCTCGACGCCGCCAACGCCGATCTCATCCGCTTTGCCTGTAACGAGATCCCCCCTGACCACCACCACCACCTCTCTCCGCCGCCACCGCCTCCGCCGATGAACATCGCCCCCCGGGGAGGGTTTTATCACCACCATCATCATCAGCCGCAATCTTTCTCTCAGCTCTCTTATCCTCTCCCATGGAATGAGAATAGTCCTTCTGGGAATGTTAATAATGAAGGAGGAGGAGGAGGAGGAGGAGGAGGACACATATGAGGCTATATTATACCAAAGAGGTAATAAATTAAAAAAAAAAGATTAATTAAATCCCCATCTAGGGTTTCTCTTTTGGATTGGTATGGTATAATAATTTGTTTTGATTAATAAGTTTGGTGATGAGAGAGGGTTCTAGCCTCACGTGGAGGAGGAATATCACTGGATCAGTACTACTAGTCTGCTATATTTTCAGATCTCACTACTTTGAGTCGTTTTTTCTTATACATATTGTTATAATTTTTCAGGGTACTTTTGTTTTTGGTGGGTTTTAGTTATTATAATAATAATATTATTATTATTATTTGCTAAAACCAAGGCGTATTTAAAATAAAGAGTACTCTAGAATTGTGTTTTTTTACAATTTGTTAGGATTATTATGGGGAACTAAATAAGGCTGTTAGATAGAGAGCATATATATATATATATGTATGTGTGTGTGTGTGTGTGTGTGTGTGTGTGATTGTGTATGTGTATGTGTCATGTATAGCTCTAAGGTACTTGGATTTGAGCTCTCTTATTGTGTAATTTAGTATTGCAACTCTCAAGGCATTCGCATGCGGAGTTGACATTCTGTCCACATTGTTTATGCTAAGAATAAATGAAATAAAGATATTGCATTTCAAAAAATAACAAATAAAAATATTGCTTTTTCTTTGTAAATAAAAAGAAGATTCTTAAGCCTAAAGTCTAGGGCTTAGTTCTCTTTTAAACCTATGTATAATATGCTCACTTTTGCTAGTTTCTTCTTTGTTCTTGAGGACCACCGTTTTGATTTCCTTAGATTATAGTCCAAAGCTCAATTCGTTTATTAATTAGCTGATTTCACAGCCTTTTGCCTTTGTTTTGCAAAAGAGCCATATGAAAGTTTGTTTATTGAGGTCGTGGGAAGAAATATATTTAGAACGCAGAAAACCCAATATATGGCTTCTTTATTATTGCTATTTTTGGGCAAGTTTCTTGCATGCACATCATATAATCCGAGCCAAACTTCATAAGTAGATAATTTTAATTCTGATATGCCACCAAAATATTTTTATATTTTATCCCTATGAATAATAATATTAATACATAATCGAAAGAAATTTTGTGTGGTAGGAATCATTTCGCTCTTGGTACTATTGATACTGTACTCCTAAACTGTAAAGCATTCAACTCAATCATATATACATATATACATATGTACAGAATTTTTATAGTTGGGTATTGTACGGCAAAACAACGTTTTAAATGTACTTCCTTAAATTGTAATATTTTATTTAATTAAATATAATTGATGGATTTTGATTATTTTAACTGGTAGTTGAAACTCACGACTACGTAATTATATATTTTGTTCGTTGATCTAATTTAATTTAATTTAAAAGTTAAATTAGATAGAATATCATTTCAATTTAATTTAATTTGACTTTTATTAGATATTGTGAAAATAAAGATAACTTATATTGAAAGTTGTGCTGAAATAGTGAAATATAGATGAAAAATAATGAAAATAGATCCTACTAAATTAAACTAAGCTGGAACCAATTTTAATAATTTAGTTTAATTTACAAATTAGATTAAGCTAAATCGACAAACCAAAATGAACCTGAGTTTTTTTTTTTTATTTCATATCCTATAGGACATATATATAAAATTATTTTCCAGCATGCATCACACTTTTTTTTTTTTTTTAAATGTAACTACTTGTTCTCAAAATTTGAATTTTAGATCTCCTAAACCCATCCTACTGCTATGCAATTAGCTCCAGTTGGAATATTGTACATCCTTGTAAATATAACAATTTAGAAATGAGAGTTTCCATGAAGGAAGGATTGTCCTTTTTCTTTTTTTACTACCAGCATAAACTATAATTTTAAATGTTAAATTCACTTTTTAGGTGTTTGATATATGAATGTGAGCGGTTTTTTATCGTGAGTAAACTTTTAATATAGATATAAACACTTACATATCAAACCATTTATAAAAAGTAAATCCATTGCCCAGCTACGTCTGTCGTTCCTATCAGAATTAGTAAAAAAGGGTGCTTGCCATAAAAATCTCCTTTAGATATATTCAGTGTATAATTTTAACATTTCCTAAATTTGTTTTAATTGTGTCTCTAAACTTTATTCTGCTTCTAGTACTACTCTAACTACGGTCGAATTATGTCTTCTTTATCTTGTACCCTATCATAGAGTGGTGAACACGATCTACCTGTTGCTTTCAGAATTATATATAAAACTTGTTTATGTGGAACACCATCCCACCTCTCATTTCTAGTCACGTATATCCGAAACAGTGCCAAATCACAGTTCTTTTCTCTTATTTGTGATTTTGATCGCCAAAAGTATTTATGTAGAAGTTTTTCTCCCATGAAAGCGTCTTGATCATCAGCTTTTCCTTCCCCAAACGCCGCCCCCCACCCCCTTTCATGATCACTAGACACTCGCCAGACAAAACAGTGAAACCTTAGACAAAAGTCTCCTCACAGTAAACCCCCGGCCCCCTCCTTTTTCCTCTCTCTTTCTCCTTCTCTCTCTAACTTTCCCCCCTCTCTCTCTCTCTCTTATAATTGTGTATTTATGCTTTATCTTACTATTTGAATATATGTCTTCTCTTACTCACAAGTTTCTTGCATGCATGTACTAGATTTACACACACACACACATATTTATAGATAGCTACAATAAGAGGAAAAAAAAATGTCTAATTTCATATCAAACAAAATTAAGTAAAACAAATTTCATATGTGTAAAAGCTTTCTTGGACCATGATTATAAAAACATCCCAATACGGAATCAAAAGGAGAAAAAGGACAGGAAAAATTACTATAGGGAGTATGATAACCGTTTAAGAAAGTTTTTGCTTTCGTTTTTTACTTTTAAACAATAAAAAAAGATAATTACACAAAAGCTAAGTAAGTGTTTGGAATCATCTTTTTAAAAGAGTTTTAATAGGTTAAAAGATGTAATTGTGAAGCTTTTAATATTTATTCAGAAGAGTTTTTTCAAAAACTCTATTTTTTTTGTTTTAACTGAAGGTTCTTCTTCAATCTCTAGAGATAAAAAAGCATTTTTAACATATTATTTAGATACTTTCAAAAACAGTTTGTAAATTAAAAAAAAAAAAAAAACCAAAAACAGCTTCCTTTTGCACTGTTAAACACGCCAATTATATATGTTTATGTGAACATAAATAAAAACAGAAAAATTAGGTTTAGGGCTTCATAACACCCTAACCAAAAAGTGTTTCAAAGTCAGAAGCAGCATATTCTCTCACTTTTTTACCATGTAAGCCGTCACATATTACCGTTAAAACTTAAGTTTAAACCGAAGCGCACATGATTAGGCAGAGAGAGAGAAAGAGAGAAAGAAGGAGAGAGGATTTGCAATATATTTACTTATATATATATGTATATATATACTTTCCACTGTGTATGCTTACAGTGCCTTTCTTTTCCTCCCAGCAGTCTCTCTCATGCATTCATGTGGTTTTCTTTACTTTAATGTGAAAGCAGAGTAAAACGTTGATCACCACTTTTGTTTCTCTCTCCTCCTTTCTCACTCTCTCTCTCTACACACCCGACATAGAGACAGAAACATAGCAACAATTGCCACTGTTACACATAAAAATCAAGAAAAAAGTTAAACTGTCCTCTCTCTCCCTCTATCTATCTATCTATCTATTTTCTCTCTCATAAACACACACGCACATATCTACCAAAAAACTCACTCTTAATTAGTAGTACGCACACACACAAACGTAAACACACGCGCAGAGTGGCTGAATCGTATCTGGATCTGAGTCTGCAGTTGCTGGCTCCATTGAGAGTCACGTCTCTTGTCATCGAATTCATCGTTTCTCTTTCTCACTCTCTCTCTTTTTCTTTAATGATCTCCCCTCTGTATTTTGTCAGCCAAACTTAGATCCTCGAGATCGCCAAAATCCCTTTTCCATTTTTTTTTTCCTTTCTAATTTTATTCCTTATTTATATTCTTTGGAAATTTTAGGGAACCAAATCCAAGTTCCTCTGATCCCATATTCCCACCACCATATCCCACATCATATAAATATAAAATGTTATACAGTGACGTATTAAGTTTAAATGAATGGAAGCTGTAGCTTTCGTTTTCTTTTAAAATAGCTTTATATTTTGATGACTTTCATTTTGCCACTTAATTAATTTCATGTAAATTCTCGATAAAACTTTACCTCTTCCCCTAAAGTCTCATTATTAGTCATCCGCATAAGAAGACAAATAACTCTAAACAAATTTGTTAAGTCACTCTTACTGGCTTAGGAGACTAGCTCTATCGCCATATACATGTACATGTATATATATACACACACACTACACTTTAATAATTGGAATGTGGACTTTATGTGTATAATCTATTGGAACTGAGATATCATGCATGTATTGTACAAGTACTGTTGGGTTCAGAGGTGGAGGATTCTCAGATAGGCCAGTGAACAAGTATAACTTTTCTGAAGTTAAACAAAATGAAATTGAAAAAAAAAAAAAAAGAACAATTTTTTCTTGTTAAGGCAAATTGATGGATATTAATTCAGAATCCATCACACCCATCAATCTTCTAGTCTTGTTCTGCAAAGACGTGGGAAAGAAGCAATGAGCAGGTGAAATTTGCAGGACTTCCATAACAAAAAGGACAAAAACGACAGCAGGACGTGGGGTGGGGTGGTCATATTTATGTATTTACCCCCCAAGCAAGTAATTTCTCTAATATTACGTGTTCCACCATTTTATATGAATTTGGACTCTGAAACTAATTGCATTTTTTGTTTTCTCTTTTTTTCATTTTTGGGGAGGGTTGATATAGGTAATTGAGTGGCTACATATTCCACATGATACCCTCAAGAGTTCAGAAGTTTATTTACATATATATATATATGTTTTTTACATTATACATTTAAATATTATTAGTTTTCTGACAAAAGTTTTAGAAGCCGGGTAGTTAAAATTCCCCATCGATCCCTTTTCACCAAAAGAAAAAGAAACTAGTTCAAACTCAAAAAAGCTTAAGAATCATGCATGATAAAATGTGATCCTAGACCACTAGACTTGGTGTGAGATGGGCAATTTTCTTGTTCATAAAAAAAAAAAAAAGTCGAATCAACATAATTGGGATATGGAATTTCACTTTGGTGCTAATTGTCCATTCTCATCGATATTTATTTATAAATAATATATATAGATTATTTTATGTACACAATATTCCAAGAAAATAAATACATACCGATGAAATGACGTAGGTTAAAAGTCATTTCACGAGAAAATATTCATTTCGAATTAGGTCAAATTGATTTTCTTTTTCTCTCTCTGAGTTTCTTGCTTCCTTTTTTTTTTTTTCACTCCCGCACAATCCCCTTTTACAAAGGAAGGATACACTAAAAATTTTAGTGAAGAATATATATCAGTCCCCAGTTATCATCACTAATCAAGGGAATTTAGTTGTTTTAAAGATAAATTTTGATCTCAAATCCTGTCCCGTTATTAGACAGTTGGCGGTCGGAGTATAGGTCCACTCCTATAATATACGTAAATATATAAACAAATTTATCAATCGTTGTATATTTTTTTAAATTTCCATTCCATCTTTACAACTACTTTTACTAAATATATATATATGAATTTTTTTAAACGCTTTATCAAATATCTATGCTATCTTATTGTGCTTATGACATATATGTATGTATACGTTTGTTGTAATTAACGATCAGTTTCCAGAAAATAAAAGGAAAAACTAAAAAAAAAAAAAAAACAACAACAACAAGAACAAACATACACTAAAAATAAATGATCACTGTGTCGTCTTATGAGGCGATGAAGATAACTGTGATTCTTATTCCTGTCATCTGGTGCAGTTACAGATCTTACTGCTTACATAAGGCAATATTGGGCCTGAGGTAAAACAGACGAACTTTTTTTTTTAATCCCAAACTACTTTATCCAGGGTTTCCACAGAGAAGTCATTATTCGTTAAATATTATTCAGTCCCGCAAATGTTAGTGATAATACCACTGAGCATGTCTAGGTCACATATACACAGTCGTGTGAAAGGAAGAAGATTAAAAATAATAATAATAATAATAAGTTATTGGAAAAACTCATAGAATCTAGGAGTGATGAAAATAAATGAGGTTTAATTGGACCTAATTTATAAAGTCAGTTAGGTAGTTGTAAACAGAATTTTACAAAATATAACGTTTGAATCTTTCACTTCAAATTAAAAAAAAAAAAAAGTCAGTTATCATATGATTGTGGAACTTGAAGATGATTGTAAACAGTTTAAAGGAAAAGAATAAACTTTATTGAAGAAAAAACAATATATAAATTAAGCACTTTTGATTAAATAAAAGAAATTATTATATTTAGGTAATGCGACTTAAAACTTTTTGATGGAATAAAATCCTAATAGTTATACTCACATGGTGCAAAGTAAATAAAGCATGATTTTATCTTTGAATGAATAATTACTATGCAATTAGTCATTAATATATTGACGTGAAAGCACTGAATATGTTAATTATCCTTTCACTGTTAATCCAAAATGTGTGCCTTTTTCAAAGAATCCTGATTTATTGTTTAATTTCTAGGGGTATAAAAAGAAGCAAAGAAATGCCTAGCCTAGCCTTTTTCTTATTTATTTTTATTTTTTATCTCAATGCGTGGGAACAAAGAAAAAATAAATAAATAGTTTGATTTTTTATCCTCTGCAGACCCCCTATAGTACCTATTTATACATTCATACAAATATTATATTATATATATATGCGAATTTAGCATTTAGATGATGAGGTTTTTTATAGCTTAAACAATTAGAATTGATCTTTAAATTGTTTAATGCGAAATTTAATGTTCGTCCTGGAATTTAAATTTCTCAATTAGCACAACAAACTTTTTTCAAGCCACTATTTTGCAAAAGAAGGGAACATGAATATGTATTTACAATCTATGGTAAATGGTCCTTAAGATTTTATCACGATCCCGATTTGATCTCTTACTTTTTTAAACGTCGCACTATACCTTAATCTATACTTTATTTCAGGTTTAAAGGGTTAGTTGGATGTTTAAAAGAGAATGTGAAATGTGAATGATATTCTGCTAGCACATTTTGTGTAATTTTCTACAAAAGAAAAAATCCATATAATTTGTGTTTGGTCAAATAAAGTGTCATTTTTTTAACACATAATTGATGAAAGGATAATGTGAAAAACACCAATTCTAATCACAATTTTTGAGTTGTTTTTTTTTTTTTTGTTTTTGGTTTTTTTTTTTTGAGGTTTTCATTAAATGATTCTCACATCTAATGATAACCAAAAAAAATAGTTTTTTTTTTTGTGTGTTATCATTAGATGTGGGACTTATTTAAAGACTTACTAATTGAATATTGATAACTTATATGTCATGTAAATTATTATTCAAAAATTAAAATTAAAATTAATATCCCCAACATTATTCAACTATACTGTTTTTTTTTTTTTTACCCCTTCTTTTTGCCCTATCTGGAAAGCTAGAGACCTGAAGTGCTAAACGGCTAAGCTCATTGTGACAAAGTGATGATCAATTAATTCTTAATCTTCCACCACCAATAACTTTATATGATCTTCTTTTAAATACTCTGCACTAATAATTCAACTATTTAAAATATGTTTGATATCCACGTTGCTGAGAGAATTTGATCCCATTCACCGTTTATGTTTGTAATCATATTATTATGAATACGTATAAGAATGAAGCAAAAAAGTAATCAGCAGAATATAATTTGTAAAAAGGACAAAAGTCGAGTACAAATTATAAATTGCCGGAATATAACATGTACTATCCATTTTTTGGCAATGATAAGCATCAACAAAATTACAAATTAAGTGCCGGCAATGCATAATCATCATAACCAAATCTAGCTAATTACTTTAGTGGGGCTGAAAGCACTTTTTAGGCTTATTATACGCAAAAGCCAAATTACGAATTCAAGAAGATAAATAGAAGAAAGTTTAGAACAAATCAGAGTCTCAATAATGATATATATATAGCAGTATAAATATATTGGTGCAACTATATATATATATATAAAATAACACACGCAAAAGTCAATATATATTATGTAAAAAGAATTGCTTAATTATATAAAAAAATTATATGTATGTAAGGCCTTTGAGGTTTTAACACCAAATATTAAACTATTTGGTTTAATAATTCAAATCTTTTTAGACTCATTTATAATTTGATGTTTAGTTAACATGAGACTGTTTGTTCACACTTCACACACTGATCCTAACGTATACATGCAATATGTGATTTGCATATTTGTGTATATAATGTATCGCATACCCAGGACGGTGTTTTTCACCTACTAGCAGAATAGGGCTTTGAATCAGGTCACATGCAGGACTACTCATAAGAAAGGTTTATGTGGCTAACAATATATATATATGTGTGTGTGTGTGTGTGTGTGTGTGAATTTTTCTTTAATATACCCTGCACATGATGCCCTTTTATATTTTATGCCAAAAG
Source organism: Antiaris toxicaria (assembly GCA_035233585.1). Lineage (NCBI taxonomy): Eukaryota > Viridiplantae > Streptophyta > Magnoliopsida > Rosales > Moraceae > Antiaris > Antiaris toxicaria. The sequence goes on from CP141155.1 coordinate 6,175,492, forward strand.
CAGTTGTCTTTCTAAGATTGCCAATGATGATCATAGTCATAATGATAGCCATACAATGCGGTTATATAAATAAACACAAGATTATGGGTTAAAGAATTGTTCTTTTTTGGATGCAAATATTCTACCTTTAAGCAAGGATTTGTTTGATGGGGGAAAAAAAAGAGCAAGGATTTGTTTGAGTCAAATTCCATTTCATAAGATAAAGATAATGTACACAAGAATCTTCATATATATAGTCATGAAGAATAATTCCAAAGTGCAAATATATTCTTATATGTAGTGCTGATGCCCTATTTTATTTTATTTTATTTTATTTTTTAAGGTTGAGGGGATTGGAATACTAGCTCTGATCATGGGTGTAGAAAGTGTTTGAAAAGTGGCCAGTTTTTGACTTAAGAAAATGACTCGCGCATGAAGTTGCACCATCAAGGCCCATGGTTTTATATATCTATTTATTTATTTTGGGTTAATTAACTGATTAAAGATTAGCCCTAAATTAATTATTTTATCTTAATTTGATCTTAAGCGAAGTATATATTCGGGAGTTAATGGGTATATATTGATAGCATGTGCTTAGCATTTTTTACTGAGGCACTGATCAGTCTAGCAAAGTACAATGTCTAGACTCTGATTATAATAGGTCAGATTGGGGAATGCTAAGAAAGTGAAAGATGACTACATCCACCATTATCAATAATTTGGATTTGCTTTAGCTAGTATAATTCTCAATTTTTTCTTACAATTGTGTAGCTAAAGTTGAATTCCATTTTCCAGAAATGGAAATCGGTTCATGCTACTAACGACTATCTTGAAATAAAAATGCTAATGGACTAATGCTATATCTGAATAAAAAAAATATAAGACACATTGCTTATGTTATATTAGTTTCTATTTAGTGTTGCAAGGCATAATATCATTTCAAATGTGTAAATATATTTTTATTATAAATTTTAAGTTTTGAAACTTGTAAAAGTAAAATTATAACACAATGTTGTATTAATTATTTAATAAATCAATTAATATAAATCAAATGTTAATTTTTGACATTAGTAAATATCAAATTAAACATTGTAAATTATAATCCTATATGGAATACTGGTTTTCCTACTACAGTACCAAAATTATTATTGATGTATTGACGTATTAATTTAGACTCCTTCGAAGATGCTCAATGATCTACACAATCATACAAATACAGGAGGCATTAGCTAACTGTAGTTATCATCGTTTTTCCATTGTTGTTGCGCTTTTTTTATTATTGTCCTTTAGGGTTAGTTATATAATTTTAGAAGTCAAAAAGGTATCTTTTGAATTTGAAATTTTATTTCTATTTCATCCTTCACGTTCGTTGTAAATGAGAAAAATTGAGCAAAACAACATAAATACCCTTAAATAGCTTGTGAAAATCATTTTATCCATTTAAAATTAAAAAAAAAACTTTAAAGCAAAACATAAAATTTCAGAAAAAGATATTGAATTCTATGTTTTATATGTATTTAAAACATTTAACATAATTATCCTTAGGAAAAAGTATTTTCTAAACATAATTATGGTCTAATTAAGGATAACTTTTCCCTTTAATTAAGAGTATCTTGTCCTTTTCTCCTTGTTTGTTGTCCACAAAATGTATGAATGATGAAATTAAAACTAGTTTCAATGATATCTTTGTTGTTTCTAAAAATAAAGGGATAACTAATGTAATAATTAAAAGTTCAATTATGATTATGTAATTAACCCTTGTCCTCAATAATTTTTCTTGTCGTTTTATGGTTATTCTAATTTGATGTCGTTCTTCGGTAAATGACCTTTATTTGGAACATACTACCGCTCATTGTCGTTTGTCGTTTGTCGTTTTTCCATTCTTCTTGTTTTGCGGTTATTGCCGTTCCTTTTTTTATTGCTGTCGTTCACGTTGTTTTCTTGTCGTTTTATTGTTATTCATGTTTTGATGCCGTTTTTTGTCAATTATATATCTGAGTTGTCATCACCGCTCATTATCGTCTTCCTAGCATGCCCTGTTTTGTAGTTTACTAGCTAATATCGTTTATATTGATATTGTCGTTTTTTTCATTCTCTTTATGGTTTACCTAGTTATGTCATTACGTCGTTTGAGTTTGTCCAATTTTTAAAATAGATATTATTTGCCGTTTCCATTTATTTCTGTCGTACTGCAGTAATAGTCGTTTTCGAGTTAATGTTATTTCTTTAGAATTTATCGTCGCTTTCAATGCTCTTATAGTTTTCTTTTTCTTTAGAATTTAGAATTTATTGTTTGTTTCAAGCTCCCAAAAATCTTTTTTTTTTTCAAAACTTCACAACTTTTTATTATTTACATTTTCAAATTGTTATAGTAAATTCTAAACTTTAAAAATTCACAACTTTATGTATACAAGTCTAAATGAGATAATTTTTTTTAAATTACATAGAATTTCGAGAAGAACGAAACAATATCCATATTGATATTTTTTTTCTAAAAAAATTTTTAAAAATTTTTATTTTTTCACCTCAAATAGTTTTTTTCTCCCAAATGCATTTTCCAAAACAACTTTTTTCCAACTCAAAAATAATGTCTCCAGCCTCCTCCCTCAAACTCCCCCTTAGTTTCTTGTCAATATCATTTATTTGGAATATATTGCCGTTTATAGTTTTGGTTTCGTTTTCAAGTAATTTTAAACGTTGTCGAACCTGTCCATGAACGAATATTGTTGTCGTTTTTTGTCGTATTGTCATTTGTAAAATTATCTGTCATTTTCCACATATTGTCCTCTGTTAGGCTTTTATTGTCGTTTACAATATATTACTTTCTTTTTCTGGCACTTATGTGTTTCGTTCTTGTTTATTATCTTATTGTCCTTTCTCTAGTTCTATATTTAGTTTCTTTATCATGGAAGGACAATGGTTTTCATGTCGTGTTGATATCATATTGTTGACTTTGAGTTAGCTGTTGTTTTTATTTTGTTATCGTTTTTTTTTGGCATTTACTATTTCTTATTGTCGTTTCCTCGTATCGTGATTTGTTCCCATTTGCCATCTTGTTGTCGTTTTCTAGTTTTATGTCCGATTCAAAATGAATGGCATGTTTGGGAGAGCTTTATACAAGCTGCTTTTAGTTTCCTAAGTCCAAAAATTGCTTTCGGAAGGTGTTTGAATAATTTGTCAAAAGAGTTTCTAGTTAGGGCTTGTCAGAAAAAATGACTTTTAAACCATTTTAAAAACCCATTTTGAGACCTAAATTTAAGTGAGATCTACTTTGTAAAAGTTATAGGTCTTGGTAAATTTACATTTTCCATCGTGAGTAGATCAAAATCATATATTTATATACTTAAAATGGTATTAGAGTTAATAAGAAATTAATGTTCAAAGTGCACTCATAAAATTGGTGAAAAATTACTAAGTTCCACATCAGAAATAAATTAATACTTTTACTCCTCCTTAATCCTATAAAACGAGTCTTATGATCTCATCTAAAGACACAACAAAAATAAGAAATTCTCTTTTGTTTTTTCTCTGTTCTTATGCTAAGGTTCTCTAGTAGAGTTTTTGGTGTTCTTGGTGATCAAAAGAAGACACAAGTTTAAGTTCACTGAGAGTGGTATTCTGTTGTGCTAAGTTTACCGTTGTTAGTCGTTATAATTTGGGGATAGGCATCCATTGAAACCTCAAGCATTTATTAAAGAGGGCAAATCTGTTTTAGAAAAAGTGTATACTACACATGTCTCAACTTCTTGTCTACATTTTCAATTCCAACTATTTGTATTGCTTATAATTTATGTTTTATTATAGCTTAATTTCTTGTTATTTCATTATTATAATTTCGATTATAATTTGTTTTTATTTTGATTTATATTTGTTTAACTATTACGTTTTTCTAACAATCTTAAAATAGAATCACCACAGATAACGAACATGCTGATTGGATTCAAGGTGGACATTCGTAACGTTTTATTTGTTTGCTTTACTAATAATAGTATTGAACGTGTATTCATATATATATATATGTATATATATCAGTTATATATATATATTTATGTTACTATTACTTTTGGTTTTTTTAAGTTTTAGTTCGTTCATATACATATATGGTTTTGTTTATTAAATATATATATAGATTTAGCATATATATATATATGTATACATGTCCATACATATATATTTGATTTTTTTTTTTCCAGTTTAGAAAAGGAAACGTTTCCGTTATTCATTTATATGTTTTCACATACATGTACAAATATATACATATATGTTTGTAAACGTTATTTTTTTAGTTTATAATTATTACGGTTTATGTTATTTATATATAAATGGTTCATTTTGTTTAAATGTATACTATAAATATATCATTGATTATTTATAAAGTTTACGTTTTCGATGATTATACATAAATGTTTAATATTTACCTTTTTGGTATATTATTGTGTCATACTTATTTGGTTTCGTTTTGCATAAAAATAAAGTCAGAAACGTTTTTGTTTCTATTTTTAATATTACGTATAAATGTTGACTTACGTTATTGGAATTTCTACCTTGTTTATATATATATATATACACGTATTGAAAACAAACATTATATATATATATATTTTTGTTTTCCTTCATTTTTTTTTTTTGGTTTGGCTTAAACGTATGTATATACACATATATATTAGATTATCCTTCTTGAAACAATATATATTTCAGTTGTACATATACATTTAAATACGTTTTTTTTTTAATTATTGGTTTCAAAAAAACTTATATAGTTATACTGAAACAAATATATGGATTTGCATATGTAAACGTTTATTTACTATTTCAGTATCAAAATGTATTAGTAAAAAAATATATATGATGGCTCTAAAATATAGTTTGGGTTTGATTTTTCAGAAACAAAAAGTAATTCAAATTATATCGACATGACACGACTATAGGTTAAGTTCCACTTGCTTCTAGAACACAAGTGCTTATCCCTGTAGTAATGGTTTTGGTTCCTGTAAATTATGGTGAGAAAGTAGAGAAATTCAATGGGTTGAATCTCAAGAGATGGCAATAAAAAATGATGTTCTACTTGACAATTTTGAATCCTGTGAAATTCCTAACTAAAGGGGCTCCTAACGTCATAAAAGATGAGCTTAATATTCAAGTCGTCAGTGCAACTAAGACATGGAAACATTATGATTTCCTATGTCAAAACTATGTTCTAAATGTTTGTTAGATTCTTTGTACAATATGTATAGTACAAAGAAAACGGCTAAGAAATTATGGGAATTGTTGGATCAAATTTATATGACCGAGGATGCTGACAATAAGAAATTTGTGGTCGGGTGGTTCCTAGACTATAAAATGATTGACTCCAAAACTATGATCACTCAAATGAAAGAAATCCAAGTGATCTTGCATGAAATTAAAGTAGAGGGAATGGTCATAAGCAAATCCTTTCAAGTAGCTTTTATAATTTAGAAGCTACCTCCTGCATGGAAGGACTTCAAGAATTACTTAAAGTACAAGTGAAAGGAGATGAACATTGAGGAATTCATAATTGTTTGGCTTCAGATTAAAAGAAGTTCAATGTGGCTATGGCTAAGGCAAATGTGGTAGAGCATAATCAGAAGGGACAATTGACAAGTACAAGGCTAAACTTGTCATCAAAGGATATAAGCAACGAGAAGGTCTTGATTACTTTGACACATATTCTTTTATGATGAGAATAAATTCCATAAAGATGATACTTGCAATTGTTGTTTTGTAGAGTCTAGAAGTACATCAAATGGATCATAAAACAGTTTTCCTAAATGGAGATTTAGGTCAAAAAATCTATATGAAATAACTCGAGGGTTTCTCCGTACTTGGATAGGAAGGGAAAGTCTGTAAATCAGTGAAGTCTTTATACGGCTTAAAACAAGCACCCCAACAATGACATGATAAATATGACAATGCTATTTAGCCAATGGAATCAATATCAATGAGTGTAAAAAATGTGTGTATGTTTTTTAGCTATGTCATTTGTTGACTTTATATGGACGACATGCACATTGTTGGTAGAGATAACAAGATGATTAAATCTACTAGGGACATGTTGCAATCAATTTCTGACATGAAAGACATAGGTCTAGCTGATATGATACTGGGAATTAAAATCTCAAGAACGTTAGATGGACTTACTTTCAATTAGTCACGCTACGTGGACAAAATTTTTGAGAAATTCAACAAGGATGAATTTGGTGTGGCCAGAACACTGTTGGATATAAGTCTTCACCTATCCAAAAATAAGGGTAAGAGTGTCTCTCAAGTAGAATAGTTAAGAATGATTGGAATTTTTAAGTACTTAATGAGTAGTATGGGACTAGATATTGCCTACATAGTTAGTAAACTGAGTTGACACATAAGTAATCTAAGAGTTGATCATTGGAAAGCCAATATAAGAGTACTAAAGTACATATGGTATACTCATAGTTGTAAGCTACATTACACCAGATATCCATTAGTAACATAGTGATGCAAATAAGATATTTGATATAAAAGACTTTAAGTCTACTAGTGGATATGTGTTCAAACTAGTATGAGCAACAATGTCATGGAAATCCTTAAAATAAAATGTTCTACAATGGAGTCTGAATTTATTGTATTAGACAAATGTGGAAAAGAGTCTGAATGGCTATACTAATTTTTAGAGGATATTCTAAGATAGATGACGCTTGTACCAGCAATATGCGTACATTGTGATGGTCAGCCAGCTATTGGAAGGGCACAAAGCAATATATATAATAATAACTCTAGACATATACTTTGTAGAAATAATACCATTAAATCAACTACTCTCAAGTTGAGTTATTTCTATTGACCATGTGAAGTCAAAGGATAACATTGTGGATCTGATAATTAAAGTGTTAAATAGAGAGTTAGTAGGTAAGCATCAAGGGGAATGGGACTAAAGCCCATGAAATGTTAGGTTGATACAATAAAAACCAAACCTAGTTGACTGGAGATCCCAAGATCTAGGTTTAAAGAGATAACTAAATTGTAAAGACCGAGTTGGATCACTGTGAGGATTACCCTCCATTCCATTCTTATGACGAAAAACAATAATGATTCACTGTAGGGAAAGGTTAAGTGGTTTGCTTTTAATGATTCACGTGTATCGGATATGTCAGGAATCTGAGCGGAGTAATACAGGTTACTCTTAAATAAGAAATCACCTATGTGAGATAGGAGTGGGGTCAAAGTAGAATTGTTAGGGCTTAATGTTTTAAAACTTGAAGGACCAAGAAGATATTCAAGGCCAAAATGAACATAACCATGACAACAAAAATTATGTTAGGAAAATATTTGTGTGAGGTATGTTATCATTTATACAAACAGTAATTCAACGATATCACGTCTACTGGTCAGCTAGTAAAGAAAACATATTTTCACAAGAAAAGGTTCAAGAGTTAACGCCTACCTATCCTATATAGGTATTAACCATAGAACTCTATCACCGTGTAGTGTCTTTTTTAATTCCTCTCGTCATTGATCAAATTCATTCATGTGGAGGATTATTGGAAAAATGGCTTTAAACCATCTTGATGAGCTATTTTAAGACTCAAATTTGAATGAAACCCACTTTATAAGAGTAATGGGTCTTGGTAGATTTGCGTTCTCCATCGTGAAGAGATCGAAATCATATATCCATACGTTCAAAATGGTAATCGAGTAAATAAAAAAATTAATACTCAAAGTGCACACATAAAGTTAATGAGAAATCATTAAGTTCCACATCGGAAATGAATGAAGATTTCTACTCCTCCTTAATCCTATAAAAGGAGTCTCATGTTCTCATCTAAAGACATACAAAAAATTAGAAATTCTCTTGTGTTCTTCTCCGTTCTTGGACTAAGGTTCTCTATTAGTGTTTTTAGGTGGTCTTGGTGATAGAAGAAATATACAAGTTCAAGTTCGTTAAGAGTAGTATTCTATTGTGCTAAGTTTACCATTATTAGTCTTTATATTTCTATTTATGTTTGTTGTCTATTATATTGTTGTAACAAGGGTAACTTCGGTCTATTTCTCAGCTGAAACGCCACCGAACCAAAAGTTTGGTTCCCAAAAAACTTGAAACCAAGACTGACTAATACTTATCGATTTCTTGACAGAAACTATCCACTAATAACTTGGTCGGTCTCAATTAACCCATTAGTAAAGCTAGTGTCAACCTACAAGGTAGTAGTCTCAGAATCGCGATTGAGCTCAGTGGAGGAGGGGCAGTTACTCAGTGCTTCCTGTTAGCAAAGTTGGCATCGGACTCTTGGGGCAGCAACCTCAAAATTGTGGTCGAGTCTGGTAGAGGAAGGGTGACTACTGGCAAAGTTGGCATCGAAGTTACGGGGGAGGCCATGGCTGTGGTCTGAATGAGAGTAAAAGAGAGACAAAGAGTTAGAAAGGCTATGAGAGTGTGAGAAGTAAGTGAGAAAAGAGAAATGAGACTGAGTGAGAGATGCGAGGCAAAGGGGGCTAGCTAGGGTTTTTTTTTGTGGGAGGGCAAGCAAAACGATGTTGTTTGGTTAAAAGAGGTTAAATATATATATATATATATAAAAAAGATGTGAGTGGTTTTGATTCAATGTTAGCCGAACCCTTGGAGCATAAAACCGAAACTGACCACTTTTTGTTGGTTTCAATTCAATTTTCTACACCAAACTTGTCAGTCTTGATTCAATCGGCCAAATTCAAACACGATATGGTCGGTTTAATCAATTGATGCGGTTTTTTTTTTTTTTTTTTTTGTATAACTTTACTTCAAATTTTCAAAAGAACTTTCTGGTAAAATTAAAAAATATAACTTGTGAAAAAAGCTTTTACTCTTTTTTTTTCCCCTCCAAGTGAGCCAAAACAAAACAAATAAACAACCAAAAAAAAAAAAAAAAACAACAAACAAAGTTCTAATTCGTCTTTGAACGGGAAACGTATTAAATGGTGGTTTTTGTTCACGTAACTTGGAATCTATATTGAAGCACGTAATGAAAACAATTGACTTGCTTCTCAACTTTATCAACTCCCACAAAAATTTTGACAGAAAGATACTTGGAACAGTTGCATCGTTGCAAACGAATCATACATTTCAACAAAAATTGAGTACTGGAAGATCACCAGAGAAGAAATTACTAGTATTACAAAAATTATGGAAAAGGAACTTCTCAGCATGAATACAGCAAATATACACATGAGAGTCTAGCCTTTAAATCAATCTTAATTCGTACTCGCCAGCCATCGTTATGTATCTCACCCATGGAAGAGCCTGGTATCCACTTTTTTCTATGATTTTAAGATAGCGAACCTATAAAATCCAAATGCCAAAAACAGCACATTGGTGAAGTCTATAAAAACGAAAACTTTTCAAATATTTTTAAAGAAAACTTATTCCATCGGACCATATGAGAATGTTCATAACTCACCTGAATTCCCGAGACAGTAAAATAAGGTATCTCAAACTTCACACGAATAGGAGCTTTTCTTTCAGGAGCCGCATCCTCAGCAGTTATACTAGGAAGGCTAAACTCCGCTCTCAACATATATTCCTACATACAAATAGGATGAAGAAACAATAACTTTGTAATCAGATCAGAACAAATTGGTATGCAACAAGAAAACTCTATTCTATATAAGATGCCTACCTTGTTACCAGGAAAAGATTTTATCTTCCAGACCAAGGCATCGCTTTCAGGAGCGTAAGCAGCAGATCCCATAGATGTCCGAACATTAGGGTTTGTTGAATCAGAAGGCACAGGCAATTCAATTTCAACATTTGTTGCAGTGCTGTACCACATGGGAAGAAAAACTTGATTTCATTAACGGCTCACAGGAATGATGCTATCACAAAATCCCTTAGCACCGAAAACCATAATATCAAATGGAATCTAGAGTTCAGATAAAGTGGAATAAGGAACATATCCAAACAAATATAGGTTATACACAGATATAGCAGGTCATTATCCTTATTTACAGCTTGTGCTTGAATGTTAAAACTTGATGTCACACATCATACCAAATCTGGGTTTGAGATCCTTATTATTAATATTAGTATTTTTTAACTTGGGATGGGGGGATTCAGACCCTAGACCTTGTCGTTAAAGGTGAGTGTGGAATTATCTCTAGGTTAAGCCTGCAAACGCAGTTTCTATTTTGTTTTTGAATTTTCAGAAGGGTCACAAACTTCTAAGGAAAACATAGAAACATCAGTACCTCCGCTCCTTAAATTGGCTCCTTGCTTTTACCGTAATTTCAATGCGACTTCTAGAATGTCTTTCAACTTGTGCCTCCACCCAAATGAGAGGTTTTACCTAAAAACCAAGATTAAAATAAAGTAAGAATTCACACATATAAAAGAGGATTTAACTTAAGGTGGCCGTTAATCACATGAAAAGTTCAACCACTGCTCAGATTTAACAAGGCCAACAAGAAAAGAAACGAGATTTTACAGTTAAAGGGGCAAAAATCATAAAATGTACCTGAGTACTGAGTCTATATGTCATTAGATCAAAAGATCCATCAGGGGGTATGAAGGATATAGTTCGGTCATTTTCAAATCGAGCCAACCGTACACACCTAACAGTTTAAGGGAAACAAAAAAGAAAGTTACAAGAAAAAAGATGTATCAATAACAAAACTGTGGCTTAAAAAACAGAGCACTTGTCCCCAATAATGAAAAAGCAATGAAATCAGGGATGCAACGATAAGTTAAAATGAAGGTACGAAACATACTGGTGAAACTTAATATCATCCAGATCAATTGCTTTCCCCTTTGTTGCTCGACCTTGAGCCTCAAGCAGCACTCTATCATTCAGGCCAAGCTTACACTCAGGCATACCACTACAAGAATTCAAGGAAGTTAGCTGCATTATTCATAAAGGTTGACTTGTTATATAAGACAATAACAATAACACACTTTCTGATCAGTGGTAAAGAAAAGATGAAGAGTACAGATGTTGGCGATTCAAAATGTACAGAAACAGAACATGTTTGAAGTGGAGAAAATTAACCTCAGATCGAATAAAATTAGAAGTTCTGTAGTGTTATTGCTCTGTGCATTCTACCCACAAAATCATCTTATGCTTTCCAATAATCAATGTTGTTAAGCCCCAACAAAATCAACATCAAATACTAATATTCTTCACGCCAAGACCTTTTTTTTTTTTCCGTACTTGCTCCAAACTTATTTCATTTCTGTTGGTATATGGCTCCACTCCAAATAAATGCAACTACAATTTCCTACAGCTGCCGTCTTATAACTAAAATGAGGTAGAAACTCAAAAGAAGGGTATCGGAAATGTATACCAACGCCATATAAAGGGGTCAAATGGATGTGTGCGTATACATCATCTAAATTCAAACAATACATGATCTACCCTGCAAACAACTTCAGACATATTTACAAACAATTACTTGATTAGAAGAAGAGAATTCAAGTACCTCAAATACGTCCTCATCTTTAACGCACCAACAACATCAGAACGTATAATTTGCCCATTACTGTTCACAAGTATATTCACACTTTCCACCACATCCAAGAAAACCTGAAACAAAAAAACCCCTCATACCACTTAGCCCTGTAATCACCCCAAACAAGAACAATCAGATGCAAACGGACAGGCAATGAACCTACTTCGTTTTTCTTGTACCGAATCCCTTCGCTCCGCCACGAAACCGCGTTGGTAACAGCCATGGGTGGTCGCTGGGTAACCTCCATCCTGTAAGCATCAGTCTTGATGAACTCACTAAGAATTTTAGCTTCCGTGAATTGAGGGAAACCAAAATCCATTATCTCATCAAGCAACTCATACTGGCCCCAAAAAAAAAGTCCAAATTCCTCACCAAATTAATTATAAAAAAAAATCATCTTTATCTCAATAAACACAATAAAATGGTACATGAGAACACCTACCACTACCACAAAGTTATCTCTCAAGGATTCCTCTTCCAACTCTTCGAAATAGTGCTTAAAAACCTACATCAACAATGTATATAGATATAATATATACATATACATATATATGTATATTTATAACTGTATCTACTAAATCAACAACTAAACACCATTATAACAAAAAAAAAAAAAAAAGGAAATTAAAACGAAAAAATACATCAACTAAGCGGTGAAGAAAGAGCAAGAGGCTGGCGGCGTTGCAGTTCTGCCGAGAGGCGATCATCAAGTACACATTGCTGTGCTGGACGAACATGTAAGTGACGCCATTGTCGTACACAACCGGATCCCGAGACTGCGGATCTCCCTGTAAACCAAGTCTTCCGAGATTTCAATTTCCACCGAATTCAAATCCGAAAAACAAAATTTCAAGATTAAAAAGGAAAAAGAATGAAATGTTTCAAAAATTCCTAATCTTCAGAACCTCTTTCTCGATGAGCTTGGTGAAGAATCGCTCGGCCTGGGAGGCGGAGACATCGCCTCGGTAGTCGCGCCAGATCAGAACTCTCCCTTTGATGTCCAGCAGGAAGAGTGCCGAGGCGGCGCCGGCCATTCCGGTGGCGGCGAATCTCGATCGAAATGTTCTGGAAAGTTCGGAGATTGATCTGATTGAAGATTGAATGAACAAGAGGTATTCGAATTGAAATTTTTGGTTTGTTTGTCTGACGAATAGTTTCCGATGAATTTCTTCTTCTTCTTCGTCTTCGTCTTCGAATTGCTTTGTTGGGACTTTTTGGGGGTGGTGGGATGATGCAATTGCACCTGCTGCGTAAACGACATCGTAAAGAAAACGACTAACGTGTGGTTGATGTACGACGTTGAGACTGTTTGATTTTTTAATTCTAAAAAAAACGACATGTCGTACATGAAAAGAATTAACGAGAATGCGTACGTATGTATCAAAATTTTCTTAAGAGCCATATATTCTCTAGCAGTTTTTGAAACTAAGAGATTGTTTGGTAGGATGGAGAGTCGAAGAGGATTGGACGAATCATTAGAAAGATTTTAAAATCTGTGATTTTTAAGATTGGGCGATTATAATAAGTAATACTTAGAGAAAAAAGGTTATGCTTTTCCTCTTTATTTTACTTTACTCAAGCTATGTGGTACTTTCTTTCCTTACTATTTTCTTTCTATTCCTAAGAGCTTATTTGAGAGGAAGGAGAAGTGAAAAAAGAGAGGTGAGGAAATTTACATAAAGATTTTAAGACCTATAATAATTCAGTATACGTTATAAAAAAGAGAGAGAGATTTTAAGAGGAAATCCATGCCAAGCAAAAATAAGAAAAAAAATGTCCTCCCCCTCATCTCTAATGTCGTTACAAAGATTTTTTCTCCATTCTTATTTACTTGTATGTTTTCTGTCCTTCCTATTTTATTTCTTCTTTACTATAACCTAAGTTATTCAAGTTGTTAGACAGTGCCGGAGCCACGTTTACACTAGGGGCCCCTACTCCTATTTTTAAAAATTAAATTTTAGTCCTAAATCTTTTATGTAATTTCTTTTGTGCCCTGATTTTATAATAAAAATTGCAAGTGTTACCCCCACTCAATTTTTGAGATTTTGATATTTACTTCCAAAATATATATAGAATTTAGTTATAAGAAAAACTTTTGATTGTACCGACACTCACTTATTATGTTATACAATTATATCCTTCTTTTAGGAAAAATTTTTATATTGTCCTATTGAAATCATCCTGTGACTCCCACCCTGCCACCGGACATCAACGTTACTCCAACAACTCAAGGACATCTAGGAAAACGTGACTTCGTTTGTTCAAGGGGAGAGCCAACTTAAGCTACATGACCATTTGGTTCTACTTTTATTTTGATAATGCAATTATTTTCTGATTGCTGTCGTTCATTTAGAATATCTTGCCTTACTGTGAGGTTTTTTATTTCAGTTTTTTGCCTTTTTTTTTTCCCTTCTCCATCTCTTTGGCGTAGTGTCGTTTTCCCAATTGATGTCGTTTGTTTGAAATAGTTGTAGAATATTATGGTTCTAACGTAGTCGTTTATGTTTCATTGTCTCTTACAAGTTCATGTCTAATTTCGGATTCATATTATTTGTTCTGATCATTTAACTTTTGTCACAGTTTTCTCGATTAAATTTTTTTTGTCATTTTACCAATGATCAATTATGTCGTTTCATTGTCACGGTATTTTTAATTTGTCGTTCTTAAGGTTGTTTTGAATGTTGTCGTTTTATTCCGTAGAGAGTCGTCTTCTTATTCTTGTGTTATAACAATTGATGACGTTTGTGTGAATAATATCGTTTGAAAAGATGTTTGTCTAAACCTTCAAAAAAAAAAAATGTTCGTCTATTATATGTGATTGATCATGTTGTATTTCATCGAGGAGATCTTAAAAAATAACCCCTTTAATACAATACGGTTCGAATTTTTGTTTTATTTAATTATTAGTTTAGATATTTACCCATTTGGCTATTTTATCAACAAAAAAAAAATCCCAAGTATTCTCTCTTCCTCTCTCTATCATGATCTCCCTCAATTTTCTCTCTCCTCTCCCTCAGATCTCTCTCTCTCTCTCCTTTCTCCATCAAAGTCATGCTCCCATTGCAAATTCATGAGTTGTCGATGTGCCATCGCAAGTTTTCACCCAATCCCACCCTCTCGTGAGCCACCTAGTCATTACTCAGATCTCCCTATTACAACCGACATAAGTAAGATCTCAGTCGCTGCTCACAATTCGCACATCGTGATTTCAATCGCATGATCTCGACAGCATGCCTTCGATCTTAATGTATTGGTGATGATCTCGATTTTCAATCTTTCTCTTTCTGGCCTCCGCACTTATTTCTCTATCTTTCTTCGTGCTGTCGCAGGCATTTTTTGCTAGCCACCACTCGTAGTTAACTACTTAAAATCACGATCTGGTCGGAAACTCATCCTCAAATTTGTGAGAATTTCTATTATGCTGATCTTTATTGACTGCGAGGCTTCCCACCAGTGGTTAATCTCACTGGAGAGGAAAAATAACCTTTTTTTTTTAATTGAGTTTTTGTTTTTATTTTTAGTATTTTGAATATTTTATTTTTTTAAGTTTTTTAAAATAATATTGTGATTATTAAAATAAGGGGCATTTGTGGGGGCACTCTAGAGATTGGCTTTTGGGGTTTGGAGGCCAAAATCTGTTTGGCTCCCCCATATCTGCTGGTCTTAAATAGTGAATTTATATGGAATGTCAGTTTTTATGTGGAAGATGTATTGCAACTCTGTACATGCATATTCTAACTTGCTCCTTTCTAACTCCTCCCACGACATCAATTCCTCTTTAATCTCCTCTGCCTATTCCAGCACTATTCTTGTTCTTAACGGTCTTCATTAACCCAAACGAGCCCATGTCGTCACAACCCATCACTGATCCTTTATCGACCTTAACTCTTCTTATTGGAATTTTTTTCCTCACAACCCACGATTTAAAACAAAAATGATTTTACCCTAGCGGGTTTTGGTCCGTCTAAGTCGTTCGACATCCCAACTGGCCTCCATCTCGTTAGTGGCTGCAGTTGCCGTTACAACACAGGACGTGATAGTTTTTTGGCCCCTCTAACCTCCACCCTCTTCTCAACCTAAAGCTAGTGTAATGGGTTTATGAGTTTGCTTTTTTTTTTTTTTTGTTGTTGCTCTGTAAAAACCGATGCCTTTGATGGTTATTTGTGTTTGGTATTTTGTGAATCTAGTATTTTGGTTTTGTACCTCTTTGACCACAACTTGTCATCATTGTGCCCATTCCCTGACAACACAGGACGTGATAGTTTTTTGGCCCCTCTAACCTCCACCCTCTTCTCAACCTAAAGCTAGTGTAATGGGTTTATGAGTTTGTTTTTTTTTTTTTTTTTGTTGCTCTGTAAAAACCGATGCCTTTGATGGTTATTTGTGTTTGGTATTTTGTGAATCTAGTATTTTGGTTTTGTACCTCTTTGACCACAACTTGTCATCATTGTGCCCATTCCCTGACAATCGGTCAATTTGTGGTGACAATGAGTTTGTAATTTTGAAACTTTTTCAGTTGAAATCGACTGCCTGATGCTCGTCTTTCACATGAATTATGGCCGGGTTTAGTGCGTTTGATTTTATTGTTCACTTTTTTTCTTCAAACCCCCTCTCTTTATGGCTATTCCCTGACAATGCCCCCCTAAAAAATTACCGATATGACCTTCCACTCAGCCCTCACCTTTGTCCGACAAACTCTATGGTGAATGTGATTTTGGTTTTCAGGTTTTGAGGCTTGTTCTATCGAAGGCATTTCATCACTACCATCATAACAGACCTTGTTGACTTTGGCATCGGCCTCCAGTTGGCCTGTCGATGCTCGCCTAAAGAGTATAGTGACTCAGTTTGTGAAAATGTTTTTTGGTAGGTTGAGCCTCCTGCAACCCACGCCAAGTAAACACTGTCGTCACAACTGACAGAGTCGGAGTGGGCATCGGTTAGAAATTGGCCATCCCCTACTTGCCTGAAGCCATTTGTGAGTTCATATGTGTTATTGCATTTTGAGTATTGTGCTTGCTCATGTGTGTTTTATGAAATATTTATGTTGATGTAAGCTTAACCATTATCTGCCCATTAGACCTGTTAATATTTCTAGGTGGACGGTTTTATTTTCATCTACCTGTTTGTTTGAAGTAGCCACAGCCAAACGGAGTAGGAGACACCGAATTTGAGCCCACAGTTGGGCTACTCGACATTGCCAACGAAGGCAACTTTTGGGGCAGATTACACAATATTTCCGTGATCGGAAGCAGATAGCACGACTAACATATTCAGTGTCTGATCCTGAGCCCACTATCATTTACTCATCCACCAGCCCCAACTTGGTATATTGTGAAAATATTCATTTGTTGCTGTATTTGGTTTATAACGTATTCTTTTCATATATGGTTTTTGGTTGATAATTATCGTTGGTGTTTGATTTTGTTTCGGTTGTTACTGAATTTGGTTTGCTTACTTGCTTAGTTTTTGTAATGATTATGGGTTACTTTGTTTTTATTTGTTGGTAAGACGCAATTATCGCGGAATTATACATTTTATGTACGTGCATGTTTTATTAATGATGTCTTGTTTTTCTCTTGTAAACTGTGTATGCTAATTATAGTAAGCTTCAAAGTAATTTGTTATGCTAATTTCGTATGTTTTGTTTATTTGCAACTTGAATTTGCAAAACTTGTATGTTGTTAATGTTGCTGTGTTATTGGTGTTGATCACTGCTATCTGTTTTGAACCTCTACCCCTAGTTAATTTTGATGTTGGGCCCTATTCTTTCTTTGGTACACGAGCAAGTATGCAACTTTTTCAACGGTTAATCAATTATCATGTTATTGGTGTTTTGTAGACCGGTAAAACAATTTTGTTGCTGGTAGTTACACGGATTGTGGTCTTCCCAAAATTATCCAATTTTCAACCTTAGTAGCTAATTATTAAACAGATCTATATAATACCTAACATGATTATA
Organism: Antiaris toxicaria; assembly: GCA_035233585.1. Taxonomy (NCBI): domain Eukaryota; kingdom Viridiplantae; phylum Streptophyta; class Magnoliopsida; order Rosales; family Moraceae; genus Antiaris; species Antiaris toxicaria. The sequence continues at coordinate 6,192,902 of CP141155.1, forward strand.
TGAAATTGTGACATTAGTCTGAGCCATGTAAATATACAAATTTTGTATACGTTTTATGATCGCCTGCAATTATTTACATTATCTTCTACCCTTTAGTTTGATACAGACATAGCTCGCATCGATGATTCGTCTTACAGCTAGAATGACAACAAGGAGGGTTTTTTTTTTTTTTTTTTTTAAAAACCTACTTGATGAGTACTAGTGTAATCATGTTGGAAGAATTCCAAAAACGGATACATATTCAAAGTAGGTTAAGATGTTTAATTAGAGGTGGCCGAATATCAACACCCTGTGTTATGCCACGACTCTACATAGGAAAAAGACGCGAATGAGGTAGACATACACCGTATGGAAGGTGTTGTAGACATGGACAAGTTTAGGATACAACCCAATTACCAATACGGTTACTTGCTCCGATGAATAATGGGTTTAATTTGTAGTTGTAAACATTTTAACCCGTTTTAAATTCATACTTAGGTTTGACCAGGTAAATGGTATATTTTGTTATTTGGTTATGCTGATATACGACTAATTTTATCATTACAAATTCACCCAGACCAAAATTTCCTTCGAACACAATGTTTCCAGCACAAAGAGTTACTCTTTAAAATCTTTGAGAAATACCAAGTAGGAGGTTCAAAAGTATAGCCAACATGATCCAACCCTAATGATAATATGCCAAATTTCTTAGGAGTCGACATGTCAACTGATATGTCTTAGGTCTCTGGCCTTTAGAGGGATGGAAATGACTCGCAAGGTGACACAATAAACTTCCCTAATTTTGACACCCAATATGCTCTAGGGATGTCAAGGAGCCATAAAAAATAAGCTAAGCAGAAGCAAAGGCAAAACAATGAAGATCAACTCACTGACTCTATCATAAGCATCGGAAGTTACTACTTTAACAAATCCATAAGAACATCAAGTATGGATGAGGCAACCAAAACTTCAATGCTTGGTGAGTGTGATAGGGTGATGGAAGAGATAGGAGCTCCTATCGATGATACTGTTATCGTGTACCTTTGACTGCGAAATGAAAATAAGGTGTTGAGGGACTTTTCTAGGCTATCGGTTGAGAAGAAATGGAATATTATTCAAAGGATTGTCAATGGGCATATCTAGAGTAGTTACAGGCCAAATGTAGACATTATATTTTTTTAATTGTAATATAAAACAATTTCCTATGTAATTTTTATTTTCTTTCAGTACTGCTGTTATTATTGTTCACCTGCATTTTCTAAATTTTACAAAATTATCATTTGATGTTCTGTCATTATGATACAATGTTACTGTTGGTAGGTTGAATAACATAGAACAATATGGAAACCACAAACATTAATAGCGACGATGATTTGGACGCCATTGCATGTGTGTTATATGTGTACCTGAGAAAGTTTTGGAATGAAACGAGCAAAAGCACGACTCTATTTTAACAAGGGCACTAAAGATGGATGAGTTGTTGCACAGTAACGATGATAACTTAAAACAAAATACATGGATTAATAGGCTCACATTTATGACTTTGTGCGAGTTGGTAGGAATAAAGAATTTACTGTGATGGACAGATCGTGTCTCTTACTTGAGTAATTATTTACATTCTTGAAAATACTATGCCATGCGATAATGAATAGGTAAACGCAAGATATTGGCAACATTCAGGTGAGACGGAGTCAAGATGGTTTACAATTGTACTTGATGCACTATTTATGTTGAAGAACGAGTTTATATGACCTCTTTATTATAATCAGGTATAACCATATATCATAGAGAACGCATTTAAATATAGACCTTGGTTTGATATACGTGCCAAACTTCAAAGCATGTTGTAGTTCATAATTACTGCAATGCATTTGTTGATTTGTTTTATAACCTGACCAATACTATACTTGTTTTTTTAGAACTATGTCAGAGCTATTGATGGCACTCATGTGTCATGCATTCTACCAGTCGATAATTCACTAGCTTGGCAAAATAGGAAAAGAATAAACATGTAAAACATCTGAGCTGTGGTTTTGTTTAATATGATGTTCACGGATGTTTTACATGTGTTGAAATATAGGTAAATTTTACTTAACAGAGATTATGCAAATAACGAGCATTTTCTAACTTCTTACTGTAGGAAAACTTACCACTTACCTAAGTACGTTAGCAACGATATGGACTTACTAGCAGGAGAGAAGTTTTAAATTACACCCACTCGTCCTTACTCAGGTATATATGTTTGAAATATAGGTAAATTTTACTTAGCAGAGATTATGCAAATAACGAGCATTTTCTAACTTCTTACTGCAGGAAAACTTACCACTTGTCTGAGTACGTCAGCAATGATATGGACTTACTAGTAGGAGAGAAGTTTTTAATTACACCCACTCGTCGTTGAGGAACTGTATTGAAAGGACGTTTGGTGTTTGGAAAGCAAGATTCAAAACCTTTACTAAAATGAACAGTTACCCAATTGTAAAACAAGTGAAGACACCAATTGTTTGTGTGATCTTGCATAACTTCATAAGAATGCATGCAGTGGTAGAACCAGATCCGCGACTTCATTCCTACATGCATGAGATGCCAACCGACGGCGCTTCTACGTCTGTGTCTACAATGAAACTAATGTCGATGAGGTTGACGACGACAAAGATAATGATAACGCTTATGCGATCCCACAAATGAACATCACATACTCCGACCTGCATCAGCAACGTTGCAGAGGGAAAACGACTATAGGTCCTTTCAAAGATGTTGTGATCGACTAAATATGGGAAAGATACCAACAATACTCATGATATAGACTTTGATGTATGTAAAGTTATGCATCCCAATGTCATGTAATTTTTTGTTTTCCAATAACATAAACAAGTAATGGTATTAATTGTAACAATTTATCTTATGCCCCAATGTATTTTGTGTATATACATTGTACTGAGTTGTATATGAAAATTTTTCATCATTTAACCGGAAAATATATACTTTGCATTTTACCCAATCAGTTATATATTTTTTTTCTTTGCATTTTTAATTATAAATTTTACTCTTTTCTTTCCATAATGCATGCATTCCCAAGAAACAACTTTTTACCGCATATTCTATAAATTTTATACACTAATTTTCATAATAACTTTTTTTCAAAAATATTTACTCTAAATACAATATCCAAAACTATATCTAGTTTCAAAACTAACATTTCTAAAAATACATCTTCAAAACTTCCTCCAAACTCCCCCTAATTTGATGAATCAATTTATTTGAAAATTTAAAAAAATTGAAATAATGCAATAAATTTGATACATTAAAAGAAATAAATGCGAAATTGTAATCTGGATAAAAAAAAAAATACAATAATTGATAATACAAAAAATATTTCAAAAGCTTATCACATGATATATCAGTTGGATTATCAAACAGTTTTTAAGTAGATTATCAAAAGTGGATTGTTAAATTGTAATATAATAGATTATTAAACGATATTTCTAAGGAATACTAAATGATATTTTGATGGATTATTAAATAGTATTTCAAAAGGATTACTAAAAGTGGATTGCTGAATAATATTTGAATAGATTAACCAAAGGTATTTCCATGGATTATTGTTATTAAAAGTGGATTACTAAACGATATCATAAAGAATTACTAAATGATATTTTGATAGATTATCACATGTGGATTATCAAATAGTATTCTAGCATATTAATTTTTTTAGTTGATTAGGGATATTTTAATTTTTGACTTTTTTTAAAGGATGACAAAATCTTAAAATCTTAAAGCGATTATAAATGAAGCAAAATGCCTGAGGTAATTAACATTTTGGGCATTCCGCCGAGTTCCCCAATTTCATTTGTCTTCGTCGTCTTCAATGTTCTTGCCGTTTTTGAATTCTTGTCGTATTTCCATTTGATGTCACTTTTTCCATTTAGATGTCGTTTTCCCAAATTTTCTTACTTTTTTTTTTTCGAATTTAAAAGAAAAGAAAAAAGAAAAAAAAGACACTAGAATACCAAACTAATTCCATCTCCTTACTTCATGTTCCTTCTGAGTTGCAAGCTGCTGGTCTCCATACAAAGCACATCCAATTCATCGATTTCAATTTTTGGCGTCCAAACTCCAAATGTACACTCTTGAACCATCTTGAGTTTGAGGGAGATGTTGGAATATAATTGGCACTTTCATGGGCGTGGTTTAGGGGATTTGGGTTGATTAATAGTGTATTTATTAATCGTTATTTGTACAGCTTTCTTCTTTCCATTTTAGGTTTATTTCCTTTATTCCTTGCTCGAGAATTGTCCTTGTACCACAATGTATTAATTTGCTCTTCCATCAAAATGTGAATACTGAATCAGTTTTTCCTTCTCAAAAAGGATCTACAAATATAGTTCAGTCGTAATTTTACAATATCAATTCCATTAAAAATGTAGAATTTAAATCCATTCACCCTTAATTTATCTTTAAATAATTTATAAATATATGGTTATAAATTAAAAAAATTAAAACAAAATATTAAATTAAAAAAATCTTAAATTTCAAGTTTTAACTATTTAAAATTTTTTAATTTTTTTGGCTTCGGAAAAGGTTTCTTTATATATAAATAATATTGCTCTAATTAAGAGTATCACTCTTTGTTCCCCTTTTCCGTCAACAAAGTGGGTTTTATCTACCAAAAAAAAAAAGGATCAAATCAAAATTAAGGGGAAATACCTAAAATACCTTATGTATTAACCTAAATTATCCCGTACATATACTTCAAAAAAAAAAAAATCCCTTACATAGGGAAAGTTGGAAATTAGAGAGAGAAAGTCAATAGAGAGGCTTAAGGGTTCTTGTGTGCTTAAAATCTGGGATCGATGGCCCGGCATCTCACTGGGTCATTCAGCCTCTAAAGCTTGCTAGGTTGACCACTGGGGTCTTTGGTGTCGAGCTTTATGTCATCAAAGGGGTGATTAGAGGCTAGTTCAAACCAGTGTGAAGAGAGAGATGTGCCGTCTGTTGTCCTTAGATTAAGGCGTGTCGGCCACGAGGACTCATTGAAACCACCAGTGCTGGGTCTCATGATGATGGCGAGTGTGATGGTGATTAGTGTATTGCAATGTTAGCCATTGTGGGTGGTGCATTCATCTCATGCGCATATTTCTTTTTGACACTGCTGCCGTTTAGACAGATTTATTTAGGCGTTGCTCAGTCATTGATGCTCATTTTTCTAGCATTGATGCTCAGATTTACTTTGCTAATTGGATCCATGGTGCTTCCCTTTATGCTTGTGTTTTTACTGTGTATATGTGTAATAAGGATAGTGGTTTCCCTACCTGATTCTCTCTTAATATGTATTTGGTTTGTACAATTGTTATATGTGTATTTGGACAATGTATATTGGTTTCGATGAGTATGTAATGACCCTAGCATTTTGAATTTCTAGCACTCAATTGATTGGTTTCCATTGATTGTGGGGATCTTTAAAATAGCCATTTGAGTGCTCAATTTGATATGTCGAGACACATTTCCATTATTAGGATCTCGAGCATTTATCTTCTCTTTAAGTATCATTGGATTGTACTGGTGGATTCAGTCTCATTTGGAGGTCAAAATCTTTGTACTGTAGGGTCATTTATATTGTACTGTGGCATTTATAGCCTTTTTAAATGAATTTCTAGTTTTTCAAAAAAAAAAAAAAATCCCTTACATATATAAAATCAGTTTTAAAAATTCCCTAAACAATTAAATTGAAAAAAAAAAAAAGATGATCATTTTTAATCTATGTTGAATGCTATCTAAAGCAGTAGTTACAAGTATAATCTAGTGATAATATCATATATATGACTTTTTCAAAAAATACAAATTCAAATTTCCCACCCTAAGCTAAAACCACACACACCCACACTATCTAAAGCGTTAAGTAACTACAAAAGTTTGAATGAAATAATTTTTGTGTGTTATTTACATTCTTATTTTTTTTTGTCTTTAATAGCTTGTTTAGATGACATGTTCATTCTTGAAAAGTAGAATGTTTTTAAAAAAAGTTTTTTTTCTCCAAAATTTTCAATAATTTTTCTCATTTTAAATAAGAAAAAAATATTGTATTTTCAAATATGTCTTATACAGTGTTCTTTTGAAAAAAAATAAATAAATATTTTTTTATTCCTTGCACAATGCATGATTCTCAATCAATACTTTCGACATTTTTATAATAAGTGTGGCAAAATGATATTTTGATTAAATATAATTGTTTTGTGTATTTTTACCTTGAAACTAATTTTTAAAATTCAAATAATGTTTATACCCATATAACTAACACTTATCTTTAATGTCTTTTAATATTGTTTCCTTTTATTCTGGAAAAACTCAATCGATGTGAATAAATACAAGTTGTTAATGATTATGTTACTTATGTTGTCAACATGTTGAATAAGACATGTAGCTGTCAAATTGCCATGTCCTCTATGTGGAAGATAAATCTGTAGCTGATAGACTTTGTTTCTCTATATTTTACTAATCAAACTTACAGAAACAGTGTTGTCCACTGGGGATAGGTTGTGGGAATAGGTTGAGCTCGGATGCTCATAAAGAGGACATTTGTTGTCTTTCCATTGAGGATAGGTTGAGTTGGGATGCTCACGAGTAGGACCGGATGAAAATGTCGGGGTTCGTTTATATTAGAAGTCCATTTTTAGAAAATAAAAAATTTTGTAGTGATAAAAAATAAAAAGTTGTTTGGAATTTTTTTTTAAAATGAAAAGTTGTTTGGTTGGGTGAAAACTTTTTGTTTCTAGATAGTTTTTTTTTCATTTTTCAAAAATGAAAAATTTTGGATGTTTAGATACGGAAATTTAGAAACGTTCATTTTTCTTGAAATGAAAAATTTTTCATTTTCTAAATTTAGAGGTGTCAAACAAACGGAGGGGTACTGCCACTCAAAGATAAGCGTTGGACGAGAATGCGAAAATGTAAAGAATACCAAGACAAAACAAGCATCATGTTATCATTTCAATACAAAAATAGTATCGTTTAATACAAATTTCGTTCCACTGGTGTTGTAGTGGGAAGTCAAATTCTGTAAGGTTATTCTATTGTTAGTGTGAAGTCGATAATTGTAGGGTTAAACTACATCCATCCAGTTTACTTTCAGCCAACGTGAGATTTTTCATTACTTTTTTCCATTGCCCTCATTATCAGATGGATTTTTTTCAATTTCTTTTGTCCATTGCGCCTATTGACATGACAGCTCTTCAAATTTGCTAATGCCTTAACTTGGCAAAATTTGTTATTGCATCTTTTCCAATTTATTTATATTTCACTACTTTTTAAACCTCTCTTAAATTTGCCAGTACCACATGTCAAGGGTAGCAGAATTTGTTATTGCATCTTCTCTTTTTTTTTTTTTTCCCTCTTTTGCATAGCAAGTCGCATTCCCCAGAAATTCAGAAGTAGTTGCTGATCCATCTCGAATAGAATCGAAGGGAAAATCATTATAAAAGGTTCCCATCTAATGGAATAAATGATTATCAAATCATATATTAATCCCATCCCTCACATCCATGACGAGTAACAATCAATAATGCGTTGATGATGTCTCTATACGTTCCTAATACTAAACTACCATGTAAAACTTTGCTGTTTAAATTCAAAGATTTAATTTATCTCTCTCATGGACTTGCATTCACAAAATTATATTTTTTTACGAAGATATAAACTCGTTAATTAATTAAAGCAAAGCACAAACATGAAAGAACTTTCTCACATTACTTAAACTCAAGTGGTAACCACCCCTCTTACTCGTTCATCTTTTCTTCGCTACCTGGGCCTTACGCCCCTCCTGGACCCTACACTGCCCACCTCTGCAGCACCTACTCCTGGGCCTTGCTCTGGACCTTCTGGCCCGTTTCCCCGGCCTTCTGGCCCAAATACCCGGCCGTGTCCTGCACTCGCCGCTTGGCCTGCTCCGGGAGCTTGGCCGTGATCCGCCGAACGAAGTTGGCGAGCCACGTCAGCGACGACAGTCCAATCATCCCGCAAGCCCCCGAAGTGAGGAAGCCGGCGACGGCCATGAAGATGACGAAGGCGGCGGGGACGATGATGGGGCTGAAGATCGCGAAAACCGGCGTCGAGAAGGCGAGACCGATGAGGGAGGCGAAGAAGCTGAGGGCGGAGATGAGGAGGAGGAAGCCACCGAGAGGTAGGAGGGTGGCGACGGCGACGATTTGCTGCGTCGACGGGCCTTTCTCGGGCTGGAGGCCTCGTATGGCCTCCGTTGGCATTTGTTGTTGCTGCCGTTGTTGGGTGCGTTGGTAGTCCGCCATTGAAGCTGGTTTTTTTGAGTTTTGAGGTGTATAGAGAGAGAGAGAGGAGGTGGTGAGTGTGGCGGGGGGGAGTGGTGGAAGGAAGAGTGGGGGATAAGAAGCGAGGGGGTGTAGAGCACAGGTGGAGGATCGCGGTGATACTTGTTTTGCGTAGGGGCCGCATGGGAAAATTGTTGTTTTGTTACCTGTTTGTGTCTGTTTTTTATTAAAATTTTTTTGGCTCGAGTTTTGGCGGGAATTACATCATTAAATGATACGTACAACATTATCGATTATTATTATTTTTTTTTTCTTCCACACGTGGCAGTGGCTTTTATATTAATGGCTCTGTTTCCATATAAATAGAAACGTATGTGCACCTACATATCGAGGGGGCATCTCTATCCCCAAACTTTATTTTTCCCATTTCGATAATTAAAAAAAAAAAAAAAACTTTCTGTGGTTGTTTTTGTTTGTTGTATTTGGATGTATAATTCATACAATCAAATTTTTTTTGTTATGTATTTTAATTGGACGTATATCCTGAATATGCTATCTACATGTGACCCCAAAATTTTGTTTTGGTTCAGCCTTCAAGGAGACATCCCCATTCGACAGATCTTTATTTTATAAATACTTTAAATCAATCAAAGAAAGATAAGTAAAAATTATAACTTTTCAATAAGTATTTGAAAATTATATTTTTAAAAGAGTTTTTGAAATCAAAATGGGCTTAAGGTTTTTTAATAAGTATTAAAAATATTAAATTTATAATGTCTATCTTAAACTTTGATATAAATTTAATAAAAAGTAAATGAAATGAAAATGAAATTAAATAGATTTTCAATACTAATATTAGGCTTTTTTACATTGATATACTATAAACTTATCACAAAGTTATAATTTACATTGCATCTTAAACTTTTAATTTTAGCAATTGGATTCTAAATTTACAAATATATAACAATTTACATCTCATTGATAATAATATTTAATCTTTTAAAAGAAATTGATATGTGATGTATACATGAGTTTTTAATTTATTACATAAATAATTATTTTTATCTATGTTAACTCAAATTTATTAAGATTAAAATTTTTAATTAAGTTTTATCAAGATAGAAATATTTAAATTAATTTTGTTATAAATATAAATTTGAATTAATATTGATTAAAATTTATGCTCTTACTTCATAACTTATATGTAAGGGAAGTGTCAATTTTCATTAAAAAATCAACATTATTTATCAATGGCATGTAAATTATTATAGATTTATAAGTTTATGGTGAAGATTATCAAAATTAAAAGTTTTTTATGTAAGTTGCAACTTTCTGATAAATTTAGAGTACATTGATGGATAATGTTAATGTTAATTCTATATTTCACTTTTGTCAACATATTAAGCCTTTTTTTTTGGGTAAAATTAAACTTTTAATATTTAAATAAAGTGATAAAGATTAATTTAATATTAAATATACTTTATGTTACTGCTAAATTTGATGTATATACAAGCTGTGTATTGATTTTGTTACTATAATAGTACTTTATGGAAAGAAACACTTTGTGTCATTATTAAATTAGTTGTTTATGCAAGATTTGGGTATTAATGTTGAAATTCTAGTAACAGTGTATGCAATGAAATATTTTATGTCGTTTCCAAATTTGTTTGTGTACACAAGATTTGGTGAATTAATGTTGCTAATATTATAGTAGAGAAAGAAACACTTTATTTCATCACCAAAATTTGTTGTGCATACAAGATTTGCATATTAGTGTTGCTACCTTAATCGTAGTGTAAGCAAAGATGCACTTTAGTTTAATGCTAAATTTGTTATATTATACAAGATTTGCGTATTAAAATTGCTACCATAATAGTAGTGTATGCAAGGACACACTTTTAAGTCATCACCAAATTTGTTGTTTTATGGATTTAGCATAATCCCAGTAGATATTCTCTCATTATATTATTAGAAAAAAAAAAAACCGGTCAATTTTGTTATTAGTTTTATCATCGAGTTCTCCATAAATACAGGCCCAGTCTTTCAAAGCAAATGCATCAGTACACCCCACAAGTTGTACAAACCAAAATGCTAGGAATGACCATCAGTTGGTGTCTTGTCTTCAAAATATTTCCACTACTCCTAAAAAAATGTAGGATTTTGGAGCACAAAGGAAGGTTAAAGTTGCTAGAAAGAATCCATTGAAATACTTATAGAAATGGGTGGTATGGGAAAAAATAAAGGACGGCGTGATCTGCAGGCGGAGCTTCTCCACTGTGCATCTTGGCAACCGGTAAATTTTCTAAACTTTTTACAAGTTATCATTTTTTTTTTTCATTTTTTAACATAAGGATGAGAAGACTCATATTTAGGATTTCATATAATTGTACATAAATTTTAAATTATCAGGAGTTAATTAGCATGGGACAACCACAATATAAATAACTTTAACTGAGTTAGCGATAATTTTGCAGATTTCTTGTATTTGCTTCAGCAAATAGTGAAGGAAATTAAGAACTTCGGATTCTAGGGAGGAGAAAAGCTCCCCGAGTCTCCGATCAGTGTTATCAAAAAGAAGCACAGTGAAGAAGATCCACAGAGCGTGGCCGAAACAGACACAGAATGGAAGCTTATTACCGGGAAAATGGCTTCTCACGAAGAGACTGCAGTAGTTCTGCTCTCCAAAGCTGTTGCCATTTTCCAGGTTAGTGTTTTCATAATTTGTTGCAAAGTATGTATGTTAAATGTTTAAGATATGCTAATTCACAATCTCTAGAATTTGATGTTGAGTGCTCATAATTGGTTTTCTACTTCATTTCTGCTCTAGGATCGGTTTGCTCCAAGAAGTACTGAGATTCTGTCGCACCCCGTCACTTGATCCCTGAAATGCTATATATATATATTTATATATATTTTATGGGTGAGAAATATATCTACTTATTCTGGAAGATATAAATATTATATGTAATTTTCTTGTAAAAATGGTCATGTGTAGAACAATATTTCATAGCGAGATGCTAGGAAAAAGTAGTCTTGTTTTCAAAATGTTTTCCACTTAGGGCAATGCTTATCTGTGTAGGTAAAATACTTCTTCAGGTGCAAGGCATTTTCAGTGATTTCCTCGTCAACTCTCTAGCTAGAAAAACATGCCCCGGATAGGCTGTGCTGTCGGACGATAACGCCACGAGGACATGAGTCAAATTCAGCACCTCCAGGTTCTTTAAGTTTTGGGAGATATGTAGTGATTGCATTTGCAAAATCAATGTCAAAAAGGCATAAGATTTTCATCTTAGAGAAATTCTACAGCAATGAGCAACAATGGAACTCTTAATTTTGTCACAAAACAGAAAACATATATACGGAACAGTGAGGAATTCGAGTTCCTTCGAGTACTTGACCGCCTCTTCGAATGCCTCCACATTTCATGGATTTCTTGCCGGTAGGACAAGTCTTTTGAGTTTGGAGCTCCGGCAGGTAACAATGCCGATTTAGTCCCTGCCTCGATGGTTTCTCTTTCCAAATAGAACTCCTTAATATAGTCAAGTGAATAAGTTGTAATTAGTCATATTAGTCACCCTCTCTCTCAAGAACAATTTAGTGCTATTGATTTATTTATTCTCACTCTTACTTCTTTTTGAAATTGGGGTTGAAATTGGGAATGAGGATGTTGAATTCGATTCATTTTAATGAAGTTAGGCATAGAATTACTATTAGGTTATATTCATAACCACATTTATAATTTTTTTTGTAACTGATGAATGGTAAAGCATGATACAAAAGAAATGAAGCATTTTTTTTTTTTTTTAGTTTGAGATTTTCTAGAGAAAGGATCATGAAGCATATAGAAAACTGTAAGTAATTGATGAATTGTAAAATAAATATGGTCAAAAAGGAGCTACCTCATTTAAGCCTGACAGTTTAGGTGAAGACATATAACATAACACGAAAGTCGCACGAAATTAGAGAATTTAGATTTTTTTTAAATAGATTTAGGTCAAAAAAGGTCGAACCAGTCAAACACAATTAAATAAAAGGTCGAACCCGCACAAACTTGTCAATCCGCAATTGACACGAAATAACTCGTTTAATAAATAGATCATATATGGATTGATATGAACATGCTTCATAAATTACCCATTTATAATCTTTAATATATTTATATTGTTATATAAATCATAATGTTTTACTATTTTTAATTTTGAGTTTTCAAAATTCACATATAAAATATATATTTTATTTTATATATATATTTTTAAAAATTTTTTTACATAAAAAAGAAAATCTAGATTTTACTTTTTTTTTTTAGTCTTTCATTACCTTTGCTGCTCTACTCACCTCATCCCATCGCCTTCCCCTTCTCTCACTTCATCGATTTTCATAACAATATGACAAGTAGTCCTAAACCCTATCATTATCAACCCCCTTCCTATCCTCTCACCCTGTCGCCCTCTCCTCCTCTTTCCCTCCACTCATATCACCCCATCGCCCTCACCCTATTCACCTTTGTGACAACATAGCTAGTCACCCCTCACCCCTCCTCACTTTACCCCATCGTCCTCTTCTATCCCTCACCATAACATTATATATTATTTTTTTACTCTTGTATATGATATAAAACAAGAGTTTTCATAACTAATAAAGTACAAATAATATGAATTTTAAAACTTTATAAGTAAATTTCATTTGTATTTTATAAAAAAAGATATGTTACCTAATAAACATTTTAAGGTATCGCCATCATATTAAATAAGTCATTATTTTATTTATATTTAATTTAAACAAGTTAATTTGGATCGATACGATTAACGCAATTAATAAATGGGTTAGGTTTGAGTTTGAGATTTTGACACGAATATTAAATGAGTTGGGTTTAAGTTTAGTATAATATGTCAACTAAGGAGTATAATACGATAGGAACACGACACGATAATACGAATTATTAGCCCTGCTTTCATTTTTTATAATTACAATGGGGTTATTAAAAATTTTTATATTAAATTAATATTTTATGAATCGAGTGAAATCATGTGAAAGGGCCTTTCTAATTTCAAAAGTTATTAATTTTGTCATCATCTTCGCTTTATTTTTAATCTAATAATTGTACTATGATGCAAAATCACGTTAAAAGTACTCTAAAGAGTTTTTAAAGTTACAAATTTATTATCAGTTTTATCAAATCATATTTTAAACCAATTGTCATGTACCACGTCAGATTGTAATTCTTACTTATATATTTGCCGAGTGTAAAATTAACGCTATAAATCATGCGAAAACGCATAAAAATTCTCTCAGATTTCAATAATCATTAAGTTTTTCGTCGCTTTCATCGCCTAATTTCATTATAAATACAACATGCCTCAGAACAAATGCATTCGAATAAGACTAATTTCTATCCAGTTGCTTTTTCTTTTTTTTCCACTCTCATGCATGATAGTTAAATTGGGTTCAAATTTTCCATTGTTAGATGCTAAGGCTTTTTTTTTTTTCCTTCAAAATGTGTTGTATTGTATGTTGTAGTACTACATCAAAGGGTGAAAATTAAAAAGGGTGCACATATTCTCTGGTGTGAGATTAGTTACTGTAGTTAAAAAAGCAGACTAAAAAAAAAGAAAAAAACCTCTTCAACTTATCTCCTGCACCCTTCAACACTGAATATTTGAGTCCAAAAGTTCCACGTTGAGCCCATTAAACAACCTACTTGCAAGCGTAGTTCAGTAGCAATCTATATACCTTACTCCATTATAAGGTTAAGTGTGCACTTAGTTCACCAATTTAGTTTAAAAGTTAAGCTAAATCAAACATTTCGTTTCAATTTAGTTTAATTTAACTTATATTAAATATTGTAAAAGTAAAGACAATTTGTATTAGAAGTTGTGTTGATAGTGAAAGTAAAAATAAGAAATAATAAAAGTGAGTTTCTACTAAATTAAACTAATTAACTTAAATAACTTAGCTTAATTTATAAGTTAAATTAAGCTAAATTAAACTAGATTGACAAACCAAACAAACCCTAAGAGTTTAAATTATCCTACTCCAATTTTAAAAAATAAAATAAACAAAGTGAAGATATTATTGTATTATATTTTCAGTTCAAACTTTTGTTCAATTTACACCACCTAAAAAAAATTATGGCTAACCTTATGTATAAATGACATATTTTTTAAATCATGTGAAATCTGATTTTATTTTTTATTAAATTCTTCTATCGATTTTATCGCTATAACTTTTGTCTTGTCTTTACTTAATACATTATGAAAAGTAATTCACCTAAAAATTTTTTTGAAGAGTTTTAAAGTTGATAATTTACCATCATTTTCATTTGAAAAATTTTATATAAATGTTCATATATCAAGACGTAACGTTATTCTTATTTTCACATCTGTCACATTGATTACTTTTACATTGTAAATCATGGGAAAATACACAAAAGATCCTCTTAGACTTCGATAACCTTTAATCTTGTCATTGATTTTATTGCCTAAAAGTTCTCTATAAATACAATCCAAAATCACAAAAAATAATAATAATAAAAACATCAAAGAAGGAGTTGTATATATTGAGTTTGTTGGTTTTTTATATATATTTTATTTTCCATACATGATCACCAGGCAAATAGGGTCCAAAATTTCCAAAGCAATGAGCTAGGGAAGTGAATAATTTGTATTTAATCGTGTTAATTAAGTAGCCACCCTAAAGACAATTGAATAATTAGTCATGTCTATTATTAATGTTACTTTTTCTTTAACTGATGAATTGTAAAGCATGATGCGAAATGACAAGAACGATTTTCTTCGAATTATAACAATTGTTAATTCCATCTTAGTTTTCAACCTAGAGATTTTCTAGAAAAGGATCGATCATGCATATGGATATATATAGTAGTCTCTCAAATTCTGGAAATTAACTGTAATCCCATTATTTTTTGGGTGTGTGATTGTAAACCATGTATAATCATTAGAAAGCGTTCTCTAATTTTTTTTCAATAATAACAATGGGTTATTCTCATAATTAGTTATAATTAGTTATGACATTATTCTCATAATATCATTGCTACACTTGCATATAATTAAAGCATTCTGCATGGTGTAGAATCAAATATTCTTTCAAAAATTTAAGAAATTCCTAAATTTATCATCCTTGGTTTAAGCGAGTTAGTTTGTTATATTTATAATTTTTTTTATAGAAATTGAACTAATATATAAAATATGAATCAAGTGAAATTACGCAAAAGATTATTTCTGACTTCAAAATCTCTCAAATACAAGATTCTTTCTAATTTGTCAAAATATTTACAAGTTCACACTTTTTGTCAATACTAAATTTGTTAGGTAATACAAGATTTGCATATTATTAGTAGTGCATATGCAAGGATACACTTTATTTCATCACTAAATTTTGTTGAAATATACAAGATTTGCGTATTAATGTTGCTAGTATAGTATTTGTGTATGCAAAGATACACTTTATGTCAATACCAAATTTGCTTGTATGTACAAGATTTGTGCATTAATGCTATTACTTTAATACTGTTGTACGCACTGAAACCCTATCAATATTATACGGGATTTGGGTTGTAGTGTTGCTACTGTATAGTAGTGTATTCAAAGATACACTTTTATTTCATTACCAAATTTGTTTGTGTGCACAAGATTTGTGTATTAATGTTGTTACTATAATATTTTATTGTACGCACAGAAACACTTTGTCATTGTACGAGATTTGGGTGTATTAATGTAGCTATTATATGGTAGTGTATCCAAAGATACACTTTAGTTTATTGCTAAATTTGTTGTCCTATACAAGATTTGCGTATAAATGTTGCTACTATAATATTAATGTGTGCAAATATACACTTTTATGTCATTACCAAATTTGTTGTGTTTGTGAGGATATGTTATAAATTTAGCATAATCCCAATAGATATTCTCTCATTATTATATTAAAAAAAAATGTCAATTTTTTCATTGGTTTTATTATTGAGTTCCCTATATGTACAGCCCCAACATTTCAACGCAAATGCATCAGCACGCTACAAGTTGTAAGAAGCAAAATGCTCGGAAAGATCATCAGTAGGTATCAGCTACTTGTCCTTAAAAAATTTCCACTACTCATAATAAAATGTAGAATTTTGGAGCCCAAAGGTAGGTTAAAGTTACTAGAAAGAATCCATTAACATGCACGTAAAAATGGGTGGTATGGGAAAACGAAAGGGGAGGCTAGATTTGTGGGCGAAGCTTCTAAATTGTGGATTTTGGCGCCAGCTAATTTTCTGAACTTTATACATGCCTTTTTTCATTGTTAAACTTAAGGATGGGAAGAATCAAATTTAGGACCATATGAATGTTGTAGATAGATGTCAAATCATCACAAGATAAAGTCAACATAAAATATTTTTATTGTCGAATATTGGGATATGAAAAAGTCTGTTGATTCATTTATCTTCGCAGAGGTTAATAATCAATCAAGAAGAGAAGGTTTTAGAATCTGTTATTAATTTTGAAATTAAAGAAGAATCCCAATGAGGAAAGGTTGGACGGAGTGAGGCTCGACTAGATATAAAATGGACAATGTTTTGTGGGAAAAATGACTTCTGATGAACGGACTGCATTACTGCATTACTGCTCTCAAAAGCTGTAGCCATTTTCCATGTGAGACAGACGTTAAATGTTTAAGATATATTGCTAATTCAACTCTAGATTTTTATTTTGAGTACTCATAATTGGTTTTCTACTCCCTTACTTCTCTAGGATCGGTTTTGCCACTGATGCTGCCACACGTCGTGACTTTGATCTCAGAAGTGTCCATATGGGTGAGCAGTATACCTAATTATTAGATATTATATATATTATATATATATGTTGGGAATTAAATGTTAATTATATATTATCACGGACAACAAAAATTATAGAAGAAAATAAACAAATACGAATACACAAGAGTTTTCTTGAAATGTAAAAACGTACATTTTCTCGCAAACGGCACAAATTTTACTTATTGCTTTCTTGATTTCTTTCTCTTCTTTTTTTTTTTTTTTTTTTTTTCTTTTATCCACAGATTGTGAGGTTAATTACCAGCTTTAACTTGTGCTAGGTTAAGATTTCCTCAAGATCAACGGCTCCAAAACGAGGAGATAGATGAGTATCGATGAAGGACTTTGACATTAATGCTAGAGAAGTACTAGTGATCCCATCATCAGTACTATCTTCAATAAGATCAATAGTAGGGGTGGCAAATCGTGTCAGCGGGTCGTGTTCGTGTCGTGTCTGATACGTTTGTTGACACGAATACACTCGACACGAATACGACACGTTTAATAATCGTATCAAAAATCACGACCTGAACACGACCCGTTAATAAACGAGTTGACACGACACGACACGTTTATGACCCGTTTATTAAATGGGTCATAAACGTGTCGTGTCGTGTCTGCTAAACCCTTAACGAGTCATAAACGTGTCGTGTCGTGTATGCTAAACCCACTTACTAAAAGGGTCATAAACGGGTCATTCAATCTGTTATTGACCCACTTAACTAATTTGTTATTGATCTATTTAATTAACCTATTATTGATCAATTTAACTAACCTATCATCAATGTTAACATTAAAAAAACTTATTAAACATCTAAATAACAATCAAATTAAGTTCATAATCAAACTACACTTAAATTTAGATCATAAAAGATAAATACAAAACTAAAAATATACATATAAAAACTAAAATACATATTTTATATTTAAATTTTGAATTTTAAATTTTTAAACTTTAAAAATTTATATAATATATATTAAAAATTATAAATGGGTAATTCATGGGTCGTGTTCGTGTTAATCCATATATGACCCATTTATTAGACGGGTTATTTCGTGTCAATTGCGGGTTGGTGGGTTCGTGCGGGTTCAACCCTTTATTTAATCGTGTTTGACGGGTTCGACCCATTTTGACCCAAACCCATTTAAAAAAAACCCAAACCCTCTAACTTCGTGCGGGTTTCGTGTCGTGTTGTCGTGTCGTGACCCAAATTGCCAGCCCTAATCAATAGCTTCAATTACTTGAATTGGGTTGGGATTTGAGATTATTATCAATGAATTATCTTTCATGATTTTTTTTAGTATTTAGATTAATATATTTATAATATAAGAGATTTAAATTTATTTATATTAATTTTTATATTCAAAAATATGAAATTTTTTAATTTTAATAGATTTGATATATTTGGATAATTTATTCATTTTTTATTTGTAAACTTATATATATGTATATAAGTTCATTTATAATGTTTCTTATCAGTGACTCTTCTTTTTATTTCTTTCTAGTCCGTAGAAAACATCATATTAATCATTTGTCTTCGCTTTTTTCTTTTCTTTTCTTGTTTATTTATTTTTTAAGAGAATTGTACCGTCAAAAAAAAAAATGCTTGAATTGTTTGTAAAATTAGAGTTCTCTGGATACGGCTGTCTGGAGAATTGATTGTTTCAGTATATTAGCTTTCTCGTCTTTGTATATTTTTTCCTCTTTTTTTTTTTTTTCAACTTTTCTGCTTTTGTTTCCTTTGTAATGACATTAACTAATAAGACAACACACGTTGTGGAGCTTAATACACATCTTGTGGATTTTGTAATTCGTATATCACATGCAATAATTTTTTAAATTGTCCAATTAAGTAGTCCGGGTCACAATATTGCTGGTATACAATTTTGAAAGTTATGAGGCACATCTTTCCTCTCTAGGATATATATATATATATATATAGTTTTCAATGGTTACTCTTTTTTTTAAACCATGGATGATTATGGATAAAATTATAAAAATTTGTGTATTTTTTTAATTAAATTTGATGATGTGGTATTTTATGTAACTTGCTATTACAGGTTATGCAACTAGCTAACCTTTTAAAACTAAATAATTTTTTATATATTTTAAATATGAGATATTAATATATGAAATCTATACAAGGGAATGGAATGGAATGAAATCAAATGTTCTTTTCTTTGAAAAATTTGCCAAAATCCATTTGTTTGTCATCAAAATTTATCTGTTCTTCTCTACATATAGTGTTGCACCCAATACTTACTATTATACAAGTGTTGGGGATCAAAAAAAAAAAAAAAAGAGTGTTGAGGATTTTTTTTTTCTTTTAATAGTTGTGTGTCACTTTTATTTTTCTTTCCTTTTTCTCTTTTAATTTCGATTCCAGTTTCATCTTCCTCTTCTTCTTTTTTTCTTTTTATTAATTATATTTAGTGATTCTTCTTCCTTTATCTTTTGTTTAAAAAAAAAAAACTATAATGTTCTTTTGTTTTAGTATTATGCAAAGTTGAATGTTGATGAAAATTTATTTACATCTCAAACTTAAATAGTAGTTCGTTGGAGCCATTGAAATTCTTCGTAATAAATTCATTTATGAGTATGAGGTTCAAAAAATGAGATGAAAATGTCTAAATTCTTCATAATATAACATTTATTACTGTGGGGTTCGAGGAATATGTCAAAAAAATAATCTACCCACATAAAAAAGAAAAATGAAATATAAAGCATTTAATATGGTTGAAGAACTTTAGACATTCCTACACAATATAGGGTTTCTATAGAAATGCCTATTAAATCAATATAGGGTTTCGATTAAGAAAACATGTAAATGCATATTAAATCAATATAGGGTTTCTATAAAAAAAAAAAATCAATATATGGTTCGACCAAGACAAATTGGTGTATGAATGTGAACTGTATAGCATAGGGTAGTTCACAAATTTCATAAATGAACAATTCATACTGGAAATCCAAACCTCGTAAATGAATTCATTATTGAAAATTTCACAAATTTATTTTAACAAAAATGTTAATTTTATTACACTTGCAATCTCCTAATCTATATATATATTCTTCATTCCATCTGGGAGGAAGACGATGGCTACTTCACAAGTTAGCATTTTAAAACTTGTGGTTTCAATATTCTATAAAAATTTTTTGTCACTATTAATTTTGTTCTTTTGTTTTGAATAGAAGGTTAAGGAAAAATCTGAAATGAACAGGAGGATGCATATAGAATGAGAGCTTGAAAAAATTTGGAAGGAAGTAAGCTTACTTCGGCAATTTTATAAAGAGTGGATTCAAAAAAAAAAAATCTATATACATGAGATGGACATAAATTTATTGGACATAAGACATTTTTGAAATAAAATAATTGAAAAAAAAGAATAAAACAAAGATTACTAAAAAGTTAGAAATAAATAAAATCAGGAATGCAAATAAAATTAAGAATAGAATTCCAAAACTAGAAATGGATTTTTTATTTATAATTTATTTTAAAAATACTTAAAAAACCATGTCAACAAATTAACATCAAAGTGCCAATCTAAAATAGCATTTAATGAGTTCTCTAAGTTTCATGTTCATTAAATGCCATTGAATTATTAGGTCAATTATTTAATTTATTATAATTATCCATTTAAAATCACGTGATTAAAACAATGATAACCATCTATGGATTAATATTAAAATAACCATTGAAACCACACTCCTATGGAAGAGTTATATATATATAATTATTGTTGACTCATGAATATATTTATGCTATCACCATTATTGAGCCCGGTTCCAACAATTCCGTCCTTTAGTTCTTCGTTTATAATTAAATATGCTGCCACCGTTAAAGTTTTTTCCAAGTTAATTTACAGCGACACATATGCACAAGGAGAGAGTTCTCTCATTTTTGGACAAACCAACAATGGGATTATACTTATTATTTTAAAAAAATATGCAATGTCATTCCTACATTAGCCCCTATGTGTATATTAATTTTTTGTTCAGCTCAAAAAAATAATAATAATAAATTGTATAAATGATCACATAATTGTGAGACATTATTATATATGCTAAAGTGAAAATAAAAAATACTATTTATTACTGTTATTTCGATAGTAATATGCTGATATTGTCCTTGTTTGATTATAAATTTTTAGTCCTTTTATACTTTTCTGTATGAATTTCTTTTTTATTCTTTATTTTAATTTCTTGGGCCATTCTTGGTAGCGGTCTTTTTGTCATTCCACCTAAAAAACCCATGTCTAGCTCAAAATTTCTAATCTTGTGATAACATAAATAATGAAGAACGATGTAAGATAATATATATGCAACCACTTTATCTAGAGAAAGAGAGATAATAAGCTCTAGATCTCCTTTTTTTCTTTCTATCTTATCTCCCAAAATACCTAATCTGTCAATTTAAAGTTAATAGAGTTTATAGCAAATTGTCACCTTTTTCTTTCCCTTTTTGTTTTTTTGTGATAATTTGATGGCAAAAGAGGAAAACCAAGTATTAGGTTTACAAAAGCAAAGGCTTGCTATTCAAATAGTAAAAGGGAAACTGTAATAAATAAGCTAATTATTTTAGTCAATAAAAGTAAATAGCATATTTACTTAATTTAGAAAATAAATAGCAATTTTGATTTAAGAGTCATGTAATTTTATAATTATACCCATATTTATTTCTAGATTTTATTTTTCTCTCTTTCCCTTTCCTTTTCTTTTTCTTTTGCGAACTTTTGTTGGGGACTAGATTTCTCGTCTTTGTTTTTTTGAGGAATTATTTGTTTGTTTTTTGAGAAAATTTTGGGTGGAGAATTGGTAAATCAATAATTTACACACGTAAATAAATGATTTACTAATAAAATTTTAAAGCTATCTGCTTGTTTTCTGAGAAAATTCTGGATGGAAAATTGGTAAATCAATGATTTACACACGTAAATAATTGATATACCAAATAAAAAATGATTTCCAAATAAATTTATCAAGATTTATACATAAGGGGTATTTTTAGAATTTTAGTTATGGTAAATCATTATTTACCAAAAATATACTATTTATTTAAGATCCAAAACTTTTCTGCTATTTATTTTTATTCAATTTTAATTTTGATCTATTTCCCTCCTTCTCCCATAGTAAAATGTGGAGATTGGAGATTGTAAAACAACAAGGCCTACCAAAAATGATAGGATTGAAAATTTTGCATGATTTCCCAATAATTGAGTCATTATAGCACCTAAAAGGTGCCATTATTTTATTTTTATAATTTATTTAATTTTTTGTATATAATATATCTATTGTCTTTTAATTAGAGTAGGAAAAATATAATAGAAAAATAAAAGGATAATACAAAGTAAGCGACACTCACGAAAGAGGAAAGATTAAAGAAGAAAGAAGTAAAAGAAAAAGGAAAAGAAAAATAAATAATTAAAAAATGAAAAGATGAGTACACAAATTCAAAAGGTGGGCGGCAACCATCTCCTTAAAAAATTTAAATAAAAAATTCTAAGACCTTAACTATGTTTGAACATCCTATCTTGCGTTTGAGTAATAGAGTGCATAACTAAAAAAGCATACAAGCTTCATTTTTGTATGACATAATCTATGTTGGGAGGATATAATTAAATAAGGTACAATTAGAAAAATACTATTGAAATAATATAATTAAATAAAGTATAATTCGAATCATAATTATAAAATATGATTACATTATTAGTGAATTATTATGTTAATAAATAAAAGAGAGAGTATAACAAAAGTATAATGTAAAATAAAAAATTGAAAGTCTTTTTTAGAAACCTTTACAATAAAAATGATAATAAAACTTATGATACAAGTTAAAATGACACAAATCTTCCAGTGATTTGTGGGCCTATGGCCCCTTTTTTTTTTTTTTTTCTATAATTTGTTACGTGGTAGATCATCTCATTTCAAAAACAAAAAAAAAGTTATGCAATACCCATAAACACCAATCACTGGAAGACAATAGGTTGGTCTCCCGACTGTAAATTTGCATAATGACTTTCCCTTCAACTTGCCCAAGCTAAATCTCTCAGCTCGCAAGATTATTTCTGCTACAAGAGTTATTGTCGTGAAGTTTTTTCCCCTAGCCCTAGGACAGGGAGTTAGGAGACTAGCTTGGAGCTGTTGTTGAATGTCTACTCTAAGAGGAGGGTGCACATAACAAACCCTAGATCTTATGCAAAAATAGAGAGCCTGGGTTGAATTTTAGAGAATCAATTTTTAAAATGTCGATATATTTATATATGATAAAGCAGCATCCCTTATGCATATATTTAATTTTTTCAGCCTTCTGTAAATCCAAAGATTCATTAAAAATTTAAATAATTATCTAGATTAAGTAGTTTATTAATTTATAATTTTAACAAAAAAACTGATATATTACGAATAATTGTGAAATTATGTGAAAAATTCTTTCTTGCTTTAAAATTTGTCAATTAGGTCATTGGTTTAATCACGATTATTTGTTTTTATGAAACATATTAGTCACATAAATTATTCTATTAAGGACCATTAGGAACAACTATTGGGGTTGAAAATTTTTCAATTTTTTTTTAAAGTCATTTGTTTGATCATCTCATTTGATATCAACATCTCATTTTCTTTCCTTTTCCATTTTTAAAAATATCAAATTTTGAAAGTTTATAACTTTTTATTTCAAATTAAAATAAAAAAATTTTTATATCAGAATACCCACAATAGCCACAAGAATGAAATATTTTTTATATTGCATTTTTTTTTTTCAGAGTTTTACACTATTACCTGTATGATAGTTTATTTTCAATTCACACTTTGAATTTTAGAGAGTCATTTGTTATGATATATCATTGCTTTCATATGCTAAAATTGGATATGAATCACGTATCATGCCTAGATATAACTCTGCGCTGCCTTATCTCGGTGTTTTCTGTCCCTTCTTTGCGCTCATATGCCTTCCCCTAACGATTGTTAAATGTTTCCTTGAGCCCTCGACGATTTTTGTCCCTGTCCTATTTTCTTTAATTTTGTAAAAATAAAAAAAATAACAAAAACAAAAAAGAGAGAAAAAGGGAAACAAAAAAAAAAAGAGAAAAAAAAAATCCAAATTCATTAGACTTATGTTTACAGATTCCTTTTGTTATAGTGTAAAATTGAAACTCCTAAGAGAATTCTTTCTTGAGTGACAACTGATAAGGAAAATTGATTTTTTTTCCCTTAATTTTCAGATTTCTGATTAGATTGGAATCTATTCAAATTTAGATCTATTGCATCAGGACACTAATTTGATATCTCAATATTATATATATAATATATTTATAATACTTTTCATTAGTGAATTCTTGTATTAGTCACCATTATGTAATTGTAAGTACATACACGATTAAATATCTTTGTGTTTTCTTCACTCTTTTTGTTTTATTATTTTATTTCTTTATTTTCTTGAATTTCTGAAATCGCTTAACGTTTTTTTTAAATTGTTTTTATCACCCAAATTTCTTTATAAATACGAAGCCGACGTCTCAAAAAAAATCCATCGAAGAATAAGTCACATATATATATATATATTAATATACACGATAGGTAAATAGGGCCTAAATTTTTCATAGTGAGATGCTAGGAAAATGCCGTCTAGTTTTTAAAATTATTGCACCTCTCAAGAAGGGTATTTTGGATCTCAAAGGAAGGCTAAAATTAATAGACATGATGTTTCAACTAATGTGCGAGTTAGAAATGGGCGGCATGGGAAAACTAGGGATGGTAATGTGTTGGCTTATGAAGCACCAGGTAATTGTATGGATATTTTCATATTTCTCCTATCAAAATCTTGATTCGTTTTTTTTTATATTTATCATAATTAATATTTGGTAAAACCACATCTAGATATACGTGTTTGAATCAAAAGCGAACTCTCATGTATTAGAATGAAAATTCTCTCCAAAAATTGATAGATCGTTCCTTTATTATGTGTTTTTATTCCCCTTAAGAAAGTGAATAATATTCTTTTCTCCAAAATAGTTGTCTTATGAGTTCAGATGAATTCTGTGTTACTACAACATGATAGTGAATAATTTCATTATTATTTGCTCTCTCAAATTTATCTATAGTTATCTTCCCCTTTGGTGGCACCTTCAGTTTTCCTCCTGTGCATACATCGGCACCATGGAAAGGGAAGCTCGATTATTTGTTAGCTCAGCAGAGTGCAGACAACCTTTCCGTGAACAACCTGAAGTTCTCCTCGCAATCCAACATGATCACATCAAACGACTTATTTCAGATGCATCTCAAAGTGATATCCTGCTCGCATTAGGAATTGACTCAGAATGTAAGGGCGCATTAATCTCATCCCCAACTTCTGGATGATGAGAGACACTCAACCAAGGCGCATCCTACAGTGGCCTCGAGCTCTTTTTGAGGCCACATGTACTGGCTGAGTCAATTTTCAATATCGATGATAATTGTCGTGTTTTCCAAGATAAACATAATTTCATTACAAATTTTGTTGTGTGTATAAGGATTTACATATTATTCATCATAGTTATTGTATGTGCAAGGATATAAATAATTTCATTTCTGATTCTATTATGTGCATAAAGATTTGCATAATGTAGTTATTATAAATGTTATGTATTTAAGGATATATATTATGTCGTTATCAAATCTATTGTGTGTATAAGGATTTACATATTGTTATTATGACTGTTTTTTATGTTAGGATACACAGAATTTAATTATCAAATCTGTTGTGTATTATAAACGTAATTTTATTACCAAATTAGTTGTGTGTACAAAGATTGCCTAATGAAGTTACTATAATTATTGCACATGCAAGGACACACATAATTTCATTACCAAATTGTTGTGTTTATAAAGATATGCGCAATGTCATTACTATAATTATTGTGTATGCAAGGATAATATTTTCATTACCAAATCTATAATGAGTACAAAGATTTCGACAATGTAGTAAATATATAATTTGGAATACGCATTATTTCATTACCAAATCTGTTGTGTGCATAAAGATTTACCTAAATGTCGTTACTATAATTATTGTGAATGCAAGGATACGTATGTTTTCATTACCAATCTGTTATGTGTATAAAGATTTCGATAATGTAGTTAATATATAACTTGGAATACGCATTATTTCATTACCAAATCTGTTGTGTATAAAGATTTGCCTAATGTTATTACTATAATTATTGTGTATGCAAGGATATACGTATATTTTCATTACCAAAAATATAATGTGTATAAAGATTTCGACAATGTAGTTAATATATAATTTGAAATTCACATTATTTCATTACCAAATCTGTTGTGCATATAAGGATTTAAATGCTGTTATTCATAATTATTGTATATGCACAAGATACAAATAATTTATTATCAAATCTTTTGCATAAAGATTTTCATAAGGTCGTTACTATAATTGTTGTGTGTGTGAGGATGCACATAATTTCATTACCAATTTTGATGTGTTCATAAGGATTTGCATCATAATATTGTAACTATAATTGTGGTATAACGTCACTCCCAAATTTTTTGTATATGTATGGATATGTTATGGATTTGTGTAAGCCCAAGGAATATTCCCTCTTAATTGAAAAAAAAAAAAAAAGATGCCGAATTTGTCATCTGAGTTCTCTATATATACAGCCCTAATATGTGCAGGCAAATGCATCAATAGCAGTTTGGTTGAGCGTTCAAATAAATAGGTTAGAGTTGAGGTAATTTTTCGAAGCAAGATGCTTGGAAAACCTATTTGTTTTCTTTTTAATGTATTTACACTACTCATCAGAAAAAGTAGTATCTTCGTGCTCAGAGGAAGGGTAAAGTTCAAGAGAGAATCCACTAACATGCTTGATAAAAATGCGTGGCATGGGAAAAATATAGGAGACAAGAAGATTTAACGAATCTTCCATGATGCCCATCTCAGATATGGTGATTTTCTAAACTTTTGATAAATATATTTCCCCTCTGTTAAAGTAAGAATTGGAAGAGTCAAATTTAGGACCTCATTATTGTAGGTAGGTGTTACAATCGCAATGTAAATTTTCTAATTGCCAGTGCATTGCTGTTAGATCAGATGGATCCTAAGACATTTATGTTATTATACTTTCTCATCTTCTTGTAACAATTGTACACAAAAAAAAATTAATTAATTGATTGGTTGCCTTTTCTTTTCTACAGAGTGACTATCTTTAACTTTCAGTGCGTTAAAATTTTTTGTACGATCAACAGTTGCTAATGATAATCAGAGGATGGAATCCTGACGATATTGGATGGTATCATTGACTGGAATTACTAATGAAGTACTAGCTACTGTCATCATCATTAGTAATATCCTCAATAAGTTCAACAACTTCAATTACTTGAATTCATCTAGGGTTTGCTCTTTCCAAATGGACATTTTCAGCCTGAGTACCGCAAAAAAAATTATGTCATTCGTAGATGGGGGTCTGGACAAGTGTTTGCTTCAGTATTGGTTTTTCTTGTCATCAAAATTGGACTTTTTCAAACTTTTTTTTTTTTAAACATCTTTCAGAGTATCATTCACTAAATATACAATACACTCGTTGTGTAAATGAATGCAAGCCAAGGTTTTTGCAATTTCTTTATCATCACTAAACGCCTGCTGAAGATGGAGAACAAGGAGATCAGTCGTGAAATTGCTGAACTTTGCAGCATCGATCGCCTTCCCATTTGTGGTGGAACGCCTTTAGGTAGGAATGGCAAAACAGAAATACTCCATTAAGTATTTATGAATTAATTTACTTAATGATGCAGTAGTTTCCAGATCCTGAAATAAGATATTAGTCTCATGTTTGCTTCTGATCAATTTCTATATAAAGTATTTGTAATGTCATTGTTGAGAGAATATAATTCAGCTATACGAGGTTTTAGTCCTTCTTTAGCCAAATGAAATGAGAAATTTGTTGCGTAGAATGAACTATGAAGCGCTAGTTTTGGTCTTGTTAATTGCTATCTTTTGTTTCAGCATGTGGGAAGGTCTTACGTTATAGGTTTGATATTCGAGAGATTTTCTATCAAATTAACAAAGTACTAGGTGTTCATAGATCCCCTATGCAGCAAAAAAGAAAAAAAAAATTTTTTTGTGCCCGATTAATAATTATAACTAGGCTTTGTCTGTGCATGCGATGGTTACTCATTTTATATCAAAAGTAAGAAGCATATTGCACATGATCATTTATCGAAAAATTATTGGAAAACTATGTAAACAAGAAGAAAAACTTGGGGAACATATAAATATATTTATATATATATTATACGAATACAACTTGACTACATAGTGACATCTGAATGTGAGTCATCTTCCTAGAAATTAAAAAAAAAAAAAAAAAGAACCTTTTGTTGGTAAGGATTAAAAAAAATCTAAAATTCACATCCCTCAACTTAGAATGTTCGATATGTATGTTGTAATATATTTCTGTAGAAGTATGGGGGAAGTTTTGACTTTAAATCCTCTCAAGTTACAAAAACTTGTGCATTCTGTTATTAAAACAACACAAGACATTAGTACTTTATCCCTTGAACTTTTTTGTTTTTGGAAAGGATGAACTTTTTATATTTTGACCAATTGCTCTTTAATTAAGCTTTTGTTTTTATAATTAATTCCTGAACTTTTGAAACTGTTACAATTCTGTCCAAATTGATACAACAGTTAAATTAGTGATACAATGGGAGCTGGTTTGCCGCCCATTTTCATGGTTCAAGGACAATTTACAAAGTACGAAAAATTTCAGAGGATAAAGTACGTACACAAATAAAACATATGGCCAACAAGGATGTTTCAATCAAAAATCTAAACATATTGCAACTATTTGATGGTTCAAGAATCAATTACTCTTTCATATCAAAAAAAAAAAAAAAAAGAATCAATTACTCTCCTTTTCTCTCATTTTTCCTTTATAAGAACAATTTTGTCTTAATAAACTCATGTCCTATGAATAAATACTAATCTTTAGACTATTGGAAACTTTGTAATTCTTTTTTCACTTGGGTAATTGATGCATTGTAAACCGTATGTAATTATAAGAAAAGAGTCTCATTTTACAACAAAGCAACAATTGGGATGTTCTCTTTATTGGTTTCTTGAAAAGCATACCGTCATAGCTTCATTAGACCATACGTACGCATAATTAGTACGTTCAACATGATGTAAAATCAGTTATTCTTTCAAAATTTAAGCGATTGCTAACTTTATTATCATCGTTCTCATCGAGTAGGTTTATTATATTTATTGTTATACTATAAAGTTGATATGTTACAAATTACGTAAAATCATGTGATAGATTTTTACTAATTTCAAAATTTTTTTAGTCTATTATCGATTTCATCGCTCTTTTTTTGTCATATATCTTCTTATGATGTATTGTGAAAGTGTGAAATGATTACATGAAAGGATTCTATTCAATTTTAAAAGTTACTAATCCATCGTATTTATTGGATAATATTTTGTATGAGGTCATGTATTATGTCAAATTGTAACTCGTGCTTTCATTTTTGTCGAGTACTGAATAACTGTTACATTTAACTTGTGCAAAAATGCATAAATGATTCTTTCGGATTTTGATAATCTCTAAGTTTGTCATTGATTTCATTGCCCACGAAAAGTGTGAAATGATCATATGAAACAATTCTATTCAATATTTAAAATTACTAATTTATCATTAGTTTCTTTGAATAAAATTTCATATAAGGTTATGTATTATGTCAGATTGTAACTCATGCTTTCATTTTTTGCCTAGTACTGTATAACTATTACTTTTAACTCATGCCAAAACACATAAACGATTCTCTCAGGTTTCGATATTTACAAAGTTTGTCATTGATTTCATTGCCTATTAAAATAGTAAAATGATCATGTAAAAGGATTCTATCCAATCTTTAAAGTTACTAATTTTTTATCGTTTTATCTGATAAAATCTTATATGAGATTATGTATTATGTTAGATTGTAACTCGTGCTTTCCTTTTATGCCTAATACTATATAACCGTGACTTTTAATTCATGCACAAATGCATAAATGAATCTCTTAGATTTCGACAATCACAAAGTTTATCATTGATTTCATTGCCTATGAAAAGTGTGAAATGATCGCATAAAGGGATTCTATCCAATCTTTAAAGTTACTAAATTTTCATCAGTTTCAGATGAAATTTTATATGAGATCATATATTACGTCAAATTGTAACTCATGCCTTCATTTTTGCCAAGTACTGCATATCAATTACATTTAATTCGTGCAAAACGCATCAATGATTCTCTCGCATTCTGATAATCACTTAGTTTGTCATTGATTCATTGCTGAAGTTTTCTATAAATATGACCTCGACGTCTCAAAACAAATCCATCGAAGAATAAGTTGTGTTTAGATTTTTTTTTTATATGGCCTAAATTGACCATATTATGATGCAAGGAGAAGTACTTGTCTAGTTTTCAAAAATGATTTTGCCTATCAAGAAGTGTATTTTCGACCCCAAAGGACGGCTAAAATTACTTGAGATGATCTTTCAGCTAACGTGCGAATTAGAAATGGGTGGCATGGGAAAAGTGGGGATGGTAGTTTTTGGAGGTTTTTGAAGCACCAGGTGATTTTCCTAACCTTTTAATATTTCTCTTAGCGACAATCTTGGTTCATTTTTTGATATCTCAGAGTTAAAATTTAATGAAACCATGTAGACCATGTGGCTATGTTGCAATCAAAACTGAATCCTCATCTTTTAGAGTGGAAGTTCACTCTAAAAATTGACAGATTCAAAGGGGAAAAAAAAATTCTTTTCTCAGAAATACTTTCTCTACTTATGGGTTCAGACGAGTTATTTTCTTAAAAACAACCTGATAATCAAAAGTTACATATTGTATTTGCTCTCTTTTATTCTACAGTTATCTTTCCCTGAGGCGGCGCATCATCGGCACCACGAGAAGGGAAGTTCGATCAATTTGCTCAGCAGACTGCAGACAACCTCTCCAGGAACAGCCTGAAGTTCATGTCTCGATCTAGCATGCTCAGCTTGGACGTGCTTCGGTCTGCTCACCCGGAAAGTGATTTCCTCCTCACATTAGGATGATGAGTAGCACTCGACCGAGGTGCATCCCAGCTTGACCGGTACTTCCCATTGATGATAAACTGATCTAGAAAAGGCGGTATGGTCCCGGGAAGAAATAGGTGTGAACTGGGTCCAATAGTATGTCAAGTCATGGATGATCAACTCTATGTATGGCCCCGGTTTTTTACACCTCCAGGCAAATCCTGCTCATTTGAGGAGGCCTGACTTTTGAGAGTCGGCCATTCGTGAATGCGACTGAAAGAAAATGCCATTAGTGAGAGAAAATATATGTTGTTAAAGTGAAAAAGCAATAGAAAAGTTCTGTAGTTTCTTTATCCAAACGTAATGAGAAATTTCTGTTTACGGAATCTTGTGGTAGTTTTGGTATTATCCGATAATATACCTAATACCATCTCAATTTTTTAACTTTATTTTAGTTAATTTATTGCAAAAAATGCACAATGTTTTCACTACATTTGCCGTAAATTTACTTTTGGGGGATGCC
The DNA here is from genome assembly GCA_035233585.1 of Antiaris toxicaria. Classification (NCBI taxonomy): domain Eukaryota; kingdom Viridiplantae; phylum Streptophyta; class Magnoliopsida; order Rosales; family Moraceae; genus Antiaris; species Antiaris toxicaria. The sequence goes on from CP141155.1 coordinate 6,224,544, forward strand.
TTTATTCCACATCAATTGGGCAAAGGTGAAAATTATAGAGGGTGCACAAAATTTAATGTGAGATTACTAGCAGGTAACTGAAGAAAACTTTCACAAAAATAAAAATAAAAATAAATAAAAGCCTTCTTCTTTATCCGATGGTAAATTAACTCAAGGAACAATGGATTTTAACGTAAAAAAAAAATTACCAATATTAGCTTGTGTTTGGCTCGTCACCATAGATAGCTGATATATCTTATAAACCGTATAGAATCATGTGAAAGTTCTTTCTAAATATAAATTTTCTTTTTTTTTTATCGATTTTGTCGCTATAATATTTGTCATTTGTTGCTTAATGTTTAAAGAAAGGTGATTCAATTGAAAGATTAAGTCGTGATATAAACCTTATTTACAATCAAAAAGAACTTTTAATGCTTGCTAGAATGTGTTTTCCGATCTTTAAATGTGCGAAAATGTCTACAAGCTTCTTTCGGATTTTGAAAATCACTTATCTTGCCATTAAAAGTTCTTAGATGGTTTCTCTTTTCGTACCAATTGTAAAGCATGATGCAAAATGAGAGGAAGCATTTTTTCGGATTTTAACAGTTGTTTTTTCCATCCAAAGCTTTATGGCTTGAGATTTTCTGGAGAAGGATCATGAAGCTATAGATATAAATATAGTTGTGCCATTATTCTTTTTACATATGTGTGTAACTGATGCATTGTAAATCAAGTGTATTCATGAGAAAGGGTACTCTCATTTTTTCAATAATTTTATAACTTTTATAAAAAAAATACTAATATGTCATAAATCGAGTAAAATCATGTAAAAGCTTCTTTCTGATTTCAAAAATTATTAATATTGCCATCGTTTTCCTTACTTTTTTTTATGTGTCTAGTTATTGTATTATGAAAAGTGCAAAATCATGTGAAAGGTTCTCTACAGTGTTTTTAAAATTACAAAGTTTATCATCGGTTTTATCGGAAAAATTTTACCCTAATTGTTAGATTGTAATTCTTGTCAAATGTAAAACTACTTACACTGTAAATCATGAGAAAACACATGAAAGATTCTCATAGATTTCGACAATCACTAAGCTTTTCATTGATTTCATCGCCTAAGTTCTTTGCAAATATGACATCAACTTCTCAAAACAAAGGAATTGAAGAAGAAATCCTATCCTTTTTTTTTTTTTTTTTACATAGATGATTGTTTATAAGGGTCCAAATTTTCAATAGTAAGATGCTAGGAGAAAGATATATTTTTTCCAAAATGTTTCCACATCCCAGGAAGGGTAGTATTTTTTATCTCAAGGGAGTGATGAACTTACTTGAGATATATAATCTTCCGACTGTTATGCTCGTTAGAAATGGTTGGCATGGGAAATGTAGAAATGGTAGTTTGTTAGGGTTCTCCAAGCTCCAGGTAATTTTCTGAAGTTTTAATATTTATCTGTGTTATATCTTGTAGGTTGTTATTTGATAAAACCATAGGCTTAGGTATAGCATGTAGTTGTGTTGCTATCATAAGAGAACTACAGTAATATTTAAGGGCAAAAATTCTTTCCAAAAATTGAAAGATATTTTCTTTGCCTTTTTTTTTTTTCCTTTTTTTCTTTTTATCGAAGTGGACTTTTCTCTCTTTTTTCTAAGTTGTCCTCACCCGCTGTTGTGGCTTCTGCCCTTCTCCATTGCATAAATTGACATTACAAGGAAGGTACAATCTGTTGTTAGCTTAGTAAACTACATACAACCTCTTCAAGAACAACCTAAAGTTCTCGTCTCGATCCAACTTGCTAACCTAGAAATATACTCCGGCTCGCATCAGAAGTGCTTCCCTCCTCATCTTAGGATCTTGTGGCTTCATAAGAAGCCTTCACTTGCGTAAGCTGCACAGAAGAAACAACAACATAACACTTCATGTCTATTACATCCAACGGTGCTTATTAAGGGTGCAAAGACTCTTTAGTGTGAGATTAGTTGCAGGTAAAAATGCACTTAAAAAAAAAAAAAACAACAACAACAACTTTTCAACTGATCTTCTGCACTCTCTGCAACTCTAAATATTTGTGTTTAAAATTTTCATATTTAGCCCATTAACAACCTATATAGAAAAAGATAAAGATAAAAATATATAAACAAATGTAAAAGTAATTGTAAACATGTACTAGTGGTAATATTTTACTTTACACTTGACTCTACCATAGCATTGAATTCAAAAAATTCAAAAAAATTGTGTGATTATAATATTATCAATAATTGAAATATAATATGAATCGTGTGAAATTACGTGAAAGATTCTTTCTTATTTCAAATTTTCTTTATGCTCCTCTCGATTTCATCGCTACAATATTTGTCATGTGTGAAATTAATGCGTAATGAAAAGTGATTCATATGAAAGGTTCTATGAAAAGTTTCTATAATAACAAATTCTCAGTGTTTTCATTGGAAAAATTTCATTGGAAAATTTTCATATAAATGGTTACGTCAAAATTTAACTCGTATATTCATAGTTTTTTGTTGCATATATAACTGTTACATTATAAATCATGCAAAATGCATAAGAGATTCTTTCAAATTTTAACAATCACTAAAATAATCATCATTTTAATTGCTTAGTTCTCTATAAATGAGACCTTAACATCTACAAAAATGCATCAAAATAAGAAGTTGTATTAAGTTTTTTTTTTTCCATATAAGAATGAATATGATCCAAAGTTTCCACAGTGGGATGCTAGGAGAAAGTTGTCCTAGTTCCAAAATATTTCCAAAGGCGTGTATTTTGGAGCTCAAAGGAAGGTTAAAATTGCTTGAGAGAATCTACTGATATGCTAATTGGAAATGGATGACATGGGAAAAATAGGTATGGTAGTTTATTGGGGGCTTTTGAAGCACCAGGTAATTTTCAGAAATTTTTACAAGATTTTGCCTTATCATCAAAATCTTGGTTCATTTCTTAATATCACATAACTAGTTAATTATTTGCTAAAACCGTGCGTAGGTACACTGTTTGTAGTTGTGTCGCAATTAATTATAAAAGAACTCCTCATGTTAGAGAGGAAAATTCTCTCCAAAAATTGAAAGATATCTTTCCTTTGTTTTATGATTTTTATTCTTTTAATGAGGAGGTAAAAAAGTTCTTTTCTACAAAGTTTTTATCTTATTTTCTTATCTTTAACAATGGAAGAATGACACAATATTTTTTGCTACGGAAGAATTTTAATTTTATTTTGCAGTTCCCTACGGTAGAATTTTATTACAATAATTAATAAGCTTTCTACTTTCAACAGATTATCATCCCCGCCGGCTACTTCAGCGGGTCTCTCCTGTGCATCCGTTGGCACCAAGAGGAGGGAAGGGTCGATCAGTTTCCGCCGGTGAGCCCAACGGATCGTCTACAGTCTCTTTAGAAACAACCTGAACCCGATCTAGCATGCTCACCGGGACGTACTCCGAGCTCGCCCCAAAATGCTTCCCTCCTCTTTTAAGGATCGCGTGGCCTAGTAGGAAGCTTTCGCAATCTTCGGAACCATTCTGGCGTCTTAGCCACGCGAAAGCTGCAAGGTAAAAACAAAAAGGTTTTACTTGATGAACAATGCTATAGTCACTATGCCGATATTGCAAATATATTTAGTTTGGTGGGGTGATTATTGGCTAATTTAACCTGCAGGTTGAGGCTGCAAGTCCTGTCCGTGGAATTGGCGGAACGCAGTAGAGAATGCCGGTAAACTGGACCTGTCGCTTAAGTTCTCCGCGCCCGCCACGGAGCTGCTGCTGCCGTGCACGTTTCTGCCATGAGGACTCGCCATACTCTGAGCCGCCGTCCTGCCCGTAATTATCACGCTCTCAAGCACTTTGGCAGCTCGGAGCTGCGAGTCAGTGGACACGCCAATAGCGCTGAGCTCTACAAGTTATGCCACCAACTTCGCAGCCTCGAGGTCTTTGAGCAGAGCCCATCTGGAAAAACAAGCACAAACAAGAGGCGTTTAGAAAACTAAAGCCATTTTCAACAATATCATGAGCTCACCCAATGCGCATGCCGGCGTGTCCTGTGCTTTTCGAGACGGTGAACAGCGTCAGATCGTTGTCCGCCGGGGAGGAGATAGGTGTATTGGGGCCAGTAGGAAGGGAGATCATGGATCAGAGATCCCCCGGTTTGGTTGACAATGAAGCGCCTCAAAAACCCGTCTGGATGTTCGGGAAGGCCGATTTGTTCAAGTCTTCCCTTCCCTTGCCCGCTTGTGAAGCCCTGACTTGAAGGACTGCAAGACAATTCAGTATCAACAATGTCATTAGTGAGAGATATGGTGTAGAGTGAACAAGCAACAGAGCTATGTAGAGCACTAAATTTTTGTAGTTTCTTATTCAAATGCTATGAGAATTTGTCTATGAAACCAAGTAGCTTTCCACAATTATTTACTATGTCAAATTATTTCTCTTCTGTCTAAATATTGCTAATATAACATAAAATGTTGCTTTCATTATATTTGAATTTTCTAATATCACGTGCAAGGTTCTGTTTAATTGAATTTTTCATTTTTTTTTCCCCCTCTCCTGTCAGTTTTAGCCACAAAAAATGCATTGAATTGATTTTTCTTACAAAGAATAAAACTCTTGTAAACAATGTTATCAGTAAATGTTTTCATTTATCAATAAAAATGTTAATTTATCAATTTATTGGTAAATTTTTCATTTACCATATATAAATGTTTTATTTATGAAATGTAAATATTTTATTTATCGGTTTCATTTACCATTGATTTCATTTCAGGTCTTTCTCTCAATTCCCTATCACCCTCTCTCTCTCTCTCTCTCTCTCACCACTGGCCAACCGAGTAGAGCTCCACAACAATCGTTGTTGGGATCATAATAGTGGTTTCGAGAATTGTGCAACCAAAGCTCATCACAGTCATGGGTGACAAATCGAGAGTTCGATGTGATAGATCATGTTGCCGTCATTGTGCACTATTTAGATCATGTTGACAAATCGCAACAATTATGAGCTCTACCATCATGGGCATCAAATCCACCATAAGCTCTGATTTCTGCACTGTCATCGTTCTGTGACAAGCCACGAGTGACATCGATCTCCTTTGATACCAAATTTTCAAACCTGCTGTCAGATCACGCGAGCTTCGACGAGTGCTATCTGATCTTCCTCATGAACCGCATGATCGCCAGGAAATTGCAAGCTTTTGATGAAGAGAGAGAAGAAAGAGGGGAAAGAAGAGAGAGTGAGAGAGGTAGATTTTAATTTACTAAATGTAAATCATATTTAAGGTATTTTTTATAAAAGTTCTTTAGTTGTGATAAAAATCAATTCACATTTACAAATTGTGATATATAATCTAATTATCCTCTATAATTTTTATCTTATATGTACTTGATGCGTAATGCAAAGTAATTCACTGCTTAAAAAGTTCTTTATAAAGTTTCTAAAAGAACTAATTTATCATCGATTTTATTAGAAAAATTTTATACATATAATCTTGTTCGAATGTAACTCTAAAATTTTTTTTACAAAGTAGAATATTCTAATCCCCCACCCAAAATTAGAAAAAATTAATAATAATTAAGGAAAAAGATTATCGTACTGTACTTTTAATTCAATCTTTTGGTTCAATCCACATCTTTTTAAAATAATTTATGGCTCTACGTATTATGTGTAACTAATATAAATTGTAAAGTATCATGTAAAGTATCGCTATAATTTTTGTATTTTGTGAACATATTTAATACGCAATGAGAAGTGATTCAAATGAAAGGTTTTTTGAAGAGTTTCTAATGTAATTAACTTTTCATCTGTTTCATTGAAAAACTTTTATATAGATGTACAATTCAAAAGGTAACTCCAAAAATTTTATAGGGAGTAGAGTATTTTCAATCCCCACCCAAAATTCTTTGAAAAATAAAAACAATAATAAGATAAATTATTATTACATTGTATTTTCAATTTAATTTTTTATACGATTAACATCCCCTGAAAATAATTCATGACTCTACCATTGTACGTCACTGATATAATATGAATCATGTGTGATCATATATCAGTTTTATTAGTTTTCAAATTACCTTTATTCTCCTTTCGGTTTTATTGTTATAACTTTTTGTCTTGTGTGTACTTAATATGACATGAAAAGGTAATTCACGTGAAAGGTTCTCTGAAGGATTTCTAAAGTAACTATTTAATCCTCAGTTTCAATGGAATTATTTTATACAAATGGTTACAATAATTGTTTTGTCACATGTGCAACTGTTACATTGTTAACCATGCAAAAACGCTTAAAAGATTTCTTCATATTTCAACAATCACTAATTTTATCAGGGTTTTCATCGCTTATTTCTCTATAAATACGACCTCAACGTCTTTGAAAAATGCATCAAAAAAAGTTGTATTAGGTTTATTTCCATATGAGTGAATATGATCCATATTTTCCATAGTGAGAAGCTAGGAATAAGTTGTCTTAGTTTCCAAATGTTTATACCCCTTAAGAAGGCTAGTATTTTGGAGGTCAAAGGAAGGTTAAAATTACTCGAGAGAATCCAATGATGTTCTAGTTAGAAATGGATGGCGTGGGAAAATTAGGAATGGCAGTTTATTGCAGTTTTCGAAGCACCAGGTAATTTTCTTAACTTTTTACATTCTCTCTTGTAAAAATATTGGTTCGTTCCTTGATATTTCATAACTGATTATTTCCTAAAACCATGATTAGATATACCTTGCAGTTGTGTTGCAATTATTAGAGAACTCCACATGTTTGAGAGGAAAATTCTCTTCAAAAATTGAAAGATGTATCTTTTCCTTGTTTTATGATTTACTATTCTTTTAATAAGGTAAAAGTGATTCACACGAACGGTCCTCTAAAAAAAAAGTTTCTAAATTAGTTAATTTATCATCTGTTTTATCAGGAAAAATTTTATACTAATAGACATGTCAGAGTATAACTCTTAGTTTTATATTTTTGTCATATGTACAACTACTAAAGTAAAAATCCGTGTGAAAATGCATAAAAAATTCTTTCAGATTTCAACAATCACTAATCTTATCATCCATTTTATCACTTAGCTCTCTATAAATACTAGTCCAACGTCTCTAAACAAATGAATCAAAAGAAATACAAGTTGCATTAATTTTTTCTCTCTCTCTTATATATGAATAAATAGGATACAAATTTTCCATGGCAAGTTGCTAGGAAATAGTTGTGCTGTTTTCAAAATGTTTCCACATCTGAAGAAGGCTGGAATTTTGGAGATCAAAGGAATTTTAAAAATTACTAGACAGAATCCACAAATATGATAGTTAGAAATGGGTATTATCATGGGAAAAGTTGGAATGGTAATTTATCGGGTTTTCAAAGCATCGGGGAAATTTCTGAACTTTTTACATTGATTCGTTTGGGTTAATATTTAATGCTAACCTTTTAAAATATCAATTAGGAATTCTTATGCTAAAACATTTCAGTTTACCTAAGAAGTTTTCGATAGGTCAAAAAAATAACCTTACCAATACGGCAATGTTTTTAACACTTCGTTTGATTAGTTTTGTGTGCTTTTTATTATTTTTATATGATTTTAACAGATATAAGATTGAAAAATACTCACTACCGACATCGTTGGAAGCTCCTTGAACTCAAGATGTAAAAATACTGTCTTTTTGGCTAAATTTAACCTCAGTTTTGACAACGTGAAAAACATGTAGTGTTAATTGTTTGATGTCTCTCTCTCTTATGATAGGTTGTACACAATTTTGTTTATATTCAGGCGCTAAGGGAAAACAACAGAGAATTACTGACAGCAGGAGAAGTTTAATTTAATTAACTGCAAAATTTTTCATTAACACAAAATTTTATTACAATACTGTGATAATAAATAACATTCCATTAGCTCTACTTTCTACAGTTTGTCTCCCCCCCTGGCAGGAGCTTCAGCTCATTCTCTCCTGCGCTTCCATGGCACCAAAAGGAGAATAGGGTCAGTCTCTTTCCGCTGTTGAGCTCAGCGGATCGTAGACAATCGCTTCAGGAATAACCTGAAGATTTCATCTCGATCTAGCATGCTCACCCGGACGTACTCCGGGCTCGCCCCAAAGTGCTTCCCTCCTCTGGTCAGGATCCTGTGGCCTCGTAAGAAGCTTTCGCAATCTTCGACGCCATTCAGGCATCTTAACCATGCAAAAGCTGCAAGGTAAAAACAAAAAGTTGTGTCAGTTTAACTTAATGAGCAATGTTTAAAAACTATGCAGAGCCATTGATTTTAAAATCATCACTGATGATCTCTAATGATAATTTAAATCACAACAAAAAAAAATGATATTGCCACCATATATAATGATTATTTGGTGGGATTTTGGGTAATTTACCAGGTTGAGGCTGCAAGTCCTTCCCATGGAATTGGCAGAATGCAGGCGAAAATTCTGGTAAGCTGAACCTTCCGCTGGTGTTCACTGCATCCCGGAGCTGCTGCCACCTCTCTGCCATGAGGTGGTAGCTGACCCCGAAGAAGGACTCGCTATACTCATAGCTGCCAGCCTGCTCGCAGCTGTCAGCCACAACATCAAGCACCTTGGCAGCTCGGAGCTGCGAGTCCTTTGACACACCAATGGTGTTGAGCTCTATAAACTTGGTCATCCTCTTTGCGACCTCGAGGTCTTTGACCAGAGCCCACCTGCAAAACAAGCAGAAAAAGTGGAGTTCAGAAATGGCTTGGAATGCGAGCAAATGTAAAGCCGTTTCCAATGAGATCGTGGGCTCACCCAATACGCATGCCAGCGTGTCCTGTGCTCTTGGAGACGGTGAAAAGCGTCAGGTTGTTATCCACCGGGGAGGAAATAGGCGTATATTGGGGCCAGTAGTAAGCCAGATCATGGATCAGAGCTCCCCCAGTATGATTGACAACGGATTGTCTCACAAACCCGTCTGGGTTGTTAGGGGAGGTAATCAGCTCGATATATGGCCCTGTTTTGTTGAAGCTCCTCGCTTCACCTGCCCACTTATGCAGCCCTGACTTTTGGAAGTCAGTCATAGCAGGGTAAGACTGCAAGACAAAATCAGTATGTGCAATGTCATCAGTGGAAGAACATATGTTGCACAAGTAAACAAGCAACAAAGCTATGCAGAGTACTCAATTTTTGTAGTTTCTTTATCCGAATGCAACGAGAAATTTCAGTCTATGAAATCAAGTAGCTTTTTACTATTATTTAATATGTCATCTTATTTTCATTCTGCCTAACATGTTGCTAATAGCAATTGATCAAACATTATTCACATAAAATCCTTTTATTTTTAATATCAAGTGAAGTCAAGTTTTATCATGTTGACTATAACTTTAGAGTGCAAATTTACTGAGTTTTGAAAGTATCGTGTGTGTACAAGTTCAGCAAATGAACAAAAACAATTTCAGTGTTTAAAGTGGAAATTAAAAAGAGACAAGGGTACAAATGGTTTTATTGAATATTAGAAGTTGGCAGACAATAGCCGGAAAAAGAAATAAAATAAAATGATGCCAAGGTCAAGCTTCAGAACCATAATTAAAGATTGCAATGTAGAAGGGAAAAAAAGGAACATGTTTTGATCTGCCCATTTGTGCTTCGCAATCAAGAGCCCCGAAAAATTAGTGGGTTGATGAAGTCCTCTACAATTTATGCCAGTTAACATCATCTTTATGGCACTAATTATCTGATTAGCATAAGTGGGCTTGTTTTGCTTTTTGTTTGGAGGGTTGGTCACCCTTCTCTTTTCTAAGTTTTGTTTATTTATTTATTTTTTTCGTTTTTAAATTCGCGGATTCAAAAACACAAAGTAACCACCAAAAGTCATATTCTCTGTACATGCATGAGAAGTCAAGTGAAAAGAGTGACGCCACCAATGTCGCACACTACAAATATCATATTACTAGGCAAAATCCAAAGTATAAGCGGACAACTTTGCCAAAAGCATTGTCCACCATGTTTTTTTAAAAGATTAAACTATAACAACATGTAGAATCAAAGGAATAAAGCATATGATTAATTTAATATTCAGTAATGGGATTTGACTTTGCTAGGATTTGCTAGCAAGTATGCTAAAGTCATCACTCGCATATTTCAAAGCATCAAATATATGTACATTTTAATAAGGAAGTATTGATGTACGTTTCGAATATTAGATCGGATCGAGATCACATCACTATGAAATAAAACGTATGTAAAAGTGATGGAATCTTTTATTATACGTGTCAAAAAAAACTCACTGAGTAGTAAGGAGCTGCGGAAACAACATTCACGGGTTCGGTTGCTTCTTTCGGAGATAGAGCAAAGAGGGCAGCTAAGTAGAGCTGAGAAGATCCAGTACCGACCACAATGTGACGACCTTCAGTTTCGGCATTTCCCACCACTTTGTGAAGCCTCACAACTTGCTTGGCAAAATCAGGCTCCAAAAACCAGCAAGGGCTTTTGATGTCAGAGAAATAGCTCATTGACTGCCATCCGGGGATCACAATTGTGGTCTTTTCTCCCATTTTTTGCCAATAGCTTTCGTACATTGTTGGATCACCACTGCATTACCAAAATATAATATGTTACAGAAAAAAAAAATCTCAAATCTTTTGCGTAATTAGTACATTCTATGTCTGCCCTCCAAATCTTTTGTGAGATAACAAGACTTTTGTTTAGAAATTTCACCTACACATTTGAGAACACCATAATAACATTAAAAATATAGAAATTAATTTTTTTAATGTAGACTTTCAAATTATAATGCAACCAAACAATATGATTCCTACTGACTACGCATAAAAAAGTTCCCCTATGTGCCAAATAAAAAGTATGAAGGAGCATGGGAAAAAAAAAAAAAGCAACACCAAACGAAAGACAAAGGCATTATTGAACATTGATAATAGTAGAATTAATAAGAAAACCATCTCTGCAAGGAAAGAACAGAAAAAGAGAGGGAAAATATATATACGTGTGTGTGTGACAAGGCAAATGGGCTCATTTAAGTATGGATTCTAATTCATCTCTTATAGGTTGTTTTAATGTTTTTTTCTCTTTATATTTAACTTTTATTCTTAGCTTTTACCATTCCAATCCATATACAGATTCCAATCCATCTTGTCCGAGCATTTAAATTGCATGGAGGTAGGTATGGGGAAGGCAGAAATGCGTTGGCTTTTGTTAGTGGGGTCGTTCTTTGTAAGAAAAATCAATGATTAGATTGGAAGAATGCAGATCTTTACATCAGATGTACATCTTCACAACATGTGTTAATAAGTGGTAAAGGCCTAGAGAAGGTGCGTGTTTCTATTTTAGACCCACCAAGCGGTAGATCAAAACTATCCCACTTTTTCTTATATTATATAAAATCAAAATAAAATAGTAAAATAAAAAAGGGCTAATTTCACAACTTGGGTCGGCGCACTTTATTCGTTTTAAGTTTAAAATCTTTCTAAAAAGCCTCCTCTTCGACAAAATGGGGTTTGCCGCTTTGCATGTTGTAGTGTGTTTGTGTCTAGCAAAGCCAAAAAAAAAAAAAAAAGGAAAAAACAAATTGGGGGAAAAAATGGACCGACCCACAAAAGCTTTTACAGACTCCCGTATACTCTATAGAGTGTCTCCAATTATAGGCCTAAGAAACTCTTCTAAAGTCTTTTTGTTGAGGAGTCCTGACTCCACAATTTGTGCTACTCTCAATGATGGTGTTGTGTTGTGTTGTTGATAAAATGTCAATGCCCATTAAGCACAACCTTCATGGCGTATAAGATATTTTTTGATGCAAGTATCTAGAATAATGTCTTTTTATAGATGGCACCTTGTATATGATACATGCTTTTTTGTGATGAAATAAAATTTTATCAAAATCACGTTAAAAATAAAATTAAAAGCAATCGGAAAATAATAATATATTTTCATAAAATCATATGATAAATTTTTAAATAAATAAATAAATACAACACTTAATTTGGGAAACAGAGTAACGACAAAAGGAAACAACTAAGGTACAAACGACAAAGAGGCTTTTGCCCTCTCTCTCTCTCTCTCTCTAAACTTCAAATAGATACCATAGAGAATCTCAACCAAGGACTCGTCTCTGTCTATAGTGCTGATACCATAAAGAAGGCATCAGAGAACTGGGAAGACGCAGCCTCGTTGGCCGTCCCAAACACAACCAAAACACAAGGTGAACATTGAATAAATAAGGAAACTTAAATATCTTAAAAAAGAATAGTGCAAAACTAAATAAAAAAACAAAACACCAAGGTGGGGTTATTCCAAACAACATCATTGACCCCTCCTTGGATTTATGACACTATGCTTTGGATTTTTCATTTGTTTTATTTTTCCAAGTTAAAAAGACAAAAATGCCCCTAATAGGGGTGGGGGGGAACATTGACTAGGAAGAATAGTAACTTTGATCTCTGACAGGAGTGAAGATGATAAACTCATAGCACTGACAATCCATGCGAGGCCATTTGATTCTTCCAGAAACCACACTTAAGGTAAATTTGAAATAACACAAAACGACAAGAAAAAATTTATAAAAAAAAACAGAGAGAGAGAGAGAGAGAGGAAAGATTTTTTTTTTTTTTCTGCACTTACTGGTCGAGATTGACAATCTTTTCCCCGCCATCTTCAGCCTCTGCAAAACCAACTGTGGACAAGACTGAACTCTTGCTAACGTGCGCCATCTTTGTAACAGAGTCGTCGCCTTCCACCATTGAAGCACCACCTCTCTGCTTCTTCTGCATAGCGAAGCCAGGGAAATGGAGGCCATGATTTTCGCTATCAACGACGACCCTCAAAACCAAACTCACATTCAGAGCCAGAGACAGCCCTAGCAAGTGCTTCACAGAGAAAAAACCAGGAATCTTAGCCATGTTCTCCTCTCAAGAAAAAAACAGACCAAAAAACAGAGCAAAACAGAGAACAAGAAAGCAGAGTAAGCCAAAAAGAACTGTGTTTTGAAGAGGTTTTTTCCTTTTCTTTTGTGTGAAGAACTGAAGAGGGAATTTATAGGCGAGGCTAGAGGAAGAGAACAAAAAATAAGGAAGTGAAAAGTGGACGGCTGAGAAGAAATGCATGCAGAAAAAGGGGCCAAGCGTTTTGAATCTCTTTTTTCTCGTTGTGAAGTTTCACGGTGCAGAGTCGTCAACAAAACAATCTAACAGAGGGGGAAAAAATATTTTTTTTTTAGACGGACTTGAATTCTGATTCAGTTTTGCTAATTTGGAACGACTCCAAAATTTTATTTTTTTTTTACTTAAATCAGATTCTTTTTTTGGGGTTTATAGAGCCGTTTTGCATATTGGTTTTGAGTTTTGAACAAGTGGACATTAGAAATACCCCAAAAAAAAAAAGCCCGATGGTGAAAAATTTGAGGGGGAAACAAAAATTTTGATTCTAGTGTAGCAATGGCATTTTCTCCATTTTTGGGTGAAAAAGGAAAGCCAAGAAATTAATGAGCTAGAGTAGAGGGGAAGATAGAGCACGCCCGGAGAGACACCTCCGACATGAGATTTTCTCGGGTATCAAGAAATCCCAGTACGACTTTCTCGGAAAATCGCAGCTTTCCGATGCCAGATCTCGAAAACGAAAAAGACCCACTAAGGCGTAGATTCACCGTTCCATATTGATGTATAAAACATGACTTAGCAACATAACAAAAATATGAAAAAATAGCAGCATAAATATATGGGTGGTGAAAAAAGCTGCTAATGGCTACATGCTCTGTCTGCAATTTTTTTATTATATTTTTCCCTTTTTATATATTTTTCTTTCTTTAAAGTTTTAAATTAAAAAAATTTAATTGATTATTTACTTTGTTTGAGGTAGTGGTTTTTTTTTTTTTTTCCTCTCGAACAAAGTTGGAGTCTTGAGTGAACTGAAAAGTTAAGGTAGCGTTTCGTATTGTTTTTGAAATGTTTTCTGTTTTTAAAAAAATTGAAAATGAGAATGTTTTGAAAATTATGTTAAGATCATTTCTAAAACTGTGTTTGGTTATGTTTTCTGAGTGTATATTTTGAAAAACATAAAAATGAAACTTTGTTTGGTTATATTTTTTCAAAACTCATTTCATTTTCAAAAAACCCAAAAAACACAATATTTTTTGGAAATGAAAACAAAAAGTGAAAACAACTTTTTTTCATTTTCAAAAAACCCAAAAAAACAACATAGTTAAAAACGGTGTTTTCGAAACGGTTTTGAAAATGTTAAATAAACAAACGCTATTTTGAAACCGTTTTCATTTTCTGTGTTTTTGAAAATGAAAAATCATTTTCAAGAACAAAAACAAACGCCGCCTAAGAATATAAGTGCGTGTTTGGTTTTGTTTCCAAAACTGATTTCACAGTTTTTTAGGAAATCGATTTTAAAATCGGTATGAAATTGTGTTTGGTTTGTATTATTTTTGAAAACAGATTTCAAAACGAATCCAAAATCTCTTTCACTCCCAACGTAAAATTGAAAACAACTAAAAATCGTTTTCTCTGATTTCATTTTTCTCATTTCTCCTATTTCTCTGTTTTAATTATTATGATTAATTAAGATTTAATTGATATAGTAATTACTTAAATATTATGATTATTAATTTTTAATTCATTTTTCAATTAAAAATTTTATTAATTTTTAATTTTTGGTATTCATAATAAATTTTTTTTAAATCAAACATAATTATGTTTTTATAGAATACTTATAAAATGATTGGTTTTCAAAATTATAACCAAACACAGTTTCACTTTTTTGTTTCTCAAAACATACACTCAAAAAATAAAATCAAACACAATTTCAGAAACGTTCTCAAAATTGTTTTCAAAACGATCTCAAATTCAGAGAATTTGAAAACATAACAAATTTCAAGAACAATACCAAACGCTACCTAAATTTTTGGATACTCTATTGGCCGTGCCAGATATGTAATTTTGGGCAACTTTTCTGTGTCCAACATTTTTTTTCTTTTTTCTTTTTTCCTACCAAAAAATCTCTTTTTTTTTTTTTCCCCTTTCTATACTGTTTTGGGCTTGTTGGCATATTTCACGTTTGATCCCATTGTCTCCTTTAATGTTTTGCCCCCTCATTTAGTATATGCTATTTGATTGTATTCTCGTGTTCTTCACTAACCAAAAAAAAGAACTTGAATCAATGAATAATTTCCAATTATTTTTTGTTCAGTCGAAAACTAAATATTGTGTTTTCTTTTTCTTTTTTTTTTTTTTTTTTTTCAAAACCAAAAAAACACATTGTTATATTTGGAAAACAATTTCCACGTTCAATATGATTTAAGGAATCTAAGGAAGAAAAAAAGTAGATTTCTGGTTGTATTCGTTTCAATGATTATTCGTATCACAATAATTATTCAAAATCATATTGACAACTAACAACAATAATTTTTTCTCTGACGAATTATAACATGTATAACTGTCTTTTTCTTTTTTGATACCAACTTTTAACAAGTCATTTTAAAGTATCATTTTATTCATCTTAAATTAAAAAGAAAAAAGAAAAAACATAGTTTTATCGCTGTATTCATGTTTATGATCAATCATATTAGGGTTTTTTTTTTTTTAGACCACAACAATAACAATATTGTTTTACACCAAAAAACAATAATGTTTTACCTTTTTTTAACATAAACGGATACAATGTCCATGATCGAAGTAAATAACTTTTTTTGAAAGGGGGTATAATTTTAAATTAGAAAATCTAAGGGGGATAAATTATTAAATTCCACTCACGTTTAGTAGTTTTCTAAGCTTCGACATCCATTGCAGATTGGTTTCCTTGATCTACAGATAAAAAGTGAAAGTTGAGGGTTTAAATGAAACTTTTAAAACATTCAATATAAATTTTGAAATTACAAATTTTCACGGGGACAAATTAAAAATCAGACTCAGATTTGTACAGTTGTAGTTTTCAGAATGTTTTGTACATCCATTGAAGAAAACGTTCACTTATTTGATCTACAACTTATGTTTCCTTATATGTTAACACGAAAAAAAGAAGGGGTTTTTTTTTTTTCATTGATATATCTTAAATTTATCACAAAGTTATAATTTACATCATAAACTTAAATATAGATATTTGCATCCTATTGATAATAATATTAATTTTTTAAAAGAAATTAACATGAAATTCATATATGAGTTGTTAATTCATTATATGAATAATCATTTTTATCTATGTTAAACTAAATTTATTGAGTTAAAATATTTAATTAAATTTTATCAAAATATAAAAGTTTGAAATAATTTTATTATAAATATAAATTTAGATTAATATTGACAAAAAAAAAAAACTTTATGCTTTTAACTAACAACCTATATGCAAGTGAAGGATGTAAATTGCTACACCCTTAAATTTCATTAATAAAAAATTAATATTGTTTACAATATGATGCAAATTGTTACATATTTATATGTTTAAAATGTAAATTATCAAAATTAAAAATTTAGGATGTAAATTGTAATTTTATAATAAAGAGGAAAATTATAAAAGTCATAAAAGTAATCCTAAAAGTAATCCTTTGTTGTAAATAAAATCTAAAGACTTTCAGGGAAATCCTTAACAGAAGGAGGAAAATTCTCTTAGGTTTAAATTTTGGCCTCTGATATCTCGTGCAATAAAAGGATAAATACCTGTTCAAGCAAAAAAAAAAAAAAAAGATAAATACTTGAATAAGTAACCACACAACAATCTCCCCATAATCACAACCCCCATATCTAAAGAATTTGCAAAGTAAATCTAGTTATGACAAAAGAACATGATTGCTTAAACTTAAAACTTTTTTGATAAAAATGAAATCAAATCAAGACCTTCAAGTTCTTTGCTAATTTAAACTTTACACTTGGGGTAATTGACATCGATGATTAATGATGAATCACTTTAACGGTAAATGAATGTAATAAAAAGGATAATTGGAGTGAAAAGAAAAGTAAAATAACAATGAGAAATATTGATTTTCTTTTTAATATATTTAAATGATGTAATGTAAAACAAATTAATTCCCCTTTTAATACTTACTGAAATTGAAAATAATAATTTTATCAATATAATAACTAAAATGCCTTTACACACAATTTATTTATTTATTTACACATAATATAAGAACTTACTAAAGGTATATAAAGTAAATTTTAGTATATACCAAAAAAAAAAAAGTATAGGGATAAATATTTTCTTTTTTTAATTTTTCAGTTCTTAAATTATATGGGGTGGACTAAATTCTTGTACTGATTTTATAAATAAACATATAACTAAATAAAAAGATAACTTTTTTTTTTTTTGCTTGTGAAGTAAATAGAGATTTAATGTTCCGTTTGGCGAACGCATTGCATTTGTATTACGTTTGAATGTAATTTGTGTTTGGAGTAAAAGTATTAGCATTGTTTTTGAATATAACATGTGTTTGAGTGAAAAGTATTTGAATTGTATTTTAATAATAAATATGTGATGTGATGGGTAAAAGTACAGAAGAAAAAAACAGAGAGAAAGAGAATATATGATGTAATTAATAAAAGTAATAGAAAAAATAAAATAATAAATAGTGATTGTGGTGGATTTAAAATGTGATGTGATTGGTATTTAAATGAAATACTTTTATATTTAAGAAAAAATTACATTATATTTAAATACAACGTGGAAAAAAAATGTGTACCGAACGGAGACTCTAATCTTTATATATGAATGTGCGTCCACTTGCAACTGCTATCGAACTCGATGGTTCTACGTGTCTCAGCTTTTGGTGATTTAAAAATATTCAATACATATTTCGTTCTCAAACAATCTTTTCACTTCTTCAGCCAAAGAAAAATAATAATACTAACTTCCAAAATCAGTTAAATCTTTTTATCGTGCCTATTTAAATTCATCGGTTTCGTTTTCACTGCATCGTATTTTGTAAACTCTACCAAGAAATATAATCGTAACTTCCCATTGAAAGTTTTGCTTTTTCCTTCACCATCCAGTTGGCCTTTGTTCTTCAGAACCTTTCTTTCCATCTTCAGGCCCTTTTCGCCTTGATAATGCTTCAATACTTATCCAAAGGAAAACTCCATTTGTCGCATGATATGTTTTCTTTTATCCGCTGTTTTCCTTTTTACTCTATTTTCTTCTCGATTCCCTTTGTTCTCTATTAGAGGGCAGTGTATGGCTGATTATTGTGATTAAAAATTTAAGATTTTCTAGTTTTTACCCCTACTGAAATTTGGTTTATGCATGTACACATCCTAAGAGTGTATTTTTTTTTAAGAATATAGAATTTGTTATTATAAACAGAAAGTATCTGGTTTTTATAAGTAAAAAAAAAAAAATCTTCTAATTAAAAAATCTAATCATCAATATTAAATATATAAGATGATATATAATATATAGCTCTATTAACTTCCTTATAAACATGACATAACTTAACTTCTGAAAAAAATATGATAATATGCTAGATTAATTCAAACTTATTGCAATAAAAAGAAGAATTCTTTAAATTTTGGACTATTATCAATGCATCTAACTCTGTAAATTAGACATTTTAACCGAGAACTTTAGCTTGTTACTTTAAATGTTTATTTGAGCTCTTTCAAAAGACAAATGTTTCTTTGAGCTTAAATCCATTACCTTGGTCACTTACCTTCAATATTAATATACAAAGAATTAGTGATGTTTAAAGTATTAAAAAAAATAGATTTATACTTCTTTTTCTTCTTGAAAAATACCAAATGAACTCCTTTGGTAGGAGAGAAAAGTGCAAGAAAGAAAAAAAATGAAAATATTAATAAAAAGATTTTGACATTTATGATTATTTTGTAGAAGAGAAAAGAAGGAGGAAAAAATTAAGAGAGAGACCATAAATCCTTTAAATGCCTTAGTATTTATCCATTTTAAACTAAAAAATATTAATTAAAAAATTTCACACCAAACATTATAAAAAAATAACGTCTCCGTCTTTTTTCACTTCTCTTTCCATGTTTGGTATGAATGACTAGAAAAGAAAATAGAAAATAGGGAGTGCTAGATTACTAGGTGAGAGTAACGAGGAAAGAGAAATAAATCCTCTCTCCGATGATGTTTGGGAAGTAATTCTTTTAACAATCTTTTTAATTTAAGAGAGATCAAAATTGTGATATTTAGAAATATTTTTGAAATGATTTTATTTTGGATATGAAAATGAAATAAGGATTTTTCTTGAAAATGATACTGAAATAGTTTTTAAAATGTATTTGATTGTATTTTTATAAAGATTGATTTGAATATAAAAAAATGTATGATTGTATTTGTATATGTTTCTGAAAATATGATTTTCAATTATTCGCCTTAAGAAATAAACATGAAAAAGGGGAAACAATTTTCAACTGTTTTTCATTACTTAACAAAAATCTTTCTTTCTTTCTTTCTTTCTTTCTTTTTTTTTTTTTTTTTTGGTTATTTTCAAAGCATTTGATAAACAAATATGATATTGAAAACATATTCATGTTCACTCCTTAAGAAACTGTCATTTCATTTCTAAAACATTTTCAAAACAACACAAAACCCCCCATCCCTTCTTTTGATCCCTTTCTTTCTTTTTTTTTCTCCTACCAAACAATTATAAATATTTTATGATGTTTGGAGAATCTTTTGCATAATCTCTCTAAATTTAGTAAAAATCAAGAGTTTAGGTGTTTTGAAGGATCTAAAGTCCACTCTCTAATTCCTTTAGTTTTCTTTTCTCACCTATTAAACATGTCAAAATCGTTCTAACAATCCTCTATCCCTCTTCTTTTTTTCACATTTTTCTCCTATCATGTATTCAAATTTTTCAAAACGCTTTAATTTGAATCCTTTCTAAATTAAAAAGATTATTAAAAAAGGTTACATATCAAAAATCATAAAAAATAATCTTTCATTTCTTTATTTCTCTCGTCTAAATAATCTACCACTCTCTTTTTTTATTTTCTCTCTTTACTGCTAAACATATCCAATTGTTAATGCGAGAGAGCAAAACTAAACGGGAAGGAGGTTCATACAATTGGAGGACACGCATTTGTGTAAATGCGAAATCAAGGTGGAAGCAAATGCGAGGAAGTTGATGAATAATGGACTTTCAAAGAGCTCGAGCAAAAGTATGCGATGAACCTAATTTTTCCACTTCAAAACACACACACACACATATATATTATAAACAAAATAAGAACTTAAAAAGACAAGATTATCCCATGATGTTGTTGGTCGTCATCAGTCAATCTTTAGTCTTGCTGGTAAAGTACCATGAACAAATGGTCTGAATTCAGCGCACCATAATTAGGCACCATCACTTACCTACCATATTCTTAACATCTTTCCATATTCTTAACATCTTTTCAATCATGCTTTCCTCATGGAATAATGAGTTGTAAACATACTGGTTCTTGAGAAACCCAAGTGTGAAAGACAGCGAACTTCAAGCTAGAATGACAGTAATCCAACATGTTTTTTTTTTTTTTTAATCATATTATTAGGTTTATCTTAGTTGGATTGAATTTGAAATTAAAAAATAAAAACAAAACAAAACAAAACAAAACAAAAATAAAAAACAAAGGGTCCAGAAAATGAGTAAAGCAAGCCATGATGTGTGTGTAGCTTGGTGATTGACACAAAAAGGAAAGAGTAATTTTAGTTATTTCAAATTTCATCTTAATTTTTCTATATCAACTAAAAAACATGTGAGCAGTAATTTTTTTTATTAATAAATGCAACTATTAATTTTAATTGCTGTGATCATTTTTTAATTAAAAAACTTAGGGTATATAGCACTAAAGTCTCATAAACTTGTTTTTTTTTAACAACTTATTTTTAAAATTTTTTTTTAACACTTTACCCCCTTGAATTTGTTATGTAATAACCCCTTGAATTTGTTAAATTATTACAGTGTACCACCTACGAATTAAATTTCCACTAAATTAAATATAAAAAACCCACTCATGCTTCATTTGAATATGGAAAATCCTATTTCCAACCAAAAATTTTCAAATCTAATATAAACGTTAATGCAAATCTTTCAATTTCAAATCTTTAATTTGAATGAATTAACCAAAGAGCACATTTGACTATGATGTTTTAAAATAATATTAAAATTAATACAACCACGTAACATAATTTAAATTAATTACATATTAAAGTACTAAATTTATCTCTCATTTTTTTCTCTTTTTCCTCCCTTTCCTCTACCTCTATTTTTCCCTCTTCTCTGTCTCTTTCTCTCTTTGCCTCCCTCATTCCCATTCCCAAATACTAAATTAACCAAGGATGTCGTACTGAACTTCATGACGATAGAGATTTCCCCAATTCTCTGATAGATCCAAGGGCAAGATGGCAAGGCCGACATGCTGAGTTCGACATCTGAGTTTTTAAAGTTCAACAGCATGCCAAGTTTGAAGTATAAGCCTTGGTAGTTTGACAGCAACAATGACCTCAGGCCTTTACTAAACATGCCTATCGGGGACTTTGTCTTCCTCTCTAGCGAACCATGGGGCTTTACAAGTTAGCAATTCATGATTTTCATTGATTGCTGATCACTAATTGAGAAGCTCATGATTGCGATTTGATAATGGGCTCATCATTTTCTCCAACAGCTACGTGGACGCAAAATAAAAGCTCCTTCGATTGGATCTAGGGTTTGTGGCTTTCCCTAATTTGGGAGTTTGGGGTTTCTTATAATTTTATGAAATTATAGATAAAAGTTGTAATTAATAAATTAAAATCCAAAAATTCTCTTTTAATTTTGTTTTAAAATCTTTTGAAATGCATTATGTCAAATAGAATGGATTTATCAAGTATTATACCATATTGTAAATTTGATTATTTACTAATAATTCAGCGCATTTACTAATAGATTTGATATTAATAAATATCTAATGTTTGCTTTATATTCAAGTTTTTTAATTTATTATGGTGAATATGATACATAAATCTATATTAGTAAATATCGGTATTTACTTATAAATAATCATGAGATTTGTTGTTTTTGTTAAGATTAAATACATGTATTTACTAGTAAATAACATATTTATTAATATCAAATTAAACTTAATAAACTCATTTTATTTTACTTAGTAAATACAAATATTTACAAGTAAATAAACAGATATATTGAGATAAATAAAAATCCATTTACAAAGTATAATTAATAAGATAAATAAATATCAGTGAATCCAAATATTTGTTAGCAAATAAATGTATTTACTTAACTTTAAAAAAAAACTATTTACAAAATATAATTAGTAAGATAGATAAAAATTAGTTAATCCAAATATTTACAATTAAATAAATAAATTTACTGAATTAAAAATCTATTTACAAAGAAAAATTAGTCGGTAAACAAAAATTAATAAATCTAATTATTTATTCATAAATTATCTAACTATTTATAAAATCTATTAATTAATTTTTCGTTAATAATATATATTTATTTCTATCTTAATCTTTGTTTTTACATTATAAAACTTTATATTTTTCATTAGTAGTACTTAATTATCAACTATTTATTTATTTATTAATTTATGTATTTACAAAATAAATCTTTATATTCTTCATTGATAATACGTAAATATACTTACATTAGTAAATCTTGTATTTTCAATTATTCTATCAATTATTTTTTAAAGCCTAGTTTTTTAATTAATCTGTATTAGAATTTATTTTATTTTAAAATAGTCATAAATAATATTAAAATATAAAAAGCAACTTCAATCCCTAATCACCTAGTTTAATCGGCAAAAACGGTGATTCACCGGAGAAGACGGCACGCCGTCAGTGAGACCTGCATAAACGTCGCTGGCTTCGTGACAGAGGATCACTGTCAGAGTCGTGGTGAGATCGTGGCTTCACGAGGGCCAATCGCTGTCACCATTCAGTCGCGATCGCGACCTCCAGTCCCGATGCCATTTCTCCAGTCGCAATAAAGATTGCAACACCGGCACTCGATTCATGTCGCGGTCTCAATTGACTTCGACGGCAATGGAATCACGATGGATAAGCCTTGCAATCGTGACCGTGATTTCGACCTCGCCAGAGTTTCGCTAGCAACCACCAACTCCAGCGGTGCAACGATTTTCCTCTGCCGCCAGTCTTCCTCTCCGGTGTTTTGCAATAGCGACGGCAAGGCGAAAGAGAAAGAGATAGAGATAGAGAAAGAGAAAGAGGAAAGAGAGAGAAATAAGCGAGAGACAGATGGGATGTGGAGAAAATATTGATGGTAATTTCAAATATGTTATTTGGTTTCATTAATTTTAATCAGGATATTATTTTAAAATATTATTATCAAATATGTTATATCATTCATTCTTTGAATCGATAAATGGAAGTAAGTAAAAAGGGGTGGATTGAATGATTTTGCGTGGATCAATGAATGGATTTATAATTCTAGATGTAAACTGAAAAAGGGTATATAATGTGAGGATAAATTTTATCCTAAAATGACAACTCAGCATATCCGACGATCTATTGTTTCATTTAAAGGAATATGGTAAATCCAGTAAAAGTTATTAAGCAAGCTGCTCTGCTGCCAATCTAGAAAGTGTTGGTGGGAGTAACATCTCATGTGCTCTTCTTTTTCTTTATCTTGGCACCCTTTCTTCCCTCCTCCATCTTTATTTTCAAGGCTTTCACTTCAAGAACAAATTGACATGATAATAAGCAAAGTGAATGAAATAAATACATGAAAGGGACGAACAACTAAATTCCTAGACTTCAAAAGGGCCTGGACCTCCTCTGATCATTGATGGTCCACAAAATCAGCACTCCGCAGAAAGTAAACTTGGGCCTTCCAAACCACCGGGACCATATGAAATTATTAAATGATATTGAGAGCTCAGTCGTAGTAATCGTATCCAGAGGATTTTCAAACCAAACCCCTTGTAATTTTTAGTTCACAAGGTTCTAGGGCTCAGTTTTTGCTGCATTTCAAAGCAGGTCACCAGTCACCATCTGCCATTGGCAACAAGTGGTCCTCTATCTAGGAATGAAAAGAAGAGATCATTCATTTCTTGAAGCTGCACTCATTGAGCACCACCTAGTGGAAGGAAGACATATTGGGCCTAGGAATGGGGATGGGTCTCCCTCAAGTAAGGGAAGTGGTCCTTGCACTAATCATCTAGAATGTGGCCATGAAGTATTTCTGATTCCTGACCAGAAATCTCATCAGAAAGAACTGGTTTTAAGAATGGAATTGACAAGTTATTCATGTTTCACTTAAAGCAACTTAGTTTTCAGACCACTATCATGGTTATGAGCTCGAGAACTCTCTTTTACGACTTTTTTTTTTTTTTCCCAAAAATGTTTTCTGGCTTTTGAAAAATCTAGTGGGTGACCAGTGACCACTGACTCGGGACTATCTCAAGCTCTAATCCGCTACTTAGCATATCAATAGGCAAATCAGACATAAATAGTTATACAACTGGATAAAGTGGAAAACAGAGGAACAAGCGTACAAGCACAAAGAGTAATGAGTAGCATTTTTACATCAGTGAAAATTTTACACTCGTATACAAAACCTTGAATGCAAATGCATTGGTTCAGTTTTACAGTAGCTGCTAAAATATGGTGTAACAGAAGCATATTGATATAGTTCAACGCTTGCTATGTACAAGAATATCAAAGTATTTTACGTCTGATAACATTACCAGCCAAACCTAGGACTTCCTTGATGTACTTCTCCACCGTTCATCAGCTTATCCAGAACTACATTAAGGTCCACTGACTGCCCATTCTCTGTCATTTTCTTCACCGTTGCTCTCACAACATCTCTCCGAAATCCCATGGCTACAATATTGTTAACAACATCATCAACAGGTACGGTTTTTCCAATTCCATTGGAGCTTGATCCACTATTCACAGTGGATGCCATTGGCAATGCTCGTGGGAGTACTTGGGCGGTTGGCAGTTGTGTTAATCTGTTTTCATTAGGTAGGGCTGGAGAAAATGGAGGAACTTCTGAGGATTTCATTTTTGAAGTGATGTACTGGGAAGGAAGTCCAGAATGTGGATAGTCATCACGAAAACTGGAATGCCTACTTGGTTGCATATGCTCAGCGCGAAACTCTGAACCTCCTGAAGATTGGTCATACACCCTTTGGTTAGAACCAAAATAAGTTTGTTGACTGGGGGGTGCAAAGCCAGGTGTGTTCGAGGCTCTTTGGATGCTTGTGCTGTAACTTTGCCGTGACATGTACGAAGCTGCTTCATAGTTGTGAGGCGAAGTGTAATGAACTTGTGGGTCATTAGCATCACGAGAGGGGTGTGGTGGAGGCAGGTGTTGTAACTGTAAGGTCGGAGGAAGCTGTGGGACCTGTTGATATGGTTGACACAGTGTTGAAGATGTTGGCTGTGGCTGCTGAATTGGAGGTATACGGTAATGTTGATGTGTGGATTCCGAACTAAGCATAGGTGGTAAGTAGTTTTGTTCTGCATGCAGAGAAGGGATTGGGTTCTGAGAAACTTGGGCTGGAAACTGCCCTGCTATTGGAATTTGTGGCGGACTCTGAAAGGATGGGTTTGGAGAAACATTAGGATTAGGAGGAATTTGCTGAGGATAAATTACAGGACTTAGGTGCGATTGGTTGCTTTCTTGTTGGATAGACGACACCACTCCTTGACCAGAAGAACTAGTGTTAGTTTTCCTCTTTTGGTCTTGTAATTTCTCCTGACTTTTTAAGATTTGAAGCTTTGTCAGTTGCAGCTGCACCTCTGATATCTCATGTTTATCCCTCAAGTCTTTAATACCACCTTGAATCTGTGAACATCCACAAATGTGTCTAGGAAACTTTTTGTAGAGTTAATTCGAATGAAAACAATAAAAATGAAAGGGAACCAATGCAAGTGGGCAAGAACAGAAACAGTAGAGATAAACATTACCTCAGCAAGAATATTCTCTAGCTGCCTCAGCTTTCCTTCAGTCCTTCCATGATTAAACTCAGAGGAATCCTTCAACTCATCAATGGTATCTTCGATCTTTCGTGTTCTACACTCCAGCTGACACATTCTCACACTAAGACCCTCAATAACGTGTAGTAACTTCTTCGAATGCTCCTCCATTTTGCGATCAATTATAGATATCAATCCTCCATCACTGGAAGTCCCAACCTTCTTTGAACCAGCATTCGGACAATCAATGTAGTCCACAGAAGAGCGATTCTACAGCAAACAAGAAAAGTGATTACCCATACTGTACAAGCATAAAAGCGCCAAAATAATTGAATTAAAGGTGCATTTGTTTACCGCATTTTATTCGCATTGCATTTGAATACAATGCAATTTTCATCCAAATGCAAAAGTATTGTTTTTAAATACCAATCAAATCATAATTTAAATCCAATATAATCACAATTCACCATTTTACTTTTTTTACTACTTTTATCAATCACATTACAATTTCTTTCTCTCTCCCTTATCTCTCTACTTTTATCAATTATATGACATACAATACAAATTAAATACTTTTCATCCAAATTAACATTGCATTTATTTATCGCATTCTATTCGCACTGCGTTTGAATGTAATGCAGTTTTCATCCAAACGCAAAAGTATTATATTCAAATACCAATCACATTACAATTTAAACCCAATACAATCACAATTTACTATTCTACTTTTTTTTTACTATTTTTATCAATCACATAATATTCCCTCTTTCTCTCTCCCTTTTCTTTTCATTTTTATCAATCACATCACATACAATACAAATTAAATACTTTTCATCCAAATTAACATTATATTTGAATACAATACAAATACTTTTTATTCAAACGCATATTTCATTCAATACATTGCATTCAAATACAATGCGTATGTAATGCATTATCCAAAAGGCCCTAAATACAATTTAACAACTGGGATCCTCATGTAGTATTTCACTTTTATTTTATTTTATTCTTTATTTTTTTGAAATTAGGAGTGAAAATTCGATTTCTACATATTTTGGTGGAATCAAAAACGGAATTACTGTTAACTTATATCGGCAACCACTTATTTCACGTTTATTTTACATTTTAAATTATAAAGTATATATACATATATATATATGTGTGTGTATATCAATGTTTTTGCCCATAAATAATATAAACAACTTGAGTAAGTTCAAATCTACTCTGTGACTCAAACAATAAATCTAATAAAGAAAATGAACAACTCCAGTACAAATTGATCACAAATTCAACAAATCACATAACATCTACCGAATAGAAATGCAATTTTAGGTTAACATTGGGATTCAGTTGAACTAACACTGTTCAAGTTTCAATTCATTCCAATTCCAATTCGAAAACCTAAACTCACAAAAAGACAAGATTTTTACTGATCAAAAATTCAACATCGAAAAGGATTGATGAATCAAACCTGGAAAGTGGAACCGTAGGAATTGGGGGAAACGATGGGTCGTTCGGGACGGAATTGGAAGGAGGAATTGAGATCATCCTTGCTCAATCCATAAGAGAGATCGTCGTCTTCGTCCAGTTCGCGTCCACGGGAGTAGGAGAGGTCGGAGAAGTCGTCGGAGTGGGAACGAGAGAGCTCCGAGATCCGCTTGTCCATGAAATCAGACGACTTCATAGCGAAAAAGTGAATCTTTCCTCCGCGTAGAGTATTCCTATGGTCTTTTTTTTTTTTAATATTTTCTTGCGTTTTCTAGGATGCCAAACAGAGGATCTGAATTTCGTCGGAAGGTGGACTTGCAATCGCGGAAGAAAAGTTTGCAGCTACCGTGGGAGTGCTGTAATAACGGATGCTGACCCAGACTACACGTGTTGCCAGAAGGAGATGATCTAATGAAAAATCCGTGATCTCTTCGGTGAGGTTTTTTTTTTTTTTTTGGGATTATTTTCACTTGTGACGTGAAATTTAAGGGACGTTGAGAAAAATATTTCATTTTAATTTTATTCAAATACAATATAATTTTATACTAAATATAAATTTTGTAACAGTATTGCGAAAACAATTATTATTTAAAATATTTTTAAAACAATCACATCAACTTTTCAACTTTACTATTTATTTCTATTTTTACCAATTAGATCAACTTTTCAACTCTAAAATACTTTTCATCCAAACACACATTTCATTCAAATACAAAACAAATACTTTTCAACCAAATACAACATTCAAAAAACAAATTTCATTCAAATACAATCAAAATACAATGCGTTTACCAAACACCGCCTTAGGAGTGTTTACGATGATTTTTGGAGGCATTATTTTTTTGTTGAAAAAAAGTTGTTTTGAAAAATATGTTTGGAAGGAAAAATTGTTTAGGGTGAAAAGATAAAAATTTTAAATTTTTTTTAAATATTAATATGAATATTGTTTTGTTTCTCTCAAAATTCTATATAATCTAAAAAAAAAATCTTTAGAAATTCTATACAATCTAAAAAAAAATTATCTCATTTGAATTTATATACACAAAATTATGAACTTTTTAAATTTAAAATTTACTATAATGTTTTAAAGATATAAATAATAAAAAGTGATAAAGAAAAAAATTAGTTTTGAATATTTGAAAAACTGGTTCAAACACCCGCTTAAAGGTTCATTTGGGTGGATACCATTTATAGTATTTTTTTTATCTTTCAAATTATATTGATATTTTTATTTTTTTTAATTATAAACATATTTATATTAAAACTAATAATATTAACATTATTTTTTTAATTATAAAACACTGCTTTCAGTTGATTGTAGGTTTATTTATTATTTTAATTCAAAATATCAAAAATAGCTTATATACATTGACAAAATGTGCCCTTTAATTAAAATTAATGACGTTACACTCTTTGACTTTTTAAAAAATTATAAACACTTTTTTTTTGTTGATTAATCGTGAATTTAACAGTTATTTTAATTTAAAATATCAAAAACACCCATTACACACTAAAAAAAAAAATTTGTTCAACTATATATGGATTTACGAGATGAAGTTTCCATCATTATTTAACATTAGAAAATGAGTTTAATTTAACTTTACACATTTTAATCGTTATTTCAAAAATGCTTTTTAATTTTCAATTTTCACTTAAAACGGTTGGAAATGGATAAATATATAAATATATCTTGTAGTTTAAACTTTTTTTTTTCTTATTTTAGAAACTACAATATATGGTATATTTGAGCTTATGTAATTAACCATTTTAAATCATATTGAGAAGAATTTTTTTTTTTTTTTGGTTACCGTTCTTAATCTTCTTATGGTTTTATTACATAAAAACTTGCTTATGGTTTTATTACATAAAAAAAAAAAAAAAGAATTAAGCGTATTTTTACTTATTTAAAAAATTAAAAGCAAAAACTAAAAAAAAAAAAAGGATTCATTAATTTGTGATTTCCCCATGAATTCATGCTTACGAATCCGGCTTCTTCACAAAATCCGGCTGTAACTTCGCCATCTCCAGCGAGCTTCGCCTTCCCCGGCCACAACACGGCTTCTCCGACTGCGATTCACTAGGATGGCAGCGACATCCCCAGCCGCTGCGAGCTCCTCCGTCGACCAAGTCTGCCGGATTTTCCATGAAATCCAAGTAGCACCTTTACAGTAGTAAACCCATATCAATAGCAAACCCACATAAGGGGGAAAACGACAAATCGTAAATCAACCAAGCTTAAGGGATGTGCATTTGGCACATGAGTTGAGTGGCGAGGATGTTGCGGGTGACGCGGAAGGAGGCTCGCTGTGGGTAGGGCGATGACGGTGGATGGCTTCACGGGGCAACGGACAGGCTTCCCGAACATGCAGCCAACGTGACCACGCGCGCGACTCGGGCTCCGTCTCAGACACGGCGGCCTGGGGTGCCAGATCCGCCAAGAAGAGGGAGGGATGCTGGCTTTCTACGGCTACCATGTTTTTTTTTTTTTTTTTTTTTTTCACTCTTAAATGAGCATAAAAAAATTAAGGGTTATTGTTTAGTTTGATAAAGTTGATGGTTAATAGGCATTTAGATATTCCAGTTATTTCAACTATATATTTAATGGAGTTAAAAAAAAAGATATTGATATTATTAATTTTGATAAATGTGATGTTTTTGTAATTTTAGATAAATATAAAATTTATCAGTGTAGATTATTTTTATTTTTTCTTAATTTTTAATTTTTAATTTTTTTATTTAATTAAATATAGTTTTTAATATATCACTTAAATAAGTCCTCAATCTTATTCTCATTTTATTATGCATAAACTTTAAAATCTATCATTTTAATCTTTTTTATTTTAAATTAAATTTTAGTTAAAAAAACAAACATAAACAGAAGAGAATCCCTTCTATTATGATTATTGTTAAAAACAAATAAAAATTATATAACTGTACTCAACTCTCTCTATTTCTAACTTGTTTATAACGAAAATTTAAGTGATTAAATTAGATAAATTTAAAGTTCAAAAATAAAGTGCGAGAATTTAAAATTTAAAAAGAGGGTGAGAATGATTAAAGTTGAAGTTTATATACGGAAAAAAAAAATTTTAGAAAAGTGCTTGATATATGTTGTGAACGTTACTTTTAATTATATTATCTATATTAATTATAAATTGACTTTCTAAAAAAAGTAAAATTAATAAAAGATTGTTTATACATAATAGTAGAATTAAAATTAATATAACTTAATAACATAATTTAAATTAATTATATATTAAAATATCAAACTT
Organism: Antiaris toxicaria; assembly: GCA_035233585.1. NCBI lineage: Eukaryota > Viridiplantae > Streptophyta > Magnoliopsida > Rosales > Moraceae > Antiaris > Antiaris toxicaria. The sequence goes on from CP141155.1 coordinate 6,255,117, forward strand.
ACTTATATTTTTTTCTCTCTTCCCTCTCCCTCATTTACATCTCATTTTTCTCTCTTCTGTCTCTTTCTCTCTCTACCTTCCTTCCTCCCTTCCGTTCTCAATGGTACTACATCGAAAGACATCATAATAGCGACGACAAGACTAGATCACATTGGTGATAGTGATAATAGCAAAGGTATTAGATCATGATAAAAATATTTGATTTTTATAAAAATACGAGAAAATACTTATATTTTCTATATTTTCAATATATTTCCAGTATATTTATTATATTTCAAGTATATTCATTCACAGTATTTCTAATATTCCATTCACAAAAAAAAAAAAAAAAAAGGAATCAAAAGGAACAACAAAATAGGTCCAAAATTTGAAAAATCCCCAAATCAAATCTAATTTTCAGATCTGAAAATCAAATCCATTATAAACAAGATTTACAAACCCAAATAAATCACCACACCATCTTCATCGAAGTTGCATTACTGCCACTCTTAGCAGCTTCGGAGCTCACAGTGACCAAAGTTTGCCAAAGGTCATTGTCTTCCTCGCATTCGCAAACTCCTCTCTGGCACCAATGATTTCGTCGTTGCTGGCGATTTTGTCAAGTTCAAACCTAGAGAGAGAGGGAGAGAGGTCAGTCGCAACGTTTCATCATTGTCGAGCATGACCTTCATCATTAGAGTGGAAAGGACGAAGCTTTGATTGTGATCTGTCAAAGATCCGACTTGTGATTTGTGCTAGGTCATCGACAAGGTGAGTTGTAGCTTTGCAGCCGCTGCTGCCATCATGAGATCTCAAAAACCTCTCTGCCATTGCAAGATCGACAACAGAGCTCTATCGCCGAAATGGAGAAGTGACATCGGAGACATAAAAATGTGACACCAGACGAAGAACAGAGTAGAGAAGACAAAGAACAACAATGTTGTCGTGGTCTGTCTTCTCCATGGACCGTGAGCGCAGAGAGAGACAGAGAGGAGGAGGTAGATGAGAGAGAAGAGAGAGAGAGAGGGTAAGGGTAAGGAAAAAGTAACAAGGATAGATTTAGAAATAAATAAATTTATTTCAAAAGAATAAATAAAATATGTTGTAATTTTACCAACTTAAAAAAATATACTATATATTTAACAAGTGCTTATAAAATATATTATTTGGTATGATTTAAAAAAAAAAATGTAGATTGAAACGTAATATGTTCAAGTTCGTGTTATAATCTGTGTTTGTAGAGCTAACAAGAAATTTTGTTAAACAATGTTACCTGTTATTTCATCCATTTTGTTTTCCTTGTGGTACATGAGTATAAGATTCTCTTGTTTTATTAAGGGATTTTATTATGGATAGTGTTTGATAATATGAACGTCGAACTTTAAAATATGTTACAATTGTGAGTCATTAGATGAAGGACAACAATATGTTGACGAAAATACCCATAATTTTTTTGCATAAACGAACTCAATATCTTTTAGTGATCGGCATATTGGACCGTAAAATGTGTTACTCAAAACGTACAAAGCGACACAAGTAAGCTTAAAACATCTCCAACCGCAGAAGTTCGGCAAGTAATCCTAATTTCTTTAGCGTCATCTTCAAGATTAAGGATAAAGTCATATTATGTGCAAACTCAATAATTTCTTTCAGTAATTATTTTCTTGGTGTGAAAAAAAAAAAAAGAAGCTATTTATCAAAGATATGGTACAATTCTCGATTTCTTTAAAAGAGGTTATGGCCTGTTCGTTATTTGATGCCTTCTGTCTAACATAACAGCATATTGGATTGCTGTGTATGAACAGGCAAATTTCTTCATCCGTTTTTTCCTCTTTGATTGTCAATCTTACATATAAACACAACATTCACCATAACAACAGGACAAATACTGTTTGATGTCCAAAATAATACATATTGCTGTCTTTTTGAATTTTAGAAAATGATTCAAACTTTATTTGACAAAGTCGGTTATAAAATTTTGTTTAAAGAACTTTTTTTTTTTTTTTTGGCTAAAATAAGACTTTCATTCAACCAAAGAAAGAAAGGAGACAATAAACATAACAAAAGAGACTAGCCAAACAGCAACTAGCCACTCCAGAAGAAAAAACAAAATCTGGCCTTCCCCAGAAAGAGTTGAGTCACCAGAATCCAAGAGGGACCACTCCATTACATCATTAAACACATCAGAAGAAACCTTCAAAAGATCCAGTAAACCAAAATAGTTGCAGACTTTGGCCCATGTGGCTAAATTATGAGCAGCAAAGTTCGCATTTCTGTTAATCCAAGCAAATTCAACTCTCTCAAAAGCAGCAGAAAGTAATTTGCAATCAGATTTGACGTTTGTGAGCCTCCAAGGACCGACAGACAAATCCTCTGAGAAAGCATTAACCACCATAAAGGCATCGCTCTAACAAATAATGGCTCCAGAGTTGAGTGAACGAGCTTCAATCAAACCAACCAAAGAATCAGTAAAGGGCACCTCATGAGAAGCAGCACGAGCAACAAGGCCATTGGAGTCACGGATAACAGTGGCAACGGTTGAGGAGGACCTAAAAGAACATTTAAAACAAAGGAAATCATGCTTTTGTGTCAACCTAATACGACATGTGATCAAAGTAGCATGCTCCACAAATTACCTGACATTCTTCACAAAATCACTGATTATAATGATTAAAAAGCCATCATACATTAAAAAAATATGTACTGAACTACAGATTCACCTTGAGAACTTGGACATGGAACATGAGCACTGACCATCCTATCATCATAGCCAAATTTTACACTAACCCCATCAATCTTGTAAGTCACTGGCTTTTCAGAAGCAAACACTTCCTTTTCCCCACTCCCCCTTATCCCAGTTCTCAACAATCTCCATCATAATCAAACTCCATAGACTGAATTGTGCCACCGGTATTAAGCATGTTCACTAACCCAATCGCAGCAAATTCGACCGACTTTTTGGGCAAGACTTTCACAGGAGAGACGGTGAGGAGCTCAAAATTCAAAGGATCAAGCGAATCCTCTACACTCTCCCCAAACTTCAACAGTTTCAGCTTCTCCTCCCGGAACATATAGACAGCAAGCACGTTTGCTTCTTCGATTGGAATAAGGTTCTCTTTGTTTCCATTTTCCCACTCGATGTCTTTTGGGCTCGCCAAACAGGTAACCAAGCAGCAGAACTGGGATGCACATTTGTTGCGCCCGGATTGGCGACACCACCCTCCTCCTTGACAGTTGAAGAGTCCTAAAACTCCTGTATGCTGCTGAAAGGCACACACAAATGGAAAAACAAGCGAAGGGCAGAAACCATTTAGTCATTTAGTCAGGCAAACAGATAAAGGACGTTGTAAATTGTAAGAGAATTCGTCATTATTCTGAATGAGAACACGTAGTGTGAGAACTTGGAACCGTTTAGGCATTTAGACAAGCATGTACAATTTTGCAACAGATTGAAAAAATGTATTTTTGTTCGAAACAAGTGAATAATAGAACCCATTTAAGAATTTACACAAGCAGATGAAGTTATATAAAGGATTTATTTTTTAATAGCACTATTTTAAAAAAATAATACTTTCTAAATAATATTGATGTTAACTAATTTCTTTTGTATCACTGTCACGTCACTAAAAATACAATACCATTAGTAATTGTCATAAGTTACAAATGAGGAAAAGTGCTGTTGTCACATTGACGTTGGAAACAAAGTGAACGAAAGTACTCATTTAGGCATTTAAGCAAATATATGGAGGGCACAACAAACCAGACACAAGGTATATCGTCATCTCACCTTGTTGAGATTCCAAATATTGAGCACGGTTTTCCCATCGTGCAAAGGGTCTTGAAACAGGCAGCCTCTTGTGGGAAGAGCGTAACATTGGCATCTCAAGATGGACCCATCTGGTAAAGCCAGGCTTTTGAGCAACTTGAAGTTGTGCTCTCTAACAGAGTCGCTGACATAAATTGGCCCTCCGGGGATAGCCCTCGAAGCGGCGCGGAATTCCGCACACGGGTGTCTCGACTGGAACATGTCCCAATCTGGGCGTATGAACTTTCCCATTCAAATGCTGTTGTACGCGCAGTGCACCATGTGACAACCTTGCAGCCAGAACGTCCCTGTCGGGTCTCCATACGGGTCGACGACCAAAAATCATCCCCTGTCGTGTTGAGTATAACATTGATCAGAATTGATTTTCTATGTTTTGTTGTTTGTTCTGTTTGGTTACTGGGGAATTAGAATGGGAAAAAACGTACCGATGCGACCGAGGGAAATGGCCTCTGTTCCGAGGAACGTGAAGTCGTTGCACTGCCGCATACTAAAGATGACTCCATTACCGTTGAAATGCTGTCGGATGGAGTTTGTGAGTGCCTTGTAGTATGCTTTTGCTAGCACAATTCTACCACCGCAGTTCTCTGATACCAGCTCTAGTAACTGCACCACACCAAATTTATAAGGTCATGTGAACCAAAATACTAGCAAGAGCCAAAGAAACTCCATACGTTCCGGTGAAGTTAGATGTGGAATTGTCGCTGGAATATATGCATGCAAACTACACAATACTTGGTTTTTTCTTGGTTATTTCTGAACATGGGATTTCTTCAAAATACTAATTATTATAGGACAGTGGATAGACAAGAGAATAATCATTCATAACTACGATTTTTACTCTCTAGAAAAACGGTATACACATGCATCATGCATGCATGCATGCAAATCCAAAATCAACAGACTAGACTCATACGGGCTACCTTTTAGTGACCAAAATAGTAGGTGATAAATGAGTTTTATACTCATTTATTAGATGCCGGTTGAGCTTAATATTTGTTAGTTTTCAGGGTGTTTTGTTGGTTTGATATGTGTTTTCGTGTAGTTTGTGTTTTGTTATTTTTGTAGGTAATGGTGAATCATGATGCTAAAATGGCTACTAAATGGTGAAAAAGAAGAAAAGAAGCAATCGGACGTGGTTGGAATTGAAAATCGAGGCAAAAAGACTCAAATATAACATTAAGCAGCATGAGCGCCAGGCGCTTGAAAGCCAGCGTCAGACGCTTGAAAGCCAGCGCCAGGCGCTCATATAACTCACAAAATACGGAGAAGGGCCGAGAGCTCAGCGCCCCGGCGCTCATCAGGAAGCGCCTGGCGTTTCGTCAAAGTAGCGTCGAGCGCCTGGCGCTCATAAGACAGCGCCTGGTGCTGCGAGTCGGTGGAATCAAATTTTGAAAGCCCAAAACGGAAAAAAATCGGTTCATTTGAATGTAAATCACTCAAGGCTATAAATAGGACATTATAGAGCAAATTCATTCATTCTTTAGACGGCTCTAAACCTAGAGGGAGAGAGAACAAAGTGTGAAGAAGAAGACGGCTTCTGGCAACAGAATTCGGATTCTAAAATCCAATTTTCCTCTTTCTTCTTCTTTGATTATGTTTAGATCAACCATGATTATTTTTAGTTTGTTTAGGATGAACTAAATTTTCTTTTCCTAGATTTGGGATGGAACCCTAACATGAATTTTAGATGTTAAATTTCTTTATTCTTTATTAATGCATATTCATGATTATTCATTCTATCATGTGTTTAATGCTTTTTCTTAGATTGGCCATCTTTGAGAATGATATGGGAATGCTTATAATATCGACAGAGTTATTTGTGTTCATGCCATAGATAGAATGACATATGTGATTATAGGATAGACATATACCTATGTTCATGTGCAATCATATGAGAACTTGATCTTAATGAATTTCTTGAATTCAACTCACATAGACATATAGTGGGTTGGGTACAAGAGGTATTTTTGCATGACCATCGACAGAGGCTGTAAAGACATGCGTGTTCTTGATTGATAATCATTTAGGAAAATTAATTAGGAAAAATAAGGGATTTGCATCTAAAGGGATTGTTAGGGGGAAATCACAAATCTAGGTTGTTCAATCTTTAATAGTTCTTCCATATTAATTCAGTTTAATTTCAATTCTGCTTTAATTAAATTTATTTTTATTTTCATTCATATTTTTATTCAAGTATTGAAAAATTGTTTTTTGTTTGTTTGGATAAAATTAAGATAAATTAGATTGGTAATTGGCAATTGAAGGTAATTTAGTCTCCGTGGGAACGATACTTACTCACATCTTTATTACTTGTGCGATACGTGCACTTGCATGTGTAAAATTATCAACAGTAGGAGTCACTCTTTTTCCATTTTTTCTTTGTGATTTAAACATGAAATTACCATAGGTAGTTCTAAAAATAAAATGAGAGCATGTTAAAAAAAATGAAGATGAAAAAAGGTAGAAATGTTTTTTTTTAAAACAAAATGCCAACTTGAGTTCAACTCACATCTATGGCATCAACCTTGACACCGTCGATCTCTGCCGCCTGAAGGCGGGAGTGAATCCTCTCGAAGAGCTGCGCCGCCAGCTTGGGCAGCACAAACGCCACCCGCTCCTTCACCATCTTCCCCGTCGCCTGATTCTCCATCATCCTCGTCAACCCCTCGGACAGCTCCACTCGATGCACCATCGACAACTCCATCCCTGGACAGTCAGGGCTAACCCCACCCCAGTACCCCCAAAACGCATGCCACAAGTAAACATACTCCACGCTCCCAAACTCCTCCTTCAAGTCCCTCACGAACCGGCCCAAGCCTGACTTCTCGTGGTCAAACCGTTGACTTTCGTACTCCCTGAACTTACGATCCTCATCGAAGCTTTCCAAGCAGTTTAGCCCCTATGCGGCTCTCCTTTTCTTGTCCTCCTCGCGGGAGAATCCTTAAACTTTCTCCTCTTGGGTCACGCATTGTCAGCCGTCGTCTATGAAGACAAATCCGGGAGCACGTGTGCCCTCTGTAAAGCCAATCACCCCTTCACGGACGCCCTTTGGACTAACCTGTTGAAGTATATAATATATAATAACTGTTAATTAATGATGATAATTGATAAACATACTTGTCAAAACCATTTCATTTACATGATTCATCTTACGGTTTTTAATAAATTGAACTTGTTAATATAATGCTTTAATTTACTAATTATTATTTGTTTCAAATTAATACATAATCAAATTATAGTAGTTATGTTAGCTGTCGAATACAAACAAAATAACCTGCTTAAAACATTTTGTACACCAAATTTAAAGAAATAATGATAACTTTGGCACGTTAATACCCAATTCGATACTTTCTCAAAGTATTCATAATATAAATAGAAAAAATTTCTAGATTGACAGTTTTTATTAAATATTTATTTACTAAATATCGAATTTTTTGTTTTAGCAAAATGGCTGGAGGAAAAAAATATTCAGTTTTTTGTTTTTTCCTACAATATTCAAGCATAACCTTCTTGTAGCAAGCGTCACACGTGCACCAACCCTTCTCATGAACGATGGGCGGCGAGGTTTTCTCCTCCAAGAAGCGAAACGACGGCCAATGCTCCCGAACGACACGCATGGAGTCCCTCACGAGGCTATGCGGACTGTCGTTGTGGCGGCCCGCCCCTCGTAGAAATCATACAATACTATTACAATTGAGCTTATCGCTAATTGCGATAGATTGTACTCTCGTGGGTCGCCGGCTTATCTCACTCTCTTTTAAAATCATGTCGTTTTTTTGGGGAAATTTTTTTTTTTTTAAACATCATATAAAATCTTTTTCTACTATTTACTTTGTTGATAAGTACAAAGTAATATAAATAATACAGTACTTTCGTAAAATATATATAATTACAAAAGAACTGTTTCCCCATTTTTCCCTTCACTTTTATCGCTCAGCGGCAAGACTCTGGCAGTACCATATCTCTCGCCCAGTTATCCCATTTGACACGCGCCATCCCGTACGCCATCCAGTCAAACAAGCTACTGAACTGGTCACTTACCTGCAACATTAGTAAAAATGGTGAGCTACAGGCTCAGTAAGTTCAAACATGCAAGAAATAAAATTTCTATGAATAGTACTATTAATTGTGAATAGTACCGTTGACCACTATTCATACGTGAATAGTAACTTTCACCACTATTCATACGTGAATAGTAAGTTTGACCACAACACTGTATCACACTAGTACATCTACTGCGATGTTAGTACTCTCACTAAACTATCTTATACTCAATTATGGCACAGTTTCAGTTTTAGGTCATTATCTTTGATTACGTGTTGGTTTTGAGCTCAGGTTGGCAGTACCATTTAAGTGCACATGACTGGGAGCGATACATTAGTGCTGACCTCCACAGCCTTAATCTCATAGCCTCGAAGGCAAAATTGTACATGACTGGGAGCGGTACATCAGTGCTGACCTCCACAGCCTTATCTCATAGCCCCGAAGGCAAAAGTAGTACCTCCCTGTACGGAAGGCTGGTACGCCAGAAAGTGGTTTCATTACCGACTTTTTAACATTCTAACCCGGTGACTTCACATTGTCCCGTGGTTAGGAATGGTTCACATTTTAATTTTTAGGGGAGTGAGTTTTATTAACCTCACTCTAGTGCCCAAAGCACAATTAACCATGTGTCCCATTCTTATAGTGCCCGAAGCACGTTACGTCTCTCTCTCCACTCTATAATAGTGCCCGTAGCACATATGTACCTAACTTATAGTTAGTACATTAAAGTTAGCACAATATTGCTATATGTTGCAGACAGGTAAATGTCTGAACTTACCTTATCAGACTGTTCCCTTTCTCTCTCTTGGATCTTGAATCGCCTTCCTTGTAGGCCGATTTTGGGATCCTACAGACAAAACTATGTCTGTTAATTTCTTTCCCATTTATAGCTTTTATTTTTCATTAAAAAGCTTAAATAAAACCTATTTATAACTTTTTAGGTTTTATTTATTATTTTCACCATTTTCCCTCAACATTTACAAAATTACGATTTTACCCCAATATTTTGGCAAAATTACAGTTTTGCCCCTGACGGAATTTTATCGATCCAGACTGCATTTTTGGCTCTCAGGAACTTTTCTGACTCTTTTCTAATCATTACCGGGTTCGTTTCTATTTTATTTCCACTTTTTGCTTTCCCGGCCCTCGAGAAACACTATTCCGACCCCTACGTCGGATTAGCGATTTTCTATCGTTTCGGAGTCTCAAATGGACGTTTCACTAGTATTTAAAACGTTCATCTAGACTTTCCCGACCTAGGTCTCTGAGGCTCGGGTTTTCCGTTCCCGACTCAGACCTTTATTTTATTTCCAAAAACGCCCCCCCCTCGGGGTCGGTTTTTCAATCTCACTCACGTTTTTCATTTTCAAGAGGACGGGTTACTATTCACGACCCACCCTTAAATTTTTTCCTTATTCAATTTTTCCGTTAGGGACTCGGGTTTCCGTCCCGGCCCTAACTTTTAATTTAAATTCCTATTTTACCCCGAATGCTGTTTTTGAAATTTCGGCAGTATTTCGGCGTAAATTTAAGGCTTCCGGCGTTAGGTACGCCTCGAACCGTATGTACCTGCCACGTACTATACCACAAGCCTATTTTATGTAAAAGTTTTCCAAACTTTTACATAAAAACCCACAAATTTCCAATTCCACATTATCACCCACATTACAACATTTTTTTCACAATTTTACCCTTAATTTGGTTTCGGTTTTCACAACCAAACCAAACCAAATTTTGTCAAACTTTCACCACACTTTAGGCCATTCAAATGTCACGTTTTTAACACATTTTCAAGCCCATTTTCTTTGCATTTTCAACCAAACTCCCTAGGGTTTTTACCCTTGTATAGCCCACGGCCAAAGAATGAAAACATGCCAAAAAATTTTGTTTCATTCTTTCAATCACATTGCCACTATTTACACATTAAATTGCATGATTTAAATTAACCAAACATCACATAAAAGCATGCAAATTTTTCTTCCAAACCCTTAGGGAACTCACGGCCACATTATGTAATTCATACCAAAAATTTTTTTCAAGCTTTTCATAATGAAATACAAGCTTTATTCTTCACAAAATTAAACTTAGAAGCAAGTTAGAAATTAAACCACAAACTTTTCTCATTGGTTACTCAAGGTAACCCACGGATTTTCCTTTGAAAAACCAACCAAAATTTGGTTTTTCTTTAAACAAATTACATGGTTTTCTTTCTTATTACAACCTTAACAAAAACCAACATCAATTTCCATGAAAAACAACTAAAATTTTTCCATCTTCCAATCACTATTCACCCACGGATTTTAAGAAGAAAAACCATGAAAAATTCAAGTGCAAGGGAAGTTACCTTAGTCAAATGCTTCCTTTGTCTTCAAGGAACACTTTGACACTCTTTTTTGTGAAGAAAAGTTGAAGAAAATCTTGGTTCTCCTTTGGTCCCTCACGTAGACTCCATGGAAGACTTAGAAAAAAAATTTTTCTTTTGGTTTGGCATGAAACAAAGTTTCGTCACTTTGTTACAATTTTGCCGACTTAAGCATGAAGGAAAGCCAATTAATTTGGCTCTAAACCAATGAAATTTTGACACATTTCATGCCTAATTCTTTCTCCATTTTTCAAAAATTAAAAAGGGTGAATTTTGGTCAAATCTTGGCCTTTAGATCAAAAGGTGATTAAATCCTAGCCATTAATGCCACCAACCACCTTATTTCTTTCATTTAATAATCTTGATTTATGATGTCATAAATGCAAAAGTGAAAGTTGACTTTGACTTTCACTATTCACATTAATTCGACTACTTTTTGACCGATGCCGGTTCGAGCCGAAATTTTCCTGAAATCGTCCCGGCGTGTTCCTGAGGTCTCCTGTGCAGTCGGATCAATTTGATCTGCTTCCGTTTGATCAAAATCAATCCCGGAAGTTTACCGTCTTTTATTGGCTCGGTTAGGGTTTTCAATGCCGGTTTTGGCACCGTTTCACCCGTTTCAACTCAGTAAATTTTTCCAATACTGAATTCTTACTCGTCAGTATTGTTAGAACATTTTCATATATTCTGAACAATATAAATACATTTATTTCACTCTTTAAATAGTACAAATTGTTATATACATACAATTGTACATTTTCATCCGAGAATTGCCTGAATTTCTCGGTTGTCACATTCACCCCTCCTTATAAAATTTTCGTCCTCGAAAATTAGAACAAATGGGGGTATAAACTCCTCATCTCGTTTTCTCTTTCTCACGTAGCTTCTTCAATGTTATGATTTTTTAACAAAATCTTCACTGGTGAAATTACCTTATTCCTCAGTACTTTCTCCTCACGAGCTAGTACTCGAATAGGCTGTTCCTCATATGTCAAATCCTCGTGGATTTGAATAGGCTCATGCTTCAATACATGGGACGGATCTGGTATATACTTTCTCAGCATCGACACATGAAATACGTTATGCACTGCCAACAATTCTGGAGGTAGCGCTAATCTGTAAGCGACCTTTCCAATACGTTCGATAATTTCATAAGGTCCAATGTATCTTGGACTCAGTTTCCCCTTCTTACCGAAACGCATAATCCCCTTCATAGGCGATACCTTGAGAAACACGAAGTCTCCTTCATCAAACTCTAAGGATCTTCGCCTTTTATCAGCGTAGCTCTTTTGTCGGCTTTGCGCAATTTTCATTTGACGCTGAATTCTAGCAACTGCATCGGAAGTCTCTTGCATGAAATCCGTCTTATGCAACTGCTTTTCTCGCAAATCATACCAATGTAATGGTGATCTGCACTTCCGTCCATACAAAGCCTCGTAAGGTGCCATGCCTATTGAAGCTTGGTAACTATTATTGTACGAGAATTCAATCAATGGTAGCTTCTCGTTCCAAATTCCCGTAAAATCCATAACACAAGCTCGAAGCATGTCCTCTAACGTCTGAATTGTCCGCTCTGACTGCCCGTCTGTTTGCGGATGAAAAGCCGTACTGAGTCTCAATTCAGTACCCATGGCCTCTTGCACACACTTCCAGAAATTCGAAGTGAACCGTGCATCTCGATCTGATACAATGGATTTCGATACTCCATGTAGTCTGACGACATGAGTTATGTACAGCTGAGCAAACTTTTCCAGCGAAAAAGTCATCTTGACAGCTACGAACCGTGCCGTCTTGGTCAGTCTGTCCACAATAACCCAAATGGCGTCATAACCTTCTCGGGTTTTCGGGAGTCCCACTACAAAATCCATCGTAATGTGTTCCCATTTCCATTCAGGAATCTCCAGTGGTTCCAATCTTCCTGCTGGATGTTTATGTTCCGCTTTGATTCTCTGACAGGTCATGCATCTGCTCACGAATTTCGCTATATCATTCTTCATCCCTTTCCACCAGAACTGTAACTTCAAGTCCTGATACATCTTGCTAGCTCCGGGATGAACCGAATAGGGTGTCTCATGGGCTTCTGACATGATCCGTCTTCTAAGTTCCTCATCAACTGGAACATTTATTCTTCCTTGATAAAGGATCATTCCATCTTTGGAAATTCCTTCTTGAGAACTTGTCATTGCTGGATCTCACCTCTGAGCTTCCTTTATATCCTCAAATAGCGATGATTCCACTTGGAGTGCAGCTAATCTTCCAGATATCAGCTCCAAGTTCAACGAATTTATCTCTTGCTGCAATGACTTCGAAAGCCTTTTTATTGGTAGCTGGTGCGATATAGTAGACTTCCTGCTTAGAGCATCCGTTACACGATTGGCCTTTCCTGGATGATAGAGGATTTCACAATCATAATCCTTCACCAGTTCCAACCATCGTCTCTGTCGCATATTGAGCTCTTTTTGCGTGAAGAAATACTTCAAGCTTTGGTGATCAGTGAAAATCTGACATTGAGCTCCATAGAGATAGTGTCGCCAAATTTTAAGTGCAAACACTACTGCAGCAAGTTCGAGGTCATGCGTAGGATAATTCCTTTTATGCTCCTTTAATTGACGGGAAGCATAGGCAATCACCTTGCCGTCTTGCATCAGGACTGTTCCCAATCCTATTTTCGATGCATCACTGTAGATCACGAACTTCTCTCCTTCAGTGGGAAGCGTAAGGATTGGTGCGCTCGTCAGTCGCCTCTTTAACTCCTGGAAGCTTCTTTCGCATTCCGTAGTCCACTCGTACTTTCTTTCTTTGTGTGTAAGAGTAGTAAGAGGTGCAGCTAATCGCGCGAATCCCTCTACAAATCGCCGATAATAACCAGCCAATCTCAAGAAACTGCGTATTTCCGTCACACTCTTGGGTGCAGGCCACTGGTTAATTGCCTCTACCTTTGTCGGATCTACTGCAATACCTTCCTGGGATACAACATGTCCGAGGAAATGTACTCTGTCCAGCCAAAATTCACATTTTGAGAATTTGGCATACAGTTGATGCTTTCGTATCGTATTCAGCACGATCCTCAGATGCTTCTTGTGCTCCTCATGAGTCTTCGAGTATATAAGAATGTCATCAATGAATACAATGACAAACTTATCCAAATACTCTTTAAAAATTCTGTTCATCAAATCCATGAACGCTGCTGGCGCATTCGTCAATCCGAATGGCATCACAAGAAACTCGTAGTGACCATAACGAGTCCTAAACGCCGTCTTAGGAATATCACTTTCTTTAATTCTCAACTGGTGATATCTTGATCGTAAGTCGATCTTAGAAAATACCGCTGCGCCTTTTAACTGGTCGAATAGGTCATTAATTCTAGGTAACGGATACCTATTTTTGATCGTAACCTTATTCAACTCCCGGTAATCAATGCACAGTCTGAATGTTCCATCTTTTTTCTTGACGAATAACACAGGTGCACCCCATGGAGAAAAACTCGGCCTGATGAATCCCTTATCCAAAAGCTCCTTTAATTGTACTTGCAGCTCCTTCAACTCCACTGGAGCCATACGGTATGGTGCTTTGGAAATGGGTGCTGTTCCAGGCATCAACTCAATTTCAAACGAGATTTCTCTCTCTGGCGGTATCCCTGGTAACTCTTCTGGAAATACGTCAAGAAACTCATTAACCACAGGAACATCTTCAGCTTGAAGCTTCTGTTCCTCTGTAGTATCGACCACATATGCCAGATATCCCATGCAACCACTGGCTATCAGCTTGCTTGCTCTCAGCGAACTGATCATCATCTTCCCGGGTCTTCGAGAAGTATCAACATATTCGAAACTCTCTTCTTCCTCGGGTTGGAAGACTATCTTTTGATTTCGGCAGTCGATCGTAGCTTGGTATTTTCCTAGGAAATCCATGCCTAAAATCACATCGTAATCCATGATCTCCATTACGATCAACTCAGCATATAGTTCCCTATTTGCCACATATACTGGTACATAGGGTAACCAGTAACTGGACCACAATACTTCCCCAGAAGGTAAAGCTGTCTTAAATACCCTTCCCATATTATCCTTAGGAAGTCCTATCTTGTTAGCAAATGCATAGGAAACAAATGAATGCGTAGCACCGGAATCGAATAGTACAGAGGCTACATGACTAACGACAGGAAGCTGACCTGTCGCCACGTTCGATGTTCCTGCCTCTGCATCTTTCTTACTGTAGGCCATCACACGAGCATCAGCACGTTGCATACGCTCCTGGCGTTGCGGCCTCACCGGGGACTCTTCAACTCTGGCTTGAAGGGAATGAGCTTGTGGGCGTGTCTGGTGCGGTTGGGAAGTGCCTTGTCCACCCTGCCTATTTGGACAGTTCCTGGCGTAATGGCCTTCCTTTCCACATTCGTAGCAAACAAGTGGCCCAAATCTGCATTGTCCAGAATGTCTCTTCCCGCATGTAGGGCAGTTTTGCACATTAGACTCTGCATTACCAGCTGTTCTCCGCTGCTAGTTTCGATTATTTCCCTGGCGATTCCCAGAAAAATTCCCTTTTCTCTTATTTTGCTGGGATCCTTGATTGTTGCCCTGCCTTGGTTTCGCATTCTGACTAGGCTTGCTCGATTGACCAACTTGCGTAGACTTCGCCAAAGCCCTCTCCTTCTTTTTAGCCTCCCAGTGTTTCTCTCTTTCCTCTTTCTGTCGGGCTACATGAAACTCGGCCCTGATGGCCCGACTTACACAATCCGCTACAGAAGTAGGTGGCACTAGTCCAGTATCTACCAATGCAGCAATTTCCGGCCTGAACATCCCTATCATTTTCTGTATTTTCTCCCTCTCAGTAGGGACATAGACGGGATAACTGGTCGAACTTTCGGCAGACTTCGCTTACCGACATGTTCCCTTGTGTCAACTCTGAGAATTCTTTCTGTTGCTGCCTCAGAGATGCAGGGTCGTAATATTTCTGGTTAAATTCTTCCAGAAATTCAGCCCAACTTATGGTAGACACGTCTCTTCTCATTCGCACAGTGTCCCACCAAAAACGAGCATCTTTTCTCAACACAAAAGACGCACATGCAACCTTCTCCCGGTCGGTTAGGTTCATGAACTCCATGATCACTTGTAATGACGACAACCAGTCTTCAGCCTCTAAGGGATTTGTAGACCCTTCAAATTCTGGCGGTCTCATGCACCTGAATCTTTCATAGAGGGGTTCCAAATTCAATACTGGTTGAGGTTCAGGAGCTCTCTCATGTACTGCAGCTGGAGGAATAACTGGATCTACCTCAGCTTGTTGTTTTACTTGGGTACCCTCAGAGCCCTGTCTCTGTTCTAGCTCCTCTACCCGTCGCCTCAGATTAGCATTTTCTTGCATCTGAGCTTCTAATAAAGCTTGTATCTGATCCAGTCTCTCCATAACATTAGGACGTCGCTCTCGTCCCTCTGGTCGATTACGCAATTCCACCATCTTGGCTATTGTCCTATTATGGCACAATAATTCACCGTTAGCTTTTCCACAACCACATTCATAAATTATATCAATTTACGAAATTTAGGGTAATGTAAAGCCACATCATCGTATAACATATAATCATTTTGATATTTCATTCATAGCAAAACATTTATATGTCATATATAATCACCACCAGTCATATATATACATCAGCCTGAGGTACCAAAATGGCCACAAGTCTATACAAAAGAGCTTTTCTCTAAGCTACTTATGTACATATACACGTCTACTGGTCACTCATTCCCCGCATCTGGGACTAGAGGATATTCCTCTGGATCCTCATCGTCATCTGGCTCATCTGAGTCATCACCACTCCTAGGTAATACTCCCTGTCCAGAGTCATCACCTCTTCGTGGTCTAGACGGTCCGGCCTCATGATCATTCATCATTCTCTTCGGTACGAAGATGCGTGCAAACATCTCATCTTGACCCAGTGTCTCTCGTCGACTCTGCGTCAGATGCTCGATCAGAATTTCTCTCTCAATCGTCCTGATCGTCACCACGAACTCTTGGAGCGTCGGAGGAAACGGCTTGATTACCCTCTGTCTCAGCTCCAAGGATAAGCCCCTCCAAAACAGCTCACAGCAGTTTGCTTCCGTGAGATTGGGCAATGGACATCTTCTCCTGATGGTCTCCTCAAATCGTGCTGCATAAGACATCACTGTCTCACCAGACAGCATGACCATCCTCTCGGTCTGGAGAATGTAATCCCTGACCTCATCGAATCCAGGGTATGCGGGTGCATCAGCCTCTCGTCTCTCTGGAGGTGCTGGAGCAGGTGCTGGATCCCTAGGTTGAAACTGATCAGCCAACCGCTGACAGAACTCAGCCCAACTGAATCCCAATAAAATCTCCTGGTCGCAATATTGCCAGAACACTCGAGCGTCTCCCTGAGACATACTGACTGCCAACTGTATCCACATATCTCGATCAATGTCGCATATCACCATAATCCTCTCAATGGCATGGAGCCAGTCCTTGGTCTCCATCGACTGTCGTCCGCCGTCGAACATAGGAGGACTGCTGGCCCTAAATGCCTGTACTGCCCGTGCCGACACTCTCACTCCAATATGTTGGCGTCCACCAACAACTGGAATGTCCACTACTACCGGTGGATGAACTATCGATCGTGGCTGTACAACCTCTACTGGCGCTGGCACCGATGCTGGTACTGGCACCGATGCCGGTGAGGTCTCTCGGGCACCGGAGGTCTAACTACTGGTCGTTGGGACATAGACGGCCTCACAATAGGTCTCGTCCATACCCGTAATACCCCTCTCGGTCGTGGTAGCGGTGGTCTCACATATGGAGGTCTGGTCATCGTGCTACCTATAAGATAATTATTTTCACATAAGAAAATAATTAACTGAACTTAAGTAAACTACTTACTTGGATAGCAGTGCAGGATGCGCAAAGTGTCAAATCGGGATATGGTCACACTGCTCTGATATACCAACTGTGACGGCAGTTGGTATTTAAAACCAAATCAGTCGCAAACCTTGCTCTGATACCAACTGTGGCGGCCCGCCCCTCGTAGAGATCATACAATACTATTACAGTTGAGCTTATCGCTAACTGCAATAGATTGTACTCTCGTGGGTCGCCGGCTTATCTCACTCTCTTTTAAAATCATGTCGTTTTTTTTGGGGAAATTTTTTTTTTTTTAAATATCATATAAAATCTTTTTCCACTATTTACTTTGTTGATAAGTACAAAGTAATATAAATAATACAGTACTTTCGTAAAATATATATAATTACAAAAGAACTGTTTCCCCCTTTTTCCCTTCACTTTTATCGCTCAGCGGTAAGACTCTGGCAGTACCATATCTCTCGCCCAGTTATCCCATTTGACACGCGCCATCCCGTACGCCATCCAGTCAAACAAGCTACTGAGCTGGTCGCTTACCTGCAACATTAGCAAAAATGGTGAGCTACAGGCTCAGTAAGTTCAAACATGCAAGAAATAAAATTTCTATGAATAGTACTATTAATTGTGAATAGTACCGTTGACCACTATTCATATGTGAATAGTAACTTTGACCACTATTCATACGTGAATAGTAAGTTTGACCACAACACTGTATCACACTAGTACATCTACCGCGATGTTAGTACTCTCACTAAACTGTCTTATGCTCAATTATGACACAGTTTCAGTTTTAGGTCATTATCTTTGATTACGTTCTAGTTTTGAGCTCAGGTTGGCAGTACCATTTAAGTGCGCATGACTGGGAGCGGTACATTAGTGCTGACCTCCACAGCCTTAATCTCATAGCCCCGAAGGCAAAATTGTACATGACTGGGAGCGGTACATCAGTGCTGACCTCCACAGCCTTATCTCATAGCCCCGAAGGCAAAAGTAGTACCTCCCTGTACGGAAGGCTGGTACGCCAGAAAGTGGTTTCATTACCGACTTTTTAACATTCTAACCCGGTGACTTCACATTGTCCCGTGGTTAGGAATGGTTCACATTTTAATTTTTAGGGGAGTGAGTTTTATTAACCTCGCTCTAGTGCCCAAAGCACAATTAACCATGTGTCCCATTCTTATAGTGCCCGAAGCACGTTACGTCTCTCTCTCCACTCTATAATAGTGCCCGTAGCACATATGTACCTAACTTATAGTTAGTACATTAAAGTTAGCACAATATTGCTATATGTTGTAGACAGGTAAATGTCTGAACTTACCTTATCAGACTGTTCCCTTTCTCTCTCTTGGATCTTGAATCGCCTTCCTTGTAGGCCGATTTTGGGATCCTACAGACAAAACTATGTCTGTTAATTTCTTTCCCATTTATAGCTTTTATTTTTCATTAAAAAGCTTAAATAAAACCTATTTATAACTTTTTAGGTTTTATTTATTATTTTCACCATTTTCCCTCAACTTTTGTAAAATTACGATTTTACCCCAATATTTTGGTAAAATTGCAGTTTTGCCCCTGACGGAATTTTATCGATCCAGACTGCATTTTTGGCTCTCAGGAACTTTTCTGACTCTTTTCTAATCATTACCGGGTTCGTTTCTATTTTATTTCCACTTTTTACTTTCCCGGCCCTCGAGAAACACTATTCCGACCCCTACGTCGGTTTAGCGATTTTCTATCGTTTCGGAGTCTCAAATAGACGTTTCACTAGTATTTAAAACGTTCATCTAGACTTTCCCGACCTAGGTCTCCGAGGCTCGGGTTTTCCGTTCCCGACTCGGACCTTTATTTTATTTCCAAAAACGCCCCCCCTCGGGGTCGGTTTTTCAATCTCACTCACGTTTTTCATTTTCAAGGGGACGGGTTACTATTCACGACCCACCCCTTAAATTTTTTCCTTATTCAATTTTTCCGTTAGGGACTCGGGTTTCCGTCCCGGCCCTGACTTTTAATTTAAATTCCTATTTTACCCCGAATGCTGTTTTTGAAATTTCGGTAGCATTTCGGCGTAAATTTAAGGCTTCCGGCGTTAGGTACGCCTCGAACCGTATGTACCTGCCACGTACTATACCACAAGCCTATTTTATGTAAAAGTTTTCCAAACTTTTACATAAAAACCCACAAATTTCCAATTCCACATTATCACCCACATTATAACATTTTTTTCACAATTTTACCCTTAATTTGGTTTCGGTTTTCACAACCAAACCAAACCAAATTTTGTCAAACTTTCACCACACTTTAGGCCATTCAAATGTCATGTTTTTAACACATTTTCAAGCCCATTTTCTTTGCATTTTCAACCAAACTCCCTAGGGTTTTTACCCTTGTATAGCCCACGGCCAAAGAATGAAAACATGTCAAAAAATTTTGTTTCATTCTTTCAATCACATTACCACCATTTACACATTAAATTGCATGATTTAAATTAACCAAACATCACATAAAAGCATGCAAATTTTTCTTCCAAACCCTTAGGGAACTCACGGCCACATTATGTAATTCATACCAAAATTTTTTTTCAAGCTTTTCATAATGAAATACAAGCTTTATTCTTCACAAAATTAAACTTGGAAGCAAGTTAGAAATTAAACCACAAACTTTTCTCATTGGTTACTCAAGGTAACCCACGGATTTTCCTTTGAAAAACCAACCAAAATTTGGTTTTTCTTTAAACAAATTACATGGTTTTCTTTCTTATTACAACCTTAACAAAACCCAATATCAATTTCCATGAAAAACAACCAAAATTTTTCCATCTTCCAATCACTATTCACCCACGGATTTTAAGAAGAAAAACCATGAAAAATTCAAGTGCAAGGGAAGTTACCTTAGTCAAATGCTTCCTTTGTCTTCAAGGAACACTTTGACACTCTTTTTTGTGAAGAAAAGTTGAAGAAAATCTTGGTTCTCCTTTGGTCCCTCACGTAGACTCCATGGAAGACTTAGAAAAAAAAAATTTCTTTTGGTTTGGCATGAAACAAAGTTTCGGCCACTTTGTTACAATTTTGCCAACTTAAGCATGAAGGAAAGCCAATTAATTTGGCTCTAAACCAATGAAATTTTGACACCTTTCATGCCTAATTCTTTCTCCATTTTTTAAAAATTAAAAAGGGTGAATTTTGGCCAAATCTTGGCCTTTAGATCAAAAGGTGATTAAATCCTAGCCATTAATACCAACAACCACCTTATTTCTTTCATTTAATAATCTTGATTTATGATGTCATAAATGCAAAAGTGAAAGTTGACTTTGACTTTCACTATTCACATTAATTCGACTACTTTTTGACCGATGCCGGTTCGAGCCGAAATTTTCCTGAAATCGTCCCGGCGTGTTCCTGAGGTCTCCTGTGCAGTCGGATCAATTTAATCTGCTTCCGTTTGATCAAAATCAATCCCGGAAGTTTACCGTCTTTTATTGGCTCGGTTAGGGTTTTCAATGCCGGTTTTGGTACCGTTTCACCCGTTTCAACTCAGTGAATTTTTCCAACGCTGAATTCTTACTCGTCAGTATTGTTAGAACATTTTCATATATTCTGAACAATATAAATACATTTATTTCACTCTTTAAATAGTACAAATTGTTATATACATACAATTGTATATTTTCATCCGAGAATTGCCTGAATTTCCCGATTGTCACAGTCGTCGCTGACGTGGAGGTAAAGCACGCTTCCAAAACTGGAGAAGACCACACCTATGGAGCCGCTCTGGACGCAGACGTCCACGTTGCCTGGGACCGCCCGGCCTGGAGCGAGGCCTCCACGAGCCGGAGGAGCAGGACATAATGGCGCGAAACGGCGTCGTCCTTGTTCAGGATCATGAACTGGGTCTCGCTCTCTACGTCGTCTCCCCTGGACTCGACCCAGTGGGTGATCCACCACAGCTTGAACCTGAACAGGCTCATGAACTTTATGTGCTCATCAGCTTCCCGATCGAAGCCACGTGGCGGCTTCTGGGCTCTCCATCGGTGGCGGTGAAACCCACGAAGCAGCCCCTGCTGCCACCGGTGGGTGAGGTGGCTGCGGCGGAGACGATGATGTTTCCGGGGACGTCTGTGTGAATTGGGTGGTCGTTGGCAAGGAAGTTTGTTCCTTCGAGTGTGATATTATTATTACTAGTGTCGATCTCGACGGGACTTTTTACGTGTGTGGGAGTTTTTCTTAAGCTTGGTGTCATGTTTCATGCAAGTTGATATCTTTGTCTAGAGCTTCGAGAAGGGAGAGAGAGTGATGAGAAGTTGAGAACAGTAGTTGAGAGAAGAGGAGTTTGCTTGTGAGAAGAAGATATATATATATATAGATATGTATGTATGGATGTACGTATGCATATGTAGAATATTGTAGGGTGGTGGAATCTAGAAGGGAAGCGTGTGTATTTTTTTTTTAACAAACTGCATTCAAAACATATATATATATTTTCTTTCTTTCTTCTTCGGTTATAGCAGCTGTACATGTGCTTGTTTGCCGTTCATAAATGACATATGGCAGACGTGACGAAAGATGAACTCTCTCTCTGGAGGGAAAGTATTTCAAAAAAAAAAAAAAAGAAAGAAAGAAAGAAAGAATGAAAGAAAGAACGAAAGAAAAGAAGTTATTGCTTTTTGTCTAATCTCTGTCTGGAAGGTAATAAGCACAAAAGGACAATTTTAATAGTGAAGATTCGTTTGATTTTATTAATGTAATTGTATCCATTTTGAGCTAGAGATTGATGGTTATGGACGTTAAATTTAAGAATTTTTCAATTTTGCTTTTATTGGGAAGTACTTTAGATAGAGTTTTGTTGAATACTTATTAGTCTGCTTGATTAAGAATAATTTCGAAATGAGTGGCGTCACAATGAAGATGATCTTTTCTTGGTGTTTACTTCTTTAATTTTTCCTTGCTATCTTTTCTTTCTAGTTTATGAACCAGTTTTCTAAAAGAGTATATATACTCACTACCAGTGACAAACACATCTTCTATTTCAAATTTTTTATTAACAATTACACATGATTTCAGTCCATTTCAAAACAAGTACTCTACAACAGATTCTGTTGAAGAATATGGCCATGGGACTTGAACACTGACCATCTTATCTTCATAACCAAACTTCACACCGACCCCATCAATCTTGCAAGCCACTGGCTTCTCAGAAGCAAACAACTTCATCTCCCCAAATCCCCTAACTCCAATTCTGACCTCATTTTCATCATCATCAACTTCCAGGGACTGGATTGCACCACCAGTGTTGAGCATGTTCACCAGCCCAATGACAGCAAATTGGACTAATTTCTTGGGCAACACCATCAATGGAGCAACAGTGAGGAGCTCGAAACAGAAAGGCTCAAGTGAAACCTCTATGCTCTCTATAGACTTCAGCAGCTTCAGCTTCTTTTCCTTGAACATGTAAACTGCAAACACGTTTACTCCGTCAATGGGAATTGGGTTCTTCCCAGCTTTCCATTCGACGTCTTTCGGCCTTGCTGAGCAGGTTATCAAGTGTGAAAACTGCGAGGCGCTTTTGTTTCGCCGGGTTTGGGGGCACCACCCTCCTCCTTGGCAGTTGAAGATCCCCAAAACTCCTGTGTACTGTTACATTTATGGAAGAAAAGCAACAAATGAAATTTAATCCTTAAATATGCTTATAAATCCCAAACACCAGGTTAAACATGAAAAATATTTGAGTTTTTAGTTCAATTTGATCCAACGGTTAAAATTGCAGTTTTTATTGTTAATGATGAAAAAAGATCGTTCCTATTTTAGAAGTTGATGTCTTACCTTGTTGAGGTTCCAAATCTTTAGCATGGTTTTCCCATCATGTAAAGGGTCTTCAAAAAGGCAGTCTCTGGTGGGAAGAGCATAGTGTTGGCATCTCAAAATAGAGCCATCCGGCAAGGCTAGGCTTTTGAGCAACTTGAAGTTGTGCTCTCCAACAGAGTCGCTGACATAAATTGGCCCTCCGGAGATGGCCCTCGACGCGGCATGGAATTCAGCACAAGGATGAGTTGATTGGAACATGTCCCAATCGGGCTGTATGAAATTGCCCATCCAAAGGCTGTTGTAGGCACAATGCACCATGTGACACCCTTGAAGCCAAAACGTCCCATTTGGATCCCCGGATGGGTCTACGCACCAGAAATCATCTCCTAAACACATTTTTTGAAACACAATGACATTAATTTACAAGGTTCAATCTTTGTCACCTTTGTCAAAAATCAAATTTATAAAAGGGTAATACCAAATGTAGACTTTACCTACGCGTCCAAGAGCAATGGCCTCTGTTCCTAGGAGCATAAAATCGTTACAATGCTCCATACTAGCAATGACTCCATTGCCTTTGAAATGTTTCTTCACTGAAGCAGTTAGTGCCTTGTAATAAGCTTTCGCTAGCTCAACTCGGCCTCCATAATCTTCTGATAGCATCTCAAGCAACTGTATCAAACCAATTAAACGGCGTAATTAAGCAGACTTACAAAAGCATTCTGCTAAACGGTATCCAAAAATAGATCAGCAAAAGAACTTATATAAAGACATAGAACCTACACTTACATTAACAGATCATGAGAGAAATTAATATCATACATATATACCTACTCACCCCAAGAAAGAAATTTTTATAGTGAACTTCAAAGTTTATAGTAGTTGAAGTGTGCATAAGTTAAGGTTTTTCTTAAAGAATTTTAAGAGTTATATGACTGATTCAGACAGGAATACTAATGCTACTTTCTGCAAAACTAACACTATAAAACGAAAAAATACTTGGAAATAAAAAAGGATTAAACAACAATGAACAAACCTAGAGTGCATTATTTCTTAAAAATAAAAACAAAACCAAAACACAAAAGAGCCTATAAGTGTATTAATAAGAGGGTCCTTGTCCTCACCTACAGACACCAGCACCCGACAGGGAAACGACACAAAACTAGTCGTTAAGACAAGTGAATTCTTATCCTGCAATAGCATTAAACCATCGCAGTTCTGCGTCTTGCTTCTAATTCTAACTAAAACCATGCGAATGGAACTAAGGCTAACGTTCTCAAATACAACAAAATGGAATAAAACACACTTTCACGATCTAGTTAGCTAATGGCTATCTGCCGATCTACATTCTACACCACAAGAATCAAGCCAAAAGACTCGATACATGTTCCACATCATTACCTTACAAATGAATTGCCACCAAAAAGCCAAACCACACTAATAATTATTTATATAGATTATAATTACGCAAAACTCGTCTAAACTACACGTGGCTTCAAATGATGATGTGGAACACGTATTTTCCGAGAAAAAAAAAAAAGAATTCATAAAATTTATACATTTTTCCACCTAAACATTCAATGCAAGATTTAAAACAATGGACCCACTTTTACTCTTGCAAGTTGTAACACCCACCCGTAAATGGAGAAATGACGTCCTGGAGAACTCCATGCAAATTGCAATGTTATAAATCCCAAAAAAAAAAAAAAAGGCAAATAAGAGAGGTTTCGAGAACTTACGTGAATGACATCAACCTTAACGCCGTCAATCCCCACTGACTCAAGGTGTGAGTGCAGCCCCTCGTACATTTGGTGGACCATCTCCGGCGGCACCAACCCCACCCCACTGCTCACAATCTTGTCCACCGCCAGATCCTTCATCGTGGCCTCCAGCCCTTCCGACAACCTCGGCCTCACCACCCTACTCTCCGGCATCCCCACCACCCCCGGCCTAACCCCACCCCAATACCCACACAGCGCGTGCCACACATACACCTGCTCCACCGTCCCAAACTCCTCCTTCAGGTCCCTCACGAACCCCCCCATCCCCCTGCGGGTCCCACATTTCGGACTCACATAGTCCCTGAACTTGTGATTCTCCTCGAACCTGATCAGCCTGCACGGCATCTGCTCCCCCGGAGCCGTCCGATTCATCTCCTCCAGGGCATCGTCATCGATCGAGTCCTCATCATGGATGATGGACTGCCAGCCGTCGTCTATCAGGACCATCCCCGGGGGAGTCCCACCTTCCGAGAGGCTCCTCACGCCTTCCCACACGCCCTTAGGGTGAACCTTCAGGTAGAACGCGTCCCACGTGCACCAACCAAACTTGTTCACGATTCTTGGCGGGGTTTTCTCCTCCGTGAGCCGGAACGTGCCCAAGTGGACTCGGACCACCCTCATCGCCTCCGTGACCAGGCGGTACGGGTCGCCGCAGGAGTGCATGTAGACGCAGCTGCGGAAGCTGGAGGACGCGACGCTTGTCGAGCCGCTCTCGACGCAGACGTCCACGTGGTCGTCACTCCCTGCCTGGAGCGAGGCTCGGAACTGGCCCTCTAGGATCGGGAGGATCAAGACGTAGGGGCGTGAAACGTCGTCGTCTTTGTCGAGGATGATCATCTGCGTCTCAGTCTCCAAATCTCCGCCGTTGGATCCGACCCAGTTCGTGGTCCACCACACCTTGAATCTGAACACGGACATGAACCGTATTCCCCTCAGCTTCCCCAACGAGGCCACATGGCGGCTGCGGGGCTTGACGGCATCGAAGCCCACGAAGCAGCCCACGGTCACGTTGTTGGGCTTGTCGTTGTAGGCGGACAAGGAGGAGGACATGAAGGGTGATGGGGTGGCGACGACGTTGGGAGGGACGTCGGTGAGGATGGGGTGGCCGTTGGCCAGGAATTCGGTTCCTTGGAGAGCTACCGACGTGGCTAAATCACCACCGTCGATCACACCCATTTCGTCCACGGCATTCTTGCTTATGCTCGGCGCCATGGCTAGTTTGGTCTTTTCACAGTATGTAGTACTATAGTGAAGTTGTTAATATGGTTAAGAGAGAATTTATGTACGTAAAAAGATTTTTTTGGGAAGATTGTGTTTAGAGAGAGAGGGAGAGAGAGAGAGATAGAGAGAGTTTAAGTTTGAATAGAGCAAGTCGGAGGCTAGTGGTGTTTATATAGAATTTTGGAGATGAAGAAATGATTGAGTCCAGGACATTTTCCATTTTTGCGTGCTTTAATTTGGTTATGGTTTTTACGCAACTATGAGAGACGATGCACAAGTTGGAGTCTTGGGTAGGTCCAAAAATGTCTTTTTAGTCATCATCCATTGTTTGTAAAGAGATTAAAACGGCTTTGTTAAAGTGAAGAAATTACTCGACGGTTTAAACCAAAGGCTATAGTCATAAAGCCTGAAATCTAGTTGAGGGGAAACGTAACGTGATATAATTTAATATAAAAAAGTAAAGTGCGCGTTCGAATTCAGTTCATCAAGGCGTGTGCCTTTACCGTACTTCTTTGGGCAGAATTTCTTGACCACTGATCCTCTTTTACTCGTCTGGGCCATGGCTTCATGAGCGTGTGCATGAAGCAGCTTGTTTACGTGGTCCTATCACTAGTTCATACCTTTTATTGATAATGTCAGTTTTAAAATTATAAAGATGTTTGGTAAAATATTACATTTATATTACAATTGATACAATATAATTTTCATTTAAACATAAATATATTACATTTAAATATCAATTATATCATAATTTAAATCCAATACAATCATTATTTATTATTTTACTTTTTTTTTGTTACTTTTACCAATCACATCACATACTCTTTTTCTTTCTTCTTTTTTTTTTCTCTATACTTTTATCAATTACACCATATACAATACAATTCAAATATTATTCATCCAAACAAATATTGTATTTAAATACGATTTGAATACTTTTCATCCATATATATATAGTATTCAATTCACTATATTTAAACGCAATACAAATACAATGCATTATCTAAATGCCTCCTAAGTTTGGATCAGGTTCCAACATCATTTTTCATATGCAATTCTAAAACAATCTTCTTTCTTAATCTCCTAATCAAATGAACGTAAGGAAGTGACTTGAGATCAGTTAGACACAAACAAGACCATGTGATGCAGGAAAATATGACCGCATTGAATATACAAAGCTAACAAGAAATCAAAGTTTGGTCCATGTTGATCAGTCTGAAAAAGACATGGACCATTAACCTTTTTCTTTTTTCCTCTCTCTTTTGTTTAGGATCAAATTCTCGGCCTTTCGTTGCTTTTCTAGATGTTTCTTGAGCTTCTTCTTTACTCTCCAACTCTTTCGCAACTTAATTTCTGAAGAGAACTTCGTAGACCACGAAATTTTATAAATATAATTATATCACGTTGTCCATTTCATTCACCTTCTCTACGAATATATTTTCCATCACTAGATTTCTTCCTCCTCAATCTATGAACAAAAACTTTAATAAATATCCATTTTTTTTGTAATGATTTTTCATAATAATTAATTAATCTTGGATATAAGATGCAATATTATGTACGTTGACTAATAAGCAATTTTAGTCGCTAGAAATTTGAACTGGTCTCTTAATTTTATGTCATACGTATTTGCATAGATGTAAACTATACTCAAGATTATTAATGTTTAAATATGCAATCATATTTATGAGACCAATGAAGAGTGTTGTTAACAAGAAAATATTATTGATTCTATAAAAAGTGAAAAAAAAAAGACAATTCATATCATTGGGTCCGTTGGAACTGTTATTGTTATAGATGTATTGTGATTTTGCGTCATCTTGGAGGTAATAACTAGCTTTTTTATATTCAATAATTCACAGCATGATATATATATATATATAATAATCGCTTTATGGTTGTGGGTCATCTTCTACCAGAAAATTTCAAGGACTTCACCTTATGTGTATGTGTCTATATATGTATATATATATACGTATATGTTGAATTTCTCTTAGCTTTTTCTAATAAATAATCATGCAATATTGTAGGGCCACGTACCTTTCGTACGACTATATGTTTGAAATTACGTCCTTAAAATTATGACAATTTTTATCATATGGCATTATATATTATATATAGGACGTACATATTTCATTTTGTATTATCGTTAATTACAGTTTGAATGGATGATATATATTAACTTGTAACGATTTGATGGAGTATCTTTACGTATTGCTTTACATATTTCAATGTAAATACTTGTGAAATTATTATATTATTTAAAATAAGAGATCTTTATTCCTACCGTAGAAGCTCCCGATCGTATGTGACACAAATAACAAATGCTCTCTCTCACTCGAATTTCGACACGTCGAGAGATAATCTTGAAGAGGAAAGGTACACATGTATGGGCAATGTTAATGAGACTGAACAGTCTGTGCTGTGTGGGAAAGAGTTTCATATTAACAGCTTTCATTTTTTAGGCACTTTTTTTTTTTTTTTTTGATAAATAATAACTCTGGTAGTAATCCCATCGTCCCAATTTCACCTTCATATGTAGAACTACTTTTTAAGATATGGTAAGAAAAAGATAGGTCTTTAACCCTTTTTTTTTTTGAGTCGTTAATCTTGATTCTACTTAGAATATCACTAACTTAATATATATACAAACAAAACTAGAACGGAGACCTTATAGAAATTTCATAGAAATCGATCCTAAAGTAACAAAGGAAGAATTGAAAAAAAGGCGTTATCTTCTTTTGCCAACCTATCTATCTTGTGGGATTTTTTTTATTTTTTATTTTGACACTAGTGAGCGAATCAGAGCATAAAAGGAGACCTCGCTGTGTTCGTACGTGCTGGATTATGGACAGATTTTCTCCAGATTATTCTTTATGTACGTATCCCCCAAAAAAAATACAATTATTTTCTACCAATATCATTTACTGATACTTAACTGGTTTAGATGGTTAAATTCAGCTTTATCAATTTACAAACTTTGTCATTTTAATATGTAACTTGCAAAGTGGGGTTACTAAATAAGGACTCAATAGGCTGAAAAATATAACATATATGTTACATGTGTGACATCACTTAGTTTTTATATATAATATAGAAAAAAAAAATCTGTAGTATCCTTAGGTTAGAGGATACTACAGATTCGGACTTTTATTTTATGATTATTAATGAACTTACTAGATTACATTGATAAAATAATAAAGATTAAAACTTTGAATCGACTAACAGACATTAATGAATTTACTAATATCACTAATAGGATGACAAGGATTCCTAATCCAACCAAATCAGATATCAAACTGCAGGCTTAATTTAAGAGTTGATGGTATATAATCTTTTTTTTAAACAAAAGCTATAGATATTATACACGTTAGAGAACGAATCTGAACTCTGAAAAAAAAAAATTAAGTAAGAATATCTTCGTCACCATGTGTTAGAGAAGATGATATGTCGTATTGATATTTTCCTCAGAGAGGAAAACGCCCGTATTGATTAATGGCTTAGTTGATGTGGCGTTTGGTAGATGTTCTCGAAGCTTCCCTACTTCTACCCATTATCGAGACTTTAACTCATTTATTGTATTTCATATAATGTTACCATTGGCACACATTAGATGTCAAGTGTACAATTTATTCTTTTTGGTTAATTCATGTGCTCACTGCCACGTATAGCCATTCCCCCTTTTTGACCATTATACGTACCACCTCTTTGGTCTCATGTACGTTGGCCGGAATATTTGAAATACAAAAAGCAAGCTTTCTAAAGGCCTCTCCTTTGTACCATGTCACCGTGCCATACCAATGTTAATACAGATCACTAATGGTTGATTAAGCAGGGTGCTCAACTTTTAAATTTTTCGGATTTTAGAAGTATTTTGAAAATTTTAAGATACGTTGAGTATT
This sequence comes from Antiaris toxicaria, assembly GCA_035233585.1. Lineage (NCBI taxonomy): Eukaryota > Viridiplantae > Streptophyta > Magnoliopsida > Rosales > Moraceae > Antiaris > Antiaris toxicaria. Next base: position 6,284,900 of record CP141155.1, read on the forward strand.
GTTTTCAAAATAATTTATATTTTTAAGAATTTTAAAAATAAGAATATTTTGAAAATTGTGTTTGAGACTACTTTTAAAATTATATTTGATGTTGTTTTTTCAGTGTTAGCTTTTTTTTTTTAATGTTTTAATTTTTTTTTTAGTCAAAGATCTCTCTCTACATTTAAGACATCCACCACCGTTGCCTCTCTCTCTCTCTCTCTCTCTAGACTTGCAATCTCGGTTAGTCCTCAATAGCGACAAACATTCGTTAGAGGATGAAGACCAAATCCGACGAGTTTCTGTGGGATCTGCATCGCCACCATTGAAAGCCACAAGTTTCACAAAGATGGCAACTTCATAAGCAGATCTATGGAGAGAGTAGCAAATCTCTATGGTTGGCTTGAGTAGGAACGACTTCGATTGTCAAATCTGGGGGTGGAGGTGGGCGACGGCGATCTTACAAGAGGATCTATGGAGAAAGCACCTAATGTCCTTGTCACCATCATGGTCCCAATGTTGCACATGGTCTCGGCTGGTGGCTGTCATAGTTAGAGATAGAGGCAGACTCTTTGTTGTTTTCAAAAAACCAAAAAAACAATATAGTTGAAAATTGTGTTTTTAAAATAGTTTTGAAAATACTAAATAAACAAACTTATCTTTGAAACTATGTGCATAAACTATAAACATGACCAACACAACCGATTGCAGCTAACAGCAACTCATCAACAACCCCCTATTGGTGCATAATCATTACTTGTCACTTTTTTATTTCATTTTGCCCCCTTTTTTTTTTGTTTAAGTCTAAGTTTAGTTGGGCTCATACTTGTTTAAGTAAAAGAGAACAAATGTCACAAAAAATAATTTATTAGACTGATTTTTACCATATAAAAAAAACTCTTTTAAAAAAATATTATACACGACATCATAAATATTTATTTTTTATTTATTTTGAAATATTACAATTAATATTTTTTTAAATTTTTTCTCCCTCTATCTATTCTCTCGTTCTTTCCATCTTCCCCAACGCTTGTGATCTGAGGAGACTGTGATGGATCCTACATGTGCAATCGCAAGGGTGGCAATTAAGATGGTGATGGTGGTTATGTGAATCATACAGCCAGAGCTCATTGTGTGGATGAGACTCCGATGAATCCTTTGGCAAGCTATGCAATCGTGAAGGATCTTCAATCGAAAAGATCTAGAGATCACAAACAACCTATGAGGGACACACAATCATGGCAAATCTAATGTCTCTGATCTCCTTCTTGAGCTCCAACATCAAGTTGCATATTTGGATGTCACGAGGGACACTACGATCGAAGTTGGTGTGGTTGGTAGTGACATCTGCCGGATTGCATAAAGGACTTCAGCTCTAATGAGAGAAAGAAGAGAGGGGGGACCTTAGGGGAGGGAAGGAGAGAGAAAGCAAGAGTGGTGAGAAAGAGAAAGGTAAGAGAGAGAAAAAAAGATAAATCAATTAAATCAATTTATGACATCATCTTTATGAAATTTTTTACAATAGTTTTTAAATTATGATAAAAATCAATTCGTATCCTAAAGCTAGGGATAATTAGAGAGTCTACCACAAAAATGAAATATGGATTGATTTTTTGCCACAAATAACAAAAACTTGTAAAAAAAAAATACCATGAAGATGACATCACTAATTAAATTAAATTTATTTTTATTTTTTTTGGCACACTTTTCCCCACCCTTACTCCTTCTCTCTTTCACCCCTCTCTCTCTCTCCTCGTAGTCCAGCATCGTCCCATCCATTGCCACCGTAGTCGCTAGAGCTTCTTTATGTTGAGTTGCTACCCTAACCCCACTCTTTCTCTCTCTTAGTTCAATCTGAAGTCACTAAGCTCGAAGGGAGGATTTGGATGGTGGAGATCGGCTATGGGCAAAGCCATGGGGCTAAGATCATGTTGTTAGGAGGATATCGCAATAGGCGATTGTCCGACGCTGGATCTGCCATCTCACCGCTAAGATTGCGATTACAATTTCGTTATTTTACGCCGTTAGCCTTCTCGAGCCATGTTTGTGCAAGATCGATACCGTTGATCCCTAAAAGATCAAGAGCTCCAGATTTGCTATCTCGCTGTCAAGATCCCAAGCTTCAACTCTGTTTTCCTTCATCGTTGACCTTCTTAGCCACGTCCGTGCTAGATCAACATTGACGAGCTCTAGATCTGCCATTCTACCGCCAAGATTGCGAGCTCCGACTCTATTTTCCTTCATCGTGGGTCTCATCCAAGGGAGATCAACATCATCGATATCGCAAGCTCTAATGGGCCATGAATTCGTTGTTCATCGTTCATGGCAGGGTCAATATCGGAGATGTTATGGATAGGTGAAAAGAGAGTGAAGGGAGAGAGAAAGAGAGAAATATTAAAAAACAAAATAAATATTTATGATGTCATTAATGACATTTTGTATAAAATTCAACTCATATTCTTAATTATTTATGTCTACTTTATATCATTTTAATAATATCATGATACATAAAAAAAATATAGACTTTATTATAATGTCATATCAAATCAATTAAAAAATCAAATTAGTTAAATATGTTTTAATATTATTATAATATTGAAACGAAAGTAAGGATGATACAACTAAAGAAACATATGATATAAATTATTTTATATAAGATTTTTTTTTGTATGTGCTAAAAATCAATCTAATAGTCTCGAAAAGTGAAAAGTTATGACACTTGGTCTAATTGCTCCAAAGAACAAGGCCTACATACAGGCCCAATGGAATGCACTCACACGGCCCGATGAAATCTGTGACGGCGTGTATGGTAGGCTGAACGCTATAACTTAAAACGGAGAGGGAAGCCAAGCAAATGGCGGGTTCTAATGGAAATACAATGGAGTCCGATTTGCAGAGTTCTCAGAACTCCGATTCCTTGTTTGTTTGGGACGAAACCTCTCGGCTTTACTTTCATGCCAGGTTCTCCCTCTCTCTCTCTCTCTCTCTCTCTCTCTCTAGATATACATATATATATCGATATGCTTGAAATATTTGCTGATTTTTTATAAACTTTTTTTTATATTTTTTTTTATGGATTGTAATTACTGTGCAGTAGTGGATTTTATCACGACCCAAATGCCGGCTGGTACTACAGCAGCAGAGATGGTCTCTACTACAAATTTGATAAGGGGAATTACGTTCTTCTTGATTCAATTAAGGTTCCAATTTTTCCCTTTTTCTCTTCAATTTCTTGCTTTCTTGATTATTTTCCGAGATTTTTTAGCTGGAGTGATTCCTGGTTTGGTTGCCACAATTATTTATACATATATATATATATTATATGTATGTATGTATGTATATTTTGCAGAATAATGAGTCTGAAATGGCTGAAAGCGAAGTAGCTGTCACTGGGAATTCCAATGGAAAAGAATTATGTGAAAAACATGTAAACGATTGTGACAGTGAGAACGTCTCATTGTTACATGCGAATGAGTCTGAGGCTGATCAATGCATAGGAATTGGTTTAGAGGAACCAAATGCTGGTAATAGCCATTCTTATTCGTTAAAATCTTATTTCTTTAAGGTATAATTTTGTTGGAACTTTCCAATTTATGTTCATCTTTGATTTTTTAAATGATCTTGGTGTTACAATCTCTCTCTCTCTCTCTCTCTCTCTCTCTCTCTCTCCGAGTTTTATGCATTTGAATGAGTCGAAGTTGTTGTCGGAGTTTTATTTGTTTGCTACTTAGTGGGTAATTGTGCTTGTTTTTAGAAGACAAGACGTAATTATCTTGTGTATTCCTATTAAGGAATCCTAAGAGAAGAAAAATACCAAAACGATTGTTTCTGCATTGTTGTGCTTGAAGGTTTAGATTCGGCAAAGTCGAAAAACCTAACATCCCATTTTCTCATGTAGATGGATAGTTGTATCTTTGGGTTGATCTGTTGGGTGACTCCAGACATTGAACAGTCCTTTATTTTTCAGGAGATACAGAATGCAGAAGCAGTCATTCACCTGAAAATCCGCCACCTCCATCTGAATGGTATGCAGAATGTGTGGTTGCTTATCTGTGTTTGCTATTACGATTTTTGCAAACTCAATTCACTAACTGTAGTTATTTACTGTCCTTAAGGTTAGAAGATACACTTATTGATCTTTATTTGTCGGGCTATTCAAACCAAGCTGCTGATGAGACAACTTCCTCAAAAGTGCATGAGGTGTATACAACTTCCTCAAAAATGCATGAGGTGGATAGCTTAGAGTTTCAAGCCGATGGTCTGTTCTTCTTCCCTGTACAACATTGGTTAAGTATCGATATTGGAAGATTAGAACCGTAAACGATCTTGTTTGGTTGGCTCCAGGGGATAATGATACATACGAGTTAGAAGAAGGTGAATGGATTCCAGATGACCCTCATGACATAGCTTATTTTAGTGAGAACATATTAGACGAAGGTAGTGTTGGTACTCACCACTATGCTTTTCTTGGTATTTTAGGTTTACTTTAAGTAATCAATCTTTAATTCATGTGGTTTAACACATAAATCTCTTTGGCGCAGGTGCTTCATGGGAAGAAGAGAACTGGAGGGCTCAATATGGTCAAGTCGTTCAATCTTCAGAAGAGCCAATTCCAGAGGTACCTGCTGTGGATTTGTGGGATTGGTCTGTGGTTAAGGTGCCTAGAAAAGATGGCAAAGGTGAGACTTTGAAGCTTGTCGGGAGACTGATGAGGAAGTCTGCAAAGCTTCATCCCTCGATGCCTACTGGTGGTGGTCTTCTAAGAACCGCTACTATATGTGAAGTGCGTTACGATCTGGTACGGGTTAAATCAGGTTTGCATTTCCTCCTTTCATTTGACAATGTATTTTTGTTATGCTTGATCAGATACCCCGTCCACATCTGCCTGTTAAATTGTGGTTTATATTTGTGTATGGCTAATTTATTCTTCTATGCTAGGGCAAATCTACAAGTTGCGGAATCCTAGTGCAAAATTCTTGGCTTCCCTGTCAGCTTATGATTCTTCTAACCCGACCAAGGACTGGGGTTTTCCGGAATTATCGTTTAATGAACAGTCTCTTCCCAACTCTAAATCAGGGGGAAAAGCTGATGCAAAAACTGCATGTGTTGACTTAGCTGGCAGTGATTTACCTTCGTCGGAAGATCAGCTCCCTTCATTTGAGAAGGTAAATTCGATCTTAACTTTTCAATATAATTCATGCATGGCTTAATGCTCCGGTTCTTGTTGGATTGCTCTAGCTTAACGTTTCATTCATCTATCACAAAATTTTAACGAGAAAGTGTAGATGTAGTTGCTTTTGGACTATAGCAATATCCTGATTTTTGCTTGGAAATCCATCTATTTTATCTTCTTCCTTAGTTTTTGATGACATCTCTTTTGTCCAACGTCCAGAGTAGAAAATATTCATATAGGGACAGAGCTGCTGAGAGGAGAGCCTTGCATGGCGGTTTTGGTATTGCTCCCGGACAAAAGAATTTAATGGTCAGAGATAATGATTCATCACCCGTTATAGCCTCCACGGAGGAAGCCGCGGCTGAAGCGTTGAACATATCATTTGGAGCTGGTAGTTATGCCAGAAAGATTCTAAAAAACATGGGCTGGAAGGAGGTAATTCCTATTAGTCTCTTGGAGATTTCCAGAAATTACGTTTATGAGCAAACTGAAGTCAGTCATCCATTAACGTCTGCATTAAAAATGCATTATAAACAGCATCGATATGCTTTACCCCTAATGCCATGATATCCATTAAAAGATGCTTTATTCAAGCCACTTCTTGCAGCATTGGACCAAGAATATGATGGTTAGCTTGAATTGTTGAAAAAAAAAAAAATGCTGCTTCATTCGACTCAATTTGGCTTTTCTGAAGCAGTTTGGAAACATTTTTCTTCCCTTATTTTTATTCTTTTATTTTTGCTTGTTACAAACTCAGTCACACCCAATTTCTCTGTGTACACTGGGCAGGGGGAAGCACTGGGCAAGACTACAAAAGGCTTGATTGAGCCGATTCAAGCAGAAGGAAACATTGGGAATGCTGGATTGGGGTGGCCTAAGAGTAGTGGGGGAAGATCAAGACACTGATGAGCTAACAGCCATTGTTACCGTACATGTTACATTTTCTTTTCCCATTCATGTTGTTTCTCCTTAGTTTATGATTATTTTGACATTGCTCTGGTTGTCGGAATGCATACAAGGGGGGCAACTAGAGTGTATCAAGTAAAAAGAAAGAGCCTCACATTTAACTTTGGTTTTTCCTTAGCAACAGAATCCGAGGATCCATTTTCTCATATATATGTAAATATATATATATATAGATTAATATAAGAGACTTTTAGAAATGGTATAGAAATATATATATATATATGTAGATTAATATAAGAGATTTTTAGAAATGGTATAGAAACTTTCAATTTCAGATTTGTCATGAATTTTGAAACCTAAGATGTCGACCGCAAGTTGATTTGACCATCACGATAGAAAAGCAAACCACAATTAAATTGCAACGTCACCAAGTTTTCTGTTAATTTTAAGTCAAGGTTCCATAACCTTATCAACCCATTTGTAGGACACTGATAAGGCACTTGCATAACTCATTTAATAGTTGATACCTAACCTGCTGATATACCAAGCCATTCTTGGAAATTATTACAGGGAACCATCATGCACCTGGTTATTAGCCATCATCGAATCTTGTAAGACTTTGATGTAGACAGCTTACACTTCCAAAAACCTTAGTTGGCTAGAGATACTGGCCACCCGCGTACAAGATCCGGATTCTAATGGTTAAACATCCAATATGGGTATCATTCCTATAACAATCATTCTCACTCATAAACCTAACGTCACGACATGTAGAATTAAGAACCGATGGGAAGAAAATGCCCTGTCATATAGGATTATCAAGACCCAATGAGTTGAACTTTCATTGATCGTGAGAAGATTTAAGTCAACTTCTCACTCGGATATCAAACGATGTAGATAGCACACTCCCAAAAACTTAGGTTGATAGGAGGTAGTAACCACCTACAGGTAAGGCCCAGGATCTAATGAACCAATGTGGGACATCATCCCTACATCAAATTCACAATTTCGTAATCAAGTTTAAAAGTACAATGACAAATTTAATAATAAATGTTTAAATGTACAAATACAAGGAGAAAAGAATAACATTCTACAAAATTTTGTCGAGTTTATCTCAGTTATCAGCTTCGCCTGTTGTCATTTCATTGCTAGTTTTTCTATCAGTAGGAGAGTCAGTTTTCAAATCCTCCATTGAACTTCTCTGCTGCAGCTCTTGCTTCAGCCTTTGGATCTCTTGGTCCTTCTCTTCTAGTTTCTCTTGCATCGTAAGCACCTGTAGATGAAAGGTTCTTTTTAGTATATCATGTAAAGAATTTTATATTAAAATCTGATACACAATGCTAAAAATGTTCTGTTATTTTTTGAATTGTCAAACTAAATGAAGCCAAATCGCATATTGACGTCAATCTAACCGGATGATAGCGTGCACTTTCATACCAGCCGGAAGTGAATGGCAAATTAAGGAAATAATTTGGGAAACTGTGTTAATACTAAATTAAACTAGTAAGTGGATGGAAATATTAAGGCGGGGAAATAATCACCATTTCGTTTGATCTTTCAACATCATTTGTTAGCCCTTCCATCTGTTTGTAGAGTCCTGTAAGACAAAAGGAAAAAGATTAATAAGACATGGAATTACTTCCAAGAAAATAAATAAATAAATAAAGGCGTGAGATGATGCATAAAAGACGCATGAATATCAGTCTTTACAATCCTTCCTCTTCTTCCATTTTCTTTTTTTTTTTTTTTTTTGGTGAAGTAATGGGATTCAACTTGGTAGTAACTATTAAGGAAGCAACCGCATTACGAAAAATCAAATCCTCATTAGAAACTTGCACTTGGCATATTACTGACCTTCAAATTGACTTCTGAGTTCTGCATTTTGAGACTTTTGTAAAGCAAGTTTCATAGCTAGATCATGCATCTGCAGATCAATAACACAAGTGAAATTAATTAGATGATCAGTCTAAAGTAACACCAGGCAATTAAGAGAGCACAAAACTGCTTCAACAGTGGAGAAATAACATTTGCTCATCAATGTCGACTCCTTTATCTCCTTGCAAATTCTCACATTATCATTCCTGATGTTGGAACAGAAAGACCCAGTTTGTTTCCCAGTTAGCAGCAAAGATTTCTCTCTGTACAAGCATGTTGCATCGAGAAAATGCAACTATTCAAATGGATATCCCTAACCTCATAGTGAGCACATAAATACATAGATATTCTCCCGTTAACTTGGGTGGGTGAGGGGACGAAAATTCAAAATTCAGAAAATAAAGGCTTAAGGTCGATAGAAAACAAATAATACATAAAAGATGGCAAATGCAGTGGCAGCACCTTTCCCTCAGCGGCTTGATTTCCAATCTCCTCATTTTCCTCTTGCAAAGTCCTACATTTAGCCATCAGCATCTTCCCCATCTTGCTTTGGGGAGTAAATTGGACAGCGGCAATGTTATCTTGCAACTCCTTCACTTTCTTGTCCTTTTCCTCAACCAAATTCTGACATCAATGAATAATAGAAAATGCAAATTTAGAATTAATTTATAACCAGATTATGAGCACATATGACATTCGATGTATCACCAATATTCTTAGAATATTGCATCCGCCTAGCACCACAGACCTTTAAGCGTGTAAACTCTTCATGGATTGCTGGATCTAGCAACAACCTCCTTGCCTGTAAGAATTAACCACCGAAGAAAATTAAATTAACCGGCATCGTAGCAACATAGTTATAGTCACAAAAGGTAAAATAGGAAGAACAGTAAAAAGGGACCAAAACAACAAAAAGATCAACGGCAGCATAGCGTGAGACCAAATCTAGAAACTTAAGAATTTTTTATTGTTAGGAGAACCAAATATGTCAATAAAGAACTTTTTAAACCAACTAAAAGATATTTAAGCAAACGAGTACTAGATTTAAAGCCAATTAATTCACTGGTGAAGTATGTCTCGGTAATATGATCTATATTGACAAACCATGGTACAAGGAATCTTACGAGTAATCACCTGCATTGATGGAGGCTTCAGTTGTACTCTCAACTCTCTAACTGAACTCTGTTAAGTTAACAAGGAACTTGGTGTCATAAAAACATAAAATAATAAAATTCAAGCAAGCAAGAAGTAAAAATCAGCTGCTTAAAACCCTCCTAAATATTACTCCAGATAGTCATGTAATAGAGTGAAGATAGCACATCTTTGGTTAAAGAAACAAGCTGCAAAAGAATGTCCAAAAATTAAAGCATTCATCTGGTTCCCACTATAATTTTCTGTCACCACCTCCTCTTTCTCAGCATTCATACATGTGTGTATGGGTGTGCATGACTGTGTATATATCTACCAACAGGAATGGGGAAGAAATAAGGCGACTTTTCTTTTCCTCTATTAATAAAATAAAAAATAAATAAAATAAAAGCAGTGTGTCCTTGTAGAGAAATCTTCTTGTCCGATATCATATTGGTTAACTTCTTGTAAATAAAAATTTCAAACCACAGAATATGTATAATCACGCATGCACTCTCACAAACACACTAACAAGATTCAGGATGCATATCACAAGTGCACGTCATCATCTACAAGGAAAACACATACAAAGAGCTCTCACCTTCAGCTCAGCTATCTCCTGCTCTCGTTTGGCAAATGTCACTATGAATGCGGCTTCCTTCTTTTTTGCTTTTTCTAACTAAAAACGAAGGAAAGAAACATTATAATCATGTATGAAAAATGTGAATTCTTAAATTCAGGAGAGAGAGCGAGAGGAATATCGAAGTTTAAACCTGTTCTCGCAAGGACTCCTCAGAGCTCTTCAGGCTCTGAAGGTAATTGATCACCAGTCTAGGCTCTGCAAAAAAAAAAAAAAAAAAAAAGTCAAAATCAACGTTTTTAAATTTAAAATAAGTGTGTCAGACCACATATTTAAAGGACAAAAAACATAGCACAAAAATAAAAGAAAATGCAAAAATTCAAAGATGAGGCTAACCAGGGGTACTCCCCAGAGGTATGAAGGATTCATTCTGAAATGCAGAATGCCACTTTTGAATCTCAGATTTGGCAACTTCAAGTTCCGTCTGCAGATAATTTTATTACTAAATTAATAAATCGTAGTTATTCAGGAAAATTGAATTTGCAACTACATAACATCATGAAAATAATACGCATTTCCATATTAAAAAAAAAAAAAAAGAGTAGGACGTACTTGGTATGTTGCAAGGGTATCTTTACAGTTTTGAAGACTGCAATAGAAGATCAAAGCACAGACATATAAACAATAGAGCCAATGAAGTTAACAAGTTACACATTCTAATCACTGCATATCACTTAAAAATAAGGCCATTTAGACCTTATTATACCTTTCACGAAGATTCAATATCATTCCTGTTGCCACCCCAGGAGCAGTTTCTTCAACTTTAGAGTTAGCCTGCGTGCAATAAATATAATGTCTCTTTTTCAACAAATACCAACCAGAACAACGAGAAAGAGAAGTATTTCATAGCACATAAACTGTCATAAGTCCTCATCTAAACTTCCCACTATTTTCCACTATAACTAAATTTACATTTTTTTCTTTGTTTAAGTGCAAATAAAGTAAAGCTTTTTTCCTCCACGGTTCAAATAACACCACATAGAAATCCACAAACAAAGTGCCCATAAAACCACTAAAATTTCACGCCTACTTGCATCAGCATTTTCTGAAATGTGAACAAAGAAAATGAAAAAAACAAGAAAAAGGCTCTGGCTTTGCCCCAAATTCTCGGCTCCCCGTGATTATATCATAATATTTGAAAACAAGATAACTGTCGTAAGTCCTCATCCAGACTTCCCACTATTTTCCACCTCACTCTTTTCGCCTTTTTAACACAAGTAATTTTTTTCTTCCACTGCTCAAATAACACCACATCGAAATCCACGAATAAACTGCCCATAAAATCTCTCAATTTCATGCCTACTTACATCAGCATTGTTGTTTAAAAAAAAAAAAAGACTCTAGCTTTTATACTGTTTACAACATTCACTTCCATTCTAAAGAATCACAAGATAATAGTTCCAAAATAATTAGTGTGTGTGTATATATATATATATATATATGTATATGCTTAAGAGGAATTGCAAACGAACTAAGTATCTACAAATTCAAAGAAATACTCGCAAAAAGGAGTAATAAAAACTCCCAAAAATACCTTCTTTGAGCCAAAAAAGTCGTCTTCGTCATCCTCCAGATCCCCAAATCCTCTCTTGTTCCCTAAATTTTCAAAAGAAAAAAAAATCAGGAAATAGACATAAAGAACCAGGATCAGAATACGCAGAGAGAGAGAGAGAGAGAGAGAGAGAGAGACTAAACCAGAACGCCTGGTACTGGGAGCTCCAGCAAAATCCCCTCCGAAATCATCGTCCTGAAATTGGAGAAGCCAGCCGAATTCAGAAATTGGACAAAAAGAAAACCCTAGAGTTAGAGACTTGAGTGTTTTAGAGACTTACGTCGTCGATGTGGTTGTGGGAAGCCATGGAAGACGCTTTCTGGACAGAAATCCGAAATAGAGAGTACCCAGTAGGGGCTCGCAGGGTTCAGGCGAAAAACGAAGATGAAGGAGAGGGAGTGTGGGGACGGATCTGGCGCGTGCAGTTCCAATCGATTGTTTTGTAAATTTTGGGCCTAATATGTGTTTCCCATATGGACCATTAAGCTACAAAATTTGCTGGCCCAATTGGGAAATTCCCGGTGTGAAATCTTGCCATGGGAAATTACAATAAATAATAATCGAACCAAATAATAGGTTTATAAAATATTTATAATAAATAATAGATTTATTAAATTAAAATAAATTTTATTAGAGAAATTATGTATTTACAAAATGAAATAAATCATTTATTTGATAAAAACATAAATATATCATTTATTTAGTAGATACATGTATTATTTATATGATAAATTTGATATAAATAAATTATTTACATGACAAATTTACTACTTATTATAAGTATTTTAAAAACCTTCTATTTACTTCAATTATTTTTCTAAAAAATGCTATTTACTTTATTCTACCAATTGTGAAACAGCATCTCAAATGGACATGTTTATATGTTATGAAGGGAATTATAAAAATAGCCCCTGGTAGTGGACATGTTAAAGATTTTTGATCTTTTGTATTTATCTTATTATCTAATTGGGTGAGTTGGAGGATTGCCCCTCAAGGAACATGTATCTAAAATATTACCCAATTTACAGTGGCATTCAAGATTTTAGCCATCTCATGTGATAAGTCAAAGATCAACATTTATTTTCAAATTAAATACCGATTAGCGCAAGAGGCAATCTGGTAGCTAGATATCGTTCAGAATCAACATGAATGAACGCTGGTCTCCGGTTGCTAGAGAGTAAGTATTCTGAAAGATTACTAAAGTACTCTCCTATCTAGAACACACCTTTGGGCCACGATCTACCTCTCCTATGGGCCCAACTTTGCAGCTTTCTTTTCGCCACTTTTTATCATTATTATTATTATTGTTGTTTTAATTATATGGACAAAAAGTTGTGAAGCTAATTGGACAGCCGCAAAATCCATCTCGCATGAAACTCTCCAATTGGTATTTGTTGGTGAAATTTCTTACGTTATACTTAATTAGCAGGCGTCCATAAAACGGTATAAATAAGTATCATGTTTTCGTTTTTAGAATGCAATGCGTGCTCTACCAAGTTATGATCATGTGAGATTTTGCATGTTATCATGAGTATTCATGACCACACCTTTAGATTTAAAAACCCCATGTGTTTGAATTCATGACTCCTTCGAAAAAATAGAAGAAAGGAAATCAGAAAAATGGATTTATCTTGATTTGTTGTTAAGATATGTACCAGATTAACCAACCGAAATAATAATCAGTCGGCTATGAATCTTTCTTCTCTTTTTCCACCCCATTTTTAGCTCTCTATTATTTTGTTCCCTTTAGGCCTAATCCTCGATAGTACACAAGGAATGGCAAACAAAAATATTGTTGTCCATTGAGTTTTTCTTGCCGTTGAAATGCAACCACGGCATTCTTTTTTTTTTTTTTTTTTCAATTTATAAATCACCATTAAGTTCGAGAAATACGTAGAACATGATTTCTTTAATTCCAAGTTGGTTGTAGGATGATGTATGTCAACGATTTAAATAAATTACCTCGTGCTACTCGAGCATATTTTCTTAATCCCCATATGCATTTTTGTATATAACTTGACCACAACAATTCTTAAAATATCTATACACATGTGTGTGTGTATATATATTATATATTTGGTGTACACGTTGAAAAAAAAAACATATTAATTTTTTTTATTTTTTGTCATGATACAATGTCTGCATTCTTTAAGTGAATTTTGATTAAAATAATAATAATAATAATAATAATAATAATAACAACGACAATGACAACCACAACAACTTTCTATGTGTATGCTATGGTATACGCATACTGGGTAAGACATGGTATATAAGCATATAATTTTCTCTTCATGACTTATATATATCTAGTAGTTTCTTTGTGTATATATATCTATATATACCAAGGTGCCAACTCGAGTATTTTAAATGTTTTGAGTATTGGCTACTGTGTTCAGAGGTAAAAAGTTGACCCTATTCCAAAGAATATTATACTCCATCAACTGTTTTTATTCCTTGTGTAATGCAAACGTGTTTTTCTTTTCCTGGATTAATTTTTAAAATAGCACTACTAAATTAAGAATAAAAAAAAGTATATTTCAAATTCAACATGACTTTTTACAAACATTTTATGTCACTACCACGTCATAACATGTTGGTTTTTTCCCCTCACTTTCTGTCATTTCTCTTCTTTTAAATTTCCCACCCTTTTCTCTCTCTTTGGGTAACATACTCACGCAAGTGTTTCTTTGGGTCATGGAGCTTTTAGTGTTTTTCACTAACCTTGTTCGCAAGAGAGAAACATGGTTTCGTTTAAATGTGGCTTCAAATAAGGTTGTTTGAAGGCTGCAAATGGTGGTTTTTGATGATTACTTTAACCACGGTTTTCAGCTATTTCTCTCTTTAGAAAGACAAAAGGTAATATTATCTCATTCTTTCCTCTTTTAAACGAAAAGTCTAGGGTTTGTAGCTCAAGTACTCAATAGGCCGATAAAGCCATATTCAAGAAGCCTAAAATTTAAATCAAGTATTTTATTTAGTGTAATCGTGATATGAAAGAGAAAATACTATGTGTGAATTTTTTTTTTTAGATTTATTTTAGAAATTAATGTTTTTCCTAATACATTAATTGTGATATATTAAGTGGTTTATAGGCATAGCCCGATGTTAACTTTATACATCACTACATCACAAAATACAGAGTCCAAATCTTTCATCTTAAATTTTTAAAAATAAATTATTAGTCAGACATTATAAAATCTAATTGTAATTAAATTCCAGAAATATGTTGTTGATTGTGTTTCCAACATGTATCGGTCACAAAGACCACTACTTGGTCTCCCTAGTTGGTTATTGTAAATAAATTGCTTAAAGGCCACTTCGGGCATCAAAGAACATAACTAGGGACCTATACGACCATGATTGGGCCCAAAAAATCTCCCTAGGAATAGGTCCAATGAACTCCGACCACTACAAGAAAAGAATAATCGTGATTAACTTTGTGATGTTAAAATGTACCCGATTACCCCAAACTGCCACCAGCTGATCATTAGTGTTAGTATTGCTCATGAGTTTTGGTCCAAGCTCTATCAACCAAGAAGTAGAGGTTGGTCAACTCCTTCAAGCCTCCATTCATTCATTTGCGATCTCCATCAACCAACCCATGCAACCCCTGCTCCGTTGGCATGCCATGCTCATACCCCTACCCCCCGCACCTAACTAATTTGTACCACCTAATATTTCCACCTGGACATCGATGTCCACATTCTTCTTGCCGTCCTGCACCACCTAATATTATCAGTTGTCATGGTAAAGGTCATGGGTAATATAGCAACAACCTAATGAGCAACATATATTAGTATATCTAACACCAGACCAACCCGCAGGGACCATTCCAAGGAACTCGAACTTGTAGGAAGCATTTATAATTGGAGGAGTGCTTCACTTTCTAAGAACATCCTACCGATGTCCCCCTTACTTTGAGGTATTCTACTCTATTTTGCAGGCTACTAAGCAGAGCACAACGGCGCAAGGCTAATCATGATTCTACTTTGGTGTTATGTCAAGTTTTTTGCATTAACATTTTGACACTAAAAGTAGGGCACTCTACCTTTTTAGCAACCTTATCCACCTACGACATTTTCTATTTTACCATTCTCTTTTTTTTCTCTTCTCTACTCAGTTTTATTAGGGAATATGGAGCAAAAATGCACTCAGGACCTGGTTAAGCTCTATAAGCAACCTAAGCCAACTAATTCCTAAACCTCCAACTAATCAGTTTGTAAAGAACATAAAGGATGACGGGTCAGAAGACCAACTCAAACAGAGATCTTTGCTAGGAATGTCCAAGATTGACTAAGACCATTTGTGAGCTAGCTGAAACTTTTGGAGAATTTCACCAGGGATTCCCAAACCAGAACTGGGTGGAAAAGGTTAGGGACTCAACGTCAGAGGAAGAGGAAGAAGAACGGTGTTCACTCGAACATTCAAGAAGCCTTGACCGATTGGTCGAGAGTGCTAATAATAAGGTCATTCGAGTCCACCCAAGGAGAAATCACCAAGATCCCGTAGGGAGCAGCAAAAGGAGCCCCAAGCATTCACAAGGTTGAGACAATAGAGAGACCGGTTCATGTGTCAGGATAGGCCATGAAGAATCCATTAGCATTCCACTGTAAATTTCTGATTGACTTGGCCGAAACATATAAAGGGAAAGCACCATAGCGATCTCTAAGATGCAGACCTTAATTTTTAATCCACTAGGATACACTCGACGTCATCATCGGCTTGAGGAACACTTTGTAGGCCATCAAACAAAACCATAGATAGATGACCAAAACAAGTTAGACCACCTCCAATAATAACTTGACCTCCTGATAAGTCAAACATATGGATTAGAGTAAGTTGGAGCAATGGACCTTCTATTCACATCGAATATGATGGATGCTCCATACCCTTTCAGGTGCAAGATGTCAACTATCATAGCGTATAATGGCTCAACAGACATCGACGAATACCTGGAGAACTACCAAGCCCATATGCTCATGCAAAACGCCAATGAGGCCACCTTATGCAAAGCGTATGATGGGCTTGATTGAGTTGTTCAAATAGCTGTCCAAGACTTCTCGACGGCCTTTAAAACAGAGCAAGGGTGAACTTCTAAAGGAGCCATCATGCAAGTCAAGACTTGTGTGGATGTCACCCTAATCGACACATTCAGAAAGGTGGTAAGGGTGAAAAGTTGTTGTAGGCTATAACCTACAACACACCCCTATCATCTGTTCACCTAAAAAGAGTGGCACAGAAGCACGCGGATGTGAAAGAATACATAAAGAGGCAGGAATCATCTTATGAAGCGCCATCACCCATGGGGAAGAGCAAGAAAAAGAAGAATAGGACAGAGCTGGATCCCAACTAGGCCTAGAAAACGTTATGCAAGACAGAGGCTGAAGCTGGTTTCAAGACCCTAACTGGTCAATTCTACCAATAAACCCCACTAGTCACCATCATTGTCCATGCTTTGAACCAGATTTTTGGTAAAGGACTCCTAAAGGACCCCCCGCTAGTCAAGACTGACTAGTCTAGGCGAAACCAAAACACATACTGCAACTTCCGGATGTAAGACATGACACGAAAGACCATATCCAACTTTGAGACCTAATTGAACTCCTTATGTGGGATAGGCATATACGAGAGTTCATTAAGAGGGCCATTATATTGGCGAACGGCTCCAATCAATGCTGGCCACCTAACAATGGTAACAGTAGAATATGATCTGCCACAAGGCTGAGTACATCATTCACACCATCTTTGGTAGAAACGCCACTAAGGACACAACGAGTGGTCAGAGGAGCTATGCTCATGACTCGTAACAAGTATTGTGGATTTTCACAAGTACACAAATTGAATAAATAATAAAGTGATAAGAAAAGTATCGTTCCTATGAGAATAGTGTTATTAAATTATTGAAATTAGTTAATTTTAATTTTATTTGACTAATCAAAAAATATTATAATTGAAAAATTCAATAAATAAAATAAATTTACATAAATAAATGAATATAAATTAAAAACACACAATTAAACATACGAATGTTAGGAATTATGGTTCTACTATAATTAATTGGATTTAATTTTATTTAAGTATATTATTATGATTTTATGTTAATATTTGTTAATAGTCAATTATTCTTTTTACTTTTTATACTCTTTCTCAAGTTATACGTAAATTCTACATTTTTATAATTGAATTAATGTAAAGATTTAGTAAATTAAAATTCACGGTGAACAACACAATACATACAAATAGTACCATACATGTGAATAATACCATAAATGTGAATAGATTGTGCATGTGAGTAGTACTATATATGTGAATAGTAAATGTGAATCTGAATTCAATTATAAAAAGTATTTGTTGAGAAATCTGTAATAGTTAATAATATAACAACACAAAAATAAATAGATATATCTATTTTATCCAACATTTTATGATATTTATTCTAGAGTTATATTAAAAAAAATCTCCTCTTAATCTCATTTTGTTCCTCAAATCATTTAAAAGTTGGCCAGAATTTTGAAAGTATTAAGTTTAAGAATAAATATGCCAACAAATACAAAAATTATGACAACATGTTTAATTTAATTAAATCATCATAATCAAGCTACATCATAGATCCTAGTAAAAATTTATTTAATTCATAAAGAAAAATAAAATAATACAATAAAATAAATTAAACATAATAACAAAATAAAAGTAAAAGAAAAAAATCAAGAATAATTATAGTTATATGTGTTGGTAGAACCTTCAGAAACTTCTTTTATTGTTACTAAAATAAAACTAAAATAAAAAAAATTTCATAGGAAGCTTTATTTTTGCACTCTAATTCTCACTCCTTATCAGATCACATTAAATTAATCTCACATCTTGGTTTTGCCTTGTCATGCCTTCATTTACGTAGACTTTTATAGGCTAAATTTTTGTATTATTCCACCAACCTCAGTGTGAAAATGAGGAGAAAAGTTTGACTATTATAATAATCTATAATGCAAAACGTAGAGAAAAAGTCAGCTCGTTACGGTAATTACATGGAAAAAGTTATATATATATGATTAGAAAAGATTCAGTGTGAATATTTAGCCTATAAATTTAGCCTTTTGAAGGCTAAATTTTTGTATTATTTCACCAACCTCAGTGTGAAAATGAAAAGAAAAGTTCAGCTACTATAATAATCTACAATGCAAAACGCAGAGAAAAAGTCAGCTTGTTACAGTAATTACATAGAAAAAGTTATCTTTGCTACAATAGTTATAGTAGTCAGTACACATGTGATTAGGAAAGATCCGGTATAGTAGAGTATATGATAAGCTTGATTTTAATTTGCTAGAACCAAGAGAATGCCACGTGTCACATTCTTGTTGGTTCTTTTTTAGCTTTCATCACGTGTCACATCATTATTGGACCTAAAAAAAGTGAGCTCACGTGGTCTTTGGTGCACTGTCTCCTTATTGATCTAATTGAGAAAATCAAATAAAATCAGTCAAGTTCATAGTTTTCTGACATAAATAGTGATACCAGTGGAACCCACTTTTAACACATGAATTTTTTACCATAATTTGACACTGCAAACAAACAAAATACTAAAATTAGATATTTTTAAATTGAAATAATATAAGTAAACTCATTGAAAATATTTAATATAATGTTACTAAAATATAGCAAATTTTAATAAAAATCTCATGAAATTTATAAAAAACATTCTAAATTAAAGTAAACAAAAAAAAATAAATTAAAAAAATAAAAAATAACAAAACTCTAAAAAATAAGCTAATTTTTATACATAAAAAAGTGATAAAATAACTCTATTTTATAGAGTTATCAACAGGTAACTCGGAGAAATTACATAAATATGGCTGAGCACATTGTTAAGATCTCATACTATGATAGTGTCGATCACCTTCACAAATAATGAGGCAAACAGGCTTCTTCACCATCATAACGATGCGTTGGTCAGTGAGATAAAAATCACAAACAACATTGTTCGGCATGTTTTCATCAACAACGGCAGCTCAGCAGACTTCTTAGTCATGGATGCATTCACAAGGCTGAAGATTGGAGGAACAGTCTTAGCATCTTTTCAAACCCTTCCATATGGATTCACCAGTGATTGTATCTAAGTGGCTGACTGATATGTCTCCTCATCACGATTGATGATGGACCAAAAAAGACCATCCATATGGTTGAGTTCCTAGTCATAGACAAACCTTTTGTTTATAATGTCATCTTAGGAAGACCAACCTTCAATGCATTTAAGGCAACGGTTTCCACATACCACTTAGCCATGAAATTTTCAACTCCCACTGAAGTAGGGATTTTCAAGAGGGACCAGGATTGGACTAGGAAGTGCAACATGGAAACATTGACCAAAGTGTACACCCGAGTAGCTCGACTAGCTTTAGTTTACACTATTTTCAAAGTTAATGAAATTGTACCCCCCTAATGGCGAGGTTAAACCACTCAATGACTTAGACCTATGCATGTCCAACAAGGAGACCTAAGCACAACTCATCGAAGACCTAGTTCCCTTACACCTTAATGCTGACCACCTTAAGAAGATGTTCTAACTCAGCTCAAGACTATAATCGGAATTCTAGTCAGAACTAGAATTGTTATTCTGGGAGTATTGAGATGTGTTCGCCTGGTCTCACGAGGACATGTTAGGGATCGACCTAACCGTGATCTGCCATTAGTTGCGAGTCAACCTTAAGCACAAACTAGTGGTCCAAAAAAGGATGACATTCAATTCTGAGCGGTATGCAACTAGAAACAAAAAGGTGAAAAAGTTGCTCGATGTTAAGATCATCCAAGAACTAAGCTACTCGGATTAGTGTGTAAATGTAGTCTCAGTTAAAAAGGCCAATGGAAAGTGATAGGTTTGCATAGATTACACAAACTTGAGCAAAGCTTGCCCTAAAAATTCTGAATAAACCAGTTTATTGACATTACTATCAAGCATGAGCTACTGAGTTTCATGGATGCGTACTCCAGGTACAACTAGATACTTATAAGTAAGTTCGATCAGGCCAAGACTTCATTTTCCATTAACCAAGGCCTCATTGCTATAAGGCGATGCTATTTGGCTTACAAAATGCTAGGACCACATACCAAAGACTTGTTAACAAAATGTTCATGAGATTCATTGAAAAGACCATAGAAATAAATGTGGATGACATGCTCATCAAGAGCAAGAGATTAGAAGAACACGTCAAGGACCTCAAAAAAGGTTTTGATATCCTCAAATAGTACCAGATGAAGCTTAACCTAGCCAAGTGTGCCTTTGGAGTTGAGTCTGGCAAGTTCCTCAGATTCATGGTAAACCATAGCATCATCGAAGTGCTAAAACTCAGGTTGTTGTAGACCTGCAATTACCATGCAGCATTAAAGAGGTGCAAAAGTTGACTAGGATAATCACAGACTTGTCAAGATTTGTATCCAAGTCCAAAGATAAGTGTCATTTGTTCTTCTAATCCCTAAAAGGTGAAGGGACGATGGAATGGGATTATAAGTATGAAGAAGTGTTTTAAGGCCTTAAGACCTACATAGCGAGTCCACCCTCATTATCAAAGCCCCTAAATGGAGAAGTGCTCTATGTGTACCTAATCGTGTCAGATTAGATAGTAAGCTTAGTCCTAGTCCAAGAAAAGAACAAAATCATATTGCCCAGGTATTACAATAGTAAAGCGTTCCAAGAAGCCGAGGGTAAGTACACCCCTTTAGAGAAGTTTGCCCTAGCGCTAGTCACGATTGCTAAAAAGCTAAGGACTTACTTCTAAGTTCACCTCATCCATGTGCTAATCGGCTATCTTCTCTAACAGGTGTAGCAAACCCCTAAGTTGTCTAGTTATATTGCCAAATGGGCAATAGGGTTGGGCAAGTTCGACATAAATATGTCCAAAGAACCACGATAAAGCACAAGCATTGGCAGACTTCCTGGCCAAGTACACTGAACAACTTGGGCCTATAGCAAGGTTGGTTGAAAAGTCAGTTGTTGGCACTGACTAGACTAAAGAAAGGCCAAGCGAGAAGGACGCCGACCAGCCAAGGTGGAAGCCATTCATTAATGGGTCATCGAGCTTGGGGGGTTGTGGAGCAGGCTTGGTATTGATTATCCCAGATGACTGCAAAATTAGCTATGCCCTTTATTTTAATTTCAAGGTATCGAATAATGAAGCTGAGTATGAGGCAATGATTAGCGGCTTGGCAAAAGAACTTGAGGTCGATATCATAGAAGTCTTCAGTAACTTAATATTGATTGTCAACCAAGTGACCAGAATGTTTCAGACCAAAGAAGAAAGGATGGCCAAGTACCTTAAGAAGGTGAAAAACCTCCTTAGCCAATTCAAGAAATACACGGTGACACAGATCCCTCGGTAGTTGAATAGCGCGATGAATGCTTTAGCAAGACTAGCCTCTGGTCTTAACGATGAAGGCCTATTCTCCATGCCTTTAGAGCACTTATACTTGCTTAGTGTCAAATGAATTGAATAAAAATACAATACCGAGAAGACAATCAAGACTTAGTTAAAACTGATTATGGACTACCTTACCTCAACTCAATTGCTTAAAAACTAAGAAGAGGTCACCTTGAGCAGGTTTACCTTGATCAATGGAAAATTGTATTAAAAAGGTTCCTCGGCACCTTTATTCTCTGTATCGTGTTTCTGATACACTTTTCACTACCATTTTTAAAAAGAATGGTGGAATCTAACATTTGTAGTAGTGATTCCTCTTGCCACCCTACACTACCTAACACTGGGACGTACACCACTACCTGTACCAGTCACCATTAGAGAGGTTGTAGGGCACGTGGCAACAGCCCAATGGGCAATCAATATCAGTACATCTGACACTGAGCCAACCTATAAGGACCACTCTAAAGAACCTAAACTCATGAGAAGCATTTATAAATAAAGGAGTGCCTCACCCCCTAAGGTATGGACTATATTTCTTATCCAAACTTTGCATCTCTACAGGCTATTTACTGACCTAAGTATCGAAGTACCTTTAGTAGACACCTCATCGATGTCTTCTTATTCCAAAGTGTTCTTATTCGTTTTGCAGGCTACTAGGCGGAACATAGCAACACAAGGTCATACATGTCAAGTAATTCTGCTTTGTTATTGTATCAATTTTTTAGCATCAATACATGTATTTGAGGTTCTTTTTAATTAAACCAATGTTGGTTAAAAGTAGGATGATGTTTGTGCTGATCTTTTGATATTTGATTATTATTATTATTATTTGGTACATTCTTTTTGTTTTGTTTTCCCCCTCTAAAATAGCACCTTTGTTGAATATGCCTCCAAGTTTTCAATTACCTCGTGCTACATGAGCGCCATTTATACTTAATTTGCATGATCTAGTTTCTTTCTTTAGCAACAAGGCAAAAATAAAAAAATAAAAATAAAAAAACTTTTTTTTTTGTTAGACTTTGATCTTGTAGATTTTCTGTATTTCTTTTGTATTAGATATATGATATATAGATAAAGACAAACAACTTTTTCTCCAAATCTTGCTCTAAGAAAGGGTTACAAGTAAACACAACAAACATATTTGACCACTTTAGTAATTTTAAATTGTTTGAGCTTAATCATATCGTTAATAATATATTTGTTATTATAATCAACATTAGGGGTACAATGAAAGGGAGACACTTATCCTCAATTTGTGAACCAATCCCTCCCGTGATTGGCTCGTGCCCAACTTCTACAGGGCCACTTGTCATCGTATGATTGGAAAATAGCACGTGTGGTTAGCACTCATCAAAATCATACATATCAAGGATGACACTATTCTAAGTAAAATCCTTTTTTTTTCCCCCTTAGTTTAATCTTATTCGTGGACGAGAAAAAGAGTCGGTTGATATGATTGATATGAGAGAAATTAATTAGGATTAATTGTCGGTAATGTTAATGGTTTAGATTCTTTGAACACATCAATTCAGGTTAGGAAAAAATTTTACGGTGGAGTGAGGCATCGTTGTAGCACTAGGGCCCTAAGATCCTCTAGGAGTAATATATATTTTCTTGACCTCAAAGGAAAATTGAGAGCCTCATTTTGGTTATGTTTTTCTCCTCCTCCTTTTTTTTTTTTTTTTACAGAATTTATTTTTTTGGGTCTCTAATGGGTTGTTGAAAAAATCAGTGTCAAACCTAATTTTCTTTGGTTAGGTAGCTAGCCTGTAATTCTTTTGCTTAATCTCTCAAACGATGGTCTTAATGACATTGATTTAATGGAGTTGTTTGGTTGTGTGATAGAGATGATGAAGATTATCAATTGTCAAGTTACATAGACGACAAGACAATATGGTGGGCTTCGAAATTAGTTGATTCCTTTCTTAAGATCCAAAATTTGACTATTTTCCACTTTATATGGTCTTGCTTTCTTTCTTTCAAACCCTAGCAAAAGAAAAAGAAAAAAAAAAAAAGATAAGCATAAGAAATAAGAATCAAAGTATTGTGGTTATTGTGTCCCACCACAAATTTATCTATTTATTTATTTTTAAAAAATAGTATGGGAGAATTGATACAATTCTAGACTTTTTTAAAGTATTTCTAATAACCATATATGCTGGTCACTTCTTAAAACTCTTTTTATCCTTTTTTTTTTTTTTTTTTTTTGCCTTATGTGAAAACTAATTTCAGTTGAAACAAAATTAACATAATGGTCTAAGGCCAAATGCATGACACGCAAAAAGGGCTATAAAACAAAGAAATTATTAACTTGAGTCCAAACATATACAATATAAAATTATGCTTACCCTAGTTAGCTAGTTAATTTCAAAAGGAAGCTATTCCACGTTCCCACCTTATAGCTTTTGTATCTAACAAGCATGTACAAGTATGTCACTACAAAAATGGGCTCGCAATCAATTTTTATAGCTCTTTGACACTTTTTTTTTTCTTTTCCCTTCTAGGGCATGCCATGATCGATGAATGAACAGTTAATGTGGCCAAAGTTCACATGTGAAACTAGAGAGAGGGTGAGAGAGAGAGAGAGAGAGAGAGAGAGAGAGAGAGAGCCAAAGTGCTTCATGGGTTTTGTTTTGTGGGATGCATGGTGATGAGAGGATGTTGTCATGTTGGGAAACACAATGGGGCCCTTGTGCCATAGCCAGTTCACAACTCCATTTCTGAGGAGTCAACCTCAATGCTCCTCTTTTAGCCCTTCAAAGAGCCAGCAACAGCCATCATTTCTCAAAGACTCACTCAAAGTGAAAGGATAGGATATGGGCAATAAAAAAAATCTGTTAATTATTAAAATATTTAAGTACAAGATATTTTAAAAAATATCAATATTAACCGTATTTTTTTAACTTTAGAGTCATTTTTATTTTATTAATTCTTTGAAATTTTAAAATCTCTATTGGTTATCCAAAATTTGAATCAGTCCAACTTATTCTCTTTTATTGGAATATTGAGTCAAAAAAGAATTAGCCTCTCTACATTCAACCTCTTTTTTTAGTCCGTTTAGCACAAAAATACAAACCCAAATTTAAAATTTGTAAAACAAATTAAGAATGATTCTAAATTTGAGATTAATTTAAAATTTGTAAAGGAATGACTCTAAAAATTGAAGGAAGATTGATGAGAATATTAAAAAAAATAAAAAGTAGAGAAGGAAGGAAAGAAAGAAAAAAGGAGGCTCCATCCAAGGACACAAAAGCATATGAGAGTGGCAACGGTCGCACACGCAGCTAAAGCAACTTTTGTCTGCTACTTATACATGTCTCTTCATGTACATTTGATTCTTTTTCATAACGCTTGAGGAAATTCAAATCTATCTCTCTCTCTCTCTCTCTCTCTCTCTCTCTATTTGCGGCTTGCAGGTAATTATCATCCGATTTTCTAGATGTGCACGTGTTCGGATTCATTGACACTCATTTTCCCTACGGCTTCTATGTGCATGCTTGTGTCTCCACGACAAGTTTTGGAAATTATTTAGCTAATTCAACAGAACCACTAATTTCTACAAATGGACCCAATGACCTACATCGTGTTGAATGGACGTCTATATGATCCATTATGTTTCGTTCGATTTTGCGTAGGTAACGACGGAATTGGAGAGAGTATATATAAAAATAGTTATATTTTATTATATTAATATACGTTAATTATCACGGTTTAGTAAATCTTTGTATGTAATAAACTGCTGATTTTACTATCCTACTTTTTATCTCTCCAAACCGATGAGAAAAAGGGATTCTACAAGAAGAGGATTGCAAACTTTTCTCAAATTTATAGTGTGGATTCTCACAATCTAATGTAGTTTGCCTCTAGTAATACAAATATTCAAAAGCAAGCTTCTACCTTCTGAAGGGATTATTCTAATTGGATACATATTTGTATATTGATTAGCATAAAAGTGAATTTGTATTTCCTGAAAATCCTGGATTCTATAAATGCAATTCTAGGATAAAATGGGAGGAAAAGCACCCTTTTATCGTGGTGCTATATTGGTTAAGAAAATAACAGCATTTTGTCAATGCATGTGAAGACAACATAGTAGTGCATGATTGATTCCTTAGCCTATTAAAATTTATATACAAGTGATGCATGATTGGTCAAATATATATGCATATATATATATTATAAAAAGCTTGATGCACCTTTAAAATATATTACATGTGGAAGAAATCAACTGTATTTTCGTGATTCATGTGAAGCCAGCATGGCGTTTATATTCTTGATTTTCAACTATATTAAATTACAACTTGATCAAACTTGTTGGTGCAATATTAGTCATTCATGATATTTAGGGATCTAGTGTGCGTATATTTAATGGCTTGTTATGGAATACGTATACGTGTAAAAAATTCTTCAATAAGAAGAAGATCAAATCTATTGTCTTTCTATTTATGTATGATTGATTTATCCTCCAATTAAAGTTTGACATATCAATTAATTATTATTTAAATACATTTAATATTTAGTTCTTTTTACGTGGTAAATTATTTAATTTAGATAACAAGATAAATAAACATTAGAGCGGCAGCTAACAAGAGGAGATAGGAAAATGATGACTATAAATTTGGACTTGAATATTCAAGATAGAGGTAAAGTGAAGGGGTGCATTGTCAAATTTGTAATTTACGTAGACAAGGACTTGTGAAAACAACATAATTAGTACCAGTAGTATCTTCTTCTTTAAATAGCACTCAAGCACCTAATCTTAAGAAACAAACCACCTTTGATTTGTCTTTGGCATTGAAGCATTAGTTTCTTGGGAGATGTATGTACCCTAAACCTAAAGCCATCTGATTAGGCTGATTGTGGCCATATCCAAAGTAATCAAAACCGACTAGGGAAAGATTAAAAAAAAAAAAAAGTGAGATGGGAAACACTAATCAATCACCATTTTTCTTGCGTGGTAATTAGAATTAAAAATATCGTCCTCCTTCACTAAAACTCTTTTGCGATGAATGATGATGCTATTTTATTTACTTTTTAAGATTTTTTTTTGGTTCAAATTATTTACTTTATAAGTTAAATGAGTGAAAAACTGCACTTTGAAATGTATATTAATTAGCAAATCACTTCTAGAAATGACAACATCGACAGGCCACACAAAATACATGGAAGCCACACCCATTAATCAAGGACAGATAGTAATAATTAGTGATTTTAAAAAACATTTTATGTATATTTCTTTTTCAAACAATCTTATCAGCTAAAAAAAAACTACCAAAATCAATTGCATCTTTATGTCATGACTCTTTTAATTCATCGCTTTCGTTTTTACTACATTGTATTTTGTAAACTTGACCAAGATATTATTCTTAACCAATTTGTTCTTCAGAACTTCTCTTTCCATCCTCTTGCTTCTTTATCTAATATCCCCAAGCTTTTAATTCTTCATAACTTATCCAAAATAAAACTTTTTTTTTTGTTTAGATAATAAAAGTAAACTTCTTTTGTTGCATACTTCTTTGTTTAGCCGAAAGGTGTAATTTAAGATTAAACTCCTGTTTGGTATCATCTTTCAAATGTTTTTTTCGTTTTCTGATGAAAATGTTTTTGAAATGATTTTAAAATTATGTTTGATTTACACCAAATTGGAAAACATGACAAACAAAAAAAATTGTTCTCGTATATTGTTAAAGATTGAGAAAATGAAAAAAAATTATTTTTTAATTTTAATTTTTAACCTTATTTTTTAGGGTTTATACAGTACCTATCAAATATTTCAAAACCATACTCAAGCACAATTTGGGAAAATTTCTCAACAGCAATCCTAAAACTTTTCTCATTTTTATTTCACATAAAAAAAAAAGACCATTTTTTTTTTTCATATTTATATGTAAGTAGGCATATGGACCACTCAATACATGGTGTCCTCAAGTCCTCAACCAATCATTTCACTGAATTTTGTCAAAAAGTACCACCCCTTTTGGCTTGTCATGCTATTCATTGGTTGAGACTTGAGACCACCTAATTAATATGCTCCATAACGTACCTTAAAACTACACAACATATATCATCCTTTTTTTTTTCGGGCTATATATATATTCACACGGATTATCTCCTTATTTACATTCAATACTAAAAGAAATGCTCTCTATATCTTGGCGTGTCTAGGATTCAAAGTGGGTAAACAATATTCCCCATGAAGGAAACACTAAGGTACTTGGCAGGAATTGCAGGCCCAAGCGGTTATGGCTCAAAATCGACCGCTGAACAAGTCACTGCAGATTGTTGCTCATCTCACCGGCAGGCTAAGTTAACTGCAGTAGTCACTGGTCGGTACCATAAACCATCTTTCATCACCATTATATATATATATATGTATCACTCTTGTATAACAACATGAGTTCTTCATAAGAATCTGTTTCTCCTGTCCAAGACCCTTCTTTATCTTGATATGTGTGTGTGTATGTGTGAAATTTTCTTGTCTCGTTTCTTCTTGTTTGCACAGACGAAGTTTTTTTTCGTTTTTGTTTTTTTGTTTTTTTGTTTTTTGTTCTTTTTTTTTTTTGCTTTCCCCTTTTTCTCCAGAGGATATTCGGATGACTGATGTGATGAGTGAAAGTTTCCTATCTCATTAATGGTTGTTGATAATCAGATTAGTAATGGAAAAAAGAACATAGAATTCTTGAAGGTGCTCCTAAGATTGAGATAATTTAAGCTCTCTCTCTCTCTCTCTCTCTCTCTCTCACACACACACACACACACACACAAATATAAGCACACGATAGTGGTTCTTTCCTCATGATAATTCTCATAACCTTTTGGTTTTCTTCTCTTTTCTTTCCATTTTTTTTCATCTTATGCCAGATTCAGAAGATTGGTTTTCCATGGATTCATCTTGGCTTAATTAGTCAGCCAAGAAAGTCCAAGAATATATACATAAATATTATATATTATATATTATGTGGTTTTAACATAATCTCTAGATTCCCTGGTTATGAAAAACGCCTGCTCATGAGGATATTCCTACAACACATAAGTTTCTATTCTTTTCCCACCAGTTCCTTGTGGGACTATAATGTCTTTTTTAATTCATTTAAATATTCCAAGGCTTTCCTTGGAAAAGAGAATGTATAACCATTTTGTTCTTCTTTATGCAACTGCAATGGTCCTCCATTTATATTGTATTATTATTATTATTATTATTATTGGTGGTTCTTTTTGGCTGTAGTAAGATATGGTTTTGTCTCTTTTGGGTGATATTCTTTTATTGGTTTCAGAGTAGATCTCACTGCAATCTCTGGATCCATGTGAGAAAAATCTCAATACCCTTTGCAACCAAAAAAAAAAAATTCCTCTTGGAGTAATGTAAACATATTTGTTTAATAAAGAAAACTATATTCTCATATGTCCAAAACAATACTTTCACATATATATTAATTCTAATAATACGGTATGAAAAAAAACTAACAACGCTCTATTACCATCATCAGATCTGTATTAAATTTTACTAATTTTGTATTTTAATTTTTTAATTTTGATGTGATTCTGACTTTCAAAAGCATATATAACCGGTACGTGCGTATAGCTCGCTGTGGGCAGGTGTATTGATAAATAGTTTTGTTGATTATATGTTGGGAAAAAGGAGGCACAGCAGGAATTGGAGCTGAGACAGCGAGGGTGTTGGCAAAGAGGGGAGTGAGGGTGGTGATTCCGGCAAGGGACTTGACAAGGGCAGCTCAAGTGAAGGACGGAATTGAAAGGGAGACTCCAAATGCTGAGGTTGTTGTGCTGGAGATTGATCTTAGCTCATTAGTTTCTGTTAGGAGATTCTGCTGCGAGTTTCTTGCTCTAGGCCTACCTCTCAACATTCTCATGTGAGTTTTTCTTTTTCTTTTTTTTAATATTTTTTTGTGGGGTTTTTTTTTTTTTTTTTTTATTTGAAAGACTAGATTTGATGGTTCAAGAATAACAAAATCTTATCTTTGCAGAAATAATGCTGGGATGTTCTCTCAAACTTTGGAGTACTCTGAAGACAAAATTGAGATGACATTTGCCACAAATTACTTGGGTATCTATGCATATATATATATATATATATCATCCTAACATCTTTTTATCTATATTTATATATATGTTAATATATTTTTTGTTTTTATTGCTCTGTTACTATCTTTATTCGCATAACACGACATAACTTCTCCAAGACAGAAATAAAACTAATTTCAAAGATACAAGACATTTGAAATAATTCCCCTTTTTTTCCTTTTTTTTTTTTTCTTTTAAAGGGCACTGGAAATGATAGAACCATTTAAAGTGCTCTCTACACACACACACACAAAACTAATTCAAGTTTACGAGAAAAGTAGTACTAAATTTTCTTTCCTTACTGCTCATGTGGTCCAATAACAAAACTGTCCTTTCAATTAAAAATGCAAAGAGTCCATTAAAGAATGATTACCACAAGATATTTTCCATTTTTCGTTATCATATGACTTTAAGACTTAAAATTAAAATCAATACCCAAATCGGATTGTCTTCTTTAGCTTCCACAATTCTGCTCACATGTGACTCCACCTGAAATCTAAATCTTAAACGTGGATTTAGAAATCATGGCAAAATTTTCATTCTTATTCATTTTGAATTTCTTTTAAACCCTATTAAAAAAAAATTATGACAAGAGTTGGTAAAAAGGTAACTATAGAACGCGTTTTCATAGATTCGGGCTCTTTCTTGGGCTACTAAAAGATCCAAAACTAGATCCAACAAGCCCAGGAGACATTGAAAAAGGGTCTCGTCCTAAGCTTTTGGTGGGGTCGAGATGAGATAGGGAGAATAATCCTTAGCATCTAGAACCTAAGTCTGGGCCTAAGTGGGCCATTTTTTGGGCCTCAATTATTACGCTGCGGTCCAGCTAAAATCTTGTCAATTTTTTTGTTGTATCTGTACCTGTCTTCCCTGGTCCCTCCAAAAAGACAAAAGAATTTGATCAAGAGTTTCTAAATGAAGTCAACTTCCATGTTATATGGCAGGGCATTATCTTTTAACAGAAATGCTGTTGGAAAAGATGGTCGAAACGGCAGCTAAAACAGGCATCCAAGGAAGAATAATTAATGTCTCGTCCATGATACACAGCTGGGTGAAGAGAGATTCTTTCTGCTTCAGTGAACTCCTCACTCCAAAAAAGTAACCAAACCATTCATTTTCTCATCAACCAAACAATATTTGTTCGGAAAATTTTATGTTAGGAATATGTACATTAGCTTTACAAATATTGTTGTTTTAATCTGTTGATTAACTTTTTAATGGTTTAATTAATGACTCAAAACAGTAGTACGTATCACTTAGTCGGTCCAACAACTTAAACAATTTTACCTACTAGCAGAGTAAAAAGTATAGTCACTTCCATAAGTTTTGGTTTTGCCTTCTTTTTTTGGTGTCTAGAAAAAAATAATAATAATGTCGTTTAGCTCGTGCAGTTATAACGGCACCCGCGCATATGCACAGTCAAAGTTGGCTAGCATATTGCATGTCAAGGAAATGGCGAGACAGCTTAAGGTAAGAATAATATTAGTTCATTTGTTTTCCATTTTTTGTTGAAAGTACCAAATTGCAGATCTAAGTATAGTAACAAATTTCATTTTTTCTTGTGATCTCCGTAGGCAAGAAATGCAAGAGTAACCATCAATGCAGTACACCCGGGTATTGTAAAGACTGGAATAATCAAAGCTCACAAGAGCTTTATCACAGGCATGCACTGTTTCCTAGTTCTCGCAAGGAGCTTGGAAATGCCTAAAATGTACATTAATCTAACTTCTGAGAACCTTTCTGTGCAGATTCGGTGTTTTTTGTTGCTTCAAAGTTGTTAAAATCGGTATCTCAGGTATGTCTCATAAAAGGTTCTGTTATATCAAATGGTCCATGTCGAATAAACGAGCACAGATTACCGAAATACCTCTAGTGCTGTACTGCTGTTTCACGGGGTTGCATTCGCCGTGCAGGGTGCTTCAACCACATGCTATGTTGCTCTGAGCCCGCAAACGGAAAGCGCAACTGGTAAATACTTTGCAGACTGCAATGAGAGCGACTGTTCAGCTCTAGCAAATGATGAATCCGAAGCAAAAAAGTTGTGGAAGCAGACTCAGGCCCTTTTACGCAGACGACTATGCTATCCAGCAGCTTAATAGTAAACCTGCAGACTCAGTTATCATGTATATAAGCTCATTCATATGATATGTTGAACGGCAACACAGAAACCTTTTTTTTCAAGAGGAATTGAAGTACATGACAATAAAGCGACCCAAAATTTTCCCCTTACTCATCCTCTCAAGACTGTATACTCCAGTTCTATGCTAATATAATAAAGTAAATAAACTTTTTTCTATTGGGGTCTTAGATCTTAGGTTCACCCTACTAAAAAAAATCCCCTTTTTTTCTTGGTTTCCAATTTACTTGTGCTCAAAATAGGACTGATTCTCCAGCAAAACTATGATGCACATTTCAAAGCAAAAGGGAATCTAATACTTCGAACCAATATGAGGTGAATACTTTCAAGTTTAAATGCTTGCAGAGAGATATGGACCTTGCAAGCTGCTTAAACACTACTAGTGAAAACAAATAAATGAAGAAATAATATTTGTAAAATACGCTAGACAATAGTTGTTTTCTACAGACACCAATCAACCTTGAAAGCCAACAAATGCATCAGAATCAAAATAACAAAAATACGTTGATTAATATGAAAGATATACAAGCATTTTGGTAATAGAGAACCTTGGGATTGTCACCCATACATTCCATTAGCTGTTACTTAATTTTAATACATTAATGAAGAAGCAAAAGCACAAAAAGCAACATGGTGATGCTGACTAGTCATTAAGTTGCAAACGTCCATGAAACTCGAAACTCTTTCAATCAGATTAAGTTAAGAACCCTGCCTTGTATGTCAGCTGCCAAGCCCTCGAGTCATGAATTATGACCAGCAGAGAAGAGAAAATTGTGGATCTCATGCATCTAGCCGGTGCAAGAGCAGCCTCTACTTCATTTTTTACCTGACAAAATTTGCAACTCATATTCATGAGGATCTTTTCGCATAAAATGCCGTAACAAAACCAAAGAAACATAAAGCTTAACAAATAATTGAGAGATCTTACTTGGGCAGCTTTTATTTAAGAAACAGTGTTTAAAAAACAAACAAAAGAACCAATTTTTCTAATGCTTTTCTTTTCCCTTTTGTTGGCATTGCTAAGTTGCCAATACCAGAACTCTGCATTTTCGCCACTAAATATCACCAAAGGGTAATGAACTTGTGAAGTATACATCATATAAACATCAAATATCGCTGCCATGTTATATCTAAAGTACCACATTCTTAAACAATACAAAACTTCCAATTATAATGGAGTAAAATACTGACCCAAAAATTGACAGGAAAATATGTTTTGATTTAATATTTAACATTTAGGTAATCTGTAAGATACGCAAGATACTATGCCGTAATCTATAACTTGAACAAACACATACAAAGCATATTTGTAGCAGACCAATTGTACCAGTTAAACGAGGAGATCTACGAACAAATTCAGGAGATAGAATCGAACTGATTTCCTCCTTTCCTCTATTCTGTTTCTTGAATCGTCTAACAACTTCTCCCCTTTGAACTTGGTGCTCACTCTTTTTAGCCAAAGAGGCACTTCTGTCAACTGACAGTGACAAGGCTGGAGCAGAGGCAGAAACTATTGAAGATTCCTGACAAGGACTTGTTGACTGGGATGGTAAAAATCCTAGTGAACCATCAAAGGAAAAAGAACTTACAATCATGAAAAATGGCTAGCTTCTAGATGCAAATAAAAAAGCCTGATAATGCAATTTATAAAAAAAAAAAAATTTCAGGAGGCATGAATAAGATAGTAGTTAAATGCAACATCAGCAAGAATTGGGTAGAACCTCTATTTCTGCAATTAATTACTAGAAATAACAAGCCTAGATTCCACCAGAAACAGCTCTTATTGCCTTTCAAACTTCAGGATTTTAAGAACATAAGAGGTAAGATTTATACCTTGAGCAGCAGCCTCTTGAAACTTCTGCCTCAATATTCTGACAAACTTGAATAAACCGTTCGTTCTATTCAACTCGTGGATCAACCCCTTGATGTCATCCAAGTGCGGATCACAATCTAACACTGAAATTACAAACAAAGGGAGGAGGAACAAAAGGTCAATATGCAAGAATATTAGTTCATACTCATCATTATTACATGTCTAACAAACACCAACACGTCACTTACAGGAGTAAGTGTCATCTGCATGGCGAATTGTGAATGAAAATTCCTCATTTGGATTTTTCATACTAATATTCTTAAAAATGAACCTTACACCTGACAAATTGAAAACAGACATATGTAAGTCATATTTTTCAACCAGAATAATAATAATAATAATAATAACAATAACTTGCAGAACAAAAGAGATTTCAAATCTGA
Organism: Antiaris toxicaria; assembly: GCA_035233585.1. NCBI lineage: Eukaryota > Viridiplantae > Streptophyta > Magnoliopsida > Rosales > Moraceae > Antiaris > Antiaris toxicaria. The sequence goes on from CP141155.1 coordinate 6,319,037, forward strand.
GTTACCATGCCCGCCTTCAATATGAAAACCAAGAACCCTATTGTACCACGAAATGGCTTCTTGTATCTCATCTTTTCCATTTTGGCCACCTGTATCTTCAAATACTAAAAAATGTGTTCAAATCAATATCACCTAAAAAAAAAAAAAAAAGGGGGACGAAGAAAAGAGGAGCTAAGAACTAATATCTTCAATGCTATACGACTATGGACGCAGGGCTTGTAAGGAATTAAAACCTAGTTCCTACTTACAAGAGCAATACCAAACAAAGAAGAACAGCAAAATATAGAGAGAAAATACAAGATATTTAGCTGTTCACTCTCACTATGAGAGCTACATCGACTTTACCGCTACAAGGTGATCTCACACCTTACAATTTCCTCTTTTCTTAATCACTTTATCTTTCTCACTCAAAAAACGATCACCCTAGAAATTCCTTATGTTGGACAAGTATTAGGGAAAAAAAAAAAAAAGAGTGTAAAGCACCTTATAATTCCATTAAAAAAGGAAGTTTAACATGCAAATCCCAGTCAGCTGGGACAAGCTTAGAATGCGATAAGGCACCACGCAGCTGAACATGGCGTCTTTTATTAACTACTTGATAAAAGCCTACCCAGCTAGTCTCATGACAAGGAATTTGCTAGAATGACAACATTTAAAAGTGAATTGAGCAAAATGATTGTTTTTAATTTATACCGAGCACCTTGCAACACTTGCAGCGTAAATTCAAGAGGCACCCAAGTCATTTTGCAACATAAAATTTTTTAAAAATTCATAATACAAATGAGATTTGCCATTAGGTCCTTTTTTACAAAACACTCTCAAACAACAGCGAAAAAAAATTACCCAACGATTGCTGAGAAATAATTGCAATATACTCATCCCTCTTCGCTCTTTGAACTTGGACCTTCATTTTAAGTTCTTCAACTCTAGCTCTCGTAGCAGCAAGAGAGTCTATCAAGGCAATACGCTTAGCCTCTTTTCGGTTCTTCACTAAACAATAACAGCAAAAAAAAAAAAAAAGGCAAAACACACACGAATCAGATTACAAACACAACATGTGTATGTGTGTAGCGGGAAAAAAAAAAGGGCGAAACATATACGAATCAGATTACAAACAGAACATGTGTGTGTGTGTAGCAAAAAAAAAAAAAAAAAGGCGACACACATACGAATCAGATTACAAACACAACATGTGTGTGTGTAGCGAAACATAACACACACACACATGTATTTCACAGATTTGAGCACAATTTGCAACAAAAGTTCACATTAATTCAAATTTTAAATCGCCAACTAACAGAATCCAATACCTGATAGGGCTTTCACCAAATCATCTTCTGCTTCTCTCAACCTAGCTTTAACCTCCACAAGTTTACCTGTAAAAAATTCAACGAAAACGAAATCAAACCAAAAACTAAAACACAAAATTCAAACCAGAAATTACCAAATCGGCTGTTTCGGAAACCCTAGCACCATGTCCATCCGAAGAGAATTGAAATGAAGATCCTAATTTGGTATATAATCACAACAAAAAAAAAACCAGTAGAGAAGAAGAGGTGAGTTGAATTTCAGGGAAAATCGACCTTGAGATTGGCTGGTTTCTTGCACTCTGGAGCGAATCGACGAAAGGCAATCTCGCAACGACGCCGTCAAGCCGTCGGTCCTCTGGTCCATCGAGGGAATCTCCCTGACGCAGGCCAGACGGAGTGACTCCATCTTCTTGCTCACCGGCTCCTCTGATCCGCTATGCATTTTCTAGAGAGAGAAAGAGAGAGCGTTGTCGAGAGAGAGAGAGAGAGAGAGGGAGAGAGAGTTTTTTTTTTTTTTTTTTTTTTTTTTTTTTTGGGTTTCCTATTTTGAATGCGATTTGCTTATTAGCCCGCCATTTTGCGTCTTTTCGCTTTTCTTTTCTCTCCTTTTTTTTTTTTTTTTCCATCTCTTTTACTTCACCTTTTTCTGGTGGGAAAAGGTAAGCTTTCGCTGAGGTGTCATAATTTGATTGCTTAGATGAGGAGAGTAAAAGATTCTATTCTAGGCTCAGCCTCTGCCAATCATTCGAGTTGGGCTTCCGTTTGCTTTTTTTTTTCGGAAATGGATTGACCCAAAATATTTTGTTAGATTATTTTTGATAATCTACAGAATTACTTTTGATAATCTATCAGATTATGTGTTGTTTTTAATATAAATTTGGCAGTCGTTTTTACCAAATCAATTTACCCGATTAAATTTTAGTACCAACCCAAATAATATGGCAAATAGCTTGTTTACTTAGTAATTTTATTATTTGCTGCTAATTATTCCAAATGTTTTTAAAACATTTTGTTTACTTTAATAATTATTTATAGTAAAAATGTTTATTTACTTCTTTCTCTCAAAAACTTATAGCATGATTTGTAGAATTGCCTAAGGCATATCTTTTGATTATTGTCTCAATTATTATAACTTTTGAAGGACTCAACTCGTATATCCTTTTATTCATGTTTCATTTATATCTTTCTAATAATATCATGATTCATTAAGAAAAAATATATATATATACTTTATTACAATATTGAATATAAATAAGGAGATATATAATCTAAATCCCCAATTAAATAAATATATAGGGTCAGAAAAAGGAAGCAAAGAAACATAAAATGTTAGTTAAGAGGTTATTTTTACAATTTTCTGTAATTTTTTTAATACTTTAATTTTAATATCTCTGTTACGGATTTTGAATATTTAGAACACCAAAAAAAAAAAATTCTTAATCAACATGGAGAAATATAAACCGTACAAATAAATTGTGGATCTAAACATCGAGAGTTTATGGCATGACAACTAATTTTCTCTGTCAATGAGTCGAGGAATGTCGTAAAAAGAAAAAAAGAAAAGAAAAAAAACTCACCGTAGGATTTCTACTAATTAAGAACTTTGAAGTTCTAGATTTCTACCACATAAACAAGTAGATAAAAATTATATATATATATATTAGAATTATCTTATGGGTTAAAAGTAATACACTAAAATAACATCAATAATCTCGCAGATATCATCGGAATAAAAAGTGATCGCCGGCAAATGCGCCTTTTTTGGTCTTTGATGTTTCGATAAGTAATTATCTTTCTATCAAATACATTAGTGTTTCTGATGCCCTTTTGATATTCCCGTAAGCTTACTCATAACACCTTTTAAAGAAGGCATCCTTTGGCTAGTGTCCACGTCTTGACAATACATGCCTTTCAAACCCACCTAGCACTTGGCACTCTCATTAGCTCACGTTTGGTTAGCTAATCAGTGGGGCAATAGTTTACCAAAGCCATGACCAGTAGCTGATATCCAACAGGATGATAAGCCACAAGTGAGTACCTGTGACAATCAAATTTTAGAATTCTAGCTTCGTTTCTAATTTTAACTTGGCTTAAAAAAAAAAAAATAGAGAGATTCACTTGAAGTTGTGGAAGTGCTTGCGTATAGGATGTGTGTGTACTATAGAGGCTGATGTAGGTGATTGTACTTCTTAGAGATAACTAATTCAGCCAATTTAGTTGGCGGAAATATGTCCTAATTCAGCTTAGCTCAATAACAAGTTTGCTTTTATATCAATATTTAGGGGGCGTTTGGTAAACGCATTATATTTTAATTGTATTTAAATGAAATTTGTTTTTTGAATGCTGTATTTGATTGAAAATTATTTGTTTTATATTTGAATGAAATGTGTGTTTGAATGAAAAGTATTTTAGAGTTGAAAATTTGATGTGATTGATAAAAGTAGAGATAAATAGTGGAGTTGAAAAGTTGATGTGATTATTTTAAAAAATTTTTGAATAGTAATTATTTTCGTAGCACTGTTAAAATATTTGTGTCTGATGTAAAATTATATTGTATTTGAATAAAATTAAAATACAATTTTTTTGTCAAACGACACCTTAGTTGTCCTCAAACGATGTATATACCGTTTAGTTAGTATCTAACTATACTAATTAGAGTGTTTGCTGCTTGATTAGGTGTCATATTAAACTAGAGTTTTGAATTTCTTTTCCATGTGTCCATAGTCCAAACAACCGGCATATATAAGTATATATTACGGTATATAGTTAGAAACAAAACAATTCAATCCCAAGCATATAAACTTCTCTTGCTATCCAGTACTACTCATTGTCAAAGACTTCAACCCTTCTTAATCATATTCCTTTCTCAACCAAACTCTCAACTCTCTTGCTCTCTAGTCCTCTTTTGCTTCAAGAAGTTAAATCTATCTAGTTACTGTATAGATTAATATCCTAGCATTCATTTCAAAAGTATGAAGATTTGATTTTTGTTATCCAAGCTAAACCAAAGCCAAGTTAAATAGAAAGCATGCATACATATATATATATATTGATATGGTATATGCTTGTTTGATCTTAAGTTATATTAAGTACTTTAATAGAATTTGTTTAATTTTAATTTTTTTAGTTGTTACTGTATGGCTAAATTGGTTTAGTGCAGTTGGTAGGTTTGATTGTTATATATGTCAATTGAAACATACCAATTAGAAGTGATTATTATTGGCAGAATTATTTTATTTTAGAATAAAGATTTTGTACTAAACTAAGTTATTTTATTTTGTGGTAATTGAAGTGGGCGTGTATTGGGTTTAGAAGGAATTATTTTTATGTTTCATGGAACTGTACTAGATAATCAAAAGTTTAGTTATCGACTGTATATATTTTGCTTATACACAACATAGAGTAATGAAGTATCTCTATGATGTTAGTTTAATTAGAGCTTTGAGCAAAAGGGTTTTATGAGCTATCGGCTATGTCAATTACAACATTTGATGGAAGATGAGGTAAGTGGAAACTCTCAGTTGCTCACAAGAATAATATTATGTGTATGGTGTGCTTATTGATATCATGAATTTATTTTACAATTCATTTTACATTGACGAGTATGATTGCATGAGCATGAAAAGCATGTTTTCATGATTTTTTATTGACAAGTTGACATTGTACCAAATGAAGATTTTATAAGGGTATGATGCTTGGTCTTGTGGTTTCAATAGACAAATAAAAGTTAGGTGAATCGCCTAAGAACAATAAGTTTCCAAGAAAGAGTAAGTCTCATGAGTAAAGTTAAAGAACGGTTTGTTGTCGTTGCAAAACCAATATCATACTAAGAGGTCTAAATGAAAGTTTTTTAGTAAATAAAAATGTATAATAGTCATTAAAGCAGCTTTTCGAGATACATTGAAATATTTTTAACATGAATGTTTTTACTTGCTAAGCTTTTGCTTATTATAATTTTTGTGGTGTAGACAAATAGTGAATTAGAGTTACAAGTTAACTGAGTAATAAGGTCCAAGATCTCATAACTAGCATATTAAGCTCTTAATCTGTATAATGATTTTATATTACTTCAACTGTTTATAAATATTTCAAACAAAAATATATATTTCTAATCATGCAAGTTTAAGAGAAGTAAAGCCTTTAAAACTAGCTTTAAGAGCTATTCCATAGTTGACCTACTAGCCTAAGAGACGTTATTGTACCCCTTGAAGGACCGTTTGTGGAGGACATCCCTCAAGGCCACAGATCGCCAAGCAAGTTCCCTCCGGGCCCTCCTTTAATTATGAGTAGCGTACGTTAGCATGAACTCCTTGAGGTTTTTTTCTAAATCATAATACTATAGTTTTCCGTCAACCTTGTAATCTTGCTTGTCTTGACTGATACATGTCTGAAAATGAAAACACGGTCTAAGGAGGAACAAAACAACTATGGATGGGGCTATAACCCAAAAAAACACGTTGGTAAGAATGAGGTTCCACCTTGTGAGCTGTGTAGGGTGCTAAATAGGGATAGCACCTTGATGATGCCCCCAACAATGATATTATATCTTACACTTCCTCTTCACATGTGGGTCTAGACAAATATAAATGCCCTTAGCATTGACCTATCAAGAAGAAGAATATTGTTAATATCCAATATGGGCCTATCAAAGGAGACAACATGCCTAGACATGAAAGATAAAATTATAATTATAAAGGTTCCATCTCAAGAAATTTCAACTCTAATACTACATTAGTTTATCAATCACTTCTAAAAACTTAAAATTTTTAGGAGGTCAACTAATAATAATATTATATTCTAATAGTCATGATGATCATGAAACTAATAATCCTTTCCTCCAAGCGAATGTGCACCCTAAATGATTAGTGACACTATAGGTTTTTTTTTTTTTTTCTAAATCATAATACTATAGTTTTCCATCAACCTTGTAATCTTGCTTGTGTTGACTGATACATGTCTGAAAATGAAAACACGGTCTAAAGAGGAACAAAACAACTACGGATGGGGCTATAACCCAAAAAAACACATTGGTAAAAACGAGGTTCCACCTTGTGAGCTGTGTAGGGTGCTAAGTAGGGATAGCACCTTGATGGTGCCCCCAACAATGATATTATATCTTACACTTCCTCTTCACATGTGGGTCGAGACAAATATAAATGCCCTTAGTATTGACCTATCGAGAAGAAGAATAATGTTAATACCCAATATGGGCCTATCAAAGGAGACAACATATCTTGACATAAAAGATAAAATTATAATTATAAAGGTTCGAACTCAGGAAATTTCAACTTTAATACTACATTTGTTAACCAATCACTTCTAAAAACTTAAAATTTTTAGGAGGTCAACTAATAATAATATTATATTCTAATAGTCATGATGATCATGAAACTAATAATCCTTTCCTCCAAGCCAATGTGCACCATAAATGATTAGTGACACTTTCCGATCGAGCATGAGCTAGAGTGCCACATTGCCACTCTCTCCTCAAGAAGATGCAAAACTCTCGGTGCCTTACAATCCCCCTTTTTTGGGTAGGGCTAGATCAACTTTTAAACCCTCCACTAATCAGTCCAAGTGCTAACTCATTGCCCCATCCTGTCCCGTCCCCGCGAAAAGTGAGATTTGTAGCCAAAATCATTAGTATCATCTCAAAATCACTATTGGAATAAGAAAATACCAAAAAAGAAAAAGGAAACAAACAAACAAATTAAAAAGATGATCCCTTGAGTTTGGCCTCACATCTGCTGTGAAATATAAACCAATAACATGCAGGATCACCCTTTGCACATGGGAAATTATATGTCACTCCACCTACAAGTCTAAAATGTATTGTTTACATAAGGAAGGAGCATAATCATTATTATGAACATGACCAAACGCCGATGTAAGTATCCAAAATATGCTTGTTTCCCAAGAAAATCAAAATAAGTTTGGAATTTCAACACATGCTTGTTTGAGAGAGGACCCCATCTTAATTATAGGGCAATGAACTTTTAGGAGGCAAATTCATATTTTTGGCTCTCTAATTATTGTAAATACACAACTTAACTCATCCGCCTATGTCGTTATCAAGTATTAATATCTCCTCACAAGAAGGAAAGAATCTTATTAGATACGAGGAAAGAAACCCTTTCCAACAGTGTATTCTTATTATTTATACCAATTCAAAAATAATTTATTATCTTAAATTTCCTATCTTATTAATTGTTCCCTTAAAAATCTAGAGTTTGAATCCTCTACTCCTACTTTCAAAAAAAATAATAAAAATAATAAAATAAATAAAAACTTCTCGATGAGCACTTAATAGTGTGTAATTTAATTGGGGTAATTTGTGCATTAATTTTCTAAAAACATCTTCAGGTTAGGTCACCTTCAAATCGGTTGATATGATAAAGAAGCAACACGACTTGATAATTGGTTCATATATTCATCACTAAAAAGAATGTCAAAATAACATAACTGATCCAATGATGTAAGTATCACAAATTCTTTGATAAAACAAATAGTATCCTTGCTATGTATACATATACGATCCAAATCTTCTGTCTAATTTTTAGCGTTTCAAATGGTGTATAATCAATAATATCATACTATATCGTTTTAAAAATTTTGAAATACTTTAAAACTAATTCTTTATATTTTAAAATCTAACTTTATTTAATAATGTATCATAATATAATTGTTTATACACTATTTGAAACATTAAAATTGGTAAGAGATCGTGGCTTCATACATATACATGTCAATAATATCATGAATTAGGTTCGGGCAATAATTTCTCTTCACAGACAAATATTCTATCACTGGACTGGGATATAATATAGTTGATTTTGAACTTTGAACAACCAACTGACAAAAAGAAGATTAACACTAAATTTATGTATGAGTGGCTCTCCAAATGCCATGGTCCATGCACAAAGTAATTTACTAATTACTAGATAATTTAGAATGACCACAATTCAGTCTTAAAGAAGCATTAATGTAAAGCAAGGCATAGTCACTAAATAATTGTATGATTAGCTACTTTTCAATCTTCAAATTTGTTTGTGACCTTTCTTTAGAGCCGAAAGAAGAAAAAAGCCAGTTAAGTTGGCAATTAACCTTGAAAGAAGAGAAGAACACATTCAAATATGCAAGAAAGATATATTATTACTAAAAGATTAGTATTAGTTTGACGTATGCTCAAGTGGAAGCAAAAGAACAAAAACCACCAACAAAAAGAGAGGGGAAAAAACATTAATGTGTATTTAAAAAACAAATGGAATGCACATTTCAAAAAAAAAAAAGTCAACAACAACAACAACAACAAGAGATGCATGGGAAACCCCTCGAAGGAAGGAATATAATGGCCTCCATAAAGAGCTAATTAAAATACGACTCTAACCATAATAGTAAAATATAAAGTGTTTTATAAGTAATATAGAAATAAAATATTTAATAGTAATAAAATAAATTATTACAACATGTCATTTTACCGATAAGGGTTTATTTTGAATTCGTTAAATTTATATTCAATTCTGTTAATTTTTGCATATATTAATTTTCATGTTGTTTTATTACATTCAAAACTTATATATCAGTAGATTTCTTAAACAAATATAGTGATAAATTAAATTATACTATGTAATGCACGTATACCATCCAGTTGTGTGGTTTGCAACCGTGTTGTGGAGCCATAGAGGCCATGCTTTTTAAAAGGTTTCCTGGTCAAAATAATCACATGATTGACAAACAATATGGAATTAATAAATGACGTTTTTCATTGGGATTAATGTTTAATATCGTACTTGTTTATCACTCAATAATTGTACAAAAGCAGCAAATCGATCCAATAATTTGCACTGCCAGTATTAAAGGAGATATTCAATATTCCGCATGGCTTTTTTATTAATGTTATTTTGAAATTGTCTTGTACCAAAAAAAAAAGTCAGTGAATAAACATATCGTGTATGATGATAGAGATTGCCAAGACTTGAAGAAAATGTCATCAAAGAAAAATATTGGTAACCTGATAGCAATATGGTCCATTTAGATATAAAGTATAATTTTATTTAAAAAAGAAAAAGATAAACTGTTTCAATTAGCTTTTTATCATTTGAATCCCTTTTTTTGCAAAAATAATAATAATAATAATAAAGCCAAAACTCACTCCCAAATGCATCATGGATGACAAACACTCAACATGACGAACAAGAATTGAATATGAGTCAAGTGCATCCCAATAAGGATAAAGTATGGCAGCCAAAGATGTTTGGATAAACCGATTTGCCAAAACTTGAAGCACTTTAATTTTTTAATTTTAATGTTATATTTTATTGAAAAAAAATAGAAGCTTTTGGAATCACTAACTCGGGAAATGCACAGCATCCTAGACTAAGAGAATCTTTAATATAATGTCAAATTAATATATTAATAGTAAATTTTGATAGTTGGATAAAAAAATTACTCTCTAATACAATACTATCTTTCATATTAAATTTGTCATATGTTAAACTTTATGTTAAATTTATCACAAGATATAAATAATGCCAAATTTCACTTTTAATTTTTATTATCAAATCAAATATTTTGATTCTTAATACCAATGCCAAGGTATAGGTAATGTCGAATTAATGTGCCAATGGTAAATTTTGGTATTTTGATGAAAAAAATACTCTCTAATGTAATGCTATCTTTCATATTTGATTTGCCATATACTAAACTTTACAGTAAATTTATCACAAGATATAGGTAATGTCAAATTTCACTTTTGATTTTTATTGGTTGTTGCCTCATATAATTATTATAATAATTTTATTTTTATTTATTTAAATACTAAAAATTCACTTTTACAGTTTTTAAAGCACAATAATGATAATAAAAAGTAGAAATAGCATAATGTATCTGAGTATAAAGTAAGAAATACTATTTTTCACAATATTTTGTAACAAATATATTGCATAAGCATAACTTTATGAAGTCATACTCATCAATAGCAAAAGTTCATGATTTTAGAAACATTTCGAGCTTTTAATTAATTAAGACAAAATGTACTCACTTTTTAAGTTTTTGGGTGTCCTTGTTTTAAAAATTAAAAATTAAAATTTTTGGAATGGAAAAATTTTTTGTCCAAAAGTGAAAAGTTATTTAGATGAGTAAAAAAATTTTGGGTGTGTTTAGTTCATGGATTAAATTTGGAATAAATTGATATTTTATTATTAAAATTAATTGACTTAATAAATTTTATTGACTTTTTAGAAAAAAGCAAAACTGAATTCAAAATTTTAAAATCGGACTCATGAACCAAATATATTTGAATTCTTTTCTAGAGAGAAAAGTTTTTTTTGATATCCAAAAGTGAAAAATTTTTTATACTCGTGCAAGAAATTTAAATAATTTACTTTTCAAAAATGGACTTTTATTTTTTCCATTTTCCAAACAAACAGAAACTACAAAATATTGAAAAGAAAATTTATTAGGAAAAAGCAGCGATGCAAAGTAAGTTTGATTGGTAAAGGTCTAGGGCATACATGCCTAATATTGGATCAAAAGTTGAATTAATGGACCATAATGAAACAATTACTAATTAGAAATATGCCTTTAGTAATTAGAATAATGCATCTTTAGATCATTTATTAATATAATTATAAACGTGTGAACCTACCAAATTAAGAACCTTATCTATGTGATATATATATATATATAATTATTGGTTTTCTCATTATTTAAGAATATAGAAGTGCCCAGAGAACACTACATATATATTAGGTATACTACTGTAACAACATCTTATTTCGTGGAATATCCATTGCCAAATAGCTTATAATAATAAACAAAATTTCATTGAAGGAATCCTTTCCCACTAAACGCACAAACGGATACCGACAAAAAAAAAAAAAAAAGAGAGAGAAATTAAGACCAAGAACGTTGAAAGCCATCGCAAAACATCGAATCCCTGCTTCACCATAAATCTTCATATAATTATTATTTTTCCAATAATTTCCTCCGAAAAAGGTACTTGCTACAATGAAATATCCTATTATTTATCCTGTACTAATGCATGTTTTCTAATATCAAATCTTATTAAAATTACATTAAAATAAATTAGATATATATATAATTTTAACAGAAATTGATACAGATCTCACGGTTGCAAGCAAAGTCATGCATGTTTGTAGTTATTTTTTTTTTCATACGTTATATTTACTATTAAATTCTCCCTAAAAAGATAAGTAAATATTCATACATATACAAGTGTGTGTATATGTATGTATGCATGCATGTATATAATTGTATATGATACGATTTAGATAGTGATGTTCCACGTTGGAACACCCATATTCAGCAAGGAAAACAAATAGTTTTAATTATTAAAACGAGAGAGTGAGAGTGAGAGAGAGAGAGAGATAACATAAAGTAAGAAATCGTCAACTAAGCACTATTAATTAATTAAAACTTGGCATCTAACAAATAAAATTTTGTTTTTCTGAACGACCATATTATATTTAAAACGTAACATATTAAAATAAAACCGTAATATAATGTTTATCCTACGTAATATTTATGTTAAAATGATCTAATACTATTTTGGGATATTAAAAGAATATAATAATAGTTTGGGATAATTTAATTTTTTGGTGATCATCTACTCTTTTAACGTCAACACTGTGTTGTATAAGTGTGTAACATTAATTTGGGATAATTAACATTAATCATGTCCTTCTAATGTAAGTGTAATATATAATAAATATTGTGTTATGTTTTGCACTTCTACTTGTCCTGTTGAAATAGTCGGGAAGGACTAGAGAGGCCCCTCTCCTCAACATATACTTTCATAATAGCCTTCTAGTTAACCATTTTATAACTATTAGCACCTAATACAAAATCATGACTTTGCTACTGTAGATATGTGTGTGTGTCTGTGTATATATATATATCTATATCCAAATTTTATTGTTTCAGCTGATGACATGCATGCATAAAAGTTAACGAGGTAATTATTTGAACAATGATTAGTATGCAATGATGCTAACTACACAGTGAAAATATGTTTATGGTCGCAGTGAAGGGCCTAAAAATGAAATCTATAATGGCCATAGTGAATTTGATGTATGATAATTACTAAGAAACTAATTGTGGAATCTTCCAGCATCTTTGGTTGTGGAAGATCAAATCAGGACCCATCATGGATACATGTGTACGAAAGCTTTACTTGCAACCCAATATACAGCACTAGCCTCCAATAAAAATTAAAACCAAATTTAGATTAGATTAATTCACCGATTTAATTTAATCTAACTTACAAATTAAGTTAAATTATTCAAATTGATTTTATCTGATTAGGACTTATTTTTACTATTTTTTATCTCTATTTTCATTATTTTAACACAATTTTTAATATATATTATTTTTATTTTTATAATTTTTAATACAAGTTAAATTAAACTAAATTAAAACAAAACGTCAGATATAACTTAATTTTTAAATTAAATTAAATTAGATGGACAAATAAACACACACCGAATCATTTGGAACCTAGCTAACAGCTAATTCTAATTATCTTATATATTTATATAAATTTTCATACTAAAAGAAAGAGAAAAAGGTTAACCCTCCGGCACAAAAGTTTACATATATATTAAAAAAAAAAAGTGGAAAGAAATTGGAATTATTGGATATATCTCACTTTAGCCGCCATTACACATAAACAAGAAAAGACAGATTAGGTGGGAAAAGAGGGTTTCTTCAGCAACATTTCATGATGTGAAAAATAATATTAGCCTATTTTGATTTTGATTTATTTGTTTTGTCACCTCCAGTGAACTGTCTAATTAAGGTTGATGCAAATTGATTGGTCTAATTACCAGGGAGAGATATCTCATTTAAAAAAAAAAAAAAAAAAGCTTGTAATATTACGAATCTGTGCGGAGAAATGCCTTCCTTTCTTTCTTTCTTTTTTTTTCAGAGAAGATGATCCATTGTAATAAAATCAGTAGTTAAACCATTGTGGAAGGATTTTCTCGTGCACTTTTTCCTAAATCCAAAAAAGAGATAAAATTGAGCTTCTCAAGAAAAAAATGTTCGACTCTTTCAAACACCCTCCACCTATGGTGTTGGTTCTCTTGATTGATAGTATAACAAACCTATTATCAAGGTCAACATTGGACTCGTTTAAGGCTTTGTTGAAACTTCATTTGAGTTTTAAATAAATTATACTTATTTATTTTTAATTTTTTAATTAATAAAAATTATAATTAATTTTTAAAAAGTTAACTAACTTAAATATAAAAATTTTAACTTTAATTAACGATCCAAATAGAGCTAAAATCTTCTTAAATTGTCGTTCAAATGCTATATATCAAAGTGATAAATCTAAACAAGTTACCACAACCACATTAAAATGTGAGTGGACTAAATTTACTACCCCTAAAGAAAATGAATAGATCCTATCAAAGAGAAGTGAAAAACCCCTAATGATCTCCTCTTCGGCAGAATTGATTATTGAATTTTGAAATTAAAATGGGAAGTATTAATATAAAACTATGCTTAATTCATAGGGTTCCGTTATCACTTTGGTAACCAACTTAAAACGAGCATGTATGCATATATACACACACACGTATTGTTAGATTAAAAAAAGTACGATCGTGTGTTCTACAAAGCCATGATTTCTTTTAGTAGTACTAGATATCATGATCTATGGGAATGAAAAATCATATCTTAATGTTGTGGTGGAAAACGAATAAAAAAGATAACATGTATGGTGACCCCATATAATGGCCCCAGTTGAAAGTGGTCGATGTACATACAAATGACAAGAAATTGGTGAAAGCTATAACACAGAAGGAATCGTACATCTCTTTTGCCTACAGCGTTTTCAGCTCTAAGAGGGACATTAAAAAAAAAAAAAAAAAAAAGCTACATCTAGTTATTAGTGTAAATTCTTAAACTATTTCAAGTTCAAAGTTCTTCACTAGCTCCAATTTTTGTTACTACGTATGATACCATTTTAGCATATGAGTGACTTTTTACTGAGATTCTAGGGATCATAGACTCTATTAGTGAGAACAAGATTAGAAGGTCAAGATCACCAATAAATTATATTTATATCAGGAGAGAAATGATTTCAAACAATATAGTGTATTTAATAGTCTGTTTGAATTATTAATTTTAAACTATTTTTAGTATTATTTTAAATTTTGTACTATATTCTCTTAAAAAAAAATTTGAACTGACAAATTAAATATACTTTCTTAAACTTATGATTTAAATAGAATTTAGATTTACATGGACAAGCTGGATATGCTTGCATATACAATGCGATATATCCCAATTATGTCAACAAGTTGGCTTAAAATGTATTTTACAATCATAAGCAGGCATCTAAATGACATAGCTACATGTTCTTATCCCCATAAAATTAAAACTTCAAATTCTAGCATGATTACAAATAGCTTCTTGATCAACAAATCATATTCCCTATAATAGCCTTCTGCTTTATATCTAAAATGACCTCGTACCACAAAATCTTTTTTCCCAAGGAGAATTTAGTTTTGCTTGCTTTGCAATTAGAATTTTATGGCTCCAATTGTCCAACTAATCATGGAAGAAAGAAACATAGAAAATGAGAAATCCATCGAATTATAGGGGACTCTTTTTTTTCCTTTTTTTTTTTTTTTTTATCCTTTCTTTCTTTTGGCATTAAGGAAAGATGAAATAGTTGGGGGAGTTGTCTACTTTTGATGGGGTGTGCTTGTCTTTTCCTCATTTGCCAACGACACTGATCAAAAGACCGAACACCAAAAAGCTGTCCTACACCTTGGCCGGATTGGCCCTTTAAACAACTCAATCTCTCTCTCTCTCTCTCTCTCTCTCTCTCTCTCTCTCATGTGCAGCCCTTTACATCTCATGCCTAGATTCCTAATTGGACATACTTGTAAGATAATTTGAGTAAAATAATATCAACCCCACAGAACGGTCACGAGGCAAGCAATATCTGTGACCATATATCTTATATAAATTTGTGTATATATGTACACACATAATATATATTAATAATGAACCCAAAAATCCAAATGGTTCATAATTATCAGAGAAAAGTGTGGACAATTGTAATGACACGAAATCACGTGATCAACTTTAAATTTATGATCTCCTACCAAGCCTTAAAATGGGTTTTAATTGAAAAAGGGTGCCAGAATTTGTAGGCTGAAATTGAATTGCACCAAGTCAAATGGTTGGATCTAAGTTTTATTTATTTATATAAAATCAAATGTATGCTGAATTAAGTGTAATTCAGAAGAACCTTATAAATTTGGTCATAGTTGGCAATATTACTATTAAATTTGGATTTGTATATGATATAAATGCAAATTTTGACAAATTAGAATTTGGAGGACAAACGGATCGTACCATATCTCATCTTGCCATCTGATCCCATGTCCATGTCCAAAGTATTGCTTTTTTTAAATATTATAACAGAGATCTAAATCTAGGGCACTCTCCATTCCAAAAATAAAAATGAAAAAACTGAAAAACTCAGTTTTAACGGTAGGATAAAAAGTCTTCATCTGATTTGAATGTTTTAACCTAAATGAGAAATGGACACAACAGGCTTGATAAATCATGGCAGCATCCTCTTGCAGCTTTGTTTTTTCTAATGTCCATCTTTTTGCAGCTTTTTAAAGTACTTTAAAGGGTGATTTTGGACATAAACCCGTAGAGTTTAATTAATGCAATTCCCTACTCCACAACCCACAGGAAGTAAGTATCCTAGGAGTGCAACTTGTTAGGTATATAAATATATATTTTTGTTGATCATATAAATTCCAAAATGGTACTTTCAATTAATTTTTCTCCAATCCCCTAATGAAAAAAAGCCAATGTTGGCTCTAATCTCATCCAAGCTCAAAGGTTCAAATATCATTCTCACTTCAAAAGATTTTTCCTTTTTCTTATTCCTTTGTGAAGTTAAGCCCTATGGGATGGGACTTTAGCCCACTTAGAGTGTAGTTTTTTAATCCTTGCTTATAACTCCACCTATAACAGAGGGTGAGTCAGACCCCTAAAGATTGCTAGTTGGCCAAATTTAAGATCCATACAAGAAACATTTATTTGAAAATTACAAAAAATTAAAATAGTTAAAATTGAAAATAAAAATTAAAAAAAAATCTATATGAATTGGATTAGAAACCACTCCCACATAAGCCCTTACACACACGTAGGTACACACGTTGTTAAAATTAAAAAGGATCATTAATGTTCTGTCGGCCCTGATCTTTTTTTTTTTTTTTTTAATTTTGATATTTATCAATGCAACCGAAATGACCTAAATCAGTTTAATTCCAAGAACTAATTGGCCAAGAATGATGCAACCGGCGATAGGCTTTTCTATACAAATGGGATGGTTTCACTTCCCATCTCTTTTTCTAATATCTTACGGAAAAGTCCAAGAGAAAATGAAAGATTATAGTCCCTGTACAAAAAAAAAAAAAAAAAAAAAACTTGTGAAATAGATAAGCAAGTTCCCACAATAGAATTGTAGACAAACGTCACTCATTCACTCTCCCACATATCCCTCTCCCTTTCTCTCTTTCTCTCTCTCTCTCTCTCTCTCTCTCTCTCTCCCCTTTTGAATTAAAAAAACAGTAATCCCCACTTCCCCCCACCTCACCACCACCATAAACAAATGCAGAAAAAACAGCCCTCCAAAATTCCATTTCCTCTCTGCACAAACATCACTTGGATCCGGAGATTCTGGGTCTTTCCCAATTTCTTATTACATATACACTACTAACTTGACAACCCAAAAAGGAAAAAAAAAAAAAAAAAAAAGAAATGAAAAACACGCACAATAGACTCATAGACACAACATTATAGCCCACCAAGACATGATCATTTGGTTCCATCCTAAGCTTATTAAGCTCAAACTCAAACAAACCCACCCTTCCTTTTTCTGTTTCCTCACCTCCTCGTTGGAGTTTGTGGCCAAGTTAGTAGTTGTAATGCCTCTTAACCCAATATTATGGACCATCTCTTCCTTCCTCTTATTCCTCTCCTTTTCCCTCACCACCCACTTCCCTTGCATGGCTTTAGCCCTCAACCAACAAGGCCAAGCTCTTCTCTCATGGAAGCAGTCCCTCAACGGCTCTCTCCAATCCCTCTCCAATTGGAACCCCGACGACAACACCCCGTGTTCCGGCTGGTTCGGCGTAAACTGCAACTCCAACAACGAGGTTGTCGGACTCAACCTTAGGTACGTAGACTTGCTAGGCGAAATCCCGTCCAACTTCTCCTCCCTATTGACCTTAAACACTCTTGTTCTGTCGGGGACCAATCTGTCCGGTTCGATCCCGAGAGGGATCGGTTCGCTGTCGAATTTGATCGAATTAGACCTCAGCGACAACGCCCTGACCGGAGAAATCCCGAGCGAGATATGCGGGTTGACGAAGCTGGAGAGGCTGATGCTGAACTCCAACGAGTTGGAGGGAACGATTCCTGATCAGATTGGCAATATAACGAGCTTGACATGGCTGACTCTTTATGATAACCAGCTCAGCGGCGGAATTCCGAGCAGCATTGGGAGGCTGAGCCGGCTCGAGGCGATTCGAGCTGGCGGAAACAAGAACCTGGAAGGTCCCTTGCCTGATGAGATTGGAAACTGTAGTAATTTAGTCATGTTGGGGTTTGCTGAGACTAGTATCTCTGGCTTTCTTCCTTCCACCATTGGAAGGTTGAAGAAGCTTCAGACTTTAGCCATTTACACCGCTCTTCTCTCCGGTCAGATCCCGCCCGAGCTCGGAGACTGCGACCAGCTTCAGAACGTCTACTTGTACGAGAATTCTCTCTCCGGATCGATTCCCCGCGGGTTGGGGAAGTTGAGGAAGCTCCAGAATCTTCTTCTGTGGCAGAACAACCTGGTCGGGACTATTCCGCCTGATATTGGGAACTGCGTTGAGCTTTCGGTGATCGACGTGTCAATGAACTCGTTGACCGGAAGCATTCCGACGTCGTTTGGGAACCTGACGGAGCTCCAGGAGCTACAGCTGAGTATGAATCAGATTTCCGGCGAGATTCCGGTGGAGATCGGGAACTGCGTGAAGATCACGCACATTGAATTGGACAACAACCAGATCGAAGGGACGATTCCTTCCGAGATTGGAAACCTCTCGAATCTGACATTGATGTACCTGTGGCAGAACAAGCTCGAAGGGAACATTCCGTCGTCGATTTCGAATTGTAAGAATCTAGAAGCCATTGATTTGTCGCAGAATTTTCTCACCGGATCGATCCCGAGTGGAATCTTCGAGCTCGAGAGGCTTGGCAAGTTGCTTCTTCTGTCCAATAATCTGTCCGGCCAAATTCCGCCGGAGATCGGGAACTGCTCGTCGCTGATACGGTTTAGAGCAAACGACAACAAGCTGACGGGAGTGATTCCGCCTCAGATTGGGAACTTGCGGTTTTTGAATTTCTTCGATCTTGGATCGAACCGGATCACCGGAGTCATACCGGACGAGATCGCCAGCTGCCGGAACCTGACGTTCCTCGATCTGCATTCGAATTCCATCGCCGGAAACCTTCCCCGAGGCTTTGAACGGCTCGTCACGCTGCAATACGTCGATTTCTCGGATAATTTGATTGAAGGAACACTAAGTCCCGGCCTCGGATCGCTGAGTTCACTCACCAAACTCATCCTAGGGAAGAACCGATTCTCCGGAACGATTCCAAGCGAGCTCCAATCCTGCTCGAAGCTGCAATTGCTAGACCTGAGCGCGAATCACCTCACCGGACCCATTCCGGCCAGCCTTGGGAATATTCCGGCGCTGGAAATCGCTCTGAATCTAAGCCGAAACAATCTCTCCGGCGTAGTACCGGAAGAGTTAACGACCCTGGACAAACTCGGGATTTTGGATCTCTCCTACAACCAGCTGACCGGCGACCTCCACGTCCTCGCCCAAATGCAGAACCTCGTGGTCCTCAATGTATCCAACAACGCCTTCTCTGGGCGCGTGCCGGACACGCCCTTCTTCGCGAAGCTCCCGCTGAGCGTCCTCTCCGGCAACCCCTCCCTCTGCTTCGCCGGCGACAGTTGCCCCTCCGACGGCAGCAGCTACGGCGGCGTGAGACACACGGCGGCGGCCCGCGTGGCCATGATCGTCCTCCTCTGCACCGCCGGCGTCCTCCTCCTGGCGGCGCTCTACATAGTCGTGGGGGCGAAGAGGCGTGGCGCCGGTGGGCCCGACGAGAGCGACCTTGAAGCCGATGGTGACGTGGAGATGGGCCCACCGTGGGAAGTCACGCTTTTCCAAAAACTCGAGCTATCCATATCCGACGTGGCGAAGTCAGTGACACCTGGCAGCGTCGTAGGACGAGGCCGAACCGGCGTCGTTTACCGAGTCGAGATCCCCTCCGGAACGACCCTCGCCGTGAAGAGATTCCGGGCGTGGGAGAAGTGCTCGGCGGCGGCGTTCTCGTCGGAGATCGCCACGCTGTCGAGAATCCGGCACCGGAACATCGTCCGGTTGCTCGGCTGGGGAGCCAATCGGAAGACGAAGCTTCTCTTCTACACTTACATGCCCAACGGGAACTTGGCTTCGTTGCTTCACGAGGGGAGCGCAGGATTAGTCGAGTGGGACACCCGGTTCAAGATAGCGCTGGGCGTCGCCGAGGGCCTGGCTTACCTGCACCACGACTGCGTCCCTGCCATCGTGCACCGGGACGTCAAGGCGCATAATATCCTCCTCGGCGAACGATACGAGGCTTGCTTGGCTGACTTTGGGCTCGCCCGACTACTCGAGGAGGATCAAAATGGCTCGTTTTCCGCCAACCCCCAATTCGCCGGCTCCTACGGCTATATTGCGCCTGGTAAGTAGTTAATCTCAAGTTTTTCTGTTTTTTCATCATCATACGAACAATTCATTTTAATTAACGATTAATTAATCGAACTATTTTTGTGATAAAATACGAAAACAAATGCTTTCTCTGTAGTTCATAGATTTCGACACTCAAATATTTTATCAAAATCACTACATTTTTCTTAATTTTACTGGGATTCGGTTATTGCTGTATGATAACACCTGAAAAATTACTGTTGTATGCTGTGTTAGGAAACGATGGATAGCTTCTAAAAAATTGTTCTTAAAAGTTTTTTTTTTTTTTTGAAAACGAAAACATTGTGTTATTAAAAATATACACTATCTATCGATATCGATACAACAAAGGTAGGCCCTAAAAATGCGCTAGTTATTGTTGTGTGGCTGTGGGAAAACAGTGGGAATGGCTATGGCACATGTGTTTATATAGTGGAGGCTTGCATTATTAATTAGTTGGTCGTCCGGTCGTTTGGCGTTCATTGCATGGATTTTTGGCAGCGTAAGGCCCACTTTTGTTTTCGCTAGACGTGCACAGTAATCTCTACCCCTTTTTGTCTGTTGCTTGTCACCCATCAATTCTCTCTTTTCTTTCTTTCTTTCTATCTTTCTTTCTTTGTCTGTTAATAATGGTCCAATTGTTAAAAGAAAAGGTCCTTTCTTCATCAAAAAAAAGAAAGAGTCCTTTTTTTACCCTGTTCATGGTTTTTGTTTTATTTGCCCATTATGAGTTTAATCTTAGCTCAAACATTAAGTTTCCTGTATAAGCAGATAATAACTAAGTTTTATTTTATTTTATTTTTGGTAAATTGTTGGAAAAAAAATTTTTGACGTGAATTTCTTTTTAACATGATCAAAATCTCGCAGAATATGCTTCCATGCTGAAAATTACAGAAAAAAGTGATGTGTATAGTTTTGGAGTGGTTCTATTGGAGATAATAACAGGGAAAAAGCCAGTGGATTCCTCATTCCCTGATGGCCAACATGTTATACAGTGGGTCAGAGACCACTTGAAGGCCAAAAATGACCCTGTTGAGATCCTTGATCCTAAGCTTCAAGGACATCCAGATATTCAGATTCAAGAAATGCTCCAAGCCCTCGGAATCTCCCTCCTCTGCACGAGCACGCGCGCCGATGACCGCCCGAGCATGAAGGACGTCGCAGCCTTGTTGAAGGAAATCCGGCAAGAGCCTAACGAGTCACAGAAGCTCAACAACAAGAAGTTGAATACTACTAGTACTGATACTACTACTACAAAAAATACCACCTATTCTTCTTCTTCCATGGCGGTTAACCCGGCCGAATTGCTGCTCCTACAAGGCTCTTCTCGTTGCTCGCTCGCGTACTCATCTTCCTCAGCTGGCTATGTCTCAGGATCAAACAACAACAATAATCAATAACGTAGTATGTATACTTTTAGGAGATTATTTTGTTCCTGGCTAAAGCTAGGAGTAGAGAGCAAAAATGTGAGGCAGTGTAAAGAGTAATTTTAGGAAAAGGGGTACTGATTTTGGTTTTTTTTTTTTAAAAATTTGACCACAAGGAGATGAGCAAATTAATCTGTGTACAGCAGGCTATTTTTAATTGATGTTGTTACTTTTAAATTAATGGTTGATGGTCAAAGAATTAGTCGACCCATGTGAGGTGAACATATTTTATATACATATATTTTTATTAAAATATATTGCAAAGCTTGAATTCGAAGTCATTTTCAGAATCATGATTGCCAAACATATTGAAAAGAGCAAGAGAGGATGTGTTTAATGGAGGTTTGTGCATCTGCAAAATTTTTAAGTTCATTAATATTTAGAGGATGACTACTCTTCTTGGGGATGTGAATTAACGGTTAAGAAAAGGTTGAAATGTGTGGCTGTGGGGAAATGTGGGCAATGTTTGTTCTAATGAACTACATGAAGCTCTTGAGGGCTCTCTCTCTTTCTCTCTCTCTCTATACATAATTGCTATTTTAAGGATAACGAAGCTTCTCCTTCTTGAGTCTCATCCAACTATAACAAAGCTAGGCCCCTCCGCCATGTGACAAGAGAGACACAAAGGGGTACTTTAAATAATAATGGACAGAGTTTTTCTAGTTCGATTGATTACATTTAGAAGCAAAGCAAATGATCATCTCCTTGTCAAATGACAAGCAAAACATATCACAAACATGCAATTGTTGAGTCGTTGTCTCTCTCCCACAACTTAGGTAAGGAACAGAGACCCCTTAACGAGTATGGCACCAATTAACAATGCCGTCCCACGTTAGGATTTCATTATTCATTTGTGAGAGTGAGACCATCCCATATCACATCTGTCTTTTTGTTGAAAAAATAACAGAGATAAATCTCCTCTCTAACAGCCATAAAGATTTGATAGTCTTTTTAAGACTCCTATAATTATTAGTTAATTTACATATAACACATTATATATTGAAATTTATATTAGAAGTGACAAGTGTTAATAAACAACATTTAGTATTATAAGACATTAACCTTAATATTATATGTATCAAATTATTCTATCATCGTTGATATAAGACTTTACCTATATATATATATATGTATATTTCTTACTTCATAAGAACATTCATAATATAAAAATTGGGATAAGGGGAAAGAGCAAAAGACTAATATAAGAGTAGCTAATAATTAACTCATTCGTTGGAAGCATGTGCTGTTTTTTTCCCCCCCTCCTAAAGAAAGAAGAAGTAGAAGCCTTGCTCTGAGGGTAATACAAGCTGTGTCGTTTCATTGCATGATAAAATATTAAACAACACCCAACCAAGAAAAAGGTGCCTAATCTCATTACCTCTCTGGCAGAGGCCTTCGGTTGAGCTCACGTGACGCACATGCAAGTGATCACTGGGGGGGGGGGGGGGGTGGACCCCACATGTAGGATCTGAGATCGATCTCCAATTTTTGGGTCCTTAACTCCTAATGACATTGCACACACAGATCTGGGAATTTTTGAAAAGAAAATGATCAGACATGAGAAAAACAAAAAAAAAAAAAAAAGGAAAAAATGATTAAAAAAGTACGTCCGGAGTAAATCCTAAGTAGTACAGTGCTTTTGCAATTTATTACTTTGCGTGTGTTTTTTATTTCAACGTAGGGTCCGCACACATGCATGCAAAATATAGGGATTTTTTTAGGATCCAAGCCATATAGCCTGTCCCTGGCCCATCCCATGAACTGTATTTTCAATTCACGTGAAAAACGACATTAC
The DNA here is from genome assembly GCA_035233585.1 of Antiaris toxicaria. Taxonomy (NCBI): domain Eukaryota; kingdom Viridiplantae; phylum Streptophyta; class Magnoliopsida; order Rosales; family Moraceae; genus Antiaris; species Antiaris toxicaria. The sequence goes on from CP141155.1 coordinate 6,342,420, forward strand.
TATTTTTAGCTATGCGAATTATTGAATGTGATTTCCGTGGTAAGAGAAAATTTACAGACGGGAACAACTTTGGGTCCTTTGTTCAGATTCAGAGCCACCAAACAAAGAAAAAAAGAAGGAAAAGAAAAAGTTTTGAGTCCTTTTTTTCGTAAGTTTGAAGAGAAGTACATTTTAGCAAAAATAAAGGTTTTTTTTTTTTTTTTTTGTCGCCATGTTTTAGAATTTGGATGCAGGTATTGAGCAACAAAGAAAAGATGTATGTATCGTTTTGAGTTAAAAAAAAAAAAAAAAAGTGGGGTAGAAAGCGTTCTAACGAAGAGTGGAAGGAACGTCAAATATGATAAGAGGATATTGAAAAAAAAAAAAAATACCCTACTAATGTGACACAGTAAAATAAGTCAATCTGGCTAATAAAATTCAATGAAAATTTGATGATAGACTTGTGCCTAGTTTATAACTATGTGAAATAAATATAAAATTGTGACAGCTTACGTACTCCACATCAGTTCATGCAACATTTCGATCCTCAACACAGTACAAAACCAAAGCCCCCTACAAATCTTATTATCATTATTATTTTATGAACATATAATAAAAAAAAAATAGTAACAGGGCTCAAAGACACAGTGATCATAAAAACATCATGCTATGTGAAAATCTAGAAAAAAAAATCAGGAATTAATAATTCATTATGTGAAATTTTAGAAAATCATAATTGTAATAAGTATAATTTAGTATTAATTTTATATATGACCCTATCATAAGGTGCAGAATTTGAATCCCTCGTCTCATGTTTAAAGATGAAAAAAAATTATAGAAAACCTAAAAAAAAAAAAAACGAGGTATTTATAATTTCTAGGCAAAGATTTCTAGCAGTATCCCTGATCATAGTTTAGATTAAAGTCTTCCATTCTCGTACAGAAAGATAATAAGATATAAGCACATATATATGTTATCATATATATGTAAGTACATCCATCGCTGTTGATCTAGCTAGGACTTAATTTTCCTTTCCCTTTAAGTAGTTGGACTCACACCTTCCATTCCATCAAAACAGAAATTTAAAAAGAACCTTAAAGGCTTGATTTGGGTTTTTGATGATGACTTTTATTGCAAATTTCAACCACAAAAAGGAACTTTGGTTGCATAATAACCGCTTTCTTGGGAAAAAGCTAAATAAAGTTCAGCGCCTCTTGCTTTGTGTCGGCGTATTAGATTCCTTCCTTCTTGGTGTGGCATTTATATACCCAAATTTAGTTACCATTCTTTCATTTTATTTCAAAATTAAAATAATTTACTTTAGGATCAAAACTACAGCAACAATAATAATTTTATACTGAAAATCATAGTAGAATTCTAGGGTTATTTATATGCTAATAAAATTTGAATTTAAATGAACTTGTTATTAGAAGGCTATTTTTGTACTAATGAAAATTTAAATTAACTTTTTATTGTCTAAATTAGTACCTATGGAAAAAAAATATAGCATGACAGCTGTTCTTAGTAACAACTTAAAACTAGAGAGATATAAAGACTAGTTTTTTTAGTGTAAAAGCCAAACTTCCAAACAAGAAACGGTAACATTAGCAAAATAAAATTAATCCTGTCTTTAACTTTTTAAAATTCGAAAAACCGGTTTAAAGTTAGAGCAGAATTAACATTACTTCTCAAAATTCAGGGGCAAATTATAAGATCACCGAATACTAAAGTTCAGTTATAATTTAGTAGGGCCTGTTTACAAGTCCACTTGATCTTTTTCTTGAAGGCCATGTGGTCAATCTGCTAGTAAAATGTGTGTTTGTCTTATTATGTGTATACCAAAAAAGTAGCCATTATGGTGAGTCCTACATTGGTAGGGAATGAGGAATTCTTATGAGTTTCAAGTGTTTATAAATTCTCTTTCAAATAGCAATTACCTGAAAATTGTAACTTAATGGGGTCTATTTAAAAGCAACTCGATCTTTTTCCTGAAGGCCACGTGATTGATCTCCCAATGAGACATGTGTTTGAGAAATACTCCTTGTTCTAACCCCATTTACCCATTTATGTTGGTAGGGCGGGCCGTGTTTTCTCGTGACCAATTTGGGATATTTACAAGAGAGAGATAGTCAGACAATTAGACTTAGTGACTCACCAACGTTTAGATTTCTTTTTTATTTTTCTTTTAAATTGACTATTCAAAATTTAAAGCACTCCTTGACTTCTTTCAAGTATTTATTGTTTTTCTCTTTTTATTCAGCAAGCTCTAAATAATGTGTTTATAAGGTCAATAGAAAATTTTTTTTCCTTTTCAAATTTCAAATTCATAAAATACTCTCATTTAAGTAATTAGGCAAAAGTTTAAAAACGTATATAGAAGATAACATTGTATAGAGGAAAGGTCTCTTATGCGTTCAACACATGCGTCCGGTGGAGTATTTTGGCCATATAATTGGAACTGAATGTTGAAGATTGAAGGGCATTAGTCAAACTTGTAAAGTCGAAATGTCTGCCATGTCTAAGCGTTAGGCTATAGCTGAAGCACAAGGCATTTAATGCTGAATTAATTGGATATATCAATGAGGGAATTTGAGAGTGCGATGTGGGAGAAGATAAAGTCGTTAGGGAACTTACGCTACATATTTACCAAATATTAGCGTTGCTGGGTTCTCGGATGCAGCAGAGGCGAGTCGAGTAGAAGATTAAAGGTACCTGTAGAGGGCGCGTTATCGGGCTCGTGAATCGTTAAGGAGGAACCCGGGAGAACGGAATTGTGGAGGAGTCGTGCCATGCAAAAGGCAGAAGTTGATTATCAATTATAGAGGCAAGAGAACAAAGGAACGACAAACCATCCTCACCAACAGGATTCCGTCACTGATGTCTCATCCGTGGAGTGGCCAAAGAGAAAGTGTAGGACCTGTCATGGCCACGGACACAACAGGGCTACATGCCTATTAAATAAACCTCGGGCCAACGCTGCCGGCCCGTCCCATGAACCTCGCAACGCCCCAGTCATATCCGAGCCCTAGTCGGAGGATCTTTTTTCCGACGAAGATTGTTACCGACCTGCACCGCAAACCGATCACGACAACTTAAAATCACTGTTGTTGTGAAAAACCCGAATGTAAATAAGAGATAAAAACAAGAAAAATCGAACACTAAAGAATTTACGTAGTTCGGCCAAAAACGACCTACGTCCATGAACAGGGAGAGAATTTTATTATCTAAGAAAAACTAGTATAAAAGACGGAGCTTATGAAATCCTACATTACATATTTATAATACCAAACCAGTTCGGACTGAAACCGGATCAAATCCATACCCCCCGCACCCCCCTCGAGGTCAATGGTGGGCTTCGAGCTTGGGCCGTGGTGGGCTCCGAGCTTGGACTTATTGGCCCAAGTCCTTCGCTTCCACCACAGAGCTCATGCAAAATTTCCTTTTATTCATGCTCTTAAAATATATCAGGTCAGACCGGACCAATAAATAATTCAAGTCACTCATCCGCTGTTAATACACTTGTTACTTATTTCGTCCTAGGCAACATTTCTTCAACCAATCCATGCATGTCGGCGTGCTTCAGGGGCCTTACTTTTAAGCATACTTGGCGCAGAGCACTTACTGACCATTTGAAGCCAAATGACTTGTCGTTTACTCTATCACTTCAAATAGCTTGCCGTTTCTTTTATCCTTTCACTTCCTATCATTTTTTTTTTTTTTTTTGGCTTGCTTAGTGAAGTGTCGTTTATTTTGTACGGTGGTTGGTTTATGGAGTTCATATGGCTTTCTACTGAGATTGATGAGATCAGACCGGTATTTTGGACTCTCAGACTAAAGCTTGTAATTCCCTTTTATGGTTAATACACTTTCGACTGAGGTTAATTGAATCCTCAACTCACTTTTGGGATTTCTTTTCCCTATTCTCAGATTGCTGCGCCACTTTTCCATGCATATTTGTGCTCCACGGTGGCTGTAGTTTAAGCCACACCAATATTTTTTTTGCCCTCAAATGAACTTCGTCAACAAGGCAACACGCCAAAACAAAACAACAACAATGCAACCCAGCAAGGGAGAGCAGCAACCAACAAAAAAGCAAAGAAATTTAAAATAGACAAAGGGACTAACAGAGATATCAAACGGGAAATTATTCCCTCCCGTCCATCAAAACATCTGTTGGAATAATAGATAGACAAATACAACTCCCTTTATTTATTTCCTCGTGAACATAGTAAATTACCTAGATGTAGCCAACATTCTTCATGCAATATTTTCAAAACTCTCTGACAGGCCTATGTGTCGTATCATGCACGTATATACAAGGAACACGGCCGAACATTAACCTACTCGTGTATACATACATATATATATATATATAATATTAGGTAATATACACATACTTATCGTCAAAACATAAACAAATTTTTTTAACATATTTAAAAAATTATATATAATATAGTATAATACAAGCAGTTGTTCAGTATATAATAGCAAAATAACAATAAAAACAATATATATCAACAATAAACAGATAATAGCAAAAAATGGATGTAACATAACAGAACAACTGTACCTGGAGAAGCAGAGATTTTGTGTGAAACTAAGAAAATAAAGGCAATACAGCAACAAAATCAGTGAAACCTTTTAAATTCTATGGGACCAAGAAAGTAAAAGAACAGCGAAACGGGTTATTGATAAGCGGAGCACCGTAGAGAGTAAATAAAGCATAGAGTAAATGATATAAATGAAAAGAACAAAGAGACAAGACAACAATAATAACAAACATATTCTCAGTATATATGAAAGAGTTGATGAGATAATTTTTCAGAGAGTAAAACACGTACACACACATTAAATTGCTGGCGGTCTTAGCTTACTAATCATGGTAGTAATGTAAGAGAAAGAAACAGGCACGGTTGTAGCCGTGGCTGAACTGATAAGACAAAACGTTTATCGCACTAATACTTTTTTTTTTTTAAAGTCAAACATGCAAGCGGAGGAAAAAAATGGCAATCTCTAGAAAACAATGTAAAAAAGGGAAAAGAGAATAGAAAAGCTTAGAATTTGTGAAGACATAAAAGTTAGGACAGATAAAAATCAAACCAAATCAAAAATACCAAGCGAACGAGCACGTGTATAACTATAACAGAGCATATCAGACAATACATTTAGCCCACAGACAACACTTTTTTTTTTATTACATTTAAATACAATACAATTTTACCTTAAATATAAAAACATTTCATTCAAATACCAATCACATCATATTTTAAATCCAACACAATCACTATTTATTATTTCATTTTTTTATTATTATTTTTAATTACATCATATATTCTCTCTCTCTCCTTTTTTTCTCTCTACTTTTACCCATCACATCACATATTCATTATTAAAATACAATTCAAATACTTTTTACCCAAACACACATTGCATTCAAATGCAATGCTAATGCTTTTCCTCCAAATACAAATTGCATTCAAACGCAATGCAAATGCAATTCGTTCACCAAATGAAACCTTATGGTATGTTTATTTGATCACTCTAAATTTAAAAAATAAAAAATTTTTCATTCTAAAAAAATGAATTTTTTAAATTTTCGTATCTGAACATCCACTTTTTATTTCAAACGCAATGCAAATGCAATTCGTTCACCAAAGAACTCTCTAGAAAAAAAAAAATTTACCTACCTTAACAACTTTTCACTTTTACAAAAAATTTCAAACAACTTTTTATTTTTCATATCTAAAAATTTTTTATTTTTCAAAAAACAAACCTCTCATCTAAACGAAGCATTAATTCACTAAAAATGTTTATATATATATGTATATATATATACACACATATATGTATATATTCAAACATGCAAACTAAGAAAAAAATTGCAATCTCCACAGAATAATAACAATTTACGTAAGATATGCCCAAACACAACCAATACTATAAATCAAAAACAACCTAAAGATAACTAAATTAGAAAAAGTTCAGATAAAATTAACATATTAAAACAATATACAAACATGCAATATTAAATTATAAATAGACGGTATAAAATATATAAACAGATAAAGAAACAAACCTAAAAAAAAAAAAAAAAAACTTTGTACACCAACTTCATACAGCCTTAAATCTTAATACAAATCAATCAAGAGAAAAAATAAAAAACCCCTAAAGAAAACATAATACAGATCAAAAAGAATTTCAAAAATAAAAAGATGAAAAGAAAATACAAAAAAATTATAAGAAAAAAAAATAAAAAACTAAAAACCCTAACCCTCATAAATCATAATCCTCATCTCAAAATAAAATTAAAAAAAACACCCAAACTCCCAAAATAATAACCCTCATACAAACAAACCACAAAACTTTACCTTCAAAGTCCGAAAAAGAAAAAATAAATAAATAAATAAATGAAAGATTGTCCGAAATGAAAGGCAAAAAAAAAAAAAAATCATAAAAAGTATAATGCGGATAATGTAGAACTCCCAAAAAAATCCAGAAGAAGTTAAAAAAGGTAAAATTATTAGACAAAAAATAGAAAACCCTAAAAATTAAAACCTTGAAAAATCATAATCCTCACATAAAAAATAAAAATAAAAATAAAAAAACCAAAACCCAAAATAAAAATAAAAATAAAAATAAAAAAACCAAAACCCCAAAACGACAACCATCAAACCCGTTCCAAACCCTAAAGAAAAACATGAAAAAAAAATCCTTAAACAAAAACACATTCAGACAAAGCCCAAAAAAGAAAAAAGAAGAAATCAAACAAAAAATAAACAGGATAAAAATAAAAAAAACAAAAACAAAAAGAAAAAGAACAAAGAGAGAAATTTGTAAAGCTTGAGAAAGGAAAGGAAAAGGAAGGAAATAGGAAAGAAAAAGGAAGAGAGACAAAGACAGATAGAGAGAGAGAGAAAATAGGAAAGAGAACCGAAGAAACAATGAGGCTAAAAAAAACAAAAAAACAAAAAAAACCCTAAATTTAAGAAATATAAACACATTATCAAGTTAACAAACAAAAAAGGCAAGTCAAAGGTAAAATAGACAAACCAAAGACAAAACAAGAAGTGCACTATCGAAAAGAATACTACCTCCAACCTCCTCTTAATATATAATAATATAATGTATATAAATAAAAACTTAAAGAAACATTATATCTTAATAGGATAGGATTAGACCTGTCCTCACCCCAAATCCATCACGGTTTTAAAACTTTTACCCATTCTCCTTAGGTCAAGTCACAACAGATAAATGGCATGAATAAATAAGTTAACAAGTAAAATTATCATCACTAACCAATAGGATGCGAAAAAAAAAAACACACAAAAACAAAAACAAAAATTATTAAATAAAATTATCCTAATAATAACGAAGGTCTACTTTCTTTTATTTATTTCCCCCTCAAATGAAACTCTGCTTTGAATTGATCATGAGTATGCTCATCTTAATCATTAAAAAGAAAATGAAATTATGTTTCATACGTAACATGAAGAACGTCCAAGGTAGGACCGCCCACAAAAGCATTAAAAAGTGAAACTCATAATTTATAATGTGAAACACGAGAAAAAAAAAAAACGCAAGTAATTTAAAACATGCGTTGGCTTTAACTAGCAGGCTACATGCAAGGCATAACATCAAGTGCCGTGCAACAAACATGCGTCACTTTCACTTTAGCTGTACAAGTCGTCATCGTCACCGGCAGCAGTGGCAGAAGCGAATGGGTCCGCAGTGCCTCCCACTGGGTTCCCAACTCGATCAGGAAAGCGGAACTCAGATCCGAATCCACGAGATTGCTGTAAAGTCTGAGCGAACGACTGGTACTTCCTGATGTCTGCATCACTGACACTTCGGCGGGCATATTTCATAGATTCCTCAAAGTGAGCTGGCTTAATCTCGGGTACTTCATCTACGTCATCTTCTTCCATGGCTTCTGGGTTCTCCCTCTTCTTTCTTTCCTTCTCGATATCCTGATATCCCCAGAAGATCAAAGAGACAGATAATAAGATATTTGACTTTGTTTAAATGGTAAACTTCAAGGTACATTAACAAGAAGGCATTTACCAGACTAAAAGGTACAAGAGAAGTTCAAAAACGTACGATTTTGATAGATAATTTCAATAGATGTATTGATACAATGGACATGCTTATGCAACTAAAGTTGTGAAAATTTAGATGTGTCGATTGTTCACAGTTCATACCTTCTCGATGTTTTCTCTAATGGCGTACTTGCACGCACGCTGGCATATTTCAGTGATATCTGCGCCACTGAAACCATGAGTATACCGAGCAAGAGCTGCAAGGTCAACATCCTTGGAGATGGGTGACTTCCTCAAGCATGCTTTGAAAATCTGAAGACGGGAAGCCTCATCCGGCAGTGGGATGTAGATCAGTTGGTCAAGACGTCCAGGCCTGAGCAATGCTGGGTCAATAATGTCTGGCCTGTTTGTTGCACCAATGATGAAAACTGTTTTCTTTGCTGTCATTCCATCCATCTCAGTCAGAAGTTGGTTCAAGACTCTATCTGCCGCACCACCAGCATCTCCAACAGAACTCCCACGCTGGACGAGAAGATTAACAAGTCAAAACTAGTGATCAACCTACTATATACTCAAATATAGCATCAATAAAAGTAGTGTTTATCCATGAAATTGAAAGCCGTGATAGTGGTCAAAGACTTTGAAAGTTGTACCTGAGTAGCAATGGAGTCGAGTTCATCGAAGAAAAGTACACAGGGAGCTGACTGCCGAGCCTTGTCAAATATCTCACGAACATTTGCTTCACTTTCTCCAAACCACATGGTTAGCAGTTCAGGTCCCTTCACACTAATGAAGTTGGCCTGGCACTCATTGGCAATTGCCTTTGCAAGAAGGGTTTTACCACATCCAGGAGGGCCATAAAACAAGACGCCTTTAGAAGGTGACATGCCAAATTTCTCAAACTTCTCAGGATGCTCCACAGGATATTGGACGGTCTGCCCGCAATGAAAAGCTTAATGAGATATAGTCCACATGGATGATATGTAGCAGCAGTAAGAGAGATTAACAAAACGAAAACATGAGACAAAGCACTAACCTCCTGAAGCTCTCTTTTGACATTTTCCAGTCCACCAATATCATCCCATGAGACATTAGGTACCTCAACAACCTATACACAAAAAAGGTTTAATATTTTAAACTCGATGGTTGTTGGAAGAATCCAAGACAATTAAAATGTATTGGGGGGAGGTTGCGGTGGAGTAGACTTTCAAAACAATATAATTCAAGTAGAAACTCACAGTTTCACGCAAGGCTGACGGATTAGAAGTGCCCAAAGCAGTTTGGAAGTGTTCATTTGTAACAGCCATGGAATTCAACACCTCAGCATCGATGGTTTCATCCTCCAAATCAATGACATCCATTTTCTCCCGGATGCACTGCAGAGCAGCCTCTGTGCAAAGAGCGGCAAGATCTGCACCAACATAACCATGGGTATCTCTAGCGACCCTTTCAAGATCAACCTGAAAAACACGGATGGTCATTAAAACATGAGACTAGCAATAATTACTCGAGAAGTATATTAAAAAGGTGTTGGTAAGAATGCTCACATCATCTGATAGTTTCATATTCTTTGTATGGATTCTGAGAACTTCAAGTCTTCCAACTTCATCTGGTACACCAATGTCGATTTCTCGATCAAACCTTCCAAATCTCCTCAAAGCAGGATCAATGCTATTGGGCCTATTGGTAGCTCCAATGACAATTACATGTGAACGGGACTTAAGGCCATCCATTAAAGTCAGAAGTTGGGAAACAATACGCCTCTCCACTTCACCATGTGTCTTTTCCCTCTTTGGAGCAATGGAATCTAGCTCATCAATAAAGATGATTGATGGGGCATTCTTTTCAGCTTCCTCGAATGCCTTCCTCAAGTTGCTTTCACTCTCACCGGCTAGCTTTGACATAATTTCCGGTCCATTAATCAAGAAGAAGAAGGCACCAGTCTCATTAGCCACAGCTCTTGCAATCAAAGTCTTTCCAGACCCAGGTGGCCCATAAAGCAAAATCCCTTTTGGGGGTTTCACACCGATAGACTTGAAGAGTTGTGGGTGTCTCAGAGGAAGTTCGACTAGCTCACGGATCTGCGCCATTTGCTTCCTCACACCACCAACATCATCGTAGCCCACCTCATTCAATCTCTCTTCATCCTCGCGTTTGACTGGTTCCCCCTCGCAGAAGATCTCAGTATCAGGGGCAACAACGCAGTATTCACCAGGGTCTGTCTCTATGACTTTAAACTCGACACTTCTCATTCCACCTCTGACCAGAAAAAGGTCACCCTTCCTCACAGGCCGGTAAGATTCCAAGAAATATGCTGTTGAAACACAGAATAATCAGAAAGACCGAACAAAACAGTACCCAATAAATAGGGAAAAAAAAAAAAAAGACACTCACGCTTCAAATATGCATCAAACAAGTTTCCAGTGACGCCCTCAATGGTATCATCGATAGGAAGGATGTGAACCCGCTTTCCATACTTCACGTCAGGGCACTGATGAACAGACACAACATCTCCAAGACGTACTCTAAGATTCGCACGCACTACTTTGTTCATTCTAATTTTCGGCTCCTCGCATTGCTCATCAGCAAGAACAATGCAAACCGTGTCTTTTCGCTTCTTCCCCTACATGACCAGACCACAAAACAAACAATTTCAAAAATTAGTACACAAATCAATTCAATATAAGGTCATAACCATAAGCATTAGGAAGGACAATTATCACCTTAACTAGTACTGTGTCCCCGCGGAAAAGCTGAAGCTTTTCCATCGTATCAGGGTGCAAGGAAACCACAGAGTTATCATCATTAACAGCTTCGTCAACGATTAGACGATTCGGGGCCTTTTTCCGTTCCAAAATCGCAGTGGAAAAATCCTTCTTACCACTTTTTCTGTTGGAGACATATTACACAAATAATTATAATCCTCACGAAAATACTGATATCGATTATCAAACAATTATCACCTCCATTGAAATATGTTATAATTAACATTAATACATAAGTACCCTTTCCAAGTCCAGCACTTAAACAAGTCAATTTAGAAAAGAAAACTGTAAAACTCATCATATATAAGCCGGAATATCATATTCTGTCAGTAGTTTCATCAAATTAAAACACATCCATAATGATGAAATTACAAGTGCTTCCTTAGCCCCAAAAAAAAAAAATAAACAAACAAAAATTTAGCATCAACTTCTACTAAACACGCGAAATTTAACGAAATCCCTTTGTAACACGTGTTTCACATGCATAAATTATAAATAATTATCCAACCCAAAAACCTCCAAAAAAAAATTCAGATAGATTGAATAAAATCTCTAAACTTCGACGGTAATTCCAATAGAAACACAGACGCGAATGATCAAAACTAACTTTAGATCAGTTCCTCGCAGGTGAAGACGAGAAATTTTCCGAGCAACTATTTTCCTAGAAGAAAAAAAAAGAGAGGAAATAACTTACGGGTCAGAAGAAGAGGGTTGGCCCCGATCGGGGGCGGAGGAGCTCGGATCCGCCATAAAAGTCCTCTCTGAGCTTTTAGGGTTTGAGAGCAGGCGAAGCCGAAGAAATATTTGTAAACAAAAAAAGTAATAAGAGTATTTTCGGATATTTATAACGAGGTGGATAATGGAACTGAAAATTTTTTTTTTTTAAATTGTAGTTACAATAAATTATATATTATTAAATTATGATTTCAGAATTGTCTGGGTTTTTTATTTTATTTTTCTGGCTGAATTCAGAATTGTTTGGGTTACATGCGGGTTCTTTTTTACACGGCTTTGGCCCCAATCAGTTTCCTACAACTGGCAATTTAACCAATCAGGTGCTGCTACGAAAGCGCCGACGTGTCACAGGGAAAGGAAATAGCTTATATTATAATATTTTATTTCACCTTCTAAATCCTAACAGTTTTGAAATGTTTTCTGCTTTTAAAAAAATTAAAAATAAAAATATTTTAAAAATTATATTAAGATTATTTTTAAAATTGTATTTGATTATATTTTCTGAATGTATACTCTGAAAAACATAAAAATAAAATTTTGTTTAGTTATATATTTTAAAACTCATTTTATAAGTAAGTATCTTATAAAAAATATATTTATTTTTAATTTTAAAAAAATAATAAAAATAAATTATTAATCATAATTAAAAAAAAACTTTGGTGGTAGGTTTTGCAATGAGTAATAGAGATGGAAAAGATTAGTAGTCTAAGATTTAGGTGGCGGTGATGGCTAAATTTAAATTATGAGTTGATATTATCGTAGCGAAGGGGCCATCATCATCATTACTAGCTCATGATCATCAGTCTTCGTTGGAGATGGATGTTATAGTTGGACATGATCATTACTAATACTGCACAATCAGAAATAGAAAGAGAAAGAGAGAGGAGATAGAGGGAGAAAATGAAAATAAAAAGTGAAAACAACTTTTTTTTATTTTCAAAAAACAAAAAAAAAATAACATAGTTGAAAACGATGTTTTCAAAATGATTTTAAAAATATTGAGTAAACAAACGTTATTTTAAAACCGCTTTTAATTTTTATACTTTTAAAACTAAAAAATCACTTTCGAAAACAAAAACAAAAGCCATAAATTTCCACTTCCATATTTATATGCATTTTGGCTTTAACTAATAATTTATTTATTTAGTTTGAATGGATGATGACGAAATTGGGCGAGTGCAAATTACTAGTCAAAGTTCGAATTTACATTATTTTTTATTTTGTGATAAATTTTAAAATTCAAATTGCTCTTTTTAACCTTATTTTCTTATTTTTTTTATTAAAAATCAGAAAATTTTTATGATATGATCTTTAATTTAATATTATCGATAAAATATAATATTTTAATGATTTTGAAAATGATGTTTTCAAAATAATTTTAAAAATATTGAGTAAACAAATGTTATTTTAAAACCGCTTTTAATTTTTATATTTTTAAAACTAAAAAATCACTTTCAAAAACAAAAACAAAAGCCATAAATTTCCACTTCCATATTTATATGCATTTTGGCTTTAACTAATAATTTATTTATTTAGTTTGAATGGATGATGACGAAATTGGGCGAGTGCAAATTACTAGTCAAAGTTCGAATTTACATTATTTTTTATTTTGTGATAAATTTTCAAATTCAAATTGCTCCTTTTAACCTTATTTTCTTATTTTTTTATTAAAAATCAGAAAATTTTTATGATATGATCTTTAATTTAATATTATTGATAAAACATAATATTTTAATCATAACAACCTGATTTATAATTAGGATCAGTTGTGTGTGATAAATTTTTAATACAAATATTTATAAATCAAACTGTTAAAAATCTAATATAAGACACTATAAATTTAAACATTTTTAAAATATTTATAAATCAAATGGTTATAAGGTTATTTTTCATTGGAGGAATAAAAAAAAGGTCATTATTTTCTTATAATTTGATAAAAGGAAAACTTATTGCTGGATAGGAAACTCATTTACAACGACAATACTAGTAACTATGAAATGACGATACATACAAATCACCGACATTACACTAGAAAAGACAAAAGAACGACAATTGACACGATATGACAATCCCCTCAAATGACGACATCGTCCAAAAAGACGCTAGCCACGCAGTTAAAAACAACGATAACTAACCATTGGGAAAAAGCCCAATGACAGCTCCAAAGACTGGGGGGGTAGGTGGACGATCAGCCCTAGAGACGACATAAATGAAAAGATAGATATTATGATCATGCAACAGACTCAGTAATCAAAACAATTGTAAAAGACGACGACGAGCGTTTGTTTTAATCATTTTGCTAAAGGGAACTTATTTTGTTTAGATGGCTTGTCCGTGTGTGTATATATTATATATGTTTGGTTTTTTCCTATCTTAAATGCTTCATTTGCATTGTTTATTTTGAACCCGGGCTTAAGATTTAGTTTAATAATCTTATTACGTTTGAATATAATATATTGATCACAGTTTATATTTAAGAGAAAAACATTTGAACTATTATATTTGAATATAATGTGTGTTTAAATAAAAAATACTTGAATTATATTTAAATAATAAATATGTGATGTGATGGGTAAAAATAGAGAGAAAAAAGATAGAGAAAAAGAGATTATGTGATGTAATATGTGTTTAGATGCAATATATTGAAAGCAATTTATATTTAAAGGAAAAACACTTACATTACATTTGAATGTAATGTGTGTTTGGATAAAAAGTATTTGAATTATATTTAAATAATAAATATGTTATGTGATAGGTAAAAGTAGAGAAAAAAAGAGAGAGAAAGAAATTATGTGATGTGATTAATAAAAATAATAAATATATTGGATTTAAAATGTAATGTTATTGACATTTGAATGCAATAATTTTACGTCTGGGTGAAAATTGTATTATATTTAAATGTAATGTTAGAAACAAACAACACTTAAATTAAAAAAAAAGTATCAAAAAGCTAGTCTCACTCTAATTTCGAGACTAATAAATGAAAATTTTCAAAACAACTATTTAAATATAAATTCAAATGTTAAAAAGTTAACATCCAAATATCTATTCAAATTATATAATCTAAATATTCTCATTCTAAATACATCCATTTAAATATTTCTATCAAATATGAAAATCTAGATAGTTCCCAAATGCACCCTGCATCATCTTCAAAACAACAAAAAACCTAGTTAGCAATCTTTATAAAATGAAAATTAGCCCAAAATGAGACTTGGAACTACTGACTTGTATGAAAAAAGATTGCAACCTTTATTTAAAAAATTAAAAAAAGATTGAAATAATAAAAATTAATAATAAAAATTGAATGAAAAGGCCAAAAAAAAAAAACAATGTTAAATATTGTAGTCATCCCCGTGGAAGACCTAAAAGAGAACGAACGTTAAAATTGGCATGACAATATGGAGAAGAGCTGAAAACTACAGGAACTCTAAAGACTCTCATCATCCTAAAAGGACAACGTTTTCAAAACATTATCTTTCACAACATAAAATAGGAAAACGGCAACATTCTATAAAGACCGAACGAAACGACAATTACATAGAAAGAAATGGAAAAAGACAATAACTTCAAAAGATGTCATTGTCGTGGAAAATGAAAATAGATTGCATAAACGACATCAAGTTAAAAACAAAATCAAACGACAAAACCCAAAAAAAAAAAAAAAAATACACACACACACACACACAGCCTTTACAAACGAAAATACTCAAAAGCACAAATTAGACACTAACAACAACAACAACAACAACATCCTTTAAGGACAATCTTTTCAGGAAGGTTGAAAAGTATTAAAAACGACACCAATTGTCAGAAACGACATGAGGTGTAAAAACGACATTAGACACAAACGGCCTTTAAAATAAGAAAACGACAACACCTTAAATACTAGCTTCCAACGACAATACATTTTTGATAACGTTTCTCGCTCATATAAAACCGCCGTCGAAGGCGGCGACATCCTCACCGGTGAAACTGAGAAACAGAGAATAGAAAGAGCTCTGTGTATCGAATGCCGAGAGAGCAGAGAAAAATATAAAGATGGGTATTAAAATTGTCGGCCAAATAGAAAAGGTGAACGGGAAAGAACTCAGCTACAGCGAGTTCGTGGAGAAATTCATGGACAAAAACCAGCCTGTGCTTCTTGCAGGTTTAATGGAAGATTGGAGAGCTTCCAGAGACTGGGTTTTGGAGAATGGAAAGCCAAACCTTCAATTCTTCGCCACCCATTTTGGCAAATCAAAAGTTCAGGTCCGGTTTATCCTCAGCAACTCTTTTTTTTTTTGGGGGGGTTTTTTTTAATCTGTCGTTTTCGTAGCATTTCTTGTACGCGTTCTGTATTTTTGAAGTTTTTGGAAATGGTTGATCTATTTAGGATGACATGACATAATTATATGGTTTCAACTTTGCTCCTTTTTTTTTTTTTTTTTTTCCTTTTAAAATATAATTTCATACTTGTGAGCAACAATATTGAGCGAAATTGCAATTATAAAGCTTTGAGCTTGAGCTAATTCCTGAAAATTCCATAGAGCAGCCAATATGGAAAGAACTCATATTCTTGAATACCTTGTTGTTGGAATATTTTGGGACTTCATTTGCTGAAAAACACCTAAAAAAAGGCAGCTTTGATTAGTTTTCACACCACAAAAATCGAGTGAAAGGACTTAAGTCCTTTGGACTAAGCACACACTTTGCCAAAGACTTCAAATTGTTTTGAGCCTAATCATGCTTGTTGTCGGGCTCCATATGATTTAAATTAGGCAGAATTAGCTTTACTAATAATCTCAATTTGTCTGTAACATTTTGTCACTTATTAGGTTGCTGATTGTGGTACTAGAGAATTCACGGATCAGAAGAGAGAAGAAATGTCTGTTTCGGAGTTAGTTGACCGATGGCTTAAGGACTCTGTGCAGAAGGGTGATAACGCTTCAACTAGGATTGCGAAAGATAAATCCTTTCTGTATTTGAAGGACTGGCATTTTGTAAAGGTAGATGTTTGTGAGAAATCGTGAATTAAGGCAGTAATTGGCTGAGAGATTAGCTGTAAATTAGTCATTTATTGTGTGTATTACCAGCTATAGAAACTGTGTGCTATTAGCTGTGATTAGGAGATAATTAGCTGATTGATTCTAATTATGGTAAATTGTAATTTTAGGGCCTTAATGGTAGAGTTGACCTTATATTGTATACGGCTATATAAAGCCCTGTAACTAACAGATTAATCCAAGTAATTTCACTATATTTCAGAAATACTTCATACCTATTCTCCTTCTTTTCTTTTTGTTGGCAGTGTTTTTAAGTTTACTTTTCCTTTCTATTATCTTATATGGTATCAGTTGAGAAGAGGTAATTGAAAGTTGGGAAGTTTACAATGTCAGGAGCAAGCGGTGATAGTAACTCGACTGCCCCTTCATTGGCGTCTGAGTCTCTTCCCAAAATTGCTCCCACTGCCGTGTCTGATAATACATCTCCTTCCCTTCAAATCACCCCTTTCAAACTAAATGGCCGAAACTTTCTATAGTGGTCCCGTTCCACTGCAATTGCAATTAGGGGAAACGGGAAAATTGGCTTTCTTGATGGATCCTCTCCACGTCCACCTGCGGATGACCCCGAGTATACTGCTTGGGATACTACCAATTCCTTGGTAATGGCCTGGCTCCTCCATTCAATGGAGGATAATATTGGTGAGACCTTTCTTTTCTACACTTCTGCTAAAGAAATTTGGGACGTTGTTCAATTAGCCTATTCGGATTTGAATAACTCCTCTCAATTGTTTGAATTACGTAATAAGGCTAAGGAACTACGCCAAGGGGAACTTGATGTTACCCAATATTTCACATCTCTTCGGAAATTATGGCAGGAGGTGGATATGTTTTCCACGGTTAAGTGGCATAATCCTAATGATGCGGTTCTCTATCGACAAATTATAGAGAAAGACCGCATTTATGACTTCTTGGCTGGCCTCAACAAAGACTTTGATGAGGTCCGTGGCAGAATTCTTGGCCTTCGTCATCTACCATCAATTGATGAAGTCTTCTCTGAAGTTCGAAGGGAGGAATATCGCCGTCGGGTTATGCTTGGCAGCCTCTCTCTTGCTCCTGATTCCTCTGCACTAGCTGTGCATAATTCCAGGACTGTTCTGGGCATTCCCTCAACTCTTGCTGTTGATTCATCTGTCCTAGCCGTGCGCGATTCCAGCCCCTCTCGACGTGCACCATCTTCACGGCCCATGCCCAAATGTGATCAATGCCACAAGTCATGGCATACGCGTGACAAATGTTGGGAGTTGCATGGGAGACCCGAAAATTTTGTATTTGCAAAACAGAGGAAAGCTGCCGCCACTGTTCCTAAGCCCGAGACCACTCAAAAAATAACATCAGAGGCTGTCCACTTTACACAAGCCCAACTAAATCACCTTTGTCAACTCCTTGGGGCCCCTACTAAGCCGAGCGCTTCTCTTATGGCACAACAAGGTACCTTGGCCGTTCCTATGCCTGAATTGCGAATAATGGTGAGTGTTAGACTGTAGATTCAGGTGCTAGTGATCACATGATTGGCTCTGCAACTTTGTTCCAGACTTATACCCCTAGTTCTGGACAAAAAAAGGTTCAAGTGGCTGATGGTTCTTTTTCACCAGTTGCAGGAATAGGAACAGTGCAAATAAGCCCCTCTCTCTATTTAAAAAATGTTTTACATGTTCCACAGCTTTCCTACAATCTTATTTCTATGTGTAAATTGACAGCCGATAACCTATGCCATGTTAACTTCTCCTCTACTTCTTGTGATTTTCAGGATATGACCACGGGGAGGACGATTGGCAGTGCTAGAGCGTTCAACGGCCTTTACTTTCTGCTTCCTCAGAATAATTCGTGTGCTCTTTCTGTCTCTTCAAATAATCATATAATGTTATTACATTATCGCCTTGGTCATCCAAGTTTTACCTATATGAAATACTTGTTTCCATCTTTGTTTCGAAATCAACATATTCCTTTGCAATGTGAAGTTTGTCAAATGGCCAAGCACACACGTCAATTTCTACCTCCTCAACCTTACCGTCCATCTAAACCATTTACCTTGATTTACAGTGACATTTGGGGCCCTTCACGTATTTCGACCCTTAAATCCCAAAAATGGTTTATCACCTTCATTGATGATCATACGCGTGTGAGTTGGGTGTATATTCTTAAAGAAAAATCTGACGCTGTAACAGTTTTTAAAAGTTTCTACCAAATGATCCATACCCAGTTCGATACACAAATCAAATTACTCCGCACTGATAATGGTACTGAGTACTTCAATTTCATTCTTGGGGAATTCTTTCAAACTAAGGGGATTTTACACCAAAGTTCATGCAACGACACACCGAAACAAAATGGGGTTGCGGAGCGCAAAAATAGACATCTCCTAGAGGTCGCACGTTCTCTTATGATCGCAGCAAACGTACCTAATTTTTTTTGGGGGGATGCCATCCTTATTGCCTGCTACCTCATCAATCGAATGCCATCTAAAATCCTTCAATTCAAGCAACCATTAGACACATTCATGTCCTTCTACACAAATTACAGACTATTCTCCACTCTGGAATCTCGTGTCTTTGGTTGTATAGCCTTTGTTCACATTTCTTCTCAGGGTCATTCTAAATTAGATCCTAGGTCCCTTAAATGCATCTTCCTGGGCTACTCCTCTTCAAAGAAGGGTTACATATGCTATTCTCCAGAATTACAAAAATACCTCACCTCTGTTGATGTTACCTTCTTTGAAAACATTCCATACTACAAACGTCATTTGCCTCAAAGGGAGAGTGTAAGTGAGCCAAATTCCGGTACCACTATCCTTGGTAGTGAAGGATTTGATTTCTTGTCCCCCTTACCCATGAGTGACTCACCAAAAAAACAACCAATTCCTCAGAAAGAACTCTTGACTTATTCTCGAAAGAAGCAGAAGGAAAATGCCAAGAATCTCGAGCACTCCCAGTGTCCCATCTCCGAGTCGTGTCAAGAAAAATATGAGGATCCTATCGCCCTCAGGAAAGCACCTCGAGCCTGCACAAAGTACCCCATTTCAAATTTTGTAAAGTACGGGCATCTCTCAGGGCGCATGATGACTTTTGTTGCTAGCCTATCTAATGAGAACATCCCAACTAATGCTGAAGAAGCGATGAAAAGTCTTGAGTGGAAAGCTGCTCTACTCGAAGAAGTATGTGCCCTTAAGAAAAATGAGACTTGGGAAGTTGTCGAAAAACCACAAGATAAAAGAGTAATTGGCTGTAAGTGGGTCTTCACAGTTAAATATAATTCAGATGACACTATCGAAAGATACAAAGCTAGGTTAGTAGCTAAAGGATTCACACAAACTTATGGTGTTGACTATGAAGAAACATTTGCTTCTGTTGCTAAAATCAACACTGTACGAGTTCTCTTATCCCTAGCTGCTAATCTAGACTGGCCACTGGAACAACTCGATGTAAAAAATACCTTTCTAAATGGGGATCTAGAAGAAGAAGTGTATATGGATCTTCCTCCCGAGTTTAACTATGATGGGAAAAATAAGGTGTGCAGGCTACGCAAGGCCTTGTATGGCTTGAAACAATCACCTCGTGCTTGGTTTGATCGATTCTCGAAAGCAGTAAAGGGGCAAGGATTTGTACAGGCTCAGGCTGATCATACTCTCTTCTACAAACATCGAGAGGGCAAGGTATCCATCCTTATAGTTTATGTGGATGATATTATTCTTACAGGAGATGATCTGCAGGAGATGTCACGTGTCAAGAAGTGTCTTTCATCTGAATTTGAAATGAAAGACTTAGGGAAGTTTCGATATTTTCTAGGGATGGAAGTTTCCAGAAGTAAAGCAGGTATTTCTGTCTCACAAAGGAAGTATGTTCTAGACCTACTTGAAGAAACAGGAATGTTGGGATGTAAGCCTACGGATACTCTCATGGATCCCAATGTCAAGCTCCGTGATCAGGGGTCAACCAGCCCAGTAGACAAGGGGGAGATATCAACGACTGGTTGGTAAATTAATATACCTAGCCCATACAAGGCCTGATATTGGCTTTGCTGTGAGCTATGTAAGCCAATTCATGCATGACCCTAAGGAAGAATACATGGGGGTTGTTAATCGGATACTAAGATATTTGAAAGGAAGTCCTGGACGGGGTCTTTTGTTCAAGAAAACCTCAAAAAGGAACATTGAAATCTTTACTGACGCAGACTGGGCAGACTCAGTAATTGACAGACGTTCAACATCTGGTTACTGTTCGTATGTTTGGGGCAATTTGGTTACATGGAAAAGTAAGAAGCAGACAGTTGTAGCAAGCAGCAGCGCTGAAGCTGAATTGAGGTCATTAGCTCATGGTCTTTGTGAAGCTTTATGGCTAAAGAATCTGCTAGGGGAATTGCGCCAAGAAACACAAGAATATCTAAAGGTGTTCTGCGACAACAAAGCAGCGATCAACATTTGCCATAATCCCGTCTATCAGGACAAGACGAAGCATGTTGAAGTAGACAGGCACTTCATCAAAGAAAAATTGGAAGATGGAATAATCTGCATTGTGTACATTCCGACGACTGAGCAGACAGCAGACATCTTAACAAAGGGTCTTTGGAAACCGGATTTTGAGCGATTGATCAGCAAGCTCAACCTTTCCAATGTGTATAGTTGAGCTTGAGGGGGAGTGTGAGAAATCGTGAATTAAGGCAGTAATTGGCTGAGAGATTAGCTGTAAATTAGTCATTTATTGTGTGTATTATCAGCTATAGAAACTGTGTGGTATTAGTTGTGATTAGGAGATAATTAGCTGATTGATTCTAATTATGGTAAATTGTAATTTTAGGGTCTTAATGGTAGAGTTGACCCTATGTTGTATACGGCTATATAAAGCTCTGTAACTAACAGATTAATCCAAGTAATTTCACTATATTTCAGAAATACTTCATACCTATTCTCCTTTTTTTCTTTTGGTTGGCAGTGTGTTTAAGTTTACTTTTCCTTTCTATTATCTTATAATGTTGGAAATTTTTTTTTCATGGAAAATTAAATTTTATATGATCTTGTAGCTCCTAATGAGTTTGATAGACTTCAGGAAGCTAATTGTAGTGAATAATAGAGTGTGGTCGGTTATGGTTGTTAGACGGTTTTGATGTGTTTCTGATTAGTTATAGCTGTTAAGTAGTTGGTAGAAGAGAATCGTAGCATAAAAAGAGGATTGGTAGAGAGTGAGAACTTATGGTCACCTCTGATAGAGCTAGCAGATCTCTTGAACATCTGGTTCCATGATCTTCTTCTCCTTCTTTATGCACCACCCCACACACCCCCCCCCCCCCCCCCCCCCCCCCCCTTCGGGGAAAGTGAAAAACAAAGTTGGGTACATTTCCACTTGTAAAGCCTGTCAATTCACTTATTTAATGTTCTCTTATAATTTTTAATCTCATCCCAGGAGTACCTGGAATATATAGCATACACAACTCCACGGTTCTTTTGTGATGACTGGCTCAACCTGTATCTTGACAACTTCCGTATGCATAAGGATCCCAACGTTTACTCGGAGGATAATGAAATAAGCTGCTCTGACTATCGGTTCGTTTACATCGGAGAGAAAGGTTTGAGAACAAAAACAATCTCTACTTGTCTTTCCTATTAATAATGGATACTTTGTTGGTTACATACTCCTCAGTTGATACTTCTCTGGCCTTTTTATTTATTTATTTTTAAATCTTTTCCCAGGATCTTGGACCCCTCTCCACACAGATGTATTTAGGTCCTATAGTTGGTCAGCAAATGTGTGTGGGAAGAAACGTTGGCTTTTTCTCTCTCCATCCCAAAGTCACCTTGTATTTGACAGGCACGAATGCTATATCTTGCACTAATAGCAATTAGAGATACCTATCATTTCTGTTCATAATTTTAATTTTTAATTTTTGTACTTACTGCTTTGTTAACTACAAAAATACTGGATGCAAACTGGACTTTGAACGACTCCATCACCTTTAAAGGGATTAGATGTGCGGGAGGGAGATGGAAAGCAAAAGATCTTTACTTCGTTTTTTGGATTTGTGTTGACAGATTCATTTTGAGTGGTCTATGTTAATACATGATCTGTTATGACTACAATCTGAAAAACAGATTTAGTCACTTTAAAGGACGTCTTCGTTGTAATTTTCTTGGCCACTTTGTAATCATGTCAGAACTATTCTATATTGTGCTTAGACCAATTTCGGTTCTCTAGAGACTAGGCAAAATAGTAGGTCGTACTCTTATAAGTTATTCCTTTTATGGTATTAGAGTTGGTTTAGGGATAAATTCTCTCTCTCTCTCTCTCTCTCTCTCTCTCTTTTCATCATTTAACTGCTTTCTGTCATCATCAGACACATGAAAAGCTGTGTATATAATATCTTTGATGACGTTAGTGAAACAAAATTTCCTGGCTTTAAGGAGGTAAATCAGCAGTCTAAAGCTTCTTGAAGTTTTTTCTGATACCTCTTGCTTAGTGTTTTGCTTTTGTTCATATGTACTAGTTTATTCTTCTAATCTGCAGGCTCTCTGGTTGGAGTGCATTCAAGAAGAAAACGAAACTATATTTGTACCAAGTGGATGGTATCATCAAGTTCATAATCTGGTACTGTTTATTTCATTTTTCTTTTCTTTTGGGTGCAAATTTTTAAGGCATCCAGTCTTTTATGTATATTTATATAAATATGTATATTTTCATTTTCTGTATGGACTTAGAGTTGGATTTATGACATAATAATATCTAATTAACATGCACTTTGAACTTTGAATGCTTTCAGGAAGACACGATTTCTATAAACCACAACTGGTTCAATGCCTATAACCTTTGTTGGGTGGTAAGAACAACAAAGCAACACTATTTTCCAAACTTTGTTTATATAAAATTTTTGAATTCTGTATAAAATTTGTTGAGCCAATAGTATACTGACACCGACGTTTGTGTCTCATTATTCTTACGACTTACAGTGGGACCTGCTCCTAAAGGACTACAATGAGGCGAAAGAATACATAGAAGATATCAAGGATATTTGTGATAATTTTGAAGATCTCTGCCAGTGTAACCTCGCGGCCAACACAGGTTTGTTACATGTTTTTGGAAGCTTCTTAGAGGAATCCTAGTGGTCTAGTGAGCTGTTTTGTTGTGGTAACATAAGAGGACCTCCTTGAAAGAGAAACAAGAGAGAAGAACAACATTTGAAACATAGGTTGAACTAAAATAACATCATGGTTGACGTTTTTGTTGACTGCTGTCAATTTCGACACTGTTAATGCAGTAACTGATTTGGGCCAATTAATTGATGTTCGCTGGACATTCCAATTTCTTTTGGCAGGAATGAACTTTTATGATTTCTTCATCTTCTTGGCACGCATATGCTTTGCCAACGTGGTCCAAGTTTGCTATCAACTAAGAGACAAGGAAAGTCTTGTACAGAGTTTGTCGCCTACGGTTCGTCATTCAACTTTGAACCTTGCATCAATTCGAAAGGTTGCGCTCAAGATGAAATCTATGGAAGGGCTGACAAGAGATCACGGGTTGCGATTGGATTTCAGGGAAACTTTGGATGACCCCGAATTCTTTAAACTTTGCGTGGCATGGAAGAAAACATACGGTGAAATATACAGTCAACAGATATGTCATCATCACACAAAGAATTCTCTTATGTGCGATATCAAGGACTTGGATATCATAGGAACACTAGCTTCTCGGGTCTCTACCCCTGAAGATCTTGTTACATTTATAGATCATGTTATTAAAAAACTAGTTGTTCCTGATTATTGATAGATCGCTCCAAGGAAACCTCGAACAAACTACTGTTCTTAAGTCTAAAAATATGAAGGAAACAGCAATTCTGCTTCTGAAAGAAAAATGTTATTTATCACTATGGGTAATATGTGACAGTATGTTAAAAATGAGAATCAGGACCGTGTTCTTTTACATTTTTTCATGTGACAATTCTCTTTTTTAAATAAACATGTGGTGATGCATGACTAATGGTACTCAATAGTTGTGCCTGTTTTCTTGCTAGGGATCCACACATAACAATCAGGGCATCTCCTTAATACCTTTTTTTTGCTTTTTCCAATTCTAGATTTGTTTTTGGTCTTAACTTGTGCTGATTATTTATGTTGATTAAGCCGGTTCACCAGCTTGCATTCTTTGTGGTTTATAATACGGAATCTCGCAACATATTTAGGCGACTTTCAAGTGATGGAGAACAGAAAGCAATTCTAGTTGGGGACTTTTACGTTTATTTTGTTACATGGTCGTCTTGACATGACTCAAAAATCCAAATGGGGCATTTATGTTAGGCTTCTTTACAAATGAGAGGACCGATTTTTTTTTTTTTTTGTCCAAACCTTAAATCAAGGCTGACACAACTACAAAAATAACCAGCTTTTATACAAAAAAAAAACTCTCTCTAATTTTGAACCAGAAAACCAAAAAGAAAAAGGGGCTCTTGTTCTGCTTTTGCTTTTGTTGATTAGTCCCACAAAATTGCCGGTTTCTTTCTTAGCTCCTTGTGCCCGGCATCTTTTCTTGAACGTCACTGCATGACCTGTTCTGCAATAACATGCTTTTTTTTTTAATTCTTGGAATAATATCCCTGAAAAAATTCACAATATTTGAATTTAACATTTCTCAAATGGTAAACATTTCTTTCCTTGGTTTTGTTTGCAGAATTGACTTGCTAAAGAACCATACACTTGGCTTAAGAGCCAAGAATCTCCTCTCTTCTCTTTCTAGTTAAATGCAAATTTTAAAAAATTAATTAATTAATTAATATTCAGGTCCATCTTGAAGAGCACAAACTTAGATGGGTAATGCTGCAAGTATTAATTAACTGAACGTGCCTTTGATTTGACTGTCTTCTTCTTCTTTTTTTATTTTTTTAATAATTTTTAACAAGTATTTATCATGGTCACTGAGATTCTTGTTGCACATTATTCTAGTTTTAGAAAGTTGGGTATTTGTAAGGAAATTAGTATAGTATTTGTTTGGAAGGTTCATTGGTTATGCCTGCTTGTGTTTAAAAAACAGTTTTTTGCTTCTTCGTTGCTGCTCACATGCAAGGCCTTAAAGCATGCTGTTTTCCTAATAAATTATAGTTTTTTGACATCCTGCTTTGATTCAATCCATGAGATAAGCTAATGACAGTAATGAATTTAAAAATGGGAGTGGCCAATCTAGGATTATAGTGGGTAAGTTCAAGGCATTATTCTCCTAAGCCCCACCTTCTTTTCTGTCTGTAGTGAGTTCATTAAGTTTACATTCTTATTTTTGGATTTTATATGGATAACTACTTATAGGAAATTAAAATCACATCATATAAAAAGATAAGTTAAAATGAATAGAACTTGATAATGACGATTCAAAACAGAATCTGATTTATTTTCTATACCACGTGAAATTCTCTCTTTTTTTTTTTTTTTCTCTTTTCTTTTCCTGAGCTTTTTATTATTATTGTTTTGGAAAGAATAAAAAAGAAAGAAAAGACCCCAATACTAGACAAACCGGTACTATAACACTTTGTATGTTCCCAAAATTTACAAAGCCCAAGAGAAGGGATAATCAATGATAAAAACAAAAAAGGAATATAATATGATGGGAAAACTATCAAAATCACCCAAACCATGTCAACACCTGGAAAGAAAAACTAAAACCCAGAAAAATTTTTTGTCAAAAAATATAACAAAAAAGAAAAAGAGAGAGGACCCCTGTTTTCTATCCTATGAAGCCATTCTTTTTTCTTTTCCTTTTTTATTCATGGACATCTTACATTTCTCCCAGGACCTCCATAGTAAAAGTAAGTCCCCCAAACACCATTTCTTCCTTGTCTTATATCATAACAATTAGGGTGATCAGCCAAGAGGTGGACATTTGTCAAGGGAAGCAAGTTGTTGTCCCAATCCACTACTTGCAAGTTTCTGAAATAAGAAGCTTTCCCAAATCCTTCCTCAGCAAAATGGCCACTTCCCATTTGTGTGGATGTGTGGTAACCAGATGACCTTCTATTTACAACTTCTCCTCCAAATTGTATCATGCTTGCATGGCTCCTCAAGTGGCTGAACAGGAATGCTGGCCAATATCCAACTAGAAGACCTGACCCAAACTCCAACCACCAATGCCCATGCTTAGGATCCTGATCAACAAACATGGTTTTATTAGTGCTAAAAAGTTTTGTCCTTTTTCTTTTCCTTAAAATTGGATTTTTATCAATTATTTGTCTTTGTTTTAAGGCATAATGGCAAACATTATGATTTTCCTATGTTGGGTAGCTCTTATTGTCTTATTATCTAATTCTAACTATAAAGAAAAAGGCAAAAGAGAAATCAAGAGAAAGAAACTTAGGAGGAAAACTGTGTTTTTTTGTCCAGGCAAGCTCAAAAGAATGAGATTTTTTTTTTAACGTTAAGATAATAAAGTTTTGATAATGTTGGCCAAATTATCAAGTTTTAATGATGCTATCTAGTAAATAGGCATAGCATATATCTAGTAGATAAAATTGGGTAGTGATCTCAATCATTCCTTTTGTCCAAGGTTTCCCTAACCACTCAAAAAGAAATGACACATTATTTTTCATCTCATTTGTCAATTTAGTAATTAATGATTCTACTTCTTTTTTGGTAGGTTGTTTGAATTGTTAAAAACTAATAAAACTCACCTTCCAAACCATTAAGCCAATATCAAATTGTCTGCCATTGTAGAAGGACCTTGGAGAGATTGCTGCTCCAATGGCAATCTTGTTATTGGTTTGGACAAAGCCAGAGCATAGCAAGTTGTAGCATCCAGTAGCTTGATATGCATCTGTCTGCAAAACTCAACATCAAACACCTCATTAATATTTAGATATTAGAAATTAAAAAAGTTCGTTATTTTCAACAAAAAATAAATAAGAATTAAAATTAAAAAAAAAAGAAGGTAACGGAATAGACTTACTGTCCAATAAGTAAAGAATCTTGGATAGTTGTCTCCATACAACTCCGGGCTAACCTGTAAAAGGCATACAAGGAAAAGCTCATTGGCAATCACATTGGAAAAAAAGAAGGAAAAAAAAAAAAAAAAAGCTGAGTGATGCTACAAGTTGTTGGTCTACAACAGCTGTTCCACATTACCAAAATCTGCTTTTAGTACTCCCTCTCACTTTCTTTTTTTCTTTTTGATTTTCAATTCTCATTTTAAGGCTGTTTTTAAGTACTATTTAAAAAGTTTACTAAAATAATTTCTCTTATAAAAATTTGAATTTACATTTTATTAGACATAGGAAAAAAAAAATGGTCGAAAAACATGCCTGCCAACCGGCTTCAATGGTGTTAAGATCATTGCCAAATGAACCAGAAATAACCCATATTTGTGACAAGCTGAATTCATATTGATCAGCCACATGAGGTGTCCAAACATTGATACTGGCCTTTGCTCCATAATATTGATCTCCATTTACAAATACAACTGCATGCTGTTAAAAACAAATATAAAAAAAAATCATATTGTTTCTAAGAATTTAAGGCCATTTTTTTTTTCATATAACTAAATTACAGACTGTTTGATTGCTATGAACGGTAAAAAAAAAATAATAATAATAATGAATTTAGCTTAGCCTTTTTGAAGTTAGTCTTTTCAGTGGAGGGACTCTAAAGAGGGAAATTGAAATGATGGTTTTTCCTTGCAAATGATTAGCCAAATAGTAAAAAACCAATAAGTAGTGCAACAGTAAACCTTGTATTTTTTTCCCCCAAGATTTCTTGAGAAAAAACAGATTATGAAAAGAAAACCCAGTTTATAATATATATATATATGAATGTATGTATGTATGTAAACAAACCTCATGGCCAGAGCCTGTGGAGTCTCTCCTAACATGTCCCCTTGGTTTTCTACCAAACCTTCCAATGGAATTTGCTCTGAGAATGTCTTCGTCTGTGGTTCTTCTGATTGGAATAGTTCCCTCTGGGCATGACTCTCCAGACTCAGTCCATAGCTGAAAAGTCTCTGCAACTGAATCCCCAGTCTCATTGCTTTTAGGCCTCTCTGGTGGATCCTGCAAAATCTTTAGCTTCTAAAAACAAATCCAAAAACCATAAAAAAAAAAAAAGGAATGATCAATTTCTAAAGCATGAAAAAACTGCTTACCAATGTCTTCTGCCCTTTAAGCTCAGGATGGTCAAAAGCTGGCTGAAGATGCGTAAGCACACAGTCTATGACATCCCCGTCCGGGCTCTATATTCAGAAAAAAAAAAAAAAAAAAAAAGGAGACCCGGATTAGTAAACACCTCATTTATCAAAATGTTGCCCTATGTTTTTATATAAGTGTTGATAACAGTCCTGAAAGCACAGGGTAAATCGCGGTGTTTTGATGAAACACAAGGGAGGTTTAGAATTGAGAAGAAAGGAAAAGAAAAGGAAAATGCCTGAATTGTCTTGACAGAAGGCTTGTTGATCTTCCTTAAATAAGCACTGACGATCCTTCTTGACTTGTGCAGCTCCTGGGCAGGCCGAAAGGTCTGATTGGCTGGGGAGGAGCGGCGATCGGGTTGGCGGCTAATGGGGAGGGCAAATGCAGGGTTGGTAGAGAGGTGAAAGGAAACAAGGAGGAAAACAACAACGAGCATGGGAACAAGCGAGAGAGATTGGTGGGAGTTAGTAGTAATAAGAGGAGGCAAAAAGGGTGCTAATTTAGAATGTTTTGGAGCAGTTGTTGTTGTTGTATTTTGTTGCTGCTGCTGTTGTTGTTGTTGTTCTCTGCATTGGTGGTGCTGTTGTCCTGTTGTGTGGTGCTGAATTTCCCAGCAGAAACAACAAGAAGAACAAGGTTCATTCCTCTGCTGTGTCCAGAGAAGAGAAGAAGGAGAATCCTTGGTGATCCTCTTCATGTCCTTACAAAACAGAAGAAACCAACCATTCCTAGGATATTACCCAAGTTCTTTTTTTTTTTTCCTTTTTTCTCTTCTCATTCCCTCACCATTTCCAAAATATAAACAAAGCAATCTCTCTCTCTCACTCTAAATTTGAGTGTGAGATTCTAACTTATTGTTGGTTATTTGGTTTTCTGACAGCAAGAAAATTCAAGCAGAAGCATATTTAAAATGGTCCTTCAATAGGTGGTGGGCCTGTACTTCCTCAAGTTTTTACTCATGTGCCGTTGTGGTCAAAAGAGTTTTTTTTCTTTTTTAAAAATGAAAAATAAAAATTAATATATATATGTATAGATATATAGATATACCATATTTAAGGGAGGGGAGAGAGAGAGAGAAAGAGAGAGAGAGAGGGTGGCAGCCTGGTAGGTGTTTCAGGTTTTTAAGAGCGGTTGTAGTACAAAACAAAGACTTTAACAAAGGCCGATATTGGTACTGATTCTTCTTTCATTCTTTGCTCTGATTTTCAGGAGGAAGGAATCACACTATCCATTTTATTCAGTTTCTTATCCTTTTTCTCATTCTCTTTTAAGTTTTTAATATTAACCTTTATTTTTGGACGTCAGTAAAAGATTTATATTTTAATTATATTCAAACATAATATAATTATGGACATAAGATTTTATATTTACATATAATTTTTTTTAATAATATTATAAAAATAATTATTATTTAAAAGTTTTTAAAATAATCACATTAATTTTTTAATTTCATTATTTATTTTTATTTTTATTAATCACATCAATTTTTTAACTTTAAAATACTTTTCATCCAAACACATATATCATTCAAATACAAAACAAATACTTTTTAACTAAGGGTTCATACAGCCCCAGATTTTCACTTTTTTCCAAAACTTTCTTACTTTTTACTATTTATATCTCCAAAACGTTATAGTAAACTCCAAACTTTAAAAATTCATAACTTTTTGTATACAAGTCCAAATGAGATGATTTTTTTTTTAAATTGCATAAAATTTCGAGAGGAACAAAACAAGATCCATATTGATATTTTTTTTCTAAAAAAATTTTTAAAATTTTTAATTTTTCACCCTAAACTGTTTATTCTCCCAAACATATTCTCCAAAACCAACTTTTTTCCAAACCCCAAAACCACATCTCCAAAACCTCCCCCAAACTTCCCCTAAATACAATATTCAAAAAATAAATTGTATTCTAATATAATTAAAACGTAATACATTTTACCAAACATCCCATAAAATTACGACTGATATTCATTTTTAGCTCCTGAATCATAAAATCTAATTTTTAATTTATTAACTTTTAAAATATTTCAGAACAAGTCTCTTATCAGTTAAATTATTATAAATTGATTTTCTTATTTATTTGACTATTACTGTTACGATTTCAACTACATATTTTCCTTCCTAACAGTCACTCTCATGCATATAAAAATACAAAATAAACTCCTACTAAATCACGCATGGTCCCAAAAATCTATTTTTATTGAAATTTTAAAAGTCGGAAAGAGAAAATGACTTATTTAAGATAAGTTTTCTTGAATATGGTACAAGTCATGAATCATCATGGCGTTTTGCTTTTTAGTTTGGGGACTAGAAATTGAGTTAACCCAATTAATAAAGCAAAGCCTAACCAGGTGCACGCCAAATCCATATATTCTTTATGCTATCTCTCCAAGAATTTTTTTGGGGTGTCTTATTTCCCATTATTCCGTTTTCCGCTTTTCTCTGTGATATTCTGAAAGCTCACGGTGCAATAAACCACAATTATTCCACGTCCCTTTTTTTTCTTTATTATAATGTTTCATTTTCTAACAAATACTTAATTATAATATTTAAGCATCATAAATTCTCTCTCTCTTTCTCTTTCTCCTTCTCTTTCTATCTTTTTTATTTTTTACTTTCAAGTATACCCTTTTGAGGTTTCGCGTTGCCCTTCAAATATGGATGTACAGTCAATACAACAAATCACCATCTCCTAGTCTTATTCACTTATTTCAAAAAAGATAAGAAAGAAAACCCATTAAGTATTTTATCAAAAAAAATGCTAGAAAATGAAAGTAAGTTTCACATTGTGATATTGTCCAATCGTCTATCACCCAAATTTTACATGCATCTTGTTGAGACTTTACAATAACGAACAGCTGTAATATTACAATTACTATACTCGTAATTATCGAAAACACAGCTTCATAATTTATACTATTTGAAAATTGATAGGATGATGAAGTCGTTACGACTCACCACTAGGAAGTGGAGAGTACATAGAACACAACTTGACATTGGCTGGTAGGCCATTAAAAATGTCCTAGATGCTTATTTTTCAATGTGGGAAATTCCTTTTGACTTTTTTTTCCATAATCTTATTGGCACCTTTATTATTATTATTATTATTATTATTATTATTATGGCTTTGCAATGATCCTTTGGTAGAGCAAAAATATTTTAAGATAAAATTTGACCATGTGCCACACTAGTACTGTAATTTGAAAAATTTGTGTGCCCCCCTTTGCTTGTCTAGAAGATGGTCAATGTTAACTCCCCACCTCTTGCTAGCACCAAGGGAAATAAAAAGAATGTAAAATAATAATAATAATAATAAAAGGAAGCATTTAGGTTTTAAGTAGTTTGGAAAATAAATTAATGACTCAAGAAGATGGTCCAATGTAACATTTGCCCCATGATATTCCTATTGCTTTGTTCATGAGACAACCACAAACTTTTTCCCCCCCACTTTTTTTCTTCCATCTCTTTCAGTTTCTCCTTTATACAAAACCCCTAACATGAAGGATTTTGGGTGTTGTCCGTGGCTTATGAGCAAGGGTTAAAAGATAGCTTTCAAGTTTTCACCCAAAAGAGCGGTCAAATTGTTGGACACAACATTTAGTACGTGCTGGAGAAAATGATGGGTTGGGACGGGGAGTACTCATTGTATTCATTTTAAGGGGGTCCATCTGATGGGTCTGACGTCACAGTAGTCTGTATTTTGATGTCAAATAGTCAAGCAAGTCAAAAGCTCCATTTGCCGACAAATTCCTACTAAGCTAACCCTCTTAGCCGGAAACACTAGCAACTTATATTGTAAAAGAAGTACTTTCGAAAATCTTGAGAGTGAAGAACAAACTATAGCTCTTTCAGCCTAATTTTCAAACACTACTGTACAATAATTGCTACTTATATTGTGGGACTTTAATAAGAGGATACATATATATTATATAAGCAAAATGTCATTATGTGGAATAGCTTTTATAACATAAAGTCAATAACGTGTAATACAAAAATCGTAAATGTAAAATAATTTTAATAAAACATGTTATATATATATATTAAACAGTATCAGATAGTTTTATAGTATATATAAAATTATATAAAATTGGATGTAAATCAATTAATAATTATATATATCTAAATAAAAAGTTATATTTATTAGATAACTATGATTATCAGACAATAGAATATTTATACATGTAAAAGGTTTTTTGTTATATGATTTTCGTGCATTTCATTACATGATAAGATGTCAAAAGGCCAATGAGAGACCTTGGGCTCGATATCAAACTATATTACTCTTTCACTTACTGAGGGGGAGAAAAGAGTTCCTTAATTTATCACTCTCTCATTCTCTTTCAATTCCATGACAATTCTGCAGCAATAGGATTTGAGAAAGTTAACAGCAGCAGCAATTATAAAGGACAATGGTTGGTTTTGACCATTCATTTGGTGTTAAAGGATACAGAATTCAAAAATTGTTTGAGTGCATTAAATTTAAATATTTGAAAGTTATAAAGAAAAGAATATACCTACCTAGTAGTAATCCTCTAATTCGCTAGGACACTAGTCCAGTATCTATCTAGAGACTCTGAAGGGTATATACATATTTATAGTTTTGACAGAAGGGTATGGGCCCTTTTAAGCTCTTTTGTTCTCTTTTTTTAGGGCTATGGGCAATGGTGCTTGCCACTTCCAAAGACACCACACCCCCTCCTTTACTCATACCTCACTATAATTTCTTATTTTTTCTCCCCTCTCTTCTTTTCACAAAACCCCACTAACACTCCCAACCACTTCTCTGCAGCAAATTGAAAGAAGGAAAAATCCCCATTTAGGAAGAATATTGGTCCACAAGGATGCCACTCTCATTATATATTTACACACATGTGTGTGGATATGTGTGTGTAGCACATTTAAGATAGTTAAGTTCTTGCTAAGTGGAACCATGTCCACCCGTGTAAAAAGTTGGTCTGAGAGAATAGATTCCTTCACACCATCCAAATCCCACAACCTAAAAAAGTATACATTAATTATACACTTTTTTCTTCTTTATCTTTAGTGCAATTTAAGTATTTAACCTAGGCGTAGAATTGATTATAAATCTATAATCTTCTTAAAGTATGTGTGTGTATGTGTTTTTTTTTTTTTTTTTTTTGTAAAATAGAATTTACCAATTTTACATAAAGCAAAAATTTATGTCATTGAATAGCATATAATAATTTTGTACAAATCTAGGTTACTTAGATTTTGGTAAAAAAAGGCTGCCACTGCCAAGCCATGCTTTTTGATAAGGGAGCCAGCTTGCAAGAATTTATTACCCAAATTAAAAGTAAAGATCAGAAAAATAAATAAATAAATAAAGTGGGGGCAGAGACAAAGAAATTAAATTTTTTAGGTGCACGGTGATTTTTTGCTGCTATTACACTCAAACTGATTGTTCTCTTCTCCTCTATCTGTGACTTTCACACATGATCAACAACAAGCATTTATGGCTTGGTAACTTAAGACTCCCTGATCCATAACCTCGAAAAAAATTTTAGAGGAATTCACATCTGTGGAGTGATTAAAATGATCACACAATTAGACATAAGATTGAAAAATTAATATCTTGAATCAAAAATGGAATGGTTCTTGTTTTTTTGATTCTTTTCTTTTCTTTTTTTCCTTTTTTTTTTTTTGTCAATATATAATTCCACGTGTTGCCAAACTTTGACTTATTGTTAATTTGGCCCTTGAAGTATAAAATGTGGCATTTAACTACTTTAACTTTCATAATTAAGTCCTCTTAGCACACTTCTTATGTAGAAATTGACGGATTTTGCTTCCTTTGTTGTTTTTCAAGTGTCCAAGAGCTCTTTTATCCTTTTTTAAGAAAATGTTAATAGTATTACCAAAAAAAAAAAAAATTCCTACTTATACTGTTTTTTTTTTTATTTTTTAATCTTTATCAAATTTTACTGTAATTTTTTGTTTAAAGTGGGAAAACCGACCAAACCATTCAATTTCGTTTTAACCTATCAAAATTAAATTAATCCTTTTTTATTTGATTGATTATTTCTCTCTTCGAACCAATAAAATGGACCATGATTATCTCGTAAATACCCTATGCTATAAAGATCCAATCTTATTATGTCTCAAATTCAACCTCAAACCATTAGCCAAAAAAATCATACTTAGCAAAATAAAAAATAAAAACAAAAGATTCAAACTCTCTTTTTAAGTACCCAATTAATCACCGAATCCAAAAAGAGTGGTCGCTACAGGTGGGTAGGTGGGCATCAATAAGTCTAGAAGTGCACTGAGAACGAGAAATGATGAATTTCCAACAAGAATTAATGGGAATTCCAGTTTTGGCTAAAGGGGTTTTTTTTCTTTTGCCTGGCCTATAGTAGACGCTGGTCATGATAGTGTTCACCTATGATGTTTTTGAAATGGGCATAACAATTTGTGGACACACATCAAAACAATAAAAAGGACAAGAAAATTGTGGTACCAGTCACGCGAGCAGCACCAGAAAGGAGGGAAATGCTTGCTTTCCAAGCGTGGGTACAACATTGTCTCCCAAAGAAGTCGTGTTTGCACATACACCTTTGGCCACTATATGCCTTAGTGCCTACTTAAAGGTTTAAAGATTGTGATAGCTCATCTATCGGTGTATCTACACAATATATATATATATATCTACACACACGTATATGATATTTCAATATTTAGTATATGGAATATATGTTTAAGTAAAATTATAATCTAACGGTAATACTATATTTGGTTTCATCTCTAAAATTCAAATCATTTACTTTATTTTTGAATTTTGAATTTATCCCACTTAATTTATTTGTTTTGTGGTCATTTTTCCTTTTTTTTTTTTTTTTTTGTTTCCAAATTCTAAATGAAGTGGTTAAGTATATAAGGCTATGTTTTTTTTTTTTCATATAATTTCTACCAAAATTCTTATTAAATGGGTTAAGCAAGACAAATTTAAAATTTTAGAACAAAACATGAGTTTTTAAAAGTTCTAACTGCAAAATATCGCCTTCAAAAGTTCCTCAAACATGCTTAAAATTTAAAAAATAAAATGAGAATGATTTTACGGTTGAGGTGTACATGGAAGAATAATTTTGTATTTTAATATATACTATACTGTTTTTGTTTGTGTTGGAGGCCATGTGATTTTTATCTGCCATGTTTGTAAGGTATTACTATATCTCACAATCTTTATCAAAGGAAAAGCTGATAATACTGTGAGTCTTTATTTCCTATCCCAAAAGGACTAGTCACCACTACGAGTTCTACAAGCTAGAATAAGATCTTATAATTATTTTTTTGGGCTGTCACATGGACCATTGCCATAAAGTTAAAAATGGAGTTTATAATTATTGTTTCTTTCTTTTTTTTTATTTGTTTATTTTTCTCTAAACAAAGGTTTGCCAGGAGGTCAAAAAGGCTCCTGGCAACACCTACCCAAAAAACGGACCATGATGATAGTTTAAAGCCGCGTAATCGATTGCTTAAGCCTCTCATCCATCAATATTTCCACTAGAAATTTGAAAATTTGACAAATTAACGAAGCAATAATGATGGTTAGAGAATAATGATGAGCCTCTTGAAAGTTTTTGTGAACTTATCTGTTTTTTGACGGTATTAATTGCTTTGACGTTATAGACTTGAAAATGGACATCATAACAATGACTAAAGGCAAGCTTTAAAGCTATGTGGAAAATAAAATCTGCTAATTTGTTTCTACGTAATTTAAGTTTATTAGCTTTAGGTTTGTTGGCCTCAGCTCTCACTACATGGCATTTGCATATACCAAAATGGTAATCATTATCATTCAATAACTTCAAAATTATTCATCACTAACAACGACAATTTGGCGAGATAGTATGGGATTGTTTGACAAGATATCAGGAGTTGCTTGTCTTCCTTGATAAGATTTTAAGATTGAATTAGTCTCATAATAATTAAAAATGTATAAGAGATTAATATATTATATGAGGATATTTTTTTAATTATCTAAATATATCTTTTTTATAATGTAACTCTTTTTTCTTTCTGATAAAAATAAAAATAAAACAAAAAACAACTATTCTTCACTAACTCTTATTTGACTTAATCTTGAATTGAGAATCTAAAATGAATACAAGCATTTCAGAGAAAGAAAAATAAGTCTCTGTTTGTATTATATTTGAATGTAATGTATTGAATGTAATTTATATTTAGAAAAAAAAAAGTATTTGTATTGCAATGTATGTTTAGATGAAAAGTATTTGAATTGTATTTAAATAATAAATATGTGATATGATGAGTAAAAGTAGAGGGAAAAAAGAAAGAGAGAAAGAAAATATATGGTGTGATTAATAAAAATAATAATAAAAATAATAATAAATAGTGATTGTATTAGATTTAAAATGTAATGTGATTGACATTTAAATGTAATAATTTTATATTGTATTTGAATGCAATGCGAATACAGTGTTGGAAATAAATGATACCTGAGTGTGAGTGTGGTGTGAATTAAAAAAAAAAATTTAATGTCAATATAAAATAGAAGGTATTGAAGTTTATTGCATTCGAGACGGTGTGCTAAACACACAATAAATCTCACATGTTGTTCTAGTAATTGCTTCTTGAAACCAAGTCCAACACACACCTTCCTGTGCACTAACTTTTCAAAAAAAAAAAAAAAGTTTTCACGCTTTTTTCCCTTTTTTGGGGTGATTATAAGCTCGATTAGAGGTTATGGTAACAAAAACAGAATCTAAAACTATGGAATTGAGAAAGTGACACTAACATATATGCAAAGAAAACTTCTGGAGTTTACAGAATGACAAAAAGAATGTGAAAACGAATAGAATTTGATTCTTTTCTCCACTCATTATCTGTATATATCTTCAAATTCTTTAACTGAAAATGGTCAACCAAAATTAACGGTTGATTAGTTCGTAAGCAAAGAATCAACTTTAATTTCCCCAGAAGCTGAAAAAACAAAAGAATCTTCACATTCTTCTACAATTCCCTGGGATTCTTTAGCCTTTAACTTTAACAAAGTTAAAGGAACTACATGAAGTTGATTGTTGCTTTGAATAATTTTCCAAACCATAAATTCATCCTATTCACACTCACTCTCCTACTGTCCTCTAGGACTAAGATTGTGAGTAGAGAACCATGGCTTCCACAACGAGGGAGAGCAGCAATACTAGAGCAGGACACAATCCGTCTTGTAACGGGATCGTTCGCCGGATGGTGAGCCTTCCGCGGAGTATTTTTGGTGGAGTTTCAAGAGCCATGGGACATGGCATAGACCACTTCATGGGGATAGGATCAGGAAGAAGGACACCAACTCTAACGGCAATCTTTCAACTCCCATTTCAACAAGAGCCCCTAATTGCACCGCTGCAAGAGCGGGATTTCCTCGCAAGCTTCGAGCAGCAATACGGCTCCACTCACCCGTTCTTCTATGCCTGCCGATTCATGGAGGCCCTGAAGATAGCACAAGATGAGAGGAAGTTCTTGTTCATGTATCTTCACTCACCAGAACACCCCTTCACTCCTTCCTTTTGTAGGGAAACTCTTTGTTCTGAACTTGCAGTGCAATATCTTGATGCCAACTTTGTTTGCTGGGGAGCTCTTGCTAGAAATGGGGAAGGTCTGCAAATGGCTGCAATTCTGAAGCCTGCTAGCTTCCCTTTCTGTGCTGTAATAGCCCCTTCTAGTGGTGATAACATGGCAGTTCTTCAACAGGTCAGTTGGAAATTTGAATTTTTGGGGTAAATTTTCTTGTCCTTTTTTTTCCCTTTGAATCTCAAGTTTTTAGACGGCGTTTGGTAAACGTATTCTGTTTTAATTGCATTTGAATACAATTTTTTTTAAATGTTGCATTTGGTTGAAAAGTATTTATTTTGAATTTGAATAAAATGTGTGTTTGGATGAAAAGTATTTTAGAATTGAAAAGTTGATATGATTGATAAAAGTAGAGATAAATAGTTAGGCTTGAAAAGTTGATATGACTGTTTTAAAAAAACTTTTGAATAATAATTGTTTTCGTAACATTGTTGAAAATGATTATATTTGAATATAAAACTTTACGTTTGGTGTAAAATTGGTATTCGTAATACCAAAAAACGTTTTCCAAACAATCTCTTAGCCACCTGGACATAATTTTACGGCTTGTTTTTGGGATGATTGGAATATTTATTTTGAAAATTAGAAATAGTTAAATTCTGAAATGTTTGTCTATTAAAAATGTACTATTTTGAATAAAAAATATAATAATTTAAAATATGTTTAGAAAAAAAAAAAGAATCTTATTTTATTTTTTTTGAAATTCTATGTAAATAAAAAAATATATTTTTTTTGAAATTCTATGTAAATAAAAAATATCTTATTTGAGTTAAAATAAAAAATTTATAAATTTTTAACACTTAAATTTTTTTAAAAAATAAATAGTAAAATTTTGAAGAAGAAAAAAGAAAAAAAAAAAAAAAAAGAAAGGAAAGAACGAAGGTTGTAACCTCCTCTA
Source organism: Antiaris toxicaria (assembly GCA_035233585.1). Lineage (NCBI taxonomy): Eukaryota > Viridiplantae > Streptophyta > Magnoliopsida > Rosales > Moraceae > Antiaris > Antiaris toxicaria. The sequence continues at coordinate 6,381,624 of CP141155.1, forward strand.
AAACATGCTCTTAATCATCACATCATCATTTAATTATACCATACTTTAAAAAATGCTGATAATCTTATATTACTTGATGAAAATTTGACTGTTAAAAATCGCTTTCTTTTTGTGAGCATGTACTGATGAAAGGGCAAAGAAGTTCTAGTAATAGTTTTGTACAAAAAAATTGGATAAAAGCTATTGTATCCAAACCATAATAATGTTCTCTGTCTAGGGTAAAGGGTGCTGTGTGGGATGGCATTTCTTTTTTCATACAGTATTAGAGTTGACCATACGTTCAGTGGCCCTATGGTACGGACCTGATATATTACAAATCTCAGTCTAGAGTTGGAAATTACAAGGATAGTCATGATCATGATTGCATTTCAAAGGTACAAAAGGGGTTTGAATTATCACAATAGGGAAAATAAAATTAAGAAATGCACTTATTGATATAATTGGTATTATTTGCTCAAATATTTTATTAAGATAATCGGTTTTTCAGAAAGATTGAGTTGATAGTAAGTGAGAAATAATGGTTTAATTTTTCGGCACTTAAAAAGGTTATTCTCTTGGTCTATGTTCAGATTGAAGGACCAATTTCCCCAGCTGAGCTGGTGGAGATTCTGCAGAGAACAATGGAGGAGCAAGGGCTGGCGTTCGGCAGTTCGAGGGCGAAGGAGGCAGAAAAGATACAAGCGGATCGCCGGTTACGAGAGGAGCAAGATGCAGCTTATCTTGCAGCACTACAGATTGACAAGGTTTGTTGCATTATATGTGTGACATTTGAGACACACATGCATTAGGGTCCAAGATTGAATAAGGTTGACAAATAGTCCAATATTTTTAATGTAGGAAAAGGAGAGGCTAAAGAATTTATATTCAAAAGAGAGTGTTCAAAAACCGGCAGAGACCCCAAAAAAGGCAAGTTATGAGAACTTCAGAAACAATTCCACAGGTAGGGTAATACAGTCTTCCACCATAAGAGAAACTCCACACAAAGTAGCTGCAAACAAGGGGAAGGATCCTCAGGGTACCCAGGTAAAATATTTCAACCAAAGTAAAATTTGTATCGAGAATTTTATGATAGAATATGAAAAAAAATACATTAATGATAAAATATAATTCTTAATTATCAGATTTAATATGATTGTGATATAATTTCACGGTTTAAAATTATGTTTTATTAAAGGGTAATTTTTTATACCTATCACAGAATTCTCGAAAGTAATTTAAGAGTAAATTAATAATAATTATTGTTTCCTTTTACCAGATACTGATAAGGTTTCCAAATGGGGAAAGAAGAGAGCAGAGCTTTTCAAGCACAGAAAAAGTCCAGGCAATTTACAGATTCATTGATTCACTAGCCCTTCCTGGTATTGGGAACTACAGGCTTGTGTCAAGCTTCCCAAGAAGAGTATATGGAGTTGACCAAATGGGGCAGACTCTCAAGGATGCTGGTCTGCATCCTAGAGCAACTCTGTTCCTTGAAACTATGTGACACAATTAACTTTCACAATATGTCTATGCACTAAGAATTTCTAGTAAACAATCTATATTTTTAAATAGCATAATTTTAGACACAAAAGTATGGTTTAACATGTCAAATAGTCTTTGACTACTCTTCTTCCTTTACAACCCGTTTGTTCAGAAGGGGAAAAAAAGATGGAGAAAAAACTAATAAAAAAATAGAAAATTGAAATAATTGAGAAGATTTTAGTTTTTTTTTTTTTATTTTTAATTTTTTATTTTAGGCTGTTTGACAGAAAGAAGGAAATAAAATAAGAAAGTTATACAATGATTATGTACTAAGAATTTCTAGTAAACAATCTATATTTTTAAATAGCATAATTTTAGACAGAAAAATATGGTTTAACATGTCAAATAGTCTTGACTACTCTTCTTCCTTTACAACCCGTTTGTTAGAAGGGGGAAAAAAAGATTGGAGAAAAAACTAATAAAAAAATAGAAAATTGAAATGATTGAGAAGATTTTAGTTTTTTTTTTTTTTAGGTTGTTTGACAGAAAGGAATGAAACAAAATAAAAAAGTTATGCAATTATTATTTTACCCACTTATTTATATTATTTTAATTTAAAAATAAGGATAAAAAAGTAATTTTAAGTATCAAAAAGTAATTTTCAACATGACTCAGGGTTTAAGTTTTCTACTCAATTGATTGATAAAAATTAATGGGTCCAACTCCAAATTTTATCCGCTCTATTTTCCTTTCTCTCCTTTCTTCCCTCTTATCACTATCATTTTCCATTCAATTTTCCCTCTACCCTCTTCCTTTCTTTCTCTCTTCGATCATACCAAACATAAAATTAAACTCTTATGGTGCAGTTGACACACTATTATATCCTATCATAATACAAATATAATACAATGTATGCAAGTGAGTACCTTCAAATACAAAATTTTAAATTTTGAATCTAATATAATCACTACTTATCATTCTCTTTTTTTTTGTCTATTTTTACTAATTATATCGTATATTTTTCCTCCCTCGTCAACAGTCTAAACACCCTTTTAATTTAAATAAAATATAAAAAAAAATGTAAATATATATTCTATTCTATTATATTATATTTTAATAAAATACAAATGAACGTTGTTTTCAAACCAACCGTTCAAGTATTGGGAGATACAAGTCATGGTATGTGATAATTACTAGGCCAACATAAAGAAGGAGAATTCTAATTAATCTTTTATTGATATGACTTTATTTTTAAATTATCCAATTTGTATTGGAAACTAGCAGCTTACTCTTTCATTTTTATAATTTGATTAGATTTAACGTCTGAAAGCATTTCTACAGATAGGATATCTTAAGAAATACCCTATATGTTAAGAAAAAAAGATTTAAAAACAAAATACTAAGAAAGTCTAGCTTTCATCATTGAGTTTAACTATTATATGGTTAAGGAATCCGTATCAATACTACCTGTTTTTGGATGCCAAACTAATTATGTTAAAGAATATGTAAAATCTAATGGTTTTTAGGGCTTTTATTACAGAACTTCATATTTTGTGCTGTAAATAGAAATTGTTGATTATTTATAAACGTTTATATTAAAAATTATAACAAATGATACATAATTACTCTAATCATATAAAATTTCGTTGTTTTACACAAACATAACCTTTTTATTTGCCAACAAAAAAAAAAAAAAAGTTGGTGTGTGCCAAATGGCACGTGGGCAAATCTTTTAACACAGGAAACTTGACTCTTGCCCTAATCCAACTTGACAACTACCTAAGCTTACACTTCAAAAATGTCGGTTTGAAAATGACATGGAAGCAAAACATGACTTTTTTCACTCAAACTGTCGCACTCGCACCAAGACCTTGGAAACCCATGAAATGGTCACAGATACCGTATACATCATGACTTAAGATTTGCTGGAATGTTTTTGGGAAAGTTTACTTCCCATGACTTACTAGTATATATCTCCCAAAGTGTGTGTCACACGGAGAGTTTTCTTGGAGGAAAAGAAAAGAAAAAAGGATGTAAAAGTGATTCTGACCACTTTTTAATTCCCACAATGAAAGATATATTTACAGATTTCTAGAATAGAGTAGAAAAAGAATACCCTACTGATATGGTTTTATTTTTCATTTTTAGATTTGTGTTAATAACGTTATGTTCATTATATTGTCAATTTATGATGATTTTTATTATATTTAAAGTTTAAAGATATACTATCCACAATGTGCTTATGCTTGATGAAGAAGAAGAATTTTATAATGAAACATCTTATTTTACATTGTTAATAGGATTTTTTTAGCCATTTAATTAATTTGTTAATGATGTGATCTATAATTGAAGTAATTTTATATTCTATATTATAAACTTTTAACATAATATTGCCAGACTATTAAAAAAATTATGCTCACAATTAAAAAACAATTTCTACCAATATTATAAAATAAGAGGTCTCAAGAAGAAAAAAATAAAAAAGGTGAGAATTGAATGATTAGAAAGTGACGGCAATATCTTAGTGATTACTCCAAAGATTTCCATACAAAAAATGGGCAGAATAGCTTTAAGCCATAACATATAATATAGGTTTTATATATGTACTCACCTTTGTATAAAGTAACATTGATGATTAGCTCAAGAAATAAGCTAAGAAAATGGGTCACAACCAAGAAATGTTTGCTTAACTATAGTGACATTTTGACTTTAAAGTGCTTTGTCTTAATTTCCTCCCCATACGGCCAATTGCCAGTATTGTTATAGATTTACATTTTTGACCTTTTTTTAAGATGGGCTGAATAAATCTTCTCCTGCCAGCTCACTTTATTACAAAAGCATATAAAACTCTTTCTGGCCTGTATCTTCTTGGAAAAGCCAAGAGAAAAAGGAAGAACCGGATTCAAAATCAAGTTGATCTAATTTGGGATGGTTATTTTTATTGACCAACTTTTCCTTACGGAAAGTTTAACAAACATGTAGTATTTCCAGTTTGAATATAACGTATGGAATATATTTTGTATTTAGATGAAAAATATTTAATTTGTATTTTAAAGTTAAAAAGTTGATGTGATTAATAAAAATAGATTAAAAAAGTAAGATACAAAGAGAGTATAATGTGAATAGATTTTAAAAATTTTATTTTTAAAATATTTCAGAATATTAAATGTAAGAAAAACATTGTATTTGAACACAAAACTTTTACATTTGGATGAAAATTGTATTACGTTTAAATGCAATACGAATGCAATACGAAAAACAAATACCTCATTAATTGGATTCTAAATTAAAATGTAAAGTTGAAATACTAGCAAAAATAAAATAAAAAAATTAAAGACATCAACTTTAATTATAACATTTTATAATAATTTTAAGTTGATTTTTTTTATATTAATAACATTTTCAAATCAATCAATAACGAGATATTGTATTTATTATTAAAAAAAAAGGTTAGTGTTAGAGTCTCTAAAATATTATAACTAGAGCGAGAATCAGATTGTAAGTAACCAAATTTTGCATTTATCAATTACCTATCGTGACTAGATTTTAAATGCAGGGAACTTTGTGTTAGGAATTCTCTGACAATACATCTTCATTACCATCATATTATTGTATTTTTTTCCTTCCTTCAAACTCAAATAAAAAAGAGTACAATACTAAGATGGATGCACACCATTAAAGAATACAAATCTCTCTCCCCCTCTCTTTTTCTATTTTTTTTTTTTTGGCTAAAAGGATAAATTTAAATCTGTCTTTTTTTTAGAAAAATTATAGTAAATAGCATTGTTTAGAAAAAAATATAAATATTTGACATAAATAATAGGTTTTTAAATATTTTAATAAATAGCAGATTTATTATATATATGTTTTATTTATGTAAAAAAATTTTAATAAATAATTGATTTACGTCTTATAAATATATTATTTATTGATAAATTTTTTATTTTTTAATAAATCTATTATTTATCATAAATATTATAAAAATGCGTTATTTATTTCAATTACTTTCTGAAAACTACTATTTATTTTTTTATTTCTAAAAATGAAAAATTCCGCTCAAAATTTTGAAGGACGAGTATTATCCAAATGGGCAGGGGTATAATAATGGTTGCATCATGCCCAAATTAGTCCATTTTTCACCAAGTTCATATAGACTTGCCCTCAAACCCAAAACTTTTTTTTCGTTATCTGTCCTGTTTGCCTCTCTACCATGTCAGATTCTTCCTCTCTCACATTCTCAGCACCATTTCCTTGCTCAAAACATTTTCACCAGCTAATATTCTTGTTCTCTTCTTTGCTCTTATCTTAGGTTTACTTGTTCTCTATAGCTAATATTCTTCTGTTTTCACCATCAACACTTTCTTCAATTGTATTAGGTAAAACTTTCTTAGGAAAACAGAAATTTTATGTTTTAAGTGAGGTCAGAATTTTTTGGTGTAAAAGTTTACACTTGGAAGTATATTTTTCAAGTTTGAACATAATATTCATGGTTAAGATCTTATCTTTAATGGCTGACTAATTTATAGAGACACGGGTTGAATAGAAAATCGATATTCAACTGCGAGAAGGAAAGTATGAAAGTGTAGTAGTTACCATTTCACAGGCTAATGTGGGTAGAAGTTAACAACAATAGAGAAAGCAACGTATGGAAGAGAGACAAACCACAGAGGGTGTTGGAGAAGTATAAATAAAATGCAAGAAGGAATGAGAATGTACCTTTAATTTTTGCATGGATTTCATGAATAAAAATGAAATATTGGAACTGTGATTAAATTTTAAAACTGAACTAGATTTAATATGTGTAAATAGAATTATTTTTTTCTTCATTATTTTTTATGCCCTCAAATGCCATGTGGCATCCTCTAACATATTTTGCACATCTTACCTAGCTGTGGTCAAACAATACACAACACTAGTTAATCGTTATCATTGTCAACCGTTCGAAGACAAACTGAAACGATGACTAACAACAACAATTTAGTTCTCTTCTCTGCGCCACCATTGCTCTTTAATGTGTATTCCGCTTTGTTATCCTTTTTCTCTCTTTCAATTCCCTCCAAAACCGTTGGTATTGGCAAATTTTTAGTTCAGAGCTGTTTGGTCAACAGGAATGATTCCCGCAAGGTACTGCTATTTCCCTCTAGTTGGTTACCAGTAAATTGATTGGGTATAAAGTTAAAAAGTTCTAAAATACATTAGTTTATTTGACGTGCTTGTTTATGTGTTTCGAGAGAAATCTATTGCAATCAATCAATGATTTTGTAGATTTCGAACCTTTTTTCAGCTGGTTTTGGAAGTGAAAGAGAAGCTTGAGAAAGATCATAATGATCTTCCAGTTGGGAGAAATGGAAGAGACGATGAAGATATGATCTTTTCGTTCCTCAAAGATAAGAGGTTTTCTGTTGAAGAAGCCATATCTAAATTAACTAAAGCAATTGTATCCTTGACTAGAGAAATGTTTTTAACTTCATTTTTTAATTTTATTTCTATGCTTTAAGTGACTTACATAGATATGGCCTGTAGCAAAATTTAACTGGATTAGTTTGAGGTTTTATCAATGTGATAATTTAAAATGCTATGCAACCGAGCATTAATGTTCGTTTGTTTGAACCTTTGGAAAAATCTATAATAAGTTTGGCTTTTCTAAAATTTGAGGGGCATATGTGATGTTTAGCAAAAACTTAGGGCATTATTTTTGGTATTTCCTGTAAGTTGGTTATAAAGGTAGAGTTGCCATTCCTAAATAAATTTTTGTGAGGTAAGGTATTTATGGTGGCATAAAGTTTTGCTATGAACTGTATTGTCTATGTGCATTGGTCACTGCAGTGGGATTGAGTTTAATTCAAGACTCATCGAGAAAAACATGCAGCCTTACCACCCCACCAAATAATTGTTTGCTTGCTCGGAATGATGAATCGTTGGATTTCTTAATGAAATTTAGGCTCTAAGTTTTCCATAATCGACTAATAGAAATGGCGTCAAAATTTTGGAGTTTCTGAACTGATTAAAGATTCAGTGAAAAGTATGGCTAAAACTGGGAAAGCATATGTACATGATTATCTTGATGTCAGTCTTTTATACACACGACTACTCATACATACTACTCTTTTTGGAACTCACCTCTCAAGAATTTTATCACGACCCCAACTCAAACCCTTGATCTCATCTTTAAAAGGTTTTTAAGTTCAAAACTGGTATCAATTGGAGGTAAGCCTCAATAGATCAATTGGATCGGAGCAGTGAAAATAAGCCCCAATTGAGTTTTAAACGTAGGTCATTACATAAAAACAAAGAGAAAGGTTCCCATCTCTATCATGACCCCAATTCAAACCTTTGATCTCATCTTTAAAAGATTCTTAAGTTCAAAACTGATATCAATTAGAGATAAGCCTCAATAGATCAATTGGATTGGAGTAGTGAAAATAAGCTCCAATAGAGTTTTGAAACGTAGGTCATTACATAAAAACAAAGAGAAACTAGTTGAGATTCTAAATTAGAAAATAAAGATCTTAAGAAACAAAGAGATTTCTTGAATGAAAGTTCTTTGGCACAATCACAAGATAGAGGAAGCCACATGGGAGCGAGAAGATGAGATAAAAACAAATTACCCTAAATTGCTCTAAGTTCCGAGGTTGAAATTTTTGTAAGGTAAGAAGAGTTGTAACACACCAAATATTAGCTAAGAATAATGTTAAAACTAGACAATAGAAAATAATATGAGTAATGCAATGATATTATAATTGGTTCATTATAATGTCATGTTAAGTTATCTTTTTAATTGATGCGACGAGGATTCAGAGTGTTAAAATAATATTCATGCCAAATTAATGTTTTTTATTTTCAGTTTTCAACTTTATAGCATTTTTTTTTTTACTTTTACCAAATTGAATAAAAATACAAGTCTTGTTTTCTATCTATTTTCAACAATAATTATTATTATTTTGGTTTCAATCCCTCTCTCACCTAGTCACCATTACCATTGTCTTTTCCTTGTATTATTTTCTTTTAAGACTATAAAGACAATTCAAGGTAGGTGTTTTATTTATTGTATCATGACCACGACTTTTATGGTTGTTGTTTTGATGACCTTGACGTCTCCAATGGAATTTTCTTCGCAATATTTAATAGATTAGAGGAATATCACGAGATGATGGTTTAGGGAGGATATATGATTGATTAATGATGGTTTATTATTGCTTTAGGGCATATTGTATTTTGTTTGGATGATTTTAGGATTTTTCATCTCTTACTCATGATATAGTTAGAAGTGATTATTTATCTATTTATTTATTTTTTGAGTTAGAAAAATATGTTTTAGGACTGCATTTTGTGTGTATGTGAATCATGCATATTGTGATAATGATTTTATTTTATTCTATGTTAAAAAAAATAATTTTCACATTTGGTCATGACTGGATATTTTTAGATTTTATGCTTGATTTTTAGCACTTTGTTTAGTAGTATGAACGGACTCTGTTTTTACGAATTTGGTATTGTTAGAAATCCTTGAATTCTATTTTTTTTGGAGACTGATTTCAAGTCGTTTGGAGCTATATGTGATTTTTTATGAATTTTCGAAGTGTCAGAGATTTAGCCACCAATTTTAATAAGTTTTGTAATTAGAGTTCAAAAGTTAGTTTGAGCATATGAATGAATTCCATTTTTAACAAATTAAGTGTCGTTAGAAAGTTCTGAATATTTACTTTCTTTTGAGACTAGTTTTAATATATTTGAAATTTTGTACAAATTTTTAAAGGGATGAAGATTCTACTGTCAGTTTTTGTAAATTGTAAAATTATTTTGTTTTTATGATTTGATATTATCAGATGATGAAATTAGCTTTTTAGGTGATGTTTTTAATGTGATGGAGGTGTTGAAATATTTTTTTTATGGGTTTTTAGTAATTTTATTATATATATTTATATCATGAATGGTTTTAGAGATTAGCACCAAAAAACCTCAATTGTTGTATTACAGTTAGAAAATTTGAAAAGTTAAATAAGATATCTAGGTAAGTACAATCTCACCTGTAATATAAATTTATTAATTGAGAAATATTTATTCTTGATGTAGATGATGATATGATGTTTTAACACTTCTTTTCCAATAACGTTTTGATGAAAAATAAGTATACGTATTTTTATGTTTTAAAATGGCATTGTACTTAATGTTGATGGTGATCAATGAATGGACTTATCGTCATGGTTAGCTTAGGATTTGCTACCTAATATTTTCTATAACTAGCATACTATGATGGTATAATACTAGAAGTTATAAAGTTTTTTAAAATATTTATATTTATAATAACGTTTATGTAATGATAATGTTTATACAAATGTCTTACTAAGCTTTTATGAGTTAATCCATATTTCAGATATATAAAAGGGTAACATGTAATAATGGAAAAGCTTATAGTGAAAGAGGGACGATGTGTGATGGAAAAATGGGAGTGACAATCATGGATCAATTATATTTAAATTTTTAATAAGTTGAGACTATAATTATGGTTATGTTTTTATAAAAGATTATGTTTGAATTTTCTTAATTTTAATGTACTACATAGAGTTTATTTTTTATAATAAACATGAAAGTTATTTTTAATAAGATAAAAACTACTTAAAAATTTTTTCATTTTTTTTATAAGTATAGAATATAATTCAAATCTTATTGTTTTTAACAAATTTTAGAAAAGATGAATGTTAAAAAGATAAATCAATTGTAACGATCCGCGAGGGGTCATTATAGTCAATGACAGACCAATGCTCATAGTGATGCCATCCAAGCTTCGTTTTGTAAGTTCTAAACATAACTTATCTAGCCTTTGTTTTTTTTTTAAAAGAATAGAACAATCTCATGATTAGTTGAACATAAGTAGTCAGAGAATTTTAATTTTTTTACCTCTTTTTGATACTCTTGTCGTGGATCATGGATAAGGATTTTGATTGGAACAATGAAACAAACTATTGCTGGTGCATGATCGATCGTGTTGAGAATGAGAGGCCCCGTTTGTTTTTGATTGAAAAGGCTTTAAGCAAACTACCACATGGGAAACAAGAAATACTCGGCATATTTGATCTTCGGGGCCTTGGTACTGAGAATGCAGATCTGCAATACTTTAACATTTTTGGTACTTAAACTTTGATAAGTCGCCTACTTGTTCTCTCATCAGTAGTTTAGCAGGGTGCAGCAATCTAATAGTCTTTTTTCTGCCTTACACTGCTTAAGGACATGCCATCAATTTTTATATGATAACTGTAGATGTAAGAGAACTAAATGTAATTTTGTGTGCCCACCGCGCACCTTTGCTCTTTCGTAGTGAAGATTTTGATTTTGCGTGCTTGTACTCTCTTAGCAAAGTAGTTAATGAGAAAAATTTGTGTTTTTTTTTTTTTTTTTTTTTTGGGTCCCTTATGGATTTGGCACTCGAATAAATCATATCATGCAGATATTCAAGTTAATTAGTTGGTTCTTTACTACCTGCATGTGATGTATTCTACTACTATTATCCCAAGAGATTAGGAGAAGTCCACTTCGTGGAAGCTCCTTTTGTGTTCCAGCCAATCTGGCAGCTCACCAAGCCGTTGGTAAAATCATATGCCTCTCTGGTACGTACCAATGTTTATGCACACTTTAGCCCTTTGTGTGTGCGTGCGCGCGCGCGCGCGATCACGGCAAGCACAATCCAATCAATAAAAACAACATATAAAACATATTAGGGATGAACAAAAAACACGCTGAGGAACCTCAGCCAGGAAAAAAGTGTGATTCTAGTTTGCAGGCTGTCTGCATCTGACTTCTATTTTGATTCGATGAAACTGTTTATTTTGTAGGTGAGATTTTGCTCTGTGGACACCGTGCCAAAGGAGTATTTTATTGACGAAACATTGCCGCCGAACTTCCGAGGCTAGGTTGATCATCAAGGTGGTAAAGAAATGGAACACCGAGTAAACATTCAAGTTTGTCACATTCATTCAGCATTAGTGACCAACTGTAAATTTTTTGTGTGAAAGTAATTTTTTGTCCGTGACATTGTAGAACAAGAGAGATATCATACAGAAACATACGAGGAAAACTGAAAACAGAAAACATATTTCCACAACTTGTAGAATTATTATTATTATTATTATTATTATTCTTGTTCATTATCAAAAAGAAAAGAAAACCTCCCATTCATAGACAGGCATTCAAAATGAAATGTTAACAATATATACTGTGCCTTTTTTTTTTTTTTTTTTTTATCGATGGCAATTATTTTTCCACTCCATGAGCATTACAAATTGCTCGGAGTATTCCAAAGGAAAAAAAAAATAAGCTTTTTATAACAACTTCAATAACGAAGGAAACTGTTTTTCAAAACGAACATAATTTTTACCCTGCAAAATCGAGCACAATAAAAATAAAGTAAAATTCTAGACATAGTTTTTACCCTGCAAAATCGAGCACAATAAGGGGGCGTTTGGAGAAAAAATTTCGTTTTAATTTTACTCAAATACAATACAATTTTACACCAAATACAAATTTTGTAACAGTACTACGAAAACAATTACTATTCAAAATATTTTTAAAACAATTACATCAATTTTTCAACTCCATTATTTATCTCTATTTTTACCAATCACATCAAACTTTTCAACTCTAAAATACTTTTCATCCAAACACACATTTCATTCAAATACAAAACAAATACTTTTCAATCAAATACAACATTCAAACAACAAATTTCATTCAAATACAATCAAAATGTAATACGTTTACCAAACGCCTCCTAAAATTCTAGATATGAAATTGTTTTGTTTTGAACCGTTAAATTTGTACGAGAAACCGTGTTATGTGATTTTTTTTTTTAAGGAGACTCTTGAATACTGAATGCAGAAGTCTCAAATGTTATTTATTAATTTTTTATTTCCAAACTGATTTTTTCAGGTACTTTTTTGTTATTTTTTATTTTTTTATTTTTGATCCGTATAAAAACTTTAGGTTTTATTTTGGTTTTTCGTTCCCTCCTATTCTTCTGTTGTTGGTTGTGCTTCTTATAAAACTGGTTTTGATTTTTGTTTGTGGTTGCTATTTTCCTCTATTTTCCACTTTTTAACCCTTCTCCTTTTTTTTTTCAAAGAATTTGTATTTTAATATATTGGTGAAAAGGGTACTCTGTATAGGTGTATATATATATATATATATTTTTTTTTTTTTTCTATTTTGCATTTTGTTTGATTGTTTTACTTTTGATATTTATAGATAATCTTTAAAAATTTTTTGTTTGGCTGAAATCTTTCTATGATTTGCATTAATGTTGTTTATGATGATCTGTATGTCCTGTATTGCATAATTTTCCCCAAGAATTTTTTTTTTGGTGACATTGACTGTGAAGGTTTTTATTTAATTTTGATTTATCTTTTTTTATGTTTTATTTATGTGTTTTATTACAAGAAAATAGAGAGAAACATATATTTTCATTACTTTATTTTCATTTTTTTTTATTATCTTGTTGTTTGGTTTTATAAATTAATAAATTAAAACTGATGTAATAGCATTTCCAGAATCTTCTTTTGTTAATTATGTGTCCATTTCTATTTAATTTATTTTCTTTATTTGTTTTTTTGCCTATATATACTAAGAATGTATAACTGTTTTTTTTTTCAATGCTTGGTTATATCTTCATCTCTCTATCAGATCTAATTTATTCACCTGTTTCTTTATCCTTATTTTCTATAGTCTATCTGTTGGTGTTTGTCTGTTGACTATTGGAGTTCATTTACTCACCAGCTTTTCTAAAAATCTTCTTATTTGTTAGTGTTTGTCCATCGACTATCAAAGCTCATTTACTCACCTATTTTTTTAAACCTCCTTTTTGCGTTATGTCCGTTGGTATTTGCCCTTTGGGTATGTGGTAATTTAAAGCTGTTTTTGATCAATCCCAGGTACCATTAATGTTTTCTATCTCATTTTCTTTTCTGCTTTGTGATTTGATGAGGTTTTGTTATGTTGTTAATTAATATATGTTCTATCTTTTGTATTTGATTTCTTTTTCAATTTTGTTTGTATTTAGTTAATAAACAATATTTGTTCTATATTTTTTTGTGTCTTTTATTTATCTATTGTTTTGTTTTATTCATATCTTATGCCACTCGTTAACAATAATTTGATAATGAAAAAGTTTATTTACTTCATTATATATGACTATTTTAATTCATCTATAATGTTTATATAGTTCAATTTTTTATTAATTCAATTCATTTTTTTATCATTTTCCTAGAATATTTTCACCTTTTTTCTTTAATTCTTTTTACTTTTGTCATGCTCTTTGATCTTTTTATTAATTGACAATGATGATTATATATATATTTTTTATAGTTTGTTCAAAAATTACTATGAATATTAAACTCTTTTGGTTATTACTAGCTTTACGATGCGTTTGGTATACACATTCAATTTATATTGCATTTAAATGCAATGTAATTTTCACTCAAATACAAAAAAATTTCATTCAAATACCAATCACATCACATTTTAAATCCAATACAATTACTATTAATTATTTCACTTTTTATATTACTTTTATTAATTACATCATATATTCTCTTTCTCTCCCCCTTTTTTCTCTCTATTTTTACCCATCACATCACATATTTATTATTAAATTATAATTCAAATACTTTTCATCTAAATACACATTGCATTCAAATGCAATGCTAATACTTTTCCTCCAAATACAAATTGCATTCAAACGCAATGCAAATGCAATGCGTTCATCAAACGAAAGTTTCTACTACTGGTTTTTTGGTTTTACTATTCTTTCTCTAGATTTTAGCTAAGGTGAGTAGCAGAATCTGGTTGAAATTAGTTTGATGGAATTACTCTTTTCTGTGTGGGACAACTTAGTTTCGGATTAGTAGACTTTCGGTTTTGATGTTGCCTCACGTATAACTTTTTTTGTTTGTTGTTACGCTTTCTTCTGATGCTCTGTTCTTGCCAATGACTTCTTTAGTCATTTCAGTAGAAAATGATGGCTTCTGTTCTTCATATGTCTTTGTATTCAAATGAATTTGCCTTTTATTTTTGTGGTTGGATTTAGTGTTTTTTTTTTATCCTCCTCTTACTATCTATTGAAATTGGTCTGATGGAAATGCTCTTTTGTGTGTGGGTCAATTTAATTTCTAATAATAGGCTTTTGGTTTTGATACTGCCTTGCATATGCCTTTTTTTATTTGCTCTTACTCCTTCTTCTCATGATTCGTTTGCCAATGACATTTTTGTTTATTTCAGTAGGAAACAACGGCTTTTATTCTTTTTTTATCTTTGTATTTAAAAGGATTTAACCTTCATTTTTGTGGCTGCGTTTAGGCTTAGACAGTTTTTTTTAGTTTATTTTTTTTGGTCCATGTGAGTTATTTTGACACGATGGTCCGTTTGTATATCAATGGACAAAGCTAGCGATAGTGGGTTGCTGATATTTTCACCTGTGTAATCTAAGTTCTTTGATTTTGATTCTTTTTCTTCTGTTTTATTCTAGCCACCGTCAATTTTGGCTGCTTCTCTCATTTTGTTGGTTTTAGTTTTTACTCTTTATTCACTTGCTAACATTTTGGACAAACAAATGTTTTATTCTAGTTACTTATTTTTTATCATGCATGTAGTATAATGTATGTGACAAATCTTGAATTTCCATAAAGTTTAATAAATTTATTTTGTTGCTAGCAACACTTTTGTCTTTAAAAAAAAAAAAGCTTTTTATCAGGTAGTCAAGTAAATAATTAAAAATGTATTAGTATAAGAGTTTGTCACATATTACTGTTATTACTAAATATCCGAATCAATTATTACTATTTTTATAACTTATTGGTGTTATTATAATTTCCATTTTTATTTTGGATTTGTTGCTTAAACTACACTTAATTATACATTTTTTTAAAACTAACATAGCATGCTATATATTTTACTATTTTGTTATTAATTTCTTTATCTTTTTTCTTTATAACTTTTAAATATATAATTTAATTATATTTTCTTTTCCTTTACTTTTTATTCACAGTATAATTATTACAAATATAATAAACATATAAATTTAATGATTGGAAAAGTTAATCCGTTTATTTATGTATAAAGGAACGAGGATGTTATAGAAAAAAGAAGTTAGATTTTAAATTACATCTCTGTATTAATTATTTTGTGAAATTCATTTTGTACTATTTGTTTATTTTTAATGTAATTATAGTTGATGCTTTATATAGTAAAAGTTAATTGTTAAAAATTTATAATTAATTTAATTATCACCATTTTATTTAACTTATAGAAAGTTAGAATTAGAAAAATAAAATATTTTCGTAAGATATTTGATATTGCTCGTTATTAGCATCATAAAATGGCAAAATAAGGTAAATGATATGTAATTTGGTGAAGTTATAAGCAATGATAATATAATATATGAAATAAAATTAGAAAAAAATAGTATTTACGAAGTAACAAATATAGGGATTAAATCTTCTGATAATACCTAGGAGAATATAATTAATGATATGAAAGAGGACATGATGCATACATGTTAAAACTAATAATAGTTTAGAAAAAACGATAATGCCAGACTCAACATATAGAATCTGAAATAAAACCTAGGCCTTAAAACATAAAATTATAATGGCATAAAATACAAATAAATTAAGTTTTGAGTAAATATGTATAAAAAAACAAAAAAAAGATTTATTATTTAATAGACTCTAAGTCACCAATAATCACAGGGAGATTTTTGGTTATTTTATAATTTTTTTTATAATATCTGTCTCTTTTTTATATAGTTATATTAGTATGTTTACACTATCTGTCTATTTTTGTTTGTAACAAACATAAATATTATGATATTCAAATTAATCTTTGTTTAAATAACATGTATAAAGGACATGATCTAAAAAATTTAGAAAAATAAAATAAAATAAGAAATATTCAATAGCAACTTAATAAGATTTTTTATAAACTAAATAAATATATAATTTTCAAAATTGTTCAAAAAAATATTATAGTGATATAAAATATAAAGAAATATAGTTTCAAATTAATACAAATAATAATATAAAAAGATCTAATATTTAATAAGAACTAAATTGCTAACTAATTATGTAAGGCTAAAAAAAGGCAGTAAGTAAATACAAACAAGAAAATTTATGTAAAAAGAAGTACACAAATTAGCATAGAAATACAACTACTATTAACATTAAAAAAAAAAGTGCATTGACATAGAATGCTGAAAATTTTAATTCTAAATTACTTAACTAACTGATGGCTTTATCAAGAAAATTTAAAATATAAATATACAAAGACTTAATATTTGATAAAATAAAATAAAATACTAACTAATTGTAAGGAAATGTTTTACTGGAAAAAGAAAAAGAAAAGGTATACGGACAAAAATAATGGAAAACAAAATAATTAATGTAATTAAAAACATAATTACTATTTTGATTTATTTTAATAAATTTTAATATCTTAAAAACTAGATTACTAACGGAGAAGGAAAATAAATAAATTCTATTTGTCAGTTATATTATAACTTCCACAATAACTTAACATTCTAGATTTTCAAATTCTTTTAAATTACTGTTATTTGAAAAATAAAAAAATAATATAGAACGTCAACTTAATTTTAAATACGAAAATATAATTAAAAAACTAAAAAGAATAATTGATATTTTGATATATATATGTATAATAATATTGTATTTAAAAATTAAAATATTGGCAGAAAAAAAATTTAAACAAAACATTATATTGTTGGGGATTTTTTGCCTAACTATACATTTTCATAACGGTTCAAATATAATTAATAATTAATATTAACACATTTAAATATGCAGCTCTTAAATTAGATCTTAGAACAAAGCCTATTAACATTTTTAATATAACTTTTGAAAATTTTATTATTCTTAATAATTAGATGGATAATAAAACAACGACATGAAATCTTTCAATATCAAATCATCAGCATAAATGCAGTTGTTACTCTTATTTGGATCCAAATTGCATGTATGAAGACAATAGATACTCCAATAAATAGAATGAAAGGCTCGACACTCTATCTATAAATATTCCTCGATTCAAGCTTAATATAATGTTAGTCTTCTCTGAAACTGAAAGGTAAACATTTTATTTAACTCGGCCATTATCATTAAAAAATTTTAACGAAAAATATAATTTTATAATTTATAAAAAAATATTAATGTAATGTAAAAGCCATTATATTCCTGTAAAACTAGTTCCTTATATATTTTCTTTATTTCATTTTTCTTCTTAATAATACTCTATAAGTGTTATTAATATCTATCTTGATCTTGAAGATTATTCTTGCATATGTAAACATTGTAGTTTTCTCTTTCTATCAAACAAATGTATTGAAAAAAGTAACCCACCTAATTCAATCAGTGTTGTAAAGATAAAAAAACTATATTACCTTTAACTAAAAAAACTTCTTCTGAATTAGATAAATTGCTTGACTATTATGGAGGACCTATTAATACACATTTTTGAAAAAAAATATTTGAATTTTTAATTCTCTGTTTGTATTAATATCTTTTGGAGCTAATATAGAATTAAATACAAAAACTTTAGATGGTCTATATATTTTTAAAATAAGTAGATAAATATATCATCTTATGGGATTTTTATTACCAACTGATAAAAACCCTCCAAAATTTATACAACTTGTTATATATGACATAAAAAACAAAATAAAAAATTGAATAACAACATTTTTATTAATGATGCATCACAAGATTTAACCAAATTAATATTTGATATTTCTACACATGATCAAATATATGTAACTTTATCAAAAGTAAAATACTTAAAAGATTATACCTATTAATTCATGAATAAATTAATAAACATCAAAATCATATTAAAAATATCATTTATAAAGAAAATTTACATAACATTACATAATTATTAAAACCATATCATTGACTAAAGATTATCAACATATTACACCTGCAATAATTCATGTATACATTTTAGTTGATAGCAATGACAATACCGATACACTTACTCTAATTAAATGAATTATACGGGACGATAGAAGCCCGAGTTAGTAGATTATAGCACAATAATAGCTATACAACAAGACATTTAATGAGCCTAGACTGCGTTGGTTGACAATGAGGTAACAATTTACATATATGTTATTATATATTATATTTTATTATAGTTTATAATAAATAACATATTAATTTTATTATAGTTTCAGACTATAAAGCAATACATAAATCAATTAGAGTAAATGCTGATCATTTATCTAAAAAAATAGTTGGAGGATAAATATATTAAATCAACAATTTTAATGTTGCATTAAACAAACCAAGATACAGAATTATGCCTCATAATGCAATGTTATGATTTACAAGAGCAATATTATTTATCCCAGTGATTAGAGAAAAACCAGATATTCTTTTGCATAAATTTTATTTTACAGACTTTGATCAATTACCATTAAGAATAGATATCAATAAAGTACTAATAGGTAATATTTTTTTCCTATTAATCTATACACATACATTTTACTACAATTTTTTGTAAATGTTAATAAAAATTTTAATTTTATTTATATCAGATGTCATAGTAATGTTAACAAAAGTTTAAGAAATTCAGTAATTAAATGTCAAAAGCAAAATGATATCAACACACACTGCAAATATAAAATATCAAGTAATTAAACCAATAACTTTTATCACTCATTTTATAAATAAAACTTTATTATTTGTTTTAATAATACTTTAAAATTAATTTTTTTTAATCACGAAAGCTAAAAATTTCGAGGAAAATATCTTGAAAACAATAAATGATCCAATAATAACAATTTTCACATCAGTGATTAATAATATCCAAGTAATTATCTGCTATAATTATTATACACAAATATATATACTTCATTATATTAATTAAACATTAGTCATTATGATTTCTTTTTTAAATAGAAAACACAGAAGTCTTAATTATTTGTGCAACAATATATTACATAAACGTAGATATACCAAAGACGAAAGCATTAAAAACAAGACAATGAACAATTCTTATTTTTGTTTTAAATATATCAGGCAAGCACAACCACCTAAATAACAAAAATTACAAAATAGAAAAACAATTGAAGAGCTTAACAAATTAGATCATTTGGAATATCAAGTAAATAAAAATAAAATAATATTCATAAAAATAAAATTACATACTATTATTAAAACTAATATTTAAGTTTTATATATTCAAGGAATTAAATTTACAATAAAAATAATAATACTTCGGTTTAAAATACAACAGGGTTGGTTTTACAACTTTGCCAATAATGCTACAAACATGTACGAGAAGCAATCAGATGGTAGTGTAATACTTATGGACATTTATCATCAATCCCAACATAATGATATCATAATTAAATACCTTATATTAATATCTTTTTAATTAACTTACTTATAACCAATTATATAATACATCATAAATCACTAATTAAAATTTGTTTATCTCAATAGGTATAAATTAAATACAAGAATCCAAGATACTATTGGTTATATAGATATAATAATATTTAGAAAAGCAGCTCAAACACTAATTAAAAAAACCATGTTTTATGTTAATAATAGAAGAAGATTATAGATCTTACAATATTACCACCTGTAATTGACTAATTTTGAGGTCAGATAAAAATATTTCAAGTCTACTTCAGATTTAGATAAACACTAATTGATACAATTGTATTCAAAATATTTGATAACGATAAAATGCAGACACCAAAGTAATTCCACTGGATCAAAAAAAACATGATCTAAAAAAAAGCTATTACAAATTAATAAATTATTGTTAAAACATATTTTATTTAATAAATTATAAAAATAATGACATTGAATTAGAATATAATATATTTTGTCTTTTTAGTTATGAAAGGAGAGCAATGGAATTGTCAACAAAATAAAGTAATTAACTTATAACCAACATAAATATTTTTTCATCGTTAATTTAAATTATATTTATTTAAGTTAATAAAAAATATATTTAATATTTCCTTTTTTTCTAAATTAATTATTATTTTTATTATAATAACGACAAGCAGTAAAAAAAATTCAGATTAAAAATTATAACATAAAATTTTAACTTCTACCACTATATAAATATTCTATAATAACTTAAATAAATGATAACTTAACATCTTTTTTTTAATATATTATAAGACAATATATATAAAACATAGATTTTAAATTTTGTTTATTCATATATTATAACAATTAATTATGCATTATCTGTGCTCGTTACTTCCAATTCTAGAGACAGAACCATGACATTACTGGGGACAAAAATGTAAATTCATAAGATAACAGTTTTTCTATCCTTGGAAGCAGACACGAGAGAGAATCAAAAGTGAAGCTCTTCCTCCTTTCTTTCATTTCTTGCTGGTGTTAGAGGGGAAAACGAAAACCTTTGCGACAGGACAAAAAAACTAAAAAGAGATGGAGAATGATCCGAGGTTTTCAGTGGCAGTGATCGCGGTGGTGCTCTGTTTAGTGGGAGTTTCCAAGGCGATCGAGTCGCCGGAGTACACAGTGGCGTACTCGGAATCGGAGTTCGAGATCAGACTCTACACTAAATCCTCGTGGATGTCCGCCTCTGTTTCTGATATCTCCTTCGAGAAAGCCACCAGAAATGGCTACCACAGGTTTACTTATACTTCCTTCCTAGTTAAGTTGACCTTCTGGTCTTTTTTTTTTTTTTTTTTTAAATCAGTTGCTGTTCTAGCCCAGAAAATTTGGGAAGCTCATCAAATTAAATCATGGGTATTTGTTAAAATTCAAGATTACAAATAAAAGTTGGTCTACTTAACTGATCCTTTGTTAAAATTCAAGATTACAACTAAAAGTTGGTCTACTTAACTGATCCACTTGGTGAATTCCCCAACTTCGTTGCATATGGATTTCAAATTTACCACTCACCTTATTTCTTTTATTCAATGATAAAAGGCCTATTTGATTGTTTTTGCTTTTGGGCATTAGTTGAAAACATGTAAAAGCTATAGCCTTTTCAATTAGCATTTAACCACGTTTCCTATGTGATTTAATTGGACAAAAATTGATGTATAGAGTATTTAATAAGTAATAATAATGTTAGAGCGATTAAAAAAAAAAAAAAGGTTTACTGAAATCCTTCTACAACTTTCAAAGTTTCTTTGATTGGAAACTTTTCTAGAGGGTGGAAAACAGGCTTTGAACTCAAAAGCTGAAAACAGTTCTTAGGAAGCAATACCAAAGATGCTTACAACCTTTGCAATACGGCTAGGGACGATTTGAATAGCTTGTTTGCAATGTACAGAAGAAGCAGATTGTAAGCATGTTGCCCAGAACAATTTTAATAGCTTGTTTGGCACTCCATCTCGAGACTCTTATTCAATACTATTTAAAAAGTTTTCTGTCATGTTTTATCTCACAAAAATTTGAATTTACCATTTGAATTTATATTTCAAACTTATGATCAAAACAACGGCTTAGTTTATGATGTACGTATTACCAAACAGGTTGTTCCAGTACATTCAAGGTGCCAACCTAAACTTCTCTCGAATTGCAATGACAGTTCCCGTCTTGACAAGCTTAGTACCCGGGGCTGGCCCTCTCCATTCATCAGCCTACTTCGTCAGATTCTATTTGCCAATCAAATTCCAAGTAGATCCACCTTCTCCACTGCCTGAACTGAATCTGAAGTCCTACGGTTGGGGTAGTCACTGTGTTGCTGTGAGGAAGTTTTCAGGATTCGCAAGAGACTGGAACATCGTGAAACAGGCTGAGAAGCTTGCCAACAGCTTGAGCAGGTCTCCATGGGCAAACTGTACGTCTTCCAAGAGTGACTATGCATACTCCATTGCCCAGTACAGCTCTCCATTCAAGTTCATCGGCCGTGTTAATGAAGTTTGGGTGGATGTTGATGGATCTGGATTGGGGGGCTGTAAGCCTAGTTCAATAGCTACATTCTGAAATTCTAAAGCAAAATTATTGGTGTAACTAACTTGTAATACAATGAAACATGGGTTGCTATGTTCATTATCTCCATGTGTACATATAAGCAATAAGCATGCCCAATTATATGTCAAATATACTATTCTCTTTTAACTTTCAGTGAAATTTTTGTACTACTGTGAGAGAACTTTACTTAACCTTTTCATTTGTACATGATTTCCTTTCTTTTCAGCTAAGGGCACTCCATTTTGAAAATGAATAATGGGACTAAAACACCAAGGTGGTGGTGTCAACAAGGAGAACAAATTGTTTATCAGAAACGTAGAGTAAATTTGTGTATTTTTGCATTGAGAACTGATGTAGGAGTGATGCAACCATTCTTCTCAAAAATTGCAACTAATGAGAAAGGCACAATAAACACCATCCACTACCAGACTCGAAAATCCACCCCAAATACTAGCTATGTGGGCCCTTAATTTGAGGAGTCCCTTATAAATCCATTAGGGCACCCAATGGATTGGCTTAGGCAACTAATCAAGACCCAAGTCAGTATAGGCCGACTTTCAAGTTCAAGTATGCCCTTGCATCAAGAACTTTTTTAAGTTGTACATGATTTCCTTTCTTTTCAATCGAGAGATCTACATTCTACCTACGACAAATGAGACAAGGAGAAAAAAATGGAAAAAATGGTAGTTTTCCGAATACTGCATTTTAAGTATCTTCTCCTATGAAATCTCTATTGAAATTTCGACCTAAAAGAATAAATGAATTGATGTTTTACAAAAAGGATAACATTGTACGTGCTGAGTAAATGTCTAATTAGGTTTGCGTCTCAAATAAACATTGGAATGACAAGATGTTCCTGGAGCAGCACCCTTCTTGCCTAACACAGGCAGCTTGACTTGACTACGATAAACAATCACCAAAAGACTTACAAGGAGAACAAATACAAAAATCGGAGAAGATATGATTCTGATATATAAGGTCAAAGTGCTATTCTGAGATGTGGAAGTAGCTAACCATAGATATTCTGCTTCTACCAGCGCAGCTCCTAACGTCCAGGAAACATCCGCAGGACCAAACCAAATCTCTTTATTGCCAAGCTGCAATGCATCCTCTATGAGAGATGCCATGTAAGGCACTCGAAAACAATAGCGTGCATCGTAATATTGATTACCAGAAATACTGCTCTTATCAGCCCATGATCTTGAGCAAAGATGCTGACCTTTCTCCGAAATCTTTGTCAAGTTGGCTCTTGGACTCAAGTTCAATGTGTCGAAAACCGCAAAAAACCCAGATAAAGCATGAAACCGTGAGGTAGGGCGAGCAAAAGCTGTCAAATTGAGTATGCCACTGTCTGCAGAACATCAGATGAAAATCTTAGAGAGGTATATAGACCCTAATAATTTTTATGTACAGTAGAAACTATTAAAACAAGGTTTAGTTCCACAAAAATATTAAACTTTTAAGTCTGCAAAGAAGGCCTTGAAAAATAATGTGGGACATTACTTACCCCCCTCAAATGACAACCTTGATTTATTGTCTTCCCCAGCCGTTGAC
This sequence comes from Antiaris toxicaria, assembly GCA_035233585.1. NCBI lineage: Eukaryota > Viridiplantae > Streptophyta > Magnoliopsida > Rosales > Moraceae > Antiaris > Antiaris toxicaria. The sequence continues at coordinate 6,405,614 of CP141155.1, forward strand.
CATGGCCAATCTAAACTGCTTGAGTTCATAGCAGCGGCCCTTGCAAGTATTTTGCATTGCTGCCAGTTTGGTGCTCCCATCAGATATAAAGAAGGATATTCTGTTTTCTCCATTTGACTAGCATTTTTCTGCTCAGCAACATTTAGGCCGAAACAACCACGGCAAGTATAGTTCTGCACAGACTTGAAGCCATAGCAAGGATGTCTCAACTCCAATGTACCGGCACTACTCCCTCTAAGTGCTCCAGTGTGACTGAGCAAAACAACTGTCCTATCAAATGCTTCATTCAAGCCAAATGCTGGCAAGGAGTAAGCTAAAATCTGATGCTCAACAAAACCAAATTTCGACCTCATCACATGAGTGTCTTTTCCTACACCTTCTACTTCCATCACGATCTGCAATGATGAACCCCCTAAGTCGAGAAGTCCCAAAGTGGGTGACGTTGAATGATTTATAAACATCCCCATTTTATAATTCAGAGCAACCCAACCATAATAAGCCTCTTCTTTCCCACTCAACACTCTTATCCAACTCCTCCTATGCAAAAACGAGTGTTCTTTCACGACATCCTCAACATCCTCCAAAATCTGCCTTGCATCCTCTGTCGCCAACCTTCTGAGTCCAGCAGTAGCCAAAACAAAAATCGGACTAGCACCATGTCTCTCAAGAGGCACCATCTGTTCTGCCCAAGTTATCAATGGCTTCAAAGATGCTCTCACACCCGACAAATTGCCTACAAACTTATCCAAACCGGGCTCGGTTTGCATACAGTGATACTTACAAGAATTCTTCCGGAGTGTACTCTCGGTCGAATTATCGGGATAAGAATGCAACAAAATGGGCAATTCCCTCTCATTCCCACCTCTTCCCTCCCACTCGTACACATTCACTCGCGTTCCTGTGCTACCACAGTCCACAACCACGGTATAATATGAACCTTTAAACACTCTCCTTTGATCTTCACTAGGATTAAATGCAAAGTAAAAACCAACCAAAAATAACAACCCAAGCAAAACGACAATAATTTTCACTACCCTTTTAAGTTGAGTGGATCCTAAAATGGAAAACTTATGTTTTGAAGGGGATTTGGGTTCCATAACTTGAATATCAACTTTTTAACATAACCCAACTTGGCAAGTGCTTAAAATCTCAGCTACATGTTATGCTTGGATAGATCTTCTCTAAAGAAGTGCCATATCACAAAAATGAAATTTTGGCATAAATTTGGAATTTTGATCTGTGCCCAATTAGCAGGAGGTTAACGAGACCGAGAAAAAAGCTTACCTGATTCGACTATGAAGAACTAGAAATGCCTTGCCGCGGGGGAACTCCGCTGCTCTCTCTCTCTCTCTCTCTAGAATGTCCATCCAGCGAGAAGAGAGTCACAAAAGAGGAACCCGAAAAAAGAAAAAGGGGGGGGGGGGGGGGGGGGGGGGGGGGGGGAGGAAGTAAAAAGAAGGGAAGAATCGATTAGTCGGCTATAAGAAAGGGGTGAGCGGCAAGATATCTTTTAGGGAAATTTTTTTTTTTAAATCATTTTATAGATGATATTGGTTTTTTTATTATGTTTATATAATTATAAAATAATAATTTTTAATATCATCTCAAGTATATATAGAACAAAACATTGGTGTGTGTAATGTGTTAAGTTGTCTTTAATCTTTTTTTTTTTTTTTGGTGTGATAGATTGTCTTTAATTGACCAAAGACCGTGACCAAATATAACATCTTATGTCCTGCATATAAACAACTATGGGCAACTGTAATATGGATGACAACAAAGCGTCGCTTGATTGGGGCATGCTTTTCCGTCCCCATCCCCATCCTTATTCTTGCTTAAATAAAATTGGTGACAGGGATAGGAATGTAATGTTAAGGAACATTTTTCTGTACCCACTCTATTTTCCAATATAATCTAATGATAGATTCATAATTAATCTTAATATAAAGTTTAAATTATCTCACCCTATAAATTTATTAAAAAAAAAAAGATAAGTCCTCTTTTTAGTCGAAGAAAAAATAATTATGTTTGACTAATACATATAATAATTGCATATTAAGAGCTTGTTTTGGTGATGAGTTCAAATCGAAGGTTTCAATGTATTTTTCATCTTTTTTTCACAAATTTTAAGTAGTTTTGAAAACTCAACACTCTTCAACCTTTAAAATATAAGTTTCAATCATCCCTCGTACAAGCCCTCATAGCTTTATTGTGTATTTGGTAAAATATCTAATTTTTTTAAATAAAAAACTAATAATATTTAAATTTAATTATAAATAATATTGGATATATGTATATAAATTTAGATTATGGTAGCTATAGTACTTTCTCTATCCCCATCTTGTCAATTTTCAAGAATAAATGGCTGTTTTCCAACCTTAAAAAATCATTTTTTTTTTCAAAAACTTCACAACTTTTCACTATTTACATCTCCAAAACGCTACAGTAAACTCCAAATTTTAAAAATTCATAATTTTATGTATATAAGTCCAAATGAGATATTTTTTTTAAATTGCATAGAATTTCGAGAGAAACGAAACAATATCCATATTGATATATTTTTTCTAAAAGAATTTTTAAAATTTTTTATTTTTTCACCTCAAACAGTTTTTTCTCCCAAACACATTTTTCAAAACAACTTTTTTCCAATCTAAAAATAATATCTCCAACCTCCTTTCCTAAACTCGTCCTAAGATTTTATCCCCCACCTCCTTCTTTGTCTCCTAATATTATTCCTCATCCCCAGCTTATGAGGGGTGGATGTCTGCATATAATATTATCATCTCAGGTCTATAAAGCCACATGATACGTACAATGTGTCGGTTACTCTTGGTAACCGAATGGTTAGTTTCAGTTTTTGAACACAAACGGACGTAACCGTTCGTGATTATGGTCCATTAATCCACCATTATTCCTCCATTTACGTTGAAAAATTCTCTTGATGGAAGAGAACAAGAGGAGGACATCGGCTCTCGGTCCCGCAGCTCAAATTCTCAAAAATTTCAGTTTTCATTGCACCATCGATCGTGAGGATTGAGAGCTTCGAAGGCCAAGCCTTCTGTGTGTGTATTTAACGTTTTGGTTCAAGGTTTTGCAGGTTTGTCGGAGTAATAACAATGGCGGGAGGTATTTTTTCGGTCCCGACGTTTTTTTTTTTTTCCGCATTTTGATCTATATGCTTATTTGGATTCGTTTTAGCATGATTAGATCATCACAATTTACTTACATTTGATATCAGAGCCACGTTTATGCCTCTGTCTTGTTTGCCGGAGAACCTGCAAATTTTTTTTCAAAAACTTACGTTAACGTTTTTTTGATTTTGGGCTTGAATTTTAGACGTTGTTTTTGAAAAATAAGATTAGAAATCATTAGGAAATTTGATTTCTATGAATTCTGGCTTTTGAAACGTGAATTTTGACGTCCGGAAGGCCAAGAAACCGTCGGGTTTCATTTCGGGTCGAAACCGGGTCGACGGGTCTGTAAAAAAACCCGACTGGAGGTTGAAGACGACGAAAAACGACATGTCGTTTTATGCTGTTGAAAAATAAAAAACGACATGTCGTTTTGAAGGGAGAAGGCTGCTGTCAATTTATAAAAACGACATGTCGTTTTTGGCAGAGTAAAAACGACACGTCGTTTTGACAGCTGGAAACGACGTTCTGATGTCAAAAACGACATGTCGTTCCAGTAGCCCATTTTGGTGTCGTTTTCTTAAGATTTTGTCGTTTTTTTTGAAACGAATTATATTGTCGTTTTTTGAAGATTTTGTCGTTTTTCTTAAAAAAAAAATTTTTTTAAATTGTTGTTTTATTTTGATGTACTTAATTAATTTATTTAGGTTTGTATGTATAAATTTATTATTTTTATTATACATGCAATATTGTGTTAATTAATAAAGTACATTAATTTTATTAATATTGCTTATGGTTTTTTGCAATATTATTAATTTTTTGTTGATATTGCTCATGATATTATGCAATATATATGGTTATCTTGTTAATTAAATGTTGTATGATCCATATAATTTGTTTAATTTTTAAAGTGGCCACAGCATCTTTAAATTATGCAAATTATATATTAAGAATTTTTAGGATCACATTATAACATTAGTTGTAATTAATTATATGTAGTACAATAAAATTTATCCCACAGGAAATTTTGTTGTATTTGTATAATTAATTAGGATGAAATGTCAAATTATATTTCTTAATCTACCCACAGGAATTAAGAAAAAAGGAACGTAATTTGATAGTTTTGTCATTTATTTGAAATGGACCTAATTGAGTAAAACTTTAGCCCACAGGCAAGTTTTATGTCACTAGATTCATATTTATGTTTTGCATTGGTAAAGCATAACTTAAGTTTTGGCCTTAAAAAATTGTGAATTAAGCATGTATATTTAATTTGTGCAGCTATGCAACCTGTGAATTTTTCTGATTTTAAGTGTGACATTCCCGAATTAAAAGGCGATAATTACAAGATCTGGAAGGAGAGAATTCTTCTTCATTTGGGTTGGATGGACATTGATTATGCCATAAGGAAAGACGAACCACCTGCCATAACTGAAACCAGCACTCAAGCTGATGTTGCTCTTTATGAAAAATGGGAGCGATCTAATCGCCTTAGTGTCATGTTCATAAAGACTAACATCTCTGCTGGTATTCGTGGTTCTGTCGAAGGCTATGAAAAGGTCCGAGATCTACTGAAGGCCATAGATGAACAGTTTGAAACTTCTGATAAGGCGCTTGCTAGCACCTTAATAATGAAGTTTTCATCTATGAGGCTCACTACAGTAAAAGGTGTGCGAGAGCACATCATGAAGATGAGGGATATTGCGGCTCAATTAAAAACACTTGAGGTTACAATGTCTGAAACATTTCTTGTCCATTTCATATTGAACACTCTTCCACAGCAGTATGGGCCCTTTAAAATTTCTTACAACACACATAAAGAAAAGTGGTCAATTAATGAACTCATGACCATGTGTGTTCAAGAAGAGGGCAGGCTGATAATGGAATAAGGTGAGAGTGTGATGATGGCAATAGACAAGAAAGATGACAAGCAAGCCAAGAAGAAAAGGAAAGGTAAAATACCTCCACAAGATGGAATAAAGAAAGAATCCAAGTGTTTCTTCTGTAAAAAAAAGGGGCACATGAAGAAGGATTGCACTAAATTCCAAAAATGGCTTGAGAAGAAAGGTAAACTAATCTCATTTGTTTGTTATAAATCTAATATGGTTGATGTTGGTCATAACACATGGTGGATTGATTCTGGGTCTACAATCCATGTTTCAAATACCTTGCAGGGTATGCGAAATCTGCGGAAACCAGTGGGAAGTGAGCAATGCATCTTTTCAGGAAATAAGATGGGCTCGCACGTGGAGGCCATTGGGACATGCAGTTTAATTTTAAGTAGTGGCTTTATTTTGAATTTAGAAAATACCGTTTATGTTCCAAGTTTTTCTAGAAACTTGATTTTTGTTTCAAGACTTGTACCATTGGGTTTTTCCTTTAATTTTTCAAAGACATCCTTTAGTTTATCTTATAAATCTGATGTTGTTGGAAATGGTATTTTGTCTAATGGTCTTTTCTATATTAATTTACAAAATGATGCCACTAATAATGCTATGCATGTTCACGCTGGTTTAAAACGATGTGTTATAAATGAGGATTCTTCTATATTGTGGCACCGGAGATTGGGACATATCTCCAAAGATAGGATTAAGAGATTGGTAAATGATGGAGTACTAAGTACTTTGGATTTTACTGATTTCGAGATCTGTGTGGACTGCATTAAGGGAAAGCAGGCCAAAACATCTAAGAAGGGTGCGCACAGAAGCTCCAAATTACTTGAAATCATCCATTCAGATATCTGTTGTCCAGATATGGACATACAAAGTGGTCCAAAATACTTTATCTCCTTTATTGACGATTTCTCACGTTACATGTATATCTACTTGCTTCAGAATAAAAATGAAGCATTAGATGCCTTTAAGGTTTTCAAGGCTGAAGTAGAGAAACAATGTGAAAAACAAATTAAGATCGTGAGAACTGATAGAGGAGGAGAGTATTATGGTAGATACACCGAGGATGGACAAGCTCCTGGTCCATTTGCTAAGTTTCTTGAAGAGTAAGGAATAGTTGCTCAATACACCAATCCTGGTTCTCCGAGTGAGAATGGTGTTGCAGAAAGAAGAAACCGGACTTTAATGGAGATGGTTAGGAGTATGCGCAGTAATGCTAAACTTCCTATATCATTGTGGACTAAAGCTCTTAAAACGACAGCGTATATATTAAACCGAGTTCCAACCAAGGCTGTCCCAAAAACGCCTTTTGAGTTATGGAAAGGTTGGAAACCGAGTTTGCGTCATATACGCATTTGGGGATGCCCGTCTGAAGTTAGAGTTTACAACCCACAAGAAAAGAAGCTGGATCCAAGGACTATTAGTGGATATTTCATTGGATATGCTGAAAAGTCCAAAGGATACAGATTCTATTGTCCATCTCACAGCACTAGGATTGTGGAATCTAGAAATGCGAAGTTTCTTGAGAATGACATGATTAGTGGGAGAGATCGATTTCAAGACATTGTTTCTGAAAGAGATCATATTGATGCTCAACCTTCCACATCAAGTAATAAAATGATTGTCATTGTTAATGCCCCTCAAGTTCCAACGGGTGTTCAACAACCAGTTGTTGAGGTTCCACAAACTACTAATGATCAACCAGTAGATCAAGTTGTTCAAGAAGTACCAGAAATGGTTGAACAACCAGTTGATCAACACGATCTTCAAGAGAATGTTGAAACAACTTTAAGAAGATCTACTAGATTAAGAAGGTCAGCAGTACCTAGTGATTACATTGTGTATCTACAAGAGTCAGACTATAACATTGGAGCCGAAATTGATCCTAAAACGTTTTCACAAGCCATGAGTTGTAAGGAATCTAACTTATGGCATGATGCTATGAAAGATGAGATGAATTCTATGTCATCTAACGGTGTTTGGGACCTTGTTGAGTTGCCTGATGGTGCAAAAGCCATTGGATGCAAATGGGTCTTTAAGACAAAGAAAGACTCACTGGGCAACATTGAGAGATACAAGGCTAGACTCGTTGCAAAAGGATTCACTCAAAAGGAAGGGATCGATTACATAGAGACATTTTCTCCTGTATCTAAGAAAGATTCTCTTCGTATTATCATGGCATTAGTTGCACATTTTGACCTAGAGTTGCAACAGATGGATGTGAAAACGGCTTTTCTCAATGGAGATCTAGAGGAAGAGGTTTACATGAAACAACCAGAAGGATTTTCCTCTAGTGGTGGTGAGCATTTGGTTTGCAAGCTCAAGAAATCTATATACGGATTGAAACAAGCTTCCCGTCAGTGGTATTTGAAATTTCATGATGTCATCTCTTCATTTGGATTTGTAGAGAACATTATGGATCAATGTATATACCAGAAGGTCAGTGGGAGTAAGATTTGTTTTCTTATTCTGTATGTGGATGATATTTTACTTGCAACCAATGATAAGGGCATGCTACATGAGGTGAAACAATTTCTCTCTAAAAACTTCGATATGAAGGATATGGGTGATGCATCTTATGTCATTGGGATTAAGATACATAGAGACAGAATACGTGGTATTCTGGGTATGTCTCAAGAAACCTATATCAACAAGGTTTTAGAGAGATTTCGGATGAAGGATTGTTCACCGAGTATAGCTTCTATGGTGAAGGGTGATAAACTCAGCTTGAATCAATGTCCAAAGAATGATCTTGAAAGAGAACAAATGAAGAATATTCCTTATGCTTCAGTTGTGGGAAGCCTTATGTATGCTCAGGTCTGCACAAGGCCTGACATAGCTTTTGCAGTCGGGATGTTAGGAAGATATCAGAGTAATCCAGGTATAGACCACTGGAAAGCTGCAAAGAAGGTGCTTAGGTATCTTCAAGGTACCAAGAATTACATGCTTATGTTCAGATGGACTGATCTTTTGGAAGTGATTGGCTACTCCGATTCAGACTACGCTGGCTGTGTTGATTCTCGGAAGTCAACTTCGGGATACATCTTTATGCTAGCCAGTGGAGCTGTTTCTTGGAGAAGTGCAAAGCAAACCTTGACTGCTACTTCCACTATGGAAGCTGAGTTCGTGTCTTGTTTTGAGGCTACTTCACATGGTGTATGGATAAAGAATTTCATTTCTGGGCTTAGAATTATGGATTCGATATCTAGGCCATTGAAGATATATTGTGACAATTCAGCTGCTGTTTTTATGGCTAAGAATAATAGAAGCAGTAGTCGAAGCAAGCACATCGACATCAAGTATCTAGCCATAAAAGAACGTGTTAAAGACAAATCAGTGGTTATTGAACACATTAGCACTGAATTGATGATTGCTGATCCTTTAACTAAAGGCATGCCACCACAAAAATTCAAGGATCATGTAGTTAGAATAGGACTTGGTTCCTCTATGTAATTTCGTTATAAGAACGATATTATTATAATGAAATTCCTTTTGTGATGTTTTCTCATTTTTGTCATCTCGTGTACACATATGTTAGTGATGAGAAAATATCTTTATGTTTGGACCAAGAATAAACATATGATTTATTCATTAAGTTATATGAGCTATTAAAGGGACAGATTGCATTGTAATACATGGAAGATAATACTCATACTTAAGAGGACTTGTCGCCATAATTCATGTAATTTGTTTCTTACTTGATGAATGTTGGAATTTATGGACCAAGTGGGAGAATGTCGGTTACTCTTGGTAACCGAATGGTTAGTTTCGGTTTTTGAACACAAACGGACGTAACCGTTCGTGATTATGGTCCATTAATCCACCATTATTCCTCCATTTACGTTGAAAAATTCTCTTGATGGAAGAGAACAAGAGGAGGACGTCGGCTCTCGGTCCCGCAGCTCAAATTCTCAAAAATTTCAGTTTTCATTGCACCATCGATCGTGAGGATTGAGAGCTTCGAAGGCCAAGCCTTCTGTGTGTGTATTTAACGTTTTGGTTCAAGGTTTTGCAGGTTTGTCGGAGTAATAACAATGGCGGGAGGTATTTTTTCGGTCCCGACGTTTTTTTTTTTCCGCATTTTGATCTATATGCTTATTTGGATTCGTTTTAGCATGATTAGATCATCACAATTTACTTACACAATGTCCGTATAACATTATTTAACACATATCTTAGGTGTCAATACCTTTTTATTCTGAAGATAAACTAAAAAAAAAAAAAAGGGCTATTGAAAAAGTATCAAGGAAAATGAATTTTGAAAGTAACTTCACCAAGAAGATCTCATCCATGTGCTTAAATGTGTATTACGTGGTTCAAACAAAATTTGGGCCCGTTGCCTGTTGAGACTACCTTAGCGAATAGGAAGAGGTTTAAATCTTTGATTCGAGATTTACAGTTGAGAAAGTTTTTTTTTAATATTTATAATCAATAAAATGGATGCTTAAAAAAGTTATATAAAAAGGAAATATTATTTGCTATATATATGTATATTTTTTTTACCTCTAAGGATTGTTTGACATTTTTTTTTAATTTACAATGATGTAATCTAAATTAGTGTGAATGTAGTACTTCTTAAAAAGTCTAGCTTTCTTTTTTTGGCTAAAGATCTTAAAAAGTTTAGCAAGGTATCATGCATTCTACATAGATCATTATAATGATAAACAAAAGAAGAAATTTTGCAGCAAGTTATTAAAAAAAAAAAAAACGCAGCAAATTTTCATAAACATCGCCAATGGAACTATGGAAGTCATTTATTTTCAATTTATTTATTTTTTGAGCGAGTATTTACATTGAAAGTCATTTATTTACTTTTACAATTGAGCACCTGCACGTCACATGCATCACGTGATTTAAGTAATTGATTGTAATAACATTTACCAATTTTTTTTAGCTATTAATGTTTATCGATTAAATTGATCATGTTTGTATTTCTACTAATAAAAAAAATAAAGTAAATCATTTTTGTTTGCTGTTATCTTTAAAAACGACACGTCGTGTGTTATAATGCTTTCAAACATTAGACACCACACGTTGTTTATCGTCGGAAGATGCCGCCATTAACCAAACGACATGTGATATGCTTGTCGTCTACACATGACATGCTGCTTTCCATCGCGTAAGGAAAGAAAACGACATTAAAAGTAGCACGTCGTTATTTTTCACTCAAGAACGACGTATCTTTCTTATATAAATATGACAAAAAGAAACAAGAGTGACATGTCGTTTATATGAAAAAAGACAACAAATTATACGACAAGGAAATTTTTTTTTTTGGGAAGAAAACAACAAAGAATTCTATTGCTGGAAAACAACATAAACGACAAGAAAAATCGACAGAGCAAAAACGAAAGTGTCGAAAAAAAAAAGGAAAAATCGACACGAAAACAACGCAGAAAATGACAAGAAAATGCCATATGGCAAACAACAAAAGGCAGAAATGAAACCATGCGGATAAACAACATAAAAAATGCAACAGCAAAAAATGATTTACACACAAAAAATGGGAAAAAAGACAAAAAAGCAGAAAATAAATAATTTATAAACGACAACAAAGGGAACTACGCCAAGGCACATAGATGAAACCACACTGAATAACGACATCAAAATAGAAAATGAGGACATTAAAGAAACGACAACAAAACACAAAAGACTCTCACCAAAATCAACGACAACGAGCTGAAGACAACAAAAGCAACAAAACGACACCGAGAATGTTAAACAACCACATGTAACTAACAGCGACATTGAACGAAAGGACAGTAAAAGAAAAAACGACAACTAATAGGAAAGCGACGGTCGCCAAAATAAACGAATAATAACCTTATCCATCATTAAAAAAAAAAAAAAAAACCCGAATAATAACCTCAACGACATCAAAAGAAACAAAACGACACCGAGAAGGTTAAACAACCACAATAAGTAAGTAACAACGACGTTGAAAGAAACGACAGTAAAAGAATAAACGACTACTAATAGGAAAGCGACAGTCACCAAAATAATAATGATAACCCTGACGAAATGAAAAAAAAAAAAAGCAACAACAACAACGACATCATAAAACGACAACAAGTTTAAAATCATTTTTTTTTAAATTACTCATCTCTTCAGAAAATTATGGTTTGGTCCCTATTTTTTTTAACTATAAAGTTCTAAACTTAAAAAAAAGTACAATTTGATCTTTTTATTAAAAAAATAAAGAAGTTTTATAGAAAAATATAATATGAATAATACATAATCTATTATTTACGAATAATTAAAAAATATATACATAATTCAACTTATATATATATTAATATATAATATATTTTATCTAATTTTTAATTTTTTTATAAAAAACATTAAATTAACTTTTTGTTTTAAAGATTAGGTAATCTTTTACTATAAAAAAGGTTGAGGATGGAATTATAATTTTATAAAAAGATAAGAAATTAAATCAGTTATTTATTTTTATTTTTTATAAAAGAAAAATTACAAAGAAAAAAAATTTTCTTTTATTGGAGAGTAATTTATAGGTGGCGTTTGATTTTATTTTATGTTTGAAATATTTTCTGTTTTCACAAAAAGGAAAATGATAACGTTTTGAAAATTATATTGAAATCACTTTTAAAATATTGTTTGGTTATGTTTTATGAGTGTATATTTTGATAAATATAAAAATGAAACTTTATTTAATTATATTTTTAAAAATCCATTTTATAAGTGAGTATTTTATGAAAATATGTTTATATTTAATTTTAAAAAGTAACAAAAAATAATTTATTAGCCTAATTAAAAAAAATGGTAGTGGGTTTTGCAGTGAGAGATAGTGGTGGAAGACATTGGTGATTTGAATCTTAAGTGATGGTGATAGCAAGATGTGGTCATTGTAGTAAGGAGGCCGTCGTCATCGTCATCAATTCATAGTTGTTGCTTTTTGTTGGAGATGGAGGCTATTGTTGAATATGATTATTGTCACTGACATTGCACATGCATATAGAAAGAGCGAGGAGAAGGTAAAGAAGATGAAAATAAAAAAGTAAAAATAATTTTTTTATTTTTAAAAAACCCATAATAACAATATAATTTAAAATAATGCTTTTAAAATAATTTTAAAAATATTAAATAAACAAATGATGTTTTAAAATTATTTTTATTTTTTATATTTTTAAAAATGAAAAATCGTTCACAAAAACGAACGCAAACGCACCCGTATTGTATGTCCTCGAACTCCCTGCTCTCTCTCTCCTCTGTCTCCGTCTCTTTCCTCTTACTCTTCTTCTTTCGGCGATCTGAAGCCTCACACTATTCAGATTACGTTGTTCTCAATCTCCCCAGAGATTTCTCTCTCTCTCTCTCTCTCTCTCTCTCTCCTCGCGATCTCTCCGAGTCTCTTCTCTGGTTTTGATCGCTTCTCTCTCTCGCCCTCCTCAAAACCCGAACGAATTTTTTCAGAGTTTCACCTGTTTCATCCCAGGCAAGTTATAATCCGACGAAATCTTTTGCAATTCTTGTAATTCTTCCCTTTCTTGTGTGTATTTATATTTGTTTGATTCCCGAGAAAATGGAAGATTGGAATAAATATCCAGCCAAGGAAGGGAAAACCAAAAAAAAAAAAAAGGAAAAAGGAAAAAAAGCGAAGGTTTTTGCATTTATAGCTCATTTTATATAGCTCCTAAATACGGTGCAAGATTTTTTTTCTTCATCCGTATGTTTCCAATCAGAGTTCTCGGTGGTTTTCTGACAATTTGGGGATTATTACATTGCAATATTTAATTTATTTATACATATGTGTGTGTATATATGTTTTGATTTTTCTAGAAAGCTGTAAATGAACTTATGCTTATATTGAGGTTTTAAACTTGTTCGTGTATATATTTTTGTCCGAAGGCATTATATTTAAATGTACCACTGAAAGGAAAGTCTAGTCTGTTAATAATTGCGGTTGAATATGTGTTTTGTGGTTGTTTATCTGGTGTTAGTGCTTAAAGATTGTGTATTTGAATTTGTACGCGGTTTAGAAAATGTAGTTTCCTACTCTTTGGTGCCTTTCGAACTGGGCTTGATTTATTTTAATTGATTTATTATAATATTGGTATTATTATTTTTTTGTTATTGGGATGGGTGGGGTGGGGTATTTACCGTCTTGAGGAGGTGGTTAGAGGGTATAATGGGGAAGAATAAGGTGAAAATAAGAAAAAAGTTTAAATTTTTAATGTGCAATGTGATGGTCATTTTGTAATTGGGAGAAAATAAGCTAGTGAGTTGTGAGAAGAAAAATTTGATTGCTATTTAATCAAAAGGCAAGTGGGAAATGGTTTAAAAGATCAAGTAGAAGGATTAAGAGTAAGTATTAATGTGTGTTTAATAATTCAATACTCATGAGGTGTTTAGAGGGTATAATGTGGAAGAATAATGTAAAATTAACAAAAATTTATATGTTTAAGCCTGTGAAATGCGAACTATTGCTACTAACTAAAACCTACACCCTCACACTTTCCTTTCCAAAGTCGAATATAGCCTTCAGTATTGCTGTATCGCACTTTAACTATTTTTTATGCAACCTGCATCTCTATAAACTAGTCAATCATCAAAGATAAGATCCCAACTGTGAATATTCGATTTAAACTTGAAAAATATATTTCCTACTGCAAATTTGTACACTAAAGAATTTTGAACTCACTTGAAAGATAAAATTTCCTTTTTTTTGAAAAAGTTTTGCCTAATTCAATTCAGAAAGTGTTGCTGGCAAAAACAAATGAAACCAAAAGAATATTAGCTATAGAGGTCATGCAAACCTGAGACAAGATCAAAGAAGAGAAGCAAGAATATTAGCTGGTGAAAAAGCGTTGAGCAAGGAATAATGCTGAGCCTGGGAATGGGAGAGAGGAAGAATTCGACAGGACAGAAAAGTAGAGAATAGAGGTAACACAAAAAAAAAAAGAGTTTTGGATTTTGGAGGTAGGCTTGTATAAACTTGGTGAAGAATGGTCTAGAGTAAGACCCAACCATTACTATACCCTAGCCCATATGATAATCTTTATCCTTTGAAATTTTGTGTGCATTTATTTATTTATTTATTCAAGGATAGAGAAATAAATAGCAATTTTTAAAAAGTAATTAAAGTAAATAGTATATTTTTACAATTTTTATGGTAAATAGCGGATTTATCACGTAAATATTTTATTTATGTCACGTTTACTTGGGGAGATGACTGATTTACGTCTTATAAATACATTATTTACCTCTAAATTTTCCATTCACCTGATAATCTGTTATCTACCACAACTAATGTAAAAATATGCAATTTAGTTCAATTATTTTTTGTAAACTATTATTTATTTTTTTATCCTTCAAATTAATAAGTCCACTCAAAATTTCAAAGGAATAGAATTATCCATATAGGCTAGGGTATAGTATTGACTGGGTCATACCTTAGCCCATTCTTCACCAAATTCATACCGGTCTATCCCAAAACCCAAAACCCTTTTTTTTTTTTTTGGATAATTAGAGTATATATCATAAATAAGAGGTGGATTGATTTTTCCACACGTTTAAAAGTTTTATAAAAAATATCATAAATTTGATTACATTTAGTAAATAAAACTTTTATTATTATTTTTTCTCTTTCTCCCCACCATATCTCTCTCTCTCTCTTCTCTTCTCTTCTCTTTTGACACACTCACCGCCATTCTCCTCTCTTGCCTTGCTTTCTCTCCTCACACTTTGGCAGAACCACTGTAGTGCTAGATCTTTGCACACCTCTACATTTGCTGGCCTCCGATCGCGACCTCAAAGCTCCAATCGCACCTGTGCAGAGGAGATCCAGTTTTCCTCTTCACTATGCCGATCTCTAGCACGGTCATGTCACAACAGTGGCTTCGCAATGGCGGCAATGGTCGCTTTTAGGCGAAGGTCATGATTCTCGAGTTCAACCAACTGTGGATGTGAAGTTCGATCTCTCTCTCTCCCCTCACTGCCCAATCTTCGATTGTTGCAGATCTGGGAATTGGGTCAGTCAGAGGAAAGAGAAAAATGTTAAAATTAATAATGGTAAATGAATCATTACCAAAAAAAAATGGTAAATGAATTTTTTTTATTGGTAACGATTCATTTACCAATGGCACTTTTGTAAGAGTTTTTTTCTGTGACAAAAATCAATTTAAGACATGATTTTGTGGCATTTTTCTAAAGTTCCCTTTTTTTTTTTTTTTGGCGTTTCCACTCCTCTTTGCCTTTCTGCTCTATTGGATTCGTCTTCTCTCCCATTTTTAGGCTCATCACCAATTCTTTGCTCAACACTTTTTCACCAACTAATATTCTTGTTTTTCTTTTCTACTCTTGTCTCGGGTTTGTTTGATTTGTATAACTAATATTCTTTTGTTTTCACCAGCAACACTTTCTAAATTGAATAAGGCAAAACTTTCTCAGAAGAATGGAAATTTTATCTTTTAAGTGAGGTTAAAATTTTTTGGTGTACAAATTTGCACTAGGAAGTATATTTTTCAAGTTTGAATAGAACATTCACAATTGGGATGGTTGACTAGTTTATAGAGACACAAGTTGTATAAAAAATGGGTAAAGTGCGATACAACAATACTGAAAACTATATTTGGCTGTGGGAAGGAAAATATGAAGGTGTAGGTTTTAGTTGGTTGCAATAGTTGGCATTTCACAGGCTATTGTGGGTAGAGGTTAACAATAGTAACGAAAAAGTACCACATGGAAGAGAGACAAACTAGAGAGAGAGTAGGTTGAGAATAAATAAAATGCAAGAAGGAATGGTAATGTACCTTTAATTTTTGCATGATTTCACAAATCAAAATGTAATATTTAAATTGTGGGGTGGGGATGGGAACCAAAAAACATTTCCTGACCACATTCTATCCCGTTGTCATCCCTAACTGGCCTAACTAGCGAATTTAATAGGTGTAAATAGAATTACTCTTTTCTTTATCATTTTTGATGGCCTCAAATACCACGTGGCATTCTTAACGTATTTTGGACGTCTTACCCAGCTGTGGTTAAACAACACACAACACTTGTTAATCATTATCATTTTCAATCGTTTGACACCAAATCTAAACAGTGACTGACAACGACAGTTTAGTTCTCTTCTCTGTGCCACCATGGCTCTTCGACTGTGTATTCCGCTTCACTACCCTTTTTCTCTCTTTTCAATTCCTTCAAAAACCACCAGTATGCGCAAA
The DNA here is from genome assembly GCA_035233585.1 of Antiaris toxicaria. Classification (NCBI taxonomy): domain Eukaryota; kingdom Viridiplantae; phylum Streptophyta; class Magnoliopsida; order Rosales; family Moraceae; genus Antiaris; species Antiaris toxicaria. Next base: position 6,421,826 of record CP141155.1, read on the forward strand.
TTCTCAATTCGGAGCTGTTCGGTCAACAGGATTGATTCCCGCAAGGTACCGTACTGTAATTTTCCTTTGTTTGGTTGCCAAGAAATTAAATTGGTTAAGATAAGAAATTCTGAAATCCATGAGTTTATTTGAAGTGCTTGTATTGCAAATTTAGCTCTTTCTCAATAAATAATTTTGTAGATTTCAAACCTTTTTTTCAGCTGGTTTTAGAAGTGAAAGAGAAGCTTGAAAAATATCATTATGATCTTCCAGTTGGCAGAAATGGAAGAGATGATGAAGATATGATCCTCTGGTTCCTCAAAGACAGGAGATTTTCTGTCGAAGAAGCCATATTTAAATTAACTAAAGCAATTGTATCCTCAAGTCGAGAAACGTTTTAATTTTATTTTGCTATTATTTTGAATATTCCTTTTTTTTTTTTGCTGAATAGTTATTTTGTATACTTAACTATCTTTAATATGAACTGTGAACAAAATTGAATTAGATTAGTTTAAGGTTTTATCAATGTGATAATTTAAAATGTTGTGCAACCGAGCATTAATATTTGTTTGTCTGACTGATGGAAAACTTACGATAAGTTTGGCCTTTCTAAAATTCGAGGGGCAAATGTGGTGTTTAGCAAAAGCTTAGGCCATTATTTTTGGTTTTTCCTCGTAAGTAGTTAATAGAGGTACAGGGTAAGTAATTTATAGAGGTAGTGGGTTGCCATTCCTAGATAAATTTTTGGGAGCTAAGGTATTTCCGGTGGCATAAAGTTCCGTTAAGAAGTGGATTGTCTATATGCCTCGCTCACTACAGTGGGATTGAGTTGAACTCAAGACTTCTCAAGGAAAACATGCAACCTTACCACCCCCCCAGATAATTGTTTGCTTGTTCGAAGTGACAAATCAATGGATTTCTTAATGAAATTTAGTCTCTAAGTTTTCCATAATTGACTAATAGAAATGGCGTCGAGAATTTGGAGTTTCTGAACTGACTGAAGATTTAGTGAAAGGTATGGCTGAAACTGGGAAGGCGTATGTACATGATTATCTTGATGTCAATGACAGACCAGTGCTCATAGTGGTGCCATCCAAGCATCGTTTTGTAAGTTCTAAACATAACTTATCGAGCTCTTTTTCGTTTTTAATTTTTTTATTTTTAAAGAATAGGAAAAATCTCATGATTAATTGAGCATAAGTAGTCAGAGAATTTTATTTTTTTCCTCTTTTTGAAACTCTTGTCATGGATCATGGATAAGGATTTTGATTGGAGCTATGGATCAAACTATTGCAGGTGCATGATCGTGTTGAGAATGAGAGGCTCTGTGTGTTTTTGATTGAAAAGGCTTTAAGCAAACTACCAGTAGGGAAAGAAGATATACTCAGCATATTTGATCTCCGGGGCTTTGGTACTGAGAATGCAGATCTGCAATACTTAACATTTTTGGTACTTATACTATGATAAGTCACCTGCTTGTTCTCTCTTCAGTGGTTTAATAGGGTGCAACAATCTGATAGTGTTTTTCTGCCCTACACTGCTTAGGGACATGCCATCAATTTTTATATGATAACTGTAGATAGAAGATAACTAAATGTAATTTTGTGTGCCCACCGTGCACCTTTGCTCTTTCCTAGTGAAGATCTTGATTTTGTGTGCTTGTACTTTCTTAGCAAAGTAGTTGTTGAGGAAAATTTTGTTTTTCTTTGGGTCGCTTATGGATTTGGCACTTGAATAAATCATATCATGCTGATATTAAAGTAAATTAGTGTTGGTTCTTTACTACTTGCAGTTTGATGTATTCTACTACTATTATCCCAAGAGATTGGGGGAAGTCCTCTTCGTGGAAGCTCCTTTTGTGTTCCAGCCAATTTGGCAGCTTGCCAAGCCGTTGGTAAAATCATATGCCTCTCTGGTACGTACCAATGTTTATTCACAACTTTAGCCCTTTTTGTGCTCGCGCACGCAGTCACGGGGAGAACAAACCAATTAATAAAAACAATGTAGAAAACATATTTTCAGCCTGAAAAACAAAATCCAGTTGCATGTTCCGTGAGCTCAGCTAGTGAAGTTGTTGGGTCTGGTTTCTTCCGAGACTGAAAAACTTAGCCCCTTTCACTTGCTTATCCATATGTGTTATACCTGTGGACATATTAGGGATGAACTAAAAACATGCCGTGGAACCTTAGCCAGGAAAAAAGTGTGATTCTAGTTTGCAGGCTGTATGCATCTGACTTCTGTTTTGATTCAAAGAAACTATTTGTTTTATAGGTGAGATTTTGCTCCGTGGACACTGTGCGAAAGGAGTATTTTGATGACGAAACATTACCGCCAAACTTCAGAGACTAGGTTGATCATCAAGGGGGGTATAGAAATGGGACACCGAGTAAACATTCAAGTTTGTCACATTCATTCAACATTAGTGGCCAACTGTAAATTTTTTACTTGAAAGTCATTTTTTGTCTGTGACATTGTAGGACAAGAGAGATATCATACAGAAATATAGAGGGAAAACTGAAAACAGAATAGATATTTCCTCAAGTTGTAGAATTATTATTATTATTCTTATTCATGATCAAAAAGAGAGGAAAACCTCCCATTTATAGACTAGTGTTCAAAATGAAATGTTAACGGCGTGTTGTGCCTGCTTTTTTTTTTTCTATCAATGGTAATTATTTTTCTACTCCAAAGTATTACAAATTGCTCGGAGTATTCCAAAGGAAAAAAACAACTTTCCTGTAACTTCTTCGGTAATGAAGGAAACTGTTTTCAAAACGAGCATGATTTTTATCCTGCAAAATTGAGCACAATAAAAATAAAATAAAATTCTAGACATGATAGGGTTTTGTTTTGAACGTCAAATTTATACAAGAAACTATCGTGTGCTGCAGTTTTTTTAAATGATTTTTTAAATAATTTTCGGATGTCATTTATCAAATTTTTATTTTCAAATCCAACTTTTTAGTTATAGTTTAATCTTTCTTTTTTTAGATTAATATAAAAAATTTAATAAATTTAAGAAAAATAAATCAACTATGGCTTAGAAGTTTTATTTCAAACTGGTAATTTAAATGATTTTTTATTATAGAGAAAGAAACAAGACATTAATAGGGATTAAAGTGTAAATTCATAAGATAACTAGGGTAGCATTTGTTTTTGTTCTCGAGAATGATTTTTCATTTTCAAAAATGCAGAAAATGAAAACGGTTTCAAAATAGCGTTTGTTTATTCAATATTTTCAAAACGATTTCGAAAACATCGTTTTTAACTATGTTATTTTTTTGGGTTTTTTAAAAACGAAAAAAAGTTGTTTTCACTTTTTGTTTTTGTTTTCTCCCTCCAACTCCTCTCTCTCTCTCTCTCTTTCTCTTTCTGTCTGTATAGCGTCAGTGATGATCATGTCTAACGATGACATCTATCTCCGATAAAAGTTGATGACCATGGGCTAGTGACAGACAAGGTCCCCTCACGATGATGACTATCTACTTATGATCTAAATCTAGCCATCACCGCCACTTAGAACTCAAACTACCAATCTCTTCCAACCCTATCGCTCATTACAAAACCTACCACCAAAGTTTTTTTTTAATCATGACTAATAATTTAATTTTTATAATTTTTTTTAAAATTAAAAATAAATATATTTTTATAAGATTGTCACTTATAAAATGAGTTTTCAAAACATATAACCAAACAAAATTTTTATGTTTTTTAGAATATACACTCAGAAAACATAATCAAACATAATTTCAGAAATGATCTCAACACAGTTTTCAAAACATTCTCATTTTCAATTTTTTTGAAAACAGAAAACATTTCAAAACCAATACCAAACGCCACCTAGGTTTCTCTCAGATTCAGAGGAAGCAGAGACCAGGGAGAGAGAATCACATGTGAAGCTCTCTCTTTCTTCTTCATCTTTCTTGTTGTTGTTAGAGAGGAAAATGAAAACCTTTGCAATAGAACAAAAACTAAAAAGAGATGGACAATTATCCGAGGTTGTCAGTGGCAATGATCGGGGTGCTCTGTCTACCGGGAGTTTCCAAGGAGATCAAGTTGCCGGAGTACACAGTGGCACACTCAGAATCAGATCTCGAGAAAAATCATGAAATTAAATATCACAATTGAATACTGGTTTATTTAACCGATCACTTAGGAGAATTTCCCATCTTCTTTGCATCACCTAATCTTTTTATCCAACAATTAGAAAATGTTTTGCAAGTGTATTGCATTTAAATGTAATGTATTGAATGTAATTTGTATTTAGATGAAAAGCATTTGTATTATATTTAAATGCAATTATATGTTTGAATGAAAAATATTTAGATTATATTTAAATACTGATTATGTGATGTGATAGGTAAAAGTAGAGTGAAAAGAGGAAAAGAAAAAGGAAGTATGTGATGTGATTAGTAAAAGTTATAGAAAAAATAAAATAATAAATAGTAATTGTAATAGATTTAAAATGTGATATAATTAGTATTTAAATGTAATATTTTTATGCTTAAATGAAAATTAAATCGTATTTAAACGCAATATAAATATAATACAATAAACAAATAAAACATTAATTTTTGATTGTTTTTGCTTTTGTGCAGCAGTGGAAAAAATTTAAAAGCTGTAACTTTTTAATTAGTATTTGAACCACGTTTTCAAACTAATTCATTTGACAAAAATTGATGTTTAGAGTTATTATTATTGTTGCTATTGAAAACTTTTCTAGAGGGGGACAGCTGGTCTCAAAAACAGGTTTTCGACTCAAAAGCCGAAAACAATGTTTAGAAAGCAATACCAAATATGCTTACAATCTTTGCAATCTGGTCAGGGACAGTTTTAATAGCTTGTTTGCAGATTGAAATGTACAGAAGAAGCAGATAACAAAGATTGTAAGCATGTAGCCAAAAACAGTTTGCAATCCAGTCTAGAGATTGTTTTTGGGTGCTATTTAAAAATTTTAAGTAAAACTGTCTCATAAACATTTGAATTTACTATTTGAATTTTATGTTTCAAGCTTAAGATCTAAACTAAGGCTTAACTTATACCATACATATTACCAAACATGTTGTTCCAGTACATCCGAGAAACCAACCTGAACTTCTCTCAAATTGCAATGACAGTTCCCGTCTTGACAAGCATAGTACCCGAGGCTGGCCCTCTCCATTCATCAACCTACCTGGTCAGATTCTACTTGCCAATCAACTTCCAAGCCGATCCACCTTCTCCACTGCCTGAACTGAATCTGAAATCATACACATGGGATAGTCACTGTGTTGCTGTGAGGAAGTTTTCAGGATTCACAAGAGATGAGAACATTGTGAAACAGGCGGAGAAGCTTGACAATAGCTTGAGTAGGTCACCATGGGCAAATTTTACTTCTTCCAACAGTGACTATGCATACTCCATTGCCCAGAACAGTTCTCCATTCAAGTTCATCGGTCGTGTTAAAGAAGTCTAGGTGGACATTGTCGGGTTTGGATTGGAGGGCTGCAAGCCTAGTTCAATAGCTACATACTGAAATTCTCTAGCAAAGTTCTTGGTGTAATTAACTTGTAATATTGAAAACATGGGTTGCTATGTACATGGGTTGCTTTGTTCATTATCTCTATATGTAAGCAAACACATGGGTTGCTATGTTCATTATCTTCCTGTGTAAGCAATAAGCATGCCCATTTGTATGTCAAATATACTATTCTCTTTAACTTTTCAGTGGGATTTTTGTACTACTGTGAGAGAACTTTACTTAACCTTTTCATTTGTACATGATTTCCGTGCTTTTGAACCAAGGGCACTACATTTTGAAAATGAGGAATGGGACTCAAACACCAAGGTGGTGGTATCAACAAGGAGAACAAATTGCTTATCATAAAAAGTAAGAGAAAAATTGTGCAGTTTTGCATTGAGAACTAGTGCAACTATTCCTCTCAAAAGTTGCAACTAATGAGAGAGGCGCAATAATACCACCCACTACTAGACTCGGAGATCCACCCAAGCACTATCTGTGTGAGCCCTTACTTCGAGGAGTCCCTCATGAATCCATGGGCGCACCTAACGGATGGGCCCAGGCAATTCTTCATGGACCAAGCCATGAAGGCAGCTTCCAAGTTCAAGTATGCCCCTGCACGAAGAACTTTTTCATTTCTACATGATATCCTTTCTTTTCAACCGAGATCTCTACATTCTGACTATGACAAATGAGACAAAACACCAGGTTGATGGTATCAATAAAGAAAATAAAATATTGATAAAAAAAAAAGAGAGAAAAAAATGGTAGTTTTCCGAATACTGCACTTTCAGTATCTCTTATGCAATCTCTGTTATAATTAAAAAAAAAAAAGAAAAAATAAATTGATGTTTTACAAAAAAGATAACATTGTACGTGGTGAGTAAATGTCTTGTTAGGTCTGCCTCTTGGATAAACATATGAATAAGAAGATGTTCCCAGAGCGGCCCCCTTCTTGCCTAACATAGGCAGCTTGACTTGACTACTATAAACAATCGATAAAAAGCATATAAGAACAACAAATACAAAAATTGGAGAGGACATGATTCTGACATACGATGTCAAAGTGCTATTCGGAGATATGGAAGCAGCTAACCATAGACATTCTCTTGCCACCAGGGCAGCTCCCAATGTCCAGGAAACATCTGGGGGACCAAACCAAATCTCTTTATCGCCAAACTGCGAAGCATCCTCTATGAGAGATGCCATGGAAGGCACTCGAAAACAATAGTGTGCAGCGTAATATTGGTTTCCAGAAATACTGCTCTTATCAGCCCATGACCTTGAGCAAAGATGCTGACCTTTCTCCCAAATCTTAGTCAAGTTAGCTCTTGGACTTAAGTTCAATGTGTCGAAAACAGCAAAAAAACCCAGATAAAGCAAAAAACTGTGGAGTGGAGCGAGCAAAAGCTGTCAAATTGAGTATGCCACCTCCTGCAGAACATCAGAAGAGATTCTTAGAAAGGTATATAGACCCTACAACTCAATAAACTATTAAAAGAAGGTTTAGTTCCAAGAAAATATTAAACTTTTAAGCCTGCGAAGAAGGCCTTGAATAATAATGTGGGACATTACTTACCCCCCTCAAATGACAACCTTGATTTATTGTCTTCCCCAGCCGTTGACCATGACCAATCTAAATTGCTTGAGTTCATAGCAGCGGCCCTTGCAAGTATTTTGCATTGCTGCCAGTTTAGTGCTCCCACCAGATACAAAGAAGGATATTCTGGTTTCTCCATTTGACTAGCATTTTTTTGGTCAGCAACATTTAGCCCGAAACAACCACGGCAACTATAGTTCTGCACAAACTTGGAGCCATAGCAAGGATTTCTCAACTCCAATGTACTGGCACTAGTCTCTCTAAGTGCTTCGGTGTGACTGAGCAAAACAACTGTCCTATCAAATGCTTCATTCAAGCCAAATGCTGGCAGGGAGTAAGCTAAAATCTGATGCTCAACAAAACCAAATTTCAACCTCATCACGTGAGTGTCATTTCCTACACTTTCTACTTCCATTACGATCTGCATTGACGAGCCCCTAAGTCGAGAAGTCCCAAAGTACGCGACCTTGAATGATTCCTAAACATCCCCATTTTGTAATTCAGTGCAACCCAACCATAATAAGCCTCTTCTTTCCCACTCAACACTCTTATCCAACTCCTCCTACACACAAACGAGTGTTCCTTCACAACATCCTCGACATCCTCCAAAATCTGCCTCGCATCCTCCATCGCTAACCTTCTTAGTCCAGCAGTAACCAAAACAAAAATTGGAGTAGCACCATGTGTCTCAAGAGGCACCATCCGTTCAGCCCAAGTAATCAATGGCTCCAAAGATGCTCTCACACCCGACAAATTGCCTACAAACTTATCCAAACCGGGCTCGGTTTGCATAAAGTGATACTTACAAGAATTCTTCCGGAGTGAACTCTCGGTTGAATTATCGGGATAAGAATGCAACAAAATGGGCAATTCCCTCTCATTCCCACCTCCTCCCTCCCACTCATACACATTCACTCGCGTTCCTGTGCTACCACAGTCCACAACCACAGTATAATATGACCCTTTAAACACTCTCCTTTGATCTTCACTAGGATTATATGCAAAGTAAAGACCAACCAAAAATAACAACCAAAGTGAAACAACAACAATAATTTTCACTACCCTTTTGAGTTGAGTGGATCCCAAAATGGAAAACTTATGTTTTGAAGGAGATTTGGGTTCCATAACTTGAACATCAACTTTTTAACACGACCCAATTTGTCAAATGCTTAAAATCTCAGCTATATGTAATGTTTGGAGAGATCTTCTCTAAGAAGTGCCATATTACTAAAACAAAATTTAGGCGTAAATTTGGAATTTTGATCTGTGCCCAATTAGCAGGAGATTAACAAGATCGAGAAAAAATAAAAAAAAAGCTTACTTGATTCGACTTTGAAGAACTAGAAATTCCATGCCGCGGGTGATCTCTGCTGCTCTTTCTCTTTCTCCCTCTTTCTCTCTCTCTCTCCCTCTCACTTTCTACGTCGAAGAAAGCGTCTGGAAAGAGGCAGTAATGGTACGTCTAGAGGGAAGTTTATTTTTGAAAAATAAAATATTTTTAGATTTAAAAATAAATTTTGTTTAAATAATTTTTAAAAGTGAAAAATTATTTAGATAATAAAAAATTTACTTTGTTTATAGATAATTTTTTTATTTTTTAAAAATAAAAAATTTTAAATATTTAAATACAAAAATCTTAAAAATTTTATTTTTTTAAAATGAAATTTTTTTTATATTTTAAAAATATAACTCTCAAACAAACATATAATAAAAAATAATACTAATTAAAGAATGAACCGTTTGGTAGCTTATAAGAAGGAGGTGATTGACAAAAATATCTTATTTTGAGAAAATGACTTTTTCTCAAATTAATTTATAAATGATATTGGTTTTTGATTATTTTTATATAATTATTTTTTAAATAAATATTATCTTAATATAATAATTTTTATAGAATAGATCTTAAATATGGTATTTAATGATATTTAATAATATGAACTTTAATTATTATAAATATGAATTTCAGTTATAAAAAATATGAATTGTATATAAGGAAATACAAAAATAGAAAGATTCACATTCATTTTAATTAAATATTTTTTTTTGTATAAATTCATATTTTTAATAATTAAAATTCATATTCATAATAATAGAAGTTCATACTGTCGAATATAATCAGGTATCGAATTTAAGACTTAGGCTAATTTTAATATCATCTCAAGTATATATAAAAACAAAACATTAGTGTGTGTATTTGTAGAAGCTAAAAATCTACAGTTAAATAAAATTTAATTAAATTAGTAAAATTATCAGATTAAATCTGATGGGTCCTTAGATACTGTAATTGTGAATAAGTAAATCATATGAATTCTAAATTAATAAGTAAAATATACAAAAATAAAGAATACTGAAAATTAAAAAGGTTCACCCGATTGTGTTACATTCTTTGAGAGTTTTTTATTATATTTCAAAAAAGATACAATATCTAAAGTCTTTGTTGATCCGTGTTTGAAAGTTTTTGCTCTATTTATAGAAAGAGAGTGCAGATGATAGTTCCTTTAATTTCGGGAATTAATAGGCCATGAGTCCACCATCAAGCCGTCAAGATCGTGGGCTCTACGTGGTCACAATAAAAAATGAAGGCCAAATTCACAGGGATGTGAATCCTCGAAACTGTTTAGTATGTCCACTGGATATCGAATATCGATATGTGATGTTGAAATTATATGCAATCAAAGCTGAGTACTATTTGCACAACCAAGTGATTGTCCAATGATGGTTGGAGGTAATAGTTATGCTTGTCAGTATGATCATCGAACAGCGACAAAATAGCAGACACTCAAATATTGGATCACCGACGAGATAGATCGGTGAATATTACTCGTAGGTATTTGGTGTTTGACACTCAATCTCCACAAAGACGATCCAATGAACCATTAAGTTCATCTAAAATCACCCGACGTTTGATAGCAAACAAAATCCATGTGTGCAATCCCAAGATGAATGAGTTTTAAATCTTTTTTTTGGTATAATTGATTGTCTTTAATTGTCCAAAGACAATGGACAAATATAATATCTTATATCCTATGTACATACAAATATAAACATTTGTAATATAATGACGATAAATCGAGGAGGGGTGGGTAGGTTGAAGAATGCTTTTTCGTCTCCATTCTTATCTTTAAAACCAAATGCCTTTTGGTCTCCATTCTTATCTTTAAAACCATCCTCATCCCCATTATTGCCTAATAAAAGCGGGGATGGGGCTAGGGATGGCGATCGTGATTTCCCGTTGGGGGACTTTCCTCATATACTTGTCCTATTCCTTATCTATTATAACTATAAAATTAAAAAAAGAAAAAAGAAAAAGAAAAAAAAAGTCCAATTGGTAGTTGAAAAAAATAATTATACTTGACTAATACATATAACAATTACATATTAATAGCATCTTTGGATATTTGATAGAGTTTTTGTTATTTTTTCAATAAAAACTAATAATGTTTAAAGAAAATTATAAATAATATTGAATATAATGTAAACATATTTATATTGGGTGATTTAGGGGTGTTTTTCTCGTCCTCACTCCACCAACATTTAGCGATAAGATTGTATCCCCATCTTCATCGTTGTCTTTGAATATTGTTCTCTATCCTTGTCTTATTCGGAATGGATCCCTACAACAAATATTATCATCCTTAAAATGTAAAGCCACGTGATGATGCGTACAATATTTGTACAATATTATTTGACACATATCTCAGGTGTCAACACCTTTTTATTATGAAGATAAACTCTAAAAAAGAGGCCATTGAAAAAGTATCTAGGAAAATGAATTTTAAAGTAACTTCACCAAGAAGTTCATATGATATCCATGTGCTTAAAGATCATGTGCCCTCACGTGTTTATTTTTGTTCTTTGTATTTTTTTTTTAGGGTGTTAAATTTTGTTCTAATTTACGTTTTTCAAGCAGAATAAGGGCACGTTGTCCGTTGAGACTATCTTAGCGAATGGTAAGAGATTTAAATCTTTTGATTCGAGATATACAATTCAGAATATATATATATAATTAATAAAATGTATGCTCGAAAGAGTTGTATAAAAAGAAAAGATTATTTGATATATATATTTTTTCTAAGGGTTGTTTGACATTTTTTTTTAATTTGTGAAAATGTCATTTAAATTAGTGGGAATGTATACTTTTAAAAAGTTCAGTAAGGTATCATGCATTCTACATATATCATTATAATGATAAACAAAAGAAGAAATCGCAGCATGTTGATTAAAATAAATCTCAGCAAATTCTCATAAACATTGCCAATGGAAGTCATTTATTTTCAATTTATTTATTTATTTGGAATGAGTATATACATTGAAAGGCATTTACTTACAAATTTTATTTCTTTTGATTTACTTTTACGATTTAGCACCTGCATGTCACACGCATCACGTGATTTAAGTCATTGATACTGTTGAATTGAGCTTGAACTAACATTTATCAATTTTTTAGCTATTAATATTTATCAATTAAATTGATATTGTTTGTACTTCTACCAAAAAAAAAATGTAAATCAAATTTGTTTGCTGTTATCTTTATAAACATAGTTATATATTTTTAATTTATAACCATTGATTCGACTCGAAGCAAATATTTAACAACCATCATTTCATAACTAATGATATGACGTTTTATTCTAATGTCATCCTTAAAAACGACACGTCGTGTGTCATAATGCTTTGTTTTTGGAAGGAGTGTTATAATGCTTTCAAACATCAGACACCACACTTTGTTTATCATAGGAAGATGCCGCCATCAACCAAACGACGTGTGATTTTGCTTGTCGTCTGTGCATGACATGCTCCTTTCCATCGCATGAGGAAGAAAAACGACGTTAAAAGTAGCGCGTCTTTATGTTTCACTCAATAACACCATATCTATCACATGTATTTGACAAAGAGGGGGGGAAAAATGATATGTCGTTTACATAAAAAAGACAACAAAAAAACGACAAGAAAAACTTTTTTTTTTTTTGGAAGAAAACAACAAAGAATTCTTTTGCTGGAAAACGACGAGTAAATTGAAAACAATATATCAATGCAAGAGAACAAAGCAAAAACGAAAATGTTAAAAAAAAAAGGGGGGGAAAATGACACGAAAACAACATGGCAAACAACATAAAGGCGGAAACGAAACCATTGTGGATAAACGACATAAAAAATGAAACAGCAAAAAGATGATTTCCACACAAAAAGGGGAAAAACGAAAAAATGCAGAAAATAAATATTTAAAATAAGCGACAACAAAGGGAACCACGCCAAGGCACATAGTTGAAACTATACTGAATAACGACATGAAAATAGAAAATGAAACATTAAGAGCATGTTTGGTTTTGTTTCCAAAACAGATTTCACGATTCCCTAAGAAATCGATTTCAAAATCGGTGTGAAATTGTGTTTGGTTTGTATTGTTTTTGAAAACAGATTTCAAAACGAATTCAAAATCTCCTTTGTTCCCAACGTAAAATTGAAAACGACTTTTTAGTCGTTTTCTCTGATTTCATTTTTCCCATTTCTCTCATTTTTCTGATTTAATTGTTATGGTTAATTAAGATTTAATTGATATAGTAATTACTTAAATATTATGATTATTAATTTTTAATTCATTTTTCAATTAAAAAATTTTATTAATTTTTAATTTTTGGTATTCATAATAAATTTTTTTTAAATCAAATATAAATATGTTTTTATAGAATACTTATAAAATGACTGGTTTTCAAAAATATAACCAAATACAGTTTCACGTTTTTGTTTCTCAAAACATACACTCAGAAAATAGAACCAAACACAATTTCAGAAACGTTTTCAGAATTGTTTTCAAAACGATCTCAAATTCAGAGAATTTGAAAACATAACAGATTTTAAAAATAATACCAAACGCTACCTAAAGAAACGACAACAAAACATAAAAGACTCCCACCTCAATAAACAACAACGAGCTGAAGGCAACAAAAGTCACAAAACGACACCAAGAAGGTTAAACTACCACAGCGACGTTGAAGGAAAGAACAGTAAAAGAATAAACGACAACTAATAGGAAAGCGACAGTCGCCAACATAAAATAATAATAACCTTATCCATAAAAAAAAAAAAACTAATAATAACCTTAACGACATCAAAAAACAACGATATCATAAAAACGACAACAAGGTTAAAAATCAAAATTTCCATAGATATTTTTTTTCAAGAGAGTAAAATTACAAAAAATAAAAAAATTTCTTTTATTGGAGGGCAATTTGTATTGTGTATCCTCGAACTCCCTGCTCTCTCTCTCTCTCTCTCTCTCTCTCTCTTCTTCTTTCTGCGATCTGAAAACCTCGCAGTGTTCAGATTACGTCGCTCTCAATCTCCCCAGAGATCTCTCTCCGTCTCTCCCCCCTCGCGATCTCTCCGAGTCTCTCCTCTCTGGTTTTGATCGCTTCTCTCTCTATCTCCCTCTTCCTCTCCCTCTCTCTCTCTCCCCTTCAAACCCGTACGAATTTTTTTAGGGTTTCACCTGTTTCATCCAAGGCAAGTTATAATCCGACGAAAGCTTTTGCAATTCTTGTAATTCATCTCTTTCTTTTGTTGATTTATATCTGTTTGATTCCCGAGAAAATGGAAGATTGAAATAAATATCCAGCCAAGAAAGGGAAAACCAAAAAAAAAAAAAAAAGAAAAAAGAAAAAAGCAAAGTTTTTTTGCATTTATAGCTCAGTTTATATAGCTCCTAAATCCGGTGCAAGATTTTTTTCTTCGTCGCATGTTTTCAATCAGGGTTCTCGGTGGTTTTCTGACAATTTGGGGATTATTAAATTGCAATATTTAATATATTTAAACATATATGTGTATATATATGTTTTGATTTTTATAGGGAGCTGTAGATGAACTTGTGCTTATATTTTTGAGGTTTCACATTTGTTCGTATGTATATTTTTGTCCGAAGGCATTATATTTAAATGTACCACTGAAAGGAAAGTTTAGTCTATTAATTACTGCGGTTGAATATGTGTTTTTGTGGTTGTTTATTTGGTGTTAGTGCTGAAAGATTGTGTATTTGAATTTGTGCTCGGTTTAGAAAATGTAGTTTCCTACTCTTTGGTGCCTTATGAACTGGGCTTGATTTATTTCAATTGATTTATTATAATATTGGTATTATTTTTTTGTTATTGGGATGGGTGGGGTGGGGTATTTACCGTCTTGAGGAGGTGGTTAGAGGGTATAGTGGGGAAGAATAAGGTGAAAAATAAGAAAAAAGCTAAAATTTTTAATGTGCAATGTGATGTGATGTTCATATTGTAATTGGGAGAAGATAAGCTAGTGAGTTGTGAGAAGAAAAGATTTGATTGCTATTTAATTGAAAGGCAAGTGGGAAATGGTTTTAAAGATCAAGTAGAAGGATTAAGGATTTAGATTAAGTATTAATGTGTGTTTAATAATTCAATACGCATGAGGTGGTTAGAGGGTATAATGTGGAAGGATAATGTGAAATTAAGAAAATTATAAGTTTAAGGTGTAATATGATGGTCATTCACTGTAATTGGAAGAAGATAAGCTAGTGAGAAGAAAAGAGTATATTGCTAGTCAATCAAACGGCAAGCTAGAAATGGCTTTAAAAATCCAGTGAGAAGGATATAGGGTAAGTTTTGACGTGTGTTCAATACTTCAACACTCAAATAACGCTTGAGGGTTACTGAGTGACACCATCAATATTTTATTAGTAGTTTGTGTGTTGTTTTCGTTGTGAGTTTTTTTTTTTTTTTTCAAATGAAAAGTGCTATTTATTTACTTTATTAAGGGTGGAGTTTTGATTTCTTTCTTTGGTCTTCCCAGGTTGTCTGAAATTTGTTTGAATGACTGTGCAACGACAGTTAAAATATGACATCGAGTATGCTGTCTGGAGACCGAAGGTATAATGTGATTTCCTTATCTTTCAGTTTAGCATGCTTTACTAGTTTTACTATGATAAATGTCTTAGTTACTTGACTATTATTGACCATGAAAAGTTGATAATCATTTCCTGTCTTGACAGAAGAGACATAAAAGCTAACAAAGCTTGAAGTTTATAAGATAAATATTGTATAATATGCTGCGGATGCCTTTGCATTTTACATGTGTGATTCCTCTATGGTCATATTTTGTGATTTATCAACATACTCATTTCTGTTTTTTTGCATTGTTTTTGCAGGTGGGCTTCTTCGGCCAGAAGAGGTGGCATGACTGTTCTGGGGAAGGTAGTTGTTCCAAAGCCTATTAACTTACCCAGTCAAAGGTATTTGGTTCTCATTCGTTGTTTTTGTTTATGTTTTATATAAATATATATATATATGTAAATTTAGTTTACGGAGTTGCTAGTTTCCCTGAACTATGTTGTTTTCCCCCTCTTATTTCAAGGTCAGAAAATCATGGTCTGGACCCCAATGTGGAAATTGTACCCAAGTGAGTAATCTTTTTCTTATCTCTTTAAAAATAACTATATGTGCATGTTCATGCAATAATTTCAATACTTTATAGTTTGTTATTGAGTTCATGAATGGTTATCCATTGCTTGAATTGGATATCTGCCTGTAGGGGTACCCTTAGCTGGGGCAACAAATCATCTTCTGCATGGGGTTCCTCTTCACTGTCTCCAAATACTGATGGCGGTGCTAGTTCACCAAGTCATCTTAGTGGCCGCCCTTCCTCTGGAAGTGGCACTCGGCCATCAACTTCAAGCAGCGATAGAGCTTACGAACCTACCTCTGGTTCAAATTCTAGGCCAGCATCAGCTTCTGGGGCATTGACATCAAATCAGACATCACTGATATCATTGCGCCCTCGCAGTGCGGAAACAAGACCTGGTAGTTCTCAGTTGTCACGGTTTGCCGAACACTCTGAACATCCAGGGGCATGGAATGCTGCTGGGACTGCAGAAAAATTGGTATGGTGAAGCTTAGTGCAGAATCTTTCTGTTGTACAACTATTGGCGCATCACATGTACATGCAATTACATGAATATCTTTTGGATTAAGTTTTGATATTTGCGTCGCGTATCATGTATGTTAAAGTTTTTAGGAGTCCTTTTTCTGTGCTGTATAACTTTATGTTCCTAATCAGTCTACTATCCATGCATGTTGTATAATAGGCTCATGTTGACTAAAGTTCGAATTTGAGGAGTTTTCATTTAGCAGATAGCTGCCTTGGGTTATGTAGTGTAATGGGGAATTTGGTTAGATGATTCTATCCTATTGACTTGTACCAAATTTTTAATCCCATCCAGATTGCTTAATTTTTATGTAAATGGCCTTATATTTAATTCTTCACTGTTGTTTACCTGTAGGGAGTGACACCACCCAAGAACGATGGGTTTTCACTTTCTTCTGGAGATTTTCCAACGCTTGGTTCGGGCAAAGAAAGCTCTGGAAAGAATGGTATTATTTCTAAAGTAGTTGTTGTTGTTGTGGATTTTTTTTTTTTTTTGTAATTATGTTTTTCACATGTTACTGTACATTGGATTTACTATGCTCTGCTTTATCTGTTTGATTCTTAATGCCATGGTTTCACTTGTCTGCATGCTCGTGTCCTTTTTCATATCCTGGGACAGTTGCATATGCATTATCAAGGCAAGATACTTGTTATAACTTGTTGTAACAATCTATAATTGAACCATATTTCTTTTATTATACTCTGGGACTAATTCCGTAGCTTTTCTAGCCATTATCAATATTGATAATTCCAATAATTAGATGTTGAAGCTTTTAAGAATCTGACTCTAGTTTTCTCAAATTGTGGGAAGTTTGATGAATTGATTTAGGCTTACTATTTGGGAGCTGAGTGTAGATAGTTGGCATAAAATGCAACCCCATCTCCTTTCGCAAGTGTATAATAGGCTTTAGTAGAGGTACAGGGACCTGTCTCTTGTTTTGAACAATAACCATATTGTTCCCTCGTATTAGTTGTTTCAACTCTGAAAGTTGTCCTGCAATATTTTGTACGAGTGAAGGTGAATTACAAATTTTAATTAAAAGTTCTCTTTTTTAAATGAACAAGTAAATAAATAATAAATAAATGAAAGTTTGGAGGACAATGCTGACAACAATATTGATTTCTGTTGTATGAGTTTGAAACTGGTTATTCTTTATTTGTTACATATCCATCCATGCATTTATGTAAATGACAAGAATGAATGGCAAAAGACAATGACAGTGAAAGGCAATCTTTAATCTGAACATTGATTGGTGTTCCAAGGTGATGTAATGTTAAATCTGGTTGTGCTTTATTGAGCTATTTTCTCATTCAGAAGCCTTGATATGTTGATGACAGATTTGAGCTCTCACAGCCGTCCGGGCTCATCCTCCAGTGTGGGAACTGGAAAGGAGAGGATTGGGACTTCTGCAACTGGTTAGCGTTTCTGCTCTAAAGTTGCAATCTTCCGCCTTATTAGTAGCCGTCTACAGCAACATTTTTGGAACAGTAAGTGATGTTTGCTTGTTTTTCTTATTCAGGTGATATTTCTGCTAGTGAAAATGTAAAAAACAACACTGTGAATTCTTGGAAAAGAGATGATCCATCATACAATGAAGATGGAGGTCGACAGGGTATGGAGAAGTGGCAGGGGAATCCTAAAACTTACCCTGTCCCTCCACAGCATTATGATGCTTGGCATGGTACGCCAATTAATAATCCTCAAGGGGGTGTTTGGTTTAGAGGACCCCCAGGAGGGCCTCCTTATGGAAACCCTGTTCCTCCAGCTGGTTTTCCCATGGAACCCTTTCCCTATTATCGTCCGCAGATTGCAGCTGCTGGTATTCCTAATCCACAGCCAGTTCCCCCTCCTGGAGCTGGGCCAAGAGGACCTCATCCCAAAAATGGTGATATGTACAGACCTCATATGCCAGATGCTTACATTCGACCAGGTATGCCAATTAGGCCTAGTTTTTATCCTGGTCCAGTAGCCTATGAGGGTTACTACAGTCCTCCTATGGGCTACTGCAACTCAAATGAACGAGAAGTGCCATTTATGGGTATGGCAGCTGGCCCTTCGGTTTATAACAGGTACACAGGCCAAGGTACTCCTGAGCATGGAAATCCCCATGGAAGATCCAGTGGATATGGTTCTATTAACCAAAGTCTGGCGGGAGAACAATTAGAATCTGGTCATCCCCAAGATAATCAAGGGCCATACAAAGTCCTTTTGAAGCAGCATGATGGTTGGGATAGAAAGAATGAGGAACATAGGAGTGAGGGTGCTGTAGCCAACAATGCATCAAGGGGTGACCAACCAAGAACATCATCCTGGGAAAATGATTGGAGATCAGATCGAAAGAAGGATGGGGAGAGCGATTTAAGGAAAGCTTCTGGTGAAGAAGCTTCTTTTCAGACTTTTGACAACCAAGGACCTCCAGTCCCTGTCAAAGCGAAGTCCCCTGGAGGTGGGGGAAATGTTAAGGCTGTTGATGACATTTCTGGAAAGAAATTGGAAATTGAAGCCTCTGGTTTGTCAAAAGTTCCACAGCCACTTCCAAATTCCCCAAATGATTCCAGTTTGATCCAGAAAATAGAAGGATTGAATGCAAAAGCACGCGCTTCGGATGGTCGTAGTGAAACCATGACTGTTTTCAGTGGGGAAAGTCAAAGGAATAAATTTCAACCTAATGCTAAAGCTAACCAGAATTCAAATGAAGCTGGTCGTGGTTCCTTGAATTCTGAGAGACCTCATACGGCTGAAATTACAAATTCCATCTCTTGTGAAGTTGGCAATTCTGGTGGAGATAAAAACCATGATTCAACTGCTGGTACCAGAACAAACGTTTCCAGGTTGGTTATGAGTTGCTGGTTTCCACTGAAAATTTATCTGTTTTTGCTATTGTAAAAACACTGATATGCTTAATACAGGAGATCGACATATGGCATCCAATCCAGAGGTGATCAATATGGCAGAGGAGGATTCACTACCCACGAGGTTGAAAGCTATCAAAAGAAGCCTTCAGTTTCAGAGCCTCCAGCTGCTGTATCAGCTGTGCATTCAGAAACTTCTACTATTCACGTCCATGATCACCATGCTTCTACTGAGACAACAGAAAATTTAGGGCTGCATGCTCATGGCAAGCTTGAGGGACAATCTGTGCAACCGATGTTTGATCGAAATGATAACCAGGCACAGGTATATATGTTAAAATTTGTTTCCCTCCAATTTTTCCCCTTCTTAAATTTACTCTGTACTTTTGTGATTCTCTACCAGCGGGCTAAGATGAAGGAGCTAGCCAAGCATCGAACCAAGCAATTACAGGAGGAAGAAGAGGAGAGGACTAAGAAGCAGCTGGCCAAGGCTCGGGCAAAGTTAGAAGAATTGAACAAGCGGACACAAGCAGTTGAAGAAGGGTCAACTCAGAAGCTGGAAAATGCTTCGACTGGTGCTGTCCAGACTAAGCAAGGAGAATCTCAGACTCTCAGTGAATCATCAATTGGTGGCAGGAGATATGGGCCATCAAGGTCTGTTTTGGGTTCTAAATCAAATGCGGTTGTTCTGATTAATGAGAGTCTTACCACTGAAGTTGAAAAACCCTGTTTACCAATCAGTGAAGCTTCTTCGGAGGCTCCAAAGAGTTTCTCTGCAGAACCCTTGCAGCAAGATGATAATGGTGGAAACGTTGCCTTCAATAATTCTCAAGTTCACGAAAGTAATGTCTCTAGGCAGAAGCGTACAGGTTTTAAACAAAAGCAGCACACCAGTATAACTGAGGCGCCAAAAGCTCAGACAGATCTAGAAGATAATTTTACCGCATCTGTTGGAGTTGTAGTCAGTGAAGTTCACCCAAGTGGTGGGTTAACCTCGCCTGTAAATACAAATGCTAGTGCTGACTCCTCCCTGCATCCAAGAAAGAAAAGTAGCAAGAATGGTAAGAACAAGCACAAAACAGAAGATACATATGCTTTATCTTCAACGGGATCAAAAGAAAACATTACAAATGTGTCTCTTGAAAGTGGTCCGCCAAAGGTATCTGAACATCAATTGGATCCAAGTGTGGCAGTTCAGTTGCAGACCAATCCTAGAGACGCTTATCGATCTTCAGGGCAACACCCATCTTCACCAAATGAAGACTCCCATGGTAGAGTAAACAGCCAATGGAAACCTCAGCAGTCTCGCAGGACGCCAAGAAATCCACAAAATAGTAGAACTGCAGAAAAGTTCCACGGAAGTGAAGCTGTTATCTGGGCACCAGTTCGGTCGCAGAACAAAACTGAGGTCACTGATGAAGCCAGCCCTAAGAATGTAGCGGATGGTATTAATCCTCCCGGGAAGTCTGATAATCAAGTGCAGATTAATTCAAAAAATAAGAGAGCAGAGATGGAGAGATATGTTCCAAAACCTGTAGCAAAAGAAATGGCACAGCAAGGAGGTACTAATCATCATCCTGTGACTTCTGTAATCAATCAGACCACGACTGATGATTCTATTTCAAGGGCTGGTAATGGGTCTCAAGTTTCTGAAGGATCGTATAACGTCGCGGTGGTTCTTGGTAAAGCAGGGTTTTCTGTGGAGACTCGGAATGGGAATAACAGGCAAAGTAAGCAGGGAAAAGTACACGGATCATGGAGGCAACGGGGATCAACAGAATCAACCAGCACACAAGGATTGCAAGATGGAGTGCCATATGCTTCAAATGTTGATCAGAATGTGCAAAAATCAAATGAGCAACCCCATCCGCAGAAAGCTGATGTAAGCTCAATGAAAGAGGAAGAGAAATGTTCCGATGAATGTAGTGCCACCGATGACTGGGGCATTTCAGAGAGCTCTTACCTGGTTGAACCTGCCTCTGTACCAATGGTAAAAGATCAGGGAGTTGCAGCAAGAGGAAAGCGACATTCAGTTAAGGGACACAAAGGCATGGGAAATAATCGTGATCTTGATCAGAGGAAGAGCAGTGGGGACACCGACAAAAGTTACGCTCAATATTCAACCTCTGAGACTAGTCAGGTAGACTTGCCTGCTTCAAAAGAAAATCGAGGTGTAGGAGAACGTTCAATGTCTCATTGGCAACCAAAATCTCAGTCACTTTCAGCCAATAATCAACGGGGAAACAAACACAATTCTAGTCAAAACGTTGGTGCTGAGGCTGGCAAAACAGAGTCCAGTCGGCATGATGGGGTGTTACCTCAGCCAACAGAGGACAAAGATACTAATGAACTGTCAGGCAAGCTTCATCATGATCAGTCAATTTCCGAAAGAAACAATGCTGAGGAAGCACCAAATCTCAAGCTTCAAGAGCCTAGGAGAGAGAGAAAGACAGCTGCACTCAAGGGACAACCCCACTTGCTGAACCAAGGTCCTATAAATCCGGTTGAACCTGCACCAGTGAGTCTGGAAACTAGACAGGACCAACGTGCATCGTCAGGATTCCGCAAAAGCGGAAACCAGAACAATCGTTTCAACAGATATCAAGAGTCCCGGGGAGATTGGAATTACTCTGGCCAAGATGACAGGCAACATAACCCTCCTCCGAACAGAGACAGACCAAGGCAACATTCTCACTATGAATACCAGCCAGTTGGGCCATACAACAACAAATCCAACAGTTCTGAAGGGCCTAAAGACAATACTGACATTTCAGGCGTGAGGCCCCGGGGGAGGGGCCAGAACCACTCGAGACGTGGTTTCTATGGACGACAAAGTGGAGTTCGGGTAGATATAGGTTATGAGTAGTGGGAGTGAAAAGAAAATTTCCTTTGGACTCGGTTTTGGTGATGATATCCCCCCACTTTAATTATCAGTAGTGGCTTGATCACCCCTACTTCGATTTCCAGGTACTCTAGAAATGATATAACCTTGTTTAATTTTCTGATGTTGATATTTGTGAAATCGGAAGACAACTGATGGGTTCTGTGCATTGAGCAGGGCAGTGGCAATGCTGATGACGATTGGCAAAAAAGCAGATTTTCGGAGTGTGTGGGGGTACTTGGACGTGGTTTATTTTTTTAAAATTTTTAACAAATGTGTCTGATATGAACATTGTAATTTGGTCACGGCTTGTTTCCTGTGGAACCCTTTGACATGTTTCTTGGAGCCTTGTATTTAGTGAATGAAGGTTATTCCTCTTACCTTACGGAGGTGAATGAATTAGGGGAAAGTTTTTTTGTTCTCTCAATCTGTTGTGTTGATGTTTATTTTACATTGTAGATTGACGTGGTGGATGTCTAGAAGGTATACGGTTGTATACACGTTATTCTCCTATCCGTCCTTCCGGCGAGCCTTAAAAATGTCAATTCTAGTGAAATTAGTCTTAATGTTAAAAGCTTCTAGTGATTCAAGCAGAAATTCGTGCAAGGACTAATTTATGAATTTTCTGTTGAAGGAGGTCATGAGTGAGTGGGACGATTGCCTTTTTTCTCCCCTTGAACATTCCCTTGTTGAGCTGTGGTTTTTTAAACTTATGCTACTTTGGGTAGATTTGGTTTTATTTTTAAGAATGTTTTTTTCATTTTAAAAAATACTCAAAATAAAAACATTTTTAAAATAATGTTTGTTTATTTAACACTTTTAAAATCGTTTTAAAACATCATTTTTAATTATTTTTTTTTTTTTAGGTTTTTAAAAAAACGAAACAAAAGTTAGTTTTCTCTTTCTTTTTCTTTTTTTCTCCCTTCCTTTCTCTTTTCTCTCTCTGTGTGCCTTTGTAGCGTTAAAAACAACAATTATCTTTAACGATGGCCTCTATATCTGACGAAAAGTGACAAGCACAGACTGATTACGACGACCATTGACTATTGACGACTATTATAGACTCGCGATTCAGATATCTTAAAGACAACTAACATAACAGTTTTTATCTTCGACGAAAGGATAACGATCACAAACTGGAGACGATTATGGACTCATGACCCAGATCTTACAAAGACAACGCCCAAGAAACCCATTGTGACAGACTCTATTTTCGATTGTGACAAAGACAATTAGCTCGCGAGTTTGGGAGTTGTCGCCTACACTAAGATTTTGTGTGTTTAGGGTTGTTGTCGTAGTCATATATACTCTAAAATGATGCCGCCACCGCTGCTGTTCCAGGTGGTTATTGTTGTTACCACTTAGGGTTTAAACTATTAATATCTTTTACCCTTATCTTTTATTACAAAACCCATCATTAAATTTTTTTTATTTAAATGTCAAATAATTTATTTTTTGTTATTTTCAAAATTTACACTCAACAAATTTATACCAAATACAATTTCAAAATGGTTTCAATACAATTCATAAAATATTTTCATTTTTAAATTTTTAAAAAATAGAAAATATTTTAAAAATAATATCAAACGTCACATTTGTGATTCAATTTTCCTTTTTCTTTAGTTGAAAATAAATAATAATGCAGGACATTGCTGGAGTAGACATAAAACAATTTTTTAGCATTGTTATGATTCTATTCGTTTTTAAACATTAATTGCTTGAAGTATCCGTTTTATTCATTTTCATATATTTTTGGTCATATTCTTTTTTTGGAGGAATGGTGTATATGTTTTTTTTTTCCCCCCTCATAATTTAGTTTGAGCATTTTTTTCCTTGCTAGTTTCTCATATATATATGTATATTTTTTATTATTCTTATCTATATCTCATAAACTTTGGGCTTCTCCATTTTTCTATTTTTAAAAACTCACTTTACCTCCCTATACTTTGAATATCCTATTTAACCTATTTTGTTAGAAATTTGGTTAAAAACATACGAAAAATATAGAAATTAGTATTACTAAACATTATATGGTAGGATTTTTTTTAGAAAAGTAAACAGAAAAACAACACAAACTGCACTTTAACACAATTTTTTTTGTTTTGTTTTTTTTTTTTGAAATTTTTTTTAATGTGGATCATTGTCATAAAATTATAATGGCCGCATTAATCGATTTTTTTAAAATTTGAATGATTAAGTTCTTTCTTATTTAATTTTGCATGTTTACTATCTTTTATGCACCATTATCATAAAATTATAATTTTAAAAAATTAGGTAAATAAGCAGCTTTTAAACACTTATTTTTAATAAAATGGCGGAATTTTTTTTATTTAGGACAATAATCATTAATAAGTGATTAGTGAGAATCAATAAGTGAAAAGGACATATTAATATCAACCAATTACTTATTAACTATTATCGACTAATAATTTTCCTAATTTTACAAATTTTCATCATTTATTAAAAGTTTCTTTCGAATAAAGGGCTATTTAACCCATAAATCCCTTGCATTTTTTTTTTGAAATTAGGGATAGGGGAATTCGAGCTCTACACCTTTTGGTAGAGTCAGGAGTGGATTTATCATTAGGCTATGTTTGCATTCACAAATCCCCTGTTTTTTATCTCTTACAAAATTATGATTTTTATTATAATAACAATATCACATATTGTATACTTTAACTAATGATTTGCATAATATTTAATCAATAATTATATTATTTAAGTAAAATAATATGATAAATCTGGTTAAAATCCATTGATTTAATTAAATATTGATGGGTGTCGAATCCAACAAAATAAATTCCTGCTTTAAATGTGTGTATATATATATATAATTGTACACAGTGATGAGCAAGGTCGTGTCTACAAGGATTTGTTAGATTTATTTTCTTAAAAGTTACGATAAATAAAAGAAAAAGGGGTTTGGAAAATTAGAATTAAAATAATCTAAAGATGGGGCAATAAAAGGAGTGCAAATAAAGGAGAAATCAATATAATACGAACATCTAGCCAAAGGTGTAATTTCAGTTTTGGATCAGTGAATTGATCATTGATGCAAGGATAATTTCTTTAATTCTTGAATAAACTGGTTATAGTTATTAACAAGTTCTAATAACCTGTCCCTCCTTAATTTCTTGATAACCAAAACTAGTTCTTTGATTATTTCTCTTGTTAATAAATAACCCTAAACAAGCTCTTAAGATTTAATTTACCAACAGCATTAACAACTAGAGAGACTACCAATTCTAGCCAACAAACACAAAGGCTCGCTTATTTAGACTAGATTATATATTTTCATGACATAAATTGAAAATCTCTTTTATAATCAAGTATGTCAGTTTACCACTTGCATTAGAACATTCAAACAATTACGGATTTGAAATTCTAAATGGCAAAATATTATTTTGATAAATTGTACAATGGCCTTTTGCATCAATCGATCAAACAATAATTTCAAGGAACACAGAAAATATATAAATATTGAAGAATAAAAGAACAAAGAGAATTAATTAGATCTCACAATTCTTAAAGAACCAAAACTTCAATTATCCCTTGGCTAGAAGAAAAATATTTAGCAATCCATAGTGGAAAGAAAACGTCTAAAAGAAAAGAGGGGCTGGAAAAATAAATCGTCTGCTGCCCTCTGAAAAACCTAACCTTCTTTATATACTAAAAACAATCTACTAAAAGTTGCCTATTCTAAAAAGAAATCTATTAAAAAAAATCTCACTTTAATAGGGAATCCTAACAACCGGGAAACTTTCCTAAAGATAAGCATAAGCAAACAAATCTTTCCAGCTGTCATCCATATCTTTGTTTCTAAATAAATTAGTTTCCATAAATCAAAATCACATGGACCAATAAGGCGTGCCCACGCTTTATCTGCGAACTTCTTCTTTGAACACACTGGGTAAATAGAACATGCTTGCGCCTTAAGCAAAAACCTCTTCTGATCAGTGTAATTTCTTGAGTTCTGGATTTTCCATGCAAATCATGCTATATTGATCAAAATCTTCAATCTACTTCATAGAATATGAAACATAATCAAAATCCAAGATTTAAGCATTTTTTAATTATTAAAACATAAGAGAATATCACAAATTATATAGCTATTATGCACTCTATCAGATATGATTTGCACAATAATGACAATATCACATATTGTATACTTTAACTAATAATTTGCATAATATTTAATCAATAATTATATTATTTAAGTAAAATAATAGGATAAATCTGGTTAAAATCCGTTGATTTAATTAAATATTAAGTTTGTTTTTGAAACAAGGCTTGGAATGTAACCCCATACCCCTCAGACTTTAATAAATTTATTAAACAACCGCTAATTCTAATAAATCTCCAAAAAAATTGGAATTAGTACAAACTTGGATGATTTCTAAAAGGAATGCCAAAATTAGTTCAGATAAGTTCAAATCTAATCTAAATGACTACAAAATAAATATAAATAAATACAACTATTTATTCTCACATATATCC
Source organism: Antiaris toxicaria (assembly GCA_035233585.1). NCBI lineage: Eukaryota > Viridiplantae > Streptophyta > Magnoliopsida > Rosales > Moraceae > Antiaris > Antiaris toxicaria. The sequence continues at coordinate 6,448,073 of CP141155.1, forward strand.
CTTTCATAAAAATAAATGCACTCTGTGGAAAATCATACACTTTGTGTAAAATAAATGCAGGAAAATCATGTATTTTCTCACATATATTTCTTTCATGAAAATAAATGCACTCTGTGGAAAATCATGCAATATTGGGACCATAGCGTTAGCCCAAGTGTCAACTATGTCAAGTCGTCTTAGAAGCAATGTAACCAAAAACGAAAAAAAAAACCGTTTCGACAATTTATTCAGAGAAAAAAAAAATCTGAAAACAAGGAAAAAAATTCACCAATAAAAAACATTATAAATGTGACTACATATATATACAAATTTTATAAATTAAATTTTACAATTCAAATAAATACAATACAATCTAAATAACTAAATAGGTAATTATTAAAATAAGTCCAAATCTAATTTAGATTATTACAAAAATAACTAAATAAATAAAGAAATACAACCATTTATTTCTAAAAAAAAAAAATACAATAATTTAATTTCTCATATTTACCTTTCATGCAAAATAAATGCACCAAGTGGAAAATCAGCAATGTTGGGACCAAGCGTCAAGAGTCGAGTTTCAAGTCATCTTGACAACAAGCCGTCATTTGGCTGGAAGTTATTTGGTGGGCTAAACTTGTTTTCACCCATCTTTTAGCAAGTGATTTGCTCCAAGTTCGGGATATGGGATTGTCTCGGCAGTTTCAAAGTGAGTTTATTGCATGCGTGATATCTTGATTGCCCGTTATAGCTTGTTTAAGGTGCGGTGCGGCCACACTGTGGACTTTTGGTCCATTTGGTCTTCTAGTTGTTTGGTGGTATCCAATCAACTGCTTTGACAGTGGCTTTTGGATTGCAGTTTGGTTAAGTAGTTTTCCAGTGGGTGTCGGCTTTCATTTGTAATTCTAACCCATTTGTGGCGTTTTTCATTTGTAATTCATGTTAAGGTTAGATGTTTTATCTCATCTCACCGTATAAATGCTAACACACATAATTGGAGAGTCGAAACTAAGTATAATATGGCAACCTCCAAAACCCCAAACTAGTTTTAGAATGACCCATCATACGAGTCGCAAATCAGCCTCAGACAAACTACTAGACGACTCACTGAATTAGTGACCAAGCTACCACCTGAATGGCTTGCCAACCAACCGCCTGCAAGCCTCAGTCCGAGATTAATGAGATTTTGTAGATAATTACCATAATTATCCACCCATGATCTTAGGGATTTGGATAATACTTCCAACATAAAATGTATTTGAATTTGGCTCTGTAATTCAAATATATAAAATTCAAAAAGACGATCTACTCACAAGAAGATTTGGATAAATTAGAATCTTATTCAAATTCAAATTTCAAGTTAGAATCTTATTCGTGAGATTCATTAGTCACCACTGGGCTCTATAAATAGCAATTCTTACTAAGATTGGAGGACATACACGCACAGATACAAAGAATATGTCGCCATTACTATTCACCTACAATTTTCCAAGGACGAATCGTCGCGACTCATCGTTAGCTCATCGACAACCTGTGCTTCCAATTATTTCCTAAATATATATTATATCAAAGGATCACTTTTCTTCTTCTCTATCTCACTCTTACTTATAAGCTCTCATATATTCATCAAATCATATATAGTGAGGATTTTTAAAGTGTCAAAAATTATGTAGCTATAAGATTACAGGTGAACATCTATAAAACTCTATCTCTTTATTTATTTTCTACACTTTATTTTTTTTGTTCATGTGCAACATGCTAGATCATTTATAGACGATGAATCATGCTAACAATTGATGTAAAATTAGTCAATAGTTCTCAAAACAAATTGATTATAGATTTCATCTGTGACAAATCATACTCAGAAATGCTTGAAAAATTTACACTCAATCTTTATCGGTTTTTTTCCCATTTCTTAACATCCATGTGCAATGTTCTATATTGATTGATGGTACTTATCTTGTCAGATTATTTAATGAGATTTATAGTTGAATGCCCCTTTTTTATATTAAGTTTTTTTTTTTAAATAAATGATCTAAGTTTTTCAAAATTAATTAAAATTAATTTTATAAATAATTAATTATTGATTGAGTTTATTATATAATTAATTATTGATTGATTATTAATAAATTATTGATATATTATCAATTATTAATTAATTATTTAATCTAATTAATCATTATTTAATCATAATTTATGATTGATTAATCATAATATATATCATCAATTTATATAGTTAATTATTGATCGATCATAAATAAAATTATTAATTTTTTAACTAATCAATAATTAATTATTATAACTCACTAATATACCATTAAAAAATAATAATAATAAATACACCACTTTCACTCTCTCACCGAGCCCATTCGCTCTCCTCAATACCCCCCTTTCTCTCTTCCCAGTGAACAAACTGTACACCACTCTTTCTCACCTCAGTACGCCCTGTCTCTGTGTCCTCCCAGCGAACGAACCAGACCACCATTGAAGCTCGGTCACGAGATTCTCGAAACCATTGTCGCGATCTCCTCCGCGGAGGCGCGATCTCAGCCCGGCATCAAGAGCCAAGATCAAACTCCGTGTATCCCCACTTCTCTCTTCTCCGTGCATGCCGCCTTCGCCATACGCCGCCCTTCCGCATTCCGACGCCAGGCTATTAGTGACGGCTTGTACAAGGATAATAAACTTTTAGTGGGGTTGAATAGAAAAACCGTAAATATATAAAGGAAAAAAAAAAAAAAAAGTTTAGTGAGGACAGCAGCCCTCACTCGGCGGGCAATGCGTTTGCTCCGCCCATGACAGTGAAGTAATTTAGGTAACATGTTTTGGCATGATATCATTTGAATTTCCAATACATTTTCCCGTTGACCAACATTAATCAAGAAAACACGTTGTTGATCAAGCGCAGTGCTAGCAAGACGTATTTGTCATCAATTGATCTTGAAAAAAAGATGCCTTTTTCTGGCAGTGCAAACCGTACTTAATGTAATGTTGAACTGCAGAGAAATAAAATAGGTCCTACAACTTGTTACTCACATTCTTCTGTTCTCATGCCTCATCACTACTGCAGCATCAATGGCGAAGCCCGACTGTCCATCGTTGTGCAAATACGTCAACATTCCGTTTCCATTCGGAATGGGGGAAGGGTGTTACATCGACAAATGGTTTGAAGTTGACTGCAATAACGGAACAGACAACAATATTCCAGTCTTGAAACATGCCAATCTGGAGGTGATACGAATTGATCTTGCTGGCAGACTTGAAGTGAAACTACCAATCACTTTCTGGAACTTCAGTGCCAGTATAGCACAGAAAAATAGCCCGATCAGCTTAGCAGGAAGCCCTTTTGCATTCTCTCGAGAGAACAAATTCGTCGCTGTCGGCTGCGGAGCTCTTGCAATGTTAAGTAGCTCGAAATTTAATGGGTCGATAGGGTGCTTGTCCGCTTGTAGTAGTGAAGCTACTAATAACATTGAAGAAAACATGAACTGTGATGGCATGGGTTGCTGCCAGACCTCAATTCCCTCGAATCTGCAGTCCTTCAATATCAGTTTTCGCAACATTGAAGGCGGTGGTAAGATAAAAAATGCAATTATATACGCTTTTCTCGTCGAGGGAACTTGGTACTCACTAGTCAAAGACCTTTTTGCTTTGCATGAGACGGCTGATGTTCCTGTAGTGGTAAATTGGGAATTGTACGCTTCCCAAATGGAAGCGTTGGGAAAATCCCCAGATTCTTTTGCTTTTGACGGAAGCTACTCATATGATAGCAACAGAGCTTCCTATTGCATAGCATCTTCCGATGCTATTTTCATCAATCGAACCAGGCTGCAATGTCAATGTGCGTACGGTTTTGAAGGAAATCCTTATATTTGCAATGGTTGTCAAGGTAAGCCCCGTCAACCCTGGTCTACAAACAATTTCATTTTGTAAGGTCGTCTTTGGATCATAGGTTAAAACATAAAATTAAAATTTTTGTTAGAGAAAAAACTAAAAAAAAAAAAAAAAGAAAGATTGATTTGTGGGTTCAAATTGTAGATCCAAACAGGCCTATTTTTTTTTTTTTTAGTGGTGCAATATCATAATCTATTCCTTCTTAAAGGACTCTCTCTGATTATCAAATTGTTCCTGTAATATTCATCAAAAAACAGGATTTCAGATATTCCAAACTAATAACAGCATATTAAAACCAAAACGGATTTCAGATTTGACAAACTCATAAACCGTATATTTCCCCACAAAGAAAAAACTCACAACACTATATTTTATCAAAGGGTGGACTAATTTAGTTTTATGCTTTTTTTTCCTTTGCTTTATCAGTCCCTCAATTTTTTTCGGTGGATAATCCCTAAAACTCAATTTGTTTGTAGATCTAGTCTCTGAGAATGAAATTGGCAACTGATTTCTGAAATATAATGGAGATGCCGAGAAGTTAAATTTTACTAATTAATCACGTTATGTGCAAAAAGTTTTAATTTTCCAGTGTTGGCATTGAGCATAACTTTTGCTCCTAATTACGTGAATCTTTTAGTAAAATTTCGAGTTATTACTTTTTATTCACTTCCAAACATGACAGCAAATACAAACTAGAAAGTGCGTCTTACGTTGTTTTCCTCAATACCAGTTACCAACTACGCCTGCATTTTTCTATGATGAAACACCACGATCCTAAATAGTAAGCAAGCTACAGAATTACTTCAGTTTTTCTAAAACAAACTCACTCACCATATTTTCACGTTTCAGCTTTAAATGGATGCACCTTGAAAGGTGCCAACGCATTTGAATGCTCCCAATGCATTGAGCCAGAAAGGAAAAAATCTCGGGTTAAAGTGATGTTCATAGGTATGCCTCCTGCTGCTAATATTATACATGACAACGAAGACCAACAATCAGAAGAATTAGAAACTTGTGTCTGGGCTTTGGTATTTCTGATTTTCAATTTAAATGGATCGAACCTCATACAGATAACAGATTGTCTTGATTGATTTATGCAAACAATAACAGTGTGCAGGTATTGTCAGCGGGTTTGGAGCAGTGTTACTGCTTCTTGGATAATGGGGATTATTCAAACTCGTGAAGAAAAGAAGAAAGATCCAACGCAAGAAAAAGTTCTTTAAACGAAACGGTGGTCTACTGTTACAACAGCGACTATCTTCGGGTGAAGTTAATGTTGAGAAAACGAAACTGTTTAATTCAAAGGAGCTAGAGAAAGCAACTGACCGTTTTAATGTAGACAGGGTTCTCGGCCAAGGGGGACAAGGTACAGTTTATAAAGGAATGTTGGCAGATGGTCAAATTGTTGCGATAAAGAAATCCAAAATAGACAATGCAGGAAAAATAACAGAATTCATTAACGAGGTTGTTATTCTTTCGCAAATCAATCATAGAAATGTTGTTAAATTATTAGGGTGCTGCTTAGAGACCGAAGTGCCCCTTTTGGTTTACGAATTTGTACCCAATGGAACGCTGTCTCAGTATATTTACGACGAGCAAGAGGAGTTTCCACTTACATGGGAAATACGCTTACGAATTGCAGCAGAAGTAGCGGGTGCTCTTGCCTACTTGCATACGTCGGCTTCATCATCAATTTTCCATCGAGACATTAAGTCTTCAAATATACTTCCAGATGGCAAGTACAGGGCGAAAGTCGCGGATTTTGGAACATCAAGATCAGTTGCCATTGACCAAACTCATTTGACCACATTGGTACAAGGGACATTTGGTTACTTAGAAATAGAATACTTTGGATCAAGTCAATCTACGGACAAGAGTGATGTGTACAGCTTTGGAGTGGTCCTTGTTGAGCCTTTGACCGGGCAAAAACCAATTTCTATCCAGACATTAGAAGAAGGCCATAGAAGTTTGGCAATGTATTTCATGCAATCCATGGAGGAGAACAACTTGTTTGATATTGTTGATGCTAGAGTGATGGAGGAGGCAAAAAGAGACGCGATCATAGCATTTGCAGAACTTGCCAAACGATGCTTGAATTTAGATGGAAAGAAGCGACCGACAATGAAAGAAGTTGCGTCTGTTTTGGAAGATATTCAAAAGTCGGAAAAAGCTTCTGGAGCTCATGAACCAGATGCTGAGGAGGTGAAATATGTGAGAGACGTACCTGATGATCAGCTTTGGGATTTATTTACTGCCTCGACATGGCCAGCTGATTTTGTTGACCCTGCCAATTCGTCATCTGTTGAACTCCCATTGTTCTCAAACGTTTCGCTATGACAGATCCGGTCTCAAAATTCCTCGCAGACTCTTTATGGAGTCCAAAAAAGTAAGATTCTTTGTAGGAGGCCTTGCCTATTCTGCTGTGTGTGTATGTATGTAAAATTTTTCTGTTGTTCAGCCATAAAAATTGTTACTCTTTTAAATACTTTGTGGAAGGCCGTGAGGCCGTGAAGAGCAGCAGAGGAAGAAGGAGAAAATGAAGAAAAAGAGGGGGAGCAAAAAAAAAAAAAAAAAAAAAAAGATGTACGTGTGTGTGTATGTCTATATATATATATATAGAGAGAGAGAGAGAGAGATTTTCCAAATACCTTTGTGCTGTAAATCTAACTTAATATTTTTGCTAATCCATTGTCATGAATATCCAAGTTTGAGGGAAGTTTTCTTAACATTACTCTTTCAATTTTCATCTTATGTTTTGGTGATAATGTTGAATTTGTGATGTTAGATTTTCATTTTATTTGCACTTTGATTTTGGGAATGTTTATCTTTTATAGAGATGCAAAATTGAAAAATTTTAAACTATTTAAAATTCCTTACCTATTCCATTTATTTTTCTTCTTCTCTCTTGCTAAATAATGGCGATCGAGCTTAAAAAAAAATGGTATTAGTAGGGATGCCAAAAAAAAAAAAAATAGAGATAATTTTTTTTAAATAACGATTACAATTATTATTTTTAATTAATAAAGTGGGTTTATAACTAAATTATACATAGATTTTAAAAGTAAATCAAAATCTCCAAATTTAAGCAAGGCACAGTTGTAATTTTCTTTTAAAATGATGACACAACTGAAATTTTAAATAAAAACAAAAACAAAAACAAAAAGGATTAAAAATCAATTTTTCAGAAAAACACGATCAACTGGGGCCACTTGTGACGCCACCCCACGTACGTTACCATACCAACCAGCCGAGTTCTGACGCCGACCACGATGGCTGGCAACCTCATGGGTCGTCATTCTCTTACTTAACATACTTAACTTACCATTTTTAACATTCTCATTTTAAAGCGGAAGCAATTTCTATAGCAAAATTTTTATTTTTTTTAACTTACATACTATGCCTATAACTCTATCATACTCTTCTAACATATAATTCATAAATTTCTTTCTTTCATCTTCCTTTTTGAATGCTTAGCGAAAGACTCATGGTAGTACCATACCCTCGCCCAGTCCCTTGGCACGTGCAGATCCGTCCGTTGTCCATCATATTACTTTAAACTAACAGGTTGCTTACCTGTAACATATGAACAACTAATGAGCTAGATGCTCAGTAAGTTCAAACATATATTCATTAACTTATAAATATTAGTAACATATATTATTACTAGAATATATGACATCACGTGTATACACATCATACACATCGTCTATACATATCCCCGAAATATAACATATTATGTTAGCCTCTTCATGCTCATTTATCATTCTAATCCAATCTTTTCATTTCTTTGCTTTTCATTCCTATCATTTCTTAACTTTATGTTCTAAACCTTTATAACTTTTCTATCGCTTTATCATCATCTCTTAACATTTCATATCTTAAAAGCTAGTAACATACACACTAGCATAACATCACGTAAAAACATGTCATTCACATCATACACATAACGTCAAACACATCACATCACATATATTAATTCTATTATGTTCTTTTAACTTCGTTTTATTATTTATTTATTTTTCATCGATTTCATTATGTCATTCTTTCATATTATTCGTTTCTTTTCTTATCGTTCTTTACTTTTCTTTTCTTTTTGTATCATTTCTTTTCTTTTCTTTCCACTCTCTTTTCCTTTCTTTTCTTTTCACTCTCTTTTCTTTTCTTTTCTGTTCACTCTCCTTTCCTTTTTTTTCTTTTCACGCACTCTCTTTTCCTTTCTTTTCTTTTCTTTTCTTGTCTTTTTCCTTTCCTTTCTTTTCTTTCCTTTTCTTTTCCTTTCTTTTCTTTTCACTCTCCTTTCGTTTGTTTTCTTTCCACTTTCCTTTGGTTGGGCCCGTTGTTGGACGTACCTATTTGTGCGCGGACCATGGGAGGAGGGGGAGCTACCCACCAACCTACCTCACAGTCACATAAAACCTCATCTTCGGGGCTGGTCCAACCTATAATCTACCACACCTTCGGGGTAGCACCACATCAACGGAGGATATAGACCGGAAGTCTCGACCTTGTAGGGAGACCGGTACGCCAACAACTTAAGTTTTCAGTCTTATTATCTTGTAGGTTTTTATTTTTCTTATATTGATTTTTCATTATACATCTTTTTCATGACATTCATCATCTTTCATTTCTCATTTTTTCATAGAACATTCCATGGAATATTTGTTCTTTCGTTATTTTTCTTTTCTTAATTCTTTACTTTACTTATGTGAATTATGTTAATCACACTTTAGCATAGCATATATAGCACATATTACTTATATATCATTACATCACATCATAACAAACAAAACACGTTTAATTAAGTGCAGACAATTATTCTCCGTTTATTATTGGTATCCTCCTATCTACCGTATCTTATCATCATATTCCTATCGATCATAGCCTATCGTTCTATTCCATCCATCACATCTTACCGTTATGTTCTAATCCTTTCGTCATACCTTTCATCATAACCTATTATTATTTCTCTTTCTTGTCTAACTCTTTGCTTTCATGTCATTTTTCATAAAACTCCTATCATTTCGTTATCATAAAATATACCCTTTCTTAATTCCTTTCATCACTGATCATCGTTGCTCTATCAATCATAACTTAACTTCCATAAAACTTTTCATAAAACATCTATCCTTTCGTTATCATAAAACATACCTTTTCTTAATTCCTTTCATCACTGATTATTGTTGCTCTATTAATCATAACTTAACTTCCATAAAACTTTTATAATACCTTTCCTTCGTAATTCAGTATATACATATATATATTTTTTATAAATTATTTATTAAAACCTATCTTTTAACATCATCATAATATTGCTATAGCATTACTATAGCACCATCATAAGTCACATCATAACATTTGCATTCAAAACATATAAACACGATAAGCTTGTTCATAGTTGCAGACGGGTAAATGTCTGAACTTACTCATAGCGTGCTTATCCTCTTCTTAGAATCCATCATCGTCCTTTGTCGCTTCTGGATTAGGTTCCTACAGACAAGCTTTGTCCGTTAATCATATTTTCATTTATAACTTTTATTTTGTTAAAAAGCTTGATTCTAATCTTATAACCCTTAATTATAGCCTTAGGACAGCTTTTTAAACCTTAATGGCCCTTTTAGAATTTTTCTCCAACTTTTTTTAAAAATTACAATTTTACCCCTAACTTTTGATAAAATTACAATTTTTCCCTTGACGTGATTTTTCATAACTTAAACCTCAATTTTGGCTTTTACAAACTTCATTACCCTATTCCAAGGTCATGGGGCTCCTTTCCCATAATTTGAGGCTCTTTGGGCAAAATGACCATTTTGCCCCTGATGGGTCGTTTAACCATAACATTTTCATTTTTATGTTTAGGCTAGATTTTCTAAACTCAAAATCATTTAATTAACTTTCTAAATCTTATCGGACCTTTTCCGGATCAATTCTTATCATTTTACTAATTTTTCACATTCCCGGCCTTCGGGAAATACTATTCCGACCTAAGAATCGGTTTCATGTTTTTCTTGCGTCTAGGGTTTCGAAGGGTCGGTTTACTAATTATAACTCGCCATCTCTTTTTTTCCATGCCCTAATTCTTCGTGGGGGCTCGGGTTCCCTTCCCGATCATAGTTTACCCCTCGTTTTCCCATATTACCCCTGGTGTCATTTTTAGAAATTTCGACAGAGTTTCCCCTTAATTTTTGAGGTTCCAGCGTTTAGGAAACGCCTGAAAACCATCTATCCTAATCTAATTCTATCACGTACTACACCAGAGGCCTAGATTTTACGTAAAACTCATACTGTTTACGTAAAATCGTTACATTATCACATATTTTTCTTTTTCTTCGTTACAATCATTTTTTTTTACATACATTCTTTTCCATAATTTTCACGCCAATAATTACAAAATCATACAATAGTCCCAAACAATTAAATTGCGGAACGTAAGGAGGTCGGGATTTATACCGAATTGCAGTCTGGTCTCGATGGCATAAACCCTAATTCTTCGTTCTTCATATTTGAGGTCTCGTCTTGCAATTCTGACTCCGTGGATGCGTCCGGAACGTCGAAAATAGGCTAACGGGCCAAACTTCCAATTTTCGGTTACCGGTCGTCGTTGACCGGCGTTGACCGGCCGCGACGGTGACGACGGTGGAATGTGGGTAGTCCATCTTGAAGATCTCGACGAGAAGAATCCATTGGTAGCCTCAATTTCATGTTTGGAGGCCTCAATCACCGGAAAATCCCCTCGAAAGTCAAGGCCACGGCGGCGATGGTGGAGCTCCGTCGTGCCGGACTTTTTCTCCGAAATTGGTTGAGGGCTTTTGCTCCCCTCTTCACGACGAGCATTTTTGTACCGACGGCGTGCTTCAACTCGGCTGGAATCGGTGGTTTCGACGGCGGCTCCACGGTGGCATTTCAACGGATTTTCGAAGCTCGGGCGGCGCGATTCCGCCGGTGTTGAGGCGATCCACCACCTGGGTTTTGTAGTACTCTTCACCACGAACATTTTGGGACCGGTTTCGTGGCAAATGGTGGCCGGACGACGAAGAAATCGACGTTCGAAACTCTCGACTCCGGCGAGTTTCGGGCGATGCGTGTGGCGGCCGTTCCGTCGCGTCGACCCACCGTCGGACTCAGCTCGACGAGAGCTTTCCGATGACACCGGCGGTGTCGAAAATGGACACCGTTTCCGATGGTCGGTTACTGTACATATTCGGGTAGAGAGAAAAAGAGAAATGAGGAGAGAGAGAGCATGTAGACAAATAAGAAAATTCCACTTTTTTCCGCTCTTTATATACTTTTTTGCCTAAAATTTCAACATGGGCTTCCCTGACTAATTTGGGCGTCCTGAATCCAAATATATTAGTTTTATTTTGATCTGAGGTTATCTTGACCAGTTTCCGATACTGCGGATTCTCAGTCAAAAATTACCCTGGTGCTCAATTGTCAAATTTGAGCGTGCTGATAGGCTGTGACGCCTTAAATTTTATTTAAGGGTCAATATATAATTTAAATAAAATTGGTGTGCCAAAAATTAATTAGAAATCTTTTGGAAACCCTAGGTTGGTTTCCTAGTCAAATTCCACTCAAAAAGTCAACAATTTTGACTTCAAAAACCCTAAAATATTTGGCCATTACTTGGGATTTTTAATTAAAATTTAAATTCCACAAATCCAAGGAGGATTCAAACTCAAATTTCATCCTTTAAATATAAAGAAGAAATTTGGCCATTAAGTGTAGGAAATAAAGGAGATTTTATTTGAATTAAAAGCTAGGTCGAAACTCAATCAAAATTCAAATTATTTTTTTCCTTAAAAACTAATGGATAATTTCGGCCACTTAAGGAGAAATAAGAGAGAAAAACCCTAGCCTTAAAACAGCACAAAAACTTTCCCATTTGCCCCTCAAAAGATTCGGCCAAACAAGGAAGCAAAAAGGAAAGAAAAACCTAGTATAAAAACCCTCTTTCAACTCTCATTCACCCTTCCTTTCAATCTCAAAAATTCAGCCAGTTTTCCCTTCTTTCCTCTCTGAATTTTTCTCTCCCAAAACACACCAAAACAGCAAGCAAAAACTTACCTAAAGGCAGCTCAAAGATTCAACAACTTTTGAGACAAAAATAAGGTGAGAAATCAACTTTTTCCTTCCTTCTCCTTTTGATTTTAAATCTGAAATTTTTATAGTTTTTCTCCACTTTTTTCCCTACTGTTTTGAAGACTCCAACACTCACACAAATTCAGCCAAAAAGGAGACCAAGCATCAAAAATACTGCAGCACAAACAAGGTGTAAATTTCTTTCTCTAAAACCCTAAAAATTTTGCCTCATTAATCCCCTTTCAAAAACCCTATTATCATATGTGTAAAATTTTATGATTTTTGTCAATTTGATTCTTGGGTTGTGTTAATGACATATAGATAAGGTTCTCCATGAAATTTCGTGATCATTGGATGAAAATTGAATTGGTTTGAGGCTAATTGAAATTCGGATAGGAAAAACGGAAATCTGGAAAATTACCATATAAATAGTAAACTTTTGTCAGCCATAACTTGAGTTTTAAAAATGATTTTTGAGTGAATCTTGAGCCTAAAATTAAATTCGAGATGTCCCATAATTGCCTGCAAAATTTCAGAACCAAACTCATCCGTTGGCCTAGTCAAAATATTTTTCTAAGATAGGTGGACAGAACTGCCAGTTTTTAATCTGAAATTGAAACCCTGATTTTATGCCTGAAAACAACCCCTCGGTTTTTGGCCTAATTGAATAATCAAACGATGTCGAAAAATTATAAAAATTATATGGAATTAAAGTTACGGATGTCTAGTTTAACATATCAAAAATTTAGAATTTTTGAGATTAAAAATGAATTAATATTGATTTTATAGTCAGCCTAGGTCAGTCTGCCCATGTCCAATAATATCCTAACTTAGGGGTTTTCACAAATTTTAAATCCCAAATGTTATTAAACATTTTAAAATCTTTTTGTGGCACACTAAAATGATTGGATGATTTTTTCTAGACCTAGACTGATCATATGTTGTGATTATAGGATTTATTTGACGTTCTTGCTTGATTGGTGGATCACGTTATCGCAACGCTTGTGCGATAATCGAGGTAGGACGTTCTAGCCTTTTCTGGGAGTAGTCAAGTGTTTTAAATTTCCCTGTTTTATCGATGGCATGCTGTTTTTCAGTTTATGAACTTATTATACTATTTTTGATGAAATAAACGCATGCAACGTGTTTTGTAATAAATGTGTAATTTAAAGCGTGTTTTGATTAATGTCATAATATAACTTGGTAAATACGATCTTTTGAATAATCCGGTGAACATAATTGAGCTTTAGTTCACGATCATTGTAAATGATGCGTGCATCCCAAAGTTGACGCCATAGGGGAAGGTCCCTAAACCTGCGCAGGGCCGTTCGGCCTATTTAGACCGTAACGAGATGATCTAGGATAATTCAATTTGAGGCACGTATATTATAGCTACGATAAGTCCTCACTCAAAATATGATGGTTTATTTTAATGATTTATTATTTTTAATATTGGGGCACGTATATTGCAGCTACGGTAAGTCCTCAGCAGAATAAAACTTATATTAAAAATGTTTTCACGAAATTGTTGATTAGTTGTTTTAAATGATTATTATGCCATGTATTCTTAAATTGTTGATTTTATTTTTGGAAACGAATATTATGCCATACATTTAAATGCTACCTGTTTAATCCACCTTTATTTCTATCTTACTGAGCCAGCGCTCATGTCCCTTTTCTTTGTGATTTCGAAATGACTACTTCCAGGTGCGGGAGGTAGCAGTTCCGAAATTCGTTGAGCTATCCGTTTCTACCGAAGATGATGCTATCCGTTTTCTCCATCTTCTTCTTTATGTTTCTCGTTCTGATGTAATGAGACTTTAAGTTTGTACTTTATTTCACGTTATTTAAATTTTATGCTTGAGAATATTTTATGGTTGGTAATTTCATTTGAAAACCGATTTTGTGTTTGATTTTTGCACTAAAAAGCATTTATTTTCTCCTTTATTTTATTATGTGGTTATGATGCTACTTTATAAATAATTAAGCTTAGCTAAATTATAATATTGACCCACTCTTCGTAATAAATGTTTTCCTTAAATCTAGGGTTGATATTATGATTTGGCTGCCGTGTTATGTGTCTAAATTTTGGGCCGTGACATAGGCTATTCTAACAAATTTGAGAGTGCTGAACCCAAATTTATCAGTTTTATGTCAAGATAATATCATCTTGACCTACTTCTTGATACTGTGAGTCGCACACACGTGCTCACACCTAAAATCACTATTAATCATTTTTCATCCTTTAACATTATTAGAACATTTTATTTTAGTTTTAAACAATATTAAATCATTAAATTTTACATTTTAACGTTTAAATTTATTGTGTATTAATTTTCTGAGAAATATGAATTTCCCGGTTGTTACACCACTCATTTACTTGTGGCTCCGCCACTACTACTATACAAAATCCACATATCTTCTCATCCGTCTCCCTTCTATCAAACAAGCTCCGATGGTCATATAGGAGATTTACGGGCACATTATCAAAATTATTTGTTAAACTAAAAAAGGTTGACATGTCATTTGAGATGAATTTCCATACAAAAAAATACACGCTCTTTGGAAGATCATGCAATATTACAACTATAGCATCAAGATTCAATGTCAACTAGCCATCTTGGCAGCAACAAAAATGCAAAAAAGAAAAGTCGTCTTGACAAATTATCCAGGGAAAGAAAAAGACATCGTGAAAAACGTATAGGAGCTACTCAACCCGACAGAGTTAAATCAATATGACAATATCTAACTTTGGGTCCCAGCTTTTAGTTTACGAATTCGTACCCAATGGAGTGGTGTCTCAGTATATATATACGACGAGAAAGAGGAGTTTCCCCTTACTTGGGAAATACGCTTATGAATTGCAACGAAAGTAGTGGGTGCTCTTGCCTACTCGCATGCGTCGGCTTCATTACCAATTTTCCGTCGAGACAGTAAGTCTTCAAATATACTTCTCTAGATGGCAAGTACATGGCAAAAGTTGCTGAATTTGGAACATTAAAATCAGTTGCCATTGACCAAACTCATTTGACCACACTTGTACATGGGACGTTTGGTTACTTAGATCCCGAATACCTTCGATCAAGTCAATTACGGACAAGAGTTGTGTGATGAAAGTGAGCTTTTGACCGAGCAAAAACCAACCTCTATCCAGAGATCAGGAGAAGGCCATAGAAGTTTGGCAATGCACTTTATGCAATCCATTATGGAGAATAACTTGTTTGATATTGTTGATGCTAGAGTGATGAAAGTGAGTGGTCATTTCCTTTCCACATTAATCGTTTGTTGTCTTACAAGATGAGATATAAGAATTTAGTGAGTCCCATATAATATAAGGAAAAAAGAAGAAGAATATTAATCCTTACATTCCTTAGTATGGATTCTTTATCAAAGACAATAAATATTAGATTTATATATATACCCTTAATAAGCTTTCATGTACTGATATTTTCAAATTAAGTAAAAGAATATTTTAGTAATTATATTAATAAAATTAATATCATTATAAGGATGTTAAATACAAGAAAGACAATAGGATTATTTGTTTTACTTTAACAGGCAAATAAACATTAGAAAAGAAATCAATGATATTCATTTTTATTCCTTTACTTTCCTTTCCAATCTTATTAATCCATCGCACTCCTTTATGATTTGGTAAACGCCCCCTTACACTCTTATGCAGTATAAAGCAGCTTAGTTTCTCGGTTGGGTGCCCATTTTTGTTTGTGTTCTTAGCTGCTGTTTTTTGTGTTAAAGGAAAAAAAAAAAAAAAAACCATAAGTTACACTTTTCATATATTTAATGTGTCAGCTATTGCATGGCATATTTGTATTAAATTTCAGAGTAATATATACATTGATGCCCTCTTTTATATATTCCAACATATAACCGATTGCAAATTTGTAGAGTCTAGTATATCCAATACCATTACTCAACTAGTCTACTAATTATCTTTATGATGTTATGATCTTAAGATTTTTTTTTTCTAATGAATAAAAAAAAACTAGGTAGTTGTGATCGAGTTGATCACAAAATTATATCAATGAATGAGCTTCTTCCGCATTATTTTATGTAACAACCGGGAAAATTCACATTTTTCGGAGAATAAATACACAATGAATTTAAGCGTTAAAATGTGAAATTAAGTGATTTAATATTGTTTAGAATTAAATAAAATGTTCTAACAATATTAAAAGATGAAAAATGAGTAATAGTGATATTATGTGTGTGCACGTGTGTGCCACTCACAGTATCAAGAAATAGGTTAAGATGATATTATCTTGACATAAAACTGATAAATTTGGGTTTAGCACTTCGAAATTAGTTAGGATAGCCTATTAGCACGCTTAAATTTGATAATTAAGCACAAGGGTAAATTTTGATCGAAAATTCGCAGTATCGGAAATTGGTCAAAATGACCTCAGATGAAAATAAAACTGATATATTTGGATTCAGGACGCCCAAATTAGTCAGGATAGCCCATGTTGAAATTTTGGGTGAGAAAGTATAGAAAGAGCGGGAAAAAGTGGAATTTCCTCATTTGTCCATGTGTACTCTCTCTCCTCGTTTCTCTTTCTCTCTCTACCCCCCATTGATGAATAGTAACTGACCACCGGAAACGGTGTCCGTTTTCGACACCGCCGGCACCGTTGGAAAGCTCTCGCCGAGCTGAATTCAACGATGTGCCGAGTCGACGGAACCGACGCCGGAGGAGAGCGCACGCGCCGCCCGAAACCGCCGGCCACCGGAAAATTCGCGATGCCGTATCTCCGCCGTCCGAAGTCCGAACAAGCTGAAACCGGTCTCAAAAGACTCGTGGTGAAGAGTACTACAAAACCCATGTGGTGGATCGCCTCAACGGCCGCAGGATCGCGCCACCCAACTCCGCCCGTCGCCGTCACCGTCGCCGCCATGAAACTCGCCGTTTCCGGTGATGTTGAGCTGCACCACCGGTGCAGAAATGGTCGCTGTGAAGAGGGGAGCAAAAGCCCTCAATCAATTTCGGGGAAAAAGTCCGGCACGACGGAGCTCCACCGTCGCCGCCGTGACCGAGTTTTCGGGGGTCGATTTCCGGCGATAGAGGTGTCGAATGGTGAAATTGAAGCCACCAATGGATTCCTCTCGTTGAGATCTTCAAGATGGACTGCCCACTTGCCACCGTCGCCGCCGGTCAACGACGAACGTTGAACAATTTTGGAAGTTTGGCCCGTTAGCCTATTTTCGACGTTTCGGACGCATCCGCGGAGTCGGATTTGCAAGACGGGACCTCAGAGATGATGAACGGAGAATTAGGGTATATGCCGTCGAGACCGGACTGCAATTCGGTATAAATCCCGACCCTTTTACGTTCCGCAATTTAATTGTTTGGGACTGCTATATGATTTTATAATTATTGGTATGAAAATGTGGAAAAGAATGTATGTAAAAAGAAGAAAATGACTGTAATGGAGAAAAAGAAAAATATGTGATGATGTAACGATTTTACGTAAACAGTATGAGTTTTACGTAAAATCTGGGTCTTTGGTATAGTACGTGATAAAATTAGATCAGGATAGATGGTTTTCAGGCATTTCCTAAACGCTGGAACCTCAAAAATTAAGCGGAAATGCTGCCGAAATTTCTAAAAATAGCACCAGGGGTAATATGGAAAACGAGGGGTAAAAATATGATCGGGAAGGGAACCCGAGCCCCCTCGAGGAATTAGGGCATGAAAAAAGGAATGGGCAAGTTACGATTAGTAAACCGACCCTTCGAAACCCTAGAACACAAGAAAAACATTAAACCGACTCTTAAGTTGGAATAGTACGTCCCGAGGGCCGGGAATGTGAAAAATTGATAAAATGATAAGGATTGATCAGGAAAAGGTCCGATATGATTTAAAAAGTTAATTTGATGATTTTGGGTTTAGAAAATCCAGCCTAAGTATGAAAATGAAAAATGTTATGATTAAACGACCCATTAGTGGCAAAATGGTCAATTTGCCCAAAGATTCTCAAATTATGGGAAAAGAGCCCCAGTGACCTTGGAATAGGTTAATGAAGTTTGTAAAAGCCAAAATTGAGGTTTAAATTATGAAAAATCATGTCAAGGGTAAAATTGTAATTTTATCAAAAGTTAGGGGTAAAATCGTAATTTTTCAAAAAGTTGGAGAAAAATTCGAAAATGGCCGTTAAGATTTAGGAAGCTGTCCTAAGGCTATAATTACGGGTTATAAGATTAGAATCAAGCTTTTTAATAAAATAAAAGCTATAAATGAAAATGTGATTAACGGACAAAATTTATCTGTAGGAACCCGATCCAGACACGACAAAGGACGTCGATGGATCCCAAGGAAAGGATAAGCACGCTATGAGTAAGTTCGGACATTTACCCGTCTGCAACTATGAACAAGCTTATCGTTTTTTTATATGTTTTATATGTAAATGTCATGATGTGATTTATGATGATGCTATAGTAACACTATAGCAATACTATGATGATGTTAAAAGATAGGTTTTAATAAGTAATTTATAAATATATATATATATAAATATATGTATATATTGAATTATGAAGGAAAGATATTATAAAAGCTTTATGAGAGTAACGACGTGATAAAGAGGGATAGAAGAATGGAAAGAGTAAGAACAAGATTGTTATGATAGAATGCATAAGAAAGAGATGAGATATGAAAGGAAAGAATAGGTGTTTATGAAAAGTTTTATGGAAATTAAGTTATGATTGATAGAACAATGATGATCGGTGATGAAAAGAATTAAGAAATGGATGTTTTATGAGGACGAAAGGATAGATGTTTTATGAAAAATGATATGAAAGCAAAGAGTTAGACAAGAAAGAAAAACAATGATAGGTTATGATAAAAGGTATGATGAAAGGATTAGAACATAACGATAAGATGTGATTGATTGAATAGAACGATAGGCTATGATCAATAGGAGGATGATGATAAGATACGGTAGATAGGAAGATGCAAATGATAAGATGAACAGAGAATAATTGTCTACACGTAACAAAACATGTTTTATTTGTTATGATGTGATATATATAAGTAATATGTGTTATATATGTTAAAGTGTGATTAATATAATCCACACAAGTAAAGTAAAGAATTAAGAAAAGAAAAATAACGAAAGAACAAATATACCATGGAATGTTTTATGAAAAATGAGAAAGGAAAGATTATGAATGTCATGAAAAAAGATGTACAACGAAAAATCAATATAAGAAAAGCTAAAAGAATGCAAGATAAGAAAACTGAAAACTTAATGTTGGCGTACCGGTCTCCCTATATGGTTGAGACTTCCGGTCTATATCCTCCGCACAGATGTGGTGCTACCCCGAAGTGTGGTAGATTATAGGATGGACCAACCCCGGCAGGTGAGGTTTTATGAGACTGTGAGGTAGGTTGGTGGGTAGCTCCCCCTCCTCCCACTGTTAGCGCGCAACTAGGTACGTTCAACGACGGGGCCTACCAGTGAAAGATAAGAAAAGAAAAGAAAGTGAAAAAGAAAGGAAAAGAGCGAGAAGAGAAAAGAAAAGAAAAAAAAACGTGAAAAGAAAAGAAAAGAAAAGAAATGATATGAAAAGAAAAGAAAAGAAAAATAAAGAACGACATAAAAAGAAACAAACGATATGAAAGAACGACATAATGAAATCGATGAAAAAGAAATAAATAATAAAACGAGGTTAAAAGAACATAATGGAGTTAATATATGTGATGTGATGTATTTGATGTTATGTGTATGATGTAAATGACACGTTTTTACGTGATGTTATACTAGTGTGTATGTTACTAGCTTTTAAGATATGAAAGGTTAAGAGATGATAAAGCGATAGAAAAGTTATAAAGGTTTAGAACAGAAAGTTAAGAAATGATAGGAATGAAAAGCAAAGAAATGAAAAGCAAAGAAATGAAGAGATTAGATTAGAATGATAAGAACGATGAACAAAGAGAAAAATGAGCATGAAGAGGCTAACATAATATGTTATGTTTCGAGGATATGTATAGGCAATGTGTATGATGTATATATATACGTGATGTCATATATTCTAGTAATAAAATATATTACTAGTATTCATAAGTTAATGAATATATGTTTGAACTTACTGAGCATCTAGCTCATTAATTGTTTATATGTTGCAGGTAAGCAACCTGTTAGTTTAAAGTAGTATGATGGACAACGGACGGATCTGCACGTGTCAAGGGACTAGGCGAGGGTATGGTACTACCATGAGTCTTTCGCTGAGCGTTCAAAAAGGAAGATGAAAGAAAAAAAGTTATGAAATATGTGTTATAAGAGTATAATAAAGATAAGTATAATATGTAAGTTAAAAGAAAAAAAAATTTGCTATAGAAATTGCTTCCGCTTTAAGATGAGAATATTAAGAATGGAAGGTTAAGTATGTTAAGTAAGAGGATGACGACCCACGAGGTTGCCAGCCATCGCGGTCGGCATCAGAGCTCGGCTGGTCGGTATGGTAACGTACGTTGGGGGTCGTCACATTTTAAGATAATTGAAAAATCATATCCTGTATTTTGGATTGCTGGGGTTTATATCTTCAGATTTAAGCATTCCCATCCTCGGAAACCTGATGTAAGATCAATGAATGAGCGAGACAAATGTTATGTTGAATTTCACGCTACTCTTACTCCGTTGAACCAAGGTGTGTTTGGCACACCATTTTAAAACGTTCATTATTAAATGAATCTAAAAATATTTCAATTCATCTTAAATTTTTCTTATACTCCTAAATCTGCATTATGCTTATTTTTTTCTCTCTCTCAAACATCAATCCAAATAGATTCTCATTTTGAAAAGTCATTTTTTGGAAACAATATTTCAAAACTAGGTTCTTTGCCTCTCTCTATATATATATATGATTTAACTTAGCTCTTAGAAAAGGATTAATGACGTATATTTCTAAATATTAGTGTTTATTTTAGAAATTATGTACAATTTCATTTCTTATCTTATTTTATTACCATAACGTTGCAATCTTCAGGTCCGCCTCTGATTTGTCATGTTAAGTTAAATTGTGACGTGGCTGTGGTTTACTTTGTTCTTCTTATCCTCACCCTCCTCCGAGACCTTTCCACGATTCCACCATAGGCAAAACTATTAAATCCTCGTCCAAAAAGGAGGGAAAAAAAAAAAAACCAAAAAAATCTTTTCTATCATTATTTTCTAATTCCTCCTCCTCGTCCAAGCCATCCAGTACAGCAACATTACAAATGGTAGAAAGCTTTGTTTGGAAAGTCTGCTTTTGAAATTCTATTTCCTCTTTTAAAAATTTCCATTTCTGCTCTCTAATTTGTGTGAGGTTTTACGTCTGTAAATTGTTGATTTTGTTTCTTATTTTCATTTTGATTTTGGATTTTGGATTTTTGGAATTCTGATTTAACTGTATTAATAGTTTAAAATTTAAACTAATTAGTCAATTATTTTCCTTCTAAAAGGATAAAAAAAAAAAACCTTGCCAAATTGGTAATTTGTGACTGGAATGATATTATCATAATTTCTCTGACACATTTATAAAGATGACTATTAGATGCTGCTGATGGCCATGGATTGGATAAGGATGAGTTTTCTATATGGCAACCATACAGGTTTGATAAATTTTTTATTTAGGCTCATGTAGTTGCCATTGATCCACATGCTACGTTATAAATCTTTATATATAATAGTTTACATTTTGAAACTTTTATTACAAATTTCAAGTATCAACGTAAATTATTATATGTTAACAAGCTAATATTACAAGACATCAATTATATTACATGTATCAGATAGTATGTTTTGTCTGAAATAGATTATTGAATTCACGACAAAAATAAACTTTAATTTTGTGGGTGGAGTGCATACACTTCTTCACCTATAACATATATATGATTGAATAATTTGTGTATACGTTTATGCTCTATGTCGTTCTATTAAAGCATTGTCTGATTCCTATATTTTCTTTTCTCTTGCATCCGAGCGTAGGTATATATGTAATTATTTGGGCTTATCATTTGAATCTACACTATACTTCCAGCGAAAAATGAGTTGATGTGCACTTTCCAAAATAAAAAGACATTTTGATACAAGTTTCTAGAAAAAGGACAAGGAAAGCTAAGTAACAAACTAGTGCACTAGTTTTTGTCATTTTGCTGACACCCATTGTCAAGGTCTCCAATAATGGAAGTACAAGCGATAAGTCTCAAAATTCTCTCTCTCTCTCTCTTTTTGGAAAATTCTATCTTTTTCCTTTGTTTTTCCAAAAAAGAAAAAAAATTAAAATAAAAAAAGACTTTTTTTTTGCTAAGTTAAAAAAAAAAGACTTGATGAATTGGGTCGCACCAAAAGAACAAAGACTTTTTTAATGACACAAAAGGACCAAAGCCTTTTTTTTAATGGACTTGTATGTCTTCTTTTTGAGACATTTCACTAATGCTCGGATATGCAAAAGATACTAAAGGTGAATATGAAAGGGAAATGACGTTTCATATTGGGCTTGAATATTTGGACGAGGTTTTAGACTTTTTTGGTAAGAGAAAGGAAATGGATTAAAAAAAAAAAGGACATTGTTTAATACATTTTACAATGTGATTGTGCTTTAAAAGGTTGGTTTTTTAGTGGTTTGTCAAGGCTGAGAATGGTTTCTTTACTCGTGCTTGAGTGAAAAAACATGGTAGTTTCCCTGTCTAACTGATCAATGGGTGAGACTTTGGGTTCTTCTTTTTTTTTTTTTTTCCTATTTAAGGTAAGACTTTGGTGATTTCCTCACAAGGCATCAAATTCGAATATGTTGTTTGTGAAGAAGATTCTATCTTGGTGATCATAAATGCTGCAAATGGATAGATTGCAGCCAAAATATATAGACATTTGCATTGATAGTAATGCTAAAATCTTGAACTCCAATCCTAATCTTTTAAGCACAAACTATTTCGATATATGTCATTCTGTTACACCACCGCAACACTTTTAATTTAACAAATTAATCTGTTAGCATGCCCTCTTTTACTTTTATTTTTACTTTTTCTTTCTTCTCACTTTCCTGCTCTCCTGCTTTTACTCTTTTCTCTCTCGTTTGTCTTCACCCTCATGCTAGACCTTTTCCGGTTTTTTATCATAGGCAAAACAATCAAATATTAATCCGTGAAGAAGAAAAAAGGACAAGAAATAAATTAATAAATAAATTTTCTCTCTAACTCTCACTCTTCCTCTTCTCTCACCGTCCACTTCCTCCCATTCAAGACCCCCCCGTACTGCAGCATGAAAGTGAAGAAATATTATGTTTGCCGAAAGTGTTACACGGCCGAAGTCGAATCCTTATCTCTCCTTACCCAAGAAAACTTCTTTTCCTCACCTTGGAAGATATTTAAGGGCTGGTTTGGAGGACTCTTAGAGACAAAATTTAAGAGATTGAGTTAGAAATATGCGTTTTGGAGAGAAAACTTTTAAAAATAAATTGCGATATCGAAAATAATACAAAAATTTAAAAACATGTTTAGAAAAAAGATGTAAAATGGATATTACTTTATTTGCCTCATTATTTTAAACATTTCGAATAAAAATCATCTTATTCGATTTAAGATAAAAAAGTTATATATTTTTAAAATTTGAGTTTTTTGAAAAAAAAAAAGAGAGAAAGTGAGATGTAAAATTTGTGAGTATTGGAATTAAATGGTAAAACACAGTTTAGAAAAGCAATCCCAAATGGTACTTAAGCCACGTGAGAGAGAGAATAATTATAGCCTTGACTGACTTAACTTTTAGGGTTACTTAAGCGCATAAGCAATAGACCCTGAAGACAACACCCGGAGGCTATTATCCATGAGC
Source organism: Antiaris toxicaria (assembly GCA_035233585.1). Lineage (NCBI taxonomy): Eukaryota > Viridiplantae > Streptophyta > Magnoliopsida > Rosales > Moraceae > Antiaris > Antiaris toxicaria. The sequence continues at coordinate 6,471,847 of CP141155.1, forward strand.
GTGACGTTGAAGACATGAGTGAATAAAGCAAAACGTCATATTGAGGAAATCCTTTAGATGTTGGGATTTAAATTGGAAAATCTCGAATATTCAAACTTCAGCCACAACATACCAAGCATTATTTTCTCAGGAGATCACGGATGAAATCTAAATAGCCAGCAATGAATAATTATTAGCTTTTCATCTTATTTGTTTTGAATTTATAGTAATTATCCAAAAGAGACTATGCATGTAAAGGCTACTTCTTCCTTTGAAGAACTTACCGTGCATTTTCTGCAATCATTAGCTGAGAGCTTTGATTATAATTTAAAAAAAAATACTAAAACCTCTGGCACAAAGAGAAGACGTTGTCCAAGAGATTTTGACAAATCCATGTAAATTTCATATGTTCTCTATTTTTCTAAAATTTACTTGTTTATAATTTATTATCAGTGATTCATGGTAAGGTTAAATAAGAAAATGAGATAGTGAATGAGATAGGAAATTCGAGACAATGATCTTGACTCAAGTTAAATCCGTAGTGATAAATTTTCACCATAATTCTTCTCTCTCTCTTTTTTCACTGAAAATTTTACCTTTTCTATTCGGAAATTCCATTTCGACTCTTTCAATAGTTCCGATGAGGTTGTACCATTGTGTTTTTCTGTAAATTGTTGATTTTTTTATCTTTTCTATTTGGTTTTGAATTTTGTCACTAATTTAATTGTATGGATGTTAAAGTTTAAACTTGCTTAATAACTTCCCCTCGAAGAGGAAAAACAAAACTTCCTAAATTAGTTATTTATGTACTAACTAGTGGCGGAGTTAGATTTTTACTTCAATTACAACATATATATATAAATATATATATTTTTTGAGAAATAAACAACTCTAAAAAGAAAAAAATTGTATTACAATATCTTTAACGAATTCCACACATATATGATATAAATTAAAAAAATAAAAAATATTTCAATAGGTAATGACATTTTTTTTTTTAAGTTTTGCATAATATGTTTTTTTGGATTATTTATTCGTCTATTTTTTTTTCAATTCAATTTTATTATCAATTCTTCAAAATAAAAATAGTAAAAAAATACTTTCTATTTTGCAGCCGTAACAAGAAGTAAAATCAGTGATAAATAATCAATTGACAAACTAATAGTTACACATTATTCTTTCTTGTCGCAATCATTTTTGTGGGAGAATAATTTTATGTTTCAACCATTTTTTATAGTTTTTCACTTTCTCGCTTCACATCATGGCTCTTTGTCTCTTCATGTTCATCTCTTATTTCTCCGTAAATGAATGAAGCTAAGAAGGAAAAAAAAAAAATCATTAAAAGATTTGTAAAAGCTTAAAAATCACTGGATTCATGAGTATCTTCATTTGTCAAGCTGATCTCTGTTTCCTGGTTACCGTAATATGGGCTTTGTGTTGTCTATTCGATTAACGAAAATGAGATGGCGCTTAAAGAAAGACAGAAGAGAAAGGCATAGGAAATATGACTGCAAGCCGATGTTGGGCGCACTATTCATGGAGAAATTCTAACCATTTAACCTTGAGTGTGGGCAAAGTGGTCAATTCGAATGCATGCAAAAGTGTTAAGACAAAATTAGAAATGAAAAAAATATATTAATAACAAAGGCTTTCAACTAGGCCTTTCCCTGCCTAAGCTATCGATACCAACTAATATTAATAGGTCGTTTAGAATAACTAAGGGAGTGTATGGAACCAATGTTTGAGGTATTTTTTTTTATTGAAAAAAGTTGTTTTAAAAAATATATTTAAAAGAAAAAAAAGGCTTAAGATGAAAAAATATAAATATTTTATTTTATTTTTTTTAAAATATCAATATAAATATTATTTCCTTTATTTTAAAATTTTATGTAATTTAAAAAAAATCTCATTTAGACTTGTATATATAAAGTTATAGACTTTTAAAATTTAAAATTTGTTGTAATATATTAAAGATATAAATAGTAAAAAGTGATGATGTGTTAAAAAAAATTATTTTAAAAACATTGATTTTGTCCTGCCAAACCCCCCTCCCTAACTTTAACATAAAAAATTCAATTCATTTTTATTTTTTTTAATTAATAAAAATTATAATTTTTATATAACCTTTTCATAAGAGATAAAATTTTTAAATTAAAATTAATTAATTTTTTTAAAAAAATTAATTATATTTTTTCGTTAATTTTAAAAAAATAAAAAATTTAAATAAGAATTTATTCAACGAACAAAATCTTAACATATTCACGAAACCATGTTAAGTGATTACCAATCTCCATTGCAAATATGACGTATTGCAGTATGACGTAAGATTATAGATGCTGCTGATGGTTGCATTTGATAAGATTCGTATTTAATAAAGTGAATGATGAAACGATTTGATGCTCACTTTTTTAGAATAATATTTTATACATTTCGTACCAAAATGACAAAAATAGCAAAGCAATTAAAGAGCAGCATTATTGAAGACATTGATAAATGTAGCAAAAACAGTAAAACGACAAAGACAGCAAAGCAAAAAAAGAGCAGCCATTATTGAAGACATTGATAATGTAGTACAAGCAGCAAAAGGACAAAGACTTGCTGCACAAAGATTGCTATGCTCGGCAATGTAAAATGTTAATTTAGACGGCGTTGGAGGCAGTAATTATATTTTAATTATATTCAAATGAAATATAATTTTATATTAAATATAAATTTTTATATTTAAATATAAATTTTTTTATAATATTATAAAAATAATTGTTATTTAAAAGTTTTTTAAAATAATCACATTAATTTTTTAATTTTATTATTTATTTTTATTTTTATTTTTATTAATCACATCATTTTTTAAATTTTAAAATACTTTTTATTTAAATACACATTTCATTTAAATGTAAAATAAATATTTTTCAATCAAATACAATATTTAAAAAATAAATTTCATTCAAATACAATTAAAATACAATATATTTACCAAACACCTTCTCAATTTTTCACTCAAGATGACACTAGCATGGAATTATGTATCAAACGTAAGCATTTATTTTTTAATGGTATTTTAAATATATTATTATTTTAAAATATTTTAAAAATAATTATATTATATTCCTTTTTATTTTCATTTTTATATCATTCTTTCAATTTTAAAATAAAATTTAAATTTTTTTTATTTAAATACATATTATATTTAAACGTAAAATAAATATTTTTCATGTAAATATAAAATATATTTAATATATTACATTTAAATATAATACAAATATAATTCATTTATTAAATATATTATTAATTTAATAACAAATTATTTTACTAACATATCCTTTTTACTTCTATATTTTCAAGTCACCAGTTTCTTTTTAACTCACCTGCCTTTTCTCTTTCCTCTTCTTCTTGTGGTTCCGGCAAAACTGGCAAATCCTCGTTTAAAAAAAAAAATAAAAGCACCAACAAATATTCCCTCTCATAGTCGCCTTTTCAATGTTTATTTTTCCATTATTCCCTCTCATATTATTCCCTCTCAGGAGTAGAGAGCTTGCTGTGCAGTTATATATATCGATAAAAAGATCCTTTCCCTTTTAAAGAAACCGATTAACGAATATGGACTCCGTTTAAAAAAAAAACGTCACTTGACGATTTCGGATCTGTCAAAAGATTTTGTCGTGGCAACCACATAATAATTACATAAAATCACGTGAAACTAGTGAAAGATATAATTAAAGTATCTTTATTCTTATATATATATATATATGTATGTACACACACACATAACTAAAGAAGTTGCGTTCCTATTAAAAAACAGAAAAAACCTATTAATTATTTCATGGGACATAAAACCTTAAGTTTTTGCACGATAATTGATATTGACAGCCACAATTTCTGTTGAAAGCTATGGACAATGATCATGTGGAAAGATGATTGTAGGGAGGGTTTGAGAAGGAGGTCGGAGATAATTTTTTTTTAGGTTGGAAAAAAATTATTTTAAAAAATATGTTTGGGAGAAAAAATTATTTAGAGTGAAAAAATAAAAAATTTTAAAATTTTTTTTAGAAAAAAAATATCAATATGGATATTATTTCGTTCTTCTCGAAATTTTATGTAATTTAAAAAAAATTTATCTCATTTGAATCTGTATACACAAAGTTATGAACTTTTAAAGTTTAGAGTTTACTGTAGCGTTTTGAGATGTAAATAATAAAAAGTGGTGAAATTTTGAAAAAAAATTGATTTTAGATGTCTGGAAAACTTACACCAAACGGCCCCTCAATCTTCAATCACGTAGAAGGTTAAAACCTATTTGGGACAAATTTTTACCGTGGAATACCGTCCGATTTGCAAACGAGTTTGTGGGTTTCTAAAGTATTTTTCAAAAATTTATTATTTTACAATTTTTTTATATAAAAATCAACAAAAACATGTATTTTAAATTTTTTTTTCAATTATTCTTTTATTAAACATAAAATTCCAAAATAATTTTTTTTTCTAGTAGTTGTTATTGAAAAACTCATATTTTTAAAACTCATTTGGACTCTAAAAATCCCAATAACAAAGCTCCATTTCTAAAAGTCTTCCTAAATAGGCCTTTAGAGTTTGAAACAAAAAAAAAAAAAGAAGAAGAAGCAAGCTTCAATGCTAAAAACAGAGTTGAAAATATTCATTCTTAATGGGACGTTTGGTAAATGCATTGTGTTTGAATACAATTCGTTTTTTAAGTGTTGTATTTAGTTGAAAAATATTTGTTTTATATTTGAATGAAACGTGTATTTGGATGAAAAGTATTTTAGAGTTGAAAAGTTGAAGTGATTGGTAAAAATAGAAATAAAAAGTTATAGTTAAAAAATTGATGTGATTGTTTTAAAAAACTTTTGAATAGTAATTGTTTTCATAATACTGTTGAAAATGATTGTATTTGAATGTAAAACTTTACGTTTGGTGTAAAATTAGTTTTTTTAGCACTAAAAAATGTTTTCCAAACATGCCATTAAATCTCTAGTGAGGTGATACCAAAAGTTGGTTTAGAGTTTGAAACTGAAGAAGAAACTGTAACTTCTACACTAGTCACTACTTATGCATACAAGATTTAGGGGGAGTTTGGAAGAGGGGGAGTTTGGAGAATGTGTTTGGGAGAAAAAACTGTTTGAGGTGAAAAAATAAAAAATTTTAAAAATTTTTAAAAAAAAAAATATCAATATGGACATTGTTTCGTTTTCTCGAAATTCTATGCAATTTTAAAAAAAATTTATCTCATTTAAACTTGTATATACAAAGTTATAAATTTTTAAAATTTAAAGTTTACTGTAGCGTTTTGAATATGTAAATAGTGAAAAATAAGGAAGTTTTTGAAAAAAAATAACCAGCCCCAGACGACCCCTTAGTTTTAGCATTCGAAAAAGCATAGGACAGAAAGGCAAAGATTGTACAATGATAGATAGATTTTTTTTTTTTTAAGCTCTTGCGAAGGATCGTGTGGAAAAACCGGGATGCTAATGTGTTCCTGGCATAGAGGGAAACAGAATTTAAGGGACCAAAAGAAAAGAACGAGTTTGTGGTAAATCTGCTTGCTGAAAAGTTGCTCTTGAGAAGGCTCGAAAAAGATAAATTAGGTGGTACAAGAAAAATTATGCCGAGTGCAGGTACTCATATCCAATATAAGAACTTTCTTTCTTTCTTTTGTTGTTTTTTAAATATCAATTTTTAATTAACGCTTCTATCCATTACACACATGTGTTTTACTTTTTAGAGATCATATGTGCTCTGGAGTTTTAGTCGTTGGAAGTTTCTGTGTTCCCCTTCCCATTATCAATGACTATGTAGGGGAGGGGGAGGGGGTTGTAGTTCATTTTCTCTTTTTATGAGATATTTTAGGGCCATTTGGGATGGATTTTTCAAAAGATATTTATTTTTTAATTCTAAAACTCTTAAATTTAAATTTTATTTTATTTCTCTTTCATTTTAAAAAAATTTAAATTTTAAACATCTATAACTTTTTATTTTAAATCAAAATAAGATGATTCTTATGTTAAAATACTCAAAATAACAAGATGAACAAAATAAGATTCATTTTATATATTTCTTTCTTAAATACATTTCAAATTTATACATTATTTTCCATATAATAGTTCATTTCTAAAAATCCTTAAACTAAGCACACATTTTCAAACCAAACCTCCAAAATTACGTCTTCAAAAGTCCCTAAACTTGCCCTTAGTTTTTTAACAACTTGCATTTTTTTTTTCTATGTGCCTAGTTGTGTTTTCCTCCTTGTTAACCTCAGGCCTGTATGTGTAATTGATTTCTTCCTTAAAAAAAAAAAAATACAATAGTATTTTTTTATAAGAAAAAAAGAGATCAATTTTGTTCTCATACTCTCATCTTAATAGTCATTAGGTGAGTTCATTGATCATAATAGTAAAATAATAAAGAACCTGATCTTAACTCTTTATAATTAATAGACTCTAGATTATAAGAGTGGATATTATGTAATTTTTCTTTATCAAAAACTAAATTCTTATATATACGTTACGATACAAACTTGATACTTAGTAAAAACGGGGTTCTAAATATATTTTCTTTGTCATCCTACCACCACCGTTAGTGGTACATAATACAATAATACATGTGGTTTAAGACAACCAGTTTTTAACAATACTTACAACAAGGCACATACGTTATTTGTTTGGGACATGAAAGTCATGTATATGTATGTGCATGTATTCGTTTGAGAGGGTTGGCAGAAGTTTCAGCAATAATAATGAAACGACAAAATGAAAAGGACGAGAAAAGATAAAGGACAGAGAGAGAGAGAACGGGCACGAGCAAAGAGGAAAAAAAGTAAATAGTAAAGTACCGCTCCAAAATTAGTGACAAGACTCTTTCGATGGTAGGGTCTAGGGAGGAAGAGAAAGATCGAGACGAGTGGGAAAAAAATAATAATAGAAAGTTGGTAGAGAGTGAATGTGATTTCAGTGAGAAGTTAATTGGGTTAACAATTTATCAAATTAAAAAAAATACAATTTAACAGATAAATGTGACAATGGCATGAATTCGTATATACTTACTTGTATATGTGAATGTTAATACACGTGCGAATGCTAGCTATATATAAGCTTTATCTTATGTGTATGTGTACATTTTCGTATTCTTTTAGCCATAATAACCTTACTGATACACACGTGTATATTTTTATATGCGTATATATGCTAATTTTGTCTGATTATGTTGGGAATACGGCTATATACATATATATATATACGCACATATAAGTGTAGATTCTTCTTCTTCTTTTATTTTTATGAATAGCTTTATTAAGATAAGGTGTGTTATAATGTCATGTAAGATTTCTTGACACTACGATTAATGAATCTAGTGTGACTAAATTATTGATCATCAAGAATAATAATCAAGACTTCCGAAAATAGTGTTCATCAACCCAATTGTATTGATGCGAAACAATGCAAAAGAAAAAAAAAAGAATTTTGGGACTCGGTGCTTCTATGTGTGTTACTCAAGATCGTGATAATGGTCGACAGCGAAAGGGCAAAGACTTACTGTACTTGTACGTCCCGTCAAGGATTAATACTAATTTTAATCCATTTGCAATAATAACGCATTTAGGTAGGATCTTTATTAATTATTTAAGACGGGTCCACATGAAAAAATGAACCCAGAGTCCGACCATTTTTTTCCAGGAATGCGAGATAATCCCACTCAATCGAGCTTTATTTTTGTCTTTGTGTTTGTTTTTACGTATACCTTTTTCCGTTGAGGATGCACATTAATACAAATGGTTTGATAATTAAAGATACCATTAGCAATAAGAACGCACTTAGATCGGATGTTTCTTACATTATTTGAGACGGGCCCACGTGGAAAAATCAGTTCACCACAAAATTATCATCTAGAATCCCACCTTTTTGTTTTTTTTTTTCCAGGAAAGTGAGATAATCCCACTCAACCGAGCAATTTTTTTTTTCCCTACCTTTTTACGTATATTTCATGTTTATCCTGTTCACCTTTTTCCGTTAGCCCTGCTATTGGACTGTGTTTTGTCTTTGGGTGGGACTATACATGGTGTTATTTATTTAACTTAATTGCGATGAAAAGCTGCAGAGCATAAAAACAGAGCGAAAGTAGAGGAAGAAGGAGAGAAAAAAAAAAAAATGGTCCGCCAACTTTTTATTCCCGTTCTGTTCTCATGCCTCATCACAACAGCAGTATCACAAGCGTCGATTCCGACGAAAGACTGTCCGTTGCATTGCGGAAACATCAGCATTCCGTTTCCTTTTGGGATCGGAAAAGGGTGTTACATCGACGAATGGTTTGAAGTTGTCTGCACGGAGAGAACCACAGGTGGTAAACCAATTCCAGTCTTGAAACGTATCGATCTGGACGTTATCAGAATTGATCTCTACGACGGCACACTTGACGTGAAACTTCCAATCACTTTTTGGAACTGCGGTGACAAGAAAACACAAAAAAACGTCAGCTTAGTAGGAAGCCCTTTCGCCTTCTCCGAACAAAAGAACAAATTCATGGCAGTGGGCTGCGAAGGGCAAGCAACGATTAGCTCAGAATTAGATTCGCATGAGCCAATTGTTGCGGGCTGCTCGTCTTTGTGTGCTAATAACGTTACGGTCGACACTCGGTGTAATGGCGTGAACTGCTGCAAGATCTCAATCCCCGCGAATCTGCAGGTCTTTCATGCCCGTTTTAACGTCAGCGCAAGCACTACTGATCAGCAAAACCAAAAGGATTGCAGATACGCGTTCCTCGTTAAGGAAACTTGGTTCTCACAAAGTGTCACAAATCTTTCCGCTTTGTCTGAGATGACTGGCGTTCCGAGCGTTTCCGTAGCTCTAAATTGGGGATTGGACGCTTCCAAACATGATGATTTGCCAAAATCCATAGAGTCTTTTCCTGGCTACAGTCACCAAAAGAAGATTACAAGTACTGGCTACTGCAACAAGAGCTCCGACACTTCTTTTGCTTCACTCTTCAGTCAATCAGAGCAGATTGTATGTTATTGCAAGGGCGGCTACGAAGGAAATCCTTATCTTGTCAACGGTTGTGTTGGTAAAGCCTCTCTACCCTGATCTACAAACAACTTGTTTGTATTAAGATATTGTTTCTTAAAGCGAAGGATCTCTGGTTTACCATATTAAAAATCAAAGAAGAAAATAAAATAAAATGAAGAGATTACAAGAGTTAATTTCGATTTTTAGTTTCTAAAGAATATATGTTGTCTTACTTTATTCCCTATATATTTAAATGTTATGGTAGTGACATATGAGTATATCTTGGTCCGTATATGATAGAAAAAAAAAATTTTTGGGTTATTTATATAGATGTCTGAATTAAAAATCGTGATTTAAAAAAATAACTTTTTTTATAAAAAAATATATATTTATATAAATTTCTAAATTGATGTTAATAAAGACCACGTTACCTCTTTATAAAGAGTTGACAAAAAGGAAAGAAAAAATCTCAAAAAAATAAATATAAAAGGTCAGATTAAGCAAATCTTTATGAAAAAATAAAAAAGAATTTTAACTTGATTTATTATAAAGAAAAAAAGGATCATAACGAAAGTTGTGTAGTATATGAAAAACAATCATTATAATAAATAATTTGTTATTAAGATAAAGTTCACAACAACGAATCAATTTTAAAAAAAAAATTAATAATTATTGTAAACAAATAGAAAAAACTTTAAAACCTTAAAAAATATCATAATAATATAATGATTAGGATAATGTTACAATTCCATACAATCTATATTACATTTTTATAGTTTAATTATTTTATCTATCTCATTTGATGTTATGATCTCTTTTATAATTTGATATTAATTATTTATTTAATTTTATAAAAATACCCTTACACTCCTTTTGTGGAATTGCATTCCATAAAAGGTTATGCAGAATTGTAGATTTGGCCTAGATATTATCATTAAAAAAAAAAATTTCATAGTACTTTTAAAATTTAGAAGCTAACTAGTAAAATAAGACAAATATTAATAAAACAAAGAAATTATCATAATAGCGTTCTAATTATCATAAAGAACCTAAATCTTACTTTAAAAAAAGGTTTTTAAAAACCTAAATTATACTTAAGAAATATATTTATACAAAACCTAATTCATACTAACAAGCAATTGCTATCATAAATAATTGAACATTAAGATAAAGATGCAACAATGACAAAAATATGTGAGGAAAAAAAGATGAATCAAAATGAAGGAAAATGATAATACATATAGTTTAAGGGCAAAATGGATGTTACAAATGATTGTTTCTTTAATGGATATTTAGGCAATGTTTTTTAAAAAAATGGACATATTTTATAATAAGGTCTTTAAAAAATAGATGTTTTGTGTAATGATTTCAAGGTTTTTTTTTTTCTAATAACAAAATGAAACATGTTAGGCTCAAAGGATAGGCTAGTAGAGGTAATTTAGTGAAATGAATGTTGGGCAGTTAATTGGAGTGGTGAATTGAATTGGATTCATATCACCCAACTAATCCAAAATTTTGAGTTTTGCATGTTAGATCACTTGGATAACGTGAATCTAGTTCAATTCACCCTTCTAATCAATCAAATTACCTTCCACTTACTTGTTTGCTTTTCTCAGTTTTTTAAGGTTTATGCCCTAGATGGACTAGTATAATTAAACCTTTGGTAAGCTTGGGTATCAATAATATGACATTTTAAATTCTATGGACAAAGTGGGACAACATATATTACTTTAAAATTGAAGCTAATCCATATAATAAAAATTTAATGTATAAATTATCTAAGATTATTAAATCTCTTAATATCGAGAGATTCCTAATTTAAAAATTGATATAAATAAATTCAAATTGCTAATGAAAATTATGATTCTAAGAACCTGATTGATATAAACATATTTCTTGACGTTTAATATAAAAAAATCACTCAAAATATCTTTGTTTTCCGTAACTTATGTTTAATTTTTATATCCAGAAATTTTGAGCAAATTTGTTGCAGCTGATACGAATTTATTTGTCTAATTAAAATCTAAATTTGTTGCATCAGTGGGGGATTTTTTTTGTTTTCCCGTTAAGAGTTTTTTCAAGTACTAATTTTAATTATATATGTTTATGCGAATTATCATTATAATGACTAAACAAAAAACGGGTATATTAATGTTTTGTCTGGACGGTATTTGATTTAACTGTCCACTAGGTCTTACACCAACTAACCATGCCTGCATTTTTCCATGATAAAAACAATCCTTATTCAAGTATAAAAGTTTAAAACAAATACTTGTGTAAGCAAGCAAGCTATGAATTTTTCATTAGTTTTTCTAAAGAAAACAACTTTAATTTCTCACCACATTTCAGATATTGATGAATGCGCTGCTGGAGATTCCAAAAGCCCGTGTGGAAAGTACGCCAAATGTGTCAACACCAAGGGAAGCTACAATTGCGAGCCGAAGTATAAAAATTTGAAGGTCCCTTTAGGTATGCCTTTTGACGCTCTAAATTAATAGGTTATTTTGTACGTATACTTCTGAACTTCTTAAATTTAACAATTAAATTCTTAAATTTTTTTTCTACCATTAATCATTTTTGCTTACGTTTATTAATATTTGGTTGGTTTTTACACGTCACTTGCACTTTTGCCTAGCTTGGGTTTGGGATTTGTAACAATTTTTGGGATTACCTTTTTTACTTATCCACATGGCATAATCTTACCTTGTGTTAATATAGATTAACGCTCAATATGCATTCATTAGTTTATATATGTTATTTTAGTTGAAAAAATTAGCAGAGTTTGTACATCTATAATCTATTCTGGTTAAATAAATGTCACTTTATATCAGTATAAATTGCTTGTTCGAATAATATATCTAGATGTGTAAAATTTTGAAGCAAATTAAAGTGACACAAGATTATCTTTGTAACAGTACATGATTATATATTAACCCTGATGTTAATTTGGTATAAATTAATGTTTGTGTGTGTGCATGTGCATTCGTGTGGGTTCCTTTTTTATAACACGGAACTTGAAAAGATTTTCTCAATATTGAGAGGTTTTTTTGGCTATTTTTGATAGTTACGATAAAAGAGGAAAAGAGGTGTGTAGGGAAAATTAGGGTATGTTTACTAGTTACTTCACATGTAAAATGAAAAAAACTATTTGGGGTGAGGGGAATTAACTTCATTTTTGACTCCGACATATACTATTTATCCCATTTTAGCCTCCAAACTTTAAAATGTTACATGTTACACCTTTAACTATGCTCCTTTTGTCCCATTTTTTGGGTCTTTCAGTTACATAAATCGATATGAACTCAACCAAAATCAATCATGTGAGCTTCACATTACTGTTAACGAAGGGTTTTAGACAAACTATACTTATAAGATAAGTTTAAATAAGTTTAACTCTCACATGCTTCACTACGCTTTGTTGGCCAACGAGCTCATGTAGAGATGAGCGCACAATCTAATCGTTTCTTCTCTTTTCTTTTTCTCTTCTTAGTTTTTTGGTGTTTTGAAGACTGAAGAGCAAAACAAGAGACAAGGCCAAAATGGAATAGTTCAGGGTGCATTTGTAATATTTTGAAGTTCATGGATCGCTTAACAAAGTTTAAGGCCAAAAAAGAGGAATTGGATTGCTTTCCATTCCATTTTTTTTTTAATAATTAACTCTTTTTGTCCGTTATTATTTTCTGTTTCTATGAGGCTTGATTTGGCAAACACGCCTTTAGTGCATGGTCTGTTGGTCAGAGCTTTGAAGAATTAGGGAATGAAAGGGTTGGGCTAAGGATCATATCTAGAGCTAGTGGATTGTAAGAGGGTTACCAATCCGAACATAAAAAGGGGTTAAATACTTCCGCCGTTTTTTTTTTTTTTTTTAAGGAAATTGTAGGAATAATACCTTTAGTGTAAATATTTAGGAATATTTGCCCTTCTATTCAGATTTTTGCTCCATTGATTTTTTTTTTTTTTAACATAGTAAGAAGGCAAAAATAAATGGGATAATATTTCAGAAATATACTCATTTGGGGTATTTTTCCCTTTATTTTTGTAACCCTAAAACCTAATAATTTTTTCAAATTGCTTCCTAATCTTCAACCAATGGCCTATGCACCTCCCGAATATTGTTGCTAAGGAATTGAAAAAACATAATCTGCTAACTTTTTAAAGTTCAGGGCGCATGACTTCTTTTTCGTATTCATGGGGCAAGGTAAAAAGTGACCACGATTAGAGAGATTTATAAAATTTATGCTTAGACGTTAGTATTTCCCTTCTTCTTTCCAACTAGAGCATGATAAAGACTGTCCTGATTTATGTACGGCAAAAATAATTATGTGCAAACGTAACGTACTTGACAAAAAGTTATACTCTTCATTAATTACTTTGTTTACTAATTTATGCAGGAATTGTCAGCGGGATTGCAGCAGCGTTACTGCCTTTTGGATCAAGGGACTTATACAGAACTGCAAGAGGACTAAGAAAGATCATACGCAGGAAAAATTTCTTCCAACGACATGGCGGTCAATTGTTAAAACAATTACTTTCAGATGAAGGTGCTGGCGAGGAAATGACGCTGTTTGATTCAGGGGTGCTTGAGAAAGCAACTGATGGTTTTCCTACGGATAGAGTTCTTGGCCCAGGAGAACAAGACACAGTTTACAAAGGAATGTTGGGAGAAGGAGATATTGTTGCGATAAAGCAATCTGAAGCCGTGGACGAGAGTGAAGTCGAAGAATTCATTAGAGAGGTTGTTAAACTTGCTAAATTTACCCATAGAAATGTGGTTAAATTATTAGGTTGCTGCTTGGAAACAGAAGATCCTCTTCTGGTTTATGAGTATGTACCTAATGGAACTCTGGCTCAGTGTCTTTACGATGAGCAAGAGGAGTTTCCACTTTCGTGGGAAATGCGCTTACGAATTGCAACCGATATAGCGGGAGCTCTTTCGGAGTTACACTCGTCAGCTTCGTTCTCAGCTTACCATCGGGTCATCAACTCTACAAAAATACTTCTAGATTGTAAATACAGGGCAAAACTTGCAGATGTTGGAAAACCAAGATCAGCTGCCAATGATCAAACAAATTCAACAACTGCAAACACAGTTGGTCTCGCGGATGTTGAAACATCAAGATTAGATGCCATTGATCAGACAGGTTTGACAACTTTTGAACATGGCACGGTTGTTTTCACAGATATTGAAACATCAAGACCAGATGCCATTGATCAGGCAGATTCGACAACAGCAGAACGTGGCACAGTTGGTCTCACAGATAATGGAACATCAAGATCAGAAGCCGTTGATCAAACAGATTCGACAATCGCAGAACATGGCACAGTTGGTTTTGCGGACATTGAAACATCAAGGTCAGATGCCATTGATCAAACGGCAGAAAATGGCACGGTTGGTCTAGCGGATATTGAAACATCAAGGTCAGATGTCATCAATCAAACAGATTCGACAACCACAAAACAGGGCATAGCTGGTCTCGCGGATAATGGGACATCAAGGTCAGACGCGATTGATCAAGAAGATTCGACAACCGCAGAACATGGCACAATTGGTAAATTGAATCCAAAAGACACTCAATCAAGGCAATTTACAGAGAAGAGTGATGTGTATAACTTTGGAGTGGTTCTTGTTGAGCTTTTGATTGGACAAAAACTAGTTTCCACCCAGGCGTTATTACAAGGTAGAAGTCTGGCAACATATTTCATTCAATGCATTGAGAAGCAGAGTTTGTTTGAAATTGTTGATGCCAGAGTGAAGAAGGAGGGAAAAAGAGACTCAATCAGAAAATTTGCGGAACTTGCCAAACAATGCTTGAATTCGAACGTAAAGAAACGACCGGCAATAAAAAAGGTTGCAGCTGTGTTAGAAAATATTCGAGAGTCAGAAAAGCCTTCAGACGCTGATGAACAACGTAACGAGGAGGATGAAATGCTAGGCTCGTTAATTTCAATGGTAGGCGACTTTACCAGTTCATTTACTTAAGGTCCATATACACATATATATATATGTATATATATGCAGGTAAGTTTTCTTTGCTAGGTGCCTGTTTTTCCATCAGTACTGTGTGTGTCCATACATCTATCTCTGTGTGTGTGTGTGTGTCTGTATCTAGCCAGAGAGACTTCATGGCCCATGGAATGTGTTGTTTTTTTAGAATAATGTTTTTATTCCTCCTCTTGTTTCGACAGCAAGCACCTGAATCTTTGTACTGTCATGTATGGGATAAGAATGCTAGTATGATTGAACAACTTAATAATTATCTGTGTGTAAAGTCATGACTTCTTTTTTTATGCAGTTATGTTAGCATTGCTAGTCGTGACTATGATTTTAGCGAGAAATTGTTACAGTAAAAGGGAGAGAGAGATATTGCGGATGACCGTTTTAAAACCTACAAAAGCAAATAATAATTTTTCATTTTTTCAATTTAAAAGATGTTGTTTTCCCTTAAAAAATGACGAGAGATAACTTTTCTTTCCCGTGATGCGCATATGACCTTTTATATAGGATGACCTAGGTCCTTTATTTTTACTTGAATTAGATCCACATGAATGAAACTCCCTCTTGCCCTTGTTAATTCCAAGGATAATCACTCTTGCAATTGAGAAATTTTTGTTTATAAAGGGTCAAATTTATGTTAAAAAAAATAAAAAGAAGACCTAGATTACCTTTAAAAATAGGTCATGTGTTAGTTATATACAAGAAAACAAAAAAAAAACATTTAACATTGATTTCAATGAGAATTAATTACAACATATTAGGCGTCAATAATCAAGAATTTTAGTTTAAGAACCAATTTATTAAATGTAAGAAGATTAGGGGGCAATTACACCGAAGGAGGGGAAAAAAAAAAAAGCACTTATGAAGACTTGGATAATGGATGACAACTAAGAGCAGGTTTGGTAAACAAATTTTGATGTCACGAATACCAATTTTACACCAAATGTAAAGTTTTACATTTAAATACAATTATTTTCAACAGTACTACGAAAACAATTACTATTCAAAGTTTTTTAAAACAATCATACCAACTTTTCAACTCTAACTATTTATCTCTACTCTTACCAATTACATCAACTTTTCAACTCTAAAATACTTTTCATCCAAACACACATTTTATTTAAATCCAAAACAAATACTTTTCAACCAAATATAACACTCAAAAAAGAATTGTATTCAAACGTAATTAAAACGCAATGCATTTACCGACGCCTCCTAAAGGATGAACCTTTTTTATGAAAAAAAAGTACAAAAACTAGTACATTGTATGTCCTCTTTTGAGAATTTCAAAGGTGCTCGATGATGCAAAATATTTGAGTAGAGTTAAAATGGCATATGAGATTTTTACGTTTTAAACTAGGGTAAAATTATTTTTCGATTTGGAAGGAAATTTATGTGAGACTTTAATTATCTTTGATAAGAGAGGAAGGAAATAAAAAAAAATACTATTATATATATAAAAATGAAATTGGAAAATACCATTCTTTCTAAGGGGGAGTTTTGGAGATGTTTGGAGATTTTTTTTTTGAGTTGAAAAAAAATTATTTTGAAAAATATGTTTGGAAAAAAAATTGTTTGGAGTGAAAAAATATAAAATTTAAAAAAAAAATTTTTAAAAAAATCCAATATAGATATTGTTTTGTTACTCTTGAAATTCTATACAATTTAAAAAAATTATCTTATTTAGACTTGTATACATAAAATTATAGATTTTTAAATTAGAGTTTACTATAACGTTATGAATATTAAATAGTAAAAAGTGATAAAATATTAGAAAAAAAATTGATTTTAAAGAAAATAAAACTTATCCCAACCTACCCCTAATATTGTATTTCTATTTTTATCCCTGTCCGTCTAACTTGGTGTTCCTAACCGACTTTTCTTTAGGGGGTGTTTGGATTGCATTTTCCAGATATCTAAAACCAACTTTTTTCTAAAATTTTACCATTTTTCACTATTTACATCTCTAAAATGCTACAATAAACTCTAAATTTTAAAAGTTCATAACTTTGTATATACAAGTCTAAATAAGATAATTTTTTTTTAAATTGCATAGAATTTCGAGAGGAACGAAACAATATCCATATTGATATATTTTTTCTAAAAAAATTTTTAAAATTTTTTATTTTTTCACCCCAAACAATTTTTTCTCCCAAACACATTTTCCAAAACAACTTTTTTCCAACTAAAAAATAATGTCTCCAGCCTCCTCTCTCAAACACCCCCTTAGTTTTTTGATTTTGTCTTCTAGCTTCTCATTTTCCTTCCTCCCTCATGTTTCTAGGTTATTTTATTCTCTCTTTTTCTTCTCTCTTGGCCCTCTCTCTCTCTCTCTCTTTTTTTTTTTTTTAACTCCGATTCTTTATTTTTTGATTTCCTCCATTGGCTTTTCATTTCTCCTTTTCTCTCCTATTCTAGGTTCATCTCTCTGTTTTTCTTCTTCTCTCTTCGTCTTGTTCTCTGCCTTTTATTTGGGTTTTAAATGATTAGTCTTTTTTTCAGTGTTTTTTTGTTTGATTCTTCGCCATTCCTGAGATCTTTCTTTGTCATCTTCTTCCTTCATCTTTTTCTTTGGCTTTACATTAGGTTTTCGAGTGATTTGCTTTTTTTTTTTTTTTTTACTTCACTTTTTCGTTGGGTTTTCTTTTTTTGTTTTCGTGCTTCTTATTCCTTAGATTTTCTTTTGTTTTTTCTTTTGTAGGCTTTGGTTGAGTGTGTTTTTTTTTTAAGGTTGGTTTTTTTTTTTTTTTTTTTTATGATGAGTTTGTTTGGGACTTTAGATGGTTGTTTCTGTGTTTAAAGGGGCATTTATTTCTTTTTTTTTTTTCTATGGTTTTCAGTGAGGATTGTGATTTTGATTTTCTAATTTTTTTCCTAGCAATTTTTCTTTCTTTTTCGTCTGCCTTCTTCTTCTTCTTCTTCTTCTTCTTCTTTTTGGAAAATTCCTTGATGAATTGCATTACGGTTTCTTTGTGTTTTTATTTGGGGTGTTTTTTTTTTTTTTTTCCTCTAGGACTAACTATAGTAAATACTTGAAGTGACTACTATTTTCTTGATCGCTGAGTTTTTATGCCTTAAAAATGTTGCGTGATACCTTTTTAATTGTAGAGGTTTATCACAAGTAAATTGGTTATTCATTCATTGTTTTTACATTCAACAAATAGATGATTCTTCAAAATATAAGCAGAAAATGCTCTACCCACAATAACAATCGCAACTTGAGCTTGTTAATTGCAGCCCTTTAACTTAAAATGTTAGTAAAAACACCCATTTATTAAAATTATATCAATTGATAAATTTTGTTTTGCCCTCGAACTTTGGCCACTATTCGCCCGAATTTTAAAGTCTAGTATGTATTCCTTTAAAGTCTAAAAGGTTATTAAATCTCCAACTGTTATATATCAGTTTTTGAAGTTCAAAAGAGTAAGGTTGAAGAGTGACTAAAGTTCAGATGTAAAAATATAATTTACCTAAAATAATAGTAAGGCACTACATTCCTTAGGAAAATTTAAAAAATTGTCTCTTTATGTTTTTCCCCCTTTCTTAATACATGTTTGGATTTTTTACTTTTTATATTTGTCTAATTAAAAATTAAAAAACTAAAGATATTATAGCATGAGCAATAATTCAAAAATATTCTTTTGGAAGGTAATCCTACAAATTATTAAGGAAAAATCTCGGTGAAATTGTAGTAGATAATTCTTTACGAAAATAATTAAATTAAAGAATAAGACCTCAAAATATTTAAAACAAATTATAAATTTATTAATTCAATGGAAAATTTATGTGGTATATATATATATTAAAAGCATATTATTTACTTCAATTATTTTGTAAAGGAAAATTATAATAAATAGATTATAATGGACTTAACTATCACAAACTAGCATCGATCATGGACTTACAACTCAAATCTTGCAAATCTAACTCCGCGGATGCGTCCGGAACGTCGAAAATAGGCCAATGGGCCATTCTTCAATTTTCGGTCACCGGTTGTCGTTGACCGGCGTTGACTCCGGCATTGATCAGTGGCGACAGTGAAAGGTGAGTAGTCCATCTTGAAGATCTCGACGAGAGGAATTCATTGGTGGTCTCAATTTCACCAATTGAAGTTCCTATGGCCGGAAATTGACCCTCAAAAAACCGAAGGCGGCGGCAGTGTTGGATCTCCATTTTCCGGCAATTGTTGCCCAAAATTGATTTGAAACTTTTGATCTACGTGTTGTTCTGAGTATTTTCATACAAACCTTGCAACTCAACTTCACCGGAAACGGCGGGTTTCACGGCGGCGACGGCAACGGCGAAGGGCGGAGTTGGACGGCGCAATCCGGCGGCCATTGAGACGAACCACCACATAGGTTTTGTAGTACTCTTCACCCCGAGTCCATTGGGACCAGAATCGTGTTGATTGGACGTCGAACGGCAGAGATATGGCGTCGCGAAATTTTTGGTGGCCGGCGGCTTCAGGCGGTGCGTGCGAGCTCCTTCGGCGTCAGTTCCGTCGACTCGGCCCACCATTAGACTCAGCTCGGCGAGAGCTTTCCAACAATGCCGGCGGTGTCGAAAACATATACCGTTTTCGATAGTTGATTACTGTACATGTGCGGGTAGAGAGAGAAAGAGAAGGGAGGAGAGAGAGAGTACGTGGAAAAATAAGGAAATTTCATTTTTTTCGCTCTTTATATACTTTTTCACTCAAAATTTCAACATGGGCTATCCTAACTAATTTGGGTGTTCTAAATTCAAATATATCAGTTTTATTTTGATCTGAGGTCATCTTGATCAGTTTCCGATACTGCGAATTTTAGGTCAAAAATTACCATTGTGCTCAATTATCAAATTTGAGCGTACTGACAGGCTATCCTAACTAATTTGGGAGTGCTGAACCCAAATTTATCAGTTTTATGTCAAGATAATATCATCTTGACCTACTTCTTGATACTGTGAGTGGCGCACACGTGTACACACATAATATCACTATCAATCATTTTTCATCCTTTAATATTGTTAAAACATTTTATTTAGTTCTAAAAATATTAAATCACTTAATTTCATATTTTAACACTTAAATTCATTGTGTATTTATTCTCCAAGAAATATGAATTTTTCCGGTTATCACAAAAATGGTATGATGAAAGTGAGCTTTTGACCTGGCAAAAACCAACCTCTATCCAGAGATCAAGAGAAGGCCATAGAAGTTTGGCAATGCATTTCATGCAATCCATTGTAGAGAATAACTTGCTTGATATTGTTGATGCTAGAGTGATGAATGTGAGTGGTCATTTCCTTTCCACATTAATCGTGTGTTGTCTTACAAGACAATATATGAGAATTTAGTGAGTCCCATACAAATTACAAGATAATATATGAGAATTTAGTGAGTCCCATACAATATAAGGAAAAAAGAAGAAGAATATTAATCCTTACATTCTTTAGTATGGATTCTTTATCAAAAACAATAAATATTAAATTTATATATATACTCTTAATAAGCTTTCATGTACTGATATTTTCAAATTAAGTAAAAGAATATTTTAATAATTACATTAATAAAATTAGCATCATTATAAGGTTGTTAAATACAAGAAAGAGAATGGAATTATTTGTTTTACTTAAACATGCAAATAAACACTAGAAAGGAAATCAATCATATTCATTCTTATTCCTTTACTTTACTTTCTAATCTTATTAATTATCCCATCGCACTCCTTTATGATTTGGCAAACGTACCCTTACACTCTTATGCAGAATAAAGCAGCTTAGTTTCTTGGTTGGGTGCCCATTTTTGTTTGTGTTCTTAGCTGCTGTTGTTTGTGTGTGTTTAAAGAAAAAAACAAAAACAAAAAAAAACACAAAAAAAAAAAAAAAACAAAACAAAAAACAAAACAAAACAAAACAAAAAAAACCGAAAACAAAGAAAGAAGGTAGTTATTTGTATTATTTAGCTGTATAAGTTACACTTTTCACATATTTAACGCGTCAGATATTACATGGCATATTTGTATTAAATTTCAAGGTAATATATACATTAATGCCCTCTTTTATTTATTTCAACATATAACTGATTGCAAATTTGTAGATACCATTACTCAACTAGTCTACTGATTATCTTTATGATGTTATGATCTTGAATTTTTTTTTCCCTAAAGAATAAAAAAAAAAACCTAGGTGGTTGTGATCGAGTCGATCGCTAAATTATATCAAAGAATGAGCTCGTTGGGCATTATTTTTGTTGGTCGCTTACAGGTTGTTACAGAGTAAGGTGTTTGGTGAACTTTGCTTCCTTCGAGCAAATTGTAAAAGAGATATTTATATTTTTGTACTTCGTATTTTAAGATTATTGAAAAATCATATCCTGTATTTTGGATTGCTGGGGTTTATATCTTCAGATTTAAACATTCCCATCCTCGGAAAGCTGATGTAAGATCAATGAATGAGCAAGACAAATGTTATGTTGAATTTCACACTACTCTTACTCTGTTGAACCAAGGTGTGTTTGGCACACCATTTTAAAACGTTCATTATTAAATGAATCCAAAAATATTTCAATTCATCTTAAATTTTTCTGTTACTTCTAAATCTGCATTATACTTATTTTTTCTCTCTCTTAAACACCAATCCAAATAGATTCTCATTTTGAAAAGTCATATTTTGGAAACAATATTTCAAAACTAGGTTCTTTGCCTCTCTATGTAGATATGATTTAACTTAGCTCTTAGAAAAGGATTAATGACGTATATTTCTAAATATTAGTGTTTATTTTAGAAATTATGTACAATTTCATTTCTTATCTTATTTTATTACCATAATATTGCAATCTTCAGGTCCGCCTCTGATTTGTCATGTTAAGCTAAATTGTGACATGACTGTGGTTTACAATGTTGGTTTCTTATTGATGGTTAGTAATAAAAGTGGGAATTTCCCAAGTTAAATTACGACATAACTGTAGTTTATAATGTTGGTTTCTTAGCTGTGGCTGCTGAGGATGATAATGGTTTCTTTATTAAGGCATTGAGTAATAAAAGTAGTAATTTCCCCGCCTCCAAATTGGTGGGTTAGGCTTTGGTGATTTATTTACACTAGTAAAAATGTAGCCTTTAACGTGGTTAAAAACCGACATCGAAGGGGTCTAATGTTTGTTAAGAAAGCAACGTCAAGGCTAATGATGTTATATGTACTAGTTAAAGATGTCACTTTTAAAGCGACATTAAAAAGATCATTTTACACGTCTGTTTTATAAAAATAAAGTTAAAAGTAAATTTTTTAAATAAAGAATGCTTGAGATAGAAAAATAATTTACTATAAATGACACTTATTTTATGATCACTTATCAAGATTCATATTAATAATTTTTTTTAAATTAATTTTTAAAATTTTATATATTTTTTATTTCAAACCGTTTTTTTCCTAAATATTCTTTTTAAAACTACTTTTTTCAAAAAAAAAATCTTAAACCTTTTCCTAAACAGACTCTCGATAAGATGTTTTGTATTAGTAGTAATGCTAGGACACTATAACCCTAATTTCAACGTTTTAACATAAGTCTACATAGGATTTTGTGTAATATATTTCTAATCATCCGCTGTCAAATCATCACTTCCAATACTATTACTTACAAGCATGCACTACGCCAATACATAATACATAATAGGCAAACAAAACAATGAAAAAAAAAAAAAAAAAAAGAAATCAAATGACAATCACATGTCAATTAATGATGATGACATGACAACCACCACCCTTTGTTTTTCTTTTTCTCCTCGCTTATTCTTCCTATCCTCACCCTCCTCCGAGACCTCTCCACGATTCCACCAAAGGCAAAACTATTAAATCCTCAACCAAAAAGGAGGGAAAAAAAAAAACAAAACCAAAAAAATCTTTTCTATCATTATTTTCTAATTCCTCCTCCTCCTCCTCCTCCTCCTCCTCCAAGCCATCCGGTAAAGCAAACATTACAAACGTTAGAAAGCTTTGTTTGGAAAGTCTGCTTTTGAAATTCTACTTTTTCTTTTAAGAATCTCTATTTTTGCTCTATAATTTATGTGAGGTTTTACGTCTGTAAATTGTTGATTTTGTTTCTTGTTTTTGTTTTGGTTTTGGATTTTGGATTTTTGAGATTCTGATTTAACTGGATGGATGGTTTAAAATTTGAACTAATTACTCAATTATTTTCCTTCTAAAAGGACCAAAAAAAAAAAAAACCTTGCCAAATTGGTAATTTGTGACTGGAATGATATTATCATAATTTCTCCGTGACACATTTATAAAGATGACTATTAGATGCTGCTGATGGCCATGAATTGGATTAGGATGAGTTTTCTATATGGCAACCATACAGGTTTGATAAATTTTTTTATTTAGGCTCAAGTAGTTGCCATTAATCCACATGCTACGTTATAAATCTTTATATGTTAACAAGCTAATATTACAAGACATTAGTGATATTACATATTTATGTTTTGTTTGAAATAAATTATTGAATTCACCACAAAAATAAACTTTAATTTTATGGGTGGAGTGCATACACTTCTTCACCTATAACATATATATGATTTAATAATTTGTGTACACATTTATGCTCCATGTCGTTCTATTAAAGCATTGTCTGATTCCTATATTTTCTTTTCCCTTGCATCCGAGCGTAGGTATATATATATATATATAATTATTTAGGCTTATCATTTGAATCTACACTGTACTTCCAGCAAAAAATGAGTTGATATGCACTTTCAAAAATAAAAAGATATTTTGATACAAGTCTCCAGAAAAAGGACAAGGAAAGCTAAGTAACAAACTAGTGCACTCAGTCTTTGTCATTTTGCTGACACCCATTGTCAAGGTCTCCAATAATGGGCGTACGTGTCTTCTTTTTGAGACATTTCACTAATGCTCGGATATGCAAAGATACTAAAGGTGAATATGAAAGGGATATAACATTTGATACTGGGCTTGAATATTTGTACGAGGTTTTAGACTTTTTGGTTAAGAGAAAGGAAATGGATTAAAAAAAAAAAAGGACATTGTTTGATACATTTTACAATGTGATTGTGCTTTAAAAGGTTGGTTTTTTAGTGGTTTGTCAAGGCTGAGAATGGTTTCTTTAGTCGTGCTTGAGTGAAAAAACATGGTAGTTTCCCTGGCTAACTGATCAATGGGTGAGACTTTGGGTTCTTCTTTTTTTTTTTTTTTTTAATTTTTTTTCCTATTTAAGGTGAGACTTTGATGATTTACTCACAAGGCATCAAATACGAATATGTTGTTTGTGAAGAAGATTCTATCTCGGTGATCATAAATGCTGTAAATGGATAGATTGCAGCCAAAATATACAGACATTTGCATTGATAGTAATGCTAAAATCTTGAATTCTAATCCTATTTTTTTAGCACAAAATATTTCGACACATTTCATTCTGTCTCATCACCACCGCAACACTTTTAATTTAACAAATTAATCTGTTAACATGCCCTCTTTTACTTTTATTTTTACTTTTTCTCTCTTCTCACTTTCCTGCTCTCCTGCTTTTACTCTTTTCTCTCTCGTTTGTCTTCACCCTCATGCCAGACCTTTTCCGGTTTCTATCATAGGCAAAACAATCAAATATTAATCCATGAAGAAGAAAAAATTAATAAATACATTTTCTCTCTGACTCTCACCCTTCCTCTTCTCTCACCGTCCACTTCCTCTCTTTCAAGCCCCCACTACTGCAGCATAAAAGTGAAGAAATATTATGTTTGCGGCAAGTGTTACACGGCCAAAGTCGAATACATATCTCTCCTTGCCCAAGAAAACTTCGGTGGCGTTTGGTATTATTTTTAAAATATTTTATGTTTTCAAAAAAATTGAAAATGACAATGTTTTGAAAACTGTGTTAAGATCATTTTTGAAATTGTATTTGGTTATGTTTTCTAAGTGTATATTTTGAAAAACATAAAAATGAAATTTTGTTTGGTTATATTTTTTCAAAACCCATTTTATTTTCAAAAAACCCAAAAAACACAATATTTTTTGAAAATGAAAACAAAAAGTGAAAACAACCTTTTTTTCGTTTTTAAAAAACCCAAAAAAACAATATAGTTGAAAACAGTATTTTCAAAACAGTTTTGAAAACGTTAAATAAACAAACGCTATTCTGAAACCGTTTTCATTTTTTGTGTTTTTGAAAATAGAAAATCATTCTCGAGAACGAAAACAAACGCCTCCTTCGGTGGCGTTTGTTTTCGTTCTCGAGAATGATTTTCCATTTTTAAAAACACAGAAAATGAAAACGGTTTCAGAATAGTGTTTGTTTATTCAACATTTTCAAAACCATTTCGAAAACATCGTGCGTGTTTGGTTTTGTTTCCAAAACAGATTTCACGATTCCCTAGAAAATCGATTTCAAAATCGGTGTGAAATTGTGTTTGGTTTGTATTGTTTTTGAAAACAGATTTCAAAACGAATCCAAAATCTCCTTTGTTCCCAATGTAAAATTGAAAACGACTAAAAGTCGTTTTCTCTGATTTCATTTTTCTCATTTCTCCCATTTCTCTGATTTAATTATTATGGTTAATTAAGATTTAATTGATATCGTAATTACTTAAATATTATAGTTATTAATTTTTAATTCATTTTTCAATTAAAAATTTTTATTAATTTTTAATTTTTGGTATTCATAATATTTTTTTTTAAATCAAATATAAATATGTTTTTATAGAATACTTATAAAATAACTGGTTTTCAAAAATATAACCAAACACAGTTTTACTTTTTTGTTTCTTAAAACATACATTCAGAAAATAAAACCAAACACAATTTTAGAAACGTTCTCAGAATTATTTTCAAAACGATCTCAAATTCAGAGAATTTGAAAACATAACAGATTTCAAAAATAATACCAAACGCTACCAAAACTTCCTAAATTAGTTATTTATGTACTAACTAGTGGCGGAGTCAGACTTTTACTTCAATTACAACATATATATATATATAGTTTTTTTGAGAAATAAACAACTCTAAAAAGAAAAAAATTATATTACAATATCTTGAAAGAACTCCAAATATATATGATATAAATTAAAAAACTAAAAAATATTTCAATAGATAACGACATGTTTTTTTTTTTTTTTTGAAGTTTTGCATAATATCTTTTTTTGGATTATTTATTCGTCTATTTTTTTTTCAATTCAATTTTATTATCAATTCTTCAAAATAATAATAGTAAAAAATACTTTCTATTTTGCAGCCGTAACAAGAAGTAAAATCAGTGAGAAATAATCAATTGATGAACTAATAGTTACACATTATTCTTTCTTGTCGCAATCATTTTTGTGGGAGAATAATTTTATGTTTCAACCATTTTTTATAGTTTTTCACTTTCTCACTTCACATCATGGCTCTTTGTCTCTTCATGTTCATCTCTTATTTCTCCGTAAATGAATGAAGCTAAGAAGGAAAAAAAAAATCATTAAAAGATTTGCAAAAGCTCAAAAATCACTGAGTTCATGGTTATCTTCATTGGTCAAGCTGATCTCTGTTTCTTGGTTACCGTACATGGGCTTTGCGTTATCTATTCGATCAGCGAAAATGAGGTGGTGCATAAGGAAAGATAAAAGAGAAAGGCATGGGAAATATGATTGCAAGCCGACGTGGGGCGCACTATTCATGAAGAAATTCCAACCATTCAACTTTGAGTGTGGACAAAGTGGTCAATTCGAATGAATGCAAAAGTGTTAAGACAAAATTAGAAATGACAAAAGTAATAATAATAACAAAGGCTTTCTACTAAGCCTTTCCCTTCCTAAGCTATCGGTATCAACTAATATTAATAGGTTGTTTAGAATAACAAAGGGGGTGTTTGGAA
The DNA here is from genome assembly GCA_035233585.1 of Antiaris toxicaria. Taxonomy (NCBI): domain Eukaryota; kingdom Viridiplantae; phylum Streptophyta; class Magnoliopsida; order Rosales; family Moraceae; genus Antiaris; species Antiaris toxicaria. The sequence goes on from CP141155.1 coordinate 6,498,671, forward strand.
TTAATGTTTGGACGTTTTTTTTATTAGAAAAAAATTATTTTAGAAAATATGTTTGAGAGAAGAAATTATTGAGATGAAAAAATATAAAAATTTAAAAAAATTTTTAGAAAAAATATCAATATAAATAATGTTTCGTTCATTTTAAAATTTTATATAATTAAAAAAAATCTCATTTAGATTTGTATATGTAAAATTATAAATTTTTAAAATTTAGAATTTATTGTAATATTTTAAAAATATAAATAATAAAAAGTTATGATATATTAAAAAAATTATTTTAAAAACATTGATTTTAACCTCCCAACCATCCCTTAACTTTAACATAAAAAATTCAATTCATTTTTATTTTTTTAATTATAAAAATTATAATTTTTATATAATTTGCCCATAAGAGATAAAATTTTTAAATTAAAATTAATTAATTTTTTTAAAAAAATAATTATATTTTTTCGTTAATTTTAAAAAAATAAAAAATAAAAAATTTAAATAAGAAACTATTCAACGAACAAAATCTTAACATATTCACGAAACCATGTTAAGTGATTATCAAATCTCCATTGCAAATATGACGTATTGCAGTATGACGTAAGATTATAGATGCTGCTGGGGGTTGCATTTGATAAGATTCCTATTTAATAAAGTGACTGATGAAACGATTTGATGGACACTTTTTTAGACTAATATCTTATACATTTCGTACGAAAACGACAAAAATAGCAAAGCAAATAAAGAGCAGCATTGAAGACATTGATAGTGCAGCAAAACAGTAGAACGACAGAGACAGCAAAGCAAAAAAAAGAGCAGCACATTGATAACGTAGTACAAGCAGCAAAAGGACGAAGACTTGCTGCACAAAGACTTACTATGCTCGGCAATGTAAAATGCTAATTAATTTTCCACTCAAGATGACACTAAGCATGGAATTATGTATCAAACGTAAGCATTTATTTTTTAATGATATTTTAAATATATTATTATTTTAAAATATTTTAAAAATAAATTTTTTTATTTATATTATATTATATTATATTTCATTTTATTTTTACTTTTATATTAATTTTTTAATTTTAAAATATAATTTAAATATTTTTTATCTGAACATATATTATATTTAAATATAAAATAAATATTTTTTATCTAAATATAAAATATATTCAATATATTATATTTAAACATAATATAAATATAATATATTTATAAAATATTTTATTAATTGAATAATAAATTATTTTACTACTGTATTCTTTTTACTTTTATATATTCAAGTCACCAGTTTCTTTTTAACTCACCTGCCTTTTCTCTTTCCTCTTCTCCTTGTGGTTCCGGCAAAACTGGCAAATCCTCGATATAAATATTAAAAAAAAAAAAAAGACCAACAAATATTCTCTCACATAGTCGCCTTTTCAATGTTTATTTTTCCATTTTTTTCCCTTGTCTGGGGAAGAGAGCTTGCTGTACAGTTATATATATATATATATTGGTAAAAAGATCTTTTCCCTTTCAAAGAAACCGGTTGACAAATGTGGACTCCGTTTAAACAAAGTGAAAAAAAAAATAATAATAATCGTCACTTGACGATTTCGGATCTGTCAAAATTATGTCGTGGCAACCACATAATAATTACATAAAATCACGTGAAATTCGTGAAAGATATAAATAAAGAATCTTGATTCTTATTTATATATATATATATATGTACACACACACATAACTAAAGAAGTTGCGTTCCTATTAAAAAACAGAAAAAACCTATTAATTATTTCATGGGACATAAAAACCTTAAGTTTTTGCACGATAATTGATATTGACAGCCACAATTTCTGTTGAAAGCTATGGACAATGATCATGTGGAAAGATGATTTCAACCTTCAATCACGTAGAAGGTTAAAACCTGTCTGGGACAAATTTTTACGGTGGGAGACCGTCTGATTTGCAAACGAGTTTGTGGGTTTCTAAAGTATTTTTCAAAAATTTATTATTTTACAATTTTTTTATATAAAAATCAACAAAAACATGTATTTTAAAATATTTTTTTTCAATTATTCTTTTATTAAACATAAAATACCAAAATAAGATTTTTGTTTTTCGTAGTTTTTATCCAAAACTCATATTTTTAGAACTCATTTAAATTCTAAAAATCTCAATAACAAAGCTTCATTTCTAAAAGTCTTCCCAAATAGGCCTTTAGAATTTGAGGAAAAAAAAAAAAAAAAGAAGAAGCAAGCTTCATTGCTAAAAAGAGATTCATTCCTAAATCTCTAGCGAGGCGACACCAAAAGTTGGCTTAGAGTTTGAAACTGAAGAAGAAACTGTAACTTCTACACTAGTCACTACTTGTGCATACAATTGGTTAGTTTTAGCATTCGAAAAAGCAAAGGATAAAAAGACAAAGATGATAGAATGATAGATAGAATTTTTTTTTTTGTAGAGGGAATGCTAATATGTTCCTGGCATAGAGGGAAACAAAATTTAAGGGACCTGAAGAAAAGAACGAAAGAAAAGAACGAGTTTGTAGGTAAATCTACTAGGTGAAAAGGTGCTCTTGAGAAGGCTCGAAAAAGATAAATTAGGTGGCACAAGAAAAATTATGTCGAGTCCAGGTATTCATATTCAATATAAGAACTTTCTTTTCTTTTTTGTTTTTTAAATATCAATTTTTAATTAAAGCTTCTATCCATTACACACATGCATTTTATATTTTAGAAATCATATGTGTTCTGGAGTTTTAGTTGTTGGAAGTTTCTGTGATTCCCTTCCCATTCTCAATGACTATGTAGGGGATGGGGAGGGGGTTGTAGTTCATTTTGTCTTTTTATGAGATATTTTAGGGTCATTTGGGATGGATTTTTCAGAAGATATTTTATTTTTTATCTCTAAAACTTTTAAATTTATATTTTATTTTATTTCTCTTTTGTTTTAAAATTTTTTTTTTAAAATCTATAATTTTTTTATTTTAAATCAAAATAAAATAATTCTTATGTTAAAATACTCAAAATCATAAGATGAACGAAATAAAATTCATTTTATACATTTTTTTCTTAAACACATTCTAAATTTATATATTATTTTTCATATAATAATTCATTTCTAAAAATCCTTAAGCTAAGCACACATTTCCAAACCAAACCTCCAAAATTACGTCTTCAAAAGTCGTTAAACTTGCCATTAGTTTTCTAACAACTTGCTTTTTATTCTTTTATTCTTTTTTTTTCTATGTGCCTAGTTGTGTTTTCCTCCTTTTTAACCTCAGGCTTGCATGTGTAATTGATTTCTTCCTTAAAAAATAATAATAATACAATACAACTTTTTTATAAGAGAAAAAAAGATCGATTATGTCCTCATCCTTTCATTTTAATAATCATTAAGTGAGTTTATTGGTCATACTAATAAAATAATAAAAAAACCTAATCTTAACCCTTCATAATTAATAATAGACTTTAGGTTATAAAAGTGGGTATCATATAATTTTTCTTGTTTTATAAGTATTATAATATAAACTTAAAACTCAATAAAAATGGAACTCTAAATATATTTTCTTTGTCATCGTACCACCATCATTAGTGGTACATAATACAATAGTACATGTGGTTTAAGAGAACCAGTTGTGAATAAAAAGTTTTGACAATACTTACAACAAGGCACATACATTATTTGTATGGGACATGAAAGTAATGTATATGTATGTGCGTATATTCGTTTGAGAAGGTTGGCTGAAGTTTCAACAATAATAATGAAACGACAAAATGAAAAGGACGAGAAAAGATGAAGGACAGAGAGAGAGAGGGCACGAGCAAAGAGGAAAAAAAGTAAATAGTAAAGTACCGCTTCAAAATTAGTGACAAGACTCTTTCGACGGTAGGGTCTAGGGAGGAAGAGAAAGAACGAGACGAGTGGGAAAAAAAATATAACAGAGTTGGTAGAGAGTGAATGTGATTTCAGTAAAAAGATAATTGGGTTCAACAATTTATCAAATTAAAAAAAATACAATTTAACAGATAAATGTGACAGTGGCATGGATTCGTATATACTTACTTGCATATGTGAATGTTAATACACGTGCGAATGCTAGCTATATATAAGCTTTATCCTGTGTATGTGTACATTTTCGTATTCTTTTAGCCATAATAACCTTACTGATACACACGTGTATATTTTTATATGCGTATATATGCTAATTTTGTCTGATTATGTTGGGAATATGGCTATATACATATATATATATGCACATATAGGTGTAGATTCTTCTTCTTCTATTTTTATGAATAGCTTTATTAAGATAAGGTGTGTTATAATGTCATGTAAGATTTCTTGACACTACCATTAATGAATCTGGTGTGACTAAATTATTGATCATCAAGAATAATAATCAAGACTTCCGAAAATAGTGTTCATCAACCCGACTGTATTGATGTGAAACAATGCAAAAGAAAAAAAAAAGAATTTTGGGACTCGGTGCTTCTATGTGTGTTACTCAAGATCGTGATAATGGTCGACAGCGAAAGGGCAAAGACTTACTGTACTTGTACGTCCCGTCAAGGATTAATACTAATTTTAATCCATTTGCAATAATAACGCATTTAGGTAGGATCTTTATTAATTATTTAAGACGGGTCCACATGGGAAAATGAACCCAGAGTCCGACCATTTTTTTCCAGGAATGCGAGATAATCCCACTCAATCGAGCTTTATTTTTGTCTCTGTGTTTGTTTTTACGTGTAACTTTTTCCGTTGAGGATGCACATTAATACAAATGGTTTGATAATTAAAGATACCATTTGCAATAAGGACGCACTGAGATCGGATGTTTCTTACATTATTTGAGATGGGCCCACGTGGAAAAATCAGTTCACCACAAAATTATCATCTGGAATCCCACCTTTTTTTTTTTTTTCCAGGAAAGTGGGATTATCTCACTCAACCGAGCACTTTTTTTCCCTACCTTTTTACGTATATTTCATGTTTATTCCGTTCACCTTTTTCCGTTAGCCATGCTATTGGACTGTGTTTTCTCTTTGGGTGGGACTATACATAGTGTTATTTATTTAACATAATTGCGATGAAAATCTGCAGAGCATAAAAACAGAGCGAAAGTAGAGGAAGAAGGAGAGGGAAAAAAAAAATGGTCCGCCAACTTTTTATTCCCGTTCTTCTGTTCTCATGCCTCATCACAAAAGCAGTATCGCAAGCGTCGATTGCGAGGAAAGACTGTCAGTCGCAATGCGGAAACATCAGCATTCCGTTTCCTTTCGGGATCGGAAAAGGGTGTTACATCGACGACTGGTTTGAAGTTGTCTGCACGGAGAGAACCACAGGTGGTAGACCAATTCCAGTCTTGAGACGTATCGATCTCGACATTATCAGAATTGATCTCTACGACGGCACACTTGACGTGCAATTTCCAATCACTTTTTGGAACTGCGGTGACAAGAAAACACAAAAAAACGTCAGCTTAGTTAGAAGCCCTTTCGCCTTCTCCGAACAAAAGAACAAATTCATTGCAGTGGGCTGCGAATTGCATGCAACGATTAGCTCAGAATTAGATTCACATAAGCCAATTGTTGCGGGCTGCTCGTCTGTGTGTGCTAATAACGTTACGGTCGACACTGGGTGTCACGGCGTGAAGTGCTGCAAGATCTCAATTCCCCCAAAACTGCAGGTCTTTCATCCCCATTTGAAAATCGACCCAAGAACTCCTGGCCAGCAAAACTGCAGATACGCATTCCTCGTTAAGGAAACTTGGCTCTCACAAAGTGGCACAAATCTTTCCGCTTTGCCTGAGATGCCTGGCGTTCCCAACGTTTCCGTAGCTCTAAATTGGGGATTGGACTCTTCCAAACAAAATGATTTGCCAAAACCCATAGAGTCTTTTCCTGGCTACAGTCACAAAAAGAAGAACAAAAGTACTGGCTATTGCCACAACAGCTCCGACACTTCTCTTGCTTCACCCTTGGGTCAATCAGGGCAGATTGTATGTTATTGCGAGGGCGGCTACGAAGGAAATCCTTATCTTGTCAACGGTTGTGTTGGTAAAGGCTCTCTACCCTGATCTACAAACAACTTGTTTGTATTAAGATATTGTTTCTTAAAGCGATGGATCTCTGGTTTACCATATTAAAAATCAAAGAAGAAAATAAAATAAAATGAAGAGATTACAAGAGTTAATTTCGATTTTTAGTTTCTAAAGAATATATGTTATCTTACTTTATTCCCTATATATTTAAATGTTATGGTAGTGACATATGAGTATATCTTGGTCCGTATATGATAGAAAAAAAAATTTTTGGTTATTTATATAGATGTCTGAGTTAAAGATCGTGATTTAAAAAAATACCTTTTTTATAAAAAAAAATATAGTTATATAAATTTTCAAATTGATGTTAATAAAGACCACGTAACCTCTTTATAAAGAGTTGACAGAAAGGGGAAGAAAAAATCTCAAAAAAATAAATATAAAAAGTCAGATTAAGCAAATCTTTATGAAAAAATAAAAAAGAATTTTAACTTGATTTATTATAAAGAAAAAAAGGATCATAATGAAAGTTGTGTAGTATATGAAAAACAATCATTATAATAAATAATTTGTTATTAAGAAAAAGTTCACAACAACGAATGAATTTAAAAAAAAAATTAATAATTATTGTAAAGAAATAGAAAACACTTTAAAACCTTAAAAAATATCATAATAATATAGTGATTAGGACAATGTTACAATTCCACATAATCTATATTACATTTTTATAGTTTAATTATTTTATCTATCTCGTTTGATGTTATGATCTCTTTTATAATTTAATATTAATTATTCATTTAATTTTATAAAAATACCTTTACACTCTTTTTGTGGAATTGCATTCCAATTGCGTTCCATAAAAGATTATGCAGAATTGTAGATTTGGCCTAGATATTATCATTAAAAAAAAAACAATTTCATAGTGCTTTTAAAATTTAGAAGCTAACTACTAAAATAAGACAAATAATAATAAAACAAAGAAATTATCATAATAGCGTTCTAATTATCATAAAAAACCTAAATCTTACTTAAAAAAAGGTTTTTAAAAACCTAAATCATACTTAAGAAATATATTTATACAAAACCTAATTCATACTAACAAGCAATTGCTATCATAAATAATTGAACATTAAGATAAAGATGCAACAATGACAAAAATATGAATCAAAATGAAGGAAAATGATAATAAATATAGTTTAAGGGCAAAATGGATGCTACAAATGATTGTTTCTTTAATGGATATTTAGGCAACGTTTTTTAAAAAAATGGACATATTTTATAATAAGGTCTTTAAAAAATAGATGTTTTGTGTAATGATTTCAATGTTTTTTTTTTTTTTCTAATAACAAAATGAAACATGTTAAGCTCCAACGATAGGCTAGTAGAGGTAATTTAGTGAAATGAATGTTGGGTAGTTAATTGGAGTGGTGAATTGAATTGGATTCATGTCACCAAACTAATCCAAAATTTTGAGTTTTGTATGTTAGATCACTTGGATAACGTGAATCTAGTTCAATTCACCCTTCTAATCAACCACTCAATATTCATTTAATCAAATTACCTTCCACTTACTTGTTTGCTTTTCTTAGTTTTTTAAGGTTTATGTCCTAGATCGACAAGTATAGTTAAACCTTTGGTAAGCTTGGGTATCAATAATGTGACATTTTAAATTCCATGGACAAAATGGGACAACATATATTACTTTAAAATTGAAGCTAATCCATATAATAAAAATTTAATGTATAAATTATCCAAGATTATTAAATCTCTTTATATCGAGAGATTCCTAATTTGAAAATTGATATAAATAAATTCAAATTGCTAATAAAAATTATGATTCTAAGAACCTGATTGATATAAATATTTTTCTTGACGTTTAATATAAAAAAAAATCACTCAAAATATCTTTGTTTTTTGTAACTTATGTTTAATTTTTATATCCAGAATTTTGATCAAATTTGTTGCAGCTGATACGAATTTATTTGTCTAATTAAAATCTAAATTTGTTGCATCAGTGGGGGGGGGGGGGGGTTTTCCCGTTAAGAGTTTTTTCAAGTACTAATTTTAATTATATATGTTTATGCGAATTATCATTATAATGACTAAACAAAAAACGGGTATATAAATGTTTTGTCTGGACGGTATTTGATTTAACTGTCCACTAGGTCTTACCCCAACTAACCATGCCTGCATTTTTCCATGATAAAAACAACCCTTATTCAACTATAAAAGTTTAAAACAAATACTTGTGTAAGCAAGCAAGCTATCAATTATTCATTAGTTTTTCTAAAGAAAACAACTTTAATTTCTCACCACATTTCAGATATTAATGAATGCGATGTTGGAGATTCCAAAAGCCCGTGTGGAAAGTACGCCAAATGTGTCAACACCAAGGGACGCCACAAATGCAAGCCAAAGAATAAAAATTTGACGGTCCCTTTAGGTATGCCTTTTGACGCTCTAAATCAATAGGTTATTTTGCACATATACCTTCTAAACTTCTTAAATTTAACAATTTAATTTAATTTTTTTTCTACCATTAATCATTTTTGCTTACATTTATTAAATTTGGTTGGTTTTTTACACGTCACTTGCACTTCTGCCTAGCTTGGGTTTGGGATTTGTAACAATTTTTGGGATTACCGTTTTTACTTATCCACATGGCATAATCTTACCATGTGTTAATATAGATTAACGCTCAATATGCATTCATTGGTTTAGATATGTTATTTTAGTTGAAAAAATTAACAGAGTTAGTAAGAGAGCATATCATCTATAATCTATTCTGGTTAAATAGATGTCACTTTAATATCAGCATAAATTACTTGTTCGAATAATATATCTAAATGTGTAAAATTTTCAAGCAAATTAAAGTAACACAAGATTATCTTTGTAATAGTGCATGATTATATATTAGCGCTGATGTTAATTTGGTATAAGTAAATGTTTGTGTGTTTGCATGTGTATTCGTGTGAGTTCCTTTTTTGTAACACGGAACTTGAAAAGATTTTCCCAATATTAAGAGGTTTTTTTTGGCTATTTTTGATGGTTACGATAAAAGAGGAAAAGAGATGTGTAGGGAAAATTAGGGTATGTTTACTAGTTACTTCACATGTAAAATGAAAAAAACTATTTGGGGTGAGGGGAATTAACTTCATTTTTGCCTCCGACATATACTCCTTATCCCATTTTAGCCTCCAAACTTCAAAATGTTACATGTTGCACCCTTAACTATGCTTCTTTTGTCCCATTTTTGGGTCTTTCGGTTACACAAATCGATATGAACTCAACGAAATCAATCATGTGCGCTTCACATTATTGTTAACGAAGGGTTTTAGACAAACCATACCTATAAGATAAGTTTAAATAAGTTTAACTCTCACATGCTTCACTATGCTTTGTTGGCCAACGAGCTCATGTAGAGATGAGCGCACAATCTAATCTCTTCTCTTCTTTTCTTTTTCTCTTCTTAGTTTTTTGGTTTTTTGAAGACTGAAGGACAAAACAAGAGACAAGGTCAAAATGGAATAGTTCAGGGTGCATTTGTAATATTTTGAAGTTCATGGATCGCTTAACAAAGTTTAAGGCCAAAAAAGAGGAATTGGATTGCTTTCCATTCCATTTTTTTTTAATAATTAACTCTTTTTGTTCATTATTATTTTCTGCTTCTATGAGGCTTGATTTGGCAAACACGCCTTTAGTGCATGGTCGGTTGGTCAGAGCTTTGAAGAATTAGGGAATGAAAGGGTTGGGCTAAGGATCATATCTAGAGCTAGTGGATTGTAAGAGGGTTACCAATCCGAACATAAAAAGGGGTTAAATACTTCCGCCGTTTTTTTTTTTTTTAAGGAAATTGTAGGAATAATACCTTTAGTGTAAATATTTAGGAATATTTGCCCTACTATTCAGATTTTTGCCCCATTGATTTTTTTTTTAACATAGTTAGAAGGCAAAAATAAATGGAGTAATATTTCAGAAATATACTCATTTGAGGGTATTTTTCCCTTTATTTTTTGTAACCCTAAAACTTAATTATTTTTTTCGAGTTGCTTCCTAATCTTCAACCAGTGGCCTATGCACCTCCCGAATGTTGTTGCTAAGGAATTGAAAAACATAATCTGCTAACATTTTAAAGTTCAGGGTGCATGACTTCTTTTTCGTATTCATGGGGCAAGGTAAAAAGTGACCACGATTAGAGAGATTTATAAAATTTATTCTTAGACGTGCGTATTTCCCTTCTTCTTTCCAACTAGAGCATGATAAAGATTGTCTTGATTTATGTACGGCAAAAATAATTATGTGCAAACGTAACGTACTTGACAAAAAGTTACACTCTTCATTAATTACTTTGTTTACTAATTTATGCAGGAATTGTCAGCGGGATTGCAGCAGCGTTACTGCCTTTTGGATCAAGGGACTTATACAGAACTGCAAGAGGACTAAGAAAGATCATACGCAGGAAAAATTTCTTCAAACTACATGGCGGTCAATTGTTAAAACAATTACTTTCAGAGGAAGGTGCTGGCGAGGAAATGACGCTGTTTGATTCAGGGGAGCTTGAGAGAGCAACTGATGGTTTTGCAACGGATAGAGTTCTTGGCCCAGGAGAACAAGACACAGTTTACAAAGGAATGATGGAAAATGGAAATGTTGTTGCGATAAAGAAATCTGAAGCCGTGGACGAGAGTGAAGTCGAAGAATTCATTAGAGAGGTTGTTAAACTTGCTAAATTTACCCATAGAAATGTGGTTAGACTATTAGGTTGCTGCTTAGAAACAGAAGAGCCTCTTCTGGTTTATGAGTATGTACCTAATGGAACTCTGTCTCAGTATCTTTGCGATGAGCAAGAGGAGTTTCCCCTTACGTGGGTGATACGCTTACGAATTGCAACCGATATAGCGGGAGCTCTTTCAGACTTACACTCGTCAGCTTCGTTCTCAGCTTACCATCGGGACATCAACTCTACAAATATACTTCTAGATGGAAAATACAGGGCAAAACTTGCAGGTGTTGGAACACCAAGATCAGCTGCCATTCGTCAAACAGATTCAACAACTGCAGAACATGACACAGTTGGTCTCGCGGATGTTGAAACATCAGTATTAGATGCAATTGATCAGACAGATTCGACCACTGTAGAACATGACACAGTTGGTCTCACAGATATTGAAACATCGAGACCAGATGCCATTGATCAGACAGATTCGACCACCGTAGAACATGACACGGTTGGTCTCACAGATATTGAAACATCAAGACCAGATGCCATTGATCAGACAGATTCTACAACAGCAGAACATGGCACAGTTGGTCTCACAGATAATGGAACATCAAGGTCAGATATCATCAATCAAACAGATTCGACAACCACAAAACAGGGCATGGTTGGTCTCGCGGATAATGGGACATCAAGGTCAGATGCGATTGATCAAAGAGATTCGACAACCGCAGAACATGGCACAACTGGTGAATTAAATCCAAAAGACACTCAATCAAGGCAATTTGCAGAGAAGAGTGATGTGTACAACTTTGGAGTGGTTCTCGTTGAGCTTTTGATTGGACAAAAACTAGTTTCCATCCAGAAATCAAAACAAGGTAGAAGTCTGGCAACATATTTCATTCAATGCATTGAGAAGAGGAGATTGTTTGAAATTGTTGATGCTAGAGTGAAGAAGGAGGGAAAAAGACGCTCAATCATAGAATTTGCGAAACTTGCCAAACGATGCTTGATATCGAATGCAAAGAAACGACCGGCAATGAAAGAAGTTGCAGCTGTGTTAGAAAATATTCGAGAGTCAGAAAAGCCCTCAGACGCCGATGAACAACGTTATGAGGAGGATGAAACGTTTACCTCGTTAACTTCAGCAATAGACGACCTTACCGGTTCATTATTTTGAGGTCCATATACATTCATACATATATATATATATATATGCAGGTAAGTTTTCTTTGCTAGGTGCCTGTTTTTCCATCAGTACTCTGTGCGTCTATACATCTATCTCTGTGTGTGTGTGTATATCTCTATGTTTATATATATCTCTATGGAATGTGTTGATATTTTAGAATTATGTTTTCGTTCTTCCTTTTGTTTCGACAGCAAGCACCTGAAAATTTGTACTGTCGTGTGTGGGATAAGAATGTTACTATGCTTGAACAACTCTAATAATTACCTGTGTGTTAAGTTATGACTTCTTTTTTATGCAGTTATGTTAGCATCGCTAGTTGTGATTATGATTTAAGTGAAAATTTGTTACAGTATGAGAGAGAGAGAGAGAGAGAGAGAGAGAGAGAGAGAGATTGCGGATGACCCTTTCAAAACCTACAAAAATAAATGTTGATGTCCCATTTTTTAATTAAAAAGATGTTCCTTTCCCTAAAAATATGACGTGACAAATCTTTGATTGATTTTTAGTAAATCATTGATTTATCTTAATAAAAACATATTTCCCGAATTGCGGAGGATATCTCATGGGCGATCACTTTCATGAAACAACCAAGGTGTTGGAGGAGATCCCGCCGTCAATCTCCTCTGCACATCCTATCAAATTGTGCATAAAATCTATTTTAAGGGAGGATTTTTTTTTCTCCCTTTAACAAAAAGGCCGACATTTTCATATAAAAATTCAGAATTGTATATTGTAAAGTATTTTTATAGAATATTTATATCTGCTTATTTTGTTTTTGAGGGTATTTATATCTGTGTATTCGTTTAAAGATTATATCAACATTTTTAAAACATATAAACTCTATATAAATACTGAAAAGAAAAATTGTCCTTATCCAGAAGCAATCATGTTATATCAGGATTGCAGAATTGTTAAAGTCACCTTTTAGATTTAAAATTCTCATCTGTTAGGGTTAAATTTCATAACTCATCTGCCATAATATACATGATAACATATATTATCAGAGAATATAGATCGACTCATGAGATAACAGTATCTAGAAACTAGAATGAGTCATCAGTTAGTACAGAATCAACTAATGAGTTATCCAAGTTAAAGATTTAATATCTGAATAATTAGGAAATTAGTCTTTTCCAAATGATGGGGTTCAAATAATTCAAATAGGACTAATATGAGATTATTCCTCTATTAAATAAGACGAAATTCATATAAGAAGATCTATTCAAGAAAGGATAGGATAGCTCTACTTATATTTGAATGTACAGAATTAATAAGTTCAAATTGGAAAACTAGTAACATTTATTACGAACTCCTACAAAAAGGATGCTTCCTTCTAGGCCATCTAAACTCTCTTGAAATCGCACAATTTATTCTCCATATTCTCTTATCTTATTTCTTCTACGAATCCCCTCTTAATTTCTTCCCATTCTGGCTCCCAAGCATCTTTATAATCATTATTCAAATCATAGTGAAAACCCTTAGATTACCTATAGAGGACATAACTTTTTTTTCATATGATGCGTATGTGACCTCTTATTTAGGATGACCAAGGTCCTTTATTTTTACTTGAATTAGATCCATATAAACAAAACTCCCTCTTGCCCTTGTTAATTCCAAGAATAATCAATCTTGCAATTGAGAGATTTTTGTTTTTATAGGGTCCAGTTTATGTAAAAAAAAAGACCCAAATCACTCTTAAAAGTAGATCACGTGTTAATTATATAAAAAAAAAAAAAAAACATGTAACATTGTTTTCAATGGGGATTAATTACAACATATTTCAAAATTTGAGGGGTCAATTACCAAGATTTTTAGTTTAAGAACTAATTTATTAAATGCAAGAAGATTAAGAGGCAATTACACTGAAGGAGGAAAAAAAAAACACTTATTAAGACTTGGATAATGTATGACAACTAAATTATGAACCTTTTCGACGTAAAAGCTCATACATTTGTATGTCCTCTTTTGAGAATTATAAAGCTGCTCGGTGATGCAAAATATTACTGTGGAGTTAGAATGGCATATGAGATTTTTACGTTTTAAACTAGGGTAAACAAATTTGTACGAGACTTGGACTATTTTTGATAAGAGATGAAAGAAATAAAAAAAGAAAAAAGAAAAAAGACATTATATTATATATATAAAAAGAAAGCTGAAATATAATGTTCCTTCCAATACTGTGTTTCCATTTTTACCCCCCGTCCGCCCAACTTGGTGTTCCCAGCCCGGTTCCCCTAATTTTTTTGATTTTGTCTTCTAGCTTCTCATTTTTCCTCCTCTCTCATGTTTTTAGGTTATTTTATTCTCTCATTTTCTTCTCTCTTCGCCTTCTCTACTTTTTTATTCTGGTTCCTTATTTTTTGATTTCCTCCATTGGCTTTTCATTTCTCCTCTTCTCTCTTGTTCTAGGTTTTTCTCTCTGTTTTCTTCTTCTCTCTTCGTCTTTTTTGCTGCCTCTTTTATTTGGGTTTTGAATGGTTTGTCTTTTTTTCTGTGCATTTTTGTCAAATCCTTCGCCATTGGTGAGATCTTTCTTTCTCTTCTTCTTCCTTCTTTGTCTTTTTCTTTGGCTTTACACTAGGTTTTGGGTGATTTGCCTTCTTTTTTTTACTTCACTTTTTCATATAATTTTTTCATTGGGTTATCTTTTTTTTTTCGTGCTTCTTATTCGTTAGATTTTCTTTTGTTTTTCTCTTTTTCTTTTTTTTTTTTTGGCTTTGGCTGAATGTGCTTTTGTTTTTGGGTTTCTTCTTTTCCCCTTCATTTCATGAGTTTGTTTGAGGCTTTAGATGGTTGTTTCTGTGCTTAAAGGGATATTTATTTCTTTTTTTTTTCCTGTGGTTTTGAGTGAGGATTATGATTATGATTTTCTAATTTTTTCCTAGCAGTTTTTTCTTTCTTTTTGGTCTATCCTCTTCCTTTTTTTTTTTTTTTGGAATTCCTGATGAATTGCATTACGGTTTCTTTGTGTTTTTGTTTGGCGTTTATTGTTTTGTTTTCCTCTGGGATGACCTGCAATACACACCACAGCAATGCTACGGGCACTTTCGCTCGTATATTTGTAAGTGAAAAATATTGTTTGGCAGCATATTTCATGCAATCCATTGAGGAGAATAACTTGTTTGATATTGCTGATGCCAGAGTGATGAAGGAGGCAAAAAGAGACTCGATCATAGCATTTGCAGAACTTGCCAAACGATGCTTGAATTCGAAGGGAAGGAAATGACCGACAATGAAAGACGTTGTAGCTGTGTTGGAAGATATTCAAAAGTCAGAAAAAGCTTATGGTGCTCATGAACCAAATGTTGAAGAGGTTGAATATGTGATACAAGTCCCTGATCAGCCTTGGGATTTATTTTCTTCCTTTACACGGTCGGCCACTTTTGATCAACCTGCCGGTTCATCCGGTTCATCATCTGATGAACTCCCACTAATCTCGCACTTTACTCAATGATATTTTCATCGATAATCCATCTGAATCTCTCATGAAATCCAAGCAGAGCTTCTTTGTTGGGTGCCTGCTTTTCTCTTGTTGTGTCTGTCTGGTCCTGGCTAAATATTTCTGTTGTTTAGCCACGTATATATAATTTTTACTCTGCCAAATATAATAAACTTTATCACGACACAATTTCTCATATCAGATATGCTAATTTTTGGAGTGATATTGGCTTTAAATACAATTGTACGGATATTACTGTTCAACGACTTGATAATTATTATCTCTATGCTAAGTTGTGACTAGCTAGTTGTTATTAAACTACTCCCTAAATGAACATCATGTCATGCACTCGTCCTCCCGCGATGGTTTACGCTTGCTGTTGGTGCCCTTCCTTAAGCAAACTTCAACCGCAGTCGATTGCCAATCTAGAACTTTATGATCGGTTCCATATCCGTAGTGCCTTTGCTTCTATTGCCTCTGCGTTTTCTCCAGACTATTAGAAACCTGTAAATGGTACCGCAGTTCTCCAGGAGAGCACCTGTGGCTTCAAAATGCCATGTAGTCGGATCTACGTAAATTTAAACAACCCTTTATTTCACTATTGAATAACATCAAATTGAGCTTCGTTAAAGATATACAGAAATAGCTTCCTAATTCATACGATGAGTAATCATTCATGTCAAATACATTTAGGGTCGTATAGCCAGACCCAGTGTGATCAAAATTCAGGCTACACATTGGCCCTCTTCCACCCTTGCATGCCGAATCAAGTATTCCAAGTTCACCAAATAGTTGCTGCGGGTTAAATCTTCATCGTCCTCTTAGATGAGTCAGGTAGACTTGCCTCCAGTGACGAAGCTAGAATTTGTTACGAGGAAGGACTAACTACAGTAAATACTTGAAGTGACTACTATTTTCTTGATCGCTGAGTTTGGATGCCTTCAAAATGTTGCGTAATAGCTTTATTACAGAGGTTATCACAAGCAAATTGGTTATTCATTCATTGTTTTTACATTCAACAAATAGATGATTCTTCATAATATAAGCAGAAAATGCTCTCCCCAAAATAACAATCGCAACTTAAGCTCGTTAATTGTAGCCCTTAAACTTAAAATGTCAGTAAAATCACCCATTTTGTTAACATTCCATCAATTGATAAATTTTGTTTTGCCCCTTGAACTTTGGCCACTATTTGCCCGAATTTTAAAAACTAGTGTTTATTCATTTTAACTCTAAACTGTTATTAAATCTCCAACTATTATATGTCAGTTTTTGAAGTTCAAAAGAGTAAGGTTGAAGAGTGATTAAGTTCAGATGTAAAAATAAATAATAATAATAATAATAATAATCTAAAATAATAGTAATGCACTACATTGCTTGGGAAAATTGAGAAAATTGTGTGTTTATGTTTTTCCCCCCTTTCTTAGGGGCTATTTAGGGTATGGTTTTGGAGGCATGGTTTTGATATCTCTAAGTCAAAATATGTTTGCTTCTTATATTTCTCCAAACCTCTAATAATATATGCATGCATTACAAGGTATTAATTTTTTACTATATATTTTAAAATTTCGATACACTTATTTCTATATCAAATTTTTTTCTAAAACATTTATCTCAAATACAATCTCCAAAACTATATCTGGTTTCTAAAACCAACATCTCCAAACACCCCCTAATACTTGTTTGGATTTTTGACTTTTATATTTATCTAATTAAAAATTAAAAAACTGAAGCTTCTATAGCATGAGCAATAATTCAAAAATGTACTTTTGGAAGGTAATCCTAAAAATCACCAAGGATGAACCTGGGTGAAATTGTAATAGGAAATTCTTTATGAAAATAATTAAATTAAATAATAAGACTTTAAAATATTTAAAACAAATAATAAATTTTCTAATTCAATGGAAAATTTATGTGGTAAATATATATATTAAAAACATATTATTTACTTCAATTATTTTGTGAAGGGTAATTAATGTAAATAAGTCTTTTTCTTTATGGATTGGAGATAAATAACATAATTTTAAATTTTTTAAAATTAACAGCATAATCTATTTTATAGATGATTAAATTTTATTCGCTAGTTAACTATCTTTTGGAATTGATATTTAGTTGGTTCTTGAGATTTTTTGTTGGTTTTATGTGTGTTTTTGTGTTTGGTTTGTAGTTTAGGTGAAGTCCCAATGATTTGTTCAATTTGAGCAATTTGGGGAGTGTTTTAAAGAAAAATCTAAGTTGGGCAAAAAAAAAGTAGCACCCCTACTAGATTTTCGGGTGCTTAGGCGCTTAAAAAGAGCAAAAATACACTAAAAACAGAGACACTAGCGTCTAGACACTGGGTTAGTGGTACCTTGGCACTACATAGCCGCTAGATGCTAAGTTTATAGTGCCACAGCTCTAAGTGTAATTATGAACTAATTTTCTTATTCTAGAGTCGAGATATAGCCGATGCTTGATATTATGTTTTGACTACCAATTTATTTTAAGAGGTTTTTCATTTAAATTTATTGTTTTTTTATCATTTTCTTAATGCTTCTAATTTATTGGCTATAAATTGAATGATTTTATACTTAGAAATTGACACTCAGGAAAAAGAATTTATATATGTATTGAGTAATACAACTTAGTATTTTATAGAGTTCAAGAGGTCTATAAGTCCTTTGAAGTCAATTAATAGAATCCTTGATTGTAATGAGTTCTACTCTTGATTTTTATAGGGATGTCAAAATTGAGTTTTCAGAATATTTTCGCTCAACACTCAAAAGAGGGAATTGAATATATTAGGATTTTAGACTTCTAAATTAGGAAAAATTGATTACTTATATATTGGTATGAAAAGACGTAGTTGACGACTAGATGAAATCAAACATCTAGATTATTTGTTAATTGATTTCTTCTTAATTGTTTTCCGAATCATTTAGTTTTATTTTGTTTTGTTCTTTTATTTTAATCTTGCTTTGTTTTATTATTGTGATTAATTTTTCTAAATAAAATTAAGACTGTCCAATTACGGTACTTAGTAAAAATTCGATAATGAACTCTGTGCATATGACAACCTTTTTTCACTAGTTTACTATTAAAACTTGACACCGTGCACCTGCAGGAGTTTTTTGAACATTTATGCCCATGTAATATTCCATTTTTACCATAATCATCTCTTTCACATCTAGTGAAACACTACCGCAATCTCACCACTGGATTGTACCAACACAGCAATCTCACTACGATCTCATATCTCTCTCCTCATCTCTCACTCTTTTCATCTCTCTCCGCGCTAGTCTCTCTCTTTAGCAGACGATTCATACGGCAACCTGCATGTTCTCCCTAGCGACTTGCTATTGTATCTGTCACATGTGATCTCATCAATGAGCTACAAGCAATGAGGATGAGGCAATAGCAATGAAGACAGAGATGATGCAACAAGGACCAAATCGGTAGCATGAAGCACAGCTCTAGTGGCAACGAAGACAATGTGACCGTGACGGAGATAAAGAGATCATTGTGATTTGGCAAATGTCAAAACGAGTTCCTAGTGACTGCCAACCTCCTACAACAACAACGAAGTTTGCAAGTTGGTTTTGGCATGACAATGATGACGACTCCTGGACGCAACAGGTTATCTTTAAAAATGTCTATGTTGACGTCTCAATGGCACCTCCAAGAATGATGGTAACGATGAGGTGTGGCGGTTGAATTTCTGTTGAATTTAGCGTGGTTTGGAGTTTAGGCAAATTTTGAGGGCTAGGGTTAGGGTTCATACAATTTTTGGGACTATTTTGTAAAATTGAAAAATAATAATTTACCAAAATCGATAAATTAATGATTTGTGAAATTAATAATTTATACCGGTAAAAAATAAAGGTAAAATGAAGAATTTACAACTAATGGCACTAATAAAGTAATGATTTACGAGATCAAAAATTTACACAAATGAAAACAGTTATTGTTTACGTGTAAATAAATGATAAACTGTTTCCTAAAAAAATAAATAAATGATTTACCAAATAGTAAATTATTTATCAAAATTAGAAAATAAGTGATTTATTGTAACAATCGGGAAAATCCATACTTCTCGGAAAATAAATACACAATGAATTTAAGTGTTAAAATATGAAATTAAGTGATTTAATATTGTTTAGAACTAAATAAAATATTCTAACAATGTTAAAAAATGAAAAATGATTAATAGTGATATTATGTGTGTGCACGTATGTGCCACTCACAGTATCAAGAAATAGGTCAAGATGATATTATCTTGACATAAAACTGATAAATTCGAGTTCAGCACTCCCAAATTAGTTAGGATAGCTTATCAGCACGCTCAAATTTGATAATTGAGCACAAGGGTAATTTTTGACCGAAAATTCGCAGTATCGGAAATGGGTCAAGATGACCTCAGATCAAAATAAAACTGATATATTTGGATTCAGGACGCCCAAATTAATCAGGATAGCCCATGTTGAAATTTTGGGTGAAAAAGTATATAAAGAGCGGGAAAAAGTGGAATTTTCTCATTTGTCTACATGCTCTCTCTCTCCTCATTTCTCTTTCTCTCTCTACCCGAATATGTACAATAATTGACCATCGGAAACGGTGTCCGTTTTCGATACCGCCGGTGTCATCGGAAAGCTCTCGCCGAGCTGAGTCCGATGGTGGGTCGACGTGACGGAGCAGCCGCCAGAACAAGCCGCACACGCCGCCTGAAGGTCACCGGAGCCGAAATCTTCCCGGTGAGATTTCTCCGCCGTCCGGCCACCATTTGCCACGAAACCGGTCCCAAAATGTTCATGGTGAAGAGTACTACAAAACCCAGGTGGTGGATCGCCTCAACACCGGCGGAATCGTGCCGCCCGAGCTTCGACAAATCCGGTGAAACGCCACCATGGAGCCGCCGTCAAAACCGTCGATTCCGGCCGAGTTGAAGCACGTCGTTGGTGCAGACATGACCGCAGGGTTGAGGGGAGCAAAAGCCCTCAATCAGTTTTGGGAAAAAGTCCGGCACGACGGAGCTCCACCGTCGCCGCCGTGGCCGTGACTTTCGAGGGGATTTTCCTGCGATTGGGGCCTCCAAACATGAAATTGAGGCTACCAATGGATTCCTCTCATCGAGATCTTCAAGATGGACTACCCACTTTCCACCGTCGCCGCCGGTCAACGGCGACCGTTGACTAATTTTGAAAGTTTGGCCCGTTAGCCTATTTTCGACGTTCCGGACGCATCAGCGGAGTCGGATTTGCAAGACGGGACCTCAGATATGAAGAACGAAGAATTAGAGTTTATACCGTCGAGACCGAACTGCAATTCGGTATAAATCCCGACACCTTTACGTTCCGCAATTTAATTGTTTGGGACTATTGTATGATTTTATAATTATTGGTATGAAAATTATGGAAAAGAATGTATGTAAAAAAAAAAAAGAAGAAAATGGCTGTCATGGAGAAAAAGAAAAATATGTGATAATATAACGATTTTACGTAAACAGTATGAGTTTTACGCAAAATCTAGGCCTCTGGTATAGTATGTGATAGAATTAGATTAGGATAGATGGTTTTCAGACGTTTCCTAAACGTTGAAACCCCAAAAATTAAAGGGAAACTCTGCCGAAATTTCTAAAAATGACACTAAGGATAATATGGGAAAACGAGGGGTAAAATATGATCGGGAAGGGAACCCGAGCCCCCTCTAGGAAGTAGGGCAAGGAAAAAGGAAGAGGCAAGTCATAATTAGTAAACCGACCCTTCGAAACCCTAGAACGCAAGAAAAATATGAAACCGACACTTAGGTCGGAATAGTACTTCCCGAGGGCCGAGAATGTGAAAATTGGTAAAATGATAAGAATTGATCCGTAAAAGGCCTGATATGATTTAAAAAGTTAATTAGATGATTTTGGGTTTAGAAAATCCAGCCTAAATATAAAAATGAAAATATTATGATTAAACGACCCATTAAGGGCAAAATGGTCATTTTGCCCACAGATTCTAAAATTATGGGAAAAGAGCCCCAATGACCTTAGAATAGGTTAATGAAGTTTGTAAAAGCCAAAATTGATGTTTAAGTTATGAAAAATCACGTCAATGGTAAAATTGTAATTTTATCAAAAGTTAGGGGTAAAATCGTAATTTTTCAAAAAGTTGGGGAAAAATTCAAAAATGGCCATTAAGGTTTAAAAAGTTGTCCTAAGGCTATAATTGAGGGTTATAAGATCAGAATCAAGCTTTTTAATAAAATAAAAGCTATAAATGAAAATGTGATTAACGGACAAAATTTGTCTGTAGGAACCTAATCCAGAAGCGACAAAGGACGTCTATGAATTCCAAGAAGAGGATAAACACGCTATGAGTAAGTTTAGACATTTAACCGTCTGCAACTATGAACAAGCTTATAGTCTTATATGTTTTGTATGTAAATGTCATGATGTGATTTATGATGATGATATAGTAAATGCTATAGCAATGTTATGATGATGTTAAAAGATATGTTTTAATAAAAAATTATAAAAATATATATATAAATATATGTATATATTGAATTATGAAGGAAACGTATTATAAAAGCTTTATGAGAGTAACGATGTGATAAAGAGGGACAGAAGAATGGAAAGAGTAAGAATGGGAATATTATGATAGAATGCATAAGAAAGAGATGAGATATGAAAGGAAAGAATAGGTGTTTTATGAAAAGTTTTATGGAAGTTAAGTATTGATTGATAGAGCAACGATGATCGGTGATGAAAGAAATTAAGAAATGGATGTTTTATGAGATCGAAAGGATAGATGTTTTATGAAATGATATGAAAGCAAAGAGTTAGACAAGAAAGAGAAGAAATGATAGGTTATGATGAAAGGTATGATGAAAGGATTAGAATATAACGATAAGATGTGATTGATAGAATAGAACGATAGGCTATGATCGATAGGAATATAATGATAAGATAAACAGAGAATAATTGTCTACACATAAATAAATGTATTTTAAGTAATATGTGCTATATATGCTATGCTAAAGTGTGATTAACATAATTCACACAAGTAAAGTAAAGAATTAAGAAAAGAAAAAAAACCAAAGAACAAATGTTCTATGAAACGTTTTATGAAAATGAGAAAGGAAAGATTATGAATGTCATGAAAAAGATGTACAACGAAAAATCAATATAAGAAAAATAAAAGCCTACAAGTTAATAAGACTGAAAATTTAAGTTGTTAGCGTACCGGTCTCCCTACAAGGTCGAGACTTCCGGTCTATATCCTCCGTGTTGATGTGGTGCTACCCCGAAGGTGTGGTAAATTATAGATTGGAGCAACCCCGAAGGTGAGGTTTTATGTGACTGTGAGGTAGGTTGGTGGGTAGCTCCCCCTCCTCCCACTGTCCGCGTGCAAATAGGTACGTCCAACAACGGGCCCAACTAAAGGAAAGTGGAAAGAAAGTAAACGAAAGGAGAGTGAAAAGAAAGGAAAGGAAAAGAAAAGGAAAGAAAAGAAAGGAAAAGAAAGTGCGTGAAAAGAAAAGAAAGGAAAAGAGAGTGTGTGAAAAGAAAAGAAAGCAAAGAGAGTGTGTGAAAAGAAAAGAGAGGAAAAGAGAGTGAAAAGAAAAGAAAGGAAAAGAGGGTGAAAAGAAAAGAAATGAAATAATACGAAAAGAAAAGAAAAGTAAAGAACGATAAGAAGAGAAACGAACGATAGAAAAAATGACATAATGAAATCGATGAAAAATAAATAAATAATAAAACGAAGTTAAAAGAACATAATAGAATTAATATATGTGATGCGATGTGTTTGATGTTATATGTATGGAATGACACGTTTTCACGTGATGTTATGCTAGTATATATGTTACTAGCTTTTAAGATATGAAATGTTAAGAGATGATGATAAAGCGATAGAAAAGTTATAAAGTTTTAAAACAGAAAGTTAAGAAATGATAGGAATGAAAAGCAAAGAAATAAAAAGATTGGATTAGAATGATAAGAGATGATCGATAGAATGATAAGAACGATGAACGAAGAGATAAATGAGCATGAAGAAGCTAACATAATATGTTATGTTTCGGGAATATGTATAGACGATGTGTACGATGTGTATACACGTGATGCCATATATTCTAGTAATAATATATATTACTAGTATTTATAAGTTAATGAATGTATATTTGAACTTACTGAGCATCTAGCTCATTAGTTGTTTATATGTTGCCGGTAAGCAATCTGTTAGTTTAAAGTAATATGATGGACAACGGACGGATCTGCACGTGCCAAGAGACTGGGCGAGGGTATGGTACTACCATGAGTCTTTCGCTGAGCGTTCAAAAAGGAAGATGAAAGAAAGAAATTTATGAATTATATGTTATAAGAGTATGATAGAGTTATAGGCATAGTATGTAAGTTAAAAAAAAAAATTTTTTTGCTATAGAAATTGCTTCCGCTTTTAAAATGAAAACGTTAAGAATAGAAAGTTAAGTATGTTAAGTAAGAGGATGACGACCCACGAGGTTGCCAGCCATCGCAGTCAGCATTAGAGCTCGGCTGGTTGGTATGGTAACGTACGTGGGGGGCATCACATTTATCACATAAGAAAATGATTTACCAAATTTTGATTTATCATAATTTATCAAAATCAATAAAGTTTTTTTTTGTTTATAATAGTAAATTTAGGTTTACGTGGTAAATTTTTTTATTTATAAGAGTAATAATAAAAATTTAAAGATAAATTATAGATTTACACACATAAATAAAGAATTTACTTACTTTATTTATACATGAGGGAAATATTTAAAATTTTAAGTTATGATATATCATAATTTATCAAAAATATACCATTTTTCAAAAATCTAAAACTTTTATGTTATTTATTTTTATTGAAATTAGTTTTTGACTTATTTCCCTCCTCCCTTTTCTGAAACTGAGATTCATTGATTCTTTTTGGATTTTAGAATTTTCTTTTTAACATATTCAGTTTTTTTATTTTAATTCTTTTAAGAGTTTCTTTATGACATATCCCATGAGTCCCAACCGTGCCCCTTCTTTTAATCGATCCTTCGTCTATGTGTTTCATTGTTTGAACGTCCTCATGTTTTGAATCATAACACTTTTAAATTTTAAAAATTTACGCACATCCAAGTCCAATCATTGAAAAACAGTTCAATCTAATTTAAAAATTACCTTTCAATAACTGATTATACTATCGATAACTGCTCATTTTCAAAAATACATGTATATATCACTGTTCTGAATAATTCCCTTGAGTGTTTTCAAAATTTAATAGTTTCTTTTATTAGGTTTTTTTTAAGTGACATTTATTAGAGTTTTTAAAAGTTTTTATTATACTGTTTTATTCAGATTGCTTAATTTTAAATCAATAATATGTTTAACTTCTTATCATTAGTTATTTGTATTTTAGGATAAATATATAATTATTTATTACGAGTCTCTCTCTGAAAAAGTTTCAAAAAACTTTAATTACGAGAGTTTCAAAAGTTTCTCACTATAAAAGTATCAAAGTCTCTTTTTATGAAAATTTCAAAAGTTAATTTATTTTAGTGCAATTGCACCTTATTTATAAGAATTTCAAAAGTTTAATATTTTTTACCTTCTACTATAGACCTCTAACAACACTCTAAACATTTCTTATTAAAGTGATAATGGTGTAATCCAATGAGCTTATTCGAAAATATTTCAAAAGAAAAATGGAAGAAGTCTAAATCTGAATTTTATATATATTTTTCTTTTTATCAAGATTTTAAAAGTTACTAATCTTTCGTATATTGATGCTATAGGTTGGTAGCTAAGATGGTGGATTCAAGCTTATAGGATTTTTTTAAACAACAAACAAATATCTTGGTTAAAATCTTCATTTCATAAAGTCAAATACATTAACAACAATCCAAATTTTGAAGAACTCGTCTTGTTATTATAATAAGTTTGGAATTTTATTATCAGATATTATTAGCTTATTATCTTTTTTAAAGAGTTAAGTTATGTCTTGTATATCCAAAAGTTAATAGTGTTATTCATTTCTTAACATCTTATGCTCTTAATATAGATAATAAGCTTATTTTGTTGGAGGACTCATTTCTACCTATAGAACTATTATTGTATCAGACTCTTTCTGTTTATAATAACGTGTTCTATATTCTTAAAAAAAAAAAATGATATCCATCTCTTCCCTTGATTCTTGGGAACATTAGAAAATGCTACAAAATAATGCTTTGGATAAATTTTTATCATAAAAGAAAAAAACTCTTACAAAAAAATGCCAATTAGTAAATGAAACATTTATTAATAAAAATGTTATTTACCATTATTCTGTAGGTAAATGCTTGATTTAAATGAAACATTTACTTTGTGCTTTGTTAATGTTTCATTAACCATTTACGTTCAATTATTATTTTTATAATTTTCTCTCTCTTTTCTCTTTCCTACAGCCATCACCTCCTCGCCAGAAGGTCTGATCCGTTTGCCAACAGCTACCATTGCCTGATCTCCAACAAGGAGCTCAAGTCCCTTGGCTTGGTCCTCCAGCACATCGTCGACCTTAATCTCCATTAATTCAATGCTGATGCCGGCCTTGTTCTCTCTCTGAACAGTGATCAAGGATAGATCTAAGCAAGTTGATCTGACGACAACATTGTCCCTCCGTTCTCCCTCTGGCTGTGATACAAGTCCTTCCTCGTTTAGTCTGCCAGATCGCGACTGAGAGAATGAGTGCTGCTTCGGAGATCCTTACATGAGGTAGATCCTAGCTTGCTGGTGCTGGATGAATCTCAGATCTATGGCTTCAAATCGCAACACCTCTGAATCATTGTTGCATGTCCGATAGCGCGCCATGGTTGTTTAGCCGTTGCAGTTTTTCAGTTGTGGAGACTGCTAGAGAGAGAGAGAGAGAAAAAAAGAGTGGATACGGAGAGGTGAGATAAAGAAAAATAATAATAACAAAATTTTAGGGTTCGTTTGGTGAACACATTGCATTTGCATTGCGTTTGAATGCAATGTATTGAATGCAATTTGTATTTAGAGGAAAAGTATTAGCATTGCATTTGAATGCAATGTGTGTTTGGGGGAAAAGTATTTGAATTGTATTTTAATAATAAATATGTGATGTGATGGGTAAAAGTAGAGAGAAAAAAAAGAGGGAGAGAGAATATATGATGTAATTAATAAAAGTAATAGAAAAAGTGAAATAATAAATAGTGATTGTGTTTGATTTAAAATGTGATGTGATTGGTATTTGAATGAAATGTTTTTGTATTAGGGGGAAAATTGCATTGCATTTAAATGCAATGCTAAAAAAATTTGTGTCCCAAACACTAGCTTAATTTGCCTTATGAAAATGATTTTATGACATTTTTTTTTTAAGTTTTGAGATTGTGGTAAAAATCAATCCATGCTTACAAATTGTAGCATATACTCTACTTATCAGATAATTAGGGAGTTTGCCATAAAAATGAAGTATGGATTGATTTTTATCACAAGTAAAAAACTCTTATAAAAAATATCATAAAGATGACATCATTAATTAAATTATTTTTATTTTTAGATTTTCCCTCTCACTCTTCCTCACCTCCACTCCCTATCTCTTTCCTCTTCCTCAACACCCTACCTTTTTTATCTCTTTCTCCTCACAATTTGATATCATCCCATCCATCGCCGCCGCAGTCGCCAAAGCTTCTCACAATTTTAATTTGCCTTATGAAAATGATTTTATGACATTTTTTTTAAGTTTTGAAATTGTGGTAAAAATCAATCCATGCTTACAAATTGTAGCATATAGTCTAATTATCAGATAATTAAGAAGTTTGCCATAAAAATGAAGTATGAATTGATTTTTGTCACAAATAAAAAACTCTTATAAAAAATATCATAAAGATGACATCATTAATTAAATTATTTTTATTTTTAGATTTTCCCTCTCACTCTTCCTCACGTCCACTCCCTATCTCTTTCCTCTTCCTCAACACCCTACCTTCTCTATCTCTTTCTCCTCCCAGTTTGACATCATCCCATCCATCGCCGCCGCAGTGGCCAAAGCTCCTTCACGCTGGATTGGAGCTAGTACCCCCCCCACAACCACACTCTCTCTTTCCTTACAGTCTGATCTGAAGTTGCCGAGCCCCACAAGAAGATTTGGATGGCAGAGATTGGCCATCGGGCTAAGATGGTGCTGTCAAAAGAATATCGCAATCTATGACTATTCGACGTCGGATTTGCCATCCCGCCATTGAGATCGTGAGCTTCAATTTCATTCTCTTTCATCGCCAGCATCCTCAGCCACGTCTGTGTTACACCAACACGGTTGAGCTCTAGATCCACCATCTCGCTGCCAAGATTGCGAGATCACAAGGTCCAACTCCATTCTCCTTCAACACCCGCTTCTTTAGCCTCGTCCATCAAGATTGACACTATCGAGGTCACCAACTATGGCAGGTCATAGATTCCCCGTTCATCGTTTACAATAAAATGAGAATTGGAGGCATTGTGGATAGGTGAGAAAAGAGGGGAACAAATTTAAAAAAATAAAATAAAATGTAAATATTTATGATATCATTAATGATATTTTATATAAAAGTTTTTTTTTTTACATGTGACAAAAATCAATCAATGATTTTGTGTCACTTGTCTAAAATTCCCTCAAATTATCCCTTGAATCTCGCGTCATCATTGATTTAGGATTGGGCCAGCCGAATAGGCCCAAACGTCGTAATGGGCCTAAACATATTAAGCCCAGAAATTGCCTCTCCAGCCCCCATGGAATCATGAATTGAACTGCCCTGCCATACAGCAGTTGTTTGCCTTACCCTCTTCTCTCCTCTGCTTTTCCTTACCATTCCCCGTCAAATACATTACTTCTATAATTTCTCCCCCAAAAATTGTACATAAAAAAATTAAAATTTCCCTATATAAACCCTAGAAATTCACCAGCGAAAACCTTCATCCCTTTTTCGTTCCGCTTCTCTCTCTATCCTCTCTCTCTCTCTCTCTCTCTTCTGTTGGAAACTTTTCAATTTTGGGGGAATTTTGGATAAGAGAGCAGCCTTTTTCTTATCTAAAACTTCATATTTCAAGCTTATGACTTCAAGTTTACAGGTTAGTCTCAAACTCGCTTTCAAAATTTTTGTTACTTTTTTTTTATTTGTGATTTTCGTCCTGAATCTCAGTTTGTCCATTTTTGCGTTTTCTGTTGAGGATTTTTCTTATTTAATTTGTCCGTATGTGATTCTTGGACGTTTTTTGACTTAAAAGCCTGAGGCTTTTGTCGTTTGGTTTGGTACAAAATGGAAAATTCAGCTAATCAGTGCTTGAATGTTCTGGGAAAATTTCTGCTTGGTTGCTGAGAAAGTCCCGGAAAGAAAAGGGGAACAATTTATGTTAATGTTTAGTATTTCAGTTCACATTTGGGAAAAAGTTTGAAGTTTTACTTTTTTTTTGGTACATTTTTTTTTTCTTGAATTAAAATTTGGGATTATTAATTAAAAAGGGAGAGAATTTGGGAGTTTATTAGGTGTTATTGCCTAAAAATGTATAGCTTTTTGCTATATTTTTTAATATTTGGTGGTCAATTTCAGTTTCTTTTGGTTAATTATTTTTAGCGTACCTTAGTCTGAGAAGAAGTACTAAGTAGTTCTTTGTAAAAAAGTGGCTTTTGTTGTTCCTAACTGTTGATTACGTGTTGTATTGTAATTTTTAGAATCCTATCACTTTAGAACTCTATATAAGTGATTATCGGTTTTTTATTATCCAGGTTCTTTTGAGTTAATGATTGGTGGCTAAGGGGGGAGAAAATGGCATTGGTCACTCATCAAATGCAGGTAATTTATGAACTGGCGCTGGAATATTATGTATGATGATTAGGTTTAATGGAGATTATGCCGTGTTGTTTTCTGTTAATTTACCACGTTCCGCACTATTTGCGCATATGATTTTTATGAATCTGTGTACATGCACTTCTTCTAAGTTCAAGATTGGCTTTTGATTGATACACATGCAAGTTGGGATAGAGAAAATGCCGATTGCTTCATGGTTTTGTGACAGCATTCTATCTTTATAACATGTATTATTAAGTGGTATCTTCCAATTGGTGGTTGCATTACTCAGCCTGAGTTTATGATCCCTGGGTTAGCAAAACCGACTTATGATTGTTTTTAGATATGAATCTCCGCCTCGCTGCCGTCATAACTTACTTTTCAAAATTGGGGAAAGGAAATGAATTGGCCTTTGTTCACTTAACATACATTTTATGCAATATCCATGTTTTTCATTTTATTCACCAAACGCACCTCCCACCACAACGCACACACCAATCTTCTGTGTTCAAGTTTCATCACATATGTTGTTATGTTAATTGGCCTTTACATAAATATATTTGTATGCTGGTGATTAATATTTCCCCTTCTCATTGACTACTTTCTAGGGTTCTTATGTAACATTTCCCTCAAGGCCTTTGCCATGGATCAAGGGAATCAAATTGAAGAGATATGTCACAACAGTTCACATGGCTGCAAGAAAAGATAGGCCTTTTTCACTAAAGCGGAATATTTATTTAAGGTGGGAAGTACTCCATCCTCAGATTCTTTGGATGTTTCTTCCTTAAATTGATATGCGAATATGCAAACCCCACACCAACACCAAACACCACAACGGCGTGCCCCCCCACACCAACCACCCCCAACACCCCCCCCCCCCCTCTTTACCCCCATCTTTCTCTTAGTAAGCGGTGGAATTGAAGTCTTACAACTGGTTGAACTTTTGATTGGATTTAAATGCTTTTATATGATTGATATTTACTTGGACGGAGTCTTAGTTTTAAAGAAAATTAAGTATCATAGATCGTTGGAGTAGACCCAAAGGGATAAGTATTAAACAACTCCAAATTTCAAGGTGCGGCTCTAAGAAATCGGGCAAGCCAAGAAAGGCATTGGTTTATCAAATGAAAGCATACGAAAAGAATGTGTCAAAAACTGTTGAGTTTGTTATCCTCTTTAAATTTCTTTTTTATACTTTTTCTTATGCTAAAACTTATTGTTTTAACCAATGAGATGAGTTTGGATAGTGGAAAAGGAATATACACACACACACACGCACGCACGCACACAAAAATTTTTGACTTTTATATGTTCACCTAGGTGTTTTTGAAATGTGTACCAATTTTTTGCTCTTTACGGTCCCTGCTACTTTCAAATCTGAAGCACTTTTATGCATGCTTGCAGACATATGCACAGAGAATATATATCATTTCTTTTTTTTTTTTTTTTCTTTTTTCTAATGACCAAATAAATTCAGAAAACTTATTCCACAGTGTAGGGGCTTCTTGCGTACGCAGACCAAAACTTAAAGCTTTGCAAATTTCAGCCTTTAAAGGTAGTGCTCAAAATGGCGAACCTGGAGGAAGAGCAAGTGGACCAAAGACTGCCAAGAACTCATTTAAATTAAAAGAGAGTGAGGGTGCTATAACAGAGTCTCGAGATGCAAATGAGATTTCACTTTCCTACTCCGAGGCAAACGAGGGCGTTGCATCATCCCCTGCTATTCACAGATTATTCAAAAAATGGTTGACAAACCTGCGCACACAATCCTCAGGTGACGTAGTGGATGACATTTTAGAAGAGGAACCATCTCCAAGGGAGGTATCAGAAACTGAACTAGGGACTGAGTATACTGAAAGGAATGAGATCCTAAGGACGGTTTGGTGCCATTTTCTGAGTCTGGATGTAACGATTAAGATACCCTTGCTGATTTTGTAAGTAAAATGCTGTCTATTTCTTCTTTTACTTTCTCTTACTCTGTCTATCTATCTCGACAGTTAGTCCACACACACACGCACACATATTTTATGGAAAATCTGTTTACAAATGCCTGGGATCAGCAGACAGATAGCCTACGTGAAGACAATTTTCTGGCATTTTTGAGATAATCTGGTTCATTTCCCTCCCTCTACTTCAGATGAGTTTAGTTTTTAGGAAATGTAAGGTGCACACTCCATCCATGTCAAGTTTAAGTTTCTTATGTAAACTGGGTTTTAAGTTCTGTTTTTGTCTGCTGATTATTGGTGATTCCACTAATAAACCGCAAGGAAAGTGATTAAAGAATTGCATATTGAAAGGAAATGGGTACATGAGCTAGCAGTGTGTCAAGGGTTTAACGAAGCCTAAATCTTTAACTGTTCTAGGGCCTTTTTATTTATTATTATTACTATTATTATTATTATTATTATTATTATTATTTTGGTGTTTGGCCATGGCGTATATCTTTGTGAGTGTTCTTAATTTGCTCTAATATTTGTATTCTGAAATCAACTTCAGCATCACATATTGGCATATTGCGTATTTGCAGTCTCATTCCTTGTGTAACAAATTTGGGATCTTTAAATTGTATCTATCTATCTATCTATCTATTATGTCTATGAACTCTGGATGCGAGATTGTGACAATTGTTTATTCATTTTTTCTCATGCTTATAATTCATCTTCTTAATCTGCAGCGTCCCTTTGTACCTGGCAGTTAATGTGCTGTACGGGGCTGAGGTTTCAAAGGAGTTAACTCCCTTGTGGGTTGCCGGGCCTTTAATTGTAGCTCTCTACATAAAGATGCTTCGGTGGTTATTTGCACTCTATGCCTGGACCTTCAAGCAAACCGTAAAATTGGTTACGAACTTACCAACATACTACAACAATCTTGTACAAGGAAAGCTTAAAGAGGAGTTCCGTTCTCGCATTTGGCAACCTATATTAAACATTAAAAATCTGAACTACAAGGAGTTTTCGAAAACAAAGCTGAAAGAATTGCGAGTTTGGATTGTGGAGAG
Source organism: Antiaris toxicaria (assembly GCA_035233585.1). Taxonomy (NCBI): domain Eukaryota; kingdom Viridiplantae; phylum Streptophyta; class Magnoliopsida; order Rosales; family Moraceae; genus Antiaris; species Antiaris toxicaria. The sequence goes on from CP141155.1 coordinate 6,530,815, forward strand.
GTACCTTGACTTTGTGGAGTCAATATGGCCGTATTATTGCAGGACGATCAGGTTCCTGAAGAGGGCTAATCTCATTTAGATTTTGAAGAGAGTGTAGTAAGAGAGGTCTTCAGTCAGATAGGGGCCAAATTCGAGTCGCTTCTGATGGTGACTTTTGAGGAAGTTTGACATTCATTAGAGACAGCTAGCCAACCCGTTTTTGCAATGGGGTTCTCTGTGTCTTTGAGATAGGCGAGGGACATGATTATGCGGGGTTGTCTGATGTCTGTAATTTTTTTCAAGGCAGTAATGTTATTTTTGGATGAGCTTGGTTCGATTTATTTCTATTGTATTTAAGCTTCCATTGTTGAGGATGCTTAATGAGATAGAACGATTCAAACTCGAGTCAGCAATAGAGTTTTGATTTCCTTAGAGTCTGTTGGAAAATATTTCTCCATTTCTTTATCTGTGATTGTTAATCCTTCTGCATTCATTGCTCCTCCATGTATATCCATGGTCATTTGTGTACCTGTACCACCTCCTTTGTCATAAGAAAGTTTGCAGGAGAGGTAAGGTTAAGAATAACTTGCATTTGAGTCTGGACATTGCTGCTTTTGAGACTTCTTCTCTGTACCACTTACACAACACAAGATGATGCCATTGATTTGATGCCTTGAAGGAAGGCATAAGCCATCACATTCCACGGGCACAACTACAAATGCAAATTTCTTCTTTAGCTAATTTATTCTTCTTTCCCTCCCTTTTTTTCTACCTGTTATTCCAAAGCCAACTCAAACAAACTTGTTTGAAACAGAACCATAGCCAACAAGATCGAATGATTAATTTCAAATGATTAATTTCAAATTTAGCACTAGAATGGTGGATGTTGCCGTACTTTGCCCCTTAATAATTGAAAGAGGGAATTAGTTTATCTCAAGCGTATGATGAGTTACAATTTTTGTACTCTCTTGCGACATCAATTTTCTCATAGATTTTTGATATCATATTGATCATGGGAGACGTTAATAACCTTAAACGATTAAAATCATTATAAAAAATTATCACTTTAATAACGAAAGTATTAAAGTTGCAACATATAATAAAATCAGAGTTTGCGCTATCTTGAGTTATAGAGAGTAAAGTGATACACTATTTATTATCATTAAATTTAAAATTAACCTTAATTTTCAATTTGAATGGCATGTCTATTTTTGAAAAGCGAAAATTTTTTTGTAAAAAAGGTGTTTGTTTAGTGTTTTTTCATCATTTTTCTTGCTAAAAAAAAAAAGAGAATATTTTTTTCAAATATGTTTTCTAAATTCTCTCAAAATATACATTTTCTAATACAATTTCTTCTAATTTTAAATAGTTTTTTATTTTTAAAAAGAAATTTTTTTTACATATTTAAACATTATTTTATTTTTAAAAACAAAAAAATTTTCTCATTCAAAATAAAAATATTTAGCTAGTGTTTGGGACACAAATTTTTTTAGCATTGCATTTAAATGCAATGCAATTTTCCCCCAAATACAAAAACATTTCATTCAAATACCAATTACATCACATTTTAAATCAAACACAATTACTATTTATTATTTCACTTTTTCTATTATTTTTATTAATTACATCATATATTCTCTCTCCCTCTTTTTTTTCTCTCTACTTTTACCCATCACATCACATATTTATTATTAAAATATAATTCAAATACTTTTCCCCCAAACATACATTGCATTTAAATACAATGCTAATGCTTTTCCTCCAAATACAAATTGCATTCAATACATTGCATTCAAACGCAATGCAAATATAATGCATTCACCAAACGAACCATTAGACCTCTCGTTTACGGGAGAAGGATAGATACTTCTTAAAATTATTAATGAAAGCGTATAAATATACGGAGTGAGGGTGCAAGAACAACAGTATTTTGTTTAGGGGTACAAGAACAATACTATCATGTTTTTTTTTTTTGAAAAAACAATAAAAAATCGTAAGCGAGTACGGTTATAATGTAAGATGAGAAATGAAAATAATAAGATAAAAGATGAGGCAAATCAAAATATCTGAAGAAATTTTCAAAAAAAAAAAATCTGAAAACAGTTTTAAACAAAAAAAAAAATGCAAGTGAAGCTGAACAGTAAAAAGAGCGCTAAAAGACGGAAATAAATCCACTGTGTACAAAAACAATTCTTCTCTCTGACTCTCTCTCTTGCTCTCTCTCCAACCCACGTGCAAACAACAGCAAACAAAACTCGCCGCAATCACTCAGTTTCACTTCTGAAAATTCCCACCTTAAAATCTCTGAATTTCTTCGCTTCCCACCACTTTGCTCCTTAATCTGTCGAATTTCTCATCTGGGTATCCATAATTTTCCTTCTATTCCAATGGGATCGCTGGAATCAATCGCTCACGTGCGGTTTCGGAGTCTGTGAAAGACTGGGATTCTTTGGCTGCTTGTTTTTCTCAAGAAAAAAAATGGCTGTTCGAGTTGGTTCCTCGTTCTCTTGTTTATTGTCCGCTGCACTTTATTCTCCTTTTCAGACCAGAAGTCCTTTTAAGGTATTAATTTATTTAGCATTGGTTGGTTTCTCGAAAAGGAAAAGAAAAAATGCTGCTAATTTTCTCGAAAATTTGATGTTTCAAGACGTGTAATTTAGGGATTTTTATGGGTCAGAGTTTAAGCTGAGTCTTGACATATTGCTTTGTGAGTTTTGAATGTTGCCACAAGGGGAAAAAATTACTTTGATGGATTTAGTGGAGTAAACCTATATTTATATATATAAATAATTAATTGAGTAGAACTATATATATATATATTGTGTGTGTGTGTGTGTGTGTGGTTATAGCTCAAGTAAAGTGAAATGTCTGTAGCTTTGATTGTTGTATTTGTGTAACTCTTGTACATAACCCTGTGTGATATGATATAGCCTTTTATCCATGCATTTGGTTGGGATTTTAAGAAAATTTTTAGACTTTAGAATTTGGAATAGCTCATTTAACTCCTTTATTAGTATTATTATTATTTTTTTTTTTTTTTTTGTTTGAAGAGATAAGTCAGTTATGGATTCTGCTGAATATCACAACTTCTACAATGCGGGCTTTTATTTAGCGGGAAAGGGGAAAAAAAAAATCTGGCTGTTATAATGGAATTGTTAGTCATAGACTTTTTTTTTTTTTTGGGTGAAGGGATAAGTCACATTTGGATTCTGCTGAATATCTCAACTTCTACAATGCGGGCTTTTATTTAGCGGGAAAAGGAAAAAAAAATTCTGGCTGTCATAATAGAATTGTTAGTCATAGACATTTTTTTTTTTTTTGGGTGAAGAGATAAGTCACTTTTGGATTCTGCTGAATATCACAACTTCTACAATGCGGGCTTGTATTTAGCGGGAAAAAAGAAAAAAAAAATTCTGGCTGTTGTAATATAATTGTTAGTCATAGAACTTTATGATAGGAATTTTGGAATTCATGAAGATATAATATAGTTTGAATTATTTCCTTGTGGAGACAATGAAAGGGCGAAATTAAACAAACTAAGTTGTTTTGTAAGGATATTCAGCCAAAAAAGAAAATGTTGTTTATAAGGACGTCCTTTTACTTGGGCTTAGGTTGGGAAGCTTCCAATCTCGTTTACTAAGTGGTTATTTTAAGTATAGAGAATGATAATGAATCTTGCAAGTAATCTAGGCTCTTGGATGAAATGGAAAATTATGGTAAATAGTGTTAAGCCTGTTTATTGAAAATGGCAATTAACATTCAATAAGTATTCTCTTCTACAACTTTTAATGAGGCAGTTGTATTTGGGTTGTTTCTATGAGCTTCAATTGCTTAGTGATGCACAGTAGGATATGTGATTACATGTAGCACTCTATTTCAGCCTAACTGACAACTCAGAGGCTCCCTAAAACAATAAACTCATAGGGAAAATTTTGCTGTTTCAGATTTTTTTCAATTGACATCTTGTTATTTCATGCCATTTTCAATCATGATCTGCTCATGTGGTCTTTTTATTTATGTTCAGCTGAGCTTATCACGAGGATCATACAACCACCAGCCACACAAAGCTTATCTGCGAAGACATACAAGAGGTAATTTCACGTATTTTTTGCCAAATTCACTGAATGAAAAAGCTCACAAAGGTAGTCCAAATTTTGTTTAGAAGGTACTTAATATGTAAACATAAGTAAACCGACTTATTATGTATCCAGTGAGGTTAGTATTATTGCTTCATTTACTTCGTCCCTAAATCCCATCTTCATAAAAATTTTCTGAACTTGTCTTCTGTTCTTCTTTTGTTGTTATAAGTGGACAAGTCGTGCATCCATGGAATACTGTACTCAAGGGTAAACTCCCCGAAATGGCACGGTGCTCTCTTTGCAGTTTCTCAAGATCAATCACTGCATGATGAGATAACATTAGTTGCTTCAGAGCAAGAAAATAACTATCCTAGCACCGAAGAAGATATACCAACAGCTAGCAGTTCAAATGTCAATCTTGATGGTGCTGGTGGAAGACCTGGTCTACTCTCTTTTTATAACCGCCCGTACAAAAGAGAGGATGAAGCCCGCATGGATAGCCCAGAGAGGAATCCGAACGACCCTTTATGGTTTATTGGTCCAGCAGTGCTTGTGGCCTCTTTTGTGTTTCCCTCGCTTTATTTGCGCAGGGTGCTCTCGGCTGTATTTGAGGACTCTTTGTTGACAGGTGAGAATGCTTGCGCTGTTTTATGCTACTTTACGAAGCTGCTATTTTTTATGTCCTGATTTTTTGTTGTTCTAAAACAGCTTCAGAGCAATAATTCAAATTTTTTTGGTTCGATCATCAGATTTCCTCATACTGTTTTTCACGGAAGCTCTTTTCTACTGTGGTGTTGCTGCGTTTCTTCTTCTGATTGACCATTTAAGGAGGCCAACTGTCCAAGATTCTACCAGAAATACAAACGACTCCCCTACCTCTCAACTGGGACATAGAATCTCATCCGTTGCTGCACTGGCACTTAGTCTTATCATTCCAATGGTGACAATGGGCTTAGTCTGGCCATGGACTGGTCCGGCGGCTTCTGCCACTCTTGCACCGTACCTAGTTGGTATAGTTGTCCAATTTGCATTTGAGCAGTATGCAAGATATACGAAGTCGCCGTCATGGCCTGTTATTCCGATAATCTTTCAAGTAAGGGTAGTTGTTGACTTTTGACTTTGTTTTGTCACCGCAATTCACCGCAATTCGCATCCCTTTGAGAAATATAAATCATGTAGTTTCTTGCATGCTTGACAGGTGTACAGATTGCACCAACTGAATAGAGCAGCCCAACTGGTAACAGCTCTGTCGTTTACTGTCAGAGGCGCCGAGATGACATCGCATAACTTGGCAATAAACAGCTCCCTCGGAACGCTTTTGAATGTCCTTCAGTGTCTTGGGGTTATCTGCATTTGGTCTCTTTCAAGCTTCCTCATGAGATTTTTCCCTTCAAATGCTGTTTCTCCTCAATAAAGCACAAAACCTTAAGTAAAAACTGGTAAAAACTAGTTTTAGCCATGTTTTTCGTGGCAATTTAAAAGCAAATGGGTAAAGGATACAGTTTGACTTGTCTAAAGCTAGGTTAGAAAGGTTGTCAAGGATTTTTTGTATACGGAGATACCAATAAAATAAAAAAGGAAAAAGTTGGTCAAAGTTTTTTTTTTCTTTTTCCTCTTTTATATTTTCTGCTTCTATTTCCATGTACTTTGTTACAAGTGAACACCGGTCGTACATAGATTATTTTCTGCCGCGGATTGTTCACTATGGTAGAAAAGGAGCTTAAATAACTTTGTTGGGATGTTTCAATAAATTATTTCCAATTCAATAAATCGCAAGCAAGACACTTTCTAGGAAGACCGAAGGACCTGGTGACCAAGGGTGCGTTTGGGAATTGCGGTTCGCCTCTCTCTATGGGATTGCAAGTTGAAATTTTGAGATTTAAGGCATGTTTAGTAGAGTTTCTCATAAGTTTTTAGTTCAAAAATTATTTCTGTAAGTGTTTGATGTTCATCATCTCTTAAGAAGTTTTTTAAGTACACTTCAAAACTCATACAATAGGTTTATTAAAATATTGTTAGCTTCATTCTAACATAAAAATTTTGAATCTATTTGGACTTAGTTTTCTTTAAAATGTCGTTCCAAACATTATTGAAAATTCATAACTTTATACTTCTCTTTTTTTTTTTTTTTTTTTACCAATCAAAAAGCAAAAGTAAAAACATAATCAAACAGGTCCAAATAAAGAGTTATTATGGGTGGTGATTTAGAGGATATCACTTTCAAAACTTTAGAATTTAAATGTATTACTTAACTTCATTTTAATATCAAAGTGATACAAATGAACTGGTAATCTTCAAAAGTCGTAAACAATCTCATTAACACTGGTTATGTGCTTATCGGTTAATAAACAGCAAATCTGGCCAGTAATGTAGGACAATAACTCCACTAGAGGTCACGTGACTAACGCAAATCTAGCCAACAATCTTGGACAATTGTGTTTTCCCTATGTTGCCCTCAACTCAATTACGGGTCACGTGACTATCACATATCACATGACACCTTTTCATAAGCATGACAATAATATAGGAGGTTCTTTTTTCATTTGAGAATGGAGGGTAACATGAAAATAGCTGTTTGATAGTGCAATCCAGATTATTTCTAATTAGATGATTTCATGCATTATTCCAGCAAGCAAGCTTATGGAAAATTTGTTATTTAGAGACAAAAGTCAACGTCCCCACAAATTAAGATTAACCAAAAAAAAGTGTCACAAAACTAAAAAGGAAGTATCAGGGTAGTGGCTGGTAGCATAAAGATAAAATAGTGGTTTAGCCAAATACCATTTGACCAGTTCAGCACCTGTCATTTCTTTTGTTGATACCAATAGACATTAATGCATTATCTTTATTTTATTAAGTGCTTGCTTCATCTTTAAAATCTCTTTAAAATACTTACTAAAAAAAAAATCATATGTTGTATTACCTATTCTACCCTTTTTTTTGTTTTTTTCCCTTCATTACACAAAAATTGATTGGCTATTCAACAAACTTGTCAACCCTTTACTTTTTATATAAAAAAATAAAACGTACTTTTTTTTTTATATAATTTTTGTGGAACAAGTACAATTTTCCGAATAAATAGAATTGTCAATTTGTTTTTTTGATACATGTTCAATTATGTACCTTCTCCTTTGGCTGTATATCTTTGCTACGTTGCCCCTTGTCCCTCAGTGGATGTGACAGGGTATATCAAAATTCCAGCCATGTTCTTATTCTCTTCTTAATTTTTAGAGTTGATAGTGTCATATATTAACATTTTAAGGGTGGATTAAGACTTTAAACTCAGATTAGGTTGAGAAGACAGATATGCTCATAGAATTACTCATTGATCTTTTGAATAAAATATGAAACATCTCATTTGCTGTCAAAAACTAACAAGAGGATGTCAATTGGGTGTTTGACTAATACATGTTTATAAATTATGCTTTAGGAAACATGAGCGCTTTCCAGACTTAACACTTTTGAGAATTTCACAGTAGGGAATGGATTGAGTAAAATTAAAATTAAAAATTAAAAATTAAAAAAACCTTATCAATAGGGCTGTATTTTAAACCGTTAAATTTATATTAAGGTCTAGTAATTTTACATTCTTTTTTAATTTTTTTTAATGTAATTTAGACAACATTTAAAGAAAGCCATTAGGAGAAGCTAAAATCTAATCTTATTTTTTATTTTTTTTACGTCTGCTTCTACTATATTTTATTGATATTTTAAAATTATATACTTTTCTATTTGTTATAACTTCTTCAAAACCACAACAATCCCAAACTAAACCCATATTATTGAGCAATTACATAACTTTTTTTTTATTAGTAACTTTTAATTCCTAGGGAAATCTTGCATATGCAAGATAAAATCCTAGGAAACTTTAAAAAGTGAATCAGCTTTTGGGTTATTGGCAAATTGTCTAGGCTGGTCATTCTTAACATCATTTTCCAGTGATTTTAGTGGGACAAACTTGTTTCCTCTTAATCCATATTGATTGCCTCTGCTTAAATCCTCAAAACTTAAGCAAAGTTGAAAAGAAATAAAAGCAACATGTGAGAGGGGTCCCCCAATAAACAGTTCTCTAAATCAAAGAAAATCCAATTTTGAAGCAAACTACTTGTCCTCTTTCGCTTGGTTTCTCTATAAACAGGAATCCTTTAGTATATACTAAAAATTCTCTCTTATCTTTCAGCCATTTTTTAACAAAGCTCATTAGGCCAACGCAACACTTTTTTTTTGGATCCATAACACCAAACCTCACATGATTTTTGGCTCTATTCCTGTTTTCAATTCAAATTTCTTAAGCTGGTCAGACCACTGTGAATACTTAACAAAATAGTAGTTGCTAAGCTTCCATGTTTTCTTCTTGTATTTATTAATGTGGTATTAGGTGGTTTTAGGTCGACAGAAAGGAGGAAAATTATACGTGTTTCAATTTTTTAATTACTATCACTTGAAATTCAAGAAAGAACAGGGGTTAACATTTTTGCAAATATATATTTTATAGATAATAATAACTTTGATTATTTTCTTTCGTGTCACAGTCATATCAATAATTATTATAAGACCTTATTATAATAATTTATAGTCATCATAGCATGGATTATAATATTTAGTAGTAACTCCTATAAGTACTACTGATATTAGTGACGAAGTCAAGATTTTTATTTTTTTTTTCATTTACAAGGGCTAAATTTTAATTTGACGCAGATATATGCATATTTAAGCGAGGGAAATTCGAGTTTTGCTCTCTTCCAGTACACTATCGAGAGCGAGAGCTGCAATGGCCCTTACTTTCACTCTTTTCTAGTGATGAAAAAAATATATATATATATATATACTTTCTCAACTCTTTTGGGGTAATTAAAATACATGAGTATTTGGTAGAGGTTATTTGTTAAAATAACAAGAACAAAGTAAATATTTAATAGAACTTAAATGGTTATAATGTGGCTTCGTCTGTGAATGACATGATAATGATTAATTTAAAAAAACAAACAAACAAATACACACACATAACTAGTAATATCCGTGAAATGCCAAGAGGGATGAGTATTAGGTGGGTCGGATGGATTTTTGAGAATTCAACTCACCCAATCAAGTTTGGATGAGTTGATTTCAAATTTAACCCACCCAATTAACTCAAAACTTAAAATCAACCCACCCAATTAAATTTTGAGTGGGTTAATCGGGTTAAACATAATTAAAAAATAAATAATAAAAAAATAGCTAATCATTCAACCTAAAATAAGACATATATGAAAAGAAATATAACTTTCAGCATAATATTAGTGTTATAAAACTCTAAAATTATCTCATAAATTATAAATCGATATAAAAATAAAATATATGAAAAACAAGTTTAAATATAAAAGTTGTAAACTAACAAATAAATAATAATAAAATTTCATACAATATAAAATATAACTAGTTATCAAGTAATTAATATAAAATATAAGACAAATACTATAAATTATGAAGTATAAAATATATTTATTTTTACATATTAAATGATTGGGTGGGTTCGGGTTAAGTTGGGTTTAAAAAAACTCAACTCAAACCCACCCAAGTAATAATCAAATTGAGTTAATTTCTTGATCGGGTTAGTCGAGTTCGGATTATAATGGGTTGGGTGAGTTGTTGGATTTTTTTGTTCACCCCTATTTTTCTTTTAGTTTTATTTAAGGAAAAAGAAAAAAGAAAACGCAAATGTTAAGCATATTCATTGGCCAGCAGAAAAAAGTGACAAAATTTGTCTCTACCAACACAATTCAATCGAGAAGAAAGAGAAGGCCTCCCAAGCCGCAAATTTGTTCTATTTTCAACACCCACTAGCAGATGGCCATTGATCTTGGTCATGAAAATTTTTCTATGCAAAAGCAAAAACAGTGCAAAGGTTCATGAATGGTTTGTCCTATACATGCGTTGAGGTGGGAGCATTTTGTGGTTGTTCATTAGCATAATGGGATTACACCTATCTAGTTGACAATCCATGAAGCCTATTTTAACACATCTATTAGAAAGACAAATCCGCTTAATCTTTTGGAATTTGTTTTCCTAGTGGATCCCTTCAAGATTCTTCTGAAGATGATGTGGAATTTCTTATTTTACATACGAAGAAACTATGGGTTCATTTAGGAGCATTTTAAAAATAATTTTGTTTTGAGTATGATAATTTTTGTTAACAGCATTGAGATATTTGTTGAAATTATGTTTATCTAAGAGATTGATTTTGAGTATAATAAAAAATTAAATTGTATTTTAGTATATTGTTTAAAATATTTGTTGGATATATAAATCATGGAAAATGAAAAACAGAAAAAATAAAAATAAAAATAAAAAATAACCCTATTTCATTTTCTCATCCTTTTACAAAATATGAAAAATGATTTTTTATTTTATTTCTAACTATATTTAAATCAATATCAAACACCTACCACATATCCTATGTTTTTTTTTTTTTTTAAATAATTTTTGGAACTCATCATAGAGCCTAGAGAGAGCCCCACTCCCCTTTTCAATCAAGGACATGCAAGTGGGTGGTTTTTTTGTCAAAACCCTTTTTTGATCTTCTTTCTTTCAGCAATGCCCATGACAATATCTTATCTCTATCACACCCCCACACTCACAATCTACCAAGGCATGCTTCTTTTTTCTTCTCTTCTTTTTTTTTTTTGGTTTCATATTTGCCCTGAGATGAAAAGGGGTGAAAAAATTAACAACCACAACTTTTTTTTAATACTCTACTACAAAAAGGTAAAAATAAATATATAAATAAATAAGCTGACTTTGAGAAAATTATAATCTATAAGCTTATTATATGGAGTAATTAGGCATACTTATCTCAAGTGAACTACATAAACCCCAAGAAACTAAAATTATCCCACCAGCTTTCTTTCCTTCATTTCCTATTCCTTCTCTTCTTCCTTATTCTCTTCTTCTTTCCATATTGGAATTTGATCTTCTCTTGTTTTTTTTTTCAACCCCTTCTTGTCTTCTTCTTTTATGGAACTCAGTTTCCCAAGTATCAATACTAGATATTCTGAAGCTGTCGTTTTTGTTACAAAGTAAGAAGAAATGGCTAGCCTCCAATTGTCTTGTTTCATGCTGCTTTTGGTAGTGCTTGGTGCTGTGCTTATTGGTGTCCATGGAGAAAGTTCCAACGATTCCGATTTGCTTCTGAGAATCAAATCGGAACTCGACGATCCAAGCGGAGTCATGGCAGGCTGGTCCCCAGAAACTAATGTGTGCAGCTGGTATGGCCTGACATGTTCATATGATCAAGTAGTGGGATTGAACCTGTCTTGGTCAGGACTGTTGGGCTCCATTCCACGCGATCTCTCCCGTCTCTCCTCGCTTCAAACGCTCGATCTTTCTATGAATCTCCTCACTGGTTCAATTCCTCCGGAACTGGGGAAGCTTCAGAGTCTTAGAGTGCTTCTCCTGCACTCGAATTATGTCTCTGGTAAGATACCTCCGGAGATAGGCCTTTTGAAGAACCTGCAAGTCCTTAGACTAGGAAACACCATGTTGTCGGGTGAAATCACGCCGAGTATTGGAAACTTGAGTGAGCTGAGAGTATTGGGACTTGCCTACTGCCAATTGAACGGAAGCATCCCGGCGGAGATTGGCAACTTGAAGCAGCTGACATCTCTAGACCTGATGAACAACAGCCTGAGTGGCTTCATACCAGAAGAGATTCGCAGCTGCGAGGGACTTCAGAACTTTGCGGTGTCAAACAACATGCTTGAAGGGGATGTCCCATTTTCAATGGGATCTCTTTCATCACTAGAAGTTCTGAACCTGGCAAACAACACCCTTTCTGGATTAATCCCCTCCTCATTAGGCGGCCTGCGGAATTTGAAGTACTTAAACTTGCTCGGAAACAGATTGAGCGGCGAAATCCCTTTAGAGCTTAACCGGTTGTCTCAGCTCGAGGTGCTTGACTTGTCAAGAAACAGGCTTTCAGGAGCCATTTCCCTTCTCAACACACAACTAAAGAATCTAACGTCTTTGGTACTCTCCGATAATACATTGACCGGCAGCGTCCCTAGCAACTTCTGCCTCGGAGATTCGAGTCTGCAACAACTTCTTCTCGCTCGAAATAAGCTCTCCGGGAGATTTCCTTTGGAGCTACTAAGCTGCTCATCACTCCAGCAATTAGACCTTTCGGATAACGGCTTTGAGGGAGAACTACCGCCTTCTTTGGACAAATTGGAGAGCTTATCCGATTTGGCGCTTAACAACAACAGCTTTAGCGGTCTTCTACCTCCCGAAATCGGAAACTTGAGTAATTTGGAAAATCTTTTTCTCTTTGGCAACATGATCAGAGGTAGAATCCCAGCGGAGATCGGGAAGCTGCAGAGGCTAAAAATCATTTACCTATACGATAACCAGATGTCTGGACACATCCCAACCGAGTTGACAAATTGTTCGAGCTTAACCGAAATTGATTTCTTCGGAAACCAATTCTTGGGGTCCATTCCCGACACAATTGGTAAACTTAAGAATCTGATTCTGCTTCATCTCAGGCAAAACGACTTGTCCGGTCCCATCCCTCCGAGCCTTGGATACTGCAGACGGCTTCAGTTCTTAGCCCTGGCTGACAACATGCTCTCCGGTTCATTGCCGCCGACATTCAGATTCCTCTCAGAATTAAGCACCATCACTCTATACAACAACTCCTTTGAAGGCCCTCTTCCGCCATCTCTTTCGCTCCTCAAGAACCTCAAGATCATTAACTTTTCGCATAACCGATTCACGGGAAGCATCTCTCCTCTCACCGGCTCGAATTCTCTCACCGCTTTGGACTTGACAAATAACAGCTTCTCAGGCCCTCTTCCATCCAGCCTAGCCTCATCAAGAAACTTCCGCCGCCTCCGCCTTGCATACAATCGCCTCAACGGCAGCATTCCTTCCGAGTTATCCCAACTGTCGGATCTCAATTTCCTTGACCTCTCGTACAACAGCTTTACCGGAGAAATTCCGACTCAACTGTCTAATTGTACGAAGCTTGAGCACTTTTTACTCAACAATAACCAATTCACAGGCACAATGCCTCCGTGGTTAGGCAGGTTGCAACAACTCGGTGAGCTGGATTTTTCGTCCAATAACTTCCATGGAAGAGTGCCTGCAGAGCTCGGAAACTGCTCAAAACTACTCAAACTTTCCCTGCACAGCAACAACCTCTCCAGCAATATCCCACAGGAGATTGGAAATCTCACTTCTCTCAATGTCCTTAACCTACAAAGAAACAAATTCTCGGGACCAATCCCGACGATGATCCAGCAATGCAAGAAGCTCTACGAACTCAGGCTCTCGGAGAACTTCTTGACAGGTTTTATACCGGCCGAGTTAGGGTGGTTGAGTGAGTTGCAAGTAATCCTGGACCTGAGCGAAAACCTGTTGTCCGGCGAAATTCCATCGTCTCTTGGGAACTTAATGAAGTTGGAGAGGCTAAACCTGTCCTCCAATCAGCTCCGAGGGGAAATCCCTTCCTCACTCGGGAAACTGACGAGCCTACACGTGTTGAACCTGTCGAACAATCATCTCGGAGGAGAAATTCCCTCGACCTTTTCCGGATTCCCACTCAGCTCCTTCATGGGAAATGATCAGGGGCTATGTGGCCCGCCATTAGTAACATGTTTGGAATCTGAGGGGCAAGCGAAATGGCGACTTTCCAACGCGGCAGTGATAGGGATCATAATGGCCATCGTGTTGACATCCACGGTCATATGCTTGGTGATGATTTACGCCATGCTGAGAATGTGGTGCAACTGGAGGAGAAGAGTGGCAATCTCAAACTTGGATGCGAACGGCGGGTTTGATCAACCGAATAAGATCGGAGAAGAGAAAAAGAGATGGGGCTTGGTAGGTGAGAAATGGAGGATTAATGTTGGTGAGTTCTGGAAAGTGGAGAGTCCTAATACCGACACATCATGTATTTTCAACATCAAAATGGATCAAGATTCCATGGAAAAGACCTTAGTGTGAGCTAAACATTTTTTTTTTTTTTTTTTTTTTGGGTTTCTGCTTTTCATGTTGTAAATTTGTTACTCAAATTTCTTTGAAACTTATTTAACAGTGGTTTGTAGATAAAACCTGTTAATGTCAAAGGCTTAATGACTGATCAGAAGGGGAAATCATTTTCGTGGGACGTGTTCATCTGAATGCTTCTGTACACAAGTTATAATACAAAGAAACTATTGAGGAAAATTTTGATCAAGATCATCTATATGTGATTCTGATTTATTGCTGGTTAGTGCTTGACAAGGTAGCGTGACGACGGTCATGGGCCTACCACATGAATATCACACTTATGCAGCACCTCAGATTAGGAGAACTATAACATAGTTCTTATAACGCAGGTGAACGCAGATAAAAGAGGATAAAATGTATATTAAATGAAAATTTAGCAAAAAAGTCCCTTTTGTAGGTGAGGGCTCCATAGCCTCATTTCTCTCAAATATACTTGAATGGTTTGACCCCGCTAGGATGAGTTTTGGATGGGATTTAACATTGAAAATAGAGTGTTTTCATTTTTTTTTTTTTCAAAGAAAGGAAAAAGAAAAAGGAAAATGCACACATTTTGGATGGTTTGATATAACACTAATATGTGGTAGATTGTTTGATCAAACATTAATATCTCGTTTTAAATAATAGTTTAATTTAGTTTAATTTAAAAAAAAACTAATTAACTTATAAAAAACTAATTATAATTTTATTGATTTAAAAAAGAAGGCAAAAAAAAAAATTTGTTTGCCAGGTTTATGCCAAAAAAATCCTTTCTGAAACAGTTTAAAAATTATACGTCTCAATTACAGAAAGTGACAATTATGGCTCTCCCTATCAAAACGAAGTAAAGAAAGTGGCAATTATGACTTTCACTATCAAAACGAAAACGGATCCAAAATTTTTTCACCGTTTATGTTAGGTATTTTAGCGTGAGAATGTTATAATAATATTTTAATTTAAATCTGTAATATAATTTGAATTTAGATAAAATTAGAAATTGAATGGATTAAATCAAAATAAGTTTTTAAAAGATTTTTAAAAGCTGAAAGGATTAAAAAAAAAAGAATATTTAGTTTGTATAAAATCTAATAGTTTATAATTTTTTGAAAATTAATAATGTATTAAATATCTAGACATAATCTCGAATGATAAAAAAATCGAAACTCATAAAAAATTGCATATTTCCCTTGATTTATTTTGCTTTTGATAATTAAATTAATTTGATAAATAAATTACATTTCATAAATAATTAAAAACGGATCTAAGGTGAATAACCAATTGCATGGTCCAAAGATGGGCAATAAAGTTACATAACTCAGGAAAAGCAGAAAGCTGATAAAGGGTATTTTTTTCATATCATTCAAATACACACCATTAAAGCTTCTACACTGTTATTTTGCTGACGCCTGCTGGAGAGCATCTATACTGTCTTTACAACCGTCATTACACAGCTTTTACACGATAGATACACATAATGCCTGTAGTTTCTGGTGGCTTATATCATAGCTTCACAGCTGAGCAGAGTTGTTAGCAATGGCACCAGCATTTGTGAGAAGGGTGACAAGCTGACCCGACTGGTGCAACTCCATGACCGCTGCAATGATGTCCCGAAAAATGAACAAATAACTAAATAAATAACTTTTAAAAACCACAAAAAGAAAAAGTTTAGAATCAAGCTACAATGCATCCTAAACGCAATCCACTTTCGGCTGTTGGATGACCAAAAGTAACGTTTTCTGAAAGGACGACACCGTTTCTTTTTTCTCGTTTAGTGGCCGAGACTGGACGAGATGTATCTTAATTTTCACGCAAAGCTTTCTTACAACAAAACAAGTGGGGGGGTTAAGGGAGATCTAGACTCATCTCAAATCCTGAGAGCAGCTAGCAATGTTATAAAAACAACAAGCAATCAAGTGACCAAAACATAAAGAACAAATGAAATTGACGGGGGCTTACAATCACAGCCGCCAATGTTTTTCCCTGCTATGAACACGTTAGGGACAGTCCTTCGTCCGGTCCACTCTGCTAGAGCTGCTTGCATGTCACTCCCGTCACCTTCACCAAAAAAAGACAAACATTTGATTATAAATACACACACACACACACACACACATATACATATAATATAGAATTATGCATACAAACAATTGAATTAAATAGACACAAGAGAAACTTTCCAAGTTAAGCTTATTAGTCTAAAATTTTAGAATTCTAGTATTAAGGATGGGACTTATTAGCATCCAAGACAATTCAAAAGCGGTACCTTCCCACGTACCAATTTGATGCTCCTTCAAATCTTTTTAAAGGGTTTAAGGGGTCCAACAACGATAGCTACCATCAATATTACATAGTTATTTCTGACACAGATATAAGACAGATACAACGGTCTGTTCGCGGTAGGTCCTCTTTTTCAATATCTATAGTAGAAATCTCCAAGGTTTAATTCTTCAAAAATTGAAAATAGAACCAATTACCCAACAACGTCTTATGCTGGCAAACTAAACCAGCTTGCAAGCACCCAAAAGTCATGTCAAGGTAAGTTTTTTTGGTTTTTGCAAAACTAATGTCACAATCAGACAGGAAAGGGCCAAAAAAAAAAAATGAAAGGCTAAGAAAAAATAAACATTCCTTCCTCGTCCAATTCAATGACTTTGAAAGCTGCGCCGAGCTGTGTGAACAAATTCCTCACCCTTGTACAGTATCCGCAGTAAGTTTTACTGCCAATAGAAAAAATCATTTCAGAATCAAAAATTTAAAAAAGAAAAAAATAATAAATTTGAATTTAGGGATCAAAATTGAAATCAAAAACAACTTAGAAGCCAAAGCTAATGAATATAGAATTTGTTGATCTGGATAATTCTTACAAATTGAAGTAAAATCGAATGTTCTGGTATTTATATTACAAAATTAAAAAAAAAAAGTTAATTTAAAAAATGACATTTGAGAGAGAGACCTGAAGACGACAACGGGGTTAGAGGAGACGATCTGCTTGACCTTGTTGAGCGCCATTTCAAGTTCTTCCTTGCTCTTTTTGTTTAACCCCAGCACCGAACCCATTTCAATATATATATATATATGTGTGGGTGTGTGTGTGTGTGTGTATTTGTACGGATATAGAGATAGTGATCAGACCAGGTGTTGCAAGGTCCTTTAATGGATGCCTTTATCTCCGGTGAAGAGAGAAAGAGAGAGGGAGCGGGAGAGAAGAGCACCAGGTGTAGGAAACAGAGAAGTTCTTTGCAGCACCGAGGAGGAAGAGAGAGGCGTTGCGTAGGTTGCTGTGACAAATTTTTGGGTACAAGATTCTGTTTTTTTAACTATTTTTATATGTTTTTGTCGTTTTCGGAAATAAACATTTTGTTTTCTTTTTTCTTTAATTGAATTTAATTGCTCTTAAAATTTATCATCCATATTTCCAACCTGTTTCGCTTATTTCATTTATTACGTGAACATATTACATTTATATTATATTTGAATGTGATATATTGAATATAATTTATATTTAAAAAAAGTATTAGTATTACATTTAAATACAATATGTGTTTGGATAAAAAGTATTTAAATTGTATTTTAATAATGAATATGTGATGTGATGGGTAAAAGTAGAGAGAAAAAAAGGAAGGAGAGAGAATATATAATGTAATTAAAAATAATAATAAAAAAAGTGAAATAATAAATAATGATTCTATTGAATTCAAAATGTGGTTTGATTGGTATTTGAATGAAATGTTTTTATATTTAGGAGAAAATTACATTAATATAATGCTAAAAAAATACGTTGCCCAAACATGGGCTAAAATTTCTGTTAAAACATATGGGAAAAAAATTAAAAACTATCATATTGTCATTTAAAGAATAAATAACTTTTAATAGAAATCTTAAAATATTGAAGTTAGTGATACTGATTCACTTATTATGCTTTTAATCAATTTTCTGATTGATTCTGTTGAAAATGATTAATTGAGACTAACCTTAAATTTAAATGTTAAAGGGTTGAATAATTCTAAAATATCATAAACATAAGTTAGATTGATCAAATATTTATCACTTAGAGATATTATCTTTTTAATTTTGTTTATTGTTTATTCACTGTTTTAAATTATTTATAATATATTTAGATGGGAGGTTTATTTTTAAAAACAAAAAAGTTTTAGATTTGAAAAATAAAAAGATGTTTGGATGAGTAAAAAATTTTCTTAATCTAAAAAGAACTCTTTTTCTATTTTTTAAAAATGAAAAATTTTAGATGTTTAGATACAAAAATTTAAAAATATCCATTTTTTTAAAGTGAAAATTTTTCTATTTTCTAAAAATGGGTATGTCAAACAATAAAGCTATATATAAAAATAACCACCGTATTAGTCATGTAACTATTTCATTTGTTTTTTAGGGCTTTAATTTATTTATTTTTCTTTATTTAGTTAAGTGTGTCATGTTGGTTCTGGTGTCATTCTTTTCTGGTTATTTGTTGAGATACAATTTTTGTTTAAGGTTATTTGTCAGTTTTTTTGGCTTTGTCGTGCTAATCATCCTTACTCGTTTCTCCCCCACCGCCCTTTCTCAAAAGTCTGTCGTTTTCTTGTTGTCGTTTGTGGATTTATAGTGGTTTCTAAATTTTTTTCCTTTTTTTTTTTTTTTGTTTTTTGATTCTCTATGCATGTCATTTTCAAATGTCTCTTAATAATTGTCGTTTTCATATTTTTTGTTGTGAAGTTGTCGTTATCTCTTGGACTACATCGATTGTTTTTATCGTCGTCCGTGGTTATATCCCTGCTTTAAATACCGGGCCGTTTACATTTTGAGTGGTTTTTAATGTCGTTTAGTAATTTTGTTAGTCGTGATCTATATTGTTCGTTGTTTTTTGTTGTTGTTGTATCAAACTTTTGACTTCATTTCTTTTTTGCTTTTGCTTCTCAAAGTCCGTCGTTCATATTGTCAGTTTTCAGCTGGTCTATTTCCTTTTTCATTTACGATCTTGTTGTCGTTTTAAATAATCTCACCTTGTATAGTTACAATATTGGGTGTCCTCAATGAGCACCATTAATTTTTAAGGCCTTCCCTGCTCCAACTGTCGAGCGCAAAATATGTATCCAAATTCCATGTTGAACGTCTTTAAAAATATTGCCGTCGTTTTAGAGTTTAAGTTATTTTTTCAACTTTGTTTTCCAAACATTGTCGTTTTTCTTAAGTTTTTCTCTTGTCATTTTTCTTAATTTTTGTCCAAACATTATCGTTTTAGAGTATAAGATGGTCTTCCTTGCTCTTTCTGTTCAAGCTCAGCAGTACGAATCCCCAGTCGATGCTTTATTTGAATTAAGAGTGAAAGTGAAAGAGAAGACCTGATGTTGCAAGGTCGTTTTAAAATGTTGTTGTCGTTTTATGGGTTTTTTTCAATTTGTTATCCAAGACTTTGTCGTTTTTCCAAATTTTTTTTTCTCCTTTTATATTCTTAAGATTTTTGTTGGTTTTTTATAAATTTTTCATCAACTAAAACTGAAAGAAGTAGAAGAAGATCAAGTCATGGACTCGTCACTTTCAACTATTGTTGTTTTTCAGTATCTCGTCGTTTTAGCATGCGTGTCGATTTTTGTCTTGGTTTATGAAAGATATTAATTGTTTTTCAACATATATATATATTTTTTTTTTTTTTTTTTTGAATTTGTGCATGTTGTATTTTCACATCGTTCTCATTCCCTAAATCGTGATCCTTTTTCTTGCTGTGGTTTGTGGAGTCCTGTCATTTTATATTTTACTGTTTATCCCATCTTGGTCACTTTGTATCCGTTGTCGTTTCATATTATCTTTTCTTTTCTATTGTCGTTTGTGAAATCATTATGGTTTACTAATTTGCTGTCGTCTTATTTCTTGTCGTTTATGGTCACCTCTAATTTTCATTTTGTCGTTTATGAAGTTGCTGTCGTTTTCTAGTTTTTGCCTTTGTTTTTCGTTGTTGTCGTTTGTGAAGTCCTCCAGGTTCTTTAAATTTTGTCGTCATTTCTCCTTCGTTGTCGTTTGTGGAAGGCTGTTGTTTTCACATTGTCGTTTGTGAGAAACAAGAGTCTAGTACGACTTTAACTTATAAAAGATGAATTCCGACCACAGAGCAAAATGAAACATCACATTTTGCATACTCATAAATCATTCCCTTTCATGGCCCTTCAATAAAATTCTTAATTCTTGTACATACAAGCCAACCCCACTTACAAAATCAATATCCCATTTTCCAGTTTTTGAAAGATGTTTCCAACGTGAGGGTAAAAAGAATTCCGAGTCTTAAATCATTAAAACGCAATAACAATTACAGATAAGAGTATTGGATCATTCCATTATAATTGGAAGCCCGACCCCTTAACAATCTCAAATTCCTCTCTCTCTCTCTCTCTCTCTAATCTTCCCATCCAAAGGTAGTAGTTTATGTCTAATCCGTGTATGACTTTGTTCTTCACTACTTGGATGCAAAAATGGCTTCTAAGTCTTTGTACAACCCTTTCGGCTTCGCCTTCGAATCGGAAGAGGTGCTCTTACTTGGGCTTCCGCTCCTTTTGGCTCCCCAAATCCCACTCCATCCTGTTCTACTACTTGAAGGATCAGTTGGAGCTCCTCCATTTCCTTCTCTGCTAAAGCTAGCCTTTGCCAGCTCTCTCAACTGTTTCAGCCACGGTTTTTCGGTTGACCCCGAGCTCTGGCTCGAGCTTTTGTACCCCTCGGAAGACTGATTCCCACTCTGAGTCTGTTGCTGCCTAGGCTGTGAGAATCTGCTCTTAAGTTTTTTGGTCCATTTCTGCGGTAAGAACAGGAGTACACACCCAATTGTAGCCATTTTCAAGCCTTTCAAGAAAGACTTCTCCGTACTTTCCAAAAGCACTACATGTCTATATAAAGCATACCACTCATTGATTAGCTGCGCTAAATATCCAACAAGGAATAGTGTGACCATTAAGATCCCGACTTTGGTCTCGCCCCCGGATGAGAATTCCTTCTCCAAGAGAGAGACACACGAGGCGAATAGTCCTACTTGGCAGGAGAGCGAAACTATCTCAACCAGTTGAACCTTTTTCTTGATGAATGGCTTCTTGAGAACAAGGAAGAAGAGCTGAAAAGAGGTGAGGCACAATAGGGTCAATGACGGAGTTCTAGAAGGCCAATTCTCCATGTAGAGACCGGCCATGATTCCAAGGCAAACCCGCCTGATAGATTCGAGTAGTGTGTAGTATATTCTCAGTATTCCAAACAGTTTCTGGATGAAAGGTGCCTCTTCATCTTCCGTCTCGTCATCAGAGGCGATGATGCGGTCGCCACGCTTGTTGGGATTGCCACTAGAAATCTGGGAGAGCATGTACTTTGGAGGGCCTCTTAGGTCTTCAAATAGAGAGCCTAAGATGATCAAATAATTTGAGTTTGTTTGGCTTTTCCAAGTCCATTGGCCCCTCTTGCCAGGGCCAAGTGTGACCCTGACAAGTTCTTGATACCAATGAAATGTTTGACCTTCTCTGTGGACTTCCTTGTACTGAAGTAGCTTCCCGAAAGTGATTCCGCAAGAGAGGAAAAGGAACAATGCTAGCAGCAAAAGTGCCACCATGCTCAACAACAGAATCCCAACTATAGCCTCTAGTGAACCCTTTCCTTCAAGCAAGAAAGCAAGATAAAAGTGAAATGTAAATGAGTGTGTATTTGAGTTCTAGTCATCATGAAAAAGTCTACTCGTTAAGATTTCTCCAAAACGGACACTTCTGTAGTATGGTAAGAAGAAAAGCCAACTAATAAGCCATAGTTTTAAACTGTCATATTACATCAGAATCATATTAGATTTTAAAATGTATGATAATTTACAAAATTTAAAGAAAATCTTATGATATCTTTACATGATTACTTGTAAGAAAAACTAGGAGAAATAATATTTTAGCTGAAGAGAAAAGAAAGTAAACAACATCCAAAAATACCTTTAACAAGGGCAGTAGAAACCTCTGAGAGACAAGGAAGTGTCAGAATGATAAGAAAAATCTCAAATCTTGGGAATGTGAAAGCTTTATAGGCCCTTTGATTTTCAGAACTTTTCTTCCTCAACTTCATCAAGAAAAGGAGTAAAACATGCAACACTACTAAAATGCCACCAATCAAACCTAACCAGAACATGCTTCTATCAAAATTTTTCCACCTACAGAAAAGAAGGGAAAAGTAGGTCCTTTATGAATAACATTAGTATAATCTATAGGCATCAAATGGCAGTTTTTATAACATGAAGGAAAGTTATTTTAAGTCACATGATTGATATATTTGACTGCATAATATTATATATGCTCCGTTTGTTTCATACATTCAATCGGAATCCAAATATTTTTCCTACAATATTTTCTCTCACAAAAATTTGAATTTCTGTCAAATTTATAAACCAAACAGACAATTAATGCGTTTCAAAGTACAACTCTGTATAACATCGGAATTTTTGTGCTTTCTGGCTGCATACCCATTTGAGTTTTCATTATCCAAAAGTGCTTTAGCTTCTGGTTTAACATTTGGGTTCTGCAATAACACAATGTGCTCACCATCATTAAATCTCTACTCAACACTTATAAGAGAAATCAACTCAGCCACAAGAGAAGTCAGAGTATATGACCTCAAAATAGAATCTGTATTCCATTGGACCGAGTGGCAGGCCGTATAGCGGAGCAGTCATGTTTGGATTCCCTTCTTTCAGTTGCAGGCTTCGGAAACTTTCCGAATCAAAAATCTTAGGGATGTATGAACTCGAGCTGGTATAAGGACTCGAGCCCACTATTACCGGGTTTCTGTGCCCATTTTCCCACGGGAGATCGAAATAGGGTATACTCCACTGAATGCCTCTAGCAAATTCATAGTACTCGACTGGCAACATGACTGCCAACCATTTAGACAGTGCAAAAACCTGAATGTAACAAGCAATTCTCTACACAATAATAAACAAAGAAATAAAGAATTAGTTTCGTCATTCAAAGTATCCAACTTAAGTTATGACTACTAATTAGTGGTGAGACATTTTCTGAGATAAGTAACATACAAAAAGATTTCTAGCAGGATCAGTTGTCAAAGAAGATGGTCCTCTAAACGACCAAAAAGTTTGAAGGCTCGCGGTTGAAAAAGTGAGAATCCCCGCAGCAAGAGATGTTGCCAAGAACGAAGCGGTTACAAGGGCAGAAACCACGGAAGATATCAAAGGTACTGAATCTGCACATATGATATAAACTCATGTCTTTTACTTGTTGAGCATTTTGCAAACAATTATTTGTTGAACAATTTATGTGGAAAACTAGATCCTTACAGTGCCTCACTTGTAGAACATTGGATGCAAGATTTTTGTTTCCAGCAACATCCCCTGTAACGTTTTCAGGAACAATGACAGATACTATGTCATCACTTGCTCGTATGTCAATGATGTATGTGCTCCTACTTATTTGATGAAAACTGCAAAAATAAAACATATTGTAATAAGAATTAAAAAATAAAATTAATGTGAGGTATACTTCAAAACCATGTACTTCGTTTATCGAAATGAGCTGAGGTTACAGGCTTAGCCTGGCGATAATTACTAAACAAACAAATATTTAGATCAGAATGAATATACTTGCCCCTGCATATTCCCTCCCGAGACCGATACAGAAGAAGAGTTGAAACCAAAGACAGGTTTCACGAATATTATTGATATTGGAATGTTGTGTTCTCTTGTCCTCACATTGGATGTGGTGCTCAACTTCACAGCAGGCCTATGGGAATCTTTAGTTCAAAGCCCCACGTCAGAATAAAAAATGAATGTCCAAAAACAGAAATGCTTTTCTGTTATGTTACTTCTGAAATCAAAAGCGTCTCGTACCATAAAGGAAAGTTACAGGTAAAATTGGAGAAACTGGAGTCCCTTGTCTGCTTATTATACGATTCGAGTTCAGAGTCAATGTAACTATGGAAACGCTAGATAGATTTTCAATCTGTAATTGAAAAGAAAATAAAAAAATAAAAAAAAGGCACAAGCACAGGTTATAAGGATAAGGAGACTTTGGACCAAGATATATAAGAAATTGGCACGCGAGATTAAGTACATTCATAACTATAAACGACTGACCAGAAAGCCAAATCTGCGGTTCCCCATGGTTTTTCCACTAATGGGAAGGAGTGATCCTTGACTTATGTTCAGAGAATTTAGAATTTCTGCAGATGAATTTAGGACTGGTTGCGAGAAATATAGATACACTTTGAGGTGATTGTAGTTATTGGTTGCCAGAACTGTTCTTGTTTGACCGCCGAGTTGAAGGAGCCTTTCCGGAATATGAATCCTTGGGTTGACAAATATACTTCTTCGATCTGCAAAAACAACACCACAACACCGCCTCGAACATTAACTTCGGTTACGAAATTGAGAGAAAACTTATGAGATATGGTGTGATGTAAAAAACGGTGATTCTGATAAGTAAGACAATAATATATTATGTGCATTAACGTGAAGAACGGACAGCCACTTACCGAAGTGCACGAAGAAACTAGAATTTTCTGTTCTTGCAAATCTGTTTCCGGCGTTATCAGTGCAGAAGTTTTTATCCATCACCAGGACCGCTCTTCCGTATTCAACTTGGGATGATAAGCTCACAGCTAAAGAATATTTTATGTTCTGCTGCAGAACATGTAGTGAAGATGGTATAACTTGGCCCGGACCATAGACTAGCAGCTGCAAGAAACATAGCACAGAATGTCAAATTTACTTTTCATGTCATTTTCCCGACACAGTTTTACTTGCCACATTATATCAAATTATTGTAGTGGTTATTCAGACAACTAAATTGAGCAGAAAACCTTCACTTGGAAAACTTGTTCGCCATGAGACAGGAAAGTTATAATCACATGTCAAATGCTTAATTAGTATTGAGGCACAGCGCCCTACCACCTGGTTGATTGAGCTGAAACATACGATTTAACTTGAATGACACTTGTAAATGGGAAGTGAAGAGAATCTTCTCACAGTATCCAGCCCCGTACGATTTCGACAGTGATTGAAATCACGAGGCTGCGATCAATAGCCCCAATGGGGCCCCATGACTAAGGCGCTCCACCGCAGAATTTCTTAGTATTCTTTACTGTTGCACTTTTTTAGGTTCAGAAACCAGAATGAACAGAACAGAACAGAACAAGCAAAAAAGACACTAAGAAGTGAAATGAATGTCGGCTGGCCACCTACTCACGTTGCAGGCATTTGCAGACAGACAACTAAAACCTCCTTCACCAACACAAGGCTCACTGAATGATATAATTACAGAAAATTTTGAAGCATTTGTGAACGGATTAGAAGCGGTGACAGTCGCTGTAGGAGGAACTGTATCTGCAGAAAGTAAGATTTAGTAACATATTAGTGTAGCATCTGATTTGTTTAGCAAAGATGAAATTTACTGAAAAAATACATCTGAACTTGAAGTAATATGTTTCAGTATCCATACAATACACAACTTTGTGGACCCAAGTTTGGATGTTATCAGAAAAATTCCCTGAAAATATGTGTGTGTGTGTGTGTGCGCGCGCGCGGTGAACTGAAAAGCAGATTTCAAAGAACACGAACACGAACACGAACGCAAACAATTGTCTCAAGAGAAGTAAGGCCACATTCTCCGTATTACTCAAGAAGAAGCAGGGCAAAATTGCAAAAGCTGAAAAACTTAGCATAATCAATCTGTTTGTCAATACATATATACATATATATATATATGACAGATAATTACTCCAAAAGGATAAGAAAAGAAGGGTTCTTTCTTAACCAATTGTCCAGTTATAACTAGCACATCCCAGTCCATGAAGCCCATTGGAACAAACTTCAAATATATGTTTCCCATCTTTCAGTCTTGAGTATGAAACCTTTCCGGTTTCACAGTTTGAGGCAACCCCGTCATCTAGCTGCATGCATTGACACATACACAAGAATCAAACTTTGTTTCCCATATTAAAAAAAAAAAAGAATATATATATATATAAGAGTGTGTGTGTGTGTGTGTGTAAATGGATACCCTGCAAGTGAAGCTACAGTTAGAGCAAGCGGTGACATTCCCACTCTGCTGGACCTCAAATATGAACGTTGCTGAGGTGCGATGTGAAAATGTGTTTGGAGCCCTCAAGAACTTGACTGAAACATCACAATATCCTCTGAGGCACAAGAGTGAAAAGGTACAGAAAAGAAGAACCATGTAACAAGTTTTAAGCAAACCCATTTCAGATTAGCCTTTGAAGTTTGAGGTCCTGAGATTTTTATCTATATCCAAATGGGAGACATTTTTGTGGGTTTTGTGTAGAACGAAACAGACAAGGCACTGTGTTTATAGATAGATAGAGAGAGAGAGAGAGAGAGAGAGAGAGAGAGAGAGAGAGAGAGATTAAACTGATGAATTTTGGTAGTTTAGTGGTTGATGGAGTCTCAGTTGGAGATAGTGCACATGAGACTGGCTATGCAGTGGAAGTACCTTCATGGGAAGATAAGAGAGAGAGAGAGAGAGAGAGAGTTATATTTCGATGAAGACAGAGACAGGAAAGATGAATCACTGGCGAAAGAACAAGTTTTGTCTTGGCAGTAGAAGCACTGCCATATATTACGGGCTAAAAAATTGTTGGAAAATTTGGCTCCTCCAATGTGGTGATACTTTCTTTTTTATACTTTATTTTCAATCAATTTCCACGTCAATAATACAAAATGTAATTAGCATAAAGTTTAATTCTTTTAAGTATACATAGATGAGAATTACGTAACTGGGTATTTAAAAAAAAAAAAAAAACCATATTAGGCATGGGACATTGTTTTGATAGATTTTAATAAGATTCCGTTTGTTTTGTATGTTTAAAAAGTTTAATGTAAATTTATCACATCCCACGTTCACATGTTGTTACTACCTAGAAGGATATCCATTAAAAAACTGAATTTTATATGCAACATAATTTAATTTAATAAGGTTTTTTTGGGTTAATAATTTAATTTAAAAAGTTGGAACTTTAGCAAAATTAGCCTATATAAAAATGAATATTGTCCCAACATTTGTTCTAATATTTTCAATAATCAATCCTCATTAAAGCTAAGAACTTTTAAGCAATTAGGATCGTTAAAAAGGTTAGCAATATTTGCACTTTCTTCTTTTCTGTTAAACTCTTTTTGGGCAATGACATTATTAAGATAGGCCAATCCATAAATAAATGTTTATTGCAAAGTCACCAATGTTCGAGGAACGTCCCCACCATGATTCTCATCCTCCTTTCTGAACACGACTTATGTTCAGGCCTGAAATTAATTGTCCACAAAAAAAAAATAATGAAGAAGATGAAACTATAAACTCAAAATTAAATACAAAAATAATAATAGAAGAGAGAGTTCCACGTGCATGGGCAGCTTCTAAGGGCACAAAACCCTGTCTTAGGACACACTATAAGTACTGAGGCATCGGGCGGATTCTATCAAAAGACCCCACTCGATCCTGCAGTCCAGCTAATATATAATTTTGTCCAAACAAACTATTGAGATATTGAGATACACCCAACGCCTCTCTGTCTGGGACATTGTGTTTTCACTAATAATTCATCATTGTTCTTATTTTTCCTGAAATGCACTGTCAATAAAACTCAGTATTTCATCGTTGGATCTTTATTAGACTCTGTTTGTTTAATATATATCTTTTTATTTGATATAATTTTGATCTTCTAATGTTTTGAAAACATACATTATTGATAAGATATACACTTTAATAGAAAACTTCACTATCTTTATTTATCGACGAAGTTTTGAACAATTTCATAATACATCTTCAAGAAACTATACAGGACAAAGGTATACACTGATGAAGCCACATTGTGTTGAGTGAGGGCACGAGTCATTATTTAATTTTCGCTAATTCGATTTTCAAATCAAATTTTAGCAAAAGAATCGTTTATATATATATTTATATTTCCGTCTTTGAAGTATGATCGAAATTTAAATAAAGAGATGTAGAGTTTTGTGTTAAGGTCTGGTTAAATTGCTTTTAAATTAAAGTGACTTGCAAACTGAATCTCGGGTCTAACTCCTCCGCACAATCAGTTATTCAACAAAAAAACAAAAAATTAAGAGGAGAAACAGAATGTCAAAATCTCAATTATAATTTGGTTTTCAAATTATGAGGACTTTGTTTTGTAACTAATAAAATGTTCAACACGAAATTATTTCTAAATCATTCAGACTTTACATTTTCTCTTCCTTAACTAATCGAATCCAAGGGAAAGCTTCACAATATGGGACCATTTGGTTTCATCATTAATTATTGTCAAAGGGCAAAGGAAGTTAATAAACATTGACAATATATATGTATATATATATATTTTTTTTTTCCTCTCTTCCGGTGCGTGAGGTCCCACAATGGTCGGAAAAGTAATGCCAAAGACAAAAATAATAATAAAAAGGGAGAAAGGAAAGGAGGAAATGATTGTGAAACTTTTGTAAACATTTTGCAGTGTAGGTTTTTTTTTATTTTTATTTTTATTTTGGCTAAAAATTTTGCAGTATGGTTGGTGGTAAAATGGTCCTACAAGCTCCACCACAAAAACGTTATCTTCCTCTGGACTTATCATTTGGGCAAAGAGGAAAAAAAATGGGCCAATAAAGAGAGAGAATAATAATAAAGAAGACAAAATACAAGAATTTTTTTTTCTTCCTTTGTGAAACGCACAAGCCATAACGTTATGTACACTGAGAACAACCTTTACAACCTATGGTTAATATTGCATGAACAAGATATTGTGACATAACATTTTAGAAATGCATTAATGGGTGCACTTTGAAAACTTTGAAGGGACCGTCCATCATTTGGCGTGTTGATAAGGTCAATTCTTATCGTATTTGAGTCAATCCCACCATAATAAATATAATATATAAATAATTTATTTCGTGAGAGATTCATATATAACATGAAGATATATTGTCTCCCAAAATTTTTATCATTTATGGTATACAACCCTCAATCTCTGTGACATTTTAATTTCAGTAAAAAAAAAATTAAGGGAAAAAAATTTGAAAGGTGGACCACAAGCTCCATGGCAATGGAATTCTAAATGATTAGTAGTATTCAGTGTCAAAAATGAGAAGGACCAACTTAATGTGAATTTATGTAGGTCCTATCCACAGAAGAACTTGTCAGTGTCAAGCTAATTTAGCCATTATAACGCCGAGACAAGGTATTTGGTTATTGTTTGTTGGTGTGTGTCTACAAAAGATACTGGTTTGAACTAGAACCAAAACTTTTTTTTATGTGTACTGGGAGAGGTTTTGGAGACGTTGGCATTAGAAACCAATAAGTTTTGGAGTCGTGTTTGGGATAAAAAATTTGGGAGAAAGAAAGCGCGAAAACATTGTAAACCATTGAAAACCAATTTTTAATGACAAACATGATTTGAGATTCATATAAAAAACAATGTCTTCAAACACTTTTTCCAAACAGGGCGTTATTCAGTTATGTTAAACTACAAAATTGCTTCCACAGTTTCATATATATAAGTAGACATTCTTTGATAAATGGTTTGGTGACATTTGTGTTTGATTTACTAATGGCTTTTATTAAAAGAGGGGGAAAAAAAGGTTGTAGAAAGCAGTGCTTCCTCATATGGAAACTGTAAACATTGACACTCTGCTAAAGCTTTTTCTTGCAATGCAGTACTTTATCCAACATTCAAACTTATTTCAGGCATCAGCATTGGCTTTTTGATAAAGTCTATAAGTACATGTATCTATATGTATATATATACTAATATAAGGCAAAGTCTATGATAGCTGAACGATCTAGTATATGTAATAACATCAAGAATAATATCTTATAATACTGACTCATTAATATGTAACATTTGCTGTTCATATTTGGCAAAATATAAAACTTTCAAAATATAACATGTTATACACAGTTACATAATGTTAGATATAGATTAACTAGTAGTTACATGAGTGAAAAATATACATATTTATCGAACTTGTACGGTTGCCAGACAAGAAACTCTCATATATATATATATATATCATCAATTGATTATCATATGGATATTAGCAAGTCACACACTATAAGCATCTTATGTAAATTTAAAGAACCATATTATATTATATACTAAAAGCAGCATGACCAACATGATGCCAGAAATATTGCAACGCCTGTCTTCAGCATCAATACTAGTCTTCTTTATTTTCTTTCTTTCTTTATTACTATTATTATATATATATATATATTGCCTTTTTCAGTCAGAGTTGAAATTTCACAATGATAAAGTTCTGGACAGCGTTGACTATCGAAAACGCACAAGATTCCTCTGATGATATATTGACATAAGATAACTCATTAAACAAAGATAAAAACAAATCTGTAGTATCCCATTCTTGAAATATTTTTAAGTCTTGTATGAATTTATAAATAAACGCATTATCAAAGCATAAAATCCTTGTTTTAAGGCTACATATTTGAGCTAAACTCGCCAAATTCATTTGTTTAGTTCCAAAAATGCTAGATTTCTTGCAGCAACCGATGCAAATATACCGAAGTTTAGGCATAAAAAATGATGCATACCGGCAAGCAAGGAAAACCGAATCCCCAAAATTGACAACATTGGATCTCGTTCTTAGTCCATCTTGAAGCACATTCGAAAACGCAGTCACATAACTATGTTACTTTCTGGCATCCACACCCTAAGAAGCCTATCGTAGAATGAGCAAGTTGCCACCAGAGAGCTTCTTCGACCGCCATCAACAACCAGTTCTTCTCTACACCAGTCAGCTCCATATGCAAGTGATGCATGCTTATTATATGTTTCCATCACTTCAGCTTCACTCCCTTTAATCTTGACTATGGCAAACCCGTTGTGCATGCACGCAGCCAACACTATGCCCGGAACAAAAGGGTGGTGCTTGATTCTCCAAACTCCTCCGCCTAAACCAATTGAAGTTTCATTTATTGGTCTTGAAATTGACCTCACATCCCATACCCTCAGGTTCTCATCGTAGCTTCCAGTGAGTACTGTGTTGGGATCGTAGGGGCTTTTGGTAATGCAGCAAACACCCATCTTGTGGGCCTTGGAGTTCTGGAATGCCAACTTGGAAGGCCCGTCGCGCAAATCCCAACAACAGAATCTGCAGTCATCGGAGCCAGTGTACACCAAATGAGGCTGGTGGGTGTCAAAGGAAGTTGTCCAAAGTTCAAAATCATGAGCCTTCCATTCTTCTTGCACCTCAAGTTGAGACTCCACAAGAGAAGTTATTACGACGCGACCATCTGAAAGCCCCACTGTGATGCTTGTTGCTGAAGGGTTCCAGTCCAAATAAAGGCACATTGAGGAACTGACTTTCTTATCCCTTATCTCTTCCAACGAAAACCCTGCACCAAGAATCCATAACAAACTAATGGTGATAAAGGAGAAACCGAAAAAATCCCATTCGTCGCTATTAGTTCAACATCAACTATTTGCCTTTCAAATCCAAGTGGCTCCCTTTTTTTTTCTTTTTTTTTTTATAGAAAACTGGAAACTTGGAATTGATCATACATATCATACCTTCTGCTCCACTAGAACCACTCCGAAGACCATGAATTCTCAAGTAACCATCTGAATCAGCTTGAGCAAGCAGAGGACTAGAATTACCGCCGACTGTGTTCCACTTTATATCAAAGATCCCTGACATGCTGACGTGATGCGACAACCCAAGGCGAGATGCCTCAGCATCAATGGTGAAGAGCGATATGCTCCCAGCTCTACTGGGCTGATCACCCTCCTGTAATGTGTAGGTCGAAACTGCCAAAACATGGCGGTATGAGTCGTGAGGACAGAACTCTACTGCATCAGTGTTGCCGTCAAGATAGCAATGTGCCACATCCATAACTTAATCTTCTGCAGAGTGTAAATAAAATAGTCACTGATCCTTTTCTTTTCTTTTCTTTTTTTAAATAAAAAGTTTTATTTTTCTATTCAAATCCAGTAGCATCTTTAAGTATAACAAATACAATAGTGGCAGAACATTTACCAACCACATGATATTTTCTTCTAGGCCCAAGATCATACTTAGCTAAAACATGGGCTGCATAATTTTCAGTCCTAGGAACATGGTTAACAAAGCAGCCAGGGAAAAATGAAAAACGACTTATAACGCGAGAACAAGATTCCCAAACTCAAAAATATTGGGAAGTTGGAATGAGGAGCCTAAAGAACCTTGAAGGATTCTGCAAGGACTTTCCCAGAAATGTTTTTTCAACCTCAGCAAGTATATCAGGAATTATATGTGAGTGTGTGTGTGTGTGTGTGTGTGTGTGTGTAGTATAAGCAAGTAACAACAGGAAAATATACACAAAATATGAATAAAAGAAAAGATCCACAAAAAGGAAAAAATTTCTCGATCTTCTCCATAACAGAACCAAGTCAAAGATTGATGACAACGACCAGGAGAAATTGAAAGACGAACACCATATCTAGGAATCAAAGTTCGATAAGGGATAAAAATTAAAATGATCAAAACCCAGTTTTATAACTGTAAAAGCCCAGTCATATCTGAGTCCCTTTCAAACTTGTTCCGCATTCAAAACTCAAAAGTATTGTTGTTTCCCAAACATACTCCTCCATGTATCTATATTTTTTTCTTTCTTTCTTTTTTCTATTTCAATGTCATTCCTTACTCTTTCTCACAAAAAGTGTAAATCTAATTCCTTTGAGATCGAAGAGAAGTAGAATAAATATGAGATATATATATATAATATATTTTAGCGACCACAATTTACATCAATACTCGAATCAGAAAACCATTATGCGTCCATACCAATTCAGAGGAGGAAACATAAATGGCTGAATCAATAATAATAGTAATAATAATAATAATAAGGAACTGAGAAAAATGAGAGGAAACCAAGAAATTTACTTCCAAGGTTGAAAAGATTGGAAAATTTGTCCCTCTTATTATTTAGAAGTCACTTGTCGTTTCCTCTTGTCGCGTCTGCTTCCGTTGTGGAGATGTAGTCCGTTGCTTAATACTTAACATGGAATCCACAACACCACATTATCAACAACTGATCTCATCACAGTAAAGAAGTTAATTTTTTTTTTTTTTTTGGTTTTTGAAAAATATTCATTTGGGCATTTCGTCAAACACCTTACGGACAAAATTTGAAACAACAATAAAATATGATTGAAATTGACATTTATATCCTCTAAAGAAAAATTGAATACGAATCTTCAAACAGTTCAAGAAAAATTTGAGTCTTCAACAAAAAAAATAATAATAAAATAAAAAAGATAAAGCGCCAAGAGTGAAGTACAGGAGGAGAAGATTGTTACTGTTAACTTCCTTTCGCGGCTTCATGATAGGATCATATACATATATAAGAGTAAAATAAAATAAAATAAAATAAAAAGGGTATAAAAGGGGAGGAAAATGGAGACATTTTATAAGTGGATGAGGTTTTTTCATGACATAAAATATTTTTTTTCTTTATATTAATTTTAAATGTTTGAAATCGAAAAAATATATTATATTTAAAATTTATTTGGTCAAGTTTGGAATAAAAAAATTTAAATATAAATTAATTAATTTAATTATAATTCTTATTAATTTAAAAAAATTAAAAAATTTAGACTCAAATTCTTAACCTTAATAAAACATTATTATAAATACTTTTTACATGTGATTACATTTTAAAAAAAAAAAAGTGAATGAATGAAAGTGTCAATCCAAGCAATGGTCCAATAAAATTTTCAAAAACAAATAACCGAAAAAACTTTATTTTTATGAATTCGTAACAAACTTTTAAATAATTTAAAAATTAAATTTAAACTTGTGAATCTAACAAAATATAATTATAAACACATTTACATGTGATTACATTAAATAAAAACAAATGAAAGAGAATGAATGAAAGTTTCAATCTCCTCAAAGCAATAATTCAAAAATAATAACCGAAAAAACTTTATTTTTTGAATATGAAAAAAAACATTTTAAATAATTTCAAATAGTGCAGATGTGGAAAAGAAAGAAAAAAATGTGGCGTTTGGTATTGTTTTTGAAATATTTTCTGTTTTCAAAAAAATTGAAAATGAGAATATTTTGAAAACTGTGTTAAGATCATTTCTGAAACTGTATTTGGTTATGTTTTCTGAATGTATATTTTAAAAAATATAAAAATAAAACTTTGTTTGGTTATATTTTTTCAAAACCCATTTCATTTTCAAAAAACACAATATTTTATGGAAATGAAAACAAAAAGTGAAAACAACTTTTTTTTGTTTTCAAAAAACTCAAAAAAACAACATAGTTGAAAACGGTGTTTTCGAAACGGTTTTGAAAACGTTAAATAAACAAACGCTATTTTGAAACAATTTTCATTTTATCTGTTTTTGAAAATGAAAAATCATTTTCAAGAACAAAAACAAACGCCCTCAAAATTTTTAAAAAAAATTGTCCAGGATGTGACGAAAAAGGGGAGTATACTAGTCACAGGAGTTTGAAAGATTATAGTTTTGCAATTGTGATTATCATATTTTTAGGAACTTTGTAAATTTTTTGCAGAGCAAATCCAGAGAGATTGAGCGTGGAAGAAGATGAAGCAGACTTGCGTCCTCTTTTTTTTTTAGTTATTTTTTCCTGTGTAATCAGATTGAGAGCCCGGGCTCTCTGTCCCCGGCGAGCTGCCCACACTCGCGCTGGGTTGGTGCGGCCGCGCCGTTGGATGTTGGCCAGCGGCCTTCTTCCCATCTTTATTTTTGATTTTTTTTTTTTTTTTTTTTTTGGTTAGAAGGCGCATGATTTTTAAGGTTAATTTAGAGGAGCTACGGAGATCTTTATTTTTGAGTTTTAAAAAAATATTTAAAAAAAAAAAGATTTAAAGTGAAAAAGTGTAAAATTTTAAAAATTAACTTAAAAAAATTATTAATATAAATATTATTTTTTTAAAATTTTATATAATTTTAAAAAATATATCTTATTTCAATTTATATATTTTATTTAAAATATCATATTAATGTGGTTAATATGTTATAAAAATCAACTTTTACTTCAATATTTTTATTGTTATTTTTATATTTACTGTTAATACATAATGACAAAGTTTAATATATTATAAACCGATTTTTGACAAATGTGTTTTGTTTTTATTTAATAACAAAATTAATTTGATAGTGATTAAATTTTATGTAAACATATGAGTTTGGTTTGATAAATAAAATTGGTCAATATAGTCTTGTAACCAATGACAAAGTGTACCATTAATAATAAAGTGAATATAATGTATTACACCTATCGTGAGTGACTAAATCCATAATTTCTCGTAACAAAACAAAAGTAGCTAAATCCATAAAATATAAGTACTCAAAATTTCATCAAACAAAAAATTAAAAAGCCGCAGGCAATAAAAAAAAAATCCCATTGGAAAAATATTAATCCTTTCCTTTTAAACACAAAAAAATATGGTAATTAAAGGGAAAAAAAAATGATGAGAACGTGTTGTCATACATTCAACCTTCCTCCTAAAAAATTGCAGGAATCGACATTTAACGTTCCGCTGCCTCAAAAGAGGAGTTTAAAAAATATTAGGTTTTATTAGATATTTTTCCCTTAAGATAACCATATATTTATAAAAATTAATTAAAAAATAAGAGAGGGGTAAACAGCGAATGAAAAAAAGGTTGCAATGACACTTTTATGGAGCGTTACAGTTATATAAATTTAAAAGTGTTTATCTAACGATCCAGGCCATCACAGTTGAATTATCTTTTAAACCTTTATTTTTTATAAAGTTTGCAAAAAATAATAAAATATAAGTAATATTTTTAACTTATCAAAAAATATGAATAGTTTTTTATAAATAGTTTTTATCTTATTAAAAATAATCTTTATGTTTATTATAAATAATAAAATCTATACAGTAAAATAAAAGTTCAAAAATTTATTAAAAACTTAAATATAATCGATCAAAAATTGTTTTTCCCGTTTTTCTATCGCATATCATTCCATTTCCACTTCAAACTTCTCTAGTATTACATCTTACCATTTTCTACAATATGAATTAACTTATATAAGTAAAGCTTAATAAGACACTTATATCTTATAAATTTAAATGATAATATTTTATTTTGTTTTAATCACTATCATCACCATCATCATCATTTTATATATGTCATTATAAATATAAATATCTTTGAAAATTTTTAACTTTAAAATACCATCATATATTAGTACCGACATTGTATCACATAATGCGTAAGTCATGAAAAGAATGGAGCAATAAATCCCAAACTAATCGTGATAATAAGTACGTTCATCAGACAAAAGATCAATAACTAGTCATCGTCAATAGTAACAGTGTATAATACCATTTTAAAACATAAAAAATACATATACTTATTTTTCCTTAAAATATCATCATAAAAGTAGTAGTAAAACATCATAGCATCATCATCAACATCAAAATATATATTTTAATTCATGTTGTAGGTGAGAGTATGCTTAAATAAACACCTTACTTTATCTCTTAAATTTTCTAACTATGACGTGATAATTGAAGTTCTCGAGTACTCATTTCTAAAACTATTTATGTCATAAATAATGAATATAATAAAATTACTAAGAAGTCATAATAATCCATTAATACACTCATCACATTAAAACAACATCTAATAAAGTTGATTTCATCATCTCATAGCATCGAATCATAAGAACATAACAATTTTACAACTTATAAAAACTGATAGTCAAACCTTCGTCTATTTGAAAATTTATAAAAATTCGTACAAAATTTTAAACAACCTGAAACTAGTCTAAAAAAAAAATTGACATATAGCGATTTCCAACGATACCTAATTCGTTAAAAACAAAATCTATTTAGACCTTCAAAAATAGTTTGAAATCTGATAACAAAACTTCATAAAATTGACGGTTGGACTTCTACCTTTTTGAAAATTCATAAAAATTCATGTAGAGCTCCAAAAAAAATATGAAACTACTCTCAAAAGAAAATTGACATATAAAGCTTTCTAATAATACCAAATTTATCAAAAATAGAATCCGTTAGACTATGAAACTAAGTGAAATTTTAGAAACAAAATCTGGAAATTTCTAACAATACGAAAATCTGAAAATACATATTAAAAATTTATCTATAAATAAAGTTAACACCAAACCTGTGCATAAACTACATATACATAATAACCAACCATAAAACATGTTTTTAAAACATAAAATCATGAAATCACCATTCCTATCAAAATATATATTATGCATAAAAAAATAAAACCCTAAATCTAGAATTAACCTATATACAAAACACAATTATATTCTAAATGTAAACAAACATCGATCAATAACAATGCCTCCCTTAAAAAACATGTTTATGGCCTTTTCTCTTATCACCCTTCAATCAAAGTGAAACATCCCATAATATTCCTTATAACCCATTATAATATTATAAAGAACTTTTGTTAGAGGCATCAAAATCATTAAAAATAACAAAACAAAGAAATCATCATTATGAAACAATAGTAAAATATATATTTTTTAATAAAATTGTCAATTTCAGTCTTAGGAGGCGTTTGGTAAACGCATTGTATTTTGATTGTATTTGAATTAAATTTATTTTTTAAATATTATATTTGGTTGAAAAGTATTTGTTTTGTATTTGAATGAAATGTGTGTTTGGATGAAAAGTATTTTAGAATTGAAAAGTTGATGTGATTGGTAAAAGTAAAGATAAATAGTAGAGTTGAAAAATTGATGTGATTGTTTTAAAAATGTTTTGAATAGTAATTGCTTTTGTAGTACTGTTGTAAAATTTGTATTTGGTTTAAAATTATATTGTATTTAAGTAAAGTTAAAATGAAATTTTTTCGACCCTTAAAAAGAAAATACTAAGGGGGGGTTTGGGGGGGGTTTTGGAGATATATTTTTGGATATGTTGGTTTTGGAGATGAGATATAGTGTTGGAGATTGTGTTTGGGATAAAAGGTTTTGGAAAAAAGTTGTTATGAAAAAAGTGTATAAAAATTATTAAATAAGTGAGAAAAAGGAATTTTTATGGGAGTTTGTGTTATATGATAGATAAAATAAGGAAGTGTTTGGAATTTAAAAATTTGATTTTGGTATATTCATGACAACCAGCATTTGCGTTTAACATTTCTTGTTCACTACTTACATGCGATGTTAGACAATAAGTTTTATAGCACATAATGATTTATCATGTTATATCTATAACAACAGAAACCTGAACTAAATTATAATCTACAACTAAGTTTATGATAATCATATATAGGGGGTATTTATCTAAAATAATTGTTTTAAAAATTTATAACTTTGTGTATACAAGTCCAAATGAGATAAATTTAATTTAAATTACATAGAATTTCGAGATGAACCATACAATATTTATATTGATTTTTTTATATATAAAAATTGTTAACTTTTTTTGTATTTTTTCAGTTCAAACAGTTTTTTCTGATAAAATTATTTTCCAAGACAACTTTTTTCTAACCCAAAATATAGTAGTAATGCCTCATCCCCCAAACACCCACCAAAATCAACATGTCAACAAAATGTTTGTAAAACTCAAGTCAAACATGATTGCCAATGTGAAACAAAATAATTATAAAAAGTCGTACTCCATAAATGAGCACATACAGTTAAAACCCCAATCGAAAATTACAGACAATCACTAATGTACATGGGCCAATTGCTTGCCATAATTATACATAAAAAATCATTTGACTAAATTGTAAGTAAGTTATGCCTTACAATATTTATCGTGACATTTTGATTTACATTGGAATGTATACAATAACGCCATCAAAACGACAGACGTCAAAGTCTATACCATGGATACTGTTGGTATCTCTCCCACATTTGGTCTGCAATAGCATCTCTAAAGTGAGCCATAGTCGTGGTCCCACTATGATGTTGATGCTGTACGTCGGCGTTAGCTGTGTTCGTATGTATGTCCTCGTACACATCATCAATATCTTCTAACCCATCAACATCAGCTGTATCCACTGCACAAGTACACATAGTTGTACTTGCACTGAACGTTGGCACGTCATGCATGTATGACTGAAGTAGCGAGTCTGGTTCCACCACTGCATGCATTCTTATGAAGTTATGCACCATACAAATAAAAACAAAACCATTATTGCAAGACGTGTAACAACCTAGCAGGCTGTAAACATAATGTACAGAGGGGAAATATCAACCACAGAGGGAAAACAAAAAAGGCCCAAGCGGATGTAGTGTGTGGTACAGTTGTTTCGATGAAACGACAACAAATTTGGTCGTTTGTGAAAGAGCCATGGTCGGAGCAATAACAGAATCAAACAAACAAACATTGCAACCGAAGCAAAACGACCACCATGGCATAGTATCCTCACAATGCAGGACAGAATTTTAAAACATCAACCACAGAGGAGAGAATGCAAGTACGTTGGGAAACATCAAGCACAGAGGGGATACTTCAACCACAGAGGGAAACATCACGCACACAGGGGAAACCAACAATGGAGCCGGATGTAATATACGTCGAGTACAGAGAAACATTGCAAAGAAAAATCACTAACGTACATTGGGGCTATATCTTCATGTTCGGAGTAATAACAGAAAACAAGTATGAAAAATGCCAACCCTATTCAACAACCACCAACCACAACAATTCCAAATAAGTTTGGACTCAACGCAAAACGTCAAGCACAGAGGGGAGACTTCAAGAACAGACACGAAATATCAAGCACAGAGAGGAAACATCAACCACAGAAAGGCTATTTCAACAAAATCATTCGGAAGTAATCTCAACTCCAGTACAGAGGAAATCAAAGCAACAAAATATGAAAACTTACCGGAAATTGTTGTGTTAGGCGGCTCTACAACAATGCACAAACCACACACCCAATCGGTAAGCCAAAACCATGCAAATTTCCAGATCCCAAACTCATTTACCCCAAACTTCCCTAAAACTATAAATCTAGTATTGACAACAGCAATGAAACCACAGATCGATAGCCAAACAAAAAATTTTTTGCAGCGTACTGACCGGAATTTGTTGAACAAACACGGTAGACAGAGAAATCTTTTTAATAATTCCAAACAATGCAAACCGAAAACCCCAAAATTTGGTTTTTTTCCTCCACAAATTTTTAACTATCGACCGCAATAAAGGGGGGTTTTCATAGGAACAGCGGCAGGACTGAGAGTGAAAAGCAACCGAGAGAAGAAGATGGAGAGAAGACGAAGAGAAAACATTACCGTTGCAGCCGGATGAAGGTGGAAATAGGGCGTGCTGGTCAACATTGAACCCGACAGAAGAGGGTTTTGAAGCGACGGATGGACGGGAGGAACAGAATCTCTCAGGAAATGTTGCAGACCTCATGTGCGCCTCCTGTTCACCGTCTGCAGAATCGAAGTCGCCGAATGGGGTTTGGTCTCCAACCCTTCAAACCGCGTCTGCAGACACGGTTCCCAGACGAGCCCTAAAAGAGAATAAAGAGATGATGATAACGATGGCTATGTAAGAAAAAATGAGGGAATAAGAGAGAGCGGTTGAAAAGAATAATGTGTGACTTTTTTTGTATTTTGTATTTTGTTTTTTTGTTTTGGTTTTTTTTTTTTCACGTGAATACTCCTAGTCTTTTTTTTTTTTTTTTGGAAGGATAAAAAAAAGGTCGAATACAGGCTGAATTAATTTAATTTACATGGTAATTGATCGCTAGAATCATAAATATATATGACAATTGTAGGAACGCATTGTCCACGATTTCCTCTTCATGATTACTTATTGCAATCTGGGCTTTTTTTTTTTTTTTTTAAACGATTACTACGTTATATATGTATATGACTTATATAATATATTAAGTAATATATATATATACACACACACACTTAACTTATATACACACACGTTGGACAAAAAAATTGAAACAAGATATTTACAATTATTGTTGTAAATAAATAGAAAACAAGACTTGTATTTTCATTCAATTTGATAAACGGAATATATATATGTATATATATATTAATTGCTATAAAAGTTGAAAACAAAAGTCAATCTTTAAATCCCTTGATTCAAGGATAGAGAAAAAATAATCAGAAATTAAATAATTACTTATATCCACTTTATTGAACAATCTTACAATTTTATCAAATCATCACATATAAAATAAAAAACGTAAATTTAACATGAATTTTTTTCTAACACTCTAAATTCTTGTCACATCACTTAAAAAAGATAAATCAATATGTTATTATAATAAACTAAATATAATATTATTATATTACTCATATTATTTTCTATTGTTTAATTTTAATATTATTATTATCTCAAATTTGAAACATCACAGTTTATTTTAACATTATTTCTAACGCTTCAAATTCTTGTCACATCATTTAGAAAAGATAAATCATGATATTATAATAAATTAAATATAATATTATTATATTATTTTCTATTATTTAATTTTAATATCATTATTATCTAAAATTTTAAACGTCACAGTTTATTTTTTTAAAGGAGGGCACAAACGTAGTCATTATTTTGTGTAAATTCTTCTTCATGATATTCACTCTCCTCTTGTCCAGGTTTGATTGGGCTTTAAATGGGCCAACTTTGTTCACCATTTAGAGGGCCTTGGCCTATAATGTAATAAGTTCAATAGTACAAATGGCGTTGAAGTTTGAACTTATACATACACACATATATATATATATATTATAAGTTTGTTAGACAAAAAGATAAAATTTTGGAAAGGAAAAAGGAAGTGACTCAGGAGAATCTTTTATGCGCTGATCTCAGACCAATCAATTGGATAGTAATTGATATATAATTGATCTAACATTACTTGATGCAAATTCTTACTACCATTGGATCATTAAAAAAGGAGAGAGACTGAGGAATCCACTTCTTTAACTCGTTTCTTTAATGTCGTGAGCCTTTTTATAATTTTGTGCTTCTAAGTTGATATATGATATAATATGAGAAAGTGACGCTAAAAATGTTACATTGTTTTAGGTAAAGCTCGTGAATCTTTATCTTCTAATAAGAAGGCATTCTTCCCCAAAAACACACATTCTAGGTCCATAATAACTGCGAAAGTAAATGATTATAATATGTGAAAGGTTGAGTGGAGACTAAAATCGTTGGAAATCCGTATTTTAACAAAAAGGAACGGTGCTCCATTTTTTCCCTAGTTACCCTATATAATTAGAAGTTTTTTTTCAAAGATGATTAAGAAGTTTAGATATACAATATAATCTTATTAATTGATTTAAAAACATTAACAAAGAGTTAGAATATTTTATAAATAATAAGAAATTTATAACATCATGATTCTGAAATATAGATCTTTATCATAACATAATAATAAACATAATTAAATGATAATTCTATATCCAGCGCTATTATAAATTATAGAGTTTCAACTCCATACACTTAGTTAAAAAAAAAAAAAATCATTGTGAGAACTAGTCTAAAAAACTTTTTTTAAAAATTGTTTATTTTAGTTCCACTCTTATAAGGAAAATGCCATATAGTGTAATTTCTTTACATAATTTATGATTTGTATTTATAGAATGCTAAAGGAGGAAGGAGCGTTCTCATTATGATTGCTTTTGGAGACATAGGCTCGTGGAGAATCAGTTTTATTCCAATCCATCCGTCAAATGTTTTCTCTCAATCATGTTTCTCATCTCTAATTCGGCCATTAATATTATATTACTCTAAAGTTCACTTTTGCTAATAATTTTTTAAGTTTCTGATACAGCACAAAGGCTCAAAGTCTTGTCACGATAACGTTGATTTGCATTCTCTATGGGAAATAAAACAGCTTAATTGGTGCTCGTTTACTTATATGTGCAAGTTTGGTATAATCCCACTGTTTAAAAAAAAAATGAAAACTATGCATCAAGTGGCATAACGGCATTTAAAAATTTTTATCAACACTTTTGTTTAAAACATAGGCTCAAACTAATTTAAAAACTTTAATTAATTTTTAAAAAAATCAAACAATTTTAATTCAAAAAATTTAATTTCAACCAGTATACCAAACGTAAGTTAAATCACAATAATAATTCTCATATTATCATAAACAATAAATTATTTACGTGATTTATGAACTTTTCAAAAGCAAATCTGTAACAACCGGGAAAATCTATACTTCTCGAAAAATTAATACACAATGAATTTAAGCGTTAAAATGTGAAATTAAGTGATTTAATATTGTTTAGAATTAAATAAAATATTCTAACAATATTAAAGGATGAAAAATGAGTAATAGTAAGATTATATGTGTGCACGTGTGTGCCACTCACAGTATCAAGAAGTAGGTCAAGATGATATTATCTTGACATAAAACTGATAAATTTGGGTTCAGCACACCCAAATTAGTTAGGATAGCCTATCAGCACGCTCAAATTTGATAATTGAGCACAAGGGTAATTTTTGACCGAAAATTCGCAGTATCAGAAACTGGTTAAAATGACCTCAGATGAAAATAAAACTGATATATTTAGATTCAGGACGCCCAATTTAATCAAGATAGCCCATGTTGAAATTTTGAGCGAAAAAGTATATAAAGAACGAAAAAAGTGAAATGTCCTCAATTGTCCACATTCTCTCTCTCTCATCACTTCTCTTTCTCTCTCTACCCCCATTGATGTACAGTAACCGACTATCGGAAACGGTGTCCGTTTTCGACACCGCCGGTGTCATCGGAAAGCTCTCATCGAGCTGAGTCCGATGGTGGGCCGACGCGACGGAGCAGCCGCCGGAGAAAGCCGCACGCGCCGCCTGAAGGTCGCCGGAGCCGAAATCTTCCCAGCTAGATTTCTCTGCCGTCCGGCCACCATTTGCCACGAAACCGGTCCCAAAAGATTCGTGGTGAAGAGTACTACAAAACCCATGTGATGGATCGCCTCAACACCGGCGGAATCGCGTCGCCTGAGCTTCGAAAAGTCCGACGAAACGCCGCCGTGGAGCCACCGTCGAAACCACCGATTCCGGCCGAGTTGAAGCACGCCGTCGGTACAGAAATGTTCGCCGTGAAGAGGGGAGCAAAAGCCCTCAAC
Organism: Antiaris toxicaria; assembly: GCA_035233585.1. Lineage (NCBI taxonomy): Eukaryota > Viridiplantae > Streptophyta > Magnoliopsida > Rosales > Moraceae > Antiaris > Antiaris toxicaria. The sequence goes on from CP141155.1 coordinate 6,574,930, forward strand.
CAATTTCGGGGGAAAAGTCCGGCACGGCGGAGCTCCACTGTCGCCGCCGTGACCGAGCTTTCGAGGGGCGATTTCTGGCGATAGAGGTGTCGAATGGTGAAATTGAAGCCACCAATGGATTTCACTCGTCGAGATCTTCAAGATGGACTACCTACTTGCCACCGTCGCCGCCGGTCAACGGCGACCGGTGACCGAAAATGGAAGTTTGGCCCGTTGGCCTATTTTCGACGTTCTGAACGCATCCGAGGAGTCGGAATTTCAAGACGAGACCTCAAATATGAAGAACGAGGAATTAGGGTTTATGCCGTCGAGATCGGACTGCAATTCGGTATAAATCCTGACCCCTTTACGTTCCGTAATTTAATTGTTTGGGACTATTGTATGATTTTATGATTATTGGTATGAAAATTTTGGAATAGAATGTATGTAAAAAGAAGAAAATGGCTGTAATGGAGAAAAAGAAAAAAAATATGTGATAATGTAATGATTTTACGTAAACAGTATGAGTTTTACGTAAAATCTAGGCCTCTGGTATAGTACGTGATAGAATTAGATTAGGATAGATGGTTTTCAGGCGTTTACTAAACGCTGGAACCTCAAAAATTAAGGGGAAACTCTGCCGAAATTTCTAAAAATGGCACCAGGGGTAATATGGGAAACGAGGGGTAAAAATATGATCGGGAAGGGACCCGAGCCCCGTCGAGGAATTAGGACAAGGAAAAAAGAATGGGTAAGGTATGATTAGTAAACTGACACTTCGAAACCCTAGAACGCAAGAAAAACATGAAACCGATTCTTAGGTTCGAATAGTACTTCCCAAGGGCCGGGAATGTGAAAATTGGTAAAATGATAAAAATTGATCCGGAAAATATCCGATAAGATTTAGAAAGTTAATTAAATGATTTTGGGTTTAGAAAATCCAGCCTAAGTATGAAAATGAAAATGAAAATGTTATGGTTAAACGACCCATCAGGGGCAAAATGGTCATTTTGTCCAAAGATTATCAAATTATGGGAAAAGAGCCTCAATGACCCTGGAATAGGTTAATGAAGTTTGTAAAAGCCAAAATTGAGGTTTAAGTCATGAAAAATCATGTCGATGGCAAAAATTGTAATTTTGTCAAAAGTTAAGGGTAAAATCGTAATTTTTCAAAAGTTGGAGAAAAATTCGAAAAGGGCCATTAAGGTTTAAAAAGCTGTCCTAAGGCTATAATTAAGGGTTATAAGATCAGAATCAAGCTTTTTAATAAAAGAAAAGCTATAAATGAAAATGTGATTAACGGACAAAGTTTATCTGTAGGAACCCAATCCAGACGCGATAAAAGGACGTCAATGGATTCTAAGAAAAGGATAAACACGCTATGAGTAAGTTCAGACATTTACCCGTATGCAACTATGAACAAGCTTATCGTTTTTATATGTTTGTATGTAAATGTCATGATGTGATTTACGATGATGCTATAGTAACACTATAGTAATACTATGATGATGTAAAAAGATAGGTTTTAATAAATAATTTATAATAAAAAAATATGTATATATATGTATCTATTGAATTACAAAGGAAAGGTATTATAAAAGTTTTATGAGAGTAAAGATGTGATAAAGAGTGATAGAAGAATGGAAAGAGTAAGAATGAGAATGTCATGATAGAATGCATAAGAAAGAGATGAGACATGAAAGGAAAGAATAGATGTTTTATGAAAAGTTTTATGGAAGTTAAGTTATAATTGATAGAGTAACGATGATCGGTGATGAAAGGAATTAAGAAATAGTATGTTTATGAGAACGAAAGAATAGATATTTTATGAAAAATGATATGAAAGCAAATGGTTAGACAAGAAAGAGAAACAATGATAAGTTATGATTGAAAGATACGATGAAAGGATTAGAATATAACGATAAGATGTGATTGATAGAATAGAACGATAGGCTATGATCGATAGGAGTATGATACTAAGATACGATAGATAGAAGGATGTAAATGACAAGATAAACAGAGAAATTGTCTGCACATAACTAAACACACTTTTGTTTGCTATGATGTGATGTGACGTTATATAAGTAATATGTGCTATATATGTTATGCTAAAGTGTGATTAATATAATTCACACAAATAAAATAAAGAACTAAGAAAAGAAAAACAACGAAAGAACAAATGTTCCATGAAATGTTTTATGAAAAATGAGAAAAAAAAGATTATGAATGTCATGAAAAAGATGTACAACGAAAAATCAATATCAGAAAAATAAAAGCTTACAAGATAATAAGACTGAAAACTTAAGTTGTTGGCGTACCGGTCTCCGTACAAGGTCGAGACTTCCGGTCTATATCCTCCGCGTAGATGTGGCGCTACCCCGAAGGTGCGGTAGATTATAGGTTGGACCAGCCCCGAAGGTGAGGTTTTATGTGACTGTGAGGGAGGTTGGTGGGTAGCTCCCCCTCCTCTCACTGTCCGCGCGCAACTAGGTACGTCCAATAACGGGCCCAACCAAAGGAAAGTGAAAAGAAAACAAACGAAAGAAGAGTGAAAAGAAAAGAAAAGAAAGGAAAAGAGAAGAAAAGAAAATAAAGGAAAAGAGCGTGAAAAGAAAAGAAAAGAAAGGAAAAGAGCGTGAAAAGAAAAGAAAGGAAAGCAGAGAGAAAAGAAAAGAAAAGAAAAGAAAAGTAAAGAACGATAAGAAAAATAACGAATGATATGGAAGAATAACACAATGATGTGAATGACACATTTTTACGTGATGTTATGCTAGTGTGTATGTTACTAGCTTTTAAGATATTAAAGGTTAAGAGATGATGATAAAGTGATAGAAAAGTTGTAAAGTTTAGAACAGAAAGTTAAGAAATGATAGAAATGAAAAAACAAAGAAATGAAGAGATTAGATTAGAATGATAAGAGATGATCGATAGAATGATAAGAACGATGAACGAAGAAATAAATGAGCATGAGGAAGCTCACATAATATGTTATGTTTCGAGGATATGTATAGACGGTGTGTATGATGTGTATATACGTGATGTCATATATTCTAATAATAACATATATTACTAGTATTTATAAGTTAATGAATGTATGTTTGAACTTACTGAGCATCTAGCTCATTAGTTGTTCATATGTTGCAGGTAAGTAACCTGTTAGTTTAAAGTAATATGATGGACAACGGACGGATCTGCACGTGCCAAGGGACTGGGCGAGGGTATGGTACTACCATGAGTCTTTCGCTGAGCGTTCAAAAAGGAAGATGAAAGAAAGAAATTTATGAATTATATGTTATAAGAGTATGATAAAGATATAGGTATAATATGTTAAAAAAAAAAAAATTTTGCTATAGAAATTGCTTCCGTTTTAAATGAGAACGTTAAGAAGGGAAAGTTAAGTATGTTAAGTAAGAGGATGACGACCCACGAGGTTGCCAGCCATCGCGGTCGGCGTCAGAGCTCGACTAGTTGGTATGGTAACGTACGTGGGGATCGCCACAAAATCAGTATTAATTATGACACGTAGGTATATGTAAAGAAACAAAGTGTATATATATATTTTATTAATTATTAATTATAAATTTATATTATCACTTTACAATTTTATATTTTCACATGTAAACTTCATTTTTGCATCATTTAAGGTTTAATAGTTGATAGCCTTTAGTGCTTTAATTAGTTTGCCTATTTTATTTATACAGTCAATCATATGAAAAAGTAACGTGGACAAAGTAACACGTGAAATAAACAAATACGTTTATTAAAATAATATGGCATAAATGCATTCAACATAAGGGGCATAATTTCTAACATCCTCTAAGTCTATATGTATGATAAAATGCATTTGAAATTATGTCTTAGACCAGAAAGAAAAAAGTAAAAATAATCGCTATAATTTTTCAATTAGTATGTTAAATGAGTTTATGGAACCAGAAATGACATCCAGGATGAAGTCTACAGAATTTAATTAGAAACTCTTATACATGAGATTCAAAATATTTTTTTTGGACAAATTTTGCTTACTTTGGCAGCTCTTTTGAAAAAGTTGGTAAGTTCCATACTATTAGGGGATGTTTGGTAAACGTATTGTATTTTGATTATATTTGAATGAAATTTATTTTTTGAATGTTATATTTGGTTGAAAAGTATTTGTTTTGTATTTGAATAAAATGTGTATTTGGATGAAAAGTATTTTAGAGTTGAAAAGTTGATGTAATTGGTAAAACTAGAGATAAATAGTAGAGTTAAAAAGTTGATGTGATTATTTTAAAAATGTTTTAAATAGTAATTATTTTCATAACACTGTTGCAAAATTTATGTTTGGTGTAAAATTATATTGTATTTGGGTAAAATTAAAACGTAATTTTTTTGCAAACGCGCACTTAGACAACCGTCTAAACACTCCAATAAATATGAGGGAGGATTAGAATTTTTATTTAAGAAGTTGAAGAGGATTAAAAGAGTAAAAGTTAATAGTAGAAGTTAAAAAAAAAAAAAACACTATTATAATTTATGAAGAATGGATTGGAATTCACTCCTACAAGTCGTTGAAAATTTGAACCCAGGATGCAATAGACTGCTTTCATAGAACCATGCCAAACATACCTGGTATCACTGGACCAAACTCTTAATTGATATGCTGTTAATAGGTAAAATTAACGTAGGTAAAATTAACGCAGGAAAAATATATTGTTGCAATACTTATGTGGCCGAACATTTCTATTGATATTGGACTTTCATAAAGGGTTTGATAATATCATCATTATAATTTATATCAAAGTTAAAAACACATGATTTTTAACAAAATTTCATGAATCCACACTACTCACATATACTTTTTTTTTTTTATTATCTTTTTCCTTTTTCTTGACATCTCTATTTGTTTCTTATATATTTTAAGAAAATTCTATACAAATATATTAAAAAATAAGGTACTAGCACAACTTGGGATCATTACTTTTTCAAAAAATCAGCTAAATCGTTATATATTTTCTAATATGATATGAGTTTCACGGGTACCACATTTTTCTTACCCTGTCACAAATTTCAACCGTACAGATTAATATTTTTAGCATTTGATGCTTGATAATTTACTTGTTCGGTATGACCAAAAACAAATGCTGGTTGTATACTGAATCTGGTTAAAAGTTTAATTGTGTATTTGGAATATTAGTTTAATGGTGCACTTGTTTGAAATAGAATTAAAATTAGTATTAATTAATTTTTTAAAAATTCGTTAAATTTTTATTGATTAAAAAAAAGACAATAATTAAGTTGAAAATTTGGATCCATATGGGAGTGTTAAGCACATGTTAATTAAAGAGGATGCCGACGAGAATAGCTTACTTCTATGGTGGGGTATCCCATAAGTAGTGCCGATTTCTTGATTTTAGATTCAGTCAGATCATATCAAAATGAAAAATATAGAGAGCGTGTGTGTGATAGAGTTTTTATTTTTTCTTTTAATTAATAAAAAAAGAATTCAAAATTATAAATTTTCAATAAGTATTTGAAATCATTGAAAAAATATCAAAATTTAAAATGATCTTGAAGTTTTCTAATAAGTAATTAAAAATGTTCGGTTCTTTTACAATTTTTAAAAATATATTCAGAATAACTTTTATTTGAAGCCAAATTTTTTGTCTTTGACAAGAAACTATTCTAAATATATGTAGTTTTTCTAACAAATCATCTAAATACTTTTAAAAACAATTTTTAAGGAATGCTTTGGAAGGTTTTCCAAAACACATTTTCAAAACCTTTTTGGTCTTTTTCATCAACTCAAAACTACTTTTTACTATTCATTATTTTACATTTTCAAATATTTATAATAAACTCAAATTTAAAAAATTTATAACTTTGTTATTTTAAGTTTAAATGAGATAATTTAAAAAATATATATAGAATTACAAGAGGAACAAACAAGATTTGCATTGATTTTTTTCAAACAAATTTTAAGTTTTTACATTTTTTCATATTTTTTAACTAAACACATATTTCTAGAACTTAACTTATCTCCAATTCAAAAAATTTCTAGACTTTGTCTCCAATATCTCCTCAAAATAGGCTCTTGGATCCATGAACTAAGAAACAATTACCAAAAGTTCTATCAAATAGATTTGTAAAATTGACAATTTTGAAAGAAGATTTCAGAACAAAACCTTATTGATAGAATTGTTTTCAGACAAATGCAGACATAGAATTCTTCAAGAAAGTAAAGCACTAATTTTTTTTTTTAAATAAGGTTATAAAGTTAGAGGATGTTTCATGCATATTAATCAAGGGATGAGAACTTTCATGTGATATATGGATCCTTCTCATGATTGATTATATATACTTGATTATTGCTATTGAGGTCAAATTTCGTATCCATTTCTCACTGTACACATGTTAACTCGAATTATTTGAAAGCCTAGAATCAGTGTAGATACGACCCCTCGAAACGTTCTCAACCAAAGTGGAATGCGATCAATTTTTCATAGGACGCTAACTTATGAATCAACTCCCCAGTGGCTCCAGTTTGCCGTACCAGTAAGCTTCATATTGACTTATAAGCTTACTATCTCCAGACCCACGATTTTAGGGATTTGAATAATTTTCCAAGCACAAAATATATTTAGATTTAGCCTATAAATTCAAATATATAAAATTATAATATCAAGATTTTATCCTAAAAAAAAGATTTTATCTTAAGAGGATTTGGATAAGTCAGAATCATATTTAAATTTGAATTTTAAATACTAGTCCTACTTATAAAAGGATTTACTAACCACTACTAGTTTTTATAAATATCAAACCTCCTCAAAATCAGAGGACATACTCACACATGCACAGAGAGTATGCCATCATTAATACCCACCTAGAATTCTCCAATAGAACTCGCCATTAGCTCGTAGATAACCTGTGATTCTAGTAGTTTCCCAAATTTATTGTATCAAATAATCTCCCTTCTTTTTCTCTTACCCATTCTTGCTTACGAGCTACCATGTATTCACTATATCATACATAGTAAAGCCTCTCAATGTGCAAAAGAGAACATAACCCAGGAGATTATGAGTAAACTTCTATAAAAATCTGTATCATTTTATTTATTTTTACATTTTATTTTTATCGTTAACACGCGATATACTAGATCAATCTTAGACAATGGATCACACTAATAATCGATATCAAATCAGTTAATGGCCCTCTGTAGATTTCACTCTCTATAATTGCAATGGTGACGAGATCTCTGGTTGAGAGCGTAAGGTGGTGTGGTATTATTTTTAGAATTTTTTCTGTTTTTAAAAAAACTAAAAATGAAAATGTTTTGAAAATTATGTTGAGACTATTTTTAAAACTATACTTAGTTATGTTTTCTAAATGCATATTTTGAGAAACATAATAATGAAATTTTGTTTGCTTATATTTTTGAAAATCATTTCATAAGTGAGTATTTTATGAAAACATATTTATGTTTAATCTTAAAAAATAATAAAAAAAATTATTATTAATGATTAAAAAAAAAACCATTTGGTGGTTGGTTTTGCAATGAGGGGCAGGAGTGGAAGGCATTAGTGGTTTAAGTTATAGGCGATGGCAACAATGGTGGCAGCGTCGTCATTCTGGAGCAGATGCGATTGCGATGATAATCCTAAAGATACAAAATCTTAACACCGGCGGTGACTCCCAAACTTGTGACTTGACAGCCTTTGTCATCACTGGAGATAGAGGCCCTCATAGGGGGTTTCTTGGGTATCGTCTTTGCGGGATTTGAGTCATAAGTTTGTGATCATCGTCGTGAGGGGGTCGTCGTTGTCATCGCGAGTTTGTGATTGTCATCCTTCTGTCGAAATATGGGTTGTTACGATGGTCGTCTTCATGAAATTTGTTACGAGTTGGTGGTCATCATTATAAGGGGGTCGTAGTTATTGTTGGCGATCCGTAGTTATCGCCCTTCATCGGAGATAGAGACCATCGTCAAACATGGTTATAGTCATTGATGTTGCATAAATAAAGAAAAAAAGAGAGAGAAAAGACGGAGAGCGAAAATAAAAATAAAAATAAAAAATAAAAAATAAAACTTTTTTTACCTTAAAAAATATAAAAAAGTAACATAATTAAAAAATATATATTTTTGAAATAATTTTAAAAATATTAGATAAATTAATATTATTTTTAAATTATTTTTATTTTTTATGTTTTTAAAAATAAATAATCATTCTAAGAAAAAATTAAAACCAAACACCTCTAAAGCCCTGCCCATCTCACCCGATGTATTTATTTTTGCTTTAATGAATCAAGAGAATGACAACGACTGCATGGTGAAACATTGAGAGAGATTACCCAAATAAGAAGTCAGATTCCGTTCCCCCTCGAGTGATTCGTCATTAAGAAGATGGCGACGTTCCGGGCATCGCATGGTCATTCGCTCAGAGTGGTTTTTGTTTCTGTTCAGTCTCTTGTCACCACTTCGCGTATCTACTCAGGTCACTTCGATTCTCATTATTCTCCCTCCTCCTTTCTCTCTATCTCTTTTCTTATTTTTATTTTTATTTTTTTATTTTATTCTCTTCCCGTGGCGTTCTTTTACCAAAATTAGTAATTAACCCCTACTCTCCCTCCACAACGCGTGCCGCCCACCGCCCTTTGATTCCCCATCGTAACGCTTTTCATCTATTCGTTAATTAATGCCGATCAGCATTTAACAACCCGTTCTATGCACATTTGTTTGACTTTAATTACTAAATTTTTTATTCACTTTAATCCTCCAACAGAAGGTCACAAAGTTAAACCAATTTCATTGGGGGATGAAACAGAAGTGGAGACCAGTAGTGGGGCTTTCAAAAGCTTTTCTCAGCATCGTTGACTTACCCCACTAAAATCTTGACCATCATCCCACGCACGCGCGTGTATCCACGCGCTACTTCACGCGTGGAAAAATTCCTAGTTAAAATGTTTTTCTTTTTCTTTTTCCTTTTTTTGGGTTATAAAAAAAACTTTAAAAGAAGCAAAAAAATGAAGTGGGGAGAGAGAGAGAGAGAGAGAGCGCTATTTCAGTAGTCTTCTTCTTCAGTCTCTGAGAGGCTGCAGGCTTCTCCTTGTTTGTACGCTAAAATTTACACTTTCCAAGAGACACTGAACTGCTCATTCATTTAATAACCCAGATTTCTGTAGTTTTTAAGCACATTCCCAAGTCTTACTTCTCTCAACCCAAATAAAGGATACACACAAAACTCACTCACTCTCTCTCTCTCTCTAAATATACTCTTCTGTGAGCAAGCTGGAGATGGAGAACGACCCGTACGGCATCGGCTCGGCGGCGGCTCCGGGAAGCCTGGCGGCTGTTTCGGCGGAGTACATGAGCTACGAGGCGTTCGACGACGATCGGATGCAAATGGCGTTCGGATCCGACCCGATTTTCCCGGGCTCGTCGTCGGTGGTGTCGGACGCGGCTTCCATGGCTGCGGCTGAGGTTCATAGAGGAGGCGGAGGATTTTTAGATGAGGTCTCCGGTGGAGTCAGAGAGAAGATTGCCTCTCATCCTCTCTACCCGAAGCTTGTGGAAGCTTACATCGATTGCCGAAAGGTCGAATTTTGCTTTTCTTCTTGTTCTTGGTCTTCCTCTTTCCCGGAAAGTTACGCCGGTTTCTGATCGGGTTTGTTTGTCCGAGAAAATTTGAAAGAACGAGAAAAAGGAAAAGAAAAGATTTTTTTTTTTTACCTGTAAAAATTTTACCTATATATACGAAAAGACGGACTTCGCACTGCAAAAAAAGAAATAGTACTACTCATGCACTTTACTTTTCGTTTCAGTATTTCTCAACAGCTAAACACTCTTCACGCGGTGCAGTTACAGTAGTTACCAAATTTTTTTTCTTTTTCCAAAAAAAAAAATCATCCATTTTCTTCGATCACGAACTAATTTCGTGACGGTTTGATTCTTTTGAACTTAACGTAATCAGTTAAAGAATTTTGTTATTTTTTTAGTTTTTTTTTTCTTGAAAGTTTTATTATTAATTGGTTTGATCAGGTCGGAGCGCCACCGGAGATAGCAAACGAGTTGGAGGAAATCCAGCGAGAAAGCGATCATCTGATCAGTAGAGGAACAACCGTGTTTGGTTCCGATCCCGAGCTCGACGATTTCATGGTTTTCTCGAACACAGAAACCCTAGCTGAGCTCTCTTTGATTATACATATACACATATCTGTATAATAATCTTTTTAATTAAGCGCTAATTCGTTCTCTTATATATATACGTATATATGACTAAATAGGAAACATACTGCGATATATTGGTGAAGTACAAATCAGATCTGTCAAGGCCGTTCGATGAGGCAACTACCTTCTTGAACGAGATGCAATCACAGCTCAACACTCTCTGCAATCCCACATCTGCTGCTGCTTCAACAAGCTACGTTTCTGGTCTCTGATGCCTCTCTCTCTCTCTCTCTATATATATATATATATATAGATCTTCAACTTAATGATGGGTCTTTACTGGTTGGCTTTTATGATTTTTATTCGTCTTCTTTGTTTTCCCAATTTGGTTGTTTTAATGTTATACAAAATACAATTATTAAAAAAAAAAAAAGCACAGATGAGATATGTTAGCAAGCGCGAAACCCATCAAGTAAGCAAATCACATGGAGCACAGTGGCTGTTCTAGTTCCTAGGCTAATTATTATTATTTTTTAGATAATTTTTTTTAATAATAATAATAATGGGTTTCTAATTCTGATGATCTATAAGATAAAAGAGACATTTGTTCTCGCCAAGAAACGAAAGGCCCGTTTCAGTGAGTAATTACTGGTAATACAAACTATTATTATAAAACCTAAGGACAAAACCCTAGGTAAGTGTAACCGAAGAGACCCTTTTCTTGGAAATCGACCTGGATTGACTCTACTGTTCTTGTTTTGAATAGAGGTTTTTTTTTTTGTTTTGTTTTTGTTTTTGTTTTTTTTTCCATTTTTACTTGTATAAAAATTGATTAGGGTTGCATATACAAATATACATAGAGGTACCGATATTAGTAACAAAATAATAATCAAGTAAATCTATCTTGAAATCAAGCTAGTAAGATATTAATCAAGTCTTCAAATTGTGTTATATATGATATATATTTATATATATATATTTAACACAATTTATAGATCAAATTATATATATAGAATTGTGGTAGCTTATGTTAAACGTATCAATAAGGGGCCTTAGAAGTTTGCTGTCTGCGTTTTCTTCTAGTTTAAATGGATCATGACTTTAACCAGACACCATTAAGTAATGTTTCTTGTAAATTAAAAAGCCTCAGAAGTGGTTAATCTCTTGGTTATAAAAAGAACTTGTGTGGGACTAGTTGTGGTTTGTGACAAAAGTATACAATAATAATGATAGTAATTATAAAACCCCCAAGCCGATGAGGGTAAGAACACTTTCTTAATCATCCTTATCATCAACAGAATAGAATCTTCAAAAGAACACAAAGATATCATGGCAGAGTGAAGTACACATAAACTTAGATTTTTCAAAATATTATGTTTGCTCGTGCTATACCACGATCCTTTGTTCATGTTTGATCTCCTACTTTTGAGGTTGTGCTTATACTCTTATAATGGCTAACTTTATAGTCTTTTGTACTTGGTACATATGGAGTTTGTCGGGGAAATTATTATTTTAGTACTATCCTTTTGTGTTCAGGCTTACGATATTACACATATGGTATGGTAGCAAGCTATTTTTAGCATCAAAAGCTGTTTTTTCTCCATCATGCGTTGTGTATAGTTCTGCGGCTTGGAGATTATGGATTTGGTTTTGAAATTAGTGCCTTAGAGGTAAAAGCTAGTGATTAAAATACTTAAGTTAGATTAAATTAATGGTATATCACAGTTGAGGCATTGAGCTAATTAGTTTGAGAGCTCATCTTGGGTTTATCTAGTGCTTTTGCTGTGGAATTTTTATATGCTTGAGCAGGTTCTTTAAATTAGTGATGCACGTGGGCTCGTTAGTTGTTAATTGGGGTTCTAGACAACAGAATCATTACGTGGTTTTGGTTTGGAGCTTTATAAAGTATGCATGTTCTCGTGCAGGGTCTGTCTGCCAAATTGAAAATTTTGCGAATTACTCCCATTTTATATAAACTTTAGTATGAGGTTGCCTTATCGCCTTTTGCTGGAGTCTGAGAACAAAGTAAAATAGTTAAAACAAAACAATGCAATGTTTGTTTTTGTTCATTCTACCTTTGTCGAAACGGACGTAGGCATATTTATACCTTTGTGCGAGTTGCATGCAATTTTTAGGACGTATTTGTGAGCTTACGGTCAGGTTTTGCAGGTTTTTGCTGAATCCATCTTAAGTTCTTTGAGATCTAGTGCACATGTTGCAAGAGAAGATGCACTAATTTATGTCATCTATTGTTCTTTGTTCTCCTTTTCCTATAGGTTCTAGTTTTCTTATTACCGGTCTATTTTCCATGCGGTTTTAACATAAAGTTACGCCTAGTGGTTCTAACTTCCTAGATTTCTGGTTAAGTTCATTATAAATCCTTTTTCTCCCTCTACTAAATAGACTAATGGAGTGGGGCGAGTAGTAGGCAAATATTGACAATTTGAAGTTAGAAAATTTTACCTCTCTCTGTTGAAGTTGTAACTTCTTGAGTGGTATGGTTGAACGTGGTTCTCAACTTTGGTGAGCAATAACAAAGTAAGATTTACGTTTTGTTTTGCTTGATCATGCACGATGTCCCCACTTGCCATTAAGGATCTATCACAAACTTATAATTAGGATACAACGAAAATTAACTAATTTTAGAACGCCCTATTAATTGTAGTATTATTATGGAACTGAACTAATAGTAGGAGTGCATGTGTATGTGCTAGCTACACTTCCAAGTTCCAAAAATTAGGTTTTCCTTGGTGCATAACTTTTGTGTATAAATTAAATCACTTGAATCAATGGCACTCTTATGAATTGTTAAGTGTGAAACTGTTATGCTTTTGTTTTGTTTTCCTATGTTGCTGCTGGTAAATGTTTCATTGGCTTCTCATTGTTGTTATACTTTCTCTAGACCAAAAATCATAGCTAGGTTCACTGTTTCGTTTTCCATTATGTTCGTTTGTCTGCTTTTCTTTTGGATGCTGCTTTGGTTAAAAATAGCCTGTTTGTATCATATATTTGAAGAGAAAGTTCAAATTTTTTGCAAGATAAATCACTATAGAATAAAGTTCGAATCCTTCTGTAGATCTGAACGGGACTCGTCTCTTGAAAATTGAGTAGTAATAAAGAAATGTCTAGAATTAGTAAAAAAAAAAAAGGGGGCGGGGCCTAAGTGTTTTCAGTAACATATCCTCTCCCCAAATGGGGTTGTAAAGTAGGAGCCCATTTTTTATCTTCTGCAATTTCGTTCTATTTTCATTCTCTCCTGCTGAAATTAATGTCTGACCCAGGAAAAAAAAACCCTCCAAAAGTAGAATTTCAATTATTTAGTGCGTGTTTGGTTTTGTTTCCAAAACAGAAAATCGATTTCAAAATCGGTGTGAAATTGTGTTTGGTTTGTATTGTTTTTGAAAACAGATTTCAAAACGAATCCAAAATCTCCTTTGTTCCCGATGTAAAATTGAAAACGACTAAAAGTCGTTTTCTCTGATTTTATTTTTCTCATTTCTCCAATTTTTCTGATATAATTATTATGGTTAATTAAGATTTAATTGATATAGTAATTATTTAAATATTATAGTTATTAATTTTTAATTTATTTTTCAATTAAAATTTTTTATTAATTTTTAATTTTTGGTATTCATAATAATTTTTTTTAAATCAAACATAAATATGTTTTTATAGAATACTTATAAAATAACTGGTTTTTAAAAATATAACCAAACACAGTTTTACTTTTTTGTTTTTTAAAACATTCAGAAACTTTTTTGTTTCTTAAAACATACACTCAGAAAATAAAACCAAACATAATTTCAGAAACTTTTTTGTTTCTTAAAACATACACTCAGAAAATAAAACCAAACATAATTTCAGAAACGTTCTCAAAATTGTTTTCAAAACGATATCAAATTCAGAGAATTTGAAAACATAACAGATTTCAAAAATAATATCAAACGCTACATTAGGGTTTTGACTTCATAACATAAGTTCAGTTTTTTTTTTTTTTTTTTTTACATCACCATGTAGCAACTAGGACTTCTCTGATACTTTCAGGTTTCTTTCTGCATTTTATTTCCCCGTACAGTTTCATTATTTATTTTTCAAAATTTTTTAGGAGACTTTACTATTGGCTTATCCAGCAGTCTTAAGTCCTAATTATAATCTTTTTTTTTTTTTTCTGGGTTTCTTTTACTCACCTGAAATACTTCGTCTTTGGGCTACATTCTGCACCGCGGTAAGTATTATTTTTATCTCTCCACCTCTTCACACGTAAAAATTCTGGGAAAAAAAAAAGAAAAGAAATTTCATTAATGTATCCTGAAAATAAGAGTTAGGATCTTTAGCAATAAACATGATAAACAAAATAAACAAAAATAAGGGTAAAAACGGGCATTTCTATGCTAGAGGGTAGAAAAAATATCTTTCCTTAAAAAAAAAAAAAGAGAATATCTTTCCCATGGACATTATTTTTTAACGTTTTTACGTACCCAAATAATCTTAAAGAGTTGCTGTTTCAAAAAAATAAATCTTAAAGAGTAGCGTAACGATTCACATCATACTTGAATTGAATAATTTATTAATTGTCTATAACTTGTTGAATGAAAGACGAGTAAGTTTACTATTTTGTTGGAGTTGGCGCGTCTTAAAACAAAACAAAAACTTACTCAAGGCTACTATTTGATTTTTTTTTCTTTTTTTAGAAAAAATAAAATAAAATAAAATATTTTATAAATTGATGAGTAATTTTTTTTGCTATAGACTCCCGAAAAAATTGCTTTTTCAATGCTATTGTCTGAGTTTTCTCTTTTAATTAAAAAAAAAAAAAAGAAAGAAATATCATCCGAATTGATGGGTCATGTTTTTTGACTAAATGGACTCCCGATGTTCACGCTGCAGCCAGCTTTTAGAATTAAAACAGCTCTCGTGTCAAGTCACGGGCTCTCTCTCTCTCTGTATTTCTCTCTCGTTGTTATTTATAGCATCTGATCTTCACCACTCACCACCTCCTTGGTAATGTGAGTACTCGAGTGGAGTCCAGTGGAGTGAGAGCATCAGAATTCAGAACGAATTTAGAGGGAAAAGAAAAAAGAAAAAAAAAACTCATTTTTATTACTTTTATTGTTGAATAAATCATTCTTACCACACGCGTATCATAAATATGAACCAAAAAGGAAAAAAAAAAAAAAGGTTTCTTATAAGGAGGCTAGGTAGTGAAAGAAAAACCCATCTCGTACGTGTCTTTGCGCGGGGTTTATTTGTATGAATTTTTTATGGCTGTACGTACCACAGCACCTGCACCACTCCGTAACTGCGATTCGACACAACGAAACTGAAACCTCGCAGTCTCTAGACCCCCCCCCTCTCTCTCTCTCTCTCTCTCTGTGTATCAACGCACACACACACATATATATAATGTATACGTACATAATCGCAAACACAAAAGCCTTCTGGTACCGTTGGGCCCCATGGGTGTTAATGTCATGTAAGCATGCCTGCTGATCCATCACATCTGAACGGAGCTTCTGGGTTTTCGTGTAGGGGATTGAACCTGTCCCAGTTCTCTTTGTGGGTTTGCCAATGCCATAACAGTTATCTATATATATATATTTTCCAATTTTGTTCTTTTTTTTTAGCATTAATTATTCTAATTAACAACTATGTCAATAATGTGTTTTCAGCTTTGCTCGGACTTTTGCATTTGCATTTTATTATGACTATGGAATAATTAGAGGCGTGGTGCGGCTAACAAAAAAAAGTAAACTTTTTATAGGTTATCACTATATATGTATAGAAAAATAGTACGTTACGCCTTATACGTGTATTATTGATTATGTTGCTTTCTGCCTTTAGACTTTGCATTATTGCTAATGATTCATTCGCATGTCAAACTTCAATTGTAAATATTTTTTTTTTCTTATTCTGTTTGGTTTTAATTTCCCTTGGAATTTCCTGCCAATGCTTTTGATCTATCGGGGCGCATTGTCTAGCAATATTTTGTTGTATGGTCCAAGTGTGACATGCACACTGCTTGTTCTGATGGATTTTAATGACATTGCTTTTGCTTGACTAATTAAGCGACTTATTTTCTCCAGATGAAGCTGCCGGTTCGTCGGAGGAGGAGTTAAGCGGAGGGGAGATAGAGGTGGTCGATATTTCTCGGCAGTTCATGAACGAAGATCGAGAACTCAAAGACAAGCTGTTGCGAAAATACAGCGGTTATATCAGCACTCTCAAGCACGAGTTCTCTAAGAAGAAGAAGAAGGGAAAGCTACCAAAAGAAGCAAGGCAAATTCTGCTTGATTGGTGGACCCGTCACTACAGATGGCCATATCCGACGGTGAATATATGTTCCTTGCTTCATACATAAATATATATATATATTATGTTTGTGGGTGTGAACTTTTGAAAAATGGAAAATTTTTGTTTTTAAAATGGAAAAATTTTTCGTTCTAAAGTGAAAAAATTGTTTGAATGAAAAAAAATTTTTATTTCTAAAATGAAACTTTTTTGATTTTTAAACGTGAAAATTTTTTGATAGTTGGAATTGGAAATTTCAAAACGTCTATGATTAAAATAATTTCTATCTTTTAAAAGCAAGTGTGCCAAACAAATAAAACACATATATTTAATAACGTCTATATTTAAAAGAATTATGTAATAAAAATATGAAAATTACACAATTTCTAACCATCATATTAGATTATGATCATATCAGAATAAAGAACGTACAATAAGTTAATACCTTCCCTACACTGGTACAAAATTCTTCCTCGGCTCGGACCACATTTAATGATCAAACCTGAAAAAACAACCCATATGTTGATTATTGACGATGTGACTAAGTTATTGATATGTAAAACAGGAAGCAGACAAGGTTGCATTGTCTGAGTTGACAGGATTGGATCAAAAGCAGATAAACAACTGGTTCATCAATCAAAGGAAGCGCCATTGGAAGCCTCCAGAGAACATGCAAGTTGCCATAATGGATGCCCACTCACTTTATGGGCAATTCTGCCATGATCAATAATAATAATACTCCATAATGGCTTGTCTGATGATCAGGTGGGATAATGTGATCTGGTCCCATTCTTTTTATTTACTTGTCTTTTGTATTCCTTTATTAAAACGTTATCCTTTTTTCAGCCAATGTATGATGTATATAGTATTGCTGATCAACTCATGTTAATTTGTCATTCCCTGGTTCTAAATGGCACGTCTTTGTATTACAATGCATGCGAGGGAGTTAGTGGTCGTTTCATTTTGAGGTGGGTCCCACGTAAATAATTGACAAAGATATTTGGGACCGCCATCGCGACTAATTAAGTAGGCCTAGTGTATGAGCTCTATGTCGTGTGCAATGTTGCTAAATATCACTGGTGTGCCTGTAAGCGTATACCACTTTTTAAGAATTTGACATTGCAAATGTATCGTTTGGAAAAAAAAATTTATTCAAAGTGATATAAATGAACTTCTAGCTAGGCTTGAGAACTGGTAAACAACTTCATTGTTATTGTATAGATAGATGTGAATTGATCCTGGGCTGAGTTGGGTTTGGTGGATATCTCTTGAGCTCGAGTTTTGTTTCGAGGAAATTGCGAAATTAACTTTTTAGACGTATTATGTTTTAATTACGTTTGAATACAATTCTTTATTAAGTGTTATATTTGGTTGAAAAGTATTTGATTTGTACTTAAATAAAATGTATATTTAGACGAAAAGTATTTTAGAGTTGAAAAGTTGATGTGATTGATTAAAGTAGAGATAAATAGTTACGATTGAAAAGTTAATTTGATTGTTTTAAAAAATTTTTCTATAGTAATTGTTTTCATAACATCGTTGAAAATGATTGTATTTGAATATAAAACTTTATGTTTGGTGTGAAATTGGTTTTTATAACGTTAAAAAACGTTTATCAAACACGCCTAGGGTTTATGTTAAAAATTTTTATTATATAATTTGGATTTTTAATCATAAAATCATATTTTATTTAATATTACAAAGGAATAAAAATGTTAAAACATTAAAGGTAGATTAATATATCAGATATTTGCTCTTTCTTTTCAGGGCATTTCTTCAAAATGCCCCGAAGGTTTTTTCGGCTGGCAGTGGATATCCTGATTGGGATAGGGAGCTTGGACTTGAGCAATCTTCTTGGGTTGGGATAGACTACACAACTAGTAAACTACTGTCTCTCTGTAGATTACGTGAAAATTTGCTATCAATTTGGAATTCAGAAGTTTAGGGAATGTGCCCCTTAATTAACCTTTTATTTTTGTTTTTTCAGTTTTGTGCGCCAATTACTTCTCTAGAATAGTGTTTAAGAATTAGAGATATTCTTCTACTTCTCCCTTCAATTAAATCAGTGACCACATCTATATTTAGTATAGACTCTGGGGAAATTTTGTTTTGTTTTGTGTTCTTTTTAAAATTTTTTTTATGGGAAAAGAATGTTAGTTGATAAGGAAAAGATGATTGCCAATAGCCTTTGGCTTAAAATTTTAGCATTGGACACGTATTATCTCTGCTTATTTTTTGTTATTTGGAGGATTGACATTTAGCAACCGGAAATGAAAAAACAATGGTTGACATTTAAGGGTACTGATCTTAGTTTTTTTTTTTTCTTTTTTTCTTTTGTTAAAAATGCTTAATGGTGTTAAGTATCGTCATTAATAAAAGATGGTACATATTTCTAGACTCACCTTTTATTAATGAATAGTATTTAATGTCACTAATATTTTTTTTTGCCATTAATAAAGCAAGGGACAATTTCCCAATCTTATTTACCTTAAATTGTTTAAAAATGAAAATTTTGCTCACAATAGTGGTTGGTTGCACCTTTTTTCTTTTATGAGAGAGATTTTTTTTATACAGTTTACAAAGAAAATCATAATAATAAAACATAAATCTGAACTATTAAAATTTCATGATTTTTTTTAAATTGATTTTCATGAATTTCTGTTAAAATGTCATACTAATTTTTATACAATTATTTTTTATATAGTGAGAAAGAAGTAAATAGTAGTTTTTAAAAAAATAATTAAACTAAATAACAAGATTTTAAAATATTTATATTTAATAGTAGATTTATCAGATAAATTATATATTTATACTTATTCACCTCTTGTAAATATATTATTTATCTAATAAAATTTTCATTTACCTAATAAATTTATTATTTTTTAAATATTTAAAACTTTACTATTAACTTCAATTATTTTTGTACAAATACTACTTACTACCATTGTCCACATTTAATATATAAATTAGATCATTATAAAAATGAAATTTCTACCGTGGGACATGCAATTTTCATGTTGTAAAGGTTTTGATAGTCATTCGATTCAGGTCAATGGAGAAGGCTGGTGGTGCGTATCAAAACATTTACTTTTACGATGCGCATGCGATGTTAGACCCATTAATACGAAAGCTAAGTTAAATTTAACAGACAAAAAAATTGTATTTTTTAAATTAATATAAAAACAAAAGGGAGAGAGAAGACCTTTAAAAAAACAGAAGAGGAATAAGATATTTTAAAAGAGTTAAGATTTAGCAAAAAAAAAAAAAAGTTAATTGATTTTTGTGTGATTCTGTTGGATTTGAGAGTTTCAAAAGTCTAAAGCCTCCTTTTTTGTGAGTTTTCAAATTTTTTCTATTATAGTGGCCATTCATAGTAGATGTGAAAAGAAATGCCTTAAAATCACTATTGAGGGCATTGCAAAATGAGCACAAAGGTAAATATATGTCCCTTGTTGAAGAGAAAATTGTTGAATCATGGTGAACCTGTTCAATAATTTTTCAGAACAAATTTAAATCTTGAAAATTTCCAAATGTTTTTATATATAAAGTGATTTAGAAGTATTAAAAATACTCTTTATTGAGACTTTAAAGAAAATGTTTATCATTAAAATGAGTTTTGATTTATTATGTGTGACGTATTTAGTTTATTATTATTTTATAAAAGCTAGGATAAGTTGTCATGTATCTATATATATAGCTGCTAAGATTTATAGCATCGATGGAATTTATGGTGGCGTTTGTTGTTACTTTTGAGAATGATTTTCTATTTTTAAAAACACTGAAAAAATGAAATCGGCTTCAAAATAATATTTATTTATTCTACGTTTTCAAAATCATTTTGAAAACATTGTTTTTACCTATGTTGTTTTTTTAAGTTTTTTAAAAATAAAAAAAAGTTATTTTTACTTTTTTATTTTCATTTTATCCCTCCATCTCCTCTTTTTTTTTTTTCTTTCTTTCTCTCTATCTGTGTAGCATCGGTGACGATCATGTCCAATAATGACATCCATCTCCGGCAAAGGGCAACAATCACAAACTGACGACGATGTCGATGACCCTCTAACAATGATGATCATCGACTCACGATGACGACCATTGACTCGTGATTTAAATTTTACTGTCATCGCCATCTAAAGTTTAGATTACTAATATATTTCATCTCTATCTCTAATTACAAAATCTACTACCAAATGTTTTTTTTTTAATTATGACTAAAAATATTTTTTATGTTATTTTTTTAAATAAAAAATAAATATGTTTTCATAAAATATTCACTTATAAAATAAGTTTCAAAAAAATATAATTAAATAAAATTTTATTTTTATATTTCTCAAAGTATATATATAGAAAATATAATTAAATACAATTTAAAAAATAATCTCAATTCAGTTTTTAAAATATTTTTATTTTTAATTTTTTAAATAAAAAATATTTCAAAAATAATATCAAATACCACTTATATCAATCTAGGTTGTACCGTTAGAATGGAACTACTCTACCAAGTTTTTTTTTTTTTATATATAAATATTTTTATAAGGAAGTTAATACAAATGCTTGTGATTGGCCTCTTATATGCTGTTATTATATTGGCCTTTTATGCTGTTATTACGGAGCTATGGTTAGCTCGCTCGGTGAGCATTGTACGATCACCCTCCTAACTCTCGCAGAATGTTTCTTTAGTCAGTTGCAAACGTGTCGAACAAAACAAGTCACCATCACTTTGTCGGCTAATAAAATCTAGTCAGTTGCTTACATTTGCGAACTGCTCTTACTCGTTTCAACTGACAACTCACAAGGTCGGACCAAAACTCCAAAAGTGTCTGCCAATTTTAATTAGAGCCACATTCTGGTCTTCTTTTTTATTCTCACAATTCCTCTTATCCAGTAATCTAATCCTATATTAAGAGAAGTGAAACAAATCCCAGGTCATCTCAAAACACTTTTCAGTTTTACTTTTCCCTTTTATGATGACTAAAAAACAAACTTTAATAACAAAATATTAAAAAAAAAAAAAACAGAATCATTACCATCCCAGATCACCAACATGAAGACCAAATTAAAATGAAATTCCTCTCATTTTTCCAGTTTTTTCTTTTTTTGGTCTTTTTCCTCTTTCAAAGTTCCTAGAACATTGGACAGAGGAAGCAGAACAAACCTGAACATCACCAAAAAAATAAAAGAAATAGAAATGGGATTTTCGGTCCTAATTTTCGTCGTTTTTCACGTGCTCTTTTTTTCTCAGGCGAACTCCGATCCAATTATCTCCGAGGCCGGTCATTTCTGCGACAAAACCGTACATTCTCCGACGAGCAACTTCATCCCCAATTTCGTAACCCTAATGCAGACGATCTCCGACCAGATCAACCGGAACCAGTGGGCGGAGGCGAACATTACGTCGCCGCCGCCGGAGATCTACGCCTTCGCACAGTGCCACGACGACCTCTCGCCGTTGGACTGCTCGGCGTGTTTCGCCGCCTCCCGGACGAAGCTCCCGCGGTGTCTCCCGGCCGTGTCGGCGCGGATCTTCCTCGACGGCTGCTTCCTCCGCTACGACAACTACAGCTTCGCCGGCGAGTCGTCGGTGGGCGTGGACGGCGCCGGCGACGCCCGAGATATGACGAAGTGCGGGCCGCCGAGTGCGGCGGCGGCGGAGGGCCGGGCGGCTAGGGCGGAGTTCGGGAGGAAGGTGAGGGACGTGGTGGGAGTGCTGGCGGAGACGGCGGCGATCAACGGGGGGTTCGGGGTGGTGGAGGAGAGGGGAGGGGTGGCGGACTTGTACGCGCTGGCGCAGTGCTGGAGGACGGTGGGGAAGGAGGAGTGCCGGCGGTGCCTGAGAGCCGCCGGAGAGAGTGTCGGAGAGTGTGCGCCGGCGGCGGAGGGGAGGGCAATGCTCGCAGGGTGTTTTCTGAGGTATTCGACGCAGAGGTTCTTCCAGGTGACCAAGAGGCGGGAGAATGAAGGTGAGAAAAGAGTCAATAATTTACCTTGTTTGTTTCAAGGAGAGAATATCACACTAATTTTTAGTTTGTTTTTAATGTTTTTTTTCATAAGATTTCAATATTATTATTATACTTACATGTGTGTGTGTGTTTGTTCGTTCGTGGGTTGTCTAATGTACAATGGTCGTCTTGAGCGGTAGTAGATATAGATCTTTGCTTGTCTTGCATTTCATGTTTGCTTGGTGTTAACAATGTGGTCCTCTTTGATGCTTCTCCAGATTCAGCCAGCGTTGCGATGATCATTGCAGGCGTTCTCTCGTCGCTTACCTTCATGTTGCTTGCTTGTGTTGGTGCCTACTTTGGTTTCAAGAGAATGTCATCATGTAAGAAAGAAGGTAAGTCTCACCCAAAAGAACAAAAAAAAAATAAAAAAGAAAAAACTATTGAGATTACCACTATCTATTACACTAGTGACCAATGATGAAAATATCGGCGTTAATGGAAATATCAATAGTTTAGTTTCATAGAAATTTAGAAATATTATTCAGTGGAAATATTTGAAAAAATTACGAAAATTACAAAAAATTGCTTCGATACATATATATATAACATTTTAGAATAGTATAAATATTAAAAAGATAGATAAATGTACAAATTTGATATAAGAAACATCTTATATTTTACATATTTTAATACTAAATGGAAGTTTTATAAAATTTAATCTATAAATAAATATAAAAGCAAATTTATAGATAAATATCTTCCTCCATAAATAAGATAGCTATCAATAAAAAAATCTTTCTACAAAGTTTATAAGACTCTAGCTAAGAGCATAGTTATAGCAAGATGCAAGATGGTGCTTATTCTTGATCATCATCATCATCATCATCTTCTTCTTCCTCTTCTTTCCTAACAGTCTTAGCTTTTCTGTTCTTCTTTCACTTGCCCTTCTTTTTTTTTTTTCTTTTTTATAAATAAAGATAGCATTCTTAAAAGATAGCAAATGAAAAAAAAAAGAAAAAAGAAAAAAATCTGAAATTTTTCAGCATAAATTTTATCATTTTTTTAATTGAAATTTTCATTGAAATTTTCAATATTTCTCTGAAATTTATCAATATTATGTACATATTACATTAAATTTTATCGATATTAATATTTTTTATTGATATTTCCCAATAATTCTTTGATATTTTAATAAAAAAGATATTATATTTAAAAGAAATTTCATAATTTTTTATACACAAAAATTTTGATGAAAATTTCAAAAATACCGTGAATATTTACGGTCATGCTAATGACCATCAATGAACCTTTTAAACTAATCACACATACACATACATGTTAATTACGAGAATCATTGATTAAAACCAAGGGCTGACTCAAATATCCCATGTCGATATGAAACTAATTAAGAAACCAACATCAATAATCTACATTTTAATAACTTTAGCAACCTATTGAGACTTTCTTTAATCTGTGGTCCAATCTGGTTTGTCTTTTCCCTGTTAGATCTCCGCAATGAAATTCCGGCTACCATGCAAAACTCTAGATTGAATTTCAAGTACGAAATGCTCGAGAAGGCCACAGATTTCTTCGACCCCTCGCGGAAACTAGGCCAAGGTGGCTCTGGCTCTGTGTTTAAGGGGATTCTCCCAGATGGGAGAACTGTTGCTGTTAAAAGACTCTTCTTTAATACACGCCAGTGGGTAGATGAGTTCTTCAACGAGGTGAACCTCCTTACTGGTATTGAACACAAAAACCTTGTTAAGCTTTTGGGTTGCAGTATTGAAGGCCCTGAAAGTCTTCTAGTTTACGAATTTGTGCCCAACAAAAGCCTTGATCAAATCCTTTTTGGTGAGTAGGTTTTTTTTTTTTAGGTTATCGTTATTTATCTCTCGTTATAATCTACTTTCCAACTCTTTTTCCTTCAATATGTTTTAACCGTGGGTTGAACTTATGATCCAAACAAATATCATGGTCAAAAACTTTCTATTCATGAAGAAAAGAAGAACACGGTTAGTATTCTAAGTTGGCGGCACAGATTCAATATCATAGCCGGCACCGCGGAAGGGCTTGCATATCTCCATGGAGGTTGCGGGGTGAAGATTGTCCACAGAGACATAAAAACCAGCAACGTTCTCCTCGGTGAGAATCTCAACCCGAAGATAGCGGATTTCGGGCTTGCCCGATCTGTTGCCACTGATAGGACTCACATTAGCACAGGAATTGCTGGAACATTGTAAGCAGAAACTCCCTCCCTTCAACACTGAAAAACTAGTTAAGAGTTCAACTCAACAACATGGGGTTAAAATTAAGCGAAAAAACATATGCAGGGGATATATGGCGCCGGAATATCTTGTTCGAGGGCAGCTGACAGACAAGGCTGATGTTTATGCTTTTGGAGTGATCGTCCTTGAGATAGCATGTGGTAGGAAGAACAGTGCTTTCGCATTGGGTTCAAGCTCACTTTTGCACTCCGTAAGATTCTTCACTCATTTTTCCATTACCCACATGAAAATAACGAGAATTCTGTGTAGGGGTATTAAAAAATAACGGTATGAAACAGTTTTTAACCATTACATCACATATATCAGAGAAAGAAAAATATGACGATTAAATGGAGCTTAAAAAAAAAAATCTGAGAGTTGTGATTGTTATTTAATACCTACAATAGAAGAATATTATCAACAAGCAGAGAGGCATTAAAAAGACATGGTCATTATTCCTCTTCAAAGCGCCCCATTTTCTTCATTATTATTGGAATTCTCTCTAGATAAAGAGATTTTTTTCATGTATTATGTTCAACTAAGTTAGTTGACATGTAAGTGACATGGCTTTCTTTCTTTTGACGTTAGGTTTGGAAGCTTTACAAGGAAAACAAGATTGTCGAATCCGTCGATGCGGCCCTAAAAGGCAATTTCCCGGTGAAAGAAGCATCGAATGTACTCCAAATTGGGCTCTTGTGCACACAAGCCTCTGTTGCGCTAAGGCCATCCATGTCTGAGGTAGTTCAAATGTTGAATGATGAAGAATATGAAATTCCCTCTCCCATGCAACCTCCATTCTTGAATGCAAGCTTGTTGAATTCGGATGACTCGAAAACTGTCTCTGATGTGCAAAGTACAACTGAACTTTCCACTACGTATACCGCAAATTCAAACACCATTTATGAATCAATCTGTGAAATAACAGTGGCGTCTAGGCCTAGTTAGCACCCAAAAAAAACAACTTATGTACATTAGTGAGTGATGAAATTGGGGGTGAAAAAGGGGTGTTGCTCAAACTAGGTTAACTTCTTTGAGTTTTGTAAAGAATAAGGTAGCTAGAAGATATGGATTTCTTGTAAATGATATGAGAGATTTTAGATCCTAACACCTAGTAGTCTCTTGATCTTCTATCCATTTAGCATTTTGCCATCAATATATTTCTACAACACATGATATATAAGCTATCATATTTAGTAACCTCTATAATTATTTCCAAGAGAACCAAAACTATTGGGATAATAGGCATGTGTAAGATCAAGATCGATCAGTTATAAATTGATGGTCAAGATTTATTTCTGATAACTGATTTTTCCACCCTCTTACGCTATAAATATTATTTATACGCTTTTGACTTAATTAAGAATTAATAGAATTTCTATTTAAGGTTTTCTTAGAATTTTTAAGTTCAATTAAGTTTTGTATTGCGTGATATGTTATTTGATCAGATTTCAAAAGAAACTCAATCCAAATTTTTTGTTACTTAAAGATTACGCCTTTTTTCTTTTTTCTTTTTTTGAATAGGTTGTATACCTTTTGTTCAAATGAACATTTCAAAGCCACTCCGCTTGACGATGCCTGGGCAGACGAAACAATAACCACGATTTCTAAATATGTTTGATAACAATATGGACCAAAGTTTGGACATAATTTAAAGGAAGAGATGGATATATATCATTTTTTGAGACTCAAAAAGGTGAATAGCAGATTTAAAATATTTTAGTTAAAAATACCGGATTTCGCTCGCCAACTAGAAGAAGATCACTTTGGGGATCATTGTGCCGTGACTGAATGTAGAGCAGTAGTCTTAATCTTTACTTAATAAAATACTTACTAATCTCAGCAAATTTATTTCGATCATATTAAATAGGATTATGAGCTTGGTTGCTTTATTATCACTAAAACTTCACATTATCTACTAAAACTAGTCTTAACTTCTCCAATCATATTTACTCACAAATCTCAAATCATTACTCAAAAAATGATATTAAGAACACTAATTTTTATTTTTATTTTTTGAGTATCAAATCATCATGTATTATACTTATTAATAAAAATAAAAAATAAATCATATATTATATAAATTGATATTTAAAAATTAAGATTAGAATTAATATTTTTAGTATTTTTCTTTGTACAAAACTCTACCCAGCACCAGCACTATAGCTGGCTGCCATGGATTATTTTGTACTCCTCCAAGTGATGAGATTACATCCAAATCCCTGTCAGTCACAAAACCTGCCCAGTCAACATCTACACACGCTTCTATGAGAGGATGATTGGTCCCAGAGAAAAGTAAGACCTTTGCCAAGATTGCCTTCAAAATACCGTGGGATTCTCAAAACTATCCATCTTTACCAGGTAGCATGGATGAACTAACTTGGCACACACTTGTAACTAAATTTGAACCTACAAATAAACGGACCCTTTAGAAGAACACTACTTTTCAAATTTTGGGGAATTTAAATATATCACTTAGGAGAAAGTAAGTCCATGCTTACGTTTGATTGGTCCATTCTAATCAAACTTTTTCAAAGTGTTTTTTTTTTTTTTAATCTTCTGTCTCTATAAGGATCAATTTTATTATTTACATATTCAAATTTTTCTTAAAAACTAAACTCTAAAAATATATAATCTTTTTATGTCAAGTTTAAATGAGTTAATATTTTTTTTAAATTATATAAAATGATAAGATGAATAAAAAAAGATTTAAGGTGCGTTTGTTAAACGCAATACATTTTGATTGTATTTGAATGAAATTTATTTTTTGAATGTTGTATTTGGTTGAAAAGTATTTGTTTTGTATTTGAATAAAATGTGTGTTTGGATGAAAAGTATTTTAGAATTAAAAAGTTGATGTGATTGGTAAAAGTAGATATAAATAGTGAAGTTGAAAAGTTGATGTGATTGTTTTAAAAATGTTTTGAATAGTAATTATTTTTGTAGCATTATTACAAAATTTGTATTTGGTGTAAAATTGTATTATATTTGAGTAAAATTAAAATGAAATTTTTTCTCCAAATACCCCCTTATATTGTTTATTTTTTATAACACATTCTAAGTTCTTACACATTTTAACTCCAATACATAATTCATGATACTAACTCAACTTTTATCAAAATATCTCCAAAATTCTAACTCAAATGACACATCAAATGGAGGCTTCACATCACACTAATATAAATAAATACTAAACATATATTTGGATCACCAATTGGAGTTGAAAAAATTTGATTTCAGTGGATTTAGATTTGAATAATACATGTGACTGATTGGAGTTTAAAAGCATGAAAACTCGAAATATATTAAAAAAAAAGATAAATTTTATTTTATTTATCTCTAAATTTTATATAATTTATAAAAAACATTATTTCATTTGAATTTATTTATGTAAAATCAAAGATTTTTCAAGTTCAAAATTTTAAATTATAATTAAAGTTATGAATAATAAAATTGAGTGAACTCTCAGGAAAAGAGTACAAAATAAGTGAATCATACACTAACTAGAATTATGATTATATACATAATTTAATTATAATATCACACTGATTCATTATATAATATTGGATTCAAAACGTGTATAAAAAAAAGACTGAAATCTTTATTTGAAAGATTTAAAATAATTAAAATAATAAAAATTAATAATAAAAAATAAAAAAATATTATAACAATTCATGAATGAATCTACCCCATACGCGCCTTGAATCCCTCAAGTTCAACAAACACTAGCTAAGGCTTCAAAAATGGTATGCCATAATACACGAATCAACCACCGGGGCGTAAAGTGGTGACAGAGAAGTCCTGGGCCCCCAAAAAAAAAAAGCCCATTAGCACAAGCTCGAACAGCCTTTTGTTTGGCGCTATCCGAAAGTGGAAAGCATTTTCCGCAAAAAAAGAAGAAGAAGAAGAAGAAGAAGAAGAAGATCGTGTGGTGGGTAAGGAGAGTACTCAGTTGAAGAGAATTCCGACAAACTTACAGAATATCCTCTCATGGCGTTTTGCTGATGAAATTCGAAACGGACAATAAGCCGTCGTTCGCCAGCTTCCCATGACTCCGACCTCCGACTCTCGCGCCTCTCCGCTGGAGTGGAAGTTCTCTCAGGTCTTCGGCGAGCGAGCTCCGGATGAAGATGTCCAGGACGGTTAGCAGCGTTTCTTGTTTTCTCGTCTGGTGTTTGGCTGCTTAGAAAATTCGGGAACTCATAAATTGCTTGAAGAACCTGAATTACTGTGTTTCTTATTTACTGAACTTAGCTCCAATTTTCCTGTCTGTTTAACAATTTTCCAACCATATAAATTTCATAGAGAACAAAGAAGCAAAACTTTTAGAGAAATGAGAATGTTTTAAGAATGATTTAGGTATATTTTTTAAATTGCGTAGGATTGTGTTTTTGGAGAAATGAGTTCAAGCATAAGAAAAAGTAAAACTGTATTTGAGTATAATTTGATTATATTTGTTGGGCGTATTAAGCCTTATAAAATGAAAATAAAAACGAAATGAGAATATAATTTTATTTTATTTTTTTATTCCTTAACAAAATATGAAAACGATTTTTTATCTTTTATAGTTTTTTGATATGGTGCTAGACAAATGCCATTTTAAAATTATTTAAAAAAAAATAACTTCATTGGAAAACGTGAAACGTTTTGGAAATAGTACCAAACGGGCCTAAGGGGTTGTTTACGGGAAATTTTGAAGATGTAAGGCCTGGAAATCGGATAAGTTTTGAAAACTTATATTTCGATAAAAATGAAATTTTTTGGGATGTATGAAAAATATTGAAAATCATTAGAAACAAGTTTTCAACCCCAAACATAATCTGGGATCCATACGCTAAAACAACGATGAGCCCCCAATAATCTAAACAGAATGCAAATGGTTATTAAAATTCAAATTAATACTTAAAATGCGACATATTAGGGTGCTAATTGCAATCAAGGGTTCGTTTTGGTTTAGTATCTGTCCTTCAAGTTTAAGCTAATTTGGGGTGAACGTTATAAGGTCTTGTTATCTAGTACATCCAGTTGAGTATTTTCTGTTGAATGGGACCATTTATCAATGATAATAACTGAGATATTGACACTCTTCGTAGTGTTTACCGTTTTTAGTTGATATCATATCTTCAATGGGATTCGATGCGAGCGGCGATTTTCTTGCTGTCGGAGATCGAGGAGGCCGCGTTGTGATATTCGAGAGGAAGGACGGGAAACATGTGAGAAATTTTTATTGTGTTTTTTGATTCTTTGAATGCACAACACCAACACTCGTGAAGACATTTATCTAATGATTTGATACCATTGATTATTGGATTCTTAAGACTTCAAATCAGAACCAAGCTCGTTCTAAGTTGGAGCAACTGGATTTTGTTTCCACTTGGAATCCTGAGTTTAAATACAAGACTGAATTTCAGAGTCATGAGCCTGAGGTTCGCTCTCATTTTGTGATATAAAAGTACATTTTCGGTGATGCAGCTTATCTGTGTTTGTATATGCTGGTGATTATATTGGTGTTTTGTGTATGGACTTTACAGTTTGACTATTTAAAGAGCTTGGAAATTGAAGAGAAGATCAACCAAGTAAGATGGTGTGCTACGCCCAACGGATCGCTCTTCATCCTCTCCACAAATAACAAGACAATTAAACTGTGGAAGGTGTGGATACTTCTGCCCAAATAACATACCACTAAAGAATTCTGCATTCCAACAAATTTGTGAAGAATAAAAAACGTGTTTCTCTTGTTAGAGGGTGGATATTAGGACCCTTAGTCGGTTAGGGATTTAAGAAGTTGTTGGGTGCCATTGGATGCATCACAAGTTTGTTTAGTTTGGTCACTGGAAAATCTTCTGATTCTGAAAGGATTTTGGTGATGTTCGAATTCAGGGTTGACAGTCTTAAAAGTGAAAAGACTGGAAAAGGAAAGCATAAATCAGGGTGTTGATCATCCTAAGGTGTTTGGGGGGAGTTTTAGAGATGTATTTTTGGAGATGTTGGTTTTGGAAATCAGATATGATTTTGGAGATTGTGTTTGAGGTAAATGTTTTTGAGAAAAAGTTGTTATAGAAATTAGTGTATAGAAATTTTAAAGTGTGTGGTAAAAAATAAATGCCTGGGAATGTGTGCATGCATTGTTAGAGGTTTGGAGAAATGTGGGAGGCAAACACATTTTGGCTTGAAGACACCAAAACCCAGGCTGCAAAATCTAGGCAAACACATGAATTCTGCAAAACCTAGGCAAACACATTTTGGTGACAGAAAACGCTTATTTCCTTCCGCATACATATCTGAACTTCTCAACCATAACGTAATTACAATCAAATGCAAGTTTTAGTTCTTGATCAGTATTGATAGGTAGTACCTTCTTTTTTATGATTTGTGGAGGTTATTTAGTATTTACATGCTTGCTTATTAAAAGTTCTGCTTACTGGGGAACAGAAGGAAGAGTTTAAAAGATAAACGATCAATGTTTTTTTTGGGAATATATAATAATGTAGAAACTGGAGGACTGAAATTACTTTTAAGCAATTCCCAAAGCAAAGAAATATAGACAGGATCTATGTTATGCGTTAGGGATCAATGTTGTTATGCTGTCGAGACTATTTCAAGAAAAATTCATGAAAAGTACCATTATTAGCTATACATCAAAGAGCTTAATTGCTGTGTGCTCCATATCGATCATTGAGCTAGTCCTTCAGCAGTTGCCGATTAGAGCTGGACTGTTGGCGACCTCCTGCCTCTAGAAGCATTTTTTTTTTTGGAACAATTTATTATAATTATTTTTTTGTTTCTTGGTATTGAGGCCAGGTTAAGGAGCGTAAGGTGAAAAAAATAAAAGAACTGGACCCTTATCCACTAGTAAGATCAGAGAATGCACTTTTGGCTGAAAGTAGTTTCATGACTGAACAAGACAAGCCATCCATTCCTAATGGCTATCATCCAGAATGGATGGAATATATGGCCAAGAGCATGTCACCGTCACAAAACCTACAAGCTGAGGTTGGTGAAAGAGGATTTTTTTATTTTTATTTTTTATTTTTGTCAATTGCATCAGATCCTGTTCAATATAAAAGTTCATAATGCTAGTCCTTTGCATAAGTAGATTGAGGATATGGAAGATAATGCTCATACAAGATGTCGGAAGGTGTATGCCCATGCTCATGATTTTAACATTAACTCCATCTCAACCAATAGGTAAAATACTCTCTCTCTCTCTCTCTCTCTCTCTCTCTCTCTTTTCTCTCTCTTATGGTCTGTGTTTGTGTGCCTGTGTGACTCTGTATATTTATGTTTTGGTGCCTGCAGATTGCTTAGCACATGCATTGTTTCTTTATTCTTTCTGTTAAACCATTCATTACCTTTTTTCTTATTGTGTTCAATTTTTATTTTGTTCTTAAGTGGTTGAAAGTCTGTAGATGTTATGCTGTGTCTAAGGGGGTA
This sequence comes from Antiaris toxicaria, assembly GCA_035233585.1. Lineage (NCBI taxonomy): Eukaryota > Viridiplantae > Streptophyta > Magnoliopsida > Rosales > Moraceae > Antiaris > Antiaris toxicaria. The sequence goes on from CP141155.1 coordinate 6,606,975, forward strand.
TATGGTTTCCTACTCTATGTCCAGCGATGGTGAGACATTTATTTCTGCAGATGACCTTAGAATAAACTTGTGGAATCTTGAGATCAGTGGTCAATGTTTCAACATTGTTGACATGAAGCCATCAAACATGGACGATCTTACTGGTACTTGTTTTAATCAATTATTCATCTGTATTTTGAGCTCCCATATCTAAACATCAAATTTTCCTTTTTGTATCCCATGTCTGATACCTCTAGGTCTCTGATATTTTAATCTTCTTCTAACTGGGCTGTTCAAATTTTAACAGAGGTTATAATGTCGGCTGAGTTCAGTCCAGTTCACTGTAATTTGTTTGCATATGGCAGCTCAAGAGGATTTATTCATCTAGTTGACATGCGGCGATCAGCTTTATGTGATCATAGTGCAATAATGTCAGTTTAGTCTGCCATTTTTTTTTCTGTGCTTTCTGGGTTTGATTTTGATCTATGCTGAGCGTTTTGGCAAATTTTCTGTTGTGCCTAGTGAAGTTAACAAAAAGTCTAATTTGCACTGATTTATGCAGATTACAAGATGGAGATTCTCGTGGATTGAAATCATTTTTTACCGAGATCGTTTTATCAATCTCTGATATGAAGTTCTCAAAGGATGGGCGGTACATTTTAACTCGTGATTACATGAATCTAAAGGTCTATTGATTGACTTTGATTCCTTTTCCCATTATCTCTGCTTATTACCGCTGTTACACTCCATAGATGTCTATAATTTCCTCTTCTTAATCAAGATCCCACTTTTGTGCATTCTCCTCTTTTCTAGTTCCTTTAGTAGACCTTAATTTGCTTCCATAAAGTACCATTCGTCTTCATTTTATTATACTGGGGAATATATATGGGAAAATGATATTTTTTATTGAGCAGGATATTTCCTGGAAAAGGAACTTCTATCCTAGATTAGCTACCAACAAATTCTTCCCTTTTCTTTTCCCAATTTAGCATCTCAAGTTTCGTTGATCTAATTGCCCTTACTCTTGTCTTGATGTAATGCTTTCATTGTCATTCAAATTTGAAGTGAATAGGTCTTAATATGAGTTTGAGCGTTATCTCATTATGAACTTTAATGGATGATTTCATTTCTTAATCTAGCTGTGGGATATGCACATGAATTCTTCACCTGTTGCAATATACAAGATTCATGAACTCCTGCGCCCTAAGGTAAGTGATATGGACATAAAATTTGTCACTCGTGAGTCTCAGGTGAAAAAGTTGAAACTCAGCCGGCCCTTAATCGATTAAAATTTCAGGAACGCAGCCTCTAGAACAGTAATTGCTGGTGTTAGCGTAACATTTCTAACCCAGTACCAAGAAATTTTATCCTCTGACTACATGGCGAATTTTTGCTTATTTAAAGTTGTTCCTGAGAGCTCACATTTATTCCTGTTATTGTGGCAGTTGTGCGAGTTGTATGATAATGACTGCATATTCGATAAATTTGCTTGCGGCCTCAGTGGGGATGGACTTCATTTTGCAACTGGATCTTATAGGTAGTAGGTCTATCATTATGAAATAAAACTGCATTTGCATCTTAAGTTATGGCGGATATTTTTTAGCAATCAACTTGTGATTTGACCAAAAATTGCAGCTTTTTCTGACAGTGTTTGTAATTTGAATTAGCAATCAGTTACGTATATTCTCCCGTGGTTTGGGAAATGAAGAAGGAATCTCCATAGAGGCTAGCAGACATCCTGCCAGGTGGCTTTCCACTCCTTTTTCTTCTATTCTATGGTTTTCCCTAGAAGTAGTTTTTTTGAATGGTGTGAGTGGGACCCAGAGTCACAATAATTAAGGTTACATTTCAATTTGGTCCCTGTTTCCAAATTAGCCTGAGGATTGGATTTGCATAGTACAATACCTTAGGAATTTTACTATCCCAGAAATGGTTTTTTCGGTCAGATAATTGTCGAAAGGACAGAAAATAGTGTACCTTATTTGTAAGATAATGCAATGTTTTAACCTGTAGTACAGGCAAACTTCCTGGCCAGTTGTTCTTGTTTATAACGAAATTCAGGTCAGTTGTTTTTCAAATGAAAAAATTGCATTGCAAAGTATTAGTCTTGTTAATATATTGGTCAGGAGGAGATGCCTAAACCAGCTGCCAGCATGTTGTATATTTATGTTTCATAGTTAGCTTGTTAGAATATTTTCTTAAATTGATGCTTACAACTGTCTTTCATCTGAACAATATATGTATTTATCCCTTGAAGTATCACAATAATGAATCGTTACTTAAGGTGCTCTAATATCAATCTTTTGAACTTAACCTTTCTGAATTGTTACGTAAGATGCTTTAATAGCCATTGCAAACTCAAATTTTGCTTCCCTTTCTGGACTCGATAGCAGGAAACCAGTTCTCCAAGCTGCCCCAAGGGCTAGAAGGTCTTCCTTGAGCAATCTAACACGTGGATTTTACCGGCATGGTTGGAATCATTTATTCTTTTCGTTTTTTCCTTCGACAGGAGTTGTGTTAAGGACATTTGCTAATCACATTGGTCTCATTTACTCCATTCTCAATTATTGGTTGGTCCGAACCAATGTGGGCCCCCCTGGGGTTCCTTGAGAGATACACACCGATAAAGTCAAGTGTCCTTAGCACTCTTCGAATGTTGTTTAAGAATATGCTAGCATTCTGCTGTTGTTTCCACCTGAAATTTGTCCAATCTGATCTTTCAGGGAATGAAAATTCAGGCTCAGGAGGTAATGACTTCTCTTGTAACTTAAGCTCCAAGTTATTACATCTGGCATGGCATCCTGAAAAGGATTTGATTGCCTGTGCTGCTGGGAGTAGCTTGTTCATGTATTATGCATGAAGTTTTGTACAGTTTTTAACACTTCCAGAAAAGTGCTTGCTAATAGATAGAATCTTGAGATGATGAGAGTTGTATTGTGAATTTTGGTTTTCTAACATCCGAAGGAAAATAGCAAAGAGAAATGGAAGGAGGATGTGTAAAATAGTAAATTTGGGAAGGTACTGTTTTGTAAAAATAATGCTCAAGGCTTAAGCTATACCCAATGGAAACGTGTGAAGTGTTTCCATGGATCAGAATATTCAATTCACAAATTTCTTGTCATTCACGACAGAAATAGAGTGGAAGAAGTATTTTATGTATTCAAATTGTAAATGTTTATGTAATATGTATGGTTATGCGCATAAATTATGTATGGTTAATAGGAATTGTTTAGCAATAGCCAGAGTACGTCAGCCTAGATAGGATTGATGTCAAAGTTTGTTTGTATTTTTTTTGTTAAGAGGAAGCCGTTTTTAGCCCAAACGACAATATAATACAAAAGGTTGTCTTGCACCGATCTTCTAGTTTGATTTCCAATTGCCAAAATCCGACGTTTAGGTCAAATTTTGAAGAGAATTTTGCTAAAGAAAGGTTAGAAAATTGGCAATCGAAATTTATTATCAGCTAAAAAGTGATTGGTACAACTCGTAATAACATCAGAGCACAAAAACACGTTAGCAGAGTTGAAAGCTAAAGTTGCCCTGATGGGGCAGCTCTATTACCATTTCAAGAGACAAGGCAGCAAATCATGATAGCTATTAAGAATACTATTGTCTTGCAATTTCCCGCATCTAAGTCTATATATGCGCAATTCAAGGCGGCCTCAGTGCTTTAGTTTGCTTGTCATATTAGCGTAGAAACCAGAATAAAATTAGAGGATAAACCGCAGAGCTAATTGCTGCACATTAATGGTGGATTTATCAGAGGCTCTGATACAAGCAAATTGCTTAGAATAGCCAAACTGTCACACACAGTGTATATGCTCTCAGGCCTTGGCGCAAGTTTGTTAACCAAAAATAAATAAATAAATAAATAAAGATAATTCTAAGCAAAGATAAACGACACTCGAAACAAATAAGATAGCAAAGATAGAAAAATGTCGATAAGCCTCCAAACGACAGTGTGTTTATAGCATCAATTCCTCCCCTCTAAAAAAGAGAACTCGTCCCCGAGTCTTACCAAAGAGCAGGGACTGCATCCGGAAAGAAATACTCAGAGATATCTGCCTCGCTTCTAATTTGGAGAAAAAACTTCATCCCAATCCCTATCTCATTCAAAATGAAGTCCCGCAAGTCTGTATCTACGAGGAATATTGTCATCTCTAATTACTCCACTATTTGCACTATCTATACATGTTTGTGATTAAAAAAAAAAAAAACAAAGAAAGTATCAACCATCATTTTTGCACGCTTTTTGGGAATTAATTATGTAATATTTTCCATCAAATTATTTCTTAGTAATATTATTAACACTAAAGAATTAATATATATGTGAAAATAAAGAAACGAGATGATATAAATGAAAACCCAAAAAGATCATTAAGGAACATGAAAATGAAACTCGAGCAAACCATACATATATTACAGTACGAACGCACCACCTGGTTTGACTAGGGCAGGAATTATACATACATATATATGGTATACAAGTACCACATCACATATTGGTTGTTTTATTTATTTTTTTAGGAAGAAAAAGGTCCGAAAAGGGGCCGACTGGAGTTTGCATACCCTGGATATCTGAGGATCACGTGGTCTTTTATTTATCAATTCAAGTACTTGTGCAAAAGCAAAAGGCAAACTCAAAATAAAGCACACAGTGCTGGCATGCAATATTCAAGTGGTGCGGGCGCTATTGAGAATGTCGTCAATGGATTTGAGAGCCTGAATGGCTATCTTGACATAGTAGCTAGCAGCTCGGACAATGGGTCCAAAGGGATCGGCGAGGCGTTCTTGTTTCGCATCGTCGTCTGCCGAGGGAGGTGGCTTGGTGGGATCCTTGTCAAATTCCTTGGCTTGCTCAAGGTACGCGTCCATACGCGGAGTGGAAAATGTTCGCACCTTATCCGGATCACCTCTTGCAGCGTAACGCTGGCGATTATGACAAGCCTCGAAAGACAGCGCATAAGGACGCCCCTGTTTTTCGTAGATGTCTTGTGTTCTCATCAGTTTGAACAGCTGTTGCAGCTCGTATTTCAGGGTCTCAATTAGCTGGTTCGGCTCATCAATATCGACATCCTCAAGCGAGTTTTCGGCTTCGACCACCTTGTCCTTAGCATTCTCCAGCTTCTTGTCATCAGCCATGACTCTTGCTTCTTTTACCCTCTCTACAGTCTGCAGCCGGCTCTCCTCAACAATCACTTCCTTCCTCTTTCCCTTCGTGGCTCTCCCGGTGCGGTTTACAGTAACGTTTACTGGAGGAGCTGGGAGCGATGGTTCCCCCTTACCAGTTCTGCGTGTGTTTTCATTTCTTTTTAGGAAGTGAGAGTCATATTATAAAAAGAAAAAAAAAGTAAATAAAGTTTACAAATAATGGCAAATGATTGCCAGGATTAATATTTGGTACCACTTACCTATACGTGTAACTGACATTGAGAACTTTCGGGCTCTTTGAACTTTCAACAGCAGGGAGAAGAAGGTCCACCAAGACCTTGCGTACCTCTTTGTTGTAGAGTTCGCCGAAGGAAATGGTTACGGAGCCGTCGTTTTTATTCCTGGTTTGTGGATAGATTCCGGCGTACACATCCCCTATTTCTGATTCCTTATCGAATGGTTTGATGGTCAGGTTCAAGTCCTGAACAACCACAGTTAAAAGCCCACCCAAACACTGAGAAAATGCAAGGCTCAAGTTGTCCTGGTTTTGAACATCTGAGAACGTTCCTCCCTTGCTCTTCATTGCGATGTCTTGTAGCACCTACATACATCGAAGGGAATTAGTACGCATGAATCAATTAGTATAATCTTGGTTTGGATAATAGGTTCAAACGCACAATTCAAACGGTAAATTCAAATTTTTGTAAGATAAAACACTGTAAAAAAAGAAGTTGAATTGTAAGTTTAAAACCGTGATCAAAACATGGGCATAATTTTTAAGGGTGTGCTTTTCAATGTGCATACGGCATACCTGTGGTTTGGCGTCCGCACCAAAACCGAATGTGTGTACAGGAAAGTTGTCAACCTGAACTTGCCTAGCATCACCAACGTTTTGTTCACCGTCGGACATAAGCATGATGGCACCGACACGCCCATCTTTAAGACGGCGGTCGTTGAGCACTTGCAAGCCGATCTTAAGGCCATCGGCAATGTTTGTTTGTCCATTGGCAACTAAAGCCTTGACCTGATTTATGATCTCTTCTTGAGCTCTTTCGGTCACCTGGCGCAATGGGAGCAACCTGTTGGATATCCCGGAGAACGTGACAACCGACAAACGATCGACCGGGCTGAGTTTCTTGATCAGGAATTGCATAGCAGTTTTCAATTTTTCTAACTTTTGTCCCCCCATGCTTCCGCTGACATCTAAGACTGTCACAAGATCCACTGGGGATCTTTCTTCATTATCTCCTGTCCCTGTCAGCTCCAGCAACACCTTCAATTTGGTTTCTTCAAGTGGCGCATCCTGATTGTTGATGATTGTCACCTGTGTTTTTTCCGCTTCATAAGGCGCAAATTTATCCCCTGAAATATATATATATAAATATTATTCGACAAAATATCGAACTAAAATCTATTAACTACCTAATATATGGAGGAGCTAGCGAGCTTAAGAGTGGGAAGAACCATAATATACATGACCAAAGAAAAAATGGACAATTCATAATTAGGTAAGAAGCTTTATAACCGCATTTTTCAGTTTTTACGACGGTACCACTTACTAAAAAGAAATAAAATTCTGAGTTAGCCCAAGCGGAAACGTTTTTGAGAGCCTATAAAAAATGAATGAAATCGTGAATTATGATTGTTTTGTCAAACCTGGGGCATCTACGGGTGCAACAATCGGCTCATCATCATTGAAGGTCATTTTACCGACAAAACCGCTAGAGAAGATTTAATTGTATTATGAAATGTTCTTTTTTTCTTTTTTGCTGGAATATTATGAAATGTTCTTGCGTCTCAGCACTTTCAACCTCCAATATATATAAGAAGAAATAAATGAGTGGTAAATGTTCTTTTTACACATACGTACCAAACTCGTTTGTCTTTACATCCAATAATTATAGAAAAACTAGTTCTCTTCAACAAAAAAAAAAAAAAAAGATGAAGCCAAAAGAAAAAAAAAAAAAAAAAATTTGTCGTTGTAAACAATTTGGACCAACGGTGCCACATGGATTCTTTCCATTTGTTTGTTTTTAAGTCAAGTAGATAAGGTGCACTATCCTAGTTGTAATGATGTAAAATACATAAATGAATATCATAATATAGCTTGCGATTAGCACATCGATTCGGAATGGAATTTTAAGATTTGAGTTGGTTAAATTTCTAAAAATTAATTATAATTTTTATTAATTTTTTAAAAATTAAAAAAATAAAAATAAGAACAAAAACAAAAATGTGTTGTAAAATTTTTATTTGAATGATGCTCTAAACACCCGTATAATTTGATAAGCCCGTTGGATTTTAACTGGAGGGAGAAAAAGAACTTGAGTAAGAGAAAAACATATTTGCAATGTTATTATTATTATTTTTTACTTCAATTTATTAGTTTTATTATAATTTTATGCAAATGGTCTTTTTTGTTTTTTGTGCTTATTTTTAATTTTTTAAGGTAAATTTTTTTTGTACTAATCATGTGATGCAAGACTGCAAGTTCTATTTTGTTTATTAGCGTCTAATTTCACTACTATATATCTAAATTCAAATCATTTCACCAGCATTATTTCTCGAGGGACAAAACTAATATATATCTGCCACCCACCAGAAGTGGTATCATGATGATAAAAAAAATTTATTTAGAGATTTTGCTTCTATTAAATTTCAAGTTCGAGTAGTGGCGCATGCATGGGTTTAGTTTTTGATAAGATCCTTGTCATCTTATTAGTGTGACTAGTGGACTCACTCAATGACCAATGAGACGGGAGTATGAGAACACCATTGATCTTTTTTTTTTTTTTATTTTATAAAAAAAATCCCTCTGCTCACCACTGGAGGTAGTGGTGGCATGATGGCGAGAGAAGTTTACTTATAGAACCTTCACTTCTATCAGGTTTCAAGTTTGAGTCATAACGCATGCAAGAGTTTAGTATTTGACAAGAAAGACCAGGTCTCAGGTTTGACCCATAATACACATAAAAGTCTAGCCTTAAGCAAGAAAGACCATATGCTACCTGCTCTTCAAGCTTAGAAGTTCGAGAAAAACCATGTGCTACCTGTTTTTAAAGTGAAGTCTGCTAGCTGTTTATTATCTCATTGGTGTTACCAATGAACTCACCCAATGATCACTGGAATAAGGGCGTGAGGATATCATCAATCTCTTTTTTCTTATATATATATATGTAAACTCCCTATGCTCTTTTTCAATGTTACAACTCTAGCAAAGATATTTCTATAACTTCATCCTTGCAAAATAATGTCAATTTACTTATCACGTATGATCATCAATTCTTCCTAATGCAATGGGCCACATTTTTCTTTCTTTTTTATTTTTTATTTTTTATTTTTTGGTGCGTAAACAGCATGCACTTAGTTGGCATATCAAACTCTCCTGTCGTTTCTTGGCCTGGTGGCACGTTTTTTTTTTTTTAATTACCTAACAAGCTGAGATTAGATATATACATTTATATATATATATATATATGTTCAACTTCTTAGCCAAAACAAAATATACACACACATATTCTACTTAAACTTGGAACTAATTCCTGCCAAAATTTATTTTAGTTGGCTAGTAAGTAGTGACCCTATGCAAGTGGACAAAAACGTCACCACATGGTTAGATTGATAAAGTTTTCTTAATTCAAATTTTTTTAATGCATTAGTATCACAAGATCTGCTTTTATATTTTATATTTGGAAAATTCTATGGTGTGGGATATGTGCTTTTTCCATCAATACGGACGAAATAATGCAAAATAATGTTAATTTACTTGTCACGTCAATGCACTATGATCATCAATTCTGCTTAATGCAATGGGCCACATTTTTTTTTTGTTGGACGTAAACAGCATGCACTATCAAACTCTCTTATCGTTTCTTGGCTTGACGGCAGGTTTTTTTTTTTTTTTTTATTGCCTAGCCAGATGAGATTTGTTACACACACACACACACACACAACTTCTTAGCCAATATATATATATTTTTATATATTCAATTTAAACTTGGAACTAATTCCTGCCAAAATTTATTTTAGCTGGCAAGCAAGTGGTGACCAAATGCAAGTGGACAAAAAAGTCACCACATGGTTAGATTGATGAAGTTTTTTGAATTTAATCTTTTTTTTTAATGCATTAACACAAGATCTGTTTTTATATTTTATATTTGGAAAATTCTATGGTGTGGGATATGTTCTTTTTTCATCAATACGGCATGAAATGTAGGCATTTAGCTCGTTATAATTGTTACTTCAAGGTAAGGGTATTCATAAAAACTAATAGTACATTTGTTTGATTACCCTCTTCTTTTGAAGTTTGATAATTATGAAACTATCCCTAAATTTTGTAAAATATCAGTTTCCACTCAAATAAATCTCAACTATTAATTTAATCTGAGTGCTTTGATCTTAGTCTTAATTCCTAAATATGTTTAAACCCTAATACTAACGGCAGTTAATGACTAAGGCTATGTTTGATAGAAGAGAAAAGTGAAAGAAAGGAAAGGAGTAAAGGAATTTGTTGAAAGATTATGACAATCATGATTGTTTGGTAGGAGGGAAGGGATGAAGAAAGGATTAGAAGAGAGATTTTCAATCTCTCAAAAGACTACAATTTAAATCTTTCTAAATTAGAGAGATTTTTGAAGAAAATCAATTTGTCTTATTAATTATAAACTAAAATTATAATGGTACCCTTATTAATCACAAATATTCTTTTCTTGGAGGATAAAAGTAAATTAATAATTGGTAAAGTTGTTGTTTTACAAATAAAATTTATTCTTTCCTTTCCCTTACATCTTTATACTAAACAAAAGAGATGATTTTTAGTTTTTTTTTTTTATCCCACTCTTATTATACTAAACATCATGAAGGAAAGGATATATTATTCTTTCCTCATCTCCTTCACCTAAGTGATGTATCATTCATTCCTTCTACTTTTCTCTCCTTCCTACCAAACATAGCCTAAGAGTGTGAATTGGCAAGAGAGAAAAATGAAAGGAATGAGAGAGGTGAAGGTAGTAATGGAAGGATTTTGACATTCATGATTGTTTGGTTTGAGAGAAAATAAGAAAAAATGAATTAAAGAAGAGACTCAAATCCTTTCAAAACATCCAAAATTTGATCTATCTTCCAAGTTAAAAAATTGTAGTAATTAGATTACATACCAAACAAAGTAAGGACCTGATCTTTCTATTTTCTCGTTTCTGTCACATTGACGGCTTACCACTTGCTCCTTATTTTCTCTCCTTCCTATCAATGTATATTGTAAAGATTTGAGATCTCTCCTTTAGCCTCCAACATACCGAGCCTACCACCAAGCTTCATTGCGCCCCATCCTCACGGGCGGCACCCAGTCTCTTTGGAATCAAAAGGATTATATTATGCAATTACAAGTTTTAATTTTGTTGTTTTTTTGAAATATTTTGAAATTTCTGTTAAATTCCAACTTTACTAACAGAATCTTGCTATATGTCTAAATATTCCTATGAAAAAAAAAAAAGGCTGTACGACCTTGAAGTGTTTAAGTATCTATTTGACAGAACTTTTACTAAAAAATATAGTTATTCATTAAGTGTTTGCAATCATATTATTCTAATAAAACTTAAAGATCAAAATGGTTTTATTATTGTTAGTTTTTAATAAATAGTAAACATGTTAAAAATTAAGTTTATAGACGTCTTATTAAAGTTCCAATATAAGTTTTAAAATCTATTAAGCAAAATATTTTTAAGAAGTGACATTTTATGATATTAACTAAAAGTTCATCTGACAGATTATCCAAACATTTTCTGAAGTAAAGTTTCAATTCTAAAAAGTCCAAAATAGCTTTTAGAAAGTTTATCACTTTAACCTAAAATTTAAACCTAATTTTCTCATTAAACAATATAAATGAACTTAAAAGTGTTATACCACCTCATTAACACATGAACCGTGTACATTACACATGTGAAGACTCAAAGCTTTCACTAGCATAACCTTTTACTGGAAAATCTCTACCAAGGTTGTTGCAAATGTGATTTAACAATAATATTATATTTAATTTTATCTAAAAGTGGAGATTCTAACGTAAAATTAAAAAAAAAAATTGGGATAAAAAACTGACTTTTTCCAACGTTATTTAATTCTTGCTTAGCTTTGTCCCGGGGTAGTTGTCTTGTTGTGAACAATCAATTCAGAAGAATTAATCTCCACTGTTTTGCTGTGTTAGTTGGCAACATTAATTTGTCTTTAAAGTTTTGTTCCCACTAAAAATAGAAACAATGAAACAAACAAGTTTGTTGGCGTACCGATCTCGTTTGTCGGTTTTTGGATAACAGGCGAAACGTGTTTTTATCGTCACTAACACGTCGAAGAGGAACAATAATAATAAAACTTTGTTGGTATATATATCAAACTCGCTTGTCGTTTCTGGACAGCATGCCACGTCTCTTTATTACCGATGACTAGCAATAGTGGGTAGTGACCACACTCTTGTGGGGGGACAAAAAAAGAAAAAAAAAGGGACTTCTGATTGTATCATATCTATTACGTAGTTGGAAGAGAAACTTGTTCCATATTCAAACGTCAAAACAATCAAAAAATTGTTTTGTTTTATTTTTTTTTTAATAATTTATCTGATGGGCCTCCTATTCATTTCGCGCAGGAATTTGTTGTTGATTTTAGCCATCGGTTTAAATTCTCAATTGGCTATATTCTATGAATAAAATACTTAATGTAAATTTTTAAAATAAACATTTATAAATTATACCATTAAAAAGTTAACCTAATATTTAAAAAACAATTCCTATTAATACAACAAAATAAAAAAATCCTACAATAAGAGTACTTCCTTTTTTTTTTTTTTCCCCTTCTTAGATCTTTTTTTGAACTTTTGAGTCTTCCTAGACAAGTGTGAAAGAAAAGCTAATGGAGAGCCATGGAAGACATAAGGACGAGAAAGCTATGGTCCGTTTTGTTCGTATATTAAATTTCAAATATTTAAGTTATTATTATTATTTTTTCAAATCTCTAAATTAATAGATATTTCTATGGCTTCATCCTTGCAAAATGTCAATTTACCTATCGTGTCAATTTACTATGATCATCAATTCTTCCTAAATGCAATGGGCATATATATATATATATTTTTGTACGTAAATGCGTTTCGCGTTATAATATTGTATGTATATTATATTTAAATATAATATAATTTTCATTCAAATATAAAAATATTATATTTAAATATTAATTATATTATAATTTAAATTTAATATAATTACTCTTTATTATTTCATTTTTTCTACTACTTATTAATTACATCACATATTTTTTTTTCTCTCTCCATTTTTTTTATCTATTTTTACCAATCACATTACATACTATATTCCAAAATGTAATTCAAATATTTTTAATCTAAACACACATTGTATCTAAATGCAATGCAAATACTTTTTATCTAAATGCATAACATTCAATATACTACATTCAAATACAATGTCAATACAATACTTTATCCAAACACACTCTTAACATGTGTTTAGTTTAATATTCTAGTTAATATAGCTTGCAAGTTAAGTTAAGTTGGTCATTTCATTTTAATTTAATTTAACTTGATTTATATTGGAGATTATGAAAATAGAGATAACTTATATTAGAATGTTTATCCAAATGCACTCTTAACATACATTTAGTTCAATGTTCTAGTTTAATTTTATTTTAACTTGACTTGTATTATAGATTATGAAAATAGAAATAACATATATTAAAAATTATATTAAAATAGTAAAAATAAAGATAATAATAATAATAATAATAATAGGTTTTATTAAGTTAAATTAAATTAAAATTAATTTAATTAATTTAACTTATTTTACAAATTAGATTAAACTAGATTAAGTTATATTTTTAAACCAAAGGAACCTTTCCTTCATGTATCAAACTCTCTTGTCGTATCTTGGCCTGATGGCACTTTTTTTTTTTTCAATTGTCTAACAAGCTGAGATTAGTTATATATATATATATATTCAACTTAAACTTGGAATTAATTCCTGACAAAATTTATTTAGTTAGGCTGTAAGTAGTGACCTTATGCAAGTGGACAAAACGTCACCATATGGTTAGATTTATAAAGTTTTTTTGAATTCAATCCTTTTTTTACTGCATTATTGCAAGATATGTATTTATACTTTATTTGGAAAATTCTGTGGTGTGAGACGTGTGCCTTTTCCATCAATATGGTACGAAATGTAGGCCCTGAGCTCATCACAATCGTTAGTTCGGGATAAGGGTATTCGTAAAAGACAAAATGACAAAAAATAGAAAGAAATAAAAAAAATCCTTTAAAAAATTTTAGAAAAAGTCTGTGAGAGCATTTGGGAAAAATATTTGGGAAAAATATTTCATATTAATTTACTTAAATATAATATAATTTTACACTAAACATAAATTTTATAACATTGTTAAGAAAATAATTACTATTCAAAACATTTTTAAAACAATCACATCAACTTTTTAACTTTACTATTTATCTCGATTTTTATCAATCACATCAATTTTTTAACTCTAAAATACTTTTCATCCAAACATACATTTCATTCAAATACAAAACAAATACTTTCCAACTAAATACAACATTCAAAAAATAAATTTCATTCAAATACAATCAAAATGTAATGCGTTTACCAAACATCCCCTGAAACGCCTCTGGAAACTTCAATAAAATAAAAAGCTCGAAACTCCGTAACCAAGCTTTAAAAAAACCTTTAAAAAAAAACTCTTTTTAACCAGATGAAAAAATTAGATATAGAATAGATATAACAAAAAATTTAAAGAAACTTATTCTCACTTGTTTAGATATAGAATAGGTATAGATATATAGATAATCTCTATTGTAGGTCATATTAATTTTAAAAATCTTAGAAGATAAATAATTGCTTCCACTCCTTTTGCCTAACTTGTTTGTCAGTTTCTTGGGCAATATTGCACGTGTCTTTATTTATCATCAATATTTTCGCAAATAATCCTTAAATTATACATCTAGTCTTATATTAGTTTCTAATTTTTAATTTAACAAGTCATACTATCTTGAATTCTTTTATTATGATGCAAACGACTCCTATTTTGATAATCTAGAAAAATTAAATAAAAATTGAACACATGAGTTTTAATTAAAACTAAAATAGTAGTAAAACATTCTTGAGATGGAAACTCATGTACTCTGAAAATATCTTTGAAGATGCTTTATAATATCCTTGAAGAATTAGTATAGTTTTCTTCTAAATTAACTCCAATGGAGGTCATACAATTTCCCTACAAATAGCTGAAGATAACATTAAACGACGTCATCCGCGTAGAGTACTTGTCAACATACGTTTTCACATTCAATCCCAAAAAAAAAAAAAAAGGTTGAGCTTGATTATTTATACATCTCAAGTGGATAACTAGAAATCACATTACCAACCCAACTTCACACTTCCATCTGCTTGCTAATCTCTTACTACTCTAAAAGAAAGAAAAAGAGAGAGAGAGAGAGAGAGAGAGAAATCTTCCTTTTTGTAGCTAGAATAGAATAATATGGGAGAGAAGAGAGGAAGCATTGCCTTCTTCGCAACCTACCGGCCACCGGTGCCGCTGGACATATACTCGTGCTCTCTCGAGCCTCCGCCGACGTCGAAAAAAGATGAGCTTCACATGACGGACGGAGACTCCTACAACTACAACGCCCAAGTCATTTCCCCAGCGGCTCTCAAGAAAATCCTCAAGCGCCCTAAATTGGCTTCGGAAGGCATATACAAAGACGCCGACGTGGATTCAGGTCGTCTCTCGGGCATGATTTTCGTGTCCGAAAGAGGCGACATCCAGCTCGAGACGCTTTATATTGCTCTCCGGTTCAATGACAATGCCAAAGTTAGCGTCTATAGCTTGAGTGATGTTTTCGGCACTACCGCGTTTAGCGGTGTTCGCATGGAGGACAGCGGTTGCATTGCCGGCGATTATCTCGTCTATGTCACCACCAAGGACCCCGCTCCCGATCGCCGTCAGCCCTGGACCGCCGTCTATAAGACCAATCTTATCACCGGAAAAACCGAACGACTCACCCCATCAGGTTCCTACTTTTGTCTCTACATGTTTGCATGCTAGTCATATCCTCTTTTATCTCATACTTATCTGCATCCAATCTCAAAATTCCATTCCAGCTTTTGTCATTTATCTAAAAAATCAACAAAAAATTATAATTAACTTTTAAAAATCAATAAATTCTAATATAAAAATTTCATTTCAAATTAGTAAACCAAACCTATCATTAGTTGCATAACAATATAAGCTAATTTCAGCTAGTTCATTTTGTGTTTAATGGGTATAGGAGTAGCTTTTATTGTATCAAATAGTGAGTTTAAGTTTGAAAGATAATTACTATTATTATTGATTTAGAAGAAAATAATACAATTAAATGTCTTTTGAAATTGCTTTGATGTATGTAGTAATATTGGTCCATATTGCAAGGACCACCTGTAAAATTAATGTCTGTCGATGTCAACTTTTTGTCACGTGGACAAAAAGTGAATGAGAATTAAAGACACAAGCAGAACTATTTTTATTTCTTTTTTCCTTTTTTAATTTCTTATTCTCTATGATTCAGTGTTTTACTAGCTGTTTTTGCCAATAAGCGTTTGCGTGATCTGTCTTTCAGTGCAAATTAATTATATATAAATCATTTTATAGTGATTATAAAAAAGTATTAGAAAATAAAACAAAATAGTAAAACTTTTTTTGTACAAAAATTTTGTTGTTAACTATGGATTGTATTGGCCACAAGCTGTGACCAAAATTTTTTGACTAAGGTCTTGTTCTGTATATATATATATATATATATTTTGTCATCTTTTTGTAAAAACTTAATAAAAATTATTATTAATCGTTCAAAAGTCAATTAATTTTTTAAAATTAAACTAAACTAAGTCATCGATTCAAATGAAATATAAAAGAATACGTTTTGTACAGTGAGAAAGTGAGAAATCAATCAAGCTGAGGTAGTTTGTCCTCATGAACAATATTGTCATGCTGCATCAACAGGGACTGCTGATTTGAGCCCCTCTGTATCACCGTCCGGCAAGATGATAGCGGTGGCGTCGTTCCAGAGAAAGGACGGCGGTTGGGATGGCGAGATCGAAGATCTAAAGACTGACATTTTTGTGATGAACATCGAGAAGCCCTTAAAACGCAAGTTGGTTGTAAAGAATGGTGGGTGGCCGACTTGGGGAAGTGACAACCTCATATTTTTTCACCGCAAAGTTGATAAATTATGGGGTGTGTTCAGGGCTGACATTAGTAAAAGTCCCGCTTCAGAAACCCCTCGTGTGACCCCGAACAATATCGACGCAAGAACTCCGGCAGCGATCAGCGACACCAAAGTGGCCGTGGCAACAATTCGTAAGGAATCGAAATTCCTTGAAGACCGTGTCGAAGAACAGTATCGACACATTGAGATATTTGAATATTCACCTACTGGAAGACAAGTGGAACCCATAAAACTCACTCAAAAAATCAGATCACTGGCTGACTTCTTCAATCCCTTTGTGATAGATGGTATTGGTGGGAGTAAGCGGATCGGTTACCATCGCTGCAAGAGCGACACTCTCAAGGTACCAATTATTTACCATTTTGATTTTGATTATGAATTGCCAATGGAACTTCCACGTACGGGTTTTGGTCCAAATTCTTTTCAAATCTATCTACATTTAAACAATGTTTCTGGCAATCCTCTCAACTACAATTTAGACAATATATTATTTCGCAGTTGATCTCTGCAAGTGCTCTAAGTAGTGTGTGTGTATATATTATATACACGTATGTATGATAAAATATTGATATTGATTGTGAGACGTTGTGACAGAGCGGAGACGATATCCCAAGAAAGTTTCAAAAGCTTGGCTCTCCCCAGCAGGATGTTGGACTGTTTAGGGTGTCAGGAGTGTTTCCAACGTTTTCCAAAGACGGCTCCAAGCTTGCATTCGTTGACAATGAGTTCAAGGCCTTGTGGGTTGCCGATGACAAAGGCTTGCGTGTTGTTTACAATGTATGCATATGTGTGTATGTATACACACACATTTTAAATTTTTATTTTTAAATTGGCCAATTTTTTAAAATTAGGAAATGATCATCATTTTTGGTAAAATGATCAACCAATGATTAATTGATATTAGTAAGGTTAATCAAATAATGTTGAATAATTATTGATTATTTTCTTAAATTAAAAAAATATTCAGCTATTTTTTTTAAATAAATGTTTAAAGACTGTCTATTTATTTATATATATTTTTTGTATTTCCTTTTTTTTTATTTCCTTTTAAACAATTGTTTATGACATATGTAGACGACAGTCGACAACTTCTTCTCCCCGGTTTGGAACCAAAATCCAAAAAAGGATGTACTATATGTATGCGTTGGGCCTTCTTTCAACGCTAAGGAGGAACTGCACATTGGCGCCATCAACGTTGCGGCCCGGGGTCGCCAACAACATCAATCCCTCACACTAGAAGGTTCCAAAACTAATAATGCTTTCCCATCCACCAATCCCGACGGTAACTCCCTCCTGCTTGTTTCTTCCCAATATTCCTTTACAAATATAAAATTATAAACAAAGTCTTATATCTGACATTTGGATAAAACCAACACAACATCAAAACTAATGTAATATAACACTAATTCATTAATGTGTAAAAGTTTTTTTTTTTTTTTGTTGTAAAAGTTTCAAAATATAAGGAGTTATGCATAAAGTTATATGATATTACATGTAAATCAATTGATAATTGTAGGAGTAAAAAAAAAAATTGTTATATTATCGGACCATCCCAAAATTATATACTAAGTTGGTCCATATATGTTCAAGAATTTTGGTGGAGGAAGATGTTTTGTTAACTTAATTATATCCATAAAAGAAATCTTACATTTATATTGTTTCATCAAACAATTAACAAGTATACTTGTCAACCAGGAGTTGTTAATTAAACATTGATGGATTGAGTGAGTTTTTGTGATTTTTAAACCCATTCAATAAAGATTGGGTGGGTTGAAAATATTTTTTACCCACCCAATCAACCCAATATAAAAAATCAACCCACTCAATTAAGATCGAGTGGGTTTGATGGGTTATACATTTTATAAAAAAAAAATAATAAATGATATTAAAATTCAATAACAAATGAAATTTAAGGAGGAAAAAATAAATTAAACTCATAACAATTTTCAAATAAAATTTATCACAAACTTTATACAAATTTTTTTTAATATAATCTTATTAATAGTAGAATATAAAATAAATATCAATTATAAGAATTATCAAAAAATATAAGGATATTAAATTAATTAACGGTATTTTTCATAAAATTTTAAAAAATTACATCCATATTGAATATCAAGTAATGTATTGTATATATTCAAATAATTTAAAAAACACTTAAAGGTGAATATCATTTAGTAAAAAAGAAAAAAAAATGTGTAGGTGAATATTGGGTTGATTGGGTGCGTTTTTGGGTGGGTTAAAAATTTTTTTTACCTACCTAATCAACTAAATGTAGCAAATTAACCTACTCAGTTAAGATCGGGTTTAATAGATTGGATGGATTTATCGAGTGATTAAGTTTTTTTTGCTCATCTTTATTAATTATAATGTGCTAGCTTTTGAATGATGAACTAAAGACGCCTTATTATAAAAAGAATACTGTTTTCACTCATTTGAATGGACGGGTTGAAAATTAATTTAACAGGAACGAAATTGGTTTTTCGATCTACGAGAGATGGAGGGGATAAGAAACACAAGAATCTTTACATAATGGAGAACGCAAAAATAGGGGAATACAGCGGAGGTAAAATAACAAGGCTAACAAATGGGCCTTGGACTGATACACATTGCCAATGGTCCCCAAGAGGAGATTGGATAGTATTCTCCTCAACCCGCGACAAGCCCGACGGCAGCCCACCAGATGACAATGGTCTTGACCCAGGATTCTTTGCAGTGTTCCTAGTGAAGTGGAACGATCCGAATGTGGTGGTAAGAGTGGTCGCAAGTGGAGATAATCTAGCAGGGCATGTCAACCATCCATTCTTTAGTCCGGATGGAAAGAGCATCGTTGTGACTGCGGATCTTGCTGCTGTTTCTGCCGATCCCGTCTCTTTGCCTCTCTTTCTGCACTCTGTGAGGCCTTATGGAGATATCTTCACCGTCGACATTGATCCGGATGACATAAACAAGAACAAGGATGTGAAGAAGTTCAATCGCATCACGCATAGTAGATATGAGTATTCCACTGCCAGTTGGACCATGTTCTCAACTGAGGACCCGAATGCAGCATGGAATATGCAGTTTTCAGGCGACGGCTACACTCCATCATGCCCTTATGCACACCCTGACGGACGCGAAAGTTGGCACATGACTGGCCACCTTTGCATCCCAAGAAGATGTTGCTGAACCCATATGCATCCATTCAGTTGATGTTCCTGTTATAATTAAAATCGCTATCTTTAATTATCCAATAAGTACTGCAATTTCAATGTAAGAGCCATGGTTACAGTATTGTGTCAAGTGTCGGTTGTTGTTTTCAAGTTGAAGATGTTTGTAAATAAATATATAGTGTCATATGTTTGTAATAATGGTGCATGTAAAGAATGAAATCTACAATCTATTTGTATTTGTATTGAGGGTCAATTATTGATTTCGACGGAGGATTGTTTGTTTTATGTATGAATGAGAATTGGTCTGAGGTGTGATTTAAGAGAGGGAAGAATGAGTGGGGGGTCAGTGGGTGAATTGAGAATGTTTGGCTGAGGCTTAGAGGGTTTGGAGGTCCTCGAAACCCACCACTTATCAATCTTTTCCTTTTCTTTTCCATTCGTCTTCACGTACCGAGTCTCTCTCCGTTAATGGAGAATTGAGTGTTCATAAATAAAAGGAATCAGTCCCCATTTGGCTGATTATTTTCAGATTTATTGCTATGATTGTGTGTATGTTGTGAGTTGTAGAACAAGGTGTTATCATATTATTTGCCAGTTGGGTTATTTTAAGAATTATAAACATTAACTACTTTAACTTTCATGCTAGCTAAAGTTAATGTTTATATTGCATGCCAGTAGAAGTTAAAAGTAGGTGAGACGTGAGAGGCTCTCCCAATGTGTTAAAAATCATGTGTTAAAAGTGAATTCCACCGAGCGTCATTATTTTTGTTAAAAAATTATGAACTTGACTGATCTTATTTAATATTCTCATCGATATGAGTATTAAAAAAAAAGAATTACTCCAATTGGAGTTCGTATGAAGAAGTTATAGCAATTTTTAAGATTAGATTAATAAGGAGACAGTGCACCTAAGATCACACGAGCTCACTTTTTTTAGTCCAATAATGACGAGACACGTGACTGAGGCTAGAAAGAAACTAGTAAGATTGTGACACATGGCATTCTCTTGGTTTCAGCAAATTAAAATCAAACTTATTATGCACTCTACCACATGGGATCCTTCCTAATCACATGTACTGGCACTATGGTAACTGTGCATCATTACTGTAGTAAAAATTTTGTGTTAAAATTAGGTAAAATAGTATAAAACTAGCCTACAAAAGGGTAAAGGCTTGAAGACACAATACAAAATGGAGAGGAGATAGAGACAGAGAGAGTTGGAGTTAGAGTGTTAAAAAAAAAAAGCTTTCTATTAGGGGTGAACAAAAAATCCGATCATCTAATAAACCCACCCAATCTACCCAATTTGATCTTAATTAAATGGATTGATTTGTTATATTTAGTTGATTGGGTGGGTAAAAAAAATTTTCAACCCACCTAATAACGATTGGGTAAGTTGAAAAAATTTCAAAAACCCACCCAACCCACCCAATATTCACTCACTTACTATTTTTTCTTTTTTGCTAAATAATGTTCACCCCTAAGTGTTATTTAGATTATTTAAATATATAAAATACATTACTTGATATTCAATATGGATGTAATTTTTGATAATTTTGTAAAAAATACTACTAATTACTTTAGTATTCTTGTATCTTTTGGTGATTCTTATAACTTATATTTATTTTATATTTGACTATTAATGAGATTATATTAGAATTTTTTTTTATTTATGCAAAG
Organism: Antiaris toxicaria; assembly: GCA_035233585.1. Lineage (NCBI taxonomy): Eukaryota > Viridiplantae > Streptophyta > Magnoliopsida > Rosales > Moraceae > Antiaris > Antiaris toxicaria. The sequence goes on from CP141155.1 coordinate 6,628,206, forward strand.
TCTATGATAGAATTTATTTTAAAACTATGTCATGAGTTTAATTTCTTTTTTTCCTATTAAATTTTTAATTTGTTATTGGATGTTTAGTGTTATTTATTATTTTTATTAATAAAATACATAACCCATCCAACCTATCCAACCCAACCCGATATTAATTGAGTGGGTAAATTTTTTACATTAAGTTGATTAGATGAGTAAAAAAAATTGTCAACCCACCCAATATTTATTGGGTGGGTTGAAAATTCACAAAAACTCACTCAACTCATCGATGTTCACCTCTACTTTTTATGAAGCTAAAAATTTTTTTCTTTTCTTTTGTTTAGTTTTATTTTAAAATAAGGAGTTTCCAAAGGTTCTACCAGTATAAATATCAAGTATCCATTCTAGACTCTTTTCTTTTATTTTTATTTTACCGTTATATTTAATTTATTTTGTTATGTTATTTTATCTTTTATAATGAATTAAATAAATTTTTACTGGGAGTTATGATATAGTCAGATTATGATGGTTTAATTAAATTAAGTATATTGTTATGATTGTCATATTTGTTGGCATATTTATTCTTAAACTTAATTGTTTCAAATTTCTGACTAACCTTTGAATAAATTGAAAAAGAAAATGAAACTGAGAGGAAATTTTGTGATTTTGTGATATGGCTCTAGAATAAATACCATAAAATCTGTGATAAACTAGAGATATATCTATCTATTTTTATGTGATCATATTGTTAATTACTACAGATTTCTCAACAAACACTTTATATAATTAAATTCGAATTCTTATTTTTACCATTCACATATTGGTACTATTCACATATATGATACTATTCACATTTATAGTACTATTTATCATGAATTTTAATTTACTAATCCTTTACGTAAATTTAATTATAAAAATGTAGAATTTATGTATAACTTGAGAAAGAGTACATAAAGTAAAAAGAATAGTTGATCATCAACAAATATGAACACAAAATCATAATAATGTAGTTAAATAAAATTAAATCTGATTAATTATGGTAAAGTCATGATTTCTATCATCTGTGTGTTTGTTTGTGCGTTATTAATTTATGTTCTTTTGTTTTTGTAATTTTATTTTATTTATTTAATTTTTCAATTGTAACATTTTTCAATTGCTCAAATAAAATTAAAATTCACTAATTTTTATACTTAATAACACTATTCTTTTGGGAATGATATTTTTTTTATCACTTTATTACTTGTTCGATTCATGCACTTGCAAAAATCTACAATAAGTTTTTGGCACCGTTGTCGAGAATTGAACGTTACTAATATCGATACCAATTGATTTTAACTTTAATTTGAGTTTTATTATTATTTTTTAAGTGTTTTTGGTTTAAAAAAATGAAAAAAGTTTTTAAAAAATTAAAAAAAAAAAGATTTTTGATAAGGCTTTTGTAAAAAAAACGTCTCATCAGCTAATTGTCATAAATTTTGCCCAACAAGATTCAAAATTGTTTCATAGTGCATAGTGGATATTTAAGGATTTGCTAATTAAGTTTTCATATCATGGATTTTCTAAAAAACTTCAATTAGAAATATTCCTTAGTGGGTTATGTTAGACAACTAGGTAATGGGTAGAAAAGGGAAATGATAACACCTCCTTCTATTAACAATCTGTGTGGATGAAGCCTATTACATATTGAAAGAAATGGTAGAATTTGATTATTGGAATTATTCAATGAATAATCAAATTTGGGAGAATAATTTCAATATTGAAGAGCCATGGATTCACACCCAAATTCAAAAGATTGAGGAGCCTTTTGAATTGCAAAACCAAGTTGCTTAATGCATAAAGAAGGTGAATCAATTTGTTGATATGGTGGATGACATTTTAGAAAAACCATTCAATACTGCAAGATGTACAGTGGTGGTGGAAAATTTCAAAGCATTATAAGCATTCATTTCCGCAACAGATGCCCATATAAAGATCATGCATTATTGCTACCTTAAGGAACCTACGTCTAAAGAAAAGCACTTGGAGTTGTTTTAAGATGACGGCTTTCTAAGTGAGAAAGGGACTGAAAACTTGATCATTAAAGAAAATTCGCAACAAAAAGTTTTAGAAGTCTAACCTATTATGCTAACATCAATCTTTCAAGATCAAAATCCTACGTAGCCAACTCCTCCAAAGCCTTCAATAGCATCAATCCTTAGGGTCCACCAAGCGAATTATTCAAAACCTATTTTTGTTGGACGCACATGCCAAATTGTTATATATCCAATCAAGCTTGAAGGCATCATTAATAAATACCTGTATGTGGTTTTACATGACACCTATTACGGGTGGAAACCGCTTTTTTATATTATGTGTCTTTAAAGTCAAGTCGATGATAATAAATCAAATGCTTCTTGGGAAGCAATATAATCTGTCTTTTCTTTATCTTTCTTTTATTTTCTTTGTGTGTCTATTTTCTGTTTTATTTTCACATATTTTTTTTCTTTCACTTTCTTAGCTATAGATTTGGAAGGCGCTCTATCAAAGTTCGGGAATAGGTTTCCTTCTTTTCCTCAGAACATAGTGATGAAAATATATACGTGCAGATTGGAGAGAATGAAGCTATTCATGCACTTTGGCATACTAGAAGATCTGTGTTGGATTATCAAGGCTAAAGTATAATTATCAAGTGAATTTCCCGATTCATTTGATAAACATATGCTAGGAATAAGAAAAAGTATTTTCGCCAATAAAAAAAGAGTAAAGAGAATAGGAGTCTGTTTCAAATATGCAAGATAGACTTACAACAAATATTGCAAAAACATAGGAATGACATCCATAAATCGAGATGACAAAATTCAGTTTATAAAGGATGGTTTGACTAAAGATTCATTAAATTATATCCTTTTGTCTTTTGATGCACATATGAACGAACAAGTTTAAGGTATAATTTTTGATCTATAGAGTTTATTCACAGATAAATAAGAGCGCTATAGTCTAAGTAATCTAAACGTTAAAAGGCCATGTTTGCCATTTTATAAGAAAACTGGATGGGAAGTTAATTCTTAACTTATAGAGGTTGTTTAAGCCAATACTAGATGTAAAACCAAAGAAAGATATGAGCCACAATCACAACTATTGTATAAAATCTTGCTTTCTTTATTCTTCTTCTTCTTTTTTTTTCTTTTTTTGTAGATTTTCTTTTTATTTTTCCCTTGTTTCACTGTCATCATTATCATCATTAATTTTTTTTGCATTAAGTGTACATTTTTTACTTTTTCTTTTTGCATCGAGTGTGCATTTTTTACTTTTCCCTTTTACATTGAGTGCCTATTTTTGACAAGTTTTTTTGTAATTTTTCAAATTTTTATGACAACTACCGATCTACCATCTACTAGATTTAATTCAGCATTCTCTTTTCTCACCTTATCAGTACATATGCATTTTCACTATTGTCATCACACACATATCTATTTGTAAGGTTGGAAAGAAGTGAATTAAGATGGAATGCCCTTTAGTTTGCAAGTTTAAAACTATTTGTGCCTTCGGTGGGATTAGTCATGAAAAAATAGAGAGTTTTTGAGAATAGTAAAAAACCTTGGTAGGATACTAGTTGCCAGACAAATTAATATCATGTATGGGGAAGGAAGTCTTAGGTTAATAGGTTTTGTGTCATGCAGTTTATACATGGAGGGTAGCAAAGTCTTAAGTATCATTCCTAGTGCTTTAGCTAATAAAAACATCACTGGTTATACCCTGGGTAATGAGTTGAAGGTCTCGACAAGCACGAGCAAATTAGTAACATGATGTATAATATAAATGCCTTTAATGTTTTACCTGGTGGTTTAGGAACTCTGAAGAAATTTTCAATACTGCTTCTTAGGCTTAACTCAATCTTCATCAAAATCCATTAGGATTATTAAATATTAATGGTTTTTATGACGGTTTGTTGTCTTTTCTAGATCACGCTATGGAATAGGAATTCATTACACTATCAACTCAGAAAATTTTAATCTCAACTTCGACTACTGATCAACTAATTGATCAACTATAGATCTTTGTGCCTGAATCTAACCCATTAATGTCACAGGTAATATGGTCAACTATGGCTAACAAAAGTAGCAAGAAGTGCAGGTTGGATTTGACGCTTCATTTGTAACATTCCTTATGTTTTTGGTGTTTTATTTTCTTAGTTTCAGTTTGTTAAGTTTTTGCTTTTAATAACATCAGATCAGATGAAATCGTTCACTCTCTATTTATCTATATTAGACATTAGGGACAATGTCTTAAATATGTTGTGGGTAGAAAATATGTTGATTTTTTTTATTTCTTTTTTAGTAAAATTACTAGATTCATTATTTATAAGATGGTTGAGTAAAGAGATATTTTTAGTACTTTTGATGTACATTTTATAATAATGATTTTTTTTTTTTTTTGTAGTTGTTGTGTCCTTGTTTTAAAATACTTTAAAAAATATTAAAATAAAAAAAGGGTGGTTTTCCGCAAATTTGATGATGAAAATTTTGATTGCTTTATTTTATATAGTCAGTAAGAAAAATATGAATTTTTGACAAATTTGCATTTAAATTTTCGAATTAGTCTAACTTAGTTTTGATATTTAACATTTGAGCACTAATTGTTAATCTATAAGTTGTGTATTTATTTAGAGAAAGTTTTGTGAATGTGAAATATTTATGATCTCACAAGTCCTGAAATTTGTTTGATTTTTCCTCAAGACGAAATCCCAGACAAGACAAATGCTAAAGAAATAATTTAGACAATTTTTGGAACGTTTGAGCTTTTCAAGCCAATGCTGAAATATCTTTATCCATAGTTTACCCCTTTTAAGCCTTATTTTATATAACTTTTTTTTTGTCACCTATATTTTTAGCCTTTCCTTTAAATAAAATGTTTAACCTTTAGCTCTTAAGCATGCTAATTATTATAAAAATTATTTTGAGTTATGTTGAAATTTAGAAGGAAGGTTAGAATTACAAAATACCAAAAAAAAAAAAGATAGAGAGAGAAAGAGTTTTATACCCTTTGTTTATCATAATAAGTTTGGGGATATAGTAGCTTTAAAAAATTAAAAAAAGTTTTATTTTTGACAAAGAAAAGTTGTAAATAAGTTTGGGGGTGTTACTTCGGTGTGAATTAAAACTCTATAATTGATTCTAAAATGATTAATGTGTTGAATTGAACGGTAATCTGAGCCACATTATTATCTGACATCTTACATTCACTTTAACTACATATTACAAGCCTAATAAAGTCCTAATGATCATTAGTTTTGTGTTTGTCAATATTAGTGAAGAGAGAAGTGAAAAAATGTACTTATGGGATTTGATCGAGATTAATTATTTCATACCCTTACAAACTCATCTAGATTACACATAATCAAATGAAAAAGGAATTCTACACACATACACAGAATATCTAATTGTAAGTACACATACTCATGCTTTTAATGTTTTAGAGGCTAAGATTCTGGCTATGAAACTGGGGTCTGAAATGGCAAAGAACCATTTAAATTATGCATGCATTCAGAGTTACTATCAGGTGGTTGTTGATGCTATGTGGCTAGGTCTTTGCCTTGATGGTTGGCAGGTCTTTTCATCTTTTTCTGTAGCTTTAAGGGTTTATTTGGTACAAGGTTTCGAATTTAAAATTTTAGATTAAGTTTGAAATGAGTTGAATTATGAAATAAACATTGTGTTTGGTATTTAAGTTTGAGCTAAAAAATTTTATCTTGAATTAAAAGTGTTTGGATAATAAAAGTTGAGTTTGAACTTGCATTGGGAAACGTACTTTCTTTACTTTTTTTAGATGTTAATAAATTTTTTTGGTATGAGAGAAGATTTGTAAATAGTATTTTTGAATTCAAAAAACTGTGCAAATCATGAACTAAAAAGCTTTATATAGAATTTGAAAGCAAATGACGAATTGAGTTTAAATTCAATTTTTTGAACTCGAACCCCAAATCTAAACGAGGCCTATCTTTTATTAGTAAGGTTCCTTTGGTTTGGAAGCCTAAGTTTGCAAATGAGGTGACGGATCATTTGGCAAAATGATCTCTCAAAACTTTTTGTACTAAGATTTTTAGTTTTGAAGAGGTGGCTTCATTTGAAGCTACCATGCTATAGTTTTTCTGGATTGCCTTTTCTGTGCCTTGATAAAGTTTTTGTATTTGCAAACAAAAAACAAAAACAAAAACAAAAGAAAAAAAGCTAGGGAGTGAGGGCTTTGGCTCATATATCTTACTATTGGTGTCTCATTTTGTATCTTCTAATGTTAATATGACACATATTTATATTTTTATTGATGTGATAAGATATTCTAATTGAAATAAATCTTTTGACTGATGTGTCACAATTTTATTAGAGATATGAAAGAGACATGAATAATGAAATATAAGAATTAAATCCTAGAGTGTGGGAATCAAATAAAAAGAGGGGAAAGTTTGGTCATTATGTTAATTTTCTTTCTATGGACAATCGTTCTTGGCCACATTTTATTATCGGATGATTTTTGATATGCACATCAGAAAATAAAAAAAAGGAAAAATCCCAATTTCATACAAAGATCTTAAAAAAAAATATTGAAGCAATGATGTCACTTTAATCACCAAATTCTAATCAAACAATTTTAATATCTTGTCCCCATCAGTAGGTATAAATTACCTATCTTAAAGTAAAAGTTCCCTTGTTTTAAAACTTTGATCAAGGTTTTGGAATATGCCAACAACTCCATCTTGAAAAAAAAAAAAAAGGCTAGATGATCTATTTTGGTCATCTAATTTATTAGATAGTCGATTTTTTTTATTTAGCAAAATGACTGTTTTTCATTTTTTTAAGTTTGGTTAATCAGTAATTGACTAAAAAAATTGATAATTTATCTTATGATCAATCATTGATCATGTATAATTTTGGATTAATTTGGTTTATGCCCTTGAACTATATTCCATTTTTATTTCTCCATTATTTTGTATATGAGCTCTTTGCATTCTTCTCTTCAACAATTTTGTTGAAATACATTTTGAACTAAATTTTTATTACTAGTTATATCAGGCAGGGAATTAAAACTTGCCAATTTGTTCAATTAATCCATCAACTTTAATGATATGTTTGATAAGAGATAGAGATGACAAATACGGGTGGAAATTCGTGTTGGAAGGTTATGTTTGACTCCGTCTGTTGATACGATAACCTTTAACATGAGCATAACTCATTTAATAATTATGTTAAAAAAAAAAAACTTAAACATGACCGTTTAACAAAAGGGTTGGCACAACATAACATACGTAACCTTTTTATGAAACGGGTCATTAAAATGTTGTGTCAACCTACCAAACTCACCAATTAAAAGGGTCATAAAATGATCATTCAATCTTTTATTGACCCATTTAATTAACCTGTAATTGACCTATCTTACTAATCTTTATCAATTTAAACACTAAAAAAAAAACTCGTTAAATACCTAAACAACAACCAAGTTATAACAATCAATTAACTCAATTACAACCAAGTTACATCTAAATTCAGTTTACAAAAGATAAACATAAAACCAAATTAAAGTCTATAATTAAATTAAGTTTACAACATAAGTCACAACTAAATTAAAACAAGTAAACAAGTCACAACACAAGTCATACCATACATATAATTAAAAGACTAGAGAAATAAAAGCAAAACCTAGGTTTTCTTTTTTATGTTAAAAAATTTTAAATATATATATATAAAAAATAAAAGATATATTTTGTATTTGATTTTTAAATTTTGAAAACTCAAAATTAAAAGTAGTAAAATATAATATAATATATATAACAATATAAATATATTAAAGATTATAAATAGATAAGTTATGGGTTATGTTCGTATCAACCATGTCAACTCATATATGACTCATTTATTAAACGGGTTATTTCGCGTTAATTACAGATTGGTGGGTTCGTACGGGTTCATTCTTTTATTTAATCGTATTTGACAGATTCAGCCTCATTTAAGAAAAACCCAAACCCTCTAACTTCGTATGGGGTTCGTGTTGTATTGTCTTATCCTGACTCAAATTGTCAATCCTAAATTGACAAACATATAGGCCCAATCGACTTAATTTTGGGTTCACTAGTACTTCATGTCGTGCACATGTTGGCCTACTTAATAATCGCACCATGTTGCATCATTCTCATTTATAGTTCATAACATCAAGCCTAACGCATAACCTATTTGTAAGTACATTGTGTCCTTAACTTACATTGTACCTTTATCATTCTCAATGGTATAATTATAAACAAACAAGAAAAATAAATATTGAATACAATAGAACATTTATAAAAACATTTATTTTTAACAAAAGCCAAAAGTATATGTGATAATTCTATAAACTAAAGTTATTTTACTACTTTTTTATGTACAAAAATTAGTTTATTCTTGAGAATTTTAATTATTTTTATTTATTTTGTTTTATTTATTTTAATTTACATTTTTTTATAAATTTTGGTGAAATTTTTATTTAATTTTGCTTTATTTTATGGTAAATTTTTCTTTCAGTATTAGTATATTAAATAAGCTTAAAATTAAATATTTTCAATAAGTTTACCTATATTATTTTATTTTGAAATGTCTAATTTTAGCACTTTATTTGTCTACAGTATCAAATTGTGATAAAAAATTTATTTGTTGTAAATGGGTCCTGTCGATCGTTATTGTTTATGTAAAGAAACTATGACTTGATTGATCTTATTTTGATCTTTTTATCGATACGAACATTTAACAAAAAAGAATCACTCAAATCAGAGCTTTCATAAAGAAGTTATAGCAAATTTTAAATTTGAATCAATAAGGAGACAATTAGGATCTATGCATAATTAATTTTTTGTCTTTTTCTTTTCTTTTCATACTCTCCTTTTTCTTTTTCTTCTCTGTGTCAAAACCGTGCCAGCTACCCATGCTCTTGCACCGAACAAAAAGAAAAAAACTTGAATTTTATTTGTGTAAGTGTGCTTTACTGCCTATAAAAGGCTAAAGAGCTGAGGGAAAGGAGCAAGGAGGGGAGATCAGAGATGGAGATCTAATTAGGATTAGTACCTTCATCTGGAGAATATGTCATAGGGCACCTAAAATATTTCTTTTTATTTTTAAGTTTAGTTTTATTTAGTATTAATAAAAGAATGAGTTTTTAGAGGTTTTGCTAGTAAAAATATCAAGTATCTATTTTAGACTCATTTTTTTTATTTTTCTTTTGTTATTATGTTTAATTTGTTTTATTATGTTATTTTATTTTTTATTATGAATTAAATAAATTTTTGCTAAGAGTTATGATGTAGCTTAATTATATTAAATTAAGCATGTTATTATAATTGTCATATTTGTTAGTGATAACTCTATAAAATAGAGTTATTTTACTACTTTTTCATGCACAAAAATTAGCTTGTTTTTGACAATTTTAGTCGTTTTTTATTTGTTTTTGATTTATTTTGTTTTGTGTATTTTAATTTAGATTTTTATAAATTTCGTAAAGTTTTTATTTAACTTTCATCTTTTTCTAATAGTAATTAAACAAGCTTAAAATTAAATATTTCCAATGAGTATACTTTTAGTATTTTATTTTGGAAATATCTAATTTGAGCACTTTGTTTTTCTGTAGCGTCAAAGAGGGCATCACTATTTATGTTAAGAAACTCTGAAAACTAAGCTTATCACACATTCTATCACACTGGATCCTTCCTAATGCGATACTCTAGCAAGCATGTGTCGACACTGTAGCAAGTATGCACCGACGCTGTAGCAGTACTGTAGCAAGCATGCGCCGATACTGTAGCAAGCATGCGCCAAACACTGTAGCACATGTGCACCGATCACTGTAGCATTGTAGCAAGTTTGAAAATTTGTGTTGTGTAACACTGAATATTGTAGCATGTTTGAAAATTTGTGTTGTGTAACACCGAATACTGTAGCAGGTTTGAAAAGTTGTGTGAAAGTTAGGTGGAATAGTGCAAATTTATGCTTATAAAAGAGGGTATTCTTGGAGAGTTTTAGAGGAGGGGGATACATTTTGTCTCTCTCATTTTTGCCTTACTTTCATTCTCATTTTTTCTCTCTAGAATATTGTGAGAATGTTTTGCAAGTTAGGCTAGAGTTCTTGGATGAGGCTAGAGATGATCCTATATGTATAGTGAGCTTGTTTGTATTTTGATTCTTTATGATTTGTAAGGTTTATATATTTGAGTAAATAATTTTCTTTCATCTCATTTATTTCTCATATCAATATATTTTGTTGACAACTTTTATATAAATTCAGTCAAGCTTTTTTTATGTGATTGTTATATGATACAATATATTAATAAACATAATTTTATAAGTAGTCTTTTACTGCATTATCGCCGGTGGCATATTGTCGATTTTAGATTTGTTATAAGACAATATTTTCTAATACTTAACGTAAAAATTTTATTTATTCAAATACATTTAATTCATAAGTTCTTTAAATCTTATCTTCCGATTGATTGTTTGGAATGTGAAACTTTCAATTGTGTCAATTTGTAAATCAAAATTCAAATAGATGAATGAAGCATATAGGAGATTCTCGATGTCTTACCATTTTTAACTATTAAATTTTCTCTACTTTAAACTGCATTATCTTTTAATCAAATTGCTCTAAAATCACAAAAAAAATTTCTTTCTTTTCTTGTTTAATTGCGTATCTTTCTAATACTTGTGTTCTACTAATCTCTTTTGTTTGTTTTTATCACCTCCTCGTGAGATCAACTGTCCTAATTGTACTATAACTAATCGCTTTGTTTTGTCATAATTTGGGCGTAATCAGTTAGCATATTTATTCTCAAACTTAATACTTTCAAATTTCTAGCCAACTTTTGAATGATTTAAGGAATAAAATGAAATCAAGAAGAGATTTTTGTAATACGACTCTAGAATAATATAATAAAATTTGGGATAGAATAGAAATATATCTATATTATTTTTATAGTTGTATTATTAACCACCACAGATTTATCAATAACCACTTTTTTATAATTAGATTTGGATTTATATTTTTACTGTTCATATATATAGACTGTTTATATATATATATTGTATGGTTCACAGGTACAATATTGTTCATCATGAATTTTAATTTACTAATTTTTTATATAAATTTAATTATAACAACATAGAATTTATGTATAATTTAAGAAAAAAATACATAAAGCAAAATGTGTAATTGACCATCAATAAATATGAATACAAATTCATAATAATATATTTAAATAAAAATCAAATCTGATTAATTATGGTGAAATTATAATTCCTAACATCTGTGAACTTGATTGTTTGTGATCAATTTATGTTTATATGTTTTTGTAATTTTTCACTTATAATATTTTTCGGTCGTTCAAATAAAATAAAAATTAACTAATCTATCAACAATCCATCAACATATCCATCATATTAAAACAGCATCTAAAAAGGCTGATTTCATCATTTAATAACGTTGAATCATAAAAGCACAACAATTTCACAACGTATAAAAACTGATAGTCAGACCTTCGTCTCTTTAAAAATTCATACAAATTCGTAAGTAATTCCAAATAAACTAAAAATGGTCTCAAAGGAAAGTATACATCTAAAACTTTCTAATAACATCTAATTTGTTAAAAATAGAGTTCATTTGAATCCTTAAACCTATTTTTGAAATTTGATAATAAAACTTTAGTTAAATTAGTAGCCAGATCTCTGCCACTTAGAAAATTCGTAACAAATCATACAGACCTCTAAACAATTTAAATTAGTCCAAAAGGAAAGTAGACATCCAGAATTTTCTAATGATACCAAATTCATCAAAATGGAGATCGTTTGGACCATTAAACAGTGTATTAAAAATTGAGTTTTAAATCTAGAAATTTTTAGTCATAGTCAAAAGCTAAAAATTACACATTAAAAATTCATCCGTAAGTAAAATCAACGCCAACCACATGCATAAACCACATAAAATAAAATAAAAAATCAATCCTAAAACACGTTTCTAAAATATAATGTGGCGCGCCCGAATCTAACCACTCGAAACTATCATGAACCGACTCAGTTGCCGACCATGACAGCCCATGTGTCAAATTCGGATTGCCATTTAAAACTCTTTTTCTCTCAACTCTTATTTTTTTTTCAAGGCCCAAAATTTCACCCAAATTTTTTTTCTTTCTTTTTGTATACAAACTTTCTTTATAAGAAGGCCAAGTACGAAAGCCATGTAAAATATCATACTAATTTTTAGTTGTCATTTTGAGTACAACATAATGTACAACATACAATATATATACTGTATTTTTTCAAAACACATTCTCTTTAATTCACTAACTCATCGCTCAGTGGAAGACTGATAGCAGGACCGAAATCCACAGTGGACTCCCTATCCCATTGACACGCGCTCATCCTGCCGCCATCCATTAGTCTATAGGATAGGTTTCTTACCTGCAACATGAACAAACTGATGAGTTAACAGGCTCAGTAAGTTCAAACATACTTAGTAAGAATCACATAGATTCAAAAACAGCAAAATTATAATTTTCTATGAATAGTCTATGAATAGTACTATTCATCTATAAATAGTACTATTTATCATGAATAGTCACTTTGACCCTTGATTGATGAATAGTAACTGTTATCTTAATCGATTACTATTCACATTACTCTAACCAATTACTATTTATATTCCCCTAATCGATTACTATTCATATTACTCTAACCGAAATCACTACACTTAGTGTTAGTGTCGATTATGCTCAATTATGGCTTTCGTCATATTATTGACTATTCTCTCTATTTAGCATTAAGCTTATTATGGCAGTACCGATAGTTTATCTTACGCGCTAATTGGGAGGGCCTATGGAGCGACCCTAGAGTTTCTTCCTTTCCAACCCTTATTGTGTCTTTGTAAGATCTGAAAAACCTCCACCACAACGTTGGAGGGGCAGTACGCCTTAAATGGTTTTATTACCATCTTTTAATTATAATTATGATCAAGTGACATTAATCGTTACCTCAAGGTCACTAACCTCCATCGTCCATAGGTCTTAGATATTCTTTTCCTTTTATTATGTGGGACATGTTATACTAATTAATTCCCTAATGTCCATAGGACTTGATACATAATGTATAACTAGTACATAACAAAGTAATACAGTATTTCATGTTGCAGACATGAAAATGCTTGAACTTACCACCACTGCGATAATATCCATTTCCGGAACTCCTCTGCAATTTTATCTCTAGTTTGGGTTCCTACAAACATAGTATTGTCTGTTAATATCTTTTATTAATTATCACTTTGAATATATTTATTTTGTGATAAATTTTATAACACAATTTAACTTTTAATGTGGTACACGGTCTACAACACACCCGTGTTCCTGCCCGTGTACCTCTCGGGTTTACTTTACACGACTGTGTTTCAATGTACACGCCGTGTACTATTTAAACTCTAGATTTTTAATTCTAAAATCCTTATTTTGGGTTTTAGAATTTTATTTAAGGTATTCTAGATCCTTTCCGAGTCTTTCAAAAATTTTTGGTCAAAATGACCATTTTGCCCCTGTCAGGTCTTGAGACCGTAGCTATTCCGTCTTATCATTTTTCCCGAATTTTCTAAGCCTAAATATCTTAAAATAACATTCCTTAGGCTTCTGCATTATTTTACTGCTTGATTTGCTACAGAATCTCAATTATACATTTTACGACGCTCGATTACTATTCATTTGTCACTTACGGTCTTTTCTCGTTTTTCTAGCGTTTCGGAGTCTTAAATGGGCATTTCACTATTCCTAAAACATTTTTCATCCCGTCCCCCGCCCTCGGTCCCCGAGAGGCTCGGGCTTCCTATCTTAATCTAATATTTCCCCCTCGTTTCCTAAAATACCCCTACCATGAATTTTTTTTTCCCGTTTTAGGTATTTTAGTCATTAAGGGTCGGTTTCCTATTCTTCTTGGGTTGGTTTTCTATTTTCAATCCTAACCCACTGAGGGGTCTCGGTTTCCTTTCTGAATCTAATATTTTTACCCTTCGTTTCCCGAAATATCCTTATGCCGTTTTAGAAATTTCGGTAGCATTTTTGCTTGTATTTTTAGGTTTCTCCGGCGTTAGTTACGCCTTAGTACCTTTGAACCTGCCACCTACTATACTAGATGCCTATTTTATACAAAGTTATCAAATTTTGTATAAAAATTTTTCACATTAACTAGTATTCAAAACTTAGCACACATCATCAAATTTTTCTCAAACATATCCTTGGTTTTTTTCATGATAACAGCACCAAATGTTTTACATCACTATAATCAATTATCACATATCATTCTTAGGTTTTCAATGTACATTTTAGCATTAGAAACCTAGCAAAATTTTTATTCTAACCTTAGCATTAGCCACAGATGTTTCATGCTAATTCACATAGAAAATTTTGTTTCTTTCCTATGGTTTTATCAACATTACTCATCATTGTTCAACACTAAAAATTTTTCATTTTCTAGTGTTTATCACCCACGGATTTTAGCCTGAAAAATGTATCAAAATTTCTTATTTCTTAATTCTAATTCGTGCTTAATTCACATGCCACTAAATGATCATAAACACTGAACTAAATCACCAAATTTCCAATCATTTTCCACACCAATAGTACCACGGATTTCATGGAAACCAATCATAAATTTTTGCTTTTTTCTTAAACCTAATTCATGCTTCAATCTCTAGATTACCAAACCAATCATAATATCCACAAAATATCAAATTTTTCAATGTTTTTTACACCTCAATAACCACGGATTTTTGCAAGAAAAGAAATGAAAAATGCTTCAAAAATGTGGCTTCCCCTTTTCAATTGATCTCTTGATACCTAAGCTTGGATTAGAAGTAAATATTGGTGTGAAATTTTGTAAATTTTTGGCATGGAATGCCTTAAAGGGGCACGGATTTTGGTTGCAGAAAATTGGCAAAAGTTTGACCACTTTTCTCTAATTTTTCTAATGAATTTTAAAGCCTATTTATAGGCAAAAGCAAGGGACCTTTTGGTAAATATTTTTCTAACAATTTGCTAATTGTTCAAGGACTAAAATGCAACATTTTTGGACTAAAAATAAAATTTTTGACTGCCTCCTTTTTAGGTGGCCGAATGTCCTTTTTTCCTTTTTTTTTTCAAATTTTTTTCCAAGCCTTTTTGGCTTGATCTTGGCCATTGATCTCAAAAGCAACAAATCCTAGCCTTACACCTATTAAGCCTTACTTTCCATGCCTTCCAAAATTATATTTATGACATTATAAATGTGATGTCATCCTATGAATTAATTCGTATATTAATTCGTGATCAAATTTTGACCGAAAGTCAAACCGAACGGAACTTTATCGAAATCACGTAAGCGGGTTCCGGGCATCTTCGGTGCGATAGGTTTGTTTTATTTTGCTTCCGTTTGGTCAGAATTCTCTAACGTAAATTTTTATCTTTTTAGTGCATTTCAATGCACTCTTTAAGATTTTTGGCTCCGTTTTCGAATCGTCTTACACGATTCTGTTCTGTAATATCTAATAAAACTATTCAGTAACAATGAATCATAGCCCAAAAAATAATAAGAAAAAGAGGGAAAAAAAAGAAAAGGGAAAAAAAGGCAAATGATTGCAAGCAACTCATTTAATACACCTGCAAGAGTCTAATATCAGTCATCAGTTTAATAGCGTACTTTTGACCTATAAAAATCATAGCTGAAAATACATATCAGAGGGAAAAAAATCTAACAAACATAATTCTAGAGATAAGATTAGTTAGAATGCAATGAGAACGAAACGAACAACATTTTAGAATCAACTACAAACATTCACATCGTACACTTTCATTTGTTGGCATAGATAGCATAACAAAAAAACAATAAATATAATCAAGTAAGAGGAGTTAACAAATAATTAAACAACATTATAGCAGCAGTTTTATAGCAAAGAATCCGACAATCAGATGTAGAAAATAATTATTTTACAATCTCAGTAACAAAATAACATTGACAATATCAATAACAATAATAACAACAATAAACCAGTATCACTGTAAAAAATATAAAATATAACTAAAACATAATATGTGAATGAGAAACCACAATATCCAAAGACATAGATAGTTAGAATTTATTCAAACCCACAGATTTAAATAAACCAAGGCAACAATGAAGAGGAAAAAGCAAGAACAGAAGGAACAAAGACAACAAAAGCACAAAAACTAAAATAAAATCAAAACCAATAAAGTATAAAACCTAAGGCCAGGCTACATAAAGAAACTTAAAACACTCAGATAGGCAAACGATCATAGAGAGAAGAAGACCTAAAAAAGCCCAAAAACACAAAACACAAAAACCCACCCAAATAAAACCTAAACAATAGAGACGAACCCTCCGGCAGAAAGACAAAAAATCCACCCATAAAAACCATAAAATCCAACAACATAGACAAATCCTTAACCCAAGTAATGTAATTATCAAAAACTCACCAAAACAAAATCTAAATAATACAAACAAATTTCCAAGAGAGAACCCACAATGAGTAGAAATAAAAAATGAGGCAACGGAACATAGAGGAAAGAGATGATAGAGTCCTCACCCACTAAAAGGCCGGAGACAACCTCTAAAAAAAGGGAAAAATGGCCTTCTGTGGAACACAGCAAAAGAGAGGAAAAAGAAAAAGCAAACAATCTTATAGATACAGAAGCAGTGCAAGCCAAAGAAAAGAAAATAGTAAAAAGAGCAAAAACGGCAGACGAAGAAAAAAAGAAAAGCAGCAAGATGCAAAGAGGAGAGAAAGATACAAAATATCAGAATAAGGCAAAGGGACACACGAGCAAGAGTAGGGTTTTTAACCATTAAAACCCGAAAATAACCTCCCAAATAAAAGAGCATAGCAAAAAAGGAAGGAAGCAAGGCATAAGGACAAGAACGGAAGAACCGGCAAAATCAAAGATAAAAAGAGGAGGCACTGTAGAAACTACAGTAAACGCGTGCTCTTCTTTAGTTACATATATAATATGACTATACGTCTTTGATGTTCAACAAATGTATTGTACTTTCCTGAGAAATCCATATCTAAGATTAAGTCATATTCATATATCTCAAGCATTATTGAATCATTATAAAGCTCCCTGTCAACAATCCTCACCAATACTGCTTGTAACCAATGAATAGACAATATTACTTCCCATGAGAGTAATGTTGTAGTGAAATATTGCCTTAAGACATCTTAATTCCTTCCTAATTTCTTAGCAAAAGAAGAAGACATAAAAGAGTGTGTAGCTCCTATATCAAAAAGAACATTAGCATACTGGTTATTAACAAGTATCTAACTTATAATAATAGTGGAAGTCTCAGTGACAACTTTATCTTTTGTCATAGTGAAGATTCTGGCATTGATGGTGAGTAGAAAGGCCTCAAGTTGTCCTTGAGAAATCCGAAACCCATCAAAAGTGGCAAACATGTTATGAATAGATAGTTCACGAACGGGTGACCTTAAATCCACAACTATAATATAGATTTGTGCCTTAACGACACTCTCCCAAATGCATCTTCCCACACGTAGTATAAGGTGAAATGTTCCTAGATTGCTTTACCAATTGGCCTCTTCCTTATCGATTGTATTTGATTAGGAAAATTGGCTTTTCTTTTTTATTGTCTCATGGTCTTCCTTGAGACTTGTTTTGATTTTCAAAGTTTCCATGGTTCTGGTTATTATTATTGTTGTTATTGGGAGCTTTATTTCGATGAAGCTGGCCTTCTTTTTCTTTTTTAGGTGATACTCAGAACGAATGATGCACTTGACACAGTTAGCTATAGTGGTTAATGGGGTAGTTCTGCTATCGACAATCATTGCAATTTTGGGTCTAAGCATCTTTATCATTCTTCTTAGGTGCTCTTTTTTAATTGGCACCATCTTGGGACATGGGGGCACCAGTCAATTGAACCGCTGAACAGCTTCGGTCACAAATAAATTTCTTTGGTGGAAGTTACTAAATTCATTGTAATACCCTTGGTCATACACACGTTGAAGTATTGCTTGTTAAACTCCTAGATGAAATCTTGCCATGTAATCAAATTTACATCTCTGCTTTGTTCCATTCATTTCCACTAGATTCTAGCATTACCTATCAAACAGTAGGAAGCACATTTCACTTTCTCATTCTCTGTTAAGTCCATGAAATTCAACACTAGCTCTATGGACTTCAATCATCCTTAGGCTACTAAAATATCAGTTGAACCATTGAATTCCTTTGGCTTTATCTTCTTTAACCTTATGTACAAAAACTCAAAATTTGCTGTAGCTTAAACCCTTTTATGCTACATTGGTTATGGAACCAGTGGATCAGCCTAAACTTCAACTTGATTTCTATTAGCTTATAAGGTGTTAATAAGGGCCTATTGATCTTGAACTTGTCTTTGTAGTTGCGTCATTATTTTTGCTAAATTGGGCTCTGCCGTAGCCTTAGTTTCAACTTGTCCATGATCTCTTTGTTAGCCTTGATGTAACTACTCTGCCATTTCTGCTAAATTAGATTCTGCAACAACCGCAGCTTCGATTGGCATTTGGCTATTACCACGATCATAATCTCCACGTCCTCATTGTCCACACATTATCTTAATTTAGTTGTCTATTATTTATGAAATTTTATTAATTAAAAAAACTTTTTATTTTAGGATATCAGTCAGGATTCACATTTTTCATAAATATAACATGATCTCATAAAGTCTTATATTTTCATCTATTTAAAGAAATTAAATAATTACTTACTTCATGAAGTCTAAAGTGGATACGCGGCAGTGTATGATAGAAAATATGAAACCGCTCTGAAACCATATCTATAAAATCCATATAGTGAAATAAAGTTAAGAAAAATCTATACATAATTTTTCATAAAAAAAATAACCATAATTAATGTCCAAATACATTTTAAAAACTTAAACAAAATCAATTCATGATCGTTCCTTTCATTTCCCCATCACACATCGTTCTGTTTCCACTCTAAGCTTCTCCATTATTACATTTTACCTTTTTTTTATTTGTAATATAAATTATTTTATATAAATAAGACTTAGTAAGATACTTATATCTCATAAACTTATTACATGTATATAAATATTTTTTTATCACCACGACCATCATCATCATCATCATATATACGTCATTATAAATATAAACATCTTTGAAATTTTTAACTTTAAAATACAATCATATTGGGCACAGTATTGTACCATCATAATGCATTAGTTATGGAAAGTGTGGGGTAGCAAATCCCAAACCAACCGTAACTGTAAGTATGCTCATTGGACAAAAGAGCGCTCACCGGCAACTATCAACTTCAAAGCGTACAATATCATTTTAAAACATAAAGATTAGCATACTTATATTTCATCAAAATGTCCTTATAAGAGAAATATTAAAACATCATATCATCATCAACGTCAAGAATATATATATATTTTAATTAATAAATTCATGTTGTAGATGAGAGTGTACTTAACTTTATCATAAATATCTTATTTAACCTCTTAAACTTTTCAACGATGAAGTGATGATTGGAACTTTCGAGTGCTCACCTCTAGAACCATTTATATTTAAATAATAAATATAATAAATTACTAAAAGCCATAATAATCTTTTAATATATCCATCACATTAAAAAAGTATCTAAAAAATTCGATTTCATTATCCAATAGTGTTAAATCACAAAAACACAAAAATTTCACAACATACAAAAACTAACATCCATATATTCATTTTTTAAAAAATTCATATAAAATCATACAAAATTCCAAATAACCTAAAACTGGTTTCAAAAGAAAGTATATATCTAGAGCTTTCCAATAACATCTAATTTATTAAAATGAAGTTTTTTTGGACCTTTAAACCTATTTTTGAAAATTGATAACAAAACTTTATTAAAACTAGTAGTCAAACATCTACCACT
This sequence comes from Antiaris toxicaria, assembly GCA_035233585.1. Taxonomy (NCBI): domain Eukaryota; kingdom Viridiplantae; phylum Streptophyta; class Magnoliopsida; order Rosales; family Moraceae; genus Antiaris; species Antiaris toxicaria. Next base: position 6,648,133 of record CP141155.1, read on the forward strand.
TAGAAACTTTATCAAAAGAATGTATATATCTGGAGCTTTCCAATAATATCTAATTCGTTAAAAAGAAGTTTTTTTAGACCCTTAAACCTATTTTTGAAAATTGATAACAAAACTTTATTAAAACTAGTAGTCAAACATCATCCACTTAGAAAATTCATAACAAATCATACAGACCTTCAAATAATCTGAAATTAGTTCAAAAAAAAAAGGTAGACATCTAGAGTTTTTTAATGATACTAAATTTGTAAAAAATAGAGACCGTTTGGACCATTAAATAGAGTATTAAAAATCGAGTTTAAAATTTAAAAATTTTCAATCATGGCTAAATCTAAAAATTACACATTAAAAATTCATCCATAAATAAAATCAACACCAACTGTATGCATAAACCACATAAATTAAAAAAATCAACCCAAAGACATAACATGTTTCTAAAACATAAAATTATAAATTCACCATTCCTATAAAAATGTAGATATAATTTATTATGCATAAAAGATGAAACCTTAACCCTAAAATCATCTAATCACTAAAATCAACCAATCTACAAAACTAAACATATTCCTAAAGCAACAATCTATCATCAATTAATAATATAACTACCTTCAAATACACGTTTAAGTCTTCCCCTCTCATCACCCTTTAACCAACAAAATCAACCTCATTCCCTCATGAATTCCAAAACACATAAGAAAGAAAATAAGCAATCATACCTCAACCAATCTTTTATTTCAAATTCATATATTGAGAAATATCAAAGGATTGAGAATGGAGTTTTGTTGGCTAATTTATAGGGGTTTTTTTTTTGGTATATTATGCATACAAGAAGAGAAGGATAGAGATAGAATATAAATGATAGAGAAAGAGAAAGAAAAACAAAAAGAGAATGAGAGCATTAAAAAGAAAAATTATATAATTTGTGAACTTAAATTAGAATTATATGGTTAAAATAATATGGTTATGAGCTGTCATCAAGGTTAAATTTGGACAATTATGATAGTCAAACCAATGGGCTATCATCAAGATTAAATTTGGACAATTATAATTGTCAAACAAGTGGGTTGTCACCATGGTTGAATTTCGATAATTATGATAGTCTAACAATAAGAAATTTAATGGAAATTATGAAAATAAAATTTTCCTTTTCTTTTTTTCACTATCATCTACACAATTTCTTTATTCCTCATGATTAATTCTTTTCCTTTTATTATTATTACTATTTTTTATCATCTTTTTTTTTAATATCAGACATAACTATTTCAAATAATACACGTACATATATTTCTATATATAACTTCTATGTTGTTTTATATATCTGTAACATATATATATGTTACGTAATATACTATAATATATGTATATTTATTTTAAATCATCAAATAAATTCATCAATAATATATAATATTTAAAAATTTGACACAAATATTGTTTTAACACTTGAGTTTTTGTCGCATCACTTAAAAAATAACTTAATATAATATTAAAAATAATTAATTATTTTATCATCGCATTATTTACATTAATTTCTACCGTTAATTTAATAGAATATGATTAGTTTAATTTTAGATATTATATTTATATATGTCAATATTATTTTTATTAAAAAATAAAATAAAATATGATATTATTTTTTTATATCCTGACGAATTATGTTATTTTTAATATTATTTCTACTTTTAATTATCATTATTATATTTTAAAAATTATAAAAATTTTTAATAATTAAACTATTAAAAAAATAAAATTATCATAATAATTATATAAAATAACAATAAATAAAATATAAAATATAAAATTTAACATTATATATACCCTACTATATATTTATCATATATAATAAATTTAACATAAAAAATAATATTATATTAAAAAATATTTTATTATTTAAAATTAAAGTTTATTATTAATATTAATTTAACATAATAACATTCCTAAGCCCCACTTTCCCCTTCTCTTTCAAATCTCACTTTCTTTGCTTTTTCCTCAGCCACCAAACCACCACTTTCCTTTTTATTATTTATTTTTTGGTTTTCCTCCTTAAATCTCTCCACCTTCCCCAATTTCCTTTCCCTCCTTCCCCTTCTTCTCATCCATCGTTAGGGTTAGGGTTAGGGTTTTACAATACAAGTTTCAATCTCACACCAACCCCAAATCATCATCTCCCCTCTAACTCCGACGGAGCCGCCGCCGCGGCGCGCACGGTCCATCACCGCTTGCAATCACACCTTCAAACGGAGCTGAGCGAAAATCTTGCCACTCTTGATTCAATTTACCTTTTGAAGGTAATGCCAATATTTGCGAAATCTGCGTTTATGATTTTGTTCGTGAACTGGATTTGATTTTAACCATTTTAACAATTTTAAAATGAAAGGAAGATCCCTGAAAGTTTTGTACGTTGAAGCCCACAACGGAATTTCTATCCGTCCAGAGCAATGGGATCACCATAATCTTCCACAGAACCGTCATTAACAAAAAATCACCATACTCATAATTAAATATATGTTATTATAGGCGTGAAAATGTTCGGTTAAGAGATGATTTTGTATCATTTGATTGGTAAGGAATGATTGTACAGTCTTTGGTTAGTATTTTGGAATGGTGTTGGTTGTCAATTGTCAACCAACTATTGTTAAGTGGAGAGTTTGCATTTTAGCTTGGTTTAGGCAATGATAAAAGATGAATAGTAGTTACTAATATTACCCACTCTTAGCATTTGTTTGGTAGAGTGGAAAAGGGAGACGAGGGAAATTATAGGAGGGATTTTGGAGAGGAAAATGAAATTTTGGTTGTTTGGTAGAGAGGAAATCAAGAAAGTAGGGAAACTGAAAATCCATGGGCCATATCACTTTTTAATCCTTCCTACTTTGGGAAGAAAAGTGGATGGAAAATTTTTGACAAAGCAAATGTGAGTAAATTACCTATTTTGACCTTTATCTATCATCTCCTCTTAATTTATATGAGGTTATAATTGCGAAATGCATTTGATTAGACTTTTTCTATTCTGTTTTCTTTCTTTTCTACCAAACAACATAATGTAAAACCTCACTCCTTTCCATCACCTAGAGATTTTACTCTTCCTTCCTTTTTATTTTCATCCCTCTTACCAAACATAGCATTAGCATTTGATTAGTTGAGTAGTGAAGCTTGTGGTTTTCAGCCAAATGATCTTAAGGTTCAAGTTTAGGGCTATCAATTAGCTAGCAACTACAACTACAGATTTCTAAAGACGACAGGGTTTGGCGAGGTCTTCTATTTTGAACTTGGAGTCTAGTAAGTGGTTTCGGGTGGTGTTTTGTCAACGTTAGAGAACTGTTATCTCTATGTGAAGGCTAGAACTGTTATCTCTATTTTGAAGAGTGATTCTAATTGAAAGAAATGGAGCCAATCCTAATTGATGAAAGCTTTTAGCTTCTTATGTTGAATTAATAAGACTGAAGTTGAGTTTGGTTTTAGATGGCTTCGTTTAATTTTTTTTTTTTTTAATAAGATAAACCCTTTTTGTTGATAATAAATCATTTACAAGGAAAAGGCTGGCCAAAATATTAGGTCCCATGCAATAATGGAAACTGACTATCTTCCAATTACATCGATACAATTAAAGAGAAGGGGATATCTTTGAATGCTTTGTCAGTTGAAGCCCATAGCAAGGCTAAGAACTTGGCAGCTTTTTCAAAATTTGTATCACCCCATTACTTCCTTTACAAATTTTGGAGTTCTTCTCCTTCTATGTTGTCCAAAGTAGAGAAAGTACCATATATCTCAATAGAACTTTTTATATCTAATTAGATGCGGACCCAACCGTGCTTTTCTTTTCTTTTCTTGTTGAAGGAAAAGAAAGACTATAAGGGTTAAGGGTGGCATATCTAGGTAAATTGGGCAATGTATGACCTTGCAAGTCACACTCATGTAATGGATTGCTTGTATACCGTGCTCACGAAGGTGGGGTTGACTTGAACCCAAAAACTTTGTCGAGATTACAGACAATCTTACCACCTCACTAAATGATTGATGGTGGGTTTGTTTAAATTATGGAAAATCTAGGATGAGATTGTTTTTGGGTAAAACTTGATTTTGACTATTTATCTCATAATATGCTATGCAAACCCATCTTTGTTAAGTAAGCCATGCCTTTCTTTTCTAGTTCTACTTTAACTGTCGTTTTTTGAATTTTAGTGTATTCTTAGTATGCTTTTGTCTAGAAATTTGATTTTTTTCAAGAAAAATTTTGTTCATAGCACTGGTAACTTTTTTATTTTAAAAGCTATATTGCCTTTAATCTAGACTTTTCCTTGACACATGATATGCCATAACTATGGTTCTTAATGGAATATTGATGCCTATTTATGTTAGTTTATTTGTTGTAACTCACTGTAAACAACAATATTAAGACTTTGAGGATTGATGGTAGAAAATAGCTTGAATGCCCCATCATGTTTTCTTTTCTTCAAAATTTTCTATGCCCTTTTTTAATTCAATGTTTTTCCTCAAATGTGTGCGTGATTTAATTTCTTTTATAGCACTCAGGATGACCTTAGTAGATCTTGTGGACTTATCTAGTGATGATGAACTTGGGAAGTTGGATGTAAAAGCTGTTAAGTTAGAGGCAAATCTGACTCGGAGTACGACGCAACAAGAGGTGAAGAGGAAGATCCAACTACCCAAGCATCAAATTTTGAAAACCACTTCTGCAAGACAAGATCATCAAGAAAGTAGGAGCTTAAATGCTTCAAGTACCGATCACAGTAACTCTAGTATATTGGCTCAAGGACAATCTCCAGATGACACAGGCCTTTCTTCAACATTATCGTTATCTCCAGCTCCACTTTGTCGACAGTTTTGGAAAGCTGGGAACTACGATAACGGTCTTGCTTCGAAAGTCACACATCAAAGTATTTCTCTTTCTACTCTTTAATTTTTCTTGAACAAAATGCATAGTTTCTTGGGATAATAACAAAAGCCTCTCCTATGATTAGTCGAAATGTGGGAATTCACCTTGTGTTTTCAAGAATGTTGAGATTATCCCTTGTGCTTTTTTAATCACACAAATTTACCCCTATGTATTTCTAATCACACATATCCTTGATATCAGGTTTCATCAAAACTAACTGTGCAAAGAGATTCTTTTGCTCTTCAAAAAATGATGCATTTTGATCTTGAGCACAACAACCTTGTCGAGTTTCAAGTATCAACCAAAATCTAAACTTTTCTCTTAGGGTGTGTTTGGTAGGAAGGAGAGAATAGAAAGGTGGGAATGGTAGATCACCTAGGTGAGGGATGAGGAAGGACGGAGAGGTCATTTCTCTTGTGAAGTTTGGTATGAAATACCTCCACTAATCTTATTAGCATTGAGGTATTTAGAAGGATTTGGGATCCCTCCTTTTCATTCCTCTTTTCTCTCCTACCGAGCAAACATTAATATCAAAATCCTTCAACTAATTGCTCCAATCCTCTTATTCCACTTCTCTTATCAAACACTCTTAGAGAACCGTCGTTAGGATTTCTTGCTTTGAGAGCCATGATTTCTCTAATGGTGTGTTTGGTTGCAGTATTATATTTGCATTGCATTTAAATGTAATATAATTTTCATTCAAACGCAAAAGCATTATAGCCAAATGTCAATCACATCATAATTTAAATCCAATATAATCATTGGTTACTATTCCACTTTTTATACTATTTCTACCAATCACATCATATACTCTATTTCTCTTTCCTTTTTAGCTATTCACTTTTGGCAATCACATCACATACTCAATGACAAAATGCAATTCAAATGCTTTTCATTCAAATACACATTGTATTTGAATACAATACAAATACTATTCATCTAAACACATATTGTATTTAATGCATTGCATTCAAATGTTATGCCAATGCAATGCTTTATCCAAAGCACCACAAGTTTCTATCATTGAAATCTAGAGTTGCTGTAGGATTTCTCTATCATAGAGAACTATAATTTCTTTATGAAAGGTAATGATGTCTTTTCACACAATTAATTTTGATGAAATTTAGTGTCAGAGGTATTTTGTGTGATTAGAAAAATGCAAAGGATAATTTCAGCATTTTCTAAAACATGGGGCAAACACTACATTTTGGTTAAACGCGAGGAAAGATTTTGTTATTATCCTTATTATCTTTTATAAATAAGGTTAGTTGCATAATTATGCCTTGTTGTTTTAATTATTTCTCAATTTGTTCTTCTTTGTTTATAAATTACAAAGGTGTTATTTGTATTTTTCAAACTTGTTTCAATTTTATTCCTTACATACTTTGTGAATGGACAAAAATTGGTAGAATTGCCTTAATAAACTTAGGGCATGTTTACGTATTAAGAATTTTAGGAATAGGAAATTAATTCCATAAAAAAAGGAATTAAATTTTACGGAATTAAATTTTAGAATTCTATTAATGTGTTTACCAATCTTTCAAGAAATCAAAGTACTTTAGGAGTTATAGTCCTATCGTACTATTTACTTTTTAAAAAATTAGACGGATTGGGTAGTATTATTATAGTTACAAAATTATCCTTATATAAAAAATAGTTAAATAAAATAAGGACATATTTGGTATAGAGGTTAGTTAGTTCCTAATTTTGGAGAAGGAATTAAATTTGTAGGTAGTAGTTGGGGAGATAAGTTCTCCTTTATCAAGAAACTTAATTCCCTATTTTCAGGCGGGACCCACATCATGTAATTCCCAAATACAAAAGTAAACACTAGACTTTAAAATTAGGAATTTAATTCCTTTTTTCCAAATTGGATTACTAATTGGTAAACACGCCATAAGATAGTTTATGAAAAATAATTTTTTATACATTCAAAAGTCGTAAAACCCTAAAAAAAAAAAATCCACTTTGAAAAACAAAAAAATCTTTGTTTTTGTATTTTTTAAACATAAAAAACATTTTCAAATTTTTCTCAAGCAAAATAATTTTTTTTGGTAAATTCAGTCTAAAGAAGGGTATCTTTTTCTTTTCCCTTTTTTTGTCTCATAATGTGTGAGTAATGAAATTGAATATTGAAATAATTTTTCCAAATTCACATGATAGCTTTATATTTTATAAAAATAAAGGGATAAGTTGAGCAATAACAAAACTAGGTAGTATAATTATTTAATTAACCCTTTACTTATATTGATAAACATTAACAATATGTCTAGTTGGTTTCACTTGCTAAAAGTGTCACATCCATGAACTTTGACCCTAAGTCGCATTTTATTTTTTGAGTTACATTAAGGGTGTGTTTACCAAACTGTAAAAGAATTTAGCGGGATTGGAAATGAAAATAAAGGAATAACAATGAGGACCATGATTCCCTTTCTAGTATTTACTTGTCTATTAGATGGTGTGATGGGAAACTATCCAATTCTCTTCATAGTATTTACTTAGCTTAAGTGTCTGTTTGGATGGGAGGTTTGTTTTTAGAAAATGAAAAATTTTTAGATATGAAAAACAAAAATTTGTTTGGATGAATGAAAATTTTTTTTGTCTAGAGAGCTCTTTTTCCATTTTCAAAAAATAAAAAATTTTGGATGTTCTGATACGGAAACTTAGGAAGGTTGCTTTTTCTTAGAATGAAAACTTTTTCATTTTCTAACTTTGAACATGTCAAACAAATGGAGCCTAAGAATAGTAGTCTTATTGACTTTTTTCATAAAGAAAAGATGAAAAAACTTCTGTTTTTCTTATTCAAAATAAGGAGAGATTACAGATATATATATAGCCTTTGAAGGGGTAGTAGTTTCCTTCTTAGACTATGGTAAAAAGGAAAGAGAATAAATCCCCTAAAAATACTCCGAAAATATCTCTTATTAATTATAAACAATCATACCAAAAATAGCTTATTTCCTAAATCAAGCTAAATCACTAGACACTCCCCCTCAAGTTGACGCATAGATATTGATCATGCCCAACTTGCTTACAAGAGACTCGAAACTCTGCCTAAGTAAACCTTTAGTGAAGATATCTGCAATTTGCTGTTCGGTGGGAATGAATGGTATACAAATAACATTACTTTCAAGCTTTTCCTTTATAAAATATCTATCAATCTCCACATGCTTGGTTCGATCGTATTGAACTGGATTATTCGCAATGCGGATTGCAGCCTTGTTGTCACAAAATAGCTTCATTGGGAGCTGTATTGGTTGTCTTAGTTCTTCTAGAACTCTTTTCAACCATAGTATCTCACAGATCCCCTGAGCCATTGCTCTGTATTTTGCTTCAGCACTGCTCCGAGCAACCACACTTTGCTTCTTACTCCTTCAAGTCACTAAATTTCCCCATAGGAGTGTACAGTAACCGGATGTAGATCTTCTATCAACTGTAGATCTTGCCCAGTCTGCATCAATGTAGACTTCAATCCTTCGTTGCTCACCTTTCTTGAAAAACAACCATTTTCCAGGAGTTCCCTTCAAGTACCTTAGAATCTTGTAAACTGCTTCTAGATGTTCTTCACATGGAGCGTGCATAAATTAGCTAACTACACTGACAGCAAAAGAGATATCTGGTCGTGTGTGAGAGAAATAAATCAACTTTTTCACCAAACGTTGGTATCTTCCTGTGTCTACAGGAATGCCTTCTGTAATATCCCTGAGCTTCGAATTATGTTCTATAGGAGTATCTGAACGCTTGCATCCGCTCATTCCTGTTTCTTCTAATAGATCTAGGATATATTTTCTTTGGGAGATAACAATACCTTTTTTTGATCTGGCAATTTCCATCCCAAGAAAATATCTGAGAGATCCTAAATCTTTGATCTCAAATTCAACAGAGAGATTCTTCCTTAACTTATCCATCTCCTCGAAATCATCTTCAGTGAGGATAATGTCATCTACATAAACAATCAGAGTTGCAATTTTTCCTATGGAAGAAGTTTTTATGAATAAGGTATGATCTGACTGTCCTTGTAAAAACCCTTGAGCCTTTACAAACCTTGCAAACTTGTTAAACCATGCTCTCGGAGATTGTTTAAGCCCATACAAAGACTTCTTTAGCCTGTAAATTTTGTTCCCAAAACTTCCACTGAACCCTAGGGGAGCTTCCATGTACACCTCTTCCTCTAAATCTCCATTTAGAAACGCATTTTTAACATCTAGCTGCTGTAAAGGCCAATCCATATTGATTGCCACAGAGATTAAAACTCTTACAGTATTCAACTTAGCAACTGGTGAAAAAGTTTCTGAATAGTCAATCCCGTAGGTTTGAGTAAATCCCTTAGCCACCAGGCGAGCCTTATATCTTTCAAGCGATCCGTCAGAGTTGTATTTTACTGTAAACACCCACTTGCATCCCATCGGTATCTTTCCTTTAGGTGGATCAACTATCTCCCACGTACTGTTCTTCTCAAGGGCTCTCATTTCCTCGAAGATTGCCTTCCTCCACTCAGGAACTTCTAGAGCTTCCTGTATATTCTTAGGGATAACAACAGAGGATATTTTTGAAGTGAAAGCTTGGAATGATAGAGATAAACTTTTGTAGGATAAGAAATTATACAATGGATGTTTAGTACAGGTCCTAGTGCCTTTTCTAAGCGCAATGGGTAAGTCTAAAGACTTATCAGACACTGAAGGGAAAACTGGTTCAGAAGACACAACATGAGGAAGATTTGACTTAGAAAAAGGCTTACCTGATTGTCCTGTGGTCTCCGGATTTGCCCTTGGGTTGGAGTTATGAACATACTCTAAGTTGTTGGTTTTTCCTTGTTCTGGATACTTTCTCGAGTAGACCAACCCTTTATAACGATTTCCATCTTGCCTCGCGCACACCTCATCTCTTTCCTGAGTTTCATTTTGTAAAGGTGCAAGAGATTGTTCATCCAAATCATTATTATCTGAGACATTTTCATTTTGTAAACCAAATACATCTTTTCCAGTGGTCATCACAGTTTCTTTTGGGAAAAAATCATCCAACAACCAGTTAAACTCATCATAGGATGAATCTTCACTAGATGTCTCCCCCTGAAGATGAGTCATATTAAAGGATGGTTTTTCTTCAAAGAACGTTACATCCATGGAGACAAAGAATTTTTTTGTTGTTGGATCAAAACATTTATAACCCTTTTGGTTTGAAGGATAGCCAACAAAAACACATTTCCTTGCTCTAGGATCAAGTTTTTCTTGATTGATGTCATGAATATGAACAAATGCAGTACACCCGAACACTTTAAGAGGAAGCTCATGTGAGAGCCGAGAGGAGGGAAAACATTTCTTAAAACATGTCAAAGGTGTTTGAAATTTTAAAATTTTTGAAGGCATTCTATTAATCAAATATGTGGCAGTGAGAATGGCTTCACCCCACAAATATTTGGGAGTTTTATTCGTAAACATTAGTGATCTTGCAACTTCAAGAAGATGTTTATTTTTCCTCTTTGCTACTCCATTTTGTTGAGGGATGTTGTTGCATGAGCTTTGGTGTACAATATCATTTTCAGAAAAAAAACTTCCCCAAGATTTTATTGAAATATTCTTTGCCATTATCACTCCAGAAAATTTGAATCCTAGTTTGGAACTGTGTTTCTATCATTTTAAAAAAAAATTTAAACACATTTTCAGCTTCTGATTTTTCCTCAAGTAAAAACAACTAGGTAATTCGAGTATGATTATCAATAAAGGTTATAAACCATTTTTTTCCAGGTACCGTTTTAACTCTTGATGGTCCCCACACATCACTATGAATAAGAGTAAAAGGTTGTGTTGCCTTGTATGGTTGTGCTGGAAAAAAGGTTCGATGGTGTTTGGCAAGTTCACAGATTTCACATAAAAATGAAGATGGATTCTTATTCATAAAAAACTTAGGAAATAAATGTCTCATATAATAAAAACTTGGATGTCCTAATCTGAAATGCCATAACATAATTTCATTCTCACTGGGATTTGAAGTAGAATTGAGACAAGTCCTTTAGGAGTATTCTCTCGAGTCATATCCATCTTCAAGAAAATAGAGACCTCCTACTTGTCTAGCATGCCCAATCATCCTCCCCATGGTCAAATCCTGAAATTGACAATCAGATGACAAAAAATTAGCTTGACACTTCTGATCAACTGTTAATTTGCTAACTGACACCAAATTACAGGATAACTTGGGAACATAAAGAACATTTTGGAGGGTTAGAACAGGGGAAATAGCAACTGATCCCTTCCCAGCTACCACTGAGAATGAACCATTTGCTATCTTAACCTTTTGATTCCCTGCACAGGGACTATAGGAAGAAAACATTTCAGACGTGCCAGTCATATGATCAGTTGCATCGGAATCAATTATTCAAGAATTAGAGTTGACACCAAAGCAGGATGACACCAAATGATTACCTTTCTGAACCAAAGAACACGAGGGGTTTGGGTTAGAGATAGCCTGAGATTGAAGAATTTTACAGATTTGCTCTATTTGTTCCTTTGTGAAGGACGGTACTCCTGAGGATGATTCAGACCCTGCCTCTGTTGTGTTTGCTTGGGGAACACGATTGTTTGACTTCTTCTTATGGTTGCTTGACTTTCCATGGAGCTTCCAGCAATTATCCCGTGTGTGCCAAGGCTTGTTGCAATAATCACAAATCGGTTTTGATTTGTTGTTCCTTTTTTCCCCTTCGGGTTCAGCCCCCCTAGACACAAGTGCAGAGCCTTCTGTGACAGGTTCTTGTTTTCCAATCATCACCTTCCGCCTTATCTCCTCTCTTCTTACTTCGGAAAAGACCTCTCGGATAGATGGCAGCGGTTTTCTTCCTAAGATTCGGCCTCTAACCTCATCTAACTCTTGATTCAAACCTGCAAGAAAAACATACACACGATTGTTTTCTTCCCTCTTTTTATGCCGAATACTGTCACTTAGACAGTCCCAATTATCCTCATAACATAGGTCTAGTTCTTGCACAAGGTCACAAGTTCATTATAGAAAATGGTGACATCATGATCTCCTGGTCTAGCCTTCAACAATTTTGTCTTCAATTCAAAAATCTGAGATGAATTTTCAATATCAGAGTACATCTCCCGCACTGTATCCCACACCTCCTTGGCTGTCGGTAAGAACAAATGTGGTTTTCCAATAGTCGGCTCCATAGAGTTAATTAACCAAGCCGTAACTAAGGAATTTTCTGACCTCCAAGCTGCCAATCCAGGATCACCAGCTGCTAGTTTTCTAACTTCTCCAGTCAAATGGTCGAGTTTCCCTCTCCCATCAATTGCCAATTTTATGGTTTGGGCCCATTCCAAATAATTACGACCATTAAGCTTATAGTTCGTTAATTGGAATGTCATACCCGAGCCAAAAAACTCTGCACCGCTGCTCACTCCTCCTCTGGTCACCGGCACCATGCTCCCTGGATTTCCAGTTTCTGAAGCTGCTCCTCTAGGACCTGCCACGCTTGAACTATCTCCTACTGCAGACGAGTTTTTCTTTTGGCCTGTCATAGCCATCCTGTAGTCCATCAGGGTTTGGATAGAAGGGGAAAGCAGAGAAGAAGAAGGGTTGGGGTTTTAATAGAAGAAAGGGACAGAGAGGAAAAGGACTCGGAATTTTTCTAGAGCCATGGCTATGATACCATGACGTTTTTCATAAAGAAAAGATGAAAAAACTTCTGTTTTTCTTATTCAAAATAAGGAGAGATTACAGATATATATATAGCCTTTGAAGGAGTAGTAGTTTCCTTCTTAGACTACGGTAAAAAGGAAAGAAAATAAATCCTCTAAAAATACTCCCAAAATATCTCCTATTAATTACAAACAATCATACCAAAAATAGCTTATTCCCTAAATTAAGCTAAATCACTCGACACTTATCAATGCAATTACTAAAATTTCCTTATACACAATTAATTAATTATTGTCACATACGAGAACTTATTAAGGCCTTGGTTAGATCATAGGTTCAAATCCGTAATACAAATCTTGAATTAAAAATTTTGTGAGAGGAAACATTGTAGAAAAAATTTTGAAAAGTGGGATTAGAAAATGGGATGCCAAATGGGAGCTAAGGGTGCACAAGTAAATTTGGCACCCACTCTCTTTAACAGGGAATCAATACCATGGAGGTGTAGTGGTTGACATTCTATTTTCTCATTCCCTATATTGTGTGGTGTGCTTAATCCTCTTTATCGACTTTGTAAGTAAGCACATCATTAGATGGAAAAAGGAATCAGTATATGTTCTCCATTTCCCTTTCATGCCAAGTAAACACGGCCTAAGTGTCTTAAAACCTACCTAAGTGTTGGAGTCAATAAAATTTTTGAGGGATATAATTCTTCTTCTTTTATATATATATATATAGATATATGAATATGTATCAAAATATACGTATTACGGGGCATAAGGGAAGGTCGGATAGGTTTGATTATGGAGCATATGAAAGAAAGGAAGATAGTGGATATCTCAATGTTTGGTTAAGTGGTCATAGGCTTAACCTGATAGCCGCACCAACGTCCCATGTTGAGATCCCAAGTTCTAACCTTGCACCTCCTTAAAAAATAGTGGTTGTACTTTCCTTTGTTTCTTAGAAGTTGAAGTAGTAAAGGAAAGGATGGGCTGTCATTTGCATGGTTATTTTAAGATATAAATGCCATGTTTTATGTGTCAAAGAAATTTATGAAGAGAATAAGATGTTTTGTTAGGAAAAAGCAAGCAAGACAAAAGACAAAGGTAGAGTCAATTCTGTATATTCTACTTGTATATGTGAGATAGCTTTTAACCGTAGATACATGGAAGAAACGGAGAAGAAAAAGCTATAGCTATTCTTCAACTGTTTGGATGGTGTGCTTTAGGAGTGCTGTTTAGGACATGTATGGTATTTGCCTCTGACATTAATTCACACAAGCAAGCTACAATGATTGACATGGAGAAGAACCTGAGGAATGTGAAAGCCAGACTCTTCAATTTAAATATCTGTACAATTACCATAGTTCGAACTTTGATTTTTGTGAAGGATAAAGGGTGCTCTTGCATGCCTCTCTCTCTCTCTCATTTATATGATTATCTCGTGGCATGATTGCTATTTGGTACGATATACTTCAGGAAATGCTATAATAAAGCAAACAAACCCAAACAGGACATAGGGAGAAGAAACTAATTGATAGGACCTCCTTTTGCTTCTATGGAAATAGTCTTTCAAATTTCTTCTAGGAAAAATGAGCCATTTTCATCCCACGTACTCACTTGTGGCAAGTTCCAATGGAGTTTAGGGCTTTGATTGATAATCTAAAATGACACCTTTTAGGGGACCACTAAACCAGGTTAAGAGGATTTCTTAGTTATACATAGTAAAGACGACTTGTTTTGTTGTTCTTCTGATTTGGGTCAAAGTTCAGGTTAAGTGGCTCTTAACATACAGTTGAATGGATTGTTGAGAGGCTTGTTTTCCATTTCATTCTTGTCATTACTTATTCATGTGATGTTTCTCTTGTAATGACTGATTCAGGTTTTCTAAATGTATTATCATAGTCGTTTGTTTTACATGACTGTTAATGCTCTATGTGTATGTTTGACATGTACTTGTGGATTGCAGATGGCAAAAACTATCTACATGTCCACCCCATGTTTCTTCATTCCAATGCTACCTCGCATAAATGGGCCTTTGGTGGTAGGTTCAGTATATGAATGATGAATGAGTGCATTTTGCTTTTACCCTTAAAATCCATTAAACGTAGTTTATGCTCTATGTTATATTCACTTAGGAGTTTTCTTCTTGTTTTCAGCCATTGCGGAACTGCTTGACAATGCAATTGATGAGGTAAGGTCAATTTGATCTCGCTCTAAAAACCTTGATCAAAACTTTGGGATGCATGCCTTAAATTGTTGTCAGCTGTGATTTTACTAATTTAGGGGTTGGCGATTTGTCTTGAAGGGTTGTGTTTAGGTTGACCTGTTTATTCAGTATCCAATGGAACAGACAAATAGATGGTGTCCATTAATAAAGTTGATTCTTGGGTTAAGTAGGTCAACCTAAGAGAACTCATTGGTACTTGTGTTAGGCTGGTCCATTTGATTTTGACAAGAAACATGTATGATTAGCAGTCAGCGCAATGGTTGAAGCATATTATCATTTGCATGTTAAATTTGTCATTCTCGAATATAATTATTGTAAATGGATTTTTACTGAATGTTTTTTATGCTATCCATGGAAAAAGCCTCGTATAAAATGACGAGCCTAAAGCCTTATATCTGGACTAATTACTACTGCATTGTATATAAGTATATTTTTCTTTTTGTTTTTGAAATTGGATAGATCCAAAATGGGGCCACTTTTGTCAATATCGACAAAATCTCAAACCCAATAGATGGAAGGCCAGCGCTGCTAATTCAAGGTATCATATATCTGCGGCTTCCTATACCAATAAACAGTGGATTAGAGTAGTCACCTAGGTTTATATATGAAAACTTTTTATGCTAGATGTCGCAATATATGTTAGCCAACTCAGTTTTGTGAAACCTAAACTTTATGACTAGATGATGGTGGCGGGATGAGCCCGGAGGCGATGCGTCGTTGTATGAGTTTTGGATTTACAGAGAAGAAAGCAAAAACAGCTATTGGACGATGTATGGGTTCTAACTTTATTTCTTGCAAATTTGTTTAACTATCTTATTCAACTTTGTTAATACACTTATCTTCCAGATGGAAATGGCTTCAAGACTAGTACAATGAGACTTGGGGCAGATGTTATTGTCTTCAGCCGTCACTTGGATAAGAGGTTTGGCTCTAGTAGAACTGTTTTCTGTAATGCGTTACAATTTCTAAGCTTAGTATTTGTCAAACTATCTTTTTACCGTTTTTTATGTTTTATTTTTTCCAGAAACCATTTTTGTTTTGGTGCCATCGATGTTCTTTCTTGAATGAGAGAAAATTGATGGAATTCAAATGTGACTTAGCCATTACTAAAGTTATATGTATCTGAAACATTAGATCTAATTTCCTTAATATTGTGACGAATAGATATTTGGTATTCCTAATAATTCTTCCTTGCCTCTCCCACCTTTCCATAAGTAATTGTGTAGCTTGTTGAGTTTGGATATGGTTTTGGTGGTGTCTGAGAAAATTTTTTTTTTTTTTACGTAAACATTTTTGCATGCCTTACAGCCTGACAGTACTCTAAATTAAGTTTAAACGAGATTTTAAGTGTTGGTTTTTCGCACATATGAATAGAACATGTCTAGGCCTTATACCTTTATTCATATGAGCAGGATCATGACTCAAAGCATTGGTCTTCTCTCCTATACTTTCTTGAGAAAAACAGGCCAGGACAGAATAGTTGTACCTATGGTGAGCTTCATTCCAATCTTGCTATTTAGTGGGTTATTTTATTTACTTGTACTATATTCCTTTTCATCTATATGACTATTTTATTGTTTTCCCTGTTTGTGCAAATAAATTTAAGGTTTCAAAAGGCCAATTTGGTACCTTATTGTTGATAAAAATTTCAGCATTTACAGAAGAGAACATTCGAATTTAATTTAAACTATGCTTCTATGAATTTTACGAGCTACAAAAGATAGTTCGAACCTTTCATCCCCATGTGATGTAGATTTCTACGACTGATAGACGTAATGCTAAAGGTGTTTTTAGTTTCTACTATGACCGACCATCAACCCCTATTTCCCCTACTTTATTTCCCCCATTTATTCAAAGCATATATCTAGGCATAATTAATTAACGATATCAAGGAACAAAGCAAATATTTCTGGAATTGCCTTAATTAATTAATGATATTTTAGGCATTAAATATAGTTTTTAATTGAATGGGGACATAATTATAAATTTCAATTATGGAATGGGAGCATGGTTATAATTCTTCTTGTAAAGGGGGGACAACTGAAATTTGTGCTAAATTTTAGGGATAAAAAGTAAACTTCTATGACTGAAGTTGGGCATATTTAGTTTTTTATGCATTCTAAAATGGATTTAAAAGATGTTCAGTCAGGGATGCTATAAAGGGATGCTATAAATTTACTGTGTCTAATGCGTCATGTGCCACGGTGCCTCATTAGTGATCCTATTTTGATTTTCCGACCTTTAGACTCAAAAGCTAATCTGATTGAGTCAGTGTATTCCTAAATTATTTGTTATGCCGTAGGGCCAAAAATAATATGTCTTGTGGGCTTCATTTACCTTGTGAATTTTTGTTTGCGTGGTGTTTGACTCTTGTAATTTATTAAATTGCAGGTTCATTACGAGTTTAATACATCATCTGGAAAATTGGACTTCTTGCATAGTAAAGAACATTTTATGGCCAATCTTACTACGTTATTGCAGTGGTCTCCTTTTTCCACTGAACCGGAGCTTCTAAAGCAAGTAAGTGTTACAGAATATTTTTCTTTTCTGATACCATGATTGTTTCTTCTTAGTAACACACTTAAAATGATTTTCTATTTTTTATCTTATATTGAAACTAGCTAAATAACAAAGAAGAGTTGCAACCACATTTTTCCGAGTACTTTATTTCCTCAATAATCATATATAATAGATTTATCATGAAAGGATACATATTGGAAGGCTTGTTTTAAGTGAGTTTGGTTCTCTTGTTCCTTAAGGAGAGGCATCACCGTAAAGCCGTTTAGTCAGTTACAGTTTTACTCGGCGATTTGCAATAACCTCCTTTAATGCGTAGCATAAAAGGTTATATGCGTAGCATAAACTAGACAAATTGTTTGCTTGGCACGCAAGTATGCCTAAAAAAGCTAAAAGGGCATAACCATCACTTCTTATCGTATTAGCTTTCAATCATATGATGGTTCTTTATTTTTCCCTGAAATTACAGTTTGATGACATTGGAGCTCACGGTACAAAGGTCATCATCTATAACTTATGGCTTACTGATGATGGGATTGAGGAGCTAGACTTCAATACGGACCCTAAGGTAAATTATTCCCTTTTACTTTTCTCCAATTTTTGACTGTATTCCGACCAAAATAAATGTTGACCTTTTTATTATTTGGTGGTTGCAGGACATTCGTATTAGTGGGGATGCTAAAAAAATTGATACACGCCCACAGTGGAGGACATTAAATGAGCAGCATATTGGTAACCGGTTCCATTATTCCCTACGTGTAAGCATGTCTTAGAAAAGCTTTTGAGTGAATTATTAGACAATTAGGGATCAAATTTTTCATAGTGCAGTTTTTTTGTGCTCTCTCAGGTTTACTCTTCCATTTTGTACTTGCGGATACCAGAGACTTTCAGAATCATTCTGCGAGGGGAAGTTATTGATCATCACAATATTGCTGATGATCTCAAATATCCAGAATATATCTTGTATAGACCTCAATCTGGGGGAGGTGTCGAGGTTGGTCCTATTTTTATGTTCTAGATTTGTTCATTTGATTAAAACGTCGCTTATTGAACTCAAGCCTTGTGCACACAAGCTTTTGAGGATATGCATCTTTATGATTTCTGTAATAGATTTGATGGTTGTCTAAAAGTTGCTATTCTGTGATATTATTTTATTTTTTAACCTTGAAGGGCTTGTTCACGCAGGCTCAAGTTGTTACAACTATAGGGTTTCTCAGAGAAGCTCCAAACCTCATTATCCATGGCTTCAACGTGTACCACAAAAATCGTCTTATACTAGTAAGCATCTCTGACTTTGGAAGTTATGGCTTTTACAGTTGTAGCACTTGCTGAATTTATAAATGCATATTTATGTTCCATTTTCATCAAGAGTCTGGGTATTTATGATTAGCGCTATTTTTGATTCGTAAATTTCTTTTCTTGGTATTACAAATGGTAATGCTAGAAGTTGGAACCTTTCACTTTCTGATAGTTTGAACACCTTCTCTTTGGAAGCTTTTCGTCAAAAACATACTTCAAGTCTTACCGTTCTCGTTCATTATTTTTATATGTTGTACATATTTGAATGCGTTTATCCTCTTCTGGAATGTTGTATTTCCTATGAATTGCTCAAAAGAAAGGTAGGGGGTTAAAAACCCAGTTGTTTTATCAGTAATCCGAAATGCCCAGAGACTTGATTTTTTATACTTTTGAAATAAAAAAAGAAACAGCATAGGAAAAGGTTATATATGTTGGGTTAGGCTATGCCTATTACTTATTTAAGGTGAAGTCCATCTCCATTTTGGTATATTTCTTCTCTCTTTTTCTATTTCATACCAAACAAGTATGATTCAATGTTATACGCACCTATGATGATGCTTTACCAAGTGGCGGCTGCACGTTAAAAATATCATTTGCCTTTTGTCTTGTCTCTTGTGCAGCCATTTTGGCAGGTTGTCAACTATATGGACAGTAGGGGGAGGGGAGTTGTCGGTAAGAAGCTGCGAACTCTTTTAGATTTATTGGTTTTTGAGGTTACAGCAAGTATAGATTAATTCGGTTTATTTTATTTATAGGTATTTTGGAAGCAAATTTTGTTGAACCAACACATAACAAACAAGATTTTGAGAAAACTTCACTTTTTCAGAAACTTGAAACTCGCTTGAAGGAGATGACATGGGAGTACTGGTGAGCTATTTGTTTGCCTATTTTACGTATGGCTTTTTACGCTCACAATCATGTTGAAACTTTTACAATTTTATGTACAATGGTGAAAAATGTTTTTCCACTCATGTTCATGTTTAGTTTGCACTTACTTGGTATAAACTGATTCATATTTACCCAAATTGACAGGGATTTCCATTGCGGATTACTTGGGTATCAGGTAAAGAAAAAACCAAAGGCACAAACAACCCCCCTGGTTTCATGCGGTAACTTACCCATCATATTAGATCATAATTCGATTTCAGTTGTTGGTACAAAAGTGTCACTTGGAAGATCTGATCGGAGCGGATATGAACAAGGCTAGTATTTGAATTAAGACCGTAGTCATCTTTAAACCTGTATTATATGGGGATGCGATATATGATTCTTTGTTTGGGTGCAGGTTTACCTATGAAGAGGAAGGACCATGGTATTAATCTAGACAGTATTGAGAAGGCTAAAAGAAAGGTAGTACAGGGAGCATATGTATCTGGTCCTTTGCAACTTCTAGATTGTGAGGTCTGTAGAGGCAACTTGTGAAAGCTTTTTCTTGACCTTTGAGTGCATTCATGTTGTCAGTTAAACCACTTGTCGTTTTACGTGTTACGGGCTTTTATTATTTATTCGTGAGCCATGATGTGATGTTTTGCTTTAGGGAGACTGATAGAGATGTATTAGTAAATTGCACTCTGCTATGTCTGATTATCCTTTCTTTTGCTCCAAGTAACGATAACGTGAATTTTTTTTTTATTTTGCGCTACTTTTTTATTATGTAGCTTGTAAGTACTGGTGGAAATCAGTTGAAAGATCAGGAGGCCACAACCTTGATGCAACAACACCAAAAGCTGAGGGCCAAGTGAGTACACGGGTTATCGGTTTTTCTACTTGATATTGAACGTCTATGAAGAATTTGGCCACATCATACAAGTCTCCAAGGAAACGCCCTCATCGAGTTGCTTTTCTTTTCTTTTTCTTTTTCTTTTTTCAGATGCTTGGAATATGTGAAGGAAGAGGAAGAACTTGAGCTCAAGGTACGCAGCAATAATACATAAAATATTTGCACGCTTCGTTTTAATCAGTTGTCATCTTTCGGTGTTGGTTGCATATAACACAGTTTCTAGAAATAAATGGTTCTTGAGATCTTAGAAATTTTGGCACCATTTCACAAGGCCTTAACTTAAGTTCGTGAAACACGTTCTAAAGCAATTTTTATCCTTTGGAAGGCAGTCATTAAGATGTTCACGAATAAACCACCTCTTTTCCTTATCCCAAATGTGGGGTTTGAACCCTAATCACAGCCTTATCCCAAATGTAGTCTTCCCCATGCTTGTCAGTTGCATGATCAAATGCCATCCAACGCGCACATTTAAGAATATTCCTTGCATGTTCGAGTCAAATTTAAGTTCAATTTGCATTTAAATGGTTTGCATTGAAACAAGAAAAAATGCAATGCAAAATCGATGCGATTATTATTATTATTTTTAAATTATCCGTGTATTCAGAGATTCACCTTTGTTGTTGTTAATGCAGGTGAAACAACTAGAGAGCCAAATAGAAGAGGTTGGAAAGGAGTACCGTCGGTTGTTGGCTGAATTGGAAGCAATGGAAACGACCAAGACAGAAAAAAACGTATAGAATGCGTGTACCATGTTTGTTTAATTCCATTGATTTTTTGTATTTGTAAAACTAGGTTGTTTCTATATACAAAGTTGGTACAATTCTTGAACACCCTAGGACATTGAGTTGAAAGCCAAAAGGCCAGTGCTTTTATCTTTTTTGGTCAACGGCTAATGTAAATATTGCTGAATTCAAGGTTCAAATAGATGAGAAGCATTAGGCCTTTTGCTTTCACTTATGTATATACAAGTAGGTGAGGGTGTAGTTCTTTTGAGATGCAATTTACCCTGTATATATATTCACGAGCTTACATTAGAGAATCTTATGTATTACTGGCGTTCTTATTCATGGATATTTTACATTTTGAGAGTATTTAGCATTTTACGCTAAGGGTATTTAGCATCGTTACCTCCCAAACTCAACATCTGGCTCCAAGTCTTCTAAATTTCGAATTTTGATAATTTTCTTCTCAACTTTTAAGGGCTTGTCTAAATGGTAGGTCTAATTTCAGAAAAAAAAAAAAATTTATTAAAGAGTGTTTTTCTTAGTTCTTTTTTTCCATTTTTCTTCTCATTAAAAAAAAAAAGGAAGTTATTTTATTTTTAAACTTATTTTAAACAGTATCCTTTTGGAAGAAAAGTAATATTTTTGAAGTTTTCTCATAATACATGATTTCTAATTTTTTTTTTCCGTTGTAATCATTTTATTTTCAAGAAGAAAAATTATTTTAATATCTAAACATCATCTCAATTTTAAAATGAAAAGACTTTATTTTTTGAAATCAGAAATTTTCCTTTTTAAAAACGGATGCATGAGGTAAATTATTGCAATTTATCCTATTTAAATTTACCTCTAGATAAATTGATCACGAAAAAAACTATGTACCTCATATGAAGATGGAAATGGACGGATAAAAAATTTTCAAATTTAATACAAGCCTTAATGTAAATATTTTAAATACAATTTCTCAGAGAAATCTGCATACCTCCATGTATACCTTTGCACTGTTGGTCCTTGAGAAAAAGTTATTGAACGAGGATATATTGTTTATGGATTTTATTTATTTATTTTCAATGGAAATATTATAAGGGTAGAGGGTGACTTGAATTTGAGCAGTCTGCCTTTGTCATTCTTCTTGACATATATGGATTCTTCACAGAGTGTATTGTGCATTTAGTTAGTGGGATCGATTGTGACTTTAAATTTTGTTGAAGTGATCACACTGTTTCTTCACTTCATCAAATTATTGGTGATTTTTGGAAAAGACCCTGTTCCTCTTCAAAGTCTTTTAGTGGAGACTGAGAAATGATTGCTTGCCAACTCGCAAGAGGCTGGGGAGCATTGGATTAGCCGTAGATGAGCTCTATGTGCTATGTGGGCAGGAACCGGAATCAATAGAACATCTCTCCGTTTAACTGTAACTTCGTATGTGCCCTTTGGTTTGCAAGTTGGTGGTATGTTAGATGGAACCTGGATGGTATAGAGCCACGGCAGCTGCTTCAGTTATTTCCTGATCCCCCCTAAAATTTGGTTCGCAACTCGACCTGTCGCACTGATTTTTTATTATACGCCACGCTAACGGTGGAAACTATATGGAATGCACGAAATGACAAATTGTTCTCCCGCCTGCAGGTGAATGACGATCAGATAGTGACCAAAATCAGAACCAGATTCGCTGAATTCTCAAAGGATGGATTGCTGGATATACGCCCTGCCAATGACCCAAGACCAAACCGCCGGCTACAATGGTCTCCCCCTACACAGGGCTACCTCAAGATCAATGTGGATGCTGCTTGGAAGGAAGGTGCTACTTCCTAGGCTGTGGTGATTCGAAGGGAGGACCATGTTAAGCATGGGCTGGCCAGTCTCGGGCTATTTCCCCATTCCATGCTGAATTTCTTGCATTATGGAGAGCTTTAGAGGTGATTGAGGCAAAGAATTGGACAACCGTAATCATGGAATTTGATTGCAAGCTGTTGATGGACTTCGTTATTAGTGGAATGACCTGTCTGGATTAGAGGGTGGTGGCTGACTTTCTTTGTGATTGTAATAAACTCAATAATCTGGCCCTTATGGCCATTCAATGGGTTCCTAGATCTTGTAATATGGTAGTAGACTTTTTATGTAAGTGGGCAATGAAATCTCAGTTCACTTGGTTCATTTCTCCCAGGATAGTTACCCCCGATGTGAAAATAGCTTTTCTTGCTAATAAGAAGTAATAAAATCCAAGTTTTACCAGCAAAAACAAAAAATATATATATATATACTGGTGATTTTGTTCAGTGCATTTGCATTTAGCTCTAATGTGCCAATTTTACTGTTTGTTCAACAAGGGTCGAGCAAAAATTGTGTCTTAATCTTTGCTTTCATCACCAAATAAAGTTTGTAGTTGTATCGTGAGGCATCAAACAAAGCGCTTGCGAGTATGCACGTTTCCGGGAATAACCAAGGATGAAAGTAACAATTTGATCTTTTTTTTTTTCCCTTCAGGGATAATGTTAAGGGACATTAATATTATTAAATATTACATTAATAAAAGATAAATTTTATTTTATGTGATTCATAAATAAGAACTGTTTTTATTTTAATTATGATATTTAATGTTGATGGTATCCAGCATAATCAAGCTCATGTTTGAATTATAGACTCAGATCTTTATGCATTAAATGTGTAGCACTAAAAAAAAAATTAATGAGTAAAAATATTATGAAAAATAAGTGCCAAACATGTGTCAAAGGGACCAAACTCATTTATTTTGCCAAATGGCATTGTGCATGGTTTGGTTTGAAAATGCGTATGATATGCTGTACACGTCAGCATAATATCAACAGCATTGAAGCGATAAGCTCGGTTAGGTGGACGATCAACTTGACATTTTTTTTTTCTTTTTTCCTTTTTCTATTCCTAAACATCAACTTGCATTTGTTTATGCAGAGTTTATACTTAATCCTTTTACTCTTTAAAATCAAAAAAACACCCCCCATAAAATATAAATGCCTAACTTTTTAACCCAATATGGCTTTTTTTTTTTTTTTTTTTGCTTGGACCCTCCATATTTGGCTTAAACTCCTCTCGAAATCCCATCAAGTATAAGATTGAGGAGATACGCAAACAGATGCAACGTATTAACATATCTAATATGGTTAGCAACTTTTTGTTCATTCATATATTTTGAAGATATTCTTGAAACATATAGAATAATTTTTTGTAGTTACCAACTTTAATTTTTTTAGATTTTTCATTATAAAAATTAAAAAAAATTAAATAATAATCTTAGAAATAAAGAAATAAAATTTACCAGCCACTAAAGCCATTTTCGTTAAATTCAACTAATATAAGAAGTTTATGCTGAATATGCAAATGTTCAAATAATTGCAATTGAAAAAGAGAGAAAAAAAAAATCAAAAGCTCTTTATAATTATGTAAAACTTAGAGGGTGTAGATGCAATTTCCATATTTTTAACCCTAGCAGCCAAGGTTCTGCCCTAGAAGAGCTTACCCCCACTCTCTCTCTCTCTCTCTGTCTATATATATATACATTATAAAACCTCTTGAAACCCTCATTCCATAGTCTTCTTCTCTCTGCGCCTCTTTCCATTTTCTTTTCTTTAAGCCTAGTCTGTGTTCTGGTTTCTTTATCGCCTTTGAAGACCTTCATATCATTTCAACGTGTGTTTATATATATACACACACACATATATATATATATATGTTTATGTATATATTCATGTTGTTATGCATATTTATGTTGTGCATATAACATATTACTTTGTTTTTTTAGACGTCTTTTTTTGTTAACGTGCAAAAAACTTCCATCCGCATGTTGCACTTGGTTAGCATAGCGGCCATATTTTGCACATATTGACTGGAAAAAAAAAAAAGATGCGAAATTTTTGTGCCTTTTTTTCAAGCTGCTTCTGTATGGGGTTTATGTTTGTTTTTTCACTGCAAAAACCTCTTCAGATTTTCGGCGCACATTATATATTTTCTGTTGATTTTTATTGTTATTTAACAAAAAAAAATTCTTTGAAAAAAAAAATTTCTTTGAAAGTCACAGGCATGTTTTCCTTTCAAGAAAAGTGAACACTTCTGATTCCACGACGAGTTTAAAGGACTAAACAAAAAATTTAAGATTTGGAGGCTGCAAAGCAATTGGCTGTTATCTGAAAAGGGCATTGAAAAGGGTTTGATTTTCCATGTACACTGTGTTGAAAGTGATCTGAAAGTGAAAGGTCGTAGTACTTGTGTATTGTGTTGGGCAGTTTGGGTCATCAATGGTTGTTGTGAAATGGGCTTTTAATGGGCTTCAGAAATCTGTGAATGGGCTTTCAAGACTTGGATTTAAAACATAATAATTTAAATAAATAGTAAATACATCAAATTTATAATAAGAGTACTTTGTAAAATTTTTATTTGTCTGATATATTTGTTATTTATTTTAAAATTTTATTGTTTATTTTAATTATATTTGTAGAAATGCTATTTACTACTATTGTTCTCTCAGTTATAGTCGCACCCTTAAAACAGGAGTTTTTTCTTTTTGGTGGTGGATTCATTAAAAAAAAAAAACTTGTTTAATTAAAAAGATTACAAGTTTTATGATAAAATAATACAATCAAATAGAGGTCGATTTATCT
Organism: Antiaris toxicaria; assembly: GCA_035233585.1. Taxonomy (NCBI): domain Eukaryota; kingdom Viridiplantae; phylum Streptophyta; class Magnoliopsida; order Rosales; family Moraceae; genus Antiaris; species Antiaris toxicaria. The sequence continues at coordinate 6,673,834 of CP141155.1, forward strand.
AATTAAACCAATAGTTTATAAGTAATGTGATTTTAGTTTATGATCAAAATGATGAGTGTATAAGTGGGAAAGTTATATAAATGTAATCAATCTATCCCAAGAAGGACGTCTAGTCAAAAATCTTTTAAAAAGCACAGAATGAAAACAATTTAGAATTAAAAAGCAAAAATTCAAAATTTAATTTTAAAAAAAAAAAAAAAAAAGGTTTCTGGGCTCTCTAGAATCTTTCTCTGTGGTGGTGAAGGCAAGGGCGCTAGATTTGGCCGTACTATCCATGGAAGCTTGGAAATGATACAGTTGTTTTGGAAGCTCAGCCAAACTATCCATGGAATCTATTTTCAGTGGCGAAATTTTTTTTTTTAGATAAGAAAGTCTTTTTGATTTTGGAAATAAGATGTTATTTAAATATGTAAAAAAAAATTTCTTTTTAGATTTAAAAAGTTATTTAGAATGGAAATAAATAATATCGAGAAATATATATTATGAGATGATTGAAAAAAATTTCTTTTATTTTTCTATAAGTTTTCTGTAGAAAACATGTTTGAGAAAAAAATTCTTTCTTTTTTTTTTTAAATGAGAAAAATAATGAAAAAAACTTAAAATAAACACTAGTTTGTAAAACTTTTTCTTATTTTAAAAGTAAATTTTCCATCAAAACGGATCCCAAGTTTTGGAATAAAGTGAATAACCTTCATTTTATGGAATGCTAATGACAAGTGAAGTGCTTATTGCATAATTTACACGGGTGAGTGCTAAGATTGAACAAATGAGCGTGGACCATGTTTGGAAAAGCTCATGACTGCTCATGTTTGGATCGATGTTCCAAAACTCCCATGCAAATGACAAAAATTAGATTTGATAGTTTAAGTGGATTCTAAATTAGAATGCTTGCTAAATTTTTACTTGTTTTGGTCATGGAGTAGAGAAAATTAAGTGTAAGAAGTTAAAGTGACACTTTTAAAATCCTTTTTTTTTTTTCTTAATACAAATAGAAAATATGATATACTTGAGCACGCTATTTTTAAAAATAGATAAGTGGTTTTAGCTTTATGAATAAATGGATCGATGTCATTATGAATAGTGTCACAACAGAAATTTATTTAGTAAGTGGTGGATTAAAAATGCATGTTTTTGTCAAAAAAAAAAAAAAGAAAAGATTAAAAAAAAAAATCAACGTAAGATAAGCGTGTTATCAATAGACGAGGAAACGACAAAGAACTTAAAAGCCACAAATCTTAAGAAACGATGGAGAACTTTAAAATCGTTCTATCTCAAACAAAAAAACAAATAAGAAAATGACACAGTGGTGAAAGATGATTGCAAACAAACATTAACATTAAGAAGCAAGTGATGAAATTAAAAATAAACATGGCTAATAAATAACTGAAATCTTCATTTGTGTCTTATATAAAATCCTGTTAAGGGCTGCTGTTCGAGCAATCCCTATCTAGACCATGAGCTGTTTCTGTCTACCCGTTTTGCTTTGTAAAGAAATTGAATCTGTGGTGGCTCATTTTGGTTGGGGTTTATCCAGCAAAGAGAATAAGATCCATTGGCGCAACTAGAAAGCTCTCTGTCAAATCAAAATTAGATGGAGGCTTTGGCTTATGATCTTTCATTTCTTTCAACCAAGCTATGTTGGCAAAACAAGCTTGAAGGATTCTTAACGACCCAGATTCACTTTTCGTGCAAGTATTTAAGGCTCGATACTTTCCGAATGGAAATTTTTTGGATGCCAGAATTGGACATACTCCATCATTAGTTTGGCATGGTATTCATTGGGGACGGGATCTCTTAGCTTCAGATTTAATGTGGAGAATAAGTGACGGTGCCTGTATCAGATGTTTTATTGATCTGTGGATTCCCTCATCTGGAAATTTTAAACCTATTTTCACTCATTCCAGTCAACCTTATCTTAAAGTTTGCGATCTTATAGATGGAAGGTAATGGAACCATTCAAAAATCAATGAGATTTTTGCTCCAGCGAATGCAGCTCATATATCGGTTGTTTCTTCGATTCAACTTCCGTGCCCCAACAAATTTATTTGGCACTATTCGAACAATGGCCAATATCAAGTAGAATCTGGTTATTGGTTGGCTATCTCAGTGAAGGATTTGGCTTCTTCTTCTAATAGTGTAGCAGTTTATAGTCGGTGGAGGAAATTCTGGTCCCTAAAAGTGCCTCATAAAGTCAAATCTTTTGCTTGGCGTGCTTATCATGAAGCTCTTCCTACAGCTGTTGGCGTATAACTGAGGAAAGTCCTTGATTCTGCCTGTTGTGCACCTTTAATTCTACTTGGTAGTCGGTGGGACATGCTTTAATTCAGTGCCAGCAAGCCAAGGCCATTTGTAGAAGCTCTCCTATCACTCTCAAATTCAAAGGCTTGTTCCACCTCTCTTTTGAAGAGGTAGCTCATTTAATCGTTGCATCTCTTTCCACCATGGAGCTAGAATTATTTTTCTGCATTGTCTGGTCTATTAGGAGCCAAAAAGAAAAAAAGAAAAAAATCAGAGATTGCATGGTTTTTTGGCTAGATCAGAGTCTTGTGTTGCAGAATGGGCTTCAAATTATTTAAAAGAACTTCAGCAAGTGCACTCACATTGTACTTCTTTAGCTCCTTAAACCAAAGACAATGCTAAGTGCGTCCATCGCCTTTGGGACAGTACAAAATGAATGCTGATGCAGCAGTATCAAAGAATTCACACAAAATTGGTGTTGAAGTAATTATGAGAGATTCCGAGGGCTTTGTTATGGTAGCTTTTGCAAAAAGTTTTGAAGGAACTCGTTATGACCTCACTGACTTAAAAAGAGTCAAAAGCATGGACTGAAAAATACTGGAAACAGACTAAGGGAATTTTTATTGAATTCAATACTAGAAAGAAAATACAGGATAGGATTGACTTTCGGGTGGTATGCTAGCACTCCTAATCAGTCAAGTCCTCACTAATTGCCTGAGGAAAAATGAATTCCCTTAGCTACTACCTATAATAGAACAAATTCCCTCAACAACTTGTAGATTCCCGTCAAAACTCTCAGTAACTGAATCCTCTAACTGATTTCTTGATATCCCAAATTCCTCCCCTCTCAAAGGACGATACTACTACTTCTTGGTGCACCTAACATATGTGAAATACATTGGGGTCCTAACATTACCCGCCGCCTATAGTTTCACCTTGTCCTCAAGAGGAAAAGAAACAAATTCCTTCTTAATCGATGAAATAGGCTCCCAAGTTGCCTCAAAAGCTGACAAATCCTTCCATTGAATTAGCACTTCAGAGGTTCCTAGAGGTCCCGAAAGGCTAGGACGAACACCTAACACTTCAGCAGGTTAAACAACCAACTCCATTTCATCATTAAGCTATGGGGGAAGTCGGTGAGAAGGCTCAATAACACCAATAACACACCGTAACTGAAACGCATGGAACACCGGATGGATACTCGATGAGTTAGGCAATCAAAGCTTGTAAGCTGTGGAGACGATGTGTGCCAAAACTTCATAAGGACCATAAAAACGAGAAGCAAGCTTCTCGTTTCTTGGCTAAGCCAAGGACTTTTGACGATATGGGCGAAATTTAAGATACACCATATCCCCTACAGCAAATTGAACATTTCGGCGTTTGCCATCCGCTGTGGCCTTCATCTTCTTTTGAGCCTGAGTCAAATGGTGTTTCAAGTCATCTAACAGATCATCTCGGGATTGTAGCTGCTGCTTAACAGAATCTACAGTAGTCAAAACTGCTCCAAAACGAATTAATAAAGGCGGGTCACGACCATATAAAATCCGGAAATGAGTCATTTGTGCCACTGTATGAAAGGAAGTATTGTACCAATACTCTGCCAACGATAACCAGTGCATCCATTGTTTAGGTTTGTCAGAAACAAAGCAGCTCGAATAAGTTTCAATACACCAGTTCACAACCTCGGTCTGACCATCGATCTGAGGATGGTATGTCGTGCTCCGTTTGAGAGAGGTGCCCTGTAACGGCAGACCTTTGTCCAAAACAAACTAAAAAATACCTTGTCACGATTAGAAACGATTGATCGAGGAATCTCGTCAAGACAAATCACCTATTTAGTAAATACTTATGCCACGGATTGAGCTATAAGTGGACGTCGAAGAAGGATGAAGTGAGCGTATTTGCTCAATTGGTCCACCACGACCAAAATCGAATCGGAACCTTCTGAAATGAGCAACCCCTTTATAAAATCCATTGTAGTAAACCCCCTGGTGATAGAGCTTGATTTTTACTTCGCTAACAAACCTTGCATTTGGATGTATAGTCACATACATCCTTCTTCATGCCTATCCTGTACTAGTCCGTTGCGATGCATTTATTAGTTTTTAAATCCTCGGAATGGTCCCCAAGGGAGCTATCGTGAGACTTACGAAGCAAAGTGGAGATGAAAGGCGATGACTTAGGCAAAACCATCCTTTTGTTAAACAACAACTGGCCATGGTCCAATTAGAAACATAGAAAAGCATCCGTACCTTGCTGAACTGCATAAATGATTTGAGCTGATCAGCTATCTTATGAGACTTGCTATCATGATTCCAAGAGATTCAAAGCTGATTAACAGAGATCAGTGCGAGGGAATACTCAGCTGAAAAATGAGATAAGGCATCAGTGGCCTCATTCGCCATTCCAGGCCGGAATTGGGTCTCGAACTCATACACAAGTAACTTAGAGAGCCATTTTCGATTCTCATTGCTCACCAATTTTTGCTCCAATAAGTACTTTAAACTCATTTGACCAGTACGGACGATAAATTTTCGCCCCAAAAGATACGGCCGCCGCTTCTGGACTGTGAGAACAATAGCCTTAATTCCCTATCGTAAATGGACTTCAAGCAAGCTTGGGAAGAAAGTGTGTAACTGAATAAGGCCACCAGCTCTAATCTTGCATCAGTACTGCCCCAAGTCTGTGGCCAAAGGTGTCTATTTCCACGATGAAAGGTTTAGAAAAATCCGGTAATGCCAACACAGGTACAGTTGTCATGGCTTCGTTAAGGCGGTAAAAGGCTTCGTCAGCGGCTTCATTCCAACCAAAGCTGTCCTTTCTGAGCTGTTCAATTAATGGCCAGGCAATCTTTCCATAGCCCTCCACAAACTTATGGTAGTAGCCTGTAAGACCCAAAAATCCCTATAACTCATGAAGGTTCGTTGGAGTTAGCCATTCAATCATAGCTTTAATCTTCTATTCGTCCACGGAAACTCCATCCCTCGAAATCACATGACCTAAATATTCGAGCCTAGCCTATCCAAAACAACATTTCTTTCTATTGGCGTACAACCTGTGTTATGCCAAGACCCCCAAGACAATCTCCAAATGTCGTTCATGATCTGCCAAACTTGGAGAATATACTAGTATATCATCAAAAAACACTTCTTGTATGATGATATTGGGCTGGATGATACCAACCTATAACATTTCTTCTACCAAACGCTCGATTTTGTCCTTTTGAACTTGAGGGCAGCGATATGGTCGCACATCGATGGGCGATGTCCCGTCCTTGAGTACGATAGCGTGGTCTTGAACATGCTATGGTAGTACCCCTTAGACATGACAAATACCAATTTAAACTTCTGTAATACTGATTGCTACTCCTCTGGAATTGTTCCCGAGTTACTCTCATCAGCAACCGTCAACGCCCCCAACTCCAATATTATGCCATCACCCCCATTCCGAACTTCTTTAAGCATTGATTTAAGAGAAACTAAGGATTTACAGAGGCTAGGATCTCCTTGTAATGTCACCTGGGTATCTCCAATCTTAAACTTCATAGTTAGAGCCTGCCAATTAACACTCATACTACCCATAGAGCCGAGCCACTACATTCCAAGAATCTGATAGGCCGCCAATCAGGTTTACATATCAAAAGAGAAGGAAGGGTGAAACGGGACAAGTAGGATAAGGATGTTTTTGGGAGCACACTTCTTACGTGAGCAGTATGGTAATTAGTAAATATTACATATACAGATATTATATATTATTTTAAAAGAAAGTTAGTTAGTCGGGGAAAGAAAGGAAGTCGGTTACAATAGGGTATATATAGGGACTAGGGGGTAGGGGTGAGCACGGGAATTTTCTGGCTAGAAGTGAGAGAGCGGTAGCTGATAACTCTAGGGAAGAGAATTATTGGGGCCATTTTGGATATGAAAATGTGTTTTGTCTAATGAGTTTTTAGTAAGTTTTTAGTTCAAAAATGCATGCTTGCGTCATTGTGTGGAATTTTATTTTCAAGTGTTAAAATTTATTTTCCTAGTAATTTATTGGTATTTTTAAGTGTTTTGTAGACCTTAAATAACAAAGGGTTGCTTGGACAGAAAATCATGCTCCTACTGAATGAAAATTACAAAAGTTGAGAAAAATGGCAAGGATGAGTTGTTTCAGGTGTTACTGTAGCATTGCTGTAGCAAACTGGGCAGAAACTGTTGTGCTACATAGACAGGTCATAACACAGCTGGTAATAGTTTTTATTTGCTGAACTGGACAGAAAAAGACTAAACTGTGAGCTGTCTCATTGTTAGGACATCAGAAATAGCTCAACCATTAGATTGCTCACACATAGCCATCGTTCATTTGCCCTAGCATATAAAAAGGAAACATGTGTTTTTTGAAAGGGAGAGAGTGACGGCAGACAAGCAGCGGGAGATTAGGGAAAAGCAGAAATGAAAAAAAGGACAGATCGAAAGAAGAAAAGAGTACACAGGCATTAGAGGTGAATTTCGGGCTATTTCCGAAAGGGGTAGCTAGAAGTACCATAACCAACACCGTGTGCTTGACATCTCCGTTTGTTTTCTTTCTCATTTTTGGTTGTATTCTCACTCTCTCTTTCTTTGAACAATGTCTTCATTCTCTAGGGTTTTTCTTAGACAATCAGCCATGAACTAAATTTCCTTTTGGTTGGGATGATAATATCTTGTAATTAAGACGTGAATGCTTAGCTTGTTATTTTAATGTTAATCAGTTCATTCAATATTAATTTTCTTGTTTATTTGCGTTCATTGACTGGCCATCTTAAGCATAAAACCGAGATTCTAATTGGTTGGAAAACTGGTTGGAATTAGACAGGTATTGAATGATGTGTGAATGGTTAGTTTTGTAAAAGGAACTAGCTAGTTTTTGTAAGTTAAGCAGGAATGCATATTTGCGTCACATAACCCATCATGAACTTGATCTTAATCTGACCTCATATTTTATTTTGGTATAGGAATATATTAAATGTAAAGAAAAGAGGTGAAGCATAAGTAATTTGGAAGAATTTTGTAAAATATTGTGTTCTAGGTTAACTGAGAAGCATTGTTGTAATATTGCTGTAGCATACATTGTCAGATTGGAAGGGAGGGAAAATTGATTCTCAGTCAACTCATTTTGGCTTGGTTATTAACTTGTTCTTTTTGATTCACATGTTGTTTGCATCTTTTATTTTCTAGTATTAAATTAGTTTTATTTCATTTTAGATAGTTATTAAATCTTGCAATTACTTGGTTTAGTTTTCTTTAAGATTTATAGTGATAACAATCTCTGTAGGACGATACTTTACTCATTCACTTTATTACTTGATTGCGACACATGCACTTGCATAGCTATATTTTGTGAAGCAACAGTAGCACTCTCGAATCTGCTACCACCTTTTCTTTCTTGTAATTTTGTCCGAACAATAGCAATACCACTGTCTCGTTTCCTTTCTTTGGTTGTTCTTTCCATTTATTTGCCATAGGTCCCTATCAAGTTGGTATCAGAGACCATCGATCCTAGATGGTGCAGAAGAAAACAGAGGCAAGGTTAGACACTATGGAGCAAGAACTAGGAGGGTTGAAGGAGCAGCTACAAAGGTTACTGGGGATTGAGCATTTAGTTGAGCTACTGGTGCAAAATGTGGTCCGTGCACTGAAAACAGTGGACGAAACGCAGAAAATGATGACGATCCTTGCAAATCCATGGCCTCCCACTAGGAAGGCGGTAGAAGGTGGAGAAGCGTCAAGGAGCATGACAGAGGGAATGGCCCGATCGGAAAAACTACCACCAGAGCAGTCAGGGATGCCCCCGAGTCAGGAGGCACGGCCGAGACGACGTCTCGAAGGCCCGGGAGTATCGGGCGGAGGGTGGGGCATTCTAGAATCAGCCCCGATGACTGGAGAGGACTGGTTTGGAAGACGGAAACTCAAGATGCTGATCTTCGTAGGAAAAAATCCTGATGGCTGCGTATTCCGGGCAGAACGCTACTTCAACATGAACCGACCGACACCGACGGAACGGATGATGGTGGCGGGAATCAGCCTAGACGGAAAGGCTTTTTCATGGTACCAATGGACAAAATCCCGAGCCCCGTTTATAAACTGGGATGATTTTAAACACCAGCTATTGCGTCATTTCTGACAGACATAAAACGGAACTCTTCATGAACAATTCCTGGTGATTAGGTAGCAGGGAACAGTAGCCAAGTACCGATGGGATTTTGAGCTCTTGTCGGCGTCGTTGCTAAGACTATCAGAGAAGGTTCTAGAAAGCACCTTCATGAAGGGATTAAAGCCAGAGCTGAAGGCCGAACTAAGGCTGATGAGGCCTGAAGGATTGGGCCCAATGATGGAAGTAGCCCAATTGATGGAAGATAAAAACATGGCTTTAAAAGGTCCACGAAGTGAGAGAGGACCCCCAACCCAATTCGGTAAGCTTCCAGAGACTTTTGTTTCATGACTAATCTAACTAAGGGAGCGCCCTTCAGTTTAAAGAAAAGAGCAACAGACCAAGAACTAACCGAAGCAGAGTGGAAGGCCAGACGAGCAAAGGGGTTATGCTTTAGGTGTGACGAGAAATATACCCCAGGCCATCGATGCAAAAAAAAGGAGCTACGACTAATGTTGGCTTTCGATGATGAAGAGGAAAAGGAGGAGGAAGAACAGACCAAAATGATGGAGGAAGAAAAGGACCACCCAGAGATCCCTCAAACGGTGGAGCTATCATTGAACTCAGTCATGGGTCTTTCAACATCGGGGACAATGAAGTTAAAAGGGACCATCAATGATGCTAAGGTAACCATCTTGATCGATTATGGTGCCATACACAATTTCATTAGTCTGGAATTAGTTGTTGCTTAAGATTTGCCATCAGTCTATACTAATAACTATGGGTGGTCATGGGCACGGGAGTGGCCGTAAAAGGGAATGGAATTTGTTGGGGAGTAGTGGTCATGATGCAGGGACTTACAGTAGTACAGGATTTCCTTCCCCTTGAGTTAGGCAGTACGGATATGGTGCTTAGAATGCAGTAGCTGAGTACGTTGGGTAGCATGGAGTTCAACTGGAACCAACTCACAATGAAATTTAACTTAAGTAACTCTATGGTGACACTACAAGGCGACCCCAGTCTAAACAAGCAGTGTGTCTCCCTTAAGATGATGATTCGGGATATCAAGCAGGAAGGACAGGGCATGTTGGTGGAATTGGGTATAATGGCCGCCCTTGATCAAACCACTTTGGAGTCCATTCCAGAGGTGGTGCAAGATGTTTTGAAGAAATTCAAGGTAGCTTTTGAATTACCTGAGGGATTGCCTCCAGCTCTGGAAGTAGACCATGCCATCCGATTAGTGGAGGGGACTTCTCCAATCAACATCCGACCTTATAGGTACCCACATATATAGAAAAATGAAATTCAACGGCTAGTAAAGGAGATGCTTATAGCTGGGATCAAACAACTGAGCGTTGGCCCCTTCTCCTGCCCGATCCTCCCTGTCAAAAAGAAGGATGGAAGATGGCGTTTTTATATGGACTATCGGGCTCTCAATCGAGCCACCATACCCGACCGCTTTCACATTCCGACCATTAATGAGTTGCTAAATGAACTCCACGGAGCAACCATTTTTCCAAACTTGATCTCAAAATCAGGATATCATTAAATTCGAGTCCGCCAAGAGGATGTTCCAAAGACGGCCTTTTGGACTCACAAGGGGCACTATGAGTTCTTAGTGATGCCATTGGGATTAACTAATGCACTAGTGACCTTCCAATCTCTCATGAACAAGATATTCTGACAGTTTCTTCGGAGGTTTGTGCTCGTCTTCTTCAATGATATCTTAGTTTACAGCCAGGATTTAGAAACTCACATGCAACACCTATCCATGGTATTTGAGATACTCATAAAGGAGAGCTTGTTTGTTAACTGCAAAAAGTGCTTATTTGCTCAATCACAAATAGAGCATTTGGGCCATTTGGTGTTTGCTTCAGGAGTGGTGGTAAACCCAGCAAGATCAAAGCAATGGTCAGTGACCTTCCCTAACTTTACTTAAAGAATTACGGGGATTCCTTGGGCTTACTGGCTACTACCATTGATTTGTTACAAGGTATGGTTCCATCACTCAGCCACTGACAAGATTACTCTACAAGGATGCTTTCTGTTGGGATGCAGAGGCCGAGGGTGCTTTTACCAGACTCAAGCAAGCAATGACCTCCCTTCCGATTTTAGCCCTACCCGATTTTTCCAAACCCTTTATAATCGAGACTGATGCTTCCAATTCAGGTTTGGGGGTGGTTTTAACACAAGGGGGTGGACCAATTGCATACTTTAGCCAAGCTCTTTCGGATCGTGCTCGACATAAATCGGTATATAAGCGAAAGTTGATGGCCATAGTCTTAGCCGTTTAGAATTGGCAGCATTACTTGCTGGGACGTTGGTTTGTGGTTTGCACAAACTTGTAAGCACTCCAATATCTTTGGAGCAATATGTTATCCATGATGAGTATCAAAGATGGCTATCCAAGCTATTAGACTATGATTTTGAGATTCAGTACAAGCCAAGATTAGAAAACAAAGCTGCTGATGTATTATCCAGACAACCTGGCATTGTGGAGCTCACCGCTTTGACACTTCCCGTAGTATTGGACGTCCAGACCGTGGCTACACAAGTAGATGCTGACCTACTCTTGTCCCGCATCAAGAGAGATCTAGCTATTGATCCAAATACGCAGCCCAAGTATTCCATAGAATAAGGCCGCCTCTTGCATCGAGGTCGACTAGTACTACCCCGCAAGTCAAGCCTGATCCCTAACATTCTTCAGGAATTTCATGGGAGCTAAGTTAGAGGGCATTCGGGATTTCTCAAAACATATAAGCAGATTTCAGTCGACTTGTATTGGGCCGGCATGAAAAAGGACATCAAGGAATTTATGGGCAATTGCAACGTCTGCCAACAGAATAAGACCTAGGCCCTATCTCCTGCAGGTGTCTTGTGACCTATCCCTATTCCCCAACTGATTTGGGAAGACATTACTATGGACTTCATGCAAGAACTGTCGAAGTCCCAGGGGTATGACTCTATCTTTATTGTAGTAGACCGGCTAAGCAAGTACGCATATTTTATGGGTATCAAGCACCCTTACATAGCCACTTCTATGGCAAATATCTTTGTCCAAGAGATAGTACGCCTACATGGGTTTCCCATTCCATAATATTGGATCGCGGTATGGTCTTCCTAAGCCATTTTTGGAGGGAGTTATTCCGGCTACAAGGAACTAGTTTGCGAAAAAGCACAGCGTACTACCCTCAAACTGATGGATAATCGGAGGTGGTAAATCGGTGTCTGGAAACTTATCTATGGTGTTTTTCCTATGAGAAACCGAAGACTTGAAGCAAGTGGTTGGCCTGGGTAGAATATTGGTACAACACTACACACCATTCCTCAATTGTAACTACACCCTTTCGTGCGGTATATGGATGAGACTCCCCTCCTTTATTGTGCCTTGGTATGGGAAGCACCCCCAACTCTTCGGTGAAACAACAACTACAAGAGCGAGATGCTATCTTGGATGAATTAAAAGCCTACTTAGTTCGCGCCCAAGCCAAAATGAAGGCCACTGCCGATTGGCGTTGTAGAGATGTACAATTGCAAGAAGGCGACTTGGTATACATAAAGGTTAGGCCTTATCGACACCGTTCCTTGGCCACGAAGCTCAATGAAACGCTTTCCCCCCGCTTCTTTAGCCCATACAAAGTTGCTCAGCGTATAGGATAGGTAGCCTACAAGTTGGACTTACCTCCCTTTTCATCCATCCACCTGGTGTTTCACATATCCCAACTTAAGTGCTCTTTAGGACCTAGAACTCCTTAGCAGCCGCTGCTAGCTATTCTGGGCCCAGAACTAGAATGGCTAGTGGAACCTAAATCAATCCTTGACATCCACCACCTAAAAAGGGATCCCAACTTAGATCTTGAAGTCTTAGTCAAATGGAAAGGACTACCAGAGTTTGAAGCTTCATGGGAGCATGCTAGTCTTATCGCTAAGCAATTCCCTCATTTCCACCTTAAGGACAAGGTGTCTCTTATGCACAGGGGTAATGATAGGCCACTAATCAGGTTTATATATTAAAGGAGAAGGAAGGGTGAAACGGGACAGGTGGCATCAGGATGTTTTTGGGAGCACACCTTTTACGTGAGCTGTATGGTAATTAGTAAATATTACATATACAGATATTATATATTATCTTAAAAGAAAGCTATTAGTCGGGGAAAGAAAGGAAGTCGGTTACAATAGGGTATAAGTAGGGAGTAGGGGTGAGCACGGGAATTTTCTAGCTAGAAGTGGGAGAGCGGTAACACTCTCGAACCTACTACCACCTTTTCTTTCTTGTAATTTTGTCTGAACAATAGCAATACTACTGTCTGGTTTCCTTTCTTTGGTTTTTCTTTCCATTTATTTGCCACAGGTCCCTATTAGAATCATATCAGAACTCCCTAATTCCAAAGAGAGAAAATCCTCCACAATTTCTACCTCCTGAATGGACAACAATACTCCAAAACCCCGTAATCCTCGGTTGTCACCATTGGAATGGCTAACTTCTTAACCAGCTCAATAGAACTAAAATTTTGGGTGGCATTTGAGTTAATCAAAATAAAACCTCTTGAGGACTGATCATAATTTTCAACTTCATTGTCTTCAAGACGGTCAATCCGATGATCGAATTCAACAAGATTTCCACTCAATCGTCAAAGCCCAAACACTCCTGGGCACCTCCATTGCTCAATTTCTGCATATCTTCATCACTAACCACCAAGACTTGTAGCTCTTTCTTTTTGTAAACCTGACCCACCAAATACTTGTCGTCACAATAGTAGCATGAACCCTACTCTCTCTAAGCCAGTAGTTTCCAATTTGTAAGTCACTGAAATAGTAAATCTCTCTTGGAGCTCAAAGATTTTTCCATGGCTGCTGGTGCACTATTCCACAAAGTGAGAGGCGGTTTGGTGTGATCACTAGGAACCCACTCATACTAGTTATTAGGCATCAGCCTAAAATAGAACTGGTTGGGCCCTTAGAATGTCTCCAATTATTTTTACATTCTTCTATCGTTGGGAAAATTCCATAATCCCCCTAAGCCCTTTAGGTTATATCATTCGAGCCACCAATCAGTTCTCTGATTTTAATCCAAAGATGAATTTTCTTTCCAACACCGACTCCGGAATATTCTCCAGAATAGCTGTTTATACCTCGAATTTTTGTCGATACTCTCTCACTGCGCCATCCTGTGTCAAGGACAAGAATTACTCATATAATGTCCCTTCTTGAAATGGCTGAAACCTCTCTAAATCATTGACTTAAGCTCCTCTGAACTCCAAATAGCACGACGGCAATCCTCCCATTGAAACCATATGAGAGCTTTACAATCCAAGCTAATGATCGTCACCTAGAGCTTCTCCACATCAAACATTTGATTCATGTTAAAGAACCTCGTTGATCAATAGATCCAACCATCCAGGTTCTTCCTGTTGAAAAACAGCATCTCCACCCGCCGAGCTCTACTTTATGATCTCCAATCGACTTTAAGAAGTGCCTGCCCACCGTGGGTGCTAAAGTAGGTGAAGAAGACATAGGATCTTGGTTCTCTTCGCCCTGGTTCACTGATGTTCCACCAAATCTGATGTAGGCTTCAATAGCTAATCCAACTTTCTGAGCACCATTTCCAAATTTCATTCCAACATAGGAATCCATAAGAGATCCCCCCCTCACTCTTTCAAACTCTTTATGCATCTCCTCCTGAACAAATCCCATATGTTCCTCCACCGTTCCCAATCGTTGTCTACTTTTTTTGCCACTATTTGCCGATCAAGATGCTCTGATACCAATTTGTTATGACCTCACTGAGATCAAATCAAACTAGAAAGAGACTAAATGAATTTTTATTGAATTAAATATTGGCAAAAAAAAAAAAAAGATTGGATTGGCAAACTTTCGAGTGGTCTGCTAGCAATCCCAATCACTCAAGTCCTCACTAATTGCCTGAAGTTAAACAATTCCCTTAGCTACTACTTATAACAGAACAAATTCCCTTAACAACTTGTACATTCCTGACAAAACTCCTAGTAACTAACTCTTCTAACTGATTTCTTGAGATCTTAAATTCTTCCCCCCCTCAAAGGATGATATTGTCCCTCCTTCTTGGTGTCCAAACATACATGAAATGCATTGTGTCTAATAACTCTAAAAAATAGAATAAAGTTATTTTATCACTTTTTTATATACAAAAATTAAATTATTCTTGAGAATTTTAGTTATTTTTAATTTATTTTAATTTATTTTGTTTTATGTATTTTAATTTAGATTTTATATAAATTTCATAAAATCTTTATTTAATTTTACTTTATTATATCTTATCTTTATCTGATAGTATATTAAATAAGCTTAATATAAAATATGTATAATGAGTTTACCTATAGTATTTTATTTTAAAAATATCTAATTTTAACACTTTGTTTTTTTTAAGTGTCAAATTGAAGAGATAGATCCTATTAGGGCGTCACTATTAATGTTAGGAAACTATAAAAACCAAGTTTATAATGCACCTTACTGTACTGAATCTTTCGTAGTAATATGCACCGATTATAGCTAATGTATCTACTATAACAAGTTTGAAAAAAGTGCACCAAATACTGTAGCTATTGTAGCAAGTATGCGCTAACTACTATAATCATTGTATTAAGTTTGAAAAATTTATATTGAGATTAGGTAAAATAATACAAAATTATGCCTATAAAAAAGTATTTTGAGAAAGGCTTGAGGACATTATATATGCACTCTTTCACTCTCATTTTTGTTTTGC
Organism: Antiaris toxicaria; assembly: GCA_035233585.1. NCBI lineage: Eukaryota > Viridiplantae > Streptophyta > Magnoliopsida > Rosales > Moraceae > Antiaris > Antiaris toxicaria. The sequence continues at coordinate 6,688,925 of CP141155.1, forward strand.
TTTTATTATCATATTTTCTTCCTAGGTTTTTGTGAGAATGCTTCGCAAGTTAGGCTAGAGTTCTTGGATGAGGTTAGAGATAATCTTATATATATAGTGAGCTTGTTTGAGTTTTGATTTTCTAATGGATTGTAAGTTTCATATATTTATATAAATAATTTTCTTTCATCTTATTTATTTCTCATATAAATATATTTTATTGTCAAGTTTTATATAAATTTAGTTAAGCTCTTTTATGTGATTGTTATATGATACAATATATTGTAGATATCATTTTATGAGTAGTCTTTTACTATAATATCACCCCCAAATTAGCTTTTAAAATTTCTTATAAGATAATTTTTCTTAATTCTTAACATGAGAATTTTATTTACTTGAATACATTTCAATTCATAAATTTCTCAAAATTTATCTTTCAATTGATTGTTTGGGATATGAAACTTTTAATTATATCTATTTATGAATCAAAATCTAAATAGATGAATGAAACATTTATGGGACTTCAAATATATTATTGTTTTTAATTATTGAATTTTCTCTGTATAAAATTATCTTATTTTATTATATTTTCTAATTTTACTCCAAATTATAAAAGTATTTTTTTCTTTTTTATTGTTTGTTTGATTGTTTATTTCTCTAATGCTTTCTACTAATATCCTTTATTTGTTTTTATCACTTTTTCGTGAGATCGACCGTCCTTATTGTACTATAATTGATCCGTTTGTTTTATCATAATTTGGACATAACCAGGGTCCTAACAGAACTTTTTCATCCAAAGAAACAGAAGCTATGGCACACTAAATAACTCTTTGTCATGGGCAAAGAATATAGGACTTAATCTTCACTCAACAGAGTCGAATGCATTAGTAGTAATTCAACCTTTAGGCCCCATTTTGGACAAGTTTTAGAGACATTCAAAACTACTTTTTTTTTCAAAACTTCACCATTTTTCACAATTTACATTTTCAAAATACTACAATAAACTCTAAATTTTAAAAGTCCATAACTTTATGTATACAAGTTCAAATGAGATAATTTTTTTTAAATTATATAGAATTTCGAGAAGAATAAAATAATATCCATATTGATATTTTTTTCTAAAGAAAAATTTTAAAATTTTTTATTTTTTCACCACAAATAATTTTTTCTTTCAAACATATTTTTCAAAATAATTTTTTTCTAACCCAAAAATAATATCTCCAAATATCTCCTTCAAACTCTCCTTAGATAAGAATTGTATTTTTTTCTTTTAATGATGGGTCAGTTGATGCTAGATGTATTTAGTTTTTCATCTCATTTTTTTGAAATTAAATTTTGCCATGTGTTTTGGCAGGCTAGTAGGCTGCTCACAGTCTGGCTTTCTTTTTTCACTGTCTAGATGATGAATTTGATATGATTGGAAGAGATTCCTTCACTGATAGATCCTGTTGTTGTATCCGATTCTACATGTTAATAACATATCTTTTTGTTAAAAAAAAAAAAAAACGAATTTACACTTTTAATTTCCGTGGCTTGCAAATTTTGTTAAAACCTTCATACTGTGTTCTTTCTTATGTTTTTAACAGTATTTCACCATTTTTTTTTATTGTTTTAAAAATTACATTAAAAAGCTTTCTTATGGTGTGGATTGGATCTGAGCCTGATAAATTTCACTTTTTCTCTTGAATTTCAGGTTCTTATCATAAAATATCTTCAAATATTAATTTGTAATATTTTTCCCTCAAATTTTGATATATTTGCAAATTTCCTTTTGTCAATTAAATTTTTGATTTAAATAAGTACTTGACAACAATATTAAATGTGAGATTATAAAGTGATCGATAATTCTATAAAATAAAATTATTTTATTACCTTTTCATACACAAAAATTAACTAATTTTTGAAAATTTTAGTTGTTTTTAATTTATTTTTGATTTATTTTGTTTTGTATACTTTAATTTAGATTTTTGTATATTTCGTAAAGTTTTTATTTAATTTTGCTTTATTCTATATTATCTTTTTCTAATAGTATATTAAATAAGCTTAAAATTACATATATCTAATGAGTTTACTTATAGTATTTTATTTTGAAAATATTTAATTTTAGTATTTTGTTTTTCTATAGCGTCAAAATGAACATCACTATTCATGTTAAGAAACTATGAAAACTAAGCTTATCATGCATCCTATCGCATTGGATCCTTTTTAATTTCATGCATAAGATTGTAGCTAATGTACTACTGTAGCACTGTAGCAAGTGTGCATCAAATACTATAGCACTATAACAAGTATGCATCAATCACTATAGAACTGTAGCAGTATTGTAGCAAGTTTGAAAATTTTATATTAAGTGTGCACCAAATACTGTAGTTTGTAAAGTTATGATTGCACGGAAAACTATAGCAAATTTGAAAAGTTTGTATGGAAGTTAATTGGAGTAGTGTAATTTTATGTTTATAAAAGAGCATTCTTGGATAGTCCTGAATAGAGAGGGGGGAGATATACTTTTTCTCTCTTATTTTTACCTTATTTTTATTCTCATGTTTTTTCTCTATAATTTTATAAAAATGTTTTGCAAGTTAGGCTAAAGTTCTTGGGTGAGGTTAGAGATAATCCTATATGTGTAATGAGCTTATTTGTATTTTGATTCTCTAATAGTTTGTAAGGTTTATATATTTGAATAAATAATTTTCTTTCATGTTATTATTTCTCACATTAATATATTTTGTTAATAACTTTTATATAAATTCAGTTAAGCTTTTTTTATGTGATTGTTGTATGATATAATATATTGATAAATATAGTTTTATAAATAGTCTTTATTACATTATCATCGATGGCATATTGTCACTTTTAGATTTCTTATAAGATAAATTTTCCTAGTTCTTAACGTGAGAATTTCATTTACTTAAATAAATTTAATTCACAAGTTCTTCAAATTTTATCTTCCAATTGATTGTTAGGATGTGAAACTTTCAATTGAGTTAATTTATGAATTAAAATTCAAATAGATGTTTTTGGAACATAAGTTCCAAGCCAACTTATGTTTTCTAGGTTGGTTTCCAAAAATCCAACAAATTGGAAAATGAATTCAATGTTCAAAACTGGTTTCCAAACACACTAACACACATCTCCAAAACTCAAACTCCAAGTTTTGAACTGCCTGCCCTATGTAAAATTCAATGTTCAACCATGTATCACATTTCCAAATGCTACAATGAATTGGAAAAACGTAAAGTCATAAACCAATCATTACCTCCTCCTAAATTTGTTTATTCATTCTGTGATTAAATAAAATAAAAACAATAACAACAACAACCTCCAAATTGGCAAAATCAGTAAAATTAAAAAAGTCTCATAAGAATGCAATCAAAGACAAATGATAAAATAATAGGAAATCAAATAATCAACATATCCATCTCTGAAACAAGGAAAAAAAATCACTTCAGATAAAATAGAACAAACCGGTGAAAATGAGGAAGCTTCCTCAACTCTGGACAAACGAAAGGAAGTGCTAAATAAAAGTCAAGGAAGAAAATGACGATGGTGAAGCCATTAGGCAACAGCAATAATCGACGAAGAAGCTCGACTAGTCGAGAGAGATCTGTATTGTTCTGATGTCTAAACTCTAAAGGGAGGACCAAAGGAAGCGCCTGACAGGTGATGGTTGACGGAGAAGCTTGACTTGTCAAGAGACATTGAGTGTGTTTGTTTTTTGTTTCAAAACGATTTTCACGATTCCCTAGAGAATCGTTTTCTAAATTATTTGAAATCTCGTTTGGCTTTTACTGATTTTGAGAGCTAAATTTGAAAATGATGAGTTAAACTCTTTTTTTTTTTTTGCCGTAGCGGAGAAAACGATTTTTCATCGTTTTCATTTATTGTTTTCCTCAGCCCTTATGAAAATAGAGTTCCCTAACCCAAGCCACACACGAACCCTTTCCTCGTTACTCCCTCTCTGGTACCTCTTTCTCTGTCTCTCCTTCCCAGTGATCAACTCCACCATCTCTGTTTTTCTCCTTCATCACCATTGGCCCGAGTATCTGTCTTTCTCCGTTCGTGGGCCTGAGCACTCTCTCGTCTGAGCACTCTTCATCACCACCTCTGTCTTTCCTTTTGTTCTCCTTTCTCACTCGATTTGCCGAAAAATCCTCTATAGAGAGAGAGAAAGAAACCTTCTTCTTCTTCTTCTAGAACTTGCGAATTGCTGCTTTCTCTCTCTATATATCTCTTCGAGCTCTGAAAACTGTACAATCATAGCGAACAGTGAGTGAAATTATCTATATATTGAGTTTGTTTAGTTATTTGAGGAATTAATTTGTGACTGAATTCGACATGTATGTATTTGGGTGTTTGGCAGTGGCAAAGTCTTTTCTTCAAGCCGCAGCTTCGGAGGAAGTCGCGCCTCCTCTCAGAGTTGTTCAGATTAAAGGCGGGGTACAAATTTTGAGCTTTACATATATATATTTGTGTATATGTATATGTATGTGTATGTGTGTGTATTGTTTAGGGTTCGTTTTAAGAATGCAGGAGAATTTGACATTTTTCATTGCTGAGCTAACAATATATTGGTTTGAGTAGAATTCATTGTTGTTCTTCAATCTGTGTTCCTCTTTGTACTACTTAGAATGGGTTCTTAGAAAATTTTTGGGAAATTAGGGGGAATTTGTATGAATATTTTAGCTCCTGGTTTGATATCTGTAAGGATTTTCATATTCAAGTTCGTAATGTTTTGGTTGAATATATGTATTAATTTTTTTTCCTTGGGAAGTTAAAAAGAGAGTAATTGCAAAGTTCAAGCTTCAACATTCGATGTGCAGAGCATTTTATTGTTTTGGTCTATGAATTAATGATGCTTTTAATTGAATTCCTATTCAATATTGTTCTTCTCTTACATTGCCTGCACTTGTGTGATGCACTAGAATTGTAAGCATATATGCCTTACATGTTTTCATTCAATACATACTAATCGTTAATTGATTGAAGACAGATAATGAGTTTTGGGGTGATCATAGAACCATCATGTTCATGCTTTGATAAGTTATGTTTATGCTATAAACTTACTCATCATGTTTTCAAAAGAGTTTTATCATGAAGCGGTTTTGTGGAATTGGAAAAAAATCGTGGACTGTTTAACTTATGTAGGTGGTTGCGAATGTGAAATTCGTTTCAATGTCTATCATTTGTGTAGTTGAGGTTTGTTGGGATGTTGTAGTTAATTTGGTTGATAATTTGCTTCCAATTCAGTGGTTTGCAATTTCTTTCCCCTAGGATGATTATGTCCAAATTGAAAGTGGTACTGATTTTAGATGATGGGATATTTCTTCTGCTATTGTGAGAACGTTTGAAATCTTAATAACAACTTGGACAAATTTCTGAGAAATAAGCAACTAAGATGAGACTATTGAGTGACAAAACAAGTTTGGTAATGTCAGTTTCTTTCTTACCACTTAATGGTACTAGGAGAAATGGGGAAATAAGTGATAATGGTATGTCAGTTCATGGATATTTCTATTCACTGTATATTTTTATGACATAGTAATACTACCCACTATATAGTGTAAACATGTTCTATTAAGTCTCATAACTTTAATGAAAATAAAAAATTCATTATCTGTCTGAAACTTAAGGTTAATGGCTGTGCTTTTTTGTTGTTGTCTTTTGCTGGAAGTAGTGGCCGTGTTTGTTCTGCTATTAATTTATAAACCTATTCTTGCTTGTAAAATTTACTAAAATAATTAAGAAATAATAGGTGTTAGGGTTCTTCTTTATTGCTTTGGTAGCCAAAATTTGATGGATCATGAATCCTTTGGAGAGATTTCATTCATCTCTGAAGATGAAGAGAGCATGCTAGACTCTCTTCTTCTTGCCTAGGTATGGGACTAAACAAATGCTTATATTCAATTAATAGAGTTCTGGCAATCACTTATATGGTTATGTTTAGCAGTGGGAAGATCGAGCAATGAAAGGAATTTTCCAATATGATGTGACAATTTCTGAAATTAAGGTCTTTGCTCTCATATAATCTGGTTTCCTTTGAATTAATTTGTTTTTCTTTGTAAAAAGGCAAAGTTGCTTATTTTAGCAGATAACTTGTTTCTTATATAGGCTATTGAAGGCAGGAAAAAATTTCTTGCTTAGTTGAATGAAGCATAGAATATGGATCATTTGCCAAAGTCAGAAGCCAATAAAACTTTCTATCAAGGGGATGAGATCGCGGGCATGGGCTGAGTGTGCGCGATGGTTCGTGCACAAGGACCGGGCTCAGTTCGGCTGGCAGCGGTTCGACTTGGGTGCAAGTCTCGACTGGTGTTGGGCTGGCGTTCATCTTGGCCGCTGCTTGTACGAGCTGCCATGGTTGGGGCCGAGGAGGGAGAGAGCACGGCTTGGGTGATGACTGGGTGCACAAGAGAATCGGAGGGGAGGGAAAGAGGCCGAAGAAAAGAATAGGAAAACGACACGTTGTTTATAAGAGTAAGAGAGAGAGAAAGATTAATTGTGAAAAAATTTTAGGTACTGTGAATGATAATAACAATAATAAATAATAAAGTTCTTAACAAATGTTTTAAATTTAGATTTGAATTTGAAATTGTTTTGGGAATTGGCAGGTTAAGCTTTTGGAGTTTTGGATAGGTTATGTCAAAATTTTTATAAAATAAAAATGAAATATTTGGATATTTTAAAAAATAAAATATTGTTTTAAATATTAAATCAATAGCACACTAGTTAGTAGAATTTACCGTAATTATGATTATGAAATTTTTTAGTAATTTTTAGTTAAATGTTACTTCAACTATAAAGAACTACTTTGTAATGTTCTTGTAACTAATTATTATGGTTAATTAAAATTTAATTAATATAGTAATTATTTAAATATTATGATTATTAATTTTTAATTTATTTTTTAATTAAATTTTTTAATTAATTTTTAATTTTTGGTATTCATAATAATTTTTTTAAAAATCAAATATAAATATGTTTTTATAAAATATTTATAAAATGACTAGTTTTCAAAAATATAACCAAACACAGTTTCACTTTTTTGTTTCTCAAAACATACACTCAGAAAATAAAACCAAACACAATTTCAGAAACGTTCTCAGAATTGTTTTCAAAACGATCTCAAATTTAGAGAATTTGAAAACATAACAGATTTCAAAAACAATACCAAACGCTACCATTGTTTTTGAACTTCTGATGTTTGAAGGGAGGACTAGAAGAGTATAGAGGCAACAACTAGGGCTTAATTCTCTCATGTATGTAATACAGACTACTAATGTATCTAACAATATATATTTTTTAAATATATAAAAAAATTAAAATATATTTTATGTTTAAAACTAATTAGGTGAGTCAAGTTTTGATTTGGTTCTCGAATCTCAACCCAAAACCACCCAAATAAATTTTGGTTTAGGTGAGTCAACTTGATTTTTTTTTTTTTTTGGGATTTGATGTGGACCCTACTTATCAAGTTTTCCTTGGGTGGGTTATCTGGGTGGTCGTGTATTGTGTTTAACCCATCATGAAGATTTTTAGATAAGAACAAAAAAAGGTCCTTCTTTTCTTTTTTTGAAGTTCAATTTTGAATACAAAGATCTAGGGCCATTTGGATAATATATCGTATTTGTATTGTATTTAAATATAATTTATTGTATACAATATGTGTTTGGATAAAAAATATTTATATTACATTAAATGTAATGTTTATTTGAATAAAAAATATTTGAATTATATTGTATATAATGTGATTGATAAAAGTAGAAAAAAAAAGTATATAATGTGACAGATAAAAACAATAAAAAAATATAAATAATAATTATATTAAATATAAATTATAATATAATTAGAATTTAAATATGATATTTTTGTATTTAAATAAAAATTATATTATAATTAAACACCGTATAAATACAATACAAAACGCCCCTGAAGATGAGAGACAGAATCGGAAACAAAAGTAATTGCGGATTCTCATAACCATATTCAGGACGTCCTCGTTCTTTGAATCTCTAATTTTTAAAGCAAAGCCCAGAATGCAGAATCAGATTCCAAGTTAGCTTCTAAATGTTGTTCTCTCTTTTTCTTCTGAATTTTTTTTAGTGTAGATATGGCACTGTGCAGCCACCGATCTCCAGTTGGATTTTCTCCCCTCCATGGCTGCACCAAGCTCGAGCCCGGAAAACGTACTGTCACGCCATTGATTTTCCGACAAAACCGGAGAAGCCTAAGTGCCAGAGAAAGCTCGCTTGTCGGAGCTCTGCCAGTTGTTCGAGAAAATGCCTCCCCTCCCATCACATCCTTTAATGAGGTTCAATTGGGTCCTTTTTTTTTCTGAACTTATTTGTGATTGTGTTTGGGAAAACTTGAAATGGGTTTGCCCTTTTTTTTTTTTTTTTTTTTTTGGTTTTTGCAGTTGATTGAATCTTTGATAAGTGGAGTGGATTTATCAGAGTCAGAGGCTGAGGCGTCGCTGGATTTCTTGATCAATGGTGCCGACGAGGCTTTGATCAGCGCCTTTCTTGTGTTAATGAGAGCTAAAGGAGAGACTTTTGAGGAAGTGAGTTTGTTTCCTAGTTTCTGCTACGTTTACTTTTTTTTTTTTTTTCCTTTTTAAATCAATCATTTCATATCAAGGACCTTATTAGGGATGGCAGTTGAGCGGAGTGGAGGTAGATATGCTTCCCCTACCCCTGTGGGTCAAGTGCCATATCTAAATTCGTCATTGGATTTCACTTGAGAGCTTATGAATTTTGTCCCGCTTAATTTGTTTGATAGATTGTTGAAAGGCTGGATTTTTTTTATTTTTTATTTTTTCAAATTCTGAAAAGAAAGGAACTTTAACCCGCATTAGGTTCATAAAAAGTTTGAAGAGGAAACTTGATGGGCATATCTGTTTAAGCAAGTAAGGAAAGAAAATCATATATTTATTTTAGTGATTAAACAGATTGTGGGGTTGGCAAGGGCAATGATCAAGCATAGTTTGAAGGTAGAAGGCCTAGGTGATGCAGTGGACATTGTTGGAACAGGCGGTGATGGCGCAAACACTGTGAATATATCCACAGGGGCTTCAATACTTGCCGCAGCTTGTGGTGCCAAAGTTGCAAAGGTAGTAATCCTCAAAAAGCGTATTTCTTGCCATAAATGATGGAACCTAGATTAAAGAGGTGTTATTTTTTCCTCTTTAAAGCAAGGAAGCCGTTCAAGTTCTTCTGCTTGTGGAAGTGCTGATGCGTTAGAAGAAATGGGAGTAGTGATTGACCTGCAACCTGAGGTTGGTGCATGACTCTTAATATCGAATTTTGAATTAGTCTCTGACTTTGCTATTACCAGCTTAGATGGTAGTATGACTCTAAGATTTGGTTTGTTGAACTCATCTATTATGAAAATAGGGCATTGTAAGGTGTGTAAGGGAAGCAGGAATTGGTTTTATGATGGCTCCAATATATCATCCAGCTATGAAGATCGTCCGTCCTGTCAGGAAAAAGCTTAAAGTGAAAACTGTATTCAATGTGTTGGGCCCTTTGTTAAATCCAGCAAGAGTGCCTTATGCTGTTGTTGGCGTGTACACCGATGATTTAGTAAGTTTTTGTTCATAGAGTTGTAGCAATGATATCAGCATTAAGGGGTTGTGGACCGACCAGAGCATTTGATATACTTATTTTATTCAAACTTAGTAAGCTCTATATTCCGAAGATATCTGTTCTGTTAACTTACCTCTCATGTGTATGATATTTGCTTTTCTTGTTGGATTTTTATATTCTGACATTTTAAACTTGGAGTTCGACTAGTTATATTGAATTTTATTCAAAATGATGGTTTACTAGCTAGGGGATTTGCAAAGATGATGGAGTGTCTGATGCTTTTAAAGTAAATGATGATGGAGCAAATGTCAGTAGGGTCACATGAATAAACAATAATGAGCCAAGTGATTTTTTAATTCTGAGTTCTCTGTTTATTCTTATACAAAATTTGTATTCTGTATCTTAACGCGTGCTTTCAAAATGGCGTCATCTATGCACATAAAGCTTAGTTTCGAGTGTTTTACATTAGAAGGTCCCATGTAGCCATGTAAAACAAACTTGACTGCAAAAAAACATCGTGATTCCTTGGTTGATTTTCTATCACTTCATTCAAACAGATTGAATAGCTTATATGCTGTTTTACGTACTGTAGACACAATCTGTGTTTTGAAAATTTTGGCTTGCAATATAATTAAGTTAACCTTTTCCATGTTTGGGTGGTTCATTGCATAGGTCTTGAAGATGGCTAAAGCATTGCAGAGATTTGGCATGAAAAGGGCATTAGTTGTTCATTCGGAGGGCTTGGATGAAATGAGCCCACTAGGTAAATTTCATGTCTTATTAAAGTTTAGACTATGCTTATCTCAATATTTGAACATTACTGCCATAAGCTAATTTTAAATTTCGATAAACTTTCATTTGTTTTGCAGGACCTGGGCTAATCCTTGACGTAACTCCAGAAAAGATTGAAAAGTTCTCCTTTGATCCATGTGAGGGTCTTTTCTTTGTTTCTTAACTACTCCTCCATTCTACTCTTTGAAATATGGCTTTAAGGTGACCAAGATGGAATTTTGGATGGTATATTAATACTTCAATTTGCTGACAAATCATTGCACTTATTCTGCAGTGGACTACGGAATTCCTCGGTGTACCCTCGATAGCTTGCGAGGTGGAGACCCGGAGTATAATGCCGGGGTACTAAAGCGTGTATTGTCAGGAGAGAAAAGCTCGATTGCTGATGCATTTGTAAGTTTCTAAATGATTCTTATGAAATCATCACCCGTTTTAGTAATTAATTACTGACATGAGAACCCAACTAATGGCCAAAAACACAACGGATCAGATCCTAAACGCAGCAGCAGCTCTCTTGGTTAGTTGCCATGTGAACTCCATGGCTGAAGGGATTGCTCTCGCTCGCCAGACACATGCATCGGGGAAAGCTATCAAGACACTCGATCGATGGATAGAAATCTCCAATGTGAGTGAAATCACATAGTGATTTTTAACTACTAACAAGAACAATATTATTCAACCCCTCTTGTTCGATTCTTGCAGAATATGAAAACCGCATAGTTGCCGAAGGTGGCTGAGAATAATTCCAATCACTTAAGAGAGTTTCAGGAATATATCCAAGGGAAAGTTAAAAAATAAGGCAACTCCATAGCTTGCCAATTTCCCAATGATTTAATAGGACTATGTATTGTACTTTCCATTATGTTTGAAATGAATTGATAAGAGTTTCTTGATTAGTCGGTGCCTTTAGTGACTATCTTTTCTCATTAGTAGTTTTTAAGTACAAACTGTAATCAGTTCATGGCTATATCATCACCCGTTTATAAAGTTTTGTTCAAACCTTTTACTCAAACATATTGTGTTGTTGCATAAAGGTGGACATAGTAGTAGATGACAGAAGTCTCCCTAAATGAAGAAATATAAAAATATATATATATATGTATATATAAATCTTACTTCCATCGTAATAATGCTATTACTACAAAGAAAACAAGAATAGCTCTTCTTCCTCCTCCATTCACTCAACTCAAAACTGATGATAAATAATCTTTTATCTAATGAGATGTAGGTATATGAATCTCAAAAAGTAAATTCTCCCAAACATGTGTAAGGTGCACGCAAACACAAATGTGTGTTATTGACTTTTGCATGATTCGATGCTCTAACGTTCTGTGGTCCCTTTATTGCCTATTGATTGTCACCATCACCAGCAAACACATTAAAAATCCTGTAGATAAAGCAGAAAACATGTCACATGGTGAAAGAAAAAGGAAAGATGAAATGATTATTCTGTGCTAAAGTATTAGAATCAATATAAATTGTGGGAGGATATAATTATGAACCATTATATTTTTTTATGAAATTTCATCAAATTGATCCTTTTTTAATTGATATAATTGTGATATTATCTAACGGTTTAAAATTATAGAAATAAGAAGTCAAAGGAATCTAATGGATGATGAATAAAAGAAAGCTACCTGCAAATGGCCTGGCCATAGAGGATATCTTTATGCTTGATGAGGACTTAACTGCAAAACATTACAAGAAAAAAATTCATCAAGGTCTTTTCCACATGAAGAATTATGGGCACAAAATTCATCAAGGTCTTGTCCACATGAAGGATTATGGGCCTGGACTCTGTTGGGCTCTTCATCATGGGCTCTGATAATTGGGCTTTCACGGCCCATATAAAAATTGATAAATAACTAAAACAAAATGAGGTCAATCTTTTGCTTACTAGAATCACAATTTGAGGTTGAATTTGAGCTCCCACACATGCACAATTGCCTAATGCCGTCCGTACCATACCCGCACGTGCCACCAGTTGCCTCACACGCTCTACAAAAGTCGTCGTTTCCTTGAACCGAGTACTTCACACGTATGCCGTACGACCACGCATTAGGCCCATCCACTCTCAATGGGGCCAAACTGTAAGCACTACTATACCCTTCACACGCTAGCTTACTAAGATTTATAGCCTTAATGGACTCAAACGACAACGCGCAGCACCTGGGTGGGCCCGACCCGAACATCGAGCCCAAACTCACGTGGCCCAACATGTCCCATGCCGGGCACCCGTTGTACTCCTCACAGCCCATACCCGAGATGTTCCGGCAAGGCAGGTGCTTACTCGGGAACCCTTGGAAGAGCGGGGACTGGGCGGAGCATCCGATGAGCATGAACACGTTGTCGGCATCCGGTGTCATGTAGGGGGACCGCCACGGCTCAACGGCGAACCCGTTGCCCTTGCCACCTAGCACGATGGCGTCGCATGTGGACATGTGGGGGTCATGGAGTGTCAAGGCTCGGTAGGCATAGTCTATGTCCAAGACCCGGTAGGATCCGGAACTTATGTGGAACATGAGCACATCATTCATGCAAAACAAGAGGTCTCGGAAACCCGGGTGCCCGCATCCGTATTGGAGGGCAAATGGGTAATCAATAGTTAAGTTGCCACAATAGGATCTACATGTGTTTGAGTGGATATTGGCTAAGCTAAGTGAAGATATTGACAGTGAAAATATGACCAAATTGAGAAAATTGATCATGGGGAGAGAGAGAGAGAGAGAGAGAGAGAGAGAGAGATTGTGTTTGGTTGGCAGAAAAATGGGAAGGGAGCTAAGCTAGGAAATGAGTTGAGTGTGGGAGAGTAGTGAAGTGATACCTTGCTTTGGGTGGTTGAGAGAGAATGGGAAATATGTTGTGATGATTTGGGGTGAGCTTTATTCGCATGTATTGTTTGAGAATCTATAGTTGTTGGATTGTTTATGGGGTTTCCTTCTTTTTTTTTTTTTTTTTTTTAAATTTTTCTCCCTGGGTGGGGATAATTATTTGTTGGCAAAGATCATTGGGGCTGGCTTTTTTGAAATCCTGCTAGCTTTAAGACCCTTTTTGGCATACCAGGAGCAGGGTAATGGGAAAACTGCGTACAATGATATTATTTGTTTTAATGGGTTGCTTTATAATCAAGTGGGTTCTTGCTTCTCCATCACTACAACAGTAAGGAAGTGACTTAAATATCAAAAATGAAATATATATATATATGAATAGTGATAGTGCTATTGTGTTTGACACAATTATAGACTTTTTTTTTTCCCTAGCAAACTTAACACAATCACATTAAACAAAAATAAACAAATAAAATCTTGTAGCTTGAGATAAAACAAGTAAAAAAGCCGTATCTACAGCTTAATGCCAAATTGGCAAACTATAGTTCCAACTTTTCTTAAATTAAGAGGCTTATATACAAACAAAAAAAAAATTAAAAAGAAAAAACTTACCCTCTATTTGCTTGCAATATTACATTCGTATTACATTTAAATACAATACAATTTTTACTTAAACACAAAAATATTCTATTAAAATACCAATCACATCATATTTTAAATCTAATATAATCACTATTCATTATTTCACTTTTTCTATTACTTTTACTAATCGCATCACATATCCTCTTTTTCTCTCTTTTTTTTCTCTCTATTTTTACTTAATCACATCAAATACTTATTATTAAAATACAATTCAAATACTTTTCATTCAAACACATATTACATTTAGATACAATATAAATATTTTTTTTTCCTAACATAAATTGTATTAAAAAACAATGTAAATATAATACGTTTATAAAACCGAGTCTTAAATGAGAAGAATCTTAAAATTGCACCGAGGCTTGAAAAGTCGGTACTACATCATCCACAATCAACGGGCTTTAATTGCTCAAAAATCCCTTTAGCCAAAAAAGAGAAATTGTAGCCCCAATCATCCGAGTTCAAACCCGAATTGGGTGGGGTATGTAATTATTTTTCATTAACAAATATGTTCTTGGAACTTCATTCTCTTAAAACTTCTTTTACATGAATTGCACTTTCAACTTTTGGTTATAGTAATTTACATTTTAAATTTTTACACCGTTACAATATGGTTTAAATTAGTACGTAGGTGTGTTGGTTAAGTTAGTGATAAAAAGAAAGAGGCAAATTGTTAAAATAAAATTCGGAAAAACTATGTACCAAGCACAAAATATATAGGTGAGGAAAAAAAAAAGGACATTTATGGGTATTTTTGTCACTAAAGGATTTATATAATACTTTCTTTCAACGAATTTTGATTTTTTTTTTTTTAATTTTCTAATTTTTCGAAGGTGAAGAATTCGATGAGCATATTATCTTTTTTATCTTTATCTTTGTAATCTGACTTTTAATTCTATAGCATATTATCAATGACTAGTCGAAAACAAAGTTTAAAAACTACTAAGACCAAAAACCAGCAAAAGGGATAAATTATAAATTAACGAAACTTTGTACTTTAATATTATGTAATAAAATTAGTCTTAACTAAAATTCAATCTTTTGTATAATAATTACGCTTCAATTTTAATAGACTTTGGAGGGAAGGATTATTATAAAACATTTAAGAAGTGGCATTAGTATGTTTTATGATTTAAGGACTAAAATGATGAATTGAAATTAAAATATTTGTACTTTAATATTATATAATAATATTAATCTTAATTAAAATTCAATCTTTTGCATAATAATTATGCTCTGATTTTTAACATATTTTGGAAGGAATGATTATTATAAAACATTTATGGTTCCTTTGTATCGTAAGTTCGAGTTAAAAAATTTATGTTCAATTTAGAATGAGTTAAATCATTAAATGAATTTTGTGTTTAACTTTCAAATTTAAATTAGATAATTTTATCTTGAGTTGAAAGTATTTAGATGATAAATATGTAAATTTAAACTTACATTAAAAATTATATTTCCCTTTATTTTTTTATGTAATTAGTATTTTTTTTTGTACGAGTAAAAATTTATAAATAATATTTTTAAATCTAAAATATTATGTAAGTTATAGATTAAAAAAGTTAAAATAGATTAATAAATCAAATATAAAATTGAGTTCTAATTTAATTTTTTAAGTTCGAACTCTAAACCGACAATTTGAGATTATTTCACTGTATAAATCGTAGAGGTCCTCTTGACTCTTTTTTTTTTTTTTTTTTTAAGCGTTTCGTTTCTTAAGCTGATACCGTCTTTTCATTAATTAAAAAAAAGTATTCCTGACTATTTGTTAATTTTGAGGAGTTAATTATAAACTTTAGAAACACAAGGAACAATTTACCACAACACAGAAAATTAAAGAAGTACTCCTATAAAAAATGAAAATTAAAGGAGTAAACTGCTAAAAACCAAAAATGGCCCTTATTCAGTTATTTTCTTCCTTTGCGATTCATTGCTCGGCTTCTGATACAAATGGCGATTAAGTTCTTCTTCTTCTATGTTCTTCGTTTGGAATCCTAGAAAATCAAGGATATCCTGGAAAATAAGCTTCATTTTCTCACTTCGAAGAAGATTCCGGAAGAAATTTCTTATCCTTGTTTTTTTTTGAAATTTTTTCTTTTATCCCCAAGTTGAAGTTTGAAGCAAAGCGTTGGTAATGGACGCTCCGGAAAAATCCGAAGAAAGCGTCTCAGTTGTGAGTAATTTTATCTTTTTAGTATGTTAGGGCCTTTTAATTTCTTCAATTTCATGAAATTCATTTCGCTACAGAACTGTTCCCGTTTTTGTGCGTTTTTACCATCGAGTTCTTATCAAGTTTTGGGAGAAATTTTGAAATTAAACTGAATTATTGTATCCAAATGAATAGGAATTTCTATTTTATGCATGAATTCCTATGCTTTAATAATGATTTTTTAAAATTGTTTTCAAGTTATTTCAGATTAATTTTAGGGGGGAAAAATGAGACTAATTTCAAATTTTTTGAATAATTAGGATGCTGCAAAATTGGCAGGAACAGTCAACTGGGGCACAGCAACTGTGATTGGAGTATTTGCAGGCATGTTATACGGAGGCAGCAAGGAAGCTTCTGCTTCAGTTGTAAGTTCCTGTTTTAGAGAATAATGCCTTATAGATATTGCTATATGCTCAATATGGATTGAAAACAAATTTACAACACTAGGATGCCAGTGCTAGATCGTGAATTTTTCCCACATCGTTAAGTTGCTAGGCTGTCATGGTGTTTATATGTGGATTGGGTACCCTCTCTACTTGAGCTAGCTTTTGGGATGAGTTCTACCTAAACCCATTTAACATGGTATTAGATTGTGAATTTGTTCTGCATAGTTAATGTACTGGACTGTTATGGTGATGATATGTGGATTAGGCACCTTCTTCCCTTGAGTTAGCTTTTGGGGATGAGTTCCACCCAAGCCCATTTAAGGGCCAGTATCTTCAGGAATTTTAACTGCTGTGTAATTTTAGAAGTGTGGTTTATTGGACATGATTGTTAGCACTAGAATGGTGGTTGTTTAAGGTCAGTAGATTGTTGGTTGTTAATTAATTTTTTTAACCTTTTATCTAATTTTCCAAGTGGGATTTGTCGAATATGAATTGCTATTACTATTGTTTGCTGTTGTTGATATGTCATGTAGCTTGTGCGGGACTCACTTCCCCATTTTGCAGAGTAAAGATGCTGAAGTTATGTTGAAGCTTGGGAGCACGCCAGATAAGCGCGAACAATACCGTCTAATGAGGGATGCGATGGAGAAGAGGTTTGTTCGTGTCGCTCAGGGATCAATCATTGGGGGAGTGCGACTTGGGATGTTCACGGCTGCTTTTTGTGGGTTACAAAATTTGCTTGCTGAGAAGCGTGGTGTGCATGATGTTCTCAATGTCGTTGGAGCAGGTTCAGCTACCGCAGCAACCTTTGGTTTAATATGTAAGAAGCCATAACCCTTACTTAACATGCTTGTTTGTATCTTAACCTTCTTTCCCTTCTCTCTTGTGCTATCAAGTTTCTATTCCGCTTACCTTTTTCTTGCTTTCTTTTGTAACTAACTAAGTGCCAGGATCACTCTTATGGCGTGCAAGGAACGTGGCGATGGGTTCAGTCCTGGGTGCTGCAGTTTGTTTCCCTCTTGGTGAGAGTTTTCAACCCGGGCTAACGGGATTTCGCTTTTTCCTACTGATATTTGTGAGCTAAATTCATTCATTAGTCTCTAGCACATCTTTAAATGATTTCTAATATATTGAATACTTAACTTTAGACTTGGAAATGCACATTATATGTATGTTTGAATAAACTTGAAAGAAGTATTGTAGGATTGCAAAATTTCTGTAATGAGTGCTCAAAGGCATTAATAGAAAACAACAAGAAGGGCATGATCAGATTAAGAACAGAAAGACTGATGCAGAAAAAATTACGCGTTGTAACAGGGTGGATCCATTTGAAGCTCGTAGAGAAAGCGAATGAAGGGGATCCGGCCGCACATATTGGTTCAGAACAAGGGAGAGAGAAGAAAGGTGGGGTAGGCGCTGCAATTGAAAGGCTTGAAGAAAATTTGAACAAGTAGAAACACGAAAAAGAAAACAGTAAAGCGAGTTATGCCCCAAAAAGAATTTTTTGTTGTTTTTAGCTTTTAGATGTGCTCACCTTTCATGGTGGGTTGGCATAGGATGGTGAGGGATTAGAACATTTTTTACATAGCTAAGGTTAGTTTGCCAAAATTTTCAAGGAAACTTTTCATAACGATTTTTTGAGGTTTTTTTTTTTTTTTTTTTGAGCATCTATTATTTACAAATAAAAATATCGTCTGTGCTATGTAAAACAATTTTGTTTGATGAGAAATCAGATTCTTCAACATGGCCTTTTCTTGCCCATTGACTGATGTTAACGTAATGCAGTGCATGTCTTTTTTGGTCCTTTGGATTGCTTAAAAAGAACTTATCTCTACTTTTGGCAGGTTATTTTTCTCTATATTTACCGTATTGAATAGTCCAACTTTTAACTTTGAATTGACCATTAAAAATTTCAAAGCATCGTGCTGGCCATATAAAAAATAATAATAATAAAGTAAGAAAGAGTATAGAGTAATTAATACCTAAGTTAAAAGAAGTAAATGAAACTTTCGAATTAAATAGCTTGTGTTTACAGGTTATAAATTTTACTTTAACAGTTTTATAAACATATATTATTTACTTCTTTTAGGTTCTTTAAATATGTTTACCTTTTTCTCCCAAAAAAAAAAAAAATGGATCCATTCAAGCATACAAGAAATCTTCACAATCCTATTGACCATATTTGCACGTACCTCAGAAGTTGAAGAAATCACAATCTACCATTTGACTGGCATATAATAACAAAATTGAGTGCAAGTGTATGATTGAGGAAATAATTTACTGTTTTGTTTACAATGACAAGTGTAGATCAATCATAAATGCATTTTCGCCTCTACCCAAATTTTATCTTTGCATTCTAATCTAAAGAAAAAAAAAACAAAACTTGTGCCAACTCTCCATGTCAAGTTCCCTTGAAACCGATTTCGCAACAACTTCCGGTCCCTCATGCTGGTACTAAATTGAGACCTTCAAGAGAAAAATTTACTAATCCCAATTCCATCTTTTATCCCCCCTTTTTTTTTTTAACTTCGTCAAGCTGTGCCTAAAACTTATTTAATTTTTGAAGGTACAACACCTCATCTCATACCCTGTTCACTGCCTTCAATTTCATGGATGATGATCGCCGGGAAAATTATTTGCTGATAAATTATTCAACAATAATGTCTTTAGATTTGATTTGCTATGTGCTACTCCCGGGCCTTCTTTGTCATCTGTCTTGCTGTCCCAGCTGCAAAAATATCAATGTTCGAAACTTGAGCAAACACAAGATGAAATAAACAAAGGACACCAAGTGTAGTCAAGCAAATCGAAGGTTACCATTATCATTGTTTAGCAATGTGCCATCCTGGGGTTTATTTACTGTCCTCTTGGCTGCCTCGGCTGTGAGTTGCAAATAATTAATGGTTGAAAAAACAAAATAAACAAGAAAACTAGGCTCCACATACTGAAGGCATTCGGATAATCTCCATTTTCAAGCTCATTAGCCATCATAAGACCAAGTAACAAGTTCAAGATAAAATCTCTTACAATCACTCAATCAAATAGTTTTTCATGATTTAAGGTAAAACCAACTAGCTGACCAGAAAGATGTCACGTTCCAAGCCTTGAGGATTATCCTTTTATCTTGATTTAACAGTACCTTTGAATTTCCTTTTCTTGTTAGCTCGTCTCCTCTTTCTCTCTGCCTGTGTAAGTTCTGATTCTTCTTTAATGTCACCTTTGCCAGCGAATACTTCCTCAGGAGCTAACATCGCTACATCAGAGACAGCAACAGGTGCAATCTACAAATGGATGACAAATGACATATATTACTTAACAGATCATTAGTTTGTAATCTTAGAGTGTTTATTTACTAAAAGTTATTAACAATTTTCTTTACCTCTTCCATGGCCAGAGCAGGGATATTTGCTTGTACAGACATATCCTCAATAACCTGTTTAAAACAATAGATTATAAATACGCTGCATTGAACAGAAAAACTCTCCACCTACAAACATTGATGATAAGTAGAAAAGGTAATAACACCAACTGCAATTAAATGAACGGCTTCAGAATTGAAAATCATACAGGTTTCGGAGTGAAGTGAAAATGAGAAAGAGCATCCAGCTTCAAGCAAAGTTTCTTGAATAGCATGCTTGCCTAACAAGAAAAATATGACTGCGAGATCAGTAACAAATTAAAGGCCACTAAAACCTTAAAGCTAACTAAGTTGGGAACAGGAAGTTTGAAAAACAAAGCTCCAGAGTGAAAAGAAATGACAAAGCGTGCATGCAAAAAATTGTCAAAAGACATTAAAGTTCAGCCGTAGGTTACCTCTTTCTTCTCCTCTTCAGCAAACGACAATGGTGCAGAAGCTAAATTTGTCTTGTGAACATACTCTTCCTGCAAAAATAAAAAATAAACGACAAATTGCAAATCATGTCTTGAGATCTAAAATCTTCTTATCTACCTACTTTTATTAATGGTCCAAAATGGAAAAGAAAAGGTATGTATCTATACAAACACAGCTCAGATTTCAGACCTCGTAAATTTCAGCCAGACCCTTCTTGCTCTTATTCTCATCCTGCATAAGTCAAGGAGGAAAAAAATTGGAAGTTAATTCCTCATTAGGAACACCAGGAAAAAAAAATAGGTAAAAAATCCAAACACCAACTTCAAAGAATAATGCTTACCAGCTCTTTCACTTCTCTTGGTGCTTTGGAGGGTAAAGGAGGTGGCTTTTGAACATCATCAAAATGCCCCTAAGAAATTGCCATACCATACACGTGAGGTGAGAGAAGAAACAAGGAAGCTTAAACAAACTAGTGATCATGAAAGAAACGAGAGGATATACAGAAACAAAATTTATTTATAAGGTTGGCAACTTTGAAGGTTAAAAAGCCTCAGAAACAGCTACTTGTCCAAATGAAAAGATGAATTATGGAAAATAATCAATACCATAAATTGGAAGGAAATGGAAAATAAGTTTAAAAATGGAGCAGTACAAGATGGTAAGTGCAGCATATAATTGAAATTAAAATTCAAAGTTTGTACTCCACATTTTAGATGTGAACAAAGTAAGAAAATAAATAGGTCAATTTCTGAGGTAGCTTACCTCAAGAATTCTCTTCTTTATCATATCTTCAAGCGAAGCTGTAACCTCCTCTGTAATTACAGGAGGGGGCCTCACATTATGCTCAAAATCTAAATCAACTTCCAATGCACTATTCTTTGGCCTTTTTGCAGCAGTTACCTGTTGGCCAAAAACCATATCAAAACACGCACACACAAAACAACAACAGCAACAATTATTTATATTTTCAATCATATATAAAGCTCTTCTGCACGAGAATTGTGTATCTGAACGGAACTTAAGAAACAACGATTTTGCTTACCTCTCCTTGCATGGTCCAAGTCTTGGGCTCCATGTTTGATTTCTCTATCTGCTCAATTTTTGATTTCAGCTTCGCAAGCTCCTTCTCGTGGGTAGAAAGAGTCTTTTGCTTCTATCAAAAGCAGAAAACAAAAGTAAGAAACAGTTAATTCAATCAATATTATGCTCCTTGCTAATGAAAAATAAGGATTTTTTTTTTTTTTTAAGTTTTTACTCTTGCAAGACCAAAGACACGAAACAAATTAAAATTACGAACAAAACTATATTATCCATTACAGGAGTTTCAAATACCTCATCACCATCATCATCATCCATGCCAGAATCTTCTGAATCGCTGGACAATTTGGATTTTCTCTTAGAAGGCTTTTTCTTCTTACCACCAAAGAAGTCTTCGTATCTAAATAACCCAATGAACACAGATGAAATTTCAAACACAAACAATCAACTTGAACAAACACTGTCACTTTGTATATCTGCAAAAATATTTTATATGTAATATATAATCACTTCTTGATCCATACAAAGTAAAAGCATATTGCAAGGAAGACACCAACCTTGCATTTCCCAACTTCTCTGTTTCTTCATCTACATCTTCGTCATCAAGACCAAATCCTCCCGTCTGTAACGTCAAAAAATGAAGCAGAATTAGAAACCCAAAAACAGTTTATAGCCAACACACACACACACACCATTTTCATACTTCTTTCAATTAAATGTACCTCATCACTATCTTCATCCTCCTCTTCTTCATCTTCACCTTCATCTCCTTCTTCCTCTTCTTCACTATCCTCCTCTTGATCTTCATCATCAACTTTCTTCTCCTTCTTATCTTTTTTCTTCAACCCATATTCCCTCGCCTCATCCTCCTCCAAAAACTCCTCCAGCTCCTTTATCTTCAAAAAACGATCCTCAATTCCACCTCCTCCATTGCCCTCTTCACCTTCCTCACCTTCGCCATCGCCATCACCATCTTCACCTTCCTCTTCCTCGTCCTCATCATCGTCAATTTCCTCATCAAATCCCTCCAATTCCTCACCAAGATCATCGCTTTCCACCTGCATTTTCTCTCCCTCCTCTTCGTCTTCCTTCATCTTCTTCTCTCCACCTTCCTCGACGACACTCAGCTTCCGAATCTCCTCTGGATGCTTCTGGAACCGCTTCAGTTCTCGCTCGAGGCCCGACAGGAGAGGCTGAGACTGCAGGTCGATTTGCTGCCATATCTGCTCGGCGTCGAAGCCATCGACGAGGAGGTGTTCGAAGGGGGAATTGGGGACGTACGGCCTGAGGGAGGAGAAGAGGTGCTGCGACGCTGCACGGGCCGTCTGGGAGAGGGCGGCGCTCGGCACCAGCCACTGCGGAGGGTCGGTGGCTTTCAGGCGGTGAAGAGCTTCCGAGCCAGAGTCGCCGGGAATAGCCATGGTGGGGTTTTCTGATTCTGGAAAGCTTTTTGGTGGGAGCGAGGAAGATGGTCTCTGGGTTTTGGGGGTTAGGGTTTTAGAGCGAGTAGGAAAACAATGTCCATTGGCCATTGGTTAATTTGAAAAACGACATGTCGTTTTACGCTGCGTTTAGAAACACTTTCTTTTTTTTTTTTTTGTTGGTGGGGGGTTGGGGGAGCAAAGGAACTGTTTTATTAATCTTGAACGGCATGTCGTTTTTGTTCACCCTGAAATTACGGAAGAGAAACTACATGTGGTTTTTCATACTCGGACACGACATTGCCATGAAGGGCCCATTAGGGGACTTTAATGTTGGATCTTTGGGTTTCGGATTATGGAGTTTGTTTGGTAGGAGATTCCAATTCATTAAGGGAAAACGAGGAAAATAGATAAAAATTAAATTTGAATAAAAATAAATAATAAAAAAGTTTTAAATTTTTATTAAATAGTATATTTTTGGTAAATTATGATTTATAATAACTAAAATTTTAAAAATATTATTTATGTGTAAATTTTGATAAATTTATTTGGTAAATCATTTTTTATTTGATAAATTATTTATTTACTGCTTTTAATAAATTTATCTAGTAAATCAAATTTTATTAGTAAATTATTTATTTACATGTGTAAATCATTGATTTACTACGTTAATTATTAATATGATTTATCATGTAAATCAATAATTTACCATGTAAATCAATGATTTACTAATTTTGTAAAAAAAAAAAAACCCAAATTGATGATCCCAAATCGTCACTAGAGAAGATAATGTTGTAGGAGATCTCATTTTCGCAATCAATCTGGTCCTCGCAAAGCCACAATCGACGGCAAACCATCATTTAAGAAGATGACGCCATAGATCTTGTGGTCATGATCGACAACGGTGGCGAGGGGGCTTTGTAACGGCGAAAATTGTAAAATCTAGATTGTGAACCCATAGGTTCTCACCTCTGCAAACTGATTTTCTTCTCCAACAATCTGTATCTCTAACAACAATGTTCGGCAACAACCATGGCAGTGCTTGGTTCTTTGATTGTGAACAATGAGAGAGAGAGAGAGAGAGTGTGTGTGTGTGAGAAAAAGAAAAGAGAGAAATATGGGTACAATTATAAAATTACATGACTCTTAAACTAAAACTGCTATTTATTTTTTAAATTAAGTAAATATGCTGTTTACTTTTATTGACTAAAAGAATTGACCTATTTATTACAATTTTCCATTTATTAAAATATGAATTGTTACAATAATTTTTTTTCCTAACTTTTACATGGAGTTTTTACCCTT
Source organism: Antiaris toxicaria (assembly GCA_035233585.1). Classification (NCBI taxonomy): domain Eukaryota; kingdom Viridiplantae; phylum Streptophyta; class Magnoliopsida; order Rosales; family Moraceae; genus Antiaris; species Antiaris toxicaria. The sequence goes on from CP141155.1 coordinate 6,712,938, forward strand.
TTAATATTTTCAAATCCATCACTTCATACGAGCCTTTAGAGTTAAGACAAGTTTTGAAAATATAGGTTTGGAGTAAAAATTTTTAGGAAAAAAAAAAAAAAGCTGTCTTGGAGTTTTTTATTTGATGGAAAAATAATTGGAAAGAAATTATTTTAGGATGCATGGTTTGTTGACTTTTACATAAAAAAAAAAGAATAATAAATTTTTGAAAATTTAAAAATCTTTCTTACCACTCATTTGCAAGATGAAAAAGTACCCACGAACAGGGTGTAAATTTTGAACAAAAAAATATTATATTCAATTTCTTGTAAACAACACTATAATTTAAGACAAAAAAAACGTTGGTAAGAGTTTTGAATTTAAGAGAATGCATTAAAATATAATTGTTAAACTATTTATAAACATAATTCAAGCAAATTTCACACGATTCTAAAATAGAGATTAAATTTCTTATTCAGAATTAAAAAAAAAAAAAAAACACACATGCACACATAACTTTAAAACTACAGACGTTATTAAACAACATTCATTTAGGTAACTAAGAAAGATAAAAGACATACTGCGGCTTTGATACAACTGACCGCAACTTTCAGACAAAACAAACCATTGTTTTTGCTTGGGCAACTGTTTTTGGACTCCACATAAACTGTCTCCATATATATATATATATATTTGGTCTCTGCATCATTTATTTATCATATTATTTAAAATTAAGATTTAATAAATTAATAATCCAACTTCAAAAATAGGAACCAATAATAAAAACACAGGAAAAAGAACCAAAGTACAAGTACAACAGTTTCTGTTTTGATGTTCATAAAAGAAAAATCCTAAATATGAATTGTTTTGACAGTATTTTTAAAATTTACCTCTACTAAGTACCAACAATTTCACCTTTTTTTTTAAGCCAACTTTTTGACTCCATTTGTTTGATATGTCTTAAGTTGGAAAATGAAAAATTTTTCATTTTAAGAAAAGTAACCTTCTTAAATTTCTGTATCAAAACATTCAAAATTTTTTATTTTTAGAAAATAAAAAAAGAACTTTCTAAACAAAAAAAAAAAAAAATTCACTCATCTAAACAACTTTTTATTTTTTATATCTAAAAATTTTTCATTTTTCAAAAACAAACCTCCCAGTCAAACAGAGATATCTAAAAAAATCTTTCTTTTCTTTTCTTTTCTTTTAACGTCCCCCTCCCTCATTTTTTTTTTTCGTTTTTCAATTTGCAACTCCCTAGTTGTATTTTTTGCTGATCAGCCTCCTTAGTTGTATTTGCAAGTGATACTTTTTTTTTTTTTTACTAGTAAAAGGTAATCAATGTTCCATCATTCCCCTATTTTTATCATCTATTGAAAAAAAAATTTATAGAATCTAACTATAGAATGAAAAGAATATAACTTTCAAAATTTTTAAAAAAGAACCTAACAAATCATCATAGATTAAAATACTATTACTTCGTTTATTTACTATATTGTATTCATATTACATTTAAATATAATATAATTTTTATTTAAATACAAAAATGTTACATTCAAATACTAATTATATTATATTTTAAATATAATATAATCACTATTTACTATTTTTTTTTATTATTTGTATCAATCATATCATATGTTCTCTTTCTCTCTTCCTTTTTTTCTCTATATTTTTATTAATCACATCATATACAATACAATTCAAATGCTTTTTTGAAAATAAAAATGGTTTTAAAATAGCATTTGTTTATTTAACATTTTTAAAACCATTTCAAAAACACCATTTTCAAATATGTCATTTTTTTAGGTTTTTTAAAAAAAGAAAAAAAATTATTTTCGCTTTTTTGTTTTCATTTTCTCCCTCCCTGTCCTCTTTCTCTACTTATGCAATGTCAGTGACGATGACCATATCCGACAATGACCTCCATCTCCGATAAAGGGTGACGACCATGAACTGGCAACGGCCCCCTCGTGACAATAACCACTAACTCAAGCCAACGATCATCGATTCGCAACTTAAATCTCGCCGTTGTTGCCTCCCAAGATTCAGATTACCAATGTCTTCTAACTCTGCCCCTCATTGTAAAACCCACCACCAAAGGATTCTCTTTTTGTTATAACTAATAATTTATTTATTTTGTTAGTTTTTAAAATTAAAAATAAATATATTTTTATAAAGTGCTTACTTATTAAATGTGTTTTCAATAAATATAACTAAACAAACTTTTATTTTTATATTTCTCTTAATATATAATTAAAAAATATAATCAAACACCGTTTAAAAAATAATTTCAATGTAAATTTTAAAATACTTTTATATTTATTTTAACTTTTTAAAACAAAGAACATTTCAAAATAACCGCAAACTTCACCTTCAAAATGTCAAAGTTATCAGCTTTTAGCCGACAATAACATCCTTGTCTTTCTTTCTTAGCTTTTCTTCCAAACCAAACAAAACATAAAAAACAACGAACAACAAAATCCACTTCCATTTTCCAGTCTCTTCGTCTTCTTTAAAGATTAAGAAGTTTCTCTCCTCAAATTCACAGCTTTTCTCTGGATCTGGGGGGGTCCCGATCGTCTACAGTACGATCCCCCGAAAGTCCTATCCGCAGCAGAAACCGGAGCCGTCGGTTCTAGGTTTTTCTCGCTTTTTCCCGATTTTTCTAGGTAAGATTTAATGAGTTTAATCGATTTTCCCAGATGGTAGATGGAGAGGGAACCCGTGAGTTTATCTTTGGAATCGCCGCTCCCTGATCCGTCCGATCAGAAATCGGACGACGGCTACGGCGCCGCCGCCGCCGCCGAAGATGCGACGCCGTCGCGGTACTCGTCGTGCGGCGAGTCGGAGTTCGAGCGCTACTGTAGCGCGAACTCGGCCATGGGCACGCCAAGCAGTACGATCACCGTGTTCAAAGATTTCCCGGAGCTGGAGTTCGGCTCAGGGAGGAATTTAGGGTTAGGGTTTGGGGACGACGGTGGCGAGTTGGAGAATTTCGGTTTGGGAGGGAAAATCGATAGGAATAGGGAGGAAGTGAAGCGTTTGAGCGATGGTGGAGTTGATCAGGTCATTCATGAGCAAAATTCGGATGTGAATTACGGGTCTAGCGGGTTCGAAATGTACGGCGGTGATGAGTTTGGTGATCTTGGAGCTCTTAACGTGAATGAATTGATGTCTTGGAAGGTTGATTGTGAAAAATCTTTATCTTTGAGAGGGAATTCAGGGTTTGATGAGGGTTCAGATAGTGTTGAAGATGGTAAAGAAATGGTAGGAAAGGAGGGTCTTGGACAAATGGGTTCTCAAGAAAGTAATAGTTCTCGGGTTTTGCCTGAGGTTGAGGAATGTACTTTGATTCTGATTGACGGTAAAGATGAGAGACAAGAAGATGGGACCTTGTCTAGAGATGAGCATTCAGAGGGTGAAGATTCGATGTACAGCTATGGTACGGATGATGATGCTAAAAAATTTGATGTCTATAGGAATGTGCATTATTCTCAGGAAGTAAAAACAAAGAATGAAAACCCATTGCTCATTAACTCGTCTGTGGCCTTTGGTTCGGATGATTGGGATGACTTTGAGCAAGGAAGTGAATGTGCTGGACTAGCTTCAGCTTCTTTTATCATGAGTGCTTCCGTGAAGCAGGAAGAAAATAATGTTGAAGCTGAAAGGGGAGTTTTGGATTCCACTCCTGTGACCTCAGTTGGGTTCCCAGTTACTAGTCAAAATGAGGAAGGGAAACGTTTGACCAATATGTCCATAGCCAGTGATCAAGTTTGTGATGTTAAATTGGATGGACTGGAGGAAGTTGAAGATGTGAAGGACATTCCAGTGGCCAGTTACATAGTACAAGGCAGTAATGATTTAATTGAATTTACAAAAAGTACTTTTACTACACCTGTTATTGATGAATGTGAGAAGGAAGATATCAGTCATATTCCATATGCTGTGAATCAAGTTCGAGTTGGTGATGAATTGGCAGACTCTCCTAAGAATTGTTCTGTTGGCAGTGTCCATAACGTTGAGATGGATTCCCTAGTGGAAAAAATTCCTGGGAAAACGGGTGTGAACGATGATGGTTTACCTGAGGTGCACCAAAATATGAAGTCTGAGGAGACCATTAACGTTGATGTTTGTCAAGTTTCTAAAAATCTAGCCTTAGAGAACTCAAAAGTAAAATTGGACCGGCTTGGTGACTCATCAACTAACCAAGTAAACTCTCATTCAGCTGTCTTTTCTAGAAATACGAAGTTAGATATGCTTGAAGACTCAAAGCAAAAGATAGACCCTTCAAATATCAAGATTAATAAGACGAAGAACCCTCATGTTTCGGAAGATCACGTTGGAGGACATCCTACACCTGGAAAGGTCAGTCATTGCTTAAATAAAGATTACTTATGCTTTAGTTTCCTCGCTGATTAAATGACAAGAATTTTGATTCAGTCTCATGAAGTTTTTTAATCTGATGAAGCAAGAACTTATTATTTTTGTTAGTCTAGATCCTATGTTCGTTATCACAATACTGGATCCCTTGTTGAAAATCTTTTTATCCTCTGACAAATATGTGAAATTTATATGAAGTCTGTTTGTCGTGTCTCATTTATTTACGTTCCAAATATTGCAGACAGATGCTTTTGAGCTAAATGAATTCTATGATGAGGTTGTTCTTGAAATGGAAGAAATTTTATTGGCCACCAGTGAGTCTCCAGGGGCTAGGTTCCCTCATAGTAACAGGGCATTACAATCACAACAATCTTTACCCTTAAGGGATGGTGGATCATCTGCTTCTACTTCTGGTACGGATGACGCATACCCATTCATTCATAATCCGCTGAGAATTGATGGGATTGAAGTGGTAGGTGCAAGGCAGAAGAAAGGGGATGTCTCATTTAGTGAAAGACTTGTTGGAGTGAAGGAATACACTGTGTACAGAGTAAGAGTGTGGAGTGGCAACGATGAATGGGAGGTTGAACGCCGATATCGTGATTTCTTTACCCTCTATCGCCGGTTGAAAACATTATATGCTAACCAGGGTTGGGTTCTACCCTCTCCATGGACCTCTGTAGAAAAGGAATCGAGAAAGATTTTTGGAAATGTGTCTCCCTCTGTTGTTGCGGAGAGGAGTATTCTTATTCAAGAGTGCCTGCGCTCCATTCTTCACCCCAGGATCTTTACCACTTCGCCAAGTGCACTAATTTGGTTTTTGTGCCCTCAAGATTCAGTTCCCAGTTTCTTCATGTCAAATATGGTAGTTCCTCAGTCTACATCTAGAGGAAGTACAGAAAACATTTCCACCTTAGGGAAGACTATATCCCTTATTGTTGAAATCCAACCGTACAAATCTATGAAGCAGATGCTAGAAGCACAGCATTACGTGTGTGCTGGTTGCTACAAACATTTTGATGATGGGAAGACTTTGATTCGAGACTTTGCACAGACACTTGGATGGGGAAAACCTCGACTTTGTGAATACACCAATCAATTATTTTGCTCTTCATGCCATGCAAATGAAACTGCAGTTTTACCAGCAAGAGTATTGCATAATTGGGATTTTACTCAATATCCAGTTTCTCAGTTAGCAAAATCATATTTGGATTCTATATACGACCAGGTAACTAAAGACTGACACCTTCTTTGATTTCTATAGCACATCTAAGTGCTTAATTGATTTGAATTACATTACTAAGTGATATGAGAAACTAATACGTTTAACTACATCGATGGGTTGAGATTACTTTTAAGTGAAGCCACCATTTCTTAGTGATTTTTTTTTTTTTCTTGCAGCCCATGCTTTGTGTCAGTGCTGTTAATCCATTCCTCTTCTCAAAGATCCCGGCCCTGCTTCACATCATGGGTATTAGAAGGAAAATAGGAAGTATGCTTTCATATGTTCGTTGCTCATTCCGTGGATCTATCAACAGAGGACTTGGGTCCCGAAGATATCTTCTTGAAAGCAACGATTTTTTCGCTCTTAGAGACCTCATTGATCTTTCGAAGGGGGCGTTTGCAGGTTAGTACATTGAAGGTGAAATAAGACAAATCTTGTTTTGTGGCTGTAATTGCCTAACTCAATACAGATTCTGATACATATTTTACTTGTTCAGCATTACCTGTGATGGTAGAAACTGTCTTGAAGAAAATCGTGGAGCATATAACAGACCAATGTCTCGTATGTTGTGATGTGGGAGTTCCATGCAATGCTCGGCAAGCTTGCAATGATCCATCTTCTCTCATTTTCCCTTTCCAGGTAGATATTTTATTAGTTTTCGTGGATCCCCAAAACATGGCTGCTTATTTTTCTCTTAAAAATAAAAAGCACAATAGATCACCAGTCAAGAAACAGCTTCCCAAAAAATATAAAAGAATGTAGACCAGATTTGGTTGCTTGTTGATCACTTGGATAAATGCAGAATTCAAGCCGGTAAAGTAATACTAAAGTTATAACACATTAATAAACAATCAGCACATTATTAAATAGGAATTATCCTTGTATGATTTCTAATAGGATCTCAAAATAAGATGAGGAGATTTGAAGGAATCCCGTGAATTGTTTGAAACGGAATTCCTTGGCGAATGGACTCAGGGAAGGTAGATATATTATAATTTAACCAATCAAGTCATTCTTCACTTTGTTTTAGCTTTGTTGATGATATATAATTGGTTGATTAGCATATTAGTTATCTGACTAGAAAAACTTTTAGCAGGAAGGCAATGTCGAAAAATGTCCCTCTTGTGAATCGGTATTCCACAAACTTTGCTTTAAAAAGCTCACTGAGTGCCATTGTGGGGCACATCTCCGGGTAGAGGACACCACAATGGGACTTGCCAAGAGGGTAGACTTTATCGGGAAGGGATTAGGCTCTGGATTGAATGTTGGATTTCTATCTGGATTGTTTACGAAAGCGAAGCCTGAAAAGCTTGGGGAGCATAAAGACAATGACAATATCATCCTAATGGGTTCTTTGCCAAGCACTTCTTTATAATATATGCCTTGTATTGGCATTGTATCATATGTAAATTTTGGCTTGATTTGAAGAGTGAATATTCATTTGTTGCAACTTTAAGACATTTTTTAGCTCAATAATTGGGCAGTGTGGCCAAGGCAACTATTTTATAGCCTATCCTTGAGATTTGAGGGCTTTTTTTCAACCCTTGGTTGGTCTATTTTTTGTAAAATAAAAGATACAAGTTTGGTTGTGTTTTTTTACTTCCCCTCTCTCTATATGCTAGTAGTCAGAGGTCAAATTCTCGGTCATGTCCAGTGCTAGCTCCACTATAAAGCGGAAAAAATTCTAGCTCGACTGAAACATCCGAAAGACGACAAATAAGACGAAGAAAACACGAATAAAGTCGGACCCAAGAAAACGACAAAGGTAAACTATGTTGGCGTAAAGCTACAACAAAAGCTACAGAAAATAAAGAACGACAAGAAAATTGGGGAGAAAGAGAGAAATAACATTAAGGAAAAAAAAAAAAAAAACCACTAAAAGAGGTTCTCATGTTATTGAAGATCGGACCCCACTCGGTGAGTTAAACCCCCTATATGCAGTGTGGAAAAAAAGTGAGAAAACTAGTGAAACAACGGTCAAAGGACAATGGACAAGAGTAACAAAAAAACGACAACCAAATGCTAAAGGCTAGAAGTAACGACAAACACATTGAAATACGACAAAAGGGACATAAAACGACATAAAAGAACGGTAGTCGCATTAAAAAAAAAGGGGGGGGGGGGGGGGGTGGGAACGCGGGAGCGACACTCAAGTAAAGAAACAACATATCCATTAAAAGGACGAAAAACGGTATAAATAAAAGAACAAATAAATTAAGAAAAGACAATAAAAGGAAAATAAATGAAATACCAATTCGAATTTCAACAGAACAACAGCTAGAAACGACAATAAATGAGAAGAAAAATGGCGTCAAACGAAAATGACAGAAGCATTGAAAAACGAACTAAAACAAAATGAAAAAAAAAAAAAAAACTATAATCTTACTAAAGATGATAATAACCCACTCCACTTAAAGTTACAGAGTTTGTCTCCCGTCCAAAGTAAAAAAAAAATAATGTAAGAACATGTAGACGACAACAGAATGACATACATGTAAGAAAAAACGACAGTAACTTTGTGAACGACTGGAACATCGAGAGGAAAACAAGATGTCACACACAAGAAACGACAATAGATTAGTTGTGCCACAAACATGATAAACGGATTACAAAGACAATTGAAACTAAATGAGACCAAGTATAATAACGGCAGCAATTGAAAATGAAAACAAAAATGACATCACGTCAAGAAATAAGGTGCAAACAAAAGGAGCACACGAATAATTGAAACATAGAAGAACAACGTTCTTAAAATAAAAGAGAGAGAGAGAGAAACAAAGACAAAAACTAAAGAATGATTGAAACCTTAGGCCAAAAAAAACTAATGACAAACAATAACTAAAAATTATAAAAATCAAGCAGTTATAAGTATAACTTAATGGTAATACCATACTTAATTTAAGACTGTACAAAAATATCTATCACCTGTTTGTCTGACATCAAAATCACCCTTTAGGCACATAGAGTGCATTCAACCCGTCCTTATAGTCGGGTGGTTATAGTTTGAGTTTTTAGAGGGCGGTTTGAAATCATCCTACTCATCCCTATTATTTAAAAAAAAATCCCGTGTCTAATAGTTTCTAACTTAATACTCAACAACTTATAGTTTAAACCTTACATTATATAAAATAAAATAAATATTAAACTTTGAGATCAAGTGTTTAGCTCTTATTAAATATTCAAATTACTTGTAAAGTCCAAATATATCTTGAATTACATTTACTCTTTATCTAGCAACTTTACTAGTTGCTACTTTGCATGATTGCTTCAAACTAGGTATTGCTCTTTATGAACTTGAAGTTTGGATTTTTTTTTTTTTTTTAGTATTTGGATATTGAATTTGGAAACTTGGATGGCTGATAATGGGTTATTTACATGAATATCTAAATTGGAGACTATGATTTCAAAAATGTCTATTTTTTTTAATTTACATAAATGGCTAGATTGATACTCATAAAGACCATATTGCCCTCTCATAATGAATTGAAAATAAATAGATAAATAATTGTTAGAAAGAAATCATAGCATATATAAACCATGTAGCATGCGAAAAACAGTTAGTACAATAAATAACTAATCATTAAGGTAAATTAAATACAATAATTATGATAATTATAATAATTATTTAAAAGGTGAACAATTAGACTAAATATGTAAAAAGTAAACACAAAAATTATTATAAAGATTATATATAAATATAATCATTATAATAAAGACATAAAAATTATATTAATCACATAAACGATTGTATCAAACATGCAATAAATAAATACGAACACTTTAGTAAAATTCATCATTATAGTAAAACAAAATAAACAAAAAAAAAAAGGAAAAAAGGAGAATTTAAATAAAAGAGAAATAATGTCAATTTTAGTATAAGGAGACAAATTAGGTACTACAAATATTTGTTTTTAATTCTTAAAAAATAATATTTATGTAATAAAATTAAAAACAGACATATTTTAAAGCAAGACTTTAAAATGGACTTTTTTGTATAATAATTTTGTCTAGTAAATAGGTTTTGGAAATTTGGACGTGAGAGTATATACCTTATTAAATATGACATGATTATGAAATTTAATTTTAAATTAAAATGCTTAGTTCAAATTATTTTATCAAATATTATATATCAATAATCATATTTAGTTTTTATTATTTATATTAAATACTTTCAAACTCTAGTTAAAATCTTAAAAAAAAAAAGATAGGTATGAAAAGTAAACCGTTTAATATATCGCCTATGCCATCTATCAAAAAACTATCCAAACTACTTAAAATTTAGGTCATTACAATTTGAAATTTTCACAACCCATCGTAAAACAAACCACCTAAACAGTTTAATAATCATCTAATTTACCCGTCGTGCGTCCTTACTTAACTCTACCTAAAAGTATACTACAGAGTTCGAATTTTTCAATCCTAAATTAAAAGCGGGTGAGAAAAAGTAGAAAATTAATATATATATATATATATATTTATAGAGAGACAGATGCCGTAGATGACAATAATAAACAATACACACAAGCTACACGCGAGAAAACGACAGAATACTTGAAAAACAACATCAGCAACAAAAGCGAGGATAAACGACAACAAGGACGATGGAAACCATAATAAAAGGAAACGACGACTACCAGAAAGATAAAATGGAGACACATTAAAAAATGCTAAAAGAAAGAACTAATCGTTTGTGTTTTGCACAAATGCAACCTTCCATTTTATGTTTTCAAAAATAAAACTTTCTTAATGGTGAAATATTTGTGTTAACGTGCATTAAAAAAAAAAAAAAAAACCTTAGCATAACACAATATCATTGTGTTTGAACAACCTAGAGGATTCCCAAAAAAAATTAATAATAATAATAATAATAATGATAACCAAAAATACCCTAAAACAACAATAAAAAAGACTAATTGCATGTGGTTTTTAGTATAATCTAGCTATAATTTCTCACTTAATTTTATTATGAGAGGTAAAATTTGAATCCCTTTACCCCATGTTGTTAAAAAAAAAAAATTGAAAGAAACATTTTAAAAAAGAAGCAACTAGAAAACGACAGCAAGTGGAACCTCCCAAGATCCCAACCTCCCTGAGATTTGTTGCTTGCATACTACTATAGATTTTCCATCGCATGTAAGATTTCTTTTTTGGTAGCAAAAATTAATTACGTGGGGCCTTAGACGAAGAAAAAACATTGCAGAATACGCAAAAGAACATCGCCTTCTAACAAAAATTAATTAAAAAAAAAAGAGAGAAAAAAAATCCAGTTGTCGATGACTCAATGGTTTTGTTCACGAAGCTTAAGAAATAGTAGTTGTTCGGTTATTGTTGAGTCTTTTCCAAGCAAGTGGAAATTAGGAATCTTTCTTTTGGGTTGAATAAGTCCTAAGTCCTATCAAAATAAAATGAAAACAGTTAGTCTAAAATTTCAAAAGCATGTAACAAATCAATTAATGTGGTTAATCTCTTCTGAGTCAGCACTTTTTCAAAAGTAAAAAGATGTCCTTATTCCTCATGTCACACCATGTTTGACGCCTCTTTTTCAATGGGCATTAGGTGGTACATTTATTGGAATAGAATGGCCAATTGGGATAGTTTAATTAGGGGGTGTTCCAATTTAATTAGAGGGTGGTTGGTAAACGCATTATATTTTAATTGTATTTAAATGAAATTTATTTTTTAAATGTTGTATTTGGTTGAAAAGTATTTGTTTTGTATTTGAATGAAATATGTGTTTGGATGAAAAGTATTTTAGAGTTAAAAAGTTGATGTGATTGGTAAAAATAGAGATAAATAGTGGAGTTGAAAAGTTGATGTGATTGTTTTAAAAACTTTTAAATAGTAATTATTTTCGTAACACTGTTATAAAATTTGTATTTAGTGTAAAATTATATTGTATTTGAATGAAATTAAAATGTAATTTTTTTTTTGCCAAACGGCACCTTAGTATATAAACTTAAACTTTTAATATTACCTTTTGATTTTCTTTTTAAAATTAGAGCAAGAACTTTTTCTTTTGCCCTTTTTTTTTTTTGGCTTCTTTTCCTTTTTGACGACCTTGTTAATCTGCAAAGAAACTTGAGATTAAAATATTGTAAATTGTTTTTGAAAACATGAATTTATTCTCTTTGCGGGGATCTAGAGTAGTACAAATTTGTGTGTGATCCAACTTAGCCTAAAGAACATTATGCCAATTAATAAAAACTTTAGTGGCTTTGATTTATGTATAAATTGGAAGTGAACCTATCAACGTATCAAAAAGTATTACAATATGGAAAATGATTGTTAAGAAAGTGCAAAAAAGGCTTAGTGGAATAACAACCCTTTTTGTGAACATTGATACCCACAAGCTCATTTTCAAGCCTCAATTATTGCGTGTATGTATAAATATAAATATACACATATATAGACATATATAACCTTTGTTTCTTTTTGATTCCCCCAATAAGTATTACCAAAAGTACAAATATTTTAATACTCAATAACTATCATTAGAATTGATTGAGTTAGAATGTTGAGATTTCTCTGGGATGAGAATAACATGCTGCCTAGTAGTGACCACCGATGGTCCATCATCCTTATCAACAAGATCTTGATTTGATTTTAAGTTAGAATTAGTTTTACTATAATGGTCAGCGTTATATGGACTTGTCCAAATGGGGGACAATTGCTTTGAATTTGATCAATTGAGGTATTTTAAAAAAATATATTTTATAGAATATACTAATTTATTTATTTCTTCATTCAATTTGAAGTAGAATCTTTCATATTCTATCTCTGTATTTCTGTATTCTATTTCACACATGAGAATACTTTTCATCCTCAAACTCTCAGGCTATACCATTCTCTACTCTTTCAATCTTTTCTATATTCCAGAAAAAAAAAAAAAAGAATATCAAACAGATGAATAATAAAATTTCCGGGGTGGTAATATTAGTTAAGTTAGTGGCACGAATTTTGACAAAATTTTCCAAACAACAAAACTTACAAAAAATAAAACTAAATTGAAATAAGAAGAACAGAGTTAATATTCTAAAGAAGAAGGGGGACAAAAGAAAAAAAAAAAGCAAAGGTATTTGAGAAAGAGTATCTCTCTATGAATTTCTTTGGAATTTTTGTATACTTACAAACTATGCCACTCCCTAAAGGGGAGAGCTCTATAAACAAACTAAACTAAGAATGTTGCTTTTCTTGTACATCTTTTATCTTGTGTGTCATCCAAAAACTTACTTTAACAAATAGTGTATTTCTAATCTTTTTTCTCTTCTCTCTTCTTCTTCGTCCACAAAGAATATCTTTAATGATTTCTTCATAAATGTTCCCAAATTACCTCTCACATTGGTAAGTATTAGGATACCTTGTTGAGTAGATATGGCGTTTCAGCTTTATTATCAGCGCAAAAATTCCATAGCATGGGATATGCAGTAGACCCACCGAGAAGTACCTTCAAATTCCATATCAGTCAAAGGGGAAAAAGGTCAATTCTTTTGCTCAACCATATGTAATAATCCCAATTGCTTGAAGACAAAAATGGATTAGTTGAATTAAAAAATTAAATCAGCTTTTTTGTTGACATTACTTACCATAGTGGAGCATATGAAGATGACAAGTCAAGGAATGGATATGGCCACCTGATTTTCAATCACCAAAAAAAAATAAATTAATTAAATTGATAAACATTTCAGCTATATATATGCATCAAACTTTTTTTTTTTTTTTCTGTTTTTCCTTACCAAAGTTTAACAGAAGCATGAACAATCCACTGGCAGGCAACGTATAAGACTGTCCATAGGAAAAAATATCCGACTCGGAACCATGGAAATCGCTGAAAGGCAAAGATAGAATCAAAATCTGGTAGTGTCATTAACAAGAAGAGCTAAAATTCTTATGGTTGACACTTGAGATGAATGGTTAAGTATCAACTAACCAAGCAATTCAAAGCCGTCTCGCCAAGCAGGAAAACAGCATTGATTGTGTGCATGTTGATGATCAGCTGCCATAAGAAGGATTATATCATGTTTAGCAACATAATTATGCATGACTTAGTTAATCCTAATTATGTGATAACAGATTTTTTTAATCGTACAAAATCTGTCCCTAATATTGGATCCTGGCGTTTCGATTAAACACATGGAGATTTTTTAAATTATCCCTTATTTGGTGGATAAATATGTATATTAAAAAAAAATGAAGGAGAATTTTTACTTACAAAGTTTAGGTTGTAGTCTTTGATGGTAAGAAATGGGACTATAATGAACCAAAAGACACAATCTGTAAGGACAACAGCACCTGCGTTCATCTGTTTAACATAAACATAAAAAAAAAAAAGGGAAAATTATAGCATGTAAAATGCTTAGAAACAACATCTGAATTATGTCCTACTAGCTGACAATGATTCTTGATCAACATACCTGGAAAATTATCTGGAAAACATAACTCAAAAATCCAGCGGGTTGGCGGGCGTTATGTCCTGCATTGAGGGGGCCTAAGTTCATGTCTCTGTTGGATGTGTTGGACTTGGACAGTACAAGAGCAGGAGTCGTGTAAGTCCCTTGCTCTGCATCTATTTCCACACAATCAACCTTGTCTCCACTAGCTTTCTTATGATGTCGGTAGCAACCGCGCATCGACAGCAATGATCCGAGCTACACGAAAAAATCACATACATGGGATAGAAGAAAGAGATTGAATAAAACAGAGGATGAATGCAAAATTATTTTTTTTTTAAATCTATTTGAAGCCCTAATAACTTACCCCAAAATAGATGGTAACCAATGTAAAAGTCCACCTGCCCAAATTAAAAACGTCCCCTGTTAGTGTCTATGAAAAGATTTCTATATACTATCACATTTCATGTTATCACTGACCTCTGATCTATATTTATAGAATGAATTGATTGTAAATTATAATATTTTATGTCCCCTTATTCATTGTAGGGAAAACGAAATTTATATAATGACAGCAAATCACTCTGATATCATTTAAGAATAACAATTCTTATTGTACCTAAAAAGTTGATTTTGGTTCGAATCATTGTCAAAAGTAATAAAATGATTTTGTTGATGCATTCAAGAAATTAAACGAATTTATATATTATACATATGCATTCAGTTGTTTTTTCCTTCATTTTTGCAAGTCCCTCAATCAATCAGCAGAAACTACTGAATTCATCTTTATGATAACATTGTCCAAAAAATGCATATACGATGAAACCAAAAATCCACCAAAAAATTAAAAGAAAAACATTGAGATTTATACCAAACATATAAATTTAGCTACAACTTTTTAAAATCATAATTAAGCAAGGAAAAGAGAAAAATCAAAAGGGGTAGTTTTCTTACTGAGTATAGTAATAAAAAATGGCACCTCCATCTACAGAAGCAGTGATGATGAGCAGAACCAAGAGCACAAAGAAGGCAGTCAGCCTAAAAGCCAGCAGCCAAGCAGGGTGGATGTTTTTCAAGCATGGCTTCCAAGTCTCATCATCATACAACACTCCCGGCGACGACGCTTCTTCCTCGGCTTCCCCTACATTAGTACCGTGTCGATTTGAATTTCGGAAGCCTTCGAATTTCAGTATCAGAAGGACAGCCATTGTCAATGAGAGCAAGACCCAAATGGCACATAGCAACACCCTCCAGTTCAGCCAGTAACTCGAAGCCGTCGTGTCGCCAGTCATGATCGGCTGCCAAGAACTTCCTGAGGATCCTGTTAGAAAACTCATGACTGTTATTTTGTTTTTCTCCTTTGTTTTTCTGTGTTCTTCAGTTGTTTGTTCTTTCACTAAAATCTGGGGCTAAATTGGTATGCACTTTGCTCCAATGTGTCAAAAGGGGAAGAATATGAATTGGTATTTTAAGGGAAAAATGCATGGAACACAAAAAATACGAACTCTACAGAACAAAAAAAAATGTGTGTAACCAAAGAATGAAAGAAAAGAACAACAAGAACAAAGTATTACTGCACAGAACAGACTCAGGAAAGAAGAAATATTGAGAAAAAAGCAAAGGGAACAACTTGGTTGCAAAAAGCGAATCTTCAATGCACAAATATACAACAAAACTCTTAAATTCAAAAATTAATGGAAACCCAAATCAAGAAAATATCTGATGAGAGTAATGGCATAGAAATCTACTAAGGGGCTTTAAAAAAGGTGACATTTAAGAGGAGGTTTGAAAGGAAAGGTGTCAAGAGTTATGGATTTTTCCTATTTCAATAAGCTTTGCTAGAAGAAGCTAAGGAAGATTTTGGATCTAATAGAGAAGCTCAAAACGAAGAAAACCCCATGTCATATTTCTCTGCATTAATGCCTGAAGAATATTGGATTCCAATTTTTAGGTGGTCATTTTTCATATAAGAGATTGAAACCGACATTTTCATTAACCATGAAGGAAAAAGGGAGAAGAAGAAGAAGAAGCTAAACTTCAAGCAAAGGAAAAGTTGATACTTACAAGGGAAAGAAAAAGAAAATAATAAATGTGGTGGTGTACGAGAGGAGGTGGATAGAGATGCTTTGCTTCTATCCCTTGAAGAGAAAAACTATTAGCTAGCTAGAGAGAGAAAGAAGAGAGAGAGAAGAAGAAGAAGAAGAAGAGGCTGTGAAAACATGAAAGGGATTTATGCTTTGAGCATAAGCTTCTTTTCTCTCTTTTTTTTTTCTTTTTCTTTTTTCTTTTGCCATTTTGTAATACCACAGTTTCTCATCAGTCACAATCTCCAAATATCCATGCAAATATTGAAATTCCCTGAGTAGGACACATATTTTGCATGCCTTTTGTCACCTTTTCTAGGATAACAATCTTGATTTTCTATTTTTAAGTAAATTGTTTCTATGGGGTTTAGCTTATGTCTTTGTTTCGATATTGCAAAACACAAAAAACTAGAGAGTGGACCAGAGATGGGAGAACAAAAAATTTTATTTATTTATTTATTATTATTATTATTTTGTGTTTTGTGTGTGTGTGTGTGTGTGTGTGTGTGTTTTTTTTTTTTTTTTGGATTTTATGTTCAAGGAAGATTCTGTTGGAGTGCAAGGATAGTTTTGGGGTGCCGTGAACTGCTCTTGCCAAGCCAATAAGAGGAATAAACCGACTGCCAAGCCAAAGTTATGTTTGTGTGTCTGCATTCTGCAGCGGTTGCAGTTATGGTGGGGCCCAAAAAATGAAATAATGACCTGGACCTTTGACACTTGTGCCATGATTCATTAATCAGCGGGGAAAAATATTTGTGGGGTCAGAAGAGTTTTTTCTTTTTTCTTTTTCCTTTTTTTTTTGGTTGCTAAAATGGGTAAAGAAGAGTTTGTGAAATTATTAACTTATATATCTTATTTTTTTATGAAATTATTTTTTAAAAGCTTAATAACCTCACATCAATTCTAATATTAATTTTTTAAATATTAATTTATATATTATATTTTTATTAAAAATATAATCAATTAATTTAATAATACTTTAAATATTTATTAATTAAATGATAATAACTCGTATATCATATAAATTAGTATTCAAAAATTAAGATTAAAATTGTTTTCTTAATATTTTTGTTTTGAAATTTTTTTTTTACTGCACTAATATATCTTGAATTTATCGTAAAAGTATAATGTCTCTTGAACTTTTAATCATTAGGAGAAGTCAGTATAGTATTATTGTTAAACTATGTTTGTAATTACATAATAGTGTAAAGTTTTTTATGTAAATTAGTAACTGACTTTTACATGCGTCGATGATTAAGTGCATAAAATGTCTTTAAATCAATGTTACCTAAATGACCTTTAATTAATGCTTTTAATTAATAATCTATGTGCAATTTGTATGTCAATTTTTGTCTAAAAATCAACATATCTACATTTTAAAATTTAAGGTGCTTAGGTGTTTTGTTTTTGAGAATGAATGAAACAATAAGCAGATAAGAAGAAATCTAAAACGTTCATTGTTAAGCTAACCAGTGTTAAATTGGTTGTTAAAGATAAAGTGAGTTAAAGAAGAGATATCATACTCAAATTCTAAAAACATCTAGTAATGTAATATAAAACTAGAGTCATTTAAAAAAAAAAGGATGTTTAAAATTGTATTATCGAGAATAAGTTCAAATCTCTTGTCTGCATATTTAAAAAAAATACATACATATAAATTTTCATCTACATGCTATAATTTTTTTGGTATCTATGTATTAGAAAAAAAAAAACAGATCATTGGCACAAGAAATTAAAATAAAAAATTAGTTAAATTAAAGGAACTATGAAACATCTACAGCTAAATCGAATAAAAATTGTGTAGTAGGAGTACAAAGAAAATAGTTTTGGTATTTTACCATGTAATTTTCCTAAATTCAAATAGGTGTTTTTTTTTTCCTCTAAATCTCCAAACCATTTTTCTAGATCTTTCTCTAACAATAATTTCACTCTTGATTTTATTATGAGTAAGAGAGTTCAATCTTTTCATCCTCAATTTCAAAAATAATTTCCATATCTTATTTGGCCAAATCTTCAATTATGCAATAACTTTTGCAAAATATAATTTTACATGAGAATTGTAAGGTTATTTTTATAAAATTGTAAGGTTATTTTTGTGGAATAACTTTTATGGAATATAATTTTACATGAGAATTATAAGGTTATTTTTATAAAATTATATGAATAATTAATATTAAATTAGAAAGAAGATTATACGTAATGGTCAAACTATAGAACATAAGAACAATGTTAGAGACATTAATTTTGATATTAATTTTTTAAGTACCAACTCATATGTCATATTTTTATTGATGGATACAATCAGTTAATATGATAATATTTTAAATATTTATCAATAATAAAATAATAATTTATATGTTATATAAGTTAGCACTTAAATTATAATAAGGGTTTACATCTCTAATATTCTTTAAAATATTAAATGAATACTGTAAAATATAAAATTGAAGCCTTATGCATCTTACTTTGTGCCCAAATGGCGTTAGAGCAAATATTATTAATTGAGCAATAACGCTCAGCAATGATTTAACTAATCAAAGAAAATCAGGGAAATGTGGGGCCCATATAGCTTTAGATTATAGGGACCCACACATGTTTTCTCGTTTGCAAGGCCGTCTTTTTTGCATGGGCTGGCTGGCTGGCTTGGCTTGTTGGAAACCGCTTTGTAATTTGATTGGTCAACCGGTCGTTTTTGTACGTAGAAAAAGCAATCATCACGTGTTTCTTTTTTAGCTTTCAGTTAAAGAATTGAGATTGCGTTGCTGATTCCTGATTGGATTGAAATACTGGGACCCACGCTTGACCACCGCCTTGACTTGGCGGTCACACCTTTCTTCGCATGCACACGCGCCTACGTGATCAGAACCACCTCCCCTAAATTTCCTACTGAATTTACTAAAGTAGCCCCTACTAATGCGTGTTTATTTGACACATATTTTTAGGTTGTTTTTAGCTTTGTTAATCCGTAGTTGTTTTTGAAGTGTTAGGATGATTTGTTACAAGTAATTTTAATATTTAAAAGTATTTTTAATTAAAGTTACAAAATTTGAATTAACAAGGTTTTTGATGAGGTTTGAATTAGATTTAGAGGGTGTTTAGGAGAGATACTTGGAGATTTTTTTTTGGTTGAAAAAAAGTTGTTTTGGAAAATATGTTTGGAAGAAAAAAACTATATGTGATGAAAAAATAAAAAATTTTAAAAGTTTTTTTTAAAAAAATCAATATAAATATTGTTTTGTTCCTCTCAAAATTTTATGCAATTTGAAAAAAAAAAAACATCTCATTTGGACTTGTATATACAAAGTTATGTACTTTAAAAATTTAGAATTTACTATAGCGTTTTGAAGATATAAATAGTGAAAAGTGAGGTTGTGTTTTGAAAAAAGTGTTTTGGAGAAGGTAAAAGTGTTACTCCAAACACCCTTTTAGTATTGGATGTGGGATTTTTCATCTTTAATTGAGGCTTATATGAGCTTTTCATCATTAAATTAGAAAATGTTACCATAATTTAGAAAACTTGAAAGGTAAATCGCCGAAACTAAAGTTTGAAGGGGGAGCTTCCAAATGTTGATAAATATAGGGGATAATGCAATAACGCTACAAATCCTATAATATGGGTCTATCTAGATCATGGATTCAAATCTCTATTTCAAACAATAAACTCAAATTAGAAAATAAAAATAAAAAACATTATACTAAAAAGCTTGAAAAATATTCAAAATAAGGAGCCAAACCAGAGCTTAATATAATATAGTTTGTTTCATTTTTTTTCCTGAGGAATATAGTTTGTTTTCAATGCAAAACTTTTATACATAATAAGTACTCACCATTCACAAAAAAGAAATAAAGAAAGAAAAAGAAAACAAAAATCAGGTTAGATTTGCAAAGTGGGTCCTTTGCTAGGGAACCCACTTAGGCTTAAAAAAGAACAAAAAAAATTACGTGGAGCCATAGGACGTTGTGATAAAGTATCACTAATAGGATCACCAAGAGGTCGCTTGTAATTGATCTAAAACGAGTAAAATGGCCTACTATTGTGTCAAAAAGTTGTTTTGATAGAAATATTGTGCCGATAAAGCTAAACACAGGAGGTCACCGACTTTAATGGCTTTTACATATAAACTTTGAATGATATCCAAATCCAAATTCTGAACCATGAAAGATAAAAAAAGAGGGTGCGCATTGAAAAGATAAAAGAAAAAAGACCCAATTGTTTTATGCTTTATATATGCTATATATACATATATATGTATATATGTGTGTGTGTTTTGTTGTTTGGAATACACTGTAAAGCAGAGTTTCCAACAAGTCATATATTTGGTCGTGTCCAAGTTTTGAAAATTCATGAACCCAAGAAAAAACAGAGACTACCCCCAAGTGGCATGTGACCATCCATTTTGGGACTGTGACTAAATTGGGAGCCAAGCTATACCACAAACTTTTGAAGGACGCCACAAGTCGAATAACTTGGGGATTGTGGTAAACTTACTTGCCAAGTTACATATGCATGAAAATTCTCTTCGTTTTTTTGACTCCTGGCCACTTGGTTTTTGAGAGTCTTGGTCGTCAACGGATATCGCGTGGAGTGTTCTGTTTTATTAACGGAAGGCCCGGGGTTATTTAAGCGGATATGGGACGGAGAGTTTTCGATATAAATTTTAATATTTGAGATCTAAGGAATCGTTTAAGGTGGTGATTAAGACAGAATTTTAAAAATTGATTTGATAATATGTATTCGGAGAGTTGTGAATTGGAAATAAAATATGATATAAAAAATAGTATGAAAAATTTGTAATGTATTTTTAGAATATATGTATAATATGGACCTTATTTTTGTTCATTTTGCTTTGTTGTGTGATTTAAAAGAAATCATTTTATTTTGATTTAAAATAAAAAAGTTTTTATTTTTTTTAAGTTGGAGTTTTATAAAAAGTTAAGAAAAAGAAATGAGATGTAGATATTGTGAAATTTGAAGTTGAGTCTACATGAAGTTATTCTAAATGAAGACTAAGAGGGTGTTTAGATAGAGTTTTGGAAATATTGATTTTGGAAATCAGATATGATTTTGAAGATTGTACTTGAAATAAATATTTTAGAAAAAATTTGTTATAAAAATAAAAGAATTTGAATTATAAATTATGTGATAAAAAATTAATATCTGAGAATACATATAAATATTGTCGAAGATTTAAAAAAAATATTAGAAATAAATAAAATTTAACTTGAAGGTACTAAAATCATATTTTTAAAACAATAATCCAAACGCGCCTTAAGAGTGCTTTCATATACATATATATATATATATATATCTCTCTAATAAGGTAGAGTCATGTGAAGAAAAAAGTTTGATTGTAGGAGGAGTCAGGTAGACTGGTAGGTTGAGACTTGATGTAATTTGCCTGCCTCTCCGATGAGTCAAACATTCATTTGGAGAAAAACAGTGTTTTCTACATACATGTATATCATGAGAAAATTATAAAAAAGCTCTTGAAATATTATTATTTGGAATGTGATTTTGAGCCTTTTTTTTTATTTTGATATAGTTTTTGAGATTTAACGAACTATAACTGTATATGCTGTAAGAATTTATTTATTTTAACATACTCTATCATAATATTTCCTTATGTATTAGTTATTCAACTTATATTATATATTTTTGGGAAGTATTGTTTAAACTATTAGATCTTACTACAATCGGATTATGATTAAAGGAGTTCTTGTGTTGTGTATTATAAATTTTTAAGATAAATATTTATAAATTAGACTGATAAAAAATTAAGCAAACAGTTAAAAAGCAGTTTTTATTTATAGTATATAGCAAAAACAAAAAACAAAAACAAAAAATCATAGTGTAAAAACTCTCTATAAATGCATTTTTTGTCTACTACTAGAGTAGTTACTAGCTAGGCAAAAACAAAAGCATGAAGTACCAAATAAGTAGATGAAATCTCAACCGTAAAAAATATATCTATTAAAGCTTAAAACCCATTAGCTATGTGGGATTCCAAAAGCTTCAGAAAACACTTTTGTACTTTTGTTCACTTGATATTCAAGTAACAGTGAAGTGGGTTTCACATGTTTCCCTAAATTAATCAAGGTAACCGGAAAAAATAACAGAAAAAAAAAATGAGGTAGAATTCTTTGTTAAAGTATACAAACATACCCCATTAATGGAATACTATTTTAAATCCAATGGTAGAATTCTTTGTTAAAGCATACAAACATACCCCCTTAATGAAATACTATTTTAAATCATTGGATTTGCATCATATTCTGTCAGTTACACGTTATGTTATGAATTGAGATTCAAATGAAAATCATAGTTTGTATATACATGCACATATGCATATATTTCACTCTTAATGGTTGAAAAAAATATTTTTTGACATGCAAAATGTATAATTATAACGATAAAAAGATAAACAGGCATATTTTGTAGAGAGAGAGAGAGAGAGAGAGAGTTCTTACCTAATTTCATGTTGATCAACTTGATAGTGGAGAGGTAGGCCTAAGAAGAACCTGCAGCTGAAAAGATCTAGTAATTGTGGTCTGGAAAATAAGTGTTCAGCTGCAAATGAGCTTCCAAGCTTAAGGAAATTTGAAGTTTATTTAGGCTCTTCTACATATGAAATGGCTTAATATTGAAGTTAATGATGTTTCACATGAATGGTAAGGTGGTGCTTGACGTGCATATTGTTTCCATGATTTAGGCAACGCAATGCGGAGCGCAAGAGGAAGACATATTTCGTGTCCCTTATATGAATATATATATATATATATTAGAGCATAGAATGTGATTAGGAGGAAAATACTGTTGAATATATGTTTATGAATCAGCAAAAAAACAAATTAAGATGAATATTCGAGTACATAATAAAAACAATAAGAATCGACTTCTAAGAACGTGACTCTGTCATTTTCTATTTTTGGGTGAATGTGATAACTGTCATTTTCCTCTCTGTGTGTGTGTAAATGTATTAAATGTATACATGTTCTACTTTTCAATTAATTTCTTCCGTGGAAACAAATTTACTTTCAATACGTAAGTTCTTGAAAATTACTAATATATACTTGTATAAAATGGAATATTCTTTTTTTACTTAAAGTCGGGGATTGAAACTTTATGTATTTTGATAAAATCAATAAATTATCACTAAATTGTATTTGCAACCATAATTATACAATACTGTTATACAGACAAATGCAAGTTTTTGAGAAAGACTGGAATTATACAAAAGTTATGGTTTAAAGTAGGAATATTGTTTTAACAGAAAGGAGAACGGAGGAATTATAATTCAACTTATTCAATAATTCAACTCTTGTTACACAGCTTGAAATCATATTTTACTCCCTGAAATGGTACTAGGGTCATATTTTTATGTAATACAAATTGGCCAGGCTTGATCAGTAGCAAAAAAACAAAACAAAAAAAATTGTTGGGTGGAATAATAAAATACTACATATTATTTTGTCCAACAATTATAATTTTTTTGTAGTTTATTTTCTATTATATTTTGTTACTTATTCCATGCCTGGAAGGGTAAAACGTGGTTTAGATACACATGTACTGGCTCTAGCTTATGATTTGCACTTTGCAGGGAAGTTAACTCATTATCAAGAGCCAAGGAGTGGTGATGTCTTTTTCAAGCATTTAACTAGCCAAGTTAATTTAAAAAAAAAAAAAAAAAGCAAAGCAAGAAAAAAAAAGTTAATAATGCAACCATATTAGAAAAATTAAAAAAAAAATTTCAAAATAAAAAAAATCAATAGGAGTGCCTTGATTTTTAGCTTCTAGCTTCTGCTTCTCATTTTTGACAACGAGTAGCACAAGACACTAATTCTAATTTAATTAGATCCTTTTTTATCAAGTAATATAATAATAAAATTTCATATTTAAAGACAATTTGACATAGTAATTTTTTAATATATATTAATATGAAAAAAATGACAACTTACTGTAGATAAAATAAAAATGTAAGGATTAACATTGATGTATTTAACATTATTCATAATATAACTAAAAATAAATGAAGCGGAAGATTGGATTAGAAAATAATTATCAGCTTAAATTAATAACCAATCTTACTGGTTATAGTTTTTATTTTAAAGGAAATGAACTTTTAACTCATGCCAAAAGTGTGAAGATGAAGTTCCCACTTGATCTTAACCAACGGACTCTCGATAAGGGTAGCCCATCATAACCAACCTTCTCTAACTAAAGATAACAAAGATATTCCACTTGATTTATAATAGTGTTCAAATTCAAAACTAGTTGGTCGTCCAAAGAGAAAGCATGAGGACGTCTTTTCTTCCCCCTTTGGTTTGGCCCCATATTATTTTACCGGAGAATTATGTGGCAAGCTAAGACAAAAAAAATAAAAAATAAAAAAATACAGGTGTGACACTAATTTTGATTTATTTAGATAGTCATATAAAGTTTGATATGAGTTTGACATGATTAAGAACAAAAATGGTGTAGTACTACCCATAGAATAATTTTTGTCAACCCCACCTTAGAATTCTGCTCTTGGCTACAAGGATAAAACGTGGAATAGCCAAACAAAAGACTAAAATAAACCTTTAGCAGAAAATTATACAAGAAAGAGGGGATTGAAAAACCTCAACAAAGTCAACAACGTCTTGTCTCAGATTTCATCCATCTACCGATCAATGGTTAAGCATCCTATTGACTGCAAATCCTTTGGGGTGAAGACACAAAATTTTTTGGTAAAGAAGTCGGCTCCGAAAGCACATTCATCCCAGTTCTAGGCTACGGTCGGTATACCATGTCAATCATTAAATTGGATTTCATTCGTAGAAACTTGCAATAAAAGCTATACATTTCTTTTTACAAATTGGTTTTTCATTTCACATCACTTTTCAATCATCTTCCATTTAGACCAACCAGAAAACTCGATGAGTGGAAACTTATTCCCAGTAACGAGATCATTTTTACACTCACATATGCAGAATATAATCAATGACTTCCTTTTAAAGCCTTCAGTAACTCTAACCGACTAGATTCCTTCATCTCTCCTAGGCGACGTGGCCGTTCAGTTCTCAAAAAGTGTCGTTTTCATCTCCAAGAATAGACAGGGAAAATGGGGCAATGGCGACGTTGAAAGATTGTACTCCTACCCTATCAATGTGTTTCATCTCAAAATCACCTTCCTGCAATCAAACAAGCCAAATAAATGTAGTTTCCACTTAGCAGCGTCAAATTATCTATGGACTCATCGTTAACAAGAAATTAACCTCATCCAACAATCAATACACCTAAGTAGCTTTTCAAAACACTTCAAGTTTTATCCATATGTTATCCAAATCAAGAATATTGTTCCTACAGGAATGCAACAAATATTCTAACGTTTATTGTTTAGCACCTCCTCCTAAATAACTAATATAACAAGGACAATTCTTCAATTTCCATAAAAAAAAAGGGGGGACCATACAATCATAGAAGCACTATTCACAGCAGTCTGAAAGTGTCTCTTTACTACTATATTAATGTTTAAATTGAATGAACTATGATTTTAAAATAGTTCCCACAGGAATGGGGTAAAAAAATCATTCAATCTTACCATTCTGCCATTGGGAGTGCTTAACGGGCATGCAGATGAGTATTCAAAACTAGTCCGAGGAAGTATTACTGGCTGTTCACCAATAACACCAATCCCCCTGCAATAAACAAAATAGCATATGATCGAAACAAAAATTGAAAGATGCGTAAACGTGCAAAAGATGGAATTGAAAAGAAGTAACTAACCAGACATTCTCAGTTTTCCCATTGGCATCAGTTATAATCCAGTGCCTTCTAAGAAGTTGAACAGAGCGCTCCGAATTATTGGTGATACGAATTCGGTAAGCAAAGAAATAGTGCCCCTTTGACGGCTGGCTCCGGCTCTCTATATACACACTCCTCACCTGAACTCTGATGCCCTGAAAAGTCAAGCTTTAGTTAATATAAGTAGTAGTTACTTGGTCTGTACTCTTAATCTAAATATAATTACAGTAATGCTTTGTCTGAAAAAGAAAGTACTTCCTATGTAGTAAGTCTTGCCCAACCATCCTAAGGCATGAAAGAAAAAGACATCTATGAGTGAAAAGTTTCCAGCAATTTCTATGTTAAAATTGAAGAAGAAAGGAGGTCTGGGTTTCGGAAATTTGAAGAAGAAAATTCTGGCTTTACTGGGAAAGCGGTTATGGAGATTCCCTTTAGAACAAGATTTGCATGGGCTAAGGTTGTTAGAAGTAAATATGGGCTGCAATCGAACGGATGGGATTCAAAAATTGTCACGAATGGATCCTCTAGAAATCCTTGGAAATTCATATCTCAGGGCTTGTATGATTTCAAAAATAATGTCTAATGGAGAGTGGGTGTGGGAAAAGGGATTATGTTTTGGAAAGATAAATGGTGGGGGAATCTTCCTTTTGAGTCTTCTTTCCCTAGGCTTTTTCGTGTTTCTTCTATTCCTAATGCTGCTATAGACGACATTATCTCTAGGAACGGTAGTAAAGAAGTGAACTGGAATTTTGGTTTTAGAAGGAGATTGAATGATAGGGAGTTGGAAGAATTACATTCCTTGTTACAATTACTTGATTCCTTTTCTGCTAATTCGTCTGTTCCAGATGGTAGAGTGTGGGTCGCAAATCCTTTAGGTGTTTCTTGCAAATCTTATTTTGAAAACCTTGTGGAAAGTGTGGGTAGTCCAAATTTTTAACCTTTTCGATTAATTTGGAAATCTTGTGTCCCCTATAGAATTAAAGTGTTTGCATGGCTGGTTTTCCATGGGAAAATAAATACTTGTGAATTGGTTCCGCGGGGAAATCCTCATGTGGCTCTCTCACCTTCATGGTGTGTCATGTGAAAAGAGGACGGTGAATCTCTAGACCACTTGTTGCTTCATTGTAAAGTGGCCAGACAATTGTGGCCAAACATCTCACTTGAACCAGGGTTCAGTTGGGCTTTTCCGAAGCACTGAAGGACGTTGATGGTTGAGGATACAGTGGGCTTGGGATCTAATAACATGGCGAAAGCACTATGAAACTGTTTTGTAATGTGTTATGGACTATCTGGATTGAGAGGAACTCTAGAGTTTTTGAGGAAAGGGAGATGGGGGGGGAGGACATTTTTGAGAAAGCTAAGTTTTCTGCCTCACCATGGACTTCCACGGATAGAATATTCCTTTCCAATTGATCATTTTGAATTGGAAGGATGTGATAGGGATATAGATAGGACGTGATTGGTAATTGTATTGTATCCAAATAGTTCAGGGACGAATTTTTTGTTTGGTTTTTGCTTTTGGGAGGACAGCTTGTTCTCTTTTCCTTGTAATTGATATATTTATCAATGAAAGGTTTTTCTTATAAAAAAAAAATTTATATGTTAAAATTATCGTGAAAATAAGAGGGACTATTTTGAAGTTAAAATAGAAGCTACAAGAAACAAACATAAGATGCAATGTAAACGGGGATAAAATGCTATTAAACACCAGTTATGGTTAGAGAAAATAGATCTGATACCAAGGTTGTTGCATCACTTGTGCATTTCAAGAGGGCGAGCGGCGCAACTTCCTGAAGCTCATTACGATATTTTGCTGCATCCTGAGCAGAAATACAAAAAATCCGCAATTTTATGTTCACATTTTCCCCAATGTAAGCTATATTTCAGAACTCAATTTAATGATCCAAAAGAACACGAGTAAAAGGCGTAAAGTAAGTATGGATGATAGTCTACATTCAGGGAAGGACAAAGGTCAGAAGTATATCAGTTAAGAAATAAGCAAAAATAAAGGAATTAAACTTCAGCAACATCTCACGACAGCTTTGATTTACTCGCCAACAAAAAAAAAAAAACCCTCAATTCCCCCCATATTTCTTTTTTTTTTTTTTTCTCTTAAAGCTTTTTTGCCCACCAAAAGCTGCTAAATGCACTTGATTGAGCAGCAAAATCGTCTTCAATCATTGTTCAGTGTAAGCAATGCGGTCAGCAACAGAAAAACAACCAGTCCAAGCCCTTCACAAGGCATCTCGACCTCTTAATCTACATGGACTGAATTGCATAGCTTAAACAAGCATCGCGAATAACGTATCGTTTTACATCTTATTAACTTTTCCATTACCCAATCTCAGAAAGATTGCAGCACATTTTCCGCCCAAATTTTGGGTCACAAAACACAAATATATGCTTGATTTGAACATCATTCTCAGCCGTCCAAAACTTAGCCTATAACAAAAGGAAAGACAGTGCACTGCAATCAAAGCAGCTATATTGTTTTCCCATTTTCCCACCACTGTTGGTGATAAAAGTAATGAAAGATATGCTTGTTGGTTCTCAATTTCTTAAACATACAAACCACTAATTACAACTTTGATCCAAACATACATTCGTGACTAATCTAAAACTAACTTTTTGCAGAAAAATAACAAATCTTGCAAAGCGAGAAAATCCTAAGAGAAAGTGGCGAATGATTTACCTCGAATCTTTCCTCAGCAACTGCCTCTTTCATCAGCCTACGCAGCCGCAAAACCGGCTCTTCATCTTCGAATAACTTCAAAGAGTCGCGAATCCTTGCAGCCTCTTCATAGTCCTGCATTCAACTTGAGAAATAATCAATGACTCGTTTACATCTGTATTTATATAACACAACTTTTATCAAAATATAAAAATTTTACATTTAAATATAATATTTTTTAACAATATCTCAAATATATTTATTATTTTAAAATATTTTTTAAAAAAAATTTTAATTCATATCATATTTCTTTTATCTATTTTTATTAATTCTATCTATTTTTTAATTTTAAAATATAAGTTAAATATTTTCCATCTAAATTTTTTCATCTAAATATATATACGTAAATTTTTTATTTAAATATATAATATCTTTAACATATTACGTTCCAACAATATAATATAAAAGAAATACGAAGCAATACGTTTATGGAACCACCTATAAAATTAATAGACTTTGGCTCTGTTTGTTTACCGAGAATCCGAAGGAAAACAGCACGAAAGACAAAACACAATCTTCCCCGAAATGAAAGTCCACAGAGAAAACACAGACCTCAGATTTCGCAGCAACTTCCATTTGCTGCTTCAACAGAGCGTAAGTTTGGCTCCGAGACAAGATCGAGTTCGCGGTCGTACTCGAATTCGAACTCGAACTCCGACTCCTTCCTCCACCATTGTCGTTCCTCTCCGAACCACAGGCCAGAATCCTACAGACGCCATAGCCACCTCGACTAGGCGAACACCTCGTCGCCGCCGCCGCCGCCGTCGCCGCGGCGTTGAAATCGGTAAAAACTCTGAGGCTCAAAGAATGCATGATCAATTTTTATCTCCTCCACGGTGAGAAAATTTTCCGTCACCTCCTTCGGAATTCCCACCAAAAAAGAATTTTCCCGAGAAAATTTCTCACGACAATCGGACGGAGAAAGGATTCGATTGGGAGCGAGACACAAGGCAAGTGTCTCGCACGTGATTTAAGGGATGTATAGCCTATATATATTTATATATATATATATGCTTTCTTGCCTGAAGCGTTATACGTTTTGGAAGTTTCAAGTTACCGAATCTGCCCTCCCATGGCGCTAGCTGTGGCAAAGCTGTGGATGGTGTTTTCGGTAATCTGAAGATGGAATCTCTGGATTCTGCTGCTCTTGAAAGTAATATTCTCCTGGCTAGTGGGAGTTTTTCGCTGGTTATAATGGAAGGGTAGAAAAAGTGCCACGTATCGCTCTGTCGATAGCCTGGGAATTAATGTCTTGCTTAGATCAAACAAGCAAAAATACTGATGACGTTTGCAATCCATTATTATAATATATAATAAATAAAATATAAATATAAAGCGCGAGAATTTTTTTCTTGAAAAAATTAATTCTTTTTATTAATAATAAATTCTAATAACATCATATTATAATTTATTATAATAATATACTATTTATTTGAAATATTATTTAATATTTTCATAATAACATAAATTAGGTTTTTACACCACAATTTCTATTTATATTTTTATTCTCGTTTTTATCACTATAATAAAAACTATAATTAATTTAAAAGAGAGAGAAAATTAACAATATATATATTATTTAGATAGATGAAAAAGTATAATTTTTGTTGATATCAAGTAACGACAAGAAGAGAATATAGCAAAGATAAAGGCATAAAAACACATCAAGCAGTATCCAAAAGATCCTAAAGCCAAGCACAATGCCAACCTCAACCATAAACAAGAGGGTAGAACCGTCAAAACAGCCCCATGGCTGCAAAAAGACCGAAAGACCCAGCCCCAAAAAGCCAAAGCTATGGGACAAAGTAGAAACGATATTGTACAAGAAATATTAAGTCTGTCCCACTTTTAGTAATATATAATAATTTTGAATAATAAGAGAGAAAATTTTTTTCAAAAAAAAATATTTATCTTAATTTTTTGTCATCATTCTTCTTATTTAAAAAAAAAAATCAGTTTTAAAAATATTACGGAAAAAATTAAGGAAAAAAAAAGAAATTTTTTTCTTACTCTCCGTTTGGATGGAAAGTGCCCAAAAAAGGAAAATTTTTTTTATTTAAGATAAGAAATATTTTTCAGGAAAAAAATTAGATATTATTTTGATGTGAAAAAAAATTATTTTTGAAAATAAAAAGTTATTTAGAGTGAGAAGAAATAGTATTAAAAATTGTGTATTGTGAGATAATTGGAAAAATACTCCTTTTCCTTTTACTAGAAGAGTGCTATATAAAACATGTTTGAAAATGAGAAAAATATCTTGTTTCAAAATGAGAAGAATGATTAAAAATTGGAGACAGAAACTTTTTTTTTTGAAAAAATTTTCGCTTTCTAAAATTAGATATGTCATCCGAATACACCCTAATCCTCTCACAATATACTATTCCTAACACATTTCTTCTTATTCCAATCAACTTAAAATTTTTTACACAACTAAATACCATCTCATTCTTAAAACAAAAGATTTTTTCATTTCAAACCAAAAAAAAATCCAATCTAGGAACATACCCCATCCAAGTTGGGGTAATTCAATTGGAGTTTTTTCCTTGGTTTTTTTTTTTTTTTTTGGATATTCTTTTCAGAATTTTGTGCCTTAAAATTCTCTCTATTTTACAAAGACTTCCAAATTCTAGCATTTGATTGGGAAGCTGGTTTAAACCTTAAAAATTCAATTTAAATTTTTTTATCAGCTTGTTCACTATTCATATTTATTATTATAATTTTGTAATTTAACTTTAAAAGTTCATAACTTTATATATACAAATTCAAATAAGATATTTTCCTTTTAAATTAGATAGAATTTTGATATGAATGAAATAAGCTCCACATTGATTTTTTCCAAATAAGTTTTAAGTTTTTATATTTTTTAACTCTAATAATTCAAACGCTTTACTAAATGCATGTTTCAATTCAAAACCAAAAAATTCAATTCAAACCAGTGCATCAAACACTAATATATGTTTTGTGGTCCCAAAGGTGCAAAGAAGGACATTGCAAAGTGCAAATTGCAAAAAATAAGATTCAAATATAGTCCCGTTTGACATTGCTTTTGGATACTATTTTTTAGATTAGTAAAAAATCTACAATAGGTTAGTGATGTTTGGCAAACTTTATTTTTACATGTTAGATTCTAAAAACTACTGCAATGCTATAAAATTTGATAAGTATGTTTAGAGTTGCTTCTCAATAGAAACTTCTATTATCATTATTGACGTGAATCAAACAAGCAAAGTTGACGTTTTTAGCATGAATCTTAAACGTGGAACTGATTGCAAGAAAATGTTTACTTTCCTTATTTTATTTTGTTTCCTTTTCTTTTCTTTGACTTTAAGGGGGGTGTGTAAATGGCTGATTATGAAGCCAATTAATTTGTCAACTTTCCTTTTATTGTTTTAGGGGTGAATTAAGTGTAAGTTTCCATATTTTTGTCCATTCAAATTCTAGGAATATTAGGAGAATATTGGGGGAATATTAGGAGAATATTACGGGAATATTTCATTCAGTTTCCATTTTATTTTAGGGTATATTTTGAGAATATTCTTGTAATTCATGCCTATAAAAAGGCATCCACAAGCAATGAAAGATAATCAACAGTTTTATTCACAAATTTGAGAGTTATATTTCTCTTTGGTTCTTTGAGAGCTATTTCGAATTTATTGGAGTGTTCCGTGGCGTTCACCATCGACTTATCAAGCGGCTTTCCATCACCGTTTGTGGCGTCTTCGTTATACCAAGGTTCTTGTTTCACAATAAGCAACGGGTTAAGGTCTTCTTATACCGAGGTTCTTGTTTTTGTTGAAGCAACGGGTCGAGGTTCCACCCAAAGCCTGAGTCTTAGAACGTTCTTGGGGTCCTAATCTTGACGGGTCTCGTTATTCTTGACGGGGTTCGCATCATTTGGTATCAGAGTAAGGCTCTAAGTCAGGTTTTCCTATCTTTGTTCTTGTTTTTGAGTCAAAATTCGTGGGTCTTATTTTAGGGCTTGTTTTGGACGAATTTTTTTGTGGTTTTCTTATTCTAATTATTTCAAATACTAGTTGTTAATTTCCAGTTTGTGATAATTCCGAAAAAAAAAAACTTGAAAAGGATTTGAGGAAGAAAAAAAAAAGAGGAGGATCTGAAAAAAGATATATATAACAAAAAAATTCAGATTAAAAAAAAAATAGTTGATTCATCATCAAGAAAGATTCAGTTTTGTGAAATTGTTTTCTTACTGTCAATTAATGTACTTATTATTTCTTGGTGGGTTCTTGGTGAATTATTGCTAGAAATTTTGATTATTATTTGTTTAGTTTAAAAAGAACCGTAAGAGATCAACGAGTGGAGAAAGGGTAAGAGTAGTGAGCATATTAGAAGCAATCATGTCTCACAACAGTGAAAAGAGCATTGACAGAGGTGCAACGGGGATGGCTGATCCAAAGGTGTTTATGAAGGCCATGGTGAGTGAGATGAGGCGTGTGATGAGGTTGGAATTAGGACAAGTGCATGAACGGTTGGAACGGATAGAAATTGCACGTTTGAAGCGGCCACAAAATGCTCCTAATGTGTGTAAGAGGGAAAGAGTTCAATCTCGGGGAGTGAGAGATGAAGGCAAAGAGTATTATGGGGCTGGTTTTGATAAAGAAAACGATCGAAATTCAGTTGTGGGTAATGGGAGACATGGAGGGTGATTTACAAGAGCTAGGAATCGAGAAGAAAACAATTTGGGTAGCATTAAGATGAAAGTTCCTCCAGTCCAAGGTAAAATCATCTTTGACGATTTAAAGAAGCAGTTCGATTGGTG
The DNA here is from genome assembly GCA_035233585.1 of Antiaris toxicaria. Classification (NCBI taxonomy): domain Eukaryota; kingdom Viridiplantae; phylum Streptophyta; class Magnoliopsida; order Rosales; family Moraceae; genus Antiaris; species Antiaris toxicaria. The sequence continues at coordinate 6,746,291 of CP141155.1, forward strand.
TGTCAACATGGATGGCTTTACCAATAAGTATTCACTCATGCTCAACGATCAACCAATCAGTTTTGTATCACTGACACCACAACAAGTGTACGAAGATCAAGTGAGATTACAAAAAGAGAGTGAACAAAAGAAACGGAGTGAAAAAAAGAGCAACCAAAGGATAAAAAGTGAAGAAGAAAGTGAACAAAAGAAGGAGAGAGAAAAAGAAAGAGATAAAAAAATTGAAAATCAAAAAGAAAAAGAGAGGAAGGCTGGAAAAAGCGATAGTGCCCAAGCTGAAAGGGGTTCGGCTTTGGTGGTGAGAGAAAAGGAGGGTGCGACCTTGCAAAAGGAGAGCTGTGCAGCAAGAGTGAGTATGGTGATAAGAGCGTTAATTTTGAGGCAGCCTATGCTGATGCTTGTGTATAAAGAGGCATTTTTAAACACTAACGAGCTCGACCATTCTTTGCCTAGTTCTATAGTTTCTATTTTGCAGGAGTATGAGGATGTCTTTCCCGAAGAAACCCTACATGGGTTACCTCTAATTCAAGGGATTGAACATCAAGCAGACTTTGTTCCCGGAGCAACAATTCCAAATAGACTAGCCTATAGGAGCAATCTCGAGAAGACTAAGGAGCGTCGAAGTCACAAATTAGTTTTTAATCCCGGAGATTGGTTTTGGCTACACGTAAGAAAGATACGAATTCCGACACAAAGACGTTCCAAGCGATTTCTTAGAGGGGATGGACCTTTTCAAGTTCTTGACCGAATCGATGACAATGCATACAAATCCTTTTTAGGCGATGATTTGAGGACAAATCCTTCTCAAGAGGAGGGGAATGACGTGAATCAAACAAGCAAAGTTGACGTTTTTGGCATGAATCTTAAACGTGGAACTGATTGCAAGAAAATGTTTACTTTCCTTATTTTATTTTGTTTCCTTTTCTTTTCTTTGACTTTAAGGGAGGTGTGTAAATGGCTGATTACGAAGCCAATTAATTTTTCAACTTTCCTTTTATTGTTTTAGGGGTGAATTGAGTGTAAGTTTCCATATTTTTGTCCATTCAAATTCTAGGAATATTAGGAGAATATTGGGGGAATATTAGGAGAATATTACGGGAATATTTCATTTAGTTTCCATTTTATTTTAGGGTATATTTTGAGAATATTCTTGTAATTCATGCTTATAAAAAGGCATCCACAAGCAATGAAAGATAATCAACAGTTTTATTCACAAATTTGAGAGTTATATTTCTCTTTGGTTCTTTGAGAGCTATTTCGAACTTATCGGAGTGTTCCGTGGCGTTCACCATCGACTTATCAAGCGGCTTTCCATCACCGTTTGTGGCGTCTTCGTTATACCAAGGTTCTTGTTTCACAATAAGCAACGGGTTGAGGTCTTCTTATACCGAGGTTCTTGTTTTTGTTGAAGCAACGGGTCGAGGTTCCACCCAAAGCCTGAGTCTTAGAACGTTCTTGGGGTCCTAATCTTGACGGGTCTCGTTATTCTTGACAGGGTTCGCATCAATTATACAAATTTAATAAAATATCCTTAATAATAAATAATAACTTCAATCTACACACTTTATTTGTCTCTTAATAATTAATAAAATTATTAATTAAAACTTTTATAAATTCAAATTATAATTCTTTTCTTCTTAAGGATAATTTCAAATTATAAATTATAATTTTATAATTTATTTTATTATATTTAGAGAAAACTTTTATTATTGTAATTTAATATGTAGTTAAAAACGATAGTAAATATTTAAAAAATGATAGTAAATAATTTGTAAAAAAAATATTGTTATAATTTTATTTTCGTTATTAAATTATTTATATTTATAAGAAGAAAAAAACTGTAACGGCTAATATTTTATAACAATTTAAAATAACCAAGATATTTAATTATTTATAAAGTATAGTCTACAATTATAGTTAAATGTTAGAGTACATGTTTTATGGGTAACGACGTTATTGACTTTGATACGCTCAATAAATTCCTATTTAGAAAGTTAAGTATTAATTATCTTACATAGGCAATATGATTTTTTATTCAACTACAATTTTGATTAGGAAAACTTTTGAATTAGAGAAAAAGCTCTTTATCAAAGTTATAAATCTTTTTGTTAGCTTTTCAACGCTTCTTATCATGTCTAATTCCGATATTGAAGTAAAAAAATTATGGTAAAAAAAAAAACTATATAAAGGGGGCCAAGAGCCTAGCGTGGCCATGAGGGTGTGCCTTATCCACTAAAAGGAAAAAAAAGAAAAAAGAAAAAGGAGAATATTGTGAATTAAAAAGGGCAGATTTAGTGGGTTTTAGAGGCCCATTTTAATTCTTTGATCACAATTCAACTTTCAATCCTATCTCTTAAATTTTAAGGATTAATTATTAAAAGCCTAAATCTCTCAATCAAACACTATTATACGTATTTTCTTAGAAATTTTACTCATTCTCTCCTAAACCTCTATCTTCCTTCCTTCTCCTAGAATGTCAGCTAACTTGAATCCCACCATCAAAACCTTGAGGATTTACTTCTCTCAAGAGCACCTCGACTTGATATCAATAGAGGTTCAAGATAATTTTATAGTCTAATATTGATCTTGGCTTTTTGGATTTAGGATTCCGGTGAATTTGGGAGATTGATTAATTATTAAATTGGATGATAAAATTGATAATATAGAGTGATGAATTAAAGGCTTTAAAGATATGATTTTAATCTGTTGATGTTTATTTTATGGAATTGAAATTCTAGAGTTTATGGAGAATTAAAATATTGGGGCTTTTATGATTTTATGGATTTTTAAGATTTTTCTTAATTATAAAATATTAATCTTATGATTTTATAACATAGATTTTATTAAGAGCGAGTGCGTCAAGATTTTGAAGTTTTAACTCACCAAACTAACAATGGTAAGAAGTATTTCAAGTGAGATAAGTACATCTTTTACTTATAATGTGATGGTTTAAAACTTAATAAGATTCATAATTGATTTAAATTTCATGAAATATTTTGTTTATGGTTAATATATATTTTATTGATGATTCAAGGAGATTTATAAAGAAAGTTTTATATATGTACACATATATATATTGTTATCTAATTAATTATATGATTGTGATAATTATGGTAGTGATAATAGATTAAAAAGTAATTAGGAGGCATGTGTCCATTATTTATTCCCTCTTGTGGTAACAATTTATTGGTAATGGTTACTTTAGTGAGGGTTGAGTCTAGCTAATTCGCTTTCATCATGAATGTGTGCATTGATATATTGCTTAGGACCCAATATTATAGACAATAGTGATAAAAAATAATAAGGATTATTATATGTTGCTTTCAAGGTCATGATTTATGTAATTTCTAATTGATTTTATGTTACAATATAGTATGTTTTAATTGTATATGCTATTTACATCAATTATGAGTTTAATGTTTTGCGAGAATATAAATGTACTTAAAGTTTTTGTATGTTATAGATAAGGGTAAAGTTAAGGTATAGGTTTGATAGATATTTGGCATGGTTGTGTATGTGATGGCGGGACAAGTTACCACAATTTCCTGTTTGATAGAACTTTTGTTTATTTTTCTAAGTATTTATAGATTGATTTTCGGATATGAAGTTATTTAATTTTCAAATATTTATTTTCTTTACATTAATTAGGTTTTTATAGGTCTTTTAAGTTATAATTCTGTCATTGCAAGATCTTTATAATTTTATTTTTTTCACATGGTAGGGGTTTTAATTTTAATTATAAATATATATAAATTTTATTATATTTTATATTTAATTTATTTTTTATTCTTATTATATATATATGTTTAGTGTATAACCTTTATTAGTTTTCGCTTTAACATTATGTAAAAATAGCTAAATGTGACATTCCATTGAGGAGGTGTTAAAAAGCATTACTATTACGAGATGTCAAGATTCAATTTTGTTGGATTGAATCCCATCGTATATAAAAATTCTTTGGAATGACCAGTGAAGAAATAATTTAACGTTAATCAATTCCATCGTGGATGGCTACTTGGTTGGCTTACAGCTTAACAACATGGGCTTATTAATTTTCCATCCGCTTAGTTATTGTGGTTAGATTTAGCAGGCAAAGCAGGTCAAGTTAGTTGGGAGGTTTTTTTATTTTTTTTTATTTTTTTTTTAAATTGAGGGAATTGTAATGGAAGGGACATTTTCGCAGGCGGTGCAAAAGTTCAAAAAGTACCGTGAAACTAATCAGTTTCGGAGGCACTTTAGAAAAATCTTATTTAAATCCAAACTTATTATTATATGGTCTCGTTTAAAACAATAATTTAATTTAAAAAAATTAATTGATGTTTTAAACACTAGGTACAATATTTGTTAGCTTTTCAAAAGAAAAAAAAAAAAAAGTACCGTTTAATTTAAACTGCACTTGACCTCCACATATTAGTGTACACGCGAACCTTTATACCACTAAGGCCTTGTTTTCGGTTTAATTTTAGAATCTTCAGAATCAACTTTTTTTTTTTTTTAATATTTCATTACATTTTATTATTTATATCTTTAAAATGTTATAATACACTCAAAATTTTAAAAGTCCATAACTTTGTTTATACAAGACCAAATAAGATAATTTTTTTTAAATTGCATAAAATTTTGAAAAGAATAAAATAATATCCATATTGATATTTTTTTCTGAAAAAATTTTGAAAATTTTATATTTTTTACTCTAAACAATTTTTCCCTCAAATACACATTTCAAAACAACTTTTTTCCAACCTAAAAATTTTGTCTCCAGACATTCCCCCAAATGCCCCCCCTAAATTTTGACCAACCAAGATAACATTCGTCTCAATTCTACAATTGATGGCTCAACGTTGGATTGGCAACAAATCATCGATGTTGGAATTGAGCAGTTCAATTGGTTCGTCGATCGGTTTTGCTAATTAATCTATGTTACTTGCTTTTCAAAAAAATAATAACCTTTTTTAAACAATAAATTAAAATTTACATGTCTGTTTCTGTTTAGAGTTGAAAATTATCACCATTAAAACAAATATCCTGTCCAATAATAAATTGGATAGATGAAAGAGAATTCTTTGACCAAACGAAGCTATCATATGTTGTGAGAGCACAACAAGCCTAAGAGTGGGTTGCTTTATTATCTTAAATACATGACATTTCTTAACTTTTTTAAAACAACTAAATAACATAAAAGACGACAATCTAGATACATTTTACGATAAAACGCCGAACTCATTCAACCAAAACTAGTGCTTCACCTTTATTTGCCACATTATATGGTTTTATTTACATTCACATCCTCGAAGCACAAAAGAATGATTATATATATATTTTTGAATAGAAAGAGAGATTATTTTCACAACTCATCTTTAATTAGAGGTAAACAAAAAATCTGATCACCCAACAAATCCACTCAATCTACTCAATTCGATCTTAATTAGGTGGGTTGATTTGCTATATTTAGTTGATTAGGTGGGTAAAAAAATTTTCAACCCACCCAATATTCACTCACTTACTATTTTTTCTTTTTTACTAAATGATGTTCATCCTTAGGTGTTGTTTAAATTATTTAAATATATAAAATGCATTACTTGATTCAATATGGATGTAATTTTTAGAATATAAAAAATACTACTAATTACTTTAGTATTTTTGTATCTTTTGATGATTTTTATAACTTATAATTATTTTACATTTGACTATTAATGAGATTATATTAGAAATTTTTTTATTTGTGCAAAACCTATGATAGAATTTATTTTGAAAACTATGTCATGAGTTTAATTTTTTTTCCTATTAAATTTTTTATTTGTTATTGGATGTTTAGTGTTATTTATTATTTTTATTAATAAAATACATAACTCACCAAACTCAACCCGATATTAATTGGGTGGGTTGATTTTTTACATTGAGTTGATTGGGTAGGTAAAAAAAATTATCAACCTATTGGATGGGTTGAAAATTCACAAAAACCCATCCAACCCACTCGATGTTCACCCCTATCTTTAATAATATAAACTTATTTTATTTGATCCTTCACTATTATTTTTGAAGGAATTGAAACCCTGACATTACATAAATATATTGTTTTGCCGTATGTGAGTAAGACTTCTATTTTCAAATGGAAGCATGCATGAGAATGACGTGGGTTTTAAGAAGATGAACAAAATTTACTGGCTAATATGAAAACTTTAAAATTTGTTCAACCACCCTTCGTCCCTCATTTTCTTGACTCTTTTGGTCTTCCCCTGCACGTATTCAAACTTCTAGAGCACCACTTGCAGCACCCTTGTCAATGTGTAGTGATCACTGTCCATATCAAACACCTTGAAATGGGCAGAGCCAGAATTCTATTTCAGTGAAGGCGAACATCAATATTTTTTCAAGAAAAAATAAATTTTAATAGAGATTATGTGAGAATTTTTAATTTTAATGAGTTTAAGTGAGAATTTTTAATTTTAGTGGGAGTAAAACAAAAACAATCCTAAACTTTTTTTGATATAATTAATTTTTTAAGAGCTATACGAGAATTTTTAATTTTTAATGAAGACAAAGTAGAAACTATATGATAATTTTTATTTCTAATGGGATAAAATATAAAAATTATAGTATTTTTGGGATTAAAATAAAAGAACAAAAAAATCTCAGTGGGCTCCCATGTATGTAAATCCGCCACTGCTTGAACGCCTTCTACTGACTCCTTCAACAAATACATTCTCGTCGACATAAAGGGATTAATTGGAAAATGATACCTCCAAATTCACCATTAAAATAAATATAAGAGTTTTAGGGATAGAAATAAACAAAACTAAAAACAAGAGACAAATACGCGAGGAAAAAAAAAAAACTATGGTCTATGAGGTATATACTATTGATATATAGTTTTTTGTGTTATATATATATATACATATATGGATGTCCACACGAAATTATGTGTGATTAGAGAACTTGTCAGTAAGTGAACTTTAGTTCATGTGATCCTACAAGTTAACTTTGTGGTTCATAGGCAAAGTCTATTAGCACCACAAACTCCCCCCATCTCCATCACTATATAAAGGGATGGTTGTTTCCTTATTCGGATATAACAACAACAAAAACTTCTTTGAGAGAGTAGAGAATGTCGAAAATTTCAAATGTTGAAACTTTGTTTTGGAATTTTTAATATTTGAATGAAACCATAATATGGTTATATGCATTCCAATTTGTTAACAACTAAAAAAATGTCTATTAACCGATCTGAAGATACCAAATGAGATTTTTTGATGGGAAGAGTTTATAAAAAAGTGTTAAATCACCAGTTGGATCTCTAAGTTAAAAAAAAAACCTTATTTAATCATAAAAATATTATCAAGAGTGAGGTTTTTAAGACTTAAAAGTATTTAAAACCAAAATCAATCCATCTTTTAACCTTAAGTGTGAGTAAAAATATCAACGCCCAAAGGTATGTATTGATTCATTTTTTATTTCACGTTTCAGTTTATATCCTATTTGGTTATTAAAACATATTAAAATCAGTTTAAGAATGTTTACAGAAAAATACTTAAAAAAGTGTGAGAGAGATAGAGTGTAAGAAAAAGAGAGTAATGAAAATATAGAGAAGTGTGTAAGTAGAGAAATAAATAAAGTTCTACTCTTCTTTAATTTATTTGTTTTTAGTACTTATTATTGTATCTCAATATTTTGGTAATTTACCTCACATTCACAACATTTTGAACTTATCACGAGGTATACGTAGGTAATTATTCTAATATTATAATAGTCTCACAGTTTATATCGCCGACAACGGTGGTGGTACAATGATAAAGGAAATAATATTTGATACCTTCGCTTCAATCGGTTTATACAAAGATGAGGAAAGAAAAACAAGAATCGCCTGGCCTGTCGGCTATTGCGGTGAGTCAGTTTGGTACTCCTGTTTTCGTGCTTCAATACACAATTTTTTAATATATTATTACTTTTTATTATTTATATCTTTAAAATATTATTGTATATTTTAAATTTTAAAAGTTCATAACCTTACGAATATAAGTCCAAATGAGATTTTTTTTTAAATTGCATAGAATTTCGATAAAAACAAAACATTATTCATATTGATATTGATTTTTTTCTAAAAATTTTTTTAAATTTTTTTTTATCCCAAACTTTTTTTTTTCAAAACATATTTTTTAAAACATTTTTTTTTTCAATCCATAAAAAATTGTCTCCTAACAGCCCCAAACTGCCCTAAATTTGCTTTACCTTTCTTTTCTTTAGTTAATAAGGGGCGTTTGGTAAACGCATTGTATTTTGATTGTATTTGAATGAAATTTATTTTTTGAATGTTGTATTTGGTTGAAAAGTATTTGTTTTGTATTTGAATGAAATGTGTGTTTGGATGAAAAGTATTTTAGAGTTGAAAAGTTGATGTGATTGGTAAAAGTAGAGATAAATAGTAGAGTTGAAAAGTTGATGTGATTGTTTTAAAAATGTTTTGAATAGTAATTGTTTTCGTAACACTGTTATAAAATTTATGTTTGGTATAAAATTATATTGTATTTGAGTGAAGTTAAAATGAAATTTTTTACCAAATGTTCCCTAACCTTAAAAAAAAAAAAAAAAAAAAAAGGAAGGAACGGGCATGCATATAAAAATGAAAGTGCGTCCGTGAATTGCGGGCCTCAGCATCTATTAGTACTGACAAGGAGGGGTCCGTATATTTTTTTATTTGATTTTTTTTTCCCACCTGCCTGCCTTGCCAATCTGCAGTTTCATCCCCAGAGCGTGAGCCATAAGATAAAGGGAATTTTCTAGGATGTACTTTATTGGTGGTTTTAATTAGAAAACACTAATAAGGCGTTTCAATGAGTTATTCATGAAAAATTTCATTTAAATATAATATATTATATATAATATGTATTTGAATATTTTATATTTATATTATATTTAAATATAATATATATTTGAATTATTAATAAAAAAAGAGTATGTAATATAATTAATAAAAATAAATATAAAAAAGGAACGGTAAATAATAATCATATTAGGTTTAAAATTTAAATATATTTATATTTGAGTAACAATGCATAATAAACCAATCGAATATTTGATTGTGTTAGAATGTAATAAAAATGTAAATGCAAATGCAATACAAATATATCCTATCAAAAAATATAAGTAAAAATTATTGCTTTAATTAAATTAATTTTTTGACAATATGATTTAAGTTTAGAAGCAATCTACATTGTGTGTTGAAAATTTTTTTACATGAAACTCTTTTAGAAAAATGCAAACTGAAGGGAAGATGATATTCAATCCATATATAAATATCATAATAACGCAATAACTTAACAATGTCTTACTAGTTCAACTTGTAAAATTCTTGAAACTGATACAGAATTCGATATAAGTCATCCATAAAAACTAACCTTAACGGAAAAAATATTCAATTTATATATGAATATCATAGCAATCTAGTAATTCAATAATATAAAACAAATTTAATTTCTTGTATAATATTTAAAACTACAATACTTACAAATAAGATAAAAATATAATTCATATCCTAAGTTTTTACTATCTTATTTTTTTAACTTTTTTTAAAGGAGGGCCACCACTAACGAGTCCTATTAGTAGTGTAGTCTTTACTACATGGAGCATGAAACGAAAGAAAGAAAAGAAAAAGGAAAAGCTAAGAACAAAAACTTAGAAAGAGTGCGAGAGTCAGGGAGCTGTCAGCACCACTTCTTGCCCGGCTTAACTTCTTGTCACACACCGTCCTCATCGTGATTCTTTCGCTTTTTATTTTTTCTCCATCTTTTATTTGTTTGTTTGTTTGTTTTTTTCTTTTTTTTTTTTAAGAGAACTTTTGATTTTGTTTATTTTTTCCAACTCATGTTTAGCCCGTTTATTGACCTCGAACTGACCACCACCTGCTAGCCAAAAAAAAAAAAAAAATTTGTAATTTCTATATGGTCTTAAGTCCAAAATACCCTTGTATTTTTTATGGTCTTAAATTTCTTGTTTGTCTTTCCCTTTCTAGAAGTAACCATAAAAGATAGAAGTTAATTTGTGTTTAGAAAAATATTTATATTTACATCGTTTGGCATATTTATTTTTGAAAAATAAAATATTTTTCATTTTTGTAAAAGGCACTCTAGTAAAATATTTATATTTAAGTATAAAAAACTTTTTATTTTTAAAAAGTAGAAAATAAAATTTTTTTAATATATCTAAACAATTTTTTATTTTTTAAAAAATAATCTAAATAATTTTTTATTTTTTAAAAATGAAAATTTCTATTTTAGAAAGGTGGAAATCTCATCTAAATTAAAGCTTAGAATGAAATTTTCGACTTAAAATTGATTGATTTTTTAAAAAATAATTATAATTTTTTATTAATTTTTCAAAAAAAAAAAAAGAAAAAAATATAGTTTGATACCATTTGAATTGAGGATCACCATTTCAATGTTTCTTGTATGAAAAGCCATTTGAAAAGTGTGACACATGATATTAGAATGGGCTAATCAGTCTCTAGCTCTCATGGCTGCTTCTATGTGTAAAGTTTTTATTTTTTATTTATTTTTTTTACTTCCCTCGGTAGCAAAGCATTTCATTAAAAATTGAAGTGATCTATATGAATTGCAAACCAATCAACACGCGACATATAGAAGAGCTCAATGACCTACTCAATACATAAAAAGACAACATGTACAACACAAACTACAACTATTAACGAACGCTCTGAGCCAAAAAAAAAAAAAAAATCCATTGACGAACACAGAGTAACCAAACGAGCTGAGCGACTAACTCTATAACCAGTCCTTAAGATATATATATATATATATTTTTTTGGAGAAAAATGATAACGAGATATTTACAAGAAATAGGGGAAAAAAGGGGGATATGTACAAGAATTAAAAAAAACAAGGGCACTTTCGTCAATTCACATTGACATAAGCAAACAGAAATGAATAAAATACTCCCCAAAATAGGGGAAAAACAATAAAAAAAAATTAAAAAGAAGCTAGGGAGAGAAAGAGAAAGAGAGAATACGAAAAGAAAGCTGAAGAAGGCGATGAAGAAGAATTCCACAACCGCAGCAACAGCAACAGCAAGTCCCCGTACAAATGGAATCATCGGCTTTCTTCCTATTAATCGCAACCACTCACCCTCTTTCCCACGTTCCAATTATTGCCTCATTTTCCTCCATTCCACTCCTCCACTTTCTCTCTCTTCTTCCCTAGCTCTCTCTCTCTCTCTCCCCCCTCCTTTCTCTCTCTTCCGGATCCTTCCCTCCGATCTTCCTCCTCCTGCCGGTCCTGATCCGCGTCCCGATTTGTTCCGATCGGTTCTGAATACTTCTGGTAATCTTTCTCTCCTCTCCTTCCCTGTTTGTTTGGCGAGAAAGAAAATTCTGGAGAAAGAAAAAAGTTCAAATGAGTTTAACCGATATATATGTAAATATATGTCCATATATCTGTAGGGATATGTTTGGAGGCGATCATGTTAGTAGCGCTCCGGTGTTTCCTGCTTTTGTTGAGGAGAATCGGTTGCAGTACGACGCCAATGCGTTTCCTCAGCTCCGATTGTTCGGAGAATGTGAGTATTTCTGAAGATATTATCTCTCATCTTCTTGTTATTCTCTTGCGTATATATTGTGTTCTCGCTAGTTGCTCTGTGATTTCCGGTTCTGTTACGCTTTCTTGATCATTTTATGGCTCCGCTAACGGATAAACAGAGTGATTGTTAACTAGACTTTGCTTTTTTTTTTTTTTTTTTTTTTTCGTTTTAAATTTAGAAAAAAAAAAAATTATGTTATGCCTATCATTACTTGGATAGGATAAGATTTTTGTTAAAATTTCAGACTCTATAAGCAGCTTTCTGTTTGCAAAGAAATGATTATGATCCGTGACTGCGATTTCTATCATTGGAAGATCGACTTATTCTTTGAATGATTGGTTAAGTTATATCTCAACAAGTTGTTAGCTTTACTAGATTTCTTTGCCAGCCTGTTTCATGGACCACCAGACTGCATTCTTTCTGAGTGAAAACAATTAGCAAAATGACAATGTTAGTGCGCTTTCATAAGGTTTATATGCAACTTTTTTTGGATGCTTTGTTTTTTCCCCGAAGCTCCTTTATTCGCTGGTAAAGGGCCACAATTAGCAAAATGACGATGGTTTGTTTGTAGAACACCTGAGTTTTGGAATCTCTTTTGGCCGGTTAGATCCACAAGAGAGGTCACTTTTCAATTAATACATCAAGAGAGGTCACTTTTCAATTAATACACCAAGATATCACTTACAAGTTAATATTTTGTTCAAAGACAAAATATTAATGGAGAGTCCGGTATCATGGGATGAAATTTACCATTATTTGAATTTATTTTTGTTTTGAGGCTTATAGGAGCTTGATTTGTTTGTTTGTTGTTCTCTGTTCAACGATGACTCCTGCTAATATTACTGCCACCATCAATTCTATCCCCATGCTAAATGGCTCTAACTTCAAGACTTGGCAAGAGAACCTTTTGATAGTTCTTGGAGTCATGGACCTTGACCTTGCGATAAGGTTTGATTCTCTTGCACCACTTACGAATAATAGTACCTTTGATCAAAAGAGGGATATGGAAAGGTGGGAGAAATCAAATCGCATGTGTACGATGATCGTGAAGAAGGTCATTCCAGAAATATTCAAGGGTACAACGTTTAAAAAGATTACTACAGCTTAGGATTTCCTTACGGATATTGAAAAGAGGTTTGCAAAGAAATGAATATGATCTGCGACTGTGAATTCTATCATTGGAAGATCGGCTTATTCTTTGAATGATTGGTTATCTTATATTCAACAAATTGTTAGCTTTACTAGATTTCTTTGCCAGCTTGTTTCATGGACCACCAAATTGCATTCTTTCTGAGTGAAAACAAGTAGCAAAATGACAATGTTAGTGCGCTTTCATAAGGTTTATATGCAACTTTTTTGGATGCTTTGTTTTTTCCTCAAAGCTCCTTTATTCACTAGTAAAGGGCCACGATGGTTTGTTTGTGGAACACCTGAGTTTTGGAATCTCTTTTGGCTGGTTAGATCGTCAATGAAATCATGTTGGTGGATTAAACATATAATTCTCTCCACCTTCTATCCTTATATATATATATATATATATGTATTTTGTATTTTTTGTTGCCTCTTTTCTTTTTTTTTTTTAATTAGGTTTGGTTGCCAACTTGCTATTTCTATTTTGTTTAATGCCTTTTCCCCCTTTTTATTGAAGTTTTTAGTTGATTTGATTATAGTTGTTGATTTTTGTATTTCCTGTGCACTTTCCAAATTGTTTTTATCTATATCTTGTGTGTTACTGTAGTCTCATCAGACAATGTTGCAATTTTTCAGTCCCAGTTGGTAAAGTGCCACATTTGTTTGCGGATGACCTGAGTTTTGACATCTCTTTTGGTTGTTTAGATTATTAATGAAATCATCTTTTGTAGATCAATAAAAGAAATTTAATTTTTGCCATCTTCTATCCTTTTCTCTTATTTTTTGCCTCTTTTTGTCCCTTTTTTGTTATTTGTCTTAAAATAATGATAATAATAATGTTTTGGCTGCTAACTTGATATTTCTATTATGTTTGATGTCTTTCCTCCCTTTGTTGATGTTTTTAGTTCTTTTGATAACATGTGTATACGTTTTCCTGTACACTTTCCAAATTGTTATATCTTACTTGTTTATTAGAGTAGTATCATGAGGTAATGTTGCAATTTTTCAGTCCCAGTTGGTTGCGGTATTGTTCGTACAAACCATACGGAAAACAAGCATTTAACTGCCACAGGCCATCCAAACCATAGAACCCGGGAGACAGAATCAATTTTCATACAACAAAAACATCTCATCTCTCTGAATAACTGCTTACATCAAGACAAAGCTGGCCGGTCCGGAAGCATTTTTAATGCAAACCCTGTGTCCACTGGTCTTAAACTTTCATATGAGGAGGAAGAGCACAACTCGTCCGTTACTTATGCAAGTGAGAACTTGAAAGCTGTCCTTCCCGTTGTTTCTTCTGTTAGTGATAATCTGAAGATTGAGATTGATCGGCAGAAAGAAGAATTTGACCATTATATGAAAGTTCAGGTAATTAACCTGATGCTATTAACCTTTTTTTTGGTGCCAGTTCAATGGTGGTCATTCTCCAATGCTTTTTGAATAATAGTGAGATGGACAAAATGTTTTAATACCTAAAATAGTCTTCCATGTCATGTACATACATAAGTAACTGTATCTTAATTGATCTATTTTTCTATGAGAGTGGTTCCAGCTCATTAGGCTAATCGGCTTCCCAAGTGTCCTTGGATTGTCATCTATCCAGCCTTTAGAACAATTTGAAGCATTTAATCACAATGTTAGGATTTGGATTTTGATGCACTTTATGCTTTGTGAACTGGAGACGTATTATTAGTTAATAGAGTAAGATTTTACAACCACTTCTGGTACTAAGGCATATTTCAATTTGCAGGAAGAGAAGGTCCTCAAGGGTGTAATGGAACTAAGGCAAAGACAGACAGCTTCTTTCCTGAATGCCATTGAGAAAGGGGTCAGCAGGAAGTTGCACGAAAAGGAGATTGAACTTGAGAACATGAACCGCAAGAACAAGGAGCTAATGGAGAGAGTAAAGCAGGTCAACATGGAAGTTCAGTCTTGGCACTACAAAGCAAAGTACAACGAGTCTGTAGTCACTTTCTTAAAAAGCAATCTACAGCAAGTCATGGAACAAGGTGCTATGCACGGAAAAGAAGGCTGTGGGGACAGCGAGGTTGATGATGCAGCCTCTTACACCAATACCAACCGCCTCGGCTTCATAGACGTTTCTGGAAGTCCCGTCTTCACAAAAAAGCCGATACATTGCAGGGCTTGTAAGGTTAGAGAAGTCTCAGTCTTACTGTTACCTTGTAGACACCTCTGTCTGTGTAAAGATTGTGAAGGGTTTATAGATATATGCCCTGTGTGCAGCGTAATGAAGACTGCAAGTGTTCTAGTGTACATGTGTTGAGGTTTTAAAGGCAAAAGGCTGATGTATATCTGGACACAGTAGTAAGTGTCTTCTCCAAGTTGTATGAATTTATCTAATTTATAATATGATGTTATGATAATTTGGTGAACTTTTATGAAATACAAAATGGTTCTGGTTTTTCATTTGATGTTTACTAAGCAAATTTATCTTTTGTCGTTTTTCCTTTGGTCTCTTTATAGGTTTTAGAGAACCTTTTTATAGGGTGAAAACGGCGGGGGGGGGGGGGGGGGGGGGGGGGGGGGGGTGTAAACCTAACACGGATCTCTTTTAAGTTTATATGCAGATTCTTCTATTTTGGTATTTGAAAAATTGACGCATCATTTGAAAAGGAAATATATGTGGTTCTTCTACCCTCACATTTGAAATATTGACACATCAAATGAAAAGGACTCCTTGCTCTGCGTTTATTTATGGACCAACCACTCCTGAAAGATATTATTAGGAGAAAAATAAGGAAATAATAATAATAATAAAGGAAATGAAGATAAGGCAAGCCAACGCACTAATTTTGTGTTTGTGAGTTTGTGATAGTGACGAGCCTTTTGTTCTAGTTGCTTCGAATTTAAAATATGTAAAGCTTAGCTATGCTCATTGGTTAAAATGCAAGGAAAGTTTTAACCGTCCTTGTCAACAGAGAAGATACGAGTTTTAGTGGAATTAGAGTATATCTCATTACTTAGAAGGTGTAAAGTCGGCTCATTTTAATAGAGTAAAGTTGGTTTAATTTATATAATTTCTTTTTAAACAACGCTTTTAGCACAATATAATAGTAAAAAGATAAGATGAGATTGAGTTTGAAACGTCATATGTTTAGGGCTCCTTTCGATAAAGCAATGTGTTAGCGTTGTATTTAAATGTATTACATTACATGTAATATACATTTGAATAAAAAATATTTACATTATATTCATATGTAATGTTTGCTTAGATGAAAGTATTTAAATTATATTTAAATTTGAAATTATAATGTAATTAATAAAAATAGATTAAAAAAAAGAGAAAGAAAGAGAGTATGTGATATAATTAGTAAAAATAATACAAAAACAAAAATTAAAAATGACAATTGTATTAGATTTCAATTATTATAAAACTGATTTTTTAATATAATATTTATACGTTTAGATAAAAATTATATTATATTTAAATATAATACAAACATAATATTGGAATCAAACACAGCATTAATCTTTGTATTAAATTTAAGAAAGCAGTATAATATTTTTATAGATTTGACTATTATTACATTAGTTGGCATTTTATATTTTTCCTTTCCTTTTGGATGAACAGAAGGGACTTTCACCTAGTATTATTATCATTCTCCAATTAATCTAAAACTTTTAACTTCTTACCTAACATATTCTAGCCAAATCAACTTTTTTTCACCTACCCATTTCACTAAACCAAGCTTAGATGAAACAACATGTGATTCTAATGATCAGAGAGTTTATCAACAAATAGGAATTTCTTCTTCTTCTCCTTCTTTAATTAAATTTTTTAACATGGGTAAAAGGGAATTCTTGACCAATTGCAATTTGCTGGTTTGTTGGAAATTCCTCTAGCAGAGGCACTACCATGTCCAAATTCAAGTGAAGATAAGTTCAAACACGTGCCCGAATTGATTTTCTCCAGCCTCTGAACCGACACCAAAAGCGTCAATTTTTTGCCCCACCTTGATCAGTCTTTAATCTGGACAAATGTGATAATTCCCACTTGGTCCCCTTTAAAACACATTAATTTCCTACCCACTTGAAAAAAAATTTTTAATTTAAAAAAGTATTCTTACTTTACCAACCAAATAATAACGTACTTAAAAAGTAGGAGTTTTTTTTATTGCAAGGCAAAAAAAGTAGGAGTTTTTTTTTTAATTGCAAGGGAAAAAAAAAAAAAGTAGGAGTTTTGCTACTTTTGTTCACTGATTTTTTAATGGAATGACTAAATTATCCTATACGGCTTTAATTTCAGTATATTATTTCATAAAATCGATAAAACATTCCATAAAGTGTTTGAAACAAATGCCCTTATTTACACCACATTTTCTATCTTTGTATACAATTTTAATTTTCGTTTTTTTTAATAAAAGAGGTTTGACGTCTTATACTCACAATAAACTCAATCCAAAGTTATTACAAAATTTAGACTTCAAAATAGAGACTAAGCATGTGTTTGGTTAAATATTTTAGTTTAATCTTCTAATTTACAAGTTAAGTTAAGTTGTTCATTTTGTTTTAGTTTAATTTAGCTTCATTTGTATTGGAGATTATGAAAATAAAGATAACTTATATTAAAAATTATACTAAAATAATAAATGTATACACAAGAAAGTGAAAGTATGTTTAGTTCAATCTTTTAACCTACAAGTTAAACTAACATGATCATTTCGTTTTAGTTTAGTTAAGCTTAACTTATATTAGAGATTGTGAAAGTAAAAATAACTTATATTGAAAATTATATTAAAATAGTAAAAATAAAAATAATTTGTATTGAAAATTATATTAAAATAATGAAAATAAAACTTTATCAAACTAAATTAAATTAAAATTAATTTAGTTAACTTAAGTTCCAAGCTAAGCTGCATCTTCTAACCAAACGAGCTAAAAAAAATTTCACGATCATTATTACACCACTGCTAACGGTATTTCTCTCTTTAGTTGTGTGTATTCAAGTGTAACGTGTACCAAACATTCAAGTCCAAACTTTACTAGCGTTAACCAACCAATTCGTGAGAACTTTGTAACAATTTGTTCAATTCAAAAACAACTTATTAAATTAAAAATTTAAGAAGGTAAATTATAACATAATAAAAATTTCAACGACAAAAGTGCCAAAATTTCCCTGAAAAGTATCTCAAGTCGTAAAAAGGAAATATGAATATCCAACGTTTCAGATTCGTTTATATTATTTTTAATTTCCACATTTTTGGCCCTTATGGAGCCATCGCTACACTGCTCACCCGCTCACCTACTGTTTCTCCTTTCCACCAAAGTCCAGCCAGCCAACCAACCAACCAAAACCTGCTTCCCTTCTCGACGGACTCGCCGAGGCTCTCTCTCTCTCCTCCACTTTCTCTCTCCTCATTCTCCCTCCAAAACTCCATTAACGAATCTTTGGATTTCTCAGATCGCGGCCTCTGGACCTCGAAGATGCAGAGCTCAGCCTTCTCCCTCTCCTCCTCCTTCCAATCTCTCCCTCTGTTGAAGCCTCGGCGTGCTTCTTCCAACCCTAGGTTCGATCCGATACGCCTCTCTTCTTCTTCTTCACCGAAGCATTGTGATCTCCGCAATGTCGCGGTCTCCCCGTCCTTGCCTCGCCGATCCTGGTCCCTCTCCTCGTCTTCGTCTTCCTCCTCGCCGTTCAAGCTCCGGCCGTGGAGCTCCGTGCCTTCTGTGAGCTCCAGCGATGAGGCGAACCGGTTCGAGGTTAGGGCGGCTTCGGTGCCAGAGAGCGCCGGCGAGAGCAAGGCCGAGTCCAAAAGCTTGCTGAGGACGCTCGAGCTTGGTCTGTTGTTCGGCCTCTGGTACCTCTTCAACATCTACTTCAACATTTATAACAAGCAGGTTTCGTTTTCGTACTTTTGCTTGAAATTTTTTTTCCGTTTTTTTTTTGTTCGATTAACCGTGAATTACGATGAATTCGATGTATTGTTTTCTGGGTTTGGATGAAATCTTTGATGTTGGAGGTTTTGAAAAATTTTTTGGAAGGAAGTTTTGAGGATTGGCTAGAAATGGAATTGAAGCCATGTGTTTCGTGAAAGATCTTTTTTGTTTTTCATTTTGATCCTTTTCCTTTTTCTTCTTTCTAGATTCTGTTTGTACTCCTCGTTAAAATCATATATATATATATGTATGTATGTATGTATCCAAAAAAAAAAAAAAAAAAACACAACAAATCGTCGGAATAGAACAGAGCATTAGCAATTATAAGTAATTAATTCTGTCAGTACTCTAACGGCGTGTCTGTGCACAGGATTAAGGAGGATAGGATAGGATTGGATTTTAATCCTTTGTTTGGTGAGGGATTTTGAAAGACTGGATTGAATAAGCTCATATTCAATCCCTATATCCCGTTCAAGAGGAGAGGATTATCTACTCCTATCCTTTCCTGTACATTCCTATCTTGGATACCAAAGGACCCTAAGAAAATCAAACGATAGTTCATAGATATATAATCTATATTTTCTATAACACATGCTTCTTCTGAACTTGCTAATGTATTCAGTTTATTGTGCATATATATATATGTATATATTTGTGTATAGAAATATATGTGAAGAGGGAGAAAAAGAAAGGGAAAGAGAATAGTATGTAATACTTCTTGGTTGCAGGTCTTGAAGGTTTATCACTTCCCAGTGACTGTCTCTGCATTTCAATTTGTCGTTGGCACCGTAGTCGTCACGTTAATGTGGGGTTTCAATCTCTACAAAAGACCAAAAATTCGTGGTTCACAGGTAATTATAAAGACACTGAATTTTTTTTCTCATATATATTGGTCATTGATTTGTTCTAATTGATCCTTAACGAAAGCAACTTATCAACAGCTTGCAGCAATTTTACCGCTGGCCCTGGTTCACACCTTGGGAAACCTTTTCACTAACATGAGTCTTGGTAAAGTGGCTGTGTCATTTACTCACACGATCAAAGCTATGGAGCCGTTCTTCTCGGTTGTCCTCTCCACTATGTTTTTGGGGGAGGCAAGTTTCATTTATATACTCTTTTTGTCTTTGATTATGTTTGTGTCTACTACGATGTACTTGGCTTTTGATGAAATTGTGTAACTTTAATCCTTTACAATCATCAGGGCATGATCTTAATATCCATTTTCCGTTAAATTCTTTAAATTTCATGAGAAATATTGTTTTCAAAAAAATTTTGCATGACTGTGTATGATACACGAGCATTGTCTGTCAGAGTCTAATTTTGGAATTTCATTGCTCTGAAATCCCATGGATTTTCTAAATAATCTGTTGTGGCTTCTCTTTTTGTATCTTTACTTCAGGCGCCTACTCTTTGGGTGGTTGGTTCATTGGTACCAATTGTTAGTGGAGTGGCGTTGGCTTCTGTCACTGAGGCCTCTTTTAATTGGTAAGAGGTTGAATTGTCATTTAGTTGTAAATTTTCCATAGAAAGAAGCTAGAGCATGCTGTTTTAGTACATGCATTATTTATTGCAAATTTTGATAGAAGAAACTCTTTCCCTGTTTTCCTTTACATTTTTTTTCTGGCAAAAGGGCTGGATTTTGGAGTGCAATGGCTTCCAATTTGGCGAATCAATCTCGTAATGTCCTTAGTAAGAAGGTCATGGTTAATAAAGAGGTAATTAACACCCTCCAGATTCATATGTTAAATGACAATTTGCTTTATTTTCATGATTTTATTATTATTTTTGAATTGATCCTTAGACTAATACTCTGTGTTCAACAGGATGCAATGGACAACATTACCCTCTTCTCAATTATCACTATCATGTCCTTTTTCTTGACAGCCCCTTTGTGTCTGATCATGGATGGTGTCAAATTTACACCAGCTTATATACAATCCGCTGTGAGTATTTTTAACTAGGGCTGAAAGTCTTTATCATGATTATTTGAAATTAAATGCACCTCAAAGAGGCAATATTATTCGCCATTAGACCAGCTTACAAACAATCTGCTGTAAGCATATTTAATTAGAACTAAAAATCTTTGTCATGATTATTTAAAATTAAATGCACCTCCAAGAGGCAATATTATTTGCCATTAGAGAAGACAGAAGTTTAACAATGAACCGGCCACATAACCAAAATCAGGAGAAAATGTATGGAAGGGCAATAATAACAATTTTCTATTTAATAAAATGCCAAACGATCTAGCCATCAAGGAGCATAGCTTCACTACATTGTCTTGTCATCCCCTGCTGTGAGTCTGTGACTAGAGTTTCATTTCCTTGTAGTTATACTTTTATACCCAGAACTAACTTTCTTATTTGCGTATCATCAAATTACAGGGATTAAATGTTCAACAAATTTACATAAGGTCACTTCTTGCTGCCCTCTGTTTCCATGCTTATCAGCAGGTGAGGCTTTTTGTAACTTTTGGTTTTTCTTCATCTCTAGACTCGAAGACTTGTGATTTTTAAGTATGAATAGTTGATCATTCTCTCCCATTTTTTGTAAACTGTATTATTCTTTTGTTGATACTATTGTTTTATAATTTTGAACCTGTGGTTTCCTTGAGCTGTGCTTTTGACTTTGGAGATCTTGTCATCTTTTTAACTAATTTTGAGTTTTAGAAACATTCTTGAATGAACTTTTTGACAAACTCCATCCTGTACCATACGACTACATAACTGATACTTTATGGAATGAACCATGCAGGTTTCGTATATGATATTGCAGAGGGTATCACCCGTTACTCACTCTGTGGGAAACTGTGTGAAGCGGGTGGTGGTCATAGTGAGCTCTGTGATTTTCTTCCAGACACCCGTCTCTCTTATCAACGCACTTGGTAAATGACTTATTTTTGACGTTGCATGAGAATATTTTAAGACTTGAGCTTTAGAGATTTGAACTACAGCTGTTATCAGTTACTCATGTTTTGCTAAATTCAATCTGTTTCAGGCACTGGGATTGCACTTGCTGGAGTTTTTCTCTACTCGAGGGTGAAGCGTATTAAGCCAAAGGTGAAGAGCGCTTGAAGGCATTGAGAAGAAATTTTACTGCATGCAGAAGTTGTCATTAGATGAAGAAATTCAAGATTGATGCATTTCACAAATTGTTTGTAGATCAGATCAGGCAAGGGAACTGAATGTTTTGTTTTTTATTTTTATTCTTGTTGTTGCTGTTATTGAGGAAGACTTTTTATTCTTTTGGTGAATGGGAGTAAACGGTGGGAAGAATTTTGTGCTATACTTTCTAGCATACTTGTAAACTCACTTTTCTGGTCCATCATTCGAATATTATGTAGTCCAATTCCAAGATTTGCTCTCTCCATTTTTTATTTTTTTTTGGGTGTGTGCTTGGAAGAATTTTCACTTTTCTGTCACATGCCATTGTCACATAATATTTTAGCTGTGTCAATACATATATATATATATACACATCGACATATACGCTGGTCACTTTTGTTTGACCGAAAAGTGAAGAAAAAATTTGTTTACAGTGAAAAATCACGTCGCGATCCTCGAGATAAGACAAGTAGACAACAAAGCTATTGAAATAGATTGAAATATGTGTAGTGATATTTGTAACCTAAATATTGATAACTAAAATTGAAGTATTTATACAAAATGAGCATTTTGAGCCATCTCTTTAAAACATAAACCCAATACATCTTATTTGTAAATTTAAACAATTTTTCAAATTTATTTATTCGAATTACTCCTTTTTTTCCTTTAACGTTAGATTTCCCCACAATTAGTGTTATAATTATTTTTGGTTGCGTTTTTATGGTAACTAATATATTAACACAAAATTAACACGTGTATATTAACAAAATAGACAAGAAATAATAAATAGGCTGTATTAAAATAACTATATAATAATTTGAATCAATATCAAACTGATATTGGCATTGAGTAAAAACAAGACATTCACTGAATATAAGTTGATAACATATTGACGAAGTTAATATAATATTAATATTTCATACATAAATTAATAATAAATAAAAAAACATACATTAAAATGAATCATAATTTGAAATATGATAATAATAAATTGTCGTATAAACTACAAAGTAATACAATGACTAAATCATTATTATATTGATGAAATAACAAACAACATAATGATCATGTTATATTTAACCAAAAGACATGCTTAATATTATATGGATAATTTTCTAAAATATATTTACAATGAATTGTTGTACAAAATTATCTAACGACCAGCTAGGTCAGTGTTATATTGACCAAAGAAAATGTGGGGGAATTGAAAAACATTGTGTAAATAAGGGAATATTGCGTTAACAAATGGAGGAAATGATTTTAGGGTTTTTCTTTTTAATTTTAATCACATGTAATATTAAGATATTTTGGATTTCTATTTTCAAATTTTAAATTTGAATTTGTGAAGTTAACGTGCCTATTCTTTAAGGGGGAATTTGATATAATTTGTTTCTTAAATTAGATGCAAGTGTATTGTTGTCAGCACTACATGTCTAATTTTGTTTTTTTATTCAATTTTGCAAATAAATTTGTTTTTGGACATTTATTAAGATCATGACTCTAATTTAGCCATATATATAGATAGTCCTAATTAATTTGGTTAGATTAATGATGTATTGAAGTATTATTGTTTGTTTAACTTTGATTTTTCCCCCTAAATCTGGCAAGCAAGTGATTTTGGGTCCTTTCTTTTCTCCGTCTCTTCTCAGCTTAATCTGGAATTTTGATAATCCCTTCCCATTGGAGATGGGATTTTGTTAATCCTTCCCATTAGAGAGGGAGATCCTTTGGAATTTCTCTCTCCGGTAGCATTTGTACCTTTTCTTGTCTTCAAGAATAAAATATTTGTCCACTTAGGTCAACTTTTACTCATGGTAATAAGCTCGCTTCACTCATATTAAAATGCTTGCGGTAATTTGTTTCTGTTTAAAATTTGTGTGGCTTCATGTTAAATTTGTAGTTTTTCAAGTGTCAGATCTCGAAGATTTTAGACGGGTAAAGATTGATATCTATAACAGGTCCGTTGTTAGGATGCAATGGAGGTGCAGATTGTTTTGAAAGAGTCCAAGATTTGTTTCTTGTGGGGCTTGATTTTATCTCTTCTATGGAATTAACAAGCATGTCCATGCGAAAAAGTGCATGAAAAAAAAATCTTCAGAAACAGTTGTTTTGATTATTGCAATGGATCATTTGTTATATTGACCTTTTTTTTTTTTCTTCCTGTAAGTTTTCAGGATTTTAATAATTATTATAGTCGAATGAAATTTTCAACCATATAAAAAAAATAAAAAAAACTTGCCAGTCATCATTTCTTGCAGAAGAGAATGAAATCTCAATAATAGGAATCACCCCTTTTTAAATGAAAAAGAAAGAGCTATTTATTACTAAGCATGCAAAAAAGTTAATAACATTCCCACAAACACTGGCGATTTTTCTTTTTATAATTTTGTTTATTCTAATTTTCTTCATTTTCCTCATATAAACTCTGTGTGTTTGTGTGTATGTAAATATTTATATTCCAACACTCTCAAGACATACGTCAAAAAAAAAAAAAAAAAAAATAGAGGAAGCTTTTAAGCTGAATTCGAACTATCAGTCTTACGTCTTCCCTACTATAATTACTCAAGAAAACACCTTGTTCCGAGTTTTCAGCTACGCATTCCCCTCATTATTCACTTGGGAGATCATCTCAATCAAATCCAACTCTTCCTTCACCACATCACCACCGTCCATCACTCCATGATCATCATCAGCATTATCCTCCGCTGGCAGGTCCACAACAAGCTCTAATTTCTTATCATCACCACCAAAAGGATCATCACAACTCATGATCACCTCATCAAGAAGAGAATAAATAGTAGCACACCCCTCCTCTTGGAAGATCATCATGTTCTCGTCGAAACAAAAATCCGGGTCCTCATCGAAATCAATATTGTAATTTTGAACTTCAAAGGTTTGAGGCTGATCATCGCGATCATCAGTTGGCGACGACATGGTAATAGCGTCTTTTGTCGGCGTTAATGTTCGTTTGTCACTGACATCAACGACAGGTGTTTTTCGTTCATAAGGTCTTGTGCGGCTTGACAAGGAGTCCAAGTTTAAGCTCTTGATGTAATCTTGGAGAAGAGAGCCTCTAGGGCACTTGGAGCGGCATTTTCTCTTGGAGAATTGTCTTCTTTTCGTCGCATTCCAGTGGTTTTTAATGGAGTTTTCCGTTCTCCCGGGTAATCTCTTTGCAATCTCTGCCCACTTGTTCCCTATTTCTGTGTGGGCTTCAATCAGAATCTTGTCTTCCTCCTCACTCCATGTATCCTTCTGCAAAGCATATAATATAACCATGTGCATTAAAACAATTTGTTAAACATATACATAAACCAAAGAAACGCAATGACAAGTGGGGTCACGTGCCACCACATGTATATTTAATTTATAAAAATTTCAGTTGTTCTTCCACTAATTTTAACCATGCCCAACTTTATAGAAACAAAGTATGACCGCACTTTATACTTGAAATATATAATTACTTCTTCATGTAATAAAAACTTATCTCAGTTTTGTTTTTTTTTCCTATCATATGGTGCCCCCACTGAAAAAAGTTTCCGGCCGGCTTTGCCATTGGCAAAATCCACTTAGTTGTAGTTAGACTATTTAGTTTGAAAATAACCAAAAAAAAAAAAAAAAATTAGGGACATGTAATTAAAATTACGGTTTTTGAAAATCAGTACATCAAAAATAGTGACCAATATTGTTGTTCTCTCATCTCATATATGCGTATATACTACAAATACATAAAAAATACAATCAAGTTTCACCAAATATAAACAAATGTAAAGAGGGAAAAAAAAAAAAAAACCTTGATATCAGGCCTAAGGTGGTTATGCCATCTCTCTCTACACTGCTTTCCAATCCTTCCAGGCAACATCTGAGCAATGTGGGACCACTTTCTCACTCCATACTGCTCAACCAGTTGGATCAAAACCCTGAATTTTGTACACACACGCGTGCATGTGAAAGATTATTAATTAACTGTTTAAAGACATGTGAGAGAAATAGTATTAATCCCGAAATTAATTTATAATTATAATATTACAAATTAGGCAAATGAGGTGAAAAGATCACGTGTAAGTGTATGTGATGGCAAGCCATGTGTAGGCAATGTCGAGAAGAATTCATAAGGAGAATGCTTAAAACATCAAATTTATTTATTTTTTCCTACCTATCTTCTTCTCCTGTCCACTGGCCTTTGATTGGATTAATCTTCTTGTTGCCTTTGATTAATGCCCTCCTTTTTGCCAAAGAAGTCGTCTTGTTCTTGTTCATGATCACTTTTTTGTAACAACCGTTCTCTGCAGTTATGCATGAAACTTCATCTGGTAGGACAAAGTTGTCAGGATAATTTGTTATCTTTTGTTGGTTTAAAGGTAACAGACTCCAATCAAAACCAATATTACTTGTCTCCAAAATCAGATTTCCACGTGGGAAATTCAAGTATTCATGACCACTTTGGAAGCTTTCTGCGATGACTTGGCTAAATGGCTTGTTATAGCGCTGATCATGAAAGCCAAGACTATTCACAGAACCAACACAAGTGTAAGTTTCGAAGGGGTTGAATGGCGTGGTTTGGGGTGAGAAAATTGGAAATGGTGAAGACTTGTTAACGGGATGAAAGTGATGATCGAAATGATGAAAATCTTGAAGATAATAATTGTGTTTTGGTGGAGAAGCAGTGATGGGAAGGTCATATTTCATGGAGGGTTTTGTATGGCTCTCACATAGAAGTGGGGGATGGTAGACATTATTTTTTTTGCTTATAATAAGCTCGGTTTCAAGCTCCATGAGATAGAGAGCAAAAGAAGCAATGAAGGAAGAGGAAAAAAAAACTTTTTCTTCAATAGGTATTGTTACCTTCATGTTTCTTGCTTAATAAGCAAGGTCTTGAAGTGAAGGTTACCCCCCCCCTCCCTTCGGATATAGGTTGATCATCACCATTAATACCAAATATTCAATGGTTAAGATTGCTTTGAATGGTATAGAGTGTTGGACTAGCTAGAAAGACTTTAACTTCTTTTTTGACCACCTTTATTTTCTATTGTCTTATTTAATGGTCTTATTGCAGCTGCAATAAAAATGACCATTAAAAGTTATTTTAAGAAATGAAAATGGCCGTTACGTAAATTTCCATCCCTAGTCTTTGGTCAAAAAAGTCCAAATTATTATTTTAAAGCAAAAATATACAATTAGAAAATGCCCTTTTATTCAAATTGTTCACAAAATCTTTGAGGATTTTTTAATATAAATATATTGAGGCCTTTAAAACTAGCGCATTACCATGTTATTGATTCTATTCTTCATCATATATGTGCAACTATATTTTTCATTAAGGAAAAAAAAAAACTTACTTTTGTTATAATTTGTTTGATAGAAAACTATAGGAATAATCTTATACCTTGTTTCAACAAGGGATAAATGATTTTGACTAATCGGTTAAGAGGAATTGATTATTTTCTTCTTTAGAATTAACGTCATTTAGCCACTCAGTCATTAAGAATATAATTAATGGTATATTTGGTTCTAAATAATGAAACATAAGGGGCAAAAAAAAAAAAAAAAAGTGAAGATTTGTTATTTTTTTTAGTTGTCGAAGAATTTGATAAACCACTCACAGCTAGTTGGAGTAATTATAAATCTTTTTTTACATGTTGGAGTAACGTCAAGCATTCAAACTGTTGTTAATTACATTAAACAAGTAATTAGAGAAAAGTTTTAAATGTGTTAACCAACTTAAGATATTAAATAGGCAGTAATGTATTACATTAGATTTTAATGTTTTTATAATTGTAATAACCTTCAACTGATCAAGCTCTTCAGCAAGCCAAAACAACAACAAAAAAAAAAAAAAAAAAAAAAAACCCAACAACAAACAACATCAGAGGATTACATTTCTGTTGTATGAGCCAAATTTAAAGAAGGGAAAGATTCTAACGAGATAAGGGCTTGGAAAGCAAATAAAACATATTAAAACGAAGAAGGAAATGAACGAAGGGAAAACTTTACATTCATTTCCGGAGAATTGAGTGAAAGTGGTTTATATGATAAATGAATGTTTGGTTTGCAGGTCTAAAATTTAGTCAATTTGAACGATTTTGAATCGAATAGAAATATCTGACCAGAAATATTTATATCGCATGTGGTTAAGCATAATTGAGCATTATCCGAGCCTAAAGTACAGAAAATCTTAAGTAACTTAGGCAACATTTTCTTCAATCACAAAGCCCTTTGCTGTTTAGGGACCGCAAATTAAGTCGTGTTTTTTCTCCTAGGAAGACAAGTAACAACCATTACGCGGTATCAAGGAGAATTCAACTCTGACAATTTTATTGATCCAATTCTAATTATAAAAGTATAGGTACTTGACATTTACTAGAATTTTTTTTTCACAATTTTTAATGAATTGAATGTGTAATCGTTAACCCCCTTTGAATAGTAACAAGCAAAATGAAAGAAACTAAAGAAGGTGAATTAGTAGACAATAAAGAAAAAATATTACTTATCATTGATTTCGCAGACAGAAAATTCTTATTGCATTTGGATTAAAAAAAAACTACAGAATTCAGTTTTGTGTTTCTTCTTTACTTTTACAACATCATATACTATTCTCTCATTTCATTTTGTTGCAAATTATCATCTGAGGATCATAAAGCGGAAACTTGCAGCAAGCGCAGGATAATTACTGCAAGGTTGAAATGGGTACACAGGAGTAAGTTCAAACAAGTTTCTTGCGGTGAGTACCAACAGATTTCATCGTAGTACATGTAAAATGAGCCCATGTGAAAATCAAAGATTCGAGGTCTTTCCGGTACTGAGGTCGATTTCTCGCCACAGCATGGGACCAGAACAAGCTGCACGCCACGAGACACCGGTAGCCAAGTCCATAATGTTGAGAGACGTGAATATCCTTGCAAGGATATTGTTAGGTAAGGAGCTAGTGCTGCTGGATATAAGTCTGTTCTTCATCATCTTCGATCTCTGGGAATGAAATTTTGGAGATCATGTTCAATTTAAACATATAATTGCTGTTCTATTTGTGATATACATATATATATACGAATATATTTATATATATATATATTTGTGTGTGTACCTCAATCTATACCAGTTACAAATATAATAGGAAATTAAAATGTCCTTGAAGTAAGAAGATAAACGTTCTTTCAAAGGTAAGTGTTCTAAAAAAGATTGAATTAAGCAAAAGAATAATGAAAACTAAAAAGAAAAAAAATAAAGCGTTTATATGAGGAACAAGAATGTGTATATGTAAGAGATGTTACATTAGAATAGTTAAAATAAAATAAAATAAAAAAAGCAAAACAAGCGAAAGATCTGTTAATTATATAGGAGCCCTCTAATCATCACCGCCAAAAAAAAAAAAAGGAAGAAGTTGTATATTTGAGCTTAACTTAAGCAAATAAGCAGGTCTGATTTTCAGAAAAGAAACCAAGATTTAATAAAGAGAATTACCTGAGTGACATTTTTTTCCATGCCATCCATTTCTACTTCGTAGATCCATGGATTCTCTCTAATAATTTTAGCCTTCCTTTGAGCTCCAAAATACTACCCCTCTTGAGTGACATTTTGAAGAGAAGACAACATGACTTCTCTAGCATCTTCCTTTGGGAAATCCGGACCTTATTTTCCTTTGAACAGGAAGAAAAAAATCTAACTTATATTTGATGGATTTTCCTTGAGACGAAGGAGTCATATTTATAAAGAATTTGGGCAATGGTATCAATGATGAGATTAGAAATTTGAAATCTTAGGAAATCTTTTATGTTGTTTCAAATGATTTACAGTTTACCAATCACAATTACAGGACAAAAAAATCAGAGTTGAGATGAAGGAGATATTGCAAAATTTTTAGATCATATTCTGACTGTCGCTTCTTCTCTTTATTTAAGTAGGGGTTTTCAGAAAACCTAGATATATGGCTCTTAATTTGGGAATTTAGGATTTTTTATTAGAGATTTTTTAAGTTTCTTTTATTCGGATTTAGGTTTTAATTTAGTTTTTTTTAATTGGAGTTAAATAAATTTTTTTTTTTAAAGTTGGAGGTAGGAGAATTTGAGCCCTTCATCATATCATGGGGTTAGGTATAAAATTACCATTAGCCTAATAATTGTAATTTACTAAATTTAGTGATAAATAAGTGGCAGTAAATTAGTAGACAAAAGGAATTGTTAATTTTTTTTTATTTCTTTAGTAAATAGATTGATAAATCTTACTTATTGATTTATTAGGGAAATAACCTTAGAGAATTTTTTTCGCGGTTTTGATGATTTACAATTTTCCGGTCATTAGTAGGGGATGAAAAATCAGAAATGAGACTTTTGAATATTGGGAAATTTTTAGAGAACATTTTGACGAAGTCTTCTCCTCTTTGTTAAAGTAGTGTTTTTAGAAAACTTAGATATAGGATTCCTAATTTGAAGATTTAGGACTTTTTATTAGAGGGATTTTTTTTTCCCAGAATTGGGTACAAGGATATAGGTTTTAATTTAGTTTTTTTAATTGGAGGTGAATAATTAGTTTAGTAATTTAACCTAAGAAATTAGTAATATTGTAGTCTACTAAATTAATAAATAATTGATAAAAATTAGTAATTTAGTAGTTAAAAGAAATTGTTAAATTTTGTATTAAGTTGATAAATCTTACTTAAATAATTGATCTATCAGGCAAAATAGAGAATCTTTTTCCACGGTTTAGACAATTTACAATCTATCAATCACAAGTAGGGGACAAAAAAACAAAAATGAGATTGTAGGGAGATACTGGCAAAAAACCTGGAGAATATTTTGACGATTGCTTCTCCTCTTTGTTGGAGTGGGGTTTTTAGAAAATCAAGATATAGGCCCTAGTCGGGGGATTAGGATTTTTTAGTAGTGGTTTTTTTTTTCCCCCAAAATTAGGTATTAGGGTTTAGGTTTTAATTTAGTTTTTTAATCAATGTAGGCAAATCTTTTATTTAATTTAAAAATTAAGAAATAATTTTAGTTTACTAAATTAGTAATTTAAATGGTAAGCATTCGTAAATTAATGGATAAAAGGAATTGTTAATTTTTTATTTACTTTGTCAATAAATTGATAAATCTTACTTAAATAATTGATTTACTAGGCAATAAATAAATAAATAAATAAACAAATGAGTTACAAAATTAAAAAAAAAAATTCAAGGAAAGCATTGAATTTACCTTTTTTTTTTACCAAATTCAAAATTGTTTTTGGCTCGTAAATAAAGATTTTTTAAGGTTACAGATTCTTTTTTTGCTCATAAATAAAATTTTATGGCCTTAATCCCTCTTATCTTTTTATTTATGTACCGTTAGATATATTTTTTTATTTTATTTTCTTTCTATCCCACCTAACAAATAACATGAAGTCCTTCATTTTTATATTTCTCACCTTAATTAGGTATTTTTTTTTCCTTTTATTTTCCGTCTCTTTTACAAAACAAAGAATATCCATAGTGAGAAAAACTGTTACCAAAAGATGAAGATGAGAGGATGAGGAATGTAAAAGATGGATGATAATTATTTGTATTAATTATTATTGTATTGTCTATTTTACTCTATGTTAACATTTTTTTAGGAAAGGTAAAATAGTCTTGTTATCTTAATTTGATTAGATTTGTTGAACCCTTTTATAGCATAACGATTCAAATTGGTGGGTCCGAAGGAGAGTCCTTCCCTCCGTCTTTTCTTTCCTTCATCTCTCTCTCTAACCAAACACTCTACACGAAATGTACAACATGTTCAGATGACTATGTGCACAAGTTTGAAGCATCATCAGCGGTGAAGAACTGAAAGTCTCGAACTTAGGTAGTTTCAAACGAGGATTCCATCAATTTTCCAAGGGGTAATATATATATCTGCATCGAGGAATTCAATTTTGACAATTCTTATCAAATATTAATAAATGAATATACGTTCGTGACACTTCTATTTTCCTTTTCACAATTTTTGGTAAGTTTCAAATGTGCAATTCTTTTACACATTTTTTGGTAAGTATACAGAAAAATATACATCTAATTGATTTCTTTAGACAGAAAATTTTTATTGCATTAATTTGGCCGAAGAAACTGCAGAATTTTGTACTCTGCACTAGTCTCCGTTGCTTGTTTACTTGTACAACACCATGTTTTCATCTTGTTTACTTGGACAATATCATGTATTCTCATTCTTCCACAAAACGATATTTTTAGGTCGATGTTAGTCGAGAATTACTCGTTTTGTAAACACTGCGCTGAGTACTGCTTAATACGACACACTAGTTTCTTCCCAAACCGGGAAATAGCCCTCCGTTCCACTTTCCAATCCACGTCGGGACGCGCATTGGGTGAGTGGAAGGTCGCTCAGAAGTGGAAATGGCGTTAATTTGCACTCTCATTATTGGTCGTTTCCTTCTGCACACTCTTCCCTCGCCATGACCACTTCTTCTGGTCCTACTACTCCAGTCAAAGACCGCAAAATCAAGAAGACCATGGGAAGGGACATAGACCATAGAGGTCACAATTGGCCTGTCGAAGGCACTTGCAGTAGGTCACCATGCGAGCAGACTGGCGGCTCGGAGTACACTTATTCCTTTTTGTTCAGCTACCGCCTCATTGCAGATCTTGTGCCTTGTGGCGCCGTAAATAGCAAAGGAAGCTCCGGCTTGCCAGGGCTTTTCTCTTGCAGTTTAATAGCCTCAAGACTCGAGCGTGCAATGCTGGATTGGGATGTGAACTTCATGAAGGAAATAAAAAGTGTGATTCATCAGATCATTGCAGTAGGAAATTAATTTCTCTAGGAATGAGATCTTGAGATCTTGATAAAATTAGACTTGTAGTTATTGTTCTATTTGTGTGACATATATGTGCACAATCTATACCAATTACAAGAAGAAATAAAACTATCCCAAAAAATTGAATTAAGCACAAAAAAAAAAAAAAAGGAATTACAGTGTATTTCTATGTGGATTAAGAATTATTAAGAGATGTTATATAGAAAATTCCTTAATTTTAAATAATATTTAAAAATAATAAAATAAAAGAAAGATCTGGTTAACTTTTGAGAGTGATTTTTGCTACTATCTCGTTATGACATTTTAAGCAGTGAAATCAAAATTTGACAAGAAGTTAAGATTAATTTTACCTAGGTGTGCCAAGAAATGGAATGCACTCATACAATTTCTATTTTTCCCATGCCATCCATTTTCAATTCACATAGCGATGGATCCTCGCTAAAATTTCAGCCTTCTTTTTGGGCTCCAAAATTCTATCCTTTTTGAGTAACATTTTGAAAACGACAACAATTCTCTAGCATCTTGCTTTGAGAAATTTGAACCCTATTTACCTTGAATAGAAAAGAAAAAAAAAATCAATTAAACTTCTTTTTGATGCATCCGCCTTGAGAGATTGGAGTCGTCTTTATAGAGAATTGGGGCGACGAAATCGAAGATGAGTAATGAAATCAATGATAGGAGATTTCATCGATGATGGTTTTAGAAACTGAAATCTAAGAGAATCTTTAACGTGGTTTCACATGATTTACAATGTATAGGTGACAAACACAAGGGAAAAAACATAAATGAGATTAGGACATGGTTTGCAGACGTTTCCATAACGGTCATTCGATGAAACTTGATAATTTTAAAAACCTTTAGACAATCTTTTATTGAGTTTTACACCGACGTTTTGTAATTAACACGTTTAAATTTGAGGACACGTTTCACGTGACTTTATACGTAGGTCGTAATGTATCAAATTATAGTCAAAACAATAACTTTAATGTGATATTAGGAGCTATATATTCAAATTTAGGAGAATATTTGATGTGGTTCATGACCATATTTGCATTTGACGAAACCAATGTTTGTATAAACGTACAACAAAAGATAATAACGATGGAACCAAATCAGCAATGACTGCATTGCCAATTAAAGACCAAGTCATTATGCTTATGGTACACCGTCGGTTCAAGAAAGAGTTGATAATTATTTGAATTTTCCATGCGTATCCAGGCATTTTAGTCATCCAATTATATCTCTTTTCCTATTCGAGTACTTTTTCCACATTAGTTTATTGAAATTATTATCAATTTTCCATTCAAATCATACCGATTAATTATCACAAAGTTTTCATGATACAATTCATAAAAGAATTCAAATATTTTTCAAAGAACTTTTCTTTCTAGCTAAAGAACCGTTGAAGATTTCATCAACGGAGAATGAGGTCGATAAGGCGGGAGGAGGTACCAGGCAACAATGGACGGTATGCCTTCTTTGATGAAGCATTAGACTCAATATCTCGTATCAGATTCTCGTGAAATAATATGTAGATCTGTAAAATGACGGATGTACATATTTTCAAGAAATTATCTAAGTAGAAAATAATCTAATGGAAGAAAAATCGTGAAATCCAAGAGTCTGGTCTAATTGTTAGAAAGTGAGGCAAGGTCATATTCTTGGAATTAATGGATGCACGAATTAATATTACTAAGAAGAAGCTACTCCTGGTAATTAGGGCTGGAGCAAGAAACTCAAGCAAGTAATGTCAATAAATAAATAAAAATTCTATGTATAGAGGACGATGGTTGGACCCTCTTATTAATTATGAAATTCTATAAGGAAGACTCTCTCTCTCTCTTTAAGATCAACTAAACAAAATTTAGTAGGTATTAAGGAATTAAATCTTGCCAAATTAATTGATCTCATATTAGTAAACTTGACAATTTTAATATTATTTGTCACAATTTTAATGAGTTGTAATATACAATCTTTTAATTCTCCCTTTCAGCAGTAAATGTAGCAATATTTAAGCAAAAATTAAATAACTTGAGACTTTAGCCAAAAAAAAAAAAAAATCTCATTGCATTTAGATAAAGAAATTGCGGAATTGAGTTTTCTATTGCTTGTTTACTTGTACAACATCATGTACTATTCTCTCACTAATCATATTGCAAATACTGATCGTAATGCTGCATAAATCTGACTGCAAGTAAAGATTTAATTCATTTCATTTTTGACACCCAATTTCCGAATCAGCAACCGGAAGCTTGCGACGAGTGCACATCATGATTTCCTTTCATTTTCTCAATGAACAAATTTCATCGATTTCCACTTCGAACCCTTTCCACCTGGAGGCTATAAGATAAATGTAATACCTCCAAGTGCCTCAAGCTCTTCAGCAAACACAATTCCATGTAAAATACATGGAAAACGAGTGCATGTGACCGTCGAAGATTCGAGGGCTTTCCATCGTTGATGTTGATTTCTTGCCATAGCACGGGATCAGAGCAAGCTGAAAAGCGAGGAGCAAGAACCAACTGAGACACTGGAAACCAAGTCCAACATGTTCCGATTCGCGAATATCCTTGCAAGGATATCATATCAGGCTCACTCCAGCGGGTGGTCTAGGCCGTGGTTTTCATCACTCTTAATAGTTTTGTGCTCCTCCGACAGTGTTTTTAGTGCAAGGAGGGAAGCACTTCGCGAAGGGCCCGGAGCTCGAGAGACCACGCTGGATTGGGACGAAAACATCAGGAAGAAAGTACAATGTTATTTTCTCTGATAATTATTATCTTTTAGGAAAATTCTCTAGGAATGAAATTTTTCTGATCATGATCTAATTAAAATTGTACTTGCTGTTCAATTTGTGTGAAATATGCGTACCAACATCTATACCAATTATATTTTCGAGAAAGAAAAATCAATACAAATTACAAGTATATAAGGAAATTGAAACGTATCGAAACGTATCCGTTAAGTCATCAAAAGATAAATATTCTTTAACATATAATAGTTTAAGTAACAAAAAATAAAAAATATAATAATATAAAATAAATAGAGTTTATAATTACATGAGGAACAAGAATTTACTCCTATCCTGTGTAAGAGATGTTACATTAAAGAGTTCAAACGAAAATTTGATTAAAAAAAAAAAAAAAGACAAAATTTGACAAGAAGTTAAGAATATTACCTGGTGTCACTATTTTTCCCGTGCCATCCATTTCTAATTTGCATATTGATGCATTCTCTCTAATAATTTTAGCCATCCTTTGAGCTCCAAAATACAACTCTTTCTGAGTAACATTTTGGAAACAATAAATTAAAAATGGATCTATTCTGTGGTCTTGCTCTGCGGTAAACCTTATCTTCCTAAGAGTAAGGGGGAAAAAACCACTTCTTTTAATTGTGTTTTTCTCGAGATATCGAAGTCGTATTTATAGATAATTTGAGCCATAAGATCAACGATGGGATTGGAAAATTCAGATCTTGGAGAATCTTTTCTGATTTGCAATATTTACAAATTACAAATACGGACAAAACTCAGAAATAAGATTTTGTAATGTCGTCCGGGGTTGAAAAGAAATTATGTGGCATTGAGAGTATCAAATTTATGGTCAGAAAAAAAGGTTATAGAAGAGAAAAAAAAAAGTCAAATTTCATTCTTAAAAAGTTTGAATTAATAGGATAAATAATTTTGAGTTATGAAAGTTTCCTTTTGT
This sequence comes from Antiaris toxicaria, assembly GCA_035233585.1. Lineage (NCBI taxonomy): Eukaryota > Viridiplantae > Streptophyta > Magnoliopsida > Rosales > Moraceae > Antiaris > Antiaris toxicaria. The sequence goes on from CP141155.1 coordinate 6,782,493, forward strand.
AATAATTGGGGTTATTAAGAAAGTCATATATGATGTTGATTTAATTCTTATCAAAATATAAGTTATTTTCCTGTTTTTATTTTGTTTTATTTTTAATTTGGGATCTTAACTTTTATGCAACTATTTACCTGGAATGTAAATTATCACTTTTTTTAAAGAGAAATTACAACAAATAGACCATTTTTCAAAAATTGCCTAAAGAGAATAGCATATTTTAAAAACATTTGAGGTAAATAGTATATTTGTGGTAAGTTGTATATATTCTTGATTTTATTCTTAATAAAATATGAGTAAGTTTCGTATTTTCATTTTGTTTTATTCTTAATTTAGAATCTTAACTTTTAAGTACCTACTTATTTGGAATGTAAATTATCACTTTTTTTTATTTTTTAAAGAGAAACTACAACAAATAGGCAATATTTCAAATATTGCTAAAAGAGAATAGCATATTTTGAAATCATTTGAGATAAAAAAAAAACCATAAATTGTTTATTTACTAAAAATTTTAAGGTAATTTTATTATAAATATGCTTCTTAAATAAATTATATTTCACAAATATGATGTTAGCTGCAAACATTTTACTTACGAGAATATTTGTAGGAAAATTTTGTTGCCAATAATACTTCGTAAATACTTTATTTACCATGAATATATCATTTATCATCACCCAAAAATTTTTATACCATTTATTTTTATTACTAAAAGTTTTTGACCAATTTTCCTCCTCCTCATTTTTTTTAGTGGTTAATTATTTACCTATACGTATCAATCTATTTTCTTCAAATATTTTAAACTTTGCTATATACTTCAAAAAGATTTGAAAAGCCAATATGCTACAATAATTTCTATTACTATCTAAGAGCTTTGTTCATTTATTTATTTTTACGTTCCCTTGGAAAGACAAGTAACAAAACATTAATCGGTATCAAGGAATTAAGTTTCAAATGTAGGTTCTTGACAATTTTTCTTAAACAAAATTCTTAACTGTGTAATATATCTAATTTAGAGATAGTACACACACACATATATATTATCAAAATTACATGATTCCAAAGATAGAAAATTCTCATCGCATTTTGCCAAAGAAAAACTACAGAACTTAGTACCCTGCAATAGTCTAATGCTTGTTTACTTGTACAACATCAAATATTCATATTGTTTCCTTCTAATACATCATGGATCTCAGGCTTCTACAAAACGATTTGGCCAAAAATTATACCCCCGCTTGGAAACATTTTGTAGTTCAATGAACATCCTCTTCCGATTCCACAGGCCGGTTTCTTCCTCAGCGATAACGTGCTCTCACTGTTAACCGATCAATCCATTTCGGGATGCGCATTGGCTGAGCTCAAGATCATCCAGAAGTTGGAAAAATACTTGAGATAGTAGATAATACAGAAAACGACCTGTTGATTCCATAGACGGAAATTTCTCATTGCATTTGGATAAAGAAACTACAAAATTTTAGTACTCCGCACGAGTCTCTGTTGCTTGTTTTCTTGTACAACATGCTGCATTCTCATTGCATTTTAATAAAGAAACTACATATAATTTACTATATTGCACCAGTCTCTATTGCTTCTTTACTTGTACAACATCATGTATTATTCTCTCGCTAATGACATTGTAAATGCTGATCATAATGAATTTATCGACCCCGATCGAGCCATTTTCATTGATTTCCCTTTTTCACCGTGGTCCTACGTGATATAGCCAGCACCAAGACCAAAAGTTCCGGATATTGAAACGGGATTCCGGCCTAACCTCAGACAAGTTCTTGCAATTTCTCACCACAGCACGGCATCATATATGACAAGCGCACGCGCCCGTGAGCAAGTCTCCGAGACACCTGTAACCTAGTCAAATATGTTAAGACCAGACATGAATATAGTTGCAAGGATATATATATATATATATATCATATTGAAGTGCTCCATCAAGGGCTGTTCAACTTGATCTTCGCTGGCAATGAAATTTTACAGATCATGATCAAATTAAACTTTAAGTAGTTGCCGTTCTATTTGTGTTAAATATGTGTACCACTAATGTTTATGCCAATTACAAGTACAGGAGGAAATCAAATGCGCGTGTTTGGTGAAAAGATGAATGGTTCTTTCAGATGATTAAGCTGTCCCAAAAGATTGAATTAAGCAACAAACAAAAAACTTATAAAAAAAAATAAAGTAAGTTTATATGAGGAATAAAAATTACCGGTGTTACTCTTTTTTTTCCCCATGCCATCCATTTCTAATTCCCGTGTCGATGGATTCTCTCTAAAAATGTTGGCCTCCCTTTAAGCTCCAAAATCCTCCCCTTTCGGAGTAACGTTTTGAAAACAAGACAATTCTTCTCTAGCTTTTTCGTTTGAAAAATTAGGACCTTATAATTTCTTCTGGATACAGAGAAAAACAATATGACAAAACTTCTTTTTGATGCATTTTCCTTTAGAGTACATTGGCATCATATTTATAGAGAATATGGGCGATAAAATCGATAGTTGATATTATAAAGTTGAAATCTTAGAGAATTTTTTCTACAGTTATGAGCAATTTACAATTTACCACCCACTAGTATGGGACAGAAACTATAAATAAGAGTGGTTATAGGCATAATTTAATGATAAATTCACACCAATTTTAGTTAAATTAAAAATATAAAATTTGAATCTCTCACCTCCACGTTAAAATAAATAAATAAATAAATAAGATTAAAGAATATATTGGAAAATTTTAGAGTATAATTTCAGCGGCTTCTCCTCTTTGTCAGCATTATGTTTTTAGAAAACCTAGATCTACGGTAATTTGGGGATTTAGGCTTTTTATTAGAGTTTTAAAAAAATTTGGGATTTTTTTTAGGTTTTTAATTATTTTTTTTATAATTGGTGTAATAATTTATTTATTAAAACAGATAAATATTTAAATTAAATTAATAAATTAAATAAATTTATTAATATTTTTATTTATTTATTAAATAAGTTGATAAATATTAGTTAAACAATTCATTTGCAAAGAACATCATAAATAAGTTTCTAAATTTCTTAGAAACTGATGGATTTACTAGTTAAATCCCTTATTTATCAGAATCAAAGATTGTTTCTTGAAAATAAAGGATTTACTAGTACCATATATTTTTTTACCTAAAAAAAGAGAATTTACAAAATATATAAAGGATTTACTAATACTAAAATTTTTTTAAGCAGGAAATAAAATATATATTAAAATTACATATTGTTTTTACTAATGGATCTGGTGTTTATCAAGTAAATTATTATTCTTCCTTTTTTAGTTTTTTATTTTATTTGGTAAATCTACTATTTATTATGTACATATACATATTTTTTATTTTGAATTTTCTTTGGATTAACTAGTAAATCCAATATTTACTTTAATCACATTGTTCTTTATTTTAAATTGATATGGTATTTTTTATAGTTGATTTATCCGGTAAATCCAGCATACACTAAGATCAAGGGAACTCGCGTTTGTCACTATTCTTCGCTTGCCATCCATTTATTATTCGATGGATTCTCTCTTTGATAGTGTTAACCTTAACTCCTTTGAGCCCCAAAATACTATCCTTTTGAGAAACGTTTTGAAAACAAGACAATTTTTCTCTAGCATCTTTCTTTGCGAAATTTCGACCCTATATACCTAGAAATAGATTAAAAAAATTATTAACTTCTATTCGATTTATTTGCTTGGGATATTGGAGTCATATCTATAAGAATTTGAGCGGTGAAAACTGAAATCGATAATGGGATTAGAAAGTTGAATTTTTAGAGAATATTTCTTTTATGTGGTGTCACTCCATTTATAATGTGCCATGATGCAAGGCAAAAATTATAATGGGATTGTAGGAGTTATATTGTAAGTTTTCAGTGTAAGTTTTCAGAAAATATGTTTGGGGTGTTTCACGGCCATTTGCATAGCATCTGTTCGATGAAATCGATGTAAATTTAACAATTTTTGTTATACAAAAAACCATTTGGAGAATTTTTTTACTTAGTTTCACACTATTCTCAATACAATGTTAGACGCCCACGACATGATAATAACGCTGATGACATAATTAATTGATTCAACTTTGGTATCAGTTTTCACATTACTTGACGTATCATAACGTATCACCGTAATATGACTAGGAGTTATGTATTTCAAATTTAAGAGAATATTTTGACGCGGTTTATGACCATTCGCATTCGATGAAACCGATGATTAAATATATTAGGCTTTTCAGTATTGGTATTTATGACAATTTAGTAAAAATCAGAAATTTTAAGAAGCTTGAATACAGATTTAGTAGTGCAGTGCAAATTGTACAACTGGATATTATAACACTTGCTGTAATATGTAAGTTTAACAATGTAGTGCAGGTTGTTCTACCGGACGTCATAACACCTACTGCAACATCTTGAAGACTTACCACAAAATCGCGAAGATATTTTGAATTTCAACTTAAACTGAGAAAATCATGACAAATTAAGTTGAAATAGGATTTGGGAAGATATTTAAGGATTAGATAAGTCTGAAAAAGGAAAAACAAATTTAAATTAGATTTCTTAATCCAATTTAAATTCTGATTTCAAAAAATCCAAGATTTGCCTATATAAGTTACGATTTTAATTGGGAAAAATGTGCAAATATATTTAAAAGTGGATTTGGATAATATTTGGGTAATATCTGCATTTTAAAATTTAGCAGATTTGAAATTTAAAATTTTGAGGTTGTTACGGAAGATGTTGTAATATTATCTGTAACATCTTCAAAATTCAAAATAAATCCGAGATTCTGTAGAAGATCTTTGGAGTTCTATATAAAGGCTTAAATTATTCATTTTTGAGACAGAGAGCAAGAGTTGTGATCGTAAGATTTTGAGTCCTTGGTGATTTTGAAACTTTCTACATTCTTTGCGTCTTTCGGGAGAAAGATTTGAAGTGTTCAGAGGAGATAATAACAGTTGAAGGGATTTCAACATATGCTTGTAAAGGGATCTTACTGAACGTATTTATTAACTAGATTTAAGACGATCAATGGTAATAACAAAGAGATGAGTTTTTAAATTATATAAGTCCATTAGTACTTGTAATCTTTTGATAACTAGTTAGTGAAGTGTTTAACATCTGAGCGTGACCTCGAAGAATAGAGAAACTGAATATCATTAAAATTACTTATCTTATTTATTTACTTACTTTTAATAATTAATTAATTATGTTAATTAATTAAATCTAATAAATAATATAAAAACGGATCTTACAAAATACAAACATAGCTAAAAAAATATAAGCATGGGAAATTAAATCACCAATGAATGGATTACCAATTGGGGGAATTATTTGTTATATTGGGCTACCAGGGCATTGTGCTAACTTAGTACACCCATTAACAAAAAAGGATGAAAAAGTGATGACACATATTTCAATTTTCCATATAGATCAATGTTCAATCACATTTACCCATCTCTTTCCAATTACACCTTTAAAATTCCATTAGGAGAATAGTGTTTAAATTTCATATTATGGTAAATTTGACTGTATAAATTCCAAACTTGGTAAAAATCCATTAGGGTAATGAGTTAAGATATATATAATGAATTAATTACTATATGCACACTACAAAAATCATAAATTAGCAGTTTTTTTTTTTTTTGAAAGGCAACCAAGGACTTTTATTCAGCAAGAACCAAATTGGCTCGAATTACATCAGCAATAAAAAAACATGTTGGAAATTGTTGCTCTGATACCATTGATGGATTTTTGTTTGAAAATAAATGAAGTTTTGCGTTGGATTGTTTTATTAGTTTAAAGACTAGTGGCACATGGTTTTTATATGAGAGGGAATTGTGGTTATTAGTTTTAAAAGAAAGTAGTGTTTTAGACTTTATGTTGTAACGGTAGATATAATAGATTATGATGATGGGATAGGTTATAATAATAAGTTGTTGGGACAAAACAAAGACTTTGTTTTATAAGTAGGTGGACATGTGAATAATGGAAAAGACTTAATATATTAAGCTTGTTTTCAGCTATATCTTTACAATTCTTAGGGTCCGTTTGGATGAGATGTTTATTTTTGAAAAATGAAAAATTTTTAAATATGAAAAATAAAAAGTTGTTTGGAATTTTTTTTAAAAGTGAAAAGTTGTTTGGGTGGGTGAAAACTTTTTGTTTTTAGAGAGCTCTTTTTTCATTTTTCAAAAATGAAAAATGTTAGATGTTCAGATACGGAAATTTATGAAGGTTTATTTTTCTTGAAATGAAAAATTTTTCATTTTTCAAATTTGAAGGTGTCAAACAGACGGAGGGTTAGACTAGCCTATTTTTAGACTTGAGAAGTGAAGTCAATAGATTCAACAAGTAACCAACTTCTTTCTTTAAAAAATTATAGATATTTTATTCTAAAACCTTCTCAATTGACCACCCATTACATGTGGTTAATGTCTATGCGTGTATATATTTTTCATAACGTGTTTGATACACGCTTTTTTTTTTTTTGCATTGCATTAAATGCAATGTAATTTTTCTTCAAATACAAAAACATTTCATTCAAATACCAATCATATCACATTTTAAATCCAATACAATCACTATTCATTATTTTACTTTTTCTATTACTTTTATTAATTACATCATATATTCTCTCTCTCTACTTTTACCCATCACATCACATATTTATTATTAAAAAATAATTTAAATATTTTTCATACAAAGACACATTGCATTCAAATACAATGCTGATACTTTTCCTCCAAATACAAATTGCATTCAAATATAATGCAAATGCAATGTGTTCACCAGACGAAGCATAGAGTTTTTAACTATTTACTATATCCTAGAATATTCTAATACCAACTAGGACTTTTATTCTTTATTAATCATTTTCAACTATAATAGCATTCTCTACAAACATATAGAAATGTGCATCAATTTTTATCAATAAAAAAAAAGTGCACAGCATCCGTGCCAACAAAGTCTGCAAAGGAAGAGGAATGAATCCCAAAACTAGCAAGAAGGTGAGCCACCATATTCTCCTTACGAGAGATATGGCTGCAATTAACACCTCCACTATCAGCTAACAAGAATCTAATGTCCTGAATAACAACACTTTCTGACCCTTCAAAAGAATGATCCCGCACTGCTTGTACCACATTACTAGCATCAGATTCTACCCAAGCCACCCGCAAATTACATGCACGAGGAAATTCGAGACCCTCCCAAAGAGCAACACGTTCAGCCATAAATGGAGAGTAAATTCCAGACCATTTCTTAGCCAAACATGCAGCAACAACAACACCAGAGCTATCTCTAATCACCGCCCCTACTCCAATAAAACCAAAACCCTTACACACTGCAGCGTCCACATCCCACTGATGACAACCATGTTTGCGAGACACAAAAAAATTTGTTGCAGCCCCACAACTTTGAAACAGACCCAAAGAACGTCCTGCAAAAGAGATTACCTCCAAGGGAGAGACAGGTGATCTGTCGTGAACCAGTAAGTCGCGAGCTCTCCAAATGCTCCAGGCTAGCATACAAAAGACCGCCAAATCCTGCCTACATCAATAACGAGCTGCAAACAGGCATAAACAATCAAAGGAGATGCACCGAAAAGCCACGATCCTCTGCTACACAGCCGATTCCATCCACGCCTCCTTTAGACATAGCACGTTTCCACAAAACATGGAAAACTGATTCAACCTCCTCCCCACACCTAAGACAAGTCAACATACACTTACCCATTTCTTCATTAAATTACAAAAACAACGTAGAATTCCATGGTAAGCTCTCCAAAGAAAAACTTTAACCTTGTATGGGATATTTAAACTCCATAACAGACCCCACCGTCTCCTATCTCCATTTCCATCAGAGGACTCCACCTGATCTCCCTACCACTCATGGCCACCCAATAACCTGATTTCACTGTATATCTCCCTTGCTGATCAAAGTGCCAAATCAACTTGTCCTCATAGGACCTCCGACCAATTGGTATATTAAAAATAACCTCCTGGTCTATCGGCAAGAAGTGTGAGCCAATGAAGTCCCGATCCCACTGACCGTTAAAAATAAGATGTTCAACTTTCCAATTCTCTTGTCCTAATCTCGCTATAGTAATTGGACGGAAAGTCATTGGCTGCGGCAACCAAGGAGAGGAAAAGATTTTAATATCAGAACCATTTCCAACCCTCCAACTAAGCCCCATTTTAGCAAATCTCTTCCCCACAAAAGACTTCTCCAAGTATAAGAAGGATTACATCCCACTGCAGCCTCAAGAAGCGAAGTATGAGGGAAATACTTAGCTTTGAAAATGCGAGCCCAAAGAGAGTGGGGGTTTTGAAGAAGACGCCAAACCTGTTTCGCAAGCAAAGCTTGATTAAAGGCCAACAAGTAATGAAAGCCCATGCCACCCTCTGATTTAGGCCAACACAATTTCTCCCAACGAAACCAATGGCTTTTTTCGATCATTATCAGATCCACCCCACCAAAACTTTGCTATACAAGAATGAAGTTCAATGCATAAAGAGGAGGGTACCTTAAAAACACTGAGCAAATAGGTTGACGTAGATTGGGCAACCGCTTTGATCAAAATCTCCCGACCCACCATTGAGAAGAGCTTCCCTTTCCAAGCATGAATCATATTCACCATACGCTCTTAACACAATTAAAAGTTCTCTACTTATTCTTCCCAACAAAGGAAGGAAGCCCTAAGTATTTATCATGATTCGGTCCCTGAGCATTCAACCCCAACATTCTACAAATTCATCTCGCCTCTCCTCACTGACATTAGGACTGAAAGTGATCAAAGATTTCTCGAAATTCACCGTTTGGCCCAAAGCCTTCTCAAAAGAGTGGAGTATATCGCCAATCTCTTCACAATCCACTAAAGAAGCGCAACCAGAAACAATGGAGTCATCCGCGAACACCAGGTGATTAACACGAGGGGCATTTCTAATAACCCCAATTCCTTGGAGAGAACCAATAGCTTCACCCCTCTTGAATGCCGTCGAGAGACCTTCAACATATAAAAAACAAATATGGAGATAAAAGACACCCTTGAGGAGACCTCTATTAGGTTTAACAAAACCCGCAACTCCACCATTAACAATGAAGGAGAAGCTACAACTAGAGACACAATCTTCCACAATACGGATCCAACTCCTCCCAAAACCCATCCGCCACATGATGGCCAATAAGAAGGCCCATTCAATTCTATCATAGGCATTGCTCATATCCAACTTCAATCCCATAAACCCTTCTCGAATGTAACACTTCAAAAGCAATAATGACATTATCCATGATAAGCCTTCCCGAGACAAAAGTACTTTGCTTGGGAGAAATAGACATTGGTAACACATTCTATTGTCTGTTCGCTGGGGTTTTGGTGATAACCTTATAGGTCACATTACACAGACTGATGAGATGAAAGTCTGAAACCCTTCTGGGGCCCTTAATCTTTGGGATAAGGACCACGTGAGTATCATTAAGAGCCTCCACAGATTTCCCTTCTTTAAGAACACCCAGGCACACAGCCAGTAAATCGTCTCCCATAATATTCCAATTGTGTTGAAAGAAAAGGGTGAGGAAACCATCCGGCCCAGGAGATTTTGTAGGTCCCATACTAAAAAGCGCCAACTTCACCTCTTCCTTCGAAAACGAGGCTTCGAGGTGCACCTTCATAGCATCCGAAAACGTCGATTCCATAAACTCAAGAATAGGACCCATTTCACTGCCAGGTATATTAGAAGTGAAGATACCTCTGAAATAATCCACAATAACGCCCAACTCTCTCAACACTCTCTTCCTCTTACTAAACAACAACAACATAAAAGGATTTCTACAACCTACTCCATCTTTTATGTTCACTGTCCCTCCAAATCTCTTTCTCCTTCCTCCTTTTTATCTCTCCAATCAAACATACCTTTGGAGTTTTTTATTAGAGATTTTTTAAAAAATTGAGGATTAAAATTAGGGATTTTAATTTATTTTTCTAATTAAATGTAAACACTAGTGGACTAAAAATCAAGATTGGAAAGTGTACTAAGTTAGAAAGTGTTCAATAAATAATTGGTAAAAATTATGATATTAGAGGTAAAAAAAAATAATTCTTTTTACTTATTTAGTAAATAAATTGATAATTATAAAGTAGATAGTTTATTTCCAAAATAATAAACAAATAAATTTTGTTATTAAAATAATAGATTTACCATACTAAGTACATTCTTTATTTACCAAAATGAAAGATTGTTTTTGGCTTATTAACAAAGAACTTATAAGATTACGTTTTTTTTCTCAAAATTAAAGTAACCTCGACGTATTTATTAAGATTATAAATTATTTTTAATTTGATTGCAGGCATAGTCAAGTAATAACTCTACAGTTAACTCGAACAGAAAGTGATAAGTTTAAATCTCTCATCCTAACTTCAGAAAAAATATTTTTTACTTATAAATAAAATCTTTATTCATAAAATATTTATTCATCTAGTGAATAAAGATTTATCATATATTCTTAACTTTTTTTAATTAAAAGATGGATGTATTATTAATCTGCTAAATTAGTTAAAACAACAAGACCAATCTCCTTAGGAATTACATTCATACCACAATATTCACTAAAAAAGTGAATAAATATTATAATACATTAATAACCGATGGAACTCTTAGGAATTGCAATATGAATTCTTTTACAGGTTCACAACATTTGGGTAATGGCTAACTGATGGACCACAACATTACCCAAATGGGCAATATGACGGCAAAGAATTCCACTGGCAACCTGTAAAAGACTAACTTTAACATCATCAATGATTAAACTACCTTCATCCAAAATACTGGGAGAATTAACTGCTTTGACAACATTGATTGCATCCGATTCGATCACATCAATAGATATTCCTCAACCAACAATCATCTTCACCCCCTTCCTTACAACCAAACACTTTGCAACGTAGGGACTAAAAAAACCAACCACCCTTCTAGCCATACATGCTGCCACACAACCCTCTGCATCCCTAACCACCGCCCCTACCCCGACATAGCCAAACCCAACCTTAACCGCTGCGTTCACTTTTAACTTGATCATATATTCTCAACTTACGTCTAAGAGTTTATTGCCTTTTATGGTTTATAGAGTATATCAGTTACGAGTTTAATCCTTTATTTAACAAAATGGTTTAATTGCACTACTGTCCCTTAAACTTACCAAACAATTGTAATTCACACCCTAAATTTTTAATTTTGGTAATTTACATTATGAACTTATAGATTTATAGCAATTTAAACCCTAGTAATGATAGTGTTAAAATTTTGATAATTAACAAGTGACTTGGACAGATTGTTAATTAATAGATATGAAAGGTTATTTTAATTCAATGTTAGTCCAAGTTATATATTTAAACATAATTAGTCCTCAATTTTCTATTTGGATAAAACTTAAATAAAAATCTTAATATTAACACTTTTTTTTTTATAATGAAACCGACGGTAACTTCAATACTATTAAAAAGTAGAGCAAATCTTTCACTTAATTTCACATTGTTGTTCCTTGTATGTATATCAATTGCACATACGACAAAACAATAACAAGAACACTGATACAACTTAAAAACTTTTTAAATTCAAGAGCATCTTTCATGTTACTTCACAAGATTCATAATATATCAGTTATAGTCAAAACAACAACTGTCAATGATCGGCTAGACGTCATTGAAATTTGAGGGAATATTTTGACATGGTTTGCAACCATCTATGCTCGATGAAACCGATGATAACACAAACACGACAAAAAATAAGAATGATAGTGCACCTCACTATTCAAGCTGATGCTTAATTTTGTCAATCATCTCTTTCATATTAGATTTAATTCTCTGCATTATTAGTTTACTTGTCTTAAAATTTCCATATAAATAATACAAATTAGTTAGCTAGTGACCAAGTTTTCATTCGTTTCATAAAAGAGTTCAAGCTGTCTAAATATTTGCTAAAGCAAAGGATCCCCACATGAATGCTGATGAAATAGAAAGCAAAAAAAATTGACAGCCTTATTTCACGATTTTCCTTTACTAATTGTAGTTTGTACGGCAACGGTCAAATTGTAAAAAACACGTGATAATTCTACAGAATGCTAGACTACTTTGCTAACTTAACGACATGTACTCGATATCAGCTCTTTCATCATTTATTCAAAAAAGAAAAAGAAAAAAAAAAAGAAAAGAAAGAAATTATCATTCTTAGATAACATTTATTTCTCTTCTTTTATTTTTTGGAGGGACTTTAATAATGTTTCTTAATTTTACAAAGAGGATTTGTCTCCCTTAAATAACACAAATCCATCCTTTTGATGAGTTGTATAGTATCCAATCTTTTTCTTCCTTTCAATAATAACAACATGTTAATCAGAATACAAAAAGATCTTCACAGAATATATATATATTTATATAAATATATATATACACACGCACACTCCAGACACGAAAATTTCTCATTGCATTTGGTATCAAGGAAAGACAACTAACTAAACATTAGTTGGTATTGCAAGGAATTAAATTTGACAATTTTATCAATCCAAAATTAGTTTAGGTATCGGTTCTTAAAAATTGTAATTTACTTTGTACTGTTGTAATTTACAATCTTTTTCCCCCCTTTTTCCAATATGATTTTTTTTTTCCTTTTTCCCCAATTTTTTATTTTGTCGTGATGTCCAACCTTTCCCTCCCATTTCAATGGTAAATAGCAAAAATATGGAGAAGAAACTAAAACATCGGAGATAGCAGATAATACAGAAAAACTACTTGTTGATTCCATAGACAGAAATTTCTCAATGCACCAATTTCTGTTGCGTGTTTACTTCTACAACGTAAAGTAATCGGTTAGTTTACTTCTACAACAACAGGTAATCAGTTATAACATCAAACAAAGAAAAAAAAGAGGTAATCAATTAGTTTACTTGTGCAACATCATGTACTATGTTCTGTCACTAAGAACATTGCCAATATTGATCATATGTTTCTGCAGTACCATTCTAGTGGCCTCCATAGACAGGAAATTCTCATTGCATTTGGATAAAGAAACTTCCCTTGTCTACTTGTGCAACATCATGTACTATTCTCTACACCACAAAAATTCTTGCAGTGAGTGCCGACCGGAATCATCATATATGACAAAAATAAAAACTAAAAAATCATAAGACTAAAGAAAGATTTTATTTTTAATTTCCTACTATTAAGAAATAAAATTCTAGAATTCGAAACCTGGATTACACACTGAATCATTTGAGATAGAAGAAAAGAAAGATCTGTTAAATTTTAAGAAGTATTCTTTCCTTTTCTTTTCTCTTTTTTTTTTTTAATTAATAATCCTGCATATTCTAGCGGTTTTTAGCAAATGACTAGCATATATTGAGATTTTTCAACAACAACAGAAAAGTTTGACAGGAAATTAAGATTATTACCGCGTCTCTAATTTTCCCATGCCATCCATTTTTAATTCTCAAATCGATGGATTCTCTCTAGCAATTTTAGCCTTCCTTTGAGTTCCAAAATGCAATGCTTGGGTAATATTTTAAAAACAAGACTACTCTTCTCTGCTAGCATGTTCTTTTGCTAAACCTGTGAGGGAAAAAAAAAAATATTTAACAAAACTTCTTGTCAGTGCATTTTCCTTAAGATATTGGAGTCAGTACTTATAGCGAATTTGGGCAATGAAATCAATGATGAGAATAGAGAGTTGAAATCTCAGAGAATCGTTTGCTTGTTTGGTTCAGAATATACCAATCACAAATGGAAAAAAATCGTAAATGAGATTACATGAGATATTAGATAATATCTTACCCCATTTGCATGACATTTATTCGATGAAACCAATGTTAGATTTATTAATTTTTCAAAAAAACCTTTGGATAGGAAACAAACTAGAGGGGAGGAAAAAAAATGGTAAGGCTGTGTTTATAAACTCTCAAATTTAAAAGAAATCAAAATTAAGGTGTTTTAATGGATTTGGAATCAATCCTCTATTTGCTTTCTCTTTTATCTTCTACTAAATAACCATAAATGTCAAAATTCTTCAAGTAATCTCTCGACCACTATTCTTCCTTTCACTTTTCTCTCCTAAACACATTCTAAAGTCATTGAAAATGGTTTTTTATTTTTTATTTTTATTTTTTTGCACTGTACCTTGAACTTATCATATAGTTACAATTTATATCATAAATTTTAAGTTTGAAAATTTTGAAAATTTTAAAAATTTTCATCTCGAACTTATAAATCTAAAACAATCTATCCCCATTGATAATAATATTGAATCTTTTATGAAAATTAACATTTGACACGTATTAAAATTACTCCATAAAATAATAGAATCAACAAGCGAAATCATCTTATATCTTCAAATAACCTTTACAAAGTTACTAAATGTCTAATAGGAATCAACCTTCCACCTTTAGCTTGTCTAATTATTTGGTAAAAGAGAAAACATAAAGAAATGGATTGTGTTACAGATTTGAAATCTCTCAAAAATCTCAATTTTAATCTTTCTTAATATATGAAAGAATTAGATAATGAGAATCCATACCAAACACAATAAAAATCAAAGTAAATGTCTCTATTCTCCTCGCTTAAAAATTTCATACTTCCTTTCCTCCTATTTTCTTTTCCACTTACCAAACGCATCCGTACATTGTCATGCAGATGACTAAATCTTGAAGCCATTGGTCGTCGGAAAAGAGTGTGGCTATGTAATTGATCAAACCCGTCCCTCTTCTTCTCCATTCACTTACCAAACGCATCCGTACATTGTCATGCAGATGACTAAATCTTGAAGCCATTGGTCGTTGGAAAAGAGTGTGGCTATGTAATTGATCAAACCCGTCCCTCTTCTTCTCCAGTCACTATGTTTCTTTTTCTCTCTTCTTTCTCTCAGATCTCCCCAGCCCCAACGCCCTCAGGCCTCCACCTATCATCTGTGCCTCCACAGTCCCAGAAGCCATCGTCGCTGTTCATCTCCCTCACTTTCTATCTCCCTCCCTCTCCTCTTACCGGCATGTTTTATCGTCGTTAATTATTTTACGCTTTAACTAATTTATCCATGATTGAAATCATTACGTTTAGCTTCAACCAACAAGATGTCATTTGTAAAATCTTAGAAGGCAAATAATATGTGAACCTTTAACTAATTAATCCTGGCTTCAAGCAAATAATATAAAACATAACTAGCAATTTCACCGTGCCAGAAATGCAAGAACGAAAAATTATGACGAGCTAAGACTTGAAAAACAGTGAAAAGTTTGCAAAAGAAGAATAATTTAAGAGAAAGGGCAACTCACATCAATGAGTCTAGCACATATCTAGTTCAACTATTTTAGCACCTACCAGACTGCCTGTCACATGCCACGCTCCCTCCGCCAATATTATTAAAAAGAAAGACAGATGACAAAAAGAGAGTTCAGGAAGAAAATAAACAAAGCAGGTCTTTGGAGACATCATATATATTTATATGTATGCATGTACATATGTATGTTTATTCATATATATACGTGTTTTTGTTGTGTGAAATTTTGCTCCGACTAATCCTTGGGATCCATGTAAAGCACCTCCTCCACACGGATTGAGTAAATCCTAGGCCAAAGGCCACGGTCGTGGCCCAAGAAACTAGTAACACTCAACGAAAATAAAATATTATACCTAATGCTCCCAAGGCACAAGTCCAAGTGATTCACCACTGAGCTAACACCTTGGGGTGTTAGGGGACATCCGATAAAATTAGAATGATAAAAAATGATATACACAAATCGAGAAGAAGTTGCAAAATAAAGAAATAGTTAGCTTTCATTCATCTTCTGATACTTGATTGAATGTGGTAGTAACAATAGGCTACGTGATCATTTTTATTTGGAAACAAAATGTTCGGTAATTCCAACATACAGAATAAACCACCTCAACGATGTAAAATCATGAAAAGCAATACCCTTATGGAAGAAAAATCAAGAAAACCAAGAGTTTGGCCAAATTGTTAAAAAGATGCAAGGTGACAATATCATAAGCATCTTTCCTGGAAAGCTTTCTCAGGGTTCTTCCCGTCAATTTGCGAGTGGTGTGGGAAATCATACGGCATTTCTGCAGCAGCAAACCATGCTCCACTCAATACTCTCACAACTTCTTGGTGAACTACAGCATTGCCCTCTGGTGTCAGGTGCAATCCATCCCTGTAAAGAAGAAGAAAAAGCACGTGAATTCAGAAAATATGAAACTTAAAACTTCCATCCAGATGAACTCTGCAATGAATTCTTTAGATATTTTACCAGGTCCGCCTTAGAGAACACCATCATAGATAAACTCTAATGTCCGGAAAATAACCAATTCTGGAAAGTGATGAAATTGATGGAACTGTTTTCTTATTTTATTTATTTTTTTCTCCCGACGAGCTAGTTGAGTGGTTAGGTACTCCGTGGTTTGCCCTCACATGGTCTAAGGTTCAATTCCTCAAGAAAACCTACTTGGCAAAAAGTATGGGTTTCACGATCCCCTCATAGTGTTCGGAGGGTGTTCCGGTTTTAAACTCAATCCTGATAACTAGTTTAGGGAAATTTTAGTATGTCAAAACAAACAAGCATATCATAGTTTCCTCAGCACCTTCATTTCCCCTTTTTTTTCTCCTTTTAGGTAAGCAGAAAACCAATATGGTTATCATAAACATGAGCAAGGATGGTTGACAAAATTTAAGCAAAAAATGAGTAGAGAGAAAAATGGTCGGACCCACTTTCTTAATGATCATGAATTTCTATAAGGAAGGAATTAGCAAGCCAAACCTTAGGAATTTCTTCTGCCAACCCTCTGTTTCCTGCATCTTGGACCACAGATCAATGGAGCGGACACCCATTTCCTTGGCTAGCTCAATGCACCCTTTTGCATAAAGTGCTGTTACTTCATTGGTCCTTTCTGGCAATAACCTAGCGTCCTCACCGTATAAAGATCTGTTGGACTCGATAGTTTATGAGCTCATTCAACAAATAAAGTCTGCAACATGTTAAGGATCACAATATTGTAGAAATCTTTATTTTTAAAGCACATTGAATCTGGTACCCGTATACCGTGACCATACCGTGCATATTCGTTACGCCCTTCCTCATCAATTGGTGGTGGAGTAATAAGCACAACCAGGACGGAGGTAGAGCATTCCTGCAATCAAATTGCTGGACATAATGAGAAGAATAATCATGTAGCTAAGCCAACAAGACGATGTTTGGAGTGCCTGGAAACTAAAAACCTTAAAACTCATTAGAAGTCATGATTAACCAAACAGAACCTAGAAGCACAATAACTCCATTACCTCAAGTCAAAAAACATCATTCATTAGCAAATTACACTATCTAATTCAGTGAGAATCTGAATATGCAAAGGATTAAAATGTTTTTGCATCAATTTTAGACCAATTAAAACATCTATCAAATATTGACCTCAAAATGAAAATAAACGACCAAAAACTAGTTTCAGAATCAAGAAACAGAATCTGAACCTTCAAATGAAGAACAATTTTTCTAATATTCTCCTTATACTCATCAATCGGAACATGTTGGCGTTCACTTGTTCTCCCCAAAATAGCAGCATCATTGGCCCCAAAGAAAATCGTCACAATAGCTGGTGGTTTTGCAGAGTCCTAAAAAATGAATCCACAAAATAACATCTCTGAATTTGAATATCAAAATCACACCCTCCCTTTGCCCAGCAATTAGCTATGGTTATGAATATGTAAATCAAATGAACACACACACACACACACATGTTTCGTTGATCATGATTCATCATATATTTCTTCAAATAATAAATTCTTCAACACAAACATGCAACCAAAAAATATGGAAAAAAAAAACACATTTCGTGGTCATCAGATATGAATCCAAAGATCAACTAATGCAAATGACATGTATACATTATTGGTATACAGATCTAAGAAACAAGAAATGTCATTCCAAAGTTCAAATTTGCAACAAATGCATAAAATATGAATGTTCTATAAAACTAATAATATCAAACGAAAACATAAAGGTGAAAAATTTATCAATTTCCGAAGCTAGGAAATCAACAAGAATATTAAAAAGAAGAAACTTACCAATGGGAAAAGGCGATGCAACAGAAACAAAGCCCATCTGGTGTTGTACCCACCATATCCACGGACCAACACATCAGCCTATCAGCCAACCCCGAAAAAGAAATCAACTTTTAAGCTTTAACTCATAATATTTCCAAAATCTTCTGGGTATTTCTCATTTTTCGTTTTTCCTTACAAAAAATGAAAATGGGTAATTATATACATATATATATTTATATATATATATATTTGCGTGTGTGTGAGTGTGTAAAACCTTGCGGGAGTAAGTGTCAGCAAGAGCAGCTCCCCAACCTCCGGATCTGAAGGATTGCTCAGTTATAGAGTCCCCAAACAACACGATCTGAGGCCTCATTCTCTCTCTATCTCTCTCTCTCTCTCTCTCTCTCTCAGCTCAGATGGACGCAATGTTTGTTAAAATGCCGTTTCGTGGTGTGAAATATTTGTTTTGGTTTATAAACGTTTCGATGGAGTTTTTTCTCGTTTTTTTTTTCTTTGGTGCTTTTTCAAGTCTTCTTTGTCGTTTGAGACTTCCATGTCGTCGTATATTTGCCCTCCTCAGGTCGATTTTGTTGTCCTTTTTATACATTTTTTTTATTATTAATATTGATTGACGTCGTTTTCAAGATACCGTCGTTTAGAAACTCATAGAATTGTAATTATACTGTTGTTCTTTAATTTCGTCATCGTTTCTTGTCGTTTTGTCGTTCACCGTCTCATAATTGTTCTCTTGTCCAATGTTGTACTGAAATTAGGGACCTTGTTTACTATGATGACTTTTTATTAGCTATTAAGCCGTTTAACTCCTTATTCCTACATATTTATGCCGTTTCTTTACAGTTTTTTATTTTTATTTTCTAATTATCGTTGTTTACCACGTGTCACGTTCATTAAAATGGATGTGTTCCTACATCAAATATTGCTTTAGTTATATTAATCTCTCGTTTACAATAACGGCTTTACTTAATTCAATTTTAAAAACTAGTTATTTTTTGTTGATTTTTTTTTTTTAAATACAATTTGGGGATGGGTTCTAATCCGTCAACCGCAATTCCATCACTTGCCACACTGCTTTGCTCCTCGTCTCCAACGTCGAAGCCACGCTCCTATCAAAGATCTCGTACCCACAACAGAGCTTGGGGGCTTTCATATGAAGAACTTGTGATGATGGTGTTGAGATCCCCTGAGCTGTTGACGCTCATTGTGGATTCCCCCCACCCCCCCCCCCCCCCCCCCCTGGAGATGGGAAAGAGCCAAAACTTCCTTTGGACAGTGGCCTTGTGTGGAGGTGAGGAAGAGGGCTTGGGTTTGTTCAAGGGATTTTGAGTTTTGAGGGTTTTTGAAATACAACAGGAGATCGACAAATCGAGAAACCTTCTAGGATTACAATAATTAAGACAGTTCTAATTTTGGTCTGGCTTGCGCTCTCTAAGTTTGCGATGGCTTGAGGCTCTTTGGGTTCACAATGGCGTGGGCTCCGATAGAGTGTTAGTAGCTCAGATGGAGGAACGAGAGAGAGAAATAGAGCAATTCGTGACTGAGGAGCTCGAGAGGTAGAGAGAGAGAGGTTTTTGTTTTTTATTATCAGTTTGAGGTTGAGTTTGAGGAGAGAGTGAGACGACGAAGGGAGGGAAAGAGAAGTAGAGAGGGATATTCTTGTCTATCTATTTTTTTAATATTAAAATACGGGTACTCTAGTCTTTCCAACATAAAATTTATGATCACATGACGATCTTGTGATAAAAATCCATTTAATTTTTAATAGGATTAATGGTCCGTTTGGTGAATACATTACATTTGTATTATATTTAAATGTAATGTATTGAATGTAATTTGTGTTTGGAGAAAAAGTATTAGGGGACATTTGGTAAATGCATTGCATTTTGATTGTATTTGAATGAAATTTGTTTTTTGAATATTGTATTTGGTTGAAAAGTATTTGTTTTGTATTTGAATAAAATGTGTGTTTAGATGAAAAGTATTTTAGAATTGAAAAGTTGATGTGATTGGTAAAAGTAGAGATAAATAGTAAAAATGAAAAGTTGATGTGATTGTTTTAAAAATATTTTGAATAGTAATTGTTTTCGTAACACTGTTGCAAAATTTATGTTTGGTGTAAAATTGTATTGTATTTGAGTAAAATTAAAATTGAATATTTTCTTCAAATGCCCCCTTAGTATTGCATTTGAATGCAATATGTGTTTAGATGAAAAGTATTTAAATTGTATTTTAATAATAAATATGTGATGTGATGGGTAAAAGTAGAGAGAAAAAAAATAAGAGAGAAAGAGAATATATGATATAATTAATAAAAGTAATAGAAAAAGTAAAATAATGAATAGTGATTATATTAGATTTAAAATGTAATGTGATTGGTATTTGAATGAAATGCTTTTATATTTTGAGGAAAATTACATTATATTTAAACGTGTGTACCAAATGAAGCATAAATCTTCATTTGCACTCATTTTAAGAGTTTGAGAACCTTTTAACTTAAAAAAAAAAGTTTAAAGGTTAAATGATCACCCATTTAAAAGTTTAAGGACCACATAAGCTGCTAACCCTTTAATTTAAACTAAACTTATCAGACAATAATTCTCTCATATAATCGTCAGTTGCATGATTGCCATCGTTTTCTCAAATTGTGGTCGTCTTTCGGCAGCAAGCTGTCGTTTTTATTTCTCTATTTTTTTTTTCTTTTTTCTTTTTTCTGTTGATTTCTACCTATGTTTGTCGTTTTTCAAAGTTTCAATTTTCCTTTTTCAAATTTTAGGTCGTTTCCATTGTTATTGTCGTTTTTCTAATTTGAAATCGTTTCGTCAATTGAAATTCGGTTGGTCGTTCATATAATGCTTATATCGCGTTGATTTTCAGTACTTTTGCTGTCTACTCTGCCGATTTTATCTAGTTGTAGTCCTTCTCACATTTTTAGCCATTTTCTCATGTTATTTTCCTTTGTTTTCTCTCCTATTTTTTTTTTTTTGGGAAGTAAATTCAAATATGATGTTGTTTCCAGAATTCATGTCGTCGCTCTATAGTCGTTTTTTTGTTTGATGTCTTTTCGGTTATTGGGTTTTGCCGTTAACGACGTTAAGTCCTTTTCTTTTAAACTTCACTTGCAGTCTTTAACTTGTTGTTGTCCTCTTAACGTGGATGTTTTCAGGTTGTCATCGATACATGAAATGATGTCGTATTGCAGCATATTGTTAGTTTACAAATTTTACGTTGGATCACCTTTTGAGGTCTCGTCGCTTCCAAGTTTTTCTGTCATTTCTAAATGTTACCGTCGTTTGTCATATTCTAATTGATCTTCACTCCAAATTTAAGTTGTTTTCCCATATTACTGTCGTTTTCAAGTCTGATGGCGTTTTTTGTCATTTCTTCTTATTTTTATTTTTATTTTTTCTCATGGTCGTTTCTTCCTTTTTTTTTTTTAAAGTGCTCTTGTTGTTCCCATGTGTTTTTGTCGTTGTTAAGTTGTTTCCTAAGTTTACTCATCGTTCTAAAATGTTGTCCATTTATCAATCTGATGGCGTAAACGTCGTTGCTTATGTTATTGTCGTTTGATTTTATGTCGTTTTTAATCATTTGTCCATTTTATTTTTTTATGTACCGGTTTCGTTCCCAAATATTATATTATTATCAAAATACATTTTTGTCCTAAATTCGTTCTCCAGTTGTCGTCGGCTTCAAGGTTGTGATCGTTTTTTCAAGATATATATATATATATATTGGCATTTATACGCACACTTAATACAAAGTTACAATTTATATCTTAAATTTTTAATTTTAATAATTTACATTCTAAATTTATAAATATACAGTAATTTACACTCCATTAATAACAATATTAATCTTTTGAAAAAAATTAATATGTGATTTGTAAATAAATTATTAATTCATGACATAAATAATCATTTTTATCTGTATAAATCTAAATTTATTAAAGTAAAGATCTTTAATTAAGTTTTATCAAAGTTAAAAGCTTGTTATAAATATAAGTTTAGATTAATATTAGTTAAAAGAAAATTTTATGCTCTTAATTAGCAATCTACATGCAGATGAAGTGTTAATTTTCATTAAAAAATCGATATTGTTTGCCAGTGGAGTGTAAATTGTTACATATTGTAAGTTTAGGATGTAAATTAAAAATTTAATGTTTAAATTGCAAATTCGTGATAAATTTAAGGTGCACCGACAAAAATAGCAGTTTTTTAATGTTATTGACGTTTTTTAGTTTGCTGTCGTTTTCAATATTACCGTCCTTTATGAGAGAAAATGTAATTGTGTGTTTCTGGTTTTTTTTTTTTTTTATATTGTTTCTTTCTCTCCTTCTTCACATTTTCCTTTTTCATTTATGATTTCATTTTCCCACGTTATTTCTTTTATACATACATATATATATGTATATATTTGGGTGTCGTTTTTTAACGTTCTGTCGTTTATGAATGTTTTCATCAAGTTTAACTCGTTTCACTGTTTTTTACTCGACAGTCATTTTCAATAAAGTTTCTCACGTTGGAATAAATCCTTGCGCCTCCTATGTAACGTTAAAACTGATATTTAACTTTCGAATCAGAGAAATTAAAATGGCACTCTGATTTTACTATGAAAAACAACTTATGAATCATAGAGAATTTTGCAATAGATTTACCTAATAAATTAGACACAATTCTTAACTGTGAAATCTCTATTAGAATCATATCAATTTAAAAAATTCACTACAATTTAACGAAAATTGATAAAGGCTTTAACAATTTAGAATTAAATCATATTTTACTAGATATATCCTATCACAGAATTCTCTCAATTAAATAATTAATAATCACGATAAATCTAGATAAGAATATTGTAATCTAGCACTGTCTCTATCCCACATGGAAATTACACACTCTTACATGTCCATGAGGTTATACCTCATCACAGAATTCTCGGTAGGAAGATTTCTAATCACGCCAAAGTTGGCAAAGAATGTGGTAATCTAGCACTATCCCACATTCAAATTACATCTTCTTGCATGATTAGAAAAATGACTTTAAAGATTTCATGAAAAAGACAAGTGACTCGTGCCAAAATTTAAATTAAAAAAAGGCCTTTTTTTTTTTTTTTTTTTGAGGTCTCTTTAGTTGAGTGGCTCTCAATCTCTATCAATACCAGAAAACATGATTGAATGCTATCAAACAAGAATTTCATGGTGGCTCGTGGCAAAGATAGTGGAGAAAAAGTCGGGCATTCCACCATATAATGTTTCCAAAGATAATTGGCCAAAAGCCATTCTCTGACGTCTAGAATCTTTTTTCCTGTCTCTCTGTGGCAGACCGGTGAAGCAAAATCTTAGTAGCGTTTAGGATAAAGATTTTTAGGATCGTGAAAATTTCTAAAGGAAAAAAAAATGTGCTAAAATGAGAGCTAGATGAGTTTTAATGTTAAAATAGTGTGTAAATATGGATCGAGAAGTTCTACAATTACATTTTAATTTTTTTTACATGCCACTAAAGAGGAATGAGACGATAGCTAATGGCAAAAGAAAGGACAGGACATGAGCTCATATAGTGATATCCAACTTGGGTATCATTTATAATTGAAAAAGTGGCGTATCATAGAAATATCATAGAAAAAGTGGCATATCCACGTAATTTATAATTTTCGAGATGCGTTGCATCTCTAGATAATATGTAGACTCATTGTGAAGTGGCTTACTCGTGTAGCTGTTCAATGCAGCAGAACTGACTAGAACTCATGACCATTTTAAGAAGAGCAAGTAACCTTATCACTGCATTAGATCACCAGTGATCCTCTGGCCGAAGAATCATTGGTTGTACGAAGAAACCAACCGACAAGCATGGGGCTGGCTAGTACCTAGTAAAGGACATGCATTGTTCATTGGTAACGAGTACATAAATGTAAAAGCGGCATTCTAATATCTCGCAAACACTAAACTGTCCTATGGCTATAGCCATTACTTGAATCCTGGTCATCACTTTGTGTACACCAGGATCTGAACACTATTGCTTCAGGACAACTTTTTTTCTTGTAAAGAAAAAGAGGCTCACATTAATGAGACAGAATCTAAGGAGGACATAGGTGTTGAGATAGAGGCAGAAATGTTCCTGCTTCCAGTTTCCCTGCTAAATGAATGATAAGCAGGCCACTTATGGCCGAGTGGAGGCAACGGCTTCTTCAGTTTCCCATAATTGACATGAAGTTTTTACATGTACGCCCTACTGAACATCATTTTTTTAGTTGTCTAATTTCAAAAAATAATTAGTATGCGTCTCACTAAAATAGAAGGCTAGTTCTACCGCTGATGACATGTATGGGATCCGATTCTTTGAAAGCCTCAAAAACTCATGATTCTCCCCAACTTGATCCACTTCCGTGATCCCACTTAAACCTCTTGTGGATAAGTTAGGAAAAGGAAATCGTGGGAAATATTTTCAATGATTGAGTGGATGAGAACGGAATAGCCCTGAATTTTTCTTCCAGAAGATTTGCAATGTACATGTGGAAACTTTAGTGGAGTATCTTTATATGGCTTAATGGTTTGAAGAGTTTAGGATTGTTGTGGTTTTAAGAGAAGCTGTAATTATAAAATAAAATAAGAGGTCGAAAATTTGAAATCTACCTTCCCAAAATAAATGTGGAAGGACATTAGTGTTCATGCAAGGTAGTTTAATGAATATTTAGCAAGTACACTTGATAAACGTACTTTTGAGGACTCCAAAATCAATACCGAAATTGTATTTTGTGTTAATCTCAAATTTAGTCCCCGATTTATAGGCCGGATCTTATTGATCTTATTTGTAGTCACTAACCTTTCAACCAAGGTTTAAGTACTCAAGATTACTCCAAAAAATTTGATAGATTGAGAACTCATTCTAAAACATTTTAAAATTTATAAAACAAAATGAAATTTGACCTATAGTTCGGACCCTTTTTTTTTTGGATTGTCACACACTAATGCAATAGCTTTATGGTAGATTCAACACCTTCTCTCTTTATAACAGCACTTGAACTAGGTATATTTCGCATTTTCTCTCAATCCCTTTACTGCTTCCACTAATTTATTGGTGCTGTGTGCACGCTTAATACACAACTAAGAGCAGCTGTTTGGATGGAGATTAAGGAAAAAAACAATGAAAAAGAAAAAAGCTTAAAAGTAGATTTTTCATTATAATAACATGTCCTCTGCCCAACACACGAGGGAGATAAAAACAGACAAATGCAATATGCGATATGTGGAAGGTTATAACTTAGAAAGAAACACATTTCATCAACATCTAGCTATATATGCATAATGTAGAACCTCTCGAGAACCATCTCACCAGAATCACGAATTTACAGTATTTGGCTTGGAGAAGAAGAAGAAGAACCGGTAATGTTTTTCCCAAGGATAGATGGCCCAGGACTTGGAGTCTGCCTAACCTGAGGTTCCTTCCCACTTGATCGGGGGCTTCGTCCGCCTCTCAGTTCATTTGGACGTGGGCTGTATACTCTCTGTGACACCCTTGGGCTATAAACAGGCTTTATGTCCTCTATGGATGACGTCGAACTTGTCACTTTTGGACTCTGAGTTCTGCGGATCTCTCCACGACTTCTCGTGATTATATCATCAAGTACTTCTGCACCGTCAACATTGTTACTTCTTGGCTGAAGATCCTGATTCTGTCAACAATGAAAAGAGGCCAATACAGTAAAGGAACTGTTCCATTATATGCTTTCACAATCTTTTTAATATGTTAGCTGAGTAAAAGAGCGGGTTTAGACAACATACTTCAAATGACATGTTGAAAGCAATTGCAGGAGCTTCCTCGTATTCTGCGGCATCCAAGTCTTGAAGGTGAGCTGACTTGAAAAACCTTGGGAGGAAATACTGCCTCACTGGGACGAGAAGCATGATCAACAACGGGAAAAGCACTCCGGCAATTGGGATCCATGTTATACCAAAACAAACTAGCAAGTAGATTGTCTGGAACAGAGTGAAAAGTGTAATTGTTTTGAAGGGTACAATTTCCACAAACGTTGCATGATACTTTTCCAGCACCCTAACAAAACAAACAAACAAACATTAATCTTTTTTTTTTTTTTATCATATCATAATTAAAAGTACGGACGAAATAATCATATCTAAAGTCCGACTAAAACCTCTAAAAAGCACCTAAGCAAATTAACAAGGCTGAACCTCAGAATATTGGTGAATGATTAACTTACTTGTATCTTCGACTTGGAGCGGTGAAAAGCAACAATATCCGCTCCCAGAATTGATTTCCAGGCAAGCTTTCTATTGCCATGAAAGCAAAGTAACCCCAAAGGACTGAAGTTGGGATCTTCTTTAGAAGAGGCATAGCAGCAACACAAGCACCAACCATCAACGCCTGAAGTAAATTGCTGAGCCGCTGCTCCTTTACTTCCACGGGCAAAAGGTCATCAACGTCCTTGTCCACATCGAAAACAGTCTCATCAACGGGGGCGTCGATGTAGCCAGTGCTCGAGGCCAGTTGGACTGTCGATTCTTTAAGTTCCTTTAGTCCCTGATGAAGCTCAAGAGTTTAGATAAAAGAAAGAACAGATAGACATTATATGACTAGAATTCATGTAAGGATAACTTTTACCAGGGCAGGTGGAATTTGGTACGCAAGCGGAGTCTGCATTTCATCATATGCCTCTTGCATACTCCGGTATAGTTGGTTCAGATTCAAGTTTTTAGATATACTTTTTCGCGCTGCTGATACAAGTTTATTCCGCAACAGCTATCAAACAAGCAGAAAGAATTATTGATCACAACATAAATGAACCACCAATTCCTTCATGTGCATAAATTCAAAAGACAACAACAATTATTGTAGTATTTCGTGCAAGGAGAACCGAAGAACTACAAGGGTTGGGGACGTTTTCTAACACAGAATATACAGTTGTACTATTTACAATCACAAGTGAAGAACATAATAAATAAACAGATAAATCTCCAAATCACCCAATGGTAACGAATGTTGATTTAAAATCCCAAAGATAGTAAACGGATAGAGCAAATACCTGTACTCTTAAGGCTTGAGAGCAAATCTTAATCCAGTGATTTTAATTGCTTTATATGCCCTGTAAAGAGGAGAAAAAAATACCTGATGTTTAAGAGTAGCTAAACTTTTGGTATGCATAGGAGACTGAGGTATTACGCCATTAGCTGGAGGAATGCCAATAAGCCCACAAAGAATGACCTGAAAAGATAAAAGAATTCCAGTCTAAACAAAATGTTTTACTTTACCAAGTACATTTTTTGGTAAATTATATCTTCTTATTCAACATGGCATTCCAGGCAAACAACTCACCAAGAAACCCAAAAGAAGAAGGTCATAATGGTAAGAAGCCGGTTTCTTCAGGTTAAATTCTTTCTGTTGTGCAAGTTGAGATGCAACACTGTGATCAAAGTAGTAAAGCACTGCAATCATGGTTGCTGGTATAAATGCTCCAATTATATATAATGGAGGAACATTCACCATTTCCTGTATAACTAAAACACATGAGTTCCTAGCTCGAAATTAGAGGTTTAAAATGAGACATTTGGTTAAAAATTATACTCTGAAACTCACCTTAATGACTGTCCAATTTGAGTATGCACCAGGGGACCATGGATTAGGACTGAAAAGCCTTCTTGGGAATCCCTTAGGGACATCGTTAGTGGGTATGTAAGATACAGCAGTCCATACAAGCACCATAAGCGGAACTCCATAATCCGCAATAAATCCCCTTAGCCTACCTAGGATACAAAATGCGCATTACTCAAAAACTACCAACTGAAGATTTACTCCGCATGTAAGGAGAATATACCCTTTTACAAATTTGTAGATTCCAGGTTACGTGAAGTATAATACATGACAAGTTCATTGTTATTCCTGAAGTTCATAAGAGGAATCTACTTACCAGTACCATAGCGCCAAGATCTGGCTTTACGGCTTCTAAGTGCAGTAAGAAGCAGGCCAAAAGATAGAACCAGCGCAAACATTCCATTTCCAAACAGCCACGCAGGTTCAAGTACAGTCTGATTAAGGTTTTCCCTTTCAGGCACACGGAACTCTTCAACCACTCCCTAAAGAATTAAAATCATACATTGAAGCTACCATGAGAAGAACATCAACTATATTTCAATCACTCAACAACTCCCTTGTACACAAACAATGAATATATCATTTCCCGCAGCAAAATACATAAAAGCACACACTAACCCTTATGGCTTGTTGCATAAAAAGCATTGCGATCAGCAGTCCAAACAATTCACCAGCAAGGCGAGTAAACCGATTGATTATCGAGCATGCGCCTAGAATAGCCAGCAGAAAGAGCAAAAGGCCCGTCCACGCACATACCCTGATTCCAAGTAAAAGAATAATATTCAGTTTGTGAATATAATAATTCCTTTAGTGTCGAAGATATACCATCCAGTCCAGGCCAAGAAAAGCTCCTGTCCTAAATCCTTCCTGTCCTTGGCAAAGTTGAACATGAATGTATACATCAAAACCGTGGGCTCGGCTACCCCAAGAATGAGCAAGGGCTGTCCTCCAAGAATTGAATGGATAACACCGCAGAGTGCCGTTGACGCTAGAGTTTGTACTGCAGTGAGAGATCCATCTGCAATCCACAATCCAAGAACAAAAGTTTTTCTTAGAAAACTACAATTGGAAAAGCAACTTTTAGAGCAGAATAAAGAAAATGCTTTTACTTGTATCTCTCTCCAACTGTTCCCCAAAAGATATAACTGGAATCGCCGAGGCAAAGAATATATAGGTTGTTGGAGCCAAGATCCTATACAGTACAACAAAATTATAAAAACTCCGGATTTTGTTTATGCTCTATTACTTCTAGTAACAAAATTTCAAAACTGTGTTCAGCTTAAACATGGTCATAAAAGAAGAAGCAACGAACCTGATACCGGCTTGGAGGCCGCCAGTCCAGTCTTGCTTGTAGCACAAAAGCCTTGCTCTAAGATCATTCTTGATCCCGCGAAAGGGAACAAATGTTTCTTCCATGAGTAAGTAAAAATATAGAATCTTTTTTTTTTTTTTTTTTTTGTGGGCAAACAAAACAAAACAAACGGGGGAAACAAACAATTCTGAGGTAGAGATCCAAATTCCAACGGACTCAAGAGGCTAATAAAGGTACTTAAATTCGCATGAGGATGATTTAAAAGCAAAGACTGTGGGCAGAGAAACAAGGACTACTTTATCATACTAGGATTTTGAAGGGGTAAAAAAGCGGGTAAGAATAATGTTGGATTCATTGATTCCTCAAGTAAACCAGACGCTTGGTGAGGTCCTTGAAAAGAATGAATTAATAGAAGGGAAGAAATTTACATTTGCTAGGAAATTAGAATAAAACTTACTGGTTTATGATGTGAAGAACCAAAGAATAGATTAGAAAAAACAAAAAAAACAACTTATTTGGATGTCATTTTTTTTTGGATAAAGCAAGGAAATTAGCGAATGGAATTCATTGTGAAAATGAAAAGTTGTTAAGATTAACGGAACACACAACCCTCCATAAAGTTCAGATCAGAGAACTAGCGGTCAACTAAGATGAAGCTTAGGTCCATAATATCACCTCTCTTTTCTCATGCAAGAGAAAAAAAGTTTTCTTCTCATCAAATACAGAAACTTCTTCAAAACAAATCAGTTACATGATATATATATATATAATCGACAAAGTTAGCTACTTTGAAGTAAAGCTTGAAACTTTAGGGGGTTTTGAGGTTAAAAATGGGCAAATTAACGGAAATCCATTATGGAGAACTGCATTTGGGACTATTTAGAACAATTTGAAGCAAATGGACATTCACAGAACAAAAGAACAAACTAAAAAAGAGTAGAAATTAGCGAGAACCCATGTCTGAAACCATGGTAGAGACAACTTAGAGCAGTTTTGAGAATATGGGCATTCAAGAAAGAAACTGTGCAATGCTGAGACACATATTACATTATTAAGAGGACTATTTTGGAACAAGAACAAGAACAAAGTAAAGCAATTTGAGGCTTGAAAAAGTGGGGGGAAAAAAAGGAAAAAAAGAAAAGGCTGAGCAGTTACATAAGATCTTGAAAGGAGAAGTAAAAACGTTCAATGAAGAGAGAGAGAGAGAGAGACAGTGAGATGTGATGTACCAAGAAAACAGCTTTCTGACAAGAGAGGCAATAAAATGAGCAGAACAAAGAAGAAGGAGATTCTGAGAGAGATTTGTGTTTGAGTGAACAAACAAACTTCTGCAAATGGAGGAGGATCTTTCGCGTGAATGAAAATTGGGTAGTGTGCGGTGACTAAGCATTAAATAAACTCCCTCGCGTGTGGAATAAAATGCTTTCTTATCAAAAAAAATAATAATAATAACGGAGAGAGAGAGAGAGAGTAGTAGTAAAAACAAAAACTATTCTGAAAAGTAATTTATCATTATCTTTTAAACTTGAAAGAGGGGTTTCATATCCTTAGTCATTCCGAGATGAAATAACTGTTAGGTTAATATTGTAAGAAAAAATTACCTAAATAGTTATTTTTTTTATTCATTAACAACACAATATAAATTCACTTATCTTAACCAAAATAACACAAATTTTATTTTTATTATTGTTTGATTTATGTTATATTGATCTAATGTAAAATTTGTATCATATTGCTATAATGTTAATTAATTTTGTATAATTCATATGTTTTTCTTTTCTTTTCTTGCAATCATATATATTTTTTAGGTAAAAAAGAATAGTGTATTTATTAAAAGCAAACAAACCGCCATGTAGCATAAGGTTATGACAAATAAATGAATAAATAAAACAAACAATTTTCATATAAATAAATGCGTGATATGTTTGGATGGGAGGTTTGTTTTTGAAAAATAAAAAGCTGTTTAGATTTTTTTTAAAAGTAAAAAATTATTTGGATGAGTAAAAAGTTTTCTTTTTCTTAAAAGTTATTTTTTTATTTTTCAAAAATAAAAAATTTTGAATGATCAAATACAAAAATTTAAAAAAATTTATTTTTTAAAAATGAAAAATAGAAAATTTTTCAAAGATGAACTCCCAAACAAAAGTATAAGGAGGCGTTTAGTAAACATATTACGTTTTAATTATGTTTAAATACAATTTTTTTTAAATGTTGTATTTGATTAAAAAGTATTTATTTTATATTTGAATAAAATATGTATTTGGATGAAAAGGATTTTAGAGTTAAAAAGTTGATATAATTGATATAATAAAAATAAATAGTTAAAATTAAAAAATTAATATAATTATTTTAAAAAAAATTTAAATAATAATTATTTTTATAATACTGTTAAAAATAATTATATTTAAATATAAAATTAATATACATAACAACAAAATACGTTTATTAAAACATTATAAGAGAGAGGAGAGTCTCCGCAAGACACGAGTGACAAAAAAAAAAAAAAAAAGACGCAAGCGAAAGGCCGTTCAAAAAATTAGAAACCCAAAGGTCGCAGCCAGACCAAAAACTATAAATTATAAAATTAAAAAAATAAAAAGCTGAAATGACCGAAGTTAAGGACAAGTCAAAATGACAAATTTAGGTCCTGGTTCTTAAGAGGACGCGTCGTATTCAGAGTCTTCTTTCCTCTTGTCAGTTAAAGGTTCTTCTCTTTTGATAGATTAGTGTTAGTATATTTTATGAACCTCAAATCTATTGTTGTTAAAGACTTGAGGTGGTCCTCTCCAACAAAAGATCTATTGTTTCGGTGAAAGCATATACTAATAGATAAAGGTTTTAAGGAATTCATATGGATTTGGTATTTTTATATTTTTAATTGTATCTATTTTTAATATTTTTTACTAATAAATGATATATATTTAACTAATATGATTTTTTAATTGATATAATATAAAGTTATAATTTAAAAAATATTTTAAATTAATATGTTATTATATTATTTGAGATATATATAAAAAAATAAGAATAAAAGAACATGAATTGAATTTGATTTATATAGAGATAATCAATTTTTTTAGTGATAATATAGGGGTAAAAACATAAAATTTTTTAAAAGATAAAATTGATAAAAAGAAAAGTTTCCTGAAAACGAAAATCCGCTGCTTGACCATAAGTGTCTCTACTGTATGGTCCAATAAATTTCTCCAACCACAGTATTCTTTTTTCCTTAGCCAAAAAGAACATAACTCTTATGTGTGGTTTTTGATAAATGAGAGGTTTTATGTTGGAATCTCTTGAGATAAAAGCTTTTAAGATCATTTTTAGATTAATCATATCTACAACCGGTGACATAATCTCCACACATTTATGTTGTTATTATTCCGAAAAGCAAAAAAACAAAAACAAAAGTAAGAAATAAGAGGTCAAATTTGTAATTGGGCAGCAAGGATATTGGGTATATATGCCACCATGCATGCACTCAACCAATATCCTACGTGCTTAAAGTATATAACAATCCTTTTCAGTGTCATTTTTTTCCCCCCTCTCTCTCTCTCTCTCTCTTTCCTTTTTGCTTTCTTTTTGCCTTTTCGTGTTGAAAAGGGACATGCAACTTTGGGCCAATGACGGATCAATTAGGTTAAGATATAATCATCCTAAATAATATTTAATGGCTAAGCAGATGATCAAGCTTTGTGATGAAATCTGAACAGTTTCCCATAGCATATATATATATATATACACATATAAAATTGTAAACCTACCTTTTAGGTTTGATATTTGAAAAAGGATGAGATTGATTCAAAAAGTATGCACATCTTCACAGTGAAAAAAATGTAGATAAATCGTCCTCAATTAATTTAATGGGTTAGTTATTTAGTAAATTAGTTTAGTAAAAAGACTAATCATTATCATATTTATTTAATGTTAATTTATCAACGGGATAGTAGCCAAAATAAATCCTTGTATTTATTTGAATATTGCATTCTATCTTTTCAGCCATGTTGCATGCTGTTAAAATGTGGTGAACCAAATTTCGTTTGCTCTGGTCAGAAGAATTATGAGATTTTTTTTTTTAGTCTATGATGGGAGTAGAATAATCCGGCGATTTGTTCAAGGTGCAAGGACAGAGGATTTATCTTATTATCACGCTATATATATAAAATGCATTTTTAGGATTTATTACACTTACTTTTTTGTATCAATTTTTAAAATAGTGGATTTTCTTCTTCTCTCCTTGTGATTTTTTCTCATCTAAGATTTTTTTTTATGTAAATTTATATGTTCTTGTTTTTCGTTTTCAACTACCTATTGTCGTTATTTTTGTAACACGTACTTAAATTTATGTTTTAGAAATGGTGTTTGAAACATCCACCCAATGTTTTTTGTCAAACTATTGTATAATATAAAGACAATTTTAGCCTTAGTTAAAAAACTAATGCCAAATCCTAAAATCTTAAATTTAAAAACATTTAAAAATAAATTAAGATTAAAAGTTCTTTACAAATTTCAAATTCAAAAAAATTTAAAAATAATAAATGGAAATTAAAGTAAATGTTAACTTTTCACAAACTAATTTTAGCAAATATCATACTTTCATTTTATTGTTTGTAAATATCAAACTATAAAATTCATTATTGTTGATGCTTTGCTCGGTGTATGCCTAGCATGTGCTCAACGTGCCTATGCATGATAGTTGGCACACCATGTTGCTCCTAAGTAGGGGTGACAATCCGTGTCAACAGGTTAGCTTCGTATCAGGTTGAAGTCAACATGAATTTTTAAAATTACAACTCGAACATGACCCGTGAGCTGTTAGGTCAATAAAACTTCAACCCGAACCCATCCGGATGGGTTAGCGGATTGACACGACACGACTTGCATAATCAGCTAACAAATGTGCTTTAGGTTAGCTGACACTACACGACCCATAGACTTGCCAACCCGCTGACCTGCTAACTAACCAGAAAAAAAAAAAAAAAAAAAAAGGTGTCAAAAAAAAAAAGAAAAAAGAAAGAAGACTTAGAAGAAAGATAAGATTAAGGTATTGGGTTGGATTGAGATGCAATACTTTCATCTGAAAAAGAAAATGATTTGCTTATTTCTTTAATCCAGTGACCAGTTCATCAAATTATTACAATATAATAAATGCTTAAAAAATTATAGCTAGTTTGTACATTGATTAATTATTGAAATAAATTTGAAAAAAGTTAAAAAAATAAAAAACTAAAATGAATGAATATACATGCAAGTAACAGAAATAAAGTACAAGAGTTTCACTTTTTCTCTCTTAGTCATTTTTCTCCCTTTGTCTAAAGTCTTAATCTATCCAAAAAAAATAATAGGTTCTGAAAATTCAACCATAATCATTAGTGTAGTTGAAATATCATATTGCTAGATATTAAAATGGGTCTAATACATGCATCATACTATGGGTTATTGCGGGTCAATTTCATGTCAAACAGGTTGACCTGAACCTAACCCATTTTTTTATCGTGCCATATGGGTTCAACCAAAAACCAACCCACAACCTTTTTTCCCAACCCCAACCCGCTTTTTTTTCATGTCGAGTTTGTGTTGTGTTGTCGTGTCATGATTCGAATTGCCAACCCTACTCGTAGGCAGACTGGTCGAGACAATAAACCACATTAATTGGAATCAACAAGTGGAGGCTAGAACATCCTGTAGGGCAATGCAGGACACTTCAACCAAGAGCATAAGACCAGACAGGGAGCTGGGTGCAGAGGACCAGCTTGGGAGTTAGGAATAGAGGATCAATGTAAGAGCGGTGGGTAAACTATTAGACTAAGAAGAATTCCACTATGTTAGCCAACCAGGACCATCTAGATCACAACCTCAACAACTGTTTGAACACCATACCAGGCTACATTGACCAAAATAAGCCAAGTCTAACCAAAACTTACCCCTGACCTTTGCTCGTTTCCAACCTTCACCCATCTCTGACTTTTGCTCGAATTGACCGTCCTATATGGCACCTACTGAGACCACCCCGAGAGACCTGAACCCATGTTAAACATTTACGTATTATGTAAATGATTTATTTATGTTTTTATCAAGTAATTGTTTATTTACATGCTATAAATACATTATTTACTTAATAAAATTTCTATTTATATGATAAATCTACTACTTACCATATAAATATTTTAAAAACTTGATTATTTAATTTAGTTATTTTCTAAAAAAATATTATTTATGTCATTCTCTCATAATATTTTAACTTCCTACTATTTAGTTTAATTATTTTTCTAAATCTATTATTTCCCTCAAATTCTCCATGAAATAAAAGACATGAAAGGGGAAAAAAAGTGGACCTCACCGTTCTTGGTGGATCTTGGATCTTGATCTTAGACCGTCTTTCTCTCTTTTTTTTTTTTTAATATCTTTTACTGTCTTTTTATCTAATTATATACATAATCTTTTGTGTAAGACTTTTGTTTGGATATATTGTAAGGGCATTTTGGTCTTTTTGAACAATAAAATTTGAGCTGCATGTCAATTGTTTTGAGTCAGGGGGAGGGATTTTTAATATGAATTCTATAAAACATAAAGAATAAGTACAACATTTTGAAAAATATAACATGAATGCACGGTTGGATAAAACATATGTAACGTTTTATTACACCATTTTCAATTCGTAACTAACGACTATATTTCATATATGTCTCTAGTTTATTCAAATTTTTTCAGTCATTTAGTTGTTTAAGATTTAATTTTTTGTGAAATAATAAAAGTGGTATAATTTGAATAAAAGAGTAAATTTCACCTTCAAAAAATATGAAAACATAAAAATAAAAGTTCATACCTACCATAATAATTCTCCATTTCTAAGTTCCGATCTAGAGTCATCCCCTTATAAAGAGAGATGGAGAGAAGGGTAACAGCAAAAATGGTTTTCAATTATTATATGAGTAAGGGTTTCAATACGATATATCTTTCTTAAAATAATCTAAATTTCATACTTAAGTACATAAATATCTTTAATTAGGTTATATTTACTCTAAGGTTATGTTTGGTAGGAGCGAGAAAAAATTGAAATGAAAAAATGGTAGGTTTTCTAGGTGAGAGAGATGAGGAAAGATGGAGAAGTCCTTTCTTTTATGATATTTGGTATTATAAGCAGAAAAGAAAGCAAAAAATCATCTTTCTTATTTCGTATATAAAGATACAATAGAAAGGAAATAATAGATTTTATTTGACAAATGACAACTTTACCCTTTATAAATTTGTTTTTTTTTTTTTTTATAATTCCTTAAGCTAAGAAAAGTACATTGTTATTCATAAGGTTACTATTATAATTTTAGTTTATATGAGATAAATTGATTCCCTTCAAATATCTTTTCAATTTAAGAAAAATTAAAATTGTGATATTTTGAAGAATTAATAGCTCTTCTAAAATTGTGGTATTTTAAGGGATTGGGAACTCCTCTAATCCCTTCCTTCTTTCATTTTCTCTTACCAAACAACCATAATTATCAAAATCCTTTGATAAATCCCTTCATCACTTTCCTTTCTTTCCCTTTTCTCTCTTACCAAAATACCACAAGGGTTCGTACCTAAATTCATAAAATATATTATATAAAAATTTGAATAGACAAATAGGTAAATTCAACCTGTACTGTGCATGTGATAGAGGGTCCATCTAATCAAATGAGTTGGGCAGATTAATCTGTTCGTCGGGTTTTTGAACGACCTTGGTGGCCTGAAAATTCGACAATGACATATTTGGGGGAAAATGCAATTATAAGCTACATAACACTTATTACTTGCCATGGCCTTGCCCACAAAGAATTTAGAGGAAGTATATTTTATGATCCCTTGATAGTTTTTCCAATGGCACAATATGAGGATTGGTTTTTTTATTAGATATAAGTCAAGGTTTCTTATTAATAAGGAATATTAAATAGAGACTTTAGACTTTCATCACTAGGATCCAACAAAATGTCACATTTCAGATCAAAGTTGTGATATCCAAACAAGCTGTTCTTATCACTTCCATTGACAGAACTAACAATAAACTATCTTATAATATTTTATATTGCTTCTCTCATGAATTGCGTCTAAGGTTAACCTATTCTTTTCCAAAATATAAAACTAATTAATTGGATACCATTTTAACTACTTAACTCGACTTTTCTGCAGAAAGTTTTTCAGCGATAAAGTCGAGAGAGAGAAAAAGAAACTCGGCTTTCTCAAAGAAAGTTGTTCTTAGATTCTGGGTAAACCAGACATAACATTTTTGTTATTAACCGTTTTTTCATTTTTCTATTTGTTTTTATTGTCTGCATATAACTAAACTAGGCATTGATTTATCTTGATCTTTTTTATATATATCCATTTACTTTTCATTCTGATCATGCAGTTAATCTCCGTTGCAGACCGCCCCTAAAGAAAATTCATATATATATATATATATGTATCCAAAGCATTGATGACCTCGTGAGACTAGTTTTAATATATTGATTTCCTTGCTTAGAAGTATGGCCGCTAAAGCAAAAAAGCGGCTAGCCACTCCATAATTAATATTAGAACTCAGAAATTGTTATTGTATGCAACAGAATGATGCAAATTTCCACTCTCAACGTATCTATAATATAATATAGAAGTTTTGCACGTCACCTTTTTATCCAATAGGTTAAATTTTTTCTTTCTTACTTAATTTAAATCTAATGGTTGAATTTTAGTTCACTTGTCTTCTTCACCTCACACATAGCAGTATATGTAGAGCAGGTTACGATTGTTTTTCCATTTTTGAACTGATCTTACAACCCTTTTTTTGTGTACAACTGTCAGAATTTAAGAAGGCACAATCATGCATATAAAATCAACTTTTATGGCTGTAGACCTCTCCTCACATGAAGTCAACATAACGTGAAAGCGTATTTGACATTGGATTTGTGGGAAAACGAATTGCTGTTGGTTTTTCCCCCCTGGGTGTATCTTCGACTTTACAAGTTATAATACATTGAGTATAATTTATATTTAGATGAAAAGTATTTATACTACATTTGAATACAATATGTATTCGGATGAAAAGTATTTAAATTATATTTAAATTATAAATATGTAATGTGATAGGTAAAAGTAGAGAGAGAAAAAGAGAGAGATAAAGAGAGTATGTGACGTGATTAGTAAAAGTAATAGAAAAAGTGAAATAATAAATAGTAATTGTTTTGAATTTAAAATGTGATGTGCTTCGTATTTGAATGTAATATTTTTACATTTAGATGAAAATTACATTGTATTTGAAAGCAATACAAATATAATATGGTAAATAAACGAGGCATTAAACTCAATTCAATAATGTGATTTGTATAATTTGGTATTTGCTTGCTCAAATTCAAATCTGCTGTAAATAGCAATTATTTTTTCCGTGTGAATTCGGTGCAAGTAAGCAAATAAATTTAGTTTTTGGTGGCAAAACAACATGGTGTATATAGACGATGATATATATTGACAAAGAGCAGAAGACCGATTTCTCAAAAATATGTACTTGAGAGACTTCTCCGTTATCAGCTCATGACTTAATTAGATACATATTTTTAGTGCTTTAAAATTATAGTAGATTTATGCGTCTTAAAAGATGAATGATAGAAATTTATTTCTGTAACTACAATTCAATGATAAAATGAGATGCATTGTATGTATTTATATTAATCTTATATTTCATTGAACTCTTTACTCGTAAATTTTCTAGACTAATATCTTCTCTTACTAAAAATTTTATCCCTTCAAGATTCCTTTTAGAAATAAGAATCAAGGCACAACTTGTTAGCCAAACGTATAATAGTGGCGAAAGCACTACTACAAACTAGTAGACCAAAATAAGAGGGGGAAAAAAAAGGGTTTGTTTTATAAAGTTTTCCATATGCTCCATAAATATATAGAAGAAAGTCTTGCTCTACCATTTGCACTCGTCGTTTTGATCGATCGCTCAAATCAGATTAAATATAATATTTTAGTTTTGGTCGCTCCAAATTAATTTACAGAAAAAACCAAACTAAATTATGTAGTTTGATCATTGCGGGGTTAAGCCCAAACTGACATTTAAATCCAATAAATTAGTTACGTACTTTATTATTTGAGATGTTGAATATATTGTTTTAATACCACACATTTTTAATAAAGAAAAGTTGATAAAAACTGTGGTCTAGTGTTATAAGATATATTATAAAAGCTATGACTAACAAATAAAGAGCAAGAGATATAAACCGACATATAATTTAAATGATTTTTTTTTCGATTTAATTTATAATCAGTTGGTTCTCTTAATCTGTTGATTTTTTTTTTTTTTCATTTTTTAACACCCACAACATGTTTCTTTTCTAGTCTATTCCTGGCACAAAGACTAATATTCATTTGTACACACTCTAACCTAAAAAAAATTTGAGACTTAAAATCTTGTATATTAAAAATAACATTTAGTCACACAATAATATTGTGACTAATTGAAAGAATTATAATTAAGAAAATATATGACTACAAGTTCATTTGTTGTGTGTTTGGTACGGCAATTACAGTAGGAAAAAAAAACTCAACTTGAATGATTTTTTGGCATTTGGTGCGTGCAACCATTGAACTCCAACCAACCACTCCAACTACTAACATCACCCATTACTTTTTCAAGTCCAATTTTTTCATCTCAAATTATTCGTCCATATGCATAACTAAACTTATCAACTCAACTCAAGTCAAATCAAACCCAAAATTTTAAACTCCAACCCATATATCAAATGCATACTTATTGTTAGTTTGCTATTAGTTAAGGTTAGATATGATTTTTCTTTTTCTTTTTTTTATAATTTTTATATTAATAAAGTTGAGTAAGGGATAAATTAATTAGTTGCTCTTCTCTATTTATATATTTTTAAATAAAAATTAACTGTTTTGCATTAACTGTGTTTTGCCTTTTTTTAAATGGAAAACGAGTTTAAGTTAAGATATTATTAATCGCATGTTCTTGCTGTCTTGACACCAACATGATAGGGTTCTTCCTTTGTTATCTTCTCATATTTGAAGATTATTATTAAAAATATATTATCATCTAGCATATGTTAGGTATTTACGTCATCTCACTTATTTATAACACTTATATTTATATAAAAGATTAAAAGAAAAAAATTATCTCAATTAGCAAGGCATGGCTAGACATTGAAGGAGACACACGACACCTATTTGTCTATTCATTGCCTGATAGATAGTACTTGTGTGTATTTGTATTTATTCTTTTAGACATATAAACAGGTTTTATATTTATAAATCAACACCGGAATTTTGATATATCCATATACATGATATATATATTATGATACAATGTGAACTTTTGCAAATGCAAGAATCAGATAAGAAATACAGTAAGTAAATAAAAGTATCATTCCCATAAAAATAATATTATTAAATACTGAAATTAGTTAATTTTAATTTTGTTTAAACAACCACAAAATATATTATAAGTGAAAAATTATATAAATAAAATAAAATTACAAAAATAAATGAACATAAAGTGATAACATATAATCAAATATACAAATAATAGGAATTATGGTTTCATCGTAATTAATTAGATTTAATTTTATATAAGTATATTATTATGATTTTATGTTTATATTTGTTAATGGTCAACTACCATTTTTGCTTTATGCACTCTTTTTTAAGTTATGCATAAATTTTACATTTCTATAATTAAATTTATACAAATGATTAGTAAATTATAATTCACGATAAATAGTATCATATATATGAACGATACTTGTATGTAAATAGTGACATATACATGAACAATACTGTATCTGGAAACAGTAAAATATACAAATTTAAATTCAATTATAAAAAGTATTCATTGAAAAATTTGTGGTAACTAATAATATGACCACATAAAAACAGATTGATATATCTTTATTTTATCACAGATTTTATGGTATTTATTCTAGAGTTATGTCATAAAAATCTCTTTTTGATTTTATTTTATTTATCAAATTATTCAAAAGTTAGCTAAAAATTTAAATGAATTAAGTTTGAAAATAAATACGCCAACAAATATAGCTATCATAACAACTTACTTATTTTAGTTAAACCATCATAATTAGGCTATGTCATAATTACTAGTAAAAATTTATTTAATTCATAATGAAAAATAAAATAACACAATTAAATAAATTAAACATAATAATAAAATAAAAAAAAATGAGTCTAGAATAGATGTTTAATATTTACACCAGTAGAACACCTAAATTCTCCTCCTTTTAAAACAAAACTAAACAAAAGAAAAGAAAAAAAAAAAGCTTTATAGGAAGCTTTATTATTATTTTTTCTACACTAACTTTATCTTTATCTCTTGTCTATCTTTGTTGTGTGTCTTCAAGCCTCCCCTAAAATACCTTTTTATAACATAATTTTACACTATTCCACTTATTCTTAATATAAAATTTTCAAACTTGTTACAGTAGTTAGTACACACATAATACAAAATTTTAAATTTGCTACAATATTCGATGCACACATATTTTCAAACTTACCACAGTAGTTGGTGCACACACAATGAAATTTTCAAACTTTCTACAATAGTCGGTATACAGTTTTCAAAATTTACTACAGTATCTACAATACAGGTGATTAGGAAGAATTTAGTTTGGTAGGGTATACAATAAACTTGATTTTAATTTGCTGAAACCAAAAGAATACTATGTGTCACATTCTTATTGGTTTCTTTCTTGTCTCCGCCACATATCGCCTTATTGTTAAACCAAAAAAAATGAGTTCATGTGATCTTAGGTACACTATCTTTTCGTTGATCTAATTTTAGAAATTGTCATAATTTCTTCATACGAACTTCGATTAAAGTAATTCTTTTTTTAAGATTCTCGTATCGATGAAAGGATCAAATAGGTTTAATCAAGCCCATAGTTTCCTGACATGATTAGTGACATTTGGTGGAACTTAGT
Source organism: Antiaris toxicaria (assembly GCA_035233585.1). Classification (NCBI taxonomy): domain Eukaryota; kingdom Viridiplantae; phylum Streptophyta; class Magnoliopsida; order Rosales; family Moraceae; genus Antiaris; species Antiaris toxicaria. Next base: position 6,824,457 of record CP141155.1, read on the forward strand.
TCTAATACATGAATTTTTCACCATAATTTGACAGTACATAAAATAAAGTACTAAAATTAAATATTTCTAAAATAAAATACTATAGGTAAACTCATTGGAAATATTTAATTTTAAATTTATTTAATATATTATTACTAAAAGAAAAAGATAAAATAAAATAAAGTAAAATTAAATAAAAATTTTATGAAATTTATAAAAAAAATCTAAATTAAACTAAACTAAACAAAATAAATCAAAACAAATATAAAACAAATAAAATTCTTAAAAATTATGAAAAAATAATAAAATTTTATAAAGTTATCACAAGGTTTACAATTTTATTTATAACTTATATATAAAAACAAAATACTGAAATTTTAATTTAAAGAATTCCTACTTAAAAAATATAGATATATAGCTATATTTAAGAATTCCACTCGCATGTGTTAAGCTAGCTAGCTTCAGCGATAGATATATAGGATGTATATATATATATATATTTATGTATATATGTATCATGATGGCTGTTTGCTGGATGCGAATGTGTTATAACTCAATAATAGACCATGATCATTAATTGTGTGATTGGATGGAGCTGACCCACCATTCTTGTTTTTTTGCAATTGACCTTTAATAAGACTCATTCATCAATGATTTAACTTTCAAGTGGTTTGACTCTGAGATACACATATCATGCGTGTTCCCTGTGTGCATTATTAGTTATTTCTCTCCGGGCAATGCGTTTCGACATAAATACGTTCTTCATTGTCATTGAATTTGCATTAATTGTGTATATTTTATCATTATTTTATGTGTTACATCTTCTTTTTCTTATGTAATTGAAGTAATGTGCTTAAGTCTATTTATTTGAGGTTTTGAGTTTGAAATATGAGTAAATTCGTAAGTCAAACTTGTGGTGCAATTGGTTTTTTTTTTTTTTTTTTTGGTAAATATTTGCGATTGGAAAGTTTTAGGGAAGAAAACCAGAAGAAAATTTGTAAAGAAAGTTTATTTGGAGTAAAATCTGTAAGGATATTGGCTCCATGACATGTAAAAACTGCAGCTTATATAATGGTGAATTAATGATTGAAAACTAACAGCCAATTAGGCTTTCTTAGTTTTATTAGTGATATATATATATATATATATACACGCTTGTTTTCTAATAGCCAATTAATGATTGAAAACTAGCAGCAATTAGGCTTTCTTAGTTTTAGGTGATAATAGTAATGAATATATATATATTTATATTAAGTATTGAGTCACCTTATCATGGTGGAAAATTAGGTCCCTTGGATCATCTTGTTAAGGATCTGCTAACATATTAATTGACATTAAATTGAACCCACGACGACGAATAGGAAATTTGTGTTTGAGAAAAGGCAAGTTCACTTAATAATTAACCATTGAGAGGACCTTAAATTAAAATTTATAATCCTCAATTTTTTATAGGGAAGAAAGTTAGGTCAATAATATAATTTGGTCCTATTATATGTTCTAACAGCTATTTTTTATAGGAAAAAAATTGCAGTATAATTTGAGTGCTTTATTACCAAAAGAACAAACAAAAAAATTGTGGACTAAAAGTTGGTCTATTAAGCTATACCTTTTCTCACCTATATTAATACATACATAATTAACATATTAATTGTTTCTAATGATGATGAAAAAGATCAGTAGGTGTACTAAAACATCCTAGTTAAATTGACACTCCTTTTACACCGTTAAATATTTCTTAATATCATATGAAAATACAAAATAGGTTTCAAATATATCTTATTAACAAAAACATATATCTAAAGAAAACTTTATTAATAAAATAAAACATCAAATTCAATGTCTGATTATCGGATGAAAACCAAAGCATATATGCATTGGACATAAAAGCTTTGATTTAAGATTACATGTATTGTTTATATTACTGCAAGAAATATATAGGAGAAAAGCAACATGTGCAAATTAATTTCAACAGCTATACCTTTCAAAAGTCTACTTTACTTAATATCTTGCGTAAAATATTATGTTTCCAATAATAGCTCCATATTGCTCGAGAAATGATCATGAAAAAGATGGGCATAGCTAGAGCACAGCTACAGCAGCTAAAAATTAAATAAATAAAAAAAAAAAACCAGACACCAATCAATCGAAAACAAACATATATATATTAATTTACTATTTGAATAGGCTCCAATAAGTTATAAAGTCAAGTCATAAAAGATAAACTAGAAAAATGTCTACCCAAGAGACATTATTTAATTGCTAGGAATTATTTATCTGCCTTGTCAAAATTGGAGAACTCTTAATTAATTAATCAGCACTATTCATGGGGTTATTGCAGTATATAATTTATATATGTATATATATTTAATTAACTTACTGTTATACGCAATAATATGTCGTATGGCACTATATATAACAATAAAAAATTGCTAAACTAAATCGATTGAGTTTTTATACTAGCTTCTCTTCTCTAGACATTGTGTCTCTTTTAGGCTTTTGGCAATAATTTAGATCAGTAACTATTTCAAGGTCAACTTCAGCACCAGAGGGTATAGCTTCTTATTAGGAACAAACACGATGAGGGTTTTATACGTGTATATATACATATGTGATATGTGCGTGTGTGCGCGCGCGAACCTTGGTGATTGCACTTTTTAGCTGTACAATATTCTCATGCCAAACCATAAAAGTTCAAGGTGTAGCTATAATTGAAAGTACATGAAAAAGCAATAACCAAACAAGGCAAATGCACAAGGATATTATTATCTATCAATATTCGTTTTTAATTATCATTTTTATGTGTTTCACACGTTATGATTGATATACCTTTATTAATAAGTGCTTGTTCGTTTGCAAATTGGGGGAAATAGATTTCTAATAACGTATACGAATTGAGAACAAATGATGGATATATAGACTAATTGAAAATAAGCCACGAAGAAAACGGAGAGCAGCAGATTATATATATATATAACACATATACATATATATATATAAGATTTGTATGAAAAATAGATTGAAATTCATATAATACAGATTAATATAGATTAAAATAATAAAAACTAAAAATAAAAATAAAAAGATAAAAAATACTATATTAATAAATAAGAGATAAATTAGAAACCTACTATCAATTGCGTCTATAATATACATGTATACATATATATATAGAATACTGTGAATATATATATACACATATGGCATTGTTAATTTAAATTTATGTACTAACTAATAGACGGCAACGTCTCACTCGCGCGTTATTAATTAAATGGTTGGATAGAGTGTGTCATGATTCGACGAATGAGGGCATGAAAAGTCGTCATAAAGTAGAGTCTCACAAAACGTTAACCTTCATTCAAGTCGTCCTTTTGTATGTTTTTGACGTCATAGGGTGGTAACAACTTATAACAATTCCATAATATTTATATATATATATGTATGTGTTGTCCATAATTCTTAGATACATCCAATCTCTCATAACATATTTAACATAATATTTCTTATTTTAAACATAAGTAAAATTTTCAATAATATCAAATATTATTACACATTCTTAACGTCAGTGTTATTTCGGAAATTTTTATTTGCTATGAAAAAAGACGGTCAAAAAAAGATGTCAGGCTCCTACATATAGACATGACCGAACATAATTCATTTGAAAAATATTATATATAATATAATATATATATAATTAGATATGACAATGAGGTCCCACAAGAGCCACTTATTTCTCACCAATATATAAACCCAATAGCTAAATATTGCAGAGACTTTATTTCATTGAATAAAAAAAGTGTTTCCGTACGCTATCCTTATTAATTTTTCATAGAATATTTCGTCCACTCAACGTGCATTTTGGCCACAGTCACCAGAAAAGTAGAGCACTTGTATAACATTTATGGATAATATTTATTGCTTTGCTTTTTCGTCATAATAATTAAACTAAAATAATGGAAGTTTTGTTCATCAAAAGAAAACAACACTAGCCGTAGGCTGACTGTATGCAGGCAGAAATGTTAAAGAGACGTTTGACAAACGGTTTTTTTTTTTTTTGTTATATTTAAATATAATTTTTTTAATAATATTATAAAAATAATTATTATTTAAATTTTTTTAAAATAATTATATTAATTTTTTAATTTTTAATTTTTTAATTTTTTTATTTTTATTAATTATATTAATTTTTCAACGCTAAAATATTTTTTATCTAAATACATATTTTATTTAAATACAAAACAAATACTTTTCATCTAAACACACATTTCATTCAAATATAAAACAAATACTTTTTAATTAAATACAATACTCAAAAAATGAATTATATTCAAATACAATTAAAACACAATACGTTTATCAAATGATTCATAAATGATTGGGATGTTAAACTTACAATAATTTAGATCAGCCAAACAGTTCAAAAAATAATAATAATAATAATTACAGGTGTAAAAACTTGACAAATTAATTTGGCATACGTGATTGATATTAATCAATTAAAACATAATATATTTATCAAATAATTCATAAATGATCGGGATAATAAACTTACAATAATTTAGATCAACCAAATAGTCCAAAAAATAATAATAATAATAATTACAAGTGCAAAAACTTGACAAATTAGTTTGGCATACGTGATTGATATTTAAGGAGTCAGAAATTTTTTCTATGGTGACATTATTATCAATACAATTTATGCTCAACAAGAAGATAGGTATATATTTTAATTATCCATTGGGGACGTATATAGTTCTAAAATTCTATTTGAACTTTAAGGATAAAAATTAAATTTTAAAAATTTGTACGCGGATACGTGCCTCAATTATTTGTGGCTCCGTACTGCACTCTGAAAAACTCCATATATTGGCACAAAAAACATTGCGCATAGCATTAGTAATTTTTTTTAATTTATTATTTGGAGGAAAATGCTTATTAGAATTTGCAGAGTGATGAACTGTTTGGTAGTGTTTGGTATTGTTTTTGAAATCTGTTATGTTTTTAAATTCTTTGAATTTGAGATCGTTTTGAAAACAATTCTGAGAACATTTTTGAAATTGTGTTTGGTTTTATTTTCTGAGTGTATGTTTTGAGAAACAAAAAAGTAAAACTATGTTTGGTTATATTTTTGAAAACCAATCATTTTATAAATATTCTATAAAAACATATTTATATTTGATTTAAAAAAAATTTATTATGAATACCAAAAATTAAAAATTAATAAAATTTTTTAATTAAAAAATGAATTAAAAATTAATAACCATAATATTTAAGTAATTACTGTATCAATTAAATCTTAATTAACCATAATAATTAAATCAGAGAAATTGGAGAAATGGGAAAAATGAAATCAGAGAAAACGACTTTTAGTTGTTTTTAATTTTACGTTGAGAGCAAAGAAGATTTTGGATTCGTTTTGAAATCTATTTTCAAAAACAATACAATCAAACACAATTTCACACCGATTTTGAAATCGATTTCTTAGAAAATCGTGAAATCTGTTTTGAAAATAAAACTAAACACGCACTTTGTTTTCACTATCTGTATATGCATATGGTTATGACTTAAAGCACATGTTAGATAGTTACAAGAACAAAAGTAAACTAAAATCTTCTGTATAATTTCAACGTCCTAAATCATATCTAATTAATCGTATTATAACATATTATTAAAAAAAATATTGAATTTTAAGATATAAAAAAATTATTTATAAAATATTTTAAATTTTTTAAAATGATATAATATAATATTATTGATTAAATATTATTTAACACATCAATTTTTGGACAAATAATTTGAATCTAACAAAAATTCTCTATATATGTTTACAATTAAATCAACGTTGACCCGTTAATGTATTTTTTTCGGTTAAGTTTCTTAAAGACTTGGTAATTACTAGTTTAGTATTTGGGCATATGGCCTGTCCTCTTGAATTAATTAAACCTTTTCGTGCTCTGTTTCAGGGACGGATACGATAAAGGACCAGTGAGGGCAGATGCCTACACTAACAAACCCTGAAACAACTTTACAAATTCAGATTTCAGAGTTCCTGAGTTTCACCGGGCATGCCCCCACTGCAGGATTGCTTGAGTTTGCAACTCAACTGTTGGGCTTTGAGTACTTGGGCTTCTATTAAATTTTTAACTCCCGATCCACTTTATTATTTTGCAGCGGCAACGTTTGGTAAAATATTTATATTTTAATTATATTCAAACGTAATATAATTTTATATTAAATGTAAAATTTTATATTTAAATATAATTTTTTTTAACAGTATTACGAAAAATATTATTATTTAAAAGTTTTTTAAAACAATCACATCAATTTTTTAACTTTAAAATATTTTTCATCTAAATATACATTTCATTCAAATACAAAACAAATACTTTTCAACCAAATACAATACTCAAAAAATAAATTACATTCAAATACAATCAAAATACAATGTATTTACCAAACGCCTCCTAAATTTGCTACCTTATCATTGTAGTTTTATGTTAAAAAAAAACTTCATTATTTAGTTTGCTCATGCACAAATTTATTCCTTTTTATTTTTCCCGAAGTCTTCGTTTTGCTTTTCATTTTTTCCCCTTCCCTTCTCTCATTCTCCTCTTCTCCGCTTATTTAATGTATGCATCTCTATGTATATATTTTTTTAGTTCCTTTCAAGTCTCCATGAACTTGTATCACTGTCATTGTTTTTTCTCTTCTTTCTTTCTTGATGCTTTTAGGTCCAAAGTTTAATTGCTTATCAAAATTTATTAGCTTTTTTTTTTTGCTTAATAATTTTATTAGCTTCAAGAGGCACGTTGAAAGCATTGAAATTGTAAAATTATGTTTTTTTTTAGTAACACAATTTCAAATTTAGGAGCCGTTTAATTGTAAGAGGTTAATTTTAATTTCTTATTTTGTTTTATTTTTTATATACATAGCATTATTTTGAAATTTGCAAAATACTCAATAAAATTTTTAACTATATATTAAAAGTTTTACATCCAACTTTGATAATACTTATTTTTTTATTTGTGCCCCGCTGAATTCAAATCTGCATCCGTTACTGCTCTCTTTATATATATTTGACTTTAAGCTTAAATATTTATATGCTATATTATTATATAGAGTGTGTTTGGTTGGATGAAAAGATGGAGAGAGGAAGAGGGTGGAGGGAGACTGCTAATCTATTGCTTTGATTGGAATGAATAAAGGAAGTAGAGAAGAGGTGGAGGGCGAGAGCATGTACCTTTTGGTTCACCAAAGTGCATCTTTTTATTAATGAAAGAATGTAAGCTCTCCGCATTTCAATTTTTGAAAAAAAACAATTACAAACGTATGCAAAAATAGACAATATAATAATTTGCACAAATATTGATCATCTATCCCTTTTAACTCTCCTTTTTTATCGTCATGTAATATGAAATATTACTATAATTCTCTCCATCCTTTACATTCATCTATCCCTTTTAAGGTGAAGTTTAGATTGCCTTGTTTTGTAGTTAGACACACGCTCCCGTTTTATTGTTGATGTGATTGGTTGATCAAGTTGTTTGATCGCAATTTAGCTTAAATTATGTAATCAATAGATAGAAAGGGAAAATGTTATTATACTCTATATTTCTATTTAACACCTATTTATTACTTAAGTTGACATTTATCTGTGAACACTTATCTTAATTACTTAGAATAATTTTAAAAAATTGAACTTATAAATGTCACTAACACATCAGGATGGAGCTAAAACTCCCCCGAGAAATGAGCTGGTGGGCTAGAAAACGACAGAGTAGCTACAACCGAGAGGGTCGACTACTATTTTATCTTTATTGTAATGAGCCACGATTGCTTCAACATCTCTCTGCAACTCGCTCGCAATAATACATAGAAAGCAGTGCTTTCAAATCATCTGATGAGAGACCAAGATTGAGAAAAGTTTGTCATGTTTTGTGGGGAAAAAAAAAAATGAAAAACACATCGTAGTAGTGCTTGCATCTCCTTGTATGGAAAGCTACGTACGTACAGATAATGCCCTAGCTAGAGCACTTTTGCTTTTGCATGTACTAGTAATTTTGTAGCCTCTTTTTAGTGTTTGTCAATATTGGTAAAAAGTTGAAATATATACGTGTAAAGACTAATTTGAATTATACGAAAAATGGTATGGGGGGAATATTTCTGGTCCCCCAAAGTTGGAGGCAAAGAAACTATCACTTACCCTTATTTGCCTTTTCTTATCCTCACCGAAAATGGTTGTAAAAGAGAGAGAGTGTGTGTGTGTGTGTGTGTGTGTGTGTGTGTTCATATATTCCTTCCATGTAATTTACAGAGGCAAGAAGAAATGTGTGTTGCTAAATTGAAGAATTAGAGAAAATTAATTGCGAGCTAGCTTGAACAATATTGGGAATCGGCTTCGACCAACTTGATTGTGTGTTAGGGCTTTTAGGCAATACATTTGAGATCAATAGAGAGGCCCATAATCAAAAAAGAAAATTTAATATATTTATTATAGAAAATAATATATATTCGAAATTATTAAAATTAAATAATATATTTACTAGAAAATAAATCTTTTATTTAGTAAATGAATAATTCGTTTACTCCTAATAAGAAACATGCTTGTAAATTTGATATTTACTCTAACAGTAATTTTTCATAAATATGATATTTACCTATTTATCTCGTGTAAAAATGCCTATAATATTCTTTTGGCATATTTACGAAATTGTTAAAATAAATAGCATACTTACCAAGTAAATATCTATTTACTTGTAGTAGAAAATATAAAAATTCATAAACAGGCCAAGGGGAGACAAAAAGCAAATCTCATATACATGGAAAGATTTTTTTTTTTTTTTGAGTTAAAAATATGCTATTTACTTAAATTAATTATTGAAAAATGTACTTCTTTCTCGTTCTATTATATCGGCCCAAAACCTGCCCAACCCAGCCTTTGTGCGGCTTCTTATTAACTTTCAAGATAATCAGGCTGCATGCTATAATTTTTAAGTATAGATTGATTTTTAGTACAATTTAAAAATTATTATAAAAAATATCATAAAGATGATGTCATTAATTAAATTAATCTTTTTCTAAATTTTTTTCTCATCTCTCAATGCCTCTCCCTCTCTCCCCCCACCCCCACACGCGATCCCTCTTTATCTCTCTCTCTTCCATGGCTATTGTGTAGAGAATCGGAGTCGTAGCTATTCTATTCGTCGTTGGTCGGAGAGGAAGGAGAAGATTGGATCTTGTTGGAATCATTATTGTTCCTGTCGTTGCATGGTCAGAGAGGAAAATGAATATTAGATCTTGCCAGAATCATAAGCCCAAAATTAGGGCTAGTAATTCGTGTTATCGTATCGTTTTCATTGAATATTCGTATCAAAATCTCAAACCCAAACTCAACCTATTTAATATTCGTGTCAAAATCTCAAACTCAAACTCGACCCATTTATTAATCGTGTTGACCTAAATTAACCCGTTTAAATTAAATATAAATAAAATAATGATGACAAGATCAGAGACGACTAGTCATGTTATCGCGAGGGAAGGGGAGGACGATTGGATGAGGTGTGCAAAGTTACAAAAGCAATGAAAGACTAAAAAAAATAAAGTAAAATCTAGATTTTCATTTAGATTTTCTTTTTTATGTTAAAAATTTTTAAAATATATATATAAAATAAAAGATATATATTAGATCTGAATTTTGAAAACTTAAAATTAAAAATAGTAAAACATTATAATATATATAATAATATAAATATATTAAAAATTATAAATGGGTAATTTATCAGTTAAATTCATGTCAACCCTGTATAATTAATTTGTTAAATGGGTTATTTCGTGTCAATTACGGGTTGGTGGGTTCGTGCGGGTTCGACCCTTTATTTAATCGTGTTTGACAGGTTCGACCCTTTTTGACCCAAACCCATTAAAGAAAAACTCAATCCCTCTAACTTCGTACGGATTTCGTGTCGTGTTATCGTGTCGTGACCTAAATTGCCAGCCCTAAGCCCAATAATTAGTCATGGAGAACATCAAATCTCCTCTGCGTTGATGCCACTAGAGCTAAGAGGTTATGATCGCGGCCAGTGAAAATAGAGGCGCAATGGTAGTTTTTTACTATGTCATCGCCGCCTCTACCAGATTGGCATGGGGAGTAGGGCTGGCAATTCGTGTTATCGTGTCGTGTTCGTGTCGTGTTTATTAAATATTTGTGTCAAAATCTCAAACCCAAACCCAACCCGTTTAATATTCGTGTCAAAATATCAAACCCAAACCCAACCCATTTATTAATCGTGTTAATCGTGTTGACCCAAATTAACTTGTTTAAATTAAATATAAATAAAATAATGATGACAAGGTCAGAGACGACCGGTCATGTTGTCACGAGGGAAAGGGAGGGCGATTGGGTGAGATGAGCAAAGTTACAAAATGAATGAAAGACTTAAAAAAAAAAGAAAGTAAAATCTAGATTTTCATCTAGATTTTCTTTTTTATGTTAAAATTTTTTTTAAAATATATATAATAAAAGATATATATTATATCTGAATTTTGAATTTTGAAAACTCAAAATTAAAAATAGTAAAACATTATAATATATACAATAATATAAATATATTAAAGATTATAAATAGGTAATTTATGAGTTATATTTATGTCAATCCATATATAATTAATTTGTTAAATGAGTTATTTCGTGTCAATTGCGGGTTGACGGGTTCATGCGGGTTTGACCCTTTATTTAATCGTGTCTAATGGGTTCGACCCTTTTTGACCCAAACCCATTTAAGGAAAACCCAAACCCTCTAACTTCGTGGGGGTTTTATGTCGTGTTATTGTGTCGTGACCTAAATTGCCAGTCCTAATGGGGAGGATGGTAGCTTCAATCTCGTGCTCGGGATTGTCGCTCCAGGCATAGAAAAAACGACGACAATGCTCAGATTGCCGTTGTCGGCACTGTATCTTTTCAGTAAGGAGCCATATGTGTAAGAGACAGTGAGGAAAGAGAGGAAGCTAAAAAAATTTTAATTTAAATTATTTTGAAATTTCAACTAATATTATAAAATAAATAAATAAATACATATTGATGATACCATGTATGGAATATTTTATAAGGGTTTTTTTTTTCCAATCCAAGTATCGTTTTATAGTATTTCTCTAAAGTTCCTAGACATTCAAATGCCAACCCAAAACTAGTTTGGGCAATAAGTGTTCCCTAGTCCAATTTACACAAGCCCAAATTCTACACTTGTGGGCCCAAAACTTTAATGCCCAACACATTTTCCAAACGCACCGGACAAACCGTACGGCATCCAACCGCAGAGTTTCCAACCTAACCTGATCCAATTATTTAGGAGAAAAAATTAAAAAATATATAAAAATGGTTTTCCACGCCGCAAACCAAAGTGGGTCCGACCGCAGCAACATCTCGACCGTCCACGTGTCACTTTACCCCTCCATCAATCAAAACCGCCATATCCAAAGCTTCAAACCCTAAACAAATTTAAATACCCAATTTATTTTATTAAATTTTTTGCTCTCCTTTCTTAATTTTCCTCTTCTCCGCAAATCGAATCAGAGAAACTTCAGGAAATTTCGGGAACAGAAGTGAAAATGCTGAGCCTGGCTTCGAAGAAAGTCCTCCAGGGGCTAGCGTCGAGGTCGCCGGCGCCGGCGCTACAGGCGCTGCCTCGTCAGTACCACGAGCGGGTCGTGGACCACTTCAACAACCCGCGCAACGTCGGCTCCTTCGACAAGAACGACCCCGACGTCGGCACCGGCCTCGTCGGCGCCCCCGCCTGCGGCGACGTCATGAAGCTCCAGATCAAGGTCGACGACTCCGGGAAGATCGTCGACGCCTGCTTCAAGACCTTTGGCTGTGGTTCCGCCATCGCTTCTTCCTCTGTAGGTCCGTAATTTTTCCGTTTCTGATTGTTGGAATTTTAGGATTGGGGCAAAAATTGGAAAGTTTTTGAAGCTCCTGGAAAAAAATTTTTTTTTGGCGGTTGATTTTGTAGTTTTAGGTTTTGTGATTAAAGTTTGACGATTTAGTTAGTTGATTGAATTTGAATGGTGAAAAACTATTAAAGAAAACCTTTCGATGAAACCGAGGTTTGGATTATAGAAGTTCTGTAGGCTCTTGCTTATTATATGTGTGTATGTTTATAGATTTGGATTCGTTTAGTTTATTTATTTATAGTAAGCTTAGGCGGACTATTAAGGATTGAAGAAAATCTGATTGGAAAATCAAAATAAAATTTTGCTGAAGAATGTAAATGGTTGGATTTTCAGTTGAGGACTGTATGGAATGGTATTTTATATTTTTATGGTATTGAGGAAGTGATTGCTTAGTTTTGGAACAGATAATGCATTAAAGCTTAGAGTAAGGGAGATTGGAGAGTCGGTCCGTCGGGAGCGTGTTGGAAATGGTTTTGTTTTGGATATGAAGATAGAAAGGAGAATTTTTTTTCGGGAATGATAATGGAAAGGTTTTTGAAATTGTGTTTGTTTGTGTTTCTTGAGAGATTGGTTTGAGTAAAAGAAAAGGGTGAAACTTTGTCTTATTTGGGTATGCTTATAAAAATATGTATTTAGTATATAAGCGCCAGAAAGTGAAAATGGAATAGGGAAAACAACTTTTTAGTTCTGTTTCGTTTCTGTTTTTCAATGAAAAATGATACCAAACACTACAAGAAAACGTAAGAGCACGGCATAACAATTGATTCTATAGCAAAGGACTTTGAAAAGTTGGTCCGGTGGGAACATGTTGGTGTAAAAATAGAATGAGAAATTTTTTGGGAATGATGATGGAATGGTTTTTGAAATTGTGTTTTGGTTTTGTTTCTTGGGAGATTGGTTTGAGCATAAGAAAAATGTAAAACTTTATTTGGGTATGTTTATGAAAATACGTGTTAAGGATATAAGCCCTAGAAAGTGAAAATGAAATAGGGATAACAACTTTTTATTTCTTTTTCATTTCCGTTTTTCAATGAAAAATGATACGAAATGCTGTAAGAAAACGACGAGCACGGCGTATTAATTGATCTTAAGTAAAGTGAGCTTGGTTTTTTAGACCTACATGAGCTCTGAAGCTCTATGTTGTGTTGAAGCCATGAGAAGTGGATTCTAGTACAAGCTGTAATACTGTGTCTCTTATTCGTGGGAGTTTTATCCTGTTTCAGCTACTGAGTGGGTGAAGGGCAAACAAATGGAGGAAGTCTTGACCATTAAAAACACGTAAGTTTCTGCTAAACATTTGTATCTCTTTTCTTTTAGGCTGTTATTTACTTTTTCTTGCTAACTATGTTCTATAGAATCCAATCTTGTTTGTGGTTTTTGGCCACTATTTCGTATTCCAATTTATTTCTTTAGCTTGTAAGATGGATATATTTACACATATTTGTATACTAGATGAACATATGTCTTCATTTATAAATGTAGGCATAGTAAAAACTCGTAGATCCTGCATCTTTTGGTTGTAACTGTGTTATGTCGAAGATGCAATTTATGGCAGAAGCAATCAAGAGTGAGGAATTGCACAGATATTTCTGGGCAAGTAACTGTTTGTCGATGAGAAACTTCATAGTTGAGACCTTCAGGGGTTAAAAGAGGAGCATATATTATTTAGGGCATACCTCAACTAAAATTTAGCTAAATTTGCTTCCTTTGTTCAGTCACACCAACTCTGTTCTGTTGGATTATTGCATATACAAACTGCATAAATGAATCATATTGTGCCTACATTTTCTCTTGGTTTTCTGCAGTGAAATTGCAAAGCATCTCTCACTCCCTCCGGTTAAGCTACACTGCAGCATGCTTGCAGAGGACGCTATCAAGGCAGCCGTCAAAGACTATGAAGCTAAACGTGCGAAACCTGAGGCCAGTCCCCAGGCTGCACCAACAGCTACCAATGCCTGAATTTTGTAGTATGTAAAACAAAAAGATGATGCAAATATCTGGTGTTGGGTATAGTTACCTAAAAGTTACCTAGTGTTTGCAATAAAAGGATTGTGGTTTGTAAGGGCCTTCTGAGTTAACTCTTGGATGTAAAGTTGTTTGTAAGGTAAAACATAAAGACAAAAAGAAGAAAGCTCTCTAATCATACTATAAATCAGATTTTATTTATTTTATTTTATTTTTAATTTTGTTCAAGTTATGAATATTTTGGAGTTGAATTCTCTGAAGGGCAAAAGTTTGAGATATGACAATAGCAAGGCTGTGTGTTTTATGAGGTTCAGTCTTTTTATAGCTGCAGAATTTAAGATCAATGAATTGGTAATAAATTTGTTTCCCTACTTACCGTTCATATTCAATTCCTTTTAATGCCTCCATCATTTCGCTCTTAATGGTTAGGTCTGTGTTTGGTTAGGTCTGTGTTTGGTTAGGTCTCTATTCTACAACGGATTCCCTTAAAAACCATATGTATAATCTATTATTATCTCCACATCCAAATAAATAGGGTTCCAATAAAAAGAAAAAATGAAGGAAAGAAAAGATGAAAGACAAAAGGCCCATGCCATCAATATTGACTTACCATCATGTTGGGGAAAAAAAAAAAAAAGTCGTGGGACCAGGGAGTAGATGACTTTGACTATTTGACTTTAGTCATATTTTGAAAGAGTTATATTTTAAAAGCGGAAATTCACTATAAATAATTTATATTTTGTCTTCTTCTAAATCAAGTCATTAACCACGTGATGATCTTGACATTTTTTTTTTTTGTTGTTTTCTTAGTTCTGTCTATTAGTTTGTTTAAGTCGGTCAATTCCTCAGAAATTACCAGGGAAAATAACACCAAGTGTATTAATCTTTCAACCAACCTCGATTATTTACACTGGTGATTTAACAAATAAAAAAAAGGAAAAGAAGGGGAAAAAAAAAACACACGAATAAAAAAAAGGAGAATTCTGCAATAATCTTGAATCACAACAAAAATTTCTTTGTTTTGACAATTTAACAGAATTTATTAAGGATGTATCAATTCAAGACCGTAATCTACTCATAAAAAATTTATATTTAACGAAATTGTGTAACAAATTTCCCTAAAATACTAAAGGAAAAAAAAATGAAAAAGAGAGATGAAATTCTGTCGACAGATGGGCAACTCAGCCGATGGCACAGGTAGAAAGCTGCGCGAGAGAGAGATGAAGGAAGGCGGCGACAAGCGTTATGTCACGCGCTTTTGATGCAAGTAGGAACTATGTAAGAGAGAGAAAAGCAATAACATAAAAAAACAAAAAACAAAAAAAGAAGGGTGAGCATTAATTTTACTCGTAATTTTGAGTTCAAATTCTCTACGTCAAATTAAAAAAAAAAAAAAAGGGACTCCTCTAAGCAGTTTCTCCCTCAAAGTCCTCGAACTACTTCTCAACCGTTCGATCTAATCCTATTGTCTTTTTATTTTTTTGTTGGATATCAGTTCAAACCATACTTTTCACTCACCAACACCAATTTTCTCTCTCTTAATTACATATTTTTATTACTGATTATATGCTTTTCTTTGATTTTTTTTTTTGTTCACCATCAAAAAAATCTTTTTTTTTTTTTTTTTTTCAGTTCATATCTCGTTTAATGAGTAAAGAACACGTCTGGGTATTCATTTTTATAGCTTGGAATTCAATGAGAGATGGTCCACTTTTTATTCTACACATATAAATATTATTATATGTTATTGTTAATTGGCTGTAGGACTAAGTTCGTTTTTTCATTTTATTTTATTTATTTATACCACAGAAGGCCTACCAATTGTTGTTTGTGTTTTGGGTGGGTTGGTGGCTGGGCAGTGAGGAATTTTTGGGATTTAGAGAGAGAGAGAGAGAGAGAGAGAGTAATTGATGGCTGGTCTAAGGGATGACCCAATTCTTGAAACTAACGATATAAAAGAGGAGAAGAGAGAAGAGGTCGGTTCGGATAAAAACAAACCTGAAGACGAGGAGAAGGATACAGAAAACAGCAACAACAATACCAACAATATCAATAACGATAATATGGCCCATCCTACTGGCAATTCCATTCACCGCTCAGGCTCACGCCCGCAGCTTGATCTCAGCAAAGCCGCCATTCAAGGCAATTCTGAGGAGAGAGATCCCACAATCCTTTTGCCTAATCAGTCTGATGACATCTCTTCTCATCTGGCTTTGGACATTGGAGGTTGGTGTGTCTGAGATTTTCCTATTTAATGTTCTCATTCTTTTGCTTTTGGTCAATACTACTTGCGCAATTCTGAATTGTCACATTTTCATTTGCATCATTTCCTCAGTTGGGCATGCTTCTATTGATGTTTACTGATATAGTTTGATATTGGAAAAGTGTATATATGGTGTGATTATCATTGCTTGGGATTCTTTTGTTTTGTGTTTTGGTTGGCTTTTTTTGTTTTTGGTTAAATTTGAAATTTTCTTTGGTTAAAATGGGTTTGTTGTTGGTAAATTTTTTATGTTTTGTATTTGTTACGTGAACACCTTAAGGGCTATTCTAGTAGTCTCATAAGATATCTGAAAACTGATGTGGAAGTATAATTTGACATTATTTCCTCAGATGGGCATGCTTCTATTAATGTTTACAAATATAGTTTGACATGGAGAAAGTGCAAATAAAGTGTGATTATCATTGTTTGAGATTCTTTTGTTTGGTGTATTGGGTGGCTGTTTTTGTTTTCGGTTATATTTGAAATTTTCTTTGGTTAAAATGGGGCGGTTGTTTAGTAAATTTTCGTGTTATGTATTTCTTACTGGAACACTTTAAGGGGCTATTCTAGTAGTAGTCTCATGAGATATCTGAAAACCGATGTGAAATTGGTTGGCAGGTTCTCTCATCAAGTTGGTCTACTTTTCAAGGCATGAGGATCGTTCTAGTGATGATAAGAGGAAGAAGAATGTTAAGGAGAGGCTGGGAATTTCCAATGGTAACAGGAGAAGCTACCCCATTCTTGGGGGAAGACTTCATTTTGTGAAGTTTGAGACAAACAAGATCAATGAGTGCATAGACTTTATCTATTCCAAGCGGCTTCACCGTGGTGGTATTATCATAAAAGTCCCTCTTATTTCTCTTCTATTTGACGTTGATCTGTTATAAATATCCCTAATATTCTGCTCAAATTTATCATGGATAGGAATTGATTCAAATTCTTGGCTTCCTGATGCCCCAGCCACTGAATATGCTATAATCAAGGTATTATGGATTGTCTTTCTTTTCAATTAGTTGTTGAATTAGAGATCCAAGTCCAACAAATCTTTTCTTTTGAAATTCTATGTAATAAATAAATAAATTGGTGATTAGCATTCGAAATGCCCCTAAAATAGACAATAAAGAAAGAGAAAAAAGCACTGATTTTCTTATTGATCTAAGTACCATCTAGTGTGCCTATTGTTTACCCTCCATGGACTTTATCACAAAAACCTGAATAATGATCCATGGCAATATCATCTACTTCGCACTTTTGTGAAGCATTTCACATGCACCATGCTTCCGTACTAGAAGGGCCTTTTGAACTTTCCTGCCTTTCATTCAGTTTAACAGTTTAATATGTCATTTCCATTTGGCCTTTTGTTAGTTGTTATGAAATTGGGGGTTTGGACACTTTATCAAAGTCAAATATTTCCATATTGTTCGTGACTATTTACTTCCTGTCGATGATTTTAAGTTGAAAAACTTAAGTTCTTTGGTTTTGCGATATCCACATAACACGTTTATACTTGTGAGAAGGCCACAGGTGGTGGGGCATACAAGTTTGCGGACCTTTTCAAACAAAGGCTGGGTGTTACTCTTGACAAAGAAGATGAAATGGATTGTCTAGTTGCAGGAGCAAATTTTTTGTTAAAGGTGGAAGTTACATGGAATATTGCATCTCTTATGAAGTACATTTATCGATATGTAGTACTAGGTGCTTTTTGTTTAGTTATTAGTTGTGTGTTCATCATTTAAACTAGCATTTTCCCAAAAATTTGATGGGATATTCCACAATAATTCCTATAGTAGGCAATTCGTCATGAAGCTTTTACACACATGGAGGGTCACAAAGAGTTTGTGCAGATCGACCAGAATGAATTGTTTCCCTATCTTCTTGTTAATATTGGTTCTGGTGTTAGTATGATTAAGGTACAATTTGTTTGTCCCCTCCCCTTGTTTCTCTTGATTGTCAAGAACTCCAATACAAGTATCTCTAAGACTTGGTTATTTCTTATTATTTCAAATTTGGTACAGGTTGATGGAGACGGTAAATTTCAGCGAGTTAGTGGAACAAATGTTGGTGGTGGTACTTATTGGGGCTTGGGACGGCTACTAACAAAGTGCAAGAGGTTATCACATTAAGACCATTTCTAGGATCCTTTTTGTTTTGCAACCTCTATTGATCATCTTCGGCAACTTCTGCTAATTTTTCCCTCTTCCAGTTTCGATGAGTTGTTAGAGCTGAGTCAACGGGGAGATAACAGGACTATAGACATGCTAGTTGGGGACATTTATGGGGGAATGGATTACTCAAAGGTATGTCCAGCTTTTGATCTTCTTGAGATTATTGTTGAGTTGGCTGAGAACATGTGTACGACATAAGACGGGCGGAAGGCTAAAAAAGGAACAATGAATATGCACAATATTTTTTGTTTGTTTAAGTGGGGATTATTCCATTTTTGTTTTTATTTGGATGAGTAAGATATCACTGATTCTTACGTCGTTTCACTGTTGTCACAGATTGGTCTCTCTGCATCAACCATCGCTTCTAGTTTTGGCAAGGCGATTTCTGAAAATAAGGAGCTTGAAGACTACAGGCCTGAAGATATTTCATTATCACTCTTACGAATGATTTCATATAATATTGGACAGGTAAGTTTTTCATTACAAGTTTCTGTTATGTCTAGAAGATGTTCAATAATTCCACTAATGTGACGTCTCAAGGAAAGGAACCACCCCGTCTTCATTGAACATAATTTTTTATACACATTTTCTGCCAACGTATATCTTATGTTATATATATTTTCCTGTATCAATTGTAAATTACATTATATGTTTCTTTTCTGTGGTTTTTTTGCATATTCTGATCCAAGAACCAATTTATTCATGTGATTGCTTGTATTATGTCTGATTAGACTTTTTCTGGTACAGATATCGTATTTAAATGCGCTGCGTTTTGGTCTTAAGCGAATATTTTTCGGAGGATTTTTCATAAGGGGTCATGCCTATACCATGGACACCATCTCCTTTGCCGTTCAGTTCTGGTGAGTAGGAATTGAATAGTTCACTATTCAGATCATGACTAGAAAGTTTACCTTCTTCCTAGCTTATTCTCTCTATTTTCTGGGAAAATGTTAGCCATTTTATCCGTTCATTAACTTGTGCTTGTTGGGTTTCAAAAATGTTGTTTTAATTATTAGGTCAAAGGGAGAGGCACAAGCGATGTTCTTGCGGCACGAAGGGTTTCTAGGATCCTTAGGTGCATTCATGAGCTATGAAAAGCACGGCCTTGATGATTTGATGGTTCATCAGTTAGTTGAAAGGTTCCCAATGGGCGCGCCATACACCGGAGGAAAGATACATGGCCCACCACTGGGGGATTTGAATGAAAAGGCAAGTAAAGTTTTTGTGTGTGTGTGTGTGTGTGTGTGTGATGAGAAGGCAAGTAAAGTTGTGTTTTGAATTGATAGTGTATCATGTTATTCTTAATTCTTTTAATTTCTTCTATATGCTCTTTGAGAACTTCTCCTCCTCAAACTGTTGTTTTTGTTATAATCTTTTTTCAATAAAAAGTTTTCGTTTTTTTTTTTTTTTTGTTTTAAGTTGTTAAAGCCCAATATTGGGCTGCTAATCCTTTTTGATATGTCGGGCCTGTATTACAATCTTTTCAAAATTTTTTTTTATTTTTTTATTTTTTTTATTGATCATGTTTCCAACTTAAAGCTAAGTTGTTGGGTATAAATTTGAAAGGTCCCACAAGTTATTTTATTAAACAAAAAGTTGGAAAATCAACTGCATTGCAGGGATTCTTGGAATATATGTATATATATATATATTTTTTTAACTATTATTCCAAGGCATAAGATATCGGGCATCAAGTAGGACTAGATTCGTGAAGCAACTAGATAGGTATATATTCTGTTAAAATTAGATTTTTGGAGATTTATGGTGCTCTTAATCAAAAGCAAAGGGCTCAGAAGATATTTAGATGAAGACGCCAAGATGCTGCTCCAGTTTGGACAAGGCAATTGTCGAGCTTGGAATATTGGGGAATTGAAGTTTTAGCAATCAACTCTAGTCTTCAATTTCCAATGTTCCTGCACTTCAGTCTGTGATAGACCACTTTCGGGCTGTTGTTTGATTTTTTTTTTTTTCCAGCACAGAAAGCCTTATTTATTTCTATTAAATTCCATGCTCAGTGTTACATTCTTTGAGGAATACGTAATCGGCTTTCCTGTGAACGTTTAAAAAAACAAAAATCAGTTCTTAGTTGGATCTGTGTTGATTTGAAAAAGAATAAGGAAAGCAATTCTTTTTTCACATCAGGTATTATATCTAGTAATATAGCTCAGTTTGAGTCTGCTATAATTAAAAACCATGTTAATATTCGGATTAGACTTTTTCTTATGTTTTTCTTTTTATTATTATAAAAATGTTGAAGTATTGTTTCATGTGGATCAAAATCCTTGCATGCAGATCTCGTGGATGGAGAAGTTTGTGCAGAAGGGAACTGAGATTATTGCGCCAGTGCCAATGGCTCCACCTGGGACTACTGGACTTGGAGGCTTTGAAGTTCCTTTGTCTAAAGGAGGTACTCTGCGTTCTGATGCTAGCGCTTTGAACATTGGGGTCCTCCATCTAGTGCCAACCCTGGAGGTGTTTCCTCTCTTAACAGACTCAAAAACGTGAGTTAAATTACACAGTGGAATTGATACTAAGATTAACCACAAAAAATCCGGTGGAAATGGTATCTTGAAAGCTGTTAATTGCTATCTTTGTACATTCATTAGCGCATCATGTTCAATTATATGCCGTTTGACATGATATAGTTTTTCTATTAATTAACTTTCTGACGTATAGATTGACTTGCGTGCCTACAGGTATGAGCCTAACACCATTGATCTCACGGACCCCGGTGAATTGGAGTGAGTACCTGCTAGAGTATCTGCTTATCTTTGAAAATTATATTGAATTACAGTCGTAAACCACATCCCCAATTAAGATTTCCTTAATAATTATTCTTTCATCTTTTTTCATTTACTTTGGCTGTTTATCGTGCCGTAGGTATTGGTTTACTGTGCTGTCCGAGCATCTGCCAGACCTTGTTGATAAGGTAAGCATAATATTCTTCTGAATCTCCATCTGAAATTTCGACACAAATTTGATTAGATAAATGAAATTACTTATAGAAACTAAAGAGAAAATGCCTATTTACCACGCTACTGTATAGTATAATACTTATCTTCAACTTTCTAAAGCAACGACTACTCAACGTTTTTTTTCAATCTGGATCTTGCGTATTTGTATTTGAACATTCTTTGCACTCATAATGTCCTTGTGGTAAACCATGGTAGGCAGTGGCAAGCGAAGGTGGAACTGAAGATGCCAAAAGGAGGGGCGATGCTTTTGCTCGAGCATTTTCCGCTCACTTGGCACGGTAACTTTACTGTCTTGGCAATTATAACTCATGATTTTTGTTGAGTTAATATTAAAAGCATAAGAAAATTTTCATATTATGTGTACTTTTTCATATAACAACCGGTTATAGGTTGATGGAGGAGCCTGCTGCATATGGAAAACTGGGGTTGGCCAATCTGCTTGAACTAAGGGAAGAATGTTTGAGGGAGTTCCAGTTTGTTGATGCATATAGAAGTATAAAACAGAGGTAAACAATATATTTTTACCTTTTTATTTCTTTCCTTCTTTTTATTTGATTTTTAATCTTTTACAAGCGACATGCTTACGTGGCCACTTATATTGATCAGATTTTATTTATTTTATCTTGGCTTTAATGGTATGGGGCCTATGGCTCTCACTTATTAAAGAGAAACAAAAATACTTCCAGGTTTTGAATCTAAGAGCTCCTATCCAAGTCACTCTCGTCCCACCTGCTGAGCTAGCCCCAGCAGTGTTTATATTGATCAGATTCTATATTTACACAAAAGTTCACTTCTAAATGATTATGAATCTTTTAAGCAAGCACTGTAATTTGTTCAATGTGTGGTGTTATTTAGTTCATTCTCTCATAATTTTGTCTTGAATGTGACAGGGAGAATGAGGCATCACTTGCAGTTTTACCTGACTTGTTGATGGAACTTGATAGTATGAGTGAGGTGCATATTAAAATAACCTTTAAACTTTTTCCCTTCTGATCGTTGAATGATGTTGAAGCCTCAAATATACTAATCTTTCTTACATAAAGTTTAGTATGCTCGTGTTTTTAGAAAGCAGTTTTTGCAGATTAACTTTTTGGTCTTACACTCTTCTAATAGTGTAAAGCTCTCTTTAATTTTCAGGAAGCCAGGCTACTTACCCTCATTGAAGGTGTTCTTGCAGCCAACATTTTCGACTGGGGATCCCGTGCCTGTGTGGATCTCTATCATAAGGGAACGATTATCGAAATTTACAGAATGAGTCGCGATAAGATGCAAAGACCATGGAGGGTAACTAGAGAGTCTTTCGTGCACTATCTCTTATAAATCTGCTTCGTTGTTATGACTTTTTGTACAAATGATTAGGTGGATGACTTTGATGTCTTTAAAGAAAGAATGTTGGGATCTGGTGGCACAAAACCTCGCCCACATAAAAGAGCTCTACTCTTTGTGGATAATTCTGGTGCCGACGTTATTCTAGGGATGCTTCCCTTGGCACGTGAACTCCTTCGTCGTGGAACTGAGGTTAGATTTCCTTTGACTAATGTCTAATAAGTTTAGGAATTCAATTTCAGGAAAGGGAAATAGGTTTCTAATTTAAAATTCAAGTATTTACTTTTATTTTTGGGAATTAAATGAGGTGGTTTCCACCTGAAAATGGAAATAAGTTCCTTGATAAGGGGGGATTTATCTCCCACCTCCTTCCCACTGAATTTTTAATTCCTCGTCCTCTAAAAAAAAAAGAAAAAAAGAAAAAGGCCAACATATTTACCATATATACCTTGCGTTGGTTTCATTATTTATTTCGCATAAAGGTATTTTTGTAACCACGGTAATATTTTTCTAATTCTTTAGCAGGTTAATAATAGAAAAGAAATTTAATTCCCTTTGAAGCTTTTCATTCCTTAATAAATTGGTAAATATTTTAATGAATTATGTGAAACTTAATTGCTTTCCATGAGATAATTGTTCCTTCTACCATTGCGTCTGTACTGTCATGATTAACAATGGCGAGATAAATTTTTTCTTGTTGCAATCTATTGAAAGGAAAAAATGAGAAATTTTAAGAGATTTATTTTTGTAGGTTGTTTTGGTTGCAAACTCACTCCCTGCTCTAAACGATGTCACTGCCATGGAGCTTCCTGACATCGTCGCTGAAGCTGCCAAGGTATGTTTTTGTGAATTAATATTTCTTCAATTTTCATTTTTTTGGGGAAAAAAAAAAAACGGTGTACTACCAAATGTATTGGGATTGAAAAGAAACACAATCTGAGTGTCTTTGCACTCACTAGTCCCTTCCCTTTTCCTTTCCCATGTCCCAGCCAATTCAAATAAATTGGCACCATAATTTTAAAATACCCGCGTAAAATAGTTCAAAACTTTCTTTCTAAAAAATACCATAAGAATTTGAGCATGGCAGACGTAGTGTTATAGTCACATGAGAACTCATTATCCCTGTCCACAGCATTGCGACATTCTCCGTCGAGCTGCGGAAGCAGGGGGCTTGCTTGTTGATGCGATGGTCAGCGGTCTAGATGGTCCTAAAGAAAGCTCATGTTTGGTTCCATTGATGGTTGTTGAGAATGGGTGTGGCAGTCCTTGCATAGACTTGAGGCAGGTCAGCTCTGAGTTAGCTGCCGCCGCAAAAGATGCTGATTTGGTATAATTCTTGTTTCATTACTCTTTTCTTATTATTATTATTTTTAATGTCTCATTACTATAATGAACTTTTACACAGTCCAAAATAAAATTGAATTGAAACATACCTATAAGTATTTTTCTTATTTTTGTTGGTTCTCTACCCTTTTTTTTTTTTTTTTAATGTCGAAACTGTGGATTGCAGATAATCTTGGAAGGAATGGGCAGAGCTTTGCATACCAACTTTAATGCTCAGTTTCAATGTGACGCTTTGAAGGTGAGAATTCTACTATTTATAAAACCAAGTTTCTCCCCTCTTTTCGGTCCTTTATAGATTGGTTGAGAGCTTCAGTTTGTTTTATTTACCATGCAAATACAAACCCAATTGGAACTGACCAACTCTTTTCTGAACCGATCGATATTCGCCCGTCTTTTCCACATACCATGCTCAGTTTGCAAAATTTATGTACTTTTTCTAGTGTTAACATGAATTATATTTTGCAGCTTGCAATGGTGAAGAATCAAAGGCTGGCTGAAAAACTGATCAAAGGAAACATATATGACTGTGTATGCCGATATGAACCGGCACGTTAAGCAAAATTAGCAGTGATAAGTTATACTGCCTGCTCTTGAAATCCTTTTAGAGATTGAGAAGCCCTCAAAAATTGAACTTTGGGACTATGTTCAAACATAATGTAGTTTAAATGGTCCTCATTTTGGCTGAATGGCAGAGTAGAAACATCAGTTCACGCCCATGATGAAAGTTTAGGAGGACCTTTAGCTTTGGATTTTTAGCTTTTAGACCATTAGACCGAAAAGTTTAATTTTCACCATGTTTTTTATAGCACTTAGGCGGTAACGTTTATAAACTGCTTGTATTGAAAACAAAATATGTTTAAGTAAAGCATTCATGCAACTAGCTGTCTAGCTCCAACTTCTGATGGAAAGGTCAAAGAACTTTTAACGTCAATTTATTTTACTGTTTTAATTTGTTTTAGTTTAAAATTTTAATTAAATTAGTCATTTTGTTCTAATTCAATTTAGTCTAAACTAAAACTAAATATTTAATTTTTAAATTAAATCAAACTAAAACGATGATGTCTATTATTTTATTGCTTTTGATTTCTTACGTTTTTCTGGTAAATTTTTGCCGGTGGCAAAGTTTGTCGAGTGAGGGAGCAAAAATTAGGATACTTCAGATATATAGGGGTACTACGATGAATATGTAGCAAATAATCGGAAATAACAAGAAAATTGAGAATCCTTATAAATTTTAACACAAAGGTCTTTCAACATTAGACTCGATCCTTCAAAGAAAAAAAAAATCGATGTGTGAATTTCGACATTAAATTCTTTTATACGTGAATGGTTCTCTAAAAATACGCATCCACGTGATCAATGCTGCAAATTTTGTTTTTGAATTCTCTTGAATAAACTTATAAAAGAATTCATTAAGCTGTTACAAATTTAGTACGAAACATTAATTTATTGGTTATTAGACAACTTTTAATTATTATGCTCTTTTTATTAAAAATTCGTCACTTTCCTTTTTTCTTAGGACCCGTTTGGGAGGTCTTTTGGTGTTTTTAAAACATTTTTTTTTTCAATACATCATCACTTTTTATTATTTACATTTCCAAAACATTATAGTATATTTCAAACTTTAAAAGTCTATAATTTGGTGAATATAAATTCAAATGAGATGTATATTTTCTTAGGACCTGTTTGGGACAGGTCTTTTTATGTCTTTGAAATATTTTTTTTTCAATACATCATCACTTTTTATTATTTACATCTCAAAACGTTACAATATGTTTCAAACTTTAAAAGTCCATAACTGGATGAATATAAATTCAAATGAGATGATTTTTTTTAAATTACATAGAATTTTGAAATGAACAAAATAATATTCATATTGATATTTTTATTCTAAAAAAACTTATAAAATTTTATATATTTTTTTACTCCAAACAGTTTTTCTCCCAAACATATTTCTAAAACAACCTTTTTTCAATAAAAAAAAATGTCTCCAAACGTTTCCCCAAACTAGCTCTTACCAAAAGCGAAACAGGCCAAACGTGCACGGAATCTTTTCCTCATGAGACTCGATTGAGTGAGCGCGCGACTAATGAAACCAAATCATCACTCTTGAAGTTCAATTCAAAAACAAATATGAGCAATGAGGCACCATAAACTATGAGAGATCAAAAGACCAAGCAAAATAAATGAAGGAAAAGCTAATTAGTAGTGAAATGTGGAGATTCATAGTTTATGAGCCATTGCTTATGAGCTCTCTCTTTCAATGGAACGAGCTAAAACTATTCCAATCATAACAATTCCAATTATAACATACTGAGATAGAGAGAGAACCTAAGAAAAACAGCAGCAGCTGATAAGGGAAAAAGAAAAAGAAAAATAAAAAACCAAGAGTACAAAGAGAAACATCCTAAGAAAATGACCGGACTTTCAAGTTCAGGTCAAGAGCAAGAACCGGTCATGGAGCTCACCTTACTGAGAAGGCCTTTAATCTCACTCTCCAACTTGGCTCTTACCTCCGGAGAGAGATTGTCGCCGGACTTCTCAAGCATCGACGTCATCATCTGAAGTTTCTGCTTTATGACGTCAAGGGGAGGCGCGGCAGGAGTTTGAGTTGAGGAAGACGGTGTTGCACACAAAGTTCGGTTGGTTTCTGGTGCTCTGGACGCGGCCGGAAGATGATGGAGTCTGTAGTTGACAAGGGTTGCACCAAAAAGTTTGTTTCTCTCTATACTCTTTAATGCTTCTGCGGCATCAGCAATTCTTGTAAACACAATTTGGGCGCTGCCAGGGTCTTTCAACAACCGAGTTTCAGATTCTCTCAACGGTCCAAATTTACAAAATGTTGAGAGCAAGTCATCCCTTGAAGGCATTGGAACTCCTGTGGCAAAGGTCAGGAGAAGAGCAGTCCCTATAGTCGCTCCATTAGTTTCCATTCGATTATAACTTAAATTCATGTCTGGTCTCCAGGAAATAGAAACATTTCTTGGATAGTTCAAAGCAGCAAACTGCCCTTTTCTCCTCCCTCTTTTTTGCTTGGGTTTGACTGGCGGGGTAAGGCCGTTATTAGTCTCCTGAACTTCCTTCCCTAAGGCATTGGATTCGGCGCTGGCTCCGTTCAAATCCGGTATATTATTCATTGCTGCTGCTTTCTCCTTCCTCTTTCTCTTTCTCAGCCCAGGTTTACCTTCTCCTAATTGCAGGCCAATGGTCAGTCGGTCCTTAGCAAACTGCAGACCTGCAGTATAACTATTATTCATACACGCAGAAGCATCGTTAGGAACCCGTAGATCTACAAATATCGTTCCAGGTTTAGCATTATTTCCATGAAAGTCTAATAAGCCAGCAGCGTTTGCATTTGAATCCTCTGAACCAGCTCCTTTCAGCGTTTCCTTTGGAGGCTTGGTTTTGACCTCCAAAGAAACGTGGTTCATAACCTTTGGTTCGTCAACCAATAGGCTTGAGGCAGCACCGCTTCCATTCAAGTCTGGTATATTGGTTGTTTGTTTGGTCTGAGAATTATCTCCATTCGCTTCTTCTCCTTTCTTTTTCTTCCTTTGCTTAGCCTTGTTGCTCTCTCTTACCAATAAGCCATTAGCGGCAATGCTTATACTCACGTCTGACAGCTGATAAAGCGGCTTAGTCTTTGATCTCACCGAATTAGGTTGATCATTGTTCTTTATGATTACAGAATCATGTCCCAAACATGGATCTAGACTCTCATTCGCGTCCTGCACACCGGTTGTTGTACTTCCAATCACATCCGGAGAGCGGACAGTATCCTCACCCTGCAGCTGGTTTTCCTTTTTCTTTGTTCTCTTTCTCTTGGGTTTATCAAAGAGCGCTTGCGAGTTCTCCTCTTCACCATTAGCTTCATTCTCAACAGACTCCTCACGAAACAAAGAAACCCTGTATCTGGAAAGAAACCAGCAAACCGGAATAAAGTTGTTTCCTTTTGGGTGTAGACAGTCCACAGCAACAGAGCGAAGTTCGCAAAGCAGCTCAGCTGAAGCTGCGTTTGTTAACTCCAAACCAGTTGGTATTTGACTCCCTCCAGTTAATCTCCCATACCATTTTCTCCAGAACTTCTCTCCACTGCGTTTAGAATTCGAAGGCACCATGTTACTTTGGCCAGCGACCACACTTGCTTCCGGGGTAACTTTTAGATCGTTAGGGTCTTCTGTTTCAGCAGCGGCTTTCTGCCCCCAGTTTGTGTATGGATAAGACAAGTACCTGCTCTTCTTCCGCTCTCTCAAATTGAATCCTTTGTCCATCACTCCCTCTTCCTCGCAAGCAATATTTTCAACTTTATCACTGTCGTCTTTGATTCCAGGTACAGAATCTCTCTTCATCTTTCTCTTCTTCGGTTCACTCAATACAGAACCTTCTATAGCAGTGTTAGTTTTATCCCCTTCAGTGTCATTCCTTTCTGCAAGTAGATGCACAGGCAGTTGCCTATGGCCAATAGAGCGATAAAAGGCTGATAGGCAATTACGTGTGACAGTAAAGTCAAGCATGTGAGGCATGGAAACAACCTCTGCAGCATATTTGAGACGTTCAAGAAGCAACTCGGGTTTGAAACTTGCGACTGAAAATTCTCCAAGTCTGCCAGCAACGGATGCCCTACCTGCCAACAATTGATCATGCCCCGAAGCACATGAACAAGTCATCTCCAAATTCACACGCCGTCCAAACTCATCAAGAGCTTTCTCCACAGCTCCAAGGAAGATTCTAGCCCCATTTTTCCCCAACATTTGCTTGAAGTTCTCATGAAAAGGCCTCAATTGAGACGGACAGAACCAAGCAAAGTGGCTGATCCCATAATATCCGACAAGTAGATGGTCCCCCGGGCCACTCCTTGTAGCATATCTTGGTGCATCTGCAGGATTATGAATCTTTCCTGGCCACCAAGTTTGATTTTTGGTTTGAACCCACACAATATCACCCACAGAAAACTCACATTCTCGATTATCAAGCTCTTTTCCTCGCTCTTCATCCCCGTCTTCTTTTAAACTGCTACGAGACCCACTAATTTGCACAAACAGCGATATACCCCCAGTCGGAACCTCGATCTTTCGAGACGGATCAACCCCATTTGATTCCAACTCTTTATCTTCATCTTGAACCAAGACCTTCACTGCAACACCCCCATTTCCATTGCTTCCCAAGCCTACTAAGTCCCCATCTGATTGTGACTGTACCAAACCCGATTCGGCCTCATTTTCCTCATCGTTCAGTGACATATTGAACTCCATTTTTTCCTCTTTTACCCTCTCAGAACAATCATTGTTGACCAAAATACCCTTCCCAACTTCACAAACATTAGTTTTTGTCCCAATTTCTTCTATGGAAATGACAGAAACAGGAGCTAAGCCAGAGCAATTTTCGGCCACCCCAGAAGACCCAGAAGCTTCTTTTGGGGTTTTCTCATCTGGTTTCTTGGCTTCTAGGGTTTCTGGGGTTTTGGGGTTCTCCATTTTTCTTTTAAATGTTCAGAAACTTCACCTACCTTACCCACTTCACCATAACTCTTAATAAACACTTCAAAGCTGTTAACAAGAAGAAGAAGAAACAATAAAAAAGAGAGCTTTTTTTATTGCATTGCTAAAATGCTAAAAGATCCAATGAATCAAATTAAAAAAAAATTACAAACCTTAACAAGATATTAAACACTGAAGTGGAAAATTAGGAAAACCCAAAAAAATAAATAAATAAATAAAATAAATGAAAAATAAATAAATAAATACCTGCACAGAGAGAGAGAGAGAGTTTTACAGGAATGCAGGAGAGACGAGTCTCTGTGATCCAAGTCAAAGAAGCTTGAAGGTAACAAAAATAGGAAATAAGATTCTGTTGACGACACAGAGAGAGAGAGAGAGAGAGAGAGAGAGGGATTTTTTTTTTTTTTTGGGAGATAAGGAGTGTTCTGTTTAAAGTGAGAAGGCTCAGTTCATGTGGGGTGTGAGTAAAAGACGACATTTAAATTTTACTTTAGGCAATTGATACGGCACTTGCTGGGAGAGAAGAGAGAGGAGAGAGAAGAGAGAGAGCATCCCGGACAAACTTCAAACGAAGCTCCTCATCTTAACCAACACGTCTTTTTTATTATTTACTAGTTAAATAACCAGCGTTGGTGGGTGTGATATAGATAAATAAGTGTATATAAAAAAATATCAATAAAAATTAAACATACATCCATGACTATATGAGTTGTTACCTGACCATGACATATTTATCATGTGATAATCTATGAGACAATGATAAAATTCTTTATCCGTGTTTTTATATATTCATAGATATAAATATAGATTATTTTATTTAAAAAAACTTCTTTTTTTTTTTTTTTGGTCCAGAGCAAGAACTGGATTTTAGTCTAATTAATAAATTTTTTTTTTCATAATTTTTTCTTTTTTCTTTTAGATAAGAGACATACTTCATTTGTCAAAAATATATATATATATTCTTGAACATCAAACCTTGACTGTCATTTTACCAACTGAAATTACTGTGCGGGATGACATATTTTTTAAATTTTTTTTGGTAAATACATTTTTTTTTAACGTAAATCATTAAAAGCACATAAAATATCTGTTAAACTTACATAAGGATCTAAAAGGAAAATCATTTTATACATTTTCATCCATTAGATTTCTCTTTTTTTTTTTTTGCTTAAAAAAATGAAAGGTGCTTTTTCGTTATCATTAAAAAAATAAACAACTAAAATAAAATGGATGCCTTTCTGTGGCTTAGGAAAAAAAGAGAGGTTATGATAAGGGTCTTTTTAAGAGACATTACTATAATTTATAATCGAGTTTATTTTTTAACTTTTAATATGTAATCAAATAATTATATTTATTTATTTATAATAGTTATTGTGTACTTTTATTTATAACCTACACTAAAAAGTTAAAAAAAATTAAGCAAAAATTTTTTTTTAAAAGTTGGTTGAGCCCTCAACTCGTCTTCCCCAACTCCAACCCCCTCACACACACCAACGACAAGCCCTAACTCCCCTGACGACTTTCCACGACCGACCCCCTACACACCTAAACAATGACCCCATCCCCTACCCCCGAGACCTACGAAATCGCCTCCCCCCTAAATGATTCTCTGAAACCCTACCATCCTCCACCTATCGTCACAACCTGCAAAATACCCCCTACACCGAAAACCTTCCACGACCTCACTAACCTGCGAAACCATACACTAGGTTGTCAGGACCTTTGAGACCCCCCCCACCCAAAACCTTTGCTACTGCAACCCACCTTGTCGCAAACTGACCTATGAATTATCCAGTGTGCCTCCTTTCAAAACCTAAATGATCCTCCTACTCCGTCGAGCTTCCTTCACCGTGAATGCTGATAAATCTCAAGTGCACCTCAAATGTTCCTGTTTTTTTACCAAAAGGGAGAGAAAGATTAAGAAGGAGAGAGGGAGGGAAAGTAGGTTAAGGGCCACTGGCCCATAGGGGGTTGAGTGATTTAACTTGCAAGGGGTTGTTGATGGTGTTCTTGAAGTTGGTTTTTATTTTTTCAAATTTTTTGGTCTCTAATCCTATGAGCTAATATATATCATAGTTAATATACACATACGACCTTTTAATCATACGATTATATTTGAACGACTTAAAAAACAAGCCTTATGATAGAATTTATAAAAAGAACCCTATTACAACTTCTCCTTCTGCAAAGTTGGATTTCCAAAGTCATTATCATGATTCTCTTGATTTAGCCTAGTAATATATTGTCTAATGGGATTCAAATCTTCTATCTATAATTGATGTCTCAAATGATGTCTAATTAATGATATTATATCACTTCATTTCAAAAAGGTTTAAATGCTTTATAACAAATTTTTATATCTTAAAATCTAAGTGCTTACAATGAAGTGTTATAATATAATTAGACAGACACAATTTAAGACATCAAAATTGAACAAAAGATTTCAGTTCGTCTAATATTTCTCTTTTTTTTTCCCAAAAACATACAAGCACTGAAGCGCAACCACATCCCATGTCATCATTTGTATGTTGATCCATATACGGTTTTTCAAAAAAAAAAACAAAATAAAACAAAAAAATAGAAAACAAAACAAAACAAATACCACAAACAAGATATCTTTCCAATGAGAAATTCTTTAATTGACTGGTGCATCACATCATCATACTTACATAACATATCAGTTTAATGAATTATTAATATTTAGGTAATTTGTTAATGTAAAACATAATTGACATTAACAAATCACTTATATGTCAGTCGTTCCTTGAATGGATATATCACATAAATAAGATGACGTGGTGCATTTGGTCTTCCAAATAATTTCTCTCAACAAATTCTTTTTTCTTTTTCTTTTTCTTTTTCTCTTTCTTTCTTTTTTTTTTTTTTTTTTTTGCCAAAAACGGTTAAGCAAAATAAACGGCACAAATGGGGTCTCTCACCATTTTTTTCCCATGTTTGACAGGTTTTGGTCCATTGTGTCTTTTGCATTTTTCTTCTTCTTATTCTTCTTTATTTTCCCGTAAAAAGTGACTTTTTTTTTCTTTTTATATTCACGTTTATTTACAACTTATTAGGGAATTTTATGCCTAATTTCAAGAATTAATGCATCGTTAAAGTAATTTTCCTTTTTTTCTTTTTTTTTTTTTCTGAAATGAATTAAAGTAATTTTCTATGCCTGGAGTATTAATTATGAGGAGTTCAGATAGTAAAAGGTGCAAAAAATTATTTCTTCCGGAATTTAGCCCATGTTTCGGCAACACATTTTTTTTTGCATTGCATTCGAATGCAATATAATTTTTCCTCAAATATGAAAACATTTCATTCAAATACTAATCACATCACATTTTAAATCCAACACAATCACTATTTATTATTTTATTATTTTATTATTATTTTTAATTACATCATATATTCTTTCTCTTCCCTTTTTTTTTCTCTCTACTTTTATCCATCATATCACATATTCATTATTAAAATACAATTCAAATACTTTTCACCTAAATACACATTGCATTCAAATGCAATGCTAATGTTTTTCCTCCAAATATAAATTGCATTCAATGCATTACATTTAAATGCAGTGCAAATGCAATACGTTCACCAAACGAACGCTTAGCTAGTGTTTGGGACACAAATTTTTTTAGCATTGCATTTAAATGCAATGCAATTTTCCCCCAAATACAAAAACATTTCATTCAAATACCAATCACATCACATTTTAAATCAAATACAATCATTATTTATTATTTCACTTTTTCTATTACTTTTATTAATTACATCATATATTCTCTCTCCCTTTTTTTTTCTCTCTACTTTTACCCATCACATCACATATTTATTATAAAAATACAATTCAAATACTTTTCCCCTAAACACACATTGCATTCAAATGCAATACTAATGCTTTTCCTCCAAATACAAATTGCATTCAATACATTACATTCAAACGCAATGCAAATGCAATGCGTTCACCAAACGAATCCTTAAACTTCATTGTTAATTAGTGTTTTTTTGAGTTAGGTGGATTATCAATCAGAGTTACTTGTTATTTCTCTGTAAATTGAAGAACTAAATTCTCAAGATGGGGGGAATTAAAAAACAAAGATGCCAACTCTGAAAAGTTTACAGGTATAGCTGCTAAAACTCAAGAAGGTTAGTACCTTTTTTTTTTTCCTCTCACATTAAGGGAATGTTTGGTAAACGCATTACATTTTGATTGTATTTGAATGAATTTTTTTTTTTGAATGTTGTATTTAGTTGAAAAGTATTTGTTTTGTATTTAAATAAAATATGTGTTTGAATGAAAAGTATTTTAAAGTTGAAAAGTTGATGTGATTGGTAAAAGTAGAGATAAATAGTGGAGTTGAAAAATTGATGTGATTGTTTTAAAAATATTTTGAATAGTAATTGTTTTCGTAGCACTGTTGTAAAATTTGTGTTTAGTGTAAAATTATATTGTATTTGAGTAAAATTAAAACGAAAATTTTTCTCCAAATGCCCCCTAAGATGAGACATTTTTAACGTAGTTTATAAAACAAATAAGATCAAAACAACATTTCAATAATGGTTAAAGACATACCCTCTGTCTGTTTGACACGTTCAAATTTGGAAAATGAAAAATTTTTCATTTCAAGAAAAATAAACATTCCTAAATTTCCGTATCTGAACATTCAATATTTTTCATTTTTCAAAAATGAAAAAAGAGCTCTCTAGAAACAAAAAGTTTTCACCCATCCAAACAACTTTTCACTTTTAAAAAAAATTCCAAACAACTTTTTATTTTTCATATCTAAAAATTTTTTATTTTTAAAAAACAAACCCCATCCAAACGAACCAATAATGTAGCAATGATATTATACTTGATTCCATTTAAAAGTATAAAATTTAAATCCTCACCTTAATTTCAAAATTAAAAAAAAATCAACATTTCAATAAAATTCATTAGTTATTACCCTTTATTTTATGAGGTTGGTGCATTTATCATACATAAAGTATCGGTTTCTAACATAAATTTGGTGATGTCACCAACTCTTTCATTTTTCGTTACAACAATATTTACACTACATCTAATAGAGATGAAAAGTTAGTAGAAAGAAAAGAATGAAGTGATTTTTAAGATAGAATAATGTTAGAAACACTAATTCTAATATCAATTTTTTAAGTACTAGCTCATTTATTATATTTTTATTAATAGATACAACCAACTCACTTGTTATATTTTTATTTACAAATACAAATCATATAATATAATAATATTTTAAGTGTTTATTAATAAAAAAAATAACAAAACACTTATTATATAAATTAATATTTAAAAATTAAGGTTAAAATTAGAATTTTTCTTTTAAGATAAAATAGAATTATAAGTTGTTGGTTAAAAAGGGCAAAAAAGAGTACAGTAAAAAGTGAAGGGATAAAAAAAACCCGGATCCCATATATACATACATATATATATATATAACCGATCCCACACTATTTCATCCATTTAAAATGGAAACTATCTAAGAGAGAAATCTTCTTAAGCTTGTATGAATAGTCAAACTATTTTTTATCCTAGTTTTTAAATTAAACTAATATTGATTAATTATCAAAATTTCCTTCCTAACAAAATTAAAGAAAAACATCTCTCTCTCCCTATCTCGTTCATTCTTTCCTCACTTGCATGTTTTCTCTTCTTTCCTTCTCTCGCTCTCTCTCTCTCTCTCTCTGTGGCTCAAATTGTGTTTTGAAAACAATTCAACCCAAAAAAACTCAACTTATTTTTATTTTTTCCTTGAAAAATCAATAAAAATCTTAGTGCATTAAAAGATCAAGATCACTTCCACCAATAATATTTTAGCCCTCGTTTGGTCCTTTCATCGTATGATGACTATTTTGGAGACTTGAAGATCAGTCCACTTTCATTGGCCATTAAAAATATCTTACCAAAACTTTTATTCTGTCAATTTATGTTTCTTGCCCCTTTTGTGGCTCTTTCATCTTTGACTTCGATAGTTAATTGTAAAGCTTACAAAGAAAAAAAGAAAAAGAAAAAGAAAGTAATTGCTTTAGATACGACAGTGATATGATATCTGATCTAAAGTTTTAATTATTATTATTATTTTATTATTGACTATTTTTTTATTGCATAAAGATCATGACTTTTTCAAAAAGAGAGTTTTTTTTTTCTTTTCCTTTTTCCATTTTTTTCCTTTTTCAATTTGGTGAAGTTGGGGATAAAGATTTCAAATTCTAATGGTATTTTTGGATCATAAGTTTAAAAAATAAAATTAAATGGTAAGTTCAAATTTTTGTAAGAATAAACACGGTAAAAAATATTTTAATCAATTCTCTCTAAATGATTATCTAAATGATCACTAAATAATTAAAGGTAGAATCTTTGAAATTCTTTTTATAATTCATGTTTGTGCATTCATAGGAAGCACACGCTTAGGGCAGAGAACAAAAAGCTCATCACGATATTGAATTTGTTTCTTGTGGAGATTAGTTCATTTATTTGAGTATGATAGGAAGGCAAGATAGAATAATAATCATAATTTGTTTAACGATGATGTGTCATATTCAATCCGTAGGAGTTATATCCATGTTCTATAAAAAGGAATGATGTCTAAGTACTTATAAATAGTCAGGTTGAATTAGCAATTAGGGACAACTTGAAAATATTGAGTGTGGGAAACGGTTACAAAAAAAGGGATTGTTATGGGGATTTTCTTTGTGAGAAAGTGAGAGAAAAACAATTATCTCAACAAAGACCTAAAATAAACATTGAATACATTGTCCGAACCACTATAAAATTTTATATTGATTTTTGATTTATCTTTCACCATTATTTGATTTGTTTGTTGATTTGTTCTAATAGTTATTCATTTTTTTTTTCTAAACTGGTTATATATTTAAATTAGTTTAATAGAAAATTGTTCTTGATCACAACATTTATAATTTTGACTCTGTCATTTTTTT
Source organism: Antiaris toxicaria (assembly GCA_035233585.1). Classification (NCBI taxonomy): domain Eukaryota; kingdom Viridiplantae; phylum Streptophyta; class Magnoliopsida; order Rosales; family Moraceae; genus Antiaris; species Antiaris toxicaria. The sequence continues at coordinate 6,860,878 of CP141155.1, forward strand.
TTGGTTGGATGATAAAATATGCTTTCATAACAAAAGGTTTACCACCTTATAGTTGCTTATAAAAAGTTTGCATTTTATGATTGCTTTTAACAGAGAGCCTCAATCATTCGTTTTATGACTTTTCAATTATTTTCGAATGATTACTTCAATTCAACCTGATGGGATTGAACGTGATTCTCTTAAAAAAAAAAAAAAAAAGACCCCTTAACTTAATAATGGAACACATTTTTGTGACCAAGCCCGAATAAACCATGTCAGGTTGAGTAGGATGTTTTCTTTCCAAACAAACACGAAATGGGAAAGGAACAGAGATTTCCGCATATGTTTGAATGGAAACAAGTGCAAGTACACATCCCTCAACTCTAAAATCCAATTCAAATAAAGTCCTTCTCATATTCAAATCAGACACAAATCTAATAATTATTCCTTTGTAATCCTCTATCAATGATCCACATTACAAAACCTCCAGATATGGGAAAAGACTCTGGGCATCTTCAAACGCCCAGTGCACGAGGCTACGTGCCTATCTCCATCTCATTGAAAGAATGTAGCTCGTAAGTAAGAAGTCTTACTTTCAGTCAAACTCAATTGCATAGAACATGCTTCGTACTTTCCAGCTTCTTTCACTTCTATCCACACCCGCTGTCACTCTCTCGCTCCCTTTTATGTAGTGCGTTCCCTAAACTACCAATGACTATCCGTAGAGTCCAAAACATCCCTTCCACTTATTGGTGGAGCTACCGTGTTCCTCCTAACCTCTTCTTCCAAGTATGTAACTTGTTCCTATTGGTCGAGCACTACATTTCGTAACCTTAACTGTAAGGTCCGTAACAAGAAAACAGGTACTTTACTAACTCTTGTTTAAGCAAAACAGGTACAGCCTCCTCCAATCCCAGATTGGTAAAAAGCCATGACTTACTTGATCACTTTAATCTTCACAGCTGCGTCAAAATTTTCCAGCTTCACGTCAAATGCTCTCTTCTCCACTTTCTTCTCTTTAGCCTTGGTGCCTTCAGCCAGCCCTGCTTGTGCAGCCAAGTATTTGAGTGAAATTACATATAAAACTAGTTCAATACACCTCAGAGAACCTAATTTGATCCAAAAGATTAACCTATCGAGTCTTAAATTCTTCCATATATATAAATCATTTCATATTCCCATCCACTTTTTATGTAGGATAACACACAATGTACTTTTCTCAATAATCTATCTCTTATGTGTGCGTTTATTGAGCCTTCTCTCGAATCAAAGTTTCTAATAGCTAACATATCCAAATTTCGCACTCCAAACGAGAGCTAACTCGAGTATGAAAATAAGTCAAAACCATACGAGTTCACCAAATGCTTCACTATCCGCATCTGTAACAACACCAACTGCAAGTAACACTAACTCTCTATAAGAGATAACGTGGGAACTTGACAATTAAGTGTGATCGTTTGACCAATACAAACTATCGACTCTGATGTCACTTATTAAGAAAAAATTATATGTAAAACTAGTTCAACACCTTTCAGGGACCTAATTAAACTAAAAAGGTTAACCTATTTAGTCCTTTTATGTATATAAATTATTTTACGTCCTCATCCACTTTCTATATAGGACAACACGTATATACACTTTTTATATATACACTTTTCTCAGCACCAAGTCAATGCCTTCCGTTAATATGTGCTGCAGCTTCAGAAGTGTCAGCTTGCGCTAGAGCAGGACCAATTTGACAACGCTCTTCAAGGGTTAATCATACGATTTCTTTCAGCAAGCTGAATGATTTTCTCTGAAGGTGGGGGTCTAGGACTGTATGGATCATAGAATGCTGGATACTTGTACTTCTTTGGCTTGGAATTTGGATCCCTGGGAGCAAAATCATGTTGGAAGGAACGCAACAAAGGCCCCGTTGCTTCGCGGAACGGCATGGAAAGGGCACGAAATGATCTAGCAAACGCGGCAATCCTCATGGCCCATAGTATTGTTGTTGATCAATGAGAGCAATATCTCACGGAGAGCTGATTACTACAAGCTTTGTGATCTACATTTCAACCGAGAGGTTTTAACATCACCGTAAATAACAACAAACTTTTCAAGACTTTTTATTTGCAAAAAATTCGAATTGCACTCATCACTTAGCTTTCTCAAAACGGTAATCACAAGCTTTTTTTTTTTTTTTTAATTTTGGAAAAGAATTCTCACCGTTTGGAGGCAGGAAATATAGTTTTTTATTTTTATTTTTTATTTTTTTATACATGGGGCATTAACACAAACGGTTGGGCTTGTGATATTTCAGTACAACAACTTCTGTATTTTTTTATGAAACGAAGATAGAGACTTTTGGCGCCTGGATCAGAGTCATCTTACCATTACTGTAAAGGGACAGAAATACAGCTCCTCGATGAAAGTGTATTTTTAGTTCTAGTACTAATATCAGTATGGGATAGCTTTGTAATGTTAATCAGAAAACGACACTAGATTCAAAAAAACGACAATAGAAGTAAAAAAAGGGCAATGAATATATATATCATTAATTTGGTTCAAATTATAGGCACCTGTTTATTAAATTTTTAGCACAAATCCAGAATTTGAAGTGCGAACCAAACTCGCTTATAAAAATGAAACTATTAAAATATGGTGGTGTTACATACCACACACAGTCTCATTATATAAGATTTTCAGATAAAGTTTTTATATTTTATTTAGGATTAATAAACAAACAGAGAACGAAAACGACAATAAAGTATAACATTCACAAATGTGAAAAGGTACAATTACATTGGAAACGTATCTAAAATGAAATTCATCGTGAAACAACAACAAATACAAACTAAGATAATAATCACAACAAACGGCAACAATGAACCACAATTAAAACGACATCAATAAAAGATGATACAAGAAGAAAATTTCGATTATCTTAAAAAAAAAAAAAAAAGAGCTTAAAAAAGCCTTTAAAAAAAAAAGAGGGAAAATTATTTTGAAAACAACAATAATGTGAATAAACGACAATGAAGTTTAGAAGCCATGGAAAAGTTTAATTACACAAGAAACAATGGTGTTACAAAAATGGAATAATCTGAACAAAAATCAGCATAAAACGACAACAATCACAATAAAAGGCAACAATGAACCACAGTTAAATGACATGAAGAGAAGATGATAAAAGGACAACGCTTAAAACGACATATATGGTTTTAGATAAAAAGCTAAATCAAGAGATACGACAGTTATCTGATAGCAATTTTAAGAGCACATCATGTAATAGAAAACGGGTTGTACAGTGAGATTCACTTGAGTAGGACATACCTTTTATTAGTAGAGATATATAGCTTTTAGCATTTTCATTTTCTAACAAACTAATAGTATCAGAAACGGCAATAACCTGACGACAATAAGATAAACGCAAAAAAGGATAATAATCTAAATAAACGACAGCAGACCCAAAACGACTTTTATAAAGGCTGCATTACTGAGCAAAACGACATAAAGATGAAAACGACAAAAATTGAACAAACATAGGAACATGCAGATGAGAACCATAAAAGTTTTATTATTCAAGTTTAAATCACCTGCTTCTTTTTTCTTTTCTTCTCTTTCTTTTCTTTTTCCTTTTTTTTTTCCTTTCAAACGATGAAGTGGGATTTTGTTCAGCCGTAGAGAACTTAATCTGAAAACTTATTTGTTCATCGCATCATTCTCTTTCGTAATACTAATTTCTCAACCTTGTTTTCTTTTGACGGGTTAAGAATTAGCCGTCCAAGCGATCTTACAGCAAAGGTGATTGATCCGTATAAAGTATAATATTTTTACGCTTGAACAATAATTAAACTCCACAAATAATTAACAAGAACGCGATTTATTTTCCTTTCTGGTGCTCTATATATGATTGATACGACTATTAATTATTATTCATCTTAAGAAAATAAATAACAAGGAGACATATAATTATTGGTTACGCTATTCTACTCTGAATCTCTCAATTCGGATCACACTCTATTGTAGAGATTTATATGTGCTCTTACATGGCCCTCAACTGAAATAATTTGTTAGACAAGGCTAAAAGAATATGGTGAGATATTATTAACAATAAAATGAATATTCCATAATCTTCCGCATTACTTTCAACAAGGAGATGCAATTAAATTTTTATTTATACGTTGGTTGTTGTAAAATACAAAAGTGATATTTTTCTTATTAGAAAACCTCTTTTCGGAATTGAGAAGGCCAACGACGACTTCGTTTTGAAGTATATTCTTGTAGGGGTTTGTAAAGACATTGTTAATGTTTTTGACAAGATATAATACATTTATATATTTTTGTCAAAAGCTTCCCTCAATAATAATTACAATAAATGCTCAAAAATAATAATAGCAATGATAAAAGTTGAATGTAAATAGTTCAATTTGTTTCACGGCACTGTTACAAATATAGTCTAACAGTTATCAATTTACTTCACCATCCCTCAATAATAATAACAATAAATTCTCAAAAATAATAATAACAATAATGAAAGTTGAATGTAAATAGTTCTATTTGCTTCACGACGTAGTTATAAATATAGTCTAACAATTATCACTTCACGATGTAGTTACAAACATACTCTAACAGTGATTTTATACCTGACTCCACTACAAAACATAGAGTTTAAATCCTCCCTAACTTCAAAAAGAAAAAAAAAAAAAAGTTCTTCAAGATTGATTCCATCCTTATGGAACAAATATATGCATATATTAGTAACTTTTACTCTGTTTATTTACAAAAAGCATGGTTTTATACTTCAGCCTAATTATTTTAATAAACTTATGGTTCGTTTGGTAAACGCATTAGGTTTTAATTGCGTTTACATACAATTCATTTTTTGAGTGTTGTATTTAGTTGAAAAGTATTTGTTTTGTATTTGAATGAAATATATGTTTAGATGAAAAATATTTGAATTATACTTTAGAGTTAAAAAGTTGATGTGATTGGTAAAAGTAGATAAAAAAGTTAGAGAGAGAGAGTATGATGTAAATAAAAAAATTGAAAAACTAATAAATAATTATTTTAAAATAACACTATTAAAAAAGATTATATTTGAACGTAAAATTTTTATGATTAAATAAAAATTATATTGCGTTTAAACGTAATACGAATTTATTGTGGTGCCAAACAAAGCATTCGTTGAAACAATCATGCGCACTTTGTCTTTAATTGTCACGTAAAATGATTCGAGATTATAAGAAATAAAAGGTGCACTTTGGTTTGCTAAACACGAATTGCGAAAGAGATCATAGAGAGATAGATCATTCTTTTTAGTTGTTCTAGTTCTTCCAATCACATAAACAATCATAAGGGGGGTCCACACCAAAGTACGATAAAATGGAGCCACATGGAAACGACACGAAACTCAAAGAGAACTTTTGCTTTTCACTGAAAACTCTGCGTTGGCTCTACTTTTACCATCCTCTGAAAAAAAAAATATATATATATATATATATATATAACACCCACCTTCTCATCGGGTTCTCCTTCCTACCATAAAGAGAACGTTAAAACCCCTTTTATCAATAATAACTTAATCACTTTCGTTCAACGAGCTAGCAGACAGAGGCATAGGAAAAAGGAGACAACAAGTAGACACTATAACAAATTCTTCTGAAAAATAAAAAAAAAAGAGACTGGTTTCCATATCTTCCTCGGTCTTACAACAAAATCCTACGTCTTTGAACGTCTTGCACACAACAAGACACCAAATGATCAAAAGAAAGATACTAATAAAGACTAAAAGGAGAAGAAAGAAATACACAAGCAACCATTCTGCTTGAAAGCAGTCATTTTTTGACTCGTGAAAGCTTCATTCACACTCTTTAAAATTTGTTAAAGACATTAGTGAGAACCGGAGACTGCCTTCATAAAAGGAAAAAAAGAAAGAAAGAAAGAAAGAAAGAAACTTTGTGTCAAGGCCTCATGGGCATGATGATTCATTCAATATAGATATATAATAATTTAGATAACCCTATATAGCTAGTTCTAATAAAGCAGATGAACATATCAAGGCACTAATCACACCAACCGCGCGCGAAAACATAATTAACAAAAGATTAATAATCAGCTTAATTAAACTAGTGAGTTTGTTGTGGACGGTTCGTAATTGTTCATGACATTGGACCATGACCCTAGACCATTGAGGTACCCAAAAGAGTCCTTCCCTGCATGGTGGTCACTAGAACACCCCTGGTCTTGCCAATCAAGGGACAAGATCTTTGCGTTAGGCTTCACATCTACCACACCTTGGTCCTGATCATCATGATTTGCTTCATATGGCAACATGAACCTTTGACACGTGTCCATAAATGTTGTCCCATTATTTCCATTCCCATCTAGGGACATCCCAAATGGATGAGGGCATGAAATGCCATGAAAATTGGGATCAAGTGACGCCATCCCATGATGCTGATGAGCACTACTAGCGGCGCCGCCGCCGCCGATGCCCAAATTACAAAGTCCCACACCGATCATGCCCAAATCATGACCACTAGTACTATTATCAGTACTTCCCATAAAATCATTATAACTATTATTCCTCGAGCTCGAGTTACCAACAATGGCCTCCAATTTGCTCTCCATGAAGTCAATGGGCCTAGGGACGTGCTCAAAGAAGGAGGGGTGGCCGTGGGGACCACCGAGAAGGTTAGTGAGGTGGGAGAATTGGACCTGGTCGGGAAAAGACAGCTGGAGATCTGTCGTATTGTGGGAGGTAGGAGAAGCAGCATGGTGAATGATCTGGCCAACAACAGGGGAGTTGCAATTGCTGTTGTTGTCGTTTGGCTTCTTGGACGACGACACTTTCTTGTTCTTACGACACCCTCCTCCCACCGGAATGTTCCGAAGAGTGCCCCCTTTGGTCCAGTACCTATTACCAGCGACAGAGTCAGAAATTTTTATCATCACGAAATTAATAACAAACCGAGATTTAACAAGTTTATGTCTACAAATATGAAAAAACACATCCTAATATATACGTATGTGTGTGTATAATATATATATCTATATATATGTGTGTGTGTCTGTGTGTGTGTGTATAAAAATGGCTACGTGTGGTACCTACGACAGGTCTTGCAAAAGTAGCGGGGCTGAGAGAGGCTGTAGTTGTTGTAGTAGCAGAACTTGGTGTGGGTGGAGTCGCATCTCGGGCATTTCAGAGCCTGGTCGTGTTGGGGTCTGAGCCGTCGTTCCATGTTCAACGGTCTTGAGCACGTGAGCATGTCGTTTGGTAAAGGGGAAGAAGAGTCCATCCCTGAAGAGTCCTCGGGAACAGTGCCCTGAAAAAAAATTTACAAAATAAAAAAATAAAAAAATCAATCAGAGATAATGTGAGTGACGTACTACTACTATACTAGTTAACATGATGTCGTTTTGCTATAATTTAGAACAAGACATTCCACTTTGTCTAGCTATCAATGAAACCAAAATAATACTAGTTAGCTAGAGGCTAGAGCTATTATATGGCCATGTGGGGATTGGGGCTAGATTCTTTGTCGTTTTTAATTATCAATCAAAATCAAAATGTGTACTCTCAGTCAGGATAATGGCCAGGGAGTGTAGTACCCTAACCCACTGACAAGAACCAAGCCAGATGTGTTTTTGAACACTATTCCCGTCTATAATCCTACATTAAACTCACTTTTTAAAATTTTTCTTACAATATATATATATTTTTATAAAAATTTACTGATTGAATTTTGATGGTAAAAAGCAATAATCCAAACGGAGCCTATGATGATCGTAGGATCCGTTAAAGACTTATGGCTCCTGTGGATTATAACAGTATTTTTTAATATATTTTTATTAATTTTTATCATTTTAATCTTTTTAATTTTAACCTTCCAAACAAATATTCCAAACATATGAGCCCCTAAATTAAAACAAACGTATTAAAGAAAACAAGTAAAAGTAGGTTCCAGTCGTTAAAAACAAAAGGAACAAATTCTCTCCATACATTTTCAAAGTGGTGCCATGTTTTCACACGGCAAGCCACATTGTCACTAACTAATAGAGTATAACAGCCAAATTATACTGTACGGATATTTCTGATTGCTCAAAGAAGATAAGGCCACTTTAATGTTGATTTATTCAACAAAAAGTGCGGCTGCAGTAGCTATATCTTACTTGGGAGGTAGGAAACCTAAATGGGTTTTCACATGTTCAAGCAATATATATATATATTTACTTACATATATATATTCACATATAGATACATATATTATAATCAAGAGCAACTCCTTGGAGAAACACCCATTATGCCGGCAATCGTGCAAGAGGGGGTTTCTTATCTACTTCCATTTGGATTACTAATAAAGGCCCCATAAATCATCTAACAATATATTATCACAGAATATACAAACATATGTGTGCGTGTGTGTATATATGGCCTGTCTTTAATCATTGTTGGAAACTAGCAACCCAAAAAAACTAAGTTTAGGAGAATATTAATCAAACACAACGTACCTGTAGCCAATCAGATGAATCCATGCAGACTTGCAGAGAAGTAAGACCCATAAAACAAAAACCCAGACTATAGATATTATACCAACCACTACTAGATTACTTCCTTCTCTATCTATATCTAGAGAAGCAAATAAAAACTAGCTGAGCTTTTTCTTCTCCTTCTTCCGAATCTATTTCATATTTCTCACTTTCTCTCGACAAATAATTTATGTATATACACGCATATAGCTAGTAGCACTAGCAAGATGCGTTTAGTTTTTATAGAGAGAGAAAGGGGGGGCAGAGAGAGAGAGAGAGAGAGAGAGGTTGTGAGATTATAGAAGCTGAGGAGTGAGTTTGTTGGTGTGTGGGTTGGGTTTGGTGGGAACTTTATAGGAAGGGACGAAAAAGTGTTGATACTTAGAAAACAGAACTAGTACAGTAGTAGTACTAGTAGCGAATATTAGACTCTTACTCTGCCCATTTTATACGGTGCGAGGGCAAGTTCACCGAAAAAACACCGTCGGTGGTGGGCAGCAACATAAGTGGGCCCAACAATGTCTGCACACTGTCCCCACACTGGGCCCAATAATAAGCTTCCTAATAAATAAGATTAGTTTACATCACGAGTTTCACCTAAAAAAAATTAAATTAAATTTAAAATAAATTAAATTATAAAATAAATTTTGTATTTAATATTCAAATTTAAACTAAATAATTTTATTTTAAACTAAAAATATTTATATAATAAAAGTTAAATTTAAGTTTATATTGAAAATTGTATTTCTATTATTTTTTTCATGTAGTTAGTATAAATTTTTTTATGTATGAGAGAATATTTGTAATTGTATTTTTGACTCTAAAATAATGTATAAATTATGAACTAAAAAGGTTGAAATAGACTAACAAACTAAACATAAAATTGAGTTCAAACTTATGATCTAAACGAGTCCATGAACTCTAAGAATGACCATTTATATTCATATAAGGTTATGTTCACATATTCATCCTTTTTTTATTCTTTTTTGAACTTGAGAATAGGGATTCAAATCTTTCACCTTAAGAGAGTCAACTATAAAATTATCATTATCGTTAGATTATACCAACAATTACTTTCATACAGTAGTCCTTGAATTACACATGTAGTTTAGTACTGATTCTTGATTTGTAATTTTGCACCTATATAACCTCAAATTTTGTATAGTTGCTCCGAAAAATAAATGCATTGCATCATGTGAGTTTCAATTAAAATTAAAATAGCAATTAAACATTTTTAAGGGTTCATTTGGTTTTAATATCTAACTTAATCTAGCTTGTAAGTTGAGTTAAATTAAATTGGTCAAATTAATTTTAACTTAATTTAGTTTAGAAAAGTTCGCTTTCACTGTTCCAGCATAATTTCTAAATAAATTATCTTTACTTTTACAATCTGTAATATAAGTTAAGTTAAATGAAATTAAAACGAAATGATGAACTTACTTCAACTTGCAAGTTAGATTAAACTAAAACCTTATTATAAATGCATGCTAAGAAAGAAACTATACATTCAAAATATCTCAATGAGTATACTGATATTTATGATAAAAATCAAATTTCCTTTGAAAAAACTTAATTTCAACTTTACTTATAAATAAAACTTACGTGATTAAAACATTTTCAGTTTATAATTTTATTTTTACAAAATATTAATAGAAGGATTATCAATGTATAATAACAGAAATATTAAAAAAATATGTATGATATATAAAACCGATAGTCTGTAGTCAATATGAGATATGGTGAATAGTTTAAAGACAATTTATAAAAAAAAATAGAAATATTAATTTTGATCTTAATTTTTAAATATCAATTTATATAACATTTAGATTGTTATTATTTTATTAATAAATATTAAAATATTATTTTATTAATTTATTATATTCATCAGTAAAAATATAACTGCTAAATTAATACTTTAAATAATTAATATCACAGTTTTTTTTTTTTTAAATTGAACTTCAAGGAATGTTATTGACTGCTCTCGTTGAGCAAAAGGGCTACCACAAATAGGGCAATCATTCCTGTAGTTACAAAATCAGAGTTTTTGAGGGAGAAACCCAAGCACATAACTCCTGCACAGCACGATTACAATCTCTTCATATCTAAATTGAGGTTAAAATTCTATTTTTCGTAAAAATCAACCCTCTAACGTAGATTAAGAGCGGCAATAAAATTATATTTTAATTTTATTTAAATATAATATAATTTTACATCAAATATAAATTTTATAATAGTATTACGAAAATAATTATTATTTAAAATATTTTTAAAACAATCATATCAACTTTTTAACTCTATTATTTATCTTTATTTTTATCAATTACATCCTTTTTTCAACTCTAAAATACTTTTCATCCAAACAAACATTTTATTCAAATAGAAAATAAATACTTTTTAATCAAATACAACATTCAAAAAATAAATTTTATTCAACTACAATCAAAATCCAATGCGTTTACCAAATACGTCCTGATACATGGCCGTCCGAGCCAAAAAAAAAAAGAAAAAAGAAAAAAACGTAACGCACAGCCGACGGTCGTGATGTCATGGTGCCTGGGGGTCAAGAGACAGCGTGGGCCGTCGGATTAAGGACGGCCATTGGTGGGACCGAGGACGTCAGATTTTCGCGGCGGGGTCGTCACACCAAATAATCAAAATCTAGAGAGAGAGAGAGATATAGATAAAGACATAGAGAGCGAGAGAGAGTGAGAGAGATTGACGTAGTGTGTGGTGCGAGGGTGTGAGTGACATGACAGGAGCATGAGAAATGAGAATATTTGGGTCCTCGATAAAGAAGCATACCGAAAGAGCACTCCAACCCATGGGCCCACATCGAGGGGGATGTGTGTGTAGGTCCCACTGGTTGATCTCCTCCTACAAGCAAAGGATAGATTCTTCATCTTCTCCTAACCAAAATCCAATCCATTAGGAGCCACGTGCCTGGCCAGACTCAGCTACTCTCCATGACCTTTGAATTCAGGCCTAGTTCCCGTCTTTGTTAGAGAGCCATAATGTTTTGTTTGCATCTTACGATTTGCTTTTATTGAACCCAAAGTTCGGACAACAATAATTTATAACATCGTTTGTGTAGTCTATTAAAACGTATATAGAATCATATACACTTTTAATCAATATTATCCTCGACATCATTTTTAGGAATTTATTGAGACAAAAAACAGATCCAACTAAAGATTCATGCATGTCAATTATATAATTTCACTGTTTTAAGAAACTGTATAAACAAATGATGGTACCAAATAGAATGGTTTCTGAATTTTTATAGCTCTATAATATAAAATGTGGCATGACACGTGTAAAACTTAAAATTATACCATCACATAACTTGGGTTCATTGCTTGCCCATTCATTTGCAAACCAAGCTTGTGATTAATTATTAGTTATTCTAAAGAAATTCAATGTCTCGGAGAGAACTCATTTTTTTAATTTCTTGACTGTGTGAGTATTGTTAGGAGAACATTAATTCAACGCTCCGACACTGCAAATTACCATAATTTTACGAGCAAGCGTCAATGTAAGGTACCTCAAAATGGATGAATTCTGCATGTAGGAGACTCGCACACATGAAATGTGGAATATGTTACATGTGAGTTGTCCAATAGCTAGGACATGATGTGATTACTCATGCAGCACAAGATTTGTTATTATTATCATTTGTTTATTGTATAAATGCCATGCAAAAACGACGTTGGAGGATGCCCTAATAACTAACGATTTTGAGAAAAAAACATGTTCAGAGGGAGAAAGCGTGAGCAACACACTCCAAGGAGGCAAGAGGGGGCCCAAGTTACAGTGTCAGGTGAATAAATTAAAGTGAATGTTTGCCCATGTTCCCACAACCCCCATTAGGACTACTCGTCCCTTTACCTCATGATACGTGCCTTGCCATCCTAGCATACATATGGTGATTTTATATATCCATAGATGTATTGTGTATGGAGTGAGAAATATTACGTGACATTCATTTAACATAAAACTTCTCACCTTATATTAAATCCAGATTATTGTTAACACCTTTTCATCACATATTTTTATATGTTTTGTACAATGATAATCCTTAAAATGATCATATTTTATCTTAATATAAATTAAATATAGAGAGTGTTGATTATATAGAAAATAAATTATAATAGAACCTGTATTTTTGGGATTGAGTGGTAGGTTGTTTAAGTCATTCAATAAACTTTTTCAATGACCTGATTTATTATCGAAAATAATTCCGTATGTCATATTATAAATTTTCAATGTAAATAATTTTAACATGAATATTTATATATCATATTGTAAAAAAAAAAAAGAATCTAACAACTGAAACTATTGGAACCACCATATATATCAATCTCTTTGCGACGATCAGTGGCCTTTTCTGCCTTTGTAGGTACACGGATTCTTATTATATTATTTAGAAGTGTTCGTAATCTTGTCATATATGATCATCATCATCCCCTCTCTCAGTATCAGCGTGCAGATCTTATTGTATCCTTGATGATCAAGTACTAATTTTCCATTTTTCTTTTGCAGGGTTCTTTATTCTTTACCAGGGGGGTTAAAAAGAAAAGGAGCTTCGAGCAGAATGATACTACTACTGATCATCCTTCAATTGGTGATGGAAAAAATAAAAATAAAAATAAATCCAATGTGGAGTTTCAAAAGTGAATAATCATTTGATAGATTTTCAGTGGTACCGATCAAATGCCAGTGGCTTTAATATTATTATTATTATTTGATGTTATATAGTTCCCCCCCCCCCCCCCCCCCCCCCCCCAAAAAAAAAAAAAAAAAAAACTAGTTAATTTTAGGACATATCCTCAAGGGGCTAGTTCAAACGAAAACATAAATATTCACCCATGTATATAGTGTACATATTCATATGTGTATATATATGTAAATATGTGTGTGTGAGTAAAACGTGTAAATTAATATATATATATTCACTCCAAATAGAATGCAGGCCAAACAAAATGACAAAAAGAGTGATCAAAAGGGCTTCATCTACAAGGGAAAAACTAGATCAGTTTAAAGTTGTTATGCATGCATATTTTTCTTTCAGGAGAAGTGCTACTAAAGAGTAAAGACTTATTATAACTTTAGTACATACTTATTGTCAACTTTATTTTCATTACCAGCTCATATGATGTATAAGTTTTTGGCTCTAAATCTGCATGAACTCACGAAACACGTTGTTGGGAATTTTGCAAGCATATGTTAGTACTAAATAAAAGTAATTGATAAAATAGTTATATACTAAATGAATATAGAGATTCTAGTGTATATAATATGTGTTTAATTTGGAAATTCAAAAAAAAAAAAATGGGATTCTCAGACAGGATCACTTTAAACGAAGTGAGTGTTGTTCTTGCTTAATAAAGTGGTTATAAGAGACGGGAAATCTTGAGACTCAAGCTTCCCTTCAAGACTATGATCATCATCATCATCTTGATCTTTATTAGGTACATTTTGCTATATCTTTCCTTTTCTTTACCTTTATTCTCTGCTTTTGTTTTTATTTGTTACTCTTCTCCAACTTCAAAACAAAAAGCCATGGAAAGGCCAATTAACACCTTATCTATTTAAAAGTAGTCGATTCTTTAAACCCCCTCAATTTAAAGGCTTCAATTTCCTCTTCTCTCTCTCTCTCTCTCTCTTTTCTTTCTTTCAAGTAAGGAAGAAGGTCAATTTCTAGTTAACCCCACTTTTGCCGTACTGGTTCAAACTTCAAATTTAAGGTGAAGTACTACTCAAAGAACATTTGGTTGGTTTTGTATAGCAAGGACTAATATATTTATACACACACATATATATACAAGCTAGTAGTACTTGGTCCACACACTCACACATACACCTTTGGAAAAACCAAACTCTCTCTGATGAATAACTAACTCTGTCAGTTCAAATTTCAAATTCCGAATATTATATCCACGTGATCACCACATGCATGCCCAGCATCACTACATCACATTATATTAGAAAATCTGACGGCCCTCTCATCATGTAGATTCTTGATGTGGTCCTCTTTATCTATAAAATATATATATATATGTGTTATATACATACGTAGTGGTCAAAATTATCCAACCTCGCTATGAGTGCAGTCAATAATCAGGTTCTTTTGGGCCAAGAACTAAAAATCTGCCCCCACCCCATTATACGTGATGAGACCACTAACTGATCGTGATCATCTCATATATCATAGATCCCTTAGCCTATTTGGTCCACATGTATGGTAATGATGCACGATGGATATGAGCTAACAAACCCCATTAGCCTATCTCCAACTTGGTATATGTTCGGACCATAAATTCTTTGTATAAATAACCAATAAAAAGCTTTTCACTTATATATGAATATGTACATACATACATACATACCTATATATACACCACTAGTAGTACTCCTAGCTCTTGATCCAACTCTCTATTAATTTTTATCCTAGCACATATAATACAGCTAAGAAAACTAGTCTTGTCAACGCTTACAACCGTTTGGTCTAGTGATACCGAGGCATTCATATAAGACGTGGGGTTTTAAAAGAGAGTGCGGGTTAAAAAAAAAAAAAAATGAAGAAGAAGAAGAAGAAGAAAAAACTAGTCGTTTTCTAGGACTTAGTGTGAAACCGTATTAGAAAAATTTTATTTTGCATGTGAAAGATCACGTAGAGATTCATGTTGGGGTCATGCACATAAAGCACATTCACACATTATTTGATCTCTTTTCCAACCTGTAACACATACATTATTTCTCCAAATCCAACACCAAATATATATGTCTTAGTACTGTGTTTAAATACATATATATACACACATATATATATGTATGCAAATAGATATCTGCGCGCATGCGCGACAGTGCCAACGGTGACTGCGGCGGCTAATCGTTTTGGCGCTAGCACAGCGAAACAAAATCATGAAATATTCTGTTTATGAGGTCTGATGTAATATCAAAATATATATTTATTATATATATATATATATGACAAATCTAAAGAGTCGGTCGACAGGATCTCAAGCCCCACCATTATTATTATTCTAACCAGCTTATTCTCTTGTTCACTTTTTCTTTTCTTTATTTTTGCTCTCTAGCTATAGGGTAGCTATATAAATCGCAGCCACAACTGTGCGCGGTTGTTGTCTCTGTCGCTGTTTTTATATCTTTTCTTCTTCCTTGAAAATCTCTGTCCCTACTGGGTCCCATCTTAACCGACCATAGACTCTCCCTAGCCTCATCTGACTAATCTTCAAATCATTTTGTTTGTCCTATTCTAGTTATTTAACTCAAAACCGGATAACTTTTCCTGTAAAAATTATGGTCCTAATTATCTACTACAAATAGAAAATATAATTTTAATTGTTAGATTAATTTTTTAATAATCTCAATCAACGGGACAGGGAAGGTTCAAGCTAATTACATGACCCCAAAATGGAGAAGAAAACAAGCTCAATGCGATTTGAATTTCTCAATATCCAATAGTCTAACCCCAAAGCAGAGCAAAGTGAAGCTTTATATGAGATGCAATACACATACTCTAGCAGCTAATACAATTGTCAAAACGACAAACCAGTTAAAACAAATAACAACAACATTCTTAGCTAAAGGATATGGATATATATATATATATATTAAAAATTTGAAACACCTAACATGTTCTTTCTATCATAAATCATGGATTGTTAAAAGTTTAATCCAATAGTTAAAACATAATATTCCTATCAGTAACGAAAGCTAATAGTTTTTGTTACAGATGGTGAGATAACTCACTGAAATTGTTTTATTTTAATCAAATGGTGCTTGTATATGAAATAGGCAATTATAACTTTGTTGTTAAAAATTTTCTTTTATGGTATCTAGGTTTATATTGTATATGTAGTCTAATTTAAATCATATCATATTTTTCGATAATATATATTTTTTGAAAATACGTAAAATACATGATGGGGATCGAAACAATGATATATCGTAGAAATTCGACTTTAGTCTGGTCCTTCGAACTTTGAGGAGTTCTTTGGAAAAAATTGGATGATAATTTAGTTCCCACTAATATTATTGGGAAGTGAAAAGTTCTGTTTACTTGTGAACAGGAAGGACAGTTTGCACGGGTCAACTAAGTGAGATCGAGCAGAATACAGATCATTTGGATTGTCCATTCTTTTTTGAGCAATTTTGGACCATCCAAGAAAATTTGCCTTTGACTTTATTCTAAGATTTTGTTTGATTGATATATATATATATATCCAATAATATGCCCAAAATAGTGTTATGTCCGTACATGTTGCAGAATTTTATTTCGTCCACTAAAGGATTTTTTTAGTATGTATATAGTGAGTAGGTAAACACACACACACATATATATATTTATTGTAATTGTCTGTGCCTGTAGGGACACAAAACAAGACAATTCAACCACCCCACTTTTAAACTCGATTTCAATTTGACGTGCATAAACACATAGCGCGCTCTCTCCCTCTCTCTATATGAAAATCATGTAAATATTAATTTACATGAAACCATGTTAATATTAATTAACATGATTTTATTGGTGTGTGTGCGTGCGTGTATATATATATATAAAGGTTCAATATGATTAAGTATATGAATGTATGGACATTCTTTGTCTATTTCTATACATTATGATGTAAGAGGAGAGGCTCTAAAAGTTTAATAAGGTTTCTTAATCTTATAAATCCATGCTAAACACGTCACTGATATTATTCAAATCCAAGTTAACTATTATTAAATAGAGTGGTCAAATGTGATGATTTGAAAATGATAGACCGAAATCTGATTAAGGGGTTGGATTTATGTCTAACTAGTGGAACATGTGTAACACATTTTTTTTATGCTTCACAACTTGATTTAGCTCCATTA
The DNA here is from genome assembly GCA_035233585.1 of Antiaris toxicaria. Classification (NCBI taxonomy): domain Eukaryota; kingdom Viridiplantae; phylum Streptophyta; class Magnoliopsida; order Rosales; family Moraceae; genus Antiaris; species Antiaris toxicaria. Next base: position 6,878,251 of record CP141155.1, read on the forward strand.
ATGTTTTAATCATTCAATTTGACCAGCAATTAGAAATAGTAAATAAGATCCTAACCTGGATTATGCAGCTAATCTAGAATCAATTCGGTGCTTCACATGTGTGTATATAGATGCTATACGTATATTTACTGAAAGAACATATACACTATGAATAATGCTTTCATCCTTGTTCATGAACTGTTATATGGCAGTTCGGTTACTCACCATGTCATAGTTCAGTCTAGTTACTATATCTACTATAAACTTAGAAGGGGTAAAACATTTTTACTGTTACTGTGCTTGGAAATTTGTTTGCAAAGTTTTAAAGGCCCCATTGATTCGAGACTTATACAAGGACGAGAAGGAAGTAAATAATAGTTTTTAGAAAATATATAATTGCACTCAATTTTTCTTTTATGGGTTTGAATTTTGTAAACAATTTAAACTTTTTTCTATAATGTTTTTTCTCATAAAAATTTAAATTTTAATAAAAAAACCTTTTTGTTTGAACTCATAAACCAAACAATACCTATGGTTTTTTCAATGGAAACGTAAAGTATCACACAAAACAAAGTTGAATCAGCTTTGCCTCCCCCTGGAAAAGATAAATCCCTATTACTATTATTGGTTAGAAAAAAGGGTTTTCAAGATACCTCTCATCCCCACTCGTCTCCTTCATTGTTAAAGCTTCAAGCATGGCTCACCTATTCATTGAGGAGACGTTGTGAGAAAACAACTCTATGGGGTTCTTCACATTGATTTGTTGCACTGAACACCTCGAATAAACATCAAGATCAAGGCACATAAAAGGAGCTTGAACGCCGACGATCTTCGCATGACCAAAAAGAGGAAAGTATCATTTGCAAAACATCAAATGAGAGATCGATGGAGCTTTCCCTTGTCATCCTCGGTGACCAAAATGGCATCTTTTTATGATTTCCTTTGCATCAAGTTTTGAATTAACCTCATGGCACAAAATAAACAAATACATGGTGAAAGAGGTCTCCTTGGAGAGGACAAGCAGAAGTTATATACAATAATTATTATAATATTCACCGATAGATGATTATTGTTGTTTTAACCGTTAGATAAGGATTTAATGTAGTTGTAACAATTTGGGTAGTTGGCCAAAAAAATTTAAATGTTAAAGAGCATTGAACTTAAAGAGCTCATGTGTTTTTGGTGGACAACTTGTTGTTTACCTCCTTGACATAGCTTTTTTAGTTTTTTTTTTAATTAAATCTAAATTAAAGATTCCTTCCTAATTTTGAATTTTGATTTTTTTTTCTGGATTTCTTTTTTATTCATAATTTTTTATTAACTGTTTTATTTTATTTACTTTTCTTTTGCAAAATGAAAAGCACCAAATTAAATGATTTCTTAATTTGAACAAAGTTCTTGTACATACATTTCTCAAGGCACCGAAGTCATTTTAATATTATTTTTCTTCACACCATTTTTTATCTTCTATTTGTTTTCCATATTTTTACTCGTCAGGATCTAAAAGAACAATTTCGTTCTACAATCAAATTTTGTACTTTTACTTATGCATGAAAAACAAAATAACAAATAGAGTTCTTTTTCTTTTTTCAAAATTTTTTTTCTCTTTCTTTATTGTTTTTGTTAAACTTCAATCCTTCTTTTTTTTTTTTTTGGGCTCTGATTTACACTTCTACCTGTTGCTTATAGACGTTGATATTTTTTTTCCTTTTTTTTTTTGGTTGTTTTTGGTATGATATATATGTTAGCAAGAAAAAAAAAGGGAGAGATTTTATAATTTTATTATATCTTTGAGAAAGTAATTGTGGTTGTAGCCACAATTAAATGTCATTATTGGAGAGCATGATTGTAATCAAGATTTGTTCAACCATTTTTTATATATGCCAAAAAATATAAAGCTTTATTAAAAAAAAAGATCTCCTTAAAAAAAAAAAACTAAGTTTGATCACAAACATTTCCTTTTTTGTTTCATTTTATGTATTCTCTAAAATGCTTACTTTAGCTCTAATTTTTTGTATCGTTTCTAATATTATTTCTTATTTTAAAAAATTTGTTTAATTTTAATATATAAGTTTACATGTTACTTAACCTCTTATAGCAAGTCATATAAAATACCACATCATCAAATATATTTAAAACATACACTTATTTTACTAATTTTGTCCGTAACCTCTCATGGTTATCAAAAAAAAAAAAAAAAAGTAACAACTAAAAACTCTTCTATATATATATATATATATAAACTAGGTAAATGGGTTGCAATTAAAAAGGATAGAAAAATAGGCTTGCAAGACGCAACTCGAAACTTTTTCAAATTCTATTAACTTCAAAAATCTAGGCAAGATAATTCCATTTCAATGTAGCCATGGAATTTACAAGCTTTACTCAAGTTGACCCAGAAACCCCAAAAGGCCACAGCGGCCTTTGCTTATTTCTCGAAGGTGCATATCACTTGAGTCAACATTGAGTTCTTCATGTGAATATTAGATAAAAGAAGTGAAATTTGGGACAATTAAACAATTGAACTTCTATTTTAAAAGATCAATCTACTAAGTAGAGTAACCTAATATTTTTATATGGGACTTGGGTTTCTTTTCAATCTCAACACATTCCCGCAAGTAGTCACTAATGTTATATTAGATGGATCAAGTAGCTTATTTGAGCTTGTTGAGCTTTAATATGTACCATTTGAAAATTAGAGAAAAGAAGTAAAATTTGACACTATTAAGAGATTAAGCTTCCATTTTAAAAGATTGACCTATTAAATGAAGTTATTCAATACTCTTAGGTGCTTGTTATTGTTGTTATATGTTTGCGATGTGGGATTTAGGTTATTTTTTCTGCCCTTAACACTCTGTAATTTGCCATCCTGAGACAAAATTTGATTAAAAATGGTCAATAAGCCTAATAAGGATTGCCTTAATCTTATAGCCTGTATATTAAAAATGACCATATAAAAATAATAGAAGGAAATGATCTTTGGCTTTAATTGTTTTTGTGTAGAGTTAATAATTTTGATATATTATCAGATATGTCTATTATTTGATGCCAAAATTGTAAAGATAACATATTTCATGTAGTATTTGTACTCTAATGTAAAATACTATTTTTATGTTATACATACTTGTTACTACAACTTTGTGATTTGGAAGTTGTAAAATAAAGGTTTTATTTAAAAAAAAATTAAATATGATAATTTGTATTAAGTTAAAAAAATCAACACATCAATTAGTGAGAATTAAACACTAATATGTGGCATAAGCTACATCTGGTGTTAAATTTGGTAAAAAGTATAGCATATATATATACCAAATTTAAATTAAGTATAATATTGAGGTAGAAAATAGATTTTCATTTTGAAATAGGTTTTCTTCTTCCAATGTTAAATTTTAAGGTTAGTATATAAACTTGACTTTACAATATAGTTTTTTCTTTATTCCCGAATGGCGATGATTTTACATTTGTATTTTTAGCACTCTCGCGAAATTATACTACATAGCATCATTTGTAAAATGGGATTGAAGTATAGCAATTATTTTGCAAGAAGAATAGCATGATTATGTAATAAATTTTACTATGATTTTCAGTTTTTTTTTTTTTTGCTACAAAAAATGACTACATAGTTTTTACCATGTAATAAAATATGATCCTTGTTATAATCATTCGAAATTCTGTTACTTAAAAAATATTCTAAAATTTTTGCTATTTTTGTCCGTCACTTTGGTTCCTCATCTTACGCTCCCATATGCTATGTTTGGCAAAAGTGATGGAAGTTAGAAAGGAAAGAGACGTAAAACATCTAGACTAGAAAAATAAAAACAAAGGATTGAAGATTTTCTTTCATGTTGTTTGGTAGAAAATAAAGAAAAAAGAAAAGAAAATGTCTAGTCTATTGCACTTTATAATTATACCCTTAAATAAATAAGAAGATGAGTAGGATAAATAGTTATTTTTATAATTATTTTTTTAAACTTGAGGTGGGGGGATTCGAACACTTTATTTTTTAATGGAATCAGGTATAAAATTATCCATAAACTATACTTCTAATCACTCAAAATAGTTATATTACATATTATTTTTTATCAAAATTTTCTTTTATATTTTCTTTTCAAAGTTGGACAAGATTAATATCTCATTTGATTCACTAATTTGAACTAAATTTTTCAAACCCCTTTTTTTGTTTTTTTTTCTAAAAAGTTAATTAAAATTTAAACTAGTTTTCGAAAAGTCAAATAATTCCAACCTAAAAAATTTATAACGATGAGTCACATGAGTTCGCAACTTTGTTCTTTTTCAAATTCTTTTTTTTTTTTTTTGGAGAAAAGTTCTTTCTTAATTTCATCTTTATGAAATAATTGAAGTTCAAATTTTCTCTCTAAGGCTCCGTTTGCATGTGAGGTTTTTTTTTTGAAAAATAAAAAAATTTTAGATATGAAAAATAAAAAGTTTTTTGGAATTTTTTTTAAAAGTGAAAAGTTGTTTGGGTAAGTGAAAATTTTTTTTATTTGAAGAGTTTTTTTTTATTTTCTAAAAATGAAAAATTTTAGATGTTCTGATATAGAAATTTAAGAAGGTCTATTTTTCTTAAAATGAAAAATTTTTTATTTTCTAAATTTGGATATACGAAACAATCGAGGTAAATCCGTTGTCTACTTTCCTTGGTTTCCTTTTTCCACCCTACCTAACATATGCTTAGTCAGGCCCATTAGAGCCCATTTTGAGCAGCCCAGGTAAAAGTCCCTAAATGGGCCAAGCCTTAGAAATTTCATGAACAATAAGAAATGGCCCATTTTCTGTTTGACATCACCCACAAGGGCATCCTTCGTAATTTCATTAACAAACAAGGGGCATCAGCGTATTTTGGGCCCTTGCCTTTCCTCTTCTCCAAGCCTCTGTATTATAATTCCCACAAAACCCGCATTTCTTTTCGTACCGCTTTTCCTCCTCTCATTTTCTTCCTTCCAGAAAAAGTCACTCTCATTTCTACTGTCTGAAGTGTTGTTTCACTTTCCCGCCAAATTTTCCTCGCAGCCAAACAGCAAGGGAAAAAAACCAAAAAACCCTTGAATTCTTTCTTGTCCTTCACTGTCCGGCACCGGCGGAGTCCGGAATCGGAGGCTCCGATGACCGCCATCGTCTCCTCCAGAGACGTTCAGGAGATAGTCTCGAAGCTATCTTCAGATAAAGTCAAAGCTCGAGAAGTACTTTTTTTTTTCCTTCCTTTTGTCTGCTCTTGCCTCTCTGTTTAATCGCCGAGAAAATGCACGAGTTGAATCCGCGAAAATGAAAATGAACGTTGTGATAAGATAATCTTCTTCCACATTGGATTACAAATAACAAAAAGAGTAAAAAAGGAAAAAAAAAAAGTTATGGTATTATTCAGCTTACTAAGTTGCGTATGGCTAGTCCTGATTGACGATAACATAAAATGATGAAATGAATTGTGTAGAAAAAAATTGTTCAGATCAATCAAGCGAAACGAATACATTTCCTTGTATTTTCTAAGTTTTTTGCATTCCATTTGTGTTTGTGGTGTTTGAATTGCGCTAGGTTATGATTTCAAGCTTTCTCGGCAGCTAAACGGATATTTATTTTTAATTGTTTTGGAAGATTTTTGATTTTGTAGTGGACGTTTTGTTCTCCTCTGATTTTGATTACTTACGTCTGTAGGAAGGGATAAAGTTGTTGAATACATGGTTAGAAGGAGAAAGGTCCATCGCCTTTTGCAAATTGCTCGGACAAAACACTGCAAAGCTTAAACTGAATGACATTCCTCATTGTAAGATCAAATTTGAGCATCATGTATTCAATCCGTCTAAATGGAGTTTTGTTATTTATCTTTAGATTTTGGGAAGTAAGTTGGTTCCATTTTTGCTGCAGCTGAAACATGGCCTTTTCTTATCACTCTGCTAATGCAATGTGCTTCGATGGAGATATCTTCGAGCAAGCGTCGATTGCCAAAGTTGATATTTGCAAAGACTCTCCGGATTATGGTGCAACGAGCCCAAGATTCTAAATTCTCTGGTATTTTGTTGAATTAGTTCATGTTTTTATGGTAGTTCATCCTTGTTTAAGCTTGACATGGAAGAAAAAATGTCTATGTTTCCCATTTTAATATTTCGGGTAGTGGAGAAAAGCTAGTTCATAAATGCCAGACCTGTTCTTTTAAGCGGACACGGTTGGTAAGTTATTTTGCAATTGAAAATTTGAAGGATAGGATTTTTTTGGATTATTTTTACAACCTGGTTTAAACACAGTTTACTGATGCTGATGGTAAAAACCCTCGAAATTGATGTTTATTGTTTGGTTTTAATGAGTTGTAAGAGGGTTTTACGGAAGCAAATGAAAGCCAGTAGATAGGGGAAGAATTTTGATCTGATATGTTGTTAACTCTTTTTGAAAAGAGAACTTTGATTTTAAACATTAGACTCCTTATTTGCAACTTAGAAACGAGTGCACTTGCTGCAATATCTTAAGTTCTCAATTATTTTATATAAAAAATAGGTCAAATTCTCCTTTTTTTCCCCCCCTTCAGAAGGTCAAACAATCTTAATTTACTTTCTTTTACCCCTACATTTTCTGTCCTCTACTCTCTTTCTCTCTCTGCATTTGTCCTTTTCTTTTTGCATTCTTTCCACGTCTTCCTCCCTCTTGCCTCCTTTCAGCTATACTGCTAGTCCCTGCTGCTGAAAATGTGTTTACGTAGTCTATCTTTTAGTGGAACTCAGTAAGTATATTCCTATTGTTTTCTCCCCAAAACTTTGCCCCTTTTCTTTCTCGAAAGTAAATAGTTGTTTGCCATTTTAGTTTCCAAAGAGTGTCATATTGCCAGCATTACACTTATATCTAAACAAAATGAAATCTCATTTTTTGTGTTAGTTTATGAAAATGAATACATTGACATGTAAGATACTAGAAAGTTCTTTGCAGATTTAAAAGTAGATAATCTTTGGAAACCTGAACTACTGCTCTTTGTGGATAAAACTCGAGCTGTAATAGAATATTCTGGCTATGAACTGAGACCAATATCCCTCATAATTTTGTGGCGGATATAATATGCATATAGATGCTATGCATCACAAATGACAATACATGTGTGTCCACATGTATCTAGAAATTGTTGTTAAGTGCTTGATGATAATTATAAGTTTCTTTTCAATGTCATTTCAGGTAAGATGTTGCCTTTAATCTCTATGGTTAAACTCCTTTTTAATCACGTATGGGATGTCCTGAGCACCGTGCCAAGCTTTCAGTCGGAATATGGGGTCATTATTCGGCATCTTTTGACTGTCAAAGAGTATTGTTTCCACATGAGGAAACGTATATATTCTAGTGAGTATTCACTTAGCTAAACTCAAAGCACACTTATCTTCGCATTTTTCGGCATCATGGCTCAATTTTCTCATACATATCTTGCACCCTCTTGAATAGGTCTCGTTCTTTTGTACATGGAAAAGGTGGAATCAAGCTTGAGTGGGAAAAATGATAATCCATATAATCCTAGGGAGGAGGTCTTTCGCTGCATTCTAACACTGCAGTCACTCTTGGAAAATCCACCTACAGACTTCTTGAATAACCTCAGGGAAGACATTGTTAAGGGGTTTGTCGGGATTTTCTCTTATGTAAGGTAAGTGATCACTCATGCTTGCATTAAATGCTACCATTGTTGTCGGGGGTGGAACTGGTAATTTTTATTTCTTTCTTTTACCTCTTTGTGCACCGACTGACATGTTTCAAGAAACTTATATGCCAACTTTTTTGTCACGTGTTCAGGGATGAGGACAAGCTTTCACGTAAGCTTATTGAGTGCATCAATAAATACTTGTTGAAAGATGGTCCCAACTTAGGTTGTCATTCCATGGAGATCCATGGTGCCGTACAACAGTTTGTGTTCCGTTGTTGGCTAACAACGCATGACCGAGCTCTTAAGGTTTCCTAGTCAACATTACGGCAATATTCTTTTGTTTTGTATTTTTATTTTAACATTTTTATAACTTGCTAATTGTATGATAAAATGCATCTGCATATACATATGTTTATCAATTTTTTTGGCAGGATGCACTTATTTTGTATGCAAGGTTACAACTAAATTTGACAAGAGGTGCCTCTGATGGGAATCTTTTGGTAGAGCAACTTCTTGACATAGTCTGTAAGGAACTAGATCAGAGCATTACATCTGGTGGTAGTTTGCCCCGGTTGGTGGTTTTTTTTTTTTCCTTCTATTAATTCTCTCTGTGTTCTTGGTGCTGGTTGTATGTGGCGCTGGTAGTTGCTTACTTTTGTTATCTGCTTGTTCAGGGTTGATGCATCTAAGGATGAAAAACTTGGAGCGTTGAGTAGTTCACAATATGGTTTGGTTGACCTTGCTGCTGCTGTACTTTATCGGGTAGTTATTATGATGTGTTCGGTATTCTGTACCTGCAGCTTAATTTTATGTGCAGGCTTTATTATGCCTTTTCTCACTGCAGAGTTATTCCATCTAAATGCATATATTCATGCAAAAGCATCTGGTTCTCTTTCATCAGACAGTTTGACATTTTTGCATTTCTTATTAAACTTCAACTTTCAAAATATTCTTGTTGCAATGTAAGAGTTCTGTCGGATACTGTAGTTTGTTTTAAAAGTTTTTGGAGCTAGTTATCTGATTCTTCATTTAATTAGATTCCTAATGTGATATTATTTGTCCTTTCGGCTTTGGCTTGAGCTGTAATGATGAAATGATATTTGGTTGAAATCCTTCTTGTACAAATACTAAAAAGAAAGAAATATGAAAGTGCTGGAGAAGCAAATAATTTGAGAATAGTTTCAATCTTAACTTGCTTTTTTAAAATCTGAGATGAAGATCCTGCTTACTAGCTAATATATTTTGGCTTCTCAGGCTTGTGTTAACGTGGCCAAACCACCATCAAGTGAAAAGCGGATGAAGAGAGAGCATGCTGCTGCACGTTTAAGAGAAGCGCTCGTGAAAGGGAAGTGGCTCTGGTAAGTTTTAAGCTGATTATTTATAGAATCTCAAGTTTTGAGTTTTGCAAGCAAGTTTGGATACTTTTATCTTGATTTTAAATTTTCCATCAATTGCATTCAATATTGAGCCAGCAGAGAGAGAGAGAAAAAAAAATTGCATTCTGATAGAGGTATGATGATAAATGACACGCCCTACTGTAGTTATTATTATCATTTTTCTTGTTGATAAGAAACTACAGAAATTTTCTTGAAATTGCATTTTGTGTTTCATTTAAAATGTGAGATGAAATGTATGAAGAGGAAAGAAAAGAGAAGGATTGGGAACCAGGTGTTCATCACCCAAGAAAAGAAGTCTATGACGATTTCATTGTCAGGATAATTCAGGAATATAAAAATTTATGTTAGAGATCCATCCATGTTAATGGTAAGTTTATTTGGGTAAACTTCTTGCATAAGGTTCCTGGTAATTGTAAATTAGACAGATTCTTATTCACTTTGGATGGGATGATTGGTCTCTTAGTGTGAAGCTGGTTTTGTTTGGAGCGGTTTGTGATCATTGTCCTATGTATCTTGATATTCATCTGACGAAGTTGGGCGCCACACTGTTTTGATTTATTTGAAAGAGTGATTGCTTCATAAGAGGTTTAGACAAAAGATGGAACAAAGTCATTCCGGAGATGCTCAGCTGGACAGAAAAGAAAGAGCTTTTTTAATAGAGTTGGAACTCTAGACAAATTGGAAGAAAAGGGGGTTTCTGGGATGTGAATTTTTCGTTTCTTATGAAATTGGACTTTATTGTCCTTTTGTCTTCCTCAGTTGCATGGCTTTGGATGGGGTTCTTGTGTAGTTGAAAGCATTGTTTTGGAATTTTCATGTTTTATGGTTATTTGCAGTTTGAGCTATTGTTCTTTCTGTTTTTCTATTTCTTGGAATTTGTAGTGTATATATTTATTTAATGGAATCCTATCCTCCTTTTCCTTTACTTTCATCTTTTTATTTTGAATAATTTAAAAGTTTGTTTCCTATTTAAAGAAAATGTAACAGATAATACTGATGATCTGTTTTGCAGGAATGCTGCATTCTGTTGTCTCACTCGTAACTATCATACAAGCATCAGTAAAGACCTCTTCATCTACTGGTTTGAGGCCATATCTACAAGCTTTGAAAGGTAATTCCTCATGACAAGTTGAGCATAATAATTCTACTCTTAGAGTGTACGAATTCTTGTTGTGTGTTTCTCTCTTGTATTTACAAATTTCAGTAAAAAAGATACCGTACTTTTGGGAAAAGAATTATGGTTTTTTTTTGGCAGTAGATAAAGTGTTTGCAAGTTTGATTGCATAGTAGCAAAGTTCATATTTGAGAAATTATCTTTCAAATGAGTTTTCTATTTCCATGTACATGCTTGTTTGGCAAATGCTTTACTAAGAGAGCCCTTTTTATATGTATGTTTTTTATTTTTTATTTTTTATTTTTTAGAAAAAGAGATACTACAATTTGTATGGAAAAGTATGAAAAGAAGGTGAGATATTATAGTTCGTTTAAATGAGTTCGTTTGCACGTTTGTTGGGGCATATCTTCTTGACAGAATGTATTTTTTAATGTTTCTTCTGCGTACTTAATTTGGATATTGCATTGTGGTGGTGTTTAAATTGCCAAGCTCATTTTCTTGCATGCCTGTTAACACTTGCTTTAGCTGTTACAGAAGGGGTAATCACTGATAAAATTGATAACCTGCAATATATTGCAGAATTATGAATGATGCAAATATGGGGCATGCTTATGATGGTTTGTTATGGACCTTACGGTATGGAGTATTAAGATTATTTATACTTTCTCTTTACTTCCACTATTCTTCTACGCGCTGAGATGCTTATAACCATTTGCAATTAAAGGAGTTTGCAAGAACTGTCTTCTGTGCTATTGCTATCAGATTCAAAAGTTGAGACGTCATCTAGGTCTTCTGTCTTGAATGAGGTATTTTCTTCTTCCCCTTTTGTTCCCATTCATATTTTTTATTAGTTTGACTTTTTTGGACTGCACTGCAAATTGTTGGAAGCGAAATTCGTTGATTTGACAATGGGCTGCTGATCTTATTCTATAACTTTGTAGGACTAGCACTTCCGATTCTTTTTGTTGTAAAGCTATAGTTGATATTGTTTCCTTCACATTAAAATTGCATTGATTTATGGACAAAAATTTGCAGTATCATTGTAACTGGCGACTATTATGGAGCTTTTTGATGCATGGGTTACCAATATTTAGTAATGTAATGGCAGTTGTAAGTTGTACTCAACTCATTTACAATTTTTTTTGGATGGAATTTGACACTCATTTACCACTTCTTCTCTATCATTCTTTCTTTGGATTGATTTTGACATTCATTTACCAGTTCTTCACGATCAGTCTTTCTTCTATTTTTAACATCACTTTGTTGAATGTTTAAAATTTTTTTTTTGTTCCTATCTGAATTTTCAAAATTTTTACCAATTAAATGTTGTGTTACCTTTTCTGATTTATGATGGACGTCATGGCTTTTCCATTTTAACTTTATCTTTTTTTCCATTTTAACTTTATCCCCTGCTGTCCCAATGTTTAGTTTATCCTGTAGGAAAAATAGTTTATAAAGTTTATAAAATCATTGCCGAACCATTCACTCTTTTCAATAGAGTTTTGAAGTAAAAGTGTCCTAAAAGTTCTATGGCACTGTGAAGTTTCATGATATAGACTTTCACATTCTCATAGCACTTGAAATTTTCCTTTTCGTTTATTTGTTCAATTTGAAGTTATTCATGTTTAAAGAACTATGGTAAAAGTTACTAGGTTGTGATTCATTAAGCATGCACTAATGCAGGTCGATGCTGCTCTATTACTCCTTGGTAACATGATTTCAAGTGTGAGTTTGAAAAGTTATCCTTCAGTGCGTGTTTTAGCCCATCCTGTGCAGTCAATCTAAATGAATGTAAATATTTTGGCTCCAATGTTCTCATGACATTTCTTTCTCCAGGACCCAGACCTTGTAAATACATTTGTCGTACCTCAGGATGTATGGGACCTGAGTTTGTTCAAACAAGTTCCATCCATGTAGGTGTATTTCTTGTTATGCAATTTAAGTGTGATGAGTTTATTTCCACAATCATTTTGTTCGTGTTTTCTGGCAAGTGTGACAAGCTTCTTGTTGAATTTCCATTAATGAATTGAAAGAATAATTCATGTGCGAGATGGAAATAGTCTATTAATTGATTAAAAGAAATTATAGTGCATGATTCTTATGCTAGGTCGAAATGATAGCTTGTTCACTGCTATTTTCACAATCACTAGTCATGCTTTTGGTTTGGGCTTTTGAATGGAGTAATATTACTATTCAATGTTTTCATTTACCTTCATTCAAATTCTAATAAAGTTGCCACCCTTTTCTTCCTTTTCTGAAATGTTCACCCTTTATTAATTTTAGATTTGCACTTTTAGGCTCGTTTGGTAAAAGGGATGGAGAGGGGGGATGGAGAGAGATGGAAGGATGGAGAGGATTATGGAAATCCTTTATGTTGTTTGGTAAGAGGGAAGGAGAGTTGAGAGTATGGATGAATAATTGTTCTAAAATTACTATTTTGTCCATTTTATTATTAGTTAGTTATTTTTTAAAGGGTAAAATAGGTATTTCAAACTTAAAGGGAGGGATATCATGGATCCTTCCATTAGTGGAAGGATCTACTTTTCTGGGTCCAAGAGATCTCATCCCTCAATCTCTCCCTTCGCTCCTCTCTTTCCTCCTACCAAACAAGAGATTTAGCCTCTCCCTCCATCCCTCTCCCTCCAACAAGACGAACTATAGAACATTTCGTGCCTTTTTTACTTGAGACCAATAGGAATAGGATAAAATAAGCTCTTTTTGTTTTAATTTTAATTTTAATTTTTGCAAGAGAAAAGTTATATTGATAAATGAATCAAGCAAAAAACTACTGAGCATTCTCATATCCCTCAAGAAGTACAAATTTAAAGTTGTCATTTGTATTTGTTAATTAGAAGCAAGAATAATAGTTTAGGAAGGTTACTTTTTTTAGAAATTAGAAACAAGAATGATAGATTAGGAAGGATACATGGGGCGGTGTAGGCTTTCTAGTATCCATTCATCAGTCTCTGTCTCTCTTTGATGCCTCTGATAAGCTTCAATTCATAGTGTTTTTGAGATTTAGATTTATACTAATTGAGTTTTATGATATCCAGGTCAGTTTTGTTCTTCATTTCATGCTACTTTTCACTGAAAGGCTGTCAAGTAAGAGGCTGAATTCAGCATCATTTCACTTTTTTTCCTGTATTTTTTTTTTGTAGCATGTGATTTAGAGGCAGACGGTTGTTGATGTGCATCGGGGTTTAAATAGAAGTAACTTATATATTATCTATGTTTATGTGAGGCTGTGTTAACTTAGTTTTAGTTTTTTTATCATTGTGTGTCAACTTCTCATGCACAGCAAACTCATTTACATATGGAAAAACTCACAGAAAAACTTAGTACTGGATATGATTTTAGTCAGCATAGCCTTTTCTGGATCTTGTCCTGTATGAGTCTTTTGGCATTGAGACAGCAATGATATGCGTCTCTGATATGTGGTTGTAGGTGATATGAAGTTTTTGAATAGAGGAAATGAGGCATATTTGTATAATACAGCTGTTGTTATGTTCATTCAGGGTGATTTTCGAGACATCTTACATCTTCGGAAGAGCCTGCTGAAAGCAGTTTTGGCTCATTCTAACTGGCAGGTCTGTTTTTGTGTTTTTTTATGGTTTAGATGAGAATCAAAAAGTCCTTGACAATATGAAGGAATGGATTACCTTGTCCACTTGCCCTTGTATTTGATTCATTCATCAATCTATAAGGAGTTTGTATAACCCAAAAAAAAAAAAAAAGGAAAATGGAAAAATGAAGGTATGACGTACACTAATTGCAAAGAAAACATAAGTGCTACGATGAGTCTACACCCAATCCAGCAAAATCGGAGATGGTAGAAATTTTAGCCTTTTCTTTACTTGTTGAACTTTGTTGGGGGGGGGGGGGGGGGGGTGTGCGGGCAGGTGAGGATATACCACAAAGCTAAGCTTGCAATTAGAGAAGAAAATTCTAGGCTTTAATGACTAATGACTTCATAGTTATTAAGTAATCTTACTTACTGGTTATTCATACGCAGGATTCTCTCATGTTCAATGAGCACCTAGTATTGTTGTTACCTGCGGCTGTATATTCACTTTCTACTGCTTGTGCACCTTTTAAGCGATGGAACGTCGTGTTTGAAGATTTTAATGGGGCTATGAATGAATGGGCTAAGGTAATTTGGCATGGTATGGTTTATGAATGCATATGTACAAGTTATCACTAGAAAACTTAAAGTAGACAATCTTAATTGTAGGCAGAGGAAATTGAGCAAGATAATGTGCACCGACATTTTGAATGCTCCATTGAAGTACTTGCGAAGATTGATCCAGATTCCTCTGTTAAGGTACTGGGATTTTCGTTTTATTGAGGCCTTTGTGTAATTGGAGTTCAAATTTATTTTCACTTCTTTGAAGCACTGATAATTTTGTTAGGTTTCCCCATCCCCAAGCCATCCAAGTGTAGGTCTTCCTCAGCAGTTGAGTGATCCTCTGCTACTTGAAATGGAAACACTTGTTCTTGGAGCTCTAGTGGACAAGAATATTGAAGCTAGGCCTCCGTCGGACTTGTTATTTATATGTGCTCTCTTATCAAACTTGGTCTATGGCTCATACTTTGTGAGGTCTGTTCGCCCATCACGCACCCTCTCCGTCTCTTTCTCTGCATTTTGAATTTGTTCATGTTGGGTGCCGGTCTTTCTTTCCTGTTATTGTTTTTGTGTACAAGGTATTTCTTGCTTAAGCATTGTGTTTCCTTATCCATTTTGAAGCAGTATTTTCTGCTTATATTATTGCTTGTATTTGGTGGTTGGGATGTGCAATAGAAGCGAAAGCTAGAGAATGGTAACAGATGGAAGGGCTAGAATGGGAATTTGGTGTTGATAGTTAAGGTTGTCAGGAGTAAATATGGGTTCCTTTTAGAAAACTAATTTCTGTGGGTGCTTTCTGTTTCTCACATCATCTTATATTTATGCTGGGAAGTTCATTCTGGTTTGGAACGTCATATTTTCTAATTGAATTTTCTTCATTGCTTTTCTTATGCTTTGGTTATTTCCAGGCAAGGAGAGGGGATTTCATCATTCTCCTCAAAAATGGGCCAGCGCCTGTTGGAATTGCTGGATCATGCTGTTGATGTAATACAGGGAGGCCAAAATGATCTTTCATCTGGTTGCTTCAGCTACGACTGTGTTGTTGGTGATAATGCTCTTGTTACTTCCTTCAGGAGTTTTGTCTCTTCTCCTCTATTTGTTGGACAGAGAGATCAAAGCTCTATGGATATTGCACTATATGATGCAGTGATACAGTCTATGGAGAGACTTTTAAATGAACTTGCTAAAGGATACAAAGAATTTTTTAAGAATTCAACGAGTCATCAGTCTGAAAAGATCCTGCAAGACTTATCTGCATCAGTTACTCCTGTACATTATATGTGCCCTTTTGATAGTAATAAGAGCATAATTATGGACCTGGAGTTAGATGTGAATGATGATGTTGGAGATGCTGATGTTTCAACTGTTGGCGGGAAACTTGCTGGTAGTATTTCATCTTCTGCAGCAAAATGGAAATTTAACATGATATCACTTATTTCAGGATTTTTCTCAGTCCTACATGTTGTTACATGGGATATTTTGTTTGACCTCATGGACAAAGAGTGTGACTCAAAGGTACATTGCATACTTGTTCTGCAAGGCATGCACTATACTTAGAAATTCTATCACTTCCATTGTTTCCCAATATTTATATATGATTTTTTTAATCTTCATTGTCTAATAGGTGCGCGAAACAATTCTGTATAACCTTTGTCAACATCCCTATTGGTCATCTTCAAAGTTTACCAATTTGGTATGAGAAAACCTGAAACACTGAAATATAAGTTGCTGCAAAGTTCACAGAGGCATGCTATTAAGTGCCTCATGTTTTATGTGTATAATTACGGGTGTCTTTACTTGTTTTCTTTGCAGCTCAATTTTATGGATGACATGATTGAGGTTCAATCTAGTCTTAAGCTTGATTGTACCAGCACATTAGCAGCTATCTGTGCCTTGCTTGAGACTTTGTTATCCTTGAAAGATAGTAGGGAAGACAAATTGGCATCTTTTTCTTTGGATATGAGATCTGAACAGGTCTTTTTAATTTCCTTATTCTAATTTAAATAATAATATTAGCAATTATTCTTTGTAGAAAAGAAAATTTGATTTATTTCCCCTCCTATTACTATTGTTTATAGTAATAATAATAATTATTGAGAGCACAACTGAGTAAATTTGGTTGCACTCTAATATCCTATGTTGCCTAATCTATGTCTGCTATAATAATTTTTTCTACATCTTGAAGCTTATTGTGTTGTTAAATATTATTTTTCTTGTTTCAAATTCAACAATACTTTGTTATCATACTTGTATTTATTTGTATGCTTTTCTTGATATATTCACAAATTTTTCCCTAATCATATAGTCGTTCATGATAGGATTTATTTTATGGAACTATTGTTGCGATCAACCGCTTTCTAGTGTTTGCAGAGCTTGAAGCATCTTGGAGATTTGGCAAATAGAATTGCTGAACTTGATCATCTTGAGTGGTCTGGGCGTGTTAAACTGGTTGACTGCATATGTGATTTTGTTTTACTAAGTCCTCAAACAGGCCAGGTGATTTTCGATGAAGAGATGGATGTTTTTACTTTTCAACTCAGAGCTTATGTTAAGTGTAACCTTGATTCTGAAGTTGATGGTTTTTCTCATTTATTTCGCTTGGTTGATTAGTTCTTTCCTCTTTTGATGGTTTCATGTCTAACTACTTGGCTCAGGGTGTATGCAATATTCTTTTCTGTTTGGTTATTTGTCATACTCATCATAACGAATCTACAGTCTTATAACTTGAATCCTTGTGTTGTGTGGTTGCTATGATGCAACTATTTACAGAAAATGATTGAAAGGTTGCTGTTGATGCTCCGAGATACTGATTATCGTGTGAGGTTCTCTTTGGCTAGAAGGATTGGTGTTCTTTTCCAAACGTGGGAAGGACATGAGGAGTTATTCGAAGATATCTGGTGGGATAAACTAGAATTTTATTTGTCTACATATTTTTGTCTTTGTAATGTCTCTTGTTCTTCTTAAAAGTCTATTCCTTTTGGGTCTCTTCTAATGTTTATCCTGGCCCTACAAGCCACATAAACAGACTCAAATTCGTGCACCTTGTTTATCCTTTTTTTTTTGGTTGGTTGGGGTTGGGGGCAACCTTGTGTGCTACTGGAATTATTTTCTCATTCTGACACTCTTTTTTTACTTTGCTGTGCTGCTAGTTCTAACTTTGGCGTTACATTGGTAGTTTCCTCTAAAGGGAAAGTTGTTACTGCTAGTGAGGTCTTAGCTTCTGGTCCTCAGCCTAGTCCCACCATGGAAACCATTCTTGTTACTCTTATGCACCTTGCATTGTACAGTGAGAAAATAGAAGAACAGGTATGTTACTTTTCTCAATGTGTTTTAGGAAAACGTTATAAAAAAGGAAAAGAAGGATGCTGAATCTTCTGAAAGAACTTGAGAACCACACGACAAAGAGCGTGAAGCCGTGCAAAACAATTTAAAATCTGTCTCAAGAAAAGTAGCAGTAATAAATATGATAATGATTCCTTCTGTTTTATAAAGTAAAGAAACCTTAGTATGAAGTCAATGTGAGGGAGTGACGCTGACATATTTAGAATCCTCAACCTTTTAAAATTATAATACCCTGAATCTTTTTTGTTAGCATTTCTTCTTTTTATGATGTTGAAGAGATAAAACATAATGTAGGTGTTTGTCAGAGTTAATGGAATAACGCTATATGATTTGGCTTTCTATGGTGTGTTTGTTTGTTTTGCTGGCCTCCAGTTGTCCTTTCTTTGTTACCTCCTCCTCAATGGTTTGATGCATAAATAGCTAGCAGTTAAAAAAAATACTTCTGCTTGTAGTCAGTTTCAGTCATCTTTTGTGTCGGAAAGTTCAGCGACTAATTGATTGTAACCTATTACTTTTCCTCACTAAATTCAAGTGATTTAATTGATTTTGATCCCTATATTAGAATAGTGTTTTACAATCATTCGGTTTCTATTCATGATATGCAGGCTGTATTTATGATGTGTGTAATTTCTGCCATTGATCCGTCTCAGAGGTACGGCATTGCTCTCAGTTCTGCAGAGTTGACTTGACATCTTAAGTTTTGCAATCATTAAGCCCTTTCTCTCAATATTTCCTTTCAATTTAATTATTTATTTTTTCTTTCAGGGAATTAGTTTTTGTGGTGCTTGATAATCTTTCCAGAAAGCTTCAGTATACAACTAGGTTTAAGGTGAGTTTCAGCATACAGTTAGGTTTAGGGAGAGCTGGTGACACGTTGGACCATTTTTTTTCTTCACTGTCCCTTCTCCTTGGGTATTTGGTATCAAATGCTGGGGGAGTTTGGATAGATTTGTGGACTTTTTTCAGTAGTGTCAAAATGTCTTTGCAGTACTTGGAAGAACTCATGGGATCACTTCTCTTTTCTTGGGTTGCTTGTGGTGTAAGCTTAGCTGCACTCATTGAGGTAAAATGCTTATGTTTTGTACGAGCTCTATTGATATGTCTGAAATTATGTGATGCTTAAAAGCAAGGATTTCTAGTATCTTTTTTCCCCCCTGCCTTTTCTTGGAGGACAACCGTTCCTCCCGTTTTGAGTTGTATTTGTTTTCTTTCTTAATCTTTTTAAGTTATAGAACGCATACATCAATACATATTCATATATATGCATCAATATGAAGTTCTATATATTGATGTGTGTATTCATATAGTTTGTAAATTACGTTCTTTCTCATATACATCATTCCTGTTGTATGTATGAATTTATCGAAGTTTCATTTTCTCTTGACAGATTAGACAACTCTTTGTTGCGAATAGTGAACCTAGTTATTTCATGCTGTACTGTTGCAACTGGCTTCTTCCAGCTTTGGTTTTGCATGGTGAAAGTTCCAACCTCAGTTGGGTATCCAAGGTAGGATCAGCTGGGAAGTGAAATATAAGATCTCTCTTTCTATCCATATGCCATATTGTTGTTGGTGTGGCTGTTCTGTTGGGATCAATAACTTTTATTGCATGTAATCGGTAAATGATTTTGAAAAGTATATCTGGTAGGTAGACTGAATATGTGCGAGTTCTAAGTATTTACAAAGATGGCTTGCTGAGCTAATTTTTGGCTATAATGTTTCTCGATATCTATGGGTGTCATGTCTATTGCATTTCTAATTTTCTGCTTTAAAATTGGTTTCTTTATCTATCTTTTTGTTTCAGATTGCTGGTCAACCTTTGTCAATTCTGGTCAGAGACTACTTTGTTCAGATCTTTTCAATTTGTATAGCATTGCATTGCAGTAAGACGTCTGATGGGGAAAGGGGGGCTGCTGTGCTTCAGAATTCAATTTTGCAACTCGCACAGATATCTGAGAGTGTACGAGATACACTCATAAAGAAACATATGGTTTGCTCCTACTTCAGTGGATTTAGTAATGTCGAGTCTTCAAAGTTTCAAGTTTAACAGTGTGTTGCACAATATATTTGTCAAACTCTTGTGAACAGCACTAGTTTATGAAGCATTTGAGTTAAACAAGCGCTTTTAGTTGTTAATTCCTTTAGAATGCCTACATTGGTCTGTAAAAATATTCTTATAGTGTGCTTATCGAAAAAGGGTTTTAGTGCACATTGCCAATAAGATTTGCTAACCTAGTGCAAATTAGCATATCATCCTTTTGGTAGATGCTTTTTCGTGTCTATTCAGAGTTAAAGGAGTAAATAGCTTTGAATTCAGTCAAGGCATGGAAAGCTGAGATATGAATTAGTCATTTACTAGAGTAGGTCTTGTATTTGAGTAGAGCTGATGCCTTCTTCTCTTTGATAAAGCTGTCAGTGATTCTTGTGTATTGGAATTATTGTTAATGTAGTCACTGCAGCTATAATTTTTTTTTTTTTTTACCAAGCCTCATTGTTGGCGTTTACTAATCTGCATTTATCTGTGGCATGATATGAATTACATTTGTAACTGTAACCATCAAAGTATGATTGATATTGTAGGTCAAACGTGTTCTTTTGACTATATTATGATGCCCTTTTTCTTTTCAAGGTATCCATTGTCAGCCACATTTTGTCACTTGCCTCTTGTGCATCAGAACCTGCAGTCCCATTCTTTTCTCTGGATACAGTTGAACGAGCAATTCGAACAGTTGTTGATGGTTTTCTGGAGATGTGAGTTATTTGATCATCATTCTTGAATGTTTTACCTATTGTTTTCAGCTGTATGTAGTGTTTGTTAAGATGCACTTTCTTGGGACGTGTAGGGTGGATTATCCTACAAGCGCTGGTGTTGTCGACAAGATTAACATTTTTCGCCCAGATAGGGTTTTTATGGTACAATGCAAGCTTACAGATATATAATATTGTTTTAGCTCCCGTTCAATTCAATTCTATCATTGGCACCGTCATCTCATTGTGTGAAGTGAATTGCTTTCTCAATTATGCAGTTTATACTAGAACTCCACTATAAAATTTCTGGGGCAGTCCACCATAGGCATAAATGTCACTGTTTGGCTGGAATCGAGGTGCTTATAGATATACTTGGAGCTAGAGTTGCCATTTCAAGCACTTCCAAGTGAGTATACAATAACATCTTTTGAGATTTAGCAAATCTCTAACGTACGCTGCAGCTACTTGTTTTTTAGTTTTTAAGTGATGGACTATAAATGTGGCTTGGTTACTGGCTTAAAATTACGATTATGAAATTCCTAAAGCCGTTAATTATTGGATTGTTGTTCTATGTAATTTCTTTACTGAAAAGTCAAAATGAACATTATTTTTTTCAGGTTTTTCTTGATTATGGAAATCATGGAAGAAAAATTATAGCAAAGGTTTAACCTCTTGTTGTTGTTTAAAAAAAAAAAAAAAGGAAAAGAAAGAAAAGCGTTGAGAGCTATACAGCGTCATGTGTTTAACATCCTAGTATTCATTGACATATACTAAAAGAGAATAGAAGGAATAGAACCCTAGTAACCTGTACTGAAGAATAAAATACTTCACTGTATTTCTTCAATGTATTACATCCGGCTATATAGCCAAGGGAAAGAAAAAAACTGATCCCAAATCAGAGGGATTGACCCTAAATTAAATCTCCTATTTTTAGCTATTCTAAATAAGGAATAATTACAAGGATTTACAGGATACAACAAATCAACTAAAAAAGGAAAGATTGAACCAGATTTCCTACACTCCCCCTCAAGCTTGGCTGTAGATGTCTAGAAGCCCAAGCTTGTGGACTAAACTCTCAAAGTCTGGTTTCCAAAGACTCTTGGTCAGAACATCGGCTGTTTGACTCTCAGTTGGGACATAGATGATACACACCACTCCTTTTTCTATTTTTTCTTTGATGAAATGTCGGTCTATTCCCACGTGTTTGGTTCTGTCGTGGTAAACTGGATTGTGAGTGATACTAATGGCAGCCTTGTTGTCACAGTATAGCTTTAGGGGTTCATCTGCTTGCTGTCTCAATTCATCCAGTAAATCTTTCAGCCACATCATTTCGCACAAACCATGAGCTAAAGATCTCAATTCAGCCTCTGCACTGCTTCTGGCCACCACAGTCTGTTTCTTGCTTCTCCAAGTGACTAAGTTTCCCCAAACAAATGAACAGTACCCCGAGGTTGATCTTCTATCTGTAATCGATCCAGCCCAATCTGCGTCTGTGTATGCTTCAATACCTCGTCTGGTATTTTTCTTGAAAAACAACCCTCTCCCTGGAGATCCCTTTAAGTACCTCAAAACTCGCATAACTGTGGCCATGTGTTCTTCTGTAGGTGCATGCATAAACTGGCTAACATAGCTTACAGCGAAGCTAATGTCAGGTCTAGTATGTGAAAGGTAGATTAGTTTGCCAACTAACCTCTGGTATCTTCCTCTGTCTACCGGGATGCTTTTCTTTAGACTGCCTAACTTCACATTGGGATCCATAGGCGTATCTGCAGGTTTGCAACCCAACATGCCAGTCTCCTTTAACAAATCCAGGACGTACTTTCTCTGTGACACTGAGATTCCTTCTCGGTTTCGTGCAATCTCCATACCGAGGAAGTATTGGAGTTTACCTAGATCTTTCATTTCAAACTCTGAAGCAAGGCCTTTCTTGACTCGAGTAATCTCCACAATATCATCACCTGTGATAATAATATCATCTACATAGACTATTAGGATAGTTACCTTACCCCCTTTGTGTCTGTAGAAGAGTGTATGATCTGTCTGAGCTTGCACATAACCTTGTCCTTTAATTGCTTTCATGAATCTGTCAAACCAAGCACGCGGGGACTGTTTGAGCCCATATAAGCTTTTTCGTAGCTTGACTACCCTGCCATTTCCTCCGTTATTGAATCCTGGTGGTAAGTCCATAAAGACATCCTCTTCAAGTTCTCCATTCAGAAAGGCATTCTTGACGTCTAGCTGCTGAAGGGGCCAATCTAGGTTTGCAGCAAGGGATAGAAGGACCCGTACCGTATTGATTTTTGCAACTGGGGCAAACGTCTCTTGATAATCCACACCATACGTTTGTGTATAGCCTTTTGCAACTAATCTGGCTTTATACCTTTCAATGGTTCCATCTGCCTTGTATTTCACCGTGAAGACCCACTTGCACCCAATAATGGTCTTATCCTTTGGTTTTTCTACCACATCCCAAGTCCGGTTCTTTTCTAAGGCTCGTATTTCTTCCAAGATAGCAGCTTTCCATTCAGGGTTTTTCAACGCTTCTCCAACGTTTTTGGGAATTTCCACATCTGTCAAATTCGTGACAAACGTCTTGTAACGTTTAGAGAGCTTGTTGTACCCAACAAAGTTCGAGATAGGATGCTTAGTACACGGCCTTGGTTCCTTTCTCACAGCAACAGAGGTTTCCATACCGTGAATCTCAGGATCCGAATTCAGGTTCGAAGATTGAGATTGCTGAGGCTCGATATCCTTCGCTTTCTCCCGATTTTTTCTCCGAGAATAAGTTAGCAATTTCCGATCAACAGTAGGAATAGGTTGTGGGGTACTTTCTTTGAGTGAACTGGACAGTTTTGGATTAAGTACACCATTGTCTATTTGAAAATATTCCCAGAAATTTGGATCACTCCCACTCTCCCCCTGAGGCAAATTTTTGGTGTAGAAGGGTTGATTCTCGAAAAAAGTAACATCGGTTGAGACATAGTATTTGCGTTTCTGAGGACAATAACACCGATAACCTTTTTTTGTAGCAGAGTATCCGAGGAAAACACATTTGAGGGAGCGAGGGTCCAGCTTTGATTTTCCTGGGCTTGGGTCATGGACAAAGGTGACACACCCAAAAATACGGGATTCAAGTTGGGAGAAAGAACGATAGTGCGGGAAGAGGACAGAGAAAGTTTCAAGAGGTGTTTTGTAGTCTAGTATTTTTGATGGAAGGCGATTGATTAAATAGCAAGCAGTTAAAACAGCATCCCCCCAAAAGTGTTTTGATACACTCGTTGAGAACATTAGAGCACGTGCGATTTCAAGAAGGTGACGGTTTTTTCGTTCAGCCACATCGTTTTGTTTGGGGGTATCAATACAAGAACTTTGGTGTAAAATGCCATTTGTGTTGAAAAATTCACCAAGAATAGAGTTAAAGTACTCAGTGCCATTATCGGTTCTAAGAATGCGAATTTTGGTATTGAATTGCGTTTGAACCATTTGGTAAAAATTTTTAAAAACTGGTGAGGTGTCGGATTTGTCCTTGAGAACGTAAACCCATGATACACGCGTGTGATCATCAATAAAAGTAACAAACCATTTTTGAGAGGAGATGGTTGGAACACGTGAAGGACCCCAAATATCGCTATGTATTAGTGTAAATGGTGTGGATGGGCGATAAATTTGAGGAGGTAAAAAAGTGCGTGTGTGTTTTGCCAATTGACAAATATTACACTGAAATGTCAAACTTTTATTAGAAAATAAATGAGGGAACAAATGTTTCATATAAGAGAAACTTGGATGACCCAAACGAAAGTGCATTAACATTACTTGTTTTTCTGTAGAAACAGAGGACAGACACATAGGAAGACTAACATTATTCTGGAGAGAAGAAACCGCAAGATAGTAAAGTCCATGCGATACCCTAGCACTGCCAATCTTCTTCCCCGTCTCCAAATCCTGAAAAACACAAGCATGTTTGGAGAAATTAGCACCACATGACAAATCATTAGTCAACTTCGATACAGAAATTAGATTGTATGTCAATTTCGGGACATGAAGGACATCTTGTAAAAAGATAGACTGCGATAACCGTATTTTTCCTTTACCCGCCACAGTAGAAAAAGTGCCATCAGCCAATTGAACTTTTTGCTGACCCGAACTAGGTGTATAGGAAAGGAAAAATTTGGAATTACCAGTCATGTGGTCGGTAGCTCCCGAATCAACAATCCATTGCTCACTTGGGTTTAGCATAGTCTCAACGGAGGGTGCCAAAGTACCTTGATGAACCATGAGAGACGTGTTCAGGGCCGAAGTAGAGGCAGGTGCAGGGCTGGAAGCAGCGGCAGATTTGCTTGAGAGCAAGTTGCAGAGGTGATCAACCTGTGCTTTGGTAAAATTGACAGTCCCCGGTGTGTCAAGCTGCTGGTTGCCTTGTTTTTTTCGCAGCCTATTGGGAACCCAGTTTTCTGGTTTTCCATGAAGTAACCAGCACTGGTCACGAGTGTGATAGGCCTTGTTACAGTGGTCACACCATGCGGTGTCGGTGTTGGCTTTTTGTCTAGCAGTAGGTGGGCGTGGCGCAGCAAGAGCAGAGGCAACGGAAGATGGAACTCGGTGTACAGCCAAGGCAGAAGATTCGACTTGGGAAAGCAGGCCATCACCCAGCATAACTCGTCGGCGGTGTTCCTCGCGGCGGACCTCAGCGAAAATTTCATCCAGAGACGGAAGAGGACGAAGACCTAGGAGACGGCCACGAACATCATCAAGATCCTTATTCAAGCCAGCCAAGAAATCATATATGCGATCCTTCTGCACAATTTGTTTGAAGAGTAGAGCGTCGGCAGGATTCTTCCACGAAGCAGAGTGAAACATATCAACTTCTTGCCACAGTTTTCGAAGGGCGCTGTAGTACTGGGTCACGGATTGGCCATCTTGGCGTAAATTTCTGGCTCGAGTGCGCAACTCAAAGAGTTGAGAGGAGTTGTCCACATCAGAATAAGCCAAGACAAGGTTGTCCCATATTTCTTTTGCAGTGGAACAAAACAGATACGTCTCACCGATTTCATCTTCCATGGAATGAATGAGCCAAGCCATCACGATAGAATTGCTGGCATCCCATTGAGCATAAGTCGGATCATCTGCGGTTGGTCGTGAGGAGGTCCCATCGATAAAGGCAATTTTGCCTTTTCCTCGGATTACCATAGCCGCAGATCGAGACCAAGACAAGAAGTTCTTCCCGTTTAATTTTTGCGGGGTGATTTGAAAATTCAGCGAAGAATTTTCAGTTACAGGTGGAACATTTGTAGAAACGGATGGAGAGACATCGGATTGGGTCTCAGAATCAACATCTCCGGTTGTTCCTGACATGGTTCCGTTCAACCTCTTATTCCCCCTTAATGCTCTGATACCATAAAAGAGAATAGAAGGAATAGAACCCTAGTAACCTGTACTGAAGAATAAAATACTTCACTGTATTTCTTCAATGTATTACATCCGGCTATATAGCCAAGGGAAAGAAAAAAACTGATCCCAAATCAGAGGGATTGACCCTAAATTAAATCTCCTATTTTTAGCTATTCTAAATAAGGAATAATTACAAGGATTTACAGGATACAACAAATCAACTAAAAAAGGAAAGATTGAACCAGATTTCCTACATATACAATATTCCTAGTGTGCGTCCTAGTTAGGGCAATGTAAAGAATCACTTGGAGGATGGAAGAAAAGACTATGTAGGTACACCATGTTACTGTAATTACCATGATTGTCAAAAAAACTCTTTTATTAGAGAACAGAGATGCACCTTTTACTTACTGTAAGTATATTGATTCCCTGTCCTTTTATTTTTTTGATTTCTAAAATCCTTTGATGGACCGAGAGCTTTTCTCTTTATGAAAGGGGTATTAGTTTTACAAAATGGAAATGGGAATATAAATTTGTTATCATTTCTTTGGCTTTGTTTTCATTACTTCGATCATTTGTAAAGAGGTGCTACAAGTCCCATGTATATTTGGATGTCATTGGAAACTAAAACTAATGTTTTTTCTGTTTTCTTGCATGCCCCCCCGGCCCCCCACCACCCAAAAAAATAAAATAAAATAAAATAAAAAATAAATTCAATTGTGTTGTCACCTATGTATACTGTCTATTCTTTCATTTGCAAATTTTCTAGGTTTAGACAGGGCGGTCCTTATGTTACAAGATAAGAATGTGCACTTAATGTGCTATCGTACGGTTATTGTTTCAGCTTATTTGCAACTTTTTCCTTGCCTCACGGATATACAAGGTTATTTTTTGTCTATCTATTTCCTCTTGATTTGATTCTTATGCTATGATGTTTAATGCAGTTATCTTTTAAATTTGATGGGGCAATACATCAGTTCTGATGCATTACAAGATCAATGCTGTCGTATCATTAATGGATTGCTAAAAGCTTTTGAAAGTAACCCGTCAAAAGAAATGACAAGTGTGCTGGGGGAACACCTTCAGGTATCTATCACTTGTTGGTTGGTTCATCATGATTCCCACGCCCCCCGCCCCCCACACCCCCCACCCCAACGAAAAAAACACACGCACACAAATTCTGCTTCTCTACTTCAGTGTTCAGCGTCCAGTGTCCTTTGCTCTTATATGATTTTTGTATGGTTCAGTTTTTGGTATCGAAGTTGGTGGCCTGTTGCATTCCCTCTAATGCTCATGAAGAGCAATCTGGAACAGGATCATCTCAAGTTTTTTCTGTGCTTCTCAAGCTGACTGTGGATTGTGACCCATCTCTTCATGATTACATCAGTGTAGCTTATCTGAGTAAAAATTTTATTTCCTGTAAATTTATATTGTACATTATGATGGTCATTCTCTTTAATGTCTGTAATTGCTTTTTGGCAGGAATTGGAACCCTTCCCTGAAATAGATATTTTTGACAGGGTTAGAAGGTTCCATCAGGATTTATGCCAGAAGTACTCTACAAGAGATCACTTGTTGAAGGTATGATTTTGAACTTTTATAATATGTAATTATGGAATCATTTGAATCTTACTTCTTTTAGCAAATAGATAAATAAATAAAAATTTTATATTAATTTCTTTTATATTGTGTACCACATTGTAGTTGGTGGAGAGATCTTGCTACATTCCACCAAGGTTACTTTTATCAAGGTAATTTGCCTCTTTAATCTCTTCCATTGGTAGTTATCAAACTTGAAGTTAAGGTAGAAACTAATCCAAGCTTGGTTAAGTGTAAATTTGGCTTTTTATGTGAAGGCCTTTTACATAGTCGATTTATAAAAGCGGTATGTGATGTATTCTTGTAGTCTTCAAGCACTGCACAAGAAGTTAGTTGCAAAGGAAAATTTTCAGATTGAAAAGGACAAAGATCTCGTGAAAGGAGGTGGTTGGAATTTTGATAATGAAATTGTAAATGCTATCTGGACATTAGTACGCATGTGTGGCTCGAACGATGGAAATACTGCTGGAGCATTGGTCTCTGATTTTATTTCGAGGGTACTGTTAGCAGCTCCATTTTTTTTTTGGGATCATATGTTTTAATTTGTCATCTCTTTTTGGTTCACAATCATTTTTTCAAATGTAACTCCGCTTTTTTTTTTTTTTTTCGTTGAATCTGAATTCAGGTTGGTATTAGTGACCCGTATTCCGTTGTCTTCCATCTTCCTGGAAGCTATGGGGACCTTAGTGCCTGCAAAACTAATAATTGTAACTTGATCCCAAAAGTGAGTTGTCAAATGGATACTGGAATATCTGAAATTCACCTGGTTGCCCTCTTAAAACTTTTAACGAAGTACCTGATGGACGATTCTGTTGAAATAGTAGATATGACATCTCAAGCTCTTCGGGTGAGTTTTTGGAGTTTCATTTGGAGTCTCCCCAGAATCAACTCTGTAGTTATGTTGGCTTGTCTTTTTTGTTGATGAATTTGAAAGTGGTCTGTTAGTTATTACGTTCTCCTACTTTTTAAAGGAATATGCAAGAGTATAAATCATTACTGGCATGAATTGTTATGAGTTGCATAATCTATAAGAAGCATTTGACTATGTTCGCAACTATTTATCTTAAATAGTAGTTGATGTAATACATATAGGAAAAGTGGTTTATGCAATCTATAATAAATGGAAATATTACCTTGTTCTTTTATGGCAATGTCATTTTTCTGTGTGGTCTCAACCAGAAAGGATGTATATAACCAATTATGCAAACATTCCCTCAGCTTTTTGGGTTATCTTTCAAATATGCAAATAAATCTTTCAGTGGTATGGAGTCTGTTGGAAAAAGTCAATTGATTTACAGAATTAATTTTCCTTTTATAGATTATTGTGTAGCTGTACAAATCTTGCATAGTTAGCTGTGTAATGTAATAGGAAACAGCTGTAAACCAATTAGTTAGTTTCCTTATTTAGGAGGTGGTATTCCTATAAGAAGATGTACCGTGTAAAGTATCATATAGAAAAAAATATTTTTCCCTTCTTTGTTTCGGTTTCATGGTATCAGAGCAGGAATAAAATTCCTGGGAAACCTCTTTTTTTTATTCTTCTCAAAACAGAGACACAAACGAGCCTTTTCTTTCTTCTATCATGTCTGAAAATACAAATGATTCCGCCACCTCTACTCAGCCTTCCACCCTGCCATCTGTTTCTGCACCACTCTCCTCTAGAACCACCGAAAATCATCCAGTCCAGATCACCACAATCCGTCTCAATGGTGACAATTTTCTACGCTGGTCACAATCGGTGAGGATGTACATTAGAGGAAGAGGGAAGATAGGCTACCTAACAGGGGATGTACATGAGCCAGCCACCACAGATCCATCCCACGCAACCTGGGATGCAGAGAATTCCATGATAATGACATGGTTGGTGAACTCTAAGGAGGAGATAGGCGCAAACTACATGTGTTGCCCTACTGCCAAAGAACTCTGGGAGAATGTGACACAAATGTATTCGGATATGGGTAACCAATCTCAGGTTTATGAGCTTTCCTTGAAACTTGGTGATATTCGTCAAGGTAATGACTTTGTCACAAAATATCTCAATTCTTTGAAGAGAATATGGCAAGACTTAGACCTGTTTAATGATCAAGAGTGGAAGTGTCCTGATGATGCTAGTCAGTATAAGGCTATTGTTGATGCAAATAGAGTTTTTAAATTTCTTGCTGGTCTTAATGAGGAATTTGACGAGGTTAGGGGCAGAATTATTGGGAGAAGTCCCCTGCCTTCAATCAATGAGGCCTTCTTGGAAGTCCGC
Organism: Antiaris toxicaria; assembly: GCA_035233585.1. Lineage (NCBI taxonomy): Eukaryota > Viridiplantae > Streptophyta > Magnoliopsida > Rosales > Moraceae > Antiaris > Antiaris toxicaria. Next base: position 6,907,815 of record CP141155.1, read on the forward strand.
CGTGAAGAAACTCGAAGAGGAGTGATGCTCAACAAGAAATCCACTCCTACCAGCACGCCTGAGAGTTCGGCATTCAATGCTGAGGCTCATATCAGCAAGCGGAATGTTCCACATTCACAGAAGAATGAGGAGAAACCCCGGGTGTGGTGTGATCATTGCAACAGGCCTCAGCACACTAAAGAAACCTGCTGGTATCTCCACGGCAAGCTTGCAGATTGGAAGCCGAGAAACAAGCGCCAGCCACCTACTGCAAATGCCGCTGTTGAACAGACCAGCCCATTTAGCGAGGAGCAAATCAATCAACTCCTGAATTTGCTAAACCCCAATCCGACTACTGGTACTCCAAATTGTTCTATGGTACATGCAGGTAGAAAATTAAAACCTTGGATTATTGATTCTGGAGCTTCTGATGATATGACAAATTTACACCATTTATTTTCTTCATATAACCCATGTTCTGGCCATGAAAAGGTTCGTATTGCTGACGGTAGTTTTTCTTCCATTGCTGGAAGAGGAAACATTAACCTGTCCAAGAGTATAGGTCTTAAATCTATACTCCATGTTCCAAAACTCAAATGTAACCTTCTATCCGTCAGCAAACTCTCAAAAGATTCTAACTGCCGTGTCATTTTTTGTGAATCCTCTTGTGTTTTTCAAGACCAAAAGTCGGGGATGATGATTGGGAGAGCTAAAGAGATAGGACATTACTACTTTGAGGACACTATTCCTGGTAATAAAAAGGTTCAAGCTTATAGCAGTATACGTTCGAACCCTGCATTAGAAAAAATAATGGAATGGCATCTTACACTAGGCCATTCAAGTTTTTCTTATTTGAGACATTTATTTCCTGATTTGCTTAAAAGTATTAATTGTGCTTTACTTCGATGTGAAACGTGTTATTTGGCAAAAAGTCATCGAATAAACTTTGCTCCAAGACCATATTATCCTTCAAAACCTTTTTTTATGGTCCATAGTGATGTTTGGGGACCTTAAAAAATCAAAACATTATCTGGAAAAAGGGGTTTTGTGACTTTTATTGACGATCACACCAGAATATGTTGGGTTTATCTTATAAGCAAGAAATCAGAAGTTGAAAAACTCTTTAAAGATTTTTACAACATGATTGAAACTCAATTTGAAACAAAAATATGCATCCTTAGATCAGACAATGGAACTGAATACTTTAATGAATGTTTAGGGGATTTTTTAACAAACAAAGGCATAATTCATCAATCTACATGTCGTGACACTCCACAACAAAATGGAATTGCTGAAAGAAAAAATAGACATTTACTTGAAGTTGCTCGGGCTATCATGTTTTCAATGAACGTTCCTAAATATTTGTGGGGGGATGCAGTTTTAACAGTATCATATTTAATAAATCGAATGCCTACTCGAGTCTTACTAAAAGATATTAGAAGGAAAAGAATGTAAAGCCTTAGGCTGTATTTTTCTGAATAATCTTGTCTTTTTTACAGAGTAAATACACGGCTATATGTAGTTGAAATCAGGACAAACCTCCTTCAATTCGATTACCTAAAATAGACTCTCCAAATCAGGAATTACAGGAATATATACAGCTATCAATTATAAATTAACTAAATATAGACTGACTAATAATGGACCCTATTATACATGGTAATTCTAACACTCCCCCTCAAGCTTGACTATAGATGTTAGACAGTCCAAGCTTGTCAATCAACCTTTCAAACTCCGGTTTCCATAGGCTCTTCGTTAGAATATCTGCAACTTGACTAGTGGTCGGAACATAAACGATACACACCGTTCCGTCTTCGATTTTCTCTTTGATAAAGTGACGATCCACTTCAACATGTTTTGTTCTATCATGATGAACTGGATTATGTGAGATACTAATCGCCGCCTTGTTATCACAAAAAATCTTCAATGGTTCTTGAGTTGTCTGCTTCAATTCAACCAACAACCTTTTTAACCACAAGATTTCACAAAGACCATGAGCCAAAGATCTCAATTCTGCTTCAGCACTGCTTCTAGCAACCACAGACTGCTTCTTACTCCTCCAAGTAACAAGATTTCCCCAAACAAAAGAGCAATACCCAGAGGTAGACCTCCTATCTGTTATAGATCCTGCCCAGTCTGCATCAGTGAAGGCTTCTATACCCCGCTTAGAGGTTTTCCTGAACATTAAACCTCTTCCAGGAGTTCCCTTTAGATACCTTAAAATGCGATTTACAGCTCCTATATGTTCTTCTGTTGGTGCATGCATGAATTGACTTACATAGCTGACTGCAAAACCTATGTCTGGTCTTGTGTGTGCCAAATAAATTAGTTTACCAACAAGCCTCTGAAATCTTCCCCGATCAACCGGATGACACCCCTCTTGATTATTAAGTTTGATATTGGGATCCATGGGTGTTTCAGCAGGTTTACACCCTAGCAAACCTGTTTCTTGTAGCAAGTCTAGGACATATTTCCTTTGTGATACTGAGATACCTTCTCGGTTTCTAGCAATTTCCATTCCTAGGAAATATTTGAGTCTCCCTAGATCCTTCATCTCAAATTCTAGTGCTAACCCTTTCTTTACTCGAGCAATTTCTTCCAAATCGTCTCCTGTCAGAATAATATCATCCACATAGACTATTAAGATAGTTACCTTACCTTCCTTATGCTTGAAGAATAAGGTATGATCTGCCTGTGCTTGAGTATATCCTTGTCTTTTAATAGCTTTCATAAATCGATCGAACCAAGCTCGAGGAGATTGCTTTAGTCCATACAGAGACTTACGCAATTTAACGACCGAACTATGGTTCCCTTGACCGAATCCAGGAGGGAAATCCATGTAGACGTCTTCTTCAAGATCTCCATTTGGGAAGGCATTCTTCACGTCTAACTGCTGCAAAGGCCAATCTAGATTAACTGCAAGAGACAAAAGAACACGAACTGTATTAATCTTTGCTACAGGAGCAAAGGTCTCCTGATAATCCACACCATACGTTTGCGTGTACCCCTTAGCAACTAGTCTGGCCTTGTATCGTTCAATGGTACCATCTGATTTGTACTTAATGGTAAAGACCCATTTACACCCAATTACAGCTTTATCTTTTGGTTTCTCAACAATGTCCCATGTTCTATTTTTTTCAAGAGCTCGTATCTCTTCTAATATCTCCCCCTTCCATTCTGGTTTCCTCATTGCTTCCCCCACAGTCTGGGGTATTTCTTCCTTTGATAGGTTTGTGACAAGAGTCTGCATTTCACCTGAAAGCTTCCTGTAGCCAACAAAGTCAGAGATTGGATGCTTCATGCAAGTTCTTATTCCCTTTTTCAAACCACCAGAAAACTCCAATTTTTGCTCTTCCGGACGAGAATCCAAGGCAGAAGATTGGTAGTGAGAAGTCGTGACTGCCTTTGGCTGATTTCGAAATTTCTTCCTCGAATAAGTCAAGACTTCAGGAGGTTTTTTGGTAGGTGTATGACTGGACTCACGACTTACACTTTCATCTCCTTTTTTTTTTATTTTTTCCGAATTCTGGTCGATTTGTTGTGGTAAGGGATTTTCTGGTATTTTTGGACCATGAGTTGGCGGATTACTTGGTGAAAAAATAGGAGAAATTTCCTGATTTGGTGGTGAAGAGATTTCGGGTAATTTTGGGTCATGAGTTGGCAGGCCACAAGCTGTGGGTTCCCAAAAATATTCATGAATTATATTTTCCCCATTTAAATCAGGATCTTTCCCTATCTCCAAGACTTTGGTATTTCCAAATTTGAAATATTCCCAAAAATTTGTGTCATTGCCACTCTCTCCCTGAGACAAATTTGTCCTTTTATAAAAAGGCTGCTCTTCGAAAAAAGTAACATCAACAGAGGTGATGTATTTGCGTTTTTCTGGACTATAACACCGAAATCCTTTTTGGTGGAATGAATAACCAAGAAAGACACAACGAAGAGCACGAGGATCAAGTTTTGATCGACCCTGGCTCGGAACATGGACAAAGACGACACACCCAAACACACGAGACTCAAGAGCGGAAAAGGTTCGGTATTGTGGAAATGAAGTAGAGAGGTGGTCAAGAGGTGTTTTGAAATTTAGACTTTTGGAGGGAAGGCGATTAATAAGATAGCAAGCGGTGAGAATAGCGTCTCCCCAAAAATGTTTCGGGACATTTGTTGAAAACATAATGGAACGGGCAACCTCAAGCAAGTGTCTATTTTTACGTTCAGCAACACCATTCTGTTTTGGTGTGTCAATACATGAGCTTTGGTGTAATATACCCTGTGCAGCAAAAAAATCCCCAAGAATAGAATTAAAGTACTCCGTACCATTGTCCGTACGAAGCATTTTAATTTTGATATTGAATTGCGTTTGGATCATTTGATAAAAGTTCTTGAAGACTTTGGAGGCATCGGATTTTTCTTTCAATATATAAACCCATATTACACGTGTATGATCATCAATGAACGTTATAAACCACTTTTGAGAGGATATAGTATAGATACGTGAGGGACCCCAAATATCACTATGAATCATAGTGAAAGGAGTGGAGGGACGGTAGTTTTGAGAAGGCAAGAATCGTCGAGTGTGTTTGGCCATTTGACAAATTTCACATTGAAACGACAAATCTTTATTTTTAAATAAGTGCGGGTACAGACTCCTCATATAATGAAAGCTTGGATGACCAAGACGAAAATGTAATAACAGAATTTACTTATGAATGGAAACTGACGACAAACAAGTGGGTTGGACACCTTGACTTATTGATGAAGACAAATTAAAAAACAGGTCAAGACCACTCACGACATTAGCACGCCCAATCTTCCGTCCCGTCTTCAAGTCTTGAAACACACAGCAAGAATGCGAGAAATGAACACCACAAGACAGGTCTTTAGTTAACTGACATACGGAAATAAGATTATAAGATAAAGTTGGAACATGCAAAACGTTCTGTAACTCTATAGTGGGACTTAGTCTCACTGTTCCCTTCCCAGCAACACTAGAGAAGGCACCATCAGCCACTTGTACCCGTTGCTGACCAGAACTAGGGAAATAAGTGTTGAAAAAATTCGGATTACCCGTCATGTGATCGGTTGCACCCGAGTCAACGATCCATGTCTCACCTGTATTAATCAGATCCGCTACAGATGGTTGAGATGTACCTGTCCGAGCCATGAGAGAGGTGCTGGGTTTGGATGAATCGGCAAGAAGGGCACATAGTTGTTCAACCTGCGATTGGGTAAGATTAACTGTGCTGTTTTTTTCAGCTTGGGAAACTGAACCAGAAGGCTTTCGTTGTCTGCGAGGAACCCAATTTTCCGGTTTACCATGAAGAAGCCAGCATTGCTCACGTGTGTGGTAGGCCTTGTTGCAGTGATCACACCAAGAAGCATTCTGATTTTGGTTTGGACGGCCTGTGGAGGTCCCGGTATTTGCTGAAGGTGAACGACGTACTGCCATGGCCGAGGAATCTGCCGGAATAGCCAAGGAGTCCCCGAGCATTATACGGCGGCGGTGCTCTTCACGCCGGACTTCGGCAAATATTTCATCCAGAGAGGGAAGAGGTCGTTGTCCCAATAGGCGTCCACACACCTCATCAAGTTCTTTGGTAAGTCCTGCTAAGAAATCATAGATTCGATCCTTCTGGACCAACCGTTTGAATTGAGCAGCATCGGTAGGATTTGTCCAAGAAACTGAGTGGAACATATCAACTTCCTGCCATAATTTCCTCAAGGAACTGTAATATTGAGTAACAGAATTATCACCTTGGCGCAGATTCCTAGCTCTTGTACGCAACTCAAAAAGTTGGGACGAGTTGTCGACATCGGAATATGCTAAGGTTAAAGAATCCCAGATCTCTTTAGCAGTAGTGCAGAAGAGGTAAGTTTCGCCGATCTCTTCCTCCATAGAATGAATAAGCCACGCCATGACAATGGAATTTCCAGCATCCCATGCGGCATAGGTAGGATCGCTAGCCTGTGGACGTGGTGAAGAGCCATCAATGAAGGAGATTTTGCCTTTCCCGCGAATGACCATAACTGCGGAACGAGACCAGGGAAGAAAATTCTTCCCATTCAACTTTTGTGGGGTAATCTGAAAATTCATTGAAGTATTTTCAGCCAGAACAGCCGGAACTGTTGTGGAAACGGATTGAGAGGCACCGGAATGGGCCTCAGAATCAACATTCCCAATGGTCCCTGACATGATTCTTCTCTACTGTCTAATATCTCCTATGCTCTGATACCATAAAAGATATTAGAAGGAAAAGAATGTAAAGCCTTAGGCTGTATTTTTCTGAATAATCTTGTCTTTTTTACAGAGTAAATACACGGCTATATGTAGTTGAAATCAGGACAAACCTCCTTCAATTCTATTACCTAAAATAGACTCTCCAAATCAGGAATTACAGGAATATATATAGCTATCAATTATAAATTAATCAAATATAGACTGACTAATAATGGACCCTATTATACATGGTAATTCTAACACTTACAATATACAACTCCTCTAAACAAGCTGAAAGAAAGTTTTTTAATTCTGCGAATGCCTTCAGATATTCCTTTAAAAATCTTTGGATGCACATGATACATTCATATTCCAAATAATTTTCGATCAAAATTGGATCCAAAATCTGAAAAATGCATTTTCCTTGGATATGCTTCAAACAAAAAGGGTTACAAATGTTTTAATCCTGTCACCAAAAAAAGTACATTAGTATGGATGTGATCTTCATGGAAAAAATTCCTTTCTTTCACAAAAATCAACTTCAGGGGAAGTATGGTACAGATGGAGAAGATGATTTTTGGCAAGTTTCTGAACCATTACCAAAAGTTGTTCTAACACCAAGTACACCAGGAGTTCTTGATAAAAAAGAACCAGAAATAGTTGTTGAAAGTAATAAAAATGAGGAGAATCCTAGTCAAAAGACACCAGAAATTATTTTGTCTAATACAGGGGGAGAAATATTGCAGAATACGATAGCAGAACCTCTAGTTTATTCCAGGAAGAGGTTCCATAAAAGGAAAAATGTTCAAATTGAATCTTTAGTTCCCTCCCAATCTGAAGAACCGAATGATGGTCCTCAAGAAACACAGGTAATTTCCAATCCTGACCTTATTTTTTCATCAACAGAAGCTCAAGATTCAGAGGTTGTGGATCTGGATCTTCCTATAGCCATTAGAAAAGGAACTCGTTCTTGTACTACCAAACATCCCATTGCAAAATATCTATCCTACAAAAAAATCTCACACAAACATCAAGTTTTTTTGTCAAAAATTTCTAATCTGTCTGAACCTAGAACAATACAGGAAGCACTTAGTAATCCGAATTGGAGAATAGCAGTGAAGGAAGAGATGGGTGCTCTTTTGAAGAATAGAACCTGAGAAGTTGTTAATTTGCCAAGAGACAAGTCTACTGTTGGATGTAAATGGGTCTTCACTGTTAAATTCAAAGCTGATGGGAGTGTCGAAAGATATAAAGCGCGACTTATAGCGAAAGGATTCAGTCAGACTCACGGAATTGATTATCAGGAGACATTTGCTCCGGTAGCCAAGATCAATTCTATTCGTGTTCTACTGTCCATAGCAGCAAACCGTGATTGGTCCTTACATCAGGTCGACGTTAAAAACGCCTTTCTAAACGGTGAATTAGAGGAAGAGGTATTTATGGATATTCCACCAGGATTTGAGAAGAAGTTTGGAGAAGACAAGGTGTGCAGATTGAAGAAATCCTTGTATGGGATCAAGCAATCTCCTCGCGCCTGATTTGAGAGGTTTGGAAAGGTGATTAAAAGATATGGATATACTCAGAGTCAAGCTGATCATATTATGTTCTACAAACATTCAGAGACTGGTAAACTTGCTATACTTATTGTCTATGTCGATGATATTATCATTACAGGAGATGATGTTAGGGAAATTGAGACATTGAAAGGAAGATTGACCACAGAATTCGAGATTAAAAATCTGGGGGCTGTAAAGTACTTCCTCGGTATTGAGTTTGCCAGATCAAAGGAGGGGATTTTTATTAATCAGCGGAAGTATGTACTCGACTTGCTCAGTGAAACCGGAATGCTTGGGTGCAATGCAGTTGAAACCCCAATTGAATCGAATAAAAAGTTACAAGTGACAAATGAAACAGATGGTGTTAATAAAGAACAATACCAGAGACTGGTGGGAAGGCTAATCTACCTTTCACACACTCGTCCTGATATCGCTTTTGCTGCTAGTGTGGTAAGTCAGTTTATGCACTCTCCAAATTCTCATCACTTGGAGGGTGTGTATCGAATCCTTAGGTATCTGAAGAGAACGCCTAGAAAAGGACTACTGTTCAAGAAAAATGGACACTTACAGATAGAAGCATTTACAGATGCAGATTGGGCTGGGAGTGTTACAGATAGAAGGTCAACCTCAGGGTACTATACTTTTGTAGGAGGAAACTTGGTAACCTGGGGGAGTAAGAAGCAAAGTGTCGTGGCAAGAAGCAGTGCTGAAGCTGAATTCAGGTCTGTGGCTCATGGGATATGTGAAGTTCTATGGATTAGAAGAATTCTTGGGTAGTTAAAAATTCATAGTCCACCACTAATGAAGGTGTACTGTGATAATAAGTCTACAATCGTCATCGCCCACAATCCTGTCCTTCATGATTGAACAAAGCACGTAGAGATAGACAAGCACTTCATTAAGGAAAAGATTGACAGAGGAGATATCTGCATGGTGTACGTTCCTTCCAACAACCAAGCAGCGGATATTCTGATGAAAGGTCTTCATAAAAGACAGTTCGACAGTTTAGTTTGCAAGCTGGCTCTGAAAGATATTTTCATGTCAACTTGAGGGGGAGTGTTGGAAAAAGTCAATTGATTTACAGAATTAATTTTCCTTTTATAGATTATTGTGTAGCTGTACAAATCTTGCATAGTTAGCTGTGTAATGTAATAGGAAATAGCTGTAAACCAATTAGCTAGTTTCCTTATTTAGGAGGTGGTATTCCTATAAGAAGATGTACCGTGTAAGGTATCATATAGAAAAAAATATTTTTCCCTTCTTTGTTTCGGTTTTAGAGTCAGATGCTAGAAAATTCATTTCTAATGGATAATGCTATAAAGAAAAATATTCTGATAAAGACATTCTTTAGTAATATCATCATGACTCTCGAAATTATGTGCGGTAGCAATACCAAACCAAATACTACGAGTAGTGGGGTCATGAGCTAAGCCTTGGCTAAGATTGTCTTCATCTCTTATTTAAAAAAAGACACTCAAATTAGAAGCACCGGGAAATTTATTTGTGCTTGGTGGAGCAAGATTTGTTACTTGATAAGATAATGACTTTAGCAATATTTTACAGACCGTAATGTGTGAGTTACTATAAAAAAATTCTATAGTAGTTATTTTGATAAACAAAACCTTTTCATTGATCATAAATCAATTACAAGGGAAACAGGACGAGAAATCCTCAGCAACAATAAGACAACAGAAAATGAAAATAATCCATACAAAACTTAACTGCCAATCCAGGTCTCTCTAAACTATTCTAGTCCTCATCTATGTTGATTAACTCTATTCTAGTCTCTCTAAACTCATATAGTTTGAACATATATGTTCATAATATTACAAGTCTTGTTCAGCACCCTCATTTCGTTTATGTGAAATTGTGTCCTTAACTATTAAATGATATTTTACATTTACTTCTGACTATTTAATTCTTATGATTTTTGCTTTCCTGAATTAGGCAATTCTTTCTACTAATAGGGGTCAAAGAACTTTACAGTCATTTGATTCGTACAAGAGGTCTCTTGTTGAGGTGATTATTATGCATCTTTTCTTTTCCGCTTCAGATTTGTGCTTAATTCCAGTACTATTATCTCTCACCTTGTTACCTTGGCTAAGTGACTGAATCATAATTTACAAGTCCAAGGTTCAAAGGTGACTGTATAACACAATTCTGTGGCAATTGTTCCTCAATTTTAACATTTGCTTGAGAGGAAACTGATGGTAAAAATAGTTTGTAAAACTCATGTGAAAAAATTCTCTTTCTGCAGGTTCACTCAAAGGGTATTAATTTTGACCTAGTAGAGAAATATCTATCAGAACTGGAAAGGAAATTCAAAGGTATCTGGTGATATGTTTTGAAAACTCACTCTTCTTACGTAAGGGGTGATGATTTAAACTGTAATGGTATAGGATAAAGAGTTGAATACATGTTAGAGGGTTCTTTGAATGATCACTCATAAGTATCGGTCTCTACTTTCTCTTCTTGCCAACTTTCAGAAGCATGCTATCTCATTTTTTGTCATTTGAACTTCCATGTTCACGAGAACATGAATGCGACTGGAAAATATAAATTGCCAACGTAGGTTTATAAAATTCCCTCCCATTATCTTCCTCTTCACAAAATTTCAATTACCATATGGATATTTGCCTGCCTCTGTCCATCTTTTCTGATCTTTTTCTTGTTGTATGCTTCGTCTATTTTACATGCTATGATTCCGTGAATTTTCTATTAGCCAAAGCCATGTCATTGGATGATTCAACTCGGTGGGAGACACGTGGTAAAAGTTTTGAGACATGGATGTGTCCGCTTGCCTACATGCTATGTGGCTACTGTAATGATGTGATTTTAAGGTATTAATAATTATTTACTTTTATGAATTATAGGTCTATTAAGGTTTATTATTGCCAGCATGCATTTAACCAAACAAATTTATTATATTGACGTGCTGCTTTCAGATTATGCCAGGAGGTTGTTTTTCAGAAAGCTGAAGTTGCAGAGCTTCTATTTCCAAGTATTTTTGTCAATTTGGCAGGGAGGAAGAACATAGATATTAATCTTCAGCAATTGATCTCCTCAAAGGTTGTTTTTGAGCTCTTATAATTTCAATTTTTTGGGATTAATGGTTACATAGCCTTTTTTTAATTAGTTTTTTAATAAATGGCCCAAGTTTTTAAAAATTAGTTTAAAGGTACAAGTTTTTAAAATTAAAAGGGCCTTTCCCACCCTTAAAATGGTCAATCAATTTTATAAATGGTCAACCATATTGCTAGTTAATCACTCAATTATTGATTGACCATATTGTTGGTTAATCACTGATTGACTATATCATTAGTTAAGAACTGATTGACTATATCATTAGTTAATCATTGATTAACTATCGTTAAATCACTGATTGACCAATATCGGTGATTGACCATCGGTAAATCACTGATTGACTGATTGACCATCGGTAAATCATTGATTGAATCACTGATTGATCATAAAATGAATCACCGATTTTTGTAGTCAATATTAATCATAATTAATCATTAATTGATCATAAACAAAATCAACAATTTTTCGGTTAATCAGGGATTAACTATGCTAAATCACTAATTTACCATTAAAAAAATAATCAAGAAAAACCAAACCATTCTCTCCCTCCCTCTCTTCTCTTCTCCCACACGATTTTGTCTTGATTGTGGTGTAGAAGATGACAGTAGAGGTGGTGGCAGCGTGCCGCAAGCACGGGTGACGAATTGGCAATTCTTATGGCTCTGATCGGACAATCAGATTTGGAGCGGGAGATTAGATCAGACGGCTTTGATCCAACCAATCTGAGGCCACGCTTGAAGCTTTGACGAGAATTGGGCTGGGCGACAGATGGAGACGAGATAGTGGTGGCTCGTGTGGAGATACACTATGGAAGCATGATTGGAGTTACGAGATAGTGAGATCGGAGTGTCGGCCATTTTAATTGCGGTTGTGATCTCTTCCCAGACTCCATTAACATGTACACCTTGTTGATGGGTCGTTGGTTTTCGTCGGCATCACAGAAGCTCAGTCGTAGTCTGAGAGGAGCGAGATATAAGGGGGAGAAAGAGGGGTGGTGTTTGAAAAAAATGAAAATTTATTGACCAAAACATACATATTAGGCCATTTAACTAAATAAAAGAAAGTTGGATTATTATCAGATTAGGTAATTAAAATAGGCCACCTACCCTAATTTTCTCACGTTTTTATTTGTTGTTTACATTAGTTTATATTTTATTTTATTTTATTTTATTTTTTGACCTCCTTTTGTCTAGCATTCATTTAGTAATCATTATACGTATTGGTTAAGATTTTACGAATTTGTGTTTGGATCAATTTGACTCTAGACATTGCACTAACCCGAAAAAATGTGATCTTAGAAAGGAATGAATTGGTTGTTTCTTTATTATAGTCTCTCATTTGGGATGAAACACGATTGATGAACTCCATAAAATAGATGAGAGATATTAATGGTTTGTGTGGAAATATTCTTGGAAATATTCTCCTAGGAATATTCTTGGTATTTAGGATCCTAGGAAGTATCTACCTAGGAATATTCTTGTTATTTTAGGATCCTAAAGTTTAGGAAGTTTCTCTTATTTGAATGTTTTCTTTTTTAGATTTTGTAGACTTGCCTATATAAGGCAACCCTTGTAACCGGGTTATTTTTTAGAAAATAAAAAAAGTTTTGCAGTGTTTTATTCTTCCTTGTTTTTCTCCTTGGTTTGTTTGTGTTCATGGTATCAGAGCCTGGACCAAACATTGGGTTCTAGAAAATAATGTATAGGAAGGCTTTGACTGGAGCAAGCAGAGGTGATGTTGCTGAGAATGCCTCGAGCGTCTCTCAGATAACCTTTAAAATTGCTCCCACTACTATTTCTGAAAATTTAACTCATTCCTCTCTACAAATCACTACTCAAAAATTAAATGGAAAAAATTTCCTCAAGTGGTCTCGATCTGTGTTGATGGTGATCAAGGGAAAAGGGAAATTAGGATATCTAGACGGTTCAATTGCCATGCCAAAAACAGATGACCCAGGCTATGCAAATTGGGAGGCTCAAAACTCTATGGTGATGGCATGGCCAATCCATTCAATTGAAGACAACATTGCAGACACATACATCCTATTTCCTACGGCCAAAAAGATATGGGATGCAGTCAATATGGCTTATTCAGATCTAGAGAATACATCTCAGATGTTTGGCTTAAGGACAGGACCAGGGATCTGAGGTAGGGGGAGAACAATGTTACTCAATATTATCTTGAGTTAACAAAGTTATGGCAAGAACTGGACCTATTCAAGTCACCTGCTTGGAAGGATCCGGAAGATGCAATCATTTACAAACAGATGGTGGACCAAGACCGTGTATACGATTTTCTTGCAAGATTAAACAAAGATTTAGATGAAGTCAGAGGACTTTTATTAGGAACGAGATCGCTTCCTCAAATTGAAGAGATTTTTTCCGAAGTTCGTAGAGAGGAATCAAGGAGACATGTGATGCTTGAGGGTGACCAAACAATTATGGAGAACTCTGCCCTTGTTATTCGCGGGCATGAGAATCAAGGAAAACCTAAGGCAAATAAAAAATGGTGTTATCACTATAAAAAACCCTATCACACCAAAGAAACCTGTTGGAAGTTACATGGAAAGCCTGCAAATTGGACACCAAGTCGAAACCGTGGCAAAGGATTTTAGGCTGTCACAGAAAAGCAAACCGAGACGGAATCCTATGTTGTAGCATTCACTAAGGAATAGATGGAGCAATTGAGATAGATGATGTCATAGTCTCATCTTTCCTCTTTAATGACCCAAACAGGTACAGCCCTAACTGTTTCCGGAGGCTTAAAAGAAAAAGGTGAGCCATGGATTATTGACTCTGGGGCTACAGATCATATGACTGGAAGTGCAAAACTTTACATCACATATGTTCCTAGTCCAGAAAACCGAAAGGTGCAAATTGTAGATGGTACTGCTTCAGTGGTGGCTGGTGTTGGTAATGTTAAAATTGGGCTGAATGTTATTCTTAAAGGGGTTTTGCATGTTCCAAATTTGAACTTTAATCTCCTGTCTTTTAGCAAGATTTGGATTGTGTAGTAAATTTCTCCTTTTCTATTTTTGTTTTTTAGGACCGGTTATCGAGGAAGATGATTGGCAGTGCCTATACTACTGCGAGGATGATTCTGTCATTGGTGGTCAAGCTCAACTGGTTACAAGCACTTCACTTTCTAGAATTCAACAAATTATGTTATTGCATTATAGACTAGGACACCTGAAATCAGAATATGTTTTTATGAATTCTGAGATAATTTTCCATTACACAAGACTGGTTTATATACAGCTCAAGGGAACACAAAATAAGGAAAGAAACCTCCTAATTACAGCCACATAAAAAACTATGATACAGTTTTCTTATTTACCTAAACTATAAACGGCTAACTATGGGAAGAAAAAAGAAAGTTTACATATATATATTTACAGCTAATAAAACGTAATCTTCCAACACTCCTCATCAAGCTTAGGAATAGATATTTCGCATTCCAAGCTTGCAAAGAAGATTTTCGTGACTTGATCTCAACAAGCTCTTAGTAAGAACGTCCGCTTCTTGCTCCTGAGTAGGGATATAGCAAAGGTTGATTCTTCCTTCATCGATCTCATTCTTGACAAAGCTCCGATCTATTCTAACATGCTTCATGCGATCTTGTTGGACTGGATTATTTATTATGCTGATGGCTGACTTGCTATCACTGTATAGCTCAGGAAAGGATCTGGGTAGTTTCAAATCTTGTAGTAACCTTTCTAGCCAAATTAGTTCACACACCCCTTGTGCTATTGCTCTGAACTCTGCCTCAGCACTACTTCTAGCCACCACTGTTTGCTTCTTACTCCTCCAAGTAACCAAGTTTCCCCACAACTTGGTACAGTACCCGGATGTTGACTTGCAATCTTCACTTCCAGCCCAATCTGCATCAACATAACCTTTAATACTCCTATCTTCAGCTTTTAGGAACATCAACCCCTTACCAACCGTTCCTTTGAGATATCTCAAAATGTGATTCACAGCTTCTAAGTGCCTTTGAGTAGGAGAGTGCATGTATTGACTTACTACACTCACAGCATAGGCAATATCTGGTCGAGTAAGAGACAAGTAGATCAACCTTCCCACCAATCGCTAGTATCTCCCTACATCAACCAGTGCTTCTGCACCTGCAACCTTACTTTTCCATGCCTTCTCGAGTGGGGTCTCAACCGGTTTGCACTGCAATTTTCCTATTTCTTTCAACAAACCAAGTATGTATTTCCTTTGAGAAATGAAAATACCTTCTTTGCTCCTGACAACTTCCATCCCAAGAAAGAACCTCAATGGCCCCAAATCTTTAACCTCAAACTCCTCCTTCAACTTGCTCTTAAGCCTCAGAATCTCATCCTCATCATCACCTGTGAGAATTATGTCATCAACATACACGATAAGAATAGCTCTCCTGTTCGAGTTCCCCACCTTAATAAATAAAGTATGATCGGCTTTTCCTTACTGGTATCCTAACCGAGTGAGAGTCGAGTTGAATTTTGTGAACCATGCCCTTGGAGATTGCTTTAGGCCATATAGCGACTTTTTCAGCTTGCAGACTTTTCCTCTTTCTTCTGGTTTCTCGAATCCTGGAGGCACCTTCATATACACTTCCTCATCAAGATTGCCATTCAAAAATGCATTCTTAATGTCAAGCTGATGCAAATTCCAATCCAGATTGGCTGCAATGGATAAGAGAACACGTATGGAATTTAACTTGGCTACAGGGGCAAATGTCTCATCATAGTCTATCCCATGTGTCTGCGTATACCCTTGAGCAACTAGGCGAGCTTTGTACCTCTCTACTTCTCCGGTGGCCTTGTACTTCACAGTGAACACCCATTTACTACCAACAACCTTTTTTCCTTCAGGCAAATCGACTATCTCCCATGTCCCATTTGCCTGTAAGGCTCTCATCTCCTCCTGTACAGCATCCTTCCATCTTGGATTCTCTAAGGCCTCATAGATGTTCTTTGGAGTCTCTATTTCATCAATCTTTGCTGTAAAGGCCCTGAACTCAGAAGATAGCTGTTTACAGGTCACAACATTAGAGATTGGATATTTAGTACACGACCTTACCCCTTTCCGAACTGCAATAGGTTGATCCAGATCATCTACCGTAGGAGACAACTTTTCCATCGGTATTCCTGGAACCGGTTCTTGGTTGGATGACTGGCTCAGCTTAGAGATCAATGGTCTGCGGGAATAAACTTGCAACGGTTTCTGGATTGGTAACACTTCTCTTTGGGACGTAGGAGTAGGGACAGGTCTAGGTTCATCCCCAAACAGTTGATTGGAGACTTCTTCAACAACGGGTACAGGAAGAAACTGACTTGCATATTCTGGCTCAGAATTTTCTGTATTGGAGATTACGGATATGGATGGCGGGGATGACTCAGATATGGCTTGAGTTATTGGTAATGACATAGTTAAACTCCACATTGGATCCCAATGGCTTTCCCCCCCAAAACTCTCTTTTTGAGACCTATCTGTTGAGTAATAACATTGATCCTCAAAGAAAGTTACATCACACGATACAAAAAATTTCTTAAGGGTAGGTGAATAACATTTGTAGCCCTTCTTAGTTGGGGAGTATCCTACAAAAACACACTTAAAGGCTTTGGGATCGAGTTTACTTCGACCAGGTAGGTTGTTGTGGACAAACACAGTACACCCGAATACCTTTGGAGACAGGGAGTTAAACAGGTTGGTGTTTGGAAAACTGTCTTGAATGACACTAAGAGGGGTTCTAAATTTCAGGGTTTTTGAAGGTAAGCGGTTTATCAGATGTGTTGCTGTAAGAATTGCTTCTCCCCAGTAATGATTAGGAAGATAACCTGAAAACATAATTGATCTAGTAACTTCCAACAAATGACGATTTTTTCTCTCCGCAACCCCATTTTGTTTTGGTGTATCTACACAGGAACTTTGATGATAAATACCCTTTTCTCTTAAGTACTCACCAAACACATTTGAAAAATACTCTCATCCATTATCAGTCCTAAGAACTTTAATATTGGACTCAAACACGGTTTGAACAAACTTGTGAAACTGTTTAAACCAGAACAAAGTTTCGGATTTTTCTTTCATCAAGTATACCCAACAAGCCCTTGAATGATCATCAATAAAGGTAATAAACCACTGAGTCCTAGTTAGGTTCATTGTCCTAGAGGGACCCCAGATGTCACTATGGATTAAATGAAAGGGTTTTGAGGGTGTATATGGACGTGGTTGATAATAAGCTCTGGATTGTTTGGCAAGTACACAATGCTCACAATGAAACAAAAATTTCTCTTTATTAATGAACAAATTTGGGTACAAAGTTTTCATATAAGAGAAACTTGGATGTCCTAAACGTTGATGCCATAACATAATCTCAGACTCGGAAATAACAGACAGAAACCTTTTATTTTTGATGACAGACTCTTTTTCTTTGAAGAGGTAGTACAGACCATCTCTCTTTTCAGCAGTGCCAATCATCCTCCCCGAAGTACGGTCCTGAAATTCACAATGGGTAGGAAAAAACGTTATTACACAATCCATATCATTAGTTAACTTACTAACTGAAAGAAGATTGTAAGTTAACTTAGGCATATGCAACACTGATTCTAGAATCATATTTGGTAAGCGAACCGTTCCTCTTCCTATGACTGGTGACATTTTTCCATCAGCAACCCAGACATTAATCATCTTATTGTTTTTGTCATACTCATCAAAAACTTGCAAAGATCCTGTCATATGATCGGAAGCTCCTGTGTCAACAATCCAACAATTTTCTGGATGCTCTTTACCTGTTTGTGCCGTGGTTGCTATGGGATTTTGTGTTTCGGCTCCTCCTGATGGGGTATTAGCAGGTTTGGCCTGATTTAGGAGTTGGCGTAACAAGTCTATTTGTTCAGCCGAGAAGCTCACATTCGAGGTGTTGCCTGCATTGGATTCTGCTAAATGGGCTGCCTTATTTTGACCACCACGCTGTCCTCCTCGTTGTGACTTTAGTTTGAAATTGGCAGGTTTCCCATGTAGATCCCAGCATTGTTCACGAGTATGGTATGGCTTGTTGCAGTAGTCACAACGCACGAACTCCTTGGATTGAGAGCCACGGCCATCTCTTTGCTCCTCTCGGCCTCCTTTTTGTTTGCTGACCACAAGTGCTGAGCTTTGAGTCTCCATAACCGATGCAGCCTCTCCACCATTAGGATTCATCATTACACGCTTCCTGCTTTCTTCTCTTCTCACTTCAACAAATGATTCACGAAGTGTTGGAAAAGGCTTCATCCCAAGCAGTTGTCCCCGTACCTCATCAAGGCTTGGATTTAATCCTTGTAAAAAATCAAAAGTACGTTCTTTCTCTAGCATCTTAGCAAACTTTGCTTCATCATTGGTGCACTCCCAACCTGTTTCATAAAAGAGATCCATCTCTTGCCATAATTCCAACAAGGAATTATAATAATCCGTGACAGAGAGATTTCCCTGTCGAGTGTTTCGAATCTTGGACCTTATCTCAAAGCATTGAGATGTATTTTCTAGATCCGAATAGATTTCTTGAACAGCATCCCAAACCTCCTTTGCCGTCTTGTAAAACAGATAAGTTCTTCCAATGCTTGGCTCCATGGAGTTGATAAGCCAAGCCATGACGATAGAATTTTCTGCCTCTCAAGTGCTGAAATTCGGTGATGTGTTTTGTGGAACTTTGACAGATCCTGTTAAGTATCCAGCCTTTCCCCTTCCACGGATTACTAGCATAACTGATTGAGACCATTCACGAAAATTCTGTCCATTAAGTTTATGCTGAGTAATCTGTAAGGAGTGGCTGTCAACAGTTGTTGATGAACCTGCCATTGTTGCTGGAGTTGCTTGACCCACCATGGTTGAAGAGGATGAAGAAATCTGCTTTTCTCTAGACATTTTTTAAGGACGAGACTATTTCTGGATTGAAGAAATCTGGATTGAGGTTATTAGGGCCGGAAAGGCTCTGATACCATGAAATCAGAATATGTTTTTATGAATTCTGAGATAATTTTCCATTACAGAAGACTGGTTTATATACAGCTCAAGGGAACACAAAATAAGGAAAGAAACCTCCTAATTACAGCCACATAAAAAACTATGATACAGTTTCCTTATTTACCTAAACTATAAACGGCTAACTATGGGAAGAAAAAAGAAAGTTTACAAATATATATTTACAGCTAATAAAACGTAATCTTCCAACGACACCCAAGTTTTCAATATTTGAAATTTTTGTATCCCTCTTTGTTCAAGAATAATGAGAAATTTCAATGTGAAATCTGCCAATTAGCCAAACATACTCGTGTTCCTTTTCCCCTTGTACCTTACCATGCATCTAAAACCTTTGTTTTGATTCATAGTGACATTTGGGGGCCTTCCAAAATTTCAAGTTTAACCAATAAAAGGTGGTTTATAATTTTCACTGATGACCATACTCGAGTTTGTTGGGTTTATCTTTTTAAGGAAAAACTAAAGTTAGGAATATTTTTGAGCAATTCCATTCAATGGTCAAAACACAATTTGATCAAAACATCAAAATGCTGTGTACTGATAATGGAATCGAATTTTTTAATGCCATTTTGGGTGATTTTGTGACCAAGTGTGGGATTATCTATCAGAGTTCGTGTGTTAGCACACCCCAACAGAATGGAGTGGCCGAGAGAAAAAATTGTCACCTTTTAGAAGTTGCTAGATCCTTACTATTTACAGCCAACCTATCTAAACAGTTTTGGGGAGATGCCATTTTAACAGCAATTTACCTCATAAATAGGGTTCCCTCACGTACCTTAAAGTTCAAAACTCCTATAGAGTGCCTTTATGAGTCATATCTTTAATCTCGTATCTCGTCTTCTTTGGATTTACGGGTTTTTGGGTGTGTAGCTTTTGTCCATAATTTAGATCCAAATCGGGGAAAGTTTGACTTTAGAGCTCATAAATGTGTTTCTTTGGGATATTCTGGCACTCAAAAAGAGTATAGATGTTATTCTATTGAAAAGAAAAAATATTATGCCTTAAGGGATATTCGAAAATAAGCCTTATTTTTTCCAAAAATTCCTTTCAGGGGGAGGAAAAAGGGGAAACTAATTTTTGGGAACAACCAAGATTTCCAAGTTCTGAGTATCCTAAATTTTCAATGCCAAAAAATTCAAATTTTTGGGAATCATGGGAATATTTTTGGGATTTCTCTCTACCTTTAGAAACTTCAAATCTTGGCCCTAGGGATTGTGTTCCTACCAAATCTTCCTCAGAAAATCTGGGTACAAATTTGAATTCAAATGGGGTTGACTTTCCATCTTTGAATACGGGAAACCAATTGTCAAATATATCCAAACCAAACTTGCCTAATCCGAATCCTATACCCAGCCCATCTAGCCAACCTGTGCCTGAATCATAAGACTCGACCAAAGACCCACAAACCCATGAAGATTTAACATCTATAATGCAAAAACAAATAAAGGAAAGTGGTCTAGAACCATTTGATATAACCTACTCATGCAGAAAGGTCCAAAAAGTAGTAGAACAATAGAAAGTTCCTCACTGCCAAGAATCTGACTCAATAACCGTTTCTGAGAAAGATTTGGATGACCTGGAAATCCCAATTGAGTTGAGAAAGAGGGTGAGGTCGTGTACAATGCATCTTATTGCTAATTATGTTGGGTATGATCACTTATCTTATGCAGTCAAGGCCTTGGTGTCCAACATGGCAAACATTGAAGTTCCTAAAACTGTTGAAGAGGCTATGAAGAATGATGAATGGAAGCAAGCCGTGGAAGAACAGATGGGAGCTCTCGAAAGAAATGATACGTGGGAAATTGTCAAGAAACCCAGAGACAAGGTACCGGTAGGATGTAAATGGGTCTTTACTGTTAAATATAAAGCAGACGGTTAGATTGAGAGGTTTAAGGCACGGTTGGTGGCTAAAGGTTATACACAAACCTATGGGATAGATTATCAGGAGACATTCGCGCCAGTTGCTAAAATTAATTTTGTTCGTGTACTATTGTCCTTGGCTGGGAACCTTGATTGGCAGCTCCAACAATTGGATGTGAAAAATGCCTTTTTAAATGGTGACTTGGATGAAGAGGTCTACATGGAGTTGCCACCTGGGTATGATAAAGGCGGTAATAGTGAGTATGTTTGCAGACTAAAGAAGTCCTTATATGGCTTTAAACAATCTCCACGAGTTTGGTTTGACCGATTTACTAAGGTAATAAAAGGGCAAGGATACAAGCAATCTGAGGGCGACCATACGTTGTTCTATCATCACAAGAATGGTAAGATTACCGTACTTATTGTCTATGTTGATGATATTATCTTGACAGGAGATGATGTGGAAGAAGGAAACAGACTGAAAAGCAAATTGGTTGATGAGTTTGAAATCAAGGATCTTAGGGGACTTAGATACTTTTTGGGAATGGAAATTGCAAGAAACAGAAGTGGAATTTTTGTTTCACAAAGAAAATATGTTTTAGATCTTTTGAGAGAAACTAGCATGATGGGATATAAGCCTGTTGATACTCTAGTGGAGCCAAATATGAGGATGGATAAGAAACAGAGTAGTATTCTAGTAGAGAAGGGTCGATTTCAACGTCTAGTTGGTAGATTGATTTACTTGTCTCATACTAGATTGGATATCGCTTTTGCAGTCAGCCGAGTAAGCCAATATATGGATGGCCCTACAGAGACTCGTATGGAAGTAGTCTTCAGGATTTTGAGATATCTGGAACACCAGGGAGAAGCTTATGCTTTAAGAAAGACACAGACAGAGGTGTGGAAGTGTATATGGATGCAGACTGGGCCAGAGCTACTGATGATAGGAGGTCTACATCAGGTTATTGCACCTTTGTTTGGGGCAACTTGGTAACTTGGAGAAGCAAGAAGCAACCGGTGGTTGCCAAAAGCAGTGCTGAGATAGAATTGAGATCAGTGACTCACGGTATTTGTTAGATATTGTGGTTGAAAATTCTGCTGGAAGAACTAAAGATGGAAGTGACACTACCACTACGAGTCTATTGTGATAATAAGGCTGCAATAAATATCTCTCACAATCCAGTTCATCATGACAGAACCAAATATGTGGAGGTTGATAGACATTTTATTAAAGAAAAAATTGAAGGAGTCATCTGCATGACTTATGTGCCTACC
This sequence comes from Antiaris toxicaria, assembly GCA_035233585.1. NCBI lineage: Eukaryota > Viridiplantae > Streptophyta > Magnoliopsida > Rosales > Moraceae > Antiaris > Antiaris toxicaria. The sequence continues at coordinate 6,929,789 of CP141155.1, forward strand.
ACAGAGCAAGCTGCTAATGTCTTGACTAAAGCGATACCTAAGGCTCTGTTTTAAAGGTTGATAGACAAGCTAGGCATGTACAATTTGTATAGCCCAGCTTGAGGGGGAGTGTGGAAATATTCTTGGAAATATTCTCCCAGGAATATTCTTAGTATTTAGGATCCTAGGAAGTATCTATCTAGGAATATCCTTGTTATTTTAGGAACCTAAAGTTTAGGAAGTTACTCTTATTTGAGTGTTTCTTTTTATAGATTTTGTAGACTTGCCTATATAAGGCAGCCCTTGTAACTGGATTATTCATCAGAAAATAAAAAAAGTTTTTGCAGTGTTTTATTCTTCCTTGTTTTTCTCCTTAGTTTGTTTGTACTCAGTTTGGGAGTTGAATATCATACCTAGACAACCAGACAGCCGCTGATTGATGAATTTGACCGCATGGATAAGAGATATTAATAGTTTGGGAATTGAATTTTGTAATCTGATGATTTTCTCTATTTTGTTTAATATTAGACTGTCCTTTGTACTCCAACTAAAATATAAGAAAAGAAAAAAGAAAAGTAAATAAAGGAATGACCAATGTCACATCATTGAGATTCATGGAAAGGGGGGCTTTTGGACTCGTGTTTATCACTTAGTCTCTGGTATTGTTTTTCTACATAAAAGACTTACAAACTTTGTATTAAGTTGGACTATTTATCTGCCTCTTGAGCGTGAAAGTTGTTTCGTAAAATTTTTTTCCTATTCCTTTTATAATTTTTTTCCCCCTAAAGCTTATGTTCATTTACACTGGATTGAACATGATTTACCAGTTTAAGATTGGCGTTAAATGCACTACTGTTTGATTGGATAAAATGTATGATAACCGTTGTAGGAACTTTATGGCTGTGTAGTCTCTACATCCTGCGCTTTATTTTTGGAGGAAAGAATACTTATATTTTTAAATGATTGGTCAATATGCAGGTGCAAGAGCATATTTTTTCTGAATCTAATAAATTAAGCAAATCAATTCAAGTATTCTTGAATGCCCTTAATGAACTTCGGTTGTGTCATGTCATGGAAAGATCTTCTTCTGTACCTTCGAAACAAGAAAGTTCTAAGGTATATCATATTAAATTATTCACATAGGCCTATTTCAATGCTTTGAGGTTGTTATGTTCTCTCATTCACTTACTGATTAATGCATAATTTTGTCTTGGTATTTGATAAGCCTTCTAGTTATGGCTCTAAAGCACGTTCAACCTCTGGAAAGGGTAAAGATTCAGCTGCTACACGGAAGGCAATGCCAATGTCGACTTCTTTATGGAGCAAGGTAACTTTCCCTGCAAAGATGTTTGGAAACCTTCGGTTTTGGATAGGCCGCCAATCAGGTTTACATATCAAAGGAGAAGGAAGGGTGAAACAGGACAAGTGGCATAAGGATGTTTTTGGGGGCATACCTCTTACGTGAGTTGTGTGGTGATTAGTAAATATTATATATACATATATTATATATTATTTTAAAAGAAAGTTAGTTAGTCTAGGAAAAAAGGAAGTCGGTTACAATAGGGTATAAGTAGGGAATAGAGAGTGGGGGTGAGAGGGGAGGAGTTTTCTGGTTAGAGTGGAAGAGAGGTAGCACTCTCGAATCTGCTACCACCTTTCTTTCTTGTAATTTTGTCTGAACACTGGCAATACCACTGCCTGGTTTCCTTTCTTTGGTTGTTCTTCCAATTTTATTTGTCACAGGTTCCTATCACTTTCTTCTTTGATTGACTAGGGGGGCAAAAAAGTAATAATACACATAGTTTGTCACCACATCACCCACCCTTGTCTGTTTCTTTTGTTGTTTTTATCGGAGAAATATGGCTGAAGAATTGGTGGAAAGGAATATCTCCTGTGGAGTTGAAGGCTAAATCTTCCAGTGGCTTGTTTAGACCATAAAGTAGATCGAGCAAGTTCTTCTCATTTGGCCTCTTTGTAGATTTGTTTTCTTTATGTCTTTGTTTCCTTCATATTATATTCCTATTTTGAGTTTTCTATTTATCTTGTATTGATTTAATATTTTAGCTCATCTTTCTATTGCTTATAAGACAATATAAGTACATATACATATATTTTTTTACCTTTCTACATGGATCTGTTCTTATTGAGGCTGTTGTTGAATTGATTATTACTTGTGAAATAAATATGCATAATACTTTGTCAGTTTTCTTTTCATCGCTGAGAAGTATAATGTTCTCAGGTGTATTGGCTTTCCATTGACTATCTTGTTGTTGCCAAGTCAGCAGTTGTGAGTTCTGCAGCTTCTGTGCTTTACTTAAGTTTCTTTTTTCCTGTACTTCCTAGCTATTGGCTTAAGGATATTTCCATTTACACGTGTATAGACTTGTGGATCGTACTTTACTGCTGTGATATATGTGGAGCATTGGTGTGAAGAGAATTTTAAAAGACTCACACTGGGAAGCCCAGATTTCTCTGACATTGAAATGGTTAGTTGGATGTACAAGATATACTATGTCATCTGCTTTATAATTAGTGACTTTTGATATGATTTCAGGTAACTTCCAGAGGGATTTATTTATTTATTTTTTCAACGTAAAACAGAAACTTTTAATGTCCAAGTTGTTTGGAAGAAAATAACAGACCATTTTGATTTTTCTAAATACTTCATGCTTCGAACTTATAAATCTAAACTCTTTATTACTGGTCTTTTTGCTCCAGTTGCCACGTCATATTGAAATACTTGTCTCAGCAGTCACTCATATCAATGAACCTGACAGCTTATATGGGATCATCCAGTCACACAAGGTATAAAACTGAGTTCATGCTTTTTCAGCTTGTAAAATAAATAAATAAATAAATAGGGCTTAAATTCAGCTCTCAACTGTAAGAAACACCCCTCCGTACTCCCTTGCCTCGTTAACTGGTTTTGTAGTTTGTTAAGTTGAAGCATGAGTTTGTTACACAGTGATTGCTTTAATTATTTTGGCCATTTTGATTGATTTGAATTTGTTGTGAGCTTTTCGAGAATGTCTGGAAAGTTATGATCTGAATTTACTTGTGCTAGTCTATCATAATGCTAGGCGTCATGCTTTTAAGTTCTTAGAATGCCGGGGCAGTAGCATTGTGCTGGTGACAGTGAAGGTGAATAAAGAGATAATATCAGGTAGATAACTGGAGCATGTTTCTTTGATGGTAGCTTGTGCCCCAACTGCTTTACCTTGTAATGTTTCTATAGCTCAAAGAAACAACCCACAACTAACTCGTATAGTACTAATTGGATATCCAAGATTGTGGTCATGCATCATCTAATGCAAAGATGAGATGGAAAAAGGTGTTACCCGACTATTTCTACGTGGTAAAGCCTGTTGTTAAGAAATATTTATGGCCTCAATAATTATAATGCCTTCACGTAGATTCATGAAATAAGTGCATAATTCTACTGCATTTTTCTTGCTGGGTTAATGTCAACTTTTTTTTGCCCACTTGTCATGTTACTCTTTTAGCGGTGATGCAAGAAGCTTGAAACTAGAGGAACATGTATGAGGGAGCGGTGATAATCTGCTGGTCCTTCAAGCCACTGCATCATCTCCTTTTTGTTTTATATTCATAGCATTGGCTTTGTTCTCACAGTTGTGTGCTTTTTTTTCTGTCTGTTTTGTGGTGGAATTATTAGCTGACCTCTCAAATAATTATGCATGAGCATGAGGGAAAATGGGGGAAGGCTCTTGAATCTTATGACTTGCAAGTACGTTCAGCTGCCTCGGTCCAGATTGAGTATGGTTCCACAAATTCATTACTGGAATGGACTCTGCCAACAGACAATTCAGCCATTTCTACCTTACAAGATCAAATGAGGAAGCCTTATAAAGGTATCATTAGATCCTTGCAACAAATTGGTTGTACGCACACTCTGGATTTGTATTGCCAGGGTCTGACTTCAAGGAAGGTTCATATTCAGCGTGATCTGGAGTTTACTGAATTACAGGTGATATTTCTTATTATTTTTGTCTTCTAAGAAATCCACAATTAAAAATGTATTTTTTTTTCTTGAATTTTATTGCGTATTTTCTTAGAGGTTTTACTAACAATTCTTTATTTTCGTCATCAACTATTTGCAGTATGAGGCAGCTTGGCGTGCAGGAAACTGGGATTTTTCCCTGCTTTACATGGGAGATAATTCTCCAAGTCTTCAAACTAAAAGTGTTCATTACAATGAAAATCTGCACAGGTAAATGGATGAGAGTTTAGGTTTTTATTTCTAGTCGAGTAGAAAAATTAGGTGAGCGTTTAGGTTTTTATTTCTGGTCTAGTGTAAAGTGCCTAATTTTTATATTATGAAGAAAAATTTTGAATATAATTTTTTTAATAGATCATGTATCAGACCTTGGTAGCAGGAAGCATCATCATTCATTAAAAAAAAAAAAAAAAACTAGTGGTTTATCATATTTTACAAAATCATTGGTTCTAACTTCCTTTTTTTTTAATTAGCTGTCTGAGGGCGTTGGAAGACGGGGATTTCAATGTATTTCATCTAAAACTGAGAGAATCAAAGCAGGTACTTTTCATCTCCCTATTGTTTCTTTCTAAGGAAAGTTGGATTTTGAACAAGATTACTTATGCCTTGAAAACAATCAGGAACTTGTGTCCTCTGTTTCTCATGCAAGTGAAGAGAGCACTGAACACATCTACTCATCAGTTATCAAACTCCAGGTATCAAATATATCTAGCTTGCATTGCACCTTAAATATTCACTTTTGGCCACCATGGAGACTTTTTTCAAAGCATGCATTATTTCTGACTCACAAGGCTCTACCCTTCTTCAAAATGCTTGGTTTTCAAATATATTTTTCTCCTAACATATTCTTGATATTAGATTTTAGATAATCAATTAATTTGCATGCTGTTTGTATAGATGGAAGATTTAGCTTAGTCATGGCCAGGTGCAATAAATTTGGAAATAATTGTTCGACTAACATTTCAATAAAAAAATAATAATAAAGCAATTTGTCCAACTATCATAGTGGAATAAGAAAAATCCTGTTTCTCGTGGCTACAAGATTTCCTATATTTCTGTAATTGAAATTAGCTATCTAGAGAACCTTGAAACCATGAAATTCAACGATGAATGGTTAAAAAAAGCTTCAGACCTCCTGTACATTACTGGTGTCCGGTCCCTAAATTATGTATTATTTTAGTTATTAAAGTTATGTATTTGATCTTTTAAATTTTCTGCCCTTATGCAGATTCTTTATCATCTCGGTATTGCTTGGGATCTACGATGGAGGACGCCTACACGTGAGGGAACAAAATTCTATTCAAAGAAGCAAAAAGTGGTTTCAGGACCTGTAATTCCGACTGTGGATCAGGTATCGAAGTTTATGAAACTCACTTCCTGGTAAATGAATAGCATTTTCCTTCATTTTACTCAGTTCGGTTGAGTATGCCACCTATTTCCTCTGATTCATAAGCTACTAGCCCAAAAGCCCGTCTCTGAGCTAGCCTAACAGTAGAAGTGCTGGCCGGTGGAAGATACCAATGAGAGGTGGTCAGAGATACAGAAAAGCCTTATCAAATATAATGCATGCATGTAGGATGCACATCATGGCATGTTCAAGAGCATGCGAAAACAGAACTGGTAGAAAGACCATGGGTGGGCTTGGATAACTACGATGTGGTAAAATATATAAGATGGCCTCATTAAGAAATATCACACATCATTTTGTCTTTGTGGGTCTAGAACAACGGAATTTCTAACCCTCCACATAAAGACTAAGCCAATCCACCCAGTAAACTCTGCGTAGGAAAAAAGAACCATGTGATCCAAAGATAAGCCCCACCAGAAGCTACATGAATATCATAATGAGCTTCCTTTTTTTTTTTTTTTTGGTATTCAGACAACAAGTTGATGCCTTTTGTACAAGTTATATTATAAAGAAGGGAACGACATTATTATTCAGTTAAAAAAAATAAGAGAACAAATTAAAAGGAAACAGAAATAAGAAAACAGGCATTTAAAAAATGGTGTAAGAATCAGTAAGAAAATTTTGCGATTTTGTTGTGTAAATCAATAGTTTAAATAAAAGGAAATAGAAATTGATTAGCTTTTTTGATTGAATTAGGTCAGAGCAAATTTTGCATACCACTAAACTTGGCTCAAGATACTTTGCGTACTGATAAGGATGTTTGACCTGTATTTTAGAAAAGATTTCAATTCTTTTGTTTGCATGTGCCCCAACTTAACAATCGTAGTTTTAGAATTTATTTCTATAAGAATCTGCTGAGCTATTTTGGTTGCCTGTTATTGACATGTTGAACGGTTCATATTTTATTTGCTGAAAAAATTAGCTACGCACTTTTGTTTGGAGATACTATATCACAGCTTTTCTTAGGGGCAAAATTCCCTTACATGTGAAAGCTAAACATGTAATAAATGTAAACAAATTTAGATATTTTTCTGGGTGACTAACATATATTTATGATTGTCAAGTAGTTGTCTTGGCTGAATAGAGATTGGAGTTCTATTCTGAAACGAGGGCACTTGCATATGAACTTGTTAGAACCATTTATAGCCTTCAGGAGAGTTCTACTTCAGATCTTGAGTTGTGAAGACTCTACTATGCATCATCTTTTGCAATCTGCATCTACTCTTCGCAAGGTATTTTATCATTTCATTTTTAGGAGAACTGATCTTAGCTCCAAATTTTTTATTTCTTATTATGCTTGTGCTCCTCTTAATTTACCAGGGCTCTAGATTCTCTCAAGCTGCTGCGTTCTTGCATGAGCATAAGCTCCTCAGTGTTAAATCCAGAGAACAAGATTCATCCTTGTATTGGCTTGGAAGGGTACAAAATAACACTGCTCTTTCCATATCTCCTAAAGAGCCTAGTTTGTGCCCTCTGAGTTGTATAAGTCCGTCATTTTCTTTTCCTTTCTATTTTTATACCCTGCACAGTTGACTGCATCTGAATTCTTTTTTTTTTCTCCTTTTTTCCGTAACATAATTTTGGAATGTTAAGATTTATTCTTTGGTAACTTCGCTTCTTAAATTTGACATTTCATAAGTGCTTTTAGAGTTTGCACGTTACCACTTTCTTAGAATCCACAGGAAATATTTAATTGGTTTTCTATATTATTCATGCCATTCTTTACGCACTTTCCATAATTAGGTCGACCAACATTTTCCTTTTTCTCCATCCATGTTGTTTCAGTTTAATTTTACTAGTAGTTTATTAGGTTTTATGATTTTATATGTTGAATATTTAAGATTAGATTGAGGACCTTTTCTGGAATATTTGGTGAAAACACTGTTTAAATTACGTTAGTTTATGTGTACATAGCGTTTGACACAAAGATCTCAAACGTGCAAAAGTGTTGGTGTTTCACTTTCTTTGTTCCTGGCTGAAACGTTTCTGTTAAGTGAATGTGTTACTGGTGTTAACTATTTGCATAATTTCAGCTTGAAGAAGCAAAGCTATTGCGTAGCCAAGGGCAGCATGAGGTGGCTATCAGCCTTGCAAAATATATTTCACAAAATTATCAATCAAATGAAGATTCTTCAGATGTGTATCGTTTGGTTGGGAAGTGGCTGGCAGAAACTCGATCGAGCAAGTTATATCACTTTCACATAATTTGGGATTTAGTTTTTTTGCCATCAACAGAATGCTGATATTTTTTCTGTTTTCCATTTTTTAATGCAATGTTTGTGATGAAAATTCAGCTCGAGAACTATCTTAGAGAAGTATTTAAAACGTGCTGTCTCCCTTGCTGAGAATGAGAGAACTGCAAACAAGAAGTCCATAGAAAGGCAAGGCCAAGCTCATTTTCATCTCGCACATTATGCAGATGCTCTTTATAGGAGTTATGAGGAAAGACTCACCTCCAATGAATGGCATGCAGCAACACGTTTAAGGAAACACAAGGTGACTCAAATCAACTTCCGAACTTCACCTGACATTATGTTATATTCATAGGTCTCGTAACAGAATGTTAATACTTGTGCTACAGACAATGGAGTTGGAAGCACTTGTTAAACGGCTAAAAAGTTCAAAGGTAAAGCTCAAATCCCTAATCTATTTCCTTTTTTATTGTTTCTTGCAACAAGTACCACACCGATAAAAGCTTTTTAATGCCCCCTAAGCCAATAGGTCGGCCGTAGCATAATTATCATGAAGTTTGGATGATCATGGTGGTTATGCTTACAATCAATCTTCTATAAAAACCCCCATGGTGTATAATATGAATATGTTCACTTGCATCATCAATTATGCTTCTTAAATCTCACTTAATATGAATAATACTGCATGAAGATAAATGATCGCAACATAAACTTTGATTTCGATCCCTTCAATTTGTCTGAGAACATCGAGACACTCAACAACACTGAGATCAACCAACACTGCACCAGATAAACTACAATTCGACGGTAGGAAAAGGGATTAAGCAGACAACTAATCAATAAGGACATCAAAGTCATATATGCATAATTATGAATAGTCACTCCAAGTGCTCATGATTATTCATGTCTATTTATTATCTCTTTTTTTTACTATTTACTTATAGGGGGATAAGACAGACTATTCAATTAAAATACAAGAGTTGCAAAAGCAACTTGCAATGGACGGGGAAGAGGCCGAAAAACTGCAGGTATATTCCTTTGTGTGAATTAAGATTTAGGCATCCTTCATAATCCGGAGATGAAAATTGCAGGAAATAGCATTTTTATGAGACTAAATTAAGTAACTTGCGTGATTTAAAATATTTGAAGTAAATAGAAGTATATATGAAATTGGATTTATAGTTAAATAGCCTTTTTTTAACAAGTTATTTAACAAATGATCTAAATTTTTAAAAATTAGTTAAAATGCCATTTTTCTTAAAATGGTTAATTAATTTGTTAAATGGTCAATAGTTATAATATAAATTATAATATTAGTCAATATAAATTATCAATTTTCTTAGTCAATCACTGCTTTGCCAATAGTTAATCACTAATTGGTCAAACATGGAAAAAATGACAAATGGCCATTTTGCTAAATTAAAAAAAAAGTGTGGTTATCTATTAGATTGGGTGACCAAGATAGGTCTCCGAACCTAATTTTCCATATGAAATTTACTAGGTAAATTATCTATTTACTAGAAGTAAAATAACCATTTACGTATAAATTTGCTGTTTCCTGTTATTTACTCTAAATTAAAAAAAAAAGCTATTTACCCTAATTATTTACTATAAAAATGCTATTTATTTATTCCACAACCCACCCCAGCCTAACACCCCCACAACCTCTCACCCTTTCTCTTTCTTTCCTTATTGCGGGGAGATTAAGAGTTAAGTTCATTAAAACAAATAAAAGAAAATCTGATTCAAGCTCTTTTCAGGATGACAGGGACAACTTTCTCAGCCTAGCATTGGAGGGATATAAACGTTGTTTGGTTGTTAGTGACAAGTATGATGTTAAAGTGGTATATACTTCCTCCCAGGCATATATTACTTAGTGGGGCTTTTTTCCCTTCCATGACTTTGTTACGAATAAAAATTTTCTCTCGAATATTGTCAGAGACTTTTTGCTTTTTATTATCCTTAATATCTTTATTTTCTTTTTAGTTGAAGACATCTTTCTTTTCTTTTCTCTTTTTTTTTTTTTTTCGGTAAAGATAGAAGACATTGTTACAATTGTAAATGTAAATTAGTTTGAGATACTAACTACTGTTCTTTCAGATGTTTCGATTAGTTTCACTGTGGTTCAGTCTATCTCACAGACAAGATATTGTTACTAGCATGCTTGCTACTAGTAATGAGGTACACAAGAAATAACAGAGTTAGCTGTTTAGTATATAGCTTTTCCAAGTATTCCATATTGGTTCCTAATTTCTTTTCAACCACATGACAGGTTCAGTCGTTCAAATTTATACCTCTCGTCTACCAAGTTGCTTCACGAATGGGTAGCTCAAAGGACAGCTCAGGGCCTCAGAGTTTCCAGGTTATGAGCGAACCTTTACTTGTTTTTCTCTTTGTTCTTTCATGCAAATTTTTGGAGTGTTGGGGTTGGTTTTAATTTCAACTTTGGCCTTCTGCAGTTTGCATTGGTTTCTCTTTTGAAGAAAATGTCTATTGATCATCCATACCATACCATCTTTCAGGTATTGGTTTTATTTATGTTCAACTGATACTTCCAAACACTACGCTTTCTCCTATCCTAACAGTCTAAGTAGGCTCCTTTTTTTTTTTTTTTTGGGGGCGTCCCATGGTAGCTTCTAGCACTCGCAAATGGTGATCGTATAAAGGACAAGCAACGGAGTAGAAACTCATTTGTGGTGGATATTGATAAAAAGCATGCAGCAGAGAATCTTTTAGAGGAGCTATCAGCATATCATGGCCCTACTATTAGACAGGTAACTTGTTTTATTTTCCTGCATTCAATGTTCTGTTCCCTTCTACTTGTATTTACATCTTAATGAACTAATATAATCTTTTGTTTTAGTTTTTGTTGTTGTTGGTTTTTTTTTTTGATTATTTTTTTATGATGCTTGTTTCATGCTCACCTTATTTGTATTTATAATGGATATGCGTATAGATGAAACAAATGGTGGAGATCTATATCAGACTTGCTGAACTAGAAACAAGAAAAGAGGTTAGTGAAATAAAAATGAAGTGGATATTTCTGTCTAGCTTTCATATTTTGATACGTGATTCTGGTTCTCGTTTGATTCCTATTAAAATGAAAGAGGTGCACAAGTTCCTAAAGCTACTACTTTGACTTGATTTTATCAACAGGATACCAGTAAAAGAGTTGGGCTACCCAGAGATCTACGTAATCTTCAACCATTGGAACTTGTAAGTACGATATTAATATGGGGAAAATTTTCCATTCAACTGATCTTTAAATTTTACTTGAATCACCTAGATTTTGAAAAATATGTTTCTACGAGCAAAGAAAAATAAAATAAAATAAAAGTGAAGCAATTCCTTGTAAACTGATGATAATTTACGAAGTAATAGCTCTACAAGTTTATGGGTATCAAGTTTGAGAGCAAACTAGCGATTTTTTTTTTTTTTTGTTGGCAGAACTCTGTTATAAAGAGAAATTCCTGGAGAATCAAAAAATCAGTTTCGGTTTTCCCTTGGATGTAATCATGCTCTACCACATGAAATATGAAAGTGTTAACCAGACGACCCTTTTTATAGTGTTTTTTGGAAATAGATTGTGATTACGCTTTGCAGGGAAAATTGCAGTTTTATCTTTTAAACTAATAACCCATCACTATCATCAAGGAGCATTTTTCTCGACAATTTCATCCTTCAACATTACAGTACTTGTGATAGATTCCAAACGGAAAATTTGTCTAGGTTAATTAGTACATTTGTTATGTTACTATATTTTTTTTTTTCCTTGATAGATCTGGATTTAGGACTTAAAATTTGGACCATTGATCTTTTCTTCTTGTGTGTGGAAACTTCAGGTGCCTGTAGTGACAGCTACCTTTCCAGTTGACCGCAGTTGTCAATATCAAGATGGATCCTTCCCATACTTCCAAGGATTGGGAGATTCAGTTTTGTACGTCTTTTAACATTTCAAGCTGTTTCACATTCAGTTTATTTCTTATACTTCTTGTGGCCAGATTTGATGAAAACTTGTAATTTAAACTGGTGAACTGGACAGGGTAATGAATGGTATTAATGCTCCAAAGGTGGTTGAATGCTTGGGTTCTGATGGGCGCACATATAAGCAACTGGCGAAATCTGGAAATGACGACCTAAGACAAGATGCTGTAAGATTTTCCCTTACTTGTTTTTCTATCTTCAAATCTATTAGTATGGTTTTAAGAATATTCAATCATTGGTCTTCCTTCATCTCAGCAACCTTGAGAAGACACGCCGGAAATTCCTGTTATGGTTACCTTACAGTGTCTTTCGAGCATTTATTGTCTCCATCTGATGTAGGAGTAGTTATGTTCCTCAACTCATCAAATTCGCTTCCATGTCATTAGTTTACGAAAGTTTGTTTTGCTCTGACCGTTATGATGACATTACTCACTGTGGTCACTGCTAGTAATGCCCTGTGCTGGGAAATGAGGAGTATTCTTGAAATAATTCTAAAAGTTAAAATGGAAATACTATGGATGGTACTGATAAAATTCCTTTTGAATGATTGTACAGGTAATGGAACAATTTTTTGGTTTAGTCAACACCTTTTTGCAAGACCATCGGGATACATGGAAAAGACGATTAGGTGTACGGACATACAAGGTATATAATATTCTCCTGTAGTAAAGCCATTGAGCTTCACTTGCAACCCCGTTGAGATGTGATTTGATGAAAAGAGAAAAATTGGCTGATTCTGTTGACTGGCAGTGGTCATTGTAGAATGAGGAGTTGGTCCCTTTCAGGTTTCTGCATGCATATGTTGTGGTTTGTGACTATTGTTCAGCTGTTTTAAAGTATGGTTGTATGGAAGTTTGCTTATTTTTTGTTGTGTGTAGTAATGACAACCATTTCAAAATATTATAGTAAACAAGAAGATGGCTATAAAATTGGATAAATAGCTTGGTATACGTTGTTAATGCTCTGCTTTTAGGAAGCATAGATATTATACATATTCATATATATATATATATACATGTATGTATGTATTTATGCATGTATGTATGTATATATCTGCTTTTGTGCAGCATATATAAATATATGTATATATATATCGAGTTAGATAGGGAAACAAAAAATATGTTGCAATTTGACTGGTGTTTAAGAAAGCCAAATGAAAAACGTGTGAATTGTTTGCAAGAAAGTTTAATGAGGAAGCTATGCTTATGATGATCACTACTATTTTTTTTTTCTTTTTCTAAAGAACTTAGTGGCTTCATTATTATTTATTTATTTTCGCTGAGTACCTTGTGCCTTGGTAGAATAAGATTGCCTTTTTTTGTTCTAGTTTATTTCTAGGAAATTTGAGAAGTGACTGTTGTTGCTGATACTTTGACCAACTATATGCGCTCGGTAATTCTTTTCCAGGAGTGTCAAACTTTAAAAGCTTCTTGCATATTGTTATCTGTTAATGATCTAGGTTGTTCCTTTTACTCCAAGTGCTGGTGTTCTTGAATGGGTCAATGGAACTCTTCCTCTTGGTGAATACCTTATAGGGAGGTAAGAAACGCAGTCCTATAGCTTTGTTTTGAAGACACTCGAATAATACGAAGGTCTTATGTACTCTGTTTTCAGTATGAGGAATGGAGGGGGCCATAGTCGATATGGAACAGGGGATTGGTCATTTCTTAAATGCCGGGAACACATGGCAAATGCAAGTATCCTTTAATACCTTTTTTTCATATCAACATGATTTGTTGTTCCTTTTCTGTGTGTGTCTACATAAGTATGCCTCCCTTCCCACAATAAAAATAACTATAAAAAGAATGAAGTCCACGAATGCCCACTTTACTTTCATAGATAATCTTTTAAATTCTTTTTTTTCCCCCCTTCATTGACTTCCCACATTTGTTGGACTGTCACTCACACAAGTAATATCAAAGTTGGCTCTGCTTCTCTGTTACTGTTTAGTGCAAAGTTCCTAGTGTTAACGAATCTTTATTGTGGGAATTCACTCGTCATTTATTATCGGTTGAAGCTATTTGTATTTGTCCTTAAATTGTAGTACATGTGAGTTGAATTATGATATAGCTCACTTGCCAGATCTGTTGATATAAATTTGATTTAGGAATCAGGATGGTCACTATTGTTCTAGCTCTTTAATCTATGCATGGTATAAAAGTTGAGATGTTAAATTTATTCTGGTCTGTATGTATAATCACTCCAAACATTTGGTATTAATCTGCGGAAGAACCAACTAATATTTACTTTAATGGTTTGACAGGCAAAAGACAAGCGCAAGGCTTTTCACGAAGTTTGTGAGAAATTTAGGTTTATCTCGTTTCTCAGGGTAGCAAATTCTAGTTTTCGAACTTTTTCCTTTGAAATGTAAAATAACTTGGACTTTATACAGGCCTGTCATGCATTACTTTTTCTTGGAGAGATTTCTACAACCAGCTGACTGGTTTGAAAAGAGACTTGCATACACACGAAGTGTGGCTGCTAGTTCAATGGTCAGTATTTTATGTAATGAGACGTTGGACTAGAATGTTTTGAATGTTTTATTACACCGTGAGACTAACGCATGCATGGCCATTGCCTAGAACATGCTGTAAATTTTTTTAGTGAAAGTTGTCTAGTATAGTGAAAATCAAACTCCTGCAATCGGTACTTTACAACTGCATTATCCTAAAGAGTGCATGTAATGTTACAGTAAAATAAGTGGATGCATGAAACTAAAAGTTAATCTTGAATTTTTTGTTCAAGCTGTTTGTTCATGGTTCTGAGTTAGGGTTTGCCAAAACAAAAACTACTGGGCAAGTGTTTATCATAAAAGTAAGCAATCTCTAAATAATGTAATGTTCTTCCTAAATGAAGAGGTCTCGGGCCAACATCCAAGAGTCTTTTGCTTTTCTTTTTTCTTCATACGAAAACACGGGTGCACTTCAACCTTTATTTCGTTTCCTTTCTCACTAAAAAATGTCCTTTCCAATATCAAAGGAATAGATTGAGGGAGCATTTTTCTCATAATCAGGTTGGTTATATTGTTGGGCTTGGAGATCGACATTCTATGAATATCTTAATTGATCAAGCCACGGCAGAAGTTGTTCACATTGATCTGGGTGTTGCCTTTGAACAAGGTTTGATGCTCAAGACACCAGAGCGGGTTCGTCTTATTTTATCATTTTTCCCCATTTTTAATAGCTTATTATTTTTTTTTTAGTGGGCTATACCAACTTTTAACGCGGTTTTACTTGGTTGTCTTATTATCCATTTGTTTTCAGGTTCCGTTCAGGCTTACAAGAGATATTATCGATGGCATGGGTGTTACTGGAGTAGAAGGGGTTTTCAGAAGATGTTGCGAGGAAACACTTTCTGTGATGAGGACAAATAAGGAAGCACTTCTCACCATTGTTGAAGTATGCTACGCAATGGAATCAAATTAACAAAAACTAAAACTTGAAATTTGTTCCTGCCCCTCTCTCTAATGGGAATGTTATGCAGGTTTTCATACATGATCCATTGTACAAGTGGGCTTTATCTCCTTTGAAGGCTTTGCAGCGTCAAAAGGTTTTTCTTTTTCCCCAAGTTTTCTCTCTCTATATACAATGTGCATATGCAATCTGAATTTATGTCAGTCGTTTGTCCCAGAGTGGAGAAAGAAGGTGGGGCCAGGTTGCGTATTTTTTAAATTTATGGTGCCATAGAAATTGTGAGAAGACTATTTGAAATCATGCAGTCATATTGCAATAGAAAAAAGGAATACAAACTGATAAGTTTTTCAACGAACAATTTTGCCCTATGGCACCCCCCACATGGTTACGTAATCAAAATTCCATAATGCTATAGGCACAATGGTGTAAAAAGTTGTCTAAACTATTCCGTCAACTTTGACTAGTCAATAATGCAGTAGTTAGAATATACCTTCATCAATGGCTTATGCGACATGATTTTTATCCTTCACAAGGAAACGGATGATGATCTAGAGTCCAGTTTGGAAGGCTCACAAGATGAGTATGAAGGTAACAAGGATGCAGCACGTGCATTAATGCGAGTCAAACAGAAACTGGATGGTTATGAAGAAGGCGAAATGCGAAGCGTGCATGGGCAGGTGAGTTTCCTTCATTTGCCTCGAGACTTGATAGTTGTTACAACTTTCTTATCGTTCCATCTTAATAATAAATGTATGCAAATCCGTTGTTTTTGTTTTTGTTTTTGTTTTTGTATTCACTCCTGGAATTGATGTTATTATTCCAATTGCAAGAAGATGATATACCCATTAAGCTAAAGCCGGTTTCTGTGACCTTCGCTATACCTTCTTTTATAATAAAAATAATAACAATAACAGTACTTGTAAATTTTTTACTTGTTTCTTGAATATCCATCCAATGCAAGTAAACAATGTGAAATTTTATTTGCAGGTGCAACAGCTAGTTCAAGATGCTATTGATCCTGAGCGTCTCTGTCAAATGTTTCCCGGATGGGGGGCTTGGTTGTGAACTATAATGGATTTGTAATTGTATTTTCTGAGTCCCAGCAGCGCCAGTTTTGTATTTTTGTTCTTTTTTTTAATTTTTATTTTGAGTAATCAGTTTTATATTGTCCAGGCGGCTTTTGCATTTATGTTTATTTCTTTGATTTTGTCTTATTTTACCTCTCTTTTTCCTCTTCTTATCCGAGCTCTAGTATTAGGCGGTGCTGTTCCGTGTATTGGGCTGTTGAAAGTTGGCCTATTTTTTTCCTCCACCTGATTACTCTTTTTTATGTATATATCTATATATATATATATATACGTACATACTAAATACCAAGAGATTGTAACTGTCTGTCAGTATAATGGTGGCAATTGAATGCTTTCTTATTAAAGATAGGTAAATAAAAAAAATAAAAATAAAGGTGGTGCCTCAAAATTAGAATAAAAATTGGGATTTAAATGGGTGTGCCTAATGTTTTGTTATGGAACTAAGAGTTCTCCCGGCATGCTATGAATCTCATTGTTCTCATCCTAATGACTGAAATAGACACGCCCTTTGAAAGTAAAAAGTGGGGAGGAATTTGATGTAGTGTGGTGTTTGTCCTCCTAATTTGCTTGTTTGGAAGAATTTATTTAAGCATTAGGGTGACTTACAGTCTTGTTCCCACATGTATGAGGCAGGTTTTTTAGTATTGACATCTTATTAACATCTTAGTCTAACTCTAATGTAATTTGAGTTGGAATAGAATAAAGAAATTAAGTGTATTAAATCAAAATAGGCTTTGAGAAGTTAAAAAGGATTCAAATTGAAAAAATATAAAAATCAGTTAGAGTTCGAATAATTGTAAATAAAAGTAAAAGCTTGGATTATGATTGATGAAAGTGTCGATATGATATTGAGATATACATCTAATTAATATTTTTATCAGATTATGTTTTCTATTGAAATAAAGATTGTATACACTATATACAGTAACAAAGGTTCAACATTGAGGGTGGGTTTTACATATGATGATATTTGTGCTTATAAGAAAAAAAGCAACTCTAGAGTTATAGCATATAAATCTGACTTTTGAGTTTCACGTGTTTTTTAGTAAGAAATATGTGATTTATAAGTTTTTATTTATGAGTTCTTTTGAGGAAGAAGCCAAGATTTTAAGAGAAGATGATTTGCTCTATAGTCTTTCGGAAGAAGGATTTGACGCCTTTGGAAGAAGATATTAACAGTTAAAGATGGTTTAGCGTAGCTAGTAATGAGAGTGTGCCGAACAATTTCATTTATTGGGTACAAAATGAATCGTAACAACAAATGAGAGGGAGTTTTTAATTTATCTAAGATCTAGTAGTTTGTAATTTTTTGTAATTTTTTGATAGTTAATAGAGTATTTAACATCTGGGTGTAGCTCTGAGGAGTAGAAAAATTGAATTTCGTTAAAAATTACATGTATCATTTTATTTACTTTGCTTTTAATAATTGAATTAATTCGATAAATAAATGACACTTTATAAATAGTTAAAAATGGATCTAACAAAATCAATGTTTTTAACTAAGAAATTAGGACTATTTGTTTTAATAATTATTTGAATTAAGAAATTTTGTACAGCTAAAAAATGGTATAATCTGTAGTCATTGTTTTGTGTCACAACTAGTGAGGGATTTGTTATGGATTTTTTGCAAATGCACAAATCGAACAAATAATAAATTGAAAGTAGGGTATTGTTTTCATTTGGATAGTGTTATTAAGTATTAAAATTAGTTTATTTTATTTAATTTGAGTATTGAAAAAATATTACAATTGAAAAATTAAATAAATAAAATTACAAAAATAAATGAATATAAATTGATCATAAACTATCAAGCACACAGTTATTAAGAATTATGACTTCATTGAAATTAATCAGATGTAATTTTATTTAAGTATATTATTATGATTTTGTATTCTTGTTTGTTAATGGTCAACTATCTTTTTTACTTTATGTACTCTTTCTCAAGTTATACATAAATTTTATATTTTATAATTAAAGGGGCATTTGGTAAACGTATTGCATTTTGATTGTATTTGAATGAAATTTGTTTTTTGAATGTTGTATTTGGTTGAAAAGTATTTGTTTTGTATTTGAATGAAATGTGTGTTTGGATGAAAAGTATTTTAGAATTGAAAAGTTGATGTGATTGGTAAAAGTAGAGATTAATTGTGAAATTAAAAAGTTGATGTGATTGTTTTAAAATTGTTTTGAATAGTAATTGTTTTCGTAGTACTGTTACAAAATTTGTATTTGGTGTAAAATTGTATTGTATTTGAGTAAAATTAAAATTAAATATTTTCTCCAAATGCCCCCTAAATTTATATAAAGGATTAATAAATTAAAATTCTTAATGACCAGAACTGTATCTGTGAATGATATCATATATATGAACAGTAACAAATACGAATCTAAATTCAATTATAAAAACTGTTCGTTGATAAATTTATAGTAGTTAATAATATGACCACACAAAAACAGTTATCCTAAATTTTATGGTATTTATTCTAGAGTCATGTCACAAAAATCTCCACTTTGTTTCATTTTATTTTTCAAATCATTCAAAAATTAGCCAAAATTTTGAAAGTGCTAATTTTAAAAATAAATACGTCAACAAATATGACAATCATAATAATATGCTTAATTTAATTAAATTATCATAATCAGGTTTTGTCATAGTTTCGAGTAAAAAATTTATTTAATTTATAATGAAATATAAAATAACACAATAAAATAAATTAAACATAATAACAAAATAAAAATAAAAGAAAAGAGTTTAAAATAGATACTTAATATTTATGTTGGTAGAACCTCTAGAAACTCTCCCTTCTAAAACAAAATTAAACAAAAAAAAAAGATTTTTTTTTTTTTTTTAGCTTCATAGGAAGGCTTTTTGATCTTTTTTCCCTACACGCTAACTCTCATTCACTATCAAATCTCCTCATATCTTCTATCACATCTTGGATTTACCTCTTCTCCATCTGCTACGTAACCTTTTTATAAGCATTATTTTTGGACTATTCAACCACCCTGATGTGAAAAATGAGGAGAAAATTTCAGTGCTATTGTAATCTACAGTGAAAAGTGAAGAAAAGTTTGGCTACTATAATAATCTACAGTACAAAATGCAAAGAAAAGTCAAAATACTACAATAGCTACAGTGAAAAGTCAACTTTGCTATGGTAGCTACAGTGCGGTGCATGTGATTAGGAAGGATCTAATGTGGTAGGATACATGATAAGCTTAATTTTAATTTGCTGAACCAAGAAGATATCACATGTCACATTCTTATTGGTTCTTTTTTAGCCTCCACTACGTGTTACGTCATTAATTGGATCAAAAAAAGTGAGCTTATGTAGTCTTAGGTATAGTTTCCTTATTGATCAAATCTTAAAATTATCATAATTTTTTTATATGAGCTCCGATTGGAGTATTTTTTTTTTAATGCTCTTATCGATGAGAAAATTAAATAAGATCAGTTAAACTTATAGTTTCCTGAGATAAATAGTAATGCCAAGTGGGATCCACTTCCAACACATAAATTTTTCACCATAATTTGACATTGCAGAAAAATGAATTGTTAAAATTAGATATTTTCAAAATAAAATACTATAGGTAAATTCATTAGAAATATTAAATTTAAAGCTTATTTAATATATTATTTCTAAAAGAAAAAGATATGATAAAATAAAGTAAAATTAAATAAAAATTTCATGAATTTATATATAAAAAAATCTAAATTAAAACAAATAAAACAATAATAAATTAAATCAAATCAAATAAAAAATGAATAAATTTTCAAGGATAAGCTAATTTTTATTTATAAAAAAAGTTGTAAAATAACTTTATTATATAGAATTATCAGGATTGATGCTAATCTTTTTTAATATTGTAGATGAATTAGGAGAGACACAGACAACTATAGAGTTTTGAATTTTGCCCACTTTACTTTTTGTGGCCTTTGATAGGGAGCATTGTTATAGAGTATGGTAGTGCTAAGCATCATCCACAGATAGAAGATAGATTTCATAGTGTGGGGTCCACAGGTGAAGTCTACCTTTATTAGTAATGATATTTAACATTAGTGGCTGTTTTAAGCATTTTTCTTTGATAGGTCAAGAGTTCCATGTATTTTAATCTCAAGATGAAGTTAGTGTGAGACTTTAATGACGAAGGATGAAATTTAAAAAAAAAAGTACACTAGATTGCAAAAAAAATACTATCATCACCTAATTGGGTAATCCTTGTAAATAAGTTAATGATAATTATATATTATATTGAAAAATTATAATAAAAAGTAATTTTTATAAAATAATTAAAGTAAAAAATAAGTTTTTAAAATATTTATAATAAATAATAGATTTATTAAATAAAAATAAATTTTGTTAAGTAAATGCTGTATTTATAAAACGTAAATAAATTAGTTACTTAATAAAAATATAAATATATGATTTACTTGATACGAAATGCATCGTTTACTTAATAAATCTGACGTAAATAAATTATTTAAATCTTAAATCTATTATTTATTACAAATATTTTTAAAATCTTGTTATTTTTTTAATTATTTTCTAAAAATTACTATTTATTTTATCTTCCTTATATATTTTTTAAGCTTTTTATGATAAGATATTCATTGTGTACATTTTTTAATATTCGATCTTACCAAAATTGCATCATTAAAAAAGCAAAAAAGAAAAAATTTGTTGAAACCTGTTGAAAGCAAAACCTATATGAAACTACCACCATAGAATCCATAGAATCCTCTATTATTATTATTATTATTATTATTGTTATCATCCCATTTTGGTTCTTTTTATGATAGTAACATCATCCTTTGCCGGTGCTGTAGTTGAGAATCAAACTTTGGATCATTCTTTTTTTAACCTAATCTATTATTAAACTTTATACCAATCAAGGATCGAACCTTGAACTTGTCAATTCTAAGCCTCAAACCCCTTTATCCTCGTCTATGCTTTTTTTCTTTCCTTATTTATTATTCATCCCCCTTTCGGTGCGGTTTGTTCAAAACAGTAGTCTTTTCATCCATATTCTGCAAAAGACGTGCCGCATGACATTTGTATGCTACAGAGACTTCAACTTTTATTAGAACAAGTAAAAGGCCAATTTATTTTTCTCAGTTTGGTTATATGCATTACCTAATTCATTGACATGGCAACAGGAACCTGCCTTGAATAGCCCTTAATTATTTAAAACGAAACTTAGGGATCAAGAAAATTCCTCATTTACAATATTTAAAAAAAAAATTACCAGATTCCAAATTTAAGATGAGATTTTTATGTCATCCTACTCTAGTTCATATTTTCATCTTGTTTGCCAGGAAAGAATACTTCCAAAAGCATATCCCAAAATCCCCGTTCCATTTTTGTGAGTTGCAATTTGCAGGCGTGTTTTAATGGTATAGTGTTTGTTTGCAGAAAATTAAAGAAATTCAACTCAGCTTTCTTCACGAAGAAAGAAAACTATAAATTATAATAATGAATAATTTGAAAAGAGGCGTTGTACATGCCTTTCTGCGCAAGGCATGATAGAGAGAAGAGAAGCCCTTAGGAAGGAAGGGACTCATGCTTTGTACGCCGTACGTTGACTGTCGACGTAGTGTTGACCGCTAACTCACTGGCCCGCCCGTGGTTGCCACACGTTTTGAGCTTTGGTTGCTTTCATTATGAAAGATATTATTATATATAGTTAAGTAGGGCCCAATTTACTGTTTATTAAACAAAGCTTCACCTCTTCGATTTGCCTTTGAATTTGTTGATGAGTTTGGGTTAAGACATCAATTTTTTAATTTTTTAATCAATCTTTTTTTAAGTTGGTTTTTCATATTTACTTTTGTATTTATTATAAGACTTAATTAGTAATTATCTTGTTATAAGTATAATTTAATTATAGTTTTACGTATAATTTTATCATAAATTATAAAATTAGATCCTTTTATCTTTAATTTTAATATATATATATAATTATTAGCTTAATTGACGTTTAGTAGACACGTGAGTTGTTTTTATATATTAACTTCTAAGTCAAATCACGTTATTTTTTCAGTTAAAAATTAGGTCACGAATAAGTACCACTCAAAAAATTAGCTTATTTGCTTGTAACATTTTACTTTTAAATATATATCAACTTCTGGTTCAAGTCTTTCTGTTTCTTTCTATAAGAAATCAGGCCACGAACAAGTACCACTCATAAAATTAGGTTTTTCGCTTGTAACAT
This sequence comes from Antiaris toxicaria, assembly GCA_035233585.1. Classification (NCBI taxonomy): domain Eukaryota; kingdom Viridiplantae; phylum Streptophyta; class Magnoliopsida; order Rosales; family Moraceae; genus Antiaris; species Antiaris toxicaria. The sequence goes on from CP141155.1 coordinate 6,952,081, forward strand.
TTTTTTTTTTAAATGTGGATGATTTAAGTTAAAATATAATGTACATATATATATATATTCATATAATAAAATGGCCACGGAGAGTTATACGAAGCTAATTTTTTCACTAGAATTGCATTTTTAATCATTATATTTATTTTTTAATATTCTTATTTATGAATGAAAAGAGTTATGTATCGTGCATTATAAATTTTTATATATATATTCATAGATTAAATTGTTGGAAAGTTTTCAATATCTAGAGTTACTACTAGTGGGGAAAAAAAAAAAAAAAACTCTTATGGTAAAAGCTAACTTCCTAATTTATATTTAAAAAAGTATTTTATCTTCACTCTCGCAGAATAATGTTTCTCAAACTCCTTAATCAAAGGGGATATTTGAATACCGACGTACTCTTCAAATCATGTTACTCATCTTTATCCCTGTTCTCATTCAATGACTAATGGGGTAAGGGATTTAATATATATATATATATTTATGCATGTTGACGCACAAATAATGTAGCGATCTAATAATTATGATTTGAGAAAACAAATACAAAAGCCATGACATTACCACAAACCGTTCTTATCCATTCAACCTCGGTTACACATAAGCGTTTAATTACAACGTTTCTACTGTTAAAAAAAAAAAAAAAGGTGCATTTCTATTATACATATTATATATTAAATATTACATATTATATATTAAATATTATATATAATATTATATATTATATATTAAATATTATCAAAGTACTTTCCCTTTGTAACCACATGTATGGCATGCCGCCAAAAATATCTCCAACACTAAAAATTAAGAATACATGAAAAACATGTATTAAAGAAAGAAATAAACAAAAATTATCCATAGATTTCTGTGAATAATTTTACTGCCTACCATCAGTGCAGCCATGATCCGTCGACCGACCAGTGGGCAGACCTTTGTTTATTCATATTTTCCCATTTGCCTAGGTAGGAACGTGATAGAGAAATTCTTCATTGAGGTAATAAATGCAATAAATAAAAATAAAATATAGGTCGAAAAGTGATATTCCAATATTGTGCGTTGAAAAAAGAAAAAAAAAAACTGATATTCAATTTCCTGAATTATTTTTCTTTATAGATGGTTTTTTCCAAATATCCTCAATTATACTGCTGATGCACTAAGACTTAGTTAGAGTATGCTAGTGGGACTTTGTTGGTATTCTAGTCTGGTAATTTCGTGATTGATAAGGATGATTGATAGCTCGATTATCAGCGGTTTAGAATTTAACAAGTATTAGTGATCTGATGGTTGGTATGGTAATCTCTTTCTTTCAATCGAGATTGATCAATGTTCTCTAAGTTGTGACGAGTGACATAATGGTTGTTTTAGTTGTATAAAAATTTTATGATTGATGTTATTTTCTATTCATAATTTTTTATTTATTTTTGTTTAACATAAAAAAAATAACATACTTGTAATTTAACTCTAATATCATATTTGATTCTATTTAAAAATATAAAATTTGAGTCTCTAATTTTAAGCTCTTTTTTTTTAGCTAAAAACAAAAAAACAAAATCATTTTATTTTCATTAAAAAACCACCTAGATGCAACGAAGGGCTATTTAATAACTTCATATGACGAAAACCTTTCTTGGTATTGGGGTAACCGCCAACAGAAATTCTCAAGGAAGAAAAAGGAAAAGTAAAAAAGGCCCAGCCCAACTCCAATTAGCATTAGAGTTTTCTCAAAACGACCGGCTGTTTGAAAATAAAACAAGTAGCGCTCTCTCACCGCCATTTGGAAACACAGAGAAGGCGGTTCCGTTAGTTTTCTCTCACTAACCGCTCTTCTTCTTCCTTTTCTTCTCCCTTCTCCAAGTAACTCTCTCTGTTATTGCATAAATATATACATATCACCCAAACATATATATACATATAGGAATACTTATAAACCAAGTTTTCTATTTCCCGGTATCACAGATTCTTCAATACTTTCTCATTAGTTTTCTCCAGAATTTTCTCACCGTTTGTCTTTAGAAACTCTAAGCTTCTTTGACGTTTCTGATCTGATTTCTTTGTAAAAACTCAGCGATGTATACTTGGATTTGTTTCTGATTCTTAGCCTCTTCCTTTTTTATTCATTCTCTGTATTTTTTTGTTTTTGTTTTTGTTTTTACTATGATCAAATTTGGTTCACAAATTCATCTCGCCAATTGCTGTTTCTGATTCAAAAATATTTACAAAACGTTCTTGAATTCTTCTTTTTCTTTTTTTTTTTTTTGAATTTTTTTAAAAAATTTTTTGGGTTTAGAATTTAGTTCTAACCTTCTATTCCAAAAATGGAGTATCGTCAGTTCAAATCATCTTCGTCGTCACGTTCCGGCGATACCGATTTATCGGAGCTTCACAAATTCGCCGACCGATCATCCGGCGAGAATGCCGTCACAGACTCGGAATCGTCGCTCTCCGACTGCGAGAGCGGAATCTCCGCCCAGACTCACCGCGACCTCTCAGGCGAGTTCTCCTCCTTCGGCGGCGCTCTGGTTCGGCTGTTCGAAGGGAACAGAGTCCACGACCTGATCAAGCAGCGGTTCGTCTCGAGCCTGGGTCCGGAGATCGGCGCGGCGACGACGGTGGTGGCGATCCACCGGAACCCTCACTCGACCGCCGTGGGCCAAGCTCGGCTCCATTGCTTCCAGATTTTCGCGAACGCGATAGCGGGCAAGTGCGGCGGCGACGCCAACGTCAGGTACGCTTGGTTCTCCCCCTCCTCCGCCGACGAGATCTCTCGAATCGTCTCCCATGGCTTCTCCGATCAATTTGGGAACCACAATAAGCTGTATGGACATGGCCTCTACCTCGCTCCCGATGATTCGCCCCTTGAATGGTAAGCCGCTGTCTTGTTCCCATCAACAAACTTGTGCATGAATTTTGCGTGCGTGAACAGTTTCACGCCTTTTTTTATGACTTTTTGTTTCAGTAGTAGTATGAGGTTGACAATTAATTTGTTTCTTTTCTTTTCTTTTCTTTTTTAAATGCAGTTTGGGAGAAGGTTCGGGAAATGATCAAGAAGACGGCGTACGACATCTCGTTTTGTGTCGTGTGGTGTTGGGGAAAGCGGAACTTGTGCGTCCCGGGTCTGAGCAGTACCATCCGAGTTCGGACGAGTTTGACTCGGGCGTGGACAACGTTTCGAAGCCCAGAAAGTATATCGTGTGGAGTACCCATATGAACACCTGTGTCTTGCCCGAGTACGTCGTTAGTTTCAGAGCTCCTCCCGCTTTCTTGAAAGGTAAGCAATGTTTGATGCTTAGTCTTCTAACACCCCGTTGTAAAAGTACTTTATTATTATTTTTTTTTACAATATTTTCTGATATAAATTTTACTATTCCAATTATAAGTTTGAATCTATATCCAAATACGTGATATGTAGCTCTAATTAGAAAATGCTTAATATCACTTGCGTGATTATCGTTGCTAGTTCACCTGTAAAGTTGGTGCCAAAAATTTTTCTATAGGTACACGTTGGTAGTTGAAAAATCAGTAGTGATTATCAATAACGGGACGGATCGTCGTTCTGGAGACCGTCTCAACGAATTACAAAACAGAAAAAATAAGTATAAATTAAAGATTGACATCTAATATGGTTATTTAATGTTAGTATTCATCACCATTTGCTAGTTTATGTTAACTAATTTAGAACTGACATGGAAAATTAGATGAATTGTGAGAATATTTAGTAGGTAAAATTGCTATAGAGTTGTTATATTTTTAATTTAATAACCAACCATGAAGCTTATGGTATTATCTCATGTGTGAAATTTGTTACGCATGAGATTTTTTTTTTTTTTTTAATGTTTCCTGATTTTGATATGTTTTTGTAGCGCCTTCGAGGATTGAGGAACCAGTTAGGAGACCGACATCACCGTGGATGCCGTTTCCGACTCTGATTTCTGTGCTTTCCAAGTTCTTACCTCCACCTTCCGTTGCCTTGATCTCCAAGTACCATAGAGATCACAAAGTAAGTATATATATACATATATATATATATATATATTTTGCTTTTGCTCTCGTTGGTAAAGTAGAATATTTTGTTTCTATTCAGTTGCTTTAGCGTGATGGTTTCTATATGGTCTCATATTCTCGAGTTTGTGTTTCCTTTTTTTTTTTTTTTTTTTTTTTTCTTTTAGGAAAAGAAGATACCACGGCATGAACTGATACAACGAGTGAGACAAATAGCAGGAGACGAGCTACTGATTTCGGTGATCAAAAACTTCAGGGCTAAGGTATGCAATAGGTGTCTCTGTGCCATTCTTAAAAGTTTGAAATTGAAATGACAATCTCCAATTTGCTTTATGTAAAACATTGCTTTCTAGCCAAAAAAAAAAAAAAGTTGTTTTTTAGATTTGTTTTATAAAAGAAAAAAAGAAAATTAGTAGTGTCTTTATGTCCTCGTTAATAAGAAAAAAAAAATGTTTTCTAGGTTGAAACTAGACAAATATACTTAAAGAAATATTGGTTTCACATTTATTATGTCACAAAAAAAATTTTTTTTATTTTAGTTCTATTCCAAATACATAATTTTTAGACTAGGCAAAGGAAACTAAAAACTTGCACAAACTATGTTGTTAGCATTTACAACCTTTTTTTTTTTTTTGACTTTTTATTACCTCTATTTGATGAGACATTTATTTTTAGAATGAAAAAATTTTTTATTTAAAAATAAAAATATTTTTATTTTAAAGAAGAAAATATTTTTTTAATGTTAAAAAATAAAAAATTTGTAATGCTTGCATCATCCGAAAATTTAGAAGATTTTTTTTCTAAAAAATAAACATCTTGATTTAAAAGTAGAAAATTTTTAAAAATGGATATCCGTAGTTGATGGAAGGTTAAAATGTAGATGGGTATAGCACTATGAGCTGAAGTTAATCAGACATAAAAACCTGAAACTAGACGGAATTTTTTTCCTTCTTAAAAAAATTTTGGGAGGACAAAAGTGATTATATGGATTCTCTGGCAGACCTTTTGGCTATTTGGTGATAGTCAAAAGTTGCGTACCTAGTTATCATAGACGTGGAAACGAAAATTTTCATGAAGCACATGTACTTTGCGCACTAGTGAATCATTATATATGATTCGCGTTGTTCTTCAGCTGCAGATTGTGGGAATCGTGTCAGTGGAAGAATAACGTGGATCTGACTATGGAATAATATTTGAATAGGTGTAAAGACCGAAGTTTTTGGCCCGGTTGATTGTTTCCTGATTGTATCTTCTCCTTTATTCTGAGCCTTTAGTTTATACGCCTTTTGACAACTAGAAAACTTCCACTACTCCCTTGCTCACGAGGGAAAGAAAAAATAATAATAATAATAATAATAATAAAAAGATGACTTTATAGTGTTAAAGTTGTTTTCTTTGACAGATATGAAGTTGTTAAATTTGTAATATGTATAGATAAAGGGAGCACTATATATTTCGATTGGGTTAATTTCCTATTAGAGTTCCTTTAGTTCATGGATTGTATGCTAATATAAGTTGATTAATTTAGTTATAATTTTTATTAATTAATCACAAGCAAAAAAGAAAAAAACTAAACATAAAAATTTAGATTCAGATTTATTAATCAGACGAGGTCTTAGATTGATATGGATCTGATTATTCTTTATCTTATATATATTTTGATTGATTTGTTTCTCAGATACCAAATTGAAATATTTACATGCCATTTGAATTATGACTCTAAACTTATAATACAATTAATAAATTCAATTTTTATGCGTGAAAATACTGTAGAAGAAGTTTAAAATGGGCTATCAAGCAGGAGCTCTGATTGACATTATATATGTTCTGTTTTCGCAGCAAAATAGACCACCGCAGAGGAGGGCTGAAAATGGATCTGGAGAGGTGATTGGGCATGATCAGGATAGAGGGGTTGTAGATAAAGCAATTTTTGGATGAAGACGGAACTCAGAGAGAAGACAACAAAAGGATATATTCTAACAAGCAACATGAGAGATCCACTTCCACCAGATGCTGCTTAAGGACTAAGATAGGGAAGCTCTAGTCTTTGCCACTTTAGTGGCTGATAGTGGTAAAGGTGTTTAATTACCTTATGAAAGTTGTTTTTTTTTTTTCTTTCCTTTTTATCCTAATTTGTGTAACTAAGGTAGGAATTATACCATAAACTGTCGTTGGTTCTCTAGTTGAGATGGGTATTCTCTATTATTTGGCTCTGATTCTTTGATTTCATTTGATAACCAAATCATGCCTAAAGTGGCATGATGCGCAAATTTTATCTGACGTTTGTTAATTCTTTTCTCAGCATGCTCATGATTATGATAAATTATCAGTTTGGGGAGGGTATTGGAGATATTATTTTTGAGTTAGAAAAAAGTTGTTTTGGAGAATGTGTTTGGGAGAAAAAACTGTTTGAGGTAAAAAAATAAAAAATTTAAAAAAATTTTTTAGAAAAAAAATATCAATATGGATATTGTTTCGTTCCTCTCGAAATTCTATACAATTTAAAAAAAAAAAATATCTCATTTGGACTTGTATATACAAAATTATGTATTTTTAAAGTTTGGAGTTTACTGTAGCGTTTTGGAGATGTAAATAGTGAAAAGTAAGGAAGTTTTGAAAAAAAATGAAATTTTGGGGGTTGGAAAACCAGCCCCAAATGCCCCTTTAGATTAGTACTTAAGGCTCTTATAGGAGATGAAATGAAATAGTAAAAATTGATAATAAAAGATAAAAAAAAAATACATTATAACAACTCATGGAATATGAATCAGAACTTATTCTCAAATGAGTCTTAGTATTCAACTAGTTGTTAAGGGTATTGATACCAATTTATTGTTCGAATACATATTAAGGTGTCATTTGGCACTAATATTTCATTTTAACTTCATTCAAATACAATATAATTTTACACCAAACACAAATTTTACAACAGTGCTACGAAAATAATTACTATTTAAAACATTTTTAAAACAATCACATCAACTTTTTAACTCCACTATTTATCTATACTTTTACCAATCACATCAACTTTTCAACTCTAAAATACTTTTCATCCAAACACACATTTCATTCAAATACAAAACAAATACTTTTCAAACAAATACAACATTCAAAAAACAAATTTCATTCAAATACAATCAAAATGCAATGCGTTTACCAAACGCCCCCTAAATTATATCAATATTTTAAAATATGAATTATAAATCAAATATCCATTAAATATATATGTATACGCATATATATGAATTATAGATGAAATGGTTAACATGAAACGAATTGCGACATAATGATAAGAGACTTTATTGTTGTGGGTAATAAAGGCTTTGATGGTGTCTGTTTGGATTATATATTATATTTGAATATTCATTCAAACTGAATGTTTGTAATTAAATATAAAATTTAAATTATGTATTCAAATTAAATGTACGTTTAGATTGTTTTTATTAAATATAACATTGAAATAGTATAAAGATAGAAAAAAAAAAGTGTAGTGCATAATTATAAAAAGAGAAAAATTAATTTGAATTTGAGTGGAATTGTTATAAAATAGCAAAAATATTTAAATACACATGAATGCTTCACCACCAACCAAACACACGTGAATTTGGAGTTAAATAATAGCTATTAGAAATGATGATCCAAATGAACTTGTATTAATTTTTAAAGAGCCTGATTATGAAAAAATCGCTTTAATATTATAGTGTATATAATAAAAGCAATTTAATGTAGTACAATGTATATTTTTAGGCTTACTATTTACAGAAATTACTGTTTATAAGTTAATCGAGATTTCTTTTTGAAACATTTATAAGATTTTTGTCCTTATTTTCTCCGAGTATATGCCTGCTTATTATTCAAGCAGGTAAGAACCACAAAATAACACCACAAGAATTAAAGACCCAAAAAAAAAACACCACAAGACTAAAGAAAATTAGGTAGCGTTTGGTAAACGCATTGCATTTTGATTGTATTTGAATGAAATTTGTTTTTTGAATGTTGTATTTGGTTGAAAAGTATTTGTTTTGTATTTAAATGAAATGTGTGTTTGGATGAAAAGTTTTTTAAAATTGAAAAGTTGATGTGATTGGTAAAAGTAGAGATAAATAGTTAAATTGAAAAGTTGATGTGATTATTTTAAAAATATTTTGAATAGTAATTATTTTCGTAATACTGTTATAAAATTTGTGTTTGATGTAAAATTATATTTTATTTGAGTAAAATTAAAATTGAATATTTTCTCCAAATATCCAATTATTTATGGGGGCAAATTCGTATCTTTTCATGCAAAATTACCAGATTTTAGCGATGGAAGGTTTGCAATATTGTGGGCGTAAAGCTAAGCCCATTTCTGTTACGTCTACGCCAGATGGAGCCCATTTTCAATAAAGTCCCTCTTTTAATTGCAAATCTTTTGACCTTCATTCGCAAATTTTAATACCAAGAATGAAAAAGAAAAAAAAATAAATAAATAAAAACCATTTTCACCAGTCTTAAAGCAAATTACTTCGAAGCAGAATTTCTGACCAATATAGCAGCCTTGTAATTGTAACGTATTTCTTCGTTTCCAATAAATAGTGCTGAATTTTAATTTTCATTTAATATTAGACTTTTTTGTTTGGAGGATAAATGTTGTTTTTATTAAGTTACAAAGTCTAATTAATATTTTACATATGAAGATCGACCTTCGCAATAAGGTAGTTATGAGAATTGAAATGGAGGTGAGACTAACATCAATAATAGTTTTTTTATTAAGAATATTTTAGAAATTTCAAATTTATAAGTTTGTGGGATTGCATCAGTAATAGTTCTTTCATCAAGGATATTTTAGAAATTTCACATTTATAAGTTTGTTTGTCCTAAATTTTTCTTATGAGTAGGGACAATGTCCTTATGGTGAGAGGTTAGAGTAGGGGGAAAAAAAAAAAAAAACACATATAAAGTTTAAGGATGTATGAGTTTATCTTTATAAATTTCTTAAACAGTGACGAAGTCATAATTTTTATAGAGGGCTAATGGTTGTATAATAGATAAGTTTTAAAGGGTTAATATGATTAATTTTTTATTTTTAAGGGGACTACTATGAATATTTATTTAAAATTAAGTCCACTGATGCTTCATTCTCTTTGTCCATGTTCGACATTATTGCAATCCAATCTAATAAAACAAGTATTGAATTTTTTGCAATGACTAAATAAAGATAGTCTCAAATTGAGATGACTTTTTATAAATCTTGTACGTTTATATTCGTTTATTTTTCTTTTAAGAATTTGATGGCTCTCAGTGATAATTTTCTATCATTTTCAAAAGTGAAAATGATATAGCCACAATCTCAGAAAACAAAATAATAATAATGATGATAATAATTAAAAAAAAAAAAAAAAGAACTGGCCTTTTTCATCGTTGACCTTCTATTTATTGATGTGGACACGCGTGAGAATTCTCGTCTTAAGCTTAATCTTAACCATTCATTCTGAACTTTTTTAACAAATTCTGCCACGTGTTTTCCATAAGTCAATTTGATGTGTTGTCCAATTCCTTGGTTTGTCTTTTTCCCTTCAATGCCGCGGCCTCTAAGTCCACTAATTTTAATCGAACGTCGTCGTTTTGCACTTCCTCTCTCTCTCTCTCTCTCTCTCTCTCTCTCTCTCTCTCCCTCTCTCTCTCTCTCTCTCTTATTTTTGGTCTTTGAATTTTAATTTGATATTGTTCCCCTTTGGATTAAACCACGCCGTTTTATAAGGAATATTTTCATTCCCACACTTGTATCGCAGATTCTGCAACAATGTAAACTCTGAGAATCTCTCTATGTTGATCATCCAAGTCTTTAATATGATCGCATTTCATGACTATAATGTGTGAATGGATGTTAAACTTGTAGTGCATATCAACGGAGCTGATATTTTCCAACATTTGACGCCACTTGTTTGGTTTTTGTACTAGGAGAATCGGAAAAGTTCGTGAATTAGATTTTTTTTTTTCCTTTTATTTTTCAAATATTGGTAAACAATTTAGTGAATGAGGTTGAGAAATGAAACGTGAAACTCATCTTAAAAATAAAATATATATATATATATCTACATACACAAGTCTTTAGTTATCTAGCAGCCCTATAATTTTTTGTTAGACACAACCAACAGTGTACTTGGGGTGTTATAGATGTAACAAATACTGGGTGTTGATGAAATGAAGAGCGAGAAAAAGAGAAAACTAATACAACTTTAAAAAAAAACTAGACATTCGATGCAACAATATATGTACTTGGGACCGTTATAAAATAACACATAAAAGGATGTTAATGAATAGGAGAGTGAGAAAGAAAGATAACTTAGGATTATGATATAACTTTAAGAGAGAACTAGAGATCTGATACGACAGTATACGTACTTAGGATTATTATAAATGTAAAAAATAAAGGGTGTTGATGAAAGAAAGAGTGAGAAAGAGAGATAACTTAGGATTAAAATGCAACTTTAAGAGAGAACTAGATGTTTGATGGTTAGATTACTTAACTTTTCGATATATATGTGTATATATATATAAACACTATATATATAAACACTCCGCATTCTATACATGCACGTACTTCCAACAATTAGGAAAAGTGAATACTAGACTTCAAAAGTTATCTGTTATCTTGTTTTTCCGCTCTTTTTCTCTCTCTTAATCGAATTTAGAAACTCCAAAAAATAACTTGTTACCCTTCTTCAGTAGGGATGAATATCGGGTGGATTGGATGGATTTTTGTGATTTTTCAACTCACCTAATCTTAAAAATCTTTTTTACCTACCCAATTAACTCAATATAAAAAAATCAATCTACCCATTTAAGATTGGGTAGGTTTGGCGGGTTATATATTTTATTAAAAAATAATAATAAATGATTTTAAAAATTCAACAATAACTAAAATTTAACGAGGAAAAAAGGGATTAAAATCATGATAATTTTCAAATAAATTTTATCATAGACTTTGTATAAAAAAATTTATAATATAATCTCATTAATAGTCGAATATAAAGTAAATAAAAGTTATATAAATTACCAAAAAAATATAAGAATACTAAAGTAATTAACGGTATTTTTTATAAAATTATCACAAATTACATCTATATTGAATATCAAATAATGCATTCTATATATTTAAATAATTTAAGAAACACTTAGAGGTAAATACTATTTAATAAAAAAGAAAAAAAAATATATATGTGAGTATTAGGTGGGTTGGGTGGGTTTTTAGAATTTTTTTAACCCACTCAATCTGTATTGTGTGAGTTGGGTGAGTTTTTAGAATTTTTTTAACCCACTTAATAAAGATTGAGTGGGTTAACAATTTTTTTTATCCATTCAATTAATTAAATATAACAAATTAATTTACTCAATTAAGATTGAATTAGATAGATTGAATGAATTTATCGGACGATCGAGTTTTTTAAGACCGAGCCTAATGGAATAGAAGTGGGATACACGTACTGATCTAGATTAACGTTTCACATGCATTTCTCAGCCCAAAGGCCCACTCATATGTGAAAGTTGACGAGCACTTCTAGATTTTAATTATCACTAGTTAAAAGCACGTGCAGGGTACATATGAAATAGTATGTTGTCTAAATAATATAAAAACTAAAAGAAAAAATTACCCCAAAAAAAAAAAAAAAACTCAAAACTCCTTATGAAACTTCAAAAAAAAAAAAAAAACCTTAGACGATTTTTTATTAACTAAATTTAAAGATCAGGATGAAACTCCTCTTGCAAACTTCAAAGAAACTTTTAACCGTGTAATAGATTTAAGGATTGGAAAATGTATAGAAACCGAAGAAATTGAAAGAACAAAAACAAAAGTGGGAGAACTTTGTGATGAGATATGAACAAAATACTTCATCACTAAGATATATTGAAGTCAACTTAATCCCATGGAGTCTGGGGTGAGTTTACACCAAGTGGATTAATCTAAGTCTATGGGCTACCCCTTTTATCAGCTTCTCTGGAAATATCTACTTTCATTTCCCATCAGACCAGCCAAGCCAAGCCAAGCCTTCAGGTGAACCATCAATTTATATTAAAATCATATTTTACTTATAATTATGATAATTTAAAACAAAAAAGCAAAACTAGACACAAATTTTGACAATGTCTCTTTAATATATACCAATAGGGTTTATTTTTTATTTTTTATTTTTTATTTTTAATTCTTCTTCTTCTTTCATATACTATGTGAGACTAGACACAAATCTACAATTTCTATGGGTGGTCCACAACCTTGGAAATTTTCGTTAAGTCACCACATGGGTTTTGATAAAATTCGCGATGAAATTATATGGGCCCTAGCAGCTCCAAGGCCTCTTCAAGACCACCAAGAATGCACATTAAATGGTACAAGAAGATGAAATTCATGACGTGACATCATTGTCTCCATGTGTCCTTTCGTTGTTATCTCCAAAAATACCACATCTTATCTTCTTTATTGATTCAAGGAAAAAATTATACTAGACACTAACGTATAACCCCATTATGACATTCAATCACGCCGTTTTAGCAATAATCACCGTCGTTTTCTCATTTGTGCACGATCTATTTGATTCGATGAGGTTTTTTATTTATTTATCAAATGGAAATATGCATTTAGACTACAAAACAAAAACACTATGAGACAGAAAAATTTCAATAATACAAAAGACATAATCGTCAATTGAATCTGCTTCATCAGTAAAATCGGATGATAATAAAAAAAAAAAGATAAATGATTAATGCTCCGTTTGTTTGGTACCTTCAAAATTGAAAAATGAAAAATTTTTCATTCTAGACCTTCCTAAATTTCTGTATCTGAACATTTAAAAATTTTTATTTTAAAAAATGAAAAAAGTACTTTCTAAAAAAAAAAAAAGTTTTTACCCATCCAAACAACTTTTCACTTTAAAAAAAAAATTCAAAACAACTTTTCATTTTACTTTTTTCACTTTCCAAAAACGGACCTCCCATCCAAACGGAACATAAGACTTGACAATGAGAATACAACTTGGCATACAAAGATTGAATCCATAATTTTCTTTTTTTAATAAAAACTCTATAATTGATGGAAACTTTCGATCGATTAAAAGTCAAAATTCGAGCACAAAAACCATCACATATTCCATATAAAGATAAATCTAACAGAATCAAAACAAAACTAAACACATCGTTGTGACATATATCTAATGAATATAAACCGGTTTGAAAGATAGAGTAATCACATCCATTAATAGAGATTAAAAGCAGGATTAACACATAATCATATGGGACAAAAATAATTGTCTTAATCAATTTGTATATATATCTAGCACTTAAAGCCTAAAACTCAACTTCACAAATAGAATCATTGGTGACAAAGTGAACCCCGTAGTTGAAAACACCGAGAAACACCGAGCTGTAAAACTGGACATCAATCCTCACACGAACCTAGCCAACAAAATTGCAATAGCTTCGGAATAAAAAATCTGAAATGGTCGACAAAGATACTCGTCACGAACCTTTCAACCACCGAGCACCCACCCAACCACCCAACCATCTCCGCTCCTAATTTTGCCTTCGACGCTCGCGTCCCCTCACATCACAATCCCGGAGGCTGCAGATTCACGAAACCTCCGACTTGCTCACCCCCTCACGCCGCAACCTCGACTCGTCCTTTGACCCGTCCACTTTAAGTTTCATCTCTCTTTTCTTTTCTTTTTTTTTTTTTTTTTTCTAATTTTTATTTTTTAAGGAGTTCAAGACCGACAAAAAATGCATAACAACTTTAGTTTCAAAATTATATGATAATCTTTCTCATTCATCTGTATTGAGTTTGAATTAAGTTCGATGTCATCTTCTTTTTTTCCTCGATCTTTCATGTACCTCATTAACATTACACTATATTAATTAAAATGTTATGTGACATTTATTGTGACGGAAAAGAGAGGAGGCAGAATGTGGAACCATCGATTTTTAAGTCTAAGCCGTGACGACTACATTAACTGATATATGTTTTGTTAAAACGTCCTTGAATAATTGACTAAGAGCCCAAAGTCAAAATTTCTTTGGTACGATATTACTTAGTCGTGGAGATTAATGAGATTGCTTTGTAGATGTTCCTTTGCTTGTTCACAAAGGGTAATAAAATGGGAATTTCAAAAAAAAAAAAAAAAGAAGGGTGTGGCAGGCTGGGCGCAGTTAACCAGACACAAAAAGATTGAATGATCATTAGTAACAAGTAGCAATTCTTCTTTTACTTTTTCCCCTTCAAAAGTGCTATATACATTACTTGCAATTGTGTCTCACGTCAATATTTGTACAAACCAAGGCTATAAGATCTAGTAAGCAAGAAATGCACCAAATGATGAAAGTTCATTCCAAGACGTGCTCATTCTGCTATGATAACCCTACACGTACGTTTTGCATTAAACATATCTAGGAACTAGGGCATTCTTTTTTTTTTTTTTTTTTTGGGTAGAAAATTTATGGTTTCTAGAACTATTTTTTGGCTGAAATAAATAACAAAAATTTGGTTATACACAAATAGGTTTTTCTTATGCAACACCTTTTTTTTTTTTTTTTTTTTTTGAGGATATTACTTGCTTGTCGTGTCCCATCTAGAGAAAATTGAAATAGAATTTCAAATACCAACAAAAAGTTTAGTAATTAATTGAAAAAAAAAACCCATATTAATTGAAATACTTCAAAGTAATATTTGTCTAAACCTAATTTAACTTTAATATATATCAATATATGTAGTTGACGGGCAACATTCACTGAACACGCCTAAAAAAGTTGCCCAATCATAATAATCCAAATTAGCACTTAAATGGGGGAAAAGTTTTGGTAATTTCCATAAAGTATTAATGTTAATCCAATTCATACAATTAAGTTACATCTTTAAAAGATCTTGTATGGATAACAGCCTGTCTGATCATTACTAAATGGTAGGTAACATCAAGGAGAACACTTCAAAAGTCCATTCCGCCTTGCCCGTTAAATGATTATTATCTTTTTTTTTTTTAATTCATTAAATGATTATAATTACTGGGATGAGCTGCTAGCAATCTTACAAAATGGCGCTTTTAATTTTTTTTTTTACAAGATATTATAATAATCAGGTTATTTTAATATTATATTTTTTTTAGTGATAATTGTGTTTTATATTAATATTTAAATAATATTAGATTATAAGATTTTAAATAAAAAATTACATGTAAATCAATTTATTGTTACAAGTTTTTAAATAAAAAATCTCAATGGTCGGATTTATACAAAGATCTTTCACCTTATTATTTGAAAATAGTGCTCTACATCAATTTAAAAATAGTGTTACTTAATTAAAATCTTTGTCTTATTCTTTTCATTATTATAATCAAAAGTAGTTGTCTTATTCATTCATGTTAAAATCTGGATGAATATTACCAAAATCAAGGTTTTTCTATCAACATCAACACATCACCTAGCTAAACTCGCATTGGTTTAATAAACTTTTTCTACATCAGAAGAGGGAAAAATCTCAAATCCCTTATTTCCTAGAAAGCACGACATTTCTTTACAATGTTATCGTTGCCGATATTTCTGGAAGTAGACATTATTATTAATTCCCCCTTTATTTATTTATTTATTTTTTTTTTCTAGAAGTACAACTTGGAGTACAAGATAAAATAGCTGATTTTTGGTATTTAAATGATTGGTAATAAGACACATGCATCAATGTATAGTTAATATTTTCATATTTGTACAACAGTTTCTATCGTACAAATATTTAAGTATATTAAAAAATCTTATTTTTTTTAAACATATTTGATCTAGAAGTTACAAGATTGAGTTAGATGTAATTGTATTTTTAATAACAAGTAAGGCACACATGGATTTAGTGACATCATTTTACTATATTAAATGACATGTAACTATCAAAATAACGTGTTACGCTTTGATATTTTCCGTTCCCATTCACATATTGATGTTTAATATTTATTAATTATCAAGGTTAGACCTAACTCAACAGATATGATCAGTAAAATAGTTTGAATAGAAGCTTTCAGATATTAAATTTAGCAATGTTTTTATTTTATAAATAAGAGTCGTAAGTCTTGCATTAAATAGAATAAAAAAAATTGAAAGATTTTTCATTAAAATATTATATGCAAAAATTTCTATAAAAAATTGTAAGTTTTACAAAAATTTTATTTTAGTATTTTCTATTAAAAAAATATTTGAATACCGATTTTAATCGAAATTTTCGAGTTTCATCTTATGTGTAAAGAGTGTTGCTCTAAACGTGGTAAGTAACAGTGTCGTGAGGGTGATATAATCATCCTCCTCCACACAAATTGGTAGAGCCACCGTTCTTCCCGGCCATACACCTTCTTTGCACCTAAAAGTTTGTCCATAAATACAAAAAAATACCAACAGATTCAATTACCTAAATGCCCTCGTCTTCTGGAATATCTCCACAAGCCACATTACCATGTCTTGGACAAGATCGACAACTTAATTAACTAGATTAGGCAGATAACAAATCGTAAATTTCTCACTCTTTTTATATTCTTTTTTGGCTGTTTATAACTTACTTATAACTTCATTAATTTGATTCTCCTTATTTGTGACATGATAACCATTGGATAATCAACAATAATAAAGTAGTTTATGTATTTTGATTGAGCCGAAATGTACACAGCTTCAAATTTCACCAGCCGTTTGATTCGGGGGGGAAAAAAACTTGCCTGATACAAATATAAACGCCTCAAAGTTCAAGCTTTTCTTAACATCAATCAATTAAGACATGATTTCAAGAACAAAACGTCTTCTTGTTCTTTTTTAAGTACATGTTTTGTATGAGGAATTATGTTTGCATGGCAATTGGCAACATATTGAAGATCATATACACATATGTGTGTGTATCTATATAAATATATGTGTATGCACGAAGGTACGATTGAGTCCTTAAACCACTATAATTTCGCGGTGCTTAAGGGCAATTAAATTCTTAATGGCAGAGTGCCTACGTTGTACGTGCAACGTTTATATTTGTAGTTTTCTATTATATATCTATGTATGTATGTATGTATGTACGTATGTATGTATATGCAAAAAAAAAAAAAGGCCCATATTCATCTAAGGATGATATGCCATTTTCAGCTAATTAAATAGAAATAATTTGGACCCAAAAAAGGGGGAGAAAAAAAAAAAAAGAAAAACTAAAAAAGCAACTAAACACATGTGAACGTACAAATCAGTATTACGTATTTGGGAGGCAACAATCAAAACCCAACTACTTGTTAATTTGTGATGAATAGGTTTTCCCCCATGCCCTTTTCTTTATAGTTTGTTCTGTGTCAAACACCTGAACATCAGACTATTTTATTAAACCATTTTTCTTTTTGAAAAAAAAAATCTAAATGACATAAATTTAAATATTATTACATTAAAATGATATAAAAATTTGACATTAGGCTAATATGATACAAACAGATACTAATTAAAATAAAGTTTGTATCATGCTAGTTAAAAGCAGAAAATTTATGTCATGTTGATCAATGAAAGAAAAAAAGATGGTTATTTGAGTATTTTTCTCATTTATTAAATAAAAAATGATATTTTCCAAAAAAAAATATTATGTTTGTGGTCATTGGCATAAATTTTTTTCATTTAGCCTCTCCTAAATTTCTTTATTAAATTCCAAATTTCATTCAAAATGTATAAATTTTTTTGTTCATATCATTAATTAGTTTTTATTTTAAAACAAGTCAAATTTTCTAGACTTCGTCCATGATAAGAAAGAGGGTTAAAAGAAGAGATTTTAAGCTGAAAATCCTGAAAACAACAGGGAATATACCAATATAAAACCAAACTAAAAACAGCCTATAGCAGTTATTATTCACCCTTCTATTAATACCCTTTAAAAGCGCGTTCCTTTTCTTTTTCCACCAAGGACCACACCCAAAAATACAAAAAACAAAAAAAACAAAAAAAGAAAAGGAAAACCCATTATTTACCTTGAGCTAGAGTACTGCCTATTAAGCCCCACACTTTTGGCCATCTCCACCTAACAACTCTCTCTCGCCCTCCCAATATATATAAAAATATATATATTTGTTTATTCTTCCTTTTCAAATAAAATATTATAGATATATATATACATATACACACACACATATATTACCCAGAGAGAGCTATTGTGTTTCGATTATCAATGAGAAAAATGCAGGCAGGCCCTTTACTTTCTCTATCTCCGAGCTTCAACAGCTACTCCTCCTCCAGCAGAAACCTCGCCGACATCGCCGCTCGAGTCGTCAGCGAGCTCCGTCGGGAAAATAACGGCTCCGACGCCACTTTCTTCCTCGACGACGATGACGACGATCACCCCTGGTTTCATGCGGAGTTAGATCAGAGAAGTCCGCTTGATGATGATCATGACCATGATGATGATGAATTTGAATTCGCTTTCGTCTGCAGAGAGTCGGTGTCGTCGCCGATTTCCGCGGACGAAATCTTCTACAACGGCCAGATCAAGCCGGTTTATTATCCTTTCTTCGGCAAGAGCTTGGGTTCTGGAAACGACGTCCTTGTCGTCTCCGGGATGGCCAAGGAAAATGACGAGACTGCCCTTCCTCCGCCGCCGCCTCCGCCTCCGCGGCCGCCGAAGCCGCGCTGCCGACAGCCGCTGAGGAAGCTGATGGTGGAGGAAGAGCGGGAAGCGACGACGTCCTGCTCTTCGTCGGAGGCCGACGAGCTCGACGGCCTACAGCACGGGACTTACTGCGTGTGGACGCCAAGGAACGACGGCGCCAGAGGAGGGAAGAAGAGCAAGTCAGCGGAGTCGTCGAAGCGGTGGAAGATTCGGGACCTTCTCCGCCGGAGCGGCAGCGACCGGAAGGACAGTACGATCGTTGTTATTGCTGCTCCGAGCAAGAAGGTCTCGAAGGGCGGCAAGGCCGCCGAAAAAGGAACGGCGACGGCGAAGGAGGGAGCGAAAAACGACATCGTCAAGGCCGCGGGGAAGGACGAGGACAAGAGGAAGTCGCACAAGCAGGATCTTGTGGGGTTCCTGGCTAATGTCAATGGTTTGAGTAGGAACTTGCATCCATTTTGAGAGATTAATTAGGGTTTTAATTACAAGTTACTTCGTATAATTCTATGTTAACAAAAACAGTTTAAGATGCGCGGTGAATTCTGCTGTTCCTCATTCTGAATTACATATTTGATTATATAGCGTGATGATTTTACAATACATATTTCGTTATATAATGCGATGGAATCTGAAAAATTCAGAATGGTGGATTATCAGTCTCTTTTTAGTGCTGTGTAATTGGTGATTATTAGGTGATGAAAGTGTGACGAGAGCATATATATGAAAGTTCTATTTTAAAATTTAAAAAAAAAAAAAGAGAACTTTTGGATGGAGGGGTTTCAGTTTGTTTTATTTTAATAATGTAAATATGTGTGTAATTTTTTTTAATTAAGGTTTGAATTTTCATTTTATCGTTTGTTTTTTTTGTCTTTTTGCTGAATTTTGTACGTATGTTTGGGTTTTTTTTTTAATAATATGACAGAGAGGGATAATGGTGATGTGTGAATGCTTATTAATTTGTGGAATTTACAAAGTGCTTTTGCTTAAACGAGAAATCGTGTGGGTCTCACACGGTGATAGGGCCAATATAGATGTAGGTGCTTTGGTAAGAGGACATCCATTTTCTAGGCAACATTTAGCTATAGAGCGTCGGTATTCATTGTACTTTTCCAAGGAAAATTTCTTTGTGATTACTCTAGGAAAATTAAGCGATATGGATAAAACTGCCTGTATAATGTAGAATTTTTAAATGAGTTGGAGAATATCTTTCTCTTTTATCTATTTGGTTATAAAGTATAGTTTGATATATACGTGACATCAAGCTTTCCGACCGATAAGAATTTGTACTTTGGTTTTAGATAATATATATATTTATATATAATGTTGCCGAATAATTTGGATAATATGGAAAAGGAAATGGTAAACGACATGTATACTTTTATAATTAATTAGCTTTATATGTACATTAATCTTGATTCTAGGAAAAATATATGCTTGAAAAGTATTATACCTATGATATATATAAGCAATATTTCATGTACAAATACATACGCACACGTGTATATATATAATATTTTATCGGCATGCAAATTGCAATATATAATTTGAAAATACTTTTCAAATTAAAGAAATTTTATTTCTTTGATAATATGACTAACCCTTTTTAAATGTTTTGATATTCAAATTGTAGAAGTTTCGGCAGAGCAGTGTAGGGGAAAAATATATATATACATATACATAGACACACACACACACACACACACCTACGCTGTAATTAAATCATGTCTAGAAAGAAAGTGGGCGAATAGAAAACGGCTTAGTGAAGAAATGTTCAAACTAAAGTTTTCCATTAGTTTCTATAATCATTTAAGTTACGAAAGTCAATATCCATTTTAAGGGGCTATAACCAAAAGCTAGCAAACCATATTTATTTATAAGCTTGTATTGTTGCCGTAATACATGACATAAGAACCACCATATGTTTTCAAACATATGTGCAACATACCAAATTTTCGTACCTTATTCTTTTACAATCTGTCTTGTTCAATTTGAAATAGTGTAATTCCCTTAAACAATGCGTCGATGCCTCTTTCAACAGAAAAGTTACATAAAATGGCTACTTTATGACCTTTTGAACTAACACCACTCTTTAAAGGCAATATGTATATGTGTTTGTGTATATATATATATATATTGTTAGCCAGATGTTTTTAGTGAGTCAATTAATCTTTCTTTATTTTTTTTTTAAGACAAAGTTTGAAATATCTGGGTAAGGTAATTCTATCTTTTTCGACAGGAGAATATGTATATGATTCATATTGTAGTTCAATAGCGCTCAAACATGTAATTTTTAGTGGCGCAGAGTTCATCATTCCAAACATGTAATTTTCAAGTCCCTTTTATATATGAAAGACAAGTACTTGTTATTTAGTAATCTGAAGAAAAATGAAAAAACCCGTTGGATAGAAAATCCTAAAAAGTGTTTAATTTCTTTATATTAAATTGAAAATCATAAATCCCACAATCGTAAAAAGGAATACAAAGGAAAATATGAAAATCACATAAATTAATGTCATGCATATCTAGAGAAAGCTATGGTGATCGTAACAAACAATAATGAACTGTACTTAAAAAAAAAAAAAAAAGAAAGAAAGAAAGAAAGAAAGAAAGAAAAGAATTCTTAAAAGCATTATTCTTCGTCTTTCAGATTTTTCATGGAAAGTACATATATATAATTGCCTTTGCAACCTATAGAAAAGCAAAAAATTAACTTGTCTCTCCAATGGTTGAATGTTTTGGCTCCATATATATATATATATATATAGGTATTAACTAGTAAAACCAATGTTAATGTAGGCAACCTATAGTAAAGCAAAAAATCAACTTGTCTCTCCGGTGGTTGAATGTTTGGCTCCATATATAAAAAATATATATATATATATATATATAGGTATTAACTAGTAAAGCCAATGTTAATTTGGAACCTACAAGCCAGCTAAAAAACAGGAAAAAGATTAAAGCAAAATAAAATAAGTATATATGCGAAAATTTGTCTGTTTTAAAAATGTTATTTTAGTAAGTATATCAAGTTTTATTAAATTAAAAAAAATCACACTGATTGAATAACAACAATCAGTTTTTAGCCAACAACTGTTGAAAAATCTTTAGGCTTTGTTTATAGAATTACTGGTTGATTTGATCATACGCAATTATTAATTCGTCGAATAAGATTGACTTACGATCAACAATGACTATCAAACATTTTTAAAAAATTGCGCTCATTAAAATTTTCAGTGAGCAATGAAAAGGAGAGGAGTCGTTCAAGTGAATGAATATTACCTTAAAAAATGAAAAAGAAAAAAAGTGAATGAATATTAATGATACATCGTTTGGTTGCAGAAAATTTTGTGTTGATCTCACCGTGATTGGTGTTGTTAGTCTTGTTCTCAAGTGTCTTTTGTCACTAAGTTTTGTGTTTTTTCTATTTTAATCCACAGCAAAGAAAATATGCCCTTGAACACTATCGGCAAATATCATTGTTAATAAAATATAAGTTCTATTTATAGGTTTCGTATTATGAGAGAAAAATATTTATGAATACTATTGATGTTAAGATCATTATTAATAGAAGATTGAATGTATTTAAAGGTCTAATCTTGTGAGATTTATCTTTTATTAATAGTGATGATTTAGGAAAATAAAAGGAAAATTTGTATAAAGACCAAATATACATGAGTTGGTGAAAATGAAATATTAAGGGGGGGAAAAAAAGCAAAGGGCAAAGCAGAAAAAACTTTATAACACCATTAGTGTTTTTTATCTTTTACTATATTTAAAAGGATGAATAACACTTCTACATAGACTTTGTCACGCTCAATATAACAAAATAGGTTTTTAGTAACGACATTTATAATAACGACAAAAATCATTGCTAAAACTTATACTTTAGCTATGACACGTTTTGTCCCCTATAATTTTTTTTTTTTTTTTGCAAAACTAGTTACTCATCACTAAAGGTTTTAACGATGACATTTCATTGCTAATTGTTCACTTTTAGTGCAGATATGTTGTCACTAAAAGTGCTTGTATTAAAATTTAGTGTGAAATAATCACTCACTATTTTATTTTTGCACACCAAACTTTTACCAATGACTCCCCCAAAATTTTTAGAGAGGAAAAATCACGCCTTTTTTTATGAAGATTATAATAGACCTATTATGTGCCCAAAAAATTTAGGCGGGAAAAATCACACCTTTTTTAGTAAGCATTTTTTAAACTTTTTTTGTAACGACATTGTCATTGATAAAGGTGACATGTGTTGTCACTGATAGTCCAGTGATCGCTAAAAATGTGTGCTATTACTTGTAGACTCTTTTTTACCTTTCATTCTCCCCCTTCTTCTTCTTCATTCTCCCTCTATCTATTCTTCCGTATTACCCACCACTTCCGCCCCCCACCACCACTTGCAACCGCCACCATTGTCATTCACCACTGCCATCCCCTCATTTTCCTTCTTTCTTCTTCTTCTTGTTTCTTCCTTCTCCATTTTCGCACCATCCACACTCTTTGCCCCCTATCACCCCTCATTTTCTTTCTTTCTTTCTTTTCTTCTTCGTTTTCTCTATCCACCATCCTCATTTTTTTTCCTCCTCCTCTTCCTTCTTTTCCTCCACCAACCTCCTCCACTGCACCACCCCTTCATTTTCTTTCTTCTTCTTCTTTTTCCAACAGGCTCCTCCACCACCACTACCCCCTCCTCCTCCTCTTCCTTCTTTGGTAATTGTCCATTTTTTTAACAAAAAATTGACTTTTAGCGATGACAATTTTAAAAAATGTCATCACTAATTATTTAATTCAAAACATTTTTTTGAAAAATATAAACAACTTTTAGCAATGATATTTTCAAAAAATGTTGTTGTTAAAACTATCCATTGACGTCACCTAGTTGTTAAGTAACAATTTTATAGTGATAGTTTCTTTTATAATTTAGCAATGATATATCCTCACTAAAGAGCACAACATTAGCAACAACGTCAATAAAAAAAGTTTTAACAATGGAGTTATTGTGATGTTTTATTAACATGTCATCACTAAAAAACTTTTAGTAACAACTTTGCTATTTTTAGCAACACATGTATCGTCGTTAAAAAACTGTTTTGTTGTAGTGACATACGATGTCATGTGATGCTTTTAGCACTCAATATGACAATTTTTCTCATTTTTTTATTTTTGTTTTACTTATTTATTTCACATGCACCCTTTTAAATAATTCATTGTAAAAGAATGGTGCTAAAATTCTATTAATGGTTTTTTTTTTTTAATGTTGTTCAATAGTGCAAAAGCATCCATCAAAGTTAGGAAAATATGTAAATAATCAAATAGATTCCCTATGTCTTTATTACCGTCTCGGAAGTAAAGAAGTGGGAAGTGAGAAAAACATGGCATATTGTCACATAATTAGTTAAGTAAAGATCTTTAGTCTTTTGCAGATTATTCGCAACTGACAGCTGGGAAAAATGGGAATTTGAAGAAAGAGACGTGAGTTTGTTTCTAACGCACAAAGTAGACAAATATTCTCTCTCTTGTACGAAAAGCAGAGAATATATACATGAATTTAATGTATATAAAGTTTCTAGCCATACAAAATTAATGTATAAAAGTTAATTATCCATGTTAAAATTATATACATGAACTAATTTCCTGATAAATATATACATATATAGAATTTGTTTATGATTATTCATGAAGGATGATCATTACTGATCATAACATATAAAGATAAGAAATGTATATGATATGCTTTGGTTAATGTGTAACAGTTTAATAATTGAAAAGGTGTAGCAACTATTATTAAATAATTATTTTTTTAATAGCATATATTTTAAATGGTTTTTATTATGTTGAACATAAATTACATTTTATTTTTCATTTATATATAGTACGGTATTGGTCAATAATTTTAAACCGACTTAAAATGAAAAAAAAAAAAAAAAACAGACTTTTACATTCAAAGATCTATAAACAAACAACCGATTAAGTATATAACTGAAAATTGAGTAGTTATCTTTCTAGTGCCTTTAGTTGAAAAATTTGAGAGAGACCCACAGAATTTTTTTTTTTTTCCTTTTTTGGGTTCATGTTTTATGTCTTCCTAGCCTTTTGTCTTTTTTCATTTTTTTTGTCTTCATGAACATAAGCTATGCTAATCACTTGAAGAATTGTGGAATCTTTTGATCAACTAGGAACCGACTTATGTCTGTCCCTCTTTCTTAACTTATCAACGCAATGGCCAAAAGTAATAAAGAGAAATGGAAAAGATAATTGGGAAATGATTGAATTTAGCTTTATATAATAATAATAATAATAATATTGTTTTGTAGCTTCTTCTAGTAGACATCAAAAGCAACAAACCGAGAAACTGCACTACCAAGGCATGCGTATATATATATATATGTGTCTCTGTGTGTGTGTGTATACATACATATATATATATATATGTCTCTGGGGCTGTGGGGCATTACCAAATAGCAACCCTTTCTTCCTTTAACCTCTTTTAGGCGCAGATCATGCATGCCAAAGGCTGTAAATTAAGTACAGTACTCTATGAGGGGTACCCCATTTTTATTTCTTGGTTGCCCAGCCAAATCCTCAAATACTATAGTCTATACCTAATTCCATCCATGTGTACGGTTTCACTCACATATAAAGATAAAGAATACCCTATATAATGACACTATATATTTTCTTTTCTTCTTTTTTTTTTTTAATCAAATGGCTTCTTTTTGGCTTGGAAATTGTTTAAATCGAGATGCTTGATGCTTCTTTTTATGGTATACCTTTAGGGTTTTTTTTTTTTTTTCCCCTAAAGAAAAAAAATCGAGGAATAAAACGGCCGGTGTTAACATACCTACTTGCAAGCATTATCAAAAGAGTTATCCTAAATGCGGATAGAATACTCTTCAAAAGTTCTAATTGTAGGCCTTATCTCACGATCAAAGAGCAGTGAATGTGCTAGCTAGTGATAAGAATACGTGTGTTAAATTGTGAATTGTCGTTTAATTATTGGATTGTTGAAAAAGTTACATGTCGATTATTGGACACCATCTTTCTTGATGTATCTTTTAAAAAAAAGTACCACATAAACTCATTTAATATATTTAATATGGTATCAGAAATAGATTTGATTGACTATAATGGATTTGAACCCCCGACCCATTGCATAGCATGTTAGACATGAGTAATGGTGTTGGATTGTCAATCTATCTGACATCATTAGGTTATTTACTGTTATATTGTTTATATATTGATTGGACATCCTCTTTATTTACTTAATTTTCAGTGACGAGTTTTATCCAAATCATTTAACAACATGTATAGTCCAAAATACACTAAATTACTGAGTTGGCATAAACAAATTTTCATATTAAGACCTTAAAAAAACCATTCAACACTTAAAATTTAAACCACGGACCTAATCACGATAATTCTTTATTAATACCACCACAGCTTGGTAGTTAGCATGCCTTTTCTTTGTTCAAGCTAATGATTATTAACCATGTGTTTTCCATTTATAGTTTATAAGTTAATGATTATCACGATAATTGGCATATATATATATATATATATATCTCTGTGTGTGTATACACACAATGGAATCTTTAATTCCTCTTTTAAAAAAGAATCGTACAAAAGAGAATCCCATACGTGTCCTGATTTCCCAAATCAATTGTCCTTTTTCGCAAGATATGGTGGTATTATGCGAAGTAATCATGATAATCATCGTATCCTAATTAGTAATAATTTTCCAACTAAACACCTACCCCACCTTTGGTTTTTGATTGATAATTCGTCAACAACTAACCAATTTTATTAAGTTTGTTTCCATATCAGTCTTATAAAAATAAAGAAACGAAAAAAAAAAAAAACAATGTCTGTACTCTTTCAGCCATGCATAAAATAAAAATTAGTTAGAGATTAAATGTTCAATATCAATTTTGTCTTTGCAGCCAAGGGGTTTTTCTTGCTTAAATGGTAATGTACAAAAAATACAACCATTTTGCATAAGAATTATAACCGATGAAAGAAGCATGATCAAATCTTTTAAATACTATTTAGTGATCGTTATTTTGAGAAGTGTGGACTTAAACTTGGAATCTTTTACTCTGATGTCAACTAATGTATCAAAGACGCAAATATTTCTCTCAAAAATTACAATTAACAGGCATAAGTCATAACTACACCACTACATGTTTAGGGCGTTGTCTCTTATTTTGAGTAGTCGTTTGTAAATTCCCGAGTGCACCAAACAAATAACTCAGGCACTTCTTTGAGGCCTATCGACATAGGCCTACTCCAAATTCAGATATCAAACAACACACACACACGCACACACACACACACATATATATATATATATAGAAAGGTGATAAGTTAGTACATAAATATGGAATGGAATCTAATGCAATAGAATTTATAAGATGTAAAACTCGAGAGAAAAAATATAAAAAAGACAATTTATATCACTTGAAAACAAATGTAACCCAACCATAGTGGGGTTTTTTTTTTTTTTTTTTTTCTTGTCAATCATATAACTATACCACTTGAAAACAAATCATGTAACATAAAACATATGACTGACAAAAAACAAGCTATTTTAATTATCTTCCAAACCCCATATTTGACATTGGGGATTGTACGTGAATGATTAGATTTCTTGTATGTATATGCTTGCTAGAGTGGGTATCAAAATAGATGACAATATCCACAACCAAAAGCTGGCCATGTTCACGACTAAAGAAAGTACCCCACTTTACCTCTCTCTCTCTCTCTCTCTCTTCAATATTAATGAAATATTGGCAGACCATGTTCATAACCAAGCTCGCATTATCATCCAAATTAGGAGTACCTATCTCAATCAGCACTATAGGGCACTTAAAAACAAGCACATGCAACACTAAAAGGCTTGGCACACAGGAAGAAGATAGGAAATAATCCTGGCTAGCTAGCTGCCTTTTTTCTAGTTGTCCAAACAGAAGTTTTCGTGGGAAAAAGAAAGGTGTGTAGTATCAAGAGAATTAGATGCTTATAAGTAACGATATATTGATGGGATGGTACCTTTGTGATGATAATGTGTGTCTACTGTTTGAGTTCCATTTTTTTGGGTGGGAACCACCCTCACTTATTGATCTGTACTCATCAAGAGGATTATTAGAATTGATAGTGTACTTGCTTCCATATAGTTTATATATGATCATAAACAAGTTTTCAATAAATGCTTCGGTTATATGTTGAGAGACGATATTAATCAGCCACCCTATTTTCATAATGGACTTTGATAGGGGCTTCTTTTGTAGAGTATAAAAAAAAAAATCAAAATAAAACAATAAATATTCTGAAAAGATAATTTTTAATATAAATCTGATTGTTGAAAAATAAAACCCTATTAATTATACATTTTCAAGTGTTACGAGCAAGGAAGAAAAAATAAAAGAGATGATTTATATAAATATCTTGTCAAATATTGAAATATAGAATAAAAATTATTTCGTTGAGAAAAGTTAAAAAAAAAAATTTTAAATCCTTTTTAAACATCAAAATAGAGAATAAGGAGCTTTCTATATAATGTGATACAATATTTTTAATATGTTAATTTAAAATCATGTTTCGGAATATTAACTATAATTAAAATAAATTAAAAAAGTACACAAAACTGCAAATTCTTATAGATATTTCATGGTCCAAAATTAAGTTTCGGATAGCCTTCTCAAAAGTAACAAATGTAGAGCAATACTTACAAACTAACATAGCCATTTTACGCTTTTATAAAAAGATTTTTATTTTATTTTATTTTATTGGGTGTTGGAAGAGGAGTTTATATGCGTGGCCCATACTTCTGATAAACGCATGGCCCATGCTTGACAACAATAAGAAATTGCCAATGTCAATCATCATCACGATATGGTCTATTACAAATAATGTGCCATGTGATATCTAATTTGGGTTACCATCAAATTAGTGCGTGTGTATATATATATATGTATACATCTATGTATATAGTCATCTCTATCTCGTATAGTCCACTGTGTTAGTGGGTAGAAATTAACTTCAATCTTGAGAAATTATTACATGCTAGAAAATATCTCTTTTTTTTTTTTTCTACCTATTATTAATAAAATGAATGTGATTATAAATATAACGTAAAAATAATTTTATATCTGATTTTATCCATCGTAGAGTTTAAATACTTTATTCTTAAATATTAAAAAAATTGAAAAAAAAAAAATCAGCCACCTACCTTAACTTGTGATTTCTGAAAGATAAATATAAAATGTCCATAAAGACGATGCCAAGAAAACAAATCATAATGTCAACTGGACGTCAATAATTATGCATGAACCCCGAGTCAATGACTCGCTGTTTATTTCTCTATCTTTCTCTATCTGACATTACGTGGAAATTAGTAGAGGTTAAAAAAAAAAAAACTGCCACAAAAATTTCTTTAAAAAAAAAAAAAAAAAAAACTTGAAAGCAAGTGGAAATTGCTAAAAATTTTCCACATACTGACATATTGATAAGTATAGTAGTGTATGCAGATATGTGTGTTCCTGCGTATTACACAACAATATGCAAGTCCCAGCATTAAAGTAAACATTTTTTTCAATATTGGCTCTACATTATAATTAATCTTTGTGATTAAAGTAATAGATTTGATAATCTCAACCTCGATTGGATTATAAAAAAAAATGAAATTGTTTGTTCATAAGCAATTTCTACACAGAAAACGAAAATATGTCTTATTAATAGGATTTTTTTTAATCCTTAGATTTATATAAAAAATTAACAGTGTAACATACTTTATTTTTATTTGGACATGACTTTAATTAGATCTAATGTTATTTAAAAAAAAAAAAACCGCTTATTTTCAAATAGCTTTTATAACTTTTTTGCATAGAAGAAAATGTAACATTACCAACTAAACTTCATAACTTATTTGCAGGGATAGGAATGGAGCAAAGCGAGACGGGTGGGTATGCTTCTGCCACTCACATACCCGCTATCTCTTTTATCCCCCATACCCATCCCCATACATGTCTAATTTACTGTAGACTCAGGTCGGGTAATCTCCAATGGGGATGTGTTATGTACATTCCCTACCTATTTACTTATTATGTTAAAAAAAATAAATTAAATTTTTTTTATAAAAGTTAGCAATATAATTACAAATAAAATTGAAAATGAGACTAAAATCTTAAAAACAAATCCAAATTTCAATAATTTATAAACTAAGTTCATAAAGAAAATTAAAACATTAAAAAAATCAAATTTATATTTATGCATATAAATAAATAAATGTGTATATATATATAAGGGTGAATATGCATGAGGTGGATGCAACCCCCACACCTATATGAGGGTTTATGTTATTCTCGTATCCGTTTTCATACTCATATATTATTCTCATACCTGCGTCAATAGAGATGAGTATCCGTGGATATCTCTACTCATAGATAACAATATCATCCCAACTTATTTGGCTAGTAACTCAAAATATGAGTTATTATTACTTCGGGGTAAGGTTTTTTAAGGATGCATTATGCTTCTCATTTTTCAGAAGTTGTATGAGGCTTAAAAACAATCTTGTCTTTCATAATTCTTTACAGCCTTTTATCATATGTAAGCTATAACCTTTTTTGTTTTTTTTTCTTTTTCTAACGGCTTAAAAATTTTTCTCTCCAATTAATGGCTTAAAAAATGGAACGTGTGTAGCAATATCTACATCACCTTTTCCCCCCTTTCATAGTCAATTTTTCCCCCTATTTAAGTGAAGAACTATCAGGATTTTTCTAAGCAGTGTCTTGATAAGGTTTCACTACCAGGAAATTTTACTTTGTTAGACAACTCTCTGAAATTATGTACCATAAGATTTTTATGTTGGACCTTATGTGCTATTAGATTTCTTATATGATTTGATATATAATTTAACGTTCAATGAGACACAATACCTTTACCAATCTCCCACCTAAAAAGTATTCCTATTTCTTTTTATGCTAAGCGGGTTCACCTTACTCTGTAATTTTGGTTTGAGTTCAAGTTTCTAGGTTTTGCTGCCTTTGATGAGGCTTAAAAATATTTTTATCCTCTTTTCATTTTTGGCCTAACTGATTATGATGAAAAGCTTTTGTTAAATTAAAAAACCAAACCCTAGCGAGAGGGGAAAAAAAGGCCATCACAGCTTCATAAAGAATTCCAATTATTGAACTTAAATTTATTTATTTATTTGGTAATAACACTTAAATTTGAATTAAAGGATTTAAAGTCAACCTTAAATCCTTATTTAGAGTTTGCACATTCAACTACCCCCAAAGTGGCACATTCAAATAAGAATTCTCTAAAAATGTTTTTCCTCTAAATGACCACCGAAAAATTTGAACAAAAAGTCATATTTGTCCTTGTTCAACTTTGTGGACTAGCTACCATTAAGTTTTTATTAAGGGCACATACAATCAGAGTCAAAGAAGAGGCTTGTGGCATATTATTATAAAAAAAAAAAAAAAGCAAACAAAACAAAACAAAAAGAAAATAACAAATAAAAAAAAACGAAAAAAAAAATCAAAATTAAACATTAGGCAATAAGCTTTTGTAAGCCTCAAAATGAACCTTGGGGAACAAGAGAGTCTGAATTTTCAACACAAAATTCTTGTTTTCCTGAATTGAGTTGTCGCTCCTCTTAGACACTTACCTTGGCCAGGGAATACCTTCTTGCATTTGAAGAGCCTTTCTTTTCTACCTGATGGGTATATTTACATACTTATGAAGATAAAATATCTTCTGCTCTCATTTTACTTCCCAATCTTGGGGAGAAAAAATGATTTTTTTTTTTCAGCTTTAAATTATAAATACTTATGCCTATGAAGCATAAACACCCTGGTCAACAATGGCAAGCAGTCTCTCAAGCAGGCACGGGACTTGGAGGGGAAGAGCTCTGCAGAGTGGCTGCATATTCCCGAGCCCACAAGTCGTAGTGTATGATTTCCTCAAGGGAAGGCGAGGCCACCATATCAGCCCGGTGCTTGTCACAGGTCTTCTCAACAACTTTGAATATGTCCAGATAGCTTATCCTGAAAGCAGGGAGGAAACAGAGAGCAGAGTGACGGTTAAGATTGAAGAGGAATGTGTTTTATTTTTCAAAGGGAATATGAAGAAAAAGACAAAGTAACTTACTTTTCATCAATGAACATTTCTACAGCTTTCTCATTAGCTGCACTAAGAACTCCAGTCATGGTGCCTCCAGCTCGTCCAGCAGCATAGGCAAGATTCATTGACGGGTATTTTTTGTTGTCGGGAGTTTTGAAAGTTAGTGAACCAAGCCTGCATTATTATATTCCATTTCTTAACTCATCAAACAACAATAACAACAATATGATTATTTTTTATTTCAACAAAAGAAAAAAAAAAATCTAAATGAATCTTGACTAAATATTTCACTTCAAATAAATTTTTAAGATTATTTCCACGGCACAAATTTAAATATCATAGAAAAAGCACAGGATGGACTTTGTATAGTGATGAAAGTATAAATAAATTTATAGAACCATTAATGTGCGTATCTTTGAAAAAAAAAAAAATTTAAGGAAAGATCTATTACTTGCAAAGATCAAGTCGAGGCCAAGTTATTTCGGAACAATAGATTCTGTCTGGCCAGGACATGGTATAGAGAATCGGCAAGCGCATGTCAGGCCAACCCAACTGGGCCAAAACAGATGAATCCTGAAAAAAAAAAAAAAAAAAAACAGAAAACAAAAAATATATATTAAAATGAGAAAAAGTTGTGCAATATACTCAAACTCTTCAGTTTGTAACTCATCTACAAACTTGAGAACATAAACATCCGAGACTATTAGTTCAAAGTCGCAAACCTGTGTTTCCACCATTGAATGAATGATGGATTGTGGATGAATCACAATCTCAATGTGATCATAATCTGCTCCAAATAGATAGTGGGCTTCTATAACTTCTAGACCCTGTTAAAAGCAAAAAGAACTCGATGTTTAATTGCTCACGACTCTATATGGATATTGTAAATACGAACAGCACAAGTATAAACCTTATTGAAAAGGGTGGCAGAGTCCACGGTGATTTTTTTCCCCATATTCCAGTTCGGGTGTTTCAGAGCATCAGCAACCTTAACTTCTTTCAACTTTTCAACTGGCAAATCTCTGTAGACAGCAAATTTCAGAAGAAAATGTAAGAATCAGAGTTTGAAAATATATGAACATAGGATATCTTACGAAAATTACATAAGTACTGAGTTTCAAGTTCTAATGTTTCTATTCAAGAGGCTTCTTAGTTCGCCAAGAAAATTTCAAGAGAAATAATTTCCTTCAGCTTCAAAAGTTGGGAACATAGAAAGTACAAGAAGTTCAGATAATTACTAAATATATCCTATTTATACAGAAAAGATTTGAATCCACGGAAACTGTAGTTTGACTTCAATTTCCATACAAAAATAAAATTTCACTGCATAGTTTCCACGTTACAACTTGAAACTCAAGCTTATATAATGATTTCACACCTGAAAGCCCCTCCAGACGCGGTCAAAATGATACGTCGTAGTGCACCTTCTGGCAAGCCCTGGATACACTGAAGAAAGAAATTTCCTTTTAAGATTCACTTCTAAGGCGCTGAAGTAGAATTCAGGTGCAAAATGATGAAATGTAATGATATTGAAATGGTTAGTGCTAAGATGCACTTAGTGGCATTTACCAATGCTTCAACACTGACAAGAAGAATGTAATGAATGTGATGGAAATATTTTTAATTGCAGAAAAGTTGTTACACTTGGCTACCAATATTGAGATTTTCGTGTACCTGAAATATTGCTGAGTGTTCGGAATCAGCAGGAAGAATTTTTATATTATGTTTGTGAGCAAGAGGGAGGATGAAAGGACCTCCAGCAATCAGGGTCTCTTTATTGGCTAAAGCAATGTCTTTCCCTGCTTCTATTGCCGCAACGGTAGGCTAAGAAAGAAAGCAAAATAAATAATGAATAAACACAAATCATGCTATTTCAGGAATTCAGCTGGCTAATTGGTGTCTTTCAAGTGATATATTACTCATTTCAAACACTTCGCTCTAGGAATCAAATAGTTAAGTTGTTAACTTATAATATCTTCAAAGTTTTTTTTTTTTTTTTGTTTTGTTTTTTGTTTATGGTGGTTTTTTAACACAAAACATGCATGGACGCAAGAATGCTAAAAGCCACACTACCCATATTTTGAAAATTGACTTACTTCTGCAGAATTCTGAGTGTCCATATATACAAAGAACGTTCAAAATATAATCACGCTATGTGTTTGCGTAACATATATGGACTTACCTTCAATCCTGCACAGCCTACTATTCCTGTAACTACCGTGACAGCATCTGGGTGCCGAGCAACCTGTGAAGATAAACTTATAATCAAAACTACTGATAGAAAAAACGAATTTTAATCAGCAGCGGGAAGATAGAGACTAGGTCACCTCAATCACGCCTTGCTCGCCAGAAGTAATCTCAGGCTTTTCTTCCACATCAGCTAATGCCTCTTTTAGTTCACCAACTAATGCTTCGTTTCTAACTGCAACTATTTGAGGCTTGAACCTCTTCACCTGTCAAAATGATCAACTAAAATATGAATGAAAAGCACATCAATTCCCAAACGCTCGCATATTATGTGCGTGGGTCATGATGGATCATTATCCTGTAAGCTAGACCAGGTTCAAGGAATACCTGATCTACCAGAAGAGTTACATTCGAACCAGCCGCAAGTCCAACTACTCTGAATTTATCAGGATTCTCTGCCACTATATCCAACGTCTGAAAAACAACATTCTCTAGTTCTAAGCAAATCATACATAGAGCCAAAACAGGCAAAAATAAACAAAGGTTTTGCTTAATCAAACACATAAACGGATATTCATTTTTCCTTTACAAACGAAAAAGGACCTCAATAAGAAAGCCTGGTCCATGTGAATTCAAATCCATCACTAAAAAACGGGTAGAGGCGACAAAAATTGACTTAAAAAAATTTTCCATCTGTAGCAAACTCCGAAGCCTCATCAACAGTTGGTGGCATTTTACCTACTTGTTCATAAGTTGTCCACTTTGACTACTAGTTTGGCAGAATTCCTTTTTCTACAGTGAAAATTTTCACTTGTGGCTATAAAGCAATACGGCAGTATTACGTCATATAATTATCTCGTTCCATATATATTTTTCTGGCATTCGGTTTTGTTTCATGAAGTTAGAAAAAGTAACATGATAGTTAAAATAGACAGTTACATTAAATCTCATTGCAAGAGTTCTCTTTTAAAAAATTTATTCATTTTCCCCTCTTGTACCTGAGTTCCAATAGAGCCGGTAGATCCCAGAACAGAGATAGGCTTTTGGCCATCCCAAGAACTGCGACCAGACTCCGTCACAGCGCGTCCCGGCCATGCCGGAGGAGGTGGCTGCACAGAACAATGAGCCCTTTGCCGGAATGCTGCTCTGCTGTCCTTTCTCTGCAAAGCAATCCCGCCTAAAGACAACAAACAAACAAAAACCAAGCCAAGAAACCAAACCAAACATCATAAACCGAAGCTGTGTTAACACAAAAAAAGCCTTTTATTTGAAAAAACGATCAAATGGGTACTAACAAAGTGGTATATCTAACACATCAGAAAATTAGTAAGCCACAAAAATTAAACTTTGTTCCATGGCAAATGAATTACGCAGAATACAACAGAATTCATTTTCTGGATTTTCCCCTTATGTTTTCCCAAGAAACAAACAACAGAGAGAAAAAGGAAGACAAGGAGGGGAAGTTAAACCTGGGAGCTTGGGGAGGCGAGTGGACTTGGTGGAGTCCAAAAAGGAGATGGCCTTTACTTCAGCCGGGGATACCAAGTTAAGAGCCATCCAAAATTCCACCCTATTTCTTTTCTTTTCTTTTCTTTTCTTTTCTCAGGGTCCAAACTCCACCAAAGCAAAAATGGAGAGAGAGAGAGAGAGAGAGAGAGAGACACACACACACACACACACAAAAGCAAAGAAAGTTTCTATGTGGGAAATGCCCAGAATTTGCAAGAAAGAAACGGCGTTTTTATTGTGTTTAGAAAGGCAATAAACAAATATTTTTGTGGCATTGGATATGTCAGAACTCTTAGAGAGGGAGAGAGAGAGAGATGAAAGTAAATATTGGATGCCCCTGTGAAAGTGGGGCCTACACTACAATTCCATATATGTAATATGGCCGGAACCAAGGACGGCCAGTCAAATCAGCCACCCGTAAGACTAAATTGACAGTTTAGTCCTTCACCGATGAATAGTCACTTTCCATTACTCTCGCGCCCAACTTTGAAGAGCGTTTGGCCATTTTTTGCACACTGTATCTGAAATAAAATAAAATTTTTATATTAAAATTAATTATTTTTAAAAAAATTAATTATAATTTTTGTTAAGTTTTTAGGAAAGATTAAAAATCTTACCGTAAAATACAGTTGAGCACCAAACGACCAATAAAATAAATTAGTGTTTCCAAATTTTTTTAATAGATTTGGTTTCTAATATTAAAGTTGATAAAAGATGTTTTAAATTTAATAAAGTTAATCGCACCTCTAATGCATAATAATTAAAAAATTTTATAAAATTGCTAAATTATATGTAATGTTCTAGTTTTTGATTGATAAGAATAATGAGGATATTTTACATATAGTATAATTATTTATGTAAAATTTCAGGTTGATATGGAATTAACATTTAATTATATATATATATTAAATTTTAAAAATCTTTCATAATTTTAATCTCAGGACAAAATTGTCAAAATTGAAGTTTAGAGATTAATTTATCAAAAATTAAAAGTTTAAAGGCTAAAGTAACAAGATGCACATAATTCAAGGACTAATCCAAATAGATTACAAAAAAAAGGGGGAGTTGATTCTTTCACGCCCGATTCTGAAGGTGCTGAAGGCACAAAACGACATCCCGTTTCTTGTTAAGCTTTATTCTTTTCTAAAAATAAAAATACGGTTTTGAGAGATGTTCATGTCCAATTTTGATTCTTGTTCAGATTCAGCTATGTTCTTTGTGATTTGTCATAGGAAAGATGATAAAAAAATTTTGTCTGTTCAAGCTATAATCTACTTTTCAACTTGTATTATATTTTTAAAAAAAAATTAAGTAAGTTTGGATTGAAAATAGTGAGTGAAACAATGTAGAAAATTGTTAAAATTGTGGCTCAAATTCCTGGAAATGTTTATATCAAAATATTTGAACATAAGTATTTAAATAGTGATTCGAATTGACCTTTGGGTATTCGTATTTTAAATAGAATCATTGTATAGAAATATTTGATGATTGAATAAATATTGAAAACAAGCACTTATAGTGAAATTTAAATTTTCTTTAAATGACACTATTATATCTAAATAAACAAAATTTTAAGAGCCAAGCTATTTTTTCGATTGTCAAATGATCATTTAAATGACTCATTCGAATAACATCATCTAAATGTTTCAAAATGTGTAAACACAATGCCTCTTCAAAATATTGAGGGCAAATTTAACATTATGTTATCCGGTGTTGTTTTGGAGTGAAATATTATTATTTATTTTCACACTTCATAACTGGATTTTTCTTCTTTAAAACACAAAAAACAAAAACCCCAAACAAACAAACTATCACCTAATTTGTTAGCTTGACTGAAGAAGTGTTTTTTTTTTTTTTTAAGCTGTATTTGGTATTCTCAGTATTAAGTTTGGATGCAATTTGGACATTTATTTTATTTATTTATTTAATCTCAATTTGAACAGCTCGTTATCCTGTATTATATTATAAGTGAATTACCATATTGTAATTTGACACTTTACATTTTTTTTTTCCTTTCTCTGACTATCACCTACTCATTTCTTAGTTTGACTGTTGACAAAAGTTAGATCCTAATTATAAGCAGCTTACCATATTTGACCATATTAAAAGGTCAAATATGGCTATCTTGATCTCAATGGAATGGAAATTCATTTATTCCCCTCTCAAAATTTATTTATTTATTTATTTATTTATTCTTTCTTTTCTCCCTTTTTTTTTTTCTTTTGCTAAGTAATAACCTATAGTACTTAAAAATAGCTAATAACTTACCATATTTTCCTCTAATATTGATGTACCATATGGATTGGTTTTCGATCAGTGGAAAGAAAATTCATTTATACCACCTAAACTATAAAAAACATGTTCAAACAATGACCAGTACTAACAAGCTTTTATTATTACTAAAATTCAAATTTATCTTTAAAACATTTTTTTCGTTTTTTAAATTTTTTTCCCCTATCTCGTAAGTCATTTTCATTGGAAGTCAAAATAAACAAGCTTAAGTTGAAAGACATCAAACTTAGAAAAATGAGTCCCTTCAGTTGCCTTTTAAATTAAAAATAATTAAAAATAAAAAGAGTCCCTTCGGCCTTCAACAACCTCCAATTTGTTTCTTGTTATTTGTTATTTCTAGTATATACAATGCATATTTTTTTTCCACGACATGCAATTCAGACCTTTCTTTTACCAAAGCCCCTTGTATGACGGAATCTTGACACGTTCAAAACAAAAGATATGCCATTGTTGATGTTTTGGGCTGATCTGATCTCACTGCTCATTGACTTTAAACTCTATATATATATGTGTGTGTGTGTGTGTGTGTGTGTATAAACTTATGCATTCACGTGCAACAACAATGTTTGGTAGAACTTCTATATAGATGTAGTAGCGTTTTTTTATTTTTTTTGGCACGTTTGGGTGTGTGAAGGAAATGAAATAGCATCCTTTATTATTATTATTAAAATAAATAAATAAAGCGATAGCTCAATATAATCAAAATAAAATGACAAGATGCTTACGAAAATAATTAGTATCCCAACACAATATCAAAATAAAACGATAATTTATGTTACATTATAGAGATCACGACATAATCAACATAACTTAATTAATATCTTTGTGAAAATGATTAGTGACCAAATACACAATCAAAAATCCAAACTTGTAGCTCAATGCAAAATCAAAATAAAATGACAACATTTTTATCTTTATGAAAACAAAGCCTTTACGCTTAAAATAAGGAGCTTTGCATTCTTTCGCGCATTTTCTTTTAAATTTACACGAAAAACTTTTCATAATGAAGAACAATACAAAGTTATAAATATTAATTAAAAAAAAAAAGCATACAAAAGTTATTCGGCTAGCTCATTGTTTCAGTTCGACCATAGGAATCGGGAAACCTCAACGCCTAGTTGCTACAACAACAAAGAGTCATCCAAAAGAAATAAACAATTGATTTTAAATATAAGAAATTTGCGTGTATGTTAGCTTTTAAGGGGAGTGCAAAATGGGAGATTGTGTGAGAGATGCGAAGGAGAGAATCGGGACACTCTAAATTACAGATGGTAATATTTGTTAAGTTGGGAGCTTAATTAATACGTTATGCAAAGATGCCCCAAATAGAGATAGTTGTTTCATTAAGGATTTTAGGGATTTCACACTTGTAATTTTGGTTATACAAGTTTTTCTTTATAAACAAGGACGCTCTCATTAGAGTTGATTATTAGAGAGGTTAGAGAAAATAAACACAAAGTTTGAGAATGTGTAAGTTTCTCTTATAAACTTCTTGATATTATAGTGAATTACTATAACTCTTTTTTTTTTTTTTTTGCTAAGTCAAATTTTTATTAAAGCCACTAAAGGGCAAACACTACAACTAGAGGGATATAGCCCATGGAAGACACATCACCAAGAAATCACATGGAACAACTATCTACAACAAACCAATGGGAACTTGTGTAGGTGATTACCCCACTTGGGGGAGGTCAGACCAACACCCTGTCTCAAAGATAGAGTAAAACTCCTATAAAGGAAAGAGTAACAACAAGTTTCACCCATCAATTAACACTGAGCCAAACACCAACTGTCAAACAAATATCTATGACCAACAAAAAACAAAGAACTAAACGAGGGTTTGGCGAGAGAAACCACCACCCTTATTAAATACAAAAATAGCACAAACACCAACAACTGAAGAGAAACTGTGAAAGTCTGGACACCACAACGACCAAATATGTAGCAGTGTGTGAGAAACATGCACCGCCAACGACCACTTGAACAGCCAAACACACCTACCAAAGTTGCTTGCCATCCTCCTCTCCGTTCCAACGTCGCGGTTTCAACAAGAACCCGCTGCAAATGTGCCCGGATTTGGCACTCAAAGACGGCGACCTTTCCTCTTCTTGTGGCTCCGCAGTAGTTCCCACCTCCCTCACTACTGTCCCAAAGCCCAACACTAGCAGTTTCAGCGAGCTCCCACGGCGAACGTGCTGTGGCCAAATGATGACCACTAACAACCAACCCTTCACGAACCTCTCCAAAACGACCTTGACCCACACCGCCGGCAGCACGAACACAGAGCCAGGGGTCCCAGCAACCCCTTATCAGTGGAGAAGGCCAACAACCCAGCAAATCGTCGGACCACCGACACCAAAACTTAGCATTCTTCCCCAAAACTACCGTTATTGAAATAGTACATAGTCATCTTGACATGAACCTATATAAATTTTGTGTGTTTGTAATTGTATATTTTCTTAGGTGATTTTTATTACTTTCAATTATATAGAAGTAGAACAATTAATTTTAACAATATTCTCTTTAAGGATGGGACTCTGTGAGGTTCTATTGCAATTAAAGTAGAGATTAAGGATGCTATTTTTGGATAAAAGATGGTGAAGATGAAGATGAAATCTTTTTTTTTTTTTTTGTTGAAGACCACGGATGGATATGGAAAAGTATTTCCCTACTCCGCCCCATTCCGTTATCATTCTTATTTATAAGTTATGAATCTTATTGAGGCACACACCCCCCACCCCCACCCCCCAACAAAAAAAAAAAATCAGTTTAAAATCTAAGTAGTGACATTTGTTTTTAATCCAGTTGATAATATTCTGCCATAATTAAATTTGAATTCTACAAGCATCCAGATATGGAAAAATAGATAAAGGAGGGTAGAGTAATAGGCAGGAGTAGATGAGGAGAATACGCTGTCATGAGCATAGGACACCATTCGGGGGACATGTGTACAATGTTGTTTTGTTGTAAAATGTTTTAGACATGCAAAACAGTTACTACTGACTCACCAAAATTTATAGTGCTTAGTTAGCCCCACTTTCTTTTTACTTCCTATTATAATTGTTGTTGTTATTAACATTATTTTCATTGGCATTCTTATGTTTGAGAAGTACTGAAGATTAACATTAATTTAGTCCCCCAAGGAGTGACGGTCACTTTCAATTCCAAGGCCTCTGATCATTGGAGTCTCAGAAGATCCACCTCCATTCTAAGCTCCCAAGATGCCACTAAAACCGTGTCTTGATGCTCACATAAACGGTTGAAAAGTGCCTACCAAAAGGCATTATTTTAAGGTAAGCAGTCATCATGATACATTGGTCAGCAGAAAAAAGATATCTTTTCATCTACTGAGTACGTTTCTTTCATGTTGATAGACCGTATGGCGTCGAGATGGTGACGTAAATGAAACTGAATTTATCTTCTAATAAAATTAAATTTATAGACACGATAAAGATGGGTCGAGATGACTTAAAGATGGATTTCAATATGATTGAAGTTAAACGTATAACTTGATCAGATCAGCATGGCACACATTTTGGAATTGGATTGGACATACAATTAAAAAAAAAAAAGGTAAATAAATAACAACAGAGCTAGAGCAAGAAATAAAACCTTAATGCAGTAAATAAAAATAATTACTATAAAGTTTTAACTTCTTAATCATAAAACTCCTCTCTCAGGGGATATTTGACAAAAAATTTCATTTTAACTTCATTCAAATGCAATACAATTTTACACCAAACACAAATTTTATAACAGTATTACGAAAACAATTACTATTCATAACATTTTTAAAACAATCACATCAACTTTTTAACTTTACTATTTATCTCTACTTTTACCAATCACATCAACTTTTCAACTCTAAAATACTTTTCATCCAAACACACATTTCAT
The DNA here is from genome assembly GCA_035233585.1 of Antiaris toxicaria. NCBI lineage: Eukaryota > Viridiplantae > Streptophyta > Magnoliopsida > Rosales > Moraceae > Antiaris > Antiaris toxicaria. The sequence goes on from CP141155.1 coordinate 6,993,707, forward strand.
TCAAATACAAAACAAATACTTTTCAACCAAATACAACATTTAAAAAACAAATTTCATTCAAATACAATCAAAATGCAATGCGTTTACCAAACGTCCCCTTAACATTCCATATTCAAAAAAGACCATTTATTTAATATTTTCTATAAGAAGTCTCCAATAATTGGATAAACCATAACAACCACTTGGACTTTAAAATGCAAGTACAACACTTCTTCCTCTTCTTTCTTTCTTTCCCTTTTTTTTTTTTTTCCATTTTCTTTTTTATTGACCGCTGGTAATCAACAAATTATGAGATTTATCATATAAAGGATAACAAAGACGGACTTTTAACGTCGAGTGTTAAATCATGCACTGATTTTACTAAGAACATCACATTGATTTCCTCGTCCAAGTGGCTCCATGTCCGAGAGTTGAAAATGCAACACAAAACCCATCCGATAGCCACGTGCAAGACCTAACAAAGAAAAGATGAAACACGTGTCATGTTATACATATTTTTTACTATGTAATATAGATAAGATTTATGATAAACAAGCAATGCGACAAGAGCAGGTGAAAAAAGAAAGTGGAAATGTAAACGTGTATGCTTCTCAGCATCAGAAGATGGAGTGGTCGGTTAGTAGTGTGATGGTAGCGTTCAACTTTAAAAGGAGCCACTAAAAAAAATTAAAAAAATAAAAGACACTTTAAAAGGAGCTTACTTCACGAAATTAGATTTCAACTTGATGGAAGAAATTAAAAGGTATTTACTACTTAATGCACTGCAAGTTTAGCTTATTAGATAAAAAATGGGTAAAGTGGTCATTTATATGCTCAAAATTAAATAGTTGACTAAGTGAATTTAAAGATTTATTTTGAAATTAAAATTAAAAAATACAATACTGAGAACATTCAAAATGTATATTATATATTTTAACAAACTTAAATTGCACAGCATAAAATAGTAAATAATTAAACACAAAGTATTGTATTTAGTATCGAATGGTATCCAATATACTAACATGAATATATAATTTAGTTATTATAAATGTGAATTAATATAAAAATAAATCTATCTATATTTACATTGATTGCTGCATGAATTCACAATTTTATGGTCCGTTTGGTGAACGCATTGCATTTGCATTGCGTTTGAATGCAATGCATTAAATGTAATTTGTGTTTGGAAGAAAAGCATTAGCATTGCATTTGAATGCAATGTGTGTTTGGGTGAAAAATATTTAAATTGTATTTTAATAATAAATATGTGATGTGATGGGTAAAAGTAGAGAGAAAAAAGGAGAGAGAAAGAGAGTATATGATGTAATTAATAAAGGTAATAGAAAAAGTGAAATAATGAATAGTGATTGGATTGAATTTAAAATGTGATGTGATTGGTATTTGAATGAAATGTTTTTGTATTTGGGGGAAAATTGCATTGCATTTAAATGCAATGCAAGTTAAAAGTGTATACCAAATGGGGCATTAATAACTGAAATTCACGTTCACAACAGTACCGGATACATTCAATGCCAGATTAAGATCATTCCAATAATCTAATAAATAAATAAGAACCACTTTCTTATCAAGAATTGCGTGGGTATTAAAAAGTATGAAGAAAGCAAATATCATGGAACTGGTTTTTTTTTTTTTTTTTCCTTCCTTTTGGCTAAAGATGCCATGGAATTGGTTAAACAATGGAAACCAGTGACAAAAATACTGGACTGGGGCTAGCTCAATGGGTTTGGCGGTGAGGGATTTGAGTAGGAGATCTTCGTTTGAAACTTGTAAGTGTTTTCAAAAAGGTGAAATATAAATACCTCCTGTTATGCTCGGATCACCCGTAGATTTCATCTTTAGCTTCTTGTATCTCACTTGAGCTAAGCCCTGAGCTCTCACTTTTCATTTCAACTGCGCCTCCAGATTCAGCCATTTTCGTGACCCTCTGCAACTCATCGATTGGTGCTTCCAAGTGGATGTCATCCGAGGGCTCTTTTTGCACGGGAGGTTTTGGCCTTCGGATGGCTTCAGCTGCTTCTGGCATTTGAACTGGGGGAGGCTGGGGAGGAACCCATGTACGCCTAACTGGAACCTCTCTAGTTTGGGCACCATAGGACCCTGCCTTGTATTCATCCTCATTTTCAATCTCGGTGATTCTCTCGCTTTTCTGTTGCCACCAAGGCGCTGAACCATTCCCATTTGATAAGTAATTTGGCCCATTGTCTTGCACATTGGAATATACGCCTTCACTGCTTGCTTGAGACTGCATTACCTGGCTCGAGTAGTTCTGAGACTGACCAACCTCCCAAGGCTGCTCAAGAGGAAGAGAAGTACACGGCTCAGTTCGGAGCAAATGTTAGACTTGGAAATCTTATATTTATTAGATTAGAAGTTTTTCCCTTGGAAAAGGGATGAAACAATATTTATATACATATATATATATATATTTTGTTTTGGGGGGGGGGGGGGGGGCGGCGGCAGTGGGGGGTGGGCGCGCGGGGCGGGGCCGGTGTGGGAATGAAATATCTCAAAACTCGAAAGCCAACCTTAGCTCTTGGCGCTAACCGAGGATTTGATGGTTGCTGATTCGGGTTCGGAGGTAAATCATTAATCTCCTGCAAAGGAACCCAGAATCACAGAGTCGGCATGAATTCAAAATAAGAGAATATGTATAGAATCTACTTATAGGTTACCATGATATTAGGAGGCTTTTCCCCTCTTTGGACCATTGCCATAATCTGCATCACGAGACAAAAGTAAAATGAGTAGAAGCCACACAAAACAGGTAAAGCGAACCGCAAATCAGTAATTAAACATCTACAATTGTAAATTCCTATGATTAAAAAAAAAAATCCAACAAAACAACTTCTGTTATACATCATTTGTGAACCTACTACTAGTTAAAACAACAAAAATATTATCCAGATAGCCACATGACACGTGATTATGTTCAGAGTCTAGCTTAATAATTTGGGTTAATCAGCTGGTAAAGAGAATTTAGATACAAGAACATTGGGGAGGAGTCTTTATATTTCACCTTCCCTCGGCACAATTATACAAACCAGATCTTTGGGAGAAACGACTGAAATAGGATAACAACTAATAGGCATGTGACCAATCCTAAAAAAATTAATAACAGTGTAGTTCCTTGAGACCGATATTACAGAACATAACAGGCGAAATCTTGCAGTGCAGCCTAGCCAAGTAATGACTACCATTAGCTAATCAGGAAATATTTCCAGGTAGAACTACTTACTTCCATATAAGACTTCGGGTGAGGTGCAACTGATGGTTCAGCTGCCGCTGGTGGTGAGGCAGATCTTACTGCAAAAATTTTACGAATGTCTAACTATGATAATTTTTAAAAGCAATAAATAGTAAAGATTCCATACTTAATTCAAGAACAACAACCTGAGCGTGAGTCATAGTCTGCCTTTCCGTTGACATATGGTCCCTGTCAGATACTTTTTGGTTAGTAGAATCCTAACAATACAACAACTAAGACAGATTGTGGCTACTTTGAATACCATGAAGCTTAAACCTACATTGAACTAACCTTTGAACTTATGACATTTAACCGATGATCTTCTTGATCAATAAGAGAGTTTCTCCTAAAAGCATTTGTTTCACCTGATCATTAGACCAAGAAAAACAAAATCATACAACATATTAATAGATTCCTAGCTGGAAAAGAAATCGCAAATAGGAAGCAAAGCAGCACCGGTTCAAGAGCCAAAATATCTAAAAAGTAATGTAAAAAAAATGGTTCTACTTATTCTTGGGACAGAACACTGATCATATACATTAGTCTGATCATAAAGCAAACTTTCTTTGCACCTTCCAATTTCCGTATGGAATTACTCATTGACTTCATTTCTTGAACTTGCACATTCAACATATTCATGAGCTCTCCAAAGTATCTCCTCTCTGAAACATTAGTACACAATTATGGTGCTTTATTCATCAAAGTGACGAGGACAAGGGAATAACAAATTGAAAAGTCATAAAGACTGCAGTTAACCATAAAGTAGGCCATTATAACTACTACACCTTCATTCTTAGACTTCATCATTTCTTGGCTAGCTTTTGCCACATCAGCTGCTGCAGCTGCAGCTGCTTTTGCAGCAACAGCTGCTTCCTCTGCTAAACTTGGTTTCGAATCTGTTTTGTTGACATAGTCATCTTCTTCGGAGACAACCTTGCGAATCCAAGACTTCAATCTAGGAATAACAGCATTCTAAAACAAGGGAAAGCAGTTGGTTAGACGTCCTGTAAGGTTTGCCAAAAGTGAAGTTAGATAAAAGAAGCAAGTGCAATACACCACAAATTATGGCACTAGAAGATGAAGGCTATCCTGTCCATGAAATACTCACTAGTTGGGCAGTGAAGGAGACAGATCAATTCTGTATATACCTTAATTATGACAGCTGTTCCAGCTCCTGAAGCAGCCAAAAATCCTACAGCAAGAACGGCATGAGACCAGTGGAAGTGATATCGTGAAGCAACAGGGGAAACAGCATTCGGTGGAGCAGCTGCTACAGGCTGCAGAGCTTGTACTGGGGGTTGTGTCTGAATGCCCGTTGATGTCTTTTGTCCATCTGCTATGGTAAAGCAATATAATTATTAGTCCTTTAATTCTGTAATGCATAAAAAAAAAAAAAAAATCTAGACAAATCCAAAATCCCCGATCAATAAATTACCTTGACTTCCTCCACTAGCATGTACGGTTGGAGATGGGTCCTGCAGTTTCACGAACGTATGTCAAGTAATAGATATGATTTCGAAAGAAGTGAAAAATGTTTTGAATCATAGTTAACAGGAATATGCTAAATAGTTTAATAATTAAAAAAAGAACAATTTGTTTACAGGCACACGCTGGAAGGCTTCATCGATTTCCTCCTTTGTTAGACCCTTCTTCTCAAGGAAAGATCGTCTGTACATAACTGGAGAGCCTCTAACTTTCGGGTGTGAAAGAAATTTCACCGCATTCTGTACTTGTTCCTCTCGCATTGGTTCTGAGTTCACAAACACCGATGTTGGAGAAACTTGTTTAGGAGCCTCCGCCTGGACATCTTGCTGATTCTCCGTTGTTGCTTGTGTAAGACCTGTTCTTGAGGTTAGTTTACCTTAGATGGATCACTCTGATACATTGCAATATGTTTAAATCTTAAAAAACTCTCTAGAACGAGAATAGCCACACCACATATACGTTAGATATTCTGGACCCTCAAATCTATGAAGTAGATATTGCCAAATCCCTAGTGCAAATCAATAAGTCCCTCCACATTCCAAGGATTGAGGTTTGACACTAGATTTTCGATGATTAGAAAACTTCCTTTTCCAATATTGGTTCGCATAGATTAGTCATTAGATAATGGTTATTGGTTTACTCAACTCAAGCGCAGCTCAATGAATCTTTTGAATCGAAATTATGAGATGGTTATTTATTACAAATGATTAATTAAGGTAACATGAGTAATTGATTTCTATTATCAACCAATTCAATTTAGGGGCTTCTCACTAGGGTGAACCCGCTTTAATTCTTTTTGTTTTCTAATTTAGTTTAACAATATTTTTGTGAAGCCTCATATTAGACACATTTATACATGTCCTCAAAAAAAAAAAAAAAATCCTTTAGACTCACATTGATTTATATAACAAAAGTAGAAATTTTGAGTTTACTTATGATGTTCATGGTAAAATTTGAACATTTTCTCATCAAAATCGCCAAGCTTTCTGAGCAGTTTATAACAGAAACAAATCCAATAAGCTAACACACCGTACATATATATATATATGTATACTACAGAATACCAGCATGGTTAGAGCTAATTCACCACAGTAGTCCCTTGCAAAACCAAATGATAAAGAAAACTTAAGCAGCACAAACTGTCATATAGTTCAATTTTCTGATCAATAAGTCTGATTTCCCGAACAAATTAAAGGCGAATGAAAATCCAACCGAGAATAGGAAAACAAAAATCAAAATTGAGCAGCCAAAAGAGGTGGAAATTAGAAAGATTGAAGAGAAGGGGGAAAATAAAGAAAAGAAAAGAAAAAAGAATACCTGGTTTGGGTGGATTGTCGTCGGAAGGAGGAGCCTGGGACTGAGCCGCCATAGCTCGCTGAATCGGAAGAGAAGTGAGTTAACTCGGAGAAGGGCAAACGAAAATGAGAGCAAAAACTAAAAAAGAGAAGTCGTTACAGAGGATGATGATGATGATGATGATGATGATTATGAAGAGTGATTATGAGTCAGAGGTCGGGTTTGCTCATCTCGAAGCGGAAGGAAAGCAGACGCCAAGACAAACCGCACCGGTTTTCTCTCAAAAAAACAAACCTCACTGGAATTGGATAATATTTCGCTGCATCTGCTGCTCTGCCTGTATGTGATTATTCTCTCTCTCTCCAAAAGAGATGCCAAAAGAATTACCAACGTTTAGACGGAGGTTTATTTTTTAAAAATAAAAAATTTTTAGATATAAAAAATAAAAAAAATTTTAATTGAAAAGTTATTTAAATAAATAAATTTTTTTTATTTAAATTTTTTTTTATTTTTTAAAAATGAAAAATTTTGGATGTTTTGATATGAAAATTTAAGAAAGTTATTTTTTCTTAAAATGAAAATTTTTTATTATTCAACTTTGGACATGTTAAATAAATAAAGCTTCAGAATGGGTCGGACCTAACCCATACAACACAATTATCCAATAATACGAGGGCGTTTGATAAACGCATTGCGTTTTAATTACGTTTGAATTTTTTTTTTAGTATTATATTTAGTTAAAAAGTATTTGTTTTGTATTTGAATAAAATGTGTATTTGGATGAAAAGTATTTTAGAGTTGAAAAATTGATGTGATTAGTAAATTTAGAAATAAATAGTTAGGATTAAAAAGTTAATGTGATTGTTTTAAAAAACTTTTGAATAGTAATTGTTTTCATAGCACTATTCAAAATGATTGTATTTGAATGTAAAACTTTACGTGTGGTGTAAAATTGATTTTCGTAACATCAAAAAACGTTTACCAAATGTTACCTATATTTTATTAAGTTAGTGATTACGCTTCATTTGATACCCAACTTACATTTACATTATATTTAAATATAATATATTAACTATAATTTATATTTAAATAAAAAATATTTATATGATATTTGAATGTAATATGTGTTTGAATAAAAAGTATTTAAATTGTATTTTAACGATGAAAATATGATGTGATAGATAAAAATAGAGAGAAAAAAGAAGAGAGAAAGAGAATATGTGATGTGATTAGTAAAAATAATAAAATAATAAATAATGATGGCATTAGATTTAAAATATAATGTGATTGATATTTAAATGAAAATTATATATATTTGAATACAATACAAATACAATATATATACTAAACGAGAGATTAGTTTAAATTAAATTTTATTTGTTTATTTTTTAAAAAATTAATAAAAATTATAAATAGTTTTTGAAAAGTGGATTAATGTTCTTAGATTAAATTAAGCTAAATTGTTATTCTAAATGAGGTTTAAATTAACAGTGTATAACGTGATTTTTGGATGAACACGAAATAAACTGTGAACATGACCCACTATAGCATGGATACGGATGTGGACATAATAAATGGAAAGGATACGAAAATGTTGCCTGTTATGTAATTTATTTTATTATTATTAAATATGACTTATGGTCTACATTTTTTCTTATTAAGATTTTATCTTATTTGAGTTTTTATTTAATTAGAGTTTTAATATAGTAATTTTTTTAATAATATACTTTACTTTGTTAAAAATCAATATTTTTTATTACATTGGATGCTTAAATTTCTTATTTATTTATAATTAATCTATTAAACATAAGCGTATTGAGAATACGACCCGCTTATATTTGGACTGTGGATCAGTATTGAGGCTATAAATTACAAATATAAATAGAAATGGGCACGAGATAAAGTACTTTTGGACACGAAATAAATTAACCGAGATTTAGAGAATGTTTGGTAAACAAATTTTAACATTACGAAGATCAATTTTATATCAAATGTAAAATTTTACATTCAAATACAATCATTTTTAACAGTATTACGAAAATAATTATTATTAAAAAGGTTTTTTAAAACAATCACATTAATTTTTTAACTCTAACTATTTATCTCTACTTATACTAATCACATTAACTTTTCAACTCTAAAATATTTTTCATCCAAACACATATTTTATTCAAATATAAAACAAATACTTTTCAATTAAATACAATATTAAAAAATTTTATATTTAAATATAATTAAAATATAATACAAATATAATACGTTTAATAAACGTCGCCTTAATCAAACCAACCTGTTTGACATCTCCACTCACCACTCTCCACCTCCATGCTTGGCTGATTTCTCTGCTGTCTCTCTTTCTCTCTCTAGAGTTTGTTGTGGTATGGGCCCATTTGAGCCAACCAAGTAATACTGACTGTGGGGAGTTTGCATGAGTTGGGACACACTCTCTCTTGACCATTGAACCAGTTTGCTTTCCGCTAGTTCTAGCCCAATCTTTTCTTTTGGGCCATAATATAAAAGTACAAGGAGACAATTAGGGGGAGTTTGGGGGAGGTTTTGGAGATGTGGTTCTGGGGTTTGGAAAAAAATTGGTTTTGGAGAATATGTTTGGGAGAAAAAACTGTTTAGGGTGAAAAATTAAAAATTTTAAAAATTTTTTTAGAAAAAAAATATCAATATGGATCTTATTTTGTTCCTCTTGAAATTCTATGTAATTTAAAAAAAATCATCTCATTTGAACTTGTATACAAAAAGTTATAAATTTTTAAAATTTGGAGTTTACTGTAGCGTTTTGAAGATATAAATAGTAAAAAATAAGAAAATTTTGGAAAAAAGTGAAAAAGTGGGGGCTGTACCCTTAGACCACGTACATATAAATTTCAAGTGTGTATTTATTTTTACCAAAAAAAAAAAAAAAGGTCTTGTAAAAAATACTATGAAGATAATGTTATAAATTAATTAATTAATTTTTTAATATTTTCTCTCTCTTCCCAAAGCCACGCGATACCTCCCCCAATTCCTCTCTCTCTCTCTTCCCCTTCTCTCTCTGACTCTCTCGTTCGCACTTCGATGAAATTATGCCAAACGGCGATTGAATGCAATGACCACCGCGTTGTTGCAACTCCGATTACAAGTTTGCTATCGGAGCTGGATCATCAGAGGACTCCATTCTCTCAGATCTTCGACAAAGGGAGATCGGAGCCATCTTGAGCCAAGGCAAGGAGAGAGAGAACGTCGGCCGGTGAAGAGACAATTACGATCAGCCAAAAGCAACACCAGACCAACTATCAATGGTTGCGAGGGCTCCTACTGCAACATCCAGGCCTTTGATAGCGACAGCGATAGATCTGGGCCTTCAACAGCTACAAAGACGTCATATTTGGCTGGCTCTGGTGGCGGTAAAAGATGCCGTGCCCTCCCAAGCTTTGTTCCCTACTAGATTGGTCGTGATCTCATCATCGTTGGCATTGAGAAGAATAAAGAAAGAGGAGGGAGGAGGGAGGAGGGAGGAGAGAGAGAAGAAACAGAGAGAGAAAAAATCTACAAAATAATAATTGTAATATTTAAAAATAAATATAAAATATATTTGTGACATTATGTGTAGCATTTTTTACAAGAATTTTTTTTATGTGTGGTAAAAATTAATCTAATACATTATTATTTTGTAGAATTTTTCTAGAGTTGTCAAAGTGTAAGCCCCTTTGGTTATTTGTACAAGGAATTAGGATCAAGATCGCAAGGAGGCGGGGTTGAAAGTAATAATGTATCATTGATATTACACCTATTTCCAAAAAAAAAAAAAATTAAAATGTAATTTGAATCTCCAAACTCTAAAGTTCAAAAGAAAAAGATTATAAGGAGGCGGTAAATAGTAGGGTGTTCTCCCAATCCATTAATCAAAAACCAATCAATTTGATGGGACTAGATTGATAGGATTTTGGATTGATAATAAATTTAGATTTTTCTAATTTGAAAGTTATAAATTCAGTCGAAGAATTCTCTTCTTAAAAAGTATATATTGTTTATAGTTTGGTTTGAATTATAAAATTTGAATTTGAATTAAATTATATTTAATAAAACGTTTGAACTGTTAGATTTAAAAAATATAAAAAATTTGAAATATGTTCGAGAAAAAAATATCAATGTAGAATATATTTTGTTCACCTTAAAATTTTATGTAATTATAAAAAAAAAACATCCCATTTAGATTTGTATATGTAAAATAATGGACATTTGATAGCTAAATTACAAAATAGTAAAATTAAAGTTGACTTTTCAAAAAAAAAATATAGCAAATGTTTTAGATTTAGATTGTTGATCTAAATGAGGGCTTAAATTCGAGTTGATTGTGTTAAAATTATATTATCGAATTATTTTATGTTTTTGGATTGTAATGGACTATATTAAGCGTATGTTTGGTTTAACGTTCTAGTTTAATCTAACTTACAAATTAAACTAACTTGGTTATTTCATTATAATTTAATTTAGTTTGATTTATATTAGAGATTGTGAAAATAAAGGCAACTTGTATTGAACATTACGTTGAAATAATGAAAGTAGACAAAAGAAATAGTGAAATTGGACTCTATCAAGGTAAATTATGTTAAAACTAATTTGGTTAACTTAGTTTAACTTTTAAATTAGATTAAATTTGATCTTAAAATCAAACGGATTCTAAATAACTAAATAGAATAATAACGTGTTGGGATTTTTTGTTTTTTGTTTTTTTTCTTATTTGTGAACACCCCAATCAAATAGCATGGCTCAAGTGGGTAACAAAAATTTATCACCGGAGTTTTGGGGTTAAGAAATCAATGGCTGATTTTTGGTCGAAATGCGTTGGTCCCAGTCCTTTTCTCCCCGGATTTTTCTCCATCGGCGAGCCCACAGTCGCGAGCAAACCTCTCATCTCAACCAAAGCTCTCTCAAGTTCTCTCTCTCTCTCGGGAAAAAAAAAAATGAATCATGTCAATAACAAAATCCCTCTCTCTACTTATTTTTGCAAAACAACCGTGAAAGGTTTGGCGGGACAAAAATGTCAAATAACCTAATAATTATTGCTAGCATTAGGCACATATTCTTTGTTGGCCTTCCAAAGGCAATAATTCACGTAATGACAAAAATATATTATGGGTGTGGAATCTGGAAAAAGCAGCCAATAATTGGACTATTTCCTTAATTAGTTAGCCGCCCGGTACGGCTCATTCCATTTAATCAGCGCCATTTTCTTCTTTTAAGCTATTGTGTATTTCATTTATTCAGTGCCGTTTGCTCCCTTAACAACAGAAAAGTGTCGTAGTTTCTTTTTTTTTTTTTTTTTTTTTTGTGAATTAGACCAAAAAAGGGATTGTTGGTACAATCCTACCCTCCATTAATCTTTTATCATTTATAGGTTTATCAATAAAATGGAAAGAATATGATTTGGTTTTATTCAAAAGATAAATCTAATTTCACAAAACTCATTATTGATCTAGTATTATAAAATACTACATTAATTGAGCAAGACCTTTAACATGACTACTTAGTACTAGCATTTTTTTAGCATTGCATTTAAATGCAATGTAGTTTTCCCCCAAATACAAAAACATTTCATTCAAATACCAATCACATCACATTTTAAATCTAACACAATCACTATTTATTATTTCACTTTTTCTATTATTTTTATTAATTACATCATATATTCCCTCTCTCTCCTTTTTTTCTTTCTACTTTTATCCATCACATCACATATTTATTATTAAAATACAATTCAAATACTTTTTCTCCAAACACACATTGATTCAAATGCAATGCTAATGCTTTTCCTCCAAATACAAATTGCATTCAAACGCAGTGCAAATGCAATGCGTTCACCAAACGAACCCTTAATATCTAATTTGAGAATATCTAATTTTTTATAGCTGCACAGCTTAATGATGACAGGTGTAATATAATTGTTGATGTTTTGTTAGATATATATTCTCTTAGCACTCTAGATTGTTTGGAAAAGGTGTTTAAACTCGGAAATTTTCTGAGTTTGGGTCAAAATTTTATCCATATAAGACCAAACCCTTTTTATGATTTTATGTTTGAGCATAAATTTTTTTTTTAGGCAGGAAGATTTTTTTGAAAAATATAAAAAATTTTATCCATTCAAACATAATTTCATTTTTGAATAGAAAAAACTTTCTTGACTCAGATAAAACTTTTTTTCCTTTCTCAAAATAAACAACTTATCTAATCGGATGCCTAGTTTACATTCCCATTAATTGTTTGCTAGTCTATGCATGCAGTCATATGAAACGATAGACAAGACTTCTCATATAGCAGAAATTTTAGACTCAAGTAGAATGCAAAGGCCTGATCCAGTTTCACTTGAAATATAGAAATAATTTTACGCAAAACACTGCTAGCTAGTTTAATGTCATTTGACATGGTGATAAAAACAAGACCTTCTATATCAGAATTACCGAAGATGTGCTGAGAAAGTAAGACTTTTTATATTAAAATTACCAAAGATGTGTTGAGAAAGTAAAAAATGTCTTTATTGATGTATCAATCCGTGATAGTACGGAGAGAATTGTCGTAATTGTTGATGTTATGGTAGATATTCTTTTACACTCCAAGTTTGCATTCCGATTATTATGCTAGAGTCCATACACGCGGTAATATCAAACAAAAGATTTATAAAATATTGTGACGTTTCTTGTTCTTATATAGTATGAAGATTTAACACAACGAAGATGGCAGCTTATATAATTTCATTGTAATTAAATTTATAAGAGTTCCTACTGAAATATAAATTCAGATACGTGACGTTGTTATTAGAGACAAACAGAAACCTGAAGGTTTAAAAGAATAAAACTTAGAATTTATTTTTTTTTCCGCTTAACTGCTAATCTTTTCAGTTGATATACTTGATCAATTCAGAATTTATCAAAATTATAAGTTTACATAAGATCCTAGTAATTCACTTAATCTATCTTTACGTTCCCTTAGCTTTCATAAGCCTTATAACTCTCTAAAATTACTAACAGATTGTATACTAACTTTTAATACTAATAAATTCTTTCCATTCATATATCTGAGTAGTAATAAAATTTATATATACAGACATGATTTATTCGTGGTAGTTAGTTTTACCTTGTTAATATGTACACGAGGTACGAAATGATTTAAACGAGGCCGATTGCGTCTAAACAAGTGTGGCCAATTCACTCTTACGTAATTATATGTTTTTATCTTTGTTGTTTTTTCTTTTGACAAGTAATGTACATGTGTTAGTCTTTGTCTGCCTCTTATACAGACATTCCGTGTAAGAAGAAGAGACGTGTTTAATTGAAAGACACGTGTGTTATGATTTTTTTTTTTTTTAAATTGTCATCGTCAATAGTCTATTTCTTATAGGGTGCAATTTCTTACAACTAAAGTTTTGACGATTTCTTATGGGCTTGATTTATTATATTGTACGTAGTTGTTAGCGGGTAAATAATAGACATATAATAAGGATAGACACTTAGGATTTAGTCTGCGGATATAACTTAATCTAATTAATTTATAAGTTATTTTATAAGTTAAATAAGTTGTTTAAATTAATTCTAAGTTAGTTTCACTTGGTATGATCTATTTTTATTATTTTTTATCTCTATTTTCACTTTTTTAACACAATTTCTAATATAAATTATCACTGCTTTCGCAATCTTTAATACAAGTCAAGTTAAACTGAATTAGATCAAAATGTCTGATAACTTAACTTTCAAACTAGATTAAACTAGATCGGAAAACCAAATACACACTTAAAATGTTAAGTATTTAAAATAGAAGTCAAATTTGAATACAATGTATTAAATGTAATATGTGTTTAGATGAAAAGTATTTGCATTGCATTCAAATACAATATTAGTTTGAATGAAAAATACTTGAATTATATTATATGTAATGTGATTGATAAAAATAGAGTAGAAAGAGAAAGAGTGTATGTGATATGATTGATAAAAATCATAAAAAAAATAAAATGATAAATAATGATTATATTAAATTTAAATTATGATGTTATTAATATTTAAATATAATATTTTTACGTTCAGATGAAAATTATATTGTATTTAATTATAATACAAATATAATATAGTGACCAAACATTCCTTGAAAATTCTTAAATTTAACATGATATCAAATCCTAAAAAGTTATTTATCAAAAAAAAAAAAAAACATGAAAAGCTAAAAAAACGAGCGGCCAAATTCGAAAGTCTAGGATTGGTAGAAACGGTCTACGATTGGTAGGGGTGGATGAACTATCAACTCGCGAGGACATTTAAGGGTAACAAAGAACCAAATTTCACACCATCAATATATATATATATATATAAAATAGAATACATATAAAAGTATTAAGCCAACAGACTTAATAAATTAACCTTTTAAAATAAAAGATTAAGAGTCTACAAACTCAATTTTATTGATATCAGATTTAATAAGTTAACCTTTTAAAATAAAAGTATAGTTGCAACTTAGAGCATTTCTGATGAAGTATCCAATTGATGTGCTAATGCCAAAATTTGAAATTTGGGTAATGGGTAATGTTAAGGGGTATTGGTAGTGTTAAATACCAATATCTAATAGAAGGTAAGATCCACTTTAATAAGACTCATTATCTATTAGTGATAGCGTTTAGCATTGTTGGTACCTCTTAACATTCTCGAAGTGTTGTTAACTAGTTATTTAAATATTAAATATTATTTTTATGAAGTGTTTGCAAACATAGTCTAACAGTAATATTATATTTAATTGCACCTTTCGAGTTTGGATCCCTCACCCTCACCTCCAAATTCCAAAAAAAAAAAAAAAAAAAAACTTTTATGAATTCTAAGCTTGGATTTGGTTTGCATCTTGTTTCTAACTAAACTATACTTTTTCAGTTGAACTTTTTTTTTTTTTTTCTGAAAAAATAACAAAAATTATAACTAGTTTTTTTAAGAGTCAACTAACTCTAGCATAAAATTTTAGCTCTAACCAATAACCAAAACAAAAGCTAAAGCTTAATAATGATGATAAAAAATGAATATAAAAGAATGACATAATATACATTCAAATACAAAGTAAGATGATATCTCAAATATGTTAATTTTATTTTTTTATTACAAATATAGTATCAACAACAATATATATTGAATATGGTATTAGAAATTTTGGAAATTAATTAAACATCTCGCTTGCACTAAATGATTTTCTAAAGCCTCATTTGGTGCAAGATTTCAAGCTTGAAAATTTGAATTAAATTTAAAATAAATTGAACTATAAAATAAACCTCGTATTTAGTGTTCAAGTTTGAGTTAGAGAATTTCATTTTGAGTTAAAAATATTTGAATAATAAAAATTGGATTTGAACTTGCATTAAGAATTACGCTTCCCTTACTTTTTCATGTGGTTGATACCTTTTTTTTTATAAGAGAAGATTTGTAAATAGTATTTTTGAGTTTAAATTACTGTGTAAATCATGAACTAAAAAATTTGAAATGAAATTACGAACCAAACGAAAAAATTGAGTTTAAACTCAATTTTTGGTCTCAAAACCTTGTACCAAACGAGGCCTAAATACACAAACTCAAAAGTCTACCAATGAACTAAAGGCTAGTAATGACCATAGTTGCAAATCCTGTTAACTTTTTGTAACTAATATAATTGATACTCAAAGTCATGTATGTCATTAAAAATTTAGTAGCTGGCCAAAATAATTCAAAATTTTTAAGTAGATATTTATAGATGAGGACATACTTTTTGTGCAACATGCTTTTCACGAATTACATCTTCAGCCAGATCGAGCAAGGAAAACAAAAAAACAAAAGACAAGAAATACTGGTGGTGTTTTTCTCGTGGAAATATTCGCAATCACAAATACAATGAAAGAAACTTTGTCTTATAAATAGAAGAGCTTTCCCGCTGTGCAAAGACATGCTTGTGCTTGTGTTTATCACGCATTGCAACAAAGTTTTCGTTAGTAAATTCGTTTGAGATCATTCTCTTCGAGAAAGGTACTGTTTTTACCTATACGTACATACATACATACATATATATATATATATCTGTAGGTCCATATACATCTCTACCTTTTTTATATCTATGTAGACATGCACATTCATGTGCATACGTGTGTGTGTTTTAGTCTTAGACTATAACTATAATATATATCCACACTCGTACATGTATATGTAGTGTTTATATATATCTGATTTTTTTTTTTAATTATTGTGTACTGTATGATATACGTGGTAGCACTAATCATGAATATAGAATAAAAGGGAAGAAAGATACAAAAAGAATATTTACGAAAGTTAAAAAATAAATAAATAGCATATTTACGAAATTATTAAAGAAAAAAACACATTTATCGATAAACATGTTTTTAATTAAGAGTATTAAATAAAAATATGCTGTTTACTTTAAAAATTTTATAAATATACTGTTTTTTAAATTTGTTTTAACTTCCGTAAATGATAATATACCGGAATAAAAGACTCCGAGGATCAATTATCCAATTTTATAATGTGTTACATTTTGTAGAATAAAACTCCTGTTTCAGATAAACTTCTTCTTGAAACAGAATTCTAGTGAACTCATTGATTGACTCGGTATGTTTTAGCCACCGGACCGTTAAAATACAAAATCTCTTGATTCTCTTCCACACCAAATCCTTTGTTTGTTGGCATGTGTATAAATATAATACATATATATATAGACGTTGCATAAATTACAAAAGCAATACTCCAATCTATAGCCTTTTTTCCTTCTAAATTGCCAGAAAGAAATTCGAGAAATGGCTGAACAGTCGACATCCAAGGTGGCAACTCAGGACCTGAAGAAGCTAACAATCAGGTATACTACTGATTTCATGCATGCATCCGTAATTCTATCCAACTCCATTGCCGTTTTGATATTGCTTAAAAAGTTTTCTCTTATAAAACTTTAAATTTATTATTCAAATTTACTTTTCAAACATATAACCTTCGAAGAATTCTTCAATCAAGTAAACCGACTTTAAATCTCTTGAACTAAGTTTGGGATTCAATATTGGTCTTAATTAAACTCCAGTTTGAAATCTACTTTTCATACATTTTTCAATTCTAATCAATATGCATGGTTTGTGATGGCAATATATAATAACATTGGTATGAATTGCAGTGAGAAGGGAGGTCATGAAGAAACTGATCATTGTGCCGGCTTTGACCCAGTTCAGAGAATTATAGAGGGATTTAACTACTTTCTGGACAACAAATTCAAGTAAGATGATATAATTATATGGCTATGATCTTCAATCATTACATATATATATATATACACATATGGCTTTCTCTCTAATATTTTGAGACTACTTCTCCTTTTGTGTTTGAATTATAAATTGCAAATTGATTATATGGAAAACTGAAACAACTCTCTAATATTTTCTTTCCCGGGATGATTTTGTAGCAAATATCCGGATTGTTTTTCTCAACTTGCCGAAGGCCAACATCCAAAGGTACCATTTTTAGCCCAAATATAGAAAAGAGTATATAGATCGATGAATATTTCTAATGAAAACACTAATTAATTTCCAATTTCTAGTGATGACTAGGAGGAAATTATTAAGAGATTAAGTACTAATTAATTATTTTTTATTAAATCTTTTTTTTTAATTAGTTTCTGGTTTTCGCCTGCTCGGATTCGAGAGTGAGCCCTTCCCATATTATCAACTTCCAGCCTGGAGAAGCCTTCATGGCACGCAATATTGCCAACTTGGTTCCTGCTTTTAACAAGGTTTTAATTAATTTTTTCAAGTCAAACTTTTTTTTTTCTCAATTACTTTCTCTTATATTTAGTCGTCTATTACAAAAACTGATCAGGTAATTTGTTATGATCTGTCTTGTAATTCACAGCTGAGATACTCAGGTGTTGGCGCAATCATTGAATATGCTGTAGCAGAACTTAAGGTGTTTTTCCAGAACTTTCTACAGTTTTGTACCCTTATCTATTGATCTGATAATGCGTGTTTTGTAAGCGTTTGATGTGGTCAAATTCTCATTATGCAAAACTGACAATAAAAAATCTAATTTTCAAAACATAATCCTATCATTGAATTCTCATTTTCTAACTTTTCATGTTTTATATTTTGCTTCTTCATTTTTTCTTTTTGGTTGAGAAAAGGGACAAAATATTTTGACATTAACCAACGTAAAACTATGCAGGTCGAGAATATTTTGGTCATCGGACACAGTCGCTGTGGAGGTATAATTAGGCTCATGTCTCATCCTGAGGATGGTTCCGTTCCCTTGTAAGGATTTATTTACAAAAATTTGTCTTTTTATAATAATTTATACAAATTACAGTCTGTGTGATTAATTTTTTTTTATTATTTATGCTTTTTTTTTTCCACAAAATCATGAGAAAGTATCAAGTGTATTTAACCAATCAAACCACGATTCCCAGAAAACAAAAACAGAAAACAAACATGATTTGGTAAGACCTAACTAAATGACTAAAATTCATTTGAATGGAATAACTTGCAGCGACTTCATAGATGATTGGGTCCAAATTGCCTTACCTGCCAAGGCCAAGGTCAAAGCTGAGTACAGCCATTTGCCATTTGAGAAACAATGTGATATCTGTGCTGAGGTATTAATAACCTATTATTTAGTGGTAAATATGTCAAGTCTTTTGAATATTGAGTATCATTGTTTGAATGACATTGTCCTTCCAAAAAATTAAAAAAAAAAACATTGTTTGAAAGTTGAAACTGATTAATAATATATACATGCAAAGTTTTAGTGGCATATTTATGATAATTTATGTGACAAAATATGTTAACAAATAAAAAATGTTAGTAGAGAGACAAATTATTAGATATCAATGTTGACATTAAAAAAAAGTAGTGAAATGTAATAATTTATAAAGTAAATGCACAATGTAAATTAACATGATTGTTACATATAGTTTATTAAATAATTTCTCCACTTAAGCTATTGTCTTTACATGTCCTAATTTAAAATTCCATTTTTATCGTAATGCATGATGAAATACTACGTATAACTATTTATTATAATACAATTTATTATAACAAATAAATTAAACGATAATTAAGCACACTAAGTCTTTATTTGAAGCAAAGATTTGGATAAATGAAAAAAAAAATTCAATTTAAATTAGATTTTTTTGATTTGAGCCCATGCGACGTTAACCATTTGGGTTACGTACTCTAACAAAGTTAAATTTTGCAGGAAGCAGTGAATCTGTCACTAGCAAATCTACTGAGTTACCCTTATGTTCAAAGGGCAATAGCAGAGAAAAAACTAGCACTACGGGGTGCATTCTATGACTTTGTCGTCGGATCTTTGAAGCTCTGGGAATTTGAGGCCAAGATTTCTGATCCAATCATCATTCCCTGCAAGTAATTACTGTGAATTTTATTCGGCAAATTAATAAAAAAAATAAGTTATTGTGAATTTTATCACAATAAATGTTTGCTGTTTCATGTCAACACGTGCCTCTATGAGAATAAGGCCAATAATTTAATAAAGCTGAAAAAACCTTGTCGTTTTGTACTTTAACTAGTTGTCGTCTGTAAGTTGTCATGTGAAGGAGAAGAAAAGCCATGGTGAATAAAGTAAAACAGGCACTGTTTGCTGCCTCTTGTCTGTTTGTTCCACTACAGGCTTTTTTTTTTTTTTTTCTTTTTGTGTTAATAAGTGAAAACAAATTAAGAACTTTTTTTTTTCTTTTTTTCTTTTCTTTTGGTCGTTAAGAATAAGCCAAGTTGTACCCATATGTCAGTACTGATAGACGGTACAATAACCCATAAAAAAAAAAAATCAAGCAAATGAATTATGAAGAAATGTCTTCCAGATCTATATGAATATGTGTATATAAATTATTTGTTAAAAAAAGGAAAAAATAAAAAAAATCAGTAAAAAGAATTTTATTCTGAGAATAAGAAAATTAAAGTCCATATTCGGACAAGTGATATGGATATAGTACATCTCAACTCCCAGTAGACATAATCATGGGGAGATAATTCAAGGGCTAATTGTAAGGTTCTAGTCTTAGAGCCCTTTAATTTAGATTAGTATATTTATTTCCTGTTTATAAAAATTTTACATTTTAATCATACTCAAATGTAATATAATTTTACAATATAAAGTTTTGTATTTAAATATAAATCTTTTTAACAATACTATGAAAACAATTATTATTTATTTTTTTTTTTAAAATCACATTAATTTTTCAACTCTAATTTTTATCTCTACTTTTATCAATCATATCAACTTTTCAACTCTAAAATATAATTCAAATACTTTTCATCTAAATATACATTTCATTCAAATACAAAACAAATACTTTTCAATCAAATATAATACTTAAAAAACGAATTGCATTCAAACACAATTAAAATACAATGCGTTTACCAAACGACCTATTAGATTGGATAAAATTATATCATGCTAAAGAATTTTTTAAATTATATCGTTACACTCATTTTATAAACATTATCTGATTTTAATCTTATAAAATCACATCCCATACTTTCTATTAATTATTATGTTATAATCATTACCATTAAAAAAAAAAATTTTATCACTATTGATGCCATGTTCAAATGGACCACAACCCTAGTGGTGATTATTATCGATTAAAAGAACTTTTCTAGCTTCTCCGATGCGATAAGCGAGCAATAATGAAAATGAACTAGCTGGCTGGGAAATAGTATTTTAGTATATTAGGAAACTTGGAATTAAAGTCGTGAAAGAAATTAATGTATAAAAAGATTTCATAAGAAAAAAAGTGCAAACGTTATCATCTCTGCATTACCTATATCAATAGTTTTATGATTTAGAAAGTAACAACATTGCACATTCTAAGTGCAAGGGAGGAAAACAAAAAACAAAAAAAGAGTACCAGAAAAAAAAAATGAGGGAAAAAAAAAAAAACATTGACACTCTATAAATTACTGCAGATCACTACACACAACCCACACACACACACACACACACACACACACATATATATATATATATATCACTTTTACTATGATTATCAATGATGTTGCTTGAACATGGAAAATGACATTATAATGAATTATTAGATTACTTACTATATTTCCCAATAATGTTGCTTGAAAATGAATTATCATAATTGCTATCATTAGATTTCATACATACTTGTTAATAACGTTGTTGGAAAATACAGAAGAAACGACATTGTCATTAGATTACCTTTTTTTTTTTTTTTGCTGAATGTAGTAGAATTTTCACAAGTGCATAAATCAAAACGTAATAAAGTGATGAAAAAAATATCATATTAACAAGAATAGTATTATTAAGTATTAAAATTAGTTTTATTTTTAATTTAATTTGAGCGACCGAAAAATAATATTACAAATGAAAAATTAAATTAAATTTAAAAAATAAATGAACATGAATTGATAACACACAAACAAACACAAAAATGCTAAGAATTATAATTTTACTATAATTTATTGATTTAATTTTATTTAAGTATATTATTATGATTTTGTATTCATATTTATTGATGGTCAACTACTATTTTTATTTTATGTACTCTTTCTCAAGTTACATTTAAATTCCATATTTTTATAATTAAATTTACGTAAAAGATTAGTAAATTAAAATTCATAAAAAACAGTTCATATATGTGAATAGTATTGCATATGTAAATATAAAAAATATGAAATTGTATTCAATTATGAAAAGTGTTCACTAAAAAATCTGTAGTAGTTAATAATATAACCACACAAAAACAGATAAATATATCTCTATTTTATCTCAAAATTTTATGGTATTTATTCTAGAGTCAAGTCATAAAAATCTTCTATCGATTTCATTTTATTCCTCAAATCATTTAAAAATTGATCAAAAAATTGAAAGCATTAAGTTTGAGAGCAAATACGCCAATAAATATGACAATCATAATAACATGTTTAAATTAATTAAATCATCATAATTAGGTTACATCATAACTCCCAATGAAAATATATTTAATTCATAATAAAAGATAACATAATATAATAAAACAAATTAAATATGATGACAAAATTAAAATTAAAAAAAAAAGTTTAGAATGGATACTTGATATTTACATTGATAGAATCTCTAAAAACTCCTTCTTCTAAAACAAAGCTAAATAAAAGAAAAAAAAAATTTTAAGCTTCCTAGGAAGCCTTTTTTTATTTTTATTTTTTTTACAATATGACTCTAACTCTCTCTATCTTTATCTCTTCTCCATTTTGTGTTGTGTCCTTAAGCCTCCCCTAAAATGTCTTTTTATAGACATTACGTTGTACTATTCCATCTAATCTCAATATAAAAGTTTCAAACTTACTACAATAGTCATGCACATATAACACAAAATTTTCAAATTTACTACAGTAGTCGGTGCACAATTTTCAAACTTTACTACAATAATCGGTGCACAAACAATGAAAAATTTTCAAATTTGCTACAATAGTCAGCGCTCAGTTTTCAAACTTTGCTCCAGTAGCTACAGTACCGTTGCATGTGATTAGGAAGAATTCAATATGATATGGTATATGATAAACTTGATTTTAATTTAATAAAACTAAGAGGGTGTCACATATCACATTCTTATTGGTTCTTTTTTAGTTTACGTCACGTGTCACGTTATTATTGGATTAAAAAAATGAGCTCATGTGATCTTAGGTGAATAATCTCCTTATTAATCAAATCTTAAAAATTATCATAACTTCTTCATACAAGCTTCAATTTAAATGCTTGTATCGATAAGAGGATCAAATAGGATCAATTAAACTCATGGTTTCCTGACATGAATAGTGACGCTTAGTGAGAGCCGCTTCAATATATGAATTTTTCTCCACAATTTAATACTGTAAAAAAATAAAGTATTAAAATTAAATATTTTCAAAATAAAATGCTATAGGTAAACTTATTAGAAATATTTAATTTTAAGTTTATTTAATATATTATTATTAAAATAAAAAGATAAGATAAAATAATAAAAAATTAAATAAAAATCTCACAAAATTTATGAAAAATCTAAATTGAAGTGTATAAAATAAAATAAATCAAAACAAATAAAAAACAATTAATATTTTCAAAGATAACCCAAATTTTATATGTGAAAAAGTGATAAAATAATTCTATTTGGTAGAGTTATTGTTGAACTATCAATAGATTACTCAGTACTCGATAATTTGTTTGAAATGAAAAACAACATAACGTTATTAGGACAGTCTCACGCGTCATTAGGAAAAGCATGTCATTTTCACCAATGCCTTTCTTGCTTCAGTATGACATTTACGTTTCTCTTATTTAAGAAAAAAAAATGTTAGATGTGTTTGCCTGATGTCGTGCTCTTTATTAAAGAACATAAAAATCATGTACTCATTCTTCAGAGATAAAAATAAAAATGTTCTTTCTGAACATAAAATGACTTGTCGTTTATATTGGCTGTCGTTTTTTTAAACTATAGAAGTATCACTATTTTAAGTGTCATTTACTAAATTTCTTAAGGAATGCTATGTATGTGTGAAGCTTTTCCCAACCTGAAAACGACATGTAGTCTATATTGAGTGTTGTTCTTATTAGAAAGACATGTAGCTTTTGTTGTTGTCGTTTTTAGTCGGCGTGATTTTCTTTAACTAAGAAACATGTTAATTATAGAAACGACAACTTTTTTCTTTCTTTTGGTTTCTCTAAGCATAAAAATGACATGTCACTGGTATGGGATTTCCTCGAAAAACAAAACCAGAAGTGTAGTTTAAATTGTGTGTTGTTGCTCAATCCTAACCAATATGTTGTTTTCATGTGCCACGTGTGAAAACAACATACTTGTACGGAGCATGGACAAAAAACGACATGTTGTTTTAGAAAAAATTAAAAAAACGACAAGGCCTTTGTGTTATGCCATTATTGCCAATCAACAAACATCAGTTTAATTAAATCTTACTTGTCAAACAAAATCTTAAGTTTAACTATTCTAATGGGGAAGTTTTGCAGTAAAGTATATGAACATGTTTTTAACTTTAGATTACACACTTTTTTTGGGAAAATTTTTTTTTTTTACTTGATTCCAATAAACAATGTCATAGAAGCTCACTAAAACAAAATATTATATTTTTCTTGGTTCTTGTGTCAATTAGTTTATTTTCGATAAATTATACAATTCAAGAGCAAATTTAAAAGGAAAAAAAAAAAGAAGAAAGAAATACTTTTCATCTCAGGGGAAACGTAAACCGTCCAAGGGCTTGTTTCCAAAGATATTGCTAGTTTTACAAGAGACTAGATGATAACTGCCATTTTGGAAGGATGATTTGTCTAAAGGGGCGTCTGGTAAAAATTTTGTATTTTAATCATATTCAAATGTAATACAATTTTACGTCAAACGTAAAGTTTTGCATTTAAATATAATTCTTTTTAATAGTATTACGAAAACAATTACTATTGAAAAGTTTTTTAAAACAATCATATCAACTTTTCAACTCCATTATTTATCTCTATTTTTACCAATCACATTAACTTTTCAACTATAAAATATTTTTTATCCAAACACATAATTCATTCAAATACAAAATAAATACTTTTCAGCCAAATGTAATATTCAAAAAATGAATTGCATTCAAATGTAATTAAAACGCAATATGTTTATTAAACGTCTCATAAGCTACAACAAGACAAAAGGCTTTTGTCTTGTTGTTCAGCCTTTCAATGGATTTCTGCTACCATGACTTGTGCTTCTGCGGGAAAATTATTTCAGGACTCATTCTCCCAAGATTTCCGATGTAGCTAGATTTCTTATGTTTACATTTGGCTGAAGACTCTTTTATCTCAATCGTCCATTATTCTTTGCCTCGGTTTGGTATTATTGTGCTTTTAGAAAGTTAATTTACTGATAACAAGTCACCAAACGTCACTGAAATTCCCTGATAATCACTTTTAAGCGAGCTTAAACTTGCTCTTTAATCACAATGATCTAAAATTGTTTTTGAGAAGGACCACCACTAGAGGCATGATAAGATAAGAGTTCAAAAGTCCAATGATTAATGTTAATTTGTGGGAACGCAATACTCAAAAATGGACTTTACAAACATAATGTCACATTACATAAATTGCAAATTTAGGTCTTGATGGCTATTATCACCCAACGAGGGACCTCAACAAAGGAACCCTTTTAAGGTTTTTATATTATGGCCTCGTTCAGCCTTTAAAATAACTTTTAACTCTCATGTTGGACGAGAAATATTGCATATATGAGACTACTAGTGAACCATTATTATAGATATATATTCTATGAATCCTTTCCCTCCACTCTTTGATTGCAATGATTGAAATGATTGGTACAACTCCAATGCAAGGGACCATAAAAACGAAATGCTAAAAGTGAACCACGTAAAGAAACAATTAGATATTTATGAAACCTAAAATGGAAGGAAAAAAATAAGTATGGAAAATTCAGGCCTCAACAGAGAGTAACTAGTTCACTATTTTTTTTCTTTTTCTTTTTTTTTTTTTCCTGATGTTTGGTCCAGATTAAAGACAACTACCTCACAAATGTACAATATTGATCCGTGATAGATGAATTTCTTGTATTATATCTTTACAAAGTTACCGATAATTGGATAAAACACATGTCTCGGTACGCTTTCTACATCAACATATTGTATGTTCGTCCGTTTCTCGTAATGGGTGTAAACTTTTGCCAAAATAAATAATGTTCTTAAATGGTTGTGATTCTGAATTTTGATACCAAGACAAGGCACCCTTAAGAAAGGCGTGGAAGCTCCAAATAATGCACATTCTCCGAATAAAAAGGTAAACTTTTCTTTTACAAGTCATTACCAAGAAAAAAAAAAAAAGGTACAACATCTCGCTAACTTTCCTTAAGCTTTGCAGCCTTTTTAGTTCTGATTGGCATGTGAACACTAACCCTTCTGCTATGTCAAATTTCTTAAGCTAGAGAGACCCTTCTAACTATCTGTTATTGACAATATCTCCTTTCTGTTATCAACAACTTGCTATCAACACAATTGTATTATGAATTAGTATCTTTCTCCTGTTATAGCATATATATATATATATATCGATTTCTTAAAAGTGAAAAGCATAGAGAAGAATCAGTAAAGCTCAAGGACTGATCTTGATTTAAAAGGCTATGAACGCTGCTGTGATTAAATACCATGGCCTAGAATAAATCTGATACTGAAGATAACAGAAAGATCAGTTTCAACTCAAAGTTAGGTGAACAACACAATATGCACACAATCCAAAGCAGTTCATTCACTAAAATACGCACAGATGGCAACCATCAGAACTATTTGTCAGCTTTTGTCTACCTGAAGCTGGTTCTTTTGCCTCTTACATTCTAACCAGTTAGAGGGTCCACTATAGCTTTTCATCATATTTACAACATGCAACCCAATTTTCATTTACGAGATGACGGAAAGAAATGATCTTAGCCATTAAAAAAACAGTTATCACCTACCAGAGAGAAGCCGAAAATTGTTCAGATTCAAATCATTTCATTTTATCATGCAATACTGAAATTGACACCACGAGATATATAAGCTTTTTTCAAAGCTTTTATATGATATATATATATATATAGAAAGAAACGATCCCAGAATTTAAAAAAAAAAATTGTCAATTATTACTAGATAAAGGCTGAAAAATTTTCAGACTCATATTGTTTCATTTCATCATTCAATAATTAAAGCTGGCACCACGGACCAGCTAGCTTTTTTTGAAATCTAGGATATAATGTAGTGTTCATTTAGCCTAATTGATTTATTCGACTTTCTCAATCTTTTCAGCTGCACAAAGTGCGCCATTTAATATTGAATTTTTAAATTGTAAAAAACACAATAAAGGGTCCCATTTAATATTTGTACATCCCCATTTTGTGACAAAAGTAAACAGTGTATTATACAGTCATGGAAACAAGAAAAATTCAGAATATTACAAGCCCAAATCCCAAACAAAATCAAGAAAGTGATCTTCTAGAGGCTCCACTAGAAAAGAGCTATTTAGATCATGATTAGTGTTGGAAAACCAAAAAGAATTCTCATCATAATTAATCTCACTCATCATCTCCTCCCCAAGTGCACTCTGAGAGCCATCTTTTGTCACTTTTTCCGCTACATCTTCACCATTAGGACATTTGTTTGGCAACTCGGATAGGTTTGAACCTGATGGGGTTTCAAAATTCTTCTCTAGCTGATCTCCTGATATTGGTTGTGAATTTATCCTCATTACCTTGCTCTTTCCCTTCTTGATACCGAGCTTCTTGCTCAAATGAGTGTTCCAATGGTTCTTGACCTGGTTGTCAGTTCTTCCCGGAACCCGCCCGGCGATCAAAGACCACCTAAAGACAATGTAAAAGGTACACAAAATCAATATAAGAGCTACGTTCCTTTTCAACTGCTACAGTGTCAGTATAATCAAATAAAGAAATAAATAGTACGAAACATATTCAAAATGTTTCTCCTAATCATTTTATCTCTATCAATATATAACAATTATCCTAAAAGGATCTTAAAGATTGATTTGTGCGCTCACTCTGCAACAAATATCGGTCATTCTTGATAGTAACCATTTGTTTAGTATCGACTACACATGCATTAATAATTGCAAAAAAATATTAATCATAACTTTGTTTGTAAATGAAAGACAATTATTGCCACTAATAAATGTAGAGAAACTAATGGTCAAGAGTTAGAGATATGTCCTTTCAAACATGAATTTATATTCTGAGTATTTAGCACCATTACAAATGGACAGACTAGAAACAGTTAAATGAACAATAAAATCAACATGAAAAACAAAAGAGAAGGAAGAAAAATAGCTCAAACTTTTGGATTGATGATAAAAGATGCATGCGCAAGGAAGTTTTGGACACCGTGATTTTTTAAAGATTATTCTAATCTATACCCTTAACTTTTAAAATTATTCTCATTTTATCCCATAAACTATAAAAACTTTCAGTTTACCCTCAAAACTTTGAATTATTCCTATTTAAATCCCTCTCTAAGAATTTCTATCAAAAATAGAATGAAAAAAAATGAGTTAAATAAAGTTATGTAATCTTTTATTCTGTCTGTTTTTAACAAAAATCCTAACAAATCAAACACGCTCAGTAAATTTTAAGAACATTAAAGAAATTAACCTGTTTCCAAGAAGTTTATGGAGCCGAATTATGAGGTCATCTTCTTCCTCAGAGAAGTCACCACGCTTCACACTGGGGCTAAGATAATTCATCCACCTTAATCTGCAGCTTTTGCCACACCTCTTCAATCCTAAATATCATTGTTGACCCAAAAAAAAAAAAGGATATGGTTGATGTTCCTAGTGTCTCTACTTACTAAATATGCTGCCAAAAATAAATAAATAAATAAACGAACTAACCACTAACCTGTTTCTCTAGCAATGCGATTCCACTTCCCTTTTCCATGCACCCTTATGTAGTCCGTAAGAGCCCTGTCCTCCTCAGCTGTCCACAACCCCTTTTTGTATTCATTTCCACCTTCCATTGTTGAAGATGATGAGCCTAGAACTGGGTTTTCTCTGGAAAGTAATTACAATCATATATATATAGTGGTAGTCTATACTGTATACTTAGTTATGGAGAGATTAATGGTGGTGGTAAAGTGAATATATATAGTAGCTGAGGTAGGTGGCGGATATGTATCAATCTCAATTGCACCACCGATGGTAATTGATAACAGGGTTGAAACGGTCATTATCGAATAGAATAATATGGACTGTAAAGTTTTTTTTCGTGTCACAAACAAGAAAATTGGCTTTGTTGGCATGATATTAACGCAAACGCGTAATTAAGAATGGGTCCTACCATGGCCTACCAGCCAGACTCTCTCTCTCTCACTCTCTCTAGGACATACAAAAGCTAACTAAGCAAAGAGCAACTTTTCTACCAGCTAAGTGAGTCCACTCTAGGCTTTCTAAAGTCAACTATATTTCTTCACTCTCTTCTTTAAAATTTGGTGTTTGAATTTGGGAGGGCTTGAACTTACTAAGCTTGTAGAAAAGAAGTATCTATTCTCTAAAGTTCATAATGTTGATTTGTGGTGCCAAAATCTTTTTGTAGTAGTATTAGTAGTAGTAGAATGTTGAGGTTTTCATGCCTGTATTTCTGTTGCCCTAATTACATATATCATAAGGTAGCGGTTTAGAAGAGGGGACTAGACAGAAATACATCGAGTTTCATATTGATACTACCATAAATATGGTTTTTAATGATGATATTATTAGCAATAATTAATGTCGTCGATAATAAATAGTTGTTTGGGATAACAAATTGTGATAAATTATTGTCATTTTTCAACGTCAAAAATGTCATCCTAATTACTTAATGTGACGACATATTATCACATGAAATTAATTATTTGCAATGATATATAATATTGCAACTGCTTATTAGTTTGTCCATACATATTTACGACAACATGTCATAGCAAATGTTGTTTTGCTGCCAAAAACAGAACGTGATGCGAAGTCTATTCAAGCCAATTAAGAGTTATTTGCGATGAAAATATGGGTTGATCACAAATTCACAACTGGTATTGACTAATGATAACCCTTTATTTGTGGTCATATTTATGATGGCATATCATCCCTAGTGCATGGAAATTTTAAATTTTCACAAAAAAATGGAGGAATATTTGATGGTTTTCCAAAAATTATTTGTGACAACATCGAAAAAAATATTGTCACATAAAGTTGTTCCAGAACCATCTCACAAACATGACGGTGTTTATCCTAATTTTTAATATTTTTATTAAAATCATTAGTGACAACATATTATTGCTTAAAATTTTTTTGAAATAATCTTTGAATATTCTCATAGCAATATTAATGAGCTGAGGCCAAAAGATATCATATTTTATTCATTTGCGATAACTTTTAATGTCATCACAAGATAAACTGGGTACAAACTAGAATATCGAGCCTTCTTCTTTATTTTCTCTAGTTTTTTTTTCTCCATTCCTCTCAGCCTCTCTCCCGCTCTCTGCCCTAACTCCGTCCTCTCTCTACCAAAACTCACCAAATTTCTCCCAATTTTCCCATTTTGTTGTAGTCCTAAAATTCCCCCTCTAAACACTTAAAAAAAAAAAAAAAAAAACCCAAGTCCACCAAAAAATCCGCCCCCAAAAATCCTACCTTTCCCATTTTCACCCTTTTTCACTGCCACTGGTCGTCCTTCCATCATCGTTCACCACTCTCTCTCTCAACGTAAGGTTAAATATCCTTGCTTCCTCTTTATGTTTCTTTTTCTCTCCCTCTCTCTCTCTCCCCTTCTCTCTCCGCTCTCTCACCTCTAGTTTTATAGTTTGATTGCCACTATTTGCCTCTGCTGCTTGTCACTATCGCCTTCTGCTGTCGATTTTTGACCTCGATTATTTGTAGGTTTGGTTTTTTGTGAGTAATTTTTTTAGTAAATTTAATTATTTTTTATATGGTTTTAATAATGTTAATGGGTGTTGATTATGTTGATGGTGATGATTATGTTTATGATGATAATTTTGTTTTAATATTTGGTTGAAATTTTTTTTGGCTTGTTTTTTATTGTTAAGTTTATGGAAATTGATTGGACAAATTATTTATGGAAATTTATTATTGGAAAATTTGTGTATGTAAATTAATTGTTAAATTTGGTTAGATGGAAGGTAAAATAATTAGTAAATTTCTTTCTCAAAAAAATAATTAGTAAAATTAAAAAAATAAATTTATATTTATATGGAAAGTTTAATAATTGGTAGTAAATTACAAAAATAATAATATGAAAAAAAATTTTAATAATAAAAATTATTGAAATTGTAAATAAATTGATATTTATATGGAAAGTTTAGTAATTAGCTTAAAAAAGAATGATTTATTGAACAAATTATAATATTATTTAAATAATTTAAAAATAAAAATATGAAGAATTAGAAATAAATAGTAAATTATAATATTATTAAAATAATTAAAATATAAAAAATATGAAGAATTAGAAATAAAAAAAATTTTAAAAAATAAGTATATGATATTATTAAGTAAATATTTTAACAAAAAAATAAAAAACGTATGATTAGAATTATACCAAAAAAAATAGATAATAAATTTTAAAAAATCATTATAAATAAAGGAATATGTTAAAAGCAAAAAGCATAAAAGTAATAATTTATTAAGAAGCATAATAATTTTAATAAAACATCATAAATTTATATAAAATGTATCATTTACTGTTTTAATCCCTATGTTGTAATATGTGATTGTAGAGTCACCAAAAAAAAAAAAAAAGTATACCAGTATGATTTTTTGATTTGCCTTGCAAGTGTATGTATGAATCAACCTTAAACCCATTCGAGGATCGATACGTAGTGTTTAATGCTTGAATTATCTCATTTAGATAGTTGGATATTGCACTTGTGTGTTTGTCAATCTATTTCACTCGCGCCTTTAATAAACATTTTGATACGTCTTTCGGTACGCCTTTAATGATTATGTATAATATTGTCTATAGTTGAAATGCCAATGGACAAGCATTGGATATATGTGAAGAACCGGTTGTATAATAAGTTTTTGGATGGTTTATCTGCTTTTATTGAGTTCACAAAGAACTATGCAAATTCTGTTTAGCGTATCAATTGTCCCTGTATCAGGTGTAGAAATCACGAGATGATGCTAGTAGAAATAGTAAGCACACACATATATCGATTTGATTTTGATACAACGTATACTAAATGAATTCACCTTGGTGAAGTTAAATCAGTTTCAAGTACTGATTAAATTGTCAGTAATCCCGTTGATGAGATGTTTGCAGTTAGATGATGTTGCTAAAATTAATGATGATGATGATATATTGCATGAGACAAAAGTAGGTGGTGAAGATACACAATATGATGAATTCAAAGATCTCTTATCGAACTCCAAGTGGGATTGTATCCGGGTTGCACTAAGTATTCATTTTTAATTGTCTTAGTGAAACTGAAGCACCTAAAGGTCCTATATAAGTGGCTTATTAAGTGTATGGATGCAATGCTGAAGTTATTGAAAGATGAATTTGGAGATGGGAATAAATTACCTACTTCTAATTACGAATTAAAGAAATTGAATAAACTAGGATTGAATTATAAAACAATTCATAAATATAAGTACAATAGTGCTTTATTTTGGAAAAAGAATGCTAATCTACAGTCATGTCCAGTTTATTATACAAGTCACTGGAAGAGTCAAAAGTAAATGAAGGTTCTGTGAAGAGTACTTCATTGTTTCCCTTTAAAAGATCGGTTGAAGCTTTTTTATGCTTCCAGCCACATTGCTAAGAAAATGACATGGCATGTATGCAGGCAATCGAAGAATGAAGACTTAATACGTCATTCAATTGATGGTAACGAGTGGAAAAAGCTAGATGAAAAGCACCATGACTTTGCATATGAACCGAGAAATATGCAATTGGGGTTAACTATCGATGAGTTCAACCCATTCAGAAATATGAGGCTTTCATACAGTATGTGGCTAGTGATTAAAACTGCTTATAATTTATCTCTGTGATTGTGTACCAAAGACTCATACAAGAAGTTGACCTTGTTCATTCGTGGTCCAAATACTCCTAGGAAAGACATGGATGTGTTCTTAAGGCTTCTTGTTGATGAATTAAAAGATATGTGAGATAATGGGGTTGGTGTATGTGATGCTTCTTCGAATACATCGTTTTGGATGTGAGCTGTGTTGTTCATGATAGTTAACAACTGCCATGTTTATAATAGTTTATTTAGCTGGAGCGGTTAAGGGTATTTGGCATGTCCCCCTTACAATGATGTAACCCCATATAAGCAGATAACGAGTAAAACTTGTTTTGTTGAACATCGGTAATAACTTTCTATTAATAGTAGGATGAGAAACAACAAAAAATTTAATGGTAAGGTTGATCAATGGCATCCTCCACTTTAAAAATTTGTTCAGCAAATATTAACTCATTTAAAAAGGTGGAATTCATATTATGTAGTAAACATGAAAAATATGATGGTAAGAAATAGAAGAAATATCTAACAGAGCTTAAAAAAGAGTTTTTGGAATTACCTTGCTAGATCTTATTGTCGTTACATCACAACTTAGATGTCATGTATATTGAAAAGAATGTGTGTGACAGTTTGTTGGGCACAATTCTAAATATTAACGAAAAATATAAAGAAACAAACAAGATGAGGATTGCAAAACATAGGGGTACATAAGGAGTTATATTTGTATAAGGAAGGTAATCATTAGATGAAACCATATGCGGCATACACATTAACATCGAATGATGCCAAAAAGTCTTGTAAGTTTTTAAAGTCAGTAAGGTTTTTGGATGGGTTTACTTCAAAATCTGAGGAAAAACATGATCGAGGGGAATAATACTATAACTAGATTAAAATCATACAACTGTCATGTCATAATACAATGATTATTGCTAACTGGGATTTAAACACTCATGAAGAAAGAGATTGTCGAGGCGATAATAGAATTAAGCAATGTCTTTTAGTCGACATGTTTAAGAACATTGGAATTAGTGATTTAGAGAAAGCCCAGTAAGATATTATACTAATTTTATGTAAATTAGAAACAATTTTCCCTCCAACCTTTTTTGATATTTTGATTCATTTATTAATGCACTTGCCATTTGAGGAACACTTGCTCATTTGAAGTGGATGTATCCATTTGAACACTTCTTTAGATCATTGAAGAAATATATCAGGAATCATGCACGACCAAAGGGATCGATTGCTGAGGCATATATCGTCAATAAAGCTCTAACTTTTTGTTTGATGTATCTAAGTAGTATTGAGATATAATTTAACAAAATTGAGAGAAATTGGATAAAGGATGAAGATGGTAATGTCAAAAAGATTTCTGTCTTTAAAAATCGGTATCGTCTAATTGGGAAGATGACCTGATCATATTAAAGAATTATTTGCGAAATAAACCCAAGTGGTAAATATTACACAACTATTCAAAAATTCAACAATAAATCGAGTAAGTATTACTCTAAATTTTATTACATAGTTGTGTCGAATATAATTATATCACACACTCAAATTCCTTAATAAATAGTGACCATAAGAAAAAGCTAGAAAATGACAGTCGAACCTGATTATTGGACAAAATTGAAGCTAGGGAATTTCCAAAATTCTATCAGAATAAGGTATACCCTAAACTTACAATTTTGTACATCACAAATTAGATATTCAGATTATTTTGCTATTCTTAATTTTTAAAAATATTCTTTACCAGTAAAGCAAAACGCACCAAAGGCGACCACATAATTAGTTTCGCTTTCATCTGGTTCAAGCTTTTTTATTAAAAGTTATTCAGATTGTGTGATGTACGGAGTTAAGTTTCTAACATAGAATTGAAATATTAATTGAAACACCTAGAATAGTAGTACTTGTGTTTGTGAACTATATAACTAAACATATTACGTATGAATTATTTTATATAAACGACAATTCTATTATTCTTTTTAAATATAAGTAGTTTGACACTCGTCTAGAAACAAGAGAGTTCAACAATATAAGAACAGAATAAATATTTTTGTTAAAGACTCGTGGTACAAGAATGAACCATTCATAGTTGCATCACAAGCAGAACAAGTTTAATGATTTGTTCAACTTGTAAACTAGAAAGTTGTTGAACATTCTGGACATTGGCATATTTGGGATATTCTAGAAGTGGATGCAGACGAAGTGATGGTAGTTCAACATACCGAGACTACAAATGTTGACTTAGTAGTAGAACTACCAGAGATTGATATATTGACATGGAATCGACCGGATGTATCATCTAATGTTGTCACATTTGACATTGATGTAACTTGAAAGACAAGTCCCCTACGGAAGATAATGACTCTGATAAGCTGGGAGAGGAAGATGAATATTTAGAAAAGTACATTAGAGAGGAATTCATCGAGTTTGAAGACAATGACAACATAAATGATGGTGGTGACTAGGGGTGAACAAAAAATCCGAAAATCCAAATAACCCACCCAACCCACCCAAAAAAAACCCGACGGGTTGGGTCCACGTCAGACCCAAAAAGAATTTGGGTTGACCCACCCAACCCAATGTCAAATTGGGTGGGTTCGGGTTGGAATTTTAAAACCCGATCAAAACCCAACCCACCCAATGAATGTGTGTTTTTTTTTTTTTTTTTATATTTAGAAAAAATATAATGATTAACCTAAGCCAATTTTGTTGATCCGACTATCATTTCCCATTTATACCTCCCCCCAAGCCAAAGTTTGTGCCTTGCCCTTACCAAACCCGATGTCCCATCAGCCTCCTCCAATCGTCCCTTTCTTCGACCATTGGCCGTCACCCCTTGACGTATTCATTTTTGTCTCCCCAAGCTCGTGTTCGTCACGTGCCTTGTCCTTGCCTAACCCTAGCCGCCACTTGCCATTAGCCTCCCCTGATCCTCCCTTCTGTTAGGATTTAAGAATAAGATTTCAAGTTCATTTCAATTTGCCTAACTTTAGTTCTTGTTACTACACACATTGGAGTTAGAGATTATTCTTGTGAAATAGATTTGATTGTTTGTGGTTGATATTTCTTAGTATTCATTAAAAACACGTTTTAATTAGTTCTTATTGTCTTTATATGACTTCTTTATTTGAATATTTAAGCTTGTATTTTGATTTGTGATTAAATTTTTAAGTCATGCTTTATTATTTTATTTTTATAAATTACCGAACCCGACGAACCCGAAAAACCCGCCAAACCCACCCAAACTTTAATTGGGTGGGTCAATTTTATATATTGGGTTAATTGGGTAGGTGAAAAAAATTTTCAACCCACCCAATCTTCGTTGGGTGGGTTGAAAAATGTCAAAAATCCACCCAACCCACCCGACGAACACCCCTAGTGGTGACATTCAAAATATAATCAGTGACAATGAATAAAATATGTGTATTATGATTATTGCTTTTCTTATTATTTCTTTTTAATATCACTAACAAATATAAATGTATAGTATTTACAGAGGTAAATATGAGATTAAACTAATTTTTATTTGTTAACAGGAAACTACGTCTGGTCCAATTGCTACTTGTGTTGGCTCTTCAGAGGGAGCGTAGCCTCGACCTCGTCCCTCTAGATTGTCATCACACTGTAAGTCAGGTATCTTACAATTACCTAGTTACAAATTTGTTAAATTTATTAAATCAGTATTGTATAATCAGTAAACATAATAGTAAATTTTTTTTAATTTGTGTTCACAATAGCAAATGTCACACCTCAATGATATGGAGGTCAAGGGAAGGTGAAAAGTTATCAAATTGTAGCAAAGGTGGCATGGAACAAAATGATCACCCTCGAATTTGACGGGGATGAAGGTACTTAGAAGGCACTTGGTGACTAGGGTCCTTAGTTTGATAGTGCAGTTGATATTCACACCAGGAATATATGTGAGCTATTTCATAATGCCTAGAAAGATGTAGACCCCCAACACAAGAGAAAGATTCAAAAACGCAAGCCGGTATCATTCAATTTCATAGTTATTCAATTTTTTCTAAAGTCTAACATAATAAAATCACTTAACATGTTGGTTGTGTTGCAAGAATTTGATCTTAATTACAACTACAAGGATGGTATTCTCTATTCTGCAGTTGATAGGGAGACTTCAAAATGCTATAAGGACTAAAAAAATGACCTCTATGGCCACTTCAAAGAACTTAGTGGGGCAGCAAATAAAAAGATAGTTAGAATCAACCCCTCGACTAACCTTAGGAATCACGATCATTGGGTTCCTTATTGTGATAGGTTTATGTCCAACAAGATTCAAGTAATTGTAAATCTAATTTAATGATTGATTATATATAATCATTTTAATTTTACTAACACTAAATATAATTATAAACAGAAAAAGTGGGAGACAAACAAAAATAATTATAGTAACCAAAAGTGGTCAAGCTTATATGTTCGCATATTGATTGCTCTATATCGTCAAAAAAAGTTTAGTAAGTTTTTTATTTATTTATTTTTGTTTGATGTAAAAATTAACTTTGGTAATCGAATATACTATACTAATATATTTAAATTGTTGGATATGCTAAAGCGGGGACCCAACAGTTGATATCTACTATAGATAATTAGGACGACAAACATTGTCATGAGGATACTTGGGTTAACCCCTAAGCAGAGCATACTTTTTTAAGTATTTTTATTTTTAAATATTATTTTTTCTTATTCAAATTAGTTTGTGTATTTATAACATGTGTTCACTTTTTTTATATATAACATGCATGGAAGGGGAGAGAAAAACCCAAAAAACAGAGTCTGTTTTTGGTTTATCCGTGCAACCTTCGATAAACAAGAAGAATATTAGAGAGCATGTCTTGGGAACACATAGAGGAAACAAGATTAGAGTAGGCCTCACACTCCCACACCGGATTCCCTCTGGCGCTTCTTTATCCTCTAGTTCCTAATCGACGAAACATCTTCAACTCATGTTGACCTGCACATGGAAAAATATTTGTGAAGACAATATGAGCAAAACCTATAGTTGTATAAAAGCCAAAAGATGATGCAGGAGTTGATAGCCCAGATGCACCTAAATATCCAATTCCCACTCATTTCTCACCCTAAGCCTTATTTCCTTCCAGATCCTCTGCCTCCTTCATATATTGTCAACAACGACGACGTTAGTGATGCTGTCAATTTAACATATTAGATCGTTAATTTTTATTATTCATCTAGAATTTTTTATATTTTTATACATTATACTTAATTTATAGTGTTCGATTTTATTATTAAAAAGATATTTTATTATCATTTGTTTTTTTTAACATTATAATTTATTTTCATTATTATAAGCCACACATTTATATTTAATTTTGAATTTAAATATATAATAATAAATTATATTAATAAAAATAACAAATTAATAAATATTAATAAATTAATAAAAATTTATTAATAAAAAATAGAAAATATTTTGCCATGGTATGTGTTGTCATAATAACAACAAAAAAATAATGTATATTAGCAATGACATTTTCCAATTGTCGTCGCAAAACATTGATGCTACATCATCAACATTATACATATTTGTGACAATAGTTTTTGAATTTGTCATCACAAAAAATGACTATCATGCCAATTCGACTAAATTCTCGATGACATAATTGTAGTGACCTTTTAACAATGATTGTCATCGTTATTGTAATTACGGCAATGAATGCGACTGGTTATTAGCGATGACTTATATACGACGACATGTCATCATAAAAAATACATTTGTAAGGACTTTTAGTTTTTTGTGACAACCTTTGGTTGTTGCAAAAAATCTTGTTTGTTGTAGTGTGAAAAAAATCCAATGGCTAAAAATAAACTAAACTCTTGTATTGAGGTTGAATCACTGTAAATGTTATGTGCATTCTTACTTGGTTTCCTTGATATTACTACTCTCGTGTATAAAGGATTACGGAGTATAATGCGCAACAACTGTTTTACATCTGTAACACATCGGGACCCATTGTGGAACCTAGGTCTGCATGATCAAAGAGTGAATAGATCAACAGACAGGGAAGTTCTCTAGCAGTTTATTCTCAGGACAACTTTACCCAATACAATGTGCTTTTTTTTTTTTTTTTTGGTAACATCCAACCAATCCGTTTGGGGAAAAATTTCATTTTAATTTTACTCAAATATAATACAATTTTACACCAAACATAAATTTTATAACAGTGTTATGAAAATAATTACTATTTAAAATATTTTTAAAACAATCACATCGACTTTTCAACTCTACTATTTATCTTTATTTTTATCAATCATATCAATTTTTCAACTCTAAAATATTTTTCATCCAAACACAAATTTCATTCAAATACAAAACAAATACTTTTCAACCAAATACAACATTTAAAAAATAAATTTCATTCAAATATAATCAAAATGTAATGTGTTTATCAAACGCCCCCTAAAGATGTGTAAATTT
This sequence comes from Antiaris toxicaria, assembly GCA_035233585.1. Taxonomy (NCBI): domain Eukaryota; kingdom Viridiplantae; phylum Streptophyta; class Magnoliopsida; order Rosales; family Moraceae; genus Antiaris; species Antiaris toxicaria. The sequence continues at coordinate 7,032,707 of CP141155.1, forward strand.
TTCTTCTAAACTTCTTAAGCATCGTAGTCATATTATAACAACTAAAAGAGAACGGAATCTCATAAGTTAATCTTTATAAATCTTACTTATCTGTATTGGTTATTTAATTTTATTTTTTTTTAACAATTTTGTCGCATACGACGATAATATGGAATTAATGCATCAAAAGTCTTCTTGACCTTTTAGAGAAAAGTAGCCATGCACTAGTTAAGATAGTGGTTGATTGTGTAGTCCAAGAAAATCAACATGGGACGAGACCATTTTATTGTCTAGGAGGTCAAAGGAAAGAAGAAAAACGACGATTAAAAATTAAAGCTAAGAGCACTGACTAGAATACACATTGTCCCTCTACCATGGTACCCACATTGTGACACGTAATTAAACAAGTGGCAATTCCCAACTCAATCATGTGACTAGTGTTCCTCCACCTAAAATGGTTGTTTGGTCTCTTTCCCTTTGGTGCTTTTTGCACTGCTGTTTTCACTACCATTTTTTACAATTTTCCCTTTGGGGATTTCTGGTTACCATCTGTACTTCTAGAAATTTCTACCTCCTGTCAATGCCATATGTAAGAAAGTAATATCTAGCATCAAATGGATGAATTCATGACAATCGAAGATGTGTTTGAAGCTGAAGATAAGTACGCAAAAAAAAAGAAAACAGACGATTCTCATTCCTTCATTTGGAATGTTTACTTGAAAGGCAGTGTCACCCATTTCTGAGAGTTTTGTGATAGGATTCAAGAAACACCTATTGTAGAATAGGGTTTTGAACTGATATATTAAATAAATATATGCATATCTAATTCAATAAAAATATGATAAAAATCTGATATTTTAAAATTGTATATTCTAATCATTTTTTTTATGGTATAGGATTCGTTAATATTAAGTATTATAACTAATAAAGAATGAGACTCGTTTGTATATCCATTCAAATTCTAATCCTGAGATGAAAAGGACCTAAAAAAAATATCCATGACCATTGTACCGCCTTTAGTATTTATTAAATCAACTGTAAAAAGTACATTCGAGTAGAGATGAAAAGTTAAAAGATGGTAGGGAAAAATATTTTAAGGGACAAAACAAAACAGTGACTTGTTTGGTACCAGAGTGAGAAGAGGAAAGAGGAGAAATCAAGGAAAACTAGTATTATAAGCATATAAGCAGGACCGTGTTTAATCTAAGAGATTAAAATAGAGAAAAGTTATCAAACTAGGTATAATTACTTTTTGAACCTTATTTTTATACTAAATATTATTTAAAAAAAAGGTGTATTTTTAAATATCCATATAAACATGTCTCTACTTCCTTTCAATACTAAGTTTAAAAAAAAAAAAAAAACCACCTTTTTTACTTCCATCATTGTACTTTTTCTTTTTCCTCTTCGTTCCATTTTCTCTCCCACCAATCAAACACTGTGAGAGGGGAAGGACGAAAGTCATCATTAATACTTGCCCATACCAACACACTTTCTTTCTTTCTCTTTTTTTTTTTTTTTTTTTTTGGAATCAGATATGAATAGTGTGATGCAACTCTCTCAAGTTTTTGCCCAAAAAAAAGACAATGATGAAAGGTTTTACGAACCTTTTTTTTCATAAAAATCAGGCCAATGCTGCACAGAGTACCCCAAGGCATCAGACTATGACAGATCGTTTTCACTAACGTTTTCTCTAGGTTGTACGTCGCTATTAATCAGTGGCTGTGGAGTGTCCGGTTTTCTAATGACGAGTAACAGAGTCGAGTGATGAAGTTTTTATCAGTTTTCCGACCAGTGACGGTCTATTTCCGACGGTTTCAGAGGATGGTAATTTGACAGTTAAAACCATGAGGTTTAAGGGCAATAAAAATGAAATCTAAGAACGGTAACTCAACAATCAAAGAGGACATGACACTTATATATTTTATAACATTTTATATTATAATTGAGCCTAATGAAATCAGCATGAAGATCATAATTTTCTAAGGTTGTGCACGTTTTTAAATATTAGATGCAAGCAAATTCATATCTCAACAATAATAAAAATACGTAAAATTGGAAGAACATAATAAAGCTAACATAATCCTACTAGTCAAGTATCGTACCCTACCCGACACCTCCAAATTAACAAACAAAATTTGTTTGCATTTAACTCACCTTTCTTTATCCTTGCCTCCCCACACACATGTCAAAACCTCACATTATCCTCTGCATATTTTGTATACTTTATTATGATTGTGTATGCTCCGCGGTAATTAAATGTTAATTTCTCTAACACAATTGAGTTCATCCATAAAAGTACAACGAAAACCCATTAGACAATAGCGTTTTGGATTAGACAGTAAACCTGAGTTGGTCCTACTCATACTAATATAATTACTCCTTTAGTATGATTATATAGGTTATAGAAACTACTTTACCCGCAAATTCGGCTTTGAATCTTTGCTTATTTTATTTTCAGCCTCGCCGAACTGTGAAATTACAACAAAAGTTGCCAACGTGCCGATGTTAAATGCCCTTAAATGGCAGATATCAACTCTTATACTATGTTATGGAGAAACTTCTGTGATGACACGATAATCCAGATCTATAGAATAAGCTCTCCTATGTTATACCTCCAAAGTAATAATAATAATAATAACAATAATGAAAGTAATAATAATAAAACTTTAGTCCTACATGTATGCATTCCCACAAGTTCAAGAATCTAATAATAACTAATTTGACAAAATTCTGAAGGATTTTGATAGGCGACAAAACGATGAAGGTTGAATAGCAGAACTCATGTGTCAGATCATGTTTGTATGAATTTGCAGCCACCAACTTTTTTGGTGTATCTCTGACCCCGAATGATGAAAATCTTCCATCCAAATTCAGTGATGCAGTTCTTTTTTTTATCATGCTACAGGTTGACGAAAGAACAGATTTTAGCTTCAGCGTAAGTAATGGGAAAGAGACAAGGAAAGTTACCAAACAATAAAGAGAATATTAGTTGGAAATTTAATATATTTTTCTCACTTGATATATTCAAATTCTGAAGTAGTTTCTCCACCATAATTCTTTGCTGTACCACACTAAGAGACTCTGACTTCATAATTGCATTGACAACAATAATAACCGTAGATGGGGATTCAGCATTTACCTGCAATTTGATAGGAAAAAGGCACCAGAAACAATTGACACTCAAGCCATGAAGAAAGTTAAAAGAAAGAAAGACGTTCTAGGTTCCGGTCAAGACATTACCCAAACACGGCCATTTAAGCCAACTGCCACTTCAAAGGAAATCTTCTTTCCAAGGGCCTCGAGAATTGGACATGGTGGGGAGCGAAGCAGCCTGATTACAAAATGAGAGAGGTTGTATCATCATTAAAGAAAAGTGATAATCAGAAGTCATCTTTGCGTTACAAATGAGTATAGAAAGACTACGTATTTTTCCCTAAAAATTCATTGGTAGTAACAGCAGGGGTAGCTACATCTCACATTCTTGAGAGGCCCGTTGAACACTCAAACATGTAACCATCTTTAAGTGGTCCAAACTCTGCTGCTTTTCCAGTAGCTAAATCACAAAAAATATGTAGCATAAGTCAAGAAACAGTCTTATGAATTAAGTAACCACGAGACACAAACACGGTGTTGTAAAACAAACCATCAGTGCATGATAGCTCGGGATTCATGCCTGGATTTGCCTTCACGACCCGGACATAGAGCAACGTACCTACCTGCATTGTGATACTTTAGCCTAATTAAACTTTCAAATTAAGTTGAAGTAACAATATTTAGCCACATATATACTTGGATAAATCATTTTGACGCATGCAAACCTCAAATTTTGGTATGTTTCTCCTGGTTCCTCCTTCAAAAGCAAGCACAGGCAGAAATGCCAATGCAGGTCCTTTGATGTCCACAAGAAAATTCTGGAAGCAAAAAGGGTAAAACAAAACCTTGAGATTGCACAAGTACATCAAAGTCGAGCATACCAATCATCAATTTAATACATAGAGCATGTCACATAATTTAGATGAGATTATCACTAAAGTTGTTCTTCTCCCCAAACTCAAATACCCAACAAACAGAAAGGTCTCTAGCATCAAGTCCTTAGCAAATAAACAAGGACATTCTTTGTATACCATCTATGTCATTTTCACTGTTTATGGTTGTGCGCTCTGAATATGGACGACATTAGCATGATGAACGAGCGGAAAACATGCGGGTTAACACAAGAAACTGACTGAATCCATATTAAAGAAACTAATCAAGTCATATGAAGGTTGTTACTAGCACTGATGAACCAATAATAATAAAAACTCAAATGGTTAATATGATATGTTGTTCTTACGTCGGATCTGGAGTCTACCACAATTCCGAGAACAGAATCCTCCACACAAGGTACATACTGTACAAAAAAACAAAACTGTTAATAACAAAATAAATAAACAAAGAGAGACTAGAGAAATAGAATTTTTCAAACTAAACTTAATCTCTCTACAAATCTTCTCCAATATCAACTAAAACAAGAAAAACAGATTGTTGGGCGTGTTGAGCCAAATTATTGCCCTAGTCAACTCGTGAGGTGTGTAAATCTCTTGTAATTTATCGACTGAAAGTGGAAATGACTCTCGGTGAACCACTACAAACGTTGTGTGTGCTTTATTTGGTTTCGTTATATTTATAATTATTGCTCTCATTAATTAGTATAGGATTAGGGCTTACTGCGTAACACAAATAAGAGCATACAAAATGCAAAGCATTATCAATTTTGAACCCAAAGAACAAAGCAATATCCATCTAATCATCAGATTTTTAAGATTTTAATACCAAAATCAGTCGTTTTGATGAGAAATTAAACTATGAAGCTCAAAATTTCAAACATCAGACAAGAAATTCAGAGTAATATTTCACTTCCTACCATAATGAATCCAAGCACATCCCAATTACCAGTATCACTACAACCACACATTGAAGCAAATACAGATACAAACATACAAATATACACAAAACAACAATTCAAAGTAAAAATAAAAATAAAAAATAAATACAAAACAATAAAAAAAATCTGAATAAATGGATTGCTGATACCCTTTTCTGGGAGCTCTCGACCCAGTACTTAGTAGGCTTAGACAACCTTAACTTCCCAGCTTTCGTCACAGATATGGCATCAGATTCCTGAAATTCCCAAAAAATAAACGTAAAAATCGTTACGAGACACACACTCACACACGTGCATATATACATAGAGAGAGAGACCTGGCGAAGACCACCGCCAAGCTTGATTGTCTGATTAACCATACTCGAGAGGTCAAGAACCACATCTCCAGGAACCTAGACACCCAAAGTTAGGGTTTTTTTTTTTTTCTTATTTTCTTCGAAAAATTATACATGTAAAAAAGAAATAAAAAAATTGTTGCGATTTCTGTGAGAATTGAAGTGGAGAGAGAACGAGAAAGTCGAAGAATGCTCACGACTGGTTGATCGACGAAGCACTCCGGAGAACCGGACAGTTCATCGGACATTGTTTTGTACGGAAATATCTTCCACCGAACTGTTTGGCAGGCAAGAAAGGGGCGGCAACTGTGGCCGTGAACTTTGTGAGGAAAGAAAATCAAAGCCAGAAAAATGATAACAGAAGGGAGGTCATTATTGTCTTTTCCTAGATGGGTTTTTTTTTTTTTTGGTTTTTGTATTTATTTGAAGGTCGAGGATGATTGTAATCATAAAAACTGAAAATTATTTGAGAGATAAATGAAAAATCATGCAATAAATCAACCCATGATAATAGTCATATTTGACATTGTTTTTAAAGACGGCTTTTAGATTGTTAAAAAATGTATAGTGGATTAAATGTGTTTAATAAACTCTATTTTTATGCAATAAATAACAAAATTTGATAAACAAATCATGATTCTTTTACACAGTAAATTCTGAGGTCATTATATAAATTTATTAATATATCTTTAATAATAAATAAAAATTTCAATCTACACACTTTATTTATTTTCGTAATAAAAAATAAAATTACATTATACTATTATATAAAATTGATATATTTTTTCCTTTTAAAAATAATTTTAAATTGCAAATTATAGTTTAATATCTTATTTTGTTATATTTAAAGAAAACTTTATTATTGTAATTTTATATGTACTTGAAAATGATGGTAAATATTTAAAAAAATGATATCAAATAATTTCTAAAAAATTTTATTATTGTAATAGTTATTTTTATTTTATAAGTGAAATATTACTATTAGAGATACCATTCATGAATATATACCATTAAAGAAAAATATAATATATCTTTTTTAGTTATTATACGTTTACACAACAATTTTATTTATAATTTATTAAATAAAATTCTACTTCTGATATTTGCAACAACATAAAAAAAAAATTACTAAACGTTTACATGCTTTTAAATACAATAACTTTAAACTTCAACATAGCAATAATAAAAAATTTTCACAACACAATAATGCCAAACTGACTAAATATTTTTTCCATATCAACAGTAGATTTTATATGATTAGAAAACATAGTGATAAATTTTGTGTGAATAGAAAATAAAAGTGATAATCATTTTTTTTTTATAATCAAGATATATTCATGCATTTCGATCAAACACCCAAGGGGTTTTTATTATTCTCCCTTATTAAACGCCTACCATGAACAAATTAATTTCAATTCTTTTTTTGTTAATTAGTTTACATGTAGTAGTGAGAAATGTGTGTTATTTATTATTCAAAAGAAGAAGAAGAAAAAAAGAGAAAGTGTGTTATTTGTTATTATCCATTGGATACAAGGAGAATATTTAGAAGGATTTTTTTTTTTTTGTTTTAAAGAAGAAAGCTCTTTCATATTGAACTCTTTAGTATCAAATTTCACATATATTTAACACTTATATCCTTAAATTTGTTAACCTTTGAAAATTTTCCCCTTAAAATTTTTATTTTAGAAATATATCCTTTAATTTATTAAATTATTGCAATATACTCTTTTTAGTTAATTATACATTAAATTGAAAATAAGAAAATTAACATTGAAAATTTTGTATTAGTGTTTGTATTAGATTAGAAAACTTTTGATCGGAAATGAGGTATTCCATATTTATGTGAAGCTTACGTGAGGTTTTTATATTTAATTTAATAGAAAATTAATTCAAGGAGTACATTATAATAATTTAGCAAATTCAAAGGATCAATTACTAAAGTTAAAAATTTGGAGGTCAAATTACCGAAAGGGAACAAATTTAAAAGATATCAATGCTATATACCCTAAATTTCACTTTTTTTTTTTCCTTTTTGTTGTATTATACCACCAAATTTTCCAAAAAAAAAAAAAAAAAGAAAAGCTAGTTAATTAACTTTGTATTTGATAATCTATACATGCCGTTACTTCTTTTATATTGCTTTTGGTTGAAAAGCTTACATGTTAACAAAACATGAGAGATAACTCTTCGAGTTTTTTCGTAATCCGTAATATTCTTAATCATTTGTCGCCAAAAGATTTATCAATTCAACCAAAAGCGATACTTTTTACTGAAAAAGTTTGGAATAACTATGTCCCTTGTTTATTTGTTGTAACATATACAACAAATAATTAGTAGCTTTCTTAGGGGCCAAATTTTGTGTCACGTGTAACGCCCATTGCAAGGATGCTTCAATAAAAAGCAAAGACAATGCATTCTCTTTGGTTTTTTTTTTTTTTCTTTTTTCTTTTTAAAGAAAAGTTCAAGAAAAAGACGATCTAACATTAGCATACTCCTTGAGTATGACTAAAGGAGCTCCCCAAACTCTAATAGAAATGTTTTAATTTAGTTATTATAATATATAGACTACTCTTTGACAATAAGCTTGTCACCTCAAACTCACCGAATAGTTTAATGATAAGAACATGTGAGGATATGATCTTGATACTCTATGAGTATCAAAGACACCTAATTAAGTATTAAACTGATAAAAAACAAGTTTTCACATATAATACTCCAAAGATGGTAATCAATAGTCGAACCTATGACCACAAATCCACCATCATGAACCTTAACCACTAAACCATATCACTCAATGATCTTTGATACTTAATTAGATAATAATCAAATCAGATTAAAATATTATGACAATTTAATGAAATTTGGAAAATCTCCAATATTTCATAACTGTCAAACAAGGATTTTTTTTTTTTTTTTAACTACAAAATTCTCCATAGAAAAACTACTTACTTGCTATTGGATTTTACACGATCTCACAAACAAGCAGGGGCATTCCAAGCTTGTAGAAATATCCCACCAAAACGTTAATTGTCAAATAAAGTACATGTTACAACAAAAACTATTGGATACATGACAAAAAACATCGGGGCCAGAGTGTTTCAGTTTAAATTTCTTGTCAGATCTTTTCAAAGTTTTTTTTTTTTTTTTTTTGGCTGATATACAAAGCACAAGCATGAAATGGGGGTCATGTAATTGGTTCTAAGGGGGCATTTGGAGAACAAATTCAATTTTAATTTTACTCAAATACAACACAATTTTACACCAAACACAAATTTTACAACAGTGCTACGAAAATAATTACTATTCAAAACATTTTTAAAACAATCACATCAACTTTTCAACTCTACTATTTATCTCTATTTTTACCAATCACATCAACTTTTTAACTCTAAAATACTTTTCATCCAAACACACATTTCATTCAAATACAAAACAAATACTTTTCAACCAAATACAACATTCAAATACAATCAAAACGTAATACGTTTACCAAACGCCTCCTAAAAATCTATCCAACATTGTTTCCCACCAGCATTAAATCTCAGAAGTTGACAGGACTCGAAAAATAATAATCTAATAATATTACAATTAAAAAAAATCACAGAGAATTTTGGCTCTTGCGGTGCTTATGATTTCTTTCCGACATTCAAAAATACAAAGAAATAAAAAATAAAAGGGTACAGACAGCAACTTTTGACCGGAATGTGCCATCTTTCTATTGTAGGTCATTCAATTACTGACCAGCAATTGAGACACCATTACCATAAAGTTTCGAGGGTCTTATCCATAATATACTTTAGAATGGTCGACGGGTCGAATCCGATCATTCTAAAACTTATTTATTATAAAAATAATTTCACTATCTTATCAGATGACATAACATGTTTTTATATTATTAACATCTCTGACTTCCCTATAGAATTTGGAATTCAAATCCCCACCCAAATTTTGGAATAATTAAAATAATGGTAAGAAGACAAAAGAAAGGCATACAGAACCTTATGAAGGAAAATAGGGTGGGGAGGACTTTTCTTTTATTGCATTTCGTATTAAAATCCCCATTCAATTCGTTTCCTCCTCTTTTATCTATTACCAAACGCCCACGTGTTTGACAATCAAACGCCCACGTGTTTGACAATCCCTATAGTAATCCCCGCACCCCCTTTCCCTCCTTCTGCTTTTATCTCCTATCAAACAGGTTATCAAGAACACAAAGTCGTAACAAAGAGATTATAATTCCACCTAAATCCCATAACACAAAAACGCAACAAACTGATATTCGTGTGCATACCATCTAAACAATCTTCCTGTTTATAACAGTATCAACAACATGTGATATTTGAATAGTTAAATACACGAATAGTGGCAGTGCCAACCAAGTTGAGCACAATTACTTGGTGACACGCAATTATATATATATATATATATGCTAGTATAAATAAATGATACAATCAAAACCCGGCCTTGGTGTTATTTCATCCACCCTCCTAAAGAGAATAATGAGCATCAACTAAAATTTCTTGATTCTTTTGGACTGTGTTTTTGCTGTTTCTTTGTGTTTTCTTCTGTTTTGTTTTTTGGTGTCCGCTTTCCCAACCTTAAATATGTTACAAAATACGAGCGTTTGTTCCTGAACAACTTATCATCTGTCACACCTGGATGCCATTGTCCGTTAAACCCTGCGTGTTCACGTCGAGGAGAGTTTCAAGCGATCGGGCTTTTCTGCTCCGAACTCTGCCTGCTTCTTTCAGCAACTCGGCCAACCTTCTTTTCTCGTCGTCCACGTCGGGGTTTGCAGTCCCCAACTTCTCCTCCCTCATGCCAACAACATATTCCAAGAGCTCAATTGCATCATCCAACCTGAGCGGGGAAATCAAAGGCCGCGCAAACAAAAACATGAATCACTGATTTTGAATGATTTTTCTCTGAATTTGAATCACGAGGACTTCACAAGAAGGAACATAAACGACCAATATGTGTGAGAGACATAATGAAATAACGGGAAAAATAAGAGAGAGATTCGAGTGCGCATACCTGCCAACTGCATCATAGGTGCCGGCAAGATTGCTGTACACCCCGAGTGTATCGGGGTGATATGGCCCGTACTCTTGCTCCAAAATACCCCTGGCTTCTTCAAACAGTTCGGCAGCCTCGTTTATTGCATAACGCTGTACACAAGCAAGCCCCATTTGGTTAAGAGCAATGCCAAAGAAGGCGGATTTCTTCTCCCCACTTGCACGGAGTTTTGAAATAGCATTCTTGAACGAGTTGTATGATTCGGAATAGTTTCCCAAGATATAGTGCATGACCCCCATCTGAGCCTCGATTCCAGCTATCGTGCTTTGCTGACCCGGTGCGTCCTTGTATATCCTCAATGCCTTCTCCAACAACTTGAGCGCCTGCTCAATCTCGTTCATTGATTCGTAGATCGCTGAAACATCGGTCAGGCCACTTGCTATCTCCTCTGCAGGGATCCCAGGCACAGGCTTCTCGTAAATGCGAAGGGCATTCTCACAGTACGATTTTGATTCTCTGATCTTCCCTGTCCTGTTGTACAATTCAGCCAGTCTGACGAAGACCAAGCCTACAGACGGATGGTTCTCCCCTTTGGTGGTCTTGAACACGGTGAGTGCTTTCTGATAAGCAAAAATAGCCTCGTCGTACCGTGACAGAGATAAGTATGTATCTCCGATGCTGCAATCGACAGCAGCCACCTCGACTTCCTGGCCATTTGCCACCATCGCCATGCTGGCTAAAACAAGATGCTCAAGTGCAGCTTCGTGATCTCCCTTTGTTTCGCAAATAAGACCCATGAGCCTCCTATCTGCTGCCTCTTCGAGAGAAGCAGGGGAGCCATTTTCTCTATGAATGTCGAGAGCCATCTGGCAGAGCTTCTCGGCCTCATCAAATCGCAGTGCTTGAACATGAGCTTCAGCCAAGTACCTACAGGTCTCACCTACACTTGGGTCGGTTTCTCCCAAAACTTGCCTTTGGATTTCCAATCCAGTTGTGTAGGACTTTAGCGAATTCTCGAGCATTCCCAGCATAGCATAAGTATCACCTAACTGCATATGACCGGCAAATTTAGCAAGGGCATGCTCTTGTCCTTCCTCGATTGCTGGAATCTCAATCGAACGCTCAAGCACAGGAACCGCCTCGCTATACTGGCCTAGGTTACAGTGTATTGCTGCTGTAACATGTAAACACATGACCAATTCCAAACTCCGCTTTCCTTTTGCACATATTTCTAACGATTTCACAGCTCGAAGAGCAAAGTCAAGCGCTTTATGGAGATTTTCTCCGGACGAAACTAACTGCCGTGCTTGCTTAAGCAAAAAGGGGCCCAGATCCGGATTATCCAATGCTGACTCATTCAGATCCTCTGTTCCATGCTGCAACTTTGACCCTCCAAAAGGCGAATTTCTTACTTTCTTCCCGTGACTACCTCCTGAATTCTGTTTCCTCGTATTCTTGTCGCTTCGCCTATCAATTGGAGGCTTCTCTGTAGTAGTTTTTCCCTTGGGACTCGATTTTGGTGATGTTCCACTTGTGGATTGAGTTTTCTCCATCTTTCCCGATCTTTTACCTGCGGACGAACTTCCCTTCTTAGAGCCAGAATCACTACGACAATCATCATCCGCCGCCTTCCCCATCACCTCTTCTTCCATTATCTCAACTTCCCTCATCTCTCCACCAACAAGATGGCGCAACTCCGAGTCAATCCTAGACTCTTCGCCATCGGATCCATAGCTACGCCTCGAGGGAGACTGATCAGAACTCTGCATATCACACACATTCTCATAAAGCTTCTCAATTGAGGTGTCGATGACAACCCCTTCACCATCCTGGAGACCAACACCCCCGCCCCGAGGGCTCTTCGGACTCGAATTACTCTTTGGGGACTTATTTAAACCCGAATTTTCCTTAGGAGGGGGAGAGTTTCCATTCATTGGATTCACCACCCCCTCTTCACTTATTTCATCCACAACTATTCCAGGCATCTCTATCTAACCAGATTAACAAAAATCGCCAAAAAATCGAATAATTTAACTGCAAAAAATTTCCAAACATAAAGCATACACAAATCAAAAAACGTTGTAACAACACATCAAAATGAGAACAACATGTAATCTATGAAACTTCAATAGTACAAATCAACATTGAACTTGACAGATTCAACAAAGGAATTCTTTTTTTCCCCTGTTTCTGTCTTGTCAACAATAAGAAGTCAGTAAGTGAAACTAATAAAAAACTATGAAGCAACAAAAATAAAAATAAAAATAAAAAGTCTTCCCATGAGATCTTCACAGGCAAGTTACACTGGGAATCCTATATTTATAACATCCCATGACAACATGAAACGAACCCAGTTATAAAACATATACATACCAACATACATACATTCATATTTATATGTACATAGAGATAGAAACACAACCCCATATCAAAAATCACCAGATCAAAAGAAACCAATGAAAAATAAGAAGAACAAAAGGAGAGAGAATGTGCATTTGACCTCTCAAAGTGATCAAAAAGCAAGAATAAACCGAAAAAAAAAATCAGGGGAAGTGGGAAAGCATACCTTAACAAGATGTGAAAAGAAAAGTCCGAGGGGGGGTTTTTGTTCTGCGGGTGACATTCGAAGGCACATATTTATACTATTAAAATATGCAATAAAAAAAGGAAAAAACAATCCTTTTTTTTTTGGTGGGTGTGGAATATTAGCTTGAAATGAAGGAGACAGGGAGGGGGACGGGAGATCATTAAAAAAAATCAAGCAGGGGCAAAATGGTAAAATGGGATTGAAAAACAGTGAGTAGAAATTGCAGGTTTGGAAAATGTCAGAGATAAGGATGGAGAGAGGAGACTTCACCCCACCGGCTGTCAGCGTGCAACTGCCAAATTAAAAAAGTAATGTTTATTTTATTTTCTAATACTCTTTTTTCTTAAATGCTATATTTATACTAATAAGGATTGCCACGTGGCAAAAATTGTCGTTGTCTTACATGATTTGACATAGATACCCTTTGAAGAGCTAAAATAGTAGACGTTCGGAAAATATATTTTAGGATTATTATATTTAAATCTATTGTAACTCACCGTGAAATATGAAGTTTTATATTTAAATATAAATTTTTAATAATATTATAATAATTATTATTATTTAAAAATTTTTAAAATAAACATGTTAATTTTCAACTCACACTTTTTATTTTTATTAATCATATTAACTTTTCAATTTCAAAATATTTTTTATTCAAATACATATTTCATTCAAATATAAAATAAATACTTTTAATCAAATATAATTCTCAAAAAAACAAATTATATTCAAATATAATTAAAACACAATACGTTTACCAAATGACCCAATAGACTCGTGTATTGTTTTCCCTTTCTTTTTATTTAATTAATTAGGGAAATTGTTAAAGTTTGTATTTTTTGGGTGGGATTGTAGGTTCATGTGGACGAAGGGTCACACTCTTGAAGTTAACTTATTAGCTTCTTCTAAGCTTAGTTGTGAAGTTGGTCAATGTGTTTGTAAAGATAAGTTCGGTCAATGTCATGTTTACATGTGAGAGTATCATAGAACCAAACCCAATGTAACACTTTATTTTTTTTTTTGGCCAACTTGTAATTTACTTAATCTTATTTGACATAATAATCAAGTGAATTTTCATTGAGTTTAATTATCTAATCTAAAGGGACGTTTAGATAATACATTATGTTCGCATTACATTCATTGAAAACAATATGCATTCGGATGAAAAGTATTTATATTACACTCAAATATGATATTGGTTTGGATGGAAAAATATTTAAATATTTAAATATTTAGTATGTGATGTGATTGGTAAAAATAGAGAGAAAGAGAATATGTGATGTGATTGATAAAAGTAATAAAAAAAAGTAGAATAATAAATAGTAATTGTATTGAATTTAAATTGTGAACTGATTGGTATTTAAATCAAATATTTTTGCATTTAAATAAAAATTACATTGTATGCAATATGAACACAACACAATGTCCAAATGCTCTCTAGATTTAAGTCAAACTAACATTAGAAATAATACAAGATCGATAGATTTTTTTTTATTTAATTTTGGGGTGGATGGTTTTATTGTGTGACATTTTTGGTAGAGGGACAAATGCTAACGAGGGTAGTACTACTACTCCTATGTTTTGTGCTCCAATGAAGAACTGCGTTTAATGTAACAGTGCATGGCACATGATGCAATTAAGGAGATTGTATTGCCTACACCCCATCTTCCCCACACCCCACCCCCATACAAACAAATAAAAAAAAAAAAAGGTTGAGATTGTATTACTACGTGACCTTTTCCCTTGGAAAACTATTCAATTGTAAGAAATTCCAAGGTTTCTTTTTTGGTAGGAAAACTTCCAAAGATATGTTGAAATGCTTGGCAAAATTGACAATGACAACATATAATATGATTAATGAAAATTTTGACTTTTAACCGTGTTTAAGATATTCTCTTGCTTGTGGAAAAAAAAAAAGGATATCAAATCTCATCCTCATCTCTTATTTATTATTTAGACAAAAAAATCTCAGAATCCATCAAAAATAAATGGTTTAAATTAATTTTATTCAAATAACCAGTTTTATTTCACCCATCTTACTATAAATCTAATGTCACATGATTTGTTATATGGATAAGATCTCTAATTGAGATTGAGTGTCAAATTTATCTAAGATTATATAAACATACATTTAATTTAATATAAAATGCATATGTCATAATAATTATGAAAAATTATAATCTCTAATTCACTGAATGATCGGTTACTCAAATAGAATTTCAAATTGAGATTAATCAAATGTCAGGTTAGTTTAAAATTAGATTTACGCTTATATAAAGTGCATATATGAAAATTTTCGATCTCTAAAGTGCATATATGAAAAATTCCGATCTCTAGATTTGCACTTATATAAAGTGCATATACATAAATTATGAAAAATTCCGATCTCTAACACCACATGATCTATTACTAATTGAGAGTAATGGACGTCGAGTTTGTCCAACATTATCTAAACACACATTTACTTTTATATACTTTTATACAAAGTGCCTATATTATAATAATTATGAAAAATTCCGATCTCTATGTTAAAGTGCTGCCATGATGCTATCACATGCAAAAGTGAGCAAGTGACAGAAGCTCCTCACCTACAAATTTTTAGTAGTTTTGAAAAGAATAATTTTGACTGAATAGGAGAAACGAATATATATATATATATATATATATACACATAAAGTAAGGTGGCCTTGGGAAGTTAATTAAGTGGCCAATGACATCTTGATAGAGGACAATTGGGAGCCTATAAAGATGCATAGCTTTTTGAAAAATAATTGGGGTAAGTGAATTTGCAATTCTCGAGGTTGGACTGGTTTAGTAATCAATGATATATATTGGGACTGAAAAATACATTTATTACTACAAATTAAGAAATCTAATAATCATCACCCCTAATGGGACTTAGACAATTTAATTAAATTAGAACTCCCTAAGATGGTTAGCTTTCACAATGGACAAACATACTAATAGGTAATGATAAAATATATGGGGGTCCCCTTCGTACTTGAATTTGTTCATCCTCTAACATCATGATCATCCTCTGATAAAAATTATGATAAGATCTTTTATTTTATATTATAAATATTGAATTAATTTGTAACGATTTAATAGATGAATGATTATTAAAAAAATTTACAGTATATGATATATAGTTGTTCCAATTATAAATTAGAAGTATAAAATTTTAGCTTAACAATTAAAACAAGGCTTTTTTGTAATGATATACTCTAAATTTATTATAAAGTTATAATTTTTATCTTAAACTTTTAATTTTGACAATTTATATTATGAACTTATAAATGTATAACACTTTGCACCCTATTAATAATATTATTAATCTTTTCATAAAAAAAAATTTGTTTATCAATGAGATGTAAATTGCTATAGATTTATAAATTTAAAGTGTAAATTGTTAAAATTAATAATTTAAAATGTAATGCCAACAGCCCTTAAAATCAACCCAATTTCCCAATATTTAAATTTATTCTTCTTTTATTCACTAAAGAAAAAACTTTATTATGGTTTGGGCACTAAATTATGCAAATCTCACAATTAAAGTCTTGTTTAAAATAATGGTTTAATTTAATTTAATTTAATTTTAAAAAGTTGATTGATTTTTAAAAATAAATCATAATTTTTATTAATTTTTTTAGAAGAAGGCAAAAGATGTACAGTTTAGACTAAAACTAAATTCCAAAGACGCCCTAAACTTAAAGATTGCTTGCATAATAGGGGTTGTTGAAATGATCTGTATCGGCCAGCCAGCCGGCCAGCCTAAGAAGTACACTTTTGGAACCACAATAATGAGAAAGTTTAGAACAACAAACAAAAACAGAAAAAAAAAGTTCATGTATGGACAACATTCATCACATTCATTCCAATTAAGAAAAAAAAAAATAAAAAACATTTATCACATATTGGTTGGGTTGTTTACTTGTATAGTACTTGTTTATTTATTTTTCTACTTGCAAAGTACTTGTTTATTTATTTGTCTAAGTAAAAAAGTTTACATGAAATGGTATTAGATAAGCTAACTAGGAACCTACTTTTGCTTTCAAAAAAATAAATAGACAAATAAATTAAAGAGCCTTTTTTACTTTCCTTTTGGTTTTTTGTTTACAGGCTACTCAATTTCTCTCTTTTTCTTTTCGTTTCTGCTTCCTATGCATGAGGCAGGTGCATGGTTTTGTCTTTTTCTTCAAAAGATAAGTTAAAAAACAAGAGTCATTAGTTCGAACAGACAAGAGTTGTAATACTACTCTTAAAGTGGTACCACTATAAGAAATTTCGATCTACGAATAGAAGTCCATTGTTGTAGAAAGTCGGGACCAATAGATTGTTGATCATGATTATAAGATTTAAATCAGAGAATATATATTGTATGAGACTGATACTATAAAAGAAATTTTATAGACAACGCGTTTTGACCTGTTCAGCAAGTGGATGTAAAGGTGCATTGCTACTTTTATCTTAAAAGATAGATTCAAAGACAAGTAATCGTGAATTATTAAGCTCAGACAAGAGAAATAATAATATTATAATAACTAGATGGTTGTAAATTTGTAATGATGTGGTGATAGCACTACTGTAATTAGAATTTTTCATCTAGAAATAAAAGCATTCTGTCATAAGAGAATATAGAATTATTAACTATAACAGTAAGATTTAAATAAAACAATACATAACATATGAGATTATTTATTATAAAAAGATTTTAGATAACACTTTTATGTTTAGCTCATAAGTTTCGTCTGATTTAAATTTAAATTTTCCAGTTACGAAGAATTGATCACTCTTACTTGTGGTACTCATACAGTATGTGCGTGTTTGGTTTTGTTTTCAAAACAGATTTCACGATTTCCTAGGAAATCGATTTCAAAATCGGTGTGAAATTGTGTTTGGTTTGTATTGTTTTTGAAAACAGATTTCAAAACGAATCTAAAATCTCCTTTGCCCCCAAAGTAAAATTGAAAACGACTTCTCTGATTTCATTTTTCTCATTTCTCCCATTTCTCTGATTTAATTATTATGGTTAATTAAGATTTAATTGATATAATAATTACTTAAATATTATGGTTATTAATTTTTAATTCATTTTTCAATTAAAAATTTTAATTAATTTTTAATTTTTGGTATTCATAATAATTTTTTTTTAAATCAAACATAAATATGTTTTTATAGAATATTTATAAAATGACTGGTTTTCAAAAATATAACCAAACACAGTTTCACTTTTTTGTTTATCAAAACATACACTCAGAAAATAAAACCAAACACAATTTCAGAAACGTTCTCAGAATTATTTTCAAAACGATCTCAAATTCAAAGAATTTGAAAACATAACAGATTTCAAAAACAATACCAAACGCTACCTATAATTCCCAGCCTTTTCCACTGGCTTGAGCATCCTGTGAAGCCCGAAAACGGATTTATACATAGGCATGGGTAAGGGTTGTCATGACTAGACAACAAGCTACTGTACAGTGAATGTCTGAATTTCGATATAATTTAATTTTTCCACCCTCAACATAAGGGGGGGAAAAAAAGTTTAAACTGTCATAGATCAAACCCCACTAAATCGTTGCGACCGAGGGTGGGAACGACTTGGTTGAGTACTTCAAGTTCACAAATGTTTGCCCTGAGTGCACATATGGTTGTAGTTGCCATTAAACCCTCCTAGCAGTTTTGGTGGTAGATGAAGCTATAACATCTGCCGATTCTTGGTCGACATCACCCAGATTTCCATTGAAAAATTCATGCTTCCATAGTTATAACTCCGATCTGAAAGGCCAAGAGTAACATTACTCTGATCATAAAGGCCAAGAGTATAGACCAAAATCCTATGGCATCATCCACGCTTATGCATATAGAGCATCTTGTCATGCTCCGCTCACTAACCAACCAACCGGCCGTCGAAGAGGCTTCTGTTTTTGCTTTGTCCGTTTCGGGTACCTAATCTTACAGCTCGGCTGCTTGCATGTCCTTTTGTGGTTTTCAATTCCAATGTATTTCACTTAACACACCGCATTGGTTAACCATAGCACCAGATGGCACAAGGATTTTCATAATTTATAAATAAAAAACCATGAATCATAAATAAGAGTAAGATGGTTACAGAGTTTGACTCTTCCTGATGTGGATTACATGATCTTTCGAACAAAATAAATAGAAAAACAAATACAAAAACGTTAAGTAAAATGAAGGAACTATAAACTTTTCAAACATAAGTAAAAGAACTAACTACAAAAATTTGGCAATGTTTGTCCAAACCACTGATCTAAATCGTCAACTTCCCCAAACACGCTCTCCACACCGTCCATTGCCTATTGGGTCAAAAGGAAAGCATGATGATTCTCTAAGCAAAATTTTTCTGATGGCTATTTACTTAGTGTCTTCTTGGCTTCTTCGACTTCATCGAGAACTTCCGATCCTTGATACCAAAATATTTCTCAACATCTTCCTTCGAATAGTCATCATCATCACCACCCTTCCTTCTCTTCTTTCCAAAACCGCCGTCCTTGATTTTCTAAAGATATCAAATATTTTGGGCGTTAATATTTTTGAGAACTCCATGAGTGAAACAGATTTTATAATAAAACATCATAAGAACCATTTAAATGATTTTGGGGAAATGTCATCAGCCAAACCAAAAATTACACGCAAAAAAATAATAATAATAAATAACAAGGAAAGAGGTTCCGAAGTATAATCATGAAGATTAGCATGTTGCGCACTTGGCACTTGGACCTAAATCTCTATCCAGTTTTTGATGTTCCAAATGGTGCCGAACCAACCGCATTATGCCACATCATTTTAAAATATTTGAAATACTTGACTAGTTGTTATGTGCTTTAACATATAAGTCTATTAAATAACATGACACATTGTGGTTAGTTAGACACTATTTAGGACACAAAAATTGGACAAGGAACCTTGGCACAATTGAGTGGAATACTGGAACTTTAGTAATGCTACAAACAGAAAGCGATTTATTACCCCATGCGCTATTCTTTTTGCATCTGCTACACGCTCCGACAGTAGCAAGACTTCCTCTTCTTCAGCAGAATACTCGGGTAATTTTTTATCTGAAACAATCAAAATTTAATGAGTCAGTCACTGAATATACACTTTGATGCCTCAAGACATGAGTACAGAACTCATTTTCCTACCAATAAGCTTCTCAATCTGTAAATACCACTCCAATTCATACTGATTCACAAGGGAGATTGCAACCCCAGATCGACCAGCCCGAGCGGTTCTTCCCACACGATGTATGTAATCCTGTGGGCCCACTCATAGTTAGTATAGCAAGGTGCACAAAAGAATGAATGACTATTAAAACAAGTTTTTTTAGTTCAAAAAAATAAGATAGTTAAAATCTGCCGACATAACTAAAAGCCTAAAACTAAACATATATGGCACGCCTTGGAGCATAATTTAAATGTTAGTTGAAACACACTTGGAGGTTAAGAATATGACAAAAAAGAAAAGGTCAGAAGATGAAAAACTTCACCTATTATGCTAAACATCATGATCATGAAACAATTCCACAAGAAAGCTTGGAAACAAAAATTTCACCTAATATCAATTGGATGTTTTATACATGCACGTGTATTGGTGAACAACCAATTTGCATTTCATGCGGGTGTCCTATAGAGGTACAGGATAACTTAGCAATAACTAAACGTCACCTCTCTAATTTCTCATTTCTAAATTCAAAGCTAAAGCAGCCGATTCAGTAGCACAAGCTGTAATAAAGGCTCGGTATCATTATGTTAATAAAAAAATGGCTTGGTGGTATGTTAACAAATTGGTATACTACAGAAACGAAACTTCATAAGTTCAATCATCCTTTCCAAGGAGGTAAATCTTTGCCTGCTAGACGAGAACAGCAAATTACAAATTCTGTCAACGAAAAGATGAAAAATTAGAGTTATGAGAGAAAAATTGTTTGGGGGGTGGGGTGTTTGCGATTCAGAACACCGGCAGCTCATCAACCATACCAGATAATCAATAAGTTGAAAACACAATAAAGATTCCTAAATAGAAAAGCCTAATATGTTATACAGTAAATTCCACTTCCAGAAACGCTCTTGAATAGGAATCGGCAAAATAACCTTGGAGTTTGTGGGGATATCATAATTAATGACCATATCTACAGATGGAATATCCAGTCCCCTACTTGCCACATCAGTGCACACAAGTATATTGTACTGTCCAGACTTGAATAAATTTAAAGCTCCAAGTCTTTTTGGCTGACAACAAAAAACCAATCAAAACTTTCAGAATTTCTAAAGTAATATAGAGGGACAAATATCAAAAAGCAAAGCTTACTCAAACTAATAGAGCTACACTAGCACAGTTACGGTAAATAAATGTATACCTGGCTCATGTTACCACTAATTGGGATAGCCTTAAAGCCAAGATTTGAAAGAACCAAAGCCAGAAAGCGGGTGGCATCGCACGTACGAGTGAATACCATCGACGTAGAATCGGAACGTGCAGTAAGAATATAAACCAGATAGCAATCCTGTAGCAGAGGAAATGTCAGTATGTGGCTTAGGCACATTAGTTAAATAATGCTTCGGTGGCATAGTTCAACAGGATATACCTTATGCTTAGCAGGCACAAAGCGGTACTGCTGTTTTAGTGTGTCAACAGTTGAATACTTGGATGCTGCTTCAATCTGAAAAAAATAAACAATAAAAAATAATAATAAAGATAGCAACCCAACAAAAATCAGGTCAAACATTACAAAGACAAAATTTGATGCAGAAATATCATTTTTGCACCTTTACAGGATCCCTTAGACTCGCCCTTTGGAGCTTCCGGACCTAAATTATAACAAGCAAAACTTGGTCAATTCTACAAACATTTTGACAACTTAAGTTCAAAAAACTCGTAGCTCCTGTTTTAGATTTAAAATGTACATAAGACAGAGAGTTCATGTTTTAGAACAGGTGAAACACAATGTTAATAAATTTCTAATAATGGACAACTCCGCAGGTACTTTCCGCCAAGCAAAAATGTTAAAAATAATAGCCCTCTGGTAATGTGAAGCATTAAAGCTACACATATCTGCTTGGGAAGTAAGTAGGAAAGAGGAGAAGAAAAGTTCGAGAAAAAAAAATGATAAAAGAAAGAATTGGGTATTCAACGTCACCGATATTTCAGGAATGGATCCCACCACAAAGAACTATAAAGTGCATACTACACACATTTCTAAGCTTTAACTATTATAGTAGAAAGATAATCCAGTAATTAAAATCTTGAGTACTACACAGAGAAAAGATATTCAAAACCAGTCATAGGGAGTGCAATTACAGTTCAGATGTTTAAAAAACTTCAATATGCAGTACCTTTTTGGTCATAGTAGCAGAAAATAAATATGTTCTTCGATCACGAGGGACAATAGCCAGAATTTCATTAATTGTTTTCTCAAATTCCTCGTTTAGCAACCTGTCTGCCTCATCTAGAACCTGCTTGAAATCGATAATTGTATAAACAATAGAGAAAAAGGGAACAAGATAAACATATGACTGGCAACAACATTTCCAATATGGGCTGCAGTACCAATTATTCTATATGGACAGCACCATGTTTTGATATTTAAAATATATATATGTTCATAATTAAATAAGCAAACTAATTTTTTGAAATCATACCAGATACTTTAACTTGGTTAGAGAAAAACCCTTTGTGTTGTTTAAGTGATCCATTAGGCGTCCGGGCGTACAAACCTAAAAATAAAATAAGAGCGTGTAAAATTAAGCAAACACCAGTTAATGAAAAGCATCAAGGAGGAGACAACAATGAATTGTAACCAAATCTATTTACACGAAGAAAGGTATGGTGATAAATGATAGATAACCCAAAGACAAAGTCAAGATAGTTAAAAGAAACACTCTTACCTACCTTGGGCCAGACATCAGAAAAATGATCACAAAAGACCTTATGATATCTTTCTCTCCTTGAATAAAAAGTTAAAAACGTTAAGTTATTGTTTGACTAGTTCCATATTATTAAACTACGGTTTAAAAAATTTAAACAATTATCCTTGAAGGATGGATAGTCATTATCCGTATATCAGTCTAGGATAGTATATACTATCATTATCGCTTCATCTACAACAACGCTTAACAAAACCAAAGGACCAACAAAAAACAAAACATCTAGTAAGCTACTAAGCTATAATGCAGACTACTATAATTTTTAGGACATCACTGAGTTCATAAAGTCATTCTGAAGTCCAACACTTAAACAAGCAATATTGGTAAGAGAGCAATTGTTACTTGTTTAACATAAATCACAAATTTTAAAAGCAATATTGGGAAGAGAGCAATAGTTACTTGTTTAACATAAATCACAAATTTAAATCCTAATTAAACAGTTAGGGAAATCTAGAGTCATCCTTTCTAGAAAAACTGAAAACTCACAATGATGTGTGGACTCTTTCCAATATTGGTAACCTGTAGCGCTGGTTGCACCCCTCCAACAAGCTACAGAAGATTAGATAAAGATAGTAAGCAACAAGCTCAAGAATAAATAAGCAAGAACCTTCCACACAACCGCCTTAAAATGTAACTGTAGAAAAGGTTGTTATCCGTAGATAAAAGTGATGAGCTACACTATATATACACTTTTGTTGTATCAAGCTCGTCCACGAAATGGCCTTAATGAAATTAATTTCTACGAATACAAAAAAAAGCCTCTTTTTTGATGTATGTATATCTATTTAAGACTGTTGAAATAACTTATTCATAAAAAGATAACAGCTGAAAACTAATCCACTTGTTTGCCAGCATGTCTATGAGATGCGTAGAGAGGAATAGCAAAAAACACACAACTTAATTCTGAAGGAGTTAGCTAAATTGACCCTCCCACGTCATACCAATCAATTGATAGGTTCTTCCAATAACAGTGGTGGAGACTATATGAAATAATTGGTTTTTAAAAATAGTAGAGAACAGGAGAAATATGGCATTTAACATACTATATGTTCTTTTACTTAATTCGATAACTTTGTTAAGTCAAAATGGTATAGTTCTACAGATTCACACTTGAGCTTTTCAATGAAACAGTAGTCACTTGACAACTTGAATCTAATCATCAATCCCACACCCCCTGCGTCTTTTTTTTTTAATTTATTTTTTTAGTATGGAGCCCAAAAATGGCTACCACTTATTAAAAAGAAATGAAAACACTACCAATTTTCAAATCTGAGAGCTCCTATCCAAACCCCTCCTCTCCCGCTAACACTAGCCCCAACAGGGTAATCTAATCATCAATCTTAATTATAGTGAACCCATTGTAATGCTTACAATGCAACAAGTCGCAACAAGTCATCTGCCAAGCTAACTACCATGTAGAAAATACTTACCACTGCACATTTAACACCAATTTCAGATCCTAAAGCTTCAAACTGCTCACCAATCTGAATTGCAAGCTCCCTGGAGTAAGAGCAGAAACTGAAATAGTAAAAAAAGAAACATAACTGCAGATAAATCATTAACTTTTCACGACACGAATCTCACCTTGTTGGAGACAACACACAAGCAAAGCATGGTTGAGGAGTATCTAAAAGGGCTTGCAATATGGGAAGAGCAAAAGCCCCTGTTTTACCCGAGCCCGTCTGCGCAAGTCCGATTATGTCCTTACCTACAATATCAATTTAACTTATTATAGACTATATTTGTTTCCAATATTTAAAATATATATTCTAAAAAAATATTTTTAAAAAAAATTAGTGAGCAAAAATGCTAACAATGTAAAGGGAAAATGAAACACTCGCAAATTAGAAAACACCAAGAAAAGACACCCCGACAAGATCAAAATCAGGTGACAATTGAGCCCCTGTATGGATCATAGGTTCGAACCACAATTCGAACTATCTCCTACCATGTTTTCTCTCACATAAATTTAAATATTTCTGTTCTAACTTGCTGTTCAAACCTATGAACCAAATAGGCCATTAATTGATTGCAAAACTCAAAAACACCCGACAAAAGATTTATCTTCAAAGGTCAAACTTTATCCTTCACCAGACTAGTTTTGCACATAAAGCACGCCTTTCATTCAAAAGAACCATGAGACTGGTCAATACATAATATTAAATTTTAATTTAATAATTAAAAAAAAACATGGGTTCATTCAGAATCTTAAAATGAGAACAATGGTATCAAAGGTTTGCTTCAAATGTGGATTACCGAAAACACCAAAACAGGCCGACAATCAGACAATTTGAGATTGAGAGAGCAAAGCAAACCAAACCATCAAGTGCATGAGGGATGGCTTCAGCCTGTATTTTGGAGGCCTTTTTCCAACCCAATTTATCACAAGCCACTGCCAATTCTTCGCGTATCCCCAAATCTCTAAACGTCTTCACTTCCTCATATCCCTCCTCCATTCTCACCTCCTTAATCTGCCAAACATTTATACAATATATATAGTCATATATATACATATATGCGTGTGCATGTATGACCAAAAAAAAAAAACACCAACCCAGCATCCAATTTAGGATCTTTTTAGTCCTCCATTCTCACCTTCTATCTGCCAAATATTTATTTTTTTTATTTATTTTGATGAAATCTGCCAAATATTTCTACAATAAATATGTGTGTGTGAACAAAAAAACACCAACCCAGATTAAAATTTAGGATCTTTTTAGCCAGTAAGCATGAATTACTAACATTGGGCAATCTATAACCCAATAACACGAATCCAAAAAATATTTAAAAAAAAACTTGAAATTATTTTTTTTTTTTTGAAATACTCAACAAAGATATTAGGGTTTGGAGAGAAATATACCTGCTAGAAGAACTGTGTGACGTGAAGAACGGGCTTCGCCGGAGTCGGTGGCGGCGGATGAACTGCTGAATGCTGAGGAGGAGAAACACGATACACTCTGCTCCACACACGCTTTCCTTGGGGTTTTGGTCTCGTCGTTTTTGGTTTTATACTCTTTTTTTTTTTTTTTAAATATTACATAGGGTTCAAATTTTGTTTGAATAATATATAATTTATAATATTATATCATATTATTTATAAAAAAAGGTTTATTAGATATTTGATAAATGTATAATCAATAATATTTTGAATGTATAATCAAAATACATTTAAAAACAACGCATTAAATGTATTTTATATTTGAATTAAAAGTATTTATTTTATATTTAAATATAATATATTTTTGAATAAAAAGTATTTGAATAAAAGTAGATAAAAAAAGTGAAATAGAAAGAGTATATGATGTGAATAGAAAAAAATTATTTTCAAAATATTCTAGAATAATAAATGTACTTGAGATACAATTGAAAAATATTGTATTTAAACACAAAATTTTTACGTTTAAATGAAAATTATACTACGTTTAAACGCAATACTAATGTAAAACTATAAACAAATACCCCATTAAAATGTTTTATAACGGATTTTTATAAAATCTAATTTTTTTATAATATATCATAATATGATTGGTTAAATATGATTTAGTATACAAAAATTAAACAAAAGATTTAAACAAAAAATTAAACAAAATATGATTGGTTAAATTATGTTTAATTATGTTTTCCTGAATGTATATTTTGAGAAACATAAAAATAAAACTTTATTTGGTTATATTTTTTTAAAACCCATTTTGTTTTCAAAAAGCCTAAAAAACACAACTTTTTTTAGAGATAAAAGCAAAAAGTGAAAACAACTTTTTTTTGTTCCAAAAAACTATAAAAAAACAACATAATTGAAAACGGTGTTTTCAAAATTGTTTTGAAAATATTGAATAAACAAACGCTATTTTAAAATCGTTTTCATTTTCTATATTTTTTAAAATAAAAAATCATTCTCAAAACAAAAACAAACACCCCCTTTATGTCTCTACTTTATCCTTTTATCTTGAAAACCTCTTATCTTAAAAACCTCCAACTTTACCGGTTTAAATTTTGAATTTATCTCACTACCATAGAATTTTTGTTCAAAACAAACAAGATATACCATGACAAAGAGATTCATGACCTAACTTATAATTCCACTTTTACCCTTAAATGGAGCTCAAGTTTGACTTAATGATTATGCCTAGCTTTCAACGAGTATTAACTATTTACCTTCCAAAAAAGAGAAAAATGTAGCCATATAGAAATTTTCGGTCAAATTGTTGTTTGATATCTAAATTCGTGTTACAGACTTACAGAATTACATACTTAAAAAAATGAAAGAACATATAATTACAGATAATACCTTATAATAATTCTATAACCAACTCTATTAGAAGGGACGAGTTCAAATCACTTTTCTCAAATTTAAAAAAATGTAAAGACCTGGACTTTATCAGCCAAGAGAATAATATATATTCAAATAAAAAAATAAAAAATAATATATATAAGGAAACTAAAAATAAAGAAAACACTTCGAGGGTGTTTGGTTTTGTTTCCAAAACTGATTTCACGATTCCCTAGGAAATCGATTTCAAAATCGGTGTGAAATTGTGTTTGGTTTGTATTGTTTTTGAAAACAAATTTCAAAACGAATCCAAAATCACCTTAGCTCCCAATATAAAATTGAAAACGATTAAAAGTCGTTTTCTCTGATTTCATTTTTCCCATTTCTCCCATTTCTCTGATTTAATTATTATGGTTAATTAAGATTTAATTGATATAGTAATTACTTAAATATTATGGTTATTAATTTTTAATTCATTTTTCAATTAAAAAATTTTATTAATTTTTAATTTTTGGTATTCATAATAAATTTTTTTTAAATCAAACATAAATATGTTTTTATATAATACTTATAAAATGACTGGTTTTCAAAAATATAACCAAACACAGTTTCATTTTTTTGTTTCTCAAAACATACACTCAGAAAATAAAACCAAACACAATTTCAGAAATGTTCTCAGAATTGTTTTCAAAACGATCTCAAATTCAGAGAATTTGAAAACATAACAGATTTCAAAAACAATATCAAACGCTACCCTCATCTCGTTTAATTAATCTCATTTTAACATCCATACTGGAATTTGTGTTAATTTTTAATAGAATATATCTAAAAAAAAGTTAGTCATATATGTAATAATAATTACCTTTTTGCAAGGTCACACCTCACTAAACCAAGTACTTTCATCTAGTTTTCAAATGAGGATTAACTATTTTGCTTTTGAGGAAAAAAAATGTTTTACTACCAAACCATTGGCTTAAAATTAAGGCGGAGAATTTGACTTTAAATTTTGTGTACAAATATATATTGGATTATATTATTTCTACAATTATATCTATTAAGGAAAAGTTTTTTATAATAGGAACTATCTATTTTTTTACCAACGGTGAAAACTTCATCTTTAGCCCTTGGATTAGTTTTTCAATGGAGCATCCAAATTCACTAAAAAAAATTTAATCAATGACCAAATTAGGAATTATAGCTCTTATCAGAAATGAAAATGACTATCCTTACCTTAAAAAGAACAAGACTGTGGTAAAGCCTAATTAAGAAATTCTACTAGTAAGGTTCTTCTTTAATCTATTATGATATAAATGTGTGGCACATATATTGTTTATGTATGGTAATTATCATAGGGATTATTTGATAGTATTCTAGAGTAAAAGAAAAAAAAAAAGTGAGAAAGCAAAATGGTAGACCAAGAAAGGGTTTAAAGCACGCTTTAGACGGTGTGAATACCCAAAAAAATCCAATAACTTGTTTTGTCGTCTTCGTCTCTGCTTTTCACCTTTATCTTCTCAAACGTTCTTAGTGTGGAAGACATATTATGCTTAGAACGTGAGATAGTTGAAGAAGATGACCGATCTGATTCAAGAGTTGTTGATCATAAATGGTGGGTTTGCTTCTAGCCAAATAATAATAATATTATTAATTATTATTATTATTATTATTTAACATTCTCTTCAAAAAAAAAAATTTTTTTTTTCTCTGAAGCTCTCCTCCCCCTTTCAAGTTGCGTCCAAATTTGAGTATTTATCAAAAATAATTAAAAAAAGAATTGAAAACCAAATTTAAGTATTTTCGATTTGGCTTGCATCCTTCAAGCAATTTGCAAAGAACTCCTACATTTCCTTCTCCGTCAGCACCATTATCGCCACTCCTCCTTTGTCTGTTGTCATCTTCGTTTTTTGATCCCCTTCCGAGGCAGCAATAATTAAAAGTTCATGACAAAGGTCACCTTTGTAGGAAATTTAGGCAATGAAATTTTAAAAATTTTTATTTGAATTATACTAATTCAAGTTGTCGTAAACAATAAATTATTTTACAATCTACAAACTTTAGAGAAAAGAATCAACAGGAATGCCAAAGAATGTTATTGAAAATGCTTCAACTAATTAGTTTTTTTTATTATACTCTAATTTTCGAATAGTAGAATGTATGACACTCGGTTTCTCAAGCAATATTCAGTACTCGGCTTTTTCCTTCCATCCACCCGAGCTCTTAAAACTTATTATTATGAATGAGAGTATAATAACAAGTTCTCTTACCTTAAAGTTTATGGTCTACCAAAAATAAAAGCCCTAGACTCTCGTTTATAGTAAATAAACTAGGTGGCAATTGAATCCGAATAAAATATTTGAAAAAGATCTCTCTCATTTATTTGTAATTTGCTTTTTTTTTTTATCTCTAGGAGACCCAAAAAAAAAAAAAAAAAAGAAAGCCTACAATAGGATAATGGGGATCCAAATTTGATTCAAAATTTAAACTCCATTTATCTTTTAATTTTATTTGCATGGATAATGTTTCATATATCTAATTTTAAATTTAAATAAAATCATAACAACTTCATTTGAATAAAATAATTATCCAAATAAAATTAATAAGGAGAAAAATTTTGTCCTTACCTTATCCATATAGAAAATGCCTAGATTTTTATTTCAATTCAAATTCAAATAAGATAATAATCATATATAGTTTTAAATTATTTATTCAAATAAGATTATCTAGATATTTAACTTGGGGAGGCTGTAGTATGAACCTCAAAAAAGTACTTGCAGTAGGTACTTTTTTTTAAATCGTTCAAATGTAATTAAACGACTGAAATTTACTTGTTTATAATAGTTATAATATATCTTAACTCAAAATATTATTAAATAAGAAATTTAAAAATTTTTGAAAAATTAATTAAAAAAAACTCAAACCCCCACCCCCTTTTTTTTAATTTTTGTTTTTTGAGATTTTTTTAATTTATTAATTTATGATTTTATGAGATAAAATGCATTATAACAAGCAAGAACTATTCAATTACATCTAAATAGTTTTAAAACAAAATACATACCGTAAATATTATTTGGAGATTCCTATCATGGTCTTTTCCATTTAAATTAATTATTTAAATAATTAGTTTATCTATATCTTATTAATTTAAATTAATCTCATATTTGTCACAAAAGATAATTATAATTAATTTAAATTACAAATTTTATTTTTTAAATAAATATTTATTCAAATTAAATATTTATTCAGTTAATTAAATGAAACCAAATTCCAATTCTACACTTCAACATGAAAACGCCTACACCTATATGTAATCTAGATTTTTCTTTTCACTAAGTTTAAGAATCAAAGAATAATAAATAATCCAATTGATTATCATTCGTTAAAAAATTATATTAAGCTAGTAAATGGATCAATTAGACATATATAATATAAACTCCAATTATCTATGTAATTAATTATTCTGTATCAAATAAATTAATTACATAATTATTAGTTTCTAAACCACACCTTTATAAACCTGAAATTACACTCCTAATTATATACCATATGATGTGAACCAGTGTGTAATCGTTGTCTAATGACCTTATCATATATCTAATATATTCATATGATATCTAATGATCAACTTAAAATTAAAGTTCGTTTAATTTTTTGATCACTCTATCTTAAAAATCCATTATATATCTAATAAGAAAATAATTATTCACTGAATGTAAATAATAAATAATTTACTAAGCAAATGACCTAAGGTCTTGCCCATTTTCATATCCTGGATAATGACGTTAAGAAGAAGACCTTTACTTTTTATAAGAACTATAATTCCGTATTTATAAGCAAAACTTACATCAAATATAAGTTATGTACCCAACAAACTAATTTAATAGCTTACGACTCTGAGATGTTTTAGCCTTTGAAACATCAAAGTACATAAGTCATAAACATAGAGTCATTCACTTACTTAGAGTTAAGGTTATTATATAATAAATGTCAAAATTAAACTAATCTATTCAAGCAGACTTATAGATTAATATCACTTTGATCCTAGTCCAATATATCTATGTCTATACTTAAAAGTCGGTTCGCTCTAAACAGTCAAGATAAACCATCTCTATAATGAGATCTAGATAATATAATAGTCTTTATATAAATTAGATACTCACTATAATCCCATAGATTACGAATTATAGATTTAAATTACTTACTTTAGAAAGTTAGCTTTTTGTATATAAAGTCCATTACATATAATATTCTTACCGTTTAAAAAACAAATAATTAATGAGTCATATTTACTTATATTTACTTTAACATATAGATAACAATGAGGACAATATAATAAATATGTAATAAAAAACCTCAAAATATATTATTAATCAATTGAAAATAAATGAAATACATCAAAACTGACTTTCATACTTAAGGTATTCCTAATAGCTTCTTTAGAGATTGCCATTTTATTTTTTTTTTTATGGGGAAGAAGCTAACGATGCCCTTAAGAGAAAGGGCAGATAAAGGTATTTTAGAAATTTCACTTTTTTTGAAATAAACTATATGTTGATTTTCATCCAACGTAAACAACTATTCATTTTTATATTAAATGAAAATCAATTAAAAACCATTAGATAAAATCCTATCAGTAGGACTTTTCAATTGGATTTTACTACAATCTTGCCACCTTAAAAATCTAAAAATGAAAAGGAAAAAAAAAACTTGGTTGAGGAAAAATTTTGTCCATAAACGGGAGGGGGATTTTGCCCAAAAAAAAAAAATAGAACCTCTTAGTTGGGTTTTACTTATATCTTTGCATCCTTAAAGATCTAAAAAATAAAAGAAAAAAGAACTTAATTAAGGAAAAATTTTGTATGGAGGCGAGGGAGATTTTGCCAAAAAATTTAAAAAATAAACACAAAAATAAAAAATTGACAGCTGTGGGATTTGAACCCACGCCCTTTCGGACCAGAGCCTAAATCTGGCGCCTTAGACCACTCGGCCAAACTGTCTTTTGTGAAATGTATTTACCATTTTATTATATTTATATGTTTTTCATTTTAAAATTTGTAGCTTTTTTTTTTTTTTTTGGAATTGTAAAACCTGTATGGCATAACAACGTACTTGTCGTTGAGTATGTCAATAGTCTTTTAACACGCCATTCTAAAGGCACTTTTTATCCCCACCAACCACCGTAATAAATTCAACTTGAAACTTCTTTCCTATTTACACGTTTTTTTTTTCTTTTTATTTTTTTTATTTTCCTGGTAGGGATAAGAAAAGACGCCAACGAAGCTATTCACAAGTGGATGTAATCATAAACGCGCTTGATCAATTGGGAGGGAAGGCGACGTTTGGTATTGTTTTTGAAATATTTTCTGTTTTTAAAAAAAATTAAAAATGAGAATATTTTAAAAATTATGTTAAGATCATTTTTAAAACTGTGTTTGGTTATATTTTTTGAGTGTATGTTTTAAAAAATATAAAAATAAAACTTTGTTTGGTTATATTTTTTCAAAACCCATTTCATTTTCAAAAAACCTAAAAAACACAATATTTTTTGAAAATAAAAATAAAAAGTGAAAACAACTTTTTTTCGTTTTCAAAAAACCCAAAAAAACAACATAGTTGAAAACGGTGTTTTCGAAACGGTTTTGAAAACGTTAAATAAACAAACGCTATTTTGAAATCGTTTTCATTTTCTGTGTTTTTAAAAATAGAAAATCATTCTCAAGACAAAAAACAAATAAACGCGAAATGGCCATTGGCTCTTCTCTTGATTTCAATCTCAATTTCAATTGAAAACTAGAGGATATTTAGAAAGCACAATATATTTATATTATATTTAAATATAATTTATATTTAGATAAAAAGTATTTATATTACATTTAAATATAATATGTGTTTGAATGAAAAGTATTTAAATAATGAATATGTGATATGATAGGTAAAAGTAAAAAAAAAAAAAAAAGAGAGTACATGATGTGATTAGTAAATATAATAGAAAAAATAAAATAATAAATAGTGATTATAATGGATTTAAAATGTGATGTGATTATTATTTAAATACAATATTTTTATGTTTAAATGAAAATTGTATCATATTTAAATGTAATACAAATGTAATATAATAAATAAATAAAGCATTAATACCTTAATAGTTTCTTCACGAGAAAGCATTTAAAGACTTGTTTAGAAAGGGATTCCAACCTCGAGTTACAATATCATTTTTGTCTTTTTTTCCTAAATTTTACTATGTACTTATTCAAAAAATTCAAACTTTGAAATCTATAATATTTTCATTTTAAATTGAAATGAGATAATTTTTTTAAATACATAAAATTTTAAAATAAACAAAATATGATTTATATATTTTTTTTCAAATATATTTCA
Organism: Antiaris toxicaria; assembly: GCA_035233585.1. Lineage (NCBI taxonomy): Eukaryota > Viridiplantae > Streptophyta > Magnoliopsida > Rosales > Moraceae > Antiaris > Antiaris toxicaria. The sequence goes on from CP141155.1 coordinate 7,066,140, forward strand.
AATTATTATTATTTTTTACTGTAAACAGTCTATTTTTATTAAACACACATTTCAAAACTCAATCTTTTTATTATCTAAAACAAAGGTTTCAATTATCCCGAACAAGCCTGGCCAATTTATTATCTAAAACAGAAGTTTCAGTTATCCCCGAACAAGCCTGGCCAAAAAACCAAAGGAGATATGAGATCTAATAAGCAATCAAGGCAAAACACGCCAAAAGGAATTGCTTTTGTTCCACTATATTCCAAGGAAGAGACATAAAGTTAAAAGGGAATCAAAAGAAAAAGTATTTCATAACCATGATTGAGCAAATTGTAAGACACCAAGACAAATAGATGATTTTATATAATACAGTTGATATCGTACTTTAAATATCCCAAGGCTTAAAATGAAGAAGAAGAGGATGATGATCTATAGCATGAAAACTTTGGCAAGCATCGGAGAAAATTAAAACCCGCTGACGGATTGTAGGACGAGAAAAAATCCGGATCATGCTCTAGGCCATCTGCATAGCCTTCCAGAATTGAAACTATCTCATCAAAATGTGGTCTCTTGTCTGGGTTACTTGACCAGCATCTGTTAATTAGATGACTAAATGCCATGGGACAACCAGATGGCAAGGGAGGCCTTGCATTCTGCCCAAAAAAAAAGGTAAATCATCTAATAGATTACTGTTAAATTATCTTGATACCAATAAACTTTCATGATTCTGATCTTAAGAAAGGAGAACTCAAAAATTACGGTATGGAAATGGGGAAGTGCCTTTTGAAATTTTAAAAAAAATTTTGTTTCTCACTTTGATTTTAGAATAATATAAAGCAAGCGTTTGGTACAAGCTTTTTGTTGGCATTGCATTTAAATGCAATGCAATTTTCTTTCAAATACAAAAACATATTATTCAAATATTAATCACATCACATTTTAAATCCAACACAATCACTATTTATTATTTCACTTTTTCTATTACTTTTATTAATTACATCATATATTCTCTCTCTCTCCTTTTTTTCTCTCTACTTTTACCCATCACATCACATATTTATTATTAAAATATAATTCAAATACTTTTCACCCAAACACATATTACATTCAAATGCAATGCTAATGCATTTCTTCTAAATACAAATTACATTCAATGCATTGCATTCAAATGCAATGCAAATGTAATGCGTTCACCAAACGAGACCATAATCTTATATACAAAATATCCTCACCTGATTAGAACATTCAAAGCTGCAATTTCCCACCTGAACTAGGGAAAAGAACAAAAAATGTGTATAGATGACAGTGGCTCACATCTGTTGAAGTTATTGTTAAATACTTGACTACATAGTTTCTTTTGAAATTCAACTCTATAAATTAAGGGGCCGTTTGGTAAACACATTGTATTTTGATTGTATTTGAATGAAATTTGTTTTTTGAATGTTGTATTTGGTTGAAAAGTATTTGTTTTGTATTTGAATGAAATATCTGTTTGGATGAAAAGTATTTTAAAGTTGAAAAGTTGATATGATTGGTAAAAGTAGAGATGAATAGTAAAGTTGAAAAGTTGATGTGATTGTTTTAAAAATGTTTTGAATAGTAATTGTTTTCATAGTACTGTTGTAAAATTTGTGTTTGGTGTAAAATTATATTGTATTTGAGTAAAATTAAAATGTAATATTATTCCCAAACGTCCCCTAACTTTTAATTTTCATTTGTCAGCTAAAATCTTGATAGTCAACTAGAATAGTCATGGCAGCAAAGTAGTACATTACAGAGCCTACTGAATTTACCAAGTTGCTTCATTTCTTCGTTACAAAATATATATGGTATTAACCGAGTATTCAACTCGTCTAACCGAAGATTGATAGAAGCAATATTTTACTAAGACATCTTCTGCAGCACTATAATGAAATTGGAGAATGCAATATCTCAGGAATGAAACAGAAAATACCTTCTGGGACACTGCAAATGCAGCCTGTTCAGGAGTCATGTTTTCAAAAGGTGTCAATGCCGTTAAAAGCTCCCAAAGAACAATGCCAAAACTGTAAACATCGACTTTTTTTGTGTGGTGTTTCTCTTTGATCATCTCGGGGGCCATCCATCGATATGTGCCAGTGAACCCTTTGGCACTACCACATTGGGATTCTAAGCACGAGATACCAAAATCGGCTACTTTGACGCACATGTCTCCATCGAGAAGTAAATTCTCCGATTTGAGATCTCTGTGAAGCACCCCTTGCGAATGGAGAAATTTCATCCCACGCGCAATGTCAAGGGCTAATTTCAAAACTAGTTTGAGCGGAACAGAATGTGGCTCCTGATGATGGAGATATTTCCGTAGAGATCCCCCTGGCAAATACTCGGTGATGATGCAGAACACGGGAGGCTTCTTACAAGCTCCAACAAACTGCAATAACAAAGTCAGAAACCTTCAATGTTTGTCAGAAATGATTAATAAGTCAGAGAGATCCAACAAAATCCCAATATGCCGATCACAAAATTCTCAGTGATTCTGATAAGAAGGAATTCTCAACGAGGCGGCACATCATATTAACAAAAGAAAGAAAAAAAAAATGATCTCGGACTACTATTGTGCATGAAATCAATTTCTAGACTCACATATCCCAGATTCCATGATATAAAAGGAAACAAATTTTCCCAATTCGTGACTCATGAATGTGAAGGGAAAAGTACCCTTTTATAAGTAATGAACCGTGTTCTTCTTGTCCATTGCACTTTATGTACAGAAAAAGGGCACATGTGCAGCATATAAATCCTGTCAAATCCCTCACGAAATGGATTTTCTATTTACCCGACTCGAACCGAGACTTTTTTCAACGAGATCGAGTAGTCTTACCCCAATTGTCTAACTGGTGTTTCCTGTCCATTTCACTTGAACTGAATCCATATACAGTAACCTCAATCATAACCTAATAGCTGTCCTCCATAAACTTGTTTGGTGGCAAATTTTAATTCGTTAAATATAAATAATTATAATGCCTTTTTTCCCCTAACTTTTACTTTTAATTTTTATTATTCCAATATTTTTCGATTGATATACAAGCCCTACAGATATCATTGATCAACAAATACTGTTTAACAAAATATACCTCAATTTATATATATGATTATGAGTTTAAAAAGTAAAGTTAAAACTTTTTAAACATTATCTGAATTAACACCATGAAAGATCATTGCTTCTTATAGAAGTGATTTTGACAAAAACTATGTGCAATACTAAAACGACAATTACAAAAACAACACCTGCTAGGACCAGCGGAGGTTTTGGATTATATCTTACAGCGATGATGTTGGGGTGGCTCAGGCGGAACAAGAGAGCGACCTCGGAAATGAACTGCATCTCGACCTCGGCAGCGAGGGACTCGTCCTCCTCGGGCTGGCTGATGAGCTTGATGGCGACGTCTCTCTGCTTGTAGACCCCTCTGTAGATCCGGCTGTGCCGACCGGAGGCGAATTTGCAGCCAATGTAGAGCTGCGACAGATCGGCACTCCACTCCTCTTCCCCTTCGCCCTTGATCTTCGCGCCTGCCGACACCAGGTACTTCGACCACGACTCCGCCCGCTTGTACTCGCCCAGAGACAACCGCCTCCGGCCGCCGCCGCCGCCACCATTGCTCGCGATTTGCTTGAAACAGTAGAGGTTCTTCATCGGTCGACCGGACCGCTTACAGCTCCGAAATGGACGAAAGTCGAAATGGGTTTCTGGTGCTCTGACGACGTGGAAGCTTGCTACTACTCATCTACTTGAATCGAACTGAACCTAGTTGTACGCTAAAACCCAGAAAAAAGTGGTTTTTTTTTTTTGAATTTGAATGACGGAAAGTTTACATTTTTAGCCGTGAAAACTTGATGAGAAAACCCAGCAACGAAGGAAAATCTGCTGTGAAAAAATAAATTTTTTTCTGGAGAAAAAAAAAACTACGTCGAGAAAAAAGGGACAAGATTGAGAGATTGAGAAAGGGTTGGCGTTGTATCAGATAGAGAGAGAGAGAGAGAGAGGGGAGAGAGAGAGTCGGTTGGGTTGGAGTTATGGTGTTGTTGGTGTTTTGTTTTCTGGTAGTGCAGTGCAAGCATATGCAAAGAGAGCTGGCGGCTTTCTCTCTCTCTCTCTCTCCAACTTTTTCCCCCCCGCTCTCTCTCTCTTTCTCTCTCTCTAAGAGCTCGTACTACTCCTCATCTTCTCCCTGCAGCAAATGCATTTTCATAACGTGCGAAGATCCACTTCTGAGGAGACAAACTGGGTCCTTTCTTGATTATGACACCTGCCACCCAGTTTTCCACTTTTGCCCCTCATCTACTCGTTTTTTCATTTTTTGGATTGACCAAAATAACCTCACCAATCAACTCTATCCTACTTTGCTCATTCCAATTTTACAAGGAAAAAGAAAAAAAATATATATAAAGAGCTGGCTGGAGTCCACTGTAAATGTGTTGTGATGCCTCTTAAAAAAGGGTTTTTTTTTTTTTTAATTTTCCTTACGATGATATGCCCCTCAACACAAAAATAATTGTTGTGGTTGATTCTTAAAAAATTGAATAAGAAAATTGTTAGGTGTTACTATGGTCGCATTTCATCATCTGATTGTTATCTTTCACGTACTGAATAGATCATAATTCAATCAGTATTGAATCCATTAAAGATAAACTGTTTTCTGGAACCCATTAATTCAATAGATTGAGTGAAATATATTAACTGGAGTGAATATCATTACGTGAACGACTGGAATGTCGCTAGGTCACTGGCAGCTTCAGATACTCTAAAGTGACTCAAGTTCACCATGCACCTAAATAGTGATAATTGTGTGACCTTCTGAGTCAGTATATCTACTAATGACTGGACTCCAATATCATAAGAATGTTTCCAAGAAGATATTTACATTCGATAATCTCAGTATTCTTTAAAGTAATTTACATTCAAGTTACAAAAAGTTTCTTTTAGGATTAATTCTTATTTTTATTTTATATTTCAGACTTATAAAATTATTTGCTATATTTCTTTTATATACACGTATATAACCATTTAAATTATCTTGTTTATCCACTTTCATCTTTAAATCTCACAACTGTACTAATATCACGTGTAATTAAAAATTAATAAATATTATTTTAAAATATAAATATTAATTATTAAGACAATAATAATAAAAATAATAAGGATAACAAATATTATATTAAAATCAAAAATCAAAAATCTTGCGAGCTCTTGAGCTGACAGCCCATTGGGCTCCCTCACTCTCTCCGGCGATGACAACCCTCTGAGCTCCCTCAACGACCTCGCCCGCCCTAGCCCTCCTCGAGCTCTACCGACCTCTGCTCACAAAAGCAACGAAGACCGTCCGAGGTACGCGATCGTGATTTCCCCACCAGCTTCACCGCTAGATTAGCGGCCACCAAATTGACCACAAGCTCTCCGATGGTGCCGTCGGAGTGGAACTTCGACCTATGGATCTGCTCGCCAAATCTGACCGTGGAACTTCGACGTCGCCGGATCTTTCCCAGACGACGACGATCTGGTGATGACGACAATGATGGTGGTAATGGCGACGGATTTGTATTTCCACGACTTATCACCATGACGTCGAGGACCTCGGCACCTCCTCGTACCACTCCGTCGCCGCCGAGGTAGCCGTCGTGTCTCCTCCGCCACAGTCTCAGGCATGTCCATTCCCCCTCAGTCCGCCATCAAAATCCTCGACATCTCGCTTAACCCCCCTTCAAGTCCCCCTGCCTTGCCACTGACTCCCAGCCCTGGCCTCAGGAAATCGCCTCCTTCCTCGAGACCTCCATATCCGAGATGTCGAATATCGGCGCCGCTCAAATTTCTAGCGGAGACGAGTCCTCCAACTGCTCGATTGGCTGCCTAGTGGGCGATGATCTGCTGCGGCAGCTGCGGAGGCGATGGTGGAGAAAGAGAGGAGAGATGGAGACAATTTTTCTCTCATAACAGTAGAGAAAGAGCTAGAGCGAGAGAGGAGAGGAGAGAGAGAAAATTATGCCTTATTCGTTTCTTCGCTTTGCATTTGTATTACAATTGAACACAATATAATTTTTATCTAAACGTAAAATATTGTATTCAAATATCAAACACACTAAATTTTAAATTTAATATAATTATTATTAATCTTTCACTTTTTTTATTATTTTTATCAATCAAATCACATACTCTCTTTCTCTTTTGTTTTTTTATTTTTATTTTTATTCATCATATTATATACAACACAATTAAATATTTTTCATCCAAACACACATTATATGCAAATACAATACAAATATTTTTCATTTAAATATAAATTACATTTAATACTCGCATTCAAATGTAATGCGTTACTCAAACACTCCATTAGTTTTTTAACTTGTTTATTAATTATAATTAATATTTATTTTATAATTAAGATTTATATTTTTAAATATTTATTTAATATTGAAAATCAAGTTATTACTTTTGTTAAGTTAAATGAAGAAATTAGATAGAAGAGACATTTTAAATAGTTTTATATAGATCACAAATATAGTGAGCAATTTTTTAATGTGGAAGTGTAAAATAAAAACAAGTCTATCATTTGAGGGATAAAAATAAAATTAATCTTTTTATTATTATTATTATTATTATAAGAGATTGTACTACTTGAATATATATTTAGGGCTCATTTAATGTAAGGTTTTAAGCTTATTAATTTATGTTAACTTTAGACTGAGTTAAATCATGAAATAAATCTTACGTTTGGTATTCAAGTTTGAGTTAGAGAATTTTATCTTAAGCTAAAAGTGTTTAGATGATAAAATTTGAGTTTGAATTTACATTAGGAATTGTATGTCCTTTTACTTTTTTATGTGGTTAATATTTTGTTTTTTGGTATCAGAGAAGATTTGTGAATAATGTTTTTGAGTTTAAAACACTATATAAATCATGAACTATTGAGCTTGAAATAGAATCACAAACTAAACAATAGATTAAGTTCAAACTTAATTTTTTGAGCTCAAACCCTAAAATCAAACGAGTTCTTAAACCAGGGGACAAGAAAAGTAAACAAAAAATCAACAAGTCAATCTTATAACATAAGGTAACTAGCTCTATCTTAGCTCATCTTTATATGTAAAGATGAGATATCACCGTTCATCACCTTTGCTATTCTTTTGTCTTTTATTTTTTCAAGCACTTGATGTGTCCATTGCTTTGTTTTCTATTCTGTATGCTGACTTATAACGATGAAGTGCTAATACGTGTTCTGCATGTTTGATCGTACCTACTACTAATGTTGTAGATGATTATAATTATAATTGGTTGTCAATCAAAGATCATCTGCCTCACACATATTTCAATCGCAGATCTTATTCTCTGTGCATGTTTTAAATTTATATGATAATTGATTATGAATATTTATAATGTAAATATGATAAAAGGTCACTATAAATATAACTTATGATATCAGATAACTTGATATAGTGGAAGATAACAAATTAACATATATATATGTATGTATATAGAACTCTTTGGTGGGCAGAAAAAGCTTGCTTGTATGCATATTATATAGCTTAAGATTGTTAAATTTTCAGAAGATTTTATTTTATTACAGAAAACCCAAAAGGTTTTGCCATAGTTAGTATTGTTGAATTAATATTTGGGTATTAGTTTATTCTCAAATTATTTTGATATAAGGATAGGTATGTGTCCCACTCATAGAGATACAAATCTAGTGTCATCAATTAATCAAAAAATAGACATATAAAATAATTAGTAAAGGAAGTCCTTGACAAATATGGATTTTTAATGTAAATAATGCATACAACCAAAAACGAAAAATACCCTAAAAGTCGTTTAATTTGCCTTTCAATAATCCAAGAAGACAAGTTTTTTTGTATCAAAGCCCAAAGGTTAGGAAAAATATTTTGAGAAGATGACTTAAGAATCATCTAAGTATTCCTCAAATATAAAAAGTCCATCTTCTTAGCACACAATTCAATGGCACGTCAAGATCTTAAATTACATTTAAATATTCATTTAATTTGAATATTTGTATTTAAATATAGAATTTAAATTATGTATTTAAATAAAATATGTGTTTAGATAATTTTTATTAAAAAGTAATATTGAATTGTGTGAATATAAAAAAATAAATATGATAAGCATATCTAGAAAGTGAAAATTTATATTTAGATTTTAAATTAAATTGTTAAATAATAGTAAAGCATATAAAGAGTTTTATTCTCTTAATAATCTAATCAAATCCTTACTGTATTTTCAACAATAGTAATTATAATAGATTATCCAATCCAAACCGCAACCAAACCCATCCCCTATGGATTTTTTTTAACAGAAAAAAAAAAAAAAAAAGTGGTTATTGGGTTGTCATTTGTCAAAAACTCACAAAAGTTTTGTCAAGTTTTTTATTATTATTTTTAAGCATATTAAAAGTTACAAGGGTATTTTGGTCATGATGCTCTGAAGCACACAAAACCACGAGAGGGGTAGAAGAGTAATTTGGAATGGGCACACGAAATGAGAAGTGAAAAAGTTACGGTGCGTGTAAGGAGGGGACGTTACAACAGGAAACAGAAAATGAAACAGAAAGAGGAGGGAGAAAGGGAAAGAGAAAGAGAGAGAAAAACATGGGGCCCACTTCAGCGGAAGAGGTATCCGTGGGTGTGTCGGACAAGCCGTATGGTCCTCTTCCGTATACGGTCTATTCCTCTCTCTTTCTTTTCCTTCTTTACTAAAATCAATGCGCTTGTTATTATTATATTTTGCATCCGTCAATCAATAAGTTTAAACCCTGACAAAATGTTTATTTTTATATTTTTTTAATATGGTTAAAATTCCAAGTTTTTTTGATTACAAGTTATAGTTTAATTTATGTTTATTTATTTAATATTATAATATATCTTTTAGTTTATTATTAATTATTTATCTAATTTTATTGAAAAAAAAACTAATATTTTATATATGCACAATTATAGATACAAAGAATTTTATAATAAAATATGAGAATTTTCATATAAAATATAGTTAACCACATAAGTAGTAGTTTGACATCTAATTTTATTATAAAGTATAATTTGAGCTTATTAAAAAATTGATCTAACATTTAAAAGGATAATTAATATTAGACCAATATTATGAATTCCTAAAGTAAAAATTACCATAAGATTTTAAAAAAGTCCAATTTTAAATTAAAATCTAACATTTAAAATGATATTTAATATCATAGGAAAAATATGAATTCCTACAGTAAAAATTACCACAGGATTTATACACAATTTTAAATTGAAAGAGCCCATTAAAAATACATAAAATATAATATATATTTATTTATTTAATAGAACTTGAAAAGTATTATGATCCGTTTGGATTATAAATTGAATTTAAATATTTATTCAAACTAAATATTTGCATTTAAATGCATAATTTGAATTGTATACTCAAATTAATTCAAATAAACGTGTGTTTGAATAGTTTTGTAATATTTAAATAATATAAAGGTAGAAAAATGAGTACGGTATGTATGTTTAAAAAATTAAAATTTAGATTTAAATTTAAGTTAAATTGTGAAATAGTAAAACATTTAAGTGAATTCACATTAAGTGTTGGCCAACCAAACGGCTATTGAATTTGAGTATAATAATAACTACTGTAATAATTCATTCAAAGGGACATTAAAATCTTGTTTTATTGCGTAGGATATTATTTTAACTAAAACTTTCCTTCAAAGGAAAAAAGAAAAAATAAATATGTAGTTTTCATGCACTTATTTATATGAGTACCCAATAAACTTTTTAAATTTGATAATTTAGTTCCTAAATTTTTTTGACAATTAACTCCTTGAATTTATAATTTTTAACAATTCAGTCATTTTTATTTAAATTAATTAAAATTACGATAGTTTAAAAAAAACTTATATATTATAATTTAAAAGGGACATTGTTAATTATTTTCGCTTAATTTAAGTCTAAATTTCTTTTTAAATTCGAGTATAATTTAATTAAGTTAAAAATTTCATAGAAATTTATATTAGAAATAAGCAAAAATGATTAACAATGCTCTTTTTGAATTATAATATACAAGTTATGTGTTAAAAAAAATCCAAATTTTAAAAGATTTGATTAAAATTGACTAAATTATCAAAAATTATAAATTCAAGGAGTTAAAAAAGTTTAGAGATTAAATTATTAAATTTAAAAATTTTAGGAAGCATCATGCAAATAAATCTTTATCATATTGTATCAATACCACATTCCAAACGCTCTAGATTGTACTTAAGCTGTCTAAAACTAAAAAAATTTAAAAATAAGATTTATAAAATTGCTGTGATTTGATGAAGTATTTTTTTTTATGTTCTTTCAATTTTTTGGAAAAAATATATGGAAAAGAAAAAGGCAATGCTGCGTTTCCTTTTTTGGAGATTGGCAATTACCTGTGTTCTTCATCAATCAAGGAAGTTAACTCCTGACAGAATTGAAAAAAAAAAAAAAAAGATTAGAGGAGATAAAAAAAAAAAAAAAGCTAAATATTTTTTTTCAAAACAAAAAGGGGAAAAAAAAAAAAAAGCAAAAAGCAAAAAGCAAAAAGCAAAAGCAAAAATACCGGCAAGAACAGAAGCGATGTTGGGGGCGTGGGTTGCACACGCTAACCGTTAGTGCTGGAGTTGAACTGGCAGGGTGGTCGCCCGACTGAGACTCTTTCGACAACTCGGCTGGGTCCTAATTTGCTTACCCCTGCTCTTCGCGGTACCGGTGGGTGGGTGGGTGTATCCTCATTATGGACCCAACAACACCACAACAAAAAATAAAATAAAATAAAATAAAATAAATCAATTTTTGTAAAGAGACGAAATTAAAAGATGAAGAAGAAAAGAAAAAAAAAACACCCGATATACTTGTGTAACCACATTTTGACATTTCTCAATCTGATATATGATATACTTCGTTTCAGGATTCTTAAGGATAAATTCATTACAATCATTATCCAAGTTATGAACTTTTTATAAACAAGATCATCATGTACTTCATTGCACACAGTGTGTGGTTGTTACAAAAGTCAAAGGTCTCGTTTAGACGATTGGTCTGAATTCAAATTTTTGAGTTCAGTTTCTTTTCTTTTTTTTTTAATTTGAAAAATTAATGAAAATTATAACTAAATCAATAAACTGGAACCTAAAAATTTCGTTCGATTATAAACTCAACTCATGAACCAAACGAGACCAAAAGAACAAGCACAAAAATTCCACAACCCAAAAACTCTTTCTAGAGAAAATGTGAAAGGGAGAGAGGAAAAAGCAGAAAATAATAAATATTATTCTCCTATCTTTAGATATGATGATGTGATCATTATTTAAATAAGGACCCTAATCAGATATAAATATCCAGATACTCAACCAACTAAGTCCAAAAACCAACAAATATTAGTATTTAAATTATTTATTTAAACAAAATATAATTTTAATTAAATAAATAAATTACTAAACCCACTAAGGACATCAAATCATCACTCACATCCAATAAAAAAAAATGAAATAAAATTGTGAGTTTTTATCCTAGAATTCTCCATATTGAAGTATTTTAAGATGTAGTGTTATGATTAATATTGTATGTTTTTAATACTAAATCTTATTATTACTGATTTTGATGTCCATTAGAAATTTTTTGAAAGATAAATGGAAATGTATCTAATGGAAACAATTAGAACGTCGGTTAGTACAAATCCATCTGTTAAAAGGGGTTAAAATTGTTAGTTTGAAGATTTGATGAAGGACTACTGTGTCATTTAACAAGTGACTTTGTATTAGTTGAGTATGATATAAGTTATAAATCTTACCCGTAATGAACGGCGAGAGTTCATAATCGATTTTTTCATTTTCGAAGATATGTAATTCAGAAATTGGATGTAAGCCTACAAGGAAATCTAGTGGTTAGACTTGAGCACATGATGCATAAATAAAAACAAAAACAAGTCTATGATGAGTATAATTTGTTGTGAAATATTTAGCCATAAATGCCGTTCGTATAAAAAACAAGTATGATATCCTTTTCAAAGAAGAGAGAGAGAAAGAAGTAGGTCATCATTTCAAATTGACTTTTTTATTTTTCCATTGCAAAACATAGTTTAGACTTTGTTTGGATAATTAGTCCAAATTGAAAATTTTGAGTCCAATATTACCTTTTTATAAAAGATCAATTAAAATTATAACTAAGTCAATGATATTAAATCTAAAAATTTTATTTCATTTCAGATTCAATCCGTGAACCGAATAAGCCCTTAGAATAGCATTTGACATTTCTCAATAAGTTTGCCTTTGTGGGCTTTAATTAAGCCAAATAACAAAACAATAAAAAATAAAGCATTGTCTTTGCAAGCATTCAAGAAATTGTACAATCTGCTTACTTTTTTTTTTTTTAAAGTAATAAGAAATTTGAACTTTACATCAAGACGTAGAGTTATGAATTTATAACTGGCAAACCACTAAAATCAGCTCAGTTGCTATTTAGAAATTAACTAATTTTCTCAAATACTTTTTATGCATTATAACAATGAGGGTTGGTAACTTAACATGGTACACTTAACAATCAAATCATTGCCTTATATATTTTCACACATATATGTACGCATGATATTTACACAGAAACTTAAATCCAAGATCAATGCATATAAGATCTGCATTTAAAAGAATATTAAGTAATTAGTTGGCTGGCTGTCTTAATTATAATTTTAGGTGTCAATTATAGTTGTTGGGCTGGTATTGCCAAGTTATGATAACAAAAAATGGAACAAAGCTGTGGATGTATGCATGATCCAGTGATAATTTCATCTATAATTATAATACGTAAAGTTCGAATATTTTCTTTTCCAAATAAAAAAAATAGAGCTTGTTTATTTTTATTTTTCCTTCAGGACTCTAACTAATTTGATTATTGTGTCCGTGTTTACGTAATTTTATGACCACACCAAAATTATCTCATAGAAAATAATAAATGACACAAATTTAAAAAACCTAATTAAAAGGATATGAAAATTTTAAACCGTATATTTCTTGGAAAAAATTAAAGCTGTATACCTTAGCGTAAAATTCTCTTAACTAAATTTTTTTTTGTGCTCATTTTCTAGGTAAAAATTCCTTATCAAGGGTCGTCCAACTGCAAAGCAAAAATCTAAACACCCAAATTTTATTATGATCATTTATTATTATTTTTGCTATATAACACATTACGGCTATATATTATATAGTATATATGATTTTGGGGGCATTCATGCACATGCATCGACACGTTGTGGTTGGATGAAGTACCACGTGTTTGTTTACTAAAAGCCAGAGGCTCAATAATTTAGCCAAAACTTGTATTTTTTATTTTTATTTTTATTTTTGCTCAGAGCCAAAACTTATGTGCAGTACAGAATAAAGTGCATTACCGTACCTAATTTGTCATGTTTGGTGATACTGAAAGCGTGATTAGAAGTATATTAATGACATGCTTTAGGTGTTAAGGTACGGATAATCCAAGTAATTATAGTAATATAACTTGTGTGATTGAGTTTGCAATTTGCTTTTGATCTGTTGTGATCATACGGTTTGAACGGCTGAGATCTTCTGTGCATGGTGGGCTGGTGAACACCCTGTAGGATGGATTTGAGAACTAGAAGGAAATAGGAAGAAAAAATAATAATGATAATAAAATAAAGAATTGACGATAATTGACTGGTTTAATTAAGGAAAAAGACGGGTCAGGGAGAGAGAGAACATTTGTCATGTAGTTCGTTTTGTTCATTTCATGAACATGGTTGATAGAGGAACCACGTGAAGTTTTGTTTTGTTTTTGTTTTTGTTTTTTGTTTTTTGTCTTTTGTTTTTTAAGACATAGGTCTATTTGGATATACTAATTAATGAATTACTATAGGCTGGAATTCAAATGTATGGGAAGATATATTTTTGTTGAGGATTTTTCACAAAGGGTTTGATTGGGGCCATGTTCATAAAAGAGTAGGAAATAAGAATTTGAACTCGATCAAGCGCTCAGGACAGATCTTGATGAGCTTGGCTTCGACGTCATTGTGATTAGATTGGGGATCGTTGGAGCCCACCAATGTTGCATTGACACGAGTGCATATACAGTGAGGTTGGGGGGTTAGTTTAGAGACCTAGATCGAGGTCAATGTGGACATTGACTTGTAGATGGACATTGAGATTACACTTTAAATTATCAGGTATTGGAATACCTGTAATACCCCAAATCTTAGCTAACAGTAATATTAAAATTGGATTATAAAAAATAATATGAGTAATGCAATGATATTATATTTAATTCAATATAATGTCATTTTGAGTTTTTTTTTTTTTTTTTTCAGATGATACAATGAGGACTGAGAGTATTAAAACAAAGTTCATGCTAAATTTATGTTTTTTTATTTCATATATGATGGTTTGATAAAATTGTGTGATTATTTAATAAGGTAGATATAAATAATTATTTAATTTCTGATTTTTTTTCTCCATCCTTGATTATCAACGAATTTGAAGATTGATTTTAGTTTTCCACTTTTATAGCAATTAATATATATATATATTTTCGTTTACCAAATTGAATGAAAATACAAGTTTGTTTTCTATTTATTTTTAACAATAGTTGTTAATATATTGTTTCAATTCTTTTGTCCAGCGTGTGTGTATATATAAGTTAAGTGTATATATATATATATTACTTAATATATTATATAAGTCGTATACATATATAATGCAGTAAACGTTTGAAAAAAAAAAGCTAAGATTGCAATAAGTAATCATGAAGTGAAAATCGTGGACAATGCATTCCCACAGTTGTCATATATATTTATGATTCTAGTGATCAATTACCATGTAAATCAAATTAATTCATCCTATAGCTGTATTTGACCTTTTTTTGTGTACTTCCAAAAAAAAAGACATATGTTTGTTTGTATACAGGAGGGAAGTTTTGAACCTTTTGGTTAAGAGTATTCATGTAAAAAAAAAAAAAAAAAGACACATTATTCTTTTCAACCATTCTCTCTTATTCCCTTGTTCTCTCTTACCTAGCCACCATGATCATTATCTTTCTATTCCTTTCTAGCATTTTCTTTTCAAGTCCGAAAAAGATAATTTTATAAAGAAAGATATGTTTTACTATTGTTTTATGATGATAATTCCTTTGGTTTTTTGTTTTTGATGATTTTGGTGTCTCCAACCAAAGTTCTTTATAATTTTATGGTGGGTTATGAGGAATATTATGAGATGTTTCACTTTGGTTGAAGAGTAATGAGAGAGAAGGGTGTGAACATGTTTTTTAGAGAGGTGGTGTTATGGATCGATGTTTGTTTACATTTAGAATATGGTTGTTTTTGTATATTGGCTGATTTTAGATTTAGGGTTTCATTTTTTATGCATAATATATATTTTGATAGGAATGGTGATTTCATGTTTTAGAAACATGTTTTACAATTGATTATTATGTTTATGTGGTTTATACATAGATTTGGTGTTAATTTTATTTACCGATGAACTTTTAATGCGCATTTTCATATTTTCGTATTGTTAAAAATTTTTTAGATTTTGTTTCCAAAATTTTACATTCTATTTAATGGTCTGATAAATTTAGTATCATTAGAAAACTTTAGATGTCAACTTTCTTTTGAGACTAGTTTTAGATCGTTAGGAGTTTTGTGTGACTTTTTATGAATTTTCAAAGAAGTAGAGGTCCAACTACTAGTTTTTATAAAGTTTTATGATCAGATTTCAAAACTGTTTTTGAATGTCTAAATAGATTTTGTTTTTAATAAATTAGGTATCATAGGAAAGCCTTAGATGTCAAATTTCTTTTGAAACCAATTTCAGGTTGTTTAAAATTTTATACAAAATTTTTATGAATTTTTAAATGGATGAAGGTTTGACTGTCAGTTTTTGTAAGTTGTGAAATTATTGTATTCTTATAATTCAATGCAATTGAATGATGAAATCAACCTTTTTAGGTGCTATTTTAATGTGATAGATGTATTAATGGATAATTATGACTTTTTAGTAATTTAGTTATATTTATTATTCATGACATGTATGGTTTTAGAGACAAGTACCCGAAAACCTTAATTGTTGCGTCACCGTTGAAATATTTAAGAGGTCAAGTAAGATATTTATTTAAGTACACTTTCTCCTTCAACATAAATTAAAGTATATATTTTGATATTGATGATAATATTATAATGTTTAATACTTCTCTTATGATGATGTTTTAATGAAAAAGAAATATATTTGTTTATATATTTTAAAATGACATTATACACCATTGATGTTGATGGTGATTGATGAGCGGATTTATTATCATGGTTGATTTTGGATTTACAACCCTACTATTTTCATGACTAGTGTGCTATTATGGTACAATACCAGACACAATATATGATGATATTTTAAAATTGAAAATTTTTAAAAATTTTTATATTTATAATGACGTATATATGATGATGATGATGATGATGAAAATAAAATAAAATATTTTTATTTAAGTTTATGAGATATGAGTTTCTTACTTAGCCTTGTTTATATAAATTAATTTATATTGCAGATAAAGGAAAGGGTAAAATGCAATGATAGAGAAGCTTGGAGTGGAAGTGGAATGATGTATAATAAGAAAATGTGAAGAACGATCTTGGATTGATTATAATTAAGTTTTTAATATGTTTTCAAACTTTAATTATGATAATTTTTTTTAGAAAATATTATATTTGGAATTTTATTAATTTTATTTCACTGTATGGATTTTACGATTTATAATAAACATGAAGGGTGTTTTTGATATGAAAAAAACTACTTAAAAAAATTATCCATATTTTTTTAATAAGTCAAGAATATTATTCAGATCTTATTATCTTCTATGAACTTTATAAGAAATAAATATTGAAAAGATAATTTAGTTATAACGGTCCATTAGGGGTCAATACATAACCACTAGGGTCGAATTTTATTCACCCATGAACAGCACTGGTGGCTTTGATACGCTATCGAATATTAGATAATTTTAGATGAACTTGATGCTCACAGGACTGATTCTGTGGTCATCAAGTGTCGGTCATTGCATACCTAGGACTGATTCTTCGGTGATTGATTATTTGAACATCTATTGTATCATTATTACCGTTGAATGATCAAAGTGATAGGCTCAGACGTTACCTTCAATCATAATTCGACAATTGATTGATTGAGTAATCAGCATTTAATTCTTGTTACATGTAACTCCCTCGCCACATATCAATGTTCTTTATCCATTAAGGGTGCTAGGGAATTTCTAAGTGTTTGCATCGTTGGGAGTTCAACCCTTATCTTAGATAATGTCCACGTGGAACCCATGATCTCAGTAACATAAGAAGTGGGTTTATAGCCCATCAAGTCCCGAAACCTTAGGAATCATCATCAGTTGTTTTATCTCTATAAATATAAAAAAAAAAATCCTTCAAACAGGACATCTTTTTACATATATCGTCACTCTGCCAAAATCAAGTCAGATTCTTTGTTAAACATAGGCTTGGTGTCAAGGGAATCCACTCCGACAACTTTATTGACTATAACTAACTATTTGTTGGATCTTTTTCAAGGTTTTGAATGGATTATACTACTATCTTTCTTAAGGGTTTGAATTGACCATTGTTAAAAAAAAAAAAAAAAGGATACTGATCGGCTCCAAATAATTTGATGTGTCATTCATTCGCAATATATATGCACACACATGCATGCATGTACATGTACATGTGTGTGTATATATATATACATATATATATCTTATGGATATGCATTGGGTTTGGATAAGCATCTATGTGAAAGATGTGAGCATGTGGATTGGCCGGTGTGGAAGATGATAGAACTCCCACTTAGCACCTCCCCTAGGAAAACACCAAATGGTGTGTCGTAATCTAATAATGGTCGTTGGGTTAGGACAAATCAACATCTAATAAAAAAGATGTTTTAAAGTTCAATAAATATTTGACGTTGAGAGTTTGCCATGAACATGTAGTATCAAATAATTTTGTAGGGCAACAAAGCCAAAACTAGTCCCAACATCATGGTTGATGCTGCCATGACTAGCATGTCTTAATTAGAATGGTAGAAAGCTTTCCATGATTCACCAATAGGGAGGCATTGCTTTCATCAACAACCTTTAGTTGATTTATTTTTCCCAACATTTTCTAACTTTATTAAAGAAAGCAAAAATAATATAGCCTAAAAGTATTGTTCTTCCCCCACTAACCTAAGGTCTAAAATTAATGTTTATAATATATATTAACTGGGTTGAACCCATATTTTCTATCTAAAATTTTTCATCTCAAATCATATCCAACCACTTATATCATGTCACCTTATAGAATAGAAAATAAATGAAAAAAATAAGTGCAGTTTTTTTTATGAGATGGTATGATTTAGATGGAAAATTTTGGAGAGAAAATGTAGGTTCTAAGTTAATCTTCACGTATTTCGTCCCCTGTCCATCAACTGTGGCCAACCATTTGCTAAAGATCCTTTGATCTAGTGGCAGTAGAGGTGGGGTTTTGACAGAGATTGAGATTCAATTCCGTCTTGTAAAAAGAATAAATAGATAAATAAATAAAATTAAAGCCACCCTTTCATATAAAAGCTTTTGTGGAGCTTTAATGGTCATTATGGAGAAGACAAAATAAAAGATCATTAGTGCTTTTATTAATGGTCATTTAATTGTACAGACTTTTCGTATATTTTTAATCGATCATAAGCTAACAATTCTTTTTTAAAGGAAAAAATTGCGGGTATTCACCCGTTTTACATAATTGCAAGACTACACATTCAATAACCAATAAATGTAAACGACATACATTTAGCCTATCTGTAAACGTTATAGTTTCTCCACCAATTCTCTAGTCTAAGACTCCGGAGGAGTCTAGCTACACCAGAACCCAAAAATGGAAACTATGGAGGCATTTGGTTTTATTTTTAAAAATGATATTCTATTTTTAAAAATACAAAAAATAAAAACAATTTCAAAATAATATTTATTTATTTAAAATTTTCAAAACCATTTTGAAAACACCGTTTTAAACTATGTTTTTTTTTTGTTTTTGGAAAAAAAAATTGTTTTTACTTTTTTGTTTTCCTTTTCTCCCTCCCTCCCTCTCCTCTCTCTCTCTTTGCCCTTGTAGGATTGACAATGACTATCTTTGATGATGGCCTCCATCTTCGACAAATGACGACAATCATGGACTAATAATGATGGCGACGGCTTCTTTGCGATAGCAACCACTGATTCGTGGTGACAACAACCAATTTGCAACCCAGATCTCTCTTTTAAACCCAGCAGATTTTCGACTGTGGCGAAGTCAATAGGGAGAGAAGATCACCAAGGGGATGCCCTCTGACCTTTGGTTCTTCTTCTCTAGTGATGGTGCTTGTTGGCCGAACCTTGGTGGATCTCCACGAAACCAATATCTCAAACTTGAGAGAGCTTGCTCCCCCTCATGACAATCCTTCATCTTTGGCCTCATGGTCATGACGATGTTCGCAATTTGTGATGTCGTGCTTCGGCAATCTCGCGGACTAGGCTAAAGCAAACTACCAGTGCCGAAGATGGAGGTCGGGGGAGATCGACCACAGGGGGATGACTAGAGGAATCCCAAAATGAGGCATTTGGGTTTTTATTTGGTTTTTTTAATTTTTTATTGAGTATTATTTGATATTTTCAAAATTCACTAAAAAAAATACCAAATATAATTTTAAATATGGTTCAAACATAATTTTTAAAATATTTTCATTTTTAACTTATAAGAAAAAAAAATTTCAAAAAAAAAAAAAACCAAATGCCACCTATATAATTCAAACTAAGCTCTCACTCAATCCCAATACAGCTTTGGAAGTTTCATAAGGCCTAGAACAATTGTTCCATTTCCAACTCCTTAATGCCCTCGCCACTGGCAAACCACCTCTGACCAAGGATGAGGCGCGCCCAAAATTGTTTCAGGTTTCAAGTTCGGTTTGGTTTGTACTTAGTTTTTTCTCTTACAAAACTTTAAAAATTTTTTGTTAAAACTAAGGGAATTTAAAATTTTTTTATTATTCAACCCCATTAACTAAGGGAATGGTTAGGGGAGGTTTTGGAAACTACATTTTCAAAACTTATTTAATTTTTTTCTTTAACTCATAATTACTTTTTACTGTTTATATATCTAAATATTTACCGTAAACTTAAACTTTGAATATTTATAATTTTGTTATTTCAAATTTAAATAAAATGATTTTTTTAATTACATAAAATTTTAAAAGTAACAAAGAAAAGATCCATACTAACAATTTTGTTCTTAACAAATTTGAAAATTTTATACATTTTCAGCCAGAATAATTTTTTTCTCCAAATACAATTCTAAAACTCAAATATCTCCTATTTTCAAAACTCCCAAAGGGGCCCTAAATACGCGTGTCTTCTTTTCCAGAAAATTCAGCTCTAAAGTATACTGGCCCAATTAATGGCTTGCCCATATCAAAACTCTTTGTCATCAACTTTTACCCCTTTGAAGCCCATAAAAGATGGACAAAATTTAGGATAGGCCCGCATAATTTACCAAGAACGGTCAAAAAACAAAGTTTTAAAAAAACCAAATTGGATCTGACCGGATCAGTTTAGGGTGTTTCCCACTGTAGTGGTATATTTCTTCCTGCCAAGAACTGGTAGGAAGTATTACCAAGAAGTGTTAGTTCATGTTCTCACTTTATAACTCAAGCTGTTTGTTTGCTTGTTTTGTTTTGTCCTTTTTCAAGGGTTGCAAAGATAAGAGGGTGGCATACTGGCATTACCCCAGTGTAGCAAGACATTCCCCTATAGCATATGGATCCCTCACACCGTATATTGCCCATGTAACCCGCCCATTGCAGCAGGATTAACTCAAACCCAAGACCTTATCAAGGAGAACAAGCAGCCTTGCTATCCCACCAAATGACCTGAAGGTAACTGAACCTGAAGTTTTACCATCCTAAATACAAAAAAATATAGAAAACTGAAACATATTTCCTGATATCATATGGCCTTCCAATTGTAAGATGAAAACATGTCAATTGAATCTGTATATGTACAACAAGTTAAAGGAAGAAAAAAAAAAATATACATATATATATATATTTGCTTTCATATTCTATCGCCTTATTTTCTGATACCATATAAGCATGAAGCGATTGCTTACAACATCAGAGATCACACTGTGTTCTCAGTCCAAAGATTGTACCCGGAGATAAGGGAGCTGATGGCAAAGGCAGCAAATGCGAGGAAGGCCATCCCTACAGAAGCACTTGCCATCTCAGTGAACTCATCTTTTCCCCAGTTTGATTGCCAGTCATCAACCCTGGTGGCCGCTGATGAAGATGCTGATATGAGAAGATATGCTAGCATCTGCAAATTGAATAAACCATTCAGTGAACAACCAAAACTATAGTCCACAAAAACCTTTGAACTCAATACATGAGACCCTGGTTCGAAAGCATATTCAGTAATCAGAAAAGATTTGTTTTGATGACCTTCACGACACTTGAAAGTCTACGTAGTCCAAGTCCAACCAAATTAAAATTGGCAAGACCACCCCAAAATAGACAGCCATTAAAAAAGAGGTCACTACTGATTTAAGCTATGCACTGCCAATCAAACAACAATTTATAACCCGGTATTAAATATTCACCTGGCCAGGGTCTCAACAAAATTGCACACTAGATTAAGTTAGGTTCATTTCTTCAAACAAGAGTTACAATCCTTTTGCACGTTAGATTAAGTTAGGTTCATATCTTCAACAAAGAGTTACAATCCTTTCTTGCAATATCAGAAAAACCAGCATAGGTTTGGTGTTTCTGCCTCTGATCAATCACACAGGCCCTTCTAATGCAGCCTCTGATCACCATGATCCATTGCAACAAATTGTTATCAGAGACCCTAATAAAGAGAACAATATATTCTGCAAATACCCTTGTCAGAGATCCCAATTGTTTAATCTGTCCTATACTCTTATACATACTATTTTGACTAACTTTAATTTAAAGGTTGTGAACGATGTGAAATAGGCATGCTTTGTAAGATCGACACATCCTACAGCCCAAAGCTTAAAAACTGTGGCATTTAACTGGAGCGGCATAGAAGTCTAACGTACCTGGTCCATGAAGAACTCGAAGTGACGACGGAGGTGGTGGCGGATCACATGTTTCCCGGAGACAAGATGGTATGCTAGATCATAAGCTTGAAAAAGTGAATATACAAACGCAATAACATTCACAGACAGACAATACCTGAAAACCAAGCAGGATTCGTAGTCAAATTATCTGGAAACAAGAAAAATCAAAAGGAAGAGTGACAATGAAGAAAATAAAAAGATGTAACAATCAGCCATTTATATAATTACTAAAGTGTCAAAGGGTATTCTAAGTCAACAGCTATGTATAACTATCTCAAAATTAATATCTCCATAAAAGGAAAATAATCCTTCAAGTCGGATTCAGAGTAAGTATAACTAAAAAGCATTAATCTCTCTCTCTCTCTCTCTCTCTCTCTCTATATATATATATATATATATAGCTGAATGAAGCACAAACAAATCAATCAACAAAATACGAAGTAATTACTTCTAAAGGAAGTTCTCTCTCTCTCTCTCTCTTCTTTTTTTTTTTTTTTTTTGTGGGAAAACAAAGACCTAGAATTTGAATTTCTGAAACCACCATAAACAAACACAGAGATGATATGGCAAAGGAAAATTCAAATTCAGAGATATAGAGAGAGACCTGTATTCCTTGTATCGATCAAAGGAATCGCCGCTCCAACCCTGAGTCTTATCGGCGGCCATGACTGAGAAGGAGATCAAGCAGAGCACGAACTCACTGACACGAAACCCCAGCGCAGCGCTCTTCAACACCTCCTCCTTCCTCGGCCTCCTCCCCGTCACGAAATTCGACCTTCGGCCACCCCCTCCGCCTTCGTCTCCACTGCCTCCGGCGACTGGGCCGACCTTCACGACCGACGGCGGCGCCTCCTCCTTCGTCGCTCGGTTGACGTTAAACACCGGAGGCTGCTTCCCCGGCGCTGTCGATGTCGCATTCTGGTGCGGTTTCTTGTGGTGATCGGGCGAGTAGTGATTGACACTGGCCTTCTCGACGGCGACGATGGCCCTGGAATAATCCGCCGGCGGCTTCTCAGGCGAGTTGACTGGTGACTGGTACGGCGGTGTATCCGGCGGGTCACCGGCATCGGATCGGAGGGGCGAGTGGAACCGGAGAGGCGAGTCAATCTGACCAGAAGATTCCGAGTTCCTCGAAGAGGATTTCTTCATGGCTCCTCTGCTCTGCTGGTGGTAAGGCCGTTCCGTTTGAGCTTTGGCTTGCGATTCCATTTTATTTTTTAATTTTCTCGAACTTTAATGGCGGGTAAGAAGGAAAAAAGTGCTGTTTGGGAAGCGAGAAAAAGGAAAAGAAAGTGGAGGTTGGGGAAAAAGAGGAAGTATTCCCATGAGTCTTTCACTTCATTTCTTCGTTGGTGGGGACCACTGCAGACGTGGCATTTCTGTTTCTCAGTCACTGAAGGAGAAAGTTTGCTAAGCTGTGAAAGCTCCCATGAATCTTTCTCTCCGTGGTCCAATCAAATGTTGCCAACTCATGCACGGATCATAAATTTATGCCGCGGCGTAATACGACTCATTCATGTTCTGGAGAAGCCAAGGAGCTTGCGTATAATATGAGTCTCCCGATTGTCTAGTGAAATATAAAAATAACCAGATTCGGTTCTACTTGCAAATTAAGATATTGTTGAGGGTCGAAGTTAAAAAACCGAGATTCGGTTTTATTGGCAAATTGAATAACTGTTGTGGGTCAAATTTTAAATGTGGAATTGGCGTTTACCATAATATATGATTTTTGTTTTTGTTTTTTTATTTTTTTTGTTTTTGTTTTGTTTTGTTTTTTGTTTTTTGTTTTTTTTTAAGAGAGATCATAAATGAATTGGTAAAGAAAAGTTTGAGTCTAATCAATGGCATCAATGATCTACTCTATAATTGTTATTCTTGTGAAGTAGAGGAAAAAGAAAAGAATATAATGGGATCAATGTATCTCCAAAAGTAAAAAAGTACACTTTTTTCTTTTAAAAAATATATATGAAAATTTTTTAATTTAAAAAAAATGATTCTCTTTGCAAAAATGATTGTCAAGATCTTTGTGTTTCTCTCTTCGCGTTGTAGCCCTCTTGAGTCTAGTGCATTATAACCGTCGAAGCCTTGATTAACCGGTAAATAAGATAATTAGCCATTTAACTAAAAATAGTTTATGCTATTCTTTAAGAAGGTCCATTCCACCAAATTTTATTAATTTAAAAGGCCAACTGTACATAAATAATAATTAAATTACAAAACAATAGCTTATGATTCTCCTTATTTTTTGGTGGTTTAAAATTGGCATTATTAGACAATTGGGAGTAACTTGATACATATGCATGATATTTGTTCGATACACTTTGAATTTATCCTTCTATTTTTCTCCACAATTCTTCACCTTTAAGCCAAAATAATAATAACCATAAATAACACTACCATGATTTCTGTACAATAATTCTATGCCAATGTTAGCAAGGAAACTAAAGGGTTGGTAAAACTAAGAGCATCTTCAATGTAATGCCAAATTATTATATCAATGATAAATTTTAATATTTAACTTAAAAAGTATTTTCTAATGAAATATTATTTTTTATGCTAATTTATTATATGCTAAATTTTTTGATAAATTGACCATGAGTTATACCTAATACCAAATTTAATACTTGATTTTTATTGGTTGATTTTTTACTTTTTTGTGCAATTATCGCAATATTTTCATTTTTGAATTTTGTATTGAATTATGTAAATACAAAAAGTTCACTTTTATAAGTTCTAAATATACATGGAGCATAAAGAAAAATAATATTATTTTTCATATACTTTTATAACAAATATGATATTAATATGCACAAATGCATCAGATTTTATTGTAGACTCCTAAAATTTTAGTGAAGATATCTTATCCGCTAAGGGTAACTATAAGAAGGTTGCATGCCAAAAAATTTATTAAAAAAATAGAGTGAAGAAGAATATAAAACAAAAAGTAGGAGTGAAACTTTATGAGATAAAGTATGGTTCCTTTGGATTTCTTTAAAGAGTAGGCTATCCTTCTGTGAGGTAAAGGCAAATATTCCATCCTAAAATGTCTAAAATAAGCATTTCATGCACAAACACGCAAAAAAAAAAAAAAAAAAAAAGTTTTGCATGGAGGAGATTGCACCAATCCCTGCAAGGCACGTGTCCATTCCCAATACTCCCACCCTACAAGCCTCAACTCTCAAATAGTATATACATAAAGGAGCAAGAAAAGCATCCATTGTATATATAAATAAATATTTGTTTATATATATATATAAATATATATATACTCTTTTCTCTATGCTAAAGTGATTATAATAAACCAGAGATGCTTTTAGTCTTTTTTCCTAGAGGGATGCCAGCCACCATCAAATTTGCCTCTTTCACTTTAAGCAATAAGAAAGATATTCACAATCTACTTTTCTTGTTAGAGGTTATCTCTTAAACGCGGCAATGAATGACTAAATAATAACTTATAATTTCTCTTCAGCAAAAAGCTAATAATAGCTTAATTTTATTGCTGCAAGCTGTTTTGCCAAATGGTATTGTACTTCCAAATGATTTGATAGATGGTAGATCGCATATTCTCGTCTCTTCCAAGCTATCATCTTAATGTTTATTAGCCCACCATGGGATGAGACAACACGTTAACAGGCTAAGATAACTCAATTTGTCTTTCAATGCAAGTAACCATGACTCAATGTAAAAAGTACTCAATATAATATACAGAGACTACCAGCTCAATATTCATTAACCATTGATGGAATGAAATAATGCACTTGGTTTGCCGATGTAAATAGCTATGACTAAACATGACAATTACTCAACATGTAAAGGCCACCGGTTCAATTTTCATTAGTCCACGGTGGGAAGAGAAAACATGCTTCGTCGTTCGACACATGTCCATATGACTCCATATGTACATGCTCAGCATGTAGGGCACCCTGGACCCATAGAACTAGTAAAGCTATTATTATTGTTATTATTTTCACCCTATCACCAAATTCACAAAAAATAAAAATAAAAAGGGAATTGTCTAGCAGTACAAATGGCCCAACCAAACTAAGTGGGATGTTCAAATCCAATCCAGTTACTTCTTAATGGGCAAGGTTTGGACAACTCAGTAAAAGGATGACAATGATAAAAGCAGTTCATATCTGATTGAAAGAATAAAAAAACAAAAGAAAAATAAAGCAACATTAGATGCTGTCATAAAGAAACTCTACTCCATTATATAGCAGTTTATTACTTGTCAAATTATATATGGTCAGTGGGCAAAACTGATATACATCTCTCAACGTTAGCAAAAAACGAAGTGGGGACTTATTTTGAAAAAAAAAAAAAAAAAAAAAAGCAACTGAATCTAACCGCCAAAAAACAAAAACACGATATCAATAAATAAAAACATGCCTACTAAGTGGGGTATAGTTCTACCTTTCTGCTCAAACACCTTGAACAGAAGAATTCCTCAATAGTATTGCACTCTCTTCTTATATATGTATATATATTGGTCCTACGAAGGAGGTAAGAACTCAGAAGATTTGAAGAGACCGTGATGCTCAATGGGGTAGTTTCAAACGGTTGAACAGCACAAGAAAACTTTGCTCGGGGACAACATAGAGGAAACCTAAATCTGCACCTTTGACATATGGTCCCATACCCTGCATTTTGCGAGATTAAATAAAATTCCAAGAGATTTAAGATTAAGCATGCCACTAATGTGGAACATGTGAAATGATAATAGAGAAAGTACCCTAAATATCCCGTGTTTCTTCGCAATGCCACGTTTGCCTTTTTTATTATGCAAATGTCTAAAGTATCACTTGTGTAACAGTTAAAAAAAAAAACATATACCTTGGACTGGTAAAATTTTTGAAAATACCACGACTACATGTACTAATCTATATTGAATATACTTTGGATATTTGTAGGGTAAAAGGAGCAAACGTGGTATTCAAAGGAAGACGGGGAATATATAGGGTAATTTTTTCCTTGTTAGTACGCCACATTAGTTGTAGAAGTAAGATACATTAGAATGAGTTTGGTACACTTTAGTTACCTTGCCATTGAGCTGCAGAAGTTCTCCATCAACCCATTGCGGATTTCGGAACCCAAATTCAGCTATTCTTCCTTGACCCTTATAGCTTGCAACCTAGGTTAAATGAGTGATATATGAGCTTACAACATGTTGCAAAGAGACAGAAAATCCATCTGACACCCATCTAGTAGATCTTCAATTTTAATTTTTCTAAGGAAAATCGAACCAAAATGGATCTTAAAACTTTGGTTTACTAGAGACATTACCTTCTTGGAAATGAAAAGCCCAGGTATTCTATTAATTAGATCTTATAGAACGGAGTAACTAGAAAAAAGGCATTTAAAACTGTTGAATCTCTCACTTATTTGCGGAGCAATCTATTTACAAACAAAAACATCCACGTACATTTTTCTTCACATGCATTAAGTATCTAAAAATAAATATAAATAGTAAATTACCACTCCTAATTCCTCTGGATACATCCCACGGTTGGAGACACGATTCCCCCTCCCAATTTTAGCACGGAATGTCACCTGGATATGCAGAGAATCACATAAGTTAGTATCTATATCTCATGGTGTACATATATGTAAGCACACGATTATGTACAACATAAGAGTTATAAAAACCTGTCCTGCAGGTACATTCAGGTGCCCCGTTAGTTTCACTGCCTCAACATATTCAAAGAACTCCACATCTGAAGAACCGTCCTTAATATCCGAACCATTCCAGTGGCCAAATTTACGCCTTAATTGTACTACCTCAGTGCCATATGGGCCAAATGCGCCAACATAGAGGCCTATAATTCAATCAACAGGATTCCCTCAAAAGATGGTCTTTAGGTTGAATCTAAACATACACATGGGAAAAAGGAGAAGACGGAGAATGAAGAGTAGAAAAGCATAACTCACCATCAAATGGATCTAGATCTCTGTTGGAAGTGTTTATTCGGCTAAAAGTAGTATATTCTGATAATCTACTCCTTTTCTGTGCTTGACTAACAGCAAGTTTGACTATTTCACGTACATTTCTTGAAACCTGTAAAATTACACAAATTTATTCTCCATGAAAAGCGTGCAATTTTGCAACTGTAAATTATCGGGATGAATAAAGAAAGAGGATTGACAAAACTCAATAAGGTGAAGGGGGTTTAAAAGAAAAAAATACAAAAGACCTCCTCAAGATTAGGACAAGGTATGTTTTATGATTTTTTACCCTCAGATTGAAGATGGAATTACCATGGCAGACATTAAACTTTTAAAATAAATATGGAAAAAGAAAGAAAGTCAAGAGCAACAAGATGATAATTTTAACAAAAATTCAAGATGAAAGACAATTTTACTTTTATCATGTTCATTTAGGAACTTAATGTGGCCGGTTAAGCTTATAACACCGTAATTGCATAATTCTATACCATTTGAAGAAGGACCTAATACTGATATATAAGATTCCTGGCAAATGGAGCTGAAACTCACCTTTGAAGAAACCTTATCAGATTTCCAAAAAGCTTTGGCAACATCAGGAGGCATAAGCTCAGAGATACCTTGAGCTGCAAGAGCTGCCACTTTGACGTTTGACACTTTTTCCGTTGCATCATTATCTTGGCCTCTACCAGGGATATGCAGCACAAAAGAATGCCTCTCCATATCTTTTATTTCAGCTGGATGGCGCACATACTCATCCTTAGTCGAAGTATCTTCATTGTTATGTACCACTCCACCAATAAAAAGTTTCATATCTAAATCTTTCTCATCTTCCATTGTATCACCATCACCCAAAGTGACCTCATCGGGCTGGATCTCATCCAGCTCACTTGCATCATCTTCAGAATTCTCATCACAATCCTCATTCTCACTATTTTCTTGCATCAACTGCTTCAAAGAATCAGTGTCCTCTAACACTTCCTCGGTAACATTAACATTCATGACTTTAACTTTCAAGCCTGGAATTTTCTCTTTCAGAAAATTTATCACACTTTTTATTCCCTCCTCAGTTGCTTCCTCGATATTGATTCCCTTCTCCTCACCCTTTTCTGCCTTATCTTCATTTCCCTGAACATCTACAACAGACGTGTTCTCAACCTCAGAAGTGGATTCTCCTTTTGTTGGTTTAGTTAGTGGCATAGCGGAGTTCTTTGAATTGCCTTTCGGTTGTTGCAAGTACACAACCTGTCAACAAATATGACATTGGAGAGGCCAAATCGAAGTCAAGAGATGGGATCTGCATCTGATAGTTTTCAAAAAGAATATAGAGAAAAATATCAAACATTTATAGAGAAATATCAGCCTATTTTTGATATCTGAAAGGAACAACAGCTCAAAGAGGTTTAATGTCATTCTTAAAGTAAAAAAAATGCTCTATGGTTAACCAACTATGATCCAAGGAATGAGACCCTTTGGATCATAGTTAGTTTGAAGAATATAAACTAATTCTTCAAGCGGTGTCCAGCAAATGGTTTCAGACTATAGTTTAAAGAATATAGAAAACTAATATTCAAATAATTTAAAACTAATAACTTAGGTTATTCGCCATGAAAAACCTTTAAAACTGTGTTCTACAAATTACCTTAACCAAAAGTCTTAAAATGCTCTTAAACAAAGTGCACAAACTTCATGAGCTATAATCTATTAGAAGATTTTGTAAGTACCTGCATAACATGCGTCTCATCAGGATTTTTTACCACAAAAATTTCAAAAAGTGGAGTTCCTGGAGATGCAGTGACCAACTGTCTGTAACAATACGAGAATCAGTAACACTTTGATTTTAGACATAAACTCCACAGGAAAGAAAGATCTTACCTTGGACTGTAACTCCTTCCGACAAATCTGCCAACACCAGGAGTAATTTGTATCAATCGGCCAAAGGGATTGTCTGAGTCTTTCGAGTACCCTACCCACCAACCTACCTGCTCGTTGTTAGAAAATATGTTGTCAAGAACAGCCAGAAAAGAAGCTCCTTTCAAGCCAAAGTGATCATAATTATATCGAAACGTAATTGCTCAAACCAAGTAAGTAGACTTCCATTCATAATGATGCTCAAGTCAGAAGTGGGTAAGATGCTTACCAGGCCACTTCCAGTGTGTCTACACAACTTTGAAGCATCATGATACCGCTCTTCATCTATTGCAATCTGTAAATAAATAGCCGAGACCACATAAGTGAAATTTTTGTGTACCTCTTCTGACTTAATTTGATTAAGCACCAACCTTCAACTGAGTCATGATTTCAGCAACGCTGTCCTTCGCCGTAGCTTCTTCGATAGCCATCTTCAGCTTTGTGGCTTCTTGGAAGTCTTCTTTCTCAATTGCATCTTCAAGTTGGAACTGCAAACCAGAGCAATAGAATCAAGTTAAAAGAACATGTCCAACCTAAACTACACAGCCAAGTTGCACCAAATTTCTTATTTTATACATTGAACCAGTTCTAAACACAGTGGACTCATGGATATAAAATTCTTTGATGCAATTAACCAATCAAAATTCTAATTTCCTTTGAAAAGTAACGGAAGGCATTGATTCTGCATAAGTACCTTAAAAGCAACAATTAAACATTAAACTAAACGAAATTTTAGCAACTTGGCTCTTTTATCATATAGTGAATAACCTAATTCTTAATCCAACTCCCAATTTTTAAAAGAAAAAAAAAAGAAAAAGAAAAAGAAAAAACCCATTTCAGATATTTGACACAAGTACACCTAGCATAAAACAGACTTCAAAAACAAACCAATTCTCCATCTCCCTTTTTTTTTTTTCCCCCATTTTTATGGGAAAAGGGATAAAGGGTATTTGTGAATTACCTTGAGAACGGAGGCAAAGCTCTCAGCTTGTTCAATCTCGGAGAAATGACGGCTCCACCGATTCCAATCCCACTCCAAAGAAGAAGAAGAAGAAGACCCAGTAGTATTATTACTATCACACTCATTGCTGCCATTACTGCACCGGTAAAACAAGCTCGAGCCTCTGCGTTTCCCCGATAAACATGAAGAAGAGGTTTGGGGCTTGGGTTGAAGAGAGAAGCCGCAGCCGAGGAGGAAAGTGAGGCGATTGTTGAGGGATTTCTTGGCGGAGAAATCGGAACAGCAAAAGGGTCTGAATTGGGACATGGACATGGCTGGACCCACCCCCCAAGCGTTGGCCACTGCCATTGCTGCGCTTGTTGTGCTTTGTTATCTTCTCCTTCTTCTTCTTCACAAGAAGCAGAAGAGTTTGGAGAGAGAAGAGATTTGGTCGTCTGGTGTCTTGTTCAATTTCTCACCTACAACTTCTGTGGTGTAGTGGTGGTGCTGTGGAATGAGTGAAACCTTTGAAGGAAGAAGATGATAAAACGGTGATGGTGATGTTGTACATTTCGTAAGGATAAACTCGCCACTTGCCGAAGCCACAGCTAAGCTCGCTCCAGAGGATACGACCCAAAATTTTTTTTTTATATAATTTTATTTTTATATTAAAAAAAATTAATAAAAATTATAAATACACCAATTAATTTAGGCGTGAGACCTCGACATATTATTTTTAAGTTAGAAAAAAATTGTTTTGAAAAATATGTTTAGGAAAAAAAATTATTTGAAATGAAAAAAATAAAAGATTTTAAAAATTTTAAAAAAAAAAAAATATCAATATTAATATTATTTCATTCCTCTAAAAATTCTATGTAATTTTAAAAAAAATTATCTTATTTAGACTTGTATATACAAAATTATAAACTTTTAAAATTTGAAATTTATTATAACATTTTAAATATATAAATAGTAAAAAATGATGATATTTTAAAAAAAAATTAGTTTTAGATACCTCTAAAACAAAAAATAAACGCAGCTTAAATTTTAAATTTTTATTTTATTTTTAACTCAATTCATAAATTAAACTAACCCCAAATATGAAGCAAAACCCAGGCCCGCCGCCCCACCAACCCACCGCCTCACCTTTCCTTCTTTTCATTTTTCTTTATTATTATTATTATTATTATTATGGCTTCAAAAAATGAGAGGAAACATAAAACAAAAACGTGAGAAAACTCTTTCAACCAATGTAAAGGTGGGAAAGAAATACCAGTGGTGATGGTGCCATACTGTCAAGAAAAACTCTAGGTTCCAGACTTTAATATTACATGCTCGTGGAACATGAGATATGCTACCTTGAGGATTTAAAGTCAGGATTTTTGTTATTTTATGAAAGAATTTTTCTTCAAAGATTGATTGAATCACCTAAGACTTTTTATTGATAGCGAATATATTGATGTGTCGCTTAATTATTATAGATAGAGAATTCAGATTAATTAGGTAAAATCACGTGATTTAAAAAAAAAAACTACTCAAAGATTGATAGGTTTTTACGTCTCTACACACAAATTTCAATTTCTTTTAACAAACAAGTAAAATCACAATGTCAATAAGATATATTTTTAATTGTACCATGAATTTTAAGAAAAAGAGAACTACTACGGTGGCGTTTGGTATTATTTTTGAAATGTTTTCTGTTTTCAAAAAAATTGAAAATGAGAATGTTTTGAAAACTATGTTAAGATCATTTCTGAAACTGTGTTTGGTTATGTTTTTGGAGTGTATATTTTAAAAAACATAAAAATAAAACTTTGTTTGGTTATATTTTTTCAAAACCCATTTCATTTTCAAAAAACCCAAAATTTTATGGAAATGAAAACAAAAAATGAAAACAACTTTTTTTCGTTTTCAAAAAACTCAAAAAAATAACATAGTTAAAAATAGTGTTTTCGAAACGGTTTTGAAAACTTTAAATAAACAAACGCTATTTTGAAACCATTTTCATTTTCTGTGTTTTTAAAAATGAAAAATCATTCTCAAGAAAAAAAACAAACGCCCTCTACGTTTCATCCGCTTTGAACTATCAAACTAATAATCAAGCTATATTTTGAGATAGGACATATGAATAGTGCCCCAATATTAGATATTTTCTCGTACAAAATAACTCAAAATGTCAACTTATTGCTTAAAATTGTGTTTGACTGTTACAAATCTCTTCTATATTATTCAAAATTTTTTGCCACAAACTTTGTTTCATGGGGAGTTCTACAGTGGCTACATGCACTTTTCCCCATTCATGGAGAAAAATTTTAAGGGCCGTTGGATTACAATCCATGACCCTGGTTAGATGAGCTCATTTATGTTAAAATAGGATGAAAACACCTAAAACCCCTCTCATTCTCTCTCTGTCTCTCATCTACGGCCTTTGGTTTCTATCTGTCGTCAATATCATCCACATAACTATGTCCTGTCTTATAGCGTGTTTGGTATAAATTTTAAACTGTATTACATTTAAATATAATGTAATTTTTCTTAAAATACAAAAATATTTTATTTAAATATCAATCATATCACATTTAAATCCAATACAATCACTATTCATTATTTCACTTTTTTTATTATTTTTATTAATTACATCATATATTCTCTTTCTTTTTTTTTTTTTCCTCACTACTTTTATCCATCACATCACATATTTATTATTAAAATACAATTTAAATACTTTTCACCCAAACACACATTGCATTCAAATACAATGTTAATACTTTTTCTTCAAACATAAATTGCATTCAAATATAATGCAAATGTAATGCGTTCACCAAACGGAGCATTAGTTTCCATTACTTTACCCACATTTTCCATTTTGCTCTTTACCACCCTCGACCAAAACCTGCCATGGCTAGCCCTTTAGGGCCCAGATCTCCATCGTTGATGATAAAACCAAAGGCAGGAGAAATCAAAGTCGGTTAAATGAAAAACCAAGTGAATTCTCAAAGCTAAGCAAGATGAAGAGATTCGTAAGGAGGTGGTGGCAACATCCTTTAGGCACGCAACCTCCCCTTTGCCTAAAAACCAACGAAATGTCGTACACCTCCTCCGTTCACCATACCCGATTCATAATCGAATTCATATATTTTTTTTTTCCTACATTTCGTTGTATGGTTTCAGCACATGAAAAAGATTGAAAACATTAATGATGGAATATCAAAAATAAATTCAAATTAGTACACATTAAATGATGCAAACAAACAAGAAGGCAGAAGGGCACCATGGCTTGCAATTCAAGCGAGATGCAAAATTTTTTTTGAATTACCGACAAAAAATTTTTTATGACCCTTAATATTTGAAGTAATATTTGGATTAAAGGTTTCACAAACAATGGGTAATATCAAAATTCGGAAACTCAGATCTGGGCACCATTGTGAGAAAAATTATGGTGACTCAAGTAAAAAGTCGAGGACGATGAGTGGAATGTGAGGAGAACGGAGCTTTCACATTGCATCCATGTTATTTTTTTTAACTATCCAAATGTGAGGTCCATTGTCAATCCAACCAACAATAATTGTTGGATCTAACCTCATATATAGGGAAAAGCAAGCTCTCCCCATGTTATAATTTCCCCAGTTTTATAGAGGAAAAAGAATTGATGGATGAGGTTAATATTTTCTCCAATAAATATACTATTTTTTTTAAAATCCCTCAAGCCGAAAGGGCATATTACCAAGGTGATCCTTATAGTTTAGACCCCGCCATTTCAAAAGTTTGCTTGGTGCCAACCGGCCAAAAACAGAAACCAATTTGAAATGCCTCTCATTTCAATTACGACTTACAATTATATATGTTTAAGAAGTACAAGATAAGAAGAAAACTTACAAGTGCAAAAAGGTTACAAGAGACCATAATGCTGTCTCTCTCTAGAGTGGACCACAAATCAAACAATAAATCCAAGTTTATATAATTCTCATAAAATGGCAACCGTGTGTGCTTATCACGTTGAGCTCCACAAAATCATCCAACAACTCTACCCTACCTCATTTCTGATTAGGTAAACAAGTCACCCAGAGACATCAACAGCTAGATACTAATGGAATGGCTAGATACTAATGAATTATAAACTTAAAAATAAATTTGAAAAATAAATTTAAATTTTCGTAAGGAAAAACAATCATCTAACAACCCTTTTCTGTCTCATTTTTTATTAGGTAAACAAGACCCACCTAACGACATCAACGGTTGGATACTGGTTGGATACTAAAGGAGCGTTTGGTAAATGTATTACGTTTTAATTGTATTCGAATATATTTTTTTTTTAGTGTTATATTTGGTTTAAAAGTATTTGTTTTGTATTTGAATAAAATATGTGTTTGGATAAAAAATATTTTATAGTTGAAAAGTTGATGTAATTAAGAAAAATAGAGATAAATAGTTAGGATTAAAAAGTTGATGTGATTATTTTAAAAAAATTTTAAATAGTAATTTTTTTCATAACACTGTTGAAAATAATTATATTTGAATGTAAAACTTTACATTTAGTGTAAAATTGATATTCGTAACACCAAAATTTATTTACCAAACAAACTGTAATAGTCAATCTGAATCATAAATTTAGAAATAAATTCAAAAAATAAATTTAAATTTTCATAAGAGAAAATACTAAAAAATTTCAAACGACCACGACCACGACCACTTAAAAAGCGGATATGAGAGACTCTTTTCTTGGATAGAGAAAAAGAGACCAGTATTCCCAATACAGAGAATTATAAATGAGTTTATACAAGTCAGCATGGTGAGCGCTTCACAAAAAAGACAACTTAAAAAAAAAAAAAAAAAACAGGAAACTGATTAGTTGTGCTCTTGTGTGAAAAATGTATTGCAAATCTCATTGACATTCATTCACCGCCTCCATCCCCGTTATACATAAAAAGCAATTAAAATGGAAGAGAAATAGAGGCTATTGAGCGTTTGATGAACGCATTACATTTGAATGTGATGTATTAAATATAATTTATATTTAGAGAAAAAAAAACATTATATTTAAATGTGTGTTTAGATTAAATGTATTTGAATTGTTTTTTAATAATAAATATGTGATGTAATAGGTAAAGATAGAAAGAAAAAAAAAAGAGAAAGTAAGAAAATATATAATGTAATTAATAAAAATAATAAAAAAAATGAAATAATGAATAATAACTATATTATATTTAAAATGATTATATATGATGTGATTTAAAATGATTATAGTAGATTTGTATTTGGATGAAATACTTTTATATTTGGATAAAAATTACATTATATTTAAATGTAATGTAATTTGAATACGTATATTAAATGCAGCTTATATATATATATATATAGGATAAAAAGAGAGAACCAAGAAAACTAGAAAAGAAAAAGGCTTACAAAAGCTAAATTGATTAAGCAAAAAACAGAACAAGGGTGTTGTTTTCACTCTCGTCTCCAGTAATCTAAAATCTTTGAGAAGCAACGAAGCTATTTCCTTCATTACCGTTTACAAAATACAATTTCTTGAGCTTACTATGCAACGGCGGCCATGGCAATAATACCACGTAATGGCCAGGCATGGACTTTATATCCATTTAGCTTTTCTCAGCAACGGGGTTAGAAACTGTAGTTAATTTGTGAAAAATAATCCAGGAAACAGTTTAGCGTTGTGGAGTGATGGACGTACTAATAGGCACTCGCGCGTTAGAAGTCACCAGCTCTATGCTTAATACATCCCGATGTGCTAGTGCCACATCTCCATTCCCCATAGTTTCAAAGACACCGTCTGCATCATTCCCAGCTCCTGCATTTTCTGTGCGGACCGGTCGAAGCATTCCGTGCAATCTCAACAAATAGCTCTGACTGGGAGGTTGTTCTCTAACATACCGGTTTGCAGTCATAACACTGGCAGAAGACCGCTCAGAATCGGGACGAAGATTGGACAGAGCACTGAGGTCGAGATTAGGGAACACAGAGCAGCGGCATCGAGGACATTTTACATTCAAGCGAAGCCACTCATCAATGCATTCTACATGGAAATTGTGAGCACAAGGGAGGCCACGAACCTGCACTTTGGGAACAATACATGATTAAACTCGAGGTAAGCATAAACTCTCATGGATAAAGACACATCAACCGAAAATTACCTCATTGCCAACATGGAACTCTTCCAAGCAGATGGGACACTCGCTGCAATCAGTCGGAACAGCCTTTAGGCGGAACTTTGGAAGTTCCTGAATGAGTGCTTCCACTGCTTCTCTCTGAAAAATGTAGACAAAACTTCAACAACATAGATTCCCAATAAAGGATTGTAGCTTGACATCAGTACACTGTACGCATAGACATTACATCCTCAGCAAAGATCTTTTGAAAGAAGTTCTAAACCACGGACTCTCACATGCACATGAGCAGTCAATACACCTCAAAATACCACTTTATTTTTCTAAGCAATACTTTTTGGCAAGTTAGTGTTAACTGGATCATGGTAAAATAGCTTAAATAGCCAATTAGGCCGGAAAACAATAAGATCGACCGT
This sequence comes from Antiaris toxicaria, assembly GCA_035233585.1. Lineage (NCBI taxonomy): Eukaryota > Viridiplantae > Streptophyta > Magnoliopsida > Rosales > Moraceae > Antiaris > Antiaris toxicaria. The sequence goes on from CP141155.1 coordinate 7,103,634, forward strand.
TTCAAAGATTCTAGCATCAGTACCTTAAGCCAGAACAAAAATGCAGGTCACCTTAGGAAAAAGCCAAAAACAGACTATTACCTGAGCTGGAGTCAAGTAAAGTCCAGGTTGGTAGGCAGCAGCATCTTGGCCCATGCCTCTTGTTTCTTGACCTGCGGCTTCAAATGCCCAATCAGGGACACGAATCATATCAATAAAAACCTGCAAAATTGAGGAAATACTTTCTGATTACAGTATCATAGGATTTGTCATCCAAAATTCACAAAAATATTACAAAACAAGCACTGAAACACTAGGCACTAATTAGTGGGTGTGCTAGAAAGACAAAATCCGGTCAATTAGTTAACAAAAGAAACAACCTATCTTCGATATGGGGAGATCACCACAGATAGAACAAGACATTTAGACTACTTTCCCACAAAGAGCTCCACAAACCACGTGCAGAAAACAAATAATAAATTAACATACTCTGAAATTCTAGTTATTGTTTTCATGTAAAATATAGCAACTGTAATCTAGTCTGATGATAATGCGGATACACAAAAAACATTTATGTCTAATGTTTATGAAAAGTTAGCAGCTAACTTATCCTTGTTGCTTGCTATAGCATAGGAACTGACCGTTTTCATCATTTTGGGTCTAAGCTCAGAAATATCATTAAATATGGCAACCTTTGCTTCACAAACTACAATTTATTAGATACAGAGTTATACTGCTTACCCCATACTCCGATATAGGTATCCCCTGCTGTGCACGTAATAAGTGTGCCTGTCTTCGCGTCAGCCACTACCAAGAGAAGTATAAAAAGCAAGGATAAGATTCTCCATACTATTTATCAAAATAGAAGAGAACATAATTACACTGTAAATATAGGAATTGAACCTCTACATAATTAAAAGGAGCAAGCTACAGTCAGAACAATCTCTAACCTTCCCAAGTGATATGCAGGCAATGCAGAGGAGGGCACAGTAGCTAAAGAGTAACCAAATAAGGAAACCCCATTTCTGACCTTGTTCTGGCAACTGCAAGCCATTAAAACGTTAATTAGCCAAAACCAAGTTTAATTTCTGATGATGATGACACCATGCTTATAAATAAAAGAAAATACACAACGCAATGTATCAAAGTTAGCATGACTTACACAGTCTCTAGCTCTTTTGAACCACAGGGTACCAATTACTGTCCAAGCCCAGAGAAATGGATAGAGTAGCAGAGAAAGAATTGAAAGCACCACTACTCTTCCACAAAAACGAGCATATCTCTGCTGCCACCCAAAATCCCTGAAAGAGGAAGAAAAAATTAACCATATAGAGAGGCACCGCCTAGCATTCAGCTTGTCAGAGGCCAAAAGGAACTAAGCTGAAAACACAGCCATAAGCTAGCCTTTAAAATAATCCAACACAATGATTTTAGCAAGAAAAAGGAAACCAGTCAAATTAAACATCATGTTTGGATGGCATAGAACATTTCTGTGCATACTGCATTGTCGGGAGCAAATTATTTCTATGTTTCTCTTGTAGCATAGGCCAATTCCTTGCAACCTAAAATCACATCCCTTTTGGTCTTCCGATAATCCAGTTGAACAAACCATCATCCACGCTTTATAACAGGTTCCACTGGACATGAAAAGACCATCTCAAGCACTCATAGGATTTAGTTCATATATCCCCTTGTTTGTGTCCCCATTCATATCCCTTGAATAATATAATGACACGTGCGTAACTAAATTTTTTAACTGATGTGATATGAAAATATAATTATATGTATGTTTATCCTTGACATATCATGATATTATTGAGGGGACATAAAGGGAACTGGAATAAGGGATCCTACAACCAAACTCATAGCCCAACGAGAATTTCTCAAGTATAGCCCGTTTGGTTCATAGGTTTGGCCAGAAAATTCAAAATTTTTAAGAGAGAAATCGCTATTTAAAAAAGTTTGAATCATGGGTGTGAAACTATTTGTCAGACGGGGGGAACTAATTACCATTTCCTATTTGTCCTTTTTACTTTTTCTGCATCATTTCATGGTTCATGCCCCATTTATGTTACACAGTTTATAACTTCAACACGTATAAAGAAAGATGGCCTTACAAACCCATTCCGGCTGCGAGTCCATTATCCACAAACATCAGCAGACGGAAAACAAACACTGTGGTGTAATCAACCTGAACCAAAAACAATTAACCATCAAAATTGGTTTAAAAAAAAAACTTGATCTTTCTTCAAAATTGAGAAAGAACTCACCACAATCCATATGTGCAATGGGTATGTACAAGAATGATAACGCTTCCAATTAATAGCAACAATAACTCTTTCATCATTAAGAAAAACTGCTATTGGAAAACAAATGAAACCCATAACCGAAGAGGGGGGAAAAAACAGAAATTAATACACAGGACCTTCAATAAAGCAAGCTAATTTCCCAGTCAAATTACTAAAAAAGATCAAATTTTAATAAGAATTTAAGATTCAATCTGAATATGAAGGGCCAAAAATCACGAAATCACAAAATCGTTAAAAAAGGATACACGCTCGTCGCGAGCATGGACAGGAAGAACCCATCGTACCTGCAAAATCCAGAAAACGAAAAACTCGTATCAAATCTCGATTACTTGCTCAATTGCATGTATATATACATATGTTATATATAGATACACGAATATAGAAGTAAATACGCACCACTTGAAATCGACGCCTCGAATGGCCATGGAGGACGAAGTGTGAAGGAAACTCTAGGGCTAAGAAGAAGGACAAGATTCGACGATCTTCATTTTCAAGAAGGGAAATGCTTGAATTCCGAGAAGCGAAACCAGCGGCGAATCTTTCAAGTACCAGAGCAAGAGAGAGAAAGTGAGGAGAGAGAGAGAGAGAGAGGTGAGGTGGCGAAGCAGTAATCTAGAGAGAGTGAGAGAGAGAGAGAGAGCAATGGAAGACGAAATGGTGACGGCGATTACCTCTTTGCCGTTACTTGACAGCGATTTTCGTGCTAAAGAGAAGGACGACTGGTGCCAAAACAAAAAAAAAAAAAAAAAAGACGCAAACTGGTGCCACTAAACTAATGAGATAATTGCAATTTATATCCGAGCAATTTACATATTTATAACAAAATTTTTTTATTGAAATTGATACGTGGCTTGTACGAAGAAGGTTCATTTTTATTTATTTTAACACGTATTATGAAGGGTAAACGTTTTTTTTAATCGTTGTATTTAAAAATAATATAATTTTATATTAAATATAAAATTTTATATTTAAATATAATTTTTTTAATAATATTATAAAAATAATTAATATTTAAAATTTTTTTACAATAATTATATTAACTTTTCAATTTTAATTTTTTATCTCTATTTTTGTTAATCATATCAACTTTTCAACTCTAAAATATTTTTCATCCAAACACGTATTTTATTTAAATACAAAACAAATACTTTTCAACCAAATATAACACTTAAAAAACGAATTGTATTCAAACACAATTAAAACGCAATGCGTTTACCAAACGAATTATAAGATTAAATTCTTTAATTAAACATCTATTTAATGATATAATTTAGTTTAAATTTAGTTTAAATCATGCAAAGAATATTTTTAATGTATTGTTGAATTAGTGTGTCAATAGTAAATTTTGATATTTAAATAGAAAAAAGTACTCTCTAATAAGTATTAATTCACACTAAATTTGTCATGTATTAAACTTTATGACAAATTTACCGTAAAGTATAGTAAATGTCAAATTTCACTTTTAATTCTTATTAATTGTTACTTTAATATAATTATTATAATATTTTCATTTTTCATTTACTTCAATACTAAAAGTTTAGTTTTACAACTTTCAAAACACAATAATAATAATAAAAAGTAAAAATAACATTAAGATAATATAATGCATTAAAATTTAAAGTAAGATAATGTTATTTTTCATACTTATTTGTAATAAATATAACATTGGCATACATAAATGCATTGAAAATAGTTTTAATTGTGCATTTAGTGAATGCTTGAATTTAGCTTGGTAGACTCCCACCTTAAACAATTTTTTACCACTACTTTTACTATTTCAATATGATCTTTAATACAAATTTAAATTAAACTTTTACTTACTAAATATCCAACTCTAACTTTAACTTAACTTATTTCAAATTAAATTCAAACTAGACTGACTGTCAAAATGAATCTTAAATTTTATTTAAATAGAAAATTTTAAATTAACTGTGCTTTATATATAAATTTGGGTGGCATTAATCGAAATTTTTTTTTGTTCAGAATTAATAATTCATATGATTTTCACGTATCAATTTTTTTAATTAATATTATTATAAATAGGTTATAAATTATTGTATATATTTATGTGGCTTTCATTTGAGCAATAGTCAAGGTTTAGGAATAAAAATAAACATAAAAATAAAAAGGCTCAATGGGCATTGTTTAAATTTAAAAGTATTGCTAGCAACTTTTGTGCAAATCAAATCATTAGTATGTCAATACATAAGGACATTCGATTTGATATTGAAGTGATTACTAAATGCAAATCACGTTGGATATGGCTGTTTATTACCCCCAACTAGAAAACAAAACTTAAGATATTAAGATATAAATTAACAGTGACAAGGTAAAAAAATTGTTTAAGTAGGGATAATAAGCAAAAAATAGACAAAAAAATTTTTTTTTTATAAAACTAAAGAAATAACTATATATTTTAATTATTTAATAGGGAAACGATTATAAATCTTCTTAAGTACGGGCAAAATTAAAATTAGCGGGCGTAATTGAAATATACTCAAAATTTAAAGTGAGAATAAGGACACATACTCCAATCACCTTTGTCCCTGCAAACTAAAGTGGTCAAGATCAATTTAGAACCGATGATTTTTTTTTTTTAATTTCTCTTTCAGCCTTGAGAGAAAGAATAATGTTCTCGTTATGTTAAAATCCTTAAATAATCAAGGGTCACACAAGATAAGCATCGTGTTTAATGTGTATGTAAATGGAAATTAGAAGGGATTAAAGATTGTTCTAATGGAGGAGATTGGGATTTTATGTGAAGAGAAAAAAAAAACAAAAAACAAAAACCAAAAACTATGAGAACCAATGGGAAACTAGAGGAAGAAAAAAAAAAGTTGGGGACCAAATAAAAATTCTTTTTAATGTCTTGCCGTGGTTGGATTTGTCGTAAAACGACCTGCCGTTCTCCTTTCAAATTTTTAGTTTGTTGACATCAAGAACCAACAGCAAAAACGTCTTTAATATCAAACTAGTGTATCAATGTAAAATTTTAATATCTGGATGGAATAAAGTGCTTTACAACGAAATGTTACCTTTTGATATCAAAATTTTTATAATTGTAAACTTGATTAAAATTTTACTAGTAAGTATAATTAGTGTTAAATTTAATATTTGATTTTTATTAATTGGTATCTTGATTTTTCATCTAGTTATTAAAAATATTTCATTTTTAAAAAATGTAAATACTAAAAATTTATTTTTACTAGTTTTAAAACTTAATGATGATGACAAAAAAAAAAAAAAAAAAGTTTTGAAACTTGAAAAAAAATAGCATGTGGTTATAGGCATAATTTAAAGTTTTAATTTCACATCGTAGGGCTGGCAATTTGAGTCGCGACACGACAACATGACACGAAACCCGCACGAAATTATAGGGTTTGGGTTTTCATTAAATGGTTTTGGGTTAAAAAGGGTCGAACTCGCCAAACACGATTAAATAAAGGGTTGAACCCGCATGAACTCGCTAACCGACAATTGACATGAAATAACTCATTTAATAAATGGGTCATATATGAGTTAACACGAACACGACCCATGAATTACCTATTTATAATTTTTAATATATATTATATAAATTTTTAAGGTTTAAAAATTTAAAATTCAAAATTTAAATATAAAATATATATTTTAGTTTTTATATGTATATTTTTAGTTTTGTATTTATCTTTTGTGATCTGAATTTAGGTGTAGCTTGATTGTGAACTTAATTTGATTGTTATAACTTGATTGTTATTTAGATGTTTAATAAGTTTTTTTAATGTTAAAATTGATGTTAGATTAGTTAAATTGGTCAATAATAGGTTAGTTAAATAAATCAATAACAAGTTAGTTAAATGGATTAATAATAAATTGAATAACCCGTTATAACCCTTTTAATAAGTGGGTTTAGCAGACACGACACGACATATTTATAATCAATTTAATAAACGGGTCATAAACGTGTCGTGTCAATCCGTTTATTAACAGATCGTGTTCGGGTTTTGTTTTTTGACACGATTATTAAACAGGTCGTGATTGTGTCGAGTGTATTCGTGTTAACAAACGGGTTAGACATGACACGAACACAATCCATTTATACGATTTGCCATCCCTATCACATTAGACTCTATTTAAAGATGTAGAATTTGAATCCTCCGTCTTCAAATTAAAATAATAAGAATAAAAATAAAAATAGCATTGTAGATTAGAATATAAGGTAGGTTATATTATTTTTATACGTTTGATGATATTGACAATTATATATACATAGGAAATGTTTTAAAACTCGGACCAAAAAGGCAAAGTTATTTGATAAAAATTTTATTATTTCTCTCCGTTTTGTTAAACGTCCATAAAAGACATGCAGTGAGAAGTAAAACATTCAATGTCGTATGAGATATAAACGACATGTCATCTTTATATTTTTTTGTCGTTTATGACCAGACTCGACATAAGGTTGTCGTTGGGTATTCTTACCCAAAGAAAATTGTCATGTGGTTGTTGTTATTATTATTATTATTATTTTTAGCAAGAGAAAACGACATGACATTAGGTGTTTTGATGTTTTTTTTAGATTTGGAGTCTAATAAAATTTTATTTTCTGGTCAGAGGACAAACGAGCTTGAAATTAAACTAGAAATTCCTTTAATTTGTGGTTTAAATATTAATTTCATGCCAATGTAAATTCTGACTCATGAAATGTTTGTTCTATACTTTCAACCATAAACAGTACAAGCCTGATTTTTCTCTTTTCCATTACAAACAGAGGGGCTTCAAAATCTTTGAAAAGACGAAGGTATGGAACTGTTTATCCCGGGAGATGAGCGTGGCTGCTTCTAGGCAAACACTCCTTCATTTATTGCTGAGTGGTCATTTAGGGGTCTTAGCTAGTGGCTCCTTAGGCATATTGGCAGGTCCATTCTATTATAGTGTACATAAAATGATAAATATTCGAAAAATTAAATTGGGTACCTTTTTTATTACTTAATTTAATAAATCACTGGTTTTTATTTAACAAAGTAACTGCTTGTTATTTTTTTTAGGTTTAATTAATCAGTTATTGATTAAAAAATTAATAATTTACGTTGTAGTCAATTAATTAATGATTAATTATAATTTGATCATTTAAGAATATTGATTAATTATTTAAAAAAAAGATATTATAATTAATTTTTAAAAATTTAGGTCATTTGTTAAAAATAACTGTTTAGCTATAAATCACAATACATATTAGCTGATGACAAGCATGCTAGTATAGAAAATCAACAAAGAGACGTGTTATATGATCTGCAGAAACTTATTATATTCACCAGACATGAAAACATGAAAGAAAATCATTTTAGTGTTTTTATTTTCTTTTTCTTTTTGATGAGAAAACCATTTTAGTTACAACTTGGTGGATTTAGACATTTATACACAGCAGATGCAGGTTGCTTGTACGTAGGAATGCTACTTGTGTCCACAAATCGGACTTCCCCGGGTGCAAAAGAAAGTTCCCTGTGCCTGGAATAGAAAACGAAGACATTCGATTCAAAACAAAAGGCTTAATTCATATTTTAACACAGATCGAAAAAATGGGGTCGAAAAAACTAATTACCTTCGCAGATCGAGGCCAATTAAACCGGCTTGGAGGACGGTCAAATTGTCAGAATCCGGTGAGACAATGATCACGGTGTCGCCGGAGTATTGAGTCTCAAGAATGGACATGAGTTGTGTCACGCGTACAAACACATCCGCAACGCTCTCATTCGGGGTTCCATCGTCGATAGGAGGAGGCTTTGTGGTTGGAGAAACACCATCTGATGCATATACCTGACAAACATATGCATAAATTTATATCACAATTTCTTCAAATTGGAAATCCCCATTGGTAGAAGAAAGGAATAAATGTTTTTTTTTTTTTTTAAGGCTTTAAGATTTTCTTTTTCAATAAAAGGTTATTCGGGAAGAGAAAAGTATGTTAGTACTTCTGAAACTGATTCCAAGCTCTTGCCTTCGTAAGCTCCCAATCCACGAGCATCCAGAAAGCTATATTCTGGCACAATATAACTACAACAAAATAAATAAGCTAACATTTTTCAGTTTGGAAGAAGAAAATAAAAACCTCATTGTACTGATATGCAAATAGAGTGATTCAACACAACTCTACAATGGAAATAGGAACCGAATACAAAGATAAATAGACAATTCTCTGTTAGTGTATGAAAAAAAAAAAAAATCGTACTGATAAGACACAATTTAGAATTATCAAACCATATAAGAATCATGTTAGACGAACAAAGTACAATAAATTAATGTAACTATTTAAAAACTGTGCCTATAGGTAAGCTAAATTGTGTAACGAGTATGAAAATGTCACGACATTCTTTTACAAAAATCAAATCTTTGAGCCAATTTAACACCAAAAATTGTGGACCTTCGACTAATCCCATTAACTGATGCAATGATCTCTGCAGCCTGGTAAGCTCTCTGAGTGATTGAAGGCCAGATCCAGCAGCCCTTTTCACAAGCCCCCATTTCCTTCAACTCAAATGCCGCCTTCACCGTCTGCTTCTTCCCTCTCTCCGACAAGCCGCTGTCAACCGATGTTTTCGCCACCGGATTCGTGTTTATTATCCCCAAGCTCTCAAATTCAGACTCCCCAGACCTTACCAGAAAATACCTTTCCAGCACCAAAACAAACGGTTCCAATCATAAAAAACCGTTCACTAACTAGTAACATCACTGACGGCATATACAGTCAATTGTTTTCAATGAGAACGTAAACTAGAAGATAAAATTTTTAAGAGATTTATATAAGGAAAATCCATTTTTAGTGAGGGCAAAATCAGAAAAATGTAAAGTTTTTAACAGTAAATTTGAAAAAAAATTCAGTACTCATTCGTAAGTGACTCCGCCCCAAAAGAGCTGATATTGGACTGGACTTAAAAAATAATAAACGAAAATTGAAGCAAAAGAACAAAGACCACAACTCAAAAAAAGGGTAATTTTTGTTTCTTCTTTTCCTCCATTTTCTCAGGAAAAAAATGAGGAATGAGCTAGAAAAAAGTGAAAAACTTGGCAGGTTAACTGAATTACCGGTTGGTGAGGCGAACTGGGGGCATCTGAAAGAGGCCACGAGCAGCAGCTTCTGGAGTGAAAATGGAGTCAAGACCAAAATCAACGACAAAATGGGTTGTGGAGAGAGAGAGAACAGAAGTGAGGAGATTTCTGCGGTTGATGGGCAAGATAGAGTTTTGTTGATTGTGAATGGACGGTGATGACGGAGGCAGAGATGGGTCGTACAGAGGAACAGGAGAGGCTCTAAGAAAGGAACAGATTGCCAGCATTATGGCGCGTCTCCTGGTGTTCGGCTAAAAACGAACATCTTCTCGGGACTGCCCATTCAGCGAAAGAAATAACACCTTCTTGTGACTTGACTAACACCTTCAACGATTAATCAACATGTCGTTTGCTGTAAATATACGACATGTCGTTCGATGGTAAACCACTCTTAACCAAAAAGTTTCCATGATTAATAGACCTTCAGCCAAAAAAAAAAACAAAGTTCTCACCTAAATTGAGAAAATCAAAGGACTATTGGTTTTATCTCACCTTAACAAAAAGGATCTAACTTAAGATGGGTCTAATTTCATGTAAATCATTATGTATCTAACATTGTATAACACATTAATTGGACAAGACTTTCTATATTAAAACTATTGAGTGTTTAAGTTGCATAAAGTAGGTACTTTTTTCTCTAATTTGTTATAAACACTAACAATTTCTAGGCACTTTTCTACCAAACCTTGCTCTGATTAAATCAAGTCCCAGGCTTCTTCATACACACATGGATCCTTTTACGTTCACTCTGTCTAATTAGCAAACAGCCAAAAACGACGCGACAATCGCCAAAGATGCAACTCTCTTACTCCAACTGCTCTCTGTTACACTGTTTAGCTTGAACATTTAAATATTCACAACTTGACACCGTCTCTGAAAATCTGTTATAAACCCGGTGCAGAGTCCACAGGAACAAAATATTAGAAAAATTCTCCTCCTGTCTTCTTGTTCCTAGAGCTTCCTAGGCAGCCAATCTGTAGCCAGCCATTATCCCTCTCTCTCTCTCTCTCTCTCTCTCTCTCTCTCTCTCCCCCTCCCTCTCTCTCCCCCTCCTAGAGAGCAGGGAAGCCCTTGCAAGTGGTGACTGAAAATGCACGCCTTACTAGTGTAGTAGGCTGATAAAGTCAAAAAGGAACCATCTTCATTATACCATATTATAATTGGAAGCTCTAGGATTCATCAAATCCCATTTGGACTTCTGAATTTAGTTTTGGCATCTTTAAAACTTCTTTGATATTAGAATATAATTAATCTCTTAATCTTGATTCTTGTGTAGTGTTAACATATCATGTTCTGTTTAACTCTAACTCCTGTTCTCTTCTCCCTCAATTAGATCAACACCCCCACTTTCCTCTCTGCCATGAACAACTAAAATAATAATGCCCCTGATTACCCCCAAACGGCTAACCCAATTTTCCAACTAAAATAATAATAATCCACCCCATTTTCCAAAATTTTTTTTACTTTGTAACTTCTTTTTTTATTTCAAACACCAATTATCACTTAATAATCATCACTCACTTTTGCACTGATTCCCTTCTATGAACTTTTTTTTTTTTAGGTTGAACCTTCTATGAACTATTACCGGAGTACCGTAGCACACTTTTATAAAAAGCAAATGTTTTGCGTAAAGAAAAGAATATAACAATCACAAAAACAATAAAAGACAACCTTCTCTAGCATATACATACAACACACAACTCTATAAAAGTGAAAATCACCAAGTCCTAGTGCTACTTCCTCCTCCTCCATTGTTCTACCAAAAACCATGAGAAGCTTTATTTTCTTGCTCTTATCTCTATTCTTGTTACTCTCCTCTCTAAATGTAAGAACTAAGAACAATCTCTCATTTTCTTTGCAAACTAGCTTTTTAATTTTTTTTCTTTTTTTGGGCATTTTCCATTGTTCTTATATTGATTAATTAATTTATTTATTTTTTTGGGTTTCTCAGGTGTTACAAGTAAGAGCAAGAAATGAAAGGACAAACAAGAAGAATCCATTCACGGCAAAGGCCTCATTGATTCGGTATTGGAACAACCAAATCTCCAACGACCTTCCCAAACCAAACTTCCTTCTCTCCAAGGCCTCTCCACTGGGTCCCACCGAGTCAGCGATTCTCGTCAAACTCGCTGCCCAGAACAATCTCTCCACTCACCTCGACTCGTTCTGCTCGCTGGCCGCCTTGTTCTGCTCATACGACACCAAGCCAGACACAAACCCAACAGAAAACGACGTCGTTTCGAAGAAAGACGCGAACTTCGCGACCTACGCGAACAGGAACTTCGCCAACTACGGCGACTCCCGACTCGGCGGGGCCGACTCGTTCAAGAACTACTCGGCCGAGTTGAACTCGCCGAACGACTCTTTCCGGAAGTACAGCCGAGACTCGACCAATAGGAAAGAGGATTTCGCGAACTACGCCGCCGACGGGAACGTCGCGACCTCCGTCTTCACCGGCTACGGCGCCGGCACCACCGCGGGCTCCGGCGAGTTCAGAGCCTACCACAGGCAGGTCAACGTCCCGAATCTCCGATTCTCCTCCTACGACTCCGATTCCAACGGCCACCGCCTCTCGTTCTCGAGCTACAGCGCCGAGACGAACTCCGGCGCCGAGTCGTTCATCAGCTACTCGAAGAACGGCAATGGCGTTCAGAGCGAGTTCGAGAGCTACGGCGAGGGCTCCAACACCATCGGATCGGGGTTCACCGGGTACGGCGAATCCGGCAACGGCGGGAACGACACGTTCAAGGGTTACGGATCGTCAGGCAACAATCCGCGCAGCGATTTCAAAAGCTACGGCAGTGGCGGAACCGCCGGAATCGACCAGTTCTGGAATTACCGGAACGGAGCGAACGTCGGCGGCGACTCGTTCCAGTCGTACGCGAGGAATTCGAACTCAGGGAAGGCGGTTTTCGTGAACTACGGCAGGTCGTTTAATCTCGGGAACGATTCGTTTAAGGAGTACGGGAAAGGGGCGACGGGTCGGACCACAGTCGGGTTCAAGTCATACAGTTTGGGTCGGACCTTTATGGACTACTCAAAAAACGGCGTTGTATTCTCAGAGTACAGCAATTTCACTACGGCTGGGAGTGGCAGTTTCGTGAATAGAACAGTTGAGCCGGGTAAATTTTTTAGGGAGTCCTCGCTGAAGGAAGGGAATTTGATGGTGATGCCTGATATTCGGGATAAAATGCCCAAAAGGTCATTTTTGCCTCGTTTCTTATTGACGAAATTGCCATTCTCGAAGTCGAGGGTAGACGAGGTGAAGGGGATATTCCACGCGCAAAATGGATCGGCCATGGAGCGCGTGATCGTCGACGCGCTAGAGGAGTGCGAGAGGGCTCCGAGCCCGGGAGAGACCAAGCAGTGCGTCGGCTCGGCCGAGGATATGATAGACTTTGCGGTCTCGGTCCTTGGCCATGACGTGGCGGTTAGGACCACGGAGAATGTGAATGGGTCAAAGGGGGAGGTTATGATCGGGAAAGTCAGAGGAATCAACGGTGGGGAAGTGACGAAGTCGGTTTCATGTCATCAAAGCTTGTTCCCTTACTTATTGTATTACTGCCACTCTGTTCCCCAAGTGAGGGTCTATGAGGCTGATATTCTTGATGCGAGGAGCAAGGCCAAGATCAATCATGGTGTTGCCATCTGTCATCTCGACACCTCATCGTGGGCCCCGGGGCACGGTGCCTTCGTGGCTCTCGGGTCGGGTCCCGGAGAGATTGAAGTATGTCATTGGATCTTTGAGAATGATATGACATGGACGGTTGCTGATCATTGAAGGGCTAAAATTATACATGGTGACTTTACAAAATACTTTTGTTATGCTTCAACAATGGTGTTTAATTCAATCAAACTTCACAGCTCTAGAAAAATTTTCGCACCTATGCTTTATTGTTAAACGGAAAAAGTAGTAACATCAACTTGTATTGTTGAGGTTGAATAGCTTTCAATTTTATGCTACACATTTGTTTTATAATATTGAATCTGTCATAATTTATCTTAGTTTCCACCCTTCTTTTTCTTTTTAATGAAATGTTTCAACCGAATGTTACCAATCATGTATTTTAGTTAGTTAACAGGTCCGTGCACTTATTATGGCGGGTAAATTATGAAAAAGAAAAAAGAAAAAAGAAAAAAGAGCTCGAATCTTTTTTAAGAAAAGTCGTATATTAATAAGATTTGAAAATATCTCATTCATTGCGTTTTAAAGTATACAAAAGAAAGTGTAATTTAGGATTGAAAATATATTGTTCAAGCAAAAAACAAAATAACTACTTTAAAGATAAAAAATAATTAAAAAAATTCCCGTTAACATTTAATTTTAAATTGTTCAATTTATATTTAAAAAAATTGTTATTTTAATCAAAAATAACAAACAAAAAAATACTCCTAATAAAATATCTTATCATATAAAGCTCCATACATTAAAACATAAATAGTCATAAAACACCCTTTAGGGGGGAAAAAAGAAAGAAGTAAATCTTATAGCAGGGTTTTGTGCTTATATTCTCATAAGCATTTTGTGCTCATTTCCAAATACGATTTATCACTAGAAGAAGGTGATGCTCCAGCATCACAAATTCTCGAAAGAGGGATTCGCGGTCTGCTCGCTGTTGATGGGTAAAGAGAGAATAATTTGATTTTTTTTTCTTTTTTTTCTGGTTAGTTGGAAGAAAAACAGAACCGTACAAATACAGGTGGCGTTTGGTATTGTTTTTGAAATGTTTTCTGTTTTCAAAAAAATTGAAAATGAGAATGTTTTGAAAACTGTGTTAAGATCATTTCTGAAACTGTGTTTGGTTATGTTTTCTGAGTGTATATTTTGAAAAACATAAAAATAAAACTTTGTTTGGTTATATTTTTTCAAAACCCATTTCATTTTTAAAAAATCCAAAAAACACAATATTTTTTGGAAATGAAAACAAAAAGTGAAAACAACTTTTTTTCGTTTTCAAAAAACCCAAAAAAACAACATAATTGAAAACGGTGTTTTCGAAACGGTTTTGAAAACGTTAAATAAACAAACGCTATTTTGAAACCGTTTTCATTTTCTGCGTTTTTGAAAATGGAAAATCATTTTCAAAAATAAAAACAAACGCACTCACAATGCTGGATGTTGGTCGAATCGATTGAATGTGCATCATAAATCCGTAGAGCCGAAGTTGTCAGCAGGTCTTCCGCTCTGTCTGTGTCTGTTCTGATGGAATTGTGGGGAGATGTCTGCAGAGTGGGATCAAAAGGTGCGCGTGTGTTGAGTAAAAATGATTGTTTTGGGGGGTCAAAAAGTGAAGCCAGACAAGGTCAGCAATGCAAATAGATGTTTTTTTGCAGCTTTGAGTGCAGTTAAAGAAATGCACAAAACAAACACACACATATGCTACTCTAGTGATATTCTAAGGGTCTCCAAATCTTCATATGGCATATTTTTAGAGTGCATAAATGTTGGCTCCACCTACTTACCTATATTTTTTCAGCACATACCTAGCTATGCTGTCTCATGTCATTGATAAAGAATGAACTATATTAATATCTCTTTGTATTTTTTTTTAAATTACAGAAACATCATTTAATTAGAACTAATAATACAATATTCTATTTTCTTAATTATGTTGAATTTAAGTTTAAAATAATTAAAATGACTCTAATAAATCTTAACCAGTGATATTACTAAACTAAATCATAACTATTTATTTATTTTTTGTTTTTTAATTTAACTTTTTATTTCTTTTAACTTAGTGAGAAAGAAAATGAAATTTATTAAAAAATAATAATAATACCTCCTTTTTATTAATGAAGTGTAAAATAATGAGTAATATTTTATCATTAGTTATAAATAAGTTATTAAATTTATGTTAATGGTTATTTATTATAACAATATTTTGTTTTAAACAATAACTTTATTTTTATATTCTTGTCATAATTATGTATGTTTTTTAATAATAAGTTATATTATCGATCAAAATTAAAAAAAAGATTTTCCAAGATATTAAAAATAAAAATAATAAAATATTTTTTTTATTAGAGTGTGCAATATAATTAGAAATGTTTAAAAATAATTAAAATATTGTTTTTGGTGTTAAATAAAGGTAATAATGTTATTTTATGCCTTCATATATATAGCCAAAGACTTTTTTATACAAGAAGGGGCATTTATGGTATCTTAAGTATAATTAACGGTCAAACTAATAGTCAAACTCATGATTAATTAATAGAGGAGGTATCTCTTTAATTTGAGTAGGGCCACTTTATAAAAGTAATTGGTCTTGATGGATTTACATCCTCTGTTGTGAGGAGATCAAAATCATATATTTAAACAATTAAAATGGTAACTAGTGAATAAAAAATTAATGCTCAAAATGTGTCCATTAGAACTCGGATTTTATTGAAAAAAAATTGTTAAAATATGAAGTCTCACATTGGTTAAGTATCTTCATAATTTGGAGTTTATAAGTGATTGCACTTTTTGATTTAGGTAAGATGATTTACCTAAAAGACTTTCACACATGCAAGAGGGGTGTAAATCACGGACATAGTGGGTTAACGCGAATGTCAGTTTGTCGGACTTGCCCTTGCGTAGGCTATTTAATGGTGACGATGAATGACTTTAGGCATCTTTTATGCACGTATTTAGACAACATATTGGGTATGTTCAACTTATATATGAATGGTTGTAACCTAAGGAAATAATACTCATTAAACTCATGTTTAAACCTCATTATTTCAGGCTTGTAACACACCCAATAAGCCTCCTATATAAGCAGGCCTCTATAGCATACTTAAACACACCAATTCAGAATCTCTTAGAGAAGAAATATACAACATTTAAGACGAGGGAAACACACCAATTGAATGCTTAAACACACCTTTGAGAAGAGGGAAAGGGGCTCAATAAATAGAGCCCTAAGAATGCGTTTATACGTTTTACCTCCTTCTTCCTCGTTTTATTTTTTTTAATTATTAGTTGATGGTGGGTGTTGCATTCACCGCCCACCTAAAAAGAAAAGGCTAATAATTACATACTCTTTTTCCCTCTCCTTTTTTTCTCTCTACTTTTACCATCACATTATATATTCATTATTTAAATACAGTTTTAAATACTTTTTTTACCCAAACACACATTACATTTATATGTAATGCAAATACTTTTCATTTAAATACAAATTATAATTAATGCATTGCTTCTAAACAATACAAATGCAATGCGCTTACCAAACATATTGTTTTTATTTGTTTTTTATGTTCTATTTTTCTAACACACATACACACCATATATATATTCCTAAAGATAAGGCTTATTATTAATAAAATGCTACTAAAGGATTGAGTTACAAATGATAGCCAAAACCAACACAAAAATTGAACTAAACTACAAAATGAAAGCCGCTGCTAGACAAGTTGATTGAAGACTGCTAAACAGCTAAAAGAACAAGTGGAACTTGAGTCCACATCAAGCCACAATGAACCTCGAACAAGCTATAACGGCCCAGCTGGACACTACACAAGAATTAAACCCACTTGAAGATTGTCAAGGCAACCCCTTATCTTAAACACTGAACAAATCTCCTTATTACCCTCAATAAGGGCAGTGATTAGTAGGAGATTTGCATAGTCCACCAATCAACATCTAGTTGAGCAATGGCGTCTAACCAACAATATGAAAATGGATCGGGTGGGGAGACCATTGCCTTATTACCCTTACGTACGCCAACCACCTAGACCTAGCACCTGTGATTTCAACAGGTTCCCACAGCTAACACACCTGGGTTTGTGGATGGCTAATGACGCTTCACGCTTGAGTTCTTATATCTTTGAACAAACCGCCGATGATCCCCTCTCATAATCTAGCACCGATGGTTTTAATGGGTTCCTGTAGCGCACGTACCCCAATCTGAGAATGGGAGACAACGGTCAACAACCAAAATGCATTAAATTAGGGTTGAGTGAAGAAACCACTGCTCTTATTACAAACACAGTCCGTGATGGACCATATAACTTTTAGCCATTAACCACTTTTTTCATATGTTAAGATACATCTTATAATGAAGTCAAGTGTAGAATTATGATTATTACTAAGCTATGTTTAAAACCATGACATTAACCAAGTTTTTAATCCACACCTAACTTACTAACTTCTTCTTCCTTTTTTTTTTTTATAAATACAAAAGTAAGAACACATAATCCTACGTGACTGGTCAATTACAAGGTTTTCAGAAGAAAGAATTTAGTAAATCAACAAGTGGATCCCACATATTAGAATTTACTGACTTCGTTTGAGTGATCCCTCTACTTAAAATACGGGGACATCGTGTTTTGACCACGTTATCAAAAGTCCTGTCACCAATAAGAAAAGCTTCACTACCTAAAGAAAACCTTGCAACAAATGCTAAAGAATAGTTTTGATCTGTCTATTATAACATTTGCTTGTTTACTTTGCAATATAATCTACAGTTTTTTTTTCTTCTAGATTTTAGTCAATGGTGTCTGCCGATTATGCATTATTGTTACCCTTAAAAATACATTATTATTAACGTTGATGCTAAAAATTCACCTAAAAAAACTAGAGTCAATTATGTAGCCAGTAAAACTAATCTTTCGTAAGAAAGTAATGAGTTGGATGTAGAAAAGTAAAAAACAAATAAATTTTATAGAGGTTCGTCTTCTGTTTGAAGGGTATATTCTCTATGGAGCTTAAAGAAATCGTTTCACTGTATTTATGAAAAGTACAATAATGATTATGGATCCAAATCAGTCTTTAGGGTTTTTCATGCAAGTCTATATATATTTTTCAGTTATTATCATTTGATATTCTAAATTCAATTACTCAAAAGTAAAAATTTAAGATTCTCTAACTCTTCATCTCTTCTGCCACATGCATTCTAAAACAACCAATTGTAATAGGCAGGGCACCTGATATCTCAAAAACAACTACTCGACACTCAACATGATCTTCTGTAATCTCAGCCCCCACAACATCCAGTGTTCACCGACTTTCCCTAATACCACATAGCAAGATTTTCAACATCCTATCAACAATTAATGTTTCTATTTATTTATTTCTTATCTATTATTGACCTGAGTATCATAATGTTAATCTTTGGTTAGTCATTTCTCTATCCAGCAAGTGACGTTCATTATAAACATTTTTTCAAATTCAAATGTAGAATTTAGGCTCTGTAGATACAAAGAGGGAAAAATGTTAAAATATTAAGTATGTGCTATGTTTGACAAAAAGGATGAGATATATAAATTAGGCGAAGAAAATAGAGAATAGGACGACCTTTCTTTTAAATTTGGTTTGATAAGAGGAAAATAAATAATGAAAAAGAAATGAAAGTTAAATCACCTAGGTGATCAAAATGGAGAGGAATGAGAGTCCTAATTTGATTGTCATCACTGTGTATTTGGTAAGGATTTTCCGCTTTAATCTCTACATATCCATGTTTTGATCTCTAAATATTGGGAATCCCAAGACTAAAATATTTAAATTCTTGTCTAATATATTCACTCTCTCTTTTTTTTTTTTTTCTCATATTGATTTGATTATTGGTTTCATTATTCTTCTACTAATTCTCTCACCTCTTTTTGATGCCGAATAAGATTAGGAGTATATAAATTTGTATTTATCTTTACGATATATTTAGGATTATCTTGATTTCTTAGGATTATTTTTTCGTAGTCTATGGTCTTCTTCGTTGGAAATTAGTAACTTGAGTTAGATTCATGAATTCTCAATAGTATAGCCCACCTTATTCTTTTTGTCAAGCTCCCTATCATTACACTTTTGAGAATTCGTATGAAAACACGGAATTCTATCATATAAAGAGTGATGAAACACTGCTTATTTTCACGCTTGTATTCCAATCATAGATAAACCTTGAAAACTTGTTGTAGACGAAGGGGTGAGATAAATGTAAAAATTTATTGACCAATTGATTCTTCCAATTCAATCTTTCTCTTACCCTTAACTGTTTTGGTAAATTGGATAGGTAAAGGTCTATTTGTAGTCATGGAAATGTTCGGTCGTTATTATGGATGTTGCAAATGTTTTTTTTTACCCTTCACATAGATGAATAGGCGTACATTTATGGCTTTGTGCGAATTGATAGAAACAAGGGGTTTACTGCGAGCAATAGATCATATCTCTGTACCTAAGCAATTATTCATATTCTTAGAAATACTTTATCATGCGACGACGAATAGACAAATGAAGGATATTTTGTAACAATCAAGTGAGACAGTGTCGAGATGGTTTACAACTATACTTGATGCATTATTTACATTGAAGGACGAGTTTTTATGCCTGCTTGATTATAATCAGGTTCAACCGTATATTGTGGAGAACGCATATAAATATAGACATTGATTTGATGTATGTCGCCATTTTCAATGAATGTTGTAGTTAAGAATTGCATTTGTTTATTTCTTGTTTAAACTGAGCAATAATAAACCTGTTTTTGTATAACTAAGTCGGAACTATTGATGGCACCCACATGCCATACGTTCCCCCAGTCGATAATTCGCTTGCTTGGCGGAATAGGAAAGGAATAAACACGCAAAACATCCTATCTGTGATTTCGTTTGATATGATGTTCACGTGCATGGTCGCAGGATAGAAAGGTTTAGCACATAATGGCAGGATTTTGGCACAGGCAATGGCTGTCAATGGATTCTCATTACCACCTGCAAGTTGGCTCGACTCACATCTTCGTTGTATATAGAGTTTTGAAGACATATATATAGCATGCAATTATAATTAGTTCCATGTGTCCGAAATGTAGGTAAATTTTACTTAGCAGTCTTAGATTACGCAAACAATGATTTCTAACTCCTTACCAAGGAAACTTACCACTTGCCTGATTACCATCAGCCACGATATGGACTAACTAGCAGGAAAAAAGATTTTAATTACACCCACTCGTCTTTGAGGAACTGTGTTGAAAGGTCATTTGATGTTTGGAAAGCAAGATTCAAAATGCTAACTAAAATAAACAGTTATCCCATTGAAAAACAAGTTAAGATACTAATTGTTTGTGCAATATTACATAACTTCATAAGGATTCATACAGCGGTTGAACCTGATCCGCTGCTTCAAATCTACATGCATGAGATGCCAACAGATGTTGCTTTTATATCTGTGTCTACTAATGAAGCTAATATCGAGGAAGTTGACAACGACGAAGATGACAATGATGCTTGTGCAATCCCACATATGAACATCACAAACTTTAACCTGCATCAGTAACATCGAAGAGGGAAAACAACTATGGGTTGTTTTCAAAATGCTGTGATGGACCAATTGTGAGAGAGATATCAACAATACTCATGATACAAACTTTGATGTGTATGGTATTGTTCATCCCAATATGTTATAATTTTTTTTTCTCCAAAGATAATCAACTGCCCCAATGATAGTAATTGTTACAGTTGGTTTTATGGCCTAATGTATTTTGTGTATATGTATTATACTAGTTATATATGAAAAAAAATTCAAAATTTAGCCGGAAAATATAAACTTTGCATTTTAACCAATTTGCCTCTTTTTGTTTTTTTCTTTGCATTTTTATTATCAATTTTTGCAAAATTTATCCCATAATGCATGCATCCCCAAGAAAATAGTTTTACCATATATTCTATAATTTCTATTACTAATTTTCATAACAACTTTTTTTTTTTAAAATATTTACTCCAAACACAATTTTCAGAATCATATTTGATTTTTAAATCAACATCTCTAAAAATACATCTCCAAAACTCCTCCTAAATGTTAGGAATCCCAAGACTAGAATATTTAAATTCTAGTCCAATATATTCACTCTTTTATTTTTGTTTTTCTCATACTAATCTAATTATTGGTTTTATTATTCTTTTACTAATTCTTTCACCCTTTTTGACACGGAATAAGATTAGAAGTATATAAATTTGTATTTATCTTTATGATATATTTAGGATCGTCTTGATTACTTAGGATTATTTTTTCTTAGTCTATGGTCTTCTTCGTTGGAAATTAGCAACTTGAGTTAGATTCATGAATTCTCAATGGTATGCCCCGCCTTCTTCCTTTTTGTCAAGCTCCCAGTCATTACACTTTTGAGAATTCGCATGAAAACACGGAATTGGATCATATAAAGAGTGATGAAACACTGCTTATTTTCACGCTTGTATCGCAATCATAGATAAACCTTGAAAACTTGTCGTAGACGAAGGGGTGAGATAAATGTAAAAATTTGTTGACCAATTGAATCTTCCAACTCAGTATTTCTCTTACCCTGAAACTGTTTTGGTAAATTGGATAGGCAAAAAGGTCTATTTGTAGTCATGGAAATGTTTGATCGTTATTATGGATGTTTTTGTACCCTTCACATGGATGTGTATTTAGTGGGGTCACCACCCTTGCCCATAGAGTTTTTGTTTTAGGTGTGGTTTGGTAAAAAAAAAATTACATTTTAATTTTATTCAAATACAATATAATTTTACACCAAACACAAATTTTTCAACAGTATTACAAAAACAATTACTATTTAAAAGTTTTTTAAAACAATCACATCAACTTTTCACCTACACTATTTATCTCTATTTTTACCAATCGCATCAACTTTTTAACTCTAAAATACTTTTCATCCAAATACACATTTCATTCAAATATAAAATAAATACTTTTCAACCAAATATAACATTTAAAAAATAATTTTCATTCAAATATAATTAAAATACAATGTGTTTACCAAACGTACACTTAGGATTCGTTTGGTGAACGCATTGCATTTGCATTGCGTTTGAATGTAATGTATTGAATGCAATTTGTATTTGGAGGAAAAGCATTAGCATTGCATTTGAATGCAATGTGTGTTTGGGGAAAAAGTATTTGAATTGTATTTTAATAATAAATATGTGATGTGATGGGTAAAAGTAGAGAGAAAAAAAAGAGGGAGAGAGAATATATGATGTAATTAATAAAAGTAATAGAAAAAGTGAAATAATAAATAGTGATTGTGTTTGATTTAAAATGTGATGTGATTGATATTTGAATGAAATATTTTTATATTTGAGGGAAAATTGCATTGCATTTAAATGCAATGTTAAAAAAATTTGTGTCTCAAACACTAGCTTAAAGTTTACTTAAAAATTTTTAGATTTTCTTATTCTGTCCGCACTCAAATTTTGACTATTTTCATATAAGTTCTCACTGAAATCTTTACTCCTTAATTTTTGCCTAAATATTATCCTAAAAGCCGATCGGTAGACGCGCCCTTTAAAGTGAAAGGTCAACTCGATGCTTTCACTTTTCCTCCCACAAACATATATGAAGAAACTAAAATTGGAATTTTTTGAACGACCCGTAATTGCTTTTTTTTTTTTTTTCTCGTATCAAATGATTATATATTAAAAAATATTTCTTTAATTCCTTTACCCCTTTCCTTTCATTTTCGCTCCTATCAAACGAACTATTAGGGTGTCTGCATCCGTATTGGTCAGTTTGTAAAAATCAAGAATAAAAGAATATTAAGGGGCCCTGCAGAAACATGTTGACGTTCGATGCTGACCTCTCCAGTCAACCACTCTCTTTGTACTCGAATTAGCCATAACCAGGTTTTGTAGTTTTCTTTTCTTAAATTTTACAACTTGTGCAAGTCGTACTTTTCCTTTGTGCAAACTAATAAATTGGAATTTTATATTAAAAAAAAACTAATAAATCTGAAAACCATAATTTTCTTTTCTCTTCTTTTTCTTTTTGAAAGTGAAAACCATCATTTTCTTGACTTATTGCCCAAAAACAAAAAATTTATAAATTATCTACACCAATTAATTACATGAGATGTTGGTGTCTTGATCAATGTAGTCTTCTTCCTCTGATTGGAGCTATTAGGAAAATTAGACCCATAAAAAACTGCAGTTGACCTTAATTAAATATTATTTATAGAAAATGTTTTTATTGATTACTATAACAAACAAAATCCATAAAAGAAATGATAGTACTAGTAAGCATTTTTAAATATTCGTTCCATTTTTTTAATTACAGTATGTTTGTTCAGCTCAAGTGCTATTAACCATGTAGACGACTCATTTAGACAGACAACTATAAGTTAAACAAGACTAGGACAAATTAAGCATGCGTTTGGTTAACGTATTCTTTTAACATTATATTTAAATACAATGTAATTTTTCCTCAAATACAAAAACAATTCATTTAAATACCAATCACATCACATTTTAAATCAAACACAATCACTATTTATTATTTCAATCTTTCTAGTACTTTTATTAATTACATCAAACTAATAAGTTTAATAAGGGGTGGGTTAGATAAATAGATAAAACCTATCACTAGCATCGGGATATAGTAAAACACCCCTCGAACATTTTCCAAATTACACAAAATCACTTCATTATAATAATTATTTTGTACTTTTGCAATATAATATGAAAAGGTAACTAAAATAATCACTATGAAATTATGCTATTTTTAAAAATACACATATAAATTTAACTTCTTTTTAATTTTATTCTTACAAATATACTATATTCACTATAAATAAATAAAACTTTTAGCCATAACAAAAATTGAATTGTAATTAAAAGTCCTTTTGATCGGCACTATTTTTTGTCACTAAAATTTATTAATATACATACACAGTAATCACGTGTCACTTTTATTATGATTAAAAGTCTTTTAATCACAAAATTATTGTAACAAAATTTATTGTGACTAAAAGTCTTTTAGTTTCAACAAATTTAGTCACAACAAATATTTAGTATTTTTTAATCACAAAATTTGTTACGACTAAAAGCCATTTAGTCATTTAGTGACAAAAATTTACCATAACTAAAACTAAAAGTTTTAGTCACAATAATTTTTGCGGCTAAATTTTTTAAAAACACACTCTCTTTGTAACTAAAAAAATACCTTTTCCATATAAAATTTTCATATCAAGATTACAAATCAATAAATTGGAAATTCTTTTTTTATATTGTGAATTTTTATTATGTAATCCTTTTTTTTTTGTACAAAACTAAATTAAATGAAAGAACTAATCACTACAAATGATACGAACCCCGTCAAGAACTGACAAAACCCGTAATTCAAGAAAATCTCCAAGATCGTTCTACAATCAGGTTTGAATAGAATGATTGCAACCCATTATCTATAAAGAGGTAAGAATCTTGGTATAATGAAGATGTCACAATCAGTGATGGAAAAACTGATTGATAAGTCAAGTATGAATGCCACAAAAAATCTTGATAAGTTCAAAAAAAAATTCTTGAAGAACCAAAGAAAATCACTCTCAATTTTCTAAATAAACATATATGTATCTTATTCACATGAAATATGCTTATAAATAGGCTGAGAATTACAATTAAAAATTCAAAGAATAAAATATTTCAAAAATTCAAAATTCAAAATTCCTAAATCTATCTAAAAATTTAAAGTTTGAAAATCTAAATCTAATTTTTAAAATTTAAACTTTAAAATTCTCTTTCTACTATTCACGTTTTCCACTCCTAAAGAAAATGACTTATTTAAAATTCAAACTCTCCCTTAAAGATATACATATAAATAAGCTAGAAGATTTATTTGAATTTCAAATAAAATAAACAAAATCTACCCAATCTAAAATTTAAATACCTAAAGAGAATTCGCACTATTCAAGACACTGTATGAGTATTATTCATGATACTGTTCATATATAAATAAAGGTGACCATGTATGCCATGCATATGTGTACTTGTTATTGATCCTCTTTCATAATTGCTTTGATGACTTGAACCAATCTTGACTTATCATCAATAGTAAACATGTAGTTTTAAGCTTGTTGAATCTCTCGGATTAATCTGTTAAGTGCTTCCTTGAATCGTTTAGCTCGAGTTCATGTAATTAGCCCTTCTGAAATTTTAAGCGGATCTTGATTCCATTTATTAGCCTTAGCCATGTCTTCATCAATTTGAGTATAAAGACAAGTAAATACTATTGTACTTAGGATTATCCCCCAACATTAGAAAAAGACTAAAATGTCAATGATGACACCAATTAAACGCAAATTAAACTATTTATATCTAAATAGGCGATTTTCTGGAAAAATTGCCATGATACAAGATTGGCTCTAATATTTTTCAGTGTATATAGATTCTCTTTAAACACACCTATTAACAAGTTCCAAAACAAGTGTTAATAAAAGGTAGACATAAAATTTTTCTATATACAAATGAAATATATATATATAGTAACATGAACTCACAAAGCACATACATTCTTATACAAGGAAGAGAGTGGTCATAGGATCCATCGCCAATTTTTACAAACTCACTCAGAAAACAATAAATGATTTGCCTACATAAGATCCATCAGTTAGACATTTTTGAAAAAGCTTGATTCGATTTCAAAATAATAAAGGACAAACAAATCAACCCAGCAGGATAATCCTGTAATTACAATAGCCAAAAACTGAAGCAAAAGAAACTAAAATGACAGAAAAGAAGACTGAAAGATAAGGTGTTGTAACATTTATCAAATTAGCAAAGGTCAAATTGTATTCACAATTACGTTATTTTGGTCGTGACACTGAAGGATTACTAATTTGCCTCTTCAATTCATCCAACTATGTTTGCATCGCATCATATTGTTTTCATATAAGACGCAAACCATAAGCAATATCAGCATATGAAATTTCCTCCTCAATGTCTCGGCTACAACCAATTCAAATATAATAAACTACATATTCATTGACCCGATGGTAAAAGTAAAGACAAGCTACACCATGCAATCAAACACAAAATATGAAATTTCGTTTCATATTGAAGGGAATCAAACAAAGAAGAGGATTTATTATTGTATACAAGAATCAAAACAAAGGTTTCTGAACAAAAGTAAACATTAAAAAAAAAAAAAAAAATGAAAGAAGTACAAACTACTAAAAGCAATCCTTATTGCTGATACCGTGGAACGTTTTATTCCTCGCACATGTTTATGCGAGTACATATATTTCTTTTTGTTTATTCAACTACACCACAACCTTCGGTGTTGCTAAATGGAATTGAAGAACTACATAGACAAATCAATAGAGGCCAGGAATGGACATAGCATCTACACCAAGCAGCTTTAACCCAAAGTCAATGCGAGGCTGCAAAACAAGCGAACAAAAAAACAAAAGTAGGAAACAAAGAAGTTAGAAATGGAGCTAAAACAAAACAGACGCAAGAGAGAGAAAAATCAATTCCTGTAAAATATAACACACTATTAACTCTGTAGGTTCTATCAGTGAATTTAGACCATTAGTAGCAACGAAAAACAATTACAATGTCAAAAATCTAAAATTGGGCTTTCAATAAGATGAAGCCATGGACCTTCTTCTTCCGCAATAGTGACAAGAAGATTTTATCAAGAAGAATATGCTATCAGTAAAAAAGAAAATAACTCCACCAAGAGAAAATTAGAGGCATACGTTCTCCATGAGAGAAACCAGTATTTTTGCAAAACAAGGAAAAGTTGGAACCAAGGGCTATAGAGTTATATGTGGACAATCAAATACTTGCAAAAATCAACTACTTGAAATACTGACGGAAGAATCAGAACTTTAGAACGGTGAACCTAGATACAATTTTAGTTTAATCATATTGGTAAACAACATCTATGTGCGCATCTGTAAAAGAAAGTCAGAGAGACAAAAGAGGGAGTAAAAAACAAAAAACAAAATCAAAATCAAAAACCAAACCAAAACCAACTATTTTCTTCGCCAACACTGAAATAAGTACCAGAACAGTGGTTCTCTACTCTTTTAACTGCAATGATAAGTTTATAATGTTAGGATGTCCAGCCCACCTAAGCGCTGGTTCCATAACCAGTTCCTTTTCATCTGTGACATAAACTTTCATCCCTGGTACAGAAGAAAATAAAACAAAACAAAAAAAAAAGAGAGCAATGTATGGTTAAGAAAAATGAAATACAAATAAGCTCAATTTGGTTTAAACATGAATCAAAGTCTAAAGCAAACATCAGAAACATGAAGAGAATACAACAAACTTACAGAGCCAAATACAAGCCATATACATAATCAGATAATTACAGAAACAAGAGACTGTATAGGCTACCAATGCACCTAAATAGCTTGAGAGCATCATAAACTTGCTAAATTAGCTAAATGTTAAACGATTTTTCATTGACTGAATAGAGATCCAAACAAGGCATCCAACAAATACAACTCTATTTCATAATAAATCAGCTTTAGCTTGTAACAAAAGATGAAGTAGAACCCAAAGCCTTAAACAGACCAGGTTTGTATACCCACTTCGTACAGCACTAGCTCAAAAACATATATGTGTATATATATATATAATATAAAGAAGAGCAAGAATATCACACAATTTCAGGTTTCTCACATAATTTTCTTTGGAAACTATCAAAAATTAAAACCAAAATTATATAGAAAACCTGAGTTAATTAATTAGAAAAGCCCTCCAACGAGCTCCAAAGTCTCCAATCTGCAAGCTCGGGCAAAACTCCACAGATTAACAAACAAAAAAAGGAAAATCAAAATAAAAAAATAACAAAAAACAAATGACAAATCAAAATCAAAATAAAAAATAAAAATCTTGCGAAAACGAAAAGAGATAGAGAGTTC
This sequence comes from Antiaris toxicaria, assembly GCA_035233585.1. Taxonomy (NCBI): domain Eukaryota; kingdom Viridiplantae; phylum Streptophyta; class Magnoliopsida; order Rosales; family Moraceae; genus Antiaris; species Antiaris toxicaria. Next base: position 7,131,619 of record CP141155.1, read on the forward strand.
AGATCAAACCTGAGGGAAAAGAGCGAAAACAGTGGCGATGAGCCGAGATCCATGAGGCCCAATCTCCACAAATCATCGCAGTTGCACGATTCCGACAGAGGTGGCTTCTACCCAGCGAGAGGAAGCAGCGGTTGCAGAGACAACATCATGGCAGAGGAAGTCAGAACTCGATCCCAAAGTGACCGGCGACCATGGAGGAGATCGCAACTCGCGGCGGAGGAAGTCGGGGCTCGATCCAAAGAGTAACCGGCGACCATGGAGGAGATCCAGCGTCGGAAGGGGGAGTAGAGAGAGAGAGGGAGTCGTCGAAGGGGGAAGAGAGCACGTAAGTCGTCAGAGAGGGACGAGACAGAGAGGGGGGCCGAGATCCACGTGGGGGAGAGATAGAGAGAGATAGAGATAGAGAGAGAGAGAGAGAGAGAGAGAGAAATAGGGTCTCGTTGACGGAAGAGGGAGAAAAAACAGAAAACAAAACAAATAAAATAAAACTACTCTAAATGATAGATGAGGATAAAAGAGAGAATCTATCAAATAATAAAAAGAAAATAAAATTAAAATTATACAAATATATAGTCACAAAGTAATTAAAGTATTTTTAATAATAAATTGTGATTAAATTTATAATTAGTTGTATGATATTTTAGCTGGGGCTAAAAAATTATAATTGAAAGTAAAAGGGTTTTTTTTATAGAGATAATGTAACTTCTCATTATAATATTTTGACGATATCTTCTAATTTTTAATAATATATGTAATGTAAATACGCTAAAATTGATCTCCTTTTCATAAACAATAAATATCTTTTCACCTTTTTGCCCAACTGACACTGAATTGATAATTCAAAAAACATATAAATAATTTTGAAAATTCCTATTGATAGGAAAATACTAAAAAAATAATAGGTCTCAATCTTTAAATAGGAACTCACGTTTTATAAGATTAAAATTGGATTAATTGATTTGATCCCGTCAAATTAAAGAAGAATCTAGAAACAAAAAAAAAAAAAACGTAAGTTGACTAGTCAAAAGTCGTTTAAACGTGTTTGACTTACGTTTCCATGTTATGTAGAAATTCGCAAAACGACAACGATTCAAACGCACGGACGAGAATTAATTGTTGACAAAAAAAAAAATGACAACCATAAAATATATTAACACACGTGCTTAGGAATGATTATGTCACACATGGCGTCACTCTTTTTGGTAATAAATACTTGGCGGCAAACCGGTGTCAAGGGTCAGACAAAAACATGGACGTTGACGTTGAAGTTTCTATGGTTCTAAAAATGACCTTTTTCTTGAAGAGGGTTTTGCCAAGTTGGGAAAAAAACGACAAGATAATATCCATTCCATGTCGTAGAAATACATGATCAGTCTTCAGGGAATTCTTGTCAACTTAATTCATTTTTATTCGCTTTTGTTTTAAAAGAATTAATCTCAAAAATGTCCTCGGACTAAAATTTACACTAATCTTATTTTGATTTCTGTTGCTTATAACATTTTAATATGATAAAATTAGCTCTCGTGCATGGGCTGCTTTATTTGGGGATGAGTGGGGCTATTGTCCCCATTAAGTGGGTGTTTGGAGTATGGTTTTGAAGGCATGATTTTTATATTTCCAAGTCAAAATTTGTTTGTCTTCAATATTTTTTTAAACCTTCAATAGTATTTACATGCATTTTTTAGACATTAATTTTTTAACATATATTTTAAAATTCAAAATCTCTTATTTTTATAATAACTTTTTTCTAAAATATTTACTCCAAACATAATTTTTAAAATCATATCTGATTTTCAAAACCAACATATCCAAAAATACATCTCCAAAACTCTATCCAAACACCCCCTAAAATTCTTTATTATTTTATTTTTATTTTAAAATTTTTATAATTTTTGTATTTTATCCCTATTAAAAATAAAAAAAAAATCTCATATAATTTTTATTTAGTCTCTATTAAAAATTCAAAATTCTCATAAAATCCCGACTAAAGTGAATTCTATCAAAAAAAAAAAAAACTTTATGAGTTTTCCATTTCATTTATCATTAAAATTAATAATTCTCACATAAATCCATTAAATTTAAAAATTCTCACATAGTCCCTATTAAAATTTATTTTTTTCCTATAAAAATGTTTTAGGGTACACCCCTCCTAAAATTAATTTCTGGCTCCTCCCCTGCTCGCGTGTGACACTCCATTTTAGAAGATCTATTTTTAAAACTAAAACTTGAAAATAAAAATTAGAAAATAGATAAAAAATAATGACAATAATAATACTAATAATATTAATATTAATATTATTAAAACGATCGTGAACGGTTGGCACCCTTCCTTCTTCGGACAACTAGTCACCCCAGTAAATAGTCATGTTGTTTTTTTTTTTTAATAAGATTTTTAATTCATTAAAGTTTTTTAATAATTGATTTAAATTTCAAAGTTGGGGGAATAAATATTGCAAATTGATATTTTGTTACAAAGCCCATAACTCGGGAGAAAAGTGTTAAATCTATCCTCAAAGAAAGACAACTTAATGTTTAATATCCTAGAAGTTTTTTTTTTTTTTTTCCTTTAAATCAACCACACACTTTCAATAAATGCACTAAATTACAACGGAGAAATAAGAATTTCTTTAACACAGTCCAATAATTGAGACACACAACGTGACAATTCCGGAAAACTATACTTAACGGTTAAGCTTCCATGGTAGCCCGACTCCATAGCTTGAAGCACTTCGGATTTCGACCAAGAAGCACTCCGAACTGAGGGGATAATCCGTACTTGTCTAATAAGAAATCACCGACTGCATCCCTTGTAAATGTCATGTCACAGCAAAAGTACGCCAACTTTATAACGTGAACTCTTTCTTTCTTCCTTTCTTTGTTTTTTTTTTTTTTTTTCTACATTTCAGTTCATTTCTTTACATGAATATTCCTATCAGATAAAAATACGATTCAAACTTTCTCAAGCATAATCCTTCAATGCTAGCTCAAAAAGGTGTCTGTACATTGCCCTTTTTTCCCTACACAATACACTTTCCACGAACGAGGGAGCTGGACTTGCGTTTACTCTGTTCTTTTTTTAATAATTATTATTTATTTATGAAAGAAGTGCTGTTTAGTCAATTGATATACATTACTTCCAATGTCAGCAGGCACATTTGACAATTCATGCACGTGTTCACACTGTCACGTCATAATTAATTTTGAAAATTCGAAGCTAATTCAGGTTTGAACTCTATTACTATTTTTTTTTTAATAAGAACAAAGGATGTTATTCTCAAGTATTTATCCAAGTGGTTATAAGATAGGTCCACACTAATCGTAACAATAGAGTGATAAGGAACTTTATTATTAATTTGTTTCTTCATCATTTAGTACTAGTACATTTGAAAGCCTCTCAAGTTGTAACAAGTTGATCGGGGAGATAGTCAAAAAGAGATTTGTGATAAGGATTGACATTAGAATATAATTACTGATGGTATATATAAATGGTCAACTAGAAAATAAAAATAATAAGGGTGGTTGATCATAGCTGTCTGCACACTTTCTTCTTCTTTTTTTTTTTAATCCTAATTTTTGGGGGTAGAAAACTATTGTAAAGTTAAAAGAACGTTAATGTAGTAAGAGTAAGGTGGGAATAGAACAAAAACTGTGAGTAATTTATTGGTGAGAAAGCACCAAAAAGGTAATGTGAAAATGGAATGGTCATGTTGTAACTATGTGAATAAGGGTATCTGTGAGGAGATTTTAACTGTTATATATATGTATATATATTTTGTTGCTACTAGCGGCAATTGCCGTTCCGAGTTTTCTAGAAGCACTGTGATATGAGGTGACTGGCTCTGAGTTATCCACATTTGGAACCGTAGGGTTTCTCTGGACTTGAGGAAAGAGAAGGCTCGTGACCCGATCTTTTGCACTGATTCTCAATCAATATGCATTAAATGAAGGAATTAGTCCATTCCCTGGCCAATATTGGGTAAGCGCGTTGACGGATCAAAGTCATTTTATACCCACACCACAAACTGACACAAAATCAACTCGGATGTGTTTATAAGTAGTATGGACGTAATAATGGCGATTATCATTCAAGACTCAGAGGCTAGAATCATCTTTGTCTACTCACAGGTCGTCTACAACTCTAATCCTCTGGTTGCACGGGCCATGGCAATCAGATTTGGTCTTATCCAAGCCAAGTCAATCACGAAAGGGGCTGTTATCTGTGAGAGTGATGCCTCCCATGTGGTGTAGGCCCTGGCTTCTAATCTTGCTGAATGCCCCCCTCCGAAATATCAAATCTGACTGTTCCTCTATATTTTCGGACTTTAGTTGTATCGAATTCTCCTAGGCTTCGAGGAAGTCAAATTTTGCATCTCACAGCATTGCTAAATGGTGTAGAGTGTCAAAGTGTTTTGGTGTTCTAGAATCTTGTTTTATTCCTCGTTCAGTTTATAGAACTTAGTGGAGTGGAATGCCCCTTTTTGACTAGTTGTTGGAGGTTTCCACTATAGGAAAATTGGGTAATTTACAAAATGAAATTTTAAAATTTTTTCTTGAATTATACTAACTCATGTAGTCATATAAAATAAATTATTCAACAATCTATATACTTTATAGAAGATGGCAAGAATGCCGAATAAGGTGGTCGAGAAAGCTTCAACCAATTAGCTTGTTTTACTATTCTCCAATTATTGGATGATAGAGTGTGTGGACACTCGATTTCTTAATTAGTATTCACACGTGGTTTTTTCTTTATAACTACCTAGAACTCTAGCAATTTATTATTACAATAATGGGAAAATAATAATAAACTGGCTCACCTTAGAGTCAGTGATATAAGAAAAACAGGAGTCTTAAGAGTCTTATTTATAATAAATGAACTGGGTAGATTTTAAATTTAAAAAATATTTTTCTCTCTCCTTCCATCTAATTAGCATTTTTTCTCTGCCTTAAGAGACTCCAAAAAATCACCCGCTTTAGGTATAGGAGACTCAAAATTTGATTCAAATTATAATTTTTATTTATCTTGTGATTTTATTTACATGAATAATATTCCATAAATTCAATTGAAATTTAAAATAAAATCACGAAAAATTATTTGAATTAAATAATTATATAATAATTATCAAAATAAAAGTAATAAGGAGAAAATATTTTTTTTTGTCTTATCCTAGTGGAAAACACCTAAATAGTGTAGACAAAAATAAGATTTTATTTCAATTCAAATTCAAATAAAATAATTACTATATTTAATTTAAAATATTTATTTAAATAAGATTATCTAGATTTTAAAATTAATTATTCAAATAATTAATTTATCAATATCTTTTAATTTAAATCAATTTCATATTTATCTCAAAAGATAAATATAATTAATTATTATTTTCAAATTTTTATTTATCTCAAAAGATAAATACAATTAATTATTATTTTCAAATTTTATCTTCCAAATAAATATTTATACAAATGAAATACTTATCCAATTAATTAAATAAAATAAAATTATCATTTTACCCTCATTGAAAAATGCCTATACCTATAGGAAGGTGATCTGAATTTTTCTTTTTACTAAATCTAAGAACTAAAGCCATAATAAATATCTCAATTGAGTACTATCCATTAATAAATTATATTAAGCTAATAAATAGACCAATTAAACATACATAATGAAGGTTCTAATAATTTATTTAATTAATTATTCTATGTTAAATAAATCAGTTACATAATTATTATTTTCAAAATCATACTATTATGAACCTGAAACTGTATTCGTAATTATATATCATATTACGTAAGTCAGTAAATAGCCGTAGTCCAATGAGCTTGTTATACATACAATACCCTCATATAATATCCACAATCAACTTAAAGTCAAAATCCGTTTAATCTTTTAATCATGCTATTTTAAATATCTATTATACATCTAATAGGAAAATAATCATTCACCATATGTGAATAATAAATCATTTACTAAGCAACAGACCTAAGGCCTTGTCCATTTCCACATCTTGTATAATATCGTTAATAGGAAAACATTTTGCTCCTGATTAGAGTTATGATTCCATATCTATAAGCAAAACACACATCATATACAAGTCTTGTATTCAACGAACCCATCTAATAACTTACTACTTCAAGTCGCTTTAGGCTTTGGAACATCAAAGTACATAAGTTATGCACATGAAGTCATTTACATACTCAGGATTTAGATTATTCAATAATGAATGTCTAAAATGAATTAATTCATTCAAGTGAACTACACAGATTAATATGCTTTAGTCCAAGTCTAATATATCGTCACCATTAGACAATATATCTATATCTTTATTTAGGAGTCGGCTTGTTCCTGATGGTCAAGACAAATTATCTCCCCAATTAGATTTAAAGAGCATAATAGTCTTAATATGAGTTAGATATTTACTCTAACCTTATAAATTACGAATTATAAATTTAAACTACTTATTTTAAAATTTTATTTTCTCACATGTAAAATTCATAATATACAACATTCTAACAATTTAAATATCAAATAATTAATAAGTTATATTTGTTTTAATATGTAAATAAAAATAAGGATAATATAATAAATAAAAAATAAAAAATCTTAAATATATTATTAATCAATTTAAAATAAATTAAATATATTTTAAATATCCTTTTTTTTTTTAGGGTATTCCTAACGTCTATATGTGTTGTTTTCTTTGTTCTTTTCAAGTTTGTTTTGTTTCTTTTGTTGGCTTGCAGTTGGCTAGTCGGTTGGCTTTGTTTGCTAGCCCCTGGTTTGTTAGAGTTTTTGCCTTGGTTAAATGAATATCCAATTTAGCCAAAAAAAAAAAAAGGTTATTATAAGTTTTGTTCGCTTTTTTCCCAGAACAAGCTTTTTTAACCTTTCAGAATGGTTAGAAGTTTTTTTTTAATTCTTTTCCTTTTTGTTAGCCTCAGGTTCATTTATCCTCATCTAACGAAACTAGCTTAACTAGAAATCTGAGCTCCTAACAACAACATCAAAACAAATAGGTCGTGATTGCATTTCTGATTTGTGGCTAAAAAAAAAAAAAAAAGAAAAGATTTTAACACAGTAAAAAAAGAAACTTGAGGTACGAAATGTTTTGGGCAAAAATTAATAAATAAAGGGAGGCAATTGGCAAGACTGACAAAAGACACAGCATACCCTCTGCTTCACCGCCGGTGTTTTTCCCTTTTGTTTTTCTCTCTTCTCACCCCATTTCTCTGATCCCTCCCTTCGAGTCCGTTCTTCTCCAAGGCCGGTAAGGAATCACCGTCACCAACATCTCCGCTGTTGACAGCAAGGTCACTCCGTAGCTCATGCATTTTTCTCTTTCTCTGGATTTCCTCAATCTCTCTCCTCATTCCCTTTTCCCTATGCCTTTTATTTGCTGTATTTATTAATTGTTAACTTCTTTCATGGAATTGATTAGGTAACGTTTCCTATTATTTTTAAAATATTTTCTAATTTTAAAAATAAATTAAAAATAAAAATATTTTAAAAATTATATTAAAATCATTTTTAAAATTTTGTGTTTAATTATAACTGTATTTGAAATTAATTTGGAGATAATTTACATGATTTCCGTGGTGTTTATTTTCAAATGGTTTTGAAACCTGTCTGGTTAGCAACCATCCCGAGAAAAAAAAAAAAAAGAAAATGATTCAAAATAAATCCACTTTTTTTACACTTGAAATTGAAAGCAACTTTTTTCTCACCTATTTTCACTAGAATCGTGTTTTCTCACTTGTTTTCACTTATTTAATTAATATAGTAATAATTAAAATATTTTGTTGTACTAATTATTAATTATTAATTTATTTTTTAATTAAATAACTTTATTATTTTTTAATATTTGTTATTCATAGTTAGTTTTTTAAATTTAACATAAATATATTTTTATAAAATAATTACTTATGAAATGATTAGTTTTGAAAAATATAACTAAATATAATTTTATTTTTATGTTTTTCAAAATATATATTCAGAAAAGGTTGTATTTGGAATTAGTTTTGAGATGATTTATACGGTTTCTTAGGTGAATAATTTTCAAAATGGTTTTGAAATTTTATTTGATTAGCAAACACTCAGGAAAAAAAACTTGAAAATGATTCAAAACAGATCCACTTTTGTACACTTGAAATTGAAAACAACCAAAAGTTGTTTTCTTACTTGTTCTCACTGGAAACCATGTTTTCTCATTTGTTCTCACTTATTTAATTGATATAATAATTATTAAAATATTTTGTTGTACTAGTTATTAATTTTTAATTTATTTTTCAGTTAAATAATTTTATTATTTTTTAATATTTGTTATTCATAATAATTTTTTTTAAATTAACATAAATATATTTTTATAAAATAATTACTTATTAAATAATTGGTATTCAAAAATATAATTAAATAGAGTTTTATTTTTATATTTTTCAGAATATATATTCAAAAAACATAATCAAATACAGTTTTCAAAATGATCTCAACATAATTTTTAAAACATTCTCATTTTCAAATTTTTTAAGGATAGAAAATGTTTCAAAAATAATACTAAATGCTAATATTTCTCCAACTACAAATGTATTGTGTATATGGTGTAAGAGAGTTTTTTAGCCTGCCCTTCCTTTTTTTTTTTTTTTTTTTGCACTTGATAAAATCTAACCGTTGATCGATGATTCTACGGTCCTAAGTTGATTGCTAAAAGGAGATATATCCTATACTTATATATATATGTATATGATCATGATGGCGGGATGAATTCACGAAGAAGTGATGCTATATACCAGATTTTCCTCCTCGGAAAATAAAGATAAAATGAAGGGAGTGATGCTATATAAGCTAAGAATATAGTCTTTTTTTTTTCGTCAATATATATATATGTATATAAATTGGAGAACTTATGTGCAGAAACCGTTCAATTTTTATTCTTGTTAAAAAAAAATGATTAGATGAGAATGAATGGAAAAAAAAAAAAACTAAGTTATTCTATAAAATTTATTTTTAATAAATAGTTCTCCTATAGAATGTTCAGCGAAAATAATAGACATATCGTTTTAGCGATTCATACCAATTGCAGTGTACTTAATAGGATTACTTTTACAATAAATCAACACTTTATAAAATAGCTCGACTTTTCGTGCATACTTTCCTGAAAAAAATAATGTAAGGGGAATTTTATATTAAAAAAAGAAAATTTTATTTTTTATAAGATAAGATTTAAAAGTTAAAATTTAATGTCATAAAAATGTATATATACTGAATTACACTATATTAAAATCTAACTCTTCATTATATCCGATTATAAAAATTCATAATAATAAACAAAAAATTTCCCTTCCTTTCTTGCCATTCACCATGGAAGCTATCCAAAATTTTTCATCCGAAATCTTGATCTGCAAATTTGCATTATAAATTTAAGCAGAGGAGATTAGGGAAAGTGGTGTAGAAGTCTTGTGGAGGCGAGAAAATAACGTTGTCGTGGGAAAGGGGGTTGATTTTCGTACCACCTTAGACTGCTAGGGCAGAGCCATTTAAAAATGTCTCAACTCATCCTCTTTAATGGTGGACGGTCATCGATGGCCGGGGGAAAGGGGTGGGAATTGTTGGATCTCGCAGTCGTCTTTGGCATCAAACCAAAGCTCGAAGCAGCCTCCGTCATCAGAGGAGGAAGAGAGCTTGGACGACGTCAGTATGGGAGGGGCTACTACAGTTATGCAAGATATATATATTGTTTTTTTTTTTTTTTGTGATTGCTTTTAATCTCATGTAGTCATGTGCATAAAAGATTTCATGTGCACGTGACGTCATAATGATTGAGAATATTTTACTTTATGAATGAGGCAAAAAAACTTTACCCCCGTTATAGAAGTGTAATATATTGAACTAAATTATCTAACAAAATACTAATGATAGAAACTTCTCAAAAACAGGGTTTTTCTAGTGAGAGAAACTAAAGAGAGAGTGCAAAAAATTGAGGGAAAGTAAGCGAGGAATGATGGCAGAGGCCTGTGGCTAGTGTGTTGCTGGGCTGCTAGCATCCAATCTCTACCGAGTGGGGCTAGCGGTCATGACATTGGAAGAAAGCTATTAGCCAAAGGCTTTTGTAGGGGCAAAGAGATTGTGGATCTACTTGCACAAGGCAATGGTTTGCCTACAGGTTGAGGACTGGAGATCCCGATTGGTGAGCGGTACAGGGAAGCATCTGCTTGGAAGCAGCTTGGAGGCAATGGGAAATCGGGTTCGCTGGCGCGTAAAGGGGAGGATTTTTTTTGGCTGGTTGGTGCATGATGCGAGTAACTCTGGCTATCATTTACAAGAGGTTTCGAAGGGTGCTTTTTTGATTGGAATCTCCCAGGATACAAAAGTAGCCGACCGTGGAGCTTACTTTTCTGATGAGGGGCTTAGGCATGGGTTGGTGGTAGCGGTGGTGTTGTTTTTTTTTTGTTTTTTGTTTTAGATTTAATTTGTGTGATTGTAATAAGGGTGGTAGTTTTTCCATCCAATCCTATTTTATTTTGTATTTTGTATTATATCTTATGTGTTCTGATGGCGTATATGGTGTAGTTTTAGTTTTACTTATTTCATTTCTAAGGCGGAGTCTGTGGTGACCTTAGTGCTATGAATTTTGAGTGTTTAATCAATAAATTGTTATCGATTGTAGGGGTCTTGGCAATGAGTCATGTGAGAGCTCTATTTTGGTATGCTGAAATGTACATCTACTAACTCGTTGAGCGTCATCAGACTTTATTGGTCACTTTGGTCTCAATTAAGGGTTTGGGTTCTAGTCTGCTAGGTTATTTGTAGATGATTATAGTGAGTTTTCGCTTCGTTTGAATGATAATTACCTTATACCCAAAAAAAAATCAATTAAATCACCGATAATACAATAAAAAAAATTATGTTGATGTTTTATAATGTATACATATACATTTTTATATATATAATGTTTACTATATATACAACTCATATAGAGAATGAATTGGAATTCATGTACGTAGTATGAATTTAGAATGATTTGTATAGTAAAAATTGAGAATAAAATTAAAGAAAAATATAAAAAATACTATAATAATTTATGAGAGATGAATTAGAACCAATCTCCTGACAAGTTCTTAATCTTTAATTCATTATTATTTTTTTTTATAAAAACAGAATTGAATACCATTCAATCCCGTTAATTAAGCTTTTTTGTTTTTCCATTGAAGAGCATAATGAATATAAATCTAAAAGACTAATCAATCATATATAAAGGCAGTACTTTTTTGCGATCCCATCGTTTTTCTTTTGATAGAAGAAAAGTATAGGAAGAATGACTTCTTGTAGGCATTTTTTTTTTTTTAAAAACGTGATCATAGAAGCCTTCTCATACTAAGAAATATGTCGATTACATCACAACTTTATTCATCTTGAAGATGAAGCATGTCACCTCAGTGCCATAAATGATGATAAACATTAAATTAAAGGTGTAAAAATAATCTAAAATCATGAAACTCATACTTTAAGCCTGTTACGCATCCAACCACTTGGAAGTAAGCTTAATGTGACAAATTATGTCTTTAACTAATCTGACAATAAACAATTGCTTGTACTTGTGCGACATCCTAGCTAGCTAGTTTTTTATTTTTTATTTTTTACTATTTTTTAACGATACGAGATCTATAACTATTATTTAAAAAAAAAATCTCACAAATATTAAATTTAAGAGTTTTTGTCTAAATTCTTTCTATCACATCTATTAAGGGGGTGTTTGGTAAACGCATTATATTTTGATTGTATTTGAATGAAATTTGTTTTTTAAATATTGTATTTGGTTGAAAAGTATTTGTTTTGTATTTGAATGAAATGTGTGTTTGAATTAAAAGTATTTTAGAATTGAAAAGTTGATGTAATTGATAAAAGTAGAGATAAATAATATAGTTGAAAAGTTGATGTAATTGTTTTAAAAATGTTTTGAATAGTAATTGCTTTCGTAGCACTGTTATAAAATTTGTATTTGGTGTAAAATTATATTATTTTTCAGTAAAATTAAAATATAATTTTTTTACCAAACGACACCTAAGTTAATCCCAACAGGGATAGCCTTTCTTGTCAATGTTACAATCTTTTCTTTTGCTGGTCATACGCTGTGAGAATGGATATATAGTTCCATACATATACATATACATATATTTATATATATATGGTTAGATGTACACAATCTGAGGGTAAGGAAATGGTCAAGGTGACAACGCGGCAATATGGGGCCGTGGTATGGACTTCCTTGTTCCTTGTTGGTGCCACTTATTAATAAGGCCAAAAGTTTTGATAAAAGCGTTTCATATTGTTTTCAAGGTTCTGACAAGAATACCTTCATCAGAATCGATCAGGAAAAATTAAGAAATCAAGTCCTAGTGGAAAAATGTGTGTTTTGTCTGGAAAAAAATATGTCCCGATTCTTGTAGTTTGTACTAGAGAAAATGATTAGATATTTATCTATCTAATTATTTAAATTTATTTATTTAAATATTCAGGATTTAATTTTAAGTTTCTTATGTTAACCTAATTAGTTTCTTGATAATTATCTTGTTAGTTTCATGATAATTATCCAATTAGTTTATTTAATTTTTAAGATTTGAATTGTTTAGTTAGGATTACTAATGTAAATACTATTTATATTTAGTTTGTTCTATGGAAAAGACTATACCGTATTTTTCACTCTCTATTTTTTTCTATTTGGTATTAGAGTAATATGCTTATAGGATTCCTTCCCTTTTCTTCTATTCTCCATAATCCAAAAAAAAAAAAAAAAAACCCTACCGTCAGTGTCGGCATCTTCTCCCTTATAATTTCTTGAGTATTGTTTGTCAACACAACACGACGGTACAGGTATACATAATACAGACCATACATGTTCACACAATCTTGTAGAATCTGTATGACCATACACAATCCCCATACGATTCCTTGCAACTCACCATTCTAGCTCCTTCTCCAGCAATAGCAACATGTTCCACAACGTTGGGCTGCGTCTTGCTCCATCTCGCAATAGTCGACCATCACAAAAACCCTACCTTTGATATTGTCTAGCATGCTATATTCAAGGTCATATTGCCACACGATGTCCCACATATAGCTTAATAGCAATCTCTCCAGCTTGGGCTTCAAGACCTATGGCTCCATGGCTAGCTCCCACTCACTATACCACTATCACTATACGTGACACTTCAGGTTGGCTCTTTGACAGTAGAGTCTCTCATCACGTTACCACCAACTTGAATAATCTCTCTGCTTATACTCCTTATGACGGCATCAATGACATAATAATCGGCAATGGTAGGGGTCTTCTTATTATTCACACTGGTTCCATTTTTTTAGCACTTCTTCTTGCACCATCTCCTTAAATAATATCTTGTGTGTTCCTACCATGCAAAAGTACCTTATCTCTATCTCTAAATTTTGCACATTTAATCAAGTTTCCATTGAATTCTTGCCTACTACCTTTTACACGAAGGCTCTATGCACGAGGGCAGTTCTCTTGTAAGGGTAGACTAACTATGACATATATGAGTGGCCTATATCTTCTATCAAATCGTCTCTCTCCTAATTGACTTCTCAAGTGTCATGACCACTCCCTCCAAGTGGCAAAATAGTAATAGGACATCCTTTGGCCCCAATTCTCAAACATATTGTTTCCTATGTTAAATTAGATTTAGCAAGTCCTATGTCTTCTACCTTGAATTGCAATGTTTGTCAATGTAATAAAAGTCATAAATTACCCTTCTCTGCTTCTTTTATTGTCTCCTCTCACCTTCTCAAAACATTGTCTAATGTTTGGACATCTTTCATTTACTTCGATAATGGTTTTAACTACTATGTTATTTTTTATGATCATTTTACTAAGTACATGTAGTACTATCTGCCTAAATGAAAACCTCATACTTATGATGTTTTTATTCAGTTCCAGCTTTTGTTGAAAATTAGTTTCCTAATAATTATTCACTTAGTGAATTTTTAAGATTTAAATTGTTCATTTAAGATTATTACTATAAAAACTATTTATATTCAATTTGTTCAATAAAAAGGTTATGTCATATTTTTCATACTCTATTTTCTTTTATAGTTTGAAAAGAACAAAAACACTACCATGCTGTCTTTGTCATGAAATTAAATGGTCGGTGCGCAAAAAGAGTGATCTTCCTGTATTTTCCCATTAGCTATTCCAGAAAACGAGAGAGAAAGAGAGAGAGAGAGAGAGAGAGAGAGAGAGAGAGAGAGGGAACAAAATATTAACAGAGAAGAAAAGAAAAGGAAAGTTGATGTTATAGCAAGAACCTCTCATTGTTACTATTTTCTAAAGGAACAAATAGAAAAAAAGACAATCTTGCTTATAGGACTGTTTCTGTGGAGAGCGCTAATGTTATTATAATTTTATTTTTTTTGAAACTAACAAAAAAATATTCAAACTTTCTATATTTAAATAGAGTTAAATATGATATTAATATTAAATTATACTTACAATTAAAATGTCATTATATAATCTTTGTTTACTTAAAATATGTTAATGAGGAGGATATGTAAAGGCATAATCATAAAAACGTTAAATTAAGTATTGAATTGATGGAAACAAGTGATCTTTACTAACAAAAATAAAAGTTATTAACGAAGAGGAGGAAAAGAAAATGAAATGTTATATCGAGAACCACATTGTTCTCGTTTTCTAATGAGAAAATAGGAAAATTGAATCTTGCTAGTCGTCGGTTCAAATGCATACTTTCAAAACTATTTCTGTGGTGACTGCTTAACTTATATCTTCATTAATTTTCTAATAAATGGTTAGTCAATAAGACCAACGACTTTTTAGCTGGTATTATATATGTATGTTTTTATAACAAAATCTGACAAATTTCAATTATAAAAAATGTCTCAAATCTAAAAATTATAGGTTATGTTTGATATTATTTTCAAGATGATTTGTGTTTTTAAGAATTTTAAAAATGAGAATGTTTAGAAAATTGTATTTAAATCATTTTAAAACTATATTTGGTATTATTTCTTCAACGTTAGTTTTTTTTTTCGATGTTTTTTTTTATTTTTTAATTTTTTTAGTCAAAAATCTCTCTCTATGTTTGAGACATCCACCACGTCGCTATTGTCCCTGTGCTGTCGAGTCGCCCTCTCTCTCTCTCTCTTTCCCCTTCTCTGGACTTGCAATCTCAATCAGTCTTCATGAACGATGAACCTTCATTGGAGTATGAAGACCAGATCTGACGAGCTTCCATGGGATTTGAGTCGTCATAATTGGAGGTTGTATATTTCGCGAAGATGGCAACCTTGTAGCAGAATTTTGTGGCTGGCCTCGGCGGCAACGACTTCATTCGTCAGATATGGAGGTAGAGGTGGGTAGCGGCAACCTTGTGAGCGGATTTGTAGAGAGAGCACCTGCTGTGGTCTCGACATTACGCGTGGTCCTAGTGATTGGCTGTTATAGCTGGAGATGGAGGCGGACGAGATTCCGATGGTGGCCGTCGTCATTGCCGGTGTCTTCAAAGGAAGAGAGAAAGAGGAGAGGAAGGAAGAAAATGAAAACAAAAAAGTTAACAAATTTTTATTGTTTTCACAAAACCAAAAAAAGCAACACACTTGAAATTTGTGTTTTCAAAATTGTTTTGAAAATATTGAATTAACAAACAAGTTTTTTATACTATTTTCATTTTCTGTATTTTTAAAAATGGAAAACGTTCTCAAAAACAAAAACAAATGCCCTCACAATATTTTATTAAAAAACTTATAACAGATAGTTAATTTACAGATAACTTTCTATTTAATAGTCTTGTAGTATAATGCTATTTAAAAATATTATTACAAAATATGAACATAACTAAAAAATGTTTGTTATCATTAAT
This sequence comes from Antiaris toxicaria, assembly GCA_035233585.1. Taxonomy (NCBI): domain Eukaryota; kingdom Viridiplantae; phylum Streptophyta; class Magnoliopsida; order Rosales; family Moraceae; genus Antiaris; species Antiaris toxicaria. The sequence goes on from CP141155.1 coordinate 7,147,498, forward strand.
TTTGGTGAATGAATTATATTTAAATGCAATGTAATTTTCATCCAAATATAAAATTAATGATAGTATAACTAAAAATGCTATTTAATGCTATTTAAAAATATAATTACAAAATATGAACATAACTAAAAAATGTTTGTTATTATTAATTTTGGTGAACGAATTATATTTAAATACAATATAATTTTCATCCAAATATAAAAGTATTGCATTCAAATACCAATCACATCACAATTTAAATCCAATACAATTATTACTCATCATTCCACTTTTTCTACTATTTTTACTAATCACATCACATATTCTCTTTCTCTCTCCTTTTTTTTATCTCTACCATTATTAATTATATTACATACTTAAAATGTAAATACAGTTCAAATAATTTTCATTCAAATAAATATTATATTTAAATACAATATAAATACTTTTTATCTAAATACAATGCATTATTCAAATGTCCTTAGATTCTAAAATCATAAAAAAAAAATTATAAATACCGTTTTTGAAAAAATATCTAATATGAGACTATGAACATGCATATATAATGTAAAAGCAAAAAACTTTTTTCCAAAAAAAAAACGGAAGTTCCTCGGAGAAAAACAAATTTTGCCAGTCCATCGTTTACCAAAATTTGCTTGAAATTTATATGCATCATTGTGTTCTATCAAAGCTTGGAAAAAAATAAGCATGAAGAAAAAAGGTTGTCGCAAATCAGGTGGTCGGCGAAAGCGCGGATTGAGGATGAGAAACTCTGTTTCTCTAGAATAGCAGTCAAACGTTGCGAAGAGTCACCAACTACCAGCTAGTGGCAGCTCACCTCCTCGGATAGAAGACTACAATTTTTTTTTTTTGTTCCACGACGACCCCAGTACCTACCTGCACGTACGAATTTCACTAATCGATGTCTGTCTCTGTAGAAACAAAGAACAGTAAAAGTGTATTTTTTAAAAAGACGAAAAAGTTTTGATTTTTTTTATTTATCATTTTTTCCATAAATTTTATTTATTTTAGTAATTTTATCTTTTTGGTTTTTTTGTGCATTTTTTTTCGCGTCCTTTGGTTTTTTTTTTTAATTTTTATTTTACATATTATTTTAATTTTCTTTTGGTTAGATAAATTTTCTTGAATATATCCAATACATCCGTTTAATGTATGAGTTTAAATTCAAAATTTTCACCTAAATTTTATTTTAAAAAAATAAAAATTATAATTAAATTAATTAATTTTAACTTTAAATTTAATTTATAAATCAAACGAATACAAATCATTTATAAAGAAGAGACAAGAAATAAAAAAAAAATGGAAAAAACTATGTTGATAAAACGATATCCAATCTTGCTAACTTTTGTCGTAGCATCAGACCAAGAATCGAACACGTCCCCACGTCTAGAATTTCCTCCAAAAAAAAAAAAAGAAAAAAACCCAAATAAATTGTGTGGCCTTTTGTGTGGGACCCATGAAATGTTGGCATTTACACCCGGTTTGGTTGTGGGCCGGTGACTACCGGAGGTTTCCTTGGATTCTTCCCGTTACTCGCTTTTTGGTGGGTTTTTATTTTATTTTATTTTATTTTTCAAACCAAAAGGTTCAAAATTACACTACCAAAGAATATTAATTTTGTCCCTGTTACTCCAAATCCACCTCTATATAAACCCTGCCTGCACTTCTACTCCAACTTCCTCCAGATTCCCTCTTGTTCTCTCTCTAGATATATGCATACATACAGAGAGAGAGAGAGAAGGAGATATATATGGAGTTTATATATGTGTACCTTGTTAAGGGAAACTAATTTTGGTTAAAATAAGGTTAATAATTAATTTGTTAGTTAAATTTAGTTTTTCTTAGATATATTTTGTCGTTGATGGTGAAGATGACGAAGAGTCCCCAGAGTGAGACGGTGAAACCCGACAGAAAGACGATCGAGAAGGACCGAAGAATACGCATGAAAGGCCTGTGCCTAAAGCTCGCTTCACTCGTTCCTCAGCACCACTATAAGCACCACCCTAAGCACCACCCTAAGGTAATCAATAATCGGCAAAATTTCACTTTGGCAATGATTAGTAATATTTGTATTGCCAACTGTGACATCGATATGATTCGCGGGATTTTTCACGTACAGGTTTCTGAATGTCAGATTTTACAAGTTCTAACAAATACGATGAAGCTAAACAACATTAATTCTTTGGCTCGTTACTAAATTCGCTTAATTACTAACCAATTTGTTCCTTTTGGACTGGTCAGCAGATGTTGACACAACAAGATCAGCTCGATCTTGCAGAGTCATACATAACCCATTTGAGGCAAAGAATAGAGAAGCTGAAGGAGAGAAAGGAAGAAGCAATCAGGTCCTTAAACGGAGATAACAAGAGCGGCGCTGTTTTCGACGAGAGGATGAGGATCTGCCCGAGGTTGCCGGTGATGGAGTTAAAGGACTTGGGTTGTAGCATGGAAGTGATTTTGATAAGCGGTTTGCAGAAGAACTTCATGTTGTATGAAGTTATCAGTGTTCTTGAGGAAGAAGGAGCTGAAGTCGTTAGTGCTAGCTTTTCTGTTGTGGATGACAAAATTTTCCACACACTCCACGCTCAGGTGAATGCAACAATCTGTATATTTAATATCTTAGTTTGGAAAAAAGAAAAGACATAGTCGACTTTAATAAATTCAATGTTATATTATTAAGGTTTTATAGCTACAACAGACTGTCAAATTTTATCAGTTTTACTTATTTCTTCATTTTGATACGACTAATTAATTAAGAAATAAACATGATTAAGATGAACTGTAAAAGCTCCCAAAAAACAGTACATGCGCATTTGTTTATATCGGACCATACTGCTAGTTATGATCTACTGTCGATTAGTGAACAAATTTTGGTGATTACAAATGAATTAGCCTTTCATCCATAGAAATTAACTGTTAAACAAATAAGGAGCGTTTTTTACTATTTATATCTTTCAAATTCTATAATAAGTTCTAAATTTTAAAAATTCATAATTTTACGTATGTAAATCCAAATGAGATAATTATTTTTTAATTATATAAAATTTTGAAGGAAATGAAACAAAATTTGTATAGATAGTTTTTTTGAATAAATTTTTAAGTCTAAAACATATTTTTCAAAACTTATTTAAAAAAAAAAAAAAAAAACTCCAAAACTACCAAATGGAACCTAAGAAATATTATGTTGACAAAGTTTAATTTTCTTTTAAATGAAATTTACAGGTGAGACTTTCAAGAGTTGGAGTAGAAACCACAAGGGTATGGCAAAGACTGCAGGACTTGATTTACTGAACGAACCTTGGAAAACCTACGAAGTACTGCGAACAATCTTATATATATATATATATATAAAATATATATATAAGAAGATTAGCTCCAAATAAAAAGAGTGCTATTCCATGGGAATAGATTTAAGTGAAATTCCCCCGATGGCCACGCCATTAGACATTTATCACTTGCGATGGTGAATTGGGGGACCAGGCATTTCATGAAATAGTAGTATATAGGTGGAGTTTAATTTCATTAAGTTATGTTGGTAAGTACATAATTATTATCATGTTACTTCTCCCTAGCTATAATATTAAATACATAATTATGCATATACATATACATATAAATACCATGGAAATTGTTTTTCCTCTTCATGTAATCTAGCAGTTTACCACACATAGATGTTATTCATTTTTCTTTTTGTACAATATAATGTACTTATTTTTCAAATGATTAATGCATGGAGAGTTGCTATTTGCTAGATGTTGAGTGAACTAAATATATATGAGGTAATTTTACTTTATTTTGTTGATTTTCCCTTACTAACTTATTAGTGTTTTCAAGTTTCATGCTTTAAAAAAAAAAAAAAAAAGATTTACCAGCCAAACGAGAAACGGAAGGGGATAGTAGGTATTTTAGAAATCAAATTAGCACGCCCCATATTTAGTTGGAAAATTTTGTGATATGTTGAGCAATAAAGAATATGAACTATGAGATTTTTCCTATTTAAAATGGTTTTTTTTTTTTCGAATCTGAATAATTTTAATGTGATTCTATAGTTAACAACATAGTATAATTTTTAGAAAATTCCTTGAAAGCAAAGGGGAATTGAAATATCCTATCAACAACAAAAAAGTTTATTTATTATAAATCTAACATTATCTACTTTTAAAAGTCAATTTTCATTAAATTTTATCAAATATATAATACATTTTCTTATGATATAATTGTGAAGTGATCAAATATTTAAAAACATTTGCAAGCGAATGAATTTGTTCAATTTCCCTTTTTTCCTGTATATTCATATCCCATATCCTCTTTTTCAAAAACCTATTTTTCAAAAATAATATATGTATTATATATGGCTGGACCTTCCACCTTCGCAGAAGAGTCCCATTGAAAGGTCCTTGAAGATATAAGTACGGTGAACCCCGCGTCCTAAAAACTGGTAGTTTTATTTTAAACGTATTGCGTCTTATGTTACCTAAAAAAACTAAAAGCAACACAAGGTCAAATGCTTTGTTGAAAAGTCAAAAGTCAAACGTCAAAAGTCAATTCAAGCACGTTTACTTTCTTTCTTTTGCTAATCGTCTTAGCGCGTAAAGCGAAGCGTACTATCAAAGAAGGAATTTTTTATTTTTTTTCCTCCTCCTGGTTCATCTTCTTGTAATTTTGGATAATGAAACGACTTCTGTGGTCCATACAGTCAACACAACACCCAACGATGTTCCAAAAATGATAATGTTTTGTGGGTACTAAAAAAATATATTAATCTGCCACTACGTTTTGTTGCGTGTATGGCATTGGTTCTTTAGACGTTGATAGAAGTTAAGTAGAAGAAGAGTCTGGCTGAAAAGCCACATATATAGCGAGAATGTGGATCACATGGGTCAAAAAGGGTTTCTCAATAAATAATAAATGTCCACTTTGTATTAACAAGTATTGTGACCGAAGCAAAATTAATTATATAATTATATTTCTTTTCATATGACATAATTAATGACGGGCAAACTAAGGACTTATAGAAGAGGATCGATACGTTATTTGAGAGATTAAAAATAATTAAAATAATATAAATTAATGATAAAAATTAGAGGAAAAAAAAGCCAAAAGTCCCGTTGATAGAGAAAATGTGGATCACATAAATCAAAAAGGGTTTTCTAAGAAAAAAACAATTATGCACTTTATACTAACTATATAATTATATTTCTTTTTGTGTGACATAATTAATGATAGGAGGATTGAAACCTTATTTGAGAGGTTATATATGATTAAAATAGTAAAAGTTAATACTAAAAATTGAAGAAAAAGACAAAAAATATAGCAATCCATTCGGATGTATTCGAATCCACTCCCATACAAGCCCTAAATGGACTTTGCTAAATTAGAACTGCTATAAACTCAATGTTGATGCTCCTATGTAAGATTCCACCCGAATTTTTTTTTTTAATGTGACAGCTTTAGCTAAAGAATTTGGATGATATCATTGTTGCTTGATAGGTTGAAGCTAAAGCCTTAGCTTTAAGTCTCATTTAGGTAATGGATTTGTGAATACGGCTTTGTTTGTTTCAAATATTTTGATCATATGAAGTTTGGAATGAAATGAAATTTTAGGTTGAAATTCGTTGATTTTTCAAAAACTAATTATAATTTTTGATGACTTTTTAGAAAAAGACAAAATTGAGATAAAAAATTTGTGTTTGAACTCAAGTTCTAAATACCCTTGTACATGCTAAAAATTTACGGTCAAATAAAATTCAATTTAATTAGTAAATGTTCATTAAATTGATTTGGATAGGTCATTGGACACTATGAATGAGAACAAGCAAATCAATCAAAACTAAAAGAAGTAAATAAAATGCATAAAAATAAAAGATATCAGAAATTTACAGAGTTTTACTGGGATATGTTACGTCCTCTGTAAGAGTTTTTAATTATGATTAACCAAAGTATAAGATACAAATAAGCTCTGTATAAATTTTGGCAAAGTAATGGTATGTAAAAACGATGTTCAATTTGAGGGATTTCTTCCCCTATTTATAAAGGGAAAGTAATTGGTGATGGTCTCTAAATTTAGGAACTTAATGGACTATGAATCCATTTCCTAAGTTATTAAGATCATAGGTTTCATGTGGATATGATCTGAGATGAAGACTAAATTCCTAGGGATGTGACCCCTTAAGAACTATCTGGCACCCACCACTATATCAAACATTAATATGTGGCAAGAAAGTTTTATGTAACGGGAATTGAATGCTAATTACGTGAGCAAATGATCATCGAACGCTGGTTTAAAATAACATCTAAGCTTTCTGCTATGGTCATCAAATGATGATCATGATAGTCCTGATAATCAAACAATCGATAATTGAAGAGATAACTAAGCTTACTGAGTGAACGAAGTTCAACCTCAAAAGTTAGCCACCCACTCTGTTAAGTACTTGTACTTGGTAAAGTGTTTTTTGCTTGCCAAACCAATAATCATTAAGATGGAAGTTCACCCGCTACCTGATATTGGCGATGATCAATGAAAATCAACTTTACACATGGCAAACTTTCATTTGTTCACTAGAAACTATAGTTACTTTTGCACTTTGAAATTTGAAAAGATAAGCTATAATTACTTTTGGCAAGAATCTCAAAAGTCGTGAACTCTTAGCCATTAGATCGAGTCATGCTGATTGACACTGAGCTGTTAGATTGGTTATGAGGGATTATTACCCCTGGGTTTTCTTTTCCCCCCTGTAATATGTCATTTCCAAAAGCAAAAAACAGAGTCCTTTGAGTTGTGAATATAATTCTCTTGCAAGCATCTATTTCTTTATTGATCTTTTAGCTCTAAAAATTCTTTTTTTTCTTGCGTTTTCGAGTGTTTTGGTATAGGTTTAGTGCATTTTCACTGAGGATTTTGCATGATCTGGGTTTTATTTGGTATTTCCTAGTTTTAGGTCTAGTGTTTATGTTTTTCTTAGGTTTGAGTTCTTCAAAAACTCATAAATTTACAAAAGAGAATCTTTTAGATATAGTAAAGTTTAAAGTTTGATCTCTTCATTATTTATAGAAAAAAATTGACAAGGGTAAATCTTTAATGGAAGAAGAGTTTAGGACATTAAGTTTCTAGACGTCAAATTCTCAGAATCGAATAAAGAAGATTTAGATGACTAAAAAGCAAAGGAGATACTCGAATACTTTAGGCAAAGTAGATGAGTGAGAGGAGAGCTGAAGGGGTTCTTCATCTAACGTTGGTCCAATAGGAGAAGATAGAATAATGCAAGTGAAGGGATTAGGGGCTACTTATCATTCTATTGATTGCTCAATAATCGAGATCTCCACGACGGTTAAGTAACAAATGCTTCTTGATGATGAAAAACCCTCAGCTAGTTCTGACAGAGGTTGGTTTAATAAAGATCAAGGGGAAGTATGGTTTCCTAACAAAGTTTGACTTCGACTACCTTTTCCAGATAAGCAGAGGAACATCGTCTCTGAGGGATGGATCTGTATGTATTAGATCTAATTTGAATATGGATTGTGATTGCCAATTCATCCCCTTATAATTCAATGCATGTACAATTATCAGTTAGCGATCCCATAACTGATACCGAATATGATGCGGGTATATTTGTACCCCATCATGATAACATAAGTGGCAGGTGTCGAACTCATGGTTGAGGATTTTCTCAGCTTGTACCACCTAAAGCAAAATCCTCATGACTTTAGTCGCTACTCGATGGTGGCATGATTAAAAAATTAAATTATCGGGGACATGAAGAATGCCGATAGGAATTAGATAAAGCAATACTTCTTCATGATCATTAATAGGAAGTCGATAGGCCCTTTGGATAAATACCCATGATATCCTCTTTAAGGCAAGCTTCATAAGTCATAGGGCATTGCATCGAGCGTTGTTAACCAATTATGTGTTTCATTGATTAATTAATCTTTTTGTTGTAGGCAAGGATCACAAGAATGCTCCTTCTCCTTGCTCAAATTTTTAGCAAAGGTCAATATCCTGAGGTTAGTAATAAATCGAGAGTTAGAGGACTTCATCCCATAAAGGTTTTGTTGCTCAATCCTTTAAAGAGATTTGTAAAGATCTCATTAAGTATAGTAAAGAAGTTACTACCTTAGGTTAATTGGCCTTTTGTAATCAAAGCAGCATTAAGGCAACTATTAGGTAACTCGTTGTTCATCGATTTACTTACTAATGAAGAAGCCTTGGTTGTAGATTGAGTTTTGGACACTATAAATATGAACCTTTCTTTCGCCAAGGACATCATTGCTAAAAGACAAATAGAGAAAGCTGCTACCAAAGTTACTATTGAAAAGGCTAAGGTGGCTATCTTAGACTCCTTTAGCCCCCTTTCCAGTAATTGAATCGAGCGTTGAACTGTCAGAGTAGGAGAAAGTATTCGAACTGCCCCCAAGGAAAATAGGGAAACGAAGAAGAAGAGGGTAGACATTGAGGCTGGAATGAGCAAGAAGGTGGCTCCCTTTCAAGAAATGAGGGTTCAACAAATTGGTCAGATGACAAAACCAACCATTGAGAGTAAGCAAGAACAACCCATAATCAACTTGTCAGAGGGGGTGAACATCTTTAATGACAAGTCTCTGGCTGCAAGGATTTTGTATCAGCTGGTTCTCAGGGGTGATCAAGCATCAATCAGACATGGTTCACTGAGGGAGCAATTCAATGATTAGGCCTTGAAGGAGTTCAAGGTACGTATCAAAAATTGTTCGGTATAGACTTTTAAGGTTTACCTTTGACTTAAATGACCTGTTACACATACTTTGTAGGGCGTGGTTAAAGGAGTGTGACGCCTTAATTTTTATTTAAAAGTCAATATATAATTTAAATAAAATTAGTGTGCCAAAAATTAATTAAAAATCTTTTGGAAACCCTAGGTTGGTTTCCTAGTCAAATTCCACTCAAAAAGTCAACAATTTTGACTTCAAAAACCCTAAAATATTCGGCTATTACTTGAGATTTTTAATTAAAATTTAAATCCCACAAATCCAAGGAGGATTCAATTCAAATTTCATCCCTTAAATATAAAGAAGAAATTCGGTCATAAAGTGTAGGAAATAAAGGAGATTTTATTTGAATTAAAAACTAGGTCAAAACTCAATCAAAATTCAAATTATTTTTCCTTAAAAACTAATGGGTAATTTTGGTCACTTAAGGAGAAATAAGGAGAGAAAAAAACCTAGCCTCAAAACAGCACAAAGTTTCCCCTTTTGCCCCTCAAAATTTTTGGCCAAGCAAGGAAGAGAAAGGGAAAGAAAAATCTAGTATAAAAACCCTCTTTTAACTCTCATTTACCTTTCCTTCCTCTCCCAAAATTCGGCCAGCCTCCCCTTCTTTCCTCTCTGAATTTTTCTCTCCTAAAACACACCAAAACAGCAAGCAAAAACCTACCTAAAGGCAGCTCAAAGATTCAACAACTTTTGAGACAAAAACAAGGTGAGAAATCAACTTTTTCCTTCCTTCTCCTTTTGATTTTAAATCTGAAATTTTTATGGTTTTTCTCCACTATTTTCCCTACTGTTTTGAAGACTCCAACACTCACACAAATTCAACCAAAAAGGAGACCAAGCATCAAAAATAGTGCAGCACAAACAAGGTGTGATTTCTCTCTCTAAAACCCTAAAAATTTTACCTCATTGATCCCCTTTCAAAAACCCTATTATCACATGTGAAAATTTTATGATTTTTGCCAATTTGATTCTTAGGTTGTGTGAATGACATATAAATAAGGTTCTCCACGAAATTTCATGATCGTTGGATGAAAATTGAATTAGTTTGAGGCTAATTGAAATTCAGACAGGAAAAACGGAAATCTAGAAAATTACCATATGAACAGTAAATTTTTGTCAGCCATAACTTGAGTTTTAAAAATGATTTTTGAGTAAATCTTGAGCCTAAAATTAAATTCAAGATGTCCCCTAAATGCCTGCAAAATTTCAGAACCAAACTCATCCGTTGGCCTAGTCAAAATATTTTTCTAAGATAGGTAGACAGAACTGCCAGTTTTTGAACTGAAACTGAAATCCTAATTTTATGCCTAAAAACAACCCCTCGGATTTTGGCCTAATTGAATGACTAAACGATGCCTAAAAATTATAAAAATTATATGAAATTAAAGCTACGGATGTCTAGTTTAACATATTAAAAATTTAGAATTTTTGGGATCAAAAATGAATTAATATTGATTTTACAGTCAGCCTAGATCAGTCTGTCCATGTCCAGTAATATCCTAACTTAAGGTTTTTCACAAATTTTAAATCCCAAATGTTTACTAAACATTTTAAAATCCTTTTGTGGTATACTAAAATGATTAGATGATTAGGTCTAGACCCAAACTGATCATATGTTATGATTATAGGATTTATTTGACTTGCTTGATTCGTGGATCACGTTGTTGCTACGCTTGTGCAATAATCGAGGTAGGACTTTCCAGCCTTTTCTGGGAGTAGTCAAGTGTTTTAAATTTCCCTGTTTTATCGATGGCATGTTGTTTTCAGTTTATGAAATTATTATACTGTTTTGATGAAATAAACGCATGCAACGTGTTTTGTAATAAATGTGTATTTTAAAGCGTGTTTTGATTAATGGCATAATATAACTTGGTAAATACCATCTTTTGAATAATCCGGTGAACATATTTGAGCTCTAGTTCACGATCATTGTAAATGATGCGTGCGTCCTAAAGTTGACGCTATGGGGGAAGGTCCCTAAACCTGCGCAGGGTCGTTCGGCCTATTTAGACCGTAACGAGATGATCTAGGATAATTCAATTCGAGGCACGTATATTATAGCTACGACAAGTCCTCACTCAAAATATGATGGTTTATTTTAATGATTTAATTTTTTTTAATATTGGGGCACGTATATTGCAGCTACGCTAAGTCCTCAGCAGAATAAAACGTGTATTAAAAATGTTTTCACGAAATTGTTGATTATTTTTGGGAATGATTATTATGCCATGTATTCTTAAATTGTTGATTATTTTTGAAAACGAATATTATGTCATACTTTTAAATGTTACCTGTTTAATCCACCTTTGTTTCTGTCCTACTGAGCCAGTGCTCACGTCCCTTTTCTTTGTGATTTCGAAATGACTACTTCCAGGTGCGGGAGGTAGCAGTTCCGAAAATCGTTGAGCTATCCATTTCTACCAAAGATGATACTTTAAGTTTGGACTTTATTTCACGTTAGTTAAATTTCATGCTTTGGAATATTTTATGGTTGGTAATTTCTTTTGAAGACCGATTTTGTGTTTGGTTTCCGCATTAAAAATTATTTATTTTCTACTTTATTTTATTATGTGGTTATGATGCTACCTTATAAATAATTAGGCTTAGTTAAATTATAATGTTGACCCGCTTTTCGTAATAAATGTTTTTCCTTAAATCTCGGGTTGATATTATGATTTGGCTGCCGTGTCACGTGTCTAAATTTTGGGCCGTGACAAGGAGCTTCCATCTTTTGCCAGGTGGATGACGAGCGGCAAAATGTCCTTGAAAAGCTTGAGTTTTAAAAGCACATTAACCTTCAACTCGTCAATTTGCGTAAAAAGGTGAATGATGTTGTGAACCTTCTATTAGAGAGGACTCAGGAATAGGAGAATGTAATGAATGAGCTTAAAGAAGGTGTTGAAATCTCTAAAAGATGGATCAATGAGCTTGAGTCATTGAATGCTAGTCTCAATGATGCCAATGCTGATCTTTTAAAGTCATTTACGTTGAAGAACGCAGAAATAGAAGAGCTAGTCACTTGAATGGTTAGATAGCATGAGAAGTCGACCTTGAAAGCTCATTACGAGCTCTTTAAGGAGTATAAATCGAGAATTCATACCTAATAGGCTGTGAATGGAAAGATCAAAATGTATGAAGAGCTTATTAAAGACGAGGCTTCTATAACTCTATTGTCAATCAATCAAACTATTATTAAAGTCAATAAAGAAGTTCTTCTTGCCAAATTAGCCAATTAAAACTTGTAAACTTTTTTTTTCTTTTTTTTGTGCTTTAGGTTGTATGCCAAGTATTTTTGAAAAATGGTAGTAAGACTAAAAATTGTAATTAATTCAAACATCAACTGGGCCTTGTTTTGATTTAGAATTTGATTCGCAATTTGGTAGTGAATGTTTTATGCAAACTTTGAACTCATCGTAACCATTAGTCAAAGTGAAGTTGTGATATATACATATCAAGTTGAGCTAAGGTACATGGTTAATCACATGTCGAATTCCATCACTATGTTTGGGCTAGGAATGATTAGCAATGGCGTAATCCTAAATTCAATTTGCAAAGTTAAATTTGTAAATTTATTTCATCTAAAGCCAAGTGAGTTAAACTTTAGCTAATCATTGTCGATAGGTAGACTATGAGGAATTTGCATTGTTCTTATTGAAATTCACGAGGTATTTGCTCTTGAAGTACTTGGCCAACATTAAAGAACAACAGCATAATAACAACACAATTGTAGATAGTCATTGAGTTATCGAATGAACTCGCTAAACTCATGAATACGAATATAGTGTTCTCATCACTGTTTGAACAAATAGGTTTTATTTTAATAAAAGGACTGGACTCGTTTATAGTTGTATGAGTTACCTACGTATCTATGTTTAAGGATCAAGCCTTAACATAATTCGATTGTTACAATGTAATGGCATCGACATATGTAGTTCATGAAGACGAATATTATGCATAAAGGATCAATTTAGAAAAAGTACTATAATTCTTTTACAAAGTTCATGAATTGATGAATTACATGACACAAGGAATAAAAGAACATATAGGTTACAAGTAGTACGTCCTAAAATGATGAGCGTTCTAGCTGCAACTGACTTTTGTTTCGTCAAGCATTTCAAGCCTAAAGACTCTTGGACAAACAATGTTCGAAACTCAGTTAGGACCTTCCCGGTTTACCCCTAGCCTACTGGAGTTTAGGTCTATAGTGTTTTGAAATACTCGTCGAAGGATGAGATTTCCTTCGTTGAAAGCTTTTGGCTAAACTTTTGAGTTGTAGTAGCAAACGGATGATAGCTGGTAGTTTGTCATTTGTACTAATGCTCTGTTTCTTCATTCATCAAGTGAATCAAGCTCATCTTGGAGTATTTCATGATTTTGATCTTCTTTCTCGAAGGTAAACTCTCGTTAAAGGCTTAAGACACCAAAATCTGTAGGAATGATTGCTTTAGAACCGAACACAAGTGAGAAAGAGGACTTACTAGTTACATGCCTAGGAGTGCTACAGTATACCCATAACACATTGTGGAGTTGTCGGTCCATCTACCTTTGTGAGCCTTTAGTTTTTTCTTCAAATTTTGCACGATAGTCTTGTTCGTTACTTTAGCCTGGCCATTTTCCTATGAATATCAAGGAATTGAAAAACTAACCTCAATATTCCAATGAGCATAAAATTCTTTGAGCTTTCTAAAGATGAACTGTGAACCATTGTTAATCACTATCTCCTAAGGAATGCTGAACATATATGTAATGTTCTTTCAAATGAATGTCTCAACATCTGCATCTTTGATATTGGCATATGTTTCAGCCTTGACCCATTTTGTAAAGTAGTCTATTAGGACAAACAAATATCTGCATTTTCCTAAAGTAATTAGAAGTGAATTAACAATGTCCAGTGAGAATTTTATGTAGAGATATAGCGATTTGATGCTCGATAACAGTTGGTGGATGGTTAGCTAATGCCTCTGGCATGCATTGTACTTTTTCATAAACACCTCACTATTGGCGAACATGGTTAGCCAATATTATCCTTGGCATTAGGTTTTATTTACTAGTAATCGTCTACCTTAAGGATCAACAATAAAGCTTCTCGTTGATAATTGAGAAGCACGCTGTAAAGCATTTGAGTTTACGAGCTTCTTACTTACCTTCAAGAATATCATAATTTTACAAGTACTTTAGGATGGGTGCTTGCCAATCATTGGATTCTTTGATGGCAATTGATAAACTGAGTGAGATGCTTGGTGATTTGATAAACCCAACATGGATTGTTTGCTTTAAAATAGGGTTTGACATTGAGCTAAGGCTATCAAATGCATCCACAAATGCATTTAAGCTTTAAAAAATCTACGCGAGCGTACACTAGTCAAACTGGGACTTCAGTGATTGAATGAGCACAAGGTAGCCTTTCATTAGAGTATCTTTCATGGAATGTTCTCCATTCATTTCCTTTATGATCAATTGAGAATCGCTTTGCACTTATTACTTGCACAAGTCTCAATCTGGTTATCAAGGCTTCATATTAAGCTTCGTTATTTGATTCCTTGAATCCCAACCAAAAGAATTACTTAATAACTTCATTCGTAGGGAAAGTTAAGCATATGCTACTCTGAAACCTTTGACATTTGATGATCCGTCGACCATAAGGATCTATTCAGAATTTGATTATTTCTTGTTCTTTTGAATACCTAGTGCTAATTCAGCAACGAAATCGATAAGTACCTGGGATTTGAGGTTCGTTCTCGTTCAATACTCGATGTCGAACTCATTGAGCTCAATAGTCTACTTTGTAAGCCTACTAGAGAGATTAGGGCTATGAAGTATCACTTATAGAGGATAAGTGGTCTTAACCATAATGGTATGTGAATAGAAGTAAGGTCTTAACTTCCTTACAGTGGTTATTACAGCCAAGGCTATATTTTTGACAAGGAGATACTGTTTCTTGGCATTAAGTAATTACTTGCTGATGTAATACATTAGTCACTGTTTTTTAATCTCGTCTCAAACTAAAACTGCACTGGTTGTGGCTTTAGTCACCAAAAGATACAACCTTTGATGAGCTTCAATAAGATAGGCAAATTGGATAGGTACCGCTTGAGTCCTTGGAATACCTTTTCATAATCTTCTGATCACTTAAACTTTTTATTACTTTTAAGCAGTTGGAAAAAAGGCAAGCATCGATCAATCAATCGGGAGTTAAATCAATTGAGAGTCATAATTTTCCCAGTGAGTTTCTGAACTTTATGTTTATTTTTTAGTGAAGGCATGTTTGTCAATGCCATAATCTAGTTAGGATTCACCTCGATTTCTCTTTGAGTCACCAAGTAACAAGTAAACTTTTGATGATGCTCCGAATGAACTCTTCAATGGATTCAAACACATGTTATACTGTCAAAGTACAAAGAAGCAATCTATAAGGTATAAGATGTGTTATTCTGCTTGTATGGATTTTACTAGAATGTCGTTAATATATACCTCCATTGTTCGACTCAAACTATTCGCAAACATCATGTTCACCAACTGTTGGTAGGATTCTCCAATATTTATTAAACTGAAAGGCATCACCTTGTAGTAATAGATGCCCGTTTTGGTAACAAGTGAATTCTTTTCTTGATCAACAGGATGTATAAGAATCTGGCTATATCCTGAAAATGCATCCATGAGGAAAAAGAGTTCATGGCCTGTAGTTGTGTCAACGAGGCGATTGATGTATGGGAGAAGGAAGTTGTTTTTTGGGCACACTTTGCTCAAATATATAAAGTCACTATAAATTCACCATTTATCATTTTTCTTCTTCACTATGACAATGTTCACCGACTAATCTGGATATTGCACTTCAAGAATAAATCTTTCTTGAATAAGTTTTTGAACTTGTCGTTGGTGATCTTACTGTGCTTGATGTTTGACTTCCTCATCTTTTGTTTCACTAGCTTGTGGTTAGGGTCGACATTAATCTGATGAGCAGTCATGCTAGGATTAATTCCGGACATGTCTTCGTAGGACTAGGCAAAGTAATCCCTATTGTCGACGAGAAATTTTGCAAGATCCATTTAGATCATGCTATCAAGTATCAAGTCGATGCTGAATCGTTTACTGGTGTCTTCTGGGTCAAACTAGACTTGGTCTAATAACTCTACTTTAAACATTGTTCAATCGATTGAACCCTTAATTACCTATAATTCCTATGAGTGGGCTTCATTCTTCATCTTCATTGAGATTAGATAATAGGTTTAAGAAGCCTCTTGGTTGCCTTGAATCTCGCAAATCCCATGCTTGGTCAGGAATCGAAAGCATTGATGATAAGTAAAGGGAATTATCTTCACTGTGTGGATCCAAGGTCTTCCCAAGATGATATTATAAGCAGATGGGCAATTCTTGACCAAAAAGTGAGTTAACTTGTTCTCACTTGTGGCGAACATGGGAAGTTTGATTTCTTCCCAAAGTTGTGGTTTGCCATTGAAACTGACAAGTGTTGTACTTGTTTTCTTGATATCTTTCTCATCAATCTCCATTTCTCATAAGGTTGACAGAAAAAACACATCAATTAAGCTCCTGTTATTGACAAGTGTTTTGCTTACATCACAGTTAGACACATCAAGTGTCATGATGAGTGCATCATCATACGACCATCTTAACGCTTAAGCCTCGCTACTATGGAAAGTGATTGAGTGCTTTGTAGGGTGACAGGCACTAGTTGTGTAGCTTTCCTGTAGTGTACTTTAATCAAAGACATGGTTTCTCCATTATAAATAAATTGCTCATAGATAACGTCAATTGTTTTTGCACCAGCAATGGGGATGGAATCTCCTCAACTAGTTTGATTTGTTTGGCACTTGACTTGGCCTCTAAACCATAAGTCTTTCTTTCTTTTTTGCTGAATAACTGCCTCAAATGTTCCTTATTTAGCAGTTCTATGATCTTTACTTGGAATGCTCGATAATAGATAGCATGGTGGCTATGGTCATTATGGACTTCACAGTAATTGGTCATGTCACGTGCAACATTCTTTAGGAGCTTCTTTGGCTAAGTCACATAGTCCTGCCCCTTGAGATAAGTAACTAACTTTGATGTTTAACACATACTTTAGAGGGGAAAGAGGCCTGCACAATTCCCTTTTCAAAGGTCATTCTTCATTGCGTTCTTACCTCCTAGGACTCCTCATTCTCTCATTCTAATTATTTGTGATTCAACCCTAAAAGCTTGAATCTTGTCTCTTCTCCAAGCAAGTTCCCTCTCTACACACTCGTTTTTTTTTTCAAGGTTGATGAATCCCTTGGCCCTATGCAAGGCATCCTGAATGTTCACTGGATATTTGGAGCAAATCTCGTTTTTAAAAAGAGATCTGTGTAGCAGTCCCCAATTTAATGCTTCACGACTATCCCATCATATAGCCTATAGATTTCAGAGATTGCCTTACTAAACTGCTTAATGTTAGCACGCAAGGTTTTGTTAGGACCTTGTACAACACTCCATAGGTCTTTGGTAATCTTATCAGATTGGATATGTGTTGTCTACACAAAATCAAGCTATGCAAGTGCATGTGTCGTAATCAAGTAATAAAGTGATCGAGTCGAGTATTGTCCCACAGAGAAAGTTATTACTACAAATCTTACTAAAAAGTAAATCAAGTACTTGTAAAAATTGATCAAAGCTAAATGAAATTAGACTTGCTGTAATGAGATACAATAAAAAGGCCTAATTGATGTGCTTGATATACTGCCAGATATGAAATGAGTGAGATTTAAATATACTGCCAGCTGTGTTTTGACTTGTCAACCTGGTTTACTAAACTCTACCCAGTTGCTCCAACAATGTTGCAGCATTACCTGAAATCAAGTCTCCTTGCCATTTTACTCTAATCTTGCATTTCCATTCTACTCAAAGTATGACTTTTCTTTCCAACGGCCTTTTAACATTCTTACCCTATAAAACACTTCAAAACATCAAAAGCATATATGAAAATTTAATTTCAATACTCTGAAATAAAACTTTAAACCTAAAACTTAAAAACTGCTTACTTGAACCATTAATTTACTAAAAACTCATAGGACAAAGCACATTTTTAAATTCAAAACGGCTATGATAACTCTATTTCCTAGAGTTATCAATATGGATTAAGTAATATTATGCATAATTTTTTTTGTCAACTCCTCGACGGAATCGATAAATTTTAGGGGAAGATTACAAAACCATCGAAGGGTAAACCCTTTCAAACTCTATGTAAATAGCTTGCACATCATGTCATTGAGCATCTAGAATGGCATGGTCATTGACTCGATAAGGTGCTTGTACTATATAATGTGGTCATACAGATCGAAGAGTCTGTCGAGTCATGGAAAGATCATGTTTTCAAACTTTGAGTTATGAGTGCTTATGATTCTTCTAGTTAAGGGAGTTATTTGCAAATCCCTCGTAAGATCATTGATTCCGAGCATTGAACTGGTAGCTTTGTGTAGTTGTGAAGTGAATCGTTGTTCCATTTGAGTCAACCTTTCTGTCGTAATCATTTTCATAACGTTTTCGATGTTTATAGTACCTGGGGGAATAGGACTGAGAGGCAATGGTGGCAATACTAGTGAGTACTATATGCATCTTGCATTTGCCTTTCATACTTTGGCACCAATCTATTGCTCTTTATCCGAACATTGAGCACTTGAAATAATGTGGCCCCCAGTGTTGAGAGCAAATGCATATGGTCAATTGGGCTGTAGTTGGCTTTAGCACCTTGCACGTTGCTTGGCGTTGCATGTTGCCAGCCTCTAGTGATGGCGACTATCGAATGCCTAGCATAAGGGTAGTAATAGTATGAGCCATATACCTGCTGCATGCTTATAGCGGTGAATTATCCATGAAGTGCATGATTCTCTATGGTGATGCTTTAGAGTTGCTGCTGTTGGTATTCATATCTAGTGGTCAATTGCTTGACTAGGCATTTCAGGTTGGCGAGTTCAAAATTCTAGCCACCAGGCGACTCTTCATACCTCTATTGTACCAATAATGCCTAGCAACTGGTTCTAAGATATTGTCATGTGGGCGACAGTTGATGCCGCGATGAAGACACAATTGATTTGTTGATCCTTAGTATAAGATGACCAAATGCCCCATGGTGGGCACCAAACTGTAGATGCCAGAAATCTATGGTTAAATAAAATTCAATTTAATTAGTAAAGGTTCGTTAAACTAAATCGGATAAGCCCTGGATAAGAACAAGCAAATCAATCAAAACTAAAATAATAAATAAAATGCATAAAAATAAATGACACTAGAAATTTAAAAAAGTTTATTGGAATATACTACATCTTCTATGAGAGTTCTTCACTATGATCAGCTAAAGTATAAGATACAAATAAGTTCTATATAAATTTTAGTAGAGTAATGGTATGTAAAAACAATGTTTTGTTTGAGGGATTTCTTCCCTTATTTATAGAGGGAAAGTAACTGGTAATGGTTCCTAAAATTTAAGGACTTAGTGGACAATGAATTAACTTCTAAGTTACTGAGATCGTGGGTTCCATATGGACACGATCTGAGATGAAGATCGAATTCCTAGAGATATGGCCCCTTAGGAATTGCCTAGCACCCACCATTATATCGAACGTTAATATGTTGTAAAAAAGTTTTACGTAACTAGAATTGAATGCTAATAGCACAAGCAAAAGATCGTCGAACGCTAGTCGAAGATAAAATTTAAGCTTATCATCATAGTCATTGAATGATGATCATGTTACTTTCGATAATCAAGTTATCGATTACTAAAGAGAAAGCTAAGCTTATTGAACAGTTC
The DNA here is from genome assembly GCA_035233585.1 of Antiaris toxicaria. Taxonomy (NCBI): domain Eukaryota; kingdom Viridiplantae; phylum Streptophyta; class Magnoliopsida; order Rosales; family Moraceae; genus Antiaris; species Antiaris toxicaria. The sequence continues at coordinate 7,167,020 of CP141155.1, forward strand.
GCAGATACTTGGTGGTCGATACTCGATGATCATTGAATCAAATGAACATTAAATCTCGTAAGGATAACTGGTTCACTTACAAATTTTTAATGTTTGATAACATGACACCTACATGCGTGATTCCTAAGTGAATGAGGTTCGACCCCAACAATCCTTGAAATGTTACAAAATGTTTTCATTTGTAAATTTTAAGCAAAATTCTAAACATTATAGGGTCAATATTTTATCATCTAGATATTTTTCTATAATGCTAAATGTTTACATCTTAAATGTTTTCCTTTGAAGGAAACTAAATCAATAAGGATTTAAGCTCTCACGCTAATAGTTTTTTTTAATTAATATTATTGAATTGATTTAAAACATTTTGCATGAGAGAAAACCCTACTCATTCTGCATGGGACAATCCAAGGCATAATTGCTGAATTGGTCAATTATAAACAAACTCAATACATAATTACGGAAAAAAAATAAGTTTGTATTTGTCTTTTGGAAACTTTTTGAAAAGAAAATTAAGTAACATGAGTGTAAAAGTATTTAAGAAGGGTCATAAATCTTTATGCATTCCTCTAGTTCTCATTATTTTATTATTTTCTTATTTGTGTGGTTGTCCGAGTTCAGTTCTCTTTTTTTTTTTTTTTTGTTGAGAATTTGTATCTAATAGACAAAATACAAATCTTGACTGTGGATTTTAGGGGTATTTTGGGGAGATGCTTAGAGACACTATTTTTAAGTTGAAAAAAAGTTGTTTTGGAAAATATGTTTAGGAGAAAAAACTATTTGGAGTGAAAAAATAAAAAATTTTAAAAAAATTTTTGGAAAAAATATATCAATATGGATATTGTTTCGTTCTTCTCGAAATTCTATGTAATTTTAAAAAAATTATCTCATTTAGATTTGTATACACAAAATTATGAACTTTTAAAGTTTGGAGTTTACTATAGTGTTTTGGAGATATAAATAATAAAAAATGGTGAAGTTTTAAAAAAAAATTAGTTGATTTTAGATGTGTCCAAAACATTAACCAAACACCCGCTTAGATTATTCAGTCCTTTATTTTCGTTAGAAAATAGTACTTTTAACAGAAAAAAGAATAAAAACACTCACCACTCTCTTCTTCTGTGTACTTTCCTCTTTCTCTTTCTTCACTACAGCTCAATAATTTAGTGCCAGACCTCTAATTTCACGGGTAATATATCCCTTGAATGGATCCGGATCTAAATCCATCGTCGCAGGTAAATATCTTTGATATCTTGATAAATTAACTTGGGTAGAACTGATCTTCAATGCTAATTTCATGGAGGAGAATATCCAATCTTCGTATAAACATCATAAAAGTCAAATAATTTGATAACATAAGACAAATTCAACTTCTACCAGTGTCGTCCTCATGCCAGCCGCCGTCTACCGCTTCCGTGAGGCCTCACATAACATTGTTGTCAGTGACGTCGCAGTAGTCATTAGTATACCAAAAATTTAGTTAATATGCCGAATGGTTAACCACTAGTATACTAAAAAGTAAACCGTTGGCATACAAAAAAATAAACCACTAGTATACCCCCAAAAATATAAAATCTATAACAGAAAGTAAACCATCGTAATTGGGACATTTTGTATCCTAGAAATTTTATTTTTACAGCATAAATAAATGAAAATATTTTTCCTAAAAAAGACGACGATACTTGATATATTCATTTACATCTCCTTTTTTTTAATAATCTATCCACAAAAAATTTTTTGGCTGAAATTTTGAGATTCTCCTTTTACATAAAAATATCCATATTCTTTTTCAGAAACACAATTGCTTTACATCCAGGAGGAGAAATGTAGACAATAATTTATTCTAAAATGAAAACATTATCACCTGTATTAATATACCAAATACATAAGCTGAGCAGTCAAAATCACATAGTTGAAGCATTTTCATTTTACCTCACTCCACTTTTGCCTTTGTTTATCAAGAACAAGAGATACTAAAGATTGTACAGTTTTTTTTTTTTTTTTTAAGAGAGATTAATAATGTATTCATGTCCCCTCATTTAACGTCATGAAAGGAATTTACAGAAATCACATGTAGAATGGAAATAGGATCATAACCGTATGCCTTTAATAAGTATTGGCCAAGGTTTAAAGAATCTACCAATATCTATATGTCAAGAAGCAGATTTTGTGTTTGATGTAATTCGAATTCTTGGACGAATAACAATGAAAGCTTTTAAGTATCACAATCATGCTTTGTTGGAGAGATATTCAGTAGTTAAACTAAATATTTTGAGTGTAAATAGAGGAGATTTTGTCAAAACAAGAATTAAGGAAATTAGGTGCGCGTTTGGTTTTGTTTCCAACACAGATTTCACGATTTCCTAGGAAATCGATTTTAAAATCGGTGTGAAATTGTGTTTGGTTTGTATTGTTTTTGAAAACAGATTTCAAAACGAATCCAAAATTTCCTTTGCTCCCAATGTAAAATTGAAAACGACTAAAAGTCGTTTTCTCTGATTTCATTTTTCCCATTTCTCTCATTTCTCTGATTTAATTATTATGGTTAATTAAGATTTAATTGATATAGTAATTACTTAAATATTATGGTTATTAATTTTTAATTCATTTTTCAATTAAAAAATTTTATTAATTTTTAATTTTTGGTATTAATAATATTTTTTTTAAATCAAACATAAATATGTTTTTTATAGAATACTTATAAAATGACTGGTTTTCAAAAATATAACCAAACACAGTTTCACTTTTTTGTTTCTCAAAACATACACTCAGAAAATAAAACCAAACACAATTTCAGAAACGTTCTCAGAATTGTTTTCAAAACGATCTCAAATTCAGAGAATTTGAAAACATAACAGATTTAAAAAACAATATCAAACGCTACCTAAAGTGTTTGGTTTAGTTTCCTTTTTCATTTTTGGTTTCCTAGAATAGCTTCCTATACAATCATTTGTTTCCTAGAATAGTTCTCCTGTATGACCATTTATTTGTACATTGTATTCTTTTCGATACACAATGCAATCAAACTTTTCTTTGCTTATATGGTATTAGAGCTAAAATATTGATCCTCTTAGAGAAAGAACCAAAACCCTAGCCCTTCCTAAATACTACCTCTGCCATTATCCACCATGTTTGGCATTGTCTCTGAATCCACAATCGTTCTTGAGCAGTCTACAAATGCCCCTATAAACTTGCCAAAAGCCACTTTAATCTAGGCCCCCACTTTGGAATCTCACTCCGTCAAGATTACTACCATAAAACTAAATGGAGAAAATTTTTTGCGCTGATTCCAATTTGTACATATGTATATCTGTGGCAAGGGCAAAATCAGCTATTTGACAGGAGAGAAGAAGGAGCCTACACCCAAGGATTAAACCTACCCAATGTGGGACGTTGAGAACTCTATGGTAATGACTTGGTTGGTGAATTCAATAGAGGAAGATACAAGCACCAACTATATGTGTCATCATTTGGCTAATGAGCTTTAAGACAGTGTCAATCATATGTACTCCAACTTGGGAAATCAATCTCAAGTGTATGAATTGATGTTGAAACTTGGAGAGATGCGCAATGTGAGGATAGTGTTACTAAGTATTTTAATTCCTTGAAATGCCTTCGGCAAGATTTAGATTTGTTTATTGATTATGAGTGGAAATCCCCAAAAGATTGTAACCACTATGAGAAAAAGATAGAAGACAACATTATTTTTAAATTCCTTATCAGCCTTTATGTTGAGTTTGATGAAATTAGAGGCAGGATAATAGGCAGGTAGCCACTTTCTATTGGAGAAGTATTTTCCGAAGTTCGTTGTTAGGAAAGTCACCGCCTTGTCATGCTTGGCATAAACAACTCTAGCAATGCTATTGAAAATTCTGCCCTTTCTGCTGGTATCAATACTAACCGAACCACTTCTAAAAAACCAGATGAGAAGCCCTACATTTGGTGTGATTATTGTAATAAACCATGCCATACATGTGACATTAGCTAAAAGATTCATGGTTAACCAGCAAATTAGAAGGGATCGTATAAAGGACAGTCTAACTGCTTTCTCGCTACACATAAGGTTGAAACTATTTCCACAAAAAGCAGATGGATCACCATCTGAAGTTGTTGAAATCTAACTATGGATTGTCGAGTACTCCTAAACTTCTCTTGCTCAAATAAGTAGTGAATCTAATGCCCTAACTTGTCATCTTTCTTTTTTTTCTATTTCTTGGATCATTAATTCGGGAGCTTCCAATCATATAACAAGTTTTTCTAATTTATGTCATACTTATTACCCTTGCTCTAGTTATGAAAAAATTCATATAGCAGATGGTTCATAATCTCCTATAGCCGATAAAGGTTTGGTTAATCTATCTAAAACCATTTCTCTTAAATCTATTCTCCATGTTCCTGAACTTGCTTGTAATCTCCTATCAGTTAGCAAACTATCTAGAGGCTCTAACTATAGTGTCACCTTTTTTTGAATCTCATTGTGTTTTTCAAGGACAGAGTTCGAGGAAGATGATTGGCAGTGCTAAACTAATAAATGGTCTCTATATTTTTGAAGATAAAGACTTTAAGAATAAAGAAGCTCAAGCTTTTAGTAGTATCGGTTCTATACCTATTAAGGACTAAATTATGCTTTGACATTATAGGCTAGAGCATCCTAGTTTTCCTTATCTTAAAAAATTATTTCCTCATTGTTTCATGATTTGGATTGTTCTAAGTTTCATTGTGAAAACTGCATTTTATCAAAAAGTCATAGAACTATATATCCTTCAAGAATTTATCAAGCTTTGAGACCTTTTTATTTAATCCATAGTGATATTTGGGGTCCCTAAAGGATCAATATTTATTCTCGTAAAAAATGGTTTGTGGCTTTTATTGATGATCATACTCATTTATATTGGGTTTATTTAATAAGTGATAAATCTGAAGTTGAAAACTTATTTAAAATTTTCTACTAAATGGTTGAAACCCAATTTCAAACTAAAATTGGAATTCTTCATATTGATAATGGAACAAAATATTTTAAAGAAGTTTTTGAAAGTTTTTTGAAAGTAAAGGGTATTCATTATCAATCTACTTATGTTAATACACCTCAACAAAATGATACTGTTGAATGCAAAAATGAACACTTACTTGAAGTCTCATGCGCCGTTATGTTTTCCATGCATTTTTCCAAATATCTTTGGGGAGAAGCTATTTTCAATACATCATATTTGAACAATAAGATGCCAACTTGTGTTCTAAACTATAAAACACCCCTTAAATGTTTTAAAAAATATTTTTGTAGGAACACGTATTCAATGCAACCTTCCTCTTAAAATTTTTGGCTGCATAGTTTATGTTCATTTATCTAGTAAAAGGTGGTCAAAATTAGAGTCAAGAGTTGAAAAATGTGTTTTTATTGGTTATGCACAAAATAAGAAAGGATAGTATTTTTTAATCCAAAAACTAGGAAAACTATTATCCATATAGATGCTACCTTTCTTGATCATTAACCTTACTTTCAAAAAATTTTCTTCAAGGGGTGAAACAAAGAGATGAAGAAAATTTTTTGGGTGTTATTCCCACTCCTTTACCAAAACCTGTGCAAAAATAATTTTTCTAAACCTATATATCCTAACAAGAATTTGAAAGAAAAGGAAACTATTTTCCTAATACTATTTTGCCATGCATTAGTGAATCTTCGATAGGGGGAGAAATACTACCTACAGTTCCTAAGGAATAAGATGCTTAGTTTTGTGTTTATAAGAAGGGAAAGAATCATCAAAAGAGTAGAGAACTTCCTATCCCTTCAGCACAAGTTCAATCTAACACATAGGCAATGAGCCTAAAAAAAGTTCCCATACTCTTATTACTCCCTTACCTAATATTTTTCCTAGTCCTGATGAATTACCTGTACCTAATATCATTTCTATTGCTAATGACTTACCTAATGATCAAGATATTCCCATAGCAATAAGGAAAGGAAAATGCTCTTGCAATAATCACGCCATTTCCAAATACCTATCCTATGGTAAACTCTCAAAAAAACACAGTGCCTTTACCATAATTTCTAACTTGTTTGTACCAATAAACATTCAGGAAGCACTTCATGATCCTGACTAGAAACCTACAATGATGAAAAAGATGAACACTCTAAGGAAAAGTAGGACATGGGAAATTGTTGATCTACCTAGAGACCATAAAATAGTTCGGTGCAAATGGGTGTTTATAGTAAAATGTAAGGCGGATGGAAGTATAAATAGATACAAAGCAAGACTTATGGCTAAGGAGTTTACTCAAATATATGGGGTAGACTACCAAGAGACCTTTGCTCCAGTTATCAAAATAAACTCCATTCATGTGCTATAGTCTCTTGTAGCTAATTTTGCTAACCCTTACACCAGTTAGATGTCAAGAATGTCTTTCTCAATGGAATTTTAGAAGAAGAAGTGTTCATGAGTTTACCACCAGGATTTGAGGAGGTATTCGGCCATGGTAAGCTTTGAAAGCTCAAGAAGTCTCTATATGGCCTTAAACAATCTCCAAGAGCATGGTTTGAATGCTTTGGAAAGGCTGTGAAAGACTATAGTTATCATCAAAGCCAAACTGATCATACAATGTTTTACAAATACTCTGAGACAAGTAAAATTGCAATCCTTATTATCTATGTCGATGACATAATCCTGACAGGTAATAATCTTGAAGAACTGACATTTTTAAGAAAAAGATTGCAAATGACTTTGAGATCAAAGACCTTGGATTGTTGAAATACTTTCTCGGTATGGAATTTACAAGATCAAGAAAAGGCATCTTTATGAACCAAAGTAAATATGTCCTTGACCTACTCGAAGAGACAGGACTTCTTGGGTGCAAAGTTGCTGAGACTCCAATTGAAGCTAATCTAAAACTAAATCCTACTAAACTTGAAGATGTGATTGAAAGGAAAAAGTTTCAAAGACTAGTGGGTTAGATTAATCTACTTATCACATACTCGTCCTGATATAGCTTTTTCCGTAAGCATGGTGAGTCAGTATATGCATTCACCAGGACAGGACCACTTTAATGCTGCCTACAAAAGATTAAGGTACCTAAAGGGAACACCAGGAAGGGTCTTGTGTTCAGAAAATGTGACAACCTACAAATTAAAGTCTATACTAATGCAGATTAAGCAGACAACACTAGTGATAGGTGTTCAACTTCCGGCTACTGCAACTTTATCAGAGGAAACCTCGTTACATGGCAAAGTAAAAAACAAAGTGTTGTACTCGTTACATGGCAAAGTAAAAAACAAAGTGTTGTAGCTCGAAGTAGTGCTAAGGCAGAATTTAGATCTCTTGCACATGGAATTTGTGAGACAATGTGGACAAAAAGATTATTGGAAGACTTAAAAATCTCGATTTCTTTTCCTATGAAAGTTTACTATGATAATAAAGCTGCCATTTTGATTGTTTACAATCCAGTTCTATATGATAGAACAAAGCATATCGAAGTTGACAAGCAATTTATTAAGGAGAAGATTGAAAATGGCATATTTAGCATTCCCTATGTGCCGACCACTCAACAAATGGCCGACATACTCACTAAAGGGTTACACAAAAGGCAGTTTGAACTTCCAGTCAACAAGCTAGTTATGCAAGACATCTACAAGCCAGCTTGTGGGGGAGTATTGGAAGATATTTAGCAATTAAACTGAATATTTTGTGTGTAAGTAGAGGAGATTTTGTCAAAACTAGAATTAAGAAAATTAGAGTGTTTGGTTTAGTTTTTTATTTTTTTAGTTTCCTAGAATAGCTCCTTATATAGTTGTTTATTTCCTAAAATAGCTCTCTTGTATGACTATTTATTTGTACATTGTATTCTTTTCAATACACACAACAAAATTAAGCTTTTGATTTTTGAATTTTTTTTTTAAGTGCATGGTTTAACTTATATTTTTGTTTTGCTCCCATTTACCTCTGTGATCTTACATTTTATTTTATTTTATTTGGAAAACACACAAGTGACAAAAATATCCAAAATAAAAATATAAAAGAGAGGCAAAGGGTATATCCAAGCATCAACAAAAATATTCAGCAAAAAACAAAACAAAAAGGTCTCGTCCAAAACTAAATGGACGTTTTCGACTTTGGTCCTTTTGCTATGATTTTAAAGTGGAGACAAATTATACATTATAGTACGGAACCAAATGAGGTAATAAGATTCTTTTTCAATTAGATAATAAGATTGTAATATGCATACCTTATATTCTCCTTTTAAATTCTCTAAAAATATTGACAACAAAACTTAAGACGGAGCCATGATCAATTGGTAGAGGGAGTAAAAAAAATTTTTTTTCCTAACTTAAATTATTTTATTATTATAAATCTTCATGTATATTTTTAACAACTTATATTAAATTATTTTCACTGTATCTTATTAAAACCAAACATGAAAAATGAAAAAAACTAAAATATATAAATTAATCGATGCAATTAAATTTTCAAAATCCAAAATGAAAAATGAAGGAACTAAAACATATAAATTATATATTAAAACATAAGGAAAAAAAGATTATAAAGGGAAGAAAGAAAAAGAGAAAGAAAAATAAAATAAAATATCACCTTAAATAATAGAGTAAATTTTCACATTTCTTTAAACCTTAAATAAAAACTAAGATTCATTGTGTTTTTGAAAATTTGTTTGGGATTGATGGTATAGAAAAGCGAAGAGTTGACTCTTCTAAGTAAAGGCAAAATATTACTTAGTATAAATTACTAGTATTTTAAAATACTTAGACTTTAAAATTATAGTTCAAATTTATATTTTCAGTTCAAACCACTAGACCCACTAATATTTAGAGATTTAATAAAACTGTTTTATATTTTAAAACCTAAATTATTTGTCAAATAAAATATAGAGAATTATAAATTTAAGAGAGTAAAGATTAGTTTATACACATACATATTATATTAAAATTATGAAAAAAAAACCATTATATTAAATTAAAATTAAAAAAAAAACTAGGGGCCATGCCCATAGTCGCTGACATAGTGTAACTTGTATATAATTCAAGATAAAAAAAATGTGCTAGTAGAATAACAGAATGGTGAAGGCAACTTAGGGATCATATGAGAGAAAGAGAAGATTAGAATTTTTGTTTAAGAGGTTAAAATAATAAAAGTTAGAGAAACAGATTAAAAAATACTGTAGAAACTCTTGGAGATGGATCGGAATCCACTACCTTATATGAGCCCTTAGCTTTCATCAACAGAGGTCATTACTAAACTACTTAAATATTTGAAAAAGGGTAAATAAATAGGTTGCTTCTTTATTTTTTAAGTTTGGACAACTTTGATAGCGCTCTCTCTCTCTCTCACTTGAGTGATTCTAAACTTTTAAAAACATAGTCATTTTAATTAATTTTTGAACGAAATTGTTAGTAAACATCAATTTTTTATCAAAATTATTAACGAATTACGTTTAAATTAACAAAAAGGACTGTTGTAACAAGTTTTTATAGTTTAGAATCATTCAAGTTACAGAACAAGGACTAAAATAGCACAAATTTAAAAGTTTAGTGACTAAACATATAAATTTATCTATTTGAAAATTAGATAATAAATTTCTCACTTTTTTTTTTAATTTAAGAGTAAATGAATTTAAATTATAAATTTTTTAATATAAATATAAATATATATATCATATTATAGTCAGATTATAATTTAATGATTTTTCTGGCTTTCAGCTTTTTTCCAACAAAACAATTATTAGATAACTTTGGTCTGGGTGAACCTAGACCAGACAACACCGGGAAAAAAAAAAAAAAAAACCATTTTAGAGTAGACTTGTCCCTGGGCTAATCAATGCGTGTAAAATATCCAATAGAGCACAAGCATGTTAGGCATCAAATTCTCAACGTCTAGTGCCAACCAAAGAATATACCTATGGCAAATTCAGACGTGAGGCATTACTAGAAATGTGTATATATTTCTCTTTTTGCCTCCTTGAACATAAAAAGTCCATCTTTCTTTAGAAAACATGTCATTACCAGAGATATTCTTCATTTTTTTTATTTAGTTACTTGTAATTATCTTATAATGGCGTATAAAGAGGAGATCAACCTCCATAAGTAAGCCCTGGTCGTTATCGTTATTTTGCATTCTAGAGTTAGAGAATATCTCTGCCCTCTCTCCTAGAAGACTGAAAAACTTCCAAATATTACAGTGGATATAACTATTATACCATGTATTCGTTATTTTTTGATAATAAAATTACTATTTGACATGAAAAATAAACCATTATGTGGTAATGAATGAGTTCTTTGTTAGCAAATTTCTGCCGTCAACAATAATTATATAAATAACCATCATTCATTATTTTAATATTTACTTTCTCTTACAAAATAACAAAAAAGATTATTATAATCCTCTCTATCTTTCATATATTTGATCCCTCCAAATCTTTCTATATTTCTACTCTCCATCGCTCCATGCCTATGTTTGGTAGGGTGGAAAGGGAGATGAAAGGAATTGGAAGGATTTTGGAGAAGAAAATGGAGTCTTGGTTTGATAAAGTGAAAATTGAGAAGTAAAAAAAAATTTAAAAATCTGTAGGGTCCATCATTTTCAAATCCTTCTATCTGATAAGAAGGAAGGACAATAAGAGCAAAAGAAAAAAATGTAAGAGATAGAAAAAACTAGGAAGATATAATATGTTATTTGTTTATGTTGTTTAGTGCTATAAGAAGAAATAAATTAAAACTACATTTTGTTGTTTATTACTGCAAATAAAAATATAGGGAAGAAAGTAATTTTATTCATGAAATACTATTTTACCCGTACTTTTGCTTCTTTTGCATGCGAGGATAAGTTAGTAGTTTTGTCAGTTTCGCTTTTTGGTCCAAGTTATCGTCCAAATTTTTAAAAAAAATAATATTGGAGAGGTTTAAAAATTATAGGTTTTATTCTTTCTATTATATTTTATTTTCAAAAATCAATCATTTCAAAATATATATATATATATACATTCGCTATAAAATCCATCTACCTCTTTCCTTTGCTTTACCTTCAATCCCTACCAAACATAATATTAGGGTGACGATTACCACATATAACCTTGTAAGTAGGAGGTAAGGGTAACAAAACAAAAGTGCTTTTAAACTAGAAGATTGCCCGCTACTATGAAGTTACCGATCCATTTTCATTATTTAACCTACTTTTAGCTAATTATGCACATATTTTGAGGACACATATTGGTTGGAGACATGTCATTGTTACTTCCCAATTTTGTTATCATAATCTTTTCTTAGATCCCAGAGGAAATATCTCTTTCAATATCAATTGGGAGCGTACTTCTAGTTCTCTGCATAAGATATTAAGTGGGGATCATAGTTAAGATTCAAGCCCCTATTTCGTCTTTAAATGTCTAACAAAATAAGGTGTAACTGGAAAGTGACGTGATATTTTAATTTCAATATGCCTTTTAAAAAAAAAATGGTAACTATTGTTGAGAAATTTTTATAAACATATTTGTTGCTCTGGATTTTTATTGGTTTAGAGCACTGCAAATCAGTTTCAATTTTCCTCTACAAAACAGACATTTGAAAATCAGACAACTTACTAAAAAAACAAGTTGGGTAGATGCATAAATGTTCAGAAAAGCAAAATTCCATGCAATTTTCTATAAAACAAAATTTAGGACACGATTGCTTCAAAATATAACTGAGTTTTTCTATAGTAGGTACCCTACCAATTGTATACGTTGTTAAATTTAGTTCTTATCAAAATTATATTACAATTAAAAAGTTGATGATTTCTATTCAAATATAACGATTCAAAAATGTGATTCTAATGGTGGGACTTATTTTTTAGCCCCATGATCTTGTATGTGATTGTTTTCCTCTTGTACTGCAATTTGACTGAACTATCAATACTGATGAGGTGAGTGGTTAAGTAATCAAGTGGCATATCCTTATAGAGGGACTATCAAATAGAGAAATGCTAATTCTGTTTTTTCCCCCTTTAATTAAACTAATGTTGTAATTGGTAGAGAGATCTTCCTTCTTGTAGTTGTGGTTTTCTTTTTCTACTCTGAGAGATCTTGATATATTGAGGAATCCTGAATCTTAGTAAAATCTTTTTAGAGTTCCTAGGGTTAAAACTAAAGATGTCAAAACTGCTGGGCCTAGTAGGCTGGATAGGTACGGTATAGAAAAAAAAGAGCATAGCATAGCATGATACAATTAATTCATAGGTCAAGCTAATACGTTTACTTAAACAAGCCAGGTTGATGCGATTTTTCGACACGTAGGACACAAGGGCACAAGCTCGTTTAGGGCACGGCACAATACAAGCACGTTCATGCAAATGACACGACGACATTGTCTTTGTATGGTATTTTTAAACAATTATTATATTAGAATTATAGTGATTTTTTATTTTCTTATGAATATTTCATTTATTTTGAGTTTTTACTTAATAAGATTTTTAATATTGTAGTTTATTATTAATAATATGATTTATTTTTATTAAAAATCAATGTTTTGTATTGTATTCAAAACTATTTTTTCTAATTTATTTGAAATTTTTATTGTTTAGCACAATTAATACATAGACACATTAAGAGCACAATACATTTATAAATGGGTCATGAATTGGGCTTGATGCTATAAATATAAAACGAGTATGGCATGACACAACATGTTTATTAAATGGGTTGGCATAAGCACGACAAGAAACACTAATGAGTTTAAGATAAATAGGCTAAGTCACGTTAGGCGAGTCCGTTTGACATCTTTAAATTTAAAACCCCTAATCTCTTACTATCAAGAGTAATATTATTAAAGATAAAGGGTTTTTTTTTTTAATTTTTTATAGGAACACACTTGTTTAATATTTTTGAGAGAGAATCTAGGATCAAACCTGATCCTAACCTAGAAGTCCCTCTCCTCGCTTCGCTCCAGCGATCAACGAAGATAAAAGAAAAGTCGATTAAAAACGTGTGAGATTTATAGGGGTTTATCCTCACTATGAGAACTAAATTTGGTTTTAATTGAATGAAGAATTCAATTATATAAGATGAAGAAGAAGTTTACAAGAAAATTATACACCTTGTGCAAATCATATCGTTAATGTTTTTTCCCGCTCCAACCTCTTTCTACTAAAATATACACCTCTAACACAAGTTCAATTAGGAGAACTCAGGGGACATTTGGTAAAAAATTTCATTTTAACTTCACTCAAATACAATACAATTTTACACCAAACACAAATTTTACAACAGTGCTACGAAAACAATTACTATTCAAAACATTTTTAAAACAATCACATCAACTTTTTAACTTTATTATTTATCTCTACTTTTACCAATCACATCAACTTTTCAACTCTAAAATACTTTTTATCCAAACACACATTTCATTCAAATACAAAACAAATACTTTTCAACCAAATACAATATTTAAAAAACAAATTTCATTCAAATACAATCAAAATGCAATGCGTTTACCAAACGCCCCCTGAAAATACACAAGTAAAATACTCATATTAAAAAAAGGTCAATTTATATGCCAATTCTGTGTTTGGACGATTATTAGACTTATGTTTGACCATTATGTAACCAAACCTTAAAAACCTCATGATACGTTGTTGTGATTAATTTTCCTTGCATTGCTTTTGATTTGTGATTCCCTGGGATTAGTTGCTTGGTATGTAGAGGACTAAATTTCCAGTTAAATTTGATTGAGGTTTCGACACCTCTATATTTTTATCTCACAAAATTTACAAGCGTACAGAGACGCTCCAAATACTACTCTGTTATCATTTGTATGCAGCATACTTCGGCGTGCTTAATGCTCCAAGCATTTCACATTAGAGTAATGAAGTTTTGAAGGCCATATTATATTGGTCATTCTAACTTTCTCTAAGTTCCAATTTCTTGTCAATTCTTTCTTCATATTAATAATGATGATGATGTGTTGGAAATAAAAAATGCCTTTTGCCCTTGAAATTGCTATTCACTTGATTTTATGTCTCTGAACAAGCTTCAACGAATAAGGATTCTTACCAAAAAAAAAAAGAACTCTCCGATGTTCAAGTCAAAAGAAGATTAGATCTCAAAAAAAATCTCAAGTTTAAAGGCATAAATGCCTTTTTTCCCCTTGCATTCATCCTTATTTATAGGCATGGGAATGTGAATGCAAGGGAATTTTGTGTTTAATTCTAATTTGGACCTTATCTTAATTGTCCAACTTCAGCCCTAGACTAAATGATGTCATGTGTTTCTATTAAAACCGGTTTTCTTTGTATGATTAAGTCGTTATGCTTTATTGTTTTGTAGTATGATCATTCGGTATTTACTAGATTCTCATGTTCCACTTTTTAAATAAATCTCATATTTTGGTCTATGGTATCAAACACATTCTGCTTACATATTTAAATAACGTAGAAGTTCTACTTAGCACTATAGTTTTCATTAAACCTCGACCTCCCCATCAGCCAAAATGTGTATTTTATAGATGATTTATTTTCACCCCCACAAATAATTGTTGTAGTACTAGTATTTAAAATCATAGTAGTAGTAAGTCCTTCACAATGCACTCAAGTTGGCGAGTATGTGGTAATTGGTAAAGTTAACGATACACCGACTAGGGTTAATTAGGATACAAATTTTTTGGGGTTGGGGTCTCAAAAATCAAGTCGGTAAGGCTTGGTCCTAGTAGACAAATTATGGTCGGTGAATATACGTCACCCAAAATAAAAATAAAAATAAAAACTTTGAAAAAATTAGATTCTCTGCATGAATTTTTAAGTTTTTAGGGCTAACCTTTGTCCTTATGGTCCCCTTTTTGGAATCATCATCTAATGGGAGTATTGTCCAAACTTTAGGTGAGCATGATCTCATGGGGTCTAGTATGATATCATGTTTTATGAATCAAGTATTTGCTGGACCACATTTTGTTAATTTTATGCATCAATTTTTCTTGGGTTATCGATAATTATGAACCGAATTTGGGAAAGTCACAACTTTTGGACAAGCAAAACACTCGTATTGAAAAAGAAATTTGACTGACTACTTTTACAAGTAGTGGAAAACGGATTTGAATCCTACTATCTTTTTTGCAAAACTAGATGAATCAGTTTGGGTTGAAACTCTAATGTGGAAACCTAGTAGTTGTAGATCCTAAATAAGTCACACTAACAAGGAAATAGATGAGACAAATAAAAGTACTAACATTATTCCAATGTAAATAAGTACCTAAATGGAAAATACACAATTAAATTGGTCAAATCATTCACAACCTGGACCACACTCCATGTTTCTCCGATGCCTTTAATACTATATTGATTTCATAAAATTTTTGATAAAGAATTATAATATTTTTACCAATGATATTAATATTTTTATAGATTTTACTGTTTAAAAGTGAATCAAATGAGTAAAATTATATTATCTACTGATAGAATAAACAGATAGTTTCTATTATAATTTTTTTTTATAAGTATTCTATCATTAAATTTTCCTATTAATTAATGGGAGGGGGGTTAAAGTTTTTTTTACTAACAGGGTAAGATTTAAATATCAGAATTTAATCTCAATAAAAGTATATATATACTTAACCACACCAGATTAAAAGCTAAAACAAAAACAAAAAAAATCAAAAACCAAAAATTGAAAGAAGGCCGTAGCGCCCTCCACAACAGTGCATCAACGGTAGAGAGGAAGGCGAAGGGAATGGTGACAAAGTCAAACTTGTCAACTCTGAAGAAGATATTGCTGATTGCCCTTCCCCCCACACCTACAAGATCCAAGCGCTCCCTAGCCACGAGATCCACCCACCATGACAGTCACCATTTTCTAGGCTCGCATAAGTGGCAGAACTCATCGTTTTGTAAGCTCGGCTGATTTGTCCAGATCCAGTGGAGGGGGGCATAAGTCGTCACTAGGAAGAAGTTGCGAGTAAATCTGAATCACGATCTGGGCAATAGAGGCGATGGGGTTGGGCAACGCAAGATGTGGGTTGGGTGCCTATAAATCCAGTCACTAGCTTTGATAGCGTAGGTTTGCTTCTCCTTCTCCAGTGGCCTGCTCCACCTCCTTCACCAGCTAGTGAGTTGGAAGATGATCAGAAGTGACTTAAGGTTTTTTTTTTTTTTTTTTTCCTTTTGGTTCTCAAGTGTTTTGTAATAATTTTATATAGTTAAGGTGTCGTTTGGTAAAAAAAAATTACACTTTAATTTTATTTAAATGCAATATAATTTTACATCAAATATAAATTTTTTAACAGTATTACGAAAATAATTACTATTCAAAAGTTTTTTAAAACAATCACATCAACTTTTCAACTCCACCATTTATCTCTATTTTTACCAATCACATTAACTTTTTAACTCTAAAATACTTTTCATCCAAACACACATTTCATTCAAATACAAAAAAAAACTTTTCAACCAAATACAACATTCAAAAAACAAATTTCATTCAAATACGATCAAAATACAATACGTTTATCAAACGTACCCTAAATGCATAATAAGTTTTGTGTGCACAAAACATCTAAACCGATTAACTTGTATTTAAGGGTAAAAAAAATTTTACTCAATAAAAAAAAGGAATCTGATTGTAAAATTGCCCTTAATTTATATCAAATATAAAATATTAGCATTAGTTTTGCGAGCAATAATATTGTTCTTCTAACAAAAAGAAAAAGGAAAAAGAAAGTCACCTATAAAAGGACAAGGCGACAAAAAAGAAGCTCCTTGATGACTCAACGTAAGGGAATTCAAGGTGA
Organism: Antiaris toxicaria; assembly: GCA_035233585.1. NCBI lineage: Eukaryota > Viridiplantae > Streptophyta > Magnoliopsida > Rosales > Moraceae > Antiaris > Antiaris toxicaria. Next base: position 7,183,761 of record CP141155.1, read on the forward strand.
AAACTTGACCATTCTTCAAGCAAAAGACAAACCTTTTCCCCTAATATTTTTGCAATAATTTCTGCATAATCCGTGCTTAAGAGGGGGGATTGTTTGTGCATCAAATCCATGATTTTTTTTCACCCTGTACCGTAGGGGATGCGGTTTCTTTTTACTTCTTTTGGAAGTTAAAAGGAGATTATTAGGGTCTAATTGAGCACACTTTCACTCTATTGTTAAGTATTAATATTTTAATTTTTGAATTAATTTTTAACCGCTAATTTATTATTGAGAGTAATTCTATATTATATCCGATAGTTTTTTAACAGACATTAAAGATTAGATAGTTAAAAAGTTAATACAATGGTAAAAGCAATAGTACTTCTAATTGAGCAAAGCTATAGGTTTTACTAAATGTTTGTTTTTTTCCTAAAAATACGAATTCCTCAAAATTAATGTTGACTCATTCCGAATATGATATAACTAAGTATTATTCCATAATACTCTCACACGAAATAAAAGAGGTGGCTTTCTCACTTTCTAAGGCTGTTTTTGTTTCATTAGGCCTGTATCTTGATTTTTTTTGAGTTCCACTAAATTGTCATCTATGTGGAGATTTTGGTGGTTTTAATACTAATTGTTTCTATCTTTTAATCAATCGAATTCCATCGATTATAGAAACTTTGTCAAAAAAAGCTTTTGTATACTCGATAGTTAATGTGTCGAAAAATTTTCTCAAGATTAGATATCAGTGTACATCTTTTTTCAAAAGTTTTATTATATTACATTAATAAAATCAATCTCAGTTAGATGTTTAATCTCTTGTATCATAAGGTCATTTATTTTGATATTTGTGCCATTTCTTTATTTTTAAATATAATTCTCCTTAAAAAAGAAGAAGAAGAAGAAGAAGAAGAACACTCTATAGTTGGTGAATTGTTGAATAGCTAAATTTTCATAAGAACCATTTTTGTTCTTTTTCTTTTTTTTTTTTAAGTTTCAATAGCTATTTAGATTTTTTGTGTGAATAAGAGCTATTTTAGATTTGTTTGTTGTATGATTCCGATATCGATTTAAAGGAAACAAAATATATGCTTTTGTGGAGTTCATTGAAAAAAAAAAAAAAAAGGAGTGAGTAAATTGTTTATGTTGAGTCAACTAGTTGAGAAAAATACGATGATTTGATACATTACGAACAAAATCTAACTATTTAGCATCGAGTTTTTTTTTTTTTAAGGATTTTAGCACTATATAACCCTTTAAAATTTTTGTGCTTAGGCCAACTCCCTCGAGAATTTTTAATTTTGACTATTTTAACTTGTCAAATCACTGCAATGACTCAAATTGATAATACCTTTTTTTTTTGGGTCGAAATTTATAATATCATTTAAATTGGCCATAGAAATACTTATGTGTGCCTCAAATTTTTGGTATTTTATCACTTGAACTTCTTATATTTAACAAATTTAAGGCAGGATAACATACTGTAAGAAATTTTTATGATAAAACCTCATTTTTTTTGCTGTTAGTAAATTTTTTTTTTAATTTTTGGTTTGATTTTTTAACAGTATAATCTATAAATATTAATAATAAAAATTTACAACATATAAATACATAATTTTTTTAGCCATAAATCGAATAAATAAAAATTAATTTAACAATTAAAACAACAGCCCTGTTAAGGTCCTGTTTGGTGAATGCATTACATTTATATTATATTTAAATATAATACATTGAATACAATTTATGTTTAGAGGAAAAGTATTAGCATTACATTTGAATGTAACGCGTGTTTGGGTGAAAAATATTTGAATTGTATTTTAATAATAAATATATGATGTGATGGGTAAAAGTAGAGAGAAAAAAAAAGAGAATATATGATATAATTAATAAAAATAATAAAAAAAGTAAAATAATAAATAGTGATCGTATTGGATTTAAAATGTGATGTGATTAGTATTTGAATAAAATATTTTTGTATTTAAGAAAAAATTACATTGTATTTAAATATAACGTAGAAAAAAAAAGTGCCAAACGTAGGCTAATAGTTAAAAAAAATTGTTTAATCATACAAATTGCCTTTATGAGAGGACGAAAAAACTTTAGTGATCAAGTGTCAACAACTTTTATTTTAATAAACCCTTTTTTATCGTGTCGCAAAATTCTCGAACCGTAATAACGTGTAGACTTTCAATTTGACAAGACAGAAAAAGAGACATTTTAGACATTATGGTAATCTATGGCTGTGGATAAGGAGAGTCGGTGCAGGCTGTGGTGTTGCAAGGACAATTATAGATGAGAGTCCCTTGATCCAAGCAAGCAATGAGTACCACTTCTTCAAATTGTATACGTTTCCACCATCTGACTTCCCAAGTACCGAACAAGGACTTTAAGTCCCATGATAGACCTAAAGTAGATTGGTTTGGTTTGTAAGTATCATAAAAAGAGCATTGACCCCAAAACTCATTCAATACAAATCATACTTTCATCCTTTCATCTTCTTCTTTTTTTACTTCTTCACCCTCCCTTCTTGGGGTTTATAGCAAGTTTTAGATGTCAAAATACTCCCCAAGTTTTAACAAAAAAAAATGGAGAGAATGCCAAAATTATCCCTTTTGGAAAGACTATGTTATTGCATTTTTGCACATCGAAAGTTTTCATTAATCTCTTTTATCATGATACAGAATTTAAAAGTGTATAGTCGAGTGGTTCAGCAATTTGTGGATAGGACGGATGGTTTTATAAAATTACGATTTGTTCAAAACCCAAACCGAAACCATTATTGTATATGACGAATAATGTGGTTTTTTAACAAGACTGGGTTGTTTTTTGGCAGCAATTTGGTGGCTTTCTGCATGCATGCGATTGGACATAATTGGGCCTTATTAGAAAAAAAAAAAAAGATTAAAAATATTTTAAAAGATAATTTTGTGATAATGTTTTTATTATGTTTAGTTTTAATAAATTTACTAATTTTTAACTCAAAAAATATCCTCAAATATCAAACACCATGCATATTTAAGAAACTCCAACACACCGATAATAAGAAAAATAAGTCATCCACATGGGTGAAGTGAGGCAGTTTGGTTTTTATAAAAAGGTGCTTTGGGAAAAATCCAAACTGGGACCGCCCCTGTTGTGTGGTGGGACGAGCAGTTTGAAACCACAATTTGGACGAATGGGACGATTTGATGGTGTTTTTTATGCAATCCTAGGATCTGAATGTATTTGGTAGTTATCTCAAAAGCTAGCTCAAATCCAATCTACATATAAACATCACATCACTCCAATAAGTGGGATAAATTTATAATTTTACATTATGTGTCATGCTTAGGTCAAAAACTAACTTGGAGTGGGATAAATTTATAATTTTACATAATGTGTCATGCTTAGGTCAAAAACTAACTTGAGGAAAAATAATATTAATAATATAAAAGTTTTAAACTTTTGATAAACAACATATTTTTTATAAAATAAAAATTTACATAGTTTAAAATTTCAAAAATATCCCTTGTATAAATCTTTAATTTATCTTTGAAACCTTTATTTATATGCATAAATCTTTAATTTACTTATAAATCCTTTATTTACGTAATATATTAATGTATAAATCCTCGATTTTATTTTGATATATTTTTATTTACATGCAAATGTTTGATTTGCCATATAAATCCTTTGTTTACATAATTATTGATATGTTTAAATTCTTAATTTACAGTAGTAAATCATTGATTTACTATGTAAATCTTTTATTTACTTACTTATTAATTTGTGTAAGTTCTTAATTTACTTCATTAAATCCTTGATTTACATCTAATAATTACCAATTTCTCTGGCAAATGTTTCGAGAACAACATCTAGATTTCCAACCTCAGATTTCCAAATCCTCGACACTAACATAATTGAAGTATTGACCTTTCCAATCCGGTTGTGAGGACATCAGAGTTTCATCCAATTTCTTACTTTCCAAATCATCTTTTCCCTTCCCCTCTCGCTCTATCTCTCTCTCTCTCCCCCCTCATCCCTTCTCTCTCCATATTCTCTTTCTTTCCATCCACTCCTTCTCTCCTTTTGTCCTATATCTTTTCTTATTCTCCACCTTCCTCTCCCTTCTAGACCATCGGACTTCACTATCATTGATACGACAATCAGATTAGCACATATAAACAAATCTCAGTCTACCTAAAACAAGCTTGAAGCATGCTGTTGATGTCAGATTTTGTACCTCATCCTTCACGATGAACGTGTCCCTAAACATTTTATTAAAGAGCATTACATGACTTACAGGAAAGCACCCCACGAGACCTAGGATGACTCTAGAATGACTGCCCAGCTAGTAAGGAGTCACATGAGGCCAAATTAGAATAGTTGACCCTAAGATTAGCAAAAAGGAACTAAATAAAGCATATTAAGCAAGAAAACCAACCAACAAGCATAGATTTCATTAAAAGGGAAATTTTCCCAATCGCTTTTAGTCATTCCCAAATTGGAAAGTTAACTACAATAAGAAAAGGGCAACTTTCAGTCAACAACGAAGGTGTATTCCACCAAAATTAGGCAACTAAAATTAGAGGATCAACTTTAATAATTCGGGGCTTATTACACAAGCCTCAAGGACCTCATCTTTCACCCTAAACAGCACTCTTTCTCCATAATCCTTGCAATGCTTACTATGTTTCCCCATATTCTTTGTATTACATCAATCCACCTCTCTCATATATTCCATTCTTACTCAAGATCACCATTGTAGCATTCATTCATATATAGTGGAAAATAGATCTAGGGTTTCAATTTGGGAAAAATTATGATTGGGGGGGTTCGAGATTTCGTGATCTCATCTTCTTCCTCATGAATAAGATCTCGCAATTGGAATCTAGCAATCTTGATCTTGGCAAGCAGCACTCCGGTTTGGACTTATGGCGTCTCATTGATTTTCTCCATTAACTATGGTCGCACTACCAATGGAAAAGAAAGAGATGAGAGAGAATAGGTGTAGAAATAGATTAGTTGTTGACAAAGAGAAAAAGAAAAGAAAGAAAAATAAAGGATAAAACGGAAACATAACCTATATCTGAATTTGATTATTCTTAAAATTTTCAGTGTTTATAAATTATGTTATTTGCCTCTAATTGACCAACTAAGTGGCATATAATGTGCAATTTCCTCGTACAAATTGACTAAGGTCCAAACCATGCCTGCAAAGTCTAGATTTGATATAATGTTCAATGGGTTTAGGTAAAACATGTTGTAAAATCTAGCATAAGAGAGGAACTTTAGGGAAATGTCACAAAATTATCTATTGGATTGATTTTTACTACACACAATAAATAGCATTTAAGTATAAAATAATTAAAGTGAATAGCAGTTTTTAAAAATATTTTGAGTAAATACCATTAACTAATAAATTTTTAGATAAATAATTTATTTACATTTTCTTAAATATGTTATTTATCTAATAAATTTGTTATTTATTTAATAAATTTGTTTTTTATTTCAAATATTTAATTGAAGTGAATAGCATTTATGAGGAGAGATAATTAAATAGTATTTATGCATGAAATAATTGAAGTGAATGGTAATTTTTAAAATATTTTGAATAAATAGCATTAACTAACAAATTTTTAGGTAAATGATTTATTTGAAATATGTTATTTACCTAATAAATTTATTGTTTACTTTGTAAATTTGTTATTTATTTCAAATATTTGCTATTTATTTTAACTTATTTTCATTAAAATACCATTTACTACAAATTCATAATTTTGATACTAAAAAGAAGAAGAGGCGGTTTGGTATTTGGACACTTAGCATTCTTTTAATGATTCTTTGCATGATAACATTTTCAACAAAATGAGTTATAGTAATAAAAGATTTATCTCGTAATTGAATAAAATTGTTATCTCTATCCAGGTTAAGAGTGAGGTCAAGTAATTAACATTTACTCAATCACGTGCCATATCAAGAGTACAAAAAAAAAAAAATCTTGATCCTTCAAGCAAAATTCAACTTCTGTATCTCCTTATTCATTATCTTTTTTATCTCTCTAATAATATCATAATAAGTCGATTAAAAAAAAATATAACTATAACATTATATTACATTAATTAAAAAATCATGTTAATTATACATGTGTTGTAAGATTATTAGAGGTATATAAAAGAGGATACAAATAAGAAAATATGTCAACTAAATATTATGTCATGACAAGGTTAAATCCAACTATTGAGGCACCTCAATGGTAAGAGTTGTGAGGATCTCCTAATTATAGTCTTCCTTTTTTTTTTTTTTTCCTTTGGGGTTGATTAATGATCATTTTCCTTGCACCTTAAAAGGATTTAGATACTCAATGCATTGAGAGAAGAGAGAGAGAGAAGAGGGAGAAGAAAGAAGAAGGGAATTTGGAAACTTGATAGCATTTCTATTCACTTTTGCTATGTGCTAAGAACAAAATAAGTAAAAGACTTGAAGTGATATTCGTTATTCATGATGGGCTAGTAGTTCAAATTTTTAAAATGAAAGTGATTTTTTTAGGTACGCAAATTTAACGGAATCATCATTTTCATTTCATTTCATTTCTTTTTCTAATACTTCTTTAACAGAATAGGAACCATTTCTCATTAGGTTTTGATTAAATTTCATTAAATTTCTATACCTTTTAAATTATAAACGATTTTTTTAATATGATTTGATGTTGTAAAGTTGTGTGGAATGTTGATTAAAGCGTTTGGTAAATGCATTACGTTTTAATTGCGTTTCAATATAATTTTTTTTAGTATTGTATTTGGTTAAAAAATATTTGTTTTGTATTTGAATAAAATATGTGTTTAGATGAAAAGTATTTTAGAGTTAAAAAGTTGATGTGATTGGTAAAAGTAGAGATAAATAGTTAAGGTTGAAAAGTTAATGCTATTGTTTTAAAAAAAATTTGAGTAGTAATTGTTTTCGTAGTACTGTTGAAAATGATTGTATTTGAATATAAAATTTTACGTTTGGCATAAAATTAGTTTTCATAACACAAAAAAATATTTACCAAACATCGTCTGAGTATTCTTTAATAAGTGACGAAAGACATCATGAAAAATTATCTCATGAATATTATGAATATATATGTCAAAATTTTATAAGTTTTGCAAAACTAAAATAATTATTTTATTTTAACTTTTACCACAAGCAATTCATTTTTATTTTTTATGATATGTCGTTAAACTAATTTTTCATAAAATTTAAGGAGAAAGAACAAAATAACATAACATGATTCATGATTTTAAAATTTTAGCATAATTTAACATATTATTTTTCAATTACATATTTAAGATAAATAATAAGATAAAATCTCAAAAATACATATAACCTCTTTCTTTCCCCCCTCTGTCTCTCTCACTCCCCGTCAACTGGCGATGACATCGAGATTAGGACAACAACCGAAGAAGGTCACGAGTGCTACTAGAGAAGAGCACTCACTACGTCACCGAAAAGATGATGATCATCGCGAATCTGGTTGCCTTTGTCCTCCGAAAATCTGTAGAATCATCGTTGCGACAATGAAGAAATGCAATGGAGAGAATCGCGATCTCGTGATGGTGATAATTGAGGCCTTGTGGTGGTGATAATAGAGTCCTTGTCTACTCCTTGTCACCATTCGTCGTCGTTGTCGTCTTCCTTCACTGATGAGCACCTCTTCGGCGCAAGAGAGAGAGAGCAGAGAGAGAAAGACAACAGGATAGAGAGATAGTGAGGAGAGAGAAAAAGGGTAAAGTTAAAAATAAATAATTTTTATAATTAAATAATAAAAATATGTTATAATTTATTATGTTTTATAAAATCTATTTTTTATTTATATAGGATCTATAAATATATTATATTGTTTAAATTCCGTAAAATGTATCATTTTTGTTCGAATATCTAGATATATATATATTTTAGTGTAGATTAAAAAAAAGATAAAAAAAATACAAGGAAAAGCCAAAATATAATTCTATCTATTAATACCTTTTTTTAATATATTACATTTATATTATGTTTAAATATAATGTAATTTTCATCTAAACGTAAAAGTATTACATTCAAATACCAATTATATTACATATTAAATCCAATATAATCATTATTTATTATTTTATTTTTCTATTACTTTTATTACTCACATCACATACTCTCTTTCTCTCTCCCTTTTTTCTCTTTACTTTTACTCATTACATCACATATTCATTATTTATATACAATTTAAATACTTTTTATCCAAATATACATCGCATTCAAATACAATGCAAATACTTTTCATTTAAATATAAATTATATTTAAACATGATGCGAATATAATACAATTACTAAACATCCCCTAAATGAAAGTTCATGATAATAACGTGTACATAAAAATCAACTATATTACAAAATTATCAAAGCAAATAAAAAAAGATGAAAGATAAAAGAAAAGAAAACCATACCCTACATTAAACCCTAATTTTAAATTTTAATCGCTAACCTATGTAACATTTTAAATTGTCTTTAAAAAAAATCAATTTCTGAACACTAACCTATAAAACATTTAAATTATCAATTTTTAAAGAAAATAAATAAATAGGTAGTTTTTAATTATTTATAAAAAAAGAACTACAATTTTTGATTTAGAAAAATGACCTTCAATCAATATTGATACAGTCAACAAATGAAAAAAAATATATATAAAAACATTAGTTTGGCCCGCTAAAAAACGGTCATTTTATTAATTATATAATACTTCACATATTTATTACAAAATTTCTTTAAAAGAGATCATATTCCTACATATTTTTTCTTTATCGTTTAAGTTTTTAAAATTAAGAAATTGTATATTCAAGTAAAAAATTGACAATTCATTATCATATTTAAAAATAGAAATTAAAGTTTGATTTAAATAAGGCTTGTATGGAGGCAAAGGTTTCGATCTCCTTTTTCAGTATCTTTTTTTCTCTTTAATTTTACTATTTATTTTTTAAAAGTTTTTAAAAATTTTAAATTTTAAAAATTTATAACTTTTTTATTTTAAATTCATATAAAATAAAGAAAAATGAAATAATATCTATATTTTTTATTTTCTTCGAATATATTTCAAATTATTATATATATTTTTATTTTAAATGGTTTATTTTTCTTAAATATATATTTTAAAATTTTAACTCTTGCTTAATTTTTAAAATAAAGATTTCAGTCGTGTCTCCTAAATAAGCCCCAACGCCACTCTACTTGAGAAGGGTCTGGGGGTAAGTAAATAGGAATAGAGGGAAGCGAGAGGGGGAAGGAAGACCAAAGTGGGTCAGGTTAACACGTTGTTCGCAGGCAATTCCATGTGCCCGCATGGATGATTAGGGACTTAGACCCCTATGGCCAATTTATGCCAACACCCAAAAAATAAATAAAATAATAAAATAATAATAATAATAATAATAATAATAAAGCTTTGCAATTTACACAAAAACACACACACACATAATAAGAACAAACACCAACCACAACAACAAACAAATGATACTCCTCTCCTTCACCTTCTTCTTCTCCTCTTTCTAAGTTGAGTTTTGTTTTTTGGTTACTTGGGAAGTCTAGAGAGAGACCCAGAAGAGATTTTGTGCTCCAAAGTGATTCCTTTTTTAGTGAGAGAAGTTAAAAAAAAATGAAGGAAAACAATGATGGGTTTGTGAGAGCAGATCAGATTGATCTGAAGAGCTTGGATGAGCAGCTTGAGAGGCACTTGAACAAGGTTTGGACTATGGACAAGAGCAAGAAGAGAGACGAGGGTGGTTTTGATCTCAACGATGTTCCTCTTCCCACCACCATTAGTGCCAAGTCTTCTGCGTTGACCACTCCTTTGAAGCAGAGGCAAGATTGGGAGATTGATCCCTCCAAGCTCCTCATCAAGACTGTCATTGCACGTGGCACCTTTGGGACCGTTCATCGTGGTGTCTACGACGGCCAGGATGTCGCCGGTTTGTTTCCCCGTCGCTCTTTTTGGTTGTATCTTCTTTTCATGATTTGAATCAGAAAGAAAGAAAATAAGGCTCGATTTTGATTTTTTTTTTATAACTGTTGTGAAATCTATTATTTTTGGTGGTTTTTTTCAATATCCAATTGCCCCTTTCTTGGTTGTTCAGTGTCGCTACATGGTTTATGCGCATCCATTTGTTTTCTTTCATTTTTTTAGAGAATTTCTAGTTTTTAGTTTTTTTCCCCGCAATACCCAATTGCCCGTTTCTTGTATATTCAGTGTTGGCGCATGGTTTATGCATACCCATTTTCTCTTTTTCATTTTTTTTTTTTTTGGTTAAGAATTTCTAATTTCAATTATTTTTTGGTCAATACCCAATTGCCCATTTCTTGTTTATTCAGGGTTGCTACATGGGTTATGCATACCCATTTGTCTTAAAAAATAAAAATAAAAATAAAAATAAAAATAAAAATAAAAGATTTGTGTTTTACTTTTATTGAACTTGTTATAAAATTGTTATTATTGTCCACTTGGGTTTGTGTTTATGTTTATGAATGTAACTTATGTTTGGGATTGGGACTGATATTGATGCTGCCTTGCTAGTAGTCCAATAATGGATGAGGTGGACCATTTAGAATTCATCTTCAAAATGATGTTACAACTCACCAGTACTTTAAATTTCAACTTTTTTTTTTTTTTTTCATTTTTCAGGAAACAATCTTGGGTTCATTTTATAATTAAGTTGATTGATTTTGAGGGTATGTTGGTGATTGCCTATTGCAATTGTGCTCTTATGGAATCTGTGACTCTTACACGGATTCCGGATGAATTTTGCTGTTGCCACATTAACTTTGATGATGACGATTACACACACACACACACACCCACACCCACACACACATGACTTTCATGTGATCCCATCTTTTAGCTGAAATATTGCATTGAAAATTCCAATATATATGTCATGATAGCTAAAGTTTCTATTTTTATATGTCGTTTTATCATCATCCTCATCCCCATCTCAATCCAACTAAGTCCGACCGTTTGCCTTTTTTTTTTTTTTTATGTATTTTGTCCTATTTTTCCTTCTTCCTTAACTTTAGATTTCGATAAGGGGTTGCTTTGTAACGTTTTATTGACAGTACTTTTTTGGGGTGCTTTTGTAACTTCAGTAAAATTGCTTGACTGGGGTGAAGAAGGCCACAGGACGGAAGCTGAGATTGCTTCACTGAGAGCAGCTTTTACACAAGAAGTTGCCGTCTGGCATAAACTAGATCACCCAAATGTTACTAAGGTCGCTATCTTTCTATGCAAACTTCTCTCTTTTTAGATATTTGTCTAGAAAGGAACTTGAATTCAATTATTCTCTCCCTCGGATACGATCTAGTTTTTGCAGTTGTATCCATTTCGTGTGGAAAACGAACATTTCTAGTTGTAAGTTGCGAAATTGAATTATGTTTCATCTGTTGATGGGTTAAGCGGCGACAAGATATGGCAAGAGCACCCCCACAATGTAATATAGCAATACAATTACACTTTTACGTTGTTATTATTGTCACAAATATTCTTTTACTTAAAGAGCAATAATATAAAAGAAAGACAAAAAGGCACATACAAGATTTATAGTGGTCTCCCCCCAATGTGACAGTTACGTCCATTTTTAGCTGCTGTAGAATTTCAACATGTTGTAAGTAAATACAAGGGAATCACAGTATATCACACACATCACGTTTTAGGACTTTGTATTTCTCCTTAACCTAATCCACACGTCAATAGTCATTCATTCTACTTGCAATTTCTAGTTTTGCCATTGTGGTTCTGGTACATCCTTGAGTCTGCGTTGAGCGATAAACAACACGTTGTTTTGAAGATTGCTCTAGTGGTAGCAATACATTTGGTATTTACGTCTTGAGAGGGTTGATACTCGATGTTCCTTTTTGTTCATTGGACTGTTAAAACGGTTGTTCCATATTTCGTTTGGCTCCTTCTGTACTGTGATATAGAGCCTGGGACTCTTGACACACAACCATTATTGTATCTGAAGTACTGAATTGGTTCTTTTGAATTACAAGTGTTTTTTTTTTTTTTTTTTTGCTTGAAATATGCGGCACATTTCAATTGCCTCCTGCTAGTTTTTGTTTCGGGGTAGATTTCTCAAGTGGTGTTGTCCCCCACCCCACCCTTTCTTTTTTTCTTTTCAGTTTATAGGAGCAACTATGGGTTCATCAGAACTACGAATACAGACTGAAAGTAGTCAAATTGGCATGCCCACCAGTGTCTGTTGTGTTGCTGTGGAATATCTGCCTGGGGGTGCTCTGAAGTCTTTCCTCATAAAGAACAGGCGAAAAAAGCTAGCTTTTAAGGTAGTTGTCCAGCTGGCTCTGGATCTTGCAAGAGGGTATTACTCATCTGTACTCTTTGCTATCTGTTTCTTTTTCTTTCAATAGTTTTGAGCATTATAATTTAGCAGTTAATGGAAGTCACACTGGGATTTTGTCCAGAAAAATACTGAAGAAGTTAATGAACTTTGTTTGCAGCTTGAGTTACCTTCATTCACAGAAGATTGTTCACAGGGATGTAAAGACAGAGAACATGCTATTGGACAAGACACGTACTGTAAAAATAGCTGATTTTGGGGTCGCTCGTGTAGAGGCTTCAAATCCTAATGACATGACTGGGGAGACTGGGACACTCGGTTACATGGCCCCCGAGGTATTTTGTCTAACTAGAGATCTTCTCTTGATTTTTCTGGAGTTTAGGTTGTCCATTTGTAATTCCCATATGCACTATTGGCTGTATAATCCTTATTCTTTGACAAAGTTGACGAGTTGATGTCTCTATGGGGATATTCTTATCCTTTCTAAACACTGTATTGCTGAGATCGGGCGGTTTCGGCTTCAGTGCTTGTTCAATAAGAAACAAATGATCAAAATAAACTTCTCTTCGCAGGTTCTGAATGGCAATCCCTATAACAGGAAGTGTGATGTTTATAGTTTTGGCGTCTGCTTGTGGGAGATATACTGCTGCGACATGCCATATCCCGACCTGAGTTTCTCAGAAGTTACTTCAGCGGTGGTTCGCCAGGTGAGCTAGTCTTCTCCTATCGCCAGTAACAACACGTTTGTTGCTTCAAAATGTTCAGATAAAGAAATTGACATCCGTATCTTGTGTTTTCATTTGCAGAATCTGCGACCAGACATCCCGAGATGTTGTCCAGGTTCCCTAGCGAACGTAATGAAGCGATGCTGGGATACCAGCCCGGATAAGCGACCGGAGATGGACGAGGTAGTTTCACTTTTGGAGGCGATCGACACATCAAAAGGTGGAGGTATGATCCCCGGCGACCAACCTCAGGGCTGTCTCTGCTTCCGCAAGTACCGAGGGCCTTAAGAATTTTCTACTTCTTGATCAGATCAGATAAACAACTTGTTTTAGTGGCGTATGAACATATGATTATTCTTAGGATCTGAACGATCCAATCTGTATCTATGATGACAAAAGATTAGAGTTTGGGACGTCAAAAACAAGTGGTGAAGATTGCTGCTTTGTATACACTGAAGAAAACAAAATATCCAATATATATATATATATGTATACACGTATATATACATCTCGCTTTTTCTGAGGATGTAAAAGCTTTTGTTAGTATTTCTTTTCTCTTGTCTTGTGCTCTACCTTTTTCTCACTTGTTTTTTTTTTTCCTTACTTTCTCTTCTTTAAGTTTCCCATCGCATACCATAAATGCTGCCGTTGCTGTAATCTAGTTGGCCATGCCACCTTCTCCAAAGGACTTGCTTTTTTTCTTTTTGAATTAGGTAAGCAATTGGAACTGATATTATAAATGAAATTATTATTAGATTATGTTTTTAATTTTATTTTTTACATAATTTTGAAGACCTTTATTTTTTTAAAAGAAATTCTTTTTCCAAATTAATGAATTGAAAGTTTGGCAGATCAAGCGGCTAATCAGGTAAAAAGAAAATTCTCATGGGACATTATGTAACCTTATCTATTTTGGATTAGCTATACTACTTTATTATATAGATGCCTTAATTAGAGATATTTTGTTGAAAAATATTCATTTTTTATTTACTAAATGTTTAAAATAGTGTTTTTACAAACAATATTACCCTCTACAAAGAAGCAAGAATTAACATAAAGAAATTATAAAAAAAAAAAAAGAAACAAAAAATGAAAATAAAAAACATTTAAAAAAATAAGTGAAAATTGATTTCATGATATTGATAATTAGATTTTATATAAAAAGAAAATATAAATTTTATAATAAGAAAAATTTTATAGTTTAAATCAGGGAAATCATTTCGAATGATATTTTTCTAATACATTCATTAATTATATAGTATATATTAATAATGTTGTTAAATTATAGTAAATTTCTAAATTTTGATTATATTAAATTCCTTTTTTATCCTTTCCTTTTTTAATAGATTTTTTTGTTCTGTTTTTTATACTCCTTTTATTTTTATATTTGTTCTTCTCATCAGTACTCTTTCTTCGATTATTGTCGCTCTCCATTATTGCAGCTCTATTGTTGACACTCCATTAAAGAATTACAAGTTTCGGTTACTCTTTTTCTGATTGTTGCGGCATTACATTATTGTCGCTTCATTGTTGATGCTCCATTAAAGAATTGCAAGGTATGATTTTATGTTTTTCGATTTTTTTTTTCGTTTTTAATTTTTTTTTTCTTTTTAGTCATCTGTTTCCCTCTCTTTCGAACTCCATTATTGACATTCTATTTGAGGAATCGTGAGGTCTGAGTTTAAGAGTTTTTTGGGGGTCTAGGTTATGCTAATGTTTGAGGTTGATTGTCGTCTGCATTATTTGCAAGATTTTTACAAGATTTGTGGATTATCCGATTAAAATAATTGTGGATTCTTTCCATTTTACTTTCTCTCTCTTGTTTTTAATTCTTTCTTCAAGTTTTTTTGAAGATGCTTATATTGTCCTTCGTTTTCCTTTTTATTTGAATTTTTATATATTGTTGGTTTTATTTTCTAGTTGATTTTGTTGTCTCTTTATTTTTAGGGCAGCCCCCAAAAATCAACTTTTTTCCAAAACTTCATCACTTTTCACTATTTACATCTCAAAAACGCTATGGTAAACTCCAAACTTTAAAAATTTATAATTTTATGCATATAAGTCCAAATGAGATATTTTTTTTTAAATTGCATAGAATTTCGAGAGAAATGAAATAATATCCATATTTGATATTATTTTTCTAAAAAAAATTTTAAAATTTTATATTTTTTCACCTTAAACAGTTTTTTCTCCTAAACACATTTTCCAAAACAACTTTTTTCCAACCCAAAAATAATGTCTCCAGCCTCCTCCCCCAAACTCCCCCTCATTGTATTCTTTTTCTGTCTCCTTTCTTTGCACCTAGCATTTTGTTTTTTGCTGCAGTATCTTCACTCATTGCTACGTTTTCTGTCTGTTAAAACAAGAAAATCAAAATATTTTCATGAAAATCAAAATATTTCAAGTTTAAATATTTTTTATATTAAGTTGTGGTTTTTACCTCTGGTGTTAGGGTTTCTTGATAAATGGATAAACATATATTTACCTCTTCCATTGTTGCATTACTGACAATCTTATCAAGATCAACCTCTAAATTCATGTCTTCTTTATTCTCCCATTCGTCCTCCATGTCCGTGTACTCTACATTTTTCCAATTGTCACGCTCTATATATGTTGTATCACCAATGTTGTTTTGTTGTTGGCTATCACTATCTTTGTTTTGTCTTCTTTCATCTTCCTCGGGTAAATCTTCAGTATGCATGTCTTTTTGTGGCTGCAATCTGCTGTGTATCTCTCTAACATATTGTAATATGTCATTCATTGTTGTGTGACATGCTTTCAGCTCATTTCTTATATTTTTTTGAGCTTTTTCTAGCTTTCGCATTTTTATTTCTAAAGATTTGATATCTGATCTTGAACATGGAGGAGGGTTCACAAAATCGTCATCTGAATCCTTAATTTGAATGCTTTCAGCTTGTTTCTTTTGACTGTCTTACCCTTTATTTTTTGTTTGATCTTCTTTCATAAAATATTTCATGTAACTTTTCTGTTTTTCTTTCTCCAATAGTTGTGTGGGAGTTACATCAACCTGATTTTTATGTGACAATAAAAGCAGTATTAGTTATTATTTAAAACTAAGTAAAAGATTATTTTTTGAAGGAAATAACAATATTATCATAAAAATATATTGATTTTTAGAACTAGAGTTATTAGAAAACAAGTTAAAAATGTTTTTTTAAGGAAATAACTATGTCTAAGCTAAAAATATTTAGACAATATAAATAGTTACTATGAGTTTACCATCTTAGCATCAAAAAGCTTGTTGAGCTCGTACCATTTTGGTTAAGATGCTAACTCTCACTTCAACATTCTTGGTGTAGCATTTTCACTACTGAAGGTTATAATATCTTTTTCTACCATAAATGGTAGTGTTTCAAACACCCAAATCAAAACTGCATATGAAAATCTGTAAAATCCAAACCCTTTCG
Organism: Antiaris toxicaria; assembly: GCA_035233585.1. Lineage (NCBI taxonomy): Eukaryota > Viridiplantae > Streptophyta > Magnoliopsida > Rosales > Moraceae > Antiaris > Antiaris toxicaria. The sequence continues at coordinate 7,200,228 of CP141155.1, forward strand.
TTAATGTGCTGCTAACTCCCTGTTTGAATCTATGTAGTGTCTTCTCATATGATGCGGTCCCCCATAGATATTTCTTGAATGCCTCATCATTGTAAACTAGTTTGAGATAGTTTTCACTGACTTTCTATTTGTTTTATTCAGAGACAATCAACTTCTCAACACAGCATAAATTTACCATTTTTACGACTTCATCGTCAGATGCTTGTGCTAGTATTTCCTCTCCTTCTTAAAAAATGTATGTAAGGTCTCCACATGTGACAGGCTGCTTCTCCAAATATTTTTCCAAGAATATGATCTTTGGCCTATGTTGTAGTATTGCATAAGACATCGGTCCACAATGAAGCCCTGTTATTAGGACAAAGTCCTGCATGCCCATCACCATTTTCTTTGTCCTAAACTTGAATGCAAGCTTTGATGTATTGTCATGTTTTATTTACCTACAAATAAGTTATAGGGCAAATTTGGTGAGGGAGTTTGTCACTGAATTTCAACTGTAGGAACTTCGCAAATGGTCATTGTTTGAAAAGTTCCAATTATGTTGAAGATAATCTCTTATTACTTTTAATATGCAGTTATTCACAATCTTTCTAGAGTAATCCCATTTTGTCCTTAGTTTTTCAAATTTCAATTCCTGCATTTCATGATAAAGAAATTTTTGTTTATAAACTTTGTTATATTTTTGCAAGTAAATTAATTTATTTTCTGAATTTCTTTTTTTATGTTTTACCTATTTGCATGCAGAAGCTTGTTGTTTTTTTGTTATTGATTTGCTGGATGATCCTTTCTCTACTGTTAATTTTGTTGGTGTAGTAGTATTCTTCTTATGTGTTTCTGTTGCTGGTTCTTTTCCTTTTGATTCCATTATATTGCAGTTACTTTTTTTCGTTTTAGTCTTCTGTTTTTCTGCAAACAAACAATAATATTAACATGAAAATATATGGATTTTCAAAAATAGAAGTTAAGTTCATGTACTAAAAATCAAACAAACACTATTGAAGACTTTTGCTAAGAAAATAATTATATTACAGTTTTTCTGCAAACAAACAATAATATTAACATGAAAATATATGGATTTTCAAAAATAGAAGTTAAGTTCATGTACTAAAAATCAAACAAACACTATTGCAGACTTTTGCTAAGAAAATAATTATATTATAGTGAAAATACATGAATTTTCAAAGTTATGAACAGTTAGATTGATGCATTATGAACAAATCAAATACTAATGTATGTTTCTTTTCAAGGATATAACATTTTTAATATTGAAATTCATATATTTCTAGAACTAGAAGCAGTGTCGTTTTTATGATTTTGTCAATTATGCTAGTGAAAATTGAATGAAAACAGCATGATATAGTTTACTTGGAAATCCAACACGTAAATCTAACATGTGAATAGTTTCATCTACAGGGCATTTATTTTTTTTTTGAATATATCATTAACTAATCTTAAGGGAAAAAATTGGAAATCTAAAATGCAAAGTAAAAAATCTTCAAATGTACAAATCTCAGATCCGCAAAATATGAAAATTGAATGAAAATAACATGCTTGATGCTATAGTTCAATTGGAAATCCAACATGTGAACAGTTGCATCTACAAGCTTTTTTTTTTTTTTTCAATATATCATTAACTAATTTCAAGGGAAAAGGTTAGAAATTCAAAATGCAAAGTAAAAAAGCTTCAACTGTATAAGTCTCAGATTTTCAAAATGTAAAAATTAAATGAAAGACTATTGTAAGCTTTTACTAAGAAAATAATTATATTACAGTAAATATACATGGATTTTCAAAGACTATTATAAGCTTTTACTAAGAAAATAATTATATTACAGTAAAAATACATGTATTATCAGAATTAGGAACAGTGAAAACCTGCTTGAGATCCTAAATGAGTTATATCATAAGGAAAAAAATGGATGGGGAGGCTTGAGGTTGATGTGGTGTAGTGTACACCAAATTCAAGTAGCTATTTATAAGAGAATTGGGAGAGATAGGACATTTTAGATATTCAGAGTGGTGATGTAGAAATTAGGAAATGGGATTATCATACATGGTTTTGGCCCACTTTTGCATATAAATGGTATGTGCATATTGTCAATGGCGCTACACCACACTGACCAAATTGATTAGAAGTCAATGTAAGCATTGATTTTGTTACGTATCAAAATTTCATGACAATCTTATTTGCGATTAATGAAAGAACAAGTTTCATTTACTGTTGCTAATCGCTAGGGGAGACAGTTTAATTTAATTAGCTTAACACATAATGTTTTGGCAAAACAATATGAAACAAGAGATGTGAACGAGATAGAATAGAAAACAGTTTCACAAGAGAAAAACTGAATAAGCCAACTAGTATTGAACATTCACCAATAAGGATATGATATCTTATGAATTCAATCAAATTAAGTACAAAACTAGAATTCAAACTCAAACACTTGGCTGTAATTACAATATATTATTAAGCTTTCAGAATAAGGGGAAAAAAAGGAACAAAACCCCCAAAACAGTTAGGTGACCAAACCTAAATAATGTTTCTACGTAGATGCGTTGATCACAAAAAAAGCTACCAATATTTTCTGCACCCACAAATAAACAACAATTATCAACAAGGGGAAAACAAAGAGAAAAAAAAAAGATCAAACAATAGGAACTATTTTACATACACATCAAACAACAAATCATATTCAGTTTATGCATACCCTGATTTGTCATTTTTATTTGAAGACAATCTTATATTATAAAACAACATGCTATAATTCAGTTGGAAATCCAACATGTGCAAAGTTTCATCTACAAGCCATTTAATTTTTTTGAATATATCATTAACTAATTTCAAGAGAAAAAGTTAGAAGTCTAAAATACAAAGTAAAAAAGCTTCAAATGTATAATCTCAGATCTTCAAAATGTGAATGAAAACATCATGCCATGTTCAATTCTTTTTCAAAATTTGTTTGTTCTATCCAAAAATTTGTAATTTTTTTAGAATCAATGGATTTTCTTTGAATCTAAAGTGTTTGAAGCCAAAAAAAGTTATGCAAATCATAGATACAAGAATTGTAGATAACCACAAACAGAGAACATAAAAGTAACCATAAACAAAGAAAATCACAAAAATTTGTAATTATCGTTTACTAGTTTGTAAGAAAATATGTTGGAAATCTAAAATTCAAAGTCATAAAGATTTAATTGAACATTATTAGATTTGTGATTTGTGAATGCATAGAAAAAATCATACCTGAATTTTGCTCCAATTGATCGTTGTTCAAAACTGAAAAAACTTCTAAAAATTGGTGGTTTTGCTCGCAAAATTTATTAGAAATTCGAAAATCTAACCAATTTTTGCACAAATCTAATGATTTGTAGAAGACGAAAATCGTGAGAATTTGGGGGTTGAGTTTTCGGTGGCTAAGGTTTGAGAAAAAACATATTAGATACGGGCGGGAGTGGGTGTATGTTTAGGAAGTGGCTTAAGAGTATTTTCGGTATTCTCGGTTAGTTTTTTGTTTAATTATACTATTTACTCCTATTATTTTTATTTATATTACTATTTTCATACTTATTAGTCTAAAATGCTATTTCACCTTTTCTCCCTTTAAATTATCATAATTTCTATTTCTTTATGAATGGCATAGTATTATTATAACAATGTTGTTATATTTATAGTTTTTTATGGTAATTAAGGATTCATTATAATTTGAGTATGACATTTTTTATGGTTACAAATTGTTTGTTTTTAAAATTATCCATTCATTATGATAATTTTGGTTTTTTTTTTATGATAACTATGGTTAAATTATAAATTATGGTTAAAAATAATTATAAATTATGGTTAAATTGTGTTTAAGTTTATTAAAAGTACTTCACATTATCAACAAAAAAAATCATCATTAATATCAAAAAAGAAAAAGAAAACATAATCTGAATAAAAAAGGGATAATGTAAATTATAATAAAAAGACAAATTTAGTAATACATATGTTTATTTATTTGAAAATAGATATTTATATAATATTATTCGAAAATGGATGTATTTTAATATAATATCCTAAAAATAGATTTATAGTGTAATTACTTTTGGTATTAAATTAAACAATAAAAAAGATACACATTATAATGAAACTAAAATATAACTTGTTAAAGAAAATCCATCTATATTAAAAAACACAAATTGGTACTTCTATTATGCCTTTTTTCATGCCTCATTTTCCGTCACATGACAAGTTCAAAACCCGTCATGTGACATATTTTTTATTGTTATTCTTTTTTTTTTTTTAACTAAACTATTTCACACGTGGTCCACAACGAATTAAAAGAAAAAAATTGAGAAAATCATAATTTTAGTTTTACATAATCTAGAAAATTTTGACACATATTCATGACAAAATTTTTTGAAGTATTTAATTGCTTTAAAAAAAAAAAAAGGTAGTGATAACAATTTCATAGTTGAGTTACAGGTACAAACTGTGTAAATAGGTGTTAAGAGTGAGAAAAATACTGAAATATAGTAAACCAATCTAAATGGCATCAAAGTAGGAAACGTCTTAGCTAAACACCTCAAACGACTTGAACATATTGAACAACACGAGATTCTGCAAAAGTTAAATCAAATCTAATAACTAATAAATTAATAAGCAAATCCAATAATAATAATAACAATAACGATAAGTAATCCAAATTAACACCAAGAAAGATGCACTCGTCTAGAACTTACTAAGCCTCCTCAAAACACTTATTAGCTAAACCCAAAACCCTTCCTTCCCAAAAAAAAAAAAAAAAGAAAGAAAGAAAGAAAAAGAAGAGGAGATAGAGAGAGAGGGACTATTTTACACTTAATTGCTTGCCCACATGCAATAAAACTTAGAACATATATATAAATATATGTATTTATATATATGTTGTATTAAGTACTAAACGCTTGAGAGTTGGACTTCAGCGCGAGGCTTGTGATCATCATCAGTATCCCACCGAGTGGTTTTGTAGTATGTGCAATACAGGACGAGTTGAATCAGTCCAGAAAATGCCCCCAAACCATTTGGAATCTGCCAGAATACACAAATGCACAAAAAGGGTCATTTATTCGCTACTTAGAAAAATTAAACTCAAATTGTGTTGATCAATCCATAATCAAGTTTATGTATTTCTATGATCATTTCCATTTCTAAGAACATACTAAAATAAAAAACGTAATATGATATTATTTAACGTAATACTGGCATTTAAAAGATATAACAATAATTTGTGATAACTAAGTTTCTCAGTTTTACAAACTTCCAGCCCAGCATCATTTAACACTAGACAATAATAACTAAATTTTTGTGATGCTCTATAACATTATTGTTATGGTGAATAAGTATCATATCATATTAGATATCTTTTTTTTTTTTTTTTGTATGTTACGTTAAAGTGTGTCTATATATATATATATATATATAGAAAGAGAGATTTAATGTTTGAGAGTAGCTAAATAATTACCAAAATGTAGGGGTCAAACTTAAGAAGAGCATAGATTCCCCAGATAATTCCATTGAAGAAGTTGGCAACTGAGAGACATAGTGGCATGTACTTTACACTTCTTGTCTTGATCACCATACGCTGCAAATCAGTTCAACCAAAAAAAAAAAGAGAGAAAAATTTATCTATATATATATATATATCTTAATGGAAAAATATCAAATGAGGATTTAACATAACATGTGATGTTCTTACCATGATTGTCAGTGGTGAAACATACATAAGGATGGTAAAGACTATACAAATTATTCCAACAATCATGGATCGCTCTCCGGTAGTGTGGATGAATTTCAGCGTAACAAAAACGATAATTGTAATGAAGACAACTTCACCAAGAAGAATTAGGAGGATCCTTTTCTGAAAAACAAATAATAATATGAATAAATTAAGATTTTAACACGAGATTTTATAAGAACACACTAAACATTTCTTAAATCATCGTATTTTTATTAGATATGACATCTTTGCATCCATTACTATATGACAAGATGTTTGAAAATGCTCATTTTTATGAGTACGTGATAGAACTCACACGCTTTGGCCAAGAAGCAAAAGCGAAGAAGATGGCAACAAAGACGATTTCAATCAAGAATCCAGTGCCATTGATCGTTATCACGAGAAGGCTGTCTGGATGGACGAACGGCAGGCCGTAGAAGGACCACATTGCACAGTTGAGAATTGTTGCCACATACGGATCCGGCTTGAAATCCTGCACTGATTTTTCCTTCCATATTTTCACAAATGTTGGTCTGCAATTAATCAATTCATATGGTCCCTTATTGTCATGTCCTAGAAAATAAATTGCTAAATAATATGAATGTGTTTTGTGTTGGAGAGAGGATTACATGGGGGAGAGAAATAGTCCAAGAGATATGACATTTCCTGCCAAAAAAAAAAAGGAAGAAAACATCATCAATATTAATAAAATAACCCAAAAAAAAAAAAAGGCTTTTTGCCATTGTTTTATACAGTATCTTTGCATGCAAACTTTTCTATGTCTTCATCAAACATTTTGTTGGGGAGGGAAAAAAACAATGGCTAACAAAGAAGAGATTAAAAACTGAATGAATAGTTATATAATTTTCAATATATATATATGTATATATATTGGATTGGGACTGACCCATAATCCCTACAATGGTTCTTATGGTTGCTGTGTCCATTTTCACGGGGAAAAAAAATAATAGTAACAAGAATAATAACCAAAATTAAATAAAGAAGAAGCAGAGAAGATAAAAGAAGTGAGTTAGAGAAGGGAGTATGACTAATGTTTGGGAGCTGTGAAGTAGAAAGCATTTTTATAGACGATGTAAAAGGGTAATAAAAAGAAAAATTCCAAGTTTCTTCATTTGCTAATTTTGTTCTTACATATGTTCTTTTTTTTTTCCCCTTAACTAATTTAATCCATTTGCCCAAAATGTGGAGGTAGAAAAAAGAAGATCAATCTCGCATATGTTGCATAAAATTTAGGATCATTATTATTTAATCCCTAAAACTTTAAAAACTCTCATTTATCTCTTGAATTTTAAAATTTTCTTATTTATCCTCTTTTATAAGAATCTCAGTAAAAAACATATAAAAAAAATAATGGTGAACTAGTTTTAATTATCACTTCGTTAGAATTTTTATTGAAAATAATATTTTAAAAAAACCGAAAAAAAGATTAAGATTAAGTCATAATTACTCTATTCCAAAGGGTACGCTAAAACACATGTTTATCAAGACAAAGTCTTATCACTTGTGCTTTTTTTTTTCTTTTTTTTTTTTTGGTGTAATTATTTTGATTATCATATGTTTGGAATCAGGGTTCTAATCACGTGCCGAATAAAACGAATCCGATATCTTTGATTTGTTAGAGAGGACCTTAGTTTAGTAAATAGTCACTTTTCTATCTTTTCAGCCAAAAAAAAAAAAAAAGGACACGCTGCAAAAACAAAGGAATATACAAAATGAAAAATTAGAAAAACCTATATATACAAATAGGGATCAATACTTCAAACTGCTTGCTTCCCTGTAAATTTTTTTTTTCCTGATAAAATGGTGGTTCTATTGAACTAGCTATTGGCTTAAGATTGTGATTTACAAATATAATTTAGTGATAATTTTGCATATAATTCTAGTATAAAATGTATAATTAGAATTTTCATCTTGTTAAATTTTGTATTAGAAACTACATCATATATATATATATATTAGTAAAATAACACGCGTGAGTGCATGCTAGAAGAAAAAGTAAAAAAAAAAAGATTAAATTTTGTTAATAAAAAAAGAAAGGAAAAAAAATTAAAGATTTTTTTTAAGATAATTTTTCATTAGAAATTGTTGTAAGAAATGGTAAAAAAAAAAAAAAGAGAACAAAAAAAAAGTGACAAAGCAAAAAACAAAAAAGAATGGAAGAATGGAAAATGGCACAATAGGACAAAATAGTTAAACCAAAATTTTGAATAATAAAAAGATTGGAAGGAGAAGGAAGAATGAAAAAAGCACAATGCGAAAAAATAGTTAAACCAAAATTTTGAATACTAAAAAGTATGGAACTTTCCTTCATACATTAGTTATAGATATAGATATATATTTTTTATATTTTGATTTGATTTTGATTATTTGTATCATAAAAAGCTACTCTATGTTTTTGTGAGTATATCTGTTACGTTTGAAGGAGTCAAATTAGATATAATTGAGCAGTTTGCAAATGCATGTACGTAGCGGCCATCTTTTTTTAAAAAATTCAACTTCTTTATATTCATTTTTACCCCTCCCTCCGATAATGTTATAATATATGTATAATTAATTTAAATTTTTGATTAATATAATACAATATTATAATAAAATATCTATTTTTTGTTTGACGTATGGCTAGCTATACATTTCTTCAACACTAAGAGCACCTTTGTTAAAAGTGCGAAAAAGACATTCAGTTTTTTCAGTCATCTGAAAAAGCTGATTTTGTTGCTTTTGAATTTTGATTCTGCTTCTAGTTTGCTTTACATAAACCAAACTCGGCCAGTATTTTTTGTGGTGGGCGGGTGGTTGAAATCTGTTTCTGAAAAACGACAATTCACTAGAAATGCTCGTCTTTAGGGCTAAACAAGGATCGGCCCAACCTGAGAAAACTACCCAACCCAACCCAAAATTTGGGCCGAAGTCATCCAGCCCAGTATTTGCTAAAGCCGAGTTCTATGGGTCGGTCGCTGGTACTATAATAACCAACCCGAGCAAGGCAGACCCGAACCGAAACCATAAAAAATAAAAATATATATATAATATATATATATTTATAGATGTGTCTGTGTGTATCTGCGGCTAAGCCATGGCTTCCACGCCCTCTCTCCAACCATGCCTCTCCTCTCATAAACATTTTGGGTTTTTCTTCTTCGATTTGCTGTCTTTCTATCTCTCTCTCTCTCTCTCTCTCTCTCTATCTCAATCTCCCTTTTTCCCCCTTTTTTTTTTTTTTGACTAGAAAAAGGATCTTTAATTGTCTACTTGAAGTAGGGATGCTAAAGTTTGGGCGCTGGAAACAATCACTTAACGAGAATCCCCTCATTGGCATTGAAGAAGTTGCGCTTTCTTCTTGCTAAAGAGAATGTCAAACCTGCAAACACAGGGCATTTTCTAGCTCTTACTCTTCCCTTTGAACAGCTTTCAACTTTCTCACTCTTTAGGCCTTGCATCTCTCTCTCTCTCTCTCGGGTACTCTCCTTTTTTTTTTTTTTTTTTTTTGCCCTAGGCCGACCTAACACAGGCCCAAATTCAACCCAACCAGAAGCTCGGGTTTTTGAGCCTGAACTGAACATTCGCCCCATAGTTTTCTGAAACCGATAAGTTTGGTCCGGCCCAAAAATACCCACCCAACTCCGTGTGCAGCCCTAATCGTCTTCACGAAGATTTTATAACCAGAAACTCATGAATTTATTAACAGTGGTGGAAGGTCACAAGGAGATCGCGAGGGATGTGCAAGTAAAAAACAATAAAGGGGTACAATGTTTTCGTCTTTTAATTCTTACGCTGATTTCATGAAGTGTTGAGCGATTCAATTATAACATGAGCAACTTTATGGTGTACTTAGCGAGTGTGTATTTGACACATCATGCATTACAACCAAATGCAAATATTTTTAATTTATTTAATATAATTATTATTCATTATTCTATCTTTCTATCTACTTTTATAAATCATATTACATATTTTATCTCTTTCTTTGTTTTTTCTATCTATTTTTATCAATCACATTACATATATTTTATCTCCATGACAAATAACCTAAACACATTATATTTAAATGTAATATAAAACAAAATATCTCAACTCATATTGTATTTAGCGCATTACACTCCAATGCAATGCTATATCCTAACACCCTGTTGGACTACACTGAAACAGGAGAAGGGTCAAAGCATTAGAACCAGAATCTTGCTTCTGAAAAAGAAAATAGAAGGGCCGACTAAGGTTGCTGCCAAAATCCTCAAAAATATAATAATAAAAGAAGTAAAACTTGTCAACAAGTAGTAATTTCTTTTCTTTTTTATTTTTCTCGTAAGTTAAACGAATCGTAGAGTAAAATATTGCACTCTCATTCAAACGATCTGTGCCGCTAACCCATCCTTCTTCCTTTTCCAGTTCAAGCTACGCTTTCTGAAATTTTACCATACATGCCTGAGATTGTGGAAAAACATATAATCAGAAAATGTAAAATTTCACTTTCATGTTTTTCCAGATAGAGCGAGGCGCGAAAAACAACATCTATTGCATTTGTTCAATGGGAGGCTAAAACACAGTTCCATGACATGTTTTTTTCTATTTCTGGTTTTAGATTCATAATAATTTGAAGCCGATATGGCCTTTCAAAGAGCTGTCTACTACATAAGCCAAGTATCAACCACAACGCAGATATCAGATTGGAGAACAGCAACACGACTTTAGTTATTCAGATTCCTAAAATCCTAGGAAGCTACTTTAATCGTTCTATAATGTAAAGACAGGTAAGTACACATTTATAGACGGAAGTATGAATTATCCTTATCCTGCCAAACCTAGAGTAAGTTTAATTACCAAGTGTCATCAAAACTCGAAATATCGATGAAGAGAGGGGTAAGCTAACATATCCTGCACTGTTTGACGAATGCAAGTCTAGAACAGTTGTTGGAGGTTAAAGATACTATTCTAATACGTCTCACTCAAGGTATTAAAGTAAGTTCACCTAAGAAAAATACAATGGTCTTAGTACTACAAACGTGACTAGCCCAAGTACAATAAGCTGCAAAGATACACAGACACAGACACAAACACATATAAAAGAAATGCTATCACTGAATAAACCACATCAAGCAAATAAAGGGGAGAATAAACAGGTAAGGATCTAAGGGTACCTCTTTGAGAACTCAACTGCATATCGTGATCCATTATAAAGAACAAACCACATCAAGACCACCACCAAAGTGTCTGTCAAATATTAAGGAAACTAGCGGGCGCATAAACTACATCAGCAAACATGTGATAAAAGATGATCATGTACCATGTATACTTAATAGATTTGGATGTATAAATATTCCAAGTTAACTTTATATATAAGCAATAAACCAGTTACAAGAAGATGATCATCGAAGGAAAAATGCCATCAAAAGGATACTAAAAAGGCAACGCTCCCACCAATCCAACATATAGAGCCCAAAAGTGACATTGTAAAGGTAGGTTTTACGTTGAACCCAGTTCATCTCTCTGAATCTGCTAAAAAAAAAAAAAAAAAGCTCATTTATAGAATTAAGATAAACTCATTTTCCCAAATACACACACACACACTTTAAGCTAAGCTAAGCTAAATTAACAGAAAAGAGTTTCAGTCAAACATTGATCAAGTTTCAGCACAATCAATTCTAACTAAAAATTTTACAAAAATGCAGTCAAACCAAATTACGAATTAAAACGCAAGAAAAGAAAAGAATATGAAAAGCACAACACAGAGAGAGAGAGAGAGAGAGAGAGAGAGGGGGGGGGGGGTTTGGTGTGGGTGGGGGGCGCTGAAATAATCAAATATTTAATATTTCATGGATCTACATATAATTAAGGTGTCAGTATAATCAAAACAGCGAAATAAAAGAGTAAAATATAAGAATTGATCTATTCTCAAACTTGATCCAAAAATCAATGCACCTATATAACTCAAGAACCATAGATTGAAAACAAAAAAGAAAAACAAAAAAGATAACAAAGGAGATAACATCCAAATATTAAAGGGTATCTGTGAGACACACAAGACACCCCGAACAGCAAAGATCCTGCAGAGGGGATTTGCATTTGCTTACAAAAAGACATTCCTTGTTTCCTTAAAACCAGTAAGCCTCCGGTATACATAAAAACAGTAGCTTTAGCACACAGCCAGACCAGTCGTAAAAAGCCACGAAAGTTTAAACAAGCTGAGGTATTACACATCCTTTACAAACAAGAGAGAGCTTATCCAAAAAAACAAGAGGAATGAATAGGGTACGTTTGGTTTCCCACTCATACGACATCCTATATAAGCTGAGGCTTTACATTAAAACTAGCAAGCCTTTATCTTTTTCCATTTTTCTTTTTTGCTCTCAGTTCTACAAAACAACTTGAATTAAGTTTATACCATTTCCCTTATGAAACAAGCAAAAATACTCGAAAAAAACAAAAATGGTGACAAAAATCAGCTTGAAAAACTCCTTTTCCACTTGTGAAACTTTAGACCTAGAAAGACAATATATCAATACATGTACATTAACCAAATAGATCTAAACCAAACATCAGAATTCACAACAATTCAACAAAAAATTACACAAACTGAACCAAAAACAAAAAAAAAAACAAAAAACACATATAAATTGCCAAAATTTCCTTTAAAAAATCACCTTGCCAAACTACCAGATTTGCGAGAATTTACTAGGACCACCACCGATCGTAGCGAAATCGCCAAAACAGCACAAGAAAACCTTAATTGAACAAAAACAGAAGTAAATTACTCGGTACAAAGCCAAGGAAATCGCATAAATTCAAAGAGAAGACGAAGAATCTCACGAAATTCCAAAAGGAAGTCGCAGAAATTGAGGAGAGAGTTTTAGGGTTAGGGATTTGAGATTTGGGAACTAGGGAGGGAAAAATTGAAGTTTTGGATTTTTTTTTTTAATTTTTTAAGGAAGAAGAATTATTTTTAGAAACGAATTAACAGAGTTTTTTTCTTTATTTTTATTTTTTAGGATCCGTCCACCTCGCAGCTTTTTTATTTTATTTTATTTTTTTTCCCTTTTTTTGTGCTCTCACTCTTTTTTTTTTTTTTTAAGGGTTATGTTCTCTAATGGGATTTAGAGGCAAACGATTTTTTTTTTTTTAACAAATAACAGAAGTTTCCATTGATTGACCACATTTTAATATTTAATTAATATAATTCATCAATTTTGATAATTCATCTTAATCAATTATTAATTATAATCAATTATTAATTAATTATAATATTACACTATCTAAATTAGTTTTGATATAAAAAACTAAAAAATACCCCAACTCCTCTATCTTCTTTAAAACTAAACCCGAAATACTTTAGGGGGCATTTGGATAAAATATTCCATTTTAATTTTACTTAAATACGATACAATTTTACACAAAATACAAATTTTATAACAGTACTACGAAAACAATTACTATTTAAAATATTTTTAAAACAATTACATCAACTTTTCAATTCTACTATTTATCTCTACTTTTACCAATCACATCAACTTTTCAATACTAAAATACTTTTCATCCAAACACACATTTCATTCAAATACAAAACAAATACTTTTCAACCAAATACAACATTCAAAAAACAAATTTCATTCAAATACAATCAAAATATAATTCGTTTACCAAACGCCCCTTTAGAGTCTGAATGGTACATGAATTGAGTTCAAAATTAAATGAAATTTTAAATCTAAATTGATTAACTAGAAAAATTGCATAGGTCATCCTCCTTTGAAGAAAAGTTCCAATAATATATTTAATTGGATGGCCAAATCCGAGCATCCAGCTTAATCATCTCTATTTTACGAGAATTTTTGGATTTCTCTTTTTGTTGGACAAGTTTGACGATGTTGTCTTAGCATGTTCGTTTTACCATTTCACTTGAGAAAATTTACCTACATTTGACAATGTGTTCCAAAAAAATTAGAGGTTATACAAGGCATTCCATATTTGGCAATGTAGACATAAAATATAATGATTTATTTGAATATTTCAGAAATGGTAAATTTTCAATTCTTTTAATACGAAAAATCATTTCATTTCAGTTGACATTTTTTGTTGGTAAGATACAATTTTTAATAAGGTGGTCACGTTAGCTCACCTCTTTTAATTCTTTATATCCTCTTCTAAAAATACATTTTTATTAAATTTAAATAGTTAAATTTATTTATTATACACCTTTATGAATTTTAATATTATCCCTAATTATTTCTATAAAATAAAAAATACTCTATTTTAAATTTCTTTTTACACCCACTTTTTCATTATTATTACTTCTGAATATTTATAAAAAAAATACTCTATTTGAATAAATTCAAATCAAAAAACACTTACTCTATTTGTAGGTTAAATAAAATATTTTGCAAGAAAAAGAAATTCATATATATTATGTGTAAATAACCAATAACCAATAACCATACTATTATAAAGTCAACAAAAACAAAGGAAGCCAACAATACAAGAGGGGAAAAAAAAAACAATACAATGAAAAAAAAAAAGCCAAACGTAAATTCATGGATAATATAGTAAAACAAAACAAAAAATATGAATAATTAACAACAAATAATTAAATTAAAAAACAATTCTGCTTGAAAAAATATTTATTAGAAAACAACTAACAAATTTTTTTTATAGGATAAAAATTAAGATTTTGTTATAGGTATTAAAATAATAATGCTTATACGTTTATTTAAAAATAAAAAATAATTGAGTTTCTTTTATTTATTATATAATAAAATTTATAATAGTTGTCCTTTCATGACATTTTGTACGAGGATATTTTTATAATTAAATAATTTAATTAACGAGGATGTGTAGAGAATCGAGGAATGTGTGTCAACAGAATTATCCTTTTTTTAATAATTACTCTTTTTTTTTTCCTTTCTTTTTCTTTATGCTAGTTATTTGATTACATTTTTTTTTATTTAAGGTAAGAAATTCAAACTCTTAACCTTTTGATAAAGTTAGATATGAATTACTATTAAACTATCGAACAAAGAACTCACCCCATTGTTTATTTTGTTCCAATTATCAAAATTGCTAAGTAACTATTACAATGATATTCATTATCTAAAAATATAATATCTATTTGTTTTCATTCACGTTTTATGTCACATAATTACTACCTAATTGTAATGAGACTTTTTGTGATTTCATTACTAAGATTCGACTTGTGTAAATTTAGATTTTAATTTGTTTTATAGAACTTTCGATTTTGATCCAAATTCATGGAAAATTCTTACTTTATGTTTTTATTATAAGTTACTATAATTTAAACACAGGATATATTAACAGTCAACTATTAATTAATTGATCATAGGTTCGAATCTTAGTCATAGAAATGTGTTAATACAAAATACGACGGTTATGGCCTATGGAAAAGCACCCCCATTGGAGGGTACAGAACAACAGGAATCGAGATGGTTCGGAGATTGCAAATGGAAATGAGAAAATATTTCCTGCTTTGTTGTCATTCTAAGTACCTACATCATAAAAGATTCCATTTACTATTATGTATATTTTTTGAGATATACTAATATATACTTGAATTTTTGCTTCATTGTAAAAAACGACATTACCAATTTAGCTTTTTTTTTTTTTTTCCATTGTAAGCTTCCTTTCTCCAACGGATTTCAAAATTTTCAAATTATCCATTTTTATACATTTTCAGGGAAATTTTTTACCCATTAATGTACCAATTTTGTAATTATCCTGTAATAGCCCTTTTATTCAAAGGATCAATGACTTTCACAACACTGTTTGTATTGTAAGCTGGATTCTCTTGACAACTTTTTGCATGATTATCAATTTGACTACATTAAGAAAGCCTTTTCCCAAGTTCTTAATGCACATGAAAACAAATTAGAATTGGTGAATCTCCAACCACCAATCTTCTTAGTGAATTTCCTTTTTGTTTTTAAACATTCAAAGGTGTGAGGAAAATTTAATTTGATGTGATGTCTAAGTGAGAATCTGTGAAAATGATCCTTTTCCTTGACATCGTAATTAATAATATAATAATGCTTAATATTCGTGAGAAAAGAAAGGAGTAAAATAACAAACAAAAAATACCTACTCTTGTTAGGCAGGTGGTCCATATTTAAAAAGAAGAATATTTTTATTTCAGATAAAAATTCTTTTTATTTTTTAAAAATAATATATTATTTACATGTGTAAAAACAAAAAGTTATTTAGAATGAGAAAAAATTATATTTCAAAATGTGTATTATGAAAAGATTAGAAAAGATTTTTTTTCTTCTAAAAGTGTATTATAGAAGATATATTAAAAAAAGATTTTTTTTCTTTTTTTCAAAATAACTTAAATGTTGAAAAAACTTGAAACAAATACTTATCTATAAAACTTTTTCTTATTCTATAAGTGAACCTCCCGTTCAAATGCAATCTATCCATGTCATTAATTTTCATAATCTTATAACCTAAATTCTAAAAAATAGAAAAATTCCTTTGTTATTCTCTAATCTAATTTAAAATGAATATTCTTTAATTTTCGTCTTTGTCAAATTTTTAGACTATTAAAATATAAAACTATTATTGTATTTTTTCTCAGATATTATATATATTTATATTACTTGTATATAGATAAGATGTCCATTTGCGAAAATAAAAAAAAAAGTCAATTTCTACTATTTGTAAAAAAAATTTGTCCAAAAGTAAAAAGATGTTTGGATTGATAAAAAAAAAATTTCTAAAAGGAAAAGTCTTTTATGATGTCTTAAAAAAAAATTTTTTTTATGCTCATACACAAAAATTTATAAGGTTCACTTTTTAAAAATGAATTTTTTTTTATTTTTCAAAAATAGAATGTCTAAACAAAGAGATATCATGACAGTTTACCAATTTATTTCAAAAGTATAAAATTTTAAAAGACAGGTTAACAATAATTTTATATTCTAATACAAAGAAAAGAAATATATTATGGGATTTCTTTCTTGAACCTAAAGCCTTATTTATTTACTTCATTATATTCATACTGTAACATAATGTAATTTTCATCAAAGTAAAAGTATTGCATTTAAATATTAATCATATTACATTTCAAATCTAATGTAATTATTTTTCATCATTTCATTTTTTTTTTTACTACTTTTACCGATCACATCACATATTCTATTTCTTTCTTTTTTTTCTATTTTTATCAATCACATCATTTATAATACAATTCAAATACTTTTATATAAACAAATATTATATTTAATATAATATAAATATAATGGATTGGGTAAAAGCTTCATTATTTTGAGAACGATATTATTTTTGCGACTAGGACTACACAAGGTATACCAAAGTCGGAAGGGAAAGAGAAGTTACACACGCTTTTCTCTTTTAAAATTCCTAGATCAAGGACCAAAATTATGCAGCTTGTTACACTTGATCTGCTAACTGTCGCTATTAATTTATTTATTTGTTTTTGGTCTTTTTACTATTAAAAAAGGAGTAACTTTCCTACTCTTATAAGCTCTTGGCTAATAAAACTCCATATCTCATGTACTTTTATAAATTTAGAAGGAAAAAAAAAATCTTTAAATAAGGCAAATTCATTAACTCTGTCAGAAATGAATTGGCATCTGCCTCAAACTTCAGGGGTGAATATGTCAGTTTAGTTTTCTGTCATTTTCAGACATGTAAGCCTTGTTTGGATTTAAAATTGGAGAAAAAAAAATTAAGTTTGAATTTAGTCCAAAGTTTGATTTGTAATTTTATTTTAAGTTTTTTAATTTATAATTTGCATAGTATTTTAAATTTAAAAATATTATTTATAAATTTTCTCTCAAAATTTAAAAAAAAGTATTTATTTTTATAAAAAATAAAGAAAAATATAATTCTCAATACAAATATAATCTCAATTTTTATCATTTAAATACATTTAATTCAAGAAAAAATTCTTTAATCTAAACTTATATAATAAATAAAATATTTATAAATTAATGGCCTGTTTGGTGAACGCATTATATTTGCATTACGTTTGAATGCAATGCACTGAATGTAATTTGTGTTTGGAGGAAAAATATTAGCATGCATTTGAATGCAATGTGTGTTTAGGTGAAAGGTATTTGAATTGTATTTTAATAATAAATATGTGATGTGATGGATAAAAGTAAAAAGGAAAAAAAGAGAGAGAAAGAGAATATATGATATAATTAATAAAAGTAATAGAAAAAATAAAATAATAAATAATAATTATATTAAATTTAAAATATAATGTGGTTGGTATTTAAATAAAATGTCATTATATTTAAATATAATGAAAAAAAAAAAATGTATAACATGGGCTCACTCATTTCAAATTTAAGATAAACGTACATCAAAATGAGCCCCCGTATAAATAGTAAGAGTCCAAAAATGGTCCACTCAAAATGTAAATGCACATACTGACACACAACAACAGCCCCCTCTTGCAAGCGAATTCCACCTTCGGTTTCTGCTTAACCCCACCAAAACTCAAATTTCAAGACACACATGTAAGTATAGTTCTCTTCCCCACCAGTAATGCTCTGATTTTCCAGCTTCTTTTACTTCTTCTGATCTCCAAAACTGAACCAAAACTCTGTACCAAACCGGGGGTCTGTCTTGATAAGACCATAATTAAAGTTTCTCTGTGCTTCTTTTTGTTCAACAACAAGTACCAAACAAGATTTGGGCATCTGGGCTTTTCTCTTTTTCCCAATTATTGGCATAAAAAAGCAGGGAAATTCACCATTCTAAAAAGAAAAATCCCTATTATGGTAATGGAAATTGTGATCTCTGCGATACTACTTTTTGTGGGCATTGCTGTTTTGGTCTTGATTCATATCTATATTGTTGGGAGGGCTTTTGGGAGAGCAAATCAAGGTGTTAATAATAGTAACATTCTCGGGAGTAACAAAAGTAGAATGTCTATTGAGGAGTTGAAGATGATTCCTTGCTTTGAGTATAAAGGGGCTAGCCCTGTGGATTGTGCAGTTTGCTTGGAGAATTTCAGGAGTGGTGAAAAGTGCAGATTATTGCCTGGTTGCAGACACAGCTTTCACTCTCAGTGCATAGATTCATGGCTGCTGAAGACACCCTTTTGCCCGATATGTAGAACTTGTGCAAAGCCCGCAAAAATCGATGTCGTTTTCGGTGAAGAAGGAAGCGGGGTTTCACAGGATTGTGGAGTTGAATTAGCATGAAATAAAGCTTCTGGTATGAAAATTGACTTTTGTGCGTTTTTATGCAATTTATTGAATTTGAGGTCCTTGTTTGCGTTAACCATCGTCATTTTATATATTTATGATTAATCATATCATTTATTCCTAGTGCTAGAAGTTCAGGAAAATTTTATGTAATTAGTCTGATATGTTTATAGATATTAAAGTAGAATTTACTTTTCTTATTCTTTTTCATCATTTTATGAGATTATGACATTGTAATTGTGATTAATTGGTTCCAACAGATTTTAATTAGAGGAGAAATCTAACATAATTTTCAGAGTAAATCTAGGGGATGACCATTTTTGTTTTGTTATTTGTATGGGTAAAGTTGTTTGGATACAAGTTTTGTTGCTTCAGTGCAGTTTGATTGCTTCCGGTATTGTACTTTTGACTTGGCCTAATGGTAATATAAGATTTGCAATGCTGCCTGTTAATTAGGTCGAGTATAATTCGTTCCCAGGAGCTAGCTCTAATGGGAGGGTAATTTATATAAAAATATCATATCGGTCTAATCATTTAAGAATACTTAGGATTCGTTTGGTGAACGCATTGCATTTGCATTGCGTTTGAATGCAATGTATTAAATGCAATTTGTATTTGGAGGAAAATCATTAGCATTGCATTTGAATGCAATGTGTGTTTGGGGAAAAGTATTTGAATTGTATTTTAATAATAAATATGTGATGTGATGGGCAAAAGTAGAGAGAAAAAAAAGAGGGAGAGAGAATATATGATGTAATTAATAAAAATAATAAATAGTGATTGTGTTTGATTTAAAATGTGATGTGATTGGTATTTGAATGAAATGTTTTTGTATTTGGGGGAAAATTACATTGCATTTAAACGCAATGCTAAAAAAATTTGTGTCCCAAATACTAGTTTAGTAACATGAGACAAATATATAATTTAACACTTACTCTCACGCTTAATATATCATACAAAGGATTGGAATCCAAACCCGTCATTACCTATTAAATCGGGCTCTTAGATCATGATAAATGGGTTTACTTAGAATTTATCTATAAAAACACCTAAGGACTCAATCTATATGTAAACACCATAACGTTCAGTACTTAACATTGTGAAACGAATTTATAATTTAACATATCACCGCAGGATTGTTTTTGCATTTATAGTTTGTTACAAGCTTTGGCACTCAATTTCTTGTACTTAACAGTTTTTCCATAAAAATTAATAGAATTTTCATGGATAATCAAGACTTCCTTGAAAGAAAATAGAAGTTCGTCTAGTTCTTTCTTATTCATGCACAAGTCTCTTGTTCATATTTACAAGTACATACCATAAACACAAAAGGACTGTACTTTTTTGCAGGAAAACTATGGGGATATCCTAAATTTTGGAGCGAAATAATCTTGACGTAAAACAAAAAAGTGTCAATTTTTAGCTCAAAAAATTTTAGCAGCTCAAACCCCTTTTGTTCTTTTTCCTTCATTGGTGGCTGAAATTGAGCCGTATAATACATCTTAAGTACATGTGATTTACCATAGCTTCTTCTATGAGTTTTACGTGTTTGTTACTGGTCCAGCATTGGAAGACTAATACTGTGTTTGGTAAGATGGAAAAAAAAAAAAAAAAAGAAGAAAAGAAGTAGGAGAAGAGAAAATTGAATATAAAATAAATACTAATATGATTTGTTTGGTATTAGTATCACATTCTTACTTTTTTGTTTCATTCTTTTTGCTAAACAATCCAAAGAAAAACTAAAATCATTTTCTTCGTTTTTCTTTTTCTTTTTTTTTAAGTATCTCTTTTTCTTTTCTTTTTTTTTTTGGTTCTTTCCAAACGGAGTTAAAACAGTAAAAAGAGAAATAAAAAATAGAACCATCTTAAAAATGAGATCCCCTTAAAAATAAATAAATAAAATAAAAGACAGTTGTTTTGTCACAAGTAGGCGCAGAAAGTCAAAAGGCGTTACCAATTACCACCCACCAAAGATAAAGACATGGACGAGAGAGCTCATGAAAAATGATGAGGACTCGTGAAAAGAAAAGAAAAGAAAAGGAGGGAGAGAGAGATAGAGAGAATTTCAACTTTTTATGAAATCAATTGGCCAAAAGTTCAGCGCAAACGTGGAGGGTATAGGCTACTTTAAAAGATTGCCCTAAGGACCTATGGGAGTAAAGGTGCTTTCCTTGAGCTTTATTTGATCCTTCGTGCACGGAAGAGCCATGTCACTTGTTGCATATAGCCAATTTAAAGTTCATTTCCTGGTAGAAAAAATTTGAACAATAAGGACATCGAAAATAGGAATAAATTAGGGGTGATTCAATTGCAGAACCCTCCTTATCAATGAGATAAAAATTTTGAACAATAAGATTTATTTTTAATGGTTTAGATATTATGAGATAAAACTTATCATGAACTCAATTTCATTTAATTTGAGGACAAATATTTAGAGGAAAAACAAAAGTTCTCTAATGCAAAACCACCAACCAGGAAATATGGAGCTGTTGGAGGTTATAGTGGTGGAAGAACCAGAGTCTCCTTGTTGACAGGCTCCCCCCACATCAGATCTCATGCCTTCACTATCATCACAGAGACGACTTTAGATGTGTAAACCCAGATCTAAATCATCGTCCACCATTGTCTACTCCACTACCATCCATTGCCGTTGCATCATGGGGAGCCCACGTTGCAACGAAACCCTAAGCCCACTTGAACTCTCCACCGTCCCATGACCCCAAAATCTCTCTATTCTCCCCTTCCCATCGTCGACCATTGCAACAACTTCTTCTCTCTTGATGTCGACAAGCTAACCGGTTGTATGGGAGAAGGCTGATTTTGGATGGAAAAAGTGACGGTGATCTTGATGCTGGTGAGCTACTGACTCCATCCGCGAGTTTGGGTGAGTAAGGTGGTAGTAAGGTGATCAGTGGAGGGGGCCGCCATTGGATGTGGGTGAGCGGTGGAGTTTTTTTTTAAATGTATTTAAAACATTTTATGATAGTTAAAGTTTAAAATAATAATAAATTATGTGTAGTCAATCTTATAATTATTTGACGTATATTTTGTTTGAATCATAAAAAATTAATTCCATGTTTAAAAATTTTTCTACTATTGATGGAAAAAAGTGACGTGTCCCTGTAGAATAATTACCCATAAATTAAAGAGAAGAAAATTATTTAAAAAAAATGAAGAAGAAGAAGAAGAAGAATAAAGTGAGCAATTATTGAAAGGGAAAAACTGTGGTGGAGAAAGGGAACTTTTCTCACCGATAAGGAAAAAATTTTGACCATCAGCCTAAATTTCAATGGACCAAAATCATGGACTCATGTAAACAACAATAGATTCATGTATATCTAATCACTTCTTTTTTCTAAAATCATATAATTAGAAAAATAATAATAAAATAGCAAGAAAAAAAAATCCTCCGACCAATACTGTTGCAACCACAGTTGAAAAGGGGTCACAACCCACGAGTCACGACGGTAAAATTCACCAGTTCGACCATCGACCGCAAATTCTCCATCGACCAGATCCAACGCGAGTGCAAGTCGCATACTACCCACATCGTGAGCTCACCAATGTCGACCACTTTGCTATCTTGGATTTCTATCTCCGCCCGTTCTTCAATCGCTGACCAATCCTACCACAATGGCTGATCTGTGTTCAAGTTGAAGGAATCACGTCGCGAACTTAGATGCCCTTCGCCTTATGAACCTAGCTGGGCTCTTGCAATTCCCTCGCGCCCTCTATCGCGATTCCGTGCAGGGTAAGCTAAGAATTCGGCTCGGATATTGTAGGGTGAGATGGCCATAGTAACGGAAAAGTTTGTCATTGCCGGAAGGGAAGGGAAGATTTTTTTTTTTTTTTGGGTCAATTTTCATATTAAAAAGGGTGTAAGTAAATGCAATTGTTTCTACTTTTGTTTTCGTAAGAAGATGATTCTAAACCGTGGATTTTCAATCTTAAATTTTTTCTCCCACCGGTGAGAAAAAAATACATGATATCCGTGTTTATATTATTTATTAAATTTAATTAATTAATTAAATTAAATTAATTATTATAAGTAAATGCATAAATAAAATAAGCAATTTTAGCGAGTTTGAGTTTCCTTCCTATTTGAAATCACGTCTAGACATTGAATACTTCATTAATTATTAAAAGATTACAAGCACTAATAGACTTGTACAATTTAAAAACTTCATCTTTATTATTACTGTCGATAATCTTGAATCCAATTGATGAACACGTTTAGTAAGATCCCCTTAGTAATATAGGTTGAAATCCCTTCAATTGCTTTTATCTCCTCCTAAAGACACTAAATCTTTTTCTTGAAAGACGCAGAAAACACAAAAAACTTTTAAATTTTAAAGTCTCAAAATATCATGTTCATACGCTATGCTTTCTGTACCAAAGACGACTATTTTGAGACTATATATAGAACTCCTATGTCATCTTGGAATTTATCTTTAATATTCGAAGTTTATTTAAATTTTAAAATTATTACAGATAATATTATAACATTTTCTATAACAACTTAATAAATTCAAATTTCGAATCTGTTTATTTTAGAAAACAAATCTTATCCAAATCCAATACCAAAATTATCTGCATGATTTTCTCAATTAAAATCGCAGTTATTTATAAGCAAATCTTAATTTAAATTCGATTTGCTTTTTTCAGTTTTATCTACTTTTTAAATTTCTCTCCAAATCATATTTTAACTTGATTTGTCATGTCATTCTCAATCTAAGTTAAATTCTAAACAATCTGCACGTTATTGTAGAAGTTGTTATAATATTTTGTAGCATAATCTACACTAAACTTCCTAAATTGCATTAAAAATTCTTAAAAATTTTGATTTTTCCTAAATTGCTATAAATACGAATATTAAAAACCTAACAAAGTACATTATTGCATCATAGAAGTCCCCTTGTTGAAAAAATGATGTCGCATGTTTATGTTTTATTTACCTTCCTTCGTATTTGTTCGGATTTTTTTGTTATTCATACTTATTTAATTGAAGGCCAACAAAACCATTTAACAAATATTTCAAAAAACCATATTATAATTGAGGAATAATTCAAAAATGTGTTTTCAAGGGGACTCACACAAAGTCACCCTACTTCTTGTGACTCGTTGAGCCAACCCTCATTCACATCAGAAAATGTGTTTGGAGTAGGGTTGTATACAAACCCGAATCCGACCTTTGTTGGTCCAGACCGGGTTCGTGTGGGGCGGAACTTGGGTTGGGCAGCCGCAGCCGCCCTACAGAAGAAACACTTCAAAATTGGAATTAAGGGCCATATCCTGCTACAACTCGTGACTAAGCACAGAAATGAATATAATCATGTTTTGTAACAGCCAATTGGAAAAGATACGACGGCCCATTACAAAACACAACAAAAAATAATTTAAGTAAATAATTAGTTTTTAAAATATTTGTAGTAATGAATAACACTAGTAACAAATTTATTTAATAAATAATTTATTTACATCTCGTAGATATATTATTTATGCAGTAAATTTTTTATTTACCTAATAAATTTGCTATTTACTTCAAACATTTTAAAATAATACTATTGCCTTTAATTAATTTTTTTTGTAAAAACACAACATACTATAATTCCCAACACAAAAAACTTAATTTTTGATGTCATTATAAATGCCCAAGTTTTTCCCTTGTGTTAATTTTACATCTTAGCTGAAACTACATCCACGAGCATCGAAATTCCACATATAAAGAATTAAAAGTTTAGTTTTTCCTCCATTCAATTATTCAAGAGCAACAACAAAACGAAATAAATAAATAAATAAGATAATCAAATCAATAAATTTACAAATTTTCACAACGTTTGCCTTAAAAGATCCTTATTGAGCACGAAAAAAGTAGGTTGAACCGCAAGAACGCGTAAAATATTTAATATACATACACATACACATATATACATGTATACATATAAAATTGTTGAAGAGAATCATGATTTATATGTGATAAAATGACACATGTACAAATATCAATCTAATAGTTGAAAGCAAATCATCCCATTGATTTGTTTTTATTCATCAGCTTTTAATGTGAAATACACAAGACAATACAACCTGAAAACAAGGGAAGCATACAGGAATTAAGCTTTCCCCATCAGTCATAATAAATTGGCCTTCCAACCAAATTTGTAGACTTAATTGTCGTTTTGAGACTACACATGTGGTCCACTGTAACTGTTGGTTTGATTTTATGAGACCCGGATCACGTTAACCTTGTCAAATTGCAAACCTTTCCTCCGAATAAGTAGGGAAAAGAAACATCCTCGTTACTCGCAAAACAAAAGAAACATTAGTAATACCTCAGTTGAGTATTTGAAAGGATGGAATCGGTAACGACAAAAGTTTTTATTAAGATATAAAGACATCTCTTTGATTAAAACTAATAAGGTCAACATTCCCTTTTTTTAATTATATTAAATTTGGTTTTGAAATAACAATAAGACATTTATTTAGACTCAAATAAAAAGGAGGTAAAAAACATGGCAGTCCT
This sequence comes from Antiaris toxicaria, assembly GCA_035233585.1. Classification (NCBI taxonomy): domain Eukaryota; kingdom Viridiplantae; phylum Streptophyta; class Magnoliopsida; order Rosales; family Moraceae; genus Antiaris; species Antiaris toxicaria. The sequence goes on from CP141155.1 coordinate 7,225,673, forward strand.
AAAAAAAAAAAAGAAAAAAGGCCACAACACACAACCCTCTCGCCCCCTCGGCCAAACCTCTCTTCTATGGATTTGAAGTCGCCACGCCGCTGGGTTGTCCGAGTCCCATGTGCCAGAGTCCCGTTCTGTTGGGGTCTCTCTCTCTTTAAGTTAGGAGCTGACGTTATTTTATTTAAGTCAACAGGTATCCCTGTAGTTATGAAAAAACGTAGGGTTGATAGTATAGTTTTCTTTTTCGTTATGTCTTTATGGGAGAAAGAGAAAAATGATCAAATAAATAAACATGTCATATAATTGATGGAAAACGTCGTTGGATGGACCGACGTATTTCCTTGGAAAGAAAAACTAATATATGAAACAACGTTATGCTAAACATTAAAAGCAAACCAAATGACATTTTTCTTAAGAATTAACACGATACACAAATAGACGACAAGCCAGTTCGAATAAGAAAGCGGCATTGGAAAGATGATATTTGCATTCACTAAAAATGGAGAACAACATGTCGTTTGACATAAGCAAAAGCGACATATCTTGTAGTGTGGGAAAATTATGTCATTTTAATTTTAATTAATTAATTTATTTATTTTTGCTCGAATGTCGTTTTTATTTCTAAGGACAAACTGATCACATTAAGGTTGTAGTTTTACTCTTGAAACCGACAACGGCAGAAAACGACCGCAAACGATACTTAGTTTTTCCAAAAGGGTTAAATACAAAAATCTCCCCACTAGTTACGTGTTTGTGTCATAAATAAAATCTAACCTCCATTTTCTTGTAGTTTAACTTTAAAAAATACTGTTGATGGTGAAATTCAAAAACATGTCAAATCCTTATCACGAAAAATTTAGATTTGACTCTCCCATCAATTAAAATACTAAAAAACAATTACAAAATGAATATAAAGAGATTTATAGAGTTCACCTTAATATAGACTACATCCTCCCTCTGCCATGGGAATGGTCTTTTTCTATTTTGGGGCAAGTACAAGAGTTTTTCTTCTAAAAAATCAAATCTGCACCCTAACGGGGGCCAATTACAATATTTATCCATCTACTTCCCAATCCACAAACAGTTACAAATAATGTTCGTAACCCTCCTACCCCCTTTCTGACATGTGTCCATGCTACATGCCTTAATAACCCTGTCTTTAGTGGTAACGGGTGGTTATTTTCTCATATTTCGAAGGTCATAGAGCGGTTGATAAGTGAAACTCTTCCTGTCTCAACATAGGGTAATACGACCAACAGCTATCGAAATATATATATATATATATAAACGTTGATTTCTAAGTGTTGACAACTAGCCTAAGTTAAATATTGGTGTTGAATAGACCACATGGGTTTGAGGGCAAATCTCTACTTTGACTAACATGCATGGTCGATGCCAAGTTAATGATTATGTTTCAACATTGAGTATTCTCACTTCCCTATAGGGTGTAACAATTACAATTTATGTATTCCTATACCGCATTAATGTTACAAAATCTTAATCTTCTGATTTTGATAAGTTTTGAGGCTTCCAGTCCCTTTTGTGCTTATCAATATATTTATGGTTTGTTAGTTTTCTCCTCTTCTTGATTGGATCAAATTGAACACCAATGGTGTAACTTGAAGAGCTCCGACACTGGCCAGGTAAAAGGTTGTTTCTTGATGGGGTTTATGTTTTTTTAAAGGCATAACTTTTAGGTTTTAGATTAATATCAAAGAAGCAATAAAGTTCGACTGGTTTAATTTATAAGTTAAATATGGTTATGTAGTTGAACTCATTCATGTTAAATGATCAGGTGTGTTGGAGTGTCTAAGCTTAAATGCTAAAGTCTCTCATATTTTTGCTAATAAACTCCATTCAATTAATAGCGATATGAGTACTACGCTGAATTTACCTTTGTATGCTTAACTAAATCTTGATACGAAATGAATATAGAGGATGGGTGGAATCATCTAGTTCCTCACCCACTAGAGAATTTTGCCCAGGTTCACTTTCTAGGTTTTTTTTTCATCTGATCGATTTAATTTTTCCTTAACCGCCAAAGAAATTCCCATTGGTTTTTTAGTTTTTAATTTCATCTTGTTATTTTTCCTTTAAATTTTCAAATCTTTCTTTTATTTTACTAAATTTTAGTTAGAGAGTTGGTGTAGGATGGGTGAAGATTTTAGGTATTAATCTAATTCAGATACTTAATCTTATCCTGATACTAGTTATTTCAAAATAATTTTTTTTTGCAAATCCCTCTTGGTCAATAATTAGAACGGAGAAACTCAATTAAGATATATGTATTTGTATGAATATATTTTTTTTTTGTTAAACCATATGTTTACTAAGGAATTCATGTGTATTCAAAAAGGAAAAAATGAACATGTTATTGTTTCCTCATGTCTAGATAGTAGGATTGACAATTTAGATCATAACATAATTAATTGACATGAACATGATATCAAATTAACTGGTTTGAGTTTTTTTATAAATTTTGGGTAAAAAAAAGTGATTGACACGATCAACATAATTAATAAAGAAGTTGAATTTAGATTCAACTCCTGACACGGATTGATACGAATTGACACGATTAACTATATATTTTATTTTTTACTTAATTATATATGATATAAAATAAGAATTCTCATAAATAATAAAGTACAATTAATATAAATTTTAAAATTTTGTACGTAAATTTCATTTGTTTTTAAGATATATTGACTAATAAATATGTCAAAATATCATAACCATATTAAATAAGTTATTATTTTATTCAATATTAATTTAAACAGATTAATTTAAATTGATACAATTAGCACAATTAATAAATTAGTTGAGTTTGGATTTGAGATTTTAACATAAATATTAAATGGATTAGATTTAAGTTTAATATAATAATATCAATTAAGAAATATAACACGATACAAATACAATACGACAACACAAATTACCAACCCTACCGAATAGTATGGAGATATCATGTTGTTTCATGTAGCAATTATTTATAAAAATGTAATTTTTTATAATTTATAAAAATATATTTTGTTATAATTATCTCATACCTATGATACTTTTAATATTTATAGTTCTTTTTTATACACACACAACAAAAAATAGCATATCACTTAAGAATATCATACATAACAAAAATATGTTTAAATTTAAACAGTACTGACGAATAATGGACAATAGAGAGAGAGAGAGAGAGAGAGAGAGAGAGAGAGAGAGAGAGAGAATGCAGAGTAGATAATAAATACATATCGATTTGTTTGAACTTTAAGAAAATTTAATCAGCAAAGCAAGACGGAATAGATAACATGCATCCAACTGATGACCATATAAAAAACCATCTTATTTGTTATTACAAAAGAATCAAAATTATTCAAGTAAACAAATCGTATCCTAATGACACTAATTCCATATTAGCTCTTGAAAAAACCGAGCTAATACCTTTCAATTCTAATCCTAAAACAATCCACACCCAGAAAACGTATACGTGTATATATTTACATGGAAAGACATCAAAAAAATTTTTAGGCTAAAACCTTTCACCATGCATGGACAGATTGTTCATGGGAAACTGCCGAACCCATCATTCCTGAAGAGCTCGTTTCGTGGAATTTGTGAAGAATTTTGATCAGAGACCGCGATTTCTTGCCTGCAAGAGATGTTCCCTCTGTTATTGTGGAGTAGAGAAGGGACATCAGTGAAGGGTCGTTTGCTAAAATTCTAACAACTTGAACTCCGCCATTGTTGCACAGGGACAGCAGGGTCGAAACGCAGTACTCTTTCGCGGCACGCGAAGTCGAAGACCGCAGAATGCCCCTGATTAGGTTCAGGGCCGGGGTGCGGAGAATCGAATTCGCGCCATCTGAATTCTCGGCTAAGTTAGCTAGAACTGCTAGTGTGTCTGTGACGAGTTCAGTTTTGTCTGATTGTTTCAGTATGTCAATTAGCAATGGAACAGCGCCAGCTTCAATCACTCTTTGCTGGTTCCTGGGGAAGAATAGGAGCCCGAAAATGGCGACCACCGCATTCTTTTTCCCACAAGTTGTTCCGTCCCTGATTAGCTCAGCAAGTGCCGGGATCAAATCTGGCGTCTCTCCAATCAGTTTCCGGTACCCCTTCACAGCCGAGAGGTAGAAAATTATGGCAGCCGCTATTTGCTTGGCTTCCGAGGAAAGTCCGTTCTTGAGAACTTCAATAATTGGCGCTAAGCCGCCGCTCTCGACGATCAGTATTCTGCCATTGCCATGCTTCGAGAGCTTCAGCAATGCAGCGGCGGTATTCGACTGCGTTGAAGCATCGGATGAAGCTGAAAGCAAGTTCAGTAGAGGAAGAACCGCGCCTGCGTCAATCAAGCAAGACCTGTTGAAGATGTTCGACTTTGCCAGCAACCGAATTTCGTAGGCAGCCTTGTTTCTCTGCCTATCGGTACCGAAAACCAGCCTCTGGACAAGAAATGTCGACAGGAATTTCATGGCTTCCGCGGCTGCCACACTTCCAGGTATAATCGTCTGCGTAGCAACGCGGCTCTTCCGTCCTGATTTCGCAAGCGAAATGCCATTATCTACGCAGAATTGGTGTATAAGCTTCCGGAGAGTGGAATTAGGTACTAATTCAGTATTTATCAGCTTCTCCCCTGTTTTGGGACAGATTGAATTCCCTGCTTTCAACCATTTTTCGATCGAAGACCGGTCGTAAGTCTGGCCGGTGGATACCGTCACCGGGTCCGTCATTAGCTCGAGCGAAATCGGACACCGAAAATCCTCCGGATTCAAGTAATTCAGCGTCTCCACACTACACCTCGAGCACTCGACTTGCTCCGAATTTCGACAATCGAATTCTTCAAAAACCACTCCTCGGCAGTAGCTCAACAGTCCGAGCAATCCGCTCAAGAACGGAACCTCCCTCTCGTTGCAATCCGAGCACTCGAAATTGATCTCCTCTTCCAAGAATCTAACCTCCTTGTTGCAATCACTCCACGTTCTGATCTCAAGGTAATCCAAAACTCTTTTCAAAGAACTCAATTCAGGCTCAATCCCTTTCTCCAACCTAGACATTATCGCAAGCAGTTGGTCCGCGAATCGCTCGTCGTCTCCGTCGAGCTCGAACTTCGCCTTCCTCGCCTGCCTCGCCACCAACTCCACCAACTCCCTAACTTCTCCTCCGACGTCGATCGACTTCACCGGAAGAACATCGAGGGCCGTCGCCACCGCCCTAACCAGAACCCTGAATTGCGTAGCCACTAAGTTGCATCTAGTGAGAATCCACATCCGAGCATCATCGCGCGAGCAGTCCTCGAGCAGGAACCGAAGCTTCTGGAAGGCGAGGTGAAGCTCAGAGAAGCAGAGCACCGCCGAGTCGGAGAGGCTGCCGCCGCCATGGCAGCGGTCGCGGACCTCCTCGAAGAAGACGAGGAGGAGGCTGACCTGGCGAATGGCCTCCCTGGCGTTGCGCCGCTGCGTGGGGAAGAGTCTGGACTGGAAGCCGCAGATCTCGCCTGAGAGGGAGATCAGGGAGGAGAGGAGAATCGCCGGAGAGATTCCCTCGCAGGGGTGAACCGCCGGAAAAGCCAGAATCCGGCGGTCAGTACGGCACGATTTTTGGTTTTGAATCATTGCATAAAAATCTATGGAGGGAGTTTCATTTAACAGTATCCGAACGCTGAAATTTGTCGCTTAAAGTTAGTTAATGGAGTGGGGGTAGATATTAAACTCACCCGGTGGGTCCCAACAAGGGTGTCAAAGTTCGCTACGTGGCGGAAAATGGCGCGTCCCGCCGTTGGGTGAGTTTGACCATAACGAGACTGAAAGTGTGCGGAAATACCGTGGGAACTGGTTGGCTGACACGTGTAAGAACACGTGGAAGATGGGTATAGTTGAAGGAGTCTTCTTGGACCCCTTTTTTTTTTTTTTTTTTGTGTTATTTTTTGTGCACCTGGTAACTGCAACGGTTCGTACGGACTGTGTGGTTTGCTTCGTTGCTACTTGCAAGTGTGCTGAAGCGGGGCCCACAAACCGACCATACACGTGGACGAATAGAGATTCGCCTCGTTACGTCGGGCGACGGGGACCCGTGTGAATCTTCCTACTCAGAACATTCAAAGGCCACGTTATCACTTACTGACTTTTTGCTTTCATATAAATAATTATCTTTTGATTTTTTTTTTTAAATTGTCATCTCCCTTTTTTTGTGTTTTTATTAATTATAATATTATGTGTATCAAAGAGCATATTATTCTGGTATAAAGTGTATAATTGAAACTTCTATGAAGTTTAGACCACTGTAACATTGATCTTTCGTTTTAGATGTATGATTAAGGATAGGGTTATACACGGTCGAGTAGGGGTTTTCAGAAAACTTTTCTGTTTTCTAAATTCATCTTTAAAATTTTTTATTTTTCTCATTTTATCACTATTAAAAATTGATGCATTATATAAATCATTCTACAAACCTTATTTTTATTAGTATATGTCTTTTATTGAAATAACAGATCGGTTTCATTACTACATGCATCGGTCAATATATATATATATATGTTTATATATCATACTACTGGTACTAATCAACACGTAGAAAGGCAAATTCAGAATATTAGGTTATTCGCAACTAAAATATCAAATTTTCAAAACTACATAAAGGGAATATATCTGATCTACTTTATAAAAATTACATACATATATACATATACATGCACGCGAAAATGAGTTGTGTTTTTTTTTGGTCTTATGACTTATGAGTCTAGAGTTTACCATTGTTTGCAACTTTGACAATTAAGATGCAAACGTTATTCATTTACACGGCTTACTTTTTATTTTTATTTATTTATTATATATATAAATAAATATATTTTTATTTATCGTAGTAAAGTTACAAATGTTGCCATTATATTGCATGCAGTGACAGTTAAGAAATTATAACTGCATGAGTTGATTTTGTACGTATATGCCCGCATACGTGCAAAGCTTAAACAGCAAGTTGCCAAAGTTGCCGACATAAAATTAAATTACTACAATTATCCAGTTCTAAAAATAAGAACAAAAGAAATTAAATAAATGCTCAATATTCAAGATAGTTCTAGAGTTTTCTAATCTTAATATCTCCAGACATATAATATCTCAATAATTCAATTTCTACAAGCAAATAGTCACCTTGGTGAGATGTCAATAGTTCTGGAGTTTTCTAATCTTAAATATCTTCAGACATACATTATCTCAATAATTCAATTTCTACAAGCAAATGGTCATATCCTGGTGAGATGTCAGATTTTGGCACGTCCATTTTTTCTCTGCACGCGTGGCTGATAAATTAGTATTCCAGTTAATCAAAATTAACAATAATCAAATTTATTATCTAATTAATTGTGACCACAAAACCTTGTATACAAAATTGGGGCTGAGCTGAAGAACTTTCTTTTTTTTTTTTTTTGTTTTCTTTTGTCTTCGCTTTCTTCTCAAACGAAACCACGATATGATGGTGATTGATGTATGTAAAAAGGCTTGAACGTGGACCATTTATCGCACGACATGTAATAAAACGCGTTTGATTTAATGCCCCTTTTTTTATTTTGCTAGAATTGATTTTGTGCCGTTTACTGAATGTATTGTGATTTTTTTATATTATTAATGAGATGCTACGTTCAACAAACTGGTTTTAGTCTGTTGAGATTTGTGGTCAGATGGTGGAGCTGCCAGTCATATTGTATGGAGAGGAATGGTCTTAGTATGGCGCAAACTCCACACAACCAACCATGTTTTTTGATGGTGTGTCCAAACGTGGATTAGATAAAAAACGGATCAAAAAATCATTTGACTAAATCTATGACCTCTATTTTTGTGTTGAATATCAAAAACTGTTCAAATGTGAGAAGAATTTCGAGTTTCAAGAATGATTTTTTATTTTCAAAAATATAAAAAATGAAAACGATCTCAAAATAGTGTTTGTTTATTTGAAAACATTGTTTTCAAAATTATTTCGAAAACATTATTGTTAATTATGTTGTTTTTTTAAGTTTTTTGAAAACGAAAAAAAGTTATTTTTACTTTTTGTTTTCGTTTGCTCCCTCCATCTCCCCTCTTTCTCTTTCTATTTGTGTAATATCAGTAATGATCATGTCTGATAATGACATCCATCTCCGACGAAGAGTGACAACCATGGACTAGCAACGATAACGACGGCCCCCTCGCGACGATGACTATTGACTTATGACCTAAGGTGTCGTTTGGCACTTATTTTGCATTTTAATTTTACTCAAATACAATACAATTTTACATTAAATACAAATTTTGTAACAGTGCTACAAAAACAATTACTATTTAAAACATTTTTAAAACAATCACATTAACTTTTCAATTCCACTATTTATCTCTACTTTTACCAATCACATCAACTTTTCAATTCTCAAATATTTTTCATCCAAACACACATTTCATTCAAATGCAAAACAAATACTTTTCAACCAAATACAACATTCAAAAAACAAATTTCATTCAAATACAATCAAAATGCAATGCGTTTACCAAATGCCCCCTAAATCTCACCGTCACCACCACCTAGAGCTCAGATTACCAATGTCTTTCACCCTTATCTCTCATTGCAAAACCTATTACCAGAGGGTTTTTTTTAATTATGATTAATAATTTATTTGTTGTTATTTTTTTAAATTAAAAATAAATATATTTTTATAAGATATAATATACACTTATAAAATGAGTTTTCAAAATATATAACTAAACAAAGTTTCATTTTTACATTTTTTAGAATATACACTTAGAAAATATAACCAAACACAATTTCAGAAATGGTCTCAACACAGTTTTCAAAACATTCTCATTTTCAATTTTTTTGGAAACAGAAAATATTTCAAAACTAATACCAAACGTTATCGTTTCTCCTTTGCATTCACTTTTTTCATCTTATTTTTTGAAATAAGTCCAATTATCCAAATAACTAATTTATTTTAAAAGTAGAAATTTTTTATCCATCTAAATATTATTTTATATTAGACTAAAAGGACTTTCTTGGATCTGTTTGAATGAGAGATCCGTTTTTGAAAAATAGAAAATTTTTAAATATAAAAATAAAAAGTTATTTGGAATTTTTTTTAAAAGTGAAAAGTTGTTTGGGTGGGTGAAAACTTTTTATTTCTAGAGAGTTCTTTTTTCACTTTTCAAAAATGAAAAATTTTAGATGTTTAGATACGGAAATTTTGAAAGGTTCATTTTTCTTGAAATGAAAAATTTTTCATTTTTCAAATTTTGAAGATATCAAAGAGACAGAGGGAGTTTTCCTAATTTCAATCTTACTATGTGCAGTACAAAATTACTCTTTTAATTTCAGTTTTTTTTTTTTTTGGAACATGACAATTACGTCAGTAATAACCAATAAAAGAGAAAAATTCACTTATATTTTAAAGTTCAAGAGAAATAATTATAAATTAAATTCAAGTGTATTTTGTGACAAGGCTTAAAGTTAGAGGGGGTAAACATGAGATTTCTCTTTAATCTCCGTTAACACAGCTAATAGAATGAGAAAATGTACTGAAGTTTCAAAGATCGGAGGAATGGATATTACAAATCAAAGATTATGAGGTATTTTATAGACAAATCCAAAATACGAAGGGCAAATATAAAATTTTTTCAAAGAACTTTTAAACTTACGCAGGAGGTTTAGTAAAATATACGATAAACTTCATTCTAACACATTTATTGGTTTTTGTTTTTTTTTTGTTTTTACTTTTAAATTTATATAAGAGTTTTAGTAAAATATACTGTAAATTTCATTCTAATACTTTTATAGTTATAACAAAGTTTAAAATAATTTAGCACTTTGCTACAAATATATTCTAAATATTTTTGTCTTCTTTTGTTGATTGAAATAAAAGTAAAATCTCTATCGAACAGCCTATTGAAGTGCTGTATTGGCTGCTGTACAGGTAATTGGAACACCAGTAGACAATCATGAGCATACGAGTTTTTTGCTGCCTAAATTCGTGACTGTTTAATGTGAACTCACGTTATGTTAAGTAAAAAAGTGTATTATACTTCCAAGCTAAAAAACAAAAAAAAAAATTTGAGATTATTTTATCGTCAATGATTGTTATTAACGTCCACGCGTTGGCTGTGGATATAATTAAAGTGGTTAAGGAAGACAAGCCATCGATTTTAGTGGATTAACATGAAATGTGGGCTTCACTTAGATGTCCAAGTGTGCTAATCAAGATAGCCACATCCCTTTCGGCCAGCTTCCATAAAGAACTAAAACTAAAAAGCTACGTCTATTCACTGAATAAAATAGACCACGACAAACTATACTATAGTTTCATACAACTAAATACATTTGTAGTCAATGAAAATGGTTGATTGCATGAATTTTTATTTTTTTTTTAAGATAAGATATCCTCACTCGATATTAGGGCAAAGGCGGAGTGATGAATTCTTATTAGTGAGATTAACAAGAATCTAACAGTGTGTCTGGTACACGCTTTTTTTTACATTGTATTTAAATACAATGTAATTTTCCTTTAAATACAAAATTATTTTATTTAAATACTAATCACATCACATTTTAAATCCAATACAATCATTATTCATTATTTCACTTTTTCTATTATTTTATTAATTATATTATATATTCTCTCTCCCTCTTCTTTTTTCCTCTCTACTTTTATCTATCACATCACATATTTATTATTAAAATATAATTCAAATACTCTTCTACCAAACACACATTGCATTCAAATGTAATATACTTTTCTTCTAAATACAAATTGCATTAAATGTATTGCATTCAAATACAATATAAATGTAATACGTTCACTAAACGGAGCATAAATTTAACAAGTTTCATGTGAACTAAAAAAAGTAAATTTTTAATTTTTAATGAGGACTTTGTGTATGTTAGTATAAACTAACACATACTTGTGCATAGATTTTTACAAAAAAAGAAAATTGAGTTGAGTTGATACTGGCTCTAGAAAAAGAAAAAGAAAAAGAAAATTGCATTCAATGTATTACATTCAAATATAATGTAAATGTAATACGTTCACTAAACGGAGCATAAATTTAACAAGTTTCATGTGAACTAAAAAAAGTAAATTTTTAATTTTTAATGAGGACTTTGTGTATGTTAGTATAAACTAACACATACTTGTGCATAGATTTTTACAAAAAAAGAAAATTGAGTTGAGTTGATACTGGCTCCAGAAAAAGGAAAAGAAAAAGAAAATTGCATTCAATACATTGCATTCAAATACAATATAAATGTAATACATTCACTAAACGAAGCATAAATTTAATAAGTTTCATGCGAACTAAAAAAAGTAAATTTTTAATTTTTAACGAGGACTTTGTGTATGTTAGTATAAACTAACACATACTTGTGCATAGATTTTTACAGAAAAAGAAAATTGAGTTGAGTTGATGCTGGCTCCATGGATGTAGTGGCGCACAGGCGGACACCATGGCAGTTTGCAGGCAAAACGATTTGGTTTCATTAAAATGAGAGTTTTGGAAAAATCCAAACCGGGACCGCCTCACATAGATGTCAGGTGAGGCAGTTTGATGGCTGGCGGTTTGCAAGCGTGGGCGGCTTTGACCTAATCGGACCTTATTAGAAAAAAAAAAAAAAAAAAAAAAGGAAAATATTTTTTAGGAGTGATTTTTGTGGTTGTAAATATACTTACTAATTTTGAAGTTAAAAAATATATATTTATATTTACGAAAAGCCCTCTACATCAAAAGACCATATGGATATTCAAATCTCAACACCAAGCTATGAGGATGTCTTGCCTTCGATCCCCAATATCATGAAGTTAGTGATGGAAATAGTAGAATGTACACCCACATCAAATTTGGCCATGAACTATGCCAATGGGTAACTCCATTATTGTTATTCAACATTATTGGTGTCCCAAATATCTAGAGATGTACTGAACTCATGCGGGCTTAGTGGCCTTGTATGGGCGGTGCTCGGTTTCCAAGGACTTGATGATGGATTGATTGGTAAGTTTTTGTGTCCATACATGTAAAGCCCAATGACCACGCTGATTGGGGCATCAGGGTAGTTTTGGCACAAAATGTGGATTGCTCCAAGAGCTTGGACTTGCCATGCTACAATGACGAAATTAACCTTTTTACTTTAATTTTAAATTCAATGAAGATGTATATATAAAAGCTTCATGTTTATTGAATATTCATAAATTTTTTGAAAACACACACACACACATAAATATATATATTTAAAAGAATAAAAAAAAAACAACATCATAAATATTAAACACTTTTCTAGGATATTTATAAATTTTTCCGAAAAAACACGCATATATTTAAAAAAAAATACTAAAAAACACTACTAATATTTAAAAGGTAAATCCCATAATAAACCATTACAGGTCTCCTTAACGTTGTTCATATATTTCAAAAAGAAAAAGGCCACCACTGAGCCTCGAGTGACTACCACCGTATACATGAAACTTACGGGATCAATATTCAGTTATATATTCTAATATTAAAGATAAACCGATATAAATTATGTGTTTAACCTGCTTATTTCAGTTCTTCTAGAATGACAAAAAATAGGAGTTTGATTCAAGGGATAACCAAGAAATCCAACAACCCGACTAACCCACCCTACCTGACTCATTATGACCCGAACTCGGCTAACTCAATCAAAAAATCAACCTAACCTACCTAATCTAACTGTTAATTGGGTGGGTTTAGATTGTGTTTTTCAAAACCTAACTTAATCTGAACCCACTCAATTTATTAATATATAAAAACAAATATTTTTCATATCTCATAATATATAGTATTTATCTTATTTTTTATATTAATTACTTAATAACCTGTTATATTTCATATTGTATAATTTTTTATTATTATTTGTTTGTTAATTTACAATTTTTATATTTAAACTTATCCTGTATATATTTTATTTTTATGTTAATTTTATAATTTATAAAATAATTTTATAATACTAATATAATATTAAAAATTAATTTTCTTTTTATATATTTCTTATTTTGAATTGAATAATTAACTAGATTAATTTTTCTATTTTTTTATTTCTTAATTATGTTCAATCCGATTAACCGAACTAACCCATCAAAAATTTAATTGGATAGATTGATTTTAAACTTTAAATTAATTAAATAGGTTAAATTTAAAATCATCTTATCTAAACTTAAGTGAATAGATTAAAAATTCTTAAATACCCTCTCAGTCCTGATGTTCATCCCTATTTGATTCCTAACATAAAAACTTTACAAGGCTTTTTCATGTTTTTTCCCCCCTCTCATGAAGAAACGAAGTCTATAATATTGTTTGATATTATAAAGGATGGGAACTAAATGCCCAGAGCCGAGAAACATCAAAATATTGCATTACTAGACTTCAAGATAATAATTCCATACACTAACAAAAAAATCTCAACCACAACCAAACATCTTCTGTCAAAAGAGAGAGCCAAATCTATTTGCATAGCCGTTATTCAAAAGAGATCTGCAATCTTTATTCAAAGAGAAATATTGGAGTTATAGAGGAGCCAAGAGTCTTTCTACAACCAAGCTGGTTTCTTCAAAGGAGTAACAACAGCCTTAACCTGCAAGTAGTTGTTCAGGCTGTAAACCCCCTTTTCCCTGCCAATCCCACTCATCTTGTATCCTCCGAACGGAATCGCTGCGTCAAAAACGTCGAAGCAATTCACCCACACAGTTCCAGCCCTCAATGCCCTTGTCAAGGTGTTGGCAGTGTCGAGGCTCTTTGTGAACACTCCAGCAGCCAATCCATATCGGGTGGCGTTGGCCCTTTTTACTACTTCATCAATTTCCCTGAGTACAAAAATAATCAGAGGAAAATGCATTAGTCGGTGTTTAGGGCCCAAAAAAAAAAAACCTACAAAATAACTTTTTTCCATCTTACCGTCATTTTTTACTATTTATATTTTCAAAACACTACAGTAAACTCCAAACTTTAAAAACCCATAACTTTATATATATAAATCCAAATAAGATATTTTTTCTTTTGAATTACATAGAATTTCAAAAAAAAAAAACGAAATAATATCCTATAGATATTTTTTTTAAATAATTTTTAAAATTTTATTTTTTTCATAATAAACAGTTTTTTTCTGAATATATTTTTCAAAACAACTTTTTTTCCAAAAATTAAAAAAAACACCTTCAAAACCAAAACCATACGGACCCTTCATTTTAACCATGTTGTAAAGATGGATCGACTTGTTTATTCAAAGCGATAATGCACAATGGAATGACGAAAAGGAGTGGACGTTTGTTTCAACTTACTTAAATTTCAAGATTGATTGCACTGGTCCAAAAATCTCCTCCTGTGCTATCAGCATATCATCCTGATCATCATTGGAAGAAGGATATAATCACAAAAGTCCAAGGCTTTTCTTGCGTGTAGCATTGTGAGAAGCTGTTATTCGAGTTGGACAAACATAAATACCTGAACATTTGAAAAAACAGTAGGCTGGATGAAGTACCCTTTGGAGCCAATTCTCTCCCCTCCACACTCAAGGGTAGCATCGCTTTCAATGCCTGATCTTATGTACCTCAGGATCTTCTGAAATTGCTCGTTATCGATCTAGGATTTTCACAAAGTTACAATAAAGCATCAGTGGATGAATCAACTGGAAGAAATTACATCAGCCCTACCGCAAAGTTTCATGGAGCACTGCTTAAAGACGAACAAACCAGAAAGTTTTCAAATGACTAGAACTTTGCCGATCTCCAAGTGAGTGAGAATACCTGAGGCCCTTGTTCAACACCCTTCTTGAAAGGATCACCAACACTGCGTCTAATGGCTCTTGCCTTTGCTTTCTCAATGAATTCATCGTATACACGTTCATGCACGTACGTGCGAGAGCCAGCGCAGCAACATTGCCCCTGCAGAGAAGCCGGCATATGAACTTAATAACCATATCCAGCCAACTAAGCCCGTTGGAAATTTGAATGAACAAGTTACAAACCTGATTAAAGAACAGAGCAAAATGGGCAAGCTCCACGGCCTGGTCAATGTCAGCATCCTCACAAACAATGAATGGCGATTTCCCGCCCAGCTCCAATGTCACTGGCTTTAGATTGCTTCTTGCAGCCAGTTCAAGAACAATCTTACCAGTGCTAGTTGATCCTGTAAAAGCTAGCTGCAAAGGATGGTGACAATAGTTAACAGAGGTGGATGTCTCGGAATTTAAAAAATAAAAAAAACTAATGCCGACGGATTTCGAGTACTTTAGTAGCTTAAATACAGTGTGACAATAGCCATGTAAAAAACTAACATATATAAGATACCTTGTCCACGTCCATATGGCTAGCAAGAGCTGCACCAGCAGTCGGTCCAAAGCCAGAAACTATGTTCAAAACACCAGGAGGAAGTCCAGCCTGTCAAAAGGGACGGTAATTAGACTACAAAGATGAGCCCTCAGCAAACAGAGAGGAAACAAACCGCATTACAAACAAAGACTTTAAAAATGAGACAAACAAGTGAGAAACACTACAAATCAGTAGCCTCTTTACACAAATCATGAGTATGAAATCCTAGTCAAAATTACACATTGACAAGGAAAATAGACACCATCATCGTGTCAAGCAGCCAACCCGCCTTAGACGTGAAAATATGAAAGCCAATTCTGTTTCTCCAAAAGCAAATACGAAGTCCACAGCTTTAGCATTAAGAACATGAAAAGTCTATCATTCGTTGATTCATGTTGATCAATTATATCTCTAACCATGTGATGATTGAAGAGACTAAACACACCTCATGGAATAGCTTTCCCACATAAAGAGCAGTCAAAGGGGTTTGCTCAGCAGTCTTTAGGACAATAGTATTACCACACGCTAGAGCCGGTCCAACCTTCCAAGCAAACATGAGAAGAGGGAAGTTCCACGGAATTATCTGGCCCGCAACACCGATTGGTTCATGCAGTGTCTGCACATGATAATTCCCGTCCGCAGGGACAGTGAGCCCATGGATTTTGTCAGCCCACCCTGCAAATTACGAAGGAAGAAAATCACTGGCATAAAACCAGTCGAACAAAAGACTACCAATGGTAAACAACATCAGCGCTCTGTCTCTCTGTCTCACCAGCATAATAGCGAAACAAGCGTGCCAGCATTGGAACCTCGGCTTTGGCAGCCTGTTCATAAGGCTTCCCATTGTTCCATGTCTCCAAAGCTGCAATCTCATCATTATGTTTTTCAACCAAATCCGCAAAGCGCAGCAGTATCCGGGATCTTTCCTGAAAATTTAAGCATTGGCAAAAACGTAAACAAAACTACTCAAAAGACTATTGATGCTAATCAAATGAATCAAAAGTTTCTCACATAAGGTGTCATCTTTGGCCATGGTCCTTCATCAAACGCCTTGCGAGCAGCCGAAACTGCATGGTCGATATCTTCTTTGTCAGCCTCCGCAACATGAGCAATCACTTCCTCAGTCCGAGGATCATATGTTGGAAACGTTTTTCCTGAGAGCCATAGACTCCAACGTCAATTTCATTTTCTAACAATCAAATGTTGGGTTTGTCTTCAACACATCATGAGAAAATGGTCCTACACTATACCAAGTAAAAGTGGTGGTATAACAATAATTTCTAAATAGACGCAACATTGGTGTGTTATACCAGTGTCATGCATTAATAACAATAAAAAAAGAACGGTGGTATTCAGTTCTCATTTGTTCCGAAAATGATTATGTTCCTGATATGATAATAGAGATAAGAATGCCTTAAAAATGAAATCGTTTTTAAAATTGCATTTGATTGCATATTTAGAGGATTGGTTTGGATATAAAAAAAATTATGAATTGTATTTGGATTTGTTACTGAAAACTATGTATTATATACAATCTTAAAATTAAAATGGAAATGAGAAAACATTTTTTGTTTTTGTTCTCTAAACATATGATAAACAAACATTATTTAGGAGGCATTCGGATAACACATTACGTTCGTATTATATTTGAATGCAATATGCTTTCAGAAGAAAAATATTAACATTGCATAATGTAATGTTTGTTTAGAAAAAAAATATTTGAATTGTATTATATGTTAGGTAATTGATAAAAATAGAAAGAAAAAAAGAGAGAAAAAGAACATGTGATGTGATTAGTAAAAGTAGTAGAAAACATGAAATACTAAATAGTGATTGTATTAAATTTAAATTATGATGTAATTAGTATTTGAATGTAATACTTTTGCATTTAGATAAAAATTACATTATATTTAAATGCAATATGAATGCAATACACACACCTTTAGAAGGCTCTAAATAACATTTTCATGTCTCAAAAAACATGCACAAACAATATCAATCCTTTTTAAAGGATTAATTATATGAATTTTCCCAAACTATGTACCCTAATACATCTTGCTTCTTGTACTTACAAAACCATTAATCATGTCCCCTGATATCTATAAAACTGTTTAAATTGCCTCCTCCATTTAGTTCCGTCTATCAAATTAACAGAAATGCTAATGTAACATAAACCCTATTAATAAAAACCCTGTTAAAGAATTAATCAAATATTTTGAAGCATAAAACCACATTATAAAAAAATATTAATAAAAACCAAGTTAATCTTAATAGAAAAAAAATAAAAATAAGTTTAAAATAAAAGTTAAAAAAATTGAGCTGAGCGCCCCCGTCGTCTTCCTTTATCTTCCTTTCCGTGTGGAAGTTCATCCCGCAGCTGAGCTGGCTGTTGCAGTTGGGGTCCTCACAGGGCATGTGGTCAACAGCGTCAATGGAGCAGGCCTCAATCGGCCAGTGGTGGAGGCCGATCTCCACCACCACGACGAGGCGGTGGTGCTGCTTTAGATTGGTGTTGGAAGAAAGGACCAACTTCTGCCGACCAGACGCCACCAGCAAGTCCACTAATGAGTGAAGGCGAAGAAGAAAAAGACAGAAGACAACGACGATGGCAAACAGCATTGCCGTGATTAGGTCCACAAGCCACCATTACCAGCCACTCCGCCGTTGTTTGTTTCTAAAGTGGGATTTTAATTTTTGCTTTTTCTCTCTCTTTGGGATCAAATTCACTTGCGATTTTTTTTTATTTGAATGCAATATGTGTTTAGATGAAAAGTATTTCAATTGTTTAGTATGTAATGTGATTAATAAAAATAGAGAGAAAGAAAGTGAGTTTGTAATATGATTGATAAAAATTATAAAAAAGTGAAATGGTAAATAATGATTGTATTAGATTTAAATTATGATGTGATATATATTTATATAAAGTAATATTAGGATGAAAATTACGTTATATTTAAAGGCAACGAAGTAAACAAACATAATTTAAACATTTTATACACGTCAAAAAAACACTAAATTAATAGAGAGGTAATTTAAATAATTTTATATCCAACTGGAAGTGCAATGATCGATTTTAATTTTGTACAATGATTTATTATAAATGCTCAGTTTTATTAATGTGAAAGATAAAATGAATTAGGGTATATGATTAAGATAAATTCGTATAATTAATCCATTTTTAAAAACACTTTAGAAAAAATACCAAACACCACCGATTCCGAGTACAAGAACATTCTTTGTTCTCTTCCATGGAAAAAGAAAATTGAAAAAAAAAAAAAAAAGCATTACCAGATGCAGAATCGACAAAATGGCCATTAATGAGGTTCTTGGTATAAGCAATTTCAACAGGTGGAGTTATCACTTCTTCAACCGCTGCTGAAGTGCTAAACCTTGTAATTCTGTTTCCACTAACAGAACCTCCTGATCAAGATTACATGTTTATGGCAGAAAAAAAAATTACTCACTGAATACACTTTGACCAAAAAAAAATTATACTAAACAAATAAATTAATTAAAAAGCAAGATCCTCAAGACAAGTGAAACCCATAATCCAAAAACGTAGAAAAGTATTGCCTATATATATATATATACACACGTATAATATGTATATGGTTGAAGTCTCGGTTTGGCTGTTGAGAAAACTCCAATCCAAGCAAGAAAACACTTCGTACCATCATCAACGAAAATAAAACGACTTGTGAAACCCATAATCCAAAAAAGTGAAAGTATTGACCCACAAATGTACGTTATACATATATGTATATATAAACTTGAAGTCTCAGTTTGGCTGCCGAGAAAACTCCAATCCAAACAAGAAAACACTTTGTGCCATTATTAAGGAAAAGAAAACGACTCTAATCAGTGTCTTTCCTAAAACTCATAATCCAAAAAGTGAAAAGTTTTCTTCAAGTCTCTATTTGGCTGCCGAGAAAACTCCAATCCAAACAAGAAAACGCCATATACCATTATCAAGGAAAAGAAAACGACTTTCATCATTTTTCTTTCAATTTCAAGAGAGAAATCGGATTAAAATTCTTTAAATCTTCATTTCTTCACATGTCAGTATTTTCTAAGTAGTCAACCAGTGAATCGTAATCCTCGGAAACGCATTTTATTGACCAAATTGAATACAAAAACCCAAAACACAGATAAACAACATAAAAGAGAAACAAACCCAGAAATAGAAACAATATTGCTAGAAAAACCAGAAGAAAAGAACGGAAATAAGGAAGAAACAAACTTCGTTATTATCATAGATAAAGTAGAGAGAAAACAACAAAATATATCTAATAAAGAAAAGGTAACAAAAAGGTGAAAAGTGGGTGGTTACCAAGAGAGCGAAGCAGAGAAGGAGAAGAAGAAGAAGGAAGAGAAAGAGAGCGAGAAAGCAACTGGGAAATTCTCCGGGCAGCCATGGCTATGGAGAGATCACAAAAGGCTTATATTTGATTAAAAAAATAAAAAGGAACGAGAAAAGTAGAAGAAAGAAAAACAGAGTCCTTTGGCTTCGGCACAGCACAAGAGAACAGTTTTCTGTGTGTGTGTCTCTCTCTCTCTCCCCCACTCTTTTTTGCGCGTGTATGTGTGTGAGCGAGATCTCAAAGGCTAATCTTTGATTTAAAAATTAAAAAAAAAGAGAGAGAAGAATAAAAAGCAGAGTCCTTTAGCTTCGATAGGCACAAAGAACAATTTTTATCTGTTTGTTTCTCTCTCTATATCTCCCCTCTACTTTTGTGTGTGTGTGTGTGTGTGTGCGGGCTCTCTTTCCCTTCGCTGTTCTCCACAAGTGGAAGAAATGCATGTCCTCACCTGCCTTATAGACCCTGCTTGAGTACCAACGAACCAAATAAGGAAAATTTTTTTATTAATTTGGTGATGAACAAAAATGTAAAAGGATATTTAATAACGTATTTAAATATAATATATTACATAGAACATATGTATAGATAAATAATATTTATATTATATTTAAATATAATATTTATTTAGATAAAAAATATTTAAATTATATTATATGTGATGTGATTAAAAAAAATAATAATATGTGATATAATAGTAAAAAAATATTCAAAACATTTGAATCTTTATCTATTTTTATATTAAAGATCAGTTAATCAACTAATAAATAGCAGATAAGTCCATTTGAAAATAAATGAATTGTTAATTGTGGAACATTATTCTAGGTAGACTTAAACATAACTTAAGTCCATTTGAAAATAAATGAATTATTAATTGTAGAACATTATTCTAGGTAGACTTAAACATAACTAAAATAATAAGAATTCGGATAATTTTATCCTTCCTTTTACCGGTGTAAGAAGGTCCGTAAGAAGACATCTTATCTAGATATTTTTGTCACTCATGTATCGTAACCATGGATCCACGTATCATAAATTGATAAAGAAATCATCATTCCTTACCTATTCTTTCCAATACCAATATAATCCGCGTCACAAAAATTAATATTAGCATCCGTTTGGTACAAGTTTGTTTTTGGTATTATATTTAAATATAATATAATTTTTCTTTAAATATAAAAGTATTCTATTCAAATATTAATTACATCACATTTTAAATCTAATACAATTATTATTCATTATTTCACTTTTTCTATTACTTTTATTAATTATATCATATATTTTCTCTCACTCCTTTTTTTTTCTCTCTACTTTTATCCATCACATCACATATTTATTATTAAAATATAATTAAAATACTTTTCACTCAAACACACATTACATTCAAATGTAATGCTAATATTTTTCCTCTAAATACAAATTATATTTAATACATTACATTTAAATGCAATACAAATATAATACGTCCACCAAACAAGGTCCTAGAAATAAAAAAATCATATGAAATTAAGAAAATGTCAAAAAAACGTTGGAATAATGGTATTCTTTATTATTGGATATACTGCGGTTAATTATATTGATAAGTTGGTAAAAGGGTACGATAAGAAAGGAAAGCTTACGTAACAGTTTTAATGCAATCCCTTCTATCTAGCATTACAAATAAGTAGTAA
The DNA here is from genome assembly GCA_035233585.1 of Antiaris toxicaria. NCBI lineage: Eukaryota > Viridiplantae > Streptophyta > Magnoliopsida > Rosales > Moraceae > Antiaris > Antiaris toxicaria. The sequence goes on from CP141155.1 coordinate 7,247,011, forward strand.
GAAATGTTTGAAATCACTAGATTAATTTTTTAATAATTAAATTTATAAATATTTATTTTATAAAATTATAATATATGATATAAAATGACTCAAATTATATATCATACTATTAAAAACTTTTAAGTATCTAAAACAACGGGGAAAAATTTACAATTGCTTAAAAAAAAAAAAAGAGCTTTTATGATGGCATATGTCGTAAGAATATAATTCAATAGTTTGACTAATTTACCATTGAAAAAACTGATCTTATCCAAAACAACAGTGTCATTTTCGATATGATAAAATAAATGAGCTTTTATGATAGGGTATCGCAGATTACGAGTGGGGATGGATTAATTAATATTTTAATAATTTAATTTATGAATATTTATATTAAAATTACAATATATGATGTAATATTGCTTAAATTATATATCATATTTCTAAACAACTTAATTTAATTTCTAAAACAACGGTTAAAAAAAGGAGCTTTTTGTTTTAGGATATCTTGCATTATTAATAAAAACTGCTTTTAATTACTAGACTAATTTTTTATAGTTATTATGTGTGTTTATTTTACAAATTTAAAATGCATGATATAAAGATATTATAATCATAGAATAATCTAATATTTAGGGTGGGATTGATTCCAATCCAATCTCTAGATTGAGTTTTATCTTATTTTACAAAATTTAGTATTATTTTTTTCAAAAAATTCAAACATTAAAAGTTCATTAATTTTTCATATTAAATCAAAATAAGATAATTTTTTTAATTACATAAAATTTTGAAATGAATAAAATAAGATTTATATTACTAATTTTTTTAACACAATTCAAATTATTATAATTTTTACTCAAAATAGTTTATTTTTAACACACACACACAATTTTATAACCCAACCATCTTCAAATTTCCAAACAAAGGTATATTCATATGAGCTTTTAAAACAACAATTCATTTTGATAATATAAAATACGAAGCTGAATAAAAAAAATCCTAAAAAATAAGAGCCAAATAGTTTTCTCAAGTTATATTCTTAACAAACAAAATAAAAATAAAGGGGGTATTTGGAAACATTTTGGAAACACATTTTGATACTTTTTTTATATTTTATTCCACCTCACATTTTAATATTTTTTATTATTCATATCTTTAAAATTTTACACTAAATTCAAACTTCAAAATTTCATAATTTTACATATACAAATTCAAATAAGATTTTTTTTAAATTATATAGAATTTTGAAATGAACAAAATAAGATATATATTAATAATTTTTTTTAATAAATTTTTAAGATCTTACCATTTTTCATTTCAAACAAATTTTTTTCCAAAACATATTTTATAAAACTCATTTTTTTCTAACTTCTAAAACACATTTTCAAAACCTTTCACCAACAGATCCTAAACTACACCATTTTTAGAGATCTATCCCTTTAATATACCATCTAATTTTCTCCTTTTCTTTTCCTTATTGAAAAGAATGCCCCTTGGTTCTTGCAAAATTAGTATAAAACGTGTTAAAACGTACCGAGCAATGAATAACCATTCCTAAAATATTTCCTAAAAAAGTTTATAAAAAAACCGAAAGTTAATCCTAGCAGGTAAAGAACAACGAATATTGATTTCTCTAAGGGCCTTTTTACAGTTTCCCAGTTCAAATCTGGGGGACCGGTCCCCAGTTAGCTTTGGCCGTTTAAAATGACAATGTGGCAACTGCAGTACATCGGATGGATGAGATTTAGAAATGGCAGTGGAGGGCACTCGGTGGCATAGATAAGATGAACCCATTAAAATTTCTCTTCTCAAATCATATCCAATCACTTATATTATACCATCTTATATGATAAAAAATAGATAAAAAAATAAATATAATTTTTTTATAAAATAACATAATTTAAGTGGTTGAATATGATTTCAACAGAAAATTTTGAATAAACATGAGTTCTGTATAAGATAATAAGATGGGCAACCAATTGGCTATTAAAATATACTTTTGAAAGGAAGCATAACAAACTGAGGTTCTATTGGGCTGAGCTGGGCTGGGCAAACTTCGGCTAGGAGATGTGCGTGGCATAAGAATCGTTATAGTAAATAACTTAAAAAAAAAAAAAGTAAATAGTAATTTTCAAAATAAATAGTAAATTTTTAAAATATTTATAATAAATACTAGATTTTTCAGATATAACAATGATGTATATAAATAATTTATTTAATATGAAAATATATCAATTACTTTGTCAATCTGATTAAAACAAATTATTTATATAATAAATCTATTATTTATTATAAATAATTTAAAAAGTTATTATATATATATATTTTTATGACTGCTATGTATTTCTCCCATATACTTACACCCTAAATACTGATAAATACCAAAAACTAACAAATATATCTTAATATAAACATGATTACGCTCAAATTATATCAAAACAAAATGGTTAGTTTTAATACAATCAAGATGGTTAATCTCACGAGAAAGTGATAAAAACAAACAAGAGAGATTAGTAGAATGTATCAGAGAAATAAGCAATCAAATAAACAAAAGAAAAAAAAAGTTTTTGTGATTTAAAGTGAAATTAGAAAATACAATAAAGTAAAGCACTTTGGTATGGAAAAAATTCAATAATTAAAAATGATAAGATATTAAGAATTCCTTATATGCTTCGTTTCCGTATTTAGATTTTAATTCATAAATTGACTTAATTGAAGTTTCACATTTTAAACAATCAATCAGAAAATAAAATTTGAAGAACTTGTGAATTAAAATATATCCGAATAAATAAAATTCTTATATTAGGAACTAGGAAAAATTATTTTAGAAGAAATCTAAAAACGACAACATACCTCGGGATGATATTGCAGTAAAAGTATATTGTATCATACAACAATCACATAAAAAAAGCTTAACTAAATTTATATTAAAGTTGATAACAAAATATATTATTATGAAGAAGAAATATGATAAAAAAAATTATTTACTCAAGTGTTTAAAACTTACAAGCCATTAGAAAATCAAAACTCAAACAAACTCACTACACATATAAGATCATCTCGCCCAAGAATTCTAGCTTAACGTGTAAAGCATTCTCACAAAATTCTAAAGAAAAAAATATAAGAATAAAAGCAAGACAAAAATAAAAGAGAAAAATTGTATATACAATATCCTCAAGCCTCCCCCAAAATTCTCTTTTATAGATATAATTTTACACTATTCTACCTAACCTTCACACAAACTTTTCAAACTTACTATAATAGTTAGTGCATACACAGTATTGACATCACAATAGTTGATGCTACAGTAACTACAATATCAGCGCATACTTGCTATAATAACTATAGTGTTTGGTGCATATTTTTCAATTTTGCTATAATAACTACAGTAACTACAGTGTTGGTGTATGTAATTAGAAAGGATCCAGTGTGATAGGATACATGATAAACTTGATTTTTAAAGTTTCCTGACATGAATAATAACGTCCAATGAGATCCACTTCTAATATATAAATTTTTCACTTTAATTTGACATTGCAGGAAAACAAAATATTAAATTTAGATATTTTCAAAATAAAATGTTATAGATAAACTCATTAAAAATATTTAATTATAAGTTTATTTAGTACACTATTACTAGAAGAAAATGATAAAATAGAATAAAGTAAAATTAAATAAAAACTTCACAAATTTTATAAAAAAAATATATAAATTAAAATATACGAAACAAAATTAATCAAAACAAATCAAAAATAACTAATATTTTTAAGGGTAAGCCAATTTTTGTATATGAAAAAGTGGTAAAATAACTTTATTTTATAGAATTATTACATCCCAAAATTTAAAATTTTACTTGTCCTCGAGCAAAAGAAAAGAAAAGAAAAGAAAAAAAATATTATATTAGCAATGGTAATTTCAAGAAATTTCCTCATAGTTGTTATAAATGATATAACCTACTGAAAAACATAAATTTTGATCAAAATTTTGAGTTTAATTTAAGAGTATGTCTACTTATAATTAGATTTTCCGTGTGTGTAAAATTTTTTTGTTTAATTGTGCGTAATATAGATGAATTTATGAGGAACAACACAATTAATCTTAGATTTAATTTTCATTTCTCTATTTACAGATGTCAGCAAATATAGAACCGAGGATTATTGGAATTTTATTATGCTTGTAACGTATAGATAAGATAAAAATAAAACATAGGATAATAATATGACTTAGATTGCTCTTCAATACATTAATCATTTTAGAATTTACTGTAAAAATTTTTATTTACACTCAAGTAATACTCCCAAACTTATATACAACTTTTCCCTCTTAATATAAAACTTTATTTTTAAACCTACTATATCCCCAAGCTCATTATAATAAATAAATGATATAGTACTTTTTTTTGTATTTCGTAATTCTAACTTTCCTCCTAAATTTTAATATAATTCAAAATAATTTCTAGAATGATCAACATGCTTAATGACTCAAGGTTAGACAGTTTATTTGAAAGGCTAGGCTAAAGATGTGGGTGACAAATAAAAAGTTATACAATAAAACGCTCAAAAAAGGTAAACTAGAGATAAAGATATTTCAGAGTTGGCTTAAAAAGCTCAAACGTTAAAAAAATTTCCTATATCATTTTCTTGGTATTTGTATTATCTGGAATTTCGCTTCGAGAGAAAATCAAATATATTTTAAAACTTGTGAGATCAGAATTATTTCACATTTACAAAACTGTCTCTAAACAAATACACAACTCATAGATCAAAAATTATTGCTTAAATGTTAAATATCACAACTAAGGTAGGTTAATTCAAAAATTTAAATGTAAATTTGTCAAAAATTCATATTTTTCTAAAAGATAATATAAAATAAAGTAACCAAAATTTTCATCATTGCATTTGTGAGAAATCACTTTTTTTACTCTTTTTAATTATTTGTTAATAATTTTTATTTTTTAAAATAAAAACCAAACAATGACATAAGAAAACAATCCTTTCTATGAGATGTGTATCAAGAGTAAAGTAACTCTTTATTCAACCATATTATAAATAATGAATTTAGTAGTTTTACCAAAAATATATATAATACAAACACAAGAAACTAAACACAAATTCAAGAAATTCTAAAAAAAAAAAAAGTCAAGCTATTTTTCCCTACAACCTAGTTGAGACATTGTCCTCAATATCTAATATAGATAAATAAAGAGTGAACAATCTCACCTGATCTGGTGTTATTGAATGTAAAAACTCACAAATTAAAACTAAAAAAGAAAATCAAATGTTATAAGTAAAATAAAAAAGTTAAGAAATGTTATAACCGAAGCACTAGATCCAACCCGCACTTTTTATTGCTTTTGCTATCCATAGTTGACAGTACTACCTGTGACATTAATGAGTTAGGTTCAAGCACAAAGATATGTAGTTGATTAATTATCTGATCAGCAATTGAATTTAAGACAAGGATTTTCTGGGTTGATAGTGTAATGAAGTCCTGTTTCACAGCATGATTTAGAAAAGACAATAAACCGTCATAAAAACCATTAACATTTAATAATTCTAATGGCTTTTGATGAAGATTAAGTTAGGCTCAAAAGGCAGTGTTGAAAATTTCTTCCAGTGTTCCTAAACCATCAAGTAAAGCAATAAAGACATCTGTATTATACATCATGATACTCATTTTCTCATGCACGATTGAAACCTTTAACTCATTATTTAGGGTGTAACCAATGATGTTTTTGTCAGTTGAAATACTAAGAATGATATCTAAGACTTTATTACCCTTTATATATGCATTGGAAGACACACAACCTATTTACCCATGACTTTCTTCCCCATATACTAGATTAATTTTTTAGGTAGCTAATACCCTGTTAAGATTGTTTGCTAGTTTTAAAAACTCTCCATATTTTCTAAGACTAATCGTACCAAAAACGTAAATAGTTTAAATAGTTATAAACTTACGAACTGAAAGATCTTCCATTTCAACTCATTTCTTTCTAACTTTACAAATGAAGATATGTGTGATAACAATGCTGAAAAGGAGAATGTTAAGTTAAATCTATCAAGGGATGGATTGGCTGTTGTCACGAAAAAAATATCTCTAGAAAAAGAAACAACAATAAAAATTCTTTTATAGCAATATCATTTCCATTAAAGGGGCATAAAATTTTAAAACTTTTACCATCTTTGAATTGAGTATACTATTATAACATGTGGGAATTGAGTATACTAATATAACATGTGACTGTATTATCTCTATTATTATCATCATGCATTTAAATATATATGCATAGAATCAAATAAATGAACCTAGTAAGAAAAAATAAAATTAAAAGAAGAATTGTGTATAAAAATCCACAAAGAATCATTTTCAAATGCTAGAAGTTAAAAACAAAAATACACCTAATGCTAATAAATTAAAAAATTAAAAATACATACTAAATACATCAATAGTTAATGAACTTTCAGTAGACATGCTTTCTTTTATTTTTGTTTGAATTGGAAATTTTCATAAAGTTATGAAGCTTTCTTAATTTAAAAAAAAAATTAAAGGAGAATAATTTCTTTCGTTTGGTGCTTTATTTTAATTTGTTTTTGCTTGAATCAAGTTAAGTTGAGCATTTAGCTTTATGTAAGGTTGATTTTAGTTAAACTTAAATCAAGCTATTTTTTAAACTTTTTTTCACTATTTCTATATAATTTCTAATATAATTTTAAACTTAAATAAGCTTTTTTTTTAACATCTTTTATTATTAATTTTCAATATAAGTTTGAATTAAAATCAAGCTAAACTAAATTACCAAATATCAAACTTAGCTTTTAACTTAGCTTGATTCAAGCTTAAATAAAACTACATTGATTCACCAAATATACACTAATGGGGTGTTTGGTAAACATATTGCATTCACATTACGTTTGAATGCAATGCATTAAATATATTTCGTATTTGAATGAAAAATATTTACTTTGCATTTAAATACAATATGTATTTGGATTAAAAGCATTTAAATTGGTAATAGTAGATAGAGAAAAGTGAGATAGAGAGAGAATATAATGTAAATAGAAAAAAAAATTTATTTTCAAAATATTTTAGAATAATAAATATATTTGATGTACTGTTGAAAAGTATTGCATTTGAACGTAAAACTTTTGCGTTTAGATGAAAATTATATTGCATTTAAACATAATGTGAGTGCAAAACTGTAAACAAATGCCCTATAAAATTTTATAAAATGAAATTAATGTTAATCAAATTTGTAGGATATCTTTTTTTGTTTCTTTAATTCTTCAAAAAAATAATGTTTCCATGTATAATCAGTGTGGTGTATGTTTTTTATTTAATTATTTAAAAAAATAGTGTTTCCATGTATAATTAATATGGTTTATGTTTTTTAATTATTAAAAAAAAGATTATTTTTATTTATAGGTACAGGGGGTATGAAAATTCTTAATGGATTTTAAGGTAATTCTGTTGTAGATTAAAAGTGTGACAAGAATATTTAATGATTTGGTGGGGATTTTTATTAATAAGGAGAGGTAGTGGTAGAGCTCTTTTGAGAGGCTCTGCTACAACTTATGGTAGAGTTCATTTTTAATTATTTAAATGTAATCAAACGGTTAAAATTTGTTAGTTTATGATAATTATCATACATTTTAACTCATAATATATACTAAAAAATTAAAAAAAATTCAAGCAAAAAAATAAATTAAAAAAAAGTTGGCTAAGCCCCTAACTCATAATATATAATAAAATTAATTTCTTTGCTGCCAAACGTTTTTTTGTAACTCCAGCCATAACCTAAGAAAAATTACAAAAGGAAGCCCGCGCAAGGCTGGCTAATTGACATGCGCTTGCACACGGATTTGCACCCATTTATGCTTGCGCATGTGAGAAAGCCTTTATGCTTAATTAGTTATCAATAAGCAAAGTATGCAAACCTTTATAAACCAGTTGAAACCTTTATCTCTTTCTTATGCGAGACAAGAGTTTTTTCATTTGCTTTCTCAATTTTCAACTTCATAGGTGTACTTCTAAAAGTCAATTTCTCAGCAATCTTTTTATCATTTTGAATATATAAATATACGATTTTAATCTCTTCACATAGCAGAACATGAATACATTTTGAACCGATACTAATACGAGTAGAGAAGAGCATCAATTTGTATTCTAGGTGGTTGTTATTTATTAGATATTTTGGATCAATTACACTTGTATGTCCTTTACTGAAGCATCGTTTCAACTTTATATACTAAAATTTGATTTTGTTCCATTTTAACATCCTCCTCTTTTTCCTCACGTCAAAAGGAGATGAAAAAAAGACTACATGCGCTCATATGGAAGGGTAAACATTAATTTTTATTTTCTTAATAGCTTTTTCTCCTTTGAGGTTTTGAACATAAGTTTTCTTCACTAGATTAATTTTACATATTATTGTATATAACTAAAAAGAAACCTTTTTTTTTTTGTTACTTATACAGTAAAGTCTCAATCTTTATCCTTATGTAGTGTTTTGTCGCTTTTACCCTCCTACCTCACTTGGGTTCCCTTTTTTTTTTTTTTTCTCTGCATATTGGGTTTTTGAGAAAGCATTTTTTACTTTGTTTGTGCAACGAATTCCCATCTTTATCCCTGATGTGGTGTTTTGTCACTTTTGTCCTCCTATTTCACTTGGGTTTCATATTTTTTTTGGGTATATTGGGTTTTTAAAATATATTTTTTAAAAAATACTAATAGAAATAATAATATATTTTATCGTTTCAATGTTGAAGTAAAAATAATAGAATCCTCGACAAAATGTAAACTAACCAAATAATTAATTTATTTACAATCAACATAAATATTTTTATGCTTCACTTATACTATTTTCTAAAATAATTATAATTTTTATCATAGTAACAAGGAGTAGTAAAAGAAAGACAGATAAAAGTTATGATGCAGAAGTTTAACATATGTAATTATATAAATGTTTTGTAATACTAATATTTATAATTATAAATAGTTTGTAACATCTGTAATTATATAATATTTTGTAATTATATAATCATATCATAATATAATCTAATATAACACATACAATATAACTTAAATTTTATATATCTTAAACTACATAATATAATAAATTACAACATACTACAACACCATTACCAAGGTGAATATTTTATTATATCAGTATCTATAATTATAAATATTATATAACATTTATAACTATATAATATTTTATAATTATATAATCATATTACAATATTATAATATAATACACACAATACTCTACGTAATATAATAAATTATAAAATCCTATAATATCCGTGTGGGTATTTTGCTTGTACCATCTATATAAATTGTACATCTAAGGTCAATAGACTCTAATTAGATATTTTACAACTTTTTGGCTAGATGAAAGCAGAGAAGATGGACAATTTTTTTTGCAACAAAAAACTAAAAAGTTTGTTGATAATGCTTTGTCTTTTTTTTTTTTTTTTTTGGAAGCAATTCATGAAAACATTTTGAAATTTAAAAGAGTGCAAGAATATACATTAATTTTTTTATGACTTGTTTGCTTTTTCAAACTCCATTTTAGTTATATGAATTTCTTCAAAAGTGCTCGCCATGTATGACCTTACTCTATTTTTATTTTCCCATTTCTTTGCTTTTTTTTTTGTTCACTTAAACGAGGAAATTAAGGGGGCATTTGGAGAAATATTCAATTTTAATTTTACTCAAATACAATACAATTTTACACCAAACACAAATTTTGCAACAGTGTTACGAAAACAATTACTATTCAAAACATTTTTAAAACAATCACATCAACTTTTCAATTCCACTATTTATCTCTATTTTTACCAATCACATCAACTTTTCAATTCTAAAATACTTTTCATCCAAACACACATTTCATTCAAATACGAAACAAATACTTTTCAACCAAATACAACATTCAAAAAACAAATTTCATTCAAATACAATCAAAATGCAATGCGTTTACCAAACGCCCCTAAGCTTTTCAAAAAATGCGGAAGTTTAATCATTTTTCATATATTAAGGTAAGGAAAAAAAAAATCATAGATGTCGGTTTCTAAAAGCAAAAATTAATTAAATATTTAAAGTGTCCAAAAAAAAAAAGAGAGGTGATATTGATTTAAATTTAATTGATTGAGATAAAAGATTTGGTTGAGATATTTATAGTGTTTTTGAATTGACAATGAAGGTAACATACATTAAGAAAGAGAAAAATAAAAAAAATGATACGTTAAAATACCTAAATATTAAATTTTTATTAGATAAATATATTATATAAGCATGATGACATGGTATATCTAAACCACAGAATAATTTTTCATTTCATAAATGGTCAATCAATTATTTATCGTTTTAATGATTGATTATAATTTAAATTTTTAATTTTCTTAATTAATCATTGATTAACAAACCTAAAAAGAATAACAAACGATTATTTTGTTAAATAAAAAAATTCGGTTATTAATTGAATTTAGTGATCAAAATAGATCACTTAAGCTTAATTTTTCTAAACAATTGCATCTTTATTCACTAATACAAGATTGCCCTCCTAATCCACTATAGAATTATACAAAACCACACACAAGAGCACTCTAACATGCAAAAATCACACCGCACACTCCTCTCCCCCATTCAAAGTTGATGTCTCAGCAGACGTGAAAGGAATACTGCTTTTCGTTAACACCGGTTATGACGGGTCAAAATTCAAAATTTATCTGAAAACGTGGATTGCCAATTATGGGGAACGGGTCCCCCGAATAAATGCTGGGGGACTTTAGAAAAGGCATTTCTCAGGAAAAAAAAATAAAAAAGAAATAATGACATTTCTCGTGTTTACAACCGCAGCAGTCATTACCCCAGAAAAGAAACCGCAAAATGAAGAAAATGTGGCTCTGCTTTCTTTTTGTTTTTGCGGTTTAAGATTGTTGCTTAAAAAATATATATTTCAAATTTTTAGATTTTTTAATTTCAATAGTTTAATTTTAACCATTTAAATATCTCATTAAATTTATATTTAATTCAATTCCAAAAAATTTAAAGCGTAATACATTTATATAGATTTAATAGTCAGATACAGGCGTTATCGGTTTAGGATTCTTGTTTCAAAAATATATATTTCAAATTTTTAGATTTTTAAATTTCAATAATTCAATTTTAACCATTAAAATGTCTTATTAAATTTACATTCAATTCAATTTAATTTCAAAAATTTTAAAACGTAATACATTTATATAGATTTAATAGTCAGATACAAACGTTGTAGGTTTGGGATTCTTGCTTAAAATATATATATATACATATTCGTTACAACTATGCGATGTATTTAACCATGCCCTGTTGATGATTTCTTGTCCTCTTCCCTACAAAATAGGAAATGATTCTTTTTCATGTGAACGCTAGTCATATTGGGGGCGTTTGTTTTTTTTTTTTTAAATAATTTTTCACTTTCAAAGATACAGAAAATGAAAACGGATTCAAAATAGTATTTGTTTATTTAATGTTTTCAAAACTATTTTGAAAACACCGTTTTCAACTATGTTGTTTTTTTGAGTTTTTTGAAAACGAAAAAAAGTTGTTTTCACTTTTTGTTTTCATTTCTAAAAAATATTGTGTTTTTTTGGGTTTTTTAAAAATGAAATGGGTTTTGAAAAAATATAACCAAACAAAGTTTTATTTTTATGTTTTTCAAAATATACATTCAAAAAATATAACCAAACACAGTTTCAAAAATGATCTTAACATAATTTTTAAAACATTCTCATTTTTAATTTTTTTGAAAACTGAAAACATTTAAAAAACACAGCACCATTGTTTTTCTGGTACAACTTAAACGCAAATCAATTAATTGCTCACCTTCTGAGTCAAATCAAAACAAGTTGTGGGTTGATTAATTTGTACATTTTACCTAACTTATTAGGTTAGTGTCAGACACAGCTCAAATGGAAAAATATCCCACTATTCTTTCTCACCATTTTGCCGATAATGATAGCTGATCATAACCATCTAACAACTTGCTTTTTTTTTTTTTCTTTTCTTATGGTAACCCCTTAACCTCAACCAATTAAAGAAAAATGAAAAAAAAGAAAAACGGCCTTTTAGGTAGAAATACTTGTGCCTCTTTTTTTCTGCGTCTTTTATATTTTTCTGTTTTTTTTTAAGTGATTTTATTTTTTTAATAAATAAATTAGGGAGAAAAAAGTAAATTAAGATCACGTCAGTCTTCAAAAACTTTAAGAAAATTAAAGGAAGTATTTTCAGTTCTTTTGGAACGTTTCATTATTATTATTATTATTTAAGATTTTATGATCATTTCAACGAAAAAAAGTCAGAACTTTCGAAATGTAATAGTTGAAAACCAACCAAGTAGGCTACATCTCCTTTTATAATTTTCCTTCTCTTTTCGCGTTAAGGTTAGTCATACGGGATTTCCTTTTCAACGTATGCCAGTTGTACTTTCCACGAGTCGAAACAACTGCTTTAGTTGTTTATTATTATAGCAAAGGCAGCCGGCTAAATGAAGTGCAGCTAATGCACTAACCAATTTATATTCCCTTTGATAGGTGTTCATTTAAAAAATTTTTTTTTTCTGAATAAAATTGAAAAGTCTTTTTTATGTTAAAAAGTAAAAATGTATTTAGAGAAGTAAAAAAATTTCTATTTCTAAAAAATAAAGTCCTTTTTAATGTAAAAAAATAAAAATTTATTGATGTTTGATGGTAGAAATTTAGAATGTTCACTTTTAATAAATATTTAGCTTGATTTAAATGTGAAAAGTTTTGTGGAACAGACAAAGACTTAAAGACCTTCCAATTGAGATTTCCTCCCAGTGAATTGATTTCAATAAATATATCTACTTTTAAAATGTTTTTCTTGTAAAATTTACTAACCAAAAGCCCTCAAATTCAGTTATAGATGCATAGATGTTAATGGTTGCAAATATAATATAACTATAATTTTATAATTGATTTTGTTTTTAAGACATAGAGTTTAAATTTATGTGTTTTTATGTTTTCTAAAAAACAATGTACTTCTTTTGTAACATGCAAGATATTTTCATTGATCATTTCGTATTCCATATACAGGCCATAGCAATTCCAGTGAAAGAAGTCATCAACTAGTGCTCAACCATTTCAGCCCTTCTTCACTTTTTCGGTTTCACAATTTATACCCGTTTAAGAAAATTGATTTCTATTTTCAACAACCAATCAAGATTTGGAATTGTTGCTCGTGAAGGATTCATGATATCGAACCACTCGCAATATCTTGTCATAATTTCAATGGTGTGAAAATTCTCGAAACTGATATCCATTATGGGAAGAAGTGAGTGTATATATATATATATACATAGCTATAATAGCTGACAATTTAGAATTTCTTAAAACAGACTACTTTTCGTAGCCCTGAATTTCTTTTTTTTTTTTTTTTTCTAGGCACGTTAGTTGTCATATATGGCTCCGCATTGTCAGCAAACGATAAGTAAAGGTATAGGGATGAAAAGTCATGCAACTTGTAACTATGTCTTTATTTTTGGTTCATCTAGTCCAAATATTTATTTGTCTAATAAAACGAAAAGTTGCAGCCTAATAAAACTAAACTAGAGAAGGTAAAGGAATAATATAAAGGAAAAATAAAATCTATTCAAAGCAGGTATAAAATTTTATATCAACACAGCTAAACAAGAGGAAAAGAAAAAAAAAAAAAAAAACCACAACAACCTCAATATCCGTCAAAGAAGAAGCAAGCATCTGTTTTATTGAGAGTGACATTTTGGAAGCAAAGGGCCAAGGACTACTCTCATTTTATGAACTGCATACTTTTCTTGATTAAATAATAATAATAATAATAATAAATAAATAAATAAATAACAACAACAACAATAACAACAATTGAATCCAAATGATGAAGTCTGGAACCAATAAGTGGATGGTGTTTTACTTCTGAATGGACAATATTTTGTGCGGTGCGTTGGGAGATGAAAACAAATTTGGATACATTGGGATGCTTACTTTTGGGTGTGTTCAATGCCCCACTGATGTAACTTGTCCTTGTTTATATTGTCTGTGATATGCTGCTCTTGCTTTTAGGCTTTTATATCACTTAAAATGGGGGGTATGAGAAAATTTTCTTCTTGGTAAGAGTTTGTGATATAGTTCTCCTCGGTTTTCGCACTTTTGTCCTGTAATTTTTTCAGATTTTGATAACTCCCAAGAATTTTTTTTACGGGACGTTTGCAAACGCGATGTGTTTTAATTATATCTTAATATAATTTATTTTTTAAGTATTATATTTAATTAAAATATATTTTTTTTAAAATAAAATGTGTGTTTGGATAAAATATATTTTAAAATTGAAAAGTTGATGTGATTAATAAAAATAAATATAAATAATACAATTGAAAAGTTAATGTGATTGTTTTAAAAAACTTTTAAATAGTAATTATTTTCGTAATTCTGTTAAAAAAATTATATTTAAATATAAAATTTTATATTTGGTGTAAAATTATATTACGTTTGAATATGATTAAAATGTAAAACTTTTACCGAACGGCTTAAAATTTTGACAATCATCCTTCCACTTTATTAAACCATTCCAATAGCTTATTTTATCACTTATATTATAAATATATTGGTCAAATTTAGATTTCGAAATTTTTGGTCAGACGTGCTTTATTGTCACCATTTTTACACAATCATCAACAAAAATGGGTCATTTTACAACAATTATTAGCAAGTTTGGAAGTTACTAAAAATTAAAAATTTGAAAGGTAAGTTTCTAAATAGCGAAAGGTGCAGGGTGTAAAGGCGAAAGATACCCATCTCTCTAGACTTTGGAACACAATAATTTGCAGTTATATTGTTCAATTTTGAAATTGACCATTTGAAAATGATCTTTTCGTGTAAAAACCATATATCTAATCCAATCCACAGGCCTTTCAAATTCAAAACCTACTCATCTTTTGGGCCAAGCCCAAGGGCTTTTAATGAATAGTGCCTCGTGTAGATGAAAAAATGGCAGGTTTGTGTCAAAAGTCCAAGGTCAAGTTGAGGGAGGCGTTTCTAGTTTTCAGGTTGCACATCTCTCTTTCTCATGTTAAAACGTAGTTTTATAAATCTGTTTGGTAACAAGGAAAACCAAATGGTTTAAAATCTGATATAACAAGACATTGCCTCAGTTACAACCATGCTGGATTCTCCAAAGAAGTAACAACAGCCTTCACTTCCAAGTAATTTCTAAGGCTGTAAATTCCCTTTTCCCTGCCTATTCCGCGCATCTTGTACCCTCCGTAAGAAACCGCGGCCCCTTACACATAGCTTCAATAATATTATAACACATAAATTAAGAATATTTTTTAAAATAACACTATTATATCACATCAATTAAGAAATTATATTAATTAAATACGTACCATAATACTATAGAAAAACAGAAAATATCATACAAACAATAGGATATGTGAGTCAAATTCATTCACCCAAATCTTCTCATAGCGGTTCACAAGTACGGTTCACAAGTACTTGAGTTTCAAGATTGATTGGACTGGTCCCAACATCTCATCCTGTGCTATCAACATATCATCCTGATTGTTCGCAAAAGGAACAATCATGATTAATGAAAAACGCTTTTCGTGCTCGTCAAGAGAAGTTGTTATTTGAGTTGGACAAACATATATACCTCAACATTTCAGAAAACAGTTGGCCGTATGAAGTACACTTTGGAGTCAAATCTTTCCCCTCCACACTCAAGGGTGGCTTTGCTTTCGATGCCGGATTTTATGTACTTCAGGATCTTCTCGAACTATTCCGAACCAATCTAGGATTTTCACAAAATCAAGATCAACTAATAAAAAAATATTGGAGGACTTGCATCTCTTCTTTCCAAACTACCACAAATCATATATATCTAAGAAAGATTTGAGAGTACTTGGGGCCCTTGTTCAACACCCGGTCTTGAAAGGGTCACCAACAACACGTCTCATAGCAAGTTTCTTCGCTTTCGCTACAAATTCATCATACACTACACGCGTTCGTGCACACGGTACGCGATCCAGCCGCACAGCATTGCCCCCGAAAGGGATGAAGCCAACGCATGTCAATCATCTCGGTACGAACGGAAACGTCATATCCTGCAAATTTCAGCCCCATGGAGATGAATTTATTGAACAAACCTGGTTGAAGAACAGAGCAAAATGGGCAAACTCCACAGCCTAGTCAATGTCGGCGTCATCACACACAATGAAAGGTGATTCCCCACCCAGCTCTAATGTCCCCGGCTTGAAATTGCTTCTCGCAGCCAGTTCAAGAATAGAAAAATTTATTAGCATGAAATTCTTGTCTTAATCAATTAATTAATGATAAAAAAGACATTATGATCATTCGATCTTCAACTGACCTTTAAAGTTAAATAATTCACAATGTCAATTATTAAGCTAAGCAGATTTAGATATAAAACCTTTTAAGTGTTTTTATTTCTTTTAATAAGTAAGAGTCATAAACCAACTATAAAAAAAAAGATTCAACAGAGATATTAAGATCCTTTAAACAAAAAAGAAAAAAAAGAAATCTTTTATGTATGGTTAGTCCAAGTTCTTAGCCAATGCGTGGGAGAAGAGATTAAACTTAAGCTCACCTCATGGAATAGCTTTCCTACATAGAGAGTAGTCAAGGGTGTCTGCTCAGTGGTTTTAAGGACAGTGGTATTACCACATACTAGAGCTGGCCCAACCTTCCAAGCAAGCAGGAGCAATGGAAAGTTCCATGGAATTATCCGTGGATTTTGTCCGCCCAACCTTCGTATTACAAGGAAGAAAATCATTGGCAAAAAAAAAAACACAATAGTTGTGTTCACTAGTGTCGACGTAACAAGTGATTCGTGATTTTTTTTATTAGTACGTGTCTTTAAATTTATAAATTGAAATTCCATTGTTGTAAAAGAAGGGACAAAGAAATGAGATTTGCGAAATTCAAAACATAATAAGCAAACAATTAACATCTCACCAGCGTAGTACGTAGTGAAATAGCCGTAGCCAGCATCGGTATCTCGAGCATGGAAACTTGCTCAGAAGTTTTCCTGTTACTCCCATGCCTCTAGAGCCGCAATCTCATCGTTGTGCTTCTCCATCAAATTGGCAAAGCGCAGCAATATCCAAGATCTCTCCTGAAATTTGAGCAACGGATCAGAAAATGTATTACCTTCAACGTTTGTTCAACATTCGGTGCAGAACAAATTCACATGAGGACTAGTGATATTGCTAATCAAATCACAGAAAGTTCTCACATAGGCAGGTGTCTTTGGCCATGGTCCCTCGTCAAATGCCTTGCGCTCGGCGGATACTGCACGGTCTATGTCTTCTGCGTGGCCTTCCGCCACATGAGCGATCACTTCTCCGCTATGAGGATCATATGTCGGAAATGTATTTCCCGAGAAAAAATGAATTTATTTTTTGTTTATTTTGTTTCTTGGAAGCGCAAAAATGGTGAAAAGGCAAGAATTACCACCCGATGCAGCATCAACAAAATGGCCATTAATCAAAGTTCTAGTTATAAGTAATTTCAACTGGTGGTGTGATTAATTCTTCAACTGCTGTGGAAGTGCTAAACCTTCTAATTATCCTTTGTCCTTTAATACAACTTCCTGGAGATAATAATGACATTTTTATTTGAGGAAAGGGGAAAAAAAAAAAACAAAGAGATTAGTCATTTAAGTTGTTGATTGCCTTGAATTATTTATTGACCCGATCCAAATTGTGACCCGGTACGATATATTTTGAGAGTATGAATCAAAAAGGAATTTTTCATGAGGTCTGTGGTAGAAGCAGAGGGCTTGGGCCGATAGGGTTTCATAGGGTCACCTTTTGTACCAGTTTTTCTCAGATAATAAAACTCTCTTCTTCCCCGTAGACGTAGGTCATTTTTGGCCGAATCACATAAATTCTCTTGTGTTTGATTTTTCTTGCTTTTATTTCTTATTCACGTTCGGGTTTTCCGCAACATAAATTATCCATTGGTTTTTTACCAAAAATATATTTATCTGTGCATTTATCAAATTGCAGAAATTGGTCTTTTCTGGTCAAATTGGGAACTATCTTAGAAGCAAATTTTTAAGCTTGGCAGGTTTAGTACTGAGCAAATTCAGATATCAATTCAGGTCTGTGTCGTAGTTGAGAAGACAATGATCGGTAAAAAAAATAAAATAAAATAATATAACTTTTGAAGATCAAGATTACCACTTTCAGAATTTTCTTAAGACATAAGAGAAAGAAGATCGTAACAGTTCTGTTCATTAAATCATATCCAAATTATTTTTAAAATGAAACAATTAAGTAAATTTGATTGATCCAAAGTGCAAAATTATATAATTTCAATAAGGTACATATCGTACAGATTTGACCGGTTTCGGTCCGAATTAGTTTGGGGTTATAAATATGTAATCTAGGACTTCATAAGTGCTATCTTTGTATCAGTTTTTCTCAGATAATAAAATTCTCTCCTTGTCCGTAGACGTAGATCGTTTTTAGCCAAATCACGTAAATTCTCTTGTGTTCGATTTTTCTTCTTTTTATCTCTTATTTGATTCGGGTTTTCCGCAATAATACCAGATGCTGGGATCCAATAAACCTTTGCCATCATCATCAAATAATTTAAGAAGTGCACTAAGAAAGAAAAGAAGAAAAAAAAAAAAAGGGTGAAAAGCCGGAAGGCAAAAGGTTACGAAATGCAGAATATTGTGAAGTGCTTACCAAGAGTAGGAAGCAGAGAAAGGGACTCTAGAGAAGGAGAAATGGAGAGAGAGCAGCGAGGAACTTCTCCGAGCCTCCATGGCTTCACAAAGAAATCACAAACACGTTAGCTGGAATTTACTTTTTTCTCTCCATTTTTTTTTTCAGCACAGGAAATATATCTCCCTCTTGCACACTCCATCTTTCTCTCGGTTTTATAGTATTATAGTATGTAAGCTTTTCTGTTCTTTCTTCATATCAAGTGGAAGCCATTATCTTACAATAATAGAGTTGTTCGCTTCTCCCGAGTGAGATAATCACCTGCGTAGGTTCCCGTTAATTTATTATATACAGTAGTTTTACATGATTTTATAGTCGTTCATTGGCATTCTGATAATCTATTTCTGATAGTATATCTTCCGTGAGTGCTTGCCCTTCAGTGGGCTTTATTAAAATTTTAACTTAGCAAAAAAAAAAAGAAAGTGGAAGCCATGACCACACTTGAGCGCAGACAAACCAAAAAATGTGAAGTTGTCAATTTACAAGAAATTCTTACAAAGAAATTAAATACTTTGACACCATAGTCGAAAAGATATCAAAATAAATAAATAAATAAAACTTTTCTCCATATATTCATCATGAACCCCGATTTATAGTCTTGAAACTGCTTGGCAAATCCAACTGGTTCAATTCTAATCTTGTTCGTTCATTTAAATGACCTAATCTCAACCGTTAAGTAAAGTGTTGTCACTTGTTTTCATTAAAAACAACTTTTCTAGGCATTCTGCCTTTCTAAGTACAGCACACTCTGATTACGTGCTAGGCACTACGGCCTTGCACGTCTCCGCGTTTCCTAATTCGGGACGTTTGGTAAACGCATTACATTTTGATTGTATTTGAATGAAATTTATTTTTTGAATGTTGTATTGATTGAAAAGTATTTGTTTTGTATTTGAATGAAATGTGTGTTTGGATGAAAAGTATTTTAGAATTGAAAAGTTGATGTGATTGATAAAAATAGAGATAAATAATGAAATTGAAAAGTTGATGTGATTGTTTTAAAAATATTTTGAATAGTAATTGTTTTTGTAGCACTGTTGTAAAATTTGTATTTGGTGTAAAAGTGTATTGTATTTGAATAAAATTAAAATTGAATACTTTCTCCAAATGCCCCTTCATCAAGCATTCTGCAGTAGAGCCTCGATTCCCCACAAGCCACAAGTAAAATGACCAGCATTCCTCATCTAGTTATTTTTACTAAATAGGAAGCAAATGGGGCTATTTTAATATTGACGCTGTGTCTCAATTCTTAATAATATGAACATATAAATTCAAACTTAGTTTAATTATCTAAGTATGTCGTTCTCTATTTCTATATATTTTTTAAGAGTAGACATTAAAAAATAGAAATAAAAGCTCAGCCTAACTAATTAGACACGGTAAAAAAAAAAAAAAAATTTCGTCTCATGCTCCAAGGTGAAGAGACTTGAGAGCCATTGAGCAAGGTTTTTCTAGATTTTGTTTTTTTGTTTTGGCTTGAAATTTATGGGTTAGTTGGGGTGATTCGTCTTCTCCATATAATCTTTGGAAAGTAATTTAGTCACATATATTGAATGTTTCTCCTATCTCTGTCGCTCTCTCTCACTCTATACATATACATATACACACATACATATACATATATATATGTATTAAATTCCAAGAGGTGGGCCTACCTTTGCTTTACAACTTGCCAATGCCACTATTGATCAAAAAGATTTCAATAGTCTCGATGAAAACTGGTGCATAACATGATGAGTGTTTAGCTTTAGATATAATCAGGAGTTGTTGGTTTTGTTTAATTTGAAAAATCACTGTTTTTTTTTTTTTTAAACCCCCTACTTGTATTTAGTCTATAAACGTGATTGCATTTAGCTTTGTGCTTTGTGTGTATGTGTTTTTTTTTTTTAAATTATATTTTGAATTGAAGGTCGAATTCAGTTTTTTTGAAGTTAGAATGGCCACAACAGTTGCATTGTCTTTACCATTTTTTAATAAATATATAAAATTTACCATTTCCTAGGACTTGATGCATCGAAAACAACTTTCACATTCACTAAAAACCAATTGCATTAGAAACATAAAGAAAAAAAAAATCAATAAATAGAGGTAACACTTCCATTTTCGAAAGCTAATAATTAAACAAAATAAAATAAAAGTAAGAGTTATTATTGCCTTTGGACCTGCTGGTCGATCTTGTGGGACATTTGAATAAGTGGACTGTAAGAACACTTAACGTGATTTTTGCTAAATTAAAGCAAAATGTGATTAAAATTGAAACTATTCAAATCCTTATAAATAAGTTTTTCCTTTTGAATAAATCTCTCCACCGAGAGAAAGGCAGAACAACAAAGTCTTATTTTTTTATAGTAGAAAATTAAACATAAAATATAGTTGAGCATCAAGCAAGATTAAACATTATTAGCGACAATTTGTCTTTGCTAAATGGCCCGATTCTTGTAATGTATAAAAAGACAAAACAAAAAATAAAAAATAAAAAAAGTGGCAGTAGGCATATCTTTTCAAATATGCTAATAGGCATTTTTGATGAGCTCAAATAGTTGAGCGTCGATAAATCTCGACCAATTTGGCGGCAAATTTAGTAAGGAGTTGAGCTAATTCCATAAAATTTTTTTACAAATTAATAATAAAGATAGTAAATAAAGACCTTGACATAGGATTTGTCGGCTGCAATTATTCCAACAGGCAAAGCTTGTAAAAAGCCACGCCATGTTATAGACTATTTTGCCAAAATCTAGCCTTTTAGTTAGCTAGGCAACAATGGCACCCGAACTCTAATGCTCTAAGAAGACCATCTCCAATATATACACACCAATTATTTTCAATATATTATGTAATTTTTGATATTAAATCTATTATTTCTTATTATTATTAAATTTTGAAACTCTTGAAAATAACTATTGGCGTGAAGTTAACATTAATCAAATTTATGTGCATGCCAAAGCACACAAAGAAAATTTTGTGTCTAAGAAGGAAAATCACTCTTCAATACAATGCTATTTCCAATGTCAAAGTTGACAATTGTTGTACTTGGTTGGCACTAAAGTATAAATCTATCTCCAATGTATATATTTATGCGTATTTGTTACCAAAAAAATGTAAAAAAAATAACATTATTTTTCTAATGCTAAATCTACTTTTTACTGTTATCAATAAGCTTTGAAATTTATAAAAATAAAGTTTAGTATAATTTTAAAAATAAAATAAAACTATAATGATTAGATGAAAAAGTTAAGATATCAACTAATATAAATCAAATATGTATCAAATTCAGCATTGGCTATATATATTTGATGTGGGATATTTGTCACCTAATTTAGCATGTTAAAAAAATTTAATATTTAAAAATAAGAGTATTTTTTTCACCAAAGATAACATATAAGATAAATGTTTTTACATTTGGTGACAAATTGACATTAACCGCGTCCCTCATAGATAGTCCTAAACTACACAAGATTACAACCTTATAACCTTTCACAGATCTGCTGAAAAATCAGGGTCCTCAGGCTTGAACAGTTTCTTGGGCATCTTCAAGCTGTTGGCGTCAGGGTCAAGCGCTGCAGGCACTTTCTGGTTAGTTCTCGTATTCGCCACAAACTTCGAAGCTAAAACCGTTGCCCCAAGCTGGCCATCCACTCCAGAAGAACCACCCTTTCCACCACTTTCCTCTCCACCGACATCCTCGGCCGACAATCCGCGTATGTTGTATTCATCGTATTCTTTTTCCGCAACATTGGCGTAATAGAACTCCTCATGTTTCGCCAATTCCAAGGCCAGCTTCCTCTTCCAATACCTTCTCCAGGCCACTTGTATGTAACAAGCCCCCCAAGTCCTCCACTGATGAGAATAGTATCTGAACGCCTGCTGCAGCCTCTTGCTGTGGAGGCGCTTGAACTGGCTGGCGACGAACTTGAGGTCCTCGGCGCGGAGGGCAAAGGCCTCGACCTCGGTGAGGGACCACACGGTTCGGGTGGAGCAGGGCAAGTTGAGGCTGGAAGTTGGCATTAGAGCCCATGTGAGTAGCTCCTCGCCGCAGAAGTCGCCCGGGCGGAGGGAGATGCAGTTGAAGAAGCCTGACCTTCCGCCGTCGGTCGTCGAGCTCTCGAGTTGGCCTCTGATTATGAAGAGCATCTCGTTCACGGGGTCGCCTTCTCGGACGATGTATGTGTCCTTTGTGTTTAGGGAGGAGACTAGGCGCTCGCATATAGCGTCTAGGAGTTGATCGTCCATTTGTGCAAAAAAAGGAACCTGAGATCAGACCAGACCATTTTTTTTTAGTACACAATTTCTCACCAAAATATATATATATATATCTATATCTATGTTTGTTTTTATTGCGGATGGAAACACGGTACTCTAACTAGCTCCCATTTGGATAATAAGTATAAGCTCACAATTATGTAAAAATTTAAATTTGTTATACTCACACATATTATCCAAACGGATTATAAATTTTATAAAATATAAATACATACGGTGAAAGTATCACTTTCTTTTGATAGGCCAATTTAATTGATTGGAATGTTCTATGGTACTTTGGTATCGTTTGCTTGTGACTTCTCTTCATTTTGTTTGAAAAAGAAATATATTTCATAGTCTTTAAGCTTGAATTTTCATAAATTTCTGGTTAGAGTATAATAAAATATTGTTTGGTTTTAGAACAATCGCATTCTATCATGTGTATCTGGTTTTATTATATTAGAATAATGTATTTTGTTCTAAATGGTGTTTAGGTTCAGCAGAAAATTTATGTTTGCAAAAGAAAATACCCTAGAAGAAAATATGCCACACAAGCAATTAGTATAAAAAAAATGTGTCCGATTGATAACTATTCATTACCATATATCATCCCTTTGGATAATGTTATATGAGAGACTCGGAATCAAGACGACAGGGGAACTAAAACTTGGATATTTCCAACGATTTTAAATTCAGAAACCAGTTACCCCAATAGCTTGAATTGGCTAGTTAATTTTCCATTTTTTAAACTCTGGTGATCAGTTTAATTTTGAGTAAAGAAAACACAAGGGGATATAAAGTTACTTACACGACGAACAAGGGCAAGACAGAGATGCCTTTGAATTTGACGTCTGAGATCCAAAGGCAAATCCCGCAAAATGGACTCTTCATCTACACCTCTTGTGGCAATCCATTTGTACTGCACAAACCTGCGAACTCGTTCTTGTAATTCTAGTGGAAGCTGTCGGTGTCGCATCCATTCCTCTGTGTCTCTTCTCTTGATCCTCCATTCTTCAAGTCTAGCACTATTTGATTGCAGATAAGTCTTCAAAGAAATCAGAAATATAATTAACCAAAAAGAACTTGTACGCATGGGAATGAAACCAAAATTTGAATTGAGGGCTGCAACGCGACTGAATTTTCTTCAATTGCTTTCGTGCTCTTTTTATATTCGTTTATCTATTTGTATTTTTTATCTTCTCCTACAAATGGACTTAGTTTTGTAAGAGAGCTTAATTCATTTTTAAAAATTTAGAAATCAATTATAAATTCGCAAAATGTATAATTGATTTTTTTTCTATTTGGAGATTTACAACTATACTTAAAAAATTCGAGATAATAGAATTATTAGATATTGGTAGGAGGAATTGATTGAAACTTTGGCATGAGCTTATAAACAAACACCTTCATTTTGTTTGTTTGGTCTCAATAACTACAAATCTCAACTATTGATTAGTTAGTAAAATTATGCCGTAATTGGGATTAAAAGGATCATTGAAAATTCATTATTTAAATATGTTACATTATCTCGAAATGTATAATTTCGTATTTGAACTAATAAAACATGAATTTAATTCAAGATATGTACCCCACATTTATTCACACC
Organism: Antiaris toxicaria; assembly: GCA_035233585.1. NCBI lineage: Eukaryota > Viridiplantae > Streptophyta > Magnoliopsida > Rosales > Moraceae > Antiaris > Antiaris toxicaria. Next base: position 7,271,628 of record CP141155.1, read on the forward strand.
CTTTGGGATTTGATTCAACTAGAAATTTCTTATGAACCATCAACAATTTTTTCTAGTCAGATCAGAAATTTTGTTAAAAAAAAAATAATAAAATTCTATAACGTATGATAAATTAAGGATTTCAAGAGTAGGAAGCTTGTAAAAATATTATAAAAGGGTCACGGGGACAAAAGTATAAAAAGCTTTTGGATCCTGGGGGAGACGGGAGTCCAAGGTAGCTCCACCTCTGATGCGAATAGATATTATCCTAAAAATAATCCAAACATACCGTTTTGGATGGGACAAAATTATACCTGCATGTTGCCTATGAGATGTGAGAACAGAACTAGACCCGCAGAGCAAATAAGAATGCTGAACAATATTTCACCACTATATGTACTTGCCACAATGCTTTGTCCATATGAACTGCAAAATATCATGAAACCAAAGAGAAATTAGGTGCTAATATATATAAATATATGGTGTGAGCACAACATGCATGACAAATTAAATTAGCTTACCTTAAACTTCGCAAACCCCACCAAAGGCAATAGAAGTACTTCTCCATGAAATTGGAAGAGGCGATTTCACTAGTGAAAGCTTCCGCGAACATTCCAAACTCGAAGTTCTTGTCGTCTTTGAGAGGGTCGCAGCTGGTTAGAACTCGAGTGCCCTGCAGCCAAAACCGGCGTTCGGGGTTGCTCAGGCTGCTGCAGTCAAGGAAAGAAGTGTGACAAGAGGGAGAGTGTGTAGCATTCATTTCTTTGTCACATTCTAGCTTCCAACACTGGTACTGGCGCTGGATGGACAACACGTACCATGAAGCTCCGGCGACCTGCACTGACGATTCGAGAAGACAATGATGGTAATAACAGAGGGAAAGGATAAGAAATTTTTGGATGAACAAATGCGTGGATTAAGTATAATTAATATAAGCACTTACATGGCTAGCAAGAATGTAAAGAAGGAGATTGTATGCTGCTCCTGCCCAGGCGGTCTTGGCTATTGCACCAGTTGTTTTGACAATTCTTTGGGTGAGGGGAAAGATGACAAAAAATCGAGGAATATATTGAAGAAGAACAATTAGAGAAAGAGTGTGATTAGCATGAGCAGCTGTTGGAACTTTCACTGCTGGAATTACGAACCATGTCACAATCTGGAAGAGATAGGAGTGTATTTTAGCTAAAGAAAGGAGCGAGTGTATAACTAGAAAAGAAGCACTGTTCGATATGTACCCCTTTTTTAGAGCTCCCACATTGAATAAACAAGGGAATGTCATGACTTATCAAGTTTATATAAATGTTAAAGTATTCTTATTTGTGTCAATTGACTCGAAAGTTAATTTGAATAAAGAATATTTATGATTGAGTATTTATGAAACATAGATGTTAATATAAAAGGGCACCTAATAAGACACAAAAGTAATATAAAGTAGTTGACTTTTATTTATCATATATCATATGCACAATCTAAAAAAATATCATTTTACATAGTGCACAATTGCTATTGAAATGCAATAATAAAAATTCCCAATTAAAATGTAGTTTCATATTTAGTTATCTTCATATATATATTTTTTAGTTCTAAAATGAATAAGAAATAAATTACTAGTATAAAAATTAATTATGTTTTATACATCCTAAATAAATTAACCCATGCTATGAGAAGTAATTATGCTCAAAATTTAGTTTTTTTCAGTGACACTGGATTTGACGGGAGAGGTTATTCAAAAACAACCAACCACAGGAGGCAGCAACTTCAGGGTATGTTCCTTGTGGAGCGAGTGTATTCTCTGGCACAACGTGTAGAGGTCAATGATGACAAAGTTTGGAGTCCACATGCCAACAAGGAATCTCCTTTGTTGATCTGGCTCTGATACCGGTGATCTCTAGTTGCTCTAGTTATATGGTTTGAATTTTCTCCATGATTTTCATCTTGTGATAATTATCATGTGTAATACAAATGTTTTAGCCAGATATATCGTGGATTTTGTTTTTCGTTGAAGACTCTAATAATGGTGGTAATTTCACCACTATCTAGGCTTACGGTTTATTTATCAGAGTTATATCTTGGTGATTTGTTGGTTATACTAGACATACATCTATATGAGTGAAAGGTGGCCTTTCTACTATAATATTGTGACTTTGGATCGATTATAAGCTTCCTTTGATTATAGAGGTTTTTTCAAAAAAGAATCATATAATGCATGCTTGAATGCTCAATATTGATGTATTAATTTTCTGTTTTCATACCCCTAACATACGCTTTGCCATATGAGCATCATCAGATTCACTAGTGGAATATGTTTTAGTTGAGAGCCATGTTCATGATATACAGAAAAATCCCATTATGTTATCTGGTTTCTATTATTTTATTAGTTTGAATCATAACCCCTTTAATAAAAAAAAAAAATGGCGTTTAGTTTTTCTTTTCTTTTTGGACACTGCTCCACATAGGTCATCTTTTATATATTCAGGTTTGTTTTATGTTCATTTAATGATTGGTTTAGAGCCAATCTAATATATATATACCACCAGCGATAAAGCCATTAAGGCGTCGGTACTCCAGCCTTGATGAGGTTTAAGTGGCTCCTTAAGATACCGTTTGGGTAGCCATGTAAATTGAATAAAAATATTTAGATAGAAATATTTGGAATGAAAATATTTAGATTGTCATTTGAATAAAAATTTAGATATTAATATTTAGATTTATGTTTATATATTTGGTGAAAATTTTGAATTGTTGAAATTAAAAAAAAAATATAGAATCTTAAAATGTATTAGAAAAAAAATTAATATAGAACTTGTTTTATTTATCTCGAAATTCTATATAATTTTAAAAAAATTCATCTCATTTGGATTTGTATATATAAAATTATAAACTTTTAAAATTTAAATTAGAAAGTTGTAATCTTAATTGTGAATATTAAAGCTGAGCTTTACTTTAAAAAAGGGCAAAAAATTAAAAATTGGATTATTTAGATGGAGCATTTTAAATAAAAAAAACAAATTGACAATATAAATGGAATAGTTTCCCATTTATAAAAATATGTAAAACAAATGAAGGCTAAGATTTTTTTTTAAACACTATAATTTTTGTCCCATTTTTTTTCTAATCTTGCCTCTCTAAAAATTTTCCAATTTCAAGTTTTATACAAAATGTTTTGACATTTTTCATTTACACTCTTGATTTTGATCTGATATTTATTACTTTGTCCATTATTCTTTTCTAACTCTAAATTTTGTGCATAATGTTTTGAAGAGTTACATTTACACTCCTTATTTTTTCTTTCAATTACACTCTTTTATTCTGTTGTATTTATTATTTTAAATTTAAGAATTCGAATAACTAGCAAAACTTAGGTCACGACACTTCCTTAGTTTATATATTTAGAGGAAGGAAGTATGCATTCATACGTAAATATATACGTATATATATATATGTTAGTAGAAAAACAAAATAAATGAACATATAATGAAAGAAATATAAAATTTTTACTATGTGTTCCACTGTTAATTTAATTTGAATTTTTGTTTAAACTAAACGATTTTCAATCTCCTAATTCCGTGTGTATATAAAGAAAATTCACTTCTTAATAATTAAAATTAAATTAACACTAATTATCCGATGAATATTTGAGCCATTGAACCAAAATATATATATATATATGATTAAAAAAAAAAAAGACTGGCCTGTGGAAGAGGCAGCGCGGCTGCGACGTCGACGACGAAATCGGAGGAGAGGTAGCGGGCGGCGATGGCCCAGGGGTCGGCGACGAGCTCACCGCGGCCGAAAATGCGGGAGCTGGGGGCGATGAAGGCGGTACGGAACTTGATGACGATGTGGAGGAGGTAGAAGGAGTCGGCGACGGAGCGGAAGAAGGTGACGAGGATGCCAAGGCCGAGGTCGATCTCCATGCAGGCGGGGCCGCCGATTTCGGGGAGGTAGAAGTAGAGAGGGTCGAGGAACATGGCAATGAGGCAGGCGACAAGGAGGACGTGGTTCCATTTGGCCACGAACTCGGATCCAGGGTCCAGGATTTGGTACCACCACGGGATCTTCTTGCGGAGGGACAGCGGCGCCGTCCTCGAGAAGTGGCGGAACCGGGACGAGGCGGCGGAGACGAACTGGATGTGGAAACTGTTCATTGTGACCATGTCGGATCACAGAGAGAGAGTGGGGAGAATTTGTGGAGGAGAAAAGTTTAGCTCCCTGAGGTTTCGGTTGTGCATGACCGTTTTTACATGTACGGGAATTGCGCGCCAAATGTTTTCTTTCTTCGTTTTACTTATTATTTCTTTAGGAGATTTTTTTTATGATAAATATATGGCATAATTTAACAGTAAATTTTCATTTGATCTCATTATAAAATATAAAATTAAATATCCCTTTTTCTAAAATTAGAGAAAAAAAAAAAACATATATGTGCACATCATGGAAGAAAAGGGGAGGAGAAGAAGAAGCTGGTGGAGAGATTTTGAAATGGAAAAAAAAAAAAAAAAGATAGATTGTTTAGTGGAGAAAAAAAAAAAGAGAGAAGTGAAAGAAAATAGTACATATATCTCACCAAAAGAAAAAATTAAGAAAATAATACGTACAATAGCCATCAAATTTAATCTCTTTGAAAATAAAGAGATTTTGGAAGAGAAAACTTGTGAAGTTAAAAAATAAGATATACAATTATCATTTGTCTCATTTTTGAAGTAAATATTAAAAATAAATGAGTAAAATGGTGATTGTCTAACATCTCATCTCTCTCCTCTATATATTGTAGCAAACACCAAAAGAGAAAATGTTTCTTTTTTATATGGTTCTCTCTCTCTTTTTTTTTTTTTTTAATGTTTTGCATCTTTTCTATCTTTTTTTAAAATATTTTTTCTCTTTCTTACCAAACATAACATTGATGTCTCCCTTGTCTTATTATTTTATTTTAAATATATTTCTTTGCCACCAAATATTACAATTAAAATGAGAACAAATATTACAATGCATAAAGGTATTTATAGTATTCAACAATATTTGCTAATTAATGGTAAATCTCATCGTATGTAGTTCACATATGAGATCCGTATCTTTTATTAATAGTAATTTTTAATGAACTAAATATGCTCAACTAGTGGTCGAATCCCGACTTTTGGCTTAAACATCCGATATAAATTTTCTTGACTCCAAGTCAACTTTATTTGTCTGCTTGATCTCGTCGTCACCCTGGAAGGTGAGCACCAGCCATAGGCATTGCCGCTAAGGGATTTAAGTTTCAAAGAATATTTTCTTGTTGTTTAGTGAGAGAGGGAAATATTTTTTATTGTAAAAAATAATTATTATGTTAACTTGTGCCAACATATTTCTCAAAATTATTTATAATATTTAACGGTATTTTTAAATTATTATAAATTTATTGGAAATTTTGCAATGGATCAAGATATATTTTATAAAATGGAATGTTTATTAGATTCTTATAGTATTATATTATTAGATAATTGTAACTCTTTTCTTATTAAATTGCTTCCAATATAGTCATGATATTTAGAAAAAAATAAAAAATAAAAGTGAGCAGCGGTATTTTCTTGTCAAATGATTATCCCAAAAGACTAGCAAAAACATATATATATAAACATATGTATGAATAGTATTAAGGATATCAATTCTATTTTTATATTAATTTAGATTGTTACTTTTATTGCTATATATAATTTCTTGTTATTAATTAAAGTGTATAATTAACAACGATAAATACAATTAAAATTAAAATTGATATTCCTAATATTTTTTATATATCATCTATGTATAATTCTCGAACAGGGTTATGCTTATATAGAAACAACATTAAGTAGTAGAGATCACTTACAAACTAATTTATTTCCATCTAATAATTTATGATTATTAAATTATATATATGTTATGATATCTAGAAGACAAATATTGAGCATTTCTTATCCATTATAATTATTCAAAATGGCCCGCATAAGCAAAACAAAATTACCTCTGGTTGTTAAGCTTGCATATGTACATAGAAACATTTGAGCAGATATATTACCAAATAACTCTTTTTTTTTTTTCAATCTTAATTTATTGAAATTATTTTGTTGTTATATTAAATTTGTGTTTAGAATAAAAGTTTGGAGTGACATGAGTTTGAAGTTGTTTTTTCAAAACGAGTTATAATTTTTTATTGACATTTTATTTAAAGGCAAAAATTCATGCGAAAATTTTGTTTAGGTCTTTGTTCCAAGTGGATGCTAATTGTAGCAGGATGAGATCCGGCATCAGGGCATACGTGTATGGAGATCCAGAAAAAGTTTTCAGTTACTTCTTTCTCTTTAAAATTTTTATGGCAGGGAAAAAAATAAAAAACTTAGGTAGCGTTTGGTATTGTTTTTGAAATCTATTATGTTTTCAAATTCTCTGAATTTGATATCGTTTTGAAAACAATTCTGAGAACGTTTTTGAAATTGTGTTTGGTTTTATTTTCTGAGTGTATGTTTTAAGAAACAAAAAAGTGAAACTATGTTTAGTTATATTTTTGAAAACCAGTCATTTTATAAGTATTTTATAAAAACATATTTATGTTTGATTTAAAAAAAATTATTGTGAATACCAAAAATTAAAAATTAATAAAAAATTTTAATTGAAAAATGAATTAAAAATTAATAACCATAATATTTAAGTAATTACTATATCAATTAAATCTTAATTAACCATAATAATTAAATCGGAGAAATAGGAGAAAATGGAAAAAATGAAATCAGAAAAAACGACTTTTAGTCGTTTTCAATTTTACGTTGGGAGCAAAGGAGATTTTGGATTCGTTTTGAAATCTGTTTTCAAAAACAATACAAACCAAACACAATTTCACACCGATTTTGAAATTAATTTCCTAGGGAATCGTGAAATCTGTTTTGGAAACAAAACCAAACACGCACTTAAATTCTCATCTATTCAAAAAAAGGATTCAAATTTTCCTTATCTCACTACCCCTTACTCCCTATCCAGCTGTTTACATAGTCCCGAATGTAGTCAGTCTTTCTACTGAACGTGTCAAAGCCATTCTTCTCCCATAAGACTTGTTGTTAATCCATTTGCTCTTTTCCCCTATTCTCTGCAAACTCTCTCTCTCTCTCTCTCTCTACTTTCACCTTCACAAGGGGGGAGAGTAAAATTCTTATACCCATAAAAAAAACTAAAATTTGCTGCTAGAGATTTGTATTCACCACAAATCCTTCTGCTGGTTCAAATCCAAGTTTCAATCGTCAATTTTGGATCAAATTCCCCTCATAGCCTGTTCTTGGTAAAGTTCTAGATTTAATTATTATTTATTTTACTTTTTATTATTCCATTTCTAAACGTTTGAGTCTGCTATTTGATTTTACTTTGGTTATCTCTTTTCGATTGTATGTTGTGATCTAGTTGAGGAGTTTGGATCGGATTTTCTATTTCTAGCTTTGTATTAGGAAAAAAATAAATGCTTCTTGGAGACAATAGACGAGATATCAAAAAAAAAAAATTTTTTTTGGTTGAAATAATTAAACAATGTGTTGTAGATGGAAGACTTGCATGTAGAGAACTAGGAAAAGCCCAGAGTTACCCCAAAAGCAAAGTGATTAACAAAAGAATTGACGGGGTTTATTGGTAATTTTAATTATAACGACCAACGATGACATATGGTTTATAATTGAAATGTTTTTATTTTATATATTTATTTTTAGCTTTGTACGGTATGGATTTCTAGCATTGCGCTTGTTTCTGAATATTGGTCTGGTTAGATTCGAACCAAAATAAAAACATAAAGAATCTAAGGTGACAAAATTTGATGTAGATCTAAAAATTAAAAACAGAGTTATATCAATACGATATCTTTTTCATACACATACCATAATCAGTGATGGAGATGAGTGTAAATGAGAAGGGATTGTCGCTCCTACTAACACTTTCATTTTCTTTTAAAATAGTTTCAAATTCGGGTAATTTTTTCATTTTACCAATACTAAAAATCATTTATTTCAAATCAATCATTACAGTAGTTGTAAATATAGTTTAATAATAATATTACGCTTGACACCTAAAGATGAAGGTTTGAATTTCTTACTTCAAGGTAAAAAGAAAAAAATCAATTATTTCATTTAAGAACTTATTAAAAACGCTATCCCTTTTCCTAAAAGCTTACTAGTCATATACAAAAAGATAATTAACCTTAAAAAATTAGTATCACACTAAATTAAAAGACTGGCTCTACTGTAGGATGTAACCATTTTTTTTTTTACGGGCATTTAAACTGAATTTTTTTAAATTTTTATTTACTTGAGTCAGAGAAAAGTTAAAAATGGCATATAATTAACCTCATCAAGATTCAAAAATGATATCTCCACGTATATAAAATATAATATATATGCATCATTTTCCTAACCACAAAATCTTCCCTAGGAATGTAAGCCGACCTAACCAAATCTTCCCTTTGTGTGTACGTGTGTTTTCAGATCCTCAATAATATATATATATATTTATAAGTATGAAAATTAAAAAAAAAAAAAAAAAAAAAACACCAAGTCATCAGACGGACACATACATAACAGTAGTGTGGGCAAAGTTATCTTGTAGGTCAAGAGACAACATCCACTTAGATCGTTAGAGGTGAAGTTATAGACAAATTTGGCGTGCCGCTTTTATAATAGAGATAAAGGGAAAGAAGGAGAGAGAGAGAGAGCTAGCCGACAACAAAATCTCATATATATATATGTGTGTGTGTGTGTGTGTGTGTTCATATATATATATATATAAAGGTACTGATCAGAATATCGGAAGGTGAGATTTGAAAGTGCAAAGGACACACACAATTCTACTCGATGGAAAGAAGTAGTGACATGGTTTCATCAGCCGCTACACCGATATCTAAGAAGGACCTGTTTGTCAAAGCTCCAAAAGATGATGATCATGATCGTCAAGCTGATCTACTGATCCTTACCAATGGCGCCGGCGAAAGGAAGATCGCCGATTCTCCGCCTTATGCGAATGGCAAACAACCAGAAGATCATGATCATGATCATATAAGTCATGTTCCTAACAACATCCCCGGATGGTTTGCTGAAGATTGTCCAATATTGTGGCCAGGTACATATATATATATATATATGTATATAATATTTGTCGTTTGATTAAATCCTTAGATGAATGACTATGACAATATTATATATGAATCTTCTTGCATTTGTTTTATCATGTTTATGTTTTTTTATTTTTATTTTAAATTAATTTTGTTCATGTGCATTCATAATCTTCTACCATAATGAAACTCTTTTATTTTCTGGGGAAAAAAGAAATACATTTATGGCATGCCTTCCATCATTGTTTTGAATAGGTAAGGCATGCAGTTATATTATATACAGACTTGCTTCAAAGGATAATGTATACAGTTATGGTGCTTTATAATATAGCAAATATATATAAATATATATATATATTCACATAATCATGTTTCAATGGAGGGAAACATCAGAATGCACATATGTTTAATTAGTTCTTTTTGATCGAGACCTTTTCAACTTTATAAAGAGAGAGCTATATAAAACATAAATTTCCATTCTTATGCTACTTTAATATACCAAGAATTAGTATTAATCATACATACAATATTAGTATTCTTGTCCACCTCTTAACATCTCCAAGTTCTATTGAGAAAAAATAAATTTGTATAGTTTTTTTTTAGTTAGAATATATATATATATGTATATATATAAGCTAGAAGACAACCCTGAAATATAACCTAAACTTTCACGTGTGGCTGGGATATATGATTTTGGACTACCTGTCCAATTTCCCTATCTTTCTTTCTTTCTTTTTTTCTGTTTTGTTTTGTTTTGTTTGTTAAGTTTTATTATTATTATTATCATTATTTTATTTTTTTAATTTGGTGGAGTTTAGCTTGTGATCCTTTTTTTCTTTTGCACATGAGACATAAATTAATAGACCAGCACCATAAGATAAGCACATGCGTGACACGTTGAGGGATAAGGCTATAGCTTTTTTTGGTGCATGCAGCTTTCACTAAAATGGAAATGAATATTACTATACGAAGTGGCGTGTCTTCTTGTTTTTATGATATATTGGTTTTCCTTTTCGTGGTGATCTAATATATCCTTTCGAGAGCATTCTTTCAGTGATCCCCAATAGTTTTAAGACACACACTAAAACTTTGTAAACATATCGATTATTAGTGTTTCGATCAATATACACATGTGTATACATACACACACAGATACACACGATGCTGATAAATTATTAGTGGGGGAAAAAAATTAAAGCAAATTAAATTAGTGATGATTTTCATACATTCCTTTCTAACTTCAGCAGTGCAAAAACTATAGTTGTACATCATGTACTTATTAATTTTCGCTTTCAAACTTTCTTTGCTTCGTGCCTACCTAGCTTGCACTACTTAATAATGAGTTATAACCAACTTTGTGAACAAACACATGTATATATGTGTATATATATTTGTGTATTTATATGTCTTACAGGCCAAGCACACTTTTTAAAGATAGACAAAATCTTATATGAAGGGAAGTCCGAGTACCAAAGTATGATGGTATTTCAGGTAATTAGTTTTCCCTTAAAGACAATATAATTGTTATCTTTAACAAAATAGTACTATATGTGTGTGCACATATATGTTTGATCTGTTCAATAAAATGCAGCTCATCATTACAATTTAAAACACATAAGCACATGGTGATGGAGACCAAATAATTAACATGTTATCTGCTATATATTATATTAAGAGTAAAAAGATACCTGAATGTAAATAACAACAATATTAGTAGTATTGGGTCATTCTAATATTTAATAGATTTTTAAAATTGAAATCAAATATCTTAATAGTCTCAAATTTCACATGCATTGTATTTGAGTCTACGAAGCTCAATGAGTGATTTGATCCAATTAATATTAAATTAGCAACTTCAAATGAAGCACCATCTTGCAAAAATGTGTAAAAAACACAATGAAATCCGAATCCTGCATGATGAAAATATAAAAATAATAATAATAACAAACGATATTGAGTTATATTTTAGGTTAATATCTCGATGTTTTAAGATGAAAGCTTTAATAGTTTAGTTGTGTCTGTTGGGTCTTAAGCATCTATTCGTGGCTTTACCATATTTTGCTGACAGAATCAAATTTCAGAGTGTATACATATTATATGTGTGTAAATATATGTATATCTTTTTTACAGTCATCAGCATATGGAAAGGTGTTTGTCTTGGATGGAGCACTTCAACTGACTGAGAAGGATGAGTGTGCTTACCAAGAAATGATGACCCATCTCCCTCTTTGCTCCATTCCAAATCCAAAAAAGGTTGTTTTATTTCTTTAAAAATTTTCCTTCACAAAAGTACTCAACAACATATTAATATAATTAGGCAGTAGAAATTAATTAATCCGTATTATATGGTGCGTAATTTGTGTTGAAAGTCAAAAATATAATTAGCAAGTACAATCAGAAGAAAAGCTATCAAAGTTTAGTCAAAACAATACCAACAATTCAATCATTTGGCATGCCACCAACGGCTGCTGCTAATTAATATATATATAAGTTAATTACTCATTTTCTCCATATTTAAATTAATTATTCTTTCAGGTGTTACTAATTGGGGGAGGAGATGGTGGTATCTTACGGGAGATTTCGCGCCACTCTTCTGTCGAACAGATTGATATTTGCGAAATTGACACAATGCTGATTGATGTGAGTAAAACTGACATACTTACATGCGCACACACACATATGCATATATGCATGATCACACTTATACTAATATATTTTGACCGATGTCTTACAGATACAAATATACAAGACAGTCGATAATAATTATATATGTTTTTAGGTGTAAAGGCCAATATTAATATTATTTTGTTAATATATATATATATGAAAATAGTATATTCAAGATGTTGTCTTATTTTAGTACCACATCTACATTTTGGCGTCATGATAAGGTTTTGAAACTCGCAAAATTAAAATATATAAATTTACATTAATATTATCCTGATACACTGAAAAAATCAATATATCAAATAATAGAAATCAAAGTTAAATTTAATATGTTTGTAACCCGGTAAAAAATGGAATTAAAATAAATTGGAAAGAGAGGGTATTGTGATCCCTAAAACATCCCAATATAGTTTGACACCTATACAACCTTTGCTCTACCAAGTCCACTGAAAATTATTCATTAGAAAAAAAAAGTTGCGAAACAAACTCACGTCGAGCTAAAGGAAATAACAGATTAAAAAGAGAGAACAATTACCAAAAAAAACTCAGGGGGGGAAAAAAAAGCTAAGAATACACAAGCTATAGCGGATTAACTACTCTCCTAATTTTAACTGGAAGATACCTAGAACTTCTCCAAGAAATAAAAAATTCTTAGGAAAAGTATCTAAATAGGGAAAAGAGTACATAATTTCTTAAGCCAAACAAAGTACGTGTATATAAATATATACATATATACACATATGTGTATATGTATGGTTCACTGTTTTAGCTTGATTTAATCTAGAAGTTAAACTAAGTTAGTTATTTTATTCCAATTTAATTTAGTTTGAACTTGTATATATGTATCTGTATAATTCACTGTTTTAACTTAATTTAGTTTAGAAGTTAAATTAAGTTAGTCATTTTATTCCATCTTAGTTTAGCTCAAATTTGTATTGGAAATTGTATTGAAATAATAAAAATAAAAATAAAAAGTTTTTAAGAGCAATGGTTGGTTAGGGTTCTTCAAGGTATTATCTTTCCCGGCATGAATATAATGTCTTAGTTCAGGCTCTAGTTAATCCACATTGAAGTGTGTCCTATGAGGGAGATATATGGAATTTTAATCCAATATTAATTTCAGACCAAAAGGAACATTTCGAAATACCTATTAACAGCCAAAAACAATGTATGTCATAAAATAATTTGCAAACAGTGATGAAGGTTAGAAAATTATTTCAATGTGGACACTATAAATAAAACAAGATATAATTTTTTTCTCAATAGAGATGTAAAATTATATATTTTAAAATCATATTTTATGTAGTTGGAGAACAATTGAAATTTTTTTAAGAACCTTAGAGGTAAACATTAAATTTTCAAAAGTTGCGAGGGGCAATGCTATGTGCCTTCACTCACCAAATCACATATATTAATATTTTTATTTTTATTTTTATTTTGGTATGAGGTAATTAAGAACACCAATTTTATAATTTAAAAGAAGACCTTTCAAATTTCAAATCTAAAACCAAAGATCTTGAATCTTCTTTTTCATTCATTGAACTAGCCCCTGTACACTTACCATATCTACATAAAATAACCTTTAAACACTAAAGTAGTTTTGGTATATTGTTTTTCAGGTTTACAAAGAATTTTTCCCCGAGATCGCTGTTGGATATGAAGACCCTCGAGTAGCACTTCACGTCAAGGATGGTAAGAAGTTGGTATTTTTTTCAAAAAGAATAGAAAAAAAAAATTGTTCATCAATTATATTGCCAATGTTGCTTCACTAATCTCCTTTATTCGATCGGGATGCAAATGCAGGGACTGTTTTTTTGAAGTCTGTTTCAGAAGGAACCTATGATGCAATCATAGTGGATGCATTCGACCCTATAAGTATGACTAGTAGTTACCGGACAAACTAAAACATTCCAATTAAGTTGCCATCCTTAACTTTTTAATTCGCATATATATATATATATATCTCACTGTGCCATACATTAATATTTTGAATCTATATATAGATGTCATTCATAGTGAATATTATGATCAAACAAACATCTATATATAATTATTTCAGGGCCAGACCATGAGCTTCATGAAACTCCTTTCCTTGATTGGGTGGCAAAGGCTCTGCGACCAGGAGGGGTGCTATGTATCCAAGCAGAAAGCGTTTGGTTTAAGTCACTAGACCTTCACCACCTCTTGTCCAAATATCGCCAAATATTCCAAGGTTTTGCTGCCTATGCTTGGACCATTGTTCCATCTTATCCAAGGCATGTTCCCCATATACTTCGACACTACTTAATTTTCACGATTAGCATGTGTTCATAGAAATTTTGTATTAAAAAGAAATTATTACAGGTATTATCTAATGGTAAATCAACACATTTGTGTTTAATATTCAAGTTTAGAGTTTGAATGTATATAAGTATGAATCATATTAATATGGATTAATACTAGTTGTTTAAAGTACTAGTTATATATCGTAAAAAATTGTGACAAATTATTAATTAAGGCTAAGTTTTATTGCAGTGGGGTGATTGGTTTCTTGCTTTGCTCCAAGGGACCTGATGATCATGTCGATTTCAAGAATCCAATTAATCCCATAGACCCTCATGGTACCTATGGGGTTGCAACGACTCCCTTGAAGTTTTATAACGCCGAGGTACTCTCTCACTCTCTCCATTTATATACATATATAAATTTATATATATGTGTGTGTGTGTATAGCTAGTGGCGTTATAATATAAATTTTAATATTAACTCATCTCCCAAAGATGAGTATTTTGGAGAATTATCAATATTAATGTGCATATATGAGAAATTGTGTAAATAACATTTTTACAGGAAAAAAAAATAAAGTAAATACCAAGTTTTTTAAATATTTAAAGTAAATATATAACAAATTTATTAAGTAAATAAAAAATTTCGTAAGTAAAAGACATATTTCTAAGATATAAATAAATTATTTAATTGATAAATCTAATGTAAACAAATTATTTATCTGATAAATTAAGTATTTACTTCAAATATTTTAAAAACATGCTATTTATTTTAATTATTTTTCCAAAAAATGCTACTATTTACTTCTTTCTTCGTGTATATATATGTCCAATTCTTCTGTAATCATAGTATATATTTACATAACTTGGTGTTTGCATAACTTAGTGTTTGCAGCAACATCTTCAACCTAAAAAACTCTACTCGTTTTTGTCTCTTTCTCAAAAATCAACAAAAATTTTAATTAATTTTAAAAAAGTCAAATAATTTTAATCCTAAAAAACTCAACTCTAACCTATACACTAAACATTAATGGTAATTTTACATTTGTTAACTTTGCCATAATTTAATAACAATTTCTATTAAACAAAAACCCAATGTAAAATTCAAACCAACCTCTAAATTCAGGACTTTATACACGCATATCATGCATGCATTAATTGTATGGCTATCAACTTCAAACTAATGATTAAACAAAACATTCCACTTTTCAGTTTCAACAAACCGACTATTTGCAAGTCAAATAAAACAACGCAGCAATACGGTGGCTAGAAGAAGTTTCTCTTATTTTTCATTAAAAGAAAAATGAAGTACGTTTCTCAAAATATTGATATAGCCACTTTTCTATAAAAAATGTATATTTTCGAATATTAAATCTAATTAAAAGCATATTAAAAAAAACTATATATGCCAAATTATGTAAAATAATCTACGACGTTGATGGTAAAAAAATGTTATTATATATGTGTGTGTATATATATATATTTTCCCATAACCTAGCGTAGAACTCTTATATCGTTTATCGTCCTTTCTAACTGTTTTATTTTATTTTATTTTTTTGGTGCATTTACTTCATGATCAGGTGCATTCGGGTTCATTTTGTTTGCCATCTTTTCTAAGGAAGTGATTATAGATAATTGGGAACAAAGTAGGTAGCACAGCAAAAATTGGGTTGGCACACCTCTACAAGTGAAATGATATTGATCGATAGCAATGTTGGCCACTTTAAGTGGACATGCTCCAACAAAATCTTCTCAATACCCAAACACCATCATTATGTTTTTTTTTAATTACATTATTTCTTAAATTTTAAAAGGTTAGCTGTACTCAATAATTTGTTCAAGTTGGTTGTGCCTTGATATTACAAATTCGAATGAAACATGTGGAATTAAATTACAAGTTGGATTTTTTTTATTGATATTTTTCAGAGATATGTAGAAACGCATATTTCACATTTTTTGATCATCCCATAATCTTTTATGATTCACAAACATGCAGTATTTCTTCATAAAATTTTCGTATTTGGAAACACCTTATTTGAAGTTTTTTAGTGTTTTTACGCACGCTTATAATATAACTGTATTTTTACTTTATAGATATAGAAATTGTTGTTATAGTCAATGAAAAATTAAATTTTTAGTAGTTTGATTTGTTTGTATTTATGTTCAAAATTTATAATTCACATGTATAATTGCTTCTAATCATAAATCAGACCATTAGAAGTTGATTTAAAATTAAAACAACAATATTTACCTATAGGATAAAAATAAAGTTCTTATCTTTTCTATTTTTTTTAATTACAGTATATATATTATGATGTTGCTCAAGTATATCTAGAGTACTATTCTACTCTTTTCACTGTCAAATTGTAAAAACAAGGCGTGTTTGAAAGTTGTATATATGAACAGAAAAATTAAATAAGTAAAAATTTAACTTTCATGTGGGGGCAGGTTTCAAGACAGAGACCCTTAAACCCGCAGCCGTAAAAAGTCCGGGTTTACCATGCTCTATTGTGCATGCAAGCAAGTGGGTTCCCAGATAAACATGACATCTATAGGTTTCACATTCCATAATCCCACTTTATCCCTTGCATTGCAATAAGTTGTGCGGTGTTTGGTGTGTGTTGGCCATAAGTGAAACTCGGCTTATACGAATAGGATTGGATCATATCCTTTATGTTTTATTAGTGAGTCCCGAAACTTCCCGAGTGACAAAAACAATAAAGGACAAGAAAATATCAATGATCTCCCTTTGGAAGAAAATATATATCAACTGGCTACATCTCTCTCTATTTCTTATTGGTTTGGTTCTTTTGTTTAGAGAGAGTTTCTGTCTCCAAAGAAATAACTGATGCATTGAGCATGACCTAAACATTTGTTTCTCCTTTTTTTTTTTTTTTTTTTTTGCCTTCAGGAAATATATTGAAAGAGAAAAACAAAAGAACTAAATCAAAAACGTGTTCCAAATTTCCTTTCTTTTCTTTTCTCCGAAAACTCCCTCGGATTTTCAAACAAAGTACATGAAAAAAAAAAAAAAAAAAAGAAAACAGTGGACTTACCTTAGAATATCGCACAAATAAATGGGACTCCATTTAGGCCTTCATAGTTTATATTGCATTGCAGAAACCGAAACGCAAAAAGATGATTGAAAAGTGGGAAATCCTGTGTAGTTCTTTGGAAGCTTATGAAATATTTAATTGTATTACTTGCGAGGACTCGTTGGGATTGAGGTTTTAAGTTCAAAAAAATTGATATTAAACTTAATTTTATGTTTGATTTGCTATTTTATTTCAAACTTTTTAGTTTATGATTTATATAATGTTTTGGATTCAAAAACATTGTTCATAAATTTTTTCTCGTGCCAAAAAAAATGTGTCAATCACATGAAAAAATAGAAAGAAATATAACTTTTAATATAAGCTCAAACTTAACTTTTATCATCCAAATATTTTTAAGTCAAAATTAAATTATCTAACTCAAACTTAAATATCAAACATAAGATTTATTTTATAATTTAACTTATTTTAAATATAACTCAAATTTTTAATATAACTCAAATTTTCTAGCTCAGAATCTCAATCTAGACAAGCCAGAGTTTGAGAGAGCTACGTATTATTAAATTTGTAGACAGGTTAGTTTGTAACCCATAGTTTATTACATGATGAATTTATTTGCAGTGGCAAAATTGGTTTTATGCTTCGCTCCACGTAGGGGGCTGCCAGTCGACTTTGAACGCCCAATAAATTCATGTCTGAGATCGGATTTTTATGGTGTAACAAGAGGACCCACCAAGTTCCACAGCTCGAAGGTGATGAATGTCAAACTCGATGCTGATCTAGATTTTAATAGCTTAAGCTTGCATTAGATTCTAATAGCCTAAGCTTGCATTGATAAAAGTTTGCGGCCATCTTTTGCACAGAAGGTTCTTGATGCCAAAACTAGGACTTGAATTGCAATGGTTGCTATCAGGAAGCTATGATTTAGAAGTTCATTTTTTGACTTATTTGTCTTGCACAATTAGAACTTGCATATTATAACACTTAAAAACTGAGTCTGATGTTAGAAGAAAATAACAAAATATTGATTTTTTTTTTAATGCATTTATTAGTAAAGATTCAATGCTGAAATTGCATTTTCAAAGGAGAACAGTATTGGCTTACAAGTTACCATGAGAGAAAACAAAATCTTCAAAATTTCACAGATTAATCATGTTTGGTAAACATAAGAAGATGTACAAGTTTGTATATACCGAACAAATCAAGAGCAATTGCAGCATAGAAGAGAGCTCATTGTAGATATATACTGAAACCAGCAGGAATGTGATGCAGTCTTCATGAAGAGTAATGGTTAAAGTGGGATTTGCTCTGATTCAGGATCTCTAGGATGCATGGACAATATACATAAATAGTGAGGGAGAAATAAATATGTGGCTAAAAACACGAAAACTCCAAGATCAGCCTCTTCGCCGACTGCCGGCCGACGAGGATTCACCCAATATATCTGGCTTACACACCATAAGCAGTACAAGCTAGCCAAAACAAGAATAAGTTTCGCCGACTGATTTGATTGTTGTTTTAAGGCGTTGAAGGACTTAACTCTGCATGCCAAAGCAATCGAAACGCAAACTTTAAGAAACCTACTTGTGAGGTAAACAAAGACAAATAGAGAACCAAAACTTGCAAGCAATGAACAAAACAAAAACCTGTTGATGTAGATAAAGCCGCCAAGTAAACAAGTACATAAGAGGCCGACTACAAAAACAGCATCCGGGTTAATAGGAGCTCGGTTCTTCCACCAACCAGTGCTCAATATCCAAGTATACATCGATGAATGTCCATTTTCCTGATCCGAAGAAAAGACCCTTCATTTGAATCACACTTGAGAAATGCAATCGCAATGATAAGCATATACAAACGGACAGTTTGGTGTTAGCATAGTGTGCAGTTCTGAACCATCATATTCTAATCAAATTTCGATGAATTTGCATATATTTCGTTGAACCATCATATTCTAATCATATGTTTCTACATGATAATGATATATAACTTAACTTATCAACTTTCTAGTTAAGATCTTAATATTACCTCGAACAAGTGATCTAAGAAGAAATGGGATAACGAACCACCTGACACCAGCAACAAACACTGCCTCTTAGTAAGGGCAACCTGCATCATCAAACACAAAGACATGTTAACCAATTATAGTATACATTTTTGTGGCCCGTTTAGTTCTTGAGTTCGAACGGAAAATTAAATTTTTTTTTTTAAGAAAAACACTGTAGGAAAAAAAAAAAAAAACTTTTGAATTGTAAGGTCGAACCTATCATAACAGAAGCTTAGCTTCCAAACTCATTTAAAAAAAAAAAAATTTTGACAAGACAAGACAAGAAGATGCAAACTTTAACCATCAAAAATTCAAAATCTCACTTAACAAGAAACATAACCCAGATCAAGAATTGCAAAACAGCCCAAAAAGTCCAAACTGAACAAAACAAAAATCCCAGGTTAAATCATAGGATGACACAGAGAGCTTCACACATCCTCAAACAAATCGAAATTTCCAAAATTGAACCCAAAATAAAATTGAGCTGAAAAAGGAAGTGAACTGACCCCAGAGAGGGAATGAAGGAGAGAAGTACGGAGGAGAAATCCGGAGAGCCAAGAGTAGAGGAAGCAGAGGGGGAGGCCGAGGATGATGACGTAATAGAAGGGGTGGTGGACGGCGTCGGCGAGAGCCGAGCCGGAGCCCAAGCCGAGGGTGGAGGCGAGCCATTCGGAGAAGGAGCCGATGTCGGGGCCGAAGAAGGCGTTGAGAGTGTAGGTGAGGGTGTGGTGAGGGGTGAACCTGCCGTTGGAGAGGGCGGTCAGAGCCACCCCCGAGCTCATCGCGTACATCAGGTGCGGACCAGGCCCAGGCATGGCTCCAGCGCCACGATCCCTAAGCCAACACCCTCCGGCGAGTCCGCTGACCGACGATCTCGATTTCGGTGGTCGTGTTCTGGTGGCGTCTACACAAGGAAATTTTAGACTTTTTGACTTTTGACTTTGGTTGGAAGAACCTAGGAAACTGCCATCTATAACTACTTTTTATTTTTGGTTTTAATAAAAAGGATATTATTTAATTTTTGAAATTTGATTTCAATTTAATAAGTTTTAATTAATATTTTATTTTTATAAAATTATTTATTTCATGATATAAATTAAATAATTTTATAAAAATAACAAGATTGATAAAAATATTGAACAAAGATTGAAGAATATAAAGATAAAATAAGTATAAAAGGGTAATGAGAATCGAACCTGGATCGTTAGCTTTGAAGGCTAAGGGTTATAGTCGATGTTGCTTTATCATTTTTAACACCTCTGATTCAAAACCGAACGTGAAACTTTGGTTTCATTCGGCTCTTGATACTATATTTGAAACGGTTATTCGAATTCCTTATGATATGTAATTGAAACAAGTTCTTATTGATGGTAAAAAAAAATTTTTTTGAGAAAATATTTGTGATTCACATTAATGCTTTTAATATTTCATAAATATTTAATAATTTAGAAAAAAAAAAGAGCATATTGATATAATGATTACATAATGCATTAGGTTCAAATTATGTTTAAATATAATATATTAAATATAATATATATTTAGAGGAAAAATATTTATATTATATTCAAATATAATATTTATTTAGATGAAAAGTATTTAAATTATATTGTATGTAATATGATTAATAAAAGTATAAAGAAAAAAAGAGAAAGAAAAAAAGTGTGTGATGTTATTGGTAAAAATAATAGAAAAAGTAGAATTATAAATAGTGATTGTATTGAATTTAAATGTAATGTGACTGATATTTGAATATAATATTTTTGTGTTTGGATGAAAAGTATTTAAATGAAAAGTATTTAAATTATATTGTATGTAATATGATTAATAAAAGTATAAAGAAAAAAAGAGAAAGAAAGAAAATGTGTAATGTTATTGGTAAAAATAATAGAAAAAATAGAATTATAAATAGTGATTGTATTGAATTTAAATGTAATGTGACTGGTATTTAAATATAATATTTTTGCGTTTGGATGAAATTTATATTGCATAAACATAATACAAATACAATACGATAAACAAATAAGGTATTAATTTAAAAAAATTAATTAATTTTTTAAAAATTAATTATAATTTTTATTTGAGTTAAAAAAATAAAAAGTCTAAAATTAAACCTTTATGTCAAATATAGGGTTACTTGGTGTGCTTAAGAATAACTGAAGTTTTGCATATATTTTTTTGAGATAAAACTTTTAAAAATTATTTTGATTAGAGTTGAGTTAAATTTTAAAAATGTAAGTTTGGATGAAATTATTGATTAAATGGTGTTTATGTTTGGAAGCACTATTGGGCATAGCTGAAGCATATGGTATATAACATCAAGGACGAAGCTATAAACTTATTATAGTGGGGACGTATACCAAAACTGGTTTTTTTGAAGAAAAATAAATTTTAATGAGAGTTATTTGAGAATTTTTAATTTTAATAAAGGAAAAACAGAAAAATCATAAACTTTTTTTTATAAAATTAATTTTGATGAAACTATAGGAGAATTTTTAATTTTTAGTTAAGGCAGAGTATGGATTATATAAGAATTTTTTTTAACGGGGTCAAAACATTAAAGTTATAAAGTTTTTGGGGATAAAAATAAAAGAATAAGAAATTTCAATAGGATTTGCAGCCCTCACTCGCCCTGGCTCCATCCCTGTGTAACATTATATGAGTGCATTCTCCATCGAGTTGGCCACGTTTTTAGGTTGAGAGCAACTTAAACCCAAGTCTTTGATTTTTCAAATTTCGTAATTGTGATTTATCGATCAGAATAGTTCTATCAAAATAGTTTCCACTTATTATTTTAATCGTTTGATTTACAATCAACCTTTCATACAAATTATTAGATAATTAAGGTTCATTTGAATCCAATTGTCACGTCTTAAAATCTAGAATAGTGATATAGAAGAGATGTTAAAATATATAAAGAGAATCTCAAATCCCTAGATTTACTAGTTTTACTTTCAAAACTATTTATTGACCTTTTTAATAATGTTTCTAATTATACTCGAGTAAATTAATTAAACATTATTAATTATATTTAAAATATTATTTCAGAATCTTTTGATAAGTTTTTCATGTCCCACAAATATATATTTGGATAAAATAAAATAAAAAAGAACGTGAAATAAAATTTAAAATTTACAGTTCCGGAACATTTAAATTACATGCATATTTGCAAAGCAAGGAAACAAAACTTCCGTTCTTCATCCTTACTCATCACGTGAAGTTTCCACGACACATGATCTTCTATTCACCTTCCTCTTCTAGGGGTTTACCAGTTTCAAACTAATGAACGAAAGGCCTTGTAGGATATTTGTAAATCATTTTCAAATATTTTATTTTAATAAGTATAATATTAATAGATCAATACAATACAAAATCTTAAACATGTCGTTGTGATTATGCGATTTGTATCCTCAAGTACATTTAAGTCATGTAGGGTCTGTATGAGCCTCTTCATCATGTTGAAGTACAATGAGTTATCCTTGATCGAACAATGCACTTTTCACATGTGTGTCTAGCTCTTAGTATATTTTTTTTAACAACCAAATTCCATTTTCTAAACTTCCTTTGAAAATACGATTTACATAATAAAATATGTCGTATTATTTTCTCAAACATCCATAACCAAATTATTTTTCCTTTAATTTCTTAAATTGTGATATTTTCCAAAAATCATAGAATTTATAAAACTTTATAAAATCGTTTTTTAAAATCAATCTTATCGGTCAAATCGCTAAAAAGACAAAACTGACTATAAAGAATGGGTAAGATATCCTACCTATTGACAAATTATCTACTGACAAATTATCTACCTTCTTTATAGTCAGTTTTGTTTTTGAAGGATTGGCCAAAAAGAATGATTTAATGAAAATGAGTTTATAAAGTTTCATAAATTCTGTGATTTTTAGAAAATATCACGATTTCAGAAATTAAAGAAAATATAATCTGGTTAATGATGTTTAAGAAAAGATTACAGTATATCTTATTATGCAAAGCATATTTTCAAAAAAAGGTTTGGAGAATGGAATTTGGTTGTTAAAAAATATATCGGGAGCCAGCACACACATGTGAAGAGTGCACTGCTCAATCGAGAACAACTCATTGTACTTCCAAATGATGAGAGGGCTCAAACAGACCATACACGATTCAAATGTACTTAAAGACACAAATCGCATAATCACAGTTGTACATTTAAGATCCTGTACTGCATTGATCTATTATTACTATGATGGTTAAAATAAATATTTAAGAATGTTTTACAAATATCCTATTAGGCATTTCTCTCGCGTTTTAAAACTGGTAAACCTCCAGGAGAGTAAGGTGAGTAGAAGATCAGGTATTGTGGAATCACCATGTGACGATTAACGATTAAAAGCAGAAGTACTATTTCCTTGCTTTGTAAACATGCATATGAATTTGAATTTGAATGTTTCGAGACTGTAAATTTTAAATTTTATTTTTGTGTTTTCATTTATCTTATTTTATCCAAGTATACATCTATGAGATATGTGGATCCTACCTGAAGATTCCAAAATGAGATATTTAAAATACAAATGATAATGTTTAATTAATTTACTCAAGTATAATTAAAAACAAAATTAAAAAGACGTTAAAAGAGATAAAAAATAAAACTGATAGACCTAAATATTTAAGATTCGCTTTATTTATTTAAACATCCCTTTCACATCACTGTTCTAGATCTTTGGATGTGATAGATTTTAGATAGAGAAAGTGAGGGAGGGAGTGTGAGAAAGAAATGAGAGCGGAAGTTTGAAAGAGAGAGAGTAAGGGTAAGAGTTAGAGAGAGTTTGAGAAATTTTTTTGAAAGAAGAAGGGGAGTGAGATTTCAAAGGGAAAAAAAAAATTGAAAGAGATGGGGTGAGAGATACAGGCATGAGGACGAAGAGAAAGCACAGTAAGGTTTTGTTTTGTGAGGATAATATGAGAGATATGGACAGAGTGTGTGTGTGTGTGAGGCGATTTGAATGAGAAAGAGAGAGAGAGTTAGAGAGACAAATAATAGAGAGAGTGAGGAAAATTCAAAAGAGTTGTGAAAAGGAAAAGAAAAGGTGAGAGAATTTGAGAGGATTCAGGAGAGAGTGAGAAAGAGGTAAATAAATAAATAAAAATAAATAGAAAAATAAAATAGCATTTGATAAAAATTTTAAAATTTATCAAAATATTTTAAAATATTCTCAAATCATTATATAATATATCAAAAATTTTGAATTGAATTTTTTTTTTGAATAAAAATTAATTAACACATTAATAATTAAATCGCAAAGTGGGGGACAGCCGGTGGCCTATCTAGACGGGCAGTGTCGCAAGTAAATTGGCAGAGAGGCTAAGCTGCGGCCATCTAGGACTCTCCGGCTGCTGAGGAGGCTGGTGCGTGTGAATGCTACTAGGAACATGCGCGATTGGACCGCCGGGGCCCTCGCGTGAAAATACGTGCCCAGGACCACGCTAAGGCTATTGAACGGCTGAGCCCCACTTGGTTTTGGGCTTCTTTGGAATGCTGATATGACATGAATACTTAATGCCGTTGGGTGTATGGTATAAATATTTTGATATTTAAATGCAATCTAAATAAAAATTGTATTGTATTATAATAATAGTATGTCAATTTAACGGTGAATCCAAACGGCACCTTAGTCTGACAGAATTTTTAGGGACTAAAGTTGAAAGATATACAGAAAAAGAGAATCAAGAAGGTATGTTCCTTAATTTTCTTCTAGGTGTCACGATATGATCATAACTAGTGGAAGCACCTGTTGGGCATTGCTGAAGCAACCCAATATCCCCACAGTGGGAAGACTCTCTTAGTGGAGGCCCACAACAGCCAACTAGCCCACTAGCCCAGCCCATTCAATTCCATGACGAAGAATGGTCTCCACGTTTTCCTTTGCTAATTGATGAACGCGCACGAAATAAAATATATATATAATAAATAAAAATAAATAAAAGAGCCACGTGGCAGATACCCATGAGAAAGAATGAATACGCTGCAGAAGGTGCATTTGTCCCTCTGGCATTGGGTAAGAGATCTTTTATTTTCTTTTAACAGAAGCAAGGTCTCAACTCTCAATTTTCCTTAAAAAAAAAAAAATCTCAATTTTCCTCTGGAGTCCAAAGGGGGCTGTTAGCTGTGTTACTTATCCGTCCACTTAAGACAGTCGATTCCTATTGTCTGTGATGTCAGACACCTTGTTTTTTTTTTTCTTTTTTTTTGGTGGCTATGTTAGATATCTTGTTGCAAGTACGAGTGGTACGTCTATTTGCTTCATCCATATACAAGACAATGAAATTATTCGCTCACTAAGTCTATTTCTTCTGACGATGAGGATAAATATTGTCCTCAAAGATACAATAAATTGACTAATCAACTACGTTGTTCGGAGTAAAAAAAAAAAAAAAATTATCAAGTTACTTCATTTACATTAAAAATATATATATATATGACTAAAAGGAAGACCATACATTTGTTTAATAGGTTTTTTAAATTAGATCAGAAACATTTGAACTCTATATCTTATAATGTAAATAGAAATAAAATTATTATTAAATTATATCTACGATAATGATGAATGCTTGTATTTACTTATAATTATTTTTAGGAGACAAAATGCATTAGTTCAATCTCAATAAAGGTTAAAAATAGAGTCAATGGCTCGAAATTTATATACTCTTTCATTATAAGATTCAAATACAAGACTTCTTATCTATCAAATTAAATGAAAGTAAACCCAAATCAAGATGGTAACTCCCAAAATTTTTTGCTATTAGAAAAGAATGTTCTTAAGGCTATATTTGGTAAGAGAGACAGAGAGGATTGGAGGAACCAAGAAAATGAAGGATGAAAAGGATTAAAGAAATTCCTCCTGTTGTTTAGTGAGAGGGAGGGATTGTTAAAATGATAGATAATAGTTATCTATACAATTACTATATTGTTTATTTATAAAATCTTTTTTAAAAATTTTTTAAGATGAAATTGTCTTTTCAATTTAAAATAGAAAAGAGAGTTTGCATCTGCACATCAATGAAAGGATGCGAGATGGCTGGCCTGGAAGGAGAGGGCATCCCTTCATTTTTCCTCTGATTCCTTTCTTCCCTCCAACCAAAGGAATGGGCATCTCCCTCCACCTTTTTCCCTCCCTCCATCTCTCCGTCAAACCAATCAATCTGTAAATGTCTTGAAAATTAGGGGTAGGCACAAGATCAAATCATTCAATACATCCAATCGAACTAATCCAATATATCCAGTAAAAAAAAAATCAGATATCCAAATACTATTAAATTGGATTTGAATGGCAATTTAACTCATCAAATTGGATTTGATTGGACATTGGATTTGAATTTTGTGAATCCAATAAATCCAAGTCATATACCTATGTTTTATAGAAAAATATTTTTATACTTCACACAAATTGATATATATCCAATGCAATTTATATTTTTATATTTTTTAGAAAAATAATTATGTACCTTATACAATATAATATATATCCAATTTATTTCTTATTTTCTTAGAGCTATGTGTTTTTTTTTTTCTCAGAGTGTTATGTTGCTTGATTTTGTACTTATCTTTTTCCTAGTGTTTTGTTTTTGATAATGGTTATGTTTTATTAACTTAAGTTTTTTTTTTTTAATTTCATTTACTAAAATAGGTGATTTTGATTTATTATTATATAATAAATAGATATTAAAAAATTAAATTAATGTTTAAAACTATGATTTATCTTTTTAAGCGGGTGTTAATAAGTTTTTATAAAAACATAATATAATCCAATTATCTAATCCACTCTAATCAATTGCATTTTAGACTGAATTAAATTAAATAATATTATAAATTGGATTTGATTGATTGGATTTTAAAATATTTTTTTTATAATTAGGTTGAACGATGGATGATTGAAAAAAGTTGGTTTAGATCTCATGCTCACCCTTATTGAAAACAATAACACCGCAAACTCTTTGGCATTGAATCGATGAACAACCTGATACGTGGATAGACATAAATAGACCAGGTAACAAAAGTATATAAATAGTAAATAAATATTCAGTAAAAGTAGTAACAAAATAGTAATAATAAAAATAAATAAAAGGAGAGAGAGGGGGGGGGGGAAGTGGATGTGGAACGTGGAGGGGAAGCAAAGGATAAGAGAGGAGAGGAGAAAGAACATGTAGAACATTCCATAGTCATAAAAGACTTTAATTGGGGCCAACATACAAGACACCGGATGTTATTATGATAAACATATATATATATGTATATATAAATATTTGTTGTTATTATGATATATATGTATATAAATATATGCTGAGAATATGATATCATGATTTAGAAAAGCTGGGGGTGCTTTTGGGAGCGGGGGCGATGCTGTTGGTGGATTTTTTTTTTTTTTTTTTTTTAACTTTTCTTTTAAAAGGATAAGGACTTGGGAACATTGACCCACGCCACACCCCCCCCTGAACCCTCCCCCGTCCGCACGCATTTACAGCTTTCCTCTCTGGATAACGCCGGTCCCACCACCCCCACCCCGACCACCTCTTTCCACAATCTCTCTCTCTCTCTTCTTTGTTTCCTTTGTTTTCTCCTCTGCAATTTCCAATCTCTGACTGTTGAAGTCCAAATCAAAACCTCTTCCTAAGTCTTTAATTGGAGGTTCCCCTAAAAAAAAAAAAAAAAACGATCCGGCTTTATCTACAATAGCAGAACTAACATATATTTTAGTACATATCAAAAAAACTAGCATATATTTTAGTGGAAATGTATATCAAAATTTTTGTTTTATGAAATAAACAACATTAAAATATGGGTAAAATTTTAGTAAGGGTTATTTAAGGATTTTCAATTTCTGCCGAGGTAAAGTAAGAAAATTATCAATTATAAAAAAAGGTAAGAAATTTTAAAATTTTAGAGCTAATTTAAAGATGGTACATGGGATAGCTTTTCCAAAAGCCATTTTCAAAAAGAGCATTGTTATTATATATTAATGATGTTAAGTACCATTCATTAATAAAAAATAAATCTCATAATAAGAGATTCATAAGGTAAAGTCCATTTTTTATTAGTGATTATGCTTAGTATTAATGGTTTCCTTTAGTATTCTTCATTTCCAAAAGTTATTTTGTCTTTTTTTCCCCAAAGTTACTATTTATTTTTCTAAAATTTTTTTAAAAATTCTAAAAGTTCATATCTTTATCATTTTAATTTGAAATGAGATTTTTTTTATATTATATTAAATTTCAAGATGAACAAAATAAGATTTATATTGATATTTTTTTCTAAACATATTTCAAATTATTACATTTTTTTAACTTTAAAGAGTTTATATTCATCAAATACACATTTTCAAAATTCAACATATCTCTAATCTCCAAAACACTGTTTTCAAACGTCCTCCCAAACGGGCAGAAAGACAAAATTTCAGTCGAGACTACCCTATAGGCTTGCCCTGCCTCCACCACTATCTATCTATGCATATCTAGAAAGAGAAGCATGTCGGGTCTCTTCAGTTGAAACAAAAATCGGTCCAGTCAAATCATATATATAGCCCGATGGGTGCAATCAACAAGTGTCTAGAAAGAGAAGCATGTCGAGTCTCTTCAGTTGAAACAAAAATCGGTCCAGTCAAATATATAGCCTGATGGGTGCAATCAACAAGTGTCATAATAAATATTGAGTAACGCTGGAGATACTAACTATAATCTAAACTTTTGAGTATCAATTCACATGATAGTGAATTGTCATCTTTATAACAGCAGATGTAATTAATTAATATCATAATGTTTTAAACACTTGTCATTAAAACCTTTGACACTCTCACCTTTCTCTCTTTTTCCTTTTCACTCAAGAAAATTCATCACTCCACCTAATCACCTAAGTAAAACTGACTCCCACCACTCTAAATGCTTAAATCTCCATCCCATTCTCTTTTTCTAACTTGTAGTATAGCAATACCCAAACTCTTATTCATCTTTTCAAAGCTTTTTTCAAACCCAAAAATCTATTTTTAGTGGTTGTCAATTTGAGTTTTTAAAGGAGATTGGTGTTTCAGCAATATCTTTATCATCTTTACTTTTAAAAGTCGATTCTTTTCTTATGACCGAACTTAATCTATAATTAATTTATATTTTATGATTGGATTTTTTTGTTAAAAACTTTTTTGGATTGTGGATTGTTGATTTTATATAAGGTTTAAAGCATTGTATGTTATATGTTTGATCGAAAGCTCATATACAACTTTCTGTAACCAGCATTAAAGATTCAATTTTTGACACAGTTTCTTGCATGCTTTTGTTTAGTTTATTATTTTTATTTTAAAATAGACACCTTAAGCTTTTAATTGGGCTTTTAAATCACCTAAATCAGATTTTTCTAGAATTAGTTATGATTTTTACAAAATCATGAAAAAATGCAATCAAATTCTAATAGACCTGCTTAATCCAAGATTGCGAGTTGATTTTAGGATGTTTTTAAGTTTTCAAAACCTATTATGCAATAGCTCTAAGAAAGCCTTTTAAGTCTAGTTTGATTTGGCTGTGGTTTTATAATTTTTTTGATGTATTTATAATATATTATGAATATTTTCATAATGAGTCACCAAATCTGTCTTTTTGTAAGAGTTTGCCATATGATCAATTTTGAGTAAATTAGATAAAATCCAAACTTTAATATTAACAACTAGTGAACAGTGTGTTATTATAAACTAAACTAATAGATATTGAAATTTCAAGCATATTTATGTGAGTTCTAAGTGCCATGTATTGAGGACAAATGCTTTATTTCGATTCGAAAAGTTTAGCAAAATCAAAATTTGGATAAACTACGTTGAAAATCTAACTTTTTATGGTAGACAATTGATTTGGCAAATCTAAATTTTTTTAAGAAACTCATGTTAAGGGTTTGTATACTTTTGCTTTTTCTTAAATAAAGTTTATTTATTAAATTAAGGATATGGAGTTAAACAATTTGACTCGATAAAATTTCTTATCAAGATATAGCTATTTTATAAGTTAAGCTTTTGAATGGTTTTGTTAATATTATGGAAAAAGTTAAGAACCTCCATAAAGTTCACTTTATTATCCAAACTTTATTTTATGAAATCATAAAAAAGGTTTTTGAGTAAAAGCCTTCACTCAAGACATTTAATAGGAAACTACACAATTTCCTATTTTTTAGGAATTTATTTATAATTCTATAATTATGTAAAACTTGTAAAGAGTTTTAAAAAAAAATCTAAGTAATAGGAAATTATATGTTAAATTAGGTGAATACTTAATCTTTCAAGCACTAACAAAATAAGCTTGAGTGGAAACTGTTAATGCTTATGGTCAGTAGAGTACTTACCTGCAGCACAAGTGATGCGTGGCTTGATATTGCATTTTTCTTGTTCTGACTATGTGATCATCACAAATTGACTTGAGTTGTAGTTGCAGATTTCCTAAATATACTACATGCGATGTAAATTATGATCTTTTTGTGTTATTAAGTTATAAGTAGTAAGGTCTCATGTCAAACTTGTTTATGATTATTAATACCCATGTAAGTGTAAATACTTTGTTCATATATTGTAAAATACTACGAGATATCATATGTGAATATAGTGTGTAAGTAATTGTAATGTTAACATGTTCATAATATCAATTATAAGCTTTTTGAATTATAGTACTTAACGTACATAATTTGCTCAAGTAATGGTTGATGAATTTGAACAGGAGTATGTGATTGTAATATTATGATAAACATTGATATATTAAGAATTTTACGATTTATTTTCATTTTAATGGTACTACCGATCCTTTCGTGGACCAATGTAATAAGTTTTTTTTTATGAAAACCTAGGTAATGATGTAGTTGGTGGTTAGGAAGATCACCAAACTGTGACGGCATCACGACGGTGGCTAACATAAGGAGGAGAGAGAGAGGGAGGAAGAGAAGGATAGAGAGCACAGCATGATGGTGCTGGTAGAAATAGATAAGAGAGAGATAATTAAAAAAAAAAAGAGGAGAGAGAAATAAAGACAAAAATAATAGAAAAAATTAGATAGATTAAAAAAACGAGGATAAAAAAGAATTATAAATGTTTTTAAACTCAATTATCATATTAATTTTTGATAACTTATAATAATATTATTTACTTTTGTATCATAAATCAATTGATCTATACAGCTTAATTTAAAAAAAAAAAAAAGGGAAATAAACCACTTTCTATAACGAATACATCTCCCTCACGGTTGTCTTGTTGGCAATTGACCAATGCACCTTCGACGTTTTTTCCTCACTAAACAGATCAACACCAAATCACAATTACTCTTAATTATGACCTAAATCCCAAGCAAGCGACATTGCGTCACCCATGACCGAAAAAACAATTAATAGACTAAGACAAATCTCCCTCTCGTGCCTCAACTCAACAAACATACTTTCCCAAAATTAAAAAATCAAAGTCATACATAGCTGACACGTGTTTGGAACAACCAATAAGAAACCAGCAAGCACGTGAGGTGGCATGTCGATGTTACTAAAGTGGGTCCCACCTAAAGTGGGGTTTGCATTTTTTCCCGCACAAGACAAGGACAGGGATTGGTCTGCGTGAGAGTAATGAACAGGACAAGGACGCGGGTTGGTCTTCGTGAGAGCGATGAAAAGTCTGTACTAGATTTGTTTTGGGAGGAATCGGATAACATAGGATGAGCCTACACAATATCGAAGCCAGAAGAAAAAAAAAAATTTTGGTGTTTGGATTAGATATGAATATATATAGGATTCATATGAAGAATCCTATATACATATATATATATATCAGCATTTGAAAGATTCTTTGTCCCCACCCCTTGGATTTTATCCCCATGGACACTGCCCCGCCACAAGATGGGCCTATCTTCTATCATAATTACATTCCTGCCAATTCCTCCACGAATGGTTCTCCTGACTTCCGGTTGTCAAACACAATACTATTTCTGGAACTTGTAAATGATGAATTAAAAGATAAATTAAAAGTATATTTTGATAGGAGGTTTAATTTAAAAAAAAGAAAAATTTTTAATTTAAAAAATAAAAAGTTAGTTAGAATTTTTTTTAGAAGTGAAAAATTTTTTAGATAGGTAAAAAATTTCTTTATTAAGAGATACTTTTTTTTATATTTTTAAACATAAAAAATTTTAAATGTTTAGGAACGAAAATTTAGAAAGATTCATTTTTTTAAAATAAAATTTTTTTTATTTTTTAAAAATAGAACTCCCCAACAAACATAATATAAAATAACAAAATCTAAAAATTAAAATTAAAAAAAGATAAAAATATTATACTAATTTATAAGAAATGGATTCAAATTCATCTTTTTAAATGAATTTTTATGATATAACTTCTTACCTTATACCAATGTTAATAATTATTTTTTTAACTGATATGTTATGTTTTTAATGATATGATTTGTGAACGTCTCACCTTAAAAAATTTGTACCACACGCTACAAAAGTTCTTGCATAAGATCAAATCTTTAAAAAAATTAATTTAATAATTTTGATGACAGTTCTTACGATTAACTGTAGAAACCTCCTGTTTATATGTGCTTTAAATAATAAACATCATGGAACATGCGTAGGATTAGTCCAACATCCTAATTTTTCAAATCTTTTGTATTTTTTATGATCAAAATTCCTTCTGAATATAATAAAGAAAACCAGCATTGATGCTTTTTCTTGTTTGTATCTTGAATAAATAATTCCGCATGTTTGATTGTTTGAAGATACTAAATGGTTCGATAATTGGGACTAACTTAATTCATTGGGTGTAATTTAGAATTCGAATCATGAAATTAAAAATAATAATTAAAAAGATGTTAGACAGTTAGATTGATAAATCTCGATATAGTTAAAAAGATTATCTATCTAATCCAATATAGAGCACGTGTTAAACTTTTGAAATTTAAAATTCATCTAAAATTTCTTTCTTTTTGAATTCATCTAAAAATTCTTTATTTTTATTTTTTCTCACAAATTAATTTTTTTTTATGCCTCACCTAACGTTTAGATTACTTTCGCTTTTTTTTTTTTTTTTTAACTCATGACCTTTGTCTTAATTTGATTTCTTTTATACCCTCCAATATTTTGATGCTATGAAACCACTACTCGTCGACTAAGATTTTATGCAATTTAAAGTAGAATAAATAATTTTTTCTGTTAAAAAAAAAAAAAAAAAACTTCACAAGCTAAATTGAAGCAAACCTCTGAAGTTTTGTACCCCTAATATGTCATAACCTACATTTCGCAACAAATTCCATCTATTAAAACCATGATCATAAACAAATACATAAATATACTTTTGAAAGATAAATGGTATAGGAAATCATGTTTCCAAGATCTATCTACACGAAAACTATATGATATATGATTATTTATAATCATATTGCAAGTGATTAATCAAGGAAAGCCTCATGGTTCATGCTTCCTTAGTTTACAAAAAGAGAAAATTACACTCATCTTATCCCAAGTTATCTTTTGCGGGCAAATTACCGAATAAGCTTTAAATATGAATGTAAATTTCATGCAGCTGAAATTAAAAAAAAAAAAAAAAAAGATATAGCAAATGATCCATCACTATATAAATGCAGTCAAGCCAGTGTTCTACTAGAGAAGAGGATTTTAATAAAAACATGTTCAAAAAGAGGGATTAAATATGGTCATATGACCTTTTCTTTTTTAATTTGGTTTTAATAAAAATTATAGCAGAAGAGATTAATTGAGACAATTTATTCTTTTTTATTCAGTTGTTAATAAAACTTAAACTAGAAGGAGTTAAATGGAATTGATTTAAAATTTAAAAGATAAATGTGAGTTTTTAACATCTAAAGGTTAAAGTAAATTGTTCAAAAGTGTAGATGAGATTTATTCTTAAAGAAAAAAGGTCTCAAGCAAAGATTACAAAAATAAACCAAGAAAAGAGAAGGGGGATTTGATGAATAAGAAAAACATAAAGTTAACAAACATTCAAGAAGAACCGATAAAAAAAAAAAAAAGGAGTGAGAAAGTTAGATGGATAGATGTGGAGGTTTGATAGAAAAGATTCCATATATTTTGTTATCTTAAGCCCATTTGGAAGAGTTTTGAAGTTTTTTTTTTTAAATGTAGCTTTAAAAAATATTTTTATGAAAAGAAAAAAAAACTCATTTAAAATGAAAATATAAAATTTTAAAGATAAATTATTAATATGGATCTTAATTTGTTCATATCAAAATTCTATATAATTTAAAAAAAATATCTCATTTAAATTTATATACATAAAATTTTAAAATTTTAAAATTTATAGTTTATTATAGATATTTTAAGATATATATAATAAAAAATGAAGATAAGATAAAAAAAATTAAAAAAATTTTTTTAGAGATAACACTGATTAGATTTTTTAGACTTTAAATTGACCTTTTAATTATTTAACATGTAAAAATATGTAATGAAAAATTTACAACGTGATATATATGTACAATTCTTTTTAGCCTAGATTAGATCTAAAAACAATAAAATCTGTTCAATAAAGTAAAAGTACATTTGTCGTTAAGTTTTTGTTGAGAAAACAAAAAAAAAAAAAAAGGGTCAAGATAAACATTCTAGAAGAACTGAAAAGGGTAGGAGAGAGAAGGTTAGAGAGGTAAATCAAGAAAGAAAGGGAACAAGGAAAAAGGAGCGTAACGTGAAAGAAATAATGAAAGGGGGTTCGAGTTTGGAGGAGAAGAAAGATATCTAATCTATTACATATCTATCTAATCTTATCCAAAATGACTGACAGACAAAACTCTCGATCACTCACACAAAAACACACAACATAATACAACACAGTCTCACAGACCGACAGCAACGAAAATTGCGTGGTCGAGCAGCCGCATGCACCACCGCCTGTCACGCTGCCAAACCTAATCCAACCCACCAATTTTAGAATCTACCTTTCTTACCTTTTAATCCTTTTCTTTTTCATCACCCCCACCTGCTTTCTCTCCTTCTCTCTCTTTTCTCTTTTTCTTTCTCTCTCTAGCTCTATCCCTGCCTTTAAAAGAAAAAAAAAAAAAAAATCTTCAGACCATTTGGATCAATCATTGAAGATGAAGTTTTGTATATAAAAAATATTAAGAGTGTGTGTGGGAAAGATTTTTGAAGTCTTTCTTTTTTTGGTTAAAAAATTATTTTGAAAAATATATTTGGTAAAAAAATTATTTAAAATGAAAAAATATAAAATTTTAAAAAAAATTTTAGAAAAAAAATAATATGAATATTATTTTATTCTTATCGAAATTTTATGTAATTTTAAAAAAAATCATCTTATTTAGATTGTATATATAAAGTTATAGGCTTTTAAAATTTGAAGTTTACCGTAACGTTTTGAAGATGTAAATAGTGAAAGAAAATGAAGTGTTAGAAAAAAAATGGTTTAAATGTCTCCAAAACAATACCGCAATAGGAGCTTAAGTATATTCATTTTAATTTTAACATAAATATTAATTTATGTAATTATATAAATTATTATTTTTTATTGATAAAAAATTAAAATATTATTTAATAAAAATATTACATATAAATTGATGTTTAAAAATTTAAATTATAATTAGTGTTTCTTGTACTATTAATTAAAAATGTAAATTGAAAATAATTTGTTGTACAATAAATTGTGTAAAAATTTTAAAATATATGTGAAAAAAATAAAAAACAAAAATTTTTGTTTTGTTTTGTGAATGTTTAAATATAAAAATTACATTATTTTGATTTAAAATAAAAAATAACAATTTTTAAATTTTTTTTATAAAAATGAGATATAAATTTAAGAAATTCACACAAAATTGTGTCTCTAATTATGGTTCAAAACGGCTCTATACTTACAATCGGCTCAACTTACTTGCCTCACCAACCAACTCCAATGGTGATAAAAATGTGTATATATTTATATTCTGTTACCTATTGGATTTTGTTTTACGGTGTTACCCTCTTTCACTGTTAGCTTGTACGCTAATAATTTATGTTTTTATTTGATTTGTATTTCCACTTGTGTCCTCTAGTGGGCTTAAGAGATTGACGAAGATAATGCACATAATGTTTATATAGTAGAGCTCGAATGGGGACCAAATTTTGATATCCAAAATAATCTTTTTCGTATATTTTTTTGCCTTGTTATCATTTTTTATTATTTATATTTTTAAAATATTATAGTAAATTTTAAACTTTAAAAATATATAATTTTGCATATATAAATTTAAATGAGATAATTTTTTTAAAATTATATAGAATTTTGAGAGGAACGAAACAAAATCTATATTGATAATTTTTTTTCTAAATAAATTTTAAATATTTTATATTTTTTTCACTTCAAATATTTTTTTAGACACATTTTTCAAAACTGCTTTTTTTCTAAAAAAAAAATCCAAAACTCTCTTAAATGGGCCTTATTTTGCTATAAAAAATACATGGTGAATTAATTGGACAAAGATAAGAATGGATAAAATGGAAGGATTGGGAACTTTTACTTAAAAAGATAGTTTCTTTATTTATCATATGTATGATTAATTCTGGGTGAATTAACTAAATAATATATTTTATTATGATATTTTAAAACAATAACAATATTAAAATTAATATAATCAAATAACATAATTTAAATTAATTACATATTAGAATACTAAATTTATCATCATTTTTTTTCTCTCTTCCCTCACTCTCTTCTACCTCCCATCTTTCTCTCTCTTCTATCTCTTTCTTTCTTTACCTCCCCCCTCCCTCCCTCCCCCCCTCCCTCCCTCCCATTACCGATGATGCTGCACTGTAGGACATCACAACAGGTCAAGACCAGATCACGAAGGTAATGGCTATGAAGAGATCAGATTGTGATGGGAAAGATATACTGGATTTTTACGAAAATATGGGAAAATACCTATATTTTCGATATATTTTTTAAGATAATATTTTTAATATATTCATTCACAATATTTTCTATATTTCCATCCACCAAAAAAAAAAAAAAGGGAATCACAAGAGAACAACAAAAAATACCAACAAATAGTAGACCTATCTAAAACCCATCCTCACTTTCTCTCTTCCCTTTTGTTTTTCTCTCTCTAGCTCTCTCATTAATCTATCACTAAAGAGACACAACAACAAATGAAGATGGCAAAGATGGATGGTGGCTACAAGATCTTGGTTCTCGCCGTTGTAAGGTCACATTTCGTGATAGAGAGGAGATTGACAGCGATAACTAGCGTGCCAAAAAAAAAAAAAAAGCAAGGAAGCAAAAAAGTCAGAACTTGTTGTGATTGTGCTTCTCTCACGTCGAAATCTAGTCGTGCTCACCAAGGCATCACAAACCAAATGTGATTCACCATTGCACAAGGCCAGTGTTGCAAATCTTGCCATCTTTAGCCTTAGTTCGAGGGAATTTCTTGAATCCCGAAAGATCAACAGTGGCGTGAATCCCACTGTCAACATTCGAAACTCATTGTCTTTTCTGACAAGCGAGTGAGAGAGAGAGAGAGGGAGGAGGTGGAGAAGAAAGAAAAGAGAGAGAGAGAGAGAGAGATAGAGAGAAATGGAAAGGAATGAGGAAAAGAGTGAGAAGAGAGAAATATAAATAGATTCAAAAATAATAAATTATTTAAAAAAAATCATGTTATAATTTCACATTAATTTTCATATGGTGTTTTCTTGAAACTTATAATTTATCCATTTGTGGTAGAGTATATGGTCAACTATGTTGACTTGGTTTTTCTTTAATTATAAGCTATAGAATTTCATGCCTTGTAAAGGAAGTGGAAAAAAAAAAAGGGGTAATTTTTGAATCCATAAAAGGATATGCTTATGGTCAAAAGTTAGGGGACGTTTGGTAAACGCATTACATTTTGATTGTATTTGAATGTTATTTATTTTTTGAATGTTGTATTTGATTGAAAAGTATTTGTTTTATATTTGAATGAAATGTGTATTTGGATGAAAAGTATTTTAGAGTTGAAAAGTTGATGTGATTGGTAAAAGTAGAGATAAACAATGGAGTTAAAAAATTGATATGATTGTTTTAAAAATATTTTAAATAGTAATTATTTTAATAATACTGTTACAAAATTTATATTTGATATAAAATTATATTATATTTGAATAAAATTAAAATATAATTTTTTTTTACCAAACGACCCCTTACTATTTTACTAAGGGTTCGTTTGGTGAACGCATTGCATTTGCATTGCGTTTGAATGCAATGCATTGAATGCAATTTGTATTTGGAGGAAAAGCATTAGTATGCATTTGAATGCAATGTGTATTTGGGGGAAAAGTATTTGAATTGTATTTTAATAATAAATATGTGATGTGATGGATAAAAGTAGGAAGAAAAAAAGGAGAGAGAAGGAATATATGATGTAATTAATAAAAATAATAGAAAAAGTGAAATAATAAATAGTGATTGTGTTAGATTTAAAATGTGATGTGATTGGTATTTGAATGAAATATTTTTGTATTTGGGAGAAAATTGATTACATTTAAATGTAATGCTAAAAAAAATTGCTAATATCAAACGTGTATTAAGTAATTGGCAAAAATCCTCGAGCCTCGCAATGTCTGTCTCATTTACATTTACTAGTACGGAAGGCGTGCTTCCTTGTTAGTAATACAAAATTTTTTTTTTAACTTTATTTTTTAAATTTATATTATTAATTACGTGAATTAATTTAATTATATATTGTTGTTGTCAAATTAAAACATCAAACCGTATTATTTTGAAAATGAAAATGGGAAAAAGTTTGAAAAAGTAAATATTTTGAAAGACCATATAAAAAACGATCTTTTCAGAAATAATTCAAAATGTCAAATTAAAAAAAAAAAACAAATAAACAGTATATTTAATGTCTAAATGATAATGGTAACAAAAAAAGATTATAAGATATTTTAAAAAATGAAACAGATTGTTCGTATGGTAAAAGAAAAAAAAAAGGACAAAAGTTTAGATTATGCATAAAATTATGGCGTATGAAATAATGAAAATCTGTGCAGAAACAGGGATGAAATTGGTTGAAACCTCCATATAACTTACAGGTGTATCCAGAATGCAATTATTAGATGCAAAAAACAATTAGAAAGGATAATCAAGAATGCACCAAAAATTAACCAAAATGATCAAATTTGAATGTGCTTATATAAGCATATACGATATAGTATATAGTGCTATTATAAACGAATTTGAAATGTCATATATATATAGTGTTAGTATATATAGATGACATGTTCATATTATAGCTAACCTATCAAATTATTTCGATCAACTTGTGTTATATCTTCATTATCTTAGGTTAGACTCTAATTAATCCAAATAACAGTATCATACTGAATATTATATACTTCACACTAAAATACGTAGAAACAATAGGTTGATAATGCCTGACATGCGTAAAAACGCATTCAATTATTTGTAATTGTTAAATGCTAAAAAAATATTAAAAAAAAAAAGTAAAAAAGGCATGCAAGCTGACTGGTGGGTTTTGATTTCCGAGCTGCCAAAGTAGAAATAAAACACGTTGACACCGATAATTTTTAATAAAAATGAAGTGAAATGCTTACATGTGTAAAAAAAAATATTAATGATTCATTTGCATCACAAATTCAATTTTAAACATTTAAATTAAACTTAAAATAAGTTAAATTATAAAATAAATTTTGTATTTGATACTCAAATTTAAGCTAGAGACTTTCATATTAAATTAAAAATATTTAAATGATAAAAATTAGATTTGAATTTATATTAAAAATTATGTTTTTATTTTTATTTTTTCATGTGATTAGTATAAATCTTTAAGTAAGAAAGAAGTTTTGTAAATAGTATTTTTAAGTTTAAAATACGATACAATTTATGCATTAAAAAGTTTGAAATGGATTAACAAATTGAATGTAGAATTAAGTTTATTAAATGTAAGATTAAGTATAAAATATTATGCAAGTCATATGATCATTTTTTATCCTAATTTTTTTTAATTTTAATTGCATTTTAATGAAAGATTTTTCTTATTCGTCCCTATCAAAATATGATTGTCACAAATACGCCCCAGTCAAAGAATTTTCCAGTAATATTTTAAATACCAATTGTAGTCTTTATCAAACACCTTTTCCCTTAGTTGTTCCACTAACATATAAATATATATATATATATTCAAAAAATATCCTTATTTAATCATCCTCTTCATTCTTATGTAGATCCGTTAGGCAATTTCGATCAAATTTGTCTTGTTTATTTTTTTCCCCTAAATATATTGTATTTGTTTATACAAATGTTCTTATCCGATATGTTCGTACTTAAATATAATTTTCTTCTTACAATAAATAAATCTCGAAATACTTATAGCTTGCAAACGGGGACGCAATTTCCTCTTAGGAGCTGAATTGGGAAACTCTACGATATGACTTTGTGGGCCAGATCTTTGTTTATAACTTTATCCATAAGCCAGGCAATTTATTTATTTATTTATTATTATAATAATAATTATTATTATTATTTTTAGAATCACATGCAAGGAGTTTTAAAGGCATATTAGTGTTGTTAGATATATTGGTTAAGGTTTGAAGGGTTGGTCAACTTGATTTTTAATATAAAAACCTCAAGGACGATGAAATTAGTTGGTAGAACAAAGAACTCCATTGAAGGATAACATATTTTATGAGGGGATAATAAGGACTGCCTTTTCGGTAACTAAAGAATTATTAGGTTATCCGGTAAACCGAAAAAAATCTATTGCCAATATTTGAGTCTAAAGCAAACACCAAAAAGTTTCCATTTTTCTAAGTTCTAACCTTGAAATTTGATATGGTCAAAAATCAAAAGTAATTACCCCCTTTTTTCCTTCCATAGACTTGATGTTTTCAGGAGCTCAGCTAGCTTTTGGATAAAATCAAAAGAACAAGAAAACTCCAAATTAATTGAAAAATGGCCGTTTTAAACTAATCCTGCATTTAATTTATCAATCTAATTTAATCTAACTT
Organism: Antiaris toxicaria; assembly: GCA_035233585.1. Classification (NCBI taxonomy): domain Eukaryota; kingdom Viridiplantae; phylum Streptophyta; class Magnoliopsida; order Rosales; family Moraceae; genus Antiaris; species Antiaris toxicaria. Next base: position 7,312,728 of record CP141155.1, read on the forward strand.
AAAAATTAAGTTAAATCAAATATTTCATTCTAGATTAGTTTATCTTAATTTGTATTAGGGATTGTAAAAATAAAAATAACTTATATTAAAAATTAGATTAAAATAACAAAAGTAAAAATATAAAATAATAAAAGTAATCTTATTAAGTTAAACTAAATTAAAATTAATTTTATAATTTAATTTAATTTATGAATTATATTAAACTAGAACGAAAAACAATGGGAATCCTAAAATTAGTTGGATAATAAACAATTTATCTTAGAGTAATAATGGGTTTAAACTTTAAATATATATATTTTTAAAATATAATTGTACAAACTGCAACTGATTTTAGTGGTTTGTTACCTGTTGTTGTCCTTTTTGATCACAAAAAATTGATAGTACCAAGCCAGGGATATATTTCTGACGACATAAAAGAATTTACTACAAGGTAACTTATAATAACTATTTGTTACGTCATACTTTTTAATTTCAACCATATATGGTAATAAATGATTTTATTCAATTTTGTACATATCTGATTTTGGTAAAGAGGTAAAAGAAGGTTCTTTAACATTGGAAACCATTTCTGTAAGAGCAATGATTTAGAATGATAGTGATATTAAACATTATACTAATAAAGTAGTGGATTTTATTTGTGGGTCTTATGGTATGAGATTTATCTTTTATTAATAAGTGATATTAAATATTACTTATATTCTCAAACATTACTCATTTTATAATGCCCATTGTATCTCTTGTGAAATTGGTTCTACACACTTTTTTTTTTCAAATTTTAAGAAAGAGATATTTGAATATGTTATCTTATGATTAGATTATATATAAAATTATTATTAAATTATATCTATAATTATTACACGCTATTTTTTCTTTCTCCTTTTTTAAGAGAAGAATATTGAGGGAATTCATAAGGTATAGAAAGATATTTTATAGATAAAATCTCATAAAATTTACTAAATATATTATAAGTATATGACACTTATAAATTATAATCATAATTATAATTATAATTTAATGATAATTTTATATTTGATTTTAATTAAAAATATAAAATATAAAATATTTTTATTTTTAAATAAAAAAATAAATACACTGAAACGTATTAGTAGAGTATATATATATTTTTACAAAGATATATAATACAAAATAATCTTGCTTTTTAAAATAAAAGGAAAAACCGTACATAACCCAAAACAAGATAATCACGAGGGTAATTTTGTAATAAAATAGAAGTATACGTGCACTTTTGTTGGGGTAACATATCCCATAAAGACTATAACGTAAGACCAACTAGAAGTTGCAATCCAACTGTATATTACATGCACCGTCTCTCTCTCCCTCTCTCTCTCTCTCTCTCTCTCTCTACATATATATATACACACACATATATTTTGATATTATCTCTTTCTCTCTCTACAAACATTTCTATCTGTGTGTTTTTTTGACTTTCTACGTTTAAACTCTCTCTCTCTCTCTCTCTCTCTCTCTCTCTCTCTCTAGAGCTTCCTTTGTTGAATGACCGACTATTCTACCGTTTTTTTATTTTATCATTATCATTATTGTATAAATATTAACATAAATAACAAACAAACACCAAGCCAAAGCCGGAAATTCTTCTCCTTTATCCTCTCCAATACAAACATAATATATCTTCGTTAATTATTATTAATCTTCTTCCTTTAATCTGGTCCGTTTCGAAACCATCAAATCTCACCGGTTTCGAACCTAACAAACGCACATTTATATAGTTTTTTATTTATATATATACACACAAACAGTATATACCTTCGCACAAACATATATATATATATATACACACCCACCTCGTCTCTTCATCTATTTTTTTTCATCATTTCTTTTTCTCTAGTTTTGTATTTATTGTTGAAATCTAACTTGAACCGTCACATTAATCCTTTTTTTTTTTTAAATTCTTTGGATAAGTCTCCCTCCGTCGGCTCTGTTCTTCTTCTCTCTCTTTCTGTAAGTCTTCTGAATTCTCCTATTTTGTTTCTATTTTTTGGGCTTCAGAGGGTCGTTCCGTTTGGTTTCCAAGAAAGTATGTAAGAAATGAGCATTTGGGTCTTTCGGGGTTGTTGGAAATGGAGATAAACTACCGCAGCTACTCTTTTTTTTCCTTTCTTTTCTCGGAAGCCAAACAGGAGTCTTTATTTTATTCCCATGCTTTGTGTGTGTGTGTGTGTGTGTGTGTGTGTGTGATGTTTCAGCCTTTTTTTTTTCCCGCAGGATATTATTCTCTTACAGGGAAGAAGCTGGATCAGTGATCTCATTTTCAGGTTAAACTGTTTCTCAGACTTTTCGAAGTTTGTAAATTTCATTTTTATTTTTCTTTCCTCTTTCGTTTTCGATTTTTCTTACCTTTTTCAATTTCTGGCTCTGTTTGTTTGCGTAGAAAATCTCTCTCTCTCTCTCTCTCTCTCTCTTTCTCTCTCTTGATTTGATTTGGGTCCGCACATATTCTGCATTCCGATATGGATCGACATGCGTTTAATCTGCGAGGAGAAAAGGTTTCAGAATCAAATTTATTAAAGAACGAGAAAATTTGGAATTTATTGTTTAAATTTTCTTTTATGTCATTTAGTATTATGGATAAGGTTGAATGATACATCAATAAAGAATGTGAGATATTTTTTGCGTTAATTAAGAATTTATCCTTTTTATTACCAAAAAAAAAAAAAAAAAAAGAAATTGAGAATTTATCCTTTTGCCGATGATGTGAGATAATTTATTATTTGTACCCATCAAGAAATTAAATCTGGACCACTATTTATTTATTTGAATTTTTTTAATTTAAGTTTCTCTTTGATTGTTGAAATTAGGATGAAATATTTAGCCTAGTGGGTTTATTTGTCTTCTTTTTTTTTTTTTTTGGGTGGTGGGGGGGGGGGGGGGGGGGAGGGAAATGATAGGAAAATGCATATAAAGATCATGTTGTGATTTTCTTAAAAATCAACTGCCTCTGTCAGTCTTACTTGGACCCTGAATTTACGAGAAAATTGGAAAAAAAAAATTAAAAATAAAAATCTAGAATAGAACTTAATCTAAAAGGCTAAGAATATTTTAGAAAATCACATGAACGAAATTTCATTCATTTTTCCAACTTTGACAAAAGTAGGTTTCTTCTCTTTGTAGATTTGCGCCTTTTTTTCTTGCTCACTTTATAATTGCATTTATTTTTTATTGATAATTGTCCATCATTTATTTTGTGGTTTGGTTTTTCTATCAATATATATATATATATGTGTTGAATTCTCCTCATTATTTTCTACATGTTAGTTATAGCTATATTTTTTCTTGCCATTGCCACAGGTTACTGGAATTACGCTTCAGATCACCGTTCTCTTCATGAAAAGTTTTGGCGGACTTGCATAATTCCTATAAGTAAGAAGGTTTTTTTTTTCCTCAACCATGTTGTCAAGGTCTTGCATTAGTTTGTTGGAATTGGCATCTGGGGACATGTTGAATATCCCTCAAACCCCTAGAAATCTTCCGAAAGTGATGACCGCTCGGGGAATCATTCCTGATATAGATGAAGAGTTGAGATCTCCCTTCCTCGAATGCTATGAAAAGAAAATTATAGTGACAAATTTTTTGCCCCTACACGCTCAGAAGGATGCGAAATCCGGGAAATGGTGCTTCAGTTTCGATGAGGATCAAGTTTCCTTTCAACTCAAGGACGGTTTCTCCTCTGGTAGTAAGGTTGTTTATATAGGATCTTTGAAGGTTGATGTTGACACAAGCGAACAAGAGGAAGTTTCTCAGAAACTGCTAGAGGAGTTTAGTTGTGTCCCCACATTCCTTCCTTCTGACATTCAGAAGAAGTTTTATCATGGATTTTGTAAGCAATATTTGTGGCCTCTATTTCATTACATGTTGCCCATGTGCCTGGACCACGGCAATCGTTTCGACCGCCAGCTCTGGCAGGCCTATGTTTCTGCTAACAAGATATTTGCGGATAAGGTTATGGAGGTGATCAATCCAGAAGAAGATTATGTTTGGGTTCATGACTATCACCTGATGATCCTGCCTACTTTTTTGCGGAAGCATTTCTCTCGAGTGAAGCTTGGGTTTTTCCTCCATAGTCCATTTCCCTCGTCAGAGATCTACCGGACTCTGCCTGTCAGAGATGAGATTCTTCGAGCGCTACTAAATGCAGACTTGATTGGTTTCCACACATTTGATTATGCCCGCCACTTTTTATCATGTTGCAGTAGAATGCTTGGCCTGGAGTATGAATCTAAGAGAGGCTACATAGGACTTGATTACTTCGGCCGCACGGTTAACATCAAAATTCAGCCCGTGGGGATCCATATGGGTGGCCTCCAATCCGCGCTCAACCATCCATTATCTTCAATCAAGGCTAAAGAGATTCAGGAAAAGTTCCAGGGGAAAAAGTTGATTTTAGGCGTTGACGACATGGACATCTTTAAAGGAATAAGTCTAAAGTTATTGGCTATGGAGCGGCTTTTGCTTCAGCATCCGGAGTTGCTCGGCAAAGTAGTCCTGGTTCAAATTGTGAACCCAGCACGGAGCACCGGGAAGGATGTCCAAGAAACCAAAAGGGAAACATATACGACAGTTAGAAGAGTAAACCAGACTTTCGGTTTTCCAGGCTATGAACCGGTTGTTTTAATCGACCGAAATGTTCCTCTATACGAGAAGACCGCATATTATTATCTGGCAGAATGTTTTATTGTGAATGCTGTTAGGGATGGTATGAATCTAATGCCATATAAGTACACAATATGCAGGCAGGGAACTCCAAAAATGAATGAAGCTTTAGGAGTTTCCCCTGACTCCCCTCGGACAAGTACACTTGTTGTTTCGGAGTTCATAGGTTGTTCGCCGTCTTTAAGTGGAGCAATCAGGGTTAATCCATGGGACATAGACGCAGTAGCTGATGCGCTCAATTTGGCAATTACGATGCCCGAGCTAGAAAAGCAGTTGCGCCATGAGAAGCACTATAGGTACATCAGCTCTCATGACGTGGCCTATTGGGCACGCAGTTTTTTTCAGGACTTGGAACGAGCGTGCAAAGATCACTACACTAAACGTTATTGGGGGATTGGTTTTGGTCTGGGTTTCAGAATTCTGTCTCTTTCCCCAAGTTTTAGGAAGCTTACCATCGAACGTATTTTCTCCACGTATAGGAGGACTAGCCGAAGGGCAATATTTCTGGATTATGATGGAACGGTGGTGCCTCATACCTCGATATCTAAGATCCCCAGTCCTGAAGTCATTTCTGTTTTGAACAACCTTTGCAGTGACCCCAAGAACACTGTTTTCATAGTTAGTGGCAGGGGAAAAAACTCTCTTGGTGATTGGTTTTCTCAATGCGAGAATCTTGGTATAGCAGCCGAGCATGGATACTTCATGAGGTTCATTCTTTCTACATACTCAATTCGCTTAATTTCATTATAATTGTCGCCAAGAACTTTACGATTCTGAATTGGTTCCTTCTTTTTGTTGATTCTTCTTGTAGGTGGAGTGGGACATCGGATTGGGGAAAGAGTCCCTTGGCTGCAGATTTCGATTGGAAACAGATTGCAGAGCCCGTGATGAAGTTATATACAGAGGCAACTGATGGTTCCTATATAGAGCCGAAGGAGAGTGCTTTGGTGTGGCACCATCAAGATGCTGATCCTTACTTTGGATCCTGCCAGGCTATGGAAATGTTGGATCATCTTGAAAATGTCCTCGCAAACGAGCCTGTGGTCGTCAAGAGGGGCCATCAAATTGTCGAGGTAAAGCCACAGGTAAGCATGAACTCTCTCCTTTTGCATCAGTTCCATTCCATTATTTTAATAGGCCGAGAGGGTCTTAACATTGGCTCATAAACATTGCCAGGGGGTTACTAAAGGGTTAGTTGCGGAGCAAGTTCTTTCGATGATGATCAACGATGGAAAGCCAGTAGATTTCGTGATGTGCATTGGTGATGACAGATCTGATGAGGACATGTTTGAGAGCATACTACGCATTGCTTCTGATTCGTCTCTCCCTGCAGCTCCCGAGATATTTGCGTGCACTGTTGGCCAGAAACCGAGCAAAGCCAAGTACTATCTGGATGATACTTCTGATGTCATGACATTGCTCCAAGGCCTAGCTGCGTTGAGTCTCAAATCAAGGTCTAACACCGAAATTCAAGTTTCACCGCTGAGTGTTGCTTGAGACACAAGCCAATGTTCCGCCCATCTATGTAGATGATTCTCCTTGTTAAGGGATACATTACAATAATCCATGATTAACTCCTCACCATTGGTACTAACATATTCATTCCTGAAAAGAGTTGGATTTCGCAGCTTCGGGTTCCTCTGCGGGGAAAGTTTAGTGACTTAAAACACTCTCATGAGGCTCCTGGTTTATACTATTGGAATATGGAGCGTTTACATGTGAAATTGCATCTCTAAACACAGTAAGCGGGGTTTAACTTCTTAATTAACAGGCTAAGATTTTTATTTTATTTTTTTAATTACTGTAGTTAATGTTTAGAGATATAAGAGCGTCATTAGTTTTGTACATATGGATTCGCTTTTGCTCTTACATGAATTCATTCTTTCCTTTGACAATGACACTCATTTCTTCTAGAAGCTTATTTTGGCCACCCTGCAACTTTTCTTCTTCCATTCGCGTACTAAACCTTGCTTTGCTTGAGAATTGAGCATATGAGGACTACAGAGATCTGTTGCAAAATTTATTGAATCATACATGAAATGTGTACATATAGTGTTTCATGCAACAAAAAATTGGAATCCGGTAGTTATTTGTATGACATGGTTCCATTTCTAACCGTATGTTTGGTGAGAAAAGAGTTTTGGAGGGTGGTGGATTTTTTTTTTTTGAATTTTTTATTTTTTAGTCTGTAATATTATGAGTTAAAGTACATCATAACAATTATGCACAAATAACATCTTGATTATTCAATTATATCTAAATAGTTTAAAAAAGAATACCTATCAGTATGTATTGTTTTTTAGTACCTATCTTAGACTTTTCCACCACTAATAATAATAATAATACCAAACATATGCAAGTTCAAAACTCTCATCCTCATGGCCGTTTAGGAGAGATTCTGGATGTGTTTTGGAAATTAGAGAAAAGTGAGTTTTGAAAAATGTGTTTAGGAAAAAAAAAAAAAACTATTTAGAGTGAAAAAAATGTAAAATCTTTAAAATTTATTAAAAACAATTATTAATATAGATTTTATTTTATTATTTTTTAAATTCTATGTAATTTTAAAAAAATTATATGTAATTTTTTTCGTTATTAATATGGAGATGTGTATAGGAAAGATATCGAAATTCTATGTAATTTCGTTATTTTCGTTATTAATATGAAGATGTGTTTTAGAGATTAGAGAAAAATGAGTTTTGAAAAATGTGTTTACGAAAAAAAAACTGTTTAGAGTAAAAAAAATGTAAAATCCTTAAAATTTATTAAAAAAATTATTAATATAGATTTTATTTCGTTATTTTTGAAATTCTATGTAATTCAAAAAAATCTTTTTATTTAAATTTATAAATATAAATTTATAGACTTTTAAAATTTAAATTCAATATAGATTTTTAAATATGTAAATAATAAAAAATAATTATAAAGTGAAAAAAAAAAAACCAAAATAGTATCTAAAATCTGTCCTCAAAATACCGCCTAAACACCCTCTTAAATTAAAAAAAAAAAAAAACATGATAATAAAGGCACAAAACATGAGCAGGCACGACCCATAAAAGCATTATATGACATCGAGTACATTCTATGATAACGCTGAACCCAGAATAAACCGTGTGATTATTATGTAATAAAACTAAAAAAAAAAAAATCAATTTTATATGATTTCGTATGGGGCTATACAAGGTGGGCTTTAGGGGTTGTGTACCGGGAGAATTGGAATTTTTATTGAAAGATTAAAAATAAAAATAAAAATTTTAAAAAATTAAAAAATATTATAATAAAAATAGATTCCAATCCACTTCTATTAAATCAAACTTTGTAAATTGTAGGTATCTCTTGTAAATTTGACTTGCAGCAGAGTCCCAAAATATTCCATTTCCAAAAGTGACTTGAGTCGTACACAAAGTCTCAATCCGTGCGAGTTGAGCACCTTTTCCTTTATAAGGCATACAATGATATACTATTAAATATTGAGGAGGAAAATCAAAGGAAGAATCGAATATGAAGATTTAGGCCTTCTTATCATAGTTTTGTTTTTTGCTTTTAATCAATAGAAAAAAAAAAAGAAATAAAAGAAATAAAGTTATAATTTTTTAATAAGTATTTAGGTGTTATATTTTTAAAAAGGTTTCTAAAATCAAAATATCTCTAAAGTTTTTCTTAGTAAGTATTAAAAAAATTAAAAATAAAGTTTATAATAAAGTTTTTAAAGTTTATAATATTGAACTTAAACTTTAATATAAGTTTTAAAGTTTACTTAAAAGAGTTTTTATTAGAAATCATATTTTTTTTAGCTTTATCAAGAATTTGTTTGAAAATTAAAAACATTATCTATGTAGTTTTTAGACTCAAAAAGCAAAAAATAATTAAAATAATAATAAAAGCTTCCAAAGAAGCTCTCCTAAATAGGCTTTTTAACGTGATTCTATAACATTTTTACATCTATGGACAAGGAGAAAAAATAATACTATTATAAGAAAATTAACATTATCAAATCTGACAATTTGTCCAAGCCTATGATCAAATCTCTTGATTAACGTGAAAAATAAATATAAATAAATTCAAAATACCAAATAAAAAATTATTTATCAAAGAGAGAATTCCAAGACGTTAACAAAATCATCAGGTACATTAACCTTTAATCATTGATCTACAATGTTAATCATGTATTGTTAAACCACCACACTCTGTGGTATGTATATATATATTTTGTAACTATACATAGTTTTATCATATATCATATAGAATTTTATTATTATTATTTTTTAAATGGAGTGCATACAAACAATACGTACTTGCATCATGGCTCTATGATGTTTAACACGTACCATGATGCATGGATTCCGTACAAAGAGCTCTACGGCTATCGGACCTACATTTCAACCGTCCCTGCCTCCTGACCACGAGTCAAAGGGAAAGTTAAATCTCTGTAATTCTAGAGATTTTTTTTTTTTTTTCAGAAGTCAGACCCCCAATTTCTTCACGGCAAAGAAAATCCAACCAAAAAAAAAAGAGCTTCTCCTTCGCTTCACCGTGTTTTTCACCATTTTCGCGTCGGCGATCCTTCCTCAAACTCTGGTTAACTCAAATAGCGTCCTTAAATCTCTTTTCTCGTCTCTCATTTATTTATGTTTATGTTTTTTTTTTTTTTTTTTGGCGCAGGGAGAGGCAGGGTTTGAGGCTTTGAGCTGCACCACCGAAGCTTCCCACTCTCGTCGTCGACATTCTCGAAGGCTCTAGAAATCCTTCAGAAACGAACTGAGTGATTTTCTCTCTTTTCCGTTTTATTTATTTATTTTATTTTTTATCCTCATGATCGTCGGCTTTGTTTGGTTTCTAGGAAAGTGTATTAGAATCTTCTAGGTTTTAGTCTTGGAAATCCTTAAGAAGCAAATTGAAAATTTTAATGGGTTTTATGATCTAGGTCATTTTCATCTCCGTTTGGTTTCTAAGATGATGTAGGGGAAAAAAAAAAAAAAGAAGGAAAATGACGTTTTCCTTTCACAACCACACGAAAACCTTGCACGCAGAGATCTTTCAGATGCAAATCCCTCTTTTTAACATTGACAAGCCTTTAAAATCTAGTTCATCAGATTTGTTTGTTTCCTGAGAAAACTCCAGGAAATGGAAAGTAAAAGTAGTGCTACATTTCCTTGAACCAAAATGAGACCTTCTTTGCTATATCGTTTTCGTTTTCTGAGCTACACTTTCAAGAACATTGGTCTCCTTCGATGTGCCATGACCCAACCCTCCTTCTCCGAAGAGAACAAGCGAGCATTGAGAAATGCTCGGCGTTAGTGTCGACGAAACATCTGCCACTCTGCAGTATCTTCAAGACGACATCGACATCTTCCACAAGGATTCGATTCTTCGGCTCACGGAAACCCCCAAGGTAGAGACCTCCTGCAACATTGATGGAATGGTCCTGGGGCTGCAGAAGATTCTTAGAGTATCTCCCAAGACCAATTCTTCGGTTCCTTCCGTGGTTTGTGGCGCTTTCGGGGCAATCTTCAGCGCCGTTACTCTTGAAACGGGAAAGGCTGATGATGCCGGAAATGTATTCTGGACCTTTCACCATGGGAAAGTTGGCGATGCTCTCGCGTCTTGAACGGTGATTTTCGCTTAAGTGCTACTTTACTTCAGTAGAGTTCTTGCATATTACTAGTATGGGCATTAAATGTCGATTTTTGTTTCTTTAATTTCTTCATTTTCTTGCGCAAGTTGCAAGAATTATGTTGAGAATAGATGAGAAGGGAGCCTTACTGGCTAGCTAAAATTTGAGTCATTATGGCAGAGTGCTAGGCTTATAATTGGAAGATAATGGCCAAATAAGTAACTAGAATTTTGATCTCAGAATTGTTTAGGAATTTTAACTAAAATCGGTTTTAGGAATTTTGAATGTCAACTTATCTGAGATTGCTTGTGAAACCCTTCAACCGATGAAATAGAGCAACGATCGGAGTTCTTCAGTGGCAGCGCCATGGAAGATGTTTCATTATGAGAATATAAGAAGAAACAGAATAAAGAAAAAGCCCTAATATAGTTATAGTTATATGCTGTTGCTAAGCTAGCATTTTTTTTTTTTTTTTTTGCTAAGCTGGTTTGGTTGCTTCAATTATAATCCTATGACTTTCTTCTTTCTGTATCCACCATTCATGATTTTTTCTTTATTCCCAAACAACCATTAGACAAAATTATTATGACAACTAACATGAATTTTAATAACAAATTACTTGCACTACACCCAAATCTTGGTCATTTTGAACACTCCAACCCATATGTACCGCAGTCCGATGCCATCGAATTGGAGCTGAAACTGACCTTATTTTGTCTGTGGTTGGGAAAATTTTGGTAACTAGTTAACCACATTGTTAGGAGCTTAAGCAATGTTTCAAAAGGGGAAATGAGTCGCTTTTTCATCACACCACCAAATGTTGTCTGGTGGAAATTTGGAGTTTAGAGAGAACATGAAAAAATAAAAATAAAAATCATATTGTAGGACATTTCAACCTATTCCACTGCAGGCAGGCAACAAATTTTCACTATAATGTCAGTGGTTTCAACGTTATGTTTGGTAAGAGGGGTGGAGAATAGAATAGAAGATAAAAACTCAAGTGTGATAGTAAAAAGGAAAGAGTTTTATATTGTTATCTTCATATTGTCTGTTAGAAGAAAAAAAATGATGCATTGATGCCAAAAGAAATTGTCTTTACAAATATATTCTAATATATTTTTTCAAATAGTTTCCATTCTTAAAGATTAACATATTAAGAGAAATAATTCAATTTTTTTAAAAAATATTTCTAACTACGTACGGCTTTTGTTCGCACACTCCTAATAGCATCCTCGCTCAAATGAAACCCGCAATCATAAACTAGGAACGTTACTACTCCATTGCTATCTCCATCATATCAGATTCCGATTCATGGTACCATAGAGTTTCCATATCTAGAGATTATTGCAATCTCTTCAGGAGCCCACCAACCTTTGTCTTATTATTATTTTTTTCCACCGTTGTCTTATTATTATTATTATTTTTTCCTGAGGTTTATCTTGCACGTTCATATGATCAAGTCTGGAACTGACTATGACACCACTTTTTGAGCCTTGGGATTCCACTCCTATTAGGAGTAATAGCCTATGTCCCTTTAAATCCATTTTTAATTTTATGTCTAATCAATTTTCTGTCTAATCAACGTGAGACTTTAATTTGCACACTCCTAATACTCTTCTATTATAACGTTGTATAAAATAAGTGAATGAGGTGTAAATTAAGGACAACATAGATGTTGCCTATCTTATGTATTTTGTGTAATACGTTATCTCCACTTCCCTTTCCGAAATTATAGAATTTAAAAATTAGAGGGCTCTTGGGAATTTTCATTTTTTATTCATCCTTTTATATATATATGTATATATATACATATATATATATAAATCTCTCCAATTTCTTTCCTCCCACTCTTCCACCCTATCAAACAGCCAATGTGAAAACCACTGTGATTGATAACTCTATATACTTAAATTAATAAAAGAATTGACGCTTCCGCAAAGAAAATGTCAGAATAACAATTAATGATAAGCTCAAAAGAGATTTTATTATGTTTTGAGTTGTATTTATATGGGTCTACCGAGATAAAGTGAAACAATGAGATAATTCGGCTACATGTTATGTTATAAAAAATATATGTGTGGATTGATTTTTATCATAATTAAAAAAATTTTGCAAAGAATACCATGAAATAATTAATATTTGGTAGATTGAAATCCTTTTTTTTTTTTTCTTTCTATCCCCCCCTCCATCTCTTCTCTCTCTCCGTCTCCCCCTCCCCTCCTCTCTCTCTCTCTCTCTCTTCCCCTCCTCTCTCTTTTGTTTCTCTTTCCTCATGATCCGACAGAGTATGTTGACGGAGACATAGATCCAACCCGACGATGAACAACATCTGTTCTCAACCACATCGCGAGATCTGATCCCTATCGTGAGCTCCAATCTACGGCGCTAGCTTCCATCTTCGCACTGCTACCAATTTGTGACAACCCATAATCGAACTCGAGCAATAGGGAGAGCGTGAGGAGCCGATGCGGTCGAGAAGGGAATAAATCATTCACGCCATCGCCATCTTGCCATAGCCACTGCCACCATCATCCAAGTTCAAGTTTCAAATTTATGCTTAAGTTCAAGTTTCGGGTGGTGGTGAAGTTCGATTGGAGATCTCTCCAGGGACAAGCCGATCGACGAAGATATGTTAATTTTTAATTTTTTTCTGATTTTTTCGTGTTGGTGTTTTAGATTAATTTGTGTAATTTTAACGAATTTTTGTCATTTTGTTTAATTTTCTGGTGACAAAATCAAAAAAATTTAACAGATTTGATAGTTTGTAAATTCTAAAATTTTTTAAGGTTTTTGTGGAGTTTGGTGGCTTCCAGTTGAATTTGTTATTAAAATTTGATTTTTGTTTAATGTTCTGGTGATAGAGTCTAAGGATATTTGGTAAATGCATTACATTTTAATTGTATTTAAATGAAATTTATTTTTAAAATGTTGTATTTGGTTGAAAAGTATTTGTTTTGTATTTGAATAAAATGTGTGTTTGGATGAAAAATATTTTAGAATTGAAAAGTTGATGTGACTGGTAAAAGTAGAGATAAATAGTAAAATTGAAAAGTTGATGTGATTGTTTTAAAAATATTTTAAATAGCACTTATTTTCGTTTTATGTTTAGTGTAAAATTATATTGTATTTAAATAAAATAAAAATGTAATTTTTTTACCCAATGAAATAAAAATTAGTTGGATTCCATGGATTGGGAAAGAGAGAGAGAGAGAGAGAGAGGGAATGAAAATAAAGGTAAATGTCATGTAACTTTTTATAAATGAAAAATTTCCTAATAAAATAGAATAGGAAATGAACAATTTTTTTCATTGGAAAATCAAACATTTACCAATGACATTTTTGGTAAAAAATTTTTCCTCCATAAAAAGAAAAGATTGTTTGGGGTCAAATTTAAAATCAACTCAAAAAATGAAAAAAAAAAGAGGAAAATTTGTAACTACTACTAGGTTCCAAAATTACTAATAAGAAAAGGTTTTGATTCTTCTGCCCCTTTTTTAATTTTATGGACAATTATTTGTCGGGAGAAAGAGGAGGGAAATAGATCAAAATTAAAATTGAATAAAAATAAATAGTAGAAAAGTTTTGAACATTTAATAAATAGTATATTTTTGATAAATAACGATTTATCATAACTAAAATTTCAAAAGTACCCCTTATATGTAAATCTTAGTAAATTTATTTGGAAATCATTTTTTACTTGGTAAATTATTTATTTACGTACGTAAATCATTGATTTACCAATTTTTCACCTAGAATTTTCTCAGGAAACAAGCAGATAGTTTTAAAATTTTACTGGTAAATTATTTATTTATGTATGTAAATCATTGATTTACCAATTCTTCACCTAAAATTCTCTCAAGAAACAAGCAAATAATTCATCTGAAAAAACAAAAACAAGAAGTCTAGTTCTCAACAAAAGTTTGTATTTGTAGAAGAAAAAGAAAGGGAAAGGGAAAGAGAGAGAAAGGGAAAGAGAGAGAAATAAAATTTTACTGGTAAATCATTTATTTACATGTATAAATCATTGATTTATCAATTCTCCACCTAAATTTTTCTCAAAAAACAAGTAGATAATTCCTCTGAAAAAATAAAAATAAGAAGTCTAGTTCCCAACAAAAGTTTGTAGAAGAAAAAGAAAGGGAAAGCGAAAGAGAGAGAAAAGGAAAGAGAAAAAAATAAAATCTAAAAAGAAATATAGGTATAATTATAAAATTATATAACTTTTAAATCAAAATTACTATTTATTTTTTAAATTAAGTAAATATATTATTTATTTTTATTAACTAAAAGAATTGGCGTATTTATTTAAATTTCCCTTATTTGTCCACCCACCTTAAAATACATCGGAAAACGGATTAGTGTCAAATTATCGTGGTTAAGCTTCACTGGCAGGGACCCAACATCTTAAGTGGGACCCAATGATCCCTAGAGTCCCTAATCAGCTCCCACCAAATTTCTCGTTGATCGAACTTCACACCTAAGTATGGCCCCACCCCTTTCTGTCTACACCGTATCTTTCTATAACCGCGAAGCACCTGATCATCAACCAATCAGAAAACGGCCCAAAAGTGGCCCAGAAAGACGGTTCAATTACGAATATACCCTTACCCCGTCCCCAGCCTCAGGGTCACCGGAAGTACGGGTTAATATTTTCCAATTTCTGGTGGGTTGCTTTCTCAGCAGAATTTCACAAAGGGAAAAAAATTTAGAACCGGTATTTCCCGGTCACTGCTTGTATCCGTTGCAGCCTTTGGTTCCTCAACACGTATATGTAATAGTCACGGACTCGCCGACTTCATAGAGAGAAACAGAGGAGGGAGAGAGAGAAAGAGGAGAGAGAAACCTATCTCTGTTCTCTGAAGTCTGAAGCTTCTCTATTTGTATCCATGGCGGTGCAAGACCCGGAGATGAGCCACAGAGACGATCCGGAATCGTTCGGAGAAGGCCGAAGCAACGCTCTATTGGCCAACACGCGGTGTTGCTTCTGCTTCCCCTGCTTCGGCTCGCGGCGATCATCCTCCACCGTCGGATTAGCATGGTGGGAACGAATCGGGTCCGTCCACGGCGGCGGGGGCGGCGAGCGCTGGTGGTTCCGCGGAGTCAGAGCGTTCAAGAAGCTTCGCGAGTGGTCGGAGATCGTCGCCGGTCCGAAGTGGAAGACCTTTATTCGGAGATTCAATCGGAACAAAAGCTTTTGCGGCGGCGGCAGCGCAGGAGGAGGGAATCGTCATGGGAAATTCCAGTACGATCCCTTGAGTTACTCTCTGAATTTCGACGAAGGCCCGGGGCATAACAATAATTCGGAGGAGGACCATTACGGCGCGCTTCGTAACTTCTCCACGAGATACGCCGGCTTCTCCGGCCCGGTTCCCGTCCCGGCGACGGCCGTGGATGCTCGTGGTAATGACCTGGCCGTGTTTGCGTGAGGAGGGGAAAAAAAAAAAAAAAAGGAGATGCGCCGTTTGGGCTAACAAGCGCCGCTGCTGGCAACGGCTAACCGTGCGCTGGAATGTCCATTGTTATGAGCTGGAGGGTTGACCGATGACGTCATGCGGCGGCGCTTTTAGACTTTTTATTGGTTAAATATTATAAAATTTTTTATTTCGATTTTAATTTTGGTTTTTTTTTTCCCCTGAGAGGTTGCGGTGTAATGTACAGAAGATAGTGAAAGGAAAGAGATGAAGATAAGAGAGAGTGTTATAGAGATGGGCTTGCAAGGTTTGTATTATTGTTAATAATGAGAGTTTTTTTTTTTTTTTGGTTTAAGAAAGAGAATGATGGGTTTTGAGTTGCTTAACTAATTGGTGTTTATAATAATAAGGTATGTGGAAAATAATAGGAAATATTATGTACCAGGTAATTACGTTTAGTGTCGTTCCGTTGAATATGTCAGAAAAGGTGTTTGGGCAATGGGGCCCACAATTTTTCTTGCTTTATCAGCAAACATTTATTATTGGTACTAAGAAATGATTAGATTACAGATAGAGATAGAGATAGAGATAGCGCTAAATTGCTTTCAGACTCTTCATTTTTTCTTCTTTTTTTGTTTTTTATTTATATGTATATATATATATATTGGGTTTTGATTAGGTTTGAAGGTAATTTAGTTTTTAGGTATTGAATTTAGTTAAAAAAATATTTATTTTGTATTTTAATAAAATATGTATTTAGATGAAAAATATTTTAAATTTTAAAAATTGATATAATTAGTAAAAATAAAGATAAAAATTTAGAGTTAAAAAATTGATTTGATAATTTTTTGGTAGAGTTAATTTAGAGTTAAATAGAGTTAATTTAGAGTTAAATTAATAAGGTAGAGACGTCCAGCAAAGATATCTTAACAATTAGACTACATGTTATGGTAATTTTTTGGTTTTTTACTTCGTAGATACGTGATAACTTATTAATCTCTTGTAGTGCTTGCTAATTGTAAACTTTTTCAGATGTCTTCATGATGTATCAAACAATAATTTTATAAGGATCTTTTTAAATATTTCTTTTAAGTAGTATTTAAAATAGAATATTTTATTTTGTATTTACAATAAAAATTGATATTTTAGTTATTAGTTTTTTTTTTAAGTTTGATTTATAATAAAAGTAGTTCTAAGTCGTTTAATTTTTTAACATGAATATATATATAAATGTTAATTTAAGAATTAAAAAACAATTATTATTAATAATATAAAACAAGACGTTACCAACAATCTTTTTATATTTGTTTATTGGTTCTTTTTGTTACGTAACGACAGTGGAATGCACGTTGCTAGTCCTTCCAAGAAATGAAAACAGAGGCGTGTTAAAGATATGCATAAATATATATATATATATTATATATATATATTATCTTATGTGGCGTTTGGGACAAGTTTTTTTTTGGCATTGTATTTAAATACAATGTAATTTTCTCCCAAATACAAAAACATTTCATTCAAATACCAATCACATCACATTTTAAATCTAACACAATTACTATTTATTATTTCACTTTTTCTATTACTTTTATTAATTACATCATTTATTCCCTCTTCCTCCTTTTTTTCTCTCTACTTTTACCCATCACATCATATATTTATTATTAAAATACAATTCAAATACTTTTCCCCCAAACACACATTGCATTCAAATGCAATGCTAATGCTTTTCCTCCAAATACAAATTACATTCAATGCATTGTATTCAAACACAATGCAAATGTAATGCGTTCACCAAACGAACCCTTAATATCAAGATAACCGTTATACATTAGCTTGCCATACGGCATCCAATTCGATTTCATCCATAGACCAAAGAAAGCGACACAAATTATAATTATCATATCGACGCGTCACATCCCATTAGAAAACCATTATTCAGAACTCAAATGAGTTATTTATTTAGGTTTCAGAAATTAAAGTTGTTTATTTACATCTCATGAATTAGAATAAAAGATGCATCCATTTAAATTTTGTATTTTAGATTTAAAAAGTAAATTGCATACATATAATGATAATGTTAATTATAAAGTTCAGGTCCAAAATTTTAGTCCCAATCTAGAAGCCATTCTTCAATCTTCGAGTTGACACAATTGGACTTGCCTTCAAGGAAACGGATAAATAAACTTTGGTTTCTCACTTTTAGTAAGAAGCATTTGAATAAACATATCATATCATATGACATGACATGATTAACAGATCGACGTGTTATAGTCACAAAAAATTGTGAAGCATATTGTTCGGCGTTAATGACACCGTCAGATTTCAGAGGCCTTACTCACACTTATGGGACCCTTGTCTCTCTCTGTGTCATTCCTTCCTTTTTTCTTGACAAAAAGGATTAACAGAGCCTACCCTATAAACATGATTCGGCAACCGAAAAAAAAAAAAAAATGAAGAAGAAGAAGAAAGTCCTAATTGCTATTTCTTTGGCTATTTGACGACTTTATGTTGAGCAAAATGTCACCTTTGATCCAAGGAAAACTCAAGCAGTTCATGCTTTTCTGGCAATAATTCGGGTGGTAAGTCACGTGATACCACGCTGAGGCCAACAACTGCTGCTGTTCCTTCGTTTCACAGCTACTCTCAAACCATCCTCTGGCTTCCTTTTGCAGGCACTTCAGCGACAGCACAATCCGATCCTTCATATCGAAATACCTCCGGTTGTCACGCTGCAGATAGGCTGCACGCTTCCGGAGGTTCCCCGTCAGTACCTCGTCCTCAGTCTCTAATCCGTAGTAAATCATTATGCCATTAATTTTCTCCGCATACATGTCCCTGTGGCTCTCTGCAAGCGCAATGACGTCCTTGAAGCCATCTACTTCCAGATCATGGTCGTAGGTTGCTTCAGCAGTCTTTTCTGACCAAACCAAGTTTGAACTTCCCGAAGCTTCTGACTTGACTGTTGCACGGTAGAGTTTTCCCAATGCCCCATTGGAGATGTACATGGGTCTGTCCAGCCTCTCCATGAAATCTGGATACTCTCTTGGTCTTAAGGCCCTCGGCATTTCAGCAGGTGCACCGGTCTTTGCAAAGTCGACAGCCATGGAGTGCAATGTTGCCAACTGCAGGCAATTTTCACTGAAGGCTTTTTCTGGTTCACGGTCAGCATAAATTAAATGTGCAGTAGAGATGGCACCCAAGGTGTCGTTGATCATGTAATCAACAAAAAATTTTTGAATTTCCTGCAAATCCAAGCAAAGTCAGAAGACAAACAATAACCTAAATGTTACAGTTTCTGTATTCAGTTCAACTTCAAATATATTCAGTTGTTAGATTACCTCCAGCGTAACATCATGATCCATTATCCGAGGTCTCCGTCCAATGTAGTCCATGGGGGCTGTAGTACGAGGAGGGATGAGCTCACTGTCCCAGCTTATGAAAAACAAGTCCCCATCGAGATCCCCCCCAGAGCATTCATTCGGATGAGGCCTGTGAAATAGATCTTAACCATGATATACAGTCCATTTGAACACTATAAATAGCATAAACATCATCAAGGACAGAAGAAAGTTGACAGGCAAATCAATCAGAGTTTCCTCTTCAAGATGAAATGTTCATGAAGATGATCAGATGTGAAACTAAGCAGAAATAAATGGAAATGTAAGCAAATTCAAGATAAGATGATGGCAAGGGTATTAAATGAACAGCTCTTTAAGAAGAAATAATTGAACTTCTTTCTCTCTTTCTTTTTGTTTTTTTGTTTGTTTGTTTGTTTATTTATTTATTTTGGCTGAAAATTGAACTTGCAAGCTTATAATCCTTCTCAACCAGAAAGTCATCCTATACTGAGAATTCACTCAGCTGTATTTCTCTGCCACTAACCTATTGTTTATTTAATTTTTACCAAGTTGAAATTGACAATAATTGTGAATAATATATAATCTTTATTAAGAATAGGATTCATACCTTTCTCCTTTTTGAGGAAACACAAGGCAGTTCACCAAGCCCTTTTCCTCTAATTCGACATTGTAGACAGCCTCAAGGACCCTGACATCGCCCGGATGAAGACACGGATTTTTTGTGACAACCACCTTTCCTACCACAATAGATGTTTTATCATCAACCTTCCTAAAGAAACTCTGATTCCCTGCTTCTAGCTCTGATTTTGTCATGGTTATACAGACGTAAATCTGACCATAATTTAAAATCCCAGTTTCATCCAAGCAGCCAAGCAGCACCCTACCCTTTGGGACAAATACTCGGCATCTTGTTTTTAGATCAGTCAACTGGTTCTGATAATATGATTGAAGCATCATAGAAAGGTAGGGTTCCACATTTGGCTCATAACCTTGGAGCAACATCTTTACCAGAATATTAGAAGAATCTGATCCATTCAAATTCATTAAGACATTGAGTGCTGCCTCTCCATTTGTCCTCATTTTCCCAAGCAGCAGCAGTTGTTCCTGTTGCAATGCCAGAAGTGATTCATCCTTCACACCCAACGTAGACAAGAGGGAAACAATTTCCCGATTCAAATAGCAGGCCATGGGCTCGCTTGATTTTGTTACATTGAGCATCCGGTTGCTTGATTCGAATTTGAGCATACTGCTACGTAAAGATAGCTTCCGGAAGGAACTACGATCAACAGCAATCACCCCTTTGTATCCACCGTAGCGAATTTGAAATGCTGAAGGAGTGTCTTTCAACCCACATTTTTGCGCAACTTGCCTGGCAAAAGATGAAGAGATTTTCCCAATACCATCTGAGAAACAGTAATCAAAACCATCAGTGGTAACCTCAACATCAGGAATGATCTCTACATCCTGTGCAGGGACAATAAGAGCTTGCCTGGAAGAACTGAACAGCTGACCCATCCGTGCTGCGCATTTAGACACACTGCGGATCTTGTTGAAGCAGCCCATCCACTCTCTAATATCTTCTGCTTTCACATTCTCATTAGAAGCAAACATCCAAACCGAATTTGATCGGAGCTGACTAGCTGAAAAAGCCAGAAACTCATACTTTTTAGATCCAATCGCAATCCCATTTCCAAGAATAGACAGAATCCGATCGTATATTCCTGTTCTATAAGGTTTCGATAGCAGGCCTTGCTCAATACTAGTTGAAACCACGTTTGGATGAAGCTTACCCCAATCTTCTTCAACAAACGTAACTCTCATGAAATCAGAAGCATACGACGCAAAGTTTTTCACAACATAGTTGGAGGTTTCAAGCTCTGGACCCATGCAATAGATTTTCAATGGGGTAATTAAGGCTCTGTGACAACTCATCACATTATTATCCACTAATCTCTTGTGGGCTGAGGGAATACTTTTGGTGTTCTTCTCTAAGAGGTGCGCATGAGTCTTAGCAAGTGATAGAGGACTGTAACAAGTGGACTTAAGCTTGTGCAGCTTCTGAATAACTGCATTCGCAGTGTCAACACTTAAACTGCTGAAAAACTCGATGAGATTAGTGTCTACGGAAGCAAAACTAATTTTCTGCATATGAACAAGAGAATTCAGCTGGAAAAGGATCTCATATGACAGATTGGAATCCTGTGGACATTTTATAAGTGGAACTGTCTCAGATTTCGAACAAAACTCATCACCCTCCTCTAAGATTAGATCATCCATACTTTCTCTGTAATGTGGAAGAACTTTAAAAGTATCTGAAACTAGAAAGTCTTCCTTTACGTCCCAGCAAAGAGATGTTGAATGTCCAATCGACTTTGAATCTGAGAAATCAGTAGTACGAACCCAATGAAACTCATAGTCTTCCTTGCAGATGCGGTAACGCTCACCAACAAATTTTGAAGGCCTAGAAATTCTTTGATAGATCTTTGGTCCATACTTTAGCTGAGAAACAAACAGAGTGATTTAGGACCATGATCAACTTACGTAGCAACTTTAAATAAATACACTAAACTATCCATATCAAAATAAGATACTAAATCCTTCAAGGGAACTTTGGCCGCCCATAAGTTTTATTTTATTTTTCCCAGAAACCTAAAAGCTCCAATAACACAAGAACGCAAAACTGCATTACTCCCTCCACATTTACTCCTTAAAACAGAAACACAAGATACAGTAACTTTAAGTGCTACAATCATTGTGATTTATTCAACTACAAACACCATGACAAAAGCAACTGTTAAGCAAAAATTATAATAAATGGCCGTGTCATGTCAACTTGTTTATAAACTGGTCGTGTTTATGTTTAAGTAGATCAACACCGGGGATGAAGCCAAAGATGGCCCAAAGGGGGGCTAAAATATTTCTTTCTTCTCCTAATAGCCCCGTCAAGCCCCTCTCAACTTTTTCTTTTTTCCTTTTTAGCCTCCTCTTTTTATTTTTTATTTTTTATTTTTTGTTTTGTACGAATTAACAAATAGCCCCCACCCCAAACACTTGAGTATACTACTCTTATACTTTTTTGCACTAAATATAACATTTGACATTGACAACTACATTTTCCCATCTATAAATTAATGGCTTAGATTGTAGTTTTTCCTCATAATATTTCCTGTCTTCATCATTGATCGACAGGATTATTAAATAAGTCATGTTTATGTTGGCATGCATGCCAATGAGATCAACACAATATAAACCCGACACTTGAACACAAATTGTTATATTTAACCTCACCTTTTAAAATAAAAATAAAAATAAAAAACTTTGGGGATTCAAATTCCGCACCTAATAGTGTAGTCAAAGTGTAAAATTGCAAACTAGTACTAACCATATATAACTAACCATATGTATGTGGTTACTGTAGTGTAGTCAAAGTGTAAAATTGCAAACTAGTACTAACCATATATAACTAACCATATGTATGTGGTTACTGTAGTGTAGTCAAGTGTCTATATGCCTAACCGTATATTTAACCTCCCATTTACACCCAAAAAACTAGTACTAAACAATTGCAAATATATATACACACATATACAACTAGATTTACCACAAACACACTCTGCTAACCAACTGAAAAAATAGTAATTGAAAAAAAAAAAAAAAAGAGATGTTTTTGAATTAGTATTATTACCTTCAAGAGAAGGGCGTAAAGCTTCTGGCCATCCAAGCAATACCCGACAGTCTCCAAAACATCCTCAAACGCAACCTCGAGCTTGTAACACTCCTCACCCGACCAGACCCAGAACTCGACCCGGCTCCTCTCGGGCATGACCCAGGCCCTGACGCCGTCCCAGGACTGGAGAACCGCCATGCCCTGGTCCCTGAGGTGGAAGCCAGCGCGCAGAGTGCCGCCGTCGTCGAGGCGGAGGCGGGGGTCGGCGGGGAGGGGGACAATGTCGTCGTGGGAGTCGGAGATTCCGAGGTTGCGGGAGCGGAAGACGAGGGAGTTGGAGAGGGAGAGGGAGTGGGCCTTGGATTTGGCGGCGAGGGAGGTGAACTGGACGCGCCCGAAACCGCGTGACTTCCAGTTCTTGCGGTCGGTGGAGATGTCGACAGCGAAGACGGAGTCGGGGCCGAGGGTGGACTCGAGGAAGGCGAGGAGGTCGGCGGCTATGGCTGTTTGGGGTATATTTGAGACCCGGACGGTGGGTCTCTCCATCGCCCCCATTGTAGAGAGAGAGTGAGAGAGTGAGGAGAAGGCTAGTGGTCTTTCCAAAAGTAGTTTTCACATTTTTTTTTTTTTTGTTGGGGTCGTTTGGGGGTGTGTGTTTTGGTTGGGTTCATGTGTCTATTTTTTATTCTTATTTTTGCATCGTTTAGTAAATATATATATATATAACTATTTTAGAGTAACAAAAAACCATGTTTTGTTGGAAAAAAAAAATTTTTTTAGAAAATCTCAAAATGATATTTATGGTTTAAATCATTCAGATATAATTGGATATACGAGGATTGCGAGTTTATTAATATATCTTAACATAAGAAATTTAAAAAAAAAAAATTTTGAAAAATTGATTAAAAAAATTCAAAAACCCTCATCTCAGTTTACCTAACCATTGCGATGCACCCTCCCCTATCCCACCTAACGAACCTGACCCTACGATCAGAGGCCCCCCCGAATTTATTACTTGAGGCAACCCCACCTTACAAACTCAACAACAACCGGAGCCCCCCGGCACCCCCCCCCCCCCCCCCCCCCCCCCCCCCCCCCCCCCCTCACCGACCTTCGGCTAGCAGTGGATAGAAAAGTTTAGGTTTTTTTGTTTTGTTTTGCTTTTTAAATTTTTTGAATTTATTAGTTTATGATTCTATGAGATATGTTATATTATAATAAATAAATCTCAATCGTTCAATTATACGTGAACAGTTTATTAAAAAAAAAAACCTATTAATAGGTATTATTTTAAGGTTTTTACCATAATCTCTCCCAGTTTTTTAAATGGATACAAATGGCAATAGTAAAGATGAAAAAATTTTGTAACACAAGAAACACAACTCTCAATTAAGATCAATTTTATTAGTAAAATTTAATGAAACTCAGTAAGTAGGATATAAGACGAAACCTAATAACAGAAAAATTCCTTGAATTTCTTGACAATCCTATAATTGAGCATGAACAAAGCTTTTCTCAAAAATACATATATAATCAATGGAATATTTTGATCGATTAAGAGACAGTTACTTGTAATGTAGAGGTCACAACAAACTCTATCTAACCATAATACTAATAGAACTAATAGATATATACCGTCATAAAACAATTTGAATGGAACATAAACACTAATACAAATTGGAAGTGGAGAAATTACCTCTTTTATTATAAAATTAAAACAAAAACTCACGCATTGCAAAAAAAAAAAAATCGATTGTAAAATTTTCGTCTATGCAAAAAAATCACTCTTTTACATGCAACAATTTAAAGGAATCGATTTAGCTCAATTGGAGGTAAGAGATTGCTACACTAACTATTAGATCACCAAGGGCTTGTTGGATCTTAGATTGTTGGTCACCCAATCTAATAGATAGCCAAACTTTTTTTTATTTAGCAAAATAGTCATTTGTCATTTTTTCAAATTTAATCAATCAGTGATTGACTAAACAAATCAGTAATTTACATAATGATCATTAAGTAATTGATCGAAATTTGATCAATTACACTAATTAACTATTTAAGAAATTAATTAACTATTTTAAGAAAAACAACCTTTTAACTAATTAAAAAAAACTTATTAAAAAAGGCTATTTAGTTATGAGTCTCAATAAATAATAATTTATTATATTTTAATTATTTATGTAAAAATATTATTTACTTCTCTCTTCCTCTTTTTAATCTACTTTTAATTATAATTTTTGTTACAACTGAATTTTTAAATAAAAATACCTTTTTAGTTGAAGGTGTAATACATAATTAAAATGTTACACTTGCATCTTGTATAAGATTTAGAATTCAAATTCATTATTCAAATTATTAAAAAAAAAAACCTTCATTAACAACGTTAAAAAATGTATTTTTAATTTATGTATGAGTAAACAACCTATTTTAAATAGTTTTCCTAATTGAACGTCTCTTATGAAATGTTCATTTAATTATTGATTGATTGACATAGTTTATCAGTGACTGTTATAGGTAATTATTTATTGACCAATGCTAATATGTATTTTTAACTGATACATTATGATCAATTACTTATTAACACTCATTCTATTATATAAAAAATCAATAATTTATTTAAATAAATATTTAAAACCTGCTTATTTATGCTTGTTTTCATTCTATTTTCCCATTGAGTTTCCATCGAGTGGGGAAAGAAAAATAATAATCGAGATTTTTGGGAAAAGAAAAACTTATACAAATAACAAATGTTTTTTGGAAAATCAACTAGTGTTATATTTATGTATCAAGCATCGAATATACTTTCAAAGAGAAGGAAAAATATATCGGGAATTTCAACTTGCCTATATTGTCGATTTTTTAACTTATGACGTCGTTTTCAAAACCTAACATTATTTTTTAATTAAATGAATAACTGTTGTCATTTTCACCTCTCACTTCTTAGGTTTAGGACTAGTTTGAGAAGGATGGTTGGAGACATTTTTTTCGGGTTAGAAAAAGTTTGTTTTTAAAAATATGTTTGGGGAAAAACCTGTTTGGGATGAAAAATAAAATATTAAAAAAAAACTAAAAAAATCAATATCGATATTATTTTGTTCGCTTCGAGATTCTATGTAATTTAAAAAAATCATCTTATTTAGAGTTATATAAACAAAATTATGAACTTTTAAAATTTAGAGTTTACTGTAGTATTTTGAAGATGTGAATAATGAAAAGTGATGATATATTGAAAAAAAGATTTTTAGAAAAGGCAAAACTAATACCCCAAAAGACGTCTTAATGTTGTGTTCCCAATGGACAACGTTTTTGTAATGTGCCTTTTTTCTAGTTTGTGTCGTTTATGGTAACAATGTCGCTTTCTTTTATGTTTTTATCGCCGTTGTTACC
The DNA here is from genome assembly GCA_035233585.1 of Antiaris toxicaria. Classification (NCBI taxonomy): domain Eukaryota; kingdom Viridiplantae; phylum Streptophyta; class Magnoliopsida; order Rosales; family Moraceae; genus Antiaris; species Antiaris toxicaria. The sequence goes on from CP141155.1 coordinate 7,338,855, forward strand.
AATGCCAGAACATGGTTGCCGTTTCCTCTAAATTTTGTGGGCATTCCATTGTCGTATTTTGAGATTGTTATCGTTTGTTGGATTGTATTTCTTTTCCAGTTACTGTTGTTTCTGGTCTTTAACGTCGTTTTCGGTTTACTTAAAAAAAAGAAAAGTTTAATAACCGTTTTTTGCTCTTCTAATGACGGTTGCGGTTACTTTTGTTTTTTAGTTTTGCCGCATATCAACATGGTTGTCGTTTTAATTGTAGTAGTAATACCTTTTGTAATTCGCCGTCCTCTCCCAAGATCATCACATTTATTCAAACCATTTTCGTTTTTCTGTTTTCGTATAGCTTATGTAATGCTTTTGTTGTCATTTTCTGAATCCTTGTCGTTTGTCGTAGTATTTTATGCCTATCGTGCCATACTTAGGTTATGCCGTTTCTGCTTTTGAAGAATTGCAAATACATGTCGCGTGTTGCAATCAATGTTGGATTCGCGTTCATCTGATTGTATGTCGTTCTCGGGTTTATTGTCGTGTTGTCATCTAGTGTCATTTTTCAGAATTTTGTCGTTTATGTGTGTTTCGTTGAGACATTTTTTTTGTGATAATGTCGTTCTTCGGTTTTCTGCTGGTTTTCCAGATTACGTCACTTGTTCGGACTATTGTTGTGTGTTGGTAGGGTAATCAAACACCATTTGCCGCGACCTGTGATTTCCTGTTGTCGTTTTCTGATATCATTGTCATTTCACGAACTAGCATGTCGTTTGAATGTCATCGTAGTCTCTTAAGTGTTGTTATATAATACCGCCTCCAATAGAGATTCGCGTCGTTTCTTGATGCTTTTTAGTACGGTTGCCGTTTTCTTGAAACATTGTCGTATGATTATTTGTTATTTTTTAAATTATTTAGTTTGTCTAGACTACTGTTGGTTATCGGGGGTCCTTGTTGCCACCACAACACACAACAACAATGCCAGTGTTTCATTGACTACAATTTTTCAGGGGAAACAAATTAGACATCATTTTCACATGGTTGTGTGGCAATATTAGACATTTTTAGACTTCTCATTTAAAAAAAAAAAAAACCAATATATATATGTATAAATGGAAATATTAAAGATTACTGTCGTCTCAATTCTCATGTTTGCTAAATAAAATAGACATTGATATGCCAAATGCAACAGAAATTAAACCTTTTAGACCCAAAAATTGCAGAGAAGGAAGGAAAAGCAATATCATGTAATGAAGGAAAATATATATATTTTTTTTTCCTTCATTTCTTTGAGCACGTGGTCATAGATAGACACTAACACAGATTTTCGGCCAAAAAACGACACCACAAGAATATATAACTGGGCTCCAAGATCATGAAGTACAGGCATTATAATTTATGAATATAAACAGTTTGAGCCAAAACGCTCTGTTTACTAGTACTTATCCGAAAAAAACCTTCACACTTGACACACAAAAGTCTTAAGTGTGAATGTTTTTTCCGTTAAAACAATCTAACCCAAAAATAATAATAATAATAATAATTTGCATTGAAGATTTCTCTCATAACTAGAAAAAGACGAAATTAAAAATATACATATATATATAATTCTAGCCTTTGATATGCATAATAGATTATTGATGATCAAGAAACTACAGATGATATCATCTAAATAGCCATCCTCGCGGTTTGAGTTCGAATATTGTTGGAAAAACTTACATTAAGAGAGGTTGGCAGGCTAATATCAGTATCAGAACAGCTTGGGAATCTGCCGGTTTTGGACCAAAGCCAGATCTTTGAGACTGAGAAACTCTCACCCTTTTGCCTCCCACTGATCTTCTTCCCCTCCGCATCGGAATTAACCGAAAACTTGCCGCGATGAACCCCGCTTCTCGCGTGGCTAAACGCCACTTGCAAGTCGGAATCCCCAACCACATACTGAAATGTCCCCATCGAGTAACATCTCCTAGCATCCAAATTGCACCTACTAGTCTCTCCGCTCGCGCCCTCGGCGCCGCCATTAAGGCTTCTGAATTTCCCAAGCCTAACCGAAAACACTCTCTTAACACCAACACTACTACTTTCCTCCGAGGCTGAAGCTTTCCTGGTATTTGATCGCCTCGTGTTTTCTCCATCACTTGGATTCATCTCGACATGATCGTCGAAGTTCAACATCGGATTCTCCAAGAAAATGTCGGACACCAAAAGGGCGCGCCGGCAAAGCGGGCAGGTCGAGTTGGAGAGCAGCCATGTACCGATGCAGTCGATGTGGAAAGCGTGGCTGCAGGCAGGGAGCAACCTGAGCTCGTCGCGGTCTGCGAATTCGCATAGGCAGACCGCGCAATCGAACGGCTCCTTCAAGCCGACAATGTCCTTGTAGTAAAACACAGGCAGGGCATCAATGACGGACTGTTCTAGGCCGGAGTCGTGTAGCCGAAAGAGCTGCCTAAGCTGTCTCTGCAGAACACGAGAGCCCGAGGCGGTCTCTTGTAACCGATTGGCCTGGTACATCGGCGACGAGGAAGGCCTTTTGATGAGGAATCTGAAGAGTAAGTGTAGAATACCAGATATGAAGAAGATAACAGCTAGAAGAATTATGACCAAAACAAGAATTGGACTGATTCTGTTGAGAGATGAAGATTGTGGGGAAACTTCAGAATTAGGAAGTGATAGTGAAGGAGGTAGAGCATTTTGGTTAACAGAACTTCCATCTTTTTGATTAAATTTGTCCGGAATTCTTGACATATCAGGAAATAAATAATAAAAATTTTGCTGTGTTTGAGATATCTGATCAACGCGTTTTTTTTTTTTTTTTTGGTGGATTTCAATTGGGATGGCTAAAATGTTGTGAAAACAAATGGGCAAGTTAAGCCAGTTTGACAGTGACAAAACAACCTACAAGTTGACATACCAAAAGGAAGCAATTTTTTTTTTTTTTTTACAAAGATTTTTGGTCATGAGGACCAGCTTCAGAGATCTCAGTTGTTGTCCACCAGACACGGCACAAATTAGTAGAAAGCTACTGGGCCTTTCGTCTCAGTTCCAAGGACTGAGCTCTTTTACAACTTTTTTTTTTTCCCCATCTTTTTTCTGATGATGAGTTTTTATGAAAAAGCTGCCCAAAGATGGAAAAAGAAAAATCCTCAAGGAAAATTAGTGGAAGAATTATTGTGAGGTCCACCTCTGCCACAATTACGTTGTCCACAGTGGTACTTCCACACTTTTTTATTCATCAAGAATTATCAAAAAAAAAAAAAAGATTACACTTTTAATCATTTTATCCTGTTCATTTACCCTCCAAATCAGGGTAATTTTCCACTCTCTGGCATGCTAACCAGGAAAAGAGCAGCAATTTTATTTTTGTTAAGAATATATGCTGGCAAAGTTAGGATGCAGATCGGGAGCATTTTAAGTGTTCTACATGCGTATCGACTCGTCCTGATTCTCGCGTTATAAACATAACTTTTAGGAGACTTTTTTTTTTTTCTCTATTAAAAAGCACATAAAGACCGAGAGATCTATTTTAAGTGTCATTTTACCTTGTACTTCTTTCTTTTATCGTAGTGATATCTTATATTGTCTGTAATTCCTAACAATCAAGAGTTAATTGGCCTTAACAAAAAGTAATGAGCATAAGTGGGCAAGGGACAATTTTGGTTGACAATCATGTTTGCATGCAAAGGGTTTGACCTTTGTGTAATGGGGTCTGAAGCCTGCTCAGCTCAACCACCTGATCAGACAATATAAGTTTTGGATCTGATTAAAAAAAAATGGGGGCACAATCACCATCCATTTTGATCAATAATTGAGTTAAAAAAAACATGATGGCAAAAGGGAAAATCACAAGGGCGGGCAAATGCCAATGGTGGTGGGGTCACCACCATTCACCACTTGATATGCTTTTTCCTTCCACGCATGGTTACTATGTCATGTTCATGATTCTGCTCACTGGAAACTGGTCATGATTATAACTAATCATGATAGGCCAATAGTTCTAGACAATTCTGTGTTTCTTAAAGAGAGTTTTGCTTTTTATTCATGCAAGAAAGAGATAAAGAGTAAATTTTTAGTAACTAATTTATTTACGGTGAAATTAGGCAATGTTCAGGAAAGTGGGCTTCCTTTTTCAAGTTTTGAATATATCTTTGGTCACTTTCTTTGTGCAAGTGAAATCCGATCATCGATTGGCTTTAGAAAGGCTCTCCCAACCTTGACATGGTAGGCTTTGTTTTATAAATATTCTCTTAAATAAAGTATTTATCATAAATATGTTATTGATCTAAATATTTTAAAATGATAATTGCATTCATAATTTTTTAATAATTTCATATTTAACTTTATAAAAAGGTGAAGAATTAAAATCTTTTTAACTTCAAATTTAATCCAAAGAAAAAGATATTTACTATGAATATTTTTAAAATATGGGCCTTCTTTTGTTTACTTATTTTGTTTATTTTCTTTTCTTTTGAATCAATCACATATATTATTGTATCATTTATGATGGTGATACAATGATTTAATGGTTGAAAAGGTTTTATTTAAAGTCTTCATTTTTATCCAAGAAGTATTACACGTAAAAAAACCTGCTTTTAGGGCAATGACTTGGTGCTCACATCCTCTATAAATCTAAATTCGATAATTATTAAAGGCCCAAAAATAAAATCGTTAACCATTCAATTAGTGGCCTTAATCGACATTGTTGCATAAAACCATGAGCTTCACCAGGTGTGGTATATGGACACCACTTGTCCATCTCTCTCTCTCTCTCTCTCTCCTCTTTTTTCTTTTGGAATTACTCATATTATTGTAAGTGTTAGGTAATTGTGAGATAAAGTTTATTAAGAAAATCAGGGGTTATTGCCCGTGACCAAGGGAAAGTCCAATTTGTAACCTAGTGGTCATGCCAATTGTTAAATTTATGAAAGAATTGATGATTAAAATACTTGGAATTTTAACTGTCCAAATTAATCTAATTCAAATACTTTAAAGCTGTATTTTAGGATAGAAATAGTTTTTTTTTTCCCCTTCAGTCTAAAAAAATATTAAAGAGGAAAGCAATATAATACAAATTTTAAAAAATAAAGAAAGTGGAAGGCATGAAGAATTTTTTTCCTAAATAATTTCATACTTTTATTATAAAATATAGAGTTTGAATCTGTTGTAATTAAAAAAAATAAGTATAGGATATCCTAATGCAATTTCGGAATAGGAAATATCAATCTAATAAAGTACAAAACTACAGGGTACTAGGCTATTAATTTCCCCTTATCTCAAAATACTTACCCATGGTGAAAATACACACATGTAAGCTGTCTAGACAAAAGAGTAGGAGAAAGTAGGATTTGATATTATATTCTTTTCTTCTAGTGCATTTTGTCACATCTGCTAGGGTATCTTTGCTCTTTCCATCTAATGTGAATGAGATGAGTTGAGTTGGTGTCCCTTTCCTTTATTAAAGGTGAACTAGCTTCAACTCATGTAAATGGATGACATTAGCAATTAGTAATTAATCCTTAATTGAAAATAGTTGAAGTTAGGTTGAAGGGAATTTGAGAAGGAAAGTATAGGAAGTGGAACTTGATCATTCCATTGTTTACTTGGAAGTAAAAGAGAAATAATTTCAAATATATAGTATTTACTAAGTTAAGGAATATGATTACTTGCACGTCATAATCTAGTAGTTGTTCAGTATCCACTTCTAATCTTAAGGTTTAAATTTTAAATTATGTCATCTAAGTTAAAAATAAAGAACAACAGAATAGCCTAAAACTATTTGATTTAATGACACGGAGGGTGGGATGAAACTAAAAAAAAAAAGGTTATAGGTTCTATTCTGTCTTTTATATACCTATAAAAGGTTAAGGAATGAGAAGCAAAATAAAGTTGATCACTAAAGCAAAATTGTTAACTTTCGACTTTATTCTTCTATCACTTGGGATTGTAAGTCAAAAGTAGAACGCAAGACTACGCATAACCATACATACAAAAGAAAAGAATAGTAATGCATTTCAATTTTCAAACATAAACAACAAGAATAGCTCGATTTAAAACACAGAGAGAGAGAGAGAGAGAGAGAGAGGAGTCTAATTTTCTTTATGAATTAATATATTTTTTTGCATCTTCTAAATTCTCATGGTGCAAAGGAAATGGATTTCTCTTCATCCTCTTTTATGGCATTTATCACCTGAAAAACCTGGCTCATACTAGGCCTTTCATTTGGAAATGAATTTATGCACTTCAATGCAACTTGCAACAAATTCACCATCCTCTCTTCACTAGCACCTTCTGAGATCAAGGCCTTGTCAAAGACTTCAACAGTCCATTCCTCTTTGACCACCGACTGGACCCAATTAGGCAGATCAAACCCATTTTTCTGGACCAGCTTCCCAGTTAGAAGCTCCAAGAGAATCACCCCGAGGGCATAGATGTCAGCCTTGAAGGTGCTGCTGTGTTGTGGTGGTTCCAAGTCCTCTTGTTTTATGCTGTTGAGTGGAGAGAGCAAGGACTGGCCTTGGTTGTTGTCAAAAACCATGAGGCCATACTCACTAATGCAAGGGTCCATGGTTTTGTTGAACAGGATGTTCATGGACTTTAGGTTGCCGTGACCAATGCCGTCCTCGTGAAGCTCCTCGTGCATGACGGCCATCGCCTCGGCGATGCCGGCTGCCACGCTTAGTCGACTTCCCCACTCGAATGCTTGCCCGGTTTGAGATCCTTTGATCAACAGAACAAAGATTGTGCATGTGGTAGTGTCCGGATTTGGTATTGTGGAAACAAAACAAAAGCAAAAGTGGAGGCAATTTCAACCAATTGGATATGCATGATATTTTTAAGAGTTAGACGTCCTAATTCTTTAGTATTATTTGACCTTCTCAACCCCAACTGGTAGACGTCCTAATGCATGATATTTTTAAGAGTTAGATGGCCTAATTCTTTGGTAGTATTTGACCTTCTCAACTCCAAAAATTGACTCAAATGGTAAAGTTTTCCTTACACTTACAAATTGATGCGAGATTACATTGACAATCTTCTCTATCACACATCGAACTCTACATCAGATAATCATTAACTAGTTTCTACTAAATTGGGTTGAGATTTGTTTGCTAACCTGACTCCGATACTAATATTAGGCCAAAAATTATCTCAAGAGATGAGGTTTTCTCTTATATTTCTAAATTAGTTACCGGTTCCTTTCATAATCGATGTGAGATTACCTTAACAATTCTATTAAGAATAAAGAAAAAGTAATCAAGAAAAATATACATAAAACTTATAAAAGAAAAATCTAGTTAGAAAATCACTTTTTAAAATAGTGAAACACCTCAAACCTAGTCAATCTTCTTTTACATTCTAATGCCATTAAAAACTCTGATTTTACCTTCTTTTGCAAAAGAAAACAATCATATTCACACTCATGCTTTGAGAAAATTAAGTTACCAACTTACCATGGAGAAGTTTGAAGAGGCTTCCATTTTGCTGATACTCATAAACCAAGAGCTTCTCTTGCCTCGAGCAATAAAAGGCGACCGGTGGCAACACGTTCTGCTGCTTCACTTGGTCCAATCTCCACATCCGCTTGTCGAAATCTTCACACGAAATCCCCCAATCCTTGATCCTCTTTACGGCCAAGAACACCCCATTGTCAAGCATGACCTTGTAGAGGCTTCCATGCTGTCCTCTCCCAAGCAACTCGGCTGGAGCTTTAAGCAACTCCTCGAATGTCAAACCACTAGCCATAGAGCTCATCAAGACTATAAGAGAAGGAATTCTCCCACTTTCAATGGATGTCAAAGAATACTCCGACCGGCCATTCTTGAATTCCCCGGAAGTGATAGTACTTGGCGTGGCACTTCTTTTATCTAGTGCCGCCACAGTCGGCTTCTTGGCCTCTTCTTTCTTTTCTTCTCTTGGCTTCTTTTTAAATACAAATTTGTATAGGACAAAGAGCAAGACAACGAAGCCAAGAATTACGTAACCTGAGTAGACAAGAATCTGCTTTGCTGAGAACTTTCTCGGCTTAGGTTTTGTAGTTATTGGAGGGCAGGCATTTGGCAGTGGCTTGCCACACAAGTAAGGATTTCCCCAGAAGCTCTCTGCTTTGAATTTGCCTTGTACATCAGGAACTGGACCACTAAAGTTGTTGTTCGAGACGTTGAAGTAATCAAAGTTCGAGAAATCAAAAGGCGGTATTTGACCACTTAACCGGTTGTTCTCAGCTTGAAAAGCTATCAAACCCGATATGCGGGGAAGATTCGGAAGCTCTCCGTAGAATTTGTTATCTCCTATACACAATTTCTTCAAGTTGCTTAACATGGAAAGTGACTCGGGAAGTTTGCCGTAGAATTGATTCCCGGTCAAGTACAAATGAGTCAAAGACTTGCAATTCTCAATCTCATATGGAATCTGTCCAATGATCTTGTTGTGTTGTAGACTCAGCACTGAAATGGACTTCACTGTGCAAAAAGACATCGCATCAAAAGCTCCAGTTAGATTGAGCCATTCGAGTACTACTCGCTTCACTCGGTTGCGGCCATCATCGCAGAACACACCAATCCATGCGTCTCTGCAAGGATCTGAAGTCATGTTCCAACCCCAGTTGCTCGGTCTCTCTGCACTTCCATGTGAAAGCTTATCCATGAACTCGATCAGCGCCTTCTTCACGCTGTCCTCTACCGCGTTTGATCTCGGAAAGATCATCATAAGGGTCAAAATGGAGAGTGCCCAGATGGGAACTCTCTCCATTTTGTGATGGGGAAAGTTGGAATTCATTGAATAAACTCCTCTTTCTCTGGTTTGGTTTGTCTATTTATCAGCAGTTGTTGTTCAAACCAGTGATGAAAAAAATGCTAATATGGCCAATTACTAACAAAGACTGTTTTGTAATATTCATTTGTGTGATTTGTGGAAAATGACTTATTTAGAAGCCGGCAATTTAAAACGGTCAAGTCGTTTACTTATTATTAATCTTTTATATATATATATATATGTTTTTTTTTTTTCACAGTTTCTGAAAGGGATGGAAATTTTATTAATTTATCAAACAAAAAAGTTAAGACTTAAATATTATTAGCTAGAAAGAAATTATCACAACAGACTGGATTCTCGTAAGATTTTATTCGGCCAAGGGTCACAATTACAAATGGAACTTTCTTTTAGATCTAGCCTGTTTTTTTACTCATAATTTTTCTTTGGATTTCTATTGAAAGGAGATGACATATGATATGTTGCTACTAATAAATTTATTACAAGAAGAAGTTTAACATGTAGATCACTAATTTCCATGATTAGAAAAATTTAATCTATAGTGGAATATGTTCAATTCTATACAGGGTATCTGAATTTTCATTATGTAGTTAAAAATTCCTGTATGGACATGTTGTCTTGTAAAAGGACATCATTATTGTCTAGCATCATACACAAATAGGAAGTGAATCCTGTAATATAGAACTAACAAATGAGGCTCACTTTCTACGTGATATAGGATTAACAAAGGCCCATTTTCTATCGGTTTTAGTTTAAGCGCTTGGCACTGGTGCTGCCCTGGGTATTTTTTCTCTTTCAAACCACTCCTTCCCTTTCCAAGGATCAAAAGGCAAATCTAGCTCTTCATCTTACCTCTAGACTTAAGTTAAAGATGCAATTAACTTAAAGCTGATTCATAAAACGTGTGCTTGAATATGGATTAAAAAGCCAACCATGAGTCAAATGTGTTGATCAATCATGGGAATTGTTAAATTTTACATTGGTAGTTCTTTCCTTTTCCCTTTTTTTTTTTTTGTAGGGACCTCTGTAGACTGTCCTAGAGTTAACCTGTCTCTTTAACCTCCCAAAATGTCCCATAAAAGTCTCTTCAATACCAGGAAGAATTATTTTCAACATTTTTACAGTTGCTTTTTTAACAACTTATAAGAAGTTTAAAATAATAGGATTTTGGCTCTTTGAAAATAGTTGGTCCAAATGGAAGAACGTGAAACAGGGCTACCAAAAGAATAACAAGTGTAATATAACATGAAAAAGGGTAACAAAAATATTCAATGGTTCCTTTCCGTCCCTTTTTTTCTTTTTTTTTTCAACCGCATCTCTTGTGAGATCTGAAAGATACAACTTCTTACATGGTTCCTGTTTTTTTACAAATAAATTAAATTTAAGTCTACAAATAGGACTTTTTGCAATAAAATGGTGGGAATCTAATAGGGTATGTGTATTGCTGCTGCTGTAAAGAAGGGCTTAAATGCAAATATTATAAATAGCCACCCAACTACAATTACAGGTCTGCATGACCAGCAATGTCATCTTCTTCACTTTGATCACTTTCTTCATCAGTAGAGTGCTCTTCATCATCACTATCCTCTTCTGGTGTCAAATTGGTAATATGCTCCTTTTTTGCATACCGCTCGCAGTACTCTGTCCACAAAACATATGTTTGATTCTTTTACTATATCCGGAATGACATACAAGTTATGTGAAGACGAAATTTCCTATTGCTTTCATCAGTGTAAATATGAAGCAAAAGTGTCATTCTTGAGTAAGGTGGTCAGTTTCAAAAATTTAATCATGTTCTATTTCTTTCCACTTACCAAGCATACACAAATGAAAGATGGGCTAATAATATAGAAAACTTTCACCTTTAACTTTCTGATCATATAGCTTCCGATCTTTCATCATCAACGATGCAGCATCACCATTAAGCGGGTCTGAAGGATTTGGATACAGTAAAAGTTGTGGAAGGAAAACTTCGAAAACGTTTAGAAGATCTGTCATAGCAGAAAACCCAAAGATGCACACTGGAATCAAAACGGAGAAAGGGTAGAAAGTAAAATTATAGAAAAAGAAAATTTTCAACAGAATGCAAGAATATAATGGCACTCAATTCTTTCACTGTGAAAGGATGATAAGTACCGAACATTGGACTCCATGATTGATTAATTACATCTAAGCAGACAGCACCAGACCTGCAATTATTCGCAGGAACCAGTCAGTTCTATTGACAAAGGATTAAAAAAAAAAAAAAAAAGAAGGTGCCCATCTGACAAACTTGCAATTTGTTGCTAGGAAAGATAGTCGAGCAATTATATCGAGAATCAAGATTACAACATGCTTAAACGAATTTGATGGTGTGTCAGCACTCTAAAGAAATTCAGCATTCCATCTGTATGTGAGGAACAAAGATTGAACCTTTTAGCATTTGAAAGATCGTAAAGTAAAAACATTCTTACAATTCATCAACATTCGGGTGGAAAATCTTGTTCACAAATCCAATAGAAGGAGACTTATAAGGATAAGCATCGGGAAGCTCAACACGTACTTTCCAGAACCCACCTTCATAAAGGCCTGCAACCATCATAATCTTGTAAGACAAAAACGGCAACAAATTAAAGTACCAACTTTATATGATTTTTCAAAAGAACATGTGGCTGCAAGAGCATTATTCCGTGAAAGAATGAACTCATAAGTATCAAAAACGCGAGAAAGAGTGAATTACCAAATTGTTTCCACTCTCTAAACTCAAAATATTCAAGCTACGCAAACAACCAAAAGAAAAGCTTTTCATATGTTTAAATGGCCCGGGCAAAGTTATAAATTCCAAGATCCTAGATCCATATCAACTTTGCATAAAACAGCTAGTATGTTTTAAAATATTTCAATGGTCGGTGTTAGCACACGTCAACATAACATCAACACATGCACATAAATTTAGCTGGGAAAGCATAGATAATTTGGAAGTAGAAGCGTTGATATAAGAACACATTACTGTCTTTTGGACCGTTGAATTCCACATTGAACTCATTGAGGCCATCATTTATTGTCTCCACATTGTAATCACTCATCATCCTGGATAACAGTAACAAAATATCATAGATTAAAAAAAAAAAAAAAAAGACCATTAACCATAACCATAAGCTTAGCATAAGCATAAAACGATTAGCCACATCATGGATTAAGGATTGTAATCCCTGATGAGAGCAATAACATAAAAACACAATGTGAGTGCTACGTCTACTTCCAGCCAGTGTAGAATTTCACTGATGAAGAAGATTAAAGGAGAATCACACGCCTCATGCCAAACACATCTCAGAGACTCCATGTTTAGCCCCTGATCCTAAGCACGTCCTCGTCTAAATTTAGGCAACCAATATATTCAAATAATAAGTCTACATCAGGGCAATAATTAGGCTCCGCACGCTCAACAAGCCATGCATATGCAAATGGATAAAGTGCTTAGAACCTCCCAGTAGCAGAAGACAGAGGGGGAAGTGGCTACTTGCCACAACCAAAAAGCATATGCATATGAAATTAATATAGATTTCACACTACAGATTTGAGGCCTTTTTTCATATTTCCTTTAGCACCACTCAAATGGGTGGTGCTCCGAAAACCATAATGCCTTCAGCAATGTTGCCACAATTCACAACAAAAGTCAACACAAACATATGAAAACCCGAAAACAGCACTAACAACAACAATGCAGATCTATCATTTGCCAAATAAGGGTAATAACAGAGATCAAACTTACAACTTCATGACATCCATCTCTCTCCTTTTACTTGGAGAAGACATTTTGAACCAAACAAAACTAACCCACAGCCTGCCAAAAAAAAAAAAAAATTCAAATGAAATCTAAATACCACATTTTGGAAATAAAAAGAGAGTGCCCATGGGACAATCTTCACCATCAAAGTATGACCAGAAGATAAAAAGCAAAGAATCTTATCCACGTTTCGGTTTCTCTCCATTTTTCTTCACTGGAGATGAAATGAAGAACACAAAATCAGGATTTTTTTTTTTTTGGTGCATTTTTAGAACAACCAGTTAAAAAAAAATACCCAGATACAGTAAGATCCCAGATTTTCATTCTAATATATATTTTCAAGTTACAGCATTTTCAACATATCCCATTAAAAGACAAGGAAAACAAACGCCAGAATATTGGTTCTAATCGTCATAAACTCTAACATTGCATGTGAAAAACTAAAAAAAATGCAATCTTGTTAAGATCTACAGCCTACCCACCTGACTAAACTCACATACAAGAATTAAGATTTGACTTCTCCTTGGTTGCTACCAAAATTACACAGAAAAAATGGTTTTCTTTTAAAAAAAAAAAAAAAGGAAACTGGGTACCTTGAAGCAGAAACAGAATTTTCTCAGACAGATAAGAAGCAACTTGTTGATGGGTCTAGCGTCGTTATTGTAGATTTGCCCAGAACCAAAGAAAAAAAAAATTATTAAAAATGGGAAAGAAGATAGAAGGAGAAAACTGTAAGGAGAAATAAGAGAGAACTGGTGACATGTGAAATGTCAAAACATTATTGTTATATATATACATATATATATATATGAATTCTTCATGAGCACGTGCTGAAATAATGTGTCCTAATGTGGTGCGAACTTTTGGGCCAAGTCTACTTTAAATTAGCGGTTATTAATCTTGAGAGTTACTTTTTCCTTTTTGCCAAAATAGAATATAAATTATTACTTAATAGCATAAATAATTATTTTCGTTTTTTCTTAACAAGAATTTTTGGCTTTGTTTTTGATTGGGGTAATATGGATAATTTTGAATTACCACAATAGTTATAGTAGTTTCAGTTTCAGAACATAAATATATTAATTCAAGGGATTATTTTCACTTTTTTTTTTTTTTTTTTTGTGTTGTGGTGGGGGATTATGCATAACATAAATTGGGTTGGAAATTAATATTGCTGCCATATCCTCTAGATTGCCATATAAGGTTTGGTTTAGAAAATAATTTGTATCTTATTTAAATTATGGATTCTGATATAATTAATTATTTTCTTTGTTTTTGTGCCAAAAAAAAGAAAGAGTTTCTTTGCTGTCTTTGCTTGGTAAACAAGTTTGTTCTTTCGCTTGGTGAAAAAGAAACACTTGGTTGTAAAGAGAGAAAAAGGAAACTAAAACTAATATATTTCTCAATTATTATTTATAATTACAACAGCATTTTTTTTTAAGAGAGGAATTTTCTTTTAAACTTGGAAATAATTGTAATAGGAAGGATGACGATAAGAAAGCCTAAAGATTTTGTCTAGACTTCCATGTTATGGCAACATAATGGGGTCGTGATTGGAAATGTCTTTGGCATTGCTTGAATTCGACGCCAAAATCTAAATTTTTTCCCCCCTCAATTTGAGGGTGAAAACTGAAAATTTAAACCTATAAACATTAAAAATTGTTGATTATTCGATTTAATTTCGATTCAAACCATTGATCTTTTATTTGATTTGGTTTAAGATTTTGAAAATGTGATCACATTCACAACATAACTTTTATAATGCATGATTTTGTTCAACTATCACATTCACAACATAATTTTTATAATGCATGATTTTGTTTCCTTTTTTCCATTAGGAGAATTTTTACTGTATGAATTATCTTTTTTTTTTTTTATGGAATGAATTTTTTTATATGTCAAGTAGAATTACAATTTTAGTCATTTGATTAATTTATCAATGGTTTGATAGACAAATAACGATAAACACAAATAATTATCATCATTGATCACTGTGCAAGAATCAATTCCTAGGTAATCACAAATTTGATTAAAAAATCAACAAAATGTTCTAATTATTTACAAATCCAGATCAACAATATTTTCCCACACAAATGCCGGTCTCTTTTCAATGATGCTGAGCCTCAATGCGAGAAAAATAAAATAATGTATATATTTGTCTTTTTATTCTCTAAAATTTGAGTTTTCAAATTTCTGTACAAAAAATGATATACTTGAATTTCAGCACAACCCAAATGGTAATCTTCAAATTCACCCCTTTAAAATATTATCTGCCCTATTAGCCCATTATTGGATATATATGTTACAAACTTTTTGTGACCGAGAATCCATCACTAATATTTGTTGTAATTATCAGAGATCAATTTGCCTATTTTCTGAATTGTAATCTATTTTTACTTCTCTTTTTTTTTTTTTTTTTGGGATAATAAATCTACTTTTACTTTACTTTTAAAAGATTTCTATATAATCTTTTGCTTGGATCGCGCTTATATCCAGACTTTTCAGAGAGGCCACACTTGGAAATATTCTCTCATATCCATTAAAGGTTAGAACTTCGGCCTTTGGACTTTGGCCTAGTGCAAGGGATGAGCTCAACTTTAAACATGAATCGGTCAGTTTGGCACAATTTAAAATATAAAAAATAATATATATATATATATATATTTGTAAGAGAAATAATCTGCAAGAAGAAAAAGACAGTTCAGTCACGTTCTAAAAAAAACAAAAATGACAAGAAAGGGTGGAGTTAGAATTCTTTTTTCAGGGAAGGGCTTTTTATATAAATTGTAAAATCCGTTGATACCAGCAAAAGATTCAGATGCCTCAAGCAATTAATTTTCAATAGATTGGTATATTACCTCATTATACTTATATAATATATCCGTTCCATTAAAATTTGATATTTGAAATTTGTTTATGTTTACTTTATTATAATTGTAGTTCTTTTTCTTAATTACTAATTTAAAATACCTATAGATATTTAATTTTAATTTTTCTAGTGTGTCCAATCTCTATTATATGGATGTACTATATAAATATGATAATGTAGTACATCCAATTAATTAAATAATTTCTCATCCTAAAATGACAAAAAATATTTTTTATAATGATATAACTAACTTGATATTTCACAATAACTATAAATTTTAATTACCCCATCAAAATTTCCTTTAGAAAACAATAATAATATCAATTAATATAGATAATTATCCAAAAAAATTTCTCTACAGATCACTATTACAAAATACAATTTAGTTTCTCCGAATATATCCACAACTACGAAATTATGTGAATTAGAAATTACTAATATTCATTATAAAAAATGTAATGTTATCATAATGTCCTTGTTTAATTTTATCATGATGTCATTATAAAATGATATATCTATCATTGTAGTTTAAGTTTAGCCGTAATGGTTTTCTTCCAGCTTGCGTTATAGTTGTAGATAATGTAATTGTTCGTTTTCAAAAAAAAAAAAAAAAGGGTAATTAAATAACTTTGTTATTCGTCATTTTGAAATAATATACTTATCATTTTTATTGTATATTTGTCATTGTAATTCTAGTGTAGTTGTTACGAATTATGGTCAATGTAATCTTAAAAAAAAAAAAGGTAAAATTAACCTAAAAAAAAAGATAAGAAAATTAAAAATTTAATATTCTTAAAATATTTTAATATTTTTGTTATATTTCAACTCTACTCTTCCACTCTTTAAATAATTGTTCATCACGGGTTTTGATGCTTCAGAAGTGTTGCATAACATCATGAAATGTGTCTTGTCTTGTGTACCATCAAACTTTCTATCATTCATCGATCCTTTTTCCTTTAGAAAATAAGACTCTTTCCTTTGGTTTAACATTTTTTTGTTTGTTGGGGGGGATGGTGTGGAGGAAAGGGAACTTGATCTTTAATTCTTTGATTTTTTAAAATTACTTGATATTTAATTCTAAATATGAAAATTGGAGTTTTCTTCCTAAAAATAGGATTTTTTTTTTTTAATCTTGAAATCTAAGCATTGGCTTAGATCATTATTCAATTTAATATTTAATCCAAATACAATGTTTGTATTCCTATGCATTTGGTTACTAACTATTACAACGCCAGCATTTTAAATGTTTTTCTATTTTACAACCATCTAACGTAAGTACAAAATCTCATATTTTCACTTTTTAAAAATCCACACTGTACTTATTTTTTTTACTTTTACACTATTCAGATGTTATCTTAAACAAAAACTATCTAAACACATATTTCAAATTCTATATTTGAATGCAAAAATTCAAATTGAATAAACACTCTAATACAATAGGTGATCCAATGGTTACCTTTGCTTTCCTTTTGATTCACATTAGAACCTTTGCATTGTTTGTTAACCAATAAAATTCTATGATTGAGTAGCTTTTTTCGTCTATAATTGAAAGAATGGATTTGAAGAATGTTCAGAATCAAGTGTTGCAAACTAACTCAACTTTCTTGTTAATTTTAAAACTTTTCTTTATTAAAATAATTGGTCAATAATTTAATAGTTTGCAAATTAGAATTGGCGAGTACGTGCACATAATTCTTCAAATAGGGGCCTCTCCTCGGCCATGTTGGAGAGAGAGAGAGAGAGAGAGAGAGAGAGGTAGCTATCCATGTCTTGATGGCATAAAAACTTGTCGTTTTTTGTTGGCAATAAGTCGTTTATTAGTTAGTGTAAGTATCTATTTAATGGATTTTTTTTCCTGTTTTCTGTTATAATCTATTTCTTTGTTTTGGTAATTATCCTTTTCACATTCATCTTGGCTCATGCAATTCAATTGAACTAACATATGCAAATTCTATTAACAAAGCTTCTAATTAACCACGAGCCAAAAGTCACATACACCATAAACCAACAAAACACAACATTATATACAGGCCTCTAGTCTTTAAGGATTACACAGCCAACACAAACCCCAGGGAAAAAAAAAAAAAACCATAGCTTTTACAATAGAACACTTAGTATTAATCATACCGATTAAATATTAATCAATGATTAAACCACAATCACTACTAGTAGTGCCAAAAACGAAGAATACAAGAGAGAAACTAAACATGTACGATACAATTGGCTAGAGAGAGAGAGAGAGAGAGAGAGAGAGAGAGGTTATGTGTCATGTTGTTTAAGAAGAGCTTCAAGTAGACAAAGTTGAAGCCTCAAATGCAGAATGTAATCAGCAGTGTGAAGCATGAGCTGATCCGGTTTCAGCCCTTCACCACCAGGGATAATCCTCTCAAGCCTATGCAACTTCCCACCTCCCATTCTCACCCTTCCTGATCTCCTCCCACTTTTCCTCTTCAAAGCGACACCCCCCTTTGCAAAAACCACCCTGTCGTTTTTGAATCTGCATTCCTTTCTGCATGGACCAACAAACCCCATCTCCAGAGCCATGTGTGAGGTGTAAACTTTCAGAGTCTTTTTTCAGCTTTATAGACTCAAATGGAGTGGGACAGTAGGGGTGGGCCCAGGCTGATTGGATTTGTGGAGGAAAATTGTTGTCGTACGTTGGATTGGGCTCGAATTTAATGTGGATGGGGCCCAAGTTTGTAGGAGCTAGATTGGGATCAGGGAACACGTGTACCGTGGGTGGTGATTGGAGCAGAGTAGCCACTGGTTGGAGTAAGGCCGCACAGAATCCGAGGAGCTTCGTCTCCTCGTATCCGAACAGCTGTTGCGCCGAAAGTATAACTGGATGTGAGATTTTGGTCTCCACGTCATCACGTGTGGTGTCAGGACAAACCTGTTCCTTCCACTTGTTATCATTGTTTTTTTTTTTTTTCCTTTGAATGTCAAGTCACTTGTTGCTCTTTTTACCTGTTTGAACAAGTGTTTATTTTTTTAAAAAAAATCTTTATTTTAAATTAAAAAGTTTTTGTTTTAAAAATAAGATGATATTTGAATGTATAAAATTTATTTTAAATAAAAATTATTTAAAATAATAAAATAATATTAAAAATAATATATTATGAGTGAATTAGAAAAAAAAACTTTAAATAATCAGTGATATATCATATTAATAAAGAAATATATTCATTATTAGATTTTATCTTTTATTAATAAATAATATTAGATATCACTTATATTTCTTAATTCTGCTTTAAAATATATATATATATTTTTTAACATTAACATCCTTTATGTTATTTTAAAATTATAAATATTCCTTAATCCAAATTAAAAATGTCAATCTTTTAACATTTTAAAAAAATTACAAAAATACTTATTTTATTAGTTGATATTAATTTGATCGTTAATCATATTTACAATATCAAAAATACCCTTACCTATGTTAAAAAACGTCTTTAGCAGTCTATTTAATTATTATGACACTCTTACTATTCTTTGATAAAAACATAATTTCTAATTATTTTTTTATAAAATTTCTAATTGATTTTTAAATACTTACTATCATAATTTGTACTTTTTTATTTTGAAATTTTTTTAATTATTTAGATAAACAATTTACACTTATTAGATATATATAATTATAAAATATACATAATTATTGTAAGAATATCCATATTAAAAAGTTTGTTTTTATAAAAAAATAATTAAAAAAATTATTCTTATTTTTAAATACGGATGATAGTAAGAGATATAAATGATTTTACGGCGTTGTCTTTCTTTTCACTTTTAAGTAAATTTCTATTTTTTAAATGGAATATTTATTGTAATTTTATTTTGCATTATTGTAATAGAACAAAATAATTATTGTTATTTTTTCTTCAAAACTTCCTTTTAATCTTTAAAAATAAATGAAATTGATTTTAAAAATTAATAACTCTCCAATTTATAAATGAGAGAGTATATGGCATGTACGTTTTTAGAGTAGCGATTATAAATATTTATTTTTTAATTGTTTGATAAATCTGTAATGATATGTTGTTTAGTGTATGATAATTATAACGTATATTACCTCGCGGGATAGTGGACTAAAAAAAAATCCAACCATCCATGGCATCAACATCACCTGCCAATCAACGACCCGCTCTCTCTCTCTCTCTCTCTCCAATCCCCACGGAGGACCCCAAAACCTTCCCTTCCACAACGACGACCTCCACTGGCAAAATGGTCCCCCGTCGCACGTTGAACTGTGGCTGGCAAGAGTTCTCGGTTGATGACCTTCGAATGGCGAGATCTGTGGCGACTGCAACGATGGCGCGGAGACAGCGAGGCTCGTGGGTGTCGCGACCTTCATGGGAATGAGGGAGAGAGTCACTAAGAGGGAGGGAGGGAGAGAGAGAGAGAGAGAGAGAGAGAGAGAGAGAGAGAGAGAGAGAGATGAGGATCGTGGGTGTCACCACCGTCTATCGCCGTCTAGACTTAGGCTCCGACAATTTTGTTTCTCTTGAAATTCTATACAATTTTAAAAAAATATCTCGTTTGGACTTGTATATACAAAGTTATGAATTTTTAAAATTTGGAGCTTATAGTAGGGTTTATAGAGATATAAATAGTGAAAAGTGATGAAATATTGAAAAAAAGGTGTTTTGAAGTTTTTTTTTTTTGTCGCAAACTCCCTATTTGTTTTTTTTTAATCAACTTTAGATTAAAAAAAATTAGCAAAAAAAAAAACTTAAGTTTAAAAAAAAACGGTTATGATTTTTTTTTTAATGAGATCAATTACTAAAATTCATATGGGTATTTTAGTAATTTTGTATCTAAATTTAATAGAGTTAAGAAGATGAGTTTTTAAGCCTTATTAGTTATCGCGTTCTATTTAAATGCAATATAAATTTTATCCAAATATAAAAATGTTGAATTTAAATATTAATCACAATACAATCATTATTTAACAATCATCATATACTATCTTTCTATCTCCTTTATTTCTCTTTACTTTTATCAATCACATCACATACTTAATATTTAAATATAATTCAAAAACTTTTGATCCAAACAAATATTACATTTAAATACAATGCAAATAATGTTCATTTAAATGTATATTACATTTAATATATTACATTTAAATTTAAATATAATACAAATATAATATGTTATTCAAATAGTGTTTGAGTGTTTTTAATTTCAATCAAAGAGGTATTTCTGTAATTTTGAAAAAACACAAAGGTATTAATGTATTTTACTCTTTTTTATAAAGTTATTGTGCATGACATGTTTAAAAATAAAATATATTTTTTTCAAAATAAAAAAAATAAAAAATTAAGACAAATACTCTTTCATAAAATTTATTTCTTTTCAGAATTAGACATGATATTTAAAGTCTATTTAAACAAAACATTAGTTTAGTAATATACAAGTCAAAAAAAACCCACGCGCTGTGAGAAATAATTTTATATCATACAAAAAACTTTTTTATAACATAAAGCAAGTTGATATAAATAAATATATCGGTATATATATTTTTATGTTAAAAATTTTATTATTATCTTTTATAATTTTTGTTTACTTCTTTTTTTCTGTTCTTTATCATTGCAAGATAGAAAATGAAAAAAAAAAAGCAATTTAATAATATTAAAATATATATTGTAAGTTAAATAATTTAAAGTTATTTTAATTAGAAATATAATATGATTCTATCTTTCTTTTTTTATATTATATTATACATAAATAAATACTATATAATGATTGTAGGTATAACCTAACGGTTATTCTACATCTACTTTATTTAAAAGTATAGAATTAAAATCCTTTCACTCCAAATTCAAAATATATATATATACTATATATATATTTTTAAAAAAAATACTAATCCCTTTTCCTTTTTATTTTTCTTTTCTTTGTTTTCGATTTAGAATCCAAGAAGGATACCAAGAAGGAAAGCAATTATTTAAAAGTTGAAATGCAAATATTTTATAATCTCTTTACTTTTATTTATTATATACAATATACATCATCAATATTATAATCAAGTAAAAAGATTATGAAACTAATGTATACGGTCAATATTTATACACAAAAACCAAAAGAATAAAGGAAATTCAATAAAACGGTGATAAAAAATGGACATATAATCAAATAGAGTTAGTTCAAAAGACTGAAATTACTATTTATTATATATACAATATTGAGCTTAAATTATAGATCTCATTATTTAAAACATTTAAAAGATAGTAACTCAAATCAGAATTTACATGAAAAAGATATATCATTTTAAATTTTGGATTATTATTTTTAATATAAATAAATAAATAATGAAATAATATATATTTGTATATGTACGATGGATGCAAGAAATTGGACGGCAGGGAAGCAAGTGAAAAATTGAGCAAGTGGACCATATTAATTCTAGTAACCAATAAAGTCATGTCATGTGTCTTCTCTGTTTTCTCCCATCATCCACGCCAGCAACCTCCCAAGGATAGTAGAGGAAATGCATTGTACTATGTACACTGATTTTCTCCTTCTTTTTAGTATATTATAATAATGTGGTGGTAAGTTTTGATGGTATTCTGTATGGCACATGAAAATGTGTGGCGTAATAATTCTTAATTCAGGAAAAAATGGGTTTGATAAATTTTTTTAATAATCATATTATGAGTTGATTAGGTTAAAATATAAAAAAGGTCTGAATAGTTAATATGAAGAAAATATTGTGATAGAGTATGAAAATATATTCGTTAGTCGAATGAAGTTTTTTATTTTTATTTTTTATTTTTTTAAGGAAGTAAAATGTATTTTAACTATTAAATTAAAAAAAATATGATAGTTTAGAAATTTTATAAATATCTCAGATTTAGGTATATATATTTTCTTACGTCTATTTTACTAATAAGGTGTGTGTATATTTATGTTTAGAATTTGAAAATTAAAAATTCAAATTATATATTTTATAATAAAGTTATATATTAAATTACCGATTAGATTTTTTAATATACATCTTATCATCATTTCTCCTTTGTCATTACCAAACAAAGAAAATTTTGGGAGTCTTTTTTTTTTTTTGGAGTCTTTAAATCAAATGTAACACACGTTTTGGAACAGTCAATGAAGTGCTTTCACACACTCTCTCCTTCCAAAAATTGAATGATAATTGAGATGAAGAATGGGTGGACTTTAGTGGTAAGAAATATCTAGCTTAAGCGTATGTTTTACTATTAGTAGACTTCTAGCATATTAAGGGTCATCGATAAAATTAAACATCATTTATCAACAAAAATGAATCTTATATTCATAAAAATGAATCTTATAATATGAAACATATAAGGTGTCATTTGGTAAAAAAATTACATTTTAATTTTACTTAAATGCAATACAATTTTACACCAAATACAAAATTTGCAACAGTACTACCAAAACAATTACTATTCAAAATATTTTTAAAATAATCACATTAATTTTTCAACTTTACTATTTATCTATACTTTTATCAATCACATCAACTTTTCAACTCTAAAAGTACTTTTCATCCAAACACACATTTCATTCAAATACAAAACAAATACTTTTCAACCAAATATGACATTCAAAAAACAAATTTCATTCAAATACAATCAAAATACAATGCATTTACCAAACGCCTCCTAAATAAAGTCCACCTTATAATCAAGTGATGTATAAAACCAATGGTACCAAAGTATTTTTTTCCTTACAACAATGCTCAAAATTGCAAAGAGAGAGAGATTGCAACATCATCGACTAATAGTCATCCACCAGAAAAAAAAAAAAACAGGTGATTTAACCATTTTTTGCTGAATGACGCTAAGGATAAATAACAGCGCTCATCGTTGAAAATAGTTGATTTATTGAGTCGCCAACGGGATCCATGTATCATACTACAAGGACTGGTCAATTTATTTACCTTTTCCTCTATATAAGAAAAGTGCAAAAGTAAATATTGAACATTCTGAGGGGAAAAAAAAAGTTGCTCAGTGATAAACAAAAATCAAATGTTTCGATTAGGTTCACTTTTGAATATGCAAAGAAAAGAGAATTTTCATGTCTTCTTTGATTGCCAAGGATTATCCCCATAGTAGTAAGCAGTGCCAACCATAAGCGCCACAGTCGCACCTTGGACGACCACACGAGCTCTCATTAGCATCTGACCCAGCTGGGAATTCCCTTGCCTGAAGCTTATTAAACCCGCCGTTAGCACTCCTGCTGTCAAAAGAGCGCCTGAAAATCCAGTTCGTGAACAACATGCGAGATACAGCCAGTCAGACACGACTATGACTTTCATTGAATATTCATATCAACAAATCAGCCAAATTAGAATACAACACAAATTTTATCAGGAAAGCAGCAACCAAAGGCAACGTATGTGTGACATCCTTGAAAAGTATGAGACAAACTAAAATTAGATTGTTATTCACTTAAAATTCTACTCCCCGCGTCGATCTAAAATTAGACGTGAGTCTTGTCTTTAAACAAGGTTAAGAACAGCTGTGCCAAAACGAATTATTAAGAGTAAACCTGAAATTTTGTCCCATTTTATGATATGAATTTCACTTGAACCTAGGCAAAGTTTGTGTCTTTCCCCAAAGGAGGCGGTTTGATATAGGAAAGCCAACCACACTAGACAATAGACATACATCCTAGCACAAACATAACATAAGCATTAGTACGTTGAGCGTCGAAAACACAAATGCTCCAGATTCACAGAGATTTACCACCCAAGTGCGCATGGTTAATCAATATGACACCACCGATTTCCTATTCATTGAACTACCCTGATCCTGGACTGGTAGAACTAGAAACCTGTAACCTTAACAAACGTTGCGAACAATCAACTCGATAATATTTTTGAAACTGGAGGATTGAATTGATGCTCATTTGCTCTAACTTTTCAAACAGTCAAACTAAAATATAATTCACTGCTCGCCCTCCTCATCCCATGCTAGAAAATATGCAGGAAACAAAATCTCAAAACGCTGCTCATCTGCATTATCTCTGCTTTTCAGAAACAGAAATTTCCACTGTACTTTCCAAAACGGCGTTTGTTAATTCGATAGTACCCAAAGCATGACCACTAAGCCAGCTTTTTTATACATATAATATCTCGTATGCAGTACACATACCATGCGGCACTTGAAACTTTTTAGTTAGAAATTTGTAACAACTAATTGATTTTAACGTAACTGCCTATTTAGAATCTTGTCGCGTGATACTATTTCGATATAGGTGTAAAGGAGAAATGTTGTATTTGAATCACTTGATTTGTATAATAAAATACAAGTCATGTTACAAGTGGTGTATGGGATGGATGCCTTATAGGAGCTCCTCAATATATATTATTATATAATACATACACATAACTTTCATATGGGGATTTGAATCGTGGAATTACTGCTAAACTATCAATAAAACTACAATCCAACTTATATTCAAACTACAACTAAATTATTAAAAAAAAAAAACCACACACACAAACATTTTGTCTCTTCTTCTCACCTTCAAAGGCCAAATTGGTACTACAACTATCCTAAAACTGAATTTCTACAAGAAAACTAAGAACTTAAAATGCTTCATAGATCTCTGCAAAATCCTAATTCACATTCCAAACAACAGTTTTTCCAAGGAAAAAAAAAAGTAGGGGGGTGTCGTTAGCCTAAATAACACGACAATTTCCCCAAAGTTAGAACTTTACTTTGGGAGACACAACAAAATTAACAAGTAAACCTTCAAAAAAAAATTAACAATAAAATTAGAGAAAGATGAAGAAATTGGATGTGAAATGGGAACTTACCAACTGGAACAAAAGGGTTTCGTACCCGTTTCTTCTCCTCCATAAAATCCTCGAGATCGGGCTCAGCCGAACCCATTTTCTCCACAAATATATAGAATTTCTTAGGCCTGTACGGACATAAAGTGTTTGCGATTAGAGAAAATGGAACAGAAAAACAAGAACAGAGCCCTAATCCCAGAAAATGAGAAACCGCGGGTAATTAATCTCGGAAAGCGAAAGCAAAAATCAGAATGCGAAATTCGGGTCGGGATCGGATTATTTTGATATCGGGTGCAATCCTACTGGACCGATGCGGCCCATTATGATGGTGGTTGGCCCTTTTATCATCATGGGCACCAGAGCAGAAACGAGAAGGGAGAATGAAGTAAACAATAGTTTTTAAAAAAAATATAATTTTAAAATATTTTTAATAAATGATATATTTATCATATAAATTATTTATTAATATTAAATTTATTTAATAAATGATGTATTTATGTATTAATTAAATTATTTTTTAATGTTTTTATCAAATAAATAATTTATTAATATATTTTAAGTATATTATTTATCTTAATAAAATTTTAATTTATTTATTAAAATATTTTAAAATTTTACTGTTTATTTTAATTATTTTTTAAAAACTGCTATATTATAATTTTCCAAAAGAGAAGGGAAATTGAAGTAAACAACAGCTTTATGAAAATAATTAAAATAAATAAAATATTTTTTAAAAATATTTATAGTAGATAGTTAATTTATTAGGTAAATAAAAACTTTATTAAGAAAATAATATATTTATATTTACACATAAATAAATTATTTATCTAAAAATCTATTATATATTTTAAATATTTTAAAAATCAACTATTTACTTTAACTATTTTCTAAAAATGCTATTTACTTCTTTCTCATCTTCCAAAGAAGAAAATTGTAAATAAAATTTTTCTGAATATAAGGGCAAAGAAATAAATAGCATTTTTACAAAAATAATTAAAAAAATAACAATTTTAAAAATATTTAAAATAAATAATAAATTTATCGGTAAATGATTTATTTAGCTCTTTGTAAATATGTTATTACCATTTATTTAGTAAAATTTACTTCAAATATTTGAAAAATTACTATTTACTTCAATTATTTTCATAAAATGCTATTTGTTACAACTTCTTTACTGAAAACTAGGTGGAGAAAGGAAGAAAGAGGTAAATAGAATTTTTCTAAAAAATAATTATGATAAATATAAATAGCACATATTAAAAATATTTGAAATAAATTATATATATAAAATAAATTAGTTATTTATCAAGAATATTTATGATAAAATTATCTTATAAATATTCTCATAAATAAATTATTAACCATAAATATTTTGTAAAAATGGAATATTTTTTGTAATTTATGGTGAAGAAATTACATTATTATGGCTATAGAAATTAGAGTAAACACAAAACTACATAAGGTAAATAGCATGTTTTAAAATATTTGAAGTAAACAACAGTAAATAATAAATTTAATATATAAATTATCTATTTACTATAAGTAAATAAATCATTTACAGAACAAAATTTCTATTTACAATGATTTACTCCATATATTTTTAAAATCTTTTATTTATGTTAATTATTTACTAACAAAATGTTATTTACTTTGTTCTCCCTTATAACTAAGTTTGTAAGAACGTGATTGAATCTAAACTCAAAAGACATATTAGAATTCAGAAGTACGACAAGTACATTTTAAAGTTCATGTAGTAGGTTTTACCCTAATGATATAGTTAAGGGAAATTGGAAAATCTATTCTAACATCAAAATACCGACCGGTAAACATCGGCCTCATTTGCTCATTAATGGCCACTTTACTCTAAAAATCTATTTTCTGCCCTTTGTTTTGTATCTCCCTTTTATAGTCTTAACTTTCACTCTCTCACCACGTTATTGCATTCACCATGTCATTTTTGGCATCACTCCATTTTTTTTTTTTTTAGCCCCCCACCTAAATCATGTGAATCACAATCAATATAAATAAATAAAAGTTTCCCTTTTATTTTTATTTTTTATTAGTTGGTTTTCAGTTAGGTCAAAGCTGAATTTGCTTAAATACAACCCTCCTCCCCCTCCTCCTCCTCCTCCTCCTCATTCTTCTTCTCCTCTTTTCCTGCAAACTCTTAGGAGTAGCGAACCCTAACATACAAAAGAAAAGTCATCTTACCACTACTATATCAATAGTACCCCTTTTTATTAGAAGATTGAAATAAATAGTATTTTTATAGTAAATAAATAAATAATCGTAAATAATAAATTTATTAGATAAATAATTTATTTACTTTTAGTAAACAAATATTTATTTTAAACATTTAAAAATATATATTATTTATTTTATTTTATTTCGTAAAAAAAATGTTATTCTAAAACATGTTATTTACCACAGGTGAGAAATAAGGGACCCAACGCAACCCAGTGACCAAGTAATTTTGTTTTATTTTAAAATTTTTAAAATCCAATTATTATTTATTATTGCATCCTCAAAAGTCCTTTCAATTGAGCACGTGATTGCTACTTGAGATTTTATTAATCAAATATAATCAAGTAGTAAAACCCTTTGACAAGTCCTCCAATTCTCAAGAACTTGTGTGGAAAGAAAGGGACGGGGACACCGAGACGGAGACAGAGAGAGGGAGAGATGGGGGTGAGTTCATGGTTGAAAGGTTTGGTGCCACTTGTGGCCATGGTTATGGTGGAGTCTCTTGATGTTGGGTTGGCAACACTTAGCAAAGCAGCCATGTCCAAAGGAATGAATCACTTTGTCTTTGTTGTCTATTCCAATGCACTCGCCACTCTCATATTCTTCCCTTTCCTCATTTTCCAGAGGTCTCACTTTTCTTTCTTTTCTTTTCTTTCCTTGATCACCCAACAGATCCCCATGTTTATTTTTGGATGGGGAAATCCGCTAATCTTTCTTCCCAATTCACAGGAAAAAGAGACCTCCACTCAGTTTCTCAGTTCTTTGTAAATTCTTCCTCCTCAGTCTTACTGGGTATGTCATTGCAAGTGGGATTGCTGCTTCTTCTTTTGCAATATAAATTTTGTTTGCTTGATGGGGTTTTTTTTTTTTTTTTTTAATTTTTTCTCTTTTGATACAGAATAGCTGTGATGCAGAATTGTGTATTTACCGGTGTAAACTACAGTTCCCCCACACTTGCTTCTGCTATGAGCAACTTGGTTCCAGCAGTTACTTTTGTGCTTGCTGTTTTCTTCAGGTTCTATCATCTTTGCTAGAGAGAGAGAGAGAGAGAGAGAGAGAGAGAGAGAAGTGTAGGTAGTAAATAATTTTAGGAATTTACAAAAATTGTGTGTCATGGTGGTTGGTGCAGGATGGAAAAGTTAGATCTGAGAAGCTCAAAAGGGCAGATCAAAATCATAGGCACTCTGGTGTCAATCTCAGGAGCATTGATAGTCACCACTTACAAAGGCCCTGCAATTGTGGTCCCTCCATCTCAATTCACTCAAAACGCTTCTCCGTCACCAAAACCGTCTTCCTTTGTGAATTTGACGGCGGCTAGTAACTGGATCATCGGAGGCCTTTTTCTTGCGGCTGCTGATGTATGCCTTGCAATATGGAACACTGCTCAGGTAAATCGCAAAAAGAACCATCGGTAGGTAGTTTGGAAACTCATAAAGATATGACTGGTTGAAACAATGTCTCAATGGTTGGGAATTTTTTTATAACCGACCAAAGGACTATCAATTTTCATTACGAGGTTTGAGCATGGAAGTGATTTTGTCCAAAATAAATCTGAAGGCAGCAATACTTAAAGGATACCCATCACCGTGGACCATACTCTTCTTCTATCACTTCTTTGGGAGCCTACAGTGTGCGGTGCTCACTTTAGCTGTAGAAAGAGATCCAAGTGCGTGGACACTCACACCTGATGTCGAGCTCATCTCCGTCCTCTATTCGGTAAGCTCAACGAGAGTTGGAAAAATATTCTCTCTGTGTTATTATTGTTTTTGTTAAATTGCTTTCGAGTTAGAGGAAAGCTTTTGATCTGGAAAACTACGTTCACAGGCTGTTTTCGGGAGCGCAGTAACGTATTCTGTGCTGACATGGTGCATCGATAAGAAAGGTCCTGTCTTTGTGGTCATGTTTAAGCCCGTAGGGATTGCTATTGCTGCCTTCATGAGCACCATCTTTCTAGGCGACACGCTTTACATCGGAGTGTAAGTCCCTCTATACTTTTGGCAGTCCTTGTTTAAGTGTTTGAGCAAAATGATTGATCTTGATCATGAATTTTGAAGCAGTTTTGTTTTCATTGTTTCCTAGCAGTTTCATTGGAGCATTTCTGATCGTCATAGGCTTTTACGGAGTAATATGGGCAAAATCAGAGGAGGGACGGGTTGACAACCATGGAGTTGTTGATGAGTTGCGATCGCCCTCACCATCACCGCAAACCCCTCTTCTGGAAAACCACAGGCATGTTTGAACCTATGTAACTGACTTTTCTGTTCTAATTCGAATTGAAGAGCAATGTGTTTTATCAAAACTAGAGAGCCCTTCTTAACCATCAAACCATCACACAAGAATTTATTTACCACTAAGTACCCAATTAGAAAATATGACCAATTACACAATTCATACATGAAATATATCTCTTGGATCTGCAGCATTTGTTTTGGGCCAAAGCATTGCACAAAAGATGTGATGAAGCATCAAACTTGTCCGGACATGAAATTTCTTCAGACAAATTTTCATTCACTAAAGCCGAAGTTACCGATGTGTTACAAATTTCTACGAAACTCATAGAACGTAACAAAATTTGAGGACAACCTCTCGATTTTACAACTTTAATATTTCCATCACTCCTGAAGGGGCATAAAAATATCAAATTCTAAGAAGGTACCTTGGCCTACCTAATTTGGATGGACAATCACGAATTGCCAATATAATTCAGCCAAGAACACAAGAATTTACCAAGTATAGCCAGCAACTTCACCCTATAGAATTTGGTATATTTGATTCCAGGTGCCGCAACAAAAGGAAAATACTTGGTGGGATGGATGATTGACCTTCATGTCTTCAGGTCAGCAGACATTGCTGATGGTATGCAATGTGTTGCCAGAATATCTAGAGTAGCTGCCTTTGCTTTCTTTGTCCGGAGGACCACAATCTGCACAAGCATCGACCAATTGTGAATATAAGGGGTGGTGTGGTTGGTGTAATTTGCACCAAACATGTAGACAAGCACACAATAAGGAGAGAGGGATGGAAAACCTGTTGGTATTCTAAATCAAATCTCAAATATTCATCGTTGCAGCTCTCCACCATGCTGGCCAAACTCTTAAGATTCTTTACAGGCTTACCGTTGAAAGCCAGAACCTATAACATGCATAAAGAAGGCGTCAAACCTCTTTGTTTAACAACCGAGCAACTGAAGTTGCAAAAAGTATCCATCAATCTCATTCTGACCTGCGTGTTAACAATTTCCTCATAACCGATGTTGATATCAGCCACAAGCACCTATAAACAGATTTGCCGAGGAAGACATATCAGGAAGAAGAAGAAGAAAATATCAGGAGAAGAACATTTCCATTTAAACACATTGCAAGCATACAGATGAAGAGATTGAGGAGAACCTGAGAAACCACAACAAGCTGTTCATCTGGTGATTTTGGAAGAGAATGCAACAGTTTGTCCAGTAGCTTCACTGGAGCTTCGTATTCGTAATCCTTTCCGTACTGCAAGCACATGCAGGAAGGGTTAGAGTGGACTTCGCACCCGATGTTCAGAACTAAAACTACTGCTAACATCACTACTGACACCTCTGATATCAATTAAAGTTAAACTGTTATATTACACAATAATAACAAGAATACCTCCACCATGATGAATACTAATACCCAAAATTTGCAAAAGCAGAAAGGACAGACGAATTAGAGCCATAATTGGTACTTTAAAAACCTGTAGAGATAGAATTCCTAAATGTTAAAGGTTAAAGGTGAATATCAGATGATTTAAGTGGGTTTTTGAGAATTTTCAACCTACTCAATTATGTTTGGATTGGTTGATTTCAAATTTAACCCATCCAACCCAAAATTTAAAATCAACCTACCCAATTAAATTTTGGATGGATTGGATGGACTGATCAAATTGAACATAATTAAAAATTAAAAAAATAAATAATATATATAACTAATCATTCATCCCAAAATAAGAAATATATGAAAATAAAACTAACTTTCAACATAATATTAGTATTATAAAGCTTCAAAATTATCTTATAAGTTATAAACTGATATAAAAATAAAATATATGAAAAACAAGTTTAAATATAAAAGTTGTAAACTAACAAACAAATAATAATAAAAACTCATACGATATGAAATATAATAAGTTGTTAATTAATTAATGTAAAATATAAGATAAATACTATATATTACTTGGTATAAAATATATTTATTTTTATATATTAATAGATTGGGTGGGTTCGGATTAAGTTAGGTTTAAAAAAACTCAACAATAGGTTGGATTATAATGGGTTGGGTTGAGTTGGGTTGGGTGAGTTCGTCAGGTTGTTTAGTTTTTTTGTTTACCCCTACTGAATGTAGCAAAGCATTTAAAATATAAAGAATTTAAGTTTAAAGTACTTAGGCGTGAAGGGAAGAGAATATGGGCAGGAAACATGGATGAAATCAAACATAATGTAGATCAAATCAACCAGACTAACTGTCCATACCGTACACAGACAGAAAATAAGTAGGGAAATAGCAACGAATTAAGAACCTCAGATCGGAGATAGGGAACAGAAACTGTTGTAAAAACAAATCCAGCAATGATATAATATGATGGAGGTCTGCCCCTGTTGTGTGCTGGTATTAGCCTTTTATGCGTCACTAGTTCAATGTCAAAATTGAGAATCTCAGAATTGCGCAAGACCCTGACTGCAGCTTTATCTCCAGTATATTTTTGGGAGATAAGGTAACTAAAACCTATGCGTTCTCCATGTCGGAAAGGAACTGGAAAATAAACAAGAACAAGACTTGAAGTAACTCAAAGCAAGAAGCAGACTGAGAATTGAACAAAAGACCAGGATAAAATTTGCCATTCAGACATCTGAATTTGTCTTAATACAAAATCTTTCATAACCCGTGAAGACGATCCGTACAAAGAGTTGCAGAAACCAAAAGATATAGTAATGAAATTTCAATCCTAGTCACACACTTTTAAGGTTAAGAGTACAACTGTTCCAGAGAAAGAAATAAATTAGGAAAAAAAAAAAATAGAAAAAACTTGAAGCAATTTAAATGAAAAAGAAAGCCAAAGTAAACGCGGCAAATTGAAAAAAAAAAAAAAAATTTCCCTAACTGTTAGTTTTTCTATAGGAAGCATCAAATTTCTGACAAACAAACATGACTAGGAAATTTTACAAAATGTAGGTGCATTTGACAGTAACTAAACTAAACAAAGCAAACAAAACAAAACAGGAAACAATTATACTAAATTCTTTACAGTGTGAAAGCTTTTTGCTTGTATGCATGTATACAAAAATAGAATCATCAAGTAAATATTACCTGTTCCATCGTTGGCAATATGAACACCATCAAAGCTGAGAATTATATCAGATGGCTTCAGAACTTGTGATTCTGGAGCTGTGGGATCAACTCTTCTAATGCGAACACCCTTTTGATCAGGTTTCATACCCATAGACTTACGCAAATCAGGATTTTCCATTTTCTGCCACTCAACCCCAAGAATAGGAAATCCTGAAAAGAAAATATTGCAGGACGTAAACAAGTTAAAAAAGAATACAAATCTGGCAATGTTCCAAATATGATTATCATAACTTTACAAATTCCTATAACAATTAATACCATCAAAAAGTTACCTGTATATGCACCATTCTTCTCATAGTCTTGAATAAAGTGCATGATGACTGGTGTTGGTATGACGTAGCCGATATTCTCCACATCTTCATGTTTAAGGGACTGAAATGCAATGCCCACGCAATTACCTTTATCATTAAAGGCAGGTCCACCCGAATTCCCCGAATTTATAGCAGCGTCTATCTGCAGAAAAACCATAAAAGAAGAATAAGGATAAATTTGAATGGCAAGCAGCATAAAACCAACAAAAGAGAGAGTACCCAATCACAATCTCACAACCTGCAAACCTAGAAGTTCAGTTGACCCATGAACATATGACAGGATCTCGATTCGTGATACGACACCACTCGTTACAGAAATGGTGTCACCTCCAATTGGGTAACCAACAACAGTTACAGCATCCTGAAGTGCGGGCAAGTCCCCAAATTCCACGGGGGATACACCTTGCCAAAACTCGTCATCATCAACTGTAAGCATGGCTGCATCACACAATAAACAAAGCATTCAACACAACTATTCCCTATAGGAAGAACACAGCCATCTAGCACTTACTTCACATTATAGTCCATAATAGGAAAATCACAAGTTAACGCCATTAGACCATCTCCAATGAAAATGCTAATGTCAATGCTATATCTGACCAAAAAAAAAAGTATAAAATGGCCCATTTGATATGTCATTCTATCTCGTGCTCCAATGCACAATGCTATTTCTACTTCGAGTCATAAATTTTAAGCATTGGAACGTAAAAAAGGAATCTTTTAATTTCAAACAACCGAAAAATGACAATGTTGTAATTATTAAGTCAATCACTAAACAACAAATGTCAAACATTTGACATATACTTACTTGGTGCCAAGGCATTACATTGGATAAATTTTCTCACCCAAACAAATCTTGGCATTGGCAAAGAAATTTTGCATTGCATCATTGCATTGCAATGGAGATGCTCTTTCTAAGGCAAAATCAAAGCCCCTAAAAAGAGAGAACACAAGCTCATGTAACTTAAACCAACCAACATTTACAGAACTACTCTTAACGTTTCCTCTTGATAACAAAGGAAAACTAATTAAGTATAAAATGGCCCATTTGATGTGTTGTTCTATTTTGTGCTCCAATGTATAATGCCATTTTCTACTTGTCATAAACTTTAAGTTTCGGAATAACCAAAAATGAAAATGTTTTAATTATTAAGTCAATCACTAAGCAACAAATGCCAAAAACTTGAAATGTACTATAATTGGTACCATGGCATTGCATTGGAGAAATTATCTCACTTAGCCAAAAACCAGTTTTTGACATTGGCACAGAAATTTTGCATTGCATTGCATTGGAGATGCCATTTCTAATGCTAAATCACACACAAAAACATCTCGAAAAAATGTAAGGAAGTGACGAAAGAGCGCGGCGGCTTTTCGATACCGATATCGCACTCGGTTCCGATGGCGAGAACGGTGGCCAAGTACTTAGTATCCGATCCCCTCTTCTTGAGCTTGACCTGCGTGTAATGCTCCACGGAATGCGCGTTCGTGAGCACTCTCCTGCCGCCGATCACGAACCCGCTGCTGCTCGAGCTGAACTGCCTCTTCCTCTGCCACGGCAGCGAGAAGTTTGGCTCCGTGTGGACGCAGATCACCTTCACCACCGCGTCCATGGCCGGGACCACCCTCAGACCGGGCTCGACGTCGCCGTCGGGGGCGGCGGAAACAACGGCGTCCGTGGCCGGCGCGGCAAAGTCGCTCCGTCTGGCCGCGGCGTCGGAGGTTTTGGGGATCTTCTTGGGGCGGCCGCCACGGCGGAGGAACTGCGGGTTGGGGTCGACGATTTCGACGCTGCCCACGGAGAATACGTCGGCGGCGGCGGCGGAGGTGGAAGGAGGGAAATCTAGGTTGTCGAGGGCTGGGGTTTTGGGTTTACGACCTCGTTTTCTCTTCGAATCTCCCATTTTTGGGATCTCTGGACTGTTATTTGAGTATTGGGGTTTTAAATTTCTTTTCCTTTTTCCTTCTTTTCTTTTCTTTTTGTTTTTTCTGGGGCTACTTTCTTCTTTCTGTGAATTAAATGGAAATGGTCGCTCCACCCTTTCTGGAACGAAGAGGGGATATGCGAAAGGAAGGAAGGAAATTGCGGGAACTTGGAAGAAGGGCAAGGGGGGAACGGCAAAGGGGTTTCTTTTTCCTTTTTCTGTTTTTTACAATACAAGGAACGTTTTAATAATACTTTGTATTATATTTAAATATAATATAATAATTATTTTTTCATAAATATCAATAAATCAAATTTAACTTTTAGAAGTTAAAAAATCAACATAAAATAATTTTTTAATTATATAAAATTTTAAAATCAATAAATATGATTTAAATTGATTTTTTTAAAATATATTTAAAGTTTTAAATGAATAATTTATCCAAATTAAAATTTAAATACAAAATTTTCAATTTATATGCCGTAAAAGCTAAATATTTGTTTCCTTTGTCTTCAGATTTATAGCTAAAATAAAAGGGTTTTTTTTCCAATAAGTTTTTTTTAATAAATAGTTTAAGTTTAAAATTAGTTAAAATACTATTTTTTTTCTTTTTAATCATTGATTGACAATTAGCGATTAATAAATTACTTATTGACTATAGTCAATCACAAATTAACCATTGTCAATCATTAATCGACCATAATATAAATCACAAATTTGTATAATCAATCACTGATTGATTATAACCAATCATATTGATCAATCAGTGATTAATTATATAAAAACCAAAAAAATGGTTAAAATATTAAAGTTCTCTCTCTCCCCCTCATGCGTGCAAGTCTGCAACCCCCTTTCTCTCTATTTCGTTTCTCTCTTTCTCTTCCCCTTCTCTATCCCTGGTCTCAACAAATCATGTTGCACATCTCCGGTGGTGCGAGATCCATGCCTCACTAT
Organism: Antiaris toxicaria; assembly: GCA_035233585.1. Classification (NCBI taxonomy): domain Eukaryota; kingdom Viridiplantae; phylum Streptophyta; class Magnoliopsida; order Rosales; family Moraceae; genus Antiaris; species Antiaris toxicaria. The sequence continues at coordinate 7,374,810 of CP141155.1, forward strand.
GCCTCCTTGTGTATATGAATGGCAGGAGATTCCAGCTAGGTCATTGCTCACGGGGGATCAAATCTGGCTGCGAATTGTCAACAACATTGCGATGGTGCCTGGCGACGACAATGCTTCTGGAAGAAATCGCAACGACAACTGGTGATAACAAGTCTACAATGGTGATAATCGAGTGGAGAGAATAAAAGAACAAGTAGAGGCAGGAGAGAGCGAAAAAGGGGTGCTTAAGCAAAATTAAAATTGATTGGTCAAAACATACACATTATGTCATTTAATTTAAAAGAAAAAAGTTAAGCTATATATTAGATTAGGTAATTAAAATAGGTCACACAGTGTAATTGTCCTTTATTTTTTAGAATTTTTTTATTTTTTTAATTGTTTAGTTGGCCTCTAAATTATGTTTTAATCCTTATTATTTATCCATTATTTTATTTAATTGTAATGACAACAAACTTTTAAAAGCTATAAAAGGTTCGTTTTTTAACAAAATCTGTGTATGATCTTTAACATATTAGCTTGATTGCTCGGTTGGCCCTAAATTACATTATTGGTTTCTATTGTTTACAGGAAACCTCAATTTTCATTTAAGTACTAAATTAATCTTAAAAAGATAAAATAAATCTTAAAAAGAAAAAGAAAAAAGTTTTTAAAATCTTACTGTCAATTTTCCTTTCTCTCTCTTCTTTTCTTGTCTAGGTTTGAGGTGGTACATTTTCCCTATTGATACAAAAAAAAATTAATTTTTAATTAAAAATCAATGAACCAAAATTGCATATCCATAGAAGCAAACATAGACTTAACTACACTTGATCACGTTAATTTAAAATTCCAAAACTATTTAAAAAAAAAACCTTTACTACTCGAAAGGAGACCCATCATCGTAACTTGCAACAAATATAGTAGTTGTGACCTTTGTTGCAATTCTTGGGCCATGGTGGCGATCAGGGTTTAGGAGGTAGCGATCAAATATTGCGTTGGAGTTGGGAGGTTGCGTTCAGAGCTATGTGGAAGCTTGCGTCGGAGATTGGAGCTCATGGTGTGACTTTGAAGTGAATGAGAGAGAGAAGGAAGAGGGAGAGAGCTCACCATGGACAAATCTCCAAATTTTCTTAAAAGGCCATCGAGCGGAAGGAAGCGCGGTGGTGACGAATGTCAACTACGCTCTCCCTTTTCCTTGGAAGAGATCTTGTGCGCAGTCAACGGATCTCCTTCATGTGGGCATGATCGAAGCTATGAGAGCTAATCAAAGTGTCAACGATTTGGATTGTAATTTTCAAGACGATCTGGGAAGTTGCTACAATGGAGATTGCAACAGGGATTGGATGTGACTCCATTGACTGTCTGCGTGAGCTTAACCCGATACCATCGACACCACACACAACGTCATGATCTTACAGTGCTGGTGTTGGCTCGTCCACCATGGATGGTGTTGGTGGATTGGAGGGAGAAGGGAAAGGAAGGGAGAATGATGGGTGGAGATAAAGAGAGAAAATAATAATAATAAAAAATTTAATTTATAAAATATAAATCAAATTTATGATATTCTTGCAAAACTTTTAATTTGTAACAAAAATAATCCACCCCTTATTTTTGTGACATATATTCTAATTATCCCTTTTTTTTCAATAGTATTTCAACCTTCATTAGTAGATCATTTATACAAAAAAAAGAGATTATTTTCTTAAATTAGAAAAAATAATGATGGGTATTTAATATTAATGCCCTTTAAACTTGTTATCCTTTGGTAATTTACCTCATAAACTTTTAATTTTGATAATTTACTTTTTAAACTTGTTAAATTTTTGTAATGTACCCTTTTTAATTAATTTTACATTGAATTGAAAATTTAAAATTAGAAGATTTGCATTAAATTTGAAAAATTTTTATTAGAAATTGAGTTTTTTCGTTTTCACATAAGGCATATGTATGCTTTTCATGATTAATTTAACAAAAAATTAATATATAGGAGATACATTATAACAATTAATAAGTTCGGGGAGTACATTACCAAAATTAAAAGTTTTGAGGCATCATCATTAAAAACTCAGATAATGGCATTTATAATATATACACACACACCATAAAAAGAGACTATATTTCCTATAATCTCCTAAATTGAATTGCGTTCTAAAGCTAGTAACCGTCTAAAATCATACATACACCGCGTAAGAAAATATCATTTGGAACCAACACGTGGATAAACAGGGTGCCTTAGCATTGGTAAAGAATTTTAACAACGTTTTTACTATTAGTAAATGCCTAAATTTTTGTTTAAAAAAAATGCTTTTTTAATGTTTTTTTTTTAAGCGCTATATAAGAAACTTACTATATTTGTTTGATTAATAGTATAGGAAAATTACAAGATAACGTATTTTGCGGGTCCTGCAACTCCCATGATTTTGTGGAGATTGAAGAAGAAGCGAGCGACAATGTGGAATGCTAAAATGGTGTTAATCTTTGTCTGTACCATTTGCTTGCTCTTGCTCTCGCTTTCTGGATTCTTCTTCAATAACACCATCCAATGAACATTGTTTTAGGCAATTTTCTTCGTTAATTCAGGTAGATTTTTTTCTTAATTTTTATTTGTAAACTTGATGACATGGATTTAAACTTTATACATACGGTGGTGATGGATGCAAAATATATATGCTTTGATATACAGTCACGTGTAAATCTTCGACTTCTGAATTCTACTGTTCTCTTTGGGATGAGATTACTATTTGGTCCAATCATTCCAGTGACAACACTTTGGATGAAAATATTGGAATGAAAACATTTGTATATAAAAATTTTAATTATCTAAAATGATGTTTGAATGTTTATAATCAGAACAGAAATCTTTGAATATAGTATTTAAATGTGTGTTTTAATAGATATTTAAAACAGTTCTTACAAATCTTATAATCCTCATAAACAATGACAAATTTTAATACATATTTGGATGGAGTTTTGTTCATCTTTTAATTCTAAATTTATAGGAAAAAGGAATTATTTCAATTGGATATGAAACAAAAAAAATTATAAAATTTTAAAACATAAATATGATAAAGGAAAAAATTTTGATTAAACAGAAACAAAATATCAGTATTACGCTAACAAAAAAAATATATTACTGTTACATATATACTCAAAATGGAGCCAAATTTAAAGGGAGCTTAAATTTTTTTTTTTTTCCTTCTCTTTAAGTAGTTGATGTTGCTTTATCAAGACTATCGAAAGATAGTATTATTGCATATAGATGATGGCTTTGGTGAATTGTTTTTCAAGAAGGTCAATAAGAACTATTAATTAATTACTAGCATTTATTTAGATTGGATAGATTGATAACTTATAATGAGACTAAGCTTTGTCTATTGACTGACGAGTGACTGGTGATGCTTTGCTTTTAATACAAACTGATTCTGCAGAGGTAGTCTTTCCTTCTGCTGTGTTGCAATTACCTCGCGGGTGGATTGTGGAAAACTCTCCTGGTTCCAAGCCCCGCGCTTCCGTGCTCTGCGAAAGAGTTCGCATTTGCGGGAATTCAAGTGTTAGAAATCTGATGAGATTTGCTCACTTGGTGATTGTCATAGTATCAGGAACCAATTCAAGTATTTACCTTCCAAATGCTGAGGTTTGTTTCCACAGGTGAGTTATATCTTGCACTATCTTTTTTATTCTTTTTACTTTTTTTTTTGGTAATCACACAAAAGCAATACGCACATATAATTCTCACATGATATATCAACCACGAGACCTTTAGGAGGAGGAAGTGTAATGGACTTATAAGCGAACACTAGACGTATATTTTTTAGCCTACGGGGGAGAAGAGATTTTTTTCATTGACGGTTCAATAGCATGTGAACTTCTTGACAAGTGCTACTCAATGTGCAGGAACATAATCTTGAGCATCGGAATGTGCCCTCAGAAGCAATGAAAGAAACTTTCGGAAGGCTCCGTGGTCCTTTTCATGTCGCCGTTCGACCACAAGCTGTTAAATATTCGGACAACTGGTTCCTCCTTGGAAAGTTTTGAGGTGTCTTGAAGAACTTAAGGTAAATCTCTTTCTCTGTCATATGCTCGAATAATACCGTTATTCTCTTTCTTCATGATCTTTTGAAGTATAGAATAAGGTTCAATTGATCTGTGCTTCTGTTTTTGCCGAATTTTTTCCACATCGCGTCGTATTCCTAGTTTTGGGCATAGTCATGGTGAACTTAGCTTCCTTAATGAGCAAGTCATTAGTATTCTACTATTGTGGTGGAATGGCAAGCGGGATTATACTAGCAATTTTGGTGGTCTCTATAAGGTGTTATAGTTTCCTTCCATACTATGCAATTTCCAAACTATTCATCTAGTGTTTTATCAATCATTAGAGATGCAAAGAAGCTTTTATTTCACAGCTAGTTGATAATAATAAGTTGTAGAGTCTAATTAATGCTTCATATAAGAAAAACCTTATATAAAGACGATATATAAATTGTTCTTATAATTTTGGTTTTCATAATTTTTCTTTATAAATAGAAAGAATCACCACTAAAAATTATTATTAAAAATGTTAGAGGAAAAAAATATAGTCTTTGAGGATGTGCAATTTTTATACATTTCTTGATTATCATAGTGAATTAGTGCATCAAAAACATGACGTAATCTTAGTACCTCACTTTCTATATTTCTCAGGTTGGTGTTGTATTTTTTCTATTAAATTACCTTTTTGTAGCTTGGCTTTCAATATTTCGAAAAATCGGAATCCCTCAAGATATCTACTATCCTGCAAGTGGTGTTGATTCTTAGCCGGAACAACACATTTTTGTGATTGTTTATTTTATTCTCTGAATTTTGTTGCTCTATGTAATATATAACTAGAGCGCTAATTCTTGACAACAGGTATTACTATTTCTGTTAGCTTTTGTGATAATCTTTTGAGCATGGTTCGGCATCTTCTGTCCGGTTCGCAAACTCTCCCTGAAACAAGATGGATCGATCGATACAAGCACATCTCGTTTTTTCGGGTAGTCCATCAGAATCTTGGCTTCGCTTTTGGTTCTTCAGGTGTTTCACTTATTACTCTATCAATTTAACTGTCTTACCCTATCAGTATTAGCATATTCACACCTATGTTACATTTTCAACAGTGATATAGTAATTAATGCTGACCAGTGTTTACTATTTCCAGAGTTCTGCGGATCCCGTAAGGGCAACCGTGGTGATAACTCGAATTTCTCGAGTTATGAAGTTACATTTTCATGCTTAGATAGCCCATTTTAGGAAGTTAAAATCACAAAAGTCATGGTTCTTGGCACTATAAATGAGAATTATCAATTTTTGACTTTAGTGGCCATTGGTGAAAGTTCATTCTTAGTAGCACATGGGAATCTACCTTTGTTAGAGCATTTTGAAGTCTTTTAACATGTGATATGTTCTTGGAGTTTGGTTTTTGTCTTTGGTGAATGGCAGAACTTTGCAGCGTGAAGAATGCTGAAAATTGGACGTTGCCGTAGCATTGCCATAGCAAAGCTGCAGCAGGCGTTGGTTGACGTGGTCTGCTGAATGTGCACACATTTTAATCCACGCTGGCCAATTTTGATGATGTCAATCATTCTTCCAAATGTCAGCATCATTGCCCAGCATTACCACGACGTCCACGGCCAGCCAGAGGATCATCCACATGTCACAAGTAGGGTTTAAATGTTCCCTTTTTTGTACTATAAAAGCTGAGCTGAAAGAAGAGGACAGGGGGATATACGGGAAAAAGATAACAGAAAAAGAAAGAGGGAGAAATAACAGAATCGGAAGAGAGAAAAACAGAGCAAAAAGGAAAATCGGAAAGGAAATATAAAGTGGAATTGAGAGCAACTTCAGCCGGATCGTGAGGAATTCAACATCTCAAGAAGGAATTCGTCTGGGTTCATTCTTCACAGATCGCTTAAGGCATTGGAGCTGTACCAGCTTGATTCGAACCTTGGAGAAGGGGAAATCATTACTGCTTAATTCTGTTTTGTATTGATTTCAGTCTTTCTTTTTGAATAACAGTATTTTGATGTTTAATCAAAGTCGTTTTGCGATTTTGGCTGAATTCATGGAAGCTTAATTTAGCTAAGTTGTGAGTCATGAGTACTTGAACAGAATTTGATATCTGTGCAGTTTTGCTTAGTATAATTCTTTTTATTGTTCAATCTGTGCTTATTCTATTTGATCTGGTATTAGATCTTGGAAGGGAATCTGATATTAGCAACTGATTCGTGAATGTTGGAAAACGTTTAATGAATTGACTGAGATTGAATAACATGTGTTTGGTTAGTTTCAAAGTAAAAATTAATCAAATCTGTGGGTAAGCTAGGAATAGTCATCCATCACATGGTCTTTAAGGATAACGTTCTTAATTGATTGTCTCGAATCTGAATCTACATAGGAATATGCAGGCTTAGAATCTGAGAGCTAAACGTAATTTTTTCTATATCCTGACTAGAAAGAATGATGCTATAGCAAAGCTGTAGCACGATTTCAGAACTGTGAAAGGAAAGTGACTTGCAACTTATTTCTTCCAATTGATTGTGCAAATATAAATCCTGAATTTTATACCTGGAAATTCCATTTTAATTCTTGTTAAATTCTGTTTACCATTTTATTCTTTCTCCATAATTGAAATTCATTTAGTTACTTGTCTAGTTAAGTAGATTTTCTTGTAAAAACAATTACATTTAAATACAAAAGCACTTTCCTCGTGGGTACGACACTCTTTCTCATCATATATTACTTGGATGCGATACGTATACTTGCGTTTAATTGCATATATCACAGATTTGCAAACAAGTTTTTGGCGCCATTGCCGGGGAAAGTGATTTTGTTGTTAATTTGTGATTTTCTACAAGGAATTTACTTAACAGATTTTGAATACTGTGATCGCAGGTGAAGGAAACACTGGTTTATGAATAGGCGAGGAAGTGGTGAATTAGAAGCTTTTGACCCTGAAATAGAGAGAACCTTCCGTGCAAGAAGAAGGGAGCAACGTAACTTAGCTGCAGGTACTGAAATGGCCGATCAGCAAGCAAATCCAGCCATGAACCAGGGCAACAACGCTCGAAATGCACTACTCCGAGCAGAAAACAGAGATCGAGCTATCAGAGACTATGCGGTCCCAATGTTAGAAGGGCTTAATCCTGGTATCGCACGCCCAGAAATACAGGCCCCTCACTTTGAGCTCAAACCTGTTATGTTCCAGATGCTTCAATCAGCAGGGCAGTTCGCAGGCATGCCGACAGAAGATCCACACCTGCATTTGAGGCTATTCATTGAAGTCTGTGATTCTTTTAAACTGCCAGGTGTAGATGATGATGCTTTGCGACTCAGGCTATTCCCATACTCATTGAGGGATCGAGCTCGAGCCTGGTTGAATGCACTCGGACCAAATTCAATCCTTACTTGGGATGATCTAGCCGAGAAGTTCTTGATGAAGTATTTCCCACCTACAAAAAGTGCGAAACTCAGAAATGATATCACTAGCTTTCAGCAGCTCTCAGGTGAATCATTATATGAAGCTTGGGAGAGGTTTAAGGAGCTTATCAGGAAATGCCCACATCATGGGATTCCTCATTGGATCCAGATGGAAACGTTTTATAATGGCTTGGATGGGCAAACTAGAACCATTGTAGATGCCTCAGCTAATGGAGCAATTCTTACCAAGTCATACAATGAAGCTTATGAAATTCTAGAGAGGATGGCGCAGAACAATTATCAATGGCCTACTGACAGAGCCAATGCCGCAAGAAGGGGAGGTGGTGTATATGAAGTAGACTCGATTACAGCTCTTTCAGCCCAACTGTCCACACTCACAAACATGGTGAAGTCTATGAGCACGGCACAAGGAGGAAAACCGCCACAACTGGCAGCTGTTTCATGTGTATATTGTGGAGAAGGACATGTTTTTGAACAGTGCCCGTCTAACCCTGAATCAGCTTGTTTTGTTGGGAATTATCAGCGTTATAACAACTCTTATCCCAATAATTACAATCAGGGACACAAGCAGCATGCAGGCTCGACTTCAAATTATTATGGTCAAGGTGTAAGCACATCATCAGTTCCGATGCCAAACAGACCTCAATTCCCTCCTGGATTTCAGCAACCCATGAGGCAGCAAGTTCAAGAATCACCACAGACAACTCTATCAACAATTGAGAGTTTGTTGAGGGAACACATGGCGAAGACAGATACCCGTATTCAGGACCATTCAGCATTGTTGCAGAGTCACACAGCCTCATTGAGGAGCTTGGAGAATCAAATGGGACAGTTAGCAAGTGCTCTCAGCAGTAGACCACAAGGGACACTGCCAAGCGATACTGAAAACCCAAAAAGAGAAGGCAAGGAACAATGCAAAGCCATCGTTTTGAGGAGTGGAAAGAAACTGGAAGAACCCAACACTGGGACAGCTAAAAAAGGGGAGCTCACTTTAATCCAAAAGGATAAGCCACAAGAAGAAGTCGCTGAAACACTCCCAACCCAGGTTCAAGCCGATCAGAACGTTGCTACAGCAATGCCACAGCAAGGAATCGGGCAGCAAGAAATGAGAAAACCGCCACCACCTTTTCCTCAACGATTCCACAAGCAACAGCAGGACCAGCAATTTAAGAAGTTTCTAGATGTTTTGAAGCAACTTCACATCAACATACCACTTGTGGAAGCTCTAGAACAAATGCCCAGTTATGCAAAGTTTATGAAGGACATCTTAACTAAGAAGAGAAGATTGGGGGAGTTTGAGACAGTTGCTCTCACTGAAGAAAGTAGCGCCTTCTTCCAGAAAAGACTGCCACCAAAGTTGAAGGATCCAGGCAGTTTCACAATTCCATGCACAATTGGCAACAATTATTTTGGCAAGGCTCTTTGCGACCTTGGAGCAAGCATTAATTTGATGCCAATGTCGGTGTTCAGAAAGTTGGGTGTGGGTAAAGCAAGGCCAACTACAGTCACCTTACAGTTAGCAGATAGATCGTTGACTCATCCTGAAGGGAAGATTGAGGATGTTCTTGTTAAAGTCGATAAATTCATCTTTCCAGCAGATTTTATCATCCTTGATTTTGAAGCAGATCGTGAGATTCCCATCATTCTTGGGCGTCCATTTTTGGCCACAGGACGAGCTCTAATAGATGTGCAAAAGGGTGAATTGACTATGAGGATGAATGATGAACAAGTCACTTTTAATGTTTTGAAGGCAATGAGGTTTCCTGAAGAATTTGAAGAATGTTCAACTATCCAGGTCCTTGAGTCGGCTGTAATTGAGGAGCTAGAGAAGAACCACCTTGAGACAGATTTGGAAGATCATCTTGAGTCATTTCCAAGACAAGAAGAGTCGAATAATGTGGAAATTCCAGCAAGGAACAATGTAAGGGGAAGACAGTATGAGACACTGGGATTAGCAGATCGAGAAACAAAGCTGCCCAAACCATCCACTGAAGAGCCGCCCACTCTAGAGTTGAAGCCTTTGCCAAATCATCTCAGATATGCATATTTGGGAGATAAAGAAACGTTACCAGTCATTGTTTCTGCTTCACTAACTGAGGAGCAAGAGGACCAACTGCTTCAGGTTTTAAAAAGATTTAAGAAAGCCATTGGATGGACCATTGCTGACATCAAGGGAATCAGTCCCTCATTATGTATGCACAAAATCCTGTTGGAAGACGACTACAGAGGATCCATTGAGCAGCAACGAAGACTCAATCCAATTATGAAGGAGGTGGTAAAGAAGGAAGTCATTAAGTGGTTGGATGCTGGGATCGTATATCCTATTTCAGACAGTTCATGGGTGAGTCCAGTGCAATGCGTACCAAAGAAAGGAGGAATGACGGTAGTAACCAATCAGAATGATGAATTGATTCCCACTCGAACTGTTACAGGATGGAGAGTATGTATGGACTACCGAAAGCTCAACAAAGCTACTCGGAAGGATCACTTCCCTTTGCCATTTATCGATCAAATGTTAGACAGATTGGCAGGCAAGGAATACTATTGCTTTCTTGATGGGTATTCAGGATACAATCAGATTGCTATTGCTCCAGGGGATCAAGCTAAAACCACCTTTACCTGTCCGTATGGCACATTCGCGTTCAGGAGGATGCCCTTCGGATTATGCAATGCACCAGCCACTTTCCAGCGGTGTATGATGGCCATTTTTTCTGACATGGTTGAGGACTTCCTTGAGATATTCATGGACGATTTTTCAGTCTTTGGGAATTCTTTTGATTTGTGCTTGAGCAACTTGGCCAAGGTTCTCCATAGATGTGAAGAAACTAATTTGGTGCTCAATTGGGAGAAGTGCCATTTCATGGTGAAGGAAGGAATTGTCTTAGGGCACAAAGTTTCTAAAGCTGGGATTGAAGTGGATAAAGCAAAGATTGAGGCAATAGAAAAGATGCCTCCTCCTACCACAGTTAAGGGAATCCGAAGTTTTTTGGGACATGCTGGGTTCTACAGAAGATTCATCAGAGACTTTTCAAAAATCTCCAAGCCATTATGCAGCTTACTGGAGAAAGACTCGGTGTTCATGTTCGATGAGCAGTGTCTTCATGCATTCGAAGAGTTAAAAAAGAAACTGATTTCAGCGCCAATTGTAGTAGCACCTGACTGGTCATTACCCTTTGAGGTGATGTGTGATGCAAGTGATATGGCGGTAGGAGCTGTGTTGGGCCAACGCAGGAGCAAAGTGTTTCATTCCATCTATTATGCGAGCAGGACACTCACAGGAGCTCAGCTGAATTATACGGTGACTGAGAAAGAATTGTTGTCAGTTGTATATGCTTTTGAAAAATTTAGAGCTTATCTCGTGGGTGCAAAGGTAGTTGTATACACTGATCATGCAGCAATTAAATACCTCATTCAGAAGAAAGATGCAAAACCGAGGTTGATTCGGTGGGTTCTTCTACTTCAAGAATTTGATTTAGAGATCAAGGACCGAAGGGGGGCTGAAAACCAAGTAGCTGATCACCTTTCAAAACTGGACAATGGATGTGAAGGACAAGAAAACCAGCTAATTAGAGAAACATTCCCTGACGAGCAGTTATTTACAGTTACCCAGTCGACTATACCATGGTACGCTGATTTTGTCAATTATTTGGTAAGTGGGCTGTTACCTCCAGAATTGTCTAGGCAGCAATTGAAGAAGTTTATGCATGATGTTCGTTCTTATTCTTGGGATGAACCATATCTATTTAAGCAATGCGCTGATCAAGTGTTGAGGAGATGCATTCCTGAAGAGGAAATGGAGGATGTTCTCTATCACTGCCATTCTTCATCATATGGAGGTCATTATGGAGGCACTCGGACAGCCGCAAAAGTCCTGCAATCAGGTTTGTTCTGGCCCACATTATTCAAGGATGCCAACATTTACGCCATGAAGTGTGAGAGGTGTCAGAAGGTTGGAAACATCACAAGGAGGCATGAAATGCCCTTGAACAACATTCTTGAAGTTGAGGTTTTTGATGTTTGGGGAATTGATTTCATGGGACCGTTCGTGCCATCCTATGGAAATACATATATTCTTGTAGCAGTGGATTACGTATCCAAGTGGGTGGAGGCTGAGGCATTGCCTACTAATGACTCAAAAGCAGTGGTGAAGTTCCTCAAGAGAAACATCTTCACTAGATTCGGAACACCTCGGGCAATCATTAGCGACAATGGCACGCATTTTGTGAGCAAACAGTTTGATAGTGTGGTAATGAAATATGGAGTCAAACACAAGGTGGCAACCACATATCATCCTCAGACAAACGGACAGGTGGTAGTATCAAACAGAGAAATAAAGAGGATACTGGAGAAGGTAGTAGGGCCATCACGTAAGGATTGGTCACAGCGCCTAACCGATGCACTTTGGGCGCTGAGAACAGCCTACAAAACACCCCTTGGATCCTCACCATACAGACTTGTTTTTGGCAAGGCATGCCACTTGCCAGTAGAACTTGAACACAGAGCATACTGGGCTGTTACTAAGATTAATTTGGACTTGAAGTTGGCTGGAGAAAAGAGAATGTTACAGCTGAATGAGCTTGACGAGTTCAGACTACAAGCTTATGAGAATGCCAAATTGTTTAAGGAGAAAACCAAGCGGTGGCATGATAGTAAAATCCTTCCCCGTGAGTTTGAGGAAGGGCAGCAGGTCCTCCTTTTTAACTCAAGACTCAAGCTATTTCCTGGGAAACTCAAATCACGCTGGAGTGGGCCATTCAAGGTTGTTACAGTATTCCCACATGGAGCTGTAGAAGTAAAGGAAGAAAATTCTGGAAGAAAATTCACAGTGAATGGGCAGCGTCTCAAACATTATTTCGGAGGGAATGTGGACAGGGAGAAGACTTCAATCATTCTTCAAGACCCATGAGCATAAGGGATGGTCGGGCCGTCGACCGAAAAACAAGCGCTCAAGGGAGGCAACCCTTGCATTAGTCAATTTTATTTTATTTTTAGTTAGTTAGTTGTCTTGCTTTATTTAGTGCATATCTCTCTAGTTTCTTTGTTTTACTGTGATTCAGACTCTTCATAATATGTGTTTGTTGCAGGTGATTTGAAGAACAAGTATATGGGTACTGGAGCCACTGAAGATGAAACAGAGACAGAGTGCATGTTTGGTGATTCAGAAACACTGCAATAACAATGCTATAGCAAAGCTGTGGCATTATTATTGCAGTGAAGGTGTCGTGAAACGTAAGTCTGGGTGATGAGGGGAGATACAAAACGCACAGTTTCATTAAAAAAAATAAAAATAAAAATAAAAAATAAAAAAAAAATTTTAAAAAAATATTAAAAAAAAAATAAAATAAAAAATAAAAAAAATATTAAAATAAAAAAGGGGGGGGGGGGGGGGGCCCTCGAAAACCCTACATAAGGGCCCCTTTATTATTTTCTTTTCTCCTTTCACTCTCCTTTATCTGCCGCCCCCACCAAAACGCCGAACTCCATTTCACGCCGAAATTTCCACCATTTTCATCCTTGCCGTCAAAACCGAGTAAGCCACACCATTCCTCATCACATTTCATTTTCTTTTCTATCCATTTTCGGGTAGTTTCCATGCATGCATAAAAGCCACCGGTTCTCTCTCTAGAAATTCGCCGTTTCTCTCTCTAAAAATTCCACCTCCACACTCCTCCTTTCTCATATTTGTAATCATTCTCACCTTCCCCATTCTCCAACATCAAAACCAACAAGTTATGTTCACCCACCAACCAACCTTGTTGGCGGCATTTTCTCCAACAAGGCCGACACAAAGAGGGGCTTTCGAAGCAAACCGAGCGACTTGGAGTCAATTGTCGAAGTTCTCCCGCACAAGTTTGAGCGTACACCGAACCTTTTCACGCCGCCGTCAGCCGCTGCAAGTCGCTCTCCACCGAACATCAAGAGCGGAAGACTGTCGAGCAAGGGAAGAAAGCCAAATCCTTGGCCGCGGGTCATCCATTGTTATAGGTAAGGTGCTTTCTTACCTAGTCTCACAAGTCCTTTTGAAAGCATAATTTAGGAAGTTAGTGAGATTTAAGTTTGGGGGTGGTGCATTGAAGTGTAGCATTGGAGATTAGTGATTTGAGCATTATTGCATTATAAAAAAAAAAAAATGCCGGTGAAGAGTATGGCAAGAAAGGGGAAGAAAGTTGCTGAGAGAGAAAAAGAGTTTAAGAGATTCGAAAATGAGGAAATAGAGACAAGATTTAATAAGAGCTTTGCACATAGGTCGTTATGTCTAGAAAAAGGCTTCCATTTGAAAACAGTAGAAATGCCCGAGTTTGTGAGTTCTGTGATAAAGGTCCATAAGTGGAAAGTCTTTTGTGAACATACAAATGAGGCTATCATGCCTTTAGTGGGTGAGTTCTATACGAGTTTGACAGGAAAATTTCAGAACATAGTCCATGTTAGAGGGAAACCGGTGGATATTACAAGGGATGCAATCAATGGGTTCTTGGGATTATCAGGATCTGGGGACAAGCATTCTGAGTTTTTAGCAAATGCAGATAGAGAAGCTTTAGACACTGTGCTGGCTGACTTAACAACAACTGGAACCGAATGGACAAGGTCACCACAGGGATCTCTAACAGTTCTTCATTGCAGGTTAAATCCTAAAGCTAAGGTGTGGTATCATTTCATTAAGTTTTCCCTCAAACCAACTACCCATGGGCAAACAGTAAGTTGGGAGAGAATGGCTCTTCTGCATTCAATTATAATGGGGAGAAAAATTGATGTAGGCAGTATAATTAGGGAAGAAATTTTAGCTTGCGCCCAAAGAGATAGAAGTGCATTGATTTTTCCTTGTTTGATAACTCGGCTTTGTAAAAGTGCTAATGTGCAGATTCAAGAGTTTGATGACTGGATTCCTAACAAGGGGCCAATTCTCTTAAGAACAATTAACAGGCTAATGCAGGATCAAAGCAGTGAAGGAGTTGAGCAAGGGCAAGAAGAAGAAGAAGCTCCTTCATCTGAACCAAGTCCCACCGCAAGCTTTTCACTTGCCCAATTAGAATTGAGGGTAAGCCAGGTGGAATGTGTTCAATACGATATCATGGAGAACTTGCAGGAAATGAAGAGAGATCAGAAGGAGATGTGGCGCTACATGCATGCAAGAGATCAAGCTTTGCAGAAAAATCTGCGCATGAACAGCAAGAAATTCTGCTCATTTCCTGCATTTCCCGAGCACCTATACCGCAGCCAAGATGAAGGACCAAGTGGAGGCAGCAACTAGGCTGGGGTTAGACCACGTCTGACCCATCAGTAAGCCCACTTTCCATTTCACCACTTTTCTTAGCTAGTAAATGTTTGTTTTGTTAATTTTTGTCTGATTTTTATTTTTTTTTTATTTTATTTTTATACTTTTTTTTTATTTTGTTAGTAAGTGTCCTAGTTATGATATAAAAAAAAAAAAAAAAAAGCAGATCAGTGGTAATTAAATGTCAATTCCAATTAAGTCCTTAGCATTATTGAAGTATGATCTTATTATGTCATTGATTACTTTTGGAAGTTGATTCAAAAGTTTGGACACAAAGAGGGTTGATTTGGAAGTTCTCCTGAATAACCTAAGTGGAAAAGTCTTGCTGCCAGTTTGAGGAATTTAAGGTTGATCTTGTGGATCCCTTAATAATGCTATGTTTAGGAGCCTGTAAACCCCCAGCAACAATGGTGAATTGAATTTTAGAAAAGCCCTCAAGTGAAGAAGGATACTCCACTGTTTAGACCACTTAGTAACCGGGTGTCTTCATGAGCCCCATGTTGACATTCGCGTCAAACAGTGGTCAGAACATGAGTGTCCGGTTGCAACAGCAATGCTACAGCATAGCTGTGGCATTGTTCAAAAAAAAAAAAAAAAAAAAAACAAACAAACAAACAAACAAAATAAAATAAAAAGAGAGCATTCCGCTGTTTTAATTTTACTTAGTAACCGGATGTCTTCATGAGCCCCATGTTGACAGTCGCGTAAAACAGCAATTTAAAATATGAATGTAAAAGCCCACTTTAGTTTGAGTTTCCTGTTGAGTAACCGGGTGTCTTCATGAGCCCCATGTTGACGCTCGCGTAAAAAAGCAGAAAAAGTCAACTTAGTGTAAAAAAAAAAAAAAAAAATGAATAAATAAATAAGAAAATTTCCTATTGATACTGAGGGTAGGGCTCCTTTGTATAGAGTTATAGGAGTTCGTGGGATCAACTTGAAAAGTCCTTAAGCTGGCCACGTTCATGACTTAAAAGCTAAGGGTACCTAAAATGAGTTCTGAACCCCCCTCCGCGTGTTTAGAAAAGAAGTGTTTTGAGTGTAATCTGTGATATGAGCAATAATTCTTCATACAATGTTCAGGATGATCAGTGAGGATTGGATTGACATGTAATCATTGCTATCTGCTTAATAAATTGTTTTGTCTTGTGTGTTGGTTTTATAATTCTGCCACTGCTCGAGGACGAGCAGCACTTTTAAGTTTGGGGGTGTGATAACTCGAATTTCTCGAGTTATGAAGTTACATTTTCATGCTTAGATAGCCCATTTTAGGAAGTTAAAATCACAAAAGTCATGGTTCTTGGCACTATAAATGAGAATTATCAATTTTTGACTTTAGTGGCCATTGGTGAAAGTTCATTCTTAGTAGCACATGGGAATCTACCTTTGTTAGAGCATTTTGAAGTCTTTTAACATGTGATATGTTCTTGGAGTTTGGTTTTTGTCTTTGGTGAATGGCAGAACTTTGCAGCGTGAAGAATGCTGAAAATTGGACGTTGCCGTAGCATTGCCATAGCAAAGCTGCAGCAGGCGTTGGTTGACGTGGTCTGCTGAATGTGCACACATTTTAATCCACGCTGGCCAATTTTGATGATGTCAATCATTCTTCCAAATGTCAGCATCATTGCCCAGCATTACCACGACGTCCACGGCCAGCCAGAGGATCATCCACATGTCACAAGTAGGGTTTAAATGTTCCCTTTTTTGTACTATAAAAGCTGAGCTGAAAGAAGAGGACAGGGGGATATACGGGAAAAAGATAACAGAAAAAGAAAGAGGGAGAAATAACAGAATCGGAAGAGAGAAAAACAGAGCAAAAAGGAAAATCGGAAAGGAAATATAAAGTGGAATTGAGAGCAACTTCAGCCGGATCGTGAGGAATTCAACATCTCAAGAAGGAATTCGTCTGGGTTCATTCTTCACAGATCGCTTAAGGCATTGGAGCTGTACCAGCTTGATTCGAACCTTGGAGAAGGGGAAATCATTACTGCTTAATTCTGTTTTGTATTGATTTCAGTCTTTCTTTTTGAATAACAGTATTTTGATGTTTAATCAAAGTCGTTTTGCGATTTTGGCTGAATTCATGGAAGCTTAATTTAGCTAAGTTGTGAGTCATGAGTACTTGAACAGAATTTGATATCTGTGCAGTTTTGCTTAGTATAATTCTTTTTATTGTTCAATCTGTGCTTATTCTATTTGATCTGGTATTAGATCTTGGAAGGGAATCTGATATTAGCAACTGATTCGTGAATGTTGGAAAACGTTTAATGAATTGACTGAGATTGAATAACATGTGTTTGGTTAGTTTCAGAGTAAAAATTAATCAAATCTGTGGGTAAGCTAGGAATAGTCATCCATCACATGGTCTTTAAGGATAACGTTCTTAATTGATTGTCTCGAATCTGAATCTACATAGGAATATGCAGGCTTAGAATCTGAGAGCTAAACGTAATTTTTTCTATATCCTGACTAGAAAGAATGATGCTATAGCAAAGCTGTAGTACGATTTCAGAACTGTGAAAGGAAAGTGACTTGCAACTTATTTCTTCCAATTGATTGTGCAAATATAAATCCTGAATTTTATACCTGGAAATTCCATTTTAATTCTTGTTAAATTCTGTTTACCATTTTATTCTTTCTCCATAATTGAAATTCATTTAGTTACTTGTCTAGTTAAGTAGATTTTCTTGTAAAAACAATTACATTTGAATACAAAAGCACTTTCCTCGTGGGTACGACACTCTTTCTCATCATATATTACTTGGATGCGATACGTATACTTGCGTTTAATTGCATATATCACAGATTTGCAAACACGTGGCCATGGTGTTTGGAATTGTGGCCTCTTCAATTTGCAGGAGAATCATTAGATCACGTTTGGTTCGTCGCTTTTATCGGTAACTCTACTTTCATTTCTGATGCTTGTAATCGTAGCTGTTCCGTTCATTATTGGAAATTTGCTTTCGAATGGTCCCAAACAACAATGGATAATGCAAAACAAATAGATAATAAAAAAACACATACACACAAATTTTTCTACATTTCTGTAGTTGGGATAATTAAATTAGTCCAAAACCAAGCAGTGTATTATTAAAAAAACAGACGCTATGTAACTTAATTGCATTGTCAAAAAAAAAAAAAAAAACTGTAGTAGCTTAATGACAGCACATTTTCTTCTCCTTCTCCTCCTTCTACCTCTCTCATTTGTAATGAATGAAATCGAGATCGCTACATGCCAATTCCGCTGAAATTCAAAGAAATCATCAAAGAGAAACTACCAAAAAAAAAAAAACCCCCCGTTCGAATGATTGTGTCGGCAAATATGCCTACAAGATTCGAAGTTATATAGATTCTAAACTTATTTGGCGTCGACATATAAATTTCAACCCGGAATATTGTTAAACAACCATATATTGCCTAATGACGTGCTAGTTTCTTCTTCTTTATTTATTTATATTTTTATATTTCCCTCTTAATTTTATGGTCGACAATTTTCAGGTTTTGGCGGGAGTTGCTGGAATCAGCTAAGCGTTTCGAGTTTCCATACCAAACCTATGAGGAGAAGATTCACAAAGCATGAGTGGGAAAATTCCACCAGAGACTCCACAAAGAGAGCCTTGGAAGAACTTGTTTCCTCCCCTCAATTTGGCAAATGGCCCTCCGAAAATGGCGATAGAATCACCGTAACTTCGAGGCCAACAGTTGAGTTGAACATCGACATGAGCAGTTCTTAGGATTTTACCCACGATGACCATTTTTAAAACCTCTTAAATGCTACAGCATGAACTGTTCTTTTCTCTTCTTTTCTTTTAACGGTGTGTTTGGATTAGGGCTGCGCATAAAATATGCCAACTCGCTCAAATCCGCTCTCATTTTGTGGTGGTTGGGGGCGGTTTTGAACTATTGAATCTCACCCTCCGCTAACACACACACACACACACACATATATATGTTTGTATGTATGTATGTATGTATGTATGTATGTATAATGATCATGGCAATCATAAATCGAAACCACCACATGTATGATTTATGATATTCTTACCATCGAAGTAGGCAGTTGCACCCGTGACCATAATCACTCCTAATTTTCTTATATGTATTACGGTACGGTTGCGGTTGCAAAGTACATTAGATGATACATTTTCTTTCTGTTCTAGTCAACTACATGAAAAAATAAAAGTAAAAATCGAATTCTTTTGTTTTTATTTTCCTCACCTTATATCTTACTTCTCCTTTCTTTTTATTTTCCTCTTATCATTGCATTAGAGAATATATCATCGGCCCGAAAAAAGTCATCAGACACGCATTGAACAAGTTCTTCTATAGGCACTTTTGGCCTTGCCATTAAGTTCAAGAATCTCAAAGACATAAAAGCTAAAATTTCTAGGACGTAATAGAGCTAAAGAAGCAACTGGGGACTCAACTGAGATGACCATTCTACTCGAGGCTTGACAAAGAAAACAAAGCCATTTCGGAACTTGACAAAGATGAAGACGCGGACATAACCAACAAAGCAACTCAAATCCAATCAGAAAGAAGCGAAAATATGGAAAATTTCCTCAAAAAAAAAAAACAGCAAACTTTCGGTTGGTTTAGAATTCTAAAATAACGTTTGTTTAATATCAAGTCAAAAAAACAGCATCTGAAACATATTATCGATTTCAAATTTTGTTAAAAAATAAGAAAATAAAATAAAGTTGTTTCACAATTTCTATCTTAATTTTTTAAGATTATAAATCTAATAAATATTTCTAAATATACCCAAGTACAATTTTACCTTTTTTCTATGTAAAATCTGCAAGTCCTACCAGATGAGGATGTAAAATCTGTTAAAATCACCATTACATGAGAGAGCAACAGAGGTTAAACACAAAAATAATCCTAAAAATATAATATTTAGCTAATAATTGGTTGAGTTTGACATTTTATTTTCCTTTGCAGCAATGGGATACAAATATATATATATATTAAATCATTAAACGAGAGAATAGGCTGCTAATTAATTAGATTTTAATGAAATGCACGACTTTAGATGGGATTGAAAGGCAAACTATATTACATTTACAACGACAACATTTATATGCAATGGAAGACTGTTTGTGTGTTAATTTGCTTTTCTTGTTCAATTGGGTTAACCCATGATGTCTTTATTCAAAAATAACAACGATAAAACACAAAAACACAGAAAAAAAAATTATAAAAAACATGACGTGTCTTTGATGAAATTCCAAACAAGATTCCTAATCATAATTGACTCAAACCTACAACTAACTACTCAGGATGGATTAAGATAAATGCAGATGAAGACATTCTCTTCCTCTTTTCTTGAAAAATATCATATAAAGATATTATTATTATTATTATTATTTTAGCATACAAATTGTCCTTTTTAACCATCTAAAGTCTGATTTATAATGTCGATGTTAGAAATATGCAATATACGATGTAAAACTGCTCTTATTTAAGGATAGCATAGTATTAATCCGACTATAAAACTTGCTAGTGGTTATGGAAAATAATGGTTTTATTAAAGCATTAATCTCCTTATTTCAATTTGCTTTTTCAGTATGACTATGAACTGCATGTGAACATATAAGATACAAAACTTCTCTATTTATAAATAAGATTATTGAGAAATCAATAAAAGGGTCAAAACTTCCTACTCGCTGTAAAAAAAAAATATTAGTTATTATAATAGAAATATCCTTATTTCAATTTGCTTTTTGGGTGTGATTGTGAACCGCACAAAATTTAATGTTACATAAATTGGGCATATAAATGTCAATTATATGAGAGAAAAGTACATTGAATCCAGCGTACATGACAACTAATAGTACAGTTCCTACTTCAGAATTTATGATTTTTTTTTTTTATAAAATTTGTCCTTCCACTCAAATTTAAATTGGTAAACTTGTAGAAGTTACACATAAATTGCCATTAAAGCACCCAAGACCACCCTGCATTCTTTTTGAATAATCAAGCTTAATATGCAAGTTCTAGCAGAAAGGCTTAACATGCAAGTAAAATATTGAAAAAGCTACTTTCACTTGGTGATGGCCAGAATAATGGTTGTTGTTATTAGCACCATCCACCACCAAAAATAAAATAAAATAAAAATCATTGCGGTGACAAATTTAACAGAATATCATCATGCATCAGGAAACATAACTTTAAGCAAATAAGCAATTAGTTTTTTCTCCTTCTCTTTTTATATATATTTATTCAATTGATAAGGATATTTTTTGAGTAAAAAAGAAGTTCCATAAGTAGTGTTTATCTGAGGAATCAAATCACAACTTTCTTTTTAAAATCAGGACCATTTCTTTTGCTCAAGCAAATCCTTCAATCTCTTTCCATTCTTTAATTTCTTTTCTTTTCTTTTTTTTTTTTTAAATTGTTTTATCCCCTTTGTGGAGAGCTCTTTATAGTGCTTTGCTTAAGGTTTACTTATGCTTTCAACCAAACGCTTTTAAAGCCTGCATTATTATAACCGACCCAGACCTATCTTTTTCCTTTTCTTGTCTTGTATCTCCATTTTCTAACATAGATTTAACAAGTGTTAATTAGCTTACCAAAGGGTCTCTTTTCTTTTTCTATTAGTATTTCTTTCCTTTCTTCCAACCAACTCTCTTCTAAAAACACCAAGAAGTAGGGAAAAAAAGGAAGTTGTTAAATTATTCTTCATGCCAATAATTCAAAATCGATGGCTATCTGGTTCAAACTTTTCGTGAAAGAATAGGATAAAGTGTAAATTAAGAGTTTGAACTTATAATCTAAAAGGAGGTTTTCATTAATTTAATTTCTTGGTGTTAAGAATAAGGTTATGAGCCATGAAATAATGTCCATGGTCCCCAAAAAAACCAATTTTAGGTTCAAACATTCCTCACAAAATTTTCCGAGAAAGAAAAGGGAACGAGAGCCAAGAAGGCAAAGGAAAATGGGCCTAAAGGGGTTGTTATATCACCAATAGAGACCACCTCCAATCTCAAACTGTGCAAGAAGAAGAAGAGAATAATGCATGTGGTCCTCTAAATGTTTTCCACAATTTCAAGCTGCTGATTAATGCAGTAGGTGACAGTTTAATATTTATTCCAACTTTGGCCCCACACCTGTTAGATGATGCCCTTTTAAAATGAAGTAAAATAGTTATGGAGCAGTTAGATGCTGTAATTATCCTGTTTTTTAAATGGACTGATCACAATTATGGTTCCAATAATTCTTCCAGAATTATACTGCAATTCAAATTGTTTAGAGTATAGAAATTCTAACAACAACTTGGCCACTAGTAATTTGGTGTTTGGCCTTCATCACTCCTTGCATGAAAAATTATATATTGTAATATAATTTTAAACCATTAGATTTTAATTAGATTTAGTAAATTATCATATTTTTCTGATGCGATTTGAAGGTTGGAAATTGTGTCTCACTTGCCATATTTTCCATGAACTGCTTTTGCTTGAACTAGCATTGTTTAACGTGATTAGGAAACAAATATTCTAAATTTGTAATTAGATAATTGGTTGTCATAAAAATGTGTTAAATTTATATTTATTTATTTATTATGAATAGAGTCTAATGTGATTTAATAAAATTGCCACCATGAAAGTTTTTTTTCTTTCTTTAAGTCTTTGGTAAATCAGGTAAATCATCTATAAGAAATGAAAGCCAATCGAAAACAAAACAAAAAACAAAAAAAAAAAAACAAAACAAAACAAAACAAAACAAAAGAAAACAAAAGTGGAGAGAAGTATGTGAATGAAAGTGTCACGGGTGCAACCGCCTAAAGGTAGCCAGCGGTACAAAGACGTAACTCTTGCTGCAAAGTTTACTACACAAATCCCATCCATCTATTCTTGGGCTAATAAATGCGTATCTATATATACGTATACATATATACATACACACACACACCCATTTATTTATGTAATTTAATTATTTTGCGTTTGACAAAAATTAAAAATAAATAAATTTTGTTTCTTCCCATAGTTTATAACCTAAAAAAACATTTCATTTCTGCTTAAACTAAAAAAAAAAGAACAAAAGTGATTGTAGATATCATTTAGTTATAATTCTACATCTTAGCTCATCAAAACTATTTCATTTTTCTAATTACACAATACGTAATAAGTAAAGTTTAATCCGTCCAACCCATATTCAATAAACAAAATTAAAACTAGGAAAAAAAAAAAAAGAAAGTTAAAGCCAAGTTCTATTTTCCATGCATGCCCCTCAAACTTATCATCTTTTAACAACTTGTTCTTTTAATATTTTTAATTTTAATAATTTATTCTCTAAATTTATTAAATTATTATAAAGTATCCCTATGCATTATTTTTTCGTTAAATTAAATATAAAAAATATTGTGAAGATGGAATCTTATTTTCAACCAAAAGTTTCAAAACTTAATATAAATACTCATATAAATCTTCTAATTTTAAATTTTAAATTTACTTTGTTTAGATGGGGATCTATTTTTAAAAAGGAAAAAATTGTTGTTTAAGATTAGAAAGTATTTTATGTCAAAATATATATATATTTAGATGAATAAAAAATTTTTTATTTCTAAAAAAAAAAGTCTTTTTAAATATGAAAAAATTTAATATCTAATATAAAAACAAAGATGGACTAATTTTAAATAAATAACTTTTTCATATATTTTTTAAATTATTTTCACATTTGGACCTACCATCAAACAAACTATTAATGTAAAATTTACTAAAAAGACACATTATAATATTTTAATAAGTTTAAAAGTTAAATTATCTAAACTAAAAATTTAAAAGAAAAGTTGTAAAAAAAAAAATTCAACGACATTAATATTAAATACCCTTTTTCCACCAGTCAAAAGTGAAGGAGAGAAATTGAAGTCACATGACAACCCAATTTTTTTTTTCTTTTTAATTTTAATCTGCCAAACCTCCCGTAAAAGAACAATTAAAAAGAGAGAGAGAGAGAGAAAAGAACCATAAAAACAAAAAAAAAAATATAAAAGGGCAGAGAGAGAGAGAGAGAGAGAGAGATAGCCTATAGAATAGAAGGAGTGAAAATGAGTGAGAATCATGTGACCAACCAGTCCCTGTCTGAGTCTGTGTCCGTCTCTCCGTCTTCAAATTAAAACAAAAAAAAGCCTTCAACTTTGTGTAAATCCCAAGAACTCACTACTTTTTTTTTTTGTTTTATTTCTGTTTTTCTCTTCGGGTCTAGAGAGAGAGAGAGAGAGATATAGAGAGAGAAAGGAAGTATCTTTCTTTCTTTCTTTTCTTGGTTTGGCTTCCATGGCTTCTAGTGCTTCAAGGTTCATCAAATGTGTGACAGTCGGAGATGGGGCCGTTGGGAAGACCTGCATGCTTATTTGCTACACTAGCAACAAATTCCCCACTGTATGCTCTCTCTCTCTCTCTAAAGATCCTCTTGGGTGTCTCTCAGTTTTGGATTCTTTTTTGTTTGTTTTCTGTCTTTTCATTTCTTTATTATCAGCACTCTTCTGGGTTTTGGCGGCCTTTTCCTCTTCCTTTAAGATTTCATTAATATCATATGAAATTTTGGGCTCTGTACTCACTTGGGTTTCAGCTCTTCTTGAGCTACCCCAAAGAAAGATTTTTTTTTTCCCTGTCTTTCTTTCTTTTTTTTTTTTTTTTTTTTGCTAAATTTGCTGGTTTTTTTTTTTCCATGTCGTTGACTTACTTAAATCCCATATGTTTGACTTGAACTTCTAATCTTCTTCTCAGGATTACATTCCCACAGTGTTTGATAACTTCAGTGCTAATGTTGTGGTTGAAGGCACAACTGTGAACTTGGGCTTATGGGATACAGCTGGTAAAGAATCCCTTCATCTTTTTTTATTCCAAAAAAAGTTTCCAAATTAGGCAAGTGTGTGATTTTATACACACACACACACACACACACACATATATGTAATTATGTTTGTATATGTTATTTTTCTTTAAATTTCTTTGACAGGGCAAGAGGATTACAATCGATTAAGGCCGTTAAGCTACAGAGGGGCTGATGTCTTTGTCTTAGCTTTCTCATTAGTTAGTCGTGCAAGCTATGAGAATGTGATGAAAAAGGTGTGTTCACTAGTAAAAGTTTATGTTTTTACTAGTTTATTGTGTTGTTGTCTTGGCTGTGTCTTTTGGTATATAATTTTTGAACTTTTATTTCTTTTTCAGTGGATTCCTGAGCTTCAGCATTTTGCTCCTGGAGTTCCGGTCGTACTCGTGGGCACGAAACTCGGTCAGTCAAGTAGCTTTATAGTTTAACCTGTAACAGTATCAAAAAACATTCTGAGCAATCTTTTTTTTTTTTTTTTTTGGTTTTAGCCATGTTTTTTGTTGTCCTATAAGACTCAATGTCGGGTATTTTCGGCCAAAGTGTTTATCCCATCGTAGTGTTACTTCGCTCCTGGAGTTCCGGATTCTATCTGGGACAGTTAGCCTGTCAATGCAAGTAGTTTCCCACGTAGGTAACATGGACATGTTAGTTCTGGCGCATCTAGTATCTGTTGAAATTTTGAATGAAGCTTTCACAACTTCATATATTTCATAGCATACCATTGATTAGTTCTGTTTTAATTCTAACCAAATGACCATTGTCTTGTTTGGTTATCACAAGGTTGAGGTGTAGACATTTCTGAAAGAAGACCCACAAAGAACTGTGTTTTCATAAAGTTGAACAGACCAATGATTCATACGCCCAGTTCTTGTTATTTTTCTTCTTCTCATTTTAGATCACCTTTGATGTGTAGTTATTTGCTTCCCTCACCCCTAAATTCGTCGCTCAATACTTTGTTTGGTTTAGTTTGCTGTGTAGTTCTTATCCAAATTACAGTGAAATATAAAACTTTTCATGCTTTGAAATTTATCCAATCTCTATAAATCGATGCCTTTTATAGTTTGTTTTATGCTTAAGACCCCATGTAAGATTTCCCATTTCATTCTGTATCAACTAGCAGTAAAATGCACTAGTTAGCACTGGTAACCGGAAGTTACAGCGATTTGTGACTAATTCATTTTTTGTACCTTGGAATAGATCTTCGAGAGGATAAGCACTACTTGGTGGATCATCCAGGATTGGTGCCCGTGACTACTGCACAGGTGTGATTTGGATTCCAAAGTAGTTGTGCACGACATGATTGTATTCAGTGGTTTTATTGATGGTAATGTTTTTCCAATAATTTAGGGTGAGGAACTGCGGAAACAGATAGGTGCTGCATATTACATAGAATGCAGCTCAAAAACCCAGCAGGTATGCATACAAACTTGCATTTGTAGCCTATGTTCTGAAGTCTCGATTAATTATTTGTGGCTTAATAGCTTCATAGTACAACAAAACTGATCTATGGACCGGCCTCGTGCCAGTTTTCACTTTGCCGTCATACAAACTAGCATTTGTAGCTTATAGTTCATCATGTAGCGTCCCTTGAGTTGTTCAAGGAGCTATGTTAATACTGTTGTGAAGATTTTCGTATTATAAACAATCTATCCTTTGCGTTTTGCATGTTGTTCAGTCTTGTCAGGCTGGACACTTTTCTGGAGTTTTAATTCTCCGAATAACCACCCTATTTTAATTCAATTTTGCAGAATGTGAAAGCGGTATTCGATGCTGCAATCAAGGTTGTCATCAAGCCACCACAGAAGCAAAAAGAGAAGAAGAAAAAGCAACGCCGAGGATGCCTTATGTCTGTTTACTTTCTCCCTCTTATAAACAGAAAAACACTCTTAGTTTCTTTTGCTCCACTCCAATGTCATATCCTTTAATGCCTGATTTTCGTGTGTTCATATTCACATATTGTATTGTTTCTCTCGTCACTCTCTTTCTTTTCTTTTTTTGTTTTTGGTAAGATTGTTCCTCTTTCTTCTGTTAATTTCCCGGGCATGATCGGTTTGTGTTTTGAACTGCAGAAACGTTCTTTGCGGGAGAAAACTCGTGTCTCTGAAATGAAAGTCTTTCGTGTTCGGAATCATAGCTTTCGTTCTTTTGCCAGCGTGTTAGGGCTCTTTGCAGTCTCCTACTTGGAGTTCCCATGGAAGAACATGTAGAGCATATCTTACTATTAGCGCTCTCTCTCCAAATGTCACTACTACTTCTGCTGCGACCGCTCTTACAATCCCTCTCTTTTGTAATTTTTGTTGTTATTATTATTATTTTTTTTGAAGTTGATATATTTGAAAGCATGGCGAAAAATAGTATATCCTTTTAGACACTAACTTTTTTGCATATATTGGTCCATTGTAAAGTAGTTCCAAAGGCGTTTTCTTTTACACGAGAAGAACGTTTTGCCCTTGCATGCTTTAGTGATGCCATTCATTGGAAATTATCGTCTCATTTACAAAAATTATCACATCGCAATTATTCTACAATAAAGTTTAGAACAAAAAGTTTTATATTAGTTTAATACAATAAATATCTTAACCCTACCTTGGAGTAACATTAATTAGAGCATTTCTAACTTCAACCGAAGACAGCAGAGGCTGAACGGACGAAAACGCGCTCAAGGATTTCTTGAGGAGGCTTTCGGTGTAGAATCGGGACTATCAAATAAAAACCCCATTTTCGAAAACCTAACTACATCCTTCCCTTGTGTTTTCAACCCTAGAAACCCTATTTAAATTCACAATTCACAAATATTTGCTGTACCTTTCAACACAACTTTACACGAGAAAAATAGCGGCATGGAGGTCTGAACACCTAAGGGAACAACTTCATATATCGAATTGTAACTCAAGGCCATCTTACAAAATTTGAAAATAAAAATTACTTGGGATATTGACTCTCCTATCACAGGCATTAGTTCAACTTTTTCAGATTTCTATAGCCCCCCGGAGTGTCCCAACGACACTGATCAAACAACATGGCATCGGCAAACAACAACATGGCATCAGCAAACAACTACTAAAAACAAAATAAGCTCGAAACAATGGGAAAAGCAAAAGGCCCCTAGGTGAGCAAGACACTTTGATTAATCTAGACGAGCAAGTCCACCTAGTACATATTTGATCAGACTTGGTCAAAACAGCATTATAATTTGGATTAACAAATAACACGGGGAAAAAACTAAAATGAAATACAATATCAGCCGTTTCAAGAAAAAGATGATACATAAAGAAGTGCTGGCTGCCAGATTTAACCACTCTGCTTATATAAAGATATATAGTAAATACGAGGATAAATTAACAACAGAAGGCATACAAAAGGGTTTCCTTTCTTTAGGAAGTCGGATTCCAACTTCCATTATTGGCATGATTGCGAGAGGGAGATGGTTTTGGGTCTAATGGTATATTTAGCTGGTGAAATGAAACACTACCAAGTAAGGGCACCGATTTGAGTTTCTGGGCAACAGTGTATGATTTCAAACAGTTAAAATATCTACAAAAGGGAAACTGATCTGCAGCAACCCAGAATAAATTCAAGAACAAACAACTTGTCGACCCCAAACAAATTCCCTTCGAGATACAATTGATACAGCAAAGAGGTGGGGGTCGGAGACCATGAACAACATCAAATAATTCACTTACCACCCATCCTCCAGAAGCACACAAGTTAGACGATGACCTCAGGGGCTAGCAAATGCCCATCCTCAAATCACTGAAAATAAAGATTTAAATAAATAGGTATCAACCAATTACATAATATAAAACAGGTATGAAAAGTTATGTGTGAAGAGGCACCATGAAGATGAGCAGGGGGAAAAAAAATCTATAGATATCTAAGAAAGAGAAATACTACATTCAATATTAATTAATTTGAAAGAAATGGAATGAACTACGTCACAGTCCTCGTGCAATGAAGTAACTTAAATCTTAAAGGGAAAAAAAAAACGAGGAATATTTAATTTTTTAGATTGCACGCTAATCTCCTTTTTCCCCTTTTTTACTCACATATCTTCGAAACAATAAGCAAAAGCAGTTGTATTTCGCATTCCACAGCATTTACAATCACAACAGGTTACCATAATCAAATGTCATTATACTGAATTAACTCAAAACCGAAGACAGTTTAATGGCCTGTTGTGTCGGGTAAATCCTGTATCTTCAAACGAGAAAAAACGTAGCTGAAATACTCCCTATGCGATCTTAGACAACACGATTGGGGACAATCAATCGGGGGTTGACAGCAGCTTTATTTCGAATATCAATTCAACAAACCTTTCACACAAGAGTGAGAAGTACATAAACTAGGAACTTACAAGTTTCATTCGTCACCAGAATCACTAATACACATTCCTAGTGCCATGAGGACTGCTTGTAGCTATCCCACCCTCCCTCAGGCTCTTTCCTCTTCAAGATGCCACCTGGAATCTGGAACATTGCCACTTGCTCGTCCGCTAGGGCTTGTGAACCAGAAACAGACAGTTGCTTTGCTGCGAGAGACGAATGTTCATCTCTCCCCTCTATTTCTGGGCCTCCAGGCCCTGCATTAAGATCCAAACCCTGTTTTCCCCATTTCCTACCGCTCTCAGTGTTACTGTTATTGCTACCATCTGGAAGACTAATTACATACGGTCTTGTATAACTGGAAGAAACAGCACCAGCAGGCCCTAATAATTGGGGATGCACAGCAGGGAAGCAAAGCCTTCCACCAGATGATGAATCCAAGTACGTTGTTGAACCACCTGTAAATGTGGTAGGCGGCAAGGAGAAGCTGGTTCCATAAGAAAAAACTGGGTATTGAAATGACGTCGAAGGAAAAGGAACTGCTGGAGAAGCTGACAAAACAGATCCCCTGTAGACATCAGAAGCAAATGGGCTGCCACCACTAGGGGGTACCACCATCCTTTGTGGCCCACCAGCTGCAACAATTGGGAAAGGCTGCTCAGCTGGATAAGTGGTTCCTGTATGAAACCATGAGAAGTTCCCTGCTTCTGTTCTAAGACCAGAAACAGGGGGTTGAGATGGCACGCTACTCTTGGCTTGCTTAGAAAATAGTGCTGGCTCCACACTCACCTCATCAACAGCAGGCCCATCATTCAAATCAAAGTCTCGTCGAACACCTATCTCACTGCTTGGAGCACCCCCAGATGATGATTTGAACTGCAAAATTGGACTATCTTTAGTCACTGAGAAATTGCCCATATCAGAATTCCCATCAACTTGATTCAGATCAAGACCAAGTCCTCCAGAAGACCGAACAGATGCAAGAGGAACAGCCTGATCGCGGGCCAAATCATGAGTATTAACTGGAACAGAAGCAGAACTTGTCTCCTGACCACCATGATATCGAGACGCCATATCCTCTAGAGCTCTTTCATCGGGTACATTCAAATCAATATCCAATAGCAGGCGTCCTCGCTTTCCAGCAGTGGAGTCAGAGTGCGAGATGTTTGTAGCACCAAGAGGCATATCCAGAACCTTTCTGGGCTCAGCAGGACGAAATGCACTTGTAGCAGCTGATCCCTTCCAACCAAGTTCCCCCTTGCTCCGCAATAGATCATCAGGTGGAAGGAATGGTCCTTTTGCAGCAGCAGCCACAGTGATTGAAGCAGGAAGTCCACTGGAGACGGAAGAAACAGGTAAAGGAACCGGACTAATCAAACAACCTGAAGGTGAGCATCCAGGTGCTGGGTTCTTTGGCTCCCCAGTTTTCCCTTCATCAGCATTGAATCCCTCATTCAAATCGAACTCCACCTTTGCATCTGCATCTAAACCCTCACCAGCAGACATTGAAGAAGCATCTGCAGTTGTTGATGTACATTCCTCAGCTTCATCTTTTTCCAAGCCAGTCGACTTGGAAACTCTGGACCTCACAAGTTGTTCTGCCTCTTGCGCCTCATTTGCAGAAGACAACTCGTGAGCCACTGGTTTGCCAAGTTGTTCAATGTTTTTAGCATCCACACACTCATTATTTTGATGAGTAACAACAGAACTTACACCAGCCGTAACTAGATTCTCTGAGGTTGCAGGAGCATTAAAGTCAGCAGCCGTTCTTTGATTTTCAGGTTTAGTATCCAGAGTATCAGGCTTTTCCATCTTCATTTCAAGGGCTTTTTCTGAAACCAAATCTTTGCCTGAACCAGAAGGTGACACCTCTTCAAAAGTTTCTTTAACAGACTGAAATTTCACCACTGAGACGGGTAGCTTCTCATCTGTCTGCAGATTACCATCCATCCCTTCCCTCCGGCAACATTTCACCTCACTGTCTGTTTCTAAGGCTGGGCACGTGGATGACACTTCAACAGATGTAAGTTCGTTATTCGAGCCACCATCACTGACCTTATGTTCATGCAACAAAGAATCACTTCTGTTGTATTTAACATCTAAATTGCCATCAATGTTTACTCCACCAACTGCCAATTTCTCTTGGGTGGGTTTGCTGCCTTCACTATCTGCCCCTTCCATTTTCTCACACGTCTTCGAAGGGGAGGCAAGGACAGGAGCTATAATATTATCATTTGATTTTCCATTCCTTTCTTTATTGCCTTCAGCTTGCTGAAAATCTGTACTGGAAGACTCTATACGCTCAGTGTGCTCAGATGCAGGTTTCCCTTCAGAGAGTAGCAAGGATTTATTGTCTCCATCCTTGGCCCCCCCAGCATTACCACAGTCACTACCATGCTTTCTATGTTCATCACCAGCACCAGCACCAGACTGAATTTTGTTTCTAAAATGGTCGTCTGCAGGTAATAGTTTCACTTTGGAGTCATCGCCTGTCTCTACTGGGGTGTTTCTTTGTGGAGAACCAGTGGGAGAAACCAAACCAGATTTTGAAATCTCTCCAGCAGCAACACTAGCGAGCAGATTCATACCAAGATCGTCAGGAGCAGACACGGATATATTACCTTCAGAATACTTCACACAACTTTCAATTAAAGCATGCATAGAACTGAAGGAAGCCTCCTGCAAATTCCCAGATTTATGTTCGTTTCCTGATGATGAGGATGCAGTTTTTGTTACTTCTACAGCCTTCTTGCTTTCATCACCAGTCCTACAACGCTCTTCATCAGTCATTGTAGCAGGTGACACATCACCTTCATCAGAGGCAGTCAGCACATCTTTAAAATCATTACTTTGCCAAGACTCGGCATTAACATCTGAGCCAACTGTAGCTCGGTAAGCATCGCTCTTTTCCTTCAAGCTACGATCAAACTGATCATGCTTCTCTGGAAGCACAGGAGATGAAGCTCTGCTACTCATGATTGAAGGGTCTTCAAACGAACCTCCACTATTTTGTGCAGGACTGCGTCCTCGATTTGGAATCTTGACAATCAATTTATGACTATTACCCTCTACAGTAGCTCCATCAACTATCCTTTCACTTGTCAATCCAGAATGTGATAATTTATCTGCAGCTACATCCTTGTGCAATGAAGAATTTCTGCTAGTCCAACTTTCCCTTTGACTTCCAGATGGGGAGCCTTGGAATCCATTTACTGATTTTCGAGTTCGTGAAGAGCCACCAGATGCCTTATTCACATTCATTGAACCAGCACTTGAGCTCCTAGCCTCATCCTTCCCAGAAACACCGGTTCGAGCATGGTCATTAGAGCAAGATTGACTGTTGTTGTGGGACTGACTAGAACTGCTGCTTTTCTCATCCCTCACGGTTGTCAAAGGAACATCAGACATGCTACCACCAGCACCAGCATTTCGAGGATGCCCATCTTTTAAATTAGTACTGGCTGATGCAGGTGATGGTACTGATTTCATAGAGCCTGGAGAGGCAGAAGCAGATCTGGTAGTACTCTCCCCGTGGACAGGCTTAGCTAAAGGAAGTTTAGCAACCTGAAGCTGTGTGATTGCATTCTTGAAGACATAATCCGAAGATCCACCTGATTGTCTGTTTCCAACTTCAGGACGTGATCTACTAGGCCATGAGACAACCTGATTTGTGCCAGACTTCACATCATTGATATTCATTTCAGCTTCGACACGCTTCTTCCATGTATCAACCAGACTCCTGGATTTTTTCTGGATTTCAGAGTTTTTATGAGATCTCAAATTATTCACAGATTTTCCAATATTACACGTTTGCAAGGCCTGGAGATTCACGGGCAGCTTTTCAAGTGCACGAAGTAAAACCAAGAGAAACTCCTCAATGGATTTGTCACTATCCTTGGATACACTAATGTCGCCAACTTTTCCTTTGTGGAACTCTTGCAGCCACTCATCAAATACAGGCAGACCTCGAAGCTGCACAAATTGACTGAGGCAATCAAATTTATCTGTGGCTGCTATAACTCCAGCAAGAATTGACCGGCGAGCCAAATCTATTTTCTTCTCACTTCTATCAGGCAGCATGAGCTGCACGAATCTCTCAACTCCTTCCAAGTCAACAAGCCCCCCTTTTTCCGTTATTTTAGTTATCTCAGATTTTAATAGGTTTTCATGCCTACAGTGACCGGAATCCCCATCATCTGTTTTGGTGATGCGTTCCCGTTTGACAGGCTCATTACCCTGCTCTCCTCTCTCTCTTTTCTTTCCCTTCACTTGAGAAGAAAAGGATGATACGCTGTTCTGGATGCTCTCTGCCCCAGCTTTTAACTGCGAAGTTGATGTTGGACCGTTTGATGGCTTTGGAGATCGGCCACCTGACTGTGCTGTTGCATGCATTTCTACTCGAGTTTTATATAACAACTGGTCTACTTCTTCTTGTCGTTCCTGTCAACAGTAATGACATCAACAAACTATAGCAAAGATTTGCACCTATGATAGGGAAATGCAAGCTATGAAAGAGAATCAAAACTCACATTAATATAGTCTTTATCAGTTAGCCACCATAAACGCTTGTTTGTGATGTCATAAAGACGTCGGCACACAAAAGACGAAATCCCAGAAGGAAGGTCAGCACCTTTAGGAAGAAATGCAACTTTACAAGGATGAAGTAACGATGCAGCAGGAATCTCATCCTTATGAAAGGAATAGAAAATTTCATTCGGTGCAGCATCCAACAGGATGCCTTTACCGAGCTTTACTTCAGCAGGTCGATAAAGCCAATTTACACCTAACTTCAACTTATTCTCTTTGCCTGTTATTACCCAACGAATTATTCCAATGAAAGGTGGAGAATCTTGAGGAGGTTTAAACAGAGCACAATCACCAATATTGATCTTGCGTCCGTCCTATGAAGGGAAGAAACAAGAGAAAAAATATAGGAAACTTGCTCATTATCTTGGAATTATGATATAAACATAGTACAAAAATTTCATTAACAAACAGAAGATCTATATAAAAAATATAACTACCAATAACAAGCATAGTTACATATTAAAATCTGTTCTCAATTAAAAAGCACTCTGTCATCATTAAAAGTTTTCATTTTTCTCATATCAAGGGGTATAATATAGTTCCTTTCAGAAACAGAAGCAGTACCATATCTATTTAGGGATTATCAATAATATGATTTGTAATACTATTATATACTCCTATTTTACATTCGCAGTCTTTTTCCTTTTTTAATGATGTTTGATGACAAAGCAATAAACTATGGTACATAAAACTTTCATAATTATTAAAACGTGCAGAACTTCTTTTTCTTGCCCATATAATATAAGCAACGTCCCTTTTTTTTTTTTTTAACACTTCTCGTCTTACTCTTCATAGCCTCAGCTCCTCCCTCAATTATATAAATCAGGTATCCATAAATGCTAGTTATATGAAGACTTCTATGCAGTATGATCCCTTGAAAGCAAGAGGTACAAAATATAAAAAGCTCGCACTCTATATTTCTATCCCCATAAACCGCAAGCTTTCAATTTAAAACTCGTCCAGTGGAAAAAAAATGATGAAAGAGTGATCAAAGGAAAAGTTATGCTTATATGGGTAGTTGAAACTGAATTAGCTCCAAAATAACAAGCTACTCTAATGATTCTGCACTTTACAATTAGAAATACATAAATTACTCCAAATTTCCAACTCTTCTCTCCACACCCAAGATTCACTCGCATTTCACAAATTGCCTCCATTTCCTTATCTCCATTATCTAGTATTAACGAGCCAAAAATCATCATCGTTTCGCCCCCAAAATCGGGTGTATTTCACACCTAAGCTTCACTTAAATTTCACAACTTGTCTTGGTTCCTCAACTACCAATCAGCTAAAATAAAATCACTATTGCTCGCCCCCCTAAATCAGGTTTGTTTCTTCAATTCAACCTCGTTCTACCGTGAGATACTTCTCAAAACAAACGACCCAAAAATTTTAATCCTCCGGAGAACCTCAAAGCCCCGAATCTGACTCAAAAAACAAAAACATAAAAAAAGACCCAGATAAAACAACACATAGAAAATTGAAAACCCACCCAGGAAAAACGACGAAAAAGTAAAATAGATATACATATCTATAACAAAATCAAACCTTTAAAAACGAATTTGGGGAAGAAGAAGAGGTGGAAGAGGAACCATCTGCTGCGACGACTACACGTGAGGGGACTGTCCACATGTGCCGATTCCGTTTCCTTTCCTCACCACCACCGCTCCTCCCATGCATAGCCTTGCATTTTCCCCAATTCCAGCCTCGATCCCGCCCTCAATCCCGACGAAAATCATCAATCCCAATCCTAATTTCCCCCACCCCAACCCACCCCACCAAGAAAAATCTCCACTTTTCAACCGATTTCTCCAATTCCGCACCACCGCAACAAAAACCCTAGATCGATTAATCGAAATCAGCAAACCCTAAGCCCGTTTTCGACGAATTTCACCAAAAAAGCAAATTATTAAAAAAAAAGAAAAACCTAATTCCACGCGATTTCGATTCTTCTCTCCGCCAAACAATCAATCCAATCAGATCCAATTGAGAGGTCCAGATTTCGAGCCGCCTTTCGATCCAATTGTGACGAAGAGTGAGAGAGAGAATTTAGAGAGAGAAAACGAAGAGAGAGAGAGAGAGACGGCAAAAAGGAAAGGTGTACTTGGTACTTGGAAGAGATAGCAGGGTTCGGGCAGGCGGGCAGAACGGGCAGCCCAAACTGGGAGAGGATGATAGCACCACTCGCGGGTGACAATGTAGTGGACGCGTGTTTTGCCAAAATAGTTTTGGAGTTTTTTTTTATAAAAAAACAAATTTTAAAAAATAATATTTGAAAAAAAATTTTAAAAATTTTTTAATAAAATTTATTAATATAGATTTTATTTTGACATTATTAAATTTTTATATAATTTTAAAAAATTATTTTATTTAAATTTATATGTATAAGATTACAAATTTTTAAAATTTAAAATTTATCATAAAATTTTTAAAAATATAAATAATAAAAAATAATAATAAGAAAAAAAATATTAAAAATTTTATTTTTATCTCCAAAATAGCTACTCGACCAAACGGTTTCTTATGGTAAATATAATAATTAAAAATAAAAAATAATAATGTGTGACTGGACTTCGGCAACCAGGTGGATGTGTTGACTCATTTGAGCTATTTGACTTTTGATTTTGATTAAGCCAGAAATAAAAATAGATTTCCAAGACCGCATGATTAGTCTCTTAACTTTAGGTTATAACATAAAAAATACCTTAATGTTTATATAATATGATTTCAAATAGCCGCAAGCAAGTTGATAAACCAACCGGATACCCAAGATATAAGACCAAAACATATTTAGTACAAGTAACCATACTCTAATTCATTTATCATAAACAATGGTACTCTAAAAAATAAGTAATCGTTTTGTATATTTTTCTTTGCATTTTCAACTCCTAAAAATTATAATAAACGGGATGGGAGAACTGGCATCTTTTTATATTAAGAGAAAATACTCTTAAATCTTAAGATCAATAATCATATTCTAATCTATTTATTACAAATAATGATAGTTTATCTGTGAATAATAATCATTTTGTGATTTTTTTTTTTTGTGTTTTTAACTTCTCAAAGTTATGATGAGTGGGGATGCAAGAACATGCTTTTTTTTTTATTAAGGATAAAAAATTTAAATTTTAAATTTAATATTTTTGATGAGTACTGTTTTTGAAATTTGGATGTTTTGTAATTTATAGTAAATTACTTTTATAATAATAGAGAATTGAGCAAGTATGGGGAGGTGGGCAACTGGGTGGGGGATGGATGGGGTGGGGCCAGTGTGTGTGATGGAAGGGCAAACATGTAAATAAGAGAAGTAAACATTCAGAGAAGGAAGGGGCATATATTATGATGGGAGAAGTTAAGGTTGTCTTGAGTTGTTCCAACACACATTACTAAAAGTAAGAAAAAGGGTGTTGATGTAAATGGGTCTGTTTCCTGGCAGCAACTTTTATTTTTATGACCTTCTTGCTTAAGTAAGCATGACCACTGCCTTCTATTCTCTATATATCTCTCTCTCTCTCTCCACCCTTTTAACATCATAACCCCCTCTTGTCCTCTTGTTGGTTTCAGGCCAAAAAAAAAAAAAGTGCCTCTTTTGTTTTCTCTTTATTTAGTTGTTTTGTTTTTACTTTGGGGAAATGCATGTGGGCTCTTGAGGTTTTCAACCAACCAACTAATTAGTGAGAATCAGAGTTGGTGGTGTTGAATGTTAGTTGCAGGTTTGTCAGAGCAACCAAAGTACTTTTTATGAGTTTCACAAGCAAAAACTGCCATTCTTTTTTTTCTTATCGCCCGAATGTTAGGGGTAAAAAAAAAAAATTGGGTTAATAAGGTACAAGTTTTTAAGCATGGGCGTAGCTTGCAATGAATGCCACCAAATAGTCATTGTGCTTAAATTTAGGGTTTTTTTTATATAAAAAGTTTTTAATTTTAAAAAATAAAAAATTATTTAGACTTATTTATAAAAATAAAAAACTGTTTGAAGGAATAAAAAAATTTTTTTTTCTAGAGAAAATTCTTTTTATATTATTTAAAAATAAAAAATTTTGAATATTTAAATATGTTAATTTAAAAAAATCTATTTTTTTAAAATAAAAAATTTTTCATTTTTTAAAAATGGAACCCTCAAACAAACATATCATTAGTTGACCATTTTGTTGTTGAATGCTAAACATTTCCATAATTGACCTAACTATGGTATAATTAATTATGCAAATAATTTATAAGCATCAAATAATGGATAAATCAATTTAGACCCGTTAAAATATATGTAATTTTTTAAAATTTTATTACTATCAAAATTTCAACAATTTAATTTTTTCATTCTTTTTTACCATCCAACGTTTGAAAATATGTTGTATGATGCAACCATAATTAGTTATGATCATACGGCACATACTATTCGGTTTGACGCATGTGGTTTCTAACATCCTTTTATTTTGCTTAATTTCAAATTTGACTCCCAAAAGTAGGGGGTTGCTTCGCTTTGTCCCTTGCATCTCAAACTAGGACAAGTTCATCAAAAATTACAAATTAAATACTTCCGTAATTGAAAAATCATTTTTTTTTGTATGATTTTGATCATGTATGCTTGGTGAGTGATTAAATTCTTATAAAGCTGCCCTATGTCAACCTATCTCATAACCCATGCGTGATAAAAATCGTTTAAGATCAATATCTATATTATTAATTTATTTTTTCATACATATTTTAAATTAATTCACTTTTTCATCTGAAACAGTTTATTTTTACCTGACATATATTTTAAAACTCAATCATTTCTATCCTCCAAAATAAAGAATCTAACCATTTTCAAACAAGCCCTTATAATAGCTATATAGAGGTTCTTTAGTTCAATATAAAAGCTTTTTGGCCTATTTAGTCAAAATTTTTAGAAGTTGATTTTGGTTTTCTGAATCCAAAAACTATTCTTAAAAATATTTGGATGATCTATTAAAAGAACTTCCAATCTCTAGAGAAGCTTGTAGTCAAAATTAAAAAATATGATCTCTGAAAATAACTCTTATGAGGAGACTTGAAAACATGTATAAACCATAGCTTTTTTTTTTTTTAATTCAAAGAAATCATAGCTTTTACTTTTCTTATTTTACTGACTAAAATCAAAAGCAAAATCTCTATAAAACAGGCTCTAAGCAAGTTAATTTAAGCCAT
This sequence comes from Antiaris toxicaria, assembly GCA_035233585.1. Taxonomy (NCBI): domain Eukaryota; kingdom Viridiplantae; phylum Streptophyta; class Magnoliopsida; order Rosales; family Moraceae; genus Antiaris; species Antiaris toxicaria. Next base: position 7,413,426 of record CP141155.1, read on the forward strand.
ACACCTAGCAATAATTTCATTTCATATGTGACTCTTAGTCTCAAAATGGCCTCTGCCAAAAATTTGTCCACTGACCTTCCATTTCCCCCTTTTCTGGTTAAACTCGTCAAAAACATGTTTTGATCTGTTTTTTCTCAAACAATGACCATGTCTGGCCTGAGCTATTGGCCCCAAAATGGGGAGGACAAAACAGAAAGAAAACACTGCCAAATTCACTAAACACACTTTTGTGTCAATTTCATACGAAAAACCAACTTATCATTCCAATCTAAAAGTGCACGTGTTGGTTGGGAACTTAAATGCTTCTGAATGTCGAAACTGGTACATGCTGGACTGCAATATTGATTGGTGCTATAATGGTGCTATAAGAGACTGAGCAGAAAGGTACTGTTACTAGAAAAGGAAAGTTCAACTGACCTTCATACAAATTTGGTCAGGTTTTAACTGCGAGTCGTCAGATTTTAAGTGTTTCATAGACAAGCTAAGATAGGAGGGGGGGCAAAAATGATAAAAAAAAAAAAAAAAAGTTATTTCCCATACCAACAGAAGGTGATGTGGGCCATAGTGGGAATGATATGACCACTCAAAGACAGCTCATTTTGATGTTCCATAAAGCCACCAAGGCACAAGTAGAGTTGCAATGTTTGCCCAATAGTTATCACTTTTAATAGATAATGCTACTTTTGCATTTAAACTATAGAACTGTAATTAATATAGGTAGATATACTTTGTTAAAGTTCAAAAGGAAGAGGCATATGATGTAGAAGACCAAAACTTCAGTCCTTAGCATAGAAAATCAAACTCTATAAGCTGTTTTTGCAAAGATCGATTTTTTCTCTTTCCAGCCATATCGCCTGATTCTAACTTAGAAAATTCCGCCAAGATAGAAAAGACGCCATTGCTAAGTTCATAAACAGGTTACTGATGGTCCTTCCACTCCATAGGGGAATATGTTGCTAATTGGTCTAAATTCATTGATCCTAAATTCAGAACACGAAGGTAACATTACGGAACGCTGACATACCCAACAGAGAGAATGGTTGAATAGAGGAGAAGCCAGAAACCATCACAAGGCATTTATCATCCTCTTCATCTCAGCAGACCTTCTTGGATCAGGTTCTTCAATTGCGCGCTCTGTAAGCACGTGCTTGATACGACACATGGACTTCCTCACCTTATTTAAATAAAACAAGTAATCATCGAGAATAAATAAGCATTCTTGTGTGAGGAAGATATCGTAAAGGGAGAGGCTAAAAAAATATATCGTACTACTGACAATTGGTGTTTTTATTTTATCTCATGTTTTTTTTTTTTTTCCTTTTAATAAGCTTGACTAATGATTCAAATATGCTAGAAAAAGATCACTATGTGGTATGTCTGGCCTTAGCAGTTAATGTGAATTTTGACATGCAACTTGAACCATCATAATTCACAACAATCGACAGTAATTAAAACCATTTAAATTTTGAATATAAGGAGATTGAACATCGAGTATTAGCAGAATTCCAGTGTGCCAACAATAAACTTTAATGCAAATTCTGCTAGCAATTTGGAGATATTATCCAAATTCATAACACAAATTTTGAAGAATGCAACAATAACACCTTATTGGAATCAGAGATTCACATATTCGACAATACCTTTTACTCTAAGTTAATGCGTATACAACTTTATTGGCAAACTCTCAAATCCTTTTGTGGTTCAACTGTTTCAGTACCGCCTAAAAAAAACCATTTTCACCTTTTTTCTGGTTCAGATGGATAACCATTTATAGTGGTTTTCACTAAAACTAGATGTTTAAATTACTATTGCACTTTTTTGAGAATGGATATCAATTGTGGGCCAAAGACTAGTATATGAATATGTACCAGTGAACTGGTTATCTTAGGGTAAAAAATTACTACCCATAAAGTTGATTGAAGAAGAAGAAGAAGAAGAAGCAAAACTGATCCAACTTTTGAGATCTATGACATAAATCAAGGTAGAAAGTTTACCTTGGGAATTCGCTCAGGATTTGGAAAGCGAAGATTCTGCGAATGAAGCATCTGTCGTTGGGTCATCAGCATGTTTTTCTCCTTCAACAGGACATACCATAGCTTTTGAAGGTCATCCCACGACTTCAAACGCAGTTCAGAAGCTTTCCAACTACGACCTGCCAATTGCAAATTAGTATTGTCATTTATTTATTTGATATCATCCAGGGCAACTTATCAAAGAAAGAAAAACTTTCAATATCTGTTGTGGGGCAAAAATTGACAACAAAATTAGGTTCACATACCAGAGAATAGCGATCAAGTTGAGGTTTTCAATTCTTCGGTACAAGTGAACTGAACTAAACTACAAATTACAAAGCAACATGCTGAAGAATGACTGCCATGACCCTTTTTTTTTTTTTCATAACTCGAAATAATCATGAAGCATTTCATTGCTTACTATGCCCTTTCTCAACTCTAGATGCCTAGGCAATTCTGATTGGTCAATATAACATATTTCAATGCCTTTTCTTTTCCCATTGGCTCCATGATTCGTTCAAAACTTATGCTTTTAGGAAATTTGTAGAAATTTATTATACAGCAGACTTCGATATGAAATAAATTTAAAATCTTCATTTCCCTTAATTTACACGGCGATACAGTCTTATGTGTTCCATTAAAAGTAGATGTTCCATACTGTAATATTGCCTAACCATCCAAGAAAAGAGTTCTTAGCAATAGCACCTAGCATAAGTTTGTGAGGAAAAGGATAACCAAACAACCTATAAGCAAAAGCAATAGAATTGACTCTAGTTTCAATTAAAGAGGAATGTACCATAGACAACTGGTTTATCATCCTCTGCGCTTCTGTCTTTCTCGAAGAACTCCTCAAGAGGGTTGTATCCGGTCCTAACCAAAGATGTAGCAGCTGCGGCGGCAGATGAAGTCTCCGACTTAGCTGCGGCAAGGAGAGTTCTCCCAAAGTATCTCGATAAAAACATGATTCCGGTCTGAGTTGCTGCATAGGAGAGTGAACTCTATGATAATTAGAAAACAAAAGAACAAAGAAGGAAAAACATAACATCATTTTTTATAAAGAATCAACACTCATTTTCGTACTTCTACCGAAAAAACTCTTTTATCTTTCTCATAGACACTTTTCAGCAATGGCCCCTATTTAGAAGATGATCCATAATCATCATTTTGGCTAAAATGACACCAATGTTTAAAATAGCGCAATCGGGTATTAAGCGTTTTGAGGCGTAAACCTCAACATAAAACCCTAAATTAAGCTGAAACAATATGGTAAATCAAGTAGTAGGTAGAAATCATAATTTAGCATCATAAAAAGTCTAAAGTAAACAAGCCTAAAAGAAACACAAGCAGCAAACAAAGGTGAATTTTCAAACATAGAGGAGCAACCAAGAATGGAGGATTTTCAAACAGTAAGAAGCAGAAGCAGTCAACTATAACGTTTGATTCAGCGTATTCTTCTTCTTCTAGGGTTCCGTTCATTTTCATCACCAAAGATCGGCTGATTTGGGCTTTATACATATATATATATATGTTTTCCCTGAAAAATCCAGCCTTCGGCCTTTGGTCTTTGGCTGGAAACCTCTGAAAATTGAGGCTGCGCCTCTCAATATTGCGCAATAAAACACTTATTTTGCCTTCAGCGGAAGAGAAACTAAGTGTTTTTTGGACATTAACTAAGGAAAAGTATCTCTTTTGGGCTAAAAAAACTCCAGAATCGAGTACTAAAACAAGTATTTTCTACTCTATAGACTAAGAAGAACCATTGTATTTAGGGCTGTACATAATAACCAAGGCCGACGGCACACCGACCAAGACCGTCCAAAACTCAACGCAGAAAACCGACGCCGGCGGCTTGAAACCTTCGGTTACCGAAACCGACCGAACTAGTGCTGGTAGCTTTTTTCTTCTTCTTCTTCTTCTCCGATGCCACTTCCTCAGCCGGCGGCTCTGCAACTCTCTCTCCTCGGTAAAAGATAACAACATAGGACTACCTTACCCCAGCCCAAGCCCAAACCCAACTCAACGAAACCCAATTTGGTTTTTTTTTTTTTTAATAATAACAAAAGACTGATAAACAAACGTATTACATAAAATATATTATTACTTTATATATTAAATATATTTTATATTCAAATAAAAAATATTTATTTTATGTGAAGATATAATAAATATTTAAATGAATAATATTTAAATTATATTTTAAAATTAAAAAAATTGACGTAATTAATAAAAATAAATAAATAAAAGATAAAAATATATGATATAAATGAATTTTAAAAATTTTATTTTTAAAATAGTGAGACGTTATAGAAAATTATTATATTTAAATATAAAATATTTAGGATTAAATAAAAATTATATTATATTTAAGTATAATATAAATGTAAAACAAAAATAAATATTCTTTAAATAAAAAAAATACTTATTTATTTATATTATATTCATATTATATTTAAAATATAATATTGTTTTTATTTAAATATGAAAAAATTATATTCATATATTAAATTTTTTATAATTTAAATTTAATATAATTAATATTTTTTTTATTTTTTTATTTTTATCAATTATATAATTTATTTTTTTCTCATTTTTTTTAATCGTATTTTTATCAATCATATTATATATAATATAATTTAAATTTTTTTTATTTACATAATTATTATATTTAAATATAATACAAATAATTTTTATTTAATCACACGTTATATTTAATACATTATATTTAAATATAATATAAAAATAATTTATTAATAAAACACAAAAGAATGCCAGCTTACGAGCTTTCTGCTCCTTCAACGTGCCGTTCTAAAGATATGACCTGAGCACTTCAAATGTACTCAATTGTTCTCCCTTATTTGTATTAAGCATTGGAGCCGTTTCTCCGCCGCCGCAACGACTTCGGCAGCAACCGCGGCAGAGAAAGCCATGAAGAAAAACGAGGCGGTGGCGGGAGGTTCTTAGGGCAGAGACACGCCGGGGAAGAGGCTTCTGAGCCTGGTGTACACGAAACGCAGCGCCGTAATTGCCATCAACAAATGGAGAGAGGAAGGCTTTGCGGTCCACAAGTTCGAGCTTAACTTCGTCGTCAAGGAGCTCCGCAAGCTTCGCCGCTGCAAGCACCCCTTGAGGTCGTCTTCTTCTTCTTCTTTGAAAATTCCATGGTTTCTACTAAAAAAATTGCAGAGCAGTTTCTTGTGTATCAGCTAGCTAATTACAGAGATATTCACTTAATTTTAGCGTTACCTTAGTTCAGCATAGAAGAAATGTGTAGGATTTTTGATACTTTTACGTACTTGCCCTTGGAATTGATTCTATGAAGTAGTTTTACCTGCTAATGGGATTTCAAATTTGAGGAGGTGATTGAACCCTTTATTTATTTTTTTATTTTTTATTTTTTATTTTTTGTGGAAGAAAGTCTTATCATTCATGTTCCAACCAATAAGATGGAACTTCGAATAAAATTTATACTTGGATTCTTATTTGTATATATATGCATGTATTCGTAAAACAACACAAATTGAGTTGACCGCGACATTAATTTAAAAAATACTTAGCATAACACATGGTGAACTTGAAAGATTAGTATTGTTAGTGTAAGCCACATTTTCTATACATTAATATGCAAAATAGATCTTTCAGATTCATTATGTGCAATATTACGTTTTTCTTGAATCATTGTTTCTTGTTACTCATTTAATGTTACATCGGAGAGATCTCACACCTGAAGGAATATTAATATGTATGTGCATATATATAATTAAATATATATATGTATGGAAATAACATAACATGATCAGAGTATTCGAATCAATGGGAAGCTCAAATTCATTGTTCTTTTCACTCGCTTCTCCTTTTGGAAGTATCTTTGGGGGAGATTGTGAGAAATTCGTTTTCGGTTGTAAAATTAGTCCTATAATTGTTGAGGAAGTGATTTTAGGGTGCTGAAAATCGATACCAAACTGGACATATGATATGGTAGATGATTTCGGATATATTTATATGTTTCATGGCTGTGAGACTTGGTGAGGATATTGTGAAATCTGCTGCTGGTGTCTCATATTTTACTCTCTTTGTTTGATTCGGAAAACAGATATGTGAATAAATGACAAAACAGAAAGATATCAAAGTTGCAAGTGGGTGACTATGCCGTTCACTTGGACTTGGTTGCCAAAGTTCGCGGCATAAACAGCGCGGAGCAGTTCTTGAAGGATATGCCTGGTTCAATGGCAGACCACTCCACACATTCAGCCCTTCTTAACAGCTATGTACAGAACAACTTGTCTGACGAAGCTGAGGCTCTTATGGCAAAAATGTTGGAATGCGGTTTTGTGAGGAACCACCTTCCTTGTAACCACATGATATCTCTTTACCTCGCAAGTGGGCGAGTAGAGAAGATTCATGGAGTGGTTCAGGAAATAACGAAGCATATGTTCTTACTTACATCTATTGATCGCAGCCTGTGCGAAACAGCATGATGTCAAAGCTGCAGAAAAGGTTTTCCATAAGCTAAAGGAGGCGAAGTTAGACCCTGACTGGGTAGCATGCAGCAGCTTAACCAACTTGTATGTGAAAAGTGGGTTCAGCTCAAAGGCTGCATCTACTTTGAAAGAGATTCTGAGAAGGATTTCATTCATTAAGGCTACCTTGGTTCTTGCCATTGCAATTATGATTATGAAAAAAAAAAAAAAAAGATATTAATGCATTATATAACTTCTATGGTAAAATCTTTGAAAACCCAACATATCTTCTTAATTCACATCATATAACTAAAGGCTTCCAATCATTAACAAACTCTCGTTATAGTCTCTAAACCGAACCAGTCTAGTGCTTGTTTGGACAGTCCGGCGATGTCTAATAAAATTCGATTATTGACTCGAGATGTTTAATTTTAATGTAAAAAAGTTAGAAACATAATAATAAATCAACGTTATAGATGCGAATTATTTTTTATGATTTTAATTAGTTGATGTCACTAACAAGTAAAAGCAAGGGTGAAATCCTACGCACCGGACTGTTGCTAGACTAAGCAGTCTAGCTGAAATGGAGCCTATATATAAAAACTCACTCGTCCAAGCATGTAGAACACACCAACACATTTACGCTAATGGTTTCACAACAAAGGTAATTGGGGTTGTACAAAAATTAATGGAGCTTTGAGCTTAATATGCTATTACTAAGCAATATTTCGGGTTGAGAAGACGCATTTTTCTTCTGAGCATTATACGTTGAATAAGCACATTCGTAGCATATTTCTTCAAACTTTCCACCTTAGACCACGAACATAATCATTTAATCATGTCTTATCCTAATCCTATCCATTTATCTCATACAGCTCCTTTAGAAGTCAATCACGTCTGCCTCCTCTCTTTCCTCTTCTTTTATCTTCTTTCTTTCTCTCACCTCCCAACATCCTCTCTCTTGTTATAGTCTGCAAAAGCAGCTTGGGCCTAATATCCCGTATCTATCACATTTCCAACTTCTCGCTAGCGCAGCATGGAAGGAGAAACACTATTTTTGATATCCAATGCTATGTCAGACATCCGACAATTCAAAACTGTTGCAAAACCTTTTCCGACTTCTCCACGGTTTTATGCTTATCCTTATTCACAACACTTGATGGGGAAGAAGAAAGAACTGATGCAGCTGGTCGGCGGCAAGTAGTAGAAGAAGAAAGAAGAACTGATGGAGAAAAAGGAAGGGGACGGGTTCAACGTCTCTTTTTTTTTTTTTTTGAAAGTAGGGTTTAACGTTCTCAAGAGTGTTTAAGGTGTCATTTGGCACACACATCTCATTTTAATTTCATTCAAATACAATACAATTTTACACCAAGTACAAATTTTGTAACAGTGCTACGAAAACAATTACTATTCAAAACATTTTTAAAACAATCACATCAACTTTTCAACTCCACTATTTATCTCTACTTTTACCAATCACATCAACTTTTCAACTCTAAAATGTTTTTTATACAAACACACATTTCATTCAAATACAAAACAAATACTTTTCAACCAAATATAACATTCAAAAAACAAATTTCATTCAAATACAATCAAAATGTAATGCGTTTACCAAACGCCCCCTAAATCCAATAAAAGTATTTCTAGCCAACAAAATCAATAGAAGTAGAGTTTTCTGGAATTGCAGCTTGAATTTTGGAATAAAATAAGGGGTATATGTGTAATTTTGACTGTCATGTCAGCTATTCAATAAAAAAGAAAAGAAAAAAATAAAGAGTAAAAATATAAGGAGGTAAATTAATTAAAACCAATTTTGGGAGAGATCATTGAGCTAAATTTCTCTTTATTGAGAGCCCCCAACCCTAGCGACTCTAGGGCTTTTTAAATTATTCAATACAATGTAGATATGTCTCAGACAGACTGAACAAAGCTCAAACCGAGAATTGTTTAAATCTATATATTCAATTTGGTTAAAACCACTGATGGTGTCGGTACTGATATGAAATTGCAATAGAAAAATGAGATTTCATTGAGATAAATTGTGTTACTCCGTTTTTGGCTCGATTGCAGCAGTGTAGTGATCAAAGTTTTCATTTTAGTCACAGAATAGCTTGCCAAGTCTTGAGACAGTTTTATCTGATAATGGCAATTTAATTGATATTCTTTCACAAGTAAATGTTCTTAAATCTATTTTTATAATTATGTTTTACTTATAACATTTAAAGTAGTAGAAGACTATCTCTAGTGCAAATATCAATCTAAATAATACACTATTTCAAATATTATATCGATTTTTTTGTCATAATTATAAAGTTTTAAAACTTATAAAGTTGAACTCTTTTTTTAGTTTTGAATAATTTGAGAATTGTAATTCTCTATCATTAAATGAAAAAGTGAACATATTAATCAAACTGTATTGAAAACGTGAAATCGAATTCAAGTAATCTCATTTCTCTGTTAACATTTTCTAACTCATCTTTGCAATGTTAAAACTGAAATATCTGTACAAAACTGATTATTTATGTTTGACCAACCATGATTTGATTTGGTTCTTGATTAACATTTGCAATTTTCAATTTAATTACTTGTCATATAGTTTTGGTTTACTACTGATTGTGAGCTTTAAAAGATTTCCCTTTATCTGCTAGGATGTCAATCAGATGTGTAGAAACAGACAGTCAAAAGCTAACAAAAACTTAAATTAAAATCTCAAATAAGCAAGCAAACAATAAGTACATAGTTAAAGCTCAATTTGGCTCATAAAATTAGGACCATTTTGGCACTTAACATCATCTAAATTGGCGTTTGGCTACAAGAATGCAAGCATATCTAAATCCCACACAAAATCTTGACGTGAATAGAATCTATTTTATATCATATACAACAATTTTTTCCCAAACCAAACGCTTTAAGGTATCGCTTGGGAGGGATAATATGATGTTTAAAAAGGAAGCTCTAGTATCACAAACAAATTTGATTTCTCATAAACTAAGAGTTTTTAATAAAATATCCAACTTACATTCATTTTCCCTGGAAACTACTCTTAATCTCACTCTATTGTAGCTTTTAGACAGCTCGTTTCTTTCATTGGGGGTAAAAAAAAAAAAACATTAAAACAATTAAAAAAATTGACTTTTAACATGTACAAATATATACATTAGAAAGCCAGAATCATATTCTAACAATAACCAGATTATAGAAACTTCTTGTCCTGAAGAACAAACCAATGAAGCCAGAGAACCCAACAGAGTAGCAGATGCCATGATGACAAAAGACAACATAAAACAGTGCCTCCCAACATATGTATTCCCTTCTTTTAATGCTTCCTTGTCATACAAATACCCAATGACTCTCACAGAGAAGATGTAAGAGCCAATGCCAGCATGAGAAGATATGAGGCGGGCTTGTTGAATAAAAACGTTTCATATACTCGAACTAATATTGCTTCACTCAGGCCAAGAAACCCCTAACCAGGAAAAGAAAATATCACAACATAATTTCCTAATATGGCAGCAAGAAAGTAGCTTCAACCGGTGATGTTGGTAAACACAAATTCAACTATATTACTATATAAGAATTTGTTGGTCCTAAATAGCACAAGATTTTCTACCAGTTGAAAATTTAAAGTGATCCTCTGCGCTTCTGTCTGTCTCAAAGAACTCCTCAAGAGGGTTGTGCGGCAGCGGCTGAAGTCTCCGACTTAGCTGCAGCAAGGAGAGTTCTCCCGAAGTATCTCGATAGAAGCATGATTCCGGTCTGAGTTGCTGCATGGGAGAGTGAACGCTATGATAATTAGACAACAAAAGAACAAAGAAGGAAAAAATAATATCACTCTTTTAAAGAATCAACACTCTTTTTCATAGTTCTACTGAGAAAAAGAAAAAAAGAAAAAAGAAAAAAAAACTCTTTTCTCTTTTTCATAGACATCTTTTAGCAATGGCCCTTATTTAGAAGATGATCCATAATCACCATTTTGGCTAAAATGACACTAATATTTAAAGCACATTAGATAGCAGGTTCTTAAAATCTGCGGGAAAAAAAAAGGATGAAATAAACAATCAACTTAAAAGATAATTGTAAGATTGATCAATATAAACAGAAATCCATCAAAAGATAATTATCCAGTTTTGATTATATAATTTCTATATAATAAACTTCATTTGACTTATATATTATGGCTAATGAACAATCTCAAAAGTAAGTTGATCAACTATCAGTACAAAGCTATAAAAAAAAAAATACTTCTCCTTTTCTTTAGCTAATCACAATCAACCAAAAAAAAAACAAAACAAAACAAAATAAAACAAAAGAAATAACCATAAAAAATGGCAACTTTTTCTTTTCTCTTGCTTTTTTGCCTTCAGCTGAAGAGAAAATGAGTGTTTTTTAGGATATTAATCAAGGAAAAATATCTTTTTTGGCCTAAAATACTCCAGAATCGAGTACTAAAACATTGAGTTTTTAATAAAATGCACCGAGCGACGAAGGGAAGGGTTATTTTGGGCTTGATGGGTTCAAATAGTTGGCTATGTTGCCGATGAACGGGGCCCATTTCATCAAGAAATGGGCTCAAGTTGGCCTGCTTCAAAAAGGAGGCTGCTATTCGGCCTAAACTGTGCGGCCCGTTCACACTTTTAGTGCTTTGGAATCAGTTGGAGGGGTTTAGGGGAGGTTTTGGAGATTTTTTTTTTTTATTGGAAAAAAGTTATTTTAGAAAATATGTTTAAGAAAAAAAAAATATTTAAGGTAAAAAAATTAAAATTTTAAAAAAGTATCAATATGAATATTGTTTTATTTCTTTCGAAATTCTATACAATTTAAAAAAAAATCATCTTATTTGAACTTGTATACACAAAGTTATAAATTTTTAAAGTTTAGAGTTTACTATAGCGTTTTGAATATATAAATAGTGAAAAGTGATAAAGTATTGAAAAAAATGCATTTTGAATATATATGTTTTGGTGTCCTAAACTCCCGGAACCAATGATTTTCAAAAGAATATAAGAAAATAATTAAAATAAATAACAAGTTTTTAAAGTATTTATGGTAAAGAGCAAATTCATTAAGTAAATAAGAAATTTATTAAGTAAATGATATATTTGTAAAATATAATTCAATTATTTATTTTCATTTATTAGGTAAATGATGTATTTTCAAGATATAATTCGATTGTTTTCTGATATAAATGAAATATTTATCTGGTAAATCTATTATTTATCAAAAATATTCTAAAAACCTGCTGTTTATTTTAATCAATTTTTAAAAATCATTATTTACTTTTTTATTCTTTCAAATGCTTATATTTAGGTTGAATTAGAGAATAATTAGTATGATTTCGCTAAAAAGGACATCTTTCAATTATTATCCCAAATACAATATTTTTTGTTGTTCAAATTAAATAAGTACAGAAGGCCAAAAATCCAAGTAAGAATGTAAAAGCAAATAACATATCTATTTAAAGGGTTGTTTTCATAATTTTCTCAAAAAAAAAAAAACCACTTTTAATGAGGGGTTAGTATTTGAAATTACCAGTTACACAAGAATTTGAGAAAAACAAAATTGAAGATGCCATCTTTGTTTTTTTAATTCAATACAAATTCCTTGGTGTTGTAGATGAAAGGTTAGATCGTCTTTTTATTTTTATTTTTTTTTAGAAAATTAGAAAAGAAAAAAAGATAGGCATTATTTAAATTAGGCTAAAAGCAAGTACTTAATGATTACCATCACTCTTATTATTGTTTTTAAACAGTTAAAGAACCACATATAAAATTAAATACAATCCTATTTCATGATTAATATCTCGAAATTGACATATAAATTTGAGACTCGTTAGAAAGTCATGATAATAAAAAGTAATAATCACTAATGGCTATTTTCATGACTTCTAGCACATTGAATAAGGTGGAGAAGTCTTGAGGATCTCACACACAAAAAGAACATCAATGAAAAGGAACTGATCCCACAATTATTAGGAAAACAACCGTTATGACATTAATGCCCGTTAGTTGTGAACATTGACAATGATGGTAACAACTCAAGTTTTGTGTAATTCTTTGCTCTAAAATCTGGCTTCCAAAGTTAAGGTATAAATAGTGAGTCAATTTTGTGGTAACAATTCTCAATATCTATCAAGGTTCCAGTTTAGATTCAAATTCAAATTAGATACCTGACAAAAACTAAATGGACTAAACTGAAAGAAAAATAAAAAAGTTAGAGAGAGAAGTTTCCTTTTTCTAAGCCTAATAAGTACATGTTGATGTTGGTGTGAAATAGACATGGTAACCACAAGTCTGGTAGTGTGTGCATTACAACAACAACAAATTTGTTTTTTTTATGTCTATATATATATATAATATGAATGATCTCATCATCATGTCATATATGGTGCTATTGAATTCATGTAAAAGAAAATATAAATATAAAGATATTAAAAAATATTTTGTGAACATAAAAATTTTCTGTATTTATAATTTTTTTAAATATAAATTTATATTTTTTATAATTAAAATTTATATTCACTTTAATATGTCATATATTATATAATGTTAGATATGAGACTTTATATGTGTGTGTATATATATATATATTTTGGATTAAAAAAAAAAGGGCAAAAGGAAGTGTGTGAGTGAAATGAGAGGAATAAAAAAGCACCAAACGACCATATCTCTTCCGTCTTTCCATAATCAAAAAGGACCTAAAAAGGCTATAGAATTTGCTAATTGTGGTCCCTTTCATTGCATGGATGCTAGAGTTGGGTGAATTGGGGTATCCCCTGCAGAGATGAAAGCAACACCCATGTTCTATCCTTTGTTCCTTTCCCTTCATCCACTATTTTTTTTATGCTCACTCTTCTCTCTCTCCTCTTGCTCTCTCTATACCTCCAAATTTCAATATTTTAATAATACCCATTATTTCTAGTGTGCATTTTTCCAATCTTTCAATAATTTTTTATTTACTATAGTTTTTCCAAAGTGACTATACCCTTTTTTTTTTTTTGTTTTCTCATTCTAATCTTCAATTAAGGTTAGGTGATTTGAAACATATCTTTAAATAGCTCCCACCAATATGATTTTGACATGTCTTAATTGGCACATAAAAGTCGATAGAGCAATTCCACAGCCCTGAAAGAAGAGGACAAACTTATTCAGCGCCTTCCCCATATATAATATTCCCGATGCTCATTTGCTTTTTCTTTTCTTTCAAAATAATTGACAAAAGTTGTTCATGGACCAATCATGTGCCCAACTAATCTTTCAAAGTGGTATAATTGAATCTACCATGTGGGTACAAGAATTTTGAGGGAAACATAATGATAATTGATGAGCTTTTTTTTTTTTCTCAACACAATTTTAGTCAAAGAAAGTTTGATTTAACCTTGGGGATTGCTTTAAAAGGAGGACAGCAAGTAAATAATCAAATTATTATACTTGGATTAAAATAACTAACACCCCTCTAATATTAGCCATAAAATTCCAATTCATCACCTAATCCCATCCTAAATGATTTTCTTATCCTTCTTATCTTTTCACATGATGACATAGCTCTTCATTCTTAAACTTGCTTCTTAAACTATTGGCCAAGGGAATAATTTGTTGACTCAATATAATTTATTTTAGGGAGAATCATAAGGTATAGGAATATTTACAAAAAATTAACAGTTAATAAATCATAATCATGTTAAATAAGATAAGGCATGATAATTTAATTAAAACTTCATAAAAATAAAAAATGATTACAACTGTGTCCTCTATATGGTAAAGAATTCTAATTATTTTGTAAGCAATATGTTTATCTTTATTTAAGAACACATTTAAGCTATTCACATCTGCAACGTTTATAAGAATTTATAACACAATCTAGTACTAGAAAGAAATGATAGGCCAATTATGCTTGTTTTAGTATAAACGACATTATATTTTACATTTATGTGCATCAAAGCCAGACAATCTACTCTACCTCGAAGGTTTAGTGATTGCAACAAATTTTAGGTTGGCCAAAGCAAAGAGCAAAATAATGCATTTTAAATGCTCACCGACTTTTCTTTTTATCTTTCTCATTTCAAAGACGCAAGAAGCTTCCCTACTTTTATCCTCTTCGGAAATAGTTTTATACCATTTTTTAAGAAATGAATACTTTTCTTGTATTTTCTTTAGAGGTGATTTTTATTTATTTATTTATTTTTCATCCAGTTGGTGTCTTTTAAATGTACAAGTTTGACCAACACATAAATACATGAAAAATAACCATCCATAAATTGAATAGAATCACCCACCACAACAAGATCATGTGCCTACAACTTTATTCCCCATCCCATATGGTTTGAGCATTAAATCACACCCAATATACATTGCTCTGTTATTCCTTCATTCATATCTATGTCTCCGCACACATACAATGTGTTAAAGAAGAGGATTTATTTTATGTCGAACCAGAATTCCATATGCATCTCGACACACATACATTTTTATCAAACCATGCTTAAGAAAAGTAATTCTTGATTATGAGATGTTCTTACTAATAATGTATATGTTTAAATATCAAATTTTTTATCCTAGTTGTATTAAAAAACTTTTTTACAATACTAATAGATTTGAATCAAGTTAGATTGTTTTAAACAAAATATTAATGATAGAGTGTTGTTTTATCCAGATAAAATTATTAAAGTACATTTGGATTAAAAAACTCATCATTGCAATTATAAATATAACCTAATAATAAATTCACTTGGTGCATGTAGGAGAAGCTTAATAACATTTGCCAACAAATGTTCCTGTTACTTTTTTTTTTTTTACACTAACATTATAATTTCACCTTGAAACCTTAGAGAAAGAACTTTATTCATGATTTATCAATAAATACCATTATTTTAATACTTCTATTAATTATTCAACAATGTGATTTATAACTATGATGTTTATTGAAAAAATGATTTGATAATTAAAATAATAGCATCTGCAAATATGAATGGTATTATGTTTTTTTTTTTTTTATCTATAATATAAAGGTAAAGAAGCACTGAAAAAATAAAGGGAGAAAAATGTAAGCACAGGTGCCTTTGGTCTTTTCATTGCCTTGGTAGAAAGAAAGAAAGAAAAAAGATTGGATGACTTTTCGGAGCTAAGAAAAGAAAATGGAGAACATCTAGAGGAAGGATTAGATCTTCTAACTTAGGTGGTGTTTGTTTTTATTTTCGAGAATGATTTTTCATTTTCAAAAATATAGAAAATGAAAACGGTTCTAAAATAGTGTTTGTTTATTCAACGTTTTCAAAACGATTTCGAAAACATCGTTTTCAACTATGTTGTATTTTAGGTTTTTTGAAAACGAAAAAAAGTTGTTTTCACTTTTTGTTTTCGTTTTCTCCCTCCATCTCCTCTCTCTCTCTTTCTCTTTCTGTTTGTATAGAGTCAGTGATGATCATGTCCAACGATGGCATCCATCTCCGACGAAAACTGATGACCATGGGCTAGTGACGATAGCAATGGTCCCCTCACGACAATGATTATCTACTTATGACCTACATCTAGCCATTACCGCTACCTAGAGCTTAGATCACCAATCTCTTCCACCCCTATCGCTCATTGCAAAACCTACCACCAAAGTTTTTTTTTTTTAATTATGACTTATAATTTATTTTTTATTATTTTTTTTAAAATTAAAAATAAATATGTTTTTATAAGATACTCATTTATAAAATGAGTTTTCAAAATATATAACCAAACAAATTTTCATTTTTATGTTTTTCAGAATATACACTTAGAAAACATAACCAAACACAATTTCAAAAATGATCTCAACACAGTTTTCAAAACGTTCTCATTTTCAATTTTTTTGAAAACAGAAAACATTTCAAAATCAATACCAAACGCCACCTTAGTTTCTCATATTAATAATGATTTTCCTAATATTAACGACTCATCAAATTTAGTTAACTATTTTTAATATTTAATATTTTCATATAGTTAAATTCTTAAATTTAAATATTTTAACACAATAATGTTAGAACCAAGGATGAGACAGAAAATTTAAAGGAATATACCACAGATTTGTATCTAGTGTTATCATCCCCTCTTTTCCCATATCTGAACTTGATCACACTGGAGAAATCAATGACGATGAATAGCGATAGTGATGGCGGTGATGTGGTGACAGTGGCTTATGGATGGCGATCGTTAACAAAAAGGGGTGACTGTCATCTATAAAGTGTAAATATTATACTTTACAATATAAATTTAGTGTAATTATTACCTCGACAATGTAAGTTAAGTATAAATTTAGTGTAAATTAAAAGTAAATTTTATATTTACATCATAAATTGAAAGGGGTATTATTGAGATTTCAAATACATGTAAATTCAAATTTATATTTAAATATACTATTTATTATCAAAATAAAATTTTAGCCCATTTATTTTTATTCCCTCTAACTTTTAACATATTTTCCTCATTTTCCCATAAAATATAACTCATTTAGCTTAAATTTCCATTAAATTGTTCATAAAAAGCCCACTTCGCCTTGTATGAAAACAGTAACCCGTATTTTTGACAACAAATCCTCAAATCTAGCATAAACCCTAATTTTTTAAAATTCAAATCTTAAATTTAAAGCAAAATTAACAAAATGAAACACATTATAAGTAGAAAGTTTATGGGATAAATTACCAAAATTTAAAATCTAAGAGACAAGTTATTAAAAGTTAAGAGAAATCCCTTCTTCTTCTATCAAAGAAGATCATTTCTAATATATTTGTGTATGTCAATACTATATTTGTTATAAAAGTATTTAAAAAATTTATTTTATTTTATACTTTAATATATAAAATGTAATTTTTATTTTTTATCATCAAAATTATGTTTTGAAACTTGTAAAGAATAATTTTTTGTATTTAAATAAATCAAAAATGAAAGTATATAATAATTACATAAAAAAAGTTTTAAACAATAATTTGTTATAAAATTTAATATATAATAAATTTAATATCAAATATATTATTTTTTTAATTAAATATTAAAATTTGTTATTGATATAATAATTTATAGGGTGTTTGGTAAATGTATTGTTTTCACATTATATTTGAATGCAATACATTAAATATATTTTATATTTAGATAAAAAGTATTAGTTTTGCATTTAAATATAATGTGTATTTAGATAAAAAGTATTTAAATTATATTTTAAAGTTAAAAAATTATTGTGATTGATACAAATAAATTTAAAAAAATAAGATAATAAATAAATATGATATAAATAAATTTTTAAAAAATTATTTTTAAAATATTTTAAAATAATAAATATATTTAAGATATTATAAAAAATATTATATACAAATATAAAATTTTTTTATTTAAATAAAAATTATATTATATTAAAATATAATATGGAAAAATAAATACCCGACTAATATTATCTTGGGATGAAAGGGTAAAAAAAGCAACAGAAAATACAAAGATGAAAACAAAAAAAAGAAAAGATGGATACAGTTGTCAAGCGACAGTAAGGCAGTGATTGGGGGTTTTTTACTGGAATTCAGGGATGAGTGACTTTGTCGGCTGTCTTTTGCCTTTTTATTTTTGGGGCAACCCCAATATATTCTTTTGCTACAGCCACCACAGGACCACCGCCCTCTACTTAAATCCCCAAACTACCCTCCACCGTCACCGAGTGAGCTCCAGTTCAAGGCGCCGTTTCACTTTTCAAGGGGTATTAATGTCTTTTAATACAATCAACTATACTTATCTTTAATTAATTAATTAAAAAATTAAAACTAGAGAGAGAGAGAGAGAACCTTTTTTTAGGTACACCTTTCTATGGGTGTCTTGGAATCCGGAAATTGATATTTGATATTGCCAAGATAGCTTTTTCTCTATTCTGACTCCAAAACGACGTCGTTGATTCGCCTGCAGACAATCCTTGCACTGCTGCACGTAAGATTTCGCCCTTTTTTTTTTCTGCGTTTTTTTAAATAATAAAAAAAAGACCTTTGGACGTTTTCTTTTATGGCATTTTGCCAAACGATAACTCGACGGTGGATATCACAAAAAAAAAAAAAAAAACCTAAAACGTATTTAATTTACAAAATACCCCAACAAAAACCTAAATTATTATTTTATTAAACGATCACGTTCCATTCACATATTTAATAATATCATATATATACAATACATACAAATGTTAAAAGTAAGATTATTATTGGATTTTTGAATTTGTTTTCTTTTCTTTAAAGTAATACTTTTTTTTAACTTTTCCTCTTTTTTTTTCTTTTTTCTTTTTTACTTTTTATCTAATGGGGGTGTCTTATTTTATTTTATTTTTATCTTCCTATTCAAATTTTATTTTATTTTTCTATTTTTGTCTTCTTTCTGAATTTTTTCTTAAAATTTTAATCTTTTTAAATATATTTTATTGAAAAACCTTTTCTACTCATTTATCCTAATAAAATAAGTTATCTCAGATAAGTCCCCATTTAAATTTCACATTCACGAACTTAAAAATTCAATGAATCAAACTGGTTTATCTTTATGTTTCATAAATTTTCTTAATATTGTAACTAAGGTGTTGTTTATTTTTAATATTTCATTTGTATTATATTTAAATGTAATATAATTTTTATTTAAATATAAATTATATTATATTTTAAATCTAATATAATTACTATTTATTATTTTATTATTTTTATTAATCATATCACATATTTTCTTTCTCTCTATTTTTTTCCTCTATTTTTATCTATCACATCACATATTCATATTCTTTTTCTATTATTTTTATTAATCATATCATATACTTTCTTCTCTCTCTCTTTTTTCTCTCTGCTTTTATTTGTTACATCATATATTCATTATTTAAATACAATTTAGATACTTTTTATCTAAATATATATTATATTTAAATACAATATAAATAATTTTTCTTCAAATACAAATTATATTTAATGTATTATATTTAAACATAATTCAAATATAATACGTTCATCAAACGGAATCTAAACTCATTTCTTCACATACTTGTAAATGTAAAAGCGTTTTTTAATTGTCATTTTATTATAGCTAATAATAATAATAATAATAATAATAATAATAATAATAAAAGAATAAAAGAAAGAAGTTAAAGTAAAGCTCAAAAAGCTTTATATCCCGTTTGGTGAATACAACTGTCACGCTGCGAAATTTGTGAATTTAAAATTTCGCGCGTGAATGTATAAACTCAATTTGTTAGTGTGTCAATAAAAATTTTTTTCATTATTATTACGAGGATTCAATTTTAAATTTTTGGTGTATTAATTATTAATTTGAGGATATTTAAAACATTTTTACAAATTTTAAAGTTTTAACAATTTTTACCTAATCAAATTTAACAAATATCATTTTTTTGTTTATTTATTTATTTATTTATTTTTCTTTCTTCTTTCCTCTTTCTGGATTATTCCGGAATCTCTCTTCTCTCTCTTTGTTTTGTTCATCACCGACTTTCCTTTCTCTCTCTTTTCTTTTATTCCTCACTCACACTCTCCTCACCGACCCTCTTTCTCTGCTTTCTCCCTCTGTGTTTTTTTTTCTTTTGCTTCTCGCCTCTCTCTCACACGCTCTTTATTCATTTATTTTCTTTTCTCTTCTTCTTCTTGCTCTCACTCCTTCCCCATCTCTCTTTCTTTCCTTTCTCTTCTTTTTCTTTTTTTTTTCGGCCGAAAGCCACCGGAAACCCCCTCCCTTTCTTTGATTTTCTTTTTTTTCCTCGCCGGACTCTCCCTCTCCTTCCCTGCTCTCTCTGTTTTTTTTTTTTTAACTTTCCCCCCTCACCGATTCTCTCTCCCCCTCACCGATTCTCTCTTCCCCTCCCCGTCTCTCTTTTTCTTTCTCCTCTTCTTTTTTTTCTTTTGGCCGAACTCCCCCGGCCAAGCCCAAGCCGGACCCATTTCCACCGCACGAATTGAAGCCAATCACGAGCCCACGCCGTTCGCCAAGCCACCCAACGCCGACGTTTTCTCGCGAGCCCGAGCCACCAACGCCGTCGCTGTGTGCCACCAACCGAAGCCCGAAGTGGCTCGGCCGAAGCTCGTCTTGCCCAAACCTGCCGCGCCGAACAGCCGCCGTTCCATCCAAGCGCCACTGGGTCTTCGCTGCACCGCCACCAAGCCCAACTCCTCCTGGTTCCGTCCGACCCAGCCGTGCCTGGCCGGTTGCTCCTCGCCGAGCTGCCAACCGCCGTGCTCAACGCCACCAGCCGCCGCCGCTCCCTGCCGCCGTGAGTTCCTTTCCGGCCGGTCGTTCTCCATCAGCCAAAAAAAAAGAACTGTATATGTATACATATATTAAATGTATATCTGTGTGCGTGTGTGTAATAGTATAAAAATATATATATAATGATACTAATAATAATAATACTAAAAATAATAATGATTTTTAGATTTTAAATTTAAATTGATTTGAAATTTTTATTTTGAACTGTTCTGAGAATTGGAAAATTTTTCTGCAGGTTGATCATTTTGGAGCTTTTGGGGAAGTCTATATTTAGAGCAGGTCATGCCGAAATTTTTAAAAATATATATATTTTGGATATTTGTGTTAAAATTGTTATTTTAAAATTACGGTGTTAAAATAAAATATCATTTTAAATTTTAAAAATTCAATGGCATACTAATTCGTTGAGTTTACCGTAATTCGATTACGGAATTCTTGGACAGATAATTAAATTATCTGTGTTTCTTGTTTTAGGTACTCGTAGATCGAATTCAGAAAGAAATACTATCTTGGAATTCGTGCGAGAAATTAATCATAGGTCAAATTGCTGACGAGGTGTGAGAAAATATCACGATTACGGAAATTTAAAGAAAAATATCCGGTTACGGATTTTTTTTGAAAAACAATACGGTATATTTTTATTATGTGAATCATATGTTCACGTGAAATGTTGAAAGTTGGATTTGGTATTAAAGTATACCGGGAGCCAGCATACACGTGCGAAGACTCATTATGCTTTAGCATGGTGAGGGAGGCTCATACGGACCGTACACGAACTAGATATATATAGGGACACAATTTGCATAATCACGATTCCACGTTTATGATTCGGTATTGCATTGACATGCATAGTATGATGGTTAAATTAAAATGTTGAAATATTTTTTTAAAGAATATCCTACTGGGCCTTTCGCTCATTATTTTAAAACTGGTAAACCCCCAGGAGATAAAGGTGATTAGAAGATACAGGTGACGTGGAACCGTCCGTGGACGACAAGGTCAAAAGACTTGAAATAGTGATATGTACTTTAAGACAAAGTATGTACAAGAGCATTCCGGGACTGTAAATTCTAAACTTTACTTTTGTAATTTCACTTATTTTATTTTATCCAATTATGCATCTGTAGGATATGGGTACCTCACCATCTGATGTTGTGATAAAAAAAATTGAATATACATATTAATTAATGTAAAATATACAAGCATAATTTATAAACACGTTTAAAGAGTCAGTACATGGGAAGATATAAAAACTGACAGACTTAGGAATTGGAGCATTCTTTTTATTTATTCTTTTAAAATCTTATATCTGTCACTATCCCGGATTTTTGGGAAGTGACACCTGTCGCTGTTCCGGATTTTGGGACGTGACAATTACATTTGCATTGCGTTTAAATGTAATACATTGAATGTAATTTGTGTTTGGAGGAAAAGTATTAGCATTGCATTTGAATACAATGTGTGTTTGGGTGAAAAGTATTTGAATTGTATTTTAATAATAAATATGTGATGTGATAGGTAAAAGTGAATAGGAAAAAAAAGAAAGAAAGAAAATATATGATGTAATTAATAAAAGTAATAGAAAAAGTGAAATAATAAATAGTGATTGTATTGAATTTAAAATGTGATGTGATTGATATTTAAATGAAATATTTTTGTATTTGAAGAAAAATTATATTGTATTTAAATGTAATGCAAAAAAAAGTATATCAAACGCGGGCGTAGGCTCATGTGGAGAGATCTAGAATGCGCTTTGAAAGTTTAAAAAAATGAATTTTTAAAAATGCATTTAGAAAAGCTGTTTAAAACGATGAGGAATAAAATTTTAAAAATTTACTTAAAAAAATTATTGACATAAATATTAATTTTAAATAATTTAAAAATTTATTTTATTTAAATTTATATATATAATTATAGATTTTTTAAGTTAAAATATAATATAAAATTTAAAAAAAATGATGGGGCATTTGGAGAAAATATTCAATTTTAATTTTACTCAAATACAATATAATTTTACACCAAACACAAATTTTGCAACAGTGCTACGAAAACAATTATTATTCAAAACAATTTTAAAACAATCACATCAACTTTTCAATTTCACTATTTATCTCTACTTTTATCGATCACATCAAATTTTTAATTTTAAAATATTTTTCATCCAAACACACATTTCATTCAAATACAAAATAAATACTTTTCAACCAAATATAACATTCAAAAAATAAATTTCATTTAAAGACAATCAAAATACAATGCTTTTACCAAACGACCTTGAGTAATAAAAAATGAATATAAGATAAAAAATATAAAAAAATCCAAAATTTATATCCAACACCCCCAAAGCAGCATCCGCTTAATGCTTTGGTTGGGACGTAATTTCAGGTTAGAACAACTGTACGCACTCCTTAGAGAGAGAGAGAGAGAGAGAGAGAAGAGAGAGAGAGAGTGAAATACCCACTATACTTTCTAGAGATAGAAAGGGGAAAAAAAAGGTGCAGAGCTTGAACTTAGCTCTGATCATTATTCTTCACTTACCACCAGCCTCTTCTTCATTCTATATATCTTCACCTGCTTATATACATATATCTATACGTACATATATATACACAAACACTACACTATATATTTCTTCTGTTTTTCTCTTCTTAGAGTGAGAAAAAAAACCGTTTTTAGGCGGTGGGGTATGTAAGATTTTGGCTTTAAGCTCTCACCATTTTCGATTTTGCTTTCACAACACATAGTTAAAAGGTACTTCACCTTTTTTTTTTTTTCCTTTCTCTCTCTCTTAACTTTCTTATTCATCTTTCTCTCACAATAATTAAACACAGTTTCATGTTTCACTGTATATGAAAGCTCAGCTAAGCCTCCGCATACACTACATATCTATATCTACTATATAATTTAATAATATATATATTTTTTGTCGAGCTTTATTATTCCGTTTTAGTGGGTATACATGTGAGTGGTTTCCTTTCGTTTAAATAATTTTCTGGGGTAATCCAAATTGTCTGGTAGTTTCTCGGGTTTTCTTCAAGTTTTTGTGTGTGTGGTTTTGTTTTTGCCAGATTTGGGATCTGGGTCTTGCTCAGATTTGGGTTTCATAGACTGCTTGTTTTGTTATTTTTTTTAGAGAGAGAAAGTTCTAGAGAGAGAAAATGGCAGGAGGAGCTGCTCCAAAGGCAGACGAGCCACAACCACACCCACCCAAGGATCAGCTACTCGGCATCTCTTACTGCATTACCAGTCCTCCTCCATGGCGTGAGTTTTTCTTCTTCTTTTTTTTTTTTCTTGATTTTTGTGCTTATTTATCTTTGATTGGGATTCTGAAATCTTGTTCATTTATGATAAAAAAATTTTGGATTATTACTGGGTTTTGGTTATTAGTCGGATTCTTCTGGATCCTTTAGGTATATTTTGTTTAGGTTCTTCTCTTTTTTGTTAATTTTATTTATGTATTTGTTTATTAATATAAATTTTTGGGCTTGGTTTTCCTTTTGTACGTAATTGCTGAAAGTAGCTTTTCTAAGTTGCCTCTTCTTTTATCTTTGCCAGATCCAGATACCACTTTACATAAAGGAATGATACTCTTTTCTATTGAAAAGAAGAGAGAAATTGAGCTGACTTTAATTTTATAGGGATAAGTCTGTTCCACCCAAAAAGTGGGGGGAAAAAATGGTCCAAATATGTAAAGAAAGGACATGATTTTTTTTTTTTTCCATTTGGAATTTGTGAGAATTATGGTTGTTTAGTTTTGATATTCACTTAATTAATATTGTTTAGTTTTGATATTCACTTAATTAATTCTTCATATTAATTATGTCCTAAATTCTAAATCCTAATATTTTAGGAAAGTTGTTATCCGAGAATATACCTGCTTCTAATTACGTTGACTCCAGTTGACTTGATTTCTCTGCTAATGACAAATTTTTCATATTCCAATAACGCTTTTTGAACATTCTTTATGGCATATTTTCTTACCAACTATAAGAAATTGGTTGTTGTAAAATCTCTTCACATCATGACATATTTAGTAAAGGATTAATAACGTAAACCTCCGCTTTCTTTTATCGAAAATACTGTGTTCGATGCTTTATTTTCATGAATGCTACAGCTATCCCCTAGGTTTTACGAATTGTATTGAAAATTATCCTCTACACTTTACAAATCATGTTAAAACCGCCCCTCTGGAAAGGTTTAATACGATATATAGAGTGTGGGGGGGTGAGTAAGCTTTCTGTTCGAACAAACACGGGCAAGGTTTTTGTTATTCTCCCAATTGGACATATTTTTGCATTCTAGATATTGGGTAATCTGGTATCTTTTTGATTTATCTGAGCATAAATTCTATTGTTACTGTCACTTAACATCCTAATGACTAACGAGGTTTATAAAATATTTACTTATTAAAAATGTGGGCCATTTCTGGTGCAGCCGAGGCCATTCTCCTTGGTTTTCAACATTATCTTGTGATGCTCGGCACTACAGTTCTCATTCCAACTGCTCTTGTTCCCCAGATGGGAGGTGGAAATGTAATGCCTAAGAAAGACTTTCACATAAATTTTTTTTTTTCATTAGAAATGTTACGTTATTGAAATTACCATGGGTAATGATTTATCATATTTGCCATCTTTTAGGATGAGAAGGCTAGGGTGATCCAGACCCTGCTCTTTGTTGCTGGGATCAACACATTGCTACAAACATTGTTTGGGACTCGATTACCTGCTGTCATTGGAGGGTCATATACCTTTGTTCCCACCACAATTTCAATAATCCTCTCTAGTCGATTCAATGATTCTGGAGACCCTTCAGAGGTTGCACAATCTGAACACTGTAACATTAAACTTTGTGGTATTTGTATGAAACATCAACCAGATTGTTAATGACTAGTTCAATACACCTTCAGTTACATGTTAACTGTATTTTTGGAACCCACCAAAAGTAGCTCAACTGACCTCGGATTTCCTAAAAATCCCAAGAGTAGCTCAACTGGCCTCGGATTTCACTTTTCAAGAGGGATGTACTCCCCAGGGGCCCGCACATCCAGAGTTTACTCGGGGCTTATAAGACCCACATGGATTGTGGGAATATGCCCTGAGAGCCTAAAGAAAAAAGTTTTCTTATGGGATTTCATTTCAGTAGTTTAAGATGAAGAAAGATAGGTGTGCTCAAAGATTACATAAATCTCATTATACATTTAAAAGTTTCTGTTCTCACCATTGAGAATGCTTGTATCATTTCAGAAATTTAAGAGGACAATGCGAGCAATTCAGGGTTCTCTTATTGTTGCTTCAACTCTTCAGATTGTCTTGGGTTTCAGTGGCCTTTGGCGCAATGTTGCCAGGTTAGTTCACATCAGATGATATTCTGGAATGCCTGGACAATTTTAATGTCTTTCATTTGTAACCGGTTGGCATGCGCCTGGTTGGGCTCACATGAGACAATTGTGAATAACACCCGAGTGACAATTTTCATGTGGTGCTAAGTAACGAGTTCTTTACATTGGTTTAATCGAGTGCAAGTTGGAACAACTTTTCATGTACATTTTCGCTGTTTTCTCCAATGAGTATTTGCTAAACAAGAATTAAAACTTAAAATCTCTGTTGCTAAACTTTTTTTCTTTGTTTCGTCAGGTTTTTAAGTCCACTTTCAGCTGTTCCTTTGGTGGCTCTAGCTGGATTTGGGCTCTATGAGTTAGGTTTTCCTGGGGTACGTACGTGTTCTGTTTCTGTAATGTACGTTGCTGCCCAAATTTCATAACGAAGATTGTTTGCTAATGCTTTTCCTGGATGTTTAGGTTGCTAAATGCATCGAGATTGGACTTCCACAGCTCATCCTGTTAGTGTTTGTTTCACAGGTGAAGTATTTGGATAACTATACAATCTTATTCTTTGTAGCTTTTGTATCTCTTTAACATTGTTGCCTGCATCTTGAATGCTAAGATTGGCTTTTGTCAATAACTGCTGTGCAGTATTTGCCACACATATTTCGCACGGGAAAAAACGTCTTTGACCGCTTTGCTGTCATATTCACTGTGGTAATTGTGTGGATATATGCTCATCTGCTCACTGTTGGTGGGGCATACAATGATGCAGCTCCCAAAACCCAATTAAGCTGCCGTACTGATCGGGCAGGACTTATTGACGCTGCTCCATGGTTAGTACATATTTTGTTAATGGTATCAGTTTCTCTTTCCAACATTTCTACCCTGGTAAATTATTAGTCCCAGAGTTCAGCAGCTTTACAGATTTATTACTATTATTATTATTACATCTTGGATTCTATGGCCCTCACTTGTTAAAAAGAAATGATAATACTCCTCAAGTTTCGAGCCTGTTAACTCCGAGCTCCTACCCAAGCCTCTCTGCTCCCATTTACTGAGCTAACCCAAGCGGTGTCAGCAGCTTTACGGATGGTCATGGTTGTCTATGAGAATAATGATGCCTGTTATAATAAAATTTTTGTTGTCGGTACATATTTTAATAACTGGTTGATTGGACTTTCAGTTCATAGGAGTATGCATTATTCTTTAAACCTTTTTTTTTTGAAAAATCGTCTCACTTACATTTTTAATTAACATTAGCTGTGTGATTGGCGAGAACTGGAAAGGGGGAAATTTAAAAAAAAAAAAAAAAAAGGTTGGGGGTTGGGCCATGGCTTGGTGTTCTTATCGATTATTACAAGAACTTGGTTTTGCAGGATAAGAATTCCTTATCCCTTTCAATGGGGAGCACCTTCTTTTGATGCTGGTGAAGCTTTTGCCATGATGATGGCTTCTTTTGTTGCTCTTGTAGAGGTCAGTTTTCTCTCTCCCTTTTCATTTTTTTTTTAAGAAGCTTAAACCTGGAAAAACCATCCTTTATCATCAGTTGTTTATCCTTGTTTGAAACTACAAGCGCATGAAAGCCAAATACTATTGTACTGCCCATAGATTCTTAGCTTGATTCAATCCCCATTCTTTGTTATGATGCTTACATGGTTTCATTCCGTGATGAGTCATTTCTCACATATGACGAATGATTTAAACAGTCCACCGGAACTTTTTTTGCGGTTGCAAGGTATGCTAGTGCAACTCATTTGCCCCCTTCCATTCTCAGCCGTGGAGTTGGTTGGCAGGTATGACAAACGCCCCCTTTACAAGATGCAATGTGTCTGAAATTATGCAAGATGTGGTACATCATTTCTGAATTTATTTCATTGCCACCTGAGCTTATGTTGTTAGTCGGATGCATTTATGGGCTAATGAACATTATATGTAAAGAGTGACACTTAAGCTTCATATTTCACATGTCCACTGCCTATGTTTCTGTAAAGGTTTGGACACCCTAATCCTTTATTTGTGAGAGCAATAAAATCAGAAAAAAAAAAAAAAAAGGCAAAAAAGCAAAAAAACAAAAACAAGCATACATTTGATTTTTAGTGGCACACACTCGATGTGAGAATTACATCCACTTTCAGCCGCTCTACAAAGTGAACTTTGGTGAAGAAGAGTTTGACATGATAATTACAAACCTCATGCCTCTCAGGCTCACTGTCTTGTTTTCTCTAAACCTAATTCCCAAAACTGGCGCCCCCAAATATAAGTAAAACTACAGTAGCCGAAAAAACATGTGTGAAATTCCCATTATCCTTTCTAAAAATCAGGCTGATTGAGTACTGCCCGTTGCTGCAATGTACAATTTTGCGCTGCAATTTTACTTCTAATTTTAGGCCATTGTTGATTAATAGTATTTTTGTATGTTCAGGGAGTTGGCATTCTGATTTCTGGGTTGTTCGGAACAGTGAACGGATCCTCAGTATCTGTGTAAGAATGTTAATAAGGAAGCACTTAAGCTGTTGACCTTCTATGTTAAACTAAGAACTGAACTTCCACCTTTACTTGAGAACTTCCCTTTAATTCTGGCAGTGAGAATGCTGGGCTTTTGGCTTTGACACGTGTTGGCAGTCGAAGGGTGGTACAAATATCAGCTGGATTCATGATATTTTTCTCCATTCTTGGTAAGTAAGTTTGTAATTTATTAGATCTTCTCACCAACACTTTGTACTTGCTATTTCACATGTTTAATCATCACAGGGAAATTTGGAGCTGTATTTGCTTCGATCCCAGCACCAATCGTTGCTGCTCTATACTGCCTTTTCTTTGGTTATGTTGGTACGAGCTTTGACTCACAGTTCAACAAACGGATGCGTGGCTTTCTGATTCATCTCAAGTTGTTTCAGTGAGCTAAAATCAATCCTGTTCTTTACCATATGTGCAGGTGCCGGAGGTCTTAGCCTTCTTCAGTTCTGCAATCTCAATAGCTTCCGAACAAAGTTCATTCTCGCCTTCTCTATCTTCTTAGGTTTGTCTGTGCCACAGTATTTCAACGAGTACACGGTAGTCAATGGTTACGGTCCAGTTCACACTAGTGCAAGATGGGTAGGGACCAAATTATAGCACTTGTTTCTGTACTTAGGGCTTAGGCTTAAGTTTGTATTATGGTGGTTCATGAATCTCATCATAATGCAAATATTCTTCTGTCCTTTGCAGTTCAACGACATCGTCAATGTCCCTTTTCAATCAGAAGCATTTGTCGCAGGCATCGTGGCTTATTTCCTTGACAACACGTTGCATAAGAAGGATAACGCGATCAGGAAAGACAGGGGTAAACATTGGTGGGACAAGTTCCGGTCCTTCAAGACCGACAGTAGAAGTGAGGAGTTCTATTCTCTTCCATTCAATCTGAACAAGTACTTCCCATCTGTGTGACCTTGGGGATGTTAAAGAGTTACAAGTGGGTTTTCTCTTACCAAGTAACTGATCCATCTGAAGTTCTCTCACTACCTCTCTCTTTCTCTCTCTGTCTTTCTGTGGTGTAAACGTTATAAAACCATTGTTGTTAATTTGTGTATCTTTCCACACCCTTAAGCAGTGTAAGTTTATTAGTCTCTTTGTTTTTGTATGATGCGTTTAGTACATTTTATTCCATTATATTCCTTGCTGTAAATCCAACTAAGTGAATCTACAACTAGCAATGAAGTTTGTTTGCTCGCCTTTTCTCATGTTCTTTCTGGTGGGGTGAGAAATGCAGAAAAATGGCATGGCAAACCAGTTATTCAGTCTCTTTTTGAGCAAAACCATTGTAGATTGGTATTTTGAGAAACGCCGGCCTATTTCAGTTCCCTTTTGATATCTTGAAGGTAATCAGATAAGTTGCTGTCCGGCACCCTATTGTAGGGACTCGGAGAGAGATCAACTGCGATCACAAGATTTGAAAAGGACGTTACATATTATTGCATAAGGTTTAAAATGTTGAGAATTTGACGTCTTAATTCTATATTATTGAGAGCAATAAATCATCATCAAAAAGCTGCTTGCAGGAGAAAATCCCACGTCTGTAAACTCTCGGTATTTTTCTCTAGCCTCTCTAATCATAGACCCTAACGATAATGTCCCCTATTTATATAGAAAACTTTGGCAATCAAATATTAAATGTCAAAACTACACTCTTAATGAAAACACTGCCTTAACGAAAATTATAAAGTAGATTCGCGTACCATCTCTGCATCATACTATTATTTACTAGTTAGTTGATTCATTTGGGAAAATACAAGTTCTTGAACGAAACATTGAAATTGCATGCATTGTGCAGGGATAGTCCCATCTACCCAGTTGGTTTGAGGGATGCTTTATCTGCAAGCATATATAGACAATAAATGTCATGTTTGAGAATATTGAGTGGTCAACACTTGAGAGCAAAAATCAGTATTCTTTAAACGAAAATTACCAAGTTATATAATGATAGGTACGGACCAGCTTGCCTTCTGGACCCATTGACACAGGAGATAGGAAAAAATATGTGCACGGTGAGAACAGATGAAGAAAGTGATTACTCATGAATTTTAGGTGCAAGTCGTGTGAATATATATATATATGTGTGTGTGTGTGTGTGTGTGTATACAAATGTGTATGTATATAATGGACGAGAACTGATATTCTTGTGTCATGGTCAAATGGTTGTAAACATGGAGGCTGGAACTGTCCTTTGAGCTTTGACAATTCTAGTGAACCCACCGGCCTTGTCTAACACCGTTTCTTCCATTATGACATTCTGTCAAATATCCAAGCGGGTTAAGGCCTTTCAGCAAAATTTAAAAAAAAAAAATTGAAAAAAAATGAAGCACAGAAAATAAAAAATAATAATATAAAAACAAAACAAAAGAGTTAACTTTTTGGCCAATCAAATATTAAAATGACGGGATTCAATATTTTCATACTTTTTTTTTTTTTAAGAAAAAAGTTACACGAATAGAAGATAACGTATTTAGATAATTTCAAAGATTTATATAGTCCTTTATAGAATATAAATTTAAATGAAGTGAATTGCTTATACATCCTTATGGTTGAACTCGTTCGAATCCAAAACCTCGTTGAAACACTTCTTTTGGGTGGATTTAGGATTACCACAAAAGCTTCACTTTCTTTCAATAAATTAAACCAAACCAAACATGAGAGTGTCTTGTATTCTTATTAACATCCTTAAATTACCCCATACCATACACCTCCTTATTGCAATATGAATGATATCATGCATCCGAAAAAAAAAAACGAAATCAGTTCATGGTTGAATTTCTATGCCATTTGATGGTAAATCTTTCAAGAATTATTTACTCTAAATATTTGGGAAACTAAGCAATTAGTCAATATTGTAAGAACATGCCCTAGTTTAAGCTACAATCTTCTGAAATTAATAAATTAATGATTTGACAAGGAAAACACACATAACACATTACACAAATGTGGTCATAAACAATTATTTAAACTTACTCACTTCTTGGATTATATGACTACATGTTATGGGCATAGACAAAGGAGAAAGAAATAAATAAATAAACAGAAACCAAACTCCTAAACAAAAATCCCAATAAGAGCATCCTGTATGCTGTTTGGTGGAGATCTAAATAGAATCCCTTGAAATGTCAAAGAAAATGACAAATATATTGGGACCTACAAATGCAGAAGAATGAAAGAAACAAAAACCAGCTCCTAAAAAGAAATCATAAGAATACTCTCCTTGCTGTTTGGTGGAGGTATTATTAGGACCTTAAATGCCAAGGCAATGACAAGGGGTCCTACAAAAATGTTTGCATATTCCACCCTATTCAATTCTTGAAAAGGAGAAGAAGCTCAATTGTACCCACAAAAAAGAATCGGCACAAATATTTTGAAAGTTGAAGATTTCATATACATTAAATGGCTGTTCAGATGCTTTACAAAATGGGTCACCCTTCACATCTTTCATTTAATATTTAAATGGAGCTAGTAGTATTATACTCTCCCATAACTTTGGCCTTATTTTGAGCAAAATTATGAGTGCGTTATTTAATTTGGATTATCTTAATAAGCCACATTATACCTACCATATCACATGACTTGAATATATATATATATGTATATATGTACTGAACACATTAAGAAATGCTTTCTAGGATTTGGGCCTTGTCAGAACAGGGTCATATCAGTTGTAAGGTACACTTATCTTAGAATTCTTATTTCCTTCCGTTCCTTTCTCTTCCTTTGTAACATCAAGCTTTAACTCACAATCATTATTTTATATTATTTTTGGCCTTTCTAACATTAGTTTGGCATTATTTAACCTAATGACCTGTACATATTTCGGATTCACAAGTTGCTTAACTAGAATTACACTAACATGGAAATTGCAATTTTTTTATTTGGCTAAACTCAAACTCCACCACTCCTTAATTAAAATCACCTTCGCTCATTTACTTTTTTTTTTCCTTTTTTTTTTCCGTAGAGAATAGCTCACCAAATAGATTCAATCTTATTACTTTCTATAACATATATAATATGTATATATCTTTAGTTAACAAAAGGAACAAAAGGACACTAGAGAGAGAGAGTTTTAAGTTCCTCCATAATTTTAATTGTCTTGGAGATTTTAATTATAGTTTTAGTTTTTTTTTTTCCTAATTGGGTGAAAAAGATATTCAGAATTTTAAGTTTCAAACTTTGAAACTTAAAAGATTCACTGTTCATTTGGACAATTAGTTTAGTTTAGGTTTAACTTAAAATAAGTTAAGTTAAAACTAAAATTGAGTATTTGATATGTAAAAATTTAGTTTAAATTTGTATTGAAAATTATATTAAAATAGTAAAAATAAAGATAAAAAATTATTAAAATGAAACGTACTAAGTTAAATTAAAACTTTCACTAAATGCATAATTTTACTTAATTTAAGTTAAATCCAAGCTAAATTATACCACCAAACAGACACTTTGATTCTAAGTTTACGTGTAAACTCATAACGATGTAATAGGAAAATTGATAGGGTTTTATGTTAAAAGTTTTCATAAGTGGGTGAGAACCGGACTCATGGGTCTCAGGTTTCATCTTCGAAAACTTCAAGATTTTGATTATAAAAATTAAAAATAAAAACTCATGATTCATAACTATGTCTTACACATAAGTCCATAACGATAAGATAGGAAATTTGACAAAAGTGTCCTAGTGTTCATGAGTTTTGATAAAAATATACACGTTTTCTTTCTTTGCAGCTAAATGTGTAACCAAAGTTGGAATTGTTTTCCACAAATATAGAGATATCGAAGTTCTCAACGCTTTGCAGGATTTTTCTATCTTTCACCACTACATATATATATATACATATATATAAATATATATAAGTTTAATGCTTTAGGGCTATTACAGGCCTATTCTAGTAGTTAGTAGTTATGTTGCAGTTTCTCGAGATATTGATAACTACAATTCGGCATGTGACCTTGTTGATTTCATTCATCAAAATGGTCAAACATGTGCCATATAATTTTTCTCTTGTTTTCCTACATAAATATTATAAGATTCCTTATTATGTTAAAAAAAAAAAAAGTAATATTACCTCTTGAAAAGTTAATTTTTATATTATTTAATTTGCCAACTTAATTGTGCATATATATATATATAGAGTGATGTTATTTCTGTAGCATTATGTAGTTTCGTGTTTAACACATAAAGCTCAATAAAATCCCTTCTCGCTTCTTCTTTCCAGACAGCTTGGTATGTACTCTCTGACTGGCTGTGCCATTAATTTTATTTGAGTATTTTTTAAAAATTAAATCACTTTTATGTTCATTTTAAGTGATCCAAATATTTTCGACGTCCCACTTCCAAGGACTGTCATTATTGTCTCCTCGTTGCCGTGATATATTCCAGAATACTTACGAAGAAGTTGTGTTTTAACCGAGAGCCATTAAAAGAAAAAAAAAATCCCTAAATCATATAACTAATTATCAATAACGAAAATGGATTAATTTTGCAAACTTATTGAGATATCTTTGTATGAATGAAAATATAGATAATGGCGGAAAATAAAACAACTTAGTTCAACAATATTGATTTTAGTGTCAACGTCAATATTCCATAACTTAAACGATTAAAACCCCGTATTCACAATATTATTATTATTATTATTATTCAAACTATAAAGACAAAAATTAATAAATGTATCAAAAATTCTATTAGATTAATAACTTTTTAACAGCTCTTTACTTTTTTATTCTATTAAATATTATAAAAATAAAAAAAAATTACAAGAAAGTTTAACAAAATATTTACGATATGACTAGGTATCAATATTTTGGTAATAAATTTAAGAACAGCAAGAATTTTAGGTGAGATAAAAAATATAAACTCTATGTGAAACCATCAGATCTTGTCAACAGTTTATTAATTTTGTACTTTTTTTTTTTTTCATTTGTTTTGATGTGATATTGACAGACATTGCCCATTTAAGTATTCTTACGGCCAAAACCTCCTGAAAACTCTATTTCTATATGGGTTGATGCTATTAAGCATGTAACCATGGTGGCTTGAGAATCTCATCTATTTCCTACTCCACTTTCTCGAGAAACTAAAGAAAGATTTCTTTTTTTTTTTTTAACCACTTTTTACCCTTGTTCTTGTTTTAAAGGAAACAAAACCTAAAATGGAATGGGAAATAAATAATGATATAATATTAAGAATCACAGATCCTACGTTGATGTAACATCATAGATGATGGTGATACAGAGAAGAAATAGTGGGACCCTTAAAATTGTGGGCCACAAAATAAATTTCAAAGGGAGGAAATATGATAGGAGGCATGGGATCCACCCCTCTTGATCATGTCAAACATTAATAGTGTTAGCTCCCTCCCTCTTTGAATAAACCAGCATGGATGCCTTCTTCACCACATACGCTATTCTCACACGCCCATCGCAATGATATATATTGATGTGCCACATTTTTGTAATCAAATAATTCTGTAATAAGATATGAACAAAATGAGTTACCAATCGTTTGATTTTCATAAAGCTTTTATTAATTTTTCTATATTAAGATTATGGTATGATCTAAATTTCAAAGTAGTATAGTCTGTAACGTATTTTTCATGTTTGATCAAAGAGGGTTTTTTTTTTAATTGAAAATTTTATGATGTTTTATTAGTCATTTGATTGATTTATCAATTGTCAGTTTTATGAGTATTCACATTAAATTACACTTTGTATAATATAAAAGTGTGCCCAACAACAATTCAACCAATAAAATTTAGGAAAAACTAGGTTGGAGGTGTACTTTTGACTCTGGCCACTGACATGTATTACTGTTTTAGACATTAAATCAACTTTTTCAATGGGTGGATTTATATCTAAAAGTAATTTTACATGCCGTCTGGTAAATTTTTAAAGTAGAAACTCACGTATCAAACCATTTAACAATTAATTTAATAACTAAAAAATTAATACCAATTATTAAAATAAAAAATATAGTTCTTATTATACTTTTTTAACCAATAGAATAGCCAAAAAAAAAAACTTCAGTTTACAAATAAGGAAAACAAACGCATCCTATTTTAAAAAGAGAAAATACCCTATATAGCTCATTATTTTAATGATTTGAAAGAAACTAATATGATTTTAAATTATTAAAAATTAAACACATAATTAAGTTCATGTTTGGACAATATATTTTTTTATATTACATTTGAATATAATGTAATTTTTTTTTAAATACAAAAATATTTCATTCAAATACCAATCACATCATATTTTAAATTCAACACAATCATTATTAATTATTTTATTTTTTTATTATTATTCTTAATCACATCATATATTTTCTCTCTCCCTTTTTTTTCTCTTTACTTTTATTTATCACATCACATATTCATTATTAAAATACAATTTAAATACTTTTCACCTAAACACACATTATATTTAAATATAATACTAATATTTTTTTTTAAATATAAATTATATTTAATATATTACATTTAAACGTAATGAAAATACAATAATGCTAGGCATATTTGTTTCTTTTTCTGATTTTTCTGTTTCATGTTTCTCTCTCTCCTCTGTTCGCTCTCAAATTCCTCACTCTCTCTCTACCTCAGCACCAGCACCGCTACTCAAGTTCATGATTCTGACAAGGCTTCTTTCTAGTGGAGATGGCGAGGCCATGGGAGAAAGAAGCGGTTTTGGAGGGTCGGTGATTATGCAACATCACTGATGTCGTCGATCGTCTTCTTCCACGAAATTCGGCGTTAATATCGGGAGACGTCCTCTGCGATTTTGAGTCGCAGATCTTGCTTGATTCACTAGTTGCCAGTCGCGCAATCTGGCTCGCTTTTGTTTTTCGGCTAGCGGCGATTCTTTGGCTCTTAAAAACCAGATCTCAAGGACGATGAAGCTATGGGTGCTCCTCTCATTCTTCACTGATGATGAAGCTATTGGCGATGACTTCGACTAGCGACAGGGAACAGCAATGCCAATGGCGATGACGACGCTCTCGAACAATGATGACGTGACTGTGACACTGGGTCGTGACGGTTGATTTTTGTTGAATTTTAGAATTAGAACTGCTTGGATTAGTGTGGAGATCTTCTCACGAACTCTGGTGATGGTGCTGGAGACGACGACAGTTGAAGAAGTTGCAGGTGATCATTTGATGTCAGGGGAGACACAGAGAAGAGAGAAGGAGGAGAAAGAAAAGAAAATAAGAGAGGGAGAGAGGAATTGAAAAAAAAAAAAAAAAAAACCCAAGAAAAAGAAAACAAAAATTGTGTAAAAGAGATTTTTTTAAGATTTTAAAAGAATATAAATATAAATTTATATATATATCTGTTATTTATTATTAAATTAAAATATATGATTTATTTATTTTTATTTCCTTTTATTTTTGTTATACTTTCCTCCTCCTCTCTAAAATGGTCCTCCTCAATCATGTGTGCATACGTCTTGTCTCTAGGGAAAATAGGTCAAACTCTGGATGAGATTTGTGTGGGCGTAAGAAGGCAGTAGCTTTCCTGTGGGTGCTCAGAGTCGTACAAACTCATGGAGGATATGGCTCAACAAATATCAATAATGCATGCATTTGTTAAGTCGGTGAACTATATACATAAACACACACACATACATATATATATATATTTCTGTTTAAATGTCCCTTTTTCCCCTAATTTGGAGCATATTTTTCTTCTCCTGCACGAATTATGCCATTTGAAATATGGGTCCAATAATTGTTTAATTTCGTGAGGAAATATATATATGTAGATGCCAAAAGACGGCTATTTAGTAGAAAATACATAATTAATCTGCGCGCGTTTTCAAGAAAAAGAATTAATTGAAAGTAGAAAAAAATAATAATAATAAAAATAAAAGGTGCTTTAGATAATAGTTTTGAAATGAAGCTTTTGTTAGTCCCTACCGGAGTCCTGATCGTTGACCATGAACCAATATGGGCTATGAATCTTGAACAATGTTTTTTATAACATACAAAAAAAAAAAAGAAAAAAGGAAGCTCTGATAGCTTTTTGCTTATTTAAAATCGGTTACAATTTTAATTTTATTTATTTAATTCATTTTGTTGTTTTTGAGTTTTGACCATGGTCATAATTTGTTTTTATTTATGCTATGAGTAAAAGGGGATTAAAGTGGCATGGAAAGAGGACTTTGATCGATTGGAGAGAGTTACGAAAAAATTGTCGATTAATTATGCAATGCTATGGTATCAATACATATATTCTTATTTACCAAAAAAAAAAAAAAAAAGGCATCCGTACGTATAATTTGATTGAATAGCCTAATCCTTGCATGGATTTTGAAAAAGAAATTGAGCTTCTTAAACGTGATAAAATTTTTCTACCATTCTTTACAAATTATTTGTTGATTATCAATGTAAATAATTTAATTCTATTACTACCATTTAACACTAAAGAGATTTAACAACAAAATTTTAGAGTGTTGGTAGATCTTGCACCCGAGATAAAGTATGGTTATCAGCTCGAAGTTGTTTTCTAATAGAACAACACAAAAGATGTGACATGCTAATAAAAGTAAATCCTATATAAATTAGACGTATATAAAATCATTTTTTATTAGTTATAGTGGTTAGTAGTGTTAATGATTGTTTACAAGTGTAATTTAAAAAAAAAAAAAGAATGTTTTGTACATTTATCCGTTTTGGTTTGAAGGTGAAGATGGCCAAAAACCTTAAAGAAAGACATGACACGTCCCTTTATGCGAAGAAAAGGAGGGGAAAAAGATGGGACTCCAAACTTTTTTTTTTTTTCCCCTTTTTGAATGCTTTTTTTTTTTTTTATGTAACGCAAACGACCATAAAGTATTATAAGTTGCATATAAAACCAAAACTAAAAACAAAAAAAAAAACAAAACAAAACAAAAGGAAAGCAAAAAAAAATTTTTTTGGAGGAAAAAAAAGAAAAAGGTTGTAAAAATTTTTCAGAAATGATCCAAAACAAAATGATAAAAGGCATTGGCCGAAGAAGCTCCTCACACGCGACACGCACTTATTACGTGTTGGGGACTTGGGAAATGGGTTTTGCAAGAGGAAAAAGTTTTGCCTTCCTCTCACGTTTTTTCTTTCTTTTTAGCCCTGAACGTTTTGTTTTGTTGTTTTTTTGTTTTTTTGTTTTTTTCCTTTTCACCAAACAGCAAAAAGAAAATCCTCTCTTCATTTTCCTCTCTCTCTAAACTCTTTTTGTATGGCTGCGTTCGGTGGGCAACATGAAACGCACCCTTCCTTGTGGCATGTCCGAGAACAATATTAAAGAGTACGTCCATTGTTAAGTATCATTATTTAATTAAAATAAACTCCTTAATTTAATAAAACTTACTTTTATTAATAATGATATTTAGTATTGATGGTTGTTTTTTAGTATTTTTTCATGTGAAAATAGATGTTATAACATTACACCATACATTTTATTGGTATGCGTAAAGTAATACATGAGATAATTCTTTTTTTAAAAAACAAAAACATTACATAGATACATAATTTCTCCTATGCCATCTATATATAGATGTTATTTGCTGTTTGTCCCATGCCACCTATTTTGAGTTTATAAAATATGTAGAGATACATGATTTCTCTATATAAATCATATTAAAGGGTAGTCCTATAACCATATGCAAAGGATAAGACATATCAATTAATGTTTGGTTATAGATTCCCCTAATAACTATAAGTTGCAAAATATAATTTTGTCAACTCATGGGTACAATTTGTTGTTGACACAGTGAAATGGTACAAATTTGACATAAATTTAAAATTCAGAGCTGCAATTACTAGATATATCTCAAATACACACTCTATATATATATATATTTTAAATTTTGTCAGCTCATGGGTAAAATTAGTTGTTGACACACTGAAATGGTACAAATTTGATATCAATTTAAAATTCAGAGCTACAATTACTAGATATATCTCAAATACACACACTCTCTCTCTATATATATATATATATTTTTTTTAAATTAACTCAAAATGCATGTACAAATTCATCAATAATCTCAAAGTAAGATTAGAATTCTCTTACGAAAGAGCCCTTTTATTTGGTGGTCTGTTTTGATTTACATGGGCCATGTTGAGCATTAAATTTGCAGAAATTGTAGTAAAATAATCATTTTTATTGTGATTTTGAAGTAAATAGCAAATTTGATATAATTAAAAATTTATAATATAATATAATTTAATATAGATAATATTTCTATTTTATCCCTCCTCTTCACACAATCTCTCAACCTTCGTTCACTCACTCTCTCTCTCTCTCTCTCTCTCCCCTATCCCCATCATTCCAAAACGCATTCTCCCTCCCTCTCTCTCTCTCTTCTATGCTAGAATCGCTGTCATAGCCAACCCACCGAGCGGAACCTCGTGGA
This sequence comes from Antiaris toxicaria, assembly GCA_035233585.1. Classification (NCBI taxonomy): domain Eukaryota; kingdom Viridiplantae; phylum Streptophyta; class Magnoliopsida; order Rosales; family Moraceae; genus Antiaris; species Antiaris toxicaria. The sequence continues at coordinate 7,453,357 of CP141155.1, forward strand.
GAGACTGGATCTCAACATCAATGAGATGGAGACGGCGATCGACTCTTGACAGTGCTAGTGATGGTGACAGGATCGCAGATTTCAACATTAAAGAGTTCGTGACCTGCCCTTTCTCCAAATTTCTAGGTTTGTTGTTGTTGGTTTTTTTTTTTTGGTAGGTTTTTGTTGCTATTCCGTCACCATTGCCATTTTTTCAGTCAAAGCTTACATGACAGTCATGACTTTAGCTCATCAGGAGTCTACTGACATCGTCGCCAAAGTTTACAAGCATCTCCATGATTATTGGATTGCGAGTTGAAGCCATTGTGATTGAGATCACCAGTTTGGGATCTGTCTTTGCAAAACTGTTACAATCTCTGGCAAATTAGTCCACGAGCAGACCTTCACGAGAAAATCGTGAGATTGTGATTGTTCTTGACTTCACGACAGAGAAGCTATGATCAGACTTGGCGGAGTTTCAATTTGGCAATGGCAATGATTCTCCTCGGCTTCGTGATAGAGAGGCTGATTTGGCAGTGATGGTGAGTCTCCTCGAATTTGCGATGAAGAGACGGTTATCGAATCTGTGCATGATTCTCTAATCTGGTTTACGGGGACTGTGGATGGAGCTCGTCGATCTGGTTTGTGATTCTCCGATTCTTCTCCTTCCCTCCGTTGACTGCCGCCATCACTTTTCTCGATCGACTGTCGCCGTTTTCCTTCGTTAAAGTTTATCAATGATTTTTTAGATTAAAGAATTTACATAAATTGATAATGTAAATCAATAATTTACTGAAGTAAATTAAGTATTTACAACTAATTATACTAGTAAATTAAGGATATACTAATGATAAATCAAATGAGTAATTTATCTAAATCAGTAAATAAATGATTTACAAGGAAAAAAAAGTGATTTATCAAATAAATTTTGTTAAAGTCAGTAAATATGATTTACCAAATAAATTTATCAAAATTTACATATAAAGGATATTTTTAAAATTTTAAGTTGTATTAAATTATGATTTATCAAAAATATATTATTTATAAAAGTTTAAATTTTTTCTGCACAAATCTGTTGTACTATTCATTTTTATTCAAGTTTACTTTGATATATTTCCCTTCTTTTCTCTTAAATTTGGCATTAAATTTTTGGAATCCAATTTCAAATTGGGTAGGTTTTTTTTTTTTTTTTTCTCTCCAACTTCTGGTTTAAGATGGGAAGGTGGTCAATGGCTCATGATGTTTCATCTAGCCAACAGATAGGAAAAGGATGTACTAAATTGCTCTTCTTTATCGGCCGTCTCTTTGATATAAATACAAAAAAATTGTAGAGGGAATTAAATAATAATTGATATGCTTAGAGGTACTTTCACTCATACGCGCACTTCCTATCATGTATACTTAACGTATAAAAGTGATATATCGAAAAATATTAATTATTTTTCATAATAGTAGCAAGAGTCATAGTCAAATATTGAGGAACATTGACAAAAAATACTCATGCAATAATCATAAACATTTAATTGTAATAACGTCATATATCACCAGTGGTCCATGTCATTCAAAAAAAAAAAAAAAGTCTCAAAAACTTAATAATTTTATAAATGACAAAAGAAGAATAAGAAGAAGAAGAAGAAAAACTTTACGTCCAAATAATGAAGCATATTTATGTCATCTAAGGAATATTATAACTACCACCCTATAGTTCCCACTTCCCTCCTACGCCTAATAAGTCCATCCATTGCATCTAGTATTACAAAATAAAACAAGTAAATTTAAATTCAAATAAGTTGCTTAAATAAATGAATAAAAACAAAAAGAAAAAAATAAAAAAAAATAAAAAGTCTACTTTGGCGTGTGTAGCCACGGTCTAAGAAGCGTGTGAGTCGTATGGATTTTTTTTTTTTTTAAGAACATGGGGAATTGGTACTTAAGCCACGTAAAGTCTATAACTTTACTATTTATACGTGTAACACTTTAAATTTTAAAATCATAATTTTATATATATATAAATTTAAATAAGATTTTTTTAAATTAAATAAAATTTCAAGAATAACTAAATAATATCTATATTAATTTTTTTAATTTTTGAAATTTTATATTTTTTTACTATAAATAATAAACATATTTTTTAAAATAACTTTTTTTTTTAATTTAAAAAAAAGTCTCTAAAATAACATCCAAACACGCCCTCAGAGTTGCTCGTTTTCATGGATAAAGTGCTCCTTTAATTCTCTAATTTTTTCACGAAATTATAATTTGATCTTTAATTTTTTTATTTAAAGTCAAAAAGCCCATAAAAATTTTAAAATAGTGTAATTTAGTCATTTTTATTAAATATAATAAATTTAAGAAAAAATATCATACAAATTATATATAATTTATTATTTATGAGTGATTAAGATAAAAAATTTACATGATTCAATTTATATTTGTTATATATGTTATCTATATTATTTAATTTTTAGCCTTTTTTTTAGTAAAAATACATTAAATACAATTTATGTTTGAAGAAAAAATATTTACATTGTATTTGAATATAATGTGTGTTTAGACAAAAAGTTTTAAATTGTATTTAAATAATAAATACGTGATGTGATGAATAAAAATAAAAAGAAAAAAAGACAGAGAAAAAAGTATGTGATGTGATTAATATAAATAATATAAAAAATAAAATAATAAATAGTGATTGTATGAAATTTAATATATGATATAATTGATATTTGAATCCAATATGTTTATATTTAGATGAAAATTTTATTATATTTTAATGTAATATTAAAAATAAATTGAGGATAAATTATATATTTTAAAGAATATAGATATCTTTGAGTTAAAAAAAAATGGAGATGAAATGATAAATTTATAAAAAGATTAAAGATGAAAGGGGTAATTTATCCGTTTTTATTCCCGGGCGGAAAAAGCAAAAGAGAAAAAGTTGAATGTGATATCGTGACGTGGCAAATGAAGATAAAGCCCATAACTGGTATTTATCGGATGCCGGATTGAGTTAAAGCTAAAGATGAGGCCAAACGCATGTCACGTAGCTGACCCGCTGTAGAAATAAATATCAACCGAATTGCCAATATATATATATATATAAATATTTGAGTATTTATGTATGATATAATTGATAAGGGGTGTTTAATAAATATATTGTGTTTAAATTAAATTTGAATATATATATTTCTTAATATTATATTTGATTGAAAAGTATTTATTTTATATTTGAATAAAATATGTGTTTGGATGAAAAGTATTTTAGAGTTGAAAAGGTGATATGATTGGTAAAAATAGAGATAAATAGTTAGAGTTGAAAAGTTGATGTGATTATTTTAAAAAACTTTTCAATAGTAATTATTTTCATAACACTGTTGAAAATAATTATATTTGAATGAAAAATTTTATGTTTAATGTAAAATTAATTTTCGTAACACCAAAAAAATGTTTATCAAACATCCTCTATGTGTTTGTTTTTTTATTTTTATTTTTTGGTTGGGAGATTTTTTTAGAATGTATTTTTGACCATATTACTGCTATTTAAATAAGAATCTCTGGGGAATTTAAAAAATAAAAAAAAAATTGATAAGAAAAAACTCTCAGTTACTTCACCTACCAATCACAGCTCACCACATCATATCACGTGGGACAAAATGGTCATGCAAAATTACCAAACTACCCTCGTCGCCTGACGTAAAAATTTTGACACTATTATCAAAAGGCTGTTAAAAAGGAGAAAGTAAAAGATTAAAGAGCTTGTTTGCTTTGCTATAAAGACCTTGTTTTTGCGTTACCACCATAAACACCTCCTCCACCACCCACCCACCCACCTCCCTCGCTCCTCCTTTTGCTTATCATCCCACATTCTAGAGAGAGAGAGAGAGAGAGAGGAGAGAGAAAGAAAGAGAAGAGATGGGGAATTGCCAAGCCATAGATGCAGCAACGCTGGTGATACAATACCCAAGTGGGAAAGTGGACAAACTGTACTGGCCTGTGAGCGCTAGCGAGATTATGAAGACCAATCCTGGCCACTATGTTGCTCTCCTCGTCTCCACCACTTTGTGTCCTTCAAAACCTAATGACGATAATATTGTTGAAAACCACAACAACAACAACATCAATACTACTAATAATTCCGATATCAACAACAATAACGGCACGGTTCGTTTGACGCGCATCAAGCTCCTCCGCCCAACAGACACTCTTGTTCTTGGCCAGGTTTATCGCCTCATCACCACACAAGGTTTGCTATAGAGACACGTATATATTGTTGTTCTTAATTTGTTGGGTTTGTTCTTGTTTTTCAGATGAAGTTTGAGAATATATGTATATACATATATATGTTTTTTGTTTTTAGTTTTTCATTTGTGTGTTTTTGTGGGGGTTGTTTGATTGTGTAGAAGTTATGAAGGGGTTGTGGGCAAAGAAGCAAGCGAAGTTGAAGAGAAATAATAGCCAGACAGAAAAGCCAGCTGTGGCTGCAATTAGGGGATCTGAAATGGTGGATAAGCAAGTTCTCCAGGTGAGATTTTTATTTTTATTTTTATTTTTATTTATCATCATATTTATCATTTTTTTTTCTTTTGTTGGTCAAAAAAAGGAGGAGTCTTTTCCCAAACTCAAAAAAAGGAAGAGTCTTTCTTTTGATTAAAGTTCCATATGTAGATGTGTATATTTTGAAGTTCTATCAAATTTCAACCAAATTGCTTTGATTCTTGAACCCCATCTTTTCTTCTTGAAGAACTTCCCTCATTAACTTGTCATAATTAACTTTCTTAGTATAACCCACTTTTTAATAGGATTTACCAATTAAAAAAAAATATAAAACTGCTTTTTTTTAATTTGTAATAATAATATTAGTGAATCAGCATAATATCAGGGATAATAATTAGATCCCCTCCTTTAGTAACGGCTCCTAATAATTAAACAAATATATATATACATAGAGAAGCAACATTAATAATAAATGCTCCAGCTAGCTCTCTCTCTCTCTCTCTCTCTCTCTTACAAGTTGGTCCTAATATATTACTAAATCAATGAAATAATCAATAAAAAAATGATTGATTAAATAAATAAATTGGGTTTAGTTTTTTTTTTTTTTTTAACATTATGTCTCAAAATATTCCTTTCATCGTTCAAATTTTAATAATGATATAAAATTATGTTTGGATTATATCTATTATTACTAATTTATATCGATTGTTGTCGCAATAATATTTTTCAGGTGGCCAAACAGGAGAGACACCGACCAAGAACAGCAACGTCATCAGCAGCTGCCTCTGCAGCCACAGCCAGGGCAAGAACGTGGCAACCTTCACTGCACAGCATCTCAGAAGCTGCAAGCTGATAATGCAAAAACCCCTTTTGTTTTCTTTTCTTTCATTTTCTGACCCTTCCAAACACTGCAAAACCTGCAGAGAAAAACCCCACCCTTATAATACTTGATAATTTCTTTCTAAAGAAAAATAGTAATGCTTCATTATTGACGAAAGGGAGAAGTTGGGCAGGTATATATATATATATATATATTAGACTGAGTCGAGGGTGTACTTAAAACTCTGTTGATCATCAGGCTGTTCATCTGCAGATCTGACTCTAAGTGAGAAGCATAGTTGTGCATAGGAAAGAGTGTTTTGTTATAATGCAACTCACTATAGTAGTCAAAAATGTTTCTGCTGTGCTTGAATGAGAAATTCCAACTTTTGAAGAGACTCAACTAAATATTATTGTGTAATTCTTCCCTTCTGATTTACTTCTTTTTCTGTAGATTTATAGTAATATCGCACATACCATTTAACTGAAATCCAAAGTGATCTTGTGAAAGATGTCACCGTTTGGATCATAGATTGAAAATAAATTTGAACTGCAAAAAAACTTTTAAATAATGTCCAAAAAAGTTCTCGATACAGGAATCTAAATAAGCTATAAATTGGATCCAAAAAATATTTGAAGCATAAAAAATAATCTTGAGCCCAAAAAGAAAAGTTAAACCAGTAGTAATAGCATCGCAGATACAATGTTAATATCGTCATTTAAGAAGAATGGCGTGGCAGATTTTTCAAAGAGTTCTTTAATTATAATAATATTATCTTTACTAAGAGTTCACCAATGTTTTCTAGATATATATTTATATATATATAAGAACTATAAAACTCTTGAAATATATATATATGTATATATATAATAGCGCTCGTCCTCAATTATTGTTTGTCAGCGATGGAAGACCATTACCGAAGAATACTACAATGAAACAACTAATTTTTTCGGAAACTGTACAAAAAAGTATTTGGCAAATGTAGTACAATAATGCAATGTAACTTATCCATAATCAGTTCAGTCAACTTTTCATCATAACTTGTACAACCAAGAGCCTCATGACACAAACATTTAATTGGCCCGTTCATGAAATTTTTTTTCTTCTTATTATGAATCAGATTGGCGGTCAACACCAACCCAAAACTTTATCTAATTAATCACTAACCGCAAAATTTTCACATGACAACCACAGATTTTGCTTAGTTTTCAAGTGAGTACACTATACGATACTGTTTAATGATCCAGCAAAAATTTTTGACCAAAAAGATGGCTTTCAGAAACTTTGAAGTGCATGCTATCCATGTCGGTAAAGCATGTTCTCAACTCTAAAGATGATCAGAATCACATCAAACTTAAAAGTAAATAAAACTAATAAGACTGAAGAAGAATCCGACTGTTCAAAACAATACCGAAGATTTCTTAAAGTTTTTAAGATAGAAAAAAAAAAGGGGGGGTAGAAAAAAGCGTGTTGATCATGCATGCACGCAGTCATGATGGGGGAAAACGGCAGAGGGACATAATTGCAGTTTAGCTATGTTGTGACAACAACTAAAGTGGCCACAAGATCTAATGTGCTTAAATGGAAGATATACAATATAGTGTGTGTGTATAAACATCATTTATTAGCACAAAGTTTAGTAATTTTTTAGCAGAAAAGAGAGCCATAAAAAGGTCTCAATATTACCTGTAATCAATCATGCATATACTCGTACCTTTTTGACTTTTGAGAGCAGAGAAACACCATCAAAGTGTGTCTTTTTCTTAGTGCGCTGGAAGTAGCAGGAACTTCCCACGCCCGTGGCATTTTTTTAAAATTTATTTTATATTTTTGAAATTTTCTCATCTCGGCTTTCTTGGGCATCCACAGAGCAAGACGGACAAGAGGGTAACATAGCAAAAGATGGCTTTTTCTTTGCTTTTTTAACACCTTCCTCTTTCTTTTTTTTTTTTTTGGTTGCCCAATTTTTTCAAATTTTTGTGAAGATCTTTTTCACTTTGGGAATATTAGTTTGCTCCACTTAATGAACAAACTTTTTGGAGTAAGACAATCACAACCAGCTCACGAGGAGGTAGCTTTTCCCTAAGCATGAAACTTCTCTGAATTATGCATTTTATTTTTTGTTTTTTGGGGTCCTTCAGATTCCAACAAAAAAACACTTAGTGCTCTTGCTTGCGGGCCATTGCTTGTTTGCCATTGTTCAACAAACTTATAACATCACGTAAGAATTGTCCCTTTTCTAGACAAAATTTTCACTTGAAATATCAAACTCATCTGGTTCTGAAGCAGCGTATAAATATACCCTTCAAAGATTCCTCAACTTAAGCCTTTTTGCTGCTATAGTTTTGTTTTACTATATTGCAAGAGATTGAATCTCAAGATACATGCAGTGACGAAGTCAAGAAATTTAGCAAGGGGGCTAGTAACTACAAATTTTTAATTTTCAGAAGAATAGTATGCAGTTTTAAATTTTTCGGGTGAGATACTTGTAAATTTAAGTCAAATACATATATCTCTGGATATGAGAATTCTTGTGTACTTTGGAATAATCGCATTGCTATGGATTTCACGCTCCAACCCTTCACTAACGACAGCAATAGTATAATAGAGAAACAAATAAGCGCCCGCACAAAATTTTAGTGGCTCATTCTCAATTTAAGAGTTACATCCACTTTCAGCCACCACATGTCTTCACTATAATGAAGAAGAAGAAGATTACAAGAAAAACACACGCCTCACGCCTCACGGTGTCATTATGTTCTCCCCAACTTAATTCCCAAAACCAGCATCCCTTAACGTGTGTAATTTGGGCGATCGAAATAAATGTCCGAAAATTCACCAATATGCCCTACTAACTTTGCATTAGGGCGATAATGAGGCTGCACACACCCAAGACATGTTCAAAAAGATCATGTATTGGCTACCAATAATCATTGCACGAACATATTCCCTCTTTGAAAGTGTGGAAACGAGAACGATCTCTGACAGTTAGTTCTCTCTTGTAAACCAGAGAGATGGCCTTCAAAGCTGAATGACAATCATCACATGTCCTAAGGTTTTTCACTATCCTAATGGGAGTCCCAGGCTCAGTGCTCATTAGCCCAAAAGTGATAGCTAACTTTTCACTATGATAAGCAACTGCTTGCTCTTTGTCTTCCTCGCTCAAGTCGAACAAAACTTGCCTTGTACTAGCAACGTAGCCTCCTAGGCAAGCTCGTTTCAGAACCTCACTCAACTCGTCTTGAATCCCCTCAATCTGAGGATGCAATTGATCAGCAACTCGAAACTCGTGAACAACTCCATTCACTTCAATCCAACTACACCCCAGGCTTGATCGGTTTTTTTTCTTCTCACTCACCAGGTTCCTCAGTTCGGCTACTCTCTCCCATTTTCCAAGAGAAGCGTTTAAATTTGAGAGAAGCACCTTGCCTTGGCTGTGCTCATCAAGGTCTAACTGCTCAATGTGCATTAAAATTCGTTCTCCTAACTCAGAATCACAGTGAATTCTACAAGCGCTGAGCAAAGCCCTCCATATGACAATGTCTGGAAGCATTGGCATACTCTTGACAACTTCAAATGCCCTCTCCACAAACCCGGCACGGCCAAGCAAGTCAATATAACAACCGTAATGCTCAATATTGGGAACGATTCCCCACAAGCTCTCCATACTCGAGAAGATTGAAAAACCCTCATCTACCAAACCTGAATGGCTACATCCATATAGCAATCCTAGAATTGTTATGTCGTTAGGCTTAACATTTTCCTCTAACATCTTATAGAAAACTTGTACAGCATCTTTACCGAGTCCATGAATGGATAAGCCAGTAATCATACTTGTACAATTGAAAACATCTCGTCTGGAAGTTAAACTAAAAACTTGTTTCGCGCGGTCTATTCTTCCACATTTTGCATACATATCAACTAGAGCAGTTAGGATATTACTACTAAATGCAATTCCATTAGCATCTATATACGAATGTATCCAATTCCCTTGATCTAAAGCCCCAAGATGAGCACAAGCAGATAAAACCGAAACGAGTATAGCCTCATTAGGCTTCACCTCGCCTTCACACAACATGTCATGAAAATATCTGAGAGCTTCAATATACTTCTCGCAACCAACAAAACCCGATATCATAACCGCCCATGACACGCTATTGAGCATCGGCATCCCATCAAACAGTTCACAAGCTTTACCAATCTCCCCACCTCTCGCATACACACGTAACAAACTAGTCCACGTGAAAGCGTCTCTCTCAGGCATTTCATCGAACATTTTCTGCGCATCCTCCACTCTTGTAAAAACGCCATACATGTTGATCACCGCATTGCCCACAAACAAATCCAACTCCAACCCATTTTTCACCACCAACCCATGAACAACTTCCCCAAAATGCGCTGATTCCTGATGCGAACAAGAAGTGAACACAAAGGTGAAAGTGTAGTTGTCAGGGACGACTCTTGGACCCCCATCCATGGCCAACATTTGACTGAAAAGAATTATAGATTCTTGTGAGTTTTGAAGCTTGGAATATGCCCTGATCATGAGATTCCATACCAGAGTAGGTGGCGAAGTAGAAGGGTAACAAACAAAGAGAAGTCTTGCACTCTTAAGGTCCTTAACAGAGAGGTAACAGTTAATGAGAGAAGTGGTTAAAGAAGCGTGCGAAGAAAGTGCAAAAGAGATGACTCGTGCATGGATTTGTTTGAGGTTAGGGAGAGAAGGACGTTGCTTTAGCAACTGAAAGAGTGTTTGTGGAATTGGGTGGTCCAATGGGATCCTGTTTGTTGGTTTGGCAGTGGCGGGTGATGCGGTTGATGAAGAGAAAAAAGAGGGAAAAGCTTTTAATTTGAATCGAAAAGGTGGAACTTTGACTTGGGAGATTTTGATCACTTGCATTTGGTGTTTTGAGGTGCTTTCGTATATGTCACAACTTGCAATGTAAAGAGACGAGAATGGGGTACAATTAAAGGGATTTTGCTCATGTGTAGTAGTTGTGGACTGAATGGTTGTTAATATGTACCACCCCTATGTGTGTTGCCTAGCGGTTAAAAGATTGTTTCAATGGTCAAATATTAGTGTTGAGTGTTTCAAAATCTTGATTAGAAAATTTGTTTCTATCAGTCTAATATTTAATTTAATGCCCTTGAAATTACACCTTTACATATCTTAAGCACTAGCACATTTTTTAAAACTTAATGATGTCACTGCTTATGGTCCACAAAAATTTCTTCTTTTGATGGCCCTTGTGGTCATTATGCTTAATAAACTTATATGTGTTCCTGTTTGTGTAAATACCACCAAAAAAAAAAAAAAAGCATTAGAGTATCTAATTCTCAACACATTCCTCTTAACATATGGGTAACATCTGCAAATAAGCTAACAGAGTTTACATGAGCATTTATGATGAAAAACAAAACCCTATTTGAAGTGTAATAACTTCACCTTAGACTATGATTGTAATTGCATGCATAGCTTGACACTAAGCAAGCTTTTGATACATTAGTTGTATTCAAATGTAATTTTTTTTGTTTTAGTTATTCATAGTTTACTATTATAACTTTGTAAATCAAACTTTAAAAGTTTATAACTTTACATGCATAAGTTCATAAGAAATGAATTTTAAGTTATATAGAATTTCAAGAAAAATAAAACAAACTCTATATTGTTTTTTTTTTTTTCCAAATACATTTCAAGTTTTTACACTTTTTATTTCTAATCATTTAAAACCGAGCATCAAACGTAAACAACTCAACTTAAATCCAACTTGAAAAACTCAATTCAAACTTGTGTGTTAAACGTATACTAGATTTATATATGATTTCACTACAAGTAATTGAGTTCAAATTCCCTTACACTCAAATTCAAAATTAAAGAAAAAATCTAGCCTTGATTTCCCAAAAAAAGAAAAATCATGAATGTGGTGGCTGGAATGAAAAAGGCAAGAAAAGGGCATAAAACAGAAAAGAAACTAGAGCAAGCCTTTTTAGGTTATGTAGCAATAATAATGTTGCATTTTGAACCGACCATACAAAAATGAGGCCACTGATTTTGATTTGGACATCTTACATATATATTTTTAAATGTCTAGAACCAAAGTAAATGGAAACATTTTGTGTGGTTATGGCACGGTTGCCCCTTGCCAGAAATCATAAACCTCAATAGCAATTCTTTCACAAATGTGTTTGATAGGGACAAATAATGAAGGACTTTCATTCAAATTTCATCACTTTTGTGGCAGACATTCTCTTGGGGTGGTAAAGTTAAAGCATAACACCCATCATAAACATTTTTGACACCAAAATTCCAAACATTCGGTTTCTTTAGACAAGGACCTGAAAAGGTCCAAGAGAACAAACAGCTTTATTATTATGTCTACATGTGATGCATATAAGTTTTGTGACAAAATGTTCAGAAATTCTGTCCAAACTACATGTATGTATAAGTATTGGTAAACAAATAAAAACATAGAAAGAAGGATTACGAAGGAAAAAAAAAAAAAAAGAAAGGGCTGAAACTATGACAAATACTAGACCACACCAAGCCTCAAATCAACCAAAAAAAAAAAAAAAAGCTCAAAAAAGATGTTATTGTCCATTAAAAGCTCACACTCAAAATTAGCAACAAAGTGAAAACTTAAACGAGACTCTTCTAGTTTAACACTACAAAGAGTTGCCTTTCCTTCGATTTCGGCGGAGAGATACTTAGAAGTTGTTACACTGCTACTGAATTCTCAGTCACCACCCCTTTGACAACTTCATGCTTGTCAAGTTGGCTGAAGTTTCCCTTCGCTTTGAAGAGTTGTGTATGGTGGTGCTTACAATAGATACGCTGCTCGTGGGCCACGTAGCTCGACGGGCTGATCACGCAGCCGCCGTGAGCGCACCTGAAACAGGATTTATGGTATGATGTCCCATCGACCGCCACCTGAAAACGCCACGGTCAGTGCCTAATCGGCTAAAATCAAAGATCACCATTTCTCATCGAAATGCCAAAGAATACCTTCTCAATTGGATAAACCGTTTTGTTGCAGGCAACACATTTTTCTTGAGTGCCAGCAAACAGACGTGACACTTTGCTGTTTGTCTGGACCTGTACAATTTATCACAATCAATAAAACAAAACGAGTTGGCGACTTCGCATATCAAGTGTCCATTTGGTATCACTTTTGCTTGTGCTTCTAGTCAGTAGAAGAAGAGAAGTAAATGACATTGTTTTTGAGTAAGTACTTCGAACCCCAATTTTTAAAGAGACAAATCAAACAAAAATAATTGAAACTCTCGTAATAAAGTTTATAAATTCTTATGAAAGCTCTGGTTCAAATTGTAGTCTTCGTGAAAGAGGTTTCTTGAAAAGCCATATTTTGTGCTTTTAATCGGAAGCTCTTCAAAAAGGAAGCAGTTTTTGGATCGAAGAAGCCAAAAAATAGCTTCCGAAAGCAATACTAGACAGGCGTGGCAAGTGCCAGAATCCTTAAATTCTAATACCAAATATGATTTTTCCACAGCTGAAAGGCATGACGCAGCATAGCAACAACATGGTACCTGATCAGCTGATCTTTCTCTAACAGTTCTTGGAGTACCTGCAGGTAAACAAAAGAAATTAAGAGAAATGAACATTCAATTAGGCAATTTAGCTCTACGATGTTGATTATACAAATAACAACTGATCACCTTCGAAACTCTTTTCCAAACTACCGGTCAACTTAAACAGTTGATCAAAGTGAGGTTTGCAGTACAAAACACCCTCGAAGGATGAATAATCACTCAGCTGCAAAAGACATAAGATAAGAATTTACGCTCAAGTTTCAAAATCAAGCAATAATGATCACACAATTAATATGTAACCGAATAGTGAGCCGTGAAAATTTTGAACTTTTCTGCTTAATCACTTGTTCATGATTACAGACTAACTGAGCTAGATTTTATTCTTATTTCTATTTTTTATTCTTCTTATATAAAACTATGTTTGGTTGTTGGGTTCAAATCTAAAAAATTGAATTTGTACTCAATCCTGCATTTGGTTTGCTGGCCCGCTTCAAGCTTTTTAGTCCATGAATTATACAGTATTTTAAACTCAAAAATACTATTTACAAATCTTATTCCATATCAAAAAAACAAAAAAAATTGTACTAATCACATGAAAAATTAAAAAGAATCATAATTTTCAATACAAGTTTAAATCCAATTTTTTTTATCTAAACACTTTTAGTTTAAGATGAAATTCTCTAACTCAAACTTAAACACCCAACATAAGGTTCATTTTATGATTTAATTTATTCCAAACTTAACCCCAATTTTGTAGCTCGAATTCATAATCCAAATGAATCCTAAGTAATTTCAAGTGAACATTTTAACACCAAGGTATGATGTTATAATTATGCTCTGGTTCCACTATTACTAGATTTCCATGCTTCCAAGATCATAATTTGAAGACTTCTCAAAGAATTGTCTGCCAGAAAACCGAATTCTGTCACTCTTCTTCAGTTGGTATTCAATGATGAATAATTGGCATATGAAGGAAGCCTATTTGAGAAATTGTTAATAAGGAAAATTTCAATGAAGACTTGTATGTTGATACACTAATGAACGATCATCTTCAGCCATAAAATAGATGGAACTATAATTCATTAGTGGGACCAAAATATACATATAAAGCAATCATAAGCTTAAGCTTTCCCATCTTGGGAAGAGAGAGATTTAGATAAGAGTTCTTAGATTTGAGATATATAAATATTTTAATTTCTCTTTGATAAGTAGAAATCACAGGCCTTGTACAGCAATAAATAAATAAATAAAAACTGGAGCTTTCTCATGTCCAAAAAAAAAAAGGAGAAGAAAAAGAAAAAGAAAAAAAAAAAAAACAGAACAGCACGTTATTCATCTTGCTAAGCTAATACTACTATTGCAAATTTACAATTGAATCAAAATATCAATTTTCTTCCACAAATCATCATCAATCAATCAATCAAAAACAAATTCAGTGTTTTTTTTATTTTTGCTAGTAATTAAAAACAAAAGTTAACCATCATGATCACCAACTCAAACTAAACCCACATAGAGAAAATCCATGATTGAGCTGAGACTTGATACACATAAAGCAAAAGTCAAGGTACAAAGATAAAAACATAATCACATACATACACATATTTCTATATAGATATATATACATATATATATCATGAACTTAGTAAAGAAGTGTCAGACCTTGAGGGTTCTTTTGCAGTGATGGCATCTGAAACAAGCCTTGTGATAAACTTTGTTGTCAGCAGTGAGCTCATCAACCAAATACACAGTCTTATCACATGCCTTGCACTTCTGGGTAGTCCCTGCAAATGTAAATGCCATCTTGATTCTTAACAACAACAACAACCACCAAAAACCAAAACCAAATTAACCCAAAAACTCTTCTTGTTTTTCTTTGATTATAGAGAGAGACTTTCTCTTTGTTTGTATTTTTGTTTTTTTCTAACTTTGTGCGTCTGTTTTCTCACTTTCAAATTGTGAGAGTCTGAGGTTTACAGCTCAGACATTGTCAGAGGAAAACAAAACTCTGTCTATGACTTTTTTTTTTTTTTTGGTGGCTGCTTGTGATGGGTTTATTATTATTATTTTTGGGAATTTTGAGTCCAATCAAAACATTCTAGCTGTACCACGTCGGGACAACATGGTAATTTGGTCGTCGTATCATGATGGCTTGGGTGACAACTTAGATCTTGTTGAATTACCACGCTGCCCTCAAATGGACACGTGTCAAATGGTAGAGCATTTAGCAAGAGCAGTTGAGTTATGATTGGCTGTACCGTATCAGCAAAAAATCTTTACAAGATAGATTCTAACGTATTGCGTTTTTTTTGCAATAAAGAGTTACTGTGTTAGACCACTCGATCTTAGAGCGCGTGTCTTAATGCATTTTAGGCTTACAATTGATTATTGAAGGAAAAAAAAAAAAAAAGATTCTTACAGTCAGACTTTAAATATATATATATTTTTTGGTAAAATTGGAAAAAAAAAATGAATATGAATATATGATTTTATTTTTCAGCAGCTGGATTTATACTCCTTAAGACATCAGTTGTTATTAGCAAAAACAAACAATTTTTATTATAAAAATTAAAATTTATTGATCAAATATGATAGTTTTTTTTTTTGGTAAAAGTAGACAGTTTTTGTTATAGAAATTCAATATAAGTGTTATGACGCTCCTGTCTAGCGAGTGGAAATGGTGAGGCTACTATGAGCTTTATATATATATATATTTTATATGCAAACTATGAAGTTGAAGATGACAAAGATGATGGGGTCTGAAAATGATGTGCTTTTGGAAATTGTATTTGTCCCTATTTTATCACCTCGACTCAACTAGTATATCTTCTCCCCCACCACTTCTTGGTTTTATTTTTTTTTTTTGGATTTTTTTTTTGAGGTCGATGGGTGTGATGAACGATATAATTACACAAAAAGCAAATTTTAAAGTTAGATGACAAAAAGAAAATTCAAAAAAAGCACACCCGCTCCTCTATATACACCTTTTTTTTTCGCCCCCTTTCCTTTAGTCTAAAAGAAGGTTAATGTGTTTATAAATTATACACATACAAGAAAAAGCTAAAAATAGTGTATAACAACATTTCTGTCAAATAAGTGTTCTAATAGAAAATTTTAAGATTTTAATGAAAAATATGTTTTTTTTTTGAAGTGTTATATTTGATCTCAAATTTTCATATGCTAAATTTAATGACAAAATTTCCACTAAATATAATCAATAATAAATTTAATATTTTTAAATTATTTAAATACTAAAACTTTATTTTTATGAATTTTAAAGTTTAATAACAATAATAAAAGGTAGATATATATAATTAGAAATAACATATACATTGGAGCACAAAGTTATGTTCACTCTTTTATGACAAATATAAACACTAATATTATCATTAGACATATTGTCTAAGAGCTTTTTGAATATTTATGAGAATGACAGAAAAAGGAACAAAACTTTCAAGAAGTTTTTTCAAATTTATTTCCGCAAATCAATATCACATGCGAGTTAAATGAAAATGAAAGAAGCTAATTTTTTCCAACTCTCAATAATTAAAATAGAAAATCTTTGATTCTCTCCATCACCGAATATATTAAAGCTCTTCTAAAAATTTTGTTTTTATTTTCATGCTTGATGAATGAAAGACTTTCCAAGTCCACAAGCAGAACAGAAAGCTGGACTTGATCCACTTAAGCCCCACATTTTACTCAATGTACTGATTCAACAACAAAGTGACCTAGTCATGGTCCATCTTTGTGGCCAACCATACGTCCGTATTATATTGTTTTCTAAACCTAAAAACAGCCAAGCAAGGAATTTCATGTCCATTTTTATTATTCGCTCTCCTGTTGGAGCACATAAAGTATAGAAATTTATTTCCATGTTCACTTATCTTTATTAAATGTATCTGTATAACAACATTCAGAAGCTACAGAAGGGCCTTGTCATCTTCTCTTTCATTTGTTTTAATTACTAAATTTGGCTTTAAAAAATTTAATAATATATTTAAAAGAAGAAAAAACAAAAAACCCACATAATCTGGTGTCACATGCAAACCATCTGCAACAGCGAATTCCTGTTATCAACGCCCCTATAAATACCTGGCTATCTTTTGACCGTATCTGGTCCGATTTCCACCTCATTGAACATACGCTGTATTGCCATGATAAAGGGATGGCAATTCATGTCACGGCCAAATTCGTATAGTGATTGACATGTGGATTCGCAAAAGACACGATTTTCATGTAAGTTTAGTGTGTGCGCGTGTGTGTGTATATATATATATATATATTTTTTTTAAACCCCAACTCTACAGAAAATTTGAGTTCGTTTATCATGTCATGACCCTTATTGCCACCCTTACACCATTATAGGCCACCAAATCTCACCATCTTGCTGTACGTACCTTGCGTCGAACTTCTTGAAAATGCAATACCAGCTACATCCTCAGCACTGGTATAAAATTAGCATCCCAACATTTGGAAGAAAGTAGGACTCATGATATAAAAAAAATACAAAATAGTTAGTTATACATGTCGAGCATTTTCAGGTTGAGGCTCGAGCTTGCACTCGGGGTTCAATTTCTGCAGAACATTCACTTAGAAGAACACAGACAAATTGATTGCAGTCATTGAAAGGATAAAAGATGAAACTTGGATCGGGTTTTATTAAGAAAGAAGAGATCATCGAGCAAAACTTTAAAGCAACTGAAAGAACCCTTTTCCCATTTTTATGCTTATTTAACAGTCATAGTATTTCTACTATTGTTGCCAGGGAACACATGCCAAAGAGATCAACATTTCATGCTGCACCTTTGCCAGCAGCCTTGGCCTTCCGAGCCTCTTCTCGCAATACCACTTTCACATATATTTCATAGCAACAGCCTGGGACAAACACCATTAAAGGATATGAGAGCTTTTAATCTTACCATATGCAAAGATACTGTACTATACATGGCCATTATAGAAGGCAAACAGTTCTTTTAACAAATATCTTCACATCCGCGTTTCTATTTACTTAAGCAAGAGAGATCAAAAATATGACACAAGGGGGAAAAGTTGTGTACTTTTAGAATTCACCAAATAGCAAGAAAGCATCATCTCTCAAGTAAGTCTATAACCTCTTTTTGCTAAATGAATTACTCAGCATGGTTGCCACAGATTCATGCTCTGGATATGCAAATGCCAGTGATACTGGATGCAAAACTTTCAAATAGCTTGGGAGTGAGTTACAAGTCTATTTCATCTCCTGCTTTCATCTTTTACATATAATGACTCACAATTCTTTTTATATGGTTCATGCTATCATATATCTTGTGCAGGAAATGTTATGTGATTCTTGAGGTTACTCCACTAGACCTATAGTAAACTAGTTTTCCATTTATAAGGACTGTTCCTACTTGAAACCGTCAACCTACTTCAGATTGTTCAGCATACCAAGTATTGGGCTGCTAACATTTGGGTAACATTAGGTTCTTAACCACCTTGTTCCTTTTCTCTAGGCTGTAAACATGTTGAACTAGGTACAAACACAAGTATTTATTGTTTGTACTCTATTCCATGCATCTCCATGTCAGTCCTCAACCATTGGAATTCGCTAATGGTATGTATTTAACGTTGAAGGGTATACACATACCCATTTAAAAAAAAAGGAAAAAAAAAAAAACCCAACGCCTTCATTGCACGTTAAGCCTCATGCTACCCTCAATACCAAAACCATGTTACTCTAAGCTAGTATAAAAGCAAAATCAGAACATCAGACATATCACAAGCGCGAAATTTAACTAGAGAAAACAGCAATGACAGTACTAAATAAAAGGCTCGTAGAACAAATCTAAAATAGAAGATAAGACAATAATCCCATCAAATTTCTAACGAAATATCAGTCTTACCTGCAACAACAACAACAGTGAGCACGTCACCAACTTTCTTAAGTCGCCTCACATTTTTCTTTTGTGATTTGTATTTCCTTAGAGAAGGGTCTTCAGCCAAAAGCTGCAAAATCAAACCAAAAGATAGTGCATATCAATACAATCTATATTCTACAACAGGACATAAAACAAAAATCAAAATCTATATAATAGAAGAACGCTCTAATGCGGTGACAGAGAATTGGAAAAAAATAGTCTCGCACTAATTCATTGATAGTACAAGCCTCTCACACCACAATCAACATTGTTGACACAGCCATCTGTTTACACACAAAGAGACCCACCTGTATACTAGTAAACTTGTAAATGTAAACCTAAAAACTAGGGGTTGATGTTTTCTCAATCAAAATCGATTTTGCAACTTGGAATTCTAAACACAATTCCCTTAAAAAAAAAAAAATCCCAATTCAAAATCCTAACAAGCACATTAATGTTGAGATTTGGCAATGACAATCCAAAACCCTAAAATTCAATTTTTTGTGTGGGTGATAATATTTGTACCATTCACAAAAACACCGAGAAGTGCTCCGTATCCTTTAGCAATAACCACGAATGAAAATGCCAAGAACCAAAACCAGAAAAAAAAAATCAGCCTTTTGCTTTCTAGGTCGAATCTCGGATGATTAAAGGAATGGGAAAGGTCACAATAAAAAAGAGAGAACTTCATTTCGAAATTTCCAAAAACCTAGAGGAATCCAATCATCAAATCAAACAATAAGCACAAATCGAGAAGATATATATGTATATATATATATATAGAGAGAGAGAGAGAGAAAGAGAGTCTCACAGCTTGCTCTCGAGGCCCTGGTTCGATGTGGAATTGGCGACGGGAGAGGGAAAGTGAATCGTTTTGTGTCCCCTGGTTTTCGGAAGCAAGAAGTTAGAGAGAGAGAGAGAGATTTAGAGAGAGAAGAGAGAGAGTACCTGGAAGTGAGAGCGCAAGCGGGAGCCGATGGTGGTTGAGTTAAGGAAGAAAGCCATGGTTTTGCCGATTCTGCAGCTCTGAGGAAGGCGAAGCAGACCAAAATCACGAGACGGGTCATTGCATCCGGGAAAGTGTACTAAAACTTGTAACAACGGCATGTCGTCTAAAAGAAATAAAACGACATGTCGTTTTATGGAGTAAGATTTCTTCTCCTGTGTAGGTTTACTTGCTCATTGTCGTTTATGTTTGGTTGATGTCATGTCGTTTCGATTCCACCACAAGAAAAACGACATGGCTCTGTGGACTATCAACGCCCTTTTGTTTATGCCCCTGTTTCTTCATTGCCAGTTTCCAACAATAATGACGTACTTTTGCTAAGATTGGAATGCTTGCACGCAAAATGTCGTTGATCCCGACAACAACAACAAACAATATCATATCAAAACCAAAGGGCAAAATTCGATCCTTATAGATTTTATCTTATATAGATGATATATTTGATATACTGATTTAAAATGAAACTTTTAAATTAAAATTTATTAATTTATAAAATTTTTATGTTTAAATTGATTAATATTTGAAAATTTTGCTAAAATTTTTATTAAATTTTCAGAAGAAAAAAGAGGCTTGAATAATAAAAATAAAATAATTAAAGAATTTTTATAATTAACCCGCAAATTTTGCATTTTACATGAATGCTTCAAAACCAAACGAGGTGGCCGAATAATAGCCAGTAGTTTGATCTCCAGATCGCGTGGTGAAACTGAAACCAAACTTGGCAAATACAAGCAGAGAGGAAACCTGGGTTGTCTTCAGCTTCAAGTTCAACCCAAAAAAATAAATGAAAAGATAAAATTAAAAAAAAAAAACATATAAACACTAATCTGGTTGATAGTTTGATATTCTTTCCCAAAAACATCAGACCAAAATAAAAACAGAAACAGAAAACAAAATGGCATTGAGAGGAGTAGCCGCTGTTTCTGCTTGTTGTTGCAAAAGAGCGGCACGACAATCACACCCATTCCTCCTAATTTCATTTCCTCACTCTCTCATACCCAATTCTCATCAGCAAAGAATCCTCAAACCAGTTATTCCCCTCCACCAGCCTGGTAGGTAACTACTCTTTTGTTTTGTGTTTTTAATTTTTTTTTATAAATTTTTTCTGCAATTTTTAGAAATACCCAATGTCCTGATTTTGGTGAATATGATTAGTTGTTTTTGTGCTATCTGTTTCATGTTATTTACTTTGTTTATATTTGGCAGGACCTAGATTTGGAATTCGTGCAGTGAGTGAGGCAGTTGCAACTCCCAAGGAGAAAGATGGAACAACATCATCATCATCTCCAGATAATTGGAAGATCAAAATGCTCTATGATGGAGATTGCCCACTTTGCATGCGCGAGGTTACTATACTTACAATGTTGGTTTGAGTTGAAATATTTAGATTGAAGTTATTTAATTTTTTTTAAAATTAGTTAAAATTTTGTTGATCTTTCAGGAGAAAAAAAATAAATAAATAAAAGTGAGTTGAAATGTTTAGTTTAAACCGGTCAATCAAAAAAGACTAGTATTTTTTTGCTGGAAAAAGGCACTTACACACACATACATGTGTATATAAATTTTGAGTTTTTGTACTTGTTACTTCTTTTTGTAGTTCTAATTAAGGTTTTCTATGTCATTTGTTGTTAGGTCAACATGCTTAGAGAGAGGAATAAACGCTATGGAACCATCAAGTTTGTGGACATTAGTTCAGAGGATTACTCTCCTGAAGAAAATCAAGGGCTAGACTTTGAAACAGTGAGTTACTGAGCATTGTTGTTAATGTTAAAATATAAAAACTATTATTGGTCCATCATTTGGTATGAATTAGTAAATTATCATCACATCACAGCAAGAGATCATGACTTTATTATTAGTAGTGTTGGGCTCTCAATATGTTTCATGCTTGTTTTATATTAAATTTATACTAGGTTTTCTAAGTAATTATTCTCTGAAAGTTTGCCTCGAGTGAAGTTTTTGAATATAATAAATATTGCTGATTTACCTCTTAACAGCTTAAGTTTTCAGGATGTATTGATAAATTAACAATACATTTATCCATGAATGTACTAATAGAAGACAAACATTAAGAAGAAAAATAGAAAATCTTGTTGTACATGTTACTCATATCAATACTCATGGAAAAATGACCACTTTCTTTTTTACTCTTTCCATGTGTCAGAATGTCGGATATGAAGTAGAAACATATAATTTTCTTTCCCTTTTCCCTTTTTCTTGTTTGTTTGAAAGAGTTTCTACTTAATTATAGTGATTTTTTTTTTTGGGGTTCAAAGGTTATGGGAAGAATTCATGCAATTCTTGATGATGGAACTGTAGTCACTGACGTTGAAGTAAGTGATCTCATCACCTACCTTAAAATTTACAACTTCTGTGTCTATAATATTTTTGAACTTTTTTTTCTTTTGCATTAAAAGAAGGACTAAATTAAGCTAATTAAAGTTTAAAACTTCTGAAGGCATTTAGAAAACTATATGAACAAGTTGGGCTTGGATGGGTTTATGCCATTACCAAATATGAACCTGTAAGTTGCTTTGTGTTCTTTCTAACACTTTTATCCTTGGTTTTTCTAATAGATGTTTGTTTATCTCTTGTTCCTCTTAACATGAAATTGTCTTTTCTCAGATAGGGAAACTAGCTGATGCAGTATATAGTGTTTGGGCTGAATACCGTCTTCCGATCACTGGTAAATCACGTCTTTGATGCACTTGATTGTTGAGTATTGCTTGTGCCTTCTTTGTTTCTTGGGACACAAGTAATGACAAGGCTGTATTCGGGGGAATATTTTAATTTAAAAACTCCCAAGTTTCATAGTTTTAGTTTCTTAAGCATTATGTTCATCATTTAGCAAAAGAAGCTATAAAAAATAAAAATAGGAAACTAGATTTACTCGTCAAGAAGGTCTTAGGATTATAATTGTATGACTCGTTTTCTCTGTTTTGGTTTTAGGCCGACCCCCTCTACAAGAGATAATGGAAGCGCGGCAAAAGAACAAGGTACACATATCGAATTCAAGATTGCATGACAAGAGCACTCTCTTGCTTAATGATTCTGAAAACACGAACAATGCGGAGCTAATACATGGCTTTCTTTCTCCTATATCAGAGTGAAGGATGCAACGATAACAAGTCTTGTAAGATGTGAGCTCATACTGATACCATACACAGGCAAGCAAGGAACTTTTCTTCTAGTTTCTTAGTGCTCTACGCCAGAAACCAACACACATGTTTTTTCTTTCCATATTATAATATTATTCCAGGAATGTAAATGTGATTTTCAAGCTTATAACATTCATTTACTAAATCTAATTTCAAATAGTATAGTTCGATTGGTTGATTAGTTTTATGTCTTTTCACAAATTATTGTTTCAGTGTGCAATTAGTTTCTTCTATGCTCTTAGACTAAATGCTATGTTGAAACCAGTAAATTTATCACCCTACCCCCTATTTTGTTGTTAACCAATGGGGTGTCTGGGCTAGGTTTGGCGCACTTCGACTACTCACAAGATCTGTGCACCTTGACCTCCTAAGTTTTGAAGGCAGGGTAACTTTTTCCTGGACATTTACTAGGGTTTTTTCATCGTCACAAATTATAGTAGTCGTTTTGCTTTTAAGTTATTGCTGTTTAAACGAGTCCAAGGAAATTTTCTACGCATTTGAGATTGGAACATAAAACAAGTAGTTTGTGATCATTCAAAAGACTAGCAAAAGCCCGAGTCCTCAACCTTCAATCCTTAAAGGAACTCAACAAAACTATCGACATTTCTGTCCGAGCTTCCACCGATACAGCTTTCTTTGCAGCCTCTCTCCATTTCGATGCATTCTTTCCTATCTCTCCACTTCTCTGTCCTTCCATCACTTCCCTCACCCTCATCTCAATCTCTTCTCTCCCCACAATCCCTTCCTCATTCCTCCTGGCTCTCACTCCAACCCCCCACACCTCCTCCACAAACTTGGCATTCATCGGCTGGTCGCTCCACTGCGGCACTGCCACCATTGGGACGCCGAGGCTCAACCCCTCCAGCGTCGAGTTCCATCCGCAATGTATCAGAAAGCAGCCGACGGCCCGGTGGGACAGAATCTCTAGCTGGTCACAACATGTCACCACCATGCCTTCCCCACCAAGTGAATTCAAGAACCCGAACGGGAGTTTGCTCTCTGGCTCTTTTATGACCCAAAGGAAATGCTTCTCACTTGCCTTTAGACCCCATGCAATTTCTTCAACCTGTTTGTGTGAAAGGTCAGCCATGCTTCCAAACGACACAAATACGACAGAGTTTGGTCGTTTTGTGTTCAACCATGTAATGTACTTGTCGTTTGTTGGATTCCATGGACTGGCCCCATGAGATGTGTCTCCTTCTATTTGTTGGTCTAGGTAGGCTGATGGCACCATTGGACCCACCATTTGGAAGGGCCACAGTCCTTGCATGGCTTTCACTAGCTGTCCAACATGATAAAACCAAATGAGAAATAAGATATATATATATATTTTCTGTATATGTGTATTATGTGATACATATATTCTAAAAGTGAATTTTAGGCACCTGAAGTTACCAAACAGCTCACAAATCACCCGTTACAACCAAAGATAATATGATATTGATCGAAATATCTATGCGTGGATTTTACTGAAATATCATAGTTGTAGGAATTTTCTTAAAATACAGAAATTTATCTTAACACACTGAAATATTAAATGAAACTTTTAGGAATTCTAAAATAATTAATAAATGTATAAAGTAGGTGAAATTGTCAATCAAAATACTAGTATATGATAATATTTACATGATAAGAAGTGACTATAATAATAAATGATAAATATACATTAACTTGCTAAAAAAAGATAAATATATATTTACAAATTAAGTGAAATAATTAAAAATATAACCTAATGCGTGTAACTTGCATCCATAAGTTCGTACAAGATGAGGAATTTTGACAAGGTTCAAAAAGTATTTGGAATACCTTCAACTGGTCTAAATAATCTTGGTACAAATTTTCCATTATGGAAATCAGGAATGACTGTGTAAGCAAATAATATTGTAGTAAAAACAAATATACACGAATTTTTTTTGAAACATAAACATAAGAACCGAAATTTTTATTGAAAATTTACCAACGTTTATCAGAAATTCCGCGAAATTTTATCCCATTGCACCATGCTTTTCTTGGAAAATATACAGTCAAGGAAAATTGCCAAAGATATTTATTTTGATATCCTAATGTTATCATAGATTAACAATAATTTTACATTTTATATGAGGCTCTTTCTAAATATATATATTTTTAACAACCATGGTATCCAATCCAATACTTTTTCTTCTCTCTCCAAACGCCAATACAAAGAACAGCAAGAAGTCGAGTTGATCATAAAAGCAGCCCCACAAACGCCCTGCTCCTTGGCCACATCAAGTGCCCAAGGGAGCAGCGAGTCGTAAACGACACAGTTAACTGGCCGGGCTGTGTCATTTGACTTCACTATCAGCTCTGCCAGGGTCCTTGATCCGACAGCTCTGAAGGACTTCAGGTAGGCCTCCAGGCTTGGGGCTTGTGAGTGAAGAAGGTAAGAGGGAAGAGAGGTATTGCTGTGAATATTTCCCGATAGATTTCTATTGATTGTCATGGTGTTTAAATACAAAATACAGCCAAAAAATAGCCTAGAAAATCTACTATGTTACAACAATTAAAACCAACTTAGACTAATCAAACTACCAGAAATCTAGGAACAACAAAACGACTAGCATAAGAATAGGGATTCTGTTATGTATTGTTATCATGCCCCTGCAAGATGGACGGTGCTAAGGTGAGTCCAATCTTGGTCGTAACCTTGGTGAATTATTGACGAGACAGCGGCTTGGTAAGGATATCGGCAAGCTGAGACATGGGAGACTCTGAGTAGACCATTTTGAACTTGTTCACGTATGAAATGATAGTCCAAGGAAACATGCTTCATACGCGAGTGAAACACTGGATTTGCACAAAGGTTTGTGGCCCCAACATTGTCACAATAAATCACCGGTTGATGTGGAATAGTAATGCCAAGTTCAGTTAGGAGAGAACAAATCCATCGTAGTTCCGCAGCCGTGGCAGCGACTGATCGATACTCAGCTTCAGTTGAAGAACGAGCAACAGTTCTCTGTTTCTTGGAGCTCCAAGAGATCGGATTATGGCTAAGATAAACAATGTAAGCACTGGTGGAAGTAAAATCATCCTTGTTGCCGGCCCAGTCGGCATCGGAGAATGCATGAAGAGCAAGAGATGACTTACGATAAAGTGTTATGCTATGATCTAAGGTGCCACAGAGATAGCGAAGTAAGCATTTGACAGCAGCCCAATGCTTGGTCGTTGGCTTATGCATGAATTGGGAGAGTTTGTTGACCGTGTAGCCAATATCTGGTCGGGTCAGTGAGAGATACTGAAGGCTTCCAACAATGGTGCGATACTCGGTAGGATCAGATAAGGTAGTACCGGCATGCAAGGTAAGCGGCGGACTTGTTGCTAGAGGTGTGGAGGCTGGTTTTGCTTCAATTATACGAGTCTTTTGAAGGAGATCAGCAATATACTTTCGTTGACTGAGAAACAGACCATCGGCATGTGAGAGCACCTCAACACCTAGGAAGTAGTGTAAATTGCCAAGATCCTTTAGAGAGAATCGCGTAGAGAGTTGCTGTAGAAAATGATGTACAGCTTGAGTGTTGTTTCCAATGACAATGATATCATTAACATAAACAAGAAGATAAAGAATAACTCCTTGAGTGTTGAATATGAACAGAGAGGCGTCTGTTACAGAGTTATGAAAGCCGGAAGTGAGAAGAAATTGGCGCAATTCATGATACCAAGCGCGCGGAGCTTGTTTGAGTCCGTAGATGGCCTTGCGAAGCTTGCAGACATGGTGAGGATTATCACGATCAATGAAGCCTGGAGGTTGAGACATAAACACATCTTCTGAAAGTGTGCCTTGAAGAAAGGCATTATTGACATCTAACTGGGGAAGTGACTAGCCGTTGCTTATTGCTAAGAACCAGGCGCACAGTGGTAGGTTTGATTACTGGACTGAAAGTTTCAGAGTAATCAACCCCTGGGCGTTGATGAAAACCTTTTGCAACCAGACTTGCTTTGTACCTGTCAACAGAACCATCAGGCAAATATTTAGTACGAAAAATCCATTTACACCCTACCAAGTTTTAGGTAGGATGAGATGGAACAAGTTCCCACATGCCATTGCGAAGAAGAGCATCAAATTCTGCGGACATGGCCTGTCGCCATTTGGGATCTTTCAAAGCTTGATGAACGGTGGTGGGCTCAAGGGTGGGATGGTGAAGTTCAGTATTGAGGTTAAGTTTCTGAATTGGTTTGTGGATGTTATGTTTAGAGCGAGTAATGATGCCTTTGGGAGAGGATGGCATTGGATTGGTGGCTGTGGATGTAGTATTAGCGGGAGTAGATGATGGGGAGGTGGGTGATAATGTGAGAACTGGGTTGGAGTCAGAGTTGGATGCTGGTGGAGATGAGGAAGGATATTCTTGAGATTGAGATGGTATTGAAAGGGGGAGAGGACACAGACGGAAGAACAGGTAATGTCATAGAGCACCACTCGAATATGGTTGATGAGGTGATACGAGGGAGAGTGAGATTGGAGTTAGCAAGAGGAAAAATAGACTCAACAAAATAAACATGACGAGAGATGTACAAACGTTTGGATGAGGTATCTAGACATAGATAATCACTTTGAGTGGATGAATATCCGACAAAGAGGCAAGGAGTTAATCGAGGTTCAAGTTTGTGAGAGGTGTAAGGACGAAGCTAGGGATAACAAAGGCAACCAAAACTTCGAAGTTTGTTGTAGTTAGGAACGGTGCCAAAAAGTTTAAGAAATGGAGACTCATGGTTGAGAGTGGGTGTAGGAAGGCGATTTATAAGGTATATAGCTGTGGAAAAGGCAAAAGACCAATAGGAAAGGGGCATAGATGCATGAGAAAGGAGTGAAAGACCAGTTTCAACAATATGACGATGTCGACGTTCGGAATAGCCATTGTGTTCAGGGGTATGAGGAGGAGAGGTGAGATGAGAAATGCCATTGATTGTTAGGAATGAAGAAAGAGCTTGATATTCTCCGCCATTATCAGAGTAAAGTGATTTGATTTCACAGTTGAAGAATTTTTCAACCAAGGCCTTGAAGCGAAGGAAAACATCACGAGCATCAGATTTGCGTTTTAGCGGATTCAACCATATATATTTGGTGAAGTGATCAACAAAAATAATATAATACTTAAAATTGTTAATAGAATGAGCCAGTGAAGTCCAAACATCCGTGAAGACAATTTCAAGAGGAGAAGAGGTGGATAAAGTAGACACAGAAAATGGTAATTTATGGCTTTTATTGCAGGAACAAGAATTACAATGAAAATTGAAATGGGAAGAACTTGAGACATCTAAACGGAATGATGAGACCATATGTTTGAACGTCGACAGTGATGGGTGACCAAGTCTATGATGCCAGGCAGGTAACGTGGTTTTTATTTCAGAGAAAGCCAGTAATGGTGAGGAAGAAGAAGAGCTAGGCCACTCATAGACTCCATTTTTAGTTTGGCCTTGAAGGAGAATGGCTCCGGTTTGAAGATCCTTCACAAAGAAAGAAGATGGTAAGAATTCAACAGATGCATTATTAGATTTGCAGAACTGAGAAATGGAGATTAAATTACGTTTCATGTGTGGAACACAGAGAACATTAGAGAGAGTAAAAGAGTGAGAAGGAGTAGGAAGAGAGGTTGAACCCGTGTAAGTGATAGGAATTCCAGAACCATCACCAATCATTATTTCATCCGGACCAGTATAGGGGTTGTGAATGGCAAGGTTTTGAAGATCCGTTGTAACATGGTGAGTTGCACCACTGTCCAATAGCCAAGGATCATGTGAGGGTGAGGTTGTGGTGGTAGCAACATGAGCTTGAGCTTGCCAAGGAGGAGGTGCATGAAGTGGTGGTGAGTTGGCAGGACGGTGTGGTGGTGATGCATGAGGAAACTGTTGGCAGAAGAGAGAGCACTGAGAGACGACATGACCTTGAGCACGGCACCACTGGCATTTGCCGAGAAATGGACGAGGTGGTTGGTTGGACTGATGAGGAGCAGACTGCGGTGCTGGAGGATAAGCAAGCCAAGGTGGACGAGTTCTTGGTGACAGTTGGTTTGAGCGTTGAGTGTGCGTGAGGTGAGCAGAGGCTGGAAAACTTGGTGAGGGTGATGGGTTGCGCAAGGACAGCTCTTTGTTGATGAGTTTTTCATGGAGTTCATCAAATGTGATGACCGTGTCGCAGCTATTGACAGCATCAATGACAGATTGAAAGGTGTCATCAAGACCATCCAAAACTTTTTCAATTAAGTCTTCATGATCAAGTGGTTTCCCAAGGGCGGCAAGTTCGTCAGCTTTGGTCTTTATGGCTTGCATATAGTCGGTGACCGATTGTGATCCTTTGGAGATGTTCTTCAAGTTGTCTTTGATTTGTTTGATATGGCCACGAGAAGGACGAGCATAAGTGTTGGCAAGGGTCTACCAAGCAGCACAAGACGTTTTTGATTGAGTAATGAGCGGCACAAGGTTGGAGGAAATCGTGCCAACGAGCGCTAAAAACAGAAGTTTATCTTGTCGCAGCCATGTCTGATATGCAGGATTGGGGGAGATCGCATTGTTGACGGTGATGGTTGCAGGAGGAGGAGGATGAGAACCGTCAATAAATTTGTGCAAGTCATAATCGATGAGGATGGATTCAATCTGGGTTTTCCAGGAGATATAGTTGGTGGAGGTAAGTTTGATGGAGTTGTGGATGGTGATTAAGGTTAGAGGACTGTCTGGTTCATGGGTGTTTGGGAGAACAACTTGAGTATTCCCAGTTGCCATGAATTGTGTGGTGATCGGATATTCAAGGAAGAGGTGAAAAAAAAAAAAAGAATGAAGGATCAGAACCTAAACTCGTGTGAGATATGGCTCTGATACCATGAAGAAGGTAAGAAGGAAGAGAGGTATTGCTGTGAATATTTCCCAATAGATTTCTATTGATTGTCATGGTGTTTAAATACAAAATACAGCCAAAAATATAGCCTAGAAAATCTACTCTGTTACAACAATTAAAACCAACTTAGACTAATCAAACTACCAGAAATCTAGGAACAACAAAACGACTAGCATAAGAATAGGGATTCTGTTATGTATTGTTATCAGTGAGAACCCGGCTTCATCATAACCATCTGATATCGGCTAGACTTGTATCGGGGTCGTGGTGGAGGTGGTGATGGAATTGAGAGTGTAGTGGGTGGTGGCTAGAGTGGTGGCGAGACCTTCGGAGGCTAAGCGTTTGGTGAATTGGGGAAGTGGGTTTATGTGGCCTTGAGCTGCGTATGTCAGAACTACTACATGACCTTGTTTTTTTGGTTCTTCATTTTGATGTTTTTTGGTTAGCTTGGTTGGTGTTTGGCCGTATGGGTTATATATATATATAGATGGACATAGAATGAGAGAGAGAGAGAGAGGGAAAGGCCAAAGTGAAGTGCATTCAATGAATTTGGGTAGAAATTTTTGGGTAAACATATAAAAGTGTGTTGACCATTGGCACACGAGCGTCCAATGAGAATACAAAAAGTATGATGAGTTGGGATTAATGATAAGAAAAAAAAAACATTGCTAAGTATGGGTGGTGTAACGTGATATTTATAAATATGGTTTATTTTTATTCGTGATAGTATTTAATTTTAAGTATTTTTAGAAAAAAAATAGGTAGGTGGGCTTTTTATATTTTTTTAAGTATTGTTAATAAAGCACTAAGGGTGATAAATACCATCTATTAATAAAATGTGAGTCCTGCAATATAAGACCTATAAATGGGGGTTCATCTTTTATTATTGATGATACTTAGCATCCGTGGAGTCCTTAAGCATTTTTATTTAGTATTATTATAAGATATCAGTGGTACTAAACACTATCCACTAATAGAAGATGAGTCTCGTAACATAAGACGTACAAGTGATATCCACATTTTATTAGTGATGTGCTTGGCACCAATGGTGCCTTTAAACATTTTTTTTTTAGCATTATTACAAGATATCAATGGTGCTAAGTATCATCTACTAATAGAAAGTAGGTCTCATAGTTTGAAACCCACAGGTAGTGCCCGTCTTTTATTTTTGATGATGTTTAGTACTGATGATGCTCTAAGCATTTTTTTTTTATTTTTTTGCCACTCTTTTAAAAATATAGCTTTTTTTTTAAATTTTAATAAATGGTTGTGGTGTTTTTATTTTTTAATTAGATTTTACGATAAATTATCAGTGATATATCAATAGTTTATTGTTGGTAGGCTGATTTATTACTAACGGACCAATGATGAAGGATATATCATTGATAAATTGATATATCAATGGTTAACAGCTAACTAACCATTGAGTTTATTAGTGATGGACCATCAAGCAGTCTATTAATCATGAATTATTTAAAAATAAAAGATCATTTTCTTAAATTAAAAAAAAAAAACTTAGGACATTTTTAAAAAATAACTTAAAAAAAGGCCATTTTCCTATAAACCTCTTTAAGATGTTAGCATTGTCAAATTTAACGCGTTTAGTATTGTCATTTGACTATTCTCAACCACTTCTAAAAGAAATTGTATATGTGATACTTGTATAAGGGTGATTTCATTGGACAACTGTATAGATTAAAGATGGTAATATAGTAAATCATGCATTAAAAGTTCTGGTTGAATGAAATCTTTACTTACATTAAAGGAATTCTTTTTTTAGTGACTACACAAAAGGAGCTGATCGACTCAACTAGACCTATGCTTACTGACATAGGCTCGAATGGAATAAATAAATAAATAAATAAATAGATAGATAGAGAGTAATCTTTTGATTTCTCGTTACTATGAATAAGAATAAATTAAAATGCCAGAGTTATCTAAATAAATAAAAAGGGTTTTTTCGAGATAAGTTTTCTTCCAATTAACAATTATCTAAAAGTTATAATTTAGTATGATCCATTCTACTAAATTCCTTCTCTTGAAAGTCTTGTGATCGATCTATTATATGAGATTGTGGGTGTTCTTGCTTGTGTGTCTATCAAAAAAGAGGGTTTTCAATGAATATCATAAAAAGAGCATATCTCTAAAATATTGTCTCATTTGTAATGAATTCAATATTTTTATTCTTTCATAATGTAAATTAAAAAGTGATTTTAGACAAACATCCAAACTATTAAATAAAAATCTAAAATATGTAGATTAAAAAGGGCTTTTCCCACAATTTCCTCTAAATAAAATAGAAAAACCAATTTAGCCCACGTTTGGGGGACACATTTTTTTTGCATTGCATCTGAATGCAATACAATTTTTCCCCAAATATAAAAATATTTTATTCAAATACCAATTACATCACATTTTAAATCCAACACAATCACTATTTATTATTTCATTTTTTTATTACTTTTTTTAATTACATCATATATTCTCTCTCTTCCCTTTTTTTTTCTCTCTACTTTTACCCATCACATCACATATTCATTATTAAAATACAATTCAAATATTTTTCATCCAAACACACATTGCATTCAAATGCAATACTAATGCTTTTCCTCCAAATACAAATTGCATTCAATACATTGTATTTAAACGCAATGTAAATACAATGCGTTCACCGAACGAACGCTTAATGTGGTTGGAGAATACTGCAGCCAATTCTTAGTAGCTCCTCTACCGACTATCGGTAGAGACCAAAATATCCCTCCCGTTATCCATGGAGCCACTGCGTTCCTCCTAGCCTCTCGTTCCAAGTATGAAACTCGCTCCGATCGGTTGAGCACTACATACCACAACCGTAACAATAACTCATACGAGTGACTTCTTCCCCCCTCTTCCTCTTTAAAATTTACTAAATTGAAGGATCACATATAATGCAAAATGATATTATCCTACAATAAAATGAAATGGTCTCCTCGTACAAGTTTAGGGGCCTAAAATAATTAGCAATCCATCACAATTTCACTGTTAACATCAACAAAAGCTGCACCGCCACAGCAACAACAATGATGATAATAACAACAACAACAGTCTTCACTAGTTCAAATCACTTCAATATGGTACAAAAACAAATAAATAGATAACACATTAGTCATACCAGTACTCATTACATACATACACACATACAATACTTTTTTTTTACTGTATAACTCTCACTTATTAAAAAAAAAAAAAAAATACTATCAAATTTTAAACATAAACCTCCTGCTCAATCCGTTCCTTCTCACCTACTAATTTAACTCCAACGGGAACATACACACGCACATACACACATACAAACACATATGGTTTTTTTTTTTTTTCTCTTAATTTAAGATATGGAGGTTATAGCTCTTACTTATTAATAAAAATACTCCTAAAATATGAACATGAAAACTTCTACTCTACACCTCCCTTCCCACCTGCTAGGTGAACCCCAACACGGATACATGTATGCATACATACATACCCACACAAACATACATTTTTTTTTTTTTTTAAAGATGTGGAGTCTATAGCTCTCGCTTATGAAGAAAAATTAAAAAAACACTCTCAAACTCTGAATGTGAAAACTCCTACTCAACCCCTCCCCTCCCACATGCTAAGTCAAACTCCAACGGGGATATATACATATATGGCAACTAAATCGAGCCACTAAGAAGAGCTCTCACCCATTCCTCTTTCTCTTCGTCAGGAAGACTGAAAAATATATTAACCGTGGCATTATTTTGACAAATTAAGCGGGTGGCTTTATGTCTTTCCACTACTGCAAGAGTATTGATCTTCAACAACTCACCATTGAGTCTCGCATATTTTTCATGAGTTTCTTGAAAGATACCTCTAGTTAACTGACCAGTCGAGTCCCTGATCTCCCCAGCAATAACATGTGCTGCTTCCTTAATCGCCTCTCTGATATCTTCGAAGCCAACAGTAGCTGTCTCTCTGATCTTTTCCAATGACAACTTGTTAAAGGAGGGGCTTGGAAGGATGACAGCTTGGGACTGGGAGGAAATCTTTGGTTCAAGATCATTGTCGTTTTCTTCATTCCCTGTAGTCCTCTCATTGTCATTTCTTTCTTCTCCTCGGATGCCATTTTCCTTTCCTCCTGTCCCTTCACTTTTTTTCATCTCACTATTAGTTAGAGTCATGATCTCTGAATCCTGCATGGTGATATAGCAATTAAGTAAACAACAGATAAGTTTTTTTTTTTTTTTTTTCCAATGCCAAAATTAAGCATTTGTGATCTCCAATACAATGCCATATCCAACGTCAAATTTGATACTAATGGCACGTTTGGCTTTTTGTTCTAACTCTGTTTTAACTTGATTTGGACTAAAATGCATATTTGAAGCTATTTTTATTTTAGCTTGAACTATAATTTTTTTAAACTTATTTCACCATTCCAACACAATTTTCAATATAAGTTTATCTCTATTTTTACTATTTAAGCACAATTTCTAATACAATTTTAAACTAAACTTTCAAGCTAAATTAAAGTATCAAATGTCCAACTTTAGTTTGGATTTATCTTAATTCAAGCTAAACTTAAGCTAAAAAGGAACACCAAACAGGCTATAAGTAGAATAGCATTCAAAAATTTAGTGTTTGGTTAGTTGTCGGTTAACGTCCTACTTTTTGTTTAATTGTTGAAGAATAAAATTTTATCTTTATATATTCCGAAGCTTAAACTTCATTACAAAAAAGTAAATGTAACATTTTAAATAACATTGTTGTTTTACAATTGAACGACATTTCAAATATGTTATTCTTACAACTTTTTTATGCTAAATGTAGCATATTAGTACTATTCGCATTCGCATTTGATTTGGTATTTTAGGGAATATATAAATTTATATTCTCAGAAAGGGGTATAAAATATTTATACATATATATATATACGTATACATATGTATATACCTGTGAGTAAGCATCCCACACATCATTCTCTGCAGCGACAATCTTCTTTTCCGAGTCCCGGAGGAAATCTGAATTGAGTGTCTTGATTCTAGACTGGATGTCTTCTGTAGTTGGGTCAAATTCAGGAAACTTAGCTTCTAAAGATCTCTTAATGGCTTCCAAATTACTCAGACTGAAAGGATCTTCAACATTGAATTTTCCTTTATTTTGTAACTCTGAAAGAGACTGAATAAGCTCGGCGTCCTCTTCCTCGGTCCATAATCTTTCATTTTTTCTCGAATTTTCATTTGTTGGTGACTCTCTCCTTAGGGAAAAAAAAAAAAAAAAAAGGAAAAAAGAATGAAAACAATATGATGGAAAAATATGATGGAAACTATAAACAAATGTACTTTCACATAAAACGTTGTTTTTTTGAAACCCTGAACCTCCATTCCCACCCGCCAAGTTAACCCTAGTAAGGTGATAGTGCATTATCAACAAACAACAATATCAACCAAAAAAAAAAAAAATTTTCTTACCTCACTTGGTTCTGCTGCTCAAGACAGTCTACAAAATGAATGGTCAGAGACCACTTATTGGCGACAGATTTAAGGTATTCCTTCAGTTTAGGACACAGGACAATTTCAAGTTGTAGCTGGGAGGAGAAACGATGCATTCCTTCTGGTAGCAAGCAAAGCTTGGGGCACTCTGCAATTTCGATTTTCTGAAGCGATGCAGTTTGCGGTAGCCAGGAGGGCAACGCTGTTAGGTTGAGACAACTTCCTAGACACAAGTATTGTAGTGTGTTTTGACATCCTTTCAGCCATCTGGGGAGAGCTACCATCCGTGGTAAGTCCATGAAAATCAATTTCCGGAGACTTAACCGTTCAACTTTCTCGTCTAGGTCTTCAAACAAAGCCAGATTTTTGCAATAGCCAATCACCAGAGTCTCCAACTCAGTTAGGCTTCCCATGATCTGATCAGACAAGTAAGTGAGCTTGTCACAGTTCTCAATCATCAGTATCCGGAGAGAAGTCAAACATCCTATGCCATTTGTGGGAAAACACATCTCTGTCGTGGTTATCGACAGAAAGACGAGGCTGCTCAAGTTCCTTACTTTCCTTGGAAGTTTCTCCAGCTTCGAACATCCTAGTAGTTGTAGAATTTGCAAACTTTGCAGCTTGGAGATGGAATCAGGCAGTTTGGTGATTTTGCTATTATGAGATAGGTTGAGACTCCTCAGTTGCTTCAATCTGCCAATGTAACTCGGCAATGTTTCAAAAGATGAATGACTCAAATCCAGCATTCGCAGGCACTCGTACTTCCTGAGATACTTGTTGAAGAAGGAATCACTCAAAGACTTCGTTAAAAGGCACGTACAAATAATGGTTCGAACACTAATCAGCTTGTCTAAGCAAGTAGGAAATCCAGTCCCACTTAGCTGATTTATGGATAAATGTCGAACTTTGCTATGAATATCTCTTTCAAAACAAGTATTTGTCATCCAGCACTCGCTTTGGGCGACAAATTGTGCAAAATCATGAATGAGATCATGCATAGAAAATGAGTAATACCAACCCTGTTTCTTCACAGATCGAAAGAAAGATCTCGAGCATAACTCCTCGAAATGAAGATGCCCAGCTTCTTCCAAACTTATATATTCTTTTTGTTTCGATTGGAGGACTCCGTGTGCTATCCAAAGTTTAATCAGTTCCAAACTGTAGATCTCCTGGCCTTTAGGGAAAAGTGAACAATAAAGAAAACACCGCTTTAAGTGAGTTGGTAAATCACTATAGCTTACTAGCAGTGCAGCAAAAATGCCGTTATTATATGGATCTAATTCCCATATCTTTCTTTCTCCTATGTATTTCCAATATTTTGGATCCGGTTTCGAGTACAATAGGTTCCCTAAAGTTTTCACCGCCAGTGGAATCCCTTTGCACTTGTCAAGTAAGATTTGCTCACCGAGTTCGACAAGACTCGGATTGTGTTTATCTTCTCCGTCCTTGAAAGCACATTTGCGAAACAAACGCCAAGAATGCTCATTGGAAAGGCATTCCAAGTTGTAAGACGAAATCGTGCCCATACACTGGGCAACCTTTTCACTACGCGTGGTCACTAAGATTTTACATCCTTTGGACCCTCCTGGCAAAAGATGTTTCAAATCCATCCATTTCTTATGGTCGTCGTTCCAAACATCATCCAAAACGAGCAAAAATCGTTTACCCTTCAAACTATCTCGCAGGAGTTCTAGCGACTCTTCATAAGTTCTGGGTCTTTTTGCAACCCTTGCGGCGTCAAGGATTTTTTCAATTAATCTTTGTACATTAAAATCCTTGGAAACATGCACCCACATTCTTAAATCAAAGTAGCGAAGCACTCTTTCATCGTTGTAAACTAGCCCGGCAAGCGTAGACTTACCCAAGCCAGCAATTCCATGGATAGGAATAATCGTGGGTTCATGGTTTTCAATTTCATCATGATCATCATGTGCAGGATCCTCTGTCAAAAGACTTACCATTTTCTCCCGATCATCCTCTCTGCCAACAACCTTCGATGGATTAACGAATGAGTGTGTTTCGCAACTCTCTTTCGTCGAACACCTTTTTTCTGTTCTCACATCGAGACCAAAGTTTTGTCTATCAGCTGCAATTCGGTCTAACCTTTCCCTTATCTCCTTGATAGCGTGAGCAACACTGAGACGGAACACAAGTGGATTAGAGCGCGAAAAGAAACGGCGTACCTTTCTACTAGACCTGCCATGTTTCTTCACCGATTGCTTCCGCTCTTCCTCACATTCAAACTCATCTAATACGTCCTCGGTGTCGAGAAACACGTCTTTAAGCCGCCTAAGCCAATGTGTTATCCTTTCGTCATGTGCCTGCTTCTCTTCGGCATCGAGGAGAAAATCTTTGATGGTAGCCGTAGTTTCTTTAAGCCTTTCTAGGTCGGCTTCCAAGCCCAACACCGAGCAAATCTGATTGTAGGACCTGGAGCCTAGCTTTTCTATGACGAATTGTGCTACACCATAAACAAATTCAGCCATGATCTGCAAATTATCTGAAAGGAAATAGTACTGCACAGGTTAGATCTGGGCGAGGACGGAGACTTCACACAGGCGGAACAGCGGCAGATCTGAGTGCCGTCAAATAGCTTGGAGAAGCGTGACTGTCAGATCGTTCAAGGACACAGCGGGTGGTGGCTTTGGCCGAGAGAGGAGATGATGCCGGCACTGATCGTCGGAGAAGCTGCGGCAGTCGTCAAAGAAGCAATGGCGGTCATCGGACAAGTAGCGGCGGTCGTTGTCGGCAGAGATGGGTGGTGTGGAACTGGAATGTCACAAGGGTTTGGTTTAAAAAAAATTTCAAAAAAAAAAAAAAAAAAGGCACTGATGGAAAAAATATAAGTTGTAGTAATCATTCCTTTTATCTGTCGATGGGATAACAATTCAATTCCATTAAAATGGAGAAAGGCCATTTCTGTAAAATAGCTATTTTGCTGTATTTTTTTAATCTAAACATCGTAATTATGATGTTTTTTCTTTTCTTTTCATTCCATTGCTTTTCCCAACCAAACATGACCTCATATCAAAGTAAATGGTGGGGACAAAATTAAGTCCTTGTTCAAGTTAATCAAAGGAAATTGAAGCCTTCAGGCAAAAAATTCCAACTCCACTGCTTCTTGTGAATGATGAAAGAATGGGAAAAATGATAGTGACATTCCATTATTTCCACTATGCTTTAAATCTTTTCATATACTTTTGTCCTATCTTTCTGGCATTTTTCCTTGTCAATTATTCTTGTATGTAATGAGTAGTTAAATACCCGCGTGTTAAAATTTTATTATATTATAAAAAATCATTCATATGTTTGCATAATAATTATCATAATTTTAATGTACATATTTATAATATATTTTTAAAAAATTTTATTAGTCGTTGATTTTTGAATTTTATATTGTAATATGTTAAAAAACTTTTACAATATAAAAAAAGTTAATATAGGTAAATATATGAATATATTTATATATTAAAAATTATATTACTATTTTTTACAACTTTCTTTTTCCTTTTTTTTTGTTTTTTATCACTGCAAAATAGAAATAAATAAGAAAAATAAAAATTAAAGAAAGTTAACAATATTTTAAAATATACATCCTATAAATTAAATTATTAAAAAGTATTTATATTACTTGATCATCGGACTTTTTTTTTATAAATATGTTGTTTTTGTTTCAAAATTGAAATGATAAAATATTATTAAAATATATATTTTGTAAGATTAATCTTAATTTTAATATGTATCTAATATAAATTAGTGAACATGTTTTAATATCTTATAGTTACTTTTTTAGATCTGGTGTTTTTAGATCTATTATAGTACTGGCTGGTGGTAAAGGTAGCAGCATTGGAAGTTGGACATTTTCAAATATCTTTAAAATAACTGTATCAATCAAAGCACCTTTTTTTCGAAAATAAACTTGAAAGATCTTTGTTTGTCCTTTAAGAGAGTATTTGGAACCAATGCTTGGAGACATTTTTTTTGAATTGGAAAAAAGTTATTTTAGAAAATATGTTTGGGAGGAAAAACTGTTTGGGGTGGGGTGAAAAGATATAAAAAATTTAGAAAAAAAAATTAATATGAATATTATTTCATGCCTATCAAAATTCTATGCAGTTTAAAAAAATATATCTTATTTGAACTTATACGCAAAGTTATGAACTTTAAAATTTGGAGTTTACAGTAGAGTTTTGAGATATAAATAATGAAAAGTGATGATATGTTGGAAAAAGTTGTTTTAGAGACATTAACTTTTGCCCCACAAACACCCCTTAAGTTGATTGATAATTGGTAAAATTGTAGACAAATCTATATAACCTTTATCAATTGTTAATGTTGAGCATGGTTTTTTTATAAGCGTTTGTGCAGCTCATCTAAATATAATGATGATCATATCTCCTGTATTATCTTCAATCTGTGAGTTTAATTTGTACATGTTATAAGTATTATAATAAGTAATTAATGTTATTTAAATTTTTTTATAATTAATATGGTTAAATGAATTTTAATTAAAATTAATAGATAATGCTTATTACCTTAGTGTGGGAATTGTGTTTATGTGATCATGATTGTCGCACCACCATCCGCTCCCTGATTATTTAACTTGTTGATAATATCTGGGGCATTAAGTATAATACTAGCTTTAATCTGTGTCAAATTCAATTATTTTTACTTTTATAGTAAATTTGATACCCTGTGTAAATTTTTAAAAAAAGTTATTAATTTGAATAATAAAATTAATAAATAATATTTGAGTGATACTAACTTAATTGTTTATCGAATCTAATGCATTTAAGTCACTGATTGTTTGTCTATTTTTTGATTTTTGTTTTTCTATTGACTAAATTGGTTTTGTTGACGGTGGTAAGAATTTAATTTGTTGACTTTGATGGAAAAATCTATGCATGTAAAATTAAGTGAAAATTATGAAGTAAAAAAGGAAAAAAAGTTTTGAAAGAAAAAGTGAATAAAATTATTAAACAATATGCTATTATTTTTATTATCTTGTTTTTAATATTTTTGTTTCTGAGATATCTAGATCAAGATAATGAATTATTGCTATAGTGCTTGAAACATATGAGTTTCCTATATCATGAAAATAAATTTGATTAGTATTATGTTGTATTAGTTGTATTTATATATATGATTTTAGTAATAAAATTTTTAAAAATTGCCTAGATATTGCTTTACTAACATTATTACAAAAGCTACTGCAACTGGTTCATTAATTGATTTTAAAAAGTTTTCATCGAACTGTTCTACTTTAGTTCCCCACAAAACAACTTGTAGTTGTTCATTCCTGTTGGAAAAATGAAATGAAAAAATTTAGAAGAAAGAATTTAAAATAATGTAAAAATACTTTGAAATTGATTAAATAGTTTTTAAAGACAATAATAATGAAATATATTTATATTTTAATTACCTTATGTTTCATATCATCAGAGTACACCTTGATGTAGTTTTGTTGTTGATACTTATTTGTTCGATAGATTGAACACTTGTTAATATGTTAATAACATCTAGTATAAAACAATTGTAATTAATTATTATGACTTTTTATTTATATATTAATAAATATTTTTAATTTGTTAAAATTAGTAAGGACTATTACCGCTTAAAACGTCATTGATGTCAACTCTTTACTGCAGCTGATCAAACTTTGCAAAGTTGAATTTATGAAGTGGGATATATGGTGATGTTTCTGTGACTGAAATGAAAGATGTTATACGTGCAAATTGCAACATTGCATTGTGGAGAACAACTTTGTATCTGGGTTTGTTTTGATTGACCTAGAAGTTACTGATGTTATAAATTGTCACCAATTGAATTTGTCGAGAAATATAGTCGGAATCTAGGGCTCGTATTGATCCTTAAATTGCTTTATGCTGTAAGTAAAAAAGATAAATTATTGAGTATTTTGTTAAATTTGATAGTAAATATAAGATAGTATAATATGATATGTGTAAAAGTTATTAACTCTTCATCAACTAAAAGGCAATCAAGACTTATTAAACGTTCGGTTGTGAAGTTGTTGTTTCATAATCTATAGATTCTTGTTCTGATTGTTCCATATACTTCATTTGATCTTAATGAGTGAACTTGTTCTAGTTGCAAAGTATAGTAAACAATTTTTTAGTAACTAAATTAATAATATTATTGAATACATATGTAAGTTATTGGCAATATAATATTTTAATAACAAATAGAAGTGTGATTGTTAAGATTTTTATATAATATTATGTAAAATTTCTTTATACACAATATTTTTTATATGATTTGAATATTTACCATTTGAATTATGAATTAATATATATAATCTTTTTGGTGTTGTTACTCTTGATAAAACAACGTATAATTGTCTATGTGTAAAAATTTCATTTTCTTAGTAAAGACCAACTTTATTTAAAGATTGATCTTGACTTTTATTTATTATCATAGCATAATAAATTTTTATAGGAAATTATCATCTTTTTAATGTAAAAAGCCGTTTAGATTCTTGTACAATTATTTATATTCTTGGAATATAAACTTTTTTATTTTTATTATTTGAATTTATAATCTGTCCTTTTATAATTGTATTTTTCAATTGTGTAATAATAAGTCTTGTTCCATTACATAAACCCATTGATTGATTCAAATTTCTTAATAACATGATAGGAATTCTAATTTTAAGATTTAATTCATTTGGTGGCATATCATTGAAATTTAATATATGTAAAAATTCTTGAAAATATAAAAGATTAAGTTCATCAACATTTTCAGATGAGGATACATTCTATCATAACTATAATAAAATTTTGATTCATCAGGTATTAAAGATAATATATATTTATTGATATCATTAGCTGTTTTATTTTTAGGAGTTATTATTGCTCGTTATCTTAGATATTTAATATTATTAAAGTTTTTATCAATGTTATTGTATATTACTTTTGAAATTATTCAATTGGCTTTGATTTTTAGTATATTGTGTATTTTTTTTGGTCTTTTATTCATTCAATAGTACTGTTTCTAATAGTTAATATCCAATTTGAGAATTCGATAATTTCTAGTTTTTCTTACTTTGTAATTTGGTGGTGTTTTAATATCATATTTTCGGTTAATGTTAAAATTTGAAAATATGGTCATAAATAAGAATTGTTTATACTTACATTTATTATATGTTCTTTTATTCTTGTAGGAATAACAGGTAAAATTTGACAAAAATCACCACCTAAAATAATAGTCATTCCACCAAATGGCTGTTCAAAATTATTTATTAAATCTTAAAATATTTTGTCTAAAATTTCAAAACAATATTTGTTGTTCATAGGTGCTTCATCTGTTAGGAAATACCCTAAGCATTAGAGATATTTTGATGTATTTATTTTGAACTGGATAATAAAATTATATGTAGAGGTTATTCATTATATTGCTATCTGTCCTCATTTTATTTACATGTTAAAATAAATGTAAGCAAATATGGCTTACTGACTGCTTGTGTTAAAACTGTTAGAACATTGTATGCAATGGACTTTTGTATGCGAGAAGACAATGTTCTAAAGTTAGCAGTCTAAACTTTGGTCTGTAGTCTATGGGGTTAGACCGAGCATCTAACTCATGTTAAGACTATTATGCTGTCTAAAGCCTTGGAGGGGACAGTTTGTCTTGACTGTCTGGAGCTGGACTCCTAAGTAGAGACATAGATATGTTACTTGGTGGTGACATATTAGACCGGGACTAAAGCGTGATTTATCTATGTAGTCCGCTATGAGTGGATCAATCTGCTTTTGACGTTCATTGTGCAATAACTTTAATCCTGAGTAAATAAACTACTTCATGTATATGACTTGTGTACTTTGATGTTCCAATGGCTAAAGCGTCTCAAAGGTAGTAAGCTTATAAACCGGTTCGTTGGGTGCATGACTTGTATACGATGAAGGGTTTGTTTGCAAATATCGGAATCATAGCTCTAAGGAGTTAAAGGTATCCTCTTAAAGGCATTATACTGAATGTGAAAATGGATAAGGCCTTGAGTCGTCTGCTAGGCAGATGACTTCTTATTCACATATGGTAAATAATTATTTTCTTAATTCGGTAGTATAATAGAACTTTAAGATAGCCTGATCAGTAGGATTAAACGGACTTTGACCTAAGGCTGATCATGGATATCATATGAGGGTTTTGCATATATGACAAGGTCATTGGATAGTAGCTCGTTACAGGTTTACGTAATACGGTATATAATTGGGAGTTCAGTTTCAGGTTTATAGTGGTGTGACTCTGAAACTAGTGATCATATGATTGAGTTGTTCGGTAAAGAATGATGATCATATGGATTTGCGGGAGCCCGATTATATATGTCCAATCAGTCCCTCTACTAGCTCCACATAATTCCTTAACGTTTGGCAAATTGATTTGTGTATGCTATTGGCTGGTTTATTATGCATGGATAGTGATGACACAGGATTAGGATGGTAGACAAGATTCTCTCCGGTTGGATTCAGATTTTGTTTTGAATAATAGAGTACACAATTATTCGAACTCCAAATAAAGTTGCCATGATTTTATTTGAGATTGGATTGGAGTTGTAGAAAATTATCCATGAGAACAAGAATTTGAAACACAACCGTTTTGTGGATTTTGAAATTTGAATTTTGAAATTTGAATTTGAAATTTGAAATTCAAATTTTGAATCACAGTCCAAGTGGGATTCGAATTTGTTGTGGAAAATCCACAAGGTTTAAAATTCGAATTTGAGTTGGATTTGGAGAGGATAATCTTGTTAGAATCCTACTTGAATTTTGAATCCAAATCCTAACAAATTATGGACGAAATTTTGAGGATAATCCTCAATGGAATTTCGGTTTTTGTGGATAAGGTTCAAGGGAAAAATTCAAGTTTCAATCCCAGTTGAATTTGGATTCTCTCCTTCCCTGAAAAGTGGCAGAAATTATGGAGGAAATCTCCTAGGAAAATTCGGTTATTTTGGATAAGGTTGAGATAAGATTCAAGCTTGAAAATTCTAGTGGAATTTTGATTCTCCCTTATCCTAAAAGTGGCCGAATTTTTTGACGAGATTTTCTCCTAGGAATTTCGGATTTTTTGGTTGAAAAAGGGAGATAAAATTCTAGTTAAAATCTTGTTTAAATTTGGATTGGATTTATCCTAAATAAACCGAATTTTATTGTTGGGATTTTCCCATGGAAAAATTCGGATTTTATGGTTATGGATAAGGGAGAATATCTTTTCCTAATCTAATTCGAATTCAGAGAATCACCTCATGCAGGTCTATAAATAGAGGTCCTGCCACTCCAGTTCTCTCAGACCACAGACTCTCAAGTGAGCAGGCTTATTGTTGCACAGCTCATCGTGACAATAAGTTCTTTAGAGATCTGGGTGGTTGGAAGAAGACTAGCAGTGCTAGCATACTGATCAA
This sequence comes from Antiaris toxicaria, assembly GCA_035233585.1. NCBI lineage: Eukaryota > Viridiplantae > Streptophyta > Magnoliopsida > Rosales > Moraceae > Antiaris > Antiaris toxicaria. Next base: position 7,498,013 of record CP141155.1, read on the forward strand.
GGTTCAGAGTGCCCACATACTCAGCCATTCGGGAATTGGAGAATAGTAGAGAAGGCTAGTTGGTTGAAACCTCCGGTCATTTTCCTCCTGCAAGATTGACGTCCTTGAGGTATGAGTTTTAATTGTTATTGGTTTATTGTATATGGCATCATGAGATATTTAACGATCTAAAAATTCTTATTATTCCGCTGCGCCACTCTGATACGTTTTTTACTGATTTATTTTCCTACATCATCCCATAATATAAACGATGTTTTTTCGATTAATTTTGTCAATTGAGTCTCTTTTTTGATATGACAAGTGAAAAATTTATCAATAATAAAGGTATTCGAAATCTAGAGTGTGTAGTTTTACCTTTAGGTAATAATAATGAAGCTATTTCAAAAGATGCAATAGCTAACACAATTTTATTATTTGATATTATTTTAGTAATAATTACATTCCATAAATATGTTTTTCCCGTTCCTCCATGACCATAAATGAATAATAGATTTTGCTTTCTATAATTAAGTAATTCTAAAATTTTTTCATACATATAGTTGTTCATTATTTAAATTCTATACCAAGATAATATTTTCATCCTTTAATTTATTTATATCGTAATTAAGTTTTTCTCGTAAAGCTTGTTTTATGAATACCTGGTTGTTTTATTGTATTAGTAAGATGTTGATTTGAATGAAACGCTATATTTTGTATATGTAGTAAATGAATAGATAATTGTTGAACGATTGGATTCCTGTGATGTATTAGATATTCATATTATCTCCACATAACTACATATGGTGTTACATATCGGTAATTAATATAATTTTTTATTTTGTCTACTTTTTGATAAATAGTTTGTTCAGATTGTTCTGTACATATATTATCTTCTATTACTGCTCTTATTCTATCTGGGTCTTTTATTGAATATTTAAATAATATTTTATAAGCATAGATTGAGAACAGACTTTAACGTTTACATGAGCATGGAATTTTAAGCATAAGTCTCTATTATAAGGAATTACAAATCTATTATCTAATTTTATACCTTCTTTTTTAATATAAAAAGTTATATCTCTGGTTTGTAATTGACAAATCCATTTTCTTTAATTGTTGTTTCATTTTGAAGTTGTTTAGGAAATTTTTTAGAGCACATTGTGTTTTTCTTACATGGAGCATTTGTTTTAGTAGTGATAAATGGTCCATGCATTATAAATTTGGCTATAATATTATATCCTTGCGGATCTTTTTCAGGATCAAGAACTTCCACAGAAATAAATTTGTCTATTTGTGATGGTTCATGTAATTTTTCATTACTGTATAACCAAAATAAAAAATAATAGTGTGGTAAATCTTGTTTCTAGAATTCAACAACATATAGGTCTACAAAATAAAGTATAAAAAAATCAAAAATAAAAGTATACTACTATTGTTATAATATTAAAATTAAGTTAAATTGTTTTTCTTATAAATAAAATAAAATTGTGCTTAGTAAAAAAACTAACATGTAATAATTATCTCAAATATGCATTCAGATTTAATAATAAACAATATATGATCTAATTTCATTTTGAAAATTCTAATAATAATATCTGATTGATCTTCAAATTTTTGATCTACAATTGTAGCTAAAGCTCTTGTAATTTTGGTCCATTTGGGGTTGCATGTCAATGTTATAAAGAGATCTAGATTTCTATAGTGTCTACAAATTGTCATTACGTTTTGATAATTTTGGATCATATATTTAGGAATTCCAGTATGGCTAAAAGTTAAAATAATTCTTTTGCCTATTGCTTATGTATTAATATCTTTTCTTATAATAGCATCTTGCATACCTGGATAAATTTTAGATTTTAAATTATTTTGATTTTTTCTAATGTAGTCTAATCGATTTTCTTCTACAGAAGCATATGCATCAACTACATATTGTTGAAACAATTTTCCATCTCTAAATAATGTATTGCCTTGAGTTTGACATCATTGTAATTGATAGCAGTAAAATGCTCTCATAGGAATTCTTTTTATCAAAGGTTTTTTATTTGAAGGATTTATATTCTAATTGAAATAAATTCTATAACTATTCTCTCCATGAGAGAATAAAATAGGATATTGTAATGCCATATAAGATGGATATAATTTTGTAATTCTTTGTAAATTATATGTTTTATCTTGAATTATAATATCTTTTCCTTATGCATACTCACCAATATTTCCAACAATTAAACTACCTATATCATTTGAAATAGACAATTCATATTGATTACCATCTATACATCTTTAGCCTATTAGTCTTAGTTTCATTAAAGGGATTTGATGTTCTTGATATCTATCTTTCACCATTTAAAAAAGTTTTACTAATTTATTAGTTTCGTTAAGCATTTTAATCAAGTTTGCAATTATTGATTTGGTTAAATCTTTTTATGCATCATCAAATGAAAATGTTTCTATTCGATTTTCAATTTCATTTTCTGTATCGTATATATAAAATTGTGCAAATTTTGGACGATTGTTGTTAATCGGTAATAGAGATACTATAAAGTGATGTATTTGTCTACTTATTTTAAAAATATACGGACCATCTGAATTTTTTGCATTTGATTCTATATGAGCTCCAAAAGATGTAAATGCAAATATAGAATTAAAAGTTCGAATATTTTTTTTCGAAAATGTGTATTTAACAGTCCTCCATAATAATTAAGTATGTTATTCAATATAGGAGGAGTTTTTTCGGTTAGAGGTAATTTAACTTTTCCATCTTTATAGCATAACTTAAATTTAGGGGGATTACTGTTTTTGATTCGTTCGTTAAACTAGAAGAGAGTACCACATTATTTACAAATGCAAGCACAGTTTCCAAAATCAATATACATGTTAGTGATACTTATAGAAAAATATTAAAAAAAAAAAAAGAAAATGCATAAGGTATTAATATTATGATAATATATAGATTTTTAATCATTTAAATATAATATTTATTTTAAGTAGAAAAATTATATTTTTTGTTGTGATTTTCGGATGTTGATGTCTGAGTTGAATAAGATGTTTACCTTTTAGATTTGGAAAAGGCTAACATCATATTAATGTTGGATCAAAAAACGTTTGCTGAAAGAGTCTTAAAATTTGGATATTTTCACTTGGGCATTCGTTGTTTCCAAACATGAAATCTTGATCTGGATGAAGAAAATTCTGTTGCTTATGTTAACAATTTAATATTAGAGGACTTTTTCTCATCCTTTTGTTATTCATTTATTATTAAAAATAAAAAAAAATGATTTAGAAATTACAAATAAAAATATTAATATTTGTAATTTCAAAAAAAAATAGTTTAAGAAGTATCCTTTATATATAATAGTTATAATTATTTACTAATATTTTAAAATAATTTGATTTTTAATTTATATAAATATTTTAAATTTAAAGTTTTTTTTTTAATTTCAACTTGTTAAATTTTTGTATTTAGTGGCTATATTTATTATTTATATTTATTTTATTTACATCATTCAAAAATACAATTATACAAAATTCAAAATTTTCCTCTCACTTCTAACAATTATAAACATATAGTTTGTACTTTATAAATTCATTTATCTTTAAGTTTTTACAAACATATTGTATTTAGTAATACATATATTATTTATATTTATTTAATCTACATCATTCAAGAATATAATTATACAAAATTTAAAAATTTTCTCCCAATTCCAATGGCTATAAACGGCTAGATTTTACTTTATAAATTTATTCATCATCAATTTTTTACAAACACGCTGTATTTAGTAGGTATATCAATTATTTGTATTTATTTTATATGCATCATTCAAGAATATAATTACATAAAATTCAAAAATCTCCCCCTACTTCCAATAGCTATAAACGGTTACTTTTTATCCTATAAATTCATTCGTTCTCAAGTTTTTACAAACACACATCTCCTCTCTTTTTTATCTCTCTAATTCTTTTATTTGCTCCACTAAAATTAGGAGTGAACAAAAAACCCAACAACCTGAAAAACCTAAAAAACTCAACCCATTATAACCCGAATCTGATCAACCCGATCAAGAGACCAACCCGACCAACCCGACACACCCAACTCAACTATTAATTGGGTGGGTTTGGGTTGAGTTTTTTTAAACCCAACTTAACCCAAACCCACCCAATTTATTAATATGTAAAAATAAATATATTTCATACCTCATAATATATAGTATTTGTCCTATATTTTACAATAATTACTTGACAATTAGTTATATTTTATATTGCATGAAATTTTATTATTATTTGTTTGTTAGTTTACAATTTTTATATTTAAACTTGTTTTTCATATATTTTATTTTTATATCGGTTTATAACTTATGAGATAATTTTGGAGTTTTATAATATTAATATTATGCTGAAAGTTATCTTTCTTTTTATGTATTTCTTATTAGGTTGAATGATTAGTCATATTTATTTTTTATTTTTTTATTTTTTTATTTTTTAATTATATTCAACCCGATTAACCCACCCAACCCAGTCAAAATTTAATTGGGTAGGTTGATTTTAAATTTTGGGTTGTTAAATTTGAAATCAACCCACCCAAACTTGATTGGATTGGTTGAAAATTCTCAAAAACCCACCCAACCCATCCGATATTCACCCTAACTAAAATTCTTCTCTTAGTTAAATAAAATTTTGCAACATGATTAATGCATTATTGTTGATTCTTATTATTTTAATTATCATAAGTTTCATTCTCTTTTTTATTGCATTATTAATGGTTCTCAATACTTTTGTAATGCTCTCTCTTTTACTTATTACCATAATGATTGGCTAGTAATATAAACATATTTTATGATTATATTGTGTATCAAATTATAAAGCGATGAAATGGTAAGTGCTGTGATATTTTAGCGAGGAGTTAAATTTGCAGCAATGTATGAAGAAACCTCTTGATCGATTATGTATGGATTTGTATTATTATTGGGATTAAATGAAACTTATATTATTTAACCAAACATATTGTATGAAATTGATAGTTTTGAGAATGGATTTCTGCTTTGTTATTTTATTTTCTTGTTATTGTAGCAGCATTTTAAATTTATTAGTGATTTAAGTGTTTTTAAAATTAATATAATAATTCAATTATGTAAAAAGTTAGCTTTACCTTATCAAATGAGCCAAAATAGGTATATTTAACTTACAAACATTTTATGTGATTGTTGTTATCAGAGTTACCATTACTTTCCAAGGGTGGTTCTCTTTTTGACTATGAAACAGTCTAATTCATTTTCAAATAGTGTAAGTTTCCAAGGAAACTACTGTACTGACACAACACAAGGTAACATATCAACATTAATACTAACTTATTAATAGATAGAATTTGTTGTTAAAAAAATAAAAAAACTTTGTTAAAAAAAAAAGCACTACAACTAAGTGCTAATAGTGAATTCAACTAAAGTTTAATTGTTAAGCATGTTCTCTACAATTAAAAAAATATTAGGATACCTTCGTAGGAGGATTAAGAATTTAAATACAGTTAGATTTCTGCCTTAACTGTTCATAAAAAATAAATAAATCGTCTCTGCATATCCAATACATTGATTCAATTGTAAATAATAAGCTAATCTTTAGTATTATTTTAGTCAAGATATTAAACATTTATTCAAAAACTCATATACATATTCCTATATAATTCTATTTTTTAAATATTACTTATCATTTCTGTTCATTATATGTGTTATTAAAAAGTTATATAGACAATTATATATAGTTTTTAATTAGTTTTAATAAACAAAATTTAAGTCTCATTTTGAAAAGTTACCAAAAAAAATAAAATAAAAATAAAATATATGAAATATTTATATTTCTAAACTATTTAAATAACATTGATCTTTATTGATGTTTCGTCAAATTACATTACTTAATCTACAGATATACAACAACAATAACATATAGATAATTGGCAATAATTACAGTTGATAAATGAATTTTGGCATCTTATGCAAGTATAGAAAAATTTCTAATCCCATTATCATTGTTAAAAGGTTGATTTTAGTGGGTTTTTTTTTTTTTGGCAATATGAATAAGTTTATTTTTTTTCTTGGGATATGTGTATAAGATTGTCTTTAATGGAACAAAAGTAAGCTTACTAATCAGAGATGAAAAGTCGCACGTCGTCAGATTTTTATAGATCATTTAGTTAACGTATTATGTTTGAATATAATTTATTTTTTAAATATTGTATTTGGTTAAAAAGTATTTGTTTTATATTTGAATGAAACGTATGTTAAGATAAAAAGTATTTCAATTGTATTTTAGAGTTAAAAAGTTGATGTGATTGATAAAAGTAGAGATAAAAAGTTAGAGTTAAAAAGTTGATATGATTATTTTAAAAAATAAATAAATAATAATTTTTTTATAACACTATTGAAAAAGATTACATTTGAATGTAAAACTTTACATTTAGTGTAAAATTATATTGCGTTTGAATATGATTAAAATGTAAAATTTTTGTCAAACGAGGTGATTGATAAAAGATTAAAATTAGAGTTAAAAATTAAAATGTGATTGATAAAAGTAGAGATAAAAAGTTAGAGTTAAAAAGTTGATATGATTATTTTAAAAAACAAATAAATAATAATTTTTTTATAGCACTATTGAAAAAGATTACATTTGAATGTAAAACTTTACATTTGGTGTAAAATTATATTGCGTTTGAATATGATTAAAATGTAAAATTTTTGTCAAACGAGGCATTAATTATTTTCTACTCCATAACCCGGCTTTCAACTCAAATCTACTAAGCGGTTTACTGTTTAATACTGAGTACACCAGTTTTGTTAGTTTTATGAATACTGAGTAATAGCCATAAAGCTTGGTGCACAAGATACTAGTGATCCAATCAAGGAAGATACCAGCGGCTAGTTAGACAGCTAATTTATCTCTCTCATACTAGACCTGATATTGCTTTTGCAGTAAGTCATGTAAGTCAAATCATGCATGTCCTAATAGAAGAACATATGGAAGCAATTTATAGGATTCTACGATACCCAACGGGAACTTTAAGAAGAGGGCTATTCTTTAGGAAAAAACAGAAAAAGGAACATCGAGGTGTACATAGATGCTGATTGGGCTTGTGTAGTTGATGATAGAAGATCAACTTTGAGGTATTGTACTTTTGTATAAGGAAATTTGGTGACCTAAAGGAGCAAAAAGCAAATAGTTGTGGCTAAAAGCAGTGCAGAGACAGAACTAAGGTTTGTAGCTCATGGTATTTGTGAAGGTCTATGGCTGAAAATGTTACTAGAAGAGCTAAAAGTAACTATGGAGTGTCCATTGAAGGTCTTCTGTAATAACAAGGCAGTAATTAATATCTCACACAATCCAGTGCATCATGATAGAACAAAGCACGTGCATGTTGACAGACATTTTATCAAGGAAAAGATGGAAGAAAGAACAATCTATGTCATTTATATCCCAACTATAGAACAATTAGCAGATGTTCTCACTAGAGGACTTTCAAGACTTTTGATAGAGAAGATGATAGACAAGTTAGACATGTTTAATCTTTAAAGTCCAACTTGAGGGAGAGTATTAGCATATCATTTTTAATTTGTTGTATTTTTCATGTTATGTTAGGAGAATAAGATAAAGTTCCTAAGTTTAAGGGATTTCTTTTTGGTAGTTTGGATTTTTTTTCCTTTCTTGGAGATTCTCAGTAGGGTAATAAATAAAAAGGTCAATTATGGACTCTATAATTGTTTTTGAATGATTCTGAATAATTGCAACATTTTAAGATCATTTTTCTCCTTGTGATTACCTTTAGATCTTGTTTTATTGCTTTCAAAATTCTATGTAATTTAAACAAAATCATTTCATTTGGATTTGTATACATAAAGTTATGAACTTTTATAATTTGAGTTTAGTATAAAGTTTTAAAGATGCAAAGAGTAAAAAATGGTTGTGAAGTGGAAAAAAAAATACCAAAAAATTATCCAAAATTTGTCCCTAAAATGCCCTCCCAAACACTCCCCTTAAATTTTATCAACTCATTTTGTCCTATCTTTCTAGCATTTTCCTTATCAATTATTCTTGTATTTAAGGATCTGTTTAGTAATTTATCTAATTAATTAAGTATCAAATTAATTAAATTACCAAAAGCATAAATTAATATGAATACAGACAATTTAATAAGGTTGGATCATGCCCAACTATTGCCTAATCTACTGATTAAAACAGTTTACAAGCACTAATAGACTTAAACACTATAAAGACTTGCTCTTCTTATTACCGCTAGTCATCTTGTAACTATTAGCATGATTTAATTAGTGAGTATCACTCGTCTTCAAGGTCTATGTCGTTAAACTCCCTTCAATCTCTATACAATCTTTTCCTAAAGACTGCATATTCGTCCCCTGAAGAATATTGAACACAAATGCCTCAAATTGTATGTGTATATCTCTCAAGCTCTACCTCACACATTCTGTTATGAGACCTTATATAGAGCAACATGAAAATCTAGGTGAAAACTTGAATAAGCATCCATTCAAAATTTGAATGTTACAACATCTTCTACAACATCATTTCAATATGCAAAACATAAATTCCGATTTTAAATGAAAACATAATCTTCTCATCCGTTTTAAATTGCTCCATTCTTCACAAATTCTTTAGCAAATATATCCTTATAAAAAATGTGATAATTGAGTAAAATAAAATTTGAATCCTATTTCAATTAGGATTATGAATCTTACTTCAATTAGGATTCCACCTTTTAATTTGAATTCCAGATTTATCAGCATTGTCCAAAACATGTTTTGCATTTATCTTTCTAGTTATCAGATAATCTTGAATTTTCTCATAGATTTAGCTCAACAATTCTTTTCAAACTTCAAATCTGCTTCACATAATCCAGTGCAAATGTTGTAACAGGATGTTGTAACATGTTTTGAAACATCACTGCTGACTAAAAAACAGTTGTTATTTTTTCTTGAATCTATTGCCACAAATACCAACTAAAAACCTAACATGTACTACTCATTATATATATATTGTTTAGAATTTAACCCTAATGTCAAATATCTATATTACTAGAGCCTTCATTTTATTGGATTACTTATTTGAAGATTTAACCCTAATTAACCTAAATGAGAACAGTCGATAGCGTCTTCTCCAGAATATATATATATATATAGCTCACTATTTGCAGATAAGGGATTTTAGAAAATGTATTTTACAACTTTAAAGTAAATTTTATAAACTTTGAGATTAAAATTTTTTTTTTACGGATTTATAAGTATTCACGTTAATAAAATACAAATACTTATAAAAATAACTTATTCTAATAAAGGTATGATTTCTATCATAATTAAAAGAGAGAGAGAGAGAGAAGAGGAAATCAACTTGTGTTTGGATTCTGGAGACAAAAATGTACAAAAACGTTGAAACTTTATGGCTCACTTTTCTTCTCCTTTATAAACACTTTCTTCACCCATTCATTATTCTTGTGTGAGAAATACATGTTAGAAGGAATCCATCAAACAACTTGACGCTACCAGGACAATCCCATTCTGATCATGACCAATATTTATATGTTAATTGGAAGAAATTTGTGATCATCGCGCCCGTTTTCTCATTAGCACCCTTGTTTGTTTGGAAGGGAAAAAAAGTAAAGAAAAAAAGCAAGGTGGAGAAAAAATTAGAAAGATAGAATATTAGAATAATAGATAGAATATTCATAGTTCAAACATTTTTCTACAGCGTCTTTTGGTAAAAATTTGAATTTTCAGTTTGCAAGTGAGTTTGAAACAGAAAACAAAACAATACTATAGTTTCCTACTTTTCTTTAGGTTGCTTGGAGACTATCAGCTGAGCAATAAGGTGGAAGTGCCTTCCTCAGCTTGCCTTCTTGTCAAAAGCTTTGAAATGGGCAAGACCTCCCACGGGTTGCCTAAAATTGAACGTGGATGCAGCATGTGGTGGTTGCGTGTCTTTCTAGGAGGGTAGCGTGGCCCCCGTGTGGCTAAATGTATTGGTTTGACAGAAGGATTGGAGATGGCGGCTGCTTGTGGCTAAGTCATTGAGAGTGCTGAATTGGATGTGGTGAATGTCATTAGAGCAGTTATTGCCTATGGATGACATTAGAGCAGTCCTCGAGTTCTCCATATAGATGACATTATAGCTCGTCTTTCTCAAGCTACTGGTGGAATTATTTGTTGCCATATTACTCGTACGGGTGATACCGTGGCCCACCTATTGCCAATTTATCATTTTGTTCTTCTATGAAGTTTTTGGTTGGGATATAATTCCTAGACCAATTGAATTTGCTATTTTTCGCATCTCATCTATCATTTTACACGTGCCTTCAGAAAAACAGTCCACGAATTCAGAAATAACTTTTAGACAACTCTAGAAACCCAATGAGTGACGAGTCAACTAAGGAAGATATAGAAAATGGAAAATTAAATCAATCATATCAACTAAGAAAACCAACCAACTAGCTTAGATCTTATAGAAAAAGGAAAGTTTTTCAACCACTTTTAATCATTCTTGAATTAAAAAGTCAACTACTGTAAGAAAAGATAACTTTCAATCATCAATAAATGTATATTCCATCAGAATTAGACAATCGAAATAAGAGAATCAATTTCTATAAATTGAAACTTATTGCACAAACCTCAATATGAGATTATTCTGTCCTAAACAATATATTTTCTTCATAGTTCTTGTAATATTTATTGTATTTTCTTGAATTTTTTGTAAAACACCACTCCCTATCTCTTCTTTATCCTATTCTTACTCAAGAACACCATTATAATTCTGATTCATATATAGTGGATGCTCCAGCAAACATTACAGAGGAGTAGTCTAGAGATTATGAGCGAATCTCAAAATAATCAATTGTCCCCCTCCCTACAACATCTCCCCCCCCCCCCCCCCCCCCTCCCAAAATTTACTTTTCTTGCAATTTAATTTATTCCATGTAACTCATTAATAACCCATCAATGATTGTTCAATGACTCATCTATCGTCCTATTTTGATCGATAGCTTCTTGTTTTCTTTAATTGTAGATTTCACTATCTATATTCTTATAGTCGATTTGGCTAGTTAATAAAAATCCAGACTTTTCACTTAAAAAAATAAGGAAGTAATTTTGATTATCATTGTATGATTTTATGTTTTCCACTTAATATTATAAAAGATAAAAATTGGTGGGATTCACCACACCTTTTAATCATCTTATTTTCGTTTCTCTTCTCTCCCTTCCTACCAAACGAACATCTTTATTATTTTTCATCGAATCATCCCTCTCCGTACTTCCTTTTCTCATTTTTCTTTGCAATCCGCTTAGAAGTAATATTTTATGTTGCATTGCAATCTTAACAGCGGAGTAGTCAAAATCTTCATAATTGGAGCTGCGCTGTATGACATATTTGACATTTGTACGCATGTCCAATTGTCTATGAATATATGTTAAACACCGTTCTTTAATCACCATATATAAAAGTAAGATATATAATTTGATGTTTATTTAATATAAGATAGATAAGGAAAAAGTGTTTACTATGATCTGGTGATAAAAAAATAACAATGACGCTTTTTAAACAGTCAAAATTTTTTATAATGCTCAAAATGAACCTAAAATAATAATAAGAAAAAAAGTTTCTATCATGTAAAATATGTACGAAATGAATATTATCCCTCAAACAACATATAATCAACTTAATTATTTGCGATACATTCTGTTTTATCATATGTTTTTCTCTTATGGGATACGTGAAAAATTTGCATTTTTAAAAAATTTTAAATAACTATGTCAATTTTTTTAAGTTAGAAAAATGACTGTTTTGTTAAAAAGAGTCAATTAGTGATTAATCACCATGTCAACCAGTGATTAATCATTTATTATCATCAATATATGTTTAACTATTATCAAACTACTGATTTACTGATCAATCACTAATTGATTGGATATATTAGTAAATCATTCATTTTAATGATCACCAATCCTTTAATAAACATTCTATCAATTTTAAATAAGTGCTAAAAAATAACCACCTAATCTAATTTTTCTTTTCTTATTTATTTAATTCTCTTTGGCAATCATCTTCTTAAGGCATTCACTTGTACTTTTTTTTTCTCCCTCTACTGTTTTAAACTTTGTATTTTATCGTGAAGTTAAATATATTATTATTAGTGCGCTTTTTTTGAGACATGTTTTTTTATTTTGATTTTGTAATTATGACATCTAATATTGGCCTCTTTTTATTTGTTATAAGATTGATGCTTTTTATCCATTCCGACTTCTGAGTAGGAAAGAGATTACTTCAGTGGATTGCCGATGAATTTTTATTATTTTATGGTTTATCATTTTAGGCATATTTTAGCCGCTCGGACTATTTTTTTAATTATCTTAGGGGATTGTCACCGTAATTAACTTCGGTTTAAAGAGTATAATAATATCATCATAATATTGACAAAAATAAGGGGCTTTAGTGATTTTTTTTTTCCATATATAGTCGTTAGAGACCATGTTGTCTTCCTTTTTTTTTTTTTTTCCTCCCCTAAACCTTTAATTTTACACAAATGCATCCTTATTTTTCCGTCGTTTGCAAGTGTCAGACTATTAACTTTTGATTTTTGGCCTCCAAAACCAATTGGGAGAAACGTCTAAATAGAAACATTTAGAAGGGAAATATTTATATATAAATATTTTGGATAAAAACATTTAATATTGAAGAAAAACATTCAAATGATCATAATAATTTTCTTCTAACATTTATAGATGATAACATTTTACAGTATTCTATATCATTTCATATGTAATGAAAAAAATTAAAATTCCGTGAAATGATTGAAACAAATCTAATGTGATCTCGTTGTCAATGTTACTGCCAGATCTGATGTGATCTCATTCCAAGAGGTCCAATCTCTACTTCTCAAACACAAAAGTAGGATCGAACAGCTAATTGCTGCTGCTTTAGGATCCGTTTGTTGAATACATTACATTTGTATTGCATTCAAATATAATGCATTATGTTTACATTGTATTAAATGTAATTTGTGTTTGAAAGAAAAATATTAGCATTACATTTGAATGCAATATGTGTTTGGATGAAAAGTATTTGAATCATATTTTAATAAAAAAATATGTGATGTGATGGGTAAAAATAAAGAGAAAATAAGGAGAGAGAAAGAGAATATATAATGTAATTAATAAAAGTAATAGAAAAAGTGAAATAATGAATAGTAATTGTATTGGATTTAAAATGTGATGTAATGAGAATTTAAATCAAATGCTTTTGTATTTGGGTGAAAATTACATTGTGTTTAAATACAATACAAATTGAATGTATGTACCAAACACATGGTTATTTGATTCGTCTCAAGCTTCAGGGAAACTAGCTGCTTCTGGAAAGAATTCGAATTGCACTCCACGAAATTACAACAACAATGGAGGTTGAGGTGGTCAATCCCACAACAATGGCGGTCGTAATGGCCGTGGACGTGGCTGTGGTGGTCGCACTAAAAACAACAGGCCAACATGTCTAGTGTGCGGAAAAGTCGGTCACACAGCACTCAAGTGCTATTACGCCTCAGCCTATGTTGCAGCACTTAAAGACTGTGATGGATCCAAGCTGGTATGCTAACAGCGGAGCCACTAACCACGTCACTGCAGACCTTGGAAATCTCAGTATGAAGGATAAATACAATGGCGAGGATAAACTCACTGTTGGGAATGGTAATAAACTGGCTATTTCTCATATTGGTTGTTTTGTGATTTTACCAAATTTGGCACTCAAAAATGTTTTCTGTGACCCTGAAATTAAGAAAAATTTGTTGAGGGATTCAAAGCTTACAGCTAATAATTGTGTCTATGTTGAATTTCACTTGAATTTTTGTCTTGTTAAGGACGAGCTAACCAAGAAAGTGGTGCTACGAAGGAAGCTTGACAATGGCCTGTATCAACTTCAACTACCTGGTTTCATCACTAAGAGCTCCTCGGGCTCCAATCTATCTTCTACTAATGTTGTGTCTACTACTTGTTCTAATGTTGTGTCTAGTTTGTTAGCCGAGCATCATTGTAATTTTCATTCTGTCTCAGATTTCTTAGATTCTTGGCATAGGAAACTTGATCATCCTTCTGTACTTGTGTTACAACGTGTACTCAAACTGTGTAATTCAACTGCAAATATCAATAAAATTCCCAGTTTCTATGATTCCTGTCAATTTAACAAATGTCATGCTCTACCATTTACTCGTTCTACTACTAAAACAACCTATGTACTTGGACTAATACATGCTGATCTTTGGGGCCCTGCTCCTATCACTTCAACTTCTGGTTTTCCATGTTATATCAGTTTCTTAAATGATTTTACTAGGTACACATGGATTTATCCTTTGAAGTCTGAATCTGAGGCTTTACTAATGTTCACTCATTTCAAATATTTAGTTGAAAGCTTAACCAGTAAAAGAATCAAAACACTTCAAACTAATTGAGGGGGGAGAATTCCGTCCTTTTAGTCTCTTGCTAGCTCATCATTGCATTAGATTCCAGAATCCTCATATTCATGCCCAAAATGAAAAAATTGACCGTAAACACCGTCATATTGTTGAAATGGGCTTGACCCTTCTTGCACAGGCTTTAATGTCCTTGAAATTCTGGTGGGATGCCTTCCATTCGTCTGTGTTTCTCATTAATATTCTTCCTATTCCTGTTCTTAATCATGTGTCTCCATGGGAAAAGTTGTATGGTCGTCCGCCTACTTATCTTGGTCTAAAACCTTTTGGTTGTGCTTGTTTCCCTTATGCATAGTTGAAACACGCTAAGGAACAAACCCAATATACTGGCAACATCTTATGAATCTCCTAACTAAAAGGTGTTTCTCACATCCTATCACTAAAATCTTTGAATTTTCTAACATTGGTTCTTTTCCGAGTCACCATAATTAAGTACAACTTGAGCACGTTGACTAGTTCTTTTCCATCTTCTATGGTCTCTACATTGACAATGGCAACTACTGCAGTATACCAGAGTCCAGAAAGTGTCGAAATGAAGCTTGACTCCGAAACACGGAAAAAGTATTCAGTGACTTGTATCGGAAATTCAAACCCTGATCATACCTCAGTAGAGAAAAAAAACCCATTTAACAACAATCAATAAACCTCCAACCCATATGCATACATATTTATAACAAATAAAGAAAGATGACGTTCGACAGAATGTGAGATTACAAGATATAGTTCAATTCTCTATGTTAATTATTGTACAAAAAACCATTCAAATTGCAATAGATGATAAAACATCGTCACCTTATCTTCAGTCTAAGAGATAGAACATAGTTTTACATGATAAACAGGACAATAAGTCAATTGAAGTGACCATTATCTCTGACACAACCATTCCTCCCAAAAGTTGGGACTGATAACAGAGGCACAATCAATTTCTTTAAATACCATCCACAACCAGACGCAGGGAATCTACATCAGACACTATCCGTTTGAGCAAAAGATACCTTATGAATGTGTAAATGCACGCGACAAACGGACTCAAACACTTCTTTGAGGTCCAAGCCACATACGCCGCCTCCCAATTCAAGTATGCCCTTGCTATATATATATATATATATACACGTATCTTCAGTAAAGTGAATTAACCATTATCTTCTTCACATTCGCTACCTTGTCTATCTGTTTAACGCAGAATGCAACTCCTGTCACTCTATATATTTACCCATAAATGTGTATATGTATTATATAGGTATACATATATGTAGTTTGTCAGGATTTGTTGAATTACAAGGCTAGACGCGAAGCACATAAACCAGAAGCTAAATCTAATGAGACCGAAAAAATTATAGATTAATCAAACTCAAGAAAATCATAAACTCGTAAATCAACTCCGTAACGAACATTCTAAATGATCCAACATTCATCACCAAAATCGCATCTTTTTCCCCCACAATTAACATTCAATTAGCTAATTCAAGGATCAAATTTTGTCACCTACCTGATGTTCACGAGCTTCCCTTGGAGATTCTATCCAAAGCCTGGAAAACACTTTCTAGGGTTACGTCCTCGACGACGACGACCTTGTCTCTGGACTTCGATCCCGAGCCAATAGAGAGCTGCCGTCTCTTGACCCCTAGCACCGAGCTGAGGTAGTCGAGAAGAGCGGCGTTGGCCTCGCCGTCCTTGGGCGGCGCGTCGATCTGCACGCCCAAGGCGTCGTCGGAGAAGTCGGTGACGGCGGCGATTTTGGAGCCCGGCTTCGCGTGGACGGTGATCGCGACGGAGGACGGAGGGACGGCGCGGATGCACGGCGGGAACTTGGGGCTCCTGTCGGGTTTGGAGGACTGAGTCGACTCGGTCGAGTTGGCCTTGGCCTTGGTCTTGCCCTTCTTCGCCGGCGGCATTTCACTACGACTGTAGCCCATTGATCAGCTCGTTTAGAATAAATTTCCTTTGTCACTTTACGAAAGTTTCCTTTTGCCTTCAACGACATGTCGTTTATTGTCGCGTTTCTGAAAAATTATAAACGACATGTCGTTTATAGTTGTTAAAATGTTAATCAACCGCGACCCAAAGAAGTTTAGTTTTTTGGTAAACCAAATACAAGCTAAATACAAGCTAAGACGGGAGTTTGGAGGAGGTTTTGAAGATATTTTTTTTTAGGTTAGAAAAAATTTATTTTAGAAAAATATGTTTGGAAAAAGAACTGTTTTGAGTGAAAAAAATATAAAAAATTTAAAAAATTTTTAGGAAAAAAATATAAATATGAATATTATTTTATTTTTTTTTTAATTTTATGTAATTTTAAAAAAATCATCTTATTCGGATTTGTATACACAAAGTTATGGACTTTTAAAATTTAGAGTTTATTATAATATTTTAAAGATGTGAATAATAAAAAGTGATAGAGTATTAAAAAAAAAAAGTTTTAAAAATGTCAAAACCTTACCCTTGGATGGGAGCCTAGTAATCCATTTGGGAGAAGCTCCTCACAGAATCTCTATAAGTTCGATACCATGCAGCGGTCAAAACTCATGCCATCACATACTCCGATATTAAACAATCAACCAGTTTCTATCCTTGCCGGTGATGATGTGGTTGATCGACGTAATGCGACTAAAAACGACAATAGAATTGGAGGTAGGTATGGACAGGGATCCTTTGTAAGTTAGTGAATTGACTGACTGTGGTCCATGTTTGATACTCGCCAGTCTCAATATAAAAAGGTACTGATCAAATTTTGCAGCGTATCAAACATGGGCCCTCAAATATTTTTGCATGATCAATCTCTCCTTTCTCACTTTTTCCTCTTGCCAAACATATTTTATTTTTATAAGACCACAAACTATTGTTTGGAAATAATGTCTTTTGATTTTAGATGACGAGGGCTCTCGCACCTTTCTAGATAAAAGACAACAGACTTGAAAATGGAGAGAGAGCATGTTTAAAACAAATGGTATGCCAATTTTCTACTGACGAAACTACTGAACAACTATTAAAGATAAATTTTTCTTTTTTTCTTTCCTTTACAAAAATCGTTTGTTTCACTAACTCATTTCGAATCTACCTCTCATTTTTCTTATTTATATTTTTTAAAAACTCAAATTTTAAAAATTCATAACTTTCTTATTTCAAATCAAAATAAAATAATTTTTATATCTCAATACTTATAATGACATGAAAATCGAAACAAGATCCATATTACTTTTTTCTTTTTCCACACGCGGTTCATTTTTAATTTATATTTTAACTAAACATTCATTCTCAAATATTCACTCATTTTCAAATCTTTTTTTAAACCTCCAAAAATTTAACTCCAATTAGTGTTCCTGGACACAACATAATTTCAAAGGCAGAACGACGTCTCTTTTGAGACAACAGAAGGAAAATGCTATTTCTAATGCTTATGCAAAAAGCTATCAAACACCACTTTCTTATATACATATATATATTACAAAATTATTGAACAAATGATTTATCAATTCATACAAAATTATGATCCGCAATGAAAGATACTGAACATATTCAGCACCTCAGTTTACTTCATGTTTAAGCATCAACAATGCTCAGAAACCAGCTATGTAAAACGACATTTTCTAGATTTATGCAACTTAAACATGAAGTGAAAAGGAGCTTTTCCAGCTCTGGCCACCATGATATAGCCAAGACAAGCTAACAAACTAAGCAGATTGTATTTACACCATTTAAATCTCCAACTTGTTTTTCACTTCTATACCCTGCACGCGAACATCTAAATCCGGGCAGCTTTCCTAACACTATTTGCAATCATAATAAGGCTTTTCTACCACCCCCCAAGACTAGAATCTTTGGATTTTCCCAACATGGCTTCTTTTCTGACTCACCATTATGAAGAACCACTTGAGCACACTGGCTAGCTTTTTCCATCTTCTCTGAGCGATGGCAACAGCTGTGGTGCGCATGAAGCCGTCCACAGCACTCTGTAAATCAGCTGGTGATTCCAAACTGATGTTCTGTGACTGAAGATCAGTGTCAAAAAACTGCAGATGATCCTCGTCGCAAAAAGCTTGTGCGATGGGTCCAGAGTCACAGATGAGGGAATTGCTCACTTGGCCTGGGAAATTCAGTGTCTGATCGTACCTAAGATCCATAGTGTCAATGGTGTGCAAGGCATAGTCATCCAAGCCGCTGGTCCCACCGACGGAATATATTGATGAAATGATATCTGGGGAAGATGCGGCTGATTGTGCATATTCAAATCCACCAAGCTTGTGAGAAGCCATAAACTTGCTCCCAGTAGAGCCTTCTGTTTTTGGTGAGCTTGAGGAGTAAAGCACATTTGTGAAGTGGGGTGAGCCGCCTGTAAGAGAGGCTTCGTCGTCGAAAATCACAACTTCTCCCCAGTGCTCGAATGCAGATATTAACATGCTGTGGGCATCAACCTGAACGAGAGATTTGATGGTAAGTTACCAGATCATTAGACAGAGAAAAGCAAGAAAGATAAAAGTCCACAATTACAGTACCCTATCAGTTTCAGGTAGCTTATCAATGGGAACGTATTGGCCTTCTGAAAGTAGTCCCATCACTTGCCCCACAACATTGAAGACAACCCCAGTTTTCTGCTGCAAATTAGAAGGACAGTACAAGTACATCCTCTTGTCGAGTACACATGTCCGAGCATGCTCCACAGTGACTTCCCACATCTTGGCAGACATACCTGTGCCAAGAATCTGCATATGTCCAAATAAACAATTAATTAAATGATGTACACCAGCTTACAGGCACAAAAGACCTCATCTTAAGGCGTTTGAATACCAGTTCAACATGTTTGTGAAAGATCTTAAATTTCAGACCATGGACAAAGCATTACGTTACTTTTAAGGTTCACTAAATTAGTTACATTTAGGAAACTTTTTTGTAAGGAAAAGGATTAAGGCAACAACAGTTAGCAATTACATTTCGAAGTCTTGGAGGATCGACAAATAGTAAGGTGAGGAAGTCCTTCACAGTGTGGACACTTTCCCGGCTCAGACGTTTATGGAAGGCTCCATCTTTGCCAATCTTTTCCAATCTCCATACTTCATCAGATAGAGAAGGAGGATGGTGCTTCTTGTACACTGCAATGAGAATCAGAAATTAGAATGAGTAATCATTCATCTCACACATAAAGGCGTTCCCAGCTAACAAGTCTAGGATTTTTAAAACATTATGGAGGATAATAGAATGAGAGGTTACATCATGCAATGAAAAGATATCGGGGGACTGAGTGACCTTGGAAATGTTGCAAAATTAAATAATAAACCCTCATTTGTACAAATTGAGAATGAAAAGTATCTCCGCATTGAGTAGCAGTACTATATTGACGTTGTCGGATCTTGATAAGAAGCACTTACATTCTCCCCGGTGATCTCTGACAATGAAGGATTCTGTCTTTGCTTCCCTTATTTTAATTCCGTCAAAATTATCTATAACTCTTGCCCCTAGCCTAAATCTACGGCTCCTCGTCCAACTTGAGTTATCAGTGAATGAAATGTCACTCACAATACCTACACCATCTTTAAGATTCAGAAATGCCTCTCCAGTGAGAAGGGGCTTCTTCCCTTCCCTCTCCCTTACAATGTTATTTTTGAACTCCTCAACAGTCCAATTGTCAGCCTCATCACTATCAAAGTCGCCCTCGAGGACAACAATTTCCACCTTGGCCAAGGATTCAGGTCCAGAATTAGCAATTTCTCCAGTAACACAATCAACTAAAGCTATTTGTATGCTAGAACATTCTTCTCCTTCAATTCGGGCTCCGGTGAATACTGGAAGAGAGAGATTAGTTAAAAACCGTAGGTTTAAGCTCCTTGATTTGGAAGGATGTGTCTCTTTCATGCAATTCCTGAAATTTAAAAATTATAAATTAAACAACAAAATAAGGTAGTCTACTTAATAACTTCCACCTTTGCGAGACAAGGGGAGAATCAGAAAAATGTCAATGATCATTTCTTACTGTTTCATACTGTTCAAATGCTTTTTCAAGGCCAACTCAACTTCCTCTTTAACCTGAAAAAAAATTATACATATATATATATATGTATATAAAGTTAAACCTGTATTCATACTTATTCAGAGGAGAGAAGAAGATAAATCAAAAATGGATACATGCATTATTCTATGCACACAAGATTTAACAGACTACCGAGATTACAACCAAAAGCTGAATTGCACATTCCTTTACTATTATCGTTAAAATATATATATATATATCTGAGTTGCATATCTAGAGGGCGGAAACGAACATCTACATATATGCCAAAGAGGGAGCATATTTTAACATGATAAACTGGAAAGGCAAAACCTAGTTGCAGAGGCAAAAAAAGTTACAATATTTCCATAGAAACAATCTCCATCACATTTCTTTATCTTATATCAGTTCAACCTAGAATGTTTTTTTCTTTTCTATTACAAGACATCCAGGACCTGTTCAGTTACCTGTCACTCCAAAACAAGTAAATTAAGCTAAAGTTAATAGAAACCAAGATTGACAAGATTTCCAGACTAGAGCAGCGCAAGAAAATAAAATTGATAAACTCTTATCATCAAAGGCACACCGATTCTCAGTGCATTGTTATAAAAAGTCACAATTTAATATAAATTATTATATGCTTCTAGCCATATGTTCTTCTAAAGCTTATCCAGGCTTAAGGTAATCGTGGTCTGTTACCCTTGCGAAGTGCAAGTCTATGGAAGTGGAAATCTATGGTTTGTATGACGTTGGGCATATTGCAGCGTTTTATGGTTAAATTGGCTGCTTGGAGAGACAGTGCAGCCCTCGTGAGGTGGAAAGGACACTTGATGTCAGGTCAGAGTTCAGGTCGAACACAAAGTGGGCTGCCAAGCATTTAAGCTGCACCCCCTGCAAAGCATGGTGGTATCTTACAATTCCAACGCTAACTTAATTACTAAATTACTAACTTCCATATCAAGTTCAAAGAATTCTAAAAGATAAAAAATTGCATTATTGTTTTCAAGCAAGCTAGCATATTAATTGTTAAGGGTAAAAAATCCCGAGTCCCACATGGTAAAAAAACAACAACAATAATAGACATATAAGGGTATTGGGCAACTCCACTTGACATATTGACCTTTTAAGTTGAAAACCCAATCCCTTAGCAATCTTAAATTCCTCTTCCTCTCTCTATTTTTCACATGGTATCATAGTCCAACAAGCTCAAATGAGATGCTCGATCCATCTAATAAAAGATTGGTGACTCCAAAAAGAACACCATCTTACAGGAGCATGTTAAGGATAAAAAATATCCCAAGTTCCATATCGTAAAAACATAACAACAATAATAGACATATAAGGGTATTGGGCCACTCCTCTTAACAAATTGACAGAATTGACCTTTTAAGTTGAAAACCTTATCCCTTAGTAGTCTTAAATTCCTCCTCCCTCTATTTTTCACCATCACTAATTAACCAAGAGTTTACATAAGGTTTTCAGCTTAAGACTTGTGATTATGCAGATATCAAGCCCATCATCAAAGGAAATACACTCACCACTCGACGAATCAAAGGCTCCAGACATCGCTCCAACGAATGCACCCGCATTGCCTCCATAACGACTCTACAAATTACCGGAAACTCATTAGAAAGAAAATTTTGACAATGGGGTCTAACAAGAGTCAGTAAGAAATTTTTTCTAAGTGCCAATTGAAATGTATAAACCTCAAAAATGCTCATCTTTCCGACATTATCATTCAAAAGAAACAATTCAATCATCAATTTTCCATTATGCCAAACCAAATGCACTCAAAATTTCACAAAGTAAAATTTCATATGCACACGATTTACACTATAAGCAATTCACAACATTTTCCATAGTGAAAAGAACTCCAACGCACTCACACACACTACTTCCTAAAAGAAAAAATGAAAGCAAATCCACATCAGCATTTCAGCCAAACAGTTTGAATCAAATTCCACCAGAAGCAAAATCCCATTCCCACTTGCAAATACTCATAAATTCTATCCCAACTAACCCCACCAACCCACTTTGCCTCGGGAAATTCACCAACTAAACAAAACCCAGTTCATTTTGCAACCCCAGATTCCACTTCATATAAGTATTCCAATTAAAAAATACAAAAATTAAAAAAAAAATCTCTTACTTCTTGAAAGCAGGAGTCTTTCTACGCTTATCATCAGGACTAGTCCCTTCGGATCGAGGGACTCTCCCCTCTTCAGGCTGTCTCTTCTGCGACATTATCAAAGCCCAGAGAACGAGAAACAATTACAAAACGTTTAGATTCGGAAGAGTTGCGGTTTCAGTAATGATCATGGGCAGCAGCAACACCACCCAAGTGGACCAACATGCAGTGGTGGGCACAGAAAACGATACGATATCACCGCTCTTTTTGATCATACTCTTACACATATTTATAGAGAAGAGAGAGGAGAGAGAAAGAGAGTGTATGTGTCAAATGAAGCTATCCCATAACTACATGAATTTGGCCGCGTATGGGATGCTTCTTCGCAGTGAAACTTCCCCAACACCTCTTTTTTGGCCTTTTTGGATTCTCTATCGTCTTTTTCACTAAAATTTTAGAGGTGCTTACAAAAAATATCTGCCCCAGAAAGAGAGAAATATGGCGCTAGCGGAAGAAAGAAGGCGTTGGAGGATTCGGGATTGTTTGTGAATTTTTTTGAGTTTTTTTGTGTGTGCCAACATTCTAGAGAGAGAGAGAGAGAGAGATAGAGAGAGAGAGAGAAAGGCGTTGTGTGCGTGTGGGTGTGTTTTGTGGGGCCCGGTAAAGCGCGTTACGGACTAGTAAAACTGTGGTCTACATCCTAATTTTACGTAATACTGTTTTTTTTTTTTTCTCTCTTTTTTTCGTTTTTAGGTGAAAGTGTGGCAAGTGTTTGTTTTTTAAGTTTTCAACCAAAAAAAATTAGAGTTCGTATCATGGGATTGCGTGTGTTATCTGCCATTTAAACGCGTCAATTTAGAAAAGATAAAGTGTGATTTTATTGACATATTATGGTTTACTCTTCAAATTTTTTTTATTAATTAAAATTTTTCATTATAAAAAAGTTTTTAAATAAAATAATAATAATAATATATTTAATTATATAAATAAAATTTATAAAAAAACTTAATTACATTCTTTTTTTTTTTTTTTTTTTACTTTACTTGCATTGATATATCAAATTCTTAAATAAATAATTTGTATATATTACTATTTTGAAACTTATAATAAAAATTTTAATTTTCACTTTAATTCTTATTTTTTAATAAGTGGTCAAAAAAATTTAAGATATATTAAATATTATGATTCATTTTTTTATTATACACTTTTTATGTTATAGTTGTTTTTGGTTTTTTTTTATATGTATTTCTTTTTATGTATTGTTAGTTGGTTTTTTTTTTCTTCATTTTTTTCGATTTTATATATTTTTGTTCTTTTGTTACGTTTATATATATATCATTATTCTTTTATTATATATATATATAAAGACGTTACATGTTGTTTTTTTTTTAAAGGTTTTTTTCATGTAAAATTTTTAATTTAACATATAATAGAACATCAAAATGAAAAAAATAAAGATGGGTGTGAAAAAAAAATTAAAGTGATAGTGTATTTTTTATTTTATAGTAATTATGGATAATTTTAGAAATAAAAAGGGTGTATATTAAGTAAATTTAATTACTTTAAATTTAAAAGGGGTATAGGAAGACAAAAAGAAATGTGTCAATAAAATCACCAAAAGATAAAAGGTAGATAAACCATTTTTAAACACTTTAATATTTAGTTTTACCTAGGCTCCGTTTGGGAGAATGTCTCTAGACGCTATTTTAATGTCTAGATCTTAAATCATATTTGTCGTTAAAAACTGATTTCCAGTATTTTCTAATATTTGTCAAATATCTTTAAAAATTTTCTTTCTCCAAAACATTTTTACCACAAATATAAGTCTCTAAAACTTACCTTATTTCCAATATTTACATCTCCAAAACTACATTTCAAAAACCTTCTTTAAGCGGGTGCTTAGGAAAATAGGCGGTCACATTAAGTTATTAATTAAACATTATATTAATAAGTGATTAATTATAATTAATTAATTATTGTTGTATTGATTTTTTTTAAAAAAATTAAAAAAAAAAGGTTTATATAATAAGACTATTAATTTTTTAAAATAATAAATATATTATTATAGAATTAAATGTAATATTATCGCTAAATTATTACCTAATCATAAATTCAAAGATCTTATATGTAACTAAAGCAATTTAAAAGATTAATACAATAATTAAACAACAATTTCTAATATACAAAATAGGAGATCTTATTATAGAAGCTCTCAAAAAATTGGAGTACTTTTTTAGCTTCCAAATAATTTTAGGGACAGTGCAAAAAAAAAAATAAGGGAATTTTTATTATATAAGAATATAATAATTATATGCTTTAATTATTAAATGAAGATAATAATAAAATTTTTCTTGTAATTTAGTGACACAATTGAAATTATTTTAAAAAATGTAGCGTAATTTTTAATTTTTAATTTTTAATTTTTAATTTTTAATTTTTGTTTGAAATCAAATGCACTTATATATTAATGTATTTTATATATGATGTATACTAATAAAAAATATATATCACATGGTAAAATTAGATTAAATATATTTTATTTCATTTTAAGTTAATTTTAATAATATTATCATATATGTGATAATTGCGTAATTCATAATAGTATTTATATATATTTTTTTAATTTAAAGTGATGAATTCGAATTTTATATTTTATAACGACGTTAATTGTAAAATTATCGTGAAGCTGCACATAAACCACTACTTTTTTTTTATTTTAAGGAATTATATCATTATAAATTTGTTTTGTCTAGCACCACAAATCATGTAATTATTGGATCGTCCTTTTGAAATTGTACACACTTCTTCTTCTTCTTCTTCTTTATCTGGTTCCATTTTCTTTGATTTCTATATGTAGTCAATTTTTTGCGGGACCTATGTATAAGATAAGGCATAAGATTAGTGTGGAATAACATGAAAATTACATGAAACAAGAAAAGTTATGTGTATCTCCACATGTATGGAAATACAAGGAAAGTTATATGTATCTCCGGATATATAGATACGCGGTACTTCCTTCGCTCAACTCATGGACCCCTCGTGGACACCTCTATAAACGAGGGACTTGTGGGAACCAAGACACAAGGTTTTCCTAGCACAAAATTTCGAGTCCTATTATTGCTAAGAAAAATTTATGCAGAATATGATACACAAGTTAGTTGTTATTATTGTTATTATTATTATTGTTATTTATGACGAATTTTAACTCTAAAACTTGCATTGTAGTGTAGTGTTTATAGGTGTTTTTAAGTTATATATGTAATTACATATATAAGTTAATGATCGGTGAAACTAATGTACAAATCACATTTACTAGTTATTATGATTTCGTGCACTAGTGTATAACTCATTTGGCTCATACGACTATGAAAGTAATTCTACCTATCAATAACATTAATAATGCTGATTTGACTTGAGGTATGGTATCCACACTGATATGTGCCTTTCAATCACGAAGGCTCTTTAAAATGGGTTAGAAATTTTTTTGGTGAATAAAATGGATTGCAATTTATGATACTTTCAAAGAACCAAACAAAAAATCCCCCTTATTCATTTATTAATTTTTTGCTTGTTTGAAAGGAAGAATCCATTTTATGCATTTAGCCACTAACCGAACATTAGAAATAATCCCACTACGGGGTATTTGAGGGCATTTTAGAGACACATTTCGAATATATTTTTAATATTTTTTTATCTCATAACTATTTTTTAGTATTCACATTTTCAAACTTCTATATTAAATTCAAACTTTAAAAATTTATATTTTTATATATATAAGTCCTAATAAGATTTTTTTTATAAATTACATAGAATTTCTAGAGAAATGAAACAAGATTTATATTGGTAATATTTTTTTTGAATAAATTTTTAAGATTTTACATTTTTTCACTCTATATAATTTTTTTCTTCAAATTTTTTCTACAACCTCCAAATCGAACCTACCCCAAACGAGCCCACTCAATTTTAAAATATTTCACTAGGGGAAAAAAATGTGCTTGGGAAGAATTTGGGTAGGAGATTAAAAGATAAGAACACAGGAAGCTAATAAGGCCGCATCGACATTTAAATCGCATGGACTTGTGGTTATTCAAAACGTTGTAACTTATATTAGGGGACATTTGGCAAAATATTTCATTTTAACTTTACTCAAATACAATACAATTTTACACCAAACACAAATTTTATAACAGTGCTACGAAAACAATTACTATTCAAAACATTTTTAAAACAATCACATCAACTTTTCAACTTTACTATTTATCTCTACTTTTACCAATCACATCAACTTTTCAACTCTAAAATACTTTTTATCCAAACACACATTTCATTCAAATACAAAACAAATACTTTTCAACCAAATACAACTTTTAAAAAACAAATTTCATTCAAATACAATCAAAATGCAATGCGTTTACCAAACGCCCCCTTAGAGTTTTTGTTTTTTTCAATATATAGCGTAATTAGCACAATCACCTTGCTTAAGAAAATTTCCACATTTCCTTTGAAGAAAATTAAAACAATATCAATATATTTCATGGCTAACTCCATCACAAATTATAGAATTCAAGTCATGTACTTTCAAGCTTAAAATTTTTTTTGAAAACCATATTATTATGCTAAATACTATGTTCTTGCTTCATATGTGATGAGGTATATCAGTGGTATTAATGGTGCATTTGGATAAAACATTGTATTAACATTATATTTGAATGCAATATACATTTGGATGAAAAGTATTCGTATTGTATTGAAATATGTGTTTGGATGAAAAATATTTGAACTGCATTTTGTGATTAATATGTGATATGATTGGTAATAATAGATAGAAAAAAGGAGAGAGAAAAAGAGTATATGATATGATTGATATAAGTAGTAGAAAAAATAAAAAGGTGAATAGTGATTGTATTAGATTTAAATTATGATATAATTAACATTTGAATGTAATGTTTTCATGTTTTGATGAAAATTACAATGTAATGCAAATGCAATACTATAACCACATGTACCCTGAGATTATGATAGAACACTTAACTTCCGTTTGGACGAGAAGTTCATTTTTGAAGAAAAAAAATTTTCAGTTTTAGAAAATAAAAAGTTATTTGGATTTCCGTTAAAAAAATTAAAAATTGTTTGAGTAAATAAAAAAATTTTCCATTTTCTAGAGCAAAACTCTTTTTTTATTTTTTAAAAGTAAAAATTTTTTGATGGTCAGACATAGAAATTTAAAAGAATTCATTTCTCAAAAATGAAAAAAATTTCTATTTTCTAAAAATCAACCTCAAAGCATTGTTAAGACAACTTCTTTTCTCTCTCTCTCTCTTTGAAATAAATTATCAAGACAACTTATAGGATAGCAACAATCATTACCACATAATTGATGCAATAGTGGATATTATAATAATAGCCTTCTTAATTTTGGTTACATTTTCGAACCATGCATCTAGAATATTATTAACGAGGCACACATGATCAACTTTTTTACACAAAAGGTTCGAACATGGGAAAAAGCGGGAAAAGAATAACTTCGGAGCAAGGAATATTGAGAAGGTGATGGTTTTCTTTTCTTTTTATTTTTGTTTTTGAAAAGGTCAAGATTCTTTCATATTTCTCTCAAAAGAAAAAAAAAAAAAGGGCTAAGATTTGAGAAGGTGGTTGAATAATTAATCCATATGATGTGACAAACACACACACACACCCACACACACACACACACGAGATTCCAAAGGAAATCAACGGCCACTTTCCTTCAAAAGCAGAGCAAATTTAACCACACGTGAAAACAAATAGACCTTTTTTTCTTGATCTATTATTCTTTTATGAAGGTGGCCACCGCTACTACTTTTGATCTCTTTTGTTTTCCTCTTTGTTTGAAAGACAACCTAGCATGTTGATCAGCTTATCAATGATGAAAGTTTAATTGAATTAGCCGTATTGAAGTTTCAATAAGATTGTATGAGATCTATAATTATTTGTTTGCGAGAGCAAATTACAAACTAGTCTGAGTACGTTAAATATTAAGTACTTGTAATTTACGATTATCTTACCAATTTTTCCACGTATTAACATGTTACTGTTTTAAATGACAAACTAGTCTGAGTACGTTAAATATTAAAATATATAATTATTGTACACAATTCTTCAAACACAAGTTTTGGCACAATATATTATTATGCATCCTATTTACAACAAAGTATTATGTAATATTTGCTTATATAATCTAACGATAATGTAATACTTAATTTTTTATAAATTGTATTGTTCGCCAAGCTAACTAACTAATGCTCATTTCCATAAACTTATATATATATATATATGAAAATTAGCATTCTTTCTTTCTTTCTTTCTTTCTTTTTTAATGAAGAGGGAGAATTAGCATTTTATCTTACGCATTACTACAACTAAAACTAAACTCATAAGAGAACAAAATTACATAAGTTATTGCATGTTCAAAATTTCAATAACTAATCTCATGACTTTTCTTATTCTCGCCCTCTCACTCAACAATCACTATCCCATTACTAACGAGACATCCGAAAGAAAAATTACAGACTAACATGTTCTTTATACAGATCAATTCTTAATATATATACACACACATGTATAAATTACAATTATCCCATTACGATTATAGAACTATTAACATATACGATCACTATATGATTTAATCAAAATGGAAGATTGATTGAGTTCTCCTAATTCCACGTTTTTTCTTTTGAACTTGAAATAGGAATATTCAAATTTTATAATTTTTAATGAAATCAAATATGAAATTATAGTAAAAATATACGTATAATCACGTTACGTTGCATTTGAAAATATGTATATATATTTGTCACTATCTATCCCTTCAATGGATGAATACAAAATTCAGACAATCATAAGATATTCATCCCTCTACTTCCACGAATCTTCCTTTTGGTACATCATTCCGACTTAAAGCACACCAAAATGTACAGTTATAATCTATAAATATGTGTTTTCTATTCCTCCTTTGTTTAACCGTACTGTAGCTTTCAAACCCATGTTGTCTTTTGACCATTTGTTTTATTAGAGAATAAATAATAATTGTAGTTTACCATTGTTGTCCATCGTCATGCTGGAGAAACATAAAAACCTAAAGGATCTACAAGTCATTTCTCAAGTTTGGTGTTTTCCACGTTGACAATACAAACAACAAACCTAACTACAGGAGAGTTCGTGCCAACAAAGCCAAAAAAAAAAAGTTTGATAGATATCGAGTAGATATGGGAAATATTCTACATTAAAACGAAAGCTTGTTTTTGTCTGTTATTTTGTTTATTTTTCGTATGAACTTTATATTTATTTATTTTGTTTTGAAATTGGGATTGCTTTTTTGTGAAATATTGCAACTTTTCATACCGCTCAAAAATATTTCCTCAAAAGAAGATCCCGCCGGACATAATATTTAAGCGTAAAGATAAAGAACTAATAATTAGAGGCTTTGAAATGAAAAATTTATTTTTCTTTTCCATAATAAGTGTTATAAATTAATGGTCGAAAATTTGGTTGCCTTCATCAACGTATTTTCTTGTTTATAAGTAAGTTGTTCAAGCTATCAATAACACAATCAAACACACATAATCATTATCATTATCATTAATTTTAGTATAACGACCATATCTTAAGGATTCCTTAAGGCTTAGGCTATGTTTGGTAAAAAGAAATGAAAAATAATTAGAAGGAAAGTAAGGTGCATAACTTAGGTGAGTAAAATAAAAAGAAAACAGATGACCTTTCTCTTACCTGCTCTATAATCGTTTAATTACCATCTAAAAAAATTTTAATTTAAATAATCTAAAGAATTTGAAATCGTTCACCCATTTCTCCTTTTAATTACCAAATAACTATAATGCCCCCAAAGTCCTTTTATTACTCCTTTCACTTCTCTTCTTCCTTCCAATGAATATTTAAAGTGTGATTCCCTACTAATCTTGACACAGGACTGTCACTTTTCAAATTATGTGTACAACTTTCATATAGCAATTATTTGCTAGGGCAACAACTTTGTGGTGGTGGTGACGGTGGTGATTGATGATGATGTGTGTGTGATTTAAATATGCATGAGACATCTATTTTAAGTTATTGTCCCCCTCCACCACCTCCCTCATTTGATATGCATGATACATAAATTTCAACTTACTATTTTCCCCCAATCATTTTCAAGATATTGTTATATCATTCTGTGGTTGCATGGTTCAGATTTGATGTTTCAAAAATCTTTGGTATTAGCATCCATTTTCCATTTTATTCTGACCTTTCAATTAGAGTAGTTTCATTTGTTTTGTTTTTTTTTTTTTTTTTTCTCCCTTTTCAACCAAACCCTATTTCTCTCTCTATCTTTATCTCTCTCTCTTTCTTCCTTCACATGAATCTCAATCCCTTTTTCTCTCTCCTCCCCCTCCGACACTTACTCTCTCTCTTCCCCCTCTGACGATTCCCTTTGTTAGAAATGCCTTAAAAGGGAAAGATAGTTTTATGTATTTCATTTATTTTTAAACTGATTAATAATATATTAGAAATTATTCATTACATCATTGTTACATGTCCTCATCTCATTTACATGTCAAATATTAGCAAATATGATTCATTAACGACTTGATATTAAACTATTAGAATGTTGCATGCAATGGCCTTTTACATACAAGAAGATAATGTTCTAAAGTAATTAGTTTAAATCTATAATTTGTAGTCTATAAGGTTAGAGTAATGTTTAAATCTTTAAACTGTTAGAATGTTGCATGCAATGGCCTTTTACATGCGAGAAGATAATGTTCTAAAGTATTTAGTTTAAGGCCTCATTTGGTGAACGTATTGCATTTGTATTGCATTTGAATGCAATTTGTATTTGGAAGAAAAGCATTACCATTGCATTTGATTGCAATGTGTGTTTGGGTGAAAAGTATTTGAATTGTATTTTAATAATGAATATGTGATGTGATTGGTAAAAGTAGAGAGAAAAAAGAGAGAGAGAGAGAGAGAGAATATATGATGTAATTAAGAAAAGTAATAAAAAAGGTGAAATAATAAATAGTGATTGTGTTGGATTTAAAATGTGATGTGATTGGTATTTGAATGAAATGTTTTTGTATCTGGGGGAAAATTGAATGCAATGCCAAAAAAAATACGTTGCCCAAACGCGAGCTAAATCTATAGTTTGTAGTCTATAAAGTTAGAGTAAGTATTTAACTTCTATCAACACTATTATATTGTCTAAAGTGTAGAAAAAATAGTAAGACATGCAAAGATTTTTCAAGATCGTTAAAAACTTATATTGTCATATACAATAAATTATTCAACAATCATCATACCTTTAAAGGAGATCACTAAGAACGTCGGAGAATATGTCTAAGAGACTTCAACTAACTAGTTTTCTTTACTATTCTCCAATTCCCGGACATTGAAGTGGTGGGCACTCGATTCCTTAATCAGTATTCTAGCGCGGTTTGTCTCCTTTCAACCATCCAGATCTCTAAGAATTTATTATTATGAGTGAAAGATGTAATAATAAATTCACTCACTTGGAAGTCTGTAATATAAAGAAAATAAGAGTCCTAAAGGTCATATTTATAAATTTACATTAGGTGACTTTTAGCATTTGAATAGGACTTAAGAAAAAAAATTTCTCTCTCCTCTTTCACCATATTACTGATTCTCCTCTAGGGAAACCCCCTCAAAATTTCGGCCACTCCAGGTTTGGGTATTTAAAATTCAAATAGGATTCCAGACAAGATTTTTCTCTCTCTTTTCCGTACAAAAAATCTGAATTTTCCCCTGGCCCTAAATTTGATTTAAAAATTTGACTACAATGGGTTTTGTGATTTAAAATTTCATTCAAATTTCAAACTCTACAAATCCTGTGATTTTATCTGCATGGATAATTTTTCACAACTCCAACTTAAATTCTAAAAAAATTATATCAACTTTATTTGAATTTAAATAATTGTGTAATCTTTTGTCCAAAACAAAATAAAATTAGGAGAAAATCTTGTTTTTCAAATCCAAATAGAATCCACCCCCTACAAATGTGCTAGAACAAGATTTTGTTTAATTCAAATTCAAATAGGCGAACCTTTTAAATTTTAAATATTTATTTAAATAAGATTTTTAAAATTTAAATTAATCTCATATTTATCTTTTGAAAGACAAATACAATTAATTTAAATTTCAGATCTTATTTTCTAAAATAAATGTTCACCTAAATTAAATATTTATCTCATTTATTGAATAATATAAAATTATAATTTTCCCTTAACTCCTAAAGAAAAACACTTATACCCTGTAATATGTGATCTGGATTTTCTTTTTTACTAATTGTAAGAGTACAAGTAAAAAAGAATATCCCGATCAATTATCATCTGTTAAGGAATTATGCAGAGCTAGTAAAGGGACTGATTGAACATATATAATGTGGGCTCTAATAATCTGTGTAACTATTATTATATACTGAACAAACCCATTATATAATTATTAGTTTCAGAATCACATCACTATAGATCTGAAACTGCACTCCCAATTATATATCATATTAAGCAAGCTAATGATAAGCTATCGTCCAATGACCTTATCATGTATGCAACACCCTCATATGATATCCATGATCAACCTTAGGTCAAAATCCGTTCAACCTGTTGATTAAGCTATCTTAAAGATCCATTATACATCCGATTAAGAAAATGATTATTCTCTACATGTGAATAAAAAGTTATTTGTCAAGCAAACGACTCAAGGTCTTGTCCCTTTTCACATCTAGTATAATGCGTTCAAGTGGATAACCTTGACCGCTTTGTGTAATTAATTTACGTAGTCTGCTTGAATGAATCAATTCATTTTTTATATTAATTATGTAATGACCTTAATCTTGAGTAGGTGGATCGCTTCATGTGTATAACTTGTGTAATTTAATATTCCAATGGCTAAGATGTCTCGAAATAGTAAGCTAGTAAACTGATTTGTTGGGTATATGATTTATATTCAATGAAGGGTTTGCTTATAGATATGGAATCATAACTCTAATAAAGAGTAAAAGTTATCATTTTAAAGACATTATACTTAATGTAAAAATAGACAAGGCATTGAGTCATTTGCTAGGCAAATAACTTCTTATCTAATGATTTCTTATTCACATATAATGTATAATCATTTTCTTATTTGAGAGTATAACAGATCTTTAAGATAACTTGATCAGTAGGCCAAATGGACTTTGATCTAAGACTGATCATGGATATTATATGAAGGTGTTGTATATATGCCAAGGTCATCAAACAATAGTTTATCACTAGCTTACGTAATAGAGTATATAATTGAGAGTGCAATTTAGGTTTATAGTGGTGTGATTCTGAAACTAATAATTATAATGGGTTTATTTGGTGTAGAATAATAATTACATGGATTATTGGAGCCCATATTATATATGTCCAATCAGTCCTTTTATTATCTCTACATAATTCCTTAACGGATGGTACTTGATCAGGATATTCTTTATTACTTGTATTCTTGTATTTAGTGAAGAGAAAAATCTGAATTACCTTTCAGAGGGTGTAGGCAATTTTCTCTAGGTGCCGGGGATAAAATTGTAATTTTGTATTTTTAAATAAATAAGATAAATATTTAATTTGGGAGAATATTTATTTTAGAAGATAAGATTTGAAATTTAAAATTAAAAAAGATAAATATGAGATTAATTTGAATTTTGAAAATCTTATTTAAAGTAATATTTGAAATTTAAAAAATTATTCTATTTGAATTTGAATTGAAAAAAAATCTTATCCTAACATAAACATAAGTGACGTCCTTTTCAATGGATTTAAAAACAAGATTTTCTTCTAATTTACATTTGAATTTTGTTTTGGATAAGAGATTACATAATTATTTGAATTTTAAATAAAGTTACTATGAATTTATTTGAATTTGAATTAGAGTTGTGGAAAATTATTCGTGCAGACAAAATCACAAGATTTGTGGAGTTTGAAATTTGAATCAAAATTTGAATTACAAATTCAAGCTTGGCCGAATTTTTTAAGTGGATTCCATAGGGTAAAGGATCAGTTTTTGAATGAGAAGAGAGAGAAAAATCTTGTTTGAATTTTAAATGATTCTGATCTAGAGATGGCCGAATTTTCTAATGGGAAACCTAAGGGAGAATTGGCTTTGGTGTTTGGAAGAGAGAAAAAAATCTTTTTTTTTTTAATTTAATTCAAAATTCTAAAAGTCAACTAATGCAAATTTATAAATAGGGTTTTTAGGACTCATATTTTCTTCAGACCACATACTCTTAAGTGAGTGAATTTGTTATTATACATCTCACTAATAATAACAAATTCTCAAAAATTTAGGTGGTTGGAAGAATGTATGCCGCACTAGAATATCGATCGAGAAACCGAGTATCAACACACTTTACCTTCCAGAAATTGGAGAATAATAGAGATGATTAGTTCATTGAAACCACTCAATCACATCCTCTGGCATGCCTGGTGTTTTCTTCCGAAGGTATAATGATTACTGAGTAATTTATTGATATGACAACATGAGTTTTTAACGATTTTGAAAAAAATTTTGAAATTCTGCTACGCACCCTTACTATTTTTCCTATAGAAATTTGAATTAAAATTTGGATCTTCTATGCCTAAGGTGGGCTTTTTTTTTTTTTTTTTTGCTCTCTTAAGGGAGAAAAAATGCAAAATAGGAGGAAGGAGAAAAAATATATATTTTTCATATATTCTATTCAAATTTGAAATCCACCCAGTATATTTATTATAAATAGGAATCTTAAAACTCCTATTTTACTTATATTACAAACTCTCAAGTAAGCGAATTTATTATTATAATTCTTACTAATAATAATAAATTATTAGAGTTCTGGATGGTTGGAAGAATATAAGCTCATAAATATCAATTAAGGAATCAAGTGTCCACATATTTTATCACCTGAAAATTAAATAATAGTAAAAAATACTAGTTAATTGAAACTTTTTCAATCACATTATAATCTTATGTTCTTGGTGTTTTTCTCATAAAATATTTAGGTTGTTAAATAATTTATTATATTCAACCATCCGAGTTATTACCATTTTTAGAAAATTTTTAAAATTTTACTATGCATGCTTTCCTGATTTTCTTACATCCCCTCCCTTTACACTCCCCCTTTGAACGCTCAATCTCCTCCACGGTCGTCGGTTACTCTTTGGATTGAGCTCCGACTACCTCCACTGCAAGTTGCGATCTCCTCTTTTGTCATCGATTACTCTTGGATCGAGCTCTAACTTCCTTCTTCGCGAGTTGCGAACTCCTCCATGGTCATCAGTCACTGTCAGATCAAGCTCTGACTTTTTCCACCGCAATTTCGTCTTTGCAACTGTTGCTTCCTCTGGTTGGGAAGAAGTCACCTCCATCAAAATCATGCAACTGCGGTGATCTGTGGAGATCGGACCTAGTGGATCTCGGATCATCACCATTGTTTTCGCTCTTTTCCCTTAGGTTTGATCTGAATTCTCTATCTCTTTTTGTTTTCACTAGATTTTGATTTTTGATTTTTGATTTTGATTTTGTCTTCGTTTTTTGTTTGTCAATCCGTAGATTTTTTCCCGACCTTGTAGATTTGAGACTTTGGAGCTCAGTGGGAGCCTTTCTAATTGACTGACTCGTGTTTTTTATATATAATTTTGGTTTTAATTTCTGATAGTGTCTCGAGAAAACTATATGAGAAACTCAAAATTTGTGCTATTCTCGCCCATCTTTATATTTTATATACATATATATATATGTTTTTGAGCTAGTGTGTTACGAAGTGGGTATTCAAACGTGGTCTGTTTACGGTTTTAGGTTCTACTTCATCTTATGTTACAAGCTAAAGCTGATTTTTTACGAAATAGAACTGTATTTGTTGGGTGCTTTGTTTAGATGTCTGTTCAGTTGAAAATCGTTTCACATTTAGCTAATTCTGCAAGTTTATGATGCTCCTAAGCTATTTAGGTACATTGGTAGCCTATACAGTCTCTTGTTTCTATAATTATCTGATTACGTATTTGGCCTATGTTTGGCCCTGTCAGTTAGTTGTATTTTCATTTTTTGTTTCTGATGTTTGCTGTAGAATTTGATTCATGTTTAAACCATAATGATCTTATTTACATTTCATTTTTCTTAACCATACAATGCCCTTTTTCACCCAACCCCACACCACACCCCACCCCCCCCCCCCCCCCCCCCCCCCCCTGTGTACCAGTGATGAAAGTTTATGTCACAGATGAAAAGGAACTACCACCATGACCTCTTTATAAATATGGAACCAGTTCTTAGGTGGGCTTGTTGTTTTCTGAGCGAGTTTGTAAAAATTGGCCATGGATCTTATAATCAATTTTTTCCTTGTATAAGAAGAATGTGCTTTGCGAGTTCATATTACAAAAAAATATATGTATATATATAGTTCGTTTGTATATAGAAATATTTTACGTGCACCTTTTATTAATACTTCGTTTTGAAACTTGTTATAGCTTTGTTTAAAGAGGATATATATATCTTGAAAACTGTTAGAGTTCAATCTAGTATCATGGTGATTTTTCCAAAATAAATCATCTCGATAGTTTAATTCGCATTTAATTGATTGTTATCGTTGACATTTTAGCCCTTTTTTCTAGTGTTAAGGGATAAATTTCTATGTCCCAAGTACAGTAGTATTATCTTGTCCTTATATTGAAACACTAGTAATTTGGTTTTTCATTTAATTCAGTTTAGTACAAAGAAAGGATTATATAATAAAAATTCACAATATAAAAAAGAATTTCCAATTTACTTATTTGTAATCTCAAAACGAAAATTTTATATGGAAATTAATTTTTTAGCTATAAAGAGAGTGGTTGATTAAACAAATTAGTCACAAAAAAGTGTTGCAATTAAAAACTTTGTTTTAGTTACAGAAATTTTTGTCACTAAATGATTTTTAGTTATAACAAATTTTATGAGTAAAAATTTGTTGTAACTAAAAGACTTTTGATCACAATAAAATATGACAAATGATTCATGTGTATGTATATTAACAAAATTTAGTAACAAAAAGTAGTTGTGACAAGTTTTGTTGTGACTAAAATTTTTAGTTATAGATTTTTTAATATGAGTGTAGACACCGTAGTTTATTGTGACTAAAAATTTTAATCATAATAAAGTATAATTTTAGTCACAATGACTAAAAGTCTTACTTTTTGAAGTGATACATTATGTGAAGTTATGGTATATTTTGTTTTACAGCTAAAAAAATTTTAACAGTGTTGACAATTTTCTAAGAGTACTAGAGGGCGTTTGGTAAACGTATTACATTTTAATTGTATTTGAATGAAATTTATTTTTTAAATGTTGTATTTGAATGAAATGTGTGTTTGGATGAAAAGTATTTTAGAATTAAAAGGTTGATGTGATTGGTAAAAATAAAAATAAATAGTAAAATTGAAAAATTAATGTGATTGTTTTAAAAATATTTTAAATAATAATTATTTTTGTAACATTATTATAAAATTTATGTTTGATATAAAATTATATTATATTTAAATAAAATTAAAATTAAATATTTGAAGACCTAAAAATATTGTTTATTTTTAATATTATATAATGCTGAGATTAACTATAGGAGATGTACCACGTTAGAAAGCGTCACATTTTTCACGATACGTACCTCGTAAACATAAAAAGGGCACCTCACTCTCTCATAGACTACTGCCGAAAGTGCTGGCTATTTTTTTTTTTTTGGGTTAAATATAAAAAATGACAGTGCCTTCACGTTTTTTATCTGCTGGGGTGAAATAATACCAAATCTTAGTTTATTTTCACATCAGACTTAATTGATATAACCAGTATTTCTTCTAAGTAATATCACCTTAACCTCAAAATAAAACAAAATTATGATAATTCAAACTTTGGTATTGAGATTGAGAGAGCCCTAAAAAAACTATCTATAATCATTATTCCTCTATTTAGAAGGGATCTCCATTTTTTAAGCGGAAAATTTTTTTTATTTAAGGTGAGAAAGTTATTTAGTTTTTTAAAATGAGATGATACTTGAATATGTAAAAAAAAAAATTTCTTTTTTAAAAATAAAAAATTATTTAGAATAAAAAATAATATTGAATATGTAATGCAACCAAATTAAAAAGAGATTCATTTTCTTTTTCTCTATAAAAGTGTATTATAAAAAACATATTTAATTAAAAAAATTCCTTTTCTTTTTTCAAAATAAAAAATAACAATAAAAAAAATTAAAATAAACACTTTTTTTGGTAAAATTTTTTCTCTTGGCCACCCATCCAATCAATTATTATGTCATCACACTAATGCTTCGTATGTTTATTGTATTATATTTAAATGTAATAGAATTTTTATCTAAATATAAAAATATTACATTTAAATATGAATTATATTATATTTTAAATTTAATCATTATTTTACTATTTTATTTTTTTATTATTTTTATTAATCACATTATATATATTTTTTCTCTTAATTTCTTTTTATTTTTATCGATCACATTACATATAATACAATTTAAATATTTTTTATCTAAATAAATATTATATTTAAATAAAATATAAATATTTTTTATTTAAACATATATTATATTAAATATATTATATTTAAATATAATGTAATACAACGTATTACCCAAATCTTACAAATGTTTATTGTTACAATTTTTTTTTTTAATCCATCAAGTAGCAAAAAATAAAAAGGTGAAGCACACTGTTAAGCTGTGTCAGCACACAAATTACGTGGCTAATGCCTATTAACACCAATCTTATCATATCATATATCTATACATCTAAATATCAATACAGTGCCACGTATATCATCTGACTTGACATATTATCACTAATCCAAAACGAGAATCTTTTATCATTATCGTTTTAGCTAAA
The DNA here is from genome assembly GCA_035233585.1 of Antiaris toxicaria. Taxonomy (NCBI): domain Eukaryota; kingdom Viridiplantae; phylum Streptophyta; class Magnoliopsida; order Rosales; family Moraceae; genus Antiaris; species Antiaris toxicaria. The sequence goes on from CP141155.1 coordinate 7,537,516, forward strand.
TTAGTCATCAATTATTAGTGATGTGAGTTCATATCATTATGATATATATATGTATATATCCACAATTAAGGTGCCACGTCATACACCATGTCGGCGAAGTGGGCCCCATGGCAGTGCAAATGTGGTTTGATAGAATCCACGTGTATAGTTGTGGATTGGTAGTTCAAAAACATATTGATGGTCAGGGACAAGGGGGTCCCACAGGCGAAAATTTTGACCCCCAAATTTGAGGTTCTTAGATTATTTGGACCAGTGTAATAATTATATGTAAGAATATTCCAAACACGGGATTTATTTAAATTTTTTAAAATATATGATAATGTAGATTTTTTTTTGCTATAAATATAATAATGTAGATTTGTTCTTAAACAAAAATGATTACGGCACCTTAACTCACAGGGAAGTTGGTAATGTTTCGTTGTTGAGGTGTAGATTTTTATTGATTTTCAATTTCTATCATAAGGAAAAAATTGAAATGGAATCAAGGTATTATTATTTTAATTATTAATTAAAAATTAATTTTTTTAATAATTTAATTTATAATTAAAAATAATTTAATGTATTGTACTGTGAATTTTTAATATAAGTACTTGTTTATAAGAATTTTAAAAAGTCAATATAGTTATTAAAACAATAATATTTGATGGCAAAGTAAAAACAGAATTTATAACTTACGTTTTGTCAATTATTTTTATGATTTTCATATAAATTAAACGAGACAATTGTTAACTCAAAACTTTTTCAATAAAAAAAACTACAGGAAACTTGAATTTAAGATGCTTGAATTTGCTGGCGTCTCACAAATTCGCCATTAGTTATTGTATCGCATAAAAAGATGCTGTTTTTTTTTTTAAATAAATAATAACGACAGAAATTAGGTAATGTGTCAAGATATTTTAATTAAGTTGACATATTTTAACAAGCTCATATATTTTTATAGCTCTTAGAATTTATTTCCTATTTATCCAATTCTTGGTTAAAAAACATGCATAATTAGGTTCTTAAGTACAAAAATCTCTTCCTATCCTGTTATGGATCTAAACATTCAGGCCTCGTTTAGTTCACGGGTTTGGATCTAAATTTTTAAATTTAGTTTTATCTTTTTTTAAAAAATAAGAAAAATTATAATTAAATCAATCAATTTTAATCTAAAAATTTTATTTAATTACAAACTTAAATAAAAAAAAATGGAAAAGAATTAGGGACCGTTTGGGAGGATTAGTTTTAGTTTCGTCGTACCATTATTTTTTACTATTTAGATCTCTATGAATTTAAAGTAAATTCTAAACTTTAAAAATTCATAATTTTACTTTTTTAAAATTATATAAAATTTTCAAATAAATCAAATAAGATTCACATTAATAATTTTTTAAATAAATTTTTAATATTTTACATTTTTACAAACAATTTTTTTTCCTAAACACATTTTTTAAAATCATTTCTAATTTTTAAATCAAATATCTCAATAATTAAAAGGTCCTACTTCACGGTCAAAATTTCAGACCTACAACCATGGCCAAAAAATAAAAATAGAAGTTCAATCCACAATTACACACATATAAATGTGAATGCAGTTTTGTATATTTAATTTGGCCGTTGGTTAGAGGCATTTAATAAATGTGTTGTCCTTTTTCAAATGATATCTTCACTCTCTGAATTCAAATATTTTAAAACAACATGACATATTATCAAAAACTTAAAGGAAAATCTAACAAGTAAAACTTTATCATCATAATAACCATGTATTTTTTCATATTATACCATAAATTAAAAATCCTTCTTTCTGTTCTTAACCTTTTCGAGTAGCATTTTCCCTTGGTCATGATACATGTCTAAACACGTTCTCAGTAATGTTTTGGCCTTAAATAATGTGTCCAAAATCAAAGCCACCATTTTAGGAAAAACATTTTGAGATAAACATTCAGATGAAAAAAATTTAGAATCAAAACATTTTAGATGTAAAAATTTTAAAACATTTTGAGATAAATATTCAGATGGCCTTAAATAATGTGTCCAAAATCAAAGCCACCATTTTCGGAAAAACATTTTGAGAGAAACATTCAGAAGAAAAAATTTAGAATTAAAACATTTTAGATGTAAACATTTAGCATAGTAAAAAAGTCCACATGACAAAACATTAGCTCCTAATATTTAGAATTTTTCTTAAAAATTACAAATGACAACATTTTGTAGCATTTCATATTATTTCAAATGTTGCTTCACAAAAGTTCATTTAAAATGTTAGAAAATAGAAACATTTAAAATATTAAGAATGATTGTAACAAACAGGGCCAAAACTCCTAAGTTTCTATCTATTACACATTTGACCAAGTTTGTATTCACCATTCATCATGCAATATGAAAAACTTCAGACATTCTTAATATCTTAAAAGAAACCCCCACAGCATTATTTGATTGACCCTTTCTTGTTTTGCAAATAAAGAAGTGATTTTCTTCTTTTCTTGCGATATACCCCTTGATAAAAACACTAGCAATTTATCTTGACGTGTAAGTACAGATCTCATGAAGTTAACCGGACCCTCGTCTTAGATTTTCATTGGTAGAAAAAGAAAAAGAAGGAAAAAAGAAGAAGAAGAAGAAGATAATGCATCCGATTGTTTCCTTAATACTCGAGTCAATTTACCATCTATAAAAGGAGTATGCATCAAAATGATAAGCCCATTGATTGAACCCAACTTTTTGGCCTTTCTCACCCCACAACCCCACCCCCCTCCCCCCCCCCCCCCCCCACCCTACAAGATTATCCAGAGTACTAGAGACAAATTAGATTACTTTGGGTTAGATTACTCATTTGGACTAACTAGTATGACTCTGTACTACCAATGGTGTACTTAGAAATTGTACCGGCACATGAGTTTGTTTTCTTGTAAGATAGCATGAATAATGATGCCAATCACGTTTTAAAATCCCAAATGCAACATCTTGTCACGTTGACATTGTGTTAAGGGCTGTTCTAAAAAACTATTTGTGAAAAATTGTGGTAATTGGTGTCATGTTAAAATCAAATAACCGATCTCGTTAATTAGGTTAAACTGAATCAACCAACTACCTTTAATGCATATTTATCTCTTTCTTTCATTCTTATAATTTAAATAAAAAAAATTTTTGCTTCAATATGCACTATGTAGAAATACAAAAGTTCGTATTTTTGTTAATTTAACTCAGAAAAAGATATCTTAGCACTAGCTCAATATGACACAAAAAACTTCGACTACTCACTAACTTAAACAGATCATTTTGGTCACAGATATATCACCTGACATACCAAACACATTTCTAAGCCCAAAAGGAGAAAAAATAATAAGGAACACAAACAGTACATCAAAAGTAAGCTTGTCCCACTAATCAAGACCACGATTCAAGCAAAACAACAAAGGGAAAAGAAAATAGCCCCGAGTCTAAATTTCTTTCCATCCATAGGACCTGAGTTGTTGTTGTGGCTATGGACACTTGGTTCGGTTGCGGTGGGTGGTCATCCCGGTGTAACACTTTCCGCACACTTCTCTGTTACCGGAAGTACCCGGTGGCACACACTTGCACCTGGCGCAGCACGTGCCGCACGCCCTGTGGCACAGGTTCGGCCTAGAATGCAGGCTGCATCTCTCCTTGCACAACCCTCCACAGTCTTATACAGCACAAAAAACCAACTTAGTACGTGCACAAAATCATTATTATAGTGTTGACACACAGAATACTCATGGTTCGTTTGTTTACGATATTGTGTTTACATTGCGTTTAGATATAATATAATTTTCATTTGAAAGCAAAAGTTTTACGTTCAAATATAATATTTTTCAACAGTAACTCAAATATCTTTACTATTTTAGAATATTTTGAAATTTTTTTTTCATTTATATCATATTTTCTTTTTATCTCACTTTTCCTATTTACTTTTACCAATTACATTAACTTTTTAACTCTAAAATATAATTCAAATACTTTTCATCCAGACACACATTATATTTAAATGCAAAGTAAATATTTTTCATTCAAATAAAAATACATTTAATGCATTACGTTCAAACATAATATAAATATAATACGTTTACCAAATAACCTATTAAGTAAAGTTTATTTTGTGGGTATAAACCACGATTAACACTTTTTTTTTTTCAGAGTGTTTTCTTTAATAAAAATTTGAATCTAAACAAAAACTTTCTATTTAAATATACGAATCAAACTCCACTGTACTAATACGAGATTGACACGTTATTAATATAACTAGTAGACTCCAGTTATTTGCGTCTTATTGTATTTGTTTAAACTATAGTTCATTGGACTAGTGTTTAGCCTTGCTCTACAGCCTTCATGCTTCTGTTCTTTTTGCCATTTTACAAAATCATAACTTCTTTTGCAAATAAAAAGAAATGAAAGAAACAAGTTATGGTTTTGCAAAATGGCAAAAACAAAAACAAAAATTGTACCGCCTAAAAAAAAAACAACACACCTTTACCTGCTCAATTTGTAAATGAATAAAAATGCTCATTGGGTATGCATGGAGTTTGGTTTGTGCATTATACAAGAAATGTGAAAAATAAAAATAAAAAAAATAATAAGAAATAGAAATGGACAATTATAAACCCACCTATGTCTTGCATAAGCCTTCTGTTTCCAGCTCTAACAACAAGCTGCGTTACACCCCACAAGAAAGAGAAAGCAAATTTCACTATAAGCAAACAAAATTTAAAAAAAAAAAAAAAAGGAAAAGAAAAGAAAAAATGATATTTTTTTTTTCTACCTGGCCTAGATGAGGTCCTTCTTCCTCTACCTTGATGTCAGATGACACCTGCATATGAATATAGAGATCCCATTTTAATTAAACCAAAAGGAAAAATCAGAAATGTTATTTTCCTTTCTCTCCTTGTTCTTTTGGGTGAATATAACTAAAAATGCTTCAAGAAATCCATTAAAAACCCAAAAAATAATAATAATAATAAAGGAAATAACAATATTTTGTACCTCTCTTAAGCAGAGCAGCAAAAACCCCAACAAAAGGAGAGCACGAAATGCCATGTTTACCAAACCCCGGAATATACCAAGTAAGAGAAGCCAACTAGACTACCATGTTTTAAAAAGTTGGCTCAGCAAGATTTATATAGGAGATTCATTAATGCCTATTTACTAATCACTGAAGTGTTTCAGGCTTTTACTTGTGTTGTAATCACCCTTTTGGCGTCTAGTAGGGACAACCACCTTGTTTAGTATGCCAAGTATCATTTAATGCCTTTGCTTTGCGGTTGAAATTTGGACGAATATGCACTCATACGAATGACATGAGCAGCTTTTTTTATGATAAATTTTAAAATTCCATATTAGATCAGAGCACGTCATATCACATGTATGTTCATTATAAATGTATTACATTATTTATTGATTTAAAAACACTGTAGAATCTTATTAACTTTAAGAAGTAATTTATCAAAATTAAAAATTTAGAAATTAACTTATCAATTATTTAGTCATAATTCAAAAACAAAAGCGTCATTATCTCACCACAATATATTTGGGTCTCACTATTAGTTGTCAAAGCTACCTGATTTCATTTCATTGGTAGAGTTTTTAGCATTGAGCTTAATACCCTAAACCAGAGAAAGTGTTAGAGAGAGTAACAAGCTAACACAAATATCTCATTTTTATGGGGGGGAAAAAAACAATCTCATTTTTAGTATTAGTAGGTATTTCATCCATGCACAGCAATGATAGGTCCAAAATAAAAAGGTCCAGCATCTAATTCTTCCCTTGGATTCCCAGCCTTTAATATTGTACTTCTTCCTTGGAGACAGCTAAGACATTGTATGAACTGCAATCCAACAATGGTGCCATAAAAGTTTTGAGATATCCAATCCGTAAAATAGCACCTACTAACACTGCGTTCCAGCATATGTTTTCAGGAATGCTGCACATATTCTTTACGTTTTACAGATCGTGTTGAAACTAACTCCTCTACTCGGGAGATAACAAATCGAGTTTCCATGATTTGTAAATATGAACGGAACGTAATGTTGTGATAAAACACAAAATATGTATTTTTTACTATCCCCATCAACATATCTCCCTTAACATGCACGTTGACACTGATTTTTGTGCTGGGATTCAGGACATTAAGAACAGCTAACAAGGTATATAAAAAGAAGAGGCAAAGAAACCAGTTCAGTTGTGCAAAGGGAGCCAAAGTTGTCAAAGATTAGCAGCTCCTCACTAATGAAGAACTGGAATTGTTTGGCATGGTCCTTACCAAATCAGTGGCAAGGACTCACCGCTTACCTGCATTGTGGTCTAATGTTTTGAGTGAGAATTATTGAAGATGTGAAAGTTTGAACAATGGGAGATGTAACTCTCATGTTCCCACGAAACACTTTTTAAACATGGTTTTGAAATAACGCTTACATCTTATACATAAATCCAACACCTTTTTCTTATACATAAATCAATCTCTTGCGAAGCACTACTAAGCATGATTTCATTAGTTTATGATGAATAAATTTTCTGTTTATCATATAATTATATAAAACAAAAATAATTAAATCTTTTTTTATTTTGTTTTTACGGGTAATAACAGGTAGGACTCGTCCTTTTCAGAAACTTAAAAAGCCTTTCCTTATGATATGACAAATGTAGTTGTCCTAGTGCTGCGGTTCACATAACCACTAGCATTATGGCACCGTCTGCTAGTATTTACTTGCTCTGACTGATACTTTGGCCTCTTTAGTTGGAGTCAACTCACCTAGGTCAGAGGTAAGTCATTGTGGTAAAGGTTGTGCGCAAATCAAAGCGTTTCGTTTAGCGTTGACTATTCTGAGGATCTTAATTAGACGAATATATATATATTTTTTGGGGACAAAGAAGAAAACAAGGAAAGGGCAATTCAGGTCTTGTTGAAAGATAAATGCTCCCTGTCGGAGATGAATTTTCATCAGTGTTACATCTTCCAACCCATCAATCATCATACTGAAGGGGAGAAATAAAGTCATTTTATGAAAAGACCTCATATGGATAATGCATGTCTTTTATCATCAGCTCATCTCAAAAAAATTTATCTATACATACATACATACATACATACATATACATATACATATACACACACACACATCCATATATATAACTCATGCCAAGAAATATCCAAAACTTGCTAAACTTGAAAAATCAAAGGGGTTCTACCGGTGAAAATACCAACATAATTAGCTTTGTAACTTCCATACCTCTTTCAGACATGGAGTCATTTTTGTGGTGGCAACAAGGATACAAGTCTCAAGTACAAAAGACAAAAAATAAAACAAATAAAATAAACAATAACAATAACAATAACAATAACAAAAGAGACTGTTAAATAAACAACAGACTGTTACCGTCATGAGCTTCTGATACATGTAATCCTATCCTCTGTCCACTTTTTTGTTACCCCACACCCCCTAATGAAGTGGTGAGGAGATTAAGTGTCTCTTTATAAATATATATGCCAATTACAATCCTCCTGTGTCATGTCGTCTCATTTATTCCTTATGTCTCAAAAAGAATCTCTAGTTCTGTTATTGGTATTATATGAACAGCCATAGCCCACAAAAGCCAGCTATGCTACATGATCTTCGTCTACAAGTGGTTGAATCGATTCCGCAGTCTTCGTCTGCTGTACATCTATGGTCAATACGTGCATCCGGGACATGGCAAGCACTCTCAATCCGTTGGCCATCGAGTTCCCCCGTGTTCAATGTACTAGCTGGACAAACTTGCGAAGACATTGAACTCCCTTGCTGTACTTGCCTCTCCTTCTGCAAAATTAAACCTTACATTTGTTAAAAATGTCTCCACCTTTAACGCCATAATTCAGGCAGACAGGACATTAATTAGCAAAGCGGTGTGAGCTGGTTTGTGAGCAGCACCTTTATAAAACTCCAGTTCGTAGGTATATAGGCATCTGAAAGTCTATCATGCCAAGCACTCAACACGGGAAGAGGATGACCCTCAGTGGTGAAAATATAGTTTTGATCAACCAGAAATGAATCGTCGAACAAAAGAAATAGATACTTGCACCTACAGGGTGAAAAAAAAAAGGGGGGGGGGGGGGGGGGGGGGGGGGGGGGGAGAGAGAGAGAGAGAAGCAAATATTATTCCTTATAAATGTGTGAAGGTGAGAAAATTCGGTGCTGAATTAAAAAGATTTTTTTTTTTGGCATATTGTAAGGGTCGAAAGACAAATGCCTACGTTTCAGCAAGGAAGAAACTATGTTGATGATCTTCTAACTGCATGGTTGTGACATCTCTAACACTAGCAAAACCTCCTTCAACTTTGGTGTATGCATTAAGAGAATTGACAATTGTTTCTCCCACCTCTATGTACCATGGATCTGATAAAAGGCAAAGCAGAGCGAGATATCAATCAGACAGTGATGTAAATTGGAGTAAGTTTTTGGCAAAGTGTTTGTGTGAAATGCTTGAAATGCATGCTTATTGACATAGAAATGGCCAAAAAAATATAATTAACAATTATGAAGCTTATGTCTCTCTTCCAACTTGGTTGCTACAATGCCTTTCAAACGAGGAACTTCCGTCCCACATGGCTGAAACGGTTAGCATATACACTAGATTATTATCCTTGTCTCCAACTGCATTTTCTAATCTAAATGCCTATATGTCATAACAGAAAAACTAAATTTTTAGCCAATAATAATACTACAATTTGGGGGGAAAATAAGGACCTTTGGTTGCTTGATATAAGTAGAATGTTGATTCCACCAGTTCAGGGCGCAGTGGATAATATTTTTCGGTAGGATGCAACATTTGATGGTCTAACAAGTACCTGTACACTTTTACAGGTCATATTAGGATTCCTACTTTGCCTTCTAGGAAAAGGTTACTAAAAAAGAAAGTAAGAGAAACCAGGCAAATATCCGCTTTGGTATATTAAATAGTGCAGCTCACAACAAAAAACAATTACAAGGAAGGGCAGGCTACCTCTCTGGTATTACCCCATACTTCTCCCACACATTGAAAAACTCGCGATGTGAGGAATTTGCTGCTGCAATATCTCCAACAAGAACCTGACCATATTTAGTATTGTAAGATCAGAGGAAATCGTAATTTTCTAAATGACCATGTCTTTTGTAACTTGCCTGTAGACCAGGCCAAAATGCTTGAAGGCTCGTAAGCTGCCAATAAGTTGCTTTCCCAGTCCTCATATCTGCTTCGTGATACCTAATTTGTTGTCACAAGTTTTACATCAAAAACCACTTTTACAACGTACCTTATAAGATTGCAGAGGATATGCAAATAATATTGAGAAGAGAAAGAAGTTAATGCTGTACCATGGCCCATGTCTAAAGTATTTCTGTACAGCAATATACGCAGAATGAAACATTCTCCAAAACTCTTCCTTTCCAAAAATGATGTGAGCCTTGAATAGGTACTCATAAAATGAATCAACTCCTGTATGAGACAAATTTGATAATTTTGTGAGAAGATTAACTAATTTGAAGTGAAAAAAGGATATATTTGGCTATCCCATGAAGCATGACCTGAAATCTAGAGTAAAATTACATAACAAATGTCATTATCTGGATAAAACGTACCAGCCCCAATACCAGATGAATATTCAATCCATTCCCCCGTTACCACATCCAGATTTGTTCCGAATAAATTTAGTGAACTCCTCATACTCCATAACTTACGAAGAGCACGTAAAGCAGCAGATTCAAATCTGGGGTCACCGGTCAACCGTGACAATGCTCCCATTTCAAGAATTAGAGAACCTGATCCAGGATGGAAAACCAAAATATCTCAGGATAGCATACCCTAGGATTGCCTCATCTAAATACTGAAAAATATAAGCCTCTCACCACACCCTGAAGTGCTTGTTTCGGTAGTCTCGTTCTCCATCACTCCATACTGTCCACAGAATTTTGCATTGATGTAGAGAGTCATATATCCTTCTCACAAACAAAACCACAAAAAAATTTTCATACATTTGCAAACTGAGATATGAATTCTTTGAAAAGATCAGGTATGATGCAAATAACATGTAGCTGAGCCTTCCAGAGCGATGTACATATCAAAGCATCACCCTGAGGAAGCTCACTATTTGATTGGCTAAGATCCATGAAACAACAATCATTAAACTCCAAATGGCTTGTGACTTAATTTAAGAAAATGATCAAAGTTTTCCTGAATAGATCCGCATTTGCAACCTTGTTTTTCTCATATAGGTCCCCATGCAGAAAGATGGATAACAAATGTCAAAGCCTATCATTAAGAGCATCAGTACCTTCAAATTAATCCATGCATATGGTAGTCCAGTGGGAGTGTTGAAAGCCGGTAGGAACCGTTTCCCTAGATCTTCAGCCAAACTTAGCAGCTGATTCTTATAAACTCCTTTAACCAACCTGCCTGTAGAATCAGTTGCAAGCATGTGAGCAGATACAAGTCCCCCAAGAACTCTTATGTTGCACTACAAACAGAAATCCAAGTAAACAAGAGCTCAATTAAACACTTCAATTGTAACTTGCTTGATCAATTTACATAAATAAACTAAGCCGCTAATCTTGCCACATTGGAAATAAGTGAAGCTTTAGGATCAACCAGATCCAAGCCTCTTCAAGATGCTCTTTGAATAGATACCTCAAAAAGATTTATCCTTGCATCAACGTCGAATTTTAGATTGTCAGACAGCCAAAGGACTGCCCTTTCAAATTCTGTGTTGTTGCCCATAACAACAAGGCTGTAAAAGAAAATTTTTGCATCAGATTGGGGATCCAGCTAGCAGATTAGTACAAGTATGATAAACTTGATCAATTAGCTAAATATTAGCCCACATGTTTTGAGTATTGTCTCATACCTAGACAAAGATTCAATTAGTGAAAGTGCGGATCCATTATAGTCATTTGGTAGGTGTTCAAGCTGAAATTGAGAGGATGAACAGTTATATCCTTACAGTATCTAGTGACTTGCCAAGATGTGAATATATAGACCATTACCTTCAGATTTCCAAGCTCGCTAAGGGAATCAGTAAAAGTTTTAGTAAGAGGTTTTAGCTCATCATGCTGCAAGCAATAGCAAAATTAAAATACAACACAGCAATAGTTTGTAGCGATTAATTACAGAAAATGAGGAAGGCAAACTAACCGGAAAGGCGTGGCTCATGTAGTTGTCATATGCATGGTAAAACCTAAAAGGAAAAGAAACAAACTTTCACTTATTCTCTCATCAAGTTACTACTTTTATTTTCTCACAAAGATGATAGACAATGTAATATGGAGTTCAATTAGTTTCAATATCCATTGGAAGCTGACACACAAAAAGATTGTATTGATCAGATTACGATTTCGTATTAGTTGCTCTTTTTTGGCTTAGAAAGCACAGTCTGACCTTACAGTTTCAACTGTTTCAACTCAACCAAACCGAATAGTTGCAAAGGAACAATTTTTCCCAACGATCCAATGCTAATATTGTTAAATATTGGAAAGTTTCAACCTTTTCACAATGCCAATTATTCATTAACCAAAAACATGAAAGCATCAGACAAGCCAACAATATATCCTGTCTTCATACAACAATAAAATTATAAATATACATCAAATCAGTAAACAAACCAGGTAAAGCACAAAGACTACGAATTTACTTCACACTCCAATAAGATTAAAGGGAAACCTAATTTATACGAAAATAGTAATCCAATAACTGCAAAACCTTGAAAATTCTAAGCTAAAACAAGCATTAAAAGAAACCCAATAAAAAAAAAACAGAGAATTAACAAAATGGAATCCAAAATACGAAGTGGGTCATTAGAAAAATTAAATAGGCAATACATTTTGCGAACTTTTTCTCTCATGCGCCTCTTCTTAGCTGCCCACCAAGGATCAGCTTTGGAGCTGGAAAATTCAGACACAGACGCCGAAATCACCATAAACAGTAGAAACAATGTCACAGATTTGCGAGGCAACATGATTTGATTTGCAGTCAAATTTCAGAGGAGAGAGGGAGAGAGGAAAGCGGGTGTTCTAGGCAAGGCAGGAGACAAGACAGGAGGCGTGAGCCGTAAACAAAACTAGCAAGACGGCTTGACAAGGCCCAATTGGGTCTTATCCGATCATCGGTTTATGAAATTCTCGGAAAAATATCTAAAACACCCTATTTAATCAAAATACCACTTTTGTCTTTTTATTATGCAAACGTCCGTTCAGAATATACAAAGTAAGTATTTAGATAGGAGATTTATTTTAAAAAAATAAAAGGATTTTTAAATTTAAAGATAAAAAATTATTTAGATTGTTTTTAAAATATAAAAAGTTATTTAAACGAGAAAAAAAAATTTCTAAAGAGTTTTTTTTTTTTTTAAATGAAAAATTTTGAATGTTTAGATATAGAAATTTAAGAAAATTTATTTTTTTAGAATGAAATATTTTTTATTTTTTAAAAATAAAACTTCCAAAAACATAGCATAAAAAATTTCAATTGAATTTTTATATTTTTTTTAAAATTAATAAAAATTATAATTAATTTTTAAAAATTCAACTAATTTCAATTTTAAAATTCTATTCTAAACAAAATTTGTAAGGAGATAAAGAGATAAAAATTAAATGAACAAGTTTAATAATCAAATGAAATATTATAAATAGATAAAGATTAAAATAATTACAAACAAAATTTTAACCTCAATTTAAATCAAAAATTGAACGAACATGATGAATATCAAGGCATTTAAGCTCACACTTTTGTTAAAATATATTTGTCTCCTTCGATAAGTGTTCAAAAATTCAACAAATGCCTGTTTCCTAAAATACAACAACAATAACAATGATAATTTAAGCACAATCAAATACCACTTTTAATAAATTTGAACATGCATCTTCCCTTTATCACCAAGAATATCTAAGACACTAAAGGGAACTTTTGCCTAGTAACTGAAAAACTATAAGTGAATCTACAATTTGGTGTCTGTAATTATGAGACGAAGGCCTCCTTACATAAACTACAAATGGGGGGTGTTACAAAACAAAAACAATGAGAATTAAACCTAAATTTAATGAATATTATGCCCATAGCTACAACTATTGATACTAAGAATTAACATGCCCAATATGTTGTCCAAATACATCCATTAAACATGAACTAAAGCTTTTATCCATTCATCTTCATTTTTCTCCATTGAACATGAACTAAAGTCTTTAGTCATTCATATTTACCATTAAATATGCACTAATATAAGTGAACACACACTGAGCTCTTAACCTACTAGATCCGTGATTTGCATCCCTATGTGTATGAGAAAGTCTCTTGAGTACATTATCTTACCTAAATTTAAAAGTATGATCACTTATAAACTCTACATTATCATGATGCCTAAGCAATGTAAGATTTCATATTCTTAGCAATTTTCCAATAAAATCCAATTTTCAATGGACACACCTTGAACATCAATTTCTTATTTACCTGATTATTGTTTTAAGCATATGAATATAAGATTTCGATCTTCTCGTAACTAAGAATGTAAATTCTCTAAAATCTGTTATTTTTTACAAAGTGAATCCCATTTAAATTTGAGTATCAAAATAATTTCTCAAAATAGTTTAAAAACTATTTTTCCAACAACCTTTATTTCAAATGTAAACTAAATATTCATGTATTTACAAAACCCGTCGTAAAATACCATTGAAACTAGAAAATTTTGATAATATTAAGAGTAACCTTCCTAAACTATATCAAACATTATTTTAAACTCTCTAGCAAAAAATATATTTAAAACACTAACTAATTTAAATTTTTATTAATTAAATTATAAAACTTAAAAAATTCAAAAGTAAAGAAAACAACAAAAAAACACCATCTCCTTTTCTCATCTCAGCAGCCTAGCCACAAAGCACCTTGTCTCTCCGACTATGAACATGGACTGCCACCTTGTCCCTTTGACTATGAACATGGACTGCCCTGTCCTCTACGACGACATACTCAACCTTCCCCTGCCTCCGTGGTGAAAAACCCAAACTTTGTAGTTTTAAAGTTTTTAAAATTGATTCTTTTTCATGGTAAGGGTTTAAAATAATTAATAATGTAGATTATAGAGTGCAGTTTCGACGTTCTTAAAAATTTGATATGCCAAACGTGAGGCAAGGGGTTAGTTTTAGATCATTTCAAGAACACTAGGGATAAACGTGATATTTTGGAGGAACTAGGGGTTACTTTAAGTATTTGCATAATAAGAGGGGCAAAAGTCATATTTTAGTTAACCAGGGTGTTTTGGATATTTTGATTTTAATATCAAGAAAACGACAAAAGAGCAGTATTCTTACAAACGACGGTTATATAAAAAGACGACGACGACAAAAACAACAAAACAAAGAAACGACAACAAACCTTACGAAAGGATAAGAACAAACAAACAATGGGAACCTAAAAACAATCACAAATTGAAATCTTCATTGGTTACCAGCTTAAAATCTTCGGTTACTATCTTTCTCGCACTAAAGCTAGGAATGTTAGATCTTGGTTTAATTTTGTTTGTTCCTTAATAGAGCTTAAAACTTTGGTGTGAGAAACGGATTTTATTCTCCAGTTTTTATTTTTATCTTTTTGAATAAATTGCAGTTTATACATGAGAGATGTTGTCGTTTTTGCAGCTTTTTCGACTGCCGTTTGGACTTTGGAAGAGCACCGTGATTTTGTCGTTTTATCTGGTTATTGTCGTTTTCTAATTTCTGTTGGCGAAAGTATCACTGTATTGAAAATTTGTGTTTTTTAAAGACTAAAAATTCACTCTCCTTTCAAGGCGTCCGCGTTTAATGAATATTGTTATACTGTCGTTTCTATGTTTACTGAAGTTTTTATTTTTAATTTATTTTATGTTTTGTCGTTTTTTTCTTGGTATAACCGTGTTAACGCCACGGACGTTTATATCCTTTTTAATTAGAGTGCAAGAGGTGAGAATATTAAAGTAATGTAGGGCATTGTCGTCTTCTTAGTTAATGTCGTTTTTAGATATTGTCGTTTGAAAAATATTGTTGTTTTGTCGTTTTAAAAAGTGTGTCCCTTTTTTTCCCCTTCATACTTGAGATTTGACAAGTATGTCATATTATAAGTTTTCTGGTTTTCAAGATATTGTTTGGCATACCAAGTTTTCATTTTACGAATTGACTGTCTTTCAGCAAATATTCTAGTGTCGTCGTTTCCAAAGACTACTGTCGTTTGTGTGTGTGTGTGTGTGTGTGTGTTTGGGCTAGAATGTTTTATTTGTTGTTTTATGATAGTTCTTTTGTTTCTATATAATTTACTCGATGTAGATTGTTGTCGTTTGTAAGAATATTATTGTGTTGTCGTTCCTCAATCAGTCAATCTACCAACGCTTTCTTACTTTCTATTTTCATTTTTTCCCCACCTTTTCTTGTAATAGTCGCCTTATAACGTCGCTCCTTTCGTCTGTCTTTGTAATTGTTGTCGTCAATGAGGATGTAAATGCAAAATCTTATAGTTTTATGAGTTTAATGTCATTTTCAAGGCATTAAAAGGAAAAAATATATGCAAGAGTAATCCCCCCTAAAAATTACACGCAAAAATTTTGCCAGTATTCTATCTCCCTCTTTCTCTTTCAAAAATAGGAATACAAAAGGAAAGAAAAAACATTGACCCCACAAGACAACTATTCAAAAGCGCACTAGAAACACGCAAATGTGTATATAGATAGATATACATATATATAGAGATAGATATATACACACATACATATATATACATACATCTCTCTTCCTCCGTTCTCAATGATGGAATGTCTCTTATAACATAACCAAAAACTCCCCCCTAAAACCTCTCCCCTCCACAAAAATCATCTCTCCCTCTCCTCCCCATTTCCGTAACCACCACCATTTCTTCCCTTTCTCTTTACTTTACCACACATTTTCCCTCCTCCTCTTTAGAGAGGAAATTGAAGAAGAAAATCTCAACTACATACACCTTCCTTCTCTCTCTAACGCTTTTGGCCATGGCTTTCCCTCCTTCCCTTGTCCTCCTCCTCGTCCTCCTCTCCGTCCCCTTAGCGGCGGAGTCGAAGCTCTCCCTCGACTACTACCGGACGTCATGCCCGGACTTCGAGAGCACAATCCGGGACATAGTGACGCAGAAACAAATATCGAACCCGACCACGGCCGCCGCCACGCTGCGGCTCTTCTTCCATGATTGCATGGTGGAGGGCTGCGACGCCTCCATCTTCATCGCCGCCAACAACGTCAACCGCCACCCCGAGCGCTACAACGATGTCAACCTCAACCTCCCCGGCGACGCCTTCGACGTCGTGGTTCGCTCCAAGACCGCCCTCGAGCTCACCTGCCCCGGCATCGTCTCCTGCGCCGACATCCTCGCTCAGACCGCCAGGGACCTCATCACCATGGTTGGCGGTCCCTTCTACAAGGTGCTGCTCCTGTCTTTCAAAACCATATTTCTAATATTATAGCACAAGATTTTTTTTTTTTTTTTGAATAAACCTATTTAGGGGTTCTTTGTAAATAATAATAATAATAATAATAATAATAAAATAAAATCGACTTGTGAGTTTATGAATGATTTTAAGCCCACAATTTAAATAGAATATTCAAATTCTTGTAGGAGAAAATATTATAGCAAAATATTTCAATATTGGATTTAAATCTATTTTTCAAACGGAAGATAATGTATATTCTAAATGTGCGTCTTAAAAGTTGTATAGAAATTTACAATAATTAAGAATTTCAAGGTTGGTAATGCATAAGATTAGTTTATTCCCCACACTCAAAACACTTAATTGAACCAATAGCTTTTTTTGTCCACTAATTTTCACCTTAAAACTTGTTTAGACATTTTCTATTAAATTTTGTTTTCTTAAATAATACTTAACCAATCATATTATATATATATAATAAATTTTGTTGTCATAAAAATTTCAATTAAAAAGCATTTCAAATTTGTGAAACAAAATTTATGATAGAATATATGCTTTACATTCACACAACTCAAAGTTCCATGCACCTATGAGACGTATTTTTTTTTTTGAGGTTATTATCTCCATAATTTACATGTTAATCAAAATTAATATACAGGTGCGACTTGGACGCAAGGATGGTTTCATCTCGGAAGCTTCCCGGGTGTTCGGAAACCTCCCGACGGTCGGGCACACCATGGATGACATCATCAAGATCTTCGCGAAAAAGGGCTTCACCGTAGACGAAATGGTAGCCCTAACCGGCGGCCACACCATCGGCTTCTCGCACTGCAAGGAGTTCGCCGACCGCATCTTCCAATACAGCAAGACCACCCCCACCGACCCCGACATCTACCCCAAGTTCGCCGCCGCGCTGCAGCGGACTTGCGCCAACTACACGACGGACCCCAGCATGGCGGCGTTTAACGACGTCATGACGCCAGGGAAGTTCGACAATATGTACTTCCAGAACCTGCAGAGAGGGCTAGGGCTGCTGAAGACCGACCAGGCGCTTGTCAAGGACCCGAGGACTAAGGCGGTGGTCGACCGGTTCGCCGCCGACCAGAAGGCGTTCTTCGACGCATTCTCCCACGCCATGGAGAAGCTCAGCGTGCTTGATGTCAAGACCGGACCGAAAGGAGAGGTCAGGCGGAGGTGCGATGCTTTCAATTCTATTCGGACTTAGACGAAGATGAAAAAAAACAAGAAGAAAAAGAAGATTGGTTTTTTAGTTTGAGGTATATTTTTTCTGTTTCTGATCACGCATGGAAGTGTATACTATGACAGACGATTTTTCGTTTCTAATATGGAACCTAAAAACGGATCTGACACGTCGTATGGGGTGTGATCTTCTTTGTGTTTTATGATTTTTTTTAACTGGATTCATAATATATTTTCGAGAGTTAGAGCTTTGTAGTTTAAAATAATATGTTACACAAATTCTCTTTTTGTCATTTGCACTTCAGTCTCTAGAGATATTAAAATCTTGAATTTTTGTGATATAATTTTTCTTGTTAATAGATATAAAGGCTATTTATGTGCTTGATGAATTTGAAATTATAATATGCTTAATCGTGCATGGCGATTTACAAATTATAAATCAGCTAAAAAAGGGGCCACAGGCACAAAGTCTAGACATGATTATTTTGAAGAGATTGATTTAAAAAAAAATGATGATTTGACTTCCCCTGTTCACATAATCATTTTAAATTTTTAATATACATTTTCAATGGTTTTCAGCCAAATAATATTTACTTTTTTATAAAATTTCTATGACAGGAACTGTTCTTTTTTACTACTTATAAAAACTACAATTAATTTTTGTGATTTGAATTATAAGCGTTTATGTTAAAAATTCTCAACTATATATAAAATTATATTGTTCTTATTTATGTATCACGTCGTTAATAAATTGATCCGATATAAAAAAAAATGATGATGAAAAAAGACAATTTTTATCCCAGAAATCTCGTGTTTTAAGGGCTAAATAAGCATGAACATACATTTTGAACTACTATTATATTTATTTTATCAATTCTTTTTCATACCAAATCACAGAATTATTGTAAGCTTGAACTCTCTTTCTTCTTTTTTTTTTTCTTTTTTTCTAATGTTTCTTTTTTTTTCTTTCCTTATTCTTTATTAATGAACCAACTATTGACACATTACCTAGTTTCAAAAGCAGACTCCTTTCAATTTATTGCACTAACAAACGAAGAGAATAAGAGACCAAGATACCTAGTAAGGAGTGTTGAAAGTTATAGTGACTTTTAGAATTTAAAATATTTATTTTCTCCAGTTCGGTACTTAATAAAGGTAGGCAAGGCAAAACTGTTAATAATTATTGTCATTTACATATTATTTATAGAAAGATAACTGCATAAATAGACAAAAAAAAAAAAAAAACAAGGACACATATTGGACTATGTTTTATTTGCAGCATAAATAACAATGTCTATGATTATGCAACACGAAAACAACATCCGATGATCATAGACTTCCCCGATCTTGATGATCCAACAAAACATCATATGAAAAGTTATTAGGCATCATCCAAAAAGATGACTGCTATACGCCCACAGGGGTGGATGGAGTGGAAAAGGAGGATGGTGCCTTCCTTAACATCTTCTTTCGTCCATTCAGGTTCAATCTCCATAGAACTCCCATAAGACCGTCGCTCTAGCTTCGACTATCAAAGCATTGGGTCGGTGATATTCTGGGTAGGACCAGAATTAACGACTGAAAGAAGTAGGATTAAATACCTATCTCTTCCAATAGAGCTGAAATTGGATCAATTAGGGAGCCACCACCAAAACCTTTTTTCCTTAAAAAAAAAAAAAAAGGATGACTGTTATTAAAATTTAAAGTGGAAGAAAACATAAAATTGCCTATATCAAATAACTAAGAAAATAATGAAAACTCACTAATAAAAGAAGTATTCATATACTTCAAATAAATACAGGTTGCATGTATACGATCGAGTAAGCTATATCAGGACTACTAAATCACCATAAATCAAAGAGATTTTGTAATTTGAAAATAAATACAATCAAATTTCAAACTATTAGTAAAGATAACTAATGCAAAAAGCTAACTTTCTTTAATATATAGAGTTCCTATAACGGAGGTTTTAATCTTGGAATGTAATAAAATGAATTGGTATGGTTTTTTTTCCCCCTTAAAAAAAAAAGATGGGCCAAACATCAGAGCTAGGCAACAAGCAAGCTCTCATATGAGAGTAGAGTCATGGTCCTGTTAGTGTGAGTCATTGTCGAGTTTGTTGGGTGTGACTCTTTTCCTTTAATTATCGTGAATACTATAACTTAGATTTTCTTCCCAGCCTATATCGTCATTTAATACCTTCATAAATTTCTTGAGTTTAAAGGGTTTATTGATCTTTTAATTCATTTATTAATGATATAGGCAATAGACTTTGACTATAACATATCGTGGTTTAACACAATCCTTTTTTTCTTTTCCTCATTGCACACAAACGGAGCCTTAATCAAGTCAAAAGGTAGGGTACATTCTTATTTGCACCTCCAGCTAACTTTATCTTTACATCACTTAGTCATTTCCCACTACCTCCAAATTATTCATGATAATTGAATGAGTAAACACCGCCACATTTTTATCAACATGCAAGCAACAAGCAACATAACTTCCATGATATGAATAAAGCAACGAGAAGCAGTTGAAAAAGAGTTCCGAAAAAGATGGGACGGGATTTCAAGGCAAATAAAATGGTTACGTTTAATAAGCTCTATAAATAAGAGGGAAAGAAACTAAGAAGGGGGTGAACACTTACCATAAATCTGTCAAATTGTATTTTGAGTAGTTGTGAGGATTTAAGTGTGTATTCAAATTTAAACTATTATAGTGCATTAAATCCAGAGTAGTAACTCGAATTGAAGTGAACCTCTATAAATTTTTAGTGTTTTACTATTACATTAATTAGTTTTCTCATGCTTTTATTGTTGTTTGATTCGCTTTAATTAAGTTTTAGTTAAGAAACTTAGTTACTTCAAAGTTGACAATTTTCACTATCAACAGGTTGGAAACGTTATAGTTATTATTATTATTTTTTTGGTCTTTTTATTTTCTAGGAAATTAAAGACATGGAGGATAGAGAACTTTGCTATTGTTGAGGGTACAGGGAAATAAATCCTCGAGGAGCATGTAAGGGCACAGGAAAAGACAATCGTTGAGAAGGAAACAAGGGTTGGGGGCGAAGAGACGAACATCGTTAAGAGAAGGTGTAATAATGCAAGGAAATTGAAGATGAGGGAACGATGACAGATTTTTTATATTTTTTAAGCTATTAGGTTGTTGCATGTTGGAGCGATCGATGAAGCTCTGATACTAAATTAAAATTGCTTCATAACGTGAGAAAATACACTTACAAAAATCAATTAAGTGATCCAATTCGGTAAATACAAACCATCCAAAACTACTAGTAAAAAAACTATATACATTTTCTATAACCATGCTCATCATCTTTTTTAAGTAAAAACAAGTGTATTGATGAAAAATTCATAAAATTCTAATTAGATCTACTTTTTATATACAAACTTGAGATTTGTGATGCCAAGTAAGATCAAATAAGATCAATTCAGTTCAGGATCATAAGATCATTTTCTATCTTAAAAAGAAGACAGTTTTATAACATGTACTTTTAAGTAATTACTTTATAAATCTTATATCTATTTATATGAAGAAAAAATCATGTAATGAAAGGGAATCTTATTTGTACAAATGATACTGCAAACTTTAACGATACTTTTTTTTTTTTAATCTTTTGAGTTGTTCTGTTGGATTAATCAATTAACTTTATTATTATTATTTTTTAGAACAAAATATATTATTAAGTTCTGTTTTTCATAGGCACTATAGTCCAAACAGCCATAACTATAGTAGGCGAAAGTCGGTGAAGTTTAATGCTTGACTAATGTAGGAGTTTTGCCACACAAAAGTAATTTGAAGCCCTGTTTGTGTCAATTTTCAACTACATATATCATCCAGTAGCGCTAAATATTTAGGCCTGAGTTCCCCGCATATGAACATAGTTTAACAATTAAGAGTTCTCACAAACACATCATTCATGTACCTCTCTCTTTTTCTTTCTTTTCCTTTTTTTCTTTTTCCCCCTTTTTTTTTTTTTTTTTTTTTTTTGTGAATGGGCATTGCGTACGCATTCATAGTCTATTTATGCAATCCTAAAATTATATATCTTTTTTTTTTAATTTAAGATTAAGGATTCAAACCCCTTAGCTTATAATAAGATCAAGTGTAGAATTACTGTTAGATTATATCTACAAGCACAAATTATGTATCTTAGCTACATAATACTCTTTCTAATTTGGGATGAACGGGGAAATCTGTAACTTCTAAACACAACACAACACATAAGTGCAAGTGCAACTTCTAATCCATATATGGTTGACAGAAGTGCATCTTTATCAATGATCAAAGATACATTTCCAGTTAACTATAAATATGTGGGGTAAAAAAGTTATGTTAAGGGACATCAAATAATATGAAACGCAATTGACGATCATTTGACTTCATAATCAAGGTGTGTGGTCAACGTGATTACTTTCAATTGTGAATCTACGTTTCATATAATCTATTGGATAAATTTTTTGAATTTTGCTTGAATCTGTCATGTATTGCCTTTCTAACTTGTGATGATAGGCGTTGCAAACATATTCTAATAATTACTTTATATTTAACTCCATGTAAAATTCGAATCCTTCACTTTTAATTAAAAAAAATTATAACAAACAGAAACTCAAAAGACATACTATTGCAGTATTTAAAGAATGGGGAGCCTTTATAAAATTTGTTCTAAATTCTTCTGTTTGGTATTGATAAATACATCCATAAACACGAAAAGAAAAA
Source organism: Antiaris toxicaria (assembly GCA_035233585.1). Classification (NCBI taxonomy): domain Eukaryota; kingdom Viridiplantae; phylum Streptophyta; class Magnoliopsida; order Rosales; family Moraceae; genus Antiaris; species Antiaris toxicaria. The sequence continues at coordinate 7,559,870 of CP141155.1, forward strand.
AAAAAAACTTATTGATGAAGACTGAATTAAGATTACACTTTATAGACTTGGTTTGATACAGAGAGTTGAAGAATACTTGAGATTCCTTTTTAAATGCTCGTTTGAAGAGAGTATATCAAGCCACGGGGACGATGAAAGGGCCAAAAACCATGCTTGCATTGATTCAAGTTCATATTATTATATTTAAAGTTTGCCACATAGATTTGAATTGAAACACTTTTTGAAATCCGAATTACATTAAAATTTTCTCTCTCTTGTATATTCAGATTCTCAATTTAAATGGGATTTTTATAATTCAGACATATATATCAAACAGTTCCTTAAACTCTCTTTCCTACCGTATTTTATTTTATTTACAGTGTTAGAAAGACAAGACTAACTTAAAAACTAAGGTCACTTTTGGTTGAGAGGAATAGAATGAAATGTCGAAAGGAAAAGAATCCTATTTTAATGTTTGGTTAGCTTTGGCATAAAAAACAGTCATTCTGTTAGAATTGTCATTACGAGTGAGAGAAGAATGTCCATTCCAATCTAGTTTTGATTTATATTTCCAAAATTACCCGTCATTATTTTCAGTTTCTTTTTCTAAAACAGCACCACATCCATAGAGGCCCGGCTTCTCTGGCACTCTCCTTGAAATCATTGTCCAGCCTTATTCTTCGTTGTCCAGTCCCATTCTCGCACAGAACTGGCTCCTCCCACTGCTCTTCGCCCAAACCAGATCCGGTCCTTCCACCCAACCCAAGCCTCACCTAAATCATCAACCTCTTCCATTTATCCCATTCATTGCAGCCATCAAAGCAGATATGCTGTTTGTTCATGGACTTTTCTCTAGCAATTTGTTGTCTAAGTGAAGAAATTGATTCGAGACCCAAAAACTCCGCAACAAAATTCTCACTTTGAAAAAAAAAAATCTGGTTGATCCTTTGAATATTTGCCGAGAATGAGAACTGCAATCAACTAATATATTTTCTACTTCTAATTTTGAGCTAGATGTTGAAATTTCGGGAAAGTTATGGCAAAGGTTGGGGGACTTTGGGGCATGTGTTTATACATTCTTGTTTTTGTGTTTATCCAAAAGAAAAGTACAAATCTGCTTCTTATTGTTTTATTTAAATGAATATATGATGTGTTTATATAAAGTTAGGTTCTATATTTATTGAAAAAAAAAAAAGATTTGAAAAAGGAAAAAAAAAAGAAAAAAAGGTCTTGTTATGAAGGTAAGGGTAGTTTTGTCCAACTGAAATTATTCACATTCCATTCTGTGGTGGCTGTATAATTCTAATCGAACAAAACACTCAGGTAACGTTTGGTACTGTTTTTGAAATCTGTTATGTTTTCAAATTCTCTGAATTTGAGATCGTTTTGAAAACAATTCTGAGAACGTTTCTGAAATTGTGTTTGGTTTTATTTTCTGAGTGTATGTTTTGAAAAACAAAAAAATGAAATTATGTTTGGTTATATTTTTGAAAACCATTCATTTTATAAGTATTATATAAAAACATATTTATGTTTGATTTAAAAAAAATTTATTATGAATACCAAAAATTAAAAATTAATAAAATTTTTTAATTGAAAAATGAATTAAAAATTAATAACCATAATATTTAAGTAATTACTATATCAATTAAATCTTAATTAACTATAATAATTAAATCAGAGAAATGGGAAAAATAAAATCAGAGAAAACGACTTTTAATCGTTTTCAATTTTACATTGGGAGCAAAGGTGATTTTGGATTCGTTTTGAAATCTGTTTTCAAAAACAATACAAACCAAACACAATTTCACACCGATTTTGAAATCGATTTCCTAGGGAATCGTGCAATCAGTTTTGGAAACAAAACCAAACACCCTCTCAGTTTTCCTTTCCATTGTATTACATTACTATTCCACCACTTTAACCAAACGTGACCTAAGTATTTTAGGGGCATTTGAGAAGAATATTTCCCAACGTTCCATTTCGTGGAACCATTGAAATATGCATATGACAGCCACCATTTCAAATGGGAATTAAGCGTTTGTTTGGTGAACGCATTGCATTTGCATTGCGTTTAAATGTATGCATTGAATGCAATTTGTATTTGGAGGAAAAGCATTAGCATTGCATTTAAATACAATGTGTGTTTGGGTGAAAAGTATTTGAATTGTATTTTAATAATGAATATGTGATGTGATGGGTAAAAGTATAGAGAAAAAAAAGAGGAGAAAGAGAATATATGATGTAATTAAAAAAAGTAATAAAAAAATGAAATAATAAATAGTGATTGTGTTGAATTTAAAATGTGATGTGATTGGTATTTGAATGAAATGTTTTTGTATTTGGGGGAAAATTGCATTGCATTCAAATGCAATGCAAAAAAACAGTGTTGCCCAAACGCAATATAAATGTTTTTAAATGGATAAAATATCCGTTTAATGTAAATTCAAAATATCCATTTAATGTACATTACTCCACTCTAAGCCTCCATTTGAGAAAGTCATACACATTGACACATTTAGATGAAAATATATAGATGAAAATATTTAGAATCAAAACATTTAGATTGTCATTTGAATAGATATTTGAATGTTAACTTTTAGAAAAAAATACTTGGGTAGAAATATGTGAATTTATATTTGGATAATTGATGAGGTGTTTGAATTGCTCAAGTTAAAAAATGTAAAAACTTAAAATGTATTTCGGAAAAAAAATCAATATCGAGTTTATTTCGTTCGTCTCGAGATTCTATATAATTTTAAACAAATCTAATTTGGACTTATATATGCAAAGTTATAAACTTTTAAAATTTTAATTACAAAGTTATTATTGGAGAATCTCCGTAATTGTAATTTTTGCGTATTTGTATTTTTTTTTGTATTTTTTGTAATTATGTAATTAGTTTTCTAGTTTAGTTTATATGATTTTGTTTGATTTGTAAAATCCTTGATTTAAGGATTAGGAAAGTTAATTTGTAATTATAGCTACATAGGAAAGTTGATTTTTTGTAACTTATATATACTCAGAATTCGATCAATGGAAAGACTATGCCATAATTTTCCAAATTCCATATGGTATAGGAGTGTTTTGCTTTTGGGATCCCTCTATCTCTCTTCCTTCTTATATCTCTATCCATCACTCACAACTAATTGATTGAACGACCTTAATTGGTTGACCAAACAACTGCAAAAAGCACCCATGTCTCTGAAACTCGATTCTAGCAATTGTCAGTCTTGCAATACTCAAGGTCACACTATCAAATGGTATCCTAAATTTTACTTAATAATAAGCTTTACTCAGGCTCCATCGTCGTATCCTCAAACATTATAGCAATCATGTGCTCACTAGGCCACACTAACTCCTCTAACAACCTGAGTTGGCTTCTTGATAGTTGGGCATCACACTATTGACTATCGACTTAAGCAATCTCTTTACTTATACTCCATATAATGGCTCCGATGATATTGTGATTGAAGATGACACAAGTCTTCCTATTATTTGTATTGGTTCTACCACACTTTCTATACATTCTAACACATTTTCTTTAAATAATGTTCATTATGTTCCTGCCATGAAAAAGAATCTCATTTTCATATCCCAATTTTGCACCTATAATAGTGTCTTCATTGAATTCTTACTCACTACTTTTCATGTGGAGCCTTTGCATAGAGGCATCTCTTTTGAAAGGAAAGACTAAGGATGGCATATACTAGTAACCGGGGCAACTTATATGTCCTAAGTGTAATGGCACCAAGCGCTCCATGTGATTGGTAGGGGCGTCCACACGGCTAAGTAAGCAGGTGCATACCCAGCCGTAGGCTAGGCCCATGACCTGGCCCACGGTAACTTGTGCTGACATGTTGTGTCCCTATGCCCCTATGGTCCACACCGATGTGCCCCTTAAGTTGTCCTTTTCCTGTGTACCTCATTTGTGGCACCACTAGTATTCTAATTTGGAATCCTAGTTCCACTAGGGGTACCATACAAAATCCTAATTGTTTTACTATCAACATTTAATCCTTAATCAAAAATTAGGAAAAATAAATTAACGTCTTTATTTTTCATCTCTTCTATGAATAAATTACATAAAATTCCTATACCGTTTCTGATGTACACAAATTCTAAATGTCTAAATAAATAAACAAATCCATGAAAATATTATAGTGACAATAAACCGTTCTCATGATTATATAAAAAATCCTAAATACAATTTTTTAAAATTCTAATGAATCATAACCGATAAAATTAAGCTTACTTATAATAATAATAAAATTAAAATAACTACATATATTATACATAATACATGATAACAACATAAAAGGGAACATAAAATGTCACTATCTAAATATTAAATCTATACGATAAAGAGAAAATAAATCGTTTAATATATGTACATGACATAATCATGAGTTGGCTCTGATACCACTTGTAGGAAAATTAAAAACACATTTGCAGCAAAATATTAAAATTTTTGTAAAAGATCGTACTAACTCGTGTTGTTATATATAATAAATTATTCAACAATCTACATACTTTGTAAGGAAAATACCAAGAATACTGAAAGATGTGATTGAGAAATATTCAACAAACTAACATTCTTTACTATTCTCTAATTCTCAAATTATAGAGTATATGGGCACTCAGTTTCTCAATCGATATTTGTGCAGCTTATCTCCTTCCAACCACTTAGAACTCTAACAATTTATTATTATTGGTGAGAGTTATAATAATAAATTCGTTTACCTGATAGTCTATGGTTTGAGTGAAATAAAAGCCTTAAAGATCCTATTTATAGTAAATACATTGTGTAGATTTTAAATTTAAATAGGACATTTGAAAAAGATTTTTCTCTATTATTTCCACCTAATAGTTGATATTTCCACCCTGAGAATGCCCAAGAAATTTGACTACTTTAGGTAGAGGAGACTCAAAATTTGATTCAAATTTTAATCCTCATTTATTTTGTAATTTTATTTGCATGAAAAATATTTCATAAATCCAATTTATATTTAAAATAAGTTCATAGTAATTTTATTTGAATTAAATAATTATGTCATAATTATTCAAATAAAATTAATAATGTGAAAATATTTTTCTTTGCCTTATCTTCAAAGAATACAACAACTGCTAGTAGACAAGGATAAGATTTTGTTTCAATTCAAATTCAAATAACATAATTTCTATTTTTAATTTAAAATATTTATTTAAATATGATTATCTAGATATTTAAATTAACTATTCAAATAATTAATTTATTTATATCTTTTAAATTTAAAATCAATCTCATGTTTATTTTAAAAGATAAACATAATCAATTTAAATTTTAAATCTTAGTTTCCAAATAAATATTTATACAAATTAAATATTTATCTAACTTATTAAATGAAATAAAATTCTCATCCCACCCACAACAAGAAAAACACCTCCATATGTGGGAACGCGATCCGAATTTTTCTCTTCACTAAGTCTAAGAATTAAAATCACAAAAACATCCTGATTAATTACCACTCATTAAGGAATTATATGTAACTAGTAAAGGAACCGATTGGATATGTATAACATAGGTTTTAATAATCTATGTAATTAATTATTTTAAACCAAATAAATCAATTACTTAATTATTAGTTTCAGAGTCACACATTTATAAATCTGAAACTGCACTCTCAATTATATATCGTATTATGTAAGCCAATGAATAGCAGCAGTCTAATGACTTTATCATATATACAACACCCTCATATGATACCCATGATTAACTTAAAGTCAAAATTCATTCAACCTTTTAATCATGCTATCTTAAAGATCTATTATAAATCTAATAGGAAAATGATAATTAACCATATGTAAATAATAAAATATTTGCCATACAAAAGACCTAAGGTTTTGTTCATTTTCACATTCTGTATAATGTCGTTAAGAGGATAACTTTTACTCCTTATTAAAATTATGATTCTATATCTATAAGCAAACCCTTCATTGAATATAAGTTTTATACCCAACGAATTGGCAGGTCTAATAGCTTACTACTTCGTGTTGCCTTAGCCTTTAGAACATCAAAATACATAAGTTATACACATAAAGCCATTTACTTACTTAGGATCAAGGTTATTACATAATGAATGTCTAAAGTGAATTAATCTACTCAAACGGACTATTTAGATTAATTAAACTTTTATCCAAGTCTAATATGTCACCACCACTAGACAACATATCTATGTTTCTATTTAGGAATCGGCTCGTTCTAAACGGTCAAGACAAACCATATCCCCAGTGGCTTTAGACAACATAATAATCTTTAATAAGAGTTAGATGTTAACTCAACCCCATAGACTATAAACTATAAATTTAGACTATTTACATTACAATGTTGTCTTTTAGCATACAAAAAACCATTGCATGCAATATTCTAATAATTTAATATCAAGTAGTCAATAAGCCATATTTCATTACATTTATTTTAATATGTAAATAAAACTAAAATATATAACAATGATGTATTGAATAACTTCTAATATAATATTAATTAATTTAAAAATAAATAAAATATATTAAAATATCTCTCCCTCTTATGGCATTCCTAACAAATCCCTATATGAAAAACCTATTGGTTCCTCTCCTACTTACTTAAAGCTTGGTGTTTTTGGTTGTCTCTGTTATCCTTGACTTTGCCCTTTCTGCGCTCTAAACTAGCTCCACGCCCTATTCCTTGTGTTTTTCTTGGTTATTCTATGACCCAAAGTGCTTCCCTGTGTCTTAATCTATCCATTACTAAATTTTATGTCTCGTGCCATGTCAAATTTGTTGAGTCCATCTTCCCTTTATTGTCTTTCTCAAGTCACGATCCTTGTCTTAAGTTTAACACAATCTCAAAATGGCTTCCTCTGGCCTTCTTTCTCTCGAATTTTTCTCCCTCTATATCGCTGGTTGGCTCTCTCCTACGTCAACCACTGTTGCATTGCCTTCATGCGTGGATCTGCCATAATTGGTTAACTGGACACCCCCAACTAGTTGACCAGATCCTATCTCTTCCTCTCACTTAGTAGAATTATGCATTTGCTACTGTATTTTATCTCATCAATCACATGCTTAATCTAACACTTTAACTTTTGTCTCCCTACAGAAGACTTTTTGGTTCCCCTTCTAATTACTGAAAGCTTCATGTTTTCGGTGCCTTTATTATCATTGGCTTTGTCCCTACCCCCGCTCACAAACTAGTTCCATACTTTGTTCCTTGTGTTTTTCTAGGTTATTTTATGACTCAAAGTGCTTACTTATGTCCCAATCTATCCATTACTAAACTCTGTGTCTTACGTCATGTCAAATTTATTGAGTTCATCTTCTCTTTCTCATCTCTTTCAAGTCATGATCCTCATCCTGAGTCCAACAAGATGTTGGAGTGGCTTCCCCCAACCTTATTTCTCTTGAATTCATCTCCCTCTATACCTTGCTTAACTTTCTCCTATGTTAACCCCTGCTGCATTGCCTCCATGCATGGATCTGCCACAATCGATCAATTGGGCATCTTCAATCAGTTAACCATCACTATTCCAAAATCTGAAACACTTTGTCAACCGATCTACTAATGGTAGAGGTTTAATCGACCAAACACCTCAATCGAGCTGTAATTTGAAACCTTTCACCCTTTAGTGGACTAAACAACCCTAACCAATCAACTGGATCACCCATAACCCTAAGTCATCATCACTCATCCAAAAAATAACATCTATAAACTGATTCAAAATCTTAATCTCAATGCCCAATTTCAACCTTCCACCTCCCTTGAGCCCACTACAATCATCCAAGCACTTAAAGATCCTTAATGGCATCAATCTATATCGGAGGAGTATGATGCTCTTGTTTAGAATGACATATGGGAATTTGTCCCTCTAGAGCCAACACAAAACCTTGTGGGATGTAAGTGGATTTTTTGAACTAAACAACTTCCTGATGGTTCTGTTAATAGATACAAGGCTCATTCGGTTGCTAAAGGATTTCATCAACAACCAGAAGTTGACTACCATGACATCTTTAGCCTGATTGTCAAGCCTACTACTATTCTCAGCCTTGCCATCGACCTACTTGATCTTTACGCTAATTGGATGTCAATAGTGACAATCTTCAAGGCCACTTATTTGAGGATGTCTTTATGGCACAACCACTAAGTTTCATTGGTCATGATTATTTCACACGTAGGTGTGAGTCATTGGTTGATCATTGGTTGCTAAAGGACTTCATCAACGATTAGGAGTTGACTGCCATGCACCTTTAGCCCGGTTGTCAAGCCCACTACCATCCGCACGGTTCTCAACCTTGCCATCAACCATGGTTGATCTTTATGCTAATTAGATGTCAACAGTGACTTTTTTCAGGGCCATTTATTTGAGGAAGTCTTTATGGCACAACCAACAAATTTCATTGATCATGATTATCTTACACATGTGTGTAAACTTCACAAGACTATCTATGGTCTCAAGCAAGTTCCATGTGCTCGGTACCATGAGCTTCATCAATTCTTGGTTGCCTTGGGCATCTCTAACTCTTATGCCGGCACTTTTCTCTTCATCATTAATGTCAGTGGAACTATGATTTACTTACTTGTTTATGTTGATAACATTATTATAGGTAACAACGATGGACCTATGCAATGTTTCATTGACATCCTTACAAACTGGTTCTCTCTTAATAGTTTACTTTTGACTCAATAATGCTACATCAATAACCTTTTGGCTGGCACTCATGTGATAGAAGCCAAACCAGTTCTTACACCCCTTGCCACCTTACAGCCTTTTGTTCTTCACATCGACATAACTTTATCGAATCTAACAAAATTTCAAGTGGTAAATGGGAGTATTCAATATCTCTCTCTTATGCATCTTGATATTTCATTTATAGATAATAAACTATCATAGTTTTTACATCATCCCACCTCTGATCACTGAAATGCTATAAAATGAGTACTATGATATTTATGTCTTACGCTTGATCTTGGTCTTGTTCTTCATTGCCAATAACCATTATCCCTTCATGCATTCTCAGATGTTGACTAGGCTGAGAACAAAGACGACTACATCTCTGCCAATCCTTACATTATATATCTTAGTTGTAATCCACTCTCACGGAGTTCCGAGAAACAACACACAATTGCTCATTCCTCTACTGAAGCTGAATATCATTCAATTGGTGCCACTACTGCTGAACTAAGCTGGGTATATTCTCTTCTCACTAAACTTGGTGTCACTATCCCTCAAGTACCTATGATTTATTATGACAATGTTGGTGCGACTCATCTTTACTCCAATCCTATCTTTCATTCTCGCATGAAACAGGTTGTTTTAGATAATCACTTCATTCAAAATCAAGTTCAAAGCGGTACTCTCTAAGTTGTCCATGTTTCGTTTGAGAACTAGTTAGTTGATGCACTTACTCTTCCTCGTGAGCGCTTCATCAAACTTCGAACCAAGATTGGACTCTCCTCCTAGAACTCCATCTTGCAGGGGTATATTGGAGAATCTATGTAATTGTAATTTATGTATTTTGTTTTTTTTTTTTTTGTATTTATTGCAATCATGTAATTAGTTTACTAGTTTAGTTTATACAGTTTTGTATGATTTATAGAATCCTTAATTCGAGGATTAAAAAAGTTGATTCGTAATCATAGCTAGACAAAGAAAGTTGATTATTTGTAACTTGTATATATTCAAAATTACATCAATGGAAAAACTATGCCATAATTTTCCAAATTATATAGTTATAATAAAAACTATGAATAGTAAAACTGATATTGATTTTTCAGAAAAAATAAAAAATAAAAAAGAAAATTGAGCTATTTAGATGAAACATTTCAAATGAGAAGAATAAAAATGTGTATGTTGATTTGAATAGTTCACATTTACAAGAATGATCTAAACAATAGGGACATGACCATTTCAAATAGATAGATGTTCTCTATTTTATCTGTGCTTTAAGTGTAACAATGCCACCATAGCCTTTTCGTTTGAAATTGGATAGAGATGAGAATATACAAATTTTTTTTCTATGCATTCATAATGAAAAGAAAAACAAAACCCCCTCCTTACCGGTCAAAATCTGTAATAAATATTGAGGTTTTTGTAAGATTTATTAGAGCGTTTATCCAAACACTCATTTACATGTTTTTATTAAAATGATTGCATTCAAAGGTTTCCATTTAAACACCAATTCAGATAATTATTCAAATGTTTCCATCTGAAATGTTACAATTTCTCAAACCGACACTCCGATTATTTTTCTTCTGGTGTTTCTTCTATGCAATGTGTCTTTGTGAGGATTACATTAATTTGATAACTCTGCATATTTCACCAATAAACCACACACTTTTTTATCAAAAAGAAGTTAGGGAGGAGTAAATGCTAGGGCTGGCAATTCGTGTTATCGTGTCGTGTTCGTGTCGTGTTTATTAAATATTCGTGTCAAAATCTCAAACCCAAACCCAACCCATTTAATATTCGTGTCAAAATATCAAACCCAAACCCAACCCATTTATTAATCGTGTTAATCGTGTTGACCCAAATTAACCCGTTTAAATTAAATATAAATAAAATAATGATGACAAGGTCAGAGACGACCCGTCATGTTATCGCGAGGGAAAGGGAGGGCGATTGGGTGGGATGAGCAAAGTTGCAAAAGCAATGAAAGACTTAAAAAAAAAAGAAAGTAAAATCTAGATTTTCATCTAGATTTTCTTTTTTATGTTAAAATTTTTTTAAAATATATATATATAATAAAAGATATATATTATATCTGAATTTTGAATTTTGAAAACTCAAAATTAAAAATAGTAAAACATTATAATATATATAATAATATAAATATATTAAAGATTATAAATAGGTAATTTATGAGTTATATTCATGTCAATCCATATATAATTAATTTGTTAAATGGGTTATTTCGTGTCAATTGCGGGTTGGCGGGTTCGTGCGGGTTTGACCCTTTATTTAATCGTGTCTAACGGGTTCGACCCTTTTTGACCCAAACCCATTTGAGGAAAACCCAAACCCTCTAATTTCGTGCGGGTTTCGTGTCGTGTTATCGTGTCGTGACCTAAATTACCAGCCCTAGTAAATGCTATATAAGAGAGTATAACAATTGAAATGGACCATGATGTAAGCATGAAAATCACAGAGAAGACTCGATATCTAATTGCCACACATTTATTTTTAAGACAGATAAGTTGTAATCAACATAATTTAGGTAGAAAGATCAGGTGTTTTTTCAGCCATTTTACTTTTAAGCGAGGACCGCACTTTCAAGCTTTTGCACATCTCAGAAACAATGTAAACGATGTAAAATCCAAGCAGGTTTTTTCTAACCAACTATGCAAGTTCAAATGTAAAACCCAGATGGATACCAGTAAATGACTATGGAATATAAAGTTGTTTGTATGATCAACAAGTTGTCCATAAGTTTTTCTCCAATTCCTACTACGGGTTCAATTCGCCGAAAAAATTGCTAAGCTGAACGGTGGAGACATTGCAGAGCAGAATCAAGGCAGGCAGATCTAAAAAGAAAAGAAGAAAATTACAGAAATATTTACAGTGATTCGAAATTAGCCACATTCCATTTTTACCTCCTATTCATCAAGCTCTAAGAGTTTTCGCAGTAATGTAATAAAGGACAGGAGTCATCACTTAAACCCTTTCTTATCTTGCTTCCCTCCTTGATGCATCTGCGGCACATTTTACCGTGTGTATACAGGAGACAGTTCAGATCAAATTTGAGTTCATTAGGGATACGCCGGTTGAGATGAAGGTATGCCTTATTCCTGTCTGCCACAGCTGGTAACCAACCTAGAGCTTTTGCAATCTCAAAAACCTGCTTAACGTCAGTTCTAAGTAAGAAAAGCTTGCCTTGTGTAAAAGAGCAGTTAAATCAATAAAAGTAGCATTAGCTTACATGTGTATCTACCGGGAAGTCATCTTGCTGAAGATGGAACATCAAAACACAAGCTACCTATCATTTCAAACACTCAGTTCTTTGGTTTACAACATTCCGTAACCTTTTTCTTATCAGAACACAAAAAATCAAAGAATTTCAGAGACATTTAAACCAACCAAAAAGAAAAAACTTATTTTGTTTATAATGTTCTAATTAGTACAAGATTACAGACAACAGAGAGGCACAAAAAAGAGAAAATAGCAAGAAAGAGTACCGTTTTGGGGCCAATTCCTTTGAAATGCGAGAGTTCAGCCTTGACTTCATCAACTGAAAAATCTCGCAAGTATTCCAAGCATAACTTGCCTTTTCTCTCACGCAAGTTCCTCAGCGTGTTCTTGATACATGAAGCTTTTGTTGGGGCTAAACCTCCACATCTTATAGCATCCTCTATACATTTTGAATCAGCATTCAGAACCTTGCTCGCATGCAAACCATGACGCGAATTATGAGTCACACAGCATCAAAATTCACCTCAAAAAATTCACAAATAATCACTTGGCCAAAAACAATACTACACTCATTCAAGAAGAATTATTTTCATTCATTTTTGTTTTCCTTTGTGTACTGCATTATACACAGAGAGCAAATACTCGAGCAACATCTAAGAGAAACCGGTGAAAATCATATTGAACGACATTTTTATCACCCTCAAGTCAAAACAAGCTCAAAAAAAGCCAAAAAAATAAATAAAAAAAGCAAACCCTTTAAATTAGAAGTCCAAAATTCACTCAAAAACCATCCCAATCCTTCAAATTCCAACAAATATTAAAAAAAAAAAAAAAAGAAAAAAGAAAAAAGAAAAAAGAAAAGGAGACAAACATCTTCCCAAACCATGAGAATTAGAAGTCATGCAGGATCAAAATTCAACTAAAAAATTTCATAAAGAATCCCTTGAAACTGAAAACTCAAGAAAAATATTTTTTTGTTCCTTTGTTACTATTAAATCACAACAAGAACTATTATCTAGAAAAACCCATGAAATTGAGAATTAAGAACCTTAAGCACATTACCAGTTATGACACATTAATCATCCTCAACTCCAAATAATAATAATAAACAAAAAAAAAACCCCATTAATTCACAAATCCAAATTCATCTAAAACCAACTTCAATGCTTTTAAAACATATATATATATATATATAGCTGGAGACATACATCTTCCCAAGTGGGAAAAGCAGACTTGAGAGAAGCAAAAGCCCTCTGAGAATTAACCTCCGTGGTGTTCTGCGACAGCACAGTCATCACCAAACCGTCCAAAACACTTTCCTTCGCTTCTTCCCCGCCCTCCAAAGTCTCCGGCTTCGGATCAATTCCGTCGTCGCCGGGGACTCCATCACCGCCGGCTTTTTGGCGGCGGTACTTGGCGAACTCTTTGGGAAAGCCGTGAAGGGCCAAAAGGTCGTCTCGCACAGCTCGGCATTGGTCTGGGCTCGGCCGTGGATGAGTTGGGTACGGATCTTTCGCAACCTCGCCGACGCCGGCGGTGAATACGGCTCGTTTGGCGGCGGATTTCTTGCCGGCGAAGGAATGTGGTGATTGGGATTGAAGCTCCGGCGGTTTTCTTTTCCGGAGTTTCCGCATTTTTTTTTCCCCTCACAAGCTTTGCTTCAATCGTGTCGATTGTTGATCCCTTTTTATTTTATTTTTTTCTTTTCTTTGCATATCACAGGTTGAAAACGGCAGCATATTTATACATGTCGTTTTGCTGCTAAAACGACAGCAAAACTTTGAAACAAAGAACGACATGTCGTTAACTATAAACGGCAGCACGTTTTAGATAACAAGTACGGAGTAAAAAATGACAAGTCGTTTTATGAATGACAAAAGTACCTTAACGACACGACATGAAACTTGTTGGCTAGGCACACAACATGCTGTCTAAGCTCCAAAATAGTGAGCCGTCTTTTACGACGTGGCGTTTCAATTGACAAGGCAGTGACGTTGCGTAATGGTATTGATTATAGGCATATTGTTTGTTTGCAAAGACGACATGAAATATTATAAGAATGTCTTTTACTTAGCATGTTGTGGGTTGCAGACGGAAAACACACACACATATATATATATATGTTGTTGAATTTATTATAATACATATTAAAGCCTCTGCATTTTGTTAAAAAAATAAAGATTCAAATTATATATTTTATAACAGAATTATATGTGAAATTATGGCTAGAATATTTATATAACTACGAAGGACTCACTAAAAAAATATGTCGTTTTTGAACTAAGGACATGAACTTATAGATAGCCAACGGCATAAAGTTCTTACCTACACTAGAATGTTAGGAAATGAAAAACGACTTGTTTATTTGTGTGATGTATCTCAACAACTAAAAACGTTTTACCTTTTTTTTTTCTCTTGGCAATTTAATTTCTTAACCTTTTTTTTTCCTTGAGAATTAACCTTTTATACTTAGAATTTTTTGCATTGCCAGTCTTTTACATATGTCCATTAAACTCAAACTTAAACTTAAATTTTAAAATGAATTTGTTCTGGAATAAAATAAAAATGACCAAAATGTGCTTCTTGAACTATCATTTATAACAAAAACTGTCCAAAGTTTTAACATAAGTGAAAAGACTGACAATGTCACAAATAATAGGTTAAAGCGGTTGATTGTTATAAAAAAAAAATTTTTTTATTTTATTTTTGAATTTAAAGACGAAGGATTTAAATTTTATATATTTAGATTAAGTCATATGTGATATTACCGTTAACTTATATTTATAATTATTTATAAAAAAAAAGGTTTAGGAGGTATTTGGAGAAAATATTCAATTTTAATTTTATTCAAATACAATATAATTTTACACCAAACACAAATTTTACAATAGTGCTACGAAAACAATTACTATTCAAAATATTTTTAAAACAATCACATCAACTTTTCAATTCTATTATTTATCTCTACTTTTATCAATCACATCAACTTTTCAATTTTAAAATACTTTTCATTTAAACACACATTTTATTCAAATACAAAACAAATACTTTTCAACCAAATACAACATTCAAAAAATAAATTTTATTCAAATACAATTAAAATACAATGTATTTACCAAACGTTCCCTTATAAATTAAAAACTGTCAAATTCAAGAAATTGAAGAGATGCTTGTATAAAAATGCCAGAACTTTCGAGAAGAAGATGTATAATTTCTATTGAAACGACGGTCATAGTTTCCACGGGTTCAACAATAAACGCCAACTTAAGCTTCATACATGTGGAGAATATTTTGTTTTTGACCACATCATTTTGTTTGCTAGAACAACATTCTTGTTTTGAATAGCTTTTCTTTATGTTGACCATCTTTTTGGATCTTCCTCCTGAATTTGTTATCCATATACATAATACTTACCTTTCTGCCAGGGAAACAAAAAGTACATTTACATACATATACCCATCTTTAAAGGGTATATATACACACACACACACACACACACACACACACACCCACCTTTCAATGTACTTGTGGACAAAAAATTAACGTCAAGGACGTATTTTTGGGGTAGTTAAGCATATTCTGGTTTTAAAAAAGAGAAAGAAAAAAATTAACTTGGTAAGTGTAACGAAGTGACTTTAATTTGTTTGATATAAAAAAAAATAACCTTTATGTTAATTAAATATAAAAAAAATTATAGATGAAACTTAAAGGTAAATAATCACAAGTTAATATTTTATATTTAATGAAATTTACCTTTAAGTTTAATCAATAATTTTTTAATACGTAAATAAATAGAGCATAGAGAGTGACAAATTTAAAGAGACTGTGTTATGGCACGTAACCCCTCAAGTTTTTTAATATTCAAAAAGAACAACAATTTTCTTGAATTGTTTTAATGTACGCCATTCAAAAATTTTTTTTAAATATATCCAAATTGAATATGTTTTTTTTTTAATACCATAATAACATTTTAATTTTTTTTCTCTCCTTGTTTCTTCACCTACATTTTTTTTAATTTTCTTTGTTTATAAAGACATTAACTTTATAATTATCAACATCCAAAATATTGATGCACATTTTTTTATTTATTTATTGATAAGAGTATTCATCTTAAAAGGAAAAAAATAATGGTTTGAAAAAAATAAAAATGAAGGTTAATTTAAATATTTACAAATAATTTAGAACAAATTCTATACTAAAAACTCTTATTATTTTTTTGTCACAATTCTGATATTTAAGATAAAATTTAAAGACAATAAAATACTTTCATAGTATAAGAGCTATATCTAATATTTATAATACATTAAACAAAAATTAAATAAAATTTATTAAACTCTTTATTTATATAAAATCATCATTACTAATTTAAATATCATATTTTCTTACATGCCTCTACTGGGAATAGCTTCTAAATCTGTCACTGTATATAGAAATAATAGCCTAATTTTGTTTTATTTTAGAGAGGTATATGTCTATATGAGAGATAAAGTCAACAAATAGGCACTAATAGAGACAAATATGAGAGAGAAAATAAGTACAGGGTATGTATACGGTCCTATTGTAATCCATAATTCTACAGTCTTTAAAACTTTTTTTTTTTTTTTTTTGCCCTTAGGAAAATAAAGTATAAGAAAATTAAACAATTAGACTAATTAAGAGCATTATTATATTATCAACTTTTATCTAGATATTTATAAGAATGATTATTGCCATCAAGAAAAGTGGCGTGCCAAAACTAAATTGCCCCGAACCTTTTGCATAAAGATAAAGTAAACAACAAAACAAAAGGGGGAAAAGCAGTTTGTCACTTGTGCATGGAATGCCCCACCAATAAATCCCATACAAAATGGAATTCCCAAAAGCTAAAAACTATCCACTCTTTGATCTCAAGTTTATCACACATAAGCATGAACAAAAAAAAATTTTATCATACATGATCTACTCCTCCTACAAAAACAAGTAAGTTCTCCATGGCTTCCCATTTCCACTATTATTAGATAAGAGTTCTACATCACCTGTGATCCAATTTTTACATATATGACACCACATTTTAAGGCATTATCCATGTTTTTTTTTTTTTTCCTCTTTTGAATGCCAGAGCAATTGGGACCTCAATTTCACAAAGTCCAATTAGCACTTTAGTCCCCAAAACATTCTTCATTGCCCCCATGGCCCCACACCAAGAAGTCAGAAACAAAGAATAATGAAGATTTGAAAAAAAAAAAAAAAACAAAAAAAAAAACAAAAAAATATTGTTTTATTTTGCAATTTTCCAAGTAAAAAGCTTTGACAAAGTCTCATTTTCAATAGTCATAATGATTCAACAATATAACATAAAATTAATTAGGGCTGTCAATTCATGTTATCGTGTCGTGTTCGTGTCCTGTTTATTAAATATTCGTGTCAAAATCTCAAACCCAAACTCAATCTATTTAATATTCGTATCAAAATCTCAAACCCAAACCCAACCCATTTATTAATCGTGTTAATCGTGTTGACCCAAATTAACCCGTTTAAATTAAATATAAATAAAATAATGATGATAAGGTCAAAGACGACTGGTTGTGTTATCGCGAGAGAAGGAGAGGGCGATTGGGTGAGATGAGCAAAGTTACAAAAGTAATGAAAGACTAAAAAAAATAAAGTAAAATCTAGATGAAAAATCTAGATTTTCTTTTTTATGTTAAAATTTTTTTAAATATATATAAAATAAAATATATATATTATATTTAAATTTTAAATTTTGAAAACTCAAAATTAAAAATAGTAAAACATTATAATATATATAATAATATAAATATATTAAAGATTATAATAGGAAATTTATGAGTTATATTCATGTCAACCCATATATAATTAATTTGTTAAATGAGTTATTTCATGTCATTTGTGAGTTGTCGGGTTCGTGTGGGTTCGACTCTTTATTTAATCGTGTTTGACGGATTCGATCCTTTTTGATCCAAACCCATTTAAACAAAACCCAAACCCTTTAATTTCGTACGGATTTCGTGCCGTGCTATCGTATCATGACCTAAATTGCCAGTCTTAAAATTAATAATGTATAACATACCGAGTAAAAAACATGTAACTTTTTTGTCAATACCCTATATATGATTTTCGCAAAGAATACTTTTCCACAAGGCTTATGAATAATGTAGGCGACATCGCCAAAGCTCAAACTTAACAGAAATGTGTTATTTGTTTGGAAGACTTTAAACATTGTTGACAAACAATTTAACCAAACACATGACAACATGAAGTCGCACCAATATCTTAACCCAAAAAAATGCCCAGCAACCGACACCGTGGAGCTGAACCCAAGACCAAGTCAAGTTCAATGAAAAATTACACCCGTCCTTCTCCTTTTCACTCAAAACAAAAATTACATATTTTTCTTCTTTTTTCTCGACTGAAACTGTAATTTACAGTCTACATTCCTAGGGATTAAAACAAACCCAATCAAAAATGGAAAATCTTGCATTTTTCTCAATACCAGCATATTACACCAATAAATATAACACCCTTTTTTTTTTTCCTCTTTTTGACACAAACAAGTATAATTTACAATCAACCTATATAAAACCTAAAGATTAAAAGAAAATTCCTTTAATAATTTTTTTTTAAAACAAAAAATAATCAAAAGGTAGTTGAGTTTGGACCGTGCAAGTTCCTCCCAACACCAACTCTGTACCGGGAACCACCACCGGCGGCGGCGGCGGCGCCAGGACGGAGAACCGATTCCCAGTCGCCGTCGTCGTCTTCTTCGTCGTCTCTGCCTCTCATCATCTGCAGCATCCGCTTGGCCTTCTCCCTGGCCCTCTCGCTCCCTCTCTCCTCGATCTCCCTCAGCACGTCCACAGCCCTCGCGTCCTTCGCCAGCCCTCTGAACCTTATGCTCCCACGGCTCAGCGAAAACAGCGCCGCCACGCAATTCTCCCGAGTCGCTTCCGAGTCCAACTCGCCCCCCCGCCTCAGCATCCCGACCAGGCACTCCACCGCGTTCCCGTCCAGCATCGCCGACCTCCCCTCCGGACACACCGCCAGGTTGCAGAGGATCAGCAGCACCCTGCTCGCCGACGACCCCGTCTGAGCCAGGGTTAGGAGCGTGGGGACGGCGTTGAGCTTCACCAGCTTCACGCGGTTGCTCTGGACTAAGGTCAGGTGGTAGAGAGCCAAGGCCGAGTCGTGCCGAGTCCGCTCGCTCTCGGATCGGACGAGCGCGTGCATCAATGGCGGCAATGCGCCGAGGACTCCGATCGCCATCTTGTTTTCGTCCTCCAAGGCCAGGCTGAACAGAGCTCCGGCGGCGTGCTCCTGAGCCTCGCTGGATCCCGATTTCAGGACGTCGATCAGGTAGGGGACGAATCCCGACCGCACGATCGTCACCTTGTTCGGCTTCTCCAACGAGAGGTTGACCAGCGAAGCTATGGCGTTCGTCTGCACGACGGCGTACCTCGAGCTTATCAATGGCTTCAGGGCTAGCAAAACCCTAGCCGTGCAGAGTGAAACCCTAAGTTCCTCCCTCGTCCTCGTCATCTTCCGCAGAGAAATCAGGCCGTCCTCTTGGTCGGCGACGTCGACGCTCTTCAGTTTCCGGACCAATTGGTCCTCCTCCTCCGACGCCGGCGCCGAATTGGGGAGCGAGGAGGCTAGGGTTTCGCTCTCCGTGATGTCGGAGGAAGACGAGGAGGAATAGCAGAGAGGGCGAGTCGCGAGGGGGAGAGGAGTGCCGGGATTCTCCGCCGTGATGACGACGGACTCCTCCGACGAGCTAGAGTAGAAATGGTTGACTCGCGGACCGAGCTCCGTCGCGGCGTGGGAGAATGTCACCGGCGGGTTCTCCGCCACGCCGCGGAGGAGCTCCATTTCGGAAAACCTAAGTTGCAGTGACGAAATAGGAGGAGGAGGAGGAGGAGAAGGAGAAGGTTCCGCTTCCGCCATTAACGCTCTCGCTAGCTTCTCGACGGCGGCGGGATCCGGTGCCTGCGGGCGGTCCACGCCGGAGGAGTCGCACCAGTGGATGATCGTCGATTTGATAGCTTTGTTGGGGATGACGGCAGAGAAGTCGGGGTGGGAGCCATCGTCGAGCTCGGGGGAGAAGCCTAATTCTCGGCAGACCTGAACGGAGACTCGCTCGAAGGTCTGGCCGGAGGAGACGACGACGGGGTCCGCCATTAAAGCTCCGTAAATTGGGCAGAGGAAATCCTTCGGAGGTTGCTGCTGCTGCTGCTGTTGCTTGTGGGAATTGGCTTCCATTTTCGAGCTCGAAGAAGAAGAAGAGCGGTGGAATGAGACCTTCCACCTGTGTTTCCCATTTCCACCCATAAATAATCCTTAAAACAAAGCAAAAAGATTTTCTTCAAATGGTTGTGAAATTCCGGGTTATAGAAACATGGGTGTTCTGTCTGTCTTTGAAGTGAAAAGCTTGGGATTTTTGTCGTTGATGTTGCTGTTGTGGTAAATGGCGAGGGCTAGAGAGAAAGAGAGAGAGATGGGGAGTTGGGTTTTGTGGGGGGTGTTTGGTAAAGAGGAAAATTATGGATGAAAGTTCTTCGAGGTTGAGCGAGAGAGAGAGAGAGAGAGAGAGTATGAAAGAGATTGACCAAGAGAGAGAAACAGGAGTTAGGATACGCGATTGGGGCTGCAAGTGGATTGAGAGTCAGAGAAGACTCTTCGGACATCAGACACAGCTTTTAGGTTCTCTCTTCTTGTTGCCTTGTTGGTATCTACCATCCAGAAGACGAGGATTTTCAACTTTTTTTTTTTTTTCTTTTTCTAATTTAGAAATCGTTTGAGGCGGAGTTGACAATTTGAATCACAATACAATACGATAACACAACATGAAACTTACACAAAATTAGAAGGTTTGAGTTTTTCTTCAATGGATTTGGATCAAAAAGAATCGAACCTGTCAATCACGATTAAATAAAAGGTCAAACTCACATGAACCCGCCAACCTGTAATTAATATGAAATAACTTATTTAATAAATAAATTATATATAGGTCGACATAAACATGATTTATAAATTACTCATTCATAATCTTTAATATATTCATATTATTATATATATCCTAATGTTTTACTATTTTTAATTTTGAGTTTTCAAAATTCAAATATAAAATATATTTTTTATTTTATATATATATATTTAAAATTTTTAACATGAAAAAGAAAATCTAAATTTTACCTTTTTATTTTTTAGTCTTTTATTGCCTTTGTTTACAGCTTTACTCATCTCACCCTATCGTCCTCCCATTCTCTCACTCCATTGACTTTCGTGACAACATAATCAATAATCTTTAACCCTATTGTCGTCAAACCCCCTCCTGTCCTTTCACCTCGTCGCCCTTTCCTCCCCCTCCCCTCCATTCAATTCACCCCATTGCCCTCCTTTCCCCACACCCTATTGACCTTCGCAATAACACAAACAGTCACCCTTCACCCCCCCTTACCTTACCCCATCGCCATCTCCTCCTCTTCACCACAATACTACTTTTGTATATGATATAAAACAAGAGTTTTCATAACTAATAAAATACAAATAATATGAATTTTAAAATTTTATAAGTAAATTTCATTTGTGTTTCATAAAAGAAAAGATATGTTATATAATAAACATGTTAAGATATTACAATTATATTAAATAAGTCATTACTTTATTTATATTTAATTTAAACAGGATAATTTGGGTCGATACGATTAACACGATTAATAAATGGGTTGGATTTGAGTTTGAGATTTTGACACGAATATTAAATTGGTCGAGTTTAGGTTTAGTATAATGTGTTAACTAAAGAGCATAACATGATACGAGCACGACATGATAACACAAATTGACAGGCCTAGTTTGAAGGGATAATTTTGGAAACTAAAATCAATTATTTTAAATAATTTTTTTATCTTACAATTATTTTTTATTATTTATATTTTTAAAATTTTAATATAAACACTAAATTTTAAAAATTCAAGATTTTGCTTATATAAATTTAAATGAGTTTTTTCTATAAATTATATAGAATTTTGAAAAAAATAAAAAAAAAGATTCATATTTATAATTTTTATAATAAATTTTTAAGCTTTTATTTTTTTTCATTTTAAATAATTTTTTTCCTTAAATACATTTTTTAAAATTTATTTTTTTTAACGAAAAAATATCTTCTAAACTCCCCCACACAAGCTCTTAATGCTTAACTATTTCTTTTTTATTTTTTATTTTGAACAAGGTTGTAGCAGGGTTTAATTAAGAGGCCATATATTTCTTTTTTATTTTTTATTTTGAACAAGGTTGTAGCAGGGGTTTAATTAAGAGGCCATATAAGTAGGACTTATCATTTAAAAGCGACACTGAGATGCGGTTGTAAATGTGAGATGGGTAGTAACAAGTCATTGTTATTAAAAAGAAAAGAAAGGATATTAATGTAAATTTAAGGGATATGTCTTAGTTTCGATGTTGTGAAGTTTGGAAGATTAGTCGTTTAAGTTTTGAGAAAAAATCACTGGTTTTGTGAAACTCAATGATTTTGTTTGATTATAGATCATGAATTGACAATATTGATTTTTCATATCTTGAATATGAAACACTAATTTTTTTAGCAATTAGAGGCACAATAAAAGGCAAGATTTGTCGATTGAAAAATCATAAGCTTCTAGATTTTTAGATTAACAAAAAAAAGGGATAAAATATGAACTTTAGGAGATTCAAGAACAAGCCACTAGCGAATGCGGTAGAGGCGATGAAGGAAGGCGACCAAATAACAATATGTTGGTTAGGTAGTTATCGATCTATTCTCTAATGTTTGATGAGTTCCAAACGACGATGGGCAGGAGCCTAGGGAAGGACTTTGATTCTCTGAACACCAACGAGCCTCTTGAGAACATTTAGAGCACGGAGGAGATCCAATCAATGACATCAATCGACAAACACAGCGGTGCATTAGCTGCTTACGTTATTACTTAAAGCGAAGCCGCTCTAAAGGTAAGGTTTGTTAACTCTAATGAGGAAACTAAGCCAAAAGACCATCAATGAGGTTTGGAAAGACATTTCCAAGGAACCGAGAAATCTATACTCTCGAAAAATTTTGTACAAAATATGTAAATAAATGTACATTATAGTGAGACATGTTACAGAATGCAGAGCAAAGAAAAATTTTGATTAATTAAGTTTTAATCAAAATTTAATAATAAATTAATGAAAATAGTTAAAAGCTAAACATTAATTTAAATTAAGATGTTTTAAAATTTAATAGAAAAGTATGTGGAAAATACGTACTAAGATATCAATGGCACACAAGTGAGCCACATTGATCAATGGTTAGAAATAGCCAAATAAGCCCTAGCATTTTTCTTAAAGAAAAATTAAAAGAAAATGAGAGAAGGAGAGGCACGTGAGGGAGAGACCTCCACCAGCCAAAATGAATTAATTCACTTATGTTGAGCTGCAAAGCAGCCAGCAGAAAGAAAGAAAGAAAGAAAAAGAAAGAAAGGGAAAGAGAGAAAGGAGGAGAGAAGAAAAAGGAAATCCAAACAAGTTCGTATTTTCTTGTTCAAGCAGCAGATTGATCGAGATTCAGTCAAGGATCAGCAGCAAGAAAATCTCAAGATTCAAAGTAAGGTAAACCCTCGTTTCTCACGTTTTTCTTGGGGGAAATCTAGGGTTTTAAGTGAAAAAGGAGAATGTGAGTGAATCATGTTGAGGTTTTCGGTTAAAATCGAAATATGGTTCGAGTCTAGATGTTTTCAAACACGAATCCATGAGTTGATGGTTTAGAAAACTAAGTTTAGTGAAATTTCTTCACAAAAGTGCAGATTTTTCAAAAGTTGAGTCAAGAGATATTCATAACCAAAATGTGAGATTTTGCTTATGAAATCATGGATTTGTGATAGTAGAAATGTAGTAGATACCTTGAAACGATCTTATGGAGATCGATTTTGAGTGTAAGAAGTAGAACAGAGGCCATAAAAGCCTTAGAAAACCAGAGCAGAGCAGTTCGGACCCAGAATCTTGATTCTGGTATGAACACGGGCGTGTTCAGTACACAGCCTCGAACATGCCCATATGCACGACCGTGTTGTAAGAAAATTCAGACCTGAGAGGTACACGGCCAAGAACACGGCTGTGTATCGGGTCGTGTCAAGGGGCACACGGTCAAGGGAAGGCGTGTAGCAAACCATGTTAGACAGCAGGAAAACATGGCCAGAAACACGGCCGTGTAAGTAACCGTGTAAGAGTCCAGAGGAGTACACGGCCAGTAACACGGCCGTGTATCCACCCGTGTAAGTATACACAGCCATGTTCCACGAAGTACACGGCCAGGCATGTAAGTCCAGAGAGGTATACGGGCAGAGACACGGCCGTGTAGGAGGGCGTGTCCGAAGCCAAAGAGTAAAAAAAAAAAAAAAGTCTGTAAATGAAAGTTTTCATGTTTTGTCATATTTCCAGTATAAGATGAATATTGGAAATAATCAATGATTATTCCTTTTATAGAAGTTCAAGCCAGAGACCTCGATACAGCAGTCCCAGAGCAGCAGAGGCTCACGCTAGCCGACTTTTAGTAAGTTCAAGCATTGTCCTGACTGCAACGTGGACAAGCTTGTTATATTATGATGTTATGTATGTTGTATGACGTGTTTGTTAGACATTGATTGTCTACATCACGATATTCATGTCAGTCTCATGTCAGCATAGGTCAGTTCATATCATGCATGTAGAGTTGTATGTTCCAGTACATATGTCAGTCAGGTAACCAGAACACGAAAACAGGTCGGTGCATAAGGCACCCTAGTGTGTTAATATAACTCACACCCCAGTAAATCATGTAACAGGTTCTGACTGTGGGGGCAATCAGTATGCTACCCAGTTGGAACATCAGCAAGATGGTAATTAAACCAGTTATTGGCGTATTGGCCTCTCGACCCACGGGAAGGTTTTCATGTTTAGCTTCAGTTAAGACTGAGGAGGTCAGCACTAAAGTACCGCTCCCAGTTGCGCTAACATGTCGGTACGACCAATCAGGGGCCCAAAACTAGAACTTAATAACAAATAATATCCTAAGACTAATCTTTCAGCCACGAGCATGTTTACAGAGTCCAATGTCATGCATGAGCACAGTAGAACAGCATGTCATGTTTCATGTTTTTATGTTTGAACTTACTCAGCCCATAGCTCATCAGTTTGTTCACATGTTGCAGGTAAGAGACCTGTTCACCAGTAGTATATGATGGACGACAAACAGGGTAGACGCATGCCAGGGAGGATTGGGAGAGGGATTGTGGTCACCTTTAACCTTCCGCTGTATAGTTTTGAAATGTAATTTCAAAAAGAACAAGTTTTTAAGTTAAGATTATGTGATAGGGGAATCATGATCCATGTACATGCTATTTTGTTAACATGATTTCCTTATCACATTCTCGAACAGTTGATGATGTTATGAAAAAAAAATTTATTCCGTAAAATTAGCAAGCAAGTTTTCAGTTCAGCATGATTGCCAGCGACCCTAGAGGCTTGCAGACTATTGCGGTTAACTACAGAGTTGACTGTAATAGCACTGTAGGGCCTCTACAGCAGGGCGGGCCGCCACAGAAATGGCGAGCCTTGTCACTATCTAAAGCTTGCTTTGAACCCTTTCCAGACCATGCAGTTACCATTTTGCCTTCTAACCAATTTTTTCTTTTTTCACCCCAGAATATTATTTGATACTCCCTATGGTAAATATCCTACATAAGTA
Organism: Antiaris toxicaria; assembly: GCA_035233585.1. Classification (NCBI taxonomy): domain Eukaryota; kingdom Viridiplantae; phylum Streptophyta; class Magnoliopsida; order Rosales; family Moraceae; genus Antiaris; species Antiaris toxicaria. The sequence continues at coordinate 7,585,499 of CP141155.1, forward strand.
GTTTGAGAGCCACAAGATCATATCTAGATGGCCTAAAAGGGAGCCCTACCAATAATATTTCAATTAGACTTTATTGCAGCCTTCCCTTTTTTTTTTTTTAATTGTTTCACTAGTGCTCTATGAATTTTCATATAATTATAACTTGTCATTTAAATTTTTAATTTTGACAATTGATCTCGTGAAATTAAGAATACGTAACAAAATACCACTTGTAGATCATGATAGTTTTGAATGGAAATTAGCTTGTGACTTGCACGTGAATAATAAATTAAGAGCATAAAATATCTTTTTTTTTTTTGTCTTTTTTAGTAAGTGTTAACTCAAATTTATAATTTCAAAACTCTCAAACATATATATCACTTTTCTCTCTTTTAAAATCTCTAAAATTCTGTCTTCAACCTCCAAAATTCTATCTTCAAAAATCCCTATAAACGAGCCCTTACCAAGTTGCACTACTATCTTGTAGGAGTTGTCATTTTAGTCGTTTGATTAATTTTTTCACAGTTTGTTTTATGATCGAAACAAATTTATATAGCATATTATAAATTTTTAACATAAACACTAAAAAATCAGACTATTCAAAAATTATCTAATGATTAAAAACAGTTACTTTTCATAATGTAAATAAGAGTTCCTAATTTCCTATTATAGAAACTTCCCAATTAAAATCTTAAACTTAAATAATTGGAGTTAAAATAAATAATATTGACAATTTCTATCATCAATTAATGACTAATGCAAGTTACGTCTTAATATCTGTCAAAAAAAAAAAAAAAAACTAACAAAGGTTGTGTTTGTTTTTATTTTTGAAATCGTTTTCACGATTTCCTAGATAAATATTTTCTAAATGAGTTTGAAATCTCGTTTGTTTATATTGGTTTTGAAAAAACAAACTTGAAAATGCTGAGTTTATTTCCAATTTTTTTGCTTTATCTTTGAAAACAGCTAAGAATCGTTTTCATTTTTTTTTCTCCCTGAACCTGTATACGCACATAGATCTAAGCCCTCTCTGCTACCCCTTTCTCTATCTTGCCTCCACTGGTCTGGCCTTCGCCATTCTCTCTGTCTTTCTCATTCATCGCCGTCAGCTCAAGCACTCTCTCCTCCACCGTCTCAACTCCACCACTTTCTCTGTCTTTCTCCTTCATCGCCGTTGAACCAAGCTCCATCCCCCTCATTCGGTAGTGCTTGCAGCGTTCTTATTCTCCTCCATCACCGTCGTCATCAACACTCTGTGTCTCTTCTCTTTTGGTCATCTTGTCACAAGGTAAGCTTCTCATCTCACGTTCTATTGTGTAGACGATCTGGACTGGTGAACCCGTGTTTGATCTAACCTAGAATTTGGGATTATTTTCATTTGCCTCGTCAATGAACTGCTATGATCTCACATTTTGTTGTAAATGCAATCGTAAATTTGTAACTTAAATTTTCGTCTTATGTATTATGGATGACATGGTTTATGAATTTGGGAAAGTTTGTTGTTTATGTTTGGTGTGTTATGTATTAAATTTGCTAAAGTTAATGTTTGTTTGTTAATGTTGATGGATTATGTTTGCAGAAACAATGGAAAGTTTATGTATCACATTTGCTATTTATGGAAAGTTTGCTATTTATGAATTTGGCATGGTTTATATTTGCTTGTTTATGTTGATGCTATGGATGCTGTTTTCAATTCTGTTAATGATATTTTTGTCTCATGCTGGTTCCATTATGTTGATGCTGTTTTCATGGGTTTATGTTTGCTTCAGTTAATGTTGCTTAAATGAATATAAACCGATCTTGAGTTCAATTTTTCTGGGTTTTGTTTTATAATAGTTGTTGTTATTAGAGGCAATTGGATTGTTGTAGAAAGTCTGCCTTTTACTGTAGTTCATGTTGTCATGCTTAAGTGCATTTTGAGTCATTTAGCATTTTAGAATATGTAAAGCATGTGGATCGTTATGTAAAGTCTCATAAGCTCTAGCATTTTAGGATCATCAAAACCCAACAAGTGAGCAAAATTGCCACCATAATCCAAAGAGTCGTCTAGTAGAATAATCTTGCCATTCTTGTATATCCTAGAGAAATTTAACAAGCAATCAATCCCAACATGATGAGAGACAAGTTGAAAATAATCTGATGCATTAAACTTTATCAACGTTCACAGACAAAACCATAAGAAAGGGGGAAGAGTGTGAAAGAGAGAAATTGAGGATGCCATGCCAAGAGTAAGTCATAGAATGTAAGACAAATATGACAATCAACTCCAAACTAGACCACATTAAAAAGAAGCAAAAAGAAATCTTAATTCATAAACACCTACGCTAAATGTATAACTAGAACTTTTTCTGAGTAATGAAGAACTTTACATAGCAAACATGTAAGAAGAGAAAATAGAACAACTGAAGAAGAGAAAATAACACCTAGAATATATCATTAGTTGAAAAAGTAATATTATGAGAATAATGTTTGTAATGACATAACAACATTTCTTCTTTGGAATAATGGTTGTAGCATTTTAATAGATAAGATGACAGATATCAATTTATTTTCTTGTGGAATAAATATGTTTCACGACTTTGCATCTGATAAGCCCTGTAGATTATAAAGATACCAACAGCAGGTAGATTATCTCCAAGCTTAACAATGACTAGCTAAGACCTAAGTGATAACAATCAAGTCAGCAACAAAAGGAATGAGAAAAGTAAGAACATGGATAAGTCAGAGGTCTCACATACATTTGCAAGAAGAATTCTAAGACAATGGAAAAATTGAAGATGTTATTTATGAGAACAATATGTATTGTAATTATTATTGTAGATAGAATTGGTAATTTTTGAGTTAAATGTTACTTTTATTATTAAGAATTATTTTGTGATGTACTTTTAACTTAGTTAATTAGGATTTAATTAATATAATAATTATTTAAATATTATGATTATTAATTTTTAATTCATTTTTCAATTAAAAAATTTTATTAATTTTTAATTTTTGGTATTCATAATAAAATTTTTAAAAATAAACATAAATATGTTTTCATAAAATTCCTATGAAATCACTGATTTTCAAAAATATAACCAAACATAGTTTTTTTTTTGTTTCTCAAAACATACACTTAGAAAATATAACCAAACACGGTTTTAAAAATGATCTTAGCACGGTTTTCAAAACATTCTCATTTTCAGTTTTTTTGAAAATAGAAAAGATTTCAAAAACAATACCAAATGCTACAAAAGTTATCTGTTATGGGTGTTTTGTCACATATTTTTAAATTATGGATGTAATTTGTTAAAATTAAATTTTTAAGGACAAAGTATAATTATGTGTTTAGTTTAAGGTATATAATATTAAAAAAAAGTGTTTTTTCATATCAGAAATAGTCAAATTGACCAGTCAGCACTAACAACTGGCCAACATTTTTTTTATCCCTTCCCCAACGCTCTAACCCTCTGTCAGCCGTGTTGTAGCCAAATGATTTTCTTTTTGCCCTTTTGATTCCTCTTCATTTTTTTTCCCAGGAAAATGACAGAATAAATTGATGGGACGTTCCGTACAAACATATTATATTAAAACTATATTTTATATTTAAATAAAAACCATTTGATTTATATTTAAATAAAATATATATTTAGATGAAAAGAATTTAAATTATATTTTTAAATTAAAAAATTAAAAAATTAATGTGATTAATAAAAATAATAAAAAAATTAAAGAGAAAAAAAAGTATGATTTAAATAAAAAAATTAATAAATTAATAAATAATTATTTTAAAAAAATAAAAAAATATTAATTATTTTTATAATACTGTTAAAAAATATTATATTTAAATATAAAATTTTTATGTTTAAATAAAAATTATGTTACATTTAATGTAATATAAATATAATTATGATATCAAACACTTTATCAGTAAATACTTTACTATTAATTTATTATTCAGACGAGCTAAATCAAATAGTTTTTTTTTTTTTTTCCAGATAACTAAATTAAATAGTTACATACGTAAAAAGAAAACAACTTATTTAATATATGTATTCGCATGTTGTTGTTATTTTTTTGTTTATTTGTTAGCTTAAAATTTGGGTTTTTCATTTTTCTTTTCGTAGAAGAGATCAACTAACGACTGTTGGTTTGGTGGCTGTTTTTTCCTTCTGTTATATCAAGATTTATTGTTTTAGATATTTTATTTCATCTGTGACTCAATAATATTATATTAAATAATTAATTTAAGAATTTAATTATATAAAAATATTAAATATTAAAAATTATTAAATAAATGAATAAGTTGTCAAAATATTATTGAAGGACAACTATTGATTTTGATCTAGCTATCATTACTGAAAAGTTTATTTTCGAAATGTTAGGTTGGATAAAAATCATATAAGAATGATAATATATATAATTATTAATAAGTTTTTAGTTAAAATTAAATACACTTCTATCCTACACCATTTAAAATGATAAACATTTTGAAATATATATAAGTTTATTTTCTTTTTAATATTAATAAGACATTTTAAAAAAGGCATAGTTTTTAGTCAAAATTAATACACTTCTATCCTACACCATTTAAAATGATAAACTTTAAGATGGATGAAAAAATTAAATGAAGTATTGACTTTAACAGTACACAATCGTCCTTCTCTTTCTTGTTAAATTGGAAAAATAAATTATTTCCATATAAAATCTATACCTAATTAAAAAATAATCCATTGAGATTCTCAAATGAGCTTTTTATATTAGCATGGCTTTTTTATTTTATTTTATTTTATTTTTTTGAGAGAGTTATTAGCATGTCTTTGGCTCCTTGGTCACCAATAAAATACCTATAGGTAAGGTCTGTTCGAATCCGTTGAAAATGACACTACAAACAAAAACTAATCGGTTGTTTGACATTTTCTTAGTGAAGGAAGAAATTCAAAGAAAGTAGCATTGACTACAAAATAAAAATATATATATATATGCCACTATATTATAAATAGGGCAAAGAAGCTTCTGATCAACGTTTGACAAAAGTGTAATCAAAGCTTATGATTAACAAGCTTTATTATTATTATTATTATTATTATTATTATTATACTTTACATATACCATACAGCCTCTTATACGGCTACTAGATCTACCAAATCAACAATTTAGCATTCTGTATGGACGAACAATTTTTATCACCTTTTAACTCCCCCAATAGACATATGCCAATCTTGTCAATAATTTACACAACGCTTAGAAAGTTATTATTTCTATAATTGGAAAGCAATAAGAAAATGGAAAGAAAAACAATTTTTATTGTTACCATTAGGAATTAGATTAAGCCTTTATTTACCACCAAGTATGGTAGTCTAACCCTAATAGATTATCATTATAGGTTAATGGTCAAAATTTTGAGTGTTGACTGACCTTCTTGAAATCTTAAAAGTAAAGACTTGTAACTTGCTAGCCTTGTACTGGATGAAGAATGCCTAAGATCACGCCTCCACATACCATTATGTTAGCATATTTGGTGGAATTGGGGCGACGCCCTCCTATCTGAGAGATATAGTAGTCATATAGGATATTCAACAAACATTTCTAGCAAAGAGGTGCATCAACAATAGTTGCTCCCTTTCCCGAACTTTTCTTCGTTAAAAAAAAAAAAAAATGCTTTTCCTCCGAACTTTAGGCTTTGCCACAAAATGCCGTTAAACTTCATTTTATAACATTCTCTCCCTTAAACTTTATAAAAGTTCGTGAATTTCTCTCCTCAATTAAATTTTTGATGAAAAATACACATGACAGTAGTTAGAAGCATGAATTGTGAATATTCGAACATTTCCAATACAATGCTAAATTAGTGGGTCAATGATAAATTTTGACATTTAAATGAGAAAAAGTGCTTTTCAATATAATGTTATTTTTCAAATCAAATTTACCATATGCTAAATTTTGTAACAAATTTATCATAAGATATAGCTAATATAAAATTTCACTTTTGAATCTTATTGGTTATTGTCTTATTTAATTAATATAATATTTTTATTAACTTCATTTACTTAAATATTAAAAAAATAAAAATTCACTTTTATAACTTCTTAAGTATAATGATGATAACAAAAAATAGAAATAGTATTACAAATAACATTATGTATTGGAGTACAAAATAAGACAATGTTATTTTTCACACCATATTGTAACAAAAATATAATATTGATATACACAAACGCATTAGAGATGGTCTTAAATGTGAAATTACAAAGTTATCTTTATAATTAGGTTAAAAGAGTAAATATTTAGAGTTGATTATCTTTTTTTTTTTTTCCCTCATTCATCACTCTTATAGATAACTTTGTACTTTCATGTTTAATAAGGGAAACAAGTACCATGGGTGTTGTTAGTGTATGCTACTTTATAATTTTACATTTAATATCCCAAACTCATATTCTCAACGAGTGTTATGTGTTTTTTTTTTTAATTTAATTGAGGAGGGAAATTTGTAATCTTTTTCAAAATTCGGGGGAGAAATGTTATAAATAAAAGTTTGAAAGACATTTTATAATAAGACCTAAAATTTAATACGAAGAGTGTGATTTGTCCAAAAAAAGAATAATAAAATAAGACTTTATTTATGATAATGCTGGGGGTTTAATGTGAGAGCTATGTTTATTTACGATAGCTAGCTATAAAATTTTAAGGCTTGTATGGAGTCATATAATTTTTTGTATTTTTTTTTAATTTTTATTCTTAATTTTTATTATTTTTAATCATTTTTCAACCTTTAAATAAAGGTTTTTAATCTTTGTTCATATAAAAATGTCTTATCAATCTCTCTGTTTTTCTGTTTCTCGTTATGCTTAGCACAATTCAATGGTTATGTAGTTATCCAATAATGATAACGAAGATGCATTTGTGGTGTCTCGTTGTTTATAATAATTTACCAAAACCGAAAAAAATGCAAAAAATCTGTATTAGGTACGAGGAGGTAATACCTTTTGAAGAGTTTTACTTTTCAACTGTTAAATATATATCAAAATTTATTAGGTTTATATATATATATATTTTATTTTGATAAGATTTTGATCACACATTAGAAAAATCCTACATACAATATTAAGAACGTACAATATTAAGAAACATTTACGGTGTTTCACTGATGCTAACAATCTACAAGGAGAATTTTCCTGTAAGATATGGAAAACATACATATCTTTATTGGTGTAGTTCAACTGTCAAATTTATATAATTATTAACTGTGTCAGTTTATATGTATGTATAAATATATATGTTAGGTTTTTAATATTGACATTTATGGTAATATAGATAAAACTAGAAATATTAGAAATATATGCAGGTGTTTATACAAGTTTTACAATATGTATTACGAGATGTTACAACATATATTGGAACATCGAGTTTTTACTGCAGATTTGTGAAATTCGATTAGAATTGAGAAAATCAAGATAAATCTAGATTTGAGGAGGTAGTTAAGATATAGATAAAGCTGAAAGAGGATATATTAATTTAAATTGGATTTTCTACTCCTATTTAAATTAGGATTTCAAAAATCCCAAAATTTGCTATATATACTGCGATTTTGATTTGGGAAAACGTGTAGATATATTTTGAATAATATTTGAAAAATATCTGTGATTTAAAATTTGGAATATTTGAAACTTGAATTGTTTGGAGATGTGCCACAAGATGTTGCAACATTATCTGGAACATCTTCAAAATTCAAAATAAATCCGAGATTCTGAAGGAGATCTTTAAAGTTTTATATAAAAACTCACAATACTCGTCCTTGGTACAGAGAGCAAGAGTTTAGATCGTGTGAATTTGAGTCCTTGGTGATTAGAAGCTTTCTACATTATTTGCGTATTTCGGGAGAGAGATTTAAAGTTTTCGGAGGAGACAACAGCAGTTGAAGGGATTTCAACGTATGATTGCAAGGGGATCTTGCTGAACGAGTTCATTAACAGGATTCAAAACGACCGGCGGCAACAACGAAGAGAGAGTTTTTAGATTGCATAAGTCCATTAGTGCTTGTAATCTTTTGAGTGTTAGTGAAAAGTTCAACGTCTAGACGTGATCTCAAGGAGTAGGGAAACCGAACCTCGTGAAAATTACCTGTGTTATTTATTTATTTGCTTTTGATAATTAATTAATTAAATCTGATAAATTATATAAAAACGGATCTTACAATATATATATATTATTTTGATGAGGTATAACATCGAGAAACAGATCATGCTTGTAGGTATTCTTAATTTACAAAACCATTCTTCTCAGTGTGATTAGAAAAATCCTTAGAAGTAAAATACTAAAGTCCAAACAGGTGGCGTATGCAGCTTACGCATGCACGGTGATAATGATGCGCATGGAATTTTGAATAGGTCTATTATAAGCTTTTTTGTTGAGATATGCTGTAGTAGTACCAGAAGCCATGTCCTACAAGCTTGCGCATGCCAACTGTTATATATCGATATATTGCAGAATTCTTATAAAAACAAAAAAAATAAATAAATAAATTGCTGAACATGAAGAACTTTACTACTATAATGGAAATGAAAAAGGACTGAGTCAAACACCCAATAACGTTTGAAGCAAGTATTATATTCAAAGATGGAGATTCTATTTATCTTCCAATATGGTTTCTGCAATTTTTTTTTTTTTTTAAACGAGACTACATTTATCATTCTTTTGTCGCTTTCCATTAGTTTGCTCTCATGTGGTTCATTTTATTTTATAAGTGTCATTTTATTTTGTAGTACTTAGGACTCGTATATTTATCGTATTTTATTTATATTATATTTAAATATAATATAATTTTTATTTAAATATAAAAATATTATATTTAAATACTAATCACATCATATTTTAAATCTAATACAATCACTGTATATTATTTTATTTTTTTATAACTTTTACTAATTACATCACATATTCTTTTTCTCTTTTTCTTTTTATTTTTACTTATCATATCATATTTTATTATTTAAATACAATTTAAATATTTTTTATCTAAATATATATTATATTCAAATATAATATATATATTTTACACTCAAATATAAATATAAAATAAATATAATGTAGTTATCCAACATTCCAGTGTTCTCAACGAATATATTTAATATATTTTTCAAATATAATCTAATAGTTGCTTGTTTTTCTTGTTCGGCGGCAAATTATTAATGGTGGGCTAAATTTTGCCCCAAAAACACCCCCAACTTTTTACTATCTTTTCTTTTCTTTTCTTTTTTATTGAAATATGAACCAAATCCGGGGGACAGAGGATAATGAGACGGGTAAATAATTTACTTTGACTATTTTGGCATTGATATTCTCATTGGCAGCTCATCTCCGCACTAAACTAAGCGTGTCCTATTACAAAAATGTAGGGTGGAATAGACCATGTGAAAGTAAACCAAGTCGTCCCAGACAAAACAAAATATATATATATATAGAGAGAGAGAGAGAGAGAGAGAGAGGGGGGGAGAATATTGGATACTTTAATTAGCAATGTCAAATAATGATTAGAATTCTAGCCAAAAGATAATGATTAAGCGCCCAAAAAAATTAATTAATTCCAACTGACAAGAAAAACATACGAGGAATTGGATGTAAGTTACGACATTTTTTTTGTTTTTTTGCTTGAAGATGTAAGTGAGGACTCGAGTATAAAGAAGTGAAAAGCAAAAATTAGACAACATTACGCTGACAACTCGGATGCGGATTAGGTCTTTAACATCAGATAAAAACTAGGCAACTTCTTGTCATTTTCTGTTGAATAATTTTTAATTATTTTTTAAAATGAGACGAATAATAAACGTATTGTGTTTTAATTATATTTGAATATAATTCGTTTTTTGAGTGTTGTATTTGGTTAAAAAGTATTTATTTTGTATTTAAATGAAATGTGTGCTTAGATGAAAAGTATTTTAGAGTTAAAAAGTTGATGTGATTGTTTTAAAAATCGTTTAAATAGTAATTGTTTTCATAACACTATTGAAAAGAATTGTATTTAAATGTAAAACTTTACGTTTAGTGTAAAATTGATTTTCGTAGCATTAAAAAACGTTTTCCAAACATGCCATACTCTCAATCTGATCTCCCTTTGTGCTTTGCTCACCAAACAAGTGGAGGAGATGGTCCAAAAATTCAAGAACAAAAAAACTGTAGGACCCTTTATAAAACCAGCTACGTAAAAGAAATAATATATTTTATAAAGATAGATTTTGATATTTATGAACCAACATTCTAAGATAAAACGAAAGAAGGGTCATATGTAAAAATCAAGTATTATTAATTTGTGAGATCATCATGGTATTTGATTAATCTTTTTTTTTTTTTTTTTAAGGCAGCAAAACAAAACATATACTTTATATTATCTCAATGTCATACAACAGTTCAGATGAGCTACTAACATGTTTTGCAGTAAGCTAGAAAATTTTTATGCTGCTACTGACTTTGAGTTTCCAACTTGCAGAAAAGAAGTTTAAAACTCAAATAAACGCCATATTGATATCTTAAAACTCAAATCTTTTCCTTAATATTTAATAGCAATAATCTTTTCCTTAATTCTCAAATCTCCATGGCTTTCCTGCCTTAATTTAAGCAGAAACATATGAGAAACAGAAAACTTTTGTGGCTTTTATTTTTTCTTTTCGGTTATAGCTGATTAAAAGTAAATGCAGATACAAAGCAACATTTCTATATTTTACCAAAGCTGATAATAGCAATACAACATACCACATGCATTATCTTCATGATTCAAAAGCCTATTATTATCCCAGAATGGCCCTAAAATAGTGACAGATCATGACCTCATGCTTCTTCAATGACTCAAATACTAATCATTACGTTTTCCTTTCTTTTGTTTGTTTGTTTGTTTTTTTTTAATTAAGATCTTTTTTTTTTTTTTTTGGTTTCGTTAGAAGAAAATAAGATTAGTGGTATATTCTCTCATTTTCAATTTAATGTCATCTTAAATCAATTAAAATTATCGATAAGATGATAAAAATTTTAGACTTCTAATAGTAATCATCCTAACGTTTTAATAACAAACAATATAATCAGTTAAATTTTTATATACATCACAGGTCGAATTGTGAATCGATAATAATAAAAGGACTAAGAGTTTATTTGGGAGAATAAATTCTAATCATTTTTTATAAATTGCTATAATATTTTTATTTTTTATTTTAATTTTTACTCTAAAATTTTATTATTTTAATTCATTCCAATTTATACTATATAAATTTTAATTCATCTCCGTCCTAATCTTAAATAATAAATCATTACCATCACGCTACATCATTGATGGTCTTTCTTTTGTTTGTTTGTTGAAAGCAGGAGCATTTGACTAGAGACATTAATTTGTACGGACATCATAGTAAAGAACCAACTTGGTTTTATTCCCTTCAGATAATAATGCCTTTTTTTTTTTTTTTTTTTTTTTGGCGTTTGTTTTGTTGTTCTTCTTCTTCCATGTAATTAAGGAGCTAAATCCATGTTCTCACTTGGTTAACAACCTCAACAAATTTATGTGGGTAGTTAGGGAAGTAAGCTTCAAGAATATTATTTTTCCCTTTTGTAAAGTTCAGAATAGTTTTTATGAAAAAACTTTCCTCACTCGACGGTAGGTGGCTCCACATTGGGTTCAAAGCCTGAAAACTACACATCTCTTCATGTGGTCATGGTCCACATGGAAAGCGAGTTGGGCTAAGTTTTCAAAGACAGAATTGGCAGTGGGGGCTAGGTATGTTGCAGCCGTTATGTTTGGTGCAAGAATACCTTTCTATCGATATTTATAGTTCGAGACACTTTCATTTTATATTGTTTTTAAATGCAACGTATGGAATAAAGTATGTGTATGGATTTTTTTATATATTGTAGTTAAATATAATATATATTTTGAATGTAACATATGGAATAAAGTATGTGTATGGATGTTTTTATATATTGTATTCAAATATGATATATATTTGGATAGTTTATATTTAAATTCTAATGTATATAAAGGAGAGAAATTATAATATGAATAGTAAAAGTAAATAAAAAAAAAGAATAAATAATATTTTAAGTTAATTTAGTAATTAAATATATTTGTATTAAAATAAAAAATATGTGGTATCCATATTAACATAATTTTGTAGTTACAGGAAGAAGTTAATGATAATTTCATATAATACTCTATTACAAAGTATAAAATTCAAATATTCCTATTTCAAGTTCAAAATAAATAAATAAATAAAGATTCTTATATTAACTCGAATCCACACTCCAAGTTCCAAAATAATAATTATAAAGTTATTCTTATATTAGTTTTTACAATTTTTCTAATTAGGATTTTTTTTTCTTGATCGACTGTTAGTAGCATCCCTCTTAAGATTAAAACTCCTTTTTGTATTCAAGCTTGGACTTTATGACTCTTCATGTGAGAAGGAGAATATTTTTAAGAGCTTGCCTTGCCAAAGTAACCAAGTTATTATTCATAAGAAAAGAGAAAAATCATTTGTTGTGTTATAACCAATTTAATTCTTTACCAAGTTTTGTTATAAAATTGATTGTAGTGTTACCAAAATTTGAAATAAACAGAACATAAACAAATTTTAATGAGATTCGTTAACATCTACTCCTTGAAACCACGTCTAGATGTATAAATAATCCACTAAGTAAATAAAATTATAATTAAATTAGACTTATTTACCCCAAGACTCCTTCTCTGAGTATTACGATTATGATATTATAACTACTTAGAAGACTTGCTCAGCGAGCACCACTCGATTTAATATTGAAATTCCTTCAATAAACTAAGTTTTCTCACAAAAACCCAAAGTTATTCTTCTAAAGATACTTAGAAACAAAGACGTTCAAAATATAATTTAATTCTATGATTTCTAGATTCTCCAAGGTGTGAACAATTTGTCTTGAGACTTCCAAAATATAGAGTATAGCAATCAGCAAGAAATTTTTCTAAATAAGTCTATTGCAAGCTGTCCATTGTAAAATTTATTATAACAAAAACAACAACAATGTTAATTGCTATAAACTTTCCCATTATGCAAAATTCGTCTTCAAATTTGAAAATCACAAACCTAGACTGAATTCATAGTAATAAATATAATTTTTTATGACAATAAATTAATCTTAAGATACAAGTTCATGATACTTTTAAAATTAACATTTTCAAATAGGAAATCAAGAAAATGTAAAATACTCTCCCAGAAGTTGATTTCCTTGTCAAAGCAAAAAGGAAACTTCCAAACCTGTTTTCAAGGACTTTTCAAAACTAATTTCCTGTACTAATAAATGATTAACTTGACAAACAATGTCAATACTAATAATACCAAAAATCCTAACATGTTGCCTGTTGTAGAAGACTATTGAGGAACGGAACAACTAAGTGAAAGATATGCACGAGCATATTCAAGTGCCATGGTACTGCTATGGGTTTTGCCTTTCGACATAAGTAACTGTAATTTAATGTGAATATTTCTTTATGTGTGAGGGCTCTTACAAATCTCAGAAAAGAAATTTCTGATCTTTTTATAAAAAGACATTTTATTAAATTAATTTTTTAACTGACAGATTTATAAATGAGAGTAATTTTGTTAATTATATTACATAATTTTTATATGAAAACTGATAAATCAGATGGATGAAATAGAAAAAATTATATAACAATTAAACTTATAGTTCCTGTTAGTAATGAAAAACTACTACAGTTTCTATTCTATGGAAAAACCCCTTTAAAAGTTGAAAAAAAAGAAAACTTGGGGGGCAGTGCTTTTACTTTTTTTAGGTATTGTTGTTTTAACTTTTAACAATGAGTAAACTTTTTAATAATTTAATTTATGACTAAAAACAATTTCATATTGCATCCTGTCAATTTTATCATGCTTATAAATTAAACTATTAAAAAACTTCTTTGATATTCCCAGTCAAATTTCAATTGATGTCTTTTTTTTTTTTTTTTTATTCTCAAATTTCTATATTCAATGCTTGCAAGATGATTAGCATGGTTGTCATTAAAAGCTGGGCTGATCAAGTGGATGATGAAGATTTTATCCTAGTGACTAAAAGAAAAGCGGAAAAAGAAAAAAGAATTTAGAAGACGTTTCGTAAATGTATTGCATTTTGATTGTATTTTAATGAAATTTGTTTTTTGAATGTTGTATTTGGTTGAAAAGTATTTGCTTTGTATTTAAATAAAATGTGTGTTTGGATGAAAAGTATTTTAGAGTTGAAAAGCTGATGTGATTGGTAAACGTAGAGATAAATAGTAGAGTTAAAAAGTTAATGTGATTGTTTTAAAAAACTTTTAAATAGTAATTGTTTTCGTAGTACTGTTGAAAAATTTGTGTTTAGTGTAAAATTGTATTACATTTGAATAAAATTAAAATATAATTTTTTTGCCAAATGATACCTTAACAAATGATAGCACTAGTCTATAATATTAGAGAATAGATTTATGGATCGTTCAGTACTCGGTTTTAGCTTAAATTTAACTTAAGTTAAAATAAATATAAGTTAAAGTTGAGCTTTTGATGCTTTAGTTTAACTTGAAAGTTAAGTTTGATTTTAATTTAAACTTGTCTTGAAAATTATATTGAAATTGTGAAAACAGAGGTAAACTTATATTGGAAATTATGTTAAAATAGTAGAAAAAGTTTAAATTAAGCTAAAACAAAGCTAAAATATAGCTTGATCCCAAATGCAGATTTTAGTCCAAATCATGCTAAAATAAAGCTAAAATAAGGATCCAAACATAGCTTTAGTAGGTGGAGTATTTTAAGAGAATAGAAGTTATAAAACAGATGTTCAACTCAACAATCTATGCTTGTTCATAAGGAGATGGAAATTGTCATATCAGATTCTTGAGAAACATTAGCTGAACTAGATACTTTGAGATAAAAATTGGTCAACGAACCTGAAGAGAACAAAACTTCTTACAAGCTTAGGACTCGTAATAAGAAGGTTTTAAATTAAGAAAATCTTAACAGTTTTTTTTTTTTTTTATTGTTTTCCTTTTGTTTTGGTTGATTTCGGTTGTTCAGCTAGTTGTACTTTCCTTCTTTACTTGTTTTAGGTTTTGTACTTTCTTTTCTTTTATTTTTTAATAAGTCTTTTACTTATTAAAAAAGACTATCACAAAATAATTTAACTTTTAAAATAAAAATGCACGGCTAGAGTTTTTTCCTCAAAATTTTACGTCAATTCCTAGATGAGATTTTAGAACTCTACGACAATTTGTAACCAATGTCATGAGTTGGCCCAAAAGTTTAGGAACACCCTCCTACACTTGACAACGTTTGTCCTTAACGGTCACACACGCTTTCTCTCTCTCTCAAACTCAAAAACTCACCATGATCTCCCACAAAACTCGCTTCCCTCTTCCAATCTCATTGCTTTTTTACTCAGTCTCTCTCCCACTCCCCACTAAATTCGCACATCACAAGAGACCTGTTCAGATCCAAATTGCTTCCACATCTCCTTTTTATCCCTCACAACATACCTCAACAAGAACAACACAAATGCTTCTCATCTCAGTTTCTCACCACCACAAATCCCATGCTCATTTTTTACTTTCTTCTTCCTCTTCTTCTTGTTCATTATCATTTTCATTACCTCTTTTCCTTTCGGGTTTTTTCTTTTCAGGCTGCAATCATTTTCGGTCCAAAACGTCGATAATATGACCCTTAAGGGTGGCATAAGCCAGGCTTGCGCTGCTTGCAAGTACCAAAGAAGAAGGTGTACGCCTGAGTGTCCTTTGGCCCCTTACTTCCCACCTGACCAACCAAAGATTTTTCAGAATGCCCACAAGCTGTTTGGCGTAAGTAACATCTTGAAAATACTGAAGAAGTTGGAACCTGAGCAGAGAGCAACCGCAATGTGGTCCATAATCTACCAAGCCAATGAGAGGGACAGAGACCCTGTCCATGGTTGCTTGGGGAAGATCTGTCAGTTGAGATACCAGATTTGGCATTTGGAGCAAGAGCTTCAGTCCGTTCATGCCCACCTCAATATGTGTCGCCAACAACAACAACAACAACAACAGAATCAGATTCCATCTGACATGCCAAATCATGATCAGCATGTGGCTTCTCAGCTAGAACTCGGCATGGCACTGCCTAGTAATGCGCTACGCCTTATGAATGATCATACTGCCACACAGGTTTATGGTGCTGTGCCTACTTTGGCAGTGCCTCAACAGGAAGCTTACTCTAATAGTAACAATGCTGCTTACAATTCTGCTGTTTTTGTGGAGTCCAAGGATAACAACAATGTAGCGAATCCTTTGTGGGTTCAATATCCTTGTAGTACCACTAACGACAATGACAACAATAATAACAGTTCAATGGCTATTCCGTCCCAGTTGATTGTTTCGCAGCCGCTAGATGTTCAGCAACAAGTTGTGCAGGATTATGATGAGATGCCGTTTTTCATGGACGACAGACAATCTTTCATTGATTCTAAAGAGGCCTATGACTCAAGGTACAATAAGGGTTGTTTTTTCTTTTTTTGTTGATCATCTAAGTCTGTTATCATTTTTCCATTCGGAATCTCATGTTCATGATGTAAAATTTATACGCAGCTCGGAAGAATCAGTACTGAAGGACACAACTCAGCCACTTGATCAAGTTGCAGATAATGAATTGAAGAGTGCTGCTGCGTGCTTTAGCCTTACCAGTGTGACAGTGTCAACTGATAAATGAAGCAGAAAATCCGACAATAAAATAGTGCAAACGCTTTGCTTTTGTTTATTTATTGTGTTTATTATTCTGAATTTATTCGTACAGAAGCTCCCTCTATTCTCTCCATTTCCCCCCCCCCTCTCTCTCTCTCTCTCTCTTCCCTTTTACAAATAATGTTCCACGATTTTGAATTGTTCAGTTTATAGTTACTTACTGGTTTAGCCTAAAGAATAGAATAAAATGCGTCTTGTATTTTTGTCATGTCATCAACTTGAGCCTCTCTCCCTCTCTCTCTCTATATATATATATATATGTATGTATGTATATTTATGCAGCTGATCTTTCCTTTCATTTTTCTACGTTCATATTTGTGTAAAACATTAGAACGACTACTATGTAACTTGAAATTCATATGTTTATAAGCTTATATTGCAAAAATGAAGAGCAATTTTATTTAATGTAAATTCAAAGCATTTATATGTGTAGGCTATGATTAACTTGACTCATAAGAGTTAAGAAGTTAAAAACAACCTTCATTCAAAAACAGAAAACTGCTTTTAATGCCTTCATATTTTCTCTGCCTATTTGTTGCCTTGAACAAGCAAACAACATTTTCAGTGTAAGAGAAAGATGTTGGAAGTTTGAGTCTATAGGTAGATTTGTGTTTAACAATTTGGTCATTTTCAAGTTTGATCTCTTTCAATCTTGCAGCTTAAAGCAACAGCAGCATATTTCACCGAGAAATTTACTTCCTAAGACTGCTTTATGGGCATATACAGTAGCAATAGAAAGAGCCAACAGCTGTAAAAGCCCTTAATCTGTAAGTCGTCTTCTATCATGAAATTTCTAAAATAACCAATATAGATGCAGCTATTTCTCCTTTGAAATGTTTGTTCTTTACTATGCACAACTAATCATAGGAGAATGCAACGCGGATCGTATAGTATTAGAACATAACAGAATCTTGATTGTATTGGAGGAAAATCAGATTGTTTGATGAAATTTTGCACACTAAATGCAACTGAATTATTCAAACAATAGAATTAGCATGTTTTTGCCAAATACTGTAATAAATTTATACAACCTGACTTGTACCTGTAGCTTCAAGGAATCGATTATTCAAACTGATTAAGGAATTAATTCACACATCCCCGTTTCTATCCTAAAAAAGGGGGGTTCAGAAAACCCTGGTGTTGTATGAACCACAAAGAGAGCATTTATGGTAAAGCCAATGATAGGGAGCTTCTCCTCTCTTCTCACAATCATTGCATAATATGACCTGCCATTTTCAACAGTGGTCAAATCAAACTCGTATCGAAACACCTGATAAAACAGATGCTATAAAGCATGACAAACATATGTGGAAAGAATAGAACAAGCCCTAACCTGAGTTTGTCCAGAGTACTCATCCGGAATTTTCTCTTCAGCCAATAATGTATCTAGCATCTTAAAATACACCTGCAAATATTGCAACAATATTAGTTGAAGAATTTCAAGATATCCCACATCACCCCTACAACTAAGAAAGTTATAGGATTTAAAGAAGGAAACTGAAAAGTTTCAGATACAATTTAAATGATACCCTATGCTGTTAGGGATGATGTTGGTTAAAAAAAATTCCTTAACTTATCAACTTTTGATGAACTTTTAAGTAATTAACCAATAAGTTTTATTAAAAAAAGAAAATTAGACTAGCCTTAGCTTTATTGAAAGAAGCATTGTGGATCACAAAGTTATCTTCAAATGATGTGGCAAGTGTATTATTATTTTGTAATTGGTGAAAAGATTTTTGGATTTCGTATTTTACCAGTTAATAAAAGACAATTGATAGGCCAAATCACTTGATAGTCAAAAAAATTTGGGAAATCACTTGGGATCTAACATTGTCCTTCCTAAAAGAATGAATACCTGTTACACCTCTCTTAAAGTTAATTTTTGAATGTTTTCTTCTTCTTCTTCTAAAAAAAAAAAAAAAAGGTAGTCTTTGCAGTAATATAATTTAAAATTTCAGGCTTAACACTCGGAGCATAATTTGAAAATAACCAAATTAGTAACGAGATAGTTAAGTGAGGGGGGAGTGCTAAAGAGTAACATAAACCTTCATGTCCCCAAGTGACTTGCTGCATATTGGGCAGGTATAACCACTACATGTGTAGGCCTGAAAACAAATGAGACAGTAAGCTTGTTAATGATTGCAAAATGACTACAAAAGAAGTAGAGGAATGATGGAGTACCTCAAAACATTTAGAGTGCATATTATGCCCACAATGAAGAGCCTTCACTGGCAAACTGGAGGTGAAGATGTCTTCATGACAGATTGGACAGTTAACCATAAACGACTTTTCTCTGCATATGTGCACAAAGAGAGTTCGTGCCATGCAAGCATTGCAATTCATGCAATGGAAGTAGTCAATACCTAATCCCTTTCCAAGACGACATAGATTACAGTAAGGACAGTGGTAAATTTCCCTGCCGAGAATTTCTACATCAGAACCTCCACACAATAATGAACTTAACAAGTCTCTCTTTTTGGAAAAGAACGGCACACTGTTTGTTAAAACTGAATCACCAAATTAGAAAGCTAATCTATTGCAAATAGAAGGCGAAATACTGAGATCAAAGTAGATCAATTGGATTTTATACCTTTCGTCGTCAAATATTTTGCAGATCCTGCAATAGTATCTTGCCATGGAATATTTCCTGCAGGAAATCGTTGAGCATGTGATACCAATAGGTTGGATTTTTAAGCATTGCATGCACATCATTTCCATTACGGTTTTCCTGCATGTGCGTTGACACATTAGCAAAAATGCAAAAACTAATCAAAGATACACTTAATTAGGGCTGTTTATACCTATCTATAGTATGTTCAGTCATCTCATCATGGCAGCGTAAGCAAGTGTAGAGCTGGTTGCAACAAGGAGCAACAAGCTTACAGTTCCTCTTATAATGCTTGCAACCAAAGCTTAAATTGAGAGGGTCCCTATATGATGGGTGCTGACCAGGAAACTCTTGCTCATTGTTTGAGGGAGCTAAATGAGAATGATGTCTAACAATCCACCGGCTGAAACAGAAGAGAACCCATGTCATTTTGTTCCCTTAATCAGAAACTTTTATCTATAAGATTTTGCACAAAAGCAGCCATATTTAAAATAATGAACTTATGTTTAGTGGGGATCTACAATCAGCTCGAAATTTTTACTCACATTTAGTGGGAAAAGAAAAGGTTAAGAAAAAATGAATCCAACAGGTTAAAAATAAAAATCAAAGGGACGAAGATGATAACAACTAACCTTACTAGCAGGTTCTGGATTATATATGATTTCTTTTGTGAATCGAAGGAAGAATCGCGTGACACTCTTCTGATTGCAGCCTCCAGATCTTCTTGACTCATTTTCAAAAGTAAGTCGTAGTACTTACATTTCTTGGCAGCTTCCAAAAACGCAAGTGGTTTGATTTGACATGTTACATGTTGTACTTCATGGATTCTCTTTTTCTCATCCTCAGTGCAGGGTCCTTTATATTTTAAATTACTGTACTCATCTGGGTCAAAGTCAGAATCCATTAGTTTATCATCCACCTTCTGATCTCCCATTTGATTGACACTACCACCAACAGAGTCTTTGTCTGCAATAATCGTGTTTAGGCTCCCTTCTTGCTCATTGACTTCATGAAGATATTCAAAGATAATTTTCAACGGATCAGCTATCATTGAAGGTGTATCGTTTGATTCCTGTGCTACCTCGGACATTTTGTACGCCTCCCACCATTCTCTCAGCCATTCATCGAACATTGTATTTCTTGTGACCTGGTGCCACAGGGACATCATTGTATGCTGTTCTTCTTGTGTCAAAGATCCCATCAACCAAGGTAGCATGTCCTGCAGTACTTCTGCATTGGTCCTTCCAAGAATGCTTCCGACAATCCTTTCCTGCTCCTTTATGGAGAAACATTCTCTAAATAAAGGCCAAAGTTCCAACTCTTCTCGATGAATATGATCAGACAATAGTTTATACATAGATTTGCACAGATCATGAAGCTTCATGCATAGCTGATAGTGCTTCCTCATTTTCTGATCCATTTCCGAACCAACCTCAGAAACTGCAACGTTCAGTTCAGACAACTCATCCAGTAAAAGTGATACACTTCTGAAGTGTTCGACTTCGAACTTGTGGTCCATGGTGTAAGAATGACTAATATTTGTGGCTTTTCCCATGGCCTCCAAAGCTGGAAAGGCAATCTCATCCTCTGCTTCACTATGGATTTGGTACAAAAACTGTATGAGATTGAAGCGCCTGCAAAACTCTTCGAGGAAGCCAACATTTCCAGCCAACTGAATCGAACTACAGACAAGATATTCCAAATCTTGCTTGAGTGCCTTGTGGAAGTAAAAGATGAGGTCCATTGGTTTTGGATCATTGAGAACAGAACCAGAATGAGTTTCTCCACCTAGAATTTCAGCAAAGGGATGATTTGCCTTTATTGCTTCCGGGAAATAAATGTAAAGATTTATTACACTTGAGTACGACGTATCCCTTTTTCTAGCAATTTGACCAACAGACGAAGAATATGACAAACTCTTGCCTTTTTCGGCAGAGGTCAGCACCTTTAGCGTAGAGTCGGATTCCTCACATGGATGCTTACTGGAGGATAAGGATGAAGATCCAGCACCATCTTTGATTTGCTCAGATATGAAAGAGTGCTTACTCCTGAACATTTGTTGCAGGTTCTTTCCAAATTTGTCAACGGAGATTTTACCAGAACAACCAATGCAAAACCACTCTTGTAAGAGTGATAGAAAAGATCCATTGATTGAAGAATCTTCTTGCTTGATCCTTTTCAGGATGGACCTGGATTCATCATCAGATAAGTGAGATGAAAACCATGTAATCACGTGCTCTAGCAACCCCAGTGGCATAATATGAATACTCGCGAACATGAGCTGCTGCTGCATCTGATGACTACAGTTCTTGCCGATGATGGGAAATACCTGAAAAAACCTGGAAAAGAGTCACATGACAAAGGTATAGCTGATCTTGTTTAAACAACAGAGCAGTCTTTCATGAATAATAATTATCAGTGCAGATATGAGATCATAAACATTTAGTAGAGAAAACAAGGTTTTGAGCAAGGTATCAAACATTTAGAAGGTCATGGAGATGGTACTGATCATGTATTTATTAACATAAAAAGGGAAAAAAAGATTGACGAACTAGATACGCAACCATCAACACACCCCTAAAGTTCCATTATAGTATGTCTTCAAAAGTGTGTACCTCTGCTTCATGAAAAACGAACTGTTTACTGATTTCCACAATGAACGACTCGAGTTCCCAGCAGAGTTTATTGACAAATTTTCCCAAATTTATGTCATTTTGAGCACTTTGGTAGAGAAGCATCTGTAAACCTTCAATATGACTCTCACTGCAGAATCCTTCAGCGGAGGGAGACATACGGCCATGGACAAGTTGGTTTAACATAGGGCAGAATAATTTCTCCAATGCATTGCTGTGAATGAGGAAGTATCTAGTGAGAACTTATATGTAATTAAAAGTATGCATATGCCAAAAGGAATATGTGTTTATATATGCATACATAAACACACACACATCCACATATGAGAGCTTCAGCTACCACTTAAATTACCAGTAAAATGTAATGATATCAGCAAGGAATTTTAGTCGAACAATTATTTTGTCAAGATCTGAAAACTGGCTTGAGCTTCTTGATTGATAAAGCTCCTCCAGAACGACTATTAAATCTTTCCTGATTGCACCATGCCAAATATGAAGACCGTCAACCGGATTGTGTCCAATTTCATTATGCAAATTTGCTCTCCAAGTTTCCCCAAGAAATCTCGTACATGAGTAAGACTTCAGTAACATTTTCATGTCTTCAACTCCTCCACTCTTTGAATAGGAACCCGAGGGTTGGCTATTCTTACCAAGCCAAGAAAGTAAAACCTTCAAAAATAATGTTAAAGCTGGTCACAATCATTTATCAAAACAACCAAATACGTTAACACAATATGTGGAGTGATTAATATAAGGGAAAATTTTCTTATGGTGATTTATCTATATCACCTCCTTTAGCGACTTTTCTTCGGGTACAATTTCCCTTATACAATTCGTAACGTCCACTTGTTCATCGGGTGAAAGAAAAGAGAGCATCCATGGGAATATATCCTCCAGTAGCACTATAGGGACACTGCACAGGAACTGCCACACAAGGGACGCCTGTTCTTTGATGGATATATGCTCCATGAGCGAAGGAAAAATCTGCAAAGCACACATTAATGATGAATAAATAAAGATACTGATGTAGGCAATGCTTGTCGTTTCGCTACTACTGGCTTAAGTGAATGTCGTTTCTTAGAATTTTCTCTTTTCTTGTCGTTTGTTATTCACTACAGTCGTTTGATTGTGACAAAGCATAAAACTCTGGTTTGGTTATTCTAGTAGGCACACTTGAATAATGAATATTGAGATACCAACCTCCAAGTACATGTCTAGGCATTTTATAGAGTTGACCATGAATATCTGTGTGTGTGTGTGTGTGTGTTTAATATAAAAAGCAAATTGGGATACGTGGGGAAATGGCTTATTTAAGCATAAGTTTATTAAATGTCTTACAAGTCGTTAAATTAGGAAAAAAATATTCAATCAGTAATTGGTGGTCAATCATTTATTGACCATATATCAATATATGTTTTAATAAATGTTGATCAACGATTTCCTTGTCTATCATGATCATCTTAGTGCTCAATTATTGATTAACGAGCACAACAACAATTTGAAAGCCACTGGCCCTTTAAAAAAAAAAAAAAGTTGGCCAAAAACACCCATCTCACCTAATTTCTTAGAGCGTGGATATATATATTTTTTTCAGTTCCTAAAAAAGAAGAAGGAAAAAAAAAAAAAGAAAAAGAGATTCATTATCGAAATTGCCTACACAGTTTCTATTGACCTGTTATCTTCTGTAAAATCAGACATTGTGTTTGAAAGAAGACTTTTAAAAGGTTCAGATCGTCCGGGCAACAAATTTTGCAAGAAATAGAGGGCACTGTACTGAAATTCCGTTAAAACCTTAACTATAATATGATATGTACTTTTTAGTCTTATGATTATATTTGTATTTTCTTTGAACAAAATAATTTTCCGTTCAAATATAATAATTTTTAATAATATAACGAAAATAATTATTATTATTTTATTTTTTAAAAATAATTATTTATTAGATTTTTAATTTTTTTATTCATATTATGGTCATTCTTTCTTTAATTTTTTAATCTACTTCCATCTATCATATTAATTTTTCAATTTTAAAATACAATTCAAATATTTTTCTTCTAAACATATATTTCATTTAAATATAAACCAAATTCTTTTTATCTAAATATAAAATATATTTTTAAAATTATATTTAAACATAATACAAACTTAGTGCATTTATTAAAGGCATGTTAATTACTCCACTTTTCCCTTGATTTGTTTTCTAATATATATATATATATTTGTATTTCCAGTTTGCTAAATTGTTTTTTCCACCCCTATCATCAAAACAAAACTTCATCTTTATTATTATTCCTTGCAAATTCTTGTCTTAAATGCAAGAAAGCTGCAAAAGTACTACAATCACAGCACTTTATTTGATATATAACTCCTATCAGCAAATTCAATCCATTCTTTTTTATTTTTTTTCTTGGAAGGAAATAAAATTCATTTTGTATGAGCTGGAAGAAATATGGCCGTTTGGACAAAGGTTTGAAATAAAAGCCTATTTGGGCTTAGTTTTGAAGATCCAAAACTACTTTTTTTTTATAATATTTTATTATTTTTTATTATTTATATCTTTAAAATATTATAATAAATTTTAAATTTTAAAAATCTATAATTATATATATATACACGTTAAAATAAGATTTTTTTAAATTACATAAAATTTTAAAAACTACTTTTTTTCAACATTTCGTTACTTTTTATTATTTATATCTTTAAAATATTACAGTAAATTTTAAATTTTAAAAATCTATAATTTTGTATATATAAGTTCAAATGAGATTTTTTTTAAATTACATAAAATTTTGAGAGGAACGAAAAAATATCCATATTAATATTTTTTTAAACAATTTTTTAAAATTTTTTATTTTTTCACCCCAAACAGTTTTTTCACCCAAACATATTTTTCAAAACAACTTTTTTTCAACTCAAAAATAATGCCTCCAAGCATATCCCCCAAACTCCTCCAAAATTTTTTAAGTTAGAGGAATTTGTAGGTAGGACTGGCAATTCATGTTATCGTATCATGTTATATTTCTTAATTGACACTATTATACTAAATCCAAACCTAACTCATTTAATAATTGTGTCTAAATCTTAAACCCAAACCCAACTTACTTATTAATCGTGTTAATTGTATTGATCCGAATTAACCTATTTAAATTAAATATAAATAAAATAATGAGTTATTCAATATAATTGTGATACTCTAATATGTTTATTAGACAACATATCTTTTCTTTTATGAAACACAAGTGAAATTTACTTATAAAGTTTTAAAATTTATGTTATTTGTACTTTATTAGCTATGAAAACTCTTATCTTATATCATATATAATTAAGTAAAAAAATAATATATAGTGTTGTGGTGAGGGAGATGAGAGCGCGATGGGGTGAGGTGAGGGGGGATGAGGGGTAATTGGTTATGTTGTCGCGAAGGTCAACGGAGTGAGGTGAATGGAAGGGAGGGAGAGGAGAGGGTGACGGGGTAAGGGGACGGGGGTGGGGTTGATTACAATGGGATCAAGGATGACTGGTCGTATTATCGCGAAGGTCAATAGAGTGAGGGATGGGAAGGGCGATGGGGTGAGGTAAGCAGAGTTGCAAAGGCAATGAAAGACTAAAAAAAAAAAAGTAAAATCTAAATTTTCTTTTCTATGTTAAATAAGTTTAAAAAACATATATAAAAATCAAAGATATATTTTATATTTGAATTTTGAAAACTCAAAATTAAAAATAGTAAAACATTATAATATATATAATAATATAAATATATTAAAGATTATAAATGAGTAATTTATGAGTCATGTTTATGTCAACTCATATATGATCTTTTTATTAAACGAGTTATTTTGTGTTAATTGTGAGTTGGTGAGTTCGTGTGGATTCGACACTTTATTTAATTGTGTTTGACGGGTTTGACATTTTTTGATCCAAACCCATTTAAAAAAAACTCAAATCTTTTAATTTCGTACGAATTTCATGTCGTGACTCAAATTATCAGCCTTATTTTTAGGTTCCAACCTTGGAACCAAACGCACACATAATATTATTATTTTATGTAGATCTAAATGGAAAAGAAATATTTTTATATTGTCAACAAGGTTTATTCATGCAAATTAACTAACTACGCGATAAAATTCATGAAAAGGTTGCTCTTAGACTTCGTCAACTTGGAATGCGCATACCTGTTTCTCTTCTTTGAGCATATGATTGGAAATCAAGGTCTGGATTGTGCCGACGCAAAACACAAGCTCTTGAAACGGCTTCGCCGAAACCTTTTGATCATCATTTTCCGCCAACATCGCATTCAATTGGAAGAAAAGCGAATCGAAGAGCCCGTCGATGCTATTATGCTCGAGCGAATATGTACTCGCCACATTCTCCACGTGAACGTCAAGCGACGAAAAAATCACCTGCCAAACACGCACAATCAAAACGAAAACGACGATCAAAAATCGAAGGAACGCGAATTCGTACATAAGATCAATAATTTACTCAGTTTTAAACAGAATTTCCGATCCGATTGAACAGAAATTACATTATAAAACTGTGCAAACTATTTATTTATATATATAATGATCTTCGGTCACTTCGATTTTCAATCCGATCAGAAATTCAAGTGCAAAACTGTGTAAAATATTGACTGTATATATATGTATAATGTATGTATATCTACACACTTGTAATCGGAAGTGAGTGAAGATTGTTTAACCGTCGGATCAGAAATTCTGTTGCAAAACTGTGTAAATTCTTGATATGTATATAGATATATATGTGTCATATTTATATAATGATCTTCCGTCACTTCCGATCAGAAATTCAAGTATAAAACTGTGTAAATTCTTGATATATATGTAATATTTATATAATGATCTTCCGTCACTTCCGATCAGAAATTCATGTGTAAAACTGTGTAAATTCTTGATATATATATAATATTTATAAAACGATCTTCCGTCACTTCCGATCAGAAATTCAAGCGTAAAACTGTATAAATTCTTGATTGTATACATACAGTGTGTGTGTGTGTGTGTGTGTACCTCGTCCTCGGCAGCGCAATGGTACTTCGTAGCGAGCTTGAGGAACTCGAACCGACGAAGGAGCTCGAGGACGAAGTCGCGCGAGTGGTAGCCACACTCCGCCGCGCCGGAGACGGCGCGTCGGAGGTCGGCGAGCTCAGCACGGAACGCCTTGTGGAAGTAGAAGAGCAAGAGGATCGGCGAGTCGACGAGCCGGTTCCAGAGCAACGACGATTCGGAAGAAGAAGAAGAAGAAGAAGACGACCACGACTCGGCCGCCGGAAAATCATCCTCCTCCGGGACGGCGTCTTCTGGCGGCAGAGGACATGTCGGAGAGTGGTCGTCGCCGCCCATCCACAGCGAAGGTTGGAGGTGGAGTTGCTGCGAAGCACATAACCGTGGAGGATTGGGGGGGAGGGGAAGGGGGAAGATTGGGCGATGAGAGGGGCGGAGGATTTAAGGGATTGGTGACGATTCGACTTCTTCTCTAGGAGAAGAGACTCCATAGCTAACACTGCCCCACCTCTCTCTAGGTTTTTATTTTTATTTTTTAGAATTTTTATGAGAAGTTTTCTGGGTAATGTATGCTTTTTTAATCGTACCCAGGGCGGGTGATGGAGACGTTGTACCGAACCCGCCAACGGAAGAAGGCGTCGTCTTTTGTAATCAATCGTGGTGTTGAAGATTTTGCCCACTCGACGTTATTTGGATCGTGAAACACAACAACACATGCATTAAAAAAAAAAAAGACACTTGAACTTCACAACGTTCGAAAATTATTTGTCGAATTGTCAATTTATTTTACTGTAATCTTTCGGTGCAAGATGTTGTTAAAACAATGAACTATAATTTAAAAAAAAAAAAAACTAATAGGCATTAATGATTTTAAATATTGTTATTAATAAAAAATAAATCTCAGACTCATCTAGAATCAATGCTTGAAGACTTTTTTTTTGGGTTAAAAAAAAGTTATTATGAAAAATATATTAGGAGAAAAAAATTGTTTCGAGTAAAAAAATATAAAATTTTGAAATTTTTTTTAGAAAAAAATATTAATATACATATTGTTTCGTTCCTCTCGAAATTCTATATAATTAAAAAAAATCATCTCATTTGGATTTGTATACGCAAAGTTATGGACTTTTAAAATTTAGAATTTATTATAACGTTTTGAAGATATATAAAATGAAAAGTGATAATGTGTTAAAAAAAAATGTTTTGGAAACATTAGCCTTAACCCCCAAACACTCTCTCATTTTTTATTAAATAATAATATTTAACACTATCGATGTCTCTTGATATTGCTCCTATAATTATAATGTGAAGATTAAAAATACATAATAGTTTATTGTGTTATTTTTATGTCTCAAAACTTTTTTTAAAATTTTTTTATTCAATTTAAAAGGTGTAAATTCTTAAAAGGTGCATGATTTTAATCACATTTGATCTTAATACGGTAACTATTGTCTATTTTTCAATAATGTTTTTTATGAAATGACTATTGTGGGACATTATATAATTCAATAAATGGTTTTAGGACGTTTTATAATTTAGAAAACAAAAATAAAACTAATCTAAAAAGATATGAACACATTTTAAATAATCACGAATGAATAGGATTAAAGACAAATTTTTTTTTTTTTTTGGGATATGCTCAAGATTATTTATTGCATAGCCCCACTTTAGAATTCCCACTGTCCAATAAGTTTATGCATCATTGTTGTCTGTATAGAAGCAGCGAATGAAAATTGAACATATTATTGAAGTTTAACTAGGTCAGGAGCATTTCACTCAATTAGTAGGCCTTGAGAATTTAAAGTGACCAAAAAAAAATGAAAGTGGAGAAGATACCATTATCAATATCTTTTTTTTTTTTTGAAATACACATTAAATTACAATGGCACTCATTCAAACTAATAATTATTAAAAAAAAAACCAGAGAGTGAGAGAGAGAGAGAAAGAGAGAGAGAAAGACATTAGTCAAGTAGATTAACACTTGTTGTAAAATTTAATAATGGTTTTCAAGAGGTATCATAACATATGTGCAAGAAATGTTTTATGATGCATATACTATCACCTAGATTCTTTCTTGAATTTTTAAGGAATATTGCAAAAAAGTCGACAACATTCACTTTCTCGTACATATAGTCAAAAAAAACTATTAGCCAAAATAGCATAATACAATGTAATGTTTTAAAATGATAACAAAAACTAACATTCATACAAAATAGTATAATTAAGACAAATAACAAGATATAAGATCAAATATATTCTTGATTCTCTCTCTACCAGATCTCGTTTGATGGCCATCGATGTCACGAGGAATCTCGTTATTCTGGAGGTCATCCCCGTCACAAGCAAGATCATCGTTCTAGTCACCCTCGCAATCATGAAGGACCTCGAGAATCGCATTGTTTCTCTTCCCATGCTAGAGAAATCAGAGAGACACCGTGGAGTTACAATCTCATTGAGAATCATGAGAGCGGCCGTGTGGGATCTGTGTCGTACAATCTAGAGAACTCCTTGCTTGTGACTTCTTGTAAACAGTCGTGTCCTTTTCATCGGAAGGGTGATCTCCGATCTATTTCTTCGTCATGGTTAGGCCTCTTCTTCATCACAATTATGGAGTTTTAGCAATAGCTTTGATGCTGCCATGATCACACGTTGTTCCGAAGCTCTATTTGAGGGTAACAGTGGCGTGACAATGAGATCTCCTTATGGATCATAAATAAAGAGAGAAAGGAAAAACTAATAATGATAATAGAAATAATTTTGGTATTTTAATATATCATAAGTCTAAATATATTATAATTTTTTATTATTTTAAAAATATATTATAATTCTCACTGGTATTTTCTAAATATATTAGATGATATGATTTTTCAATAGAGAGAGAGGGCGTAATTTGCCTAATCGAGCCAAACAAATTTGGTTATTTAATTTAATCAACAACAACATTTCTTCTCATAAAGGAAAAGTAAATTTTTGACCACACAATAACATTGTTTGATAAAGAACAAAATGACATTATTTATAGTCACTGTGACTCTTCTCTTTTGCCGAAAGATTAATTGTATGTGGTATTAGTCATGTGTTAACCACGCATCCAAACGAGCGTGAGCAAGGAAAACCTCTTAAAATCATTCTTTACCCTTTCGCGCCAACAATTTAACCTCCCATAGATATTATATAATTAACCTGACAAAGCTCCCGTAGTTTGAATATATTTGTTTATTTGTATTTTATTATTTATTATTACATAATAAAATCGAAGGGGCCAGTTTTAAGAATGGCTCACTTCATGCTGTCTCTCGTAACCTCTTTTGGCTTGTCTCTTCTCATTGTTTTAAAATTTTCAATTTATTTTAATTTTAATAAACCAATTTTTATGGTGCATTGATTATAATATTGTATTTATATTTAATATAATATAATTTTCATATAAACATAAACTATAACATTCAAATACTAATCATATCACAATTTAAATCCAAAACAATCATTATTAACCATTTTACTTATACTATTACTTTTATTAATTACACCGCATATTTTTTTCTCTCATTCTTTTAATATACTTTTATTAATTATATCATATATTCAATTGTAAAAATATAATTTAAATACTTTTCATTCAAATACACATTGTATTTGAATGTAATGTAAATATTTTTCATCTAAATATATATTATATTTAATGTATTATATTCAAATAAAATACTAATAAAATATATTAAATGTAATACTTTATCTAAATGCATCCTTTAGGGACGTTTGTTTGTTGTATTGAATTTGCACTATATACATCAAATACCAATTACATCACAATTCAAATTTCAATATAATCACTATTTATCATTTCACTTTTTTTTTTACTATTTTTATGAATCACATTATATACTATCTTTCTCTATTTCTTTTTTTCTCTATTTTTATCAATAACATCGTACATAATATAATTTAAATAATTTTTATCTAAATAAATATTATATTTAAATATAATATAAATATTTTTTATTTAAATATATATTATATTTAATATATTATATGAAGATGTAATACGCATATAATGCGTAATCAGCCCCGTTAATCTAATTTAATTTGCAAGTCTTGAACTCATTTCAAGCCACTCTTGTCGTCACGGGCTTGGATCACCCGCCAAAAAAAGTAAAAATCGCCGGTTTTACATTGTCGGGATTAGCACGTGCAGTGAGATGAAAGGCACGTGCTCACCTGGTGTCTCCACACGCCTCCCTGGATTTCTACCTACGTGCTTTGAAGTTTGGGCCCACTGCCATGCTGACTCAGCTTCAAAAGGGCATACAATCCCTTGTTTATTTTTTTATTTTTTTTGGGAATTTCGATTATTAGTTTTGAAGAGGTAATGCACATTTAATATTTAGGGCACGTTTATTTTGAAATTTTATTTTTTAAATTTTTGTATTTAAATATTTAAAATTATTTATTTTTAAAAAATAAAAAAATAATTTTCTCTAAAAAAATAATTTTTTTTCCATTCAAATAACTTATTACTTTAAAAAATATATAAATAACTTTTTATTTTTTAAATTTTAAAATCTTCTATTTTCTAAAAATAAACTTTCCATCTAAACATATCCATAGATTTGGCTCTCAAAATACGGGAACGGCCAATGTTTGAAGATGCTAGTGAGAACTTTAGGGCCAAAGGCAAAATGTCAATGAAATTCACGACTTAAAATTAGTGGATTCAATGATGTAATGCAAACTTTTATTTGTAAGAGTCAAATAATTTTGCGATGTAGTGCAACTTTTATTTACGAGAGTCAAATACTTTTGCAAATTTCTTTTTTTTTCATTTATAACTGTTTTAATTTTGCTGAGAACATATTCAATTTTTTTTTCCCTATCCTTTTTCTCAACTCTAACTTTTCCAACCAATTTTGTTTTATTTTCTCCTCCTTCTACGTCTAAAATGAATGAGCAGTTCTCAACAATATTATTCTAACGAGTTGGACGTATTGGGAATATTTATTATAACTTAAAACACTTAATCCATCATAACTCTATTATGCATGAAGCATCCCTTCGTGTTTCTTCTTACAGTAAAGCAAAATTTTATATTCTATGCACGTTGACTTTAATAGTAATTAAAGAAAGATGACAAAGATCAAGATATCTGTAACGAGATATATTTCATATAAATTACTCTAATTTTAACTTTTTTAACTTTTTAAACATCAACTTATATGTTACGTATTTTATTAGTATATATAATTAATTAATATAGTAATATTTTAAACACTTACTAATAAAAAAAATAACTCATATACTATATAAGTTGATACTCAAAAAAGTTAAAGACTAGAATTTGTATTTGTTACCCTAACATTTTTCATATCATATTACCTCATAGGATATTTTTAAAATTTTTAGTTTAAGGTAAACATTTGATTTACCAAGATTAATCGTTACTTAAATTAAATGAAAACCCAATCATTTCAATTATTAACCAAAGAATTCATTTTTTTTCTCCTATACCTTAAAAAAAATTCGGCATTTACTAAAATTAAAGCCACTTTTCCATGATTATAAGAATAATTTAATAGTAATTCAACATCTAACTGCATTATAAAGTGAAGAGTTCAAATCTCCCATCCTTATATTAAAAAAAAAAAAGCCACTTTTTTAAAATCCAAATTGTCCAGTTGAAGAGAAAAGGGAACTAAAGGAATATATTACAAATCATGTCTTGGATTGATTTTATCATAAAGAAAATTTTTTTTACAGAAAATGTCATTAATAAATGAATCATTCACCAATAGTTGTAAATGAATATTTACGAATTGGAAATGATTTATTTACCGTTCATTTATCTTTCCTTTACTATTATTAATTCTACCACTCTCTCCTTAGATGCGTGTACCGCACTATGCCTCTAAGGAGACCTTTGTGAACTTGCTAGGATCATAACTGTAGCTCGTCAAAACAACACTGATGTAGACCGCGAAGTCTGTTCTAAGAGATTTGGTCTTCTCCTTCCTCTCTGAGACCACGACCTTCAGCGGGATCTGGCTTTGGCAATAGAGTAGGGATAAGGGCATCTAGAGAGAGAGAGAGAGAAATACGGTGGGCAGAGATAAAGAAAAAATAAAAAAAAATTTCATTAGTCAAATATAATCAAATTTATGATATTTTTTATAAAACTTTTTAAAGGGAGTTTTGGATATATATTTTTGAAAATGTTGATTTTAAAAACCAGATATGATTTTGAAAAATGCATTTGGAGTGAATATTTTTAGAAAAAATTTGTAATGGAAATTAGTGGTAGAAATTATAAAATATGTGATAAAAATTTTTTCTTGGGGATGTGTGCATTATGGGATAAATTTTGCAATAATTGATAATAAAAATGCAAAGAGAAAAACAAAAAGAGGCAAATTAGTTAAAATGTAAAGTTTAACCAATCCAGTTAAATTTTGAATTTTATTTATATATGACCAGTACAATACATATATACAAAATACATCAGGTCATAAAATCAACTGTAACAATTACTATTAATGGGGAAGTTGATTTTCTTTGGAGAAAAAAAAAATTACAACACATTGGGATGAACAATACTATATATATCAAAGTCTATAACATGGTTATTGTTGGTATCTCTTTCACATTTGGTTCGTCACAGCATCTTGAAAACTACTCATAATCATTTTCAACGATTGGGATTGCGGCGTTGTCACCAATTGGACAGCCAAGAAGGACAACTAGGGTTGGAGGGGGTCTCAACAGATTAGAAAATAGTGGGTTTGGAGGGGTGGACGTTGAATAGATAGCAGGGGAGAAGAAGAGTTGTAGGTGGCCAACTGTAGCAACTAACAAGGCCATGTGATGCCACTATTGGGGGTCTGGAGAAGTGAATGTTACCAAATGTGTTTTGGTCTCCAATCCCCAAAAGCAAGGCTCCAAAACTGCCCCCCAAATAGGGCCTTAATTTGTAGTAAAATCAATTCACTCTTCCTTTTTGTAGTATATATTCTAATTATCCCAAGAGCAAGAAGAGAGAGTGCGCTGATAGGCAATTCAGCCCAAGGCCAGAACTTGTACAGGCCGGTTTGCATTGTAAATAGCGGGAGTCCTGGTGACCCAGGATTTATATTGGCCTAGATATTTCAATTTTAATTCTCCTGAAAGTCCTTGCTCTATCTAAACTGTAGCTAACTAAAGAAGCATTCGTTTCGATGAACTATTTCATTTGAATATTCATTCAATTTAAATATTCATTAAATTTTATAAAATATGATATTAGATAGTTTTTATTAAAGAAAACATTTGAATCATGTGAAGGTTAAAAAAAAAAGAGTGTAATTTGAATTTCTAAAAAGGGAAAAAATTTATATTTAAGTTAAATTATTATAAAATAGTAAAATATTCAAATGCTTACACTCCA
Source organism: Antiaris toxicaria (assembly GCA_035233585.1). Lineage (NCBI taxonomy): Eukaryota > Viridiplantae > Streptophyta > Magnoliopsida > Rosales > Moraceae > Antiaris > Antiaris toxicaria. Next base: position 7,619,880 of record CP141155.1, read on the forward strand.
ATAATTATATAACCAAACACATATTTCATTCCTTTGGAATAATGGAAAAATGCGTAGATAAATTCTATTTAAATTTAAGATCGCTCCTTTTACTTCATGAATTTCGATTCGTAAAATATGTATTAATAACACAAAAAAAACCCCACGTGTCTTTGAGAATTTGTACGTGTTGCTCCACTTACAAAACTTATTCATGAAAATCTTATCATTGAAATTTATGTAGACTCGTATTCGAACAAATATAAAAGATTGATGGCAGTGATTCTCCATCTTTTTCATCTTCGGCTCTAGTTGGTTAGTGGCTAGCCTATGATAAATCATCAATTTTAATGCATAGTTTAATCTTATAACACACCTTGTTTGGCTCATGTAAATTTCAAAAAAAAATTTTAACTGATCAGGGGGAAATGTTATGGTATATTTACTAAAATTTAACATATAATTAAGTAATTATGATTTTCTTCTTTTTTTTTTTTTTAATGGAGAATTCTATGGTGGGGAATACTCACTTTTCTCCATCTAATGTAAGAATCAATATCAAATGTAAGAATTCTATGGTGAGGAATCAATATCAAATGTAAGAGGATCCACTAAGAGTGACTAAAAAATAAAATACTTCACATACGATTACCACCCATTTTCCATTTTTATTTCTTTTGACTGAAAGCTAAAGGACACAAAAAGCCTTTGTCTTTTCTCCACCCCCATGCCAAAGCCACACAAATCAGTCTATAGAAGTCAATGTCCACGAAGAGTATCCAAAGGAGAGGTAAAAGGAACAAATTAGTGCAAAATAAAAAAGTTGTGTAGAAAATTTGAACTTGAAATAGTTCAAACTTTGCTTTTTGAAATCAGTTTTGGAATGTATTTTTCCTCGGAGACGTAAGAAATAAGGTTGGAGAGGTGATTTTTTTTCTACTCACCATGTTTTCAGTCTTTTGTTTTGTTTTGTGTTTTTTTATTTTTGGTCATAATTTGTCCCCCTTTTTTTTGTTGGGGTTTCCACCAATCAAACTCAGATCTTGAATCGACCTCCTTGAGAAATATATATTTTTTAATCGTCATAGAGATCGTGTTGTTATGAAGAAAGAACTTTGAAAACACAATCCATCGTCAAACAAATCCAACTGAGTAAATCCATTTTCCAGGTTTAATACTGTTCACAAAGGAAATAAATAGGCAGTGGAATTCAATTTTATTTTGGCTTTAACACCCATCTTTAGGTGGAAGAAGAAAAATATTATGAAGAAGAAGAAGAAGTGCTCTTGAACCAAAAAAAAAATGGTTCAATTACAGCGAAAGATAAAAGTTTATTGTTATATTTTTCAAGTTTAATATAAGAGGAATGAGGGACTTTTTTTTTATTTGGTTAACTGTAATCCTATACCCTTAATCTTATAATAGTTTAGATGCATATTTTAAATCCAAACCTTTAAAAAATGATCGGATAGCTAAAAATATTTTATCGGAAAAAAATAATAAAAATCCCCATTTTTATTATCTATATTAGTTTTTTTTTTAAGTATATTGCATCCAATATATGCAAATATTTCCTTTTTTACCATTGATGTCTGCCATACCTCTCATCTTTCACTTTTTTTTTTAATCAAGGAATAATTATATTAGTGTTCATGATCATAACTTAGGATAGAATGAGTCCCCATGTGAGATCTATTTTATGTGCAATTGAGTTGGGATGTCGAATATTAATCACCTTCATCAAGGGTAAATTTGGATCATTAATTTGAAATAAAAATTTTCATTTAAAATTAATTAATTAAAATTTTTGTTGACCTTTCATAAAAAAAATAAAAATATCTAAAAAGTCTTAATTAGAATGGAATTCCAAATACAACCCAACACTATTCTTGTTTAGTTTTGTTGTTTTTTTTTTTTAAATTTTTGATTTTGTTTTTGTTTTGCTTTTCCTATGTACTTGCGTGAATTTAATTAAATTTTTTTTTTCAATGTCATATAGTCCAAGCAAACAAGCTCCACATGCTTTTGATAAGAATACTTGTTAAAAAAAAAAAAAAAGAGGAAGCTTTTGATAAGAACGACAAGCAAGTGATAACTAGGATGTGTATCTCGGCTCTTATCCATTATCTTTGGGAAACTTGGATGGCATTGGCACGTCAAGTTCAGCTAAATTATGTGCCAGAGATAACTTAAATTAATTTTTAAAAGTCAATCTATATTAATTATTATTTTTTATTGACAAATATTTAAATAATACTTTATTAATTTATTATGTTTACTTATAAAAATATAACAACTTATTAACATATTAGTTGGTATTTTAAATTAAAACTAAAATTAGTATTTTTAATACTACTCAAATTATATATATTCTTTTTTTATGAGAAATTAGATAAATAGATAATTTGTACATCTATTTTAAAAAATAAAAGATAGATCTTTTTGAAAATAAAAAGGGTCATTAGCAACTAAAAGATGATTAACTATGATTGACAAGTAAAAAAAATAGTATTTGATTATCTATTTCTATTTAAAGTGGAAAATAATTGATCGATCATTTTTAAGATTATTTTTTTAATTAAACAAAACTTTGGAAAATGTTTTAAATGAAATGCTTGAAAAAAAGATCGCTGTCGTTGCATAATCTATACAAATTCTCTTATTCTTCTTCTACGTAAAACAGTAAGGGAAGTCAACCAAAAAAAAAAAAGGGTGTAAATTTGTTGTAAATAAGAAGGAGAGGTGCACGAAAATGATAAAACTCTCTAAACATGTCGTTTCAATTATTAATATAAAAATTATATATATATAAAAAAACTCTTTTCCTGCGGCACGCGAACACAATTAGATACTATGTTTTATTATCCTAATTATTTATAAGAATCTATTAATCTAATTATTAGAATCATGTGCTGATGATGAGCAATAATTGATTTAAAAGGTTTTACTTTTTCAAAATTACATATATATATATATATGTAGAGGGTGTGTCTTATACTCGGCGCACTCATTTTATCAGACATATCGACTAGTTTGATATGAACCGTTCGATCAAAGATTAATGGCAAGATTTGAATAAGCAATTAAGGGGCAGCCTAAAAGGCTATCAAGCACCCCTCGTGATAGGATACAGGTAGAAAAATATTAAAACGCACGTTGTTTGAAGACCTGTTTAAATAAGAATAATATAATTGGCTCTCTTAATCTTCTTCCTACCAAAGTCATCCTCATCTCTTTGATGGTGAACTCCGGCCAATTCTCTGGCCGCAACTGGATAATCATCAGAATCGTCTTTGCAGCCTTCACCAACGCGATTTTGGTGGAGCAGCAAAAACAGCGACACCATCACCACCGTTGCCATTCGGTGGTTGAGGGTGAACTAGCAATGGCAAGCTTTGGGTGCTATATTTTTCTTTCACTTGATTTGCCACAAAATTGCTTCTTATTTTTATTTTATTTTGCTTTTGTTTCATTTTGTTTTCTTTTGCATAATTAATTTAAATATAAACTATACGTGTTTTAAAAAATGAAATAACACTCGTTAAAAAAAAAACAGTTGTAAAGGTATTCAAAAATAATACTTATAATAAATACATTTTTTAAAACGTTTAGATATAATTGAACGATTGAAATATTATTCATGTACGCATGATGCATAATAGTTATAGTAAGTCTTAACTAATAATGTAATTGACTAAACAATTTAAAAAATCCTTAAAAAAAAAAAAAAAAAACCTCTACCTATTTCAAAGACAATGTCATCCTTGACCATCGACGAGATCCCTCATCATCAACAAGATGCCCCCTACCTCTCCCTCCCTTGCCTGCAAGGTCCTAATCCTCACCTAGCTATTCCTCATCCTCCTTTTTCTTCGAAACAAGAACAAATCTGATTGTCTTTTTTATTTTTATTTTTTGGGTTTTTTTCCTCTTTTTCTGTAGTTGTTTTACTCACTCTCATTCAAAGATGACATTGTCTTTGTCAACCGCGACGGCCCTCGTCATCACCAATGATAGTCGTGACATTGTCTAGACATTGTATGGCCTGATTTGAACACCAATGATAGTCGTGACATCGTCTAGACATTGTATGGCCTGGTTTGAAGAAGGCCTTCATCATCAGGAGAGAGAGAAAGAAAGACAGGCGGATAGTTGTTGGGTTTGGGGGGCCATCTTGTTGGTGGTGGGGAGGGGGCGATTCTGGTCGGGGCGGAGGATGGAAGGTTGTGGTGACGATTCCAATGGATGGGGGGGATATTTTGTTGGTGAAGGTCTTACTGGAGGAGGGCTATTCCAATGTAGGGGCGGAGGGTGGAAGGTCGAGGGTAGATTCTTATGGGTGGGGGTGCAAAGGGTGGTCGTTGGTGGAAAGATTGAGTTTGTTTTTTGTTTTTTGTTTTTTTTGATTTATTTTTTGATTTCTTAAGGTCCGTTTGTTTGACATATTCAAAGTTGGAAAATGAAAAAATTTTCATTTTAAGAAAAATCAACCTTCTTAAATTTTCGTATCAGAACATCCAAAATTTTTCATTTTTGAAAAACGGAAAAAGAGCTCTCTAGACAAAAAAAGTTTTCACTCATCCAAACAACTTTTCACTTTTAAAAAAAATTCAAAACAACTTTTTATTTTTTATATCTAAAAATTTTTCATTTTCCAAAAATAAACCTCTTATCCAAACGAAGGGTTAGTATATAATTCTATCAATTAAGAGGCACCATATATGATTATATACATTAAGCATCTTAATCCTTAATTACGTCTTTATAGTTTATATATAAAAAAAAAAAAAAACCTATTGTAAATACTATTTTTGTGTTCCCATCTTCACTTCCCCTTAAAAAATAAATAAATAAATAAATAAAACCTCAAACGTCACAAAGGAGATGTAGGAGACGACGCCTAAGTAAGCATTATAGGATATTATTCTGACTGGGCCATTCAGCAACTCTTTGGAGGATCCTCTTAAAATCTAGAGTCGGATTATGTTTCTCCATCAAATTTCGAAAACTTAAAAAAAAAAAAAAAAAAAAAAAGGGAAAAGATAAGAGAGAGAGAGAGAGAGAATTGGATGAAAATGACGGCTCGTAGCATATGTTTGACACACACATTCAAACTGCATTACATTTAAATGCAATGTAATTTTCCTCCAAATACAAAAACATTTCATTCAAATACCAATCACATCACATTTTAAATCCAATACAATTACTATTCATTATTTCACTTTTTCTATTATTTTTATTAATTACATCATATATTCTTTTTCTCTCTCTTTTTTTTCTCTCTACTTTTACCTATCACATCACATATTTATTATTAAAATATAATTCAAATACTTTTCAACCAAACACACATTGCATTCAAATACAATGCTAATACTTTTTCTCCAAACAAAAATTATATTCAATGCATTTCATTCAAATACAATGTAAATAAAATGCGTTCACCAAACGGATCAGTAGTCTTGCGTTCAAGCCTCCTCTAATCTGTGCGGTTGAACAACTGAGCTTGTCTCTTTCAGAAACGCCAAACTTGTGCCCCAATTCCTAGTTCGACTTCTTTGAGACTGTGCTGGAACCAGAGGCCACGCATTTACAAATCTTTTGCGGTGGTAACAAATTTTATAAAATCGTAATATCAAATAAAATAAACATAATAATTAAATTATAAAAAAATTATAATATTAAATAAAATAAATATAATAATTAAATTATAAAAATAACGAAGAATGTGTGAAACATATAGAATATAAAATTATAAATTTGATTTTTATAAAAATATAATTTTATTTTTAACAAATATGATATATATTTTTCAAAATTTTACAAATATGATATTGATATTGATATTTTTTTTTTTTGTCGAAGATCGTCCAAGTTGATTTTTAGTGGTGGTGAGCTGACCGTAAGGACAAGTGATTTGTTCAGACGCGCGGTTCCACCCGACCCCACTACAATATGATTCGTTGCAAGTTTAAACGTCCATCGTGTCTTCTCACTCCCAAGTGTTTTCCATCCGTACCAAACTCTTCATTTTCCACCGTACAAGGTAGTGACTTCTAAAAATGAAAATTGAAATGCCTTTTTGTTTTTGTTAATAAATTGAAATGGATGTTGGTGACCCTCTTGGCCCACTAAAATAATGGCAACGGAAGCCACATGGAACTTTGTTAGCCACAATTTTTAGGCAAAAGAAATTCGATTATTAACTACCCTTCCAGCCTAAGTAATTATGCAAAGCAAAAGTTCGACGGCAAATAGAATGGCAAATGAAAAGTCTGCTCCCCGGCGTAATAAAAACGAGTTAGATACATTTGAAAAGAAGTTATGAGACATTTTAGACGTGTGAATACCAAAAACGCATGGCCTTTTTTTGAAAAGGAAAATTATTATTTAAAATAAAAATATATAAACATCAATATTAAAAATAAAATAATCATATGATAAAAAAAAAAATATATCGCTCAATTAGGATCAATTCATCTAATAAGTCTGGTGAGGAGGACATAAACTTAGATCTGATAATGGGAAATTCGTTAGTTAACTCGATAATCTTATAATTGAGTATATACAAAATTGTTTTTTAAAATATATCTACAATTGATAGAATAGTTTGATTAATCGAAAAACAGTTACTCACTACACGGAGTTCGCAGCAAACTCTACTTAGTTTTAGTATTAACAAAACTAACAGATTGATATTATTAGAGAACAATTTAAGCCAAACACAAATACAAATATAAATCAGAGGTATAGGAACTATCTTATTTATTATAAAACTAAAACATAAATATAAAAATAAAATATGAATAAATAATAATATTGACTATAAAATTTTTGTCTACGTAAAACAACCACTCCATCACATATTGTAATTCAGAGGATATCGATCATATTCGATTAAAGGTAAGAGATTGTGACAAACTATACCGTATTTTAAAAGAGTTAAAAATTTGTTTTTTACATAATTTGAATTTGTCTCCTCGAAATTACATACATGTTAATTCAAAAAAGTGCATGTTGAAGAATTCTCCTCGATCTTTGTTCGAATCAATGGTTTAGATGACTGGTTTATCAAAATGACTTTCTTTTTATATTGGTTTTTCTTTCAAGTTTCTAATTATAATGTTGTTTTCAGTTTAATAAAAGACCAATTTATAATTGACAACTTAAGGTTTGTGAAGTTTGACAAATTGACAAAGTAGCGTTTTGATTTTTTTTATTTTAATAAATTAATAAATTACATATTATAATTGTAGAAATTTAGAAGAAGAAGAAGAAAAAGAAAAAAAAAAAAAAACTGCACTCGCCCATAAGTAGTGAAAGAATTTTTAATAAAATAAAATTAGAGATATTAACTTTAACTTTAATTTTAATTTTAATTTTAATTTTAATTATTGAATATTATTTTGTATATATAAATTATCATTTTTTAATAATAAATTTTTAAAACTAAAATATTCCAATTTACATATATACGTTTGTTGGTATTATAATTAATTTTTCTAACATTATTTTTTTAGTAGTTATAGGTAATTTTCATAAAAAAAATATAAGAGTTCTTTTTATTTTTATTTTTTGAGTTTAAGAATAGAAATTTAAAATATTTATCTTATAATAAAATTAAATTTAAAATTATTGTTAAATTACGTATAAAAAAATAAAAGTTAAAGTACTCAATACTTTAAACAAATTATATTTTTAATATTAAATAAATTTAGATAACAAATTTATTAAAATAAAAATGTAAATAACTTGTCATTTTTATTAGAAAGTTTCTTCTTAAGAAAAAATAAAAAAAATTATATAAAAAGCCTTAAAAATCTTATGCTATAAGATTCCACAAAAAAGATTCTTATTTATCAAAGGCATAATTAAACGTGAGGGAAAAAAAAAAAAAAAAAGGCCACCATTTATGTAAACCTTCCCTCTCCATAAGGTAGAAGAAAAACCGAGAGCCAAAAAATAGAAAACAAATAAATAAAAGCTTTCAGAAAAATGAAAATAGAGACTCCGAGGCGTGTGGTGAGCAGCAAGTGGGCGGCGACGGCGGCCAGCGTGTGGATCCAGTGCGTCGCTGGCTCATCGTACACCTTCAGCATCTACTCGCCGGCGCTGAAGACGAGCCAGGGCTACAACCAATCCATGCTCGACACCGTCTCCGTCTTCAAGGACATCGGCGCTAACGCCGGCGTCCTCTCCGGCTTCCTCTATGCCGCCGTCACCGCCGAGCGCTGCAGTCGCCGCCCGTCGGTGATGGGTAGGTTCGGCGGGCCCTGGGTGGTCCACGCCGCTGGCGCGGTGCAGTGCCTGGTCGGATACCTGTTCATGTGGGCGGCAGTGACCGGCGTCATTCATCGGCCGCCGGTGGCCGCGATTTGCCTCTTCATGTTCCTGGCGGCGCACGCGCAGACGTTCTTCAACACCGCCAACGTTGTCAGCGGCGTCCAGAATTTCTCCGGCTATAGCGGGACCATCGTCGGAATCATGAAGGTATCAATTGTCTTTTATTCTTGGATTAATGTTCCCATTTTTCCGGAAGGAGAGAAAGTGTAAGTGAAAGAAAAAAGAAAAGTCTTTATTTATTTATTTATTTATATTTATTATTATTATAGTTATTAGTATAATTATTATCAGGTTGAGAAATTCACCATTTTGTCTTCTTTGTTGAATTTATTAAAAAAAAAAAATCACAAAATCACAAAGTTTTCACTGTTCCCATGCGGTCCATCACATGTAACGTAAAATACTAATTTATCAATATATCATTTTTTTTGGTTGATATTTGTCAGTAAAAGTTAAAATAAATGTAACATATTAATAAAATTAAAATTAAAAAGTTTTCGACCACCCTTTTTGTGGACAAGATTGATGCTAAATCGGTTAAAAAAAAAAAAAAAGTCTAGGTAATAATTTAGGGGACAATATTAGTTTAGTAATTTGTGAAAGACATATAGAATCAACAAAGCATTTTGTTCGAACAAATAGAATATAGAACGAGAAATGGATGGTTTTGAGTCTAGTTATTAAGATGTGGTGGTGGTTCTTGGCTTATTGTCCAGGCGTGCGACAATACATCCGCCTCTGTACTAGATATATGGTTAGTATACACGGTATGATACAAATATCTGTGGACATCTTGTTCTTGACTGTGAAATGTCTATGAACATCGCTAGCAAAACAAGAAGACAAATTTATTTATGCATTTTTCCAAGCCAAATTTGTGTTTTGTGTGACGACTTGTTTGTCTAGCTCTTATGAATGCAAGAGCCAGCTTTGCGAATCCGACGACGAAAGTTGAGCTGTCTGCGATGCCTGCTTGTCATTTTCCTCCTCTTGTACCGTTTAAAGACTTGCGTAAGCATGTTTTTTTGGGTGCATTTGACGTTTAAATGGATATTTATGGATGTTCATGTTACTGTTGGACATGAGTGAAATCAGAAATGTGTAAAATATCACTGCACTGAGTTCTTACTTTGAGAGCTTGTTTGGTAGGAGGGACAGTGAAAGGAGGAATATAAGTGAGACTATTAATGGAATGTTTCTGGGACCTATAGTTGTTTGGTAAGAGGGAGAAAGAAAAGGGGATGAATTAAATGAGGGATTTCTTGGTACTCTCCTCCCTCTCTATTACCTTTTTTTTGTCATGTTTTCTTTGCGTCCTACCAAACACAACTAATCTAGTCTAGGGATGGATTTTATGTACCATATACCGGCATAAGTTTGTTACTATTTTTGTTATATATATATATGTTTATTTATCGTTACAAAAATGTTGCTATTGATAAATCCGTATGAAATATGATTCTAAATTTGTTCTTGTTCAGGGATTTCTTGGTCTTAGTGGGGCAATACTAGTTCAAGTCTACGACACACTATGCAGGGGCAAGCCAAGCACTTACCTTCTAGTGCTTGCCCTTTTGCCCACATTGATCTCCATCTTGCTCATGCCATTGGTGAGAATCCATGAATCAAGCACTGGTGACAACAAGAAGCACCTGAATTCTTTCTCCGCTGTTGCTCTGATCATTGTAGCTTATCTCATGCTTATAATTATCTTGGAAAATATCTTAACCTTTTCAACATGGGCACGCATTTCTAGCTTTGTACTTCTTCTGCCTCTACTCGCCTCGCCCCTTGGAGTTGCAATCAAAGCAGAGAGTGAAGGCCCGATTAAGAGAACCACAGAAACATCCTCAACCGAGAGTGATCCTTTGTTGGACAACAACTCTTACCCAACGACATCCTCTAAGATTTCTTCTGGTAAAAACCCTTTAGACTATGAAGAACTACCAACTTCGACCAACGATCAAGTGAAAGTCACTTCAGACGATGATATTTCGCTTGTTGAAGAAGTGGACATCAATCTCTTCCAAGCAATGCGTACTGTTAACTTCTGGCTGTTGTTTCTAGCTATGGTATGCGGAATGGGGTCCGGTCTTACTACCATAAACAACATGAGCCAGTTGGGACAGTCTCTTGGTTACACATCAATGGAGATAACTTCTTTTGTTTCCCTTTGGAGTATATGGAATTTTCTGGGTCGTTTTGGTGCTGGGTATATGTCGGATTACTTCCTGCATAATAGAGGATGGGCAAGGCCATTGTTGATTGCAGTCACTCTAGCAATTATGACTGCTGGCCACATCATCATAGCCTCCGGCTTTTCAGGAAATCTGTATGTGGGTTCGATCTTGGTGGGCATTTGTTATGGTTCACAATGGTCACTAATGCCCACAATCACTTCAGAGCTATTTGGCGTAAGACACATGGGTACTATTTTCAACACTATTGCAATAGCCAGTCCTGTTGGTTCTTATATATTCTCAGTAAGAGTAATCGGGTATTTATACGACAGAGAAGCTTCTGGATACACCTGCACCGGCACGCACTGCTTCATGTTATCCTTTATCGTCATGGCTGCTGTTGCTTGTTTCGGGTGTCTGGTTGGCATTGCCTTGTTCTTTCGAACCAGGAGGTTCTATCAGTTGGTGGTGCTTAGAAGATTACAGTATTCTTCAACACAAGGAACCTAGAATTTAATATTGGTGCTTTGTGTTGTGTGTTCAATTAAAAAGTAAAAGCAGAGGCGGTAACACGTAGACGGTTCAAGGAAGAGAGAAGCTTTTTGTTCAAAGAAAAGCGGAATTTTACTCTGGTATTGATCATCTACTTCTAGTCTATGCATGCGAGTCTCTTGTTTGTTTCACCGTGGAAAACACGATTGTAGCAGGAGTTTCATAAGTTTTGAAAGGAGACAAGAAGTTGGTTGCTGAATCCGTTAGTTAAAAAATGAAAGTCCTTACCGCTGGATATGCTAGCTGGTATTTAAATATTTGTCCACTATCTGAATTTGTTTGTAATATATGCACAATAAAGCAGAAAAAAAAAAGTCTTTTTAAAAATATTTTCAATATAGTGTGGCTAGTTTTACTATATTTGAGCATGTAAACTGTTCTTCATTATTCAATCCAAACATGTAGATCATTCAATATTCCTTCCATATCACAAATGCAATCATATGGGGGATATTCATGACATGAAGTCAAGTATGGGATTTTTGTAAATTATTTTGTGCTTTGCCTGAAGGTCCCTTGAGTACTTGCAGTGTAAATTATTTTTGGATTCCTTGGGTCCTGTTGGAGTTTGTTGAGTTCAGGGAGGTTGCGGTTTCATGGCTCGGAGCTTAGGAGTGGCGGGTGGTACTTTTGGTTTGGTCTGCTCCCCCTTGGAAGCGGTACAGTTTCAACATTGACACTGCCTTAGGTGAGAGGCATGTGGCTCTAGCCGCAGTGGCTCGTGATTCGGCGGGAGAGGTTTTGGCCATGTGGTGCAGATGGGCGGCGAAAGGGGAAGCTTAGAGACTGAAGCAGGGTGCGGAGTGTGGTTTTTGAAGGTGATGCGAAGCTTGTTTTCAAAGGGTTAACAAAACATAAATTAAAGAAAAAGAGAAATTACAGTAAATAAGCGTTCTCAGAAAGGAGTCCATCCTTTTCGTTATAGCAGGATTTTAAAATATTTATAATAAATATATTATTTATTAAATAAATAAAAATTTTATTAAATAAAAGATATATTTTTAAGATGTAAATAAATTATATATTTGATAAAAATATAAATATATTATTTAATTAATACAAAAGCTGATATGAATAGATTATTTAAACGATGAATATGTTATTGATTAGAATCTGTTATATTTATATTATAAATACGTTAAAAGCTGTTATTTAGGGTTGTTTAGCTCCTAAAAATCTTTTTTTTTTTAATTTCATCATTTTTTTATTATTTACATTTTTAAAATGTTACAGTAAACTTCAAATTTTAAAAATTTATAACTTTATATATACAAGTTTAAATTAGATATTTTTTTTAAAATTACATAGAATTTTAAGATGAACGAAATAATATTCATATTGATATTTTTTTTCTAAAAAAATTTTTTAAAATTTTTTATTTTTTCACCTCAAACAGTTTTTTTTTTTTTCTGAAAAACGTTTTTCAAAGTAATTTTTTTTCAATTCAAAAATAATGTCTCCAACCTCCTTCCCAAACTTCGTCTTATTCTCTTTTAAAGAAAACAGATTACTTTTTTAAATTTGAAAAGTAAAATGTTACAGGGGATATAATTTAGGACAATTTTTTTTTGTTTAATCCAAATTTTTTGTCTTTACGACTTTTTTTAACTCTTCCGAAAATATGTTATTACAGCTATTTCAGCTCTTTCGAAAAAGGGTAATTTTTACTCTGGAATTTTTTTATTTGACATTATCAACAGTTGTTACTATTACTTATTTGCTTGATTTTTCAATTGTTGCTGAAAATAATTCTGTATTGACGGTGGCAGATCATAATCAAGAGGTCACATGGCATGGGCTATGGAACGTGGAAGAAACTCTCATCGTTGACTTTAATACTCACAAGGCAACGAATCTGATTACTTTATCAAACGCTTATCAGATTTGACAAACGATAATAAAATTTTGCGAGAGACCACTGAATTTAGACACGGTTCTCAGAATTTTAGGACGTTTCTCGGTTTCAGAAGAGAATGGAGAATCAGAGCGAGCCTCATCTGAGCGCCAGCAAGTACTGGACGCTGACGGTGGTCAGCGTTTGGTTCCAGTGCAGCATCGGCGCGTCGCTTACCTTCGACATCTACGCGCCGGCGCTGAAGTCCGGCCTGCTCGGCTACCACCAAACCACACTGTCAGTCTTCAACCACGTAGGCGGCGACACCGGCGTCGTCGCCGGCCTCCTCTACGCCGTCTACACCCACAGGAAACGACGCCATACCTTGGTGACTGTGGCCGCGGCGGCGGTGCTGTGCTTCGTCGGATACTTCTTCATCTGGGCGGTGGCGGTGGCCGGAGTCATAAGCCGGCCGCCGATGCCGGTGATGTGCTTTTTCGTGTTCTTGGCGGGGGTCGGGCAGACGTTCTTCAGCGCCGTCAACGCCGTCTGCGGCGTACCGAGTTTCTCCGGCTATGTCGGGATAATCACCGGAGTGCTGAAGATAGTTGCAGTTACACGGATCCAACAATTTTTTTTAGGGAGGGCATTTAGCTAAGACAAATTCCTAAACTAAAGTGGAGTATTCTATTTTAATTATATTTAATAGATAATATAATTTTTTTAGATAAATAGTCTAAAATGTGTAATATATATGTTTCCATCAATATTTTCATTTGCTCTTCCTCCCTCTTTCGCTCCTCTTCCTCCGCCCCTTTCTCCCCACTCTTCATCCTTCTCTCTCCTCTGCTCTCGACTGAGACCTCATGAAATTATAGATTATAATACGATGATGAAGCAAGGATTATATAAATAATATTTTAACTATTTAATTATATCTAAACAATTTAAAAATAACTCTATTGATCGAATATTCAAATATGAATGTACCACAACTTCACCTGCTTTTAATTTCAAATCCTTAATTTAACAAAAAGTTTGTAAAATGAGATATTTTGCCATAAATAAGAAAATTCAGATTGTAAATTGTTAAAATTAGAAGTTTGAGTGGTAAGTGGCTAAAGTTTGGTGCTATCACCTTATTATCAATGGGTTGGTGCAGCGGCAAAGATGTTTTTTACTCTTTTCAGGCCTTAGGTTAGGTTATTTCCTAAATTAGGCATTTGACAACTCTAATACATAGAAGGTCTTGTACGGCCAATATATTTTGTAGTGTAGGACCAATGACGGTTTGTATGAACCTGAGCTTATCTTTTGAATAAAATTGGGTCTGGGTTTTTCAATTTATTCGTAGATTCTAGAATTTATTTTAATAGACGATGAGAATGAAACAAGATGACATAAAAAGGATCTCTTTTTGTTAAAAAATATATATATATATATTGTTATATTGAGGCCACTCATTCTGATATAGCCTTTTCGAGGTAACATCTTTGTATTTTATTTTATGCTTTGCTTTTAAGTGCTAATTTATGGTTTAGTACTGCTATATTTAAATAGTACTATGGCTGCGTAGTTTTCACAAGTTCTATTACTGTTCTATTTGAATTAATTAGCTCTTATCAACTAGAGAAGCACGAGTATGATCAAACATCTAGAAGGGCAGTACGTGGACTGGCATTTTTGTTTGACAAATGAGACTCCCAATTGCTAAAGGGCCAGTGTGAAATTGATTCTAACAATTAAGGCTTAAGACTTAACAAGAGTTTGATTAAGGCTTTGCCCAAACCTTAAAATCAGTTTAACAAATAAAAAAGTGATTAATGCTAAAAATGAATACCTTAATTTGTGGTGAAAGAGGAAGCTATACCTCTTGTTTAGGCCATGTAGTTGGCTACTGAAGTTGGGGTGAGGAGTGTGATTATTGAAGGTGATGCCAAGGATTTAGTTTACTCCTCTACTTTGCTGGGTGGTTCAGTGCCGTAGAAGATAGAGAATTTGAGATTCATTACAATGCGATGCTTTTGACCTAAAAGAATGGAAACGTCCCTCCATTTGGATTTGGATGGGAGTTTTGTTTTTGAAAAATGTTTTTAGCCATTTTGTTTCCTGATTTTAGTCCTGTTTGACATTACTTTTAGATGTTGTTTTTAGATTATTAAAGAATCTATATAATATCGTTTGATACTCTTCTTCGTTAGAGTAGAATGTTTTGCGTTATTAAATTTATCAGCTATTACATTTTTAATAATTAATTATGCAGATCATAATTTGATTTGTGGATATTTTTGATTTATTATTTCCATTTAACTAAATTTTTTTGAGTTGGATAGAAGTATGTGTGCTTACCAATCATTTTTTTCCTCAGTTCTACTAATTACTGTTCAGTATTTAATATTTCATTTAGCATGAATTCTGCAGATTTTTCTATTAGCGTGTTATAATTAGTTTAGACTTCTTTTCACCAAAAATTTTGGTGCTTTCTAGCATCCTTAGTTTCTCATAATCAATATTTAGTGTGTTAATCAACTTTTCAACCTTCTGAAACACTCATTAATGCGCTTGTAAATTTTTAAAGTGAACAATACGGATAAAAAATCATTTAAAAATTAATTTAACAGTTAAATATTATAATTCCTACTTATAATGAAAAAAGGGTAGTTCATGCTATACAAATTCTCTAGCTATATGGTAGAATGCTTGCTGCATATTTCGTAGACACCATCCATTGTAGACACTAAAGTTTTACCCATTGTATTCAAAATTTGATCTATAGTCGACAATTTTTTAAATAAGCTTTCTAAAAAAGTGAAAACAAATAAAAAAATTTAAAACAAAATATTGATGCTCGACCATTCTTTTTTCATTAGATACATTGTTGAACAATTGGACAATTGAAAGATTGTTGATGTAGAATACGATCAGGAATATAATTACACCATTTTGAATAGTTGAATTTTAAAGATATATTTATCCTTTTAGGATTTATTTAAGATTTAGTTTATCTCCTAGCTTTTTTTTTTTTTTTTTCCTGAAGATATCTCCTAGAATTTTTTAGAATATTAGGAGTTTGATTTAGAGTATTAGGAATTGGATTTTCTTTACCATTTGATATTAAAATTGAAATTGCTTTGCGATTACTAGCATAAATTGTAACTCCACTTAAAGGTATAAAATTCAAATCTCCCATCCCGAGTTCAAAAAAATTGAAATTGCTTTAAGATTTCTGTCTTATAAATAAGGTCGATTTTCCAAAAATATATGATAGCTTAAAAAATAAAATAAAAGAAAAGAAAAGAAAACCAAATAGAACCAGAAAGTATTTTTTTATAATTATCCCCATAAACCAAGTTAAAGGCTAAACGAAGACAACCAAGCAAAAAGGAAACTACAAAAACTATATTCTCTCAATTGTATCCAAAGTAAAACTTTCTTTTTTCCTTTGAAAACGTGTAAAATAACAATATAAGATTATGATAGCCATCACGATAAAGATTCATAATCAAACTAGGATTTCTTTTTTTCTTTTAGGCAAACTTGGAGTCAAATTGCTTTATAATTGTTAACACTATAAATAAGGTGAAAGCCTCAACAAAATTCATACGACTAGCCTAGCAAGTAAGTATGGCTCTTTGACAGAATCAATGTTGTTTTCTTTATTGTCGCATCTACATCAATAACTGTCTTGGATTATATATATGTCGTTATCATGACTATTTCTTAGACTGTTATTGATGTACCTGCGATGATAAAGAATATAACAACACAATTAATTGGCTCATCAACAAGATTGTAATCCTTATATTTTCTGGTTTGGGGAATGTAATTTCTTTATAATTTAATAAGTATTCTAATTTCCTGTTATTATTTGTTTAAAGATATATCTATCCTTAATGATTTATTGAAGATTTTGTGTCTCTAATCTAATTCTTTAGAACATTTGGAGTAATATCCTCTTTAGGATTTGAAATTAGAATTAGAATTAGAATTATTTTAAGATTTGCCTCTTGCAAATAAGAAACTTATGTTTAAGTGTTAATTACAAAGCATGATTAATGAATAAAATATTAGGGATTGGATTTTCTTTTGAGATTTATTGTTGATAAGTGTGTTTTTTTCTTTGGTTTGCTGGCAAAATAGAAAAATAGATGGCACTTTTTTTTTGTTTTATAAAACAGATGGCAATTTTAATTTTAAAGTCAAATTTTCAATTATATGCGGCGACTTAAAAAAAAAAAAAAAGAACTAGAAAGTATATGTTTATAATTATTCCTATAAAAAAGGTTAATGGCTAAACGAAGACAACCAAAAAATAAGGAAACTACATTCTCCTTCAGCAAAAAAAGAAAAAAAAAAAAAAGGAAACTATATTCTCACAATTGTACCCAAATATATATATTTTTTATATATTTTGAAAATGCATAAAATAACAATTTAAGGGGACGTTTGGTAAACGCATTGCATTTTGATTGTATTTGAATGAAATTTGTTTTTAAAATGTTGTATTTGGTTGAAAAGTATTTATTTTGTATTTGAATAAAATGTGTGTTTGGATGAAAAGTATTTTAGAATTGAAAAGTTGATGTGATTGATAAAAGTAGAGATAAATAGTAAAGTTGAAAAGTTGATGTGATTGTTTTAAAAATGTTTTAAATAGTAATTGTTTTCGTAGCACTGTTATAAAATTTGTGTTTGGTGTAAAATTATATTATATTTGAGTAAAATTAAAATGAAATATTTTCCCAAACGTCCCCTAAGTATTTGATAGCCACTAAGATTATTCCTTCTCAAACTAGCATTTATATTTTCTCTATAGGCGAATGAGGTCCCATTTTATAAAAACTCGATTCGAATTGTTGTATGATTCTTAACATAATACATAAAATGAATGCCTTCGCAAAATCATAAAACCAGCCTAGCTAGTAAGTATGGCTAATGGCTCATTGAGAATAACAATGTTGTTTTCTTTATTATTGACATTTATGTCAACAATTTCCTTACATTATTTATGTCGTTTCCATGACTATTTCTTTAGACAATTGTAGATGTACATGGTAACGATAAAGAGTACGATTACACAATCTAATTAGCTCGTCATATAATTGCAAGTCTTCGTTTTCAACCTCTTCCAAACATGAAAGGTACATTTTTCTTTTTTTCTTTCTTTCGTATTTGCACTTGGAGATTTTTCACTCCATGCCTTGGAATAATTTTAGGTTGGTTATTAAATTTACTAATATAAATTTCATATTCATTATTCGAGCAAAACTATTTTTTTGTGAAGTATTTGATGTGTTGTGTTGTATATTTTATATATACTTTTTAGTATGATACGATTCATTGGTTGTCTCTTAGTTATAATACTACTCCATTCTTCCTTTTCCTAGAATTATGTAGGCAGATTATATATATTAGCATGCTATAGCTGGCTACATTTTTTTTTTCTGGAATTTTCTAATTTCTAATGTTTTTAGGAGAGAACACAGGAATGTGAAGAAAAAGAAAACATAATAAGAAGGGATTATTTTCGGTTTTATTATATTTAATACCACATTTGAAATTTTGTTTATATAATTGAAATATATTTATATATTGTAGTAGTAGTATGAACTGTAAGGGTACCTATCATACGTGCTTCACATTGTTCGTTTTATTATTATTATTATTATTTTGGGATATTGCTTGAACTTCTATGTATTATTCATTATTGCTGCAACGAAAACGTACTTTTCAGTTTTCCTTTATCTTGAACTCTGTATGCTTATTTTTTTAGTGTGCTACGCTGATACGATACCACTTCGACCTAAACAACCCAGGAAGAACGATGTAGAATAGGTTTAGGATAATTAGAATTAGAATTAAAATGAATTTAAGATTTGCCTCCTACAAATAAGAAACTTAGGGGCGTTTGGTAAACGCATTACATTTTGATTGTATTTGAATGAAATTTGTTTTTTGAATGTTGTATTTGGTTGAAAAGTATTTGTTTTGTATTTGAATGTAATGTGTGTTTGGATGAAAAGTATTTTAGAATTGAAAAATTGATGTGATTGGTAAAAGTAGAGATAAATAGTAGAATTGAAAAGTTGATGTGATTATTTTAAAAATGTTTTGAATAGTAATTGTTTTCGTAGGACTGTTGTAAAATTTGTGTTTGGTGTAAATTGTATTGTATTTGAGTAAAATTAAAATTGAATATTTTCTCCAAATGCCCCCTTATATTTAGTTCATTTAAAAAAAATAAGTAAGAACACAATAAAACGCAGAGGAACCTTAAGAAAAATATAGTAAAAACCGATGTTCGGTACAATAGTCTTAAGGCTTTATATTGAAAACCGTGACTTTTTTTTTCTTAATTTGAGAGAATTTATAGTATATTGGGAATAAAGGTATTAAAGAGTTTATTCTTTTCTTAATTACCATGAAATTATTTACCTTCTAGTAATTCAATACATAATAACTTCAAAAGTTTAACAATTTCAATATTAAATGTAGACATTTAAGCTCCCTTTTTTAACTTTTAGGGGGCGTTTGGTAAACGCATTGCATTTTGATTGTATTTGAATGAAATTTGTTTTTTAAATGTTGTATTTAGTTGAAAAGTATTTATTTTGTATTTGAATGAAATGTGTGTTTGGATGAAAAGTATTTTAGAGTTGAAAAGTTGATGTGATTGGTAAAAGTAGTGATATATAGTAAAGTTAAAAAGTTGATATGATTATTTTTAAAATGTTTTGAATAGTAATTGTTTTCGTAGTATTGTTGTAAAATTTGTGTTTGGTGTAAAATTGTATTATATTTGAGTGAAGTTAAAATGAAATTTTTTGCCAAATGTCCTGTTAATGATTGTCAACTATTACTTTTTAATAGATGCTTGAGCTTCCCCTCTAATGTCTAATATGGTCTCAGATAAACTTCTACCTTATAGCTAAGTTGCCTTCAAAATTATAATAAGTAAACTTTTACCTCTTTGCTAAATAGACTTCTACTATATAATAAGTAGACTCCTACTTTATTTGTTAAGTATGTTTTTATCTAGATAGACTTCTACTTTAGCACAGGTATGGATAGACTTTTATTTAAGAAAGAGCATAAGTAGACTTCTATCTGGATTTGGGCTTAGGTTCGATCAATTATTAAAAATTTTATATTATGATGAAAATATCACTTAACATTATTCATTAGGTGTTTGATGAATATTACATAATAATTTGATGAATTTGTTTGATGATTTAATAGTATATATAAGCATATTTACGTATACAAGTATATATAATTGAAATATTAGGTGTATTTCATATATTTTATGTATGTAAATTATACACATGTATTACATATGTATATACATATATAAGTTATATATATATATATATGTTAAGTTAAGTTATATACACACATGCACACCTAGTTTTAAGTTAGGCATATTAAACGGCAAAGAAGCAAAAAAAAAAAAAAAATCAATCAACATAATCATTAAATAATCCATTATCACCAAACAAACACCATTATTAATCAAACCACTTTCACTAAATAAGCACCGTTATTAATCAAACCGCTCCCACCTAACAAACACCATTATTAATCAAACCTTTTCTTTTCTTTAAACAAAATAAGGATTCACTTCTCCTTAAACCACTCATCCGGACCAAGAGGTTACAAGAAAAAAAAAATCAATTAAAACCAAAGAAAGAAAGAGAGCAAGAGGGAAAGCTTGAAGAATTATGAGAAGAGTGCATAAAAAAAAAAAAAAGAATTGTAAAGAGTCCCAAGAATTTAACAAACCGTATTAGAGGTAATTTCCTATTTTAAGAATTATTGTTAATTATTATGTGTATGTGTTTTATACATAGGTTTGGTGTTGAATTTTTTATGGATGAAATTTTAATGTGTATTTTTGGATTTTCATATTGCTGAAAAATTCTAGATTTTGTTTCCAAAATCTCACACACTATTTAATGGTCCAAACAGACTCCGTATTTAACAATTTTGTATCATTAGAAACCCCTGGATGTCTACTTTCTTTTAAGATTTGTTTGGAATATTTGGAGTTACGTGTGAATTTTAATGAATTTTTAAAGAAGTAGAGGTTTAACTACTAGTTTTTATAAAGTTTTATTATTAGAATTCAAAACAGTTTTTGAAGTTCTTAATAGACTTCGTTTTTAGCAAATTAAGTGTTGTTGGAAAGCCGTAAATATCAATTTTCCTTTGAGACCAGCTTTAGGTCATTTAAAGTTTTATATGGTTTGTTATGAATTTTTGAATAGATAGAGATCTAACTGTCAATATTTATAAAGTTTTATGATTAGATTTCAAAACTATTTTTGAAGGTAGAAAAAGATTTTGTTTTTAGTCAATTAGATATCGTTGAAAAGCCTAAGATGTCAACTTTCTTATGAGACTAGTTTCAGATCGTTTGAAATTTTGTACGAATTTTTATGAATTTCTAAAGAGATAAAGGTCTGACTATCAGTTTTCTACATTGTGAAATTATTATTTTTTATTATGATTCAATGTTATTGGATGATGAAATCAATCTCTTTAGATGCTATTTTAAGCTGATAGATATGTTAATGGATTATTATGACCTTTTAGTAATTTTTCATATTAATTATTTATGGCATGAATAGTTTTAAAAATGAGCACCCAAGAGCTTCAATCATCGCGTCACTGTCGCAATATTTAAGAGGTTAAGTAAGGCGATTGTGTAAATACACTCTCACCAACAATATGAATTTATAATTAAGAAGTATATATATTATTGATGTTGATGATAATATTATGTTTAATCTTATCTTATTACGGTGTTTTGATAAAAAGTAAGTATATATATTTTTCTGTTTTAAAATGGCGTTGTACACCCTTGATGTTGATGGTGACTGGTGAGCGGTCTTTTGTCTAGTGAGCGGACTTATCGTTACAGTTGATTTGGGATTTGCTATCCCATTCCTTCCGTGACTAACACGCTATGTACAACGCCGGGCCCAATATGACGGTATTTTAAAGTTAAAATTTTTCAAAGATATTTATATTTATAATGACGTATACAAGATGTTGATGATGAAGATGAGGATAGTGATGATAATGAAAATGAAATGAATATTTTTTTTATTTAAGTTTGTGGGATATAAGTGTCTTACTAAACCTTATTTATATAAGTTAATTTATGTTGCAAATAAAGGAAAAAGTAAGATGCAATGATGGAGAAGCCTGGAATGAAAGCGGAATGATGTGTAATGAGAAAATAGGAGAAACAATCTTGTATCGTTTATATTTAAGTTTTAATAAGTTTTCAAACATTAATCATGTTTATATTTTTTTACGAAAGATTATGTCTGGATTTTTCTTAATTTTATTTTACTATATGGGTTTTACTAATTATAATAAATACGAAGTTTAGTTTGATGAAAAAAAAACTACTTGGAAAAAATTTATTCATTTTTTTAACTCAAGAATATTAGTCAAATCTTATTTTTTCCACAAATTTTATTACAGATGAATGCCTAAAAGCAAAGGTAATTGTAACAGTCCGTGAAGAGTCACTACAAAGTTCCCCTCCAGGGAGTTTTAGGTTCATTTTTTTTCCCGGTGGACAAACCAATCGTTGAGATATTTTTCTAGCCAAAACTCTTGTTAATTTTCTTTAAATTATAATTTTTAGTAGGTTGAAATTTAAATACAAATAATAGATGCTCATAATTTTCCAGAAAATTCTTAAGTTCAAATCATAGTGTTAAGACTGTCAGTTTGAATTTTTTTTAAATGGTGATTTGACAATTGAGTTTATATGCTTTTAAACATATGTAAAAAGCTTTAGATTTGAATAGAAAATGTTAGAAATATTATAGAATATGAACTATAATGTATATGTATGTGTTTCAAAATTTTTAGAAGGAAAAAAATGATGTTAGATGGTGATTTTGTTAAAATTGACAAAAACTTTCAAGTTTTGAATTTATGAAAAAATAAATACTTTATGAACAAAATTAGACTTTTTCATAAACATAAAAAATTTAAATAACGTATAGATCAACAATATCCTTGAGGAAAGTTTTGCCAAATTTATTTTTTTAAGTGAAAATTTTTCTCACAGTTTATCATCGATTATGCTATCGGTTTCCATGTTTTTTCATTCAATCCTGCATTCAAAATCCAGCAGGTGAATTTCATTGATCCTTGAGATATATTTACTGCAGCCATTCTTAGTGTTTGTTTGTTAAAATACAGATTGATTATGAGATGATTTGTTGATTGTTACGTTGTTGGCAATTTATAATAAAGTGAAGAATGACAAATTGTCATCATCTGTTAATTGGTCTTGTAATTTTAATAGATTACGGTAACAAAAGTAAATATGCAAGTGTGGAATGTAGAAAAGCTCTCAATTATAAGTTTTTTTTTTTTTTTTTTTTGAATTTGAGTTGAAGATATTTGAATTTTTTATTTTATGGTAAAATCAGATGCCTAATTAGCGTAAGGAGGTTATGTTTACAATTATAAGTTCTCATGTGTTTTTTCTAGTTGTTGTCGTTTCTCTAATTTCTGTTGTCTTGTGCAATTTCATAGTATTGTATACATTTAATGTCTTTTTTTTCTTGTCGTGATTTTTTAGATTGATTCCTTTACGTTAGTGGTTGTCATTTTGTCGCCTACTGTGGCCGATGAACATAAGCTTTTCTCAGTTGTTTTCTCATTTGTTGTCGTTTACTTTTCTCTTGTCGTTTCTTCGCTTCCACCTTTTCAATTTTCCGTGTCATAAGTATAATTTCTCACTTCTTGATGTTTTTCAAGTTTCTTTTTTTCTCCACTGCCGTCTTTACTTATTTCCTTGTCGTTTCTCTTGGACATCGTTTCTATTATTGTCGTTTTTGTCACGTGTTTAAGTTTTGTTTTGTTTTATGCCCATTTCCTGTCGTTTGAACATTTATTTGGTTTCACTTTCCACTTGCACTTCAATTGCTTTTATGATAATTTTAATATCTAAATTTTTTTAAAATTATTTTTGGGTAGAAATCAGACCTTTTTATTTAATTCGAGAAATAGAGCTTCAAACTTTACACTTTTTAATAAAATTAAATATAAAATTAATATCAAATTATATCTACAATCACAATTCACATGTTAAATTTTCACATTTGAATACCAATATACTCAATGATAAATGATCCTCTTTTTATTAAAAAAAATAAATTAATAAATATAATCAAGTGTTAACTCTTATCTAATAAAATAATAATAATTTAAATATGTTATAAATTGATGCTCAAACTTAAACCCAACATTTTTCTTGATTATTTGATCAACAACTTTCATCCTAATCAGGGGAAAGCTAGGGGTGCAAGGGGGCAATTGCTCCACTTGAAATTTTTTGTTTGTCTATATTTATCTCAAAAATTTTATAAATTTTATATTTTATCCTTACTAAAAATAAAAAATCCTCATATTATCTCTATTTTACTTTCATTAATAATTAAAAATTTTCACGTACCTTCATTAAAATTAATTTTATAAAAAAAATTTATAATTTTTCTATTTTATTCTTATTAAAAATTCTCATATAAATCTATAAAAATTAAAAATTCTTACACAATCTCTATTTTTTAATGTACACTTTATTAAAATGAGACATCTAGTAAACGTATTATATTTGCATTACGTTTAAACGTAATAAATTGAATGTATTTTATATTTGAATGAAAAGTATTTGAATGTAATGTGTATTTAGATAAAAAGTATTTAAATTGTATTTTAGAGTTAAAAAATTGATATGATTAATAAAAATAGATAAAAAAATAAACAGAAAATATAATATGAATGCAAAAAAAAATTATTTTCAAAATATTTTAAAATAATAAATATATTTAAAATACTGTTAAAAAATATTATATTTAAATATAAAAATTTTACGTTTAAATAAAAATTATATCATATTTAAACATATTATAAGGGGTCGTTTGGGGGCTGTCTCCGACCTCTAATTTTTCACTTTTTTCCAAAACTTTTTTACTTTTTACTATTTACATCTCCAAAACGCTACAGTAAATTCCAAATTTTAAAAATTCATAACTTTTTGTATACAAGTCCAAATGAGATGATTTTTTTTTAAATTGCATAGAATTTCGATAGGAACAAAACAAAATCCATATTGATATTTTTTTTCTAAAAAATTTTTTAAAATTTTTAATTTTTCACCCTAAACAGTTTTTTCTCCCAAACATATTCTCCAAAACCAACTTTTTTCTAAACCCCAAAACCACATCTCCAAAACCTCCCCCAAACTCCCCCCAAATTTAAACCTATAAACAAATGACCGGTAACTTTCTATCTTGATCGTGATTCACCGAAACCAAAAAAAAAGAAAAAAAGAAAAAAAATCATTCAACTCAAGTCCAAACATCGGATCCACCCATAGCAGTAAACCCAAGAAGCTGACAGGTGTAGATTACAAACCTCGCCAGATCACAAGTGTCCCTTTGCCACTCATCAGCTACCAACAACTTCAGAAAAACAAAAATCACTCAAGTAAATGTGCAAGGGGATAAAAAAAAAAAAAAAAAAACTCCAAAACCCAAAAGAAAAAAAAAATGGCGGAAAGTGTCATCCGCAGCAAATGGGCATCGACGGCGGCGAGTATTTGGATCCAGTCGACGAGCGGCTCTCTCTACACTTTCTCCATCTACTCCGACTCCCTCAAGGCCTCTCAGCGTTATGACCAGTCCACCCTCGACGCCGTCGCCGTCTTCAAGGACGTCGGCGTCAACTGCGCCATCCTCTCCGGCCTCCTCTACTCCGCCTCCGGCGACGGCGCTGGGCCCAGGGTCGTCCTCCTCGCCGGCGCGGCCCAGTGCTTCCTGGGCTACTTCCTCATGTGGGCCGCCGTCGCCGGCCTCATCTCTCCCCAACCGCTCCCCGTGCCGGCCGTCTATCTTTTCATGCTCGTCGCAGCCCACGGCCAGGCCTTCTTCAATACGGCCAATGTCGTCACTGGTGTCAGGAACTTCCCTTCTTATAGTGGTACCATTGTTGGTATCATGAAGGTAATTTATATATATATATAATTTTCTTGTGGTTTTCGTTGGAAAGTTTTTAGTACTTTTCTTTTATGATTCTCCAAACTGGTGGTGAAAATTAACTGGGTTATGTTACAATCACGTTTAGAATGGTTAAGAATTTCTGATTCTGTTTCTGCTATAAAAATTATGAACTAAAAGCAGGCTTACCAAATGACGGTTTATGACTGAAATTCTCTTGCAATTACTTTGAGCTACAAAAGTAATCCCAATAATTTGTGTCACCCTATAAATTTATAGGGTTAATTTAAATTTTAGGTCTAGAGAGATATACATTGTCTCATTTTCCACTTTAGAAATGTCACTTATCAAACGCTTCACTATTGGTCCACATGTGACAAAATGTTAAAAAATATATATATATATATATAATAGACTGAAGCACGTGGAGAGAGTGATTTGTTAAAATGAATGTTTGGTAGTTAATTGAGGGATGAATTGAATTGAATTTATGTTACCGAATTGATCAACATTTGAAAAAGCACAATTTTAAAATAGTTGGATAACATAAATCCAGTTCAATTTAGCCGCCTACTTGACATTCCTACATTCATTTAATATAGTTACACCTCACCCACCTATCACATGAGCCTTAGGTGCTTCATTCCACATTTTTTTAAACACTTTCTGTATAATAGGGAAGGACCAACAGTAAAAGTTTGATAAGTTTGGGCACCAATAATGTGACATTTTAAGTTTTAGTACGCAACGTGAAACAATGTATATTTAAGGCTAAAACTAAAATTAACCATAAAGTACATCATGATAATTGTACTCACATTTGTTAATTATGTCCCAAGACATGTAGAGAGGAATTCTTGTAATTTATGGTGGCGTTTGGTATTGTTTTTGAAATGTTTTCTGTTTTCAAAAAAATTGAAAATGAGAATGTTTTGAAAACTGTGTTAAGATCATTTTTGAAACTGTGTTTGGTTATGTTTTCTGAGTGTATATTTTGAAAAACATAAAAATGAAACTTTGTTTGGTTATATTTTTTCAAAACCCATTTCATTTTAAAAAAACCCAAAAAACACAATATTTTTTGGAAATGAAAACAAAAAGTGAAAACAACTTTTTTTCGTTTTCAAAAAACCCAAAAAAACAACATAGTTGAAAACGGTGTTTTCGAAACGATTTTGAAAACGTTAAATAAACAAACGCTATTTTGAAACTGTTTTCATTTTCTGTGTTTTTGAAAATGGAAAAATCATTGTCAAGAACAAAAACAAACGCCCCTCTATAATTCTCAATTCCATCGCATATCGTTTTGGCTTTTCAATTGGTAGAAAATCTTATGCAATTTAGGACCAACAAATTCTTATCTAGTAATGTAGTTGAATTTATGTTTACTAACATCACAGGTTGAAGCTACTTTCTTGCTGCCATGTTAGGAAATTATGTTGTGATATTTTCTTTTCCTGGTTAGGGGTTTCTTGGCCTGAGTGGAGCAATATTAGTACAAGTATATGAAACGTTTTTATTCAATAAGCCCGCCTCATATCTTCTCATGCTGGCATTGTTGCCAACGATCAATACCTTGTTGCTTATGTGGTTTGTGAGGATCCATGACACGAGTGAAGGAGCTGAGAAGGAGCACCTTAATAGTTTGTCATTAATTGCTCTACTTATTGCTGCTTATCTTATGGTTATCATAATAATCGAGCACGTTGTTACTTTGTGGTTGACCGTCCAAGCCTTTTCGTTTGTTGTACTTATCTTGCTACTTGGCTCACCTCTTTGTGTGGCAATAAGAGCTTGGAAAATGGAGTCTGATAGGATTTCACATACTTTGCGTATTGAGGAGGAACCACTAATGCTTGACCCAAATCAACGGGGTACTGAAAAGATGTTTGCAAGACAAGACTCTGACCAAAAGTCATTGAATACTAATGATAATAGTACTCTGCAATTAGGAGAAAACTTGAACCTGCTTCAAGCCATGCGTGTTATGGACTTCTGGATTTTGTTCCTTGCTATGGCGTGTGGTTTGGGCTCTGGTCTTGCCACAGTGAATAACATCAGCCAGATAGGAGGATCACTTGGTTACACGAGCTTTGAGACAAGCTCGTTGGTTTCATTATGGAGCATTTGGAATTTCCTTGGCCGTTTTGGAGCTGGATACGCATCAGATTATGCCCTGCATGTGAGAGGATGGGCGAGGCCATTGTTCATGTTCATCACTTTAGCTGCCATGAGTTTAGGTCATTTAGTGATAGCTTTTGGTTTTCCTGGTGCTCTGTACATCGGTACAACACTGGTCGGCGTTTGTTACGGCTCTCAATGGTCATTGATGCCCACAATAACTTCCGAGATATTTGGGGTGGCACATATGGGCACCATATTCAATACAATCACCATAGCAAGCCCTGTTGGCTCTTACATCTTCTCTGTGAGAGTCATTGGGTATTTATATGATAAGGAAGCATTAGAAGAAGGAAATACATGTGTTGGGAAGCACTGTTTTATGATGTCTTTTGTCATCATGGCATCTGCTACCCTTTTGGGGTCTCTTGCTGCATTGGGTTTGTTCTTCAGGACAAGAAGTTTCTATAATCTGGTTGTTGTTAGAAGACTGCAACATTCTGTGAGAGGGTAATAGGGATGATTCTGGCCATCTAATGTATATATTTGTACACGTTAAAAGCTAGAATAGAGTGGGATTAAGAGTAGTTTCCACAAAAAATGAATGTAAGTTGGGGATTTTATTAAAATCTCTTCGTTTATGAGAAAACAAATTTGTATATGATACTAGAGCTTCCTTGTTAAACATCATATCATCCCTCCTATAGCTACCTTGAAATGTTTGGTTTGGGAAAAAAACTGTTGTATATGATATAAAATCGATTATATTCATATCAAGATTTTGTGTTGGATTTAGATATACTTGCATTTTTGTAGCCAAACGCCAATTCAGATGATTTGAAATTGTATGCTTTAATTATGTACTTATTGTTTGCTTGCTTATTTGAGATTTTAATTTGAGTTTTAGTTCTTTTGACCGTCTGTTTTTACACATCTGATTGACACCCTAGCAGATAAAGGAAATCTTTTAAAGTTCGCAATTAGTACTAAACCAAAACTATATGACATGTAATTAAGTTGAAAATTGCAAATGTTAAGCAAGAACAAAGTCAAATCATGGTTGGTCAAACGTAAATAATCAGTTTTGCACAAACATTTCAGTTTCAACATTACAAAGATGAGTCAGAAAATGTTAATTGAGAAATGAGATTAAAACTTCAATTCGATTTCACGTTATGGGAAATCCACTCTTCAATACAATTTTAATTAATGTGCTCACTTTTTCATTTAATAATTAGAGCATTACAATTCTCAAATTATTTAAAACTAAAAAAAGGTCCACTTTTAGAGTTTTTAAAACTTTATAATTATGACAAATAGTCGACGTAAGATTTGAAATAGTGTACTATTCAGATCGATATTTGCACCAGAGATAGTTTTCTGCTACTTTGCCGTTATCATCTATCTGGTAAAGTTAAACATAACTATATAAAAAGATTTAAGAACATTTACCTACGAAAGAATATCAATTAAATTGCCTTTATCAGATTAGTACAAGACTTGGCAAGCTATTCTTTGACTAAAATGAGAACTTTGATCACTAGACTACTGCAATCAAGCCAAAAATGGAGTAACACAATTTATCCTAAAGATATCTCATGTTTAACCCTTTTTCTTTTGGCTTGAAACGAAAATCACAAGGAAAATCTCATCTTGCTTTTATTATCTAAGGTTTGAGAAAAGAGCTCGAAACTTCACTCACACACATTTTGCTGGTGATCTTGACTAGCTCACGAGTCTCGTCATCCAACTGGACTTTGTCCTTCCCCATTCGCTCTTCAACCAAGAGTGGCATTTTTTCGGCTTTTGCATAAGTTCGTAGGAGCGAATTATATATCCCCGTAGTTACATGACCAACTTTCCTGAGAATAGCCAACAGTTTCTCTGCTCCTTCAACACTCCCTTGCTCTTCAATCAATTTGAACACTTCCCTAACAAACTTTTCATCAGGATCCCATTTTGCCACGCTATTCACGGCATTCTTGAAATTCACTAGCACTTTCTCCGCCTGCTTCTGCTTCAAATACCCCCATGTAAGAAGCTCATAAGTAGTGTAAGACGCAGCCATATCTTTCTGAAATACCCGCTGGTAAAACGTTTCAGCCATGCCCATCTGGTCTCTGTTGATGTAAACTGCAAGAAGTAGATTCGGAATTCTAGAGTCATTGGTCCCAGAAACCGACTCCCACTCGTTGAAGAGATCCTCAGCTTCCTTCAACTCCCCAAGTTTCAGAAGAGAAGATATCATGCAATGATACTCGGTGTCGTTCATTTTGCGAAATGTGGACTTCATTTTCTTCCAAATCCGACGAATGGCATCCTTGTCTCCCATATTTGTATGCAGACTGAGGAGAGACGAATATGCAACTCGGTTTTTTCGGGACACCATTTTCTCCATCTCTTTCAAAGTAGATGCAGCCTTTTCACTGAACCCATTTTTCACATACAAGTTGGTTAAGCTGCTGTATGTTACCCAGTCAGGGTCTAACTTTGCCTCCTTTAGCTTATGGAAAACCTTTTCTGCAGTTTTGATATCATGCTGTTTTGCACAGGCTGCAATCAAAAGATTGTAAGTAAGAACATCTGGTGTAGTATGCTTCATTAGTTCCTGAACCACTCCATGAATCTTCTCTACTTGCCCATTTGAGAGGTACATAGATATCATGTGGTTATAAGGAAGGGGGTTCCTCACAAAACCGCATTCCAACATTTTTGCCATGAGAGCCTCAGCTTTGTCAGACAAGTTGTTCTGGACATAGCTGTTAAGAAGGGCTGAATGTGTGGAGTGGTCCGCCATTGAACTGGGCATATCCTCAAAGAACTTCTCCGCGCTATTTATGCCGCGAACTTTGGCAACCAAGTCCAAGTGAACAGCATAGTCGCCCGCCTGCAACTTGATATCTTTCTGCTTTGTCATCCATTCACATATCTGCTTACAGAATCAAACAAAGAGAGTAAAATATGAGACACCAGCAGCAGAATTCAAAATATTCTGACAAAGTTCAAAGCAATGAAACATACAAACATACATGAAAACATCTACATATCATAGGCCCAGTTTGATATTGATTTTCAGCATCCTAAAATCACTTCCTCAACAATTTTAGGCCTAATTTAACAGCTAAAAATTAATTTCCCACAATTTCCCCCCAAAGCCACTTGCCAAAAGGAGAAGCAAGTCAAAGGAAGAATTAATTTGTGTTCCCTATTGATTTAAATACAGTGATCATGTCATGTTATCTATATATATATATATATATTGGGTTTATCTACAATCTTTCCGGTGAGATGTCCCCCTAAAGTAACATAGGGTGCTTCTAACGTGACATTAAAAGAGTGAACACGCAACAATAATTCAAGTAAAAACGAAAAATTGCACATGATGAACTTAAAAGATCTAGTTTATGTGTTAATGCATAGAAAATATGGTTTACACTAACAATACTGATCTTTCGGGTTCATCATGTTCTATGTTAAGTATTTCTTAGATCATTGCTGCAGGTTACTCATTTTGTATTACGTTATAGAAGCCTTATTGTTACGTTGGAGGTCTTTCCACCGAAGGTACCGTAGAAAAACCTCTCTCTCTCTCTCTCTCTCTCTCTCTCTATATATATATATATACACACACACACAAATAAGAAACCAAGTATAAAATTTCATTCAGAGTTCCATCTTTTGGAACACAAAGGACAAGACTTTCTTTCATAAAACAAAAAAAGAACACTTATTTTAATCATCACCTTGAATTTGAACTCCCATTAGCAGGTAAAACTACATTATCGAATCAATTCCAAGAGCAACTACTGAGTAAAAGTATCCAAAATATTACACATTTCTTCTATGCTAAACTACTAAAATTTAGTAAAAATCACTGTATCTAGCTAGCTGACACACCAGAAACTGCTCTGAAATTATGTCATAGAAACCATGGAATTTGCAAAGAAGAAGAAGACCTCGAGGGCGTGCTTGTAGCGGCGGAGCTTGCGGAGCTCCTTGACGACGCGGCTGAGCTCGAACTTGCGGACCGTACGGCCTTCCTCTCTCCATTTGTTGATCGAGATTACGGCGCTGCGTTTCGAGTACACCAGGCTCAGAAGCCTCTTCCCCAGCGTGTCTCTGCCCGAAGAAGCTCCTGCCACCGCCTCATTTTTCGTCGTGGCTTTCTCGGCCGCCGCTGCTGCCGAAGCCGTTGCGGCAGCGGAGAAACGGCGGGCGGCGGCGGCGAGGGACGTACGGACGGACTGTAAAAACATTTGTCTGCTTTGCCTTGTTAGGTGTCTGGTTAAGACGGCCTGAAAACTCTCTCTTATGTGTCCCCTTTGAAATGGAATTTTATCAAAATAATAATAATAATAATAATAATAACAGTAATAGTAACAGGTTATATTAATTTTTTGGTCTCTAATGTTTTCCTTGTCCCTTTGATGCGAACTTGTAGTGCAATAAAATGATAATAATAATAATAATAGTAACAGGTTATCGATTTCCTTTTTCCTTTTTTTGGGTAATTTACTGTTATGATCCATTTCCTTCGAATTAGTGTTTGTTGAATTACGGTTTCATGCTTTTGTTTCAATTGTGATTTGTTTGGTTGCCGAGAAAGATAGAAACAAAAAGTCACGGACTTTATGGTTTAATGGGTGGTTTTTTGATTTGTTTCATTCGCCTTTTGATGAAATGGGCATGAATTTCTCTGTTTTTCAAAGAAAAAGAAAGAAATGGGAGAATATCAGAGACAATTTTTTTAACTTTAATTTTAATTTTTTGTCATTTTGTTATGGTAAATATCTTCTATTATTAAAACACCCTTAACTAAAGGCATGTGCTGCTCATGTAGGGGCAAATTTTGTTTCTTTTCTAACTGCTGTTTAGGGTTTATCCCTCCTTTGCATTCCTTTTAAGAATTTGAAGACCATTTTGTCAAAAAAAAAAAAAAAAAGTTTAGGATCAAATAGTCATCTAATTGAAAAATTCAAGAACTATGGGAGTTATTAACCAAAAAAAAACCCTTAAAAATTTAACGTAAAATGTCACATGAATCACATTTAAGGACAATTAAAAAAAAAAAAACTTGCACAATTTAACTTATATGTGTAGTATTTATGATCTATTCAATCTAATTTTTAATAATTATTTTTTTTATTTTGCTATGAAACATTAAGTTATATCCAATGGCTAACAGAGTCCAAATGGAATTCAACCATATCGAGAGTGTCTCTACTAAATCAAATAATATTGATTTTTAGTAAAAAGACTAAATTACACTATTTTAAAGAGCTTAAGGATTTTTAATCATAAAAAAGATTAAAGATCAAATTACAATTTTATAGAAAATTATGAACCAAACCAATAATTTACCCTAATAATATTCATAATAAATTTTGTTAATTATTGATATTAATATTTTAATAAACACATGTTACATGTATCGTCTGGTAAGTGAAAAATAAAAAAAAATAATTATTGATTTTAGAAAATTAAATTTAAAAAATTATATTAGATAGTAATTTTTAGAAAATAATTGAAATAAATAACATATATTTAAAATAATAAATAATATATTTACTAAATAAATAATATTAAAAGCATAAATAAATCAATTCTTAAAACGTAATCGTATCTTTTACTTAATAAATTTGATATATATAAATTTAATTATTTATTATAAATATATTATAAACAATTTCCGATATTTACATTTTTTTTCTCCCAACAATCATCTCCTGTGAAATTGGCTTTGGATCTAAACATGTGTGGCCGATAGACTAGTTTTGGGCTTGCTTACAATTGGCCCAAGATCAAAAATTCGGGAAGAAATAAGTAATTTCACCACCAAAGACAATAAGGGATTTTTCTATACTTTGAAGCCCAAAAAAAGAGTGTTGGGTTTTTTGCCAAAAATAAATACATAAAAATAGTTTTTTCTTCTTCTTCTTCTTCATCCGCGATTCGTCCAAAAGCCTCTGAGTTTCTCTTGGATTAGGCGAAGAAGAACGTTAACCAGCTTGTAGAGAGAGAGAGAGAGAGAGAGAGAGAGAGAGAGCGAGAATGAAGACGACCAAGGGAGGGAAGGCGATGAATCCTACGGATGCTTATCGAAAGGAGCTTCGAAAGAAGGAATTGAAGCGGGTAAAATTTTTTTTTTTTACTTTAATTTTCTGTTTGAAAATTTCTTATTCCTTTATTAATTCGTGATTTTTCGCGCTTTCTTTGTTCGAAATTTGGTCCCCTAGTGTTTGTATGCCGAGAAAAAAAGTCCAGGAAAATCGTTAATTGTTTTGTTGTAGGTTCGAAAGAATTCTAAGGTTTTTTTTTTTTTAACTTTTTCCCTAAAGTTTCTAGCTTGAGAATGCGAAATTCGAAAAATTTTCCACATTGGTTGCGACGTTAATTGTTACTTGTATCTATATGCTGCAGTTTGGGTTGTGTGAGAGCAAGAGAAAAGGAAAATAGGAAAAGGGTTGATGATAATAACTCTTTCTTTAGAGTTTGAAAAGAAATAGTTGGAAATAGTCCTGTATCTAAGTTCTTTGCTCTTTTTTATGTCTTGTATTTGTGATCAGATTTTTTTTCATTTTGTTTTTGGAGTAAGATTTAACAGTAATGGTGATCATGTTAAGGAAAGTCACGAAGCGGCGGCTTTAAGCAACTTTATCAAATCCTAAATACGCGAGTTTTGATTTTCTTTTTTATGATTCAAGGGTTGTACATTTTTGTTTTATAAATTACATTTCATTGCTCTTGTAGTTGTTACAGTTGGCCCATTGGCTTTTGGGGGGGGCTACTTGTTTGTTATTTAGATGATGCAGGATATATGCTTAGTTACTGCTAATGTCACTCCGCAAACGATTTTATTTTTTAGTGTATTTTTCTCCTATAGATCTTTATTAGCGTCCTTAAGGGGCTTTAAAAATAAAATAAAATAAAAATAAAAATAAAAACAAACAAACAAAACAAACAAACATACTTTGAGCCATTTGGTTACTCTTCTGATTTTTTGTTAATCTCTGACTAACAGAACAAGAAAGAAAGAAAGAAGGTGAGGGATGTGGGGATCTTGAAGAAGGATCCCGAGACGCTGAAGGATCAGATTGAGAAGTTGAATATGATGAGTAAGTCACCATCTTCTTGGCGATTCTTGACCACAGCTGTTATGTTCATTATGTCCTTCTACAAGCCTAGGTTTTATTTTTTCTATAAATGCTGTTGCATAACCAGAACATAATGTTGAAATACAACCATTAGTTCTATATTTCGTTTTCTAGTCATTGAATGAAAATCGGTCCAATAAATGTTGAGAGGCATATAAAGACATGCATAATGAGCTTCAGTACTTGACAAAATCAGTTTATTCTTTTAGCTTATATCCTGTTATAGTGTCTTTGGAGGGTGTCTACTAATTTGTTCTCTTATTATCTTTATTTGCATTTGCGTCTGTGGCAAAGAGGGTGAAATAAGCAATCAATTAGAGGTCAAATTTATGGTACTTTGTTTGGATCAGGATGTCTTGTGATTTAAAAGGTGAGCTGAAGAAGACTTGTATCGCAGATTATTTTATGTGGGAAATTTTGTATCACATGAAATTTTTTGTTTCATATGAAACTTGAGCGGTTTCTTAACGGATGGATGTGTTTTGGATTAATAATCTCTAGCCTGAAGACTCTTTAACTATTAAGTATTATCAGGTCATATCGACGGTGTCTCTTGTCATGTTACATGTTGGAAACATCCTTTGGATTTTTAACCAAATAGAAATATGTTTATTAATATGTGTCTGCATCATTTATAATTAGTGCTTTTAGTGCACATGGATGTGATGCTTTCCCTATTAATGTATGTAGACATTATTTTTCTGATGCAGAGGCTGATGGTGCTCTGGACAAAGCAAGGAAACACAAGAAAAGACAGCTAGAGGACACATTGAACCTTGTTCTGAAGAAAAGGAAGGTAATTGACTAATACTCTGATGAACTAGATGAGTGTTCTTTAGTTTTTGGTTCAGGTGTTGCATTGGTGGCTTGTGGTTTATGAATCTTATATTCTTTTCTTCTTCTTTTCCAAATGAGGTCTCATATTTATTTTTATTCTTTTAGTAGTTTATAGCGAGTGCTCTTTTATATTGTATATACATAAGTGTTTACGGATGTTGATGTATGTTACGGGGGTAGGTAAAGGTTTGCTATTTTTGTGTAATTAATTAATTCAGACTTATTCGATCTTTTGGACAGGAATACGAAGAAAAAATGAAAGAGAAGGGTGAAACCCCAGTTATGTTCAGGTGAAAATTCTGTATTCTGATCTACTTTGTGCTGGAATAAGACAGCTTTAGAAGATTTATTTTTTTATTTTTTTTTTATTTTTTTATTTTGAGTTTCAAACTAATGCTTGTTTGCTGCTCAGTCATTTGGGACCACCTCGGAGACGAACAACTGCTGAAGAGGAAGAGAGAGTCAAGCATCCTAAGCCTGAAGTAAGTAAGATATTTTGTTTTGTTTTAACGGTAATTTCAATTCTTTTCCCCTTTTTTTTTCCCCATTATTAGCATCCATTTTCTTACTTTTGCTGCAGGATTCTGTTTACTATCATCCAACCCTGAATCCTACTGGGGCCCCGCCTCCTGGGAAACCTCCAATGTACAAATCATCAATAGGTGTGTTTATTTATTTGTTTCTATAGGCTGTCTTAAATATTGCTCAATCTTGTTGTTCCTCGCTCTCTTTATCTCTCTCTGTCACTTTCATATTCTGATTAAATGTGAAATACAGGGCCTAGAATTCCTTTATCTGCTGCTTCAACAAGTGGCGCCACATCATCATCATATACAGAATTAGAAGATGGTGCTTTTCCTGCACCTCCTCCTCCTCCACCTCCACCTCCCCTGCCAGATACTTCTAGTGATGGCTCCGTTCTCCCTGCATCTTTGCCGTTACCTCCTCCACCTCCATTGCCACCAAAGCCTGCAGAAACGAACTCTGTTACGTCACTGCCTCCACCACCTTTGCCACCTCCACCTCCACCTCCTGGACCCCCACCGAAAGAGCAAATTGCAGGTCACCCTCCACTTCCTCCTCCCCCACTACATCAACAGCCCACACTTCCTCCTCTGCCTGGTACTGCTGGGAGTGAAAGAGATAGAAATCAAACTGTGTTATCTGATGACCCAACCTCAAACGAGGCTGTACAGGTAAGCATGATCTCATTCACCTATTTTAAAAGATTTGGCGGGCATATGAATTTACACTCCTCTCTGTTTCCCCTGTAGCTGTCTAGTGCACTTCCTCCACCTCCTCCCCCTGCTGGGATGCCTCCAAAGCTAGCAAGTAATCAGTCAGAAGGCCCAATATCTGATGGTGAAAGCAATAACCCCTCACTGACAAAGGATCTTCCCCAAATTCCTCCACCACCCCCACCTAGGCAACAGGCTCCAGTGCCTGGACCGAACCTAATCCCAACTTTGCAACCTGATGTATTACCCCCTGGGATAT
This sequence comes from Antiaris toxicaria, assembly GCA_035233585.1. Taxonomy (NCBI): domain Eukaryota; kingdom Viridiplantae; phylum Streptophyta; class Magnoliopsida; order Rosales; family Moraceae; genus Antiaris; species Antiaris toxicaria. Next base: position 7,657,411 of record CP141155.1, read on the forward strand.
CACATTTTCCTCCACCCCCACCTCCACCAGATATGCGACCGCCGTTGACTGCTCCGGGACTCGCAAACCGGCCTCCTCCCCCTGGAATGATGGTCCCTATACTCCCCAGGCCGCCATATGGTCCTCCCCCTGGACCTCCTCCAATGATGAGGCCGCCACTTCCACCTGGTCCTCCTCCTACCTTACAGGATGATGATTATACTGTAAACAGGTTTCCTGCACCACAGAAGCCATCATATGTCAAATCTGCAGCACCTACTGTTGTTAAAAGGCCACTAGCTCAGCACACACCCGAGCTTACATCCATGGTAAGTTGATTCTTCTGCTGCTGGTTATATACTCCATTCCTGGACTTTTGTCAGTAGTCTTGGTACTTTCCATTTCATTATTCTGTAAAAGTCCTTGAAAGTTTATCTGCTTTTATTTCCCACTTCAACATGAACATTGAACCCATTTTATTCTACTTCGAACACATTTTATTTAACTCCAATGACATTTATGTCCTGTGCCTTAAGTCTTCTTCTCTGGCTCTGGATTCAGGTGCCTGCATCTGTCCGTGTAAGAAGAGAGATGACAGCTCCGAAAGCAAAACCTAAACCATCACTCCCAACCACTGTGACAGCCGCAAAGCCAGCAGTTGCTGTTATGAAGACAGAGACAACTAACCCCTCATCAGCATCAAAGCCACAGAGCATTGATGACTCATATATGGCTTTCCTGGAGGACATGAAAGCGCTTGGTGCACTTGAAAGTTAAAACGTCAAAAGCTTTTGTTGGAGCCAGTAGGATAGCGGTGTTCTGCGCTTCAAAGGATACAAAGATGTTTATTCTTTAAAGCGTAAAATGGGATCAACCAAAGATATTCAGGGTTGTCAATAATCGGTTTCTTTGGCTGTGTTGTTTGGAAACCTCTTTTGCGCCAAAATTTTTAACTTCAGATTGACCAAAGATATTTAGGGTTGTCATCTCAATATGAGATGAGTGTCAACTTTGGGCTATTGCCCTTGAGCTTCAGTAGACATGTTAACCAAATTTGGGAGATTGTATTGTAGTTCATTTGGAGAGATTTCTTATATTTACTTTTTCTTTCTCTTGTTTCTTCATTGGCATAAATATTTGATTAATTTGCCTACTCTGATCCTTTATTCTGACTTCCATACATAGACAGGAGTTACAGAATCACAAACCAAAAAAACTAGCCCATCTCGCCATATCGGGTGAAATATTGTTGGGACAACTGCAGAAGATGACTTCAGTTTCATTTTTGCGTATATCCAGCATATGAATGCAGATTGTAATAGCATCATTATATTCCCATTATCTGCTTAAATACATCAAAAATTCAGTCGCTTACAGAAGAGTTGTGACATATATCATCATTCGTAATTATTATCGCACATTTTTAAACAATCACCCATTTATTGCGATATAGGGTACGATATGATTTTCACGTCAATTTTTCATCTTAGGAAAACATACTTTGCCACCAAAATCTAAAAAACAACCCCATCACCAAAATCGAAGTGAATTCTACTTGGTATGGTTGCAAGTGCAAATTATGATTTGGAACTTCCACGAAGTAAGATAAAGCATTTTAAAATAGAAAAACTGAATTACACATTTTTGCGAGTGAAAAAGGAGGCAATGAAATAAACTGCAAGAATTGAGCTAAGCCCTTCTCTTATTACTCAAGTTTCTTACACTCATTTGTACAAGACACGTTTGGTGTTCTTCATATTCCCTTTCTGTTTTCCCTATCATTTCTTCTTTACTAAGCTGCTCTACCTTTTGAAGGTCTGTGCCTCGAGAAGATCAGAAATGGGGCTTATCTCAATGTGGTTCCACATCCCGACGGCTCTGATAGAGCCTTCTTTTCAAACCAACAGGGTAAGATATGGTTGGCAACTATTCCATATGAGGGATGTGGTGGGATTTTGGATATCATTAAATCCAACCCTTTCTTTGATATCTCGGATGAAGTGCTTTTGGATACTGAGTATGGCCTAATGGGCACGGCATTTCATCCCAACTTCGTGCAAAACGGTCGTTTCTCTCTCTCGTATAACTGTGATAAGATGAAAAATCCGAGGTGCTTAGGAAGATGTTCATGCAATACAGATGTGAATTGTGATCCCTCAGAGCTCGGTGCAGAAGGAGGTGTTCAGCGATGTCAGTATCATAGTGTTATCACCGAGTTCACTGCGAACCATTTGGAGATTGGCTTTCTTTTGGTACTAAATTCCACATTTCTTTCGTTATTTGGATTCTCAATGATTGTCGTGGATTTTCTTTTAGTGATCTTTTTTTTTTTTTTTTTTTACTACTTATTCAGGCAAATAGTATTGAAGAAGTAAGAAGGATTTTTACATTACGCCTTCCTTATAAAAGTGATCATGCTGGTCAGATTCTGTTTGGACCTGAAGATGGGTATCTTTATGTCATGACAGCTAATGGTTCACATCAAGATGATCCTTATAACTTTGCACAGAACAAGAGGTCTTAGCTTGGAAAAAATCCTGAGGCTTGACATAGACAATGTTCCGAGTAAGTCTTGGGACTTAAAAAAAAAAAAAAATCTTTTCTCTCTTTATTTCTCTGATTTTACCTGTAGTTACTACCACTTATAGTTATATTTGTTCTATTTGGTGTGCTAGAGCATGTAGAGATCTTGAATATTAAATGAGTCGATAACAAAAACCATATCGAAATGTTGCACTCCAATTTTTTTTTTCAAAACACCCCCACCGCCGCGCCGGCCCCCGCACACCCACCCCCCCAACCCACATATGCTACGCCCATCTCTTAAGTTTTAGTGTTAAAAACCTTCCCTCTCAAGATTAACAAATCATGTTATCGACCTCCCAGAAAACAGAAGGGATAGGTACAACATAACATACGGAAAAATGCAGCTTTTCGATAAAATGCACATTATATCTTTGCTATTATCCCCTAGTAAACAATATAGTGCTACTATATTGTCTTTACATGTTCTCATGCAGGATCTTGTTAGCTTGATAAAATGTGAATCAGCGTAATATTTAGTTTGTTATTACTCCTGTTTTTGTTTTATAGTTGTCAGGTAAAAGACAATAAACAAAAAGGGTCTGTAGGGAAATTACTCCATGCCAAGAGAATCTGTACGTCGATGACAGGAACCTGGAGCCCGAGATCTGGGCGTTGGGGTTTAGAAATCTGGCGCTATAGTTTGGATTCGGAAAGACCTTCTTACTTTCTTTGTGGAGACTGTGGTCAGGTTATTACATATCTTTCTAGTCCTGACACACACTATACTAAATTATTTTCAAAGAATGACTTGTCTTGTCTTCTGTGTGACTATCAAATCTCAATCATATAACAATTAAAAACTATTCCGACTAGTTCTAAGAAACTAAATTGTGTTAGTGCTCTGCACGAAAGGGGCACTTTAGCGTCCCTTTTGCGCTTCTACTAAAACAGTTTGAAAGTCTGCAGTAGATGTGAAATTTACTATCATTCTTATCACATGAATGAGGCATAACTTCTTATTATAAGAATAGTGAACCAGAAATCCTATTTTGATTGGTTTGAGGATTCGGATCCCTATTACACAGAAGTTAGAAACACATTGAGGGACCACGTGCATGCAGGATACTAACATAAAATTTTGACAAGAAAGAAGGTCATTCTCAATATTGTATTTGGAAACATTATGTTGGAAATCCGACTGAATTTCCCTGATTCTTTGAGAGATTTGATTTGCTAGCTGTCTTAGAGGATTTTTTAGCTGATTTTATTTTTAGTGTAAATATGGCTAGTCAACTTTTTGTAAAATAGGAAAGTTGTTATTAGGATAGTTGGCATAGACTTCAGCTTCTTCTTTTTTTTTTTTTTTTTTTAAAAACACCTCTATAAGAAGAAAACTTGCAAACCTTTTCTATTGTGAGGTAATATATAGAAATTCATCCATTACAAGTTTATACATTAGTTGGTGGGCTGTTAAGCCACCATATCACTTAAAAGGCACATAGCTGTAAGTTGATTACGCTACAGCTTCATGGTTCATTATCCCCTTGCTACCGGATGAGTGAATCCTACCTGCTTTCCCTCGATGAGGATGGATTCAATCCAATCTTAGACCTTGGAGGAGCATACATTGAGATACGATCAATTTCCATGCCCTTGAAAGGAAAGTTGGGTTGCTTTAGGCAAATAGGTAGGCCATGTTAGCGGCAGATCATCAGGAATGCATTTTGACACATCATCATTGCAATAAATTTGCTATATGATCATTTGATTTTTTGCCACACAAGCTCATACTTGAAAGTACTTAATTCTAATGTCAATTTTCCACTTATAGGATCTATATGAGGAGGTTGACTTAATCAAAAAGGAAGGAAACTATGGCTGGAGAGTATATGAAGGTCCTCTCCCGTTCCACCCAGCAAAGTCCCGAGGAGGAACACTTCTACTAACTCCATATACCCGATAATCCCTGTGATGGGCTATGCCCACTTTGAGATGAAACAAAGTTGGATCCGCCTCTATTACAGGAGGCTACTCCTATAGATCAATGACTGATCCATGCATTTATGGAAGGTTTGATTTCTGTTACACAATATATAGAGTAATGCTAGATACGCCAATTTATTGCACCAAATAATGTAACAAGTTTTTGAATCATATATTTTCTTGTAGCGGGAACATTAGTGGTCGTTTTGTGTCAACATGCAAAACTGTTTGTAAAGCGACTAGTGGCAGTTGTGACACATTGCTGGGAGTGGGATACGCCTCGCCGGTCATGGGACCCACCATACCCCCTCTAACAAACCATGCGTCCAACTTTTAATTTTCTCTAAAAATTAGGTCTAAAAACTGATGTGACAAGCACTATTGCAATCTAAAATTCTCACATTCCTTATGGTACGTTGTTTGTTTCATTTTGCTATGTGACCAACCATGCTTGTCCGTGACATTTCAAGGTACTTGTTTACTGATTTGTATGCTAGAGCTATCCGGGTTGACACAGAAGATCCTAAAAACAGCGGGAACTTCTCCACTACCAAAACTCTTTTTCAATGTGCTCGTGACTATCCAATTCGATGCAACACTGAGGCTGCAAATTCTCTTCCTGGTCTGCGATATGTCTGCTCTTGGACAGAAGATACCAAGGCAAGCACCGGTGTTTATAGAGTTGCACGACCAAGCCGCTGCAATTTTACACGTGCCAAGGAAAGTGGAGGTTCTTGTGAGAGACATGAACATCATTCTATTTCCTTCGTTTCTAGAAAATTGTCTAATAGAGGCAATGTTGATTTTCTTTCATGTTTACTTGTTTTTTACGTTGAGATTAATCTTCTGAACTAATATAATACAAAGGAGAATTATGTGGTAAGAATAATGCATATTTTAACAGTTAGATCTAATTAAAATCACATCAAAATAAAATATATATTGATTGAATATAATAAAAATCTAACAGTTAAAAACAATACATTAAACTAAGATATTTATTTGATATGCTACTGCAAAATTCTCATAATAGTAATTGTGGATGTCTTAGGTTGCACTTTATCATTAACTTGACCATGCTGTGACTTCAACATGCAAAAGACATGTCCAATTTTGAAATACATATATCTATGCTATTTCACTCCACCCACTAGCTTCATTTACGATTTTTTTAGAAATAATTAAAAGACAGTGATTTGGCCAACCTTTAATATCACAGGTGTAAAATGTTGATGTACTTGACAAGAAACAAGATCTTGTTCAAGTGTTAAGGAATCATGGTTAGTGTCAAACCAACCAGTCACATAATTTGTTTCAGCCGCATGAATAACTCAAAAAGATTCGGTCAACGGCAGTTAAGAAATCAGAGATTCAGAGGGGCTGATCTTACCCTCACAACTTTTCTTTGGGGTACTTTAGTCATTTAAAGTTAACAGATAAATCTAAATAAATTCTTACCCTTATAATTTTTGATAACTCTATAAAAATAAAACTATTTTAATATTTTTTATTTTTATTTTTTAGGCTATAATCTTAGTATTTAATTCAATTTCCATTCCAAATAATTATGTTCCCACAATTGTATAGGTAAATTGGTGAAAAGGGTAAAAAATAAAAATAAAAATAAAAAGCAATTTGGAGTTCAAATTAGCTAAAAAATATTAGGGAAACAAAAAGGAGAATTCGGAGCCTCTAGCAATTTCCAGTTTTTATTTGAAAAGGTTTAAATAAAGACCAAAAAAAAATGATTGAAAGAGTGGAAATTATAAGGATTGAAAATGGTGGCAATATGACAAAAAGTAAAAGAAAAACACTCTTTCAAGGCTTTCCTTATTGGTGAGTTTTAAGGCTTATGTAAAGATTGGGGTGCACTTGTAAAAATAACCTTTTTTATTTCTTTTCCTCCTTGAATTAGGAAGTCAAAATCTCGAACTCACCAATAAGAGAAGCCTATTAAAGGAGAGTGTTTTCTTCACCTATTGTCACATTCATTACACTAATCATACCTCTTATTTTTAGTAATTTTTGACTCATTACTTGCCCTTAGAGACAAACCCCAAGTTGTCATTGGTCTTTGACGTTTTGTTAAAACCGACCATTGGTGGAAACAGTTAATTACCGGAGTACTTATTGGTCTTGCAAATGTAGGATAGCCCAAGAAAGACACCGCTGAAATTTTAATTAGGTTTTCTTCGGATTTTCGATTGGAATTAAAATTTTTACATTAGAGTTGATTAATTTTTCAAAAAAAAATAATTTTTATTAATTTTTTTAAAAAGATTAAAACTGAAATAAAAAATATAGTTTAATTAGAGGTCAAATGAGAAACCAAACAGATATTTTGTTTCAAAATAAATTTATTTAAAAACTTGAATATAATTTAATTATATCTAAAACATAAACCTTAACTTTAAAACCCCTCCAAAAAAGTTGTGACATGAGCAAAACGACCGATTGTGTCAACAATTATACTTTTCACGGATTGATTGTCAATAAAAAAAAACAGTATAGATGATATTGCAAAATTTGAGAAGTTTAAAGAGTGTTCGGACAAGAAGATAAGATTAAAAAAAAAAAAACCTTTTGTATTGAAAAATCTGCAAACACTTTGATCAATCAGGTCAACAAAAAACAAGGGAAACCCAGTCTAAGGCGCCTGTTGGGGCCCACTTTCTCCCGGCAATTTTCCACTTTTTCCTGGTTGTGTCCGGCTTCACATTTCTACTTATATTGCAGAGTAAATATCCCAATCTGTTGCGAGAGAAAGAAAAGAAAAAAACACACACACACACACACACATATACGTACACATCTCCCTCGTTTCCCGGATTAACAGAAAAACAACACAGTTTCTCTTCATTTTTCTGTCCTAACACTTTACATGGTCACCAAAACCAGGGCTACTTTATTTTTTTTCCTGAATAAAATAATGTGAGTAGACCTTGATCCAGTTACTATTTTATAGTTGTTAAAAAAGAAAAATTATCATAAATTGATGCTGAGCATGTGAGCATGACCCTTCTCTGTATTTATCAACAAAATCTCCACAACAAGATATGGTATTTTATTTGTTTTTATACAAAAGATGCTCTTTTTTTTCTCAACCAAGAAGAGGAAAAATATGCTTTTACACATCACTGTAATTGATGTCAGTTGCCAATGGAGGCCCTTTTCCACCTTTTTCATTTCTTTTAATAGGTTTTTTTCTTTTGCTAGAAATTTGAATAGGTTTGAATTGAATACATATATAAATATATTTTATGGGTCTTGTCTTGACTTGCTAGTTTAAACACACTAATGAAAAGACACCCGACTCACACGGGTAATAATAAATGAAGGCACAAGACACATTGAAGCCAACCAAGATCTACAAACAAATTTGGATTGAATTTCAAGCCTAAGCAGGTGAGTCTCTTCTCAACCACCCCAATTGTTTTTCTGATAAATAATTCAGCAGAAAAAGTCAACTCCTATTTGAACTGAACCTGCAAGTTGTTGATGGCTCAATCTTTAATGCTTCAAGTCTATTCTAATCTATGGAAAAGTATTTTGAAAGTGAGAGAGAAAGAAAAATAATTGAAAGCAAACATCTTTTTTGTCTTCTTTTTTCTGAGATTAAAGTCAAAGAGGGAGAAACTATTATTGAAGTGTTCAAGTGGGCATTGATTAGAACGTGAAGAAGGTGAAGGAGATTTGAAAATGATTTCCCTTCTGGAAGTTGAAATAGAAAAAAGCAGAAAATAAAAAGAGTTTTGAGAGACTGAACGTGCAGATGGGCCAATAGTGAATAGAAAAACAGACAGGTTTGAATGTTCAAACGACAAGAAATTTTGTCTTTTGTAAATGTTTATTTGTGTATATATATATATATATAAATATAATTTCATTTTTCTCTTTCCTCAATTCAGATTAAGAAGAATGATGCTCGAGAAGAAAAACTGAGTCTTTACTGAGTTCTTGCTGTGATGGGAAGCCTTCGTGCCACTTCTCTCCTGCTTTGTCACTTGCTGCTACTGCTGTCTGATCAATCCTTTTCCCTTCCTCTGTGCACAAATTCAGGTGGGTTTCTCTTCTTTGCTCGGATTTGTCATGTTTTGTTACGAATTTTAGTGCCTTTTTGTTCGTTTGTTTGTTGGGCTTTTTCATTAGTGTTTCCTTATTATGGCCAAGGCCAATACTCATGGGGTCTAATTTGTGTAGAGGCACCCTCAACCCTAAAAACGGCACTCGAGTTTTGTCCTTACAAGGAGAAGGCATGCTGCAACGCCACGGAAGATCTGCAATTGCAGAAGCAATACCAAGCAATGAACATCTCTGATCTTGGTTGTGCTTCTCTTGTAAAATCCATACTTTGCTCGGTGAGACTTTAATATCTGCTATGTTTTCCATGTTCTCATCTCATATATGTCATTTCATTTCACCTCTAAAAGCTTATTGGCTAATAGTTGTTGAGCATACCTAAAGGTCTGTATTTATGCTTTGTGGTTAGTTTGGATAAATGTTTTTTTTTTTTTTCTTTTTTGGGAACTTTGAACAAAAAACAATCTCTTCTACTATTAAGTTGTTTTTCATACGCTGAAATTAGTTTAGTGGCTCAAGAGCTTTTGTTTTTAGGTTTGCCCCTTTGCCGAGTGCCTGGACCTTTTCTCAAACGAATTAGAGTAAGAACGTGATAGGGTCCTTTAACAAGAATGGAAGAATAAGAGAAGGAAAGGAACTAGGCAGTGTATTACTATTACTCGGGAAAGGAAAAAATTACAGAGAAAGAAAAGATGATAGCAGACTCGAGAGTGCTATCCCTCTCCACTCTAACCAAAATCCAGCCTAAACCACATGACTCCCCTCTATCCCCTGCTTATACCCTATTGTAACCGACTTCCCTCTTCCCCAGGACTAACAAACTCTCCCTTTTTGTTTTATATATGATATTCACCAATCACAAAACATGTAACGTAAGAGGTGTGCCCCAATATAACTTTATGCCATCAGTCCCATTCCACTCTTCGCTCTCCTCTGATATGTAAACCTGATTGGCGGCCTATCAGAACGCCTTTTCCTTCTTTTTCTCCGGGAATGAGTTCAAGGTTTGACATTCCATAGCGCCGATTTGAAGTCCTTGCCTAGTCAATGGATTATACGCTGTGGCATGGACTTGCGGTTGTGAGAATGAAACTTTGCCTTTCCTTTGAATATTTGGGTGGTTCCTTTTTGTTCTATTGGTGAGCTCCTTGATTATTTTTTTATTTAAAACGAAGTGGAATGGGGGCAGGATGACACCAATGATCCTCCTTTTTTCAAACCAAAAAAGAAAATACAATTACTTCTGATAGTTCCTTTTCTTTTTCTCTTTTCTTTTTTTTTCCCCAATGGAAGCTTAAAATGCGAACATTGTTAACTAAAAATAAGTGTTGCTTTGTTTTTGCCTTGTCGCTTGACTAATGAGAGAGATCTTGTTTGAACATGCCCTGATACTTGTCTCTCTCTCCTAGATGAGATCCATGGAAAATCATCTTTTGTTGTCTCTTTGTTGTATTTTAGATACACAATTACATACATATCTATGAGGTGTGGCTTTCACAAGGAATCCTTTTCATGTTAGCTATAACAACCCACTCTTCAAGACTCCATTGTGACTCACCCCATGAACCCTTTTGCCTCTTATATATATGTCCATTAAGAATCCATACTAACTCACCCCTTAAAGGATTTCTGTCGCATTCCCAGTTCAAACCCATGACCTCCCCTTTTAAGAGGTTCTTTAGTCCAAAACTAGTACTGATTGACCAAGTTGGTTGCCAACTTTGGACTTAAAAACTTCTTAAGGATGAAGTCATGGGTTCGAGTTAGGGATGCGATAGAAATCCTTGAGGGAGTGATCTCCAAAAAGGACAGTACAGATAAATAGCAGATACGTGCATAAGATGCAAAAGGGTCCGTGAGGGTGAGCCCTAATGGAGCCTTGAAGCGTGGTCATTAACACCTTTTTCTTTTTCTTTTTCTTTTGCTTTCCGTAATCATCCAAGATTCAATTTGATTGAAGTTTTACCATGTGTTTATTGGGTATTTGTAGAAGTGCGATCCTTTTTCAGCTGAGCTGTATTTAGTTAATTCTGGAACCCGGCCAGTTCCTGTGCTTTGCAACTCCACGGTTTCCGCGAATTCTTCTCAGTCTAGCCAGGCAGTCGATAGTTTTTGCTCTGATTTGTGGGACACGTGCCAAAACGTGTCCATATCAAACTCCCCGTTTGCACCTCCCTTGGTTCAATCAGGCATACCAGTCAAATCCAATGTCAGCAAGTTGACTGATGTCTGGCAATCGAAAACTGATTTCTGCAATGCCTTTGGTGGAGCTTCGTCCGATGGCTCAGTGTGTTTTGCTGGTGAACCCGTCACTTTAAACAACACTGGCACTCCTAGCCCCCCAAGTGGTTTGTGCCTTGAGAAAATCGGGAATGGATCTTATCTCAACATGGTTGCTCACCCTGACGGGTCCAACCGTGCATTCTTCTCTAGCCAAGATGGGAGGATTTGGTTGGCAACCATTCCTGAAGAAGGTTCAGGAGGAACATTGGGACTTGACGTGTCTAGTCCATTTATGGATCTAACCGATGAAGTCCATTTCGATACTGAATTTGGAATGATGGGCATGGCATTTCATCCGAATTTCGCTCAAAATGGACGGTTCTTTGCCTCATTCAACTGCGATAAGGTCAAGTGGCCAGGCTGTACGGGAAGATGCGCATGTAACTCAGATGTCAACTGTGATCCTTCAAAGCTAGGTCCTGATAACGGTGCTCAGCCGTGCCAGTATCAGACCGTCATAGCCGAGTACACTGCAAATGGCACTGCATCGCAGCCATCCTTGGTAAAACTTTAGATGCCAATAAAATATTGTTGCATCATTATTTCTTAATAATTCTTGCTATATGAATAAATTTGTAATCTTTTTTTTTCCAGGCAACAAGTGCCAAACCAGTTGAAGTGAGAAGGATATTTACCATGGGCCTTCCATTTACATCTCATCATGGAGGTCAAATACTCTTCGGACCAGAAGATGGGTATTTATACTTCATGATGGGAGATGGTGGCGGTGTTGGCGATCCTTACAAGTTTTCGCAAAACAAGAAATCATTGCTTGGGAAAATTATGAGGCTTGATATTGATAACATACCAGGTAGGCAGCAGCATGGAGTATTTATATCTAATTTTTTGTTAAAAGAATAAGGACGGAACTTTTTACGGTAGGGTATATTTGCCAATAGTATGGCTTTCTGACCGATAGATTTTGTCAAAATCGCATCAACATGAAATAATATGCAAAACCAAAAGAACCGGATACAAATACGACGGTTCAAACAGTTCCTTTATCAATACCATTGTAGTACTTTTTCCCCTTGCGGTAATTCTCTAGCTTTTATTTTGTTTCCAGGTGAGGCAGAAATTGATAAACTTGGTCTATGGGGAAATTACTCTATCCCCAGGGACAATCCCTTCAGTCAAGATCCAGAATTGCAGCCAGAAATATGGACTATCGGAATGAGGAACCCTTGGCGCTGCAGTTTCGATTCAGAAAGGCCTTCCTACTTCATTTGTGCTGATGTTGGGCAGGTTAGAACTTAGAGTAGTTTTCTTATTTAGATGTCAAAATTTGGCATCTGCATAAAAATTTGGCATTGCATTAGAGATGCTCTGAGACGAAAACATTTTGACACTTCTGAATCTTGTTAATATCCACAGGATGTATATGAAGAGGTGGATCTAATCACAAAGGGTGGAAATTACGGCTGGAATCTTTACGAGGGTCCTTACCCTTTCAATCTTAAAGGTGCAAATGCGAGTCTAGAATCCACAAGTATAATTTTCCCTGTATTGGGTTACAACCATTCCGAAGTAAACAAAAAAGAAGGCTCGGCATCAATAACTGGGGGTTATGTCTATCGTTCCAAGACTGATCCCTGCATGTATGGAAGGTAATTCACCTTCTCTTTCTTCTCCTTGACCTTAAAGTAGATGTAATTGAATATATGCAAATGACAAGTTTGAGATTGGTAGTAGCTTACTGAATAGAAATGACAAGTTTAAGATTTAAGTCTATTAAAGATTAAACGCCCTAATCCTTTACTTACGAGAGCCAAAAAAAAAAATAAAGACAGGAGAGCGCACACAATATCTGTAAGGATTCATGCTCAATGTGAGAGTTATAATTGTGTCTGTGTCAGGGTGATAATTAGGCTCCATGTACTCACCTTCACTTACCAGGCACTTTTAGTATCTTTTTTAATTTGATTGACTAGCGAAGATTCAAACCAAATTATTACTTACCAGGTAAAGAAAAGAAAATGTGAGATTTAGTAAACAGTAAACCTCAAGTCAAAATTCACTTGTAGTAACTACTTTTTTTTATTGACTAGTGAAAAAATTCATACCAAATTATTACTTCCCAAGTAAAGAAAAAAAATGTGAAGGAACAACTGGCCTAAAAAAAAAAATTTTTTTCTTTTTGTAATGTTTCTGATCATTGGCAATGTCTGGAATTCTATTTTTCAGGTACTTGTATGCAGATTTGTATGCAGGCTACCTATGGGCAGCCATCGAAAACCCGGAGAACAGTGGGAACTTAAGCAGCAGCGTTATCCCTTTCAGTTGCGCAGCTGACTCTCCTACAGATTGCGGGACTGTCCCGGGAAGTAAACTCCCAAACTTGGGCTATGTTTTCTCATTTGGGGAGGACAACAAGAAGGATGTGTTCCTCCTAGCCAGCAATGGCGTCTACAGAGTGGTTCGCCCAAGTCGGTGTAATTACGCTTGCTCGAAGGAAAGTGCGACCGCTTCTCCTCGCCCAAGCCCTGCTTCTCCTCCTGGCTCTTCCTTTGCAAACCGGTTGAGACGCCCATGTCGCCTTCTCCGGCTGCTATTCTCTTCTCTTTTGTTGCTCCTGCTGAGTGCTTTCTAGTAAAATTTCTAATATGTGAATGCCATGCTCAGAGAGAGAGAGAGAGGGAGAGAGTTTCATTTGATTCAATGGCATGAGATTGTTGTACTCAAGGAACTTCTCTTTTTCATTTATTATTATTAATAAATTATTTATTTTTTCGACTTATGTTTTGTTTGATATTTTAATTATATTCCAACACAATATAATTTTACACCAAACGTAAAGTTTTATATTCAAATAAAAAAATTTTCAACAGTGTTACGAAAATAATTTTTGTTTATTTATTTTTTAAAACAATCACATCAACTTTTTAATTCTAACTTTTTATCTTTATTTTTATCAATCACATTAACTTTTCAATTCTAAAATATAATCTAAATATTTTTCATCCAAAACATATATTTTATTCAAATACAAAATAAATATTTTTCAATCAAATACAATATTCAAAAAATAAATTGTATTTAAATATAATTAAAACATAATATGTTTAGCAAACGGCTCATTATAGATTAAGTTTGTAATTTTGAAGTCGATTGCAGAAAATAAAAGAAATCGTTGTTTGGTTGTTGCTCCTTTATTTCTGGTTCTTTAAGGATCAAGTTGTTACAAGCCACTTGAGCAAAAGATTGACTTTTAAATCATGGTAATTTCTCAAGTACCTTAATTATCCGCAGTTGACAAATGAAATAGACAGAAGCAGTTCTCATTAGCTTCTAACCACTTTATCAATGTATCTTTTATCTTAATCACCGTTCTTTCTCTTGATAAATTTTACCTTAATTAGAGTTATAATTTTCATAAATATTCTGTGTATAAATTATCTAAATATTTATTAGATATATATATTATATAAATATGATGATATGATATATTTAGATTATTGAATCATTTTTAGCCGTATTTTACAAATTATGAGAATCCTAGTTCTTCTGATTTAGAACGGTTTCCATGCAAGGAGATTGTTTAAATCGGGAAAAAGAAAATTATTATTACTTCCTAAAAGAAGTTCTGCATTGATTTTTGGTGATTCTTACTCAAAATCTCGATTTAAAAAAAATATATTGCCTTGGTCAACTAAAGATCTCTAAAAGAAATCAACGAAAACGTTTATATATGTCTTATTTTTCGTAATATCCGACAAATTTACACAATTGGGCAGGTTGACATTCCTATTAAATACAATTAAAATTACAAAACAATGCGGTGTAGGAATTTTCTCAAGATTTAACCTCAAATGATATCTAATTAATAATAATATGTAATATCATTTTAAAAAATTTAAAAATGCTTTATAAATAATTTTTTATGTCTCAATTTGTTTTGTAAAAAACAAATAATAAAGCTCCAACTGGATACCAAAAACAAAGCCCTATACCAATGCGGTTTTCCCACAATGTTCTGGCTTTTTGTTACCACTCTTTCACTCTTCAATAGACCATGTTATCTGCACATTCACTAGCCACACATCTGCACATTAACCACAACTCTTTTAATCAAGTTATCTTCATAGCCCATTGTAGTCATGTTATTTGTATAGATTTTTGTCGCTGGCAACTCGTTCGGAACTTCTCAACTAACTCTTTTGCTTTTCATTAAGGACTCATTTAGTTTATTGATTAAATTTAAAACAAAATAAAACTTTTAAGTTTAAATTAATTGATTTAATTATAATTTTTATTAAATATTTTAAAAAAAAATATTAAATCTAAAATTTTAAATTCAAATTAATCATTTAAACAAAAGTTAAAACTCAAGATCTCATCTTCCATATCCAGTAAACAATATTTGATTATTTTCTTTACAAATTTTTTCCTTGTATTTCTATCTCCAAATTGCTTTTTTATGATATTTTTACACCTGCACCGTAGTCTGCAATACTGTCAGTATTAATATAGGTTGCCCCTGAAAGAAGACCCTCAGATTACTTCATTCACTCTAGCATGAATCGAACGGTCCATGTTCAAATACTAGACATATCCGACAATCCCTAAATTTATATATGATGGTGCTAATTTAGTAAGTTCCGAACGTCTTGGGATCTGATAACTAGTGAGGAAAAACATGACATTTGTCGTGAAAATTACATTTACTTATTCTTTAAAAAAATTAATATATAAATTAAAAATTGATGTGAAATTCTCTAATTTTAATATTTTAAATTATATCTAATCAATCATATTATAATATATCATTAAAATAATTTTTATACATGATAATATATTTAAAAATAAACCTATCTATTTTTAATATGTCATAATTTTAATTTTAATAATTCAATCCTTCGAGACCTCCTTTCTTTAAAAGCTTATATTAATGTCATACAAGGGATTTATACCAATCTATCACACTTTCCCTTTCCCATACTTACAATTTGACCAGCTCAGAAAACTAATACAATTAAAGCATATTCAATCATTCACATTCTCTCCATATTGCATTTCACATTCATTCTCACCGCTACCACCTTAGCAAAACATTGGTGCCAAAAAATATTTGTGCATACGTTCTTTAAATATTTTATTGCACAGTTTACCGGTCTGCCCTCCGCTGTAATTAGACAAAGATTTCTTTCTTGGACTTGATGGCTGCATCTGTCAGCTTTAATGGAGTTTTCTGCAGAAAACTCTCCCTGTCTTCACCACGTGTCCACAGTGTTAAGTCAACCTCACACTTACATCACTGCCACTTCCCTTGCGTTGTCAGATGATGACGATAGAAATAATGATGCATTAAAATATCAGAGTTAGATTAATATCTGTTTAGACTTATCCATTCGAAGAATTATTAAAAAAAAAAAAGTAAAAAGGAAATATTACAAAGTATCAAAATAAAGTGATAACTGCACACACGGGTGCCAATAGAAACTAGTCAAAAAATCCACATCCAGACGCCAAAAGAAGGAATAAAACAAATAGCCGAAGACTAGTTTCAAAGAATCAAAACCAAAACCCTCATATGGGGAGTAAGCCACAAAATTATTCTAATTAAAAATCCTCTAATCAAAAACTAAAAAAAGGAAAAAAGAATACATATTTATTTATTTGATTAAAAGTGTATTTGATAAACATTTTTTTTATTATAAAAACTAATTTTACACTAAATATAAAGTTTTATATTTAAATACAATCATTTTCAACAGTGTTACAAAAATAATTTCTATTCAAAAGTTTTTTAAAACAATCACATCAACTTTTCAACCCTAACTATTTATCTCTACTTTTACCAATCACATCAACTTTTCAACTCTAAAATACTTTTTATCTAAACACACATTTTATTCAAATACAAAACAAATACTTTTCAATCAAATACAATACTCAAAAAAAAATTGTATTCAAACGTAATTTAAACGTAATGCGTTTACCAAACGCTCCTTAAATGGTTTAAATTCAAAGTTTTTATCTTTTTTTAATCAAAAAAATTTAATTAATTTTTTAAAAATCAATCAATTTTAATTTAAAATTTTCATCTTAAATTGATGTATCAAATGTACTATAAATCTCCATTTGATTTATTGGTTACAGATAAAATTTTCATATTAGAGTTGATTATTTTTTAAAACAAGTTATAATTTTGTTTGATTTAAAAAATAAAATAAAATAAAAAACTGAAATGAAAATTTTGAGTCGAAGAATAAATATTAAATAAAGAGAAGTTGGCTAATTACAAAAATCTATATCCCTGTGAGCCGTTAGAAGTGTGAAACTTTGGGCTATCAAACCACCAAGAAGTATTTACAATAGTAACCGCATAGGAAGCAAGTTTGTGAATTACATTATTTCCTGCTTGGAAAATATGAGAAACTTTATAAGAAATTTTCTCTAAATATTTCATGGTCCGGCCCCATGTTGCATAAACTTCCAAGGGGCGTTTCTGCTACAGGAATGAAGAAGATCAACTATACAGCTGATAACACATTTAAATCAATGAAAATTCCAGTTTTATTGAATAGCAATATCGATTGCCGTGATAACTCCAAGAAGCTCAACCTTTAAAGATTAGAGTATGCGTAGAGGTCAACAAAGCACCCTTTATAAAAATCTATATAAGTTCTAAAAATTTCACCACATCCAGCCCTTTCAAGGGAATCATGTACTGCTCTATCCGTGTTAACTTTAATTGAATCCGGTAAAAAATTATGATAAAATATAATACGTGATATTTTTTGGAAATATATATTCTATGTATAACACATATATATATATACACACACACACACACACATTATGGAAATACTTGTGTGTGTATACATATAAGCATACATATATTCGCATTCCCGCATCAATATATTACTCAGATAGGAGCTTTTGATTTCCTCGTGAGTTTGACCTTTGTACTTGAGATGAACCCTCTTTTGCCCCAACTAGGAGAGAGAGAGAGACCAACTGGCCTGTCATCGGTCTAATTGAATAATAAGTACTCATGATCATTATGTGGAGTTAATTATAGCTTAGCTATATGATAAGAAATATAGCACCAATGTGTATATTATAACATATGCTTAAACAAATATTCAATCCGAACAAAAAGCATAATCATTCTGCCTTTGTCTTTGACATTTTCACCATGTTAATGTACTCGATGAATAATGGTTTATTAGAACAACAAAATGATTCTCCATTGAACAAGAAACTAATAATATGCTTTTTCCTCTTGTTAATCTTGTTCTACTGATCATTAAGATTTGTTTGAATTTCTGTTTTAAACCTATTTTTTAAATTAAAAATTAAAATTTTGTGAGAAAATACTGTAGAAAAATATTTAATAAACAGTGAGTTCAAATTGAAGATCTAAATAAGAATTAAGTATTAAAAAAATCATATGTTATCTACAAAATTAATAACAAAAAATATGACAGAGAAATGAAGGGTTAAAAAGAACAGATTAGACACACATGAATAATTATTACGCATATAACAAGTTTCTTCTCCTATAGTAGTTAATCAATTAATTAATGAAGAAGAGTATAATATACGTATCACAAGTTTCTACTTTCAAATACGCATATTGAATGTCAAAAATTATTACAAAATAAGTTGTGATAAAATTATGACATCCAATAGTTCCAGTCTACTTGGAGACGACATGTAGTTTCAAGTTATTTTATCATTTCAAGATAGGAAAGAAAAAAAAAAAAACAGGTGTTGTCCTAATTTTCTTGCTTAAATGAGAACTTGAATAAGCATATGGCCCAAGTAAATCATATTAATTATTTCACCCTAATAAATTCATGCATCAAGATGAAATATTTCAAAAATTCCTCCTTCCCATCGCTCGAGTCGTAAGAGATATAGAAGCAAATATTATACGTTATATATATGTATATATAAATGCGTTTGTGTTTTGATGGTTATGCGTATCATGAGCAAGTGTGTGTGTGTATACATATGTACATGCAGATACATAAACACACCTATAGTATATACGCATATATGTATAGATTCCTACTTTGAAGATTATACGAGACACATAAAAATGGCAAATTGGGGGGAGGTCTGCCCAATGGAGATGGCAACTAATGCTTCCTATACACACACGCGCACACACACATATATATACAAGAAGTATATATACATTATATATGTATGTAAATACACTTATATAAAAGGCAGGAAACCAGATGCCATCTCCCTTGCGACAGAGCTCCACCATGCATGCCTTCGTTCATATCTTTTCCCTGCACCACTCAGTATTTGTTTTTTTTTTTTTTTTTTTGGTTTTTTTTCCCTCCAAACGGACGTCCTAAACACACGACTGTGTGTGTGTGTATGTGTGTTTGTGAGTGAAAGAATGATCTATATTTATACACACACGAGTGATAATATGTATGGTTCTACATTGCGGTAATGTTTTAGGCTTAGACACTAAAACAGTAAGACTCTTTAAAACAAAAAAAAAAACAAAAAAAAGGTACTAGACGTGCAAAAGCGTAATTAGTACACAAAAGGACAATTAATTGAATATTTATAAAAATTAAAGGGACGTCCACTGATGCACTATGGTTTGTCAACCAAAAAGAGATACATATATAATTAGTGTAAGACTAATTAAGTTTCTTTATCCATTTTTTTCTTTTCTTTCTGTAAGTACATAAAGTTATTATATGATAATTTTTTGGTCTTGTATAATTAAGTTACAACTTACAAGAATGCTTGTATCCTCATTTTCAATGGCGAAGATAATTAATTATATATACTTTTAGAGAATTAAAGCAATGGTTTTCTCTACCTAAAAAAATATATCAAATAAGTTTTGTCCAATACAAATCGTAAGACTAAAATTAATGGTCTTTCAGCTGCTGTTTTGGCGGGTCTTCCTATTTTATTTTTTTATTTTTTTATGGCTTTTTCTTTAATGTTGTAGGCAGGTGTTCTTTTCCTTTACTTTGTTGCTCTCTTTGGAGTTGTATTTCAGATTCTCCTTTTTTTTTTTTTTTTTTCTGTTATTCATAAATTTAAGTAGAGAACTTTGCATACAATGTGTTTTCCAAGAATATCAACCTAATTTAGGGAACCCTGAAAATTCTCGATATTAATTAATCGTTCTCTTTCTTCATTATGCAAAAGTAAAAAATTAAAAAAAAAATCCCTACATAGGGTGCTCTCATGGAAGAATTCCACCATTTTGATAATTATAAAGTACATCGACAAAGAAAATTGTATTATAGTTTCTATAGGAGTGCTCCTAACAAAAAATGCTATGTAATCCTATTCATAACCAAAACCTAGTGAAAGAAGTAAATAGCATTTCTACAGACAAAATAACTAAAATAAATAGCAAATTTATTAAATAAATAATTTATTTAATTCTAGTAAATAGATTATTAATTTACTTAATAAAATTATTATTTACTATTATTTACTCTAGATATTTTAAAATCATACTATTTACTTTCTTTAATAATTTTGACAATAAAATACTATTTACTATAATATTTGTGCAAAATTCAACATATATGCATGGAGTTAGAATTTAAACCACTCCCAAAATAAAAAGAAATGCTCTATTTTTTAGGAGACTTTTATAATGGGGTTAGCATGCTTTACCCCAATCAGTGAGGTAAAAATTATTTACTATAAGATTGCTTTTAAATGGTTGAGATTAAAAAGATGCACAAAACAATTTCAAAATGTATAACACCTATTTATAAAATTAAAAAAAAAACTGTTTGGAATTTTAATAATTTTCAAACGTGATTGTCTGTTTGGTGGGCCACTTTGGATCAGGGATCACTCTCAACCAAAGTCCTAATCATTTTTTTTTTTAAGGCAATCTTGTGTTAACGATCTATTATTAGTTTGGTAGGCCACTTTAGATCACTCCACACTCTAGGATCACTCTCAACCAAAGCCCCGTTGACAAAATTCACATCGATAATCTCTTTTTTTTTCTTTACGATAATCTTGTGTTAACAATCTATTATTAATTTGATGTATCTTTTTAATCTCAATTATTTAAAAGCAATCTGACAGTCAATATATAATTTACTACGTAATAAAGTTCCTCTATATTTTTAAATAATTCCCCTATTTTAAAATAAGTTTAAAATAATTTACTCTATTATAGAATTCCCATATTTTCTAACCTCCTAGGATAAGATTTGACTTTAGATTTTGATCGAGGCTCATGCACATATAACATTGACATAGCCTCAAACATGGCCGTATTCTCCACGAAGGTTTTGATTTGTCTGAGCAATCTTAAAATAAGGTGATATGATTCATGTGAGAAAAAAAGACCTTATTCCACAAGCACTCAATCAGCACATTAGCCCAAAGTTGACATTCTTCAATTTATTTCATTTTATTTTACTTTATTTGAGATTCCAAAGTTGACATTCTAGAACATAGAAAAAAGAATACTTGCAAATCTATTACTCGGCCTCTGACCTGTTGGTGGATCTATAAGCGAATCATAAGTGATCTCTACCATTAGTCAGTCCTATAATTATTATTATTCTTTTCTATTTCCTCTCATTAGGAATTTACTCTTCCATTTCTGCTTTTCATGCGGTGTGTTCCACTTGATGCCATTTGACCTTTAAAAAGAAGGCTATGCTCAACTTGCCAAACATGAAATTTAGATCACAATCTCAACACGCAAAGATTCTAACGATATTGTGAAGTTCACAATTTAGTAGTTATATGTGAATTTATCTCAAATGGTTAGGCTTTTAGATTATCATATTGTTTATATATACATGAATTCTCCTTTTGAACCAGTTTTTGGGATGTGCTTTACCTTATTTCACGTGACATCAAAGTTAGACCTTGAGGACAATAACAAATTAGACTCTAATCCATTTGAATGACAAATTAGGTGTGATTGAAGGTATTAGATTGTGAATTGTTAAATTATTAAACTGATAGTGTTTATATCTTGATTGGATTAACAAATAGACTTTTTTTTTTTTTTTGTTAGAAGGTAACTTATATAGGGCACGTTTGGTAAAAGTTTTATATTTTAATCATATTCAAACGCAATGTAATTTTACATCAAACGTAAAGTTTTCCATTCAAATACAATCCTTTTCAACAATGTTACGAAAACAATTACTATTCAAAATTTTTTAAAACAATCACATCAACTTTTCAACTCTATTATTTATCTTCACTTTTACTCATCACATCATCTTTTCAACTTTATTATTTATCTCTACTTTTACCAATCACATCAACTTTTCAACTTTAAAATACTTTTAATCTAAACACACATTTTATTCAAATACAAAATAAATATTTTTCAATCAAATATAATATTTAAAAAATAATTATATTTAAATATAATTAAAATGAATTATATTCCAACATAACGTATTTATCAGCATTTATCAGATATTCTTGATAGCGGTGCACAATAAAATTTGACTGGTTGACGTAGTTTTACCTTGTCAACTTTGTTTCCGATTATTCCATCAATCTTTTCTGTACTACTTTGCTTTTTATCCTGCCCTCCAGAGGTCGTTTTCATGGAATATAACAAATGGAAATAACATTTTCACCTGCCATGATTCAAGGGTGCCTTTCTGCCGAAAACATGTCTGGTGGAAATTTTCAGACAAATCAATTGCTAATTAATGTAGTAGTTTTTTTCTTTCATGTTTCTTTATCGCCCTTGTTGTACAGAGACGACGGTGATGACGACAACAATAAAACAACCGAAACCCACCCCACTCAAAAATATTATCATCAAAATCAATTACAGATAGTTCAATATTAAAACTTCCTATTTTACATTATCAATATGATTTAAACATTTTATTTAACTGTTTGATTTATAACTAGAGTAATTTTGTGTCATATTGCAATTTTAACATAGAAAATCATATATAAAATCATTAAAAAACTAATTCAATAATTAAACACAATCCATATTTATAGTGTAAAATAATTAATATGTCCTACTATAAAAGCTCACCGAATATATTGTCCATGTACATAGGAGCTTTAGTGTAGTCATTTAAGACTTTGGAGTGTTATTTTGATTGCTTCACAAAATCATTCATTACCATACCTTTGTCGGGTGGTTTATATTACTAGTTTATCTAGTTATGAAATTATTACTAGATCATACTTATAATTATTATTAATTTCTATTTTTTCACAAATTTATAAAATTACTTACAATTATTGTTTATTATTATTTTTTCACAAATATATATTTTATAAAGTGAAATCTAACCTTCAACCTCTCTCTCAAAATCTTAGCCCTCCCAAAACCCCTAGTGCAACCTGTCATATAAAAATTCTTTTAATAACCCTTTTTGATATGAATGTTCTGTAAACTTTTAAGACAACAAATAAAAAAAAACATATAATTAAGTGTAGATATATATATATGTACATGTTTATATATACAATTGAAAAAAAAATGGATTTTCTAATTAAGTGTTGTGAATTTTTTATTGCGTTAACGAACAATGTGTTAATAAATATTTAAACAACAATTATTTAAACAATGTGTTAAACAACAATTATTTAAGCATATACATGGACAAACACAATGTTTAACGATATTAATGGTCAAGAATCTATTTATATGTCGATAGGTAGAATAACTATAATTAACAAAAATAAAACTAACGCATAACATTTTGTTATTACTATCTAATTTTTTTTTTTTTGACGTGATTTTTCTAAATTTATACTTTCATCTAAATTGAGATTCATCATGGAGAATATATAAACTTCACTTCTCATCTTTATGGTAAAAGAGATGCTAGAAATAAGACTGAAATTGTACGGAGAGCCTAAAAACCTAAGTAACAAGATTTTTTTTTTTTTTTTTTTTTGGTTTTCTGTTTCTGCGTATCGAATGGAAGAGGGATCCTTGTCATTCACTCATGCATTTGCTGAGAGCATATGAATATAACATATCAATCTCCAAACATGAATCAATTTAGACCCATTACTAATATAAAGTGAGTCCAAATTTAAAATTGAGTTAAGTATGAATTCACTTTTATATAATTTCATTATTGTCATTGTTATTCATAACCTAGGAAGTCGAATAAAAACATTGAGATAATGTATATGAAACCAAACTTTGAAAAAAAGACATAAAGAAATATAAGCTAGTTAGAAGCCAAAGTTAACAGAGAGGTCGGGTGGACAAATGACCATTAACTTTAAGAGTGTGTTTGGTAGGAAAGAAACGTGAAAGGAATGAGAGGGGTGGTGTAACACCCTTAAGTTTAATGTTAGCATTTTAGGTTATTTCTAATTTACTATTAACCTAATAACAAGAAAAGACCAAGTGAAATTAAATTATTAATTATGATTTATAATGTCATTAATATTTTATTAAGTTTTCTTACAGGTGATCGTGAAAAGAAATCTTAGTGTGCACAAGGTATTAGGTTATGATGTTATGATTTATATAAAATTACATGATTGTAAGTATTTTGAGTATAAGTTTATGTTCATACATGTTACACATGTATTTGTTTGATTATTGTGTATTATTGATAATTTATATTAATACGATTAGGTATTGATTTCTTTAGTGGGTTTATTATTCAAAAAGAAGGATTCCAAAAAATAGGGTCATCTTCCAAAATAATTTTGACCTTTAAAACATCTAAATTTGACAGGCTTTGTGATACAAATTTGTAGAATTTTTTTGTTAACTTTCAATAGCCACTTAACTCTCTTAATTTCGATATTGGAATAAAAAGTTATTATCAAAATATCGCCAGATGTTTTGAATTCAAATTCCTATGAGAATTTCAGTTTCAACCCAAACTTTTATGATATTACAAAAATGATCTCATTTTTTTAACCCTCTATGCTCGAAATTTGAAGTCCAATTAAAGATAGAAACCCTAGACAACCCTAAGTATCATTATAAATAAGAGATCAATGGGGCGTTTGGGTAACACATTGTGTTTATAATGCGTTTAAATGCAATGTATTGAATGCAAGTTGCATTTGGATGAAAAGTATTTGCATTATATTATATGTAATGTGATTGATAAAAATAAAGAGAAAAAAAGGAATGGAGAAAGAGAACGTGTGATGTGATTGGTAAAAGTAATAAAAAAATAGAATGATAAATAGTGATTGTATTAGATTTAAAATATAATGTGATTGGTATTTGAATGCAAGACTTTTGCATTTGGATGAAAATTACATTGCATTCAAACGCAATGCGAATATAATGTGATAAACAAATGGACCATAAGCCTCCTGCCTCTCAAAAGACTCATTCTCTTATTTCTCTAATTTCTCTCTCTAGAAAAGACCTTTTTTTTCTCCTTTTCTCTTTAGTTCTCAAGTTTTCTCCAAGCCACTTACGTCTTATCTAAGGTATGATTTATTTTTCATCAATATATATTTATTATGAATATAATGATCATGAATGGTTAATGATTTCTTGTAATTATATCGAGTTTGTTTATGTTTCTCTTCATAGGTATTCATGATAGATGATTTGTAATTCATCATATGTTATGCTCTCTTCTTTCTCTCTTTCATTCTCTCACACATGTGATGTCTGTAATAGAATTATTATAGTGACTTTAATGATTTTTGCAATTTCTTGATGATTGAAAAGTTAGGATTTCGATTTTATGAATTTTCTCATAGAAGTCAACAAATTTGCTAGGGGTATAACTACGAGTTTTGAGTTTTATATTGCAATATATATTTTTAAGTGCCTTAATAATATCAAAATCTGTCATATGCTATACCGTTGGAAAGATCTAGGAGTCTAGTTTCTCATACCATTGGAATCAGTGAATTTGTTTTAGATATGATTTTATATATTTTTTTTATCACGATCTCCGAATTTGTCCTTACAAGATGATGTATTTAATGTGATGTTATGGTGTTATGTTAAATGATACATACTAAGTATGTGTTATATGATGATTTTATATGATGGTTTGAGTTATGATTATGATATGATAAATCTTTATGGATTTTAGGAAACTAAGACTATATTATACTTTTATAATGCATGAGAAAATATAAAAGTTTAACACACATTGAAAGAACTCGAAGTCGCATCATCGAAGAAGGATTAGTAAGTAAAGAAAGCTCAAGAACAAGGTAAGTACATCACTCACCTGTAACATATTTATTCAAAGTTCTAAATGGATTTTAAATGATTTTTAAATTACATAGTGTTTTGATAACAAATATTCTTTATGAATTTTGTTTTCAATAAGGTTTTATTAGAATATGTAACGTATGAAGATGGTGTTTTTAATTTATACTTATTTGTTTCTATGAAAAGATAAGATGATAAATTTTTATAATAAAAGATGTTAGGAAGCATGTACCTAAAGATAGACCTTATTTGTACCAGGAAGTGAGGTACCTTAGAGGATGGTGACGGGTACGAGGCCTAAGATGGTTGTCTTGGTGGATGTTGAGTCTAGCTATCTCACTTCCATCTTGGTTGTGTGCATTGGCGAATTGCCTAGGGCCCAAACAATATGGTAAAGATAAGAGTTAACTATACTGAGACCCATGTGTTTTTTGAAATTATAAAGATACTCCTTTAATCAAAATTAATAAAATAAAGACCCCTTATTCTTAAGTTTGTTAAGTTTATATATGAAATGATTAAAACAACATTTATTATGTGAGCATTTTACTATTGATAATGAATTTTTTTTTCTTTATAAAAACAAACATTATATTTTAGATATTATTGTCATAATTATATATGTTTTACCATTTTATACTACTTTGCTTTAAAAAAAATTATAGATTACTTAATTTATATATATATCTCTTATATGTGTAAATTGTCCATCAAATTAAAAATAAATAAATAACAAAAGAACAAATAATGATTATAGATGTTCAAAAATCAATTAGAAACCATTTTTGGTGTCAAAGAAAGGTAAAATTATCATTTTATAATTTGGTATATGGCTAAAGGCATTTTTTAATGAAAGAAGGGGCATTTATGCTATTTTTGTATAATTAACAGTCAAACTCATAGTTAACTAAAATTTTTTAAAAAGTCAGGTGGTGTTAATATATTAATTTTGATCAAGAAAGTGTCTCTGTAATTTTATAAAATTACAGGTAGTGTCAGTGTAATTCACTCTTAATGATGACAATGATGATGAATAAGACTTTTATAACAAACGAGTTGTTTTCCTTTTATAAACATACATATGATTCCTAATACTTTTGCTAATGATAAAGTGTTTTGTGAGTAAATGGATGTACTTAATAAACATTCACTTACTAGAGTTTTTGCACGTTACAAATAAAGGTGAAGCTAAGGCTTAAGATTGGAGGAGGCTTGATGTACAAGTGTGCATGGTAGCGAAATGGCTTATCAGAACTTTCCTATTTTGAAAGTATTTATGTTTAATTTTAAAAGTTTTATAAGTTTAAAGATTGGATTGAAATGTTATTTATTCGTAATGTTTTAATAGGTTAATCTTAAGATGATTTAAGTTCTTTTTAATGACTACGTTTCCGTCATCATGCTTTTTTACAAAATTTAGTTTTCCTATCTTCCGCATTGATGTTTAAAAGATAATTATTATTATAGAATTTCTACCAATAACAATTTATATGTTATGTTAAGATAGTAACGATGACATCACGTTAAAGGGGTATTACAGGGGGAGGGATTTATGGAAGGATTTTAATATTCATAGTTATTTGATCCCTCTTAAATTAAAGAGATTGTGTGGTTATACATATAGCCAAGTGATAATTTTACACCTGATCCCGTCATAAAGTGAAGGATTTGAATCACCTACCCCCAAATTCAAATAAATAAATAAATTACAGGGATTGTTGGAGGAATTGCATATCAAACAACATAAGAGAAAGGATCTTCCTTTCTTTTTTAATTTCCCTCACTTAAGTGATGTACCACTCCCTCCTTATTTTCTCTCATTCATATCAAACATACCTTAAGAAACGATATTTCACACCAATGACAACAAAACTTCGAAGAAACAAATATAACTTTTGAAACAACAATTTTACTTTAAAACTACAGAATTCCAAAATCGATAAACAACAAAGCTACAAAAATGATAAATGACATACAAACAACAATACAAAAAATGACTGAAGTTAATAAATAATAACGACGACAAGCTATCAAAGAAACAACAATAGATAGAAAAACGACAATGTCTCTTGAAAAAACAAAGCTTGAAAAGCAAAAACAGTTTAAGAAATTTCAAAAATCGACATTGCACAATAACAACGAGAGAAATTAAATAAACAAAGTCACTTTAACACAACAAAATGACAATTTCTCTTAAAAACAATAAAAGCTTCTAAAGTTAAAAAAAAAAAAAGAGTATGAACTTCAACACTTAATAGTAAAAATGATAGATTCATTAAAAAATGATAGATCAAAAGAAAATATCTTAATATCTCACATAAATCATGAGAGAACATAAAAGAGACAGTGGCAAGTTTCGAAACTACATCACCCATTTAATAGAACGATAAACCAAAAAACAACAAAAACACAAAAAGAATAACTACTTTTAAAAAAAAGGTCTCTTGAAACAACAAAGATTTAGAAATAAGAGGAGCTTACAAACGACAAAAAGGGAAAAAAAAAAAAAAAAGACCGTAACTGTAAAAGTTATAAACATGACATTTGGTATAATTAACCATATAATATCTAAGATGAAAGACCAATAAAATTCAAAAGTTGAGGAGGAGCGTAAGATATTCAACTATGGCAATTAGAAAAATTATAAAGATAGAAGAACCGACGTTTTCTACTATTAGGTTAGAAACGACATTGTTTTCATTGACCAAACCGGGCTCTCAATGAGAGACGATGGACTCTTGATCGGTACTTGTGTGGCACTTCAAAGAGACGGGGAAGGTCCGAAGCAAATGGAAATTACCGAGAAAAATGACGTTTTTTTTTTTCAAACGACATTAAGGGGTAAACGACAATATTTGGAAAACGACAATACTTCTTCTAGGCGACAAAGAATTTTTAAAACGTAGAGTATTGTTATCTTGGAAACGGCAAAGACTTTAGAAACCACAATGAGATAGACAATTTTTTTTTTTTTTAGGACAGCAATGTCAAAATGACACGATAAAAAACCACAACGCCTCAGGTAAATGATTATAATCACCACACAAAAAAAAAAAAAGGCATCTCTTAAGAAAAACAATTATTTTCTCTTAAATAAACACGATGTTAAATATGCAACATATCCTCCATATGTTAAAAAGAACTTAATTAAAGCGACATTATCAAAAAAAAATTAAAAATTAAAAGGAACAAATATTTAAATCATATGTTACAACAGCAACGATCTAGATGTGTGACAATGAAAATACACACAAACACGATCAAATGCAAATGTTGTCATTAGAAGAAAAAAAACTCTCAACATGATATCAGTCGTGTGAAACGACAAAGTTTCTCTTGAACGACATTAACATTACAAACGATAATAATTGAGAGTTTTAACTTGACAAAGTTATGTTTACAAATGAACACACTCCGAGAAAACGACAGAAGAAAAATGAACGACAAAACTAGAAACAAAACAACCAAACTTTCTAAAACAAAAAAGACAACAATCTAATCTAAGATGTTAATAAGAACCCTTGAAAACGACGACAACTTATAAACAGGAGTATTTATTAGAAACGACAATGGTTTTACAGACAGCAATAACCTAGAGATGATGACCTCCACAACTTCAATCCATCAAACACCAACCCTGTCATGAACGACAGTGTGTCATGCGAACGACGATAAGATAAAACCATGATAATTATGAGAAACGATAACAACACTGCCATGTGGTTTAAGAACTTACGGAACGACAGCATTTCTGAATCGGCAATTAAAAACGACAACACTCTGGAAAAAACTTAAGACATGAGCTTCTCCAAACATAGACGTTGCTCATATAAACCCAAAAAAACGACAATATCATAAGAAATGACAGGGACATGTCATTTAAACTAAAATTTAAAAAAAAGTATATGAACAATTGAATTTCTAAAACTAATTCATACAATTGCATTTAAAACCTAACTACGCATTAGCAAGGATCAAAATAAAACTAGTTTTATGATGGTCGTCAACGGGAATGGATTTCAAAGGGGATATGTAAAAAATGAGAGTTAAAATGTACTGAAAAACTATCTTATATGACAATAATTATAAAGTGTAAAGTTAAATCTCCAAGTTAAAAAATAAATAAAATGACTTTATATCTTATTTTTTAACATATTATACTATTAATTTCGAATTTAAGGCCACATAAAAATTTGTCATATTTACCAGCCGAGTTTAGCATAGTACATAAAGTCATCGCCTATGTGATTAGATCAAAGGGGACTTGAAAAGTGAAAAGAGTAAGGCTAAGAAGCAAGCGGCATGTCGCTGCTGGTATTGCTATGTTGGAATTTTCATAACCATTATCCTCTTCTCCATTACCCAAGAAGAAAGGGGAAAAGAAAGAAAGAAAGAAAAACCAAAAAAAAAGGGGTCAAATTTTTCAGAGAGTCCAGACAAGACTGACAGCACGCGCCTATCCCATGAATACTCTTTAAATTTTAATTAAAAAAAAAGTTTTATCGTGTGTACATATATATATATATATTTTGGAAATCGTAACTATTATTGGAAATCATTAAAAGCAACAAGATAATTTGATTGTTTGTTTAATTGTTTTTTTTTTTTAATTTGGAGTTGAGGATTTCAACTATTCAATTTGTGATAGAATTAAGTTTTGAATTATGTTTAAATTATGTCTGTAATATCTTAATAACTATGAGAATAGATTGTCTCGTTTAATTTTTTTTGTAAATCATCACTGATTCAAGGAATATAGATTAAAACCGTAAAAAGAAACAAATAAATAAATTCAAAGAATTTTATATCAAAAAAAAAAGTTTAGATATATGTTTATAAATATAGCCTAACATTAATGTTATACTTGACTTCGCTTAAAGATTTCGAATCCTTCTTTCCTAATTTAGAAAAAAAAAAGTATAAAAAAAAATTTTTTGTCAAGTAAAAAGGTTTAGAGATTTAAATGTTATAATATTAATAATTCAAGGATTGATGGTGTCAAAAACAAATCCTTTGTGCTCTTTAATTGTTACTATTGCAGGCACTGCCACGCACTTGGCTAGTCAATTTTTTAATAAAGAGGTTAATTAGGAAGGATTATAAGAAAAATAGGACTTGAGAGGGTATTAAGGAAAAAAATGTAGATATACATTTAAAAAACAATTTATGTTAGAGGATAAACAGAAAAAATATTTAAGCAGCAACAAATTGAAAAGAAGTTATTAAGTCATATATTAATTAGGTAGTGCTATGAGAAAATAAATTTTAGAGAGTAAAAAATATATATATGTAAATAATGATACATTTGAAAAAATTTATTTCAAGAGTAAAAAAAAATGAAAAATAAAATTAAATAATGATGAAAGAAAACAAACAATAAGAGAGACTGAAATGTGATCGAAAGTTAAGAATAATATTATTTTTAAAGAAGTAGAAAGGAAAAAAATATTTATCAAGTACTATTAAAAATAATAGTTAAGATGGCCGCCAAAAAAAGTAT
This sequence comes from Antiaris toxicaria, assembly GCA_035233585.1. Lineage (NCBI taxonomy): Eukaryota > Viridiplantae > Streptophyta > Magnoliopsida > Rosales > Moraceae > Antiaris > Antiaris toxicaria. The sequence goes on from CP141155.1 coordinate 7,688,889, forward strand.
GGAAATTGATCATTTGGTATCAATTTTGAATTTAAGAATCTTTCAAATGTGAGATCAAAGATTCAAGCTGAGGACATGACAGAAATTCTTAAGGGATAAGTCGCAAAGAGAACAATATGTTATAAGTAGTGGCCACATGTATAAGGGGCTAAAGTCTATAGGGGTGAGCTCTATCAGAGTCTTGAAGCGTGGGTCGTTATATAAAAAAAATTCAATAAAAGTGAGGTCAAGGCTTAAGCTAGGGACGTAACAGAAATCCTTAAAGGAGTAAGCTCTAAAGAAAACAGTATATTATGCATAATGGAAACGTGCATAAAATGCCAAAATCCATGGGGGTTAGCCCTAATGAAGCCTTAAATTCAAAGCGTTTTTTTATATAACGACCACGACCCATGATTTAATGTTCCATTGGGACTCATCCCTATAAACTTTGGCCTCTTATATATGTGTCCGTTAAGCATAACATACTACCTTATTTGGGGGCTCACTTTTTAAATGATTTTTGTTGCGTCTAGTCTTGACTTAAGAATCTCTTAAAGTTAAGGTCAAGGGTTCGAGCTCCGGACACGATTGAAACATACTAATTTTGAACTTAAGAATCTCTTAAAAGTGGGGTTAAGGCTTAAGGGTTTAAGCTCAGGACACGATAGAAATGTATCAAATTTGAACTTAAGAACATGTTAAAGGTGAAGTCAAGAGTTCGAGTTAGAGATGCGATAGAAATCCTTGAAGTGGTGAACTCTAAAGAAAATAGTACATTATGAGTAGTGACCACATGTACAAGAGGCAAAGGTCCATAAAAGTGAGCTCTAATAAAGCCTTAAAGTGTGGATCATTACATTTTCAAATCAAAATAGTCATAATTATCCTTGAAGGGGTGACTAAATAGTCATAAATAGTCATAAATATCCATACGATAGAAATTCTTGAAAAGGTGAACCTCAAAGAAAATAGTATATTATGAGTAGTAACCACATGTACAAGAGGCAAAAGTCCATAAAAATGAACTCTAATAAAGCCTTAAAGTGTGGATCGTTACATTTTAAAATCAAAATAGTAATAAATATCTCACTTAAATCTTTTACCTTAATCAATTAAATTTAAACAAATATTATCTTTTATTTTTTATATTACTTTATTTTTTTGATAAATTTTTGCTTTTAGAAAAAAAATATAAATTTATCCAATATGAGTACTTTGGCATTCATTCTATACCAGTTCTCCATTACGATCAATGCTATAGTATTTTACCAATTTTAATTAACTCCTTTTCTTTTAATTTTGTAGAAAGTAGAGCAAAATATGAATTTAAACGTGCATATATACGTATATGATATAATATTATAATATACATATATCATGTGTGTATATATATTATGAAAATGTGAATGCATATATATTTTTTTTTTTGCTTGGACATGAATGTGTATATATTTATATACATACCATATCTTCACACTCTTGCAATAATGTTACTCATAATTGAAAGGGTAATGGCATCGGTCCTGAGCGGGTTTTTACCCGGTCCTCTGTGGCGTGGGCCCATTAATATTTATGATATAAAAAATATTGCAAATCCTATTGCAAGTCTTCCACACCGATTTGTGTTGATGATCACATTCTCATGGCAAAATTTGAAAGAAAAAACGCCTTCAACTATGAAAATTTGTTGCTATTTCCTATTGGTTAAAACAATATTTCACCCATTAAAAAAAAAACAGTATTTCACAATTTTTTCGTTCCTGCATTTTTTTTTTCCTGATCTTCTTCATTTTATTTTCCAGTTTTTGTTTTTCCTTTGTTTTTGACACTTTTCGTGCTTCCAAGTGGCAGCAAAAATCAAAAAATAAAAAATAAAAAAGAAAGTTGATGGAGAAGTTAATGGTTGGATCATAAAAGGAAGAACTGAGGGTGTGTGTGGTTAATGTTTTGGAGACATCCAAAACTAATTTTTTTTCTAAATCTTCACAATTTTTCACTATTTATATCTTCAAAACGCTACAGTAAACTCGAAACTTTAAAAATTCATAATTTTATGTATACAAGTCCAAATGAGATAATTTTTTTTTTAAATTGCATAGAATTTCAAGAGGAATGAAACAATATCTATATTAATATTTTTTTTCTAAAAAAATTTTTAAAATATTTTATATTTTCACCCCAAACAATTTTTTTTTTCAAATATATTTTTTAAAATAACTTTTTCCAACCTAAAATTAATATCTCTAAGCATCTCCTTTAAATACCTACTAAGTAGAGAAAGAAAATTAAAGACCGGCAAATTAAAAACATGAAAGAAAAGGCGTAGGAAAAATATTAAGGTGGAGTTTAGGGGAGGAGACTGTAAATATTATTTTTGAGTTGGAAAAAAGTTGTTTTGGAAAATATGTTTGGGAGAAAAAACTGTTTGAGGTGAAAAAATAAAAAAATTTAAAAATTTTTTTAGAAAAAAAAATATCAATATAGATATTATTTCGTTTCTCTCAAAATTCTATACAATTTAAAAAAAATTATCTCATTTAGACTTGTATACATATAGTTATGATTTTTAAAATTTGAAGTTTATTATAACATTTTAAATATATAAATAGTGAAAAGTTTTGAAGTTTTGAAAAAAAAAAGATTTTTAAAAGTTGAAAAACAATCCGGGTCCTAAAAAATAAAAATTCTTCGTTTAAAAAAGAAAAAAAAAAAACAAAAAAAACAACAAGAAGTAGACCCCAACTGGGATTCTGATTTCCTCGTGAGGTTGATCCTGAACCTGGGATTCTTCCTCAACATGAAAAGGGGGGAGAGAGAGAGAGAGAGAGAGAGAGAGAGAGAGAGAGAGAGAGAGAGTTAGAACCCAACTGGCCTCTCATTGTTGGTCAAATTCAGCAATAAGTAATCATATCGTTGTATACGTGGAGTTCATCATAGCTTTAGCCACGATGAGATACACTAGCACCGATACATTATAATTGATTTTGGGTAAAAACACCAATATATTATATTATATATCATCTGTTTAAACTAATATTAATCCGTACAAGCTGATTGATCTCATTAAGTCCTGCACAATAATCATTGCACCTTTTGTACTTAAACATTTTCACATTGTTAACGTACTTGATGAATAATGATCTTATTCCAACGACACAAAAGGATTCTTCGTTGAACAAGATCATTGGAACTAATAATGTTTTCTCCCCTAGTTAATCTTACTCCACCCAGCACTATGGTTCTGTATTATAAACCTATTTTTCAAAGTGGAAGTTCAAAATTATATCAGAAAAAATTATATTGAAAAAGTTTGATCGGTGAGTTTTAAATGAAAATCCAAATAAGTACCATTAATCCTCACTATATTATAAATATTTAAACATAATATAATTTTTATCAAAATATAAAAAATTTTATGTTTAAATATAATTTTTTTCCATAATACCTTAAATAATTTTTTATTCTAGAATATTTTAAAAAAAAATTTTCTATTCACATCATATTTTTTCTCTATCTTATTTTTTTTATCTACTTTTATCAATCACATCAATTTTTTTACTCTAAAATATAATTTTAATACATTTCATCCAAACACACATTACATTTAAATACAAAGTAAATACTTTTCATCCAAATATAAAATGCATTTATGCACCATTTGGGAAATGTTTTTTGATGTTACGAATATCAATTTTACACTAAACGTAAAGTTTTATATTCAAATACAATTATTTTCAACAGTGCTACGAAAATAATTACTATTCAAAAGTTTTTTAAAACAATCATATCAACTTTTCAATCCTAACTATTTATCTCTACTTTTATCAATCACATCAATTTTTCAACTCTAAAATATTTTTCATCCGAACACATAATTTATTCAAATACAAAACAAATACTTTTCAACCAAATACAACACTCAAAAAAAATTATATTCAAACGCAATTAAAATGTAATGTGTTTACCAAATGCCCCCTTAATTCATTACGTTCAAACCATAAGGGGACGTTTGACATCTGTATTATATTATTTTTGAATACAATACAATTTTCATTCAAAAATAAAAATATTACATTCAAATATTAATCACATTATAATTCAAACGTAAGTCCAAATGGACTAAAATTGAGAATAATAATACAAATACTTTTTATTCGAACATATATTATATTTAATATATTATATTTAACCTTTTTTTTTTGGACAATTAATTGAATATTTTAAGAAAGGGACGTCCACAGAGGTGATTAGGTCCACGTTCAAAGGGTTTGTCAACCAAAATGACGACATATATAATTAGTGTAAGACTAATTAACTTTCTACCTATTTTTCTTTTCTTTTTTTTTTTCCATTAGTACATTAAGTGATAATGTGAAAATTTTTCAGTCATGTATAAATTTACAACTTATAACTATACTTGTATCCTCATTTTCAATGGTAAACTTAATTATATATTTTCAAAGAACTAAAAGCAATGATTTTCTCTGACTAAATATATAAATCAAATAAGTTTTGTCTGATTTAGATCACAAGATTAAGATTATTGATCCTTTAACTGTCGACGGTCTTGCTTTAGATTCTCTTGTTTAATTTTTTTTTTCTTGTTATTCATTAATTTGAGTAGGAAGCTTGACGGACTATAGGTTTTAAGGGCATCAATCTATTTGGAAAACATCCAGAAAAATTTTGATTCCCGTTTGGATGATATGTTTGAATAGAAAAATGTGGATTTGGATTGAGAATCAAAATCATATTTGTATTTGGAAGAGTGATAAATGATTGTAGTGCAGATTTTTAAAATGTGAAACTTTAGATTTGAGTTGAATTGAAATGTTTGAAACTAAATCTATGATCCAAACAACCTTACATTATCTTTCCAGTGATTTCTATTGTTGCCCCTCAAGAGGTACGTATATTTGGATTATTACCCTAACTCTAATAGCTCAAGTCTTTTAACTTTCAATTATATGAGTAGGAAAAGTAAAAAATCTAAATAAATGTTATGAAAGACCATATATAAGATTAAAAACATATTTATTTGAGAGTGGTTTTTTCTAATTTTCACTAAAGAATTCCTCCATTTTGATAATTATAAGAGTAAGTTCAATAACAAAGCAAATAATATCTTTTTTTATAAGAGAAAATAGAAGATCGGTGGTGTTTTTATACCTCTATCCTAGTGGTCATTGGATGAGCCTACTAATCGCACCGGTATAATGATAAAAAGCCTGACCTTAGATCTTTATAGCTAGTAAACTCTAAACTTTAAAAGCGAATAGCACATAGTCTTTCTTTTCAAAGACTAGACTATTGCGTGTCTCACGGTTCAAATCTGAGATCTAATAAAAACGAATGCTCTAAGTAGATCTTTTTAATCATCATGCTACTATCACTGATGATAAAGCAAATTATATCTTGTTTCTACATAAATTGCTCTTCCATATCTTGTTTCTATAGAAATTGCTCATAGGAAAAATACTAACCTCATTTCTTAAGTTTTCTATTTGTACGTGGCCATAGTTTTTCTCTACCTAGACACGGAGTTAAAGTTTTTTTTTTTTTTTATTTTTTATTTTTCACCCTCTAGGGCCCTAGGGAAACGCTTAACTTTAGTTTTTGTTTTTTGTTTTTTAATATTTTCCGTGAAGGTTTTAAGTTTGATGATTTTGTCTAATCAACAATTTAAAGGCCTGTTTGAAGCTACTTTTGGAAATGCTTTCGAAAATGGTCTATCACCATTGGGTTTCCAAATGGAAAACGAGCCTTTCCAAAAGTCTATTTGAAAACAGTGAGCTACTAAAGTTCACCATTTTTTTATTTTAAGAAAAAAATTAATTTTTTTGATTTTTTAAAAATGAAATCAACAAAACATACATCCTCAAAATATATATTTTTTTTTCTAATTATTCTTTCATCATACACAAAACCTCAAAACAATATTTTTCTAAAAAGTTAAACTAAATCTACTTTTTAAAACTTTTCTCAATTCTAAAAATTCTAATAATAAAATTCTGTCTTTAAAATCTCCTAAAATAGACCTCAAATGGGTTGATATGATTTATGTGAGATATAATAATGACCATGTTCCACAAGCACTAAATCTGCACATTCGTCCAAAGTAAGACATTCTTTTTTTATTTTTCTGAAATTGCAAAGTTGCCATTCTTGAGCATATAATAAAATAATTAAAAAAAAAAAAGATTACTTTCAAATCTTTTCTTGGCCCTCTGATCCGTCTCCTATCAGTCAGTCAAATTATTATTTTTATTTCCCGTCACCAAGAGTTTTTACTCTTTCCTTTTTCATTTTTTACATTTTACGCAGTGCGTTCCACTTGATGCCATTTGACCTATGGAGAGAAGGCTTTGCTCAGCCTGCCGACATGAAATCCAGATCACGTTCTCATACATACAAAGATTCTGACAAATAACAGTATTGTGAATTTCACAATTTTAACAGTTAGATTGTGAATTTATCATATATTATTAAGTTAATTAAATTGTTGTGATGTTTATATATAAATTGAATATCATTTTTTTTCTTTTTTTAGTTAGTTTTGAGATGCATTCTCCTCAAGCTCATTAACATAGTCAAATTTTACAAATAATAAACCTTTTTTTTTTTTTTTGTTGCTAGAAGGTAACTTGTATAGTTTTACATTCACCATCATTTAAAAAAAGTTATATAATTTTACATAATAAATTTGACAGGTTGAGTATTTTTGCTTGTCAACTTCGTTTTTGATTATTCTATTAATCTTTTCTGTACTACTTACCGCTTTTTTCGCCTGCCCCCTAGAGGTCGTTTTCATGGAATGATAACAAATGGAATTACATTTTCATCTGCCATGATTTAAGGGTACTCTTCTGTCAAAAACATATCTAAAGGAAATTTTCAGACAAAACAATTCCTAATTGTGGTACTTTCTTTCTTTCTTTTTTTTTTTTTCCTTCGTATGTCACTATCGCCATTGTTATATTGAGATGACAATGATAATAACAACAATAAAGCAATATATTAGGTCACATACCCCACTCAAAAATACTAATTGTCAAAAGCAAATATAGAGTTTTTACATTAGGATACCCTTAATTTTACATTATTGATAAAATTTAAATATTTTAGTCAATGGTCTAATTCATGATTAAAGCAAGTTTTTGTTGCGTATTGTAAATTTTTGACACATTCATACATAAAATCGTTAAAATTTTTATTTAACAGTTAAAAGCAATTCCTATTAGAGTGTGAAAATAAAAGGCTCAATAAAAGCTCTCCAAATATATTTGTCCATGTGCAAAGGAGGTTTAGTGTATTTTTTAAGACTTTGGAGAGTTGTTTTGATTGCTTTAAAAAAACCATTCATTACTGTTGCTTTATTGGGTTGTTTATATTGTTAGTTTGTTTAATCGTAGAATTACTACTAAATTATACTAATAATTGTTGTTTTTTTTTTTGAAAAATAGGAAATTCATGTAATAAAGATGATAAACACCATAATATAATACAAATGACCTTATAGTGGAAAAATCTTGACGTTCAAATGAGATTAAATCTACCAGTACAATCTGATGTCACTCAAAGGGAAAAGCGCCTGAGATCCTGATAATGGGATTTTGTCTTGATATATCAAAGCGAGCACTTAAATGGCTTTTTTCAAAAGCCTCTACAATGGATGGAAACCGATTGCACCAAAAATTCTAGCATTAAGGTCATCACATACTTTGTATTGAATCAAATCAAATGGAACCATCCAAACATACTTATGACGATGGTATAAACCAAATACAAGCTAAGAGAAGGTCGAGTAGGAAAATCACCGCCCCTATTACACATAAACAGGAAAAATACAAACACAAAGGGAAACATCATGGATCCAACTAGCAAAGTCAATTCTTCAATGCCGGAACAATGAGCAGCAACAACGGAGCAACATTGAGATTGATTTGCCCAAAAGGCAGTATATCTTGACAAAGTGTGCCAAAAGAGACCTGTGTGTGAGACGGACATGCCACCCACAATGGCCAACAGTGCAACACACTTGCCACCATCCCGCAACCTAGTACCTATGGTTTCAATAAGTCCCTACGGTGAACATGCCCAGATCTGAGAATAGTAGACAACGCCTCTCTCTCTCCACACGACTCTTAACTAGCTTCTAACGACCCCTTTGATGGCATGAGCTCGACACCGAAGACCTCAGCAATCTTCCCAGCAAGCTTTGGAGGTCAATAATCCAACAAAATGCTAGACCACAAGTCCCAGATCTCAAGCATATAAGGAACTCTCAGAGCTTTTCTCCCTATATTCTCTCTTTGACCCTTGCAACAAAAAATTTTGAGGGCGATTATTGGGTAGATTGGCTTTTGATGGTATTACTAATAATTATTGTTTATTTCTATTTTCACACACATATATTTTATAAAGTGAGATTAAACTTATAACCTCTACGAAAACCTAAACCCACTCAAAACCCCTGGTGCCACCCACCCTTAAGTTCGTATAAAAATTCTTTTCTTTTGATATGAATATTCTGTAAACGTTTAATACAACAAAAGCAAAAAAAATCATAGAAGTATATAAAATATATATATGTTTATATTTATATATTTATATATAATACTAAAAAAATGTTTTTTTTTTTTTTCACCAAGTGTTGTGAAGCTTTCATCGCGTTACCGCACAATGTGTTATAAATATATAAACAATAATATTTTAAGCATATATATATGGACAAACACAATTTTTGCCGATATTAATGGTTACGAATCTTTCTATGTGCCGATATATAGAATAATCATAATTTACAAAATAAAACTATCGTGTAACACTTTGTTAGTTTTTTTTTTCTTTCTTTTTTTGAGGTAAATTATTTTCTAAATTTATACTTTCATCTAAGGAGAATATAAACTTCACATCTCATTTTTATGGTAAAAGAGATACTAGAAATAAGACTGAAATTGTACTGAGAGCCTGAAAAAACAAACTAAGAAGGATTTTTCCTTTTTTTTTTTCTGGGTATAGAATGGAAGAAGGACCCAGTCTTTTCCAATGTGTGAGAAGAGATTTTCCTTGTATTTTTGTAACTTCATAAGTGTACTTAAAGAGATTTTATCATTTACTCATGCATTTTCTGAGCATATATATATATATAACATATCAATCGTCCAAAATAAGTCAATTTAGACCCATCTATGAGTCTATTTTAAAATTGAGTTAAGTATAAAATTATTGATAAATTATATTACCATAGTCAGTGTTATTCCTTACCTACGAAGTCAAAGAAAAAAATTGAGATAATGCAGAAGAAACAAAACTTCGAAAAAAGACAAAAAGAAAGATAGGCTAGCTGTTAGAGGCCAAACTAAACGAGAGAGATTGGGTGGAGAGACGACTATTAACTTTAAGAAATGATATTTCATACCAATGACAACAAAATTTCGAAGAAATAAACCTAACTTTTGAAATGGCAATGTTACTTCAGAACAACAGAAACCCAAAATCCATAAACGACAAAAGTACAAAAATGAATATGAAATACAAACGACCATAGGAAAAAATGAGTGGAGTTAAAAAATGACGACGACGGCAGACTATCAAAGAAATGACAGTGAATAGAAAAATGACAAAGTCACTTGAAAAAACAAAGCTTTAAAACCGAAAACAACTTAAGAAATTCCCACACTTAATCTACCTAAGGGTATGTTTGGAACAAAGATTTTAGGAAAGAAAAGAGAAAAAAAATGTGAGGGATTTTACCATCACTTGTTTGGAAACTAAAAAGATGGAGGAAAAATAATTGGAGAAAAAATATGAGAGAATTTAAAAAAGAAATGTTGGATTCTATTTTCCTCAAACAAAATGTGAAGAAAATCAAAATTCAATGGCATGTTTGAAACCAATGTTGGATTTCAAAACGGGAATCAGGACTAGGTTTCAATGTCAAAATCATGATTAGATTTCGAGACAAGATCAGAATCTAGTTTTGAGTTTCAAGATTAGGATTAAGTCGAGGTTGGGTTTTGAGACAAGAGTTGGGGTTTCAAGACAATGGTCATGATCAGGTTTTGGGACTAAGGTCAGGGTTGGATTTCGGAACCAATGTCAAGGTTTCAGGACTATGGTCAATATCGAAACCGGCCCGTATCAAAATGAACCCAACCACATCCTGGAATCCAACCCCAATTACATTTTGAAATTCGACCCTAACCCACGACCTCAAACTTTAGGGAAAACAAACTATCAAGGGTTTTTAATAATTTTTCCTTCTAATTTGCTTTAGGTTCCAAACATAAGATACAGAGTTTGAATCTCCATTCCCAAATTAAAAAAAAACAATTTAAAAAATATCAAAAATCAACATTGCACAACAACAACGAGAAAATATTAAATAAATATAGTCACTTTAACACGACAAAATGACAATCTCTCTTAAAAGTAACAAAAGCTTCCAAAGTAAAAAAAATTATAATAAGATTATGAAATTCAACACTCAATATGCAAAACAATAAATTTATCAAAAATTCACATTTCAGAAGAAAAAATCTTTATATCTCACATAAACTATGAGAGAACATGAAAGAGACGATGATAAATTTCGAAACTACATCACCAATTTAATGAGGCGATAAACCAGAAAACGAAAAAAACACAAAAAAGAATAACTACTTTTTAAAATGACAATGTCTCTTAAAATGGCAGAAACGACAAAGTTTCAAAAATGGGAGAAACCTATGAACAACAAGAGAAAAATAGATAGTAACTATAAAAATTAGAAATAAGACATCTGGTATACTTGATCGTATAATATCTAAGACGAAAGATAAATAAAATTTAAAAGCTGAGGCGAGCATGATTTATTCAACTACGGCAATTAGAAAAATTATAAAGACAAAAGAACTAACGTTTTCTATTACTAGGTTATAAATGACATTATTTTCATTGATCGAACCAAGCTTTTGATGAGAGACGACAGACTCTTGATCATTACTTGTGTGGCATTTCAGGGAGACAGGGAAGGACAGGAGCAAATGGAAATTCCATAGAAAAATGTTGAAACATTAAGGGATTAACGACAAGATTGTCACAATCCAAGATTAGTTTAGTGATGTGGAGGGGTTAATTAAAATAATTTGGCAATTAATCACAAATCACAAGATTATTCAAAGAAATAAAATAAATAAAACCATAATATTTTGAAATTTACCCACAACTTTATGAAAATACCAGCTCGGCCACCTTTAAACAAAAATCGTCATTTGTCTTATTTTATGTGCATTTGATCTAAGTCTACTAATTTTAATTAAAGAAACTTGTCAAGCAGCTTTTTAGATCAAAACGGTGGGAACCCAAAATATTCAGTTTTTCTTTTGAAAAATAAGTTTAGGAAAACAATCTTCGGTATCATTAGGAATTAGTAACCTAAAATATAAAATAAAATTCATAGGAAAAATAAAAGACAAAACAAATATCAAATCCAATTTTGAGAGAGAATTTGGCTATCATGCCTTGAAAATGATAAATAAGCTAAAAACAAAATACAAATAGATCACCACTATACGGCAGTGGTCTTGAAGCCATGTCTAATCAATGCTACTCTTGACACTTCATGGAGGGAACACTTAAAACATGAGTTATTAGCTCAACACAATACTATGACTCATTTAAAATAAAAATAATATTAAATAATTACAAAATGGGGAAGTGACAACAATCAAAAGATTTTTACCATAATGAAATAAAATAGTAAAGTAAATGATTGAAAATATAATATCATATATTTACAGTTATACTACTAGTGTTAACGTCACATCAAGTAGATTGCTTGGTAAAACACCATTTAAGTAGACCCATGATAAAATGCCACTTAAAGTGGATCGATTGGTAACAAGTACTATCTCAGCATCTAACACAGTAAATGGAGCATAATATCAATTGTGGATATCTAATCATATGTTGTTTAAAATATCATTTAAATCACTTGAAGAGAGCAAGTTAAGTCTCAAATTATCTCATTTGAGTATCTTAAAATAACATAACTATATACACATATCATTTTGATTAAAAAATATTTATATATACTCTTCATTCAACACACTTTTATTAAACCCACTTTTATTAAACCGTTTTATTTTCAAAACAAATGAATACAAAAGTAACAATCATTTAGTAGAACAAGGTATAGCTAATCTTTTTTTTTAGCAAATAAATCTGTTGATAATTTTTAATATGAATTTTTAAATCGATTCTCTTCACTTACTTCTGATTAAAAAATACCTAAAATATAATCACAAATAATTTAAATATTTATTAAAAACTCCATAATTTCAATTACAATAAATTTGATTAATTAATATGTCATTTATTTAAATTTTAAAATAATATTTTATTTTAAATTTCACAAAATTTTTCAAAAATTTCATTATAACCCATTCTAAAATATCCACGGTCTAAAACTTCAAAAATGTGTCCAAACTTACATTAAAAATATATCCAATTCACACAATAGTTCAAATAAAATTTCACAGACAAATCTTTTTTTTAATTTATCACATATATATAATTATTTGATTATAAATATAATTTAACATTAATATTACATATAATTTTATTTAAATAAAAAAAGTTTGAATGCTAATGAAAAAATATATATATATACACACACATACTTCTTCATTTATTTTTTTTCTTTTATTCTTATTCCGTTCTTTATTACACTGCATATATTTTCATATATATATATATATATATTTAACTTGGGGCCTGGGGCTTGGTGCTCACAGCCAAGGCGAAGCTTGCGGCGACGCGGAGGAGGTCCTGCTGGAGCGCAGGGACGGCGGCAGCAAGATCTGCACACGGCTGACTGCGGCGGCGTGGGAGACTCGGCGAGCTCGGGGAGGCGCCGCCTGGTGTGAGGCGACAACCAACAAACTTGGCTGCTAGACCGGCGAGGCGGCGGACCTGGGCGGCGCTGCGAAGTCGACGGTGAGCTCGGCTGAGTGGCAGCTGGGCCGACGACGGCTGGGCGAGCTCGGGGAGCGGAGATCGAGCAACGGCGGGTGGCAGCCTTCGCGACTGGGTTACGACGAGGAAAGAGAGAAGGAAGGAGGGAGAGAGATATAAAGGGAGAGAACTGAGAGCAGAGAGTGAACGAAGGGGGAGAGAGAAGACTCGAAGAGGGTGAGAGAAAATCTGAGTGAGGTGAGCGAGAGATTTTTTTTTTTTTTTTTTTTTTTTTTCTCTCCTTCTGGACGGGGTTTTCTGTATAGGTTGAAGCAACTTCAATATGAGATAATTTAGAATAAAATAGAAATATTTTCTCTTCTTTTTTGTTGGTATTTATTTTATTTTCTAGAAAGAAATGTGGCGTGAAGTGTGGGAGTTCTTTATAGGTTAAAGAACTTCGATATTCGATATAGAGTAATTTAGAAAAAATATATATAGTAATATTTTCTCTTCTGATTTTTTTTTTGTATTTATTTTATTTTCTTGGAAGAAATGTGATCCGGAGTATGGTGGTTGTAAATGGAGCATTTTCAGGTTCAGGAATCTCTGTTTTGCAGGGCAAAGTTGACTAGTTACAGGTCAAAAATATAATTCTAAAAAAGTTTAGATGTCAAAATATAATTTTTATAAAAATAAGAGGGTAAAAATGTAAATTCAAAAATTATTTTTCATCTTTTTAATTATAAAACTTTAATTACAAGTTTCTCACTTCAGAATCAAATTTTAGGATGCTACTTAATTAAATTTAACCTAATTAAATATAATTAATTCTTTTTGAAAACGACAATACTTCTTCTAAACGACGATGAATTTTTAAAAAAGAAAGAATACTATTATCTTGGAAACGACAAAGACTTTGAAACCATAATGAGATAGATGATTTTTTTTTTTTAAGGGACAGTAATTTAAAAACGAGACAATAAAAAATCCCAATACCTCTGGCAAATGACGATAATCACCCAAAAGAAAAAAAGGCATCTTTTAAGAAAAACAATTATTTTCTCTTGAATAAACACGATGTTAAATATGCAAAATATGATATTATTTTCTCTTGCATATTAAATATGCAACATATCCTCCATATGATAAAGAACTTAAAAGCGACATTATTAAAAAAATAAAATTAAAAAATTAAGAAGGACAAATATTTAATCATATGTTACAACAACAGTGCTCTAGATGTGTGACAAGTACAATATGCACAAGCACGATCAAGTGCAAATGTTGTCATATAAAATAAAAAAATAAAAAAAAAACTCCATACGACATCAGTCATGTAAAACGACAAATTTTCTCTGGAACGATATTAACATTACAAATGGTAAAAGTTGAAACTTGACAGAGTACGTTTAAAATAAACATGCCCCGAAAAAAACGACAAAAAAAAAAAAAAAGGAGTGATGATACTCGAAGAAAACAACAAAACTTTTAAAAAAAAGATAACAATCTAAGATGTACATAAGAACCTTGAAAACGACGACAACCTATAAACAGGAGCATTTATTAGAAACGACAAGGACTTTACAGACGACAACAATCCACAGATGATTACCCCCGCAACTTCAATCCATCAAACACCAACCTTGTTCTGAACGACAATGTTTCTTGTGAACGACGATAATTCTGAGAGACGGTAAGAACTAAGAACGACAGCATTTCTGAATCAGCAATTGAAAACGACAACATTCTCGAAGAAATTTAAAACATTTGCTTCTCCGAACATGGACGTCCATTGTACAAACGGAAAAAACGACAATATCATAAGAAACGACAGGAACATGCCATTGAACCAAAAAAAAAAAAAAGGGCACAGGAACAATTGAATTCTAAAAGTTATTGATATAATTGCATTTAAAAACAAATTAGGCATTAATAGGAAAGACGAAACAAAAACTAGTTTTATGATGGTTGTCGACAGGAAGGGATTTCTAAGGGGAAATATAAAAAATCAAGATTTAAAAGATATCATATGATAAAAATCATGAGTATAAAATTTAAATCTCCATATATATTAAAAAAAAAAACTATATATCTTATTCTTTTAACATATCATACTATTAATTTCAATAGATTCCGATAGAGGTCTTGACGGATTCCACTGACATCCAATCATTTAGGCACGATAAATGAAACGAAACAAGGGCTGTGAAATCAAACATTTTTGTTTCATAAAAAATGACTTTGGTGATTGATGGTTCTAATGTCCTAATCTTAAAATGGTTCTTTCTTCCTCTTGCACGCTTTAGCGGACACTTACATAGTAAATAAAGATTCTTCAAATTGAACCAAGTGAATTAGACACCTAGTAAGAAAACCCAGATCCGAATGTTTAGAAGCATAAACATGAACCGAGAAAAAATATATAAAGAAAAAATCCAAAAAATCATGAAACTTTCTTATTAAAACTTTTCCTAACACAAAAATGACTTCAAATCATGCATTTCATGTACATAAATGGCAACATCAAATTCACAACTTTAACACAAGTTTGGAACATCAGAATCGAAAGAACTCATCAAGCTGAGTTGAAAAATCTTAAATATATAACGAATTAAAGAATAGCATATGAAAATCTTAAAATATATGAGGTACGCATCAATTTAGAAAATATATATATAAGAGTTGAAAAATAAGTTCCATTGTTAAAATGTGTATTGAGTATAGAGTAAAAAAAAAAAAAAGAAAGAGTTCAGAAATTAAAGAGTAATATATGAAAAGTCTTAAACATACGTGTTACATTTAAAAATAGACATACTATGTATTAAAATGATATATTCTGTCAGTTTCACAACAAAAAACAAAAGATAGATTTTGTGCATATATTCTTTTTTCATAAAATGAATCTGTATAATCAAAAATAGATTTGAAGTTAGAAAAATTAAAAACTAATAATATTTAAATATAATTATTTATAATATTAAATATATAAATATGTATATGTATTTACGTACATATAGATCACATATCCATAGGGTGGAGGTATGGTGATGAGCGCTTTCCTGTTTGTATTCCATCAACCTTCAAGGATAAGATTTTGTTCCCGTTCCCATCACCGTTCTCGAACATTATCCCCTATCCTTGCCTTATTCGAGGCAAACTTGCCCTTTTAGAAAAAATTATCATTCGTAATTTCAAGTATAAAACTTGCTTCGAGAGATTTTCTTTCAAATTAATTATATATATATAACTAAACATAGTAAAAATGTGGACTTCAGATTATTCTTCTCTTATTATTATTATCATCGTTGTTATTATTTGCTTGGATATTCATCCTTTATTTTGGGTCTTGAAAATCTAATCCAAAAACAAATAAAATAATTTTTATTTATTTATTTATTTTGGCCAGAAGGATAAATAAAAATCAATAGTTATACCTTATATTTTGGGACAGAAGAAACGTACTTTCATTTTTTCACTTAATGGAATTTATCTCAACGGCGAAGGCTATACAAGTTGCGTGGATGAAACTATGACATGGTTCAGTTCAGACATGAAAAAGTAGCAGGCGGGAGTGGGACACTGTGCTCGGGAACTCCTAGGATGTTTTATTTTGTCCATAGTTATGCTTCTTCTACCTTTTTATTTTATGTTTTAAAAATACCCAAAATAAAAGCCCTACACACACATATTACATGTTGCAAAAGACAGCATTTTGAGGAATTAGGCTACGATACGTTAAACAACTCAAGGCAACTCATAATTTCAGAATAATATGAAATCGACTTGATTTGGCTTAATGCATAGAGTTTTTCATTACCTAGAGATGATTTCTTATTAGGATATACAAGAAATTGGTGGAAAGATTAAAAAAAAAAAAAAGAGTTGTCACGATATACTATTTTAAACAATCATATCATATCACATCATAATTATATTTATCAAGTTACAAATAATACATTTTCCTTGGTTTTGACCATAAAATGTGTGGTTGAAAAAATTAAAGCAAAATTTCAAATATAAAAAATAACTTTGTAGTGTTCAAAAACATAACAATAAATTAGGAAATAGTTAAAATTATGAGGCATATTATGTACTGATTAAACCCATTAAAATAAATCTCACAAAAAAAAAACCATAAAAATAAATAACAAATAAAATAAACTAATAATTAACTTTATTGTACTGATTTTAGCATACTAATATGTGTGAAGTTCTCACCATGTGGGTGGTGGCATGTGTGTTAACTCAAAACAATATATAAAATGGGTAACATGAATGCAAATTGTCATTTTTATGTTACTATACTTTGTAAATAGAAATTTAGATTAACAGTAATTACATCTAATTCCGTCACTAATGTTAAGGTCAACTCCTTTACTCTAAATGTTGGAAAAAGGAGGGAGAAAAAAAAAAGGTCATTCTTCTTATTCTGTTAGTACACTTTGTTTTTCTTTTTTCCTTTTTTGCTAATGATCCATTTAATAGATCTTAGTTCGTTAAATACATGTTAAGTTTTGTTAATCCATTAATATGATGTTAAGTATAGTCCTTACCATGTTTGAGAGTTGTATTTAGATTTATTTGTATGGATGTCTCAGCTTTTCAAATTTGGCATTTAGTCTTTAAATTTTATATTATTGACAATCAATTCTTGAACTTATAATTTTTTATAATTTAATCTTTTTTACTTAAATCAATTAAAATTAGAACAGTTTTTGACCTAAAACTTACATATTATAGTCCAAAAGGGATATTATTAATCATTATTTTTTTTAATTTGAATATAAATTTCTTTTTAAAGTTTATATTTAAATTTGAAAATAATTTAATTAAGTTAAAAATTTCAAAAAAAAAATTGTATTAGAAATAAGTAAAATGATCAACAACAATTATAATGTACAAGCTACTTATAAAAAATTATCTGAATTTTAATAAATTTTAACAAAAATGATTGAATTGTCAAAAGTTATAAGTTCAGAGTATTGATTGTCAGGAAAAAAAAGTTTAGAGACTAAATTACTAAATTTAAAAAATTAAGGTGCATTCATATAAATAAGTCTAATATTTAAGCATTCAAATTACTCTTACATTAAGAATAAATTCATAAATGTAAGATGAATGAAGTTTTCGTTAAGTGGACGATGACATATGTATTAACGCAAAACAATATATTAAATTCGTATACAAGATCATGGAAGATATTTATCTATTTTATGTGATACAGCCAAACAGTTCTCATATCTAACTCTATATCAAAAAATAAATAAATAAAAGAAAAGAAAAGAAACATCATCTTTATTATTCATATCTCACTTATATCTTTTATCATTCATATCTCGATCATATCTTTTACTACTAATGATCAATATATCTTAAATACTTGTTAAATTTTTATTAATCCATTAAAAGGACTTTAAGTATATTTTTTATCATATTTTTTTCCTGCTAATGATCTTTTTAGTAGAACTTAGTTCCTTAAATACTTGTTAAATTTTTGTTGATCCATTAAAAAAACGTTAAGTATATTCATTATCATGTTTGAGAATGCATATTTAAGTAGTGAGATTACTCTTCTATTATAAATAAGTTCATAAATTTAAATTCACATTTGACATGCCGGACAAGATAGGTAAAAAAAAAAAAAAAAACTCATAATTAAAATAATTAAAACAAACAACACAGCTAAAGTTACATTGAATACTATTACATATCTCGTAAATATTTGATTAATCAACCATAATAACAATTCAACATTTGGCATACACTCCACCTTTAAATCTAATTTTGAGAAAGATTAAATTCATAAATGCAAGTCCCTATTTAGCAAACTGGACAAAATAGGACCAAAAACTCAAAATCAGGACCAACAAAACTAGATAAAAATAAGAGAAAACACGTGAATGATACAAACTTAAAGACTATTATATCAATGCAAACAAAAGTTTGACATTAGATTAATATGACACAAACCATACATTAATAGAAATAAAGTTTGTGCCTTATTATTAAGGAAGATGAATTTGTATTATATCGATTGATCAATCGATAACAAAAAAAAAAAAAAAAAAGTGATTATTTAACTTATTATGCATTTGGTAAATTATTTGCTAAATCGATCAATTCAATACTTGACATGACTTCAAAATTCGAGTTAGTTAAAATCTGATTTTGAAAGAGACTAACAAATAGATTTCTAGCCATGTACACAATCCTCATTCATTCTATTTAAACATGACATGTGTTCTATACTAATTTCCAGCTACTTAAGCTTCATAGTCACCTGGTCCTTGACAGTAAGTCTCATGGAGGAAATTTTGGTTTGGTCTTACAAATTTTAACCATGTTTCCTATGACTTTTCTGTGTCCGTTGCCTTTTATTTGTCGCGGCTTGGAAAAATTTTATAGATCAACCAATCAGAAAGAGAACAATTAATTATGTCTACATATTCAATTTAATCCTCTTTTTTTTTTCTATTATTTATTAGCTGGAAAATATGTATAATATACTAAAATATAACTTGGGTTGATAAAAGAGGCTCTTATCGGTTTTTGGGATTCAAAAAAAAAAAAGCAATAATCTATCTTGATCTTGAATTTTTTAAAAAGAATTTCATTAAATCCCAATGAGTGAATTTTAGTTGCAAAAACCTAAAATAAAAAAAAAACCCAGCAAGTGTTTTTTTTTTTTTGTTTGAATAATAAAAAATTTTTTTTTTTAAAGGCCGCTTCTCTTTCCTTTGCATCTCCCCAGTCTCTGTTTTTCTCCCTCTCTTTCTTCTCCACCTTCTCTTTTCGTGATTCCAGTTTCATTAGGCCAAAACATAAATATATATATATTAGATTTAAAAAAAAATAATTACAGATATTATGTAATAATAATTTTATATTTAATTTTATTAGTTATCTTAATTTCAAAAAAATAAAACAAGGTTATACTTTTTTTTACAATTTTTTTTATTTTTATTTTTTTGAAGGGGGCGATTTATTTTAATTTTTGAATTTGGGGCTTTATACGTAGCCCTTCTTTCTTTGTAGCTCAATATCGAAAAAAAGAAAAAAAAAAAAAAGAGAGGAAAATAAAATCAAAGAAAGAAAAAACTCAATAGAAAAACAAAAATCAACATTTAACACACAAGGCCGAGGACCTCTTTTCCCTCTCTCTCTCTCTTGTTTCTCTCTCTTAATCCCTTCCCTTCTCCGTCGCGTCCAATGCGAACCTACGGTGATCCTCTGCGAGTAATCTTACCTTAACTCACGTAAACCCTCTCGATCTCTCTGTCACCATGTCCCGTGAAGCCTCGCCGCCTCCGATCCCCGGCGACTCCGCCCCCAACCCCCCCAACGGCACCTCCGCCGCGCCTCCCAACGACGCTCCGCCGCAGCCGCCGCAGCCGGGGCCTCCCCTCTCCCGGAGCAACCGCCCGTCCCGCGCGTGCACCATCCGCGCCGCCGCTAGGATCTACGCGGCCTCCCAGCCGGCGATTGAGCACCGCAAGGCCAAGGCGGCGCCGAGGAAGAAGGACCGGATGAATCGCCGGAGGGACGACGGCGACGGCGACGGCGACGACGGCGGTGGAGACGGCGACGAGTCGCCGCAGCAATGCGGCGGCAGCAGTAAGATCGTGACGCAGCTGGTTTCGCCGCCGCCGGCGGCTCAATTGCCGCGCTGGAGCCTCCGGTCGATGTGGGAGCTGGCTTCCGTGCTCAATTTCTTGCATGTGAGCGAACTCCGAGCTTCGATCTCTTCTAGGTTTTAATGTCCGTCGTTTCTAGGGCTTAACGGCGGTTTCCTTTCTTGGTTTCTTTGCACTTTGCAGGTTTTCAGGCCGCTCCTGAACATCTCGGCGGAGTTCTCGGCGGAGGAGTTTGAGACGGCCTTGCTTACGCCCAATGACACTCTCAGCGACATTCACATCCCAATGTTAAAGGTTTGTGCTTTCACTCCGTTTTTTTGCTTCGTTCCTGTTTTGGTTTAACTCCATTGAAGCTTTTTTTCTCTTCCTATAATGATGTCTTCTTTTAGCTCACATTGGAGCTTAATTACATTTTTGCTTAATCTTAAGTTAGTAAAAATGCAACAAGTTTGTTACTTTGCGGTTCCAATGGTGCAAGGTTAGGTTTTTGAAGTGACTCAAGTGTAAGAGCAAGCTTTTTGTTCTTCGCGTTGCTTTCTTTTTTCAAAAATTTAAAAATTGAAATTGTTCTTTATTGAGTTATAGTTACTTCAGCTTCATTTCAAATGAAAACTTCTTCATTTTGCGTAAATGTTTGAATTCCTTCGTTTGAGGAAAGGTACGTTAGTCTTATACAAAAGGATTTTTCTTTATTCTGATTTAGGCCAATATAGTTTATTGAGTCTCATCGAAACCATGACATGTGAACCTTTTAACGCGCTAGACAATTTTGGTAATATTATTGTCATATGCTGCTAAGACTGTCTTTGCCCATAATTTTGATTCATTTTTCTTCAGGCTATTCCTCCCATTACACGAATGGCACTTACACGCGATACTTGGGTTACCGTTTTGTGCAGAAAGTTGAGAGACTGGTGGCATTGGGTAATTTCACTCACATATTGATGTTTTAAGAGTCCTGTGGTTGTGTGGTTTGATTGAATCACCTTTTTTGCTGTGAAAAATAATTGGATTTGGGTATCTATATGCAGGTAGCAGATGGTGATCTACCAATTGTTGCTTCCCATGGGTGAGTTATCATAATTTTTTGATTGTTTTACCATATAAATCTATGGGGGTATTCTAAATTTCTAATGTGTCCTCTCATGGTATTTTGATAGGGCGGAGATTGACACATATAAAACACTTGATCCAGGTGTTCGTGTGGTCATCTTGAAAGCACTTTGTGACATTCGTGTGGAGGTACTTTCATGTACTAATAGAGATTTTAATGTGTTACGGATCATGAGTTTCATTATGTCAGTGTGATACTTACCCAAATTTAACTATAAGTTTCTCATGCTGTATCCCTTGTAAAGTCATCTCTCTCTTTCTCTCTCTCTTTAAAGTTTAAAGTCACCTGCATTTCATCAATTCTGCTTTTTAATATGTAGTGCTTAAATTTTTTTTTTTTTCAATGATCAACCTAAAAGTTACTGTTATATGAACCAAGTTGATTTTACACTAGTTTCTAAGCTAGTTTTTTGCTGCATTTCTTTTGTCTGTATATGACCAGAAAGATTGAATGTGGGTGATATTTTGCAGCAAGAGGACATCAGGAACTATATTGACAACTCACTTAAACATGGTGTTCAACTTTCCACATTTCGTAAAGAACGCATTGGAGGTGACTCGCATGGTATTTCGTACTGGTAATATAACATTTCTCAACATACTGTCAAATAAGTGTAGTTTTTGTTTATATTTGTTTTATTGTAGTTAGACAATGTACAATTTTATGGTTTTTATATGAAAGTCACCGGTTGGTTATGAACGAGCTTAACATAGAGCTTAATGTTGGTTGGCACGTTTCTTATGCATGGGTTGCCCGTGGCTGCTGCAGGTATGAAGATGACTTAAATGTTGGTCACCGACTTTACCGGGAGATAAGGAAATTTGAGATCAAGAGAGCGAAATCAAAAGGTTCTCATGTCCCTCTTAATGCCACATACGAGTGGGAAACGGTTGCTACCAATTTTGACGAATTTCAAGATGTTTCTGTAAGTTGCTAATAATGATTTTCACATGTGCGTATCCCTAGTTAGATTTAGTCTTCAGAAAGAGTAATCAGCTATATCCTTTATATTGTTTAACTATTTTTTTTCAATACCTTGTAGCCTAGTTGGTAATGTAAACTGATTCCAGATCTGGATAGCCTAGCTTTCTTTAGTTAGTAGTGATTCAGAAAAGTTTTTAGTATTTCATGTTTGCGTGTGTGCATGTGTGTAATGTGTCTCGTTTCTTTCTTTCATTCTTTCTTCCTCATTTTTTTTTTTTTTTTTTCCTGGCATCAATTGTAGGAAAATGGAAATAATTGTTCAAAACACATGTTTGTTGACCTCTAAGAGCAATTGCAATTTCTGATATGACTGTTGAACATTTTGAAACGATTCTAATATCAAGGCATTTTTCTTTACGGGTCACATATTTATGGTTTCTGTAAAGATTTGGCTTGAAAGACATTTGATATTGGAAATTCCTGGTTTGTTTCTCTTTGAGGTTGAATTTACAGGTAATAATAACAGAGCAATTTTGTAATAGAAAAAATGGAAATATTTCATACTTGTTTCTACTTGCCCGAACACTTACCCTCTGTTGCTGCTTTTCTTGTAACCACGTTGTTTGCTCTCACAGGAGAAACTTTTCACAAGTAAAAATCGAACAGAGTGTTCACTGGGGAAAAAGTTGAAGATTGATATGCTTCCTGAGATTGAGAAGGAACATAAGGTACTTAAAAGAGTGTTCTGATAGGAATCTTTTTTTCTTGTTATTGTATTTTCCTCAATCTATATTCTCTAGCGGATTTCTGCAGTGTCTTATTTTTTCTGCTGAAAGGAAGTTTATGTCATTTTTTCTATGATTGGGGTGCTAAACGAACTTTCAATTTCATTTGAACAGAGGAAAGAGAGGTTGCTGAAGAAGCAGCACAGACAGGCTCTTCTTCTTGACAATTTTTACAATGTGGATGGGCTTGCTCCAGGACGCTCCCTTCGAGATAGAAAACCTGTCACCTATACTTTTGGTAAGAGCTACAAAGGTTAACCTATTCGTTTTGTTCGTGGGTGTATTAAGTATTCACTAATAAAGGTGGATTGTCAATCTGTTTATGTTTTCAATTTTGATCTATAGAAACAGGTAAATTATGCAATTCCTTTGACTAGGAGTGAATGCATACAAGTTGAGCTCATTTTCTTTAGTTTCATATGACTCCAATTCTCAGGGGGGCTGCCCCAGGTATATGCTGGTTGCGAATGTGATGCACCTATAGAATTCACTCTTTAGTTCTTTTCAATAGACTATTTGATTTTTCCTGTGACTTTTGCAGCTCTTATTCTTCATGCATAGTTGATCATATGGCATTTAAGTGAATTCTGTGTGCATGTCTTTTTCCATCTTCTTATAAATGCTTCATCTCCCTTTTTTTTTTTTTTTTTTAAGATTAATCTATTAATTTTCCTTGTCCACAAGCCTTTGCATTATGTGGGTGTTTCTCCACAGTTTATTGGTGTGCCAAGATTTGTTGATGCGAGGAGTGTGTGTTACTGAGATTCTTCTGTTGGTTGTTCCTAATTGATAAATTATCACAGCCCTTTATGATTTCTACCCAGAGAACTACTGGGAACTAATTGAACTTCCATAGAGGTCTTACATGAGTAGGGGATTTAAATTGGACCACTTATTCCCCTGCTTCAGATCCGTGGTGAGGTTAAATTGATTTTTGGTAATAAATAACAATTGGATGATAACGTGGCAAGATGATGGTATGGTGAATGTATATACTTCTTGATGTCTGATGTTTTAATGTATATGTGTTTTGATTATTCTCAAATAATATTGCAGACGATTATGATCGATCCATCAATGAGGCAATCAAGATAACCAAGTATGAAATCCACAATTGTTTATACATCCTTATCAGCTCTCTCTCTGTATTCAATGAATTTCTCTGGGCTATCAATTAACTACTGTTGACAATTTTTATTCTTCTATTCAGACGGAAACAGCCATCTCCAGAGCCTTTACACAGAAGAGAAGGAAGTTCAAGACCTGATGGATTCACTAATGGTAGATGGAGTGGTTCTTCATATGCTCAACATGTGGGTTTTAGTCCTTTATCTCCCAAATCACCTGATTATGATGATGCCGATGAAGAGAACAAATCTGATCCACTGGATAGAAGGTGTGTGTGTGTGTTTTAATTTTTTTTATTTTTTTTTAATTTCCTTCTTTTTCGTAGTTTTTAATTCCTCAATGTCCAAAAGCTCTAGCATATTAATCACTACATAATAACATGTAGCAATCGGCGAAGGCAGAGGCCTCAACGCTATTCCGAAAGGGAGTTTGTAGAAGCAGTTTCAGATAATGAAGCAGACTATGATAGTGATGATGACATAATGGGAGAGGCTATATATGATGAGGAATATTTAAGGAAGCGTAAACAGAGGAGGAGATTTTCCAGTAGCTCAGAAGGAGATGAGGAGTATCATTGGGATGATGAAAATGCTGAAGAGGAGGAAGAGGAGGAGGAAGAAGAAGACGACTTAAGTATGAGTGATGATAGTGATGAGCCCCAGAAGTTCAAGAAATTGCCAGGCCGTACTAGGAGGGAAACTAAGTTGAGGTCTGTTGATGAGCTTCAATCAGGTCTAAGACGAAGTAAGAGGTCCACCAGAAACAGAATCAATTACCGGCAGTATGAGCTGTCAGAATCTGAAGGGGAGCCTATGAAACGTGAAAAGGCAAATGAATCTGATGAACCAAATGCATCAGATGAACAACCAATTGCATCAGACGAACGCTCAGAAGATGCAAGTGAGAATGGGGAGTTTTCAATGGCGAGCCAAGATTCTGATGGCAATGATGACGACCAAGAAATGAAAGCTGGTCAGGCTGTTGAAGATTACCCTGAGACAGTAGAGAAAGAAGAGCAAAACCTACCTCCTGAAAAATCGAACAGCCTGGGCCAAGAAGAAATTGAAGGAATACAGAAAAGACGCTTTCTTGATCTAAATGAGATTGCCACTGGTGACCTAAATGAGATTGCCCCTGGTGACCTAAATGAGGTTGCTGCTGGTTCAAGCTTTGATGATGGTCCGAATACAATAATTAAAGATGATGATACGGATGACTTCTGAATCTTTCCACTCTACTTGGAAGCAAGGGTTGCCAAAAGTGTATGATATTAAAATTTTTAAATTTTGTGATAATCCCATGGAAGCAGTTATCCTCAGAGTTCTTCCGTGGCATAATTTACGCAACTACTTTGGTGCATGATCTGCAGCCAGGGATCGACATGATGCGGAGAGTTATTTAGATTAGGTAGTCATTTTTTAGTATGTCGAGATTCAGAAAAAAAAAAAAAAAAAAACCAAAAAAACAAAAACCCTGCAAAAGATGAATGAGAATTTGTTGGGAGTTCTTTAGTTCATCAGATCAATGTACAATAACCTTCAACTAATATTGTAACTGAAAAATTTGGGCTTAGATGTTCAAGCCTCCCTAGTATCTCTTTCATCTCTTCATGAATGATCCACTCCTGCGCAATCGGGTTGGTTTGGTCTGTTGATATATTCACCAGGTCAGGAAACTGTCATATTTTACTGTAACATGACCATCCTCCCTCAGAAGGTAACTAAATTTATATCTGCTCATTTTGTCTTAAATTCCTTTAATTACCTCCATCTGTTCATTTCACCGGGTAACTAAGTTCGAAAATTTTGTTTGTATTAACATTCTCATTATTTGTGTTTGCTTATGGTTCGAGTACTAACACTATTTTGGGATATTGTTGCTCTCATTTTTCACTCTTGTGGAAATATCATATTCCGTGGTCCATACACTAGTACGCTATATGAGTTTCGCTTTTAAGTTGATCGAACAGCCTACTTTTAGTGAAATTTTCACACTAAGGGATGTGATTTATGATACCGACGTCTGAACCAATCTTTCCAGCACTTGGTCCTACCACATTTTTGTTCATTTATTGTTCTTCGAGACTGGCCATGTCTATTACACTCAAGTTTTGAATGACAGAAGAATGCTTGTCATTCTTATTTTTAATTCAAACTTGATAGTTGATTCTTTGTCGTAGTTCAAACCATTGCATTCTGTACGGGTTATTCATGAACTGAAAAGAATAATTAGAAATCCACCCAGAGTTTCATTAAAATAAAAAAAAGAAAAAAGAAAAGGCATATTATACAGGGAAAAGGTGTTTGGGTTCGTGGTTCAGCCTAGTTTTCCATCTTCTGTACTAACTTGTGGCTGAACTGCCTCTTCTGTTGTTGGCAGAATCGCTATCAACTCCTCTGCTTTCTTCTTAGCTGCGGCTTTCTTGGCTTCTTCAAGAGCTTGAATCAGGTTAAAAAGACGTCTCTCTGGATCATCCAATGGTGACTTAGGCATGAGATTCTCTGCAACATCAGTAGGAGTCATATTCATTTCTCGATCAAACTCTTGATTCTATCGAACATTCGATGCGTGTCAAGGTTCAGATAGTTCTTCGCAAACACTTTGAACCCTTCAAAGCTGCAATAATAACGCTCAATATACTAGTCCATCCGACCCCATCTTATGGGTGCAGGGTCCAACTTCTCCACGTGATTGGTAGTGAAAACTATCAGTCTTTTACTTCCACAAGAAGACCAAAGGCCGTCAATAAAGTTCAAAGGCCCTGAAAGAGTGACTTTGCTGCTGCTGCTGCTGCCGTTTCCTTCGTTTGCTTCTCTCCCTCCCTTATTGGTCGCGTCCTTTTCATGTTCCTCAGAAGATTTCTCAGCTTTCTTTCTCCTCGGAGTGGTAAGATCGAGAGAACTGTCAATGTCCTCAATTACAATTGTCGACTTACATGTTGTCTCGATCAAAAGCCTCCCAATATCAGCGTTGTATCTCACTGCTGCCAGCTCTAGATCATACACGTCATAACCGAGCAAATTAGCCATTGCAGCGACCATGGTTGACTTCCCCACCCCCGGTGGCCCGTAAAGCAAATTCCCTCTATCCATGCCTTCCCAGTGATTGCGTAGAAATCTTTGTTCGTACTAAAAGCCAATAAATCATCCATAATTTCCTTCTTTGGATCAAATGCCATTGTTTCAAACGTCGCTGAAGTCTCGAGAACTATGTGGCTCCATTAACCTAATCAATGGCCACAGTTACTGTAAAGTTTCCTTTGCCTGTTTCTCATAATGATTTCCATGCCTTTCTTAAGCACATGGTTTACGTACTTCTCATTCACCATCTCTCTGTATCTCTTATGAAACGTGAGGTCGTAAATCCTCTCATGCTCGTCTGAACTCCCGGACCTTGCAGTAGAGGACACAACTTTTGTCAATGACCATAAAACCTTTGCGCCTAGAAACTCATCTGTAACGACCTCGTTGTCGTTCTGACTCAAAACCAAGGTGTCATCTTGATTGCCCATCTTGGCTCTGAGCCTCTTGGCACTCTTGATGCTGTTGAAGCGTAGGTATGCTTCAACCGCATCATAAAGCTTTGCCACGCGTCTGGTACTTGCCAACGAATTCGTGGATAGAGAATTGAATCTGGCGATTGAAATAGTCTTGCGGTTTCTCCTCGAACTTGTCAATTATGTGGTGAATTTCGTAAGGTGAATACTGGCAAATGATCGCCCAAAAGAACAGTAAGCTAGCTATGCTCGACCCCATTGATGCCCACACCTCGGTCATTGTTGCAGGCACCATTTTCAGATTCTGCGAAATGACATGGAACGCCTGAGTCATTCCAATGTT
The DNA here is from genome assembly GCA_035233585.1 of Antiaris toxicaria. Lineage (NCBI taxonomy): Eukaryota > Viridiplantae > Streptophyta > Magnoliopsida > Rosales > Moraceae > Antiaris > Antiaris toxicaria. The sequence goes on from CP141155.1 coordinate 7,717,237, forward strand.
CACATTCCAAGTCCTAACAAAGAGAAAACATAAAAATATTTTGTGTGGTCTTGTGTGTTTATGACAGCAAGTAGAAGAGAGAAGAAAGGGAAATTCATCTTTAAACACAAAAAAGTAGGTACTTTGTGAAGAGGGAGAAACGAAGGCTATTATTTATAAGCAATTAATGAAAACCACGTCAAGAATCCAAACGTACATAAGTTCGCACACACAAGACATGCATACACACGCGCACACACACATATTTATGTACAATTGGTTTTTTGTTTGATGCATGGAACTATAAGCGATGGCAAAGCAGAAATCAAATGGGATGATAAAGGTGCTCACTTTGCCCCATCACGAAGTACAAATTTTAAGCTTTGTCAATTTAGTGAATATTAAAAATATGTACAAAAGGTTCTAGACACATGGCTTTCTGAGTAAACCAAAAGATGTAAACCACTGCACATGTATATGTAAATGTATACGCACTCAAACATACATATACGGTATCAGAAGGGAATTTGAGGAAAACTAGCTATTATGTCATAAGTCGAAAAAATTGACGCAATCGGTGCGTGAGGTCACCTTGCACACATACATGCCATAATAGTGACTTTTTAGCAATAGAAAACTCACATTTTTAGACCTTTATTGTTGTCCCCACTTGGTAGGCAAAACCATAGTGGCTTTTCAAGATGACTAAAGCCAGAAATAGGGCTTCCCTTTTTTCTTTTACTTTCATTTTGTTTCGGAAGGTGACAAGAAATTGTGGGCCTCTAGTGATGTTCCTCTTTGGATGTTTGTGATCAGCTCCCATCGTGCAATTACCAAGCACTTTCTTAGATCAATCTTTGGCTTTTTTTTGGGGCTTTTTCCATGGAGTAATTTGAAACTTAAAAGCCAAGAAATACTCTAGAAACATAGGTTTGATACACAAATTCTAGTGTTGATGTGTGAATATGCGATTATTTTAAAATCAATATTGGTGTATAAGATTCCTCTGTCTAACAAGTTTTAGTGAGGTTGAATCTAGATACACCATTTCAAATCTAAAAAAATCATTTAATTTCAAATCTAAATCTATTTTTTTATTTTTCTTTAAATTTTCACTAAAACTCATTTTTCTACCCTCCAAATTCCTATTCTTTTTTTATTCTCATGTCAAAATGAACCTTTTAATTTATGAGAAATCTAGAAAGAAAATAGGATTACTATAGAGAGAGAAACGAAGGCAAAGATGAGGAAACTAAAGATGCTAGAGTGAACAAGAATTCAGAGAAGAAAAATTAGAAATCTCGTTATTCATTCATCAACACCAACTTTTATGAAATTACAATGCCTAAGGTATTTTTAAAGAAGCAAAATTAATAAGAAGATAAACTCAACTGAATTTTATACAATTAATTTGATATTATACAAGAGATGATCATGATCCTAAATTAAAATTAAATACGATAGATAATAGTATCTTAACATATAAATAAACAATTCAAATTACTAATACCCTAATCCTTTTCTTCACCAATTATTTGGTCACTTTCTTCCCCATAAAACAAGAAAGATGAATCATCCTTCATTGAATTGAAATTGATCGCGTGGGCCTGCATCCTTTCCCACTTATCTTTTCTTGGAGAGTAGATTCCAAGGACGACTGTCTTATTTTTTAAATGCATCGACTATGACCCTCGATAAGTCGCAATGGAATCTTTTTTTTTTTTTTTCTCTTCTTTTCTTTGGAATCACATGGAATAAAAATTATACGAAGACTTTTAAAATAAAAAAAAATGTCCTTTTTTTTGTGTTGGTTTGCATATCTATGCTAAAACTTTATAATGTACAACAATATCTACAATAATGAAAAAAGAACATATTCTAAATCTTATAAAATATATTTATATAAATAAAGTCTCTTGTTTGGCAACTATACAGTCTAACATATATAATGTTAAGACTAATATCTTGCGATATTAGTCTTACTAATGTATAACATTTTCTATTGATTCTAATCACTTGTTGAAAAAATTTTAAGATGTAGCATATTACATATAGAATTATGTAACTATACATGTAAATTTACTAGTAAGTATACAAGCTTAAAAAATAAAGTTACATTTATCGGATCTATATAGTTGTCAGGCAGTAGACTCATTCGTATGTATCAAAGTTGTGAATGATTAATCTGAAAAATGATAAATTGCCCTCATTTAATCTTAGAGAAAAGCCTTGTTCGTCACTAGTGATGTTATTATCTGGCTTAGAAACAAGTTTAGTCTCAGGCCTCCTTCTATGAAGAAGAGATTCTTCTGAAGAGCTGCACTATGTGAATCAAATATCAGTTGTTACTTGTTCCGAAGTTATTTCATAGTAGGAAAGAAAATAAAGCGATTAGTGAATTACAATAGGCTTAAGATGTGACCAACTTCACGTAGAAAACGTTTAGGAAAGACTAAAATGGAGGATATTCTTGGTAAGTTTTAGTATTGATGATTCATTTTAGGCTTGCACAAATCCAAACTACTATGTTGCGGTCTTTCAACATCGGAAACAAAGGACATGTAATGTGAAAACGGATTCGTTATATAGACTTGACAACAGAAAATAAGCACTAGATATAAGAAAATTCTTGTGAGATATGTACATATATATCTAGTACTGTTGGGATGCTAGTTCACTCTGGTTTTTCAGTCTCCTTCTCACCCTGTGGCTGAACTGCCTCATTCTTCTGTTTTGCTTCCTTTGCGTTCTTCTTCTTCTTCTCCGCTTCTTCCTTGGCTTCTTCAAGAGCACGAATCAAGTTCGAAAGACATTCCCCGGGATCATCTCGTTGAGATTTAGGCAGGAGGTTCTCCGCAACATCGGCAGGAGTGAAGTTGGTCTCCCCCATCAAACTCTCAATTTTATCAAACGTTGGATGTGTCTCAAGATTCAAGTAGTTCTTGGCAAGCACTTTGAACCTTTGAAGCTGCAATACGAAAGCTCGATACGCTTGTCCATCCAACCGCTTCTTATGAGTGCAGGGTCCAATTTGTCCACATAATTGGTAGTGAACACAATCAGCCTCTCACTCCCACAGCAAGACCAAATCCCATCAATGAAATTCAATAACCCCGAAAGCGTCACTCTGCTGCTTCCTTCTTCCTTCGGCACTTCTTTCCTTTCCTTCATCAGCTCATCGGTCTTATCTTTATCTTTATCTTTATCTATATCTATATCTTTATCTATATCTTTATCTTCCTTAGAAGATTTCTCATCTTTCTTCTTCTTCCTCCTCTGGCCTGTGAGATCAAGAGAGCAGTCAGTATTCTCTATCACAATCACCGACTTACTAGCCGTCTCGATCAAAAGCCTCCGGAGCTCGGTGTTGTCCCTCACGGCCGTCAGCTCAAGATCATACACATCATAATTCAGCAAATTAGCCATTGCAGCCACAATGGTTGACTTCCCCGTCCCCGGCGGTCCATAGAGCAAGTAGCTTCTTTTCCATGCCTTCCCAGCTCTCTGATAGAACTCTTTGTTCCTGCTAAAGGCCAATAAATCCTCAACAATCTCCTCTTTCTTCTCGGGATCCAACGCCATGGTTTCGAAGCTCGCAGGGTGCTCAAACATTATGTGACTCCACATACCGCTCGTCATCCTACTAGAAGAGCCAGGAATATTAGTAAAAAGCTTCCTTTGCCTGTTCATTGTCCTGATTTCCTTTCCTTTCTTCGTGACATGGTCCAAGTAAGAGTTGATGATTAGCTCTCTATGCTTCTTGCGAAAAACGAGCTGGTAATACCTCTTCCCTTGCTCGGGATATGGCGTCCTCGGCGACACCATAATTCTCCTCAAACCCCACCAAACCTTTGCACCTTTAAACTCATCTGTCACTTTCTGAAACTCGTCCATACTCAGAACCAAGTTGCCCCCATCATTGTCCAAGTCCACTCGGAGCCGCTTGTCGTCCCTCGACGTGATCGAGCTTAGATACGATTCGACGAGGACGTAGCCTTCGCTGCGCTTGAGGCTCTCCCTGGTGTACTCGTGGATGCAGTGCTGGATGTAGGGGTTGAAGTAGTCCTTGAGCCTTTGCTTAAGCTTCTCGATTATGTGGTGAACCTTGTCGGGAGAGTATTGCCAGATGATGGCCCAAGCAAACATCAAGCTGGCCATGGTTGACGTTAGTGTAGGCCATCTCTCGGCCATTGTTGCAGACACCATTTGCAGGCTGTTCCCGGGTTTTAGGGCTGCAGAGATGCTGCTGGTTTGGCCTTTTCCATGGTTGAAACGGTCTGTGAAAGCTAGGAAAGTGGAGACCAAAGAAGAATGCATTTAGAACAGAATCACAAGATACAAGACGTTGACGAGAAGTGATATTTGTAGGCAACGAGTAGATAATTGGAAGGTGAAATGAAATTTATGAACAAATGAGTGATAAAACCATCTCATTAATCTGATAAACCAATAGACTTTCATAATAATATAATACAAGTTTTTGTTTTTTGATTTTTGAGCATTTCTATGCTTGACCTGCAACGAAGGTGGGCCGGAAGGTACCAAATTCATTTGTCTTTTTCATCGACATAAAGTGTGACAGATACTAAGGGGGGGCGGCGGGGAACAAATTGTTATAGAGAGTAGCAACTCTAGGATTTTCTGTTTCAATCTATGTGGTTGGGTTGAATTTTTAATGATATAATTTATAACTAAAGCAATTTTAAAGTCACAATTAATGTGAATGAAATTTTCCTTCTTTACAACGGTTATTTCATGTGTATTATCTGTGATTAGGGACGGGACTTTTGTCCTGTCATTGAATATTGTTATATTAATTATAGATTAATTTTTTAACTATTTGATTTATAATTAAAAAAATTATGTTCAGTGTATTGTATTGTAGACTTTTAATATGAAAACTTACAAATCAAATCATAATAAATTTAATTTAATAATTAAAGCAATGATATTTACCGATAAGATTTTCACTTTTTAAACAACTCAACTTCTTAAGCTTGTTTATTTCAAGGTTTTGTGGGCCTTGAATTCTTTGGTGTCTCCAATCATCTTCCATGGCAAATGGACCGAGGGTGAGTGATTGCTTTGAAAATTCTTTGAAGAAAAACAACGAAATTCTTTAGCATCAGATTTTAAAAAAATAGCAAAATTAAAAAATATATATATGTAGATATATATGACATTTGACAATTGTTTTCTACAAGTAGGATTTATAACACAAAACTCTCTCTCCCTCTCTCTCTCTCTCTTATTATTTTGCCTACAAAGAGAATGGGGTTATTCTACATTTGAATTGCTTGTTCAATTAGCTGAATGGTTTGGTGGCCTTACGTGACATTGACAATTATAGCTTTAACTAGGGCTGTTCTTAAAAATAGAGAAACTAACACCGATAGATATCATACCGTTGCAGCCAAAATGTGAAACGAACTAGCCGAACTGAATTTTTCAATCAAAAAACTGAAACCGACTAACACCGACTAATTTGAGTTCACTCTTCTCTACTTCTTTGTCTCCTCAAACCGTCTCTCTCACTTTCAAACCTCAGAGACTCAAACCGCCACCAATTACTGCCAATCCGCCGTCATTTTCCACTAGGCCATCATCACTTTGAGAGTTCGAGACTCCCAAGTCACATTGTCTCACTCTCTGAGACTTACTCTCACTCTCTCTTTCTCCACGGAAGCAAAACTTGAGACTTTCAAGTCACACTCTCCACTAAGTATTGAGTAGAAATCGAATTTCTCAAAATTTGAGGTAGATTTTTCCCTCTTGAATTAGCTTGTTTAATATTGGCTTTGGATTGTTTCTGCCACCACCAATCCCAACACGATTTCCCACCACCAGTCTGCCACCAGTCAGCCTTGCACCGGAGTCTGCCACCACCGCCATCGTCCTCTCCTTCATCTTCTTCCATAAGGCTGAGACTCCCCGGTTAATCACTCATTTATTTCTTTTCTTCTTTCTTTTTTAATTTTCTATTTTCTATATTGCTTTTTAATTTTTGTATTGCAGAAAAATTAATCAAGTCAATGTGACTATGTGTGTATATATGTATTTGTAACTTGTAAGCATTTGGATTTGAATCTGTATTATACTTAGTCATGGAGTTTTTAGTCGTGGGTCTAGGACTGTGAAGATCTCACAAACCTTTCGGCTCATGGGGGTGGCCAGTGGAAGGGGTTGTCGTTGGTGGGGCTGCAAGTGGAGGGCTTTATAGTGGTGAATCGATCGTGATTGAAAAACTGGTCGGAAACCAAAATCGATCATCGGAAAACTGATTGAAAAAGAGAATCATGGTTTGGTGTTCGGTTTTGAAAAGCAAAAACCGAATTCTTTGGTTTCAAATTGAAATCGATTGAAACCAACGGTTTTTGACCGATATTCAGCCCTAGCTTTATTCTTCCTCTAACCACAGACATAAATTTCTTATTGAGAAAACATTTTGCATAATGTAGAGGCTTATAAAGAAGTTATTATTATTATTATTTTTTGAAAAGATAATGAAGTTAATTCCAATCAAGGGTATTCTTCTTAAACGCTAGAGTAGAAGGGCTTCGTTTGGTGAACGCATTGTATTTACATTGCATTTAAATGTAATGCATTTAATGTAATTTGTATTTGGAGGAAAAGCATTAGCATTGCATTTGAATGCAATGTGTGTTTGGGGGAAAAATATTTAAATTATATTTTAATAATAAATATGTGATGTGATGAGTAAAAGTAGAGAGAGAAAAAGGAGGGAGAGGGAATATATGATGTAATTAATAAAAGTAATAGAAAAAGTGAAATAATAAATAGTGATTGTGTTAGATTTAAAATGTGATGTGATTGGTATTTGAATGAAATATTTTTGTATTTGGAGGAAAATTGTATTGTATTTAAATGCAATGTCAAAAAAATGCTTTCACCAAACATCTACTTAATTTTGTTTCTTTATCTACTGATTAACCCCACCTCAATATCACAATGCAATGCCAAAAAAATGCTTTCACCAAACATCTACTTAATTTTGTTTCTTTATCTACTGATTAACCCCACCTCAATATCACCGGGACTAAAAAAATGGCTTTGAGGAACTCGCACTTCCAATAGTGCTTTCAGTATAGGAAAAGCAAGTATTTTAATGCTTACACATTAGAATGCAAGTATATGATATTATTGGCCTTTTGCCTTGCATTTCAGGTCCAGTTCTAATGTTGGTGTGTTTCATGAGTTCAAAGAAACAGTTGACCCTAACTAGATTTTCAATCTTTGTTCTGTCCGAATTTTGATATTATTGGAAGGAATTTTGACATTTTTCAGAAATTCAAGGAAAGAGAATACACAAATTTTGAAGTTTTGGGAGTTGAGTTGTACTACGAGTGTCCATGTTTTTGGGGGAGATAGAGGAAAGTAGAGGGGAGAAAGTCAACTACTGTTGTTGACTGGAAAGAAGAGAGGAAGGGGGAAAAAGTGAAAGAACAAAGTCTGTTTTAGACTCACCAAATTAAATCTTTAACTAATTAAAAGATACAATAAATCATTCACATTATAGTTCTAAAAAAAAAGTATTTTACTCTTAAGAAAGAAAAATTTTAAGAATATTAACTTTAATTCTAATTTTTTAATATCAACTTATATGACATATAAATTATTATATTTTTATTGATAAGTATTTACCCTCCGTCTGTTTGACACGTTTAAATTTGGAAAATGAAAAATTTTTCATTTCAAGAAAAATAACATTCCTAAATTTCCGTATCTGAACATCCAACATTTTTCATTTTTGAAAAATGAAAAAAGAGCTCTCTAGAAACAAAAAGTTTTCACCCATCCAAACAACTTTTCACTTTTAAAAAAAATTCCAAACAACTTTTTATTTTTCATATCTAAAAATTTTTCATTTTTCAAAAACAAACACCCCATCCAAACGGACCATTAAAATATTATCATATTAGTTGATTGTATTCAACAATAAAAATAGTATAATTCACTGTCATATAAATTTATATTTAAAAGTTGAAATCAAAATTAGTGACCTTAATATTACTCTTTTAATATTACTCTTAAAAAAGTTATTAACCAATAAAATAAGCAATATATATAGTTACACAAAAGACTATGGTCAATTATTTCAACTCACCGTCTTAACTAAGAGACAATAAGAAGGATTATTATAGTTCTCTTTTTATATTTCACATTCTCTCGTCTCTCTAACTCTTTCCATCCTTCCTCGGATATGCTGACGAGTGAGGGAACGCTGGGATGTGAGAGGCTGGAGACGGCGAGAGTGCAGGGGTGATGGGTGGAGTAGTGATGTGGATCGTGGAGGTCCCAAAGTTTTGCTACTGATTTTTTTTTTTATTTTCTTTTGGGAAAAGGTTTTGTGCTAATGATAGGTCTTTAATATTGTTTAAAATCAAGGTTGAAGTTGAAGCACGGTTAAATCGATGACTTTGATTATTTAGAGTGTTCTTGTCATTTAACACTAAAATTTAGTAGAATTAGAATGAAAGAGTGTTTGACCTTTTTTTTTTTTTTAAATTAATGAAGTGTCTTTGTTATTTGGATTTTTTTTTTTTTTTATGCTTTGGCTCATTTTCATTGTGCACTTGCTAATGATCGTAAGTTAGCATGCGTTTTGTGTACGTGGGATATATTAATAAAACGAAATAAAAATAATACAAATTAAAAAATAAAAAATATCTTTAAAAATTTATTATTATTTTTAAATTATCACATGACGTGTTTATAACTTGTCACAAGACAGATTCAAAGATATGAATTCAAAAGTATATTCATACTTTTGAATATAATTTATAAAAATATTATCATGCAGTGAATTTAGGACTCGAAATATAATAAACTCGGAGACATGAATTAAAAAGTTTATTCATGCTTTTAAATATTGCTTATAGACTACTTTTGGTACATGTACACAACAATGAGTAATGCTAATTGTATTTTTTAAAATGAAGAAAAAGAATAAAGAATAGTGTTTAGCACACTGATAATGAATAAAGCCCCTTTTTTAAATAAATGGGCGCTAAGAATGAGTTGGTCAATTTCCACCCGATCTATATACATCTATATATGTGTATATATATATATATATGATAGAAAGGTCACTGTATACTTCTCTACTTATAGTCCGTTTAGTGAACGCATTGCATTTATATTATGTTTGAATGCAATACATTAAATGCAATTTATGTTTGAAAGAAAAATATTAGCATTGCATCTGAATACAATATGTATTTGGATGAAAAGTATTTGAATTGTATTTTAATAATAAATATGTGATGTGATGGGTAAAAGTAGAGAGAAAAAAAGAGAGAAAAAGAGAATATATGATGTAATTTATAAAAATAATAGAAAAAGTAAAATAATAAATAGTGATTGTATTGGATTTAAAATGTGATGTGATTGATATTTGAATGAAATATTTTTGTATTTGAGTGAAAATTACATTGCATTTAAATGCAATGTAATTTAAATGTGTGTACCAAACACACCATTAGAATTTTAGTACAAAGCCAATAGTTGTGGACGAAAACATTTTATATTTTCATTTTGGTCCTCTAATTTTTTGATAAACCCCCAATAAGATTCACTTATACTCGGCGCCATAGAAAATAAGGGCAGATGTGTCTTTTAGGTTGCATTTTTTATTTTCTGTTACTGATTTTTGTTTATTGGGGCATTTTGGGGTATTGAGGTTATTTTTTCTGGAAATCAGTTTGTTATTTCTGATAGCTGAAAAACGTGAGTTAGTTAAGGAGGGCGTGGTCATCGAGACAAGATATCTGAGGGCCACGTAAATAAAGAGGGGAGCAGAGAGAAGGGAGGTCAGGCAAATTTTGAGTGGTCTTTGGGAGAGTTGCAGAGCTCTCGAATTCTCTGTATCCTTATGCTAATTTTCTCAAGTAATACCAGACAAAAGGAATTTCCTCTGTTTTCTATTCTTCTAATTTCCTCGTGGAAGAAATTACTGTGGGTTCTTTTGTTTGTTCTATTAATACTCCCCAGGGCTTATCAAACTGGTATCAGAGCAGCTCCCTGGGAATGGCTGGAAAGAAAATGGAGACACGGTTGGAAACGGTGGAGGAGCAGATTGGGTCGGTGAGGGACGAAGTTCAACGAGAGATTGGGAAGGTGAGGGAGGATTTACAGAAAATACCGGCGATGGAGAGAAGCATGTTGACGATGCTAGATCTTTTGACGAAGATGCGAGTAGAGATTTCGCAAGACTCATCCGGAATGACGGGGAAGCCGAACGCCGAATCTTCTTCTGGGAAATAGGTGTGGTTAAGTGAGGCCGGTAAACAGGGAGAGGCGGTGGCGGAAGGGGAACGACGATGGGACAGTCGCGGACTGCGGATGGAGATGCCGCTGTTTGATGGTGGTAATCCCGATGGATGGATTTATCGGGCCGAGAGGTATTTCGGCTTGCACAAACTGACGGACTCAGAAAAATTGGAGGCGGCGGTCGTAAGTTTGGATGGCGATGCTTTGGCCTGGTTTCAATGGGAGGATGGACGGTGACCTATCCGGAGTTGGGACGAGTTGAGGACTCAATTGCTCGAGAGATTTCGACCCTCACAAGAGGGGAATATGTATGAGCAGTTTCTGGCGCTAAGACAGGACGGCACGGTGAAGGAGTACCGACGTATGTTCGAGATACTATCCGCCCCGCTGACGGACATTCCAAAACCAGTGTTGGAAGGACACTTCATCAACGGCCTCAAACCGGAGATTCGCGCTGAGATTCGTCTCATGCAGCCTATCGGACTGACGAGGATAATGGCAGCGGCTCAGCGAGTGGAAGAACGAAATGGGATCCTCTGTCCCTCTAAGGGGCCAAGTCAGGCATATACAACATGTGGGCCATCCACGTTTACTTGGGCCCAAAAGCCCACTCCCCAAACCTGGAACCGAACTCATGAAGCAGGGACCAGGAATACTCCTACAGTGGACAGAGTTCCAGGTAACAAACACACTTTCCCTTTTAAAAGGTTGACTGAATCAGAATTATTAGCCAAGAGAGAGAAGGGACTGTGTTATAGGTGTGATGACAAGTATACTATAGGACACGTCTGCAAAAAAAAAAGAGCTACAGGTGTTGATTGTGGATGAACCGGACGAGTCGGAAGAAGGAAGAGAACTAGAGGAACGACTAGTGGAAGAAATAGAAGAAGTGGCTAGGGAGGTGGCAGAAATATCTCTCAACTCTGTAGTAGGATTAACTACGACAAGAACAATGAAGGTAAGAGGGATGATTGGAACCCAGGCGGTGGTAGTGTTAATAGACAGTGGGGCGTCGCACAATTTCATATCCTCGCAAATAGTCAGGAAGGTGGGTTTACCAATCTCGAAAACTGATGAATATGGGGTGATGCTAGGGGCAGGGGGGTCGGTAATGGGGAAGGGACTGTGCAAAGGAGTGTTGCTTTCACTCCCTACAATCGAAGTAGTTGAAGATTTTTTGCCTATGGATCTAGGAAGCTCAGACGTGATTTTAGGTATGCAATGGTTGGAAACTTTGGGAGGGATGCACGTTAACTGGTCCACTTTAACCATGGAGTTCACGGTTAGGGACCGACTGGTAACCCTTCAAGGGGACCCTGGCTTAGGTAAGACTCTGATTTCGTTGAAGGCAATATGCCGAGTACTCAGGGCAGAGGGGAATGGAATTCTGGTAGAATTTGGCTCGATGATGGTCAAAGGGAAAGAGATTCGGGAGAAGATTCCTGAAAGAATCCAGCAAGTTATACAACAATTTGGGGATGTCTTCTCTGAACCCCAAAGGCTGCCTCCGGTTCGAGCAAGGGACCATGCAATAGTTCTCAAACCAGGTACCGCTCCCATCAACGTTAGACCCTATCGTTATCCACAAATTCAAAAAAATGAAATAGAACGACTGGTTGGAGAAATGATGCAGGCAGGGATCATTCAGCCAAGTACCAGTCCCTATTCGAGTCCGGTGTTACTCGTCAAAAAAAAGGATGGGAGTTGGAGGTTCTGCGTTGACTATCGGGCACTCAACAACGCCACCGTACTCGATAAGTTTCCGATTCCTGTCATAGACGAGCTGTTGGATGAGCTCTATGGGGCCTGTGTCTTTTCTAAGTTGGACCTACGCTCGGGGTACCACCAGATTAGAGTTCGACCCGAGGATGTGCCCAAGACGGCCTTTCAAACACACGAGGGACACTATGAGTTCCTTGCGATGCCCTTCGGGCTAACCAATGCACCCTCGACCTTTCAAGCTCTCATGAATGAAGTCTTCAGGCCATATCTACGCCGATTCGTACTTGTTTTCTTCGACGATATACTCGTGTACAGCCGAACACTCGAGGAACATGCAGGCCATTTAACTACTGTACTTAGCTCGCTGAGGCAACATCAACTGCTGGCTAATCAAAAGAAGTGCAGCTTTGGGAAAACAACACTGGAATACTTGGGACATATTGTATCTTTAGATGGGGTGGCAGCGGATCGATCAAAGATTGAAGCCATGATGGGGTGGCCAACGCCCCACACCCCACGTGAATTAAGGGGATTTCTGGGACTAACGGGGTACTACCGAAAGTTTGTAAAAGGGTATGGGAAAATTGCCAGCCCTTTAACAGCCTTGCTTCGAAGGACAATTTCAATTGGACCCCCGAGGCTGACGAGGCATTCCACCAACTTAAGGAGGCTATGAGTACAGTACCCATCTTGGCTTTACCTGATTTCTCGCAAACCTTTGTGCTAGAAACCGATGCATCTGGTACGGGTCTTGGGGCGGTCCTTATGCAAAACCAACGACCCGTGGCATACTACAGTCACGTATTATCTCCTAAAGCTCGCTTGAAATCAATATACGAGAGGGAACTAATGGCAATTGTATTGGCAGTCCAAAAATGGAGACCCTATTTGTTAGGCAGACGATTTGTGGTCCGGACTGATCAAAAGAGCCTAAAATTCTTACTGGAGCAGCGGTTGGTAAGCTGGGAGCATCAAAAGTGGCTTTCCAAATTGCTTGGGTATGATTTTGAGATTCAATATCGACCCGGCTTGGAAAATAAAGCGGCGGATGCGTTGTCTCGACAATTACAGGAACCTTCGGCCATGACAAAAGATATGACACTAGCGGCAATATCCGTTTCTTTACCATTCGATCTGGCAGAATTAACGAGACAAGTGGATCAAGACGAGCAACTTGTGTAGATTAAAACTAGACTAGTCCAGCAAGGCTCCGTTGAGCCAGGGTTCACGATGGAACATGGTCGCCTAATTTATAACGGACGATTAGTCATCCCCAGAGACTCTCCCTTCATTCCAAAACTGCTGCAAGCCTTCCATGACAGTCCGATTGGAGGTCATTCCGGGGTCTTCAAAACTTACAAGCGACTCTCGGCTAATTGGTACTGGATGGGAATGAAACGTGATGTCCAGAATTATGTGGCTAAATGCGAGGTCTGCCAAGCTAACAAGACTCAAACACTGTCTCCTGCTGGGCTACTTCAGCCTATAGCGTTACCTGAGCAGGTCTGGGAAGACCTCACTATGGATTTCATTGAGGGGTTACCCAAATCCGAGGGATATGACACAATATTGGTGGTAGTGGATCGCTTGAGCAAATATGCCCACTTCATGCCCCTTAAACATCCTTTCACAGCCAAAACTGTCGCTGCAACTTTTCTACGTGAGGTAGTCCGACTCCATGGCATCCCACGGTCAATCATCTCAGATAGAGACAAGGTGTTTCTCAGCATATTTTGGACTGAGCTGTTTAAGCTACAAGGAACGACTCTCAAAAGAAGCACGGCCTACCATCCACAAATAGATGGGCAATCAGAGGTGGTCAACCGGTGTGTAGAGGCCTATCTCCGCTGTTTTGCTTCATCCCAACCCCGCAAATGGATACAATGGCTGGCATGGTCGGAGTATTGGTATAATACCTCCTTCCACACCGCGGCAAAAACCACCCCATTCCGTATTCTCTATGGACGAGACCCCCCTCCGTTGATTCGCTTTAGCCGTGGTTCAACTCGAGTTTCAGAAATGGAACAGCAATTAGAAGAAAGGGACGCGGCGTTAGATGAGCTCAAACAGCACTTATTGAAGGCACAGAACAAAATGAAGATGCATGCAGACAACAAACGCCGAGAAGAAAATTTCGAGATTGGGGACTTTGTCTATCTAAAGATTCGCCCCTACCGCTGGAAGACCTTGTCTGTGCGCAGGAATGAAAAGTTAGCCCCACGCTTCTATGGCCCGTATGAGATCATAGCTAAGTATGGCCAGGTTGCTTACAAGCTTAAACTCCTGACTTCAACCACCATACACCCAGTCTTCCATGTCTCTCAACTACGTCGAGCTATTGGAACCAACCGAGTGTCTACTCAAATTCCCGCTCACTTGAATGCTGAAATGGAAATGGTGATAGAACCTATGGCTGTGTTGGGAGTACGACCGGGGCAGGACGGCAAAGAGGGATCTGAAGTTTTGATCAAATGGGAAGGGTTGGAGGAGTGTGAGGCAACTTGGGAAGAATCGAAAGCCATCCAGCACCAATTCCCTGACTTTCACCTTGAGGACAAGGTGAAGCTTTGGGTGGCGGGTACTGATAAAACCCCAATAAGATTCACTTATACTCGGCGCCATAGAAAATAAGGGCAGATGTGTCTTTTAGGTTGCATTTTTTATTTTCTGTTACTGATTTTTGTTTGTTGGGGCATTTTGGGGTATTGAGGTTATTTTTTCTGGAAATCAGTTTGTTATTTCTGATAGCTGAAATACGTGAGTTAGTTAGGGAGGGCGTGGTCACCGAGACAAGATCTCTGAGGGCCAAGTAAATAAAGAGGGGAGCAGAGAGAAGGGAGGTCAGGCAAATTTTGAGTGGTCTTTGAGAGAGTTGCAGAGCTCTCGAATTCTCTGTATCCTTATGCTAATTTTCTCAAGTAATACCAGACAAAAGGAATTTCCTCTATTTTCTATTCTTCTAATTTCCTCGTGGAAGAAATTATTGTGGGTTCTTTTGTTTGTTCTATTAATACTCCCCAGGGCTTATCATTTTTATATTTGGGATTTTTTTCATTTTAGTCCTTTTGGGTAATTTTACTGATCTTGAAGTTTTTTTTCTCCTTTCCATCTATTTTTTTTCATTTTAATCCTTTTTGTTATTTTTTTTGTCCTTCACTTTTCTTTCTTATTTTCCTTTTGGCCTATTTTTTTTAATTTTTTTATTTATTCTTTTTTTTTGGTATTGATCAATTTGTTACATTCTAGTCTTTTTATCTTTTTAATCTTTTGTTGTGTCTCTTTTATTTATTTTCAAGTTGTTTGTTTTTTTTTTTAAATTTTTATGTATAGTTCTTTTCAACTTTGTCCCTGTCTAAATAAAATTTTCAAATATATCTATTATGTGCATCGCACATGCACAAGACTAGTAAAAAAAGGAAAGACAAACAAGAATCATCCACCACGCGAGGCTATGTCCTGTCCCATTTGTTTCCTTTGTTGCAAAGTACATTCAGGAGACAAAAACAACTAATTTTATCTTGGCATTACTTTTTAATTCGTTTGATTTTGACCACTTTTATATCTTAATGTATTCTCATTTTAATTAAGAGTTGCTATTATTACATTTGCGGATCATTCTTATCCTTTCAAATTAATATTAAATGTCTTTCTATTTTATGACTCATGAAAGAGTAATCTGGTCGATTAAAAAAGAAAAGCCTTTAAGTTGATCAAACTTGTGATGTCATTATCTGGCTTAAAAACAAGTTTAGTTTGTGCCATTAAAGGTTTTCTTTTTCTTTTTCTTTTTATAAGAAGGATTATATATAGCTAGGTTTCTTTTATTTCTAAAAAGGGTATTTAACAAAAATTTATTCTTTTGAGTCAAAATGGATTTTTTTTGTCTTAGGTTTCTTTTATTTAGCAACAAAATTTTTTTTCCTAATTAAATATTTAACGAGGAAAAAATTGTGATTTTCTCAATAGAGTGTTATTTTTTGTATTGAATTCGACAAATGTTATATTTGGTGGCAAAATTTCATTAAGTATATATATAGCAAATGAAAATCTCCTTTTTTTTTTTTTTTAAGGAAATGAAAATTTGTCATTTGATTGTTATTGATTGATATATTAATCTTCTCAATTAATCTTTTTATTTAATCATTATAATATTGCTATTTCAAATTATTTTAAAATTCAAAATTCAATTACAAGTTCTAAAACTTAATAATTATGCCAAACAGTAGATACAACATTCAAAACAGTATTATGTGTTATAACATAAAGACAATAACATGTCAAATATGTCATTTTCGTATGTTTAAGTTAGATATAGTTTGATATTGGTGATTGCATTATTAGACATTGTTTAAGAATCACAAGGGGGGACTGCTAGTGCATGGTAAATACGCCTTCTAGGAGAATAGTCATATGGATCAAGTATCACATAAGCTTCCGAAGAAGAGTAAAAAGCTGGAAATTTTTAATCTAAACGGAACCAAGTTCCCCAAATATCAATCTTGGCCTCCACACCCAAAAACATGTCCATGTATGCACACCAATATGATTCCAAAAATAAAAAGCTCATGAAATTATTTTCAAACTTAAGGAAATAGGAATTAATATAAGAAGATCATATAAATAAATTTGCTCTACTTCTCCAAAGTGGGTAGAGAAAAGCTTATTGCTAATATACAAATAACAACATTCACTCTGGTTTTTCAAGTACATTTTCTTCAATATGCACCTAAAGTACTACTGCCTCATTCTTGGCCTCCTCAAGAGCTTGTGTCAAACCGGTGATTTCGGCATGAGATTCTCCGTGACTTCCGCGGGAGTGATCTTAACCTCCCCCATCAAGCTTTCAATCTTATCAAACATATGATGAGACTCAATCCCCAAGTAGTTCTTGGCAAGCACTTTGAACCCTTCAAAGCCACAATAAGAAAGCTCAATGTGCTTGTCCATCCTACCCCTCCTAATCAATGCAGGGTCCAACTTCTCCACATAATTTGTTGTAAACACAATCAAACTCTCTCCCCTACAAGCTGACCAAAGCCCATCAATAAAATTCAAAAGCCCTGAAAGAGTCAACTTACGATTACCACTATTCCCATGGTTATTATTACCACCATATTCCTCTTCCTTTCTTTCTTTATTACAAATCCCAATATTTTTTTCCTCCCTGAAAGCTGAATTCTCACCCTTTTTCTTCCTCTGGCCAGTGAGATAAAGAGAGCAATCAATATCCTCGATGACAATGATGGACTTACTAGTGGTCTCAATCAACAACTTCCTCAACTCAGTGTTGTCCTTCACAGCAGTCAGCAAATTGGCTCAGCAAATTGGCCATTGCAGCAACCATGGTGGACTTTCCCGTCCCCGGTGGTCCATAAAGCAAATATCCTCTTTTCCAGGCTCTCCCAGCTCTCTCATAGAAATCCTTGTTCCTCCTGAAGGCCAACAAGTCCTCAACAATCTCCTCTTTCTTCTCGGGATCCAACGCCATCGTTTTGAAACTCGCAGGGTGCTCGAACACAACGTGGCTCCACATACCAGTACTCGATGACTTACTAGAACCACAAACGTTAGTATAAAGTCTCCTTTGCCTATTACTAGTCCTAAATTCCTTGCCTTTCTTCATGACATGGTCCAAATAAGACTTGGTGACAATTTCTCTATACTCCTTTGGAAAAGTGAGCTTGTAAGACCTCTTTCCTAGCCTTTCATACTTGTACTTTTTTGATACCTTAACTCTTCTCGACCCCCCCAAACTTTAACGCCTTCATACTCATCTGTCACTTGTTGATAATCATCCATACTAAACACCAAATTCCCGTCATCATTTTCCATGTCCGTTCTTAGTCTGTTGGTGTTCTTCGACGTAATGGAGCTTAGATAAGCCTCAACAAGGGCATAAGCTTCACTACGCCTTGGACGCTCCTCAGAGATCTCGCGGATGGTGATTCTGATGCAGGGATTCAAGCAGTCCTTCAATCTTTGCTTGAACTTGTCAATCAAGCGGCGAACTTTGTAAGGACCGCACTGGCAAATGATTGCCCAGGCAAACATGAAGCTGGCTACAATTGAGCTTAGTGTCGCCCAAGTCTCAGTCACTGTTGGCGTTGCAGGCACCATTTGCAGGCTCTTTCCTGTGGTTCTTGAGGTCTTGTTGGTTTGGCCCTTTGCATGATTTTAACGACTTATCAAAGCAGAAAAAGAGAAAAAAGAGAGAAACTCATTTAAAATGAAGAGAAGAAAAGGGAATTAGGACTAGGCAATTCAAACAGAAATCGAAAGTGGGAAAAAAAAAAAAAAAGAGTTCAACAGCAAATGACTTAGCCATCACAAAATAGGTACTTGTATACATCACGCATTTCATTTATGTATTTTATTCATGAACAGATCTTATGTGGGTAGTTTGTTGTTATTTTTTATTTTAATGATTATTAATTTTGCTTGATTTGGCTATTGGAAGGTGAGCTAGAAGTTACTTAAACTAATTGTATTTTTCCTAATTTAGCTTATAATGTAACATGGCTTTGTCATTCTTGTGATGTGCGCATTACACACACACACACGTATATGTGTGTGTGTGTGTGTGTGTGTGTGTGTGTATATGGCTTTCCATGCACACCAAAAGTTGTAGTCCAAGAATTTTCAGACTCATGCCAGCAAGGACAACAGCAAAAGGAATTCCCTTCAAAATTTTGTCTGAATGTTTGTATTAGGTGAAGAATGACTAAAACACACGACGAGGCACACGGACTAGCTTCTTGATAACAACTGGCTATGTTTCACATTTTATTCTGCTGATGTCCCCATTAAACAGGCTAATAACACAGGTTTTCAAGATGATTAAGGCTAAAATTAATGAACCTATTAATTTTATTGTTATTTGGTTTTGTTTGGCCTGTGTCGCAATTTGGGAACTTTTTTTTTTCCTTCTTCTTCTTTTAGGTTATTTATGATCTTCTTTCATACCAAATGTACTAAGCAATTACTTAAAAAAATTTTGAATAAAACCATTAAAGATTGTAAACCAAAAATGTTGAAAGAAATTTTTAGTTGTTGCAACCTCTTTTAGGAGAAAACAAAATTACATGCTTCTCTTAGCTAGAAGAATTTTCGTGAAAAGATATCAAGGGTTTTTTTTCTTTTCTTAATAAACGAAAAAAGAAAAACTCATTAAATTTAAAAGTTTTACCTTTCTTATTCTAGATGTAAAAAAACATAAGTAAACTAAAAGTAATCCTAACAAGCCCTTAATCTCCTAAAAATGTGTTGAATTCATAAGATTCTATCTTGGAACTCATTCCACAACAAATTAAAAAAAAAAAGAAAAAAAATCACAGAAAAATGAATTGTAGTTAAATTCTGAAGATGTCTTCTATTTGCAATTCCAATGTTCTTACTCCTCATAATGTTAACTATAGCAATTGGGAAACGCTATCATATATATCTATATATATAAATATATATAGGAACTTTCAATTTAATAACGTTTTTATCAGCTACTGTGGATATCGTGCTAAGAAGGGCGAAGATGGGCAGAGAGTGAAGGAAGAGAAAAAATAAGAGGGAAAGAAGAAGGAGAAGAAAAAGGGTGTGATCGATTGATGATCATGCATAGCACTTTTTAACGTGAGTTTAGAATTAAATCCACTCGCTTTTACTTTCGCTTTAGACTAACATGGCGTTTGGGACACAAATTTTTTTGGCATTGTATTTAAATGCAATGCAATTTTCCCCCAAATACAAAAATATTTCATTCAAATACCAATCACATCACATTTTAAATCTAACACAATCATTATTTATTATTTCACTTTTTCTATTACTTTTATTAATTACATCACATATTCTCTCTCCCTCTTTTTTTTCTCTCTACTTTTACCCATCACATCACATATTTATTATTAAAATACAATTCAAATACTTTTCCCCCAAACACACATTGCATTCAAATGCAATGCTAATGCTTTTCCTCCAAATACAAATTGCATTTAATACATTGCATTCAAACGCAATGCAAATGCAATGCGTTCACCAAACGAACCCTAAGTGTCACCTGCTAGGATTTAACACTACATCCTTCAAAATTTAAACTTCTCGATTCAATTAGACCTTTGTTTTGCGCTGTCAAAGGGGCTTTTCGAAAATTCATCCCTCACATAATTAAGGGGTGTTTGGGGGTGATGTTTGAAAATATTGTTTTTGGGTTGAAAAAAAGTTGTTTCGAAAAATGTATTTGGAAGAAAAAACTATTTGGATTGAAAAAATTTAAAAATTTTTTTAGAAAAAAAATATCAATATGGATATTGTTTCATTCTTCTCGAAATTTTATATAATTTAAAAAAAATTATCTCATTTAGACTTGTATACACTTTAAAGTTTATTGTTGTATTTTGAAGATATAAATAGTAAAAAGTGATAAAATTTAAAAAAAATAGTTTTAAATATCTAAAAAACACCGTCCAAACACCCCTAGGCATTAACAGTGTGCAATCCCAACAGGCCTCTTTGTACCTTGATGGCGGGTTGTGTTGTTACTTTACCCCAAAGTCAAAAGGTTGAGACAGAGTAGAGAATAGCACCTTTTTGCAAAAAATAGTTGCTTCGCCGACGATTTGTACCTATTAATGATATCTTTTAACAAAAGTATTTTGTGATATGATATTATTTAAGATCATCTTCAATTTATATGTTCACGCCCCATGTTGTATTTGTTATAAAAAAAAATGAAAAATAACATATTTGATATTTATATTTTAACTCATTATTTACCTTTTTTTTCATTATTAATAAGTTTTGAAACTTAAAAAAATAAATGTAGTACGTAAATAATTTTAAAGTGACAAAACTGTAATGATTAGTTAAAAAAAGTTGAGAAATGATTCTCCCCCATATGAATCATTTGGTTTTGCCTATCCTAGTTGTATCCCAAGTTACTTTTTTTTTTTTTTTTGTCTTTTTTTCTGATGTATGGGAGTGATAGCTTTGTTCAGGTAGTAATCACTCCTTGTTTCCCTTCCGTTCCTACTTTAGTTTTCCTGCCCGGTTGTTTCTGTGTTTGTTTTTTTTCCCCTCTTTGCTCAGGTTGTAGGGCTGGCCCTTTTTTCTATGTTTTCGAACGAAGTACTTCAGTTAAAAAATTAAAATAAAAAAGCCAAATTTTAGCATTAGTCATATAAATTTATCATGAATTTTGATATATGATAAATTTAACACTAAAGATAACACTTTATTAAAGAGTATTCTTTTCACCTAAATATCAAAATTTGTTGAATGATGGTATTTGACAAGGGATAATCATGTTGGTTGTTAGACACCATTAATTTATAATGTAGCGAAACTTTGTTCAGAACCATATTGACTATCTTGCCGGACAACATTTTTCTTCATCGTTATAGTAGGATTATTCTCAAGTAAACCTAAACTTTAGGGGCTTTTTTTCTTTACTCTTTGAATTTTGAATATGTCCTATACTTAAATTCTTTAAAAAGAATTTTCATTATAAAAATACAGTTAAAAAAAGGGGGGAATTCGTCTCACTTCATTTTTCTTCATCGTGATATATTGTTGTATGCTATGAACCTCGCATAAGTTCTACACAACCAAATGGAATTATATAATAAGATTATTCTTCCACAAACCTGGACTTTTGAGGCTTACTCACTTTACCATTTGAATTAAAAAAGGTTCCACTTGAAATCTTAAAAAAAAAAAAAATTTCATTAAAAACATATGACAAATAAAAGGAAAATTCATCTCACTTCATCACTTTAATTAGAATTTCTGTTAAAAACAAATAAAAAAAACTTATGTGACTATACTTATCCCCTCTTTTTTATTTTTATGCCTAATTTAAAGGAAATTCTGACAATGTAAACTAGTGTATTATATTGTGAGAATTTTTAAAGTTTAAAAGACAAATTAAATAAGAGTGACCAAAAGTTACATGTGAGTAGAATTCTAGAACTTAAATTCTATTAACGTTGAGCTAGCACATAGATAATGAGCTAGCAAAATTTCTGGTGGTGGTCGGTCAGCACAAATAGCTTTTATGCTAAGGATGAGATGGTCACTTTCTCCCTAACCTAACAAGATATAGACAATTAATATTCAATCACCCACCACTAAATCAAAGTATGTCACGTGCGACTATGTCCTACTCCTAACCCCATTGTTTCTTGTTGTTGCAAAGTACATTCAGAGGACAAAAACAATTCATTTTCTTTTGGAAGCTTTAGAGTAATTTTTGCTTTTCATAATTTCCATCGATTTTGACCACCTTTATATGATAGTGGATTCTGACTTTATGAGATATTTTAATATGATTAATGTCTCTCCAACCATCTTATGGATATAAAACTCCTATTTGATGAATATTCACCATGGCTGAGGCTCATTCTTATCCATCCAAGCCATATTGTGTTCCTGTGTCATGAAAGAGTAATCTCATATAAATTCAAAGAGAAGCCTTTTGATAAGGCTAGTGATGTAATTGTCGGGCTTAAAAGCAAGTTTAGTTTTTTTATTTTTTTATTTTAATTTTTTTAATTTGAGAGTGTCAAATTCAAGATATATATTATAATCCTTAATGTGAAAATTTTGCTAGATTATAACAATAAAAAAAAAGGTTTAATTTCCAGAAGGATTTTCGTTTTTAAAGGGTAATAGTTAGAAGTTATAAATTTTTAATAAAATGATAATTAAAAACAACAAATTCTTTGAATCATAATGATTCTTGCACTTTACTCGAATTAAAAGTTTACATAATTGTGAAATATGTATAATTTAATAATAATTTCATATCTGACTATATAATAATATATAAAGTTCATATCCTTTATTTCAAATTAAAAAATATAATAATAATAATAATAATAATAATAATAATAATAAAAACAACAACAATTCAGTCGCTCTAATTACTTCATGAATGTTAGTATGATATAAATATTAATTAAAGGACAATTGTCCTCCCCAGAAAAAGGATTATGGGATTATCTTTCCTAAAATGGAATTTCAAAAGTTTAATCAGATTAGCCGATAATTTAACTTTAAGATTAGATGCAAAGTTGAAGAAAGTTGAAATCGTTGATGCTAATAATTTTATTTTACCATCACGCCCTTGAGGATAACCCCATATAATTCGAACATAGTGTGTGTTGTGGTCCCTACTCACAGAAGTAAATATAAAATTTATTAGGTATTAGTTAGTAAAGAAATTTTAATTTGAGGGTCAATGTGGAAAAGAACCGAGTATATATGTGTGTGTGTATAAGTGAGGATAAACCGCCACTTCACGACAATAAACTAATAATATCAAAACTCTATCCTGAAAATTTTCAAACTTAAAGTCATTGGATAGCATTGAAAGAGCATCACAAGAATTATAAGCTCCAAGATATTGCTCAATAATTTTTCTCATACGGACATTCCAGATAAAAATAGATCCGTTACAACCACAGCCACCACAAGCAAGCTCTAAATGAAATGGTTGATAATTAATACTATTGCTCTACTCTAACATACACGAAGTCAACATTTAATTATTTTCAAGTCTAGTCTCACTCTGGTTTTTCAAACTTGATGATCTTTATCACCCTGCACATGATCTAGTTCAATGATCTCTTTTGCTTCTCCATCTCTCCTCTTAGCCTCTTCTGCCGCCGCAACTGCTGCCTCTTCCTTGGCCTCCTCAAGAGCTTGAATCAAGCTAGAGAAACACCTCTCCGGACCATCAGCCGGCGATTTTGGCATGAGATTCTCAGCAACATCGGCGGGAGTGATCTTAACCTCCCCCATCAAGCCCTCAATCTTATCAAACATTTGATGAGACTCAATCCCCAAGTAGTTCTTGGCAAGCATTTTGAACCCTTCAAAGCTACAATAAGAAAGCTCAATGTGCTTGTCCATCCTACCCCTCCTTATCAAGGCAGGGTCCAACTTCTCCACATAATTTGTTGTAAACACAATCAACCTCTCCCCCCCACAAGCTGACCAAAGCCCATCAATGAAATTCAAAAGCCCTGAAAGTGTAACCTTACAATTCCCACTATTCCCATTGTTATTATTACCACCATTTTCCTCTTCCTTTCTTTCTTTATTACAAAATCCATCATTTTTCTCCTTCCTAGAAGCTGAATTCTCACCCTTTTTCTTCCTCTGGCCAGTGAGATCAAGAGAGCAATCAATATCCTCAATAACAATGATGGACTTACTAGTGGTCTCAATCAACAACTTCCTCAACTCAGTGTTGTCCTTCACTGCAGTCAATTCAAGATCATACACATCATAGCTCAACAAATTGGCCATGGATGCAATCATGGTGGACTTGCCAGTCCCTGGTGGGCCATACAACAAGTACCCTCTTTTCCAAGCCTTCCCAATCCTCTCATAAAACTCTTTGCTCTTACTAAAAGTCAACAAATCCTCAATAATCTCCTTCTTCTTCTCTCTCTCCAATGCCATGGTCTCAAATGTTGCTGGATGCTCAAACACAATGTGGCTCCACATGGTTTGCTTGTAGCTCGGCCATTTGTATCCCGGCGAGTTCGTGTACAGCTTTCGCTGCCGGTTCTTAACCCTAATTTCCTTCCCTTCCTTCACGACATGCCCTAGGTAATGGTCAGTTACTAATTCCCTGTCCCTTTTGTGGAAGGTGAGCTTGTAGAACCGCCGCTCCTGCTCCGGGTAGTACGACACCGACATCATCGGTCGCGGCGGCATTGCGGCCTTTGTGAGGAGCCACCACACCTTGGCGCCGCGGAAATCGTCGGTGACCCGCTCGTACTCGTCCATGCTGAGGACGAGGTTGGAGCTGTCCTTCCCCATCTCCGCCTTGAGCCGCCTCGCCGATTTCGAGGTGTTCGAGCTCAGGTAGGCCTCGACGTTCGCGTAGACCTCGCTCCTCTTCAGCCGGTCGCCGGAGAATTCGTGGATGGAGATTCGGATGTAAGGGTAGAAGAAGGAGGAGATCCGGTGGCTGAGCTTCTCCACGAACCGCCGGATTTCGTACGGACAGTACTGCCGGATTATCGCCATGATGAACATGAAGCTGGCAACCATGGACCCCACCGTCGTCCAGAGCTCCGCCATTGTCGCCGGAAGCACCATTTTTTGTGATCTAGGGCTTGTTTGGTACGAGAGAAAACGATAAGACAGAAAGGAAATAAAAAAAGAGTTTTGTCTCTGAATTTAACGGGAAAAAAGTTGAGAAGAAAGGTGGAGAAGAAGAAGATATATATAAAGTACGTAGGACTAGTTGATGCTTTTTGGCAAAATGATTGTTTACAAAATTATACAAGTTGTTTGGTGACTTTTGTTTTGATTTTTTGGTTTAATAAAAGTTTTCAAGAATTTATGATTTAGTGTATGACACATGTGATTCCTTATCACGTTTTTGAAATATATATATATATAGATCAAATCCAGATACATAGAAAAGAATGTATTTTTCAATTATTTTTTTTTAAATTGGATTTTGGAAGAATATGAAAGACAAATCAGAACAAAGATTTAAGAGATTATTATGATTTCTTAATAGAAAATCAAGTTCAAATTACAAGTTACGTTTTTGTTGAGCAAAAGTAAAAATTATCTTTCACAAACAATTCACGAAGATGTTGTGACATTCCTCTCATCAAAAATAAGAATACTTAAAATGCCCCAATATATAATTAACCTCCACTTTCACTACCGGATATATATATATATATAGTTTGAGAGAAAAAAAAAAAAATCAAAGATGAAGATGATAATTAAAACCGATGTTATTCAAAACCCACGCCTCATCTTTATTTAGTTCTAGTTGGCCCACTTTTTATGATGACGAACCACTGTTAGTAATATGATAGTAAGGTCTCGTTTGGTGAACGCATTGTATTTGCATTGCGTTTGAATGTAATGCATTGAATGTAATTTATATTTACAGAAAAAGTATTAGCATTGTATTTGAATGTAAGGTGTGTTTAGGTGAAAAGTATTTGGATTATATTTTAATAATAAATATGTGATGTGATGAATAAAAGTAGAGAGAAAAAAAGGAGAGAGAGAGAATATATGATGTAATTAATAAAAGTAATAGAAAAAGTAAAATAATAAATAGTGATTGTATTGGATTTAAAATGTGATGTGATCGATATTTGAATGAAATACTTTTATATTTAAGAGAAAATTGCATTACATTTAAATGTAATGTCAAAAAAAAAAGATTGTACCAGACGCATACTAAGTAGGTGCCACTCGTAACATTCGTTTTTGTTAAGTCAATGGTTTAATTAAGTCATGCTTCGCACTTTAAAGTCTATCTTTAGTACATAGATTACGGGCTATGGATTTTTTACCTTACCATTCCACCTATAATCCCAGTCTATTATGATAATTACGTAGAATGAGGGTGTAAAAACACAACTGATCGTCTTTGTTTTCAACCAAAAGAAAAACTTTTTATACATGGTGACAGTTTGATTTACTTTTCCGAGTGAAATTGGAAGCGATTACCATTCCCTAATTTGAACAAAAAGGCGCTGCTAAAGAGATGAAACTTTCAAAATAGAACGTATGAGAAAATTAATAGAGTCCTATAATTAACTATGATATTATAAATGTTTGTTTCTTTGGCACAAAATGGAAATGATATAACTTTGTGTCGACATAAAGAACTTTCAGCAAATTCAAAATGCACAACTCAAAAATTTTCATATAATTGAATTGAACATCATATAAGAACTTTTTGTTATTAACTATCTCTATCGATCAGTGACAAAACCACAAAGTTCAGTAAAACTAAAATGAATGTAACTTTGGTGGTGATTTGCAAATTTAAATCAAATGCATATATAAAAAAAAATATGGATTAAAAAAGGTTGAGGAGGGTTATAAACCACCTTGAACTTATGTACTTGCATATCTGTTATCAATAAGATATATTTTTAAAGATTAAATTCGAGCAAAATCAATATATAAAACCGATAAAATTAAAAATAAATCTGATAGTCTTAGAATTCTATTATAATGTATTTTGATTTGTACTATCATAAAATTCGATCATAATACAGAGACATACATATATATATATATATATAAGTGGGCCACTCATGTGGTTTGAGGATGAGTATGATTGGTGGGCGTGGTCCCTTCGCATGGAATGGATCATGAGTAATCAAAGCGCAAAAGCTGTCGATTGTTGGACACGTGTCACAACGCAGGAGGACTTGGGTGAAGAAAAAGGTCATAATTAAGTGCGACCCAGGATTCTGCGCATGGGATTTTACAAAATCAGAATCCTTGTTTGCCAGGCAAAATGACAAACCCTCTTTTAGAAGAGCATTTGTTGGCTATATGTTTGCATTTACTCTCTTTGTTGGTTGTTTTTCTTCGTTGGAAATCATTGCATGTTTTTTCATTTCCCTTTTTTTTTATTTTTCTTTCCAACCAAACAAACATAACAAAGAAAAGCAAGCTAAAAGAAATCCCTTCTTCTTCATTGAAATAACTATAACATGTTAAATGGGTTTGGTTAAAATTTTAATTCATAATTAAACTAGTTTAAAAGAAGTAAATATCCAATTTATGTATAAACATCAGAATAATTCATTAACTTAAGTGGTGGGATAAATTTAACTTCTAACACTTTACCTCACGCAAAATATGTCATACAAATAGAAAATATATATATATATAAATATATCATCGCGTGTGAAGAGATTGCTTTGATATCATTTTCAATGGGTTTAGAATTGAATCATTTACCCTTTGACAATCTTTTTCTATGAATGCTTAGCGTTTCCAAATCTTGTAAATTGTGATTATGATATAACGTATGTTTGTAAGCTATAAATGTTTGGTGGCTGTGTAATTATATGAAATGCTGTACTTTTAGCAAAGTGATCCATAATTGAAAGTCCAACCCACATGGCGCAAATAGGAGTAATTTTTGTTGCTTTCTTCCGGTATGAAAAAGATGACAAACAAATGGTCTAGTCACCAGTCATGTCACCTCTTTGGCTTTTTTCGCTTTGTGTCCTTGGACGTTTGTAGTACCATTGTTTTGGAGAGTTTTGCGGTGGA
This sequence comes from Antiaris toxicaria, assembly GCA_035233585.1. Lineage (NCBI taxonomy): Eukaryota > Viridiplantae > Streptophyta > Magnoliopsida > Rosales > Moraceae > Antiaris > Antiaris toxicaria. Next base: position 7,745,287 of record CP141155.1, read on the forward strand.
CATTGAAAAATGAGTCGGCAAAACACATCGCTTTCGTTAATTGTGTTAAAATTGTTGGAACAAAATTTTAACACAATAGTCCAAAACTAATACAAGCGTTTCTGAATTAAAAAATAAAAAATTAAATTAAATAAACAAAATAATCAAGTGCATTAAACAAATATATAAATAAATCTTAAGAACAATATACAAAAATCTAAAATCTTGGATAATTGTCTCAAGATTTTGTATCATAAATTATGTCTAATCTTTTTTCTCAACTTAAGAGTGTCTATTGTATATTATGAATAAGGAGTTTAATATTCCTATTAATTCAAGAGTTTTTTTTTTCTCTATTTAATTATAATAAAGTCATTCACTTTTTGATGGTTTAATACACAATAATTCTAAGATTCTGTTTGATAAATATATTACGTTTGAATACAATATATTGAATGTAATTTGTATGTAAAGAAAAATTATTTGTATTGCATTTAAATACAATATATGTTTGTTTAAAAGTATTTAAATTATATCTTAATAACGAAAATATGATGTGATGGATAAAAGTAAAAAGAAAAAAGGGAGAGAAAAAGAGAATATGTGATAGATTAGTAAAAGTAATAGAAAAAATAAAATAATAAATAATGACTGTATTAGATTTAAAATATGATGTGATTGATATTTGAATGAAATGCTTTTATATTTAGGTATAAATTATATTATATTTAAATAAAATATTTTTTATTTATTATTACCCCTTTATAAACACTTGAACTTCCTCCTCTGACTTTGATTGTACGGTCTTGAGGTAGATATCTACGGATTTCTGCTTAGATAGATTTCTATCTCATATAACCAGGTAAACTTCTACTTGAGCAAGAGGTAGACTTGTAACTAAACATGAACTTGGCGAGACCTCTATTATAGTTAGGTAGACATGTAATTAAGCATGGGTTTAAGTAGAATTCTGTTTAAATAAAAGTTTAAGAAGACTTCTATCTGGATTTAGGCTTGGATCCAACTCATTATTAATCACTTTCATATTATGATAGAAATGCCACCTAACAAAAATTAATATCATGTTAAGATAAATTTGATGATTTATCGGAATTTAATAAACATGATTCAAAATATTGTATTAGTGATAATGTTACCAATGCCGGAACGTTCTCTTTTGCTAAAACCCAAACAAAAAAAAAAAAATGAAGGAGAGTACTTGGTAATCGAATAGTAAAGGTGGTGTAGCTTTTGAATTTTGGAGAGACACAATTCCGCTTTTATGACTTTTGAATTGGTCCACTTAGTTGCCTCTTTTGATTTCCAGTTTTAGCTAATAAACTTTCTAACGTTCATATTGTCCACTTAGTAAAGGCATTGTGCCTTGTTTGGCACCGGTTTGAAAACATTTTACGTTTAAACGTAATGTAATTTTCATCTAAATATAAAAGTTTTATGTTCAAATACGATCCTTTTCAATAGTGTTATGAAAACAATTACTATTCATTTGTTTTTTTTAAACAATCACATCAATTTTTCAATTTTAACTTTTTTATCCTTACTTTTATGAATCACATCAATTTTTCAACTCTAAAATATAATTCATATATTTTTCATCCAAACACACATTTCATTCAAATATAAAATAAATAATTTTCAACCAAATACAACACTTAAAAAATAAATTGCATTCAAACGTAATTAAAATGTAATGTATTTACTAAACGACTTATAAATAAATAACCGTTAATATTGTCCCTTAAACTAAAAGGTTAACATGGAAGCAAAGTAAAAGATTTTGAAAGAATCATGGGATTTCTTTCTTTTTTTTTTTTTTTCCATTTTTTTTTTAAGGAATCGTGGGATCTTTGTCAAGTAAGTTTTTATTTTTATATTTATTTATCTGTTACAGAAAAGAAAATGATCATTTGAATCTTCCGCTCGCTATCCCATTTGTCTATGACTGAAATTCAAAATGCCCACTAAAAGCCAACTCTCAAATGTTGAGATTAGAAGTGATTCCAATCTGGTTGTTTCAGCTCTTCAGGATAGGAGTGATGCACCTCACTGGCTTCTCACGAGCATGTTCTCTGAACCCTGCTCCTTGGCTAATAATGAGTTTTCTAATTTAAGTTTTTGTATTTATTTCCCGCGTTGCTAAGTCTGCAGTTAGACTTGTTGCCCAAATGGGCCAGAATTTAACCCTCGTTTGGCAATTTTGACTCATGGGAGGCACCTCCTCCGATATGGTGACCGAAATCCATTTTGACTCGTGTTAACGATTGAATAAAAACCCATGTTTTCTCAGCCCAAAATACAATAACCAAAAGCCAACTCTCCTAGGATTTCAGTTCGTTTGTTTCCCAACGCCACAAATCTGACGATGCACATTTCATTTACCAAACAAGGGATATCGAACTCATCTTGCTACCAACCCCTTGTTAAAAGATTAATATAAGACCCAAATTTCAAAATGGAATAGTAAGCTTATGTATGGTATATCGATTTAAATTAAAATTTTTAATTTCAAATTGATTGATTTTTTAAAAACTAATTCAAAATTTTATTAAGTTAAAAAAAAAAACTATATTGGAATTTTTAGTTTGGTATCCTTTGCTCCAAACAAATCATAACAGACACGTAAACAGATGAATAGTCAGACACAGATTTAAAAAAAAACAAAACAAAACAAAATTTAACACATTGTTTCGAATGTAATGCAATTCCCATTTTCCCGTCTTACTCTTGTAGTAGTTGTAATGTTAAAATTACATTATTCAAGCTTGTACTAAACCAAAAAAAAAAAAAATAAAGGAGGATAGGAAACAATTCTGAAAATAAATAATGAATGAATTTGAGAGAGAGGAAAATTTTGTACAAGCCCAAAGGCGGATATGATCGTTTAACCTCTAGAGAATATACAACAAAAATATGCTATGACTGCAAAACTTGTTCCTCCATGTGTATGTCCCGGAGATTCTCAAAGATTGTCACCGACACCATTTTTATCATCTCATATTGCAGCACTGAGGTCTTGCTTGTGTCCGCAATTTGTCCCACATGCACATCATCTGCCTCGGCGACTGATAATGTGCTGTGTGATAATCTTCTATGCATCCGAATTGGCAGAACTTAAAGCTGTGAACATACTCGACCGGTTTTGTGCTGTTGAATTTTTCTACCCACATCCCCATGCTTACATCCTCCATCTTGAACAACTGCAAGAAGTTAACATGTCATTTTAGCCGTCGCCTTTATTGCATTAGAGAATGAAATAAGAAAATAGCAATATTTACCCTTAATTTATGTCTTCCAAATTCAGACACGATGAAGTGTGCGATGTCGGATGACATGATGTAACCTGGTCCGTTTGCATAAGGTGGGTAATCTTCTTCCGGCCACTCCTGAAAACACCAATGGAAAGGGATGGAGAGGGATTCTTAGGATGCAGAAACATGACATGTATGCCAAAACAAGAGAACAAAACTAAAATCGAATGCAAAGTTACAGCTTGAAAGTGATGTGAATTGTTATGAATGAAATAGGAAATAATTTGAACCTAAAACCTTTCTTTCCTTTGTGTCAAACTTTTACACGAGTACATATCCATTACATGAAATCCGCCAGCTAATCGGTTATTTGTAATGTTTGAATTGAAGCAAATTGAAGTCTTCACTTTGACTACATTTGAAAGGAAACCAGTAAATTACAAGAAATAGTTGTCAGAGCCTGACTTCATGTGTGTAGGTGTATGAAGCCCAGAAAGAAACATCCACTATTTTCTAACCATTTAAGGCATTCCCAATTAACATATCATTAAAATACATTGATCAAACAAATAAGAGATTATACTAAAAATTTAAAGATGAATGGATCACCACCATTCAACTGTCACATACCTCATATGTCACGGCCCATTTACCCGATCGCAGGGGCTTATGATAGTAGTTTATGTTTCCGACATACAAACTCTTTCCCGTAGGTATTTTCTTTGCTTCATTGAGAACAGCATCCACCCTTACAAATGTATCATCATCGCACTTCATAATGTACTTAGCAGACACAGATCGTACCTGGAACAGAAACAACATCATGATCTATGATTAACCTCTAAAACAAAATGGATGGTATAACATGTCCGGTTGTTTATGTTCCAAAACTTACCCCATATTCACAAATGGCAACAGTTTTCAACACAACAAGGTCATAGTTATCCATATAAGGCACTATAACAATATCACCAAAGAACTCAGCTTCTTTCTTTAACTCAGCATTCACTTCCTTTCTGGCATTCTGCAGTGTACAGTACGATAGCTTAAGAACCTCAATGCTTGTTAATCAATCAACCACAATAAAGTTGCCGTAACCATCACTTACCAGTGCTACAAAAAAGCGAGCCACCACATTTGACGATTTGATAAGCTTGTGCTGCATCCAGGACTTTCTTACGGCCATGCGCTCGGCAAAATGGTTGCCTGCAGAAAGGATACCTATGAACATTTCAACCTCTCCCTCGGGAAGAGGTGGTGCACGCCATTTGCTCACCATCTCAAGATGCTGCCGTGGGGCAAAGCTAGGATGCGATGAGGGCAAAGAAGCAGCAAATACAGAGTGCACATCGATGTCCCCACTCACAGACAGTCCAGTGGCATCCTCGAGAGTAAATCCCTATCAATAATATCCAGACAATTTAGAAAAACACCCAAATTCATAACTAGACCAACGAGCTGTAGATTATATTACTCACCATGCGGTAAGGAAAAGAGGCAACATGCCTCCCGTCGACATTAATATGGTAACCCTCCAATCCAGCACTAAGAGTTAAAACAAAGAGCTTCTCCTCTGCAAACGGGTACGGCCAGTCAACAGTCACCTTCTTTGTTCGGCCTATTAACCTGTTCAACCACCATGTCGCCTTGGACTCCTCCAAATGATTTTCATCGTCACGAATCCACTTCTCACACTTCACCTGACCGTCAACTACAAACAGTCTAAAGAATTACACAACGTAGACACTCCAATGAAGACGGCCAAACTCAGCTCAGCAATGAAGAAATCAAATCCAAAAAGACAACACCACACAACTCTGATCATAGAATCCACAACTTCTGCAAACCTTTATCGGTTTTTTTTTTTTCCTTCACTAATTTATCAACATAAAATTTAAAATGGTTAATCCCTCCAAGCTACTTTTACCAAATTTTCTGTTCTTTTCTTTTCTTTTCTTTTCTTTATTTTTTTTTTTTCTTTTTTACCTCATTTTGGGCCAATGTAAAGGACCCTGCAAAGACAAGCAATTCATTTTCCCCAACAACCAGACTAACAAACAAATAAACAAACAAACAAAACAAACAAACGCGAATGAAAAAGTAAAATGACTCAATCACTCTACTTTTATTTGTTAAACAATCATGTAAAAAATTTTATTAGCAAAATGACCTCGGAACAACCGGTTTTCTCTCCATAGGAGGGTAAATTCATTCAAAATTTTCCGATTAAACAAACAAAACATGACAACGAGGAGGAGAGGAGAAGAAGAAGAAGAAGAAGAAGAAGAAAGCTAACCAGTTTCGTCATCGGCCTTGGATTTCCAGCCCTCGCACCGGAGGGCGGAGCCCCACTGCATCCGGTAACAAGTGTTGAGCTCGATCACGGGACTGCCGCTCCAATCCCCACTGAGCCGCGGATTGAAATGCAAAACCCTCGGCGGCTCCTCTCCCTCTACCGTCTTCAGACCCTGCAGCTCCAGCTTGAACTCCGACACCATCACGCCGGCGTCGCCGTCCTTCACCTGCGAGATCTTTGGGTCCTCCTCCTCGTGCGCCGCCCTCGGCTTCCCCACAAGCGTCAAGTGCGAGCCGAGGGTCAGCCCGCACGGGATCACCATGACTTGCCCCCGCGCCGCGAACTCCAACCCGGTCAGCGACACCGAGTACGGACACGACTCGGTCCGATTCCGATTCGCCTTCGCCGCCGCCGATTTCCCGTCCGAGTCGACTCGGGGCTTTTCCGATTCGAGCTCTCGCCAGACCTCCCTCCCGACCTCCCACGCGATCTTCGCCGATTTGTAGAGCTCCGAAGCAGCGCCGTCCTTGCTTCCCGAATAGAACGTCTTCCGATCGACGACCAGACTCGACAAAATCCGATGGCTCCGACTCGGGACGTGACTCGGAACCGGCTGGTGCGAGTTCCGAGTCACGCGCTCGAGAGGCCGAGTCGGAGCTTCTCGCTCCTCCAACTCACTGTGGTGCCGCCATTGAGGGGTGTGTAGGGAGGTCTCCGGCAAGACGTCGGAGAGGCCGGTTCGGAAGACGAAGGGGATTTCCATGGAGACCAGGAGGACGTACAGAAGTCCGGCGCCGATCAGTATCTGAAACGATCTCTGCCTCGTTAGGGATACGAACACGTCCAGTTTCTCCAATTTGGCTCTCCTCATCGCCATTATCGGAAAACCCCACGAGGATTTCGGGGCTGTTTCTTCTGGGAATTCTCTGACTCTCTGATTCTATACGTATGAAGCCCAAGTTGCAGAGATATATATATATATAGAGAGAGAGAGAGAGAGAGAGTTAGGCCAGCAACTTCGAAACACCGACGCGTATATACATATACTTGTTATATATATATATAGAGAGAGAGAGAGAGGAGGGGGTGATTGTGGGGGGCAGAAATTCAGGTCGGTGAAGGTTAGGATTTTCTTGGAAGATCACCGAAATTTTTTCACCGATTTGGGGAAGATGATGACGATATATGTATATGTATATTTATATGTGTATGTCTATACATGAAAACGTAAAATTGAATTGTAATTTGAAAATTTGTTTCGTTTATTTCTCAATTTTTATTTTTTAAAACTTGAATTCATAAGTCGTACTCGCTTGAGATAACAGGGAATGCACTCGCCAAACACCGAGCGAAACAAAGTAAATAAAGAATCTTTTCTTTTCTTTTTTTTTTTTTAATCTTTTTACGCCATATCTTTGTATTTAAAATTAATGCATTTTTATCCGATCCAATTATTTTTAATATATAAATTCATATATTTCTTAATTAATATTTTTTTTAGATAAAAATAAATAAATATAAAATTATTGTTTGGTTATATTTGTAGTTCACATTTGATTTCAACTTTAAATGATATCTAAAATAAAGATATATTATAATAGATACATTTTTTATTAAAAAAATGATTGTCGTTTTACTTTTATTATAAGGCGTCATCTGGTAAAAATATTTTATTTTAATTTTATTCAAATGCAATACAACATTACACCAAACACAAATTTTTTAACAGTGTTACGAAAACAATTACTATTTAAAAGTTTTTTAAAACAATCACATCAACTTTTCAACTCCACTATTTATTTCTATTTTTACCAATCACATCAACTTTTCAATTCTAAAATACTTTTCATCCAAAAACACATTTTATTCAAATACAAAACAAATATTTTTCAACTAAATACAACATTCAAAAAACAAATTTCATTCAAATACAATCAAAATATAATGCGTTTACCAAACGCCCCCTTAGCGTACCAATTTTATTTCCCTTTCCACATGTTTCGTTTATAAAGATTTTGGCATATAACTCCCTAGATTTTTAGGAAATTGAAAGATTACTCTTAATTTCAAAAAAAAAAGTTAATTTTTAAATTTTGTTTTAAAAAATTCTCTCTTATATTGTAAAATCACTCTTAATTTCAAAAAAAAAAATTAGTCTTTAAATTTTGTTTTAAAAGATTCTCTCTTGTATTCAATGAAATAAAATATAATATGTTTAAATTGGCAATGATATTTGAATTTAGGAAACGAAAATATAATACACGTGTCATGATATGTTCTGATATTTTTAAATGAGCTAATATAATGCATACAAAAGTTCTTGCCATTCAAATTTTACCATTCATCGCCAATTTATGATTTTTTGTAATATTTTATTAAATTCATAAAATTATTTATAAAAGTTAAAAACTTTAAAGAATGTCTTACTAAATCGTCAAATAGTTAATTATGCGAAAATACCAAATACTCTTATATATAGATGGGAGCTTACTTGTTCAGAAAAAAGAAGGGAGCAACAATGGGAATAAATTATACTTAGGCGTAAGGTGATAGCTTATTTATCAATTTTTGTATTGGTTAACAGTTGAATACAATATTTGTGTAAAACATTTGTGGTTAATAATTGATTCAATAACTTTTTATGAATAAATTCAATAACAATGCAGTATTTTTCTTGTTTTAAGAGACAAATTTGATTAAGTATTATTAGTGGTTTATAAGTGCCTACAGGTTTTTTTTTAGTAAGTAATTAACTAAAAATTATGACTTATTTAGGGTCCATTAATAAGGTCATATGGTCGATCTACCTCCAGGAGTGTGTGTGTTTTTCTTGTTTGGGTGTCCATAAAAAAGAGACAACTATGATCGAAACTATCCATACCCTTTAGTCTAATTCCTCTAAGGGACTCAAATCTTGAATTTAATATTTTGTGCCACAAATAATGTTGGACTAATCACATAATGTCAGACTATTTTATATATTTAAAATTTTTTATAACTAAATTTTTTGATTTAATATCCAATTTATTAAATGATTTAATATAATATAATTAATTAGACATATTCTGAAATTTTTAAAATAAAGTATAGATCTCAATCCCCTCTTCAATTCATATGTTTTTGTATTATCATTTTAAGTGTCTTTGCATTTAATGCCTTATATTGACTAGTGTTTGAGCCTTATTATCTTTAATCACAAGGGGATTGGTGTTAAAAATTCATATGCATATATAAATATAAGAAATGTCATTATATAATAATCACACTGTATGGCGTATCACTATATCACACTTTCTCTCACTCTCTCTCCTTTTTATATCTCTCATAACTGCGTATTACTATATCTGTGTGATATAATTGCAGTACCAACTCACCAAAAGGCCAAAAAATGTCCATAACTGTTATTTGAAAAGTCTACTTTGTTGATTTGTGGTATTTTTCTGTGCCCTACCCCGATGTATGTGTCGATTGTTTAAAAGCAATTTATAAATTAATTTTTTACATTATATTCTGAAAAATTAAATTATAACTAATTAGTACTAAACATTTCCCTAGTATACCACAGCAGCACCTCTTATATATATATATCTATATATATTTTTTCAGTTATGAGTTTGGTAAAATGCTGTTAGGTACATCTATAGTCATTATTAAATTCTCTATTTGGATGAATAGTACACTTAAGTTCCACCTTCAATATAGTATTTTATTCTATGGGACTCACTATATTAATTAACAACTACATGATAGACAAAGAAAAAGAGTAACTATTACATGATAGAACATTACATATTGCGACATTTAATTTACAGATTAATATTTTTACTCAAAAAGAGTTGGTGATCCATAGAGGCTCTAACGGTGCGGTTGGTATCATTACGATAATGTATTATATTTAAACATAATGTAATTTTCACCCAAACGTAAAAATTTTATGTTTAAATATAATCATTTTCAATAGAGTTACGAAAACAATTACTATTCCTTCATTTTTTTAAATAATCACATCAACTTTTTAACTCTATTTTTTTTATCTATACTTTTATCAATTATATCAATTTTTCAACTCTAAAATACAATTCAAATACTTTTTATCTAAATACACATTTCATTCAAATACAAAACAAATACTTTTCAATCAAATACAATACTCAAAAAACGAATTGCAATCAAATACAATTAAAACGCAATACGTTTACCAAACGACCCATTAGTTTTCATAATGTAGCAGTAAATGGCAAGGAAGCTGAAATTGAAAAAAGAAAAATAGAGGGCATATATTCATATAAACTTGAAACATAGTGAATAATTTATAAGAATTTCCTAAGGTTTGTGCACAAGAAAAGTGTGGGTTCGTGAACTACATAAATTTTGTGTTAGGTAGACCAACTGTTTAATCAATTTTTCAGGACACTAAATCATACAGTAGCAAGTAAGTGAGTCATTATCTTTCTATTGACATATTTAATGCACTTTTTTCGCATATATTTTTGTAACATTTTTGTAAATATCCGTCAATTGAAAAACAATCAACTCATTTATTACATGAACGGTATTAAAAAGTTGATCATCAATTATAATTAATAATAAAAATAATAGGCTCCTAGTATTTTTTTTTTCAAATAATAAATAATACTGACCTCTAAGCATTATAAAGAATGAAAGTTATACATATAACTTTACAGAAATTTTATTGACTACATCGTTTTTGTTTCCCTTATCAAGATTTAATAAAAAAAATATTATTATAAGATATTAATAATATTAATTATTATTTATTAATAAAAGATATGTCTACATATAAGAAGATTTAATTAGTACTAATGTTTAACGTCGACGACACCTCAAATAAAGAAGGAAAAAAAAAAAAAAAATCTTCTCAATGACCACCATCCTAAACGGTCATTAATGCTGCTTCAGGAGAGAAAAAATTTAATGCGAATAAGTACTTTAGACGCGGCCAGAGTGCGAGTGGGCATTGCAAAATGACTTTTTTTTTTTTGTTTAAATTAAACGAGATAGGAATCTTATTATTATTATAATTATTTTTAAGATCCGCTGGGTCTGTAAAAATAAATAAGCAAATAAGTGAAGGTCTCAAATCATTTATTAGTTAATCTTAATTACTATTAAAAAATTAATAGGTGATTAATTACTGATATGTAGCAATTAATATTTTTTTAATTTACATGTTAGATGCCCGGCAAAGGTCTCACTGCCAATATATTATTAATTTTTTTCACTCCTCCAAAATTTCACCTTTGTAGTTGTTGTTTTTTTTTTTTTTTTTAAATAATTGCACCTCGTAGTTTGAATACCATCCATATAAATATAATTTTATCATAAATTTCAATTAAAAAATTTTAATTAAATTTAAAATTAATCAAATCACAATTAAAGAATTTTATTTTAAACATATATAGTCGTGAATCTTAAAAAATTAATCAAATAATTAAAATAACAATATCTAATAAAAATATAGTACTTATCCTAAGTTTTTCCAAAAGGTTTTGGGTTGTTACCATCACAAGTAATATATACAAAAAGAACACATTTTTTTTTCTTTATACTTCTACTTTACTTAGGACATTGGTTTTAACAATCAAATCTGAATTAGATTTTGTCAATTTATAATATATTATATTATTTTTAATGTAATTTTAATTAGGTAAAATGTTACAAAACATAAATTATCAATAAAAATACTTATGGTATCATAGAAAACTCCTACTTTTCTCAGATAAAAAAAAAAAAATATTTGTCATTGACGAAACTCCCCATAAATTAGTCACTGACGAGGTATAAAGCTTCACACACGGTGACAAAAGAGGGGAAAGAAAAGAATAATTGAAAACATGACCTATTGCAAAGCAAACAAATATAATATTTAAAACAAAATGGCTTGATTCATTTTTAGCTTTTGTAATGACGACACTTTGGCTTCACGAGAAGTCATTCTGCAACGATTGGATTCTTAATTATGATTAAGTTACGGTAATGATGATTAAATAAATGGAAATAAACTTTTGTCATGGCAAAATTGACCACTCCAAAGAAACTTAAGCCACAGCCTTATGAAAAAGTAAACTAATGATTCTTTTTCTTTTTTTCCCCTAATAGTTATGCTAGTTCTTTGTACTATAAAAGAAAAGTATGCTAAGGAAGAAAATAATTTCGGAGGAGAATTTTCTTATTACCACTTCCTTTTCATGAAAACTTAACACAACGGTTGTGAAAAGAACAAGCAAGTGCAAATTTACAAATGCTGTGACAGACTTTAAATTTGAGAGGGACGGGAAGGATTTGGGACATCATTTGTTGCAAACCAATCAATTTGGTTGCTAGATGTCATTGTCCCAGCCCCAAAATTTAGGTTTGTAAGATTTTTAGCTAGTGTTTGGGACACAAATTTTTTTAGCATTGCATTTAAATACAATGCAATTTTCCCCCAAATACAAAAACATTTCATTCAAATGCCAATCACATCACATTTTAAATTAAACACAATCACTATTTATTATTTCACTTTTTCTATTACTTTTATTAATTACATCATATATTCTCTCTCCCTCTTTTTTTTCTCTCTACTTTTACCCATCACATCACATATTTATTATTAAAATATAATTCAAATACTTTTCCCCCAAACACACATTGTATTCAAATGTAATGCTAATGCTTTTCCTCCAAATATAAATTGCATTCAATACATTGCATTCAAACGCAATGCAAATGCAATGCGTTCACCAAACGAACCCTTAATGATAAAAATGAACAGAAAAAATTGATTCCCTACTGAAGAAAAAAAATTTTTTTTTCTCTATAAGTTCTTAAAAAGAAAAAAAAAAAAAAGAATTGCATTGACAATAGGAAGTGAGTCTACCTCCATTTTACAGAGATAGAGATTCGCGATACTTATTAGGTATGTTCATAATAATATATTTAAGAGAATGCTAAAAGAGATTTTAAACATTACTATGATTTCATATTTATGTCTTTATTTAAAATAAGGAGAATTTTCTCTTTTTATACTAACTCTTTCTCTCTCTCTCCCCTTTCTACAAGTTTCTCTAGGGTTTGGTTCGCGAGTTTTCTCTAGGGTTTGGTCCGTGAAGGTTGCTACAAGAGCCAAAGTTCCTTGGCGGTGCCTAGTTGGCCTTGGACTATTGGCCCCAAAGATGGGATAATAGGCTCATAGGGGAAGCACAGCAAGCAGAAAGGGGGTGTTATTTTGGCGAGAAAGTTAAGCATTAGTGGGAGGTTCGTGGGACGGCCAAATGTCTTGTTTGTTGAGGATCGTAACCCCCTCCTTGGGACAGGGTCAGAAGTGGAGGAAGCAAGCTTGAATTTCATCAAATAGGGGGGCACAAATAGTGGTTTGGCTAGATCTGGCTTTTGGTGGGTGCCAGTGTCGAATTGTTTTGGGGGATTTCCTCCATAAGGCAGTGCGATTCTTTAGGTGGGCCACATGGCCTGAGAGGCAGCCGGTAGTGGCGGCGAGTGTTGTCCACATGCCGGCGTGGTGGTGCCTCCTTGACGGTGGATCCAGATCAATGACCATCAACTTCTTTTCCTCCAGCACTGATGATGGCTTTCTTTGTGGTGTCTAGTTTTCCTATTTTTTTTTATTATTATAGTAGATTTTTCTGTATAATAAGGGTGCTTTTGACGCCCTCTAAATGTTGGTTTTTACTAGTTTTCTTTTGTTTGGTAGTGTATCTAGCTTGCTTTCTACCATCTCCCATTCTTAAATCTAAACGCGTTTGTCATGAGCACCCTTTAGACAAACAAAAATAAATTAAGTAAATAAAATATTAGAAATATGTAAATATCATAGATAAATAAAAATAATAATATAAACCTCGTTATATTTAATGATGTAATTGAATTAATATTCAATTATTGATAGTTTATTAACAAAATGATAACATGAGTTAAGAATAGAACAAACCAAAACCAAAGATAAATAAAAGACAAAGAAACAAACAGCAAATATATATGACCAATATAAATTAATTAAAAGCAAAAGAAATTGCAAAAGAAACATAATAATATTCTAAATAGAATATGTATAAAATAAATAATAGACATTAATTAATAATAGAATGAAATATAATCAGATCAAAAGATATTAATGCTATATTTCATTGTAAACAAACACAAAGAGAGTGGTATAGGGAAGACATTAATAGTGCCTAAAATTAAATCAAAGCAACCATAAATTATAATATCAACCGTGTAAACGTCGTCAAAGAGTGTGTGGGAAACATAGAGATAAAGATAGGAGGATAAATAAACTCAGACAAAAAGAGGAAGACAGAATCAACTATACAAAGGAAACCAATGTACACCGCCAATATTTATAAGCAAAAAACCACATGAATAAAGTAAAGTAATATAACAATAATCAAAATTGGACACATAATCAAATAAAATTACTTAAGAAGACCAAAAAAATCAGCATTTATTTATTAATTCATGAAAATCGGATATTAAACGAAAGGAAAAAAAAAAAACTAAAGTAATAGACAAATATTTTTTAATTCTTTACTTCGTAATAAGACAATATGCAGAGGAAAATAATGTACACTACCAATATATATAGACAAAAACCAAGTGTACACAATAAAGCAATATAACAATAATAAAAAATTAGACGCGTAATCAAATAGAATCATTTCACGACATCATAAAAATTAGCATTTATTTATCAATTTATAAAAATCAAATAATACAATAAAGAGAAGAAAAAAAATAAAGTAATATAGAGATATATATTTTTTATTCTTTACCCAGTACTAAGAGAAACAAAAAGATAAAAAAAAACATAAAAGAAAAGAAATGAAACAGAAATCACTTTAGCCGAATTAAAAAAAAAAACCCTCAAAAAGTATATATATTTAAATGCGACATTTGGAGGAACAATAAATAGTAACGTTATGACAGCGCAAAGCTAATTTGAACATACGTGGGAGCGCAATGGCTTTATATTATAATATATATATGGGTTTTGCATTTCCCGTTGCTTTGTCGCCGACTTCTCGTCAACTTAGTGGGGGCTTTGCCATTCGTGCACATCCCTCTACTTCATAATTATGGATATAGTGCAACATGTCACTCACCTTTTTCTTTTTCTTTTTTCTTTTTTTTTTGTTTAATATCTTTTAGTTGTTTTTGAAAAATAATAGAAAGATAACGAGTCTTATTGTTTGTGCTATAATAGAATCGTCACTAAACATTAGCACCCTTTGTTTAGGCAATTACTCTTAACTTATCACGTTTGATGTAATTTTGAAATTAAAAGGACTGATTTTATAACGGAGAAAGGTTGCTTTTCCCCACCTTAGAGTAAAATTTGATGGTTATCGTTGCTTAGATTATCCATGAGTCTTACAATTTAAATTGATATCATAAATATTAAAATAGAGATTCAAATCCAATTAGATTTTCTTTATCTCTTTCTTTCTTCAATTCCGGCTTCTCTAACCGAGCCTAGCCCACTCATAGCTATGCCATCATCCAACCATGCTGACCAAATCTCAAATGTTTCTTCACGATTGCTTTTTCTTTCTCAAATAATTGTGCTACTTCATTTGATAGGAATTGAATTCTTGTACTTCTTGATTTAGGTCTGTCACCATATTGTAGAAGAAGAGAAAGTTCGAATCATCTTCTTTATTATCAGCGACTATTGCGATAACAGCAGCATGAACAGGTTACTTTAGAACTCGCCATTGCGAGATGATAATGAATACAAGTGGTTTGTATATGGGTTACCTTAGTCAGAAACTTTGAACACCACTAAAATTTGTGATCATCCTCCCAAAATTTGAAAAGAAAAAAACCAAAATTTTCAAACAAAAAATTGAATGATGAATAGGCTTCAAGCAAAATAAAAATTGAACGATGAATAGGTCAAATTCAAAAAATAAAAATAAAAATAAAAATAAAATGGTAAATAGGTGAAAAACCCACAAGCAAAATGCAATGTCTTTGCATTGCCGTGGGTAGGGAGGGGGATATCGCACTCTCTCTCTATCGTGGGATTTGGACTCTCACCGTCCTAGATAGAAAAGGGTGAGCAATCATCGGAGGTGGTGGTAAAGCTACAAAGCCACCTGTTTCGAGGACAAATATATAAATTTTTGCTTTCATTTTTCCTAGATATTGAATCCTCTACATTGGATAAACCCTTACACTTGTAATCTTGTAAACCACACCGATGTAATTGGATGGTGGAGTATTTGTACCTCATTCATGGGGTAAAAAAAGTTATATCATAGTAGGAGTCCCCAATTAAAAATCAGAAAAACTAATCTTGCATATCCTGAAATTTTTTGTATTCAACCTTAATCAAAATTGGGCTTAAAATTGTTCACATTCTTTGCACTTGATCTATTATTAAAGACGACTCTGTTACTTTCATGACTAGTTATCTTTAATATTGTATATATATAGGTAAAATAGCACAACTAGTTATCTTTATAAAATAACTTGGCTTCAAGCATGATTTTGAATATAGACGGTGATGACAAAAATCAGTAGATACACTTAGACATTCTTATATAGTATGTGTTTTAAAACTTAGCGTAATAATTAAATATATTTATCAATAAAAAGATAACAACTCATATCATATAAACAGATACCGGCAGAATTAGTTTAAAGTTGGTTTCCTGACACTTATTGTAGGATGTGAGTGCAATTCTTATGGTAGACATGTATATGTAGGAGAAACGAAAAGTAAACATAGTGTCCACAGAATGAGAAGAGAAGAACATGCAGTTGGCATGCTATTGGGAAGTTTGATTTAGTTTTTGTACTTCTTTTCTCTCTCTCTCTCTCTTCTAATCTGTTTTTTCTAATCAATTTGTTCATGCTTTTGATGTTTCTCCATTTTGCTAATACATTTATGTTGGTTGGAACTCTAAGAAATGTCAGGAAGAAATCAGGGAGGAAAATACATTTATGGGGTTTTTATGGTATTACCTTGAGAGTGGGAGTATGATTTGGTGTATATCAGGACAGAGGATTTTGTCCCTGATCCAGAGGGGTTTCTTCGAAAGGTGAAGAACAGAGAGGTGAGGACTTGGGCTTTGCAGGTCCATTCACTTTGGAGAATTTAAGCAGAAAAGTTTCTTATGAGGTTTTGAAGAAACCAGAGTTGCATACTCTACTTCCTCTTTCTAAACATGTCTACTCAAGAAAGTTAATCTAAAAAGAAAGTTAATTAGGCTCTTTGGGCTTTGCATTAGCTTTGCCACTTGTATCTTTTCTTTCATGAGAAAAGGTAAAAAAAAAAATTAAAAAAAAAAGAACAGGTATATAATATGGACAAAATTCTCATTATCTTTGCTTATAGATACTTGATTCTTATTCTAATAACAATAAGCAAAAAAGGTCCTTATCTATAATTCTATATTGTGCATGGATAAAATTAATAAAACTATATAGTAAAAACATTAATCACTTAGTTTGGTTGGAATCCAAAATAAGCTTCCCATTCTTGACCTATCTAATGTATTTGTCCAATTAGAATGGGCTGAATTTTTTTTTAAATTTATTGTTTGCTTAATATGGTATCTTCCGGCAGATAACTTTGCCCATCTTTTTCCTTTTTATGTATTCTATTTCTTACACGTTCTTTAGCCTTCCAACGAAAACACCCAAAATTAATTGCAGCTTACAATAGTCCTAACAGTATATCAAAATCTCCAATCTCATCACAGGCTAATGAAAAAAGTATATGAAAAGGGAAAAATTGGAAAAATGAAAAAGGAAAAACTCCTAAAGAATGAAAAATTTTCAGCAACATATTTGTTTTTTTTTTTTTTTTCCTTTATGATTAAAAAAATATTTTCTTCTTTGATTTATTGTAACATAGTTTATGAAAAAAAAAAAAATTTGCTTGATAGCATAATTCTCTGCTTAAGAAAAATGTACTCAAAAAATATAATAATTTAACAAAATTTATTAAAAATCTGACGAATCGAAATTGTTTGTAAGTAATTATTGGACTTACCACTTTTGATTTTCAAATTTCAATACCAACATGTATTAACTTATTGTTATTCATCAATAGACTTGTCCTTTTTCTCTGTTAAAATAATTCTCATTTTTGTTCTTAGTCCTTTCTTTTCAATATCTTTGATAATCTGATTGGGTATTCAGGGACTACACATTGAGTGGTCCAGAAAACATATTTGTGCTTTGTGTGATCAAATCATGGACATATGGACCAGCTTGTTTAAGGGTCCACCATCTTAATTCCCAGGAAAATCAACACATGTTTTCCCCATTTTTGCAGGGAAAAAAAAAACCAAAAAAAAAAAAAACAATTCTTCTTTCCAATAGGATGATCAAACTCGGTGAATACGTCTTTTTCATTTGAAAAATTCAACAAAAAATAAAATAAAATAAAATAGAATGCTGAGTACACGTATAATCAACATATGTTGGACTTTTGACAAGTACACCACTTCTTCGGTGTGGGAAAGAGTCCATTTAAGTGAGTCCTTCCTTTTCATTGAACGTGTAAACGTAGAACATTCGGCTTAGAAACTTGACCAAAGATTTTTGGAATTAGAAAGGGAAAAAAAAAAAAAATCAAATTGATTTTCATGGTACCGAAAATTAGTGTGAAACGTACTTGATTAAACTAAAATATGCACGATTTAGGCATCAAAATAGCTGATATCTGTATTATTATCTCAGTGGAAATGATAGGTTCACGAAGCTATTAACTTCATAGAGAGCCAATTTGCATATGGTCCATGGTCTTGACATTGTGTTGCATTATTTGTCTGGCTTTTTGGAGTGGTTATCTGTATTATTTGGGCTATATGTAGCGAGAGGGAAAGGAGATAAGAAGTGAAGAAAGTTCCTTGTGTTGTGGGGTGTTAAGCCCGTTTGTCACTATTAATAATAAGGTTTTGAGTTCGAGTCAGTCTCATCGTAACGAAATAGATATGTGAGTATAATATAAATAATCCTTATACTACATAGTGATGCCTTGTCTTTTTTGGATTATCTAGGTATGCCAAACAAACGTTGAGAACATAGAGAGGAAGGAGATGATTTTTCTCTTATTATGTCTGAAATGGATTATCTATCCTAATCACATAATTAAGTTTCTTCTCTTTTTTCTTATGCCAAACAATCATATGGATACCAAATTCCTTTCATCACCTTCACAATCTTTCTCCTTCTGCTTTTTTCTCTTACCAAACAAGCTCTTAAAGTTAAAAAAAAAACAAAAAAAAAATGATAAATAAGGGAAAACATATTAATTAGTCTCGTATCTTTTAAAAATACGACAGTTTTAGTACACTGAGCACCCAGTAACACAAAATTCTTATCGTTTGAAGCATTAAAAGAACTGTTCTTTACATTTTTCCTTAGTGAAGCCTATATACAATTTAGCTGCTAAGTTAAAACCATTATGGTAAAACCTTTTATTGACATTCAAGGTTCTAGTGTGTCTCTACAAGTTAATAAGATCCCAACCATAATGCAAAGAAAACAACTTTTTCAATCATTTATTGATAAAAATGCAAAAATATGTGTCGTTTATCTACAATATGACCTTGCATTTGTCTCTAAGAATGTATGTGGTATTGTGTAATTGATATCCTACTAAATTTTCAATAGCAGGTTTACATCAACTCATTTTTCTAAATTAAGATTGATTTTCTTTGTTAGCATGCAAATAGAGTATTACTAATGGGCATTCAGTGAGTGATAAGACCCTTTTTTATTTTTAGTAAGGTCTCCTCTTTTGACTCAGTTTCATCATGATAAATCATATGTCGTATGCAGATAATCCACTTGGTGAGTGATTCATATGCTAAACAGGAATGTGCCATCTCCTTGAGTTATCAATGTGCGCATCCACCCTCTTTCTCAATAACTTTTTTTAAGGAAAAAAAAAAGTAAATGAATATGTGAGATGGATAAGTTTATTGCATTTTGCAAGAAGGCTGAAAATGAATATTGCATGTCGTTTTCTTCAATTTTAGTTGAATAAACTTTTGTTTAAAATAGTGACTCTCATCAAACTTGTGATTTCTGAATACCAGAAACAAGAGTCATTTCCTTTGAAAGAAGAAGCTAAAACAATCTAACCAAATCTAATTATTTAAGTCATTTTTAACTCTAGATTTAATCTAGTTTAACCAAATAACCCACCGGACTTGAACCTGACTACAATTAGAGAAAGAATGATATTTTATTTCTACTAATTATTTTCTTTTTCTTCTTCATCTCAAAACGGTTGGTTTGAGATTTCATTTGTCATACAAATTAAAGGTTAAATTGAACCCAAACAAAGGCCATGCTTTTCTTGCCTTGTACCTTTAAAACCACATATATTATCTTACCTTCTCGCTCACTCTAAAACTGAATCAAACTTTTTTAATCTCTCTTTTAATCTTAAAACAATCATTTCCCTTTTGTCTTGTTTTTCTTTTCTGATATTTAAAGCGAGATTTTGCAACAGATAAAAATGGTGAGACCTCCTTGTTGTGACAAGCGAAATGTGAAAAAGGGCCTATGGTCTACAGAAGAAGATGCAAATGCACTTGAAAACGAACCATCAAAGCATGGAAAAGGCAACTGGACCTCTGTCTCAAGAAGACCAGGTTGAATTTTGAAAGTTCCACCATTCATTGGATATTTACAATGATATTTTGACTTACCTAGAATGTTTTTTTTTTTTTAAGGTCTCCGAAGATGCGGGAAATGTTGCCGGCTTAGATGGAATAATCAGCTGATGCCTGAACTCAAGCCTGAGAGCTTCACCCCTAAAGAAGAAGAGCTAATTATCAAGCTTCATGCAACAATTGGTAGCAGGTGAAATACTACCATTTCTTTTCTTTTCTTTTCCTTTTTCTTGCCAAAGAATGTTCTCACACTGGGATTGTTACGACACAAGATTTGAAATCATAGTCTCTCTGAAGCAAAGGCGAAAATTTAATCCATCTCTCTCTCTTTCATTTCATACATGCTGATCATAAGTTTTACCTGTTTCTTGAACTAGTTTTGTATGTGTGTTTTATCGAAATTGATTCGTAAAAACAATAGGGATTCTTTTGTGTTTTTTCTAAAAACATAGGATGTTAGGCCGCATTTCTATAGATATACAGAGATATTTTTTGACTCATTTTTTTGAATTAGCTATCAACCAAGCAGATGCAATGCAATTATCCGCGCAACCTTACAAAGTTCCAGGAATCAAAATAACACAAAAATGTTGAAAATATGAGATAGGAAAATAGATGAGAGTTACACAAATTTCACACTCATTATGCATAAATTTCAAAATCAAGCCAAGGCCAACTGCCAATGATGCACGTAATGTGATTCCCAGCTGTTTCAACAGCCTTCTTTTCTGTTACACCAATGCAAGAACAATGCCTCTCTCTCTCTCTCTCTCTCTTCTCTCTCTCTCTCTAATGTGGTCCAGGCGGCCAGTGGCAGAGGTATGTGTAAAATGAGTGGGGAAGGGGACTAACATTTTCTTTCCTTTAAAATACAGCTTTCCATTTTAGTGATTTATTCATTTTTATGATGTTCAAAATGAGTTTTTTTTCACTTTTAAGTCCTCACTAAAAACTTTACTTTTTATCCTAAAAACTCGTTAATCATATAAAAAAGGACAAATAATCTAATTAAAAAAAAGTTTTGGCATACGACTCTACTGAAATATAAGGCTGGCTCTACCACACTGTAGGTGGCCACTGATAGCACAACAACTTCCAGGGAGGACAGACAATGATGTGAAAACCTACTGGAACACCAAGCTGAGGAAGAAGCTCTCCGACATGGGAATCGATCCGGTGACTCACAAGCCTTTCTCTCAAATCTTTGCCGACTACGGCAACATTGGCGGAGGCTTCCCAAAGACCACCTCAATGAGAATTGGTTCCCTTAACAAAGACTTGAAGAATGCAATCCTCATGAAAACAGAAGTACTTTTTAAACCACCACCACCACCACCAAAAGCCGAGCCAAACCGGTCATCACTTAACCTTCTTGCTAAGCTCCAAGCCATAAGGTTGGCCTCGGATCAGGCCTCAAACACCACCGCATTTCCACTTCCATCCTCTCCTTCCTCGGCCTCATCTTCGACTTGCTCCTCTGCTGCCCCAGAGACCATGTCACCTCCTCTACCCTTCAACTGGAAAGACTTCCTTCTTGAAGATGCATTTCTGCAGCCAAGTGAAGATCAAGATCATGATGAAAAGGCGGCCAAGTTTTTGCCTCGGAAAGTAGTACTTGAGGGACCTAAAGAGAATGATGACCAAGTGAATGAGACATCTTCATGTGAGAGTTCATTTGTGGAAGCCTTGCTAGCAAGAGAGCATGAGATGTTGCTGGAGTTTCCTCAACTTCTTGAGGAGTCTTTTTACTAATAATAACTTAAATTTTGTGGAAAAATTCATATATGGAATAAAGGAAGGTTCATCGTATGGGCCATATATTATGAACCTGCATGAACTTTTGTGGAATTTTAGTAGGCTACAATTTTTTTTTCCTTAAAGAATTATGGTTTCTGATTATATGTGAAAAATAGCTTAATATTTGGCAGAGACATGTTAATGCCCCTGAAATTCTAGTTTTTAACTCAAACACAAAAAATTTAAATAGTACCCTTATTTTATAAAGCAATTATTATTATGTGCAATATGTCTTTTTTTTTTTGTTATTATTTTTTGACTTAAAAATGAAGTATACAAACTCTTCAATTTATGAAGGGGTTAGGTGTGAAATTACTATTAATTTATGTCTATAGTTACCATGTCTATTTTATGCTGAATAAAGGAGCTACATTTAGGTTGAGGTTAAGTGAAAATTTGAAAAAAAAAAAAAAAAAAAAGGTGGAAAAAGAAAAAAAAAACGACATCACATTCTAAACCCTTGAAAAGCATGCCATTTCTTGAGTGACGACAACATGCAGCTATATTACTAATCACGACGACAAGCTTTAGCTCAAAACGACATGTCTTTGATGCAAAATTTTATACGTGTGACGACCACAAAGTTATTTGTTCTTTGTTTGAATGAACGTAAAAATCGTTCTTGAAAATGGCCAATGGCTCTGTAACTCTGTTTGTGAAGTTCTCTTTATTGTTAATATAGGGGTGTACAAAATACTTGAGACTGACGGCAGATCGAATTACATCGACCAAAATGGGTCAAACATGAATAACACCTTCCTCGGTCGTTTGTGGTTCTGTGATTTTGAGAAGCCGACGGTGAATTTAGTCCGTGACCGACTGATGAACAGGTGTAAACTTTAGTAGTTTTCTTTTAGGTGTTCTCTATGTCGTTACTTTTCATACATTAGCTTTGTTTTTTTGTTTTTTGTTTTTTGTTTTTGGTTTTTGGTTTTTGGTTTTCTTTCTTCTAGACTGTTTTAGCTTTTTAATGAATTGCTTCTTGCTGACTTTAAAAAAAAAAAAAAAAAGAGAATGATCGTAAAAATTTTAGAAGACCATTAACATGTCGTTTTACAAAATAAACGACAATGAGCTTTCATATACAGACGACAAGTCGTTTAATTATATAAATGACGACAAACGTTAGAGCATAAACAAGATGTATTTTCATAAATTATATGTAGAAAACTGTTGGCTTGTCGCTAATTGAAAAGAGATCAACAAACATAACAACCAATACGTCGTTGGAAGTCCAGGAAACTATTAACAGCAATATGTTGTTAGAGATAAACAGCAATATGTCGTTTATTGCAGAAGCTATTGAGCTATTAATTGCCTATTTTGATTATATATTATATTTCAGATTAAAAGGTTACATTTAAATATAGAATATAAAGGGAGTAAAGGCAAAATAGCATAATTCAACAAGTGATTATAAAATTACAGTATATTCTAAAACATTGATACTAAATAACATAATTAAGATAAATAACAAATCAAAAACCTAAAAATACCCTTGGTTCTCTTTGTTCTCTTCTCTCTCTGCACCATTTGGAGACGGCACCAGGACCTTTCTATCAACCGGAGACGGCACTAGGATCTAACCATCCTCCTTTGTTTTCTTTCTCCTGTCCATCGTCAATAGCGACAGCAGCAACGAACGTCATAATGGTGACAATAGTGGTAAAAGTTGGATCTCTGACCTCCAGTCGATAGCAAGATCTAACTCACTTTGTTAGAGAAATCGAGCGTGTTGCTGAAGAAGAAAACAAATCAGGCACATCACGTGTGAAACTTTGGCAAGATCTCGTCTCATGTGATCATGTTCGACGATAGCGATATCTTCCCAATCATCAACATCGTTCCTAGCTGGTTAGAGGAAAGAGAGAGAGAAGGGAGATAGAAACATATGAGAGAGAATGGCTTCACACACGATGGAGATGGCTTCGTTTGAGTTGCTTAATTTCGTTAGAGATTTAAGGAAATTCTATTTTATGTGTTGATCTGTGGGGATTTTAAATTTTAAGGCTTTGTCAAAATTATGATATTGATAGATTATTGATTTGGGTGATGAAATTGATGTAGAGTAATGAATTAAGATATTAAAAGATATGATTTCAAATTATTGGTGTCAATTTTATGTAATTAAAATTTTAGGGTTAATGGAGAAAAGGAAAATTGAGGTTTTTATGATTTTAGATATTTTTAGGATTTTTCCTAATTATAAGATATTGATACTATAATTTTGTAACATAAATTTGGTTAAAAACGAGGGTATCAAGGTCCTAAAGTATCACGTCACCAAACTGGCAATTTTAGTAAGTTTGCCTGTTGAGGTAAGTATATCTGCAACATATTTATTTAAAAATAAATTAAGATTCATAATTGGTATAGATTTTATATAGTATGCGATTTTAATGAGAAATTTTTTTTAAAGAAAGATTTTAGGTTATATAAGTATTTGTATCTCATTGACTATGAAAGTATATGTTAATAGTAAAAAGGATAAAAAGTAATTAAGAGACATGTATCTCCATAATAATTTTACACTTAAGCCACTAGAAGCTTATAATAGATATTTAAATTAACATTCATAATAGTAACAATTACTAGTTATCTTTGTGGATGATGAATCTAGCTCAATCACGTTCATTGGGGTTGTGCATTTTAGTACATTATCTAGGATTCAAAATAATAAACAAGAGTAATAATTGATATTTATATGTATATATTTATTTATGTTTTAAAGTATGAGATTATTGTTGTCCTTGTATGTTTTATGATACGATATATATTTTGAAAATTTGTTTATATTAATATATGAATTTAACATTTTTGTGAGAACATAAATGTATTTGCTAAGCAATTGCGTATTAGGATTTTTATTTGTTACAGATAACAGTAAAGGTAAGGTTTATGTGGAGAGTGTTTGGCATAGATGTACATGTGATGGCGGAGTAGTTTATCAAACTTTCCTGTATGATAGAACTCTTTTTAATTTTCTAACGTATTTCTAAATTCAATTTTTGGATATGTTGTAATTTAGGTTTTGAAGTTACTTTCTTTAAGTTAATTAGGTCTTTATGGATTATTTAATTTCTTTTAAGTTGTGTTTTTGTCATCATAGAATTTATCAAATTTGATATTTTCAAGTTTACATTTATGAAAGAACTTTTAGTTTTTAGTTTTATAAAAAAAAATTATCCTACTTCTGGTTGGCTAATGTTTTAATCTTATTACGTAAATATGTTTAATGTATGCTCTTTACTAGTTTTCGCTTTAACATCATACAAAGATAGTTATCTTTAACATTCCACTAGGGGTGTGTTATATTTACATTTACATAATTCCATATAATGAACAATTATTGCAACATAGGCCCAGAATTTCCAAAATAAACCCAAATCAGCCCTTAATTACCAAACTGGCAAACCCTAACCCAAACTCCCAAATAGCGACTAATGTCGCCATCCCATCATTGCCACCCTGAACAGAATAGCCACTGATGGAAGGAGAAGCAACAAAAATAAGAAATTGCGAGCAAATCTGCAAAAAAAAAAAAAAAAAAATTCCAGAGGACCAAAACATAACATAGATCAGAGACAGGACCAAGAAAGAAGAGTAGAAAAATCCTTCCACATCATCGGGAACTAGTTGTATAGTTTTTACTAAATGTAATGTTTAAATAATATAAAAATTAAAAAAAAAGTTTGGTATGAGATTTCTAAAGAGTATAAGAACAAATTTTGTTTTCTTCCCTAAACTTTAGTGTTTTTGTAACTTACCAACTCAACTTTGAAAATTGGTGTTTATATTTCTTAAACTTTAAATTGTTAGCAATAATACTCTTAAACTTTAAGCCATTAATAAAAACTCTTATTCTATTATAATTTAGTCACGTAGAAATTGGAAAAACTTTATTTTTATCTCATAAACTTTAGTATAGTTGTAACTTTACCTCCAAATATTGAAGTTTGATATTTACACCTTTCAAACTATAAATTGTTGGAAAAACACTTGTTTTGTTATATTTCATACACTTAAGACCAACGTGAAACTAGTATAAATAATAAAGAGTTAATTTAAACCAAAGTTTATATCATTACAGAAAAACTTTAAAAATCTATCAAATTCAAGATTTTTGAATATGATTAAATACAAAAATTCCTCTAAATTATGTCCCGCGTAACAATTTGCCACATGAATTTTAAAACATAACATTTATTCACCTATAATTTTGAAACCGTCACAAATATGCCCTTTTCGTTACTTTTGGACAGGAGAGTACTACATGCCAACATATACGAGAAAATTAACTGAATGGTAATGATAAATTTATCCTTATAATAAGAGTTCGTTTGGTGAACGCATTGCATTTGTATTGCGTTTGAATGCAATGCATTGAATGCAATTTGTATTTGGAGAAAAAGCATTAACATTGCATTTGAATGCAATGTGTGTTTGGGGGAAAAGTATTTAAATTGTATTTTAATAATAAATATGTGATGTGATGGGTAAAAGTAGAGAGAAAAAAAAGGAGGGAGAGGAAATATATGATGTAATTAATAAAAGTAATAGAAAAAGTGAAATAATAAATAGTGATTGTGTTAGATTTAAAATGTGATGTGATTAGTATTTGAATGAAATGCTTTTGTATTTGGGGGAAAATTGCATTACATTTAAATGCAATGCCAAATAAATGCTTTCACCAAACATCTACTAAGAATCGGAACTTCTTTAAAATGGATTTAAAATTTTAATTGTCAAAAGAATTTTTTTTTTCAAAAAAAAGGTAAATTTAAAAGCTATTGACTTCATCTTCATCTTAAACACAAAAAAACAAAACAAATTTACTTTCTAAAGAAAAACGAAAATTGAAAGCTATAACTTTTTGTTTTTTCACAAAATAAAATTCCCTTTCCTTTTCTTCTATCACACTTAGGAGTGTTTATAGTATCAAACTGACTGATCTAAGACAAACCATTTTTTATAGATAATCGACCTCAATTGGATTAAATTAGATGTCAATTCTTAAAAACCAACCTAAATTGAATCAGATTCACTTTATACCTTCAAAAAATCCAATCTAATCCAACTTTTATACATACATTATATGTGAAATATATATAAATAATACTTATGCTTTATAAAATTAGTCTAAAAATTAGTGTCTATTTTTTTATACACTTTCACATATCAAATAAAGCTTCAAAATCAATGGTATTATGATATTAATATAAACAAAATCATTTCATCTTATTTTCTAATTTCCTAACATATTTTGATATATCTTCACACACGTTCTATAATTATTGCTTATTTTATTTTAAAATTAAGTATTTAAATAATATATGATAAATTTTAAATTAATCCAATCCAAAC
Organism: Antiaris toxicaria; assembly: GCA_035233585.1. NCBI lineage: Eukaryota > Viridiplantae > Streptophyta > Magnoliopsida > Rosales > Moraceae > Antiaris > Antiaris toxicaria. The sequence goes on from CP141155.1 coordinate 7,772,652, forward strand.
TGATATTAAATGGATTGGATTGTATGTTACATTTCTAACGAACTGGATTAATAGATAAGATTTTTAAAAATCGATCTTTATTTAGATCGAATAATATATATCTAAAATAATATGGATCTTATTGGATGAACACTCTTACTCACACTTACTTATCCACAATATACATTTTACTCTTTTTGTGCCCAAAAAATATATACTAGAAAAAAAAAATCAAAACAAACACTGCTTTTTTATAATGCTAAAATACCCTTAATTTCTTTGTCATATGCATGTCACACGAGTTTTTCCATCCAAAAACTAAGGGTAAGGGCAAGTTTGCTACAGTTTTAAAGTAGGAGGAAAGGATATTTGGTTCTAAAATTGAGGGGTAAAGTGATATAATGATTATAATTCGAGGGAAATTTATGTAATTAATCTTCCTGAATAGGCAAGTTCCTTTAAAAATTTTATTCGCTCTTTCTTCTAATGACTTAATTTTTAAAAACCAAATCTTATGAAATTTGTTAAAGTTTGATAAACATCATGTATAATCTTTATAATATACAAATAATAAGCAATTATATAAGACAAGTAAATGGAGAATGGAGGCGGGGATCAACAAATCCGTCCCCACTCTGCAACCTATGATGGGTTAAATGTTCAACCTATTTATAATCCGAACTTGTATAGATCTAGTTTCTTGTCCCAAGATGGGTCCTCGCATGTTAACGGGTTAAAGAGGACAATTTCTATTCCTACTCTTGATCAACAGACAGAAGGTGGCTGGACACTAGCGAATCATATATCTGAGTACAAAATCATATTTGATTATATATAGAATATGTACTTGTCATATTTACTTCTAATATTGGTGCAGTAATTGTGTAGAAGGTTAATCTTAATGATGCAATAATAATATTGATAAGACAGGTATTTGGATAATTAACTGAGAACAAAGAGAGAGAATGCTAAGCCGTCACATAAAATAAATATGAGAAACCAGAGAACTACATACGTGCATGGTAGTGTGAAGGATTTGATTTTCTCGCCTCTATTTTATGGACAGCATGCAGAACACCACTCTTTTGCTTGTTGATTAATTAATATGGAGATAATTATGTGATAAACAAAAAGTTCGGTCATATAATTAGAAAACAAAAACTAAATAGATGCAATGAAATTTATTTGAAATCTGACAATTATTGCATGATTTCTTTCTCACCACCTTTTTTTTATTTTTTATTTTAATTCGCACCACACATCTGATTTGCCACGTTGCTAGATGAAGCTTTATAAAAACCAATTGCATCTGCTTGTAGATTAAAGAAGCCATTTCCTTGCACGTAAAGGCTGGTGATATGAGTTTCTTGCAAAAGAATTTGGTTATACTATAGATAGATTTGGATTAAAAGCAGATTAATTTGGTAAACATGTTCGTATCTTTCATATCTTCTCTTTCTTTTTTCATCTTATTTTCTCCTTTTTTTTTTATTTTTTATTTTTTAGCCTTCATTTCCTTTTCATTTTCTTTTTCAGCTAGCCACGATGAGAAAGAAGGAGTAACTCGCTTTCATCACCGACACCGCGGCGAGAAAAGCCATGTGCAAGAAGAAAAAGGAGGGACTGATTAAGAAGACAAGGGAGTTGAGAACCGCCTACAATGTTGACGCTTGTGCGATAATCTGCAGCCTTGACCATGCTCAAGCGGAGGTTTACCCTTGGACGTCGGGAGTCGAGCGAGTCCTGGTCAAGTTCAAGAATATGCCGGAGACAAAACAGAGAGAAGAAGCAAGGAGAAACGGACCAGGAGAGGTTTCGTCAGGAGAAGTTTCTCCGACATGCAGCGTATTGGCAAGGTGAAGGAGTAACTGGAGAAGCAAAGGAAGGAGAAGAGGGAGAAGGAGATCACGCAGATCATGTTCCAGGCGTTGATGGCGCCGAATATCCTGCAAGATCTGAGTCTCCCGGATCTGATTGTTCGATCAAAACCTCAAGGATAACGAGAAGCTCCGTTTCGGGCAAGCACAAGAGGTGGACGAGGATTGTAAGCCGCCGATATTGGCAGTGCAAGTTGAGGCAACGACTGTAGCAGAGAGTCCTTCAGGCATGCACATGCAACAACTACAGCAGGACACAATACATTTATATATATATATATTTAGTGATAAGGAGGAAGATTATGCTGCCTTCTAGGGAGAATGTGTACGCACTCATGTTTGTGGGGATATTAGATATTAAATAATGATAATAATAATAATAATTAAATTAATAAATTTTCCCTTTTTATGCTATTCTGTTAAAATATCACATGTTTTTAAATTCAGTAAGTGAATTTAAAGATATACAATAATTTAAGAAGTTCAGAATACATGTTGATATTGGTGATATAATTAAGGGGAAATTCATATAAAATTCCTCCAATAACAGTATAATTATAAGCTCCGTAATCACAGCTCCAAAAAGTTAAAAAAAAAAAAAAAAAAAAAGAACAAACAAACAAACAAGCAAAAGAAAAGTAAAGAAAAGTAAATTAAGATTCCTTTGAATGGTGACTTAAAATTGAAAAATATAGATCAAATTCAATATGAGTTAAAAGGATAAAATAAATATTGTATTTAATATTTAAGTTAAAATTAGAGAATTTCATTTTGAATATAAAAATATTTAGACGATAAAAATTGAGTTTAAATTTATATTAAAAATTATGTTTTATTTTTATTTTTTATGTGATTAGTATAATTTTTTAGAGAAAATTTATAAGATGGTTGATAAGTATATTATGTTTGTATAAAATATATTAAATGTAATTTATATTTAGATAAAAAATATTTGTATTATATTTGAATATAATATATGTTTAGATGAAAAGTATTTGAATTGTATTAAAATAATAAATATGTGATGTGATGAATAAAAATAGAGAGAAAAAATGAAATAGAGTATGTGATATGATTAATAAAAATAATAAAATAATAAATAATAATTATATTAGATTTAAAATGTGATATGATTGATATTTAAATATAATATTTTTGTATTAAATAAAAATTATATTATATTTGAATATAATATAACGTGATAATCAAACGACGCATTGTAAACAGTATTGTGGAAACCATAGGAAAGAAGGGGGATAAGGAAAAAGGAAAGACCGAGAGTTCCTCCCAAAAATGGGGGCGATATCGCTGTACAGAGGAAACCTCCACAGAGTCTCCGACGTCCCTCGGCGATGGCTGATGCCGACTCCTCAAATCTCCCTCAAAGACTTCCGAACCCTCTTGTCCCGTCGATCCCGAGCCCTCTCTCGCCTCCGTTCCTCCGCCGCCACCTCCTCTAACCCTAACCCTAACCCTGACTCAGTTTCCGACCACCGACAAGAACCTCCTAAGGAGGATCCCGGCGAGTCCCGTCCCGAGACGGGACCGGAAACTGAGAAGGTCGCCGCCGAGTGGGGCGAAGGGCCGTCCGGCGAGACCAAGGACGGGAAAGACTCGAACTTTAATGGCTCTCCGGCGAAGAAGCGGGTCGGTGACTCTGATTCGTTGCCTGAGTCGAAACCCGACGCGGCGGAGGGAGGAGGTGATCCGGTGGACGACGGTGCAAAACGGCAGGCCGTGGAGGCTCAGAAAGTTGAGGAATTTGCTAACCCTAATTCGGAGGTATGGGAGAATTGGCTTCTTTTTTCTTTTTTTATTTTAATGTGTGAGGAGAAGAATGCCATTTGTTAATTATGTCTTTTATCTTTCAACCAAATAGGGAATTGAAGATATGAAGCAGTTTGATTTTTTTTTTTTTAATATCTGTTTTGGTGTTAATGTTTTATATAATTGAATTTGTGTTTGTGAACGAGGACCAATCTTGTATATATGTTCATATATAACATATATATATGTACATGTATTCAGTTCATTCCATTGGAAATAGCAGCGGAGCCAAGCTATTGATTTAGACATTCAGTTAGGACATATACTTATAGGGATAATCAAATTTCCGTGGGGGTGAAATGAGAAAAATAGAAAGTTTTTAAAGGTGAAGTTGAATATGAAGAAGAAGTAGAAGAAGAAGAAGAAGAAGAAAAGTTAATTTGGGGTGGAATCCTCCACCCAGCCGTGTGTGGCTCCGCCTCTGAATGAAACAAATTTACAATGATAGATATTAAATAGCCAGATTGATATAACAAAATTAATGTCCACAAGAAGTAAATTTTAGGCTCTTACGAACCCAGTCTTGAGCATATGAACTTCTAATTGATATGATAATCAATATGTTGTCTATGTCGGTTTGCACTCACCTAAAGCCTTGATGTAAAAATTATGTGGGTTTACATTTTTATTTGATGCAATGTTTCGTATTTATTCTTGTATATTTGTAGAGGGAAATAAAAAAGGGCCTGCCAAATGAGAAGCAGAAAAGGAAAACGGAGGTTGAGGAGAAGTTGCAAGTTTTGAATCACAAGAAACACAGTCTAGTACTATTGTTAAAACAGGTATATTACTTGGGTTTGCATCACTTTATTCGGAACATTTTTCTAGCTGTTCTGACTCGGTGTTGTAGCTTTGTGATGGTGTAAGGGTTTATCTTGGATTGTTTGCTGGTCATTTGCAGATTTTAAATGCAGAGGAGGAATTAAAGAGGCGGATTAACATGCAAGGAATTGCTATTCGCCCATCAGCTCCTCTTCAGGCAGATGCTACTAATGACTCTGTTTCAATGTCCCGGCATGTTACTCTTAGGATGGGCTCAGAGCCAAATCTTAGTGGGGATGTAGAAGGAGCAGAAACTGATGCTCTTTCAAATCAGAATCTTCATTCTCGGCAAATTTTCCGGATGAACAGCACATCACCATCTTCAGAGTCTCCTATCAGAAGGCCTCCATTCATACAACACAATGTGGTATTTCTATTTTCATCAAATATCCATGCATGTTTAACTAGATGTACTTGTTAGTTTTTGCCTTCTTGTGACAAATAATACATTGATAATGTTTTATTTGTGAAATTAGGGTAGGCTACTATTTGCTGATGCTTGGATGAGCTTCGCATTTTAGTCAGAAACTGCAAATTTTTAGGGTATTAGATGACTGGATTGTTATTTATCTTTACTGTAATATTAAAAAAGAGACGGCCAGAATTAGGAAGTCATTTAATTTCTTAATGGGATAAATTTGATTGTATTCCTATACCATGGTTGTATAATTTAAATTAAACTAATATCGATCCAGAGATATGTCAAATTATTTTATGCCATGAAGTATTTTAGATCAGTACAAAGTATATTATGGTTAAATTCAAAGGTTAATCTGGAGTTTTATTTTTGTGTACTGTGGTGATTCGATCCATTTTGCATATGCATGCAGGCTCCTCATCCAACCTCTCGTACAAGCTTAGGGGCTACCGGTAGTCCATCGCGCTTTACTCCTGTGGCTTACCAGGGTCATCCTGCAAATCTACCGACGTTATCCATCTCTGGAACAAATTACGTTGTATCATCTCCATCTCCTGCGGCATCTGGAGGCACTTCTACTTTTAGAGATTCTCGGTTGCCGAGTCCATGGAACTAGAAGAATTATGTTAGTTTCACTCTTAAACATGACATGAGGTTAATCTCAAAGCTAATTTTAGAGCACCAGCTGGGGTAAAACTTTTGTGTTTGATTGTCCTAAACTGTAGTCTGGGGGCTTTAGATCCTATTTGTTGATTATAACTCAACCATTCTCATTGTATATCAGTAGATAGATATAACACTAGAAACCGGAGGATTACTTCTTACCTGATATGATATTGTAATTAGCAAATGTTCAATGTTAATATGTTAGAAGAATCTCTCTCTGTGCCCCCATTTTGCGTCTGTTTTCTATTCTATTAATAGTTATAACTTGACACGGGACTGTAGAAAGCTCTCTCTCTGCAATCCTAGTCTTTGTTTTGTAATTTATACTCTTTATGTTAACATAGTAATTGTTGCTTTGGTTGGTATTGCGGACTCGCAATTTAAAACAGTTAAAATATATATATTTTTTTGGGTTTGATAATAACAAGTTAGTATGTTTTACTGGAAAGGTTTACAGTTCGAGTCCGTGTAGCCCTGTAAAACTAAACTAGAATAACTCTATAACCTAAAAACAAGTCATTACTGAAAGAAAAATTGTTCTGGCTATAATGTAGCCGCGGTGGATTTTGAATTGATCCAAGTTGCAGGTGGAGCAAACCTTGTCGGCCGTGCCTTCAATTTTTGCCTCTAAATTCCACTGCCGTATTCGCAATGGAAAAAAGAAAGAAATATAAAGGGCTGGGCTTTGTCAAATATTTATAGATCTTTCTTCGTATTCTACAGTGTCGGTTTATGCTCGAGATTGCACGTTGTGATTTCTTGACGTGTTTCGTGATTTCTCAGTGGTTATTTGCGTAATGAAATTGAACAACTTTCAGGGACATTTGTGGTGGGGTGTAACATGAGGAAAAATTTTGGACTTTCTATCTTACCCAAATTTAGGGAATAGATGGGACTGCCATTCTATCCATCAATAAATGACAAGGCCATTGTTTTGAATGCTCTATCATTGAAGTTAAATGAGCTCCGAAAGGTAAAATTTATTGCAGGAGATCGAAAGTTTATACAAAGTGATACTCTTATTTTATCCATTGAATTCATTTTTTATCGTTGCGATCTATGAATGTCAATATTACGTTACACGAATTTTTTTTTTTTTGACTAAAACAATATTAATAGAATAAAAGATACAGTTTATGTTATATACATCGGATCAATGGACCGTTATACCCTTCAAGAGGATCCAAATCCTAGTCGGTGGGTATGTATGCAATAGGTTAAAGCTGGGGGATTTCAATATTCCACGGGATTATCATAGATTAATGTTGTTGTGGCCCTAGGGGGACGTACAAGCCTCCAGACCAAAATTCTGGCCAAAGAAATGTCTCCATGACCAAAAAAACGTGGATCAGGTCAACAGTCAAAAAAGCTAACACACAAGTTACCCCCTTTGTCCCCAGCTCCTGGCGCATGGTAGATCTGATCAGATCAGATCTCCACCCCACGATCATCCATCCCACACAAAACAAAATTCCCCATTCAGTGGACCCCACCTCCCCCACCACACCACCCCCCCCCCCCCCCCTACATACACATATAAGAAAAAATTCCCCTCTTAATACTCAACTCAACCCCTCCCTCCCTCTCTATCGATTTACACACCCTTCACGCCACCACCATGGCTGACCGCACCACCCAACGGCGCACGTTAGCAACAGGTCCGGATTCCAAGGCGTCGTCCATGGATCCCAACCTCCTCCTCAAACGACGACAACATATCACAAAACCAAAGCCCACAGCTTCTCAGCGCCAAACCATTCCAAACCCAGATACCAATAAACCCTCCATTTCATCATTTTCCATGTCCACCTCCAAAAACCTCTCGAAATCTCTAAACTCAGATCGCAGAATCCGCTCATATCAAAAACCCACTTCCCAAATCCTCCATCTCGTAGACACCCACCTGCAGAACGGCAACAAGCCCATGTTCTCTCCTTCTCCTCCTTCTCCTCCAAAGGACGAAGCTTGTGAAGCCAAGTCAAAGAAGAAGTTTTTCCAAGTGTTGGAGGAAAAACAAGGTGAAAAGTTGGTTTCTTTGAAGGGTTCTAGAGAAGTAAAAGAAGAAGAGCAGAAGAAGAAGGAGAAGTTTAGTGTGGAGACACATATGGTGGTTTCTTCTCCTTCCTCCTTGTTGCCGTTGGCCGGAGGAGGTGGGAGAAATAGGAGGAGATCGATTTGTGGATGCCACGTTGAGCTCGCGGATGTGTTTGCTAGTAATGGGGTGAAAGTGGTCTCGGTTGATATGCCACCTTTTATGCAGATCCATGCTGTGGAGTGTGCAAGAAAGACCCATGATAGCTTGGAAAAATTCACCTCCAAAGCACTTGCCTTAACTCTCAAGAAGGTAATAATAATCATTACTAGTGTTGTTATAATTAGATTGTGTGTGTGTGTGTGTGTGTGTGTGTGTGTTGTATAATGATATTTTTTGTTTTATGATCTTGAAGATGGTGTGATATTACTATGTGATAAGTAGATTTCTTATTGTTACACCTTTTAATGTCATTGTTACTCCTTTTAATGTCATTGTTACTAATGTCAAGTTGAATTCTAATGAGCCAAAAGCTGTGTTTTAGGGACTAATGATATGACTTTTGGAAGTTTGAGGGTCCACTTTTTTCTGTCAAAACAATAGGCTTTTTGAAAGTTTAATGGCATTTTATTCAATTTTTGGGATGGTTTGAGCTCCAATTAGAGAATTAAAAGTGTCATAGTAGGTCGAGATTCTTGGTGACCTCTTTTTTTTATTTTTATTTTTATTTTCCTGTGAATACGTGGAATCTAGATTTGATTGGCTAAATAAAATTGTGGGGTTTGGCTCTTTTTCTTTTGCAGGAATTTGATGGGGTATATGGACCAGCATGGCATTGTATTGTAGGGACGAGTTTTGGGTCCTTTGTGACGCATTCTGTAGGTGGATTTCTATACTTCTCAATGGATCAAAAGTTGTATATCCTCTTGTTTAAAACCACTGTACAAAGAGCAGATTGAACTTGTAACAAACAGATGGAAAGTTCCAAGAAAAATAAAAATTATAGTATAATAGGGAGTTCCTGAAAGCTAAAACCATACATTTGTCTCCTCGGTCACTTTAACTTTGTACATTGGTTATCCTGAATGAAAAGCATGAAGCGATGATTTTTTTCTCCCCTGATTTTTTTTTTTTAAAATTTTTGGACACTGCACCTGTTTTAAGTAGTCAGATATTACTCTGTTTAGGTTAGTGGTGGAGAAACTCCTTTTGCCATCCCACTTACTTTAGTGTTCTAATGTGTCCTTCCAAATATATGCATATATTTTTATATATATTTGACATTTGATGAAAACTATAGTAAGTTCTTATTGTATGCAGTCCAATTTTCAACCACTAGATGATAGAAAGAAGAAACATCTTAACCGATAAAGATATAAGCTAATAGCTTTTGGCTTTAAAGTTTTCAACAGATCGTATTGCTTTTTTCATCATCCAACAGCTGAAATTAAAATGCACGGTAAATCGGATTGTATGATATATATATATAACTATTACTTTTTAGATTTTCGGGAAAAAAAAACTATAGCTTTTTAGAAATTAAACTGCACGGTAAATCAGATATCTATAGCATTTTACGAGACATTTTTCTTGTCTATTTCTGTTAAGCATGTTTTCTCTTCTATTCAAGTCTAGGTTGTGTGGTATGCATTGATGATCACAGAGACAGTTACAAAGACTTTTTCTCCTCCTTGAAATTTGACTTGCAAAGAAGAGTTTTGATTTTTGCACAATAAAAGAGCTAGATTACTTAAAAGAGTTTGGTAGTCGAGCTATGCCATGGCCCATGGAGCAAGCCCTGCTTTTATTTTTCACCAGTCACCACTATCATTTTTATGCATCAATTGATCATTACTTAGTCACATGTCACTCAGAAATTTCCTCACAGGGTATGAACATTTCTTTTTTTCTTTTTCTTTTTCTATTTATTAGAATTGGGAACTATGAAGGAACATAATGAATCAATCATATAATCACAATTATGTGGTGGTTGATACATTTCAGGAAGAATAAAAAAGCAGCGTCTATTTGATGTGGATGTGATATGGCATTGTTTGGTATGGTTTTCTTTTACCGTGAGCATTGTGTGCTGGGCAATTTCATTTCCTCACTGAAAAGCATTCATTTTCGGATGGTAATCATTGTAGCCTTAGGCCCCATATGCATTGGTTCAAGGTTGGGGTGTGTTAGTCCTGTTTTGACATGACTAATGAGGGACATCTCATGTCGAGGAGGTTTCCTTTGCTCTGCTTATTATATGATGACAGAGTCGTAAATATGGGAAGGGTAAAATGGGCAGTGTATGGTACGCTTCCTTGTCCTGGCCTGGCCTTACATGACGTGTGGGTTGGGTTTATGTCTATGGCTGACTGACCGAGCCGGCTTATGCAGTGTCGTTTAAAAATTTTAAACTGCGTTTGATAATCAAACGCATGGAATTTAAAAATAATACAAATATAATTCAATTGCATTTGAAAAAAAAATATTTATATTATATTTAAAAGTAATGTGTTGAATGTAATTTATATTTAAAAAAAAAATATTTGTATTATATTTGAATATAATATATGTTTGGATTAAAAGTATTTGAATTGTATTTTAATAATAAATATATGATGTGATGAGTTAAAATAAAAAGACAAGAAGGAGAGAAAAAGAGAATATATGATTTGATTAGTAAAAATAATTAAAAAATAAAATAATAAATAATAATTATATTAGATTTTAAATGTAATATAATTGATATTTAAATAAAATATTTTTATATTTAAATAAAATTTATATTGTATTTAAATATAACGGGTATATAATATTGCAAACCGCTGCAAAAACAATAGGAGAGTTAGTAATTTTACATGTAAAATATAGGGCCAGCCGTGGGTTGCCTTTATGACCCGGCGGGGTATAGGATCGAGTTTGACTGAAGTTCGTTTGTTCGTGTGGGGCTAGCCTGGCTCGCTTATTCCTCCGGCTCGGAGTTGAGCTGCTCCTATTTTTACCTCTGTGTGATGTATTTTGCTATGAAAGTTGTGCGGTCAAAACTTAAAAGCACTTCAACAGTTCTCAGCAAAAACAAAAAAGAGAAAGCACTGAAATAAGTTTTCTTGTTTTGGTGAATAAAGCACTCAAATAAGTTGAAACTTATATCATTCTGCCTTGAGAAGAAGCAGGAAATCAACCCTACCAAACAGTATCTCCATGAAGACGTTCCATGACCTTTCTACACGTTCTGAAATTTAAAGTCAAAAAAATAAAATAGGTTCGACCGTACGAAAAATAAATTTCAGTTTTGAAGTTGACAAAAACAATGTTTTGAAATTTAATTATGAAAAAACATCCTAGCATTGAGATTTCGAAAATTTAAGAATTTGCTTTCAGGCCAATATTTTAAATTTTAAGCTAATATTTCTCTCGAAACTTATCTACCTGTCTTCATGTCACACAGAAACTGTGTAGGACGAGAGAATTCATCCATATGAATGATTGAGAATGTAAAATTGCACCTCAATGTCTATATTTATCAAGGACCTTCAAAATTTGTATTCTCACCATGCCCTTTGGTCAGTGCCACCAAATAGCAGTGTCAGGCCAATTTCCCTTAACTAGTGATGACATGCTATGTGTCACCCCACACTTGAGAACGGCATAAGAGTCATCGGACCTTGAAGCGGCATACCTTTGCCCCGGGATGGTTTTACCTTGCACTCAAAGATGCAGCACAACCTCGAATTAGCCTATTCGATGGTCGAAATGATGCCACACCAGGCTCAACGATGAGATAACACATTCGAGATACAACCCCCACGACTCCTCGCAATGAGTCTATCATCCATGATTCGTGCCCTAGGACTCGCCCCTCTACAAATAGAACCTCGCTCCTTTTTTAAAGGCACATTGTAGTCTATGGCATCGGAGATCCTCCGCACGCCGCAGGAAGACGACTGATGTATGACAAGGCAGTGTAAGAAACATACAGTAGAGGTGACAAGATATAAATTGGCACTAGGACTACCGTTCCAACACATGTGCTCCTCCAATGCTTGCATAATGCAAAGGCAGGACGGTCTGCATTTTATGTAACAAAAGTACGGCAAGTTTGTCTGCATTTTACATTAACATTGCATTATTGCAATCCTAAAAGATCACAAAACCTGCCCTTTTTCTTTTCCCCAAGAACCCTTATTTCATTGATATATATATACATACACAAATATATATATTTATATTGGTAAGTCACTAATAGATTTATATGATAACTGGACGATGTAACACTTTTCACTGCATATGGGGTCCCCCCAAATTATTTAACTTGGCAGGACACAACTTGGGCCTTTGTGTTTCCAATAAAGAAATTAGCAAAATGGGACCAGCTGGAGTCATCCAGCTCGCAACATCATCTTCTCATAACAAGCACGACTAGAAAACCACGTTGATGAATGTGGGCATCGTCGTTGTCATTTAAAATTTTCAACTTGATAATCTTTATGTTTTTGCCCTTAACTTCAATATTCCAATGGTAAACCAACCAGCACGGTGGTGGCAGCATATCAGCTTTCTTTCTTATCTGTTGGAGGTTTGATTATTTGTATTTGTTCGTATACTTCATGAGTTGAGATTAAAATGAAAATGAATATTTAGGTTGAAATTGGTTGATTTTTCAAAAGTTAGTTATAATTTTTGTTGATTTTTTTATTTATAAAAAGACAAAATTGAGATGAAAAATTAAGATTTAGATCCAAATTTTAAATACTAATTTTCTAAAGTAGTGAGATTGTGTGATAAGTGTATGAATCTCTAAGAATAGTTGATAAGAATATAAACTAGTTTTTTCTTCGTTTTGACTAACATTTATATTGACCTTTTGTGACAGCCATTTATTAGTATAGCTAGTGGATGTGAATCATAATCGTGTTACCAAATGCTCCCAAACATTGGACCACTTTCTTTGATATCGTATTAAATGAGTAAATTTCTTCCAAAAATTTATTAAAGCTCTTGAGAACTTTTAAGGTAATAACCTTGTGTTTTTGAGGACAATAGAGTTGAATGGCTAGAGCTATGTTATGTTAGTCATAACCTTATAACTTAGGAGTCTCAACCTTTTGTCGATCATGAGCCTCGCACGCTTATAAATCTTCCCATGGCCAATTTGAATGGTTCTTTACGTAGTTATGGTGTCTAGGTCATTGAATGTAGAGGTCAGAGGTCTTTACAATCTCTTGTCTCAAGGAAACAATAGTGAACTAGAAAACAGAAAACAAGAAAAAAGAAAAGTGAATTAGACATATAGTATAATATTATCAACAATATTGAAATAGAGTAAAACTTTTAGAAAATTTTAAAATATAACAAAAAGTAAAAGGTAAATTTTTTATTATATAATAAAGATTCACATCATTTTAATAATTGCGTAATTTCATAATATGATACCTAAATCTGAATATTTATGGTAAATAATATATTTCAAAAATATCTAAGATAGATTTATAGTAAATCAGTGACAGAGTTAGAATTTATTAACGGGGTTCAAAATATTTTTTAATCAAGATTATACTAACATATATATACCATATTTTTAATCAATATTTGCCATAGCCATTCAAGTTTCACATCTTGAAGGTCCACGTCCAATATATCACCTGTAAAAATGAAAAAAAAATATATTTTATATACTTGCAAATATATTATTTTCTCAATAAAAGAGCAACAGTAATGTTAAATTCGTATATCTCAAAAGATCAATTTCTTTTTTTAAATATAAGTTGTGCTTGACAATCTTTTAAGTAAACAAACTCATCTATAATTGATTCACCACTAGCTTTGCAGCAATTTCCTTCTCAATATAGACAATTAAGCAATCATTCAAAAAATTATCTTCTATCTTGTTTCGGAGTTTTGTCTTGATTATTTTCATGATTGCAAATGCTTGTTCTGTGGTTGCTATTGATACTGGAAGAGTTAGAACAAGCCTAATCAATCGGTCAATAAGAGGATATATAGTTGCTGTTTTCGCCAAGCTTTGACATAATTTATGGAAAATAAATAATTTCTACAAATTAGGATGATTTAGAATGACGAGCTCAAAATGTTGAAGTTCTATTCTTAGACTAATTTATACACATTCTCGCTATATTAAAATTAAAAAAAGATTGTAGTGGACATTTATAATAAAATTATCTTAAAAATATCCTTAGGAATAAATTATGTATAATAAATATAAATATGTTGTTCACCTAAAATGTTTAAAAAATATGTTATTTATTTGAAATATTTTTTTAGAAAATGACCAACTTGCGGCAAACAAAGAAATTGCAGTCTATCTCTCACACTGCTCTCTTTAGCCACATGGCCCATGTCATGTTGGCCCGAGCCCAGCAAGTCGATCCAGACCAACCATGGAGTTTCCCAATTTGCCTCTGTTCTTGGGATGAACCACTCCCTCGTGTGGAGACGTGGATGATATAAATTTTCTTCTCTCTTTGTTTTTTTTTTTTTTTTTTTTTTGTGTTTTTTCTTTGGCTGAATAATTTCTTTCTGCTGTATACATACAAAAGTAAAATTAGGACACCACTCAATTAAGGGATTTCTTTTAATGTTTTTATAGAATAATGCAATATTTATTTAGCCACATAAATTAATTTAACCACTTGCATCCAATTCACTCTTCAAAATGATGGACTTGCATAGCTTCTAAGAGCCACTATCTTCCCTTCACGTGACTATAGTATATCAATTATGCTTCTTTTCCAATAGATATTATAAGTATATATATATATATATATTGTTTCTTCCTAATAAATTAATTTATAGCTTAGTTATATCTAAAAAGTTGACTGATCAAAGGTTATGTTTATATCTTTACTAGTCATTCCACCTACGTCAATACCCCACTTGACACTTCCTGATCTCAAGTAAACACCTCTCTCTCTCTCTCTCTCTTTTTTTTTTTTTTCGTTTTGTCATGGGGTTTTATCGGTCACATTTTATAACTTGACATAACATTTGATTTTAATGTAGATTGTGAGAACTAGCATGAGGCATATTACCTTTATCGTTTGGAATGTCCAAATTAGATGAAGTGGCTAAGAAAGTGATCTATAGTAATACTACACACACACACACACACACACACACACATATATATATATATATATCTCTAAAACCTCATTCAAATTCCAATAACTTTCCATCACGTTTATTAACCAAAAGCTCATTATAAGACCACTTCTGAAAATCCCGTCCCAATCCCAGGTCTTCCAAGCACGTTTACTAACCAAAACAAGAAACACTGAAACGGGAGGCTAGTCCCTCTCACACACCCACAAGTGAATCACTACAGCTTAGATTGATTGGAAAAGAATTGGAGTCGCATGAGACTTGGAAAATATCCTACGGAAAGAGCAATGTTACCTTTCTGGCTTCAATTGACACTTGCCTAAAGCATCGTTTTTCAGCTACAAAAGTTAGGCACACTAAAAGGACAGTGTCTAAAAACTTTCGATGGCACAAATTCTTTCATTTTATCATCCAACGATTGAGATTGAGTTTTATGGTACCTTACGAAAAAATGAGCATTATTATTGACAACTACTAATTTACTTCAATGTTTATTTATTTGTTTATCAGTTCATAAAGTTTTTTCATGACAACATAGATCTCATATACCATAAAGACGTGTCATAGATTATAATGTAATTAAAGCAAATATTGATAGATTTCATGTAGCCTTAGTACTATTTTCTTTTCTTTTCTTTTCTTATTTTTCTTTTTGGTTATTCCCTTTGCTAGCTAGGAAGAATTTGTGCATTTAGTATCTATCACTTGCTCCATTCCGTTATCAACACATGACTTTATGTCTTTCTCTATCAAGAATGAGATGAGAAACCAAATTTCACATCAATAGTACTAACAACTTTAAATGTTTGGACGGAGAATGGTTCCCAAGCAAATTGGGAAGCCATTTTTGTCCCTCGTGTTTATCAACCTTTTCATTGTTGTTGGAATGCCCTGGTTAGACGGGCTTAGCTTCTCCACGGAATTCGTTTGCATAAAATTGTCGTTATAAGACTTTTCACTAAGCTTTGTTGCGTTTTGTATCTAAATTCCTTAGAAATCTTATATTACTCCTTCTATTGAAAGGCTTTGGTTTAGCTCTTTTCTAGATATATCCTAAAATATGAGTTTTGAACCACTTGTAACACATTGAAATAATGTTACTAAAATTTTAGATTTTTTTTTAATCAATTTTCCTTCATGAGACTGGCTATGTCTTATTCAAATCATGTTACTTACTATATATTCATGTTTGTTAAAAAAAAAAATACAGTTCATAAACCTCTATAACCAATTATTAACTAGTAGAAAGCCTAGGGAGACCATTTTTCATACTTTTTTAACTTAAAAGCTTTACCCAATTATTCTTTTCTCCAAAGATGTTCTTTCACCTTGGTATAGTATATTTATAGTCAAACTTTTTTTTTTTAATTAAAGAAAATGTTGGAGCAAGACCACTGGCACACACTAAAACCATATAGAAATATAATTAATATATAGCTTATGCTTGGTAAAGTGGAAAAGAGAAAGAAAGGAAGTTGGAGTTAAGAGAAAAAGATTTTGGAGAAAAATATGGAACATTGGATTGTTTAATAAAGACAATATTGATGAGAAAGGAAGTCACGAATTATGGGTTTACCTCTTTTTTTTTTTTTTTAATCATTCCCATTTTAAAAAGAAAATAGGAAAGAAAAATTTGACAAAACAAGTTTATGTAAATACCTTTAGAATATATAGTAAACATCACATCTATAAAAGTTAAAAAAAAATAAAGAAGTAAATAGTATGTTTACGAAATTATTAAACCCAATAGTATATTTATAATGGTTAAAGAATAATTTAGTGACAGTTTCACATTAGATTTAAATATAATATGTAAAGTTGACGCCATATCACAATTTCAACAAAAAAATATTTATAAATAAATACATTTTTTACTCAATAAGTAAATACATTTTTAACTTACATTTTTATTTACTAATTAAAAAATGTATTTGTTAATAAATATGATATTCTTAACAGTTTTTAAATCTGTTACTTACATTTTATTATCTTTTGTAAATATGTTATTTATCTCTTTATCTCATGATTATTTTAGTTTAATCAATTTTCATCTTTCGAAAAAAAAAATCAATTTTTAAAATTATAAAATAGATATTTTCTTTCGTCTTCCCCACCCCCCCTTAATCAAACAACATAAAAAAAAATATTGTCGTCCTTCTTTTTGTTTTTTCACCTTGACATTTCACTTCTACTTTTTTTTTTTAAAGGTTTTTATCTATTTTGTCTAGAATCATCTTCAATACATGAAAAAAAAAACAATCTCCAATAAAATATTATCTCTAATGTCAAATTTATTAATATGCAAATTTACCATTTGATATAACAAATGTCAAATTTAACATTAAATTCTTATTAATTGTTGACCTAACTTTTTCATATAAATATTACAATAATATTTATTTTTAATTTGTTCAAATACTAAACGTTTACTTTTCCAAACTTCAAAACATAATGAAAATAAAAATAACAATTGAAATGACAAGATGCATAAAGCAAGACAATGTTTTTGCACGCTTTTTTAATAAATGTTGCATTGATATAGGCAAATGCATTGAATGTGATGTAATGTAATTACTGAAGGTGATATTAGATTCATTTTATCTTTCCAAATATTAAATTTTCTTTTGTGGATCAGTACCCCCGTGTTAATATTTTTCGTTTTTAACGGTGTAGAATAAAATGATGCACCAAAATTAACGTGGTTTCTTTACATGTGAATTGTGATTACACTTAAAAAAAGAAAAAGAAAAAGTTTCCTTCCCCCTTTTTTTTTCCTTCAAAAAAACAGCAATGATGGTGTTAGGAGGAACAGGATCACCGGAGATTCAAGCTTAAGAGGTGATGGGAAGGACTATTTTGCCAGACCAAAAAAAGCTCTTGAGGTGGTGGGAGGGCCGAGCAACGACGGAGTTAACATTGGCGACGAAGATCCAAGCTCGCGATGTCATCGATGCCCTTGAGCTAGCTATGTGGTCAACGTTGGTGAGCTCATGATGTTCTCGACGCCAGCTCTTAGTCATGCCAGATCTCTGAATTTCACGACAGCAAAAAAGTGTCGACGGTGGTTTGCGCTTGGAGACTACCCACGCGACCCTCTGCTATAGGTCACGGAGCAGGTGGTTTGCGCTTAGTGTCGTTGTTGAAGGAGCGGCGGGGGTAGCAAAGGAGAAGGAGACGGGTCTAGATTTTATTTTATTTTTTTTTTTTGAGAATCATGTTTTTTCATATGATGTTTTTAAAATATTATTTGTAATTTTAAATAAAAAATAGTGTAATAAAATGCAGTTGTTCCTGTTTTTGTTTTTATGTACCGGTGAATTAAGACTTGTGGCTTGTTTATTTACTATATTATACTTATATTATATTTAAATATAATATAATTTAATCTAAATATAAAAATATTATATTTTAAATTTAATATATTTATTATTTATTATTTCATTCATTTAATTATTTTTATTTATTACATTATACATATTTTTTTTTCTTTTTATTTTTTTCTATCACATCATATTATTTATTATTTAAATATAATTTAAATACTTTCCATTATAATACATATTATATCAAAATATAATATAAATATTTTTATTTAAATATAAATTATATTTAAATATAGAATAAATGCAACTCACTTACCAAACCAAACGAAACGTCTCCTTGATTATCAATCTGTCGGTTGACATATTTTACCTCATCGATCGGGGAAAAAAGTACGTCCCTAGTGGAAATTCCAACAAAGTCTCAACATATCTCACAGAGGGAAGGGAAAAAATAAAAATAAAATAGAAAATAGAAAGAAAAAGAAAAAGAAAATGTAAGAAACGTAGGATAATGGCAAAGACAAACTTTGACCCCACACTTCCACGATTTCTTTGTCCTATGCACTCAGTCAGGCGTGTGATCCCATGTCTAGCACACTGCAATCTTTCACGCGGCGCTGTCGTGGACGTTTGCACACGCGCCATTTCTTTGGCAGTCAACGTGATTAATGTTGGCGTTGTAGATTAGCGAGTACGGAATTGATTTATGCTCTCGCGAGTGTATATAGTTAGATCCTCCGGGAAAGCCTCACCCCTTCGCGTCTTTACTGTCTCCAAAAAGATTAAAAAGTAAAAAGAAAAAAAAAAAAATTTACTGCTTCACTGAAGCATTGTCTAAACTGCACCGTATGCGCACTATAACTGCTCTTATGCGCAGTATATATTGACAAAAAATATAAATATAAATTATACTCATATAAACTATATTATACTTATGAGAGAGGGTCCGATAAAGTTCTTGTGAGAAAATTATAATAAAATAAGACTATTTTTTAATTATTCGGATATAATCTACTAGTTTTTTTTTTTTTTCGCATTTTAGTTAAGAAATAAGAACTATGTGAATCCCACCTCCAAACACCACTCTTCCCTCTTGCTGATTAATGTAGTGTTTTCTTATCGTTCGTGTCTAACACCCCTTAGTCACTTTAGAATGATAGATGGATTGGATCACTCACTCACCCCCTTCCAAAGGAGAGCACTCTCACTGCACTTGGTGCGACGAGGAGTTCTCATTGGATGGGGGTCACTCTCTCTCATTATGGTTTCTCACATGAAAATAAGAGTATATTTGAATATCGCATTATATTTATATTTTATTTAATCCAAACATAAAGATATTACATTTTAAATCTAATATAATCATTATTTATTATTCTATTTTTTTTACCAATCATATCATATACCTTCTTACTCTCTCTCTTTTTTTTTTCCTCTACTTTTATTAATCATATCATATACAATACATTCAAATACTTTTCATTCAAACAAGTATTATATTTGAATATAATACAAATACTTTTCATCTAAATACATATTATATTCAATGCATTACATTTAAATACAATACGAATATAATATGTTATCTAAACACCTCAATAAAAAATATAACCAAACATAATTTTAAAAATAATCTCAATAAAGTTTTTAAAATATTCTAATTCTCAGTTTGGTTGAAAATAAAAAATATTTTAAAAACAATAATAAACACTATCTTTATTTTGCTTTTCAACGAAAATTTCTGTTTTTTTTTTTTCAATTTCTCTGTCTTTATTTATTTTTAAAAACATTTTTCTTGTGCTCTCTCACTTCCCTGACGTGCGAAAACAAAATTAGTAGTTCCAAAAGATCTTTGTTCTCAACTATTATTTTGCAAGATTCTTTTTATTGTCTAATGTTTGAGAACTAATTATAAATATTTATAATTAAAAAAATTTTCTTGACAAAAAGCCCGACACATACTTTTAAATTCTCATATTAAATATGAATAAATTTATATAATAGATTATCCTAGCTCGATAGACGTACTTTATACATGTCCCTGTTTGTAATTTAATTTTTTTGTCATGTTTTCTTTTAAAAAAAAAAACTTGAAGTAATTTAAAAAGAGATTATTATTAATAATGTTTTAGTACAAAGAATTTTATTTTTGTTTCTCTATGAAAGCATGCAAATATATATAATAATAACTCAATTACAAATGTTAATTAAATTTATAAATGCATAGCACTTATATCACCGAATGTGAAAATATAATATGAATTAATTACATAGTCAACCTATAATTGTTTTTAAATTTAAAACAATATAATCCAATGTTAAAAATTTGTAAAAATATAAACTTCTATTTGAAATCAAAGTATGTGTTTTATACAAAATACTTACATAGTAATTATAGGATTTTAAAAAATAGAATATATATACATATAAAAAAAAGCACACAAGTAGTGGAATTAACAAATAGTAAAAAAGCTATTTACCCTTTTAAAAGAACAATTGTATTTTTTTAGGAAAAGAGGAATTGCATTTTGACTAAAAACAGTACATTATTTGACAAAATTTTTGCATTCGTATTGCATTTAAATATAATATAATTTTTATCAAAACGTAAAAATTTTATATTTAAATACAATATTTTTCAACAGTATTACAAGTACAATACTGTTCAATTGTTTTTTGAAAACTACTTTTTTACCCCTCTGTCATTTATTGCCCTTAACGAATATATTCCTCTGCCTCCCTCTAACAACTTGCTGCCCGTTGTGTTAACTTTCTCCTTACTCAAGGCCATGGCTCTAATCGTTTTATGTATCACCTGAGTGCTCTTCATCCCTAACAAATGACCTATGAAATCAAGTTCTTGTGCATCTAGCTCTCTTAACTCTCTACACAATCCCCTCCCACCAGTTGCCGATAGCCATCTCCATCTCCTTCAAAGGCCGAGGTCGCAACTAGTTTCTCTGACCTGGTCAATGGTTAGGCACACGAATTTGCTCTTTCACTCACAATCAAAGGCCGATTTTGGTAAGGTTTCTCACCAGTATTGCCTATTGCTTCATCAATTTTACTCTCTCACCTTCACTGTAATGCTCTATTTCGCCAACATGTGAAGTTGATTTATGAAAGCAGAAATCGTTCATAGGACCCAGTCGACCTCGTCCAAACTGGTTACCTAATAATTTTTTTGATATCTCTGAAAGCGTGCCTTCCTCTCCAGCAGACGACCAAGGAAGCTGGTCCCCTTACACCGATCGCAGTCAGCCATCTCGATCTCCTTAAAAGACTGAGGGCGCAAAGTTGTTCTTGGAGGTGGTCAATGGTTACGTGAACAGATTGCTCAGTCACTCACAATCTGTGGCAATTAGGGTAATTTTTCTCACTAATATTGTTCCTTCATTGATACATTATAATGATTTATTTATGGCTATGTTTAAAGTTGATTTGTGAAAGGAGAACCACAAATAAGAGCTAGTCGACCTCATTTAAAACTGTTACCAAATGGCCTTGTGGATCACTGTGAAATCGTACCGTCTTTTCTAACAGACGACTAAGGAAGTCAGCACCCTGTTCGTCTACCCTTCTCCAAGTTTCTGACTCAGTCCCCTCCTGTTGGTCATTGATAGCCATCTCGATCTCCTTTGAAGGCTAAGGTTGAAAAGCTATTATCTGACGTGGTTAGGGGTTACGTGCATGTGCTTTATCGCTCACAATCCATGGCCGATTGTCTATAAGTTTACTCACTAGTATTGGTCCTTGGTTGATACAATGTTATGCTATATTTGTGGTTATGGTTAAAATTGAATTGTTGATGTAGAAATTGTTCATACAGCCAGCTTAATCTCATTTGAAATCGGGCCTACAACCTTGTCGATCTCTCTGAAACATCCTCATCTTCTCGGATAGACGAACAAGGATGACAACGGCTGAGATATACAACCCTCTCCAGCTTTTTGACACGTAAAATATCTTGGTATCTGACAGGCATCTCAATCTTGTTCGAAGGCCCTACGTCACAAAATGGTTGTCCAGATCTCGTCGGCAGTTGAAAGTGTCCTCTGTCACTCATAATTTATGGGCGATCATTGGTAATTTTTTTGACCAAATTTGGTCCTTGGTTCATACACTGTAATGCTCTATTTATGGCTATTTCAAGTTGAATTGTTGATGGACAAAACGTGCATCTTAGGAAATTTTTTGTGTTTACACCCTAGTTGTGGCTGAAACCTAACCCTATTGTGACCTATGAACTCTCATTTTGGTAAAAACACCATTCATTGCCTTTGTTGGTCTCGAGCACAAATTGTCGATCCATAGTTTATTCATAATCCTAACCTCAATCCTAGCTATGCACCTAAACCGATACCATGGGAAAACAATTAGATGCCCTTTTACAGATTGGCAAACTATGTAGTTTTTGGCTATATCAGCGTTCTAGTCGAATTTTGAAACGAAAAAATTCCGACCTCATTCACTGTTTCTGAGCTTCACAGAAAACATTCCTGTCTGCATCATTTACCGAAGCTGAGTCTTCAACCGGTTCAAACACAATACTCAATTTATGCTTCCCACTTCATGTTTTTTACTTTTAATGAGTTTACAATTTTGTGTATGATTCACCTTGTAATATTACTATACTGTTGATGATGTAGTGACAATAATGCATTTTTTCTATGAAAATTGTGTTTGGATACCGACCTTCCTTGGTTGTGCTGATGTCACAAAATTGGTTTTTGTTAAGGACATTTTAAAGCAACAACAACAAGCAAAACCACCCAATGACCCTCCTTTCCCATTGCAAGATCCCAATGACTAGATTGTTCTTATGTAGATTTGTTCCTTCAGGACTTTTATGTGGGATTGAAGCATAATTATAACAAATTTTGGTGACATGTTTTCATTTGCCATTATTTAGTATTCATTTTTCTTTTTTAACATTGGGGTAGATGTGATAATTTTGCTGTAATTATTATGATTGTTCTATTTATATTGTTGATTAAATTACTTTTATGGTATTGTAGGTTGAAGACATGTCCTATCCAAGTGATTTGTCAAACTTAAATCCAAGTGTTGATAGTGATAGTGAAACTAATACTGAAGACGAGGAGAGTTTGGCCATTACAGCATGTCTGCTTGTTGCAAGTTACATGATGAATAAGAACTATAGAGAACTATTACATGATTCAATGTTATCTGGATTGATGAAAGTAATTGAAATTCTGAATGAAAATCCAAACAAAATAAAGCAGAAGATTCAGATGGATAAGAGGATGTTTAAGACTTTATCTAACTTGTTGGAAAATTGAAGACTATTGCAACCAATAACCCATTTAAATATGGATGAGCAATTGTTTATATTTTCGTATATCATATGTCAAGGGACAACAAATGTAGAATATGTAAATCATTGAAACCACTCAGGAGAACAAATATCTTGATAGTTTTTTGCTGTGCTTGTAGCTATATATAGTCTAAAGGACGAGATAATAACTCCTTCAAATTATGAAAAAGTGCAACTATTCATTACTGAAAATCAATACAAATATAGGCCATGGTTCAATGTGAGTAACAAATTTCTTGAAATAGAATTTTTTATGTACTTTTAATGAAAAAAATTATTGAGTATTTCGGCTCTATTGGTACAGAATTATGTAGGTGCGATTGATGGAACTCATGTGCCATGCATTCCACCAACTTGTAATGCGGAAGTTTGGAGAAATAGAAAAGGAACATACTCTTAAAATATCTTAGCAGCTTGTTCATTCAACATGAAGTTTACGTACATATGTATAGGGTGTGAGGGTTCGGTACATGATACACGTGTACTTGATATGGCAATTAACTGTTATGGTTTTCCGATGTCACCATCAGGTTAGATATATTGTTTAAGGCCAATAATATTTCTACTATACACCTTAACCATTTTGATATAACAAAGATAGTTTGTCATCTTCGATATGTAGGAAAATTTTACTTAGGTGATGTTGGGTATACCAATAGAAATGGGTTTTTAACTCCGTATCGGGGTGACACGTATTATTTACCTCAATATAAGCGTCGTCGTCAAGGTTTAGGTTCACTACAAGAAGTTTTCAACTATACTCCTTCATCGTTACGAACTTACACTGAGAGGACATTTACTATATGGAAGGCAAAGTTTAAACTTTTAAAGAACATGACTAACTATCCAATTCGGAAGCAAGTTCTAATATCTGTGACCTGTGTGATCGTGCATAACTTCATCATCATAGTTAGGGAGCGGGATAAACTTTTACGATGGTACAATGTTGACGGTGTACCATTTTTTTAACATCTACAAAAATTTATAGTTTTTTGTCCAATAAAATTTTTTTCCATTCACATCATATTCTCTTTCTATTTCACTTTTTTTTTTATCTATTTTTATCAATTATATTAATTTTTTAATTCTAAAATACAATTAAAATATTTTTCATCTAAATACACATTTCATTCAAATACAAATCAAATACAACACTTAAAAATTAAATTACATTCAAATACAATTTAAATATAATACACTTATCAGACAATCTATTAAATAATAATTTTTTTAGGAGCATGAGAGAATGACATAATTAAATGGTTCTTCTGAATCTCTCTGCCACATGGTTGCATGCATATCAATTATGCTTCTTCCTCTTCTTCTTTTGTTTTTCTACCTTTTTTTTTTTTTAATAAATATTGTTTATTTTCATTAAAGTATTTTTCTTTGTAATTTAACATCTATCATGTACTTTTTGTTTCTTTTATTATTTTTAATTTAAAAAATCAAGTATATTTTATTTATTTTATTGTTTTTAATTGTGAATGAACCATGCACATTCAAATTCATATAGAGAAACAATTTTAAAAAATCTCTGTATTTAAACATTATTAGTCAAGTTTAATTATTTCAAGTACTTTTTTTTAACAAGATGATGTAAAAAAAAAAAAAGAAAGAAAGAAAGAAACAACAAAAAGTAAAAACAAAAAAATTAAATGAAGAGTAAAATATTTAAGAAAAAAGGAAAAAAAAAGCTTTTAGTAAAAATAAGAAAATATACAATATGCCAGAAAAAAAATAGAAAAAGAATAAAAAAATAAAAGTAAAAAAAGCTAGCACCGTTGAAATATTAACATATGACAAATAAGTTAGATAAAACAAGCATGTAAATTGAAATAAATTTTTTTATCTTTTTCCCATCTCGTTCTCCTTTCTATCTTATATTACAGATAACGCATAATAGACTAATAGACATAATGAAAAAATAAAATGCACGTGCATTCTGCACTAGTATTCAGGAAAAGAATATATTCCAATAATAAGATAACTGACGCTGCCATGGAAATGGTAATACCAGTTCATATACTAATAATTCACAAAAGCCTACCTTCTCAAACAAACCGGTAGTAGAACATATTTAACCCAGTTGCCAAACACACGCCTCTCTCATTTACTGCAGGAAAAAAAAAAAAAAAAACACCTCATCTATGACCTTGAATTTTAAACTCCTTCCAACTTTAATTCTTAATTTTTAAATACTCTCACTTTGCTAATTAAATATTAAATTTATCTCATGAATTTAATTCATATATCCTTTTATTTATATCATTTTTTTTATCATTTTAATAATTTTATATTATGTGTGTAGTAAATTTGATTTTTTAATTAATTTAATATAATATTTTAATTAAATATATTTTTTTAATATGCCATGATATTAAGAAAGAATATAAAAAAAATAAAACAAAAAACAAAAAACAAAAAACAGAAAACAGAAAAAAGACACATGAATTGAATTCTTCTCTTAATCTTTTTTTTTTTAATTTTGATTAAAACAGACTGAAAAAAAGAAGAAGAAGAATTAATCCTACCAAAACCATTCACTTTTTCCGTTTGTATTAAACTAAAATCCTATTGAAAAAGGTTAACTAAAAGTAATCTAAAATTTAAAATTTCAAAGGACAGATGGAGTTTTTAAAATTAAAAAACAAAATTTAAGCAACTCAAGTTTTAAACCATAACAAAAATTTTGAGCTGTCTATATATATATACACACATATATAGAAAAGAGAATGCGTTATAAGCAATTTATTTTCGCCTCCTCCTCTTTTATTGTCACATGACAAACTAGGATATCGTCCCGTAATCGCCTCCATGAAAGTCTAATTAATATCACATTACGTTTTTTTATATCATATTTTATTTTACCTTATTCATCTATTCTGCACGTATAATAATTTAAATAATAATAATAACTCATCTCTCTCTCTCTCTCTCTCTATCTCTCTCTCGCTCTGTTACTTTTACCGTAAGGAGGGTAAAAAAGCGCGGGCGGCGCAATGCGCACCCCTCTCCCTTCCGCAATGCATCCAAAAGGATCACTCTCTGCTTCCCCTGCTTCCTCTTCCTCTTCTTCCTTCTCTCTCTCTCTTTCTCTCTCTCTCTCATGATCGTCCATTAATTCTCTCTCTACATCTCTCTCTGCTGAAAAAGACCCAGCTTCCCTTTTGTCCGTTCCAATTCACTCCTTAAATACCCAGCAACCCATAAACCCACGCTTCCCCACAGAGCCCAAAATCGAAAGCTCAAATTGGCGGATTTGAACTGTTTGATTAGTTATTATGACCTCCAACTGCTGAGAAAATGGATCCTCCCCTGATCAGCGAGTCCTCTTTCTCCGCCGCCAACCCCGCCGCCTACAGCCTCGCCGAGATTTGGCCCTTCGGACCCGAACAGCTGCCCGGGTCGGGAGTCCGCATGGCCAATTTGGGCCCCAACCCGGGTGGGTTCGCGGAGACGTCCGCGAATCGTGATGGGTCCATGGAGGAATCGACTGTCACCGACCAGAGCGGCGGTGGAAGGAAGAGGAGAGATGTCAGCTCCGAGGACGAATCTTCCAAGATGGTCTCCACTAGTAGTGCCAATGAATTGGTTTGTTTTTTTAGATTTTTTTTTAAATTTTGTGGGTTAAATTTCGTATTTTGATTTATTTTTTCAGCTCGGTTGAGAGATTATGGATGTGGGTACAAATTATAATGGGAGAGTAGTTTTTGTTTTTGTTTTTTTTTTTTGCTTTTTTTTTTTTACAATGGCAAAAGGAATAATGATTTTCTGTCTCAATTCTCTGGATTAAAAAAAAAAAAAATTTTCCCCTGTATAACTGTTGTTTGCTCGGGTAAAAGTGGAAAATTTCCCACATTTCTGTTTTTCTTGAAGGAATAAGATTTATAAATATTTGGAAATTTTTTGTGGGTTTTAGTCATTTGAGAAAAATCTTAAATTTTTTTCTTTCAATTTGCAAGTGAGTGATGAAATGCTTAGCTGAATAAAGTTTCATTGGACACTTCAAGATTCGGATTTTGGATCTTGTGTGATGTTTTGGTGTTGATTTTGATCGGTATAAACGTGTTTTTTTTTTTTTTGTTTGTTTGCGATTAAAGCAACTTTAACTATTTATAGAATCTTTTATCTTGACTCGTTATGTTTTATTTTTCATTTGAGTTGAAAGCTGAGACTAATAAATGTGTTTGGTTATGAAATATTGTCACATCTGTCTTATCTTGTAGGATATTAGGGCGTATGAGAGCAGGCAAGGATTGGGTTTTGTTGGTCCTGTTTTTGCCTTAATATTTTCATGAATGTTTCTACTGATTTTCTCTTGTTTTGGAACAGAATAACACAAATGGTAAAAGGTTGAAATTAGCAGGGTCAAAATATGAAAATGGCTGTCCGAAAGCTGAGGCCGAAGCTAGTTCGGTGGCTGGTGACAAGGCAGCTGAACAAGCTACGAAACCTTCTGAGCCACCTAAACAAGATTATATTCACGTCAGAGCGAGAAGGGGCCAAGCTACTGATAGTCACAGTCTCGCTGAGAGAGTAATGCTTTTAAAGCCATCTTTAGCTTGTGGTTTCTGATAATGTAGTTACAGATTGCATGGGAAAAAAATGGTTTTTGAACTCTTTACAAAACAGACATGAATGTGAACTCACCTATAATATATTCGTTCTTCCAATATGCGCTCCGATATACTTGTTTTGGCAGGCAAGAAGAGAGAAGATTAGTGAGAGGATGAAAATTCTACAAGATTTGGTTCCTGGGTGTAACAAGGTAGTTTGTGTTGTCTAATTATCTGGTTTGTTCTTAGATTCATTATTTTAGCAAATGCTGGTATATGCCATATAATTTAGCACAGGAAACCAACAATAGGTCTGGTGTCTTTTCTAGATAAAGTTTTGGATTTTACTTCTAAATGTTTTGGAGCAAATTAAATCAATGTCTTCAAAAGGGGCTCACTTTTTTTTTTTTTTTTTTTAAATTAAGGTATGGCTATCATTTATTAACGATAAATAAAAACAATCCCAGGTTTCGAACTTGAGCTCCAACCCCCGTTGAGCTAGCCCCCGGTGGGGTGATCAAAAGGGGCTTCAACTTGCAGCTAAATTTTAAATTTTTATAATTCTTAAGGCTTTAAGTTGCAGCTACACCTATTTTGCACAGTAAACTTACTCGTGGTTGTTTGCCTTTTATAATAGGTTATTGGCAAAGCACTTGTCCTTGATGAGATAATTAATTACATCCAATCACTGCAGCGCCAAGTTGAGGTATTGGCAAAGCACTCTTTACCACTTGATTTTCTTTTGCTCTATTTTCAAACTTGTTTATTTCCTGATTAACGGGGGACTTTATTTTCCTTTTTATAGTTTTTGTCAATGAAGCTTGAAACAGTAAATTCAAGGATGAATTTGAGCCCTACCATTGAAGGCTTTCCGTCAAAAGATGTAAGGAAATCTCCATGCACGTGAAGATGTTTGGAATATTTACGTGCAGAATTGTCTGTTTGCTTTGCTCTTCGTGGAAGAGAGATTTGATGGTTTTCAAATGTAATTTTTATTTCAGTCAAAAGGCTTCATGATTGAATACAGTTGTTACTTCTTGTTCTTAGACATTGAGAATCCAGGTAATGCGCTAGAAAATTAGGTTCTAATTCATACGAGTCTTAAGCCCTAGGGTGAGTAGGGTAACAAGTTTTCTTTAGTGGTCTTTGAATTTGATCCTAGGGAAGAAGATGAAGAGAACCCTTTTTTTTTCTTGGGGCCCAAGTATTGACAATTTGAATCATAGCAGAATACCACAAAAATTTCTTCAAAAAGTGATACCATCTATTTTGTCTTATTTCACTTGTTTAATTTTTTTCGAAGTAAATCGTTGAATTGCCTCTTCCAGAGTACAAAATTTTCTTTCCCAGTGCACTTTAACTGCTCCATTTTATTGACTGAAAACCCATGAACTGCTATGGGATGTGGACATATTTTCCAAGTTCCTAGATTTCAATTAATCTCTTTTGAAATTCATGATTTCATCGAAAGACATTGATAATAACAAGATCAACAAGCATTGTACTAATTTTTTCTTATTTTGATGTCCGTGGATTAGTTAATTAAGGCGATATTTGTTCTGCACCGCGATTTCTTACCAGTTGAAAAACTGTCTCAGCTTGGCGTGCAGGCATTTGATGCTGCAGGATTGTTATTTGGCTCGCAAGCACCAAGGGAGTACGCTCAAGGCTCGCACCCCGAATGGCTGCACATGCAGGTTGGTGGTAGTTTTGAAAGACCGACATAAGCTTGGGGCACCATTCTTACGTTTTTCTTCCCTAAATTTGTAGGAACTTCTTGTTTAATGATTTTCTGTATCTGATGCTAAAATATCTTATCTTTTTTTCTTCAATGTATTACCATTCTTATGATTTTAATACAATGGAAGGTAGAGTTCATCTTATCTCTATGCATGTATCATCTGACTGGATACTTCGTACTCTTTGTTGTATTTGTACCTACATAAAAAAATATGGTAGTAGTGGATTCAGTTGTTCAAACGTCTAAAACCGTTCTAACAAGGGTTTTTTTTTTTTTTTTTTTTTGGCTCTGAAAAAGTGCATTATAAATTAAACTTTGATTGAAGTAATTATTAAATCCTTAACAAGTGATTGCAGCCATAATTAACGATAATTTCTGAACATCTGAATCCTCACCCTCATGGTTTGAAATATATATATATATATATATAATCCTTGTCATGATATAGTACTTGAAATATTTGTTAACTCAACAATGATCACTATAGAGGGATGACTGGCAAAAAGAAAAAGAGGTGGGTAAAAAAAGGGTAGCAATAGGAGGTATACAACAAAAACAGAAGAAATATGAAAGATTAGGAGAGGACCAATTCAAATAATAACAGAACAAATTTTCAAAACGAAGTGAAATCTTTCATGTTCAGACAAGTAAAAATCAAGCACTAAACTTGGATCTTATGCTGTTGACAACGGCATCCTCTACTTGGAAGGTCTTGGTCAAAACATCATTTGAAACTGATGGTGTTGAAGCAAAGAGAGTTGTGGGCACAACAGCAGCCCCGGGAAAGTGGCTGTTGAAGGCAGTGAAGGCAAGAGCCTTTCCTTCTCCAACGTTTTTTTGGAAGTGAACGAGTCCCCTAGGAACCACAAACATCTGCCCTGCAGTTAGAACCTTGGAGTGGAAAACATTGTTAGTTGTAATGAATCCCACGAAGAGCTTCCCTTCGATCACCACCCCGGTCTCGCTTGAGCGAGGGTGGGAGTGGGGAGCGTTCATACCACCAGGGGCAAAGTCAACCCGGTTCATCGAGATCCCTAGAGTGTTGAGACCAGGGAAGGCGAAGACATTCGCAGGGGTCACAGTGGCTCCAAAGACATTACTAGTGTTCCCTTCTACGCTCAATCCATCAAAGAAGAAGTCGTCTGAAGTTACAGCCGAGACAGGTTTGCAAGGAAAGCCATTAACCGAGAAAGGGGCGGCTAGATTCGCCACACAAAAGTCCTGTAACGGATCAGGGTCTGATGATTGAGAACGGAAAGGAACAAGCAATAAGACTAGCAAGCAAAATAGAAAGCCGTAGCCCGAGCTTGATGAGCTAACCATGGCTATAAAGAGGTTTCTTTGCCTTCAGACACTAATTTGTGTTGGTTGAGCAAGTTGAAGAAGATGGTATTTATAATTGTTATTTTCACAGTCAATGCGAATACTTTTCTGGGTTTTGAGGGATTCTTAAGAAACAAGTTAATAAAGCGAAATAAGAAACATACAACTTTTCTTGTGGAAAAAGTCGTTTGTGTGGAAATTATTTGTGGTTTAGTTGGGTCTTTGACAACGTCTTGCACTGAAAAGACATCTTTTCTAATTGACATGGTCCACAGCGCATAGAAGAAAAAAAAACACGCTAGAAGAGAAAAAACACGCATGTATTTATGTTGGACAGCAATCTTATCTCTTCATTCAATTCAATGACAAATACGTGCCCTCCCTTCTACACCAATCACTTAACACCGTTGTGCTAACTGGTGGACGGTTAGGATGTTAGGCTCTTTAGCTTCGGTTTAAACTCACTCTCACAATACAACCGTAGCCAAGTGTGCCAGCGGATATCCCCCGGTTTGGCGGTTTGGTGACCATGATATTAGACCCTGTAAATTTGAAGAGGTAATTTAGGAGGCTTGAAAACAATAACTCACATTGCATAAGTGATTACCTCGTAAGGTGGAAACTTCATAAACGACCAAAGTTGTTTGGCGGCTTTGAAACTAACAACTAACAAGCAATTTCTGGGGAAAAACCGTAGTTACTCTTATGTCATGTGGAAAACTCAATAGAGATACCTATATGTTTTACTAGAAAACGTCGCATTTTATATTCATTTCCTCGTGTGACTATGGTTAATCCCCATTTGTTTATTGTTTGGCTTGCCCCTTTGGATTTGCCAACGTGCGAAAGCAAGGTTTGAATAAGAGTAGGCATGAAAAAGCGGTCAGGATAGATAGGAGCTTCCATTTGGGTCAAAATAAAGAAAACAAGACAGTAGGGGAACCTTAGCCATTTGTATGGTACGATGTGGAGAAAAAAATTAGGGGATGGATAACCGAGGCGAGGTGAAGGGAATGAAGAAGGCAGGAGAGTACCTATTTTCGAAAGGTGAGGGAAAGAAAACAAAAATACTTTTCTTCTTTGGTATAAAGATATGAGGTAAAAGAAAAGATGGTATTTGAACAACTGACATTTTATCCTTGGTTGGCTTGGTTTCGTTCAATAATGGGAATTAGGAAGTATTAAAGTAATTGGACATCGTAGTCCGATTAAGCGGGTAAGGTCCATCCATCGAAGAATCCCTCCAAATTAAGAGGAATCAAAGTTGGGGTCCTTTTAGGATTTTGAATCCATCACCCAAAACCATACCTACCCCTCCCACTCTGCCCTCACACCAAACAAGCTCTTAAAGATGAAAAACAACTTCACACACACACACACACACACACACACACAAAGCTTCACAGGAAACAGCAATCTTGAAATATTCTAGTTACAGCAACTTCACACCAAGAATTGACGTTGCAAAGGAAATTGCATTTCTTGAAATAGCAGAGTTTAGGAGTGACATTTTTTATAAATCTGAAATATAGGAATCCTGAATCAGTTTTTATAGCTTATTAATTATGTCAAATACAACCTTGTGGAAGTTGATCTTGGCATTTCAAGTTTCAACTACATAAAGCTAATTGGTCATAAATCCCTGCATCTCAAGCACAATCGGATCATATCTTATCCGCATATCGGCACTATGGAAGGCCAAATCTCCAACATTCTAAGGATCCCATTAAAGGGAAGTAGTATTTAGGTTGATTTGTGAGGTCCAATTTCAAACCTTCATTCTGCAATTGTTTCACAAATTACACCAAAAAGAAGAGAAAAGTTAAAAAAAAAATAAAATAAAAAAAAGGCCAAAACCATCACAACAACAATACTAGAGAAGAGTATTTGCTTGGGAGACACCTGTTTAAGGCAGCTGAACTTATGGGAATCACACCAGCTGCAAACACAAGAGCATCCACCGGAACATCATTCTGAGTAACTGGTATAATCCCCTCATCCATTATCTGTGTGGAATACGATAGTGCAACTGCAACAGCATTACAAGACAATAGAAATAAAAGTAATCCTAAACACTGCCAAGAAATATGAAAGAAAAACCGTTTCTGAAATTGAATAATTTTTTCAGTGTACAAATGATCTATCACCATGACTTTAAATAGCCGAGTATTGTCTAGGGTCAACTATACAATTAATACCCTAGGGTCAACCATACAATTAACACAATCTTCCATAATTAGAATAAATGAATTTACCAAAAATAGAATAAGCCTAAAATAGACTGATTACCCAAGGATTCTATAGCTAATTTACAGTCTTCCCTAATTGCACGATTTCTCACACTCCCCCTCAAGCTCAACTGTACACATTGAAAAGATTGAGCTTGCTAATTAACCGCTCAAAATCCTGCTTCCAAAGACTCTTTGTTAAAATGTCTGCTGTCTGCTCGGTTGTTGGGATGTATACGATGCAGATTATTCCATCCTCCATCTTTTCCTTAATGAAGTGTCTATCTACTCCCACATGCTTTGTTCTGTCATGGTAAACCGGATTATGACAAATGTTGATGGCTGCCTTGTTGTCACAAAACACCTTTATAGACTCCTGTGCTTCTAGGCGCAATTCAGTCAGTAGATTCTTTAGCCACAAAGCTTCACAAAGGCCATGAGTCAAAGATCTTAATTCAGCCTCAGCGCTGCTTCTGGCTACTACTGTTTGCTTCTTACTTCTCCATGTAACCAGGTTGCCCCATACATATGAACAGTAACCAGATGTCGACCGTCTGTCAATAACCGATCCTACCCAGTCAGCATCAGTAGAAGTTTCAATATTCCTTTTTGTGGTTTTCTCGAATAGAAGACCTCATCCCGGAGTTCCCTTTAAATATCTAAGTATCGGATTAATAGCCCCCCAGTGTTCTTCCTTAGGATCATGCATAAACTGGCTAACATAGTTCACAGTAAAGCCAATATCAGGTCTTGTATGGGCTAGGTATATCAATTTGCCAACTAATCGTTGGTATCTCCCCCTATCCACTGGGCTGGTTGACTCCTGATCATTGAACTTGAGATTGGGATCCATGGAGTATCCATTGGCTTGCATCCTAACATACCTGTTTCTTCAAGTAAATCAAGGATATACTTTTTTTGTGAGACAGAAATTCCTGCTTTACTCCTGGCGACTTCCATTCCTAAGAAATATCGAAACTTCCCTAAGTCTTTCATTTCAAATTCGGATGAGAGACCCTTCTTGACACGCGACATCTCTTCCAAGTCATCTCCTGTAAGGATAATATCATCAACATATACTATAAGGATGGATACCTTACCCTCTCGGTGTTTGTAGAAGAGAGTATGGTCAGCTTGAGCTTGCACATATCCTTGTCCTTTTACAGCTTTCGAGAAACGATCAAACTAAGCCCGAGGTGACTGTTTTAAGCCGTACAGAGCCTTGCGTAACCTGCACACTTTATTCTCATCATAGTTAAACCCAGGGGGAGGATCTATAAACACTTCTTCTTCTAGCTCCCCATTCAGGAAAGCATTTTTAACATCAAGTTGCTCTAATGGCCAATCTAGATTTGCAACTAAAGATAAGAGAACTCGTACAGTGTTGATCTTGGCAACAAGAGCAAACGTTTCTTCGTAATCAACACCATACGTTTGAGTAAAACCTTTAGCTACTAACCTAACTTTGCATCTTTCAACTGTGCCATCCGCATTATATTTCACTGTGAAGACCCACTTACAGCCAACTATTCTTTTATCTCATGGTTTTTCAACAACTTCCCAAGTCCCATTTTTCTCAAGAGCGTGTACCTCTTCAAGTAGGGCAGCCTTCCACTTAAGACTTTTCATGGCTTCTTCTGCATTTGCTGGGATATTCTCATTAGACATATTGGCAACAAACATCATCAACTGTTCTGAAAGATGCCAGTATTTTACGGAGTTTGAAATGGGGTATCTTGTGCAGGCTCGATAAGCTTTTCTGAGAGCAATAGGATCCTCATATATTTCCGGACACGACTCCGAGACAGGCAACTGAGAGTGCTCAAGATTTTCAACATCCCTTTTTTGTTTCCTTTGAGAATAAGTCAAGAGTTCTTTTTTTGGAATTAGTTGTTTGTCTGGGAAATGATTTTCGGACAAGGGAGTCAGGAAATCAAATCCTTCACTACCTAGCATCATGGAATCAGAATTTGGCTCGTTTGCATTCTCCCCCTGAGGCAAATAACGTTTATAGTATGGAAGGTTTTCAAAGAAGGTGACATCAACAGACGTGAAGTATTTTCGCTGGTCTGGAGAATAGCATGTGTAGGCCTTCTGTGACGAGAAATATCCTAGGAAGATACATTTGTGAGAGCGAGGATCAAACTTAGATCGACCCTGAGAAGAGTTATGGACAAAGGCCACACAACCGAAGACACGGGATTTAAGGGTTGAGAATAATCTATAGGCAGGGTAGGAAGATGTGAGTATGTCTAAGGGTGTTTTGAAGTGGAGTACTTTGGATGGCATGCGATTAATGAGGTAGCAAGCAGTAAGGATAGCATCCCCCCAGAAAAACTTAAACATGTGCTGCAAATAAAAGGGAACGTGCCACCTCCAGAAGATGTCTATTTTTGCGCTCCGCCACCCCATTTTGTTTTGGGGTATCAATGCATGAACTTTGGTGTAGAATCCCTTTAGTTTGAAAAAATCCCCCAAGAATGGAATTGAAGTACTCAGTACCATTATCAGTACGGAGTAATTTTATTTGTGTGTCAAACTGAGTATGGATAATTTGGTAAAAAATTTTAAAAACTGCAGCGGTATCAGATTTGTCTTTAAGAATATACACCCAACTAACACGTGTATGATCATCGATGAAGGTAATAAACCATTTTTGAGATTTAAGTGTTAGAACACGGGAAGGCCCCCAAATGTCATTGTGAATCAAAGTAAATGGTTTAGATGGACGATATGGTTGTGGAGGAAGAAATTGACGTGTATGTTTAGCCATTTGACAGACTTCACATTGCAAAGGAATATTTTTATTTCGGAAAAGAGAAGGAAATACATATTTTATGTAGGTAAAACTAGGATGGCCTAGACGATAATGTAACAACATTATTTGATTATTCAAAGAGACAGAAAGAGCACATGAACTATTCTCAGGAAACAAGAAATAGAGGCCGTTAAAGACTCTAGCACTGCCAATCGTCCTCCCCGTTGTCGCATCCTGAAAAACACAAGAAGTAGAAGTGAAGTTAACACGGCACAGGTTATCTGCTGTCAATTTACACACAGAGATAAGGTTGTAGGAAAGCTGCGGAACATGTAAAACATTTTTTAGACAAAGAGAGGGGCTTATTTGGACTGTGCCTATGCCCGCAACAGGCAAAAAAGAGCCATCAGCTACTTGAACCTTTTTTTGTCCAGAACTAGGAGCATAAGTCTGAAACGAAGTTGCACAGCCAGTCATGTGATCACTAGCACCTGAATCCACAATCCACCACTCACCTTTCTCAGTCATGTCAGGCATAGGAGCACCTGAGATACCTTGTTGAGCCATAAAAGAGGTGCTCGGCTAGGTAGAAACACCCAGAAGTTGACAAAGGTGATTGACTTGGGCTTGAGTAAGTTTTATTTCACCAGTTGCATTCTTTGGAGAGGATTCAGCCGCAGCACCTGTGGCAGCAGCCTTTCGTTGCTTGGCAAAGACAAAGTTTGCAGGTTTTCCATGCAATTCCCAGCATTTATCACGCGTGTGCCAGGACTTGTGACAGTGGTCACATTTAGGTACAGGCCGGGAAGGTTGTGCAGGTTGTGAGACGCCAGATTTGTGCACGGCTAAAGCTGAGACATCAGCAGTAAGGGATAAGGGGCTGCCAAGCATAACCCGACGCCGATGTTCCTCCCTTCGCACTTTTGAAAAAACTTCATCAATGGAGGGAAGATGCCGAAGACCAATAATTTTGCCATGGACCTCATCAAGGTCTTTGTTGAGACCTGCCAAGAAATCATAAATACGGTCTTTCTCTACAATTTGTCGATAAAGGGTAGCATCATTAGGATGGTGCCACTGTATAGTGGAAAACATATCCACTTCCTGCCATAATTTCCGAAGAGTGGTAAAATATTGGGTTACATTGAGTTCCCCTTCACGAAATTCTTTTGCCTTATTCCGTAATTCAAACAATTGTGAGAAGTTGTTCAAATCCGAATAAGCCAATTGAACAGCATCCCAAATTTCTTTAGCCGAAGAATAAAAAAGGAAGGTCTCACCAATATTGTCTTCCATGGAGTGGAAGAGCCAGGCCATCACCAAGGAGTTGTTTGCATCCTAAGAGGCGTACTTGGAGTCATCAGGTGGCGGACGTGGAGAAGATCCGTCAAGAAAACCGATTTTCCCTTTTCCTCGAATTGCAATAGCAGCACAATGAGACCACTGAACAAAATTTCGGCCATTAAGTTTAACAGGGGTGATTTGAAAAGTAGGAGCTGTATTATCAAACATGGCAGTGGTAGCAATTTTGAGAATCAACTCAGACACCAAGGAAGGTGGGGTCGAGTTGCCTTCACCGCTTACTCCAGACATGGTTAACTTCTTAAATTTTTATTATCTTCTTTCGCTCTGATACCATAAAAGACAATAGAAATAAAAGTAATCCTAAACACTGCCAAGAAATATGAAAGAAAAACTGTTTCTGAAATTGAATAATTTTTTTAGTGTACAAATGATCTATCACCATGGCTTTAAATAACCGAGTATTGCCTAGGGTCAACTATACAATTAATACCCTAGGGTCAACTATACAATTAACACAATCTCCCATAATTAGAATAAATGAATTTACCAAAAATAGAATGAGCCTAAAATAGACTGATTACCCAAGGATTCTATGGCTAATTTACAGTCTTCCCTAATTACACGGTTTCTCACAAACATAACACAAGGCTTCCAATGAAGTACCAAAATTATGTGAAATCACTTTCATACTGAAAGCGTGCATTGAAATGAAAGACCATAATTGCACGTACCAAGAAGGGGTTGCTCCCAATTTCTTGCCTTTGCAAGCTCTTGGTAGTTCTTGATGAAGGTGTCATAATAACTGCAACATTTTTAACAAGCATTAGTGCTAATGACACAAAAAATTTTGTTAAATTTTTCTTCACACTTCACAGAATTCTACTTGTCACATTCTCAACTTTTGAGTTCTACAGTGTTCAAACTATATTCATAATCAACTTAGACTAAACTATTTGAGATACTACGAAAAATATTATGTGAAGAAAGATCCATAATCATACCCTCCACCACGACCTAAGCGTCTTCCTGTTCTATCAAATGCCAACCCTAGAAGTTAAAATGCAAGAAAATATGGTTAACAATTACAGTTATCTCTGCAAGTATTTGAATAAATTAGGAAAACAAGAAAAGAAATTATACCAGGTAAGAGGAACAAATCAACTGGTTCATTTGCCTGCATTACTGCATTGAAAGGGATTTATAAGTATGTACATATATCTTAACCCAACTCTGTTGTACATATGCAATAAGTCAATCGTACAGTTAATCATTTTTGTTTTTCAGTCTTGTCTTAGACCCTCTGATAAATCATGGAGTAGAGATATGCTAATATCATGAGTTCGTAGTTTTCAAATCCAAGTTACAAAAGTTGTAATAGTTTTGAATAGTTTCCTACACGGTATTCAGCATATTCTAAAATTAGTCCATCCATTATCTCCACATGATCAAAAACACAGACTTCTACATACTTATTGATGCCAGCAAGTCTTACTGTTTGTTTTATGTTTTAGCAAGGAAGTCGCTAAAGGTATATAGAAGATCGTTGTGATTTGTAAATAAACTTGCCGTATATAATCTTTTGAAAAAGGGAACCTCACAGAAAACACGTTTGGCAGATAAGTTTTAAAATTCTGTTTTCTAGTACAACTCTAAGATTCTTCGTAAAAGTCGAAAATAAAATTAAGATGTTTCCAAATCTATGCATTTTTTCTTTCACACCCAAAACCTGTTTTCTGCAATTTAAGCTTTCCTAAACTATAGTCCATGCTCAAGCACTTCCAAATATTGTTACCAAACAGGGTAAGTAAGATTTCAAAAACTATTGAATCCAAAATACAAGTCCAATTTTTCAAATACTTATAACAGTCGAATTAGAAACGGAACAGAACATTTGTCACTAGCATAATGAAAGCAAGGAAAAGAGTACCATCTTCACGTTCATTTCCATCACCATCCACTGGAGTTGGTTCCAAAATGTCCATGGAATTCGCGACGAGATCATCGATGCGCGATATGTGTAGCATTCTCATGTGACTGTTCTTGTCCTCCACCCTTGGAACATAAAGCTTCTTCTTACTCGTTTCCACATTGCCATCTTCAACATATTAACCCAAAAAAAAAAAAAAAAAAGTAAACACTCTGCCAAAAAATAACAACATCGAGTTTAAGGACTTTCCTGATCTTTAACATGTAAGAATAAAGGGCGTAACATGATATTTATTTTATATAACAATGACTTTAAAACGAAGTAACCATGTTCAAGGATAGATAAATTCCTCGTTTTTATACTCATATTATAAATACTAGATAATATAAATGTCATGTCTCTATACATATACATATATACACACACACACACATGATATTACTTTCTGGAATGAAAAGAATAACAATTTGGCAACAATTCAAAGGTAACCTAAAATCGAATACAGAATCAACTTGACTGAAAAAGAAGACAAAACCTTTGGGTGGGTTTTCCAGAATCTGGGACAACACTTTGGAGGTATCAACTTCGCGCAAAGCACTGCAACTGATATAAGCACACAATCTCCGACAAGTCTTAAACCACGGAGCTCCCAAAACTAAATCCTGAACCGCACTATCTATCAAAAAATAAAAGGGAAAAAAAAAAAAAAGACCCATGTCAGATTTCTGTAAATTG
Source organism: Antiaris toxicaria (assembly GCA_035233585.1). Lineage (NCBI taxonomy): Eukaryota > Viridiplantae > Streptophyta > Magnoliopsida > Rosales > Moraceae > Antiaris > Antiaris toxicaria. The sequence goes on from CP141155.1 coordinate 7,812,626, forward strand.
AACCGAAACAGAAGCAGAAAAAGTTAACCTTCGTGGGATCGGAGAGAGGGTTCCATGGCCTTGAGGGCTTGGCGGACTCTGGATCTGACGAGCTTCTTCTGCTTGAAAATGGTCTCAAGTTCTTGACTGTTGTCGTTTATCATGGTTGAGAACGAGGAAGGTGGTCGTCGGAGAAAGGAGAGAGAGTCGGAGGAGAAGAGTGACAACGGTGGCGAAGCGCAGGCATAAGGTTTGGTCATCAGAGCCACGACCACCAACTCTCTCACGTGCCTCATATTTTGCACTGTCTACTCAGCTTTATTAATTTTTCTTATTTTTCTTAATTTTTATACGACTAATTTTCACTAATTTAACCATCTTTTCTCACTTAAGTTACTGTTTAAAAAAATTATCATTTTAAGATATATATAAAGAATGATGCTCACGATGTTGCTGTGGCACGATGATAGCAATCATCAAAACAACTCCAGAAGATAGAAAATCGGTAATAGATATCGAACTCGAAGAAGCCTAAGGTTTTCAAGCCAAATAACCAAAAAGCTCACACCAAAAAAAAAAAAAAAAAAGGAAAAACGAAATTAAGGACAAACTTATAAATTCAGATAAAGACACGTCTAAAAAACCAAAAAATTGATGTCTGAAACCAAGTTCAACAACAAATATAAGGGCAAATCTAGGAGGCCAATCCAGGAAGAAGCACTGTCTGGTTAAATTTAATTTTAGGGCTTGACTTCAATATTTGAACCAATAAATAAAAACAAATAATCAAACTCGTCTAAAAAAACCTAAAAAAGTTATAATGTATTCACAGTAACTCTTGAACAAAATACATAAGTCTCGATGTCTCAAAAAACACACAATCATCATCACCAAATAACTATCAAAATTAAAAAAAAAAAGTTTATTAATAGAAGCAGAATGATGAAAAGGAAACATACATAAACATAATATATAATAAATAAAAAAGCAGATATATAAGTTTACACAATTAATATTCATCAGTTAAGAAACAAAGGAGTTTAAAAAAGCAAAGCAACAGTATTGCAAACAGAATATATAGAAAACAAATAGAATGCATATAGAACAAATAATAAACAGCAATTAATAATACAACAAAATAAAACCCTTTTGACAGTATTATAAATGCAATTTTTGGTGACATGCAAACACTAAAAACAGTTAAAAAGCCAAAGCAATTAATAGTACGTGGAATTAACTCATAAATATCGAATGCCAACAAAGACAGTGTAATGAACACAGATGTAAACACAGTTTAGTAAATGAGCTTGCACACAGGGAAGAAGACATAATGGAGTAAATGAAGTTACAAATAGAGAAGAAAGTAGAACCACACATGCACAGACAAAAGCAGTGTACACAGCTAATATTTATAGACATAATACAAAATAGTAGAACAAAGCAACATTAAAGTAATTAGAAATGGACAAGTATCAATATGAAGTCGTTTCTAAAGACCAAAGGATATGCCTTGGCCCCCTTTTTTTTTTTTTTTTTTTTCCAGTAAATAAAGCCAGCAGCACAATAAATAGAGAGATAAAGGAAAAAATTGAAATGATATTAATTTTTTATTTTACACTCAGTGATAACCTCAGCAAAGGTAGAAAGAAAGAAATTAATTAATTATTTTTTCCCTCTCAAATAACAAATCAGAAAAAAAAAAAAAAAAAGATGGAAGTATCTGCAAACCATTTAATGTAGCCATATAAAGCAAACGAAGATCATAAATCCACAAGAACAGATCAATAAAATAGCCACAACAGGTCATTACCAATTTCATCATTTCAAAGCATAAACATCCCATCTAATTAAAATTAGAGAAGGCAAAATGTCAATCTAAAACTAACTAAATCCACATACAAACCTCCTCAGCCTTTCATTTGCCAATATTCGGATGTTCACAAACAAAGTTGAAGGCCAAAACAATAAGTAAATTCCACATGTTATTGATAATTATTATCATAGCTGTTTTCAAGATTAAAAGTGTACTTGGTCCAATGAGTTTTTAGTGATTTATTAGTTTTCTATAGCATTTCTAGTGTCATATGCAAAATTTTATTTTAGATTGATAAATTTAGATTTTCAAGTAAGTTGTTAATGTTTTGAAGTATTTTTCAGATTTGAAATGTTAAAGGCTTTTTGGAAAAGAAAATTTATGCTTTAGGTAAGAAGGAAATGCAAAATTGGAGCAAAACAGTAAGGATGCTTGATTTCAGGTGATGCTGCAGCATTGCAGGAGCAATTAGGCAGAAATTAATAAACCAGGTTGACAAGTTAAAGCACAGCTGGCAGTATGTGTAGTTGCTGACCTGAGGCAGAAAAAGACAAGCAAGTGAGCTGTCTCTCACTAAAGAAATCAAGCAAAATCTTAACCTTTGGATTGGAGACACATGTCCATTCCTCTTTTACCCTAGCAATTAAAAAGGACATTTTGCCTTTAGCTGAGAATAGTGACGGCGGACAAGCAGCGTATAAATCTTAAAAAGGAGAGAAAAAAAAGGATAGGTTTAAAGAAGGAAAGGAGTACACGGAAAAAGGAAAGGGATCTTCGGCCATTTCCGGAAGGGATACCTAGAAGTACCACGATCAACACCGTGTGCTTGACAACTTCGTTTGTTCCCTTTTCCAATTTATTTTTGGTTGTATTTTCACTCTTTCCCTTCTTGGATAATGTCTAGATTCGTTGAGTTTTTGTGTGGACAAACAGCCATAAACTAAATTTACTTTTGGCTGCGATGATAAAGTACCCAAACTTGTAATTAAGAAGTGAATGCTTAGCTTGCTATTTTAATGTTAATCAGTTCATTCAATATTAATTTACTTGTTTATTTTGTGTTCATTAACTGGCCATCTCGAGCATAAAACTGAGATTTTAATCGGTTGGAAAACTGATTGGAATTGAACAGGTATTGAATGATGTGTGTTTGGTTAGTTTTGTGAAAAGAACTAGCTAGATTTTGTAAGTTAAACAGGAATGCATATTTGCTTCACATAACCGATTATGAACGTGATCTTAATTTGATCTCATATTTTATTTTGGCATAGAAATATATTAAATATAAAAGAAAGAGGTAGAAGGATTAGTAATTCGGAAGAATCTTGTGAAATATTAAATTCTAAGTTAACTGAGGAACATTGCTGTAGCATACATTTACAGATTATAAGGGAGGGGAAATTGATTCTCAGTCAATTCATTTCAGTTTGGTTGTTAATCTGTTCTTTTTGATACACACGTTGTTTGCATATTTTTATTTCCTGGTATTGCGTTAGTTATATTTCATTATAGCTCATTATTAAATTTTACAATTACTTGGTTTAACTTTTCCTTAAGATTTTTAGTGACAACAGTTTCTGTGAGACGATACTCTACTTATTCACTATATTACTTGAGCGAACTGTGCACTTGCAGAAAATTCCCATCAAGTTTTTGGGCCGTTGCCGGGGATTTGTTATCATTAATAATCTGTGTAAATTAAATTCTAGTTTTTGCAATTTTTCTATTTTTATCTTAAGATTTTTGTTGATTTCTTCACAGGCACTTGAATTTCTGTATGAATAAGCCGCGGGATCAGGAGTTGTTGCCTTTAGATCCTGAAATTGAACAGACATTCAGAGCAAGAAGAAGGGATCAGCAAGGTCTTGCCGTTATCGAAGAAATGGCAGAGGAAGTAGTTGGCAACAATGGCAACAATGCAGCAGCAGGGGCAGATGATAGAGACAGAGCTATAAGAGAGTAGGCTGTGCCGATGTTACACGGGCTGAATCCTGGAATTGTTAGGCCAGAAATTCAGGCATCTCAGTTTAAGCTTAAACCGATCATGTTCCAAATGCTCCAAACAGTGGGACAGTTTAGTGGGATGCCGATAGAAGACCTTCACCTCCATCTTAGACTTTTTATGGAAGTGAGTGATTCCTTCAAACTGCCAAGGGTATCAGAAGATGCTCTGAGATTGAAGTTGTTCCCTTACTCTCTGAAGGACCAAGCAAGAGCATAGTTGAATTCTCTACCCTCGAATTCAGTGACTATGTGGAATGACTTGGCAGAAAGATTCTTGATGAAGTACTTCCCTCCACAAAGAATGCCAAGCTCAGGAATGACATTACTGGTTTTCAGCAATTAGATGGTGAGTCTTTATATGAGGCATGGGAATGATTCAAGGAGCTTTTACGCAAATGTCCTCATCATGGGATTCCTCATTGGATTCAAATGGAGACTTTTTACAATGGTTTAAATGGGCAGACCCAGACTATAGTGGATGCTTCTACCAATGGAGCTATATTGGCAAAATCCTACAATGAAGCTTATGAGATTCTGGAAAGAATGGCAAACAACAATTATCAATGGCCATCTGAGAGAGCAGCCTCAACTAGAAGAATAGCAGGGGTTTATGAATTGGATGCAATGACAGCTCTGACAACTCAAGTCTCATCACTGACCAGTGTGTTGAAGTCAATGAACTTAGCTACGGGAGTATAGTCGCAGCATTCCACAGCTTCTTCTTGTACTTATTGTGGTGAAGGACATCTCTTCGATCAATGTCCATCTAATCCAGAATCGGCTTGTTATGTAGGAAATTTTAACCGGAATCATAATCCATACGCGAACACTTATAATCCAGGGTGGAGGTAGCATCCAAATTTTTCTTGGAATTCTCAAGGGCAGAACGTAGGTTCTAGTTCAAGCCATCCACAACATCCCCCAGGATTTCCACCACAAGCAAGAACTCAGGCTGTGGATCAATTTTCATCAATGGAGAACTTATTGAAAGAATATATGGCAAGGAATGATGCCATCATCCAAAACCAATCAGCCTTGATTCAAAGTTAAGCAGCTTCATTGAGAAATTTGGAGAATCAACTAGGGTAGCTAGCAAATACCTTGAACAACCGACCTCAAGGTTCCTTGCCAAATGACACGAAGAATCCTAGGCGAGAAGGTAAGGAACAATACAAAGTCATTACATTAAGAAGTGGAAGGGAGCTAGATTCATCCAGGGAGAAGCCTATAGATCAAAAAGAGCCATCTTCAATCCAAGAAGAAAAGGAGAAGGAAAAAGAAGTGGAGGAATTAGAAAAATAAAATTCTGCCACAGACCGGAATGCTACAGCATCGCTATAGCAAAGCTGTTCAGAGAAGTAGAGTAACAGATCACCACCACCTTTTCCTCAGTGATTCCATAACTAGCAACAGGATAAGCAGTTTAAAAGGTTTTTGGATGTCTTGAAACAGTTGCATATCAATGTTCCACTTGTGGAAGCACTTGAACAAATGCCGAGTTATGTCAAGTTCATGAAAGTCATACTTACAAAAAAGAGAAAACTTGGGGAGTTTGAGACAGTAGCTATGACTGAAGAATCTAGCGCCATTTTACAGAACAAACTCCCCCCTGTTAGGAAATGCCCTAAGCGTTAGAGATATTTTGATGTATTCATTTTGAATTGGATAATAAAATTATATATAGAGGTTATTCATTACATTGCTATCTGTCCTCATCTTATTTACATGTTAAAGTAAATGTAAGCAAATATGGCTCACTGACTGCTTATGTTAAAACTGTTAGAACGTTGCATGCAATGGACTTTTGTATGCGAGAAGACAATGTTCTAAAGTTAGCAGTCTAAACTATAGTCTGTAGTCTATGGGGTTAGATCGAGCATCTAACTCATGTTAAGACTATTATGTTGTCTAAAGCCTTGGAGGGGACGGTTTCTCTTGACTGTCTGGAACTGGACTCCCAAGTAGAGACATAGATATGTTACTTGGTGGTGACATATTAGACCGGGACTAAAGCGTGATTGATCTACGTAGTCCGCTATGAGTGGATCAATCTGCTTTTGACGTTCATTGTGCAATAATCTTAATCCTGAGTAAATGAACGACTTCATGTATATGACTTGTGTACTTTGATGTTCCAATGGCTAAAGCGTCTCAGAGGTAGTAAGCTTATAGACCGGTTCGTTGGGTGCATGACTTGTATACGATGAAGGGTTTGTTTGCAGATATCAGAATCATAGCTCTGAGGAGTTAAAGGTATCCTCTTAAAGGCATTATACTGAATGTGAAAATGGACAAGGCCTTGGGTCGTCTGCTGGGTGGATGACTTCTTATTCACATATGGTAAATAATCATTTTCTTAATTCGGTAGTATAATGGAACTTTAAGATAGCCTGATCAGTAAGATTAAACGGACTTTGACCTAAGGCTGATCATGGATATCATATGAGGGTTTTGCATATATGACAAGGTCATTGGATAGTAGCTCGTCACAGGCTTACGTAATACGGTATATAATTGGGAGTTCAGTTTCAGGTTTATAGTGGTGTGACTCTGAAACTAGTGATCATATGATTGAGTTGTTCGGTAAAAAATGATGATCATATGGATTTACGGGAGCCCGATTATATATGTCCAATCAGTCCCTCTACTAGCTCCACATAATTCCTTAACGTTTGGCAAATTGATTTGTGTATGCTATTGGCTGGTTTATTATGCATGGATGGTGATGACACAGGATTGGGATGGTAGACAAGATTCTCTCCGGTTGGATTCAGATTTTGTTTTGGATAATAGAGTACACAATTATTCGAACTCCAAATAAAGTTGTCATGATTTTATTTGAGATTGGATTGAAGTTGTAGAAATTTATCCATGAGAACAAGAATTTGAAACACAACCGTTTTGTGGAATTTGAAATTTGAATTTTGAAATTTGAATTTTGAATTTTGAATTTGAATTTTGAATTTGAAATTTGAATTTGAAATTCGAATTTGAAATTTGAATTTGAAATTTAAATTTGAAATTTGAAATTTGAAATTTGAATTTGAAATTCAAATTTTGAATCACAGTCCAAGTAGGATTCGAATTTGTTGTAGAAAATCCGCAAGGTTTGAAATTCGAATTTGAGTTGGATTTGGAAAGGATAATCTTGTTAGAATCCTACTTGAATTTTGAATCCAAATCCCAACAAACTATGGACGAAATTTTGAGGATAATCCTCAATGGAATTTCAGTTTTTGTGGATAAGATTCAAGGGAAAATTTCAAGTTTCAATCCCAGTTGAATTTGGATTCTCTCCTCCTTGAAAAATGGTCGAAATTTTAGAGATAATCTCCTAGGAAAATTCGGTTATTTTGGATAAGGTTGAGATAAGATTCAAGCTTGAAAATCCTAGTGGAATTTTTGATTCTCCCTTATCCATAATGGCTGAATTTGTGGAGAAAATTTTCTCCTAGGAAATTTCGGATTTTTTGGTTGAAAAAAGGAGATAAAATTCTAGTTAAAATCTTGTTTAGATTTGGATTGGATTTGTCCTAAGAAAACCGAATTTTATTGTTGGATTTTCCCATGGAAAAATTCAGATTTTTTGGTTATGGATAAGGGAGAATATCTTTTCCTAGTCCAATTCGAATTCAGAGAATCACCTCATGCAGGTCTATAAATAGAGGTCCTGCCACTCCAGTTCTCTCAGACCACAGACTCTTAGGTGAGCAGGCTTATTGTTGCATAGCTCATCGTGACAATAAAGTTCTTTAGAGATCTGGGTGGTCGGAAGAAGACTAGCAGTGCTAGCATACCGATCGAGGTTCAGAGTGCCCACACACTCAGCCATTCGGAATTGGAGAATAGTAGAGAATAGTAGAAAATGCTAGTTGGTTGAAGCCTCCGGTCATTCTCCTCCTGTAAGATTGGCGTCCTTGAGGTATGAGTTTTAATTGTTGTTGGTTTATTGTATATGGCATCATGAGATATTTAACGAACTAAAAATTTTTATTGTTCCGCTGCGCCACTCTGATATGTTTTTACCGATTTATTTTCCTACACCCCCAAAATTGAAGGATCTAGGGAGTTTTACCATTCCTTGTGCTATTGGAAATAATTACTTTGGGAAGGCCCTTTGTGATCTTGGGGTCAGTATAAATCTCATGCCAATGTCAGTCTTTAGAAAGTTAGGAATCGGAGAAGCTAGGCCGACCACAGTAACTTTATAATTGGCGGATCGATCTATTACCCATCCAGAAGGAAAAATTGAAGATGTCTTGGTGAGGGTAGATAAATTCATTTTTCCTGCAGACTTTATTATTCTTGATTTTGAATTAGATAGAGAAGTACCTATCATTTTGGGAAGGCCTTTTCTAGCAACAGGAAGGACATTAATTGATGTGTAAAAAGGAGAGCTACGATGAGAGTCAATTAGGAACAGGTTACTTTTAATGTGCTCAAGGCGATGAGGTTCCCAGATGAAGTGGAAGAATGATCAATGGTGGATGTGATTGATTATGTAGTGTCAAAGAAAATTAAGCAAAGATACTATGAAGATCAGTTGAAACCCTCGTTGTTAACAGAAACAAAGAAAGCTAATGAGGAAACAGGTGCATAAACAGCTAGGGTGGAGGCAAAATCTGTCAGAGCATATAAGGAGATAAGCTTTGAACCATTGGGATTTACAGATTATGAAGTCAAAAAGCCGAGACCATCCATTGAAGAGCCACCAATCTTAGAACGGAAGCCTCTTCCTTCACACCTCCGTTATGCGTACTTAGGAGAGTCAAAAACACTTTCAGTGATAATCTCAGTCTTGTTAAATAAGGAGCAAAAGCAGAAGTTACTTGTTGTGCTGCAGAAGTTTAAAAAGGCACTAGGGTGGATAATTACAGACATCAAGGGAATTAGTCCCTCAATTTGTATGCATAAAATCTTACTGGAGGATTGCTATAGTAACTCTGTGGAGCAGCAGCGAAGGTTAAACCCCATCATGAAAGAAGTTATGAAGAAGGAAGTAATCAAATGGCTGGATGTAGGAATAATCTATCCTATTTCAGATAGTGTATGGGTCAGTCCAGTATAATGTGTGCCCAAAAAGGGAGGAATGACAGTAGTGACTAATGACAGCAATGAATTGATTCCTACTCGTACAGTCACAGGATGGAGAGTTTGTATGGACTATCGGAAGCTGAATAAGGCTACTAGAAAAGATCATTTCCCACTGTCATTTATTGATCAAATGCTAGACCGGTTGGTTGGGAAGGAGTAATACTGCTTTCTAGATGGTTATTCAGGGTATAACCAGATTGCTATAGCACCCGAGGATCAGGAGAAGATCACTTTCACTTGCCCATATGGGACATTCGCTTTTAGGAGAATGCCATTCAGGTTATGTAATACACCAGTAACTTTTCAACGCTATATGATGGCTATCTTCTCAGATATGGTGGAGCAGTTTTTAGAGATCTTCATGGATGATTTTTCGGTGGTGGGAGATTCTTTCGATGGTTGCTTGGCTAATTTGAAGCAAGTTTTGAAAAGGTGTGAGGAGACCAACCTTGTGCTGAACTGGAAAAAATACCACTTTATGGTGACTGAGGGGATTGTGCTAGGGCATAAAGTTTCAAAGAAAGGCATTGAGGTGAACAAAGCAAAGATTGAGATCATTGACAAGTTGCCATCGCCTACATCAGTTAAGGGAATAAGAAGCTTCTTGGGCCATGCAGGTTTTTACAGAATATTCATAAGAAAATTTTTCAAAGATCTCTAAGCCCCTTTGTGCATTGTTGGAGCAAAACATGCCTTTCGCGTTCGATGAGGAATGCCAACAGGCTTTTACAAAATTGAAGAAGAAGCTTGTGACAGCACCCATCATTGTGGCACCTAATTGGTCTCTTTCATTTGAACTGATGTGTGATGCTAGCGACTACGCTATAGGAGTAGTTTTAGGGCAGAGGAAAGAGAGAATATTTTACTCAATCTACTATGTCAGCAGAACTCTAACAGATGCCCAACTCAACTACACGACAACTGAGAAAGAGCTCTTGGCGATGGTATTTGCATTTAACAAGTTCAAAGCATATTTGGTAGGCACTAAGGTTGTGGTCTACACGGATTATTCAGCCATAAAATACCTCATTACTAAGAAAGATGCAAAGCTGAGGTTGATCAGATGGGTTTTATTGTTTCAGGAGTTTGACTTGGAGATAAGAGACCGAAAAGGGACTGAAAATCAAGTGGCTAATCACTTATCTAGATTGGATACAGGTGTGACAAAAAAAATTGAAGGGCCAATCAAGGAATCTTTCCCAGATGAACAACTTTTTATGATCTAACAGCTGAGTGCACCATGGCATGCTGATATTGTGAACTACTTGGTTAGTGGTCTTCTTCCGCCTGATTTGACCGCTCAGCAAAGGAAAAAATTCCTTCATGATACCAAGTTCTATTTATGGGATGAGCCATCTTTGTTCAAGTAGTGTGCAGATCAGATTCTTAGGCGTTGTGTATCAGAAGAAGAGATAGTTGGGATACTCCATCATTGCCATTCATCTCCATATGGTGGACACTACGGAGGGCTTAGAACAGTAGCCAAAATTTTACAGTCAGGATTCTATTGGCCATCATTGTTTAAGGATGCTCATACTTTTGCCAAGACCTGTGATCGGTGCCAGCATGTGGGAAACATTTCACAGAGGTATGAAATGCCCCTGAATAATATCTTGGAAGTTGAGCTATTTGATGTGTGGGGCATCGATTCATGGGACCATTTTCCTCATCCTACAACAACCAATACATCTTGGTGGCAGTAGATTATGTGAGCAAATGGGTAGAAGCTATAGCATCTCCGACAAATGATTCCAAGGTGATGGTGAGGTTTCTGCACAAGAACATATTTACACGCTTTGGAACTCCTAGAGCAATCATAAGCGATGAAGGGACTCACTTTTGCAGCAAACAGTTTGAGACCACTCTGGCAAAATATGGAGTGAAGCATAAGGTTGCTACAGCATACCACCCCCAGACAAGTGGACAAGCAGAGGTTTCTAATAGGAAGGTGAAGAGGATCCTTGAGAAAGTGGTCAACCCTTCAAGAAAAGATTGGTCAGTCAGATTAGAAGACAGTTTGTGGGCATACAGAACAGCCTACAAAACTCCTCTTGGAGCATCCCCTTAAAAATTGGTGTTTGGCAACGCATGCCATTTGCCGGTGGAATTGGAGCACAAGGTGCATTGGGCAATAGCCAAACTGGATCTTGATGCTCAAGCTGCAGGAGAAAAGAGAATGCTTATGCTTAATGAGCTAGAGGAATTCCGCATGTTGGCATATGAGAATGCAAGGATTTACAAAGAGAAAGTTAAGAGATGGCATCATAACAGGATTCTCCCACGGACATTTGAAAAAGAGCAGCAGGTTCTCCTCTTCAATTCACGGCTGAAACTGTTTCCAGGGAAATTGAAATCAAGATGGTCAGGACCTTTCAGAATTGTAGAAGTATTTCCTCATGGTGCAATGGAGCTCAAAGAAGAAAACTCAGAAAGAAAGTTTAAAGTGAATGGACACCGATTCAAACTTTATTGAGGGGGAGGGGGGTTGTTCGACAAGGAGAAGACTTCCATTTCCTTGAGAAATTCAGTACTGTAAACAACGGGGAAGTAGTCGGGCTGTCGACTATAAAACAAGCGCTTGTGGGAGGCAACCCATATTTTTTTAGTTTTCCTAAGTTGATTCTATTCTGGTTGTTTCTATTTTGATTTGTTTAGTGTTCCTAATTTGGAAATTATTTGATTTGATTATGGTGTGCATTTGATTTAAATTATTAATAAATGAATGTCTGGTGTTGATGATAGGGAGGAAAAGAATGGAGATCTCTGATGAAACAGGAAGAGAACAGGTGCTGGTGAAAGGGAGAAGATTTTTTGTTTCAATCAAAGTTCCAGTTGCTATAGCAACGTTATAAACAATGCTGCAGCAAACTGGACACCAGAAAATACAAGTCGTGCAAAAAAAAAAATCGAAAAAGAGAGAGCCACTTGGCAATCCCCCGTAAAACCCTACATTATTTTGTCTTTGGCCCACAACCGTCCTTTTCCCCACTTTCTTTTTCTTTCTGGCGGCCGTTTTCCCTTTTTCTTCTCTGAAATCCATTTTCGTTTTCTTCTCCATAACCGCCCCGCCATAACCGTGCTCTCTCCCTTAAAACTGATTCCATCACCCAATTTATTCATTCCACTATTTCCATTTTTTCTCTTCCTTTCTTTTGTTCAAACAGTCAGCCACAACAAGACCATTTCTCATCACTGCCATTCTCACTCACCCTCAAGTCGACAAAGAGCACGAAAAGGGAAGACTGAAGAGGAAAAAAGGGGAGAGCAATTTTGTCGGGTGACACAAGTAGTAAGCATCTCTATTTTCCTATCTCTTACTTGAGTTGTCACATTGTGATTATTTTGGGATTGAAATTGTGATTTGGTGAATTATGGTGTTTGTGGAAGAGAGGTTGTGTAGGATTAGGCACGGTGAGGGTAAAAGGGAATTTTGTGGGTTTAGTTAAAATATATAATAATAATAATAATAATAATAATAATATGGGGAGGAAAAGTGTAGCCCGGAGAGCCACAGTAATGAACAAATTCGTATCTGACGAAGCAGTGGAGAGATTTGAAAAATGGATGTCCAAGAAAACGGTTTATCTGGAAAAGGGATTCATGCTTAAGGATACACCAACCACGGGTTACACATAGCCAATATATTCTATAATCAACAAGCACAATTGGAGGAAGTTCTGCAAGCAACCGGGAGAAGCCATCATACCTTTAGTCCATGAATTCTATGCAAATTTTCCTGAAGGCTGGCCAGAGACTGTGGAAGTGAGAGGCGTTCAAGTGAAGTTGAGACCAGTAGACATCAACAACTTCTACGAATTGGAGGATGTAAAAGACAGTTATTTGCAGATGGTCAAAAATATAACTGAAGATCTTTTGCAAGAAGTGATCACCAATCTGTGCATAGAGGGAAAGCAGTGGACTATCTCTGCTCAAGTAGCCTACACCTTTCCTAGGAACAATCTGAAGTCAGGCCCAAAAGTGTGGTACCCTTAAAATCTAGACTCATGCCGTCCACACACATTCAGACAGTGTCTAGACATAAGGCTGTTCTCCTTTACTGCATAATCACAGGAAAACCAGTCAATGTAGGCAGAATTATGTATGAGGAGATCTGCAGCTGTGCACACAAATCGTCAGGAAATCTTTGGTTTCCATCATTGATCTCTGAACTGATTAAAAATAGTGGTGTACTCTATCACGATAGTGAAGAAAAGCTGAAGGCCTCTGGGATTATCACGCCAGCTGCAGTAACAAGGATTACACAAGAAGGATCGAGACAAACCAGGTACACTGTAGCTGAAGATGAAGAAGAAGCTGGTCCGTCCTCAAAACCCTCAGGCGCTGGCGAGGCTGCAGCATCGAGCAGTAAGACGGAGGTTCCCCTAGTAATGGCTCAAAGTCTTCAGATGTTAGAAAAAAGAATGAGCTTGCAGGAGATCCAACAATATGAGATGATGACAATGCTGCAGCAATTGAAAATGCAGTAACAGCAATACTGGAGCTATGCACAACAGAGGGACACTGTTCTTCACCAGATGTTGCAGTAGAGTTCATCCCAGCTGCCATGCCCCTTCCCTACCTTCCCTGCAGATCTTCTCAACAAAGAGACTCCTAGTTCATCAGATGAAGATTAACCACCAAGGCATCCTGCCTTTGGTCCCAGGGAGTTCTACCCTTTCCTCTCTGTTTTTCATTTTTCAGTCATTCTAAAATTTTTTTTAGAGCAGTAGGGACACTGCTAAATTTAAAGTTTGGGGGTGCTTTAGTTGCTTTGTGTCTTGTCTATTTGATTTGTTTTTATCCTGTGCTTTTTAGTGGTTTGCTACAATATAATATTCAGGGTTCATTGGTTCATTGCTATAGCATTGCTCTAAGTAGTGCTATAGCATAGTTTGTGTGAGCATTGAAATATTGCTGTAGCATTGTTTTATCTGCGTATTTTGTCATAGTTTTAACATTTTCTGTTTGATGTGATTATGCCGTTGTTTTGATGTGTTTGTGAGTTGAGTTGTTTATTTGCTTATACCCCCTGGTCTTGCAACAGTATTGTTAGAGTTACCTTTGCTACAGCATAAAAAAATAAAAATAAATAAATAAATAAATATCAAGTGATTAATTGAAGATGTCTAGCTCATAGGATAGATTAGCATGAATTGAAAATTTGTAATGTTCATCATAAGTTTACTTGGTAAATAAGAATTCTCCACTTTTGCACAAGCAGCTATGATTAGATTCTACTTGGAAAACCTAGGAAAGTTTGAACCATTGTGAGAGCTTAAGGTTTTAGAACTGGTTTTGTGAATCCCTCAAGACGAAGTTTCAAGAAACCAAGCATAAAAGGGAAATGTAGGCATTTTGTTGTAAAGGGAACTAAGTTGGGTTAAAGTTTGGGGGTTATAAAGTTCAATATTAAAAAAAAAATCTTTGGACTTATTCCACTATTCTGAATCACCTAGTAACCAGGAGTAACATGAGCCCCATGTGTACTTTTGCGTAAAACAGTGATTTGGAATATGAATAAGATAACATCTCAATCGGTGACCCTGTTAAGTAACTGGGTGTCTTTATTACAAATATTAGCATTCACGTAAAAAGACAGTGGTGACTTTAGAGATCTTTCAATAAAAAAAAAAAAAAGAGAAAATAAAATATTAATAAATAAAATAAATATACACCCCCATTTTCATCACAGAAAAGTTCCTAATTATGCCTTAGCAGCCTATTCTTCCTTGAGTGCTTGGTTGACATGTATTAGTGGAGAGGGATTTTAAAAGCCAGCTTATGAAACCATCAACTAGGTTTGATGACCAAAGTTTAGCTAGACTTGGGTGATTCAAAAATTCTCACTATAGCTGTCACACACATACTTAGGGAGAATTCGAGTTGGGAACAGGTTTATGATGAATTGAGCGAATATTTGATAAGTGTTGATCTTGAAGCATGAGCTGGATGTTTAAAGAGCAATTCAAGGATCTTAGCTTCAACATTGCATTGTAGTGAAATCAGAAACTTTTGTGTTTCTTTGATTTGTGTGTCATTATGTCATTACTCGAGGACGAGCAATGGTTCAAGTTTGGGGGTGTGATAACTCTGTTATCATAGCTGTTTTCAAGACTAAAAGTATGCTTGGTCCAATGAGTTTTTAGTGATTTATTAGTTTTCTATAGCATTTCTAGTGTCATATGCAAAATTTTATTTTAGATTGATGAATTTAGATTTTCAAGTAAGTTGTTAATGTTTTGAAGTATTTTTCAGATTTGAAATGTTAAAGGCTTTTTGGAAAAGAAATTTTATGTTTTGGATAAGAAGGAAATGCAAGATTGGAGCAAAACAGTAAGGATGCTTGATTTCAGGTGATGCTGCAGCATTGCAGGAGTAACTGGGCAGAGATTAATGAACTAGGTTGATAAGTTAAAGCATAGCTGGCAATATGTGTAGTTGCTGACCTGAGGCAGAAAAAGACAAGCAAGTAAGCTGTCTCTCACTAAAGAAACCAAGTAAAATCTCAGCCTTTGGATTGGAGACATATGTCCATTCCTCTTTTACCCTAGCATTTAAAAAGGACATTTTGCCTTTAGCTAAGAATAGTGACGGCAGACAAGCAGCGTGTGAATCGAAAAAAGGAGAGAAAAAAAGGACAGGTTCAAAGAAGGAAAGGAGTACACAGAAAAAGGAAATGGATCTTCGGCCATTTCCGGAAGAGGTAGCTAGAAGTACCACGATCAACATCGTGTGCTTGACAACTTCGTTTGTTGCCTTTTCCAATTTATTTTTGGTTGTATTTTCACTCTTTCTCTTCTTGGATAATGTCTAGATTCGCTGAGTTTTTCTGTGGACAAACAGCCATGAACTAAATTTACTTTTGGCTAGGATGATAAAGTACTCAAACTTGTAATTAAGAAGTGAATGCTTAGCTTGCTATTTTAATGTTAATCAGTTCATTCAATATTAATTTACTTGGTTATTTTGTGTTCATTGACTGGCGATCTCGAGCATAAAACTGAGATTTTAATCAGTTGGAAAACTGATTGGAATTGGATAGGTATTGAATGATGTGTATTTGGTTAGTTTTGTAAAAAGAACTAGCTAAATTTTGCAAGTTAAGCAGGAATGCATATTTGCCTCACATAACCGATTATGAACGTGATCTTAATTTGACTTCATATTTTATTTTGGCATAGGAATATGTTAAATATAAAAGAAAGAGGTAGAAGCATAAGTAATTCGAAAGAATCTTGTGAAATATTAAATTTTAGGTTAATTGAGGAACATTGTTGTAGCATACATTTACAGATTACAAGGGAGGGGAAATTGATTCTCAGTCAATTCATTTCAGTTTGGTTGTTAATCTGTTCTTTTTAATACACACGTTGTTTACATATTTTTATTTCCTGGTATCGCGTTAGTTATATTTCATTATAGCTCATTATTAAATTTTGCAATTACTTGGTTTAACTTTTCCTTAAGATTTTTAGTGATAACAATCTCTGTGGGATGATACTTTACTCATTCACTATATTATTTGAGCAAACTGTACACTTGCAGAAAATTCCCATCAATTACAATGAAAAAATAAGATACAAATAGGCATAAAAAAGTAAGAGCTAGAACATTAGTCATTGAAAAACTAATGGGTCGTTTAGTAAATATATTACATTCACATTTAAATGCGATGTGTGTTTGGATAAAAAGTATTTGAATTGTATTTTAGAGTTGAAAAGTTAATGTGATTAGAAAAAAAATAAAAAAAATGAGATAGAAAGAGAATATGACGTAAATGAAAAAAAAATTATTTTCAAATTATTTAAAAATAATAAATATATTTGAGATACTATTAAAAAACATTATATTTGAACGTAAAACTTTAACGTTTGAATGAAAATTATATTGTGTTTAAACGTAATGTGAACACAATACTATAAACAAATGGGGTATAAAACAAAATTTCCAAGCCTAAACCAAAGAACAAGACAAAAGGACACGCACAAAAAGACAAAAGGAAAGAAAAACAGGAAAAATCCATCAATGAAAAAAACGAAAATAACAAATGATTGGTACGAAAAGAAAACGAAGATCAAAAAATTCCAAATATATAAAAACAAGAAGAGGAAAAAATATAGTAAAAAAAGGGAAAAAATTAAGTAGCAAGTAAACAAAATTCGGAAAAAAACATGTAAGAAGGCAAGGGAGAGCAAGGAATCAGATAAAAGGGGTGAGGGAGAAAAAAAAAGAGAAAAGAAAAAAGAAGACCTTAAACTACCATGAAAAGAGGCAAGAGAAAGCAAGAGAGCAGGGAGAAGAGAGAGAAAGGGAAGGGGGAAAAGGGGGTGAATAAGAGCAAAAAGAAGTAGGGTGTAGAAGAAGAAAAAAAGAAAAACCCCAAATCACCATGAAAGGAGGTGAGAGAAATCAAAGAAGTAGGGTGGGAAAGAAGGAGAAAAAAGGGAATTGAAAAACACAATGAAAAAGCAAGGAAACCAAGAGGAAGGGGGAACCAGAGGAAAAAAAAAAAAAGGAACCAACAAAACCCTAAACCACCATGAAAAAAGGTGAGACCAAGCAAGGAAGTAAAAGAAAAAGGGGGGAGGGAAAAAGGAACTGGAAAAACAAATGCAAAGGGGACCTAGGGTTTCAAAGCCAAATGACCAAAAAGCCTACACTGAACAAAAGAGAAGGAGAAGGGAAACAAGGGACAAACCTATAAATTCAAGAAAAGAGGCATTCAAAAGACCAAATAACCGATGCCTCAAGCCAAGCCTATCAACAAATTCAAGGGCAAATTTGAAAAGCCAACTTCAAAGAGTACCCTAAAAGACCAAGAAATCAGTGTCTCAACCCAAGCCTAATAAAAATTTAAGAGCAAATCTATAAAACTAAAACTTGGGGAAGCACTATTTAATAAAACAGTGAATTGGGATTCTACTTTAATATATAAAATTATATATATTATTTATTATCATTCTTGCTTCTAAAACTAAAGCTTTAAATGGATGGATTCATAGACTATAATAATAATTTTTTAATATTTTTTTATTTTTATTATTAATTTTTTTAAAATTTTATAATTTTAATACTCTCGACCTTTTGTTTAAAAAGGGAAAGATCTCGTTTGTGCTTTGCTATCTTCTAAAGTTAACAAACGAATGTGTCTTCTAAGTAGGGGTAAATATCGGGTAAGTTAGGTGGGTTTTTGAAAATTTTCAACCCACCCAATCAAGTTTTGGTGGGTTGATTTCAAATTTAACTCACCAAATTAACCCAAAATTTAAAATCAACCCACCCAATTAAATTTTGGGTGGGTTAATCAGGTTGAACATAATAAAAAAATAAAAAAATAAATATGGCTAAACATTCAAACTAAAACAAGAAATATATGAAAAGAAAGATATCTTTCAGTATAATATTAGTATTATAAAACTCCAAAATTATCTCATAAGTTATAAACCGATATACAAATAAAATATGTGAAAAACAAGTTTAAATATAAAAGTTGTAAACTAACAAACAAATAATAATAAAATTTCATGCAATATAAAATATAACTAGTTGTCAAGTAATTAATGTAAAATACAAGACAAATACTATATATTATGAGGTATGAAATATATTTATTTTTACATATTAATAGATTGAGTGTATTCAGATTAAGTTGGATATAAAAAAACTTAACCCAAACCCACTCAAGTAATAGTCGAGTTGGGTGGATTAAGTTGATATTTTGATCAGGTTGGTCGAATTTAGGTTATAATGGGTTGAATTTAGTGGGTTTGTCAGATTCTTCGGGTTGTTGGTTTTTTTTTTCATCCCTACTTCTAAATTAGCAAGCAAATATGTCGTTTCTCCATATAAACGACATCATTTTAAAAAATAAATAAAGATCTGTCATTTCTTTCCATAGACGAATCTAAAACAACAAGCAATACGCAGTTTGTCTAGATGTACGACATCAAAATCTAGAAAAACTTTTAAAAGAGATGGTGTTTGTTTTACGTTGGAAGACATAAAACTGTAAACGACAAATTTGAAAAATAAACCATGTGCCGTTGTTGTTTACTACTTTACTCCGAAGGCACCGAATTATCAACCATGAACAACATAAACGACATGTCGTTGTTTACTTAGACGACATTAAACTCTTAACTACAAACTACACAATTTTTTAGGGGCAAGCTACAACTCGTTTAGAAATATAAACGTACGGCGAACTTTTGAAAAATAAAACTACGTGTCGTTTTATGTTGAAGGAAACAAGAGCTTAATTCACAGACAGTTTGCTGTTTTTTGAAGAGGAAATTTCCTAAATACGTTTGCGTCGTTTTCCTTTTTCCGGATACAGCATATACCGGGAAAATAACATGTCGTTTTCTCTCAATAAACGCTCGTTTTCTTTGTAGATAAGTGTGAACAAAAAATAGTGAGCCATTATATATTGAAACGACAACAAATTTATTTAACTTAACTTATTTTTTAAATAAAAATAAACATATAATCATTTGAATCAGTTTACAACCATTGATTATATCCTCACTGATACTTTTTCTTTTTAATAACTAAAAAATAAAAAACGACAGCAAATTTAAACAAATATCACAAAAAGCATATACCTAATACCTTCTTTTGAAAAGACATGTGATTGATTCGTTCGTGTGTTAAGGTAAGTTCTTCGCTTTTTATTTTTAATATAAATTACTTAGTGACGGAGAAATCAACCCTTTTATACTATAATGATGTTAAATATAAAACTGTCATTGAATTATCTCCATAATCGCGTGTGTTTCTAGTACCGTCTATGTGATTAAGGAAAAAACTATACGCACACATCTATGTGACTGTATTTTTTGGAATTGGGATGGTAACTTTGTTCATTTGGACGTCATTTTGTATATTTTTTTTCTTTTAAAGTTGTTTTGAAAATAAGTTTCAGAAAAATATTATTTAAAGTGAAAAAAATATAAAAATTTAAATACTTTTTATAAAAAATTATTATTATGGATATTATTTAGTTTCTCTTAAAATTTTATATAATTTAAAAAAAATCATTTCACTTGAATTTATAAATACAAAATTATAAATTTTTAAAATTTAAAATTTATTAAAATATTATTAATATTGATATTATTTAGTTTCTCTTAAAATTTTATATAATTTAAAAAAAAAAGATTTCACTTGAATTTATATATAAAATTATGAATTTTTAAAATTTGAAATTTATTGAAATATTTTAGATATATAAATGATGAAAAGTGATTGCAAAGTAAAAAAAAAAAAAAAAGTAGTTTTGGTGATTTTTTGGGTTCCAAACGGCCCCTTAGGTTTTTTTTTTTTTTTTTTTGTGGTGAATTGCCCATTTCATAGATGCAGTGTATGTATATGTATTATTTATTAGGGATACAAATATAAAATTCCAAAAAAGAAAAAGACAACAACGCAAATACACAAAACATAAGGGACCAAATCTTGTAAGATCTCCGTCTCTCCCTCTCTCTCTCTCTCTCTCTCTCTCGCCTGCAACAAAAAAATCGAGAACTCCTTCAGACTCCCAAAACCAAAATCAGACCCACTCTCACTCCTCGCTGCTCTCTCTTTCTCTCTCCTCAAATCCACCGGAATCTAACCCTAATCCCCTTCCTCTCGTCGTCTCCGACCACTCTCTGGCGACTATGACCTGAATTTCATCTATACGGATCGAGAGAAACCACAGAGGAAGGAGAGAGAGAGAGAGAGAGAGAGAGAGCGATGCCGCCGTCGCATTCCGATCTGGACCGCCAGATCGAGCACCTGATGCAGTGCAAGCCGCTTGCGGAGGCGGAGGTGAAGACGCTGTGCGAGCAGGCGAGGGCAATCCTGGTCGAGGAGTGGAATGTGCAGCCGGTGAAGTGCCCCGTCACCGTCTGCGGAGACATCCACGGCCAGTTCCACGATCTCGTCGAGCTCTTCCGGATCGGCGGCAGCGCTCCCGATACCAATTACCTCTTCATGGGCGACTACGTAGGTCAGTCTCTCGATCGATTCGCCTTTCCTCTAATATCGACACTCTTTTTCCCTTTTTTTTTTTTTTTCTTGGCTCGGATTTTGTGTGATTTCTTGGAAGATATGGAGATTTTTGCGGAACTGGAAATGCAATTTTCCGAAGCTTGATTTAGCTTCTGGATTTGAGAAGTTAACAAATTCAATGATTGTAGAACTTGGTGGTAGTCCTATTTTGGGGATTCGTACTGAAATGATTACAAGAAATAGTTGCAGTGTAGAAATGAAGCTTTTAACAGTGCGAATTTACATGTTATTGCTGAAAAAGCTGTGATAAACTAGCTTTCGGTGCGGTTTGGTAGCAAATAGAACATAGAATGCTGATAATGTGTCTTAATTTTTCTATGGAAAGCCCAATTGCTGATTGGAAGATGAATTTTTCTTTTGCATTTGCTTGTGTTAAAATTTGATTTTCCTCTCAAGTGACAATTCAACTAGATAATTAAGTTTTAATCGGGGAGATTCGTTTTTATGTTTTCGTTCAAGGGGAATAAATAGGATATTTGAATAGTGGGAACTGGGTAGAGGTATGAAGGTTGATGGAGAGTCTCTTTCAAAATCTCTTTGGGATAAGCTGAGTTGACGGTGAAATATTTTTCTTATGGTTCTTTTGCAACTAAAAGAATACCTTTAATCCATGTGAAGGGCTCTAACTTATGAATGGGTCTATTTACTCTGGACTTGTGAAATGACGAGTTTTATTCGATTATTTTCTTGGCACAACCTTTAGAATGTCTTTAATAAGTTTTCAGCTATTTCTCTATGTGTTTTTAACTAATGCAGATCGAGGATACTATTCAGTGGAGACTGTCACGCTTCTAGTAGCTCTGAAAGTACGTTATAGAGATAGAGTCACAATTCTGAGAGGAAATCACGAAAGCCGGCAAATAACTCAAGTGTAAGACTCTATTCCTTCCAAGTTCACTCTGTTATTTAAGTATCCTTAATGAATAAACCCACCCCTTTTTTGCGTATAATGGGGACACTTCTTTTCCTATTAAGTGGTAATTGATCATGTGTGAAACTACCATATAGAGAGTTCTGTTTGATTTTCCCAATAAAAAAGAGGATTGACCCGATGCGTAGAAAAGTAATCAAGACAATACCATTTTTTTTACTTGCTTTCAGGTATGGTTTTTATGACGAGTGTTTAAGGAAATATGGAAATGCTAATGTGTGGAAGTACTTCACTGACCTTTTTGATTACCTGCCCCTTACTGCCTTGATTGAGAGTCAGGTTTGTTCTCCATAGTTTTTCCCTTCGACATTGCTCTCCTTTTATCTCATCTGACGAGCATTTGGGTTTCAATGTGTAGATCTTCTGCTTGCATGGTGGGCTCTCTCCCTCTTTAGATACTTTAGACAACATTCGTGCTCTGGACCGGATACAGGAGGTAAACAAAAAGTTTCCAGTAGTAAATTAGGAAAGTTTATCAATCGTGGTTCATTAAGCAATCTTTTCATTAATGCATGTATGTTGCCTTGTAATTTTAATCTCCGTTTTTTTTTTTTTTTTTTTCATCATTCGTTGCATGGAGTAGGTTCCTCATGAGGGCCCAATGTGTGATCTGTTGTGGTCGGACCCAGATGATCGTTGTGGTTGGGGAATCTCTCCTCGGGGTGCAGGATACACATTTGGGCAGGACATTGCTGCCCAGTTTAACCACACTAATGGGCTCACTCTTATCTCGAGAGCTCACCAGCTTGTTATGGAAGGCTATAATTGGTGTCAGGTTAGTGAATTTTACACACTTTCTTTGTTTTGTGCTTCGGGAGTATGTTTGTGTTGAGATTTGTTGAACTATTTGTAGGAGAAGAATGTTGTCACGGTGTTTAGCGCTCCAAACTACTGCTACCGATGTGGAAACATGGCTGCAATTCTTGAGATTGGGGAGAATATGGGGCAGAATTTCCTTCAGTTCGACCCAGCACCACGTCAGGTTGAGCCTGATACCAGTCGCAGAACGCCCGACTATTTTTTGTAATCCCCATCACATTAACTTTCCGAGCAGTGGCAATTTTTGTTGCGTTGTGTCGTGTTTTTTTGTAGATTTATCTTGCAGGAAAAAAAAGAGTTTTGGTGTTTAATTGAGGAAGAAACAGCAAAAATGTTGGTATCATTGTTATGTTGGTTAATATTGTTCCCTTGTCAAGTCCAGATGAGTTTATAGAAATCACCGTTATAGTTCAGAGATGCCTCTTTGTCTTGTATTAGAAAGGCTCACGAAGACAAGAATAACAATTTATCTTTCACAATTAGCTACATTCTTTATAAAAACTGTTAGATTTGTTTTAGTTATGTACGGAATTTAATTAATTATCAAATTAGGGCTCATTTAGTGCAAGGTTTTGAGCATAGGAATTTGGATTAAAATTAGAATGAGTTGAATCATAAAATAAACTTTGTGCTTGGTGTTCATGTTTGAGTTGGAAGATTTCATCTTGAGTTACAAGTATATAGATGATGAAAGTTAGGTTTGAACTTACATTGAAAATTATACTTTCTTATACTTTTTCATATGGTTGATTTTTTTTTTTTTTTAGTATAAGAGAAGATTTATAAATAGTATTTTTTAGTTTAAAATACTGTGTAAATCATAAACTCTTTGACTTGAAATGAAATTGCGAACTAAACGATGTATTGAGTTTAAAATCAATTTTTTGAGCTCGAACACTACAACTAAATGAGAACTTAATTATATTATTGAAAGCATAAAT
The DNA here is from genome assembly GCA_035233585.1 of Antiaris toxicaria. Classification (NCBI taxonomy): domain Eukaryota; kingdom Viridiplantae; phylum Streptophyta; class Magnoliopsida; order Rosales; family Moraceae; genus Antiaris; species Antiaris toxicaria. The sequence continues at coordinate 7,836,261 of CP141155.1, forward strand.
AAATAATAAACATAGGTAATTTAACGAGGTTGAATTATACCTACTTTTCAGGGTTACATTTAAATATCTAATAATCCATTAACTTTTAAAAAGTTACAAACTATTAGGTTTTATATAGTCTAAAGACTCCTTTTTCTTATTGTTATTCGTCGTTTTTCATTTAGTTAATGAATCTATTTAATGAGAGCCCCTCAATTTCTGTGTTAAACTCCCTTAAACTGAAAATAACCTTTCTTGAAGACTTGAAATTCTTCTTCTAAAGAATGATAGAACAAAATGTCTCCTTTTGAATATCTCAGTTTCTTTTTCTGAAAAACTTACAAACAAAAACTCAAAAGCCAGATATATTATCTAAAAAACATATGAAGGTTAAAAGCCAGGTTTATATACTAAAGCTTAGGGGTTGCTTTTCCTTGTTTAACCAAAAAATTTATTAAATGCAAAGCTAACCTTCAATGTTCAGCTTTTAATTGTTTATATAGTGTATATAATCCTTATGTCAACAGGAAGAATAATCCAATAAGGATTTATTATGTTAATCCAAAACTCAAATTTGCACCTTTGTCAATCATAATCTAAGTAGGATTTTGGTTTTATCTTTAGTAATTTCAAACTCCAATTGATCTTTAAATTTTTTCAGTTTGACTCTTTTTTAGCTTCTAAAATCTATCTTGAATTTATCTACACAATTTTCCTAATTCTATTTAAACTCAAATTACATTATATACTTAGACTTAAATGTTGTCATGAGATGTCAATACTAAAATACCTAATAATCTTTTCCTTTGGTATCCTTTTGACAAAACACACATATTGACTGAAACAATTGAACGAAAAACTAAAAATGTTAGGAATGCTCGGAAAAGATATTTTAATATATTTTATTTATTTTTTAGACTAATTAATAATATATTATAGATTATTCATTACATTACTATATGTTTTCATTCTATTTACATGTTAATATAAATGAGAGCAATATGGCTCATTGACTGATTATTGTTAAATTATTAGAATATTGTATATAATTGCCTTTTGTATGCAAGAAGATAATGTTCTACAATAAGTAATCTAAATTTATAGTCTGTAATCTATAGGGTTAGAGTGAACATCTAACTCATATTAAGGTTATTATGTTGTCTAAAACCTATTGGAGAAACTGTTGTCTTGACTGTCTGGAGTATTTGACTCCCGAGTAGAGACATAGATATGTATTATACTGGGATTAAAATGTAATTAATCTACATAATCTGTTTGAGTAGATTAATTCACTTTCAATATTTATTATGCAATAACCATAATTCTGAGTAAGTAAATGACTTTATGTATATGATTTGTGTACTTTGATGTTCCAAAGGCTAAAGTGTCCTCGAAAAAGTAAGTTTATAAACCGGTTCGTTGGATACATGATTTGTATCTGATGGAAGGTTTGCTTATAGATATAGAATTATAACTCTAATAAGAAGTAAATGTTATCCTCTTAATTGCATTATACTAGATATAAAAATGAATAAGGTCTTGGATTATTTGCTCGGCAAACGATTTCTTATTCAAATATAGTGAATAAACATTTTCTTAATCGAGTGTATAATGGATCTTTAAGATAGCATGGTCAAAAGATTGAATGGACTTTGACCTAAGGTTGATCACGAATATTATATGAGGGTATTACATATATAATTAGGTCATTAAACGATGGCTATTCACTGGCTTGCGTAATTCGATATATAGTTAGGAGTGCGATTTTAGGTTTATAGTGGTATGACTCTGAAATTAATAATTATTTAATGAGTTTATTCGGTATAGAATAGTAGTTACATAGATTATTGAAGCCACTATTATATATATAATTGGTTTTTTTTACTAACTCTGCATTATTCCTTAACAGATGGTAATTGATTGAGGTATTTTTATGACTTGTATTCTTGCACCTAGTAAAGAGGAAAAATCTAGGTCATCAACACTTGGTGTAGGCGGTTTTTATATGCAAGGGTAAAACAATAATTTTATTTTATTTTAATTTGTATAAATATTTATTTGGAAGATAAGATTTGAAATTTAAATTAATTGTATTTTAAAATGTAAATGAGAGATTGATTTAAATTTTAAATATCTTATTTAAATAAATATTAAAAATTGAAAGATTATCCTATTTGAATTTGAATTGAACAAAATCTTATACTTAATTCGCTAGGCTGGCTTTTTCTTGTGTGTATTTGAAGACAAAATTTTCTCTTAATTTGATTTTGTTTTGAATGACTATTACATAATTGTTTATTTCAAATAAAATTGTCATAATTTTATTTTAAATTTAAACTGAATTTATAGAACATTATAATTTTTTAATTCAAATAAAGCTACTATGATTTTATTTTGAATTTAAACTGGATTTATGAAATATTATCCTTACAGTCAAAATCACAAGATTTGTTAAGTCTGAAATTTGAATCAAATATTTAATCCCATGCCTATAGGTGGATGAATTTTTTGGGTCATATCCTTAGGGAGAAATTCGGTCATTGTGGAAGGAGGAGAGAGAAAAATCTTTTCTAGAGTCTTGTTCAAATTCTAAAAGTCACCTAGTGCATTTTTTATAAATAGAACTCTTAAGACTCCTATATTTTTTTGTACCACTGATTCTTAAGTGAGTAAATTTACTGTTATATTTCTCACTCATAATAATAAATTCTTTGAGATCTAGGTAATTAGAAAGAGGCAAGGTACACAGAATACCAATTAAGGAACTGAGTGTCCACATACTCCACCGTTTGGATATTAGAGAATAGTAAAGAATGTTACTTAGTTATAAAGATTGTTATATAATTTATTATATATAACAACATAAGTTATTACGATTTTTAAAAAAATTTTAGAATTCCACAGCGTATGATTTTAATTTTTCCTATAAAAATTAAAATAAGTATTGAATAAATAAAAAACATACCAAGTCTTCATCATGTAACAAAGGTCTCCGTCATGTAGTGTGGAGTAAAATCAAATATATACCTTGAGCAAATAGAGATTAAACCAATATTCCAAATAAGTTAACCATCATCTCATCATCAAGTAGTTAACCATCATTCAAAGGTTTCATAAATCTCAAAATATCATCAATAAAAGATAGCATAATATTACTCATCTCATCTCATCCTTTTTGTCAAAATAATTACCAAAGAATATAAATCAATTTAAAGTTGAGGGCTATATACCTATATCACAACACAAACAAACTTGTTAAAGTAAATTTCTCTCCCTTAATATTTTAACTTCTCTATTAATATCTCTACCTTTTGAAAAATAATCCAAAGTATATTAGAACACCAATAAACCATAGGGGAGTGCTCTTTAATATCTTTTACTCCCCTTAAATATAAGCATCAGTTGTGGTGGGATACATTCAATCAACTAAAATAGATAGTCAAGCTTTCACATCAAGAGATTTAATAAAAGCCTTCATTGTAGCTTCCATATGAGTAATTTATCCCATCAAGTGGTGGAGAGTATGAAGTTGAACCTTTTTTTCATAGAAGATCCATGCCTGTAACAGATCAGGTCCAAAATCTCACTAAACAAATGTTAATGACCTACTTTGATACTAATTGTTAGATCTGTTTTTAGTTATTTACCAAATTTAATTAGGTACCAAATTAATTAAATCATTAAAAGCATAAATAAATATTGAACATAGGCAATTTAATAAGGTTCGGTCATACCTACTCCTTGAGACTATGCCAAATGTTAAATAATCCATTAATTCTTAAAAAATTACAAGATAAAAACTAAAACTCCCTCTTCTTGTTGTCGTTCGTTATCTTGCACTTAATTAATGAATCTATTCAATAAGATCCCCCTCAACTTCTGCGTTAAACGCCTTTCAATTGAAAACGTCCTCACTTGAAGACAATAAATTCTTCTCCTAAAGAATGGTAAAACAAAATATCTTCTCTCAAAAATCTTAGTTTTTCTCTAAAAAAACTCACAAATAAAAACTCAAAATCCACATATTTCTTACGAAAAAGCACATAAAGCTCAAAAGCTAGATTTATACACTAAAACTCAGGTGCTATTTTTTCCTCTTCTAACAACAAAATTTATCATATGTAAAACCCACCTTCAATGTTCAATCTTTGCTCATTTATATAGTGTATACAATTCTTATCTCAATAGGAAGCATAATCCAATGAAGATTTGTTGTGTTTATCCAAAATTCATGTTTACATCTTTGTCAATTATAATTCAAGCAGGATTTTGCTTTTATTTTTAGAAATTTAAACTCTAATTGATCCTGAAAATTCTTCAATTTGACTCATTTTCAGCTTTTGAAATCTAATTTGAATTTATTTACACAATTTTCCTAATTTTACTCAAATTCAATTTGCATTATAGATTTAGACTTGAATGTTAGTGTAAGATATTAATATTAAAATACCTAACAAAAACAATGTTTGCTATTTAGATGAGGCATGGGTTTTACTGCAATTTGAGAAATGAATTGTGGAATATCTGAAAAGTTCAATTACATTTTATCAGATAAAGCTCAAAGCGTTTTGTTATATGTATTATTCTCTTCTAATCAGTTATATGATTATACGTTTGCCCTTCTCCTCGTTAGTTTACAATGATCAATGTAAAGAGGCTATAAATATAGGATAAATTTATGTTAGAATCCAATTTTTATCATATCAATATTTTAATTATTAGATTAATTTTTTAACGATGTGATTTATTAATACAAAAATTAAAAATTTGTTATTTTAATTATTGAATTAACTTCTGTCTATCTGATTTACAAGTATTTATATTAAAAATTTGTAACCACCGCCTAAAAATGCTCTCTTTCAACTACATACACTTGAAAAGTTAATATAACTCAAAACAATATCATGTACCGATGAGATGAAGTAGAATTGTTATCATAAATTTTGTCATATATATAATGTTAAAAATAATGTTATTTTGTGGAGGCCATTGCTTTTAGAAAGGATTTATTTAAGCCACTTAGTCCGATGTTGAGTTGCTATTTACCAAAAACAAGGTCATTTACTCGATTCCCCAGTCAAATTTATTGTTGTTAAACAGTCACAATTGGCATCAATCATTGCACCACTCTAAATTCCTTACAGGCTTTAAAATTTTGGTATTTTCTAGGGTAAGAGAACACTTTACAAGGTTTTAAAAATTGGAACTTTGTCACAAAGCTGGCAATTGCTTTTTGTCTTTCCAACTAATGTCCCTCTCTCTACATGTGATAGTATAACAAGGATAATTCTATAATAAGGTGTGAAAAATACCATGTATCAGTAAGCCTCTGTTTAAGAAACTATGAACTTTGTATGTTATTTTTATTTTGATGTAATATTCAGAAACTTGCATTATTAGCTCCTAATAATAAAGAATCTTCCTTCTTTTTGGTGAGTATATATATATATATTTGTAATTATAATTCCACACAAAAAGAAAACAAAAAGTGTCACAGATCATAGATGTTAAGGGGACCATCCCAACCCTTTTAAAATAACACCATGAAACCAACCTATCACTTCTTATCCATTAACAAGAAAATAGCTGTACAAAGTAGATCTATCTTTTGGTACCATCTGTAACTCTGAATGAGACACCCATCTTCCACTCTTTTCCAACTCTATGGGAAGCTCGTTTCTGTCATCAAAATCATTTTAACACATATGTTAGTATTCGAAATATTTTTATTGCTCTTCTATGTCAATAATTTTTTCTAATCATGCCAGACTAGATAGTGAAATTATATGTTTGTCATGTCCGTAAATGTGTGTCCATGTTTTTTTTTTTTTTTTTACCTGTCTCCTTGTCCATGCCATTTTCACACAAGTTGTCTCCATTCCCAACTGGCGATGAAACAGATTCGTCGAAATCATGCCCGAATCCCCCGTTGGCCTCTCTGTCGTCAAAGCTCACGGGGGAGCTGCCTATTTCAGTTCTTCCACTGTCGGAGTAGTATGAAAGTGTTTTAGGCTCTTGTTCATCATCATCAGCACCATCCTCTCCCTTGATGCACCCGTACTTCTGTTTATAAGCCTCGAGCTCGGCCTCTAAAGCCTTGATTTCGTCCTCTCTTTTGATGAGCAATTCGTTTGTCTCTTGTAGAGCCTCTTGGTCATACTCAAACTGTTCTTCCATCATCCTCTGGTACTGCAAGGCCTCCATCTGCACAGCAGCTTTCTCCGCCTGCAGCCGCGTAATCATGGCCATGGCGTTGTTTGCAGCCACGGCGGAGGCGCTCCTCTCCTCGTCCAGCTCCATGTATAAGGCCATCAGTGACTTCCTGTCCAAGCGAACCTGCTTTTTCAAGCCATGCAAAATGGAGTCTATGTCTGAGTCGTTTGTCGTTGGATTCACATTCCCCTCCATGGACTCTGAGGCCAACTCTGTCTTCTCTAGCGGCGATTTCCTCGAGATCCTCGTGCCGAGCCTCGGACTGTTTGAAGCTGAATCTGTGAGTGGGATTCCAAAAAACCGGTTTCCTTTAACGAAACTTGGGGTCTTGTTTGCTTCATCATTCAAGTCATCAGCTTCCGTTAGCAATGGCGCCATTGCAGCTTTGACATCCTCCCTCACTAGTGCAAAATCCATGCTACTAAATTAGTATTAATGGTTATAAATTATCACAAATAACTCGTGCAAATCTTAGTAGGAAAAACACAAATAAACAAGCTAGGATTATGAGGGATCGGATTAGGTGACTAGAAAAGAAACCCAGTGTTTGGTGCATGATTAGAATGGGAAATCTGGTCAATGGACAACTTATTCAGTCAAAGCGCATACCCAACACACAATCTCTATATATCTTTAAATTCATACCACAACAAAATTATGGTTCGGATTTCTATCATGTTAATCAAGCTTATTCATACTTGACAAAATTTTTAGTTAATCAAGTATATTTATACATAACAAATTTTAAGTTCTAAAATTTATGATAGAAATCTAAAATTAAGAATTTTGTGATATTCAAGAAAATTTATTTGTATTCTTGAATTTTGTGATATTTATTTTCGTCTCGGTTTAAGTTCAATCTACCAAATAAGACTTGAAGATACAAGTTTAAAGAGAAAAAAGAAAAAAGAAAAAAGAAAAAAGAAAATCTTAGTTTTGATTAAAAAAAATTGTAGTTTAAATATCATATTATAATATCTATATTTTATTTATAAATGATGCTAAATAATATTTAAGTCTTTTAATATTATTTTTTAAAAGTTTAATAGTTGAAATTTAAAAGTTCTAAATCCAGTTTTAAATTATTAGATTTTAATAGATATAAGTTAATTTTATCCTCCTTTTTTATGTAGCGTTTGGTAAATCTATTACGTTTGTATTATGTTTGTATTACATTTAAAAGATAATACATTAAATGTATTTTATATTTGGATAAAAGTGTATTTAAATTGTATTTTAAAATTAAAAAATTGATGTAATTGGTAAAAATAGATTAAAAAAGTGAAATAAAAAGAGAATATGATGTAAATGAAAAAAAAATTTATTTTTAAAATATTTTATAATAATAAATATATTTAAGATATCATTAAAAAAATATTATATTTAAATATAAAATTTTTATATTTAGATAAAAATGGTATTGTATTTAAGCGAACTTCAAATGAGAAAGTAAAACATCAACCATACGCCCGTTAATATTGACCTTTTTATTTTTCTGGTGTTTAAAAAGTGCACCACCGAAAAGCAAAGCAAAACTAAAAGCTTGAGCTCCAAGTAACAAACGTAAAAGCACGATTATGTTCAACTCACACTTCTCCTGCGACGATCCGCTCTCAAACTCGGCGACCTCAGAGTCATTCTCCGCCATAAGCTTGAGCTCGCCGTTGCTCCTGTGCCTTGGAAACGGTGCCCGCGGCGACGGCGTCGGCGCCTGCGAGAGCGTCAAAGCCGAGCTTCCCCCAATCCCAAACTGCCTCCCCTTTGGATTGTTGCCACTCAACGCCTTCTTCGCCGCCGCCGCCGTCTTCTTCAGCGCCTCCCCGCAACACGAGCACCCCATACCCTCACTCTTCTGAATACTACGGTCGTCGTGGTCGTCGTCGACGGAGCATTCGAGGTCCTTCTGGAGAATGCCGACAAGGGACTTGTAGGTGTCGCAGCAGTCGGAGTCGTTGTTCTTCTCGGTGGCGAAGGAGAGGAGGCAGGACTCGCACATGCGACGGATGTCGGAGATGTTCTTGTGGCTGTGGCAGTAGGCGAGGGAGGAGACCTCCTTCTTGTGGCCCTCGCAGACGGAGTCGTTGAAGTAGAAGTTGCGGTCGCGGTGGACGAGGACATGGTCGATGCGGGTGCAGAACAGGCACGGGATCTGCAGCCCGAACAGCTTCGCGAACTCATTCGCCGCAAAGGCGAGGAAGCCGTCGATGAAGAGGAGGACGATCAGGATCCATTCGAGGACGGCGTAGAGCACGAAGTGGGGGAACTTGCCCACCTCCTGTTCGACGAAATGAATGAATGAACGCTTTGCCATTGTTTTCTTCTTATTTTACCTTCTTTTTGTTGGGAGTTTTCGGGTTGTTATGATGGTTGGGCAAAAGGGCCGTTGAGAAAGAAGATCATGACCGTGGCGGTGGCAATGGCAATGGCGGTGGCGGTGGCGGTGGACGACCTAGATCATGACCTTTTTTCTCTCTGGTGTGGTGTTTCTGAAGGGAAGAGGAAGAGAGAGAAGGGTGTGGGAGAGATTGGGTTGAGGGGGTCAAAATGTCAAGGTTTTTGGGGGGAGAAAATTTTGGGTGGTGGGATTGGTGTTGATATTTATGGTAAATTTGATTTGGCAGAAAAATTGAGGCTGATGATCTGGGAATGGGGGCTACGTAGTATGCATGTACCTGAAATAACGGTCTACCATGCAAAGTCTACAACCAACTGGATAAAAGGGAAGACTTCATCCTTTTTGGAAGGCAAAGTAATAATTTATTCCGAGTTAATTTCATAAATGATCCCTGAATTTTAGCATTTATCGTGCTTTGACACCTGATTTTCACTTTTACATATTACAAAACGACCCTAAACTACTATGACGTTTCATATTTAGCCCCTCTTCAGGATTTCTGTTTACTTTGGTAATAGGTAAAATGATTAAAAGAGGCCATATGTGGAGGAAGAGTCGGTGTTTCTCGAATCAGGACATTTTTTTATTGACAGAAAACAAATGGAAGAAATACATGACAAGATGCAACAAAAACAGACTTCCTTATCAAAGAGATATAAAGACACTCTCTTTGGCAGAGTTCTCACCACACGGTCATACTATAAGCCTTCGCTCCATAACACTCTTACAGGCCTTTGGGATACCAGATTCCCTTTTGTTATTAATGATTTGGAAGATGATGTGTTTGTTGTTATTTTTGGCAGTGAAGGACTTGCAGGCCAACTCTCGCACTAAAATAGACAAACAATGGTGTTACAAATAGCTGATGGCCTCCACTCTCCAACGCCTTCAGAGTTAATCGGAGTTCCTTTTTAGATTCAGCTTTGCAGGATTCCTTTTCACCATATGAATGAAGAATTTGCTGAATACGTTGGTCAGCTTCTTGACACATTTCTTCAAGTTGATACTCAAGCTCTTAAAGAGGGTTGGAGACGTTTTTTCAGAGTTCAAGCTGCTATTGATGTTAGGAAACCACTACAACGGGGTCTCTGTCCAACTTTCGATGGACGAAGCATGGTTGCTTCAAAATATGAGCATCTGACTGATTTCTGCTACTTCTGTGGCAAGTTATTGCATAATGATATTCACCGTCCATCAGCAATGGAACTTGAAGATCTTGGAGCAACTATAGAGTTTGAATATGGCGATTGGCTTAAGGGACCAACTCCTCAGTGGCGATCCTCATGATCTCAGTTCAATAGAACTTCAAGGTCGAGACTAGAATTGCTACCTTCAAGACCTTTTGAGAATGATATTCATGGAGTGGCTAAATCCAGATCTGCTGATCAAGAGGTACAAAGTAACGTTCAAAAAACATCTTTCTCTGATAACCTCAAAGCCCGCCAAGAACAGTCAGTTGTTAGATCAGTTTCTTCATATAAGCTTGCTGAACTTTTAAATTTTGAAAACCCAATAACTGCTGCAAAAACTGATTCTCTCTCCAATATCTCTGTTGATTTTCAAAATGAAACCATTCCCTCCTGTATAACCGCTAAAAATAGCCCCACTACGGTCTATAAACGCCTCAGAAATTCTCCTAATTCAAACCATCAAAAGCCTGCAAAAGACAAAGAATTGCCCATCCCTCAATCAGTTCTCCACCAAATCTTTCCAAAAAGAGACCAAAACGAAACCAAATAGACTTCAAGATAATTTCCGCTGCAGAAAACCACCCTCTTGCAGGTAATGATCTGCAAAAATCCTTTCATCCATGGAAATTTTGTTTGGAATGCTCGTAGTTTGGGGAAGCAAGCCCCATGGCTGCTCTCTCAATTAATTTTCAACGTAATCCTGCTCCTAAAGCTGTTGAAGCGCTTGCGCACATCATTAGTCTAGAATGGGCTAGAGATGTGGGTTTGCCTCTATACTCTATAAAGTCAGATTCTCTGGAGCTCATTCAAGCCATCAAGAGCAACCTTCATGATATATCCGACTTTGGATCCCTTCTTGCTGATATTACTCATCTTTCGTCTTTTTTTTCCTTGAGATTTTGTTCAACCATGTTTTTCGTGTTGCCAACAAGGCAGACCATGGTCTAGCAAAATACAGCCCTAGGATAGATGAAGATGTAATTTGGTTGGAAGAAATTCCTCCACCTATAGTATCTTTTGTACTCTCTGAGTTTTCTAATTAATACAGACACTATAATTCCTCAAAAAAAAAAGAAAAAAAAAAGGGCCATTTCCAAAACAGACAACAACAAAACAGCCACAACATTGCAACACATTACTAAGATTTATTTATTTAATTTTTTTTCTCACAAGTGTACCAGCAGCCAAATCTAATCTCATCATCTTCTGCTCTATACGCTCAACCTACTCTCCATTTTTTTTTTTTTTTGGCCTCTTGTTCCGAAAATGGTACCAACCATATCCATCTCTATGAACGGATGCAATATTTTTGTGTGGGCAATGTGAAGTAAGATGAAAATGTGTATGAGAGAGATTTTCATTTGAAGCTTGGCATGCGTTTGGTTAACACATTTTTTTGGCATTACATTTAAATACAATGCAATTTTCTCCCAAATACAAAAGCATTTCATTCACATACCAATCACATCACATTTTAAATTAAACATAGTCATTATTTATTATTTCACTTTTTCTATTACTTTTATTAATTACATCATATATTCTCTCTCTCTCTCTACTTTTACCGATCACATCACATATTCATCATCAAAATACAATTCAAATACTTTTCACCCAAACACACATTGCATTCAAATGTAATATTAATGCTTTTCCTCCAAATACAAATTGCATTCAATACATTGCATTCAAACGCAATGCAAATGCAATGCGTTCACCAAACGAGGCCTTGATATTATATTGATAAATACTTAAAAGAAATGAAAACTATACAGTTATAAAATAACTGAGATCTATCATGCTATCAAGTTCACAAATTGAGTGGTTGTGGTAGTATAATATTGCAAGGTGATATTGAAAAGGCATATATGCGTGACTGTGGGTCTGTAGGTGTGTATACATATATATGTATATGTATAATAAAAGTATACACATGCATGCATGCATGTGTGTGTGTGCGTGTGTTGCATCTCAGGTCTCTAAGACTCAGCCAGATGAGAACTGGAGCTCCGTTTCATCTTATAAACTAGTACTTTGCAAGTCCACCTACGGGTTTTCCCTAAACTTGCGATTGTCTCAAAAAGCAGCAATAGAATGGGCTAAAAAGGCGGGTGAAGTTTCGCATGAACATGCAGAATCTTGCCACAAAACCTGATGATGCTGAAACTATGTTCAAATCCAACATATCGAACTTCAACTTAAATTAGTCAGCAAGTATCATATTCTTCATAAAAGTGAATTCTTTGTACAATCATTGTTTGCACCATATAGTTTAGTCGCCATTAAACATTAGTATCAAAGTCCGGCAGAAAGGTCAAACAGCACAGGAACCACATAAAATAGGTAGTTTACCCGTCGACATACTGTCCGTCTCTTCTTTCACAGCCTCTTAACAGCTGTACTTTGGCTAACTATAATAAAAGGAATCAGGTGGCAAGTTTCCTTGGTAACAAACAGCTGCGTACTAGTCAGCTTGTGGACAAAACATTTGTCGACATGTAAGGTGATACACATCCCTGAACCTGGAAAAAGAAAAAGGAGTTAATTTATATAAGAACTACATAATGAACTTCTAAAACCGTTTCTCATAAACAAAATGAACATAAAAGGCACGTTAGCTCAGATGAAGCAGAGTATATGTATGCAGATATTGGTTATTATGTATTCTTATTACATAAATCAGGCAAGACAAAGCAGATGTTCACCCATCTACTGGTATTAAATGAATCCTACATTTGGAGAATGGATTTCAGGTAATGAAAGAAAGAACGTCAAGGATTATAGGTTGACATAAATGTATTTTAGCTTCCGTTTAAATAGGATGTCTATTTCCAGAAAGAAAAAAAAAGTCTTATTAGAAACAAAATGGTTTTTTCTATTCAAAAGTGAATAGGTGTTTGGATGGGTAAAAAAATTTTCATTTCTGGAAAAAATCTTCTTTTCTATGGAAATTTTTTGATACTCAGACACAGATCCAGGATCCTAAATAAGTTTTGGCCCAAACTCGGGAAATTTCTGATTTCAGACACCTCTTCCAAACAAAACACTAATAGACAACTCAAAATAACTACAACCAACTCAACTGACAAAGAATTGATCATGTCGTACATATTAAACAGCACTATAACTGTCTGTTCTTTTCTATATTAATGTCCCAGGAAATGCTAGATAACCATTCTTACTCAAAACCTACTCATCTTAAGTTTAAACTTATTTGTGGCCCCAGTTTTCCTTTAAAAAAGTTGAAAAAAAAAAGTGTTTGAAATGTTGACCACAACTAGACAGGGTAAAAACACCACCTCAGGAGAAATAGAAGCTGGTCGTAGCTAAAAATGCATATTGTATTGAGAAAATATATTGATAAGTTAAACTATAATGTAATATTACCAAAACAGAACTAGCAAGAGCCACATATTATTGCATATAAGAATTAAAGGGATTTAGAAGGAAAGGAATGCACAACTGATCAGGAAGATACATTGTGTAGGCATCTATTACCTGCAACAAGCCCGCAGGAATTTGGATAAAACCCTGCAGAAATAGATCAACCTTCTCCAGAGTGCTTGGCGGAACCGGTGTAATGACATAAAGCAAACCTTTGAACGTGTCAACACCTCTCACAATCCCTAGTTTATAAAGAAACCAAGTAGAAGATTGCAAAGGTTCTTAAGCTCAAAAATGCCTCAACAACGAAGCAAACAGATAGGTACTACTACTACCATCAAAAAGACATAAACGTAAATGTACTAAAATTACCCACAGGCTACAGACATTACTTGAAAAATAATTATTCCTGCAGAGGAAGAACTTTATTTTATTTTTCAACTTTCAATTACAACTCAACCAGAATATCATCAATGTTGCACAATTTCCAGAGTAGGCTTTGTGATGAAGTATAAAGTGGTGTCAAATATTCAATAGGGAATTTCTAGAAGGTATGCTCAAATTTACTGGCAACAAATTGACTTAGTAAAAAGAGAAAGAGAGAAAACTGCTAATTCATGTTCTCAAGGAAAGTTCTGCATCTGTGTGAGAGTGAAATATATTGATAGAAAAACAAATACGCAAGGAGATAGGCTGAGAAGACTTTCTGGTATACTAGCATGGTAAATATCATGTCTCTTATGCTAACATGGTAAGGTTTCCCTACAAATGTTCATAAGAACTTGTGTGAAATATCACTATTGGTTTCATATTGCTATAAAAGACTCCTGAAATGCTGGATTTCACTTGCTACATAACAACTTTATAAAATATGATTTCTTGCTACCAGCACTGGTGATAGTGGAAGAGTGCTTCTTAATTTCATTGAATACTTGGAAAATTTGCATGCCAAAAGCCCGATATGATTGTGAGATGAAAATATAAACAGATTATTGATAACCAATTAAAAGCATTGACGAATTGACAGAAGAACCTACCAAGGCCCACACACCAAGGTGAATTTCCAGAGCCTTCAGAGCTAACAGCCAAGCCGACTATGGTTGCATTCAAACTGTAGTAGATCTCGGTACTTGGGATCTACAATAACAAAATTAGCAACTTTTTAAAAGCTGTCTTGTGGTTGCAACTATAAATGTAAAAGCAGTTATTCAAATTATCACCCTCGAAAATATGAATTAAAATGTAAAGCACACATACTAAAGAGAGAAAGAATGTATATCACCAACCATAAAATGATGTGCCTCATATATTATTAGCAAAAATTCTCAGCAACACAATCAACAAAATTTAACCAACCTGACAATAGAGATGTCTAATCTTGATGCTTGATATTGGAACTTCATACGGCGGTTGAGATGCCAGTGCATGAGCAAGCTCTTTAATAGTAGTGATGTTCAAATTACTTGGAAAGCACTGCCTAAAATAAGCCATTATCCGTAAATCCCGCAAAAGGTGTGCATCCTTCTGAACCAGAACCCTAGGATACAGAGAGATAGGATATTAATAAACAATAAAGAACAGCTAGAAATTTTAAAACAGAAAAAGGGTATGCATATTGTCAACATAAAATCATTATTCAAAAAACTGACCAATATTATTGTAGTAATGAATACAGTAAGCTGCTATATTTTAAAAATCGGAAAGTGTAAAGATTATCTAAACTTACGATCTCTTAAAAGAATCCTCGCGAGCTGAACTAATCTCAATTAGATTAACCATCACTTCATTACTGCCATCTAACCAGAATGCGCCGTCTGGTAGATTCTTACTCTGAGCAGATATGTTTATTTTGACAACATGGGTTGGAGCAATGTACTTCAACATATTCACCAATAGGTCATAACCAACACCTGCATAGAAGAGAAACACGAAATGTAATGTTGTCTCATCATGAAGAAAGAGAAGTTGCCATTTGATCGTTGGCAAAATGCTAAAGAAGACATAGGTGGAAAGAAGTATAAGATTGAGAAAAACTTGTAATGTTACTGTTCAATAAGAAAAAGTCAAATTAGTACGAGTATGATACCTTTCACCCACCCTGGTGTGTTGACAATCAGAGGCAATTCAGTCTTATTGGAACTTCCCGTGTTGTTGGAAGTGCAGTAATCCTTTCTATAGTGATCGTACAGGGTAGATATGTAAGTCAAGTATGCAGTCGGATCCCTCTTTGAGGAGACATCGCCGAAGAAAAACGATCTACCAGAGAAAATATACTGCCATTAAAATCAATAGATATTTTTGGGTAACTTCTCACGAGCACAGAAACTTCCTAGTTGATCCAAATAAAATAGTAACTGGTAAAATAATCAGGTGTTATGTACCTCTCCGGTGTTTTGAGACATGGAATTGTCAAATCTGTTTTAAGAAAGAAAAACACAAGTCATATCCTTTAATAGAACAAAATCACTACCGCTCCTCACAAGGTGTAGATTTGACACTCCCAAGTCCTATCAAATATAAGTTTTACCGTTTTGAGAACATTGTTTATAAAACAGAACACTTACCTGGAGTTAGTTTGTCAACTACAGTGAGAGAAAGAAAACCAGGAGGAGTAAACTCAGGCTGACCAACATCTGTGTCCAAATAAGCCACTCTTTTGTACCTGCAAATAACATGAAAACAGTATTAAAATGACAAAGTAACAATCATACAAAAATAGACATGCGGAAAATCATATTTGAGGCTCAAATTTCAACTAACATACCACAAAAATTCCTACCCCATACGTGTCTTAAAAAAGCGGGGACAAAATATCTGAAAATGAGTTCATTAAAGCCACTTCAATAACAAATGACCAAACTTTGAGCTCAGGTGTTGATTTTGAAGGCCTCAAAGTCATTTGTACATAACTCCATACAAGTAGTGTGCTAGATTAATTTGGCCAAAAATACTTTACATAAATACCGATACACTTATACATTTATTAGCGAAGTTAGGATTTTTAACTTTTGTCTTCTGTTTCTACTTATAACTTCAATCCCAAATTAAGCTCATGACATACATGATTATAACCTTCGACCCAAGAAAAATAATGGATTAGTAATGTATACCACTCACCCAATTTCATTGACAAATAGAATAAGAACCAGAATGTAGCAATTTTCAAAGTCCGTTTTTAAGGTAGGTCTCCAAAAGCTTCTACTCAAATTGCTACAATACAAATCAACATCTCACTTTCTCCCCCTTTCATTTCCATGATGTCCAAACTTCAAAAGTCTATAGCTTTCTTATATTAAGTC
Organism: Antiaris toxicaria; assembly: GCA_035233585.1. Classification (NCBI taxonomy): domain Eukaryota; kingdom Viridiplantae; phylum Streptophyta; class Magnoliopsida; order Rosales; family Moraceae; genus Antiaris; species Antiaris toxicaria. Next base: position 7,852,721 of record CP141155.1, read on the forward strand.
AAAATAGGATTTTTTTTTTTTGCTAAACACTTACAAGGACAAGAGAGGACAAAACAACGTCTATATTACGCATCAAAACCTAAACACATTTGAAGTTTTTACACTTTTCTATTCATCACATATCATTTTCAATTCATATTTCAACCAAAACACACATTTCCAAACATTAACTCATTTCAAAACAAAACAAAAAACAAAAAAAAACCCTCCTAAAGTTCAACTCCAACCTATTATCCAAGCGACCACTATATAACTGATCAGATCAACAGGAACCCAATACAGGCAGATTACTAACTAGACTAGACATGCCAGGTTCAGTTTTATACAATAAAAAGCCAAATTCCCAGCCAAAAAAAAAAAATAGAAAGCCAAATTTTGGCAGAAAAACCTCAAATTTCACAGCAGAGCAGACCAAAGTTTTCAATCCAATCCCACTAAATTCACCAATATATATATACATATGTAAACACATATTGAACAAAGGACAAAAAGCGAGCAAAAGGGTGGTTATCTTGTTTGGTATTTGTAGGAACCTGTGGAGAAGAATGTTGAGGAGGTGGCGGGAAAAGGTGGTTTTGCCGGTGTTTTTGGCGCCGCAGATGAAAGCAATGGGCGGAGGAGAAGTGGTGGAGTCGTAGGCGATGGAGTCGGCGGCGTCCGACCACTCTTGTGGTATGTAAATCTCCGGCGATGGCTTCTCTTGCTCTTGCTCTTGTATTAAAGCCATGTTTCGAATTTCTCACTTTCTCACTCCCTGGGTACTTTGAGGGTTGCCCCTCTCTCTCTCCATTTTAAATATATATGTATGTATGTATGTATGTATATGTGTGTATGTGTGTATATGGACCGCCGCACAGCGGCTTGGTTTGGCTGGGGAGCATGTAGTATAACAATACATACATAGCGTGTGGGACTTTTGGTACCAGAACAAGGGTCGCGTTCATGTTCTTTAGGGAAAAAAAAAAGAATGGAAAAAGAAAGAAAAAGAAGATGGTCACGTTTATGTCCTGAAATTTCCCTTGATTAAGCCCTCTTTGGACGAGAAACTGTAAATTCAAATTTTTATACACGAAAATACTGTCAAAGAACTTTATAAATAATATTTAAAAACAGTTTCAAAATGATGACTACAAACATATTGTACGTGTGGTTTTATTTATATTAATAATTGTGATTATAGATCTAATAATGATTTTACTCTTGTGTATAGGAATGGTTGTCTCCGAAGAAATCACCAATTTTGAAAGAAATTATCTATTATTATTTATCTGTAAATCTATTATTTATTAAAAAAATTTAAAAAAAATATTAAAATTTCTAAGGATTTACTTATAAAAATATATTATAAATTATCATCCTTTAAAAAACCTATTATAATCTTTAAAAATGCCTGTAAAATTTGTTATATATTATAATTTCTTGTAAAATAATTTGCTTCTTATCTTTAGCTTCACATGTATAAGGGGGAGTTTGAGGGAGATGCTTGAAGATATTATTTTTTGATTAGAAAAAAGTTATTTTAAAAAATGTGTTTGGGAAAAAAAACTGTTTGGTGTGAAAAAATAAAAAATTTTAAAAATTTTTTTAGAAAAAAATACCAATATGGATATTATTTCGTTTCTCTCAAAATTTTATGTAATTTTTATAAAAAAAATCATCTCATTTGGACTTGTATACACAAAATTATAGATTTTTAAAATTTAGAGTTTACTATAATATTTTAAATATGTAAATAATAAAAAATAAAGAAATATTAAGAAAAATAGTTTTAAATGTCTCCAGACCTAAAATTTCAAACACTTTTCACTATTCACCTACCACATCACCACCACTTTCCCCTTTTCATACTCTTTTTTTTTTTTCCTGCCTTTCTCCCTTTTTTTAATTTTTGGGCCTTTATTTTTTTTCTTTCGTTTTCGGCCTTTCTTCTTTCATTTTAATCCTTTGTGTTATTTTGTTTTTGTTCTTACAGTTTTTTGTCCTCCTTTCCATCTTTTTTTTTTTTTTGTTTTAATCCTTTTATTTTTTTTATTTTTCTCTATTTTTTAAAGTGTACTATTATATCAAGTGTGACTTTTATAGCTATCCTTTTTTTTCTTTTATATTTTTGTTGTGTACTTTAAATCTTATATTTTTAATCATGTCTGATAAAAATACTTTGTCTTTATGATTTATACTTATTAAAATGATTTTTTCCTAATTTTTTTTTACCATGTCCAATAAATTTTACAATATTAACCACACGTGCATGACACTTGTTTAGGAACTAGTATCATTATGAAAGAGAGAGGTAGGGAACTTTCCTTTTATGAAAGCTTAAAGCAAAAAGGACACTGTCGTTTTCTTGAAAAGGTTTTGTTGTGGTCTGGGTTAAAAGAAACGGCATATCGCTTGTACGCAGTATGTCGTTTGTTTGTATTTCAAAAGTTTCATGTCTTTACTAGAGGAAACGACATACAATTTGGACTAAACGATGACTGGTTACTTCTTTTTTTTTTTTTTTTAATTTGTTTTTTATTTTTACTCCAACCAAATATTACAAAAAGAAAGCGACCGTTGCCGCGTTGAAGAATTACGATAGGCTGTTTTCTTCACAAACAACATACAAACTTTTTTTTTTTTTTTGGGTGAATAAACGACATGTGACGGGCTTGCCACCTCATCAATTACTATAGTATGTTTTTTAATTTTTTTTTTATTTTTATTATTAACTTTTATTATTTCAATTATATCGACCTTTAAATATAAGTTTTAATCCCCTCTTCCCTTATGGGTTCTTAATTAGCATAATATCAATAAATCAACCATAGGATTTACCTATTAATAAAAAAAATGTTATTTACAAGGTTTATTGTGCAACTTGTTCCTATAGCCATTAAATCAACTTTCAAATAAAAGTTTCAATCGTCTACCTGTACAAGCCCTTAATTAATATAATATCAATAAATCAACCATGTGATTTACCTATTGATAAAAAAAAGTTATTTACAAGGTTTATTATGCAACTTGTTCTTGTAGCCGCTAGATCAACATTGGATTTATTTGGTTTATCAATCTAACTTAATTTAACTTACAAGATAAGCTAAGTGTTTCAAATTAATTCTAACTTTATTTAAGTTGATAAAACCCACTTTTACTATTTTTTATCTCTATTTTTAATATTTTAACATAACTTCTAATACAAGTTATCTCTACTTTTATAATCTCCAAAATAAATCAAGTTAAATTAAACTGGAACAAATATCTAATCTAGCTTAATTTTCAAGTTAGATTAAATTAGATTAACGAACTAAACACACACTAAACGTTGCAGTCTAGAGGTTCTCTTGATTTTTCTTTTCTATTTTTTAGAAAAAGTATTATTCTGGCGTCCTACATTTTAACAATTTTTTAAATTGATGCTCTGATGTTTGGAAAATCTAATACTCTATTCAGATAGTTTTGTGTAATAAATTTAAATTTTGTAAAAAAAATTATAAAAAGCATTAAAATAGCGCCTAAAAACAGTTTTCAATTAGTAATTGAACAGCCTTTCAGTGTAATATGCAAATATCATATATGTATTATATGTTCAATTTGTGGAACATATATTGACAATTTTGCTCTAATCCAAATTTGTGTCATTCAAATTTGTGTCATTCGGATTTTTAAAGACTCGTTTGGATGACCTTTTTAAACCCAAAAAATTGGGTTTAAACTTAACCTCATGTTTGGATAGCTAGCTAGGTTTAAGCTCTTCAATCCAAGGAAAGCACAGTGTTTCAGATTGGAAAACGCCATGCACAAATCTTCTCACATGCTCTTCTGCATCCCTTAACTCCCTCTGCTGTTCCTCTTTATTGCTTTTTGGAAAATCAAATGTGAGAATCTCTACTTTCCCGTTCCCCATGCTTTCGAGCCCACTACTCTTCAAAGATCTAGAAGCTTTTTTTCCCTGCTTTTGAAACCCTAGCCACTTTTTCATGCGGACATACAGTGAGATCTATGGGTGAATCTCCACTCTTGAGCCTAGTTGCTCCTCTACTCATCTATTATATTCTTGGTTGAATCTGGTTTGAAAAGACCCAACGCTCTGCTCCTCCATGATCTTGAGCCCCTTGCTCCTTAAAGCTCCTTTCCCTCAACCTTCTTTGTGTTCCATTATTGTCCAGGTTCTTCGATTAGAGTGCTTTTTTTTTTTTAGTTTATGAGATCCCTTATTTTGTTTTATTGGGTTTTTATATTCTGAGCTTAAAAATGCGTCAACAATGAGAAAGTATGGAATCTCCATATCAGTTTAGGTTGGCCATTTAGGGATGTTGACCCCCGCCCAAAAGGTGTCAAATCAATTTCAAGAAATCTCTCACCCACAGCTAATTTCATATTATTTCAAACTTCGAAAATCTACCCTCCGAAGTAGCACGTCCTACCTTAATCCTTAACCAACCCTTGTGTATTCATCTTCAGGATCAAACTCGGTAACTTAAAGGAATTTGGTTTATTTTCCCTCTGGCTTTGTTGTATTGTTGATTTTTTTTTGGGTAAATTTCATGAAATTTGTGTGGCTGGTTGACTTCCATAATTTGAGTAAATGAATGTTTGGTGCTTCGTGTTCTTGTTGATTATGATTATGGCATTTGCTCCTATTAACAATGATTCCTTAAGTATGGATTATTATTATTTTTGTCATATTTTGTGTTTGGCTTCATACAAGGGACAGTCTATTTGGTTTCCAAGTTATAGAGGCATTTGCTTTGTGCTTGAAAGCTTGTCAATTCCGAAACATTATGGCTTTTGAGTTGTTTTTCTTATTCGTTTAACTCTGTATTTTCTACTGCATTGTAATATATCACTTGTGTTTTTTTGTATTTTTCTCGACCTTAACTGAATCCACTATGTTTATTGGTTTGCATTTTTCTCATTTCCTTTGCTATGATGTATAAAGCCCGTACTTGATATGTTTGACGATGTATCTGACTGGTGTGGTATAGACTCAATCTACAAACATAGTTACTGGTTTGCTGCCCTGATAGTTGTATTTGCATCGAGTCATGTCATGCTTCAGATCATTAATAACTGCTAGGAAAATACTAAGCCAAACTTTTTTTTAACACTTTCAGTTTTGCATATTAGTGTGAGGAATTTGCATTTTGTTAAGGATATGAGTCGCCGAGAAGATAATGATACTTATTCATGGAATGACGAGAAAGAGTTACATTTCCTGACTACATTTGCTGAGTATTTGTCTTATAGTGGTGGTAAGATGCTACAAAATCATGTTTATGAACACTGGGCCATTGAGTTAAATTCTAAATTTGTGGGGGCTATTTATTACACATCAACTGTAGCTCAGAAAGTTTTTAGGATGAAGAAAATTTATAGAGGATGGAAGGCATTATAAGTACACACCAGACTTAGATAACACCCTGCTATTGACACAATCACATGCTTAGATGCCCAATGACGGGATTTGCTTAAAGTAATAATCATTACTTAGTAAAATTGATGACAATATGTATTTTTAATGCAATTTTTCCATGCCATTTTACATGATATGTGTTATTTGCATTGTAACTCATTTTATGCACGCTTAATCAGGTTCATAGTCTATTCATGCCTCTCTGGTACGAAGGAATTAAGTACAAAGAGTTGAATTACACTTGCTTTGAGAAGAACCATGCGATGGGGGCTTTCGGATGTCGTTCAACATCAACTGCATAATTCGACAATCGTTACAACAAGCTAGATGTGTCTGTTGACAACTTTTACACCTTTTATTTAGAAACTAGTCCACCAAGCGATGAAGCTGGTCCTTCCCATTCAAGAGGGTCAGTGGGAAAGCAAAAGCAAAGGGAGATTGCAGACGATATGGCCTATTCAGCCATGAACGAAATTGTTAACCACTTTCGTATCCATTCTGCAAATCCGTCCATTAGGAATAGTTGGAATGATCACTTGCTCACGTGCATAAATGTTATGAAAGTTCCTGGAGTCCCTCAGTTTAGTTACACAATAATGATTAGTTACTTAGCTAAACATCACGACGTACAGCAAACATTACCTAATATAGATGAGGAAGATAGTTTAGATATTTATTCCATATTGGCATTTCAACCCCCTAATGACTGATTTTAGATTTCTTTTTTCTCAATTTTTAACTCGTTTCATGCTTTTGAGACTTTTCATTTCACCTGCCATTACTTTGTTTCATTGTTGGTTCGATGATTGTGTTTTTCAGTTTTTTATTTTGGCAGACTTATGAAATGTTGCATGGCAGACTTATGAAATTGTTTGGAAGAAAAGTATTAGCATTGCATTTGAATGCAATATGTGTTTGGGTGAAAAGTATTTGAATTATATTTTAATAATGAATATGTGATGTGATGGGTAAAAGTAGAGAGAAAAAAAAAGGGAAAGAGAGAATATATGATATAATTAAAAATAATAATAAAAAAAATGAAATAATAAATAGTGATTGTGTTGGATTTAAAATATGATGTGAATGATATTTGAATGAAATGTTTTTGTATTTGGGGGAAAATTACATTGCATTCAAATGCAATGCAAAAAAAAATGTGTTGCCCAAACGTGGGCTAAATTTGGCAAACTTTTATATGGTTTAGAACTAATTTCAATCAAAAATTTTTTTTTGTTGGCAAATTCATGACATTTTCTTTATGGCTAAAAGAATTTGCTCTCTCTCTCTTTTTGCCTATGAAGATGTTTTCCAAAATGATTAGTATGGATTAACAAGGAAAAAAAAAAAAAAGAAACGTTATTTATAATAATTTGTTCTCCATTGGTTAATATGTATTTGGTTGAAAGATGGATTTTTTTTTTTTTTTTTTTATGAATCACGATACACAATATTAGGTCAAACAATTCAAAAGGTGATTTTGATAATATATTAAAACTACTATATACATATATATTTTTTCAATTGGATGTTGTTGGTTGGTAAAAAAAAAAAAACGTTATAATACCTCAAGATTTTTTTTTTTTCCTTGTAAATGCATTTAACATCCACAATGCAAACAAAAAGAAAAAAAAACCCAAATGAAATTTACAAAATATAACATGGATAATATCTAATTCATATTTATGTTTAATCAAAATAATAATAAAAAAAATACTATGAGTCCTAAATAAAAAAAAAGGTTAATTTTATTATCAAATAATTAAGCATAATTTTCAATATAAGTTCAAATTTAATCTTTTTATCTAAAAAGTTTTAACTAAAGATAAAATTTTTTAGTTCAAACTTGAACACAAACACAACATCTATTTCATAGCTTAACTCATTTTAAATTTAACCCAAATTTTTAGTTTGAATTCGTAATCCAAACGAATCTTAAATAATGTCTACTAAATTTAGAAAAACCTAAAACACAGGTAACATAAATGATATTTTTCTCTTTTCTTATTTTAAGTTATTGGTGGAGGATTCAAACTTTGTTGGTATATTTAAATGTCCCATTTAATTATAATATTTTTCCAATAAATTACAATATCTATTTGGTTGTTAGAGTTTTGCATTTGAATATAAAACTTTTTTATTAAACCAAAAAAAAACTCATTAATTGAATACATAAATTTTTATACTCAACTTTTTGAAATACATCTTTAATTTTACATATATTCAAATGTATTTCAATATTGATATCCTGTGCACATTCCCTTAGAATATGTAAAAATTTGACATCCATATGCGTGCACATATATATATATATACACGCGTGTATATATATATATTCCATTGAATTATAATATAAAATACAATGGAAGTTACAAATGTACTTTACGTACTTATCAATTATAAGTTAAAATTCAAAATTGGGATAGAAAAATTTAGTATACGATATTAGTAATATGAACTTTAATTGATATGAATATATACTTTAGTCGATAAAAATATGAATTTATATAAAAGGAGGTAAAACTAAAATAAACATAAATTTATTTTATTTTTATATTTTCTTTTATATAAATTTACATTTTTAATAATTAAAATTCATATTTATAATTATTAAGAGTGCATTTGTTTATCGTATTACATTTATATTATATTAGAATATAATATAATTTTTATCTAAACATATAAATATTACATTTAAATATCAATTATATCATAATTTTAATCTAATATAATCACTATTCATAATTTTCTTTTCTCACTATATTTACTACTTACATGGCATATTTTCTTTCATCTCTTTTTTTCCTTTCTATTTTTATTAATCATATCACATACAATACAATCTAAATAAATATTCAGGTTGTTTGTTTACAGTTATGCAAAAGTTTTACATTCAAATATAATGTTTTTTAATAATGACTCAAATATATTTACTATTTCAAAATATTAGAAATATAAATTTTTTTCTCATTCACATCATATTCTCTCACCATTTCACTTTTTCTATCTACTTTTACTAATTACATCAACTTTTCAACTCTAAAATATAATTTAAATACTTTTCATCTAAACACATATTGTATTTAAATACAAAGTAAATACTTTTAATTTAAACATAAAATGTATTTAATGCATTACGTTCAAATTCAATACGTTTACCAAACGTCCTAATTATATTTGAATATAATATAAATATTTTTTTAATTATATTTGAATATAATATAAATATTTTTTTATAAAAAAAACCTTGTAATCAAATATAATATAAAAACAATGTATTATTTAAATATCTTTTAAAATTTACCGCAGATATCGAGTACATCCATCCAAAAATTTTATAACAGACAAATTTTTTTTGGGGTTAATTTCCACCTAACCCTTCCGTTACTAGTAAAATATGTAAAGTCACGCAATTAAAATGCTGAACTTGCAGGTCTCTCCACCACGTCGGAACAGTGGGTTTTAGCCAGTTACTGGGAAAAAAACTCGTAGCTGTCCCTTACACACTCCGCTCCGTGTACTAATTAGACCCTTTTTCGGAAACACAGTAGTGCTCTTTTCCCATCTCCCTTTCACATGTGCTATTCATTTTCTCTCACTTTCCGAGAAAACCCACGCCTCTTGAGCAACAGAGAGAACTGAGAAAGAAAGAAAGAAAGAAAGAAAGAAAAAAAGAAAAAAGGCATGGATGGAGCAAGGGAAGTACCCACCATCGTGATCAAAGTGCAACACCAGGTAGGTTGTTTCAAATAACTTCATGTCGTTTCTTGTTTCTTGTTTTTTTTTTTTTTTTTGGGATTCAATTTTTGTGTGCTTTAGTTGTGTTACATTGTGTATTAATGTGGTGAATATAGGAAAAACCGGCGGTTCGTTTCAAAGTAAAGGGGAACCGGCGGTTGTTTAAGCTGTTGACTCTTTATTGTGAGCGTCATAACCTCGATTACAAGACCATGCGGTTTGTCTACGATGGTCGCCGTGTTCTTCCCACCCACACTCCCAACTCGGTTTGTTTTTCTCTCTCTTTAATTTTCTCTCCCTTTCAAAGTCACAAATTAACGATAGGGGTCGTTTCAGGATATTTGGTGACGGAGTTTTAGATGTTGGGCTGTGAATTGAGTTGAGTTTGAAAATGTATAATTTGGTTGAAAATGAATTTTTTGAGGTGAAAAAGTGTGAAAAATGAAAATATTTTGGGGAAAAAATAAGAATGTGAATTTTGTTTTGTATACGTAGAAATTTTATGTATTTTTTAATTATATTATTTTGATTTAAAATAAAAAGGATATGGACTTAAAGTTTAGATCTTAAGGTTTGTTTGATTTTAAAATCTAGTTTAATATAAGTTAAGCTGATTAAACTAGTTTTAGCTTAATATAGTTTGATATGATTTATTTTATTATTTTTTATTTTTATTTTCATTATTTTAATGTAATTTTTAATATAAGGTATCTTAATTTTTATAATCTTTAATATAAATTAAATTAAATTAAGTTAAACGAAATAACTGATTTAACTTACAAAATAGATTAAATTAGAATGTTAAATCAAATACATGCTTAAAAATTAGAAGGAGAGCTTGAAATTAAATGAAAAAGGCAAAAAATTTTTTTAAAATATAGGTCCTATTTTAATTTCCAAACTTTAAAATGTTCCGAAATCATTGTCCATAGTTCTTATTTTATTGGGCGTTTGGTACACAAATTTTTTTGGCATTGCATTTAAATGCAATGTAATTTTCCTCCAAATACAAAAACATTTCATTCAAATACCAATCACATCACATTTTAAATCTAACACAATCACTATTTATTATTTCACTTTTTCTATTACTTTTATTAATTACATCATATATTCTCTCTCCCTCTTTTTTTTCTCTCTACTTTTACCCATCACATCACATATTTATTATTAAAATACAATTCAAATACTTTTATCCCAAACACACATTGCATTCAAATGCAATGCTAATGCTTTTCCTCCAAATACAAATTGCATTCAATACATTACATTCAAACGCAATGCAAATGCAATGCGTTCACCAAACGAACCCTTAGTTTCTGAGTTTTGAAATATCTCAGAACTAGTCTTGGAACTATATTCTTCGATACAACAGACTTGTTACTTACCAGAACGGAACATTTCGACGGCAGGGAAATCTCGCAAAACTCTGGTCCTTTCAATGCTTTCTCTGCAAATGAGAAAACATAATCAGCAAAAACAGTTATCAGTTAGATATACACTAAACAAAAACAGAATGAAAACCATAAATTGCATGTGGAACTTGTAGAAAATTAAAAGCGCAGCATTACAGACCCCCGAAAACAGAATAAGAATTTATGGAGGCGCGTAATAGCATTGGCTTTTGTTTCTAACATATAATATCTCTGAGATATCATTCGAGAATCAACATTCAACAGTCGTAAAATTCACAAAGAGTGCCTAACATGAGCATAAATAAACAAATCACTGGCCATTTTAATTAGTTTCCCATTGTTGAGAGAGATCATTCTATATAAATTATATATGATTTACCTTGTGCTTCTAAAGCGCCCGTATTGATGACACGTTTGGTTTGATTGGTTTAAAATGAAACAAAAAGTTCCGTTGAAGTTAGTTATCTTTTTTAAAAATTAATCATAATTTTTTTTAAGACTGTGAATGGTTCTTTATTTCGGATCTAAATTTTTTGTTCTAGTTTTATTTTTTTCTAAAAGGTCAACAAAAATTATAATTACATCAACTGATTTGAACTCAAAATTTTATTTCATTCCAAATTCGACTCATATACCATTCAGGTCCTGACTTTTAAGAAAAAGACAAAACACCAATAAGAAAAGTATAATTTAGTTTGAAATGTACTTAACTAAGCCAGCGTTTGAGATAAGCATTTTTTTGGCATTGCATTTAAATGCAATACGATTTTCCCCCAAATACAAAAACATTTCATTCAAATACCAATCACATCACATTTTAAATCTAACACAATCACTATTTATTATTTCACTTTTTCTATTATTTTTATTAATTACATCATATATTCTCTCTCCCTCTTTTTTTTCTCTCTACTTTTACCCATCACATTACATATTTATTATTAAAATACAATTCAAATATTTTTCCTCCAAACACACATTGCATTTAAATGCAATGCTAATGCTTTTTCTCCAAATATAAATTACATTCAAACGCAATGCAAATACAATGCGTTCACCAAACGAACCCTAAGCCTTTCCGTTCCACTGCTATTTGGTGGTAATCTCATCATGGAAACCATCTGCCAAACCAAGCAACCTTATGTGCACGCATTGAGAGCAGTCGTACATCAAACAGTTTTACACCCGAATAAGCGACACAAATTAAATAAAGCTACAGGAAGTGTTTTTGATTTCAAACTGTGCATTACCCATTTCTTGAGAGGAGCACAGGAGCTCCACTTCATGTCGTTAGCTTTCACAACCCAAATCCGAAGGCCGTGATTTATTAGGATTAAACACGATTAACTAAAATAACTAAAGGGGGCGTTTGTTTTTATTCTTGAAAATGATTTTCCATTTTCAAAAACGTAGAAAATGAAAACGGTTTCAAAATAGCGTTTGTTTATTTAACGTTTTCAAAACCGTTTTGAAAACACCGTTTTCAACTTTGTTGTTTTTTTGAGTTTTTTGAAAACGAAAAAAAGTTGTTTTCACTTTTTGTTTTCATTTCCAAAAAATATTATGTTTTTTGGGTTTTTTAAAAATAAAATGGGTTTTGAAAAAATATAACCAAACAAAATTTTATTTTTATATTTTTCAAAATATACACTCAGAAAACATAACCAAACACAGTTTCAGAAATGATCTTAACACAGTTTTCAAAACATTCTCATTTTCAATTTTTTTGAAAACAGAAAATATTTCAAAAACAAAACCAAACGCTACCAAAGCAATCGATACCCAGTAACGCATAGTACTGACTTCTTCGGGTCTACTTTCCAAGTCATCCGTCAGCTCTCTCACGTATGCACTCTGCCTAGCTTGCCGTGGAATGTTTTTCTTGTTTCTCATTGCCTTTCTTTCTTTCCTTGGCATTTTATCTTCCTCCATGGCAGTAGGAGCAAATTTGGGGGATCGATATGCACCATTGTACAGTTTAAAAACATAAGTTCAACGGAATCCTTTAAAACTATTTTATAATAAGGGTTTGTTTGAGGGGATGGGTTCTAATTCATCTCTCATGAATTATTATAGTATTTTTTTTTTTATCTTTTTCGTCAAACTTCTACTCTCTACCATTCCAATCCTTTACAATCAATATTGCATAGTTTCCCGTTCATTCCATACGAGTAATAATATGATAAGAATTCAAATAGTCCCTTGGATAGGACTAAACATGACTCTTGGTTCCAAAAGCAACCGATTTCTTATGATTGTTGTTGAATGTAGAAGCATAGGATTATAGTATTTGAAATTCTGGACTTCCGAAAGAAAGAAATGATTTTCCTAGTCATTATTTTCAGATTAGATACCTTTTCTTGGCCCTTTTTTTTTTTTTTTTTGATCTCATAAACAAATTTATGTATAATTATAGTTATAATGACGCATTATTATGTTTGTCATAAGTACTATTTCCATTTTATAGTTATTTTTATTTTGGTTGGTCTGATTTGAGTTGTCGTTGCCTTTAATTTGTAGCTCCACATGAGAGATGGGGACGAAATTGAAGTACTGGGCGAATCTGATGGCGGCGGAGGGACAAATCTTGAAGCATTGTGGCTCTCTTTTTCTCACTAGTTACAACATTTTCTTCAAGTCTTTTTTGTGTTTGTTTTACATGCTTGTCTACACCTAATGAGCAGTCACATTATGCAGTGAAAATGTTGGTTTATGGATCGCTAACTTTAATTATAACTACTCGTAATTGGAAATCAGAGTACTGTTATCTTGCATGAAAAATGTTGAAAGACTAATTAATTTTCGACAAACGTTATATAAGTTAGTGATTTATATTAATAGTTTTTGTTTACTCGGAGGTGTCCCAAATGTGGTCTTAAGTTAGTATCTAATTTGCATCGTTCTTTGAAATTGTGGTTTAGCATACTATGCCTCAATGTTCACAGTAGCATTAGGATTTATATTATAGCATTAGCGCACAGGAACAACCTTTTTTAGAACTCGAAATAAACTACGCTGGATTTCAATTATACAACTTAGTGCACGAATGTTGATAGGTAATCATTTATGTTTGAAGAGAGGAAAAAAAAAATGGAGGGAAAAGAAAGTAGATCAAGGTGTTTTTCCCATTGGCTTGGAAGTGAATGTTCATAGAGATTTATGTTGGCTTGTCAGTGTAGCATGATGACATACCACTATATTTTTTTTACCCGGTTAGGCATGGTATCATAAGAGGTTATCTTGGTGTAAATTAAGTCGCATTGCGAGTTAGGAAAAAATTATTAAAATTAAAATTAAGATTTTTTTTTTTTGAAAATGAAAAATGCAAAGGTCATTTGGATAGTAGGTTGGAGTTGGAAATTTTTTTTAGAGTGTTTTTTTTCTTCGATTAGAAATGTGTGAATGAGTAAATGTTTGGATAATAGATTGGATTTGGATTTTTATAGTTTTTTTTTTAAACTAAAATTAAGTTTATGTTTGAAATGCATGTTTGGTTAAAATATGAATTAAAATAAACTATAATATTTGAATAATATAAAATTTTGAAATGTATTTGGATTTTGATTGTCAATAAAGGTCCATTTGGGAGCATACTTGAAATGATTTTGTTTTGATTATAAAATAGAAATGAAAATATTTTAAAAATGAATTTAAGATTTATTTTAAGGAAATGATTGTGGTAGGAACCCTTTTATATATCCTACCAGTACAGTTCTTTTTTAAACCATTGAGATTTAAGTGAATGATTGAGATTTGCAATCCTATGCTAAGTACAATACACATTAGCTTATAAAACTTTTGGTAAGAAATTAAAAAAAAAAAAACTAAAAAGATGTGGCCAAGAAAACAGTGGGCAGAGACACCGCCATTCTAGATGCGAAGCTTGCCATCCATGGAGCCAAAGATGGTGAAATGCATCATCGAAAAATGACAACGGCCTCTTCTGCATCGCCGAACAAAATGATTTCAACTCAGACGAAGAGAGAGAGAGAGCAAAAGAGAGTAGAGACCCATTAACAGACCCTTCATGGCACTCCTCCTCCCCCAACAACCTCAGTCTTTTACTACTGTCAGTGATCCTCCACTACCACTAGATTGGGCCCAGATCTCCTCCCTCCGATTGATGACGTCCAGCCCTCCCGATGAATTTCTAGAAAGCTCCAAGAGTTGCAGTACTTTTAGGTGGCTTGTCACCTCAAAATCCATGATTGGTGGTCTCCGGTTCTTCGTTCGTTGGGTGGGCAGCCACCGGTAGATCTTGGAGGGGGGTTGGTTTTGCAGGTTGCTAGTGGGGGGCTGTTGCTGGTGTGAGTGGTGGAGGTGGAAGGCTAGGTTTTTATTTTAATTTCTTTTTTCTTAATTTTTTTAATTTTTTAATACTATAAATTAAGGTACACCATAATTATTATATACAAGTAACATTCTAATGATTGGAATATATTTGAATTATTAAAAAAAGAGTCTTACCAATAGGGTATATAAACGAGTCCTTTCTATAGCCTCTCCTATTTTTTTGGAGTTGTGTTTGATTGTATTTCTAAAAAATTTGGTTTGAGTAAAAAAAAAAAAGTAAAATTTTATTTGGTTATATTTTAAAAATTTTTGTTGAGTGTGCAAGCTTTATAAAATGAAAATAGAAATGAGAAAAACAAAAACTTTATTTCATTTTTAAATTCTTTAACAAAAAATAAAAAACTTTTTTTTTATTTTTATTTCCTAATTTTGTGCAAAACAAACGTTATTTTATAACTATTTCTTAAATAGCTTTATTGGAAATCGTTAGATCTCTTTCCAAAATGTTTTGGAAATAACAACAAACGGGGCATTAAAAAACTTGTTTTATTCTACTTGTTGTTGTAAGAATTAGCCAAAAAAATCATCTTATTTCAATTTGAAATAGGAAAAATGAAATTTTTTTGAGTTTCATTCAAATGGAGGAAAGAAAAAATAGGGTGGATTTGTAGATGAGTTGTGTAACTAAGATTCCGTTTGGTAAACATATTACGTTTGAATACAATGGATTGAATGTAATTTGCATTTGGAGGAAAAGTATTTGTATTACATTTGAATGTAATATATATTTAGATGAAAAGTATTTGAATTGTATTTAAATAATGAATATGTGATATGATGAGTAAAAGTATAGAGAAAAAAAGGGAGAGAGAAGAAAATATATGATGTGATTAATAAAAATAATAGAAAAAGTAAAATAATGAATAATGATTATATTTGATTTAAAATGTGATATAAATGTAATACTTTTGAAAGTAATACTTTTGCGGTTAGATGAAAATTATATTATATTTAAATGTAATATAAATGTAATACTGAAAATAAATTACACCTAAATGAGATTTGGAAATCAACTCCCACGTGTGAAGTTAGAATGGTGAAACAAACAAGACTTAAGGGAGCATTTGGAGCATACAATTCAATTGGAGTTTTATAAATGTTTTGATTGGAAAAAAGTGAGCATGTGCTTGGCACAACCATTCAAGTTGCAAAATCCAATTCATTTTTGTTCTTTTTTGAAAAGTTAACTCGTTTCTTTATTAAAGTTCCAATTATAGCTTTGAAGTTAAAAATTTTAAACTTTAAAATTTTATAATTTTATATATATAAGTTAAAATAAGATTTTTTTAAATTACATAAAATTTTGAAATAAACTAAACAAAATGCATATTGATATTTTTTTTATAAAAACATTTTAAGTTTTTATATTTTTTTAACTCCGATAAGTCAAACACAAGTTTAAAACTCAATTCAACTGTAATAACTTAAACTCAAAATTTTCAACTCACATGGATGACTCGAATGCATGTCGGGTGTTTGGAGTTATGCATTAGTTGAAAATGAACTATTTGAAATTAAAAAGTATAAAAACTTGAAATACAAGTAGAAAAAATAATAATATGAATCTTATTTTATTTATCTTATAATTTTATACAATTTAAAAAAATTTATCTCATTTTTGTTAAATATAGATTTGGAGTTATGAATAGTGAAATTAATTTATTTTTAGATAAAAAGACAACTTTTGGAAAATTTTAATTAGAGCGGGATCTTCCAAGTTACCAAAGCTCAACAAATTTAACGGGCAAATATATAAATATCTAAAAGACTAATGGATTTATAAACTTTTCATATTACTAATTCTGTAACGCGTTGTTTGTATACATACAACATACAAATAAAGTAAAAAAATAGAAAAAACAAAAAGTTTATATAACATTAATTGGGCTGTCATGTGATAATAACAGAAGGGGTGATTAAAAAGCCTATTAGCTATTTTATATAGAGGTAATAATAGGTAATGTATAGATTATGAATCACGATACAGGTATGTACAAAAAATGTACTGAAACTCATGATTTTGACAAAAATTAAGGACTCGTATCAGGGTGGAATCCATCTTTATAAGTCATACTTTTTGTTTTTTTTTTTGATTTTTTATTATTAATTTTTTTTTCTAAATTTTATTATTTCAATATTTTTTGATATCTAAAAAAGGTTCAATCCTTCTACAACACAAATCTCAAAGATTTTGAGTTTTTTTATTGGCTTGAACATGATATGAAAATTTAAGGAATCATGCTAATATTATGTAATTAACATCTTCTTACAAAATGGCCTAAACCAAAAAGAAAAAAAAAAAACATGTCGAGAACAAATTTGCACACATCAGTTTAATTTTCCTAATCCCAAACTATTAATAAGGAAATAATAGCAAAATACAAAATATATATCAATAAGAGCGCGTTTCGTAAACGTTTTTTAGAATTATGAAAATCAATTTTATATTAAACGTAAAGTTTTATATTTAAATATAATTATTTTTAACAGTATTATGAAAATAATTATTATTTAATAATTTTTTAATCCTAATTATATATCTTTAATTTTACCCATCACATTAATTTTTTAATTTTAAAATATTTTTTATTTAAACACATTTAAATATAACATAAATGTTTTTTAATCAAATATAATACTAAAAAAAATTATATTCATATATAATTAACAATATGTTCACTTAACGCTACTTAAGAATTATAATACACTATATCCGCTTAGTGCGTTCAAATGTTCCCGTCCATCCTCTAATGGAGATTTCGAAATAAACAATCTGTCAGTGGGTCCCACATCGAGTTCCCAACACACCTAATCATATGCCACGTGGTCTTAGCGCACCACGCCATTGCTCAAAAATGAAATAAGCAAAAAACGAAAAATCGAACAATTTTGATTTTAACTCGCATTGACCAGAAGAGTCAAACCCACTAGCAGATCGGACGGTTGAGATTTTATTTCCTTCGACCGCTAATCAACCCCGACCCTTCCCTTACTGCGGGCGCCAAAAACCCCTCTCTTCTTAAAAAAAAAAAAAAAGAAGAAGAAAAGAAAAGAAAGAAGGGAAAAAAGAACATAGAGAGAGAAAGAGAAGGAGAGGGTTAGAGAGAGAGAGAGAGAGAGAGAGAAACAAATCCAGGTTTTCTTTTTTTTGAAATCAATTTGTTCGAACTTTTGGATTAAGGAAGAAGAAGAAGCAGCAGCAACAGCCATGGAGCTTCAGAACACAGTGAAGGAAGCCCTAAACGCTCTCTACCACCACCCCGACGATGGCGTCCGTCTTCAGGCCGATCGATGGCTCCAGAATTTCCAGCGAACTCTCGACGCCTGGCAGGTAACTCCAAAAGATTTTCCTTCTCTTTTGCGCAATTCCGTCGATTTTCCAGCCGAGTTTTGATCGATTTAGTCTTGTCGATTCGCAACGATTCGGAGATTTTGTCGTTGCTGTTGGCGTTATTGAGCTTCGATGCGATTGGATTTTTCTTTCGAGTTGTGCAGGTCTATAAGCAGGAGTTGAGTTGTTGCCAATGCGGAAAATTTGATTTTTAGGGTTATTGGTTCAGTAAGTGATTAAAAGGCGGCGTTTGTTTTGGTCTGTTTGCTTGTCGAGAAAATGTTGGAACGGGAAAGAAATTTGATTGATTCTTGTTGTGGAAACTTGGGGCTATTTTCATAGCGGAAATATTTTTTCAATAATTCTTTATTTCAAATAATGCTCCATTCTGTTTGGCCGAGAAGAATTTTAGTAGAGAAAGTGGTTTCATTTCTTGAATCTCATTTTTATTAGCAAAGGATTTTGCTTGCAAATCTCATTTCTATTTTTTTTAAATGAAGGTGGCTGATGATTTGCTTCACCATTCCTCAAGCAATCTGGAAACCTTAATCTTTTGTAGTCAGACCCTTAGGAGCAAGGTAAGTTTCTGATTTTTTTTTTTCTACATTTAATTTGAATTGATTCAAATGTTCAATTTGTGAAAATCTAGATTAGGGGTGTGACAGTTGCTCGTGCTTTGAGACTTTGTTCTAGGTACAACGCGATTTTGAAGAACTACCTTCTGAAGCTTTTCGGCAATTGAGGGATTCGTTAAATGTAAGTGAGTATTCGTTCTTAATTTGACCCGTAGAAGAAGGTTAGCTTTAAAGTTTATCGTAGCAAAGAGGGTTAGCTTCTGTGTACATTTGCTGAATTTCTAAGCCAAGGTGGTTGTAAATTAATGTATTATTAGATGAACTTTCGAACTAATCATTCATTAAAAATATAAATTATAAAGTTTATAAAATGCTGTTTTTGGTTCATGAAGTACTTGAAATTCCATGTTTTATGTATGCTCTCTGATGTTAAGCATGTTCTTTTTCTCTTGCAAACACACACACACACACACACACACACACACACACACACACGCACACACACATATAATTCGATTGGCTGTCTATTGATTAATGAAACGAAACATTTTGGTTTATTTTGGATGGTTCTAAATTAGGATGAGTCAGTGAAAGCTGCTGCCCTCTTGTAGTCTATGTTTATCTACACTTATTTGTATATTTATTTTGCAAAGAATGCTTACATTGTTCTTATGCATAGACTTGATATGTTGCAATGGTTATTTAAAGCATTTCTTGCAATTAATGAATAATTTGGATGCAGAATTTATTGAGAAAGTTCCACAAGGGCCCTCCTAAAGTTAGGACACAGGTATTGGTTTGAAGATTTCTACCAGGCTTGTTCATCTTGTACCTGATGATCTAAGATGATATCATGCTCAATCATTTGGATTTTTAGATTAGCATTGCAGTTGCTGCTTTGGCCGTATATGTTCCTGCAGAAGATTGGGGGGATGGCGGTATTATAAATTGGCTGCGGGACGAGATGAATTTGCATCCAGAATACATACCAGCATTCTTGGAGCTACTTACAGTTTTACCCGAGGTGGATAACATAACTTTTGAATAAATTTCCTATAGTTTGTAAGATGTATATCTGTGGAGCTTTTGTATATCCTCTTATCACTGAGTCTGATTTTGACTTTATGTGTGTCTCTTCTTGTTTTGTTCTCATGATCAGGAAGTATATAACTACAAGATAGCAGCTCGACCAGAAAGACGCCGCCAATTTGAAAAGGAGCTGACATCACAAATTGAGATTGCTCTTAATATCTTAACAGCTTGTCTGAGTATTAATGAGCTTAAGGAGCAGGTCAGAGCTTTTTCTACTGTTATAGCGTGCTTAATTATTTATTTTTAGGATGCTGCAGTGTTGTTTTGATCAACTCAACTTGATTGTAATTTTAGGTACTTGAGGCATTTGCTTCTTGGCTTCGGTTAAAGCATGGGTATGGTTATTTTCCTTTCTTGCTTCTCCCTGCATTTTTCACGAATTTTATACTCATATTTTGCTTCCTGCTTTAGAAAAAATTTTCAGTTACAAGTTGGATTCCTTGTAGTGGATCATAAGCATAGTGTATGGTTGATTACTTCCTTCGTAAATACATATTTTAAGTGTGAGGCATAGTTTTGTCTTCTATGGAGGAAACAAGCTGAATGAGTGAATTCATAGTCATGGTACATGGTGAACTTGCTGGTTTCAGGATCCCAGGAAGTGTGCTTGCATCTCACCCATTGGTGCTCACAGCCCTCTCGAGCTTGAATTCTGAAATACTTTCAGAGGCATCTGTTAATGGTATCACATTTCAAGAAGCTAATTTTCCGAGGAAACTTTATTCTCTCTTGTACTGTGAATATGTAATCGTTTTACTTTTAACAATGATAAATGTTTTTAAGCTCTACGTATACCTTTTAGCTAAGTTAGAATGGAACCTATAGATCCTAGTGCTAGGAAGAACTTCAAATCAATTATTGTTGAAGTTTTTTTGTGGAAATAATTCTAAATCTCGGAAGATATTAAAAAGGATGATGAAGTTTGTGTTCCTACTGATCTAGAAAAGGATTTACTGTTAAAATATGTACATATATAATTGTAGTGAAACTTTAAGAAAAAACAATTTGGCAATGAGAGGGCATGTAATCAATTGAAGTGTTCATAATTTTTTTTGTTTTACTTATATTATATGAGTGTCTCCATTGCGCACTTTCCTGTTTATTTAAGAATACCAGTCTATATCTAGTTATTCTTTCCTATATAATTAAGAATACAGTCTATCTTTGTCCTCTTATGTTTTAGCTCCATGATTGATTTTAGTTAGTTTAGCAAGTTAGATTTGAAAACTCTTTGACCCATTTTTTTTTTTTCCCCTTTTCCGTCCCTTGCTTTTTCTTCTCTGCTTTTGCAGTTATTTCTGAGTTGATACATTATACAGCAGCTGGAAGCTTCAGCAGTGTTCCTGCTCATATGCCCTTAATTCAAGTGATTGTCCCACAAGTAATGAGTCTTAAGGCACAGCTTAGAGATTCTTCAAAGGTAATCTATCTGTAGACTTTAGGAGTTGTTGAGAGTGTAAGACCATAACAATATTTGTTCTGTAGATTACCATTACGATTGCTCCTATGTTGCATTAGTGTAGATGCTATATGCATAAATGGCTCTAATTTTATTATTGGCTTCCAATCGCATTGATGCCTGTCTACTTTTCTTGGACGTTCATTCCCCAGGCCCTTGTATACAGAGATTGTTTGTTGGAAAAAAGTTGAACAGTTGATTTTCTTAAGGATACCGACTCTCTGTTTCTATTTTTTATTTGCGTTTTCAGGACGAAGAAGATGTGAAGGCCATTGCTCGATTATTTGCTGACATGGGTGATTCATATGTTGAACTGATTGCAACTGGTATTATTCAATAGCATTCCCCAAGTTATTGTTCTAATAATTCTATGGTGCTCTCTGATCTTTTACCACACTCATTATCTGAAGGCCAGGCACGCTGGATTCCTCTTGTAACAATTGAATGTCATGTACTCCTATTTCAGGTTCTGATGAATCAATGTTAATAGTGCATGCCTTGCTGGAAGTTGCTTCACACCCGGAGTATGATATTGCTTCAATGACGTTCAATTTTTGGCATAGTCTTCAGGTGAACTTGACCAAAAGGTGAGATGTTTACTTTTGAACTGCACATTCTATGAACATGCACGTAGAACAGAATATTGAATGTTGCTATTCTCATCTTGTAGGGAATCCTATGTTTCATTGGGTAATGAATCGTCCATTGAAGCTGAAAGAAATAGAAGGCTGCAGATTTTTCGTCCAGCATATGAATCACTTGTATCCCTAGTAAGTCTCTAACATCTTAGGCTTATCTTCTTCAGGCTTTCTATTTACAACTTGGTGAACAAAACTGTGATAGTCCATAGGTCATTATACAACTTTTGTTGTTCTCCCCTTTTTTTCTGAAAACTTTTACAATCAATTGGGATTTGACTATTTTCTTAATGATTCAGAAATTCTGTGTTTTATTGTTTGGTATGCTTAGTTTCATGCAGTTCAGTATTTCTTTGTAATCAAACTCTTATTGAGTATTTTGGTACAGAATGAGAATAATTTCTTAAATCATGGATCTATTTTCTTAAGTAAACTTCTACCATTTATGAATTGAAGACAAATTGAGGATGTGGGTTCCTCATTCATGATGGAAAGAATAATGAATTAGTTCTCTGTGACTAAAAGTAGCAGACGAGACAATAAGTGCTAATTTTATTTTTCTATAAAGTTTTCACTACCTATGATTTCTCTGCGCAGGTAAGCTTCCGAGTTCAATATCCTCAAGATGATCAGGACCTTTCATATGAAGATCTCAAGGAATTTAAACAGACTAGATATGGTAATAGCTTGATTTTTTTTTTTTGGTGCATTAGTATTTATACATTACACAAATTTCTTTACATTGTTATTTTATGATGGATATAGAATAGTATACTTAGCTTTTACAACGGATTTATGTTATTTTGGGATTAAGATTAGTTTCCTGTCATCATTTTATGTTGGTCGTTTCCTTATTTTATGTTGGTTAATTTCGTACTTTGTTATTTTGTTTTCCATGAATATGGTTGCTTGTATATGGTTCCTTATTTTATTTTGGTTAATTTTGTAGTTTGTTATTTTGTTTTCCATGAATATGGTTGCTTGTATATTCAATTTAGCAGCATGGCTGATGAATGTGTATTGACATTTCTGGTTTTCATCTTCTCGAGTTCTTGTCCTCTCTCTAAAATCCTAATCTCTAGTGGTTTAATTTCTCTTTGCTATCCTTTGATCCCTCCGATTTCTAGTGGTTCTAGTTCTATATCTTAATTCTATCTTGCTTATCTCTCAATTCTACTTCAATTTTAATGTTCTTAGAGAAGCACATAGGGAATAATGTAAAACTTTTATTATGTTAAAATCTAATTTGGATTTAATCTTTGACATTGCCAGCCGTGGCAGATGTCTTAATCGATGCAGCATCAGTTCTTGGTGGTGATCCTACGCTTAAGATCCTTTACACAAAGCTTTTTGAGGTGTGTGTAAATTTGTTTGAGGCCTTGTAATACTTAATGATGCGATAGAATTTGATAGAAGCTGATCATATTTTTGGTCATTAAGATATTGTTGTTTGTTAGTATCTTTATTCTTCTATTTAATAGGTTCATCTTGTTGCTAGCATTGACATTATTCTTTTCTCCATGTTCTCAATATAACTATTTTAATGTTTTCTTGAATCGGTTTCTGTCTGTTGAGGTTGGTGGTCGCATCATCAATTAGTGCACAGTTAATTTTTTACCAAATGATTTGTTAGATTTTTTTGAAAGTATTTATTATAATATCTGGTTTCCAATCATGTGATGGTCTAATGTTATAATTTACTTATCCAAGGCTGTAGGCAGATATGATAAACACAGTGAATGGCGTCCAGCAGAGGCTGCTTTATTTTGTATTCGTGCTATATCAAATTATGTATCAGTTGTTGAATCTGAAGTTATGCCGCAGGTATGGTGTCAAAGAAACCTTCATGCATGCCATTTTTTTGTTGACTAATTTACTCGTGCAGTATATTTATTAGGATTTGTTTTTTGCATGAAAATATCTGATCATATTGCCATTGCAAGCACCCACAACCTTTGTGGCTTATGAGTCTATTATTGGTGTTGGTGGTTCATGAAAAAAGCCTATTCTCAGTAATGCTTTTTGATGTCTTACAACATAATTTGAAATGTGATTAATTCTTGGCCAGTTAGTGGCTATAGTTGATCAGTCTTTTTATTGGGTTTGTGCACTCTAATTTCATTATTTTTAACTTATTGTATAATCTATCAACAGACATGACCATCAAGTTTACGTTTTTTGTTTGTTTTGTTAATGTTTAGGTCATGAGTTTACTTCCAAAACTCACTCAACATCCGCAGCTACTCCAGACAGGTACTACAGTTCTTAAAGTACCAAAGCTATTCACTTAAATTTTAATTTATTTCCTCCTGTCCTCTCTGTGGCCTGGACTGAAGGTGGCCATGGTCAGGACTGTCTAAACAAATGGAGGACACTGTGAACAATTCTTTGCTAAGGGATTGCAACTTATTAAGATCTAATTGAAATTCCATTTTTGGTTTTCTTCTGTGCTGATGTGTATAAAATTCCAGTTTGCTTAACAATTGGAGCTTACTCAAAATGGCTTGATGCTGCATCTAGTGGGCAAGCTGTACTCCCTTCAGTTTTAGATATCCTCATGAGTGGTATGGGAACATCTGAAGATTCTGCAGCAGCTGCAGCCCTAGCATTTAGACATATCTGTGATGGTACATTCTCTCTTTTTCCGTCTATATATTTTCCATTTTTGTTTATCTTCTTAAGGAACAAGAAAGTTAAAAAAAAAAAAAAAAGCGCATTTGACATGCAATACTCACCAAAGTTAGCTGAGGGTTTAATATTATCAATATTAGTGAAGTTGATTGTTTGTTTCCTTCATATGCCAACAACATCAGCTTTCCTTTCTGTGACCATGGTAATCAGAAGATATTTCTCTCTCCATCTTCTTGTCTCTCTCCTGTCTCACCTTGTAAGGTCTATCTATTGCCTGAAATGGCCAAAAAACAAGAGATTGATGTAGTTCTTATTTGAATAATAACACATCTTGTTTCCTAGATTGTCATTGCAGTTTTGATTTGAATAACAATTTATCTCAATGTAGATTGCCGGAAAAAGCTTTGTGGATGCCTGGAGGGCCTCTTCCACATATACCACAAAGCAGTGAATGGTGAAGGTAGTTTTAAAGTCTCTCCTGAGGATTCACTGCATCTTGTTGAAGCATTAAGGTAAAGAGTTATTCATGACTTTTGGGAAGCGTATTGCTTACTTATTCATGGTTTTTCCCTTGACACTTTGCTTGAATTTTTTCCCACCATTTTAGCACGGTTATTACAGAACTTCCCCCAGACCATGCTAAGACAGGTCTAGAGGCATTATGCATGCCAGTTGTTTCTCCTCTTCAGGTGATTTTCACACCAGATATGGAATATTTCATTTTGTGTGGTTGAGACTACTGATTTTGTACATGGAAAACCAGGAAATTGTCAACCAAGGCCCAGAAGTATTAAATAAGAAACCTGCTCGCGAGTTAACAGTTCACATCGATCGATTTGCCTACATTTTTAGGTGCGATCTGTATCCTATTTCAATGTCCCTGTTTTCTATGATTTACTACATTCTTAACATGGAAATCAAATGATTCTTAGATACGTATATCATCCGGAAGCTGTGGCAGATGCGATTCAAAGGCTATGGCCAATTTTCAAAACCATCTTTGATCTGTGAGTTATAAATATATGCTTTCTGGCTAATATAGTATGACAAAGTGATATTCCTTTCATCGCTTTGTTCTTTTAATTTCTGTTCTGAATGTATTTGCTGCAGCCGTGCTTGGGACATGCGGACAATGGAGTCTCTTTGCCGTGCTTGCAAATATGCTGTGAGTTTGCTTAATTATTTTGACCCAGCCATGATTTCTAAGTGAATTATTAAAAACCTTGCTATTAATTCTTTTTTTTTTTATAGGTCGATCTTTGCAAGTTATATGTTTTTTCTAAATAAAAAAAAAAAGCTCTCATCATTTATTTTTGTCATGCAGTATGTTCTTTCCTGTCATTCTCATGTCATTACCCAAGTTTTTATGCGTTCTAATGCCTAATTACGTGCAAACTTCTGTATTAGTTCCCTTTCTCTTTCATTTCTCATGATTCTAAATAATTGTTAAAACCTTAGGTGAGAACTTCTGGGAGGTTCATGGGAATCACGATTGGAGCTATGCTAGAAGAGATTCAAGGTCTTTATCAACAGCATCACCAACCATGCTTTCTTTATCTCTCTAGTGAGGTTATAAAGGTATATAATTCCCTCTTAAGGTGTAAACTACTGATATTCACAAACATTTATTTTGTGAACTTGTGCATTTAATCTTGTGATGCAGATATTTGGTTCCGACCCAAGTTGTGCAAATTATTTAAAGAGTTTGATCGAAGCACTCTTTATACATACAACCCGTCTTCTCACTAATATTCAGGTGAAGTGTCATTGGGCACAATGTCCCTTTCCCTTCTGATCTACCAGTGGCTCTGCTGTCAGTTGATCATATGCAAATTTCATTTGCAGGAATTTACCGCCAGACCTGATATTGCAGATGATTGTTTTTTACTGGCATCAAGATGCATTCGTTATTGTCCTCAATTATTTATTCCATCTCCAATATTTCCATCAATAGTAGATTGTTCATTGATTGGAATCACAGTACAGCACCGGTATGCTTCGTTAGCTCTGCATCCATACATGTGTGTGTGTGTGTGTGTGTAGGAAACAAAATTTTGTACTAATTTAAGTCCAAATGCCGTTTCGTTGGAAGTAATTTTGGTCTGAAAAAGCAAACATGAGTTGAAGATGTTTACTTAATCAAGTGATACTGCCTGTCAAAACATTTATCTTAGTGTGATTTTTTTTTTATTTTTTTATTTTTTCGAACTTAGCAAGTGAATTTGTCATTTTTCAATCAGTGAATGTTATCATTTGTTCAGTGGTCATTGGTGTGGTATTTGTGCATATACATTCTCCACTTTAAATAGGGACTGACATTTCTGTCGTTTTCTTGGCGTGCAGAGAGGCCTCAAATTCAATTTTGACCTTTTTATCTGATATCTTTGATCTTGCAAACTCTGGCAAAGCCGAACAGTACCTGCCTATTAGAGATGCTGTTATAATTCCTCGAGGGCCCGTTATTACGAGGGTTTTGGTTGCTTCATTAACTGGAGCGCTTCCAAGCTCCAGATTAGAATCGGTACACAATTCATGGCTTCATATTCACCCTTCACTTCTAAAATATTGACGATGTTCTCTCTCTCTCTTCAAATATATGCCTTGAATTTTGTAGTGCCTTTGTCGCAGGTGACATACACGCTATTGGCGCTAACTCGAGCTTATCGGGCGCAAGCAGTGGAGTGGGCCAAAGAAAGTGTCTCACTAATTCCATCGATGGCTGTAACAGAGATAGAGTGCTCAAGGTTTTTGAAAGCATTGTCAGATGCTGCATCCGGGGCTGATATTAATGCTTTGATGGTTCCAATCGATGAGTTATCAGACGTTTGTCGCCGTAACAGAACGGTCCAGGAGATTGTTCAAGGAGCTTTAAGGCCACATGAGTTAAGTATAACACCTGTATGATAGGCATGATTCTGAGTTTTACAACGCAAGAGGAGGCCATTTTGCCAGGCCTCACCCATCAGGGTAAAATGAGTTGCGTGATTGTGTATTAGCGCCGCCGCCCTTTTTATTTTATTTGTCTTGTATTTGTTGTGATTCTCCAATTTTTAAAGAGAATCATTGGCCGTCTTCTTCATATTGGGTAATTGGGTGATAGAGAGTTGATCAAATTGTTGTATCTATGTGTTGATGAGGTTGTGGGATCTTTGAGTGGGTTTTCCTTGCACTTTGGCTTTGTCATTTTTTGGGGATAAAAGATCACATGGTATAGAGAGCTGTGTATTAAGGTAATGAATTATATTTTAGGCTTCCATAGAGTGCCCCATCCTTCATAGTTTTGGATTTTTTTTCTGTATAAAAAAAATTCCTTTTGTTAGTTGATGTACAAATCTACGGAAATTTTGAGTTTATTTGTTTGGTTATTTTGTTATTGTTAGAAACGTTGGTATTTAAAAAAAAAAAAAACTGATTTAGAGAATTACTTATCATATGGTTGATGAATTTGTAGTCTAGATGTTCACTGGTGGTTTTGTCCTTTTCTTTTTGTAAATGTATGTATTTTTGTTTATTTAATTATTATTATTTTTTAAATAAAAATACATTTATGATTATCCCAACAAGAGAAAAAAACTCACACCTCTTTAAAATTCTCTATTCTGACGAACTGAGGGTTCAGTAACTTTAAATTTACAATTCGATCACTGGATCAATGTTTTCAGAGCCGCTTTGTTCTTACTGTCATTGCAAGACAGATTTTTTAGGCGTTGTTTTTCATCTATTATTTGTTGGCTAATATATTTGCTTAAGAAGTGGACGGAAGGTAGTAGCCCATGATATATATTTGGATAGTATATTTGTTAATGTTTCTTCATAAAAATTTTAAAAATCTCTATTTTTATAGATTTTTTTTTATAATACCGGTTTTAAATAATTGATCTTAGGAGATTTTTCTTGGCCCCAAAAAAAATTAATAGCATAACCAATGCATTTTTTTATGTTCTGTTTGAATTCAAGAATATTATTTAATTACAACTCTTGTTTAAAAAAAAAAAAAATCCAATAACTCTTAACGCACTGGGGACAAAAAATCTTTGCGAAATCATCACTAAACGCAACGAAAGAACTTCCATGATAACTATGAGGTTAAATTATCAGAATTAAAGTTTATGAGCTTATACTTTCAACCTTTTTTTTTTTTTTCTTTTAATGGCAAAGCAGGCAACTTTCGTTGTCTTTATCCCTTATGAAACTGATTTTCATTATTTTTCCTGTAAAAAAAAAAAAAGACATTTTATAAATAGTCCTGAATCATAATTGGTCCCATTTTTTTAAAACTAGTTATTATATCCTTTCATATATATATATAAAATTATTTAAAATACTGCTTCTCTTAAATTAAAAACAAAATAAATATATTTAATAATTTTTCATATATAAAAAAATACTTCAAATGATTTTTAATAAAAATAAGTATTAAAGGAGGTATATAATTTTAAGGTGATTTATAAAAATAATCTTTTTATTAATTCTTTATAAAATATAAATTTTTATTAAAATAATATATATATGAATGATTTATTTTTGAATGAATTTATAAATATTGGGGATACGTGATTGGTTTCAAACCAATGGCTGTCAATTTAAACGATTCATTCATTCATTGAACTTCTTCATTTTCTCACTTTTGCATCCAATAATTGCCACTCCCAAACCAGCACCACCACCTTCTCCTCTCTCTCTCTCTCTCTCTCTCTCTCTCTCTGTATTATACGATGTAGGCCCTACTACACAAATCGCCTCGTCCTCGATCCAACTCTCAACTCCCAACAAACCATGGTGTCGTCGTCGTCGTCGTCGTCGCCGCCGTCGTCATCGTCGTCTCAGAACCCGACCAAAAGCTACCACTCCCTCCTCGCCGCCAAGCTCACCCACCTCACCATACCCCCTCCCTCCTCAGCCGCCGCCGGCGCCCAAGACTTCGACTTCTCCGACGTCTTCGGCCCCGCAACCCCCGCAGCCACGTCATCGACACCCACCTCCTCCTCCGCCGCCGCCTTCCCGGTGGGGGACCCACCACCACACCCCCTCGTCATCCACAACCGCTCCCACTCCTTCGTCGGCCCCTCCCCTCGCTTCACCACCACCGCCGCTGCCGCTCCTCAATTCAACTCCGACTCCGATGACGGGACGTGCGCAAAGGACGGCGATTCCTCCGCCGCCGCCGCTGTGGAGAGGGAGAGCGAGCCGAAGGTTGGGCCTTGGGATTTTGAGATCCTGAGAATGGTGGGAATGGGCGCGTTTGGGAAGGTCTTCCAGGTGAGGAAGAAGAAGAGAGGTGATGAAGATGACGGCGGAGATGGGATTTACGCCATGAAAGTCATGAGGAAAGACACCATTATTAAGAAGAATCACGTCGATTACATGAAGGCTGAGAGGGATATTCTCACCAAAGTTGTTCACCCCTTTATTGTTCAGCTTCAGTACTCCTTCCAGGTCAAAAATCCAATCTTTTGTTTTGGCTTTGTTTATATATATGTATATATATATGTATGTATGTATATGTATATGTATACATATGTATATGTCTCTAGTTTGACTACTGGATAAGTCCTACCGTTGTAACATTCTATTCAAACCTATAACAGCTAGTTGATTTACCTGTTACTCTCTATTTAGAATCTTATAACAGGGTACTATCAAGGTCAAATAACACTGAAAAATGTTCATAAAATTCCAGATATGGGATAATTGGTGTGTGCATATATATATATATTATATGTATGTATAATGTATATGTAAATAATTGTGCACACTTTTACAGGCCAGCTTTTAAGACTTTTATTGATAGTTGATTGTTTTAGATTTTGATTTGAAATTATATCATTTTTTTTTAATGCACGGAAATCATAAGGCAAAGCCAAAAAATGATTGTTTATAAAGCATTTGTTTTGGAATTTATGTTGTTATTTTTGTTGGGAATTTCAATTTTAGTTTACTGTTTTAATTTGTCTGACTTTTTTCAGACCAAGTCTAAGCTTTATTTGATCCTGGATTTCGTGAATGGTGGGCATCTCTTTTTTCATTTGTACCGGCAAGGCATCTTCAGGTACTGTTTTTGCTTTTTTAAGTTATTTTCAATGTTGTTTTTATAATGAGCTTCTGTTTTGATTTTGGCTTTTGGGTATGTGATGTGTTTGAGTAGTGAGGATCAGGCAAGGTTTTATACTGCTGAGATTGTAACTGCAGTTTCACATCTTCATAAATGCGGGATTGTGCATCGGGATCTTAAACCGGAAAATATTCTCATGGATGCCGATGGACATGTAATCGCCAATGTTTGTTCTCAATTTCTATTGCAGAAGCATGAAAGGATATCATGTTTAATGTTTTTCTTTTTTTCTCATTCTAAGTTGTAGATTCGTTTAGTTCTCTAATTTGTTTGCTTGTGGTACAGATTCTGCTGACTGATTTTGGATTAGCAAAGGAAATTGATGAATCGAGCAGGACAAATTCATTGTGCGGGACCACGGAATATATGGCTCCGGAAATCTTGTTGTCTAAAGGCCACAACAAAGACGCGGACTGGTGGAGTGTTGGGATTCTCTTGTATGAGATGCTAACAGGGCAGGTAAAACCATTGGAGCACTCTAGTATTCTGTACCTTTTTAACTGGTTTTGGCTTTTTTAAGTTACATAATTTTCCATTCAAGACATTGACAAACCATCTTTTTTTTTTTTTAATTAATTTCGGTTCGAGTCCAATTAGTGGCAATTATTAATAGCTTTGAAGATGGCTGTGAACTCCGTTCATTCCCGGAGCCTCTTTTTAGCTTTAAGTTCACATGCTTTCTTCTTAATGATTCTGGTGAACTGTTCAACAGTTGTGAGCATAGATAGCCCGGTGGATGAACTTGGTTAAACTGGTTTAGTTTTCTTGGTTGATTTAGCACCTGGTTACGCCCCAGTATATTTTTTTAACTAAAATTGTCCTTGTGTCAATCCTGTGTCTGTGCTTTTGTTGGTGTTTAAGGAACGTATCTGATATATTTTTGGAATTGTGACGTTCAATTTTTTTCTATTTCCATTTTTCCCCTCCATGAACGATTTGCTTTCAGGACCCACAATATTGTTACCTATCAATGCTAAAACTGTTTTTTTCCTTCTTCCTGCAGCCACCATTTACCCATGCAAATAGAAAGAAACTTCAAGAGAAAATCATCAAAGAGAAGATAAAACTTCCATCTTACCTTACAAGTGAAGCTCACTCTTTGCTCAAAGGAGTAAGTTCATTATCTATTGGAATTTCTCTCTTCTTTCCCAAATTTTCAAATCCCCATTCATTTCGGCAAAGGACTTCAAAACCAAATAAATGGAATACCCTTGCTGTACTACCATTTCAGCTGTTGCAAAAGGAACCACCAAGAAGGTTAGGCAGTGGACCAAGCGGAGGGAATGAGATCAAAGCCCATAAATGGTTTCGAACGATTAACTGGAAGAAACTGGAGGCCAGAGAGATTGCTCCAAAGTTCAAGCCAGATGTGAGTGGCAAAGATTGCATAGCGAATTTCGACAAGTGCTGGACACTGATGCCTGCAGATGATTCACCGGCGGCCACACCAACTGCGGGTGAACATTTCCAGGGCTATACTTATGTGGCTCCCAATCCTTGGCTTTCATCTTCACAAACTTGATGCTTCTAAGCGCCAATAAAATTACGAAAAAAGGAAGACATGGTGAACTAAACTTATTTTCTACCCAAAACTGTAAAGTTTACCCCTTGTAAACTATAAAGTAAAAGTACGTTAACTACCTCTCATGTACATTTTATTCTTTCCGTTAAACAAATATTGCCTCTCAAGCCTTTCTTGGGCATAAATTGTAGAAGTTTGTATCAACTATCCTTGCTAGGTGTGTCTATTATATAATTTATTCTTCATACGTATTGCTCTTCTACAAAAGCAGAGGTCCTTGTATCAGGTTTTATTGGAGAACATCTACATTTAAAACGAAATCATGAAATGATGTGTATATTTTGCTGGAATGTTTTTGTTTGCTTTTTTTTGGAGTCAGAATTCTCCCATAATCTGAAATGAACTTCAATTCAAAGTATCTGCTTGCTTTCTGCGCTCGAATCTTGAATGAACCGACTCGTTTGTCGTTCCTTTCTTAATACAAAAATGAAGATCTCCAAAACTGAATCGTGATAATGTGTTTCAAAAGTGAAATTTAGTTTTCTCGCTTTTTTTTTGTCGTCTTCTTTCTAATTTGGCCAGGGTGGGAAGAAGACAAATGATCCCCAAATTGAAGTAACGGATCATAGCGCTCTTTCCAGAAGCCAATCCAGTGTGGTATTATTGCACAGGGAACAATCTCATTGAAAAATCTCTGTTTATTCTCAGGAGAATTATATGGTAGAATATGAAAATAATAATAATAATGATAATAATGTCATATAGAGCGATATTCTGTTCTGAATCGTCACATTCACACATCTAGTCCTCTATGCTTTTCTACAGTAGATACATCATTACATTTGCATATCCAGCCTGGTTAGAGAGAGGATTTTATCTAAGATGGCAATAAGTAAATAAATAAATAAATAAATGCTAGACCATATGAATAACGTGGACCGCTAAACAAATTTCATATTCTCTTGCAAAGAGTATTCGCTTCAGGCATATGTAGGAAGAGGGATAAGATTCTATTTCTTCCTCAACTATTGATTTTTTGTAAAGTAGAAAAGAATCCTATATACGTATATATATATATATATTATTTTTTGCCCATGGAATTGCTCTCCTACAAAGTGATCCTGTCCACTAAAGCTGATGATATTTCTTTGCCTTATACTATGAAGTTCCCATTAACCAAACACCCCACACAAAACAACAAAATCATGGCCTTATCCAAAGCCTAGTATATAATCTCACTCATATACACCCCATTTTGCACCCCTTAATCCAACCACATTCGTTCGTGTGTGTGTGTGTATTGGATTAGGCATGAAAGGCAGTGAGAGGGTTGAAGAGTCTCTATGTGAGAAGTCAATGAAAGTGGCGGCAAATGTGATTAAGCTATCAGCTTTCTCGATAGCTAAGAGAAGCCTTGAAATTGCAGGCAGTGGAGATCCAGTGCCTTCTAGAAACATCCAACCCCCGACGGAAACTCTCCACATGGTTGTAGCAGCCAAGCCCTTGTTAATGGCACAGAAGCCTCAGAGCAGCTCAAACCGAACTTACCTGGTTGAGCCAGATGGAGCCAAAGGGACTTCATATGTTGTTAAGGAAGATATCAATGTTGATGGCAGAGCTTCTGATTATATCAGGAAGGTGCGTGAGAAGAACCACAAAGATCTCTTTGTCATCTCAGAAACTTCTTCATATAAATTAGCCCCAAGCCGCGTTGTGAAGTAGTAGTTCTTTCTCTTCATCTAATTTCATGGTCCGCAACTATGTCTGCCAGAGTGAACCCGATTTTTTTTTTTTCGTATTTCCGACAAACACACAAAAGCAAATAATACACACAACCCACGGCTTGCTCGCTTGCTAGCCAGTATGTTACCTTATGTTATCTCCTGAAAGTCTTATGGTCGATCTTTTGTGAATTTTGCATGTTTTGCTTTTGTGTATTATCAAAGAATGGATATGATATTAGACTATATGCTTATCAAAAAATGATATTATAGTCTATGTTGCTTGTCAAATCATGTTTTTGCTTATAAATATAGAAAATAACTAGTATTTCTGTAGTGTGAACTTATATTTCCTAAAGAAGGGAAGGAGTAATCAGGATTCCGTATGCTAGAGCTTAATTGACCTTTTTCTTCTTATTTTGGCTGCGAATAAGTGTGTATCTTTTTTTTTTT
This sequence comes from Antiaris toxicaria, assembly GCA_035233585.1. Lineage (NCBI taxonomy): Eukaryota > Viridiplantae > Streptophyta > Magnoliopsida > Rosales > Moraceae > Antiaris > Antiaris toxicaria. The sequence goes on from CP141155.1 coordinate 7,887,156, forward strand.
TTTTTCTTTTTCCTTTCTTTTTTTTTAAGCACTCACAAGCAAAGAACAAACATATCCAAGGGCAGATCGCTTACTTAAAGGTTATGGTGCGAGCAAATTAATCACGGGCAGGCTACGATGTTACCTCCTCCTAAAGGTATTGTGATCGATGTGTCCCTGAATTTTTTGTATTCTTTGTTTTTGTGTATTATCAAAGAATGAATATGATATTAGATGTCAAACCATGATATTTGGTTTAATATAAGAAATAACTAGTGTTCTGTAGCGTAAATTCTTAATTCATAAAAGAAAAGTGTTTCAAAACATTAATAATGTTGAAGATTACACTAACAAAAAAATGAGTCCTAAATTATGAGATTCATATTAAACATCATTGATGTCCTCTAAAATTGCTCTTCCCGAAATAGAAAAGGAGTAATTAGGGTCCTATGTACCAGAGCTTATTGGATGTTTTCTTTTTTGGTCTGCAAATCATGTCCCTTAGGCCTTGGCTTTCCTTTTCAAATTATCGCTATATTTATTCCTTTTTGTACTGCTTCCAAGTGCAGGGTAACCCGTAGGAGTTGTAGGTTCTTTTTAACCAATCGGGGCCTTCCCTTTAACACCCATGGGGATAGTCTATGGGGTTCATAACTACTTCTCTTATTACATGACGCTTATCTAGCTAATGTTTAGATTCCGTTCCACCCAAACTTTTCGGTTTCACCTCAACATTCCTTATTTATTTGACTATTGCTGAGCAGTTTTTGGACATCAAACTGACTTCCACAAAAAAAATTTTAATGTGACCAATTTCACCTTTTTTGCAATCAATTTCACCTCTAACTAATAGTCCACTCTTTTTAACTGTGATTTTTATATTATATATAGCCGTATTTAAAGACATATCCATTGAAGTAGATTCTTCATTTTCATTTTAATCGATCAAAACACCTTTTCAAAATATATAAGCTTCTTTCAAAGAACATGCGTCGTAGAGTCTATTTATTCCTTTATTGGACTTTTCCCACGGTTCATCCATTCACCAAAACACTAATTATTGAAGAAATAGATGGCATCTTGGCAGGGGATAAGGTTACCTAATGCACTCAACAAGATTCCGAAAAGGATTTTTTTTCTTTTTGGGACTATTCTGTTTCCGGTGCTTTGTCACTAGGAGTCAATTTATAAGCATACGTCACATGATTACATATGCCAATGTTTTCCTACATAATAAATAAGAGGCTCTATTTTTTTTTTCTTTTTTTTTTTCTTTTTGCTGAACTTTTTATGAATTGGTAAGTTCCCTTTTTAATTTTTAATTTAGGAAATTACTCTGAGATGATGAAGGAGGTTAACGTTTAGGACGCATCTGTTTAACCATTTGGCAAAACATGTTTTATCTTTCTACCTTCAAATAGCTTATACAAAGTATCCCACTCACGTCATCTATTCCCCAAGGATTTTGAGAGTCAATTTTGACCAACATCTGATCGTTTTCCAGCAACGTACCACCCACAACAGATCATCTGGGAGTAGGTTTTTAATACAGTAAATAATAGATTTATCAAATAAATAAAAAAATTATCAAATAAATAGTATATTTATAAAATATAAATAAATTATTTACTTGATAAAAACATAAATATATTATTTGTCTGATAAATCTAACGTAAATAAATTATTTATGTAATAAATTTATTATTTATTATAAATATTTTAAGAACCTATTATTTGTTTCAATTATTTTTGAAAAATTGTTATTTACTTCGTATCCCCATACATATATTTAGACAATCCCATCTATACAATAATTTATTCGAGGAACTAAAAATGAATCTAAAGAGAGGGATTTGTCATATTAACTAAGGTTGACAATTCGTGTTATTGTATCGTATTATACTTCTTAATTGATACTATTATACTAAATTCAAACCCGACCTATTTGATATTTGTGTTAAAATCTCAAACTTAAACCCAATCTATTTATTAATTATGTAAATCGTGTCAACCCGAATTAACCTTTTTAAATTAAATATAAATAAAATAATGACTTATTTAATATGATTGTGATACTTTGATATATTTATTAGGCAACATATGTTTTCTTTTATGAAAAATAAATGAAATTTACTTATAAAATTTTAAAATTCATATTATTTATACTTCATTAGTTATGAAAACTCTTGTTTTATATCACATATAATTAAGTAAAAAAATAATATATGATGCTGTGGTGAGGGGGAGGAAAGGGTGATAGGGTGAGGTGAGGGGACAACAACGACAAGTGAGGGACAACTGGCTATGTTGTTGCAAATGTCGATAAAGTAAGAGGAGGGGAGATGGAGGAGAGGGCGATAGGGTGATGGGAGGGGAGGGGGGGTGATGGCAATAGGTTAAGGGATGATTGGCTGTATTGTCGCGAAGGTCGACGGGGTAAAGTGAGGGGAGGGAAGACAGAGAGCAGAGCTACTGAGGCAATTAAAGACTAAAGAAACAAAAACAAAACTTAGGTTTTCTTTTTCTTATTAAAAAATTTAAAATATATGTAAAATAAAAGATATATTTTATATTTGAATTTTGAATTTTGAAAACTGAAAATTAAAAATAATAAAATATATATAATATATATAACAGTATAAATATATTAGATATTATAAATAGGTAATTTATAGATCGTATTAATATCAATGCATGTATGATCCATTTATTAAAAGGGTTATTTTGTATTAATTGAAGGTTAACGGGTTCGTGCATGTTCGATCTTTTATTTAATTATATTCGATGAATTCAACCCTTTTTGAACTAAACTCATTTAAAAAAAACCCAAACCTTCTAATTTTGTATGGGTGTTGTGTTGTATTGTCGTGTCATAACTTAAATTACCAACCTTTATATCAACAATCTTAGGAAGTTAAATCAATAAAATAAATTTTCATTTTTTACCTTGAGCGCCATGCAAAGCGCGTAAAATTCATTTTGTAAATTACTTTTTTTGTAATTATTTTGCAAAGAAGATTTCTTATTGAAGTCAGTTTCCTAATAATAGGCTTGTTAGCAGACCTTTCTTAACATGATTGTTTATTTAAATAATTAACTTGTAGTTATTTGGCGTCTAAGAGGAATTTCCATGTAACTTGAGTATTTTTTTTCAAATTATTTTTTGTTTTATTTTTTGTGCTCGTCGAATTATAGTGGTCCACTTTCAGCCTGCTAATGCACATGTAACAATAACACCCTAATTGGATCTCAATAGTTTGCTATTATTTCCTTATGTTATTTGAGTAGAGTGGATATAATTTCTTGTCACCCTCTTGATGAAAAACATGCTTCTCTAGTCTTTGATTGTGAAATGGAAAAAAAACCCACACTGCAAGTAATGATGGAAAGTTTAACGCCAATATAGAAAGTTTGCCCTCTCTTTTGCTTTTGTCAAAAGGAGATTTGCACAAGTACTGAAGACCCAGTGTAAGAAATTTAGTTCATCTATACTATATACGCATATATTGCTTGGAAAGCAAGGGTATCACTCCCACTTGACATGTTAATATTCTGCAACCTCTACTTTTTCCAAAAGAAAAAGCGTCAATACAACAAAAATAATTGTATCATATTTCAAGGGATTTTGTGTTATTGAAAAATAATTTCATGCATTCAAAGTGTCCATTTCGTAGACTCCATTACCATGTTTTCATTTGCTTCTCATTTCCATCATAACCATAAATCAAACTTTTCTGGGATATTTTAACCTTTTTAAAGGAAAACTGAAAAGATGGGCTTAAAATAGGAATTGGGTTATGCAACATTTCCTATTCTTTTATAGTTTTCTCTTTTCTATGAGATGATACATAGGATAACCTAGTCTACTATTGTCTATTTGTTTAGCAGGAGAAAACAATCCACTTGTAATCCAGTGTTTTAGACTAGGTTATCTTTAACCTTTTTTTTTTTTATATATAATTTTTGTGAGAAGGTTATCATCAACTCAATTAATGACCTCTAGTGCTAACTTTTGCGTTCTAAATTATCTGATAAGGGATCAAATCAAAGTATATTTTGCAAAAGACTTGTAGTTAAACCCTATGCCAAAGTCTATGAGTAGGACCCAGCCCCTCTAAGTGAGCACCCAGAGCACCCAGAGCACCCTAACTCTATTTATCTAGAACTCTTACAGAATTCATCTACTTGAATTGCTACATTATTTTTCCTTATCTTTTTTTTTTAATTTTTACTATTTTAATTTTTTCAAATTTTTTAAACAAAAGATTTCAATCCTTTTACATACAAGCCCTTAAAAAAATATAAAATAAAAACTCTCTTTCTATTCTCATTTCCTTTCTTTTTAATCAAACAGTAAAACGAGTATGTTGAACACGAGCTCCATTGACCAAGATTGAAATTTGGAACCGGGCCAAGAAGTCGTCTCAGTTAATAGTATCTTTCTAGGATTCAAGAAAGAGATAAAAGAGCATATTAAAGAAAGGATAAAATCTATAATTTCATATTCTACACATTTCATGCTACTTTGTATCATTTAACCATAATATCTATTTTATTTGATATTATAATCTCTTTTTTAATTTAATATTTATTTGATATTATAATCTCTTTTTTAATTTAATATTAATTAATCATCTAGTTTTATAAAATTATCCTTTATATTCACGTATGGAATTGTATAACAAATGATATCGTAGAATTGTAGACAAATCTTAAAGAAAAAGGGAAAAACAAAAACAAAAACAAAGACAAAATTGACTTGGCGAGTCTAGTCTAAGCTTTGTGTTCCTTCCTGCTGAGTTTCAGAGGAAGCTAAATATTCATACAAGCACACACACGCCTTCATTACCTAAAATTTCAGCCAAATTGGTCTTACCCAATCGGTGCATTCAGAGATAAAAAATCTTGAAACAATTAAGGGATAATTAGGTCACACGTTATAATTTATAAGTGTGAATTGTTTTTTATCACAATTTAAATAGTTTTTGTAGAAAATATCATAAATTTAATTTATATTTGGTGAATTAAAATTTTTTTTTATCTTCTCTCTCTTCTCCTTCTCTCTCTTCTCCTTCTCTCTCCTAAATGATCGCGCTCGCTGTGCCTGTTAGAGCCACCACCGCCTCGCGATGTGAGCCGCCACTATTGATTTGCCTTGGCGAGCAACGAGAGGTCGCGATCAGACTCCTCTATCTCGTCCCTAGCTCTGGTAACTCGGCTCTCGTGGATCCAAGAGATGGCGGCGGTGACTGGGTAACTTTGATTGCAGCTAAGGGCAGACGAGAAGATTTGGCAACGTGACGGAGGACAGCAAGAAGACTAGTTGCAATCGACTGCTACTCGTTGTGGAAATTAACTATACCGAAGGAGGCAACCCGGGACTGCAAAGTTTTGGTGGACATCAAAGTGGGTAGAGAAAAGAGATGAATTGAAGATCAGAGCTCGGTGTGGAGGCGAGTGGCAATAGATCTAATAGGTTTCGGGGATAGGGTGGAGAGAGAGAGAGAGAGAGATCGATCGCGTACGGGGGTAATGTTGGCTGACGCCAAATAGGGGAGAAGAGAGAGAGAGAGAGAGAGAGTTGGTGAATGTTGGCCGACAACGATGGTGACAATTCCAACGAGGAATGGCTAGCGACGAGCATGGGTTACGGGAGGAGAGGTTGAGAGGGTGATTGGGGAGGAGTGAAAAATAACTGAAATGAATAGTAAATATTCATTTATCTGATTTTGATAAATAAAATATTTATATTTAATAAATAAAATATTTATGTTTGATAAATAAAACATTTAACAATAAAATGGTAAATTAATATTTATTTTTTGTAAATAAATTATTTACTAACATTATTTTTTATAAGAATTTTTTTATGACAAATTATTTTAAAATATAATTTTATGGTATTTTTATAAAGTATACCACGATTAAAGAGCAAAAATTTGGGGCTCAAACTCAATCGGCCGATTGGGAAATGACCACCCAACATTCTTTACTTATTATTATTTTTTTAAGGTTGAATTGCCCAACCTTGACCTCGGAGTTGAAATTACGCGGAGAGATAGAAAGAGGGAGGGTGGATGGTGATGATGACTGATTGCGGAATAATTAGGTAAAAAAAAAAAAAATCACAAGAGCCAAGTTAAGGCCTAATAAAACAAAGGCAGATCACGAGCTTGACGGAATCAAATATCACCATTTAAAAAAATAAAAATAAAAAAACTGAAATATGGTTGTTTAACACTAGTGCACGGTGCACCATAGAGTTGCTTTGCCGGGTTTGGCTTAGCTAGACTTCTTTAGCCTACTTGGTAGGGTGAAAAAGGGTGATGAAAAACGTGGAGGATGGATTGTAGAGAGAAAAAAAGAAATCTTGAGTAGTTTAATAGAGGGAAAAAGAAAAAAAAAAAAAAAGAAAGAAAAAAATTATAACCCTTCTAATTAAAATAAAAAAGAGAATTTAAAAAATATATTACAAAATAATTATTTTAACTTCAAACACTTTACACGAGGACATAGTATAAATTATATTATAATTGACAACTTCTTTTTGTTTTCTTACTCTTCCACCGATCAAGGCAAAAGAAAATTTCTTTTTTTTTTTTTTTCTTATCCAGGTATTTTACTTCATCTTTATTTAATGTTATGACCTTCCCAACCAAAAATCAATTTTTAATCACTAATCCGAGAGCATGTGTGGACAAAATTTTAACTTCTCTAAATACATTTTTTTTAATATTTTATCATTTATATTTTTAAAACATTATAATAATCTTCATATCTTAAAAACTTATAATTTTACATATATAAACTTAAATAAGATAATTTTTTTTATAAATTACATAAAATTTTAAAAAAATAAAATAATATTTATATTAATATTTTTTTCTAAAATTTTTTTTAAAATTTTATATGTTTTCACTCTAAACAATTTTTTTCCCCAAACATATTCTTCAAAAACAACTTTTTTTCAAAAAAAAAAAAAAAAAAGAAAGTCTCCAAACTCTCCTTACAAACACCCTCCTAATAAAAACAACTTACAGCGCAATGGCTTAACCAGCCATATTCAGCTTCACCTGTACTTGAAATGGAACAAGACCCGAACCATTTCCAGTACGAGCTCTAGAGATTTTTTTTTTTTTAAAGTACTTTGCTTTATATTAAACAGGAAATATCTGTTGATAGAACAACCAAGACCAATTATAAACATGACCTTCAAAGAGAAAAAGAACAATGGAATCTCCACCAGGATCGCAGACTTGATATTTTGTGCTCATAAAGCTACTGAAGCCACTAGTACGTTTTTAGAGTGAACCCACCACACCATTAAATGAACAGGGGTCACCAGTTATTTCCAGTTCCCCTACCAGCCTACTGACATAAACAGCCAAATCCAACAGAAAGAGAATCTAACACCAAATACCACAAAACGACAAGAACAGTACATAAACATTATCTTAACGAGCCTGTACATCGAACGAACGACGGGGATCGAATTCAAGTCACCCTAATTAATTTGCCTTTTGTTTTCTTCTTCTTCTTCTTCTTGTTCTAATCCATTGTCATTTTCGGGATAATTTTTTTTTTTAACTCGAGATCATGAGCTCACTTTCCATCATTAACTTACTATTAAGCAACAGTGATGATGTTATCCCCACTGTTGAAGCTCGGCATCGATTGGAAAGCTGAGTGCCGTGCTGCCGAAGAGGATTCCCTTGGATCAGATGGCAACGAGAGCTTGAGCGATAGAGACGATGGGTCGATTGCTGACTTCAAATTCAGGCTAAGGTCTGCTGATGTTGTAGGACCATGTGGGATTGAGTGCAGAGCAATCGGACGGACGAGCTTAGGCGACGAATTAGTCTCTAGATTTTTCTGTCCTAATGTCAGATTCTCCATTGGATTCTCAACTGGTGTTGGCAGTACTGAGGAGCCAACAGTACTCACTGGACAAGCAGGCACCAGAGAGAAGCCGCCGGGATTACAAGGTTCTGGCAACGGATGTGACTGAGAGGCATTATCCTGATTATGCACCACTTGGTCTTCTTCCATTGGAATTGCCGACACCTAACGAGAAGAAAATAAGGTTGTCGCTTGTCAGAATGAATTGGCTTTATTGCTATTCTTGTAATTTTTCTCGTTTCTGCTTGGTTATTGAGATAATGAAGGAAATGCAAAGAAAATCGGACATTTAAATTAGACATAAGACAGACCCAAAGATATAGATGCTCTGCCTCATGAGATTTCGCTTCTAACTTTCCTAGACTTTCTGAACGGGCAATAGTCAATAGATTATCTCGTTACCTATTCTAAAAATAACAAGTTTCAAAAAAAAAAAAAAAAAACTGTACAAGTTTCAAATCAAAATAATAGACTTTAGAAAACTAAATCCACCACCAAGTTGACCTCAAATCGACAGGTCTAAAGGGGGAAAAAAAAAAAACCAACAAACAAACAATTTTATTTCTTCCATTATCCTCCATTTTCTCAGGAACCAAACAGATTAATGAATTATTTTATTTTTGAAAATTGCGGAATAATCAGATGCGATTGGTACCGTATCGGTGGTGATATCGAAGAGGCTAGATCTGCGGCGTCGGCGATTGTGATTGTTCCGGCGGAGAAAATACTTCTGCGCGTGGCTAGCGACCTGCGTCGGCGTCCGAGTCTTGACGAAGTTCCTCGAGATTCCTCTCCAATCGCCTTTCCCAACTTTCTGAAGGCCCAGCAGAAACAGTTTGTGTTCTTCCTCCGTCCATGGAATTCCTAATCGTCAATCCACAAAACTCTTCAGACCTCAACAAGAAAATCGAAAATTTTACAGAAAAAGAAAAAAAAAACTATAAAATCCCCTTCTCTCACAACATGCAAAAACCTTAGAAATCACAAAAACGCATTTCTCTCATTTCAGATTAACAATTTCTAATCAATTTCATCACCGATTAAATCGAAATCGAATAAGATCTGATAGCCTAACCTCGCTTCCGTTCGCGCTCGCGGTTTCCAACGGAGTTGTGAACGACGTCGTTCTCGGATGTATATCCCGGAGCGCCGTCGTCTTTGCCGTTGCCGTTAGGGCTGTTGTTGTTGCTATAATTGGCTACCTCCTGAGGCTGTTCGTACTGCGAGAGATTGTTCAGACTCACGCTCTTCCTCATGGAATCCACCACTACTCGGACACCAAACAGCATGATCTCTCCGACGCCGGCTTCTTCTCCGCCGGCGACGGCGGGGGTATCGTTGTTCGCGGAGCACGTGGGAGACATCTTCGTCGGAACGATCGGCGATCAACAATCTCCGATGCCGTACGGTCGGAGAGAGAAACCGAACGTAGGTCAGAGAAGGGAAGAGGGGGGAGAGACGGAGGCAGAGAAAGAGAGAGAATCTCGCGCGTGCGTGACACAGAGAGAGAAAGAGAGACGGATGGCACTCTATATTTATATGTGGTGGAGGTCAGGGAAGGTCGAGAGAGAGTCGTTTGTCTGCGGAGAGTACGTGGCGGGTTTTGATTGGACTTACTGTGAGCTTTTGTATTTCGCGCTGTATCAAAATCTTTTCTCTAAACTCTATTAACCGACTATTTAATTGGATTTTTTGTTGGATTTTGCTGACGTCGCTTTTTAAGAAAAGGGTGTGAGAGAAAAAATAAATAAATAACAGAAATCTATTTTCCATCACAAAAAAAAATCTGGTCTATGTTTTCCAAAAATTGATAAATAAATATTACGTGCTTAAAAATGCTATAACGATAATATTTTGTCAAGTTTATGTCTATTGATTCCTTTACTTTCTATTTTATTTTGATTATATTTAATATTTAAATATAATTTTTATAAATATTTTATTGATTTTATATCCAAAAAAAAATTTTACTTCACATTCAATTTTTATTTTCCAAACCATTAAGGGGATGTTTGGTAAAAATTTTACATTTTAATCATATTCAAATGTAATGTAATTTTACATCAAATGTAAAATTTTATATTCAAATACAATCATTTTCAACAGTACTACAAAAATAATTACTATTTAAAAGTTTTTTAAAACAATCACAACAATTTTTCAACTCCACTATTAATTTCTACTTTTACAAATCACATCAACTTTTCAATTTTAAAATACTTTTCTTCCAAACACATATTTCATTCAAATACAAAATAAATACTTTTCAACCAAATACAATACTCAAAAAATGAATTGCATTCAAATACAATTAAAACGCAATACGTTTACTAAACGTTCCATAATATTTTTTTCTTGTTTTCGTCGAGTTTATGTTTATTGATTTCTGTGCTTTATATTTTAATATAGTTTTGGTTATATTTAACATTCATAAATTGGGTTTATAAGTATTGTTGATTTTATTTAAAAAAAAAAAACCACTTCACGTTTTAATTTTGTTTTCCAAACTATTGAGATTTTTCTTGGTTTTGCTTTGTTATTGAGATATAGGATTTCAGTAAAAGAAAGTCAATGAAAATCCAATTGAATTTAGGAGGAAATGGAACTCTAAAATTAGTTGTTCGTTAATTCCTTGCTTGCCTAATTTGGCATTGGCAGAAAAGAGAAGAAAAAGAGGGAAGATAATTGGAGTTGTTGGACATGGAACCTGTGAGATGTATTATTGACTTGGTCTACTTGTCAAGGCCATAGGCCAAGACACCTTTATTATTAATTTTTATTTTTATTTTTATTTTTTTCCTTTTCAACGGATAACATGCGTAAGACTCTTTACCTACAAACAAAGGAATAAAGTTGTAGATGAAATATGACATTATTTGGTTGGCTGTGTTACAAAATTAAGAAGGTCCATATCTAGCTAATGTGAAGCACTACATATTCCAATATTATACCATTATTGGTTTAAGTACATTCCTCAATCGTGGCAAAATATCGTAATGACAACTTATTTACTATCTTTGGTTGCAAGGGGGATAATTTTTTTCTTTATTTATTTATTTATTTTTATAAATGAAAGGAGAGAGAGATGTTGGAATCAATAATTTACACCTTTAAACATTCATTGAGTTTAGAATTAGGCCATAGGCAACAAACCCATGTCATGATTAGTGGGTATACATTACAATTATTCTTGAGAGAATGGCCTATTACTCATGAGTAATGAATTTGTTTAATGTGTGTATTGGTGAAATAAATTAATAGCTTATTGATTACGGGTGTAAGAATTTACTTTATGACAACATGGCCCTAGTAGTCCTATATAGTGCTTAATAGTTACGTATTAAATCATGGTGATCATAAAATAAATACTATCTTGATTATTGAATTTTCCATCACTATCACCGCTGCATTCACATGCATTTGTGCCACATAGGCTCCGTATATATTATGTTTGAATGGAGAATGTAATTTGTGTTTGAAAGAAAAGTATTAGCATTACATTTAAATGTAATTTGTATTTGGGTGAAAAGTATTTGAATTGTATTTTAATAATAAATATGTGATGTGATAGGTAAAAGTAGAGAGAAAAAAGGGGAAAGAAAGAAAATATATGATGTGATTAATACAAGTAATAGAAAAAGTAAAATAATAAATAGTGATTATATTGGAATTAAAATGTGATGTGATTGGTATTTGAATGAAATGTATTTGTATTTGAGTGAAAATTACATTATATTTAAATATAATATAAATTAAATGTTTTTGTCAAACGCCTACTGATTTTGTGGGTCTTTAAAAAAAAAAAAGTGAAAATGTCATTTTTGTATTTTCATTCTAAAACTTGTTAAATAGAAACATACTTCAATCAAATATTCTCTCAAAATTTGTTGTTATTTTAAAATTTATGTATAACAAAATGGGTTTAGAGATTTTTAATTAAAAAGACATAAAATACAATTTGTAAGTTTAAAAAAAAAAGGGAAAAAATATTAAACAAAAGATATATATATCTTTAATTGGTATTTAAAAAATTAAAAAAAAAACATATTGTATGTATCAATCCACTAATTGGATAAAACAAGGACTATCAAAGCATTTTCATTTGGATGAAAGGTTTTTTTTTTTTTTTTTTTGGGAAAATAGAAAATTTTTAGATATGAAAAATAAGAAGTTGTTTAGAATTTTTTGTAAAAGTGAAAAATTATTTAGGTGGGTTAAAGTTTTTTTTTTTTTTCTAAAGAGTTCGTTTTTATTTTTTAAAAATAAAAATTTTGAAATATTTAGATATAAAAATTTAAAAAGATCTATTTTTTTAAAATGAAACTTTTTTCATTTTCTAAATGTAGCAATCAAACATAGAAGTAACATTTCATGGTTAGAAAGATAAGACATGGCTATGGGATGCTGATGAACTTGTACGTAGATATGGGAGAAATGAAGAATCAAAGAAAAAGGTTTCATGCTTAAATTTTAATTTAAAAACAAAACAAAAACGAATAAAAGAAAAAGAAAGCAGAGAGAGTCCTTATGAGCCCCACCCAAAAAACCAACTCCTGCCGTCCTTAAAAAAAACCAAAATGACCAAGAGCATCGCACATGCACAGGAAAGCAAATCGGCAATTAACAAATGCAATATCCTTCCCATCTGCAGCATTTGTTTATTCACCTAAAAGATGAATCTAGTCAAAAATTAAAAATAAAATAAAATAAAAACCAACCTGTCTAAGCAATTAGCAAGTGGATAATCAAGAGAAAAACTGTTGTAATTAGTTAATTTGAAAACAAGTGATCTAATCATTTCGCGTTTTTTCTTAATCAACAGAAAAAAAAAAAAATCCTCCACAAGTCAGAACTCTATTTTACATTGTACACCGTCGTATAGGAGTTTGAGAAAGATGTTTGGAGATATTATTTTTGTGTTGAAAAAATATTATTTCGAAAAATATTTTTAGAAAAAAAACTATTTGAGGTGAAAAAATAAAAAATTTTAAAAATATTTAAAAAAAATTTAATATAGATATTATTTCGTTCATCTCAAAATTTTATGTAATTTAAAAAAAATTATCTTATTTGGACTTGTATACATAAAGTTATAGACTTTTAAAGTTTGAAATTTACTGTAACGTTTTGAAGATGTAAATAGTGAAAAGTGATGAAGTTTTGAAAAAAAATAATTTTAGATGTCTCTAAAACTAACTCCAAACAGAGTTTAAAGATTTTGTGGGTTTTGCATATTTTATGTATGTTTATCGTAGAAAGTTAACATAATTCGTCATGATTACCACATCACATTTATATTATATTTAAATATAATATAATATAATATTTTTATTATTTTTATCAATAATATTATATATTTTTTATTTTTACTTATTACATCATATATTTATTATTTAAATATAAATCAAGTATATTTTATACAAACAGACGATACATTTAATTATAATACAAATACGTTTACGAAACATTCTCCAAATATTTTTAAATTTCAAAGTGAAGGGAATAAAATTCTTCGTTGCAACCACAAAATTGGTTTTAATTTTAGTACACTAAATAAAAAAAAAGGATAAATAAAAGGGATACAAGCATATTCGCTTAGTGCTACTGAAGAAAAAGTAGGAGATATTTCTGTATTTTTTTTTAATATAATGTTATCATGCCCAATCAGTCCGTACTACTTTGCATTATACACCCTTCAATGGTGGGATGTTGTTGTCATCTGCAAGGATAAAACCAAGATAAGGTTTTGTGGGGCTCCACTATATATGCCTTTGAACTTCTCTGTCCTTCAGTCATTTTTAACCTTTTTTTTTTCTTTTTAAAGTCAAGCACACACATAAATTTTGGTCCCACCTTATACCTCACACTTATTGAAATACCACTCTTTTTTTTTTTTCTAATATGATATGCGTTTAATATGATCCGATGATTAAAAGTTTTGTTTAATCTGTCACTACATATATATATTTTTAAATTCATCCCTTTCTTTTTTTTAATATCTAATCAAAAATTTTTCATTTCTTATTAACAAATCATTTTATTTTTTCTGGTTCAAATCTGCATTGATTATTTAAGAACATCATATCAAAAGATTCTTCTTCCTATGAAGGAAAAAAAAAAGGTGGAGATAATTTGATTAAGATAAGTTGTTTACAGTCTTTGGATGATGCACTGAAAAGACAATACGTACCAACACTTGCAGCTTGAGAGAATCAGATCATATGTAATTTGTCTCCACTCCAGTTTGTCTCTATTTTTTTATTTACATTTTCAAATATCTCATCATATATATATATTTTTAAAGTTCAGTTGGGTTAATATTTTTATAGTATTAAATGGAAAAAAAAAAAAACGTAGATAAGACTAATTTTGATTATTTTTTTTATACATAAACAATTAATAGATGTGCATGGTATTAAGTATAGCAATTTGAATAATCTGATAAGATACTAACATTAAAAAGAAAAATCTATGCTATGAATGATATGCTTTTTCAAATTAGCCCTTTTCTTGTAATATGTTACTATTATTATTATTATTATACTACCATCAAGGTCTTAAGAATAACTTGCAAAAGGAAAAAAAAAGAAAAAAACATTAATTTCACAAATTTGCTGAAACATGCACCATTTTTACTTATCTTTGAATTTTTAAAACCTTTTAAAATATTTTATGATTTATATAAAACAATTCAAAGACCTCATCCATTTATTTTCGTCTATAAATTTAACGAATTTATTATCGTAACACTAACTATAATTTCAAAATATGCACTGCACTCTGTATTATTAATCTTATGTCAATTTACTCTCCAAATCATTGATCAAGTGTCAACTTAGATCTTGATTATTTTAAAATATGATTATTACCTTCTCAACTATATAAAAAGCGTTTAAAATATCTACTCTGAACTATAATTTACCTGTAAACTATAAAAAGTGTTCACACGGCATGTTAAAAGTTGATTAATAAAGATAATTTGATAAAGTTGTTTGAGTAGACTCAATAACTTTCTTATAAACCCTAAATAAAACTGAACCAAAAAGGATTATTATAAAAATAGTGAAAAAGTGTTATACTTAGTCCAAAAAAAAAAAAACTTAAAGTATTAAAAAATATATATTTTTTGGTCAAATTTATCTTTGGGTAGGTTAAAAATTGCTTTATACGTTTTAAAATCAACGCTTATAAAATCCTTTTAGCAAATAATAATAATAACAACAACAACTTAAGAATATGTATATATGATAATAATTAACTTTAAACTTTTAATTTCTATGTTAAATTCTCCTTGTTTATGTTAAATTCTTCTTGTTCTTTCAGGGCTTTATGTATCTATATTTATACAACATGATTCATACATACAATTGTATACATATATCGGTGAAAGACACAAATTTCTTCTAAGAGTCACTGTCTAACATATAAAATTACAAATTTTACTCATGTTCTAAGCCACACATGGTGCTCATCTACCCTTTTTCATCGAAATTTAATAATCAGATGGACAAAATAATTTATTTAATAATATTTGACAGATTCCTGAAACATGTTAAAACATTTGACGCATAGTTTAATTAAAAAGGAAAAAAAATATAAAAAAAAACTTCAAGTTAAATATTACTTGAAAAGTTGAAAAAATAGAATTTAAATTTTTATATATTTTTAATTCGAGTTTACAGAAAAAATAAATGAACCTACTCAAGTTAATTCTATCAAATTATCCTTTATTAACCTATCGTGCATATGAGATAACAACAATTTTACTAATTTATACTTAGATTTAGACATAACAAGTAAAAGCATAATTTAGACATAGTTTTATTAATTTTATCCTATTTTATATTGTTGAGATGACGTAATAATCACATTTAAAAAAACAGAGGGAAAGTTGGCATCAGATCAATAGATTAGGGACAAGTTGACATAAGATAAATTGTTTTAGAACATTTTAAAATTATAAATAGGGCCTCCTTTAAGTTTATACGTGAAAGTGAATGGAGGAGGTCTTTAAATTATTTTGTATCATTCATGGGCATTTTGAACGGTTTTGGAAAAATGGACAAAATGAAAAATAGTGTGTAGTTAATCCCAAAAAAAAGAAAAAAAAAATCGTTGCATGAGTATTTTTTTAGACTACGTGGGACACAAAATATGATTCAATAGTTACTTGATTGGTTTAATGGTTATTCTCATACTTATGTATCAATGCGTGTCGTTGTTTTAACCAATTTATTATAGATAAGATAATTATAACAAATATATATATATAAATGTTTAAAAATTAATATTTATGACAAGATATACAGTTATCTTTTGAATTCAAATTAATGATAATCGATGGTTACGAAAAAACTTGAACATGGAAAACTCATCCTTACATACGAGCTTGATATACGTCCCTTAGGCACGTGTAGAGTATGTAAACTAAAAGTTCATTACAAATTTTTTGCATTAAAGTAAGCAAAGATTTATTATTTTATTTTATTTTATTTATTTATTTTTTAATGGGGAAAGTTTTATTATATTGATAGTCATAATTTTTATTAGATTATATATCAAATCTCCAATTTTTTAATTTTAGTTTATTTTTAATTGTTTTTTAAGGAAGTTTTGTTATAGTTGCTACTGAAAAAAGTTTTGTATTTGGATTGTAACTCATAAAAATTAAATATAAGATTTTTTTCTAATAACATTTTGACTCATTTGAAAATAGTTTTTTTTCATGTGATAATTTGAAATATATATTAAGTATTTGATAAAATATTATTTTAGAGTTGTGTGAAAAAAAGATAATATTTTAGAAGAAAAGTGTATTTATGTGTGTGTGTGTGTGTGTGTGTATTAATAATAGATATGCTTATATGATAAGATGATATATGAAAAAGTTCATGTATATATTAATGTGTAAGGTGTGAGGTATAAGAGAAATAAGAAACCAAGTGGACTAAAAGAAAATCATTGTATTTAAGTCAAGTGAAAATGAATAATTTTGAACCATTAAATCAAAGAGGTTGAAGTATAAAAATTTAAAAGCTATTCTCCTTTCTATATTATATTTCAGATATAGATATAGATTTGAACGTATTTCACGATGAATGTTCGATAAATTCCATGTAGAATTCTAATTCCATTGGTTGTTTGCATGGTGATAACTCGAAACATATTGAAAACTCATCTTTACATGTATGAAGGTGTATTTCATGATGAATATTCGATAAATTCCATGTTGAACCCTAATTCCATTATTTGTTTGCATGGTGAATTTGTATTGGTTAATTATTTTATTTATTTTTTTATTATTTTGTGTGTGAATACGAAAGGAGTACTTCTTGATGCAAGTGCAAGATCCCATCAAAGAATGCACTTCCAATGGAAGGAAATGTCTCAAACTCGGCCATCAAATTTGACTTTATTGTTGTTATTATTATTATTATTATTATATTGGTGTTAGGCAACATGGGATGTTTCTGTCACTTTTCATTTTATTGTTCAAAGCCCCCTTAATTTCTCTTCCTTTTTTGTATTTCTTTTAATTTCTCTTTATTGCTTTTTGTGTGGGATTTTAAGAAATTTTTTTTTTTTTTTTTTAGCATGTGATTCCACTAAATTGTCTTTTCCCTTTTTATCTGATGAATCTCATGTATCTATGTTTCATCCCAAGTGTTTTCCTTAGTCTCAAAGAAAACGAGAGGGGCATATCCCAATGGGAAGAATAATGCAAGCCATGCAATAAAACACTATTTTTTGTTTCCTTTTTCAAGAAGATTATTACAAAAGATATATAGAGAGCATCTCCTCTAGATAATTTCTAGGCAGCTCAGGATTCTCGTATGCCCTTTTTTTTTTTTTTTTTCTTTTAATGGAATCTCATTTGTGTTATAGAAAGTAAAAAATATATATATATAATAACTGAAAATAATTATAAATAGAGAAAAAAAAAAGTAAAATTATACATTGTTTATTTTCAATGTGAGAATTACGTGCATTCCAATCGTTATACAGAAGAGAATCATACAAACTCACGTCTCTTAAATTCATTGTTTTTACCTATAATCTTTAATTCTTGAAACTAGCGTCTCCTTCCAATCTCAACATCGATCTTATCACGTAAATAAGTCATAATCTGCATATCAACTATACGACAAGGCAATAATAGGTTTTGCATATTCAACTATATATGTATATGAACTCTTCATGAAGTGACGAAATTGATTACTCAATCTTTATGCTTGACGATGAGAATTTACAATCTTTCCGGTCCATCAAATAATTGGTGATTCACCCGCAATGAAACGCATGAGAATATTGAAACAATATACAACAATTAGAGTAGTAGTATTTTCTAACAGGTATGGAAAAAAAAAAATACTTGGTTAATAGGACACTATACTTAGGGCCCATTTGGGAGAGTTTTGAAGTTTTTTTTTATCGAAAAAAAGTAAGTTTTAGAAAATGTATTTGGAAAAAAAAAAATTGTTGAAGTGAAAAAATCTAAAATTTTAAAAATTTACTTAGAAAAGAATTATCAATATGAACCTTATTTTATTTCTCTCAAGATTATATGTAATTTAAAAATATATATCTCATTTGGACTTGAATATGTAAAGTTACAGACTGTTAATGTTTGAAATTTACTGTAGAGTTTTGAAGATATAAATAGTAAAAAATGATAGTTAGATGAAAAAAAAAAAAAAAGATAGTTTTGGACTCCAAAACCACCCAAGCACCCCCTTAATTGTTTGATCATTTTAAAATTATATCAAATTCAATATATACAAATCATTTTAGTAAAACTAAATAAAAATCTAATAATTTAAAATTATGTACTATCAATAGCGTATTTACCTTATCACGGAATTTAGTAAAGGAGAAAGGCTAACCATATATAAAATTTGAACAATTAGGGGAAAAAAATATAATAAATACAATTCTGAAATATCACATTTTTATAAAATTTTATTAAATTATTTATAATTTTTAATTTTTAAGTGACGATGTTATATCACAAAGGGAAAAGAAAATGTTGCAAATGTCAGATAAGCAAGGCAGAAAACAACGGAGAGAGAGAGAGAATCATGCAACATCATTGAACGAATGCAAAATGCAAAAAAAATATATATATATATATGATACATTATTTTAATCTGTATAAATATTTATATGTATTTAAATATAATATATGTATATAAATGTGTGTTTGTAAACATTAAAGAACAAACAAGATTCATGCAGACTCCTTAGTGCTCATAATTTTTTTAAGCAAAATTAAATTAAGTTGAAAAAAGTGGGCCATTAGAGATCAGCAACTTGAATACTTTGTCAAGGAGATTTAGCGGTTAGAATTCAATGAGGATCATGGAAGTACCTGTAGCTGGTGCTTTGATGACATTTCTTTTACATTTTTTTTTTATATATTTATTATATTGATATATTATACTTTGCTTTTTTTTTTATTTTTTATTTTTAGTTCATTTCTATGGGTAACCACTTTGTTTTCCTCTTGTTTTCTTGTTGCTTGTTACTTCTCTGTGTTCTTCTAAATTGACTGTCCTTGATACCTTTTGATAACCTTGTGTTGATAAAGTCGATAACTTTCATCTTCATTTTTCTAATGAGATGAAAGAGCCATTTGCCCTGCCTAGAAAATTGAGAAGGTAAAATCATATATTACAAATAACACAAAGAAATTAGAGTAGGTGTCAGTTTTTTTTTTATCATTTTCTTTTCTTTTTTTTTTTTTAAATACCGGTATTATTATAATAGTTCATGTGTTAGTCAGTCAAATTGAGAAGGTAAAATCATGTATTACAAATAACACAAAGAAATTAGGATAGATGTCAGTTTTTTTTTTTTTTTGTGATCATTTTTTTTTAAATACCGATGTTTATAAAATGATTGATGTGTTAGTCCATCAAATTTAATCAATTAATAATTTGTCAATTAATCGTTGACTGATAGTTGATAAGATATATATTGATATATCAATCAATCGACTAATTATTAATTATTAAAAAAAATCATCATTTTCTTTATTAAAATGTGGAAGAATTATTAAAATATATATATGTAAAAAAGGCCATCTTCCTGCATATGTCTTGTCATTATATTTGAAAGGCTGTGATATAAAAAATATATAAAAATTCATATATATATATAGAGCACAGTTTTTGACGATACGTGTTATATTAACGTTATAAAAAATACTTAATGTTATCATTAATTAATATTAAGTATCATTATTAATAAAAAATAAATTTTATTTATAAACCTCGTATTATAAAATTCATATTTTATTATTAGATGACACTTAACGTCATTGTAACTTATTACAATGTCCTAAAATTATTGGAGAGATCAAGTTGCATATCTAATGGCCCACTCTTTTCAGCTAAAAAATAAACAAATAAGTAAGAGATAAACTAAAAAACTTCTAAAATGCAAAAACCGTCCATGTCCATGAGGCCTTTTGACGACATTGTGTTCATAAAGACAATAACTTTCATCATTATTCTAATAAAATGAAAGTGCCATTTACCATGCCTAGAATGAGAAAGTAAAATTATATATTATAAGTAAGGAAAAACTTACGGTTCCTGTCCCTAAATAAATACATTTTTTCGTGGTAAATAAGCATTATACGTAAAAAAGCATGTGATAAGATATAAAAATGATCTCTAACATAAAATTTAATCACAATATCATTATTGAAATCATCTAAGATTAAAAAAAAAAAACGATAATTGAACATAATAAAATATGAAGATTCATAATTATACTCTATTAATATATCATTACAAGATATGACGATTCACAATCGACTTTGTTTTTAAATTTTTCCCAAGTTACTTTTGCCCATTAAAAACAACGCCTTTTTTCCCTCCTCTTTTTCTATCTCACCTTGTGCGGTTGTCCTCATGGTTGTCTGTCAACTTAAATTAACCAAAAAGAAAACACCGAAAGCCTGTAAAGCCGGTGAACACCTCCATGCCCATGGAGATTCTTTTTCTCTCTGTGGCTTTTACAATTATTAATGTTCACTAATCTTCTTTCACAAGCCTTTTCACGTTTCAATTTTTGTGGGGCATTATTGCTGCATGATTAGTTTGCATTTTATAATGGCTCGAAAGGCTTTTCCCTACCCTTAACAAGTTGACTACAAAAAGGAGCTTCTGTTTCTAACTCCATTCTGTAGCCAAAGCAACTGAATTATTTCCATTATTATTTTTTTTTAGGTAAATTATTCGTTTTATCCTTTTTTTTTTTTTTTTACAAAATTATGATTTGATTCTTAATCTTTATTTATTTTTGATTAAAAGCTCACTAAACCCTTGTGAAATGGTCCTTTTTGTTAATTGATGTTAAAAATTTAATAGAAAATGTCACATAAGTCATGCATGATTACTATTTTAGTTTTAATAAGAAAATTTTTTACATGATTTAACTTATATATATCATACACATGATAGATTCCATCCAAATTAGTAAAAATGATTATTTTGCGCCTTCTTAAAGAGTTTAAGAAACTTTTAATGATAAAAAAAATAAAAACTAAATTACAACTTCTTAAAAAAATTAAATCAAACGAATAATTTATTATTATTATTATTATTAAATTTTGTAAAGTGGTGTTACATTAACTAGATCACAAGGGCCCCCGCAAGGGCTTTCATGGGGCAAAGCATGGCAACCACTAGCTGATTGGCAAATGAAACGGTGACACCCAGCAGGTCCCAAAAAAAAAAAAAAAAGGGCGCCTGGAAAAAGAGTTTGATTTGATTTGATTTATTCTAGGCATATTCTTTCTACTTCAATCCATCACATGAAGGAATTAGCATATCAATTATTGACGAAACTCCTAACCTGTTCATAACGTAAGCAATCTGCAGGATATTCACAACATTTTATGTACGGGAAATGCATGTCTTTTAGGCTGTTTGGTTAAAGAGAAAAGACAACGGGACATAAAGAAAGGTATATAGGAGAAATCTTTATTTTCATCGTGTTCGGAATTCCTCTTCCAATCCCTGCATAATATGAGAAATTAAAATTGAGAGCTAGTAGAAAAGATTTGAGATCACTCATTCAATCTTTCTTTCTTTTCTCTTTTACCAAACATCCAACCATAGGCCCCCCAAAAAACGGATGAGATGACAAGAAAAATCTAGTTTTTGTCAAGAACCTCGTGGATTTTTCATCTCTACCAGGTATAAAAGCATGTAAAAAAAAAAGGGTATATTTTTGGACCAGTGCCACTATTAGCTTTCCCAGAAACATCAATGCAATAGTATAATGTAAACATACATTTTGAAAAAAGAATGATCTAGAGCTACAAAAATCACAGTCCGCTTCCTCAGAGGACTCACCCCACTTATATTTTCTACTCTGGGGCAAGATTAGTTCCATTCACGAATCTGCTAGTCTGCGTCCAACTGGAATTTCATCAGGCATCATTAGTACGAATTATCTTTTTCGTTCGGCAATTCGGAAATTTAAGATGGCTAACCAGGTGAAGGCCCTGGTTTTCATTCTTGACCGAGTGGAAACATCTAACGGCTGAATGTTGAATGGTCCTCGGGCATTGCATTGAAGATACAAATGGAAGAAGCGAACATTTTTGGTCCATCTGTGTCGGTTAAACTATGCTTGTCATAAGTTTTGCTCTTGTCCCACTTACTGCATCAGAGTTGTCATTGTCATACTGGGAACTCTGAACATGAATATCATTGGTAAACATTCTGGTTCCAGGGAAAGGGGAGTTACTCAAAGGAATTATTTTATCGTTTTTGGACCCCTCTGATGATTCTATGCCTGCGAGAATCTGTTTAAGCTGAGAACGCTGGCAGACAATTCTACCCTTGTTCCACGATGGGAAACCAAAGGATGAGAACAGGCTTTCCTGCAGAAATGAATAGGAAGCCTTCGCAATGGGCATTCCCTGTGCACTCGGGCTTCTCTCCATCTTCCCGCGTCTGATCAACAGAAAACAAATGAGAAAGACGAGATGAGAAGTATGCATACCATTTGAGAAATATGATGTTCAAATTATGTACAACATCTATGACCTAGATTTACATCCAAATAAATATCATAATAAACTTCAGACCTAAGCCCAATCCCTCCAGCCCAAATCGTTAGACAATTCCATTGTTGAAAAAGGATCATACTTTAACAATGGGCTTAGGAGCAACGAATACCATATAGCTTGGCCACGCTATGAGCCCAAGGAAAGTTCAAGACTGGCCCTGCTTAGATTCTCGTCGGCCCAAATCCTAATTAATAAATTTGTCTATTCATAATAAAGATTCCCCACAAGAAAGTACAAGCCAGTAATTGTATTGATCTTAGAAGGTGCGAGAATGCAACATGACAAACAAATGGACTGAGGCAGTTTAAAAAGGTACATCATAGAATTTGTGCCGTCAGTGTAGAGGTGCAAAAAACAAACTCAGGGAGTTGAGATATAGGCTTTGTTCGAGACTTCGAGTTAAGTAGCTTTCTGGAACCATTCTAACCAAGCAAAGCTAACAAAAACTTGACCAGTTTGCACATTGGAACGGGAACAAATTTGAACTAAATTGGACTTGCAAAAACAAAAAAGAAAGAGCAATTAAAATTGAATACAGAGGAAAAAACAGCTTACACTACAACAACAGTGGCAACGTGAGGAAGATCCTCCCCATTCACAAACATCTCAAAAATATCATTTAGCCAAACCGAAATTGCTGTAGAGGCACCACCTTCCCACATCCTACAATGCAGTTAAAAATCAACATATCATGATCTTGAGTGAAAAGAAGACTACCCGGAAGAGAAAAGTTTTCTTGATACCTGTGCACATCGACAGACCAAACAAGTTTATTTCTGCGGAAAAGCTCTGGAAAAAGTCCCCGCTTTGTTGCTTCATTTAGCACTCGTGCGGCTCGTTCTTTCTGACCCATCCACCAAAGTGCTTCCAGAAGTGTATTGTAGAACCTTATTCCAAGCCCACATCCTTCAGAATTCAGCTTGTCGAAGACATACTCCACCATCTGCCAGTTAAAACCATCATCATACTCTCCCTTAATCATCTGTCCAATCACTTGATGAATGTTTGATGGCTTATTCTTAAGCATCTCATCCAGCAACTTAAAGGCATCGTCCCACCTGGCAACAAGAGATTTGAGAGCTAAGATGACCATATCATTTGTTAGATTTTATTAGAGAAATAAGCACCGAATCAGAAAAAAAGGGAAGAAAAAAATTACGTTCTGTAATCATTGCAGAGTCCAAAAATGGATTACTTTTGATAGCCACCCCATTTAGAACCTTTTTAACAGGTTTAACAACCTCCCAGAAAACAACCATTGGGATACAAAAGGCAAAACTGAAAAAGAAATTTAACTCAATCTACTATAAAGGATCCGGAGATTATTTTGCACAATTCCCTGCCAGTCATCTTCCTTAAATGATATTGTGACACACGTCTTCAAGGTTAAAGGATAAACTATCTCAACACTTGCAGGAAAAAGTTCCATTACATTTCCCTCTTGATCTCTTTAGTTCCCGCCTAATCATCTGAAATTGTACCGTAAACAGGATGTGTATTCCCCCTGTTCCCCGAAGATGCTATTTTAGGAATTTTTTTTTTTTTTTTTTGGGGTTTAATTTCAAATTATACGCAGAGAACACCTGTAGACAACATCTAATAAATAGAACTAAATAATATGTACAATACAAATACTTATTATAATTCTGCTCAATTTGGAAGTTTGGCATATCTATCATGCTCTTCAATTCTCCCAAATACTTTGGATTGTGGGGATGGCAAGAAATGGATTAGACAATGTTCCTTTACCTATAAGCAACAAAAATTGTAGAACAACAGTTTGAATGATTACCTATCACATCTTGCATATACAGCAAGCATCATGCAATAACACATCACATTGGGCAGTATTCCTGTATCTTTTATCTCTTTGAAGTGTTCCTCACACTCATCAACAAGGCCTGCAAAGCAGTAAACACTCAAGAGTGCCTCAAGTGTCCGTTCATCCGAATCGCATCTTGCCTTTCCCATTTCAACATATGCCTTTACAGCTTCTTCGTACCGACCCCCCTGCCTAAAAGCTTCAATAAGACCATTGAACGAGTTGACATTCCTTGCAACACCAGAGTCACCCATTCTCTGCAGAATTGCTTCAGACTCCTTGTAAAGTCCACCTCGAGAAAATGCATGAAGAAGCGAGTTGTAGGTTTCAACAGACGGCTTACTTCCCACTTCGTTCATTGTGTTGAAGGCAACAAGAGCTTCTTCGTACAGTGCAGCTTGCCCATAGGCTTCAATGACCCCTGTATAAACTTTCGAACTCGGCACTATTCCTTTTTCATTCATGTGATTTAAAATGATCTTGGCATCCCCATGGAGTCCCCCCTTCCCACAAGCAGCTATCAACCCCTCATATGTCTCCATATTTGGCTCTACATTCTCTTCCACCATATCATGAAACAAAGTCAACACCTCCTTAAAGTACCCACCTTCACCAAACACCTGAATGAGAATGTTATAAGTAGCTGCGTCCGGCTCCGTGTTGCTCACTTTCATCTCAAGAAAAAGTTCGCGAACATCCTCATACCTCCCCTGCTTCCCATACAAATTCAACAAAATACTATACGTATTTGCATTCGGTAAACACCCCGCATCTTGCATCTGCCTAAACACACCGAGCGCCTCTCTTGTCGACCCTGATTCCGCATAAGCCTCTAACAACACATTATACGATGTTATATCGGGCAAATTCCCTCCAGATTCCATCTCCTTAAGTAGCTCGGAAACTTTCTCGAGCTTACCCAACCTCCCAAAAGTCTCAACAAGACAATTATAAGTGGTTATATCAGGAACTATCCCGCCCTCATTCATGGTCCTGAACACCATTTCCGCCTCGTCGCCAAAACCTCTACTGGCACAAGCCCCTAGCAAAGTGTTATAAGTTACAAGGTCGGGTTGTATTCCTTCGTGCCGCATTTCGGCGAACAATCCCAACAACCCTTCCCAATCATAACCACCCCTAGCACAGGCATTAATCACAGTATTATAAGTCAATATATTCGGAGAAACCTTGTCTTTCTTCATCCTATCAAGAAGCTGAAGCGAAGTCTCGTATTGTCCATTGCGTCCATAGGCATTGATCAGAGCGGTGTAAGAAAAGACACTACGTACCACTCCTTGGCTCGGCATTTCGTCGAAAATCTCGGCGGACTTGTCGAGCAAACCTTCCCGGCCAAGCAAGCTGATCATGATCGTGTAGATATGCTCGTTAGGTTTGCACCAAATCTGCCTCTGCATATACTTGAAGAGCCTGAGCGATCTCTGCCAATCGCCGCGCTGGGCGAACTCCTTGAAGACCAGAGCGAAATCGTTGAGCGAGAGCTTGTTCTTGAAGATATCGAGACACCGAGCGATGCTTCCTCGGGGAGGGAGGCTACTGAGCTTGTTGATTAGGGTTTCGACGTCGTAGCTGTACTTCCCCTTCTCGACCGTCACCGTCGGGTTCCCGAGGACGATTTCCTTCGGCTTCGCCCTCGCCGAGAAGGACCTCCGCTCGCCGGATTGAAAAGAAGTCGGAAGCTTTTCTCTTCGGCGACAGGAGAGGAACGAGAGCTGGTTAGGGTTAGCGATAGGGCTCGGCTTCACCAGCGCGGCCGCCGGGAGAGGCGAAGCGCTGGGAAGGGAGATTGAAGCCGCCGCGAGCGTCATTCTCTCCACTGTTTTCTCGCTCGCATGGAAATTTTGACGGAAAATGTTACGAGAGTTTGGGCATTTCTTTGCCTCTTCTATTTCTAGGAAGGAATTCGAGATTGAGAGCGGCAACAGAAGGACATATAAATGTAGCAGAAGTTTCGCAGCTTGCAGTTGGTCTGCTCTGAGCTGAAAATTTTCTATTCGATTTTCTCGAGAAAATTACAGAGAGTGAGGTTTTTCCGAGTAGCTTGAGGAGAGACACGTGGGGTCGTTGTGGATAACTCTCTTGCAGGGACGGCTCTTAGGAAGACGAAGCATTGGCGGGTCGGGTTGTTACCCGAACTGGGAAATCAACCACTTTCTCTTCTTATCCCGAAATAATATTTATTGGCGGGTAAACGGATTTTAAAATGGGGAATGGGAGAAAAGATTTGTCGTTTTTCTGTTGAAGAGGGAAAATCCAAGGAGTAACAGGGGGTGGATATGTCGTTTTCTCTCACCCTTTTTTCCCTTTTGTCGTAGCCCATAATGTGGTACTTTATTTAGGGCGTTTGGAGGGTACACTCCAATTGGAGTTTTTAGAAATGTTTTGATTGAAAATTAGTGGATATATGGAATTGTACAATTGGTTGGAAATGAATTATTTAAAATTAAAAAAATAAAAATTTAAAATATATTTGATAAAAAAATAATATACATCTTATTTCATTCCTTTTATCATTCTATATAATTCAAAAAAAAAACCATCTTATTTTGATTTAAAAAGTATATTATGGACTTTAAATTTTTAGTTTTTAAAAGAAATTTGTAGATTTATCAGTGAAATTAGTTTACTTTTGGAGAAGATACTCCAATAAAAAACTTTTGAAAAATTTCAATTAGGGAGGAAGCTCAAATACCCTCCAAGCATTATGTGTTTGGAAAATTTTTTTTTCGAGTACGTTGCTGTTGTTACACATCGATTTCACACTAATAGTCATGTATGACATAAAATCTTAAGGTGCATTTGTATTTTATTAAAATTTAATGCAATTTTAATCTAAATACAAAAATATTACAATTATATGTCAATCACATCATAATTTAAATAAAATATAATCATTATTTATTATTTTACTTTTTATATTACTTTTATAAATTACATTACAAACTATATCGTTTTCTTTTCTTTTTTATCTACTTTTACAAATCACATTATGTACTTAGTTATAAAATATATTCAAACACCGTATTAATGTAATGCTGTATCCAAAATCACTGTTAATTTGCGAACTGAACCATTCCATATGTGAACTGTTCGACTAAGGAGGGGTTGTAAAGGATTTGTCCATGGCCACCTTTCTTACTTGTGGAACATTTGCATATGGGGTATGGGGGGGTCCTGTTCATAATCTACGGCCACCTTTCTAACATGTGGACCATTTGCAAATGTTGGACGGGGCAGTTCTGTTCATAATCTATGGGCCAGATCGACTTGATCCATACAATATCTTTTAAACAATTTTCTTACGTCATTATAAGCAAAAACAAAAGGAGACAACGATATGCAAATTATAAAAACGAGTTGATTAACCTTTATACAGTTGTACTGAAAAAACAGCATGACCCAACTCTTCGTCTTAGACGTCGTTTGTTAAAAAAATTATATTTTAATTTTATTCAAATACAATATAATTTTACATTAAATATAAATTTTTTAATAATATTATAAAAATAATTATTATTTAAAAATTTTTTAAAACAGTCACATCAACTTTTCATCTTTACTGTTTATCTCTATTTTTACCAATCACATCAACTTTTCATCAAAACAAATATTTTATTCAAATACAAAACAAATACTTTTCAATCAAATATAATATTTAAAAAAACAAATTTCATTCAAATACAATCAAAATGTAATATATTTACCAAACGTCCCCTAAATGTACATGAGTCCAACATAATATTTCACCTCTTCCTCTAAGAACCTTGTCCCCTCAAAGATTAAATTTTAAATTATTAAAAAAAAAAAAAAAAAAGAAGCAATCGGAGTAGCTAGAGATGGTAACTGGATGAGGAGGAGATTGAAATTGCTTTCCCATCTTCATCCCCGTCCCATGCCTTTAAAACCATCCTCATCTTGGTCTTAAATGGGGTGTGACTAGAGAAGGAGACGCGGATGAGAATTTTATGTTAAGAAACCATTCTCATACCCGCTCTATTTCCCATTTAATGTTACCATACATTTTAAAAATTACACAACTTACAAAAAAAAAAAAAGTAGAAATTCATTATAAATTTTGACCAAAATGAAAAGTTTCACAAAACAAATCAAATTCTAAACAAATACAAATTATATATGAGTAACAAAGTTACACGAAATTTTTTAGCAAAAAAAAAAAAAGACAAAGTCCACAAGAAATAACTTGTATCAACTATTAACCAATCAGGATTACTAACTAATAATTAGCATTTTTATTTTCATTTTTAGTGAAAAAAATACAATTAAGATTTACCTTCTTCTTTTAAAAAACTGAAACAATCGAATTAACTTTAAAAAGTGTATATTGAATCAGAGGCTCGACAAAAGTGCTTCTCCCATCGCATCCTGCTTCTAATACGGTGAAAAAACTTCTTCTTCATCCCTGTCTACACCCTCGAATGTTCTCGTTTGATTAAAATCTTGTAGAATCCGCTTTGCGGGACAAGAAGAATTTTTTTTTTTTGTTGGTAAACAATGGGAGGTTGACGACCCAAAGTCAAGGTGTATTCGTTATTAGATTTTAGAACAAACACATACTCTGCCTCTACCAAAACAGAAGAAAACCCCTCCTTTTCAACCACGTTATACAAATATGAGCGCACACGCGCTCTCTCACCCTGACCACCCCACCAGGGGCCCCAAATATGTGGGTCCACAAGTTCATCAAAACAATCACCACCACCCAACTGTCGATCTCTCCCTCGTTCCCAAATCACCCCCCTCTCTCCCCCACCGCTATGTGCAGCTGCCACATGTCGTCCATGTGGGCCCCGCCGTCCCCACAGGAACGTGGAACCACACGTCACGGCGCGCGTCGTCGTTCGTTGTTTGTTACGTGGACCCACCACCGCGGACCCTTATCTCTCTCTGTCATGGTCTTCGTGGTTCGTTCCAAGGAAAAAGAAAGCAAAACGAAAACTGCACTGCAGTGGCAGTATCGTGATAAGACAAAAGGAGCGAGGGCAAATTCGGTATCTAAGAAATAGGAACTCTTTTTCCGTTCCTAACAGACACACTAGCTGAAAAAGCTTTAAACAGCAGAGAAAAACCTCTCCTTTCTTCTTCTTCTTCTTTGTTCTCAAGCTTTGGCAAATTATTAAAGATAAAAAAGAAAAGATTTTTATGTATTACTGAAAATGGAAGACTCAGAGGTTAGAATTCAGAACTTTCTTTTCTTTATTTATATATTTTTATGGTGGTTTTTTTTTTTCTCTCCTTAGTCTAGAATCTTAACCTACCACAACTTTCACCGTTGATCAAATAACTTCTTTTATTTTATTTTTTTAAACTAGAATGGTGAAGTGGGTTGTGTGAAAGAAATGATTTTGATCTTGTTTCTGATTTTCTCTGCCTTTTTCTCGATGTGGGTTTTGTTTAATTTTGATTTTTTTTTTTCTGTTTTTAAAATTTTTTGGGTTGCAGAAATTGACGGCTCTGAAGAGGGCGTATGCGGATATAATCCTGAACACGGCGAAAGAGGCGGCGGCGCGGATTTTGGCGTCGGAGAGGAAGGCTCTCCGGTTTCAGAGAGAGCTCTTTTCGACCAAAGAAGAGGCTCTTCAGATGCTTCTGAGGCTCAAACAGATGTTGGATTCTAAGGTATAGTCAATGTAATATAATGGATTTTTCCCTCAAAATGGAAACTTTTTTTTTTTTTAATGCTTTGTTGTTTGCTAGTGTGTTTTGTATTAGTGTGGTGTTGTGGGTAGTTGAGTTTTCTGATGAGGGGTTTCTGTGAATTGTTGATTGGTGATGTTTAAAATGTTTAAGAGAGTAAACGAAAACATGTCTTATTCGAAATGCCATGTTCTGTTGATGACGTTGCATTATAAATTTTGCTATTTTTAAGTTCACATTCGGTTTCAGCTCTCAAAATGGTGATTGTTAATTGTTAAGACTACAAATTGTAGTCGATGCGGGTTTTTGTGTTTGAGGATCAATGAGCACTAATCGGACATCCTTTGTCAATTTTTGTATACATTCTCCTGTTGTATCTCAGAACATGGAATATTAAGAGAGGAAGGAAAGTAATGCATAATACCGAGCAATCTACAGTAGATGATGGAATTCTTTTCTGTTGTGTTTTCATCTTTTTTTTGTACCCCCTTTCTCCCTCACATGTAAGCACAACAAGAGTATAATTCTGTAAGTTCTTACTAGTTAACAACATCTTACAGGTTAATGAAGCGGAGACCACATCTTTGAGTCAGCAGAGAAAGATCGAAGAGCTTGAGGCGCAGCTCCAGGAGGCTGAGGACATAGTGAGAGATCTCAGGGGAGAATTGAGTGAAATGCAAGCTCGGTTGGAGAAGGCAAGAAACAACAGAGCACAGGCTTTGAATGAGCAAAATGTTGGTGATATTACTTCACATGAAAATGGACTTTCTGCAAGAAATGACCAAACACAGGTTTTGCATGAGCAAAATTTTGGTGGTGAAGTTTCTACACATGAAAATGGACTTGACAGCCCCGAGTCGACATTGTCTGAGCCTGGTTCACAACTAGAGCCATCAACAAATTCGGGTAGGACTAGGTACTCAATTTTGAATGGAAAATTTGAAGGTAGCCGATGTTATGATGCTAATGATTCTCACAAGGATCACTGCTCCAATTTTACCTCTGCTTTAGCATCCTTAATGATGATGAATAGGAAAGAGCCTGAGCTGTATAAGAATGGCTGCACTCAGAGAATTCGTGCATTCGAAAGAAACTCGTTAGACGGAAATTTGTCCATTTCTGAACAAGTTGACGATGCAAAGAATGGTACATTTATTGGAAGAGAAGATGGAGGCGAAAGGACACATGTAAAAAATACCTCAAAGACTGAAAATGATAACCCTGAGAAAAAAGTGAGCCAGGCAGATTATAGCCGCGTCCAAGATGTTGCCTTTAAGTCCTTTCGGAGGAAGAGGACAAGAGTGGTTAGGCATAAGAGAAATAGAGCCCCCTATGACATGAATCTTCCTCATCGTCCAGCCATAAGAGTTTTACCAGAAGCACCTATTCTTTCTTACTCGAGGATTTCTCCTCATAAAAGTAATAAAGTAAATGAGTCGGAAAAATGTTTGAAGAACACCACAGATGAAGTTTTTAAAGATCCAGTTTCATCTTCATCCCCAAAATTAGCCTTGGAAAGAATTGAAATGAGTACACAGTCAGGATCTGCAAATGCTAATGAAAGTCATGTGGAAATTATTAAACCTTGTAGTCTTCAGATGGCAGCTAATGATGATAATATGTCACTTGACAAATCGTATTTGACAAAACATGAAAGTTTATCGACGGAGTTGGAGGTTCCAGCTTGCAAAACAGATGTCAAGAAAGACAATGAATCAGAAGGCAGGGCTGATGCAAAAGCATCCAACACAGATAATGGGGTTGCGAACCCAGCTGCGAGTAATAGGTTTCTTAAGTACACATTTTGCAGAAAGCGCAAGAAAGAGCCTTTGAGCAGTCCCGAGGACGATAACATTTTGAAAAGAAAGATAATGGAGAAACAAAACTCTTCCTTGGAGCCACTGATCCCTAGCTTATCAACTGAATCATCACGGGACAGTCGACGGCTAGCACAAGTTGCTCGTCAGGTTGGTAAATCATTTTTGTCTTCTTGTGAGTGAATGTATATTGGCTTGTATCTAGTTTGTGTCGTCTACGGCTTTTATATGATGGTTATAGTTAGAAGTAGGAAGTTTAAGTTAGAAGTTGATCGTTGTATATTGAGCAGGAAATATTTGCTCTAAAAATAACTATCATAAAATGGAAATGTCTTTTCATGTGGACCTTTTCAGTCTTTTTATGTTCCAAGTATTTGAAAACAATGTTTCTGCTTAACTTTCAAACTGTTGGTTTTATAAAAATTGAACTTTTGGATGCTTTATAGATATGTTTTTATCAATTTGCAGAAAATATTGGACTTCATATCTACAATAATTTGCAGTGATACTGAAATTGAATGTGGATCAAAAGGCTAATGAACAAATTAGTTTTAGAAAACGTAATAAACGGCACTAAACATGTAGGAGACCTAGGAAAGATGAGGAGCATGTTTCCGTGTTCTCTTGAGCTTGATAATTCAACAGAAAAGATTAGTTTTGAATTATTTCCAGTTATGCTAAAAGAGAAAGGAGCAAGCCACACGCTTTGGTGTATTCAGTAGTTGCTATCGATGATTCTTAGTTGCAGACTCTATACCGAGTTGATTCTTATTATCAAATTCATGTACATGTTCATGCTTAAATAAACTCTTCTGAAATTATGGTTTGTGGTTCAATGCCTGTTTTTACTTGTCATCCTATTTGATATAAACTTCTGTTATTGTCATGGTGTATGGCAAAAGATGTTTGTAATGTTCAAAAAAAAAAATATATATATATATATATAATATGAAGATTGTATCGCTGTAAGAGCGAGCCTCGTTAAAGTTTAAACCATGCACGAATCTAGAAGCATGAATCGGGACATTGTTAGTGATAGAGCTTGAATTGTCAGCAACAACATTAGATTTCTAGCGAGCATAATCTGTTTGTGTTCTGCGATTATGTCTGTATTGATACCATGTCTTAGCGCGATAACTGTATGGTTTTGTGTTGGATGATTATTTATAATGTGGTGGATTTGGAGCTATTTTCTGTTCAACAACTAACATCTCTTCGTGATTTTGTATGCGTTGCACAGCTTATTTCATTGTCGGAGAAGAAGTGGAGGTAGCAAAGAATGAAGATCTATATCGTACTTCCCGAATACAAATGGTGAGGAAGTTTTTATAGGAGAAAGAAAACCAGATATTTTGGCCGGGAAAGGAAACCTTGATGAGCTGCATAATTGCAGATTAGTTTAAACATCCCTAGTAATTTATTTTGTATGTTATTTATCAGCTGCAATTATTGTATTTCCTAATTATTCTCGTTCTCAAAACATGAGTTAAAAAGGTTTTTAAATTTAGTTTGGCATTTTTCATTCATGGATATTGCACCATGCGAGGTATATGTGGTTGTTACTTGTTCAGTGGAGATTTACTAAAGTTAACCTTAGACCATCACAAATAGCAGTTTTTGTGCTTTTTGTTTTTCGGGTTAATCTTAAATTTGACCCCCATTCAAAATTGGGATTGTCTCACCTTATCCCTCACAACTTATATAGCGTGTTTGGTACATTTTTTTCATTGTATTTAAATGTAATACAATTTTTTCTCAAATATAAAAACATTTCATTCAAATATCAATCACATCACATTTTAAATCTAATACAATCATTATTCATTATTTCACTTTTTCTATTATTTTAATTAATTATACCATATATTCTCTCTCCTTTTTTTCTCTCTATTTTTACACATCACATCACATATTTATTATTAAATATAATTCAAATACTTTTCATCCAAACACACATTGCATTTAAATGTAATATTAATATTTTTCCTCTAAATACAAATTGTATTCAATGCATTACGTTTAAATGCAATACAAATACAATATATTCACCAAACGAAACATTAAAGTTGTACAAAACTTGCCCTGATCTTTGTAGCAACCAAACGCACATAAGAAGTTCAAAGTTCTAACTCCTTTAAGTTTTAGCTATTAATTAGGGTTAAGAAACTCAATTTTTGAATGGTTAAAAAAAAATCAGGAAGTTTGGGATTGATGAGATTTACCCCTCGTTTGGTAATAGTGTTGCATTTGTATTGCATTCAAATATAATATAATTTTCATTTAAATATAAAAGCGTTCTATTTAAATATCAATCATATCACATTTTAAATTCAATACATTCACTATTTATTATTTCATTTTTTCTATTACTTTTACTAATCACATCGTATATTCTCTCTCTACTTTTACTCATCATATTATATTTATTATTAAAATATAATTTAAATACTTTTTACTTAAATACACATTATATTCAAATACAATGTAATTCTAATATAAATTATATTTAATACATTGCATTTAAACTCAATGTAAATACAATATATTTACCAAACAGAGCCTTAGCAGCTTAGAGGAGATGGGAGTGCATCTCAAAGTTAAATATAATTTAAATACTTTTTACTTAAATATACATTATATTCAAATACAATGCAGATACTTTTTTTCTAAATATAAATTATATTTAATATATTACATTTAAATTTAATATAAATACAATATATTTACTAATCGAAGCTCAGCAGCCTAGAGGAGATGGGAGTGCATCTCAAAGTTACAAATGTGAAACCACAAATGGAATATTGGTTTAAACACAAACGACACCAAACTGTCAATAAGAAACGACAGGTTGTTTATCTCACTACACAAACTGTGAAATCGAAATAAATAGTGATTTTTCATTCTTGCTAAATGAGAAACACGTGACTTGTGAAGATAAACGACAGAAAACCTTGCGACGAAACGACATGGTCAAATTGTTTCACTAAAAAACGACAGTAAAGCTACAAACTGCAAACATATTTCTATATGCAAAATGACGTGTCGTTTCGAGGCTGAAAACGAATGAAGCATAGAGGCCCAACTTTTTTGTATTTATTTTGCTGCCAAAAAATAAAAACAAAAAACTCATTTGTTTACTTAATTTTTGTAAGGGATATTGATTTATTTATTATCAACCAGGGGAAACCATCAGACGCTATGCCACTTTCTAATTCAAGCGACAATCAAATTTAGGCGCATAAACGGCATCATATTGAATGAAACGACAAGAATCACTACGAATCGAGATTATTTTCTCCTGGACGACAGCATCGTTGAGAACGACAACGATAAATCATCTTGTCACGCCGTTTCACAAACTGGAAAAAAAAAAAATTCCCCACAAATCATTAGAATCAACGACACAACTTTACTCTAAACGACAGAAAAGTGTAAAGCTGAAAAATGACATGTCGTTTTGTTCACATTTCACTTTTCTCTTCTAGTTTTTCCTCCGTGAAAACGTCGAGGGTTTGAAAGAAGGAAGAGGGTAGAGAGAGAGAGAGAGATGGGAATAGCCAGCAACGCAGGGGATTGGGCATTCAAGGCCTTCACGGCAGGACTCGGCGTCGCCACCATATACCTCACCGCCACCTTCTCTGTCAATGTCTACAGAGGCCTCTCTTGGCACAACTCTCAATCCGTAATCTCTCTCTCTCTCTCTCTTGATTAGGAGCTAATTGCGATTTCGCATCTACTTATGTAAAGAATAAACTAGTTTTTTTAAATTTATTTATTATTATTTTTTAGTTGTAATATCTGCGATTTTCATTGACTGATGGTTCTTGCTAATTCAATAGTTTTACAACTACTTGGAATTTTTCCGCAAAGATTTCTTCTTTTGTTCTATTATTTTAATGCAGTGTTTTAGCTAAAAGGAGTGTTCAATTTTATTATCTTTTTTTTTTTTGAGGAAAAGGAATGTTTTATTTTTTAAGCATACATGTGTTTTGTAATTGTTGGACTTATAATTTTATAATTAACAAGCTAAGCAAGTAGTCCCTGTGAGAACCCAGAAGAGAAGAATCGAGAAGCTTTTGAGTTTTGAAATGTGTATGAAATTAGTTTGTGGTACACTTTTAATTCTTTATAAAGATTAGAGAATAGAGTTCTTTTTCGTTTTTCTCCATTTTTGATATCTTGGATTCTGGTTATATCTACATTTATGGTTTCCTTTGATGCTAGAGCTGTTTTGGTTGTGTTCATATATTACTATAATAATCTTGAGTACGTTTGGCCTGGCGTACAGGAAAGATCAATATGAGATGGTAAACAACATAATTGTTTGGGAAGGAAAGAGAGTTTATGGATTTTAACAAGTGAATTCATCATCTTAGGGATCATCCTTTTGCTGTAACTAGCAAAGTTTTCAAGTCATCGCCCATCGGCGTTGATAATGTGTGAATCGATTGTCCCAAGCTTTTTCGCCTTTAAAAGATTTTGAAACTTGCTTCGCTTGACTTGCTTGATCAACATGCTGTTTTTTTAGCACATGGTTTTCATGTTGTACGGTTGGTATTGATTGTTTTCATTGCAGCTTAATGGATTATCTCTATCTGGTTCTGTTAAATTGTTCGTGTTATGCCTTTCTAAAAACAAAGAAATTTCTTTGTTAGCTGAGCTCTCTAATGCTTTTTCTTTTTTGGGCTTAATTTGTTTTGCAGAAAACCAACAAGCAGGGCTCTAATGAGCAAGCACCATGACTTTTGCGCCTTAAACTGTAGTTTATTCTATCTTTCAACACATTCATTCTAATTTGTAACGGTACTTTAGATTTTAGTTTTATCGGCCTTGGTCTACCTGGCTCATTGTTTTCAGGTCTTCTGAGATGAGATGTTTTTGCTTGGAGTTTGGATATAGCACTCTCAAGTATAGTTTTTCAGCTTCATTTTCAACCCTGCATGATGTTCTGGTCTGTCTTTAATTAGACGTGTTTTGGGTTTTGGATTTACTTGTACTATTATTTTTCTCTTGGAAATAAAACTCTGTTAATTATGTTGGGGGACATAGAACAATCATCCTTTGAGATTATCAGAGAGACATGCGTGAAGCATAGACACTAACATGTCACGGTTCCACTGATTTGTGATTTTTCTTTTTGGGCAAGTAAGCAGTGACAATAATTGTGATTACATAAAGGATTTAGGTGGGAAAATGGCTTTATTATTATTATTATTATTATTATGTGTTGTTTTAATAAATGTCCAAAATTTTGTTAAATTATGGAAAGTGATCAATCAATTATTGATTACTGGTCAAACACTGATTCCTTAAAAAAAAAAAAAAAAAGGGTAATTCGGTCATATTTTTGGAAATCTTTTGTCGTTTGATCTAATTTCTCTTTAATCTTGTTGCATCACAATTCACGCAATTTTTACCACTTAGGGTTGAGTTTATTGAGACTGTTTTAACCTTATACCTCATTTTTCATAATGTACGAAAATCAATCTTTACCTAGTTCATGCATATAAACGTGTCCAGATTTGAAATTGTGAAACCTAGTAAAGTAACAGCCGTTGGAAATTGTAGAATCATTCACCATCATCATATTCATCGATTTTCATTACTATAGTCACCAATAAAAAGATACAAAATGACTTTTCGATTAGAAAAAGAAAAGAAAAGAAAAGAAAAATCCCTAATCCTCTATACATTTCACCCTCTATATTAAGATTATGGCATCAGATGGTCGATTGACTCTTTTTCACCTCAAAAGTTTCGAATCTTTGCTAGAAAGAATCATGTAATAGGAGCCATGAAAGCTGCACTTAATCGAAGGAACTAAATCGATATTTCCTTCCCACTTTCTCCACTCCAACCATAAGATAGACCTATGGGATTAATACTGAAAAAACAATGCTTCGTTCAGGTATTTTTACTTGAGGCAAGTCTCTTGGAAGCCAAGCATATATTGCAGACACACAATCTTGATCTCGGATCGGCATTCGACGGTTTATTAGCTTCATTTCAGGTTGTCTTCAAATTAACATCACACCAAATGCTACCGCTGATAAGCTTTATAGCTACTGCAGATGGGGAAAGAAAAAGCGCATATCAGATTTTTGAAGCTTGAGAAGCCCATCTCAAACCTAGAATTTTAAAGTTCATTCTCTCTCTCTCTCTCTCTCTCCATGTAAAAGTACCGAGAGAGAGAAAACAAAAGCACAACTTTTTAGTAGCTAAGTAGACACAAATTCACATAAAGATATTCAACCTTCCTGTTGAATCCGTTTCTAGAAAGCATAATCCTCACCAAAAATATGAAAGTTGATGAAAAGTATTTATCGTATCATGAATAAGGTATTTCATACCATCATAGAAGGAGGTCAATCATAGTCTATAATAATTGAAGACTGTCAAAGTTGCGATCACTTGTAAAATAGGAAAACATTTTAAGACAAAAACGATCGAGAAAAATAAGAAAACAAGAACATAAGAAATTTGTAAACTACCTCCCAGGTCTCATTTAATTTGCTACTGACGTACCCCCTCTGTATTTCCTCTTGAGTCACTCGGGATCTCGGCTAGTGGGTTCACAATTAACCCACCACCTTGCAGCCGAAACCTGCGGTTTAACTTGAACCTTTCAGCACTTCCATTTGCATCATCGCTGTAGCGCATGGCTGCAGCCGAGGGGGTGCCACTTGAGGTAGAAATCCTTGGTGCTGACAACCTGCCTTCTGTTCTTTTCCAAAACTTGTAGCTTAAGAAATCTGCACCAGGCAGCATACAACATGTTATTCTGGAGCAGTCTGTTTTCGACATTCTTCCACTCGTCATAGCCAGATCGTAAGAGATCTCATCCAGTGCTAGCTCCAGCCCATGCACCCGGGTCTCCAAAGAACGCATTCCGTTTTGCGAGCTCCCAATGAACCTCTAAAAGCCATAAGCATAAGGCAGTGAAAAGGAAAGCCTTCATCCAAATGCAATAAAAGCATGTAAACCAGAACAGTTTATTTTTAATATTCATGGTAGTACATAGGCAGGAAATGCCATAAGTAGTGAAAAACCATCTCTAGTGTAAAATGTATGCAAGTTCCATTTCATTTGTATTTTTATGCTGAAATTCCATTTCCTTTGTCTAATGCTGTTCTTCTTATTCACAAGTTGGTAGTTAGTTACAACTACTTAAGGGGGAATTAAAGTGACAATGTCTGCCTCTGATTGGTACCCTAACCAAAAGAAAAGGCCAAGAAAGACAAATTTTCTATGGTAGTACAACAACAGAACTAATGATCATAAAGAAAAAAATGAAAGCAAAATTTCTAGCAGTGGAAAGAAACCTGTAGAAGATCCATTAGACTGGATTGCTGCTTTTCGATCTGAACAAGCTGATTGCGGATCGAAGACAACTCTTCACATTCAATTTGGTTCTTCTGGATATCCTCAG
This sequence comes from Antiaris toxicaria, assembly GCA_035233585.1. Classification (NCBI taxonomy): domain Eukaryota; kingdom Viridiplantae; phylum Streptophyta; class Magnoliopsida; order Rosales; family Moraceae; genus Antiaris; species Antiaris toxicaria. The sequence goes on from CP141155.1 coordinate 7,926,863, forward strand.
AAACATTACTGACCACAGCAGTAGAATCTTTGCTCTCCTCTTGACATGGAGCCACACGCGATCCAGACCTGAACCCACCAAACTTGTGCCCCTTGTCCTCAGAATTCTTAAGGAACAGTGCCCGTTTCGTTTCTGGTTTAGATAGCTTAGATTTTTCATTGAGCCTTCCCTCTGGAACATTTTCATCTCTTTCATCGTAATCCTCCTTGCAAACCCTTGTCATGGAAGCAGAATTCTGAACAGCAATCTCAACCTTCCAGTTCAAAGGCTTCTTCTTTTGAAACATTGATGTACTTGCTTTCTTGTCGCTACCTTTCAGAGGAGTTCTCTTCCTAGCAGTGGTGGCATAAGAGCTATCGCGTGGAGTTGACTTGCTCACTACGATGGACTTCTTCCTCAATTGAGTAGCTTCGGAACCACCGGCGCCAGAGTTTCTTGACCCTGGCGGATAGTGTCCATCACTCGCATTCTCTGTGTTCATAACAACGAATCCAGGTGGAAAAAGTAAATGACATAACTCATAAACAACAGTTTAAGATAACGCAAATAAGAACGAAATTAAACAATTCAAATGGCCCCAAATGGCAATAAAGTAGTAGCAACAAAATAAATGATATGCGACAAAGATCTAAAAGAAATAACCGAACTTATAACTGAATTTTGAATAGTTCTAAAACTTCATATTAAAAACCAACTCAAAAGCTATCAAACCATTGAGTTTAATCCTTATTTAAATATAAAGCATTTTGGAGGTCTTATAATCACTGATCAAACCTCTGGAAGAAGCCTGCGATTGAGGCGGCGGCGAAAAGTATCCGGAGACATCTGGAATCTGCTTCCAAGCCTCCAACATCTGATTCATTACCTCCCTCACAATCTTCACCTATAAATTATAATAATGCCAATTCGAAAAGAGAAAATTTCCAAATTGAAAACAACCAAACGTATATGAAAACAAAAGAGGTCATTCTCAGAAGATCACACAAGCAGATTTTACCTTATCGAATCTCCGGTTCTCGAAGGTTCTCAAGCACCCGGCCTTGAACTCCGATAATGCGTCTTTCTCCACCACCGCCAGCTTCACCAGCGCCTCTGCCGCGGCCTTCCTCGCCGCCCAGTCCTCGCTGTTCAGGAACTGCACCACGCAAGGCACCAAACTCCTCAGCGTCCCCTCGCCGGAAGCTCCTCCGGCGTCGATCACGCTTCCAATAAGCGTCAGGAGGGCCGGCTTCGCCTTGAAGCTTTCGCATTTCAGCAGCTTCTCGAGCCTCGGCATCAGCTTCGCCAGCCTCGCAGGCTCCGGATCCGCCGCGGCGTCGACTGCTGACGCGAGGCACAGCGCAGCCCCGATCTGCGAGTTCTGGTCCTGCTCCGTGAAGAGCGCGTCGCACAACGGCTTCAGGAACGATGACAGCGGCGGCCTGCTGACGTGGCATCGGAGTGCGCCGACGGCTTCGACGCATGCGGATCGGACCGCCGAGTCCGGGTCGCGGAGGCGGCGGACGACGCCGGAGAGGATCTTCGTGATGTGAGGAGAGAGAGAGTCGCCGTGGCTCTCCGAGAGGACGGCGAGGAGGTGGACGCACTGCCTCCGTACCGGCGACTTGTCGGAGGCGTCGGTTGCGTGGATGCAGGAGATGAACGAGCCGAGGGAGCTCGGCTCGAGTTCGCGAGCGATGGAGTCGAGCTCGACGGAGGCCAGGCGGTAGGTGTCGCGGTCGGAGAGCTTGTTCAGGCACGTGAAGACGCGGTGCTTGAGGTTCTGCGGTGGCGGGACGGAGGAGGCGAGAGGCATTTTTTGTTTTTTTTTCCTCGGAGCAGATATTTCTCTTCCAAATTCTCACAGCTCAGGTGGCGGTGGTGGCGGCGCCGACCGAATCTCCGGCGACATTGCCGGAGGCTTTGGCGGTTTGAGCAAAAGATTAGCCTTTTTTCGGTGGATTTCAGCTAAAGCTCCGACAGTGCCTGTGGAGAAACAGCCTTGCATCTTTGCTTTGCTTTTAAAACGTGAGATGGTGGGGTAAAACAGAAAAGGTTAGTTGTCCACATGGCAGCAAGTGGTGTCGTTTTTACGCTTTGCTAACGGCGTCGTTTCGATTCAGGTTTAGCTTTCACTCAAAGTTGGTTTATTTCCGTTAATCTGATGCTTCTCAGTCTGACAGTTCCATAATCATAATTTAATATTTACGGATAAAAGATAATAATTACGAGTCGGTGATCAGGTGCGGACGAGCCTCTGTGATCGAGAACCTTAACTGAATCATCATTGGTTGCTGCGAGATAAACGTTCGCTGTTGATGTCTTGTTGACTGTGCTCTGATGCACCTGATCATCCCTCTTTTGCTTGCTATTTTCTCATGAACCTACTTTCCGGAGTACCTGCCACGTTTTACACTTTTTCTTTTCCTCAGTATGTTTAATATACTTTATTGCACACACCAATAGATTCCAATGAATACTTGCCACGTCAACAGCCACTCTGGCTTCACAAAATGTTAGCTACACCATAAATGTTCACGTCCAAGTTATAAAAAAATAAAAAGTTAAATGGCATAAGTGATGTTATGCGTATAAATCTAATTATATATGATGTGTATATATATATATCTATAAAACACGTCTTTATCGAGGGGAGTTTAAGAGAGATGCTTAGATATATTAGTTTTGAGTTGAAAAAAAAAAAGTTTAGGGTGAAAAAATAATAAATTTAAAAAAAATTTTAGAAAAAAAATATCAATATAAATATTGTTTCGTTCCTTTTAAAATTTTATGTAATTTAAAAAAATTATCTCATTTGGACTTGTATACGTAAAATTATGGATTTTTAAAATTTAGAGTTTATTGTAATGTTTTAAAAATATAAATAATGAAAATGATGAAATGTTTAAAAATAAATAATTTTAAATTTCTTCAAAAGTAAGTCCAATTAGGACCTAATTGTGATATTTAACACGGACGATTTATATAAGCAATTTTCATGATAACAACGGTTAACATTGACTTTCACCTAGTTGTTTGAAAAAAAATAAATAAATAAAATAAATGACGGTGGGGAAGGATCAGGCGTGAGGAGGACCACCGTGGCTTTGCGGTGGTCCTGAAATGGGGAGACAAGGACATGGGTCGGGGACTAGAGAGCATTTGAGGGCACCTGAGGAATGATGAGATGGGGAGAGGAATACCGACTTTAAATGCTGGGGTAAATCAGTAAATCTATACCGTAAACGTTCCAGATGTCACGTGATGGAGAGAGCAGGGAGATGATTATGATCCGTTAACGGCGTTAGTATGGCCTGCACCAGTAGGAGCGGCCAATAAAATTACAGTCCTAATAATTACCAATCTAATCATTAAGTTTCTTTGTTGGGTTTTGACGTGGGGGTGGCGAGAAAAATTTTTGACCACCAACCACAAAATAAAATACAATTAGATATGTATGAAATTTTGTTAGTTTTTTATTTTTAAAATTATTTTTAATATGATTTTTTATTAAATTTAGAACTCCTTTAATTCGTCGATATAATTTAATTTAATTTAAAAATTAAGTTAGATTTGATATTTTGTTATTTTAAGAAAATTTAAAAGTTAAAATTAGAGTAAACATTTAGTAATATAATTTAACTTAAAAACTAAGTTAAATTTTTCATTTTGTATATATTTTAGTTTGAAATTTTTTTAATTTCGTCTTAAAAAGTGTGCTTAATTAAGAAAATAAAAAATTTTAACAAGTAATTAAATTAAATTTCTACCTACTTAATTTTTATAATATTAATTAAAAAAATTACTAACTCTGCAACTTATCTTTTTTTTTCTTTCATCTAGCAGATTGTATGGAAAAATAATAATAATAATAATCATCAATATTGTTTTCGTTATGGTTGTTGAATGCCAATATGGGAAACCATGAAAAGGTGAAACAAATTTTATCATTCTCTCGTTAGCTAATATATTGGATTTAAAAACACATCAAACAAAAAAAAAATCTCACCCTACTTATCTCACCCTATTCAATATGTATTAAAAAAAAAGGCAAAAAAAAGTTTGTTTTAAATTATGAGATATTGTATAACTTTAAAAAATATTTGTTTTAAGTCATGAAATACTGTTTAACTAAAAAAAAAGGTTTGTTTTGAACTAAACTAAATTAAGTTAGATTATCTTAAAATGATCAATACAATGTAAATTAAAAGTTAGATTAAGTTAAATTTATTTACCAAACATACACTTAATGTTCAGAAACGTGCCTTTTAAATTAATGTGTAACATATCATAAAAAGTTCCAAAAAAATAATGTGATTTGTTAGAATTATATATTATTAAGTAGACGCATATATGAAATTTTTTTTTTTTCCCTCGTTGAGCAGAGACAACTTCAATTTTTGTAATTGAGGACGCAATCAATATTCTAAAAAAATTGAATCTCAATGAGAAATACGTATTCACTTAGATGAACTTAACTTCATCAATGTCAATAGGGTTGCTCTTTTCTATTTAGAAAATTGCCATATATCGTGCAATTATAATGTACATTATAATTTATCAAACTTGTCACATGGTACTATATGATCAATAATTATATTGTTTGTATTGCGATCCATTTGTTACATTGATGCATGTGTGAACGATTCATTTACTAGTAGCAATAAATAACAATATGTTGTATTGTTATAGCGTGCATTTCATCGCTAAGATAAGATTTATTCCTAGTCACAACTGTTTTTGTTTAGCAATTTATGGGCAGCTGCATGGATTAATTGGTTTATTGAGGTGTTTTGATTTTTCGTTTGATAATTGCTCCACATTTGGTTTACACAATCAGCATCTCATGAAAATTCTTATATCAGATATGGGGGAAAATGTTGATATATTAGATGTAAGTGGTTTTAAATAAATGTACAAGTGGAGGTCAGAAACTAATATTTTGTGTCCATGTTTTTACTACAAACTTATAATTTTAGAATCTGTTTAAAATTATGTTAAAATTAAAATATATTTAGAACTTATTAAATTTTTTTTTATTTTTTTAATTTTTGAAAAATCATGTCTTAGATATATAAATATATATTGATAAATATAGAAATAAACATACATACACATTTATTGTTGCGTGATAGTTTTAAAATCACTAAATTTCATAAGTAAAGATTTAAGATATTATACAATAATTCCTTGCTGCCAACCAACTCCCGGGATATTGTCTTTTTTTTTTTTTTTTTCAATAGTTATTTTTTATTTTACCATTTTTTGTTTGCTTGCCTAATTCAATTTTGAATGTAGCGAATGTTTTCTCAAGGCAAGTTGAAGGTTTGAGAGTGTTCATTGTCATTTGTCAAGACCCAAACTCTAATACTCAACAGCCTCAGCATCAAATGAGGATTATTTGCTAAAACTGATGAAAATATTAGTAATGAGATTGTTGTGATGGTTCACCCCCCTTTAGGTGCAGCCCCACAAAATGTGGGTCTAACTTCTAACCTCTTTACCTACCTCTTTAACATTAAAAAAAATAAAATAGAGAGAATTTTGTAAGGGTAATAAAAAAATTTTCCTCCTTATTATATATAGTTCTTAACAATAGATATTTATTAAATTACCATAGTTTTCTTTTATTTGATTATGATTATCACATGATCGAATGATTCAAAATTTATCATAATTTGATATTTTAACGTGTGATCGTTAAATTCTCTCACAGAAAAATATTTGGGAAGACTCTGTACGGGCATACATATACAACAAGTAGGACATAACTTTAAACTCGAAGTTGTGAAGTCTAATTGACGTCGTAAGGAAACGAAAAAAAGTAACATATTTTTAGTGAAGCTATTCATTAACTTAATTAACTGACTAAAAGTAAAAAAGAACAATGAAAATTTGATAGAAGGATTCACTGACTCTCATGTCAGTGGGGAATGAAGAACACTTGTAATATATAAGTATTCTACAAATCTCTTTCCAATCAATAATTGACTAGATAAAATCATTCTGTTTAGAGAATTTTTGGAGACGTAGTTTTGCATGTTAGAAGAGACAAATGATGTAAGATGTAGAAATTTTAAAGTTAAGTAATCAAAATTTCGTCCGATAACGTCATAAAATGAGTCTAATATGGCCTATTTTTAAATGACTGTATTACTTATTTTTTAAGGTTTTATAATCGATCTACTTATATGATAATATTGTTGTTGCTATTTCTTTCTTTCTTTCTTTCTTTCTGTCTTTTCTTTTCTTTTCTTTTCTTTTCCTTCTGCAAACAACAAGAAAACTTAACAAATTCTCTTTAGAACTTTCTTGGCCCTCTTGAGGCTTGGTTACTGGGTCATCCATGTCGGTTGGCATTTAAATAAAGGTGAAAATTGGATTAAATTGTAATATAGAAAAGAAGAAAATTAAACTACACTTGATGGGATTTTTTTTTTTTTCCTTCCCCTTTTCCCTAGCTTAATGTACTGGGGATTTTGAATCAATCATTATCTATAGAAGCTTCATAGAGAATCTAAGCTCAAATTTACTGCATAAAAATGTGTGAATCAATCAGTGCAGCATTTACTGCCTCAGTTCTTGGTTGCCAAGTCAATTCACACATTTTTTTAAAGCCATTTTGGAGTTAAATGAACCATCCCACTTTTTCATTCCTGCCCATCAACAAGCTGCGGGGCTTTCTCTATCTTTGATAATTAAAAAGATAATTGGGCCAAAAAAAAAAAAAAACAATCCAAAAAGTTTAAATTAAAACAAATAGAAATTTACAATAAGACTTAAAAAATAAATATTTTAACGATAATATAGAAATTTTGATTCTAACATGTCACTTAGAATATATCAGAATCATAAGAAGAAAAATATAATATTTCAATGAAATTTAATTAAGATTTGACTATTAAAAACTATATTCTTTTAATATGATATTTTTCGAGCTTTTTGAAAAAACTCCACAAAATTTTTAACTACAGGATCTCATTAAAAAAAAAAGTTAAAATTGAATCTATTCAAATTAATTTATTCATTATTCAATATTTGAAAATTTATTTAAACCACATAACTAAAAATGATTAATCGTACCATAGTTACTTGATTGGACATATATCTCACAAGATTTGCTTGTCAATAAGACAACTTTGTAATAGCTTAACCATAAAAACAAGCCAACCCAAGTGCTCTTCCCCTGTTGCAATTATGAACTGTGAGTTGCGTAACAATGTAACGCAGCCTACCAAAAGTCAATATCTAGCATATAAAACATAATAAAAAATAAAAAATAAAAAAAGAGACATGGCAATTGCCATATGCCAGAACAAAGCCGGTCCAAAGTAAAGAAGAGTCCCCCCCCATTCATTTTATTTTATTTTATTTTTCAAAGAGAGAGGGAGAGAGAGAAAATTTCACATGTTGCATAGAAAAAGCAAAGGACAATTAGGAAAACTTTGCTCTATTCATAAATTCAACCTTATCCTAAAATTCATCCCCTTATAAAACACACTTTTTTTTTTTAATGATTTTGTACTCTTTCTCAAATATAAAGTCCAGACCATATCAACCCATGTGCAATTTCCTTGTGGCTATGCGACACATAACATGAAGTTAGAAAATAGGCCTTGTAGGCATAAAAAGGGAGGAGAAATGGACTGTCTGTGTGTGTGTGTGTGTGTGTGCGCATGCATATGTATATATATATATATATATATCCTATTGCAGAGAGACATTCTCTGGGTCAGTGCTCGTTTGTTTGAGCAATGATATTTCATTCGAGTGATAAGACCAAACTCACTTTAAAAATCGTTTTGTCCTAGACATTGTTCATCACATGAACATGTATGTGAGGAGTCCCGATCATAGGTCTCTATTTTTCTTTCTAGTTATTCCATCTTTTAATATCGATTTATCATATCATCTAAATCTAAGATTCTAATTGCATAAAAAAGCTAAATATATAAAATATTTAAATAATAAAAACATGTCAAGATTTAATTGAAAATAAAAATAGCTAATGTGATAGAAAATTAAGATAATAGATTAGCCTATGTTTGGAGCTCCCATTTCAATCAAAGTTTTCCAAAATTTTTGTATCTTTTTTCTTTAAAAATAAACCAATTTCACCTTTTCTAATTTTCTCTTCAACCTCAAAGTTTAAAAGTCCATAACTTTCTTATTTTAAGTCGAGATGAGACGATTATTTTTTAAATTGCATAAAATGACAAAAAAAAAATGAAAACAAGATACATATTACTATTTTTTCTAAATGTATTTCAAGTTTTTATATTTTTTAATTCTAAACTGAGCGTTTTCAACTAATACACAACTCCAAACATTTACTTTTTCTTCTTATCAAAACATTTCTAAAACTCCAATTTAAATGTACAAACCGAACAAGATATGAAAACCTACATTAATCAAATAGTTTATTTTCTCATCGTTAATTTTGTATATTTCTAAATATGCTTTTAATTATATCACATTCATAAATATATACTGTTGATTAAAGTACCCTGCTATAAAGAGTTCTTAAAAATTTTAAATAAAATTTTAGAAATTATTGAATCCACTCGCTTGTATTTATTTTCATTCATTCTTATTGATAATGTCAAATAAAAGTCATTGGACTAAAGTGTTTATTTTTTAAAAAAGAAGTCTTTTTAAATTTTTGTATCTAAAAATTAAAAAAAATATATCACTTTTAAATATTAAAAAAAACCCATCTTTTTTTTTTGTTAAAAATAAAATTTTTTCACCTATCTAAACATCTTTTCACTATTATATAAAAAAAAATTTCAACTCTTTTGCATTTGTTAAAATGAATACCCAATGTGAAAGAAACTTAAGGGGCATTTCGTAAATATATTACATTTTGATTGTATTTGAATGAAATTTGTTTTTTAAATGTTGTATTTGGTTGAAAAGTATTTGTTTTGTATTTGAATGAAATATGTGTTTGGATGAAAAATATTTTAGAGTTGAAAAGTTGATGTAATTGATAAAAGTAAAGATAAATAGTGGAGTTGAAAAATTGATATGATTATTTTAAAAATATTTTAAATAGTAATTATTTTTATAATACTGTTATAAAATTTATGTTTAATGTAAAATTATATTGCATTTGAATAAAATTAAAATGTAATTTTTTTATTTTTGATAAAAATACACCTTAATACGTTCAAATAGTACAATGAAAAAGTGAAAAGTTTTGTCTGACTTTCTATATAATTATTAATAAACAAGTAGATGATGACGACGGTGACAGATAAATATTTCGATGAAAAGCCGTTTTTAGGTATGTACATAACATGTAAAAGTAAGTAAGTAGTACAATACATAATGCTTATAGCAAATAATTATGATTTTAAAATGTATGATAAAAATATTGATTTTTCTTAATGCTTATCAATGTCTATTTTTTTAAAGTAATTGGGTACAAAAAAGAATTATTATGTTTTACAAATTTTAGACTTCGAGTTATTTATTTCTAGACTTGATTTTTTTTCTGCCACCTAAGATCCTTATGTGCTTGCTCATGACCCCCAAAAATGTTTCTTTGGTTTGCCGTAACTTTCTCATGCTTCATTGAAAAGACATTCCTTTTGGTAAAAGCCTCATAAATTCTTTTTAGCTTCTTCTTCTCACTCTCTCTTTCCCCCCCACCAAAAGTTCTTCAGTCTTCACTCACCTCACCTAGAATGTATCTTGGAACAAAAGAAAGGGGCAAAATGAAAAAAAAAATATTGGCTCCTCATTTAATTGATTAAGGTGGTCATGGGATGGACCCCACAATTGAGAGGGGCATTATTGTATTTTTATTTTGGTGAGTGGAAATATTATTGTATTTTCCTTATCATCACTCTCCCGTCCAATGCATGATGGTTGGTGCAATACGGCATTAAATGTAGTTTATGATCAACCTTCATGATTCCACATGCCAAGGCAATGTAGCCACAAGGTAATCATGTTGTGTTGGTCTTTGGCTTCATCTTTGGAGTAGGAGTAATGCTATGTAATATATATATATATACACACCCGTACATGTATATTTATATATTTATATATAAAGTATAAGAAAATTACTCCGTCCGATACTATTTTTAATTATTGAATTTTTTCGTATTCAATTTGTTTTACACTTTATTTTCTCTGTACGATTTTGATTAAATTTAATGTAAGAAAAAACCTAATTTACTAATGGATATAGCCAATACATGATTGAGTCTATAAATTCTCTTCTGACTATTTTTTAATTATTGATAGGTAACCTAAACCTAAACCTAAACCTACACCTATAAAGAAAAAAGAAAAAAAAGGCTATGATTTCTCTATCCGTGACTTATAAATTATTTCAAACGCTTAAAAACTAATCATCCTGAGATCTGAATGTGGCTAGAGCAAACTTCCAGGTGGTCTGCTCAGAAAGTTTTCTTTTTCTTTCATGTTAGTTGGAGTAGAGACAAAGTTAGTAGCCCCTGAAAACACGTCACTTGGCTGATAAATAAACGATTAAAATGCTGCAAACCACACAACAAAAATAAACTCACTTTTCCATAATTTATTTGGACTGAATTTCTTTTCTCTTGGTGTAGAAATTGTTTTCTTGCACTAAAAAGTTCATAAGCTCGAACCCGGAACTTGAGAAATTGTCTTGAAATTCAATAAAAACATTGTTTATAAGATCCCACACATGAATTATTCAGCACAAAAAAAAATGCATAAATTTGATGAATTTTAGCGAACATTTTGTGATTTAACACTATTACTTGTGCAATATATATTTATATATATATATTTTCTCCTCCTTCTCCTTCTTCTTATTCTTTTCTTCTATTTTTGTCATTTTACAAGTGGGAAAATAAGTGGTACTAGTCTTTGACTTGATTGGCCTTTTCCTGGGAATTGGGCTAGGGCCAAAATCTCCCTGCTGGACCAGCCCAAAATTCTGGATCACAAATCAAATGCCTTGTAAGGTGTCAATTAGGGGTGAACAAAAAATCCGAAAACCCAAATAACCCACCCAACCCACCCAAGGAAAACCCGACGGGTTGGGTCCACGTCAGACCCAAAAAAAAGTTGGGTTGACCCACCCAATCCAATGTCAAATTGGGTGGGTTCGGGTTGGAATTTTAAAACCCGATCAAAACCCAACCCACCCAATGAATATGTTTTTTTTTTTATATTTAGAAAAAATATAATGATTAACCTAAGTCAATTTTGTTGATCTGATTGTCATTTCCCATTTATGCCTCCCTCAAGCCAAAGTTCGTGCCTTACCCTTACCAAACCCGATGTCCCACCAGCCTCCTCCAATCGTCCCTTTCTTCGACCATCGGCCGTCACCCCTCGACGTATTCATTTTTGTCTCCCCAAGCCCGTGTTCGTCTCGTGCCTTGCCCTTGCCCAACCCAAGCGCCACTTGTCACTAGCCTCCCCTGATCCTCCCTTCTGTTAGGATTTAGGAACAAGATTTCAAGTTTATTTTAATTTGCCTGACTTTAGTTCTTGTTACTACACACATTGGAGTTAGAGATTATTCTTGTGAAACAGATTTGATTGTTTGTGGTTGATGTTTCTTAGTATTCATTAAAAGCATGTTTTAATTAGTTTTTATTGTCTTTATACGACTTTTTTATTTGAATATTTGAGCTTGTATTTTAATTTATGATTAAATTTTTAAGTCATGTTTAATTATTTTGTTTTTATAAATTGCCGAACCCGACGAACCCGAAAAACCCGCAAAACCCACCCAAACTTTAATTGGGTGGGTCGATTTTGTATATTGGGTTAATTGGGTGGGTGAAAAAATTTTTCAACCCACCCAATCTTCATTGGGTGGGTTGAAAAATGCCAAAAATCCACCCAACCCACCCGACGAACACCCCTAGTGTCAATGTCAGACCAAACTTTGATGGCTTGAGTCTCTGAGAGCGGTACTTTTGAACCGTGTTTAGATCTATGCCTCACAAATTTGAAACATGAAGCTTTCAACGATAGAGACAGGCAAGACATCTGTTTAAACGGTATGGTTAATCAAAATCATATTAAAATTAAAAATATATATGGATTTAATCGTTTTTAAAACAAATTTCCGAAATGAAATTCTGGCCGATAATTTGAAAGGATTTTATTTTTCATATATTAATGATATTGTTAAAGTTTGAAGGAAACATATCATGATATTTTAAAATTTCAGAGATTTATCAGTTTATATACATCCAAGACATGTAAACAACCATATTATTAATATTGTGGAAGGAGAGAGCTTATAAAAAAACATGATATTGGAAATCATATGTAACATTATGTATCGTTTTAAAAAAATTTTGGCTTTTTTTTTTTTATTAAACGAAAGAATACATGTTGGGTCGAACTTCGCTCATTTGTTGTATTGAACACATGGCTTGATCATCATCAAACGCCAAATAGTCTGAGATGAAGTTGATTTACTGAATTGTTCTGGAAGATTGAATGTTGAACATTAGGGGGACTATCAATATCGTTTATCTATACTTATGGTAATCAAGTGCTCAGAATCACTAACTCAAAACTCGTTTTTCCTGATCGTCATTTGACATTCGTATGGATACCGTTAATGACTATCGGCATACAATTTCCACACCTTATATTGATGTTTGTTGTCTGGTGGGTTAGCTTGGCAATTCCATGGGAACACGTCCTCTGGATTTCGACCTCTAACTACTGTCATGACCATGTGCACCCATGATCTTGGCGACCTAAGTAGTGGGTTCGTAGCCCACTCAATCTTGAGTTTTGAGAGGTCGTCAGTTACTGTTTTTTTTCTATAAATATAACACGAGACTCTCAAATAGAGGCACTTGAATATACTGTTATCTTGTCGAAATTGATAGCAAAAAATACCTATTGTGCCTTTACTGGGGTATAGTGAAGAGACTTTTAGAAGATGTAGCACATTTTGGTAAACCTCTCTAAATTTCGATTTCTTTTATTTACGTATTTTATTTTTTGATTTGCTAATTTCTTAATTACAATATCCAAAGACTCTATTACTAATTACTTATTTAATTTACTAATTTTATTGATTTGATTTGAGTATAGATTTCCGCATCTATAATACATATATCATGTATTTAAAATTTGAATACAAACTATATAATATTATGACAAAATCAATAATTTGACTGAAAACTTGGACTGTGCTGGAAAAGTGACCTCACACGGTTAGGAATTAGGACCACAAAGCTTGTTATGACGCGATAGTTCAACTTCATATATGCAACTTTATGCCTCGAACATTTAAAAGCAAAAAGGATTCAAAGAACCCGCTCAATAAGAGAGCTTTTTAATTGGAGTGCAATGGGGACTTTGGCAAACTCATTGTCTTTGGGGTACAGAAATTACTTCTAGTTAGCTTTTGGAATGGAGTGGTGAACATAACAATGATATTGAGAGCTCGTTTAGGTTCAATCAGTTTGTCAATTGAAATATTTGGTTTCTCTCCTTGGATTGTAATAAACCAAGTGCTTTTTTTCATAATTAAATGGTATTCCATGCAAGCTTAAGACCAATTTAAGATGGTGAAATTGTAGGAAACTCTAGTATCATGATAGTGATGACACAGTAAATGTATAGAAAAACAAATAAATATATCTTGATTCCACGAGAATGGGTAAATAAATACTTTGCTGCGGAACTATTAGGACAAAAACATGTTAGATAAAGTACTGCAAGAACGTGCACATGTGTTATGCATGGTGTAAATCTTCTCTATTCTTTTTTTTTTTTCCCACTATCAATGGAACAAACCACCTAATTGTGAAAGTTTTCAGTGAGCATGTGTTGACAGCTTTCGGCCTATGAAAACAGGAATTGTACTTCACTAGAGATCTTGAAACATCAATGGAGATTGAGGGTTCGTTTAGTGAAACACATTGCATTTGTATTGTATTTGAATGTAATGTGTTGAATGTAATTTATATTTGAAGGAAAAGTATTATTATTGCATTTGAATACAATATGTGTTTGGGTAAAAAAATATTTAAATTGTATTTTAATAATAAATATGTGATGTGATGAGTTAAAGTAGAGAGAAAAAAAAAGAGAAAAAGAGAATATATAATGTGATTAATAAAAGTAATAAAAAAAGTAAAATAATAAATAGTGATTGTATTAGATTTAAAATGTGATATAATTAATATTTAAATTAAATATTTTTATATTTAAGTGAAAATTATATAATATTTAAATATAATACAAATCGAATACTTACATCAAATGCAGTACAAAGATTGTTCTCCAATAGACTTGGGCTAGGAGAGGTCCTTGGGCTAGGAGAGGTCCTTGGGAACCCGTTATGAGTTTATAACCGCAACCCTTTTTATGTTCAACTAGTTGAAACACGCACCCGTACGTGTGAGATAATATATAGTCTATATGATGCCAGAATTTAAGGAGGAATAAACTAAAATAAAGAAGAAGAAGAAAAAAAGGCACAACATGAAAAAATAAAATAAAATAATACTGAAATTCTATTGTTAAACTTAAAAAAATAAAAAATAAAACCATTTATGAAACTCCAAAGAACTTGAACGAAACTTAAAATATCAGGATAAAACTCTCTTGTAAAATAAAATAAAAGTTATAAAAAAAAAAAAAAAAAACAACATCAACAACAACGACAAGGGATTGATGCATGGCATAAGGAGGAGAGAGCATCTTTTGGCTCTTTTGTATATATTGCTATAAGATAAGATTAATGGAGAGATAATGAAATAAATAGCAGTTTTTAAAAAATAATAAAAATAAATAATAGATTTTTAAAATATTTATAATAAATAATATAATTATTATTTAAATAATTTATTAATGTATGATTTATCAAGTAAAATATTATATTTATTTATTAAATAAATCATATATTTATATTATTATAAAATAAATATTTATATCTTATAAATATATAATTTTTTTAATAAAATTTATATTTATTCGATAAATTTATTATTTATTATAAATATTTTAAAAATCTATTATTTATAATTATTTTTCATTATTTATTATAATTTTCCATCAATTTAGTGCCAAGTGTAAACATCACCAACAATAAACCGTCATAATGATTATGGTTACAGCAAAATCGTTGACTTTAATCCAATCACACATTCTATAATACTTTGATACATGAAGCTTATGCATTGCTACTATATGTTCATGTAGAAAAAATCATATTAATAATTGATTATCATCATTGTAAGAATTAGTCCCATTTAAAAATTCTTTTACAAAAATCATATCAAAATATTTCTTATACAAAAATTTAAAAATTCTATTTAACCCTTTGAACAAAACGTGCTATAAATATTTACTTTATTTTATATTTTTTTTCAAAGAATTTTGTTATAAAATTAAAAAAAAATCATATAAGACACAATTATTAACTGTCATATTCTCATTAAATTTTATTAAATTTTCATTTTTTTAATTTCTTATTTTTTTAACACGATCATAAACTTATAATTCTATCTTATTATACAAAATTCTCCTATCTTTTCCTAACTATTTATGATGTTTACATAACATTGATCAAATGCAAGTGGGGCATGTCAATATCTCATTGCCAAATAAAATAAAAATGTTCAAACTTTAAGAACCAAAACTAGGTTGCCTGTGTAGCCTTGGTACGTCACTACCAAAAGCCATTCTCCAATTTCGCACTTTTTGGGCAACATGGAGTAGAAGTCTAGACAATCATTTTAGATATTCTCCTCTCTCTCTTTATTATTTTCCTTTTAACTTTTCTTTTCCCCACTTTTTGACCCTTTAATTTTGCTACTTTCTACTTTCTATTTGATTTTTCCAAAAGTATTATTCTGTCTTTTCCTATGCCTCCTGTTGCTTAGCGTGCATACAACAAACACTAGTACGATAAGTAAGATTAATAAGATAATATAGGTTAATAAAGCTCTAAATTTTCGCCATTGTAATTTTAAGATTAATATGTAACACTAATATCATTAACATTTAGCATTTAAAAAAATTTGCTCCAAATAAATTTTGTATTTATTTACTTACATAAATACTTACATGTAAAATTGAATAAAATTATAAATATATATATAAGTTACATTTTTGTCAAACTCAAACGCAGTCGGGCTCATGACTAATCTTTACCATATGCTCCTTTTTTCTTTTTTTTTCCCAGCCAACTTTGCCCATTTACGAACTGGAAAACACACGTCACCTTTGTCACAACTTGCTGCATTTTTCTTTCAATGAATTAAATTAACAACTTATGTATTTTATCAAAATTATAGAGATATCTTTTTGACTAAAATTAATAATATTAAGATTTTCTCTCTTAAATTATGTAAAATTTAGATTTAATATAACTGAAATACCATTATGAATCTCTAAAGAAAATCATAACTGTTCATTTTTTAATTTATTATTTTTATTTTTTTGATTTTTTTAATCTAACTTCTAACCTAATTTTTTACTTTAAAAAAACTTCCGTTAACATTAATTAAAAAAGAAAAGACTAAAGGAAAACAAATAACAAAAAAAAAAAAAAAAAGAGGTGAGGGGGGGATCTTTCCATTAACATTAATTGCATTGTTTAAATGTTAAAATTCAATTTGTGGTGTCAAATAAGGGTAAAATCATCATTTAATAATTCTATACATTAGCTAAATTTTTTTTCTATGTAAATAGGGGTATTTTTGGTATTTTAAGTATATTTAAAGGTCAACCATCAGAGGGAGTGTTTTTGTATTTTTTTTTTAAACATTAAAGAGTGTTGATATTATTAATTTTGATCAATAAAATGTCTCTCTAATTTTAGAAAAACACAAGAAATATTAATGTAATTAACTCTTTTTCCTTTTTCTCTTACCTTTAGTTGTCACAATATCATCTGCCCTAAAAAAAATTGTGCATTGAGATTTCAATGCCGAAAAAGTTCAAACCCCCTCTTTCCTTTTTATATTATAACTCTTCAAATTATGAAATTTATACTAGAGAAGCCGTCTCTAATAGCATCTAAACTTAACTAACATGAGAAATTAACATAGGAAACAAGTTTAGAAGACATACCTATGCAATTCTACCTCTGCTCCTTTGAACTTTTACGTGTAAATTTTCTTCAATAAAACTATGTTTTAAAGTGTTAGATATATTCAAGGGTTAATAAATTTCAACACATGTTTCTGCATGGATTCAATTCAATATGAATCATAATTTTTTTTAAATAAAAAACCGACATTAATTTTGCTATTTAGAGTTATTATTACAACTTTAAAACTAAAACTTTAAAAATCTATAATTTTACATATATAATTCAAATGAAATTGATTTTTTTATAAATTACAGAGAATTTCAAGACATATAAGATAAACTTCATATTGAGATTTTTTTTTCCAACACATTTCAAGTTTTTAAATTTTTTAACTTTAATGATTCAAACGTCTCACCAAACGCGCGACTTAAATCAACCCAATTCCAACATATGAAACTCAATTGGAACGCATGCATCAAATACATGCTTAGTCTTTTAACTATAATTTATTTTGTTACTGTTAAGTTTTTTTTTTTTTGAAGGGATGATAACAACGATTTTGATATAAACAAAAAGCTTGTCCAAAAGTCTTTGATCTAAAAGACTGCAAAACCCATTTACAGCATCGCATATATTGTGTAAGCCATACTCTAATCCGACCTTTTAGAAAATGAGAACTAACTGTTTAATTCATCTATCAATATGTGACAAAATACTTGTTGTATAGTTTTTTTTTTATTTATTTGGTTGAAGTGTCTTCATCACTTAAGCAATGGAGTGTCTCCTTTATAGGAACCCCAGTTATTATAAAAGTGGGATGCTAAGATATTAAACTTTATAGTTGTTGATCGCGATCCACTTAGAAAAACTATCGTAATTTTATCTTTATCAATAATATACGTTTCTGAATAAGTTTGACTCTACAAACAAGCCTACGTGTGCGATGCTCTCTCCGCAAATATTCACATTAGGAATCGTGTCTTTCTGGGAAAATTATCACCATATATTTTGAGAATATAATCTATACTATATATATATATATATATAAGGCACAAAATCTATCACTCCTCGTTAACTTTCGATCAAAACGTGCGTTTTGCTTGAAACGTGCGTTCTGTTTGTTGTTGTTGTGCAGCTTTTCTTTCTTTTTTTTTTTTTTTTGGCCTTTTGTCAATGGGCTGAGGCGCAGTCTGTCTCCATGGCTGTGGTGTGTTAGACGAGTGATGCAAGTGGCGTTTTCTCTTTCCATGCCTGTGATTTGTCAGATTTCAAATTCAGTGCCAAGTGAAAAACTTGCCCCTCCCTTGGTCCTTTTTTTTTTTTTTTTTTTTACCCTTCACTTTTCCTCATGCTTCCTAAACCATCACGCCATTGTTATTATTTCATTTCATAAGAGGTAATAGAAATAAAATATGTAATATGATTAATAAAAATAATAAATAAAATAAAATAATAAATAATGATTATATTAGATTTAAAACATAAAATGATTAGTATTTAAATATAATATTTATATGTTTAGATGAAAATTATATTTTATTTAAATATAATGTGAATACAATATTAGAAATAAATGAGGATTATTTGTGATAGCACAAAGAGAGAGAATTGCTTATTACATCACACATAAATAAGCATGCATATTATATATGCATGTGGATATTACTTCTTAAAAAAATGTATGTACATATATTATTATTATTATTATTATATATAAATATATATATAAAACATTAGAGAGAGAAGTTTTTTAAACATTTAAATATATATGAACAAATATTTTTTTTATACTAATGTAACGATTTTTTTTTCATAATTGGCTTTACTTCAAAATTTTTAATTAATTTTTTAAAAGAATCGAATTACGCCTATTATATTTTTTTTAAATATGTATCTTATCATTTTCTTTCTCATATATATTTTTTTGTTAATTGTCTATAGAATCATAACTTTGTTTGATTATTATTCTAATTTCATCCATTACTTTTGTTATTTTTCCAACAACCTTGTTACTCCTTTCCATTTGCCCTTATTAAAAAAAATCATTTTTCAAATATATAATTATTTTTCAAATATATCTTCATTTATTTCGTTCGATTTTTTAATTTTGGTTTTTTAATTTTCCTTCAATTTTCCTTTCAATTTGTTAGAATGATTGCATATTTATTTAAAGATCATTTTTTACTACAGGTTAAAAAAACTTAACAAACATAATACACACATGTATAGCACATATTTATGAACTCTTACATATATATGTTTTCGAATATGAAATATAATTATATTTTTTCACATCCTGTATATTTATAATGAGAAAGATATTCGGATCGTGAATCTCAATGTCAAGGATACGTTTGGTTTGGTAGAAAGATATTTGCAATAGAACGACAAAGGATAAATTTCTAAATCGAGTTATATTTATATCAATATTCCAATGACTAACCAAATATAATAATTGTGATTCTTGTATTAATTCCAAAATTTCCAATATTACTAGTTATAATTAATCATTTAGCTGTAATTATTTTACATCGTATTCCTACTTCTATTCCTATTCAATTATATCAAACCAAAAGTATCCTAAGAGTTTCCGAATTGCCTGCAATGATATATTTTAGTATAGTTTTAGATCTTATGCTTCTTCTTCACTTACAGTATTAACATTGTGAAAACCAATTTAACTACATGTTTTGAAAAAAAAAAAAAAAAAAAAGCAATTTAATCATTCAAAGTAAGCAAAAAGTTATCTTCCAATTCTCCGACCTCATAAATCACTTGTATTAACTAGTCAATTACCCACAATATGAACGACAAAAAGTTAAATGCAAATTAATAAATATAATGATGCTGGAAGGTATATATTATTGCCAATATGAATCCAAAAAATAAAGATCAAGATTGAAATGAAAAAGAATTCTGCTATAAAAGGCTAAAATTATACAAGAGGATGAGTTGCGTCGAAATGTCTCTTCCAAAAAGAAAGAAGATAGAAAGAAAATTGATAACAACTTGTAATCTAACAAAAAATTATCAAAATAAAAATTATAAGATAGAAACAACGATACTGTGCTATTACGAATTAAAAGAAAGAATCATTAAAGAATTTATGATTTTCACTTATTAAAGTGAATAAAAATATTTGTGAATTTCGAATTTGAAAGCACCCCTCCCCTACCCTCACCTCCATGCCGCTCCACCCCCCACGCCGGCCCACCGACATGATTGCCCCCAACCCCTCTTCCCTGCGACGAAAATCCCAACTATGCAATATTCAACATCTCCAAAATCCTTGTTAACCAGGAGGAGGAAGAGAAGTTCGATCCGAACAAGCCATGAGCTCTTGGACCAAGGATCTACGATTGGGACGAGCAAAGATTGGAGTGGTTGAAGAGCAACCCAAATTTCCCCAATTTCCTAGCGTTGAACAAGCCTAGGGTTCTCCTCTTCACCAGTTCATTACTGAAGCTATGTGAGAATCCTATTGAAGACCATTAAATTTTCAAATTGATCGAGAACAAGATCAAAAACTGTAGACTCGACAGGATTGAGATTTTCTAAAACAAAAAAAAAAGGTCAAATCTTTTTTTGGTTTGACTTTGAGGTGAAGATTGCTAGTGGAAAGTTGGGGGGGAGGTACGTTTTCTGCTGGTGAAGGAAGGTCATAAGGAGGGGGGTAATTTTGCAGGTGGGGGTGGAGGAAATGGAGTTTTTTTTGTTGCTATTATTGTTGGATAGAGAGGGCTCAACACAGTGGCGGGGCTCAATGGTGGCGTCTTTCGGTAAGGCAAAGGAGAAGAGGCGGAGGGAGACGAACGACAACAATGGTAGCGGAGGAGGGAGAGGGAGATGGTGGTAGGGATTGGCTAGGGCTTTCATTTTTTTTTTTTTTGATTTCTTAGTGTATAATTCATAGATTAAGATGCACTATAACTGTTATGTACATACAACTTTCTAATCATTCAATTATATATGAACGACTAAAAAAAATACGTGTCATAAATATTATTTTGAAATTTCTACTTAGGTTATTTTTTTTTAAAATATATAATATAAACTATCATTTTATTGTAGATTTTGAAATATATACAAATACAGCAGAACCTAACAAAATATGATGTTTTAAAACTGTGTACTAAATAATATTTTTTATCACATATTTAAGAAATTCTTTAGTTATTTTCCTTTAAAAAAAATTTTACATGGATCACTCTGACTTGGAAAGTTTATTTTGTCCGAAGAAAGGTTTTAGATTTTTATTTTTATTTTTATTTTTAGGTTTTTTTTATTGAATTAATTTTAAGGTTGTTCGTCAAGGAGTCGCGGCCCCCATGTGGATTGGATTAATATTCAATTTTAATTTTACTCAAATACAATATAATTTTACACTAAACATAAATTTTACAACAGTGCTACAAAAATAATTACTATTTAAAACATTTTTAAAACAATCACATCAATTTTTCAATTCTACTATTTATCTCTACTTTTACCAATCACATCAACTTTTCAATTTTAAAATACTTTTCATTTAAACACACATTTCATTCAAATACAAAACAAATACTTTTCAACCAAATACAATATTTAAAAAATAAATTTTATTCAAATACAATCAAAATGTAATACGTTTACCAAACGTCCCCTTAATGCACGTAATCAAATATTTTTATAAAATGCTTCTTAAAAAATGTATTTTTGTAAATACGCATTTATTGCCGTAATTATTTTATGCAAATTTAACAGCGTAATTAATGCCTGTACCCCGAAGTTATCCCAAGTTATAATTTTTTTTATAATTAATGAGAGGTTAATTATGACTCTTTGGAAAAACTAACCGTGATTTCAATACGTCGTCGTATTAGTCTAGCCATGCGACATTACCAAGATAACCCTCCTAACGAAAATTTCTCCCCCCGTTCCTACTCGAAATCCTTTCACGCCACGTTGGCAAATATCGCAAATTAAGCAGAATGCAGGGGTATTTCCGTAACTCTGTCGCTATATATATATCTACATTCGGCCATCTGTTTTGCTGAGTTTGGAAGAGGAGCGAGCGGAGCAGAGGAGTTTCCGTTATCCATTCAACTCTCTTTCTCTAAACAAAAAAAATTCTCTCTCTAGAAAAATCATCTCTTTCTCTCTCTCTCTCGCTCTATACTTTTGCGAATTTTCTTTGGCCTCAAATCCTTTTTTCCGGCTGAGAATCTGAATCCGACGATTGAAGCAGCAGCTGCAGCAGCCATGGTTTCCGATTCCGTCGCCAACGCCTCGATTCCTTCGGCCGCTTGCTACTCGAAGGATTTGGGGAAGAAGAAGAGGGTGAGATTTGAATTCATCTTTAGGTTTTCAATTTTTCCATTTGATTTTCTCAAGATTTTTGTGATTTTGTGTTTATTCTGGTTCGATTTTCTTTGATTTTCAGGCGAGGGCCGCCAAATTGAAGCAGTGCAAACTTGATGTTCGTCGCGAGCAATGGCTTTCGCAAGGTTCGCCTATGATCTCTCTGTTCTTCGATATACGTATTTAAATATATATATATGCATTTGTGTGTGTGTGTGTGGGGATATATGTACATGATAAGATTTCTTAAAGTGGATTACCTGCATGATTATGTTTGTGATTTTTGGGGGTTTTGTTTTCGTTTTGTGTTTTATTGGATTGGTTTGGTTTGACTGGGGATTTGATGCGGATAGGCGCAGTCAAGAACAAGTGTTGCAAGGAGGAAACGCACGCCGTACGGACCGGGAACAAGGAGAATAATCGTTCGTTAGGGAATTTGGAGACGAGGCCGAGAGGGGGAGAAAACGAAGGATCGATCAACGGCCACAACGACAGCGATTCGGAGTCACTGACGAACAGTCCGACTAGCCTGAACGGTAGCCTCTTGGGTGGCAACGATTCGGGTCCAAATTTTACTGCCTCCAGCAGCAGCAGCAGTAGCACCAGTAGTGGTGATTGTTGCTCCGGGAGTATCACGGAGGAGGAAGAAGAGGACGATGGCTGCTTGGATGACTGGGAGGCTGTGGCTGACGCCTTGGCCGCCAATGACAAGCAGGAGAATCAGTGTTCTGAATCTCCCCCGGAGCGTGAACAGATTGCGCAAACTGTTTCTTCTTTTCAAGCAGCCAATGGGGGTTCAGGTATAGGCATTGGAAATTCGAAACCAGAGTTTGCAAGAACAGTGCCAAGGAGTTCAGGGAATACTCGAGCTTGGAGGCCGGACGATGCTTTTCGTCCTCAGAGCTTGCCCAATTTATCTAAGCAGCTTAGCTTGCCAAACTCGGACCGGCAACATTATGGCTGTGGAGGGGTCCCATGGGCCTGCAACAACATTATGGCTCCGCCATCTTCGTGCCCGATATGCTATGAAGACTTGGACTTGACAGACACTAGCTTTTTGCCATGTTTGTGTGGGTTTCGGCTCTGCCTCTTCTGCCATAAGAGGATCCTCGATGAGGATGGTCGCTGTCCTGGCTGCCGCAAGCCCTATGAGCGAAATGTAGCCGAGGCAGAAGCGAGTGTGCCTGGAGGTAGCCTTACATTCCGGTTGGCTCGTTCTTGCAGCATGATTACAAGGTCTTAGGGTCTCTGTTATCATGAGTTAAATGTATGTTGGGCTTTGCTTCATTTATGTTATTTTATTTTTATTTTTTGCCTGTCTTGTGTTGTGCGTTGCAATAGTCTTAGACTTTGATTTTGCTAGTTAGATGTGAGCATAGGGTCTTGAGCACCCGAGAATTGAGCTTCTTCTCTTATGAGTTTGGTTCTTAATCTGTATGGTGCATGTGCTAATGTAGAGAACTCAATGTTCGTATGTGAATACATATGGTGGTATAGGAATTCAATACATGAAATAATAATACTCTACGTTACGGTTTTCTTCTTTATGTTCTTTGTTTTCATATGGTTTCTAGACTTGTGATCCATTATCAATTTTCTTTACTTAATGGCTTTCAATTTCAATTAGATATCATCATTTTTTTTTCCTTATCCATGTTAAGTGTTTCTATTTTGTTGACCTAGCTGATTAAGTTTTGTGCATATATTTTTAGCTTTTACCTCTTCGCTTAGAGGTGTATCTTAAAGACACTGTCATTTACTGCTCTCTAATGCTATAGCTGATGAAATTAGTGTGTTGTATTGAGTTAGGCAAGAAGTGAAAGGAATATGTCTGAGTCTCTCTAGGCTATTAAGGTTGGAAACTTGGAATGGATTTTTTTAGAACAAGTAAAGGTCATTTCAATTATTCTTTTTTTTATATTTTTTTTTATCTAGATTACATTGTCATGTTACTACTAGTAATTTCTGTCCGTTAACTAGCCTGTCATCTTCTTTAGAGTTGTTCGTCATACACTTGCATGCTATGTTATTGTCTCTCGCATTTTCACATAATAGGTCACATAATAGAGTTTATTGCATGCTATGCTATGCTATCAGGTTTTTTTGGACTTTAGATATTGAGGCAAGAATGGATGATAATTGTGAGTGCATTGCTGCCAAGTCTGGCAAGGATCGTGACTTGGTTCGCCCTATGAGGTTCTGCTTGACTAGTCATTGTGGATTTTGAGTGGTCATTCTCATCCCATAGCTATCATATGAGTTCCTGGATGCAAACCAGAGGCTGTGCTTAAATAATTGATCAGTTACATTCTTTAATTAGCATAAAAAGAACCAGAATATAACCTGAAGAACCGGAGGTGTAAAACATGAGATGGATGTATAGCGGTATTAGATATTGATTTTAAAACAGCTGATTGTGGATTATGAAGTTCATATTAAGCTAATAGCAGTAGCAGATCCCCAGCACGTCTAGTTAGGGTCCAACACCCTCAACAGTCCTTTCATACTGGTTAGTGTAGGTGAATGTCTCATTCGGCTCTAAACGGGTCATTTTAGTGAAAATCAGGATACCCAACAACTATATCAAGGATAAGTCTTTGTTTAGGTGTTAAAAGTTGGATGCATTTGATACCTTAAAACCCATGACAATATGAAAGAGATCTTAGAGCCTGAAAACATTTTTATAATATCAGTTGGTAGTCGAAGGTTTGTTGTATATAAATATTGTTTGTTGAATCGAAACTTGCCAGAATATGTGTGTTTGTTACAATGTCTTGTTCTCCTAACAACCTTGGCTGATCTCTTTTCCTCAAGTATAGAAGGTACAGCAGAAAGAAAGAATCAATTTTATATCTGAATGTATATATCGCGTTTTGGGAGGGGCCGTCCAGGAATCCGAGCTTAATGCACCGATAAATTCTAGGAAGCTTTCATCCGGCTATGAAACAGAAGCCGGTGTAGCCGGTTTCCGGTAGAAAAATCCGTTCGGTGTAGATTCTAAGATGATATTTCTGTTCATGTATAAACTTTACCTATGAAGATAATTAGTCTGAGATCTCATGTTAATAATTGTAACATCTGTTATTCATCTAAATTGTGTAGCCGGACATTTGTGCCTGTGGTTCCGTTTTAAATTTGGAATTGGAAAGCTAACCATGTATTTGGTGTACGCATTCAATTTAAATGCAATGTAATTTTCGTTTAAATACAAATCACATCACATTTTAAATTCAATATAATTAATATTTATTATTTCACTTTTTTAATTATTTTTATTAATTATATCATACATTCTCTTTCTCTCGTCTTTTTTTCTCTTTACTTTTACCCATCACATTAGATATTTATTGTTAAAATACAGTTCAAATACTTTTCATTTAAACACATTATATTTAAATGCAATGTTACTACTTTTTTTTTAAACATAAATTGCATTCAATGTAATACATTCAAATACAATACAAATGCAATATATTTACGGAACGCCACCTAAATTTAACTTTAAACACCATTGAAACAGTTTCATTTCTTCGAATGCCAATCTGGAAATGAACAATAATGTTTGCTATTGACTCGGTACAGACCAAATTTATTTGTTATTTTACAGCTACCACACTCAAAAACTGGAAAACTGCTCGACCTTAAAAATCCCTATCCCAAATTCAGTTGAACTCCGACTTCATGTTGATAATGCAGAGTCAGCTTTTACCCGCTGAGGAGTTGTTTGATCTCTTCTAACTTGATCGGTGAGGGAAGCGATTTCCACCATGTGACAAAAGTGGAATCACTAAAGAACACATCTTCTTGTATTACCTTTTCTCTTCCCCAGCGAAATACATTGTTCTGTACAACCTTAGCCCTTTGCTCAAATTCAGCTTCAATCTGCTCCTCTCGCTTTTTCTCCATCAGAGTGCGAAGCTCTTCCACCTCCGCCCAAAAACAGGACTCCCCACTTGATTCCTTCGGCATATTTTCTGCATGCTCGCGCCATCTTTGTGTGTATCGGTAACGTTTAGGCCTGCCATACTTCATGTACTCCCCGGTGTCTTCATTCTTCGAATGTCTGTAATAGTTGGCAATGTCTAAGGGCTCGACGAGGCAGCGGTACCTGGTTCCGATGACTATCCACTCCTTCAGTCCCTCAAATTGATCGGGGAGTTTGTACCCTTTCAGCATTTCAATCATCTCGTCTACGATGCCTGCTAGCTCGAGCCTCTTCACATTGGCTTTGAAGTCTTCCTCGTGATTTTGGAGCTTGAATGAATCATAGTACCCCACTTTATGAGCCGCACACTTATTTTTGTAGTTCTCTATGTCTTTTAGTGCTCTTTCAATCTGTTCTTTCTTGGATTCCATTTTCTCTTTGTTTTTCCTCTTTTGTGACTCCGACTCTCCGGCAGCAAGAAGGCACAACCTACCTCTTGTACTCTACAATTCACAAGACAGAAAATTTGATCTTAGTAAACTAACTACCATTCCGAGTTTTGTGAACATTTCGAAAGCAAAGAATTGGACAAGGAGCAAAAAAAGGAAAAAAAAAAAAATGGACCACTGAATCTTGCAAAGCCTACCAATCCCATTTTGTCGGCAGCATCGTTAATCATTTCATTGCATTTTTCAGTCGATTCTACTCCGCTATCCAAGAAAATCGGCAGGTTCAGACTCTGCAGGAGCTCATTCTCGTATGCAAAATGCTCTGTGAAACTTCTCTTCGCAATCTTTTCAACTTCACTGCTCGGCTGACAAGAGTAGAACAAGAGTTGCAAAACAGCATCCGCATTTTTCAAGGTAACATGCTTTCCATCCCCATTGCTGAAGATGTAAGTTCCAAAGGGTCTATAGGGACTAAGCTTAATAAAGCTGGTCACAGTTTCAAACAACAAATTCGAACTCTCCATCAACTTACAAGCAACATGACTCGTGAGAGTCAATGCACCGCTCATCACATAAATGAAGAAATCATAAGTGGAAATAGGTAGCCCGTGGGATCCCAGGTTTGTTGGCATGGATTGTGATTTGAAGAAATCCAGCATTTGCCGAAACTCTACTTCCTTGGAGGAAAGAGGAGTGAGAAAAATCCGAGGGACTATGTCATATCTGGTGACCAAATGGAGGAAGTAACAAGACCAGTTCTCCCGTCTGAGAGCGTGAGAAAAGATATGGCTTCCTATGAGAGGAGATCCAAATGTCAAACAAAGAGGTTCGACTCGCCTTTGAGGTTTTTTTTTTGCCCACTCTTCCAAGCACCAAATTGTGGCGAGCACCGCAATTGGTGCACCGGACGAGTGCCCTGTGAATACTATCGGCTTGTGTTGCACCACAGCCTCTTCCACCTGAGTACAAACCAAGTCAACGACAATACTAATTGGAATCATTACAAACTTTTTTTGGTATGGATCATCAAGAAGTACTACTCCTTTTGAGGTTTCCAGAGTCTCAAAATCTACCACAAAAAATGCAACTACATAGGCAAGTTTTGCGATGAATTTCAAAGATAATGATGGCTTTCTCAATAAACCTCACCACAAAGAAGGTGAATTCTGAAAACCTCCCAACAAGACACAATTATGAACTATTAAATCGTAATTTCTATTACCTTATCACATGGTACCTCATAGTCGCCGGTTGTAAATTTTATAAAAACCCAGATTTTTTTTTTTCACAATCAGGAATTACAGTTTTTAACCTTCAATCTCTTGATGACCAATTCGAGACAACGAATGACATCCTTTTGGTACTAAAAAATACCAATCATACTGAGTCAAACGACATAATTGAACTTCTACACGCCAATCAAATATAGGAACTAAAAAAAAAAAAAAATCAAAAAATGACTTGAGAAAAAGATAATTATGCAACATAACATACCCTACTCCGTAGCCGAGAATTCTGTAAAACTAGTTTAAATCTCTCCTGGAAAGCTTTATTGACAAGTGCACGCTCATTGTTGCCAATGCTCCGGAGAGACGGAAAATAAGCCGAATCGATCTCTGTTTCGCCAAAAGCTCCTTCACTACACCAATTATCCTTCCCAGACCAAGTTCCTGGGAAGCTAAAAATAGCTTCCGTGGGAGTCTGCTCCTCCAGAAACAGCTGATCTGGGAACTCATGAGCTCCCTTGGCCGCAGAAAATGCAATTCCAACTAACCCTCTTCTCACCTCCATTCCGAAACTTTTTTTTTTTTTTTTAATTTTTGAAGATGCTTTGCTTTGTTCTTCCTTCAATCTAGTGGAGATGTAAGAAGATGGGGAGACTCAAGAAATGCCCCTTTATTTATGCTGGACATTGAGGGGTTGATAACGTGCGAAAGTGGTAATATGGAATGCGAATTATGTGCATTTTTGTCATTGGATCTTCACGGACTTTTGTAAAGTCGATCATTGACTTTACCTTTAGCTTTATTGGACGGAAGTTGCTCAGCTTTTGCAAGCAGAGAACAAATGATAGTGACATAAATTACTTGTTTCCTTATGTTCTTGGTACTCCAACTGTGTGGTACCACGTAGCTTGTTTCCGGTAAAAGAGAAAAGTTACCTCCAACAAACAGGGATTTTTTTTTTCCAATCCAACAGAAAAGAAAAAAAAATTTTCTGGGACTTTTCACTTCAAATACTTGCTACACTTTTTTTGTTTCTTTTTGTAAGTAAGTACTTTCTGCTTGTAGTTTATATAATTAATAGATATGATTAAAATCATATCAAAATATAAAAAAAATAATTTAAGATATATAGTATTTAATTTAGATCTAATGTTTGAAAATTATAGCTTTATGAATATTATAACTTTTTATATTATGGGAAAAAAAAAATTAATGGAGCTATTAGTTTCCAACACAAGGCGTGACCTTGGAATCTATCAAAAAGTAACATGCTCGTTCTTGGCAATTCTTATGTAGTTGTTAAATGATTGACGTACAAAAAATATATTAATTTCCCAAAAGCATTGCAGCACACAGTTTTTCTAAACGAAGGAAAAGCCTGTGCACCTTCCCACCCATCATTAAAAATAACGTTATTAAAATTGCCAAGTTGGGACTAAAAATAACACCCATACGTGGAATATTCACTAGGAGATTTCTACTTTAGAACTTAGAAAAGAAAACCCATCTTTGCATACTTTTCACTTTGATATAATATGATTTTGATTTACAAATTAAAAATAAAAAAAAAAGGTGCATTATCATGAATCATGAAAATATTATTTTTAATACTAAGGCTAGTGTTCATTTTTTATAAAGAAGAAAAAACTTAAGTTTAGACTAATATTATTCTTCGTTGGTAAATATTATTATTTTCATTGATAAATAAATTTTTTAACAGTCTTATTTGTGAGTCTCTGTATAAAAATTATTAGTTGACCCACGTAACTTTTGAGAATTTAATGCGACCATCGAAATAATAATACTTGCTTATATGGTAAGGTACAATTTCTTCCTTGACAGAAAATTTGCTACCATTTTATTTTGATTTGTGTCGGTCAATGTCACCTGTTTATATTCCCTCATGTTATGAGAATTTTCCCCGGATTAGGCTCCCATTATTATTATTATTATTATTATTATTATTTTGTTATTTGTGAATATAACCTACCATTTTATTAGGATTTGTGTCATGGCATTTTAGTTTTTTCAATGTTATATATGTTTTGCATATGAATTTCATATGAATCCATGTAAAACAAAATATAAATATATAAATATTGAAAAACATGTCGTGAATGTTAATTTATCTTATTTATATTTTTTTATATATGAATTTACATTTTTTATAATTAAAATTTTTATTTATCTTAATGTAATAAATATCATTCGGTACTGAACTGTACATACGTAAACGAATACTTATTGTATAATGAAATTGTTTACTTCTTTGAGTATATCAAAACAAAAGCAAAACAAAAATCCCCCTGAGTTGAGTCATTTACTCTCCATAATTAACTCTTGAGTCTTTACTTGCTACCAAAAAAAAAAACTCTTGGGTTTTTATATATTTATTTATTTTCCCTTTATTTTTAATATCCTTCCAAGTCGTTGTTTACATGTTTCAGTATATGCCTTTTTCT
Source organism: Antiaris toxicaria (assembly GCA_035233585.1). Lineage (NCBI taxonomy): Eukaryota > Viridiplantae > Streptophyta > Magnoliopsida > Rosales > Moraceae > Antiaris > Antiaris toxicaria. The sequence continues at coordinate 7,957,273 of CP141155.1, forward strand.
TTTTTTAAAGCACAAACAGCCGAAACAAAGGGTTCAAGTTAGACAACATTAACGATTTTCCCAACCAAAATTTCAGAGGAACCGTCCTTTGCTAGACTATCTTATCTAGATACGCGTTTGGAATTAATTTTCTTAGCTTTTATTTATTTAGATGGGATATCTATTAGTAGAGGGTGAATAGTTTGAAGTCTCAAATTTAAAATAATAGTTTCAGTTTTATCTTTTTTTGAAAAGTCAAAAAAAATTATAACTAAATCAATCAGTTTAGATTCAAAATTTCATTTCATTCCGGATTCAACTCATGCTCCATTTAGGCCATTAGAAAATAAAAAATTTTCATTTTTTGAAAATTAAAAATTATTTGAATTTTTTTAAAAGTGAAAAGTTATTTAGATAGGTAAAAAAATTCCATTTTTTAGATATAATTCTTTTTCAATTTTTCAAAAATCAAAAGCTTTCAATGCTTAAATATGAAAATTTAAGAATGTTCATTTTCTAAAAGACTGGTTTGGGAGACTAAAACCAACATTTTTACTATTAATATCTCTAAAACTCTATAATAAACTCCCAACTTTAAAAGTTCATAACTTTATGTATACAAGTCCAAATGAGATGAATTTTTTTAAAAAATTACATTGAATTTTGATAAAAACGAAATAATATCCACATTAATAAATTTTTGAATAAATTTTTAAGATTTTATACTTTTTCACTTCAAATAGTTTTTTTACAAGTATATTTTTCAAAATTTACTTTTTTTACAAAAAAAAAAAAAAAAAACATATTCAAAACTCCCCCAAATTGACTTTAAAGGTGAATAATATACCAATGGAACAAAGCATAGATTCTCCCCATGAGTACCAAACGTTTTTTCACGGCAATTACCGGACTTGGTATTAAAGCAACCCAAAAAAACAAAAACAAAATCAAAAACCCAGTGAACTTGCCTCGCAACTTCTTATTTCTTACAAAATTCCTAAAAGAAAAATGCGCTATTAATAGGACTATGTTTTCAACCGCTTGATCTGTATCACAAATTATATGTTATATGTTTTACGTACCTTTTTTATTCTTATTTTAATATGAATTTAACCAAATCTAATGATTATAAACGTTATATTGTCAATATAAGACCCTCTCATGAAATTGAGCTGGAACAAAAGTTGAATGAAAACATCCATGATTTTCTAATAGCGTAACAACACATTTATGTGTTCTTTTTTTCACATTAATCTATATATATCTAGTAATGTTCAAGGAAAAAAAAAAAAAAAAAACGAGATGGCAATGAAACCTAGATGGGTCTCACGTTGATTAACTCAAAAAAAAAAAAAAAAAGAGGGCCACTAGATTTGTTTTAGGGCATGTTTGGTACTATTAGCATTTGGTGTTATGATATTCAAAATAATAAAATGTTTAAGTACATTCATACTTGTTATTTAAAAATAATACACTGCATATTATGATGTTTAATGCGAACAAAAAATAATGTGTAACTAAACTTATAAGACCATATATATCTAATACATATACACAGCCGAATATCTGTATATACATTTTTTTTTCTCTCTCACAATCTCTCCCATGTAATTTGTCTACATTTTTTTTTCTTCGTCCCATCTTCTCAATTTCCCTTTATCTTTTTTTTTTTCTCTCTTTACCATTTCTTCCTTCCCATTATCTATATTCACTCTCTCCTCATTAACTTTGTATTCTCTCTCTCTCCTTATTATTTCTATATTTTCTATATTTTTCTCCCTTTTCAGTTTTTTTTCCTATCTATATAATTTGAGTCATAGTCAATACCGTGATGTGCAGGTTCAAGTTGAGATTGTGACTGGTATTGAGGTTTAGGTCTATTGATGCAAAAAAATAACACCAAATGAAATCACTTGACATGATTAACCTTACGCCACCGTGTTCTACCAAATCACCTACAAAATGGAGAAGAACACTTTAGAGTAAGATGATACTGGTGGGGTGTCTACCAAAAGCACTTGATGCTTAAATTAGTAAAGAACAAGAAAAGAAGCAGAGTTTTGACGAGGAATTTAGTTCATACTTGATAGAGTGAGACACTCCTTATTTATAGATGTTTCCCACGAGTTCAAGTTCCGTAGAGTGGTCTTGGAGGGTTGACCTGAGGTTAGGTGTACTGATATTGGTTGGCCGTCACATTTCTCACAACCTATGCAATGGCGGCTGGTACAAGTAGTGGTGCACATACCAATGTTAGGTGGTGCAGGGTAGCAGGAGGAATGTGGGTGTCGATGCCCACGTGCATATGTTAAGTGGTACAATTTAGTAGGGGAGTACGGACATAGTACACTAGTAAAGTAGGGTGGCAGAACAAGGGTCGCATAGATTGGTTGATGGGGATCGCGAGTGAGCGAGTGGAAGTCAGGAGTGAATACTCGTTCAACTTGTTCTTCCCTGGTCAGCTAAGTTTGGACAAGACCTTTTGGGCAATACTATGATATTAGTGATTAGCTGGTCGTAATCTTAGGGTGAACGGGAACAATCCAATATCGTAGAGTTGATTGTAGCTGCCCGATACCCATAATGGTTGGTTTGTTTTTCTAGCCACTGGATGACTTATTTGAGGCCAGTCGTCAGCTTAAAGGGCCCCCATTGTGCTTTTTGATGTCGGGTATGGTCTACAATCAGCCTAGTCATAATGACCGACTAGGAAGACCTGTGTAGTGGTCACCATAAGCGACATGTGCCCGAAATGCCCTCAACAAGGTCAATGGGACTGGTGATAGGCTAGGATAGGGATATCACTTTGTGGTGATCAGTGTCTGGAATTGAGACCGTCTCATGGTCAAGATCAGAGGCAAGGCCGGTGTCAAAAGGATTATATAAAGTCATGTTTAACTTAACTTAAAAAAAAAAAAACTCACTCATACATAGTTTGTCTTATCCTTTGATGTTGCCTTTGCCCAATTCGGTGGATGAAAATTATTCCTAATAGGAAAAATGAATCTCATTGGACTTGTGCATTTTAATTAAGATTAAAATAAAGATGAATAAAGTTTAAACAGCATTTGAAAACTTAACTTTGTTTTCAAAAGACATCTTTTAGTGACATTTATAGGGCCTTTTCAAAAAAAATCTTTGATTTGCAATTAATTATTTTAATTCTGTTCTTACTACAAAAAATATTTGAGACTTCCTAAATCCTTATTAATTAAGTACGAGATTTATCTCTGAATGAAATAGTTTTACACGCTTTTTTAGTGCCATATAATAAAGATCTGCAATTTTATAAAGGCTTTATTTTAGTTAAATTTCAAGTTTTTTAAAACTATTTAATAGATATAAAAAAATTTATCTAATTCAATTTACAGCGGTTTACACAACTATATTTTATTGATAAAATATATTTTTGACACCTTGCAACAAAATTCTCCCAAGTTTTAAGCTACTAGGGAATCCTGAAATAAAAACTTAGTAGTGCACATAGGAAATATAGTTAAACCCCCCTTCTTTTTTTTTTGGAAAAGAAAATAAAATAAAACAAAATAGACATACATAATGTGCCTTGACCAAAACTTGTTATCTGATAGTTGTAGAATTCCTCCTTTTTCAGTGCATTCCTTAAATCTTTTATCGAAACAACGCTTTAATGCTTCTTTGTACTTGTGATCCTTTCTATTTGTATATATTAATTCGTCTTTACAAATTTTATAAGCCTCCTTTTTACACTCCTTTTTCGGCTTAGATGGTGATGGTGGTGGTGGTGGTGGTGAAGGATTTTTATCAGAGTTGGAGATTACAACTAGTGTTGGAGGAATAAGAGAAAGAGATTCACAAGGTGAGTCATGATGATTGGCCAGCACAAAATGTACTAGAACAATTAGCAAACTCATCCCTATTTTATGATCCATCAACTTAATCCTCTCTCTCTCTCTCTCTCTCTCTCTCTCTCACCCTAATCTGCTTGGTTTTATCTTATGCGATTGCCAACAAAATTAGTTGCAATGCATAACCCTAAACTTTTACAACAATATTTATTAGTCTATAGGAGCTAAGAGTACTCTTAATTAAATAACTCATTGGTTATTAAAAAGTGTAATTAACAACAATTTATTCTTCTATAGTTTTGTTTTTAAAATTCTTTATTAGCAACACATGACTAATCAATAATATTTATTTCTTTAAAAATAGATATTTATAAAATAATATTAAAAAATGAACATATTTTAAAACGATACTCTAAAAATGCAGTTTTTATGTAATTATTTCGGTCAACATTGGTGAAGGGCCCAATATCGGGGCTGAGGATGGTGATAGTTTACAGGGTAGTGTTGAGTTAGCCTATTTGATCACATTTCTTTACCCACTAAAAATCATTATTTAAAAAGTCCATTTATAACATCCTGTTTTAAAATATGTTAGTTTTTTAATATTATTATGTAAATGTCTATTTTTTAAAAAATAAATATCCGTAATACCTTATTGTCATTGTACAATAATTTATAGTATTCTTCTTTTTATTCATGTTTTTTTGCTGTAATGAAGAATTTTTTTACAGAATACTCATCATTACTTTTAATAAAATAAAATCAGCTTTGATTTTAATTTTAACCATAAATATGAAATCGAAAGCTTTTGTTTTTTTTTTTTTTTGGAACTCAGAAGTTGAGAAATTCAAACTCCACACCTTTAAATAAAGTTGAATGTAGAATTACAGCTAAGTTATATTTGCAATCACAAAAAAGTTTTAAAAAAAATCAACATAAAACATTCAATTTTAATTTTGATCTTTATTTTGAAAAAAAAATTATGCAGATTAAAAACTGCTGGTTTTAATCTTAATAAGATCAAAAGAGATGATAAATATAAAATATTTACTATAAAGATAATTTCTCAGACCAAAAAATAAATATATTACAACAATTATTTATCATAATAATTGACAAGATAATTATACTAACACAAAGAATTTAAGTTTTTTGATTAAAAAAATGAATTCTTAATGAAAAAAAAAAAACTTAAAATCACATGTCAGTAAAATTCAATTACAAATGATATCAACTTATATTTTATATAGAAAACTAATGAATTCTTTATGAAAATAAGCCTTATTATTTATGTCAACCACTAACAAATAAAAAAAAATTGAATATATACTCCTCAATGAAAAAAATAAAGATTACCATAGCAAAGAGTTTTGAGTTCTTTTAAAATAAAAAAGCATAATATTTATATAAATTACCTCACATGAAATTGATGACACTTTTACGGAAAAAAATAAGTTTTTGTAAAACCTTACCACACCTTCTTTATAATAAATCAATAAAAAAAGTCAAGTTTAGTTTTTATATAAAATTTGATTACAATAACAACAAATCAATCATACACGTATTCATTAAATCATTATTTATTCAAAAAGTCAAAATTTCCGTTTATATAAACCCAGAATACCAATATAATAAAACTAAATTTACAATGTTTATTTTAACATTTTTATTTCCATTTTTTGAGGTTTATTTTTTAAATTTCTTTATTTGTTGCTTATCAATTATTTAAGAGTGGTAATATCGTCATTATAAGTACTATTTTAAATGTTAATATAAATAAAAGAAAAAAAAAAGATATATTTTAACTTAATGTCTTTAATTTGGATATGTATGTAATTAAGGCTTAAGTCTAGTGTGATTTTAGGTTTGGGCTGGTGCCAGTCCTAAGGGTTGGATTAGGACATTAATATCGACACCAAGTGTTACGTAAAGCTTAAAATATAGACAGGGTTAAACAGATAGGCAATTAGACTCATAAAGTATATAGACCAACCAACCTTGGCCTATTAGGCTATAGGATTGGGTTATGTTAAGCTTTTGATTCTATTGAATCTAGCTCGGATCTAACCATTCCATTTTTACACTTGTTAACATCAGGTTAACTCTAGAATTGAGCAAGCTGAAATCGATATTGGGGTCCAAGTTTTATCTTCAAAAAAATTCAATGCTTAATACAATCCAAAATTATAATAAATCTTAGATTGACACAAAATCAAACACCGTCTATATGAAAGTACCATCATGAATACAACATAATGCACCAACTATGCCCTTAGGGAGTGAATTATTTTATCAACTTTTGATAATTTCATAAAAAATATAATGTGGTTTAAACTTTGTACTAGACATTTCCTTTTGCCTATCCTTTTCTAGCTTTTCTCAACTAGAAATACAGAATGGGAAAAACACGTATGAACGAAGGGAGTTTCTTATCACAAAAAGGAGATAGAAAATAAATTTCTAAGCTATAAAACTATGAAGTTATTCTTGCGAAGTTTTTTTTTTTTTTTGGTAATTTTTCCGATATAAATATATGCTGTTTTTAACATTATTATTCAGAGAATCCAAGAATAGAGAGAGAGAGAGAGAGAAGACGTACTTTCTTTCTGTGATTCTGAAATTAATATCACATGAACTCCCACTCTTTCCATCCGTTTGCATGTTGAGAAAATGTCGGAAAGAAAGGAAGTAACAACTAACAAAAGTCTTGGAACTAAACTACTTTCAATACAAAATGGCATCTTTCTTTTCTCTTGCTAAACAAATCTCTGCACAAACCCTGATTCAGAAATCATCTTCCGAATCACTATCCGAAGACGTCATAGACATATCCGACATGAAATGCAAATTTAAGCTCGAAAATCTCGTCGGAGTCATCGTCAAAGGCGAAAGCGGAGGCGACGACAAACTAGGCCCCGCAACACCGGCACTCGCCACATTCCTCTTCTGCGTCTTGCGAGCAGTCTCCACACACACCTGATCAACCATGTCAAGAAAATCTTTCACTATTACAAACAGCTGAAACGGATTAGCGCCTCTTTCTTTCGAAACCCCAGCTTGGTAGTACTCTGTAGTCCTCTTCACAAACTCCAAAACCCTGTTCTGCTCTTCTCTCACCACCTTTATCTCCTCCTCACACTCCTCTAAAAACCCTTTCATTTCCCTCGCAAACCAACCTTTGTCGTCATCGTCATCGTTGCAGCGCGATAAAAGCTTCCGAATTTCCGATACTTTCAAACTCAGAATGTTGCACGTTGTAGAGAAGCTGTCGGAGTCTATTGTAGCCGCTTTCTTTACATTGGAGAGCTCTTTACTTAAACCTTCCAACATTGTCAATCCCAACAATAAGTACTCTTTGTCCTCCTCTTCTTTTGTGAGAGTATCGAGCTTTATGAAACTATTTTGTGTTCTTTGATTAGTACTACTACTAATTCTTGTTTGGTAATTTTGGTTAATCGCACTTCGTTTTCCCTCGGACCGAGCCACTTGTTCGACGACAAAGTGAAGCAAAGTAGTCTTTCCGTCATTGCTTCTTATGTCGGAAATCTTCTTAAGAGCATTGAGATTGAAGCCTTGCGCATTGCCTCTTGAAGTTCCGGCGTTCATTTTATTGCCGGCCTTGAGAATGGCTTCGAGGAGTTTAAGGAAAAGCCCACGAGCTCGTAGCTCCTGACATCCCAATTCAAGAGTTTGGAGAGACTCCTTAAAGTGGAGGATTTCAGGATCATAATTTGCTCGGAACAGCATTGCGTTGAAGCGTGTAAACGCCGAAGGAACGGACTTGAGGATGTGGTAGAGGAAGGACTCTGCGTCCGCCAGCTTACTCGGGTTGCCGTTGAATTGAAGGATCTTGGATGCCTCCTCTTGTGTTGGGGAGATTTTGGTGAGCTTTTCGAGGGTCTCGGCGCTAAGTTCCTGGCCATCGATGAGGGCGTCGAGGATTTCTCGGCGGGAGATGGCTAGAGATCTTACAACAATTGCTGTGTTCTGAGACTTTCTGGGGTCCAATATGAAGACTTGAGTTGGAGGACCTGATTGTGATTTGGTGAGAGCTGTGAAAATGTGGCTTCTTTCGGAGGATTGGCGGTTTGTTGTCGAGTATCCAAACAGATTTTCGATGAGTTCGTCGTCAAATCTGAACAGTACATAGAAAACAACAAGAAGAAAGGATTTGAATTCTGCAGTTTTTTGTTTTTTGGGGAATTTAACTAAAAATTATGGTACGTTTACCTGAGTGAACCGTCGTTGATTTCGTCCCACACCGTGGAGTGATCGACATCTGCCGTGACCTTGTCCCAATGCAGCGGCTTCAATTTCATTTGCCTGGCAACATTGTTCTCATATGAGCTCTCTTCTTTCAAAGCCTCCGCTCTGTTGTTCCTCCTAACTACTTCCCTTCTAGGTACAATTGGAGTTCCTCGCGACGAAATCCAACCGGCCGGTGCAGGTGCTGTAGAGGGTGGTGCAGGTTTCGCCTTTGCCGGAATTGGCGGAGGCCGTGGTGGTGGTGGTGGCGGAAGTGGTGGAGGAGGAGGAGGAGGAGGTGGTGGTGGTGGTGTAAAACTATGACTTGCCTCTGGTAATGTGGTTGGTTTTTTTGGTACTATAGGTGGAGTTAGTGTAAAAGAAGTTTGCGAAGATTGTGATGAAGATAGTGAATTTGGTTTATGCAGAACTTGTTTCCTGATTTCATCACAAATTATCATATCAGATGATAATTCATGGAGCAATGGGGCCTCCGGAGCCTTAAACTTTCCACGGTTCTTCTCTCCCTCGGCATCCACTCTCTTCTCTTCAGCCTCCTCCTCTTCATCTACTTTGTAACTAGGATTAAACACAAACTTTGGCACATTATTCTTGAGTTGCCCACCTTCAAGTTTCCTTAGACCAAAAGCATCCATCCCATTTCTGCAACCATTCCGTCCCTTCTCAATTCTACATGGTTGGTTGAACCCTCTACGCGCCATCATAACATCTTCTCGGTGAAAGCTTCTGTTCACCTGATTCTTTTCTTGGCAACGGCGGCGAGAAACGTAGAATTTGTAGTACAAAATGAAGAAGATTGCACCAAAAACTAGAGTGATTGCGGCCGTGGCAGCAATGGTCCTAGCAATAGTTCTGCCTTGTGGAGACATTGCTTGAGAAATTTTCTTGGTGAGAAACTAAAATGTGAATCTAAGGAAGAACTTCAAAGACATTTGGTTGAGGAGAAGAGCAATAAGAGGGTGCATTTGAGAAACAACGAGAAAAGAGCCTTTGACAAGGCAATTTAAATGGAAAAACTTGTTAGGAACTGAAGTTTAAGACTTTAGTGTCCCTTGGGGCGTTTTTGGGTAAGGAGGGTAAATTTTTTAGTAATACGTTTCATTTTGGTCCTTTTGGTTGTTGACTAGTTTCAATGAAGTTAGTTGTTCCTGTTTGGAAGTGGTTGAAGTTTCTAGACCTTTCATCCTGCCTATCATGCCCTTGAAATTACATCATCTGGTACATCTCCGTTATTAAGTTTTCATGATTAGTAACCCCTAAATTCTAAATTTTGATAAATTACCCCTTGAATTTAACTAAGTATTGCAAAGAGCTCCTAACGGTTATTAAAATTTAGACAAGAATGCTCTCATACATGTTATGTGGACTCATTTTAAATAAAAGAAAATTTTGTTGATAATCAAAACACATTATGTCAAATGCATAAAAATGATTATAAATTATAATATTAATCATCAATTTCAAAAACTTTGTTACTTTTAACTAAATTCAAAGATAATTTACAACAACTAAAATTTAGGGATAACATGGCAATTTAGTCGAAGTTCAAGAGGGGAAAAACAACCTTGATATTAATCTCCATGCAAAGGTTTGGATAAAGAAATGTAAAGGGCAGATTTGTCAATATCACTTTATTTGGCAATTTCATAAAATCAGATAGGTGAGTTTGGAATTTTATTAATTGTGGCCGTCCTTCCTCTATTGTAATCAACGCGTACGGCAGGAGCAAACAGATAGGGTAGTTATATGTATAGGAAATATAAATCAGCTAGAAGTATATTACTTTTCTAACTTCTTTGTTTGAATTCTAATATTATTAAATAAGACATTTGCTCCAAGAATCTAACACAACTGTTTTAGTGACAGGTTGTTGGTTTCATTCATGTGGAATGTAAGTGATACAAAGTCAGTGGACATTAAAAATATAATAAAATTAAATTAAAATGGGCACCAATGCTTGCCTTGCATTTACAATGGATGGTTAGATTGTTGGATTGTGGTTTTAAAAAGGATTTATACTTTCCAGTGTGTTATAAACAAAGTTCTCAAATTGTATGATAATATAAAAGAGCTCTCTGCGGATTTCAAATGGCCTCGGCATATCACAATTATTTTGTGAATGAAAGAGAGCAAAATTATAAGCAGTGCCGGCAAAAACTAGGAATGTTACAAATTAAGCCCACGTTTGGGACAAGCTTTTTTTTATCATTGCATTTAAATGCAATGTAATTTTCTCTCCAAATACAAAAACATTTCATTCAAATACCAATCACATCACATTTTAAATCCAACACAATCACTATTTATTATTTCACTTTTTCTATTATTTTTATTAATTACATCATATATTCCCTCTTCTTCCTTTTTTTTCTTTCTACTTTTATCCATCACATCACATATTTATTATTAAAATACAATTCAAATACTTTTCCCCCAAACGCACATTACATTCAAATGCAATGCTAATGCTTTTCCTCCAAATACAAATTACATTCAATACATTGTATTCAAACACAATGCAAATATAATGCGATGCAATGCATTGAATGCGTTCACCAAACAAACCCTAAAAGTACATGAAGTTGCGGCACTCTAGTTCATGTGCTCCTCATTTTACCTTTAAATTTAGGGGGATAATATAATTAGGATAAGCTTTTTTACCTCGTTAATAAGCTAAAAATTATTGTCCATTAGATGTGTTTTTGATGGTTGAGATCAAAACAACATACCAAAACGATCACAAAAAAATTTACACCGGATTATTCTCGAAACATTTCAAAAAAAATATTAAAAAAAAAAAAAATCCTACCTCCCTCAATTAGCAGCCACCCACCACCATAAGGCTCTCCACTTGCAACCCCACCATTGGTAGCCCCTTCCATTAGCAACCCCACTTCACCGCCGAATATTCCAAACTAGATCCAACTCGATTTTCTGCCAGCGTCACTTGACTGTGGATGAGACTCGATGGGTCTGTGAGTCGTCCTGGCCTCCATCGAGATCACCTCGCAACCGCCCTCCCGGATCTAGACAATCGGCCGTCATGGCAAAAATTGCCATCTCCACAATTTCATGCGATGGCTCCGCCCCATAGGTTGCAAACCCAGTCGATGGAAAATGACAGGGGTGCAAGATCCAAGGACGAGACTTGCAATTTGGGGAGTCGCCAGTGCAACGGAGTCCTAGTGTACCATGGGTTGCACCAATGCCTTTGTCTTTCACCTTCGTCTCAGCCATGACCATCATCAAGGGACTATTGTCGAAAAAGAGATCTCCAAGCTTGCCCCGATTTTTTTAAATGTTTCTTTGAAAAATTTTCTAATTATATTCCTAAAAAAAACGTCAATGTAGGGTGGTCAGTGGAGGAAGGGGTTACCGTGGTTGGAAGGGCTACTGAAGTAGGAAGGACTGTCGGTGAAGGGGAGGGACTGTCGATGGTCAAGGTTTTGTTTTTAATTTTTTTGAAATATTTTGTAACATAATAATCAGGTGCAGTAAGGTTTATAATTGCTTGATGTATCATTTTAATCTATTAATTAAAAGCAGATCTAGGGGTCAAAAATTTTCTCCAATGATGAGAAAAAATAAGGGTCTCATTATAGAACTTCTCTTAACCTTACTAGAATTAGAAAATTGTACTTTGAACTTTTGAATTTTAGTAAATTATCTCTTATATTTAATAGTATTGTGAAGTGTCCAAAACCAATAATTCGTATATTAATATGGATGTAAGTTTTCAGTAAATTATCTATTTAATTTAATAGTGTTATGAAATACCCAAAACTAAATATGTGCATCCTAATTTTGGTGTAAATATCAATGTGCACATGGTATAACATGTTTTATCATTAGGGTATTTAGTACTGATACTCCTAAATTTGTTATTTCCTATAAAATTCTAACAAATACCAAATAAATACTAACATACAACTATAATCGCAACTTGTTTCGTTGTAGATTTCACCCCCCTTACCGTGGATCTTATCTCCCCTTTCGCTTTCTCTCTCTCTCCTCTCACTTTCACCTCTCTCTAGCTATTGTCTCTCTCTTGTCACCATTATAGAAGATTCCATCACTAGAGAAGAAAACGAAGTCCCAAACAAGCACATTTGGCAATCTCACGGTGGGAATCATTGGTAGTCATAGAGACCCGACGAGGTTACAATCCCCACCATCCATCAAATCGCGATCCAAATCACCATTCAAATTACTATCATAAGCACACCGGATCTTAAAGGCCATCGTCACCATCAGTGAACTCAAGATCTAGATCATGACCTTTGAGATAACAAAGCTTCATCTTCATTGTCAACGGATATCCATTATAGCTTGATGTCTTCTCCAGAGGGTGTACAAGAGATAAGAAGGTGTGCAAGAAAAGAAAAAAAAGATACATAAGAGAAAAAGAAGAGAGAAAAGAAAAAAGATAAATAAGAGAATAAAGAGAGAGAAAATATAAAAAAAAAACAGATTTTTAAAAATTATAAAAAGAACAAATACAAAAATATCATTTTACTCTCTTTTAACTTATAAAATATGTTATAATCTTTAATAAATATATTAAAATAACTTATAAAATATGTTATAATCTTTAATAAATATATTAAAATATACTAAAATTTTTAAACTATTAAGTATATTGAAATATATTATTTAATATATTGTCCTTCAAAAATATGCTAGAAAAACATAAGCAAAACATGTCTAATGATTCAAATACTAGAGTCCTTTTATGAACTCGAGTCGCAAGCCCGTTACTTGCTTGCTCGATGTGGGACTACTGGAATAGAATCGTCACCACCACAGAGTACTATCTGTTGAGCCATGAGTGAACTAAGAGGCAAACAATCAGTTTGTTCCACTTGCTAAACTGATGTTATTATTTGTCAATTGCCCAGCAGCATAGTAATCCACAAATATCTAGGAATTCATTATTTCAAGCTAACAATCAAATTTTTATTACATGTGCAGTCATAACGTGTACAAATATAACAAAAGCTATCTCTCATTCCAAACAGGAACTCTACTTAATACTGCAACAGATGAGTATGTTGTTGCAATCTAGGTCCTTTAAAGGAAGATCCAGCGACCTCGGCGATGACTTATATGATCGCTTCGTTGATCAACTCTAGTTGTTGGAGCTCTATAACATTTTAAGAAAGCCACTCGCCAAAACTAGGAGAAGAAACAAGTTCCTCCAAGGTTCTCTCTGTAGAGTCTCTGGTGAAATTTTCCCATTCATGCTTTGAGAATCTTCTCCTCAGAGGCGTGGTGTGGAAACTAAAGAAAACATAAAAAAGAAGCTGATTGTTGGACCATCTCCAGCCAAGAAGTCCTGGAAAACGTCGCGCATAAAATTGAGTTATAAAAAAATAATAATGTTGTTTGAAAAGCAAACCATTGTCAATGGTGACAATTTTGGATCGGCGAGAAATGTGATCGGAACAATCCTCAAAAGCTGAGGAAGCTGAAATGAGTATTATCTCATATCTCTGCAGAATTACTGTATAAATTTTATTCATTGCTCAAAGAAGAATAATAATAAATGTGCATGATACTATCAATAGTTTTTTGACTAACTTGTATAAACTAAAAAAACTATCACTTTGTGTACTGCATTTACTTCAAGATTTTCTTCCCCTAGACCTTGAAACCAAAAATATGATTAACCATCATGAATGAAGAGCAGTGTTTTTGATAAAAGTGACAAACTAAGCGCGATCTAAAGATTATCCTCAACTTTCTCAGAGGTTATTATGCCAAATACTAATAGCTTCTGCTGCTAGTACGCGGCATCTGCAAACTCTCAAAAGGAAACAGCAAATCACTTGTTGTTATGAAATCACTGTCCAAAATATGACATAATTGATCTTTAACGCACTGACATTCGTAAAGAGAGTAGAGTAAAAAAAAACAAAGGAAGAATCAAAAAGTGAAGCGAAGATTCGAATGGACCAAGAAGCAAAGTGAAATGTGCTCATTTCAAATGAACCATCTTCTGTGTGGACAAGTTTTTGAACCACACAGAATCCCAACCTTGCTCTAGGCAAGGGCGGGAAGCCCTAGTGAACTATTGTTATTTTCAGTTCTACTTTCAACAATTTTATATTTTTCACATTTTGGCCTCCTAAAAAATGATTATCCCTGTATTAGTCTCCTACTAAAAACTTCAATCTTCAGTGTACGTCCACACTGAAATAATAGGTTGTTCTGTCACCACAATTAGAATGAAAAAAGCCTTTAGAACCATTCAAAAATGACAAAAGGCATATGTAAAAAGGTTTAATTAAGTTATTATTTTGATGATAACAAACAATCGACTATAAGATTACTAATTTTTAATCTTGAGATTTTATTTTTGTAGAATTAATCTTGAATTTGTTTTTCATTTTAGTGAAATTGTACAAATGTTATCAACTCAAAATATGTTGAAGAAAACCTCTCAAGCTTCTGGATTGGAATCGCATGAAGGCGGATCATAAGCTTTAAGACAATTGGAACGCAAGACTAGTTTTAAATACGTTCAATTCCGTTCCATGGTCTTGTATTAGTTGTGTGTGAGCATCTCCTTTAATTCTTGTTTAATTGGTATGGCTCAATGCATACACACACCTTAGTAAACGCATTATACAAAAGTTACATCAAATAACATAAATTGATAAATCAGAATTAGAAGTATCAAAAACTAGATTAAAGGTCGTTTTCTTTCTTTGCATGGTGGACCGGAAGATTTTTCCGAGGAGGGAGAGGCTTTGCCCTTGCGGGTGGTTGCTTGGTTGATCGGAACTATAGTTGTTGGACAGTAAGCCCAAAGGGCTCTTTTGGCTTGTTTTTTAATATATAAGACTGGTTTGATGTCCAAAATAGTTATTAATCATCATTAATATTGCTCTCCAAATTTGGGTTCAAAGCTTTCCGTTCTCTCTAAAACCAAAACTGCATTAAAAGCACTCGTCGATTGAGCATTCATCAACAATTACTCTTAAGCCAATCTTGTGACAAGCATTAGTTTAGTTATCACGCTTCTTTTAGGGCTAATCCCAGTATTGAATCTTACACTAAGCAAAATATTTGAATGTACCACACTTTCAAATCCAAAAAACTCACGACTGTAGGTTCCCGATCACTTAATTGATTTGGTGCAAATAGAACTGCCAATTGCTACTTTTAATCAAATGGACAAAGTAGTAGTAACCATATAACATTCTCTGGGCTATCGATTGAATATTCAGGAAGTCATTAATAGCAAGAAATTAGATCTACAAAACGCAGTCGTCCAAAAAGGTCAATAATGAAATCTTTTCTTATACGAGCTTGACATCACCTTTTTTTTTTTTTTTTTTCCATTTTTGCCATCTATTTGTCCTATAAACTTGTCACGTTTCGTTTGCATGGGCAGATACAAAATATAAAATATAAACAATCTCTAATTTCAAACAAGAACAAGTTAATCTGTGTGTTGCAGTCTTCTTTAATGAACATCTAGGTGAATACGGCAATGAGGGCGACACATGCTATTGTTGGGCTAATTTTTCAAGATTAGGAGGAAGTGATGATAACAATGGAAAGAGAGGAGGTGGCGGCAATGCCGACATGAGACTAGTGTCATCTTGAAGAAGTCTTTAATCTCAATTATTTTTTTCCTAATTTTCAACTGATTCACATCATAAAGTTTTGTTGGCTTCACTATAAACTCCTCTACACCTTCCTTCAAACACCCGTCAATCCGATATAGAAAATGAAGCTACAAGTTTCCAAACCACTTTTATACACTTATAGGAACAACATGATCAAGAAAAACATTAACAAACAAATACAAAAATAGGATTGCGATTTAAAACCTTGAATTTTCATAATCAAGTTTCCAAGTGTTCCATACAAGATAAAGTAAACGTTAATGAAATATGATTAATCTAATCCAAAATGCAAATTGCAAAAGCTTGAACCGTGTATAAAGACATTGTCTAATTTTAATCATATCATATAAGTCAATAATTTGACTCTCAAATCCACATAATAAAATAGACATTTTTTTTTTAACAATATCAAGCATGAGTTTAAATAGCCTGTCATTGTCAACAAAGTTCTTTAAATTGTATGATAATAAAAAAAGCTATTTAAGAATTATTCCAAATGGCTTAGAAGATCCCAACAAAATTGGGCACAAAAGAGGAAAAGAAAAAATAACAACAAATTATATACAATGCCAGCAAAAACTAGGACTATATGTTACAAATTAGCTATATGATTAAATTTTATCTTGTTTCAAATAAAATCATGTATAAATTGTTGGATTAAAATCTTATATAATAAAATCAAATATAAATTGTTAGAAGCAAAATGAGAAAAATTAATGATTAAAAGAGAAATAGGAAAAATTAATGGTTAAAATTGGTCGAAAATTTGACGATTTAATTCTACATAAATAATTTAATAGTTTAACAAAACTTCAAAATTTTAAAATTGAGCTTTTCATCAGTAATTTAATAAAAACGTTCTAGAAAGACATTAATAAATCACATTTTAAAATTCAAATATTAAAGTCATTTAATAACCTCTAATCGCAAGCCCTCGTACTTATATGCTCAATGTGGGACTTCTTGAATAGCATCTTCACGATAGGATGCGATCTGTTGGGCCCTGAGTGAACCAAAAAAAAAACAAACAAACAAACAATCAGTTAGGCATTTGGTAAAAGTTTTACATTTTAATTATATTCAAACGCAATGTAATTTTATATCAAACGTAAAATTTTACCTTTAAATACAATTCTTTTCAACAGTGCTACGAAAACAATTACTATTTAAAAGTTTTTTAAAACAATCATATCAACTTTTCAACTCTAAAATATTTTTTATCCAAACACGCATTTCATTCAAATACAAAATAAATACTTTTCCACCAAATACAATAGTCAAAAAATAAATTACATTCAAATATAATTAAAACACAATACATTTACCAAATACACAACCACTTGTTAAACTAAGGTTATTATTTGTTGACTACCCAGCAGCATAGTAAATCCATCAAATATCTACTCAGTGTAACAAACGCGAACTCTACCTAACATTGCTCCAAATGAACGAGTCAAGATCCGCTATCATGTTTTAATATTTTAGTAGTTATCTCTTTGAAAGTTTTTTAACACTTATCGATTTATTTAAGAAATTTTAATGTTATAAATATTTTTTTTTAGTTAAACTTTTATCATGTTTTGATAAACGCATTTAATTTCTATTTTATTTAAATACAATACAATTTTTATTTAAATATAAAAGTATTTTATTTAAATACAAATCACGTCACATTTTAAATCTTATACAATAATTATTTATTCTTTTATTCTTTTTATTAATCACATAATATATTCTTTTTCTTTTTTTTTCTTTTTTTTATCCATCACATCGCATATTTATTATTTAAATATTTTTTACTAAATACATATTATATTTAAATATAATGATAATGTTTTTATTAAATATAAATTATATTTAATATATTATATTTAAATATAATATAAATACCATGTATTGCCTAAATATTTAATTTAAAATGATACGATATAACTAGTTAAAGCACAGTCAATGAAAGTGAAAAAACTCAGGGAGCGTTTGTTTTTGTTTTTGAGAATGATTTTTCATTTTCAAAAACACAGAAAATGAAAACGGTTTCAAAATAGTGTTTGTTTATCTAACGTTTTCAAAACCGTTTCGAAAACACCGTTTTCAACTATATTGTATTTTTGAGTTTTTTGAAAACGAAAAAAAGTTGTTTTCACTTTTTGTTTTCATTTTCAAAAAATGTTGTGTTTTTTGGGTTTTTTGAAAATAAAATGAGTTTTGAAAAAATATAACCAAATAAAGTTTCATTTTTATGTTTGTCAAAATATACACTCAGAAAACATAACCAAATACAGTTTCAGAAATGATCTTAACACAGTTTTCAAAATATTCTCATTTTCAATTTTTTTGAAAACAGAAAACATTTCAAAAACAATACCAAACACTACCTCAGTCAGCAGATCTAGACTTCAAATGAATATGTTGATGGAATCTAGGTCCTTTTAAGAAGCAGCGGTCGTCTCCTTTTGGATTATTTTATTATAAAAAAAAAGATATTGAAAATAGTTATTAAAATCATTATTGCCCTCAGACTTGTAATCAAAGCTCTTCAATCTCTCCAAAACCAAAATTATAGTAAAAACACTCATTAATTGAGCACTGATCTCGACAATCAGTCTTAAGCCAACCTTGTGGCAAGCATTAATTGAGTAATCACACTTCTTGTAGGGCTAATCTTTGCATTAAACTTTTTTTTTTTTTTTTTGTGAAAGCATCTTTGTATTAAATCTTACACTAAAGAAAAATGTTGAGTGTACCACACTGCCAAATCTAAACACTCATCATCGTAGGTTGCCAATTCCTTAATTAATTTGGCTCAAATAGAATTGCTAAATCCTACTTTTAAGCTTGGCAGTTGTTGAAGGTAGGGTGCGTCTCGAGAAAAATAAGTGCCCAATCGGAGAGGTCCAGCCAAAAAAAAAAAAAAGGGAAAATTGTAATAGACAGGTCAATTTTTTTAATCAATAAAAGTAAATAGAATATGCCCTTAACTTAGAAAATAAATAATAATTTTGATTTAAGATTCATGCAATTTTATAATTATACCTATATTTTTTTTTTAGATTTTATTTCTCTCTCTTTCCCTTTTTCTCTCTATGTCATCGTTCACAATCAAAGATCTAAACACAAATAGATCTCCTACAACATCTCTTAGAACACAATAAAATCAAAGAAGCCTTGGAAATCTACTATCTAGAAAAAAAAAATCAAAGATCATGTTATGAATATCTGCTTTTATTGTTTACTACTTGTTTTTTGAAAAAATTTTGGGTGAAGAATTGGTAAATCAATGATTTACACACGTAAATAAATGATTTACCAAATAAAAAATAATTTCTAAATAAATTTAATAAGATTTACACATAATGAGTATTTTTAAAATTTTAATTATGATAAATTATTATTTATTAAAAATATGCTATTTATTAAAAGTCCAAAACTTTTTTACTATTTATTTTTATTCAATTTTAATTTTAATCTATTCCTCTCCTTCTCCGAAAAAAAAAAAAAAAAAGGGAGAGAGAAAGAAACGATTAAGATAGTGGATAAACAAGATCACGGTAAGCCTAGTATAATAGAAATAATAATATATCCAAACCACTACACAAATGGTGTTTATTCCCTCTTCCTTTACTCTCTTTTTCTTATGGCAAATTGTCATCTTGATTTTTAGCTTACCTTGCATTGCATTATCATTAAATTGTCATACTAATTCCTTATCAAATATATGTTCTCTAGCAGAGTATCGCCAAAGTGGCCAAAGTAGAACTAACCATATAACTCCAAAAAAACAAAAAAAAGAGCCCTCGATTGGGGGATTCAAGCCACTAGGCTTCGCCTGCAATGACCAACATTTACTAGACTTAAAAGAGTGTGTCATTTGTTAATCGCTAGCAACTTGGTTATCCACTGAAATATTCAGGAAGTCATAAAGAGGAAGAAATTGATCTACAAAAGGCAGTTGCCCCAAAAAGGTCAATAACGAAATCCGTTCTTACACGGGCTTGGCATCACTCTATTTTTTTTTTCTTTTTTTAATCATTTTTGCCTTCTATTCGTCCTGTAAACTTGTCATATTTTCATTTACATGGGCACATACAAAATATAAAACAAAAACAATTTCTAATCTCAAACAAGAATAAATTAATCTGTATGTTGCAATCTTGGTCTCTTTAACGAACATCCAGGCGGCGACACGGGCTGTTGCTGGGGCAATTTTCCAAGATTAGGAGGAACTGGGGATGACGATGGAAAGGGAGGAGTCGGCGATGATGACACAAGACTAGTGTCATCTTGAAGCTTCTTTCTCTTGTGAACTCTTTTATCTCGATTATCTTTTCCTTCTCCTTTCATTATGAAATTTTTCAACCGATTTACATCAGAAAGTTTTACTGGCTTCACTAGAAACTCCTCCGCACCTTCCTCCAAACACCTGTTAATCCGTTGGAGAAAATCGAGCTATAAGTTCCCAAGCCACTTTTTTAATCCTTCTTGTTTACAACATTATCAAAAAAGATATTGATAAAATAAATAAATAATATTATATAAAAGAAAGGAATTGCCAAACAAAACCTCGATTTTCAAAGTGTTGCAGACAATGGCCAAAATTTATAACAAAGTCCACTTCAGTGAAATATGCCTAATCAAATCCAAAATGCAAATTCCAAAACCTTGAACCGCATCATTAGAATTAACATTGTCTAATTTTAGTCAAATCATATTAGTCAACATATTAACTCTCAAACCCACCATAGACCTTGTTTACGTTTAAATAGCCGGTCTTTTCAAAACAACAACCAATAACCACATGCGAGAACAACAGCGTGAAACCGTGATTGCTTAGGCATAAACTCAACAGTAATTTTATATCTTAATTTATAATATAATAAGATGTAGTTCAAGTCTCTCCCACACCCAATTTTTTATTTTTTAAATGTGACATAATAGTAATCACAATATTTTATGCCTTGCAGAGATCGACTAGAAGACAAAAGGGTATAAATTTTTATATTTGTTAGGAATGATATGTTCTTTTATCTGCTGTCTTTCTCGTTCTTAAAAGGTTAAAGCACAACATGTGACTAGTAAGCAATAACCACATAGAAAACAGGTGGATCCATATCCAAGAAGATCTATTGAAAATTCATATGAATAAATTCATATTCACATTGTTTGGTAGCACTTTTATGTGGATATGTCCAATATTTTACAACTAATGGGACAACCAAATAGATTTTATCATATCAAAAAATTCTATGGTGGGCTATGTACCACATGGGGTACCAAAGATATTACAATCTCCATGATATGACATGCGGAATAAAATCATATATTGGCTGAGTTTGTGAAATTTCATTCTGGATTGGATCAAAAACCAAATAATATTTACATATATATGAAACAATAATTAATGTAAATAATAAGTAATTGTACAAGAGATTTACCTATCTATTCGGGTAAGAATGTTCTCTGATGACATTATTACCACAGGAACCTCTCTAAAGGCTGAAGATTCCTGTTCAAATATACACAAACTAATAAGTAGATATCTTACAAATTACCATACCTAAAATTTATTTATTTATTTAATAATAATAATAATTGTTATTATTATTATTATTATTATTATTATTTTGGCTATGTCTGAAATAAAAATGATTTATCAAGTTCAAAAAAATAAATAAAATTAATTTATCTGATTTATACTGAAAAAAATAAAGATTTGGGCTTTATTTTTTTTATTTTTTGTTTTTATTTTTTATTTTTATTTTTACCTCCTTCTCCAAGATAAGAAACTTTTCCGAAAATTCTACAAATTATTATTTGTGGAAGAAAAAACAAACCTTGATCCTTTTGAGCAATTCATATCCAGTCATCCCTGGCATTGAGTAGTCTGTCATTATAAGATTTACCTTCAAACTCTGCGATTTCCACCACCAAAAGAAAAATCAAACAGGAGGAAAATTTAAAAAAATAATAACAATCTAACATTCTTCTCCCTCTGTGTTTTTTTTTTTTTTTTCTCAGCAAACAAACAGAGTCAACAAGATGAACAATTTTCTTACATTAAACCCAACTGAGTTCTTCTCTCCATCTAACCCCAGATACTGCAGGGCTCTCGTCCCACTTTCCACAGCAGTCACTACAAAAACCCCCAAGCCCAATTCCACTTCAGATAAATAAGTAAGAATAAATAACTAAAACCACCTTCTTTTCTCTGATAAAAGACAACAAACAAAATCAAGTCCAGACCTTTACACGACGAGATCTTAAGAAGCCTTTCAATGACTTTTCTGTCCACAAGACTATCATCCACAGCTAGAACATGAAGCTCCGCCGGCGAGTCACCGGAATGTTCAACTTTCTCCGGCACCTTTGGCCGGAGAACCTCCCCCGCCGCCGACATAAGCCTCTTAGCTCAAATGGGTAGTGAAAAATATGCCAAAAAAAGCAACAAAAAACAAACTGTTCCAAAAAAACTCCAAAAAAAAAGATGGGTGTTGTTTGAAGAGAGGAGAGAAATATGACATGAGCTAAAATGGGTAGGAGAGGTGCGTTTTATATTGAATTTAGTGGTGGGTTCGTACGAAAATGGGGGTAGTTTTCATTTTTTATTTTTTGAGTTTTTGATGTTTTTAAAGCAAAAGGTTTAAAAGCTGAGATTCCGAGGATCCAATATATCTGAGAGATTTTCTTTCTGTGTGCAAATCTTGCAGAGAGGATTATCCCCTTCCACTTGTCCCTTGTCCTGTTATTTAATTCGCTATTTATTTTATTTGAATTTATTTCATTTCATTATTATTTATTATTATTACGTACTAGTCGCAGTCAGAGAGGACATATCGTATACCGTTTGCTCTGTGGGGTTACATTTTTGCTTGTTTGCCTGCCTGCCTCCCCCGTGGTTTTAATTTTGAGAAAATTTAAATCTAATTTATTTTTTAGGTACTGTATTTACTTAAAATGTATTTATTTTATATTTAAATTAAATATATATTTAAAAGAAAATTATTTTAGAGTTAAAAAATTAATTTAATCGATAAAAATAAAAATAAATAGTAAAATTTAAAGTTAATGTGATTATTTTTAAAAAAATTTGAATAGTAATTGTTTTCGTAATAATATTGAAAAAAATTATATTTGAATGTAAAACTTTACATTTGATGTAAAATTATATTACGTTTGAATATGATTAAAATGCAAAATTTTTACCCAACACTCCCTAAATTTATTATAAAAAAAAAGGTTGGAGGTTTCTTCGTAGGTTTATCAAGTCCTACCGTTTTCTTGCTCAAAAAAGGTCCATCACTCGCTTCCCGTCCTCTATGTTTTTCGTAAACAGAATAATATTTTGTTTGTAACACAAGTTTAGGTTAAACTAAATTATATTTTTTTATTATTTTAATCAATAAAAATTATAATTAATTTGTAAAAATTATTTATTTTTTAAAATTAAAATTAACTAAATTATTATTTCAAATGGTATGTAATAATTAAGAGTTGCCAATAAATGAAAAATATTGTTCTTGATTATATTTGATAGATGAATTTTATTTTATTTATTATGAGTCTGATGGGGTGGGGCATACTTATCAGATTGTTAAATATCAAATCTTGAACTATTTTGAGAGAATGATGAAAAACATTATTATAATTATACTAATTTATTAGTTATATCTAAATAACTTTGTTAGCTTACATTTCTCAATACCTGACTTTAAGCTTATAAGTGTTTTATGATGTACAGTATTGCATATGAGACATTTTTTTTTTTATATATGTTGCTACAATTCTATACAAATTTAAATTTCATATTATTTATATTACGTTTTATAATTTAATTATTATACATATTTTATTTAATATTATGATTTCTTTTCTAATTTAATGTTAGTTGTCTATTCAATTTTACAAAAATAATCCTTATATTTTTTATGTGGAATTATGTTTTATAAAATTTTTTGTGGAATGTAGATTTAACTCTATAAGACAATATATATATATACATATGAAAAATACTTAACAAACATCATTAATAGAAATATTAAATAGTGTCAATAATAAAATATAGAATCTATTAATAAATTTCATTTTATTAATAAATAATATTTAATATTATGGGTATCTAACAATAATGTTCGTATATTTATATATTTTGCTACGACATATTTACTAGATTTGACTTTGGATGCCGTGCCAACTATGAAACAATGCCGGGAAATTTTCTTTAGAATCTCCTTTTCACAGTTCTCGGCTTTCTTTCCTTTTTCTTTTCTTTTCTTTTCTTTTCTTTTCTGTCCTCCACAGTCAATTTTTTAAAGTGAAATCAGAGTTGATTACAAGACTCGAGGCAGCCATTCTTGTGAACGCAACTGCCTTTGATAGAGCACATCATTGATCAGATTACTGAATCCAGATTATACATTCTTTTCTTTTTTACAACGTCAAATTCTATTTTAATACAAACCTTTGATGAGAGAGAAAATATTGTATATTTAAAGCACATTAGGTAAATATTTTTTGGTATTATAAAAATTAATTTTATACTAAATATAAAGTTTTATATATTCAAATATAATCATTTTTAACACTATTACGAAAACAATTATTATTCAAAAATTTTTTAAAACAATCACATCAACTTTTCAATCTTGACTATTTATCTCTACTTTTATCAATCACATCAACTTTTTGATTCTAAAATACTTTTCATCCAAAAACACATTTTATTCAAATACAAAATAAATACTTTTCAACCAAATACAATACTCAAAAAAGAATTATATTAAAAAATAATTAAAACACAATGCGTTTATCAAACGCCCTTTTATAATTGCAAGAATGGTGACCTTTGAGCTATTGAAAATTTTTTCATGTTATAACTTTTTTTTTTCCCAACAATTGCAGGGAATGTTAGGTTTTTTTTTAAGTTAGCATTTTATAAAAAATTTTGTTAGGAAAATCAAAAATATTTTAGATTAATTTTATAAATGACCTATGAATTATAAATTTCAATTTAAGACTTTGTTTGATAAACACATTGTGTTTGAATATAATACATTAAATGTAATTTACATTTAAAGAAAAAAATATTTATATTGTATTTGAATGTAATATGTATTTGGATGAAAATTATTTAATTGTATTTAAAAAATGAATATATGATGTGATGGTTTAAAGTAGAAAGAAAAAAGGAGGGAGAAAGAGAGTATATAATTTGATTAATAAAAGTAATAAAAAAAGTAAAATAATGAATAGGAATTGTATTTTAAAATGTAATCTGATTAGCATTTGAATGCAATATTTTTGCGTTTGGATGAAAAATGACTTTGATTTGAACGCAATGCAGATGTAATGCTGGAAACAAATGAAGGCTAAGTTGGTTCCTATTTGTTCGAAATCGATCATCGTGGCCTCTCATATATAGAAAATCGTTTAAAATATCCCTTCTATTAAATTAGAAATTAAAAAGGCTTAAATGGAAGGAGTATTCTAAACGATTTTCTATATATAAGGGGGCATTTGAATAATTTTTAACAAATATAAGCCAATTTGAATAGAGGTTTATAATTCAGAAGCTATTTATAAAAATAATCCCTCTAATAGCTTTTCATAAATTCAAATTTCCTTTAAAATCATAAACAAATATACATTGAATAGCCATTTTGAATAAATTTATATGTATAGGGGGTAAACAATTACTGATTTTGAAAAAATAATGACTAATTTGAATTAAGATATATAATTTAGGGGTTATTTATGAAAATAATCTAAACATTTTTAATTAGCTAGCTTTAGGAGTTTTTTATTGAGTGTTGCAATATGTGCTGCAATATTAGGCAGGTTCTACGATTTGTGTGAAGACAGCTAACTGAAATCATGTTGAATAAGTGGTTGCATAAAAGTTGACATAGACACGTACAAAGAATAAGATTTGATCAACTTAGATTTATTGTGAAAATTTGACTGTACTTAAGATAATCTTGGAAGATTTGAAGTTTAAATAATGGTGTAGATTTGGATAAATTTGTGGATTTATTTATATGGATAAATTTGTAGGATTTGATTTAAAAGGGAAGTTCTAATTTAAATAGTATTTTTATTCCTATTTATATTAATATTTCAAATAAACATCTCATAGAAGATCTTATTTTCAAAAGTTGCAGTTTTATTGTTGAAGATTTTCTTATAGAAATTCATGGATAATTAATAGCATTATTTATGGATAATTTATAGCTTAATTTAGATTTGTCAGATAGAATTTAAAATATTCGAATTTCAAAATGTTTCATAAAATGTTGCAATGTATTATAAAATAGTTGAAATTTGAATCAATCTAATTTGAGATTCACTTGAAGATTTCATAGTGTTATATATTAGAGTCTGAAAACCAATCTGGGGGTTGTAGAACATGAATTTATTGATACTAATTTGAGACTTTTGAAGTATGGGTTATATCATTTTTTGGAAGAAGATTTTGCAATCTTTGGGATAAAGCATTCTATTGTTGAAAAGAGTTCAACAATCTATCATTATTCGGAAGAAGGATTCGAAATCTTCGGATAAGGCATTTGTAATTGAAGGGATTTTAACGATCAAGACAATTGCATGTGGATTAGGAGTTAGTGAATTATTCAATATTTAAGCATTGTCCTAGCAAGTAGATGGGTCCAAACCTAATAAAATTTGCATGTGTTTTTTATTTATTCACACTTTTAGTAATTTGATTAAATTAATAATTTAATTGGTAATTTAAATAGTCAAAACAAATCTAATAGAGAATTTTTCCCTTTTTTTAAGTCAATAAAAGAAAAAAAATGTGAAATTTAATATGGTTTTTCAATAAACATTTGAAAGTATATTTTTAAAATAGTTTCAATATATCAAAATGTTTTAAAATTTTCTATTAAACAATAAAAGTATCCTAATAATTTACATAAAAAATAAAAATATCCTAATGAACTTGATAATTACACACTGCACAAAAAGAAATAGAGATTGTTACTTAAAGATCTTGAGATAAAATGTATAAACTTCATAACATGCAAGGAAATATAATTGCTGATCTAGTAAATAAATAAATAAAGTGCTTATAAACCTTGCATTAGGAAAAAAAAATAATTTCAAAATATATAAATAAATTCAACATATTTTAATTTGGGTTTGTTTGCCTCTTACGAAAGGTTTCTTTTTAGTTTATTTTTTGTTTGGTTTGCCATTGCAGCTAGATTTTGCTATTCTTTATTTTTTATATCAAAAATATATATACAAATGAATTTTATAGTGATACAAGTTTCAAAATCTATTCAAAATAGCATTTTTTTAGAAGTTATATTTGTATGATCTTGATTGAAAGCTCTTCTAATAAATCATTTAAACATTATAAGTAATTCTTTCAAACAAGTTCTAAGACCGTTTCTTTTCATCCATTAATAACTGATAATTTCACATTCCAAAGTTTTTAAGATATACATAGCTCGTTGTACGAATTTCGTTTTATTCAGTTATGTACATGTTAAATATAAATGTTTGCATTAAAGACCACTATTATTAAAATTATCATAATAGTTTTGAATAATATTTAAGAGAATTTTTTTGAATAGAGAAATATATATCCACTAAAACCATTTCACTTTGTATATTATTCTTGGCTTTTTAATTCACATATAGCTTCGAGAGTATATATAGACCAATAATAAATAGATAATTTTGAATCACCGATCCTAAATTCCAATTTTCAATTATAAATTTATATAATAGTAAGTTATATTTTTTATTAATAAATATATATATTTTAATTTTAATATGTAAATTGATATTTTAAAATTAATATTAAAATTAATGTTCACACTATTATTCAAAATAAAAGATAGAAAAGAAAAAAAAAACAACAAGGAACCGTTACCTCAGTTATGGATTCCAACAACCATGCAAGATATCCATCAACTTCAATAATGATTTTCCGTATATGTTTCGTACAAGGCATTAATTGCATAGGAAGTCTTATTTTGCACACATATTCATACAAAATTATATATATTTGCAAATCGAGACAGGTTTGGGCTACGTATATCTCTTGGTTGAATCATCTTGTTTAATCTTGGGCAGCCAGCGAGATGCCAAGTTGTAGGGGAAAGTGCAAAAGGTTATTAATTAGTATAATATATCTAGATGAATCTTAAACCTTATTATATTTTACTTCTTTTTCCTTTTTCTAGTAATCATAGAGTTAATTATTGATTTTTTTATTGTTAGGCTTTTTCTATCTATACTTATTAGATCTTCAACACAATCGAGAAAGCTCATAACAACTTTAAGTATCTTGCGTTCTATATATACATATATATATATGTGTATATATATACACACCATATCAATCACTCAATATATATATTTACACCGTATCTTTTTTAATGGTGAGCTTTACAACGCATAATGCAATATTGTCCTATTTCCAGTGAGAAGGATAGCCAACTTGTTGCTTCAGGTAGTTCATCCTAAAACAAAAGCAAAACTTTGTTAGCAATGGCAAATAATTCAAATTATTCGTACTTCATTGGTCCAAAGTGCATAGTGAACTAATAAGATCGAGGATTAGAGACGAGAAGAGAGTACTAAACCATTTGAAATTAAAAATGTGAACAAATATCAAAGAGAATTAAAAAAAAAAAATCCTAAGCAAAAGAGTAGATAAATTAAGGATCGCAATGGGACGGGTTCGGGATGGGATGGGTTTCTTGCTAAACTGCCTAGCAAAAAGAAATACTCTCTACTCATCTCCACCTCGTAAACCTGTTTAACTTAACGAGATGGGACAGGTTTGGAGCGTGTATTTATGGTGTAAGTTTGATTTTCTGTTAACTCGTTTAAAAATATAGAATACAAAAATAATCTTAAAAAACCAAAAAAATAAAAAAATTATATAAAAGGGAATATATATACGTATATGTTTTTCATATTCATACGAAGATAGACTACTTTTTCTATAGAGTTAAATATATATCATTTATTACAATATGTATGCAAATTTATTTTAAAAAGGTGTTATACATAAACGAGGTAGGTAATATGGTCAGGGCCCCTTCGACCTATCCCTGCCTGTCACGGGTTTTGAAAATCCACCTCATTTACTCTATTTAAATCGGGTTTTCCTTCATTCATTTAAGTCGGGTCACTGTCGATAAATAGATTAATAGGTAAATTTGTTGTTCTAATATAAATCCAACAGTATTTGAATCGATATATCTAACAATAGCAAAGAGAATTGAGAAAAAAGCAAATTCCTAAGCTAGATAAAATCCAACAATATTAAAAAAATAGAATGATATTTTTCAATTGAGAGTTATTTTGGGTTGTATCCTCGAAGGACCGATTAGTATTACATTACAACATATATAACTTGGTTTATTATTATTTTTTTGGTTTTAGATAACAATAATTTAAAAAAAATATTAACATTAATCTATGATTAATTAATTATTTGTTATTATATTTCTTTTTACAAAAATTATGTTTCATAAAATAAAATATCATGTTAGATTCTTTATTTTTTTACATATTATGTGTAAGAACCGGTCTTTTGTGCAAAAGTTATGTCTTTGTCAAGAACTTAATTAGTACGCAAACATTGTCGAGGTCCATAATAAAATACTCGAGGGACAATATGCTTGATTTAGAACCGTATTGCCTTTTTTACCGATAAGATGATAGAATGTGGTTCGTGATAGTTGGAAACCCTTCCTCTAAAGTTGTAGTTATAAAGGAACTATTTTTTTCTGAAAATAAACCAGAGAGGACTTCTAGCAAAGGGAATGCGGGGAGAAAAAAAAAATCTTACTTCTAACCATCATGTTATACCCTAACAACCTAAGACCGCCGTATTAATCTTAAAGAAGATTGCGGGTTTAATCCCATTTATAAATTATATTTAAAAATCTTATATCCTGATAAATTAAGCTTCTATTTAGATGGGACATCCACTTTTAGAAAATAAAATTTTTTACAATAAAAAAATTTTCTGTTGAAAAGTAAAAAGTTATTTGAATGGGTAAAAAAATTTTCATTTTTAAAAAGAAACTCATTTATTAATGTCTAAAAGTAAAAAATTTTTTATGTTTGAGTATGGAAATTTAAAATAGTCTATTTTCTTAAAATGAAATATTTTTTATTTTCTAAAAATAAGCGTGTTAAACGAACAAATCATAAGTTTAAAAATAAACACACATATTGAGCATAATCTAGTAAAAGTAAGACCTTTTTTTATTTTTAATTAAGAATAAAGGTTTCAACGAGTGAGGTTGAAGTCTTTTAAACTTCCATTTGAATAAGGTACTCACTATTGAAAAATGAAAATTTTTCATTTTTAAAATGGAAAAATTTTCTATCTAAAAATAAGTTGTTTAGATAGGAAAAAATTTTATTTTTGAAAGAGAAAATCTTTTTTAATATCTAAAAATGAAAATTTTTTATGTACATATATAAAAATGTAGAAGATATATTTTTCAAAAATAAAAATTATTTTTTATTTTTAAAAAAGGTAATACCTTAACAGACGAAGGCTAAATAATCTCAAGTCACTTTAAATGACCCAATGCATTTTAAAGCCAATCAGAACAATACAATAAGAATGATATGAATCCAAAATTTTTATAATAAAAAAAGGAACACCCAACCCGCTCAAAAAACATTGACAAAGTAAGATCCATTTAAAACAACTATCAACGTAACAGGAGTGAGTCATTAGTGTATAACAATGCCTTGAATATCATATACAGGACCCCATCTCCCAAATGCCACTAGTTATGAGTGTGTCAAAAACAATTATTCAATGACCAAGTTTTTGACCGCTTTTACTACGTGCTCTAGCAGCCTATGCGGTGGAAAAGAAAATACTTTGACCGAATGTCATTAAGACCATACACTCAACAAGCAAAAAAAAATATATATATATATATATATACACACACACCAAGACGGTGTTTAAATGAGATACTTAGAAATATTTTTTTATTAGAAAAAATATTGTTTTAGAAAATATATTTAGAGAAAAAAATTATTTGAGGTGAAAAAATAAAAAATTTTAAAAAAATTTTTAGAAAAAAGAATAATATAAATATTATTTTGTTCATTTTGAAATTTTATATAATTTAAAAAAAATATCTCATTTAGACTTATATATACAAAATTATAAACTTTTAAAATTTAAAATTTATTATAATATTTTAAAAATATAAATAATAAAAAATGAGATTGTGTTAGAAAAAAAAAAAAGCGTATTAGAGAAAATAAAATTGTTTACTCAAACACCCTTAGGGGGAGTTTGGGGGGGGTTTTGGAGATGTGGTTTTGGGGTTTGGAAAAAAGTTGGTTTTGGAGAATATGTTTGGGAGAAAAAACTGTTTAGGGTGAAAAATTAAAAATTTTAAAAAATTTTTTAGAAAAAAAATATCAATATGGATCTTGTTTTGTTCCTCTCGAAATTCTATGCAATTTAAAAAAAATCATCTCATTTGGACTTGTATACAAAAAGTTATGAATTTTTAAAGTTTGTGTTAGAAAAAAAAAAAGCGTATTAGAGAAAATAAATTGTTTACTCAAACACCCTTGGGGGGGGGGGGGGGGGGGGGTTTGGAGATGTGGTTTTGGGGTTTGGAAAAAAGTTGGTTTTGGAGAATATGTTTGGGAGAAAAAACTGTTTAGGGTGAAAAATTAAAAATTTTAAAAATTTTTTTAGAAAAAAAAATCAATATGGATCTTGTTTTGTTCTTTTCAAAATTCTATGTAATTTAAAAAAAATCATCTCATTTGGACTTACATACAAAAAGTTATGAATTTTTAAAGTTTGGAGTTTATTGTAGCGTTTTGGAGATGTAGATAGTAAAAAATAAGAAAGTTTTGAAAAAAAATGAAAAATTGGGAGGCTGGAGAAAGCCCCAAACGACCCCTTAAAAAACAAGCAAAATAAAAAATAAAAAAATCCCTTTTACATTGAAACGTATTCCGTTGTCTTTTTCCCATTGTCCTTTTCCCTCTCGTTTTGGGTTGTCGAGATTTGAGACCTTTTTTTCATGGGAAACATGAGTAGCTAGGTTCGTTTTTTTTTTTTTTTAAACAAGATCAAAAGTATCAGTAGTATTTTTTTAAATGAAATATCGTCAGTGTTTAACGTTACATAATAATAATAATAATAATAAAAGATTTTATAATTTCGATTCATAAGTGAAATTTATTTTTTATTAATTGTGATCAATTTTTCTCTTTGCTTGTTTATCTACTAACAATTAGACATGGTTGTTTGGATAATTTTTTTTATTTAAACCATATTAAAAGTATTCTAATTAGAACTGTTTAATAATGATTAATACCTCGAAAACTTAAATAATCTTTCATATTTTTAAAAGAAATTGAAATAAATTTGAATATATTATGGTACTAAACCAACAATTACTGATTTATTGTAGCTAAAGATATTTTGTTCTTTTACCCTAAACATTTGATGTTTTTAAACAGGGACTTTAAAAAAAAAAACTATATAGTCCTATTTTTATTCAAAATCTATTTATTTTAAGTTAAGGTCTTCATATATTTTTTTTTAAGTCCAAAAAAATAATGTTATCAATTATCAAATTTTGACCCATAAGAATAAGCACAAAATTAAAGCCTGGCAAGGCAAATAAAAGTGCTCTCATTTTCCTTTTTGCTTTTTCAATACAAAATGAGAGGAAAAAAAAAGGTAAGCAATAATTTTTTTAAAAATAATTAAAATAAATAACAGATTTTTTAAATACTTGTAATGAATAATAAATTTATCATGTAAATATACATTAAATTTATCAAATAAATAATTTTATAAATATATTATTTATTAAATAAATAACAAAATGTTTTAAAATTTTTTATTTATTTCAATCTTTTTATGAAAATTGTTATTTATTATAGATTTCCAAGGTTACCTGCGCATTGATCAATAACAAAACAAACATGCCTCGTCCAATCATCATTTCAAACACTTCACATCTATTGGCTCCTTTGACAGTACGGTCGGATTTAACAAACTTGCTTGCACGGTACATTTTTCAATCCTCAAATGCTATTTTTTGTACTGGATTTATCTGAAAATGTAGATATCTTATTAATAAATGAATGGATAACAAAACATAAAACAGTCGTTTTTGTAAATGGATTTTAAATTGCAACTTATGTGACCTTTGTTTATAATTTTGTATTAAAATTATGTTTAATTATAATATAATTTTTATTTAAATATAAATATTTTATATTTAAATATAATATTTTTTAATAATATCTTAAATATATTTATTATTTTAAAATATTTTAATAATAAATTTATTTATTTATATTATATTTTCTTATCTAATTTTTTCTATTTATTTTTATCAATCACATCAACTTTTTAACTCTAAAATATAATTCAAATATTTTATCTAAACATATATTATATTCAAACGTAAAACAAATATTTTTCATCTAAAGACAAAATGTATTCAATGTATTGCATTCAAACGAAAACAAACATAAGACGTTTACGAAATGCCCCATTAAACTTTTTTCAAATACTTTTTTTCCATAAAAATTTAAATTAAAAAAAAATCTACCGATCATACCTATGAATCAAACTACAATCTAAAAACAAAAGGTAAATTATCTGTTTACTCCTAAACTTTTAAATTTATACATCTTTGATCTCTCTTTTTTCAAAGTTTGTTTGGATCACGAATTTAAACTAAAAATTTTGGTTTAAATTTGAAATGAATTAAATCATAAAATGAACCTTGTGTTTGATGCTTAAGTTTGAGTTAGAAAATGTCATCTTGAGTTAAAAGTATTTAGATGATAAAAGTTAGGTTTAAACTTGTATTAAAAATTATGTTTTTCTTTCATTTTTTATGTGATTAGTATAATTTTTTTATATAAGAGAATATTTGTGAATAGTGCTTTCAAGTTCAAATACTGTAAATGTTATGGATTAAAAAGCTTGAAACAAACTAGTAAACTAAATGTAGGATTGAACTTAAATTTAATTTTCTGAGTTTAAACCTGTGATCCAAATGAACCTTTTAGTAATTTGAATGATCTTAAATTATTAAATGCCTGTTTGATTGATCCACTTGAGTTGGAGTTTTGGAGATATTTTGATTGTAGTTGATTTGAGATTTGAAAATATATGTTTTTTTTTTAAATGAATTGTTTTAAGTTGAAAAATATAAAAATTAAAATATATTTGAAAAAAAAAGTACTATAAGTTTTATTTCGTTTCTCTCAAATTTCTATGTAATTTATAAACAAAAAATCTCATTTTGCTTGAAAATAATATAAGCTACAAACTTTTAAAGTTTAAGTTTTTTTTAGAGATTTAAATATTTAAATAGTAAAATTGTGTTTACTTTTGAATAAAAATAAAAAAAACTTTTAAAAATGTTTGATTGAAACGAACTAACCAAACACCCTCAAAACTTTGCTATAATAGTCATTTTTGTTCATTTTTAAACGGAATTGTAGTTTAATCAAAAAATGATGTTCACTAATAAATATAGCGACAACTTTAAAAGTTAGTATTATTCAACATGCAAAAAAGGAATAAAATTGCACAGATTTAAAAGTTCAATACCAACCAAATAACCCATGGAAAAATAAATATCAAATTTTCAATAAAAAAAGCATCGATGGAATTATAACTGGATAGTTTTATTTCACGTATTGAGCGTTTTTAATATTTATAAATAAGATCGTTTCTAATGTATTTGTATATATCATCGTTATATTTGTAACAAAATAATTTGAAAAATATTATTATTTTACTTTAACACTTAATTATATTGTATTATTTTTAATACCATTTCTATTTTTTGCTGTCATTTATATTTTAAAAATTATAAAGGTGAAAAAAAAATTATTATAATAATTATATAATACAACAATTAATAAAAATCAAAAATAAAATTTAATATTATATATA
This sequence comes from Antiaris toxicaria, assembly GCA_035233585.1. Taxonomy (NCBI): domain Eukaryota; kingdom Viridiplantae; phylum Streptophyta; class Magnoliopsida; order Rosales; family Moraceae; genus Antiaris; species Antiaris toxicaria. Next base: position 7,991,946 of record CP141155.1, read on the forward strand.
ATATGATAAATTTTTCATAAAATTTAATATATTATAAATATAATATAAAAATAATATTATATTAAAAAGTATATTTTTATAGAATTATTAAGGTGACGTTTAGAAAAAATTTTCATTTTAATTTTACTCAAATACAATACAATTTTACACTAAACACAAATTTTATAATAGTATTACAAAAATAATTACTATTTAAAATATTTTTAGAACAATCATATCAACTTTTTAACTTCATTATTTATCTATATTTTTATCAATCACATCAATTTTTCAATTCTAAAATACTTTTTATCCAAACATATATTTCATTCAAATATAAAACAAATATTTTTTAACTAAACATAATATTCAAAAAATAAATTTCATTCAAATATAATCAAAATGGAACTTGATCATTAAATTCTATAAAATTTATTGTTATGTATTATTTAATATTATATTGCAAATGCTCTTATAAAGTCTGTTGAAAAAACAGAGTGAATAGTAGTTTATATTGATGGTGTACAATGAGAGATCCAAACGTAAATCATCCATTAAAACATTAGCGGCGGCGTCAAGGCGGGAAAAGGGCGGATGAAGTGGCTGCCGATCGGCTCAAGGTTTGTGAAAAAAGAGTTGGTCAATCAATCACTTCCAAGAAAGAGAGGCAAATAAAATATAAAAAAAAAAAAAAGCCATTGTTTGGTACGGTCTCTCACTATATCTTTGGAGGATACGATTTAGTACAGTTTTGTGGGCCCCCACGTCCTTTTAACATTAAAGATTGTTGCATGGTAAGAAAATCTTTCTTCTGAATTCCGATCCTTTCTCTCTCTCTCTCCAGTCTGGTCTCCTCCATTTGCGTGAACAGTCAGATCTCCGTAAATATTTATATGCTTCTGTTCCCTTTTCTTTTAAATTAATTAAAAAAAATCCTGGTCGTCCTAGGGATTTAATTTGCCAGCCACCGCGTTGATACTCCTTTTTTTGGCCTTTGGAGTTTGTGTTTGTTTTGCACCGATCTTTGATTTGATTTGCTTTTTCTTCGTTTGTTTGCTTTGATCTGTTGGATTCGTTTCTTTTCCCTTCCGCCCCTTTTTTCAAGGGAAAATGTCATGATATTTTCCTTTCACATCTTTTTCTGTTCTATTTTGGGGCTTTGGGCAGAAAGATCTTTGGGTTTCTTTTGGAAAATTTTCAACTATACGTACATTTACTTCCTCTTTCTCATTTAATCCAACTTAAAAATTTACCTAGGTCAGATATTCTATTTTAATTTTATTTAATTTAATTTATATTAAAAATTATAAAAATAAATATAACTTGGATTAAAAGTTATATTAAAATAATAGAAGTTAAAATAAAAAATAGTGAAAGTATATTTTATCATATTAAATTAAGCTAAAATTAATTTAAATAATTTAACTTAACTTATAAGTTAGATTAAATTAGATCAGTGAACCGAGCAAACCCTATAACTCTTAATTTTACATTTCATTCTGTTTTTCCTTTTTTAACAAACTTAAACTTTAAAAATTTATAATTTTCTTTTAAAAAAAAAATGAGATAATTCTTATATCAAAATATTCATATCGGCAAAACGAATAAAACATGTTTTATTTTGCTTTTTTTTTTTACACGTGTCAAATTTTTATATTATTTTGTATATTACTGTTCGTTTTCAAAAGTCCTTCCTGCAAACACATATTTTTAACTCAACCTCCCAAACTCCATCTTCAAAAGCCCCTTAAATGAGCTCTTATTTATTTATTTATTTATTTTGAACATAAGGTAAGTGTCGGTGACCCGACTCACTCAGGCCGTCGACTGCTTACTTTAACTTAACTTCTTACGTGTCATAGTCTTGCTTTATAGTTTAAAATCCATGTCATTTATAATTTAAAGATTCGTGTTTGCAAACTACTATTTTTATATATATAACTTAATTAAAATATAAGTTTCCGAAAACGTACATAAAATATATTTGTTCTTGTTTCTTTGAAATACTTTTTAAACATAATGTACATTTATCCTTGTCTTATTTTTTTACATTACATATACATTTTTTTTACAGCTGGAAAGCATAGTGAAACCATTTTCCAATCCATGACATTCTAGGAATCTGTCTACCAGTCCATCAGTTTCTTCTTTCATTATGTCGGTTGCTTACCCTTGTTTCCTACACCACAAACATACTAATAAACTAAAGTTCAGTAAGCACAAACATTCATACACAATATTACATATACATATCCACTTATATTAGTCACATTATACCCGCTTTTCTTTCGTTCTTTCATTTCCATTGTTTTTTTTTTCTTTCATACCATTCTATTCTTTTCTTTTCTTTACTTTACTTTAGTTTCACTTGCAGGCCCTATTAATGTTCGTACCTTAATGCGCACAGACCAATGAGGGGAGGGGAAGCGACCTACCAACCTACCTCATGGCCAAACTTGAACTTCAAACTTCCACACCTTTGGGGTAGCGTCCCATCGGATTGGAAGCCATAAACATGAAATCTCACCTTTGGAGGCTAGCACACCAACGTTTAAAACTCCAGTCTTATTATCTTGCTTATTTTTATCTTTTCTTACTTTAATTTGTCATTCTTTCTGATTCTGTGAACATATTAAAACGTCATGTCACAAGTGCATAATTTCCATAACGTGCAAAGTCAGAAACTTTTCTTGTCATTTCATGAAACATTTCTTTCATAAACATTTCATAAAACAATTCTCTCATAACATTCATATCATGACATCTTATCATTAAACAGACATACACCAGTCAGTTCGTGGGTAGATAGGTAAATGTATGTACTTACAGTGTTTGAATTAGTGTAAGCTTCCTCGGGTCCTTTATGGTTCCTTTTCCATCATTAGTCGGGTTTCCTATAATCGGAATAATCAATAATTATTTCCATTGCTTATTTCATACTTAAAACTTAGTAAAACGTAAAAATTTTACGTGTTATTTCCTAATAATGAACTTAGGGGGTCTGATGTCCCATTTTTTAGTTTTTCTACTAACTTTTGGAAAAATAACTATTGTGTCTCGAACTTTTGATAAAATTATCATTTTACCCTTAGCAGGATTTTTTCCACTTAAACCCTTCTTTTGGCCTTTAAAATCTTGATTAAGGCCTTAAGTTACTATTCCAAGCCTTAGCGGTCCTTTTTCTAATTTTTAACAAAATGACCATTTCGTCCCTAACTTTTGACAAAATGACCATTTTGTCCCTAGCGTGGTTCCTCTTCGTACATCTACTTTTCTTTGACTTAAAATTTAATTTTAGTCTTTAGAGTCTTAATTAAGCTATTTTAAGGTCCTAACAGTCTTTTTTTATCATTCCTGAAATTTTTTGTCAAAATGACCGTTTTGCCCCGACGGGTCTTTGGACCATAACATTTTCACTTTAACGTTTTGACGTGATTTTCTAAGCCCAAATATTATAAAATAAATTTCCTAGACCTTATTAGGTTTTCACAGTATTAATTGCTGTAACTTCATTATTTATTTTTTACCCAACCCTCGGGTGGTACTATTCCGACCTTAGGTCGTTTTTCTATTTTCCAAATGTTTTGAGACTTCAAATAAACATTTTACTAATTCTTAAAAGGTTCGTCCTTCTTTCCTGAGTCTAACTTATCGAGAGGTATTGGGTTTTCACTTCGACTACATTTTTACCCCTTGTTTTCCAAAATACCCTTCATGCCGTTCTAAAAATCTCGACAGCATTTCGGCTTAAATTTTAGGTTCTCGGCGTTTAGGTAATGTCTCAAAACCATTGTATCTGTCACGTACTAAATTAGAAGCCTAATTTTATACAAAATTACAAACTTTTTATGTAAAAATTTTCATAAAATCCTAATCGTTTCTAATAACATTTTCATCCATTCTTTTCCATTCTCACCCTCGATTTTTGTCCACAATTCAAACACAAACTTTTCTTCACAAAATCTTAATTCACCTCACTATAAACCCACGGTTTTCTCCTTGAATCATGCATAAAAATTTTTTGTTTCAAGCTTTTAAACTCATTATCTTCCATTAAACATCATTCCTTAGCTAACATGCATGCTAAACCACTTTTGAAATCACTAAACTAACCAAAACTCAAGCTTAAAATTTCACTAACATTCCACATAATAGCCACGGTTTTTCATCAAAATAATTCAAGAAAAAGCTTGAGAATTGGTACTTACCTTACTATAAAGATCAACTCTTGCTTGGGAAGGATTTTGATTAAGGTTTGGTGTGAAAACTTAAAGAAAACTTGGCTTGGTAGTGGTGGTGGTGCATGGCAGCAATGGCAGTAAGGGGACTAGTTTTTGCTGATTTTTTTTTTTGGTTTTTCCATATCCAAACTGTGCATTTAAGGGCAGGCAAAAACGAGAGACCAACTTGCAAGCAATTTGGGCAATTTTGCAACCGTTTAGGGGGTATTTTAAAACTTTTTAGGGGTTCATTTGCAATAAACAAAAATTTTTCTGATTTTTTTCTTCATCAAACCGACTCCAACTTCCCCTTAATTTCCTAAATTTTTTGAAAAATTCTTCATGCAATTTGGCACCATCTTGGCCCTTGGTTCAAGAGCAAATTGAACCTAAATCATTGGATTTGCTAATTCTTTCCACACCATATTTACTCATTCATTTATGACATCATCATGATGTCATCATTTCTTATTTTATCAGTCCAAGTTTGACCAAAAGTCAAACTAAACGAAATTTCACCGAAATCACGTAGGCAGGTTTTTGAGGCCGTCTGTACGATCAGTTTGCTTAAATCACTTCTATTTGGCAAAAAATCATTTCCGTTGGTGTTTCATCTTTTCCTACACTTGGTTTACCATAGGTCACCTTCTAGGTTTTTTGATATCAAAGGGGCACCGTTTCTTCTGTTTCGGTTTGGTAAAATTTTCCATCACCAAATTTTTTACCTTTAAGATTGTTAGAACATTTTATTGCATTCTAAACAATATTAAATCATATATTTTACATTTTAAACACTAAAATTATCATATACATAATGTTAAAATATTTTATTGCATTCTAAATAATATTAAATCATACGTTTTACATTTTAAACACAAAAATTATCATATACATATAATATACATGTTTTTTAAGAACGATAAAATTTCTCGGTTATTACAGTAAGGCATTTGAATCATTAAGTTAGATATAGACTATATATGCAACCACAAATTTTAAAGAATCGATTCTATAAAAATGGAATACCTACTTTAAAATGTCTATCAATTCAAAATATTTTGATTAAATACTATTTCAAACGGTTAAATCAAATTAAAATCATATGAGGTTAATAGTAACACATATAATTTAATGATAATTGTGCACTTGACTTTTATTACAAGATAAAAAGTTAGAATCATCTACCTTAAGTTAAAAAAAAACACGTTAATTTAAAAATATTATGACAGGATAGAATTAAAGGTGTCATTTTGTATTAGTTTTGAAATATTTTTTGTTTTTAAAAAAACTGAAAATGAGAATGTTTTGAAAACTGTGTTGAGATCATTTATGAAATTGTGTTTAATTATGTTTTCTAAGTGTATATTCTGAAAAACATAGAAATAAAACTTTGTTTGGTTATATACTTTGAAAATTCATTTTATAAGTGAGTATTTTATAAAAATATATATTTTTAATTCTAAAAAAATAATAAAAAATAAATTATTAGTCATAATTAAAAAAAAAATTTGGTGGTAGGTTTTGCAATGAGGGATAGGAGTAGAAGACATTGATGGTCTAAACTCTAGGTGGCTGTGACGACGAGATTTAGGTCATTAGTCAATAATTATCATCGCGAGGGGGCTGTCATTATCGTTACTAGTCCATGATCATCATCCTTTGTCAGAGATGGATGTTATCTTCGGAGATGATCATCGTTAACGCTACATAGGCAGAAAAAGAGAGAGAGAGAGAGAGAGAGAGAACGAAACAAAAAGTGAAAACATCTTTTTTTATTTACAAAAAACCAAAAAAAAAATAATTGAAAACAATATTTTCAAAATGATTTTAAAAACGTTGAAAACAAACGCTATTTTGAGACTATTTTTATTTTCTGTATTTTTTAAAATGGAAAATTATTCTCGAAAACAAAAACAAACACCCCAAAGATTTTAGATTTTGTCTAATGGACAAAGTAATTTTTCCTTTTACTTTATTACAGATTTTTTTTAAAACAAGCTTATTACAAGATTCGTAGCTTTACTTAACTAGTATTGTTATTTTAAATAACGGTTTAATACTTGAGTGTTCATCTTAAAAATTTACTAAATGACACATAAAACTACTTGTAATTATAGATTAGGTTATCAAAAAGTTAATATAAAAGCTAAAACAACAGAGTAAGAATGAAATACAATTCTTATAATAAGTTATTCCTTTTTATTTTATTTGCTTGTTTATTTGAAGAATTAAAGAGTTTTGTTGTTTAAAGTTTGAAAATAGATTTTTGAAGATTAGAGATGAGTTGAGTTTTAAAAATGTACATTTGATAAAAATGAACGGTTTAAAATGAAAAAATATAAAAACTTAAAATTTATTCAGAAAAAATAATATTATTACTCTTGTTTCATTTATTTCAAAATTATGTATAATCAAAAATAATCTAATTTTGATTTAAAATAAAAATATAATGAATTTTTAAAGTCTAAATTTTTTTGAAAATAATTGAATAAATAAATAGTAAAATTTAATTAAAAAAATACGAATAAAATTTCGGAAAACTCAACCAAACTGATGTTACGTTTGGTAAATAAATTTTGGTGTTACGAAAACTAATTTTATACCAAACATAAATTTTTACATTCAAATACAATCATTTTCAATAGTGATATGAAAATAATTATTATTTAAAATTTTTTTTAAATAATCAGATTAACTTTTTAACCCCAACTATTTATCTCTACTTTTATCAATTACATTAACTTTTCAACTTTAAAATACTTTTTATCTAAATACATATTTTATTTAAATACAAAATAAATACATTTTAACTAAATATAATCCTTAAAAAAAATTATATTCAAACATAATTAAAATATAATACGTTTACCAATCAACCTAAAAATGCTTTTAATTGGCAAACTTGGTGGACAAGGCGCAGCGTAAATTCTCCACTTTTGACAACACAGTCCAGTTATTGTCCAAAATCTTCATATGTTCCCAATCCCAATAAAACTCTCCACCAGTGGCCAGCCATCAACGTTCAAACAGGAAGAAAAGCAGAGAGTAGGTGCGAACTGTTAACCACAAATTTCCAATTCTAAAAGGCTATCCCAAGTGGCCCCGTTGTCTCCCATTTAGGTGTCCATATTTTATTAATGGGATTTGTATAGTGCTATTGCATGCTTGAAATGATAAATTCGAGAGAAATTCACCTTTCTTTATTTCTGCATAATCACGTAGTAATTTTGTCGGAATAAACTTTTTTTTTTAATTTTAGATATACATCATAATCTTGTCGAATAACGTTGAAAAATAATACAAAAAATTTGAAATATTTTGCAAACAACAAAAATTTATATAGTTATTGTAATTGTTATGTAATTTGCATAGTTTAAAATATGACAATCATTATGATAGTTACCATGTAATTTATGTTGTTCTTAAAATATTTGTCCTAAAAAAATTGTTGTATTTCAATTCCAAATGTCATAGTGTCATTTCTCATTTTTGTTCCTCGATCCATAACACGATGGTTAAAGAAAAAGCCTATCGCATGGTGAAGCAAGTTTCCAATGCCACTGACTTAGGCCCCCGTTTGGGGACAAGATTTTGACATTTTCAAAATCAATTTTTTTTCAACACTCTATCACTTTTTACTATTTATATCTCTAAAATATTACAGTAAATTTCAAATTTTAAAAGTTTATAACTTTGTGTATACAAGTCTAAATGAGATGATTTTTTTTTGAATTGCATAGAATTTCAAGAGGAACAAAATAATATTCATATTGATATTTTTTTTCTAAAAAAAATTTAAAAATTTTATATTTTTTCCTTCCAAATATATTTGCCCAAAATAACTTTTCCTAACCCAAAAAACATATCTCCAAAACCTCTCCCAAACTCCCCCTTACTCTTCCACAGGGCAGAAGGACTTGCAAACTCTGTAATCAAAGCAAACTCTTAAATCAATTTTTCTCTTGGTGAAGATAAATAAAAAGGCCTTTTTTTTTTTTTGTTTATTTGAACGAATAAACAAAATGATTTGATTCTATAACCATAAACCAAACAAGAATGAACTCCTTTTTGTACTACCTTTTTTTTTTTTTTTGCATAAACTATTAAATCTTCTCCTTTGTACAGTTACCTTCTATATCTTTATCTTACAAGGAAGTATGTTTCATACCTGCAACACTCTTCTATATATTCCCTGATAAAAACTCTTTTAAATATATTTTAATAAGTTTTTCCAAAAAGAAAAAACATCAAGCACAAAAAGTCTTCCATGCTAGATATAATAATACAAATAATGTTGGGGTTTAATAAATTGCATAGAGTCAACTGCACTGCTAATTTATATATTTTTCTAAAATCATAAAGGTACTTCATTAATTAAAATCAATATCCCTATTTTTAACTTTATTAAATTTTAAATTATTAAAATACCCTTTATAATGTTAGTATTTTATTATTGATAACTTTTATTTATTTTTCTTTATAAAAACAAATATTATATTTTAGATATTCTTATCATAATTATATATGCTTCACAATTATATACTACTTTACCACAAAAAATATTTAAATACTACTTAATATTTTTGTATATATCTCTAATATACGTAGATTGTCCATCAAAATAAAATAAAAAAAGATTTTTGAAAAATAGAGAACAAAAGTACAAATTATGATTTTAGATGTTTAAAAATCAATTAGAAATCATTTTTGGTGTCAAAGAAAGGTAAAATTATCATTTCATAATTTAGGATATGGTTAAAGACTTTTTTTTTAAATGAAAATATAAGTATTTCTTGTATTTTTAATATGGTTAACAGTCAACTAACAAAAAAGAGTGTTTTTGTAAGTTTTCAAAATTTAGGAAAATAATAGTTTTTCCTATAATAGTTAATCAATTATGAAAAATAGTATTATCTATTTAATATAGTTAATTTGATCTATTAGTTATTAATTATAGTCAATTAACTGTCATAGTCTATCATTGATTTAGTATTGATGGTGTATGATATAAATCATCAATTTTTTAATCAGTAATTATTTACTATAAAAAATTCTAATTAAAAAATTGCATCAGATCTCATCTCGCTCGCCCATGTCGTCCATCTTTGCTCGGTTAAGGCCTTTACCAGTTTCCGGCATTGTTGCTGCGTCTCATACCACCGTACTCGTCAACCACAATGACAGCAGCCCTGAATCCATCTTCGGTAGAAGCCTTGTTACTCATTCTTCCCCTTTCCACGTGCCCATCCCCTCTAAATTCATTTATCGAAAAAAATGACAAATAACCATTTTCCTAAAAATAAAAAAATAAAAAATTTTGCTGACTAATTAGGCAGCCAAAAATGGGCTCATGCGGCGTACGGATATTTGGAGAAAATATTCAATTTTAATTTTATTCAAATACAATACAATTTTACACCAAATATAAATTTTATAACAGTGCTATGAAAATAATTACTATTTAAAACATTTTTAAAACAATCACATCAACTTTTCAATTCCACTATTTATCTCTACTTTTACCAATCACATCAACTTTTCAATTCTAAAATACTTTTCATCCAAACACACATTTCATTCAAATACAAAACAAATGCTTTTCAACCAAATACAACATTCAAAAAACAAATTTCATTCAAATACAATCAAAATGCAATGCGTTTACCAAACGTCCCCTTAATTTTCTAATAATATTTGTAAATTGTTTTTCCTCATTGTATAATGTAAGAATCCTCTCTTTCCCTCTCTAAAGAATAGTGAGGCCCATTGTAATTAGCGGACCTCGTCCTTAAGGCCCCGTTAAGCCCAACTAATCCTCCAACCCAGAAGACCCAAAACCTGTTCTCCCTCTCTTGGGTCGACGAAGAAGGCTCGAAGCTCGCAAAAATGGAGGAAGAGAAAGCCGCGGCGTACTACGACGAGCTAACTCGGAAAGGGGAAGGCGCCGCCAGATTCAAGCAAGGCCTCGGCTTCTCCGCCGCATCGGACGCCGGAAATGTCCCGGCCAGAGGTTCGGCTCTCCCTTCTTCTTCCTTCCTCAGCAGCTTCGTCAAGGCCTCGAGCCCCTCCAAGGGCTCCTCGGAGCCCCAGAAACAAGCTCAACTTGAGTCCATACAGAACAAGCTCAAGAAGAAGAAGGAGAAGGAGAGTGAGAAGCGAAGCCCGTCCCGAGATGAAGAAAGGGACCTTGCTAGGACTTCTCGGAGGGACGACCGGCGTAATTCCAGGAGGCGGAGTAGGAGCAGAGAGAGGGAACGAGATCGTCGGCGACGAAGTAGAAGCAGAGAGAGGAATAGAGATAGGAGGAGGAGAAGTAGGTCTCGGAGCGATTCGGATGGCGATAGGCGCCGAAGAGAGAGGAGGAGCCGGAGCTCGTCGCCTCGGAAGCGGAGAGCTGAGGTGAGGAATCGGAGCCGGAGCTCGTCGCCTCGGAAGAGGAGAGCTGATAGGAGGATTCAGAGTCGGAGCCGGAGCTCGTCGCCGCGAGATCGGAGGTCGGTGAAGGACGGGAAAGTACGGAAGGAGAGGAATGGAGGTGCTGATTATTCGCGGTTGATCGAAGGCTATGATAAGATGGTAAATTCCGTTGATTTCTCTGTGTTTGGCATTGAAATTGATGACAAATGCCGGCTTTTAATGATTGAAATTCATGATTGGTACATAAAGATTTCAGCTTCAATTTGTAAATTATTATTTTTTTTAAATTGGAGATTAGGGATTCGAACTCTTTATCTTATGGATCTAGGGATGAAATTACCGCTAGACTGCTAGAATTTGCTTGCAACCACTTTAATTTGTAAATTTTACGAGAAAATTTTTTTTTTCTTTAAGTGGTGAAATTAGTTTGTAAGAAGTATCTCTCTTTTTGTTTGTGTTGTGAGCAGTCACCAGCTGAGAAAGTCAAAGCAAAGATGAAGCTTCAACTGGCTGAAACGGGTAATTATTGCTTACTGTACTCTGTATCTAACTATTTGAAAACAATTTTAACTTGCGGAGACTTCCGGCAAATGATATGAAAAGAAACTATGGTGGTAAGACGCAGTTGAGTTCTAAACTGTAAGATTGCATAAGAATTATATTAGATTAAGGAAAGTGCGATGGTTTAATGGTGCCTACTGGTGGAGTTGAGTTTATTTTGTTTTGGTCTCCTTGATGTATCCTTTAATTTATGTTAACGCGGATGTGATACTTGGAGCTAAACTACTGAAAAAATGACTGACACTAGAAAAATTTGCAGTTTATCTGTGGAAAGGATTCTTGTGTCCTTAGGTTTTAACAGGACTGAAGTGATGTTACGAGTTGCTTGTGAGATGACAAGTAGAGAGTGGTTTAACTGAAAAAGGGACATATTAAGGAAGGAGGTCAGTAAAAGATGTGCTTCTGCATTTATTTTCCAAGGATTTATGAATATTACTTTGCTAACATAAAACTACTTGTAGAGAGTGTAGTTGGATGAATGGAGTTTTGGCTGTTCTTTTCTTATCATATTCCACAGGACCTTATATTGTCAGCTCGTTGTGTGTTTGCTGATGTTTAAAAGATGTTTTATTATGATCTCTATGTATATTAACCCGCGTTATCGAGATGGTACATTTGGTAGCCAGCTGTTGACCACTTTACCTTGATGATCCTATCTTAGAGCTTGTCTCATCGAATATCCTTTGATGAGCGGTTAAACTATAGCTATATGTGTTACAGTCTATCTCTGGGGAGATTTGTTTTACCTCTTACTCCTCCACTATATAGATGGCTAATATTTAGTGTATCTCCTATATTTGTATGAAATTTAAAAGTTCAGTTCTTTTGGTGAATTTTTTCCTATTTGTGTGTGTGATATTACGGATTGGCGGTTAAATCAGTCTTTTAAAAGAAAAAAGGGGGTTGAGGTAAAGTCCGAGCTGTCCTATGTATTCTATGAAATTATGGTTTCTCTATCAAGAATTTGCTTTTTCTTCCTCCCTGCATACCTTGTTATAGATTTTTCTCGCCTTAACTGCAGTTGAGAAAGATGCAACAAAAGGGAGCTCGGGTTGGGAGAGGTTTGAGTTCAACAAGGATGCACCACTTGATGATGAGGAAATTGAAGGTTAAACATTTTTCACTGAACTGCCTGACTGTAATCTTTTAGAAAGTAGCAATATTATGCTTGTTTCTTGTGTTTTGTGACATGTTTCTGAGTTCAGTTGCATAGATTTTAAGTCAACTTATTGCTGCTATTCTGTGATTTGCGTGCTAGTCTCACTCTCTCTCTGGATTACGGAGCTTTTTATTTGTATTATAGTTGTCGTCACAAGGTGTTAATATGTTATCTTGCAAGACATTTGAGTGCATAAAACTTCTGCATCTGTCGTATCAAAGTTCCCATGATTAAACACATCTAAAATGGGTCTGACATTTTAGTGCTTGGCAGTACCTCTAAGAAGGTGAGATAATATTTCCTTTTCTCGATATATAGATGCAGACCTTTGTTAGATTCACATAGGACGAGGTTAAGAAATGGTTCATGGAACCTCTTTCACTCTATAACTATATATCATACTGACATTAAGAATACATGTAACTCACAAGTCGTAGCTGAAACTTTTCTTGGGGACACGATCCTGTTAGTGCTAGGTAGAAATTTTTGTACATCGTACATTGAAATGTTCCCCTTATCTACAGCTGCAGAAGATGATACAACATTAGTGAAGCACATTGGTCAAAGTTTCCGATTCTCTGCTGTTGAGGTATGTTTATCTTCTCTTTTGCAACCAACGATTCATTTAGTTTCTGTTTTTGACTTGTGTGCAAATGTATCTCCGATTTTTGTTTGTGCAAAATAGTATCATGTAGTATCTGGTGTTACATTTGGTGCCTTTTTGAAGGCAAAACGCGAGGAGCAAATTAGAGCTGCTCATGAGGAGGCCATTTTTGGTGCACCCGTAATCCTGCCATCCATTTCATCTAATGATGATCCTGAACCTGATCCTGAGCCTGAGACTGAGACTGAGACTAACGAAAAGGAATCTAATGGAAGTGACCTTGCTGCAAGTCTCTTAAGTGAGAAGGTAAAGTATCTCCTTTTTGTCCTTTTCATATGTCGAGAGAGATGCAGAGTGAAGGTTTGAACTTTGATTTATTGTGGTTGCCTTGATTTCAGGTACTTGCAAAACAACAAGGTTCTTGGCGCGACCGTGCTCGTAGACAAAGGAACTAACATGGATGATTTGAATCAAGTTCGCTTGCGAAACAACAATGATGGAGGGAAGATTTTCACCGATGGAAATCGAGATGGACAGCGTCAGATAAGGTTCTGAAAACTTTGATCAGAATTCTTGTACAGACAAACGGATTCTCCTTTTTCTAAGGCTTGAACCACGGAGTAATAGTGAAATTAACAGGAAACTGGTTAGCTCCCATATAAACTGTTATATTGGAGAACTTCTGATAATTTATTATGGTTTCTGCTGACTCTCTGCTATTTCTGATAAATTGATGATATTGTCTTATGATTAAGTTATCAGAAAGAGGAGTTTGAAAATATTGCTCTATTGATTTAAGTGATTAGGAAGAAGTGATTGACGAGTTATGATTAATCGATATCAATGAGTGCTTAGCGAAAATCAATAAATGGAATACTAGTGCCTAAATTTGATCCATTAATTTATCAACTATTTTAATTATCATCAATTATTTTCTTTAAATGAAAAAGGATTAAAAAAAAAAATTCAACCACTCACCTAATTTCTTTCTAGTTTATGAGAGATTGTGTCTCTCTTATCCCTTATTCTCTTTGCTTGTAGCCAAATCTTGCTCAGAAAAAAGATAAAAAAAATCAATTATTATCTCCTACTTATTTTTATTATCTCCTATTTATTTTTTTTAAAACATTTTTTTTTTTGAGTTTTACCGATGGGATTTAATCTAACGAGTAACGACTGACGAGCTTTGAAATGGACACTCAATAAGTTTTGCTAGTGTGGTCATTGGTACATTAGATTATATACTAGTATTTATAAAATTGAGTGTTTTTTTTTTTCAATAAGGGTTTACTTTATTAGGTTGTTGAATCTCCATTTTCTCTCACTTTCTCTCTCTACCTTCTTTCTTTCTCTACTAAACGGACAAATTTAGGAGAGAGAGAAGAATTACAGAGAGAATGGAATCTCTCTCTGCCCACCATGCAGCCTAGAGAGAAGAAGACGTGGCATTCAAAAAAGGAAAGAAAAACTATTCTTACAAAAAAAAAAAGATTCTGAAAAAAAAAAGAAAATAGAAAAAATATCCCCTAAAAAAAAAAGAAGAAACATCTGGAAACGGACGACGAAGAATTTTTCAAACGTGGACAAAGTAATGGAAGTGTGGTCTTGAATCGAGGTATTTCGTTAAATTATTAATGAATTGAGAATTGGAAATTATCATATCCGAACAGCCTTAAAATAAGTTTTATTGATAGGCATTTCATGGAGCGTTTGACAAGAGAATTGTATTCAAATTATATTTAAATATAATATAATTTTTATTTAAATATAAAAATATTATATTTAAATATTAATTATATTATAATTTAAATTTAATATAATTATTATTTATTATTCTATTTTTTCTATTATTTTTACTAATTATATTATACATTTTTTTCTCTTTCACTTTTCTCTTTACATTTATCAATTATATCACATACAATATAATTTAAATATTTTTTATTTAAATAAATATTATATTTGAATATAATATAAATATTTTTTATCTAAATATATATTACATTTAATATATATACAATACGAATATAATGTATTTTCTATACATTCTTTAAAAGGGATTCCATGTGTATGTAAGTTTTATAGAGGGAAAATACTCACTCATTTTACTTGTTAATGCAAGTTGTCATTTCACTCTCATTTTAAATTTCCTTTCTTATAATTAAGCTAGTCCAACATTTTTTTAAAATATTTTAAATTAAAGGGCAATTAATCTTTAGTTTTGAATAAATTATGAATTGATATAGGAAACAAAATTTTAAATAAAAGTTTATTGGTTTAATTATAATTTTTATTAATTAAAAAAAAATAAAATTAAAATTTTAAATCTAAATTAATAAAATAGACAGACTTTTAACTATTAAAATCATTCATATTTCGTGACAAACCAGCCAAGCTAACATTTTATAACCTAACAAGGAAAAATACAAGATTTTTTCCGCTCATGGTTTTCCTTCAAACAACGCGTCTGGGGAAGCGAGAAATTTCCCTCGTGTCTTCCGATGATTAGTTCAGTAACCGGTGCAAAATTACTCATACCTCTCCACCAATAGCCAATCAAAATCCACCGTTCTAAATTAAGTAAAAAAATATTATTATGTTTTCAAATTTAAAATAAAAAATTTAACCCCTATATTTTTTTAATAAAATCAAATATAAAATTATTATTAAATTATTCACGAAACCACAAAACAAATATTATTATTATAATCAATTTTTTATAATAACGAAATCAAATGCTTTAACTAAAGTCTACCTCACTTCCTTAGTTCTGCCCCTTTCGGCAACTCCAAGCTCTCATTCTCTCTCTCTCTCTCTCTCTCTCTAAAATCCTTCTCTTCGACCCTCTTCCGAATCAAAGCAATGGCTTCTTCCTCTGCGAGTAAATGGCTGAGGCCGGAGGTAATTTGGTTCAGATCATGATTCTCTGGTTCATTTTTCGACTGACCCATTTCCGTCCTAAAAAATTTTCTTAGGGATTTTCTTTTGTTCCTTTTTTTTTTTAAATTTTCCTGGGAAAATTTGTTTGTGCTTGTTCGTGTAGGTTTACCCACTGTTCGCCGCCGTCGGTGTTGCCGTGGGAATCTGCGGGTTCCAGTTGGTGCGCAATATCTGCATCAACCCTGAAGTCAGGTAAATTTCGCTCTTTCACTGCTTTTTTTTATTTGTAAAAAAATTCTCTGGTTTTTTGTGTGTATCGTTGATGAAAGAGACAATCTTGGGGGTAATTGTTTGCTCAAAGATGAGAATTTGATCTGGTACAAGTATTATTGAAAGCTATTTGGAATTGTTTGGTTTTGTTGAAGAGATGAATAGGTAGATGGGGAAATTTTGGGGCCTGTTTGTTTGGTTAATGTTGTCATATTTGCTTTGTGGCATATAATTTATTTATTTATGGGGTCCGTTTGTTTTACAGGATAGAATTATATTAAATAAGATAACATTAAAGAATTGGATTAGAATGAATAGGAAAGATTATGATTAAATAATCCCCTCCTTTTGAAGGGAAATAATAATGAGCTTAATTAATCTAGTCTTTAAAATTTCTCATCAGAAAAAAGAGTAAAATCCAATCCTATCCTTTCCTATCCTCTCTAATCTTGTGCACCAAATAGGCCCTTAATGTGTAAGACAAGTATTATTTAGCCTCTTTGCTTTGCTCCATTAGGTTTGCTTAAGCGGCTAAAAAGCATATAGATTAGTGATTTTGATTTGCTGTTTTAGGTGACTAGAAATTGAAGTGCAAAACTTTAATGAACTCCCTTGTGGTTCCTTTCAATTTGTAATCAGCAAAATCACGTGACTTAGCAGTTTTTACATAGGCACATCGTCAATATCTGGGTGATCAAGGTGTTTCTATTAACCGGTAAAATACTTGTGATTTATAATATGAATTTACGACTAGTGTTTTTTTATGCTCGATATGGCAAACGCATTGCGTTTGCATTGCATTTGAACGTAATGCATTGAATGTAGTTTGCATTTGGGGGAAAAGTATTTGCATTGTATAATGTAATGTATGTTTAAATGAGAAGTATTTGAATTGTATTTTAATAATGAATATGTGATGTAATGGGTAAAAGTAGAGAGAAAAAAGGAAGAGAGAGAGAATATATATAATGTGATTAGTAAAAGTGATAGAAAAAGTGCAATAATGAATAGTAATTGTATTGGATTTAAAATGTGATGTGATTGGTATTTGAACATAACACATTTGTATTTAGACGAAGATTACATTGTATTTAGACGAAGATTACATTGTATTTGAATGCAATGTGAATGCAATGCTCAAAGCAAATGGGGGCTTACTCACAAAATTATGCTTTTGGCGTTTGTGTGTATTTTATTCAGTGAACTGGGGCTTTTGGGGAATTCATGATGGTCGGGGACTTACTATTTTACCCTCTTTTATGTTCAGGGTTAGCAAGGAGAATAGGGCTGCTGGAGTTTTGGATAACTTTGCTGAGGGAGAGAAGTATTCCGAGCATTTTCTGAGAAAATACGTCCGCAACAGGGCTCCGGAAATCATGCCCTCTATCAACAGCTTCTTCACAGATCCAAACCGGAGCTAAATAATTTGTGGAAAACTCTATTATGTTTTCTGGGTAATTTGAAAGTTGTGTTAAAACTTTGCATCAGCTGATTGATGAGTTGCAAATTGAACTATGATAAATCGTGGATAATAATCTGGTCATGGGTCTCGTTTTATGTAAGATAAATTTGAGATCTCTGAAACAAAGTTTATTCATAAGTTGTTATGCTTGGTTTAGAGTTGTGTTTTGGTAGATATTATCTTTCTCCCTTGATTATTTCATCTCTCTGCTTAACATTAAGCTTCATTAGGTCTTACCATGACAAATCCGGTGTAGGGGTGGTGCACTAAATTGCTTGGAAAATAAAAACAAGGCTTATATACAGCCTTGCCCGTGCCGACTTAGTCAATATGCGATTGTTCTTTTATGAGAACTGATCAATTTATATAGAAGGAAAACTAAAGTCTTGTGTAGTGCCAAGACACCGAGTCTTTGATTAAACCGGCGCATGACGGAGAGTTATCATTTCTAATTTAATAAATGTAACTTCTTTTGGTTAATTAAAATGAAATTTGCAAAAAAAGAATCCCAACTTTCCTTTGTATAATATTATTATTAAGGTTAGAATTGATTTTCCTAATATTATTTTATATTTAAATATAACTTTTAGCTTTCTATTTATATTAAATGAATTTGCGAAATTCTGGCCATTTTAACAACCGAAAGCTTACTGGAATGCCAAAATCAAACGAGCAAACTTGAGAATGCCGTCTCGCTCGTTAAGTTCAATATCATAGAAAATCCAAAACGATGTAAAAAGATACTGAATGCACAATTTAACCTTTTTGGGCCTGCGATGCATGAAGAAATAATCAAGATGGCAGTCAAGCAAAGGAAGATCAATTGTACAGGCTTTGAGCTACAATTCTGATGTCCTACAACAAAAAATTAGGAAACGAAAAACAAAAACAAAAACAAACCTACAAGAATGATGTCGAAATACAGAGACATACTTTGAGCTACATCCTAGACAAACCACATTCAATTTCAGCAGCAATGACAACCAGCGCCTCAATCTCGACATAAATAATAATATTATCGAACAATTTGCTCTATGGCTGCAGCCCAATCTAAGCTCATCTTCAATTGATTCCACGCTTTTTATTGGCTGTGCATTTCTCATGAGCCAGAAACAGGCATAAGGATGCGTCTTAGAGTGTGGTCTTGGGAAAATCAGGGAGGAAAGTGTTCAACATCCATGGAAGGGAAATTGGATGGTGCTACTCTCATGCCTCGCAGCAAACTCTTCGCTGTTTCCTTTTCCTGCAGAATGGGCATAGTAAAAGTTAAATGCATTGATCTAAAAAGTCAAAATCTTAACAATGGCATATCTTTTAGTTTAACAAATAAATATACAGGAAAGAACAATGACAGAACTTACTGGGCCAGTGTAATCCATAAGACGGGTACAGTACACCTCTGCTTCTTCAAATCTCTTCTGTTTTCTGCAATGTTGAGCAAGAAATAGTAAAGCTTCAACCATATTTGGTCCTTCCCTCTCTTCAGCTTCCATCCTCTCCAAATCCTTCTTGTAGTAAAAAGCTGCCTCATTGGAACGCCCAAGCTCCTGATGTAGCTTTGCTAACTGATGCAGGGCAATTGCTTCCCGATCATTGCAACTGACTGCCCTTTTGTAACACTTGATTGCTTCTTCGAGCATGTGAAGCTGGTCAGTTTCATAGCACTTAGCCATGGCGATCCACAGTCGAGAATCATTTGGCTGCAAGAATACAGATTTTCGGAAGTAGTGAAGAGCATAAAAGTGCATGCCCATCATCTCGTAAGCCTGTCCCAGTCCATACCAAGCTCGATAATCACAAGAGTTTATGTCTATAGCACGGCGATAGGCATCAACAGCAGCTGGAGTGTTTTTCATCTCAACAAACTCATGACCCATAAGCGTCCAAGCTGACAAAAAATTCTTGTCCAGTTTAAGTGCCCTCTTAAAGTACAAGACTGATTTTTCGTGCTGCCCCTTTAAACTGTAATAATTCCCAATAATGCAGCAAGATTCAGGTCTGTATTTATCAGTCAGGAATACCCTATGGGCGAGGTAGCTCAGGGCAGAAAAACACTCCTTTGCATAAAGCACATTGGAGTACATATCCATGTCTTCCACTCGATATGGGTCATTCCTTAGAAGCTCTTCAAAAATTACTTCAACCGTCTCAAATTCCCTTAAATTATATTGAGCTTTTGCAATTTGCGCCTGAATGTAATTACTAAAACTGAAAGTGCCCTGCAAATATTCATACTTTGCCAAGGACTCATTGTGCATTCTTAGTTCTTGGTAAGCACTGGCAAGAAAGAAATCCTTCATCCAATGGTGACTGAGACTAAGGTTGTTCAATATGTCAATCGTAGTACATAAGGACTGCAACTTTAACCAGGCATCCCAGTTCCACGGGTAGCTATTCACGGACTCCACAAGAACTGAACGAGCAAGGTTCTCACTCCCTTTCTCTTTAAGCACAATACCATACAAGTATAACCCAAACGGATCTATTGTGCCATTCTTCCGAAGTGTTGAAAGCTCTCTTTCCAGAGAAACCAGTTCATGGTTCACAACATCGGTCTTACCTAGTGGTCCCTCAAGCTCTATCATTTCTTCCTCTTTCCGCTTTTCTCCAGCCTACATTAAAAATTAAAAAGTGGAGAAAATATGAAAATATTTGGACCACTGAAATTGCAGTAAACTCTTTGAGCACCCCGAGAAATTTTCAAATCGTTCTATTGGTGAGAGTCAAAGACTTGCATATTATTTTCAGGAGAGGGGGAAGATACGAAAGAAAGAATTTATAAGGTTTCTTAGCATCAACATGGTCAATTCATTCTGACATACATCGAGAAACAAAAGAAGGCCTTAACATAAGAATTCAACCATCCCCAATCTACAAGATCTTGAAAACTCAGACACTAGCCAAAGCGGGTTAAAATACTAAGCCGCGAGGAATTGACGTTAACAAAATTGATTTAATGCCAACTGTTGAATCAACAGCCAGATAAAGAGTAACTCATATCTCCTACTACAAATTCATTAGAAGAAGCAAGTCAAAATAAGTACAGTACAGAATGTCTAAAGGAGAATGCAACTAACCAGATAAAGAGCATAGCAGCGCAAGAACACTGATTTCTTTCCGGTCTGATCGCGAAGCACGTGAGTGGCCCTCTTGTATTCCCGGCAATCAAAATAAGACTTAGCCAAAAGGTAAAAGTCACCATCCACAATCTCATCTTCCTCCATCACTGGAGTGGACACATACGACACACCGGCAGGAGGCGTCGAGATGACATCGTTGGTGCGGAACCTGCGGCGGATGCTAGAGCTTCCGCGGTGGAACCTGGTGTTCGCCGGCGTGAACTTTGTCGGGTCCTGCTCGATTCCCACGAGCTGCTCTGCCGCCCTGAAGAAGATTTGAAGTTCAAAATACGATTTTGAAACACCCATTTGGCCGAATTGACGTTTTACATATTGCAAAACGAATTTTTCTACTCAAAATCGAATCTTTAACACCAATCCAGACAACGTTATAATCATAACAAAAAACGGGAAGAGAAAAAAATATGAAATCTATAAGATAAAGCAGCTAAAATCGAACTATAGTTGAACGTAATCCTAAACCGAAGATCAGACAAGATTGAAGAAGAAAAGAATCAAAACAAGTTAGGTTTTGGACCATTTGGAGGAGGAATAGAGACAGCGATCGCTGAGCTGACGAATAGCAGTTCGGAGCTCGATTCTGCAACTCTCTTTGGAACTCATTCGGAATTTCAGTGGCTGTTAAGCAGAGAGAGGCCACATTAGCCTTTTGGCCTGGGCTCCTCGAAATCAAGAAGACTGTGGCCGCTTCTAACGTGCGCCGTGAGGAGCGAGTGTAGTAGTGGGAGCGGAGCGGGCCGCAAGCGTGATATGAATCTGTGATTTTGAAGAGAGAGAGAGAGAGAGAGGGGGAGAGACGAAGAAGGGGGTGTTGGAAAAAATGAGGAGAGTTGTGTGTTTCCTTTTGAATTGAAAAAATATATATATATGTATATATTTTTTTTTTTGGCCTTTTTCTTTTTTTTTTTAATAAAAAGAGAGTTATTTCTACTTTTTTTTTCTCTTTTATTTAAGAAATAAAAAAATAAAATACATTTTATTGTAATTATTTGTTTTTAGGGTGAGTTTGCTGAAAAAAAAAAAACCTCCAAAATAATTTTTTTATCTCATTATTATTTCTTACTATTTACATTTCTAAAATGTTACAGTAAACTCTAACTTTAAAAGTCTATAACTTTATGTATACAAGTCCAAACGAAATGATTTTTCTTAAATTGCATAAAATTTCAAAAAGAATGAAAGAATATCTATATTGATATTTTTTTTCCAAAAAAATTTATAAAATTTTACATTTTGTTAGGATAAACAATTTTTTCTCTAAACATATTTTCCAAAACAACTTTTTTTTCGTCCATAAAAAAAAATCTCCAAAACCACAACCAAACTCCCCCTTATTTTCAATAGTCTCTTACTATTCCCTCTTTGTTGTGAGAGGAATTTTTGTGCATGCCTCTTTTTAGAGTTTTCATATGGTGGTGGTGTTGTGTTGGTCTTTAAATTCCCTGCCTTAGAGATGGAACTTTGAGTTCCACAATAAATGAATTGGTTGGAATGGTTGGATTTTCGTAAAATGGAGTAAACGGGTTGTTAATTTTTCGATTGTCTCTTCTTGATGCTCATCTTTCCAGTGGCTTTGTGACTCTTGGGATCCAATCCCCTTGTTGAAATAGAGTTAGGAGCTAATGACATTTATGGGTGGGTGCTCAACATTTGTGGTGGATATTGTGGTCTTCATTGGCATGAAACATGTGGAGCCTCGAAATAGGATGCAAATTGGGGGAGTTTGGTCTTTAAGAGCTTATGACATCTTTTGGGAAGGTGCATGTTAGGGCAGGTAGTAGTTGCTCATGGATCATGCTTGGTAGATAAGGTGTTCAATCTGTTATGGTTTCAGCTCTTAGTGGCTTCATGTTTCCCAACCTCTTTGGTGGTATGTGCCCACCTGTCTTCAATGGTTGTTCTTTTCATATTGTAGGGTTTCGCTTTCATTTTGTGGTAATAAACATGTTGTTTTCGTCTTATAGTTTCCATGTTTTATGGTTTTGTTTTTGTTTTGAGTTTATAATATCGAAAGTGATCTCTCATCTTCCAAGTTTGCTTGTGATCTCACAAATTAACATTATGGCAGTGTTTTAGTTTCACTAAACTTGTGTTTTCACATAGTTGGTAGTGGTCAACTAATTTGAAGACCCTATCGATTATTAGCACTCATGCTTTGTATGTTTTATTTTTAAAGATTCTAAGCATTTGTTTGGTTTGCCATCTTAACTCCAATTAAATTGTACTATTCTAACTTTTTTTTTCTACTTAAAAGTCAATAAAATTATAACTAATTTTTGAAAAGTCAACCCAACGCTAATCCAAAAATTTCAACTTTAACACAAAAATTTATACTCCAATAGATAATCCAAAAAATATATAAATAAGATTTTCTCATTGTCATGTTACCACCATCATCTGTGATTATTTTTGTATGTTTTATTAGTGGATTAATTATGTGGATTCTTCCTAGACTATATATTATATTTTACTTTGCTCTCTTAATTGCAAAATCATTCATTATACCTCCTTATTTCCACAAGATCGTTCAAAATGTCCTGTTTTTTTGGTTCTATTTAAAAACTAGACATAATTACTAACGTGGCATGAAGTCCAAAGGTAAAGTGAAATATAGTACACAGTTCAGGGTAAATTTGTATAATTAATCTTTAATTAAATATATTTTGAAATATATTTACATTTTATTAAAACAATTAATAAAAAAATAAATGAAATTGAATAAAAAAATCCACATTAGGAACCTAATAGAAATTAACTCTATACTTGCATTACTGTTTTTAATCTAAATAACTGAATATTTAATTTAAATACGAAAACTATTAATAAAATTCAAAAACAAGTAATAGAATAGAAAAATAGAAAATACTTTAACAAAATTATTTTGTAATCCTAGTTCAAATAATCAAATTCTTAACCAAAGAAAGCTAAAATTACCACAGTTAAGCTAAAATTTCATTAAAACTTGAAACTTTTCTCACTAGAGTAGAAAAAAATCATAAATTTAACTCAAAAACATTAAAATTGTGCTAAAAAAATAAAAATCAAAAATAAAAATTGAATTGAAGAAAAAATGAAGAAAAATTTGAAAAACCAAGCAACAAAAGTTAGAATTGACATCCTCAAACAAAATGAGATCGAATCAACGACATAATTTCTCTGTACTAGCTCGAAGTGCAAACCCAATGACGGAGAAGATGACGAAGATGATGATGCGGATGACACCGTTGCAAAGCTTTCCTTTAGAGCTCACTTCTTTGTTTTATTCTTACTTTTCTTGATGAAAATTTCTGAATGGTTTTCCTTGGTCACCTAAAAGATGGAGGAAAATTGATTTAATGGTTATCTATATTATTCTTCACCTTTTTTGGTTTTTTTAATTTTATTTGATTTTTTATTAATATATTTGAATAAAAAAAGTATTCATATTTTAAAATATAAAATATATTTAATTAAAAATTAATTATACAGATTCCCTTTGTATCATATACTTTATTTCACTTTATACCTGAATTCCATGTCACATCAACATTTTAATTAAGTTTATAGATGAACCAAATAGATTGAGCATTTTAAATAATTTTATATTGATAAAAGAACATGATGAATGGTTTTATAATTTTAGAGATAAAATGAGATAAGTTACATAATCTAAAGAGAATTCATCTAATAAATTCTCTCCTTTAAAAAAATTATTGTAAGGTTATTGCTCGTAACCACAACATTATATATTTTTGAAGTTAGAAAGATTACAATCTCTATCTGTTTTGTCTCTTTGCATAAACAAAAGCCCCGTTTGTTTTATTGATTCAGACTCAAAATTTTGGTTCAATTTTTTTTTCTGAAAAGTCAACAAAAATTATAACTAAGTAAACAAGTTTCGACTCAAAATTTCATTATATTCTAAATTCGATTCGTGAACCATTCAGGTCTGAAATATCATTATACTTTTGTAAGACAAACAACTTTCTTGAAATTAAAATATGTCCTTACAAAAAAAAAAAAAGGTAAAAAGAAGAAATAATGTTCAATTCTACTTAGCTTGATCTTAATTGGATGGGTGGTTTTCTATATTAGGTTGACTAGGTAGGTAAATACTTAAGAATTATAAATGATAGGCCAATTATATTATTAATTGGAAGTCAATAGCATATTTTACAAACATTGAAATAAATAACATAATATATTTTATAATTTAATTAATTCCATTTTTATCCATCTCTTTCACATAGTCCCTACCCATAAATTACCCTCTTTCTCACACAGTCCCCATTCTCTATACACACACACACACTCTCTCTCTCTTTTCTCTCTTTGCTCTACCCACACTTAACAGCCTAACTCTCTCTATCTCCCTCATCGGAAGTTGTCGTCATCACTGACCAATCGTGCAAAGCTCCAACCGCAGTAGTCGCCATCGATTGCGAAAATTTTTATGGAAATCTAACAGTTGAATCTTGTCATTGAGACTCAATTTTTTAATATGGTTCACAGGGGTTGTGGGCAGAGAGAAAAGTATGCGGGCCGAGCTCCGAGGCAGTGGAGGTAGAGCATGAGATTGTGACATCCATCATCACGTGTAGAGCCATCGCGGGCTTTGATCTTTGGTGCAAGCTCTATTCTTCACATAATTGCAACTCTCGATGGTGAGCAATTGGATCTCCTCCTCTGTCTCCCTTATTCGCCCATCATCGACAATAGGATGCCACACTAGTGATGGTGATGGGATCGTGACAACGGGTTGTTAATTAGCATCTATCACCGTCGTTGGGCATGGATTGAGTTATATAGAGGTGGGTCAATTTAGGGGGCTAGTGTTAGGGTTTGTTCAATTTCGAGACTATTTTACAAAATTGGCAAATAAATGATTTTTCAAAATTATTAAATTATGATTTACAAAATTAAGAATTTATATTGGTAAATTAAGAATTTATACTAAATTATACTAATAAATTAATGATTTATGAAATTAACAGCTAGTTGTTTACTTGACAAATAAATGATTTATCAAAATCGATAAATAAATGGTTTATCTTGTAAAAAAAATGATTTACCAAAAAAGTTTATAATGTACCATAATTTATCAAAATCAGTAAACTTTTTGTTTACAATAGTAAATCTTACATTTTACTTTGTAAATTTTTTATTTATAATAATAATAATAAAAGATTTACTGATAAATCAAATATTTACACACGTAAATAAATAATATATCTGTAAATTAAAGATTTAAATATAATGGATAATTTTAGGATTTTATGTATCGTAAAAATCATTGATTTATTAAGAATATGCTATTTATCAAAATGTTAAATCTTTTATGCTATTTAATTAAATTTGAGTTTTGACCTATTCCCCACTTTTTGTCAAAAATTTTTCAACCCACCTGGCGTTCACGGTTCACCCCACAAATTAATAAACAACGCGTTTTTTCTTTTCTTCTGAATTTGACGTTGCAAGGGACTTGTCGTATGAACTCAAAAAACGACATACATAAAACGAGATGTTGTTCTATTTTAAATACGGAAGCGCGAAAAGAAAAACAATTGGGGCAAAAGGGCAAAATCGGAAATCCGTTCCGAAGGGCGCGTCCGAAGATTCGAAAAAGAAAGCACATTCCCACTCCTTCAAACTTTCAAACAAACCCCTCCCTCCAAACACCCCTCCCAAAATAGGGCCCAAAAAATGACAATATTTTAATTAAAAAAATTAAAATTCATTTCGCAGAAATTTCAAACTCCCAAACCCGCCATTACAGCAAAATTTCCCTCTCTCTCTCTCTCTCTCTCTCTCTCTCCCCTCTCGTTTCTTTAACGGTCCTCTCTCCTCCGATTCCTCTCTCACCTCTCTTTCTCTCCTCATTTCTTCTCTCTCTATCTTCAATCTTCATTGCTCATGCATCTTCCACTTCCCAGTAGTAAGGAATCTTCACGGAGTCCCACGGATCTGGAAACGACAATGGCGGCACCGTCGTCTGCTTCGACCGTGCCGCAGCCGGAGTCCTCCAAGCACCACGCTTATAGCCGAAAGCAGAAGTCCCTCGGCCTTTTGTGCTCCAAGTACTTCCCTCCCCCCACCTTCTCTCTCGCTATATATATGTATCTGTTTTCTTTCTTCTTCTTCTTCTTTTTTAATTCGAATTAAAATTATGGTTTTTGTGCAGTTTCTTGAGCTTGTACAATCGCGACGGCATTACCTCCATCGGCCTCGATGATGCCGCTTCACGATTAGGTCTTGATCTCATTTGATATCGTATTCGAGTTTTTCGTGTGAGTTTTCGGTTCTGAATTTGAAAACTAAGCGGTTTTGGGATTTTGCAGGGGTTGAAAGGCGACGGATCTATGATATTGTCAACGTATTGGAGAGCGTTGGGGTGAGAATTCTCTGATTTTGTTTGTTTGTTTGTTTAATTTTATGTTTTCGATAGAAATCTTAGTTTGATTGTGATTTGATTTGCAGGTTCTGGCGAGAAAGGCGAAGAATCAGTATACTTGGAAAGGGTTTGAGGCTATTCCCAAGGCTCTACAGGAGCTCAAGGTAACTACATTTTGTTCTTCTCTTTTTAAGAAGTTTCCCATGTTTTGCTGTTCCAATTTATTTAACATATAGAAACGGATATTGATTTTGCGCTGTGTTGAAATGATAGGAGGAGGGTTGGAGGGACAATTGCAATCCATTCGACGGAAATGACTATTCAAAAGTAGGTAAACAACAGTTTAGGTTGATAGAATTAATATATTTGTTTGTTTGTTTCATCTTTTTCCCAAAGAGAAAAGATTGAATCTTTCTTTCTTTTTTTTTTTTTTTGTCCTTTTAGGTATCCGATGATGAAGAAGATGATACTACTGGGAGTCAGACTGACAAATCAACTCCTTGTTTAAATCCCAAGTCTTCCAGCTCATTAAAAACGGGTGTGTAATTTTTTTTTTTTTGTTGGGGGGGGTGGGGGTGTGTTGAGCTTGGGGAGTTAATAGATATGCATTGGTTGTTTTAAGCAGATAAGATGTAGAATAACAATTTTGAACGAGTAAATGTGTTTTTCTAGGATGAGATCTGACCTCGAGCGAATATTGTAAAGATATATTTTAATTTTATTTTATATTTGTGACTGCAAAAAGTTGTGTTATATGAATATTGGATGTGCTTAACTTGGAAATTGTACCAGTTGGATTGTATGTACTGGCAATGTTTGCTGTAATTAAATTAGTTCTTTGCCTTCTGCCAAAATTGTTATCTGAAAAAGTTTTTTTCCTTTCTTTCCTTTGTCCTCTTAAGGTGTGCATTTGATTTAATGTCGACTTTCGGCATATTATTATGGAATATTCTCTTTGTAGTCATACTCTTGTATGCTTTTTTGCAGAACATAGAAGGGAAAAGTCCCTGGCGCTTCTTACACAGAACTTTGTGAAGCTCTTTGTCTGCACTAATGTGAGTAAAGATGTGAAATTTCTGCAGCACTGACTAATCTTCCCCTTAATTCTTGGCATCCCTTGATGTTTTTAATTAAATATTTCAGGCTTACTTGATCTCCCTTGATGAAGCTGCAAAATTGTTGCTTGGTGATGCGCACAACTCGTCCGTAATGAGAAGTAATTGTCTTGATACTTGGGTCTTTTATTGTCCTTTCTTTCTAGCAGAAAATACACTGGCTTACATGCTTTCCTTTGTGATTAATTCAGCAAAAGTTAGACGGCTGTATGATATTGCGAATGTGCTGTCCTCCATGAATCTAATTGAGAAGGTAAAGTGCTGTCAAAACTTCCATATTGATCTGAAAATCTGTTTCTCCAAAGTTGTTTGCTCTAGTCTGTTGAGATTTATTGCTACAAATATGCTCAAGTTATGAAGTGGAACATTATGCAGACGCATACGGTAGACACCAGGAAACCTGCATTCAGGTGGTTGGGATACGGGAAAAGTGCTGATAAATGTGGGTCTGCTCACAAGTCGCTTACCGTTGAGTCCAGAAAAAGAGCATTTGGGACAGATATTACGAACATCAACTTTAAGAAGAGCAAAGTGGACTCATCAAATGGTGGGAATTTGAACTTGAACTTCACTAAGCAGAAGCAAGCAAATCACAATAGTTTTGCACGTGAGGTTGAAAGAAGCAATACAGAAGAGGGCTCTAAGGATTGTTCAAAGAGCTACCAGTTTGGTCCATTTGCACCAGTCACCATAGCGAGAGTTGGTGCCTCCGAGCATAGCAATCCGAGGAGGGTTCATGACTGGGAGAGTCTTTCTTCTACATATCGTCCTCAGTATCAAAACCAAGGCATAAAATCGTTCCTTGAGAACATTATTTATAGAGTATCATGCTTTTGGGCTTATGACTAATTAACTTTGTTTTGCTAATCTTTCTGCAGCACTGAAAGAACTCTTTACGCATTACATGGAAGCCTGGAACTCATGGTACTCTGAAGTTGCCGGGAAGAAGCCAATTAAAATTTCTTGATTAGTTCTTCGTACTATATCAATTACACTAGATTAGATAGGTTGTTTAGAGATGATTCTTTTGTGTGTGTCATATGACGAAGAGATGGAGATTCTTTAGAGATGATTCTCCACCAAACCGGAATTGCCATCCTCACTTAGGCTACTGACGTTTCCACAAGCTGTCTGAATCGTTTATGAATTGATTGGAAGCTAAGGATAAGAAAAGCTTTTCACTTTTATTTTCTAGCTGCTGTATAGAAGTTCATAATTCAGTGTAAATTCAATCTGGTTTTGAAATTTCAGTTATTCTGACATTTTTAATTTTTGTCTGGCACATGCATGCATTACTTTTCCTTTACCATGTGATAATGTGACAGCACTTTGCAGTTGTCTCAAAACTTCGGCCTCTTTTTATTTTTATTTTTATTTTTTTAATCACTTTCTCCTTTCATTTTCTTGTTATAGTAACTCTGTGCTACTTTTCGTTATTAGGACAGAAATATTGTTTGAAATTCCACCATCCCTAAGTTGTCTTGGCGTTACTTATAATATAGTGTAGAAATTATCACTTGTTCTTGCTTCTTTCGCTTGGATATTGATTCTAATACTGCAATCGACTGACTGTTGAATAGTGTAAGGTTCTCATCTATATGTTACAATGACACCATTTTGGTTGTACTCTGCTTTATATATTACCGTGGTATCATATAAACTAGTAGGTGACTCCAGGATGGGCATGTCTGCGTTTAATTTAGTCTTGCCAAGTACAGAAGACATAATAAGCAAAAAAAAAAAAAAAAAGGCAAATTTATTTGCTAAAAAAACAGAGAAGACATCACAATAAAGAGAAATATCTCTAGGAATTTTATTTGCTAAAAGCTAATTTAAAGAACTGATTGATTATTCAAACGTCGGTTTCCTACTTGAAAATCGGTTTTGGTGCATAAGAGAGACAATCATAGAATTATTTCCTCTTGAACACTGACATTGAGAGTCTTATTTGGGAGGACAATGCTGTTAATTACCACTACCTCATCTTCAACAGACACTGCTTCACCTGGACATACAAGCAACAGCAGTGTGTCAAATAATCGGTGTTTCTGAAGAGGAAAAGGCTTCGTCTATGTATGTATACATACCCAAAAAAAAAAAAAAAAAAAAAAAAAAAAAACGTACCAAGGATTGTTATTCCAAGTTTCGCATTGTAATCCCCACTGGCCTGAAATCAGATGGCAAGCTTAGAATGTCAGGTTTAAATTTTCTTTTTTGAAGTTGAGGAAGCGGGAAAGAAGTGTCTCAACTAACATTATTGCAAAACCATATTTCAGTAGGGAGAGTTTGGATTATCATAAAGACAGTGGAATGCAAAAATTTAGGATTGCAATAATATTAATGCATAAATCTCATGTGCATCTAAGAAAATCTTGAACTTGCCTGGACACGCGACCATTTTCCAATAGAAGTTTTCCAACCAATAATTGCATGAAGAACAACTGCATTTTCCTGAAAGAGGACATATTTTGAATTATAATCCAAGTTGTACAAAAATTTGGCAACACTACATTACTTTTGATTGGCTATACCTTAATTTCTACATCATCAAGGATGATACAGCTGATGAGCCTTGCACCGGCGCCTATGCGAGCATTTGCAGATATTGAGACATTTGGTCCGATCTGTTTCATCAAATAGCCGAAATAAATCCAAAAAGAATCCTAAAATGAATATTAGCTACCCTATATAAGGACTGACAACTTTACCAACAGAAACACTGTTATAAGGAGATTGAATGAGAGATGAACCTTAGCAGTCGGATGTATCTTTGCTGATGGATGGATGTAGACATCACCTACAACACTTGCCCTTTTTACGCCATCTCCACTTGCCAAAAGATGGGGTGAGGTTAACCGGAATTGTGCAAGGTACAGAGCAGAACACTTCAACGACATTCTGAAAGTAACCAACTTGAAAAACTCAGATTTCCATTGTCCAGATCGAAGGGGCTCAGAAATTATATCAACACAACAATTTTGAGATTGATCTTGGTCTTACGCAGGAGTTTTGATCTGTTCCCAGAAATCCCCCGTCTCATACGTAAATAACTGTTTTTTCCCTGCTAGAGGTGATAGGATATCTTGATCCAATCTAACAAAATCTGCTGGAAGACTCCTGCCAAAAGATCATTGTGTCATTGTCAATAAAATGTATATGCTTTTGCGTGTGTTTTTCATAAAGAACTTGTTATGGAACATTCACAAACTTTGATTTGGATCCATTTTCCAGTCAAATTCAAACGAAATCAATAGAGTGCGGTTCACAAAACCTTTCCAACTTAACTAACAATTCAAAGTTTGCTATAAATTCCGGACCTGTAAGGTTCTATCTAAAATACCTATTTGTGCTATAAATTTCCATTCTTGTTGGTTCGAGAAGTTGCAGACATCAGAGATGTAATAATCTAAAGAATGGCTTCCCAAATGGATATATTGACTTCGCTGTGAACAAATGGTTTATAACTACATAGAATGGCATGTTTAAACTCCAAAAATGGATTTCAAATATTTTGTCCACTCAAATAAATTAAAGAGGCAGTTTTTTTTTTTTTTTTTTGGGATTATTTAAAGTATAATGTTTTACAACCTTGTTGCTGTTGACTGGAGGGCTTCAAAGCTGGATAGACGTCTCAAATTAGCTGAAACAGACAAAAAAAAAAAAAGAAAAAAAGAAAAAAAGAAAGAAATAGATTTCAGCATGATGAGTGAAAATGAAACTATATTTGAATAGATCAACCTATTCACAGGAACTTGTATCACCTACCTCTGTCCTTCCTTTGTGTGGAAACCCCCTGGATAGCAGTAAAAATATCTGGTGTAAATATGTAGACGCCGCAATTTATAAGGTCACTAACCTGCAAGGGATAAAAACAAATTTTGAGCCATGTTTTCAAAGGAAATTGTAGTCTAATACACCATTCTTTGGAAGAGGGAGAGTTATATTCCGTTCTCGGACATACAAAAGTCTCTGGTTTTTCTGTGTAATGCAACAGTTCATTGGTGGTCGGATCAGCTACGAGTTCCCCAAATTGACTGGCTGATTCAGCAGAAACCTGAATGAAGAGAGAAGAAAAGCCAACTTGTTGAGAAAGATACAAAAGATCGCTGCCAGGACAGGGTTCCTGATTTCGCATTATTTGACTTACCTTACTTACTAAGATTGTTCCCATTCCACCATAACTTTTATGAGCCTCTGCAGGTATAAATTGTGAGAAGTTGGCTATTAATTAGGAAACTTATAAACTGAAGAAACAATATGGGTACAAGCATACAAAAATTTTATCAAGTTTTGATTATAGTTACCTAGCATTTCTGGCAGTGGAAAACTGCAACATACGTCACAATTCAGCAAGAAAATGTTCGACTGCAATGCAAAAATCGCTCAACCAAATATCATGATTCTATTCAAATAACCAACTGCCACCAAGGGCATGTTTCACATTGCTTTCTGAATGCTGCTTTTGGCTTCTTGAGTCCAGTGAAAGCCACCAATTGTGACTTCTCAAAAAGGCTCATGGAAGAAGACTTTAAAACTTATACTGGAGCTTTATAAGCTTTTTGTGAACTTAGCTCTGACATTTTTATTGCTCAGTAGAATATTTAAACTTCAACTTTGTCTCATCAAGCAATTTCAAAAAGGTGGTTTCAAACACTAGCTGAAAAATCACCGACTCAACAGGCATGCACTTATACACCATATTAGAGCCAAAAATTAAAACCAAAAAAAAAAAAAAAAAAAAGGAAAATAAAGAACATAAATCTCAGAGAGATACGAAAGCGAAGACAGATACCGGGTTGTCTTCCATGATCAGATCTCTGAAGTTATAAATACCACCAGCTGATCCATGTGGTTTGTCTTCCCTCAGATATCTAATGAAAACTCTAGAAATTAACAAGCAAAAAGAAAAACATTTCCACTTCTCAAAAAAGCGGGACAAAAAGTTTGTTACCTAACAGGAACCTTAAGCTCATTCGAGACAGAAGACACATATAATGCGAATTCACGCTCCTCATAGAAACCAATGAGGTAGATATGAACCAGGTTTGGAATCTGTAACGGCAAGATCAAATCTTTCAGCTGTTTCTCATCCAGTAAATATCAATCAGAAAAATCAAATTCAGGTTCTTCAAGAACATATAATCATACCCTTTTACATGCCGAGATTGGATGATGCACCATTGCTTGTCCTGCTAGTGGAAAAAGCGGCTTCGGGATGTTCAATGACAGCGGTCGGAATCTAGTACCTGCAGGGCTCAGAATTCCAAGGCAATGAAATGTGTTAAAAAGGGTATTGTAGATTGAATCAAGAACCAAACTATAACACCATTTTCAACCAGTTACAATCCAGACACAAATTCTCACATTCTCAAACCAAGAATCCAAACCAAAACAAGAAAAATGGTTGAGTGAACAACTCCGAAAGCCAAATCTTTTCATCCGCAATAATTCAGAATTTCCAAGGAATACACTGAATGATGAGCGTATAATTCATGTGATCATCTTTCCCAAAAAAAAAAAAAAAAGTCGAATTTTTGAGGCTAATACCTTTGGTGGGTCCACCCACCATGATCACAGCAACAACCTTCTCCTCTGTGCTCCCCATTCTGTGAGCCTAAACCAAAAAACCCAGATCCAAAATATCCACAAACTTTGAGCTTATGAAGCTAAATTCTCTGAAAACACAAATGAATTCACACAACAGATAGAACCAGGGGCATCATTTATTTTTGTTGGGGGGGGGGGGGTGGTCGACTTTGAAATGAATAGAGATTAGAGACCAAGAAAGAAAGCTCAGAAAAGAAGACGAGTACGTTTTAGGAAGGTCGTGTAAACGTATGAAAAGTGATACGGGAAGGAAAGAAAAGGATTTAGGAAGGTCCAAACCAACACTGCAAAGTGTCGGTATCATTAGTGAAAAATATAATAATTTTTTAATATCCATAATAATTATGTTAGTATGGCAATATGGTAAAATGCCGATAAGTACGGGAAAAACAGCCAATGCCAAGGAAGTTTCCACTTTCATTTTTACTTTATTTTATCATTGTTGTTAGAGAGAATTATTTTATGTACTGTACGTGGTTGTTCGTAACATGGGTGCAGAGAGTTTTTCTGTGTCCGATTCCGCTTCGATCTTGTTGAGGGGAGACACACTTCCCAAACAATATCACGGTCTGGACCCACTTCAATCAAGATATATACAATATATACATATATGTATATATATATATATTTTAGATAGTTTTTATTTTTAAGATTAATCTATACTTTTACATTTCCTCAATTTTATATAAAATTCATAATTTAATTTTTATCCCTATACTATTTAATATTATAATTTTTTTAATTTAATATTATTTATTATATAATTTTAATAAAATATTTCTCATATTTACTCGTGAAATTACATTTTATAAATCTTTAAAAAAAAATTATATTCTATAAAAATTATCATAGAATCGTAACCATGTCCTTCCAACTGTGAAGTCCTTCAAGTCCTATTTTAATGTGTGAGTAAATAGTTTGTCAAGGGATTTTTTTTAAATAAATATTTAAAATTTAAAATCAATAAATTTATTTATTTTTATACAATGGTCGTGATAACGTTAATAGCGTTTTCAAATGCGTGACTGTATTAGATCAACGGCCGCCTATACTTTTCTATAAAAATGTATTTAAAAATTATCTATTTACTTAAAATTTTTTTTAGATATTTTAGAAATTTGATAGATAAATAATTTTTATACCTTTATTTGTAAAAATAATATAATTATTTAAAAAAATAACTAATAATTATTAAAATATTGAGTCTATAATCAATCAATAATTCACTGATAAAAACACATTAATAGGTCAATACTTGATTCACTATCAATCAAATGATCAATTAAGATAACAATCCTTCTATGAATTTAATTAAATTTAGGACATTTATTCAAACAAAAACATTTTGGAAAAGACCAATTCATCGTATCCCTTATTTTAGGTAAAATTTTCTTGGCAAAGAACATGTAAGACAAAAAAAAAAAAAAAAAAAAAAATTGCAACAAACAAATTTTCCCAGCACAGGGGTTGTATTTCAAAAGGTGAATAGTGGTAGGGACACAATTTTTTCGCACCAAAATTGTAATTTCAATCTACATGTTGTGTGGTTGACATTTTTTTTTTTTGTAAGTGTTTAACAAACTATAACGCAGATTAAAA
The DNA here is from genome assembly GCA_035233585.1 of Antiaris toxicaria. NCBI lineage: Eukaryota > Viridiplantae > Streptophyta > Magnoliopsida > Rosales > Moraceae > Antiaris > Antiaris toxicaria. The sequence goes on from CP141155.1 coordinate 8,027,329, forward strand.
TTAAAAATTATTAACAAAAAGATGATAATTTATTATATGTATTGATACATAAAAGTTTCTTCTTGAATTCATACACTAACAAGATGTGCTACTTTATTTTTAATATTTTAAAAACTTATTCCTTTTATTTATTACGTCAAAAATTTAGATAGGACTAAGTTGTTTTCCAAATAATCTCCCTAAACCAGGATGATTTCTCCAATAGTACTCCGTAAACCTTAGGGTGCGTTTAGAATTCTATTTCAAATAAGACCTTTTAGATTTATTTTTGTCTTTTTATAAAAAATTAATAAAAATTTTAATTAATTTTTAAAAAATTAATCAATTTTAATTTAAAAATTTCATTTCAAATTGGTGATGTAATGGCATTTTTTAAATTTGACACTATCACCCACCTATCCTTTTTACCTCATTTTGTCCTTTTTTTAGACAACAATTTAGGTTGACATTTCTTTCTTTCTTTCTTTCTTTTTAATGGATAATCGTCCTCATTACATTATTTGGAAAAAAAAAATGGAGAAAGTTTTTTCATGATGATTTTTATAAGCTTCACTTGTGAATTCGTTCTCATTTCTTTATTGTTGATTGAAAGCATTTTGTTGGGAAATTTAAGCAGCATGGGTGCACATATCTCTTTAAGTCTTGAGTAATACCGTGTAGGAGTGACACTCAACTACCAACTTTAAAACTTGACACGAGTCCATTGCTTTACAAAAAATGGATTGAAAGGGACGGAAAGGTTTTTCTACATCCAAAATAATTTATCAAATAATTAATTAAATTAAGTGATTTAGCTTGTCTCGCAAATCAAATCAAATCAAAATTTGTTTTAAAAATAGTGTTACTTGTTATCATTAACAATGAATAAAATAATGTTACTAAATTGTTAACATCATTACTAATTGTTGAAATTATTAATTAAGATAATATTTACATTAAAATCTTAAGCAAAATAAATTTATTCATGGAGTTATAAAATACTCATTATAATGAACGCTTCAAGAATATAAATAATAAAAAGGGAGAAAGAGTAAAATGGTATAATTGTAGTGGGTGTTTTAGAATAATAGCATAATTATTTAGGGAGTGAAAAATATAACATATTTGATATTCAATTTTATAATATTCTCCAAATGTGATCATCCACACAGTAGCTACAAAGACACCGTTGCCATCATCATTGCCGTTGTCATCAGCCCCTTGTTGTGGAAACAGCAATTGCCATTAACCCTAGTAATAGATCGCAGATCATGTTGAAATCGCAGAAAACACTGAAGTTGCGGTTCCAAGGCTTTGTTGGAAATCAAGAGGCCCCTTGGCGTTGTGATGACAAAATCCATCCCAATAATCGACGATGACAATTGAAGGCGACAATTGCTACGACCTCATGAATTTAACTGTCGATTCAACAGATTCAAATGTAATTCTTAAAAACAATGAAACCTAAATTCTTCAATGATTCAAAATAGAAGTATATTTGTTGAACAACGTTGTCATTTTAAACATAACTTTATGACAGACATTAATTGTTGTTAACAATGATCTTGAAGGTGCAAGAGAGAAAGCAATGAGAGAGACAGTGATGGGAGAGAGTGATAATAGAAAATAAGGAAAAAAGAGATAAATTGGATAATTAAAAATTTTTTTTCCCAACTTTTTCAACATTCAAACACAAGAAAAAAATTATCGAGGAATTTAACTTTTTTCCCTTAAAACTTTCTTTAAGTTCCAAACACAAGAAAACTTCTTTCTTTTCTTACCACTCTTTTTTTTTTTTCCTTTTGTACTTTCTCTTAAAATTTTTTCCCCTTCCTAAATTCTGGGTTCCAAACCGGCCCTAAATGCTGGAGTATTCTAAAAATTTGATTTATTAAAATTTTATCAAAAGCCCTAATTTTCTTTTAAGATAGAGAGCTTAAATTCTAAATAAGAAGATTTGACACATATTGAGATATTGATTGACCTTTCCTTGTCGCGATCAATCTAAATGTCTTTTGTTAAGATGTTAAAAGAATTATGTAGTTGATTTGAAGAATGGAATAAGCTTAATTGCTTACATGATGGCCTTGTTTTAAAGTTTATGAACTTTGAGAAAATAGTGGGTTGTCGGTTTGGCAATTTGGGTTTAAATTATGGCTATAAATATGCTTGATGAAGGATATTTGTGGTCTAAGTTCCTAAGTTGATTGGTATATCAGTTTTGAATATATTGCCATCCTTGATATGAATTTTGTTGCACCTTTGTAGTTTTTAGTTTTTTAAAAGATTTAGGTGTTGACCATAGTGTCATGGTGGTAGTTTTGGTGCATGTGATTTCTTATTATAGGTTTTTAATTTAGTTAGAAACTGCAAGAATTGAGCAGAACTGCGAAGGTTTCGCCCGATTTTGTACTTAGCTGATTTACTGGATATATAGCACCGGTTGACTGGACCCTTTTTTAGTTGTTATAATAATTGTTTTCATGTAGAAAACAGGGTGTCAGAAGTTGTTTAGTGGTTGAATAATCGATTACTTAGAGTCCTTGAAAGTTATATTGCCACTAATATGTGTTTTAAGGTTGAATTGTGAAAAAAATGAATAAGCTGATAATTGAATTAGAATAATTCATTGCTATGGAGTCTATATGAACTTGATATTTTTTTCAGCATTGATTTTGGTGTTTGTATGGCTTGGTTATGCATTGTTAATCATTTTGGCACATTGTTTTAAGTGATTTCTTTTGACTTGTTATTTGAGATTTGTATCGCCTTTTTTGTCTTATATGTTTTCAAAAAGGGAAGAAAAATGGGATATATATATACATATGTTAAAGAGGAAATATGTATATATATATTTTTGGAAGATGGTTAAAAACTTGGGTATTTGTCTAAACGTTTTAAAATAATTATAAACCTTACCTGATCGGATATTCAATTGGTGAATTTTATGCCATGGACCCGTAGATAAATGTTGGGATATAGAATAAAGTGTATATTCTAAGAGGTAAGTTCTAAAATTCATGCGAGGTGGATATAGATAGTAATAATATATATAAATATATATTTTATTGTTTGGTACCATTACATAACTTTAACGTTGATTTCCTTTTACCTTCTTTGCCTTTATTCATTTATCCATGTAAATTATATTGATTGATTGCACATGTTATGTTTTCAATTGTTTGACTATGTATGCTTGGAGTCTTTTTTTTTTTTTTTTTCTTTTTTGTCCTCCTCCTCTTTGTCCTCTTTAGTGAGCATTTGGCTCATTCCGTTTTATTATTTCCCTTCTCCCTGTAGGGGCAGAATGTATATTATGATTTTATATTTGAACTCCAATATTGTGAAGACTGATTATCCATTTTTTATCATTATTTTTGGTATTTTAAATTCTAAGTTGTACTATAATCTCGTATGATGGATTGTATTAATTGATACTGTTGTTGAGTTGTATCAATTAAAAGTTTGTAATTTTTATAAGGACTATTTAATAAATGTGTAATTTAATGACTACAGAGCAATATATTTTATTATGTATTTTCATGAAAAATATTTACCGAACTTTTGTTAATAATCTTGAGTTTATTTTTAATTATTTTATGTTTTACCATAATTAATCATGGCCCCTAGGTTGGGTCGTGGCACCAAGAATCGTTTTTCCACTCCAAATTCCCTCTAATTTCCTTCCTCCTTTTCTACTGTACCACACATAGGCTTAGAGTCGTAGTCCAGTGGGGGTGCTATGTTGGTCTTTAGGTTCCCGACCCCTACACTGTCTTAAAGTCATAGATTGGTAGCGATGTTGTGTTGGTATTTAGATTATCAATCATAAAGATGGATTTGACAATAAAGGATTTGAAGGCGGGTGTTGCCTTTGAGGTTCGAAGGGTTGGGTTTTGGTAATATAAAGTAAGAGGGCTATTGGCTCTTCCATCATCTCTTCTCGATGCTTATCTTTTGCGATGTCATTGTGACTTAAGATTCAATCCCCTTGCCAAAGTAGAGTTGGGAGCAGGCAACATTTGTGGAAGGGTGCTTGATGTTGGTGTTGGCCATAGTCTTCACTAGCACAAGACATGCGGAGCCTCAAAAAGGGATGCAAATGAGGGGAGTTTGGTCCTTGTGATGTGACATCTCTTTTGAGAGGGTTGATGGTTTGTGGCAATTGTGATTGGACTCATGCTTTGTTGCGGTGGTGCTTAGAATATTGTTGTTTTGGTTTTTAGTGGCTTCATGTTTCCTATCCTTTTTGGTGGCATGTGTTGGCTTGTCTTCGATAGTTGTTCTTCTGATACTACAAGGTTTTGTCTTCATTTTGTAGTAGATGATTGTGTGGAGTAATGATCATGTTGTTTCCACTTTGTAGTTTCTATATTTTGTGATTTTCTTTTTGTTTTGAGTCTATAATATCAAAGGCGATCTTCACCCTTCCGAGTTTGCTTGTGCTTTGTCATATCTATGTCATGACAATGTTTTTGTTTTGCAAAACTTATGTGTACGAGGAGTTAGTGGTGTCTTAGTGCTACATGTTATTAGCTACTAACTGATTTGAAGACTTTTGTTGATTATAAAAGTCTTGCTAAAATGAGTTTTTATGCTTGTTTGATTATTCATGTATCAAAAATTTTTTTCCCTTATTTGATTTTGGTGTACATCATTGTCTTTAAATTATATTAAATTTTTATTAAAAGTTTGTTCTTAATCGATGGATTTGTGTCATGTACAATAAGGCCATTAATGCAAATGTATGGATGTTTTATTAATTAAATACAAATTTCCCTTCTTAAAAAAAAATCATAATGTTTTTGTTTTCAAAGTCATAGAAGGATCACAACTTTCATTTGTTTGCGGTTTACTTATATACTCTATCTGGTGTTTATACACTTATTTTATTATAAAATATAAAATTTGAATTTACAATCCTGAGTAATAAAAAAAAAAAAAAAAGGGAAAAATCTCCATCTGTTTGGTCGTGAGAAAAAACGATGCCAAGACGACGGGGGAGAAAAGAAAAATACGCAAGCCCCCAAATGTCCGTCCTCCTCCGCAAAACCCCACTACCACCACCTTTTCCCCTTTCCCATCGCCATCTCACCACCACTCCTCCACCACCATCACCAACCCAAATCACCTACATAGCCAACCTCGTCCTAAACTCCCCTCCCAACACACTAACCAAATCCCTCCACGACCCTGCCTTCCACTGGACCCCACCCCTGGTCGACGGCGTCCTCAAGCGCCTCTGGAACCACGCCCCCAAAGCCCTCCTCTTCTTCAATTCTCTCCAATCCCACCACCACTTCTTCCCCTCCCCCTCCTCATTCGACCTCGCCATCGACCTTGCTGCCCGCCTCCGCAACTTCCGCGTCGCTTGGTCCCTCGTCGCCCGCCTCAAATCCCTCCGCCTCGGCCCCACCCCCAAGACTCTCGCCATCATTGCAGAGAGGTACGTCTCCGTCGGAAAACCCGATAGGGCAATCAAAATCTTTCTCTCTATGCACGAACATGGTTGTTCCCAAGATTTGAATTCTTTCAATACTGTTCTTGACATGCTTTGCAAGTTCAATCATGTCGAAAAGGCTCATAATTTTTTCAAAGCTTATCGGAGAGAATTTAATGTTGATACTGTTAGTTATAACATAATTGCAAATGGGTGGTGTTTGGTTAAGAGAACTCCTAAGGCTTTGGAGGTTTTGGAGGAGATGGTTAAGAGGGGTTTGAGCCCGAATTTGGTTAGTTATAACGTAATGCTTAAAGGGTATTTTCGGGCCGGACAGGTTAAGGAGGCGTGGGAGTTTTTTGGGGAGATGAAGAGGAGAGGGTGCGAGTTTGATGTTGTTACTTATACTACTTTGGTTCATGGGTTTGGTGTTGTTGGGGAGGTTAAGAAGGCGCGGAGGATTTTCGATGAGATGGTTGGGGAAGGGGTGCTTCCTTCAGTCGCAACGTACAATGCTTTGATTCAGGTTTTGTGTAAGAAGGATAATGTTGAGAGTGCCGTGGTTGTTTTTGGGGAGATGGTGAGGAAGGGCTATGTGCCGAATTCAACGACGTATACAGTGTTGATTAGAGGGTTGTGTCATGCAGGTCAGATGGAGCGGGCGATGGAGTTTATGGAGAGAATGAAGGGTGATGAGTGTGAGCCGAACGTGCAGATATATAATGTTGTTATACGGTACTATTGTGATGATGGGGAGATAGAGAAGGCATTGCGTGTTTTTGGGAAGATGGGCGGTGGGAATTGCTTGCCCAATTTGGATACATACAATGTTTTGATTAGTGCGATGTTTGTGAGGAAGAGATCGGAGGATTTGGTTTTAGCTGGGAAGTTGTTGATTGAGATGGTTGATAGAGGATTCATTCCACGGAGGTTGACTATCAACCGGATTCTGGATGGGCTTCTGTTGACAGGTAACCAAGGTTTTGCAAAGGAAATCTTGAGGTTGCAGAGCAATTGTGGTCGTCTTCCACGTCACTTCAGGTTGTGAGGCTTGTGCTTCTTTAACTTGGCACATGAAAACATTTGAATGTCGCTGGGATTCGTTCAACTGATTGCGAAATTCAGAGCATTATTGTTATAAATTCAGATTATTTTATGTTAATCGCACATTGGTTGAACATAACTACTTTGATGTACAACTCGAGGTACTCATGCTTTGAGTGGCCACAAGAAGTGTAAAATCTTTGGGTCTATTAGTCGGTATCTAGTAGCACTGCTATCAACATTATATACAAGGTAACCGTCTGATCAATATGGTCAATGGTTTTGATGACTCCGAGGTTCCTTGGCTTTTTCTTTGTTAATCAGAATGGTTGAATAGAGGAACTTCTATGCTATCTAACTTGAGGTATTTATGCCTGCTTCCGTAAGCAGTTCATAGGCGCAGCTATTAGGAGCTAAGAGTTTCAAGTCTTTTTTCCATCTTGGTCTTGAAAGGAAGCAGCATTGTGACTACGACTATAATGCAAGGCAACTGCTGGGCCAAGTTGGTTAGTGGCTTTGATCACTGTTCGTCTTTTTCTTTGCTATCGCCATTGTGTGTTTTGGGACTTTGATTATTGCCAACTTGTTTGATGATTCATAAACTTGTATTAGCTTCTTGACTCTCAAAACTGTAGCACTAATTTTTACCTCCCATGATCAATAGTTGCATACAATGCTCAATAGCAGTTAAAAAAAATTCTAAACTAGTCTTGGAATATCATTCTTCAAACAATCAAGTGCTCACATGTTGAAACAACTACCCCCCACTTTTTTTTTTTCTGCCAAAGAAAAAAAATATTTTTAATTTATTTATTTTTTTAAAGAAACCAACGATAATAAAAGGAAGAAAAAAATGTTTATACAGGGAAACGGCTGTCCTTTGATGACTTTCTGGTAATAAAAGATGATGATGCAAAAATAAATTAATAGGTGGAGAGAAAGGTTCCAGGAATTCAAAGCCTGGATCTTGCTGGAATCTCAAAAACCAAGATCTGACACCAAAAGCATACTCCTTGGATTTGCATCAAGACTTACTGGTATTCTTCAAGATTGGTGGATGAGTTTCGGAGAATACAAGCAACTCCAGTTTTTCCAGCGCTGCAACAAATCTACATTGAGTTATGTGGTCAAGATGATCAGATCATTGACAGATTAAGAGCAGAGTTCTTCAAGCTTAAATGTTGTTCTATGGACAGACGTGATCTTGAGAAACATCATAAAAGGATCACTAAACGATTCTACCAAATTGGTGGGTTTAATGATCCAAATTTCAAACAAGTATGTTTGTCTTCGATTCCAGAACCTCTGGGAGAAGAAACCATAAGGCTCCTTACTGCAACCTCCAAAGATTTAAAGACGGTGACTATTGGAGAATTATTCCAGTTTGTTCTAAAGGCCTTAGAAAAAATGTGCTCATAGAACAAGTTTTTACAGGAATGTATCAAGCAATCCAAAAGACTTTCGAAGGTTTACAGTCATAAGCACTTAACGATTAAGTGTAAAGAAGGAGAATGCTCATGCAAATGCCCAGAGAGAAGATCAACCAGGAAGTACAGGAAATTCAAGACTTTCCGATTCTCAAGAAAACGGAGAAAAGGTCCTCTAAAGTTCCTAAGGAGAAAAACATCTTACAGAAAGAATGACAGATGCTTGGTCATTTTGCTAAAAATTGTCCCAAAGGAAAGTTTGCCTGCCTTATTTCCCACATAGAAGAACTCACAAGAATTGATCTACAAGATCATGTTCTGGAATCTGTTGTATCAACTAATGATGAAATCGGGTCTGAGATGCTGTGTGCTATTCAACAGCTCCTGATTGAAAATAAAGATGCTCCTCCAGCTCACTTAGCTATTCTGGTATAGCCAACAATGAAGGTGACGATACTCCCCAGCAAATATTCTAAACCTATCCAAGTGATAGTATTCTTTGATACAGGTGCCTCTTATTCCATGATGAATCTCAAGATACTTCCACCAACATTATGGGAAAAGGAGAAACAATTCTTTCATGCTGCTAATGAAGATATTTTTAGCACGAATCTAATCAGCAAACTAATCAAAATTAGGTTCTTTCCAGAATGCTCGGTTATTCACAAAGTTATAGGATCGAGTCTTCCAGGAAAAGATCTTATCATAGGATTTGATGTTTACCAGAAGTGCAAAGGATTGAGAATCCTTTCAGCTGGCCTTGCTTTCAAAAATCAGTTTGCACCTTGAGAATTTCTCCCAAATCAGTTCCAAGTAATGCAAGATCCATTTGGACAACACAAAATCAGGCTGATCCAAAAGTCATGTGTAAATTCTCATGCCAAGTTCTCGACAAAATGTGATCATCGCCTGTGAAGAAATGAAGAATTCTTCATTAGCTTACTATTCAAGCTGAATGAAGACATTAATTCTACCAAGGCAAGCCATCTAGGGATGAATCCAGAACACCAGAAAATGGCCATGACGGAATATGAAGAACTGATGAAACAAGGTCTCATTGAATCAACAAGTTCAGATTGGGCGTGCCATGCCTTCTACGTAAACAAGAGATCAGAACAGGCAAGAGGTAAACATGACTTATTATTAATTACAAGCCTTTAAACCAATTTCTTGCTAATAACAAATTTCCATTACCAAACAAATCAGCCTTATTTTCCAACCTAGTTAGCGCGAAAATATTTTCAAAATTTGACTTTAAGGCAGGTTTTTGAGAATTGGGAATTAACCTTGTAGATAGGCCCAAAACAGCTTTCTGTATCCCGAATCATCATTTTCAATGGACTGTTTTACCCTTCAGCCTAAAAACAACCCCATCATTATTTCAGAAAGCCATGACCCGTATATACAGCCCAATTCTTGATCATGCCTTAATCTACATAGCTAATATCTTGCTGTTCTCTGAAAATGAGCAAGCCCATCAAAACCTTTTGGGCCAGTTCATAGAACTAATAGAGAAATATGGAATCATGTTCTCTGAAAGAAAAATGATTATTGACCATCCTCAAATTGAATTCTTGGGAATGAAGATTGTACAAGACGAATACCAGGCCCAGCCCAACATAACCCAAGAATTGTTCAAGTTTCCAGATGAAAGCCTATTCAAGACGCAGATACAACAGTTTTTAGGAATAGTCAATTACTTAAGAGACTTTATTCCAAACATATCGTCTTGATAGAACTATTGACTCAGATGTTAAGAAAGAAAGCACCCATATGGTCCCAAGCACAAACAAATGCTGTGAAAAAGCTGAAGGAAATAATGCAGACTCTACCACCTTTGAAGATTCCGCACTCTGGAAAGCGGATTCTGCAAACAGACGCAAGTGACAGTCATTGAGGAGCCGTACTCTTTAAAGAAATGGACGGCAGAAGGAAAATCTGTGGATACAAAAGTGGACAATTCAAAGGAAGTCAACTGCATTATCACTCAACTTTGAAAGAACCGATAGCTGTCAAAATAGGCATCTCAAAGTTTGAGTTTCATTTGATTGGACACCACTTGATAGTGGAAACAGATTGTTCAGCAATTAAAGGTATGTTTAATCTAAGCTTGACAAAGACAAAAAACCGACAAGTGATTAGACTACTAATGTGGTTTGATCAATTTCAATTTGAAGTTAAGCATATTAGGGGGAAAAAATAATATTATTCCAGATTACTTATCCAGGAAGGATTTCCCCCTTACAAATACTGAACAAAGTCCAATCATTCAGCTCAACACTGCCCAGTTCCAAATTCCACTCATTTACATGATAGCCTCCTCATCCAAACCTTCTTCTACTGTCAAAGACATCTTTATGTGCTCATACCCAACGGATGCCATAAAAGTCTTCAAATCCCTAAATCCAAAAGAAAGAGTGATAGAAAAGGCCATGCACTAGCAGATTAACTTAGCAAAACACATTGAAACAGAATATTTAAAAGAGTTAGGTTTTCATCCAACCTATCTATTCTCAAAAATATTTCCGGTCAGAGTAAAGTAATGGTATCTGCTTGTCTAATTCACCCTTGTCCTTTGGTACTTGACTAGTGTTTTTACTATAGCCATCGAAGTCCAACTATAGAGCTCAGAACTACTATCAGAACCTTCATCGATAAAGAAGAGTTCAGACCAGTTTATCAAAATCTGATAGATATGCTCCAATGGTTCCAGCTACTTTTAGCATGGGATGAATCACTTACGGCCAAATGTGAAAAGATTCAAGGTAACAAAGCAGTCTTATATGTGTATCCAACTACACCAACTGTAATCATACCACATGAGTGTTATACTATTTTCTTTTTATCGTTGAATGCAAAATTAGACGAAAAAAGAAAATTAGTTCTGTGTAACTCAACGGTGGAGATCTACTCATCAAGTAGATTCCTCATCAACCGAGATGGCATTGAATACAGAGAAATCCAAAAACAGCTGTTTTGCAGAAATAAAATCATACCAAAATAATTATGGCTCTTGCCCGAGGATGATGTCCCATGGGAAGAGTTCCCACCATCTTACAAAAAAGCCATCAAATAAGTTTTGGATTTCTTCCAGCTTTACAATGAGCTGTCCGGTTACTTTTTGAAAAGTATTTCTCCACCTTGAGAACCGTCAACGGACAACACCAAAAGTTAAGACACTGAACAAGCAAGACCCACCGGATGACCCTCTCCAAGATTCTCAGGATTTTTGGGATTATCTGGATAAAGTAGGAATAGATTGAGAAAATTCAAATGTGAGTCCGGACCATGAACCTATCCTAAAATAATCAAATTAGCTTTTGATTATTTTAGCTTTTATTACTTTAGTGTTTTTCATTGTCAGTTAGTTTTAGCTTTAGCTTTAGCTTTATCTTTTGTTTTGTATTAAAAAAGTTATCTGGATAGGTGTGTTTCTTTTGAATTATTGTCCTTGTAACCATGGTAAGGTTTGTAACTAGAGTTAAGTTACTTTTCTCGAGGAAGACCTATATATTCAAAGGTCTTTGCTCTTAATTTGTAAGACTTATGAACTTTCTTTTTGTATAATAAAATCAGTTTTGCAAAAATCATGAGTCACTAAACCTTTTTACGAAACTAGTAGTAGTAATTGTAATATTCAGAAAATATGTATTTCGATCGTCAGTAGTTATTACTACTGAAATATGAATGCTAAGGAATAGAATTTATGATTGTTATAAGCCAGCATATGATCTACTAGTAATCCCAAAGAGTCGTAAGGCTTATTAGCCATGGGGGCGTTTAAGGTAGACTAAGTGGATTACTAGGATCCTGTGTGAACTTATGATTCTGATAAGTTCTAGACTGATCAAGTATATCGACTGAAAACTATACAGGGAAGCCACCCTTTGGGTTATAAGTCTTTTCGATCTAGATATAAAGCCACGTACATGGATTCATATTTCAGTAGGAACCCTTATTGGTATCAGAGTCATATATTTTGTGGATATTACGTTATGAAAATAGCTCCAATTTCAGTCAATAGAGCTTACTCATAAATTATTTTTTCTTCTCAATCTAACTCCCATATAGCCTCTATCAATGTTCCTCCTTCTGTTTCATTAAGAAAATCTACCTCCTCTAAGTTAGATTGCCTCTATGAAGTTTCTTATGTCCCAGATGATAATCAAATATTATCAAAGTCTCTTCTTCACCTCAACCCATAATCTGCCTTTACTAAGTCTTCCACTTCCTTCTCTAAGTCTATCAAAACTATTGTCAAACCTTCGTATAAAGCTCCTAAAGAATATATCTAAACTTCTAAATTTAGTCAGTGTCCTCTCCCTGCTACATCTAAAACCCAGTTTGTTACTTTACAAATTCCACCAGAACTTCCACCACAGTGGATTGCTCAAGGATATACCTATATCCACTTCGGTGCAATACGATTAGCCTTGACCTATCATTCCAGAAAAGGTCTTCCCATCAGAGTTAGGATAACCCTTCTGGATTCTAGACTGAAGAAATACCAGCATGCCAGTATTGCTACTATGGAGACTACACTAAACGCAGGAATAACTGTATATACACTGTATCCTAATTTTAATATGTCTCTCAGGGATGGACGGTTGACAGATGTTTTCAAAGTGGAGATCCAAACTATAGGAGTAGATCAAGACTCAGCTTCTATTAGATCTACCTTGCATTGTCAAATGGCGTACCAGCTTTAAGATCATGTAATGGATTTGGTCGGGAGGGTGGCTTCCTTGTATAATTTCTAGTCAATATATTTGATCACTCTAGAACTTATCAGAATCATAAGTTCACATAGGATCCTAGTAATCCACTTAGTCTGCTTTAAACGCCCCCTTGGCTAACAGGCTTTATGACTCTTTGGGATTACTAGTAGATCATATGCTGGCTTATAACAATCATAAATTCTATTCCTTAGCATTCATATTTCAATAGTAATAACTACTGACGATCGAAACACATATTTTCTGAATATTACAATTACTACTACTAGCTCCGTAAAGAGGTTTAGTGACTCATGATTTTTGGAAAACTGATTTTATTATACAAAAAGAAAGTTCACAAGTTTTACAAATTAAGAGCAAAGACCTTTGAATATATAGGTCTTCCTCGAGAAAAGTAACTTAACTCTAGTTACAAACCTTATCATGGTTACAAGGACAATAATTCAAAAGAAACACACTTATCCAGATAACTTTTTTAATACAAAGCAAAAGATAAAGATAAAGCTAAAGATAAAGATTAAGTTAAAGCTAAAGCTAACTGACAAAGAAAAAGATTAAAGTAATAAAAGTTAAAGTAATCAAAAGCTGATTTGATTACTTTAAGATATGTTCATGGTCCGGACTCAGATTTGAATTTTCTCAATCCATTCCTGCTATATCCAGATAATACCAAGGATCTTGAGAATCTTGGAAAGGGTCATCCGGTGGGTGAATGAGTCCTGCTTATTCAGTGTCTTGACTTTTGGTGTTGTCCGTTGGTGGTTCTCGAGGTGGAGGAATACTTTTCAAAAAGTGACCGGGTAGCTCATTGTACAGCTGGAAGAAATCCAAAGATTATTTAATGGTTTTTTCGTAGGATGGTGGGAACTCTTCCCATAGGGCATCATCCTCGGACAGGGGCCATAATTGCTTTGGTATGATTCTGTTTTTGCAAAACAGCTGTTTTTGGATTTCTCTGTATTTAATGCCATCTCGGTTGATGGGGAATCTACTTGATGAGTAAATCTCCACCGTTGAGTTACACAGAACTAATTTTCGTTTTTCGTCTAATTTTGCATTCAATGATAAAAAAAAAATAGTATAACATTCATGTGTTATGATTACAGTTGGTGTAGTTGGATACACGTATAAGACTGTCTTGTTATCTCGAATCTTTTCTCATTGGGCCGTGAGTGATTCATCCCATGCTAAAAGTGGTTGGAACCATTAGAGCATATCTATCAGATTTTGATAAATTGGTTTGAACTCTTCTTTGTCGATGAAGGTTCTGATAGTAGTTTTGAACTTTATGGTTTGGATTTCGATGACTATGGTAAAAACACCAGCCAAGTACCAAAGGACATGGGTGAATTGGGCAGGCAGATACCATTGCTTTGCTCTGACTGAAAATATTTTTGAAAATGGATAGGTTAGATGAAAACCTAATTCTTTTAAATATTTTGTTTTGGTGTGTTTTGCTAAGTGAATCTACTGATGCATGGCCTTTTTTATCGCTCTTTCTTTTGGATTTAGGAATTTGAAGACTTTTATGGCATTTGTTGGGTATGAGCACATAAAGATGTCTTTGACGGTAGAAGAGGGTTTGGATGAGGAGGCCATCATGTAAATGAGTGGAATTTGAAACTGGGCAGTGATGAGCTGAATGGTTGGACTTTGTTCAGTATTTATAAGGGGAGAATCCTTCCTGGATAAGTAATCTGGAATAATATTATCTTTGCTCCTAATATGCTTACTTCAAATTGAAATTGATCAAACCACGTTAGTAGTCTTATCACTTGTTGGTTTTTTGTCTTTGTCAAACTTGGATTAAGCATACCTTTAATAGCTGAACAATCTATTTCCACTATGAAGTGGTGTCCAATCAGATGAAACTCGAACTTTGAGATGCCCATTTTGACAACTATCAGTTCTTTCAAAATTGAGTGATAACGTAGGTGGCTTCCTTTGAATTGTCCACTTTTGTATCTATAGATTTTTTTTCTACCGTCCATTTCTTCAAAAAGTACGGCTCCCCAATGACTGTCACTTGCGTCTGTTTGCAGAATCCGCTTTCCAGAGTGCAGAATTTTCAAAAGTGGTAGGGTCTGCATTACTTCTTTTAGCTTTTTTACAACATCTGTTTGTGCTTGAGACTACGTGAGTGCTTTCTTTTTCAGCATCTAAGTCAATGGTTCCATTAAGACGGATATGTTTGGGATAAAGTCTCTTAAGTAATTGATTATTCCCAAAAACTGTTGTATCTGCGTTTTGGATAGGCTTTCATCTGGAAACTTGAGCAATTCTTGGGTTATGTTTGGCTGGGCCTGGTATTCGCCTTGTTCAATCTTCATTCCCAAGAATTCAATTTGAAGATGGCCAATAATCATTTTTCTTTCAGAGAGCATGATTCCATATTTTTCTGTTAGTTCTATGAACTGGGCCAAAAGGTTTTGATGAGCTTGCTCATTTTCAGAGAACATCAAGATATCATATATGTAGATTAGGGCATGATCAAGAATTTGGCTTTATATATGGGTTATGGCTTTCCGAAATAATGATGGGGTTGTTTTTAGGCTGAAGGGTAAAACAGTCTATTGAAAATGATGATTCGGGATACAGAATGCTGTTTTGGGCATATCTACAAGGTTAATTCCCAATTGCCAAAAACCTGTCTTAAAGTCAAACTTTGAAAATATTTTCGCACTGGTTAGGTTGGAAAATAAGACTGATTTGTTTGGTAATGGAAATTTGTTATCAGAAAGGAATTAGTTTAAAGGCTTATAATTAATAACAAGTCCTGTTTACCTCTTGCCTATTCAGATCTCTTGTTTACATAGAGGGCGTGGCACGCCCAATCTGAACTTATTGATTCAATGAGACCCTGGTTCATCAGTTCTTCACATTCTGTCATGGTGATTTTCTAGTGTTCCGGATTCATCCCTGGATGGCTTGCCTTGGTAGGATTAATGTTTTTATTCAACTTGAATGGTAAGCTGATGAAGAATTCTTCATTTCTCCATAAGGGATTATCACATTTTGTCAGGAGCTCAGTATGAGAATTTGCACTTGACCTTTGGATCAGCCTGATTTTGTGTTACTCAAATGGATCTTGCATTGTTTGGAACTGATTTGGGAGAAATTCCTAAGGTGCAAACTGATTTTTGAAAGTAAGGTCAGTTGGAAGGATTCTCAATCCTTTGCACTTCTAGTAAATGTCAAACCCTATGATAAGATCTTTCCCTAGGAGAAAGATTTTATGGTAAACGTCAAACCCTATGGTAAACGTCAAACCCAAATGGATCTTGCATTGCTTGGAATTGATTTGGGAGAAATTCCCAACGTGCAAACTGATTTTGAAAGCAAGGCCAGTTGGAAGGATTCTCAATCCTTTGCACTTCTGGTAAACGTCAAACCCTATGATAAGATCTTTCCCTGGAAGACTCGATCCTATGACTTTGTGAATAACTGAGCATTTTGGAAAGAACCTAATCTTGATTGGTTTGCTGATTAGATTCGTGCTAAAAATATCTCCATTAGCAGTATGAAAGAATTGTTTCTCCTTTTTCCATAATGTTGGTGGAAAAAGAGGCTGTCACTTGAATGGGTTTGGAATATTTACTGGGGAGTATCGTCACCTTCATTGTTGGTTGTACCAGAGTGGCTGAGTGAGCTGGAGGAGCATCTTTATTTTCAATTAGGAGCTGTTGAATAACACACAGCGTCTCAGGCCCGACTTCATCATCTGTTGATACAACAGTTTACAAATCATGATCTTGTAGATCAATCCTTATGAGTTCTTCTATGTGGGAAATGAGGCGGGCAGACTTTCCTTTGGGATAATTTTTAGCAAAATGACCCTTTTCTGTACAGATGAAGCATCTGTCCTTCTTTCTGTAAGAGGTTTTTCTCATTAGGAACTTTAGAGAACCTTTTCTCCGTTTTCTTGAGAATCGGAAAGTCTTGAATTTCCTGTGCTTCTTAGTTGATCTTCTCTCTGGGCATTTGCATGATGATTCTACTTCTTTACACTTAATCGTTAAGTGCTTATGGTTGCAGACCTTCGAAAGTCTTTTGAATTGCTTGATATATTCTTGTAAAAACTTGTTTAGTGAGTATATTTTTTCTAAGGCCTTTAGAACAAGTTGGAATAATTCTCAATTGGTCACCGTCTTTAAATCTTTGGAGGTTGCTGTAAGGAGCCTTATAGTTTCTTCTTCCAGAGGTTCTGGAATCAAGGACAAATATGCCTGTTTGAGATTTAGATCATTAATTTCACCAATTTGATAGAATCGTTTAGTGATCCTTTTGTGATGTTTTTCAAGGTTACGTCTGTCCATAAAACAACATTTAAACTTGAAGAACTCTGCTCTTAATTTGTCAGTGATCTGATCATCTTGATCATAGAACTCAATGTAAATTTGTTGCAGCGCTGCTTCTACTGATTCTGCTTGGAAAAAAATGGAGTTGCCTATATTCACCGAGGCTCATCCACCAATCTTGAAGAATTCCAGTAAGTCTTGACGCAAATCCAAGGAGCACGCTTTTTGGTGTCAGATCTTGGTTTTTGAGATTCCAGCAAGATCCAGGTTTTGAATTCGTGGAACCTTTCTCTCCATCTAATTGGAGGAAGATCATCTATGGAGAAGACTAAAAACTTAATCTTATCCCCATTTTTGGGTGTTTTGTGGTTGCTGGCATTTTGGGGTTGTTGTTCTTCATTAAGTACTTCGTCCTCATCATCAGGTGGTTCCTCATACACAGGAGTAGAGGTACTGGGTTGAGCTATCATGCGTTGAGGGGAATCATCTAGGTCAGTTGATTCGAATTCAAGCTCAGTTGAAGAGCTACTGATGATGTCTTCAATAGAACTCATTTGTTCTTCAGAGCTTTCTTAATCTCCTTGTTCTTTTGAACTTCATGAGCTATTTATTTGTAGTTCTTCCAATCTTTCAGGAGTATGGTGTTGCAGACAATCAACCATCATCTGGCCTGTCGAGAAGGCTGACTCTTGGATCCTCAAAGCTTGTTGATATGTCTTTTCTGAAACTTGAGAAGGCTGTTGTGGCGTCTGAAGTGGTTCAGTTGGTTGGGTCATCTTCTCCTTTCTTCTTTCTTCTCTTCTTTTCCTTTCCTTTTCTCTGTCTTGATCTTTAAGAATCTTTTTGAGACGGCGAATTGAGCTTCCAGAAGAGTTGGAAGAGGCTGAAGTTCTTTAGTCATTGTTGTGAACTGCCAAGGAGTGGATTCTTCATACATCTGTCTCCATTTTTTAGTATGAAGAGTTTCAATTTAGATTTTTAAATCTTTTATCTCCCTTTCCTTTTCATTAAAAACATGCATTGGAACGGTGTGGTTTCTGATCATCTACATCAATTCTTCATGAGTTTGCTAAATTTTTGCTTCTAGTTTTTTTAAGACCAGAATTCTGGGACGTCAGGGAGGATGTTTGCTTTTCAATTTGCTTCAAAGTTCTTCCTTGGGCTATTAGACCTTCCGTCTGCCAATTAAGAACTCGTTCAGCAGGATCCTTCAGGACTCCATCAGCGTCTCTGGTGGTTGGATCTAGGATTTTTGACTGATGATTGGAAGTTCCTTGTTCTTCTTTCTTAGAGAACTTTTGAAGGGAAGGAAAGTCCTATTCATATGCTGTAGGTTGCATCATAAGAGCTGGAACAGGCATTGGTGTTAGTGATAGCACTTGTGGGGCTCTCCTTCGAGCTTATATTTGGCAGGACTCAAGTGGAATTGTTGTTGTGGGAGCAGGAGGTTCTGAGAAGTCTTCAGGAGCATCTTGGAATTCGTCACTGTCATCGTCATCTTCCCATCCTGTAAGTTTAGGCATGGGGCTTTCATAATGACTCGGAGCTGAGTATTTGACAATAAAGTCAAATTTTCCTGATGGTTGTCTAAGAAGACCAACTTGAGGATAAGAATTCTCAAGTCTGGTTTTGAGAAGACGTTCTGAAGAACTTCTTTGGCTGGATCGTCTGGGTAGATCACCTTGGTGGATAGGTTGCATTATGAACTGTATAGGAAAACATTCCGGTGGTTTTGTCTCCTTTCTATTGAAGGTAATCTGGACAGATCCGTCTTGAAGAGTTTTATAGTCTGGTTCAGAAGTTGTTTGAATCGACTGTTGTGGCTGCTACAGACGCTCATAATTTGAAATCCAGGAGCTGGGTAGAATCTTTTTTAATTCCTCTGTTGAGATCTGTCGAGGAATATAAGTACAGATGGGTACTTGTTGAGAATTTACTTGGATCATGAGAGCATCTGGTGGGGTCGGAATCGCCAAATCCATTGCATGGTCTTGAAGCTGGTACGCCATTTGATAATGCAAGGTAGATCTAATAGAAGTTGGGTCCTGATCTACTCCTATAGTTTGGATCTCCACTTTGAAAACATCCGTCAACTGTCCATTCCTGAGGAATATAAGTACAGGTGGGTACTTGTTGAGAATTTACCTAGATCATGAGAGCATCTGGTGGGATCGGAATCGCCAAATCCATTGCATGGTCTTGAAGCCGGTACGCCATTTGATAATGCAAGGTAGATCTAATAGAAGTTGGGTACTGATCTACTCCTATAGTTTGGATCTCCACTTTGAAAACATCCGTCAACTGTCCATTCCTGAGAGACATATTAAAATTAGGATACAGTGTATATACAGCTGTTCCTGCGTTTAGTGTAGTCTCCATGGTAGCGATACTTGTATGCTAGTATATCTTCAGTCTGGAATCCAGAAGGGTTATCCTAGCACTGATGGGAAGACCTTTTCTGGCATGGTAGGTCAAGGCTAATCGTATTGCACCGAAGTGGATATGGGTATATCCTTGAGCAATCCACTGTGGTGGAAGTTCTGGTGGAATTTGTAGAGTAACAAACTGGGTTTTAGATTGTCACGTTGCGAAATTTTTGAATTTAAAATTTCGCGCGTGAATGTATAAACTCAATTTGTTAATGTGCCAATAAAATTTTTTTTAAGTATTATGAGGATTCAATTTTAAATTTTTGGGGTATTAAATATTAATTTGAGAAAACTTAAAACATTTTTACCAATTTTAAAATTTTAACAATTTTACCTAATCAAAATTTGTTAAATAGTTTTTTCATTTACTTATTTTTTTTCTTTTCTTTTTTTTTTCTTCTTTTTCTTTCCGGATTTTTCCGGAAACCCCCCTTCTCTTCTTAATATCTTCTCCCTCATTTTTCTTTTTTTTCTTTCTTCTTCACCGACTCTCCCACCGCCTCACTCTCCCTCTGTTTTTTTCCCGAAATTATTCACTCCCTCACTCCCTCATTTTTCCTCGCCGATCTCCCTCTCTCGCCCCTTGGTTTTTTTCTTCTTTTCTTTTCTTCTTTTTCTTCCCGCGCTCGCCTCTCTCTCTCTCACACTCTTTATTTCTCTTCTTTTTCTTTCGGCCGAACTCCACTGGAAGCCCGCCGCCAAGCCCAGCCGATCGAACGCCTCACCCAGCCTTCCTCGCCGCCACCGCCGATCGCCAGTCCAAGCCAAAGTCGCTCGGCCGAAGCTCGTCCCGCCCGAACCTGCCGCGCCGAACAGCCGCCATTCCATCCAAGTGCCACCGAGTCTTCGCCGCACCGCCGCCAAGCCCGTTGACCGAAGATCGCCAGTCGCGACGTCACAGCCGATCAACCGTCCCCGCCAAGCTGCCGAACCCGAACCAGCCGCGCCTCCTCGCGGCCACCCCACGCCGGACCGCCCAGCCGCGCCTCGTCTTCCTGGCGATCGTCGCCCGAACCGGCTCCTCCCCGTCTTGTCCGACCAAGCCCGCGCCTCGCCGCCTCGCCGGTTGCCCCTCCTCGCTCGGCCGAATCCCGTGCCAAGCCGAACCTAGCCGCCGCCTAGCCACCCGCTCGTTGCCGACCGCCGTGCCTGACGCCACCAGCCGCCGCCCCCCCTGCCGCCGTGAGTTTCTTCCGGCCGGCCTACCTTCATCAGCAAAAAGAAAAAAAAAATATGTGTATGTATATATATATTATATGTGTAACTGTGTGCGTGTGTGTTTACAGATATATAATAATAATAATAATAATAATAATAATAAGTAATAATAATAATAATAATGATTTTTAAATTTTAAATTTAAATTGATTTGAAATTAGTATTTGAATTGTTCTGAGAATTGGAAAGTTTTTTTTGCAGGTTGAGCATTTTGGAGCTTTTGGGGAAGCCTATATTTAGGGTAGGTCATGTCGAAATTTTTAAAAAATATACATATATATTTTGGATATTTGTGTTAAAATTGCTATTTTAAAATTACGGTGTTAAAATAAAGTATCATTTTAAATTTTAAAAAAATTCAATAGCATACTAATTAGTTGAGTTTACCGTAATTTGATTACGAAATTCTTGGACAGATAATTAAATTATCTGTGTTTCTTGTTTTAGGTACTCGTAGATCGAATTTAGAAAGAAAGACTATCTTGGAATTCGTGCGAGAAATTGATCGTAGGTCAAATTGCTGACGAGGTAGGATATCTTACCCTTTCCTTGTAGCCAATTTTGTTTTAATGATTTGGCCAAAAATCATTTAAAGAAAATGTATTTATAAAGCTTTGAAATTTACATGATTTAGAAAATATCACGATTTCGGAAATTAAAGGAAAAATATCCGGTTACGGATTTTTTTTGAAAAACAATACGGTATATTTTTATTATGTGAATCATATGTTCACATGAAATGTTGAAAGCTGGATTTGGTGTTAAAGTATACCGAGAGCCAGCACACACGTGCGAAGAGTGCACATCTCGATCGAGGATCACTCATTATGCTTCGGCATGGTGAGGGAGGCTCATACGGACCGTACACGAACTAGATGTATATAGGGACACAATTTGCATAATCACGATTCCACGTTTATGATTCGGTATTGCATTGACATACTTAGTATGATGGTTAAATTAAAATGTTGAAACATTTTTTAAAAGAATATCCTACTGGGCCTTTCGCTCACTATTTTAAAACTGGTAAACCCCCAGGAGAGAAGGCTGATTAGAAGATACAGGTGACGTGGAACCGACTGTGGACGACAAGGTCAAAAGACTTGAAGTAGTGATCTGTACTTTAGGACAAAGTATGTATATGAGCATTCCGGGACTGTAAATTCTAAACTTTACTATTGCAATTTCAGTTATTTTATTTTATCCAAGTATGCATCTGTGGGATATGGGTACCTCACCACCTGATATTGCGATAAAAATAGAAATACAAATATTAATTAATTTAAAATATACAAGCATAATTTATAAACAAGTTTAAAGAGTCGGTAAAGGGTAAGATATAAAAACTGACAGACTTAGGAATTTGAGCTTTCCTTTCTCTTATTCTTTTAAATTTTAATATCCGTCACTATCCCGACTTTTTGGGAAGTGACACCTGTCGATGTCCCGGGTTTTGGGACGTGACATAGATGTAGCAGGGAGAGGGTACTGACTAAATTTAGAAGCTTGGATATATTCTTTAGGAGCTTTAGACGAAGGTTTGACAAGAGCTTTGAAAGACTTAGAGAAGAAAGTGGAAGACTTAGTAAAGGCAGAATATGGGTTGAGGTGAGGAAGAGACTCTGATAATATTTTATTATAATCTGGGACATAAGAAATTTCATAGAGGTAATCTAATTTAGAGGAGGTAGATTTTCTTAATGATATAGAAGGAGGAATATTGATAGAGGCTATATGGGAGTTAGATTGAGAAGAAAAAGCAATTTTTGAGGAAGACATATTGACTGAAATTGGAACTAGTTTCGTAACGTAATATCTACAAAATATATGACTCTGATACCAATAGGGTTCTTACTGAAATATGAATCCAGGTACGTGACTTTGTATATAGATCGGAAAGACTTATAACCCAGAGGGTGGCTTCCTTGTATAGTTTCCAGTCGATATACTTGATCAGTTTAGAACTTATCAGAATTATAAGTTCACATAGGATCCTAGTAATCCACTTAATCTGCCTTAAACGCCCCCTTGGCTAACAAGCCTTACGACTCTTTGGGATTACTAGCAGATCATATGCTGACTTATAATAATCATAAATTCTATTACTTAGGATTCATATTTCAGTAGTAATAACTACTGACGATCGAAATACATATTTTCTGAATATTACAATTACTACTACTAGCTTTGTAAAGAGGTTTAGTGACTTATGATTTTTGAAAAGCTGATTTTATTATACAAAAAGAAAGTTCACAAGTCTTACAAACTAAGAGCAATGACCTTTGAATATATAGGTCTTCCTAAAAAAAAGTAATTTAACTCTAATTACAAACCTTACTATGGTTACAAGGACAATAATTCAAAAGAAACACACCTATCAGATAACTTTTTTAATACAAAATAAAAGATAAAGATAAAGCTAAAGCTAAAGCTAACTGACAAAAAAAAAAAAAAAAGACTAAAGTAATAAAAGCTAAAGTAATCAAAAGTTGATTTGATTATTTTAGGATAGGTTCATGGTTCGGACTCAGATTTGAATTTTCTCAAGCAGGAATATCAATTTAATTCTCTATCATCTAATTATCATATAATAATAAATCAAAAAACTACTTAACATAATAAATAATGTAAAATCTTTAAGTTGATATAGTGCACTCACTGTCCAAATTAAAAAAAAAAAAAACCAAAGTTGGTATAGTGCACTCATTGTCCAAATTAAAAAAAAAAACCAATAAAATAAAAGATAATCACAAAAATAAATATTATATTATAATTGACATGACAAGCTCTTCCAGTCTCTTTTGATTTATTAATTTATTTTGAATTATTTAATTCAATACAAAAATTAGAAGGAAAAAAAATCAAAAATAGATTAAGCGAAGAAAGGTTAAAAAATATACCTATAAAAAAAAAGAAATAAATTAGATAATATATTATACTTTTATTTTATAAATTGAGAGTAAGAATAACTAGTATAAAAGATTTAATTATATTTCAACTAGATTGATACTTGTTTAAAATTCTCATCCTCTATTAAATCTCCAACTCAATATTATTAAAAATAGGTAAAAATACAAAAAAGTCAAGCATAATATGGAAAATATAAATCAACGAAACAAAGGCAAAAATGAAAAAAAAGAAAGCTATGCAAAAATTAGAAGCTAGCTTCATAGAATCAAACTGTATCTATTATCTTGAGAGTAAGTTATAATTATGCTTTATTCAAAACCTCTAGTCAAAACCCAGTTGGAAAAAAATTAGAGGGAAAAAGAGTACATAATTACTACAAGCGGTTGGTTAATAAGAGAGTCGATAGCAGGGAAGACCTATCATATCACGATTCATATTAAGAGAGCAAAAATACAGGCAATTGAACTACCATTCTACATTCTAAAGAATAATAACATAGACCGACAACCTGTCAGCAGCATAATTTCCTTTTCTGTAGATGTGTGAGACTCGATAATTAATTTTGTCAAGATAGGCCAAGCATGGGACCATTTGGCAAGCTAACATATTTGCTTCGCTTTTGAAGCAAATCAACCGCATTGGTGGAATCACATTCAAACCAAAGGTTATACCAGCTAAATTGCTAAGCAAAATCCACGGTAGTGATGACGCCTATCAACTCAACTTCAGAGATATGTAAAATTCCAAGTGGTTTGGAAAAACATCCCTTGAAAAAACCCCTTTAAGTTCTGAAAATTCTGCCACATCCAACCATTCCAGGAGTACCATTAGCTGCACTGTCAGTGTTCATTTTGATCCACTCATTTGAAGGCGCTTTCCACTAGACTTCATTAATTTTGGGAGCCCTTTTGAGCCGATTTGCAATCTTAAATTGCTTCAATATCAATAAGTTTGAAATGGAGTTTTTCATAGTACTTGTATCCACAGCGTTCGCTTCCTAAATGCAGCTCCATAAGGGTACGAGAACTTGCCTCGATGAAGGAACCTTTGTCTTCCAAATGACCCAGATAGCTCACAGAACTCCAGCAAGCAATCTCTGTAAGTTGTAGACTTGCTTGCTCATACGCTTTTTAAAAGCCGATTTAAGAAGGCCATTGATATACGCATGTGTTATATACATAAAATTTAATTATTTTTATATTAAATATAAGTACATAGATTAGATTCGACTTATTAGATTTTAAAAATTAAAATCAAATATCTAATTGGATGAGTCAAATTACCGTTTAGATCTAATCCAATAATATTTAGATATCTATTTTTTTTTTTTTATAGATTAACTTAATTCAATTTGATACATTACATGAATGAATATTGTATCAATCTCTAGTTACAACGGACTCTTGGCGGAGGGAGTATTTTCTTCACCTTTCTTCATCCAAAACACAGAGTTGGATACGGGATCAATAACACAGATTTGCTGATTGTCAGATCTGACACAAATTCGTTTGTCGATGGGACAATTGGAGGAGGACGACGATTAGTCATTATTGTCTATAACATTTTTTATCTAAATGTTTATTGACCTAACTTATTTTTTTTTATTGAAATTATGAACTTAACGAAACAAATCACAAAACGCAACATTCCAAAGGAAAAGTAGGAAGCTAAGGGGTCGTTTGGGGGGTTGTCTCCAGCTTCTAAATTTTCACTTTTTTTTTTAACTTTCTTACTTTTCACTATTTATATCTCCAAAACGCTACAGTAAATTCCAAACTTTAAAAATTCATAACTTTTTGTATACAAGTCCAAATGAGATAAAATTTTTTTTAAATTACATAGAATTTCAAGAGGAACAAAACAATATCCATATTGATATTTTTTTTCTAAAAAAATTTTTAAAATTTTTTATTTTTTCACCTCAAACAGTTTTTTCTCCCAAACATATTCTCCAAAACAACTTTTTTCCAACTCAAAAATAACATCTCCAACACCTCTCTCAAACTCCCCCTAATAAAGTAGCAAGAGTGAGTGGCGATTCCTTCGGCTTATTTGCAATCACACTGAATTGGTAGGAGGATCCAAGGGCAGCAGTATTCAAGTCCAAAAAGAGTCACATGGGCATTAATTCCATTCTCGCAATTCACCTCAGGTCTTCAACACTGATCCAAGGAATCACATTTTAGGTATGGGTGATCTGGGTTTAAATTAAGGACGAGAGAACCAAGTAGAAGGATAAAGAGCTTTTTGCATTTTTTTTTTCGTTGGTTGTAATATATCAATCAGCCATTTTTTAATATCAATCAACATGATGTATGGTTGTTATACTTTTCCATTATAAGTACTTGGATTATTTCTATAAATAGCTGATAATCATAAATCTCCATTTAAATTGGTTTATATTTTTTTGAAATAGATCATTATGCCTCCTGATATATTGAATATAATTCAAAATACCTTTTTTGTTGAATTTTCATCAAAACGTAAAAGTTTTGTATTTAAATATAATGTCTTTAAATAGTATCTCAAATACATTTATTATTTCAGAATATTTTGAAAATAATTTTTTTTATTCACATTATATTTTCTCTCTATCTACTTTTGCTAATCACATCAATTTTTTAATTCTAAAATACAATTCAAATACGTTTACAAAATGTGTTTAATTCTTAATATACATTGTATTCAAATACAAAATAAATACTTTTCATCCAAATATAAAATATATTCAATGTATTGTATTTAAATATAATATGTTTACTAAACAATTTATAATTTTATAATGACATAACGTTAATTTATTTTATTAATAGGGTAAAAATTTATTACCATTTGATTTTGGACAACGCTGATTAAAAAGATGCATGAAAACAATTGTGGATTTTTCACACAAGATTACACATTAAAAAAAAAAGAAAAAAATTGAAAAAAAAAAAAAAAATCCCAAAACACAAAGCCCTCCGGTAACTTCGGTTTTTGTCGCAAACACGGTCCAACGCTGTCAAGGGTTGGATGCTCTGTTGGCTGGGTGGGATCAAGGTGCCAAGGGGAAGAAAAGGAAAAAATAGACGAAGTCAGTAAAAACATCAAATTCTTTCCTGTGTTTTATCTTTTCAACGGTTCAACCTTTTTTTTTTTTTTTTAAGTCGATTGATAAGAAAAAAAATTTACAAAAAAATTAACCCAGATTTTTTTTTTTCTCCTTCTCTTTTGATTGTATCTGCCTTTTGAAGTTCTGCTACATAAACTTGCCAGTCAATAGTTACAGCGTTAATGATAAGAACAATTCTATGGTGGGGTCGTAGTAAAAATTATTTACTGCTGGATTAAGATTGGATGGTAAGAATTAATAAAGGAGTATCAAAGTGAAATAAGACCTCTCAAATATGATTTAATGTTTAAAAATTTTTTTCCACAGAAAAATTCCAAAAAAAAAACAACAAATTCTCTAAAAAAAAAAAGAAAAAACCCCTCAACGACCGCCCCCTCCATCGGCATCCCCCTCCACTGGCTGTTCTCCGTCCGGAATCCATCCTCGGAGGTGGGATGGGTCGTACTTGGAGACTACCTTGCCCACGTGGTCCTTCACAGAGGATCGAGACGTGTCATCGGTTTCTGGGTTGAAGAGATGGTGCGAGACCGCGTCCTCCGTCAACAAGTTCCAGCACAAAAGCGAGGCACCCACCACCCTCATAGAGAGTTCGCCCGCCTTCGTTTTTGCTCCGTTGCCTAGCACGAGCACAAGCTCCCACTGCCCACATCGCTCGCTCGCCTTAGGTCACATAAAGGTCAAATCTGCTGCCATGCTCTCGCGCCCATGTCGGAATTCCTCGTGGCATCCATTTTGACTCTGTTGGCGAGTTTGGGATGGCAAGGAGGTGTTGGGATGGTCGGTGGAGGGTTTGTCGGATTTTATTTCTTACTTCTCCGATTACAGTTTTTTTTTTAAAATGTTTTTGAAATATTTTGTAAATTTTTACCATTTAAAATAACTTTTAATCAAGTGTAATAACTTTTATTATAAGTTAGTGTATCCTTTTAATTTAAATCATCAAAATCAATCAAACGATTAAAAATTTTTACTGGAGAAAAGTAAATTGCCCTCGTAATAAAATTCTCGTAATAATAACTAGAGAAGGAAAACGGAAAGAACACTCCATTATTACTCTCAACAACTAAACACCTTTATAAAATTTTCAGATTTAAGCTGTACAACTAGATTCTTTGATGATATTTTTCAGATTTGGTCTTTATCCATTACCGAAGACGATGGCTGTTGTTACCGGCATTAATGGCTGCAGAGTGGCAATAGAGAATTCTCCCCTGCTCCTCTAAACAACCAAATCCGTTGAATAACTTTTTATGATTGTTGGTTGCGAGTATCACCGGTAACAAGCAGGTTTTGTTTTTGTTTTTGTTTTTTTGTTTTTTTGGGCAGGGAAGTTTTATTGTGTGTGGGAGGGATTTTTTCAACTAAGTGGTCTTTAGTCTTTTCCGACCATTGGATTTCAATATAAGAATGCATAATTTTTACTCTATCAATGAAGTAAAATAGGCTTATCTCATAATAAAAATCCCTATTTAAAAAACTATATATTGCCAATTAAAATTAAAAGAAAATATTAACTAATGACAACTTATGAATTTCATGCAATAACATGATGTTTCTTGATTTTTAAGATGCACTATTTTATTTATTTTTTTAATTTTAAAAAATTGCTCCTTCAATTTGTTTTGTCTAAACTCTGAAATTTAGGTATATTTAAGGTCTCCTTTGGGGCAATTTTCAACTATATTTTATCATTTAATTCAAAACTCTCAATTTTATACCTTACTTTCTCTTTTTTTTTTTTTTTTTTCATTTTCAAAAGACTCCAATTTTAAAAATTCTTTAAATCAAAATAAGATGATTATTATGTCAAAATGCTTATAATAACAAGATGAATAAAACAATATTTTACTTTTTTTTTTTAAAGCATTTCAACTTTATACATTGTTTTCTATATCTTAGAACTTCAAAAAGCCTCCCCAAACACACATTAGGTTGTTTACATAAATATCCAAATTAGAGGTGTTAAATTGAAATATGCCTATATTTTTTAATTTACATTAACATCTAAAATAGAACTTATAATAAGGAAATTATCCTTCATAAGAAATTAATAATCAAGAAATAAAAAATTCATAAAAAGGAAATTTTTAATTTTTTTAATAAATAATGATATAATAAATAGTTGTATAATTGATATATTGTTTTTATAATCAGATTTTATATAAAAGGTAAATTTGACTTTGTTTATTTAATTTATTAAAAAGAAAATATTATAAAATTTCATAAAAATTAATCTATCTCATAAATATGTCATCAATTATATTAATAGTAATTCATATAAATTCTATGATTTTTTTTAAAGAATTCAAAACACTTTTTGTAATAATCTTTATTTATTTTTCATTGAGCCGTATAGATTTGATTTTTTTTTTTTGGAATTTATAGTGTTCAACATAAATAACAAGGTTTTTTTTCATAAAGAATTCATTAGTTTTTATATAAAATATGAGTCAATATTATTAATAATAATCAAATTTTGTTAATATGTGATTTTTACGGTCAGCATAAATAATTTTTTTTTACCGTAAAGAACATATTTTTTTATTAAAAAATTGAATGCTTTGTTTTACTATAATTTTTTTTTCATTTTAATTTTTTTTATCAACCTTTATTATAAATAATTGTTATGATATATTTATATTTTGGTCTAAGGCAGTAACTTTACAGTAAATATTTTATATTTATCATAACTCTTTTGATAAAGATAAAATATTATATTTAAGATTAAAACCAAAAGCTTTTGAGTTTATGTTTATGTTCAAGATTAAAATCAAAACTAATTTGGTTTTATTCAAAGTAATGATAAATTGTCAGCAAAAAATTCATTATCATAGTCTAAAAAAAAAAAGAATATAAGTAAAAGAAGAATGATGCAATTATAAAAAAATGGCAACATATAGATACTACGGAGATTTATTTTTTTAAAATAGACATGTATACAATAATAATAAAAAGCAGACATTTTAAAATGAGCTAAAATCTTGTATAATTATTTCAACACACATTTCTAATGAAACCTTCAAAATTCTATCTCTAAATGTCGTCCGAACAGGCCCTAAATTGTTTTGCAAATAATCTTATAAACCATGGTGATTTCTCTAATAATCCCGTATTATTTGATGCTGTCACCCACTCACCCTTTTCCTTCATTTTGTCCTTATTTTAGGCAACAATTTAGGTTGAAGTTTCCTCTTTTTATTTTTTTCAATGATGATCGTTGTCATTACATTATTTGAGAATAAAACAATTGAGTAGATTTTTCCCACAAGATTTTCATAAAGCTTGAAACCATTTTGAGAATAAAACAATTGTTGATTGAAACCATTTTGGTGGGAAAATTTATGCGGTATGGGCTCACTAGTCACTGCTCACATATCTGATAAGTAACACGGTGTGGGAGAAAAACTCAAACTGCCTACTTTAAAACTTGATATGAGTCTATTGCTTTACAAGATATGGATTGAAAGGGGTGGAAAGGTTTATTGCATCCGAAATATTTTATCGAATCATTAATATAATTAAGCAATTCAGCTTCGTGTCTCAAAATTTAACTTTTTTCATGATATTTTCATGTTAAAATTTTGACACGATTTTCGTATTTCAAAATATGATTTTTATTTTTATTTTAATGATATTGTCGTGTCAAAATTTGAGTACAGAATTCATATAAAAATACACTTAAAATAAAAATGTATATTTATATTTTATATTGTATTAAAGTAAAAACAAGGTAGAGTTATTATATATTGTTTCCATCCTCTATAAACAAAATAGAAAACAATACCAAATCAGTAGCAATTTGAAACTCTACGTGAGTTATTTACTTGGTGATAGTACACATTTGGCAGTACAAGTACAAATAAGACTAGTCTACAAACTAAACATAATGAAATTGTTAGGTCTCACCCATGTACACATTTTATAGCAAGTTAGCAACTTGCTTTGCTCCCCTACACTATCCACCACCCTAACTGATGCCGACCTTACCAACCCTATACTATCACTGTAGATACCTATCCTGAAATGAAAAGAAATTCAAAGCTGGAACTTCTTTACACAATGTAGATTATTGAGGAAATTATACTATTTAGATTTTTATCCTAAAACCACTTCTTATTTGATATTATAAAAAAAACAAAAATCCTGAAATTTTAATAGATATGATAATATTTTAAAAATGAGCTCTTTTGAAGTATTTCTTGAAAAATCCCTAAATTATTTATTTTTACTGGTCTTTTTTCTTATGTTTGTCTTGATTCTTGACATTAAATTCTCTATAGGCTTTCTCTAATTTTTAAATAAAGCAGAATCTTTATAAAATCTTGTCGTTTCATGCTTTTAATATTAAAACAAAAGTTTTATCAGAATCATTTATTTTTACTACAGATTAGAAGAACGAGTAATGTTTCCACCAAAAAAAAGAAAAGCAAATAATGTCATTCATTCTCACCTCCAAGAGAGCCATGTGACGCTCCTAACGCTCATGCGCATGGTGTTGTTATTGTTTTTTTTTTTTTTTTAACTTGTCTATTTCGTACTATCAGATATCATATATATATATATATACACGTACATTGAAATGTTAGCTGTCTACGTTTATTTTTGAGAAAGGCACTTTTGGAGCAAAAACAGTTATAATTTTTTTCCTAAAAGGAAAAAAAAAAAAAAAAAGGAAAAAACTGTTGAAAGTTTGAAATACAAGAAGGCCAAATTCCTAATATAATTTCTCTGTGTTGCCATATTGCAAGTGAGCAAGGAGAAAATTATGCAAATTTTGTGAAACTTTGTTTTTGCACGAAGAACTGCATGGTTGGGAATTGCAGTAGTGTCTGTCAAGTTTAATTGACCTGTAGTGAAGGTACGAGTCTCCATTTTAATATCTCCGAACTATGACCACAACAAATGTTAGTGCTATTTTTAAGTCTGTAACTTAAAGTTTAGTTGTGAATATAAGATTCAGAAAAAGCACCACTTGCATCCCAATATATATATTCCCCAAATTTTAAAGAAATTTTAAAAGGCTGAATTGAGAATTATTCCTGTAACTAACATGAATTATTTTAGAATTTGAAAAAAAAAAAACCTTAATATGCTTGATATGATATAAACAGGCTTTTCTTTTAGACAATTTCATGTACCGTGCACTACGCAACAATTGTGTTAAATTTTGGAGAGTGATTTACTACAAATTAAACGTTTAAGTTGCCTATCAATTGGAAAAGTTCAAGGAACAGATAAACGAAATATCCTTTTTAAACAGACACATAACGAGGCAAATAGGCAGAGCTCTAAACAAGCGGAATACGATGCATTAGTTCATGTCATTGGATTTCCAATCTAGTGACCATCTAAAATACCTTTTCAAGTCTCAGAATTAAGACAGACGAACAGGATACGCCAACATGAAGATTAAAAAACAGGATCAACTCACTAGTTCTGCTACATCACATGATTATTTCTCTATTTCAGTAACCAAAAACATTAAGTAATCCTCTCGGTTTTATTTCAGGCATCTTGGAATATCCACTGTTTTATTCAAGGAAAGCTTTCACAGCTTGGAAGGAGACTTGTACCAACCCCAAGGTTCATCAGAGATGTATTGGGTAACCTGCTTCACGCTCAAGTAGTTGTCAAGTCCCCTGTTGAAAATTAGAGGAAAATTAGAGTTATGACAAGAATAGCATCTCACGATCATGGAAAAGAGGAAACAAAACATTTAACACAACTGTCTTTCCTCGATAAGGATTGGACCATTTCAAATACAAACGCCAATGCCAATTCTGTACTACCATATGGCACGGAAAAGAGTTGAAACAGAAAATTTATTAATGCTATTATATTTTGTAATTACATACACAATAGCCAATGCTACGTCAAATACTATATCAAATTATTGTTCACATTATTAAGCTTTGGAACTTGTAAAATTAAACCTTTAATTTTACATAATTTCAAAATGGTGATGTTATAATTATTAAATGAAAATATCAGCACACCAGCCAATAGAAACTTGGCACCAAAGCTAGAAAAGGCCAAATTCAGCACAAAAAATAGCAACCAAAGTGCCAAAATTTAGCATTGGCATATTAATTTGGCACTAGGAGATACTCTCGGTGTATCGTGAAACCATTATATTTGTGTATTTCATGTGTAGCTGTGTGGTAGAATACATCTTTTTATGTGATTAACTCGACAGGGAGGAGAGATGGATTGTTATTTGTCAGTAACAAAGATTGTTTACGACTAAAATGAGATAAGGTTATCATACCATTCTCCTAGTTCACGCCCAAAACCACTTCGTTTATTGCCTCCCCATGGAGCCTGACAGAAGCATGGCTGTGAGCAATTGACCCAAACTATTCCTGCTTGGAATGCCTGTAGATAGCAAAATATTAAGCAACCGAATTATAAGGAATAATCTCTTGTAACTTGAAGTACAAAGAAGTCTTACCTTAGTGAAGCGCTCACATCTTTCTAGGTCATTTGAAATTACAGCAGAGCCTAAGCCGTAGCTGTAGCAGATTAAAGAAAATGTCACTATGAAGTTCCAAAATAAAAAAGGAGAACCCACCTTAGCATCACATTTCCAGGAAAAAAAAAAAGGGGGATAATCAATTAAAAAAATAATGGATATTCTCAGTTAAATTTATTATATTGCCGATAAAATAACAAAAATATCGATAACTCTTACCGTGTGTCATTTGCTAATTCAATGGCTTCATCTTCCGTAGAAAATGTTTTCACACACAGAACAGGTCCAAATACTTCCTCTTTCCAAATTTGCATGGAGGTGGTCACATCAGTAACAATGGTTGGTTCTACAAAGAACCCTTTCTTTAGATGCTGCAATCGTGGATTCAAAAACTTATATATGTAAAGTGACAAATTTTGAAGCAAATAGTCCAGAAATTAAAATAAATAAATTAACTTACAAAAAAAAAAAAAAAGAAGGAAAAGAGGCTAGAGGGGAGGGGGATGTGGATTATACCTCGGGACGAGCACCACCACACAAAATTGTTGCACCTTCACTTTTAGCTGTTGAGATGAACTTCAAGACTTTCTCATACTGAAGTAGAGGAACGAAGTGTTAGATAATACATCAAATATTATCTTGTGACAAATTTACGTTGAAAAGATCTTTTCTAATCACAAGTGATGATTACAAGACAAAAAGGGACTCATTACCCTACTAGTTATGGCAATCATCAACACTGGCGATGAGTATCAGTTTTCTTTCCAAAACTCTTGAACTAGTACATACTACTAGAAGTTCCCCCAGTGTTTTTTTTTTTTAATAATCGCCTGAAGGGTAACAAGATTATGGCACGGTTTTAGTAACAGAGATTGCAGACAAGTCATCATTCTTCCCATTACACAGAAACTACATTTTGATTGAAAATTGAATAAGAGATAACAGTCCAATTTGAAACATATAATAGTCAACAAAATTCAACATTTAGGCTTATGACCTTGTCATTTTATTTTTAATTTTTAAAAAAATTTTTTTATTAACGTCGAGCGACTCATAAAATGAGGCATAAATTCTTATGGCTTATCACCTGCCCTCCACTAACAACAGGGCCAAGCCGGCAACCTTCTTCTAGAGGATCTGAGATCTTTATATTCTTTATCCATTTTACAAGCTTGTCCAAAAATTCTGCTGCAATGCTTTCCTGCAGTAGTTTATAACAAATTAAAGTCCATTCAGAGACAATGGGGAAGATTCTAGAAAACACATGTAGGGTTCTAGTGCCACGCCCACTCAGGATACGTAAGAACATATAGACACATTGATCAATGTCATCTTGCAAAGACGATATCAAATATAAGCATCCAAAAATCAAGATGTTTCAGTTTCAAATCACAAATTACGACCATGTTATGTCCAAAGCATGTGTTCATGCTCTACCATGGAGGAAAATGTATGATAGGGAAAGGAACACAATACTTTGGCTATATTCTTACATGCACTAGAAGACGGGATGTTGCACTGCAAATCTGACCATTTGTCCAAAAGCAACCAAAGATGGTCCACTCAGCAGCTGGATGAATCAAATCACAGGAGTAAATTTGACCACTAAATCATCACGAGTTTAAAGAATTTCAAATTTGAATCAAGTTTTGCATGCC
Source organism: Antiaris toxicaria (assembly GCA_035233585.1). Classification (NCBI taxonomy): domain Eukaryota; kingdom Viridiplantae; phylum Streptophyta; class Magnoliopsida; order Rosales; family Moraceae; genus Antiaris; species Antiaris toxicaria. Next base: position 8,062,052 of record CP141155.1, read on the forward strand.
AAAATCAAGGTCAACTATCCAACTTCCAAGAAAAACACAATAAAAGCTTAAAATTATGCTTCAGAACGTACTTACCCTTGTCAAGGTCCACATCCTCAAAGACAACAATGGGGCTTTTTCCACCAAGCTCCAGTGAAACATTCTATCAAGAAATCACACAAAAGATTCTTGTATTTTTTATTTTTAAAAAGCAAGGGCCATTATTTTACACACACATATATATAACGTCAAAAATCAAAGTTTGACTCTTCAACATACCTTGACTAATTGAGCTGCAGCAGTCATAATCTTGCTCCCAGTAGCAGTGCTACCAGTGAATGCAATCTGTTGCATATTTCATTAGTTATTGAAGCGTGATTGCATTAATATACCACAACCAACAAATTTGTTCGCTTAAAAGCAGAGACATGTCACAGAAAGAGTTCTAATATTTTAATGGCATGATTGAACTTGGCAAAATTTCTAACGATAAAGTTAATAAAGATGGAAGAACCTTATCAACATGAGGATGAGATGCCAAAGGTGCTCCGGCTTCAGGCCCTAATCCAGTCAGAATATTAAGGATACCAGGAGGAAGGCCAACCTCTTGACAAACATCAGCTAGCTCCAAACAAGTTCTGGAATTGAAAACAAAATAAAAGGCATGAAAATTGTAAATAAAAATATAAAATTCCAAAAGTTCATAAATGTTAATAAAAACATACATAGACGACAATTCAGATGGCTTTAGAATCGCAGCACATCCAGCAGCCAAGGCAGGAGCTACTTTCCATGTAGCCATCAATAGAGGGTAGTTCCTTCAACATAAAATATAAACACCTTAGTAAGTACTATGCCATCATTTAGATTATTGTTTGATCTTTGATGCACTCAGAGAAAATAACCAAATATAAAATTGATAATGCTAAAAATATCATCACCCAATCCAACTTATAGAACCATTGATGAAAAATTACCACGGCGTGATCAACCCAACAACCCCAATTGGTTCCTTAAGAACATAACTTTTGAATTGCTCCATAGGAAGAGAAATAGGAGCCTTTTGCTTTGCATCTAAACCTTCAGCAAGGTCAGCATAGTACTCAAAACACCCGGCAACATCATCCTGGATAATGTACATAACCATGTAAGGCAAAATAACTAACAAGAAAAAGTAATATTTTGCATCTCTCAGTATCCATGTCATTCGACCCCTAAAAACGATCTTTTATCCTCAAGCAGGGATTCCACTTATATAGATAAGAAATGTTCCAGGAAAAATATGTGTACAAGAAAAAGGAACTAATTATAAGCAATGTATCATGTTTCTCATTACAATGTCCCATGCCGCTTCCTCCAATGGCTTTCCACAATCAATTGCTTCAAGTTTTGCTAGCTCTTGCTTTCTCTCTGTTATCTGTGAACGAACCAAAAAATTCCAACAAGTGAGGACATTCAACTCTGAAAGGCCGAAATAAAAAAAAAAATCAACCCAAGCTGAGGAAAACAGCAAACAAAAAACCCAGCAACACTCCCCTTAAAAACACAAATAACAAGTATGTTAGGTTTTTTAGTTGGCATTTATGGCAACAAAAAACCAAAATCAATTTTGTTAGTTGAGCTAGCATATTTAGAACAGTGTCACAAGTTATGTTGCAACACATGTTACATATCTGCATAGTTTGAAGTTCAAAAAGGAAGATTTTACAAGGTCTTGAAGTTTTGCTGGCGATTTGAAATTAAAAAAAGATTATTTAGAGATTCGAATAATGCTATAGATTTTAATTTGATTACATAGATAATTATGAGATTTTTCTAAAAAGGGAAATTCTAATTTAACTAGGAATCTTACTCTTAATTAAGTTTGAATTTTGAATTTAATTTGGATCACGAATCTATCAATGAGGTGTTTAGCTAGTGATTTCTTGATTTTTTTGTCAAAGTTTTAGAAAGTAGTTAGGATGTTGATTTTTTTCGTAAAATAAAATCTAAAGTTAGTGTTTCAGATTAGGTTAGGCGGTTTTCTTGTTTTCTGCAATATTTTGTTTTTTTCTATTTTAAAGCAAAATCAGTTACAGAACTGGTGACTAATTTCTATAATAAATATGTGTATTCTTTCATTATGGAATTCAAGAAAAATGATTATTTCTTATTCTTAAAAGTTACATGATATCAGAGTTAGGTTATGGATTTTTAATTTTGTTGAAAAACATTTGTTTTCAGCTACAGTTTTTTCATGAACACTTGTACACCTCAGCACACCCTGCTCGTACAATCGCTTGTACACCGTCCATACGCTGTTAATATATCGTCCTGTACAATAGCAGTTGTTCGTACAATCACGAATCCATATTTTCTTTGGATTGTCCATGCAATCATCTTTGTCTGTAGCTAATTTTCCATGACAAAGACGGCAATGAACAACGTGACAAGAAACCATACTTCCTCTGTAGATTCCTCTAAGATTACTCAATCGACGGCATCAACATCATCTCGAGAGTTTTTCTCGCAGATTTCTAATCAGCAACTTCACAATAAACCACTGAACTAGAAGAAGAAAAGCAGTGGAGAAGGACGTGCATTCCAGGCTGCAATTGTGGATTCTCAAGAGCATTAAGTCATCTCGGAAATGGTCCCATTCACAAAGAAGCAGGTAGAGCATTCATACACACTTTTTCAATCTCCAAAAACATCTGTAAATCGGTCTTTCTCTTTAGCTTAGAAAGGTAACTTTGTTATTTTTGCCTTCCTTAGTGTCTTACCAAATTCTGTAAATCTTTATATCATTGATTTTGGAGCGACCGATCACATGATAGGTTACTCAAAACTTTTTTCCTCCTATAGTTCTTGTATAGGCAATAAAAAGGTCAAAATTGCAGATGGTTCCCTTTCTACCATAACCAGAACAAATTTGTTCAACTCTCTCCTTCCTTAATTCTTCATAACATTTTTCATGTTTCGAATCTTTCTTGCAATTTATTGTCCATTAGTAAAATCACCCTTGATCACAAATGTCGTGTTAATTTTTTTCTATCATTTTGTGAGTTTTTAGGATTTGAGTTCGGGGAGGATGATTAACAGTGTTAGGGAGTATGGTGGACTCTTTTTTTATTTTTTTGAAGATGGACCCAACTCGAGTGGACAAGATATTGATATTTGTTTTAATTCTGTTTCTAATTCTAAGAATAGTGAAATAATGTTATGACATTATAAACTATGCCATCCAAGTTTTCGGTATTTAAAGCATTTGTTTCCAACTTTTTTCAGAAATAGAAGTCCATCTTTGTTCGAATGTGAGATTTGTCAATTTACTAAACACCATCGTCATTCCTTTTCTCCCAACCTCACAAAGCGTCTAAGCCATTTACAATGAACCATATTGAGGTTTGGGGACCTTGTTAGGTGTCTACAAATTCTTGAAAAAAAGAAAATCATTTATCACATTTATAGATAATCATACTCGATTAACTTGGGTTTATTTAATGAAAGAAAATTTTGATGTGAAAGCGGTTTTTAAAATTTCTTACACCATGGTGCAAAACCAATTTTGTGAACCGATTCAAATATTTAGGAGTGATAATGGCAAAGAATACTTTAACAAAGTCTTGAACAAAAACCATTTTTTAATACTCATCTTTAGGCCGCAGGGGGGGGGGGGGGGGGTGGTGTGGTGGGGAATTTAAGATTTGGGTCATTTATAATATTTTTAACTCGAAGATGTATTGCCTGCACTGTTAGTCGAAATTAAGAATCCAGTTGAAATCTCAAACATTATTGTAACAAATTTTTGTAAATTTGGTTCTTTAAATAATGAAAATGTAGGCCCATCCTTAATGCCAAAAATCGTGAACCCATTAAATCAAATAAGAAGAAAACAAGTACTAAGAACAGAGGGATAATACCCTTTAATATTGTCTACTCATGAAGGAATACAACTCAAGGAAAAAAGTCGGCTGATCTTCCACACTGGAATGAGTCCACAAACCTTCCAGGTAATACTCTCATCGAGCCTACACAATTGGTCCCATCTAATTCAGGTCTTTGTCCTAAGTCCACGAGTCCTAAGTTCGCGTTTAGTGAGTCCATTGATTCAAATATTCCCATTGCTGTCAAAAAAGGTATAAAGTCATGTACCAAACACCTTTTGTCCAACTATATATCATATGAAAAACTCGCATCCAATTTCCGTGCTTTCACATAACAAATGTCTTGTATGGAGATTCCTAAAAGTGTGCAGGAAGCTCTAAATGTTCCCAAGTGGAAGGAGGTTGTTTTTGAGGAGATGAAAGCTCTGGAGAAGAACCAGACATGGGAGATGGTGGACTTTCCTAAAGGGAAGATAGCCATGGGTTGTCAATGGGTGTTCATAGTTAAATATAGTTCAGATGGATTGCTTGAAAGATATAAAGCTAGGTTAGTTGTCAAAGAATTTACTTAAACCTATGGCATTGACTACCTAGAAACCTTTGTTATCGTAGCAAAATTAAACACAGTGAGAGTGCTTTTGTCACTTGCAACAAATTTTGATTGGCCCTTATAGTAGTTAAATGTGAAAAATGCCTTCCTTAATGGAGACTTGGAGAAAGAGGTATATATGGATGCACCCCCGGGATTTGATGGGAGATTTGGTTCGAATGTGTGCAGACTGAAAAAATCCTTACATAGGCTGAACCAGTCACCAAGAGCTTGTTTTGAGAGGTTTTCTTAGTTTGTTAAAAGCCAAGTGTATACTTAGGGAACACTTGATCATACTATGTTCGTGAACACTTATAGGATGGGAAGATAGCTATATTAATTGTTTATATAGATGACATAATCCTCACTAGGGATGATTTGCTCGAGATGAACCAGTTGAAGAAGTCTTCTGCATCAGAGTTCAAGATCAAGGATTTGGGATCTCTAAAATACTTTCTCAAGATGGAGGTAGCTCGGTCAAGGAAGGGAATTGTTGTTTCACAACGAAAGTACGACCTTGATCTACTTAAGAAGACTGTGATGAGTGGATGTAGGCCAACAGACACCTTAATTGATCCCAATCAGAAACTTGGAGATGACAAGGAAGGCGATCCTGTTGATGCATCTTGGTTTTAGAAATTGGTAGGGAAACTAATTCACTTATCACATACATAGCCAGATATTGCATTTGTCATGGATCTTGTAAGTCAGTTAATGCATACACCCTACAATAAACATCTTGAAGTAACCTATCGAATCCTGAGATATTTAAAAGGTACACCAGGCAAAGGTTTACTCTTTCAGAAGAATACATAGCAAAACATTACCACCTATATTAATACAGATTGGGCAGGTTCACTTACTGACAAGAGATCTACTTCAGAGTATTGTACTTATGTATAAGGCAACTTGGTCACATGACGGAGTAAAAAACAGAATGTAATTACAAGAAGCAGTGCTGAAGTAGAATGGTGTGCTATATCTTGTAAAAGTCTATGAGATGTTATAGTAAAAGCGAATACTAGAAGAGTTGAAGATACCAATGAACCAATGAAACTGTATTGCGACAACAAGGCCACCATTAGCATTGTACAGAATCCAGCACAACATAATCATATAAAGCATGTGGAGATTGATAGGCCCTTTATAAAGGAGAAGATTAACAGCAGAGCTATTTGTATGCCCTTTGTTCCAACAACCTAACAAATAGCCGATATCCTAACAAAATGATTGTTCAAACCTAGCTTCAATCTTCTTGTTAGTAAGTTGAGCATGATTGATATCTATGCACCAACTTGTGGGGAGGTGTCGAAGTTTTAGGAAGTAGTTAGGATGGAAACAATTAGGATGTTGATTTTTTTTTCTATAAATAAAATTTGGAGTTAGTGTTTCAAATTATGTTAGGCAGTTTTCTTGCTTTCTGCAGCATTTACATTTTTTCTATTTTATAGCAAAATTAGTTATAGAATTGGTGACTAATTTATACTACAAAAGTGTGTATTCTTTTATTATAAAATTCAAGAAGAACAATTATTTCTTCTCAAAGTTACATTTTTTATGATAATATAGCAGCTTTAAATATTGGATATTTTGGGAGAAAATCGGTTTTGTGTTAAAAACATATTCAAGATTTGAATTTTAAAGTGTTAAGAGTCCATGTTGTTACATGATCTATAACAAGATAAAATTCAATTTTAATTCGAATTGGAATTTGAGCTAGACAAGCTATGGATAATTAAAGTACCTAATTACAAAATATTTGACATGGATTTTAGAGCAATATTATGCAAATTTGAGACTATTGTTATTTAGAGTTTTTACGTCTTTCAGGAGAAAGATTTGAAGTCTTTAAGAGGAAACAAATACAGTTGAAGAGAGTTCAACGAAGCTTGCAAGGGGATACCGTAGAATAGATTTAGTGACTAGGTGTAAGATGACCAACGGTAATAATGAAAAGGGAGTCTTTAGATTGCATAAGACTATTCGTGTTCGTAACCGTTTAACATCTAATGAATTGTTTAAGGAGTAGGGAAACCGAATCTTATAAAAAGTTGTCAATGTTCCTTATTTACTTTGCTTTTAGTAATTAGGTAATTGGATAAATTAAGTAAACTTGGTAAATAAGCTAAAATTGGATCTAACAAAGCATAATCTGATACGTGACACACAGTATCACCAACTTACTCGGAAAACTTCATCCATGTTGTAATCACCTATATGTATACGCCATCCTATCTCCTGTGTCCTTTGGCTATAGCATAAATCTCAGGATCTACTGCTAAAACGGAAAGGACTAGACCCAATTCTACTAAAAAGGGAACTCATTTTCACTTCCACCACCACAAATCCAAGGCCACACAGTCCGTTGACTGGCATAAACCTCAAAGCGGGGCTCTGAATTATCAAACCTCGACTTCTATGATCTCTACTTCAACCACAAAACATGAAAAAGGTACAGCAGATTACCTTAGCAGCAATAGCACGGAGGTACTTGGCACGAACAGCCCCAGGAGCCGAAGCCCAATCGGTCTTCCTCGCAAGGGCTCTTCGAGCAGCGGCCACCGCAAGCTCCACATCTTCTGAAGTGGCCGCCGGAATGTCCCCTGGACCACAATCCCAAAAAAAAAAATCATCTTTACTATTTTCAGTTGACATAGTATAAGTAAGAAAAAAAAAAAGAGTAATCAAAAGATCCTTTGATCTTCATTTTCAGATACTCCCGACCTGTTTGGTTGCTACGAAAATGAAAAGGAAAGTGTAATGATACTAAGTCTAAGTAAGTATAAGATCCACTTTCCGATTCTTTTCTCTTTACTTCATCGATTTTGTCACCGATTCAAACACATCAAAAGCGAATTCAATCGGACAAAAAGCAAAAAAATTGCATCGACAGTGAAAACTTGTCTAGTAAAATCGAAAAAAAAAAAAGAGAGAGAGAGAGACCAATGATTTCTTCATTAGCGGGGTTGACGACGGGGATCCGCTTCTTGAGAGCTGGCTCTGTCCACTGACCGTCGATGAATAACTGCCTGCTCGGTATCGGAATCGCCATTTTTCTTCCTTTTAAGCTCCCTTTCCTCCCTCTCTCTCTCTCTCTCACTGTGCTCTCTGTTTTATGATCCACAGCACGGATTTTTATGGGCTCCCTTATGATATAATAATCATTTCCATCTAGGTAATGATTTTTATAAATTATTTTCTTGATTTTCCCTCGTGATTTTCCCTATTAAAATCCTCCCAAATTCGTGTGTTACATCTTTTTCAAGTAGTAATTAGGTTCGTTTGGATGCCTTTTATAGATGTATTTTTTTTAGATTGAGAAAAAGTTATTTTAAGAAATATATTTAAAAAAATTATTTAAAATAAAAAAATATAAATTTTTAAAATTTATTTTTTATAAAAAAAATTAATATAATTATTATTTTATTTTTTTATTAAAATTTTATATAATTTAAAAAAAATAATTTTATTTAAATTTGTATTTTTAAATTTATAGAGTTTTAGCGTTTAGGATTTATTAAAACGTTCTCAAAATATAAAAAATGTAACGTGGGACGTGGCGTTTCGCTTTTTGCTCTTCTTCGTTTTCGTTGGCTTTTTCTATGAGAAAAATCGACTTCACTTTTTTCATTTTTGTGTGAGACTTGGAATTGTGTCGTATTGTAACAACGATTTTTTTTTTTTTAGTCGTATTGTACTAACGTTGATATCCTAAAAAATAACTTAATACTAATTTCCTTAAAAAAAATAATTTTAACAATTAAATGGTTAGAATATTTAGAGTAATTAAAAAAATATTAGTTTGAACTTAAAAAAAATTCACACTTGAAGTAACTTTTGAACTTGCCCACCAAAAAAATCCCTGGGCAGAAAGAATTTAAAACTAATTTCCTTAAAAATAATTTAAAAAATTAAATGTTTAGAATATTTAGAGTAATTAAAAAATATTATTTTGAACTTTTCAAAATAAATTTACACCTAAACTTTCGAACTCTAGCCAAAAAAAAAAAAATCCGACTGTTAGAGCAATATAATGTCAAATTAATATACTAATAATAAATTTTGATATTTAAATAAAACAAATGTCATCTAACATTATTCTTTATAATAAATGTATCAAATAAGTCATATGTTTTTTTTTTTTGTGTGAATGTTTTTGAATAATTTGTAAAATTAATAATTAGGTTAGATATGTTCTATAATTGTTTTGTGTATCTTTGATCTTAACCACCTAAAAATAATATGATGGCTTATAATTATGGAATTCATTAATAGAATAGGTTTATTCCATTATAGAATTTCCCTTACATTATTAGGTTATTAGTAATTTTTGTAAGTTTTCCGTACTTTATTATTGTCCAGTTTTTGTTTTGGCTGGAAAATGTAGTCCAGATTTAGCAGACTTTACGAGGGTGTTTGGTTTTGTTTCCAAAACTGATTTTACGATTCCCTAGGAAATCGATTTCAAAATCGGTGTGAAATTGTGTTTGGTTTGTTTTGTTTTTGAAAACAGATTTCAAAACAAATCTAAAATCGCCTTTGCTCCCAATGTAAAATTGAAAACGATTAAAAGTCGTTTTCTCTGATTTCATTTTTCCCATTTCTCTCATTTCTCTGATTTAATTATTATGGTTAATTAAGATTTAATTGATATAGTAATTACTTAAATATTATGATTATTAATTTTTAATTCATTTTTCAATTAAAAAATTTTATTAATTTTTAATTTTTGGTATTCATAATAAATTTTTTTTAAATCAAACATAAATATGTTTTTATAGAATACTTATAAAATGACTGGTTTTCAAAAATATAACCAAACACAGTTTCACTTTTTTGTTTCTCAAAACATACATTCAGAAAATAAAACCAAACACAATTTCAGAAACGTTCTTAGAATTGTTTTCAAAACGATCTCAAATTCAGAGAATTTGAAAACATAACAGATTTCAAAAACAATACCAAACGCTACCTATGTTTGCACGTTATTTGTGGATCTCAATCCGACCGTCAACGACCAAATTAAGCCCGAGTTTCAAATTAAGAAAATCTGAAATATTCCGCATCTTTTGTACTTTCTTTTTATTTTGAACTTTATATTAGACAAACGAGCACTTGTTAAAATCTGTTACGCATTGTCTTTAAAGGTTATTTTTACATTTATAAAGAATTATTAGTTCAGATTGTGTAGTAAATTATACCCGTACACAACGGATTTTAAAAATCGTTGCCAAACGACAAAATTGGAGAAACATTATTGGGCAATTCTACACTGAGATCATATTGCTTTACCTTATTAACGAGGAAAAATTATTTGACCATCCGATCGAATTTTAACGGCTATGATCCAAATGACGTACCAAGATCAGTAGACTCTCAGACACCTGATTATATTAAAAAAGAGAGGAAGTAAATATTTGGTAACCGTTTTTTTAGTGCCGTAGCATTTTAACGTAATATAATTTTACACCAAATGTAAAGTTTTATATTCAAATACAATCATTTTCAACAGTATTACGAAAATAATTACTATTTAAAGGTTTTTTAAAACAATCACATCAACTTTTCAATTTTAATTTTTTATCTCTATTTTTACCAATCATATCCATTTTTCAACTATAAAATACTTTTTATCCAAACACACATTTCATTTAAATACAAAACAAATACTTTTCAACCAAATACAACACTCAAAAAATAAATTATATTCAAGTGTAATAAAAACGCAATGTGTTTGCCAAATGACCCAGAAAATTTTTTTTTTCCCCTTCCTCTTCCATCTTCCAAAACACAACCCTCGTGATGGCTTTCGTAGTGATCCCGACGAGGCCACAATGGCAATGGTGATAGTGTTATCGACAGCCCTCGAAAGCCATCAATGATCTAGAAAACAACACATCTGGATGGAAAGCTACAACCTGATGTAGAGGCCATGGGGTTGCAAAGCACTTGGGTTTTTGACAGATTTTTCTTTGTATTGCGACTTGGCGGCGAATGGCGATTGGGTCCAGATGATTTGAGCAGTGACGGCTCGTTGACGACGGGAACGAATCATATTTTTCCTGTTTTTTAGGAGGTGTGTTGGGGGATGTCTGGAAACAAAATTTTTGGGTTAGAAAAAAATTGTTTTGAAAAATGTGTTTGGAGTGAAAAAATATTAAATTTTCAAAATTTTTTTAGAAAAAAAATATCAATATAGATATTATTTTATTTCTCTCAAAATTCTATGTAATTTAAAAAAAATCATTTTATTTGGACTTGTATATACAAAGTTATGGACTTTTAAAGTTTTGAATGGATTGTAGTATTTTAAAAATATAAAAAGTAAAAAGTGACAAAATGTTAGAAAAAAGTTAGTTTTGGAGATGTCAAAACAAACCACAAACGGGGCCTTATTTTTCCCAATGCGCTTGCGGCTTCGAGCTGATTACCGGTAGGAACGAACCCCAAGCTGATGGCATCGATGCGAGGTCGTGACTTGGAAGCAGGCGACTCACTGTCGACCGCGCATTCTCGACAACTCCAGGTCAGTCCCCTCCTCAGCTCACAATTCCAGGCCAGGCCGCGCGTCTCTCTCCTCCTGCTTTCTCTCTCTGCCGTGATTGCCTCACCGTGTCTTGAACTCCGCCTTCCCTCATGATTTAACCAGTGGGTAAACGATGGTTCCTTTGCGGTGTGAATCACCGCTCATCCGCTGGTAAGTGAGGGCTGCCATTTTTTTTTTTTTTTTTTTGTATTCTTATCCTCTGTTATTTATTTATATTTATTTTGTTGTAATTCTATATGAGTTGATCTATCATGTGTAAATAACCGTTTAAAAAACATCCAATACTCAAAAAATTTTTCTCTATTAATGAGATAAAGAAATAGGGTCTTATTGTAGAATTACCTAACATAATTTTATATTGACAACATAGTTGTATTAAATATATATTTTTTACAATACAATAATTTCATAATAAATTAAGTTGCTACATACATATGTATACATATGGTGATTATAAACATAAAATATAGAGTTTTATTCGCTCCACTCGAGTTAGAAACAAATACATGTGTATATATATACACATACATATGCACGTATATATTTTCTTGTAATAGCCCACTCAAAATTCGTAGTAATTTTATAAAGACATTAAAAAAAAAAAAAGGAAAGAAAAGGAAAAGAAAGGAGTGAAGAGCCAAAAAAAAATGACTTCAATTATAATGAAAGGCTCATTTGTTGAATAATATAAAATTATTAAAAAAATGATAAAAATCAAACATTAAAAATGAGAAAAAAAATGGTATACTTAGAATTTCCCCAAATATGATAATATCATATTATAAGTATAAACGTGGCACAAAAAAACACTCTCATATTCTGTATGAGTTGGACTGCACTGCAAGACTCATATTATGCATGCATTTTTTTATTTGAATAATTGTTTATTAATTATTTTAAAAAATTTTTAAAGCATAATGAGGGTTTTTTTTAAGCTCCACGAGTTATTAACTCCAACTCAAGATCTCCCACTAAATCTATAATAATCCATGCCACTCGACCAACCGGTCATGGATTTAAAGCATAATGAGTTAGAACTTGGTCCATGTCTCTTTCAAATGCGTTTTTCTACCCTACCAAACCATTCATCCTCCATTCCCACGTCACGAACCACTATCAATAACTCAAACTTTATGATTTTTTTTTTAAGAAGAAAAAAAAACTTTATTATTTTGTTTAGGAAAAAAAATTTAAACTCTATGACTTCAAGCATAAATAAATAAATGAAATCCTGACTCTAATGATTTCAGTTGCATAAGACTGCCTTCAAATCCCTTAAAAAAAAAAAAAGACTGCTTTGAAATCCTTTCACACCCACACTGGCTACTGATTTCTTGTCTCCTCAAACACTATAAAATTCCAAGATGTTCACATGGTACTCTGTAATTAAAAGGGTTAATTTGTTTTTACCGCACTAATTAAAATAATATTACAAATAACAATAATCTAATTGTTTTTTTAATCATTGTCACATTAATAATCACTATAAATTATTATTCTAAACATCAGCATTTATTATTATGATACTATCTTAACAGATGAAAAAGAAAGAGTTTGATTAGGAATTTTTAATTTCAAAACCTAAAAGTGGTTTTAATTTATCTTAAAAGTGGAAGCCGTAGACCTCCACACTATAAAAAAGAAGTGTATGTCTAATTCATATCATCAGGCAGTCAACATTAAATTTCCTAATGGAATGATGCCAACACCCTAAGAAATAAGAACAGATATAAAATAAAATAAAATATTTAAAAAAACCACTAAACACATAAAAGTGTTTTTTTTATTAAAAAAAAGTTTTTCTTTGTTTTTGGGTTTTTTGAAAATTTTTTCTTTAATAGTTTTTTTTTTGGGGTCATTGTTCTAGTCAAAATTGAAAGGTGATCTTTTGGTGATATGAATTTGACACATATTCAAAATGTGTTGGTTTATTTTGAGGAGTTTAAAATTGTTGCTAAGATAATGTATTTTCTATATAAACTCAAACATATATATTTTACTTTTTTTTTGGTAAAAATATATATTTTACTTTTATAAATTATGATCTGATGTGATAGTAATAAAAAAAAAAAACTTAAAATATTCATGAAATACAATTATTTTTTAGCCAATTATCATATCTCTTAAATCGCCATGATATGGACAGAGTCATAACAACCGCAATATAACCACTCCTAGTCCTATTTACCAAAAAATAAAAAAAAATAAAAAATAAAAAGACAACACCTAGTCCTTATTATCCTTGAATTCCAAGCAAACTCCTAATCCAGGTATTTATAAGCCTCTTCTCCAATCAAATATCTCATCTCTTTTTTCACAATTCTTCTTCTAAATTCATCATGTCAACCTATGGCTGCGAGGTATGGCAACCGGACGAAAGTAGTAATGCTTCAACGTCGCCGAACCGCGAGTTCTTGATCGATGTTTTCGCGACATACGTCACGGTAGCCGACGACGACCCCTCAATCTCGACGAGCTACTTGAGGTATTTCCAATTCATGGCTCAAAGACAAGTTTTGTTAGACAACTCCACTTCATGGTCGACCATATCCAACATGCTTTCTCACATGTTGATTCCTTTCCACGCTCAGCCGTCCATGATCCAAAAGATCTCAACTTGTGCCCGTGAAATCGCTAGTCTCCCCGGTAATGCCGGCTCCAAGACTATTCCGTTGGTGGTGTCGCTCGTCATCGGACAAGAGGGGGGGGAGGAGGAGGAGGAGCCGGAAGGTTTTGATGGCGTGGTGGCGAGGGAAAGAGCGCCTGTGGCTCAAGTGTTAGAGAGGGCGAGTATTGAAGGTTGTTGCGTGATATGTTTGGAGGAGATTTCTCCAGGGTGTGAAGCTTCTAGGTTGCCTTGTTTGCACTTTTATCATGAACGTTGTATTTTGAGATGGCTTGAGAAGAGTAATCTTTGCCCATTGTGCCGATTTGAGCTGTCCTTGGATGTTTGTAATTAAAGGATTAATATGTTTATGAGAAATTCTTCGTGGAAAGATAGCATCTTTAATCAAAATTGGAAATTTGTTTCTTAAGATAGAAGAATATGCAGATTTAAGCATCTACCTTATTACAATCTCCAATCTTTTACTGAAAAGACAAGGAAAGAACACCTTTTTTTATTTTTTATGTTTGCTTTTAGAAGGAAAGAATAATATTTAGACAAAGTTTGTTGAAATTCAGGCTTCAAAAATTAATTTTTTAGGTAACAGAAATTATGGTCATTAGTTCATAGCAGAAGCAAAGTAGTTGGCTAATAAACTAACCAATCTGAAGGCAAATTTTATATCCTATATGTCTGAACAGATTCATCAAGAATAAACTTGACATGAATTTTGTGGAGTTCAGGGTCACTTCTTGTATACGAAGTATTGCCAAGAACCATCCTGGCTTTTTCACATAATTAGTACTAGTTTAATAGTTTTCAGAATTAATCAAACCTCATTAGTTAGACTAAGGCTAAATAGTCGTAAAGAGCAAACTAGATTCTATTCCTATAACTTTTTTTTTTTTTGTCGTTAATTAAAGTAAGATCATTTCTATTTATGTTTTTGGTAAAGTCTTTAGTTGTTGTTGAGATCAAATTTCGTATTTCATCTCTCACCATACACGTACAACACATGTCATCGGAGAATATAGAACGGAGTATAATATGACAACCTTCAGAGTCCAAAACAAGTTTCCAAATGATTCAGTGCACTAGTCGCAAAGTAGTAGCAGACTAGCCTCAGACAAGCTGCCAGATGACTCACTGGATCAGTTTTCAGAGCGCTTCCTGAGTGACCTGCCAACCAATCACAGTGAGTCACAATTTAAGATTCCAAGGATTATGTGGATTTTGTCTAGAATTATCTATGTACGATTTTAGAGATTTGGATAATCTTCCAAACACGAAATATATTTGGATTTATCCCATAAATTCAAATATATAAAATTCAAATAACAAGATCTTATTTTTAGAATATTTGGATAAGCTAGAATCTTATTAGATTCAAATTTCAAATACGAATCCCACTCGTGAAGGATTCACTAGCCGCCACCAGTTCCTATAAATACCAAACATCCTCAAAATTGAAGGGCATACTCACATATACACAAAGAATATACTGCAATTATTAGCCGCCCAGAATTTTCCGGCAACAATCAGCTGTGACTTGTCATCAACTCATCCACAATCGTGATTCCAAATGTTCTCCAAATTTGTCATATCAAAGAATCCCTTTCTTCTTCTTTATCTCATTCTTACATATCAGCTATCATGTATACATCACATCATACATAGTGAAGGTTCTTAAAGCGTCAAAGAGGATATAGTCTATGAGATTACAGGTGAACTTTTATAAAAATCTATGCCTCTTTATGTGATGCCACTTAGTATGAAAAAGTTACAGTTGTGGAATCAGAGCTTATTTAATAAATTCATCTCTTTAACTTTTCGTCTCATCATTTCATCATTTCATCACTTTTTTTCATTGCATCTCTTTTCATTTCAACATTTCAACATTTCAGCATTCTTTATTTCATCTTTTCATCCATTACATCTTTCATGTCTTTAACTTAGCATGCACACACTTATTTTTCGTACTTTATTTTTTTCATTCATCTGCAATACGTTAGATTAACTTTAGGTGATGGATCATGCTAACAATCAATGTCAAATTGGTCACTGGCCCTCAAAACAAATCATTAGTAGATTTCGCCATCCTTTGGTTAAGAAATTGGATCTCGAATGTCTTACAAAACTCTTATGGAAAAATTTCAAGGTCAATAATAAAGAACAAGGAGTAATAGGGATGGCATACCACATTTCTCATCTTCAACAGTTATTGTTATTTGACACAACTACTCAGAGGTTCATCGACGACCCACCATCTTAGACTCGTGATTGATATCGCGATTGGTGACTTTTATTGATTCTGTAACCAGCCACGGCCCGGCATATTTGCCCCAATAAGTTTCTTCCAGGTTGCATGGAACGACTCGACAGACGTCTGCTAGACATTAATTATCTCCAATCACTAATCGTCGATGTCTCTAATCATTAGTTGTTGACATGTCCAGTCACCAATCACTGTCGGTCAGACTTCACCAAGACAACTTCATAACACCAGGTCGTTTCTATCCTATCATTATTTGATCATGCTATAATCTTCCTCAAGTTTAATGATTTCTCTTTTTAATGTTTTAATTTTTGGCTAGTGATAGAATTTTCTCGGGAATGCATGACATCACAAAGCCCAACGAGCTCTTTTGATGACTCCCTAGCAAGAGGTCAACACAAGTTACTAATGAGTTGTAACGACTTACGAGATGCCGACGAGTCACAATGACTTATGCACGATTGACGAGTCAAAATGACTCAGGCCTAAATGATAGGTTTATGCTACTCGGAGCTTGTAAATGCTTTTCATCAGAAGCATAGGTTTCTAATTCCCTATCAACGGGATGCCATGCCATCAATGTTGACATAACTATCTTGGTTAATTCTTCATAATCTTGATTCAATCATGTTTCAACCTGTTATAGTTTGATATTTCTTCTTCCATATATTTCATATATTGGCATGATTATACAATGTTCATGGTTGCCTCACGAGTCTCTCGACACACGAGTCGTAATAGCCACTCTCGATCACCTCGACTCACTAGTCTCATCAACAACTCTTGGTCACCTTGAAACACGAGTCTTATTTAGCGACTCTCGAATTCCACATGGTTTCTCAAGTCTTACAAACAACTATGAATCATAGGGTATATTGCATAATCCACAACACCTTTTGTTAACTTACGACCTAATCATTTGATGTAAAGCTGTCAATCGAGTTACAGTAGGGAGTAAACAAGCAAAAAATCCTCCCATCTTGGGAGTGGGAGAGTTCGTAAGATGTAAACTGCTAGTATAGATTGTTTGGTTCAAACTAAACCACACTAAGGACTGGTCTCAATGAAACTCCTTAAACTGCTGATGAACCATACGATCGGTCGTAACCTTGTTACAGGGTATTGATCACCCATTGCCTGTATGGGTCCTGGTTTGGTTATTTAAATCTACGCCAATTTAAGGGTGACCATACCCTCGACAAAAAATGCACCCCCCCAGAGTATTTTTGCAACATGTTAAAGTTGAAGGAGCACCAATTACAAAATCACGGTAGTAGTGGCAGTCCCTGTATGAGGAAGTAGTCCCTATGCATGATAGGTGCCTTACTTAAAAAGTTATATCATCTTAGCCTCTAGCCTAAAAGCTGGCAATTACGTTGCAATCGACCTGATAAATCGATGCTGGTCTCTAGGCTATAGTTAACTCTAGTGTTGAAGTTGACGCCATAGTCGAAGCAGTCGATTTTTCAATGACTAAGGGATCCAACAAATTTTTTCTCTTTACAACAAATATTATCTGGTCTAGTGCAATGGAGAGTTAACCAGTGCGTTCTCTTGACAGTTACACTTAGATAATGTAGATGTGCAACTGTCACAATTCAATAAGAAACTCGACACAAGGTAGCAATGTGGTAGCCACTAACGACTTGCCGTCAAGATGTCAATGCCATGCCTATAATAGGCCGACAAGCCACTTAGTTGACTCTGTACATGACTTAGCTACCACTTAGCAGTTAGTAGTGACTCGCCAAACACTTGGTGCATGACTTATTAACAAGAAAAAAGAATCACAAGTTACAAAGTACCAACAATCTTTGAAATTGCTTACCAATTCATCAAATCGGGAGGCTCAAATCCTAATCCCCATCATTTGTGATTATTTTCTCTACTCAGTATCAACATGCCATTTGGCCTTAGAGCTGACAATTTCACGAGCATACACACGGGTAAACCTAACCTCAAGGTTGAAGACAAGAATCAACTCACATAATGAGTTCACTTGGTCACATTAAGTCATCCTCAAATCGAGAACCATGAAGACTCTGTGCATTAAGAATTGATTCAACTTTTGTACAACAGCCTAATCACTAGCTATACACATATGTATAGAAGACTACAAGGTAAAACCTGTGGATTCACAATACCTATTCAATACTTACTCAGTAAGAAGTGACTCTCACTTTAGTCAAGTCAGTAGTCACATCAATTCTCACCTCACGAGTCGATCAATCATATTGACTCCCACGTTATTTTGTTATAGCTACCCATGAGTCATTTGACACACAAGTTGTAATAGTGACTGTTGGTCATTCTAACTCTCGGGTGTCGTCAAAGTCTTATAGATGGCTCATAGATCATTAAATGTATGAGTCGTAACATCAACTCTTGGTCACTTCAACCTACGAGCTTTATCGATGACTCACGAGTCCTACATTGACTCATGAGTTTTACATTGGCTTATGAGTCCTGTCACTTCCCCGTGTAAGTCAATGATATCATGAATATCCCACTTATCATCCATGTTTGGATACAGTGCATATCGACAGCTTAATAAGCCGTTAGTTAACTCGAGTTTCATGGCCCACTTACCAAATGTCACCATTTATGTCTACCAGGGATATATGTTCACCCTTCAGGACTACTTGTTAAATAATTCTAACTAACAAGTTAACCCTAAAGCAATTGCATCAACTATTTACATTACAAGCCGACTACGAGTCATATGAACATGACATAAAAAACCTAGTCTTATAGGCACAAAATCAAGATGTTCGAAATGCAAAAGTTCTACAACCCATCAATCCGCAGTATCATGCCCACCAAAGCAAAGACAATGCTGTGACTTAAATATAAATTCTAGCAAAAAAACAAGGACATACAAGGTATATACAAAAGCCAGGGACTTAGGGGGCTAGTTACTTGTCATCCATGTCATCATCATCAGTGACTCGCTCTTTAGCCACTGCCTAAAGAATAGATGACTCCTCAGGCGGTCCCTTGCTAGTCACCTATGCCACATTAGTTGTGACCTCATCCATTTGGGCCTCAAGCTCACCATCCTCCTTGTTTGAGAGCTAACTCGCTAGTTGCACAATCTCCTTATTCACTTTCTCCTTGAGCAGCCTGTCATCCTAGTAATCTTCATAAGCACTAATGATAGCTTTCTCGTTTGTCAATAACTTCAGTACAATGTTACGCTCACAAGCCCCTTAGGAGCTAAGTGGAGATTACTCACTAAGGGATATATTGCAAAGGAGAGTAAGCTGAGACAAGTTCTCCATAGCCACGTGTTTGAAAATCCAAAGATAAAAACAAGAGAAATCAGTAAAGATTCCACCGAGACAAGTTCTCCATGGCCACATGTTTGAAAATTCAAAGATAACAAGAAAAGTTAGAAGATATTTTACCTAAAACTTTATATTTGCAAGATGTCCAAGCACTTAGTGTTGACACACGACTCGCAAAAATACTCTTTAAGCCAATTTTCATTGACTACAGAGTGGGAAGCTTATTGTTGATTTCTGATTTTGTATCTTATCTTTCACCATATACGTGTCAACACATGTCATCGAAACGTATGAAATAAAGTATAATATGACAATCTTTAAAGTTTAAACAAGCTTTAGAATGACTCATCGCACAAGTCACATACTTGGCACAGACTAGCCTCAAACAAGCTGCTAGACAACCCATTTGATCAGTCTCTAGAGAGCTTCCCGAGCAACCCGCCAACCAGTCGCCAACGAGTCTCAATCTGAGATTCCAGGGATTATGTGGATATTATCTAAAATTATCCACTCATGATTTTACGAATTTAGATAATCTTCCAAGTATGAAATATATTTGGATTTAGCCCATAAATTCAAATATATTAAATTTAAATAATAAGATCTTATCTTAGAAATATTTAGATAAGCTAAAATCTTATTTAGATTCAAATTTCAAATATGAATCCTACTCGTGAAAGGATTCGCTAGCCACCACCAATTCCTATAAGTACCAAACCTCTTTAAAATCTAAGGGTATTCTCATACATAAACAGAGAATACGATGTCATTATTAGCCACCCAAAATTTTACGGTAACAACCGACTGCGACTCGTTATTAGCTCACCCATGACCTGTAATTTCAGACATTCTCCAACTTTATTGTATCAAAGAATTCCCTTCTTCTCTATCCCATTCGTACTTACAAGCTATCTTGAATTCATCGCATTATACATAGTAAAGGCTCTTAAAACACTAAAGAGGATGTAGTCTATGAAATTACAGGTGAACTTCTATAAAAATATGTGTCTCTTTACCTATTTTCCATCCTTTGTTTTCATTGTTCATGCACAACACGTTAGATTAACTCTCGCCAATAGATCATGTTAACAATCGACAACAAATCAATCAATGGCCTTTAAAACAAATTTATTATAAATTTCACCCTCTATAGCCGTCTTTCGATTTTGGCTACATTTTTCAAGTTCATGTCGTTTTCCCATTTATTGCCGTAACTCACTTCTGTAACGTTTCATTTCTCTATGTTGTCTGAGGTTTTCTTGCAGTTTTCAACACTGTTGCCATTTTATATTTAATAATAATAATAATAATAATTATTATTATTATTATTTTGCAATATTTTAGTTTACTTTCGCCTATGCATCTTCTCATTGGCTCTTCGTCTAACTTTCTTATGAATGCTTTTTTTTTTTTTTTACATCGGTTTGCCTTTGATATATGGTTATCTATTCATTCAATTTATGGATACATTTTTCAAAAATAAATTTACTTTAGACATCCAAGAACAATGACGTAATTATCCCCATCGAACAATATTAATCATCCAATTTTTCTTTTTCATAAAAGCTTCTGTAAAACACTAATTACTCCGTTAAACTAGATGATATCAAGATAAAGTCGGACGTAAATTTAAGAAGAATAAAAAAATAAATAAATTAAGAAGTGTAGTAGTAGTTTTAGTGATGATCAAACTTCTCTATAATTTTTTTATTATTAATTTCATGTATAATGAATAGATGATGAGAAAGATGCCAACACAGTTAAAATATTTAGACTCATCTATTGATTCTTATTTTCACTATTTATCAAATATATAAATAGTAAGAAGTGGCATAAAAAATTTCACGTTACAATATGAACAAAATCTTTTTTTTTTTCCTCTTCAAAAAGATACATAGACTTAAGTGATTAGAGTTATAATTTAGTGATAATTCTACACTTAATTCTATTAAAAAACAAGAACTCAAATTCTTTATTTTAAATTTCAAAAGAAAAAAAAAGGAAAGAAAGAAAGAAAGGAAGGAAGGAATGCAAATACATAAACACACCATAAGAAAATTAAGAATAAATAATAATAATAATAATAATAATAATAATAATAATAATAATAATAATAATAAAAAAACTGACCATGAAATAATAGAGAATTGAGTTATTAAATAAGGAAATTATCATTATCACAAGTTGAAAAATCACAGTCTTTTCAATTATCATATATGATACATAAGGATAAAGAAGATCTCTGCAAACCAAAATAAACATATATAACTCTCTTATAGTGAAATATATATATATACACATATCTCTCACAAGAGCAAATTAATTGTAGCAATCCCACTCTTTCTTGTGTGCCTTTAGGGTTTGTTGTGTGAAATAGCAGGTAGGGGGCTAGAGCTCCTAGGCGGCGCCTAGCCTTCCTCAAACTCTCAGCCTCGAAAGATAGAAACTAGGGCTTTAAGGAAGGCGCTGGAGGCATAATGGTGTGCAAGGTTGGAGGTGCTCTATTCTAGCTAGAAGGTTGGGTGGAAGAAGTAGATGTAGTGAGGGTTGAGTGGCCCTACTCATCATCTTGCTCGCTATTATTCTTGACCTACTTGTTGGGATGGCATTGAAAAATGGGAGCGTGCAAGGACTAGGTGTAGTCAGAGGTGGGTTTTTTTGGGGTGGTTGGTTTAGATTTGGTTTCGGGTGGCATCAGAGTCAAGTAGTGTTAATGCTTTAGATCTTTGAGATGGTGTGGTCTCTCTAGTAAAGAGCATGATCTATCTGGTCCCACACACCATCGCGATGGTGGTTCTCCGGAGGCAGCTCTAGTTCTGATGTGCTTGTTGTTTTCCATCCTTTTGTGGAAGTCATGACTCGCCTACTATTTGTGTCCTTAATCAGTGGTGTCTGTTTTCTCTTTGTACTTTATGTTCGTGTTTCATTTGTAATAAAGGTGCTTTGGACGGCTATTAGGTATTTTCTTTAGTTTGTTGTTGCTTTAGTTACTATGTCGGTCTTAAGAGTGGTGGTCTCCTACCCACTTACTAGAGTAGTGTTGAGGCTGGTTATTATTATCACCAGACTTAAGTCTATGTAAAGTAGGTGGTGGCCTTCGTGCTATATAGTTGTTCCTCTCAATCGATTGAAAGATTTCCCTTTGTGAAAATTATGCTTGTTTGATATTAATTTATTGAGACATTTTCTTATTTTTGGGCCTTAAGTATATGTTTTTCCCTTTGTGCATCATCATATTTTACTAGTGGATTTAATTTCAGTTGAGAGTTGTGTTTGTTGTGCTACAAGATTGTCACATTATTGTCTTTTGTTTGTACTATTTTATTACTATAAATGTCAGTGTCGGCCTAAGTAAATTTAAGGCCTTTAGTGAAAATTCTACAAGAAAACTTCTTCAATGTTTTTCTAAAATTAAGTTTTATCAAAACTAATTAAACTTATTCAAAATTTACCTTTCTTGTTTTTTTAGATACAAAATTATTAATCATAATTTTATTTTAAGTTTATCTTTGTAATAAGATTCAAAACTAAATAATTGCTCAAAAAACATAATACATAATAAGTTTTGCATTTTAATCATATTCAAACTCAATGCAATTTTAAGCTAAACGTAAAGTTTTACATTTAAATACAATCCTTTTCAACAGTGTTATGAAAATAATTTCTATTTAAAAGTTTTTCAAAACAATCAAATCAACTTTTCAATTTCACTATTTATCTCTACTTTTACTAATCACATCAATTTTTCAACTCTAAAATACTTTTCATCCAAATACACATTTCATTCAAATATGAAACAAATACTTTTCAACCAAATACAACACTCAAAAAACGAATTACATTTAAATATAATTTAAATACAATACATTTACTAAACACCCATAAGAAATAAAATGACTATTGTAATTCTCAGAGATTAATTGACAAAAAAAAGATGTAAACTATTGAAATAATATTAAAGAGCAGGATGAAATAGAAATAGAGCTTTTTCTAGTCTTTTTTCTTCCTTTTTTTTGGGTGAATTAATCAAATAACATGTTTGATTACGATATTTTAAAATAATAATATGATTAAAAATAATATAACCAAATAGTATAATTTAAATTAATCACATATTAAAATACTAAATTTATTTCTTATTTTTTTTATCTTTCTTTCCTTTCTCTTTTTTACCTCTTATTTTTCTCTCTCTTCTGTCTCTTTTTCTCTCTACCTCCTTCCTTCTTGTTCCAAATAGTATTGTGCTGGAGAACATTACGATAGTATTGTGGCAAGACCAGATCTCATTAATAGAGACAAATAGATTAGATCGCAATAAAAATATTAGATTTATATAAAAATCTGAAAAAAATTTATATTTTTAATATCTCTATTATATTTTCAATATACTTTATATATTTTTAATATATTCATTATTAATATCTTCATTTATAATAAAAAAAAATCACAAGATAAGAATAAATCAACCTTAAAATTAAAAAAGTCTTCCAATCAAATTTCAAAAATCAAATCTTAATAACCACGCTGCTCTGATGGAATAATCGTTGGAGAGGAAGATTCATGCTCAGATTCTCTCATCTGGCATTGTCTGTTTTCATTAGATCGAACGAGATCCACGACATAAATCTTTGGCGAATAACGATGACAGACGAATTGCAATCTTCGGCAGATCGCAACCATATCTTGCCGTTCAACATCATCTGTCATCATCAGATCCATCACCACGAGATCTCGTAGGCGGCGTGCTCGAGAACCCGACGATTTCTTTGTGTCCAATCACCGATGAGGTTCAAGATTTGGTGTGAGTGATGAGATACGGTGGCTTCCCCTTCGGTGTTGCTCCAGTGGGTGAACGAATGCGAACACTGGCATGGTTGATCCCATCAGGATCTCGTCACCGTTTTCTATTGGCCCCATATCCTCTTCGGTCAATAAGGAGAGAGAGAGAGAGAGAGAAAGGTGGGGGATAGGGAGAGAGAGGAAAGGGGGTTATGTGGAGAGAGAAATAAAAGAGGAAAAATTAGAATAAAATTATAGTTAAATCAAAATAATGTTATAATTTATCGACATTTGAAAAACCTGTTATTATTTTTATTAGTATTTATAAAACATGTTATTTATTTAGTGTATTTTCGTTTTTTTTTTTGTTAACTTTTTTATTGGTTAAGTAGATAAATGTGAGTACATAGTTATTGGTAAATAATTTAAGACTATTTTAATTTTTCTTTTTAATTAAAGGCTCTTTCAAAAAATATATATTTTTTACTTTGGACCTAAATAGTTAAAAATGGGGCCTTATTATTGGGTGGGGTCTTAGACCATTGCCGAAGGCAAGGACCGGTCTTGATAAAATGTTATTTCCCCTTTCCAAAAAAAAAGAAAGGCAAATTGATTCAAAGAAGCCAAAAGTTAATCAATCGACAGGATCATATGGTCTCGCCAAAAAAAAAGAAAAAAAAGAAGCAAATTAATTTAAAATTTACCCAATCGACAGGCTCAATTGGCCTGGCCAAAATTAAAAAAAAAAAAAGAAAATTAATTCAAAGAAACCAAAATTTAATCAATCGACAGGATCATATGGCCTCGCCGCGTACATAAATAAGAAACAGGAATATCTCCATCAAATATATGTAGTTTTACAGTACTATACATATTTGTTATACATATGCAGATATAAATATATACAAAGGTGTACATATACATATATACGCACATATATTATATATCAGTGCGGTGCTTCTGTGTGCGCTCGTGGTATTTGTCTTTGATAGACTTAAACGCCAAGGACGCACCTGCCTTGACCTTCTTGACGCCGGTGGAAGCCACTGCTTTGGTCTTGGCGAGCTTTTTGCGGACCTTCTGCTTGAACTCGGCGGCCTTGCCGCCGCCGCCGTTCGTGTTGGAGTTGGAACCGTGGTCGGGGTTGTTCTTTTCCCACTGTTTCGACCACTCGGACTCGTACCACATGTTGCTTCTTTGCATATTGGATTGAATATATATTTCTTCTCAACCAGATTTTCTCGGGAAAATGTGGCCGGCGTGCGAGAAGGCAAGTTAGTCCTGTAGCGTTTTATTGTGTTTGGACCGGATGCTTCTAACAATTTTCTTTGCCATTTTTTTTCCACCGTTGATTAAAGTTTCGCCCTTGTTTTATTGAGTGAATGCTTCCAAGCAATTTTCCTTTTCCTTTTCTTTTTCTTTTTCGTTTTTTTTACTCCAAAGGTTGCGTGGAGTGCTGCGTTGACTTTATTCTATTCCCAGGTCCTGGTCGATTACAGCTTTTTAAGCCCATAATTTATGCGATAAATTCCAATTTTTATTAAAGGATATTTTTTCCCGGAAATTATATTATATAATTATTTTTTTAATATTTAAAAGTAAATAACCTAATTTTAAATTATTAAAAATTAATAGTATAATTAACCATACGTTTGGTGAACACATTCAATTTATATTATATTTAAATACAATGTAATTTTCATCTAAATATAAAAATATTTCATTTAAATAATAATTACATCACATTTTAAATATAATATAATCACTATTTATTATTTTATTTTTTCTATTATTTTTATTGATCATATCATATATTCTCTTTTTCTCTCTTTTTTTTCTCTTTATTTTTATCCATCACATCACATATTTATTATTAAAATATAATTAAAATATTTTTTATTCAAATACACTTTACATTTAAATATAATACTAATACTTTTTTTCGAAACATAAATTATATTTAATACATGATATTCAAATATAATGCAAATGCAATATATTTATCGTACGGACCCTAAGTACACGTTTGGTACTAGTATTTTTTTAGCATTGCATTTAAATGCAATGCAATTTTTCCCCAAATACAAAAACATTTCATTCAAATACCAATCACATCACATTTTAAATCTAACACAATCACTATTTATTATTTCACTTTTTCTATTATTTTTATTAATTACATCATATATTCTCTCTCTCTTCTTTTTTTCTTTCTACTTTTATCCATCACATCACATATTTATTATTAAAATACAATTCAAATACTTTTCCCCAAACACACATTGCATTCAAATGCAATGTTAATGCTTTTCCTCCAAATACAAATTGCATTCAATGCATTGCATTCAAACGCAATGCAAATGCAATGCGTTCACCAAACGAACCTTAAATTTAAATATATGTATGTTTTCTTTTTTATCCATGTTCAATTTTTTGTCTTTTTATCTATTTTTTCTTGCTTCACTGTCATCTTTTCTTTTTTTTTTTTTTGTAATTTTGCATTTCTTTCTCCTACGCTCACTCTTTCTCCTCCATCTCCCTTCTTTTCTCTCTCTCTCCTCAAACTTATCAGTAGCTACCGTCAAAGTTCGTCACCACCATAGTGGCGTCATCATAGTCACATCAAACTATCAATCACCATTGTTTTCTCTGACCACTACGTCCACTGATCGTTGTCATCACATCGTGTTAGGACTGCATTGCTTCTCTGGGTGGGATATTGATGTCCCTATGGTGGATTAGTCTTGGTGGCAGTGGAATCCAAATAAGGGGATTTGGAGATCTCTATTGTGGGTGAGTAGATCTTGTGCTCTCATTCTATGGTGACTAGGTCTCCATTGTCAATGAGTAGATCTTGGGCTGCCGGAAACCCCTAATCTTTCCACTCGTGAACTTGATCTCACTGTTGGTCATCGACAGTACCTTCACGGGCTTGGGTGGTGATCGCGAAAAGAGGAGATCGTGGTAGTGAGACTTGGGCTTCCTTTGCAATGACCAAATTTTCTGTTCTACAGCTTCAGCAACGATGGGTCATGGTGTCGATGTCCTAGAGAAGAGACTAGGGTTTGATTTGGGGGTTGTTTGTTAGGGCTGATATAATAATTTTTTTATTATTTGTGGGTAAATAATGTATTTAGTCAATGAAAGTAATATATACGTTTTATTTTTTAAAAAACATTTTTCAAAAATAAAATTTAAAATAATGTAAATACTTTGATTTACATGGACCAGGTTTATAATGTAAATGTAAAACTTATACTCAATTTATGCGGTGACAAAATCCATATAAAATCCTAAGATTAAAATTTACAATGTAAATGTAAGATTTACACTCAATTTACACTCTGACAGAAATCCATATAAAATCTTAGGTCAAAATTTACATCATAAATACAATATTTACACTCAATTTACATTATAACAAAATCCATACAAAAACCCAAGAGTAAAATTTACAGTGCAAGTGAAATACTAAAAGTAAATTTATATTTACAATGTAAAGTTTGATTAAAAAAAAAAACTAATTTTTTATTATTTAATCAAGACATCTTTTATCAAAATTTCATAAAAAACCCCAAATTTTTTACATATTACATCAACCTCAACCACGTTAATTACTATTGCCGTTGGAGAAGCAATCGCCATCGGAGACGAGGGTGCCTCATGATTCGATGATAACGCTATCAGAAGAAGATGATCCGGAGATGCAACAATTTGGATTGATTTAGAGACCTTGAGTTTCACGATTTCTAGATGGTGGCTACACGACCTCCGATGGCGACCATTAAAGAAGAAGCTGAGGGAGCAAAGGAGGATGTCGTGGCCGGAGAAGAAGTTGAGGGAGCAACGGCGGACGTCATGAATGGAGAAGATGACTACAACCAAGTAGCTGCCGCCATCGTCATCAGGTCGCCAAGCAATCGCTATTGCTGTAGGGTCAAGTCGTGATTTAAATCATCGTCGAAAGTAGCCATCATCACTGTCGACCCGCCTACAGGATGAAGATAAGAAAATTCGCGATCTTTAGCTGCTGTCAATAGTTTGCAATCTTCAATCGGAGCTCCAGGCTTCGCCCTCATGGCGGTCATAGTTGCGGATTCAGCTGCTGATTCATCTTCTCCGTAGCTGTCGGCATTGCCACCTGCGCCGTCGTCGGATCTCACAATCATCGCTCACTGTCATGATTCATATTATTTATGTTTTAAAATCATAATTAAACTTTGATTATTTTTTATGTTTCAGTACAGTAACCAATATTTGATTATTTTTTTCTCATAGTTTCTTTATTTACATTTTTTTGTTATTTTTTTAAAATTTTATTTATTTTAAAGGCATTTAGTTTATAATTATCAACATCTAGAACATTGATGCGAATTAATCAATAAGAGTACTCATCATAAAAAGAAATGGAATGATGGCGTAAAAAAAAAAAATAGGAGACTTAATTTTTAGTAGAAAAGAATAAAAATAATATACAATAGATTCTAGGCTAAAGCTTTCCTTTCTTTCTTTTTTTTTTTCGTAATTTTGACATGTAGAATAGAGTACAAGAACAAAATTTTAAATGCTTTCAAAATATAAGAGCTATACATGATAATTATAATATATTAATAAAAATAAATAAAATATTATTAAATTCTATTCATATACTGTTATTATTTTGATATAAAATTTGTATCTTTTTATGTGCTCTCACTAAAAGGAAGTTTTAGATCCGTCACTGGTAGTAAGAGTCGGTGGCATGTTCTGATCAGCGGCTAACTCTGAGACATAGTTTCTGCTATAGAAGTTTCGCGCCTCGTTTTCTTATTGAAGTTGCTGTTGCCCCACAACATGTAAAGGCGTTTATGTTGCCGCACAACATTTTTTTTGTTTGATGAGTACCACTCCTATGATTTTCCACGTTGGTAGACAATGCTTTAAGGAAACCGGTTGTTGCTGCTTGCAGATGAAAGAATTTAATTCTTTGTATTTTGGGTTTTGACACAATCTGACTATAGCATAACATGAAATTAGAGAGTTGAAGTTGTTATTAATGGGTTTTGATAATATACGGATTGACATTAATAATAAATAGGTTGTGTTTGGGTTGATTTACCTAAATGAATTAACATGAGTTGATGACGTGGTTGATGAATAAGTTGTATTTTGCTAACACATAATAAAGATTATAAATTTAGACAATTGACTTAGGGATTCATATATCTTTACATATAATTCTATATATGCACAAATTCAAGGTTTAGTAATCAATAGTCATGGTTCTTCGGTTTGCTTGTTATACATAGACCAACAATACTATGACAGCAAAGTGGACAATCGTTAATACATTAAGCAAAAAAAAAAAAAAAAAAAATTACTGAAATAAAAAAAATGTCATAAATATTCTTAGCGCATTATTCCTAACAAAACAAAATGGCCACAAACAACGGATTGAATCAATAAATTCGAATGAAGCTCTTAAAGGAGAAATAGCAGGTATGGAGCTCCATGAATAAAAGATGTCCAAAATATATATATATATTAATGATCGAGCACTTTAATAAATAAATATGAAATTTGAAAAACATTTAAGGTTATATTTGATAAACGCATTGTGTTTGTTTTGTGTTTAAATATAATGTATTGAATGCAATTTGTATTTGGAGGTAAAATATTTGCATTACATTTGAATGCAATATGTGTTTGGATGAAAAGTATTTAAATTGTATCTAAATAATGAATATGTGATGTGATATGTAAAAGTAAAAAGAAAAAAGAAGAGATAAAGGGAGTATATGATGTGATTAATAAAAATAATTGAAAAAATAAAATAATAATAAAATAATAAATAGTAATTGTATTAGATTTAAAATATGATGTGATTGACATTTCAATATAATATTTTTTTATTTGAATTTATATTGCATTTAAAAGCAATGCAGATGCAATATTGAAAATAAACTGAAGCTAAAATATTCAATCAATTTTTCTCACGTTAAAAGCACAAATCCATGTCATTAGCTTGCATTTTGAGCCATTGATTTAGACCTCTTCAGTGGCTGAGATCAAATCGCACAAGTACAATGGATAACATATTCAAACCGTTGAAATGTGCAAAATCCAACGACCAAAAATCATTCCTACCAAACTTCAAAATATATAGCCCATGAAAAAAATATTGAAATCTCCATATAGAAAACATGCCTTGTTAAGAACATTTCTCAGTTGATCAGTGGAAATATATCTCAATATAAAAGTGATGTTATTGAAAATAAATAAATAAATAAACAGTAGAAGGTTTAGTGTATATGTCATTATACAATGTCTCTTACAATCATAAATATACGAGTATTCCAAAACAATTCAACTCGAGATCACTCTTACATTCTGATTTACTATAAATTACCCCACCCCTCTTAATCATTTCATATCTCCTATTTCTCTTTAATCTTCTTTTTACCTCCCACACACCTTTTCTTTTTTCCCTTCCTTTCCTTTCCTCTCCTTTTTCATTTCCTTTCCTTTCCTTTCCTTTTTCACGGATTATACCTATCTCCTTAAAAGCAAAGACTTTATCAATCCTACAGCTGTAAATCGTTGACCAAAAAAATCTTATAGCTATACACCTATAAATTGTGGGAGAAAATACTTCAACACTTCCCATTAAGTTGGTGCTTACCAGCTTGCTTCAAATACTTCAAGAATAGTTTTTTGAAAACCTCACACATCAGACTTAAATAGATTGATATCCAAAAGCTTCATATACTAGACTCAAGTTTACATTAGCTTTACACATAAATTTCAACTTTAGAAATATCACATGCCACACTTAAATTCACATGAGCATCACAGCATAGACTTCAATTTCATTCAATACCACAAGAAATTTTCTATAATTGTTGTCAAAGCTGAGACGCTTTTACCTTTTTCATCTTATGTCTTCATTTGAACGACTGCAACATAGAGGTTTCTTTAGAATTCTTCATCTGCAGATGACGATTATAGTCCCACCATTCTGCATACCCAAAAGGTTCAAAACAATGGGTTTTTGTATAACCCATTTGATTGCAATGGGAGCATTTTTGGGTGGACTTGTCAGATCTAGGTCGTTGATTTTGAGGAGGCCACTTTTGATTGGGTAGATTTTGAGACACCAGTGCTGAAGCTTCTGAATTTTTTGTCTCCTTGTTCAAATTAGGACACCATATTTCTACACGTCGAACTAAAAAACAGTATTCTTCTAAATTTAGGACTGGTTCTTTGCGTAGAATCCCACAACAAACTTGGTCAATGTTACTATTCAAAGAAAGATGTGTACCCTTGGTTGTTCGACGGACTTTTAGTATGTTGCAATATGATTGGGATCCTTTATCATCATTTTATCGTGGTGGTCTAATTCTCAAAAAATTTTAGTCAACTCTCCATAATATTTGGAGAGAGATCTTCCACTTTTTTAGCTTTAAAAGCTCTTTGATTTAAGGAGAAAACTTGTAATTTGTCACTTCATCGAAGAATGCCTTTGACAGAGCACTCCAAATTTCATGAGCAGTAGGTAAGTGTAAATAATGCTTCATGATTTCCGATGTCGCAAACATTAATAGTCACTTCTTCACTTTATGGTTCTCAGCATACCACTTTTTATATCCATCATCTAATTCTGCAATTGGCTTCATCTTGTCACAAATACAGGAGAGTCTCTCCCTTGGCATTATGCATCTTCATCAATTATGACCAAACATTATAATTTGACTCGGTCGGAGTAATTCTTGCATTAAAAACACCTTCAGACTGAACAATAACGAGAATTGTTTTCATTCTAGACGATTATATATTTTTCTCGCTCATTTTTTTAAAATTTATTTACCTTTTTTTAAATTAATTGCAGCCACCCTCTTCCTTTTTGATTATTTCACTCTCTTTCTCCTTCTCCCACAAAGTAGGAAACTAAAATTCCTAAATTTTAAAGAGATCACAGATTATACCAGTCCCCTTAAAAGCAAAGACTTTATCAATCCTATAATTGTAGATTGTTAGCAAAAAAATCTTACAACTATACACCCATAAATTATGGGAGAAAAAACTTCAATAGCGATTAGAGATCAGGAGAAATGTTATGATGCCCTTTAGGGAGAGTGATCATTTAGATCCAATTTGGTTTTTTAACCTGAAAAGATGTGATTTTGTTTGTCTGTTTATGTTTATGTGTCTGTTTGACTTTGTTTGACATGAAAAAGCTCCAAAATATGAGAGATTTTCTTTTAATAATAAATAAATTAATAAATAAATGTTTGCTATGTTTCCTAGTTAGATGATGTTCATTGGTTGGATTCTTTTCCTTTATTTATTGAACCTTTTATTAAAGCTGATTGCTTGGTGGTATAATAAAACATCATGTTCACTTTATTTTTTTAATAAAGAAGAAAAAAATCAGGGTATAGCATTGATATCCCCAAATTTATTACTTTTTGATAATTTACTGTTGAACTTTTAATTTTAGTAATTTTCCTCTGAATTAATTATTGTAATGTAATTTCTTATAAATTAATCTTCTATTACATTAATTATAAAAAACTTATGTATGCTTCATATGAAGATGAAAAACTCCATTTTGAACCACAATTTCCAAATCTAATACAAACAATATCTAAAAAAAAGTTGAAAAATAAAAAGTTAAGGAAAAAAAAAAAAAAACAAGCAGGAATAAAGCATAGGCATGTGGCGTATAGAAGTTGAAGAGTAAACAAATTTATCTCCTTGAAGTTGAAGTGCAAAAAGTACTTTAGGACAAATTTTATTATTATAACCTCAATTTTAATGCTCTTATAATTTTGCTATTCGAATTTTGAAAAATTTTAAAAACTGGTATTTATATCTTTTAAAATTTAAATTGTTAGCAAGAATACAACTTAAAATTTTAATCTTTAGAGAGGGAAAAAAAAAAAAAAAACTCCTTATCTTAAATTTTAACCTCACAAGAATCACTAAACTTTAATACATTTATAACTTCATATTGAAAATTGATGTTTATACCTCTTGAATTATAAACTATTAGCAAAATTAACACTCATATTTCGTTCATTTAAGCCTGTTGTGGCATTAATTTATAAAGTAATTATAACTAAAATATTTATAATTTCAAAAATAAACTTAAAAATCTACAAAAAGTCAAGTTATCTAATATACAAAAAGCTTGTCTTTTTGCAGTTGAAGTGCAAAAATTGAAAGACCACATGTGCTCTTCTACATATACTAGTTGAAAAGAATGTTTATTGAGTTTGTTGGGTATATGAGCCAAGATATACGTTTTAATTAAAATGTGTATTCTGGTGGAATAGTATACAGTTTTAGAGAAATATAGTACATTTAAGAAGAAAAACTCTTGAGGCAGGGAAAAATCATATACAAGGGTATATTTGAACAAAGGCGTATTTATGAATCCCAAATTTGGAAAAATAATATTTAAAAAATGGAAGAAAAACATTTAAATGAGAATGTATTTGAGAAAACTTATATAGGGAAAAAGCCAAAAAAAACTCAATGAAGGATTTAGAATGGCAATTTCAGGATATAAGCAAAAAAATTGAGAGAAAAATGAAAAAAAAAAAAAAAGGAAAGCATTTAAAGCTTTAGGGTGTAAAAGCCAAGAAAAAAAAAATAAAAGAAGGTTCATAATAAGGAAACATTGGAAAGTTATGAATAGGAACGTATTTGACACTTCCAATACTTGTAAGGTATAGACAGATTTCAATTACGTTGGAATGGTTGTAAGAATATTCACTTCAGATTTTATATGCCATAAAAGAGCAGATTTATTAGTGTTAAAAGAATGCTAAAAAAAAAAAAAACTAAGGAAATTCATTGAGAATAAAGAATGTTAAGGGCAGTGTTGTAAAGTAGAATGCCTTGCGGGTGGTTCGTCGTTTGGCTTCTTAGAAAAATCCGGTGGCGGGCTATTATCGACCATAAAACAACGAGTAAAAAACTTATCAAGTTTGTTTAAAACAAGTAAGAGACATACCGAATAATAATAATAATAACAATAATTCTATCTTTATTAACTTTTGGCAATTTATTTCTCAAACTTTTAGTTATGGTAATTTATATGCTGAACTTTATAAATTGTTACAATATATCTCAATTTAGTTAACTTCCTATTGAATTGATGAGAGAAAACTCATTCATCTTATTTGAGGACAAAAGGTTCATATAAAATTAAAAAAAAATTCAAATCCAATCAAATTCTAATGCAAATCTTCTAAATTTAAAATTTTAATTTAATAAAAATTAGTAAAATGGGGATATATTGCAATAAATCTAGAAATTTGGAGGGTAAATTATTAAAATTAAAAGTTTTGATGACGAGTGCAAGAATGCTAAAACGCTAAAGCAAAATAAAAGAAAGAAAGAGAGAGTTGTGAAGTAAGAGTATGTACATGGCATGTTCTGATTGGCAAAATGTAGAGCTTTTCTTTTTGTTTATATATAAGGAATTTTTTTTTTTACACCACGTCATTTTTTTTAAATCAGTTCCACACTTATGATTTGCCACAAAGCTTTAAGGAAACCGATTTTTGCAGGTTGAAATGAAATAAGTAATTTCGTTTCACCCAAGAGGTGAAGTCAAACAACATGAAGTTAGAGAGCTTTAGGATGTTATAACCCAGATTTACAATAAACAGATTTGAGGAAGATATGGATTGACATAATTAGTAAATAAGTCATGTATAAATTGACATACCGAAAATGAATTAACATGAATTGACACAATTATCAAACTTCACATCACTAAAAATATAACCTGATATATGCACAAATTTAAAGTTAAGTAATCATTAGTCATGGTGCATTAGTTTGCTTATTATACATACGGTTTATATGTATGAAATTTGTAAAGTATTTAAAATATCCACTCAATTATTAAGGTTTACTAATTTGCTTTCTCTCACATTAGAAGCAAAATCCGTGTCATTAGCTCGCATTTTGAGTCGTCGATTTACACCTCATTAATGGTCGAGATCAAATTACAACAAATAACATGGATAACTTTTTCAAGCCGTTGATACTTGCAAAATCCAACGTCCAGAAATAAGCCCCAACAAACATCAAAATATATAGGCCTTGAAAAAAATTGAAATCACCATATAGGAAACATGCCTTATTGGACCATCTACATGCATTTATTTATGTTAATGATATAATTTTTACAAAAAAGTTGAAAAATAGCATTATTTTACTTGATATTCGAATGCATAATGATATTTCTAACGATATTTCTACTTTTTGTCATTATATTATGCTTTAAAAATTATAAAATAAAATTTTAGTATATTTAAATAAATTAAAAATGAAAATATTACAACAATTATATGAAAATGTCAAAACATCAACAATTATTAAAAATCCAATGTTAAATTTGACATTGATTACACTTTGTAACAAATTTACCATAAATTTTAATATATAAAAAATTTGACATAAAAAATAAAGCTATATGAGAAAGTGCTTTTATAATTAAAATACCAAAATTTACTATTGTTATAATAATACATATTGGAAATGCCCATAAAAAGAACGTGATTTCATTGTTGAGTGCAAATATATATCAATATAAAAGAAATGTCATAAAAAATAAATAAACAATAAGAGGCATGTGATATCTATTTTCTTTACAGTATCTCTTACTACCATATATACGAGCATTTAAATAATCCAACTCGGGACCATTCTTGCGTTCTGACTCACCGAGTCTAATTGTTCAGAGTTATGATATAAATACCCCCAACCCTTTCAATTCTTTCCTATATTCTTTTTCTCTTTTCTCTTCAAATACAATTTTTTTTTTTAATTCTTGTTTCTTTTTCTCCTAGCCATGATGAGAAAGAAGTTGAAACTCGCCTATATCACCAACAATGCAATGAGAAAAGCCATGTACAAGCTAGAAGAGAAAGGAGGAACTGATCAAGAAGATGAATGAGCTGAGAACCCTCTAGAATTTTGATGTGTGTGCAATAATCTGCAGCCCTGACGAAGCTCACCCGGAAGTTTACCCTTCGCCGTTGGGAGCCCAGTGAGTCCTGGCCAAGTTCAAGAATAAGCTTGAGATAAAGCAGAGCAGCAAGGTGAAGGACGGGGAGAGCTTCCTACGGAAGCGCATTGCCAAGGTGAATGAGGAATTGAAGAAGCAAAGGAAGGACAATAGGGAGAAGGAGATCACGCAGCTCATGAGTCGGGGCTTGATGGCGCCGCATAGCCTACAAGATCTAAGTCTTTCGGATCTGAATGATGTCAGCTTGTTGATCGATCAGTGCCTGAAAGATATCGACCGGAGGATGGAGAAGCTCAGCCTAGGGCTGGCACACGAGGAAGGTTGCAAGCTCCCGATAGTGGCGGTACAAGTTGAGGCAGGCAGCGACTACAGCGGAGAGTCCATTAGGTACCGAAAATGGTTCACGAACTTAATGATCAACCTGCAGGAGAAGTTGCAACAACAAAAATTGGATGCGGGGTTTGATGTTCAGGAGGAAGAATATACTGCCCTTTAGGGAGAATTGTCATTTTGGTCCATTGTAGTTTTTTTTAATTTGAAAAGATGTGACTTTATTTGTTTGTTTTCGTTTCTGTTTGTGTGTGTGGAATGTTTTTAGTTTATTTTAAAGTTGTTTTTGATATTGTCCATGTCAGTTTTCGTTTGATGTTTTAGCATGTTACCGTGGACACCTCGTTGTGGTGATCTTAGTCTCAAGTACAAAATATGAGATGTTTTCTTTTAATCAAAATAATAATAATAAATGTCTGCTATTTTCCCAACTAAATGATGTTTATTGGATGGATTCTGTTCCTTTACTTATTGAACCTGTTATTAAAACTGATTGCTTGGTGGTTCAGTCAAACTTCATCTTTACTTGAAAAAAGAAAAGAAAAGAAAAGAAAAGAATTAATATAAGAATTTAGGCACTCTTGATTAACAACATGGGCCTGCTAGATAATATTGATTGATATATTTGACTACTAAATTATATTTAGATTTTTTTATATAGCATATATTTTTCATTTTTAATTCCACAAAGAGCAGTGATTTAGTAGAATTAAAGGTAATCTTTTTTCTTTACAAGTAAGCAGTGAATTAAGAATAATCTTGTTTATGCAACAATAATGTCGAGAAGACATGTACTTAGATATAATTTGGCAGGAATGAAGGGAAAGGGAAAGAGAAAGAGAAAGGGAAATATCAAACTAATTGAAGTGTTGAAGAAATGAATTCATCTTAGTTTAGCCCCTAAAAGTATTCATAGCGCTAAGCCGTCACATAAAGTAAATTTGGGAAATCAAAAAACTATATACGCATGGAGTAATATAAAGGCTTTAATTTTCTTACTTGTGTTTAATGAACATGTAAAAAACCACTCCTGTTTTCGTTGGTTAATTAATAGAGAGATAATAGTCTCTCTATTTTGTTTTATGAGAGTGTCCGTCTCTCCGTCGCATGAGAGGTTTTTGCAGAGTGATTGTGGAGGATATGGTGGGTCAACTTAGTTCTTTCTCTATTACAGAAGAGGGAGTGGAGGTGATCGATGTAATATCTGCGATGATCATAGATTTAATTATTTTGTAATAAGTAATTAAGTTTATGAGTATTGTTTAATTAGTAATTTGAATGGATTAAACGAAATAAAGAAATGTTTAATTTTTTTTCACACAATGAAAGGGACAACCGAAAATAAATCGGTTCACCTTATTTATTCTTAAGCAATATATATATATATGCGCTTAGATATATATGTTGAGCAATATGTTATTATATGTGTGTATGTGTGTAAAATGCAATATCAAGAAATTAGTCAAAATGACTTTTCTTGATACGAAATTGATATATTTATAATCAGTATGTTCAAATTAGTAATTTGAGCACAAAAAGTGAATTATGAACAAAAATATGCAATATCAAGAAATTGGTCAAGACGAGCTTTTCTTGATATGAAACTGATATATTTATAATTAGTATGCTTAAATTAGTCATTTGAACACAAAAAGTGAATTATGAACAAAAAATATACAGTATCAAGAAATTGGTTAAGACGTCCTTTTTTTTGACACGAAACTGATATATTTATAATCAGTATATTCAAATTAGTCATTTGAGCACAAAAAATGAATTATGAACAAAAAATACACAGTATCGAGAAATTGGTCAAGATGATATTTTCTTAATACGAAACTGATATATTTAGAATCAGTATACTCAAATTAGTCATTTGAACACAAAAAGTAACTTTCGAGCAGAAAACACCAAGTATACAGAAACCGGTCGAGACGACCTCAGATGGACGTAAGACTGATATATTCATGATCAATACGCCCAAATTGCCCAATATTGCATATGTCAAAAATTTTACACAAAATAAGTACATTACACCTGTACGGTAATAATACAATATAGAATACAACCACAGAACCAAAAAGTTTATTATACAGATACAAAAGACAGTGAATGACATCTACAATCATTTTAGATACAGTTAGATTAAGAATTTGATCAAGAGATATCTATTCGGTAAAGGTTAGGACACAACTCGGATATTTATCGAACCGTGTTCGAGGAACTAGACTGTTAAAGAAGCTTTTACAAATAAAATTTACACTACAAAAGCTTGCTTAGGTGAGCAAAGAGACATGAAGTGATGGAAATCCCTTGATTGAGGGAGGGTGGTTTGATTTTTGATTAAAAAAAAGGGATTTTGAGAACATGAAGTACATGGCATTAAGGTATGCATTTATTGTCAAATTTTTGGCCATCCCTTGCAACACCAATCGGATCTCTTCATTGGGGGAAGTAGCTGAGTTTTGTTCCCATTAAACTTGACTAATTTGACTTGTAAACTCATTTAATGTTAGCCTATAAATAGGCCACCAAGCCTTTAGGGGTTTCTTTTCTTTCCTTGCATTCTTATAGCCACTAAAAGGAACATAAGCTACTCATTTCTCTAGATGTTGGCTGAACCTATCCCCTACCCAAAGACACAAAAAATTTAGCCTTTCACTTGCTTAGGTTGAAGTCCATTTCTCAAGCCACACTAAAGTAATGCATTAAACCCTTCTTTAGTAACACTTCCTTTAGTTAAGTTTTGATTTATAAGAGATTGATGATATATTTATGCCCATAAGTTGTAATAATTTTTATTTTAAGCCTTAGATGCCTTATTATATTGATTATGTGGTTGTGAGGTTGTGTTTATGATTGCATGGCTTGCGATGTGTATAGATCATTAGGGTTACACAAAAACCTAATCTATCATTTTTTTAGCCACGGGTTTTCACTATTTTCAAGCATGATAAAGGTAAAATATAGAAAAGTTCCAAACACAGAAGTTTAGAAAATTTTGTTGTGGATATTTTTGTGTCTAACGAGCCTTAGCTAAAAATGATGTTAACATAGGCTAATGGCCCATTTTTGGGCCGGAGGTCAAAACTGGGATGGAAAACCTAAAAATAAGGCAGTTTTGAGCTTTTACAAAAACAAGCAAGCTCGGCTCTGAACCTGGTTTTGGGCTCAACATAAAAAATATAGACCACGTCGAAAACTTAAAAATGTCATGCGACATAAAAAATTTTGCTGTTTTGGCAGCAAAACAAAACGTTTTTATTTGACCTTTAAAATTGGAAAAGTTTCTATACACAAAAGTTGTCCATCTCGTCAAGAGCTTGAAGTCTCATGTTCACCAGTTTTGCAAATTACTTTTTTACGAGCAAGTGTTAAATGGATTTTCAAAAGAGGTTCAAAAATCATGTTTTTGACTTAACACTAAGAAATTTTCTTTTAACATGGAATAACGAGTTTGTACAAATATTCCACCTTCCAATGAGATGTTAAGAGGTTTATTTTTAAATCATTAGGAAAACATATTTCTTACAAATGAAGAAATTTCTTTTGAACCACATTTAAAATCGACAAGATTTTTAAAAGAATACAACGGTTTGCTAATTAGCCAACATTACTGAGAGAGAGAGAGAGAGAGAGAGAGACATTAATTAATTTATTAAGGAAATAAACTAATTAACTATGATTAGATAGCAAGTAATCGAACTCGCAA
The DNA here is from genome assembly GCA_035233585.1 of Antiaris toxicaria. Lineage (NCBI taxonomy): Eukaryota > Viridiplantae > Streptophyta > Magnoliopsida > Rosales > Moraceae > Antiaris > Antiaris toxicaria. The sequence continues at coordinate 8,102,049 of CP141155.1, forward strand.
AAGGAAAGTTATTTAGTACCGAAAAGAATCGGTAATAAATGTTAACCATAGTTTTGGTCATTAACGATGTCAGTGTCTTAAAAACAAGTATTAATGAGATGCGTAATAATTACAGGTAGACACCTGTATTACAACAAGAGTGCAAGATAAATCTATCTACAAGATAAGTAAGTACAACTCCGTCTACAGTATGAATAAAATTATTTTTATATAACTATTTTTACAATAAGCGTGCTACTTATTCCTTAATCATGTATGATTAACGAATAATATGATAACGATCACGACATGATGAAATTTATTTATGATCTTCATAATTGGTTAATTATAAATAAATTAAAATATGTTAAGTGTGTCATACTAGTCTCCCGACCTAAGGGGAGGATTCATGTATAAGCTCCAAGTCAAGAAAGATTTGATCTCGACAAATTTGGGCCTAGCGAACCCTAACTTCCCGATAATTGCGCTCTTTTGGTACACACACATAAGCCCTTAGACAAGTTATGATCGATGATTATGAATAATGAATAAGAATAGTATGATGAATTTATAATAAAGCATAATCGGTTCATGCATGACTCATGATATGTTTTTAAGCGTATGGTTTTGCGGAATAACATTGTACTTGCTAAGTGTAAAGCTCATTATGTATGTTCATGCTGTAGGTAAGAAACCTATGAGTTAATCTTCGATGGATGATGAAGGCGGCAAGCGAATGTGGAGGTTAGATCATGAATATCATCATAAAATTTGCTTCCACAATATTTTGAGTAATCTTCATGAAAACCATCATGATATTTTGATTAAGTAGTTTTATTAAAAAGAGAGAGAGAGAGAGAGAAAGGGTTTAGTACTCTCTATTATATATATGTTTATGTATGGTATTAAGATATGACAGCTACTTATGTATTTTGAAAAAGTACGATAAAACATATAAGGTAGTTTAAAAAAAAATCCTGAGAAATTATGATATTATATTTAAGTATGATTAAGTGACCGCTACATCATAGCGGGTCGTCACAATCAGTATTTCCAATGAGTTTATGAAGAATGGCTAGAAAGATTTTTGGATTGTTAGGAAGGTTGTTATCATCAAAACCCTATAATAAGGGTATTTTCATGTCCACTATGGACAAGCTTTGGAGGGATGGTAGTGATCTCTTGATTCAGGAGTTGGGATGTTTTTCTTTTCTTTTTTAAGTTGGAGCCGGATCGTTTGAAGGTTTTGTCTATGGAGTCATGGACTTTCAATAAGTCCTGTCATATTTACATATTAAAGTAAATATAAGCACTGTGTGTTAGGAATGTCCCAAGAAACAAAGACATTTTAAAGAATTCTATTTATTTTTAAACTGATTAGCATTATATTATAGGATATTCATTACATCATTACTATATGTCATCATTATATTTACATATTAAAGTAAATGTAAACAAATATGACTCATTGGCTAGTTGATATTAAACTGTTAGAATGTTGCATGCAACAGTCTTTTGTATGCGAAAAGACAATGTTTTAAAATAAGTAGTCTAAATATATAATACGTTTATGAGGTTAGAGTGAGTTTCTAACTCATATTAAAACTATTATATTGTCTAAAGTTAATTGAGAAGATGGTTTGTCTTGATCATCTGAAGCAATTCAACTCCTAAGTAAGGACATGATATATTTTTTGGTGGTGGTGACGTAGTATTGGATTTGGATCAAAGTGTAATCAATCTATGTAGTCTATTTGAGTATATCAATTCACTTTTGCTATTTATTATTGAATAACCTTAATCTTGAGTAAGTGAATAGCTTTATATGTATAACTTATATACTTTGATGTTTTAAAGACTAAGACATCTCGGAATAGTAACCTACTAGATCGGTTTGTGAGGTACATAACTTATATTCAACGAAGCGTTTGCTTATAGATATGAAATCATAATTCTAATAAGGAGTAAATAATATCCTCTTAATGGCATTGTAGAGGATGTGAGAATAGACAAGGTTTTGGGTCGTTTGTTTGTTAAATGACTTATTATTCACATACGATGAATAATCATTTTTCTATTGAATGTAAAATGGATTTTTAGGGTAGTGTGGTGAAAAAATTGAACGGATTTTGACTTTAAGTTGATTATAAATATCATATGATTGTATTGCATATATGAGAAGATCATTGGATTACGGCTATTCACTAGCTTGCGTGATACGGTATTTAATTGAGAGTGCAGTTTCAGGTTCATAGTGATGTGATTTTGAAACTAATAATTATATAATTGATTTATTTGGTATAGAATAATTAATTACATAGATTATTAGAGTTTATATTATATATGTCCAATCAATCCCTTTACTAACTCTCCATAATTCCTTAATAGATGATGATTGATTGGGATATTCATTATGACTTTAATTTTTGAACTTAGTAAAGAGAAAAATTAGGATCATCACTCTATGGGTGTATGTATTTTTCTTGCTGGGGGTAAAATGAAAATTTTGTTTCATTTAATTAATTAGATAAATATTTAATTTGTATTAATATTTATGTGAGAGAGAAGATTTGAAATTTAAATTAATTGTATTTATATTTTTGAAATAATTGTCCTTTTCTTTTTCTTTTTCTTTTTTCATTTTTCTTTTTCCTAGCAACGACGAGAAAGAAGGTGAAACTAGCCTTCATCACCAACAATGCGGCATAAAAAGCCATGTACAAGAAGAGAAAGAAGGGATCAAAGTGAAGGCCTAGCTCAGTTGAAATGAGTGGCCTTAGAATCAAAGATCCCGAGTTTGAGTCTTAAGGGGTTGGAGTGAAACTCAGTGATACCCTTTAAAGATTAAAAAATAAAAATAAAAAAAGGAGGACCAATCAAGAAGGTGAGTGGGCTAAAGAAAAAAGGGACCAATCAAGAAGGTGAGTGAGCTTAGAACGCTCTGTGATGTTGGTAATTTTACGATGATTTACAACCTTGACGATGCTCAACTGGAGGTTTACCCTTTGCCGTTAGGAGTCCAACGCGTAAATATGCTGGAGATAAAGCAGAGCAAGAAGATTTTGTTTTTAGTCTTTGGTCGTCCTCTGATTTTGGCCTCATTTTTCAAGCTTATTTCGTTTCCTCATTCTTTCTTTGTCGTAGCTCACTTCTGGGTCGATTCATTTATTTATGTCGTTTAAATTTTTATTGTCGTCTTCAACGCTGTTGTCGCTTTCTTATTATTATTAGGCAGTATTTCAGTTTACCTTGCATCTCCTCGGTTGGTTTCGTCTCACTTTCTTATGAACGCTTTTTGTTTTTTGTTTTTTGTTTTTTTAGGTGAGACTACGTCTGTTTGCCCATGATAGTTATCTATTCTAATCAATTAAGGGATAAATTTTCTCAGCAAAAAATAATAATAATAATAATAATAATAATAATTAAGGGATAAATTTCGCTAAGACAAAAAAAAAAAAAAAATCAACTTCGACATCCAAGAACCATGAACAATAATCGTGTAATTTTTCTTTTTTATAAAACCCTTCTATAAACAATAAATCACTAATAGTAAGATAAAACATAACTCTAACAAAATAAATAAATAAATAAATCAAACTAATTCAAAGAAACCAAAATAGACATTAATCAAACGACAACATCCTCCCTTCGCCATGTACAGTACCAAAGAGCGTCAAACAAGAAGTACTCCATCACATATATATACAACATACATATTTGTACAGCACTATATATGTATATGTGTGTCTGTGTGTTATATTTTACCATATATATGTTATATATCAGTGCTTTTGTGTGGTCTTGTGGTACTTGTCTTTGATCCATTGAAACCCCAAGGACGTGCCTTCCTTGACCTTTTTGACGCCGGTGGAAGCTACCGCTTTGGTCTTGACGAGTCCTTCTCCGACCTTTTGCTTGTACTTGGCGGCCGATCCGCCGCTGGCGCCGCCGCTGTTCCTCTTGGTGTCGTAAACCGGGTCCGGGCCGTTGTCCCACTGGTCTGCCCACGAGGTCTCATGGGACGAGCTGCCTCTATCCATATTGAATATTCAATGTTTCTTCTCAACCAAGAAAACTTTTCTCGAGAAAATTTTGAAGATTTTCTTGAAGGTGAGAGAGAGAGATTTGCAGACGTTGGGAATTGGTCTATAACGTGTGAGAGAGCACGCTACGAGGCAATATAGTTTGGTTTCACCTCATGAAGAAGCGTTTTATACACTAATTGGACCGGATACTTCCAACAACTTTTATTACTTTCTTTTTTCTTTCTTGTTGACTAGAATGCCCTTATACTCTTGGTGAAGAAAAATGGGAAAAATAAAATAATAATTATAATAATAATAATAAGATTGATTTCTGGCGTGCATTTTCGCCTTCTAGAAGGCTTTGAAACATTAATGTGACTGTTGAAAACTGATGGCCTCAGAAGTAATAATAAAAAAAAAGTCATAGCAATAACTATAATTTTGCGTTTAGTAGGTAATGCTAGTTTAATTAATATATTAATTTTTACCGATATAATTTAAGAGTATACATAATAAAAATTTATTATGAGTTACACATAATTGACCCAAGTTATATTTTAAGTTAGTAAAAAATTAACCTAATAATTAAAATAAAAATATCTTTTAATACGATAAAAATACATATTTTAATATACTCTTTTTTTTCTTATTATTATGGATTTAGTTATAGTTCAACAATAATTTTCATGAAATATAATTTCATATGTGATTTCGGTGGGTATTTTTATAAAATTAGATAAATAATTAATAATAAATTAAAAAATTATTATAATATCAAATATAACAAATATAATAATTAAATTATAAAATATAATATACAAATAATGAAATGTAAAATTATAGGTTTGATTTATTATTATTGTTTTTACTATCATTGATAATTATTATTTTATTATTTGGGAAAACCTATGGTCAGAAGATTCGCTTGAAGTTCTATGACTTATTAAAGGGCAGTGATATAAAATAGAAGATGGCTCGTCGTAGGCTTCTAGAAAAATCTGGTGGCTGGCTTTATTTGACCATAACCCTTTGGAACAACACGTATATAAGATAATTCATCCAAAACTTCGGCAAATACTTATAAAAAAAATGATGGTGATGATAATAATAATAATTATTATAATATGTTTGCATAAAAAAAATTGTTATAATATGAAGTAAAATAAAAGAAAGAAAAAACGCGTAATAGGAGTCGGTGGCGTGGTCCGATTGGAAGCTAACTCCATGATGTAGATTCTGCTACAGGAGTTTCGGGCCTTCTTCTCCTGTTAAAGTTGTAATTTAAAATGAAAATTCATATTTATACATATATATATATACACACATACATACACACACATATATATATAACAAATTAAACAAAAAAAGAAAAAAGGAAAAAATACAGCTTCTCTTTATGCTTAACTTGAATATTTTTTGTTTTAACTTGAATACAGCTTCCCTGATTATTGTGGTCTATCAACTTGAATATTGTTTGTTTCTTTTGTTGCCTTTTTCCAAGGCTGTTTCTCAGTTGTGATCCTTTGATTTTGTTGTCTTGTCTTTTGCCATTGCGTTTTCTGTTTTTCTTTTGTTAAATTCCTTAATTTGTCATCGTTTTTAAAATAATTGTTTTTCATTTTTGCCTTTATTTTCTAATTGATCACTTAATTCTCGTCTCATTTGTTCTTACTTTATCAATTATTGTGGTTTATCCTGTTGATAGTTGTTGATCCATATTGTTGTCGTTTTGTTTTTTTTGGTCTTTTATTTTGTCGTCCTTTTTTAGGCATTTAAAGACTTTTTTTTCAAGGATAATTTTCACAAATGTCCCATAAACCATATACCATGTTTTGTATTAGTTGTTGATTTTTAATTTCACATATCACACTGTCCGAATTTTTCTATCGTTATACAAACCACACTTACTTTGGTTTTCTATCAAAAATTGGGCGGAAATTAAACATTATTTTGATTGCATGAGTTCTAATTAAGGTTAAAATAGTAATTAAACTATTTTGTAATGAAATTTTACCTCCAGTGATGCAATTTATCTTTAATAAAAGTATAATTTACTTCCAAAATATTTCTAAAAAGATGCATTTGCCCTTTAAAAAAAAAGTTTATCTGTCCTTCTTCGTTTTTGTTTTTGTGTATTCTAGTTCTCATTAAAAAAAAAACTTGACTTTTAGTTATAACAAAAATTATGACTAAAAATATATTTTGTTATGACTAAAACTTATAATCACAATAAAATATTATGACTAGTTCTATTATTAAAAGCTCTGTGACTAGAAGTTTTAGTTACAACAAAAATTGAGTTGTAACTAAATGAACTAAAAGAACTTTTGGTCACCACTACATTTTGTCACTAATTTTGTTAGAATACATGCACAAAGATCATATATCGGATTTTGTTGTGACTAAAAGTCTTTTGGTCACAAATTTTATTATGACCAAATGTGTTTTAGTTACAACAATTTTTTGTGACTAATTTTTTAAATAACCACTTTCTATGTAGCTAAAAGCCAATTGAATATTTTTCATAAACTGATATAATTGTTTATTTAATAATTTAAAATTAAATCGATAAATAGATAAATTTACCACACTAAAATTCATATCGAGATCTCAAATCGCTAAACTCAAAATTCTTCTTTTATATTGCAAATTTTTATAATATAATCTCCTTTACAGACAAAATTGAATTAAATGAGAAAAACAATTACAAGTGTCGGAGGGTATTTTCTCAAAATGTCACAGTGACATTTGATTGAACTCTTACTATAGAATAACAACCAATTAACTCAAATTAGACTAATCTTTTCCTTCAAAGGGGGGGAAAAAAAAGACTAGATTAATCTTGATCTTCAGGGTAATCTTCCCAAAAAATCTTAATAACACTTGATTGAGCTTTGACAGTCTACAGGAGATATAAATCCTCATTGGGCACATCTGTAACAAGTTTCAAAACCACGTGTTATATCTTTCCAATGATATGATAATGTCCCAAAAGAGTCGGTATCTATAAAATAATCAAAACGAAGTTTTCGTGCATTGCCAATGAAACTAAATCAGGCATAAGAATTACCATTTACATGCTGAACAATATTGTCATTTTCATTGGGGATATCTTGCTCAGTTGCAACCCTTGCAGAACTAATCTCAACATGTTGCTCGATGCAATCAGAATGAGTTTGTCCAAATAGTTGAAACAGAAGGTTGGAGAATAAACTCTAAGCCAACAACCAAAAACATGAGCCTATGATTCTATAGAGATCCCAAAATTATTTAAACAATTTGTTCATAAAAACAAGGGAAAAGCACACAAATTTTGTTTAGAAAATTAGTAATCACCTGATAAGAGTCGTAAGAACTAAAACATGTTTTGTGCCCATCTCATCGCACTCTTTTATCCTTTTCCGAGCGCTGAAAGCATAATCAGCTGTACAAAGTAAATGGAAGAGAAAAACATATAAGAAGGCATGATCATCACCATGACCACCTTTCAACCATGTCTTCCAATGAAAGAGTCGAAAGGTTGCAACTTAAACCTTTTCAATTCTTCTAACACTCCCTTCATTTAATGATGACATCCTGAGTTTGGGTAAAAAAGATCAACAAGAGAGATAACCTAAGGGTAATGAATATAAGCATCTTAAAACTTTCTTACTAAAAATCTGAGATGGAAAAATATTTACCAGTAGATTACTCCAATAGCAGCAACAAGCATAAAATAAACAACCAATATTGGACAGTTGAAACAGAATTTTCTAACATATATCAAGAGAAGATCAATACAAGAAACAAATCCATAAAACCTTAGTCAGTGTAAATCAAATGTACTATTCTAATTAAGAAAGATGTTGAATAAGAAATTAATTAGTAGAATCATAGGAAAGTTCTTCTAATTAAATTGCTTTTACACTACATAGAAAACTAGTGTTGCAATTAAAAAAGAAAAAAGAAAAAAGATTGAAGATGAAGAAGTCAAAATGTGCATTAAATTCCTTGAAAAATCATGGTTCATAGATATGATATGTAGTAGGGAGACATATGTAGGCTTAATTTACAGGAAGAATGAAATTGAGAAATAATCTCTTCTAACTTCTACCTCTAGTTTGATATTTTCCAAAATTTATATGCGAATTAGTCAAGTGAAATTAACTGAGAATAATATTTATACATCCACACACAAACATCTTGTTTGGGATGTTCTATCTAGTATCTGGGATCATCAAAGATTTCCTTGTCTATAAATCTCTTAGAGCTTGTTTGGTTCACCAAAAAAATGTCTCCAAGATACCTTCATTTTTTAGTACTTTTTGCTACCTTACTATCATTTTGTACTATTTACATCTTCAAGACGTTATAGTAAATTTTAAACTTTAAAAGTCCAAAACTTTATATATATAAATAAGATGATTTTTTTAAAAATTATATAGAATTTTGAAAGAAACGAAATAAGATCTATATTGATATTTTTTTGAATATATTTTAAAAAAAAAATTTTTCACACCAAACAGTTTTTTTCACTAAACATAATTTTCAAAACCACTTTTTTCCAACCAAAAAAAAAAATCTCCAAAACTTAATTCAAATGGGCTCTTATGCTAGAAACATGACCATCAAGTGTACTAATTCTACCCAAACAAAACTTATTGACTGATTGCTTAACATAAGAAGCAAGGATATCAGTACTAACAAAGAAATTCAGAATTTACAAAACCAAAGAACAAGAACCCAACATAACAGAAAAGAAAGATAAACACAGAATATCTTTCCAAACCAAACCTAACAAATAATAGCCCTTTTTCCATTCATTTTCCCAGGGACTTCATTCACTATCATTCGATAGCCTCATGTCTGACATACACCAGGCCAGAAAGCACTAAGACTAGTTCCAAATATCATTTCATACCTTTATGGTTAATCCCCAAAACCAGCCAACTTAGGGGGGGAAAAAATAAAAGGAGCAAAGAGTGACTGTTCATCAACCTGTCATTGGACTACGGGTTTGCTCCTGGTAATAGTTCTTTAACTCCAGCAGATGATTACCAACTCATCACTGTTTCACAAGCTAGCTGCACCATGGTGTAAGACACAACTTAAAACATTCCAATTTACCTATGATCCATATACATATAGTGCATCATTCAATCTCCTGAAATAAAATAAAATAAAATAAAATAAAATAAAATACAATAACTATGAGAATCGAACCAGAAAAATATACAGAACCAAACACACTATGTAATCAATCAGCTTCTGATGCAACAGGAATTAAAAAAAAGCGTATCCGGTCGGCCAATGAGAACACTATACGTAAATTTTCTTTAAGAACAAAAAATATCGCTTATTTTAAGCATGGTATTCATTCTCTCAAGGTTAAGCAAATGATACAATTAAAATTTCGAAAAAGAAAAACAAAAAATTAAAAAATGAACTAGAAATTGAATTGTAACATCATTTCAGATATGAACTTCAACAATCTAGTAACAAACATGAATACAGGAGCAATGAGGGCAATCTATGACGGAGAAAACCAAGATCTCAATGAGTGATTCTAAAAAACAATCACATCTAACCAAAAAAGGTGTCTTAAAATAAACGGTGTCTAACATCAGCAGAGATTGCCATAGAGCAGAGGGATTGACGGCGATCATTGTCTGAAAATGGTTTTCATCTCAAATGAAAATGTGACGTCCCGCCCTATGTAGAGGCTAAACAGCACTATCACAGTCGAGTTCTGAAGTCAACTATGATAGTCTGCCATCTCATGGGTTGCCAGCACTTACTTTTAACTTACTTTCTTTATTTAGCATATTTATTTAAAATTTTGATTTGAACGTGAAAATGGGGAATATTTTTTTTTTATTTGTGTATTATGAAGACGGTGTAAACATTCTAATTGTATAGAAATGGTTGTAGGCTCCATTTACTACCTAAATGGGCCCTCTCTGTATCTATCGACTTCCTTTTTCCTGTCCTGTGGTTGTGTCAATATACTGTGTTGACATCGCACATGAATAGTATACTTATTCTATAGGAAAATTTTGACATGTGTTAAAATGATTAATTTGGACGTGTTGAGTCCAAATATATCAGTTTTACATTCATTTGAGGTCATCTCGACCAGTTTTTCGATACTGCGTGTTTTCTGTTCATAAGTTACTTTTTGTGCTCAATTGACTAATTTGAGTATACTGATTCTAAATATATCAGTTTTATATCAAGAAAATGTCATCCTAACCAATTCCTTGACACTGCATGTTTCTTAGTTAAAAGCTACTTTTTATGCTCAATTGACTAATTTGAGCATACTGATTCTAAATATATCAATTTTATATCAAGAAAAAATCATCTTGATTAATTTTTTGACACTGTGTGTGACATACGATCGCACACACATATAATCATATATTACTCAATATATACAATGTATATGTTTTCCGATAACAATGAAATTTCTCGTTGTGATAGAAAATTTCTTCAAGACACCTAAAATGGAAACTATAGTTGTACATCATCCTTTTATGAATGCTAAATTTTGTTGCGACTGTAGACGAGAACTACAAGTTTGGCATAATATAACTGATATATGATAAAACCTTACTCAGGTCACCCGTTATTTTTTGATTCAATTCATCTCAGCAGTGTTCCGAGACGTAGGGTATCAACATGAAAAGCAATATTTGGATTGGCCCACATGTAGGGGTGACAACTCGCATTCACAAAATCGTGTTTGTGTCAAAACATTGAAGGAATGTTTTATTTTTGTCTTGTTTACAATATCACTACGTTGGGTTGTTTAGAATTTTCCTGTAAATACACCTAAGCCTCTCAATCATTTTCATAAACTTCTGTTTCTGATTCTTCTCTCATATACCTATTTTTATTGGGCTATAATAATCTTTTAAAGAGAGAAGGAGGGAAATAGCTGAAATGTAAGGGAGAATAAAAATAAGGGTAAATTACTCACATGATTCCTAATCTTTTCATAAAGTTACAATTTGGTTCCTAACTTTTTTTTTAGTATTTAAAAGGTCCTTGAACTCTTTAAAAAGGATACAATTTTGTTCTTTTTACTCAAAAGACAGTGTAACATGAATCACGCATAATCAACTATTTAAGAATAATAAGAACAAAATTTGCATAATTCAACTTATGTGTTATATATGATTTATCTCATCCAAATTTTTTAACATTTTTTGAGTAAAAAAAAAAAACCGAATTGCACCTTTTTTTTTAAGTTTAATAACCTTTTAACTACTAAAAAAAAAAAAAGAAGTTAGAAATCAAATCATAACTTTATAAAGAGATTAGGGATTAAACAAGTTATTTACTATAAAAATAACTAGTGGATTTTTAGAGAAAATAATTTGGATTTGAAGCTTTGGAAATTACTAAAATAATCCCGATCGTCCCCCTGCTCTCCTTGGTCATATCCGCTTTTGCTGTCGCTATTTGTAGCTCTCCTTCATCCTTGCAAGCAAAGGTCCATCTTGTCTTGAGTGAGATCCGCTGCGATCTCATGCATCATTAGCTTAGGTGCATCATTTGTATGCTCCTTTTGTTCAATACCGGTTTGAATTATGAATTATCCGGGTTAATATAATTCTGAATATGTGAGTTGGCAAATGCATAAAATGGACATATATAAATCAAGCTACAATATTAACAGGTTCTAATCAGTTTTCAATTTGATTAATTACTTCGGTGCTACTTTACAATTTCGTATCTTTCAGCATATAAGCCCGCATATACACAAATTCAAGGTTTAGTAATCGATAGTCATGGTGCTTTTGTTCGTAAAAGGTACTACTCCTAACAATTTGTTCGTAAAAGGTACTACTCCTAACAAAACATAATGTTAACAAACAATCCATTTCATCAGTATATTCAAATAACGCACTTAGCTTATATCTGGTAGGAAAGAGAGAAAAAATAGAAGGAATAAATTGTAGGTCACTTAAGTGAAGGAAATGAGAATGGAGAGAGATTAAATCCTTTTTTTCATGATGTTTGGTATGAAAAGAAGGGGGAAAAAAAGCAAAAATCATTGTTCTTTTTTGGCATGGAGGTACAAGAGAAATGAAATAATATATTTTATTTGTAAAATGACTACTTGTGTGGACTGAATTTAGATACGACGGAATGTTTAACGAAAAGAAAAGAAACAGCAGAGGGCATAGAGCCGCAAAAGGAACCTATCATACTAGATTACAAGTAGAAGCAAGAATAAAACGAAATGAAATGTGTTATAATTGCAATGGTAGACTTAGATTTTGTAAAAAGTAGAGCCCTACCAAAAAAACTATAAATAGTGGTGGTTGGATGAAATTTGTAAGCTTTTGCGAACACTCGAATTTGAGAAAAGAATAAGGCTTTCCTCTTTTAGATTCACTTGTTCCCATTAAGCTTTATATCTCATTGTTTATTATTTTATCAAGATTCAAACATAAACAACTGGCCCTGTCTGTGGGAATTCGAACTAAAAAACATAGCTTTTCATAAGTGATCATAGAGAATCCATAAGAGATGACAATTACAAAATGAACTGCAGCTAAGACCACAATAGGAGAGAGAGCTGGAGAACAGTTCAAAGATCAGGTCAATGTGACCAAGGATGGATAGGAAGAAATGGGTTTGACACAAATAGTTAGGACATTGCTAGAAAAGCAAAGAATAACCGAAGAAACTTAAAGGCTAATGAGAGAAAGCCAGCACATTCTGGACAGCTAGTTGGAACATGCTAAGATGGAGATCAAAAAATGGAAAGCAAGGGTGCAAGATTTGAACCTGCTGTGGGTGTTGCCAAAACAGATCATGAAATACAGCTAGATAGAAGAGAAACTGACTATGATCAAGTGTTGGAGGCAGAAAAAGAAAAATCATCAAAACAAAATAGCAAGAGTTGGAGAAAAATTGGACAAATCCACAAACTATGTGAGTTATGGAGTAAAGAAAGAGAATACAAAATAGAAAGCAGTAAGAATCACCCTGCTAAAATAGAAACATCGAAGGCAAAAGCAAAAATTTTCATAGATCAGTCTGAATTCATAAGACACATGGACGACTAATTGCAAGACAAAATCAAGATGATCCAAAATATGATTCTGACGAAGAGAGCCATCAAGAAGGCTAAAGAAATATCCATATCTCTTTTCACAAGCAAGATTCTGGCGATTCCGAAACCAACAAAGTTCCATATGCTTGAAATGAAGAAGTATGACAAAACGATTGATCTGGTGGGATTTCTACACTAATTTCGATAGGTAAAGGTGCTTGAGACCATGGATGACGACTTGCTCTACAAGATATTCTTTAGAACATTGACCGAAACCGCAGCAGTATGGTTTAGCTAGTTAGAGCCAGAGTCTATAGATAGCTTTGAGCATCTGACTCAAAAGTTTATGACTCAGTTCATTTATAATCACAAACAAAAGAAGATTATGAGAAGCCTAATGCAGATTAAAATGGGAAAAAAAAAAGAGAATTTAAAGGGTTATTTTCTCAAATTCACTAATGAATTAAACTAGATCGAGAGAGTTGATTTAGCAGTGGGAGCTAATATCTTTTATCATAGATTGCAATAAGATCACGATTTGAAGGAACAATTAGGAAGAAATCAGCCAAAAAACATGTATGAGGTGATTTATCATGCAAAAAGAAGTATCAAGTGGAATAAGCGAGAATGGTACGAAAGAAGAAAAAAAAGAAAAAGGCACCGAGGCGCAGGAAGAGAAAAACACAAGCAAGGAGAAATTACCTTACAAACCTTGGGAGTCGAGGTGGGAAAAAAATTAGGACCCACGGTTCAAACAAAAGGGGAGAATAAGCCACGTGAAGAGCAACCAGAGGGAAAGAAATGCATCAAAAAGATTCAAACTTATCCAATTAAGGATAAAGTGGAGTTGATTGTTCTTGAAGAACAAATCTTCACAAAGACCAGAGATTAAGGAATATTTAGAACTCCAAACCCTATTCTTTCAAACTCGACCCCAATGGATAGATCAAGGTTCTACTAGCTCTCCGATGACTTCAAACATACAACAAGAGAATACGGGAGCCTGAGAGGACAAATACAAGCCATGATTAAGCAAAGAAAGCCGCAAGAATATGTTAAGCAAACTAAGAAGGGAAGAACAACAAAAGAGAAATTAAACAAAGCATCTATGAGACCATTTTGGTTATCCATGAAAGGTCTGAAAGGGAGGAAAGCTATAAACTAGGGCAATAAGCCAAGAAAAAAAGATAAGAGTACTCGAAAAAAAATATGTCATTTGCAGGAAGATTTAATGAAGAGGAAAATGATTACAAACATCAAGTTTGGCCTACGGACTTAGCTAGGATTAGGACACTGCATCATGATTTACTAGTCATCACCCTGAACATACATGCAATGAACGTCTGTCGAGTTCTGGTGGATAGGGGAAGTAGCCTAGATGTGCTCTTCTGGTAGACCATCAAGAGAATGTAGTTGAATGAGAACCATTTGATGCCTAATGGAATGCCATTGATAGGGTTTGAAGGAACAAAGGTCACACCGAGAGGATCCATAGTTCTCAGTGTAGAAATCATAAGAAAAACTTTAGATGTGGATTTTGTGGTAGTAGATGCACCATCTAGTTACAATGCCATTATGGGAAAAGAATGAATCTACATGATAGAGGCAGTAGTTTTGACCTTTCGCCAAGTCATGAGACGTTTAAATAGGTGGTAGATTCATTGTAAACATTAAAGGAGACCAGTTGAGGCCTCAAACATGTTACCATATGACAACAAAAACTAAAGAAGAAGGGAAGTAGGAAGAAAAAAAGCCAGAATAGCAACCAAAGAAAGGCCCACTCGGAGAAATAAACAAATAAAAAGAGGCGATATAGTTAATAATAAAAGAGTTATATGAAGTAGTGCTAGACCCAGTAGAAGTGAAGAAAACAATTCTGGTGGATAACCTCTTTGATGGTGAAGAAAGAGAAAAACTAATAACATTTCTTAGAAAGAATAAAGATGTGTTTGCATAGAGCCATAAGGATATGGTAGGAATTAACCAACTAGAATCGATTCATTGCTTAAGTGTCATAACTGATCATAAGCCTACAAAGCAAAAAAAATAAGGAGATTTGCTCCAGAAAGGAATGAAATAATTACGATAGAAGTAGATAGGTTGCTACAGAATGGAATAATCAGGGGAGCCAAATACCCAAATTGGGTTTTTAATGTGGTATTAGTGTAGAAGAAAAATAGTAAATGGAGAGTGTGTATTATCTTCACTGATTTGAACAAGACCTACTCAAAAGACAGTTACCCCTTGCCAAAAATAAACCAAATGTTAGATGCAATAACTAGATTTGAAAGGTTGACTTTTTAGATTCTTATTCTAGTTACAACCAAATCAAAATGCATGAAGACGACTAGGAGAAAACCTCTTTTGTAATGGAGAACGGACTTTACTATTATAAAGTGATGCCATTCGACTAAAGAAATTAGGAGCAACCTATCAGAGGCTAGTAAACAAAATGTTCAAAGATCTAATAGGAAAAACTATGGAATTTATATAGATGACATGGTTGTCTAAGTCCAAAATGAAGAAAACCTACAGGATACGTTTTGCATTTTAAAGAGATACATAATGAAATTAAACCTAGCCAAATATGTTTTTAATGTTTCCTCAAGTTAGTTTTTGGGACATGTTGTGAGCAATATGGGAATTGAGGTGAACCCGGCACAAGTGAAGGAAGTCATAGAAATAGAGAGGTCGAAATCCATGAAATGTGTGCAATCTTTGGTTGGAACGATAGTGGTGATGGGTAAGTTCATCTCCAGAATTTCTGATAGGTGCAAACCTTTCTTAAAGAGCATCACAAAAATCAAAGAGATAGAGTGGGGAGCTGAGCAAAATGAGACCCTAAAAGCATGAAGAATTATTTACAGATACCACCTATTTTATCAGCATAAGAATCCAAAGAGGAATTGTATTTGTATTTGGCTCATGTAGATGTAGCAATATCTAAATTATTATCAGTAGAATGATGACAGAAGCAAAAACGCAATATAGAGCGATAGAGAAATTAGTGTTATCACTAATTAGTGCCAAAAAAAATTAAGCACTATTTTGATGGACATCCAATCGTTGTTTTAACTAATTAACCGTTAAAGGCAATATTCTCAAAACCCGATCTAACTGGCAGAATGATAAAATGGGCTATCAAATTAGGGATGCATGGCATAAGCATCAAGCCCAAAACCACCAAAAAAGGATAAGTAGTGGCAGACTTTATTGCGGAATGTACAATACAGGCTACAAGGAATGAAACTGAAATAGATGCGAGCAATCTTTTTACGAGAAAAGAAAAATTCCTACCAGGTATAGATCGACAAAGCCAATAATTTATATGGAGCTGGAGTAGGTATAATGCTAAAGAAGACTTAATAAAGCTAGAATATGCCATAAAACTTATGTTTGAATAAATGGCAAAAGTAGCAGCTTTATCAATTTCCTTAAAGGTTTTGCTAGCAAAAATTCTGATATCCTCAAGAGTGTTAAAAGTAGAACTAACAACATTGGCCACAAAGAGGATTGGAGAGCCATAGTACAGGATCAAGGGGAGAATACAGAGAATGAGGAAATAGATCACAACTTTTTCTCGGTCTGGTAAAGTACACAAAGGGATTGAGAACCAAGATTTGAATCTGAACTTTCAGTGGAATCTTCGTTGGAACTTTTATTTGATTAAGAAGAAGAATTTTTATTTGAAGAATTCTTATAAGGAGCAATAGTGGTCTTGGAAGAATGAGTTGATCTGTTGGAAGACCTTCCTCTTTTAGGAGTACTACTATGAAGAGTCATGGAATGACTGCGAGGTTGAAAAGATTCAAAAGAAGATAAATTAGAGTAAATAAGAGAAAAAGCAGGCAAAGGTGAAAAATAAAGAACAACCCTATTTTCAGAATTTTGAATCTCTAAATGTACGGGAAAAGGACCAAGAAGAGGAGAAATGCATCAACTAACTAATAATTTGGTGCTATCAAAGTCAAAGTTGGTTGCAGAGACAAACATCTGGTGAATAGTATCAGTCTCCTACATTGGAATATTGATGAGAAAGCAAAAATGAGTATTAGCATCCCATGGACTGCATTTGATTTAACCTAACTCTTCAATATCTGGGCAGATTCATTCAAGATGAGCGAATTCAGAGCGAGCAAACCTTTGAGGAGTGAGTTTAAATTTGTGCTGCAAATTATAATACCATTGAACGTTGATTATTGTAGCCAAATCATTCCAATGAAATTGATCATCATAATTACAATAAGAAAGAATATCCTCCTTAAAATGAGGAGGAAGAAAATAACAGTGCCCATCCTCAACTAACTTGAAGAAATACAAAATTAGTAGTGGAGAAAGATAATCGCACTTCAGAAAGGGGAAAATTGCCTCACAAGACAGAAGAATATGATAAGTGCTAGGGGCTAACTGTGGCACCCCCGATCTCGGTCCACCGAAACTTATTACAATCAAGCTCCTTAGCCTACTGAAATAGCTCGTGAACTTCGTCGAGTCGCCTAAATTCTTTTCTCTCCTTTAAACCCTTTGTGAAATTTGGAATCATTTTTTTTAAATACTTTTTCTTGTTTGTAAACATAACGTAATTAAACTGAACTATGTTTATCATTTTTAAAAGTACAAA
Organism: Antiaris toxicaria; assembly: GCA_035233585.1. Taxonomy (NCBI): domain Eukaryota; kingdom Viridiplantae; phylum Streptophyta; class Magnoliopsida; order Rosales; family Moraceae; genus Antiaris; species Antiaris toxicaria. The sequence continues at coordinate 8,119,723 of CP141155.1, forward strand.
CATACTTTATACACAATATATAATTCAACTCTTTTTGCAATACATGTCTTTTCTTTATTCAAATCTCCTCTTTCACCGCTCAGCGGAAAACTTGTAGCAGGACCATATCCACAGTGAATTCCCTATCCCTTTGACACGCTCGCATCCTGATGCCATCCAGAAATCTACTGGACAGGTTTCTTACCTACAACACGAACAAACCGGTGAGCTAACAGGCTTAGTAAGTTCAAACATACTTAGTAAGAATCATACAGATTCAAAAACACTGAAAACTCAATTTCCTATGAATAGTACTATTTATCATGATAATACTATTCATCATGAATAGTGACTTTGACCTTTGATCGATGAATAGTAACAGTTACCTTAACTGGTTACTATTCACTTTACCCTAACGGGGTACTATTCATATATCCTAACCGAAATTACTACATTTTAGCGTAAACTTCGGTTATGCTCAATTATGATTTTTATCATTTTATTGATTGTTTATTATCTATTTGATTTCTAGTTTAGAGCTCTGTTTATAGCAGTATCGATGATTATTAGCACACTGACTGGGAGGGTCTAAGGAGCGACCTTAGAACATCAGCCTCCACAGCCCTGATATCCTCGTAAGATCTGAGAAAAACCTCCACCACTATGTTAGAGGGGCGGTACGCCTTAATGGTTTTATTACCATTTTTCAATTTATAGTCTTGACCAAGTGATATCAATCATCACCTCAAGGTCACTATCCTTCATCATCCGCAGGCCTTACACATTCTCTTTTCTCTTTATATGGGATATGTTATACCAACTAATCCCCAAGTGTCCATAGGACTTAATACTCTCTTTTATCTTTATATAGGATATGTTATAGTAACTAATCTCCAAATGTTCATAGGACTTAATGCCTAATGTACACTTACTACATAATCAGTATCACTGTATTTCATGTTACAGACAAATTTAAATATCTGAACTTGCTGCATATAACGCATCAACATAAATATATCAAATCAATTTATATATGACTTAGACATAACACATAGTTCATAACATGACTTTCATAATATCTACATCATCGCATCTTGACATGAAAACAAACATACAATAGTCAATTCATGTTGCAGCCAATTAAATGCTTGAACTTACAGATACTTTCGCTAGTATTTCCTTCCCCGGCTCCGTAGACGTACCTTTGCTGCGTCTGGATCGGGTTCCTATAACTGGAATAACCACGATTATTCTAAATCTTCATTTCATATTCAAAATTTAGTAAAATGTAAAAATTTTACGTTTTATTTCTCGTAAATGGTCTTAGGAATCTAAAATCCCATTTTCCATTTTTACACTAACTCTTGGCAAAATTACCATTTTACCCCTGATTTGATTTCTTATCGTAAACCTACTTTTTGTTGGTTTAAGACCCAAATTTAACTTTTATAATTTCATTTTAACTATCCTTAGGCATTCACGGTCTTTTCCGAGCCTTTCAGAATTTTTTGGTCAAAATGACTATTTTACCCCTGACGAGTCTCGGGACCGTCATATGCTCACTATGACTTTTAACAAGATTTTCTAAGCCCAAATATCATAAAATAATATTTCTTAAACTTTTACACACTTTTACAGCATCCATTACTGTTCCATAGACGACTATTGGTCATCCGACCCTCAGGTGGTACTATTCCAACACCTAGGGTCATTTCTCATTTTTTTTTTCACGTTTCGGAGTCTTAAATGGGTATTTCACTACTCTTTAAACGTTTGTTATGCTAATCCCGAGTCTTAGACATCGTGTGGGCTCGGGTTTTCATCTCGACCTCAAATTTACCTTTCGTTTCCTAAAATAAAATACCCTTGACATTGGTTTTCCCATTCTCTTACATTTTCACAACCTCGGAGGGACGATTTACTATTCCTCAAAGGTTCATTTTCCTATTTTCCGATCTTAACTCATCGAGGGGTCTCGGTTTCCATTACCGAACACAATTTACCTCTCGTTTTGCACCGAAATGCCCTTAGTGCCGTTTTCAAAATTTCGGTAACATTTCCGTTAAATTTCTATGTCTCCGGCATTTAGGAAACACCTCAAAACCATCTAACCTATTTTATTCTACCACGTACTATACCAGAGGCCTAATTTTTACGTAAAACTCAACTTTTTACGTAAAAATTTTCACATTTCCCATACATTTTCTTTTTCTGACATTTCATTCATTTTACTCTTTTTTTTTCTTTTCTTTTTACAATTTGAATACAAATTACATATAAATCATTCCAATACATAATTAAGGAATGAAGGGAAACGAAATCGCTATCAAAATCGTTCCGTCGGTGATCGGACGAACCGTTCGGTCTCGATCGCGTAAACTTTTAGTCTCCGTTCTTCACGTTCGGAATCCCAGTTGGAAATTCTGATACCACGGCTATGTCCAGAACGTCGAAAATAGGCCAACGGGCCACTCTTCATTTTTTCGCCCTCGGGTCGCCGTTGATCAGCGTTGACCGGTATTGACTCCGACGTTGACCGGTGGCGAATGGCGGCAGCGCGAACAACGGAGGTGTCCACCTTGAAGATCTCGACGAGAGGAGTCCATTGCTGGTGTCAATTTCACCATTGGAGGCTCCGATCGTCGACAATCGGCCTCGAAAACTCGACCCACGGCTTCGGCGTTGAATCTCCGTCGTGCCGGGGTTGTTGTCCACAATTACCTTGGGGCTTTTATTCCCCATCGTCTTCTGAGTATTTTGACACCCACAGTGTCCCTCGACTCGGCCGGAAACGTCGAGTTTCACAGCGGCTTCACGGTGGTGACGTAGCGGCTTCGGGCGGCGGGATCCAGCGGCCGTTGAGGTGAAATGAGCTATTTTATTCTCCTCTTCACCACGAAACTTTTGGGACTAGAATCGTGTCGATCGGAGGTCGGACAGCGGAGATACGGCCCTTTGAAATTTCCGGTTTCGGGCGGCGCGTGCGGCGTTCTCCGGCTTTGGTTCCGTCAATTCAGCACACCGTTGGACTCAGCTCGTCGAGAGCTTTCCAACGAGACCGGCGGTGTCGAAAACGGACACCATTTCTGGTGGTCGGTTATTGTTCACCGACTGTGTAGGTGTGAGGAAGAAAAATCTAGATAATGAAAATTTGGGCCTCTTTTTGCAATTTCTACCTTTTATACACTTTTTATCCAAAATTTCAACATGAGCTATCTTGACTAATTTGGGCGTGTTGAACCCAAATATATCAGTTTCGTTTTCATCCGAGATCATTTCGACTAGTTTCCGGTAGTGCGAATGCCCGGTCAAAAATTACCTTTGTGCTCAATTAACTAATTTGAGCATACTAATAGGCTATACTGACTAATTTGGGCGTGCTGAACCCAAATTTATCAGTTTCATCTTCATCCAAGGTCATCTTGACCAGTTTTCTGGTACTGTATATTTCCCGATCAAAATTTACTTTTCGTGCTCAAATGACTAATTTGAGCATTCTGATCCCAAATATATCAGTTTTACATTAAGAAAATGTCATCTTGACCAATTTCTTGATACTGCATATCTCCGGGTCAAATATTACTTTTTATGCTCAATTGACTAATTTGAGCATGCTGAATCTAAATATATTAATTTTAGGTCAAGAAGAGATCATCTAAACCAACTTCTCAATATTGTGTGTAACACACACACACTCACGTCTAAAATCACTACTATCAGTATTTTATCTTTTTGTGCACTCAGCTTACCCTGAGTCACCTACTAGGGTTTACAGTTCACTGTTTTTCCCCAACTCAATTCGGCATGCTTTTACATCACCGAATTCTTAATTTATAACATCATTAGAACATTTTATCTCGTTCTACACAATATTAAACATACATTTCACATTTTAAACATGAAATTCATCATGTACATGCAATTTACCATGTTCCGAGAACAGTAAAATTTCCCGGTTATTACACTAACAGCAAGGGAGCTATACCTATAAATTCAAAGAATTCTAGGATAAAAGGGAAAATGGGAAAGTCCAAAGGAACCAATGCTTCAATAGGAAAAATAAGGTTATCAAGATTAGCATTCTCACCAAAGAAAACATTTATGTTACTCGAAAGAGGACTAATAGAAACAAGCTTGGGTAGTTGAAGCCTTTGATGGATGTCTTTAAAAGTATTATGCATGATAGAACTCAAAGCCGTGGGAGATCAAACTTTGGACAAAGAAAAAAGTTGAAAGAACAAATGAGTAGTTAACTGTTTTTTCCTAGTAAATTTAGTAAAACTAAAGAATGGAAAGTTTTTCTTAATTTATAGGAAAACGGAGTCTGATGAGGGACCAAATTTAGATACAATAGAATGTTTAATGAAAAGAAAACAAACGGCAACAATAGAAATAAGAAGTTTGCAAATGGCATGGAGCCGCATAAGGAAGTTGCCACATTGGATTTCAAGTGAAAGCAAGAATGAAAGGAAAGGACACATGTCATTATTATAATAGTAGACTTAGATTTTTAGAAAGAAAAATTCCACCTAAAAAACTATAAATGGGGGTGGTTAGATGAAATTTGTACATTTTTGCGAACACTTGAATTTAAAAGAAGAATAAGAATTTTCTCTTTTACATTCATTTGTTCTAATTAAGCTTCGTGTCTCATTGTTTGTCATTTGATCAAGATGTAGGACAATAAATCGGTAAAAACATGTCAGAGTGGCGCAGCGGAACAATAAAAATTTTTAGATCGTTAAATATCTCATGATGCCATATACAATAAACCAATAACAATTACAACTCATACCTCAAGGACGCCAATCTTGCAGGAGGAGAATGACCAGAGGCTTCAACCAACTAGCCTTCTTTACTATTCTCCAATTCCCGAATGGCTGAGTGTGTGGGCACTCTGAACCTCGATCGGTATGCTAGCACTGCTAGTCTTCTTCCGACTGTCCAAATCTCTAAAGAACTTATTGTCACGATGAGCTGTGCAACAATAAGCCTGCCCACCTGAGAGTCTGTGGTCTGAGAGAACTGGAGTGGCAGGACCTCTATTTATAGACCTGCATAAGGTGATTCTCTGAATTTGAATTGGACTAGGAAAAGATATTCTCCCTTATCCATAACCATAAAAATCTGAATTTTCTATGGGAGATTCTTAACAATAAAATTCGGCCATTATGGATAAATCCAATCCAAATCTAAACAAGATTTTAACTAGAATTTTATCTCCCCTTTTTCAACCAAAAAATCCGAAATTCCTAGGAGAAAATCTCCTCATAAAATTCAGCCACTTTTAGGATAAGGGAGAATCAAAATTCCACTAGGATTTTCAAGCTTGAATCTTATCTCAACCTTATCCAAAATAACTGAATTTTCTTAGGAGATACACTCCAAAATTTCGGCCACTTTTCAGGGAGAAGAGAATCCAAATTCAACTAGGATTGAAACTTGAATTTTTCCCTTTGAACCTTATCCACAAAAACCGAAATTCTATTGAGGATTATCCTCAAAATTTCGTCCACCTTTTGTTAGGATTTAGATTCAAAATTCAAGTAGGATTCTAACAAGATTATCCTCTCTAAATCCAACTCAAATTCGAATTTCAAATCTTGTGGATTTTCCATAACAAATTCGAATCCTACTTGGACTGTGATTCAAAATTTGAATTTCAAATTTCAAATTTCAAATTTAAATTTCAAATTCAAATTTCAAATTCGAATTTCAAATTCAAATTCAAATTTCAAATTCAAATTTCAAATTCAAATTTCAAATTTCAAATTTCAAATTTCAAAATTCAAATTTCAAAATCCACAAAACGGTTGTGTTTCAAATTCTTGTTCTCATAAATAATTTTCTACAACTCCAATCCAATCTCAAATAAAATCATGGCAACTTTATTTGGAGTTCGAATAATTATGTACTCTATTATCCAAAACAAAATCTGAATCCAACCGGAGAGAATCTTGTCTACCATCCTAATCCTGTGTCATCACCATCCATGCATAATAAACCAGCTAATAGCATACACAAATCAATTTGCCAAACGTTAAGGAATTATGTGGAGCTAGTAGAGGGACTGATTGGATATATATAATCGGGCTCCCGCAAATCCATATGATCATCATTCTTTTACCGAACAACTCAATCATATAATCACTAGTTTCAGAGTCACACCACTATAAACCTGAAACTGAACTCCCAATTATATACCGTATTACGTAAGCCTGTGACAAGCTATCGTCCAATGACCTTGTCATGTATGCAGAACCCTCATATGATATCCATGATCAGCCTTAGGCCAAAGTCTGTTTAATCCTACTGATCAGGCTATCTTAAAGTTCCATTATACTACCGAATAAAGAAAACGATTATTCACCATATGTGAATAAGAAGTCATCCGCCCAGCAGACGACCCAAGGCCTTGTCCATTTTCACATTCAGTATAATGCCTTTAAGAGGATACCCTTAACTCCTCATTAGAGCTATGATTCTAATATCTGTAAACGAACCCTTCATCGTATACAAGTCATGCACCCAACGAATCGGTCTATAAGCTTACTACCTCTGAGACGCTTTAGCCATTGGAACATCAAAGTACACAAGTCATATACATGAAGCTGTCCTTTTACTCAAGATTAAGGTTACTGCATAATGAACGTCAAAAGTAGATTGATCCACTCAAAGCGGACTTCGTAGATCAATCACGCTTTAGTCCCGGTCTAATATGTCATCACCAAGCAACATATCCATGTCTCTACTTGGGAGTCCAGCTCCAGACAGTCAAGACAAACCGTCCCCTCCAAGGCTTTAGACAACATAATAGTCTTAACATGAGTTAGATGCTCGGTCTAACCCCATAGACTACCGACCATAGTTTAGACTGCTAACTTTAGAACATTGTCTTCTCGCATACAAAAATCCATTGCATGCAACGTTCTAACAGTTTAACACAAGCAGTCAGGGAGCCATATTTGCTTACATTTACTTTAATATGTAAATAAGACGAGGACAGATAGCAATGTAATGAATAACCTCTATATATAATTTTATTATCCAATTCAAAATAAATACATCAAAATGTCTCTAATGTTTAGGGCATTTCCTAACACAAGATTCAAATACAAACACTAGTTTATCTATAACTAATGAGATAGATTGATTTGAACCCATAAAAAAAATCTATCCAATTCAGAGTAGATCAAATTGAGGGTGCTTTAAAGGTTTAAGAGTTACTCGTCTAATCCTTTCCTTCCTAATTTCTTTCATATTGCACAACCATAAATGTTGAAATCATTCCATTAATACCTCCATCGTTAATCTTTGTTCTACTTTACTTACTACTATAACATGACCTTAAGGGCAACTAACGTGAAAGAAACTACACGAATGAAAGATACCCAAAAAGGTAGATTGAAAATCAAACACAAAGACAACTCTTCAGAAAAGAAACAAGAAATTTTCAAGTATTTATGGTGTGTTTGGTTATAACATTACATTTAAATGCAATGCAATTTTCATTCAAACGCAAAAGCATTATATTCAAATGTCAATCATATCATAATTTAAATCCGATATAATTAATATTCATCATTCTATTTTTTCTACTACTTTTATTAATCACATTACATACTCTCTTTTTCTCTTCCTTTTTTCTATTTACTTTGACCAATCATATCATATACTCAATCATAGAATACAATTTATATATTTTTCATCCAAATTGTAATAACTAAGAAAATCCACTATACTCGAAGATATGTATATTGTATATAATACAATAATTTTTATGTTTAAAAATGTAAAATGAATGATTTAATACTGTTTAGAAATGCAGAAAAATATTCTAACAGTGTTAAAAGTTAGGAAATTAGAAATAGAATTTTTTTTTTATCGAACCCAAAATATGAGGAACGGTGCCAAATCAGTGCCGAAAACCCTAAGAAATGCAAGAAACCGCACTAAAAGATAAAAATGTTTGACCGGAATTTTTTGGCCAAACAGAAAAAAAATAAGGTAAACCGACTGCACCGGAGGTCCCAGGAAACCGCCGGGGCAATTCTGATGAAGTCTCTTCGGTTTGACTTTTTGGTCAAAATGAAGATTTAATTAATATGAATAGTGATTAAACAATTAAACATGTAATTAAAACATATTATATCACAAATTATGACATCATAAATGTATTTATTAAAAAGTAAGAGAAAGAAATAGGAAATCATAAGGTTAAGATTTGATCCTATCTATATTTAATGACTAAGATTAAGCCAAAATTGTCTTATTTTATTTATGGAAAATTGAGAAAGTATTAGGATGTGCAAGGTGTCAAAATCTTGTGGAATGAAAATGAATTAGTTGGTTTTGATCAACAAAAAAGGGGCATCGGTTTTTGGCAAGAGAATAACCAGAAGAAAAAGAAAGAAGATAGAGAGAAGAAGAGAGAGAGAGAGAGATTTACAGCCAAGAAGAAAAGAGTAAATCCCTTTCCTCTAGCCAAGATTTTTCCTCAAAAATTTCACACCAAGCTTCAACCATAACCTTCTAGGAGGAAGAAGATTTCTTTGGTGACAAGGTAATTTGAAATCTCTCATTTCTTGTGATTTTTGAGATGAAATTTATGATTCCTAAGTATATGATAGATGATGAAATATTGAAATGAAATTTGAGAGTTTTGGTTGATAAATTAGTTAGAAGGTTGATTATGAAAATATGTGTTTAGAGTATAGATTTTGGAAATTTTTGAGTATATTGTTGTTAGTAATGATTCAAGAAAAAGGGATTTTGGTAGGTGAATTTATTATAAAGAATTATGTAAAAGAAATTAGAAACATGTATATGATGGAAATGTTGGTTTGGATGATGTTAATTATATGAGTATTTTACGTAAAATGTTTAAAACGTTTTACGTAAAATTAAACCTCTGGTATAATACGTGATAGATGAAATACGATAGATAGTTTGAGGTGTTTTCTAAACGCCGGGAACCTAGAAAAATTAGCAGAAATACTGCTGAAAATTTTAAGGATAATACCAAGAGGTGGTTTTTTTAGAAAATAAGGAGAAAACGAAAGTTGAGGTTAAAACTGAGCCTTTAGCAACCTAAGTTAAGGAAAAAGAATATGGATGGTTTATGAATTAGCGAAACGTCCATTTGGGAGTTAGAAAGGTAAGAAAAAGAGAAACAATGACTGAAGGATTTTTAAAATAGTGCCCTCGAATAACAAGGTAGATTAAGTCAAGAAAATTTCTGAAAATGCATGGAAAGGGGCTAAAAGTGTTATATAAAAGTTTAAATAAATTTTTAAGACTCAAAACTTAGGTTTTTAAAACTAAAAATCAAGTTTTGTGCAGTACACGGATGTGTATAAAGTGTACACGGCCATGTAATAGGGAAAAACAAATTCCAGAAAGGTACACGGTTAGAGACACGCCCATATATCAAGTCGTGTACATGCAATGTTCGGACTACACGGGCAAACTGCACTACCGTGTAGCGAGAAGAGAAATTCCAGAGGATTACATAGCCAGAGACACGGCCGTGTATGAGGCCGTGTACATGCATTGTGCAGGTTACACGAGTAGGTTACACGGTCATGTTGGGAAGAATTAAATCACAGAGAGGTACACGGTCAGAGACACGACCGTATACCAGACCATGTACATGTAATGTACAGTTCACACGGCCATGTAACACGGTCGTGTAAGGGGGGAATTAGGTAGACAGAAAGGTACATGGCTGTGTACTAGCCGTGTGTAAAAAAAAAAAGGAGGGTTTTCTAGAAAGGTCTATATACGACCGTTAAAGTTTTAGATGCCACTATAAGACTTTAATTAAAATCTTGAAAGCCAAAAATTTAAATTTTTAAGTAGGATAAGGGTAGTTTAAAGAAATTAATTAACTGATAACATTATTGTCTGTAGGAAACACGACGAAGGATAAGGACGAAATTGCAAAGGATCCAAGGATAACCACGTTAGAGCAAGTTTTTAAGTACTGACATTTAATTGTCTACCCACAAACTGATTTTTGATTTAACTAACTTCTTGTAGTAATCTTACGATAAGCTCTTAGATGATTACTTGAGGAAAAAGATATGAGTATGGGGTAAGTTAATGAAATAAGTAATGAAAGAATGAAAGATAATAAGATTGAAAACTTAAGTGTTGGCGTACCGGCCTCTCATAAGTGAGGTCTAATGTTATGAATTCCACTATAATAAAATGCTACCTCCCGAAGGTGTGAGGTTAATGACTTATAGTGGAACGCAACCTCCTGAAGATGTGAAGTTAATAGCTAATAGTTAAAGATCGACCGTGCGGTAGGCTGGTGGGTCACTCCCCCTTCCTCCCACTTGTCTGCGCGCAAGAAGTACGTCCAACACAGGGCCCACCAATGAAAGTAGAAAAGAAAAGAAAAGAGGCAAATAAAGAAAGGAAGAAAATAGAATGATGGAATAGGATATGATCTAAAGAACAATGAAGTCGACTCGAAGAAGCATAACGAGACTAACCCTAGTTACCTTCCACCTAAGTGAAATTGTATGTATGTTTGTACTTACTGAGCTCTAGCTCATTAGTTTGTTTGTGGTGTAGGTAACAAAAGTAAGCAGTAGTTGAGATGAAGTGAAGATACATGATGGGCTGGCAGGCAGATTCCTAAGATGTCATGGATAGGGAAGTGAACCCGTTATGTTTCCGACTGCTTAAAGGGTATATGTTTTGTAAAGAGATAGAACAGTATTAATGTAAATGTATGTACAAAGTATTTTATGGATCAAGAACAAATGTATTATTTTGAAATGATATATGTTTATAAAAAAAAAAGTCCACAGTTTTTACTAAGCAGATTATTAAATTAAAATGTGAGCTTTTAAACATGTTTCCGCACTTTAGAAAATGAAAGGATGATACATAAGGGTAGGAAGGAAAAAAAGTGGACAACGGCCTGGGCGAGCTGGGTCGGCGCCCACATAAACACACATTGTATTTATTTGTAATGCAAATACTAATCCAAATGTATATTGCATTTAAATACAATGTCAATACAATGTTTTATCCAAACGTATTCTTAAAATAATTATTCAGTAGTTAAGATTAATTTCTAAATAAAAAACATTAACTGATTTGCTTTCTCTCATATTAAAAGTAAAATCCATCGTTAGCTTGCATTTGAGCCATTGATTCGTACCTTATCAATGGTTGAGATTTAATTAGAACAAGTAATAAGGATAGCATTGTCAATCCGTTGATGATATGTGCAAAATCCAACGCCCCAAAATAATCCCCACCAAACTTCAAAATATATAGGCATTAAAAACGAATAATTAATCTCATAAGGACCATGCCTTGTTAAGAAGAAAGTGATATTGCCACTAAGAGCAAATATGTACATCAACATAGATGGGATGTTATTTAAAATTAAATTAATAGAAGGAATGTTATATTTGTCTTCTTTTGCAATATAATTTATAACCATAAAAATACAAACATGCCTAAACAATTTGATTCGGGTTTTACAACCCAACCCACTGAGTCAAATTGTTTAGAATTTTCTTATATATACCCCCAGCCCCTTCGATCATTTTTTATACACTCCCTCTCTCCCTTTATCTTTATCCTCTCCTCACATACACCCTTTATCTTTTCATACCTTTCTTTTTTTTTCATTTTCCTTTTCCTTTTCTCCCAGCCATGACTAGAAAGAAGGTGAAACTCGCCTACATCACCAACGATGCGGCGAGAAAAGCCACTTACAAGAAGAGAAAGAAGGGGCTGATGAAGAAGGTGAGCGAGCTGAGCACCCTCTGCGACATCGACGCATGCGCGATAATCTACAGCCCTTACGACACTCAACCGGAGGTCTACCCTTCTCCGCTGGGAGTCCAGCGAATCTTGGCCAAGTTCAAGACCATGCCGGAGATAGAGCAGAGCAAGAAAATGGTGAACCAGGAGAGCTTTCTTCGACAACGCATCGCCAAGGTGAACGAGCAGGTGAAGAAGCTGAAGAAGGAGAACAGAGAGAAGGAGATTAACCAGCTCATTTTCCAGGGCCTGGCGGACCCGAATAGGCTGCTGGGACTGAGTCTTCCAGACCTAAACGATGTCGACTGGATGATCGATCAATACCTGAAGGATATCAACGAGAGGATGGAGAAGATCCGCCTCGAGCATGCAGAAGAAGAGGACAACAAGCCGCCGACGGTGGCAGTGCGGGTGAAGGCAATGACTATGTCGGAGAGTTCGTCGGGCGTGCAGAAGCATCCGAAATGGTTCATGGACTCGATAATCAAATCTAAGGAGCAGCGGAAGCATAAACAACAACAACAGCAGCACAACGGGTTTGCTGCTGATCAGGATGAGGTTTATGCTAATGCTTTCCTCTAGCTAGGGAGAATGATCATTCGGCCAATGCGCTTTTTTCCTTGAAAAATTTGTGACTTTGTTTGTCTATTTCTGTTTTCTGTTTCTGTGTTTGTTATGTTCTTTTAATATTATTTTGAAGTTGTGTTAATTAGACCTTATGCATGTCCGTTTTTCTTTGATGTTTTGGTGTGGTTCTGTGGACACCTCTTGTTGTACTGGTGATCCTTTTGTCTTCTTAGTTGCGACTTTTTGAGTTAATCTGAGCTTATTATAATTTAATGAGTATTTTCGTTTTTAAATATTATGTCTAGAAGAAGACTCAAACCGCCACACTCTACAAGGACCAAATTTTGAGTCCAACATTTTATTTCTCAAGAAGAAACTATAAAATGATTGGAGAACTTGACACATTTGCATAAATGGAGAAAAACTAAGACATAACAATAATACCATCACTAATTCACAATAGTTCATTATATTTACTATTTAGCATCGTATGCCGAATTTATTTCTTATTAAAAATTATTAAGAATTTAAGCAGTACACTTATTTAGATAGTGAGGTGTAAATTCGGCATATGATGCTAAATAGTAAAGATAATGAAGTATTGTGAATTACTTATGGTATTATTATTATTGTCTTTTTTTTTTTAATTTGAAGTGAAGGACTCAAAATTTGATGGAGTTAAATGTTGTATAATCATTGGGTTATACATGCACTTAGCTTTTATCTATATATGCAAATGTGTCACATTGTCTTTTCATTTTTATTATTTATTTCTTAGTGTTTACTAAATTTGTTGACGTCCGAAAGGATATATATATTTTTGAATGGAAAGGATATTCTTAATAAGGGAAGAAAGATATATAAATTTCTAGCCAAAAGGGGAAGATATATAAATCTTTTTTTTAAGATTTAAATCCTTAGCTATCAAGGGGAGCATTTATTGATATGAGAAAAAGGAAAAATCTTGTGTAAATTATATCTTGATGGAGTAAGTCAATGTATATCAATGTATAATAAAGTTGAAATTAATGGCTCTATACAAAAGACAAAAACCTGTAGATTCATATTAATATGTGGAAATTGATGAACATGCACAATATTAATTTTCTGTTTCTTGGATTCGTCGCACTCACAAGATATAGTCCTTTCCCCCGTCAATAACAACGATAGAAGGGGAAAAAGAAAAAGAAAAAGAAAAAGAAAAAAGGATGTAAACGGGAAACCAGGTTTGATAGGCTTAAATCCATGGACGTATGATTTAAGGATTTTTACATGCAAGATTTTTTATTTGTAGTCATTTGATTGAATTATTGAATCATATATATTTAATAGTATGAGCACACGTGACTTCTGTCTCGCTTTTTTTTTTTTTTTTGAGTTGTGCCAAAATTATACACAAAAAGTATGTAAGGTTTTTTTTAAAACAAGTAAAGAGGAGGAATTAAAGTATATATACAAATTTATTAAAAAGAGAGAAAAAATAGAATCCAACCTCGAGAAATCAAATAAAAAATAAAATAAAAAAGCAACGACATTTCACATAAAGCAAACAAACTCAAATTAGAATTGGATTTATTCTCACATAAATCTATGAGTTTCCATGGCTGTTCTCTTTTCATTATGATGACTCTACCGTTTAAAACTTGTTTCCAGAGAGGTACTCTCTTTTTTTTTTAGTACACTTTGGATTATGCAAATCCAAATAAAATCATCTTTTTGAACCGGGATGACTGAATTGAGAGAAATCCAGAATGATGGAATTGGTATCCGATAGAACTGCAGCATAAGAACGATTCTGACTCATGTCCAGATATTCAATTGAGGTTGATAGAGAGCAGGATCGGAGCCAGAGTTTTTGATCAGAGGCTAATAAACATAGTATGGCTAAGTTTTCATTTTTTTCGAAAATCATAGCATATTTAACACAGAGAGAGAGAGAGAGAGGTCTTTTTCGTGTGTGGTTGGGGGGGGGGGGGGGGGGGGGGGGGGGGGGGGGGCGCGGGGGGTGGTGGTGAGGGTGTGGGCGCGGCTTAAGCCCTCCTAGTCATTCACTCCCTCCGTCCTTGATAGAGAGTGACAAGGTTGCTTAAGGCTGCGAGCTAGCAAGGGCAACATGATCTCAGCTAGGGATGTAATAGCATATTTTGGCTTGGTTCAGCCAAGATTACCCTAGCAAAGTCCACTGTGGAAATTGCCAACGGATAGCCGATCAATGGCAGCCATTGGCTGTCCACAACGCTTATAATCAAGGATAGACATCAGAAAACCTTCAATTATGTCTGGAGGTAAGGTTTAGAAATTCAGAATTAAGGGTAGTTTATGGAATTTTATTTTTCGGATCAGCGGATAAACAGGATAACGTTGAAATCAAAAGTTCAAAAATGAAAAGTACATGCATAGTCGAGTTTGAACTTGGCAAGTCTTACTAACATCATTTTATCTATAATTTTATCTATGTCTTGTAGAAGGTAATATTTTGGAGGATGCAATTTAAATATTGAGAAGATAGGTAATAAAAGACTGGCAGAAGGGGGCAAGAAAAAGGAACAAATTCCAAACTAATGAAAGTGAAGAATGAATTCACAACACAATTAAGATAAACTTAATTTTGAAGCTTGTTCAGCAAATTTTATTTAGCCAGCCACACAAGAGGTCGCTCAAATTGTACCACATGAACTTATTGGAACTAAAATAGGTTTCGGGTGTGGAACATATGAAATCTCTACATCCAGACTGAGCAAATCCCACCTGTGATTATGATGTAGTTTAAGAGTCACTGCCCTATCGAACTGTGCAGATTATTGGAAATTAGGAAAGTACATATATGCGTGTATGTATATATACATATATATTTATAAAAATTGAAAGCAACAGGCATCAAAGACTGTTAAAGCATCATAATTAGATTGGCATCCAAAAGCATTCTTCTTTCACCCAAACAACTGACTCAATATTATATTAGAGGGCAAAAAAATTACACAAAAGGTAATAACAGAAAATATTAATACAACCTCAAGTGGCAACGGAGTTCAAAACTAGTGACCTATAAATTAAAAAAAAAAATGTTTTTAGCTGAAATGATAGAATGGGTAAAATGAGGTAAAACTTAAAGTTCAAGGGACAAATTAAGCAAGAGTTTTTCAAATTTGGGATGAAATTAGAAGTAACCCTAAACTTCATAGAGTATAGATGAGAATAATTCAAAAAAAAATTGTCACATCATGGAGTCAATAACTTATTACCTATATTTTAGCCAATTTTTTCAAATAAACAAAAATTTGCAAACGTAAAGTTAGGATCCAAGGCCACGAAAAAAAAGGGAGAAATCTCACGAAATCACAACCATATAGAGTTGAGGAAAACGTGTATCTATCTTTCCTGCAGTCTTTCTAACTGACGACGTCTCTCAAAAAAATAAAAATAAAAACGATCTATACGTTTCCAAAAGCCCATTTAAGGCCGAAAATAACCATTGCAAAACCAAGTTCAGTATTTCACACCCCAAAAAATATATAAATAAATAAAATTGGCCCTTGGTTTGTAACAAAACACAGTCTGGCATTTCTCCACTTTAAACTTGTCTTCTTTTTTTTTTTTTTTTTTTAACTCTTTCAAGCTTTTTATTCTGTAGGTTTATATACTTACTTTGAAGAAATTTAGAGCGAGAGAGATCGGACATGAAGAACGGAGAAAACTACCCCTCTATTTCTTTAGCTGATCAATATTCTGCAATATCTTCTCCTCCTACTCTTACCTCTGAAAGAAAAGCTGGAGGATGGAAATCCGTGAAATACATTCTCGGTAAGGATTTATATATATATATACACAAAGTCTTAAATCTAATATTAAATGTGATCTGAAATACTGATATAATTGTGAATTTAATTAGTAGAAATATGCATTTATATATAAATAAATATAAACATATGAATTTTTACATTTATAGGATGTTTTTTCAACATCTTCATTTTTATATTTTTTTTATAAATAAATTCACATTTCTAGTAACTAAAGTTATATTCACGGTATCAAATTTGAGTATATTCTTTAATTTATGATATTTACGTGTGAATTCTTCATCCTCTTCTTCTAAACTAGCTTTAGGATGAGTTCCACCGAGCCCATTTATATTTATGTACATAATTTAAAAAATCGCTATTTGTTTTGTATTTTTCTATTTAGAGGTGATTTAAAAAAAAAAAATGGGATGATGATGAATTTGAGCAGGAAACGAGTCGTTCGAGAAGCTGGCATCAATGAGCTTGATAGCAAATATAACAGTGTATTTGAGAACAAAATACAATCTGAGTGGCATATTTTTGGTGACTGTCGTTAATGTGTGGAGTGGATTTTCCAACATTTCTTCTTTGGCCGGTGCTTTTGTCTCTGATGCTTACTTGGGCAAGTTCTACACTCTCCTTATTGGCTCCATTGCTTCTCTCCTGGTAATTATTTTTCTCTTTTTTTTTTTTTTACCTTTTATTTTTTCACCTTTAGAATTTAGAATTTAGAATTTAGGGGTAAAAAAAAAACCGATCACCCAATAAACTCACTCAATCTACCCAATTCGATCTTAATTGGGTGGGTAAAAAAAATTTTCAATCCACCCAATAAAGATTGGGTGGGTTGAAAAAATTTCAAAAACCCACTCAACCCACCCAAAATTCACTCACTTACTATTTTTTCTTTTTTGCTAAATGATGTTTACTCCTAAGTGTTGTTTAAATTATTTAAATATATAAAATGTATTACTTGATATTCAATATAGATGTAATTTTTGGTAATTTTGTAAAAAATACCACTAATTGCTTAAGTATTCTTGTATCTTTTGGTGATTTTTATAATTTATATTTATTTATGTTTGATTATTAATGAGATTATATTAGAAATTTTTTTATTTGTGTAAAATCTATAATAGAATTTAGTTTAAAAACTATGTCATGAGTTTAATTTTTTTTTTCTATTAAATTTTCATTTGTTGTTGGATGTTTAGTATTATTTATTATTTTTATTAATAAAATACATAACCCACCCAACCCACCAAACCCAACCCGATATTAATTGGGTGGGTTGATTTTTTATATTTGGTTGATTGGGTGGGTAAAAAAAATTGTCAACCCACCCAATATTGAAAATTCACAAAAACCCACCCAATCTACCCGATGTTCACCTCTACTTTAAATTGCAAAACAGTAATTTGGTCCAAAAATTAAAAACAAAAAAAATTAAGCCTCATTTTCTCTGTTTCCATGCATATCTGTTCTAATTGTGATTGTGAAAATTAGGCCTTTGTTTGGCCTGCAAATTATGCTGAAACAAGAAAAATAGTTTTTGAGGTTTTTTTTTTTTTTTTTTTTGTTGACAAAGAACATTAGAAAATCCAATATCAATGTTTTTAACTCAGATCTTCTCTCAAATTTTGCGTCTTATTTGCGGTCTAACTAATGAAAACGTGCTGCATCGTCTAAAGTTTAAATCTACTCGTCTAGCTTTTACAAGTGTTCAACACTTGTTTAATTTTTAAGATGAGTATTGTTTTAACAGGAATGTGAATACTGTTCTGTCATTTTTTAGGGTATGGGGATAATTACATTAACAGCAGGCATAAGTTTCTTAAGACCTCTCTCCTATAACCAGAATTCCGAATCCGAAAGCACGAATTTGCCGCAGAGTTGGCAGCTGGGAATCCTCTTTGCAGGCCTTGGCTTGCTGTCGATAGGAGCAGGCGGGATTAGGCCCTGCAACATTGCGTTCGGCGCCGACCAATTCGACGCGAGGACGGAGAAAGGGAAAGCTCAATTGGAGAGCTTCTTCAACTGGTGGTACTTCACTTTCACCATTGCCCTAATTGTGGCCCTCACCGGTGTGGTCTACATCCAGACCAATGTCAGCTGGACGCTCGGGTTCGCCATCCCCACCGCCTGCCTTGGGTTCTCCATCGCCATTTTCTTGCTCGGCTACCACACTTACATCAATGTAAAGCCCCAAGGCAGCGTCTTCTCAGACATACTGAAGGTGATCATAGCAGCCAGTAGAAAGCGTCGTGTCAAGACTGGACATGATCATCGCTCCTTTTATGACCCTCCAGGGACCGATTCCGAGCTGAAACTTCCTCATACCGACAGGTACCGGTGTCTTGACAAGGCTGCAGTGATAACTAGCCCAGATGAGCTGAACAGCCGAGGAGTGGCCAAGAATGGCTGGAGGCTGTGTAGTGTGCAACAAGTTGAGCAATTGAAGTGCTTGATAGCGGTTTTGCCGGTTGGGGTTTCGGGAGTCGGTGTGCTTATGACCATGGACCAAAACAACACATTCGGAATCCTTCAAGCACTGCAGATGAAAAGGTCGATTGGGAAAAACCAATTCATTTTCCCACCAGGATGGATGAACATTGTGTCGATGGTTACACTATCCATATGGATTTACATCTACGAGCGGATCTACATCCCACAGGCGTGGAAAGTGACAGGATCAAGGGACAAGAGGCTGTCCGTGAAGCAGAGGATTAAGATTGGCATTGTGATGTCAATCCTCTCCATGATGGTATCCGGAATCGTCGAGATTCACCGCAGAAACTCGGCATTGAAACAAGGCTCTTTCATATCGCCAGTGAGTGTCGCCCTTCTATTCCCACAGTTTTCCCTATCAGGCTTGACCGAAGCCTTTGCCGCCGTGGCGATAATGGAGTTCCTCACAATGCAGTTGGGAGAGAACATGAGGACTGTCGCTGGGGCGATCTTCTTCCTCTGCCTCTCGATAGCGAGCTATGCGGGGTCGATTTTGGTGAATGTCATCCACTCAATAACAGCAAAAATCGGCGAATCCCCATGGTTGGGAGGCCATGACCTGAACAAGAACAAGCTTGATTACTACTACTTCTTCTTGGCAGCTCTGGCCGGTCTAAATATAGTGTATTTCCATTTCTTTGCTAGTTATCACGTTCTATCTAGTTCTCAAGATCATAGTGAGACAAGAGATCAAGGTCATGATTTAAAAGGGTGATTAGAATGGTAACTTGTCGTTACATATTAGAATTGATGGTGGGATTTTATTTCTTTTTAATATGATAATTAAATAATCATTTTTAGGAGTTTCTAATTCTTATGTATTCACTCCCTTGATGGAAAGGAGTGAATTTCTATCCTACAAATGGATAAAGGGTTCTCAACATGAGTTAGAATTGTTGTCCTCACTTTCCTATTCCTTTAATTGTCCCTCCACTGCTTATTTGTCATATCATCTAAATTTAACACTTCAATTAAAAAAAATAATTTAATAATAAAAATACATAAGCAATTCATGTAGGTGTCAAAATTTAAGTAGAAAAACAATTATGAAATCAGGAAAATGGGACGTCAAATATGAATTCCCCTAACGCAAAGCTACAGGAGAGAATATGTTCATTGTCCATGTATTTTCATCTGTATGAGGCACTTAAAATGTGGAATAGACTAGAAGATATGAGGTGGGGAGATTCCCTACTTTTTTTTTGGTTATCTATTACTGGAAGTTAGATCCTTGTCTCAAACTCAAGACAACAAGCCGTAGGAGTATAAGCCAATCACGATTAGGTAGTGTTAAACCAAACCAATCTTATGTTTACCAAATTATAGTTTTTAACAACAATGGTTCTGTTAACATGGCAACCCAAGTGGTGGAAGGCAGATACATATAACTTGCTATCTTCATTCCTTGTTGAGAGAGCTTAGATTCTTTGACCCGTTTCTTCAAGCATGGTACTAACTATCTTATGAGTAATTACACCTTAATTCTTGATATATATGAGAGCAAATAATTAGATAAAAAGAAAAAAAATTAATAATGATTCGTTTGTTATATATACATATATCATATCATTGTACATGTAAGGAATATGGACAAATTTCAATTTCATTTCAGAATCTTACTTATACAGAAAAAATAGAAATTGACATCAAGAAATTTTATCTCGTGGAAAAAAGAAACTTTAATTTAAAAAAGAAAAATTACGATACACACAGAGAAAAACTTTCGCTATAAAACTAAGTATACAACAAACTCTCAAATTTTCAAAGTAACTTGAGAAATACTCTCAATAAAATTTCTCTCACACACATAAATATAATAATCTCAATATTTTTTTTACAAATTCAAATAATTTATAGGTATATAAAATTTTCTTTTAGTAACCTTATTTTTATTATTAAAATACCTAACTTATAGTCCTCTTTTGCTGCCTTTTCTTTTGCTTTTGTTTCAGTTTTTTTTTTTTTTTCCCCCTTTGCCGCTTGCGGCTTCAAAATAAAGAGAATGGATTTTATTTATAAAGTCTCATATAAAAAAGCATTTTTCCCTTTCTTTTTCAGGGTGTCAAAAAAATACCTACAGTTTTGTCTCTCTTTTTTTTTTTTTTTTAAATAATTGTGCTGGGGGAGCCAAATGACGCCACACCTTTGACTAAAGAAAAAGAAAAGCTAACAGTATACACCAAATTCTATCACAAAAAAGAGTGTATAACAATCTTACCCTTTTCAAATCGTGATCTAGCTAGACACCTCACTTTTTGCTTAGTTTCTTAAAAAAAAAAAAAAAAAAGAGAAAGAAAAAGAAAAACTTACCATAATAATTTTACTTTTATGTTATTAATTAGTTTTGTTATTTTCACTGTTAAAATTAATTTTTCAATACATTATTATGTGAATATACACATAAAAATTGCCAAACGCACAATACAAAATTGCTAAGAGTCAAATTGGACAGCTAGAAGTTAATCTAGCAATCAAAATAGTATAATTATTCAATCCTCATCATAACCTCTTCAAACTTACTAAGACTAATTAGGATTAGTTCCATGGAGTATCTCAAATATCTTCAAATACTCCGATCCACGCATTTCTGCACGATCAAAAGGTGCTCGATTGTGGCAACAACAGCAGAATTTGGAGCACTAATTTCAGCCTTTCACGTGCATGCCTTGTTTAGGCCTTTTTTTCCCACTACTCTTGTCCCAATCACGTAGTACATAAACAAGGCCAAATTGTTGGGTCACTGCCAGATTGGACAGTGACCTAATCTTACGCGTTGACACATTTAAGGCATGGATTGGCTTCTAGGTGATAAGGACTACACATGGCAAGAGCTAATTGGTTTAAAAAAGCTTCGAGATATCACTTCCGAAGAGCTGGATTAATTTTTGCACCCAAAAATAGTACAAGTTCGGCTTTATTTTTTGGTCCCACAAGTTGAAGTGTTCTTCACAAACACTTCTTTAGAAAAGTCAATGCCTATGTTCCCATTTGTTCAACTGACAGATTAACAATACTGATATTAACGAGCAGAAACGTCACCATCAGTCAATAATGCTTTTCATTACTAGTTAGGAGAAAACGAAATTGTTTCCACATACCTAGTTGAACAATCCTTAATTATAAGATTAATTTTTTAACAATCTAATTATTAAATTAATCTAGTTTTATGTTGCAAATTTTTTACATTAATATTATAAATTAAACTTTTAAAAAATTAATCTTATAGTTAAGACTGTAATTTTTAATTAAAAAAATACAGGTTCACTGAAAAAAGTAACAGTTATGAATTACTATTTAAAGACAGATTTGACTTTATATATAATAAAATACGTTAAGTTATATTTTAAGATATGTTAAGTTATAAAAAGAATGTAGAAGAAAAGTTCATCGTGTAATATAGCTTTCAAATTAAAAAAAAAAAAAAAAACCTGCATGATGTCTGTCCTCTTTCATTAAACAACGATCTTTCAACAGTTTGTGGCAAAGGGAGGCTCGTCTTACTTAAAGATTTTGATTCATTTTTCCTACTATTTTTTTTTTAAGTTAACTGTGCTCTCATCAATTAATAACCTATCGAAAATCTAATATGCTATTAAAAATTTTCTGACCATGCTGCTATTCTCGACTAAGCACTCCAGCAGTACCCTGTGCTTGTCTTTTATCACAATAAGACAACCATGGTGGATTTTCAACGTGGAAATCAAATGCATTTTGCGAGATTATGGAAACAAGCGTGTGAACGAGAAGGTCAAGTGTTCACAACGGAAAAAGATGACTTTTTTTTGTCTTTACTTGTATGATGAGGTTGATTGGTTTTTAGAACATTTAAAAGTAAATGGGCCGACATGATCTTATTTTCAACGAATCATGATGTCATTACGCACAAAAATTAATTACAACTCCAATGTAAGAAAAATACTTAACAACGTCAATCATTAATTCATTTTAAGTTTTATATCATGAAATACATATTTTATTAATAGGTAATATTTAATATTATTAGTATTTCATAATAATATTCTTAACATCATAATAATAATCTTTGGATTAAATTTGGTAGAGTTTTTACTTATATTTTTAATCAATAAAAGAAAAAAAAGGAAAATCTATAACTTTTTAATAAAGATTTAAAAATTATATTGTTATAAGTGTTTTAAAATCAAAATAACTTTAAAGTTTTTAATAAGTATTAAAAATCTCAAAATAAAATTTATAATATCTTATTTAAATTATAATACCAATTTTTAAATTTATTTAAAAAAAATTTTAAAAATTATATTTTTAACTTTATTAAAATTTTTTTAAAAAAATCAAAAACTCTTTAAATAAATTATCTAAACACTTCCTGTACAAGAGCTAATTACTTTTTTCTAAACAGGTCAATTTGATGGAAATCAAAGAGAGAAATTAAACAACAAAGATTGTAAATTGACTATCCAAGTGGATCAATCAACATCCTGCATTTAATTCGTTTAGGCCAAAATATACCACCTTATTTATTTTATTTTATTTTTTAATTTTTTGTTTCGTTTTACGAGGTATTCATTAAAATGGGAGAAATAGATCTTCTGGTTTTTCTGACTTTCTATGTCGCCCCTTCTTTTTTTTTTTTTTTTTTAGTTTTATATTCTTTTTTAGTGGTCGTGTTTTATTTTCCTTGAGATTGTTTTTTTATTTCGGATCTCAGTTTGGACATTTTTGGTTATTTTCTTTAATTTTCTTTTACTTCATGGAATAAATTTTGGTGGAGATTTATTTTGTGGGTCAGGATATTTTAAATATTTTTTTAACACAAACATTAGGCTTAAGTGATTCAAATTCTTAGACCATATGATGCAATCATGTGTGAGATTTATTTTAAAGTATTTTGATGCTAACTACTAATAGAGCCATATAATCCTTTTCTGGAGGTATTGAGAAAAAATATTAGAGATAATTTTCTATTCGATAGAAATATGATTATATATTTTGATGATTCAATGGGGTACAATTATAAGCTCACTTTTATCCAATGAAAGCATAACAGAAATTTAATAAGCTCTTTAGAGGTTCAAAAAAAAAAAATCGAACTTTTAAAATTTAAATAAGGGCACGTATTTCACTCCTCTCATAAAACATCAATAGAACATGGCTTCGCCAGTGCATAAAGGACCCACTTCTCAATGACCTATAGAATTTTGCGAAGCATTACATATATATAACACTCAGTTTAATATAACAATTTTCAAAAATTTTAATAGTTGTTATGTGGACTAATGAGATGATTGATAAACGTATCGTATTTGTGTTACGTTTTGGAAGAAAAGTATTTATTTTACATTGAATATATTTATATTTAGATGAAACATATTTATTTTATATTTAAATATAATATGTATTTAAATAAAAAATATTTAAATTATATTTTAAAATTAAAAAATTAATGTGATAAATAAAAATAAATAAAAAATGAGATAAAAAAATATAATATGAATAAAAATAATTATTTTTAAAATATTTTAAAATAACAAATATAGTTGACATATTATTAATAAATATTATATTTAAATATAAATTTTTTATATTTTAATAAATATTATATAACGTGTAAAACCGTAAACATACGCCACATGAATAACATTAGGAACCTCCTAGGATCATCAAAATTTCACGCGTTTTTCACCTACGGAAACAAACAAAAATTAAAATATTAAAAATAGAAAATAATAATTAAAACCTACCACGCAACGCTTTACAGCTTTCACTCAGCAGAAGGAAAGAGAGAGAGAGAGAGTGAAGCAGAAAGAGTGCTGATAGCCACTGCCGTTTGTCTCTGTATATGTGTGTATATATTGACGTCGCATTTTAAAGGAACTTATGGACAGCAATAAAATAGTAATATAGATCTCATATGAATCAACCATTTGGTTCCTTATCTTCTTTCTTCCTCCTCCTTTCTTCTTTCTTCTTTCTTCTTCTTACACATTTAGGTTCATCAGAGAAGAACAAGCTAAGCCTCAAATCAACGAACCATGGAGAAAAATGACCATACTGCCGCTACTGATGATAAACCTGAGGTCCGCTACAGGGGTCTCCAAGCCCTGCCCTTGATTATAGGTAATCAAGTCAAAACCTTCATTTATTTTTTTTTTGTTTTTGTCTTTCTTCAAGATATATTTCTCTATGCATGCATGCATGCATGTTTGTATGTATGAATGATGAAGTGTTTTTTGAAACTGTTTATAGGAAATGAGGCATTTGAGAAGCTAGGGACAATAGGGACCTCACACAACCTCTTGATCTATCTAACAACTGTATTCAACATGAAGAGCATCTCTGCCAACACTCTCGTCAACATCTTCCATGGCACCACCAACTTTGCCACTCTCCCCGGTGCCTTTCTCTGTGACACTTACTTCGGCCGTTACAAGACTCTCGGATTCGCATCCGTGGCTTCTTTTCTGGTACATATATATGTGTACACTATTAGAAGTTGAATTTGTCTAACATTGTTAAGCTACGAAGATGTTACGGTGTTTATAAACTCATTTAACATGGTATAAGAGAACATTCATGCTTATAATTCGAAACTGTGAACCTTTTTTGATGTGTCCTTGTTGTAGGGAATGTTGGCTCTAACACTAACAGCAGGAGTAACAAAGTTACACCCTCCATCCTGCGAAGCAGCATCGAATGCTAGTGAGAAATCATGTTCCGGTCCAACGCCGTGGCATTTAGCGTTTCTACTAGGCGGTTTAGGGTTCATGGTGATAGGAGCTGGTGGGATTAGGCCATGTAACCTGGCCTTTGGAGCCGACCAATTCAATCCCAACACCGAATCGGGGAAGAAGGCGACCAACAGCTTCTTCAACTGGTACTACTTCACCTTCACATTTGCCATGATGGTGTCTCTAACGCTAATCGTGTATGTGCAGTCCAA
Source organism: Antiaris toxicaria (assembly GCA_035233585.1). Classification (NCBI taxonomy): domain Eukaryota; kingdom Viridiplantae; phylum Streptophyta; class Magnoliopsida; order Rosales; family Moraceae; genus Antiaris; species Antiaris toxicaria. The sequence continues at coordinate 8,145,268 of CP141155.1, forward strand.
TATCAGCTGGACTTGGGGGCTAGCGATCCCCATGTTCCTTATGTTCATATCCTGCGCCTTCTTCTTCGCGGGGTCTAGAATTTACGTCAAGGTGAAGCCTTGCGGTAGTCCCTTGACGAGTGCTGTTAGAGTCGTTGTGGCCGCGGTCAAGAAGAGGAAGTTGAAGACCCCAGAGCAGCCATGGCTGTCACTTTTTAACCATACTCCCACCACTGTTACCAACTCCAAGCTTCCTTACAGCGATCAGTTCAGGTTAACATTTCTGTTTCTCAATTAAATTATTGAATAGTTGAGAGGGTCTTTGCTTGATTCTTATTCTGTTTCGACCTCGGAAACCAATTCCATACAACCTTATTCCTATTCAAAACCAACTAATTTTACATCGACACTTATGTAAACCCACTTTTCCTTAACATAAATATTTTAACTTCAAAAATATTAAAAAATCTTACTGAGATAAAATCTACTCGGGATAAATAAGAGTGCTCTTGGCACTCACGGGACTGCTTGTTCTTGCGTGTGGGTTTTAATTTGTTTTCATCAATTGGATGCATTACCTATTCCTCATATTAATCATTAAACTTAAAAGAAAAAAAAAAAGTACCTCAAGCTAACCTGCCCCACTCCTAGAAAACTCATTTGCACTTTGGCAAGTTTCTATTTTGGATGGCCAAAATGAGATCTGCAAGATCTTTTTCTGTCATTACTATATCAAATATCATGTGCTGAAGAAACAAATTTGATGGTTTATTTTATATATATATGTACATATATATATATATAGATTCTTGGACAAAGCCGCAATTGTTGATCCTGATCATGACGCAATCAACCCAGATGGATCAACAGGCAACCCTTGGAGACTGTGCAGTATGCAGCAAGTGGAGGAAGTGAAATGCTTAATAAGAGTCCTCTCCATATGGGCCTCCTTTATTGTTTTCTTTGTTTCCCTTTCCCAACAATCCAACTATGTAGTCTTCCAAGCCCTTCAATCTGATAGACTTCTTGGCAACACCGGCTTCAAAATTCCTGCAGCCTCTTATGCAGTCTTCACCATGCTGGCCCTCTCAATCTGGATCCCTATCTACGACAGGATCATAGTCCCGAAACTCCGAAGATTCACGGGCCACGAAACCGGCTTGTCGATTCTGCAGAGGATGGGGGTGGGAATGGCCATTGCCATATTGACGATGCTGTTGGCTGGCCTAGTTGAGGACAAGAGAAGGACACTGGCTCTCACAAAGCCAATAGGGATGCAACCGAGAAGAGGCGCAATTTCTTCGTTTTCAGCGTTTTGGCTTGTGCCTCAATTGACACTAATGGGAATTGCTGAAGGGTTTACCGTCATTGGCCATGTTGAGTTCTACTACAAGCAGTTTCCGGAGAACATGAGAAGCATCGGCGGGTCGTTCTTGTTTCTCGGCATGGCTATGTCGAATTACTTGAGTGGCTTTTTGGTGTCAATTGTTCACAACTTAACCTCCGGCTCTGCAATGGGAGATTGGTTGGCTGAAGATCTTAACAAAGGGAAATTGGACTATTTTTACTACTTCGTTGCTTCATTAGGAGTTGCGAATTTCGCCTATTTTTTGGTGTGTGCTAAGTGGTATAGGTACAAAGAAAGTTCCATTAGTACTACTGCCTTAGAAGTTGACATGACAAACATAAAATCTGAAAAGCCTCTTGTATAATACACAAACACCATTTAATATTGCAGTTGTAGGCTTGTCCTCTCGATAAATCCGCACTCGCCTCTAATGACGAGGATTATTAAAAAAAAAAAAATCATAGTCTCTCTCTCTCTCTCTCTCTATATATATATATATATATGTTTGAATTTGTAAAAAAGGAGAGGTTATTGAAAGGCCCTTGTTTTTTTAATTCGAGCAGTACTAATATACACTTATTTAGGAAAAAAATAGTATTTCGGATTTTCATTTGAATTTTTAAGTTCTCTCTATAATTCTTTTGGCTTATTTATGAATTGAATAAAGTAAGGGAGTATAATAATGTTTAATATTATACGTTAATAAAGGATTGGTTTTACTTTTTAAGACTCACTTGTTTTTAGTTGTGATGCTTAAATGTATTTTTCTTATTAAAATAGTACTTAAGCTTATTATTTGTATTACATGTAAAACACGACTTCTTTTTTTTTTCTTTTGTTGGATGTTCATACCTTAGACTATCTCATTAGTACATTTTTTTCTTCTGGACTCCATGTGATGTTCACAAAAGTTGTTCACGTTTCTGGTCTCTCATTGATGGTGATGTCCCCCATCTCCTATGGTGGACCTGTGTTTGAGTGGCTTATTTTTCGGGCCTAAAAAAAAAAAACGAAACATACATCATATAATCATCGAAAAAATTACTACAAAATTGTATTTTAACTTCATTTACTATTATTTTAATCGTAAGATAACTTTTGAATTATCTGATATATAATCAGAAACAACTGCATGACACATTATCAGTTTTTATCATAAATTCTCAAAAATCATATCATTAAAAAATAAATTCAGTAATTAAAGCATCAGCATATCTTCGAGCGAGTAAGAATAATGTAAAATAAAAGTGCGAGTGAAAAAAAATATGTTCTTTTATCATGGATTGCCTACTTTGAATGTGTTTGCATTATTACAATAATCTATTTTTCTTATTAAATTAATCGTAGCTCAATACAACTGGGTGGTAAATTACATCGCCCACATAGAAAATATATAGAACGTTTCTCCGTTAAATTAACAACAAAATTTTAGGAGAAGTTTGACAAACGTTTTTTAATGCTGTTATATTTAAACGCAATACAATTTTACATCAAATACAAAGTTTTATATTTAAATACAAACTTTTTTAATAGTATAATGAAAACAATTACTGTTCAAAAGTTTTTTAAAACGATCATATCAACTTTTTAACTCTAATTTTTTATTTTTACTTTTACCAATCACATCAACTTTTCAACTCTAAAATACTTTTCATCCAAATGCATTTCATTCAAATACAAAATAAATACTTTTTAATCAAATACAATACTCAAAAAATAAATTATATTCAAACGTAATTAAAACATAATATATTTATCCAACGATTAATTAAGGTTATATATATGGAAAAGTTTTCATTAATTATTATGTTTTTGTAAACGTATATGCTTATCGGATAAAATTATATTAGTTAATGTATACTTTAATTACAGTTTTTGATGTGATATTTTTTAGACTCGATGTGATAGATTAAACAACTAATTTAATCCAATAATATTAATAAATAAATATATTAAAAAAACGATTTATCCTAAATATTGATTAAAGAATTTTATATTTGAGGGTGAATAAACTAAATATTTGGGTTTAAAATACGAAATAGTACTTTCCTTTTTTTTTTTCATTTTAAATTTTTTTTAATTTTGTTACTTGTTTTTTTTTTTTTTTTTTTTTGAGATTTCTATCAAAAAAATTTCATTAACATTCAATATATCTATACATGAGCTACATACTAATGAGGGCACGTACTGAACACTTTTTTTTATTATAGTTATATAAGATTTATAATGCTCTAGAAATTCATAATAGTTTACTAAGTGTGTGTTTGGCACACACATTTGGAGTGCATTGCATTTAAATGCAATACAATTTTCCCCCAAATACAAAAGCATTTCATTCAAATACCAATCACATCACATTTTAAATCCAATACAATCACTATTTATTATTTCACATTTTCTATTATTTTTATTCATTATATCATATATTCTCTTCTCTCTTTTTTTTTCTCTCTACTTTTACCCATCACATCACATATTTATTATTAAAATATAATTTAAATAATTTTCATCCAAACGCACATTGTATTCAAATGCAATGCTAATACTTTTTCTCCAAATACAAATTACATTCAATGTATTACATTCAAACGCAATGCAAATGCAATGCGTTCACCAAACGAACCATAAGAATTGCCGCATTAACTGTCGACACGACGGTGGTTTATAAAAATCATGTATGACTTCATTTAAAAATATAAAATTTGAAATATCCATCTCAAGTTAGATATATTTAAAAAAAAAAATCTTTCCCAAGTCTTAGCCCGAAAATATGTAAAATTCTTTTAATTTAGTCTTTTGAAACTTTTTTTTTTTATTTTAACCTTTTGAAATTGAAAGTCGTTAAAAAAAAAAAAAAAAAAAGCAAAGCACGCATGCTTAGAGTGCCAGAATATTCTTAAAGATCAACCAATATTATCATGCTCTAAAAAATCAAAAAGGAATTTCTACCAAAAAAAAAAAGGAAACTTTTGAATGTGCAATACCCATTTTTTTCATGTGCCACTAATTTTATTCCAATTAAGTTAAGCACAAAATAAAGCTATACCCACTCTAAAAAATCAAAAAGGAATTTCTACCAAAAAAAAATAAAAAGGAAACTTTTGAATGTGCAATACCCATTTTTTTCATGTGCCACTAATTTTATTCCAATTAAGTTAAGCACAAAATAAAGCTATACCCCTAATAAGATGTTTGCATGGTAGCCAAATGTCCTGTCTCTCTCTGTCTCTCTCTCTATCTCTCTCATGTGCCACTAATTTTATTCCAATTAAGTTAAGCACAAAATAAAGTTATACCCCTAATAAAATGTTTGCATGGTAGCCAAATGTCCTCTCTCTCTCTATCTCTCTCATGTGCCACTAATTTATTCCAATTAAGTTAACCACAAAATAAAGCTATACCCCTAATAAAATGTTTGCATGGTAGCCAAATGTCCTCTCTCTCTCTCTCTCTCTCTCTCTCTCTCTCGTATTTTTGACCAAAAACAAATATAAACAAAACAAAATAACAAACAAACAAACAAGGAGAAAGTAGCTGTTACAATCAGAAAACGACGTGCAATAATGGAGAAGGCAGGCAAAGTTAGGAGGCAAACATAAATTTCACTTTCTCTTAGTAGTTAACTAGTCGCTTTCATTATGCTTTAAATTCACATCCTTGTTGAGATATGAAACTTATTTTTCCAATGTGCATGACCTTCGATTCATTCAACAGTTGAGAAACACTTCCTGAAATTAATAATGCTTGATCATGACTAGTGAGAGAGCTTTTTTTTAACATAAAATGAAAAACTTAATTTTTTTTTTTAATCGAAAATTGAATGGGGAACTCGAGTTCCATTTGATACAATAAAATTTTAAAAAAAAAATAACGTAACATTCTAAGAGATTTTTTTTTTTTTTTTTTTGCTCATGTTGATCCTGAAATCCTTAATATGGAGGGAAAATCCAATAAGAATACTGAATTTTGGTAAAATCCAACGGATGTCCTTGTATATTTAGTAATCCAAAAAGTATTCCTGAGTTTTTAAATATCCGAAAATTATCACCTAAGTTTTCAAAAAGAAAAGGAAAATCCCTTTAACTAGTCAAATTATTAAAATGTCATAAATATCCTTTACAATTAATATTTTCAACCATAATAAATTGGAAAGAAAAAAATTTTAAATAATATGTTTAAAATTTTGTTGGAAAAATCCATTGATCCAACCTTTTTTATTTATGGACAATTCGGCTACCATAAGAAAAGGCAACCAAACAACACCTTTATCGACAGTCTCTACCACATTTTTTTGTCTTTGCTTATTCAATAAGAATTTGTGAGATATCTTGGATTAATTAGGATGTTTACTTTCCTGATTATGCTTCCTTCTTTCCCTTTTTTTTTTTTTTTTCTCTTGAACTAGTTAGGATACCAGAGAGTTTTTTTTTTCTCCATATATTGATGTACGTTCTTTAATATGAGATTAGAAGAATTAATACGTTATTCTTCTAAAACACATATGGCTAACCAACAAGAAAGAGAAAGATCCATTTTTCTTTATAAATATTTTTAATTTTATATTTTATGTTGTTTTGGAACCCCAATTTAATTGGTATTGCATTTTAATGCAATACAATTTTCATTTGGTGATGGACGTATTATATTCAAATGCTAAAACTTTTTAATTTTACAATCATTATTTATCATTTTATTTTTCTATTTTCTTTAACCAATCACATCACATATTATCATTCTCTCTCCTTTTTCAATTTACTTTTGTTAATCAAATCACATATTTTATGTTTGAATGCAATACAAATATAAAATATCTAAATACACATTATATTTGAATATAATATAAATACAAAATATCCAAATATATATTACAATCAATATATTACATTCTAACATAATATAAATAGAATGTTATCTACAAATGCCTCCTTAATTTTTTTATCATTAATGCTTAAAACAATCTCTAAACATTAATTGTTAAGAACGATTTTGGTATTTCAATAACTTTAGCCAACTAAAGGGTAATTTTTTTAATTTTTTTCTTAAATAAGACAATGTTTGGAGGTTTTTTTGTATTTTTATTGAAAAGGAAAACAATTTCATTATTTACACTACTAATTCTCTCTTGAAAACTCAAATTCTAAAAGCCTATAACTTTTTTATTTTAAATTGAAATAAATTTTTTTTTAATTATATAGATTGTTATTTTTTTTGAACATATTTTAAATTTTTTATATAGTTTTTATCTTATAACTCTAAATATTCATTTTGTATCCAATCAAAACATTTTCAAAACGAGTGCATATCTTTCGAATGCCACCTTAGTGGATAATATAGGAATAGTTTAAAAACTCAAGGGGTATTTTTTGAATTAGAAAAAACATACGAACAGATATTGGATTTAGCGAAAACTAGAGGATACATTTTTCAATTTTTCCATTTGAAGTTATATATACGTAGTTAATAGCCATCCCTGCTGCCAAGTGTAATTCTCACCACCAAAAAGATCACCAACGAGAATTGGCACCCAACTAGTCATGCTAAACAACAGCACAAAATCAAATTACTCCACAAGACATGCATCGATGGAAACAATAATAATAATAATAATAATAATAATAACCGGGATAAACCCAAGAATGAAAAACTGGTGCGGTTCAAATATAATCTAACCAAAATTTTACATCAATTTTATAAGGTATTGAATTTGCATCCTCCGTTCCTTGAGTTCAAAAATAATATAATAAAAACTAAAAAGAATGAAAAACCCGTCGTGGAGGGTCAATTGACCATATAAGAAATAATTGAAATAAATAACCTACCAAACATGAATTTTATGAATTCGGCTTTTGGTTTCTTTCAAGGTAACTGAAGGTATTAATGAAAAACTTGTGCCGTGGGCAAGGGTAAACCAAGGTATTAATGGAAAACTCGTGACATATGGTCAAGGTAAACTAGGCTAAGTATGTAATTAATCATCCAGGTTGATAAGGCCAATCGTTGAACCTTAATAAGGACTTAATTCGAACCAATCTGATATTATATCTTTTATTTCAGGATTATCGGAGTACGCCACCCAACTATTCTTATAAATGTTCTTCCATTATTTCAGCAAAAATAAAAAAATAAAAAGGAAGGCCCCACCAACAACTAGTAGAGATAGAATTGAGATCCAGTCATCTTTTTTTTCTTATAATATGGAAGAAACGCTTGTACAAGTAAGGAACATGTGAGTATAAAAAGTAACTGCGTGTTTTGCATTAGAAAACCAACTATGGCATCACAACAAGAAGCCCAGAAGAGGAATGACAAAGCTATGACAACTGATGAGCCTGAGGTAATTCAGTACGGTGGCAACAAATCCATGTCCTTCATTATAGGTGAGAGGAACTATTTTTTTTCTTAGAAATATTTGTATTTTGATAAATTTCTGATGTCAAATATTTACGTATGTATATGTATATATATAGGAAATGAAATGTGTGAGAAGTTAGGGAGTATTGGCACATCAAACAACCTTTTGGTGTATCTCACCAGTGTATTCCACATGAAAGCCATCACTGCCACAACTATTGTCAACCTCTTCAATGGCACCTGCAACTTTGCTACTCTGCCTGGAGCCACTCTCTGTGACACATATTTCGGCCGTTACCACACACTCGGATTCGCTTCAATAGCCTCTTTCATGGTACTAACTCGTGAGATCGGTTTCGACGTAGCCACAAGTTTAATTTTTTAAATTTTTCTAAAATTTTAGTAGTGCCCTATTTAAAAATCCATCCCTATTGTTTTTCATATTGCCCCCACTAAATCACATCGCTATGAGATGTTATGTGACAATTTTCATATTCCCCACTATTTAGATTTTTTTTTTCTTTGTTGTTTTTTTTTTTTTTAATGTTTATCTTTGTTTTTTAGGGAATGTTGGTGCTTACACTAACAGCAGGAATTCCGAAGCTACATCCTCCTCCCTGTGACAAAGAGAAGAGTGAGACTTGCCATGGTCCAACATCATGGCAAATGGTAGTTTTATTAAGCGGGTTAGGACTAATGGCCACGGGATCAGGGGGAATTAGACCATGTAACTTCGCCTTTGGAGCTGACCAATACAATCCGAATACCGAGTCTGGAAAGAAAGGAATCAAGAGATTTTTCAATTGGTACTACTTCAGCTTAACCTCTGCCACGTTGGTTTCCTTCACAGTCATTGCTTATGTGCAGTCTAGCAAGAGCTGGGCTGTGGGGCTAGCAATACCTACGTTCTTGATGCTGCTGTCATGTGTGCTCTTCTTCTCGGGATCGAGAGTTTACGTGAAAGTGAAGCCTAATGGTAGTCCCTTGACGAGCGCAGCACGAGTCGTCGTGGCTGCAGTCAAGAAGAGGCGAATGAAGTCCCTGCCGGAGCAGCCGCGGCTGTCCCTTTTCAACCATATTCACAACACTTCTATCAACTCCAAGCTTTCTCACACTGACCAGTTTAGGTATCTTAATTTATGTTTCACTACCTAATGAACACTTTCACTTCATATTTTTTAAGTTGAAATGAAGGATGAGGATTTTCTTAAGATGCCGCTTAAGAGAATCGATCGCCACCATTCTTTTCTTTATTAAAATTTATTAAACAGCAAATGAACTTATCACAACTATTTTTTTTTTTTTGGGTGTAAATAGAGCTCTTTTAATTTATTTTCATAATGTTTTATATATATATTTTTAAATAATATATATTGAATGCGGGCTTGGTGGGAGATGAAAACTTTAGTAGGATGTGTCAACTTTATTTGGATGTGCTCTTATGCTAGTTGTTTCGCCATTTTGCAGAGGAAAGGCAAAATCTGTATATTATCTTTACAGCTTTCAGTTGTTTAATCAGAGAAATATGAACATTGTCCCAACACAGATAGCATTTTTCTTTGAAAGTTATCAAAATCTAATTATATTTGTCCATATACATGCTTTTTTTTTTTTTTTTCCAGATTTCTGGATAAAGCTGCAATAATTGGCCCTGAAGACACAATAAAACCAGATGGCTCAGCAGCCAATCAATGGAGATTATGCAGCATGCAACAAGTTGAGGAAGTGAAATGCCTAATCAGGGTTATTCCCATATGGACCACAGCCAACATATACTACATTGCAATGACCCAACTGCAAACTTTTTCAGTTTTCCAAGCCCTCCAGTCCGATAGGCGCTTCGGCCACACCAAATTCATAGTCCCACCTGCAAGTTACTCAATCTTCATCATGATCGGTGTCACCATCTGGATACCGATCTACGATAAGATCATCGAGCCAACACTCCGGCGATTCACCGGGTTAGAGACTGGCATAACACTCCTCCAAAAGATGGCTTCAGGGATGGTCCTCTCTGCAGTGTCCATGCTGATGTCTGGCCTGTTTGAGCAGAGGAGAAGAAGCCTAGCTCTAACAAGACCTATTGGGATAGAACCGGGACGAGGAGGAATATCCCCGGTTTCCGCGTTTTGGCTAGTGCCTCAGATGACGCTGATGGGATTTTCTGAGGCATTGACTATAATTTCACATAATGAGTTGTACTACAACCAATTCCCAGAGAACATGAGAAGCATAAGTGGCTCTTTTCTTTACCTAGGTTTTGGAGTTTCAAACTATTTGAGTAGCTTGTTGGTTTCAGTAGTTCATCACATGACCAAAAGTACTAGATCTGCACAAGAGAGTTGGTTGGCTGAGGATCTTAATAAGGGAAGATTAGACTATTTTTATTTCTTGGTTACTGGTATGCAGGTGATAAATTTGGGTTATTTTTTTATTTGTGCAAAGTGGTATAAATACAAAGGTAATACGAGTAATTCCATGGAGGTTGAGAATTGACATTAATATTGTTATAATCCAATATGCAATATCTCATTGTTTAATACTGAAAAAGTTATGTAATATTAAATAAAGTTACATGAATAATCAAACTAGCCTTTTTATTTTCCCCTTAAAATTCTGTTGTTTTAAGCTTTATTAAATCCCTCCACTCCTCAAAGAACTATGTTAGAAATTGTTAGTCCTCAAAACCGAAGTCGGTGACCTTGGTTTTTTTTTTTTTTTTTTTCCTCAAGCTCCTTAAAAAAAAATTTGAAATTGCATTTAAACTAGAAGGGAGAATGACCTTGCAATAAAAGAAGACTTGTCCTACTTGAGATAGGATTCAAATCTGATAACACTCAAAAGAAAATATACATTACTGAGTTCTGAATAAGGGAAAACACAATCAGCATACCAAGATTCTAGCACATATAAAACTCTTTTGACAATACCTCTATAACTGAGGAAGATTTCTAATCAATTAAAAGCTAGGGCCCTATAGCATTAAGGACACCATCCCCTTAATATAAAAACAAGTGCGAAGATATAGATTTGGCGAACAAACAATAAGCTCAAAATAGTGGGAAATTACCGCCATTACCAGTGGCTTCAATCAAAAGCAACACACAAAATTCAAAACCTAGCTGGCAAAAACAATGTCATTATTACACATAAATAACTATTGCAAAACAAAAACGAAGGTGATGTTCAATTCAGATTAATACTACTAAATTTAAATAATTAATAAATAAAGAAATTAGAAGTTATGGGTGTGTTTGTTTTTGTTTTTGAGAATGATTTTCTATTTTCAAAAACATAAAAAATGAAAATGGTCTCAAAATAGCATTTGTTTATTCAAAATTTTCAAAATCATTTCGAAAACATTGTTTTCAATTATGTTGTTTTTTTTATTTTTGAAAACGAAAAAAAAATTGTTTTCATTTTTTATTTTTATTTTCTCCCACTTTATTCTCTCTCTCTATGTGCAAGTGCAATGTCATAACAACAATCATGTCCGATGATTTCATCTATCTCTGACGAATGGTGATGATCACAAACTGACGACAACGACAACAGTCCCTTTTTACAACGACCACCGACTTGGGACAATAACCATTGACTCATAACCCAAATCTTACCATCATTACCACCTAGGGCTTAAACCACGAATGTCTTCCACTCCTACCTCTCATTGTAAAATCCACCACCAATAGGTTTTTTTTTTAATTATGACTAATAAATTATTTTTAATTTTTTTAAATTAATTACAAATATATTTTCATAAAATATTCACTTATGAAATAGATTTTCAATAATATAACCAAACAAAATTTTAATTTTTATGTTCAGAATATATATTCAGAAAACATAAATAAATACAATTTTTAAAATATTCTTATTTTTATTTTTTTTTTAAGAAAAAATATTTTTAAAACGATACTAAACACCACCAATGTCATCGAACTCAGCTTAAGGGCGTGACCATTTGAATGTGCGGTAGTCCTTTTCGGACTTGGACTACGAAATTTAAAGTCAATCACAGAAGACATTGTGTTCTGCAAGAGAGCTAAAACAGGAATGTTTAGATTATAGAGCTTCCCTCCATTTGTTTCAAAGGTGAGACAAAGGAATCACTTTATTTTCCATTTTTAGCAGTCTAGCTAATTTCTCTTCATTTTTGTCCCCCAACCTGTTCCATTCCTCGTATAAACCTAGGAATAAAGTTTTCTAGTGGTCCAACCAAGAGGAATTATTATTAATGCAGTGGGCAGACAGTAAAAATTCACTTGCTCTTTAGTACTAATTAATTGGCTTTCGTCTAAATTGGAATCATTTGCCTGTTAAGTTATAAAAAAGAAAATTCTTTTTCCATTTTGAGTTATGAATTGACAAGAAAATAACACACCAAAACAATCTTGAACGCCATTGAAAGTGATTGTGTTTGGATTATCAATGGCAAGAATAACGCGTGTTCTTATCGACAACTTCATTATTGATTGAATTGTAAAAATCTACGCAAATAATGGTAGATTAAACTTTCTTCTTTGGGGAATGTTCATACTTACATTGATACCAACAATTTTGATCACTAAGCCTTCGTTTGTTTTTAGGAGTGCATTTGCATTATATTTAAATATAATGCAGTTTTCATCCAAACTCAAAAGTATTATATTTAAATACTAATCACATCACATTTTAAATCTAATACAATTAATATTCATTATTTTACTTTTTCTATTATTTTTATTAATTATATCACATACTCTCTTTCTCTCTCCTTTTTTTTCTTTCTACTTTTATCCATCACATCACATATTCATTATTTAAATGTATTCATTATTTTCTTTTTTTCCTTTTTACTTTTTCTCTAAATGTAAATTATATCAATTGCATTTAAACGTAATGCAAATGTAATACGTTTATCAAACGGAGCCTATGCCGGTAGCTTAATGGCATTAGGCTTACTCCCACGTGTTTAGTAGATGGGAGGTCTTAAATTTAAGTGCTTGATAAGTAACCGGCTCAATATTCATTAGCCCCGTTAAGGGCTGAGGTGGTACATTTCATCTTTTTGACATAAGTAGTTACGACTCAATACAGATAATTTTCCCGTAAAATAGTGAAAAATGGCCTAGGCCTGACACCAAGAAAAATGGCAATTTTGTGAAGCCTAGCTCCATTAAGAAGCCGGTGCATGCTTTTACCAAACATATTACGTGCATTGTATTATGTGCAAAGGACTTCGGGAATATCCAAAAGTAATATCAAACTAGCCCTATTTTGTCGTTATATAATAACCAACTTCTGCAGTCTTCCAAGCCAGCTGGAAAATAAATAGGAACAAGAGAAATTTCTTCTGCTTCTGGTTTTTGGTTGGTACCTCGATTGATAGCATTAGAATTATTCTGAATCATCAACTGTGACTGCCCAAAAGTTCCAGAAACAAAAAGTAATTTGCATAAAAGTATATAAGGAGAATTAGTGGTTCTTATTATGTGAGAATTACGCGATGCAAAATAGACAAAAGAAAGCTAAAGTTTCATATTATTACAACTGAAATTGTTTTTATTACTCAGGTGCCGAATATGAGGTCACAAACAAGTTGGGCTATTTTGAACGTGTGCAAAGTGGTAATAACCCGATGAGATGGTCGAGTTGTTAGGGCTCTCGTCCTCCTTGCTCAATGCTTGGGTTTGAGCCCTACCTTGTTTTTTGAGGGTCTTGTAGGGACGTGAAGGTACTACGCTGAATCACTCTACCAAAAAAAAAAGAGAAAAGAAAAGGTGGCACTAGTGCAAAGGAAATACTGACGGTGCCATCCAAATTGTAATTATGAAAAATTTGCAACCTGTGAAGACCTCTTGTTTGATATGCAAGGCCATGTATCGAGTTATGCAAACTTTATTCTTACAAAATTGACGTTTTGTTATAATTTTAAGTCTACAGTTTAAATCCCTTGATCTTTAAAAAAAATTCTTTAATAGGAAATTAAAAAATAAAACATATATCTAATTGATATCACATGACTTTAAATTTGATCAGATTGAAGTAATCTTTCGACTCTTATATAGTTATTATGCGATCTAACATTCTAGAAATGCACGATAATGCTAAGGTATTTTTTTCTTATACTCTATTATAAAATTCTCTTTTTTAAAATTAGTAGGTAGAGGGATCTTTAAAACCTTATAAGATCCTGGACCATTCTTTGGTATTATCAGATTGTATCTAAAGTGTTGAAAAAATATTGTTGAAGTTGATGAAGATCTAACAGTCTAAAACTAGACAGCATCAGCAAATTTTTTTCTTTTTCTTTTTACAAAAACTCTAATGAGATTTTTTCCATTTTTTGTTGACAAAAATATATTTGGTAGTATTTTTTCTAATAAATGATATTGGAAATTGGAAAATGAAAAAACAAGCAGCACCAACTTGTAACAACGTGTTGCAACTTCAAACCGAGGGTATCCTGGTGAGCAACTGCCTTGCATCTACCTATGGATTAAAATGTCCACGATATCGTCAAGATTTCAAAGACATTTTCAAGACATTATCCATATTTTGAAGTCTCAACATGAATAATGGCGGGAAGGATATTTCTTCTTGGAGATTTCATCAAATGTCCACAATATTCAAAAATATCTACAAATATTAGTGAATATCCAGGATATTTTTGAATATTTCTATAAAATATCCAAATAATCAGGAGTGGCAAAAATTTTAATTTTGTGCACATTTCTTTTTTTTTTTAAGATCAATTAAAGGTGACAACATTCTTCAATCCATAACAATAAAAGAATTGCAACAATAAAATGCAATGGAGGTAGTGATAATGATGATGGAAACTATAGGAGAAGAGGAAATATAATGTCAAGTCAATTACCTTTGAGTTTATTCACTGGAGTAAAAGATTTTATACATTGTACACATGATGAAGATCATAGTTATAGAACAGCAGGTGAGGGTATTGGGACAATTGGAAAATAATATATAAGAAGACGTGGTGTGAATTAAATAAGTTAAACTAATGAGGATTCTAATGCCTTGAGTCTGGATTCTATGAGCTTAGGAACGTAGCAAAGTTCTTAAGGTTATAATCCTCCTTATAGTTTTCAAATAAGGCCTTGTTCAAAATTACAACATTCATACAGTTTCTTTGATATGTTTTTATATCATCTACCATAAATTGATATTAAAATGTCATTGCATATCTATCTAAATTACTCATCAATTTATGGGTTAACAATTGGAAGGGACCAAGAAATATATATGTGGCACGTTAATAATTGCTTTCAAAATAATTCAAGGGCAATATCTTAGCAAATGTACTGTTTAGATCAAGATCAAAACCAATGTAATGTTTTCTAACCTGCTAGAAACTTTTTTTGGTATTAAAGACACTCAAGAAACTTGTATGTACTCTATTATATTTGATTTTTACTTCCTATGTAACATGTTATATTATTGTATTTTATTTGTAGTGTCAATGAGTATGTAATATCATATTAAAATTACAATCAGTGCATATTATGATTTCTTATTATACTATAGGATATAACTCTCATATTTAATTAAAAATAATCTATTTTTTTGGTTATAAATTAGTTTAAATTAAGTAATATTTATTGTTTTTACATTTTGTGAAGTTCCAGCAAAAAATTATAAGTTTTTCTTTGAGTATTATTTTTTTTCCAAAACATCTATTAACATTAATATTTCCATCAATATTATCAATAAATCAAAATCTTGACAATCCCATCAACATTGATATTGTCATCCTTGCATCGACCACCTCATTGATCCTTTAAATTTTAGCACAAGGTATTTACTTTTAAAAGTAAAATAGAAAAATAATTATCAAAGTAAACAAATAAATTAAAAAGAAACGAACTATTTATGTTCTTTCCCGTACTCCTTTTCTATTCCTTTACTTCTACGTTAACCTTCTCACAAGTTGATTACTAGAAAACTGGTATGTTGGTGGATCAGGTTAACAGCCGCTTCATCATTGTATTTATTTAAAAGCTAACAGGTTACATTGTAGCTAAGTACCCTAACAAAGAGCTAACTTGTTGGAAAATAATTGATCATATGGATCTATACATGTAATTAAATGTGTGTTATATACTATCTTAAAGAATTAATCCATTTAAAGTGATTTATAAGACTTAAGTTATTAGGCTTAATAACATCTCATATGGTATGGACTTAATTTTATGTAGACTTAATTTCATATTTCTAATTTTATGATGATCCAAAATAAAAATATGAAAAATATAAATTAGTGTAATTATATATTGTGTTGTGGTCCAATTCATGCAGAATATTTATTCTCATTCTCTCTAACATCCTATCACTAGAAAGAATATAGAGATTCTTTTCTAACAGAAATTGTATTAAATTGAAATATCAATAACCCGCAATCATCTTCCTCCTATAGATTAAGGTATGCTTCCGCTTTTATTCTCTTGATGATTTAATATGTAAGATCTTAGATAAATTATGTTTTTATAGTTTTCTTTTTCTAACATTATTATATATACTATAGGAGAGTCCCAATTCACTGTTTATTGAACAGTGCTCTCTCGAGGTTTAGCTTTTCGGATTTGTCCTTGAATTTATTATTGGGCTTGAGTTGAGACACTGATTTCTTGGTCTTTTTGGGTGACCTTTGGAGTTGACTTTCTAGATGTACCCTTGCATTTATTGCTACACTTGGCTTAAGTCATCAATTATTTGGTCTTTTTAGTATCTTTTTGCCTGAATTTACAAGGTTGTCCTTTGTTTTTCTTCTCCCTCTCTTTTGTTGGATGTGGGTTTTTTTGTTATTTATAATCAATATAAATATAGTACGAGAAAAAAAATCTTACTTTTTCCTATTTTTCTAGATTAATTATTAATTTTATTGCAAAAGCCGAAAAATTATGGTTGAAGTTTTTTTTTTTTTTTAATTTTAGAGTAAGAGATTAGCTGTCTACATTTTTTTTTAATAGGATAAGTATAATATCACTATTAGATTATATATATAATAATAGAGATGCTTTCTTTTAAATAATAGAACAATAATTTCTATGCTAATGCAGTTTTAAAAGGATCTCAATAAACCTGTGGACCAAACAAATTTTTGATTTCTTTTCAAAAAACATTAAAGTGCTTAATTTCACCCAATTTCAGTAAAAACAAACATATAAATAATTAGACCACAAGTACCGTGACAATCTCCAACACTGACGTGGAAACAAAGCAAATTTCAAATAAAACACTGCAAGGAAAATGCTTTTAGCCAGAAAATAAACAAGAAAAATATTAAGGATATTAACTATAATATCAACTTTTATATACTAATTTATATGATAGATGAGTTGTCATTTTTTTCTGTCTAAAACATTATCACATATTTGATACATATATCAATAAAAATATAATACGTGAGTTGGTACTTAAAAAGTTATGATTAAAATTGGTGTCTCTAACACTTCTCAAGAAGCAAAAACTATAATTTTGCAATATGTATTCAAGAATCACATTTTTAATAGAGTTAAAATGATTTTAAAGTTTTCTAATAAGAAATAAAAATGTTAAAATGAAAATTATAATGCATAAGTTGATACGAAAAAGTTGAGATTAAAGTAGTATCCTTGACATTACTCAAGAAGTAAAAACTATAATTTTACAACAAGTATTCAGGAATTATACTTTTAATAGAGTTAAAATGATTTTTAAGTTTTCTAATAAAAATAAAAATTTAAAATGAAAATTATAATGCCTAGTTTAAACTCAGATACAGGTATTTAAACTTATTCAAAATAACTTTTTTTTTTTTTTTGGAAATCATACCCTTTGATTGTGAAAGAAAGGTTTTTTAAATGTTAGAAGATCTTTAGATAGATCAATCCAATACTTTCAAAATAACTTTTGAAAATAAAAGCCAAAAACAATTTATAAATACTCTATCAAACATGATCTTAGATTATATAATTCAAAACCAAGCATTCCCCAGTAGCGAAAATAGAATGAAGCTGTCTCCATAATAAATTTGATTGCTTATTAGTCGTTAAAGAAATGAGGAACGTACAAAGTGCACCAATCATCAGTTTTCATGACGAGGATTCTCTTTTCCTTCTCTCTCTCTCTCTCTCTCTCTCTCTCTCTTTACTTGCTTCGTTCCTGCTCAAAAATCATTTTAAACAATTTATGCGATGAACGTCAAGAAAGAGGTAACATCTGTCCCTAACATAGCAAAATTCTTTACCATCAAATCATATCTTATGTCAATATCTAAATGGATTTGGTGAAAATTTGACAGGCAAAATTATATCCTATGGTAGCGTAGTTTTTCATGCTCTTATCTTAATAAAACTCTCCGAAGAAAAATAAGATTCTCTTGGTTCCAACTTTTTTGCCCTATATGTACCTTGAGTCAGCCAAGTTGAGGAAACAAACTTCAAACATAAAGATGAATGTGGGAGAAACCATGGACAACAATGAGAACGCTGATACATCTGAGGACTTTAAGGTTACCTATAGAGGATGGAAAGCCATGCCATTTGTCATAGGTAAGTGCAAGGAGTTTTTTATTTTTTATTTTTTATTTTTTTTTTACAATTTTATTTGTTTGCCATGAATTTTTTGAGTGAATAACCTGCATAATACTGCTCAGGAAATGAAACTTTTGAGAGGCTAGGAATTATGGGCGCCTTTGCAAACCTCTTGGTCTATCTCACAACTGTTTTCAACATGAAGAGCATTACAGCTGCAACTATCATGACCATCCTCAATGGCACCACCAACTTGGCCACCTTGGCCGGCGCTTTCCTTTGCGATGCCTATTTCGGTCGGTACAAGACGATAATCTTCGGTACAATTGCCTCGCTTCTGGTACTGATGACAATCCATACACCTTTTTTTTTTTTTTTAATTTGTTCTTTTATCATGTTTAGTGCATAGGTGTAATTCTGTTTTTTTTTTTTTTCTTTTTTCTGTTTATCTTCTTTAAAGGGGTTACTTATAATGGACCTAACAGCAATTATCAAGAAAATGCATCCTCCGCATTGTGGCACAGGAGATAGTCGCACATGCCAAGGGCCAACATCTTGGCAAATGGCGTTTTTACTAGCCGGTTTCGGATTCCTAGTGGTCGGAGCAGGCGGAATCCGACCGTGTAACTTGGCGTTCGGAGCAGACCAATTCAACCCCAGGACGGAATCCGGAAAGAAGGGCATCAACAGCTTCTTCAATTGGTATTTCTTCAGCTTCACTCTTGCCATGATGGTGGCCACAACACTCATTGTGTATGTCCAATCAAACATAAGCTGGTCTTTGGGTTTTAGTATCCCACCGGTTCTTATGTTCATCTCCACTGTACTCTTCTTCATGGGCTCCAAAATGTTTGTGAAAGTGAAAGCCACAGGAAGTCCTTTGAGCAGTGTAGCACAGGTCATTGTGGTTGCTATTAAGAAAAGAAGATTGAATCTACCGGAGCAACCATGGATCTCTCTCTTCAACTATATCCCTCCCAAATCCATCAATTCCAATCTTCCTTACACGGATCAATTCAGGTAAACTACGCGTTTACTAATCAGGAATTTAAGGTATCACACGGAATTAAATTTCATTAAAATGTTTACTAATCTATCAAGGAATTAAGTTATTTGAGAAATCATTACATGAAGAAAAATAATTAAATTAAAATAAGTATATTTGACGGGGAGGTTACTCTTTTTTTTTTTTTTTAAACTAGCAAAAAAAATATTATTAAAACTACTAAGAGATGAAGATAACAAAAGAGGAACAAAGTTTATAGAAAGAAAGATAGTCGACAGAACTAATATTAGACGAAACTAATCAAAAAACCACTAAATGACTAGAGAACCATGTGGATTCAAAATCCACACAAAACCAATAGGACCTCATGCAGGCACTCATCCCACTTGAGGTACACACCCCCTATCCCAAACTCGAAATAAAAGTCCTACCAAAAGTAAAGTAAATCAAGATTTATCCACCAACTAACACCTTGCCAAATAGCAACATGAATTCAATTAATAACATCCAACATAGAGTAAAAAACTAAACGAGGTTCGATAGAGAAACCACCACTCATATTACACCAAATTACCATAAAAACAAACAAATAAAAAAAAAACAAAAAACAAAACAAAGAGACCTTTGGCTCCACCTGATAAAAGCAAGCTCATGCCTACCAGAAAAAGAGAGTCAAGACACCAGAGTACTAATGAGAAAGTACAATGGAGACAAAGGCAAGAGGTATGGCGGCGTATGAGATTCACGCTCCACTAACCGCAGAGATCTCTACCTCATGCTCCAACCATCGCCACCATCCCACAATCCAACACCCACGGCTTCAACGGATTCTTACAACAGACATGTCTAGATCTAAGGAAATCCTACAACAACCATCCCTCCATGAACAACGGCCAATTCACTTCTGCCCCTCCTTCCAATAGCTCGAGCCCAACACCAAAGTCACTGACAGACCCCCCAACAAGCAACGGATGTTAGTAGCCTAGTGACACGCCAGACCGCCAACCTCGGAAGCCAAACCCACGAGAATCCCTCAGAGCCTCTCTCTCTAAAAAACTCTTATTTAACAAGTTTATCAACACAATTGTGAAAACTGGTAGAGAGGTTACTTGGTACCTAATTTTTTAAGATGAGGAATTTAGTTTTGCAAGTAATAGGTGTGAGACAAAGTCCTACTTATCAAGGAACTTAATTTCTTATTTGTAGATGAGATTCACGTCATTTAATTTTCAAATAAAGAATAAACATCAGAATTCAAAATAAGAAACTTAATTCTTTTTTCTCAAATTGAATTACTAATTAGTAAACGTGTAAAATTATCTTTTCAAATATAATATAGTTTTTATGCTTAAGTTGACATATGCTATATTTGGTACCAAATTATTGGCACTTGGTTCCAACTAATATATTGACTTTTTCATTTAATTATTACAACATTGTCATTTTCAAATCATTTAGTTAGAAGTTTCGAAGAGGATAGAATACTGCAAATAGCATTATATATTGTAGTACAACTGTATTTCACCCTATTGTGTGCCTAATATCCCCAAACCCCTCTTGAGTTCGAGTTCTTTCATTAACTAGTGTATATTATAATCACCAGATTTCTCAACAAAGCTGCAATTATGACTCCACAAGACGAAATAAACTCAGATGGTTCACCATCTTATCCTTGGAGACTTTGCAGTGTACAGCAAGTGGAAGAAGTGAAATGCGTGCTGAGAGTTTTGCCAATATGGTTAGCAGCTGTTGTTTGCTATGTTGCCATGATCCAACAAGAAACTTATGTTGTCTTCCAAGCCCTTCAATCCGACAGACGCCTCGGACGTAAAACTTTCGAGATCCCAGCAGCATCTTATACAGTCTTCGTTATGCTGAGCCTAACAGTATGGATTCCCATCTACGACAGAATCATTGTACCTTCCCTCCAAAGGCTTCGGAAAAAAGAAGGCGGCATAACTAACCTTCAGAGAATAGGCATAGGCATCTTTATCTCCATCCTCACCTCGCTTGTATCCGCGCTGGTTGAAGAGCGGCGCAGAGCAATCGCTCTGACTAAGCCAACCATTGGAATCAGTCCAAGGAGAGGTGCCATCTCATCCATGTCAGCCTCATGGTTGATCCCTCAGCTCATCATAGCCGGCGTCTCCGAGGCGTTTGCCCTGATTGGCCAAGCCGAGTTCTACTACAAGCAGTTTCCCGAGAACATGAGAAGCATTGCCGGGTCTATTTACTTCTGTGGCGCGGCGGGGTCAAATTATTTAAGTACGTTCTTGATAACTTTAGTTCACAGGACTACCAAGGAGTCTGCAAGTGGGAATTGGCTTCACGAAGATCTTAACAAGGGCAGACTGGATTACTTCTATTACATGATTGCAGCTTTACAGGCTGTGGCTTTTGCTTTCTTCTTAGCGTGTGCAAAGTGGTACAGGTACAAAGGATCAAGAGGAAATACCATCGAAGTTCAAATGGGTTTCGACAAACCAGCAGTTTGAAACTCTATAAGCCGTAGATTGTGGATGATTAGGGTTCTGATAATAAGGTTCCGAACTAAAGGTTGAGGTCATACATTACATAATAGTTACAACATAGACATCAACTTGAATTTCAAGTTGATGTAATGGTGAATTAACTTATGTAATGGTGAATTACAATAAACGAATGCAACTCATATAATACATGATTTAATACTTCAAAATTTGAATTAAAATTAATACCTGATATTATTACATATATAATCATATCATATTATCACATCATTAAATATAACTATCAAAGTATTGGATCAAATTTTTCACCCCCTCCTCCCATCCCTTCCTAAGCACGCGTTTAATTCACCTATTACAGTTGAACAATTCTTTTTTTTTTTTTTTAGAATTTAATTTGATTTCATTATTCGTACTGTAAATATAACTTAAAATTCAAACTTTAAAAGACTAACTTTATTATTTTAAATCAAAATATAATATATTTTTTAATTTCATCAAATTTAAAATAAAATCTATATTCTTTTTTTTTTTAAACACATTTCAAAGTTTTACATTTTTCAACTCAAATCAACCAAAGGCACAAATCTAAATCGTAACTCAATTAAACTCTAATAAAAATAACTGGATTTTCCAACTCAAATGAACAAACCATGCCCATGCTTAATCTCATATTATAGCGCATAAAAGAGAATAAAGTCTCAGACTATACCGGAGTCCTCTCTTATCAAGAAACAAAATTTAGACAATTGCAACTACACTTACGAGGAGCGAAACTTGTAAGCACTTCCCTAACATGGGCATTCAAAAGGATTATGCAAAGGGTCCCGAAGAGGAAAAAGGTAAAATTTTGGACCGATTCTAGATTATGAAGCTAATTTGCAGTCCCTTTCAAGTTGTGCTCAGAACAGAAAGCAGAGAAGCATAAAATTTAATTGGCTGTTTACTGATTTACACATCTTTACTCTCGGTACTAGTAAGTCTGGTCTTTCAAAGCAAGAGTAAGGCCAAGAAAAGATCTCCCTCACACTGTATATGCTTGCTGAATTGTGTCGATATCGAGGTTCTTTAACCTCACAACCGACTCTACATGACCCTTCAGTGTATGAAGTTCTCTCAACCTGCAAAAGAAGCAATGGAAGGTAAACAAATGAGATGTAGAATTAGAAACATTTAAACAATCAACTATAATACTTTATACACCAGATCAGGGTAACCATTTTCAGTAGTTTCTAGCTTAAATAACTGAAAAACTCGGGGATGGTGCTCACCTCGCAATTTCAGCTCGCCTTTTTGCTTCTTCAGCCATCTGATTAAGTTCATTGAAATGTGTTCTTTCAGTAAACATCTTGGTATCCGGTGGTTGCAAGCCATGCAATGTTCTTTGTGCATGTGCCCATTGAAGCTCACGTTGTTCCTTTCCAAAGTCCTTTTGCGTCGTGAAGGCAATCTATAAAACAAAAGAAACGCATCACAAAATGGATAGAAAAAAAAGAAAACCTGTTGGATTTGTTCATTGAGTCGATGAAATTCATACCCTTTGCTCAATAACAAGATCCCAAGCTCGTCCGCTCAACACATAGCGAATGAAAAACTTTATCAAATCAAGTGGGATGTAGAAGATGATGTTGTAAAGCCAGACTATACCAGCCCAACCCCATCCAATCCCTTCAATTGCAGCGAAGCTCCAATTTGCGTAAACCGCAATTAAAGTAGCAATCTGCTCAAATGAAAGGTCAAAAATCATCTTTGACTCAATCCAACTGAAATAAGAAATCAGCATAAGAAGATTACAAAAAGTCTACTCACCAGCTGAGCACCCACAAAAGCCATTACTAACAACAACCCAGGACGCTCAACATACGACCAGCTTCGTGATCGGGTAACAAATATAAGGGCCTGACTGATAGTGCTCACTTGCAGATATATTGCTGAGGCAAGCTTCCGAAAGTCGTCATTTGCCTCCTTCTGAAGAGTTGATACCCCAAATTTGCGCTGAAAAATTTAAAGGCAAGAAATCAGCTAAAAAATAAAGAACACAATCACCAGCAGAAACCAAACAAATTGCACACACTTAAGTAGTAACATATTTATACCTAAAACAAAAATATTACACCTAGGAAAACATAAAAATAGTGAACAAGTTGTGGTTTTTAGTAAATTTAGACCCTACTGAATTATCCAACTTCCAATAAGAATAAGGATTAAGGACAAGTGTCATAAGATGAATAAGTAATCTTACAGGGAAGAAATCTGTTTTATATGCTGCCCAAAAGAATATGACAGTCATCATTGCCATGTAACTACCAAGCACAACACCGGTTGTGAAAATCTCAGCCAGCTTCCAGCTATCCGGCAGCGGAGATGGTTTCACCCTATCCTTTGATATTGTCATGATGGTACCTGAAATGTCAATAGTGTGAGTTGGTTTTACCAGTTGAGAAAAAGAGATAACTTACACAAGTTTACTTAATCGATTAACAAAAACAGGAGAGGCATTCAGTGGTACCAAAATCAGCAGAAAATAACACGAATGAAATCAAGCCGCCTCCATTTCTAATTATTTTGTATACACTATATGTACCAAGCAAAAACAGAATGAAAGAGCGAGATTCTAGCGGTTAATGGGAACAACTAACCATCATTGAGAATGGCAATAATTAGAACCATAAAAGGTGGAAAGTCAAACTTCCATATCAAAGCCAGCAACATGAAACCGAGCTGCCACCATATGAAACAAGAATATCAGGGTAAGATGAAATAGATCATCAGCGGATTATTCCTTGTCCAAAAATAAATTACAAAAGTTGCTCTCACAAGATGCCAACCATGTTACAAAAGAAAGAACCACCAACTTACAACAATACGGATTGTAATAGAAACAGCATAGATCTGCAAACCAGAAAATGGCAAAACACAGTGAATGATAAGTAGAGGCTAATCATCAAGTACTCAATCACTGAGCAACATTAGAAGGAAAAAAAGCTTACTGTGTAATTTTTCATCCTCTGGAAGATTGCCCGGCTGGTCAAAACAGCACTAATGATAACGCTAAGACCAGGCTCGGTAAGGACAATATCAGAAGCACTGCGAGCTGCATCAGTAGCATCAGCAACAGCTATTCCAATGTCGGCTTTCTTTAGGGCAGGAGCATCGTTGACCCCATCACCAGTCATTCCACATATATGTTTCCTAGCTTGCAAACGCTTCACAATCTCATATTTATGTTCTGACAAATAAAACGCCAAGTGAGTCATTACATTCAAGTACATAAGAAGAAGATGACAATCACGGTCAAGCATACATAAACTGAAACAGGTATTGAAGGAACATACCAGGGAAGACACCAGCAAAGCCATCAGCCTTCTCTATCAGATCATCAACTGGTAGAGCTGCAATAGACTCATCCTTTTCCTGCCCCAATAAAGCAGATGAAGGATACATATTGGTTCCCATTCCCAACCGACGTCCAGTTTCCTTTCCAATAGCCAGTTGATCACCTGATAGAAACCAACCATGACAATCAGCACCTTATTACAGGAGTCATATTGGAGGTACTGGTCCACAACACAACAAAAGCATACAATAATTTCCAACTTCTTCCAAAGAACGGAACATCAACACATTCTTAGTAGTTCATACTGTATCTGAAGTCTCATAAGAGCATTTCCCAAGATTAATTTTACCGCTTCACCAACAACATTAAAATATACCTGTAATCATTTTCACATTAACTCCAAGATTTAGAGCTCTCCTAATTGTCTCTGCACTGTCATGCCTAGGTGGGTCAAAAAGAGGCATGAGGCCAATAAATTGCCATGGACCACCAGGACTTTCCTTCCTTCCTTCTGGAACTTCCTGCATAAAATGGACATAACCAAACAATTATAAGAATATTGTTTAATGAAAATAACTACAGCAATTTTTACTACAGAAGAAGAAATGGGAAACAGTTACCTGGTAAGCAACAGCAAGGGATCGTAAACCTCTCTCTGCAAACTTATCGATCACAGCGTGTACTCTACGCTCAATTTCTGACTTATTGTGTGCAAGATTTAAAATCTAGTTGGACAGCAAACGCAGACAAAACTTAGGACATAAGATATAAACAATAAGAGTAGATAAAAATTGGAAGATAAATGTACCTGTTCAGGTGCACCTTTACTGACTCTGTGCATTTTACCGTCGCGATCGAAATAAGTCAATGCTGTTCGCTTGTCAGTCGGATTGAAAGGAAGGAAGTGAACTTCTTGCACACCAGCACGTGCCTTTTGGAAACAATATTTTGGGGAGCAATAAATTAGAATGAATTGAATTCATGTGCAAAATATATTTCTAAGTAATAACATTAATCAAAAATTAGTTGCGAGCATGAATAACTGCACAACTTTATTAGTGTCTTAATATCAAATATTTACCTCCTTTGGATCAGCCAACATTCCAACTATAGCAGTATCTATAGCATCTTGATTTTCTGTTCTGGATGCTCGAGCCGCCATGAGAACAACAGTATCTGCATCGACTCCTTTTGCAAAAACCTGCAAAGTTAAAGCCAGAAACACATTTGAAATAATAAAATTACGTGCTATTAAAGAAAATCTAATCACCAGTAAGCAGATATATCTGTTAGCCAACCTCGACGAGATTTTTGTCAACTGTTAGCTTGTTTAATGTCAAGGTTCCAGTCTTGTCACTGCAAAGAACGTCCATGCCCGCCATCTCTTCAATGGCCGTCATCCTCTTTGTGATAGCTCCCTACGTTGATTGTTAGAAAATATTGTTATAAATCCTGTAAAAACTCAACAACGCCATAGCAACATCCATGAGGAAACTATCCAACCTGCTGAGACAACCTATGGGACCCAATAGCCATTGTTACTGAAAGTACGGTAGGCATGGCAATTGGAATTCCACCAATGAGAAGCACAAGAAGGTTATCAATACCAGGACGGTATTCACGATCCTGAATTGGATACATGACAATAATCTCTATTATCATCCCCACTGCAATT
Organism: Antiaris toxicaria; assembly: GCA_035233585.1. Classification (NCBI taxonomy): domain Eukaryota; kingdom Viridiplantae; phylum Streptophyta; class Magnoliopsida; order Rosales; family Moraceae; genus Antiaris; species Antiaris toxicaria. The sequence goes on from CP141155.1 coordinate 8,171,967, forward strand.
GAACAGATGCAGAAATTTCCGATGGAAGTCAAAACCTAAACAACAAGGGAAAAAAATCAGTCACTAATTTCTAAATTCATTTACGAGTCTGGACAAAACTCCAAAAGATATCGTGCTATCAATTCCTTGCCTTTTGGAAGTGACCGACTTGATTAGTGGTGTCGACAAGGTGAGCAGCCTTCCCAAAGAAGGTGTGAACACCGGTGGCAATAACCACGGCTTCAATCTCTCCTTGTTTGCAAGTAGAACCAGAGTAAACACCGTCCCCCGGGCCCTTCGTCACAGGAAGGGACTCTCCTGTAAGTGCCGACTGCAAAACCCAAAGAAAGACTAGTGAGTTTCAACTCTCACTAGTTTAACAAAAAAACTAGATATGTGGCTGACCAACCTGGTCGATTTTCAAAGGATCACCCTCGAGAAGACGAGCATCGGCTGCAATAATGTCTCCGAGCTTGATACTAATTATGTCTCCAGGCACTAGAACAGCAGCCTCTTGCTCGCTCCACCTTCCATCTCGAAGAACCTTTTCATCACGATCAAGGTTCATCGGATAACGCAAAGGATTTACGAATATTGCAACATAAAAAGGCTAAAACTTAAGCCAAAAGGTAAATTTTAATCTAAAAATTTCTGAAACCGAAAAGAGTACCTTCGCCTTGGGAGCAAGGCGAGCCATGAGAGCTGCAGCAGCATTACCAGCATTGTTTTCCTCAATGAAACTAATGGTGGAGTTGATGAGAAGGAGGGTAATAATACCCACAAAGTCTTGCCAATCCGGAGGCTTACCCTGAATAGAAGGTTTTTAGAACAAAACTCGGTAAAATTTAAGCCAAACAAAGTGGTAATAAAGTACTATAATTTAGGCACACAAAAAAAAAAGCCCGGGTGTTTCTATAGTATTTACTCCTCCATTTGCAAGGGCAATGGCCATGATAGCAGCAGCTTCCATAACCCATGAGAGAGGGTTCCACATAAACCCCAAATACTTCAAGAATTTGCTCTCCTGAACACACCCAGAGCACAATATTTTCAGGAAAAAATAAAAAAGAACACAAATCAAGAGAGTGAAAAAGATTTATGTGTGTGTGTGTAGAGAGAGAGAGAGAAAGAGAGAGAGGTTTCACCTTCTTTTCTTCAAGCTTGTTGTACCCAAAAATGATGAGCCTTTGCTCAGCAGCCTCAGTGGTGAGACCATCTCTGCGACATCTCAGATTCTCAAAGACCTCCTCAATGGGTATATTTTCCTGAGTTCACAAAGTTAAACAGAACCAAAAAATAAATAAATAAATCAAAATCAAATAACACAGAAAGAGCAAAACCATCCAAGAGGGAAAAAGAAAAAAGTTTCAATTTTTTTCCAGATCTATTTACCAAATCCACAGTTTCCTTGAGAACAGCATCCAATGCTTCAGATTTCTCAGGCATCTCTCCTCTCTCTCTCTCTCTCTCTGCCTTAACTTTCTCTCTCTATAGAAGAGTAAAAAAAAACACTCAAAGATCAGAAGAGCCCATCAACCAACCACCAAGAATGAACCGTTGGAGCCTATACACAAAGGCATATCAAGCAAAGCCCAGTTGTCAAAGTTTGATTTTTGTCACAAAATTTGATTTTTGAGGGACCAAAATGAGAAGGACCAATAAGAACCAGATCCTTAGGAGCCAAAGAAACGATGATGAACAACCACCTTATGAGAGCGTTTTAGAGAAGCAGCGGCTTAAAGTCCAGTAGTAGCAGTCACAGCTTTTTGTATTTTTAATTTTTTTTACTTAAATACTATTATTTTTTATTTTTTTACTAAACTACTGTTATTTTTTATTTTAAATATAATATTCCTTTATTTCCACCTCCCTGCTTCTGAAATACTCCTAGCTTTTCGTCTCTCGGGCCAAATTGCCTTTTAAGTTAAAAAAATAAATAAATTTAATCCTGTCGTTTTCCCATTTTCCTTTTTGCTTTTCCATTTATTCCTTTTCTTTTTTTTTTCTTTTTTCTATAAAAAATATTTTTATGGAAAGAAGATACCAATCAGAGCCAAATGAATCATCAACCGCACATGTACACACATTGTTATACGTTTTTCTTTATTTTTTTGGCCTTTTTGTACTTTTTTTATGGTCCACTTTTTGCCTACTTTTTTATATTTGTCTTTTTTAAAATTATATACATCTATTTATTTATCTATTTTAAATTGTTCAAGCAATGAAAGGGCTATGCAAGCAAGAAAAAGCGTTGCACATTCAATTCTAAAAAATAAAAAATAAAAAATAAAAAAATGGTTTGGAAAAGTGTTGAAATTAACAAACTTTTTGTTTTTTTTTTTTAGATGACCTAAAATTTTCAGTTATTTATTTGCTTAATTACGGGTTTCATTTCTCTTCGATAAAAAAAATTTACGGGTTCCATTTTTTCAGGCAATGCGATAGTTTGGAAAATTTAATGCGCATTTATGCCCTTATAGTTTGCAATTTCCCACTATAGCCCCCTATTTGTGGCACTTTTGAATAATTAATTAATTTCAAGTTTATAATACCTAGGATTCTTTTCAGTTTTTTTTTAATTATTTTCTTTGGTAGTCTCCTGTTTAGGCTTGGTGTCAAAATATCTAACCTAAACGCTTACTACCTTATCAGTTTTGCCAATTTTTATAGGGTGTTTGAGCACCAAATGAGTCACCTACTCTTAAGAAAATGTGGTACTTTTTACTTAAACCACAAGTGTGTGATATAAGGGTAGCTAGGAAGCTAAATAAAAAAAACATTATCCTTTTTTTATTGGAATGTATTTTCTTATTAATATTGGGATGCACGATTTTTGAATGTCACCAAACCCTGGTTTTATTCAAGGAGAGAGGCTACAAGTAAAATTATTATATATATATATATATGTGTGTGTAAGATTTCTCTAGAAGAGATTCTTTTTACATAATATAAAATAAAAAAGGCGTAATATTTATCAAAAACATATAATACAAGAGATGTGAAATTATATATAAATGTAAGATTTTATATATAAGATTTTTTTTACTTAAATTACATAGAATTTTGAAATAAAAAAATATAATCCATATTGATTATTTTTTTAATAAATTTTTAAAATTTTATACTTTTCAATTTTTATAAATTTTTTTTCACTAAATATATTTTTTAAAACTTATATCTCTTCAACCTTTAAAATACATATTTAAGATAACGTTTGATAAACATTTTTTGGTATTATAAAAACTAATTTTACATAAAATATAAAGTTTTACATTCAAATATAATCATTTTCAATAGTGTTACGAAAATAATTATTATTTAAAAGGTTTTAAAATAATCACATCAATTTTTCAATTTTAACTATTTATTTTTATTTTTACCAAGTACATCAACTTTTCAACTCTAAAATATTTTTTTATCTAAATATATATTTTATTCAAATATAAAATAAATACTTTTCAATCAAATACAATACTTAAAAAATATTATATTCAAACATAATTAAAATATAATGCTTTTACCGACGCCTCTTAAAACCTCCTTAACTCTAATAAGTTTCAACAAAAATCAAACGGAACCGTTACAGAATATATGTCAATCCTCATAAGTGATAAGGTATTTTTCCTACGTCGTAAATGCAAAATAAGAAATAATGAAAAAACAATCAATGTAAAGACAAACAAAAAGGACCGGTGACGAAGAGGAGGACTGGATCTTGGAAACCGGAATTGTCACTGACTTTGAAGGGTTTCCTGGTGCCCCAATATAAAGTCGGCCTATTTTATTAGAAAAAAAAATCGAAAATTAAATAAAATTATTGTTTTTCTAGGTGTATGATTGGAGAGGTTTTGAAGATGTATTTTAGAGATTAAAGAAAAGTGAGATTTTACAAAATGTGTTTAAAGAAAAAAATTATTTAGAGTGAAAAAGTTTAAAATTTTAAAAATTTATTCAATAAAAATTGTCAATATAAATTTTGTTTCGTTTCTCTCAAAATTCTATGTAATATTCAAAAAAATCAAGTTATTTGGACTTGTATACACAAAATTATAGACTTTTAATATTTGAATTTAGTATAGAATTTTAGATATGTAAATAATAAAAATTGGTTGTGAAATAGAAAAAATATCCAAAAAAGTGTTCAAAATTTATCTCCAAAATGTCCCTAAACACCCTGTAACAAAGTAATGTTAAGAAGACACAAATGGTGCTAATTATCATTTAGGGCTTGATTAGGGGTGATAAGTTCCAATCAATCTCTTATGTATTGTTATAGTGCTTTTTGTTTTTTTTTTTTTCAATTTTTATTTTTTCTTTCACTATATTAATCATTCTCAATCTGTATTACATGAATTCCAATCCATCCTCATACGAGCTCTTCGAAATAAAGATGAATTTGCAATATAAGATTATACATAAAATCTATTTTTTATTAATAATTATGTTTAATACAGATACTATTCTTAATATCTTTTTAATATGATATAATTTAACGATTAAAATCGTTAGCAACGACATATTTTATAACTTGTCACGTAATTATTAAAATATAAATTCAAACAATGAGTAAAGTAAAGAAGTCAGATGTAAGGTAAATAAACTTTACTCAATATAAAGTACTCTAGATATGCTTTATTCAATATGTGTATATATTATTTAGGTTAATTACGTAGTTTTATATTTGATGTATAATTGATTTTTTTTTCGAATATAATCGAATTTAGTCCTTGAGGAAGGCAACCAAAAAAAAAAAAAAAAACTTCTGGATCATTTGTTTCATTACTTAAATTAGTGTAATGAATTTATGACTCCTACGGAAAAACCTAATCAGCGTAATTAAATCAAAATAAATTACTTTAAAATTCCTTGGCTTACCGAAAATCCCAAATTACTTGACGTATTTAGTCTTTTTGATTTTTTTTTTTGGTAATTAAGTCTTTTTTATTATTGTTTATCTTGAAACGTGACGTATGTACTCGAATATTACTCTAAGATGAAATATCTGTGTATTATATTGGTTTGGCCTTAAGATATTTTATGCATTACATCACTGGAAAATTACTTAATTATTACTTCTAAGAATTACATAATTATTAATTCAAAAATTACATAATTATTTAAAAACTTTACAAGAGAAGCTGTTTATTGTATCGTTTTGCATTCAACTCATGGGAGCCATTGTAGTACAATGGTTACCAAACCAAAAGAGAACTTCCCTCAATAAGAAATAAGGACCTAAAAATCCATATTAATTACTTCATATATATATATATGTATATGAGATATGTACTTTGCTAAAGACTAAATCTCAGTTGTAGCCAAAATTATTTAAAAAAAAAAAAAACTCTCCGTTGTACCTATTCTAAAAAAAATAAAATGGGCACAAAATTTTTTTTTTTTTTGATGAATAAAAGGGTCTCAATTTGTAACTTGCGTACATAGACTCATATACATATATATATATGTATATGTATGTATGTATGTGTGTATGTATTGCAATCCATTAGTTTTCTTTCTAAAAAGGGCACAATTATTGATGGGTTCTAGGTGGCTCACATGGGAAATATAACATTCTTTAATTGTTCCTATTTCCTTTTGCCACCTCCAAAATGGCTATTTGCGAGGGCTGTACTTGTTTAATAGAAAATCACTTGCAGAATCAATGGCATCAATAGTTGAGAGTGCTAATAGCACCAAAAAATCGTAATAGATAGAACATATAACATGTAAAAACTGTTCTTTATCAGTGCTAGTAGGAATTACAATTTAATTATAAGATTAACTTTTTGTGATCCGATTTAAGTCCATGTCAAAAAAATTTCTAACGGACGAAATTAAATTGTTCTTATTTGTTGTTTATGTTATTTAAAAATTAATTTAACAATTAAAACTATTACCATCAATAAAAAAATTCCTGTAAGAATATAAATAAATAAATAACTTGTCTTCACATCTTGTTTGACTACTAATTACGTGTTAGCTTCCCATGTGTTTTCTTCCAAAAAAAAAATTTATCTTCATTTTTTTTTTTGAAGAATATACATAGCCTGCCTATCAACAACCAGAGTTCCATTGCTGTCCAAGATATTGCAAGTTCCCTACGTATATTCTTAAAAAGAGAGAGAGAGAGAGAGAGAGAGAGAGCCAAATATTTATGTGCAACTCATGCACACCAAACATGTGTATCGCTTATAGTTTCGTATAAACTAATGGTAAACAACATTATTGTGCTTTCCACTATTTCAAAGACAACACAAAATATTAATAAACGCAAACGTTAATGTTATTATAAGTGGTGAAATCAGTAGCCAGTGAACTGTGAGATTAAACAGCAACTATCATGTTTAAATAATGCTTTAGTTACAAGATATAAAGTGTCGGTGTTTGATGGCAGCAATGATGACACATCACTCTCAAGTGCTGCTATTTGGATGGCGTTTCAGTATCGCAACGTGCATGGTGGCTTTTGTCACGATTGACTGGTGCGTTTGTTTTGTTTTTTTAGTGCCACAGTCCATCAAATTTGTTTTTCGTGGAGTTTTGTGTAGCATTACTGCTGTGGATTTCCTTATTTTGATCAATGTTGTATTTCAACGATTGCAAAATGATTTAATAAAAAGTCATGTGATTTCCCGATTTTTAGTCTATTTATTTGCACGTCAAATTTCATAACTACGATTCGATTTGAGTTTATTGGTAAAAACAATTATTTATAGAAACCATATTTTCGAATAATTTGAGGTCGTTCGAATAAAAATGTTTTTAGTAATATCTTAATTTGGAATGTGTATATATATATATATCCTCTTAAAAACAAAACAAAAGTATTACTATAGATGCCCCTCGTCTCTTTGCAACTTTTCTTTAGCATTTTACGCCACATGACATCGAAAAATCAGCCTAGTCTATTCGAATCTTAGCTTAGGATAAACTTTTCGTTCTTATTATTGAACTAGTTATCAATATTTTCCTAAAAGAGACAAAAAGTGTTATTTTCTATATTTTGAAGTAACAAATTCGTTGGTTTAATTAATGGAAATTAAGTAGCAAATCGCGTCATGCGAATATAAACATATAACATGTCTCACAATATTGTATATTTAATTAGAACATTCCAGCACTATTTTATTAGGCGAATATTCAACATATTCTGCCATTATACACACAAATTGATAGTTTTTCCACAAAATAATTAAAGTTGGCAAATAGTCAAAGCAAGATTCAACATTTCTAGTCAAGCAATTAATAATACAGCAAACCAATAGAAGATTTTCACTTCTAGTGAACGTTTAAAAAGGAAGAATACTAATTTTATAGTCAAACAAAGATTTATGATCTACCCAAAACGCAACCGCGTTGATCTGGTCCGTTTTATCAAATCTAAATTGATAAAGTATTTAGAAAAAAAAAAAAAACTAATCAATTTTTGGTATTTTAATTTTTAAATAATACCTATCCATTCATTTATTAAAATGTCATGTTATTTTGTGTGTTTTCACGTTTAAATCCATTAAATAATGACATAACATGTTATATAAACTACTAATATTCAACATAAAATTTAGATCAGAGAAATAATTACTGAACAAAAATTACGAAACCATTTTGTCAAAGTACTTTTCCCAATAAGTTGCCAAATTATCTGTTTGCGTGTATGATTGTTGAAATGCTTTTGAAAGGTTCAAATAATTTCAACTTTTCTCACTCTTTTTCCCCTTGAAATAGTAAAACTCAAGGATATGCTTGTGCACGAAAATCAATGTTTTGGTGTTTCTTTTAATTAAAGCGAATTATGTATTGATACTGGGCGTTTGTTTGGTGGATTTCCCCCATTGGAAGAAATTTATCTTCCCTTCATGATTCTAATAATGTACTTTTCCGTACAAATTAAACCAAATTTCATCACCAAATCATAAAAAGGAAAAAGAATTTGTATCTCTTCAACTTTCAATGGCTTGTGTATATGGTTTATCCACGTTGTTGAATAGACTTTTATTTATTTATTTATTAGGCGTTTGTTAACAAAAGTAAGGAGTATATCTTTCATCTAAAAAGTTTATATATTTTACAATAATATTTTAAATATATTTATTATTTTAAAATATTTTAAAATTAAATTTTTTCTATTTATATTATATTTTCCCTTTACCTTAATTTCTTCTATTTACTTTTACTAATTACATCAATTTTTCAACTATAAAATATAATTCAAATATTTTTTATCTAAATACATATTATATTCAAATATAAAATAAATACTTTTCATCTAAATATAAAATACATTTAATATATTATATTTAAACGCAATACGAACATAATGAGAACGTAATATTTTACCAAACCCTAAGTAGCTCTCAAATCTCTCTCTCTCTCTCTCTCTCCAAAATACCAACCTTGAGCAAATATTCAATCCCATTTTTTTCATAGATTAAAAAAGATGTAAAAAAGCTAGGTACTTAGCAAGAATATCAAAATAAACTAGGTAACTCTGAAAATCTAGAAATTCAAAAAAAAAAATCTATGAATATTGTGAAAAAATTTTGGTGCACTTATCTTTAATTAGTCACTAATGATCCATTTAGATGGGATATTCATTTTTAGAAAATAAAAAGTTTTCAATTTTGGAAAATAAAATGTTGTTTGGATTTTTTTTCTAAAAGTGAAAAGTTATTTAGATGAATACAAAATTTTCATTTTTTAGATAGAACTCTTTTTTCATTTTCTAAAAATGAAATTTTTTTTGATATTTAGATATAAAAATTTAAGAAAGTCTATTTTTTTAGAATAAAAAATATTTTATTTTCTAAAAGTAAATATGTTAAACAAACACAATATAAGATTAAAAAAATCATTATTAATATAAATGCGGTATTAATTAATCTCAAGTGAGGAGCAAGGGACAACATACTGCTTCTTGCGTTTCCAAACAAATAATCACCCATTTTGGCTAATGTTAGCGTAAGAGAAAGAAGTTCCAAATATGTGGCAAAAATCTGCAACAAACGCTAATATTATGATAAACATCTCAATTTGTTCCCTTACTTTTGAAAAGACTTTTATTTATTAAATCACAATATAATCATTTGGCCCCTGTTCTTTAGCTTAATTTCCGACCACCAAGTTCGATGCCTGAATCCCTCTATTATAACAAAAATTTTTATACATATATATAATATAATATAATATAATATATAAATGTGTGTCTTGTATTTCGATTGGGGGGGGGGGGGACTAGTTCATATTTGCTACCTGATTTTCCTTATTTAATATAATTATTTTCTTAATATTGTTTTAACAACTTATTAATTTATTTAAATGTTTTCAGTATTTTAGTTTATTTTATGTGATTAAATTCTCGTTATTTAGATGATAATGATATAAGATATAACATTATTAAAAGGATAATCAATAGGATAAAAATTTCAGGACAATAAATCTCTCGACCCTCATAAAATATAAAATAGGAGGTACATGTTTATGCCACAATAGTATTAAAAGGCATACTGAATTTGGATAATTAAATTCATTATTCTTATATGTTTTTCCATATCCTTAGGGGGTGGTTGGGAGAAATACTTGGAGACGTTATTTTTGGGTTGGAAAAAAGTTGTTTTGGAAAATGTGTTTGGGAGAAAAAACTGTTTGGGGTGAAAAAATAAAAAATATTAAAAAAATTTTAAAAAAAAAATATCAATATGGATATTGTTTCGTTCTCTCGAAATTCTATGTAATTTAAAAATATATATATCATTTGGACTTGTATACACAAAGTTATGAACTTTTAAAGTTTAGAGTTTATTATAGCGTTTTGGAGATATAAATAATGAAACGTGGTGAAGTTTAAAAAAAAAAATTGGTTTTGGATGTCTCCAAAATATGTATCAAACATGCCCTTAATCCTAATTATGTTATGATTATGTTATATACATATATACATATTTTTTATTTCTATGTGTTATGTCCTTATTATAAATCGCTTTCTAAATATACCGCAAGACACAGAGAACCACCGTTCAATATACTGAAATTGTGGCAGAAGAATAAACAAACTTAATGCATTTAACGTGTGGACAAAATATATGCCGGTGAGATTAACCAAACTACCACGTACCAACTATAGTAATATAAGATTAATGTTTTTTTTTTCCCCCTTCCAAAAGTTAGATCAGCTAAACAAGCAACTTCAAAGAAGGGACATTACCAATAAATAAAATAAAATAATAAATAAAATACTATATCAGGAACATTATTGTTGAAATATGTCGTAGAAATTCAGGATATGCGAAAGTACATTTAAGGATTGACATCAAAAGACAAAATCAGGCTGTAAGTGTATGACACTGTAGCTCACAAATACACACATACACGCATTTATATATATATATATATGCTTCTCATAAAACTAAAAGAAAAAAATATGAAATATCTTCTGTTTTTTTCAATCTGGCATCAATTTAGATCCACAAATCCAGGTTCACGTCTATAATATGGTGGTAATATACTACTGGACGGTGCAACAATTGAATATATTTTATTTCTTTAATACTCTTGATAAACAAGATCAAAATCACGTAATTAATTATATATATATATAAAATATTGGATATTAATGGGCCCAACACGATTGTCATACGCAATGTGAAAGTGGCCTTGGTGGAGGGTGACATAAGTGGGGCTTTGGACACTTATTATTGGCCATGTTGCACATGTTCCATTGGCTAAGCAGACGTGTTTATTTGGCTGCATGTAGCAAAGCTATATACACATATATACGTATATATACATGCTTATATGTTTGTGACGCTTTAATTAGCCAGCGCAAAAAAGGGGCCAAAAAAGGGCGAAAAAAAAAAAACTTTAAATTTAAAGCAGTTTTGTCTGGTTCAACAGACAAGGTACAATCCGTACTATGCCGTAGCACTTTCAGAGAACCCCATATTGATCGAATAATATCATGCGTTGCAGGCCATCGACTATTGATGGGACTTCCAGTTTGATCTCGTTTGATATTTTTATCTTGAGATCTGGACCGTTCATTTAGAGGAAATCTGACAGTTTGGCATTTCTGAACGGTTTGGAGTACGGTCAAAACCGCGTCGTCGTGCGATCTCTGACATTGACTGCAGAAACCTTGATTCATGGGTGATTTAAATTTTGGTACACAATTTGTGGTTTTTGTATGGTCTGTCTGTGCAACTTACTGACGTGAAATAACTAACAAGTTCATAGAGAAAAATAAAATATGAAAAAAAAAAAATAGTAGGCAATAATACGAACAAAACTTACTGGATAAACATGTAAGAAGGAAAGGAAACAAAATTGATAAGGTATTTTCTCTTTTAAAAAATTAATTAAAAAAAACATCTTGGATGATTTTTTTTTGGTCACTTTTGTGACCAATAATTTCCACCATATATTTTTTTATTGATAGTAAGAGATATTATTTTTTGGAAAATTATAGAAGAAAAACCTTATTTAAATTATACAAAAGCTTGCAGCAAAATAAAATACATATACATAAAAAAATATATTGACATAACCAGTACATGTATCTTTCTTTCCCTTTTTCTTTTTTTTTTTTTCTAAAAACTTTAGCCTCTTTGTTGTGGACATGGTATAAAACTCATATGGCAAAGCAAAACATGTGAATTTACAAAATCAATAGTTAGTCCCCAAATTTATAGGAGCGAAGTTTTATGATAAGTTTAACTAGTTCTGTGTATCATTAGCCTAAGATTCACACATTTTAAAAAAAAGGGAAAGAAATCTCCATTTTGTGGGTTTTTTTTTTTTTTTTTTTAAGGGAGGGAAGGTTACGGGAAGATGACCAATTGAGTGCATAATGTGTGAAAGGCAAAAGTTCTTTATCCAAGTACAAGTACAGCTAAGTGAGACATTTCAAAGCGTTGCCAAAATAGAAAATTAGATAAGGAGTAGGAAACTTTCATAACGATAAGAGATCATCATTTTATGACTATGATCTCTTTTATTAATTAGAAATTCAATTCTTTAAGTTTGTACTTAATTAGCTAAAACACAGAGATTGTATTATTAATAAACATGGATTTTTTAAGATAGCTAGCTTGCAATAGTGCAAATTGATTCATTAAATTCAAGACTCGAGTACACCACTATTCTCTCTCTCTCTCTCTCTCTCTGTAAAATAAATGAATGAAAACTCTGAGTCCAGGAATTTAGTGGAAAACTGGTCAGTTTTCTCCAATTTGTCAACATAATTGAAAGTAGACACATGTCCCACACAGATATGGCACACCGGTGAAGACATGGTCATATTGGCCCTCCAATCTTAACTCTTCCCAACACCTCTATTTAATGCTTTGCCTGTATCAACACATGTTGTGCTTCCCATCTTCTTCAATCCCTTATTCTATATATATATATATATATGTCATGATATATCTATATATCATGCATATATTTATGCACACCCACATATATATATTATATACATACTTATACACAAATATGCGCTTCACATTCAATTCCAATTCCTGCCGTCACAACTGCTAGCTGTCCATATTCCCAAGATTGAACACCATTAATAGTAATCAGTATTCCTAACCAAGTTAATTTGATGATTAATTGCAGGCCATACCATTTGGAATTTCGATTTATGAAAAGGCACTTTCGGATATTGTGAAAAAGAGGATGTGTTAGAAAAAAGGGATTAAGATATTTCTTGAATTATTTGCAAAAATAAAAATTTTATAAATTATTATGGCTAAGATGATTACTACTTATCATTAAAATGTAGGTGTAGGTGGGATCTACACTTCTCAATTTTTTTCCTTTTTTTTTTTGTAATTATGACCATGTTAAAAAAATATTAAATAACAGTATTTTTTTTTTTATAAATTACCAGAAAATAGAACAAAAATGACATATATTTTATTAAAGATGGTAAATCAACGACTTCGTATTTGAGTTCAGGACTAGGCACCTAAAAGCAAAAAAGGGAATAAATTTGTTGTAATTTTTTTTTAATATATTTATTGTTCTTAGAGTGGACCTCTTTTCTCTCAACAAGTGGATTGCCTTTTTTGATGCAAGTGGACTCTGAGATATAGAAGGACCTCTGTCTGTTATCTTTTTCCATATCCTTGCTTTTCAGTACCATGAACTGACTTTTACACCAATTAAATGGACAAAGAATATTGTTTTCTTCAAAAGCAGAAAAGAGGTATTTTTGGAGTTACAAACTTTAGTAGGAAAAATAATTGAATTATTGTTGTCTAATCCACACCAAGACAACAATAAAGCAGGAAAAGGTGATATTGCCTTTATTTGTATCCCTAAAGAAAAAAAAATGCCTTTAGTTGAAGCCCACTTCTTCTTTATGTCTGTACCATTTTCTCTAGTGTCAACTCATCATATTGATCTTTGTTCACTCTAGCAAATGAAAAATAAAAGTAAAAATCATGTACTCATTTCTTTTGTTTTGGGGTCAAGATATGTTTGAGAGTGACGGGATTGCAAAATTTATGTAGTTTATTATTATGCAACCAACTTGAATCCATAATCGAGATATTATATTCGTGTCACTTACAGGTGTATGTTTAGCGTATCTCATGCTCGATTGGACGAAACCCCGATTTAATTAGGTCTAAGGGATATTTCCACATACGCATAATATTATATATATATATATTATAACACATTTGAGTAGTCAGTGTATCTATATGTGTATTTGCTACAACACACCCCAAGTTGGTTGTATTTGTGTGACTGCATGGCAATGGTCTTTTAAGTGGAAAGCTGTGTCATTTTGGCATTTAGTACGCGTCAGTGGGGAATCGATCGATATTGGAGATAACGAAAGCTCAGTGACAAAAAGAAAATAATGTTTTGTCCTAACAAAATAAATTCATATATATAATAATTAAGCCCTAATTGATTAGGTATAAATAATAACATTCCCAAACTAAGTTAACCTTTTTTTTTTTATGGAGATAACCAAACTAAGTAACTGTAGCATCACTTAAAGGTTGAAAGGGCCAGTATATTAGCGATGAAAAAAATAAGTAAACATTTTGATTATCAAGTTTAATCTTAAGCGTAAAGTGTCGTATATATCAAAGGTAATGAACTTTCATGGGGTTGTCACTTTCCATTTTGTTATTATTCGATAACTTTTTTGATATCTAGCTAGCTAAGAGCCTTGTTCTTTTTATGTTTTGTTGCTTGAAGAAATCTCATCATGATATTATTATTCTTAGTCCAGTGGACTATATATATATATATATACACACACGTGAAAGGGCTATTATTTTTGACACCCTCTTTATAGGTTGTATCTTTTCTTTTTTAGTATACTGTAAGAATCATATGATTTAAATGAAATATTTTTTATTTACATTAATATTTATATCGTGTATATAACAATATTCTAAATAAAAAATTATATATTAATCAATTAGTTGTCATAAATTTTTAAATATAAATTGATTATAAGTTCCAATACCAAATATAAAATCTTTTATTTATATATATATATCTATGTAGGTATATTATATTCAAAATCAGAAAACCAAACGGAAATATCAAAAGGAAAGGGGATGAGGGGAAAGGAAAGGAAAGGAAAGTGTGTCACTTTCAGTGCCGATATATTGGATGTTTGAAGGGTAAACGTTGCCGTTTTATGCATTTAACCTTTCAAGAACGTACAAAAACTAAATTTAGTTTGGTTGTCCTATTCTTGTGGATTTGCATTGAAATACCATTGCCAAAAGAGAAAACGACGAAAGGAAAAGTAGGAGAGGGGGCTTTGGTGGCTCGATGATATATCACAATTCAAGTGAAGGAGACTAGAGCATGGTCATGTCTTCTTGTAATGGGTGTGACAAGAAGAATATTATATTCTTAACGACCAATGAGCTTAAGTTGACGATTAGGTCGTAAAAAGTGTAGCGAATGCTCTTTTGTAAAAGAGATTATTGGGGCGTTTGGTAAACGTATTATGTTCACATTGCATTTGAACACAATATATTGAACGCATTTTGTATTTAGATGAAAAGTATTTACTTCGTATTTGAATATAATATGTGTTTAGATAAAAAATATTTGAATTGTATTTTAGAGTTAAAAAGTGGATGTAATTAGTAAAAGTAGATAGAAAAAATGATATGGAGAGAGAATAAGATGTGAATGAGAAAAAAAATTATTTTCAAAATATTTTAGAATAATAAATATATTGAGACACTATTGAAATGCATTACATTTGAACGCAAAACTTTTGCATTTGAATAAAAATTACATTACATTTAAACGCAATACGAACGTAAAACTATAAACAAACGTCCCAATATATATATATATGCCAAGACTACAATGGGTATGGCCATTTTACTCCATTGATGGAGTATGATCTGATGGTGTATATTTAATCTAAGTAGGGTTTATCGTAAACTTAATCACAACTTTAAAAAATTACAAAAATTAAAAAAAAAAAACCTCAGAATTTAGAGCCAGTCCATTGCCGCACCCCCCACCACCACCACAATTGAGAGCCACCCACCCCCCTTGCTCTCTCTCTCTCTCTCTCTGTTGCCTCTTTGTGACGGGTCCTGTTATCGCGATCTGGACAAGCCTTGTCACAAGGGGGGCTGGGTCTTTGATGGGTCTAGAGTCACCTAGAGGTCCTACGTTGTCACAAGTGATTCACGGGGTAAAAGCCGATAGTGGAAGGTTGCCCGAGGGGAGGGGGTGGGTCTCTGGTGGCAGGTGTTAGGGGCGGGGCCGATGGAAGGGGAAGTTGCAAGGGATGTGGGGGGGTTAGGTCTTTCCCAAATCTGGAGTCACCAGGGGGCTTGGGTCAATGCCAAAAGGGAGTCTTAGGGTGGAGGAAGCACCAGTGAAAGGTCGCTAGGAGAAAGGGGTGGGTCGATGGTGGCATGGGCTAAGTTTTTTTTATTCTCTCTCTTTCTCTCTCTCTCTCTTTTTTTTTTTTTTGATAATTAGATGTAATTGGATGCATTTTAATTACGATGTACATACATTATCTAAACCATTTAAAATTGATCTAACGGTTAAAACAAATTTTACTCTATCAATAGAATAAAAAAGCTTACTCTATTGTAGAAGTCCCCATAAATATAACTAAAATAGTAGCGAATCAAATATTACTATAATATAAATTTTTGTAGAACTATGAAGAGAACTACATTGATACCTCTCACATTTTATCAAAATTATAAAGATGTCTTCTTGATCAAAATAATTAAGATCAACATCATTGACTTAAAAAAAAAAATTTATAGAGACTGCTCTTTTCGGTTAGTTGATTGTTTAAAAAAAAAACTTTTATTTGACCATAAAATATAACATACAACAGTAAAATTATTTCTTTTACAAGAGAACAAAGAGTATGTTTTTGATGCACTTTCTCCAATTGGCGTGCATATTCCTCCAAGAAGGAGGCAAAATCGAGCTTCGAAACAAATGAATCTTTAATATCTTTTGCTAGTTTGGTAAATTGCATATCCTCAATAAACCCTTTTTAAGGGTGTGGAGTAATATTTGCCACAAAAATGGCCCATCTTGGGGTGGATTATTTTGATGCGTTCGAACATCAGATGGAGATTGAGGTGGAAGGGATGGATGTGCGCCGGCTCCACCTAAATGTTTGATAATCTTTTGTCCATGTATGACTCTTTTTATTTATTTATTTTTTATCAAGCACGTCAATTACATAATCCCACTGATTCAGATGGTTAAGTAATGATGCAAAAAAAATTCAGAAAACCTGATCCATAGGAGAGAGACAAAGTTATCATCCCTAATCACTACCATGATAATGGTACGTAGTTAATTTCAATTTATTTTTTGGACAAAATTGACTTCTCATTTTTGGAGAAAGATGTAAACAATGTGTTTGTGTTTTTTTTCCCCCTCTAAGCCCACGTGACTGAAAAGCATCGTTTAAATATTTTTGGTAATGTATATTTACAATAAATAAATCATATATAAAATATATTTACGATAAAAATACTATAAATTTTCGTAAATAAACCATTTATCTTAAATTTGCTAGTGGTCATCTTATGGGCAACAGTAGGGGTTATACAAGCAGTCTTGGAGATCCAAGCATAAAGAGTAGTAGTGCTTAAGAAAAAATGAAAACGGAATTTTAATTAAACAATAATTGCTTAAGTTCCAACTTCCAATGACCAGTGTTGGTGAATAATCATCTCTGTAATCAATTTTGCCCCCAACAAAACAAACCACGAAGAACAGAGACCATCAAAAGTTGATGAATAGGCAACAAATTTCAACAAATTTGGTATAAACCCACATGTTGAATGAATTAATTTAAGATCTGTATCATTTGTAAGTTCTCAAGAGTGACAAAACCAGTTCTCTGTCTATATCATGCAAATCCAATAACTATTTTTCTCGAGTATAAATAGAATGGGGAAAAAAAAAAAAAGGAAAAAATGACCCACCAAAAATGCAGAAGCTAAGATGGAAATGACCTGTCCATCTCTTCCACTAAGCCAACCCCAGCTGAGTTATATTAACATCAACTGATAAATCCCTACAAAGAAAGTATCTAAATCGTGGATAGGAATGACATTCCAAAGCTGATCCCTAAACTCCTTTCAGCCCCGCAAGCTTTCTAGTATTCACATTCTTCAACAAAAAATCGACGTAGTTATTTACACTATGGCCAATCATATACGTCAATAGTTAGTAACCATCATAGAACTCCTCCCAAAACTCTTCTCAGATCAGCTTTCTGTTCTGCAGTAAGCCTCGACGGATATCTGACATCAAATTTGATTCTCAAATTTCCTTTCCTTCCAGGTTCTTTCGATATCGGCATTCCCTCATTTTGGACAACCATCTCAGCACCGGGTTTGATTATATCATATAGCGGGATCATAAGGTTCCTTCCATCTAGGGAGGTCAGGTCAACGGTCTTTCCTGTAAGGGCCTCCAGTAGGGTTATCTCTTGGTTGACCACAAGATCATTACCATCCCTCTTATAAAGAGCATGAGGTTTCTCATCAACCACAAAAATTAAATCGGCAGGAATGACACCCGGCTCCTGGTTACCCTTCTCAGGAAAAGTTATCTTTGTTCCTTTCTTCCATCCAGGTTTTATCTCTATTGTTAGTATCTCCTCCACGATGCGAGACTTACTGCAAGAGAGTTGCACATGAGTCCAAAGTAAATGAAGTAAAGGCATACGTTAAAGGAAAAGTTAAATAATGATTTAAACACCTAAACGAAAGTGGCAAAGTTTAGTGCCGCAACTAGATTCATGCATTTCTAGTAAAAAAAAAAAAGATATAAGATTGAAACAGCAAAGGGGGAAGACCATAAGATTTGTTTACAACCAGTAACTGAGATGGAAATTGAACCCTCAAGAAAAATTGATAAGAAAATTAAGAAGCAAATCCAAGAAAACCAGTAAATTCGTGTAAAAAAGCAATGTAATTTTTCAGAAGAAATCGATCTTTAGTTTTAAACTTTTAATTAAGCATCAGAACCCAAAATACAATATGATTGATGACAAATTCTTTATTGTATGCTGAAAAGTATGACGGCATATGATTAGAACATATAATATAAGTAGTCAGCCACAAATTCCAGTCAATAGAAATATGTTACAAATATGCAATTAAAAATATTGATGCCATAGCAAACTTGGTCGGCTACTGATCTGGCAAAGTAGATAAGGTAGGAGTAAGAAATAAGATTTTAGAACAAACCGAATCAAGGAGCTCTGATATGTCTGGACATTCAAGGACGCTTTATTGCAAAACATAGTGAACCAAGCACGAGTACTGGCCTCAGTAGCAGATATTTATGAATTCCCTTTAGGCATCTAAAAGTACCATTTGCCTAGTTTATTGTTACAACAGTTTTCATCATTTGTAACTTTCAAATGGCTGCTTAAATTTCAGTCCCATGCATTCGAAATGCATAAAACAAACCTTTCACCGTACAGATTTCAAATTCTTTAAGACAGAAATGGATTTGGCATTGGTTTATTCCAATTCCCCTTGTGATCAGGGGAGACACCTACCCTAAAAAATTTAATTCCCCCCAACCGCCCTTAGATTCCAGAAGATGAAAACCTTAACAAAAAGGGTAGACAATGGTTCATATGTTTATCTGGGCTCTCAGAAATTGTTATTACTACATTTAGCTTTCCACTATCCTTTTGCTTTTTCATTCTATGTTCTTTTCCTGTGTACATATTTTAACAGTGAACAGAACCTTTAATTTTGAGCAAAGAGGAGGGCTCCTTAGAATGAAGAACTATCCAGAAGTGGGTTACTTGAAAAGAAGTTTCGGGATTTTCCAATACTGTCATAAGAAAAGTTCTATTGAACAATAACGTATAATCAGCTGAGACAAAGAGCTTGTTTGCTAGGTGGGAAAAGTGGAAGGAAGGGGCACAGTAATGAGATTGGCGCAAGGAATTGACGACCTATGGCTGTATGGTAAGAGAGAAATGAGGAGGGATTTCAAAGCCTTCATAGGAAGGTTCTCTCATTCCTCTCCATTTTCCTCACAAAAATTATACATCTTTCTTTCCACCTTATTTTCTTTCCCTCTTGTCAAGCAAAAGCGTAGAAGGCGAATCCGCCCCACGTCAAGTGCTTGATGTAGACCGCTTTAGAAATCTACAATTACAACCACTAGTAAATCCAACTTTAGAAATCTGCGGTCAAGTCTATATCTCCTTTAGAAAACAAACTAATCTTGTGTTCAACGCAATAAAAACCTCTACTTTGAGTACTAGAATAAAGTGGCACTAACAAGACTGGGAAAGTAGTCTAGACTTCAGTGGCCCAATATTGCCACAATTTTCCATATGTCACTCAATAATTGCAATGCCCAGAAGTCTAATTATACATAAAAAAGTTTATAGACCATAAAAGAAAACATTTTTAACCCAAAAAAAAATTTATTTCTTCCCAAACAGAGCTAAAAGCATATATCAGATACTTCTCACGTATTGCACACATAGAAATAACATCATTCTTATGCGAGCAGTGGTAGCAGATATAGCCTGGCGTTCTATATATTACAATGCGAATAACTCCTAAAGAAAGATTCTTTCGGCTAATTCTATAAGCTAACCCAAAAAAAAAAAAAAAAATCCTTCAAACGATTGAAAATTGTATTAAAACCTGAGAAGAGCCCTAAGGAAACAAACAAGAATTCAAGAATTTGAAATTGTAATCAAGAAGAAATAAAGAATTACGTTACCCAAACGAATCGTAGACAGTTCTAGAAATCTTCATCTTTTTCTTTACGCCCTTGTAAAGCTCCTCCAAGCTACACGGCAACAAATTCTCCACCGCATTGGCCTTCCTCTGACCTCCTCCCGCTCCGCCTCCACCACCTCCAGCGCCGCCATTATTCCCGGCGAAATCCGCACCTCCGCTGGGGGGCGTCCGGAAGAACCCGCCAGCGTCCCTGGCGTAGACCCTGCCGCGGCTGGCGCTCCTTCCGGAGCTCCCGCCGCCCTCGGATCCGAAGATCTCGGCGTAGATGTCGTCGGCGTCGCGGGGGTTGAAGCGGAAGGACTGGTGGTGCTGGCGGAAATGGGAGGCGCGCGAGGATGAGGAGGAGGAGGAGGCGGCGGTGGGAGGCGGCGGCGGGAACTGGCCGGACTTGAGAGCCTCCTCGCCGTAGAGATCGTAGATCTGGCGCTTGGCCGGGTCGCTGAGGACGTCGTAGGCCTCGGAAATGCGCTTGAACTTGGCCTCCGCCTCAGGGCGCCTGCTCGCCGGATTCTTGTCGGGATGCCATATCATGGCCAGCCTCTTGTACGCCTTCTTCAGGTCGTCCTCGCTTGCGTTCCGGTTCACCTTCAGCATGTTGTAGTAATCAACCCCCATGGCTTCCCTCTCTCTCTCTCTCTCTCTCTGTGTTGTACTTGTCCTATATTTCCTTTCCAATTTAATTTGTGGAATTAAAGAACAGAAAATGGAAAGATGTCTGTATTTAATTAAAGAATATGTCCAGCTTAAGCAAAACGACACCTTTTGGAGTACTTGAGTGCGCAAATCTTCGTCCCCTCACTTCAATGCGTTTTTTTTTTTTTAAATACTCCAAATTATTTTATTAATTATAATTCATGCGTTCTTTGTCCTGAAATTTTTGACTTCTCGCCGACGTGATGGCCTTGTGGAGCTTTTTTAATTTTAATTTTAATTTTTTATTTTTGCTATTAACATAGGTGTATTTTGTTACCATTTTACATTTCTGACCTTCTTAATAAGGTTTTCTTTTCAGTATTATTTGCTTCTTAATATGATACACTCGTGTTGTTTAAGTCAGTGCCAAACTTTTCCAACATGTCTCAGTTTCATAATCCTTCCCTCGAAACACAGCCAAAAAAAAAAAAAATCAAATAATTCATTAAAAAAAAAAACAAATCAAATAATTACAAAATCAAGGAAACGACAAAAAGATAAGTTCTTTTAGATTGTCGTTTTTTTTTCTTTTTTGTGTCGGAACTTAAAAAAATAAAATAAAATTATTTCTTCCAATTTTTTAAGCTCGAACGACGGCGCCGTCTCTGAGCAAAGCCTCCGCCGCTCTCTTTCCAGACACCAAGGCGCCGTCGAACGTGGCGCTCGTTAATTGGTCCCCACAGAGGTACAAACCCGGGCCCACACGAGGATCCTTCGCCAGATTAGTTGGCGGGCTCTGATTGGGCTGAGCAAATGCGATCCTGTACGTCCTCAAATGCTTCCATGCCCCCACGTCCGTTCCCTTGAACCAACGGGAAATCTCGCGGACGACCTCAGCCGTCAGATTTTCATCCGAAACTCGATCAAACCTCCCGATGAGCGACACGGAGACAAGAGCCTTCCCCGGTGGGCCATACGATCTGGCCACGTTGGTCGCGAAGAACATGTTGTTCACGATCCCCTCCCCCGAACCGTTCAGGAAAAGAACCGGGTCCTGAACAGGAATTTCCCCCGGGTCCGCCGAGAAGTACAGGCAAACCGTGCTGCGAGCCGGTTTTCTCCGAACCGGCGGTATTTTACCCGCTAAAAGCTTATCTGCTTCTGGTTGATCTACGGCTATGATAACTCCGAGATCGCTTCGTATAAGCTCTCCGGTTTGTAATCTCACCGCCGGCGACTCGGAATCGACCGAGACAACTCTGGAATTGTAGAGGATCGAACCGGACGGCAATTTTGCAGCCAATTGCTCCGGGATCGAGCCGATGCCTCTCGCCGGAAGAGTGTTGTCGCCGAGGGCGAGGCATTTGAAGATGAAATCGAACAGTCGAGAAGTCGTCTCGAGTTCCTTGTCGAAGAAGATTCCGCCGAAGAACGGTCGGAAGAATCGTGAAATTATCGAATCGGAGAATCCGATGCTTCGGAGCAGGTCGATCGTCGGAACCTCACTCGCGGTCAGGATCTCGTCGTCCGGTTTGCTCAGGACGCGGAGTCTTGTCGACGCGATTAGCAATTTGTCGAGGACGGATCCGATAGGGTTGGGTAGCGAGCTAACGGAGTCGAGGAAGTGGCGGATAGGATCGGCGACGGTGTGGAACTCGCCGCCGTAGTAAATCCTAGCGCCGGAGTAGAACCGCTGGAGGTCTAGGGCTTCGTAGTCGAGAAGCTTCCGGGCTTCAGGGTAAGCGGTGATGAAGATTTGGAAGCCGCGGTCGAGGAGGAATCCGTCGACGGTATCCGTCCGGACGCGGCCACCGACGGCGTCGGAAGCTTCTAGAAGGAGGAAGGGGACGTCGTCGGAGGCGAGGCGCGTGGCTGCCGCGAGGCCGGCGAGGCCGGCTCCGACGACGACGACTCCTGTCTGGGACGGAGGAGAGTGGGAGGCTTGTTGGGGTTTGGATCGGATGCGGGAGGGTCTACGGGTGAGGGATGGTGGAGGAGAGAGGAAGGTGAGGGGAAGATTGAGTGGCTGTGTGACTGTCATGTTTTTTTTTTTTTTTGACAGGACAGGACCGTTTTTTGTTGGAAAGTTGGAAGTTTGGAAAATACGTGGCTTATCCATTCGAGAAAACGGAAACAACATTGGCTAATCAGAAACGTGGTTAGGTGGGTCCCACCTGGTGACATGGCGGTTTTGAGCAGAATGGGCTGGGCCAGAGCTTCTATGCTGATGGGTTGGGCCGAGCAAGAGACTCTCTCTCTCTCTCTCTCTCTCTCTCTCTCTCTCTCTCCCTAAATATGTGGATTGGGTTGGTGAGGCTATTGGCGTAGCAAAGATATTTTCGTGATTTTGTAATAATCCTATAGCCAAGATATTTTCGTGATTTTGTAATAATTTGGTCGGATGTCCAGTTTTCGAGTAATAATTTGGTCGGAAACTTTTTAGCCAAAAGATTAGGAGGTGTTTTTTCATTGGTATTTCTATCTTACTTTTTAATTGAAGAGAGTGTAGTTCGAGTTTCATTTTCACAATGTGAGTGAGTCTTGTCTCGGAATTTTGGACAAGCACATGTACATGGGAGACATATATATATATCTATGAGATATGTATGTAAAAGGTTTTTTTTAAAGAATTTTTTTGATAAATGTTCAAAATTTAATATATTTATCAGGTGAGTCAGTTAATAATTAATTGATTAATATTAATACGTAGTTTTCACTAATAGAATGTATTTTTCAAGGAAAATAAAATATGTATTTTTTTAAGAAAATTTTAAAAACTATCTAATTACTTTATTTTTCCTTTATATATTCATTATCTTAATACTGCTTAAAGTAGACTCAATTAAGTTATAATGGACATGAGTTTTGCGTGGTGCTTTTAGAAATTCAGAGAAGAAACATCTTGGGTGCCCAAAAGATTCACAATATCTCATAAATTAGTGTTCCTTTAAAATAACTACAAAATCAAGAAGGCTTGAATTTATTTCCCCCCCTCAAGTTCACATCCCAGTAACACATTGTTTTCTGCACAAATACTAGTAAACCAATTCAAACACCCAAAAAAAAAAAAAAAACAGACAAAATATACAAGTAAATGATACACAGAACAGAACTTAGAAACTGTTGCACAAAGATGCTGACGATTCTAGCCGTTAAACAGGCCTAAAATGCGAGCTTCATTCAGCCCCAAGCAAAGGAAGTGGAAGTAAGGTCAATGCAATTCCAAGAGTCTTCGTCAGCATGGTCCGATGACATTGTTCTCGAATTCAAAGCTCATATTTTCTTACATGGTGCGATGCTATAATTGTCAGGTGTGCCAATGATAAAAGAAAGGAACACTCAGCTGCTGCAAACTAAATGGAGATAATTAAAAATTTGGGCTTATACTGCTATGGCTTGACCGCTGACACTGTCGTGAAGCTGCAGAGAACCGTCTTTCATCAGATTCAGACTCAAGCTCTTGAATCTTTCCCTTGAATACTGCCTAGATGCCTTTCTCCAATCGGTTCCAGTTTTCATCATAGCGACAAATTCATCATAACTTATACGGCCATCCTGCAAAAAGGTTTTGCCAAAAATGCATGTGATGATGTTACAAAGAAATCAAAAAGTTATGGTCGACTTTCTGTTACTACATTACCAACATGCTCTAGAAGTGGACTTTAACATGGATACAACTGGTGGAATGGAATAATTCATAACCACTCATGGTAATAGCCAAAACACAAACCTTGTCTGTGTCGACTTCACGCATGATTTCATTTAGCACCATGCTATCAGTTTCGCCTGATTCATCTGCTAATGCTTCTCTTAGCTCACTCAATTCTATGTATCCACTTCCATCTTTGTCAAAAAACATAAATGCTCTCTTGAAATGCTCATCATTCTCCATTCTCTGCAAGTGAATCGTCACTGCAACAAACTCTCCATAGTCCAGTACTCCATTCCCATCAACATCAGCCTGAACAGTTCAAAGTAAGATTCCGACAGTAATTTAATAAGTGTGCATCATGATATAACTGAAGACCTAATTTCATTAACGAAAACCAAAACTACAGAAGAATCATGAAGAAATCATGCAATGCAACAACGAGAATGGGAAAAAAAATGAAAATGAGAAAATTCCAAGTAAAACTGAAAGAAACTAAGGGAGTTGTCCATATGTCTCTCCAAATCAACCAAATCAAATAGGCAAGTGCAAGCTACTAATCATTGAAGAAAGAAGGCAGCAGTACCATGCTTCTGAAGTAAAAGAAAAGGGGAAGTGGAATTATCAAATATTAAATCAGCAATAAGGTATAATATATGAACACGCCGAAACAAATAAAATTTCATTTTGAACCAGATGGTAGAGACTTTACCACTTCCATGAGCATCTTAATCTCTGGCTCTGCCAATTGTGAACCAACCTTTCGAAGCCCAGCCCTTAGCTCCTCGTATGTTACTTTTCCATCTTTGTCGGTGTCCATCAATGTAAACATATCTCTGATTACTTCTACCTCTTCAACAGATAAGTGATCCGCAATGACCTATAATTTGTTTCAAAAAAAGAAAAACCAATATCATTTACACATATTCATTTATTTTGCATCCTTGCAACCTAACCAGTAATTGTCACATGTAGAACATCAATCATAGATGCTTACCCGTAAGGCTTTCTTTTTGAATCTATTCATGACAGAAAACTGCTTAAGCCTCGTCCTCACAATGTCACCTAGTGGAACATTTGAAGTTTTCTTCGCGTTTTGTATCCACGAATGCTCTGCAGTAACAAAATGAAATGACAATTTTTGCATATTGCTAGTTTAGAATTTTTTTAAATCACATTGCAGTAACAATCAACAGAAAGCATGTAAAATTATTGGTCTCCAGAACTGAAAGATCTATGGTAAATTAGTTTTTCCGGGCATGAGTGAATAATGTAGACTCATGCCCGCACATATTCTACATTCTCAGGCTCATCAGCTAAAATTTTCATCATTACATGTTTTGCAAGGACACGAAGGACAGGTTGGCAATCCAATTATTACCAGGGGATTGTCGCATAATTTCATATTAGACATAAACCACAGTCCACAGGTACACTCTTCTAAATGAGGGACATTCACACTTTAATCATTGAACTACAAGAATCATCCCAAGCCCCACACCTTCATCTCTCTCAACCTGACCTTAGACATAGCTTTCACACTTTCATTATTCTTCTGCTTGTCCGTTTCTTATACAATTAGAAAACTAGAGACTAGTCGCCTGAACTCTCTCTCTCTCTCTCTCTCTCTCTCACACACACACACACAGAGAAACAAAGGCCATCTACTAAATTTATGACCACTACAGTTTAAGCCACTAGAGCAGTGTATTTAAATTTCGGTATTAAACTCTTTTACAGGAACTTACCAAGCACCTGTTGAGCGGTCAAACGCTTTCTGGGATCTGGCTCTAACATCTGCCTAACAAGGCTTTTGGCACTGTCAGAAATCTGAGGCCACGGTTCCCTTTTAAAATCAAGGACTCCCCTCAAAATTGCTAGAGCTACACCCTGTTCAGTCTCTGTCAAACATCAAAAGAAGAAAAAAGTACCTAAGCAGATAGAATAAATTCACAACACATAATCAAAACGAATCTCCCAACTTAGTACGAAATGAAAATTGATCATATTCCTAATCAGGAATAATAATACCTGCCCAAAATGGAGGAACCCCACATAACAATATGTAGAGAATCACTCCAGCACTCCAAATATCTACTTCGGGTCCATAATTCCGCTTAAGAACCTCTGGCGCCATGTAATATGGACTCCCCACAATCTCCGAAAACCTCTCCCCTACAAATCGTTTAATCAAAGAAATAAAAAAAAAAATCACATATTTACCAAAACCTACTTAAAAATTTGTTTCAAAAAGCACAGCGCTTATAATTAGTAACCATTTCTGAACGTCAAATAGTATCATAATCATATCAGAATCCAACAATATGCAAATCTAACTCCAAATCAGCCAAGAAATTCGTTAAGTTACCATACTCAAAAATTTACAATCATATCGGAATCAAACAGTATGCAAAACCAAGGAAACCCACAGGGAAATTCCCCGACGTACCGGGCTTGAAGAACACGGAGAGGCCAAAATCGATAGCCTTGAGAGGCGAATGCTCCTTCTTGTTGGCAAACAAAAAGTTCTCAGGCTTCAAATCCCTGTGCATAACCCCATTGGCGTGGCACATCCTCACCACCTCGCCTATCGTCTTCGCCACGGTCGCCGCTGCCCGCTCGCTGTAGTGTCCCCTCGCCACGATCCTATCGAAAAGCTCCCCGCCCTCGCAGAGCTCCATCACCAGGTGCACATTTTCATTGTCCTCATAAGTCGCCCTCAGCTTCACTATGTTCGGATGCTCCGGCAACGTCGCCATTATCGCCACCTCCCTCCTCACATCCTCTATATCAATCTGAAAGAATAAAAACTCAAAATAATACCAAAAAAAAATCGAAAAACCTAAAATTCTTGTTCTTCGAGTAATTCTAATTACTCACGGAGGTTCTGAGCTTGCACTTGGAAATAGACTTGAAAGCTAGGGAGGGAATCCAAAAATAATAATAATATATATCCGAAAATTCATGTTCTTTCACTGATTCTGATACTCACGGCGGTTCTGAGCTTGAGCTTGGAATTGGACTAGCAAGCTAGGGGGTAAAAAACTCAAAAAATCCGAAAATTCATGTTCTTTGATTAATTCTGATTATTCACGGCGGTTCTGAGCTTGCGCTTGGAAGTGGACTTGCAAGCTAGGGAAAATACTCGAAAAAATCCAAAAAAATAAAAAATAAAAAATAAAAAACCGAAGATTCATGTTCTTTGACTAATTCTGATTACTCACGGCGGTTCTAAGCTTGCGTTTGGAAATGGACTTGCAAGCTAGGGCTTCTTTGGTCTCTCTGTCCGTACAGAGGTACGTGATTCCGAACTCGCCGCGGCCTAATTCGCGGCCGAGGACGTACTTGTCGCCGATCCGAGTCCGGTGGCTGAGGGGAATCACATCCTTCAGGACCCGGATCGGCGCCGGCGATCGAGTCTGGTCATCGGAGAATGGGTTTGGCCGTCGTTCTCGGCCATTGTTGTTGTTCTTCTTCTTAGTCTTTTCGTTTTTCTGGTTCGAGTGGTGGTGATGGCTGGTCTTCTTCTTGTTGGTCTTCTTGTCAACTACTTCAGCCCTCACGCACGCGTTACAGTTCCCCATGTCTGCTCACTCCTCAAAACGGCGCCGCGTTTTGGAGCGACGGAGACGGCGGCGGTGACGGCTTTCTGGCTCGGTGGTGGCGCCAGCGAGTCGTCTTCTCCGGCATGGGAGGAGAGAGAGAGAGAGAGAGAGAGAGAGAGAACGCGGGGCGGTTGAGAAAAATAGAGCTTTTTGAAAAACGGGAAATAAAAAGGTCCTTCAATTTATTTATTTATTTAGCCGTAATTATATGCGTTACTTTATTTTTATGTAAATTGTTAAATTAATAGATTGGTTAGTAAATAAAACTAATCCCAGCAAAAAAAAAAAAAAATCAATCAAAGAATTTTTAAAAAATTTTACGAAAGTAGGCTGGGACTGATTACCTACATGCATGGCCAGGTGAATTGAAAAACAAGCAATCGTGATGGCCGATGAGTCCGCTGATGGAGTCCGCTTATTATTTTATAAAATATTTGATAAACGTCTGCTATTTATATTGTATTTATATATAATATATTGAATATATTTTATATTTAGATGAAAAATATTTATTTTGTATTTAAATATAATATATATTTTAATAAAAAGTATTTTAATTGTATTTTAAAATTTAAAAATTGATATAATTAGTAAAAATAAATAGTAATAGTGAGATAAAGAGAAAATATAATATAAATGTAAAAAAAATTATTTTTAAAATATTTTAAAATAATAAATGTATTTGAGATATTGTTAAAAAACTTTATATTTAAACATAAAATTTTTGTATTTAAATAAAAATTACATTATATTTAAATATAATATAATATAAAATTATAAATAAATGTTCCATTACCATAAATGGATAATAAAAGATAAGGTTTTTTAATAAAAAATAAAAAAAATTAAACGTTTATCTTTTAATAAAATTATATATAAAATTATTATTAGATTATATTAACATTCACAAAAGATAAGTTCTCGTAATATTCAAATAATAACTAATTTTTAATTAGCAAAAAATGAAGAAGATGTAAAATTTTTAAAGATAAAATTGAACAAAACTAAAATTTATTAAGGTAAAAACTCCTACTCGATTGTGAATAAATCTGCTATGATGACTACTAGAGTTTAACTTACATTCTTGCCCAAAAAAAAAAAACCATGGCAACAAAAGAAAAAAAGAGAAGCAAAGGTTATCTTTCTATTTTTGTTTTTTTAATACAAAGCAAAATCAAATATCCAATCTCTTTTAGAGACAGTTTGGGGAGAGAGGGGGAATTTTTTGTCTTCTTTCTCAAATTCCACTATTTATTTTTTAATTATTTTCAAAAAACTTAATTTTAAAATCTATAATCTTTTTATTTCAAGTTGAAATAATATGATATTTTTTAATTGCATACAATTTTAATTAAATAAAAAAATCCACATTATTATTTTTTTAAATATTTTTTTTTATTTTTTTAATTCAAACAGCTTATTTTTATCAAACATACATTTATAGGATTCAACTCATCTCTAACTTCTAAAATTTGGTCTCCAAACATCCCCCAAACTACCTGTTAAATTCTATCCTGGCTTAACCCTTCCAATATCACGTGTTAATTAAGATATATCACCACTTTTTTTTTTTTTTTTGTGAAGGTATAGTACCACTTTCGAAGTTTAGTTATTCATACCACCATGATGTAAAAATTATAATTAAATTTTCCATAAAATAAAACATTTGAATTCCAAACTTATATAATTTACCAGATCAAACGATTTTAGGCATTTTCATATTAGTGATTCATAGTACTTTAAAATCAAATTAAACTTATGTCATATGTTGACTCTAATTTATTACAACACAGAGTCTCACATAATGTTTCAGGTCAACATTTTAACCTAAAAATTAGTAACACCTATGATTAGTTTTTCGAGGATGTGAAAAAGTGTGAATACAATCTAAAGCCCTATTAATATAGTTAAATTGAATTAATATATAATAACATTTTGATAGAACTAGAGAATAGGAGTTGGAGGTTTTAGATCTCAACTTTAAAGTGTTAACTATTATAGTTATAAATCAAATCGTTAAAAATTAATCTGAGAAATTAAAAACAGTTCATACAACGAAACAAAATAACAAACTCTATGCAAAAACTTCATTTTTTTTAAATTAATCGATTGGGCGTTTGTATGGCCATGCTAGGGAAAAATAATAATAATAACTTTTTTTTTGTCATAATTAATAGCTCATTTGAATATGAATTTCAATTCATCTCTTATGAATTACTATAGTATTTTTTATATTTTTAATCTTAATTTTTATTATTTTATTTTATCTAAATTTATATGGTATAAATTCTAATCCATCTCCATCCTTTTAAAAAAAATTACAGTAGTATTGAGTGAGGAACATGAGAACAACGGTGGACTTTTGTTTTGGACGTTTGTAAATATTATACGGCAAAAGATGCTGTTTATTTTTCTCCTAAAGCTACCAAAAATATGCAAGTTTTTTTCTGATATTGGGATTATTATTAAGAATTAAGTTTTTTTTCTTTTTTTTTGGTTTTGGCATGTTAATCATTGTTGTGTGTTTTTTAAAGGTCACTACACGTTTGTTAAGCAAAACCATGAGCTCACCAACCAGCAGGCCTGATCTTTTCACAAATATATTACCAACCAATACATATACATACATACATATGCTTTGTATCTTTACTGTAAACTAATATTTACATGGTAAACATACAGATATGGCAAAGACCAAGTCTTAATACAAAATATTATCCGTCCGATTTCATGCTTTTCTTAAAATGCGTGAATGATGTGGACGGCTAAGATTCATGGGGGATAAAAGACATTTGTTGGTGAAGCCGTTCAACAGTTGTGGAAATGATTTCCATGAATACTTTGACCCATTCACCAACCCAGGGTCAAGGACTAGATACAAATGTGTGTGTGTGTGTGTGTTTTTTTTTTGTTTTCCCCTTTTCCATTTTTCCTTTCACATTGGGGTGAAATTGCACAGAAAGTTGTTAGTTGTAATTTTGGACTTATAGGCAAAAGGGGGAAAAAAAAAAAAAAAGAGTTGGTGTTGATGGAAATTATGTGATGAGATGTTCCTAAGCATGGATTATAGTTCAAATGAGACGGCACTTATTAAGTAAATTTAACGTTGAATAAAAAATTATCTTATATGATTTAACTTTAATAATTACGAATAATCTAATTTAAATTCAATAGATATAGTTATAATCCTATCATATTTTATAACGAGAATAACCCATTATTGAATATGAGTGATAATTAGTATAAGTTTATTTAGTTTCAGGATATTCCATCAATAATGTGTATTTCTATCATTTATAATCAACAAAAACACAAAATTACAAGCTTGCATTAAAAATGAAAGTTTTGAGTTTGAATCCTTTATATCTATACCTAGTTTAAGAACGTAATTATTCGTATATGAGATAGTAAGGGAAATTTAGAAAGTTGATTTCTTTTTCTGGAAAATTGTTGGTCTTATTTTATCTGGAAAATTGTTTTCGACAATGGATAAGTGTAGAGCTAGTTTGATGGTGGATTTTATTCTATCAAATATGGATTACTTTAATTTTTTTTTTATTTTTATTCTTAATTTTTATTATTTTAATGTTTTTAAATCAATCGAATATGGATCCAACCCATGTACTGTACTAACCCGTGGAAAAATTCCTCAAAAATTGAGGATGACGTTGACTATATGGGCAACCTTTCTTTCTTTTTTTTTTCATTTTCTCAGAAACTATGCAACTTAGTTTCTAAAGACTAATCTCTTAATTGACGTTACTTCTGATCCTTTTATAGTATTTATTTTTACCTATCACTGTTAGAATTATTTATATTACATAACATCGTGGTACTCAGTAGCACACCAATCAACAATTGACAGCTATAGATTGCTGCTTAAATTCATAATTTGTAAAAAAATAATCAATGAAAATGGCCTCCACTAGTTTTTCCCTGGAAAAGGAAAATGACTTACACTAGTTTTTCCTTGGAAAAGAAAATTGACTTAAATTGTTGTGGTGTGGACCAATTCATCTTTGATACTTCTATTCATCTTTGATATTTCTCAAGAATTGGAGAATATGTTCACACTAGAGACTGGTTTCGTAGTTTCATAGGAGGGGAAAAAAAGGGTGCAAACCATATTTTTGGAACAAAAATTTTTACTTCTTTTTATTTTTTATTAATAACAAAAGTTTTTATCAAGATTACATGGAAAGATATGAAAAAAAATAATAATAAAACTATATTAGTAGATTTTGTTTTTAGCTTTTTGATTAATTTTGTATGCATAGACTCTTTTAACGTTATTTTAAATTAGATTTAACATTCAAAACATATATTATCAATAAGATAACTATATCGCAAAAAAAACTCGAGAATTCTATAATTTCTAAGAGGGAGGAGCAACTAACAATTTTACAATAAATAATTAATTGAAAACAAATAATATATTTTAAAAATAAAATAAATAGTAAATTTGTTATATAAATAAATTATTTTCTTTGAGTGAATAGGCTATTTGTCAAATAAATTTACTATCTACTATTATTTACTTTAAATATCTTATTTTCTCAAAATTAAGTAATATTAATGATGGAATCATTGAGGAATCGGTTGTTGTGGAAGTAGGTGGTGATTGGTCAACATGGAGAAGTTGATCGATGCTCGTGAAAGCCTACTAAACCGGAAAATTTGTACATTCAACATATAAAAGTCAACAAAAATGATGAAACATCGTTCTTTTTTTCCTTTTTTTTTTTCCCTTTTTTTTTTTTTTGGTGAATAGAAAATGATGAAACATCTTTTATCTTTTTAACAAAAGCTGGAGTGTAATTGCTATTTATCCTTGTTCTCTAACAAACATCTTTCCTTTACCCCAAAGTAAAGGGGGAAAATTGCAGATTGAAAGTCAATTATGGCACTTTTACTTTTACTCTGACAAAAAAAAAAAAACTAATAGGAAAAAGTTTCTCAACTTTATTTGTCTAATTATTATTATTATAATTTCTTATTTTAACTCTAAATATTGCTGTATGGGTTTTTGTATTGCACCTTGACGCCTTCGTCCTTATTTGTTCTTAGCATTTTAAACTTTGTTGTTTAACGGTAGCATCTTGGACTTGCTGTCACTTAGAAAGCATTAAAAGATCACCAATTTCTCATGAAATGGACGAGGCAGTGGCTTACGGGAATCATAGTCATTTCTTGATCAATACATTTGAAGTGATTTACTAATAAGTTATTTAAAACAACTTCATCAATTACTTTATAAAATTTTAAATCGCCTGTTCTATTATTAAGTAACATCATATTTAAATAACAGGGTTTGATCAATCTTTATAATTATGATAATCATAGGTCTTGTTAAGTTCACAAGTTTGAATCCAAATTTTTAGATTTAGTTTTATCTTTCCCTAAAAAGTAAACAAAAATTATATTTAAATCAACCAACTTAATCTTAAAAATTTCATTTCATTTCAAACTCAACTCACAAACTAAAGGAATCCATAATATCTTGTGCTTGAGCCATTAGTTTACTTTTTTCAAGTAATGGGAAAGAGAATCGAAATATGCCACTAAAAAACTCTACTAAAAGAAAAAAAGATAGGTTGTTAATAAGGTAGAGAAGATAAGATGAGCAATTGATCAAATTTAATATAGATCGATGGATGGTCATTGGAGTCGGTAGCTCTCCAAGGGTTTCCTCATCCGAGAGGGAAGATAATCAAGTTGGCTTTTGAAGAAAGCCTTATGCACCATGCCCTTCAACTCCTTGAGCAAAATGTAGTAAAAAAGAAGGAAAACCTATGGATCGATAACATCACTTCCACTCTAAAGGAACTACGAGATCTCCCCAAGGATGCCTTTGGCATCCATAGGCCATGTGGCTATTAATTTCTAGTGAAATTGCATTATATATGCCAAAATTTATTGATTTAAAAGTAAATAGCAAAATTACAAACCTTTGAAAATTAATAGCATAATAAGTTTATATATGAATGATTTTTTACTTTTACCCTTTATTAGTTCCAAATACTCTTTCTCTACAGATTGGGTGTGCTCTCTCTCTCCTCCATCTCTCTCTCTCTCCTCTCGACCTTATTCTCCTCAAACTTATCGATAGCCTTCAGAGTCTGTCACCGCCGTCTTGATATTGTCACAGTTCGATCAAGTTTCACGATCTTTAGACTACTAATAACAATGGCGTCGTCTTCTCTCTCTTCCTAGCTATGGCAATAAGGATTGGCACAAATGACTGTAAAGCTTCATGATCTCCTCGGTTACCTACAACATTGCCGACAACAAAATTTCCCCAACAACAATTGATTTCTCTATCTGCGGACTCAATCTCCCTGGTGAGACCTCGTATTTCTTGCGCTCGCTTGTATTTGCAACATCGAGATCTTAATTGCATGTTTAGCTACAGTTTCTTATCGCTGATGGAAGTCGAGGGTGACGATTGGACGTCGAGATCTCAATCACTAGTGGTTCAGACTTGTGATTTGGGTAGTCGTGGAGTTTACTTGTGAACTCTTGTGACGACTGCCGACAATATTACAAGTAGTCGATTGATGGAGAAAGAGAAAAAGAAAATAAGAGAGAGAAAGAAAAAAAGAAAAAACAAGAAAAAGGAGGAAAATGTATAAGAGGAGTATTTTCAAGATTTTAAATGAGTGAAAATTCAAATTTACACTTATATCTACTATTTACTATCAAATTAAAAATTTGGACTTATTTATTTTTATTTACTCGTATTTTTGACTTATTTTTCTTATTCTCCCTAATTTCTAAAAGAATAGCATAGCAATTAACTCAATTGTTAACTATTGAAAAAAAAAAATCCAATTGTTAACTGTAGTTAAATTTAATAAATTTTACGACTGTATACTAGAATTTTTTTTTTTCAAGTAATAAAGTGCCAAACTACAAGAAATTTAGAGGCTCACATGCTAAAAATTATTTTTATGATGCCCAAAAATAACGTTCTCAAACAATCAGTGTTAATTGCGAGAATTTTGTAAAGTCAAGGACTACTGAAATTTTCAAAAATGAAAATTTTAGTAACAAAAAGTGTCAAAAAATGACGAATATAATCATATTTTTTTATGTTACATTATGACTCTCACTTATCTAAAAGAATCAAGAGCATTATCAAAATTTAAAAGCCAAGAGCTTATATCCAAAACTTTCTTATCTCACTTGCCCAACTAACCTGGTTGGATTAACGAAAAAATATAAATTTGACCTAACCAAAAAAGAGAGAGAGAGGGGAAAAAGGGAAAATTGAAAAAAGAACCTTGAATGGCTTTTTTTATTAATAGTTAATATTAGCTTGTTTGAGCAATAGAATCTATCTCATAAATTGTTACGTATTTATAATATTTATTTTTTTTAATTTTTATATTTAATTTTTATTATTTTAATCTTTTTTTAATTTATTAAATTTGAATTTTAATATTGGTGCATTTAGTATTATAATTTTATTCACATTATGTTTATAGGTAATATAATTTTCATCCAAACGTAAAAATTTTATGTTCAAATATTATTTAATACTTTTTAACAGTATTATGAAAATAATTACTATTCTTTTATTTTTTAAAAACAATTATTTATTAGCTTTTTAATTTTTTATTTACATCATACTCTTTCTTTCTCTAATTTTTTTTAATCTATTTTTATCAATCACATCAACTTTTTAAATTTAAAATACAATTCAAATACTTTTCATTCAAACACATATTTTATTTAAATACAAATCAAATACTTTTTATCTAAATATAAAATATATTATTAAAATTAATTTAAATTTAATACAAATATAATACATTCATCCATCCGCTCATTTATCTTTCAAAATGGCAAAGTGTAGGACCTAAGAGGGCAGGATATGAGAGTGGCATGAGATTGTGACGTTTGACTGAGGTTTTGCATGTGGTCAAGATTTCGTGAGCCATACGTTACCGCAGGTTTGAACAAGTATTTAATCTTCCCCAAGAAGTCGAATTAGAAGTGTCCCATGTCCACCGCACATGCTGCATGCAGAAGCATAAATATCCCTTCCATGATTAGCAGAGGGGAAAAAAAAAAACAAAGGGAAAAAAAAAAAAACTTGCGAAACACTTTTGTCGTTCATAACATGTAATGTTTTTTAATTATTAATTAATTTTTTAATAAATTGATATGTGAATGCATATACAAAATAATGTAAAACTATTTATGGATATTTAGATAAAAAATATTTGTATCACATTCAAATGTAATATTTATTTGAATAAAAAATATTTAAATTGTATTATTTATGATGTAATTAATAAAAGCAAAAAGAAAAAAAGGAAAAAGAAAGAGAATATGTGATGTGAGTGATAAAAATAATAATAAAAAATAGAATAATAAATAATAATTATATTGGATTTAAAATGTAATGTGATTAGTATTTAAATATAATATTTTTACATTTGAATTAAAATTACATTGCATTTAAACACAATACAAATAAAACACGATAAATAAATAAGATAGTAATATTTGAAATATTAATCCAATGATTATAGTTCTTGTCATTTCAGGTAAAAAAATACCTTTTTACATAAATTAGCAATGGGACCAATAAACTATTATAAACTTATGTATAGATAAATGCTTATTAAATAATAATAACAAAACATGTCTATTTTAATTATTGTAGTTCTCCTAGCACTTAAGTTTTGCTTTTAGGTGTTGTTTGGGGCTATAGAAGGTTTTGATAGTTTTTCAACATCTATTTGTCATTTTCTTTGCATCATAACTTCTTTTTATTATTCACATTTATAAGTATCTACGTTAAACTCAAATTATAAATATTTATGATTTTCTTATTTTTATTTCAAATAAAATGATTTTTTATTTAATTATATAAAATTTTAAAAGAAATAAACAACATCCATTTTGATAATTTTTTTTATCTATTCCAAATAATTTTCTCCTAAACACGTATTTTCAAAACTATATTTAGTTTTCAAGTGATATAATCACACCTAACAATAATTTTATACCCGACTCCACTAAAAAATACAGAATTCAAATACTCTTATCCTTCAATTAAAAAAAAAAACACATACACACACATCTTGTTTCTAAGTGAAAAAACTTCTCTAAAACCTTTCATAAACGGGCTTTAGTTTTTAATTTAGTTTAAAAACGAAATTTATTAAAAGCTCACGTCACAATAATGTTTTTTTGGCAAATACGTCACAACACCTTCATACCAAGGCCACAACTAGCTACAAATTTTTCGATAGTAACAATGTCAAACTAGCCATTTATCTCTTTCTTTTTTTCCCCCACTTTAACAATTAGACCATTTCCTTTTCTATTAGTTAAAAAAGTGTCATCTTGTCCAGCTTTTTATTTCGGACGTGTCATGTAATGTAACAAAATAATCCAATCGGGTAACATAAGGATTTATATGCATTACGTTTTAATTATATTTAAATATAATTTATTTTTTGAATATTGTATTTGGTTAAAAAGTATTTATTTTGTATTTGAATGAAATATATGTTTGGATGAAAGTATTTTAGAGTTAAAAAGTTGATGTAATTGGTAAAAGTAAAAATATAAAGTTAGAATTGAAAAATTAATGTAATTATTTTAAAAAACTTTTAAATAATAATTATTTTCGCAACACTATTAAAAAGTATTATATTTGAATGTAAAATTTTATGTTTAGTGTAAAATTATATTACGTTTAAATAGAATGGTATTAAAAAACATTTGCAAACGTCTCCTTAAGGTATACGATGAACTCGGGTGGAAACCTAACAAAACATTTAAGTCGGATAACACAGGGATTAGAGTTGTGACACACATCTAAAGGGCCTTGTATACACGACCTATTCCTTTTGTGTTGGAAATGCTTTAAAAACACTATTGAAAAGGATACACGATTTTTATTCACAAGTTTTCTTTCTTTTCTTTGTTTTTTTTTTTTTTAGGTAGTCAATGATTGACAATTATTGTTTGGTGTTGGATTTGGGTAGCTTTACTGTCTCAACATTTTTTATTTTCTATTGGCTGATCTTATGTGTTATTTACATTTTTGTAGATTCTATGGGCCAGAATCAAATATTCGACAGAATGCCACTAATTTTAAAGAATTCTTTTATTATTTTCCTGATAATTATAAAGATATTGCTTGTACACGTTGAGATTCATGAATATTGAAATATATATATAACTTTTTTCGGATAAGAACATAAACGCAGTCTTAAAGTCTTATATTTAATTTGTACGCTAAAAAAAGGGTTTAATTATACTTTGGCCACTTATCTTTTTCCTTTGACATGGTAGTAAACAAAAGAGAGAGGAAGGAAAAAAAAAAAAAAAAACCATTCCCCTTTAGCAAATTTGACGTTGTTTTTTGTTTTTGTTTTCGTTTTTTGTTTTGTTTTTTGACACAACACAGAGAGAAAAACATAGTGCAAAAACAAAAGTTCATGTTTCCTGCAGTTTTATGGCAACAAAAGTATGCAACACTTTATTCATTTTATGAACATCAATTAGATTTATTAGGGTACTGCCCATATAACATTCTATCAAGTATAATATTATTCACTGTTATACCGTAGTATTATATGATAGCAATAACAAGTGAAAGAATTATTACAAACTTAACCTAACGTTAAATTCTCTCATCTTTTATGCTGTAGTATTGCATATTTTAAAAACTTCAACCTGCCCAGTTGAACCCCATTAAGTGGGTCATTAATTAGGTATGAAATATAAGTCGGTTATACTCACCCACTTTTTTATTTAGTTTTTTTAATTAAAGTTTTGGAATCCAATATAACTTTACCCACCCTAATATAGAAATGTAAATTTGACACATTTTTTAGAAAAATATATCTGGAAACTCTAAAAAAGGAATGAGAATAGGTTGCAACTTATAAATGGATAAAAATAGGATGGGGAGTTATGAACTTTAACATATAAGTTTTATATTATATATGAATAAATGATGGAGTGAGCCAATAGTTTTAAATATT
Organism: Antiaris toxicaria; assembly: GCA_035233585.1. NCBI lineage: Eukaryota > Viridiplantae > Streptophyta > Magnoliopsida > Rosales > Moraceae > Antiaris > Antiaris toxicaria. The sequence continues at coordinate 8,211,109 of CP141155.1, forward strand.
CTATAAAATCCATCCCACCCAATCAACCTAAAAAATTCATTTTGATTGAGTTAATTTTTATCTTTAAGGGTTCGTTTACATCATAGATTCAAATTTAAAAAATTAAGTTTGAATTCAATTATGTGTTTGGTTTGTTAGTTTGTTTAGAGCTTTTTAGTTCATAATTAACAAAATGTTTTAGACTTAAAAATACTATTCACAAATTTTCTCTCATATCAAAAAAAAAAAATTTTTGTTCTAGCCACATAAAAAAGCAAATGAAAACATAATTTTTAATATAAGTTCAAATCTAATTTTTATTATCCAAACACATTTAATTCAAGATAAAATTCTCTAACTCAAACTTAAACATCAAACACAGATTCATTTCATGATTCAACTCATTTCAAACTTAACCTAAAATTTTTTAATTTGAATTTGTAATCTAACCGAACCCTATATTTTTTGGATTGATCCAATTTCAGTCCACCTAAACTCTAATGAGTCGGTAGAAAAACTATAACAACTAGCTCGACTCATCAATGTTGAGTTCCTACTCACGAGTTAGATAATAGGACTCGCCTGTCCCCCTCTATGCTGGCCGCCTAGCTCGACCGGTGCCCGACATCAATGCCAAAAGTAGAAAGTGTATCTTAATTTGACAAGAACTTTTTCTTTAGTTTTTTTGATTGTACAAAGATAAAGGAGAACAGCTCCTAATGTGAGGGAGGAAATGGAGGGAAAAAGAGATGGGCCAAGGTTAAGATTATACCAAGAAAAAAGTCCCTCATAAAGGAGTAATGCTATTAATGATGGAGATGACATGTTCACGTAATAAACTTTACACAATGGCTTTGTTGCCCATCTTTTGTAGGCTACACATAAATAAATAAATAAATAAATATACATATATATATAGTTTCTTTCTCTAACTAGGAAAAAATAAAAATAAAAAGGGAGGAGAGAGGGTTACAAAGTTGACATTATGATGATGATTAATTATGGGTTGGGTCACCAAGAAAAAGCATGTGCAAACTTCTCCCTCCCAGCTCACCTCTCCATGCCCTTCTGCTTAAAGCAGGGAATAAAATGCTGGCTTGGTCATTGCAGCTCTCTTTTGAGCCCTTTCCATTTGGGAAAGTAATTCCATGGAAAAAAAAAGGGTCATTTTCTTATGTTAAAAAGAGGGGGGAAATAATTTTTCAGTGAAAGAAATTAAATGAAAAAGAGAGCATAGTTACTTTCCTTTCCTTTTTTTTTTCTTTTTCTTTTTTAATTATTTTTTGCCTGAGTGTGTGAAGATTGAATATTTGAGTATTTATCGAGTTAAAAAAAAAAAAAAGGTTGTTCTCACCATAGAATTACTCTTCTAATAATATTTAGAACATACATTTTCTATTATATAAGACAGAATCTTACACAAGAATCACTTAAACTGCACTATTAATTGGTTTTCCTTATACTAAAAGCATTCCACTATAAAATTTCTCGAAATAAAAATCTCAGGCACTTTTTTATAAGTTAACATCGAGTAATATGTTATAATTGGCCCCCCCCCACATCCTTTATATGTTTTAAAAAAATTTGTGATTTTTCTTTTATAATTTGATGTTGCTTGTAAGAACTAGGACAATTAGGGTGTAGTAGATTCTTACTTGATACAATGTGGAGGAGTAGACAATTGAAGAAGTTGAAACCTTTCTCCCTATTTTACCCTTATATATGCTTTACAATCCTGTATGAGTTTTGAACAAAGTCCAATTCGAAAAATCAAGTGAGAAAAAGATGGAAAAACTCCTTAAGAAAAACATAGAAGAACAAATTAAATAAGAATACTTAGCACCCTTAAAGGCCAGTACTAGAAGTCAACGCAAGTATTACATAACAAGCCAATTTTACATAATAAATACATATATATTTTTTTGTTTTTAGCTTCTTATATGAATAAAGGTGAACACCTAACTGCATAAAAGTAACATTTTCAAGTATTTGATAAATATTAAAAATTCACTTTTACGACTATTAAAATACAATAATAATAACAAAAAAATAAAAATAGTATTAAAGATGCATTAAAATATAAAGTAAAATAATTTTTTTTTATTGTTTTATAATAAATATAATATTAACATGGATAAGTGCCTTTGAAATGTAGAAAAAATGCAGCGACAATTTGGAAATTGATCACCCTGCCTGGGGTAACTTTGTTGGGATAGCTGTAGCTACTAGATCCAAGGAACAAATCAATTTGGGCCCCAAAACATTGGAACTCAAAGTGAGCTTATACACGCTCAGTACATAGGCCTGAACTATGATTGTAAGCTTGGGCCTCTCTTTGCTACTAGAATCCAAATATTCAGGCTCCAAAATTATAAATAATAATAATAATAATAATTACACCACATGTCACAAATTGTAGATATAGATAATTTGAGAGAACGAGTGTATAATATATTTAATTATGATGTTTTAAAATAATAATAAGATTAAAAACTAATATAATTAAATAATATAATTTAAATTATTTATATATTAAAATATCAAATTTACCCTTATTCTTTTTCTTCCCCCTACCTTCCATCCTCTCCCTCCCTATCAACTAAAGATCTTGACGGCGAGGGTGCAGGCGCTGAGATTGGATGCCAACATGAATAGGCCATCAAAGTCAGAATGATCTTGTCGTGGATTGCGATCTGGAGAAAATTGTGATGGATATTGTTGGAAATCCAAGCTCTTTTGCGATATCTTTTCCTCGCAATAGCTGTCTCCGCCAAAAGTTGATGTAGGAGATAGTGATAACAGATCTTACAGTTTCTATAGCTTGCAACAACAAGAGTAACATCTCCAACAAGTTTATGACAGTGGTGACTAGACCAACGTGATCTTTCCACCGCTGCCACGTGCGGGCCTCTCACTTTGTGGTAGAGATTCGATGAGCTCATGATACATTGATCGGTGCAATTTCTAATAACCACAGTCGTGATTTTGTGACCACATTGGAATTCCACGAGACAAGCAATGATCGATCGCCGATCATACCTATCACCGTGTTCGTCTTTTTCTCCAATGATGACGTTGGTTAAATCTAGGGTTTTAGGGGGTTTTTTTTTTAACTAAGGGTAAAAATTGTAATTAATTAAATTAAAACAAAAAATTCTTGTTTTACGTTAGTAAATAGTTTTATTTCCAAGTATATATAAAACTACTGCAATATTTCCAAGTAAATATTCATATTTATAAGTAATGAATTAGTAAGTATTCATATATACAAGCAAGTACCTTCTTTTACAAAGAGTTACTAATAAAATAAATAAGTTTATCTACTTGTAAATAAATTATTTACAAATAAATATTAGTATTTCCATTGTTTTATATCTACTAATAAAAAAATTTTACATTATTTAAATCAAAATATTTACTAAGAAAAAATAGGACACGTAAATCCTCTGCTTATATTATATATTACATTTGTAGAAATACTAAATCTAAGTATTCACGTATTTGTAATTACACATAAATATGCTAATTCCTATTAATAAGTAAATCACTTAATTAGTGAATTTGGTATTTACAATATTTTCATTAGAGATTCATCACTAATTAATATAAGTTGTATTTTGGAAATATGAATATTCACTAGTGAATCTATTTTTTCAACTTTTTCAATTAAAAATTTATAATTATAATAGAAATAGAGTAAATATAGATATTTACAAGTAAATATAATATTTGTTTTTCAGTTTATTCAATTATATAATATTTAAGATTATGTTTTATTATGAAACTATTTATTTCCACATGTTTTCAAACCAAAAAACGATTTATTTACATAAATTATTTAAAAAAAAAATCAGTCCCAACATATTCTTAATCTAACAAGTCTATCCCAAACAACCATAAACCCACCTAAACCCAACCCAACTACAAACCCTAACCTAGCCATGGCAGACGCCATAGTCATCGGCTGTGATGATCAGGAAATATGCAGTATCAAGAAATTGGTTAAAATGACATTTTCTTGATATGAAACTGATATATTTAGACTCAGGATGCCCAAATTAGTCAATCAGGCACCTGACACGTTTTTCGAGACAGGATCACACAGATCCTGAAAACTGATCGAGATGACCTCGAATGAAGTTGAAATGATAAATTTGGATTTAGCACGTCTAAATTAGTCAGTAAAGCCTATTTGTATGCTCAAATTAGCTAATTGAGTACAAAGGTAATTTTTGATCGAGAATTCACAGTATCGGAAACTGGTCAAGATGACCTCAGATGAAAATAAAACTGATATATTTGGATTCAGGACGCCCAAATTAGTCAGGATAGCCCATGTTGAAATTTTGGGCAAAGAAGTATATAAAGGGCGAAAAATCAGAAATTTAAGAAATAAGCCCAGAACTTTCTCTTATTTTCTCTTTCCTCCCCTTACCCGAAAATGAACAGTAACCGACCATCGGAAACGGTGTCCGTTTTCGACACCGCCGGTGTCATCGGAAAGCTCTCACCGAGCTGAGTCCAACGGTGGGTCGACTCGACGGAACAGCCGCCGCACGCCGCCGCACGCGCCGCTCGAATGCCGCCGGAGCCGAGAAATTCGACCGGTGATATCTCCGCCGTCCGGCCACCGTTTGCCACGAAACCGGTCCCAAAAGTTTCGTGGTGAAGAGAGGAGCAAAACCCATGCCACCGATTGCCTCAACACCGGCGGAATCGAGCCGGCCAAGCTTCGAAAAAGTCGGTGAAACGCCGCCATGGAGCCGCCGTCGAAACGCCCGATTCCGGCCAAGTTAAAGTGCGCCGTTGGTGCAGAAATGACCGCAGGGCTGAGGGGAGCAAAAGCCCTCAACCAATTTTGGGAAAAAGGTCCGGCATGGCGGAGTTCCACCGTCGCCGCCGTGACCGTGGTTTTCGAGGGAATTTTCCGGTGATAGGGGTCTCCAAACATGAAATTGAGGCCACCAATGGATTCCTCTCGTCGAGTTCTTCAAGATGGGCTACTCATTTGCCACCGTCGCCGCCGTCAACCGCCGGTCAACGGTAAGTCAACGCCGGTCAACGGCGACCGGAGACCAAAAATTTAAGAATGGCCCGTTGGCCTATTTTCGATGTTCCGGACACATCCGCGACGTCAGAATTGCAAGACGGAGTCTCAAAGGCAAAGAACGAAGAATTAAAGTTTATCCGCGCGAAACCGAACAGTTCGTTCGATCGCCAGTGGAACGATTCCGGTAGTGACTTCGGTCCCTCCATTCCTGAAATTAATGTTTTTGGAATGAGTATATATGAATTATGTATTCTGGAATGTGAAATTGTAAGAAAATTGGACTATGTGTATGAAAAATAGTCAAATGAGAAAAAGTGAAAAATGTAAAGATTTTTACGTAAAAAGTTGAGTTTTTACGTAAAAATATAGGCTCTGGTATAGTACGTGGTAGAATAGAACGAGGTTAGATGGTTTCGAGGCGTTTCCTAAACGCCGGGAATCCAAAAATTAAGCGGAAATGCTGCCAAAATTTTGAAAACGGCACAAAAGAGTATTTTAAGAACCGAAGGGTAAAAACGTGGTCGGGATGGAAACCCGAGCCCTTTCGGTAACCTAGACCCGAGAAAGAGCATTAACGCTCGAGAGTCAGAATAGTACCACCCGAGGGTCGGTAAATAGTAAACCAAGAAATTATGATAAATAAGGGCCAAAGCTAAGTTGCGAATCAAAGAAAAGTAAGGTTATAATGAGAAAAATCCCATTAGGGGCAAAATGGTAATTTTGCCAAAAGTTCAGGGTAAAATAGTAATTTTACCAAAAGTTAGCAGAAAAGTTATAAATGGGATATTATATCCTTAAATTTATGATCGAGAAATGAAACGTAGAATTTTTACGTTTTATTAAGTTTTATACATGCAAGAAGCATAGAAAATAACCGTTATTATTTCGGTTATAGGGATCCGTGCCAGACGATATGAAGAGACGTCTGCGGACCAAGGAAGCGAGAAAAGAGATGCTAGCAAGTATTTGTAAGTTCAAACATTTAATTGACTGCAACATAAATGAACTGGACATGTTATGTGTTATGTGTTCTATGTAGTAAGTTCGAATACTTAGTTGACTGCAATATGAATAGACTATTATGTCTAAGTATGATATGTGGTAAGTACAGACATTTAATTGTCTACTCACGAATGGACTTACCATGGAGTTGTGTTATATATATATACATTTAAGCTATTCAGTTTGTGATATGATACTAACATGTTCACGAGAATAGTAAGCAAGATCAGAAACAGAAAAGAGGAATAAGATAAGTCAGATAATAAGACTTAAAAGTTAAGGTTGGCGTACCGGCCTCCCCAGTTGTGAGGTTCCCAGATAGCCTCCACCCCAGAAGTGTGGCGCTGCCTCGTTAATAATGAGGTAGTTTATGGCATGACTTACTACCTATAAGGTCAGTAGTCCAGAGATGACCTTAGGGTTGATCGGTGGGTCGCTCCCCTGATCCTCTATTGGTCTGCGCGCACTAGGTACGTCCAACCACGGGCCCACAAGTGAAAGATTAAGCAGATAAAGTAAAGAAAAGAAAAGAAAGTAAAACTTAGCAAAGAAAAGCTAAGAACAGAAAGTAAAGCTAAGAAGAGAAAAGAAAAGAAGAGAAAGTAAAGCTTAGTAAAGAAAAGCTAAGAAAAGCTAGAAGAAGAAAGAATGAAAGTAAACAAGCATAATGCCACTAATATGTGTGCATATGCTTAGCAAGAAAAGAAAAGAAGAAGAAAAGTATGACATGAAAGAAAGAATGAAAGTAAACAAGCATAATGCAACTAACATGTGTGCATATGCTATGTTATGCATAAATTGATATGCATAAGTCAGTTATACAATTTTAAGTGTATCTGTGATGTTTAAGCATACATTAAGTATGCTGTGTTTAAGTTGATATGTGTATACAATATTTTGTATAATGTTGAGTATGTTATGCTTAAGATGTTAAGCATACATTCTGTATGTTATGTTTAAATTATTTTATGCTAAGAAAACGTTGAGATTGTTTCTCTCAATGTTAGAATATGTTATATATGAAGTTGAAAGTAAAGTATAATGTATGTTCATGTTCTGATACTACAGTTGGCATCAGACATGTTCTGTCCAAAAGGTATGAGTTAGTATTTTGTCATGAATGTATGTTTGAACTTATTGAGCCTGTCGCTCACAAGTTTGTTTATGTTGCAGGTAAGCATCCTGCACGAAGATAAGACAAGTGATGGATGACGGATGGAATCTGCATGTGCCAAGGGACTGGGTGAGGGTTATGGTACTACTATGAGTCTTCCGCTGAGCTATTTAAAAGAGTATTAAAATGATGTTTTATAATGTAAATGAAGTTAAGGCAATGTAAAATATTTATTATAGTAAATGTTTTACGACGGTACAGTTTCCAAGTAAAGTTTAAGAAAAGAAAAAAAAATTTATTCCATATTTTCATGTTCAAATGAGAAGTTAGAGTAAGCATGTTAAAGAAAGTATGTTAAAAGTAAGATACCAGCTATTATAGATGGTATCAGAATAAGTTAGAAGCAAGTTAAAAGTAAGTTGCCGACGACCCAAGTGGTTACAGTCTATCGCAGTTGGCAACAGTGGCTGACTGTAATAGTACTGTTTAACCCTACGTAGGGCGGGCCGTCACATTGGCACCATTGTCCAGGGAACGTTTGCATCGTCTCGATGGAAGTTGTTGTCTCCCTTGAAATCAGTCACAATACCATTTGGCCAAAGAACCACGACCAACTTGCAAAAAAGAAAACAATCCTAGAGACAAAAAGGTTGTGATAGAAAAAAGTCACGGAAAAAGAATCGCGATGGATCTCGTGATTTGTCACCTTTAGCAGCCATGTCGCAAGAAGAAAATTGATCAATTATCTCAGCCATTGTAACTCATCGTCGGAGGAACATGCAATCGATATTCACAAGGACCATTACAATCTCATCCGATTGCGATATTATGGCACCAGCCCTATTGTCGAGTTCATCTTCATCTCTGGTGTTAACCTTGCCTTCTCTGGTAGCAGTGTGGGGTTACATGAGGGTTTTGGGGTTTTGTTTTCTTAATTTAAAGGTTTAAGATGAAAGAGAGGGGATCCATAAAAGAAAGAGGAAAGAAGAAAGAAGAAAGAGGAAAAGGGTTTGGGTTTTTTTTTTAATATAAAAAAGAATTAACAATAATAAATAGGGGAAATTTTGGTATTTTGATGTGTGAAAAATTCAAATATGAATTTTACATCATTTTAAAAATATGCTATAATTTTCACTCACACCTTTTAAATATACTATATGGCACAATTTATCAATAAATTTTTATCATAACTAAACAAAGTTTACAAAAAATACTATAAATGTAATTTACATTTGGTAAATTAAAATTTTTTATTAAAATTTTTCTCTATCTTCCCCTATGTCTCACACTTCCCTTTCCTTCTTTTGAATGATCGCAGTGTTTATCTCCCCCAATGTTGTTCTGGTTGTTGTCTCTAGTGCTACCTCTATTGATCCTCTTTGCTACCTCTATCATATTGAACATTGTTCAGCAGATCTTGACAGTGATTCTAACAGATCTCTCTCTTTTTCTCTACTGCGATCACGATCACGAGCTCCAGCCAACTACCGCTGCCAGCTAGAATCTTATATGGACCAATTCACCCTTACACTCTGCCCTTGCGCAGCCGTTGTGTTCGTTGCGAGCTTAAACCCGTCTCAAGTTAATGTCACAATTTGCTCGCGAGCCCAGCCGCCAGTGGAGATTTGCTCATTAAGTTGCCATCATTAATGTCAAAACATGATCGTGTTTATGGCTCCATTGCAAGGTCACTCCAATCGGCCTCAGGTCGTGGAACATTGGCTAGGTCTGATGGTGATTGACGGTAGGCAAAGGAGTCGCGTGAATTGGGGAAGGGAAGAGAGAAAAAGAGCTTAAATCAATTCTAATTTTAGTAAATGAAATATTTATATTTGGTAAATGATATATTTACGTTTGGTATAATGAGAGATTTATCAACAAAATAGTAAATGAATATTTTTCATTGATAAATGAAACATTTACATATAATATATTTTTGTAAGAATTTTTTCCTCTGTGGTAAAAATTAATCTAAAGCATGATTTTGTGATACTTTTTTATAGTTCTAAAAATAAAAAAAGAACAACATATACCATAATACTATTAACAATCAACATGAACTTTTTTTTTTTTTTAAGAATGCCTCCAGAAGAGCATCTCTCTAAAATATTGTCCCATCTATAATGATTTCATGATTTTTGTCATCTTATAATCTCAAATAAAAGTGATTTTAGAGCAAAAATCTAAATAATAAAGCAATCCTTAACACACACACTAAATGGGCTATTTTCATAATTTTCTCTATAATTTTTGGCAATTCAAACATTATATTAGTCAATTTCATTAAAATTTGGACAATTTTTTACACTTTACTTATACATTATAATCTAAAAAGAGCAATATTAATTATTTTTGCTTAATTTGAATACAATTTTCTTTAAAATTTTCAACCCAATTAAAGTATATTGAAACTTAAAACCCAAATTTTAAAAGCAATTTGTATTAAAATAAAAAAAAAAGTAGCAATGTCTCTCTTGAACTATTATGTGCAAGTATATTGTGTAAAAAATTGTCATAATTTTGATTGATTTAAACAAAAATGACTGAGTTGTAAAAAAAAGGGTTTGGGGGTAAATTGTCAGGAAAAAAATCAGGGACTAAATTATTAGCATGAGTTTGGTCTTTAGGTTAGAGTTAAAAATTTTGAGTTGGATTTATTTGATTTTTCAAAAATTTGTTCAAATTTTTGTCGATTATTCCCAAAAAAAAAAAAAAAGAGTTGAGTTTTTTTGGGTCAGAGTTATTGTTCTAAAAACAAGCCTATTTAATGTTTGAAAAAGGTTATTTATAATTACAACAATCAACTCAAATATAAAGATTTTCATTTTTTAGACATCTATGCCACATTCATTTTTTACTTTTAGAACATCTCTAATATAATGCTAAATTAGTACGATAATGGTAAATTTTAGCTTTTAGATGAAAAAGTACTCTTTAATGTAATATTATCTGTCTTGTTAAATTTGTCATATGTTAAAATATATGGTAAATTTGTCATAAAGTATAATTTATATGAAATTTCACTTTTAATTCTTATTAGTTGTTGTTTTATGTAATTATGGCAATATTTTTAATTTTCATATATTTAAGTAAAATTTCAACTTTCAAATTATAATAATGATGACAAAAAGTAAAAATAATAATAGAAATAACATAACACATTAGAGTATAAAATAATATAATGTTATTTTTTTATATTATTTTGTAATAAATATAGTATCGACATATACAAATACATTGAAGATGGTTAGTTATACAAATTTTACTTTTAACAAACCTATTCAAATACATATTCAATTTGAATATATAAATCAAATGCTATTTTTATTCAAGTTGATGACAATATTTTAAAAAAATTAAAACATAACTTATAATTAAAAATGTATTGACTAAACAATAAATTCACTAAATAAATAACATATTTACATAAATCAACTATTATGTAAAATATTTATCATGTAATAAGTAAATTATTTAGTAAGTAAATTAATTACCATATGAATTTACTACATACTTTAAATAATTCACTAAAAATGCTATTTATTTCTTTTAACCAACGAAGTCAAACAGTTATAAAAAAAAAAAAAAACGGCAAAGCAAGAATGAAAACTGAAAGGCTAAAACGGAAATTGCCTTATTTTGTTTTTGTTTTTATTTTTTTGGAAGAAAAAGGGAGTCAAAAAATGCAATTTTAGAGGTCTGGAAATCAACTTGCGCGGCAAGGAAATTGACTTTGCCCCAGCCGCCGCGTTGCTGTCCTCTTAGCGAATCATATTCGAGGTGTTTTCTTGGTGCACCGTAGAAGTCAACGAGTAGTTTCACTATAGTACTACGTCTATATCAATTTTAACTTACACCTGCACTCTCCATCACCGTTTACTGACTTGAAAATTTTTGTGATCGAATCTTCTCTCGTTCTTTTGAGTTTTGATATTTCCATTTCCAACGTGATTCGTGACAAATTTCGCAACACTTTTTATATTTAGGTGTTTATCACTATTTTTTTAGTGATGAATTTTTTTATTTATTGAGGAGACATGTTAATATATAATAAATTATTTATGTTAAAAAGGTGAATTTGAAAAGAAATGCCGATTCAAAGTTGCAATCTTTGTCCAATTTTGCATTTTTTTTAGCTTACGTAAGACTGTGTTTGATGCAACAAACTCTATTTTAAAAAGTTAAAAAAAAAATAATGGTATAATTCCCAGCAACAACATTAATATGGCCTAAGAAAATAAATCTTTTTAAAAAATTAAAAAATAGTAATATAATTCCCAATAATTTCTTGTGTTTCCGGCAAAAGAAATAGATCTTATTTTGATTTTTTTAATAAAAAAATTAGGCCTTATTTGATTATTGCTACCACATATAATACATTTTTTTTCACAACTCTTATATATAAATTATGATATTTTAATGATGCTGCAGTCGAAAATCATTTCAAAGTGAAGTAAAATTGAGTTTGCTGATCTAATATAAATGTAACAGTTAAAAACATATTTGTATTAATAAAATAATATATAAGGTATTACTTTCATCAATCATAAATTTTCATATAAATTATATAGAATAATTTTATGGGCCTTTTATTATCAATAAGGATTTCTTTTTTCAGTTAGTTAGATTAATTTTTAACAATAGGATTTATTATTGTTTATCTTAAAATCTATAATGTAAATCCTAAATTGTATTGGTTGTAAATAAAACTATCAAAAATTTACTGTTTGTTTGGATGTGTGGTTTAGTTTAAATTTAGTTTAAAATAAATTAAGTTATAGTTAAAATTGGGCATTTTATACGTAAAAAGTCTTAACCTCTGTTTGTTTCTAATATTGTATTAGTATTACATTAAAATATAATATAATTTTTTATCTAAATATAAAAATATTGCATTCAAATGTCAATCACATCATATTTTAAATATAATATAATCACTATTTATTATTTTACTTATCCTATTATTTTTATTAATTACATCACATACTTTCTATCTCTTTTTTTTTCTCTACTTTGACCCATCATATCACATATTCATTATTTAAATATAATTTAAATACTTTTATCTAAACACACATTGTGTTTAAATACAATGTAAATACTTTTCTTCTAAATGAAAATTGTATTCAATGCATTATATTTAAATACAATACAAACACAATGCGTTTACCAAACAAAATTTATTAATCATATCACATACTTTCTATCTCTTTTTTTTCTCTCTATTTTGACCCATCATATCACAGATTCATTATTTAAATATAATTTAAATACTTTTATCTAAATACACATTGTATTTAAATATAATGTAAATACTTTTTTTCTAAATGAAAATTGTATTCAATATATTGTATTTAAATATAATATAAATGCAATACGTTTATCAAACGAAACTTTAAATTTGTATTTAAAATTATACTGAAATAGTAAAAATATAAATAAAAGGTTATTCATTTGGGACTTATTAAGTTTAATTCAAATTCTTACTAAATGTATAATTTAAATTAATTTAATTTAAGTTAAAATCAAGCTATATTATACTAAACAATCCTTAATCTGGTGGTAAAAATAATAAGTTTAACTGATAATGTCAAATAGAAACTTCAAAAGATTCCCTAATTTCTTCTAAACTTATTTTTTTTCGGCCACAAAATTTCTTGGACCAAGTTTGACTTGAGCGTCCCCACAAATCTCTATTTTTTTAATATCAGCAAACAAATTCCGGAGAATCAGTCCAATGGAAAAATCAAAATTATTTTTTCCTTTAAAAAACAAAGATTTTTCATGACAAAAAATACAAAAATAACTTTTCTCAAAAAAAGGACAAGTGGGTTTTGATCACAACTTTTTGCCCGTCATGTGTGGACCACGAAGACAACGACACGTGTCCTAACAGTAGAGGAGTGATATTTTCTTCTTTGCCTCACAGTCACAGCTTGTATGGTTTCTCTTTCTTTTCCTCTTCCCGACTTGCTTGGAGAGAAAGTTCGAGTTTTTGACGGCTGGTTAGACCAGGGCCGGTCCATCCTCTCTCTCTCTCTCTCCCTCTCCCCCCTCCATCTCTTTCTCTCTCTAAAGACAGACCCAGAAGCCTTTTCACTATTCTGGTACCCCTCTCTCTCTCTCTCTCTCTCTATGAGCTTCGTATGGTATTTTGAATGACTGGTTTGTGATTTTATTTGGTGTTGAGTGTGATTTTGGAAATGGGTTTCGTTGGAAACTGAAGAAAGTGATTAAAGTTTGATGCTTTATGTTTAGCTGGTTAAAAAAAAAAAAAGTTTATCGATATGGGTATTGTGTTTTCTCTACTGATTTCTGTACCTGTGGAAAAAAAAGGAGGACTTTACCTTGTTAATTGGTGTTATTTGAAATTATCTTCTTAAAAAAAGAGCTCTTCTTGTATTTTTGATAAGCAAGGAGGAACTTCTTGGAAAAAATTTTAAATATTTGAGGTGTTCTGTTGGTGAAACAGCTCATTTGGCTGGTGTATTTTGCTGGTTATAGGACAACATTTTTCTTTAATTTTAGATTACCTTAAAATAAGTTTGGTGAGGATAACAAACTAGCATTTTATCTTTTTTTTTTTCTCCTAGTTTTATTGGCTGCCCCTTTTCTACTGGAATTTGATATATTATATGATCAAATAATTGAGGGTAAATTATATTCAATTGAGGGCAAATAATTGACCCATCTTTAATTTTCCCTTGATGATTTTTGGAATGGGGATCTTATATTGTTATAAGCGCAGCGGAATCAATTTATTAGGATTTTGCTTCTTCTGAAAAGTGCTAATGTACGTTGCAGATAATGTTGAGAGCAAAGCATATTGGAAATCTCTCAAATAGTGCTAGGTCATTCTTTCTCAGCGGGTCGCGATGTAACGCGGCGGATGGTGGTAGCTCTTGCACTTGTTCTGAAGACGAAACCTGTGTTTCGAAAAGGCAGAACCTAAGAAATGGGGGTGTTTTTGTGCAAAATCCATCTACATTGGCATCCCCAACTTCAACGAGAGTAGGGGCTTTTATTGCAGGAGATGCGGTGAAAGTGGTTGGTTCGGAGAATACAAGCGTTCACCACCCAACTTCTCTGAAGCGGGTTATAATTTCTCCCAAAAATTTGGGGAGATCCGATTCTGTAAATTATGCTAGCACTATCGAGAAGGGCACGGACCAGTTATCGCCTGTTCTTAAAGATCAGTTTGTTAAGGTGGGTGTTGCGGCGGTGAATTTTCTATCTGATGTAGTAAATTATAAGTTTCCGTTATCTGATGGAAGCGGAATGCTTAACTTGCCCCAAAATTGTATGGTTGATCCCGCCAGGCTTTCTACTAGTATTAGACCGTCACATGTGAAGCATGTCAAAAGAGAGAACTTTTCTAGTGTTCATCCTAGATCAACTGTTGAGGCAGCAGCGCAGTACAATTCTACAAGTAATGGGAAGAGTAAAGGCGGTAAATCCAGTTCATTTAACGGTGTAAATAGTGTTCCAGCCAATACTGGGAATGGAAACTCGTGGGCAGCTAAAAGTGTACCTGTGGAGGGGCGTCATAGAAGGGCTGTACCAAATAAAACGAAAGCTTGTCTGAACAGCTTCAAAGCAGATTTTAGTCCCAATTTGTATCAGTCTTTGGATGCTGGGAATGCGGGGTGTGTTGATAAAGGTTTCAACCGGCCTCCAAGAGAGATGAATTTTCCGACAGGGTATGCTCCTAGCAGGAGGTCATCTGCAAACACCGGGAATGTTGTTGAACGAGTTTCCCATACGCTGCAAGGGCTCAAGTGGGGGCGTGCTGCTGAAGAGGCTCTTGGAAATCTCAACTGTGCGATGGATGCATTTCAGGCTAACCAAGTACTAAAGCAGCTTCAAGACCATAATGTTGCTCTTGGTTTCTTCTATTGGTTAAAACGGCAAGCGGGGTTCAAGCATGATGGTCACACCTACACCACAATGGTCGGCATCCTTGGTCGTGCAAGGCAGTTTGGTGCCATAAACAAATTGCTTCATGAGATGGTGAGGGAAGGATGTCAGCCAAACGTCGTCACTTATAACCGTCTGATTCACAGTTACGGCCGAGCAAACTACTTAAAAGAAGCAATTAACGTGTTCAATCAGATGCAAAACGCTGGATGTGAACCTGACCGTGTTACTTACTGCACACTGATTGATATCCATGCTAAGGCTGGTTTCCTTGACATTGCTTTGCGCCTATATGATAGGATGCAACAGGCCGGTCTTTCTCCTGATACATTCACTTACAGTGTCATAATCAACTGCCTTGGGAAGGGCGGTCACTTAACTGCTGCTCACAACCTATTTTGTAAGATGGTCAGTGAGGGTTGTGTTCCAAATTTAGTCACCTACAATATCATGCTGGCCTTGCAAGCTAAAGCACGGAACCATGAGATTGCTTTAAAGCTTTACCGTGACATGCAGAATGCAGGCTTCAAACCGGACAAGGTGACTTACAGCATAGTAATGGAGGTGCTTGGCCATTGTGGATATCTTGAGGAAGCAGAAGCTGTTTTCGTCGAGATGAGACGGAAAAACTGGGTGCCCGATGAACCGGTTTACGGTCTTTTAGTGGATTTGTGGGGTAAGTCCGGTAACATTGAGAAGGCTTGGGGATGGTATCAAGCCATGCTCGGTGCAGGGTTGCAGCCTAATGTGCCCACTTGCAATTCCCTCCTCAGCGCTTTCCTTAGAGTGCATCAGCTGTCGAATGCCTATGAGTTGCTGCAGAGCATGGTGAATTGGGGCCTCAACCCGTCTTTACAAACTTATACCTTGCTACTCAGTAGTTGTACAGAAGCCCAGTCGCCATACGACATGGGATTTTGTTGCAAGCTTATGGCGACCACAGGCCACCCCGCACACACGTTTCTGCTGTCCATGCCGTCTGCGGGACCTGATGGTCAGAATGTTCGAGATCACGTGAGTAGATTCTTGGATCTGATGCATAGCGAGGATAGAGAGGGCAAGAGGGGGCTTGTGGATGCAGTGGTGGATTTTCTTCACAAGTCGGGGCTGAAGGAGGAGGCTGGCTCGGTTTGGGAGGTGGCTGCGCAAAAGAATGTGTATCCAGATGCGGTCAGGGAGAAAAGCTCTTGTCAGTGGCTCATCAACCTCCATGTTATGTCGGATGGCACTGCTGTGACTGCTCTTTCAAGGACACTCGCCTGGTTTCGTCGTGAGATGCTAATCTCAGGAATTTGTCCAAGCCGGATTGATATTGTGACGGGATGGGGCCGCAGAAGCAGGGTCACGGGATCATCTCTGGTGAGGCAGGCCGTGCAGGAACTGCTGCGTATATTTAGCTTCCCATTCTTTACTGAAAATGGCAATACTGGGTGCTTTGTGGGCTGCGGCGAGCCTCTAAATCAATGGTTGCTGCAGTCTTATGTGGAGAGGATGCATTTGTTGTAGTTGTTTAATGAACTTTGTTGTACTATCATTGTTGTGGAAACACAGTTTTGTAGCGCTCGGGAAGAGTTGCGGAGCTCGATAGTGCCCTTTTGTGTACAGCTATGTATTGAAATTTGAAACTGGATCTTCAGATTTTTTGCTTGGAACTGGATCTTTAAGTTATGTGAGAAGTTTTCTATCCTCTAACTTTGTGCACTTAAAGCTTTTCTTTCACAACAATTCTGATTAATAACTCAACTTTGATAACTAACAACTTTATATTGTCGTACTGGCATTCCTTGTTTGGTAAGGAATACTTAAATCTTATTGACCAAAAAAAAAAAAAAAAGGAATTTTCACGCCTTTAATTAGTTTGCAACCTTATGAACATAAATTCAAAAACATATCCAAAAACATAAATTCATCTCTCAGCGTATGGTTGGCTGACAAATATTTGAGAAGAAAAAAACTGTTGTCGAATATGCTATAAAATAAAATAAATTATGCTGAGCTTATATTCACTATTATATATACTTCATCGAAACAAGTTTATCTTCCTCTTTTACATTTAAAAGGATTATGCATGCATTTTACCTAATCGATCAACGCTAGATGAAGGCCACTTTGATATTAGGTCGACGTCGACCCCCGGCCCCGTGATGGACTGAACGAGAACCTCATGATTGCGAGAACCTCGGACCGTGATCGAAGATCACGAGTTCGAATGTTTGAAATTTTATTAATACAATCATTTTGGTTAAATTGGACAATTCGATCTAATTCAGGGATTTTTTTTTTGTTTTTGTCGTAATAGATATCACTATCTATACTATATATATTTTTTAACTTCGTATATAAGTAGGTGTTACCAAATATTATATTATCTTAAATGGTACAATACAAAGTAATAATTGGATGCACTAAACATGTCTTAAGATTTGTACATATTAGTGGTGCTACTTAATTATCTACTCATTTTTAGTACTACAAATTGTAATATCATATTTGCACTATCATTCATAATTTATTTTAAGACACTAATCAAATAAAAAAAAGTAGTAAATTTTTTTTATTAAAAAATTGAAATATTATCTTAAACATATGTAAAATGACTAATATTTATTCCTTTAAAAAATGAAAATATTTATTTTTTAAACAAACACTTTACTATAACTTATTATAAAATAATATTCAATTCCTTTACCAGATTCATATGCAAAAAGCACGTGATTTCAGCTAATATATATATATATATATATTCAAGATATTGCTATGTTTGATTTGCTTTTCTACAAGTTTTCTACTCAAGTTGAGAAATTTTCACTATTCACTATTTTTTATCCACTATTCATTTTTCTATTTTCTGAGTATTTTTAACATTCTCTCTCTCTTTCTCTCTTTTTTTCTTTTCACTTTTCTCTATTTTTTTTACTCTTTCATCCAAACACCATTTCTACTCAAAAAAAAAAAAAAAAAAAACTGTTCGAAAAAATACAGTTTATAAAAACACAATCCAAACAGGGCTTAGTTCACTCGTAATTTCTATTATGACTTCCTAGTTTCAAGAAAAATTTGTACATTATTCATAATAAAAGCTTGACTTTTTTTAAGGAGTAAAAATGTAAAAAATGTAAACATAATACAGAAAAAATAATGCTAATTTTTTTTTGGAAAGGGTTAATGTTGATTAATTAAAAAATCACTTTTTTTTGGATAAATATAAATACAAATATGTGGCACGTAACATGTTAATGGAGAGAGGGTTCTGGGGTTACGGGTTTCAAAACTCTATAAAATGCTCAATGATCATCATAGATTCATACGACAAAGTGGAAAACATTTTGAGGTATCTCCTCTTTGACAAATCCCTAAAA
This sequence comes from Antiaris toxicaria, assembly GCA_035233585.1. Classification (NCBI taxonomy): domain Eukaryota; kingdom Viridiplantae; phylum Streptophyta; class Magnoliopsida; order Rosales; family Moraceae; genus Antiaris; species Antiaris toxicaria. Next base: position 8,229,530 of record CP141155.1, read on the forward strand.
CTTTGCGGTCTCTTCTTTTTCTACTTCAATGGAGTTGTTGAAAGATACGGAGAAGAGTGCTTACGCAGAGTATGAGAGGATATTTTGCATACGGGATTAAACCTTCTCCCAAAGGTTTGAATTTGACTCTTAGGCTCCGTTTATATGAGTAGTTTTTTTTTTTTATTTTGAAAAACGAAAAATTTTTAGATATAAAAATAAAAAGTTATTTGAAATTTTTTTTAAAAGTGAAAAGTTGTTTGGGTGAGTAAAAACTTTTTTAGTCTAGAGAGCTTTTTTTTTTCATTTTCCAAAAATGAAAAATTTTGAATGTTTTGATACAAAAATTTAAGAAGGTCCATTTTTCTTAAAATGAAAAATTTTTCATTTTTCAAATTTGAATGTATCAAACAAACAAACAGAGAGTTAATTATTTATAATTGTTTTATTCTCTCTCTCTTTTTTCTTTTTCCCGTCTTTTTTTAATTTAAGTTGGTCGCACAATTATTGTTTAACTAATTCCACATGAAAAAAAATAAAATAAAATCATAAAGTAATAATTTTTTATAAAAAAATGTCTTTTTAATAAATTAATAATATGGTAATTAAAGGGATATGTCTATATAACTCATATATATATATATATGCACGTGTGACCAAGAACAAGGAGGTTGTAGATGTGCTTATTGGACATACTTAACACTTAACACTTAGAACCTAATATGTGTCACATGAAAGATTAAATATTTTAATTAATAATTATTTTATTTGTTATTATTATTATTATATAAAAATATAATTATTTGAATTTGAATTTGAATTTTTAATTTTTGAAAAAGACGTGATTTTTGAAAAATAATACTAGTTAAAAAATATATGTTATTAGTGAATGGATATCATTAAATTTATATTTAAAAAAATTAAAAAAAGTCAATTTATTTTTGTTTTGTTTCATTTTCAGGTTTTTTATCTTTCTCTTAAGAGCCGCTTGTTTTTAATATTACATTCGTATTATATTTAAATGTAATACAATTTTTATTCAAATATAAAAGTTTTTCAATCAAATGTCAGTCATATCATATTTTAAATACAATACAAGTAATATTCATTATTTTACTTTTTGTATTATTTTTATTAATTATATCACATACTCTCTTTCTCTCTCTCTCTTTTCTCTCTACTTTCATCCATTACATCACATATTCATTATTTAAATATAATTCAAATACTTTTCATCTAAATACACATTACATTCAAATACAATGCAAATACTTTTCTTACAAATATAAATTACTTTTAATATATTATATTTAAATATAATATAAATATAATGCGTTTACTAAACAGAACCTAAACATATATTTAAACAATATTTTTATTTTCTTTCCAGTTTTGTTTGTTATAAATTTATACAAGGCTTATCATATTTAAGATTTGCTATTTAAAGCAATCCTTGCAAAAAGGAGCAAATAATGTTAAAAAAAAAAAGGTGTATTTCAATACGTTTTCCAAATCTCTCACATTTTTTCGAACATCCACTCCATGCAAGCAAAGTCGATCATGACTGTGGGAGTTAGAGATGTGGAAAACCCGACAATAGAGGTCACATTTTCTGCAATAGAGGTCCGATTTTGTTTTTGTCTGTCTACATTTTGTTAGTTTGGTTTGGTTTGGTTGCCATACAGATAGACATAGAGGACCCAAATTAGACTTTAAAATTTTAGAGCTTTTCTCTGAATATATAAATTATACTTATAAATCCTGTTTTTTCTTTGCTTGTTCAAATTTTCATATCAACAACTTCTGTTCTGTGTATGTTTTTTTTTAACTTTGTTTATTGTTTGTTTGTTATCTTGGATTAAAATACTCTACTCGTGTGGTGGGTTTTGTATTGTGTTTTTTTAGGACCCATTGAAGCAGAAAGCTATTGAGGATATTCTGGCTTAACTTCTTGGAGAAACTTCTAATGAGCATTCTTGGAGAAACCTCTTGTGGCTTTTTAGCTTGCTAGAAATGTGAATTGGGCAGTGTCTGCTGCAGTCTGCAAAGCCGGTGCTTGTGTCAAGCAAATCCCTTTGTAGGAGGTATATTTTTTCACTGTGCAATAGGGCATTGTCGATATTTATCTTCCCCTTAAAAAGATTACTGAAAATGAACTGTGTGTTCCTTTTTATTGAAGATGACAACAACAACAACTGTGCTCAACTTCATGGCACGCATTCATTGATTTACAATATGCTCTTTGGTGGTTTTTCTTTTTTTTCTTTTTTTTTTTTTTTGTGGTAATTGGATATCGACTTGACATCTTTCTCACTTTTCCAACCAGGATTTATTTTTTACTTCTGTTGATGAATCTAAAATCATTTTCATCTTGCCTCTTTTGAGTGCAGTATATTGCAGTGCTTGCTGATGAGTATGACCCTGCATTTGAGTCAGATTGTGTTGTTCCTAATCCTGCTTTCAGCATCGCTATTGGTGTATTGCCTCTAGCCAAAAGCATTTCTAAGCAGGCATGCTGTCAAATTTTGTTGTTTCTAATTTTGGTGTAATGCAAACTTTTTTACTTTAAAAAAGCAAACCTTTTTTACTTTTAACATGAATATGTCACTCAAAATGCATACTTTTTATTTTTAATGTGTGTCACAAAAGTACTAATAAAAATGTAAACTTTTTTACTTTTGTTGTGAAAATTTGGATAAAAATGCAAACATTTTTGCTTTTGTAATGAAAACTAGGATAAAAACATAAATTTTTTCACCTTTGTCATGAAAAAATCAATAACAATGTAAACTTTTTTATTTTTAACACAAAAATATCATTTAAAATGCATACTTTTTATTTCCTGTTGAGAAAATGTCAACAAAAATACGAGCTCTTTTACTTTTTTTTACAAAAACTTCGATAATACAGTGTTAGGCGTATTGTTACATTATATTGTATCATATAATAAATTTATTATTTTTTTTGAAATGATAATTTATTTAATTTTTGTCCTTCTCATCTTCGAATTTGACTTCCTGTCCTTCTGTAGAGGGAAATTATTATTCTCTTGACACTTACTACCATTTCTACAAACATTGCAATTTGCCATTTTTGGAATACAAGCAAAAGTGCTTTCGCAGCATATCCCTTTTGTTCATCACGTCGACCGTGATTCCGTGCTTGAGATCCTTGAGAGGCCGAAATTCTCCCCTTGCACTCCTAGGCAGCAATCTGTTACTGCTTCTCATCCTTCTTCTGCTAAGAGTGACCTTTGAAGGCGAAGTGAAATTGTCTAGAAATGGAGTGTCAAGTTTGACTCTGCTATCGTGGAGGGCCTAAAGTCTCTAGATATGTCACATGAAGAATTAAGTGATTCTGAACTAAATCTAGATTTTGAGATTTTACGAGTTGAGGATCTGCCCATAAAAGAAGTTCATTCCCCTATTAAGAAAATTCTGCAGGACTGTTCTTCTGTTTTTGAATCTAAATCTAACTCTAAATATAAAAAAACGTGGTGTTCATTTCAAGTTCCTTCTAACGGGCCTGCCTGGCAAGTGTACGTGAAGGAGTTGGACCAAATTGTTTTAGTTAAAAAATGGTTGAGGCCCCAAAAATAGAATTTAACCACACGTTCCTCAATTAATCTGAAGACTAAAAACAGACCTTATTAGAACTCTTGAGGTGTTTTGTATCCTAAATGAGCTATGTAACGATGGAAAAGGAACTGCTAAAAGGGATTTGTTTTATAGTAATCGCAAGCTTTTTATTTCACTAGACAAGTGTGATTCGCTTTTGGATGATATAGCAATGATGATATGATGAAAAATATAAAATCTACTAGTTTATCTCGAACACAGGACATGTTGGGGGGCTTCTTAAGTTCGAACAGGGTGGCGATTTCTATGATTGCACAAAAATGGATGGATTTGGTATTTCCCATGATGTTCACTTGATCACTGGGATTGATGTTAGTAAAACAAGTTATTTACTTGTGGTTGAGAAGCATGGTGTGTTTCACTGGATCATGGACCATAAAATTTATGAGAGGGGACAGCCACACGTCCCGACAAGATTGTTGTTGAAAAAGTTGTGGCTTGAACTTAAGCTTCCAGTTTATGCCTTGGTTGACTGTAATGTTTATAGATTGGGGATTTTCATGACATAATGCGTTGGATTGCAAAACATTAGGGCTGACAGTGATGGTCTATGTACAATGATCAAATGGTTGGGTGTCAGACTCGTCTGACATAGAATAGTACGATATACCTAAACATTATACATCAAAATTGTCAGATGTTGATTGTCAGAGACTTAGTAGACATATGTGGTATGAAGGTATATGGTCAAATGCCCTCTGGTGTCAAGAGCTTGAAACAATGACTACAAAGAGAGAAAACATTGAAATATAAGACGTTAATGTTCTTGGCTTTGATCACCTTTCTGAATTCTATTTTCTTGCAAATTTCGGGAGTTGGATGGTATATGAGTGGAAGGTACTGAGAAATGGGATTTGGTGAAACTTCGTTTAAAGCTGTTGATGATCCGAGTTGGATTTTTGAAAAACTTCGGTTGAGAGCTGTCCAATTCAAAACTATTCGTGTTATAGAGAAGGATTTATAGTTGATTTTATATGTATTTTTTATGGATGATCCTGATTTTCACCAATATTTGCCCCTTTTTTCAGTACTAACTCCTGTGGAATTTGCCTTCACAAAAAAAAAAAAAAAAAAAAAAAAAAAAAAAAAAGGAAGAAGAAGAAAAGAACAACTCCTGTAGATATCCTTTGGAACATCATCATTCTATGGATTACCATTGGCTTTGTGTCAACACAATATATACAAAGCGTAGTCAAATATTGCAGCATATGCCTCTCATATTTTAATATACATATAATATCTCAGCTGATTCTACGTGTCTTTTACATATTTCAAAATTATGATTTCACCACAGAAACTAGGAATATTAATGCACCCAATATGTGAATATATATATATATATGCACAACAAATATATGAGAAAAAGAAAAAAAAAAGTTACAAAAAGAAATACTGGAAAATAAAGAATATGCTTTATGTGCTCCATAATGGAATATCCGAAAGCATGTTCCTGTATATCAATGTCTTTTTATATATTACTCGCTATTGTTTGAATTTTTTTTTTCTTTTTGAATGGCGTAAATATAAAGTATCTTTCTATATACATTTATATAGATAAAAGGGTGGAGCCTTTGGATCTAAGCTCCTGCTTAGCATCCCATTTTAAATCTATTTTTAAAATTTTTTTCAACAGTATTTTCTTTCATGAGAAATCGAATTGTGAGTTTAAATCTGAGCTCCCAACGCTTCTTAAGAAACAAACAAGATTTGACAGTCCTGTTATTCCCGACTAGAGGGAATTTTTTTGGCCTTTGAATGAGCAGGGCAGTGCTTGGTCTCTAATACAAAGCAAACGTGCATTGCAACAAGCTTGGAACTTAAAGAATATAAACATAAAAAAAATAAAATATTTTTCAATCTGTGAATGAGAGTTCTTCGGTAGAGTAAGCAATTTATATATATATATATTGAATGATAGGTAGAGTTTTAAATCATCATATTATTACCGAATTTTCTTAATTAATTATCACACTATCTTAATCTTAATCTGATATGATTTTATTGTGAGTAAACAATTTTATTTCTCCTTATATCTTATTACAAAATTCTCGATTTAAAATGGGCAGTAATCAAAAAATTTGCAAGGGTGAAAAAAGGCCTATCGTGAGGCTAAAAATCTTCTAGAATTTTGTTTGTGCCCAAGAGATAGGCTGAAAGGAAGAGAATGATTGCCAATGCCTACTCAAAATCCCGGGAAATGAACTTTTTTTTTTTTTTTTTAATGTAGATTCGTTGATTTTTAATAATTGTGATAAAAATTATGAACAATCATTCTCATGAGTTTCCATTGACCAACTCCACCTATCAGTGAGGGAAAAAAAAAAAAGTCACAATCATGACTTGCTACAAATGTTTGTGTAACAAATATTGTTTAAGAAATGATTATGCAGTGACCCTTCATACAAGAAAGTTGCAAAATAATTTGCAAGGATACTTTGCTCACTCTCTATATATACATCTTTCTCTCTCTCGTTGCTTGTTTCTTCTTTGAACTTTTTTATTTTTAATTTTTAACTTAAGGGATTTGAATCTCATATTACGATGAAATCAAATATAAAATCATCGTTTGCATGTATATGCATGACAATTTCTTTTGTTTATCTTTCTCCTTGCTTTAACAGCAGAATGATGCATTAAATTTGATTGTCTTTGCATGCAAATACAAGAAAAAGCTATCAATAGCATTGCCTAAAAGGCGGATCAAATCCTGCATGAGGCACGGGCAATTTCATTGATTAAGTGATTTTGTTGGACATAGGATTGTCAAGAGAAATCTCACCAATGCTAGTTTCCATAAGAGAGAGAGAACACAAAAAAAATACGAAAAAGCAAAATATCAAGATGAGAAAGATAAAAAAGAAAAGAAAGAAGTTTTTCTTTCATGTTACTTAGTAAAAAAGAAAGAAAAGAGAAAATAAAATTTATAATCTAGTTTGTTTTACAACTATACATCTATACAGATATGAAGATGAGTGGGATTAAATTAAAAATAGGTATTTGACATATTGTGTGTTCTGTTAATATTTTCTCTTTTCTTTTCTTTATAAAATTAAAATGATTACAATATAATGATCATAAAGATTTATAATTTATTTTCTTCCTTCTTTCCTTTCAACAAAACAATTTATCATTCCATTTTTTTTTTCCAAAATCTCTCATCCAATTTCTTTGGTATCCTTTTCCAGTCTACATAACATAGACTAGATGATTTTTTATGTTCTTATTTTTTTAATCTCTTCCTATGGAAAAGTTAAAAATCTCTTATTCCTTCCAAGGAAAATTGAAAGAAAATGGATAAAACATGATTTCATACATGTTCAAATCACATTTTCTTTTTTTACACAAAATGTTGAAATCACTATTATGAAAGCTTTACGTGTTTTTATTTTGGAAGAACTTGGTGTCCTTGCATCATATTGCAAGGATAAGAGGAGGTAAAGAATAAATAGATAAGATTTTTTGAAGAGGAATTTGGAAAGAAAGAGAGAAAAAAAAGAAAAAAGAAAAGGGGTAAAAAAAAAAAAGAAAGATGCAATGTCACTTTTTTGCCATGTGCTATTGTGCTTGGTTCTATAGTTAAAAGGAGCTGGAAAAAAATTTTTTTTGAAGGGGAATTTTTTTTTTTCAAAGGAAGTTGGAAATTGAAATTTGGAGAAGCTTTTCTTTTCATCGTCGGAATATTTTCTTTTCTTTTTATTCCAAATTATTTTCACCTTTTAGCATGAAGATTTCCATATGAGAAAAAGAATGAAAGTAGTTGCATATTTATTTTCCCATTTTTACCCTTACATGTGCTTTTTACCAAATTGAACAAATAGCTACATGCTTCTTCTTCCCTTTTTTTTTTTTTTGAACTTAAAAAAAGTGTGAGGACGTGAACTCTACATTATATAATGAACTCAAACTATCATTAGATTATTTCTATTTTACTATTTTTCTTATTTTCTTGTTGAACACAAGTCATTTATTTAAAGAATTCCTTCAAGATAAAAAAGGTCAATTATTTACGTCTTTTAATTCCTCTACTCCCTGTCAAGATTACAAGGTATTTTTCTTTTTCTTTTTTTTTTTTTGAGTTTGAGAGTATAAGAATTTGAATTCTTGACCTTCTGATATGGTCAAATATGAAATTATCAGTAGGTTAAACCTACAATTACATATTACAAAGTATTCAAGTGACATAATTTCCAAAGTGTTTTTTTTTTTTTTTGATGCTTGAGCTCTTTCGAGAGTTAATCCTCTTTTATAATTAAATTTATCATCATCAAGGGCTTAGATTCTTAATATCGATTTTCCTTAGAGTCTATTTCATAAATAAAAAATGAAGAAAAGAAAAATAGAGTTTGCTACGTGATGGAATACTAATACCTAACCGATCATAAATTTTTTCCTTTCTTTCCTTTTCAAAGCAATCGACCATAGGCTTGGTGCTTGGGGAAAAAAAAAAAAAAACGCAAACATAGTACTTGTTGACTAATGCAAGGCAAATCCGAACTAAAAGTAATCATATTCAGGTATACTAATTGTTTATATTTAAATGTAATTTTCAATTGAAATTAATTTCCTATTTCGCATGTTAACAAAATTTAAGATATTAATTTTCCTAATTTGAAATGAAGTTACCTAAAAAAAATTCATATATTGAGATAAAAATTCAACCTTGATTGCTTATGTTAACCTAAATTTTCATTGGTCAGCAAATAGAAAAATAAAATGTGCAGTGTCATAAAAAAAATGATTATAAAATAATTTATCGATTTATTTTTATAGAAATTTATAAATTCCAATTTAAAATTAAGTATATTTTTAAATATCACGATAATGTCACTTCTAATATAACACAAATTTTTTTTTTGCCTGGAACAAAATTGTTCTAGTTGGGGAGAAGTGAATGAAATGGAATAAAAAAAAATTCTGATTTTGATGGTTGGTTCGAAAAATATGATGGAATAACCATTCTATAAGAATTGTCTTTCACCAATTTTGATATAGAATTGGCATTTCATCTACAGACGGAGAGAATGACCATTACAACCTTGTTTTTTTATTTTTCCATCTGTCCCCTTCCATTTTTATTTTTTTATAAAACCATTTTGTCTATATGACATTCCAGTTCCACGCCACCATTTCTTCTGGCGACGACCGCCGCTACTTCTCCGATGACCACCATTGCTTCTCCGACGACTGCTGCCACTTCTCCGACGATCATTGCCGGCACCATCTCCTCTCTCGGCCAAAGCCACCACCCGACGTCTCCTTGCACAATCCGACAGTCACGCTTCTCCAAGCTATTAGACGGCACTCAGATCTACCCTGCTCCAACATCTATCCTTCCCCAACTCGCTGAGATCTTTCAACGAGCTCTCCCACCACCTCGTCGGGTGTAGAACTCCGAAAACGGTGATTTTTGTGCCTCAAAGTCCGGCGACCAAGCTGGAGATGGCGGAGAGAATGGAGGATGACTTCGTAGTCGTTTGCAAGATTGACACCATGGAAGCATTTGTCTCGATCGCATATCGGCAATGATTGATGGTTTTTGCCTCTTTGGAGTACTGGAATTTGTCTATGGCAGCTTTACTACTGACCCACTACTCTCGCACAGGGCCATTGTGAGGACGGAAGTTTAATATTTTTTCTTTCAAAATTTATTTCTTATGAGAGGAGAAGTTTAATAAATAATTATTTTACACATTGAACAATTTTAAAGATAAGGGTAATTTGGTCAAAATAAAAATAATTATACTTCATTCCATATCTTTTGTAATATTCTAATTGATTAATTAGTAGCATGCTTTTGTTTACTTTAAGTTTTTAATTTTTTTGTGAAAAAAGTTAATTAATCGATTAATTAGTAGCATACTTTTTTTTTGGTGAATAACTAATTATTAATACTTTATTCTATATAAGAACTAATTAATAATACTTTTTTTTTTTTTGCTGAAAGAATTAATAATGCAGACAAAGTGAAATGTATATATCCTATGATAAAAATTAGTCATCAAAAAGCCTCCTCAGCTCAGCTCGTCTCCGCTGGGTAGGTGGTGTCTCTGTGTGTCTGTCTCACACAGAGCGACCCGAAAACCCAAAACCCATTGCCCACTTTCTCTCTCTTCTCTCTTCTTTCTCTCTCTTCGATTTCACCGCCGATCGCTCTTCGTCTCCATCTCCGACTCTCTCTGTCTCAAATTCCCATTTCTTCACAGCATTTCCACCTACTCTCTCTCTTTGAGAATCTCGAGTAAGTTCATTTTCTTTCGTTTTATATGTAGTGTGTATATATATATATATTTATATGTACATATATATATATGTATTTTTACATTGGTGCTCTCTGTTATTTTTGGTATGTAGGGGTGTGTGTGTGTGTGTGTGTGTATATGCATGTGAATCCGATTGATATAGATTTAGTGGATGGGGCACAAGAAGCGAAACCCTGCTTTGCGTCCCAAGCAATCTCCGGCGATTTCACCTTCAGCGGCGGCGACCGAGCAGGTCGCCGCCGCAGGAGCAACAGCAGCCAATGGTCATTCGCCGACGGCGGAATCGGAGCCTAGCCGGAGCGCCGAAACCCCAAATTCCGTCGCGCAGTCCAAGATCGAGTCTTGGCCGTCGGCTGAGTCGGACGTCGGCGGCGGGGGTTCGCCTTCCTTCTCCGCCGTTAAGCTGGAGTGCGAGCGTGCCCTAACGGCGATCCGGCGGGGGAACCACACGAAGGCGCTGAGGTTGATTAAAGAGTTGTGCCAGCGCCACGAGAGCTCGCCTCACTCTGCCCTGGTTTACAGAGTCCAAGGCACGGTGTGCGTCAAGGTGGCGGCGCTTATCGACGACCCGACGGCCAAGCAGCGGCATATGCGGAACGCAGTGGAGGCGGCTAGGAGGGCCGCGCAGCTGTCGCCAAATTCGATTGAGTTTGGGCATTTCTATGCAAATTTGCTCTACGAGGTGGCGAACGAGGCTAAGGAGTACGAGGAGGCAGTGAGGGAGTGTGAAAGGGCGCTGGCGATTGAGAATCCAGTGGATCCTGCCAAGGAGAGCTTGCAGGACGAGAGCCAGCTGAAGCTCTCGACAGTGGAGTCTAGAATTGGGAATGTGCAGAGTGAGCTGAGGCAGCTGATTCAGAAGTCCAATATTGCGTCAATATCGTCTTGGATGAAGAATTTGGGCAATGGCGACGAGAAGTTCCGGTTAATTCCAATAAGGAGGGTGCCTGAGGACCCAATGGAGGTTAAGTTGGTTCAAGCTAGGAGGCCAAATGAGATTAAGAAGGCCACCAAGACGCCCGAGGAGCGTAGGAAGGAGATCGAAGTTCGTGTTGCTGCAGCTAGATTGTTGCAGCAAAAGTCTGAGGTGCCCCAGTTGGAAAATGGTGGGGATAGGGCCGATAAGGGATTGGATTCATCTTCAGCATCTGGTCAGAGAGTTGGTGAGCGACGGAAGTCGAGGAAAAATGGATCATCTGCAGAAAGGAAGGATTTTGTACGGTCATTTTGGAATTCCACAAGTGTATATATCAAGAGGGAGTTGCTTAGGATTCGGGTTTCTAATATTAAGGAACATTTTGCTTCGTTGAAGGATGGTTTAGCACATGAAGTTTTATCAGATGCATTGTCATTTGCAGAGCGTAGTAGGACTTGGAAGTTCTGGGATTGCTGCAAGTGTAATGAGATATTTACAAATTCAGAGGCTTACATGAACCATGTTGTGCAGGAACACATGGGAAGGCTCTTGCCCAAAATGCAGTCGGTTTTGCCTCAAAGTGTCGATAATGAATGGGTTGAGATGCTTCTTAATTGTTCTTGGAAGCCTTTGGATGTGTTGGCTGCAGTTAAGATGCTCAGAAATCAAACCAAATGTAAAGATTCCAAGTTCGTTGGAGATCTCTGCTTAGGGAATCAGGCAGGAGATTTTGATGACTGTGTCAAAGATACAGGAAACTCCTCACTTGAGAAGGGAAGCCTTATGGATGATGGTGGTAATAGTACTGTTGAGAGCACTAACCAAGAGCAAAGTCCAAGGATAGAGCATAGAGAATGTCGTGGTGATGATAGTGTTAAGAGAACTAACCATGAGAAAATTTCCAACATAGAGCCTAGAGAATGTGACAAGGACAACAGGTCTATGGCATTTTCTTCCCTTGCTGATAACTGGCCAGTATCTGATGATTCCGAGTGTGCAAAGCTTCTTGAAAAAATCCATGCTGTATTTGAGGTCCTTATAAAGAATAAATGCCTCACAGCAAGCCATCTCAACAGGGTGATTCAATTTACAATGGATGAGCTACAGAGTATTGCTTCAGGTTCCCAGCTTCTTAACCATGGTGTGGAGCAAACACCCATGTGCATTTGCTTTTTGGGAGCTTCCCAGCTAAAGAAAATCCTGAAATTCTTGCAGGATCTATCCCAAGCTTGTGGTTTTGGTAGATATCCTGAAAAAAGTAGTAATCACGTGGATGGTGCAAATAATGGTAGCCAAAGAGTGGATATCAAAGAGCGGATTGTTCTCAATGGAGATGCATCATTCCTACTTCTTGATGAATCTTTATTGTCTGCTGAATCAGCTAAAGAACATGCCGCCGCTGCTGCAACTTCTGCTGTTGATCCCAATGCCACTGGGGATCATACTGGTTACAATGCTCTACTGTCCTGGATATTTGCAGGTCCAACCAGTGGAGAAGAATTGACATCATGGGTGCGTTCTAAAGAAGAAAAGGCACGTGAAGGAGTGGAAATACTCCAGATGCTTGAGAAGGAGTTTTTCCTACTGCAGAGCCTTTGTGAGCAAAAATTTGAGCAGTTAGGTTATGAAGAAGCGTTACAAGCAATAGAGGACCTGTGTGTTGAAGAAGGTAAGAAGAGGGAAAATGCCAGAGAATTTCTCCACCAGAGCTTTGAGTCTGTTTTGAAGAAACGGAGAGACGAGCTTCTTGAGAGTGAAAATGATGTGATGTTCCTTAGCACCCGGATCGAATTAGATGCCATTTCGAATGTTTTAAAAGAAGCAGAATCTATGGGTGTGAATCAGTTTGGTTTTGAGGAAACGTATGGCAGTGCGAGTTCACAGTTGCCTGATTTGGAATCTGGTGAAGATGACGATTGGAGAGTTAAGGACTATTTGCATCAAGTAGACACTTGTGTAGAAGTTGGAATCCAAAGGCAGAAAGAACATATATATCTAGAGGTCTGCCTTTTTTTTTATTTTTTTATTTTTTTAAGATGCATTTTATCAGTTTAAAATTTAGTTAATATAATTCTCGGTTTGTTGTGCAGCTTAGCAAAATCGATGCACGGATAATGCACAGTGTTACTGGGATGCAGCAATTGGAAGCCAAGGTCGAGCCTGCTGCTGCCCGTGATTTCCAGTCGATATTGTTGCCTCTTGTGAAGTCATATCTCAGGGTCTGTATCGAACATGTTGTAATTTGGCGCTGTTCTTTAGCATCACTCACCTGAGTGTATGTACGGTTTTGTGATTCTACTTTTTCAGGCTCATTTGGTGGACTTGGCTGAGAAAGATGCCACGGAAAAGTCTGATGCTGCAAGAGAAGCATTTTTAGCTGAGCTTGCTCTTGACTCTAAGAAGACTGTTAAGGGAGGAAATGATAATACGAGGCATACTCAGGAGAAAACAAAAGACAAAAGAAAGAATAAGGACTATAGAAAAGCCAAAGATTTGAAGGTTTCACCTGTTTGGTGTAATTTCTTGTTTTTTCATGGTGGTTGCAAAATTATGTGCTCACGAGCAATGTCCAGATGTATGTCTTTTACTAAGTTTCTCTTTCTTTCACAGGTTATTGGTGTTGCGGAACTGCAGATGGTTCATGATGAGGCTGATGAATCAGAGTACGTTACTGCTCTAACTATGCAACTCTTTCCTTTCCTAAATACTGTTGTTTCATTCTGAAATGGTTTATTGGTTTTTCTTTTATAAATGCTTATTCTTTTTGATGTATGATTTTATGTCTCTCGCTGCAGTTCCTTTCCAGTTGCATATGATGGAGATCATCCAGATTCTGAGATTGCTATTTCTGCCAATGGTGATAAATTAAAACAAGAAGAGGAGGAACTTAGACATAGAATTGAACTTGAAGAAGAGGAGCGAAAACTTGAAGAGACTTTGGAATATCAAAGACGAATTGAGAATGAGGCTAAACAGAAGCACCTTGCCGAGCAACAAAAGAAAGCTACTCAATCTTATGCTGAGAAGGTGGTGGATTGGCAGCATGATGGATGTTTGGAGTGTAGTTCTGTCGATTCCAGTGTACATAAGCAATTTAAACCTTCTGTGCAGGTAAACATTATATTTCCATGAAGAGCTGGAATATTGAATAGGATATTAAAGATAATTTGAAGGCCATTTTGTGCTGTCTAATTTGGAGGCATAGCACTTGTGAAGATGATGCTGGATTCCACGAAAACCTAATCAGTTTGCTCTTTTCAGGATACCTTGGCAAAAAAGTTAGAGGGTCTCCAAATAGGCACACCAAATCAGTCTGCACTACCCATGAAATTCACTACTGTTTCTGCTACACAAACAATGAGTAACAAGCACCAGACAAATATTCTACAAGGTTGGTATAGGTTGGATGCTTCAAATGAAAGCTGGGGGTACTATTTTACATTAGAGATGTTGTAACTGCCTCTTTTATTGTGCAGGCCTTCACGATGGGGGAATTTCGGATGATGGTTATATGCCTTCTGATCGACGAGCAGGAAAAAGAAGTAGACGGCAGAAGAGTTCTGCCAAAGTTGCTGATGGAAAGCATCAAGCCTTGTCATCTAGAGAAAGTGTTGAAGTTGGGAATTCCCACGTTGCAAGTGGCTTAAAAGAAGGAGGTAAACTCTATGACAAATTCCATAGAGACAGCAGTAATTTCATGAACTAATTGGCTTTGCAAAATACTATCACGTCAATTTTTCTTTGCATTTAATTCTTAGAATATACATGATGCATCATATATGTGGTAGAAATTTTGTTTTTTGTTGTATATATTCCAGTTGCTGTTTCTATCAAACGGCAATCTTAGAATGGTTAAACCATGTTCAAATAGTTATCCTGCCCTATACTTTTGGTGACAATCAATATCTCCTTGTCCTTTATATGTGTATAGAAGAAAAACACAGGCCTTCAAAGCATGATTCCTTTTATTTAATGAGCATGGTTGCCGTGTAATCATGGTCACAGTAGTGATTACTGTGAGTGTTTTATGTTTGTCTCATTTGGCATATTTCCTGTAAAACACAAATAAGCCGTTGTTGTTTCTTAATGCATATCTTAATCTTGTGTTTTTAGATGGAGCTAAGACATTGAGACAGCTACATGTGGACGATGATGATGAAGAAAGGTTCCAAGCTGACCTTAAAAAGGCAGTGCGCCAAAGTCTTGGTAAGATTTTGTTAGCAAAATTTATGTTAACCATTTGTTGTATGTTCAGATTTCTATGTAATCGAAGTTGTTGTCCAGGAATGGACTTTAAGAGAACTTGATTTATGATTTTATGATGGGGAACTGGGGTGAAACTGTTGCATTGGTACTCATGTAAAAGGTTTTTTAAATATTTTTTACTTTTCTTTTAAATGAGTAATGTATTAGTTATTTGCTTATTGGATTAGTTTCCTTGTTTCTTTGAGATGAATTCCTCAGTGCTGCCTTTTATGCAAAACCTAATGTAAAATTATATGATTGACCATGAATAACTATCAGGAGATTATAAGATTTGTGATTAAATTTTTTTTGTTTCTTGAGAAGACTTAAAAGTTAGGTATGCGCAGAGAGCAGTCTTTTATATTTTGAAGACCTGTCAGCAATTCATGGATTTGTTCTTTTCTCTTTTCCTTGTCCAATAGAAAGTCTTATCTGAAATTCTACATCCATATCGTTATAATATGGTCATTTCCTAAACCAAGCTGTAATAAATAATACTATGAATTGAGTCTACTTATTATGCTGGGGAATTTTCATTGTGACAACTACTAGTTAGTCCTGGTGCTGGCACAATGAGATAATGAATTTGGTTTTATTTTTCAAGTTGATCTTGAACAATCACATAAAATGATTAACTTACGCCCAATGTAGTTGTCAAAAAATGTGACCTAATTCACGCACTTGTGGATGTACCTGGGACACTTAACCATCTAGGTCGAGACAATACGGTCAAGGTCCTGAGTACAGTTTCTTTGATTCATTACTCTGATACGCATGATAGCAATTACTTCTTAGTGCAGCTTGCCAAGAACTACGGTCGATCTGCCAAATTGAATCACTGTTCACTATCACATTTTCCTGTGTCTCGTACCCAGGGCACATTTTTTGCTTTCTGTTTCTTGATTTAGTTTTGTTGCTGGTGGCTTATGGCCTAATTTTGTACTTCTGTTTCTCAGACACATTCCAAGCGCATAAAAAACTACCCTCTATTTCAAATTTGAAGACACGTCCAAGGATTTCCAGAGGAGTAGATAATAGTAGTGTTGTAACCAGTGATGTTCAAATGGACAACATGAGCGGAGGTGATGTGGTTGGTACGGGATTGAAGAATGAAGTTGGTGAATACAATTGCTTTCTGAACGTTATTATACAGGTAGGTGTCCTGGCATGATAGTGGGTGGTTAAATTTATGATCGCAGTGCACTCCTATTTCCTGGTTGCATGACCTTTTGGCTTTAATTTTATGAACCCAGTCATTATGGCATGTTAGACGATTCCGGGAAGAATTCTTGCAGAGATCATCTGCAGAGCATGTGCACGTGGGCAATCCTTGTGTTGTCTGTGCATTGTATGAAATATTTTCTGCTCTGAGCATTGCATCTACGGACACAAGAAGAGAAGCAGTTGCTCCTACTTCTTTGAGAACAGCTTTGAGCAACCTTTATCCAGATAGCAATTTCTTCCAGGAGGTAACTATTCGTTTGTATTACTTCCAGGCCATTTATTTTCATTGTTTGCTCACGAGTCATCAATCACTGGAATTCTGCAAGTTGTGATTTAGAAAATACCGATTGCAGGGTCAGATGAATGATGCTTCTGAAGTGTTGGCGGTAATATTTGACTGCCTTCACCAGTCATTTACTCCTGGTTCAAGTGTTTCTGATACTGAATCAGTGGCAAGCAGCTCTGTGGGGTCTTGGGATTGTGCGAATAATGCTTGTATTGCACATTCCATTTTCGGAATGGACATTTTTGAACGTATGAATTGCTATAACTGTGCATTGGAGTCGAGGCATCTTAAGTACACTTCATTCTTTCACAATATTAATGCCAGTGCTCTCCGAACAATGAAGGTATCTATTTTGAAAAACACACTTTCATGGTTCTCTTTTTCCCTTATAATTGAGAAATTAGTTGAGGTGTCTCTTATATGTCGACTAATGCCCCTTTTTCTCAACCCTTTTTTTCTTCAGATTATGTGTTCTGAAAGCAATTTTGATGAGCTTTTAAACCTTGTTGAGATGAATCATCAGTTGGCTTGTGATCCTGATTCTGGAGGCTGTGGTAAACTTAACCATATCCACCACATTCTCTCATCTCCACCTCATGTTTTTACTACTGGTGGGTTATTGAGTTCTTGGGAGAACATTCAGTTTCTTTTTATCAGAGCTTGAGAAAAGAAAATAAATCTTCTTTTAAACAACAAATATACTTCTCTTTGCAGTTCTAGGTTGGCAGAATACTTCTGAAAGTATTGAGGATATCACTGAAACATTAGGGGCTCTTAATAACGAGATAGACATCAGTGTCCTATATCGTGGTTTAGATCCGAAGAGCAGGCATAGCTTGGTTTCTGTGGTATGTATATTTGGATATACCTTAAAATTTTTTCTTTATCGGGGTATTTATGTTTCATTATTTGACTTGTTCCTGCTAAAAAGTTTAGTATTATTATTGTTGTTATTGTTGTTATCGTACAAGTTATATGTTTACTTGAGAAAAGTTTAGTTTGTTTGATGGTTGACAAAAAGCATCATCTTTATCCACAAATTTTGAACCCTTGCCCGTCTTCCCTCTTTTTGTCTTTCTGGCAAGAAGATAACAGCTTTCATTTTTCTTCTGTAAATTTGGAAGCTCAGATTGGAGAAAGATTTCAAACAATCACATGTGTTTTTCCGTGATTTGAAGATTTAGTGCCTGCTTAATTATCGGTGTATCATGTTGATTTGTTGAATTGGTCTGATAACTGCTTACTTTCTGGATAGTAGTTTTTAACTTATTTGTACCACGTAACTTTAGGTTTGCTATTATGGGCAACACTATCATTGCTTTGCCTATGGTCATGACCATGGACGCTGGATTATGTATGATGATAATACTGTCCGGGTAAGTTCATCTTTTCAGCCTCGAGTTCATGATCACTCCCTTGCCATCTTTTCCTTTGTTACAAATTTTGCCTTTTGCCTTTTGCCTATTGTCTAGGTTGTTGGTAGCTGGACTGATGTTCTTAACTCATGTGAAAGAGGGCATTTGCAACCTCAAGTTCTTTTCTTTGAAGCTGAAAACTAGATTCGTTGTAAATCTTGTCGCATTATGTTCTGTGGTACTAAGCATTCAGGTCGTGCATTGCCTCATGGCATCTGTTTAAGGTGATGAAATCCTGCTGATACTCATTGTCAGACGGTAACACTTCTGAACTTGGTTCTTGAGAAAGCATTAAAAAAAAAAAAAAAAAAGAGAAATACAGAGTTGTGATGTAAAATTCGAGAGTGTTGTACAAATCTGAGTTTCTGTTGAAGCAACCGGTCCCTAGGAGGAGTCATGTCTCCAAAGAGTTTCTTCGAATTCAGACAAGAAGCAGTTGACACTATTATTTCCGGTGTGCACGATTGGGGTAAGTGCCCCTCAAATTTTTGTTTCTTTTACGTTTTATTTCGTGGAAATCTCCAATAAGATGGGGGGGGGGGGGGGGGGGCGGTGGGTTATTGAAAAAAAAGGTTTTGAGAGTAAAAGGTGGTGTGGCTGTATGCGGTTGAAGGAAAACATAAAATGACGCTCTTATAGGGGTAGTGATTTTGCCAGTTATCGGTCGAAGTAAGTAACAGCTTTCGAGTAACAGGGGAACTTCTAGTTTTAGATTGAGAAAAAATATCTGCTAGATGTTTTTTTTTTTAATTTTCCCCTCTCTCTCCCTTTTCAATTTTTTTTTTGTGCTAAATGCCCTGAAAAAATTTTGAAAAATGTTTTTGTACAGATCACAGTATGGCCTATTGGGTCTTCAAACTGTAGCATACAGATAATTTTCTTACATCATTTTGTCAATGTGATATCGATGAAAATTTGTTGTTAAGCTGCTGAAACTCCTGCGAATCAATGTCATCTAAAGTTTTCTTTTCAGTTAATCTCATTTATTGTTAAATGTATGCAACCTATTTTCAGTTCTAGTTCTTTCTGGTTTGGTATTCATACCTACAAACTTTAGGCTAGAAAGAAAAAAGTGTTTTTTTTTTTTTTTTTAAATTTTTTGCCCTGAAAAAAGTGGGTTTAGCATGCTAAACTGCTGTCAAAATGCAGGTTATCTGTAATAGTTGCACACTTTATTTGGATTATAGGTTGAAATTTACAATTCAAACAGTTAATTTAAATTTTTTTAATAGAATTAAACGTTATATGAAAAAGTCGGAAAAATTAGTTTAAAATAGGTTCCGAACTGGAGTTGATTTTAATGTTGTACTTATTTGTAACCGTAATGTATGGCAGACGATAGATACAAGGTCTGAAACATGTAATACAATAATCATATGTCCAGACCTACCTGGTTTTTATGTCTACATGAAAAAAAACTTAAAATTGATTTTTAGTTATGAAAAGCTTCAACACCATGTATGGTTTAAGGTAGTTGATTCTACTATTGAATGATATCAGTAAGTCCGAGAGGTTACCCTCTTGTTTATGAATGTAATTCCATGTTTGTCACCAGGAAAAAAATAAAAATAGAAAGCAAGGTTCTACAAAAAGTAATGCTGATCATCAAAGTACTAGAAAGATCCATGAATTTCTTGGAGTTTAGGCTCTTTTTTTTTTTTTTTTTAGTTAATAGAATGAAGAAGCAAAACGGCAAAGAATTTGTGTTTGAAATACAAGCAAATCAAACACCTGTTCTCAAATTGAAAAAAAACAAAAAAACAAAAAAAGATGTTTGAAAAATGTATACTTAGGTATTAAATGAAACATTTAGGTAATATGATTTACATACGTTCACAAAATTGAGCATAGCATATTGGAGAACAAAGCTTGTGTTTCTAAATACAACCTTTAAGAGCTCAAATGTTCATCTGTCTGTGTGTGTGTGTGTGTATATATATATATATATATACGGGCAATATATATATATATATACGGAGCATAGCATATTGGAGAACAAAGCTTGTGTTTCTAAATACAACCTTTAAGAGCTCAAATGTTCATCTCTGTGTGTGTGTGTGTGTGTATATATATATATATATATATACGGGCAATATATATAGTTTAGTGAGGTTACAACATACAACTTCAATTTACAAAAAAAAAAAAAAAAAAAAAAAAAGAACTTAATTTATCTCCAATTTACACAAAAAAAAAAAAAAAACTTAATTTATTTCCTTCCACTAATTTATTTACTTATCATTTTCCGTGACTTTCCTATATTTGGCCTGTTGAACCTGCGCTGGGGGTGGTAACAAAGACTTTACTTCGCCTTCTTTTTTAATTTTGTTTTTTCTTTTAAAACAAATTAAATATTCAAGAAATTAGATATTTTGTGTCCCAACTCCACGTAGTACTCAAGCTGGAATCTATTGGTTGAAAATTAACATAGGCATGGAAGGAGTAGATCAATGCTTATATAACAATAAAATATGTAATAATAAAAAGAGAGAAATATTAAAAAGTACAAGCTCTACATTTTTGTTTTTTTATTATAATTATAATAATAATTATTATTATTATTTAACCTGAGAATTATGAGGATGAGACATTGTGGAGTTAGAAACACGTACTACACTAGACTTTTACACCAACCTTAGAAGCAGTACTATGTAGGACACATACAAACAACCTCTTGGTTGGCAGATCTCATTTATCGCGTTGAAAATTGAAAATGGTGCGTTTCATATATATATATATATACATGTATATGTATGAATACGTATGAAGAAGACGACCTTGTTAAACATGTTGACGGGGCTTCAGGACTTTTTTCAATGCCCCCTAGGAAAGTTATCCCCTCAAAAAAATTAATGTGATTGTTTTAAAAATATTTTAAATAGTAATTGTTTTCATAATACTATTGTAAAATTTGTATTTGGTGTAAAATTATATTACAGTAGAGTAAAATTAAAGTGCAATTTATTTCCCAAACAACACCTAAGTAAAGGATTCAAAATCTACATCGTATAATAAAATGATCATACATAAAATTATTATTAAATTATGTTTTTAACTACATCATTACCGAATTATTAAGCACTTTAATTAAAAACACTAAGGATATTAATACTAATTTTTGAATATAAATATAACATATAAATTAGTACTTAAAAAGTTGAGATTGGAGTTATTGTATTTAACACAATCAAAAAAAAAAAAAAATCTTATTAGTTTACAATGCAAAACTTCACTACTATTGCTTAACATTGTTCATAGCTCTCTTCAAAAATCAGCTTCTAATTGCAGAAAATTCTCCCATGTGTAGTTAATTTGTACCAAAATTCAGGCAAGTACAAATTAAAGATCAAAACAATCGAGTCAACCTATGCGGCCGCATGCTCTATATTTAGTATTTGCATCGTCAAGCTAATGACGATCCTTACTACACAATTTTCAAGTATTATAACTAACAAGAAAATATTGCATGCCTTAGAAAAATAATTAATTTGAATATCTAAATGTCTACCATATATAATAAGATATTCACACAAAAAAAAAGGGGGAAGAATATGCTTATAATGATCAGTAATAATAATTAAGTGGCACAAACAAAAATATACCTCAAAAGTCAATCAGGATCTATGGAACAGAAAGTAAAGCAAGAGAATGAGATCTATGAAGAAAATAGCAAAACCCTAGTTCAGCAAATACGAACCCGTTTTCTAGGCATTGGATTTCCTTTCCTTCAGTACGGAATCTATATATAAATACATAAATACGGACATATATACATATATTATATAAATATCAGAAGAATATGATTGCACATTCTTTCATGAAAATAGTGAGGCAATTTATTTCATGCCGAGAATATGTTTCCTCTCTTTCAACAAAACCTGAGCAAAACAGTTAAATAAACGAAAGTTCCAACAACAATCCAAAATAATCTACTTATTCAGCGGATACAGATAGAGCTAATTAACGATAATTATACATTGTTAATTATATACAAAATATAATATTCGAATCTACGTTCTAAATCATGAAAAAATGTTTGTTCATAGTCTTAGATCGATAGATAGAGAGACAAAGCGTTTTTCTTTCCAAGTCCCATGAGATACAAAACCAAAACCAAATGTAGGAAAATGATATACGAGGGAACTGATCAATTATAAATAGAACATATCAAAGAAACAAATCACGTTTACTTTTAAGGGATGAAAAAAAAACAAACTATCCCATGTAGCAAAATTAAAAAAACAAAAAAAAAAAAAGAGAAAAAGAAAAAAGATGACAACAATAAAAATAAATATGATTTGCTTGATCTAGCAAATGATCGGACCGAGACGCTTGATTCCCCTTGAATCTATAATAATAATAGTCTTCTCATGAAGAAATATTATTATAGATCCTTTTCACCCTTTATAGATATATACCAAGCGTGAAACTAGCTAGGGTTTTTTTTGCCCATGTGAAGTGAAGAAGGTACTTGTCAACTTTCTTCCCTCTTCTTCTTCTTCTTCTTCTTCTTCTTCTTCTTCTTCTCGTGCTTCTTCTTTTGGGTGTGGTATTCCTGACGAGCTTTGAGGGTTATGAAGGGGGGTTTGAGGATGATGATCATGATAAAAGGAAGGATTGGGAGTGATGAAAGGGTAATGATGATGGTTGTAGAGAGAAAGAGAGAGAGAGAGAGAGAAAAAGAGAGTCAGAATCAAAGTGAAGGGGATGAAAGGGGAGGAGCGGGAGGAGGAGGAGGAGGAGGAGGGGGTGATGATTGCTGTTGGGTTGAAAGTTTGAGCATAATTCCAAGGTATTGCGTGCCATCTCTCTCTCTCTCTCATCTCTCTATAGAGAGAGATGAGAGAGAGAGAGAGAGACTTTCTCTCTTTCTCTCTCTGCGGTGGAGAGAATTATCATTAAACTTGGGTCCTAGCTTTTTTCACATATTAGCTAGCTATAGCTCCTGTTTCTTAAAGAAACTTTTTTTTCCCTTTGTTTTCTATTTGGAGAGAACAATCTGGTGCAACTATTGTTAGAGCATGCTTGGTTACAACTTTTGTAGTCTAACATATCCAAAGTCATTCTCATTAGAAAAGAAAACGGCTAATTATATTCGATATTGGCTAATTAGGTAATTAGTGGAGTTTTTACGTTCCTCGACCTAATGTATAAAAGATAAGCAATAGCTGTAACTATTGATGAGATGACAAAAAATCATGTCCTTTATATAATATCAACTAACAAGTTAGAGACTTACAAAGTCCATCAATATAATTGATATTACCTAATCAAAAATGAAAGTTTTAAATAAGATTTTTTTTGTCACAATATCACCATCGGTGGTGGTGTCAAAAGCATTATATGTTTACATGTAAAATCATTTTGCTCAATTTTTATGTGATGTTAATGTCATAATTAAAGTACAGTTAAGTATATGATTGGTAAAAATTAATAAATATAATCATCACTGCATAATAACATTTTTCTTACATGTACATATGAAAATGTTTTATCGACCAATAGTAAATTGTTATGTAGAAGTATTTATGTAGTAATCTATATAATCAAGATTTATGGTAGGATAAGCAAAATATAACAGATCGATGTAATACATTTATAAATCTTTAAATTTTCATTAGGTTTTTATTTGACAGTTCAAAATTGTATTTTATTAGAATTGTATTTTTGTTAAACCCGAAAAAAAATTCTACAGCACACGAATTGCTAGTTTTTTATTTCATGTGACAAAGAAGTTCACCTTAGTTGACATTTTTACACGACTCTATGGGAGACAACTAATATATGGCCAAAAAGCATAATGGTACCCTTGTAACTTTTATGTGGGGTGAAGTGTTTTTATGTGATACAAGAATATTATTGGGATTCGAATTACTTTGGAGAACTTTAGTGGTCTTGTATTGTAGCTGATGATTTTCCCAAAATAATTATTTATTAATTAGACTATGAGTTTTCATTATTCTATTGAGTCACTGTAAAAAGGCTGTTTGTGACTGTATATGGAGTTTGTGAAATCGTTAAGCTTTAAGCTTTATTGGGCATAGTTAAAGATGGCTAGTTTTGCAGGCCACACAAACTTATTATATAAACCAAGTGTGTAAGTGTGTGAGTGTGTGCGTAAATATATACTAATATAATGAAGGAATCACAGAGGAATCATTGGACTTAGGGATGACAGAAGGGGTGGGAATCGAAATATGCATGAGAGAGAGAGAGAGAGAGAGAGAGGTGATACTTTGAAGAAGAGGATAATGTGTGGGCTTGTGAGGATAATGGTTGGCCTGCAAAAGCTAGCACCAGTGTTGTTCTTCAAATGTGATAAAAATATCACTGCCA
This sequence comes from Antiaris toxicaria, assembly GCA_035233585.1. Lineage (NCBI taxonomy): Eukaryota > Viridiplantae > Streptophyta > Magnoliopsida > Rosales > Moraceae > Antiaris > Antiaris toxicaria. The sequence goes on from CP141155.1 coordinate 8,253,829, forward strand.
AGTTATAAAAAAGTTATTATTATTGTTATTATTATTATTATTATTATTATTATTATTATTTTCTTACTGTTATCTTTTATTGTTAATTTGGAGACCAGTGTGTGTGTGTGTATTGGTCTAATCTTTGAGACATGAACAAGATTCCAAAAGTGAGCATATTCCAAAGGGGGTCATTCCCTCCGTCTCTGATCATGTTAAAGCTCAAAGCAATACTCAACGACCAAACTGAAAAAAGAAAAATTAATAAGACATCTTTTCACCCTGTCTTTACCCTTCTTTTTGTTTTCATTTATCACCCTCCCTAGCTCCTCGCTTCTCAAAAAACAGCTAACATCAAATGACAATTCTTTACCCTTCTTTTTGTTTTCATTTATCACCTTCCCTAGCTCCTCGCTTCTCAAAAAACAGCTAACATCAAATGATAATTCTTTGTAATGGTTTTGAACTGTCCGATTCTTATTGTGTTATATAAGTTTTGAATACTTTTCACATATTAACGTGATTTTCACCGGATTAAATATTCACAAAACACACAGTATTAATAGAATTTCTATAGTACAAGTTCCTATATTCGCTCCTCTCTTTTGATAATAATATAAAGAGATATATTATGACAAGATTTCTATAATGGATAATGTTCCTTTTCACTATCAGGATTGTAGTTTTAGGTGTTAGATTAATTTTTCAATTATATGTTCAATGCTCAATCGTAATCCATAGACTAACCTCTACTCTTGAAAATGGCGAGAAAGCCACAATACAAGCTGATCAACACACTTTATCCAAGCTTTAATACAAGTGTTTTTAGTAGAAAACTCGTATAAAGCATTTTTAGAAGATAGCTTGGAAAATAACATGCAAAATAAACTTGTAATGACTTCAAAGTCAGAAAAAATTGTGATGGCCTCATTATGATTGGAAGATACAAAAATATATAAGATTTAAAAAATTCCAGTGGCCAAAATTTTGATGCCCGAATAGACCACAGAAATGCAGGAAGCTGCACCTTGTAATATGGAAGACAAATTTAGAGGCTTTAAGTCACCCTTTTTTTAAGCCCTTTGTCCAATGACTTTATGTTTGACCCCTGATAAAGTCTCCCACATGAACCAGCCTTTTGTGTCACTTTTTCTCCTTTATTAATCAAGTGCTGTAACCCAAACAAAGGTTTTTATTTTTTATTTTTTGGTGGTGGTAAAGTGGAACTCTAGAAAAGAAGGGGGAAAAAGAAAAAAAGGGACTCCTAAAGAAATCAAAGGCCAGCTGAGATTCAAATCTTTTTAGCACCAAACAAATTTCAAACCCACAAAGATCAAAAAACGTTCACAGTGTTCATGTCTTCGTTCCCTTTCATATTTTTTTCCTTTCTGATCTTGTTGGATCATCACACAAAGAAAAATTTCATACTCATCCAAAAAGAGCTTCATCTACGCCACATTACAAATATCCATTGATACGGCCGAGTGCACGAGAGATGCAGAATTAGCTCCGCTATTAACCGAGGTGTATTCTCGTTTCTATTAACTAGGGTACTATACAAACACAGATTTGACCACTAAATTAACAAAAGTTAAAACAAACTAAGGCAATGACGATAATATACCTAGAAATGACAATAAAACAACTAATGCCAATGTTTGTGAAATTGAAAAATTGTGGACCCACTCTCTGTCGTTTTGTGAAGTTCTACCAGCTTGCTCAAGGGGTACTCAACAGGAAAAAGGTAAGAAGGAATGCCTTTCGCTCTCTATGGCCCGTTTGGTTCTGAAAATTCAGATAACAACCATCATTACATTAAGAAAGTGGGTTGACACCAATATTTTGTTTTTTTGATAAATGACACCATTCTTTTTTTTTTTTTTTTTGCAAAGTATTATTGTTCAAACATGGCAAAAGTGATTTGCAGCGTCCAGACTGTGCATAATAAACCAAAGGTTGTGCCTGTCTAGGGACCAGTTTGGTATTAACGTAATGAATCAGCTCTACGCCTTTCCGCTTGTTTATCAAACACACTTACAACGGAACTGTAAAAGAGAGAAAAAAAAATATATATATATATATATATATACACACACACATATAGGAAATTAGTGCTTGCATCCGGTGAATAGATACATGCAACAGTTATAACTTTTTATCTAAAAATTTATACATTTATGTGTAATTTTTTTATTTAGAATCTTGCAATATTACATCATTTAGATGTCAATACAAATAATAAGCATCACTAAAAAAATATTAATAGAATCACTGGATTTTTATAATATTTCAAAAAATATATATATAAACTTCATTTCGGAAGGGTGTCAGATAACAACTCATCTTTATATTATATTTAGCATTTTATATATTATTAATGACAACATGAGTCCCAACCCTCAAAGTGAGTACATAGGGCTCAGTTTGGAGTTGTCAATATCTACCATATTACTTCGACGACTAGTTGTCACCTAGTAGGTGATTCTAATGATTGGAGGTCTTCTGCAAGGTTACGGACGATAACCTGCCAGGTGAATCTAGTGATTAGCAATCACTGAACTAATGACTAGGTGAGTTTGATGGCCGGTTATGACCTACTACGAGCAATAGACCATATCCAATATATCTATCTATATCAATGCTATATTTGTCATAACAATATCAAAAACCAAGGTTGTGTTTGTCTAGATCTAGCTTTTAATTTAGAGTAAGTTATAGGATTGTACTTTAAAAAGCACATTTCTAGATTATTACTCTAATTATAATAGTTTTAGCTTTTTTTTTAATCTCCTATTAAGTAAGTATGAAAGGTCAAAAATTTAAACAAACAATAATGGTGCGTTTGGAAACAATATATTGAATGTAATATACGTTTGGATAAAAAATATTTGTATTAAATTCAAATGCAATGTGTGTTTAAATGAAATATTTAAATTGTATTTTGTGATTGAGTATATAATGTAATTGATAAAAAAAGAAGAAATAGAAAGATAAAGTATAATGTGATTGGTAAAAATAGTATAAAAAGTTAAATAATAAATAGTAATTGTATTACATTTAAATTATAATGTAATTGATATTTGAATATAATACTTTTACATTTAAATAAAAATTACATTGTATTTGAATATAATAATAATATAATATTACAACTAAACGCACCATAAAAAGGGACATAAACATGACTATATGAGTGGGTGTTTCTACACTTTTTACCTTGAGTAAAGTGGTCCAAAACCCATGTAAGAGATTTTCGAAGCCTAATTGACGAGGGAGAACTAGGGAAATGCTGTCTAATGAGGAGCATAAATCCTTAAATAGTTAAATTCATACACGTTCTTTCCTTTTTATCTTGAATCAAATTAAAAGAGCATAAAAGAGAAAATTATTAACGATACAAAACTTAAAGCTTCTCTAATGCATGTCTAAATTCTAGTATTTGAGTAAGAAAACAATTTTCTAATGAATTATGTACATTATATCTTTATATTTAGTAACATTATTATTAATGAAATATTTTTAGAATACCAAAATTGCCCGGTAATTATTATAATGATTTTAAAATTTACTATTTGAGCAATATTCTAAAGTTTTTGCTATACTTCAACATGATTAGCGAGGTTAAAGCGTTCTCATTGTAGGGTCAAACTCATATATCAAAGCCACATTTTATAATTTGAATGGAAAAACCTCTCTCCAATATAATGCTAATTAAAATGTTTTTCCGTTAAGTATAACAAATTACCAAATTTTTATATTTGATTGTTATTAATTAGTGTCTTAATTTTTTTTCAAGTAGTCTTTATAATATTATCATTTTTAAATTACTTAGATACTAGAAGTTTATATTTATGAATTTCTAAAAGGTTATATACATAATTATATTATGTATTTTACTCTTATTCAAAAAATACACATTATATTTTGAGATTTTACATTTAGGTACTATCATATTTTATTTAATATTCAAATATATATCTTTTTTCCAAATTAATATTGAATTTTAACCATTAAAATAAATAAGATGTCGTTTGGTAAAAAAATTACATTTTAATTTCATTCAAATGCAATATAATTTTATACCAAATATAAATTTTTTAACACTGCTACGAAAACAATTACTATTCAAAAGTTTTTTAAAACAATCACATCAACTTTTCATCTCCACTATTTATTTTTACTTTTACCAATCACATCAACTTTTCAACTTTAAAATAATTTTCATCCAAATACACATTGCATTCAAATATAGAACAAATACTTTTCAATCAAATACAACATTCAAAAAACAAATTTAATTCAAATACAATCAAAATACAATATATTTACCAAACGCCCCTAAAATACCCTTAAAATAAAAATATATATGTTTATGAAATATTTCCTCTCTCTCTCTCTCTAGCAGCTCCGACCCGGGATAGGGATGCAACCCAGGATCTCAATGGGAACCGGTAGCTCCCAGTACTTGAATGATGTCGTTTCGTCGAGCTCTAGCAGCCGGAGGAACAGCGACAAGGCGGTGGCCGTTGACAGGGCTTTGAGGACCGATCTCATTGCTTGCGACAGAGCACTGTCAGTGGGAACCACGAACATCGCCATAAAGCCCTGTTGGCCGACCAAAAGCTTCGCGAACTCCACAAGCGCTGTTAGTGGGGATCACGAGCATCGAGAGAGAGAGAGAGAGAGCATTTTGTCGATGGCTACAGTTAGGGGTGGGGGCGGTGATGAAGGCGGTAGCAACTTGGCAACTTAGCGACGGCGAGGGTGTCGTTTCCGGGTGTGTCCCGATGCATTCTGGTGCCAGATTTTGGCTACTTGGATTTGGCATCAACCACGATGTCGGGATCGGTTAGTGGCCTAAATCTCGTGAACAGATCTTGGTATTTTCTGGTCTGGTCTCGACGAGATCACCCTTCGTATGCTGGGCTGGCAGTGTTCACCGGCGCGAACTCAGATTGGAGGGCGGTTGGAGTTTGCAAGCGACCATAGTGCAATTTTTTTTTTACTTTTTTTTTTAATTTTCAACGGTGTTTTATTCATTTTAATGGTCAAAATTGAATAAAAATTGAATATTGATGGGGAAAAGCTAAATATTTGTCTATTAAGTGAATTTTAACGATTTATAAATGTAAAATTTCAAAATTCAAAGTATATATTTTTTGAATAAAAGCAAAATGTAAGATATACATATGTAAATAATGTAAATAACATTGTGTATCATAGGATAAAGCATAATAACATATTTACGGCCTTTTTGATGCTCAAGATTAAGGAGGACATGATAAAAATTTTAATCATTTGTTTTAGAACTTTTTAGAAAGACCGACACACTGAAACTGATCAACAACTGATCGAAGTAATCGAAACTGATGTTGAAACCAAAAATTTTGATAAAAAAACCAAAGCCCTTAGAAGGTTCTCGATTTGAGACACAAGGTTTGGTTGGCAATCTGAAATGACCAAGAAGCCAAAAGTTTCAACTATGATAGTTGTCACACGGCCAAAGTTAAACACTGAAAACAATAGCCTTGTGCGGCATTAAGTCACTCAAACCTAGTCAGCCTACCCATTTGTTTGTTTTTCCCACGATGATCCAATATAATAAGCACACAGCCAAATTATGGAAACTTGCTTCCAACCTTTTTATTACTCTCACAAAAAGGAATTCAATCGGTTTACCTTACTCTCAGATCACCATAACACTCGTAACTTGCTTACTCACTCACTGGCTTACTTGGTGTCTCAAAGCCTTAGCCATTTATACACAAAATGCAAGGGATAATTGTGGCTGACACCCCACGCCACTAGGGTCAACTAACAGGACTAACTAGTGCATGCTTAACCCACTATACCTACATCCACACCCAACTATCACTAGACTTGGTTAATAGCCCGCGCATGCTGCTACCTGGTCATCTGGGTGCCACCTTCTTCGGACGTGGGCCACTTGCCCACTCAACACGTCATCATGGTCATTGATCATGGCCTGCATGCTTGACTTGCTGGAACGGCCACCACTTAACCGTCCCCACGTATCTCGCGCCGACCAACTGCCTGGAAAGCTCATGATTAACCAACTAGCCATTGGTGCTTTTGCCCTACGCAGATCATGGCTGGTCTAGCCTACGTGACCTGTCAGTGAGCCACATAGCTGTTGCACATGCCCACAAATCTCGGAACTGTTTGGTTGAGTCTTAGCTGTTACTTAAGCCCACTTTTCTCGCCATTTGTCTTAGCCAACCTGGCTGCATGTGCATGCTGGACTCTTGCCCATGCCATGCACCACTTCTGCCGCTCATCAAAGGCTTAGCCATGCCCCACCCAAGGCATGGCTTATGTGGGCCAGCACACTCGTGCACAAGCTCGGGTTAAGGATCATCTGGTGTTAAAAAAATCCACCCCGCTGGATGAAGCCGATGTCCTCGTCGGGAGGGTTTCCAAATACGCCTTCACTTGATCTTTAAATCGCCATAAAGTCACATCTTTTGCCCACGTATCCTCGTCATTGTTTGCCCATTGCATAAGATAATCGGTCCTTCGATTCTTCCTACAGACACCTTGGGTTCGATGGTCTAGGATCTTCACCTTCTTCTTATTGAACTCCGTTCTCACGACAGGAAGTACCCGCTTTCCTTATTGCTGTGTAGCATCTTCATGATACGGCTTCAAAAAACTCACATGGAATGTAGGATGTATCTTCATTCTTTCGATCAACTGCAGCTGATATGCCATGTTACTTACACACTGTAAAACACGAAAGGGTCTACGATACCTTTGGACTAGGCCTTTATGATAGTGCCGGTAAGTCACTTTCTTCCAAATCTGTGGGGTCAACTTTAACAGTACCTTATCCTCCTCCTAGAACTCTAATGACCGTCTATGCTGATCAACATACTTCTTCATCTGTTTCTGCGCCTTTGCCAAACTCTCTTGTGCTTGTTCGATCAACTCATGCTTATCATGCCGGACATTCCCCTTGAGATTTCTGTTTGGCCACCTCTAAAGGCGTCAAAGGTTGATCCCCAATGCTAACTCCAAAGGGCTCAAACCTATTACAGAGGACTTGTGAAGATTATAATAGAAGTGGGCCACATCAAGTAAATCCGCCCAAATATGCTGACTTGCCATCACATAGTGTCATAAGCACTCCTTCAGTAGCGCATTTATCCGCTTCGTCTGACCATCAGTTTGCAAATGATTTGCTATGGAAATTTTCAACTCTAAACCCATTAGTTTAAAAAGAATGGTCCATAATTTACCAGTAAACCGAGCATCTTGATCGCTAACTAGGTCTCGCGGCACGCCAAACACCTTCACCATGTGTTTGAAAAACAACTCGGCAGTCATACTTGTAGAACATGCATGAGGTGCTGCCATGAACATCACATATTTTGAAAAGCGATCTACCACCACCAATATGGAACTCACGCCATTCACCTCTGGCAATCCTCCAATGAAATCCATGGAAACTGACACCCATGGTCTCTCGGGGATAGGTCGGGGCTGAAGAAGACCAGCTTGCTTCTTCTTCTCGGTCTTATCTAGTTGAGATACTAGACATGTGCGGACATACAGCTCAATGTCGTCCTCCATCTTCGACTAGAATTAGTGTCTCGACATTAAGGCTAGCATGCATTCCACACCCGGATGGCCAGCCCACTATGGGTCATGGGTCTCCTTCAATAGGTCATGTCTAAGTCCCCTGCCCTTAGGGATAAACAGTTTGCCTCCTTGAGCATACAACAGACCATCCTTGACCTAATATTTTCAAATTAGTCCTTCTTGGACTTGTTTCTTTAACTGGTAGTAAGTAAAGTCTGCCTCTGCTGCTAACCTGATTTTATCAAGAAAATTAGATTGCACAATAGTTAGAGAAGCCACAAAAGATTGTACCTCTTTACGACTGAGTGCATCTGCCACTTGATTCTCATGACCAGGTCTATGCAACCACATGAAGTTGAATTCTGCGAGAAACTCTTGCCAGCTTGGGTGAGAGTTTCTTTTAAGACTTGAAGTATGTGTTGGCCACATTGTCCGTCACCACAACGAAATTGGTCCCGAGTAAGTGGAACTTCCAGACTTCCAAACAATGCACCACAACCACCATCTCTTTCTTGTGGGTAGAATACCTCTGCTCAATATCTTTCAATTTTCGGTTCTCATATGCGATAGGGTGTCCTTCCTGGACTAGCACCCTACCAATAGCTCTGTCAGACATATCGATATGTACTTCAAAAGGTAACTCAAACACAGGCAGCCGCAAAACTAGTTCAGAGATCACAGCAGTCTTGACACCTTCGAACGATTCCTGGCAATCTACTGTCCAGACCCAAGGCTTATCATTCTTCAGTAAGTCAGTAAGAGGACTCACTTTCTTCGAATATCCCTTGACAAACCGCCTGTAGTAGTTAGCTAAGCCTAGAAACGAACGTAGCTCGGTCACGTTAGTCAGGGCAGGCCACTTAACAATGGCTTGAATCTTCCATTGATCCATCTTAATCTGCCCTTTACAGATCTTGTGCCCCAAGAACATAATTTCCTACATACAAAACTCACATTTTTCCTTTTTGACATACAATGAGTTTTCCCTCAACTTTGAGAATACCTTCCTCGGATAGTCCACATGCTACCCAAAGGACTCACTGTACACCATGATGCCATCCAAATATGCAACAACAAAGCTATCCAGAAACTCATACAATACATCGTTTATAAGGTTACAAAATGTAGCGGGGGCGTTAGTAAGACTGAAGGGCATTACTAGGAATTCAAACGAGCCATACCTAGTAACCGAACCCAAGTCTAACTTGGTGAAGTACGTTCCTTTGACAGTTGGTCGAACAAATTAGCTATATTAAGGATGAGGTATTTGTTCTTCACCATAACCTTATTTAGTGTACAATAATCCACACACATTCGAAGGGAACCGTCCTACTTTTTCTAGAACAAAACAGCTGCATCGTATGGGGCCTTCAATGGTTGTAAGTATCTTGCCTCAATCAGCTCATCCAATTACTTCCGCAGCTCTACCAACTCCTGTGGCACCATTCGATAAGGGGCTCTAGCAAGGGGTCTCGCACCTGGTTCAAGATCAATTTTATGATCAATATTTCTACGTGGAGGTAATACTTTAGGCAATTCCAGTGGTATCATGTCACTGAACTCTTTTAGAATCGCAGCAACATCATCATACACCTCAACCATGTGGTCTGACTTGATCTCTATCAAGGTAGCAAGCATGGTTATCTCACCCTGTTTCAATCCTAACTTAAGCTAGTTGGCCAACTACAACAACGGCTTCTCCTTCAAGCCACTGAATTCCGTCTTAATGAAGTATGGCTAGGCTTCATCCTGTATAAACAACTCATACAAGTGTGGCTTGACCATGGCTTTAGCTTTGACAAAAAACTCAATGCCAAGGATTAGATCAAAATCATCCAAGAGAACCGCCATAAAGCAACACTCTTGCTCTCAATCCCTAACCTTAAGGGACGAAGTAGCCATACCTTGGATCGGTTATGCACTGGAGTTCATAACCTTGATCTTACATGAGCTCTTGGAGACGGTCAATCCAAGCTCACCCATCTTCCGTTCTGAGACAAAGTTGTTGGTCACTCCCGTGTCCAACATGGCTTGCACCATGTGTCCATTCACCATCACGTTCAGGTATATCAGCCCTTTGTACGAGATTTGCTTGTCTCCTGTAATCATGTTAAGCTACTACAATGGGTTCACCCTTAGATTGCCATCATCCATCTTGCTATCAGACCCTTCATGCGTGATAAGGGCTGAAAGTTTTTCCTTCCTCGGGCAGTCTCTTGCCCGATGAGGGACATCGTAAAGAAAGCAACCACCTGAGGCCTTATTGCCTTGCGGCTGGTCTATAACCTTCAACTTCGAGCCATCTTTCTCTTTTTCTTGTCTTTTTTTCCCTCTTTGCCAGACTTCTTAGTCTTGTCGTCTTCCTTAGACTTCCTCTTATTCGTGTTAGATGAAGACGTACTGAGCTTGTAATCGATCAGGCTATCTGCAGCCACAATAGCCATAGGCAGATCCTTCACGTTCTACCTCCTTAATTCAGCCTGAGCCCAAAGCTGAAGTCCCGAGAAGAAATTGAACTGCTTATCTTCCTCGGACATGTTCTTGATATCCAACATCAACGAACTAAACTCTTTCACGTAGTCTCTTACGGACTTCTTCAAAGCTTCTCTTGCCACCCATGCCGAGTTCACGGGTAGGAACTTATCCTTCAATTCCTTCTTCAATGCTTCGAACGTCTCAATTTGGGGTTTGCCAACACTTACATCATCGTCCAATCATGTCTGCCACCACAGCTTGGCATCACCGATAAGATACATGTTGATAATGGTCACTTGTTCATTCTCCACCATTCTATTAGCCTTAAAGTACTGCTCCATATCCTACCAGATATTCTCCAATTCCTTTGCGTTTCAATTGCCATTAAATGACTTCGGTTCTAGGACCATGAGTTTGGATGAACTAGCCCCACTATCGTTGCTAGTAGAGGTGCTCGCCACATCTCTCTTAAGGAGGCTTATCTCTTCTTTCAATATCTTGGATTTTTCCTTCACTGAGTCCACCAGTATGATGAAGTCCTATGTTACAGCCGAGAACTTCTCTTCAATATCTCGTACCATCTCAACCCGCGCCAATTTCAAGTTTGCAACTTCGGTGGTTACCTATTCCACCTGAACAGCAAGGGTCACCGCATCATCCATTTAAGGGGCTGTAAGGAAATCCTCGATTCGAGTAAGCAGTTCTCGAATCTCGTTCATCTTCACAGTTTTTAATAAACCAGGGCTCTGATACCAACTATCATAAGCCAAAGTTAAACACCGAAAACAATAGCCTTGTGCGATATTAAGTCACTCAAACCTGGTCAGCCTACCTAAGTGTTTGTTTTTCCCACGATGATTCGATATAGTAAATACACTGCCAAATTATGGAAACCTGCTTCTAACCTTTTTATTGCTTTCACAAAAAGAAATATAATCGATTTGCCTTACTCTCGGATCACCACAACATGCATAGCTTGCTTACTTGCTCGTTGGCTTAGTCGGTGTCTGATAACTCTATAAAATAGAGTTATTTTACTACTTTTTTAAGCACAAAAATTAACTTATTCTTGAGAATTTTAGTTGTTTTTGATTTGTTTTTGATTTATTTTGTTTTGTATACTTTAATTTAGATTTTCATAAATTTCATAAAATTTTTATTTAATTTTCATCTTTTTCTAACAGTATATTAAATAAGCTTAAAATTAAATATTTTCAATGAGTCTACTATAGTATTTTATTTTGAAAATATCTAATTTTAGCACTTTGTTTTTTAGTAACGTCAAATAGGACATCACTATTCATGTCAGGAAACTGTGAAAATGAACCTTATCACGCATTCTATCACATTGGATCCTTCCTAATATGCTACTGTAACAGTACTATAGCAAGCATGCGCAGACACTGTAGCAGTACTGTAGCAAGTATGCGCACGATACTGTAGCAAGCATGTGCCGAACACTGTAGCACATATGCACTGATCACTGTAGCACTGTAGCAAGTTTGAAAATTTGTGTTGTGTAGCACTGAATACTGTAGTATGTTTGAAAATTTGTGTTGTGTGGGCACCAAATACTGTAGCAGGATTGAAAAGTTATGTGAAAGTTAGGTAGAATAGTGCAAATTTACGCTTATAAGAGGGGGCATTCTTGGAGAGTTTAAGAGGGGGGATACACTTTGTTTCTCTCATTTTTGTCTTGCTTTCATTTTCATGTTTTCTCTTTAGAATTTTATGAGAATGTTTTGCGAGTTAGGCTAGAGTTCTTGGGTGAGGTTAGAGATGATCCTATATATGTAGTAAGCTTATTTGGGTTTTGATTCTCTATGGTTTGTAATGTTTATACATTTGAGTAAATAATTTTCTTTCATCTCATTTATTTCTCACATCAATATATTTTGTTGACAACTTTTTTATAAATTCTGTCAAGCTGTTTTTATGTGATTGTCGTATGATACAATATATTAATAAACATAGTTTTATATCTAGTCTTTTACTGCATTATCGCCGGTGGCATATTATCGATTTTAGATTTCTTAAAAGACAATATTTCTTAGCACTTAACATAAGAATTTTATTTACTCGAATACATTTAATTTACAAGTTCTTCAAATCTTATCTTCCGATTAATTGTTTGAAATGTGAAACTTTTAATTGTGTCAATTTGGGAATCAAAATTCAAATAGGTGAACGAAGCATATAGGGGATTCTCGATGTCTTACCATTTTTAACTATTGAATTTTCTTTACTTTAAATTACATTATCTTTCAATCAAATTGCTCTAAAATCACAAAAGCACTTTCTTTCTTTTCTTGTTTAATTGTGTATCTCTCTAACACTTGTGTTCTACTAATTTCTTTTGTTTGTTTTTATCACCTTCTTATGAGATCAACCGTCCTAATTGTACTATAACTGACCGCTTTGTTTTGTTATAATTTGAACGTAATCAGTGTCTCAAAGACTTGGCTATTTATACACAAAATACAAGGGACAATCATGGCTGACACCCCTAAGCCACTAGGGTCAACTAACAGGACCAACGAGTGCATGCTCAGCCCATTACACCTACATCTATGCTCAACTGTCTCTAGACTTGGTCAATAGCCCGTGCATGCTGCCACCTAGTCATTTGGGCGCCGTCTTCCTCGGACGTGGGCCACGTGCCCACTCAACACGTCTTGTGGTCACTGATCATGGCCCACATGCTTAGCTTGCTAGAACAGCCACCACCCAACCATCCCCACGTATCTCGCGCCTACCAACTACTTGGAAAGCCCCACGATCAGCTAACTAGCCGTTGGTATTTACGCCCAATGCAGATCATGGTTGGTCTTGCCCACATGGCCTGCCAGCGAGCCACATAGCCGTTGTATATGCCCACAATTCTCGGAACCGTCTAGTTGAGGCTTAGCTATTGCCTAAGCCCGCTTTTCTCGCCCCTTGTCTCAGCCAACCTGGCTGCACACACATGCTGGTCTCCATGCTGGTTTCTCACCCATGCCATGCACCACCTCTGTCACTCATTAAAGGCTTGGCCATGCCCCACCCAAGGCATGGCCTATGCGGGCCTGCACACTTATGCACAGGCCTAGGTTAAGGATCATCTGGTGCTAACAGTAGCCGTGAACTTTTATAGTGTCGTGAGTGAAATTCAAGAGGTTAAAGAGAGCAACTTCAAAATTTCACAAAACATTAAACCTTAAACCTAAAACTTAAGCCCAACCCTATCCTATATTTCTTCTACAACATAATTAGTAACTTAGTTTGATCCATTTTTTTGCCATTTTTCTCCTCCTTATTGTGCACGTTTCTTCTTTGATTGGTAAACCAAATTGACCAAAAGCATCAGTTCCTAATTGTTGTTCAACCTTACTTTGTTTGGAGAGAAATTTTAAAAGACTTGACTGGATGAGCTCATAATTTAATCCCATTCGAAAGGGATAATTATATGCCTATTAAGAGGAAGGGATTCATTAATCTTATTATTTTATATACATTTCAATCCACTCTTTTAATGTTATCCTATTTAACATAGTTCTATCTTGTATGCCAAATGAACCTTGAGAACTTTTCTTTTTTTGTTGATAAATGTAGATCAACATTGATATATCTAATATTTTGTTCTATTAAATATATTCTTATCATATATATGAAACAGATCCCAAATATGTACATATTTTTTTACAAATATAGATCAACACTAACATATAACTAGAGACGGTCTTATTTTTGTTTTTAGTATATCTAACTCATGAAATAGTAATTATAAATATAGACTAATGGTAATTCTAAAATGAATAAATTGCTCGTATGGTCAATGAACTCTTTATGAGGGTGTTAATAGATCCCTAAACTTTTTTTTTTTGATTAATAGGTCACCAAACTTATTAAAAAGGTATAAAAAGGAACTTAATCTTAACATATGTCCAAAAACTTAGGTTTTTCCACCAAATAATCTAAATCTAACTTGGAAAAAACTAAAATACCCCTATATTTCATTTAAAAACAAAAACAAATCTCTCTCATCCTCTTCATCATCTCTCTCTGTAAAAACAAAACCCAACCAGCAAAATAATGCAAATATGAGCTTTTTGAAGACAAATTACAAACTAAGGAATGGTTGAAGGGCATTTTGAAGACATACTGAACACTATATTTGATATTTTTTCGTCTTTAAATTATTTTTTATTATTTATATTCAAATTATATTCAATTTTAAAAGTCTATAATTTTACGTATATAAGTCTAAATGACATAATTTTTTTAATTACATAGAATTTTAAAAGATTCGAAACAAGATCAATATTAATAATTTTTTTCTAAATAAATTTTTAAAATTTTATACGTTTTCACTCTAAGCAATTTTTTTTCCTAAATACATTTTTTGAAACTCATTTTTCTCTAACTTTCAAAATACATCCGCCGAACCTCCCTAAGCAAACCAAAAAAAATAAAACCCAAAATGACTTTGCTTAAAACGCCTAGACAAACAAAACCCTTTTGCACCACATTCATCTCAAGAATCAAAATAAAAAACAAAACCCCCCACCGGCGTGCCAGAGAAAATGATTTCAAAGCAGCCATCGCCTATAATCCACTTCAACAGTAGTAGAAGCAGCGACTAGAACTAGGAATCGGAGGATAAAGCCGACTAGGGAGAAAACAGCGCAACGAAGAAGATGAATCTAGATATGGTGTTGCTAGTTGGATTCCTGACGACAATCCAAGCTCATGACCAGGATGGGTCTATGCGTGGCAATGGTGGGCTTGAATCGATGGACTTGTCGAAGGAGGTTTTCCCTAGACAGAGGGTAAGGGTGCCGAAGAAGGTTTTGCTTGTGTGGGGGTAGGGGTGGTGTGTTACTGGGGTGGCTAGGGATGGTGATGAAAAAAGTGGGATGGAGTTGAGTTTTAGGCCGTGTTTGTTTTTAGTCTTGAAATGGGTTTCCTAGTTCCCAAGGCAAGTGTTTTCCAAATTATTTCAAAATCTTGTTTGTTTAGCTCAGTTTTAGAAATAAAACTTGAAAACAAACAAATCCATTTTAACTTTTTTGGCTTAACTTTTGAAAACAACCAAAATCCGTTTTCATTCTTGTTTTGCCCGTATCTCCTCCACTGCCCAAACCAACACCACCACTTCCAGATTGCCTCTCGACTCCCTCGCATTAGACCTAATCTTTTCTGCCTTCCTCTCCTGGGACTTCTCCTACATTTCCTTCTCCTCTGTCGCCCTCTCCTTCGGCTCTCCCGCCTCCACAGCCTATAAGCTCGACAATTCCATCTGAGGTCTGAACTACGCTCTGAGGTCTTTTCCCACCACGACGAGCTCCTCTCCCAGCTCTCCTCCCTCCAGCACACTGACCACACATTGCCACCATCCGATCAAATGTCTCCTCCCATCAATCCTCCCTTTGTAGCATCCGATTTGAGCTCTCTGATCACTTGAAATCCATCCAAACGCAAATCGTCCAGCACTCGATCCACGCCCTCCACCTCTCTAAGAAGCTTCGCAAACTCATCTCGTTGTTTGCTAGTGATCTGAATAAGCTCAACCTTGCGAAGGTTGTGTGGCTGCATTGTAAAATCTTGATGCTTCATGACGAGTACGATCTCTGAGGTGTCGACGTCGTCGACAAGGAGCTCGCATGGGTAAGGAAGACCAGGGCCAAGCTGAGGATTACAGGCTTGTATGTGTTCTACAATGAGTAAATTTTCCCGAGTACGATTATAAAAGGCAGACATGAAAAAATGTTAATAAATTAATGTTGTTCCTATCACATTAAAAAGGGGGGTTTTTTCTTCTTCTCAAGTATAGATTTTTATAATTCCCTTCAAGAAACAAATATCTTCTATTAAAATTCCATGTAAAGCCAAAAAAAAAAAAATGGTTTTGGTGTCATTAGGTAGTCGTTTGGTACTTACACTTTGTGATGAACTTGTAATTAATTATAATGATTAATTAAGGTTTAATTGATATAATAAGTAGTTAAATATTCTAATTTTTAATTTTTAATTCATTTTTCAATTAAAAATTTTTATTAATTTTTGGTATTCATAGTAATTTTTTTAAAAAAATATACACAAATATATTTTCATGAAATACTTATAAAATGGTTGGTTTTCAAAAACATAAACAAACATTGTTTCATTTTTTTTTCTCAAAACATACACTCAGAAAATATAACTAAACACAGTTTCAAAAACGATCTCAGTACAGTTTTCAAAACGTTCTCATTTTCAGTTTTTTTAAAAATTGAAAAGATTTCAAAAACAATACCAAACGCTAGCTTAGTTTTTATTTTTCCTCTAATTATAGAGTACATTTAGGAAAGTTTTATATATGCTCTTTTTTTTTTTTTGAGAAAATGCAGTTTTGAAAAATGTTTTTGAGGAAAAAAATTGTTTAAAGTGAAAAAATGTAAAATTTTAAAAATTTATTAAAAAAATTATTAGTATAGATTTTATTTTGTTATGGGACATTTGATAAATGTATTACGTTCGCATTGTATTTGAATATAATTTTAAGAATACATTTTGTATTTAGATGAAAAGTATTTAATTTGTATTTAAATAAACGTGTATTTGGATGAAATATATTTAAATTGTATTTTAAAATTAAAAAGTTGATGTGATGAGTAAAAGTAGATAAAAAGATTAGAAAGAGAAAGAGTATAATGTGAATAAAAAATTTGAAAACTTAATAAATAATTGTTTTCAGAAAACAAAAGAATAATAATTGTTTTTATAATACTGTTAAAAAATATTATATTTGAACGTAAAACTTTTATATTTGAGTGAAAATTATATTGCATTTAAACGCAATATGAATATAATTGTGGTACTAAACATCATATTAAATTCTATGCAATTTAAAAAATATATATCTTATTTGAATTTGTATATACAAAATTATGGACTTTTAAAGTCTGGAGTTTATTGTGACGTATTAGAGATATAAATAGTAAAAAGTGATGATGAAGTGAAAAAAATACCAAAAAAGTTATTTTAAAAACTAAAACTAGCCCCTCCAAATGGCCCTTGGGTGTCTGGAGGGAGTTTTGGAGATGTATTTTTAGAGATATTAGTTTTAAAAACTAGATATGATTTTAGAGATTGTGTTTGTGGTAAATATTTTGAAAAAAAGTTGTTATAAAAATAAGTGTATAGAAAATTTAAAATATGTAGTAAAAAATTTATATCTAGGAATATGTATATGTATTGTTAGAGATTTAGAGAAATGTAAGAGAGCAAACATATTTTTACTTAGAGACACCAAAATCTAAATGGTAAAATAATACCCCAAACACCCCCTAAATATTGTTCTATCAAAATATTAAAAAATCAATATTTTATCCCAAATCTATTTAATCCCCTTTAAATTTCAATTTTTAAGGTCTTTTATTAGTACTTTTTAATCAAAGACGTGTGTAACTCATATAGGATAAATCCATTTCTTTTTCAACATTTGTTTGGTTAAATCCTATTTTACATTTTTTTTTCCTTCTACAAGTTTAGAGACCTTTTAATAAAAAGAAAAAAATTTAAGGACCAATCGGCATTTTTATATAGAGTTCAGTGATTATGAAAGCAATTATCCTTCTAAAATCGACTTTATTAAAAACTGTAAAGTTTATATTCTCAATTTTTAATTAAAAATAAAATCAAAAAATAAGCAAAAAATAAAAAACCCTGCCTTGAAACAGATTCAACAGGTCTAGGAGGCCTAATTTAATTTAACCTCTATTTGTTTAAACATTTCATTTTTGAAAAATAAAAAAAAAATCTATATTTAAAAGGTGAATCTTTAAATTTTCATATGCAAATATAAAAATTTTTTCACTTTTATAAATAAAAAAATATTTTTCTCTAAAAAATATATTTTTTTTACCTATTCAATTATTTTTTTACTTTTAGATTTTTTTTTTAAATAGATTTTTTTTTTCTTTCTTAAAATTAGACCGTGTCTAAACGCAAAACTTTCTTAAAAGTAACGCCACCCCGCCCTCCGAGTGCTGCACAGCAACAGCAATCCCATTCTCAGGCTCGCGCCAAAAATGTTGATTAGGAGGAGCCTACCCCCATTCTCTCTGGGGACTTTCTTCAAACACCTTCCAACCACCAAGCCATCCACATTCTCGCCTCTCAGATTCCGACGAAGATCCTTTTCCTCCACCACCACATTCCTCAACTCCTCTCACTTCCAAACCCTAACTTCCTCTCAGCAACTTCAACTTCGTCTCTACGTCGATTCTCTTCTCCAATGGAACCAGGTTTTTCCCTCCCGTTCTTTCTGTTTTTCGCTATTTGGTTGCCGAGAAAATGTAGAGAATTTGAGAAAGAAAGGATCTTTATACTGTTCGTCGAAGTGCAGAAGATGAATTTGACCGCTGTTACGGAGGTGAGCGAGGTCATGGAGAGGCACGTTGAGGACTCGCTTGCGATTATTCCTCCGATTCGAAACTCTTACCTCTCGCATTGTGGCTCTTCTTGTGACGATATCAAGCTTGTTGACGTTGGGAGTGGTGCGGGTCTTCCCGGGCTGATTCTAGCCATTGCTTGCCCTGGTAATCATATTGATTTTCATTGTCTTGATTGTTTTGATCGATTTAGTAAAAGGAAAGAAGAAAAAGAATAAGGTTGAGATTGAAATTTATGGCGTTTTTTCGTGTATGATGCTTTGAGGATAGGTTGGGAAGTTACTCTTATGGAGTCTATGAACAAGCGGTGCGTTTTCTTGGAGCATGTGATTGGTCGTGTCGGTTTGGTCAATGTTCAAGTTGTTAGGGGAAGAGCAGAGGTACTGTTTTTCTCCCTTCTTTTCGTAGTTTTTATTACAAGTTGAATTTATCTTTTGTCGTCAAGTTAGTGCGCTGATATGGTGTTTATATGTGGATTGGGCATCCTCTCGTCTTGAGTTAGCTTTTGTGATGTTTTTTTTACATAAGCCCATTTATCATGGTATTAGAGTCAGATTTTTGCATGCGATGATAGATAGATTTGGATCCTGGTTTGTTTTGTATGACACATTATGTGTGAGGGAGGGCGTTAGAAGTTGAATTTTTCCATGTCGCCAGGTCATTGGGTTGTTACAGCGTTTAGATGTGGATTGGGCACTCTCTTCTTTTGAGATAGTTTTTGAAGACGAGTTCTAGTCAAACACATTTATCAGTTTTTGCCTATTATATTGCATAAACTGATGTCTCCAAAAGTGATTTTCACACAAAATGTGATTTTTTTTTTTAAACATTTTTGTTTTACATGCATCAAAGGAGATGACGGATGGTTTTGAAATGTTAGCTGTAGAAAATTAAAAGAGTTTAAGCTCCCGAAATGGAGTTTATTCTGCAAAATTTTTGGTTTGAGGTGTGTAGGCATGCATATAAACAAGGTCTATCTTTGAAATTATAATATGAAAGTGTACACCAATTAGAATATATAGATGAATGAATGTTTAGAAACCTTGTTATAGGACAGAATTTGGGGCAGGATCAATGCTTCAGAGAGAAATTCGATGTAGCAGTTGCCAGAGCAGTTGCAGAAATGAGAGTTTTAGGTAAATTTAAATGACAAAAATCTCTCTCTCTCTCTCTCTCTCTCCCCTTTTCTTTTGGGGCTCCCTGGGTGTATTCACAAGACTTTAAATTTATTTAGTAATTGTGATGTTCAGCTGAATACTGTCTTCCTCTGGTTCGTGTTGGTGGTTTGTTTGTAGCTGCAAAGGGCCATGAGCCGGAGGTGTGTATGCTTTTTTACAATGCAAGGTTTCTCAGAGCTCTTTATGTAGCTTCTGCAAATAGCTAATGACAAATCTTCCTATTTGGAATATTGGAATAGGTAGAAGTTGCAAATGCAGAAAGAGCAATTGAAAAGATGGGGGCATCTGTATTGCATGTATGCTCTGGTATGTACCCACATATTGTGATAGTAAGACTAGCTAAGAATATTTCTTCTACTCCGAGCAAAAGTGAATATTTCTTCTACATGAAGTTGGGTTTTGTTTTCGAAGAGTTCTCTTCGAAGAAGCCCTTTTGTTTCCGTACCAGTTTGTAACGAGACAACGTGGCTTGCTAGTCCCTCATAGTATTGTGCTAACTGCCAAACTGCTCATTTTATACTGTGTAAGGTCATGAAGAGATAGGATTTCTGAATTGAGATCAGGAACTTTCATATTGCTTGGACCAAATTAATACAATGGTCAAACATCCGCCATTTGTCTCAGACGTGTTCTGAAATATAGTTTTTTTTCCTCTCCAAAACTTAGCGTTCTGGTCAAATCTAGAAAGATACGAGTGAATGCCAATTTGCTAAAAGCTTTATGAAATGTTCAAAATTATTGCTAGGATTATAAATACAGACATATTGCTTTGTTTCCTTATGGAAGTTATCTTTTTCTGGCCAGTGGAATCTCACAGTCCGCATGGACAGAGAACTGCTGTTGTATGTTTAAAGGCTCGTCCCACACCAAAGAAATATCCCCGTGATCCAGGTACTCCAGCAAAAGTTCCATTGTAAATATTGTAAGTGCTGATTAACAATAATTTACTATTTGTTTTGGATGTTGGGTTTCCTATCCAATCTCCACCAATTTTTGTTATAACAGCTTGTACGTTTAAAGTTCTGAATTATTGTGAATAAAACTTACCTTTTGATCAACCCGGAATGCCTAGCTTAATCCGGAATGCCTAGCTTAATATGCAGTTATTTGTAATGGAATGTCGTATCTCTTGCAGAAACCGGGGGAAACAAATTTAGGAATTTGTCTTTGTGTGTGATAATGGGCATTCTTGAGTTTCATTACGGCTTTTGTTGGGTCGACTTTTTAAGCTTTTCTTGAATGTGAAAATAAATAAATAAACAGAGATTTAAACTACCAATGGAACAAAACCCATGCTTAAAACACACACGCAGAAACAAAGTAACAACACCATTGTACACGATAAGTATAAAGGACAAACTAGCCCAAATAGTGGGCACTTTGTTCCTTTTTTTATTTTTTCCCCCTAGAGAAGTGGGCACTTTATTAAACATTGCAAAGAGGAAAGGATAAGGATAAAAACAGTTTTTACACATTTTGTTGATGGTACGATTCTATGTTCTAATCGGACTGCAAAAAGAGTTAAAAGCAGCACTTTGATGTTATCCTTCTTTGGAAACATAACTAATCTAACTACTTGACATATAAAAGTTGTCTTTTCTTTTAGTGATAATAAAATTAAAAGATTATATCTATTTGTGAAAATATGACAATTCATTATCATTTAAGTTTGTACATAGACGCTGATATTAGAGTTGATATACTTAGACATTACGCTTAGAAATAACTTGACAACCTGTGCAACAACGATGGTATATTAGTAATTAGGAACTGTATATATACACTATCGTCTCCTTTTTGTATGGGTTGAAGCGTGTTTAGTACCCAAGAAGCATTCTCGACACAGAGAACTAATTAGGATTTACTAGAAAATTTGCTATTGCCATTCTTTTTAGTACATGCGGAGAAAATCATGAAATGCGATTGATTGTGTCGCGACAATTTGTTTTGGATGGCACGCATGGTCAGTTTCCCAATTATTTCTAGCCTAGTCACCAAAACACTTGTTTCTGATTAATTACAGATTGCCAGTTTTGTCTGTAATAAGAGCTTGATTAATTACAGATTTCCATTTTTGTCTGTAATAAGAGCTTAATTATGTTCATAAATACGAGTCCCAGGACTTGAAATAGCTTCAGATGTCCTCCTTTGTCTTGTTAGAAATTGCAAGATCATGATCAACTACCAAATGCTTTGACATGTATTGGGTTCCAGCTATATAAGATATTCTTGTTTTCAGGTATTATCATTGCAGCAAGAACTCCAGCAATAACAATCTCTCTCTCTCTCTCTAGCTTACATGCGTCTCTTCGTCACGTATCAGAATGGGATTTTTTTTTTTTTTTTTGCTTCGAAAGAAAAGGAGATGAATGATATCTTCACGCTCTCTTGGTCAATACAACACTAGAAATCTGGTGGTACTCATGAATGAAATGATTAGATATTGATATCAAAAACCCACATATCACAACCTAGGATCCAGATTCCACTCCTAAACACACCATAAATAACAAGTGCTCAATAAAATGGGCAAAAATCAAACTTGGATTGAGAATACGAAGAGCCTTAAATAGACATCTCTTGATCACTAGACCATCACCATTGGTGATACGGTTCAGATGGCTGGGCTGTTCACTTATATGATATACTTTAGGACAAATATTTTACTCAGATATTTTCTGTGCCAAACACGTAATTATCACTAACCCCAACACGTAGCATAAATAATTTAGAAAACTCAGGTGATTAAAGCTTATTTTAAGAAAAATCTGCTCTCTCACAAGCACAAATTATAGCTATCCACAAGCACAACATTATGCAAGCTAGGAAAAGTAGGTTTGATTTCCCCATTGTAAAGGAGTCATTTATGAATGGAGTATTATTATATTAGATTCATCTTCTTTCCACTTTTTCAATGTCGGATGAACTGAATTTAACATTCTCTACATGGAGCGGGTTTCATAATATATATATATATATAGGCTAGGGTAACGTGGCATGTGGAAAAATTGACCCTTACCTAACTTCTCTCTTCTTTATAATTTGTTTTAGGGGTCAAAATTTAGGGCCTATAAGAAAATATATTTTATAATTAGAGATGAAATGAGTATCGTTAAGTTTTTTTTCATCTCTTATATTATCGTACGGATCAAGATATTATATCAATAGTAAATATACGATGTAAATCTTCTTTTGCCGTTTGGCATTTGTTTATTTTGGATGACGTTTGGTCAGGCTTCTTTTTCTTACCTTCTTTCTTTCTCCAATATAATGGAATTCAGGACTTTGGTTGGTTCGCCCAAAAGGGCACATTAATTATGGTCTTTCTTGTGGGCTTGTAGTTTTATTTCTTTAACTTGTTTATTTATTTTCACTTTAGGAAACGTTATTCACGTTATTGGGAAAAAAAAAAAAAAAAAAAAGGGGTTGTGTTTCTCAAATAATTTTATGGAAGTTTTTTTAAGAAATGACCTCAACTAAGAAAACAGTTTGATTCTTTTTAATATTATTTTTTTTACACTTAAATATTATTGATAAACAATAATTTTGCTTTATTTAAGTGATGTTGATCACGATGCATTATTTGTGTTTATCATAATTCTCCTACTTCTATTATCATCTTTATGTATATTTGAAAACAGCAACATATAAAAAGAAATAATATGATACTTAAAATTTTATAAATTATATATTATCCATTTTTTTTTCAAAGAAAAAAAAAGTGCTCTTAAAACTATTCTCTCTTTGTTTCACAGAATACACAAAGGAAAAATAGAATTCTTACACAGATGATTGGCAATTTATCTGATTATCTTGCATGCAAAATTCAATTACGTTTAACGACCCTTATTATAGGTTTTAAAGTTGTTACAGAAAACCTTTTTCTTCATTTGACAGAAATTTAAATGTCTAATCTTTCTTTCTTTCTTTCTAAAAAAAAAAAAAGGAAAAGAATAGCAGCACGAAGTGGCAAATATGGAACGGTTTGAATAAAGCGAGCAGCAGAGACAGGACTAGAGAGTGATGAGGTTTTGAAGTGCCATTAGTGCCTTCTAGTCAAAAAGTTTCTAAGAGGCCATTTGAAGGGTTGGTTTTGGAGATTAAAATTAACTTTTTTGTTTTTTGTTTTTTTTTTTTACTTTATCATCATTTTTATTATTATTTATATTTATAATAGTTTATAATAAACTCTAAATTTTAAAAATTTATAAATTTACATATATAAGTTCAAATGAAATGATTTTCTTTTAATTATTTAGAATTTTAAGAAGAGCGAAATAAGATTTATATTGATAATTTTTTTTCTAAACAAATTTTTAAAATTTTATATTTTTCATTCTAAAGAGTTTTTTTTTTCCAAACATATTTTTCAAAACTTACTTTTTTCCAAAAAAAAAAAAACAAAACTCCCTTCAAATGATCCTAACTAATCGATATAAAAAAGCTACCGATCTAGAGTTACTTCTATTTATCAACAAAGAAAGGCCAAAGAGGAAGAAAAAAGAAAATAAAAACAAAAAAAAGAGTTATGGCTTCCGTTTGCCGTTGCAACCACTTGTTCCAAAGCAACGGTTTTTTTTTTTTTTCTCTCTCTCTCTCTCTCTCTCTTTCTTTTTTAGAGATTCTCACAAAAATAAAAATCCAAAATTTAATACAAGATGGACAAAAATTGCACCACTAGTCTTAAGAGATCTTGTCGACAACACAGGTCCAAGCCAGCATCAGTCTCTTATATTTAAATTTGTAGAATCCACCTTCATTATTAAGCCAAGTGTAAATATTCTTTCCCGATCTCAGCGGAATTTCCATTCATTCCTCCCCTATAATAACATAAATATATTCTAAACAATGGATATCTCTTTCACTAAACCAATTAAGTTATATTAACTAAAAAGTAACGTTGTCGTACATGCCCCTCTCGAAGAAACTTTATTGTTATTATTATTATTTAGAAGGGTGTGTGATTTTGTACAGAAGCGAAGCATAATTGAGAATATTGGCAAAGAAAATGGAAGGTAAGAACGAGAGTGAGCTTTACCTTTACAAAAATCCTACTTTATTAGCTCACTTTTGTCACATTAAGGCCCACATTCCAACTAATCCTTACAAAAAAATTGACACTTGTTGCTTCGATGTTATCCAATCCAAAATTGTGATACGAGTATCATTTCATCTAATTTTATATTTGCCATGTAAATCCCTTGTTCTTGTTTATTACTATTATAATATATTTTTTTTTACCGTGACTTGACGCTTTTAGATTGGCAAGAATTGAAAAAGATCAGTTTCTAACGTAAGATTTTAGGAAACATCAACAGTCTGCATCCTTAAACTCAGTCACTCTCTCTCTCTCTCTCCCTCTCTCTCTCATAGAAACAATTTAACAAACCTCGTCAAACAATTTAACCATGTAGTATACTCTACCACTAACACAATAGTAACATATTTAAAATATGGACAAAAAGGTTCACAAGTATCTCTCTCGAAAGTCTTATCATACTTGGTTAGACGGTTGGCTTTCATTAAACTCACAAACATGAAAATACGATCAGAGTACTTTAATTACAAGTAGAACACCAAAGTCAATCATCAATAATTCACATTTAAAAAACAAACCCGGTTCCATTATTTCCAAGGAAAACCAAACAAACCCTCTTATCTTCATTTCTACTATATGGATAAAAGGGGGACCAAATATGACATTTCTCTTCTTTTATGTACACCAAAATCCTTTAAGAAACTACATGAAGGATAAAACATAAAATAAAGAGTCGGATTGATAATATGTGTTTCTGAATGTTTCTGAAAACTTGTTACCAATAGGATATTTTCCCTTTCGGTATTAAATCTTCAAATAACGAATAATAATTAAACGAAGACCTTCTAGAGGAGATTAGGAACACTGATCTGCCAGACCTTAACTTCGCAGTCCAAGCCACCACTATAAACCAAATAAGACACATCATGATCATGATCATCATCATCATCTTCCGAACCCCGATCAATCACAGCCGTTAAACACTTGACCGGTTCGGTGTGGCCTTGGAAGACAGCCAAACAGGAGTAACTCCTCTCAACGCCTCTCCAAACCCTCACCGTCTTATCAGCTGAGCCACTACACACCAAATCAGAAACGGCAGACAAACACAAAATAGCCTTGCTGTGTCCCCTAAGAGCTCCGAGAACAACCATGCCGTTTTGTCCTTCACCAACGTCCTTCCTTTCCCAAACGACAATGGACCTGTCGCTCGCGCCGGAGTACAAAACCGACCCGTCGCCGCTAATCGCCAGCGCATTGATCCCGGAGTTGTGCTTCTCCAATGTAGCCACCAAGGAGAGTTTCTTGTCCCCCAAGTTAATCCTCCTCCAAACTTTTATTTTCTTGTCGGTCGAGCCGGTGTACACGTGGCCGTCGGGCGAGGCTGCGACGGCGTTGATGGCGTCGTCGTGCGCGCCCCGGACGGACTCGAGGCACTTGAAGTCGGTCATCCGCCACACCTTGAGGGTCCGGTCCCATGACACTGAGTAGAGGAGGGACTCATCCGGCGAGAGGGCAAGCCCGGACACGGCGTCCACGTGGTGGACCCACGTGCTCTTCTTGTGGCGGCGGATGGTCACGTGGTTCCCCGGCAACAGAAGCTTCGCAGCGCGGTCACCGAGGGTCGGCAGCGTGGCGAGCCGCGTGTACTTGCTGTTGTTATTGTTACTATTACTAGTGCTACTGCTATTGCTACTGCTGCTAATTTTCCAGACTCGAATTTTGTGGTCCTGGTGCGCGCTAAAGAGCTTGTCGCCAGAGACGACAAGCGACTTCACCGCGCCGTTCCCCGCAGTTAGTACAACGTTGTTGTTGTTGTCGTCGTCGTTGTGGTGATTGTGATTATTCCAAAAGCCGATTTCTCTGTCGGAGGAGCCGGTGAAGACGATTTTGCCCGCGACCGTGATGGAAGAGATGTATGAAGTGTGGGGTGTGAAACTGGTGACGAGGCAGTAGTGGTGGTAGTTGGTTTCTTGGTGGCGGGATTTGGAGTGGGTGAGGGAAGGAACGGATTGGAGGCTTCTCTGAGAAGAGAGGTACGGAGCAGGTGTTTGATGATCATGATCTGGAAGAGGATGATGAAGATGATTTGGTTGTTGATGAGAATAGAAGCGATGATGGTGATAGGTTTGCTGGTGTTCCATGATTCCCATGTTGAGTGAGGGAAAGGAAAAGGGGGCGAAAGGGGGTTGAATATATATACCAAAAAAAAAAAAAAAGTTGGGAGTAAATGGACGGAAAGTGTACTTTTTGAGCCAAAAGATACAGTTGCATCTAAAGAAGGTGTTTTGTGTTGGCAAAAATGCTATATATGTGGTAGCTGCGAGGCTGGCTTAAGTTAACCTCGAGAGGTTAGCTTAGCGGATGAAAAGAAATGATTTCAAATAGAAACTCTCAAAATTAAAAAATGGTTTTGTGGGTAAATAGCATTTTTTTAAAACATTTTTAGATTAATTATATGAATTCCCTTTAACTATTGGTATATATCACATTGTCCTCCATATTTCTAAAATCATTTATCGTACTTCTAGTTCAAAATGTTCATTTTGTCTGACTCTATTATCAAATTAAAAGAGATACTGATGTGACATCCTATTAAAAAAATAATTAAATACTTTTTAAATATAAACCCATATAATTAAAACAATATTAATAAAAAACAAATTAATCTTAATAAAATAAATAAAAGTTTAAAATAAATAAAAATTTAAAATAAATAAAAGTTAAAAAAAATTGAAATAACCTAGCAATGACTTTTCCCGACCATCCCCCTTGCCAACAGACCCTCCATGGCTTGCCCCACTGCCACCCCGGATGATGACCCTAGCTCCCACTCCCTCCCTCCCTCCTTCCCTCCAGCGAAGAGACCATTGCATCTTGGGCCAAGCTTGCTAGACGGAGGTCTTGATGAGCTCGTTGACAAATTGAGAGATCAAGAGGCCAATCTTTTCACCATATTTTTAAAAAAAAAAATGAATAGATAAGAATGAAAACCCACTTGAAAGTTGTTTGAAATCAAGTTCCCTCCTTTTCCATACACCTAGATCTAGAAGGAGAGAGAGAGGGGGGTGGTCATTACCGCAAAGAATCCATCGATGATATTCTCTAACGCTGTGATGGAGCTTAGTCCACGAGTCGACCATTTCTACTCTAGCTTTTCGAACGAGTCGATGATCATTACCAGGGAAAATCCTAGCACTCCTCCCCCGTCGTGACTTGCCCTCTCTATTACTCCTATTCACCTTCCTCTGAGATCACGGAGAGTGAAACCCTAGTCTTCTCAATCCTTAATTTAGTGCCAACATTAGAGGAGAAGGACCAATTGATATGGAAATTGAAGACCATCAACATTGCCGACCAAGAGGATGGTGTGATTTCTCTGCATGACTAGGGTTTTGCTAGCCCTGAAGCCACTAGAAATAAATATTTATTTTATTAATTAAGGCTTTAAAATTAAAATTTTTTTTTGATCTTTAATGACTTGTCACGTCAGTTAAAATATTAGAATTATAAATAGAATTAGACGGAGGGGGCATTTTTAATAGTTTTATATAGATCAGAAGACACGATGAATGATTTTGCAATTTCAAAGACCAATGTGAAATAGGGTATATAGTCAGGGGGAATTCGTGTAATTAATCCAAAGATTTTTAATAAATTGCTATTTTTTAATAAAATTAAAAAAAAATAACTGTTTAAAAAAAAAAGACTAATAGTTGACATTATTAATCAATGATAACTAATATTAATATGTATTTTTTACTGATTAACTATAGTCTATCATCAATTGACTACGATTAATCATTGATTAACAATCATTTTCCTAAATAAAAAAAATTCCAGCTCTTTGTTTAAATAAGTATTTAATAATTGTCTATTTACCTAATTTTACACTTGAAAAATGTTTTAATTTCTTTAATAAATGAAAGCCATACATCCCGCATCATTTTATATTACTTTTATTATTATTTTTTTTTCACAATCTATAGTTGATAGCAATATGGTTTTTTGGTGGTATGTGAATACTAAATTTACTTAATATTGTCCTCTTTTCATTATTGGTAATTCGGAACTATAGTTGTAGCTGTTGTTCTTTTTCATGATATAAGGCTCAATTATCGCCAACTTCAAGGGCGGAAGTTCACTCCAGAGATGTGCACGAAATAATACTACTTATATTTATATTAAACCATTGAAAAATTAGTTTAAATTAGTTAACGGCTAAAATTGTAGTTTTTACTAATAACTAACAAAGACACATCTTATTATAAAATTTCTCTATATATTCATTTACTTTTGACTATAGGACAAGGCAAGGATGGGGCTTAGGTTTACAGGAGTGCAAATTCAATCTTGTTTTGTGGTAAAAGTAAATTATGTGAAAGCATAGATATAGCTTACTCCTAATTTAAAAATTGAGGTTTTGAGATCGATTACGATCACTTTCAATTTTTTTTTTTAAGTTACGAAAAAGTAAAATTATGTGGATACTTGTGAAATAATAGGTGGGTACGTATCACATATATAAAGGGAGTCAATACACCGTTATTCATCAGATCAGATTTAGCTTGTTGTCCTCTTGTGACTAGTTGAAATTTGTAATGCTATATTCATTAATACTATCATGAATGACATTGCATGATGTTGTCTTTACCATAATATTGTACGTGTTAAAATAATAACAATAAATGTTAAAGGATTCCAACAGGTTATATTAATAGGTATAATTATCAAGTGTTAAATTTGAAGAATTCTACAACGGAACACGAAAAGAGTCCTCTACCAAATAGACTAAATTATCTAAGAAATTATATATACTTTTTCATTTTTGATGTGTTGTGATTTTACTAAGATAAGCATTCAAAAACATTTATTATTAACATGATGTCCTATCATTAAAATACTTATTAGATTTTCAATCAATTTTGATTTTGTTTTTATACCTTTTGATTTCCAATGTAGTAGTGATATGATATGATATGTATATATATATAGAGGAAACTTGTAACTTTATTGAATACTGAAAATGTCAATGCGTAAAAGTGACCCCAATATTAGGAATTGAATCAAAATTAACCGGATCATCCGAAATAATAAAATATAAGCTAGTTAAAAAATGATCTGATTTTCAAGAAGCTTTAAAATGATAAGAATTTCTTTACGTATAAAAGTAGCCTAAAAGTACGCTGTACGTGAATAATTTGATAAAATTAGTGAAAATTTACACGAATAACCTCAAGATATCTTTTTATTAAAAAAAAAAAAAAACCCCTCAAGATACATATTTGCGGTCTTTTCAGTTTAGTAAAAAATAATAATAATCTACCAAAAAAAATCTGTTTTGAACTATTACATATCTCATACATAAGGTTTTATCAATTGTATTTATTTTTTGTTTTAATATAATGATAATGATTAGATTAGATATTAAACGACACATGCATTGTCAATAAAAAAAAAAAACTACATCTTATAAATTGTGGAGCATTGGATTTTTTTTTTTTTCTTTTGTGGATAAATTGGACCATTGGAATTTGGAATCGGTATTGTGCGCAAACAAAACGCATCCGTGTTCTGATAAGTCCCAACCTTTCTCTTTTCAATCCGAACTCACATTTTCTGTGTAAAATTTCTCGTCTTAAACTATGTCCAACCACTTATATCATTCCACCTCATAGAATAGAAAATAAATAAAAAAATAAATACAGTTTTTTTTATAAGATGACATAATTTAAGTGAGTAAATATAATTTAGATAGAAATTTTAGACAGAATATGTAGATTCTTTCAGTCCTTTGTGTTTTGGGCATCAGAAATCAGATAGTTTTTTATGAGGTTTTTAGGAGATGTTGCATGTCCTTATTTGATTGGTAAGTTCATTTAAATTTCTTGTTAATATATTCAATGAACGAATTCAATTTATTAGAAAAACATAGAAAAAATTAGTTGGGCTGTCATTTTTAATCTCCATTTTAAATAAGAAAAATATCTAAAATATCAATTTTAATTTTACTTTTTGAGTGTCAATTATTATATCATGTAAGTTTTTATTCTTCTATTAATAAGTATTTAAAATATTAATACATCAATTAATTATATTTATCAATAAAAAAATAACTCAATACTACATGAATTGTATTTAAAAGTTGATAATAAAATTAATTTATCTAATATTGCTATTTAAATAAATAACCGAACTTGTTTTTAACGCAAATGGTTGTTTTTTAACGAGATTTTATTGTGGTCTATACAATGATATAAATACCTGTATTGATTCATACACAATTTATGATGAACTATCAAATCAATTGTCGGTGGACTATCATGTAATCCAACAGTGATTAATTATATAAAAAAAAATGTGTCATTTTTTATATTAAAAAATACTTTAAAATGAATGCCATTTTTGTTATAAACCCCCAAATTCTATAATATAAAATGTCCTCCTGAATATATATATATACACACACATTATATATATATATTAAGGGTGGGTTCTGAATTTGGTATGATGTAATTAGTGATTGGATAAAAAAACTCGATATAGGAATTTATTAGAATTGAATCAAGTCCTCCTATCAAAAAAAGTAATCAGATTTAGTAAAAAAAAATCAGAAATCTCCCATAAAAAAAATACTAGGGACAAAAAATATTAAAAATGGTATCAGAAGGCAGATCCGAGCTTGCAGTGAAGTTATATTAATGAAGCTGTCACATCCAATTTCTCTTTCCACCTACGACTTTGGTTGCTATTTGATTAAAGTTCGAATTTATCACTTGTGGTCCCATATATATGACCACTCGTAGCGTGAGGCATGGCAGAAGAAAATTATATTAAACATAATCAGTCTTAACGTAAATGTTAGTTTTAGATAATTAACTTAACTAGAAAAAAAAAAGGCCAAAAAGGAAAAGAAAAACAAAAAAATCTTATAAGCAACCAAATACTATTTATGATCATTATAAGTTATGAAAATAATGCTTAACAAAAATTAGTGCGGGTTTAAATGAAAAAGATGGTGACTGATTGGATTAATGAACGAGGAAAGTGGGCAGAAAGATCTGGCATTTAAAGTAATAACATCAGATAAAGAAGCACATATTTGTAGCTAGACGATATTAAACTTTTGTGAAGCACATGGTTGATACACTTTTGGATTTTTGCATCTCAAATTATGATATATGTGTGTGTGTATATATATTTATAAGTACATTAGATATTATCTATGTATCACACATACATATATTACATGTACATATATTTTGCTAGCCTAGAAAAAAT
Source organism: Antiaris toxicaria (assembly GCA_035233585.1). Classification (NCBI taxonomy): domain Eukaryota; kingdom Viridiplantae; phylum Streptophyta; class Magnoliopsida; order Rosales; family Moraceae; genus Antiaris; species Antiaris toxicaria. Next base: position 8,285,796 of record CP141155.1, read on the forward strand.
ATATGTCTATGTAAAAATGACTCAACGATAAGGGTGTTCAAATTTGAAAAATTCCCCTTCGTGGCTGTTTCCCCTAATGGACAACAATTCCAATTAAGCAAGTTACTAAAAGCGTATATGATTTAAAAATTTATATATATATATATATATTATATCGCCTCATGATCCAACTAACTAGTGCATGTGCCTTTCTGGTAGGATTCATGCATATATTTTGCTTTTACAATTTTAATATAACTCTATATCAATTAAGAAAATGGAAAAGACTTAACACAATGTTTGCCTCAATATATGGGTGGCCTTCGATATAATTGTTAGTGCTTATAGAGAATTCAGTTAACTTCCTCTTCCTAAGAGTTTTAAGTGCCCTCAGTTTCCATACTGGATATTTTAAGTCCATTCCAGGTTGCAAAATCCATAAATATTTATAAAAAGCAAAAAAAAAAAAAAAAAAAAGCGCTTGACCAAGTCTGATGATTTGAAGTTTAATAATGGAGTCAAGGTTTCCATACTGTCATCACTTTCAAGAGCAGCAGCATTCATAATGCGAACAATCTCCTTTATCCCTGTGTAATTTATGAAAAGGCTCCCACATACACTATAAATATATATATATCATATAATGGTAGAAAGTATGTGTTAATGTCGATCAGCACTAGTGCACGTACCTTCTCCAATTGTATAAATGTCTTCAAGCTGACTCCATAATTAATTAAAAAGTTTGGATTGTAAATGGTTAATGTAGTTTAACTTTACTATGTTAATTATAAAGTTGACAGATATTAAAGTTTAATCCAAAAGGCCGTTTTGGAAAGTTTTTTCTAGTAATGTTAAATTATGTCTCCCACAAGTTTGATAATCTGGTGATGATAGAATAACTTGTTTATTAATACTAATTTTAATCTCAATTTTTTAAATATCAACTCATATGTCATATTTTTATCGATAAATGTTATTAATTAATATGTTAATATTTTATATATTTATCAATAAAAAAATAACAATTTGAATAATATATAAATTAATATTTAAAAATTGATATTATCATAATGTCTCTAACATTTTTCTTTCCTTAAAAACACCGTGGGGTTTGGGGAGCGATCCATGGATTTTGTGTGGCATGCAGGAGTGGATTGCCATACAACTTGCTGTTGCAGATGAACCTAAATTGTACTGCTCAGTACGCTTCGCTTCCTACGAGTACAATCCCACCGACACCACTTTATTCAAAATAAAACAGAAGTGTATATATACAAACTTAGGAGCTCAAAATTTTTATACTTCTTTTCTCAACTATAACATATGTATATATTTATTATTGTGTTTTTAATTTGCTACTTAGACTCTTATTTTGTTACTATTGTTATGTGTAATTTTTATGTCTTTCATAATGTTTTTAGTGTTACTTTTATATTTTGTTATTCATAAGATATCTACAAAAATAATTATAAGATAACTAACTACTTAATAATTTTAAGTTGTATAATTCGTAACATAACTATAAGATCAAATATATTATTAAATTGAAATAAGCTGTTCTACCTATATATATATATATGAAGTAATAAAATTTTCAAATGCCTTTAGCGATGTCATTGTCATTGTAATTTTACCAAAACGAGAGAGAATCAACAATGACAAACTGAAACAAGTTGTTGCCAAAAATAACCACGTTAAATATTTTGAAAGAAGGGAGAGAATTAATTAAATATGACAATTTCAAATAAGTCGTTGCTAGTGATAAAATGTCACGTTAAATTTTTTTTTTTTTAACAATTTATGACAATGTTAATTTTTATTTGTAATGATGACACATCATTAGTTGCTAAACTATTTTTATCAACAAAGATACAGATGTCATAGAAATATTATTAACGGTGACAACTGTAATATTTAGGAATGAGTTAAGGTCCTATTCTTTGTAATATACACATATAAATGATGACTAGAAGATAATATAGTTTTAATCGTAAAATTAATATTTTAATGATCTAATATGTCAATGCTAATATTAAAAATTTATAACACTACACATAAAACTGTTTTTAATTATAAATTATATCAATGAAAAATAAATTAAAACAGCTATATCTATCCGTAGGATAAAACTGCTTTATCATAGTGCCCTTGTTCGGAATGGTCACACACACACACACACAGTCCGTCAGACCTGTGTGCATGGCATTAATTATGTAATAGTCCTCAAGAGATGTCTAGCTAGCTGAAGTTATCCGATCGCAAAATTTCTATTTCTCATGTTCGTAAAGGAACCTTTTTCAGGAAGTTTATAACGAAAGTACTTTTGGTTAATCAACATGGCTGCAGCACATAATATAATGTCTATATTTCAATAAAAGATAAAACTGACTTTCTTACACTCGTACCCTATTTATGGTCTATCCATGTGAGACGGCCGAACTTTTGGTTTTATTTCTCTGCTGCACAGATCTTTTGTTTCACCTGAAGGACACAAAAATGGGGGTTTATTAAAAGCAAATATTAATATATCATTAAACTCCAGAGAAGAAAACAAAGAGTGGGTTTAACAAGGCCGGTGCGGTGGTGTCATAGCAGCAAGTGACATCTCTATTGTTTGTTAAGGGTTTAGTTATTTACGCGCACACTTTTTTTTTCTAAAATAACGAGATTGCAAGTTTGACGTGTGTAGGGACTAATAATGCTAATGAAAGGGTGGATTGCTCTCTTTTCGTATAATTTCCGTAGATTTTGAAAGGGATCTATGTTGAGTGAAAAATGAAGACGCCATCGATAAAAAAGAAAAAAAAAAGAATATATAGGTTCTACATACAGACAATACATATTATTTCCCTAGTTAGTGATGATCTTTAGCTTCAAACTTTCGGCCACCATACTAGCTAGCTAGAGTCCTCTTAAATAGTTGCTTTCATAAAGCTCCCTTTAGGATAGTGACTTGTGATCCTTATAATGCCGGACCCTCAACCAGGCTTCTTTGGGAATCTCTATAGCTTGCTAGTTTTATATAATGCAAAACAACCAAAATGATATTGACCTCAATATGCTGGTAGTTTCTGATTGGCCAACATGCAGGAAAAACCTTATTTATTTATTTATATATATTTATTTGGTAAAAAAAAAGTACCAAAATGGACAATTAACATTAATATACTTTTTTTTTTACATTACCAAAAGAGTTATATAAACATTAATAAGAATGTTTGTTAAGAGTCTTATAAGTATGTCTTATTTCTTTATAAGAATTGCTTAACTTTAAATCCATTAAACTTCCAAATGGATATGATGCCAAATGTGCAGCAAACACTTTTAGATGGCAGAGATGGTCATGGTTTATATCTATATGGATGTAACCTAAAGTTGGGGGTAGGCTATAATGAAGTTTCCTTGTTTCCTATAGTACTTTTTTGTATTTTGGACATTTTGTGTGTGGTTGATATAATGATTCTCATCTTGTCACTACAACATTTTTCTCTCAAACCCTTATAGATCTTTTTAGAATGCTTTGAAAATGGTTTATAAAAATTAAAACAATGGTAGAGATAGTTCTCTTGATCAATTTCTCTTTTCGAAAAACGAATATAGAATAACTGCCTTAATTATGTCGTAACCATTTAATTCGGATCCACATTAAAAATACATATATATGTGTGTGTTCACTTGTGAATTAAATATCCTTATCAATTTTAACATTATTTCTCACTACAAATTAATCTTTTTTTCAATTAATCTGAGTTGTGGCTGAGCCGATTCAAGCCATAATTAACTGATTAATGTCTAGAGACAGATTGACACTGAGACCCCATTAATCATCAGCTTTGCTCATTGAGTCTATGATTAATCAGAGGCAGACGAAAAGGACAAGCCAACTTGGTGATCTTATGGCCATGCTTAGTAAAAACATGTAGGGTTATTTGCTTGTTTAGTTTATGAATCATTATGTTATTTTGGTTCCTGAATTTATAATTTTGACAAATTAGTATGAACTTTTGATTTTTGAAACTTTTAATCCTCTACACTAACATTAATGAAAAAATGTTTGAAATTATATATGTGCACAATCATGTGTCAATTTCATAATAACATAAAATTTTACGTGCAAATAACGCTAACTGCAAAGTGTCATCTTTATTACCAATAAAATCCTTAAAACTACAACATTTTACAATTAACAATTTCTTTAAAATATTTAGAATATGGGTGCAATTATCTATGTTAAATTATAGAAATTTAGTGTTGGGGAATTAAATATTCATGGAATAGTTCGTTAAAATTTAAAAGTTTATGTCCCAAACTGATAGAATGTGTACATTTTAAGAATTAAACGGACTAATTACCCAAATATATTCCCTTTCAATTTCGATGTTTATAAATTACATACATATTCTCCCTTCCTCAATTTATGAAATTTATAAATTACATACAATTTCGTTGTGCAAAAGTAGGCGTTGAGAGTGAAAGTTTTGATTGTGTAAAATCAGCTTTTGGTAGGTCTAGTGAGGGACCATATTCCTCTCAAGGGTAATCAGGGAAAAAAAATGCAATATATTCAAGTGGAGGTAGATATTCATATCCAAAAAAAAAGCCTTACCCACCTCCTTTGGTTGCTACTTTCTACTGCATAGATCATGAATTAAGGGCTGTCTTCCAAAGGGTCACCAAATTGAAACGACCATTTTAATTATTGTATTAATATTAGTGAAAATTGACCAATATATATATATATGTTACGCATATGTAGATATTGGTACATAACTACGTATATTAATTCCAACTTGCTAGATTTTATCCATATATGTCTGTTGGTCTCAAGAACGACAATGGCAACTGGGTCAGCATGCATTAAAGATTTTTGTGCTAGAATGTAATGTTGTGGACCTTGACCCTAAACTTTCATTTTCACTTTCACTGTTGTTTGTACACGTGCTCCACCGTTAAAAGTTATTCCTATTTAGTCATCAATAGTCCTTGATCAACTCTGTTGACCCTAATCATTTATTTTAAAAATAGCCAAAAATATATATACATTGACTTTTTGTGTAATCCGGAAGTATGACACGTAACAGTGTTGGAGTCCAGTAAATCAGAAATATTATGGATATAACCGATGTTCAATATCATATGTTTATAAAAAAAAAAAAAAAAAAAAGCCCTTCTATATATATATTTTTTAAATAAGCTTCATATGTGTGTGTGTATGAGAGCCAAAATCTAGGGGTGTCCATTGTTTCCAAAATTTTATCAACAATTTGTTGTTAATCTTCGTCGAGCACTTGATTGGCCTGAGGTTAAAGAAGACTAGACACGGTGAGCTACACACAAAAACAAAAATGAAAAAAGAAAAAAACACCCTAGAATAGAGAGGGAAATGAGCTTGACAGTTGAAAAAAAATCAAAATTCAGACTTGCCCAATTTATCATGATCAATAATTAACTACTCACATGGAAAATCAGAAAAACAAGCTTTTGTCTTCCCCTCTTCCTCCAAACATGAAAAATTAATTTCAACTTTATGAAGTATGGAGAACTAAAACAAGCAAGTGGGTAGTTTGTTCTAGAGTTCCACATTTTTCTATATGTACTACTATTAATGTCGTCCTGTTTTAATATTATTATTGAAAAAAAAAAACCTTGAGAATAGGCGATTTAACTCTATATATTATTGTGAATAACATATAAATTATTATTAGGCTATAGCTACCTCACGGTATTATTGATCATTCTTGAGAGCTATAAAATGTTTGAATCATAATTTTGAATAATAATTTGAACATAAAATTAAAAAAAAAAAAAGAAAGAAAACATTGTAAAAAAAGAAAGGAAAATTATAGTAAATATGCCATTTTTAATGTGATTTGAAGGTAAATAGCATAATTTCAAACTTTTAAAATTTTATAACATATTCTATTTTGTATATATAAGATTACATTTTTACCCTTGTAAATCAAATATTCATTTCACCACCCTTCTCTTTCCCTCTCCATCTCTCTCTCTCTCTCTCTATATCTCCTCCTTCTCGTCCTCTCTCTCTCTCCTTCCTCAAGTGACGAGGACTATTATCATCAATAATGGACCACTCAGGAATTAGGAGCCAAGATCGTTGGTGAGTAGCACGCAGAAGACGGTGAGATTGATCACTCGAACACTGACCTGGAGCAACCTGCCCTCGTGAGGACTTGATCATGGTTTGTGCTACAACTTCGATTGCGGTTGAGGGAACGAAGATCTCACAGTGTTGGTGTAATTTGACTGTGAGATCGTGGTGGCGTTTCACCATATCCACACAAGTCTAACCAAATCTCGATGGAAAAGTGGTGAAATCGGAGCTCGAGATCTCCCTAGCAAAAACCAACCTCTTCCAGACAATGATAAAGTCCATGAGTTGATTTTGGCATGACAATGACAGCAAGTCCCTGACATGACAGGTGATCTTCAATTTGAAGACGACGATGATAACAACAGTACCTCTGAGAATGACGATGACAGTGAGGTATGGCAGTAGAGTTTTATTGAATTTAGGGTGGTTTGTGATTTGGGTTAATTTTGGGGTTAGGGTTAGGGTTTGTACAATTTTGAGACTACTTTGTAAAATCGGTAAATAAATAATTTACCAAAATCGATAAATTAATTATTTATGAAATTAATAATTTACATTGGTAAAATCAAGATTTTATAACTATTTATACCAGTAAAATAATAATTTATTAAATCAATAATTTACATAAATGAAAACAACTAATATTTACATGGTAAATAAATTATTTACCAAATAAAAAATGATTTACTAGTTATTATTTATTATAATTTACCAAAATCTATAATTTTTTTTGTTTACAATACTAAATATTACATTTACTCAGTAAATTATTGATTTATAAAAATAATAATAAAGGATTTAACAGTAAATCAAATATTTACATATAAGAGGTATTTTTAAAATTTTAGACTATAATAAATCATAATTTATTAAAAATATGTTATTTATTAAAAGTTCAAAACTTTTATATTATTTACTTTTACTCAACTTGGATTTTGATCAATTTCTCTCCTTTTCCTAAAAAGGAAAAAAGTTTTAGTAGTGGATTTAAACTTATGATCCAAAGAGGATTTGACCTCCGAGCAAAATATTTGTGTTGTGATGTTCTATTCCAAACCACCCAAATGTAAACTTAGCTCAAAACACTAATGGACTTATTTCTCCCTCCACATAATAAAGAAGTCCACTTGATTATGGACAATTTTCGAAATAGTCCTTGGCCTCTAATCCACACTAAAAGCTCCAGGTTCCAATCAGCTGAATGCTTAAGATATACTTTGTTATTATTATTACTTCTCACTATATAGTTGAAGTAACTAGTCAGTATCACATTTAATTTACTACCACCTGTATTGTATACATTCTAATCACTATAATTTATACAACTATAAAACTAAAAAAATAAAGCAGACACTTATAAAACTAATGATCTAGTATTACACGTCATTGGGATGAGATCTATTACTTTGACGACATATAAAACTTGTCGTTGATTAGGTGACAACTAAGTCGTCTTGTGTAAATTTCTCCTTCAGCAAACTTACATGTAGTTTTATTTTTTTAGAACAAGTCGAGTCGTTTAATTCTCAAAACAGAAAACTTGATGTCGTTTTTTATCAGAGTTGAAAAACGACTTGATGAAACGATCTCCTTGTTGTGACTGTTGCTTTTATCTAGGCATGAAGAACAACGTGTTGTTTTCTTGCATAAAGGATTGTGTCATTCATTATTTAAAACGACAGGTCTAGATGTTAAAAGCAATGTGCCTTTTCCTTCAAGAACTTCCCTTGCTTTATTAAATGACATGTCGTTTATTGTTGTTGAAAGACAACATGTAGTTTATTTTGAATTTTTGAGTGTCATCTTTTTGGATTAACGACATCTTCTTTTTTCTTAACTCTTATCCAATTTTGAAGACGCAGTTTATTGCGTAAATTAAACAAGTCAGTTTTTTTTTTTTTTGGCTCAACAACGACATGTCAAGTCATTTTTATCATACACACACACTTCATCACATCATGTTTCCTGGAGACAAAGACGACAAATTGCCCAAATTTTGTCGTCGTTTTAACTTACCTTGATGTCGTTTTTTTCTTCAAACAAAACTACATGTCATTTTAGTATACAAGAACGACACGTCGCGTCACTTTCACCAATTTCGTTTCCAAACAAACGACATCCTCTTTCTTTTCTTTTTTTAAACGTATGTAATCTCGTTCAAATGCTTGTTACTAGTTAATTCTTCTGTTATTCCTAACCTATATTCATTTTAAAAATCTTTATATTCTCCTCCCCTTCTCTCTCTCATTATTTTAATTCGTTTCTTATTTAATTTTATTAATATACACACATTTAAAAAAAAAAAAAAAACGGTTAGGATGGCTTGGCGCTCTTTTTGTCTGTTGTTGCCGGCCTTGAACTCTGTCCCATAGTCAACAACCTCCTTCTCCTCCAAGATACTCCCTGTCTCTTCCTTCATCACCTTCTCCATTTCCTCTACATTCCACACTCACTTCTCTTTCACATTCTCCTCCAAAATCCAATCAAATTTGTCTCCCCTCCAATGGTTATGGCGTCCAGCTCCTTTCCCGCCGTTTTTCTCACACTGGCATCCGTCCTCCTTCTCCTCCTCACCGCCTTCCCCGCCGCTCACCCTTCGACGCTCGGAGTCCGATACCTCTCGCAGCTTCTCGATACGCAGGATCGCCAGAGGGCTCCTCCGCGGCTCCAAGTCGCTGCAGCTCGCGGCGTCCTTCGCCGTCTGCTTCCTTCCCACTCTTCCAGCTTTGACTTCCAAATCGCCTCTAAGGTACTAGCTAGTATTTAAAATGGAAATCTTTTTTTTTTCTTTCTTTCTTTGTACTACAAGTTATTCTAATTGGCATGGTTTTAACTTTGGTAGGAGCAATGTGGCGGTTCGTCTTGCTTCATCATCAAGAATCATCCTTCCTTTCTTAGCCAAGGAGGCCCAGAAATTCTGTATGTTGTAAATTCATGCTCATTCATAAATCAATTTCACTTGGCTTATTAGTATATTAGACTTTGTGGTCCTTTAGGATTACTATTCAAATTTTCGTGGGAGAAAACACTATAGAAAACTTTTTAAATAGTATATAAAAACAGTCTTCAGAAGGTGATCCAAATACGGACTATATATTAATCATGTGATGTTTAATAGGATTATTGGGACTACTGGTGTGGAGATTTTGGCTGGTTTGTATTGGTATTTGAAGAATTGGTGTCGTTCACATATATCCTGGGACAAAACTGGTGGGGCTCAACTCTTTTCAGTGTTAAAAGCCGGGTTTCTTCCCCGTGTTAGTGGCGATGGTGTTTTGGTCCAAAGACCTATTCCTTGGAGCTACTACCAGAATGCTGTTACATCTAGCTGTAAGAGAAAGCTTCCAAATCTTTCATTTGGAAATTTGCAGGTTGGGTTGGGTTGATCCGACTAGTGGGCTCAACCCAATACAAACACGACCTGTGACATGAATTGTAACTAAGCGCTTCTGATTTCAAATTCCTATAATATTTGTTAAAAAGAAGCCACTGGATAACTCTGTGTTTTAGTTGTAGCTATTTTTTTATACGTTGTTTTGTTTTTGGAAGATTCTTTTGCCTGGTGGGATTGGAAAAGATGGGAGCGGGAGATCGATTGGATGGCTCTCCAAGGTATCAATCTACCGCTTGCATTTACAGGGCAAGAGGCAATTTGGCAGAGAGTGTTTCAGGCAATTCTTTTTCGATTTTCTGCTCAATTTTACCTTTATCCATGTCAGAATTGTAGAAGCAATTCACTAAGTCAAGCTCACTGCCTAAGAAAAAGACGACTTAAGTAGTACCCATGAGTCATTTATTGTTATGCCTCTATTGATGCCTATTTTGATGGTTTATTCTTTGTCATCGACAGAAATTTAATATAAGCAGTTCAGATTTGGATGATTTCTTTGGAGGCCCCGCATTTCTAGCATGGTCTCGTATGGGAAATTTGCACGGGTGAGTTACTATATCCTGTTATACAAACTGAAGGATCGCTGTGGATATTTTAGTCCCTTTCCATTTGGGATTGATTCTGTTGAGGTGCTTTTGATTTTTGCATAAATTTTCGGGTACAATTCTTTTTGGTAAAATAACCTTAAAATAATTGGCAAGCGATTTTGAGAAGTTAATAAAAGACACTTTTGGATTATGATTGACACAAAAATCAATAAAAGTGATTCTCGAAAGTATAATCAATCTCATGCTTAAGAGCACCTTTCTTTTTATCTAATGCATTATGATTTCCGATGAAAGGGTTAATGTGGTATTAGTTTTCTCTTGTCCACGAATTTATCTTAGGTGGGGTGGACCTTTGCCACAAAGTTGGCTTGATCAACAGCTGCTACTGCAGAAGAAGATACTTCGACGGATGCATGAACTTGGAATGACTCCAGGTACTATTCCCCAACATCTTAATCTACTCTCTGAACCTCTCGGGGGGGCTGAAATGTTGCATACTACATAAGTATGGAAACAAGAAGTTAGATAGAGAACAGTGTTTGTAATTCAATCTTTGAATTGCGTAACTCCTGGTTTGGATTTAAGATTATCCTGTTTTTGTTTCTGCGCTTCAGTTCTTCCAGCCTTCTCCGGAAATGTTCCTGCAGCACTAAAAACTAGATTCCCATCAGCAAAGATAACACGCTTAGGAAACTGGTAAGTACTAATAATGTGTTAATTAATTGAACTTTTGACACATGCCATATATTTCAAGGATCTTGAGTCTTTAATGGCTCTCTAAGTGTAGTTTTGAGGAGTAAAACTGAAAGACAGAAATTAAAAGATAGTGCACGACACTTGATTTACATGTTTATCTTCCCGTTACAGGTTTACAGTCGACAGCGACACTAGATGGTGCTGTACTTATCTTCTTGATGCAACCGATCCATTGTTCGTCGAAATCGGCAGAGCATTCATAGAACAACAGCGTGAAGGTGACTGTTCAGATTCCATACAAGATCAGCATGGTGCTATATATTCATGTCTTCTAATAGTTATTTTTCTAATTTCTTGAGTTGGTCGGTTGCGGTTTGCTTGTTTTGGCAGAATATGGAAAGACCGGCCACATTTACAACTGGTAAAGCTTTCCTAATTTCTCTTCCTATTGAAGAAAAGTACTTAGAAAGAAGAAAAAAGGGTGGTAATTAGCACTCTTAAAAATCTTCAACTAGAAGTTAATGCAAGATTTTTTTTTTTAATGATTTATTCAACCTGTTGCAGTGACACTTTTGATGAGAATACTCCACCTGTGGATGATCCTCAGTACATTTCTTCTCTTGGAGCAGCAATCTTTAGGGGAATGCAAAGCGGAGACAATGATGCCGTCTGGCTAATGCAGGTATTAAAAAATAATAATAATAAACCTCTGAATTTTCAAATAATTTATTGTATTAGTCGCAACTTCTGTGTTCTTATTTTTAATTTTGATCTTCATTCTATTTTTGTAATATCATAGGGATGGCTATTTTCATATGATCCATTTTGGAGACCTCCACAAATGAAGGTTATATTCCTTTTTTTTTTCCCCCTTCATTTGAACTTATTTTATTTCTTTTTCAAAGAATCAGATCTGACTCACTAGCATTTAAGTTCCAATCAGGATGAACTTTAAAGCCAAACATGTAAACAACTGGATTTCTATTCCTTGTTTGATATTATCTTATGGCATGGTCAGTAATGTAACGTATTGATTTTAGGCACTTTTGCATTCTGTTCCCTTGGGAAAGATGGTAGTTCTTGATCTGTTTGCTGAAGTGAAACCAATATGGATTACTTCCGAGCAGTTTTATGGTGTCCCTTACATCTGGAAGGTCATCGTTCCAATCCTGTTTTTAGTGAAACATTCTTATTCTCAGTGTTTATCTCTCATCTGCTGGTGTATTCTGATTTAAACAGGTGTATGTTACACAACTTCGCAGGAAACATCGAGATGTATGGCGCCTTAGATGCAGTAGCATCGGGACCAATTGATGCTCGCACCAGTCAAAACTCAACAATGGTAAGTTTATTCACGCGAATCTTACCTTTTGGTTTAAAAAAGAGAGACTAATTTGGATAATTTATTCCTTCTTTTTCTATGTAATTACTTGCAGGTTGGAGTTGGTATGGCCATGGAAGGCATAGAACAGAATCCTGTCATTTACGATCTCATGTCTGAGATGGCTTTTCACCACAACAAAGTTGACGTCAAGGTAATACTTGGGATTTTTTTTTTTTTTAACTTAAATCCTCTAAGCATTGCATATTCTGCAAGCCTTTATTTCTTCTTGGTATCGTGCAGTTAAAAACAAATTTTATCCTGCCCCCATTTTCTTTAAAAACCGAAATCCCCTAAAGCTCGATCATTTAGTTCCTCAACTCGTATTTAACTCCCATCACCGACCCCGCTTTAGGAGCGTGACATTGTAGACAGTCATAATGCAGCCAGTTGAATACATTTCAGGCTTGGATCAATCTCTATCCGGCTAGACGTTATGGCCGAACGCTTCCTTCTATACAAGATGCTTGGAATATTTTATATCACACTGTATACAATTGCACTGATGGAGCCAGTGTAAGTGCATCTATTGCCTTTAGCCTAGTTTTGAGCCTTTGAAAAGAAAAACAAAAAATAAAAAAGAAGAATGTTTGGACTAATGGCATTGATGCTATGAGAACAGGACAAAAACCGGGACGTGATTGTGGCATTTCCTGACGTTGATCCGTCCTTCATATCAATTCCCCAAGAAAAATTTTCCCGCTATGGAAAACAGTTGTCCAGAAGGACAGTAATAAGGGAAATTATTGAGTCGTTTGAACAACCTCATCTATGGTACTCAACTTCTGAAGTGATACATGCGTTGGAACTTTTTCTTAAATGTGGAGATGAACTATCTGGAAGTAACACGTACAGGTAATAAGGAATCATCGATGTTATCTTGTCCTCATTTTCTCTGTTTTTAAGAAATTTCGAATCCCGTTATTAAACAGAAAGGACCTGACTTAATTCTACTCAAAAAAATAAACCAAGCTTTCACTTCTATCACAATGAGTCTAGAACCGCATAGATTATCCGCCAGGCAGTCTACAGAGAATCAAACCCTGACGCATCATTGCTATATATTTTGTTTTCATATATCTCAACCTTAACTTTGATAATTTCTCGTGTTACTTTTCACCATTTATAGGTATGATCTTGTGGATCTGACTAGACAAGTTTTGGCAAAATATGCAAACCAACTGTTTTTGGAAATCATAGAAGCATACCACACGAACAATGTTAACGGAGTGACACGCCGGAGCCAGAAGTTTTTGGAGCTGATGGAGGATATTGACACACTTTTGGCTTGCCACGATGGATTTCTTCTTGGACCTTGGTTGGAAAGTGCGAAGCAACTTGCTCAAAATGAAGAACAGGAAAAACAGGTTTTGGTTCTCCCTGGACTTTCACCCAAAGAAGTGTTTGACTAATATGGAACTTTTAATAAATTATTTTCAATCTGATCATGCAATTCACAATGCAGTTCGAATGGAATGCAAGAACTCAAATAACCATGTGGTTCGACAACACAGATGACGAAGCAAGCCTGCTTCGCGACTACGGTACAATTAGAACATATAATTAATGGATTTTCGTTTTCCATTAGAAAAATAAAATACTTTTGCATAAGCTAGTTAATTTGGTAAAATTTATGGATGAATTTCTTTAACATTATGCCCCTTTTTCACAGGAAACAAGTACTGGAGCGGGCTTGTACGAGATTATTATCGCCCTCGAGCGGAAATATACTTCAAGTTCTTAATCAAAAGCTTAGAGGAGGGCAATAGATTTCAGTTGAAGGAATGGAGGAGAGAGTGGATAAAGCTCACAAATGATTGGCAAAGCAGTAGGAATGTTTTCCCCGTAAAAGGTGTTGGAAATGTTGTCAACATATCAAAGTGGCTTTACAACAAGTACTTGCAAAGCGTTGACATACAATCACTGAAGGAAGCAGCTACTACTAAGCATGTTGTGTAATTTTCTTGGACAGGGAAATCATATGGGTACTTCATCAGATTATGTTTTGATATGTTTGCCTTTGAATAATCACAAAATTTTTAATTTGGAAAGACAAGTTACAACTTAACAACTCAATTTAGTATATAGCAGCCAAAACTAAAGCTCATATACATGAGAACACCACACAAAAATGTTTTCAGAAAGAAAAATAAAGAGGAAACATAAATATATTTGCGAGTAGCATAAGTATAAAATATGAAAGAATAAATCACACAAATCTCGTAATGGATCTTTATGAGTCCCACAACAATGAGCAATATAAAATTTGGACTCGCTTTAGCAACTAGTAAGTGCAGTTAGCATTCTTAAAAAATGGAAGAGATTACAAAGGTAAAAGAACCTTTTCTTTCTTCAAGGTATGTTCCAATTTTGTCGGGGTGAAATACAAATGCTTGTAAAGGACAAGATCGACATTTGGTTTTATGGTTAGACATAGTAGTAAAAATAAAGTATGAACAAAATGCCAATGACGCTGACAGAGACTTGATGTAGGCTTAAACATGGTGAAGAGTACGTATCTTTGTCAAGGACAAAAGTAGATGGGCCATAAAAGTAAAGAATTATATTATCGAGAGAGAAAACAAAATGATTCAGGCATTGCCCTCAGTCATGATGTGGGACTTGCAACTATCTTAGTATTCAAGATTTCGATATTTTAAACTACTCGACTTTTTTTGTTTTGTTTTGTTTTTTGATTGCTGAGAGTATCCCCAACTTTAAAATTTTATTGTTAAATGCCAAAACAACGGGAATTTATGATTTCATTGAAAAAGGCATATTGTCTTTTGGAAATCATTCTTGCTTCTTTTCCAAGTTTTTGAAATAACGAAACATAGCACCAAGTCATCAAAAGTATTTCTTTCATAACATAGAATAAGATGAATGAAAGAATGTTTGACTCTTTTTTCAAAACCACCAACACTTCCTTGAGGATATCGTTTCCATGTTCTTATATTTGTATATTTTAGTATATCTTTTTCTTTTCTTTTTCCCTTTCGCAAACTACTTAAGATCAACCATATCAGTTCCAATAAAAAATTCAAAGAGAGAATTGATTTCATTTGCAAGTTAATTGAAATTCACTTGGATGTGCCGCAAGAAACTTCAAGCGACTCCTTAAGATGAAGTGATGAAGAGAAAGTAGAAAGTGCTATCATGGATTCAAAAAGTAGAGTAAAATGAATGACTACATGGGGATTCTATCAGCTAAAAAAAATTAGTATGGTGATCCATGTAAGTCATTACCTAACGTTAGCAAAAATAAATAAAAAATAAAAAACCTTTGGACCTCTTAACAATTAATCTAAAAAGACTGCTTACCAATACTATTGTTTTATGTTGTAAGCTAGTTGACACTCTTTAATATTTAAAAAATTAACATTAATCATATGAACTTCCCGACTGCATCTTATTTCATATTGTTCTCAAATTATATAAAACTATTCACTGTGTCCTTAATTTACATAAAATCGTTTAAAATGCTCTTTTTATGCAATTTTTTATTTTTTTGAATGAATCGTTAACGTAATATGTTATTAAAAATAAATAAAAGATATTTTAAAATTATACACTTTAATTATTAATAAAATATTAATAAAAATTGATATAAAATAATAAATTATTAACATTAAAAAAAAATTCTTCACTCTCTTTCTCGCTTACACCTTCCTATTGCAATCCAACGGGAACCTGAAAAAAATAAAAAAATTTCTCTTCCTCTCCCTTACCGGTCTCCATCCTCCCTCTCTCCCTCGATCCTTCACGCCCCCTCTTTCTTCCTCATGATCTCTTTCACCTTATTCTCTCTCTCTCTCTCCCCTCCTCTCTGTCTCTCTAGTCCCTTTCTCTCTCTCCCTCTCGATCGTTGTCGGTCCCAGCTGCTGCCTTCACTAAGCTTGTTGTCGCTAGTCGCTGCCTCCTTGAGCTTGCCCAGTCGCACTGCAGCCTAGCTGAGCTCACTACACCACAGTCCCAGTAGCCGGAGCTTTCTCCACCAATGGAGAAGGGCCTTCGTCCATGCCAAGATCTGCAAGATCTTCATGCCGACTCTCCACTCCACCATGACTGAGGGCAAGATTGTTTCTTGGATTGAATTCGATAAGGCCGACATGGACGTCAGCAATGAAGGTCAAACAATATCAAGGGCACCTATAGCAGAAGAGACAACAAGTGGAAGAAGGCCTGATCTACCTCGCTACCCCTAATTTCATATCTATAATGTCTAAAAAACAAAACAAAAAAATCAAATCTTTTCAAAATTTTTTTTTATAAAAATTTGAGATTTTTTTTTATTTGAAAAAGATAAACCCTAGGCACGGGTTGTTGGTGGTGAGGACTAGAGAGTGAAGAAAAGAGTGAGAGAAAAATATTTTTTAATTTATTTTTAATTAAAAATTAATATTTGTTTTTATAATCAGATTTTATATTTTAAAATATTTATTTAATTTTAATGAGGTGCTTCATAAGTAATTCATGATTCACAGTTTTACAATTACATAAATAAGGTAAATTAAAATATATAATCTCAAAGAATTTGTATAATTAATTAAAAAAAAAAGATGTGATTAGTAGATTTATGACGGTCTTTAACTAACATTATATGTATCAACTCTTTCACCAATTTTCTAATGCAAACTTAGGCTTTGTTTGTTAAATATATTATATTTGCATTACGTTTGAATGTAATGTATTAAATGTAGTTTATATTTAGAAGAAAAGAAGAAAGAGATAGGATATGTGATATGATTAGTAAAAATAATAAATAAAATAAAATAATATATAGTGATTGTATTATGTTTAAAATATGATGTGATTGGTATTTAAATAAAATATTTTTGTATTTGGGTGAAAATTACATTACATTTGAATACAATGTAAATGTAATGTTGTCACCAAACGGGGGTTACACCCTTATTGCTGTTTTTTCCCTATCATGTGAATTTATATTAAAAAATTAATAAAAATATCAACTTTAACTCACTGTAGATGATTGAAAAGTTGGTCCAATTAAGGGTTACATTATATTTGAATACAATGTAAATGCAATGTTATTACCAAAAGGGGAGTTACACCCTTATTGCTGTCTTTTTTCCCTATCATGTGAATTTATATTAAATAATTAATAAAAATATCAACTTTAACTCATTGTGGATGATTGAAAAGTTGGTACAATTAAGGGTTAAATGGTTCATGAGTTGAGTCCGGAATGAAATGAAATTTTAAATCGAAACTGATTGACTTAATTATAATTTTTATTAATTAAAAAAAATAAAATTAAAATAAAAATTTTAAGTCCGACATTGTAAACCAAACGGGGTTTAACATTACTTTAGCTTGAGAAAATTCTTTTAAAATATCCTAATACTATAAGGCAAATTTTAATATCCATCAACATGTATAACTCCTTATATTAAGGCCCTAATACAACATAAAACTTTAGAAGATTAATTAGAACGAATTTTTCCAAAAAACATATATTGAAATTTCCCTTTTTTTTTTTTTGTTTGTTTGTTCGTTACGATGAAACAAGAGAGAGTAACTATATGTATCACGAGAAAACCAGCCCCTCAGGCCACCAAATGTTATGGTGAGCCCCATCGCCCTCATGGCCACTGGCCACAGCTGTTGTGTGTCAGGTTTGGATTCATTATTTCTGACCCCCTAAAACGCATCTCCCTCTTTAACTTTTTCCCGGCCAAAGTTTCAAATGCCACTTTTTTCCGATAAAATAAGGGTCATTGTAGGAGAGTATGTGAGATATATATATATATATTTTTAGATTTGGATAAAAATTTTTTTAAATATATTTAAAGTAAAAAACTAAAATTTAAAAATTTTATTTAAAAAATATTAATATAAATTTTATTTTATTTTTCTTAAAAATTTATATAATTAAAAATTCATTACATTTAAATTTATATATATAAGATTGTGAATTTTTAAAATTTAAATATATATAATAAAATATAAAAAAATCTTAAAATATTTAAAAACACTTCTAGAGTTAAAGGGGTGGTGGAAAGGGGTAAAAAAATGTTTTTAAAATAATTTTTTTAGTTTAATATTATTTTTTATTATTTATATCTTTAAAGTATTATAATAAATTTTAAATTTTAAAAAATCATAAATTTATATATATAAATTATAAATTTTTATAAAATATAAAATTTTTTCATTTTAAATATTTTTTTCTCAAATATATTTTTTAAAATAATTTTTTGTCAACTTGAAAAAACATCTCGAAACACCTGTTAAAAAAAATCAATTCTTTAACCAAACCCAAAAAAAAAAGACTTTTACCACTTAACTATCTTGTTTACTTGTACTCTCTCTGACAATGTGACACGTATACATCTGTATGTCTTCTTCTGACATGTTGATAACGTGGCATGATCTGACGTTGAACTGGATAATCTTACTTCCAACAGACGAGAGTATCCAGATGAATTTGTAGACGAGGGTGTGGGGTTTATAGTTTTGAATATTTTGAAATCTCAGATGTATGGACAACGGCTAGTCTACTTCTCCCTCAAAATATAAAAAAAACAAAAAACTCTTACACAACTTTCAAAACACTTTCAAAAGTTTCCCTGTCTTTGATCTTTCACGCTTCTCATGAAATACGGGAAAAAGTTTTTTTTTTTTTTTTTTTTGAACTTCTCTCTTCACGCTTCAAAAAAAAAAAAAGTAATATTGTTTTTGTTAGCTTTTTGGTCGTGGCAATACTCCATACCATCTCAACAAACCACTCACCACACTCATTAGTACTTCTCTCTCATCACATTTTGTCTCTCTCTCTCTCTCTTCTTTTCATTCTCTCTCTAGCTGAGTGTGCACTTCACTGTGTGAGTGACTGAGTGAGTTCAAAAAAAAAGGAAAGAAAAGGAAAAAAAAAATCCATTTTGGAAGAGAATGAAAATGAAAATGGGCATTTTGCTTTGGATTTTCTCAGTGATTTCAGTGGCAACCCATTTCTTCTTCTTCTGCTCTCTTGCTCTTACCGAAGATGGTATTTAGAACAAAACAAAAAAACCCTCTTAATTTTTCTTCTTCCTTTTTTTCTCAGTGATTTTCATTTTGCACAGTGTTTTTCTCAATCTTGAGCATGAGAGTTTCCACCTTTGGTATTGAAGAAGACTCAAAATACTCGTAGTTTAAATACAAAAAAAAAAAAGATAAAGATAAAGAAAACTTTTGTTTCTGCACTTGCAAAATCAGTCATATGGGTTTTAAAGTTTGAATTTTTTTTTTCCTAATATTATTTTCCAGGTATTACATTATTGGAGATGAAAAGCACTTTAAATGACAGTAAAAACTTCCTAATAAACTGGCAAGACACGGAGGAATCTCCTTGCAAATGGACTGGAATCTCTTGCCATCCCCAAGACCAACGAGTCAGTTCAATGTAAGCTTTACCCTTTCTTCATTTTATTTTTTTTTTTTAGTTTTAAAATTTAGTTAATTTGTTCATTCCAAAGCTTATAGATTTGTATTGCGTTCTTATTTTATTTATATTTATTTATTTTTTTCCAGTAATCTTCCTTACATGCAACTTGGAGGGACCATATCTCCTAGCATTGGTAAACTCAGTAGATTACACAGACTGTGAGTCAAATACCCACCTCATAAATACTGCTATATTTTGTAAAATTTCAGCTGAAAATTTACTACAGATTTTTTTTTTTAGTATTTTAAATATTCTATGCCTTTTATTTTGAATGTGAAACAGGGCACTTCACCAAAACAGCTTGCATGGGAACATTCCAATTGAAATTACAAACTGTACTGAGCTAAGAGCCTTGTGAGTCAAAATAATATCTTTGTTACTTTTGTATTTGTTGTGTCTTTATTAATTAATTAATTAATTTATTTTTGTGACAAACCCATGTTAGATATTTGAGAGCCAATTATCTCCAAGGAGGCATCCCATCAAATATTGGAAACCTTTCTCATCTTACCATCCTGTAAGTTAATTGTATTGTTAATTTGGTCCCTCAATTTATTCTACTTTGGGCTATTTTTATTAAGAAATCTCTAGTTTTTGGCTTGTTTTGTGTTGATGACATCAAAATTAAATTGTAGGGATTTATCAAGCAATTTGCTAAAGGGAGCAATACCTTCATCAATTGGCCGCCTTACTCGACTACGTTCTCTGTAAGTTGTTCTTGAATTGCATTACTACCTTAAGATTATGTGCTTTTGTTTAGAAAATCAACGGCCAATATTAATTTGTATAATGCTAATTTTCCTCAGGAACTTGTCCACCAACTTTTTTTCTGGTGAAATCCCAGATATCGGAGTTTTAAGTACTTTTGCAAGCAATGCGTGAGTTTTCTTTTTGTTATTCTACTAAAATTTCTGCATTAGGAGGTTTCTATTTGTTTTTATGTGAGCTTTTGTGTTTACAATTTAAGAAGGCACTCATTCGTAAAAACAAAACAAACATTTGCAAAGGTATAAGAAGGTTAAAAAGAGTTGGAGAGCTAATTGTAGAATGCGTTACAAGGACTAGACATTCTGCACTTACTTTTGTGAAAGCTAGCTTCTGAAAGTTTCTTTGATTATTCAGGTTTACGGGTAATTTAGATCTTTGTGGACAACAAGTGCACAAACCTTGTCGGACGTCACTTGGATTTCCTGCAGTGCTACCTCATGCCGAGAGCGATGAAGCAGCAGGCAAGTTTTGGTCCGTTTGTTGGATTTGAAAATTTTTTGAGAAGTTTGATCTAACCTTAATTTTGTTTTCCAAATTTGTATGTGTAAATTTCGCCATGCTAATTTGTGGTGCATTCACTTTTATGGATATCTGCAGTACCTAACAAAGGAAGATCATCTCATTACATCAAAGGATTGATGATTGGTGCAATGTCCATACTTGGCCTTGCTCTTGTTGTCCTCCTTTTGTTCCTTTGGGTCCGTTTGTTATCGAAGAAAGAAAGAGCAGCTAAGAGATACTCTGAAGTTAGAAAGCAAAAAGTTCATGAAGCAAGTAAGCTTTGTTCTTCTCACATTTTATAGTGTTTCTCTGCTATCTATATATTCCTGCTAAAATGTTTTACCTTTCAACAGGCACGAAACTGATTACTTTCCACGGTGACCTTCCATACCCCTCATGTGAGATAATCGAAAAGCTGGAAGCACTAGACGATGAGGATGTTGTTGGCTCTGGTGGGTTCGGTACTGTGTACCGGATGGTCATGAATGATTGCGGAACATTTGCTGTTAAAAGGATTGATAGGAGTCGCGAAGGATCCGATCAAGTTTTTGAGAGGGAGTTGGAGATATTGGGTAGCATCAAGCACATAAACTTGGTGAACCTTCGAGGTTACTGCAGGCTCCCAGCTTCAAGACTTCTTATCTACGATTATCTTGCCATGGGCAGTTTGGATGATTTCTTGCATGGTAAAAATAAAACAATTATTTCACATGAGTTCTTGATTTATACCCTAGGTTCTATTGCACGGAAAAGTTCTATTGCTTACTGGAGTTGTTGTTCTTCATTTTTACCAGAAAATGGGCCGGAAGGTCGATCTTTGAGCTGGAGTGATCGGTTAAAAATAGCCCTTGGTTCAGCTAGAGGATTATCTTACCTACATCATGACTGCTCTCCAAAGATTGTGCATCGTGATATAAAATCCAGCAACATTCTCCTTGATGAAAACCTGGAGCCCCATGTATCTGATTTTGGTCTGGCAAAGCTTTTGGTTGACGAGGATGCCCATGTCACTACCGTGGTCGCTGGCACTTTTGGTTACTTGGCACCAGGTCTGTCTGTCTGTCTCTCTGTCTGTCTGTCTGTCTCTCTCTCTCTCGAATGTATATAGCTCCTTTATACTATTTCATGTACTCTAATGTAGTTACTGACTTGACTTTTATTGCAGAGTATCTTCAAAGCGGTAGAGCCACCGAGAAGTCAGATGTGTATAGCTTTGGAGTGCTTTTGCTTGAGCTTGTCACTGGAAAGAGACCAACTGATCCATCTTTTGTAAAGCGGGGCTTAAATGTCGTTGGCTGGGTAAGGTTTCCTACCATTTTGGTTCCTTTCTCTTAAAAAAATAAAAAAAAAGAGGCTTTATATACCTCGTTTATTTATCGCATTGCATTTATATTGCGTTTAAACGTAATACAATTTTTATTTAAACATAAGAGTATTGCATTCAAATATCAATCACATTACATTTTAAATCCAATGCAAGCATTATTCACCATTATATTTTTTCTATTAATTTTACCAATCACATTACATACTCTCTTTCTCTTCCCTTTCTCTTTCTTTACTTTTATCAAGCACATCACATACAATACAATTCAAATATTTTTCATCCAAACAAACATTGTATTTGAATGTAATATAAATACTTTTCATCTAATCATTTACAGATGAACACGCTACTGAAAGAACATCGGTTGGAGGACATAGTGGATAATAGGTGCAAAGATACAGATGCGGAGACTGTTGAAGCAATTGTGGAAATAGCCGCCAGTTGTACCGATGCAAACCCAGAGGATCGGCCTTCGATGAACGAGGTGTTGCAGTTGTTAGAGCAAGAGGTCATGTCGCCTTACCCAAGTGACTTCTACGAGTCTCATTCGGATTATTCTTGAGAACAACTTGCTGCTGAATTTCTCCCCATCCTTGTGAGTGTTTTTTTTTTTTTTTAATTTTTTTTGGGCCCCTTTCTTGGGGGCTTGTAAAAAGTGAAATGTTGTCCTAGAAAAAGGTTTGCTTTGAAATGGTTTCTCGCATTGTTCCTCCAAAACCTGAGGGGGGTAAACTTATTGTTGATTATTATGCATATGAGTTTAGAAGCCTAAAGTTGTTATCCATGTTTCTTTCAGAACTAGCTTAAATTTACCGAGTAAAGTAATTAGAAATCTTGTGGAATTATTATTGTGGATATAGGTATAGTTTAGTAGTAATGCTACACCGAGTCTCGTAGGGAGGGTTCGAATCCCCAATTTATTATTTATTTAGGGGGCGTTTGGTAAACTCATTGCATTTTTTATTGTATTTGAATGAAATTTATTTTTTGAATGTTGTATTTAGTTGAAAAGTATATATTTTGTATTTGAATGAAATATGTGTTTGGATGAAAAGTATTTTAGAGTTAAAAAGTTGATGTGATTGATAAAAGTAGAGATAAATAGTAGAATTAAAAAGTTGACGTGATTATTTTAAAACTGTTTTGAATAGTAATTGTTTTCGTAGCACTGTTACAAAATTTGTGTTTGGTATAAAATTGTATTGCATTTGAGTAAAATTAAAATGTAATTTTTTTACCAAAATTGCCAAACGTCACCTTATTTTGAAAAGAAGTCTTCTGGGAATTGCCAAGAAAAGTAGTTTTGACTTTGTATTGCTTACCTTTGTTTGAATTTAAAGGCTTAGTTTAATAAATACATTGTATTTATATTATGTTTAAATGTAATATATTGAATTTAATTTATATTTAGAGGAAAAGTATTTGTATTGTATTTGAATGTAATGTGTATTTAGATGAAAAGTATGTGAATTGTATTTAAATAATAAATATGTAATATGATAAGTAAAAATAAAGAGAAAAAAGAGAGTAAAAAGGAGCATATGATGGGATTAATAAAAATAATTAAAAAAAATAAAATAATAAATAGTGATTATATTGGATTTAAAATATAATGTGATTGAGATTTAAATATAATATTTTTGTATTTGAATAAAATTATATTATATTTAAATAGAATATTAAAAATAAATAGAGGTTAAAAATGAACGAACAAATACAGTGCTTTTATCAATCTCATTAAATATGACTAATTTCTATTAAACAAGTAAATGACTATTTGGTCTGCTGTTTTATTATTTTGGAATTTTAGTTAGGTCGTGTTACATCACGTGCAAAAAATAGAAAAAGAAAAAAAGAAACGAGTATTACAAAACGACATAATCAGTAATGACGACGACATCTCATGCAAAAGACTATTTGCATTTAAAACGACAACAGTTACAGAAACGACATCCCCGTGAGGGGGCGATGATTGAAAACGGATAAAAAAAATTCAAAAACATCTATTTTCTAATGTGTGGTACATATTTTTGTTATCATCAAGTAAAAGGAAAGGCCGCGTATGTTGTAATTACTGATTATAAAATTAAAACATCTCTCTCTTTCTCCTCTAAAACGGAAAGTCATAAACGTTATCGCCTCAAAATTCCAAATTCCTAATTCAGTGAAGTATATTGATATTTTTAAAAAGATTATTTGCTACCTCCTACATGACTTATGATTTTTTTTTTTAACTTGAGATAGAGAATTTAAATTTTATATATTTAGGTAGAGTTTAATGTGATATTATTATTTATTAGAACGTGCAATTACACTAATGATTTTATGGGAGCTTGCAAGAAATAAATTTATTTTAAACGTGAGCAGTTGAAAAAATTATCAAAGTTCGAAGCTATTTCAACAGAAAAACAAAATGTCAGTCCTTCCTACCTATTTACAACACTTTAGTTTAAGAGAACATATATTACAAATAAACTTTAGTTTGGGGTTATTTTGTTGTAAGACCAAAAAATTCTAGGGAAACATTAATATATATATATATATACATACATATGTATTTATATCTATTCTATTAACCAAGTAATTTGTAGCCTACCGACGTTCTCAAAAAATAAATATAAAATTTTATAAAAAAATAAAATAATTTTTAAAAGCTTCACGGCAAATTATGTCATTTCTGAGCTTTTCAATTGTGGAGTGTTTCTATCTCTCCCTATGACTTGTGTCGTATATACTTCTATTTTTGGGCTAGAGTCCAGCACCACTTCTTAGTTGGCTATCGGACTTTTGTCCCTTGAGAATATGTTTTTGGACCCTATAGTGGTGGCTTTGGTGGTAAGGATGGCTTCGTGATGGGAGGGGATGCATTTTGGTCTCTCTGGTTGTTTGGCTTATCAAGGAGGTACTATCCGTATAGTTGGGACTTTTTTATTTATTTGTGATAGTTATTTATTTAAAATAAAGACGATGATGTTTCCACTATGTAAGCGTTCTGATTTTTCATTGTATTTTTGTTTACATTTTGTAATAACGGAAATGATCTTCCCATGCTCTTGTATTAGATACATGTTTAATCTATTAGAGTTATTTTTATGTAATATTGGTGACGTTTTTGCTTTAAGTTTCTTGGTCTCAATCAATCAAAATTTTACATCAATAGTTGTAGTGTTGTTGAAAGTATCATATGTGTACTCGATAATTTGTTTACCTTTTCAATTTCTGTTGTTGGAATTTGATATATGTTTTATCTCCTTATATTCTTTATTAGAATTTAATGGCGGAACCAACCTATAATTGAGGTCAAGTCTCCTTTTATTATGAGGTCATTTGAATCAGGATTGGTATTTGTGTTTTATTGATTTAAAATACAATTACTTTTTTAAAAAAAACTATATCAAGTAATTTGTTCGTTTGGTCTTCGAATTATGAATATTATGTCTTTATAGTCCTTGAACTTTTAATTTTGGTAAATTAATCCCCAAATTTTCCTTTCTTTTTTTTTTTTGTGACATTTTTGGTCCCTAACACAAAAATTGACAAACTATTTCTAAAATTTAACATATATAATCATATTTCTATTGCATAATAGCTAAAAATGATAAAGAAATTATTACATTAAGTATAAAATGTTCTAGTTTGTAATGGTTTTTAACAAGAATAAAAAGAAAATTTTTGGTACTTAATGTAATTATTCTTGTAAAATTTTATGCTATCATGTAATTGAAGTATAATTATATATATTAAATTAGAAAAATATTTCATTAATTTCAATGTCAAGGACCAAAATTGTCAAAAATCAAAAGTTTATGAACAAATATTTACAGAATTAAAAATTCAGAATTAAAATGACATGATATACGTAATTTAGGTTCCAAACAAACAAATTACTCTACTATATCATGGGAAAAGCAGCTTTAGCTTATTATCCTCTATTATTAATACTAAACATCTTCTATTATTGATAGAAAGTGAATTACTAAAGGACAGTATGGGGTTTAATTTTGAAAACATCTAAAATTATTTTTTATAATACTTCATATTTTTTATTATTTATATATTTAAAATATTACAGTAAATTTTAAATTTAAAAGTCTATAATTTTATATATACATATTCAAATGAAATGATTTTTTTTAAATTGTATAAAATTTCAATAAAAACGAAATAATATTTATATTGATATTTTTTTAAAAAAATTTTAAAATTTTTTTATTTTTTCACCCTAAACAATTTTTTTTTAAACACATTTTCTAAAATAATTTTTTTTACCTCAAAAATAATACCACTAAACATCTCCCCCGTACTTCCCCGAAAATGAGTTCCACTGTTAGGCTCACCTTAGTCATAATACCACTGATCGCCCATAGTATTGCCCCTACAAGGCTCTAAGGAAAATACGTCATGTAAAAGCTGTTCAAACGCATAAAAAATATAAATTTAAAATAAATCCCAAAAAATAACGGACACCTCTAACCCAATTATGATTAGAGGTAAACTTCACGACAACGTGGCGATCGTCACCGGCGGCGCCAGCGGCATCGGCGAGGCCACCGCCCGTCGCTTCTCCGACCACGGCGCACGCGCCGTCGTGATCGCCGACGTCCAGGACGAGAAGGGTCGAGAAGTCGCCGAGTCGATCGGTCTCCACCGCTGCGCCTTCTTCCATTGCGACGTCACGGACGAGGACCAGGTCAAGTCCCTGGTCGAGTATGCCGTCCATACGTACGGACGGCTCGACGTCATGTTCAGCAACGCCGGCGTCATCAGCGCGTCGGAGCAGACGGTGCTGGACCTAGACCTGTCCGCGTACGACAGGCTCTTCGCGGTGAACGCCCGTGGCATGGCGGCGTGTGTGAAGCACGCGGCGAGGGCGATGGTGGAGGGTGGAACAAGGGGGAGCGTGGTGTGCACGGCGAGCGTTACTGCTAGTATGGGAGGGGAGAAGAGTACGGACTACGTGATGTCGAAGCATGCGGTGCTGGGGCTGGTGCGGTCGGCGAGCCGGCAGCTGGGGAAGTACGGAATTCGGGTGAACGCGGTGTCGCCGGGGCCGGTGACGACGCCGATGCTGCGGAAGGTGTTCGGGGAGGGGCCGGAGGTGGAGAAGTTGGTGAGGTCGATGCTGTCAATTAAGGGAGGGGCTGTGACGGCGGCGGAGAACGTGGCGGACGCGGTCGTGTTCTTGGCTTCGCACGAGTCGGAGTTTGTGACCGGCCATAACTTGGCCGTGGACGGCGGTTATATTCATCCGTCGTTTTAGGTTTATTGTAAACACCATGCTGTTGAATTTGTCTTTTTCCAATAATTTAAGGTGGGTGAATTTGATCACCTCGTTAAACTATCCATTTCACTACGTTGCACTACAAGGTTTTTTTCATTTTTATTTTTTATTTTTTTTATTACTCTCTTATCTCTTTTAAGTTCGGTTCAAAAGCTTGGGGTTACCACTCGTTCTAATTGAGTTGGATCTTCATCTTGTAACACAAATATTTTAAGTGTATGTGTTTTTTTTTTTTTTTTAGGAACTGTCGGTGCGTTTGGATACTAATTATATAATTTTTGTTTTGAAAATTATATAAAAGGTTTTGGTAAAGGCACAAGGGCCCAGATTATTTGACAATTTGATGCATGAAGCATCAGTTTTTCAAAAAGCAGGTGGAGTGTAGTTTCTGCTTTCCACTTGCGAGATAAGCAAAGTGTCACCGGGTGCGGCACTCACTTCAATTTTTGGTGAACCCAAACCAATCAAGCCATACGCCCCCACGCCACTGAGGGGCTAACACAAGGCCATACCGTGTCAATTGAAACTTTAGTTCCGAAAATGCCCTCACAATAATATTATAATACCAAGTTTGTCCTTTCTTTCATTTTGCTTGAAACCTCCCTAATCTCCTTACCTTCTTCCTTCTTTTGCCGCCTCAAAGCCGCCGCCACTATTATTTTCCCCGCCTAGTCAACTAACTTCACTTGTACTCTTACCATTTTCATTTCATCTTGAGCCCTTCTATGTCTTGTTATTTTTTTTTTCCCTATTTTCAGGAAATTTTTCAATCCTTGCTGATGCACATGGTATCATACGACCAGGAGTAAAAGAAATTTGCATGTGTTGTGTTGTACTGTTGGTGATGCCATTCTTAAGATCTACGAGGAAAAAAGTGAAAAACAAGTATTTTCCTTATTGTTTATCTTGATTTTTGTTTCTCCTATCTTCAAACTTAAAAAAGAAAATAAAGAGTTCGGGTTTTGGGGGCTAGAATTTTCACTTTTTTAGTTTTTTTTTTTTTTTTACCCTTCATCCTTACTTTATATTATTTATTTGTTCAAAACTTTAAACTTTAAAATTCTATAATTTTATGTATACAAATTTAAATGGTATGTTTTTTTATTACATTACATAGAATATTAAGAGAAACCACATAAAATTTATATTGATTATTTTTTTAATAAATTTTAAAGATTTTACAATTTTTTTATTCAAAATAATTTTTTTTCAAACACATTTTTTAATATTTATTTAAAAAAAAGTCTTCAAAACTTTCTAAACGTGCTATTAAACTCTTTTTTTTTTATTCTTTCAATGTAATGTATTGAATATAATTTATATTTAGATGAAAAATATTTTTATTGCATTTGAATATGATGTGTGTTTGGATGAAGAATATTTAAATTGTATTTAAATAATAAATATGTGATGTGATGAGTAAAAATAAAAATAAAAAATGAGTATGTGATATGATCAATAAAAAAATAAAATAATAAATAGTAATTATATTAAATTTAAAATATGATATAATTGATATTTGAATGTAATATTTTATATTTAAATAAAAATTATATTATATTTAAATATTACGAGAATATATTATTGGAAACAAATAAGGTATAAAGTGTTCACTATCTTCTGTTTCTTTATTATTTTCACTTGATTAATAAAATCACAAAAAGAATTTGATCAAATTGTTCATATATAGTTATACAAGAAACGATACAAATTAAGTTAATCAATTTATTAATTTCAATAACGGAATTATAAATTAATTTGTCTTTATGTCTATTTTGGCCATTCTACAAATTACAGCAGCTTTAAGTTGTCATATCACTTTCAAAAGCTACAACACAGCCACAACAATTATTTTAAAAGCTAAATCAGTTTCACACTGTTCTGTACCTCTTTGTTAAAACTAGGACCATACAAAAATATCCGCCACCTGCCATCCCACTCTGCCCGTTATAGGCAGATTCATATCAAATCCATTATTTAGCAAGGTGAGGTGGATTTAACCCACCCTTATGGATAGGTGGTTACCATTTGAGTTTTAAAAGAAGGGTTTGAAATCGCCTTGTGCACCTCTACTATTTTTTTTTTTCTTGACTTATTAATTATTAATTTACCATTAAACAACTTATATTTTAAATCTTACATTATATAAAATAAAAAATTACTCTTAATTTCGAGATCAAGTGTTGAACTTTTATTAACTATTTAAATTATTAATAAAATCTAAACATATCTTAAATTGTATGTACTCTTTACTTAGTAATCTTACTAGTTGCTATTGATTAGTTTTCATAATTGCTTCAAACTAGGCATTGCTCTTTATGAACTTGAAATTTGAATTTTATTATTTTTACTTTAGTATTTAGACATTGAATTTTGAAATTTAGATGTTTGTTAATTAGGTTTTGGCCTCCCAAACGTTGGATTATATGCCTCATTGAATATGACATGATTACGAACTTTAATTTTACATTAACATGCTTAGTTCAAATTGTTTTATTGAAGATTACTTATTAATAATCATATTTAGTTTCTATTATTTATGTTAGGTACTTTTACCCTCCGTCTGTTTGACACGTTCAAATTTGAAAAATGAAAAATTTTTCATTTCAAGAAAAATGAACATTCTTAAATTTTCGTATCTGAACATCCAACATTTTTCATTTTTGAAAAATGAAAAAAGAAATTTCTAGAAACAAAAAGTTTTCACCCACCCAAACAATTTTTCACTTTCAAAAAAAATTCCAAACAACTTTTTATTTTTCATATCTAAAAATTTTTCATTTTCCAAAAACAAACACCCCATCCAAACGGACCCTTAAACTTTAGTTAAAATCTCTAAGAAAAAAAATAGGTATAAAAAGCAAACAGCCCGATATATCGCCTATGTTGCCTGCCATAAAATCTGTCCAAACCATTTAAAGCTTGGGCAATTACGGTTAGGAATTTTCACAACCCACCAAGAAATAAAATTGCCTAAACCACGCAATCTACTCATCGTGTGCCCCTAGTTAAAACATGTTCCACAGTGTTTATTGGCAATAATGTATAGAGTGGAAAAAAAAATAGTGCATATGAAACGACAATCAAGCTCTCATGAAAAAAAAAAGAGAAAGATTGTGGTAGAACGCAATTGAGAGGCCCTATTATTGTAAGGTTCAATTTAGAGCTATCCATTTTTAATTGATTGGTTGATATACTGATGATGCATGGTAAATAAAGTAAGTATTGGTACAGAGGATTGACATCTTCTTCCTCAAAGTTTAACCAAACAAAAAAAAAATCCACATACAAAAGTTTGCAGTAGAGTATACCCTGATGAGTTGTCACTGGAGTTAAAGGGGCAATTAGCCTTGACGATCTTCAAACACCCTATCGATGGGCCTCCTTAGGCCCCGTTTGGGGTAAGTTTTGGAGAAATTCAAAACTATCTTTTTTCTAAAACTTCACTAATTTTCACTATTTATATCTCCAAAACGCGACAGTAAATTTCAAATTTTAAAAGTCCATAACTTTATGTATACAAGTACAAATGATATATATATTTTTAAATTACATAGAATTTTGAGAGGAATAAAACAATATCTATATTGGTATTTTTTTCTAAAAAAATTTTTAAAATTTTTTATTTTTTAACCGCAAATAGTTTTTCCTTCTAAACACATTTTTCAAAACAACTTTTTTTCAACGCAAAAATAATGTCTCCTAACATCTCCCCCAAACTCCTCCTTACCCAAACTCCCCCTTAAATTAGGATGTTGAAGTTGGATTTGTCCTTGACCAAGTCTGATCTTACGTCCAAAACCTTGGCTGATTTAGTTATTGTTGGAGGAGAAATCACCAATGAAGTGAGCCTAGTTTGATTTGGTCACTATCAAAGTCTTGGCCAAGTGTGACCTTACGACCAAAACCTTGCGCAAGGAGAAATGGCCAATGGTTGATATGGCCATAAGGGTGGAGCTACTCGAGAACTTCCGATAACGACAACATATTAATTCCATAATATACTATTATCAAAATATGATATGTACAATGAATGAAAGATAGATAAATAAATAAATACAAAATTTGTTAGCAACAAAATATAAAGCAGAAAACAAGATTGAAATTGTTGATGAAAATCGAGGCCTATATACCACTGTTAGGAATGCCCTAAACGGGAAAAATATTTTAATGTATTTCATTTATTTTGAATTAGATAAAAAAATTATATTAAAAATTATTCATTACATTATTATATGTTCTCAGCCTATCTACATGTTAAAGTAAATGTAAACAAATATAGTTCACTGAATGCTTGTGTTAAATTGTTAAAAAGTTGTATATAATAGACTTTTGTATGCAAGAAGACAGCATTCTAAAGTAAGCAGTCTAAATTATAGTTTGAAGTCCATAGAGTTAAACCGAGTAGCTAACTTATGTTAAAACTATTATGTTATCTAAAGCTAATTAGGGCAATAGTTTGTCTTGATTGCCTGGAGCTTTAACTCTCGAGTAGAAATATAGATATTTTGCATATGGTGATGTATTGGATTGGGATTAAAGTATAATTGATCTACGTAGTCTACTAGAAGGGATCAATTTACTTTTGACATTCATTATGTAATAACCTTAATCCTAATAGATGAATTGTTTTATATGTATGACTTGTATACTTTGATATTCCAATGGCTAAAGCATCTTAAGGGTAGTAAGCTTATAGATTGGTTTATTAGGTACATGACTTGTATATAATCAAGGGTTTGCTTATAGATATTAGAATCATAGTTCTAATGAGGAGTAAAAGTTATCCTCTTAAAGGCATTATACTGGATGTGAATATAGACAAGGGCTTAAGTCATTTGCTCGACTGATGACTTCTTATTTACATATGGTGAATAATCATTTTCTTATTTGGGAGTATAATAGATTTTTAAAATAGCGTTATTAGTAGGTCGAACAGACTTTGACTTAAAGCTGATTATGGATATCATATGAGGGTATTGCATACATGATAAGGTTATTGGATGATAGCTTATCACTGGCTTATGTAATATAGTAAATAATTGGGAGTGCAATTTTATGTTTATAGTAGTGTGATTTTAAACTAATAATTATAACGGGTTTATTTGATATAGAATAATAGTTACATAGTTTATTGGAACCCATATTATATATGTTCAATTGGTTCCTCTACTTTCTCCTCATAATTTCTTAACAGATGATAATTCATTGAAATATTCTTTATTACTTGTTGTCTTGCATTTAGTAAAAAGAAAAACTCAGATTACCCTCCACAAGGTGTGGATGTTATTCTCTAGGTGAAAGAGGGTAAAATTATAATTTTTTATCATTCAATTAATAAGATAAATATATAATTAATAATTATTTTGGAAGATAATATTTGAAATTTAAATTAATTGTATTTATCTTTTAAAAGATAAATATGAGATTAATTTGAATTTTGAAAATCTTGTTTTAAATAAATATTTAAAATTTAAAAGATTATTTTATTTAAATTTGAATTAAACAAAATCTTACCCTAACACAAGGAAGGTGGTGTCCGCTTTGGATAAGAATGGAAGATAAGATTTTCTCCTAATTTTAAATTTGAATTTTGTTTTGGATAAGAGATTACATAATTGTTTGAATTTTAAATAAAGTTATCATGATTTTATTTGAATTCGAATTGGAGTTGTGGAAAATTATGGGGGTGTTTGTTTTTGTTCTTGAAAATGATTTTTCATTTCCAAAAACATAGAAAATGAAAACGGTTCCAAAATAGCGTTTGTTTATTTAACGTTTTCAAAACCGTTTCGAAAACACCGTTTTCAACTATGTTGTTTTTTTGGGTTTTTTAAAAACGAAAAAAAGTTGTTTTCACTTTTTGTTTTCATTTCCAAAAAATATTGTGTTTTTTTGGATTTTTTGAAAATGAAATAGGTTTTGAAAAAATATAACTAAACAAAATTTTATTTTTATGTTTTTCAAAATATACACTTAGAAAATATAACCAAACACAGTTTCAGAAATGATTTTAACACAGTTTTCAAAACATTCTCATTTTCAATTTTTTTGAAAACAGAAAACATTTCAAAAACAATACCAAACGCCACCTATCTATACAGACAAAATCTCAAGATTAGTAGAGTTTGAAATTTGAATCAAAATTTAAATCATAATTATATAAAGTGGCCGAAAATTTTAGTGAATAAACCTCAAGTAAATTTTTGGATTTTTCGAGAGGATAGGAGAGAGAAAAATCTTGTTTGCATCCTATTTGAATTTTGAATGCTTCTTTACCCAGTGGAGCCAAATTTTTGTAGGGATTATCCTTGGAAGAGAATCAGTTTTGGGGTTTGGTGAAGAAATAAAAATCTTTTTTTTGTTCAATTCAAAATTTATAAGTCACCTAATGCAATTCTATAAATAAGCGTTTTGATATTTTTATTTTCTTTAGACCACAGACTTTCAGGTGAGAAAATTTGTTATTATACATCTCACTAATAATAGCAAATTCTTAAAGATCTGAATGATTAAAAGAAGATAAGCCACGTTAGAATACCGATCAAGGAACTGAGTGCTCATATACTCCATCGTCCGGGAATTGGAGAATAGTAGAGAAAGTTAGTTAGTTAAAATCTCTTGGTCACTTTCACCAGCAGTCCCGGTGTTTTCCTCCGAAGGTAATTGATTGTTGATAATTTATGTATATGGCAACACGAATTTATTAACGATATTTAAAAAATTTTTAAAATTCTATTGCGTACACTTACGTATTTTCCTACAACCACATGGTCTTTTTAAAATTAATTCATCTCCTTATTATAGGTGCTTGAGAATCAAATGGATAATTTTCTTCTAAAATACAATGACAATTGCAAACGAGTAAGAATATTACACCAAACCAAAACTACTCCAAGGAGCCGAGAATATGTCAAAATTCTATCGCACTAGAAAGGCAACACACACTAAGTCCAAGAGAAACAAAATAAGAAAGACTGCATAAGTTGGTCTTTGGTGTGTCTAAATAATGGAAAGGGGCTGCCTTTTATGGACAATTAGGAAACCATAGCTTTAATTTAGAAATTAAAATCAATTTGAAATCAATTTAATTTCTTTGCTGCCAAAACGTTTTAGCTAATGAGCCTAATGAAACCTAAAATTGATCTCATTAATTATTAAACAATTATAGATTTGTATAGGTTGTATCTGTAACCTTCATGTAATTGTACTACGCTCGCACACAAGTTTTTTAGCTTCAACGTAGTTTTCTAGTTAAGGGTTTGCACCCATTGTGCCAGCACCGGTGAGAGAGCCTATATACTTAATTAGTTACCAATAAACAGATGTGCAATCCCTTATAAACTTATTAGATCTTTCTTCTCTCTCACGCGGGACAAGAGTTTTTCTCATTTTCTTTTCTAATTTTATAACTTCATAGGTGAACATAGTTAATTTCTCATTCAACCATTTACTATTTTAAAATGTAAATATATAATTTTGTTCTCTTTATAAAGAAGAACATAAATCCACCTTACACTGACATACATTAACACAAAAATGATCATTAAAAATGGTTTTTATAAGCCATTTTCCAACAAATGCAACATCTATAAAAATAAAAAAAAAATCTAACAATAGCAATAATTATTGAAAATTTTTTTGAATAGCAACAGCAATGAAAAATTCTTTTAAAAGACATTTGCTTTTCAGGAGAACAGGCTTAGACCAAACACTACAGTACGTAATTTGTTTTCATTGAGAAAATGCAAATGGCAAATGCATCCAGAAACTGTTGTGTGTATGCATACATATATATATATATATACACACACACTAGCGTACTTATCCACGCTATTGCTGTGGTATATAATGTATTACATATAAAATATGTAAAATATATGTATATATATTAATATACACTATATAGTTTATATTAATCTATACTACATATTATAATGTAATAATATGTATTCAAATAGTATAAAATATTTATATAATTACAGAAATTAAGTTTTTGTATTATAACTTTTGTTTGTCTTTTCATCATTGGTTCTCTTCATTGCAATAAATATTATAGATAGCTTAAAAAAGATAATAAGTATAACTTAGCAAAGTTTTACAATCTTAATTGGTAGTATGAAAATATTTATGTTGATTATAAATGAGTTAAACACCTAATTAGTTTTTGTTTTGTTGAAGATTCTATTACGCTTGCTTCTTCACAGAAATAATAAAATATATTGTTATTTATGTTGGCCATTTTTTTTTTGCTTTTTATTCTATTAAATGTACTTTAATAATAATTTGTTATCTTATAATAATTTTTTGGGATTTGGTGTTTTAGGATCCAGTGCAGTAGTTGTTGGCAAGAAAATCAGCTGTCATTATCAAATATTTTTGATACGATTGTGTCGATCAGTGCTCCCCTTGGCTTGAAATAGACTTGAAATATTTTGGTTTGACCTCTTAATTGTTCAATTATAGGTGGCAATATCGTTAGATCTGTATATCCTTTTTTTATTGTTAATGTAGAGCATGGTTTTTTTTAACAGTACTTGAATTGCTCTTCAAAATATTGTTATTACCATATAATCAGTTTCATCTTAAATTTTTATATTTTATTTGTACTTGTTAGTGTTAAGTGGAAGTGAGAAAAGTGTAAAAGAATTTAATTTGTGGTTTGGGTAGCAATGCATAATACTTAGTAAGTAAATTTGTAAATGACCAAGAGAGTAAGAGAGATTGGAAAAAACTAATCAAGGAATTTAGGTGGAAAAAAGAGAAAAAAAAAAAGATATTATAAAAGACATTCATCTAAAGCATTTAATTATGTTTGTTATCATGATGTTGATATATTATGGTTAAATAGTTGTAAATGTTACAGTATCATTTACTTTTTACTTCGTTTACTTATTTGTACTATTGGTGATAGAAATTGTAAAACTAGTCTTATTATATTTTAAATTAGAATATTGTTACTCTTATTATAAATCTATCTCTTTTTACAAATAAAATCCAAAGGTTAGTTTTAGTTGTATTACATAATTTGATTTTTATAAAGATTGTTTAGAATTTTTATTTCATAGTTTATATTTTAGTCTTATTTAATTTTTATTTGATATTATAAAAAGATAAAAGTTATAAGTTTTAATATAAATTGAGTAATATTTTATAAATATTTTTTTTCTAGGACATTCCTTAAGAAAAAAAAATCACAAAATTTAAAAAAAACAAAAAAAAAACTGAACCATAAGCAAATGGGTTAGATTTGAAAGGCCTATAGCAGACGGCCACACCATATCATGATGTCACATGAAATTAGCGCCAGTGCTATCACATCATTTCGTTATATTGACTATGATGACCAAAATACCCGAAAACCTAACTCCCAAAGTAAGGGCAAAGGCATAAATCCACAGGGTAGAAACTCTAGTGTAGAAACTCCGGTGCAATCCGACGCCCCTTTAGTCATACATAATAGTTCGTGGATATAGACCGTTCGATGCGTTATATTTACATTAGATTTGCATATAATATATTAAATATAATTTATTTTTAAAGAAAAAAATATTAATATTATATTTAAATATAATATGTATTTAAATAGAATCGTATTAAAATTATATTTTAATAATAAATATATAATATGAAAGGTTAAAATAAAAAAATTAAAAAATATATATATAATATAATTAATAAAAATAATAAAAAATAAAATAATATAGAATAATTATATTAAATTTAAAATATAATTTAATTAAAAATTAAATAAAATATTTTTATATTTATATGAAAATTATATTACATGTATTTAAATGTGAATACTTGTGCCATAACAATAACATACTTTAACACGACTTGTGAAGCCATTCCAAGAACAAAAAATGAGTCTCTCTTCCACGCCAATAATTATCAGAGGTAAGCTTCACGGCAAGGTGGCAATCGTCACCGGCGGGGCCAGCGGCATCGGCGAGGCCACCGCCCGCAGATTCTCCGATCACGGCGCACGCGCCGTCGTGATCGCTGACGTCCAGGACGAGAAGGGCCGAGAAGTCGCCGCTTCGATCGGCTCCCACCGCTGCGCCTACGTCCGCTGCGACGTCACGGACGAGGACCAGGTCAAGTCCCTGGTCAAGTACGCCGTCCGTACTTACGGACGGCTCGACGTCATGTTCAGCAACGCCGGCGTCCCCAGCACGTCAGACCAGACGGTGCTGGACCTGGACCTGTCGGCGTACGACAGGCTCTTCGCGGTGAACGCGCGTGGCATGGCGGCGTGTGTGAAGCACGCGGCGAGGGCGATGGTGGAGGGTGGAACAAGGGGGAGCGTGGTGTGCACGGCGAGCAGCGTCGGGAGGATGGGGTCGGTGAAGTTCACGGACTACACGATGTCGAAGCACGCGGTGTTGGGCCTGGTGCGGTCGGCTAGCTTGCAGCTGGGGAAGTACGGGATTCGGGTGAACGCGGTGTCGCCGGGACCGGTAATGACGCCGA
This sequence comes from Antiaris toxicaria, assembly GCA_035233585.1. NCBI lineage: Eukaryota > Viridiplantae > Streptophyta > Magnoliopsida > Rosales > Moraceae > Antiaris > Antiaris toxicaria. The sequence goes on from CP141155.1 coordinate 8,323,703, forward strand.
TGCTGCGGGAGGTATTCGGGGAGCCGGAGGTGGAGAAGATGGTGGAGTCGATGTCGCTTAAGGGAGATGGGGCGTCGTTGGCGGCGAAGAACGTGGCTGACGCGGTGGTGTTTTTGGCTTCGGAGGAGTCGGAGTTTGTAACCGGCCATGACTTGGCCGTGGACAGTGGTTATATTCATCAGCCGCTGTAAGGTGTTGTGGTATGGTGTTGCACGTGTCTTTTCTTCTGAAAAATCTGTGTCCTTAATAAAACATGTTTCACGATATTGTACCAGTTGAAGTGGTCTATTGGCAAAATAATAAGCAATATATGGTGCAGTTAAGTCAAGTTCAATTATAGTGTCAGAATCGATATAGCTTTTCTAAATTAATTTAAAAGTAAAAATAATTTTTAAAAGAGTAATATTATTAATTAACGTTAATTAATTTAAAAGATTTAGATAGAGATTTGATTATTATGGTTAAATGAATAATGTACAATACACCAGGAGGAGAAATATTAAAGCACAATTAAAATGAACAAACTGCATAAATATTAAGTTCATATTGGACAGATATATCATGTGATATAATACACTTAATTTTTTGAACAATTTATTATAATATCAAAATTATTATAATATTATATATGATTTGTATACCTAAAGATTTCGTATTAATGAAAATGTAATATTCTAACTTTTAAGTTTAATAGTGATAATTTGCATTAATTTCATGATTTTTTTTTCTGATAAAATTATGCTAAACTTAGCATTCATTTGATAAAATATTTTAATTTTGATTTAATTTGAATCAAATTAAAATAAATATTTGATTGTAGCTTGTATTTAGTTTGATAACCCCATTTTAATAACATTTTATATCTACTCTTATTATTTTAATATAATTTTTAATAAAAGTTACAATTAAATTTTTACATATTAAATATTAAATATTTAATTTTAACTTACTTTAAACTAATTCAAAACTAAAATCTTTTGCCGAGCGAACGCTTAATTCAGTAATAATAGAAAAAGTCGTAGATTCACTAGTCAACATTATGGACGTATGGTGTCTGTTAAGGATAACCATGATTAACAACGAAAAAAAAAATAGTTGATTAATTAACTCAACCGAAAGCATGGGACTTTTTCAGTTAAAGTATTACACTCCAGTCCAAAATTGAGTTTGTTGTCATTCAAGATAGACCAAGCAGACTTTCAATTGCGTCATTTTCAAATTTCATCTCAAGAATATGGCAGATGCCAACAAGCGCCTTCAAGGCAAGGTTGCTATAGTGACAGGCGGCGCCAGTGGCATCGGCGAAGCCGTGGCACGGCGCTTCGCCGACCGCGGTGCGAGAGCGGTGGTAATCGCCGATGTCCAGGACGAGAAGGGCCAAGACGTCGCCGCATCGATCGGCGCAGACATCTGCACCTACGTCTACTGCGATGTCACCGACGAAGAGCAAGTAAAAAAGGTCGTGGAATCCACCGTCAAAAAGTACGGACGCCTGGACGTGATGTTCAGCAACGCCGGAATCACCAGCCTCGCCGAGCAGACGATCCTGGATTTCGACTTCCCGGCGTACGAGAAGCTCTGTGCTGTGAACCTGAAAGGCATGGCGGCGAGTGTGAAGCACGCGGCGAGGGCGATGGTGGAGGCGCGCGTGAGGGGGAGCATCGTATGCACGGCGAGTATGGCGGCGAGCATGGGGATGGACAGGTTCACGGACTACACTATGTCGAAGCACGCGGTGCTGGGGCTGGTGCGGTCGGCGAGCCTGCAGCTGGCGCCGCACGGCATTCGGGTGAATGCGGTGTCGCCAGGGGCTGTGGGGACGCCGCTGTTCCGGACGATGATGGGGCTGGGGAAGGAAGTGGACTTGGATGAGGTGGTGGAGGGGTGCTCCCGCATGAAGGGGGTGATGAGGGGGAGGAACGTGGCGGACGCGGTGGTGTTTCTGGCGTCCGAGGACTCGGAGTTCGTGACCGGCCATGATCTGGTCGTCGACGGCGGGTTTGTGCCAGCCGGTTAGGAAAAAGATGGTCGGAATCTTTTTTTTTTTTTTTTTAGCTGGTTATGTTCTGTATTAATAATTTTGTTGTTTGGCATAAGGTGTCAAAGTTGACGGTACGTGTCTACTAAGAATTATTGAAGTAAAATTATTGTTTCTGTGGCAGAGCTAGTCAAATGTAGTGACAAACTTTAGGTTGTTATAATTTGCGGTTTAGATAAATATGATCTGTTAGTAAATTCGTCAAAATGTCATATAATTTTTACTTGTTAGAAGAATTGACATATGTCATGTTTGGGAATGATCAGATATAATAAACCTATCTTTTGTTAATATATAGGTACTTTGTTTGAATAAAACTCCTTTTGGTGGCCGAAGTATTATAATAAAGATAATACTTTGCGAGTGAAGAAAAAGTTACAAGGATAATGGAATTTTTATCCTTTTATTTCAATGATTGTTCATTGATTGAAACACCAAATACAACTGTAACGTTTCCCTTAAAAAAAAAATTGCAATGAATTCTCTTACAAAAATTTGAACTTTAAATGAAAAATTTATGTTCAAACTTAACAACCATACGCCAAGAACGAAACGAAGCGGCAGAAACAGACAAGGAGAAATAAAGGCTAGCTACAACCAACCATGCCAGACAAATTAGATAATGGGGAACAACTGTCATCCAGTATAATTTAAAAAAAAGAAAAAAAAGAAAGAACAACTCAAAATCTCAAATCATTACTCATCCTGGGCTTTGTTTGGTACTTGAGGAACATAATGATAAAACGACGATTTAGATATAAAAGAAAAAGGGGGTGTGGAGAAAGAGAAGGATTGGGAATAATTTTCCCAAAGTTATTTGGTATAATAGGAAGGAAAGATAATGATAGAAAATTATAAGGAAGGAGAAAGGTTGAGTGGTAAAAAGACATTAATATTCACGGTTATACTAATTTGGTAAAAGATAAGAGGAAAGAAGAGATTTAAGAGAGGATTTTTTTTTTTTGGTAGGTAAGCCTTTCAATTGAAGGTAAGAAAATTTTATTTAAGCGAGTCAAAAAATTTTAACATATAGTTAATGGTCCGAAAACCAGCAATGAGGTTCACAAGCAAATCTAAAAGACTTATTTGGAAAATTGTGATTTGAACACATTGAAACTAGATAATCTCTTAACCTAACTTGAAGCTACACTCATACTAACAGTGGTCCCCACAATGACTATAGACACAATCCCCACTTTGCCAACTCCCCAACTCAGGACACCACCCAACCAACCAAGACGAATGGGGAGACCATCCTTTAACTAAGTCGTAGCCAGCATCAAAGAGCAACATAGAGGGCATGTGACACCCCAATGCAAACCTTCCAACAACGGGTCCAACTGGAACCAAACCCCCTTCACCCACCAAAGGGGAACCACCACACAAAAGACCCAAAGCACGAACACAAAAAGCTACAATACAAAGGGCTAGAGAGGAAACCTCTACCCTTATTACAAGCAACACAAAACATTAAAGAAAAAACCAAAGAGCAACCTTCACGACAGCCCATTGAGCCGAGAATCCTCAACACTCACCATTGAAAGACCATGGCAATGCAACTCCGACCACCACTGCACCATAAAAAATCGAGCTAAGGCAAGAGACTGGCTGCCGCTTTCTTTAATCCATCGACGGAACGAACCCTGCCCCTTCACACCATCCGACAAGGCCCACAATGCCAGCAAATAGCTAACGCATTACAACACAATTCTTTTCTAAATCACCCTTGGAATGCCTGCCATCCACTCTTAACCAACCCCCCAAACTAAAGCCTAACCAAGATCCTAGCCATTGCCTCTCACAATAAACGGCTGCAGCCCAGCCTTTGATGGACCAAAGTCGAAGACACTAGCAAACCATGAACCCACCCACTGTTAGGAAATGCCCTAAGTATTAGAGACATTTTGATGTATTCATTTTGAACTGGATAATAAAATTATACTTAGAGGTTATTCATTACATTGCTATCTGTCCTCGTCTTATTTACATGTTAAAGTAAATGTAAGCAAATATGGCTCACTGACTGCTTGTGTTAAAACTGTTAGAACGTTGCATGCAATGGATTTTTGTATGTGAGAAGACAATGTTCTAAACTTAGCAGTCTAAACTATGGTCTGTAGTCTATGGGGTTAGACCGAGCATCTAACTCATGTCAAGACTATTATGTTGTCTAAAGCCTTGGAGGGGACGGTCTGTCTTGACTGTCTGGAGCTGGACTCCCAAGTAGAGACATGGATATGTTGCACGGTGGTGACATATTAGACCGGGACTAAAGCGTGATTGATCTACGTAGTCCGCTATGAGTGGATCAATCTGCTTTTGACGTTCATTGTGCAATAACCTTAATCCTGAGTAAATGAACTACTTTATGTATATGACTTGTGTACTTTGATGTTCCAATGGCTAAAGCGTCTCAGAGGTAGTAAGCTTATAGACCGGTTCGTTGGGTGCATGACTTGTATACGATGAAGGGTTTGTTTGCAGATATCGGAATCATAGCTCTGAGGAGTTAAAGGTATCCTCTTAAAGGCATTATACTGAATGTGAGAATGGACAAGGCCTTGGGTCGTCTGCTGGGCGGATGACTTCTTATTCACATATGGTGAATAATCATTTTCTAGATTCGGTAGTATAATGGAACTTTAAGATAGCCTGATCAGTAGGATTAAACGGACTTTGACTTAAGGCTGATCATGGATATCATATGAGGGTTTTGCATATATGACAAGGTCATTGGATGGTAGCTCGTCACAGGCTTACGTAATACGGTATATAATTGGGAGTTCAGTTTCAGGTTTATAGTGGTGTGACTCTGAAATTAGTGATCATATGATTGAGTTGTTCGGTACAGAATGATGATCATATGGAATCACGGGAGCCCGATTATATATGTCCAATCAGTCCCTCTACTAGCTCCACATAATTCCTTAACGTTTGGCAAATTGATTTGTGTATGCTATAGGCTAGTTTATTATGCATGGATGGTGATGACACAGGATTAGGATGGTAGACAAGATTCTCTCCGGTTGGATTCAGATTTTGTTTTGGATAATAGAGTACACAATTATTCGAACTCCAAATAAAGTTGCCATGATTTTATTTGAGATTGGATTGGAGTTGTAGAAAATTATCCATGAGAACAAGAATATGAAACACAACCGTTTTGTGGAATTTGAATTTTGAATTTTGAAATTTGAAATTTGAAATTTGAAATTTGAAATTTGAATTTTGAATTTGAAATTTGAATTTGAAATTTGAATTTGAAATTCGAATTTGAAATTTGAATTTGAAATTTAAATTTGAAATTTGAAATTTGAAATTTGAATTTGAAATTTGAAATTCAAATTTTGAATCACAGTCCAAGTAGGATTCGAATTTGTTGTGAAAAATCCACAAGGTTTGAAATTCGAATTTGAGTTGGATTTGGAGAGGATAATCTTGTTAGAATCCTACTTGAATTTTGAATCAAAATCTCAACAAAAGTGGGCGAATTTTTTGAGGATAATCCTCAATGGAAAATTCGGTTTTTGTAGATAAGATTCAAGGGAAAATTCAAGTTTCAATCCTAGTTGAATTTGGATTCTCTCCCTCCCTAAAAGTGGCCGAAATTTTGGAGGCTTTACCCTAGGAAATTCGGTTATTTTTGGATAAGGTTGAGATGAGATTTAGCTTGAAAAATCCTAGTGGAATTTTGATTCTTCCTTATCCTAAAAGTGGCCGAAAATTTGGAGAATATTTTCTCCTAAAGATTGCGGATTTTTTGGTTGAAAAAGGGGGATAAAATTCTAGTTAAAATCTTGTTGAGATTTGGATTGGATCTATCCTAAGAAAACCGAATTTTTAGTAGAGATTCTCCCTTGGAAAAATTCGGATTTTATGGGTTTGGATAAGGGAAAATATCTTTTCCTAATCCAATTCAAATTCAGAGATTCACCTCATGCAGGTCTATAAATAGAGGTCCTGCCACTCCAGTTCTCTCAGACCACAGACTCTCAGGTGAGCAGGCTTATTGTTGCACAGCTCATCGTGACAATAAAGTTCTTTAGAGATCTGGGTGGTCAGAAGAAGACTAGCAGTGCTAGCATACCGATCGAGGTTCAGAGTGCCCACACACTCAGCCATTCGGGAATTGGAGAATAGTAGAGAAGGCTAGTTGGTTGAAGCCTCCGGTCACTCTCCTCCTGTTCATTGGCGTCCTTGAGGTATGAGTTTTAATTGTTGTTGATTTATTGTATATGGCATCATGAGATATTTAACGATCTAAAAATTTTTTATTGTTCCGCTGCGCCACTCTGATACGTTTTTACCGATTTATTTTCCTACACCCACCATGGCTCCAATCTAAGGAAAGCAGCCCACAGTGAGCGACATAACTCTCAACCCTGTGAAGATCGACCAAAAACGAACCCCGAGACAAAGGTCGAAGGCCAACGGACTGGCAACGCGCGGGCCTATTGGGCCCAATCCTTTCTTATGCAGCTCTTTCTCTTCTTTTTTCAAGTTTCTTAAGATCCTTCAAAATACTTAAATTTTTATCTCTCTTAAATTAAAGAGACTTTTAAAGGGATTTCATACCAAATAATAGAAGAAAATGATCTTTCTGATATCCTTTTTCATTTACCTCACTTATGTGATATATCACTACCTCCATCTTATTTTCTCTCATTCATACCAAAGAGATAAAGCCACAACTTAATAAATGAAATTGACGTCTCTGCTTAAATTTTAAAAATCTAAACATTACTCTAAAGTTCTTATAGAATTTCAATTATATATATCCTCATCGTATAAAAGAATTTTGCATCTTTACTGAATAATTCAAATGTATAATTATATCTTTATCAAAAAAAAATATTTTTAATTACATTTAAATTTCAAATTTAAAAAATTTTGACTTTATCATGACATAGGCCATGGTTGCATCCATAATTTGTTGATAATATCTTATTAGTTTTATCATAAAATATATAATTCAAATTACCTAACTTAAATAAAAAAAAATGGAGCAGAGGCCAACGACAAGATCCAAGAAAAATCGGCATCGAGGCGAGGGAAAGAGACCTCACACATATTCTATTTTTTCTCCACTTGGTTTCTTAAACCAAACTAATGATGTTTAGAATAATATGAGAAAGCGCTAATAAGAATAATTTACAGTTCTTATTTCTTTTGTTCGTTAATTTAAGTTGCTTCGAATATTGTTTTCAAAAATAGTAGTATAGAAGTCTAATTAATTGTGTTGTCAAGTGAAAATGTACTTAGATTCAACATTTTTGTTTATAAAATTTGTAACTTGCACGACTTTACGATCAAATTCGAGAAAGTTTCTTCTTTTTCTTCCCTTTTTTTTTTTTTTGGCCTCCTTTGTTTTGAAAGTATCTCATTGAAGAAAATTGGTCAACAATATGGGGTCGTTCGAACAAACAACCTCCAACCATAGATTTGATTACTAAGTTCCAAAACCTTTTTGGTCAGACAATTCTGTTGGAATTTTCAATTTTTAAAATGGTTTAACACCAAATACACGATCCAGGAATCATCACACCAAATTACTAAAAAAATAGGATTAGAACAAATACCTGTCTCCATTGATGCAGTTTTAATTTTCAGTGAAAATCACCACAAGAATATGGTGTAGAGATTATGGCCTTCCTTAATCAAACCTCTAATTTATTTAATAAGATGGTTTCTCTTTCTCTCAAGATAGAAATGAGAAGGAGGCTATCAGAATTTGATATATTGGAGACCATAACCCTTTAAGTTTCTTATATATTATCCCATTAGGCACCTATTATACCTACTTAGGCCAATATTGGGTATCCACCCGTTTAACACATACCTAGTTAGAAATCTAATTGGACTTTCCTGATTTGACTACTTAAGTTTATCCAATAATTAAATAGCTTGATGTGATTTTAATAAATATGTTGCTCATTATTGTTATTAGAAAATAAAATTTCTAACAATCTCCCAATTGGGCTACATATGATTTCTGAAATAATCATATCATATATTCCTTAAGTGTGCAACTGTATGCTATTTATCTTTAGATTTCTCTTTAGTTATAATCTGGTCCATCTTCTATATCAGTATGAGATCATGGCGGCTTTTGTTACACTCAAACATAACTAAACCTTCCATGGTCACCACACCAACATATTCAATGACATAGATCGAGTATGGATGAGTGGCATAGAAATTACATGTAATGTGATCTACAATATGCCTATTTCCAACTGGTCCTACTTTAGTCCTTATGAGATCAATTTATAATTTTCTAAACGTGACAGGAAACCTCGAATAGAAACTTAAATACATTTAGAGGGAAACTATAAACTGTAAATCCATCTTCTTTATTCTGTAGAAAATAAACAACTAAAAGTTTATGTCATAGAACAACCAAAATCAAATCCCACTAAACCATAGCATCCTCAAATAAAGTAACACCCAAATGAGTAGTATGCTCGTGAAAGGCATTGGGCGTTAAGCCTTTAATTAGCGGATCCGCAAGTATGGAGTTTGTCCCTATGTGTTCTATCAAAATCTGACTATTCTGAACTCTTTCTTTAACAACTAGAAACTTGATATCAATATGCTTTGATTTCGTAGAGCTTCTGTTATTGTTAAAATACAACATTACTAATTTATTGTCACAGAATATCTTTAATGGCCTTTCAATGTTAACCACACGCAGTCCCATGATAAAGTTCCACAACCATATTCCATGATTAGATGTCTCGTAACAGGCTATGAACTCTGCAGCCATGGCAGACGGAGCTATGAGTGTCTGCTTGGCACTTTTCTAGGAAATAGCTCCTCCTGCCAATATGTAAACATAGCTTGACATGGATCGCTTACTATCTTGGCATCTAGCAAAATCGAAATCAGTATACCCAATGATCTCTAGTCTATTTGATTTCCGATAAGTGAGCATGTAGTCCTTTGTTCTCTTTAAATACCGTGTAACTCGTTTGGCTACTTTCTAATGATTCACCCCTGGGTTACTTAAGTATCGGCCCAATACTCCCACTATAAATGCTATGTCGGGAAGAGTACGAACTTGAGTATACATAAGATTTCCTATTATCGATGCATAAGGAATCTTTTCTATTTCCTTCATCTCAAGTTCATTCTTGGGGCACTGACTGAGACTAAACTTGTCTCCTTTAGCTCCGGGCGTATCTCCTGATGCATAATTCCTCATGCCAAATCAGTCTAAAACCTTTTCGATATAGCTCTTTTGTGATAACCCAAGGATGCCTCGAGAGCAATTTCGTAGTATTTGAATTCCTAATATAAAAGAGGCATCACCAAGATCCTTCATATCAAAAATCTTAGTGAGAAATTTCTTAGTGTCATGCAATAAGCCTATATCGCTACTGGCAAGTAATATGTCATATACATATAAAATCAGGAAGATGAACTTACTTTCATTGAACTTGTGATATACACAATTATCAACCATGTTCACCTCAAAACCATACGAGTTGACAACTTCATGAAACTTCTGATACCATTGACGAGAAGCCTATTTGAGACCATAGATGGACTTTTTAACTTACAGACCATAGACTTTGAATCTCCAAATACAAAATTTTCTAGCTAGACCATATAAATCATCTCATCAATGTCACCATTGAGAAACGCTGTTTTAACATCCAATTGGTGTAGCTCTAAGTCTAAATGAGCCACAAGTGCCACAATCGTCTTAAAAGAGTCTTTCAAAGAAACCGAAGAGAGGGTTTCTTTATAATCTATGCCTTCCTTTTGAGTAAATCCTTTAGCGATTAAACAAGCCTTATATCTTTCGATGGTACCTTTTGAATCCCTTTTGATCTTAAATATCCATTTACAACTAATATGTTTCACTCCATTAGGTAACTTGACAAGATACCAAACGTCATTGTCTTTCATAGATTTCATCTCATCCTTCATGGCATCAATCCACTTTTGAGCGTTAGAACTCTGTAAGGCTTGTTGGAAGTTGATTGGATTAAAATGCTTAAAACAGTGCATTTACGATATTAAGAAAAAAAATTGTTGAAACAAGAGATGTACTAATCGTAAACTCTAAATAGAAAAAGATGAATTATCTAAGGTTATAAAGTGATTCAAATAATTTGATGACTCGGAAGGCCTCAACAGCATTCTAGGAAGCCAATTGCAAAATTTGATCGGTTTGACTTTTTGGTCAAATTTTCGACAGATAAAACTGAGACTGTAATTAAATCAAATCCATATAGTATTAATAAATATTATTTAACTTGATTGCATCTTCATGCTCTTGGAGAAAGGCAATGTAATCATCCGAAATCGCACTTCTTTTTTCTCTGGTGGATCTTCTTAATGGCACTTCTTGAGATTGTTGCTTGAGATTGTTGAGTTTGCTCTATAGGTGTAGTGAGAGGAATCTCATTATTGTCTTGTTCTAGAACAATGTGAAGGATAAGAGCCTGATCATTGTTGACTTGTACTGGAGTTACATCTTGAACAATGGCAGGAATAACAACTTGATCATTGTCAATAGCAATATTAAGAAGAGAAGTAAAACCCTCTTCCTAAAAGACAACATTCCTTACTTTATCTTCCCCCCCAAGACTCAACATTCTCAAGGAATCTCGCATTTCCCGTCTTAAAGAAGGACCTAATAGTGGGATCAAAGAACTTAAAGCCCCGAGAGTGTTCGGCGTATCCAGCAAAATAGCAACTGATCATTCTTCAGTCCAATTTCTTTTTATATGGCTTGTAAGCCCTTGCCTTAGCTAAACAACCCCAAACATGTAAGTGCCTAATGCTAGGCTTCTTTCTTGTCCATAGTTCATATGGGGTTTTGGTCACCACTTTTGTTGGAACCTTACTAAGGATATAAACTGCAGTCTTTAATGCATCTCCCCAAAGCGATTCAGGTAAAGAAGAATGATTAATCATACTTCTTACCATATTCTTAAGAGTTCTATCTCGTCTCTCTAGGTTTGCCCGGCATTGTGTATTGCGGGACGATTCCACATTCCTTTAGGAAGATAGCAAAGGGTCCTGGACATTGTTCTCCTGATCCGTCATATCTACCATTATATTCACCACCATGGTTAGATTTGACTGTTTTAATTTTCTTGCCTAGTTGAAGTTCAACTTTGGCTTTATATTCCTTGAACACATCCACTGATTGTGACTTCTCGTGTATCAAATATAGATAGTTGTATCTCGAATAATCGTCTATGAACGTAATAAAGTATTGTTGACCATTCAAAGAAGCCGTAGGGAATGGTCCACAGATATCAGTATGAATAAGTTCTTAGACATCGTAGCTCTGTTGGCACCTAATTTTCTTGTGTTTATCTATTTCCCCTTTATGCATTCAATGTAAACCTAAAAATCAGTTAAATCTAGGGAATCAAGAATTTTATCATTCATAAGCCTTTGAATTCTTTGTTTAGAGATATGACCTAAACGCTTATGCCATAGGATGGCGGAATTCTTATTTAATTTTCGCTTTGTACCTCTTGTACTACAGTGCAAAATTTCATTATTAAAAGTAAAAATATAAGCATATAAAGATTATCAATTAAAGAACTAGTGCCAATAATATTTGAGCTATAAAAAAGACTAATTTTATTATTTCCAAAGGAACAAGAATAACCGAATTTGTTCAAACTAGAAATAGAAACCAAATTCCGTCTAAATGACGATGCAACAAAAGTCTCAAACAAATCCAAATAAACATCAATCTTTAATAATAATTTAAAAGTTCCAATAGCTTCAATTGGAAGTTTATTGCCATTGCCCACAAAGATGAATCTTTCAGCATTATTTGGCAGTCGGCTCCACAGGTAACCCTGTATAGACATACTTATATGAGTAGTAGCACTAGAATCTACCGACCAAGTATCCTTAGGTACAGAAGCTAAATTAACTTCGGAACAAACCATAGTGAGAGTCTTACCCTTTTTTTCACACCAAGCGGCATACTTAGAATACTCCTTCTTTCTGTGTCCTCCTTTTTTGCAGAAGTAGTTGATAAATTCCTCATGCTACTTCTTTAGTTTCTTCTATTTGGGTGTTCCATCTGCAGTATCCTTAACTCTCTTCTTTCTCTTGTTCTGAGAGGTTAATGCCAAGTGAGCACTTTCAGTCTTTTCTTGCTGAAGTCTTTCCTCTTCTTACACACAATGAAAAATGAGCTCAATAAGGGTCCATTTTTCTTTTAGGGTGTTATAGCTCACTTTAAATGGTCTGTATTATGCAGGAAGAGATATAAGAACCAAGTGCACAAGCAAATCTTCAGGTAGATTTAACTTTAGTCCCTTGAGTTTTGTAACGAGATAAGACATCTCTATGATGTACTCCCTTATGTTTCCTTTTCCTTTATACCTCATAGAAACGAGTTTAGTCAAAGTGTCACTCGTTTTTGCCTTCTCATTCTTAGCAAAGTATTGCTCAATTTCCTTGAGGAACTTCTTGGCATTAGTGCTCTCAATAATAGAGCCCCGAAACGCTTCCGGAATGGAACGTTTCATGATCATTAGACACATGCTGTTAGAGTGGTCCTGCTTACCAAGTTCATCCGTTTTCGGATCTTCCTTTAATGGCAGTGGGTCACTCCATCCTTAGTGCAAGGTCTAAGTCCACACAACCGAGAACGATTTCAACATTCTCTTTCCAATCTTTAAAATTCATCCCATTCAACATTGGGATCATATTTATTTAAGCAGATATATTAGCAGCTGTCTCAGAAATGTACAAAGAGCAAAATAAAATTACATACTCAATATCCATGTCATACCATAAGCATAATTAAACAATATAAAGCACGCATGATATAGACTAACTGTTCGAAGTAAGGTGGGCCCATATACAAGATACCTATCACAACATTAATATTCAGTCTTTGAACCAAAAATATCAATTTGTAAGTGATACTCTCTGCGTAGTAATCAAATATTGACAATAAATTCTGTCAAACGCCAGCCTTCCTTTGGGCTGACTATTGCTTACATGGAAAACTTTATAATTATCACATATTTATTACCACAGGTATACTCATTATTTGACCAAATAATAACCTTCTTTTGAGCCGATTATTATGCACATAAATAACAGATATACACATCTTTATATTCCAAAATAAATTAACATCCACAACAAAGCTTACTTTGATAATAATATTATTTCAATTAATTTATTTTGAAATACAAGATAATTAAGTGCAACAATAATTAAATAAAACAAAACAAATCAGAATTTGATTTTATTTAATTAAATATCTAAATTTCTTTAATTAATTTGCACTTAATTTTATAATGGGTCCTAAACAAATTAAATGCCCAAAATCTTTAAGATTAGGTTTGCAATACCCAAAATTATCAAAATAACAAAAGAAAAAAAAAAAAAAAACTTTCCCTATGGCCGCAGGCTTATATCTTGCAGCCTCCTTTTATTATATATATATATATATATATTTTTTTTTTTTCCTTATGTTGCAGTTCTGCAGCCTTAGCATACATATATCTATATATATATATATATATTTTTTTTTTTTCCTTACGGCTGCAGGACGTAGGTCTGCAGCAATACTTCTCCTATTTTTTTTTTTTTTTTTTTTGGTCTTTCTTTATGGCTGCAACCAACGATGACAAATTTCCAATAAAGGCAGCCTTCTGTCCTTTCGATTAACCAACACACACACACACACACACACACGTGCACGCACATACATATATATGTATATATATATATATTATGACCGCGGGTTCTTTATAAACCAAAACAATTTCAAATCTGTGTGTGTGTGTATATATATATATATATATGTGTTTGTGTGTGTGTGTGTGTGTGTGTGAACATATGTATATGAGGCCAAAGTTGTGCAAACATCCACTTAAAGAAAAACATATCCCCGAAATTCATGTACATATATTCGAAGAATTAATTCAACCAAAACCATATGTTAATCCGAAAATAGGGGAAGAAAATCTCACAATACTTCAATGTGATGATTATTTTGATATCAGTTATTGGAAGTTTTAATTTTTAAAATGGTTTAACACCAAATACATGATCCATGAATCATCACATCAAATTACTAAGAAAATAAGATTAAAATAAATGTCTGTCTCCATTAATGCAGTCTTAAATTTTAGTAAAAATCACCACAAGAATATAGTGTAGAGTTTATGACCTTCCTCAAACAAACCTCTAATTTCTTTAATGGGATGGTCTCTCTTTCTCTCAAGATGGGAATAAGAAGAAGGCTATTAAGGTTTGATATATTGTAGACCATAACCTTTGAGGTTCCTTGTATATTGTCCCATTAGACACCTATTATACCTAATTGGGTCAATGTTGGGTATCCACCCATTTACCCATACCCAATTAGAAATCTAATTGAACTTTCCTGATTTGACTACTTAATTTTGTCAAATAATTAAATAGCTTGATATGATTTTAATAAATATGTTGTCCATTATTATTATTATTAGAAAATAAAATTTTCTAACAAATTCAACTAGAAAAGTACAATTTCAATGGCATACAGAATAAATCCACCTCTCTCTCTCTCTCTCTCTTTTTATTTTATTTATAAAATTCAAATTTTAAAAGATTATAACTTTCGTATTTCTTCTCGAATTTTTTTTTATTAAACACTTATAATAATGAGAAAAAGAAAATAAGAATCATATTGTGTTTTAAAATCTAATCATATTTAAAGTTTTTACACTATTCAAAAATATCAGTTTATTTTCAATTCATATTTTAATTAAACACATATTTCCAAATGTCTAATTACTCGTTTCTAATTAAAAAAAATCATCAATAATCCAACTCCATCCTATCTTCCAAATAGATTTTATACGTTCAAAAATTTCTAGAAGAATTTTTTTTTTAATTAATACATAAAAGGCTCGGGTGATGTCTTTAGAAAAGTGATGTTTAAATGGACAATGGTAGGGGTGTTTATCGAATCTAATATTCAAAACGAAACTTTTTTTATTTTATGAATAATTGACCTCAATTAAATTGGATAGGATATCAATAATCTAAACCCGACATTGTTTGAATTAGATATATTTATATTTTCAAAACATCTAATATAATTCAATCTTTATACATGCTATATGTAAAAAAATATATATATATTTATACTTTATATAAGTAGTCCAGTCCAGGAAATAGTATCTATTTGTTTGATACACCTTTAAATATCAATAAATTGAGTTCTCTCAATTTGTATGTATATGAAGTATATTGATTAAACTACTAGTTTATGAATTCTCTATCCTTTACATTTGTCGAACCACGAATTTTTTTTTTTTTTTTTGCGTTATATTCTTATTTAATTTCTTTTTTTTTTTTTGTATTTTCTATTACGTATTGCACGCGTACTCCTATGATGATAGAGCTGTAATTAACTTTTTTTTTTCCTTACCAACGTAAGACTAGCTATAAAATATGTTATATTTTTGCAATCAAGAAATTTATCTTCTTAATATAATATCTTATCCATGATTGGTCGACATGCCTGCATGCATCATATCTTAGTTAATAAGAAGTCTTTGCTTCCATATTATCATCATTAAATTATACCACCAGTGGTGGCTGAAAAAGTCAACTTAAAGTCGTCGCTGATCACAGGTTCAAGGCTACGAATGCAAAAAAAATTACTTCATTTTTAATCTAGATTAAATTAAATTGATAACCTAAATACACGCTTAGAATATATTCAGAGTTTGACATTTTATAGCCCAATTTAAAACGCTTATCTGGTTATGTTATTTGGCACTGGGTATATGCTGTGGCATGAGCAAAAATTTAGTAGGCGTTTGGGACACAAATTTTTTTGGCATTGCATTTAAATGCAATGTAATTTTCCTCCAAATACAAAAACATTTCATTCAAATACCAATCACATCACATTTTAAATCTAACACAATCACTATTTATTATTTCACTTTTTCTATTACTTTTATTAATTACATCATATATTCTCTCTCCCTCTTTTTTTTCTCTCTACTTTTACCCATCACATCACATATTTATTATTAAAATACAATTCAAATACTTTTCCCTCAAATACACATTGCATTCAAATGCAATGCTAATGCTTTTCCTTCAAATATAAATTACATTCAATACATTGCATTCAAACGCAATGCAAATGCAATACGTTCACCAAACGAAAGGCAGGACTGCAATATGACATGTCAATAGTTCTTTTTCTCTCATCAAAAGTACAAAGCAAAGAATCTTCTCCAAAAAAAAAAAAAGGAAGAAAAATAAAAGAAAAATTTAACAAAACAGACCAACAGAAAAAAAGGGGGATTTAAACCATTAAGGTCAATGGAACGGTCAATTAAATTTTATTGGACAAGATATGTACATAGGGTTTTCTCCGTCGATGATCCTCATCCTATGACAATTAAGTCCCTAATTTTTAGGTTCTTGTCAAAAATATATATTTATAGTCCCCAACTTTTAGGTGGCAATTAGTCATTAGCCTCTTAGTACAGTTGTAACAATGTCCTAAACAATAACATAAGTTCAAATATCCAAAAAAAAAAAAAAATCAGTTCAAATTCTTGTTCACCCAAAAAATAAATAAATAAATAAGTTCAAAATAGGGTAAGCGTTTTTCCTTTTTCTTTTTGGGTTAACAAAAAGGGGGGGGGGGTTCATATCGCTTTTCGTTCATTTCCGCCACGCCAACATAGCCGCCAACACTGAGCGAGAACGGTAAGGGGCGCACAAACAATGTCGTTGCGCGGGGATGCGATTCGCCAAGCTGGGGCTAACAAAGCCGTCCGGCCCCCTACCGGATTAGGAATGCGAAGGCCTCTCCTTTTTTCTCATTTTGTTTGAGGCGGTCCGAATAGAGAATGAAATGCAGAAATAGGGGAAGGGTTTGCTCTTCCTACTTTATCAATTATACTAAAAGTAAGTCACTGCCCAAGGTCTGAACCACGATTAAATAATATTTCATTCTGGTTGTTGCCACCAAGTCTATTGCTCCTATTAAGCTCAGCCTTAGTAGAAGTGGGTAGCGGCACTGGGTGACTCAAGTCTCGATTGAGCAGTCATTTTTCATAGTCACGGGTCCTGCTTTAGCACCGTTTCACATTTGCAACTGTAGAGAATCTTAACGGGAAGACAAATCTGTGACAGGATACTAACATGAAATTTTGACAAGAAAGAAGGGGGGGGGGGGGGGGGGGGGTTGGTGGTGGTGTTTGGTTGCGCTATTATTGGTCCAATTGATATATCAACTTTAAAGATCTTATCTTGAGTCAATTACCAATCGTGGGAATCTGGGAACATGGAACATAATTGTAACGTTTGGTATTGTTTTTGAAATCTGTCATGTTTTAAAAAAAATTGAAAATGAGAATGTTTTGAAAACTGTTCTAAGATCGTTTCTGAAACTGTGTTTGGTTATATTTTTTGAGTGTATGTTTTCGAACCACCGAAATAGCCGAGCCCGAACTCAGCCTCCCCCTCTCTTTCCTTCTCTTTCTTTTCTTCCTCTTTTTCGCTCCCTCTCTCATTTTTCTCCGGCCACTAGCCCTGCGCAAGCCGTCCGCCCCAAACCGCCGACGCTACCCAGCTCGAACTCGGCCATCCACTGTCGCCTAAGCCAACCGAATCCTCCTAGCCTAGTCGAATGCCGAACGAAGTCGTGCCTTGCCCTCACCGCGACCGTGACCTCACCGTCCAACAGTCGTCGCCAAACCAAACCACGCCGAAGTCGCCACCTCACCACGAGCATCTTCCGACTGAGTCCCAAGCCCCTCGTCGCCACCATAGCCGTTGCGTCCATCATCCCTCTTCACGAACGTCAACTGCCTGAGCCAAGGTCAAATCCAAAACGACCAATCCGATCTCCCTCACCGTTTGCTCTCGTCGAGAACCCAATTGAGATCTACCACCGGAGCCTAGTCATTTCCCGTCCTCTGTCTTGCGACCGTCGCCGACCAACCCCTCTTCTTGTGACGCCACAGCCGAGACCCACGGGAGCCGCCTCGCCAGCCATCCTATTCCTCGCACCCTCGCCTCGAGCAGAGAAATTGGGCGAGGAAGAAATCTTCGAAAACGAAAGAAAATGATGATTAATCGTTTTCACAGTTTAGTTAAAAAAAACGAAATCGATTTTCCAATTTTCAAGTTTTGTTTTCAAAATCTCTTATAACCAAACATGATTTTACTTAGATTTTGAAAACGATTCCCTAGGGAATCATGAAATCGTTTCTGAAATGAATACCAAACACAGCCAATAATTGCAAGGATATCACAGCACACCGGGAACTTTCGTTTTTGGACCGCAAAATTTTGCCAAACGTGAAAGAGACAATAATAGTTCTTGTTGTTACATTAAGTAATCCTTTATATTCCGTGTTATGTTTATGAGTGTCGACATTCATGATAATTATGTATAAAAAAAATCAAAAACAAAATCTTTTAGTTAGAAAAATTTTTAAACAATTTTCAAATTTTGTATCACATTGTATATCTTGAAATATATTATAATATAAGTCTATTTAGGTAAGTTACATTTTAAATCAAGATCCAACTGACGTGATAAGTTATGATTAGGATTACTGATGTGGATAAACATACAAAAGAAGATTTTGAAGTTTGAAAATATTTGAAGAAAATCTTGGAAGATTTGGTGTAAATATTAAAGAATTAATTTTGGAGATTGGAAAAACGAATTTAGAAGATTTAATTAAGTGATTTGTGACTAAATAAGTCAGTGATAATTTGAGATTTAAAATTAAAAAGAAATCCTAGCTTAAGTAGGATTTTAAATCCTATTTGAATTAAAATTACATCCCCACATCAAAGACAACGAATTTCTGAGTATTTAAGTATATTTACCAAAGATTTGATGAGGATAAATACATGGATTTAAAAGCAGCATAATTTTAACTGAAATCTAGAAAATTTGAAATTTAGATGTTTTAAGATATGTTGTAATAAGTCGAGAAACAATTTGAAATTTGAATACTTTACAAGTTTGAAATTGACTTAGATTTTTGATAGTTACCTACTAAAATCTCAATACCGTGAATGGTAAGGGTACAGAGCATAAATTCAATAGAGCATATTTTGAGACTATTAAAACTATTGCGTATTTCGTCTTTCGGGAGTGAGATTTAGCGTCTTTAGAAGAAGAAAAAAGCAGTTGAAGGAATTTTAACATATATTAGCAAGAGGACCTTGCTAGATGAGTTCATTGACTTAATTTCAAGACGACCGATGACAACAATAAAAAGAAAGTTTTAGTTTGCATAAGACCTACCACATCCCAAAATCCGGGATATTGACAGATATAAGGTGCTAATTTAAATAAAATAAAATATCAGATTTCTAAATCTACAAAGGGGAAAGGAATCAAGTGTCGTGAATGTGAAAATTTTCGTCATTTCCAGTCGGAGTATGCTAGCACGCTTAAGAAAAAGGGTAAGTCATTAAATCTGACCTAGAGTGATGAAGAGTCAAATGGAAGTCAAGAAGAGAATGAGGATCATATTAGTAATCATATTGCACTTACTACTTTCATAGGAAAAGATTTCATGAATCTCTCAGATTCCTGTGTTTTGACTTCTAGTATGACACACTCTAAGACATCGAGCAGTGTTATAACATCTCTTGGAACACCGAATGGAAAATCAGCCGAATTTGATGATTTATACTATTCCAACTTTGAATGCTATAGTGATGATGAAGAAATTAGTAATGGTGAAATTGAGAAGGCATATAAGAAGATGTATTTCAATTGGATTCAGTTGTGCAAATTGAACAAGAAATTGGAAGATCGTGTGACTAAGTTAGTACATGAAAGGAATTATCTAAAGAAGGCAGTAACTAACTATGAAATTCTGGTTACCGAGAAAGATAAAAAGCTTCAAGAAACTCGTACTCAATTGGAAGAAATTCGGAAGACTTTAAAGATGCTTAATTCTAGAACGACTAAATTGAATCATATTTTGTCTATTAAGAAATCTAGTGGTGATCATCATAACTTAGGCTATACAGGTGAATGTTCTACCTTTAAAATCGTGTTTGTCAAGAAATCCTCCACCCCAAAACCATACACTTATCCAAATAAGTTATCTAGACACACATTACCTAGACAAAAACCAAAGAGGTTTGTTCTTATATATCATTATTGCAGCTTACGTGGACATATTATGCCTAGATGTTTTAAGTATTTAAATGCTTTAAAAAGAGGAATGATTATTAATTGATCATATTTTGTTAAGTTAAGATTTGTACTTAAGTTAAAATTGATTTGAGAATAATTTTTCTCGAAAAATTTAGGTAAAAAAATTTGATCTTAGGTTTTGTGTTGGTCATACCTCTTTAAAAGCATGTTCTATTGTAAAAAAAGACCATTGTTCTAGAATATATTGCAATAGAAGGTCAACTAACAGGTATCATTATCAAGGCTTTTGATTCGGTGATATTCGTATCTTTAAAATATATATATTATTAAGGATCTGCATGATGTGAGTGTGTTTTTTAGTCTTTGCTTTGCGTTGAATATTAGGTTTGCATTTAAGTTTTTTTATGTATTAAAAAAATTATCGTTTTTATTATCTTTAGGTTTTATATCTAGGGATCATAATTGCATTGGATTAAACTAATTATAACCTTTGGAAATTAATGAAAGTTGTGTTCTTGTATATGTTTGACTCTTATGTTGGTTTAATTTTGTCATGGCTCTTTGCCTATACAAGTACATAATCTTGATCTTTTTATTTTTATTTTTATTTTTATTTTTTGCATGCTTAAAGAAGGTTTATATGAACTTCTATGATCTTCATAATCTCAGAGGACACTAGAACTTGTTTTTGATTATCACTTGAGGTGAAATCATAGGTTACATAGAATTTAGGATATGATTTAGGCCATCTTTGAATCGTTTGAGCCTTTCGAGCCTACTATATATCTTTTATCCATAGTTCAACCCTTTGAGCCTAACATTTATCTTTTCTTTGTCACCCACGCTTAACCAAGTCATACATATCTTTTCCTAGCCTTGACCATAACCAATCAACATGTTTGGTCTCTCTTAGATTATAATATTTAAAGATATGTTATTTTGAAGGTGAAAAAGGTAAAAGTGTATAAATTAAAAAAATGGTTCATTATATCCCTTGTTAAATTTATAAAAAAAATGAGATGTTATATAAAACAAATTAAAAAAATTTGGGTTGTCGTATAAAAAAGTGAATGAAAAAAGGGGAAAATAAAAGTTCACTTCAAAGATTGGAAAGAAAGTGATTTACAACAGTCTAGGAATGGTTTGTATATTTATGGGTGTTGAAAGCCACATTAACATCTTATATCCTACCTGAACCACAACCTTATATTATATACCATAAAAGTTTTAATAAACCTAGATGATATGTGGTCGACATTAGTAGAGAATAGTAGCAAAAGCAAGCTTATAAAATTCTTTCATTACACAATCTAGAGTCGATTTATACTCACTAGTTTGTATAAACTTATCATTGAATAAATAATTGGGAGTGAAAGCTTATTCACAGACACACATAAACACACACCAAGTAACCGTAGTAAGATTGGAATAACAATTGAGTTGAAATCTACAACAATATAATTGTCTCATATTTTTGTGAGCCATAGTCTATGTGAAATCCTTCTACATTTGTTTGTGTTTCATGCATTGAAGTCTTAAGATTTTATGTCATTTAAAAAAAAAACATTTGTGTTATATATTTCATTAGCTTAGGAATTTATCTGTAATGTTCCACGAGATGTTGCAACATATTCTACAACACTAAGATTCTTTGTGCTTTGGCTATTTTTTAAAAGAGGTAAAACAATACGATGTTTTGGATTTTATATTTGAAGTGAGATATACTAGTTTTATAGTTTATTCTCTAGTTTGATAGCTTTATATCTCATATTTTGTGTTTATTTGCTATCCCTTTTTCTATCTAATTTTCATCTCTCTAGCTAACCTCAAAATTAGAAATTCTTCGAATTTGTAGTTTGTTTTTCTAGGCATTCTTATGCAAGTTTAGGTTGATAATGATGCAAATTCTATTTTGGTGGTTTTTGCAAAGTTGATATGAGAAACATATGCTTAAGAAGGTGATATTAAGGGGGAGTATGCATTAGATTTGGAAATGCAAGTTTTACTAGTGAGACTTTGGTATTTGTTGAGTCAAAAAGGAGAAGTAACATATTTAGGAGAGTAGTATAGTTTTTGGTTTTTGGGTATTTATTGTAAATCTTGTTTTAAGCCAAAATGTTAAAAGGGGAGATTATTAGGTTTTTCAATGTTGGTATTTATAGCAATTATCTATAGGAAAAACCAAAAACAAAATCTATTAGCCAGAAAAGTTTTTAGACTATTTTTAAGTTTTGTGTCGCACAGTGTGTTACAACATGAGTCTATTATAGCATGTTTCATTTTGAATCCAGATCCAGCTGACGTGGCAAGCTATGACTAGAATTACCAACGTGGATAAGCATAGAGAAGAAGATTTTGAAGTTTGAATATATTTGAAGATAATCTTGGAAAATTTGATGCAAATCTTGAAGAATCAATTTTGAAGATTTGAAAAACTAATTTGGTGGATTTAGTTGAGTAATATGTGGCAAGATAAGTCAGAGATAATTTTAGAATTTGAAATTAAAAAAAAAATCCTAACTTAAGTAGGATTTTAAGTCCTATTTGAATTAGGATTACTTCCCTAAATCAAAGGCAATTAATTTCTAAGTATTTATGTATATTTACAGAAGATTTGATGAGGATAAATGTATGGATTTTAAGTAGCACGATTTTATCTAAAATCTAGAAAATTTGAAATTTAAATGTTTCAAGATGTGTCACAATAGGCCAATAAACAATTTGAAATTTAAATATCTTACAAGTCTGAGATTGATTTAGATTTTTTAAGGTTGTCTATTTAAATCTCAATACTATGAATGGTAGGGATATGGAGCAAAAATTAATTATAGCATATTTTGAGACTATTAAAGTTGTTACATGCTACATCTTACGTGAGAGAGATTTAAGGCCTCTGTGAGAAGACAGAAGTAGTTAAAGGGATTTCAACATATACTAGTTAGGGGATCTTGTTGAAAGAGTTTATTGACTGAATTACAAGATGATTAGCGACAATAACAAAAAGAGAGTCTTTAGATTGTATAAAATCATTAGAGCTTGTAATTATTTTTATAGTTAATAAAGAGTTTAATATCTGAACATGACCTTAAGGAATAGAGAAACCAAATCTCATTAAAATTATCTACCTCTTTAATTTACTAACTTTTGATAATTAATTAATTAAATTTAATAAATAGATTAAAATCATATCTTACGTTTCAGGAGCTGTGGCTCGGTCCTACGTGAAAGAAAAAAAAAAAAGTACCTTTTAACATTTTTCTTCCTAGTAAATAGAAGATGTCATAATAAAAATAAAAATGAGTAGCAACAAACATAAGAAACAGAGATCAACTTATCAGATAATAATAACTCCCAAGATTACAAAACAAAATCAAAAAGCTCTACCCGTTATCTGATAGATTATACATTCATAAATCAACAAAACTTAGATGTGGTCTCTAGACAAATTGGAGGTCTTTTGATTGCAGACGACTTGAACTCAAGCAAAAAGCTTCCTCCCTCGTAGAAGGAAGAACTGAAGGAGGATTTGGGTGCCGTTAACGTGCGGATGGGAGATAATAAAAAAAGGGTGGGAAAGAGAGAGAGAAGAGGTGGCAGATTTATGCGACTTAGGGGGATCGGAGAGAATCGCGAGTAGAGGGCAGCCAAAAAGAAGATTTAGCGATAGCAAAGTTCGAGACACGGTGGTGGCAGAGTCGTGGTAGAGAAAAAAAAAAAAAGAGGGAGGAGAGAGAAACAAAGTAGTGGAGAGAGCGAAGAGAGATCATGCTGCTTCAGTTTTTTTTTTTTTTTTAAATTTTAAAATTAAAATTTAAAGAATAAGGTAATAACCATGGGTGGGCCACGTCATTATATGTTGGCATATTTCTATTGGTGTCACGTTGGACCGGGTTGTCACTTGAGGGGGACTAAATAGGACTAGGTAATCACTATTTATGTGTAAGATTTTTGTCAACTCTATAATATAAAATAGAGTATTTTACTATTTTTTCTTATGTATAAAAAAATTAGTTTATTTTTAAAAATTTTATTTGTTTTTATTTATTTTTGTTTTATTTATTTTAATTTAGATTTTTTAAAATTTTATGAGATTTTTATTTATTTTTACTTTATTTTAGTAGTAATATATTAAATAAGCTTAAAATTAAATATTTTTAATGAGTTTATCTATAGTATTTTATTTTCAAAATGTCTAATTTTAATATTTTATTTCTCTGCAATGTCAAATATTAATAAAAAAATTATGTGTTGAGAGTGAGTCTCACCGAGAGTTATTATTCATATTGACAGTCTAACCCCTTGATTAGTTTTGTTTTATTCTTTTTATCGATAAGAGTATTTAAAAAAAAAGAATTATTCAAATTGGAGTTCGTATGAAGAAGTTATGTCATATTCTAATTTCAAATTGATAAAAAGATAGTTGGGAACCACGCACAGGTTTTTTTTTAAATTATTTTTCTTTCTTTTTTCTTTTTGTTTGTTTAGTTTTTTCTTTTTCTTTTTCTTTTTCTTTGTCTGTTTTTCTACCGCCCATGTGAATTTATTAAATTTGATGCCACTTGTGCCCTTATTCATACTAAAAAAATCAACTTTTCATGAGTGCACAGTGTTGTTTTTAAGCTTATAAAAGGGAGTAGAAAGAAGCGAGGAAGAAAAACAAAATGGAAGAAAAACAAGAAAGTAGGAACTCAAAGCCTTACGTCGCGTTATAAAATTTGAGTTTAAATTTTATGTATGAATGTATAAAATTTAATTATTAGTGTTCTAATTAAATTTTAATTATAAAAATTTAATTTTAAATTTTTGATATATTAAATATTAATTTAAGAATATTCTGAATATTTTCACAAAATTTTAAAATTTTTACAAATTTTTCTCATTAAATTTATACCAGATGTTATTTCATTTTTTCTACACCGACTCTCTCTCTATGTTTTCTCACCGACTCTCCCCTCCACTCTCACTTTCTCTCACCGATTCCCTCACTTCTCTCTCTCTCTCAAATTTTCCAAAATATTTCAAAGCTCTCATCTCTCTTACTCCCTCACCTTCTTTCTCTAGATTTTTCTTTCTTTTCCCTCTTTGGTTTTCTTCTCCACTGCCCTCACAACGACTGGCCCCTATCTTTTCCATGGCTGACCAAGCTAGCCGGCTTGCCAACCGCCGAAGCCGTGAGCCACCGTCGCTAGCTATGCCGCCCGGGGGTAGCATTCCCAAACCGACCGTCACCGTCGAGATCCATTGCAGCCCAACCACCCAGGCATCGATCTTTCCTCGCGAGTCATACCATCGGGTCTTGCCTCGCACCGCTACTTGTCGTCGCTGTTCTTGCTGTCATGCACCTAACCTGCCCAAGCCGCCCTTGCGCTACCTCCCCACGCCAGCCATCGAGCCACGCCTGGCACGAACATTGCTCAACCAAGACCGTCGCCTTGCGCAACAGTTGCCTAGCTTGAGCCACCCTTGTGATTCGTCGTTTGCAACCCAGACTCAGCCATGCCGTTGCCAGCCGGTCGTCCCACCACCAAACGCCACGTTGTGCCTAAGCCTACGGTAGTCGAGCCCGAGCCGACCTAAGCTCTCGACCCCGCCTCGCCTTCATGCCTCGGTGCCACCCAGTTGGCTGACACCAGCGTCCTCGCGCCACCGTGAGCCACCAGTGGGAAAACTGGTCCTTTCCCCCTAAGTATATATATAATTATATGTCTGTGTATGCATAAAGAAAAGAAAATAATAATAATAATAATAGTTTTGAATTAAAAGTTTAAAACATTTAAAATTAATCTTGTATTGAAATTTGAATTTTATGTTTGAATCTGTTTTGAGAATTGGATTACTTTCTACATGTTAACCTTTAGGAGTTTTTAGGTAATCTATATTTTAAGACAGGTCATGCCAAAATTTTTTTAAAGATCCTGAGTATTTATAAAAAAAATGTTATTTTAAAATTTCGGTGTTAAAATAAAATATCATTTTAAATTTTAGAATCAGCGGTACACTAATTAATTGAATTTACCGTAATTATGATTACAGAATGTTTGGACAGATAATTAAATTATCTGTAATTTTTGTTTTAGGTACTTGTCGATCGAATTCGGAATTATCTGTAATTTTTATTTTAGGTACTTATCAATCGAATTCGGAGAAAAATACTATCTTGGAATTCGTGTGAATTATCTGTAATTTTTGTTTTAGGTACTTGTCGATCGAATTCGGAATTATCTGTAATTTTTATTTTAGGTACTTATCAATCGAATTCGGAGAAAAATACTATCTTGGAATTCGTGTGAGAAGTTGTTGATAGATTCAATTGCCAACAAAGTAGGATATCTTACCCCTTTCCTTAAGGCTAGTCTTGTTTTTAGTGATTTGGTCAAAATAATTTAAAGAAAATGAGTTAATAAAATTTTTAAAATTCTGTGATTTTAGAAAATATTACGATTTCAGAAATTAAAGAAAAAATATCCTATCACAGATTTTTTTTTTGGAAAATAATACGTCATAATTTATTATGTGAATTTTATTTTTAAATGAAATTTTGACAATTGAATTTGGTGTTAAAGTATACTAGGAGCCAGCACACACATGCAAAGAGTGTACAACTCGATCGAGGATCACTCATTATGCTTTGACATGGTGAGAAAGCTCATACGAATCGTACATGAACTAGATGTATTTAGGGACACAACTTGCATAATTACGGTTTCACGTTTATATTCCTGTACTACATTGATATATATTTAGTACGATGGTTAAAATAAAATATTTGAAAAATGTTTTAAAACTATCCTATTGGGCCTTTCACTCACTGTTTTAAAACTGGTAAACCCCCAAGAGAGAAATGTGACTAGAGGATACGGATTACTTGGAATCATAGTGGACGACAAGGATTAAAGACTTAAAGTAGTGTTCTTTTACTTTAAGATCAAATATGTAAATAAACATTCTGGGATAGTAAATTCTAAACTTTACTTTCATATTCTCACTTATTTTGTTTTATCCAAATATGCATTTGTGAGATGTGCGTTACTTAACACCTAACATTGTGATAAGAATTTGAATACAAACAATAGTTAATTTAAAATATGAAAGTATAATTTGTAAACAAGTTTAAAGAGACGGTAAAAGGTAAAATATAAAAACTAGTAAACCTAAGAATTTAAAATTATTTATTTATTTATTTAACACCCCCTACACTCGTTACACTCGAGTGGTAGATGAATTTTTGGATGTATTTCCTGAAGATCTACCTGGTTTACCACTTGACCGAAAGATAGAATTCTGCATTGATCTTATTCCTGGTATAGCTCCGATATAAATTCCGCCTTAAAAAATGACACTTGCGGAGAAAGCTGAATTGCGGAAACAATTGACTTAATTAGAACTTAAATGACTCATTCGACTTAGTAAATCACCATGGGGGAGCACTAGTCCTATTTGCAAAGAAATAGGGTGGAAGCTTACAATTATATGTCGACTATAGGCAACTGAATAAGGTGACAATCAAGAATAAATATCCTTTGCCAAGTATCGACGAGTTATTTGATCAACTAGAAGGTGTTCAGTACTTCTCCAAGATTGACCTGAGATCCGAATATCATCAATTGAAAATCTGAGAGGCAAATATCCTGAAGACTGCATTCAGGACTCGGTATGGATCTTACGGATTCTTGGTTATGTCTTTTGGTTTGACAAATGCTCTAGCAGCTTTCATGGACTTGATGAATCGAGTTTTTTGACAATTTCTAGATCAGTTTGTCATCGTTTTCATTGATTATACTCTGATTTACTCTAAGACCTAGGAGGAACAACACTTAAGGTTAGTCCTATAAACTCTGTGGGAGCATCAGTTGTACGCCAAGAGGAAGAAAAGCAACTTTTGGTTATCTAAAGTCAAATTTCTTGGGCATGTTATCTCTAGTTGAGGCAATACTAAAATGGTAACAACCCAGAAATGTAATCGAAGTTAGAAGTTTGCTGAGATTAGTGGGATATTATTGTAAATTTGTTCAAGATTTCTCATGAATTGCAGAATGACATGATTAACAAGAAAAGATGTTCGATTTGATTAGGACAGTAAATGTGAGAATGCTTTTTAGGAATTAAAAACTTGCCTGACTAGTGCCCCGATTCTTATAATTCCCAAGCATGAAGGACCCTATGGAGTTTATACTAATGCATCAAAAAAAGCACTCGGGTGTGTTTTAATGCAGAGAGAACATGTTGTAGCATATGCATCTTGACAATTGAAGACATATAAGAAAAATTACCCAACAAATGATTTAGAATTGACGCCATTATTTTTGCTTTGAAAATTTGGAGATGCTATCTCTATGGTGTCTCATTTCAGATTTTCTTTGATTATAAGAGTTTGCAGTATCTCTTTACTCAGAAAGATTTGAACTTAAGACAGAGATGTTATGTAGAGTATATGGAAGATTATGACTTTACTCTAGACTATCATCCAAGTAAGGCTAATGTCGTAGTGGATGCTTGATTACGTCCAAACTGTAACAAAACAAAGCAGTCAATTATAGTACAACTAGGACAGTCGATCCCACAAGGAGGTGATAAAAACAAACAAAAGAAATTAGTAGAACACAAGTGTTAGAGAGATACGCAATTAAACAAGAAAAGAAAGAAAGTGTTTTTGTGATTGTAGAGCAATTTGATTGAAAGATAATGTAATTTAAAGTAGAGAAAATTCAATAGTTAAAAACGGTAAGACATCAAAAATCCCCTATATGTTTCGTTCACCTATTTGAATTTTGATTCACAAATTGACACAATTGCAAGTTTCACATTCTAAATAATCAATCGGAAGATAAGATTTGAAGAACTTGTGAATTAAATGTATTCGAGTAAATAAAATTCTTACGTTAAGTACTCAAAAATATTATCTTATAAGAAATCTAAAATCGACAATATGTCACAGGCGATAATGCAGTAAAAGACTACTTATAAAACTATGTTTATTAATATATTATATTATACAACAATCACATAAAAAAAGCTTGACTTAATTTATATAAAAGTTGTCAACAAAATATATTGATGTGAGAAATAAATGAGATGAAAGAAAATTATTTACTCAAATGTATAAATATTACAAACCATAGAGAATCAAAACTCAAATAAGCTCACTACACATATACGATCATCTCTAGCCTCACCCAAGAACTCTAACCTAACTTACAAAACATTCTCACAAAATTCTAAAAAGAAAACATGAGAATGAAAGTAAGGCAAAAATGAGAGAGACAAGTGTATCCCCCTTCTCCAAATCTCTCCAAGAATGCCTCTTTTTATAAGCATAAGTTTATACTATTCCACCTAACCTTCACACAATTTTTCAAACTTGCTACAGTATTTGGTGCCCACATAACACAAGTTTTCAAACATGCTACAGTATTCGGTACGACACAACACAAAATTTCAAACTTGCTACAGTGAGAATGAAAGCAAGGCAAAAATGAGAAAGACAAGTGTATCCCCCTTCTCCAAATCTCTCCAGGAATACCCCATTTTATAAGCATAAGTTTACACTATTCCACCTAACCTTCACACAATAAGGAGATCAATCAAGC
Organism: Antiaris toxicaria; assembly: GCA_035233585.1. NCBI lineage: Eukaryota > Viridiplantae > Streptophyta > Magnoliopsida > Rosales > Moraceae > Antiaris > Antiaris toxicaria. The sequence goes on from CP141155.1 coordinate 8,353,485, forward strand.
AAAAGTTGAGCCGAAGCCTACCACCAGTCAATACCACCACCATATGTGCCACCAATCCTATTTCCACAGAGGCTTTAAAAGAAAATTTTGGATAAGCAATTTTTCAAATTTCTTGATGTCTTCGAGAAACTTCACATCAACATTTTGTTCGCTGATGCCTTGGAGCAAATGCCTAACTACGTGAAGTTTATGAAAGAGATCTTGTCCAACAAGATAAAGCTGGAAGAACATGAGACGATATGCTTGACAGAAAAGTGCAGTGCAATTCTACAAAAGAAGTTTCCACTGAAGCTTAAAGACCCAGAGAGTTATACTATTCCTTATATGATCAGAAATTCTCTTTTTGAGAAGGCTTTATGTGACTTAGGTGCCAGTATTAACTTAATGCCTCTTTTTGTATACAAGAAGTTGGGATTGGGAGAAGCTAAACCCACCACAGTATCTGTACAGTTAGCTGATAGATCCATCAAGTACTCTAGAGGTATGATAAAAGATGTCTTTGTAAAGGTTGATAAGTTTACTTTTCCAGCTAATTTTATTGTCTTAGATATAGAAGAAGATCAAGATATTCCAATTATTCTTGATCGACCATTCCTTGCCACCGAAAGGGCTCTGATTGATGTACAAAAAAGAGAACTCACAATGAAAGTCCAAGATGAATAAGTCACCTTCAACGTCTTCAAAGCAATCAAATTCTCATATGAAATTTACTGCTATTTCCAAGTAGACATCATTGATCAGCTAGTAACACAAGTGCTTGAGCGAAGCCATCTGAAGAATGTATTTGAAGCCAATCTCACCAAAAGAGAGTTGATTGACAAAGAAGATAAAGAGATCAAAAAAGATAAATCCTCTTTAGAAGCAATACCTGTTCCCAAAAAAGGAAGAATTGAAGAACTGGGGATAGGTAAAAGTCTCACAGTTCCATATATCATCAAGCCACCTACCTTAGAATTGAAGCCACTTCTTTCCCATCTCAAGTTTGCATTTTTGGGAAGCACTTCTACCTTTCCAGTCATTCTCTTAGCCTCCTTAAATGAAGATGAAGAACAAAAACTATTACATGTTCTAAGAGAATATAAGACTGCTTTAGGGTGGTCCATTGCTAACATCAAGGGAATTAATCCTTTAACTTACATGCACAAGATTTTGATGTAGGAAAACTACAAGCCAACAGTAAAGCATCAACGTCACCTGAATCTAAACATGAAGGAAGTCGTGAAAACTGAAGTACTCAAACTGCTTGATGCTAGAATCATTTACCCAATTTTTTATAGTTCTTGGGTAAGTCCAGTACAAATAGTACTTAAGAAAGGAGGCATGACCGTAGTGAAGAACGAAAACAATGACGTCATTCCAATAAGGACAGTCACAAGATGGATAGTGTGCATCGATTACAGAAAGCTGAATAAAGCAACCCATAAAGATCACTTATTGTTGTCTTTCATCGATCAAATGCTGGATAGACTTGCCAATCATCCTTATTACTGCTTTCTTGATGGCTATTTTGGATACAATCAAATTCCAATTGCACCAAAAGTTCAAGAGAAAACAATTTTCACTTGCCCTTATGGTACTTTTGCATTTCGAAGAATGCCATTTGGTTTTTACAATGCTCTAACTACATTCCAAAGGTGCATAATGTCCATTTTCTCTAACATGGTGGAGAAATTTATTGACGTTTTCATAAATTATTTAACCTAGCCTTGATGCTGAAATGGTGTGAAGAAACAAACTTGGTCTTGAATTGGGAGAAATGTCACTTTATGGTTAAAGAAAAAATTGTGTTAGGCCACCAAATTTTAGCCAAAAGAATTGAAGTAGGTCGTGCCAAGATCGAGATCATTGAAAAGTTGCCACCTCCAAATTTTGTGAAGGGAGTTTAAAGTTTTCTTGGACATGCAGCATTTTATCAGCGTTTTATCAAGGATTTCTCTCAAATGACGAAGCCCTTATGCAACTTGTTAGTGAAAGAAGTTCCTTTCAGATTTTATGAAGAATGTTTACAAGCTTTCAATCTATTGAAGAAGAAGCTAACAACAGCCCTAGTCATTCTTGTACTAGATTGGGACTTGCCTTTCGAACTCATGTGTGAAGCAAATAACTATGCCATTGGAGCTATAATGGGACAATGAAAGAATAAAGTGCTGCATGTGATTTACTATGCCAGCTAAACCTTAATAAATGCTCAATTAAATTATGCAATCACCGAAAAAGAGTTACTGGTAATGGTATTTGCCTTCAATAAATTTTGTTCCTATTTAATAGGCACCAAGTTGATTGTATGCATAGACCACTCAACCATCAAGCACCTAATCTCAAAGAAATATGCTAAACCAAGATTGACTCAATGGATCCTTCTTTTACAAGAATTCGACCTAGAGATTTATGATAAGAAAGGCTCGAAAAATCTTGTGGCAGATCATTTTTCTCGATCGGAATTAGGAGGAGAAGTTGAAGTACAACTAATTAATAAAGAATTTACTAATGAAAGACTCTATGCTATGCAGCCAACTAGTGTTCCATGGTATGCTGGATTTGTAAATTACTTGGCAAGTAATATTGTTCCTTCTGATTTCAGTTATCTATAAAAGAAGAAATTCTTTTCTGATATAAAACACTACTTGTGGTATGATCCATATCTCTACAAGCAATGCCCTGACTAAATCATTCGAAGATGTATCCTAGACGAAGAAGTTAAAGATATTTTATGTGGCACCCCCAATTTTGGCCACGCAAAACTATTACAATCAAACTTCATAGTCGATTGAACAACCCGTGAACCTCATTGGGTTGTCAAAAACTTTGTTTCATTTTTAAACCTTTATATTTTAGAGCCCTTTTTTTTTCTTTAAAATACCTTTCTTATATGAAAGCCATGTAAGTATTTAAAACTATAATTTAGTCGTCACTTTGTAATACAAACATAATTTACATAATTACATTTCCTCAACAGTATATCACAAAATACATTTTCTTCAAATCTCCTCTTTTAAAGCTCAGCGAAAGATTGGTAGTAAGACCATATCCACAGTGGAATTTCTTATCCTATTGGCACCGCATATCCTGCCGTCATCCATAGCATCCTACTAATGAACAAGTTTCTTACCTGTAACATGAACATACTGGTGAGCTAACAAACTTAATAAGTTCAAACATACATACTAAGAATTATATAGATTTAAAAACATAAATAATAAAATTTTTCATGAATAGTACTATTCATCTATGAGTAGTAACTTTAACTTTGACCAGTGAATAGTAACTTTGACTTTGACTTTGACTGGATACTATTTATGTCAACTTTGACCGAGTACACTATACGTAAAGTTAGTGCCTATTATGCTCGGTTAAGCTTTTTTATGACTTTCATTTCAATCTTTGGTCATTATCTTCTTTATGTTCTGGTTTTGGGCCCGTGTTGGCCGTATAGATGGTGCGCGCAACTGAGAAGGACCTAGGGAGTGACCTGCTAGCCAATCCTCCATATTCTATTAAGCCATTGGCTTATCCTCATAGGATCTGAAAAATACCCCAATTTATTTCTAGAGGCCGGTACGCCAAAAGTGATTTCATTATCATCTTTCTTATAAATCCAACCAGATGGCATTCATCACCCCATGGTCAGGAACCCTTAATGCCCGTAGGACCTTCACATTCTTTTATTTATTTGTGTCTCAAATTTAATCACTCTAGTGCCGTAGCACCTCTTTCTGTAGTGTACCCACAGTACACATCTCAGACTTGTCAGTTCAATAGGTGAGTTAGTTTAACTACACCATAGTGCCTGTAGGACTTTTCATCTAATATACGAATAGTACATAATTAAATATCACAGTATTTCATGTCGCAGACAATTAAATATCTGAATTTATCAGTATTCAGCTAATGTTGTCTTCCCAAAATCTACAGACGTACTCTCGTCCTGTCTAGATTGGGTTCCTATACAGAAATAACCCACGATTATTTCTAATATAAATTTTAGGCTCAAATCGCAACCGAAGTATAAAAATTCCATGTTTAAATCCCTAATGATGGACCTTAGGGTTTAATATTTCATTTTTAGCTTTACCATAAATTTCTTGGTAAAATTACCATTTACCCCTAATATGGTTTCTCACTTTATATCGGCTTTTTGTTAGTTTATAACCTAAATTAGCCCTTAAAAATTTATTTTAACTATTCTAAGGCACTCACGGTCCTTTCTGAGCCTTTCAGAAATTTTCAATCAAAATGACCATTTTGCCCCTGACGGATCAATGGACGGTAAAAATCCTGTTTCATCATTTTGACTAAATTTTCTTAGCCTAAAAATCATAGAATAATTTTCTTAGACCTCAATATATTTTTACAGTATTATTTGCTACAAAATCGGTGACTATTCCTTACCCGACCCTCGAATGTTACTATTCTGACACTAGGGTCGTTTCTCGTTTTTCTCACATTTTGAAGTCTCAAATGGGTATTTCACTACTCTTAAAAACATCTATTATCCTTTTTCCCGAGCATAGGTCACCGAGGGACCTAGGTTTTCTATCCCGTCCACATTTTTAACCTCGGTTCCTAAAATAACCTTATCGTTGTTTTTTTCCTATTCTCTCGGCATTTTAGACAATCGAGGGTCGTTTTACTATTCCTCTAGGGTTCACTCTCCTATTTCGGACTCTAATGTACCAAGGGGTCTCAGTTTTTTTTTAATTTATTTCTGAGCATATTTTTATCCCTCGTTTCCTGAAATAACCTTTATGCCGTTTTTGAAATTTCGGCAGTATTTCTACTTAAATTTTAGGTTTTCCTGATGTTAGTTACGCCTCAGAACCTTTATATATTTTTACAGCATTTTGGCTAAATTTTCTTAGCCTAAAAATCATAGAATAATTTTCTTAGACCTCAATATATTTTTACAGCATTATTTGCTATAAAATCGGTGATTATTCCTTACCCGACCCTCGGATGTTACTATTCTGACACTATGGTCATTTCTCGTTTTTCTCACATTTTGAAGTCTCAAATGGGTATTTCACTACTTTTAAAAACATCTATTGTCCTTTTTCCCGAGCCTAGGTCACCGAGGGACTTAGGTTTTCTATCCCGTCCACATTTTTAACCTCGGTTCCTAAACTAACCTTATCGTTGTTTTTTTCCTATTCTCTCGGTATTTTAGACATTAGAGGGTCGTTTTACTATTCCTCTAAGGTTCACTCTCCTATTTCGGACTCTAATGTACCAAGGGGTCTCAGTTTTTTTTTTAATTTATTTCTAAGCACATTTTTATCCCTCGTTTCCTGAAATAACCTTTATGCCGTTTTTTAAATTTCGGCAGTATTTCTACTTAAATTTTAGGTTTTCCTGATGTTAGTTACGCCTCAGCCTTAATACCTGCCACGTACTATACCAAAAGCCTATTTTACGCAAAAGGACCAAACTTTTATGTAAAATTTTTTTTTTCCACATTCACAACTATTCAATCCAACACATCAATTCACTATTTTTCTTCACAATTGGTCACGATTTTCATATGTAAATCAACACCAAAATTTTTCATATTTCCTTCCACATAGGCCACGGGTTTCTTAAGTAAACCTAAGCCAAAATTTGATTTTCAATCCACCAATTGCACAAGTTTATTTTCCATACTCATCTTAACCTAACACAACACCAAACTCATAAAATTTTCCAAAATCAAACATTGTTTCTCACACCATATACACGGTTTTCCTTAGGGAAAAACCTAACAAAATTTTGGTTTAATGTTCTAGTGCATGGTTTTATTTTTCCATGTCCACCATAACTTAACCACAAACCAATATTACATTCTTTTTCACAAAAATCTCATTCCTTCACACCAAGGAAAGCCACGGATTTTAAGTAGAAACATGCATGAAAATTGCTTATTCCAAGCTTCTAAAACATACTTAAATCACTACATATACTAACTAAACCAAGATAACCAAGTTTACATCAAATTCCACAAACCATTCCCCCTTCCATGTACACGGTTTTCACAAGAAACACAAGGAGAAAGAAACAAAATGAAGGCTCACCTTGAGAGCTTGATCCCTTGGTACTTGGAAGATGTTTTGATGCAAGTTTAGTGAAGAAATTTGCTAAATTTTTAGCTTGGAAAGGGAGGGAAGTGCACGGCTGGAAAATGGCAGCATAAGGGCAGATTTTTCTGATTTCCAATGACTATTTTCACATGTATTTATAGGCATGAGGAAGAAGGATCAAGTTGCAAATTTTTCTAACAATTTTGCCTAACTTTAGGAACTTTTTAGCAAACTTTTTAAGGACTAAAGAGCAAAATTTTTGGCTAATTTTCAGCCTTCCAAAGACTCAAAACAGCCCTAAAAACCCAAAATTTTTGCCAAAATTTTCTTACATTTTTAGCCTAAATCCAACCCTTGATTCAAGATCACATTAAATCTCCACCATTAGATCTACCTACCACCCTAATTACTCATAATTCCTCCTTAATTACATCATTTATTGATGTCATCAATGACACCACTCAATTAATTCCTCATATTAACTCGTGGTCAAAGTTTGACCAAAAGTCAAACCGAACGGAAATTTATCAAAATTGCGTATGCGGGTTTCTGACGTCTCATGTGCGATCAGTTTGCCTTAGTTTGCTTCCATTTGACCAAAAATCACTACCATAAGTTTTTCGTCTTTTAGTGTTTTCAATGCACCCTTTAGGGCTTTTGGCTCCTATTTGGGGCCGTTTCACCCGTTTCAGTTCAGGAAAATTTTTCATCTCCGAACTCACACCCTTTAATACTGTTAGAACATTTTATCGTATTCTTAATAGTATTAAATTATTCATTTCATCAATTTTAAATAGTAAAATTTTCATATACATACAATTTACAAGTCTTCCAAGAATAGTAAAATTTCTCGGTTATCAAATTTTAAGATGTTGTCATTCTTTTGAGTATGGAGGCCATCTTGGAGGAACAAGAACAGCGACCAGGGTACTTCAGTCTGGATTCTATTAGCCAACTTTGTTTAAGGATGTTCATGCATTTGTTGCTGCTTGTAATCACTGCCAAAAGACTGGAAACATTTCTCGATGGAATAATATGCCTTTAAACAACATCCTATAAGTCAAACTGTTTGATGTTTAGGGTATCAATTTCATGGGATCATTTCCATCCTCGTACAATAACAGGTACATCCTCGTGGCTGTAGATTATGTCTCCAAGTGAGTAGAAGCAAATGCCTTACCATCTAATGATGTGAAGGTGGTGCTGAACTTTCTTCGAAAATACATCTTCACTCGTTATGGCATGCCAAATGCAATCATCAGCAACAAAGGTAAACACTTCTATAACTACTACTTCAAATGTTTATTAACTGAGTTTGGGGCAAGACAAAAGGTCGCTATAGCGTACCATCCCTAAACCAGTGGTCAAGTAGAAGTTTCAAACAAGGAAGTGAAGCAGATACTTGAGGAGACGGTGAACTTTACAAGGAAAGATTGGGATAAGAAAATAGACGATACACTATGGGCCTACGCATAGCTTACAAGACACCTATAGGAATGTCACCGTATTACATAGTCTTTGGAAATGCTTGCCATCTACCTATTGAGTTAGAACACAAAGCTTACTGTGCTATAAAGAACATAAACTTAGACATAAAGGCTATAGGAGAAAAGAAACAGCTGCAACTAAATGCCTTGGATGAATACAGAAATGAAGCTTATCGAAATTCCAAGATCTACAAAGAGAAAACAAAGCAGTGGCATGATAAACATATCCTAAGGTGTAATTTTGAGCTTGGCCAGCAAGTTCTCTTTTACAACTCACATCTTCGACTTTTTCCTGGAAAGCTAAATCCCCAATTATTAAGCCCATTTACTGTCACATAAGTCTTCCTATATGGAGCCATTGAAGTACATCACAATACAAAAGGCACATTCAAGGTTAATGGACAAAAATTAAAGCACTACATTGGAGGTGATTTTGACAAGCAAAAGTCCTCCATCACTCTTCATAGTCCAGCATGAGCCAACATTAAATTCAAGTCGATGACTCTAAATCAAGCACTTCTTAAGATACAACCCAAGCTGTCTTTTCTTTACTTTTCTTTTATTTTCTTTGTGTGTTTATTCTCTATTTTATTTTCATGTATTTTGTTCTCATTATCTTAGCTATAGAGATGGAAGACATTCTATCAAAACTCAACATATGGAGCAGATGAATAGGAGTGCTATAGAATTAGGAATCTGATGTTAAAAGACTCTGTTTGTTAGTTTATAAGAAAATTGGATGGAAAGCTCATCCTCGACTCATAGATATCATTTAAGTTGTTACTGAATATAAAATCAGAGGAAGATGTGAGTCACAATCACAACTACTATATAAAATCTTGCTTTCTTTTTTTTTTGTAGACTCCCTTTTTATGTTTCACTATTATCATTTTTGACTTTTTGTTTTTGCATTGAATGTGCATATTTGAATTTTCCATTCTATATTGAGTGTCTATTTTTGACTTTTCCTTTTTTGCATCGAGTGTCTGTTTTTGAGTTTTTCTTTTTATTTTTCAAATTTTTCTGATGACAGCCGATCTACCCTCTGATAACTTAACTCAACATCCTCTTTTTTTGCCTTGTAAATACATATGCATTTTCACATTGTTATCACACACATCTCCATTTGTAAGGTTAGAAAAAAGTGAGTTTAGATGGAAAGTCCTTCAGTTCATAAGTTTAAAACTATTTTGTGTTTTCGGTGGGTCTAGTCTTGGAAAAGATAGAGAGTTTTTGCAAGTAGTAAACAACATTGGTAGGGTATTAGCTGCTAGACAAATTAATCTAGTATATGCAGGAGGAAGTCTTGGATTAATAGGTTGTGTGTCATCCATTACATGTGTAAGGGGTAGCAAAGTCTTAGGTATTATTTCTAGTGCTTTAGCTAACAAAAGAATCATTGGTTACACTCTAGGTAATGAGTTAAAGGTCTAGTCCATGAATGAGAGAATGGCGAACATGATGTATAATATATATATCTTTGTCGCTTTACTTGGTGGTTTAGGAACACTGAAAGAAATTTTTAACACTGCTTCTTGAGCCCAACTCAATCTTCATCAAAACCCATTAGGATTATTAAATGTTAATGGTTATTATGATAGTTTTGTTGTCTTTTCTAGATTATGCTGTGGAGTAGAAATTCACTACACCATCATCTCGAAAAATACTAGTCTCTGCTCAGACTGCTAATCAACTGATTGATCAACTATAGAGTGCCTGAATCTGACCCATTAATGTCATAGGTAGTATGGTAACTACGGACAAAAAAAGCAGCAAGAAGCGAGGGTTGGATTTGATGCTCCGATTATAACATTCCTTACCTTTCTAATTTTACTCATAACATTTGATTTTCTACTTTAGTTTAAGTGTGTGAGTTTTTGCTTTCAATAATATCAGATCAAGTGAGATCATTTACTCTCTATTTGTCTACATTAGACATTAAAGACAATGTCTCAAATAGGTTATGAGGAAGGAATAGCTTGATTACTTTTTTTGAATGTTCGTTCAATTTCTTGTGTTTATTATTATTATTATTATTTGTTAATAAAACTTCCAGATTCATTATACATAAGATGGCTGAGTAAATATTTACTTTTAGTACTCTTGATGCACATCTTATAGTAATGATTATTTTCTTGCATTATTATCTTTGTTTTAAAATATTAAAAAAAAAGTAAAAATAAAAAAAGAGGTGATTTTCCACAAATTCAATGATGAAAATTTTGGTTGCTTTATTTTATATAGTCTTTTAGAAAATAAAAATTTTGGCAAATTTACAGTTAAATTTTTGAGTTAGTTTAACTTAGTTGTGATATTTAATATTTGAGCACTAATTCTTAATCTATGAGTTGTGTGTTTGTTTAGAGAATGTTTTGTGAATATGATATATTTTTGATCTCACAAGTCCTAGAATTTATTTGATTTTCTTTCGAGGCAAATTCCCAGATGATACAAAGAATAAGGAAGTGATTTAAGCAATTTTTTTTTTAGAATGTTTGAGTGTTTCAAGCCAACCTTGAAATATCTTTATCCCTAATTTACCCCTTTTGAGCCTTCTATTATATAACTTTTTCTTTGTCACTCATATTTTTAGCCTAGCCTTTTAAATAAAATGTCTAACCTTTAGCCCTTAAGCATGTTGATCATTTTAGAAATTATTTTGAGCTACGCTGAAATCTGGGAGAAATGTTGAAATTATGGAAAAACAAAAAGAAAAAAAAAAGAGCACTATACCTTTTGTTTATCATAATAAGTTTAGGAATATAGTAACTCTTAAAAAAATAAAATATATATATAAGTTTTATTTGTGATAAGAGAAAGTTGTAAATAAGTTTAGGGGTATTACTTGGGTGTAAATAAAAGCTTTACAACAAATCCTAAAATGATTAATATGTTGAAGGGTATCTGAGTCACATAATTGTCCTACATATTACCTTCACCTCAACCACACATTACAAGTTTGATAAAGTCCTAATGACTCTTGATTTTGTGTTAGTTAACATTAGTGGAAAGAGAAATGAAAAATAAACTTATAGGATTTGATTGAGATCGATTGTTCCGTGTTCTCACAAACTCATCTAGATTACACACAATCAAATGGAAAAGAAATTCTGCACACACACATAGAATATTCAATTATAAGTAGACATATTCTTAAATTAAATTCAAATTTTTGATCAAAATTTATGTTTTTTTGCAAGTTATATCTTTTACAGCAAACTTTAAGGAAATTTATGAAAATCATCATTGCTAATACAAAATTTTCTTTTCTTTTGATCGAAAACAAGCAAAATCTTAAGTTTGGGGGTGTAATAATTATATAAAATAGAGTTATTTTACTACTTTTTCATGCATAAAAAATAGGTTTATCCTTGAGAATTTTATTTGTTTTTGATTTATTTTTGTTTTGTTTACTTTAATTTAGATTTTTATAAATTTTGTGAGATTTTTATTTAATTTTGCTTTAGTTTAGTAATAGTATATTAAATAAGCTTAAAATTAAATATTTTCAATGAGTTTATTTATAGTATTTTATTTTGAAAATATCTAATTTTAGCACTTTATTTGTCTGCAGCATCAAATAATGATAAAAAAATCATATGTTGAAAGTGGATCCTGCTAGAAATTACTATTCATATCAGCAGTCCAATTCCATGACTAGTCTTATTTTAATCCTCTCATCGATAAGAGCATTTAAAAAAAAGATTCACTCAAATCAGAGCTCGTATGGAGAAATTATGACAGATTCTAATTTTGAATTAATAAGAAGATAACCGGAACTTATTTTTTATTTTTTTTATTCTTTTTCTCTTTTTTATTCTTTTTTTTCTTTTTCTTTTTCTTTTTCTTTTTTTCTTCTTCTTTTTCTTTTTCTTTTTCTTTGTCTGCTTCTCTGCGCCCATGTGAATTCATCAAATTCAAAGCCGCCTGTGCCCTTATTCACAATGAAAAAATCAACTATTCATGGGTGCACAGTGTTTTTTAAGCCTATAAAAGAGAACAGAGAGAACCGAAGGAGAAGAGCAGAAAGGAAGAAAAGCAAGAAAGTAGGAAGCTTAAAAGGCTTAGGTAGAGCTACATTTGAAGTATATGTTACTTATAAATTTATCTCTTTTAGTTTAAGTTGTAATTTTTATATCAATAAAAGGGGTTTTTGAAGGTTTTATCTGTACAAGTATCAATAATTTTTCTAGACTCTTCCTTTTATCTTGTCATTATATTTAATTTGTCTTATTATATTATTTTATTTTTCTTTACAAATTAAATAATTTTTTTTCTAGTAACTATGATGTAACTTAATTATGATAATTTAATTTAAATTTAATTTGATTATGATAGTTTAAATTTAAATTTAAATTTAAATTTAACTATAATGTAAGTTGATTATAATATAACTTAATTATGATGGTTTAATTTAACTTTTTTAGGCTGTTTCTTTTTATTTTATGATTATATTTAATTTATCTTGTTATATTATTTTATTTTTTTTTATAAATTAAATAATTTTTTTCTAGGAACTATGATCTAAATTACAATGGTTTAATTTACTCCGTATGGCCCAAATACGGTGCAAATTGAAATGCAGATCCCAAAATAATTCCTCTCTCTCTCCTTCTATCTATACACACACATATACATGATATGTATGTATTTACTGGCTATTGCAGAAGCAAAGTAAGAAAATTATTATGGCAGAAACCTTGTTAACACAGACCACCACCAAAAATCAGAAGCTTCACGGCAAGATCAACATCGTGACAGGCGGTGCCAGCGGCATCAGCGAAGCCACGGCACGCCGCTTCGCCGAAAACGGAGCGCATGCCGTGGTTATCGCCGACGTCCAAGACGAGAAAGGCAAAAGCGTCGCCGCTTCGATCGGCCCAGTGGTCTGCACCTACGTCCACTATAAATGATTTATTTACATCTTATAAATATATTATGTACTTAGTAAAATTTATATTTATTTGATAAATCTATTATTTATTATAAATATTTTAAGAACACTTCAATTATTTTCTTATAAAAAAAAAGGAACTTTAGAAAAATACCATAAAATTATGACTTAGATTGATTTTTGATATAGAGAAAAAAAAACCTATTACATAAATGTCATTGATAAATATTTCATTTACCAATAAAAAATTTTCATTTACTATTTTGTTGGTACAGGATTTATTTGTCACCAGTAAAATATTCATTTAACATTCTCCTATCATCCAATTGTAATTATTATTTTTAAATTTTTCTCTCTCTCGTCTCTCTATATTCTTTCTTTAATTCATATAGTCGTCTCTAACTCGTTTCTCTTCTCTCTTCACTCCGACGACCACCAAATCTTGGCAGTCGCAAGTTGCCTTGTTCGGCATAATAAAATCTCCACAACAAACTGATTACGACTAGTCCTAACACTACCGCTTACTTCGGGTCCGTTTGGATGAGGTGTTTGTTTTTGAAAAATGAAAAATTTTTAGATATGAAAAATAAAAAGTTGTTTGGAATTTTTTTTTAAAGTGAAAAGTTGTTTAGGTGGGTGAAAACTTTTTATTTTTAGAAAACCCTTTTTTTATTTTTTAAAAATGAAAAATGTTGGATGTTCAGATACGAAAATTTAGGAAAGTTCATTTTTTTTGAAATGAAAAATTTTTCATTTTCCAAATTTGAAGGTGTCAAACAGACGGAGGGTTCATGTAGTTGGATTTAACTTTTTGCTTTAAGCTACGATCGGTGTTGCACCAAGAATGAAGAAAGCTGCCAGAGGAGAGGAGATCGATCACGAGTGTTAAAGCCAATCGGGATCCACCGCGAGCCACAAGACTCGCCGTTGTCAGAGGAATCAAAGCAATTTGCATCTAGCTTGATCGCGACAACGACCCACATGATCGTCGGAGGGAAATCACAATGAAAAGGAACTCTGATGAGGTTGATGGAGAGAGAGAAACAAGAAATAGGGCACAGAGAGAGGTTGGGGGAAGGGAAAGAGAGAGATCTCCAAGGCATGGTCGAACCAGGTGTTTACAGCCTCACCTCATCGATAGATCTCTCGATAGACAATTTGCATCTCTCTCTCTCTATCTCCATGTTGATTGGCAACTAGTATAGTTAGAACTCTATTGTTGGCTTGTGACACAGCTCCGTCGCAGACGAAGAGCAAGTAAAAACCGTAGTGGAATCCACCGTCGAAAAGTACGGACGCCTCGACGTCATGTTCAGCAACGCGGGAATATTCACCAGCTTTACCGACCAGACGATCTTGGATTTCGACTTCCCTGCGTACAAGAAGCTCATCGCCGTGAACCTGAGTGGCATGGCGGCGAGTGTGAAGCACGCGGCGAGGGCGATGGTGGAGGGGCGCGTGAGGGGGAGCATCATATGCACAGCGAGCGTGGCGGCGACCATTTGGACGGAGCGGTACACGGACTACACGATGTCGAAGCACGCGGTGCTGGGGCTGGTGCGGTCGGCGAGCCTGCAGCTGGCGCCGCACGGCGTTCGGGTGAATGCGATGTCGCCCGGGGTGGTCGGGACGCCGATGTTTCGGGAGATATTAGGGGTCGGAGAGGAGGTCAAGGACCTGGACGGGTTGGTAGAGGGGTGGTCGAGGGTGAGGGGGGCGTTGAGGGGGAAGAATGTGGCGGACGCTGTGGTGTTTTTGGCGGCGGAGGACTCGGAGTTTGTCACCGGCCACAATCTCGTTGTCGACGGGGAATTGGTACCTGCCCAAGCCGTGTAGTCTTGCGCGTTGAGATCTTAGTTTAGTGCTACTTTTATAAAAATAGTCATAACAACAATAACGTTCTAATAAGGTAACATTTTTCTGGTTAAAAATAATTATTTAAAAAAAAAAAATCAAATGAGTGTAGTTTACTCGTTGTGTTCAATAAATTTCGTGTCACGAGGTAGGATTCTGGGCATACCTCCTTTTCTTGTGTAACCTGTTGGTCTTGGATTCTGGCCTTGAAATAATTTGAGAAAATGTATTTTAAAATATGGATTTTCAAAAGATACATAATTTCTACGTCAATTTCCTTATTTGAAATGAAATTTGATAAAATGTGAGTTTGAGAATTATTACGAAATTATTTTGAAAATAAAGATATTTTCCAATGAATGATGGAGTAACAATGACATTGGCCTCACTTTCGCCTTTTGGATCGATAAATGTCAGTCTCAAATTTAATGCCATAACTGGAAGTCAAAAGTCTAGTCATGGACCATTTTACCCTCATTTTCCCGGTCGGTTTTCTCCTTCTTCCTTCTTTCGCTCTGTTTATCTTAATATTATATTTATTATAAAATTATATAAAAATAGTGTTATTTTATTTTATATTATGTCAATAATACTATTATGATATATTTTTACTTTTTATTAATAATATTATGCTTTATAATTTATAAACAAGAATTTTCTTGTATTAAAATAAATCAAAAATAAAAATATTATTATAATTATATGAAAAGTGTTAAATTTAATTTTAAATATAAATTGTGATAAATTTATAATAAAATTTAACATATAATAAATTTAATATAAAAAATAATACTTTATTAAAAAGATTTTTTTTTCTCATATGTCAAAATTTATCATATTTAGCATTACATTAAATATGATGTTAGTACCTTGATTCTATATGATTTCCTTAATCTAAAACTTCCATGTCAGATGTCACCGCCCCATTTTGGAGGACTGACATCGTCCGTCCTCCTCCTTTGTGCCCTTCTCTGCTTCCGCCCATTAATATTTTACCACGTCAGTTAAAAAGCCACGTCAATTAAATCTCCTACACATCAGCAAGGACACCAACACCGGGCCTTGACAATTTTTATTCTTACGAGAGGAGAAAAAAAAAAAAAGGGAAAACCAAAACAAAACAGAAAAAGAAACGCTTATTCTTCTTCCTTTTTCTTTCTTCCTTTCTTTAGAAACGTTTGGGAAAAATATTTCATTTTAATTTTACTCAAATATAATATAATTTTACATCAAACATAAATTTTGTAACAGTATTACGAAAATAATTACTATTCAAAATATTTTTAAAACAATCACGTCAACTTTTCAACTTTGCTATTTATCTTTACTTTTACCAATCACATCAACTTTTTAACTCTAAAATACTTTTCATAACACATATTTCATTCAAATACAAAATAAATACTTTTCAACCAAATACAACATTCAAAAATCAAATTTCATTCAAATACAATCAAAATATAATACGTTTATCAAACGCCCCTTTATTTTTCTTTTCTTTTCCTCTTCCCTCTCGCCCAAGAAACTTTTTTGCTACACTTATTATTAAGGGAGTGTTTAGGGGTTGTTTTAAAGATATATTTTAAAAATTTTAATGATATTTTTTCTAATAGAAACTACTCGGTGAACCAGACGTGTCATGTCACTATGCTTACATAGTACATTTAGGTTAATAAAATTTGATATTTGGATTTTTTTTTTACATATCATCTTTTTATTTGTTATATATTTTTTCTTTTTTAATATGTAGTCAAAAATATCATAAATATCCCTTTTTAAGAAGAAATATTTTGTTTCAAAATAAAAATTGAAATCTTAATTTTTGTTATGAATGACGAGAAAAAAAAATCGTTTTTTTTTTACAGGAGATAAATTGAAAAGTAAAAATTTTATTCGTCTTATCTTAAAAAGTTCATAGATTCCCAACAAATTTATTTTTACAAGTTTCTCAACAATTTAATAAAATTGCTTTTGATGTATGGAATCAAGTTGAATCGTCAAAGAACTTATATTTATCTTGTGACTTTATCGTTTTCTTGTACAACAATTTTTTTGTAACAACTATTTTCAGAAAAAAAAAAAAAAACGGGGGATACAAGTACGTATATAAGTACGATTTTACTATTATACAAAGATAATCCTTGTTTATTTGTAATATTATATTGACATTACATTCAAATACAATATAATTTTTATCTAAATACAAAAGTATTTTATTCAAATACTAATCACATCATATTTTAAATTTAATACAATCACTATTTATTATTTCATTTTTTCTATTATTTTTACTAATCACATCACATATTCTTTTTCTTCCTCTTTTTTTCTCTCTATTTTTACACATCACATTACATATTTATTATTAAAATATAATTCAAATACTTTTTATCCAAATATATATTACATTCAAATAATTTTCCTCTAAATGTAAATTGCATTCAGTACATTGTATTCAAACGCAATACAAATAAATGCGTTTAATACGTTCTCCAAACAAAACTTAAATTTTTTTTTTTACTTAATGGTAAATATATTTATTATTTTAATATATATATATATATTGCCTATGTGAATGGCACATGGCAAAGAATGAGGAAATTAAGCTCATTTTATCATTCTTTTCTTTTTTTTTTTTTAGTTTAGAATGGGAGGATTTGAATCCTTAATCTTATAATGCGGTTAAATGTGAAATTATCACTAGACTACTAAAGTAGAGGAGAATAAAATCATAGATATGGGTTTTTTTAATCAAAAAACAAAATTAAATAAAATTTTAAATTGATATAAAAAAATAAAAGATAATGTTAATTTAAATTTAATTAATTAAGATAAAGTATTTAAATGAGATATTTTATGGTGTTTTTGACTTGATAATTAATATAATGTATATTAAAAAATAATAAATATATATTAAATAATAAATGATAGACATGTAAAATATATATATATATATATCCAAATGTCCAAATATCCCAATGCATGTTGCTGCTGGCGTGTGTGAAATTTTAGTTGACGTGGCTCTTTTAAGTGACATGGTAATTGGACAAACGAGGGGACAGGGATTGGAGACAGAGGATGCGAGTCTCATTTTTGGGGCGTGACTAATCAAGACTTGAAAACTTTTATATAGCTCTTCCTTAAAAAAGTCACCAGTTGACCAACAAATACATTGTTAATAAGTAACGAAATCGTGGGATTATCCCTTTAAAGTATATGATATTTGTCATAAAATCACTTTTTAATTTAAAATATTATAAAAAGATAAAAATTTTAAAATTAGTATAGATGAGATAATATTTAAAAGATGTGATTTTTTTTTTTTTGTGTTCCTAAAAATCCACTGTCAATTTAAGTTCTATTAAAAGATTTTTCTTTCATTTATGGTAGCTTATAAACGTAAAAACTTTAAAACGTCATTTTAACGTTACAATTTTTCCACATGTGCTATCCACCCATATATATGGACATAAGCTAATATGTCCCTTCGAAATATATATATATATTCACATATGCCATAAGCCCCCTAATATTTAATGGACAGAAACTAGATTTATATCCCTTCCAAATTAACTTTAAATGCACCATTACACTGCGCGTAGATAAACACCAATTCAGACGGATTACACAATCTGAGTTGTCAAAAGACTGAATCGTGTGAACCAATCGGGGGCTATGAGTGGAAGGACCACTCCAGATCTTACAACATAAGATCGTCCAAAAGTTAATATGCCCATATAGATATATATATATATGTGTGTGTATGTACGTATGTATAAAATTGTTATTTACCAAAAAAAAAATATGCATAAAACTGCGTGCCTTTCACGGGTGAGATATTGTTATGACGTTGGTGAACATCGGATGAGTTGGGTAGGTTTTTATGAATTGAGTTGATAATTTTTTTTATCCATCTAATCAACTCAATATAAAAAATCAACCCACCCAATTAATATCGGGTTGAGTTTGGTGAATTGGGTGGGTTATGTATTTTATTAATAAAAATAATAAATGATAATAAACATCCAACAACAAATAAAAAATTTAATGGAAAAAAAAGAAATTAAACTCATGACATAATTTTTAAAATAAATTATATCATAGATTTTGCACAAATAAAAAAATTTCTAATATAATCTCATTAATAGTCAAATGTAAAATAAATATAAGTTATAAAAATAACCAAAAGATACAAGAATACTAAAGTAATTAGTATTATTTTTTACAAAATTACCAAAAATTACATCCATATTGAATATTAGGTAATGTATTTTATATATTTATATAATCTAAACAACACTTAGGGGCGAACATCATTTAGTAAAAAAGAAAAAATAGTAAGTGAGTGAATATTGTGTGGGTTTGGTGGGTTTTTAAAAATTTTTCAACCCACTCAAACTTTATTGGGTGGGTTGAAATTTTTTTTTATCCATTTAATTAACTAAATATAATAAATTAATCTATCTAATTAAAATCAGATTGGATAGATTTGATGAATTTGTTTTTTTTTTTTTTTTTTTTTTTTTTGGCGTTGGGGCACTATCGCGCCTATCACCACTCAAATAATTGTTTGGTATATCACGGCTCACAATAAAGAACTTATACTAAAAAACAGTGTTAGTTTTGAGGAAGAAAAGAAACCAAGATGTCAAACACTATCACCGACAATAACAAGTTAGAAGGCAAAGTCGCCATAATCACCGGCGGCGCCAGCGGGATCGGAGAGGCCACCGCCCGCCTCTTCGCCGCCCAAGGCGCCGCCATGGTCATCATCGCCGACATCCAGGACGAGCTCGGCCGCCAAGTCTCCGAATCGATCGGGCGCCACCGCAGCACCTACACCCACTGCGACGTCGCCGACGAAGATCAGGTCAAGTCAATGGTCGAGTCAACGGTTAAGGCTCACGGAAAGCTCGACATCATGTTCTGCAATGCCGGCGTCGTGAGCCGGTCCGCCCAGACCGTCCTCGACCTCGACCTCAGCGCGGTCGACCGGCTGATGGCGGTCAACGCCCGCGGCGTCGCGGCCTGCGTTAAGCACGCGGCGCGTGCGATGGTGGAGCGGCGCGTGAGGGGAAGCATCGTTTGCACGGCGAGCCTCGCCGCCACGCTCGGCGGCCGGAGATGGACGGACTACCACATGTCGAAGCACGCGGTGCTGGGGCTGGTGCGGTCGGCTAGCGCTCAGCTGGGGGAGCACGGGATAAGGGTGAACTGCGTGTCGCCGAGCGGGTTGGCGACGCCGCTAACGATCGAAGCGGACGGCCTCGACGCGGCGGAGCTGGAGAGGCGCTACGAGTCGTACTCCAGCTTGAAGGGCGTCGTACTGAAAACGCGACACGTGGCGGATGCGGTGCTGTTTCTAGCGAGCGAAGATTCCGCTTTCGTAACGGGACACAACCTTGAAGTTCATGGCGGGTTTGTCCGGGCCTGAGTCTGTAATTGGGCTTGGAGTCTACTGGTCGTAGTGTTTTGGGCCTGGCCCAAATGTGTCTATCCTTATGAGGACATTTGTTGCAAATTATTTGAAAAATTTATTAACAATGATTTTCAAGTTTTAGCAAAGTGACGTCGCGAAGCAGCATTTCTTTGTTTCCGTCTTCCGGTGGGATGAGTTGAAGAGGTGATTTTACAATTTGTTTGGGTGTTTCATTATTTATTGGTGCTCCACGTTCCTTTTTTGTGACTTTTCTTAATAGCTAAAATTAAGAATAGACTTTAGGAGGAGTTTGGGAGAGGGCATTGGAGATGTTATTTTTAAGTTGAAAAAAAACTGTTTTGGAGAATGTGTTTTGGAGAAAAAACTATTTGAGGTGAAAAAATAAAAAATTTTTAAAATTTTTTGGAATAAAAATATCAATATGGATGTTATTTCGTTCCTTTCGAAATTCTATGTAATTTAAAAAAAAATTATCTCATTTGGACTTGTATACACAAAATTATGAATTTTTAAAGTTTAGAGTTTATTGTAGCGTTTTGGAGATATAAATAGTAAAAAATAAGGAAGTTTTAGAAAAAAAGTAAAATTTTAGGGGTTGAAAAACGGCCTCTCAATGGGTTTATCTCTTTCTGTGGCAGGTAGATTGTGTCTCATTAGTTCAATTATATTATGTGGCTCTTTTCTCTCTTTTTTCTTTTTTTAGGTTTATCGTCGGCCTGCTTCTATTTTGAAGGATTTTAAATGTTAAGGATTTACTGTTATTTTTTCTTATTTTTAATAAAATATTGGTGATAGATAAATAATAAAGATATTAAGAAGATACTAATTTAATTGAGATATCTTAAAACACTTATTGATTTTTGTTCTCAATAATCTTATTATATACACATATAAGTTTTAGCAAAATGACTCAAACGCTTTATTTATTTATTTTTGTTGTTAAATAATCTTTCAAAGATTTTTATTAGCAAAATGATATTGGAACAACCAAAAAAGACCGAGAATGACCAGTTTTTTACACTGTTGTTCTTATATTAAAATAAAATAATGTTTTCTACTAATTTCAATTTGTGAGGTTGTCATTTTGATAAATATTCTAATTTTATGCCATATAATTACATAGAAATTACTATAATTAATTTTTTTTGTTATTTGTAAATATATTTTTTTATTTTTATTTTTTTGATATATCTCAGTTCGCTAATTAGATTATGCTACATGTCTAAAAAAGTACTTAGGGGGTCGGAAAGAAAACAAAGAAAAAGAAAATGGAATATGCCGGCTGGTCATGGCATGAGTTGAATAGTGATGCGGCTTTTGAAACCAAGAATTTAACTAGGATAAGTTCTTCCACAAGTAATTTGGTAATTAATTAATTCTCTCTAATGTTTGATCTTTTATAGGATTTGATTTATAATCGTTTCCATCTTATTTGTGATTAACAGATTGATCTAGATCGTATCGCTAAAAAATTAGATGTGAATTTTCCTAGTTCTGCTAAATCTCATTTCTAGTTAACATTTTTTCTACTTGTTTATTTTTGCTGGAATATTTCCTACCATTTTTTGCTCAAAAAAAATTTTTTTTTTGATATAAGGGCCATTAGAAATGAAGAAAAACGACCTGAAAGGTTCTATGAAAAAATGAGCCCCCTTGGGTGACATTTCAAAACCAATTCTATGAATTTGAGATGATTGCAAACAAAAACAAGTGACAAAAAACTTATTTGATAGCTGAAATTTAAAATCTAAGAAAATCAGGTTCTCAAATCATGCCTCTAATCTTTTGTTAAAAATTGAAAACGGTTTTATATCATTTTCTATGGTTCAAAAAGAACATCGAGGATGGTTTTAAAAAAAATAAAAAATAAAAAATAAAAAACTCAATGTCAACATCAATTCCGACCTAACTGGCCTTGTCTTGGTTGTGCTCTCTTATTTTATGTATCTTTGGTAAAAATAAGGATGAAACCATAAAATCGACTCGGTTTTGGTACCTAAGACTTCGTTCGGTATACGCATTATGTTTGCTTTACGTTTAAATACAATACATTGAATATAAAAATATTTACATTACATTTAAATATAATATGCATTTGAGTAAAAAATATTTAAATTGTATCTTAATAATGAATATGTGATATAATGAGTAGAAATAGAGAAAAAAAAAAGAGAGACAAAGAGAATATGGGATGTAATTAATAAAAGTAATAGAAAAAATAAAATAATGAATAATGATTGCATTAGATTTAAAATATGATGTGATTGGTATTTAAATAGAATGCATTTGTATTTAGATGAAAATTGCATTTCATTGCATTTGAATGCAATACGAATGCAATGCGTGTACCAAATGGGGGGGTAAGTTTTCATTCCACGTCCCAAATAGTAGGCCCCATATAATATTTTCATTTTTTTCTCTCAATTTCTCTTTCTTCCCACTTATCACTCTTACCAAACGATGCAAAACATATTTTCTACTCACAAATCCTTTCTACAATTAGCTTTACTTCCAGTTTTCATCTCTACCAAACACATTGTTAGTGGCCTTGTCCTCTGTCGTTTGATTGTTTCATGCTACTTGCGCCGTCGTTGTTGCTCGCTGCTTGTGTCGTCATTTGTCACCATTCGAGGGCTAGATATTGATGCCGGAAAAACACAACCGATCCTCTCAAAAGTTCTAAGAAGTTGTATCTATTAGGAGAGGTGCAATCTAATCACATCAATCATCCAACATCAGCCTCGAGAGGACACACTCTGTGTTTACTAACAAGCCTTGAGCATTCTTCGAGATCACAACCTTGAGTTCAAGTCATGCCCTGATTTTTTTTGTTTTTGGTCACAGTTGCAAGTTTTCTCGGCATTGCTTGCTTAAAAAAAAAAAATTCTGGGCTTTGTCCACCCATTTATTTATGGAAAATTGTAGTAAAAAGGTCTTTTTTGTTTGTTTGGAAGAAAATAGCATAATTTAAAATTTAAAAAAATTTATGACATCTAATTTTAGTATAAATAACATTCTCATTTTACCTTTGAACGGAGATTTTTCCCTTTAATATTTACCTTTATTTATTTATTTATTTTAGATTTTCCCAAAACCTACCTATTCTTTTCTTTCTCTTTTCTTCTCTCTCTCTCTCTCCTCTTCCCTCATTCTCTCTGAAGGACATCACAATGGTAGCGAGAGTAGATCACGACGACAACAACAGAGAATCCCAATTGGATCTCGTGACGGTCCTGTTAATGTCTTTCACCAGTTTTCGTATCCGAGTGTCGCGATCGCCTAGTGTTAGTGACGATTCTCCTTGGCTTCGTGATAGAGAGGCCGATCTAGTGACTCCCCTGGAATTCATGATGGAAAGGCAATGATCGGACTTATAGGTGATTCTCCAATCTGGTTCGCGAGGAGGTAATCTGGTTTTCATCTTTCAGTGTCATAATCTCCTAGTATTGGCGGCGATGAAGAAAATTAGAGCTTGATTGTGACGGCTTTGTCAGTCTCTCTATCGCGAGGCGGGCTCGAGATCTTTGTCTGTGGCTTCAATTTCCAGATCACGATGATGAACGATCTTCTTCGCCCCTACGGCAACTTTGGATTTCATGACTGAATACACCAGGTGATCGAGTTTGCATGTGGCTAGGGAGATCATAAGTCCTTGGATTGCTAGCAAAATCTCAAGTTTTAGTGTGTTGCAAGTCGCCAGAAGGAGAAAGAAAGGCCAAATCATGTTGCTCATAAGCAAGATTAATATGGCGGTGGAGACTTAGAGATCTACTCACGAGCAAGATCACGATCCTCGGTGAGGGAAATGGCGACTTTTGTGACGGTTGGCGACTATTGGTGGTAGGTTATGGGTCAAATCAAATGTTAGGGTTTTGTTAAATTTGGTGGTTTAATTTGGGAAAATTTTGAGGTCTTTTTTATAATTTTAGAAACTTTTGTAAATAATATAAATGATAAATATTGATATAAATAAAGTATTTACATCATAAATCAATGATTTATTAGAATAAATTAATAATTAAAGTAAATCAATAAATGTAAATTAATGATTTACCAGATAAATTAAGATTTATAACTAATTATATCAGTAAACTAAGGATTTACGAATTATTTATCAAAATAAATGATTTACTAAATAATAAATGAATTATCAAAATCATTATATAAATAATTTAATAAATAAAAAAAGTGATATATTAGATAAATTTAGCAAAATTTACATAAATCAGTAAAAAAATGATTTCCCAGACAATCTTTATCAAAATTACCAAAATCAATAAATAAATTATTTACAAAGTTAAAAAATAATTTACCAAACAAATTTACTAAAATTTACATATAAGGAGTAATTTTCAAATTTTAAATTATGATAAATCATGATTTATCAAAAATATATAATTTACTAATAGTCCAAACTTTTTCTATCATTTATTTTTATTTTTATGGAGATTGAGTTTTGTTTTATTTACCATCTTCTTCCATTATTTATTTATTTATTTTTAGAAAGACATTGTAATATTTTGATCTACATCATAGGGTTGTTGTAATTGTCAAAGGAAGGTTAAATGAGTAAATCAATAAACTAGGAGATTTTTATGAGATATTATATCTACTTTCACACTCAACTTGCCTTATATTCCAACAGAGCCTCTATTTTCTTATTAAAAAAAAATAATTAACAGGGCCTCTATTCACTGAAAACAAAAGACTAGCCTAATCTGCTTTACCAACTGCAATATTAGACCTCAATTAACAAGAAAACAAATTGAACAAAAATATTGTTGGGGTGCTAGTGGAGGAAAGATGAGTGCTAATCACTGACCTTTTTCCCATGGTGGTAGAGATAGTCCAGCTTATGTCCTCGCCTTTTCTTCTTCTTTTATTCTTTGTTGGGCCCTTTTTTTCTATCATCTTTTCTCCAATTCTTGTTAGAATTTTCTCCTACTTTTTTCCACACCCTTTTTGAGCCACCCTTTGGAAGTATTGTAAAGCCCTTTAATAAGTCCAGATACAAAATATTAGAAGAAATTATTAAGAGAAAAATGCTTGGAGACTGAGCTTCCAACGTGTTGTCGTCTTCACCAAACGTTTGTCCATAGTGTGATATATTTTTTTTACACGTTTCAACTTTTAGCAAACAATGACAGGATTCCTTAGAATAACATGCATACGTAATGATTGCAAAGCACCTCCCAAATGCACCGTACCCCTTTGGTGCTCGAGGGGCTACATATACAATGCATACTAGTTCTATAATAACATATTTATAGAACAAATTAGAAAATGAAATGGCCTTAGCTTTTAGTCAATTTTTCATACATTATTGTTGTCGATAATCAAATTATTCCACTATAAATACCCATTCAAAAGAGAACATGAAGACTTTATTATAGGTCCCACTCTAATCTCAATCACTAGTCGGATTGAATCACGTTATTCCAATTAGAAATTTGACTGTTATTAGGAGCAACCATACACGTAATTGTGATTAGAAATTTGACTATTATTTGGAGCAACCCTACACCTTGCTACGACACAAAAGGTACGTATACTAAATAGGAAAGTAACAAAAAATATAATAGAATTAGAAAATAAAGTAGCCAAATAAGATGGATAATCAATTTAAAAAAGATGAATCATCATTGATTTTCTTTTCTATTGTTTATTTGTCTATTAGATAATACAATGAAAAATAATTTAATTCACTTCATCGTGTTTATTAAACTTGAAAATGATTACATTTTCAATGTATATCAAAATATCATTTTACATAGTTAAATAATCATTGATATAAATATTTATAAAAAATATATGAATAAATTTGACATTCATTTTCTTGAAAAAATAATCAATATCACAAAGATGCAATGATTGATGTTCTCTAAACTTGCATGAGATTACTAAACTTTCATTGCCCATTTTATAAATAAATTTCTGATCAAAAGAATCATTATTCATTTTCTCTTTTCCTTTCATATAATGTAAATACCTCAAAGGCCAGTTTGTAAGTCCAATTTTTGTTGCTCTTTGAGAAGTCATGTGTTCTTTTTTAAACTCCTTCAAGTTTATGATTTATGGAGGAAAGAGAGAGAGAGAGAGAGAAACCCAGTTTTGATAATTGATGGTTAGAAGATTTGAGCCCCCGCCGCTTCGCTTCAAAATCGGTAAAAGAGAATTGTTTAATGTCACTTTCTCACTAAATAATTTATGAGTCGATACTAGCGGAAAATGAGCTCACCGACCCACCTAATTCTCGGGAGAAAATGAATGAACAGCATTGTCTGATTTGGATAAGATTTTTATTTTTTATTTTTTATTTTTTATTTTTTATTCCTAACATCGGACTAAAACTAGTTTTAATTTACAATAATTAAAAAAAAAACTAATTTTGAGATTTTACTATGGTCATTTTCATATCTTATATTAGAAATTACAAGAGATATTTTCAATCACTATTACTAATTAATTTTTGACAACATGAAAAATCAAAAAAATCAGAATTTTATACTATGGTATTAATAATATTTTATTATAAAATTTGTTTAAATAATATATTATATTTATATTATATTTAAATATAATAAGTTGAATATAATATATATTAAAATAAAAAATATTATAATTATATTATATATAATGTGATTGATGAAAATAAAAAATAAAAATAATATAATATAATTAATAAAAATAAAATAATAAATAATAATTATATTAAAATTATATTATATTTCAACATAATATAAATATAATATACTTAACAAATAAATCATGTTAAATGGCTTTAATACGGTTTAAAATATATAATCACCAAATAAAAATTTTCAAATATCGGCAAATAGAAAATAGAAGAAAATTAAACAAAAAAAAGCAACGGTAAAAAGATTTTACAGTTAAATATTTTTCTTTCCCACTCATTAAAGAGAGAGAGAGATAGAGACAGAGAGAGAGACATATGACGACCTTTGGCGCTCCCCAAAAGCCCACCCTTACAGAACCCACAACAGGTCTTCCAACTCTCAACAGAACACAGAGGAAAGGGCAAAAAGAAAAAAAAAAAAAAAGAAAAAAGCTCTCTCTTATATTCAAGATTAGATTTTTTGTCGTAGTTCATATCACCTACAGGCACTTCCTAAGAAAAAAAAAAAGAAAAAGAAAAAGAAAAGAAGAAGTGGATCTGACGAAAAATATGGGGACACAATGTTTGAGGAGTATGACGGCCAGCACCACTCATCAGAAAGTCTATTCTTTGCCACCAACGACATTTTCATGGTCCACATCCTTGCTGTCGTTTTCTAGCTCATTGCCGTTGAAGAAGAAAAATTCTCATCCAAACGACATGTTTAGGGGCGTCGTAGGAAAGCAAAGAAGAAGAAGAAGAAGAAGAGATGGGATTGTTGTGGTGGCGTCGAGCAGCGTCGGAGCGGCGCCGTTTTGGGATGGTTGGACTCCTGAAAAGGCTTCTTCCGCTCCCTCCCTCAGCGACATCCTTTGGCCCTCTGCAGGTTAGAATCTAGTAAAGTTAATGTTTTTGGGTATTGTGAGATTTAAAGTTATTGATATCCCTGGTTTTTCCATTAGTGAATTGTGGCAATGAAAAAGGAGAAAGTTTAGGAAATTGACGTTTTCTGTGGAGCTGTCAAATGGGGTGCAGCCTGTTTCTTCTTAGCTACATTGTCCTCTTTTGAGCCCAACCTTACATGAACGTGGATTTTTTTTTTTTTTTTAATAACAATCATGAATTTGGAAATCAGCTTTTGGGAAAAGAAGCATTGGGTTTAGGATTTTTTTTTTCTTTTTCATTTTTTTATTTTATTTTTCCAAAATGTGTTGGACTCCATTGAAAAGTAGGTCCCAGTTTAAAAAAAAAAAAATGTTTGGGGCATACAATATTGTCATGCTTATTATGTTTAGTAAGACCCAGTATTTGTTTTTGTACGATGCTATCCACTGCGCTTTAAGACATATTGCGCCTATGGTGACAAGAGTCAAACCGAGTTTTTTTATTTTATTTTAGGGAGAATTGAATCATATCGTTTCTGTTTCTCTTATTGCATCCCAAGAAGAAATGGATACAGAATGATCCCGCTATTTCTTTTTTCTTATTGACAAAGCAGGAAAAAAAAAAAAAAAAACCTTTGAAATTTGGGAAAATTAATGACACAGTTGTCATGCCTATTGGTTGGACTCATGATCTGTACCAAATGTCGGAAGTGGTTATGGGGCGCCCATGATTTTATGCTGAATTGGTGAATTATTGGTAAAGGAGTGATAATTGAGAGAAAAAAAAAATACTGAAATGTATTATGCACGTACAGCTTGGTTAAAGGAATCTGAATGTTCCTTATGATAGGGGCTTTCGCGGCAATGGCATTGTTGGGAAAGATGGATCAGATATTGGCACCAAAAGGAGTTTCTATGACAATTGCACCCTTAGGAGCTGTTTGTGCTGTCCTATTTGCCACACCATCCTCTCCTGGTGCCAGGGTACGACTTGCTCTGTGGCCCTTTGTACGTTATCTTAAAACATTCACAAATATTATATATATATATATATCATTTAGATAGTTATTGAATATGATGATATAGGAAGGCACATGTTATGTTTTGGCAATGAGATGTGAAATTCTTCTCCAATATTCCAATGCTAAAACTTTGCTTGTCAAGATCTGAACATCCAAAGCAGCCTTCTAGAACTTGCTCTTGTCATTTTACTTTGGACATGATTTCTTGACTTGATAATGTTTGTAGTGTTTGTGCTTTTGCTTGGAGGAGAGCTAGGGTAGTTTCGTTGAAGAATAACAGGGTCTAAAGCGGCAGAAGGTTGTCCTATCTCACAAGGCTTTCGATTTGGATATCGAAAATGGCATATCGTCTACAAATATCAATGAACATCAAACGCATAGAAAAGAAATTTCAAATTTGTTCTTTTCTATTCCATGCATTATTAGCTTTTATGCTGAGAATTATGCTTGTTGAACTGTGTGTCATCGTTGTTAAAATGGCAGAATCCTTTATAGATATATGGAATCATGAGGGTAGAAATTTAGTGTTTTCCTTAAGACATACTTCGACTATGGTAATTTGGTACTTTGCACCCATTAATAGATGGGGAGAAGAATAAGTTAATTAAGCTTAAGAGGGAACAGGATTGTCAAAGCTTATGCAGTTTCCTTTCCTTTCTGATGATGCATA
This sequence comes from Antiaris toxicaria, assembly GCA_035233585.1. NCBI lineage: Eukaryota > Viridiplantae > Streptophyta > Magnoliopsida > Rosales > Moraceae > Antiaris > Antiaris toxicaria. The sequence continues at coordinate 8,382,402 of CP141155.1, forward strand.
AAAGGCGATATGCAGTAATCACTTCTTCAAGAATCTTAAGCATGCATTTCTATCCAAACCAACTTTCAGCATATGAATATGAACTCCGCAATGACAGGAGTGACAGGAGCAAAAATAGAACATGTGTCACCTAGGTTTATTTCCTTGAATTGAATTTGGCTAACCCACTTTTGGTTTACTGCAGAAGTATAACGTTTTCATGGCCCAAATCGGTTGTGCAGCCATCGGTGTCCTAGCATTCTCTATATTTGGTTCAGGATGGCTCGCTAGAAGTGCTGCACTTGCTGCTTCCATAGCTTTCATGATTTTCACGCGCTCTACTCATCCACCCGGTATTCTCTACTGACATATTCTTCCTATAAATCATATCTGCTTGTTGCTTGTGACACAGCCGGTTACTAGCTTTCTGGCTTCTTGTTCAGCTTCTTTATGTGCTAATGACACAATTATATGGTCAACAATGGATGCAGCCGCAAGCTTGCCGATATTGTTCATTGATGGATCTAAGTTGCATCACTTGAATTTCTGGTATGCTTTGTTCCCGGGTGCTGCTGGCTGCGTTCTCCTCTGTTTGATCGTAAGTATTTTAAACCATGCTTAATAGCAAGAAACACTATACTTTTTAGGCAACATATAAAATAACTGCAGCAGATTAGGTAGTTAAGAGCTGCAAAATCAGGTTTGGATTATAAAACTCTTCATCGCAATATTCCCAAATGAAGGCTTATAACCATCGATCTTTTAAATGGTAATGGGGATGCAAAGAACACAAAATCAATACATGGCTCATGCCATAAACTATAGGACCATGCATGTCTCATGCTAGCTGTTGCCTGTTAGGGGGTACTTTCGCCATATTTAGAACAAGCATTAACGTATGGTTTAATTTGATCGTACATGGTCTGCTCATTAGGGCATGTGGTATGCTCTTACAAGCAGTCGGAAGAATAGCTCTGCTCTTCCAAATTCAGATGAAGCACTGTTCTTTAAAATCTGAATGGGGCATTGCTCTTTCAACTCTAACCAGGAGCTCAGCTCTTCACAACTGAGAGCACGATTTCCCAGTTTACATGGGGAAACAAGATCCCCATAATTGGCGTCGCCCATTAATTCCACTGTCAAAAACTCGTCTAGGAGACAAATATCCTCGAATCACTCTCCCATCTAGAGCCTACTTAATGAATTTGATGCCACCTTCATTAATATTGGAGGATAGCCCTGCTATTTTTACCGGTTAGTTTTGCTGGCCTATAATTAAAAAAACTAATAATGTATGGTGTTTTGCTGTCTAAAAAATAATGAAGGGCATCGTTGATGTGTCACACTATTCACTACGTATACCGATTCGAGAGGGCACTACTCTTTACTATTAATTGTGCTACAGAACAATGCGAGAGAAAAGGACTTATCACATTCTACGGTGCATAAACGCCACTGAAAAAATATGAAATTTGTAGTCTCAAGATTCATCAATGTTGTCGCATAGTTAGCACTACTTATTTTACTAACTGATGGTTGATATCTCTTTCTTTCTTTATTTTTGCAGCAAGAAGTGGTTATGTACTTGAAGAACAACCTCAAATTTTGACCCTCGATCTGCAAAAGGAAATGCTATTTCTTTGATTTTCCCATAAAATGGTAAAAGCCTCAAATTGGAAGGCATTGGAGGATCCTGGTCATAAAACATGAGAGTTTTTATAAGATGAACTTGGAATTGACATGATTCTAGGAAGGTTAAGTTCAATAGGAAGACAAAAATGGGATTGAAAGCATTGCTTGTAAGCCAAATAAATACGAGGAATTTATTGTGTATATAAATTGTATTTATGTATAAGCAATAAAGCTTCATTTAGCTGTGCCATTCTTTTTTTCTCTTTTTCACCCCTAATCCTTTATGTTTTGTCTTCTATCGGCAAACGGGGTCACAGAAAAAAGAACAATAGAAAAGACAAAGAATGCGTTTGAAGTTGACATGTTGGACCAACTAAATTTTTAGTGAGTTTCATATTATAGTAGAATACATTTGCACACATATCAACAGAACTTCTTATGATATGATATCTTTATATTTCTGATCCTTACATTTATCAAAATTACATTAAAGTAAAAAATAAAAAATAAAAAAAGGAGTGTGTAATTGATAAAGCATGACTATAATACATTTTCATACCTTATCAAAGTTCTCACGAGTACATACGATTTTAAAATTAATAGAAGCATCATAAAGCGAAATGGTGAATATTATCTTTGATTTAATGGAGGGATTGAGTTATTTATACCAATCTTGCATAACTTGTCAAAGGTATGAGAATAAATTTATGAAAAAAGAGTATAAGGATTAACCAATACACGATAGCTATAGAAAATATGATCACTAGAAACAATATAATAATAAGTATTCTCGAAAAAAAAAAAAACTATGGATAATTTGTTAAAATTTAGTTGTTTGTTCATATTAAGAGAGTCGACGATATATTATATTCGTATTATATTTGAATAAAAAGTATTTATATTGTATTCAAATATAATATTTATTTAAATAAAAAATATTTGAATTATATTTAAATATTGAGTTTGTAATATAGTTGTTAAAGTAGAGAGAAAAGAAGGAAAGAGAAAGAAAGTACGTAGTCTGATTGGTAAAAATAGTGAAAAAAATAAATTAATAATTAATAATTATGTTAAATTTAAATTATAATATGATTGATATTTAAATATAATATTTTTATATTTAAATAAAAATTATATTTTATTCAAATATAATCAAATAATATCCCCTTTTAAGTAATGAAATAATCCCAATTTCCTTTAAATAAAATTCCATCAATAATTAAACATAGCAAACATAAGCGAAAAAAAGTTAAACATAGGATAAACCAATGACACAAAGCTTTGAAAGTGAAGTTGGCGGCTCTGTTTAAAAATTATAAAGCAGCCAAAAAAGAAAAAAGAAAGAAAGAAAAGAAAAATCTTTGCAAAAACATTTCTTATCAGTATTTCTAAGTTTTATGTTGTGTATAGTATACATATTTAAAATATATTATATTTAAATATAATATAATTTTTTTTTAAATATAAAAATATTTTATTTAAATATCAATCACATCATATTTTAAATTCAATACAATAATTATTTATTATTTTATTTTTCTATTATTTTAATTAATTATATCATATATTTTTTTTCTCTCTATTTTTACTCATCACATCATATATTTTTATTAAAATATAATTCAAATAATTTCCTTTTAAATATACATTATATTCAAATATAATATTAATATTTTTTAAAAAAAATATAAATTATATTTAATGTATTATATTTAAATGAAATACAAAATATTAGATATTAAATACAAAATGAAATACGTCGAAAGGAACCATTAAACGTCCAGAATAATGTAACTTGAGATTTGATGTTATATTCCAACACAGTCTAAATTACTATTGACACGTAACCCAAAAAAAATAAAAGAAGGGGAGTCAAAAATACTCTTAACACGTAACCATCAGAAAAAGAAGTCTAAAATACTCTTTGACACGTAACCCAAAAAAAAAAAACAAAGGAAAAGTCCAAAAACTTTTTTTTTTTTATTAATTCCTTTGTGAAAGATTCATGATTTTTTTTTAATTTAAAGTGGAGAATTTAATCCGCGTTGTTATAACATATAAAATTAATGTTGAACTATATTTATAATTGTAGATTCAAGATTTCTTAAAAATTACAATTATATGACAAAAAATTTTAATGTATGTACAGATTTTCTCAGTCGATGGTTATATTTAAAAGATGAAAAACAAAATATCCATATAAAAAAAATCAACATCGAGAGTAATACAAATTAAACATATAAAGTCTTTATGTTTCTACTTTAAAACTTGATTATTTTGCAATATTTTATATTATGATAAGGTTAAAAAATGTTTCATTAGCATATCACACAATTATAATTTTTAATTTTAGCAAATCGTAGTGATACTTAACTTACACATAAATTGTTAATTACAATCATAAAAGGTCATATTTTACTCATTATTAACTAAAATTTATATTTAAATTAAGTCAATTTAAATTTTTTTTACTATAATAAAATTTAATTAAAGATCTTATCATAAATTCACGATTCATAAACAAATTACATATCTATTTTCTTGACTTTTAATTTCAATGATCAGTTTACCAAATTATACTCTCTAATTATGTTATATGCAGTCTGTGTGGGATAAAATCATGTCTTCTTAGACCATCAATTTTTTTTTTTTTTAAGATTGGAGACTTATTTATTAAAAAAAAATGTAGGCATCAATGGATCACTTAAGTGCTTGAGCTGGTTTTATAGATCAAAACAAACTTATTTTATTTTATTCTTTTCTATCTCACCACTATTTTTTATTACTTGCATTTTCAAAACTCTATAATAAACGTCAAATTTTAAAAATCTATAATTTTATTTATATAAATCTAAATGAGATTTCTTTTATATTGTATAAAACTTTAAAAGAAACGAAATAAGTTTTATATTGATAATTTTTTTTCTAAATAAATTTTAAAATATTACCCTTTTTTATTTAAATATTTTTTTCTAGCTCACATATTCTAAAACTTACTTAAAAAAAACATGCTCCAGGACTCTCCGCACAGACTTTTATTTAATAATTCAGGACTAATTCAAGATCATGGCAGCCATTTAAAATAAATAAATAAATAAATAAACAACCTTATGATAAACATAGAAAATAAAATAAAATAAACATAATAGAAAGTCAAATTTCAAGCGAAGGGACACGTGTGAGTGTGGTCCCACAGAAAGCAACTAATAGAACTTTACACGTGTCGTGACATGAAATATCGGCCAGATTGGGAAATGGACAGACATGCCGACCTGTCACCTCCCCCGGCGTACGTCCCTCTCTTTCCCATCCCCATCCGCGATTCTCCAACTAAACTACAAAAATCCTTTTATTTATTTTTATATAAATTACTTAAAAAAAAAAAAAGAAGAAGAAGGAAAACAGAAGAATACAACTAAAAAATATTTTTTTTAGTACCTTAAAAACAAGAATAATTTTTTTAGTGGAACGAATAAATTATTTTTTAGTGGGTGTGGTCTGGCCTTTTTTTTTTTTTTTTTAAGAAATCACTTTAATAACGTAAATTAAAAAATCATTATATTAACATTATATAAAAATTCCATAGTATACTAATATGGTATAAATTAGATATTAATTAAAATAAATTTTGTATCACTAATCAAAAGAGAGAATTTCTATCTTGTTAATTAATGGTTGAAAAAAGTGATTATATAAGCAATTTTTTTTCTTTATTAGTTTGGTTACCTTTTTTTTTATAATATTTTTTTAAATTTAAAGATAGAGAATTCAAACATTATATTTTAAATGGATTGGATATAAAATTATAATTAGATTATATCATTCTTGTATTATTATTTTAAACAATGCATTTGAGCTTTTTTTTTTTTTATATTTATCAAAAATATTTTTTCAAAACAATTTTATATTAATAAATGCTCTCACGAAGTAAAAGAAAAAAAACCAACAGTATTGGGGGTTCTAGACCATCATAATATTATTTTTATTTTAATAAAATTTTAATACGATTTATTGATCAAGATTTCCACCATACTAACAAGAAATTTTTCGTATTTTATAAATAAGTCTCTTTTTATATATTTTAGATGTCTTGTCGGTGATTTTTGTTACAATAATATATCAATAAACTTTAACCTAAGCATTATTGATATCGAAATTGTTTTTTTTTTTTAGATTTATTAATACATATATAATACTGTTATTAAATTCTGTTGTATGTTTGAAATCCATATTTGTAAGATATAATTTTTATGCTGATAAATCATGAAAATTTATAATTTAATAAAATTTAACAAAATGTACCTTTAACAAAGTTTGAAACTTGTAGAAGTAAACTTTTAAGCATTTGTTTGGTTACATATTTTAATTAAATTTAATTTAAAATAAGTTAAGTTGGAGTTAAAATTGGATATTTGGTATGTAAAAATTTAGTTTAAATTTGTATTAAAAATTATATTAAAATAATAAAAGTAGATATTAAAAGTTATTAAAATATGACTTACTAAGCTAAATTCAAGTTTGATCCAAATACATAATTAAGCTAAAATAGGATTTATTAAGCTAAATCCAAATTAAAACATACTAATAAACGAATTTAAATAACTTGCAAACGACAATGCAGTAGTAACTAAAGGAAAATGCTAAGACATCCATCAAATGTTCAAATTTAACATTTACTACATTTTCACATATTTGCCATCAATTGACAAATTGGTAAACTCAATATCGGAAATAACATTTCATTAGAGAACGGATTTGCTATCTAAATATTAAATTTAAACTTTAATACATGAATTTAACATTATATTAGAGATACACTAAGAAAGACATGGTAACGTCTATCTCCTCCTTCTCGGACTTTAATCCTAAAAAAATAAATAAAAGAAAAAAATAAATAAAGTGGGAGGACAAACCAATGAGGAATCAGATCAAGTGCCATGTAGAAAGGAGATGTCAAGATCGGGGGTGGGGGGGTGGGGCTAATGGGGGATGGGGAATCCCACGAGGGTTTGCTTGGTGTTGGTGGACCTGGCGCTGTCTTTGATGGCGATTGGCAACGTTGAGGCATTGTTCCTATTGCTTTGACGATGCCATAACAGCCAGCCAAGTCGTTTTTAGTCACCCTTCATGGCACATTTTTCACCCTACACGTGCTTTTCATCCTTTGAAGGCCGGCAGCATGGGGTTTTTTATATGATCAACAGGCAATCTCCAAAAACAAAACAAACAAAAAAAAAGAAAGAAGAAGAAGCTTCTCGTGATCCAGGAAAAATGGGGTTACTTGGGGAATTGTCAATGGCTGTGGCCAAAATAAAAAATAAAATATGAAAAAAGGACTGGCTGCTGCATTAAACTTCAATCTTAGATTGGTCTCACTATCATTGAATTGATATCATGGTAAGCATGTCTTTTATTTTTCTACGTTTAAAGATGTCTTTTACGGTATTCAATGATCTTGGAGCTCATTTGGAGATCAATTTTTGGTTTTTAAAATAATTTTTTGATTTTTTTATCTCATTATCAAATTTTATTATTTATATCTTTAAAATATTATTGTAAATTTCAAATTTTAAAAATTTTACATATACAAGTCTAAATGAAATGATTTTTTATAATTACATAGAATTAAAAAAAAACGAAATAAAAATACATATTGATAATTTTTTTGAATAAATATTTAAAATTTTATATTTTTTTATTTTAAACATTTTGTTTTCCCGAAACACATTTTTCAAAATTACTTTTTTCCTTGAAAAAAAAAAAAGGCTCGTAATATAAAAGATCTTATTCGAATATATTGTGTTCTGTTAAACCTGTGATAATTTGTGTAAAATTGGGTTTATGCTGAATTGTAATTATCCTTCAAATTAAATTAGATGATGTCATTTTTATTTTATTAGTGAATACATGATATATATATTTTTTTAAGATGATAAAAATGACAAGTTTGATGGCGCCAATGATCCTCTTCTTTGACTAGTTAAAAAAAAACAAAAAAAACTCTCAAATAGATCCTATCTAATTTTTACGTGGGAGAAGTGTCTAAACCTCTTCTAAAATATCATCTTTTAATCTGTTTTTTTTTTTTTTTGTCATTACATGTTTTTCATTTTATATTGAACACTTCTTTCTTGACAAAATTTGTTACGCAACTGTGAACATACCGCTTTAAAGGGCTTCTCATATTACTTTAACTTTAATCAAATTTTCTTAAAAGATTAGTTTTTAACATATAATTAAAAACATAATAAATGATCGTGGTATTTCTAAATCCTAAACACAAATAATAACGTGACATTTGAAAAGGTTTAAGTTACATTAGCCCTATTTACCAAGCAAATATAAATGGTCCCAAAATAAATGACGTTGAATGCTAGAGAAAATGTAACTTGAAGTACTCTTGAAAATGGCAAAATGTATAGTGGAAAAAGTATTAGTGACGGTTTTATTTATCAACTAAGAGTGATCATCTTAATTAATTTTCTAATCATGAACTCTTATACAATATCCATCTCTTTCCAAAAGAAATACGCAACATCAAACTATTGATATCTAGACTCACAGATTCTTTTTCTTTTTCTTCTTCTTTTTTTTTTTTAATAAAGACCTGCTTACTTTCACATGGCAACATGTAATTGGTTGATGATATTTTTGGACATAAAGTATAAGAGAAAACACATTTAAAAAAAAAATAAAATTTTTTTTTTTTTTGCAAGTTAGACCCTTAAAGGTGGATGATAATAGGAGTACCAAATCACCTGGATGTTGACTTTTGCATGAATCTCGGCAATTGAAGAGGTAGCTTACAATTAAACACTACTTAAATAGTGGTTACAAACTCTTATTAGTAGTCAAATAAGTGGTTACAAATTTTTCAGCAAAAATAAAATAAAATAAAATTCCCATAATAGGACAATGTGGTTATCGCACGCGTGAAAGAGATAATACAATAGAGTACAGATTATAGGCTTTTCAATATAATTTTATAAGTTGCCACATAAGATACCATTTTATCAAATACAATGAAAATCAAGGAAGCAAGTCATTTTGACCGAGTACATTTAAGAATAATTAACAATAAGATGGCTCCAAAAGTTGGATTATAAACTATATTTATATATGTATATATATATATTCTATGTTAGGGTATATAAAATATAGATATATATCGAAATTCAATTTTAAAAAGATAAGTCATGTTTTAACATACGTTTCGATAGAGTTTTTTTTTTTTTTTTTTTACCACAGAATTCTTAAAAAAAAAAAAATCTCAATTCTTGCTTTTTTCTCACTTCTTGCCTTTTTTTCTTTTTTCTTTTTTTTTTTTGTTTTTGTTAACTCTTATCCATGTAGTTGGCCGCAACCATTGTGCATCCAAGTAGACAAACGACAAGTAATTTTGGGAACAAATAATCCAGATCTAGAGAAATGACCCTCCAAATGTTCCTAGAACACATGTTATATATAATTTGCATGAACTCATTTGAGTTGGCACAATAGATAACTCCCAAAAGGGTATTTTAAAAAAAAAAAAAAAAGTCACAAAGCTTCTTATAGTTATTGAGCAGTTGAAATTTTTGCATCTGTTTCATTAGGTGGATCAATAGATATGGATGATGATGTCATGAGCCTAATGACAAACATAAAAGTTACAACATATCTTCACAGTTCTTCCACATAAGCTTCCCAGCACTTTGGCTAAGATTGAAGTCCTCAATCAGATAAGCAGAGGAATATCAACATCACAAAGGGCCATCATTTCGAGGGGATTTACATTTTTGGGTGTCTTGAGTGGGACTCTTTTTACTTCAATGTCCCTTGATGTGATTCCTACACATCTTAAATTTGGTTGACAAACCTTGCCACAAAATTGAATGCTCCTCAACAATCCATGAATCTCAAAGGCTAGGAAAATTAGCATTATTTTACTTTTTTTAGTGACAGATTTCCAAAGTAAAATAATAATAATAATAATAATAATAATAATAATAATAAAATCAATCGATCGATGGAGTTCTATTTTTCAACGTTACATATATACCATTACTTATTTTATTTAGATATGATTGCGATTAAAATTAAACAACCAAAATATATGTACCATCGATGTGAGGTCTCACGGTTGAAACGGGTATTGGCCAACAAAAGGGTTGAGCTACAGAAATCTTTTCTTTTTGGAACTGTGGTTTGACAAAGGTGACTTGGGATGACTCATCGTGAAATTGACGTCCACTCCACAACACCAAAGAAAGAAACCTCATTACGTAAATGCATTTTAATAATCTCCACAAGAAACCGAATGTTGCTATAGATTTTTTAGACTGTAGGATATGGAAGTCAACTAGAATTTTGTGCATAGAAATCCTCTTTGCAAAAGTTTCTTGAATAATAGTCCAGATACACCGGCTTAGTGCTCATTCCCTGTGGATAAATTTCAGGGGAACACAAAAGTAACCATGCCATTAAGCATACACTCAAGTCAGTCACTTTTTTGCTTGTGTAGTAACATCACAAAGCAAGTTTAGGAATCCTAGTTTGTTTTTCTTTTCTCCTCCTTCGATTCTAAACAATTCTCAAATTTGGAATTGAACAGCCACAATATTCTCATTCAATTACATTGCCAACCAACAAAAGTAGAAGTTTCATTTGAACACTAGAAACCAAGGAGTAAAAAAAAAAAAGTAGTGAGAGAAAGAGAGAGGGAACAAGATTACAGAATTGGGCAAAAACCGCCATCTTACTAAATTCAAACCAAAACCCTCCACCACATCAGGATCGGGGTGCCATTCATGAGTTTATTATTATTACTACTAGAAATATAGCTATTAACATGTTTTGAACAAAAACAAGATAGCCAGTAAAAACATATATTTACCATAAGAAACTTTTAGTAAGACCAGGACCAAAAGGTATGGTCCTCAACGGGGAATCCGAAATTACACGAACTTGCAGGCGGGTTGGAGTAATGGACATCTTCCAGCTTTGGAAAGATGTAAGGACGCAAGTTATCTTCTTCATCTTGGGAGAGGTCCGACTGGTCGGCTTCAAAAACATATGAAGAGTCCCCGGGCTCCAACAGCGAGTTGGAGTGAACCCCGTCGTTAAAACGTGGGCTATCTGAATCAAATATGTCGCTCTTAACCGAGCTAATATCTTCCACAGCTGAAACTTTGGAGACCTCACCCTCTGAATCTGCAATAGGCTTTTCCGGCGGCTCTTGAGACAACTTGTTGGAGTTTTCGGATAATTCTAAGTTCTCCTTCTCTTTCCCTCTTTCTAGCAACTTCTCTGAGAGGACCTGAACCTGATAAAGAATTCCAAATACAAGAATTAGTTTAACTACAAAGTCAGAAAACCTGGTTTTGACCAACTTCAATTCCATATGAAAGTTATCCAAAAATCTCCTACAACCAAGATTATCACAACCAAATTCAAGATCTTTCAAGCTACTGATTAGATCAATTAATCGTCCAGTTTACATCCTTTTAGCACATCAACCATCCATAAACTGATAAAACGCGAAAGGGTGTCGAATTTTGAGGTTAAATCTCTACCTCAGCTTTTAGTTTATCAGTCTCCTTGCGCAGACTATCGCAATCAGCCTTAAGGGTGTTGTAGCTCGCTTGCAGTGCGTCGTAATCCTTCTCCAGCTGCTTGGTCTTCCACCGTGCGCGGCGGTTCTGAAACCATATCGCGACCTGGCGCGGCTGCAATCCGAGGTCCTTTGCGAGCTGGACTTTCCTCTCTGGTTCGAGCTTGTTTTCGACCTCGAAGCTCTTCTCCAGAAACTGGACCTGCTCGACTGTCAGCCGCCTCTTCTTCCCTGGCTGATGGAAATACTCATCCAAGTCATCGTCCATAACATCATCACCAACACCAAAAGAGCAAAAAAAGGACTTGTTCGATCCATTCCCTCCATGAACATCTTCGAAGCTCATCATGGATCGTGAACCTGAACCAAAGTCAAACTTCAAATCGTCAAAACAACACAAACCTTTAGCCAAAAAAAAAAAAAAAAAGAACAAAGAGCAAAAATCAATTTCTGAAAAAGATCTAAAAATAGTAAGCTCTGCTCTGTTAACTTTTCGAACAAAATCAGTGACTATTTTTAGAAGAATAAAAAGAGATTATAAGTTAACTTTTCAAACTTAATTCCACAAAATTTCATCAAATTACAGGGAAAAAAAAGAATAATCACAGATTTAACAAATAGCAACAGTTCAAAAAAAGGAACGAATTTTGGCATCAAATTACAGGGAAAAAAGAAGAAAAATCACAAATTCAACAAATAACAATGCAAAAAACAATTGAATTACTAAAAAATTTGAGAACTTTGTATCAATAATTGAATTATGACGAAGAAAACCAGAATCTTAGAGAGAGAGGGATTACCGAGGAAAGTAGAAGGAGAAGAAGAAGAATTGCAAGAGCCAGAGAGGAAGAGAGAATCAAGGGGCTCAGTCCTTTTGTTCTGAAGCAAAACACCGAGGCTCGAAGATCCACCACCACCGGCGCCGCCGTAGACCCTCCCACCCGCCATAATCGATCAAAATCCCCAAATCGAATTTGCTCTAATTCCAATTTTGTTCACCTAAATTCTCGATTTCTTTTTTTTATTTTTTATGATTTAATGGTCTAAAGCTTGTGGCGGAAGAAGCTGGTGATGATGATTTCGGTGATGTGAGAAGTGTGGGAACACCGACTGCTCACACCCATCACTCGGTCAGAAGAAGGGAAAACCAGAGAGAAAATTATGGTTTCAGACGTCGATGGTGGCGATAAAGAGCGAACCAAAAGTGTTTGTGAGAGTAGAGAGAGAAAGTGGAGAGAGAGAGAGAGATGAAGGAGTTTGTTTTCTCTCTGGAGAAAGGCGACTTTAGATGGACATTATAATATAATAAATAACAATGAAGCTACAGATGGAGAGAGGATGAAAGAGTGGACAAGGTGATTCTCGTGTTACTATCGTGCCCCCTCCTTTGCCCAGCTTGCTTGGTTTGTTAATTTATAAATACTCATCACACCACTCTTTCTTTTTTTTTTTTTTTTAATTTGTAAAGATTTTTAGGCCAATGTGAAGTAATCTTTATCGTTGGATCATAATCTATAATCATAATTATATACTTTGTGCCTAAATAAAAACTGTGCTTTCTATTTACCTAAGGTCTTGTTTAAAAGACAGGTTGAAGTTGAAGTTTTGAAGTTTTGGAGGTTTTTTTCTTTTTTTTCTTTTTATAATTGAAAATGAGTGAATATTTAGAAATGTACATTTAAATAAAATATGAATTAAAAATATCATATTTGAATAATGTAAAACCTTTAAAATGTGTTGAGATTTTGATAGGTAAACATTTAGAAAAATAAAAAATAAAAAAATCTCATTTCAAGTTGAAAATATAAAAGTTATGAAAAATAAAAAATATATATCATTTGAATTCATTTAATTTATCGCTTTAGTTTGATTTAATTTGAAAGTTAAATTAAATTGATTATTTGATTTTAATTTAGTTTAAATTTATATTAAAAATTATATTAAATTAATAAAAATAAAAATAAAAAGTTAATAAAGTAAATTATAGTAAACTAAACTAAACTCTTTTGCTTAATTTATAAACTAAACCAAGCTAAAAGGATAAATCCACCGAACACTAAAAAGAAAAGACAAATGGAATTATACGATATATAATTGGAATTATACGTTTCTAGTTGAATAGTCTAATCGGACGCTAAAAAACAGAGACAAGTGGAATTGTACCGTATATAAAATTGGAATTATACATTTCTAGTTTAATTGTCAAATCAAAAGGGTTTTTAAAAACCATATAAACGCAGATTTGAGCTTTATATTTAATAATAAAATTAGATATAAAATTATTATTAAGTTTTACTTCTACGTATATATTATTTTAGTATTATATCAAAATTAAACAAAAATACTAATAAAAAATAATAATAATCTAATAATTTATAATTTTACAGCATCAATGATATAAATATAACCTAACGCTAATTAATAATAATTGTTTATTTGCGTTTATTATAAGATAATCTAGTTGCACTGCACTGCACAATTTTTAAATTATTATACTTTATTCAAGGTTTTTTTGTCGTTGACATAATTTTTAATTTGGTTTGAACATTAGTTCGATTCAACATTTGAAAGCGCATCGTACCCATAATTTCTTGTAAGTGGACTGGAGGTATATATATTCCAATTAAGAAAATAGAAGTGGAGGTCATTTATGTTGGAGGAATTCTGTGTGTTAATGTTTCCCATATCTTCATATTTGTATCTGCCAAGTCTAAAAACGTGGGCTACTTTATCACATAAAACAACTTGGCACTAATTATTCGTGTAGAAGAAGTTGTCCTAATAGAGCCATTGTTTGTAGATTTACTTGCAATGAATAGAAATTGTTGAAATAAAGCATACGCATATTTTCGCAGTGCTAGCGAAGAATAATGTTGTATTTAACAGAAAATTCAAATTTTCGTAAAAAAAAAAAATCATGAAAAAGTTATAAATTATGAGTTGAAATCTATTTAACGAAAAATTTTGTTTTGAACTTTTCAAAATACACAGATGAGTTTGCAAATTGCACTCAAATTAGATCATGCAATTTGCAATTTGAATTTAGAACAAAGAAAATAAAGAAGTGTACCTTATGAGGTTTTTTTTTTTTAAAAGAAAAAAGGATCATGGTATTCTCACATCCCATCCTAATAATCATTAGATTAGTCTATTTACTGTACCGACGGGATGATAAAGAACATAATTTTCGGTTTTTATAATTAACAAATCCTAAGTTTTAAGAGTCATAACACATGATCTTTCTTATTAATGGATAAACTCTTACGAACGCCACGACTATAAGGCTAACAATATAATGCCTTTAGAAAATTATACCATATAGCTTATTAAAAGGTATTAATAAAAATTATAATATATTATTAAAATAATGTAAAATTATAACATGTTTATATTTCATTTTTAGGTTTTTTTTTTAATTTTACCCTTACCCTCCTTTCTCACTTCTTTCGCTGTCTTCCCTTGTTTCTCTCTCTCCTCGATCTCTTTCTCTTTCTTCTATTTCTCTTTGTCGTCAACAGCCATCGCGAGTTGCGACATCCTCTGGTTGTCGAAGAAACCTTGGCAACACGATCCCTAATTAGGTGGACAAATATCTCAACGGAGCCGCCTAAGAAACAAATAAGATAGCAATGATCTCACCAATCTTCCTGGAGACACGACGGCGAGTTTCGAACACACTTCTAATGAAGATGACATGCTTGTTCGGGGAGGTCACCATTGAGGAGTGTTCCAAATTGGACGACATAGATTAACACTGCCTCTCTCACGATTCTCAACAAGATTGCAAACTCCATGACCTCTCTCTGACTTCTTTGGCATGGGGAGAGAAACAACATGATTCTTGTGGTTCTTCGCTATGGTGAAGGTGACTAAAACAATGGTGTTGCTCGTGATGGCAACAGCGATTGAAATGGCAAGCTTGCTTACGCAGTTGACGACCATCGTACAAGAAGATTAGGTTTGGTATACACAGAGAGAGAGAGAGAGGAAGAAAAAGACTTAGGAGTATTTTTGGTTTTTCATTTTGCTATATGTCTTAGTTAAGCTTATTATGGATTTTTGCATGTGTACAAATCAAATGAATAATAAAATAATGAGAAAAAGTATTGTTTTCATAAGAATAGTATTATTAAAAAATTAATTTTAATTTTATTTATGTAACTAAAAATATTATAAGTGAAAAATTAAATAAATTATAAAAAAATAAATGAACATAAATTAATAATAAGCAATTAAACACATAGATATTAGGAATTATAGTTTCACCGTAATTAATCATATTTAGTTTTATTTAAGTATATTAGTATGATTTTATACTTATATTTATTGATAGTCAACTATCCTCTTTACTTTATGTACTCTTTCTAAAGTTATATATAAATTATGTATTTTTATAATTAAATTTACACAAATGATTAGTAAATTAAAATTCATAATGAACAATATTGTATATATGAACAATATTGTATATATAAATAGTAAAAATTTGAATCCGAATTTAATTATAAAAAATATTCATTGAAAAGTCTATGTTAGTTAATAATATGACCACATGAAAATATATATATCTCTATTTTATTTCATATTTTATGGTATTTATTTTAGAGTCGCGTCACAAAAATCTCCTCTCGATCTCATTTTATTCCTCAAATAATTAAAAAGTTGGCTAGAAGATTGAAAGCATTAAATTTAAGAATAAATACATCAATAAATAAGACAATCATAATAACATGCTTATTTAAATTAAATCATAATAATTAGGTTACATTATAATTTCTAGCAAAAATTTATTTCGTTTATAAATAATATAATAATACAATAAAATAAATTAAACATAATAACAAAATAAAAAGTAAAAAAATGAGTATAGAATAGATACTAATATCTGTAGTGGTAGAACCTATAAAAAGTCCTCCTTTTAAAATAAAACTAAACAAAAGAATTTTTTTTTTTTTTTTACACTTAGATCTGTTTCACTATATATCTCTCTATTTCTAGCTCTATCTCTTCTCCACACCCCTATGCCTCCATCTGAGTGGCCTTTTATAGGTAGTGTATATGCTCTATTCCACTAACCTTTGTGTAAACAGATAGAGAAAGTCAACTTTGCTACAGTAAATTACAGTGCAATAGCAGTGCTTCATGTGATTACGAAGGATCAGAGTGGTAGGGTGCATGATAAGCTTGATTCTAATTTGTTGAAACAAAAAATATGCCACATGTCACATTTTTATCAGTTCTTTTCTAGCCTTTATCATGTATCGCATCATTATTATCATGCGATACATGATAATACATATGGCAACATAATAATACTTATCTAATTTGTTGAAACAAAAAATATGCCACATGTCACATTTTTATCAGTTCTTTTCTAGCCTTTATCATGTATCGCATCATTATTTAACCGAAAAATTAAGCTCTGGATCCTTATCTTAAAACATAATAATACATATGGGATTTAAGTGTCTCGTTATTGATTCAATCTTATAAATTGCCATAACTTTTTAATACGAATTTTGATTAGAGTGATTCTTTTTTCAAAATACCGGTATTGATAAGAAGATCAAAACAAAGCCAGTCAAACAACGGTTTCATGAAATGAATAATGATGACTAGTGGGACCCACTTTCAACACATAAGTTTTTTTTACCACAATTTGACATTACAAAAAACAAAGTATTAAAATTAGATATTTTTAAAATAAAATACTATAAGTAAACTCATTAGAAATATTTAATTAAGCTTATTTAATACGAAAAAGATAAGATAATATAAAACAAAATTAAATAAAAATATCATGAAATTTATAAAAAAATCTAAATTAAAATAAACAAAACAAAATAAATCAAAACAATTCAAAAATAAATAAAATTTTCAAGAGTAAGCCAATTTTTTACATAAAAAAATGATATAATAACTTTATTTTATAGAGTTATTAATGCTATTTTATACCAATTGTTTAGTTTATGTTATAATTTTAAAACATTATATTGTATTATGCTATTTTGGCTAATCTCTCAATGTCTTTTAACTATCAATTATTTCAAATAAAAATAAAGAAGTGTTAGAAATATTGATTCTTATCGTAATTTTTGAGTGTTAACTTATGTAATACTAAGTTGTTATTTTATTCTTAATAAATATAATTAATTAAGGTGTCAATCTTTTAAATATCCATCAATAAAAAAAATGACAATCTACATGTCGTATAGTTTGATATTAAAAAAATTCAAGTTGAAATTAATGTCACAACTTTTTCATAACATATACATGATAATGTAATGAAATTCAGTAAATATTCGATGTTGAAAATTTTGTCCTAAAGATATGATATTTTCTCATATCTTATCAAAATTTTTCAAAGTACTATTTACTGTTGGAAAAGAAATACAGAGGATGAATTAGTAAGTATATTGAGGAGATAAGGATATAATAAGTTGATAAGTACATGGATGCAAGAATGAGGCGAAGAATGGGAAGATGGAGGAGGCGACACAAGGAATCCAATCCAATCAGTCCTTTTCCAAGTTGAGGCCGAGTGAGGACCCAGTCAGTGCGATCTGCAGCCGAGTCAGAAGCCAAAGACTCGCTCGCCTCTGACTTGTAGGATTATCCTTTTAAAAACACATATTTGAATTATTTTTCTAATTATAATAGTTTCGGTTTTTATTTTTATTTTTTATCTTCACTTAACACGCTTCGTTTGGAAAATATCTTCATTTATATAATTATATATGAATGTAATAACAAGTATAATATGTATTTGGATGTCTTTTTTATATATCGTAAAGTGTAATGTATGTTTAAGTTATTAATATTTAAATATTTATTTTAATGTATATTAATAAGAAAGAATATATAATGTAATTTATAAAAATATATTTAAAAAATGATAAATAATGTTTTAAATTGATTTACTATTTAAATATAATAATATTAGAATAAAATAAATGAAATACCTAAACATATATTATATTGAAATATATATTATACAATAAATATGTCTTTCAAATACACTATTAAAATTTAAATTGACATGTATATTTAAGATCTTTTTCATTCAAAAATATTAAGATAGATTACTGATACTAAATATCGTTACTACTAAAAAATAAATCATAGTAAAATAAATCTTACCATAAACCCATCTTCTATTAGATACCATTAGATGCTAGTACTTAGGGCCCGTTTGGGCATTGTTATACAGACCAAAAATTTTATATTTTTTTCAAAACTTTATCACTTTTTATTATTTATATTTCTAAAACGCTACAGTACATTTAAAATTTTAAAAATCTATAATTTTGTGTATACAAGTCTAAATGAGATGATTTTTTTTTTATAAATTGTATAGAATTTCGAGAGGAACAAAACAAGATCCATATTGATATTTTTTTTCTAAAAATATTTTTAAAATTTTTAAGCCTACGTTTGGACAACACATTTTTTTTGCATTGCATTTGAATACAATGTAATTTTCTCTCAAATATAAAAACATTTCATTCAAATACCAATCACATCACATTTTAAATCCAATACAATTACTATTTATTATTTTATTATTATTTTTAATTACATCATATATTCTCTCTCTTCCCTTTTTTTTTCTCTCTACTTTTACCTATCACATCACATATTCATTATTAAAATATAATTCAAATACTTTTCACCTAAATACACATTGCATTTGAAATGCAATGCTAATACTTTTCCTTCAAATACAAATTGCATTCAATACATTGCATTTAAACGCAATGCAAATACAATGCGTTCACCAAACGAACACTAATTTTTTCATCCCAAACAGTTTTTTCCCCCAAACACATTCTCCAAAACCAACTTTTTTCTAAACCCCAAAACCACATCTCCAAAACCCCGCAAACTCCCCCTTAGTACTATGAGTACTTGCTTAACATTACTTTTTTCATCCGTCTCTCTGGCTCTCACTCTTATCTGGTCAGACTTGGGCTCCCAAGCTCGATGGCTCATTTACCAATGTTGTGGGCCCTTGTGGGCCAAACTAACGTGACTATGGGCCCACCCTGTCGTCTAACGTTTTCTCTGGACCTACACACCCACTCTCCCCCTGTCTCAACTAAGCACACGGGTTGGGCCCTCCTGCCTATTGGGTTTAGCCCAACCCAAACCCCATATTGTACCCGACTTGACAGACTGTCGAAAAATCACATTAACATCTCTTTTTATTCAGCCAAAAAAAAAAAAAAAAAGGATCACATAATAACTCGAACGGTTGTGGAGCATGATCTTAATAATTCAAGCTGAAATAAAGTAAAAAAAATTAGAAAATATTCTAAATAGTAAAAATTTATGTTGTTATAATAATTACTACTTAATTTTGCAGCATAAAATGTGATAGCATTATGATAATTATGCTATCGCAAATATTTTTAAACAATTACTAAATTTTGAATATTTTTTATATACATGTTATATATGTGAAATATAATAACAAAAAAATAATTTATGCGAATTATTTAAACAAGTATTTTTTCCCCTAATATAATAATTCTACACCAATGTGATGTGAAAGCACGTTTGCTACTTTCCTCGTGGCAAAATTGTTTACTATGCATGTGCTATTGCTGAAGTCAACCTATTAATTGAAGAAAGAAATAGAGAGTACAAACAAGAGAGCAATCTCAAATCAATTTTACCGAGGAAAAAAAGGGGCCTATTGTTATTTATTGTATATGGTGATGTGTAACACTAAAAGAATCTCATACTCACATAAAGTTTTTGCATGTGAGAAGACAAACAACTAAATCTCATGCTATTACGTGAATAATTTTGATGATGAAGAAGAAGAAGAAGAAGAGCAAGTTGTAATTAGATAAGAGATGATTTTGTCATTTCTCGACGGTAAATTAAAACTAAGCTCATAAGCTTATCATTCTAGATTGGAAAGAACTTGATAGGATCCTTTAAAAAAAATATATAAAAAGCTGATTTGGGCTGGTTGTGGACTGGCAGGGCTCAAAAACATGGATTTGGGCTGACGGGTTTAGCCCAGTGTAAACGGAACCGTGAGAGAGAGCTGATTTCTTATATTTGAACTCTTGAAACAATAAACAGAATAAAGAGCATTGGATTAGAGCATGTCATTGCATTTTATTTACCAATGATACATTTATTTTTTAACAATAACTCCAGAAACTACAAAAATTAAAAAAAAATAGTGGTTACAAATAAGGTCCAATGCCCGCTTGAAATTCGGGACTCAAATAATTTTTATCTCCCAAATAAAATGATATAATACTATACTAATAAATATATATAAATACGAGCAATAAAGAAAACAAATAAAAGGAAATCAATCCCACCAAATTGACGAATTTATAATAAATCTAATTATTCTATACACACCTAAATTAGGAAATAATCCCAAAAATATTTGATATTTCAACCCTCCCATGTATCAATTTGCCAAAAAAAAAAAAAAGAGAGAGAAACTTTGAGATTTTCTAATTTAATGTCACCTTAAAGAG
Organism: Antiaris toxicaria; assembly: GCA_035233585.1. Taxonomy (NCBI): domain Eukaryota; kingdom Viridiplantae; phylum Streptophyta; class Magnoliopsida; order Rosales; family Moraceae; genus Antiaris; species Antiaris toxicaria. The sequence goes on from CP141155.1 coordinate 8,403,114, forward strand.
AATATCAATAACAGGAACAAATTTTGTCCTAAATAATAATTTGATATTTTTTCACTCTTTTTTTTTTTTTCAAATAATCAATCTTTTTTTTCCTTTTTTTTATTTTCTTACTTTTTTTCTTTTTTCCTTCTTTGTTTGCCTTTTTTTCCTTCTTTTTTTTTTTGTGTTTTTTTCTTTTTTTTTTTTTTTGAACAACGAAGATTTTTTTTTTTCTACATTTTTTTCCTTAAATTTTACTTCTTTTATTTTGTTTTGTTTTGTTTTTTTTTTTTTTTCTGTTTTTGTTTTTTTAATAACATGCCAACAATAAACAAGAAACAAAGGAACAAATAAACAGGAAAATAAAAAAAAAAGGCAGGATTCGAGTATGGAGAAGCAGCGCTGAAAGAGGGAAGATTCTACGAGTTTTGTGGACGCTTCGCAGTAAGCACTCTTTAACGACACTCAGCGGGTTTTGCGATTCTTTGCGACAACTTCATTGCTGGTTGGTGGATTTGCTGTTTGATATGTCGATTTGCAATTGGCAATTTGTGATTTGCAGCTTGCTTGGTATGGGTTTGGTTTATGATATGTGATTTATGGTACGTGGGTTTGTTTTGATTTAGATGTTTTGGGATGGGTTTGATGAAATTTTTGATGGATGTGATGAATTTGTGAGTATTTTGCTATTTTCTATCTGCCGTGGATGAAAAGATTTTTAAATAGTTTTGAACCAATTTGAAACGTGAAATTCAAATAATTCTCATTCATAAATGAAATGATACGATGTTAGATTAACAAATACACGTAGATAAGAGTAATAAAAGAAAATGATTTATTTGTATAGATACTCAGGAATTTTTTAAATTTGACAATTTAGTTCTTAAATTTTTTTCTTAGCAATCAACCTTTTAAACTTATAATTTTTAATAATTTAATCATTTTTTACTCAAATCTGTTAAAATTTGGACGATTTTTTTTATACATAACTTACACATTATAATCCAAAAAGAGCGTTGTTAATCATTTTTGTTTATTTTTAATACAATTTCTTTTGATATATTTAATTTAATTAAATAATTCTTAAATTTAAATATAAACTTAAAAAAAAATTTGTATTCAAATTATGCAAAAATGATTAACAATATTCTCCTAATTTTAATTGATTTAAGTAAAAACGATCGAATTATCAAAAATTATAAGTTCAATAAGAGCGTTATTAATAATTTTTACTTATTTTCAATATAATTTCTTTTGAAATATTTAATTTAATTAAATATTTCTTAAATTTATACATAAACTTAAAAAAAAAATTTGTATTCAAATTAAGCAAAAATGATTAATAATGTTCTTCTTAGAGTATAATATGTAAGTTTTGTGTCAAAAACTGTCCTAATTTTAATTGATTTAAGTAAAAACGATCGAATTGTCAAAAATTATAAATTCAGGGATTGATTGTTAAGAAAAAAAATATTTAAGAACTAAATTATCAAATTTAAAAAGGTTTAGAGTTATCTATACAAAGAAGTCAAAGAAAACAAGTAAACGAAAATCAATCATACCTAATTAATAACTTTATAATAAACCCAACTATTCTATTCACACCTAAATTATAAAACAATCCCAAAAATATTTGATATTTCAAAATACCCAATTTAGGAAGCGGTTTTTGTTGGTAAATATTATATAATAGTAATTTGACTCTTTCATAAAAGGTTGAGTTCAAATATTTTCCTCTAAATTCAAAAAAAAAAAAAAAATGAAATTACAGAATTGACACAAAGATCCATGCAACATATGACACAAAGGTTCATGCAATATTAGATCTCACTATGCAGCTGGAAAAATATTAATAGTGATGATTAATAATGGTAATTAGTTTTTTAAAAACATGAAAGTATAATCACATAAAATAATTTAAAAAAAAAAAGCATGAAATTTGCACTCTTTTTTTGGTTGGTTGCTTTTATGTTGCCAAAGCATCTTGCCATAATAGTAATAAGCCTGCAAAGAGGACATTTGTTGCCTTTAACTTGGGAGTTTAACCAAATTGCCACTAGGCTGATTCTAGAACCTGGAAGACCTTTTAGAAAAGTCAATTTGAGTGAGAGCTATATTAGGCTGAATATTATCCTTGGTTAGTGTGGCTGGCCATTCTTTTTCTTTCCCAATTGTTGGGGGATTGAGATATTTTAAAAAGATCGATTGTTGGTTTTTTCAGCCACTAATTTGTTTTAGTTCTTGTAAAAGATCTTCCTTTGTGGTAATAAACGAAAAGTATAACGTCACATTCATCCTAACAATAATAAATAAAAGGTCGTTTACTAATGTTTAAGATAATTATTTTTTGTGGTTTTATAACCAACAAAAACAAATATATAATTCTTGGTATTGCAATTTTTTTTTCTTTTTGGAACATGGGGAAGGGTACTTTATCTTTTATAACAAAGTTATATATATAATTATACTTATAATCACATGTCTTATTATTTTCAATATTATTATCACATAGAAATTTTTTTTTTTTTGGGTTATAAAACAAACACTTGCATACTTCTTACCAGACGCATCAATTACAAGGATATCTAAAAGTAAGAAATGTAATAAACCCATAAATAAACCTTATTTAATTACAACTTCCTTAGGATTATTAATTGTGAAGAAAAACTTACGCCGCTTTTAAATCACTTGCTTCTTCACTCAATAAAAATGAAGTTACACATTGCATTTTCATCTGTCATAGTGAAGGACAGTCATGACTACGGGGCATTTAGTACACACTTTTAAATTGCATTATATTTAAATACAATGTAATTTTCGTCCAAATATAAAAATATTTCATTCAAATACCAATTATATTACATTTTAAATTCAATATAATCACTATTTATTATTTCACTTTTTCTATTACTTTTATTAATTATACCATATATTCTCTTTCTCTCTCTTTTTTTCCTCTCTACTTTTACCCATTACATCACATATTTATTATTAAAATACAATTCAAATACTTTTTTATCCAAACACACATTGCATTCAAATGCAATGTTAATACTTTTCCTCTAAACACAAATTACATTCAATGCATTGCATTCAAACGCAATGCAAATACAATGCGTTCACCAAACGGATCATAAAGGTCAAATACAAATGTTATATATTTATATATATAAGGATTGTATAAGGGGAGCTTCAATTACATGTTCTGTGATCTATTTTGCAAAAAGAAAGAGAGAAAAAAAAAAGGACTAAATAGTTTGGTTTGTATCGAATTTTCAATATCATAGTCATTCCACTTGCGGGACCAAAGACCTATCGACCGACCAATCACATGGAAAGAGTTGGGTTTCCGCCACAGGTGGTGGAACACCCTCGTAATCGCTGAACATCAGCCCTTGGCTTTATTCATTACAACGGAAAGGGGTTGTTTTACAGTTTTTTTTTTTTTTTTTGAATAAAAGGTAAAAACCGTTTAGTGTTCGCTACTTGTTATATAGATTGAATTTGAATGTTTATTCAAACCAAATGGTCTTCACTTATAATGTAACATTTAAATTGTGCATTTATATAAAATATGTGTTTAGATAATTTTTATTAAAGTAATATTTGAATAGTATAAAAGTAAAAATATATGTGTAATATGGGTGTTTGAAAAGTAAAAATTTTAAATTTAGATATAAGTTGAATTGTCATAAAATAATAAAACATTCGAATAGTTTTACTTTAGTATTCACCCAACTAAATGTCTTTTGCATTTGCGTACATAATAACTATTGTAATGGTTCATCCACATGAATCATTAGCGTTTTTGTGTTCATTTATATGTTTATTTTTGTTGTAATGACTAATGAGTTCATGTGTGTTTTTTTTTAAATATGTTACGTTTGATGCTTTATTGTTGGATGTATCTGGTTAATTATCATTTTCGAAGAGTAAAGACAAACCATGTTTTTCATAAGGTATAATGTATTACTTTTTTTTTTTTTTAACTTAATGTATATGTTCTTAGAGTGTATGATGAGCTCATTTGAATAGAGGAATCTTCCCTATTTACAAAAACTACTATCGAAGAAGTACTTGATGCGTTAAATAAATGATAACAGTTTCTTATTCCAAAAAAAAATATTATCTAATATAATTGTATAAATAATGTTAAGACTTAGTTAAGGGTACGTTTGATATACGCATTATATTTTGATTATATTTAAATGAAATTTGTTTTTTGAATGTTGTATTTGATTGAAAAGTATTTATTTTATATTTGAATGAAATGTGTGTTTGAATGAAAAATATTTTAAAGTTGAAAAGTTGATGTGATTGGTAAAAGTAGAGATAAATAATAAAGTTGAAAAGTTGATATGATTGTTTTAAAAATATTTTAAATAGTAATTGTTTTCGTAGTACTGTTACAAAATTTATATTTGGTGTAAAATTATATTGTATTTGAGTAAAATTAAAATGTAATTTTTTTTGGTTAAACGACACCTAATTTTCTAAATGGAATCAATAATTTCTTTAAGATAAAGTGATAAACATTCTGCATTACACAGACACTATCCACTATCCAGGAGAGCCTAGCTAGCTACTTTCTTGAAGAATATTGGAGAATTAGAATATAGTAGAATACCCTCGTAAAAAAATTCCTGATCAGACATCAGAAAACTTGGGTTTATCTCATTTCTTGAATATGAAACAAATTAAAGAGAGTGACAACACAAAATTTAGCTTTTAATGCACCATTCTAATGCAGTTACTAGAGCCCATCTTTGGTTTTTCTTCCTTTATCATATTTATCCCTTACCAAAAATTAGGAAAATAAATTAAAAAATAATCTCCCAGCTAATAAAGACAAGTGTTCTCTCCCTATCCTATATTGCAACATCTCATCAAGTATGAGACAAAACTTCAAATTGATAGCTCCCTTTCTTTTCCATTATTTTATTTTATTTTATTTTGTTTGTTTTTGTAATATTTATTTTAAGGAAGGGATGCGATAGGGATATCAAAATAATACATTTAATAAGTATTATTCTTTAAATCTTTTAAATGTAATTGAATAGTAGAGATTTGTAAGTTTATTATAGTTACAATACATTCTAACACATGACATTATAAAATATGAAATTAAAAAAATTTGAAAAATTAATAAAAAAATTCAAATAAATCTTGATCGTTCAATTACATCTAAACGGTTAAAAAAAAAAAAAATTCTATCAATAGGTATTATTTTGAAATTCTTATAACAGCCTTTCCCTTTATTTTATTCCCACACATTTCATTATGGATCAAATTCAACAGAAGTGAAATTTTATACTTTGAAGTAGTGGCTGTGCATTGGAAGTAAATGCCGGCATGGTAGGAAAAGGCCCTTTTCCTGAAAGCCCTCCTAGCCGCTCAAGTTGGAAATTATCTTAAGATCAAGTACCCACATGAAAACCAATCTAGAATCCTTTGATCACAACCACACATCCTAATTATCAGGTGGCCTGTTCATGGCACGAGCATGAACAGGCCACTAAGAAGGCTCTAGCAAGTAGAAGAAGAAGAAGAAGAAGAAGAAGAACACATTTAGTACCAAGTTGCAAGCTCATTAAAAGCATGTGGCATAAGAAAAAGAGGACATGAAAATTTTGAAAGCTTTGTCATGATATAGGAAATACAGTTTTAGGACACCTCTTGAGAATTGGGAGTGGGGAACTGGCCAATTAGGACAGGTTAGAACAAGAAGAAGAAGAATGTGACATGTATTAATAATATATGTAGCAAGTGATAAAGATATTGATCTGTTGTGAAATTTTAATCGTTTCCAAATACAATAGTAAATGCTTGTATCAATATTAACCCTCCGTCTGTTTGATACATTCAAATTTGAAAAATAAAAAATTTTTCATTTCAAGAAAAATGAATCATTCTAAATTTCCGTATCTAAACATCCAAAATTTTTCATATTTGAAAAATAAAAAAAGAACTCTCTAGAAACAAAAAGTTTTCACCAACTCAAACAACTTTTCACTTTTAAAAAAAATTCCAAACAACTTTTTATTTTTCATATCTAAAAATTTTTCATTTTTAAAAAACGGACCTCTCATGGACCCTAAATTTGACATATGCTGTATGTAGTGCTAATATTTAACATGTCAAAGTACAAAATAAAACAATGTATTAAATATGTTATTTTTATATTTTTGTGTTATATATAAAATTACTATAGTCCTGGCCTTGGCTCAAGGCCAATTAATGAATTGCTTAAGGCCTGATATTAAATATGTATTAAGGAAGGGCCCAAATTTCTCTTAATTGATGTTTTGAATGATGTTTTTAAATGATTTTTTCTATATTTTTTTTTCCACTTCAATGTATAGTATTTGTTCATGAAAATATTCTTTTTTGTGTAGGCTTCATTTAAAAATGTTGCTTAAAGCTCCCAAATACCTAAGGCTAGCCATATTAGTATTAAAACTTGTATGAAGGGTGGATTTACTCTATGAATTATTATAAAATTTTTTAAATTATTTTTTCAATTTTTATTTTTAATTTTTATTATTTTTAATTTTGAAATAAATATTCCAATCCTCCCTCGACTACGAGCTCATGGCATTCGGGATGAGGACAGTTGTAGCGTTGGCTCATGGTCATTAGAACGAGGGAATGCGGTTGTGGGCCATCCCTTGAGAGCTAACCTCTAACTCTACCTTCCCCCAAAGCATTATGCCAATAAGGCCACATTTAATAGTTCAGCCCACTTGCTTCTCTCTGTTTATATCTTCCTTTCGAATCAACCATTTCCCTGCCACTTCAGGAATGTTGACAAGCACAACAGAGCATAAGCAATTATCCAATTCCAAATCTGATTCCAAATTCTCAAAACATATCTGGAACTCATAAATCAGCTCTTCACACCTGTATAAATTATAAATCAACATTTGTTTTTGAAATGAAATTATAAATCCACTTAAAACCATATATTTGTATATTTCTTTTTTTTTTTTTTTGTTTAGCTGAGTATGGTTCACTTTTATCTATTTTTAGTGAACCAACCTACCAAAGAGAAACATTACAACATTGGTATCAATATGAACAAATTAGAAGTCAGAAAGCTTTTGTTAGTGGTATGATTTGGTTTTCCATTTAATCTCTCTAAAACCTTCCTGGATAATCATATAAATTTTTCTCTCAAGATTTCAGTTGTAAAGTAAACCTTTCAATGGTGGGGACTGATTTCAAAATTAAAAGGGACATGTAGAATGAATAGTTATTGTCCTGGGGTCTAGACTGTTCTTCCTTGTATGGACCACCATTTTCTTGGCCTATAAATATGACTCAATTTCTAACTCTCAACCTGATTCAATAAAACTCAAGACCAAAATCTTCTCCCTCAAAAAAACCACCACCTCCCTACTTCAAATAAAAACTATTCTGTGACTCATCATTGGAGTTCTTCAACTAGCGGCATTACAAAAAATGGTGGGGGTTACATTTTCTAGAGTAATTTTATTGTGTTTCTCTTACTACGTAAACTTAATTGCTTCCTTTATTGTTATCTTCATCTGGGCACTTTTGTAGGATGAAGCTCACCAGTTAAACACATGGGAAGGCTTTGTGGATTGGAGGAACAGACCTGCCTTAAAGGGTCATCATGGAGGCATGATTGCCGCCTCCTTTGTGCTAGGTTAGTAACTTATCTATATATACAACTCTCTTTGTGTGTGTGTGTAGTTTTTCACTTTGCTGTGTTGAAAAACATCAGTCGTGGAGATATTGGAGAACCTAGCATTCCTGGCAAATGCAAGCAACCTTGTGCTGTACCTGTCAAGATTCATGCACTTCTCTCCTTCCGCTGCTGCCACCATGGTGACCAATTTCATGGGCACCGCTTTCCTCCTCGCTCTACTCGGCGGCTTTCTGGCTGACGCTTTCTTCACCACTTACACCATCTATTTGATAAGTGCAGCAATTGAGTTCATGGTGAGCGTCAAACTAAGATTAAGTTCACCTAAGTTCTGCACTTTACACATGCAAGAGAGCAGAGTTTCTAGAAATATCAAGCTTTTTTTTTTTTTTTTGAATTAGGAATGTTTCAATTATATGTTGCTTGTGACTATTATGGACTAGTAGCACCAGTGAAGCAAAAAGAAAAAAAAAATCAATAAAAATTTAACTGAAAACCATCTAGTTAGCTACGTAAGAATAGATAGTCCACTTGTGGTAGGACTCGTCTAAGAATATTTGTGGGGTCATTTAGTAAGAATTAGCCAATCAAAAATTCCTACATGCACCGCTTATGCCCAATTCCATGGTTGAAAAAATGGTACAAAACCAGCCCCCACCTAGTAACAGTCCTACCAATTGGGTCAATATCATATTACTATCAATTTCCAAAACAAACATTCAGCACTAATAGGAACCAATTGAATGCAGCCAAAATAATAATATGAGAATTAGAAATAATAATATTAGCATTGTCCAATAAGAATTCAGGGTTGTGACCTTGCTTGGCCCCACAGAGGGGCATCCCATCCTTTTCACTGATATTCAGTAGTCTTTTTCTTACTGCATAATAGAGCCCATTAACAGTGACAGCAGATAAAATAACGAATGAGAAATAGAAGAAGAAAAACTAAAGTAGACAAAGAAAGTTTAGGTTATTGCCACATGATCAGTTGAACGAAGACAAACATAAATGACTTTGACCAATCCCAACTGTTGAAATAGAAAGTTATTGTTTCCTCACCCACTTATTAACTTTTAAGCTTTTGGAGTGGATTGTGAGAGTATCAGACGAGAAGGTATTAAGTTCAAACCTTATACTTAACATTCTTTATTTATTTATTATCACCATGCATTGGGTCTTTAACGTGCTTCGGACTTTTTTATCTATATTGGCTTTCTAATTAATATTTATCTACAAGTTTGTTCAGTATCTGTATATTTCTTAATAGCTTAAACTTTTAGAATGGATTAGTAAATTAACAACAACAAATTAGAAAAAATATTATGTAACAACTACCACGATCAGGAACCATTTTTTTCACAGATAATATGCTAAAAAATTGTGTATTATTTTTCAATACTTTTGTACTAGTCATTAATAGAATGCTTATGATAATACAAAGACTACTTGTGCATGGTGTAATTGTATAGGGTCTGCTCATACTCACAATTCAAGCTCAAAAACCATCTTTGAAGCCACCAAATTGCCATTCAGTTGGTACTTGCCAGGAAGTTGAAGCCTGGAAAGAAGTAATGTTGTATGCAGGCTTGTATTTGGTGGCACTCGGAGTTGGTGGAATCAAAGGATCACTTCCCCCACACGGCGCCCAACAATTCGATGAAACTACCCCGCAAGGAAGGAAGCAGAGGTCTTCATTCTTCAACTACTATGTCTTCTGTCTTTCCTGCGGGGCTCTAATTGCGGTGACATTCGTCGTTTGGATCGAAGACAACAAAGGCTGGCAATGGGGTTTTGGGGTCTCCACCGCAGCGATACTGATGTCCATTCCGGTATTCCTCCTTGGCTCTCCATTCTACCGGACCAAACTTCCCACAGGAAGCCCCATCACCACCGTGTTAAAGGTATAATCACCAAAAAAAAAAAGGCTCAACATTTTCACCTAGCCTCCCTTAGACTACCTAAACAAATTATAACTCGGTCTTTCTTTTTTTTTTTTTTTGTCAAACAGGTTTTGGCTGTAGCAATATGCAATTCCTTCAACTCCAAAAGCTCAAATAAAGCCGTCACTAGCATGAGCACAAGCCCGTCTTACCCAACCGAAATGAGCGAGGGAGAAGGCCAGAATTCCAACAAAAACATGCCAATTCAACACCCAACACAGAGTCTCAGTTTCCTCAACAGGGCACTGATGAACAAGTCTGCCCATCAAAAGCTGCAATGCAGTGTCAAACAAGTGGAAGAGGTCAAGATAGTGGTGAAAATCCTACCGATATTCATGTCCACCATAATGCTAAACTGCTGCCTAGCTCAGCTCTCCACCTTCTCAGTCCAACAAGCAGCCACAATGAACACCAAGCTAGGCTCGCTAAAGGTCCCGCCAGCCTCTCTCCCCGTCTTCCCCGTCCTCTTCATTATGATCCTGGCCCCGTTATACAACCACGCCATCATTCCCTACGCGAGAAAGGTGACAAAAACCGAAGCGGGAATCACTCATTTGCGAAGGATCGGGATAGGCCTGGTCCTATCCATTGTGGCCATGGCAGTGGCTGCACTAGTGGAGACCAAGCGCAAGAATGTGGCTGCCGAACACGGACTAATAATAGACTCGTCATCTAATCGCGAACCCTTGCCGATCACGTTCCTTTGGCTGGCCTTGCAGTACTTGTTCTTGGGGTCTGCTGACCTCTTCATGCTGGCCGGGATGATGGAGTTTTTCTTCACGGAAGCTCCTTCGAGCATGAGATCTCTAGCCACTGCCCTCTCATGGGCGTCACTGGCCATGGGATATTATCTCAGCTCGGTTCTCGTGACGATAGTCAACGGCGTCACGGGGGCTTATCGGCACACTCCTTGGCTTTCAGGTGGCAGCTTGAATCAGTACCACCTTGAGAGGTTTTACTGGTTGATGTGCACTCTCAGTGGACTCAACTTCTTGCACTATCTCTTCTGGGCTGCTCGTTACAAATATAGATCAACAAGGTTGGAGTATTAAGTCTACTAATTATCCCATTAGGCTGCTATTTAATGTGTGGCGAGAGAGAGAGAGAGAGCTTTCTTGTTGCCAATAGAGTAAGTGTTTTGTAATAAGTGGTTCTACAGACACAAACCTAAAAATGGTTTTGGCGTTTATAATTGCAATATATGCTTCACTTGGCTCGGCCTAATATTAGTTTAACTTTCTTACGCAATATTTTTTATTTTGGTTTTGGGGGATTCCGGCAGGGGTTTTGAGCTTTACATTTGATATAATAAAATATGAAATTACTATCAAATTATATTACAACCAACATATATTATCTTTTTTGAGTTTTCAAGTCACTATTTAAAGGTATTTTATTTATTGGAACTTTTGATTCTATTTGCCAGTTTTTAAAATACTTCTTCACAAAAAATTGAAGGAAAGCTAAGCCATAGGGATCAAAATCAGTGAAAGAATCATGCAAATATAGACAAACTTAGGTTTTCCCTCTTCAATGCATATGGGACAACTAGCAAGTTGCGGAATATGAAAACGAAGACAAGATAATATTATTTGGCCAGGCCCGAGAGAACCTTTGTCAAATAGAAATTGCTTCAAGAGCAGGGAATACATTTCTCAAGTTAGTGTCATCTACAGAAAGCTCCCATTTGGTCTTTGGTACGGCGTTCCTTAGCCACCCCGGCATTTCACCGAGGATTAGGTATATGGGTCTCTGTTTTTCCTGCCCACTTGCACATTATTAACGTTGCAGAAATCGAAAGCAAACCGTTTCTGGTCAATCTATGGTCTTACTTTTATTTTTAATAGATACCACTGTAGCAATGAGGATGTAGTTCAGATGATACCGAGCATCTCCAATTGTTTTCCTCTTCTGCTTTTCGTAACTTGATTTTCTTTCTTCTTCTTCTTCTTCTTCCTCTTTTTTTTTTCTTTTTTTTTTCCAGGTGTAAAAGTTGAATGAAATCCCTTTAAAAACAGAAAAAAGAAAAAAAAAGAAAAAGAAAAAGAGTGAATGAATTCTTTTACGAGGAACCAATTGTTAATCATTATTCTCTAATCAAATACCATCGATTCTCTTTCATTTCTCAACGAACTTGGAAACTTCATTGATAATAGGACAACTAAACAACTGAATTAGCAGCGCATAATCAGATTGCCAAATTAGGAAAGGGCGGAAAAATGTGTAGTAGGAGGTAGATGCACTGAATTCTTGTCCATTTTTAATGGCCTAACCATTTCCCTCACAAAAAAAAAAATATATATATATATTATATACATATATATAAACGTACACCATCCATTCTTTTTTTTTTTTTTATCATTCTCTTCTTAAAAAAAAAAACAAAAAAGAAAACTTGTGAGCTCTTCGTCTTCATCATCCGAGAAGAGAGACTGTTTGTTTTCCTTGCATATAATTAGGAAACCAGCTAAATCCTTCAAAATTAATTATTACTCTTTTGTGTTAAATTATGGGACTTAATTATATAAATGTTAAATATGCAAATTGATCTTAAGGTAAACACTACTTAAGAAACATACCCTGTTCTCTTATTAAGTTTCTAAATCATAAAAATACAACATGATGACGGAAATAACAAACAAAAATAATTTAAATATTAAAGAGACTCCTATAACATGGGTTGAAATTTATATAATATAAATTAGAATATATATTGTATAAATTAAAATATATTAAAATAATAAAAATTAAAAAAAGGTAAAAAAAATTATATTAATCCGTAAAAAAAATAGTAGATTAGAATTCATCCAAGCAAGTCCTATTATAACAGGACAAAGCAACACTGATATAATTTACATATAACACTCGACAACAGCCACAGCTATTGTTAGATTTTCTTCCTCCAACTCACTCTCTCCATTAAAGAGTGCTATCAATTAAAATATCCAAATCCTTATTATCCCATCCCATTTGACACCAAAAAAACAAAAACAAAAAGAAAAAAAAGGAGCAAAAATTGAAAAAAAAAAAATAGAAGTAATAAAAATCAATCAGCTTCCTGCAAACCGTCCAAGACAACGGAGCCAACAAGCAGTCCAGCGGCGCCGACAACAAGGGCGGCGGCGAGGACGGCCTGAAAGGCTACGAGGGCGGCGGAGTCGTCGGGGATGAGGACGACGGCGGCGATGGCTGCAACGAGGACGGGGAGGGCGGCGGAGGCGAGGGCAGAGGGGGAGAAGCTGGCGGCGTTGTCGAGAAGGCTGAGAAGGCCGAGCTCCTCGGCCTTGGAGAAGAGGCCGAACTTCTCGATGGAGGAGAGAGTGAGGCCGAACTCCTCCGCCTTGGAGAGGAGGCCGGCCTTCTCGACGTTGCTGAGGACCTTCCTCCTCTCAAGCTTCTTGAACACGTCCACCTCCACCTCCTCCGATCCCTCGTAGAATATCCCCTGCCCGAACCACTCCTTCTTCCAGTTCTCGTTGTACTTGTTCACCTGCACCAATATTTTATTTATATTTCAAGACAAAAACGATTTGCTCCTTTTTCTCGTGCTTTCTCCGCAGCCAAACAGAACGTAAAGGAACAAAATCACTCATTTTTCCCGAAAGCGCTTTCTTGGCAGCCAAACGTAACAGTTAACCGAAAAAAAAAAAAAAAAGGAAAAGTTGCTCGTTTCTGTAGTGAAAATTATCGGCAGCCAAAGAGAACAATTATATATATATATCACTCACTTTGCTCGCGCGTACTCGCGGCCAAACGGAAAAATTCACACCTTCACACACAAAAGGAAAATTTAAAAAGAAAAAAAAAACGTGCTTTCTTGGCGGCCAAGCGGAACAATTCGCCAAAAAGAAAAGGAGGAGGAATAAAACAGCTCATTTTTCCTGCGCTTTCTTGGCAATTAAACGTAACAATTCACCAGAAATACAGGGAAAATGGCTCATTTTTCTAGTACAAAAAAGGAAAGTTGAAAAATATGTATATATATATTCCTCACTTTGCTCGCACTTTCTGCAGCCAACCGAAAAAATTCACACACACACACACACACACACACACACACAAAAACAGGAAAATTAAAAAATATTGCTTATTTTTTCGTGCTTTCTCGGCAGCCAAACGTAACAATTCACCAAAAAGACGGGAAAAAAAATTGCTCTTTTTTCCCCCCTAGTGAATATCGGCTGCCAAAGAGAACAAACGGAAAAATTCACACACACATCCACACGAAAGGAAAATTAAAAAAAAAAATGCTCATTTTCTTTCGCGCTTTCTCAGCTGCCAAACAGAAAGAAAAAAATTGCTCAATTTTCTAAGCGTTTTCTCGGCTGCCATACAAAATCGTTAATCGAATTTGTACAAATAAAATACGTACCTTCTTTTTGGAGGCCATGGAGACGATGGTGGAGGTTCTCGGTGGTGCGGAGAAGTGGCGGCCATGGCGAGGGAGGTTCCGGAGAAGAGAAGCGGAAGAGGAAGAGTTGAGAGCCATGGAACAAGTATGTCCGTTACTCTGTTGTTGATGTGTTGTGTTGGAAATGCCACGTAGGACCGTGTGAAGGGAATTCAAAGCCATAAGAAATTTCTTTTTTTCTTTTCTGATCAGATTCTGTGTGTAATCCAACGATCAATTTGTGTCCACCAATCAGATTAGCGATAGCTTTATCTGAGGCTGAAATTATTTTTTTTTTAATTATTTTTTTTGGGAGGCGGAGGGGGGTCCAGTCGTGAGATTTTTCTGTGGAATAGAGAGCCTTCAAACTTCTAAAGTAAGTGTGGAACTTTTAGCATGAGACCTCAAGTAAACGTGTTTATGTATTTTGTTCTCTTTTACTTGAATTTTTAGCCCTTTATATTTAAATAATTGGAGATAAAATAAAAAATTAAGCCATTACAGTTTGAATGATAATTAATAGATAAACTTTTCGAGGGGTAATCTTATAAGTCATCCTAATATAAAAAGGTTCAATGAGTTAAACAATATACCAAAGGTCAACTTTGATTATGTTGGTTAATGATCCAAACAAGTTTGGCATACGCCATCCAGTTTCAGAAATGTGGTCAAATTTGGGATTCAAGATTGAGGTTTAACGGGTGGGTTCAGAGCCGAGGTCAATGAATAGTACTTTTATTTAGTCATTTTCTCTATATCATGCATAAATATACTAAAATTACATATAAATATAATATAAACCAGACTCCAGATACCACCTTAATTTTGGAATCCATAGGCCTCAAATCCTGACCCCAACACAGTTACTAGTCCCTACGCAATTTCGGAACCCAAGCTTATACCTAACTTTACATCCCAACTCTAAACCTAGTCCTACCATTCCTAGTCCCTACTCAATCTTGGAACCCTACCTTATACCTAACTCCAGATTCTAACTTTAAACCAAGTCCTAAAACCTGACCTAAGCCTCGTATCCTGGCTCAAACTCCAATCCCCAACTTCAATTCCAATATCAACTTTGGATATATTTAAAATGTTGATGGGCAGTTGAGATGACGTGGCTATAATTTCCAACTAGGATATCGGCGTCTGAGAATTTAAGAGTAAGGTTTTTAGATATTTGAATTTTAAATAATCAGTCAAAATTATCTGTATCTACTATAAAATCTACAATATTTAAGATTATATTTACTTTCAAATTCAAATATTAAATATTTGTATTTAAATTTAAATAATAGTTATCTATTAAGAGCCCATAAATACATGAGAAGTCTTTGGAAACGAACTCATGATTTTACATATTATGACACTTGTAATTCTAAAAATACAATGAAACCCCAATTACCGAAGAGAGAACGTAGCTTTTCTATTCATAGCGAACCTCTATAAATCTTTATGTTCTCTATTTTTTACACTTTACTTTTATTGCATTTTGTGTTGTCTTGCATTTGTGATAGTTCTCGTGGATTCCTATCATCGCGGGATTTATTAGGCAAGTTTTGCCCATCAATAATTGACACTAGAAGGAGGCTATGAACCTTCAAACTCTAATTAACTAGAGGGAAAAACCCTTTGAGAACGGTTTGATGGTAAGGGGTCGAAACCCTACTACTAAGAACGTAAATGTTCACGTAGAGAACCCAGCATTTGTAGGCCATATGTCAGAAAGACCAACAACTAGGACAACTATGCTAAAAGGCCATGTTGGAGAGTTGACCATGACGGTCAATGAACTATGAGAGTAGGTTGTGCTGTTGCTTCAAGGCTTGTAACAATAGAACAATAATAATGTTGTGATAAGATCCACTGTCCATCAAGACATCCCCACTGTGAACGGTTCCAGCCAGTATGATGCCCAAAACGACGCCCGTATAGAGGCGACTGGAAAGAGCTATAATGGAAGAGGTGGAGATGTCACTAATCTACGAATGAAGACTAGTAAGCAATCCGTCGACAATTGACATAGGCAAAATCATAGAAGGAACCTTCGATAGGAAATGAGTCAAACCATGTAATTACAAAAGACAAAAGCTAATCTACCTCCGAGGCCATGGGTAATGAATCTAGTTATTCACTCAAGGACAACCCAAAATTTAGGCTAGTGCATCCCCTAAAACAATGACCTCTGAGATCATATTAGATCTAGGCAGGCTTAGACGCATTAAACCCTTATTGTCACCTCTACCCTAGTCTTTAAATCAAAGGTAAACAAAACATTTTGGAGCGTTCAAAATAGTTAGAAACTTAAATAAATGGGGAGCTTATAGAAGAGGAGGAAATCAGCCATTTATTCACTCCTGATGTGATGGCGATACCCCTGCTTGATAAGTTTAAAATACCGAAAATCCTCATATATGATGGCACAATGGATCCTAATGATCAATTAATGAGGTATGATTTATATATCAACTTTTATGCCATTCTTGGTGAAATAACATGTAGGAAAAATTGGTAAAATTTGCACAACGGAATTACAAAAAATTTTTAAAATCGTTAAATAACTCGTGATGCTATATACAATAAATTAATAATAATCAATTATACTTTCAAAGGAAATGCCTGGGATGCTGGAAGAAGTTACCGAAGGGCTTCAACCAACTAGCTTTCTCTACTATTCTCTAATTCTCGGATAGTGGAGTGTGTGGGCACCTAGATCCTTGAACAGTATATTAGCACTGCTTGTCTTCTTCCGACTACCCAAATCTCTTTAAGAACTTATTACTACAGTGATTTGTGCAATAATAAACATGCTCACCTGAGAGTCTGTGATCTAAAGAGAACTGGAGTGTAAGGACCCCTATTTATAATCTTACATGAGGTGACTCCTTGAATTTTGAATTAGACCAAGAGAAGATTTTTCTCTCCTTTTCCCACTCAAAATCCAAATCCCCACAGGCCAAAACCAAGCATAGATTTGGCCATCCTTGGGAGATTGAGTGATTCAAAGTTCAGATTTAAACTTGAATTTTGTCTTCTCCAAGAGTCCAAAAACCAATTCCCATTTAGGCCAAAACCATGGCTAGATTCGGCCACACCAAAGGAAGGAGGATTCAAAATTCAAATAGGATTTAAACTTAAATTTTCTTTCTTTCTTATCTACACAAAAACCGATTCTTTCCTAAAGGATAAGCCTAAAGAATTCGGTCACTTTTGTGCAAGAAATGATTCAAAATTCAAATAGGATTCAAATAAGATTTTCTCTCCTTTATCCACTAGAAAAACCATTCTCCCTAGGTAGATTTATCCACAATCAAATTCGGTTTTTCGTAGGTTTATGATTTAAAATTTGAATTCAAATTTCAAACTCCACAAATATTTGAATTTTGAATTTTATCTACATGGATAATTTTCCACAACTCCAATTTAAATTCAAATAAAATTATGACAACTTTATTTAAAATTCAAATAATTATGTAATCTCTTATCCAAAACAAAATTCAAATTCACATATAAATTCAAATAGGATTCAAATTTTAAATATTTATTTCAAGATAAGATTTTCAAAATTCAAATCAATTACATATTTGAATTTCAAATTTCAAATTCAAATATAATTAATTTAAATTTCAAATCCTATCATTCAAAAATAAATATTTACCCTATTTATTAAATAATAAAAAGTTATTATTTTGCCCTTCCAGCACATTGAGAAAAACGCCTACACCCTGTGGGAGGGTGACCCGGATTTTTGTCTTCACTAAATGCAAGACAACAAGACAATAAGTATATCCTGATCAATTACCATCCGTTAAGGAATTATATAGAATTAGTAGAGGGACTAATTGGACATTTATAACCGGGCTCCCGTGAATCCATGTGATCATTGTTCTAAACTAAACAATTCAATCATATGATCACTAATTTCAGAGTCACACCATTATAAACTTGAAATTAAACTCCCATTTATATACCGTATTACGAAAGCTAGTGATAAGCTATTGTCCAATGACCTTATCATATATGTAAAATCTTCATATGATATCCATAATTAACCTACGGTCAAAGTCCGTTCAACCTACTAATCAAGTTATCTTAAAGTTCCATTATACTACTGAATAAGAAAATGATTATTCACGATATATGAATAAGAAATCATCTGCACAGTAGCTGACTCAAGGCCTTGTCTATTTTTACATCCAGTATAATGCCTTTAAGATGATACTATTTACTCCTTATTAGAGTTATGATTCCAATATCTGTAAATAAACCCTCCAACGTATATAAGTCATATACCTAATAAACCGATTTATAAGCTTACTACCTATTAGATACTTTAGTCATTGGAACATCAAAGTACACAAATCATATACATGAAGTAATTCACCTACTCAGGATAAAGGTCATTGCATAATGAACGTCAATAGTGACATGATCCACTCAAGCGGACTATGTAGATTAATTATACTTTAGTCCCGATCCAATATGTCACCACCAGGCAACATATCTATGTCTTTATTCGGGAGTCAAAGTTACAGACAATCAAAACAAATCATCCTCCAAATGGTTTTAGATGATATAATAGTCTTAATATGAGTTAGATGCTCGGTCTAACCCCATAGACTATAGATCATAGTTTTAGACTGCTTACTTTAAAACGTTATTTTCTCGCATACAAAAGTTCATTATATGCAATATTCTAATAGTTTAACACAAACAGTTAGTGAGCCATATTTGCTTACATTTACTTTAATATGTAAATAGAATAAGGACATATAACGATATAATAAATAACTTTTAAATATAATTTTGTTATCCAGTTTAAAAATAAATGAAATAAATTAAAAAATGTCTTTCCTACTTAGGGTGTTCCTAACATAGCATGCATGAAATTTGATTCAATCTTAGCAGACTCCTTTAGATAATGGTTGAGGAAGCTGAAACCAAACTTAATCTCAAGCTGATAAAAAATGAAGAAAGCATTTCAGACACAATATATTGGGGTGAAAAAGCTTTCAACCCCAAATGAGTGGCTTATGTCCTTGTACGAAGGCCCGAATGAGACACTAAAGGATTTGTTGGTTAGATACAATAAGGAGATAGCTTGTATTAGAAATAGCTCGGAATAGGCATGTTTACTAAGGAATTAGTAGCATAAGAATGGGCATCCCTTTTAGAGGCTACCCAGATGCAAAGTTGGCAAAGACCTGAAAGGAATTCCTTCATTAAGCAACATAATTAATCAATGTAGAAGAAGCTCAGATTTTGTAAAGCCAGATGTTGTGCTCAGCCATTATTAGCTGGTAGTCATAACTCGAAGCACTTCAGGGTATTGAGAACGAAGCATTTTGGGTTGGAGGTAATTGTTAATGGGTAGTCGAGTTCATGGATCTTAGTCACCGTGACATGGTCATATTTGCTAGTTAGGATATTGGCGACTGAGAATTTAAAAGTAGGGTTTTTAGATATTTAAATTTCAAACAATAAATCCAGATTATCCAATATATACTACAAAATCTACAGTATTGAAGATTAAATTTTATTCAAGTTCAAATATTAAATATTTATATTTAAATATTAAATAAGAGTAATATTTTATGAGCCTATAAATGCATAAGAATAGGGCTCCAAAAACCGAACTCACGATTCGGTATATTATAACAATTGTAATTCTGAAAATATGCTGAAACTCTAAGTACCAAAGAGAGAACATAGTCTTTTCATTCACGATGAATCTCTATAAATCTATGTGTTCCATGTTTTTTACATTTTATATTGTTTTGCATCCGTGATAATTCTTGGGAATCCTATGATCACGGAATTTGTTAAGCGAGTTCTATTTGTCAACATAAAATATTTGACATGTTCATTAATTGGTTTTTTTTTGGTTAAATTATCCATTATGGTTTAAACTGAATAACAGTCCATAATGTATTAATTATTTATTACATGTTAAATTATATGATGTATATGCGTTTTTGAATATTATGTTATTTCAAACAATACAATGTGGAACGCAAAAACTTCCTAAAAATGTTGTTTTTAACTATTTCTTTTCTAGTCCAAAAGCTCCTTTTAGAAACAGAGTCAAAACTTCTTATTTGGGAGAGTTTATAACTATATAATGGATAACTGGAAACATAATTTTTAATTTTTAATTTTTCTGTGGGGACTATTATGAATATTTATTCAAAATTATTTAAAAAAAAAAGGTTGTGGGAAGCTCAAGGCTCTAATCCCCTCTGTCAGTGTTTAGTCTGTCAAAAAAAAATAAAAATTAGGGCTTTGTTTCCATAAGAGTTTTCTTTCAAAGCAATAGCTTCCCAAAATGCTCTTTTGAATAGCTTGAAAACTTGCATCAAAATAGAGCTTTGTTTCCGAAGACCTTTCTTTCGAAGCAATATTATAAATTAATATTATAAAACGCTAGCCAAATCATAAAATTCCAAATTTTTTTGAATTTATAAAAATTCAAATTTGAAAACCAATCAAATCACATTACTTAAAAAAAAAAAAAATCACATTGGTGAAAGATATTTATGAATCTGTTATCCCCGCATGAGTAGATAGGGGTGAACAAAAAATCCGATTATCTAATAAATTCACCTAATATACCTAATTCGATCTTAATTGAGTGGATTGATTTATTATATTTGATTGATTAAGTATGTAAAAAAAATTTCAAACCATCCAATCTTTATTGGATGGGTTGAAAAAATTTGAAAAACCCACCTAATAAACCCAATAAATATTCACTTATTATTTTTTCTTTTATACTAAATGATGTTCACCTTTCAGTGTTATTTATATTATTTGAATACATAAAATGCATTACTTGATATTCAGTATGGATGTAATTTTTGGTAATTTTGTAAAAAATATCACTAATTACTTTAGTATCCTTGTATTTTTTAATAATTCTTATAACTTATATTTATTTTACATTTAACTATTAAGGAGATTATATTAGAAAATTTTCTTATTTGTGCAAAGTTTTTGATAAAATTTATTTTAAAAACTATGTCATAAGTTTAATTCTTTTTTTTCCTCTTTAATACGTCATTTGTTATTGGATTATAGTATCATTTATTATTTTTATAATAAAATACATAACCCATCGAATCCATCCAACTCAACCCGACCTTAATTGGGTGGGTTGATTTTTTTATATTGAGTTAATTGGGTAGGTAAAAGAATATTGTCAACCCACCTAATGAATATCGAGTGGATTGAAAATTCATAAAAACCCACCCAACTCACTCGACTCTTGTGAGTAGATATAGATACATCGCACAAAACGTTGATGCGCCGGGCCCATGATGAAACTTTTAACTCACTTTCAATTTTTTATCACTATTTTTGAAGATTTTTATAATTATTTTTTAAAAATTTTTTTGGTTGAAAAAATAGTGGTGGTCATCTTATAGTCCTAATTTCAGCCCTTACAGGTAGGATAATTTCTCTAAATATGATAAGAAAAAATATGAGTTTTTAATTCCGTTTATTTTAATCGTCAACTCAATTTTATCCAACACATTACCAGTTCAATATACTCAAAACTAAAATTAGAGTAGAGGTTTTACAGAAATTTTATAGAGATTGAATGTGAATGGACGAAAAAGACTCAAGAAGACGCCAATTTCCTTTACCACCCCATCCACCTAGGTGTAATTACATATTTTAGTTAGTGATTGGTGAATATAGTAAAAACAAAAAAAAAAAAAATAGTATCAACATTTATTTGTGTTTTATACCTTTTGAAAAGAGGGAAAAAAAAAAAAATTCTTTTGTACCAAAAAACCTATAGAAAGCACAATTTTAGCGTTCATCTTCGTCGTCGTCTTCACAGGGTCAATTACTTGCTCCAAAAGCTAGAAGGTAAGCTTAACTGAATTGAATTTTCCAGTGAATTTCCCCTCAATTTCACCGCTTTCCGACTTGGGTTTTCTCGCTTTCTCTGAGAACTTTTCATTGCACGTGCATTCTGTTTTTTTTTTGTTTGTTTTTTTCCCCTTGTTTTCTCAGTTATTTCCTTTTCTCCCGTTTCTGGTTATCTAAGTTATTCTTTTGGGTGTTGAATTTCCCAATTCGTTCTTCGAAATTCATTTTGTTTCCCTTTTTTGGGTATAAATATCAGCGAGAGAAAGTTGTTTTTATAAAAGAAGCGAAGAGAACAAACAGACCCACAAGTCATTTCTTAGTTTTCCTTAATTCCTTTTGAATATTCTCTGGTATATAATTTTTAATTTTTGTAATGCATTTTTTTTATTATCTGTATTGTTTTTGTTCTTGGATCTTTGCTTTTTTTTTTTTTTTCCTTTTTAATAAGATGGGTCTTGGATGTCGTTGATTTCGTAAGCTGTCTCCAGCTCGTATTCGAATACGGTATTCATAAATTTAATACTGTCTTAATACGGTGTTTTTGAGGCTGATCTTTACAGCTTAATTATTCCAAATATTCTACTTAGAACGTCACGTTAAATTATTATTTTTTTCTTGGTAGCTTGGTAGGGTAAAACACTGTTATGAACCGTCATATTGAATTATAATTGTATCAGGAGTTGATAAAAATCTAACCGTTCAAAACTGTGCCACGTAAAGATTGTATGTACCACTGGGGTTTCTTTTTTCTTATCCTAGCAAATATTTTTTTAATTTATTTTTTTAAAACTGAATTAATATCTTTAGTTTCTACTTTGGGTACTTATGTTATGAAGTTTCATGGAATGTTCTTGTCAAATAGTGGCTTGCAGGCTTACAGCTCACACAATATATTCACAATCGAAGATGTGGGCCTTTAGTTTGTTGACTTTGTTAATTCTTGATAGAGCCGAAGACTTGTCGTGAGGTCGTTGTTTTATGCACACAATGGTGGAAAAGTAATTAATTATTGTTTTGTTTGTCTGTTGAACTTGATTATAAAACTTGGCCTGTTCGGGGTCGTGTTGTGCCATTTATATCACCCTGCTTCTTGCCTTTCTTCTTCTTTGGTTCGAGTTTTAGTATTAGCTGTAAGCTTCTCTCCCTCAACCTTGTGTGAAGAAGGTCAACTAACTTGAAGGGGTAGTCCGTTCTTGTTCTTACTTTATGATAATTCGTCTAACGTATTTTGATTAGTTTAACTAATTGCGATAGTGTTGATCGTTTTATTACGGCTTTCTTTGCTAGTTTCTTGATACTTTGAGTTTTTACTTTTGAGTCTCTCCTTTTCTTGTTGTCAACCTGGTTGACATCGTTTAATCTTTGTGTCTTTCTCTTTTTCTCTCTTGCACTTGGTTGACTTTATGCAGAATTTGTTTAAGGATTTCATAGACTGCTTTTATGTTTAACAACTGTTGGAGGGGTAAAAAGGAGTTATATAAAGTATTGACTGTAATTGCACTTACTACAGAGAAGAATAGATGGGGAATTTGTTCTGTTGCATACAAGTTGACCAGTCCACGGTGGCTATAAAAGAGAGATTTGGCAAGTTTGAGGAAGTACTTGAGCCAGGATGCCATTGCCTGCCTTGGTTTCTTGGATGTCAGCTTGCTGGACATCTCTCTCTTCGTTTGCAGCAACTGGACGTGCGTTGTGAGACCAAAACTAAGGTTTGTTGATTTCCCCATCTGGAAGTGGGAATAATTTATGCTTTGTATTCATAGCTTGACTTTGATTTCATCATTGTTTTTATTATAATTTTCTTAAAATATAACACGTCTTTAATTTCTATAAGCATGTTTCTTTGGATTGTCACTTGCATGTAGCTTCAAAGGTATTTCTAACAAGAAGAAGTTTCCATCTTATTTTAGTCTAGTGCCTTAGTCACCATTAGAGATGCCGCAAAACATTTTTCTTCTTGGTTCATAGCTATGAGCATGAGCGTGTTTAAGGGAAAATATGTCAAATATAAATGTTAATTGCTATCAGTGTTTATTATTATTTTGTCCTGTATTTTTTTTTTTTTTTTTTTTTTTTGCACTTTGGAATGAATTTAGTGAAGGCTTTTGTAAGAAGTGAGAAAACATAATATCTTCTAGCGCTTAGTTCATTCAGTACTTATCGCACAACCCCCAAGAGGGTGCTGAGTGATTATTCTGATCTTTTCATTAGGACAATGTGTTTGTCAATGTTGTTGCATCTATTCAATACCGTGCTCTGGCAGACAAAGCTAACGATGCTTTCTACAAGCTTAGCAACACAAGATCCCAAATCCAGGCATACGTTTTTGATGGTATGAGTCAAAATATCCTACTTCTTATTAAGCCCTGATTATACATAAAATATTAAGATATGCAAAATTTTCATGAACAAATACATGTCTGGTATTGTTTGTTAATCGGGATTACCTTTTCCTTTACACTAGTGATTAGGGCTAGCGTTCCAAAGCTCAACTTGGATGATGCTTTTGAGCAGAAAAATGAAATTGCCAAAGCTGTGGAGGAAGAACTTGAGAAGGTATCGACTGGAGTACTAAAATTATATTGCGAAATCATGGGATCAAATTATATTGCCTAATTATACTTTAATCTTAATGATGGTGCTCTTTTGTCCAAAATTTCATCTAGGCTATGTCTGCTTATGGCTATGAGATCGTACAAACACTCATTGTTGACATAGAGCCCGATGAGCATGTTAAGCGAGCAATGAATGAAATTAATGCTGGTATAGTTTTTAAACTTGCATGGTTTAGTTGTAGTCGGATTTTATACTAGATGCTAAATTCCATTTGGAATACAAACTTCTCTTAACACTTTTTGTATTTTCTTCAGCTGCAAGAATGAGGGTGGCCGCTAATGAAAAGGCAGAGGCCGAGAAAATCTTGCAGATTAAGCGAGCTGAGGGTGAGGCTGAGTCCAAGTATCTCTCTGGGCTTGGTATTGCTCGCCAGCGTCAAGCGATCGTTGATGGGTTGAGAGACAGTGTGCTGGGCTTCTCTGTCAATGTTCCGGGGACCACTGCAAAGGATGTCATGGACATGGTCCTTGTCACCCAGTACTTTGACACCATGAAGGAAATCGGTGCTGCCTCAAAATCGTCTGCAGTGTTCATACCTCATGGACCCGGTGCTGTCCGCGATGTAGCTTCTCAAATTCGTGACGGCCTTCTCCAGGCTTCTCACCAGAGCCACTAGTTCTAAGTATTTCTGAAAACTTCTTCACATGAATGGTGATGGTTTTGTGTGCAGGGTGTTCTCTCTTTTAGGTTATGATTTGATACGTATGAAGTTCTTGTTTCATGTTGGTGAAAAATTTGTTCATATTGCTTCGTGGATTTTTAGCTTTGAAGATTGAAGTTGAGAGAATGTACTGATGTAAAAAGTTTGAATATTGTGGTTTTCTGCTTTTGTTATATAGAATATATGTGATTGTGAAAACAAATTCGTTTGTCTTCTTCTTCTTCTTCTTCTTCTTCTTCATTTGTTTTAAAAACTATTGAGCAACATAGTTAAATATATATATATATATATATATTCCCCCCCCAATGGGATGTGAAATCCCTGTTACCACTTCAGATGCAGTGTTTGCTTTTCTTTTGACTGGTTTTGTAAAAATAAATCAACGATTTTGTTAATTTTTAAAACATTATTAAGCACAACAAAACAAAATAATTTAACATTCTTAGAATTTTATTAATTATTATATACAACCAAACATTGTAATATAATATTGTCAAGTGTTTGATAATTTTAAAGACATTCCAAATCATTTGATTATATTTGATTGCCTCCAAGCAAACACCACATATATGTTCGAAGTTTGGGATCCCTTTATAACATACAAATATATATATATATCATTACTTTTCATGCTGCCACGAGTGACCAAATACCAAATTCTCGTTAGCTTTGTGTTAGGGTCTCTCTCTATACATATATGTATATAATATATATATATGTATGTAACACTACTGAGAATCTTATTCTATGAAAGGTTGGTAGCAAATGAATGAAATGTAAGATTATTGAAATCTCAAGAACACATCAAAATGTAATATAAGAGGCCGTTGTATCCATATTGTAAAAGCAATTTCAGTTTACTAAATTTTTAGACTCTGAGAGCCATAGACAGCCCAATATTGGGAATCCTGCTTTGGTCCATAAAATCCACTTCTCCACCTAAAGTCACAAAGAACTTGTCCCCCAAACCTTGCTGAATCAGAGCAGCAACCTTGCCATGTGTGTTTATTTTTCCCTTGAGCGTTGTCAAGGGAAAAAAAGCGTGCTGTGCACCAATGGCGAGGGTAGTGTCGCTTGTCGAAAAGCTATGCTTCAACTCTGCTGCAATGGCCGTGTTTGTTGTAGGATTCACTGTGTAGTAACATGAAGCTTTCACAGTGTCAAGCTTGTCCCTGCATTATATAGGGTAAGAAGTTAATTTAGCTTCGACTGATAAAATGGGCCATGATATAACATAGAAAAACCTCACTAAAAGAATACAGTTTTGAACCGTCATATCTTTATTATATTTCATTGAATTCTCGTACTTAACTTAATCTGATATGATTCTGATGTGATATGACAGTTCAAAATTATATCTTATTGATAAAGTAATTTTTTCATATGCTATCACATAATTCTTCTTGATATTTCTGTTCTGTTAGTTTGAAAAATTGCTCACATGGTCAAGGAACTAATAAGCAAGTCACTATTGAAGCTCAAGCCGGTGTTGAATTTGTCCAATGCCTTCGTTGCCACATCAAAGGCTAGTGCAGCTCCAAAGGAGAAAATACTGCTGCCCACAACACCTGAAAAGTCCATAACGGGGCTGAAAACTCCGCTGGGGTCTCCTTTTAATCCAATGCCTCCTGTTATTCCAAAATAGTCTTGCATGTATTGCACTTCCACCTGTTACAAGTTACAACAATTAAAAGAAGAAGAAGAAGAAGAAGAAAAAAATGAAATTCTTGATTTAGCCTTGTGATGTATCAAATCCATGAGTACCTTGCCGGAATGGGGTACAACGAGTCCAACAATGGTGCTGAGTCCAGGGACGATGTCTTGAACTGTAATGGTTGGAGAAGCCGAAAAGATCATGCAAAAACTATCAGTGATTTCATTGTAGATTAAAATTGTTAAAGCCACATAATTTGATGATCATCTGTCACATTCTCGAATGTTTTTAAAATACTGAGAGATTATGGTTGCATGGACAAAAGGAAATCGAAATGTAAACCTGATCTACATCACGCACAAACTAAGGGGGAGATTACTTTTACAGGAGAGATCAAAGCTCCAACCGCCTGTTTGGTAGTTCATTTCATAAGGTTTTGGTTGCTGAGCAAAATCCTTATAGAGAACATCTAATGAAAAGTAGTAGAATTTGTCTAAGTAGATATAGAAGAAAATGGTAAAGTCATATCAAATTCAGTAAGCATTTCAAGAAATTCAAGATGAGAAAATACAGTGGCATAACCTCTGGCCTTTTTGCCGATGTCGAAGTATAAACCCGGGATCTTGCTCATTTTTCTTGTTGAGAGACAATGAAGACTGAACTAACTGACTATCTGTTCTTTTACCAGTCTTGATTTGTAGCCAGTCCCATAAAGATTTTATAGTGAATGGAAAGAAACAGCCAAAGAGGAAATTTCCTAGTGTACTGACTCTTAAAACACCAGTGCTTCAATCGAAAAATGAAATTTCCAAGGCCTTTTTTGGGTTCAATTTTGTTGATAGAGACAGGTACATGTTCTCCTATCTAGGATCCAGCTACTTTTGTCAACTGTTTTTACATGTTTGCATGAGGTCAACACTGTGACACTCGACGAAAATTGGAATGTATCATGCAGCCTAAATTTCTGCCACCGGATGCTAAAAAGAAATGATTTCAGCCGCTAAAAGGGAATTTGTCAACTTTTCAATTAAAAAAAATTTCAACGGATCAGATCGATTCTTTTCCTGACCTGACAGCAGAAATTGGGCCGCACGGTACATTCCAAGAAGTCTTCTTCCTTTACTTGATTGCCAAAAGCTAAAGTACAGAAATATTAGGTTACTTTTCAGTTTTTTCCCCTTGGGTTCATTTGTCTATGGACTATACTAAAACAAGATGGTCACAGACAATATTTGGAAATACACATCAAAATTATCCCACTCAGTTGTATTGATTTCCCTTGTAATGTTAGGCATGAAACTCATTTCGCAGCACTATTTAGTCCTCACAGACTTAATGCAGTGTTTTGGGCAAGTGACTTCTGCTAAGAACGGTATGGCAAATACAATTAATTAGTTGGATAATTAACCATTGCTCAACCAGTTTAAATGTGGTCCTTCTATAAGGTTTTTTTGTAGTTGTAAAAACTGGAATTTTAGAAAAACACCTTTTGATACATAATAAGCTCCTCACAAGATTATAATATTTAGTCAAAAAATTAAAGGGCAACTAACTTACGTTTCATAAACGTATTACGTTTGCGTTACGTTTGAATACAATTTTAAGAATGTATTTTATATGTGAATGAAAAGTATTTGATTTATATTTGAATAAAATGTGTGTTAGATGAAAAATATTTGAATTGTATTTTAAAGTTGAAAAGTTACTGTGATAGGTAAAAGTAGATAAAAGAAGTTAGAGAGAAAAAGAGTATGATGTAAATTAAAAAATTGAAAACTTAATAAATAATTATTTTTAAAAAATAAAAGAATAATAATTATTTTCATAGTACTGTTGAAAAGTATAGTATTTAAACGCAAAACTTTTACGTTTAGGAGAAAATTATATTACGTTTAAATGTAATATAAATATAATTGTGGTACCAAATGTTTCATTAATTCTTTTATTGTCCCCAAACTATAGGGCAAATCCCATTTTTGTCACTCTTAAAAAGTTCAAGAACCCTTGATCCATGCGAGTTGTCTCAAATCAGTCATGCTATTCATCCAACGATCAAAATTTTTATTTTTTAAGAATTACACACTAACATCTAAAACTATAAAATTAACCCCCACAAGACCATGCCTCTTTTTGTTAAGATTTTACTAGTCGTTGTTAAGATTTTACTAGTTGGAGTGGACACAAAGAACTGATTTGGTACAGCTTGCATGGCTCAAGGACTTATTCTGAGACATTTTAAAATTGAGAGATCAAAATGAGATTTAACCAACAATTTGGAGACTAAAAATAATATTACCCTTAACTTAAATATGTACGCCATAAACAAGAGTCCCCATTACAACAAAATGACCTTGGGCCCCTTTGGTATTCTACTTTATAATAACAAATTAAACATGACATTGTAGCATTTATTATATAAAAATGATTTTTAAGAGGTGGCTAAAATCATTCAAAAGTCTCTTAACTAGTGGTGGCAGTGGCATTTTCCTCAACTTCTTTGATCAGTTTCAAGATCTCTTCTTTCTTTGCCACCAAGGCCTGAATCTTCGATTCGATCTTTTCGAGCTTCTGCTTCAGCTTCGCGGCATCCTTCTTATCCTCAGGATTCTTTTTCTTCTTCCCCTTGTCCTTCTTGTCTTTCTTCTTCTTCTCTTCCTTTTCATCTTCTTCATGTTTTTCTTCCTTCTTCTCTTCATGTTTCTCTTCCTTTTCTTCATGTTGCTTTACAACTTGATCATGTTTGTCAGCTGTGCCCGTCTCTCCCATTTTTGAACTTTTGGTTTTTGAGTTTCCTCTGTCAAAGACAAGTAATTTAGCTATAAACGAGAAGTGCTTATGTAGAGAATTCTTGTGCAGCTTATGTTTATCACATGTTAAATAGTTTTCTCATTGAAGGGAAAATATGCAATACACTTGTGTACCAATATATATGCTGGAAAATGGTCCTTTGGTAAGAACCTCAAATTTAACACGAAGATAAAGAGGCTCGCATTTTTTGTTAGTACAATGGTCAAATTCATGTCAAAAGAAAAAAAAAAATGTAAGGCAAATACTTTTTTATACAAATATAATAACTGAAAAATAGAATCCATTGATGTATTTTTTTCAAGTCGTACAATAGAAATCTCACCAAAAGCAAAATACAAGTGTATTTTGGTAACAAATATATATATATGTATGCATATTCCGGTTGAAGTTAACCGATGTTTTTAAACACTATTTAAGCACGAGCAATACAGCATCCAAAATAGGCACGTGCCACCACAAATGGTCTTTATCTGTACTACAGAAAATCATTGTGAATAATTCATCATTGTTTGACGCTTCTTCCTCTTTCTTTCTTTTTTTGCCTTTAGTTTATTTTAATTCCAAACTTGCAAACTTTGAACGACAATCTATTTCCGATAATAGACCAAAGTAAGCAATGCATACGTTTAAAGGACGTGTCGTTTTCAACATGAGAGACGACGACTTACAAGACTGATTAACAATATTTACCCATAAAAAAAAGGGACTAATCAGCAAGTGCTTCTAAGAATTTTAGCCAAAAAAAGAAGAGTGTTTCTAAGAAGAGCTAGCAATTTAAAAATAATAATAATAAGAAAAGAAGAGCTAGCAAAACGCTAGCTAGAAATTTTGGTTTATAGAAAAGAATGATGGCAAAAGTTTACACAAGAAACGACGCGTGTTTATTTGACTGAGAAGATGATAAACAACCAAATGTATGTCGTTTATTATCCTAAACGACATCAAACTTTCGGGGGAAAAAAAAAAGGTCCTCATACTTTGAACTAACTAGTAAACTCTGCACAAAAAACGACGTGTTATTTTTAAATTTAAGCTACAAAAGAGACTTCAGATTAGTGACAACGACGGCAAACTTTGCGACTTCAAAGAACATGTCGTTCTGAGTTCTTTTCTTTTCTCAGTCGACAGCAGGAGAGAGCATGTCGTTTAGACTCTCTAGAGCAAAAAACTTCCATTGACAAAAGGAAATGTCGTTTTTACGAGAAACATGTTTTTCAACTGAAAAAAAAAAAAAAAAAAAAAAACTCAATTGGGATTTGAGAGAGAAGAATACCTGGAATGTTGTAGTGATGATTGAGGTCAAGTTATTTCGGCAAAGAGAGGAGAACCTTTTTTTTTTTGCCTAGTGCAGAGAACCCTTTCTCTGTTATCCTCTGATCATGTCCATTTCATTTTTATACTTGTGTGATGGGACAAAAATATGTATCTTTAACTGATGGATTGAGATCAGTTTTCTGGCGAGAAATATGAACATCCACATGTTTATTTGCTGCAAACCTAACGGCCTTTTGTGTACCCTCCCTTGGTTTCTGGACCAAATTCTCTTTCTAAAACCAGACACAGAGTGCTTGTTTTTGTTCGGACAAAATTAGCTTTCCTTTTTATGCAATATTTATGTACTCTTCCCCCCCTTCCCCCCCCCCGCCGCCCCCCCCCCTCCCTCAACTTTGATAAAAAGAAAAAGGATATATGACATTCCTCGGATTGGTCATTGTTTGCCGTCTAAAACAGAGTCTTTTCCTTGGATTTGTCATCAATTGAGCGTCATCCAATCCCAAAGTGATAAAATATGATATTCCATGAATTGTCTTTGTTACCTAAAAGGAAGTGTCTCAGCTTTCCCATGTAAATAATTATATGGATTTGTTCTTACATCTACACATAACCTTTTAAACATTGTGTGAAACATTACTAAATTTATCTAGCAAACAATATATAAGCATGCACATAATGTAACATGATATATATATATATGTGTGTGTGTGAGAGAAAAAAGCATGCAGATAATGCACTAAATTGTGCCACGTAGCAAAAAGAATATCTGTGAAGGAAAGCAATTCTTTGAAATTCGAAGGCTTTCACTCGCTGAATTATAAAATCTTCTGAAAGTTATGTCTAAAAGTGCCAACTAAAATATAATTAGGCAAATTGGGTATAAATGTAGGCGTAAGAAGTTTGGTTGGTCAGGCGAAAAGAGTTAAGATTAGATGTCGTGTAAGTGTGAACTAAAATTCTTTGCTTTATGAATTGTTGTGGAGCATTACATCCACATAAAGGACTTACAATTATAAAGTGTAAAAGGTGCCTAATAAACTATGCAACTATATTAGCCAATAATCCAAAGTCTAAAAGAGGACAAGGGAGGGGCATCGGCATTCACGTCTGCCCCTTTAGTAAAGAAGAAAAAGCAATACCCAAGATGAGGATACATTCCTTTGGTAAGTGGTAATTTGCTGGCAAAGCTCATTTACCTAGTGATCCAAAAAATTATATATATATATATATATATATGAGAGAAAGAGAGAGACAGAGAGAGAGAGATTTACAAGCAGTGAAGAAAAATGTCTTATGGAGTTATATATGTATATATAAAAGAAACCAAGTGTTCATACTTTCCGGGACATGATTACAGCCGAACTCCCACTGCCCATTTTCAGGAGTATTCAATCTGGTCTCCCCACCAAAACTGTTTTCTGCCTCCTTTCCCTTCTCTTATTTCAAGTTCTCAATAGTTAGTCAATCAAATTCAAACGTAAAAATAAGATACCAAAAAAGAACATCATGACAACTTGCCACTTTCTCCACCTTTTTCCCACCCCACAGCAAAACCTTATTAAGGACCCACCCCACTTCTTTTCCCCTCTTCATCTCCACAAATTTTGCATCTAAAAAAATCCTGTTTGCTTTTTTTTTTTTTTAATTTTTTTTCTACTAATAATAATCATCATAAACTATGTTTCAAAATCTACATTAACCGGTCAGAAAGACTTGGAAGCCGTCTGAAGAAGTTCAAGCTAGGAGGAGGCATTGGGTCTCGGAACATGGGGTGTCTAAAGTAGTAGAATCCAAGTGCCACAGCAACCATTTTGGGTGGCACCACATAAAGTATCATTGTTATGGCCAAGCACACGCCTATGAACAATTTTGTGGCCCTTGGATCCCTCCAACTAACCAAGGCTTGAACCCGCTCCCCTTGCGTTGCGAAATCGCCCAAAACTGTTTGCACCCGGGCTGCCAACATCCGTAACCGATCATACCGGACCCTTACAATGTCGGGTGGTTTTGAGCTCGGTATGGTGTCGAATTCCTCATCTAGCTCATCCGGGTCGACGGCTTCAGCTTGTGAGAGTCGGGTGTCCATACCGGCTGGTATCTTGGGTCGGAACCGATAGTACCATACCCCAATCAAGAACACGTATAGAAACCCGGTTGGGACGATCAAATCTGGGTACCAAACAAGCACCAAATACAGGATGTGGACCAAAACCGTGGTGATTGGGTTCCTCCACCTTCGGATATCATCCAACCATTTGGCCAGCCCTACTAGCCACGCGAGAACGGCCACTATCCGGAACCAGTTAGCCTTGCTCTTCCGCATGCTCCATGTATGCGAGTCGGCATCCAACATGTACCGAACCACCTCGGGCCCTAGCGGCGGCTCGGACCTGCCTAGCCACGAGGCAACCATTTTCGTCGCCGCCCCGCGCAAAGCCTCCTGCTGAGCCACCCCGAGGGGTCGGAGATAGTGCATTCTCGGGAGCAACGGCTGCCCATACACCGCGCACGTGTCGGGCAACAATGATGGGCAGGCGAACCGAACCGCCACCTCAATTTCTCCCATTTTCTTCAACCCAGTCCGATGCAAAACCAACAACGGATAAGAATTCGTGTACACCTTGTTGCTCTCGAGCGTAGACACGCGTATACGAATCTTCCCTACACGGTAGTCGGGCCTCTCCTCCGCCGCCGCCGCCGCCGCCGCCGCCACGGTCGCTGGGTCAGCAAACATCCGCCAGTTGTCGAATACACCAATGGTTAGCACCGTGCACGGGTCGTAGACCTGCCACGTGTACTGCTCGTTCCAGCGTGGATCGAAGCTGTCAGTAATTGTCCTAGTACGGACCCACTTTTTCCCATACTTGGCAACACAGTAAGCATCGGTGGACCCCTTACCACCAATCTTGGGCTTCATCGGAAGCAACCCACGAGCGCCGAGAATCCCAAGTTCCAAAATCCCAATCGCCGGCTTCCACAGCTGCTTCGCCGTCGGCCGGAAGTCGCTGCACACGTGCGCCGCCTCGTCGAGCACGTGATACCCTCCCTCTAAGCACAGCCGCAGATGGACTCTCCCACAGTAGGGCGGAACGTTGCCCGGTGGACCCCCACCACCTCCACCTCCACCTCCTCCGCCGACGCTGCCCTCCAATGCGAACCATTTAGACGCCACGTGGCGCTCATCGAACCGTTGCTCGATCGAGTTCACCGGAACTAGGATGTGGCCGAGCAGCATCACGTCTTTTGTCGTGCGGTCCTCCACGAGGAGGATGAGCGAGTCCTCCAATGGCTCGCCGGCGACGAAGATGAGGTCCTCGTTCCAGTGGAACGACGCGCTGTGGTTGTTCATCGATCCTCGTCTCGTCCTCGCCGACTGGAACCCGAGCTGCGCCTTAACTCGAATCTCCGGCGCCGTCAGCGGCGGCAGGTTGGGAGCGATGTGGAGATCTTGAGCCTCAATGACCGTAACTCTCAGGTACCAGAGCTTCGGAGATTGGTAAACCTTCGAGCGCGTGTGGGTGACGTACGGCGCGTCGGAGCTCCACGCCTCGGGGAAGGCGTCGTCGGCTTGAGTTCCGATCCAGACGGAGAGCTGAATGTCTCCGGAGACCCTGCCGGCGTTCTGATCCCCGTCGCCGCCTTCGAGTCTGTACCACTGAGGAGCCAAGGGACTGTCCGGCGGATCGCGAGTCGGAACGTCGGAGAGATCGAAGCAAACGCCGCCCAGGAAGTGCTCGGAATGCAAGTCCCAAACGGAGATCTCCAAGGTCGCGCTGTTCGATTCCGGCCTGTTGTGTCCCAACGCGAAGACCTGGTGCCATTCCGGCGAGTCCGTCGGCTCTCCGGGACGGCGAATAGCTGGCTTCGACTTCACGAAGTGGTTCGACGTTCGGACCTTCACATAAGGGCTCTCGCTCGGTGCAAGGCCGCGAGCCTTCACGATCCTAATGAACAAGTACTGCATCGGCTCAACGAGATCGTACGGATGAATCCGCTCTGGCGTCGATTCTTGGGCGAACTTTCCAGAAATCACTCTCGGAGAGTACTCCCCGTTCGGCCTTCTCAATATCCTCACTCTCTCGACTCCCGCAGCTCTCCTAGCCTCCATCTTCCTCAACTCCGGACCTTGACAATGCCCCGCCTCCGGCGGCGGACCTGCCATCTCCGGCGCCGGCTCTGGGTGGTGGTAATGCACCACATTCGGCTGCGACTCCTCGATCACCACAACAGGCGGAACCGAGTGCACAACCTCCGGTACCGGATGGCCTTCCATCGTCACAGGAGCTTCAAAAATCCTACCACCTTCCTCCACAACCAACACTCTCGGCGGCGACTTCGGCTTCTCCGGCTGGACATTTGCTGGCGTAGGCTGGTGCTGCTGCTGCTCCGGC
This sequence comes from Antiaris toxicaria, assembly GCA_035233585.1. Classification (NCBI taxonomy): domain Eukaryota; kingdom Viridiplantae; phylum Streptophyta; class Magnoliopsida; order Rosales; family Moraceae; genus Antiaris; species Antiaris toxicaria. The sequence continues at coordinate 8,438,378 of CP141155.1, forward strand.
GGCGGCGTCTCCTCAATCATCTCATCAAAGTAATAAATCCTCAGCCCAATCTCGCCCCTAATCCAGCTGAAAATGCTCTTCTTCTCCAACGGGAAGTACACCAGCCCCTCGTTCCCCCGCCTGGCGAACTGCGTCCCGTAGAGCTTAACTCTCCCAAGGAAATGGTTCTTCCTCGCCGTTCCAGTGGCGTTGCAGAACCGCTTGTCATTAAAGACCTCGATCTCGAGCTCCTCGTACTCCATGTTGTCGGGATCGGAGACGACGAAGTCGAGGGGCTCGTTCCACACGGGGTTGAGGTCACGGAACTGCGTAGACGTCCGCCGCCGCTGGCCGTCGAAGTCCGCCACCACGTAGGCGCTGGCGCTGCCCTGCCCATCCTTGGGGAGCAGGTCCTTGGCGTCGACGACCTCGACGATGAGCTTCCGGATCGTCCTCGGCGGTTGATGCTGCGTCGGCGGATTTGGCTGAGACGGCGTCGTACTCATCGTCTCATCGTCGTTTTCTGGGTATTTGCCAACTTTTTGCAGGTGAACAAAGCGTTGAAAAAATGGCGGTGAGAGAAGAGAAGAGAGTACACGTTTTCGCGTTGATAGCGGAGGGGAGAGGAAGGAAGGAAAGCTCTGCTTGGGAGAATGGGCTTCGCTTTTAAGGTGCGTGATTTGATTTTTGCTTTTTGAATTTTTGTCCTATTTCTTCTTCTTCTTCTTCCTTTTTTTTTTTTTAATAATTATTTTATAATATTATATTTTGCTGTTGTTTCTGTTTTCTTGAGTTTTGCTGAGGCAAAGAATGGAATAATTTTTGTTTTTGTTTTTGTTTCAATTTTTAATTTTAATTTTAAATTTTTTTAAGTTGCTGAGGGAATGAGGGAGATATAAACTTTTAGATTCCATTCTCTCTCGCGAAGGCTTTGTTTGATCAACTTTTTTTTTTTTTTTTCGGTTTCCCGCCTTTATGGGTTCGTTATCCACCTCAGATTCTTTTTTATATAATTATATAATTTAATATAAAACTAATTAAAGATAATTTATTTATTGCATTTGAATAACTGACACATGGGGAATAAGACATGAGTCACTTGAATAAATATGCTTTTATTCACCGTATTTAAGATCTATTGTAAAATAATATCACGCATTAGTCGGTTGAGTTAGCCGATTTAATTTAATTTAATTAAAGCTTAATACAAGATTTCATTCGTTAACCTTACTAGTTGTTCTTGATATGAAACTTTTTGTTGCTTGCGTTTCAAGCCATTGCTGTTTTCGATAAATTTGACGTTCAACAAAAAATACGAAAGCCATAATTTTTTTTTTCCCTTTAAGAAAAGGAAAATAGCAAGCAGAAAACATCCGAATAATACACCTGACAAAAAGTGGTATTTATCTGTGTCTTCGGCCCCCAAATAATAGAAAGCGAAATGAATGATTGAGTTCTTGTTAGTTGTCATTTATCTACTATTTAAAACTTAGGCCTAGCTAAGTTTGATTCAAGAGATAACAACACTAGTAGATTAATAAATATCCTTCCGACAAGCAATCTTAAACAATTTGATTTGTGAGTTGTAATCTGATTGTAAAGTAAAATAGGTCCTTTTTTTTTTTTTTTATATTGCCCTCACGTCCCGACTCGTTCGAATTAATTGTAATGAGAAATATGGCATAATTCAATAAAAATATAGAAATGAAACGAAGTCATGAACCGTATTAGTGTTGTGGGTAGGAGCCAATATGAACATATTTAGTAGCTTTTGAAGAAACTGCCACAATGCTCAAATGGCCTTACTACACAACCGAGATGCCTCTGCAAGAAGGTACATGATCCCACCACCGAACACCGGGCCCTCAACTTTTTGTCAAAAAGCACCCACATTTTGAATAAAGTTCAACGACAAAGCATCAGCTTTATTTTCCCATTGAGTTCTCTTATTCCCCTCCCTATATATTCCCATCCCTTTACCAATAGAACTCAAAAAATAAGTGGCCTCTTTACCCCTTTCTCTATTTAGCTGTATATCTTGGATACTGTTGTGTATAGATCTATATCTTAATTTCAACAACATATATAGCATTTATTTCATTTCATTTTATTGCTTTTTTACATGTCTATCTTTCCACTAAAAGCGACTTCACAAACTTGGTGTTTGTTTTCTTATATGTATCAACAAGAAGTTCATTTTTAAGGCAAAAATTACAAAAAAAAAAATTCTTTCATTTTTCTCCTCCTTTATTGTTGTAGTTCAGCATTCAAAACAAATATTATGAAAGCCAAGATTAAAAGCTTGAGGTTCATTCACAAAAGTGACTAGACTCACTTTTAAAACATTGGAGGGTCCATTTTCAATGTTTTCCTCAAGAGAGGAAATATAAAAATTGCTTCTTTACACAAAAGATTTACATGGTAGTAGTTTAGGATCAATGTCATAGTGCATGACTTTTGGCACGCATATCAAAGAAGCTTCTTCTTAATCCCCGCGTCATCTCTAGGTGGTCTTTTGCCATTTCTCTAATCTTGGTGGATTGATTGCTTTGTGGAATCCGATCCTATTAGGTAAAGTTGCCTTTGAATTGATGCTTGCTTTGTTTCACTTGGAACATTTTTGTTAAAAGGAGATAAGTAGTTAACATCCAAAGAATATTAGCAAATTGGAGAATCACCATCAAAGAAAACTTTCTTCCACTTTCTTCATTCTTAGCAAATACGATTCAGCCATTTCTCAACCTTTGCACAAGTCTTGAACAATCTCCTTCCTAGGCTGTGATCACCTTAGAGGGTGTTTGCAAGGGACGAAAAGAATGCGAATGAGATTGAATGTCAGATTGAATCACTAATGATATTTGGATTTTAATATGTTTTCTGTTTGAATAATAATGAAATATTCAGGAATTGGTCGACTGGAGGCTTATTCTCCATTCATTCTTATTAACCAATTAGAATGATTTGTATATAGTTGAAAGACATGCTTCACTTATTTTATAAAATAATCTTCATGTCAACCTATATGTGGGGTTATGTACAAATTGGTTTTAGCTATCATAGTATAATAATACGCATATTAAAATAATTTAGGTTAGATTTGATATTCCATGCACTTTATATATATTTATTTTCAATTTGGATGATGTGGACTTTGAGTTTGTAACAAGTGGAGCTTCTCTTGAAGAACCCTTTTTTTTTTTTGCTTGAATTTTGTTGAAGCATTCTTGTTAATAGAAAGTTGTCTCGTTCCTAGTATGATAATTCCAACAATTAATAATCATTCAGCTAAGTAGAAATTTTTTATTTTCTAATCCAAGTTAGAATTTAACACTTTGTTGATTCTAGGAGAATAGTACTTTAGGGTCCCATAGGGTCATTGATCACAATCATATGTGATTGTAATTTTTTTTTAAAATATAAGGTTTTTCAATGTTGGCATTTATGGTAATCATGTTTAGGAAAAACCAAAAATAAAATCTGTTAGTCAGGAAAATATTTAGATAGTTTTTCAATTCTATGTTGCATAGTATGTCGTATAATATGTTGCAATATGAGTCTGTTTTAGGCAGATTATGTTTTTAATCAAGTTTCAGCATGGATATACTCAGAGAATGAAGATTTTGATTGATTTCAAAGATTGAATCAATTTTGGAGATAATCTTGGAAGATTTGGTGTGAATCTTGAAGAATTAATTTTGGATATTTGAAAAAATGGTTTTGGTGGAATTAGTTGAGTGATTTATGGCTGAATAAGGTAGAGATAATTGTGGAATCTGAATTTGGAAAGAGATTCTAAATTAAGTAGGATTTTAAGTCCTATTTGAATTAGGATTCCTTCCCCAAATTAGGAAATACGAATTTCTAAATATTTAAATGTATCTGCTAAAGATTTGGAGAATATATCAGCATGAATTTAAAGCTACACGATTTTAGTTGAAATCTGAAAGGTTTGAAATTCGGATGTTTCATGGTGTATCGCAACGGGCCGAGAAATACGGTGAAATTTGAATACCCTACAAGTCCAGGATTGACTTGGATTTTTGATAGTTACCTATTTAAGTCCCCACTCAGTGAGCGGTAAAGATACGGAGCACAGATTTGCTAGAGTATATTTTAAGACTATTGAAGCTGTTGCGTGTTTCGTCTTTTGAAAGAGAGATTTGAAGTCTTTGGGAGAAGGTAAAAGTAGTTAAAGGGATTTTAACGTATGCTAGCAAGGGGATCTTCCTGAATGAGTTCATTAACTGAATTTCAAGACGACTGACAACAACAACAAAGAGGGAGTCTTTAACTTTTATAAGTCCATTAGAGCTTATAATTGTTTTACGGTTAATGAAAAGTTTAAGGTCTAAACATGGGCCCAAGGAGTAGGGAAACCAAACCTTATGAAAATTTACCTGTCTCTTTTATTTAATTGCTTTTAGTAATTAATTAATTAAATCTAGTAAATAAGTTAAAAGCAGATCTTCCAATTGGTATCAGAGTGGTTATTAACATATTTTGTTGGTTAGATTTTGGAATTTGATCTGTTTTGCAGACATGGATCTTCTGTGTAAAGGAGTATCTATTTCATGCCCACCTTTGCTGGATGGAAGCAACTACCCTTACTGGAAAGCTCATATGAAGGCATTCATCAAGGCATTGGATAAAAAGGCTTGGCACTCCGTGTTAACTAGATGGTCGCATCCTACTACTAAGGACAATGAAGGAGAAACAATCCGTAAGTCTAAAGAAACCTAGTCTAGTGTTGAGGACAGATTGGCTAATAACAACTCAAAGGCCTTGAATGTTATCTTTAATATTGTGGATGCAAATCAATTCAAAACTGATTTCTACATGTGAAACTGCAAAGGATGAATGGACTATACTTAAGATAGCTTTTGAAGGCACCACGGCTGTAAAGATGTCTAAACTTCAGATGTTGGTCAGTCGGTTTGAAGATCTTCGAATGATGGAGAATGAGACTATAGCCGATTTCAATACTAAGTTATGCGATATTACTAATGAAGCCTATGCTCTGGGAGAAAAATATTCAAAGATGAAATTAGTAAGGAAGACCTTGAGATATTTGCCTAAGAGATTTGCATACAAGATCATGGCTATTAAGGAAGCCCGAGATGTGAGCACCATGGGATTAAATGAATTGATGGAATCTCTACAAATTTTTGAGATGAGTTTGAAGCATAGAAAGAAGGACAAGAGTTTAGCTTTGTAGGCTGATATATAAGAATCAAGAGACGAAGATGATGATGATGAGGGTGAAGTTGAACTTAAAGAATCCCTTGCACTGCTTACTAAGAAATTCAACAAGATGTGGAGAAAAGTAAAAAAAAGAGATAAAGGTCAAAATAGTATGAAGTTTGCTCCCAAGAAATAGAAAACCGGACCTAAGGTGTTTGATCAAAAAAATAAGAAAAAAGAATTCGATGCTGTGAGTGTGAGGGGTTTGGTTAGATCCAATCTGAATGTGCTAAACTACTTGGAGTGATGAATAGTCAGATGGGAGTTAAGAAAAGAGTGAAGATCATATCGGCAAACATGTTGCACTTACAGCTTCCACTGGAAAAGAATCCACGAATTTTCCAAATTTCTCTGTTCTGACTTCTGTTACAACACACTCTGAGACATCAAGCAGTGCTACAACACCTCTTGCAACATCAGTAGAAAGATCAGCTGAATTTGATGGAAGGTATTTCTCTGATTTTGATTATAGCAGTGGTAATGAAGAACTCAGTAACAATAAAATTAAGAAGGTATATGAGAAGATGTACTTCAAGTGGATCTAGTTGTGCAAACTGAATAAGAAACTAGAAAATAGAGTGTTTGGCTTTGTTAAAGAAAGGGATATGTTGAAGAGTCTGATACTATGGACTTGCAAAAGTCAGAACCAGTAAGAGGCTTTCCTAGTTGGTTTTGACCACCTACTAAGCCCAGTCGAGCAGGTCATGAGTCGGCTCCTTTAACATCTAATCAGCCTAAGCCAAACAGAGAGGAAAATGATCCTCTGTTTGAGCCATCATCAGAGGAATATTCTGAAGTATCTTCTGAAGAGGCTACTCCAACACCTACTCTAGTCAAACTAAAGACTAGAGCAGAATCTCGATCACTAGACATGGATGAACCGCCCATGAGTAAGAAGAAAAAGCTTAAAGTTTCAAGTAAACAGTCTGCTTATGTGATTACAAAGGCTTACTTGAATAAGTTTTACAGTGATATAAATAAGAATATCTAGACTTCTATGTCTCAATGCAAGTTAATAATTGAGAGACTTATTCAATGGAACAAACATGAAAAGGCTGGGATTATACAGATTCTGAATAACTGTGGATTAGTAGGCATTGTGACTAAAGCTAAACTGTTTGTAGAAGCTGTAGTGCATGAGTTCTATTCAAATTTGACTGCTGATGTTATGTGCACATTCTCTCCAAAGTATTTAAAGGTTTATGTTAGAGGTTATATATTTGATTTCTCACCTGCACTGATTAATGACTTTTATGGCTGTCAAGAGTTTGAATCTACCAAGGCATATGAACTTGACCAATCTGTTGAGATGGACATGTTAGCAAAAACTTTAGTTGTAGGTGTCATGTTCAAGTGGTTAGAAAATTAGAAGCTCGTTGCCTCAGAGCTTTCTGTATCATATACATTGCTATATAAGATTGCTCTGGCTAACTGGTTACCAAGTGTCCATGCATTTACTATTTCAAGAGATTTGGCCATCATCTTGTATATGGTTAGAATAGGTTCAAGTTTCAACATGGGAAAGCACATCTTCGAAGAAATCACAAAACAAATTGGTGAGAAGCTCACTTACTTGGGATTACCTTTTCCATCCTTGATCCATGAGATTTGACTGCTTAAAAGGAGACTAAATTGCCTAATGAGAGGCTTGTTAAACCTCAGTCAGAATTGACAGTCTCTAAGAAGCTGTCTATAGGATGACATGTGAAAGATGCTCAGTTTGCTCAAACTCATCCACATGATGGAGTTACTGAAGAAGCTGAAGAAGATGTTGAGATTACAGAAGGAACATCTGTTTCCCGTGTTAGAAGGCTAAAGTTAATCAACTTCATCAAGTTTAAGTTGGAGTTTGTGAACAAGCAGAAACAAGAGCTTGAAAACATGAGTAAATAGCTTTCTAAATTTCTTGCAAGTCTTAAAAAGGAATTGGCGGATTCAGATACTGAAGCAGATACGGATGATTGAAGACTTTAGCATTTGTTGTGCCAAAAAGAGGGAGAAGATGCAGAGTTTAGGGGGGAGAGCAAAACAAGAAGTTTCAAGAAGTTTGAGTTTTTATTTTTATTTACTGGTTTACTGGTTTAGTAGTGTAGTAGTTTGTCATTTTCATTTTGGTTATCTTGGAACAATTAGTTTTTGGTTTTTGGTTTTGTAAACCTTGGTTATTTTGTTTTGTTTTGTTTTGTTTTGTTTTGATGTTTTGAGCCAAAAATGCCAAAGGAGGAGATTGTAAGGTTTTTCAATATTGGCATTTATAGCAATCATGTTTAAGAAAAACCAAAAACAAAATCTGTTAGTTAGGAAAATGTTTAGATAGTTTTTTAATTCCATATTGCATAGTATATCACACAGTATGTTGCAACATGAGTTTATTTTAGGCACATTACGTTTTTAATCAAGTTTCAGCTGACGTGGCAAGCTATTAACATGAATATACTCAGAGAATGAAGATTTTAACTGATTTCAAAAATTGAATCAATTTTGGAGATAATCTTGGAAGATTTGGTGTGAATCTTGAAGAATTAATTTTGGAGATTTGAAAAAATGCATATATGGAGTTAGTTAAGTGATTTGTGATTGAATAAGACAGAGATAATTGTGAAATCTAAATTTGGAAATAAATTCTAAATTAAGTAGGATTTTAAGTCCTATTTGAATTATGATTCCTTCCCCAAATTAGGAAATACGAATTGCTGAATATTTTAGCGTATCTGCTGAAGATTTGGAGAAGATATCAGCATGGATTTGAAGCTACATGATTTTAGTTGAAATATGGAATGTTTGAAGTTCGGATTTTTTATGGTGTGTCACAACAGGTCGAAAAACACAGTGAAATTTGAATACCCTATAAGTCCAAGATTGACTAGATTTTTGAGGGTTGCCTATTTAAATCCCCACTCAATGAATGGTAAGGATATGGAGCACATATTTGCTAAAGCATATTTTGAGACTATTGAAGCTGTTATGTGTTTCGTCTTTCGGGAGAGAGATTTGATGTATTCGGGAGAAGGCAAAAGTAGTTGAAGGGATTTCAATGTATGCTAGCAAAGGGATCTTGTTGAACGAGTTGATTGACTGGATTTCAAGACGATCGGTGACAATAACAAAGAGGGAGTCTTTAGATTGCATAAGTCCATTTGAGCTTGTAATCATTTTATAGTTAGTAAAGAGTTCAATGTCTAGATGTAACACCGAAAAGTAGGGAAACCGAACCTCATAAAAATTAGTCTCTCTTTTATTTACTTGTTTTTGATAATTAATTAATTATATTAATTAATTAAATTTGATAAATAAGTTAAAAGCAGATCTCTCAAATAACACTATTACACCCACTTTATAAGCACCATCAGATTTAAATTATACAGTTGAGATCCATGGTACCATGTTATGGTATCCCGTTGTAGAATTAATTGGCTTTGTTGATTCCATAGTGGGAGCATTATTTTATAGGCTTTGTATCAAATAATATAGTACTTTTTGTTGTTTTTATATATCTCAAATCTAGATCAATTGCAGTTGTTGACTGTTGAATAATGTATAGCTTATTTATCTTCAAACATAAATGTTCTTATAGCTCAATTCTCAAATTCAATGTAAAAACTTATGCCGGCATCCAGAAAGTCCATATTCTTCTAGCTAGGCTTATAGCAGGCAAATTATAAGTAGTGTTTAAGATGTTCAAAGAGTTTCCTGAAGATTTCATGCTTAGTACTGAACATATCTGTTGAAATTAAAATGTTATATAATAACTCCATCTTTTATGTTAGGCAAATGTTTCATGCCAGTATTATTATGTGGTATGCTTTACATAACATGATGATAGAAGAAGTTACAAGCAACATTTCACAGATTAGAGAGCGTTTTTCTTACTCTTCGTTGCCCTAGAATTTACGAGATATTAACATGCCTAACGAGAATGCCAACATGACTGTCACAACAATCTCTTTGTTTTTGCTCAAAATCTCCATTGCACTTCCTAGATAACGAGTCTCACCTTTCCCTCTCCACACAGCATCTTCAGAGAATGTTATTGGAACATTTATATAGCTTCCTTCTTTCTTCTTCCTTTGGCAGGCCAAGCCGTCATTGAGTACTTGGTTATCTTTCTTTTTCGCTTCTTCATCGTTTGGTTTTTGGGGTATATTTTCTTTTGTGGTGCCATTCACAATTTGATCCTTCATGCCAACAGGTTCAGCTTCGGGCTTTGGGAAAGTTATGTAGAGAATTTTACCATCAAATTTCGCCGTGATGGCATCTGCATTTGAGTCCTTCGGAATATCAAAATTCTTCTCAAAGTGAACACGTTTGATATCATTTACCGGCCTTTCTCCGTTGACCTTTATAACTTTCCGAGTAAAAGTCTGCATCTTCACCTGGTCCTTCTTGAAACCTTAAAAACACAATCACAGAGAATGCCAGAAGCACGGTTTCTCAATTGAATTATTGTATAATGTTTTAAAGAGTTGTAGATTGAATTAGCTACCAAAATTTAGTGCCCACCTACGGAATTTTCACTTGAAACAAGGATCTTGTTAATTAGTTACATGGAACGGGCATAATAAGAGAAACATAAGTGTTCAACAATTTTAAAATTACGAAATTCAATTTTGATTTCTTCACTCTTTGCTTTCTGTTTTGGTAATTATTGAACATTGGAAGAAAAGAATACTACAGCAAGGAAACAAACAAGAACATTTACAATGGGAATAACAAATATATTGCCAAACCATGTAGAAGAGTTATGGTGAAGCTTTTGGATCAATACCAGAAAGATCAACCAGGAGATAATGGCCTTTTGAGTCCTCTAACCATTCACAACTACGATCGATCTCTCCGATGACAGGGTTGTGCCGTTGAGTAACATCTCCAGAAACGTTTGCCATCGATCTCAATGAAATTCTTTTATCAAACCGAGATGTTTTGTATTGTGTCTTGATCATGAAAACAAACCCTTTGTTTACATATATACGCACAAACACATATAGGACAGAAAAATCATGCTATTTAAGATGGTTCAAAGTCAAATATCTTTCCTTACGGATTTCGGCATTCTTATATTCCAAACTTTCCCTGTTGTGGCTTGTTATTCTTCGCTTTTAGGTGTCCAAATAAACTTCTGTTCTAATTTTTCATCTGCAGCGATGAAATTGTAACTGTTGAAGCCAAAGCCTTTTCTTCGTGTTAAATGTATTAAATCATATCCCATGGAATGCATAAGAACGTTATAGAATTCATGTTAGCACTTTCCGTTAGGTTTTTGTCGGCCCCAGATGCCAATTCCTCCATTGAAAAATTGCTCCTAACCTTACTTCCTGGTTCTGCAGCCTCTTTATTTTACTTGGAGTCCTAGTTTTCTCGCCAAAAATCAAATTGTTTTGTACATCGGGTATGTATAGACTTTCAAAACATAATAATTAAAAAAAAAAAAAAGGTACTACACATAACACATGTATTTATGTATGTATGTATGTATTTTTTCATATGTACATAATTTTTCATATGTACATGTATTTATGTATTCTGGTTATTGGTGTAAAAAGTTAGAAAAACGTTAAGATTTATTATTGTTTGAATTTTAAATTCTAAGGTTTAGATATTTATATTAGGATTGTAAGATATTTTAATTTTTAAGTTTCCTAATTTTCCTAGGATACCTATTCCTAAGTTTCCTAGGATGCATACTACCTTTTGGTTCCCTAATTTTCCTAGGATACGAATTTTCAAGTTTCGTAGCATACATACTGGTGCAGCAATCTCAATTGCTTTTGAAGGGAGCTCCGACCGTCCAGCGGTTGTGGCTGGATGCGGTTGAAAAAAAAAAGCGGATATCTGGAAAGCTTTTTTTTTTTAATCAAAGGTCTGACTAGTACTAGGGTATTCTAACCTCACTAGTAGCAGTAAAAGACCAAAACGACAAAGTTCATGAAGAGTTGTTACAAACGACAAGCAAAACTCAAGAGTGGATGCAGCCACTAAAACGACATAACAAAAGCAATGAAACGATATAGCTTTTAAATAAAACACAAACGACAGATAGTTTTAGGAAAAACCATAGCCACTGCATCATTCTTCCCCACCATGAGAAGAACTAAACTCCGAGTTCTCATCAGCAACAGGAGCATCATCTGGTAAAAAAAACTCAAATAGATCATAAACATTGAAGGTGTTGGAGATGTGCAAGTCAGGAGGGAGGTCCACGACGTATGCATTATCATTGATTTTGTGAATAACTCGACAAGGGCTGACTTTCTTAGCTTGCAACTTGTGATAGGAGCCGATGGGAAATCGAGCCTTGCGAAGGTGAACCATCACCAAATCAACAACTCGAAAAAGCTTCTTGCAGCGGTGCAGGTCAGCATGAGCTTTGTATTTGGCCTTGGCAGTCTCGAGCTTCTGACAAACATCTTGGTGCATTTGGACAATCTGACCAGCTAGCTCTATGGCGGACTTGTTTTTAGGATGTGGCAAGGCAACAAGATCCACATATTGACTCGGTACCTTAGTATAGACAATAGAGAACAGGGACTGCCCAGTGGAACAATTGGGAGCATTGTTGTAAGCGAATTCGACCTGCGGGAGGGCAAGGTCCCAGTTTTTCGGCTAGTCACTGGCCACACTCCGTAGCATGTCACCAAGAAAACGATTCACCACTTCAGTTTGCCCATCAGTTTGTGGGTGGTAAGCACTACTGTGTTGGAAAGCAGTGTTCAAACGCTGCCATAAGACCTTCCAAAAGTGGCTGATGAATTTAACATCACGATCAGAAGTAATGGAATGTAGGGTACCGTCGAGGCAAACCACCTTGCAAAAGAAAAGTTTTTCCATGTAACTTGCATCAGTTGCTTTCTTACAAGGCAGGAAATGAGCCATCTTGGAGTAACGGTCAACAACAACAAAGATTGAATCAATGTGGCACGGTGTCTTCGAAAGGCCAAGAACAAAGTACATCAAAAAATCCTCCCAAATGTTAGCAGGAACGGGTAAAAAAAGTGTACAAACCGGTGTTTAGAGAACGTCCCTTGGCTCATTGACAAATACTGCAGCGTTGCACAGAACATTCCACTTGTTTGCACATACCGGGCCAATAAAAACGTTCAGATAAGGCGGCGAGTGTCTGATCACAGCCCGGATGGGCAGCTAGGCCATTGGCGTGTAGTTCTCGAGTGAGTTGATCACAAAGGGAGGAATGAGGGACACAGAGGACATTCCTTTTAAACAGATATCCTTGGTGGATGTGGAAATCAGCAGATGGATCTGATGAAGAGCGTTTGTGCCAAATCTCACCAAAGCCAGTGTCCCGAGGATAATGGTCTAGAAAGACCTTAAAGCCAATGATCTCAGTCTGAAAAAGTATCAGCAAATGTGAGCGCTTGCTAAGAGGGTCTGCAACCTTGTTCTGAAAACCAGCCTGACGACGGAAAACAAAAGTGAATTTCTATGAAAATAGGACCCACCTAGCTTGTAATCGGTTCAGACGTTTTTGAGAGTTGAGGTACTGTAGAGCACGGTGGTTAAAATGTAGAACAAACTCACTATGAATTAAGAAATGTTCCAATGTTGAAACACTCGAACAATAGCAAAAAGTTCTTGTTCATAGGTAGTCAATTGTTGACATGCATCATTGAATTTCTCACTGAAAAATTCAAGAGGTCGACCTTCTTGAAGGAGGATTGCACCAATTCCTATCAGACTTACGTCGATCTCGCCTCAAACGTCTTGTCAAAATTCGGACAAGCTAGGACTAAGGCTTTAGTCAACAGTTGTTTAAGGGACTTGAAACTATGGTCTTGAGCTTCCCCACAAAGAAATCATCCATGCTGCGAGCAATCCGTTAGAGGGCACCGATTGAGCTGAAATTCTCAATGAAGTGTCAGTAAAAGGTAGCCAATCCATGGAAGCTACGGAGCTCATGAACATTTCTTGGCATGGGCCAGTCCCGTATAGCTTAAATCTTCCTATCATCCACATGAATACCACTTTCACCAATTAAGAAGCCCAAGAATGGTAGCTAGTTGGTTAAGAACTCGCACTTCTTGACATTCAAGTAAAGCTTATGAGACATCAACACGTCAGAGATTTGTCTCAGATAATCCAGATGATCCGACTCAGTTCGACTAAAAACCAAAATGTTGTCGAAATACACGACAATGAATGAAAGACTTCAACACCTCGTTCATGAGTATCATGAAGGTATTAGGAGCATTGCTAAGCCCAAAAGGCATCATGAGCCACTCATAGAAGCCTTTTTGCATCTTAAATGCAGTTTTTCACTCATCCCCTGGCTTGATGCGAATCTGATGGAAACCAGACTTAAGATCCAGCTTAGAGAACACTTTGGACCCATCGAGCTTGTCGAGCATATCCTCCAATCATGGTATTGGAAACCGGTATTTGATGGTAATTTTGTTGATGGCTCTACTATCTATGCGCATTTGCCAAGTCCCATCCTTCTTCGACACTAATAAAGCAGGCACTGCACATTGGCTAAGACTAGCACAAATCAACTGCTTCTTTAACAAATCATCAACGATGGCTTGTAAAGCCTTGTGCTCTCGTGGGTTCATGTGATAGTAAGGCAAGTTCGGCAGGCTAGCTCTGAGTTGCAAATCAATCTGGTGTTGGATTTCTATTATAGAAGGTAATTCGGCTGGAAAATCGTTGGGGATAACATTGGGAAAATTAGCCAATAGGTGTTGAATCGCTGGCAGCATTGACTTTTGTCACTCTTTAGATTCCGTCACAATCAAGGCTACTAACATTTTACTTTCTCTGACAGCACCATTGATTTCAGTTGCATTTACCGTGAGAAGAACATCTTTATTTGGCTCAGTAGGTGAACGATTTAAGGTAGCTAGCACCAAGGGCAAAAGGACTATCTTCTGGTTGTTCCATTGAAAGACATATGTGTTTTCTCTGCCCTTGTGAATCACTCCTCTATCAAAATGCCAAGGCTGGCCGAGAATGATATGGCAGGCATCCATATCTAGCACGTCACAAGAAATCTTGTTACCATATCTCTTCCCAATCGAAAATGGCATTCGACACAACTCTGTCACCTTTGACTCAGGTCCTCTCTTGATCCACCCAACTTTATAGGGACAGGGATGTTTCACCATGGTGAGGTACAAGGCCTTGACCAAGGCCTGAGAGACGATGTTCTCTATACATCCACTATTAATAATAAGGTTGCACACCGTTTGCTTAATTGTACATCGAGTTCAAAACAAAGCATTCCTTTGAGAATTACTAGGGAGCGTAGGGGTGAGCAACAGTTTCCCAATTATGCAGGACACATCCTCTCCTTCATCACATTGAACAAGCTCCACTCCTTCATATTTACCCCTAATCAAGTCAATCTCTTCACAAGGCAAACCTTCGTAAATATTCTCAAAGTCCCCCTCAACCACAGCCACTAGTTTCCTAGTGGGACACCGATTAGAACGGTGACCGGACTCGTTGCCGCAAAAACTCTTCTCAGGGAAAAGTTTAGCATGAGGCTTATTGGCTCTCGGAGCCACTTGGACAGGTTTGCTGCCCATCAAATTCCCTCCGTCAACAATACCTTTCTGGCGCAAAAGACTTTCCCCAACTTCCCCCAAGAAAGTAGCTCGAGGCTTCTCAGAATAGCTTCCTCCGGATGGGCGCCTAGGGCCATTTTGCCTAGCCGAAGCTTTTGATAACTGAGCCTCAGCTCGATAAGCCAAATTGATAGCGTCTGATAGAGACCAAATAGATTTGAGGGCAAGGTGTTCTTGAATTACTTCCTTAAGTCCCCCAACATAGCGCGCTACCTGCTGTCGTCCACTCTCGGTAAGGTTGATCCTTGCGCTAAGTCAGTAACATTTTTTTAGTATAGTCAGTGACGTTCTGATTGTGTTGTCA
The DNA here is from genome assembly GCA_035233585.1 of Antiaris toxicaria. Lineage (NCBI taxonomy): Eukaryota > Viridiplantae > Streptophyta > Magnoliopsida > Rosales > Moraceae > Antiaris > Antiaris toxicaria. The sequence continues at coordinate 8,453,480 of CP141155.1, forward strand.
ACATTGTTGGAATTGCTGGTAGAGGATTTGCTAATAATCAGTAGGGAGAAATCGAGCTATGAGAAGACGTCTCATCTTAGGCCAAGACCGAATCAGCCCCTTTCCTTTCCATATTGAAGTTGCTCCCACCAAGCCGATGCTTCACCCTTAAGCTTATAGGCTACAATCTTCACCTGTTGCTCCTCAGCAACCTCAGAGTAGTCAAAGAAATTCTCGACTGTTGGAAGCCAATCGGTGAAGTCTTCAGTATGCAAGTGCCCATTAAAATGGGGTAAATCAATTTTAATCTTACAATCTTGATTGCCCAAGTTCGTTTGGTGCCTCTGATATTGTCGATACCTTTGATCTCTGAGAAACAGGTCCTCCACGTCCTCATCAGTATCAGAGTAGGCCATCGGAGGTCAGTGTGGCCGTATTTGTCGTACTCCCAAATTTGAATCCTCTGAGGAGCTTCGGTCCTCCCGGCATTGTTCTTGTCTTCGATGGCGACCAATACCAACCTCGGCACGTTCGCGAGCCACATCTCGCTTCGGATCTCGTCGGTCTTGCTGATTCACCAAAGGGCCTTCAACCACCCGAGATAGAGTTTGTCGGATCTGACGAGAGAACTCAACGAACCATTGGTCCAAGTCGCCGACAGTCGCCCACAAGGACTTCACGTCGCGATCTTCGCTGTCGTCGTGGCGATCATTGCTCTCCACATCGGTTGTCATCGCCAAGGCCAGATCAATGGCTCTGATACTAATTATGGTGAAGCAATCTCAATTGGCTTTGAAGGGAGCTCCGATCGTCTGGCGATTGCGGCTGGAGGTGGTGAAAAAAAAAAAAAAAAAAAAAGAAGAGAGAGAGAGAGATAGAAAAAATGGGAGACCTGGAAAACTTTTTTTTTTTTTTTTTAAATTATTATCAAAGGTCTGACCAGTACTAGGGTATGTTGACCACACTAGCAGCAATAAAGACCAAAACGATACAGTTCAGAAAGAGTTGTTACAAACGACAAGCAAACTTCAAGGGTGGACGCAGCCACTAAAACGACATAACAAAAGCAACATAGCTTTTAAATAAAACACAAACGACAGATAGTTTTTGGAAAAACTATAGCCACCGCATCACATACTATCCATAAACATCGTTTTTTTTTTTTTTTGGCTTTTATTGAATAAGAAGAAAACGATATACTTCTTCCAAAAAAAAAAAAACAATCGGTAAGTTGTCTTTAAACTTTTAATTTTGGTAAATTACCTAATTAACTTAACAGTACACTTACAAATCGATTAGTGTTAAATTTTCAATATAAATAGCTTAATACAAGGAAGAGACAAAAATTGCATATTTATGAAAATTGGAGCTCGTCGTGTCACATGTCATCAATTTCGTAGTACTTTTTTTATATTTTATTAAATTTAGAGGATAACGTTGTAATTAAAAGTTCATGAACCAACTTGCCAATTCAATAGTAGTTTAAAAGCAAAAGCATCAAAAAATCATTACTTAAAAATGGGGGAATTTGGACTCTAAACGTCAAGATTAAAGACAAGTATTTCTATATAAACATCAAGATTTATTAAATACATAATAAAATAATAATAATAATAAAGATAATTCTAATCAATTTAAATTTTATTGAAGCACTCTTGTTAAAATAAAAATGTAACGTTTCTAATACGATAATGATCTTCTATAAGATTATTAAGTGACCCCAATGATTTATAATCATTCAGCTAGGCAGAAATTTTTAATTTCTAATCCAAGGTAGACTTTAACGCTTTGTTAATTCAAAAAGCATAGTTGTCCATCCATCGAGTCATTTATCACAATCATACGTGATTGTAATTTTTTTTAAGAACATTGTTGCACCCATTTATAATCACCATCCGATTTAAATTGTACGACTGTGGTTAATGATCCCTGTTTTGCAGTGCCCCATTATAAAATTTCTCGGCTTTATTGAGTCCACGGTGGGAGCATTATTTTAAAGGCTTTCCATCAAATAATATAGTCGTTTTTGTTGTTTTTATCCATCACAATACTAAATCAGTTGCAGATGTTGACTGTCGAAGAATGTATAGCTTATTTATCTGCAAACATACATGTACTTACAGCTCAATTTTCAAATTCAATGTAAAAACTTATAGCAGAATCCATAAAGTCAATATTTATTAAGCCAGGCTTATAGCAGGCAGATTATAAGTACAGTTTAAGATGTTCAAAGAGTTTCTTGAAGATTTCATGCTTAGTGCTGAAGGTTTGGCATGTAGATTTCAAGAAATTAACATATCTGTTGAAATTAAAATGTTACATACAAACTTCATCTTTTATGTTGGGCAAATGTTTCATGCCAGTGTTATTGAGAGCCTTCTTCTCAATCTCCATCGCCCTCGAATTTACGAGATAGTAACATGCCTAACGTGAATGCCAACATGGCTGTTACAACAATCCCTTTGTTTTTCCTCAGAATCTCAATTGCAGTTCCTAGATAACTAGTCTCACTTTCCCATTCCCGCGCAGTATCTGCAGAAAAACTCATTGGGGCATTTCTATGGCTTCCTTCTTTATAATTCCTTTCGCAGGTGTGGCCGTCATCGAGTACTTGCTCATCTTTCTTTTTCACTTCTTCATTGTTCGGTTGTTGTTGTGTGTTTTTTGTGGTGTCATTCACACTTTGATCCTTTATGCCAGCAGGCTCGGGCTCGGTCTCGGGTTTGGGTTCGGGTTTGGGTTCGGTTTCTTTCTTATCTTCCACCACCAGCTTGGGAACAGTTATGTAGAGAATTTCACTATCAAATTTTGCTGTGATGGCATCTAAGATTGAGTTCTTGGGGACATCGAAATTCTGCTCGAAACGAACAGTTTCGATCTTGTTTACTGGCCTTTCTCCCTTGACCTTTATAACTCCGGAGTTAATTAACTGTACCTTCACCTGTTCCTTCTTGAAACCTTAAAAACACATTCACAGAGAATGCCAAAAGCACAGTTTCTCAATTGAAGTATTGTATAATGTTTTCAAGGGTTGGCCGATTGGATTAGCTATCAAAATTTAGTGCCCACATATGGGATTTTCACTAAAAATAAGGATCTAGTTAATTAGTTTCATGTGACAGGCCTAAGTGAAAAAACAAGAAACAAAAAAACAAATAACAAAAAAAAAAAAAAAAGAAGGGTGTTCAAAAATTTTAAAATTTAGAAATTCTATCTTGATTTCTTCACTTTTTGCCTTCTGTTTAGGTAAATATTGAACATTGGAAGAAAAGAGAACTTTAGCTAGGAAACAAACAAGAACATTTATAATGGAAGCAAGTAACACAGATACTGCTAAAACATGTAAAAGAGATGTGGTGAAGATTTTGGATCAATACCAGGAAGATCAACTAGGAGATAATGGCCTTTTGCGTCCTCTGTCCAATCATAACTAGGAACAATCTCTTCGACAACCCGGTGATGCGGTCGAATAACGCCTCCATGAACGTTTGCCATCGATCTCAATGAAATTCTTTATCAAACCGATATGTTTGGCTTTGTGTCTTGATCATGAAAACAAACCATGTGTGTATTTATACACACAAATAGGACAGGGAAATTATGTTAATTAAGATGGGTTCAAAGTCAAAAAGCTTTCCTTGTGGATTTCTGCATTCTTATATTCCAAACTTTCCCTGTTGTAGCTTGTTATTCTTTGCTTTCTTGGTGTCCAAACCAACTCCTTTTTGTTTTTTCGTCTGCAGAGATAAAATTGTAACTGTTGAAGCCTAGACCTTTTCTTTGTGTTAAATGTATTAAATTATAGCCAATGAAATGCTTAAGAACGTTTTAGAATGCATGTTAGCACTTTCCGCTAGGTTTTTGTCAGCCCCAGATGCCAATTCCTCCATAAAAAAAAATTGCTCCTAACCTTACTTCTAGGTTCTGCAGCCGCTTCATATTTGCTTGTAGTCGAAGTTTTCTTTGCCAAATATCATATTATTTTTGTACAAGCATGTCTGTATAGAGTTTCAAAAGATAATTATTCATAAAAAAAGAAGTATGCAGACATGTATATATATTTGTATGTATTTTCATATGTACATCTCTTTTTAAGATATTTAACTGATACGTCACTTTATCATTTCGTGATTAACAAGTTACCCAAAACTTTAAAAAAAAATTTTACAAATATCAATTTTAACATTAACTTTTGAATATCAATCTATGTGATATTTGAATTATTCTTCATTTATTGTTAAATATTAAATGAAAATATAACATGTGATGTTACTTTAAAAATTGGGATTATAGTTGTTATACTTAGCATTACTCGATTTTTAATTTTAATTAATTACCCTATAAACTAAACAAACAAATAGACAGTGATTGTAAAAGTTTTGATTTAAACCCCTTAATACAAGGAAGAGACGAAAATTTCATATGATCAAAATTAGATCTCCTAATGTCACATACATGATTGGGTGCACCAATTTCGAAGCACTTTTAATATTTTGTTAGATTCAGAGGATAATGTTGCAATTAAAAGTTAATGAACCTGCTTGCCAATTTAGGAGCAAAAGCATCAAAAATCATCACTTAAAAATGGGGGAATTTGAACTCTAAACTTCAAGATTAAAGACAAGTATTTCTGTATGAATATCTAGATACAATAAATACATAATAAAATAATAATAATAATAAAGTTCATCCTAATCAATTGGCACCATATTACGTGACATGTGATAATTTTGGTCCAGTTTCATTGTCCAGAACCTGCTAGGTTTGGACGTCAGAACAAGAAAAGCTGAAAGATAAAAAGTTCATAAAAAATAGAACAAAAACAATCAATTCAAAATTTTGAGAGAGAGAGAGAGAGAGTAGGAAATCAAAGGCCTAATTTGTTGACTATTTTCCACTGATGGTTCCAGCAATTCGAAATTACAGGAGAGCAATTACGACAGATTCCAGATGAAAAGACAGACCCCTCATAAGGCCTAGAAGTTTACTTCACACTCATCACATACATGAGTAAATTATTTTTTCCGACTTGGATTCCATTTTAACATTTCATGCACATAAAAACCATACTATTCTAATGATCAACCCGACTGCATAACTTTGCATCGGGCAATTATTAGACTCCACATATTCAACATTTCCACTTGGATTCCATTTTAACATTTCATTCACATAATAACCACACTATTGTACTGATCAAACCGACGTTACATTGGGCGATAATTAGACTCCACATACTCAACATGTTGGTTGTCACACAAACCCGTGAAGATTTATGAATCGTAAATGTTCAAAAAGCTGTTTGATCATAACCAGATTCTTATCATATAAGCTAAGCATACCTTTTTTTTTTTTTTTTTTCCCCTCTCTCTCTCGCTCTTTAACAACAAGCCAAGCCAGTATATTCATGGTACTAAATCCCACCATTATTAGGCAGGGAAACTCTTCCATTACTCTACCTAACAAACATAATAAGGAGGTGTTTATACAAAACCATATTACATAATTAAAAAATTGAATAAACACTCACTAATTCTGTTTTCCTTTTACCTTGTCTTGGACGTGTGTATAAACAAACTTCTCTCAATGTTTATCACTCATCAGTAGACCAATTAGTCATTCATCTTTAAAAAATGAAATTTTCACTATAAGATATATACTGGTCTAGTGAAAAAATTAATAAATAAATAATGACATTGTCCATTTGGGGATAATTTAGGTGACAAATAAGGACTATGCACCTGAGAGAGCATAGCATTGTGGAAGACATTGAATTTCGCAGATCAGAATGCAATCATATGTATAATTGTGGAAAATTCTTTCTTTCAATCCGGTTGTCCGGTCATCAACCTCTTGACGAAAGGCGTGATCACAGACAAGCCTGGAACATTTTTATCTGACGAGGCTCACACGCTTTTCTGGTACCCTTTAACTGCATTAAACATAAGCCATATTAGATATCTTGAGCTAATTGAAACAATAGTATTCACTCTTTGTTTGCAGATATTGTGTACGTCCCTTTTCTGGTGGCTCTCTTTTTTATTTAAAGGCTAGAGAAGAAAAACAAAATTGAGAGAACAGAGAAAACCAGTTATTTCAACAAAATATAAAATTATTTTCATGGTACAATTAGCTGATGTTAGTTTGTAAATTCATGTCAAGATTCTTTGCAAATGAACCTTTCTAGTTAAAAAAGGAACTTGAAGGTTGCTTGTTAAGTTAATGAACCAAACTACTCGAGTAAACGCAACCAAGTGGAGGGGAAGGAGATATCTATTTCAAAGGCGGAACAATTCTATCAAAGAATTCTCTAGATACAACAGATTATAACTGAAAATAATTATGACCTTCCAAGCTTTACTAATCGAACCCCAATAAACCAAATTAGTTTTGTCAACCAGTTATCCACGGAAACACTATAATAATTATACTAACGAAAAAGAAAAGAAAAATCAAAGGAAAAGCCATAGTATAATCAGCTGAGAGTACCTTCCGCAATGTGAGAGGCTATATAGTAGAGGAGAGTTTAATGCTACCACCTCAAAACTGATGTACGGAGAGCTGTCTGAAATATTTCCTCCCCCATCAGAAAGAGGATTATGAATCAGCATTAAGTTGTCACAAACACAATTACCTTTGAGAATCCAATTGTTTAATAAATAAATAAAAAAGGATAAGAACAACAAATAGAAGGGAAAAGAAAAAGAATGAAAAGCAGCCTCTTGAACTCAATAACATTAAGAAACATATATTTAATGAATCTTCCAAGTTTATGACCATGAATGATTGATAATGTTTGTGTTTCCATTACAGAAAAATATCGTGGTCAAGTCGACAAAAAGGACTTGACTGGATGAGTCTCATAATTGTGCTGCTGTGTAGTGTTTGTGGAAGTAGAAGATGAAAGTAAATGGTGGTGAGAAAACGAAAGGGTTTTTGGTGCTTTTGCCTTCTGAACTTTAACTGAATTGGCAAATCGACCCGTAAACTTTTAATTGCTGCAACTTACCCTCCTTAATTCAATAAAATGTTGCAGAGTGTCCCCAAATTGTTGACTGTTATTAAAATTTAGAAAGTAACGCCCTCATGCATGCGACATGATGCGCTTTTTGAAATTTCAGTATTTTCCTTCAAACGAGATCACGTAATTCTGTCCAAACTTTAACTGCCATCATTGATTTGGGGGTACTCTTCAATAGTTTGTTAAATTCAAGAGTAATTTTCTAAAATTTCAAGTTTAAGGGTAGCTTGCCAATTCAGTCAACATTCAGGAGGCAAATGTGCCAAAGAGAGATGAAAAGGCAACTCTTGAACCATAAAACGAGAAATTTCTTATGTACTTTATTTATTTACATAAGGTACAAGGATAAGATATAATTATAATGCATTCTGAAACTTATCAAATACATGTATAGCACACTTTTTATTTCATTTGGTCACATTGGAATCTACGAACACTGTTTGATAGACATCTCCAGAGAAGAAAAGGTACATTCCTCAACGTTAAGGGATGTGTTCTTTCTTATTGAAAACTGGAACAGCAAAAGAGGAGTCTTATTCAATCCAAAAGGAAAACCAGTTTCTTGTATTCCAAAGCCAACATCATAGAAATGGCGTGTTATCATGCACAATGGGCAGAACAACACCCTCCCTACACAAAAACCTCGACAATTTCTAAACAGCCCTTCGCAACCAAGTAATCAGGGGATGCCAAGGAAACACGCACTAATTTATACTCTTTTACAGGTTCCAATTCATTTTTCCTTCAAAAGCAAGAAACAAAGAACGAAAAAAAAAAATGCAACAATTTAAATGATAGACCAAAAGAATCTTGACTACTTAAATTCTCAACTAATAGTCCTTAACCTTTTTTCTTGGAGGAACTTCGAGTCTAAGCAACTTAGTGTACTGCAAGATAGACAAAGAAACATAAGTGGCATTTTTAGGAGCTCTTCTCCTTGGAGAAGTTGGCCCGAAACAGGCACTTTGAATATGAAGAACAAATACAAAACAACAAGCTTTTTTTTTTTTAAAATCCTCATTCACCTGAGAAACCTTGAGCTCCAACTCATCCCACTCTTGTGACGCCTCACTGCCTTCCACAATGCCTGTCCCAGCATATATCAATGCGCCAACACCCTAGACCCGGAGTAGTCAGCAGAAAGAGATTGGCACCATTACGGGCAACATATATATGTGTGTGTGTGTGGGTGTGTGTGTACACACACTATAAATATGCCACTGATATAGGAAAACAAAGAATCTCGATATTCATTCATCAACTATCCCCTCCATCAAAATTTCAAGCACTAAGATTTTTATAGGTATTCATTAATTCACTAATAAGACTTTTACCTTTTCCACTAAAGCTGACCTTATGCCAACAGCAAACTCGCTCTCTCCTCCTCCGAACCAACCAACGGGGCCAGCATACATTCCTCGGTCAAATATCTCTGCACCACGCAAGTGCAGGCATGAATAAGAGTTTGTGCATGTGGATAGGAAGCACAAAATTGATACTATATAAGAATTTTGCAGGCTAGAAACAGCCAGAAACAGATTAAAATTAAAAAAAAAAAAAGAGAAAAGCAAAAATAGAATGAACTTGGCAAATACCTGTTTCCGCAATCAAAAGTCGTGCCTCATCTGTTGGAAATCCACATACGGCTGGAGTTGGGTGAAGAGAAGACAAAATCTCAAACTGGAAACAAACAGAACATTGCACATCACCCATATATATATTGAAGAATGAAGCATAAAAAAAACAGAAATGCATTCTATTCTTTTTACCTCATCATCTTCGCTTCTTAACCTGCCAGCCAATTTGGCATACAAATGTTGGACTCTCGAAAGTTTTCTTATTGCTTTCTTGGGTTCAACCACCACCAAATTACAGACATCCTGCAGAATAGAACAGAAATGAAATGTTTATCACGTGCAATGAAATAACAACTTGCGAAAACAAAGGTGCGCAACAGAACTTGCCTCCAACTTTTTCCTTATGCTTTCTCTTACGATGGAAAACTCAAGATGATATTTGGGACTGCATAATAATGAATATATAAGACAAAAATACACCAAGCAAATTGTTTCAGCAGGTAACGAAACAGTTGAAGTGGTAACATCAGTGAAGTATACGTTGCCATTTCCATCAATGAAACTAAAAAAAAAAAGTAAACCTGGAAAGTAGGTCAAGTTCTATCTGAAGATCTGCAGACATGGATTCACCTCTGGCACAGGTTCCAGCCATGGCGTCACTCTCAATGTCGAGCCATTTTCTGTGAAACAGTTGCTCTGGCTATTTGCAAAATCATTTAAGTCAAGACGCATTAAAATGACTAACACATGCAAGTTGTATTAATCTCTTTCTTTTCCTTAAAACAGAAATTATAAAACATTTTGTTGAAAAATTAATGATGAAAAGTGAATGAAATATATAATGATCCTTACAGTGTTTCCGATAAAAGCAGGTGCATCAGGTGGCTGAAGGCAAAACTGATAAGCATTTTGACCTTCAGCCTGCGGAAGTTAAGCCAAGGTTTGCATCAAACTTAACATGTAGTGGACATTATAAGATTATTTACCAGATGATAAGCAAAGAGAAAAGTACCTGCAAGCAAGCTAACCATGTAATAGGATCAACATCAGTAGCAGTCACTACTCTGCTGCTTCGGCCCAGCACAACCTGGGATGATCCCGAGACAGGATTAATCTACTAAACTTGGTGGGAGAGAGAGCGAGAGAGTGAAAAAAGGTAGAGCAAGGAGAAGAGGCTTAAAAAAAAAAAAAAAAAAATTGCATTGGTGCACGCGTCATTTGCAAGTTGGGATTCAAACTTTTAATTTTTGACATTCAGGATCGTAAAAATTGACGATCCTAGGCAACACAGTCCGATTGTACATGGACGTCGCGTAATGGACAACAATTAGGGTCTTAAATGCCAAGATCAAAAGTTAAGGGTCCAATTTGCCAACCAACAGAAAGTTTTGGGTGCATTTGCGCAAAAACCATGGTTCATTTCCATTCACTAATTGACATTCTTTAGGCCACAACTATAAGTGGTTTTCAAAATTTAGATCCCCACTTGACAAAATTAATAGTTTGGGGTCCAAGCTGCAAAACACTACATATTCAAGGGGCACCAGCGCAAAAAAAGTTTAAAACAAGCCCAAAGTTGTTATAAGAAATGGTCAAGTAAAACTAAACTTAGGGCATGGATTACTAATAACCTTAGTAAGTGCTGAGTCACTTCTGCTAATTTTCTGCAAAGCCCGGTTAACAGCAAGATCCCAATATTTCTTGCTTGGGATGTTATTGTTGCTCAATATGAATGTCGTAGGAGCTTCTTTATGTAACTTGACAACCACGGAAGAGATCTGCATCATCAGGAATCCATATGAAATCATGGCATGAGGAAAAAACACTCCGACATTGTAGTAGAGCCAGGAAATTTTCAGTAGGGGCACTATAAAAAAATAGAGATTTCTTTTTTATCAAAGTGAGACATAATTATGTACCCAAAAAAAAAAAAAAAAAGTCAACTCGGAAAAACATATTAACCTGGCAAAGTGTGGCTTGAAGTTCGTTGATGGCCTTATGCCATGGCCATGAAAGGACATTATCCCATGCAATGGTTGTTGCGAGCATCGAATTATGTTCAAACTCATCAAACTCGACCTGTCATTTGGCATCTAATCTCGCAATTCGATGAATACTTACAAGAAAAACTGACCAATGTTCAAAAACCAGTTCATCAAAACAAATTATGTTTCTACCTGAGGAACCATGAAGTAAAATGAGCCAAAAGCCTCCCATTCGGATGACATGTCGGAACTTGCATCGAATCGTATGGCCCCATAAGCACGGATTAGAGGGCAGTCTCTAGAGAGGAACCTTGTATCAAAGAGACGTATAATGTTAAATTAGACAAAACAGTCAATCTAGTTTTGCAGATTTTACAGAATATTTCAGTTGGAGCACAATTTTAATAAGAAAAATTTTTAGTAAATGCAAGCATAATTACAAATTTCTTTTATTAAGTTGGGATACAATTATAATAGGGAAAAAACTGAGAATTTAGACATATTTTATTTTTAAAAAAATTTAAAATTTTAAAATTTGAATGAGGACAATAGCATGTGAATCAGCTGCTGTCCACAATCATAGGTCATCACATTTTGGTCATTTTATTTTATAATATTCACATAACATGAAATTTTTTTTTTTTTACACAAAACTAATTGAATAGCCACTTTAAAACATGAATTAAAGTTCAGGACTATATATGCTATTAAAACTTAATTCCAGGGCTAAATTTAACACACCCCTTAACTAGGGGGTGTAAGTGAAACTAGCTAGAAACTTTATGCATTAAAAGAAAAAGAATCATTCTCATCCATGCCTCCAAACATTAAGATCATTCTCAAAGTTTTACTCTCAAAGTTTCACATAACATGAAAAAGAATCACTTTACTCTCAAAGTTTTAAAAACTCTAATTTACTAATTTTGAACCAGTCCTACTTAACCCCTATTATTATAATTTTAATGGAAAATGAGATAAATTAGTCCCATTAAGCTCCTTTTTTTTTTCAATTAAAAACAAATAAATTAACTCCTTTTTTTCTATTGATTTTTTAACAAAAATTATGACATATGGATTAAGTAAGACAAATTCAAAGTATAAGAAATGAAGTGGGAATTTTAAAGTTCAATAAACATTGCAAAACGACTCGAAAAGGAGAATTAGACTGGATGAATGATTTTAACAACTCAATTCAATAAATGGCCAAACTTTTTTTTATTTAACTAAACGATTCTTTGTCCTTTTTTTTTCATATTTAATCAGTCAATAACCAAATATTAATAAACATTTTAGGGGAAAAAAAAAAGGGCATTTAAAAATTTTAAAAAGTTTGATCATTTATTAAAAAACTTCTTAAAAAAATAAGGTTTATTAAGATCTAAATCCCAAAAATTTAAGAGTACAACCGAGAATAATCTTAAAATAAAGAAATAACATAACATAGCATACCGCTTAATGGAGGTCCAGTCGGAGTAGGAAAATGGATGGAGCTGCCTGAAAAAGACCGCAGAGCCCACACCAGCAACACTCACCACATTACGATAACCCCAGCTGTTGTACCCATTCCCATTCCCGTTCCCATTCCCATTAACACTCCCATTCCCATTTACACTCCCATTCCAATTCCCATTCCCATTGCTGATATCAAGAAAAAGATTGGAATTTTTCCGGGCTTGGGTTCGACCAGAGAAGAAGCAACGTGGAAGAAGCTGGTCTTGGGCATGTAGCCAATCAATTCCTTCCATTTGCTGCTCTATTGGCACCTTCATTCACAGCCCATAACTATTACTATGTCACCAATTTCACATTTTCTTTTCAACCCAAAAAAAAAAAAAAATCCCATTTTCTCATTCCTATTACCAAAAAAAAAAAAAAAAGATCCAATATTTGAGTAATAAACACTGGTTTTTTTAATTTTTATTCAAGAGAAGGATTCGAATTAAATATTTTAGGCTGAAGTAACATGCAAAATTATTATTAATAAGTTATAAAAATTATATGTACAATTACAACAATCAACAGTTTTATACTCCTCGTATCTAAATTGGGTTTCTTTCCTTTATCAAATTACATTAGAGTATTTATGATATTATATTAAGTTAATATGTTAATGATAAATTGATATTAAATAAAAACCCATATTCTTTAATAAAGTATTATTTTTGATTTCAAGTCTATTAGATACTAAATTTTATGTCAAATTTATTATAAAATATAGTTAATTTTTATTTTTTATTATTTGATATCTTTACTTTTTAGTAGACTCATTATTTTTTTTTCAGATTATTTAAATATTAAAAGATTACTTATACAAGTTTCAAAAAATAAAAATGACAAAAAGTAAAAATAATATTTAAAATAGCATTATACCATTAAAGCATAAAATATGCATTTTTCAATCTCTTTTGCACTAAATATAATATTAGTATAATGAAATACGTTAAAGATAGCCTTACGGTAAAAATCCCATCTTCTCATGTTAACCCATTTCTCATCATCCAACATATTTCTTTTTCATTTTCTTTAACAACAATATGGCAAAAAAAAAACTCCGTATTTTCTTAATCTATACCATCTACTACCACAACGAACTTGCCTTTCTACCTAAACAAAACAAAACAAAAAAAAAAAAAAACTTGGGTTTCTTTCCTTTTTTTATGTAGTTTTTGTTTTTACTTACACGAGTTTTTTCGTCAAAAGTTTTCCAAGCATCGACCTACACCACTAGTAATGTCTGTGCTGGAGAAAATTAAATTAAAGATAAGAAATCATGGGAAATAAATTGGATTTCATGCCAACCACCCACGTGGCACTATCCCATTGGTCTCAAAGTCGCCTTTTTGGCTCGACAAGCCATCATCCAGATAAGGGGAAACAAAAAATGAAAAACAAGAAAAACGTTTTTAACACTAAAATGAGTTCGTGAATTTCTTTTAAATAATTTTACCTGGAGTCGTATAATTCCAGAGGTGAAAGGAGGTGGGTTGGTCTTCAATTCCGAAATTGCAGAGCCAAGCCTCTCCAAAGCCACTGCATGAGATGGAACTATTGGGAAAGTACGTGTTTCAATGGTGCCCAACGATGGCAAATTCTTCTGTTTCCCCCGATCCCGTTGGCAGCCATTCATTGACATTACCCTCATCTTATTATACCTCTGTTATATGTCAATATAAGTTATATATATACATATATATACATGTATGTATATGTATATATCAATGCATAATTTCATGTTATACTAAGTAAATTGACTATGAAATGAAAGAAGTGGCTTACTTGGTTATGACAAGGAAAATGAATGTTGGAGTGGAGAGTCCTAGTGGATGTGCCACATTTGAATGATTCCGAGTCCATTAATCGAGCAAGGCATTGTTTTGTTACCCCGGCTGCACTATTGGCCATGAATATGAGAGAGAGAGAGAGAGAGAGAGAGAGAGGTGTTTTTGTATGGTTGTGAATATGTTGGTATATGGAGGCTTTATATAGGGTTGAGAGAGGGGTGTGATGCTGGAGAGCTACACGTTTTTCTGTTTAGTGTATGCATTGTATGCAGCATGGTTGGTGAAGATGTGGATTGGTATGGTGTGGTACTGTCGGTGAAGTAAAAACTTATTTTGATGGGATAGTATAACAAAATTTGTTTTTCGAAAAAAAAAAAAAAAAAGGGGTTATATGAGAAATTTTAATTTTAATAAGGTAAAACAAAAAAATCATAAACATATTTTTTACAGAATTAATTTTAATAGATCTAGGTAACAATCCTTACAAATTATCACAGTTGACTTATTTTTTCAATATTCATCTCTTTTAAAAATTTCATAAAAATTTATGGAGAGCTACACGTTTTTCTGTTTGGCATACGCATTGTATGCAGCATGGTTGGTGAAGGTGTGGATTGGTATGATATGGTACTGTTAGTGAAGTCAGAAACTTATTTTGATGGGGTAGTATAACAAAATTTGTTTTTTGAAAAAAATAATAATAATAAAGAGTTAGGTGCCAAATTTTAATTTTAATAAGGTAAAACAAAAAAATCATAAACATATTTTTTATAGAATTAATTTTAATAGGTCTACGTAACAAACCTTCACGAATTATTACAGTTGACTTATCTTTTCAATATTCATCTCTTATAAATTTATGAAAAATAATAAAATTTGAGTAATATTATTAACTTATTAGAAATGAAAAATATTTTTTACGTATTTTTTATCTTATTAAAAATAACCTTATATTTATTATAAATAATAAAATCCATATAGTGAAATAAAATTTAGAAAATCCAAACATAGTCTTCTATAAAAGAATAATCATAATTAAAATCCTAAAATCTTATCAAAAACTTAAACAAAATTAATCCAAAATCATTCCTCCCGTTTCCCTATCACGTATTGTTCAATTTTCACTCCAAGCTTTCCTATTATTGCATCTTATATTTTCCTTTATCTGCAGCATAAATTGACTTATATAAGCAATAGTTTAGTAAAACGCTTATATCTTACAAATTTAAATAAATACATTTTATTTTATTTTCATCATCATGGTCATCATCATATAAATGTCATTATAAACACAAATATCTCATAAAACTTTCTAACTTTAAAACTACCATTATATATTAAGCCTGACATTATACTATCGTTACGCACTAGTCACGAAAAAAGTGACGTAGCGAATCTCAAATCAACTATGACAATAAGTCCGCTCATTAGTTACCATCAACATCAAATGTGTATAACATCATTTTAAAGTATAAAAAGGCATATACTTATTTTTCTTCAAAACGTCATTATAATAGAAATATTAGAACATCATAACATTATCATCAATATCAAAATATACACTTTAATTCATATTACAAATGAGAGTGTACTTATATAAACACCTTACTTAACCTCTTAAATTTTTTGATGGTGATGTGACAATTAAGGTTCTTAAGTGCTTGCTTCTTAAATCGTTTATGTCATAAATAATAAATATATAATTTAATAAAAAGCCATAATAATCTATCTACACATCAATCATGTTAAAATAGGACCTAAAAAGGCCGATTTAATCATCCAATAACATTGAATTATAAAAATACAATAATTTCACAAATTACAAAAACTAATAGACTGACCTTCATCCCTTTAAAAATTCATAAAAATTCATGTAATATACCAAATGACCTGCAACTTATCTCAAAAGAAAATAGACTTCTAAAGTTTCCAAGGACATCTAATTCGTTGAAAATGGAATTCATTTGTACATTTAAACTGATTTTTGAATTGATCACAAAACTTTATAAAAACTGACAGTCAGATCTTTGCTACTTTAAAAATTTATAACAAATCATACAAGATTCCAAACAATCTAAAAATAGTTCCAAAAGAAAGTAGACAACCAAGGCTTTCTAACAATATCAAATTCATTAAAAAAAAAAAACAGAGTCCATTTGGACCATTAAACAGCGTGCTTAATATTGAGTTTAAAATTTAGATATTTTCAATCATGATCAAATCCGAAAATTATTTTTAAAAATAAAATAAAATATTTACTTCTAATTATATCATGAATAAGAAATGACAAATGCTAAAATCATCTCAACAACACAAATTAATCAACCACAAAACCTATAGTGTTTCCAAAATAATAAACCATTATCAATTAATTATATAGCCCCTATAAATTATCATCCTATAAATTCCTCTAACCCATCAAAATATTGCAAGTAAAATTCTATTGAAAATATCAAGCCCATCAAAACAACAAACTATAGAAATCTCTATCACAAAACAAATATGAAAACATACCTTTACTGTGATTAGGGATGGCAAATCGTGTTAGTGGGTAGTGTTCGTGTCGTGTTTGACCCGTTTGTTGACACGAATACACTCAACACGAACACGACCCGTTTAATAATCGTGTCAAAAAGCAAAACCCAAATATGATCTGTTGATAAATGGGTTGACACGACACGACAGGTTTATGACCCATTTATTAAAAAGATTATAAACAGGTTATTCAATCTGTTATTAACCTATGTAACTAACTTGTTATTGACCTATTTAAATAACTTATTGTTAACCAATTTAACTAACCTATCATCAATTTTAACATTAAAAAAACTTATTAAACACCTAAATAACAATCAAATTATAACAACCAAATTAAGTTCACAATTAAGTTACATCTAAATTTAGTTCACAAAAGAAAAATACAAAACTAAAAATATACATATCAAAAACTAAATATATATTTTATATTTAAATTTTGAATTTTAAATTTTTAAACCTTAAAAATTTATATAATATATATTAAAAATTATAAATGGATAATTCATGGATCGTATTCATGTTAACCCATATATGATTCATTTATTAAACGGGTTATTTTATGTCAATTACGGGTTGGCGGGTTCATACGGATTCAACTCTTCATTTAATCGTACTTGACAGGTTCGACTCTTTTTAATCCAAACTCATTTAAAAAAAAAAACCCAAACCCTCTAACTTCATATAAATTTTGTGTCGTATTGTCATATTGTGATCAAAATTACCAACTCTAATTGTGATCCTTCAAAACAATGATTAAAAAAAAAAAGGATGATGATAATAATAATTAGGGGAGAGAGATAAAAATAGGTCAAAAACTCTTTTTTTTTCCTCACGTTTTTTTTTTTTTTTTTCCTATCGGCTCTCCCTTCATCTCCTCCTAACTTTTTAATACTAACTTATGTAAACAGTATGTTTATAAAACTTCATATATATATATATATATATACGCACACACATTTTAGTAACGACGTTAACGACGTTGACTACCGAAAACTAAAAAAATATATAAAAAATGTATAAAAAATCATACATTTATAAGATAATATATATAATAATTAATATATGACAAAAAATAATAATTCACTATTGAAAATTAATAGAGAATAACATAATTTAATCTAGTAAACAGAAAAGTTAAATATAATCAATATTGGAACCAAAAACTACAAATCAATCTATATAATTCCTTAATTTAAGAATAGAAGAAAACCAGGAATTAAAGAATTACTTATATCAATATCATTAAACAATCACACAATTTCATCAAATCATCATATACAAGAAATTAAAAAAAAAAAAAAAAACCAATTTGGCATGAATTTTATTCTAGCACTCCAACTCTTCATTATATAACTTGAAAAAAATCACTCAACATGACATTATAATAAACTGAATATAATATTGTTACATTACTGATATTATTTTTTATCATCTAATTTTAACATTACTATTAGCTTTGAGGCATTACAGCCTGTGTGAAATTTTTAATTTTTAGTAAGGCAAAATAGGTGCTATATGTGATTTTTTTTTATTTTTAGTAAATGCCAAAATATAAAAATTATAAACTTTTTTAGATAAAAGTAGAAAAACAAAAAAATTTCAATGAAGACGGCAAGCCCCACTTGCACCATTGACTCCGCCCCTGGTGGCATCCACTAGTAAGTTTCAATACGAATGGGTCTTTTGTTAATGAATTGATGCAGCGGTTAAAAGAGAGAAAGAGAGAGAGAGAGATATATATATATATATTCTTCTCATCTTCATAAAATAGTTTACAATTCAATAAGAATTAGAACAAGTGTTTGTCGTCCTCTAGAATTTTTGTATTAGACAGTGAAAATAGAAGGTAAAGAGGGTGTTTGGTTTTGTTTTCAAAACTGATTTTATGATTTCCAAGGAAATCGATTTCAAAATCGGTGTGAAATTGTGTTTGGTTTGTATTGTTTTTGAAAATAGATTTCAAAACGAATCCAAAATCACCTTTGTTCCCAATGTAAAATTGAAAACGATTAAAAGTCGTTTTCTCTGATTTCATTTTTCCTATTTCTCTGATTTAATTATTATGGTTAATTAAAATTTAATTGATATAGTAATTACTTAAATATTATGGTTATTAATTTTTAATTCATTTTTCAATTAAAAAATTTTATTAATTTTTAATTTTTGGTATTCATAATAAATTTTTTTTAAATCAAACATAAATATGTTTTTATAGAATACTTATAAAATGACTGGTTTTCAAAAATATAACCAAACACAGTTTCACTTTTTTGTTTCTCAAAACATACACTCAGAAAATAAAACCAAACACAATTTCAGAAACGTTCTCAGAATTGTTTTCAAAACGATCTCAAATTCAGAGAATTTGAAAATATAACAGATTTCAAAAACAATACCAAACGCTACTAAAATGAAGCTAATGGTTCTCTTTGTTTTAAGAACCAGAAGTGAGACACGTTACTTGTGACAAAACGTTAATCATTTACGTTACTTTTATTCAAAGAAAAATGCAGTACTTTTTTTATGTTTACAATTGTATTGCATGTTACTTTTAGGACAAAGTGGACAAATATATAGATACTTTTATGGTAGAAACTATTCTATTTTATTAGGAACGAAAGTTTTGGTGGTTGAATTAATTTTTCAACCTTTATTCTAGTTATTAAATTAATTTTACAACTTTTGATATATGGATAAAAGCAGTTTGTCTAATGCAATATGAAGGTGGACATTAGTAAATCAAACCATTGAAAAATTAATTTAATAACCTAAAACTGCACTTTAATCTATGGTAAAAAAACGAATTTTCTTTGGTTAAACTCTTATCAATATTATCATAAATTGTAATAGCAACGTGAATCAATAATTGTTGCCAATTTTACTTGAAAAAAATGAAATATGAAATTGTTGCCAATTCAAGTTATGATTTAACATAGCATTGCTCATATGTTTTATTTTTTATTTGTTAACTTCCCTCAAAATGAGGCTTTGCGTATTATTGACTTCTTAATTAAAACACTTCATGTGATTTTCATTAAAGAAATTGATAATCTATAGAACAAAATGAAGTTTTTTTATTTTTTATTTTTTTGCTGGAAAACAAAATGAAGATGTTGCTTTCCAGTTCCTAACATTGAGCAATTATGCTTTTTAGAAATATATTATACAAGTTAATTTTTGTTATTATATTATTGTTTCTAGGGTAAATACTATTTTTGAGTCCACGAAATATAAGTGAAACTGAAATCTTATTTTGGTTCCTCACTTCTAAAAAGTCCCAGAATGAGAAATTTTATTTATACAAATTTTCCCAAATTAGTGATTTTGTCTATCCACTGCTAAAATCTTGTTAAAAAAAGAAAATATATGTTAGGATTAATTTTACATTTTTTCTTTATGTTAACATGACTTGTGAGAAAGTAATTATGTCATTTTTAAATCAAATTTTTAATTATTAGATGGACAAAATGATTAATTCAAGACAACTTTTATGGATCAATTATCCAAAATTTATTCTGAGACGATTTAAGATTCAAGCACTGCAATAGGATTTGATTAATAGTTGAGGAACTAATGAGCTACAATAATTTTTATTTTTTCTTTTCCTTTTTTTATTTTTTTCCAATTTGATTCATATAATGCAATCAATCAATATAGGGAATTAGATGTATAAGAAAAACAAGAGCAATTTCAAAATAATGGAAAAGCTATTATAAAAACTATGGTATTGTCAATCTCACTTACTAAAATAATATAAAAAAACGATTGAAATTTTAAAAAAAAAATTTGTTAACTTTTGACTGAAAATCCTACTTATATATGTGTTGCATAACATCTTCCAAAACCTATAAGATAATTGCACAAATTTAATTTGTCGCTTTTTGTACTTGTGACATCTGTAAGAAAATAAATCGATAAAAACGTATCAGAGTGGCGCAGCGGAATAATAAAAATTTTAAGATCGTTAAATATCTCATGATGTCAGATACAATAAACCAACAACAATTAAAACTCATACCTCACGAACGTCAATCTGCAGGAGGAGAATGACCGGAGGGCTTCAACCAACTAGCCTTCTCTACTATTCTCCAATTCCCAAATAGATGAGTGTGTGGGCACTCTGAACCTCGATCAGTACGCTAGCACTGCTAGTCTTCTTCCGACCATCCAGATCTCTAAAGAACTTATTGTCACAGTGAGTTGTACAACAATAAGCATACTCACCTGAGAGTCTGTGGTCTGAGAGAACTGGAGTGGCAGGATCTCTATTTATAGACCTGCATGAGGTGATTCTCTGAATTCGAATTGGATTAGGAGAAAATATTCTCCCTTATCCACAAGCACAAAATCCGAATTTTCCAAGGGGAAAATCCCAACAATAAATTCGGCCACTTTAGGATAATTCTAATCCAAATCTAAACAAGATTTTAACTAGAATTTTATCTCCCTTTTTCAACCAAAAAATCCGAAAATCCAAGGGGAAAATCCCCACCAAAATTTTGGCTACTTTTGGATAAGGGAGAATCAAAATTCCACTAGGATTTTCAAGCTTGAATCTTATCTCATCCTTATCCAAAATAACTGAAAATCTCCTAGGAGATTTACTCCAAAAATTCGGCCATTATCAGGGAGGAGAGAGTCCAAATTCAACTGAGATTGAAACTTGAATTTTTCCTTCAACCTTATCCACAAAAATCCAAAAATTCATTGAGGATAATCCTCAAAATTTTCGTCCATATTTGGTTAGAATTTGGATTCAAAATTCAAGTAGGATTCTAACAAGATTTTCCTCTTCATATCCAACTCAAAGTCGAATTTCATTCCTCGTGGATTTACCACAACAAATTCAAATCCCACTTGGACTGTGATTCAAAATTTGAATTTCAAATTTCAAATTCAAACTTCAAATTCAAATTTCAAATTTCAAATTTCAAATTTAAATTTCAAATTCATATTTCAAATTCGAATTTCAAATTCAAATTTCAAATTTCAAATTTCAAATTTCAAATTTCAAAATCCACAAAAAGGTTGTATTTCAAATTCTTGTTCTCATGGATAATTTTCTACAACTCCAATCCAATCTCAAATAAAATCATAATAACTTTATTTGGAGTTCGAATAATTGTGTACTCTATTATCCAAAACAAAATCTGAATCCAACCGGAGAGAATCTTGTCGACTATCCTTATCCTATATCAACACCATCCATGCATAATAAACTAGCCAATAGTATACATAAATCAATTTGCCAAACGTTAAGGAATTATGTGGAGCTAGTAGAGGGACTAATTTGACATATATAATCGAGCTCTTGCAAATCCATATGATCATCATTCTTTACCGAACAACTCAATCATATGATCACTAATTTCAGAATCACACCACTATAAACTTAAAACTGAACTCCCAATTATATACCGTATTACGTAAGCCTGTGACAAGCTATCATCCAATGACCTTGTCATATATGCAGAACCCTCATATGATATCTATGATCAGCCTTAGACCAAAGTCCGTTTAATCCTACTGATCAGGCTATCTTAAAGATCCATTATACTACCGAATAAAGAAAATGATTATTCACCATATATGAATAAGAAGTCATCCGTCCAGCAGACGACCCAAGGCATTGTCTATTTTCACATTCAGTATAATGTTTTTAAGAGGATACCCTTAACTCCTCATTAGAACTATGATTCCGATATCTGTAGACGAACCCTTCATCGTATACAAGTCATGCACCCAGCGAACCGGTTTATAAGCTTACTACCTCTGAGACGCTTTAGCCATTGGAACATCAAAGTACACAAGTCATATACATGAAGCTTTCCATCTATTCAGGATTATGGTTACTACACAATGAACGTTAAAAGCATATCGATCCACTCAAAGCGGACTTCGTAGATCAATCACGCTTTAGTCCAGGTCTAATATGTCACCACCAAGCAACATATCTATGTCTCTACTTGGGAGTCTATGCTCCAGACAGTCAAGACAAATCATCCCCTCTAAGGCTTTAGACAACATAATAGTCTTAACATGAGTTAGATGCTCAGTCTAACCCCATAGACTACAGACCATAGTTTAGACCGCTTACTTTAGAACATTGTCTTCTCGCATACAAAAGTTCATTGCATGCAACGTTCTAACAGTTTAACACAAGCAGTCGGGAGCCATATTTGCTTACATTTGCTTTAACATGTAAATAAAACGAGGACAGATAGCAATGTAATGAATAACCTCTATATATAATTTTATTATCCAGTTTAAAATAAATACATCAAAATGTCTCTAATGCTTAAGGCATTTCCTAACAACATCTAATTATATGAATGTTATCTTTTTTTTTTTCAACTTACCTTTTTTTTTTTAACGGTGAAGTTTTATTTATAGTCTATTTTGGGATTATTTTCATAAATAGTTCGTAAATTATAGATCTTCATTTAAATTAGTCTCTATTTCTTTAAAATTGATCATTATTTTCTTCAATATATAAAAAATTGTTTAAAATATTTATTTCATTAAATTAGAAATGAAAAGGGCAAGGGACATAAACGGAAAGGATATTTTAAATTATTTTATATATATTGAGGGATATTTTAAACAATTTTGAATAAATAAGGATCAACTTGAATTAAAAGTCTTAGAGTAAAGACTATTTATGAAAATAATCTCTCTAATAACTTTTCACAAAATTCAAACTTTTATTTAAATTATAAACAAATTTACATAAAAATGAATATTTTGAATGATTTTTTATATATCAAAAGACACAATAACTGATTTCAAAGACTAATTTAAATGAATGTCTATAATTCAAAAGTTATTTATGAAAATAATCATATTCTATACTTTTGTTGATTGTAACAATGAATATCTCATTCAATATTTTGTGGGATATATATCTCTTTTAATTATTTCCGTATGATACGGCATTATGTCATCCAACCATTTGATCCCCCCTCCAAATCAAGTCCGTGGCTAATTATTATTTTTTTGGAAGCCAACCTCTTTTTTAGATTAGTTTAATGATATACACATATATATATATATTTTTTGTCTGCCATTCTTTTCCTTTCTTTTCTTTTTTTTCCCTTGTTTTTCTCTTTTGTCAAGAGACAGATAAATAATGGAGAATTCTATGCTATGGTAAGCATACTTTACTTTATCAATAAAGTAAAAATTCTTGATCATCAGGTTAATATTTTAATGATATAGGTCGAAAAGGCACACCGAAATTATTGTGGTTCCTTTACATGTGATTACACTTTAACTTTACATGCGATTACACTTAAAAAAAAAAAAAAGAAAAAGAAAGGAAAAATTTTTCCTTCCCATTCATCCAAAAAACCAGAATAGATGCAAGTTCGTAAGACTAGAAAAAGCTCGCAAGATGGTGGGAAGGACTAGTTCATCAGACAAATTAAACCTCGTAAGGTGGTCAGAGGGATAGATAGCAACGGAGTATTGTTGTGATATTTTTAGTATGCAAAAATCGCAAGTGAACGGTGTCAAGTTTTAATAGTATACTGGTGAGAAGGGTTGTCGAATCCATACAGAAAAATATTTAGATCCTATTAATTACTGTAATATGAGAAATATCAACTTTATTTAGAAACCGATTAAATGGAATTGTAAAGTTAAATAAACAATTAAAAAGAAACAATTAACGAACTAAAATAACGAATGACAATAAGCAAGAGAACTAATATGATTAAACACTAGAGATTTGATTTCACCTAACCTTCAACTATGTTTTTCATGCCAAACACCAATTTATTTTCGTAGCTTATAACCCAAGAATCCTAATATATTTAATTCCTTCTTCCGAGTGTTAAATCAAACGTATTCCCAATTCTTAATTTCCACATTCCTGCGCCAAAACTAAGAAATAAAAATTCCTTAAGAACTTGATTCTCTTGAATAGTTTCCAAGGCGATTAACCGTTTCCCAACCAATTAATTAGCCTAGGTTGTTCTATTCATGTTCCAATTCAATATTCCCCCTCCCGGGCGCTAAACATCAAATTCAAAATCATCTAAAAGTTGATCAAAAATTTAGAAGCATTAAGAACGGAATAGAATAAATAAACTGAATGGAAAAATTACATAAATGAAATTGGCATTCAAAACATAGTATCTGGCTAGGCTACATCAAATCTCTAACTAAAAATTTAGCCAAGCATATTCAATATAGAAATAGCCATGGTGTTCATCATATCAACAATAAAGAGAAAGAAAGGAATTAAGAGATGAAAACTCTTGAGAATGCCGTCTTCAATCTCCAAATCCACCTCCTCTCGGCTAGAATGGCCTCCAAATTCTCAAGGGTTCGTCCCTCTGCCAAAAGTCCCCTCTTAGGGTCGAAACTTGGCTATTTATATGAGAAGCACCGACCTAAAACATCTTAAAACGCTCGGCACAAAAATCGCAACTCGCCGCAGTGGAAAAGGAACTCGCTGCGGCGAGTTTCGAGCTTCAAAATTCGTCGACGTTTTACGCGTAACTCGCTGCAGTCCCGGCAAATCTCACTGCGGCGAGTTTGGTTCTCGCTGCAGCCCTAACAATTCTCGCTGCGGCGAGTTTGTTACCGCGCAAACCAATCCTCGGGTGCTTTTCTCTCCACAGCCAAAACGGAATTCGCCATAACTTAATCTTTTAGCTTTAAAAACACTCCAAAATACTTAAATCACCTACATATTCAATTGTGAACAAAACACACCAAAATGCCAAACATAAACTCGGAAAAACCAATAAATTACTAATGAGAAATATATGACAAATGTGCCTTATCAAGTATCAACACCAGTGATGGAGATCTGAGCTCACAATGGAGGTCTGGTCCGGATCGTGTTGCCACTGCCATCAAGGTGTAGGTGAGCTGAATTCTTGTTTTCGTTGCCGAGTCTGGATAATCGGTTGAGGCAGGCTAGCACTCTCTCCTCAGCCCAAAAACCAACGACTTTTGCCACCTCTTTGATCTAGTCCACGGCAGGAGCTTGCGACATTAGCGACCGTGGCGTAGGTTGTGGTTCAGGAAATGGGGGTGCAATGGCATGGCTAAAGATGATGTGGGAGGGCAGATGATGAGGGTTGTGTAGCCAACGAGATCCACAGCCATGAGATGTTCTTCTGTTTTTTTTTTTTTTCTCAAATGTGATCATGTATGAGTGTTCTGTTTTTAATTTAGTGCATCTTTTTAATTTACACTGTCAAAAGATGATCAAAGGGATGAAGACTTTTACTCCATTAATGGAGTGAAATGGGTGTACCCCGTCGTAGAATTGCTCGTAAGTAATATATATATTTGACGTTTGTCAACGCAAGTAAGGGTGTTTGGTGGGCTGCTTTTGGAAATGGAACAACACCGTTTGGTTCTCAAAAACTTATTTGGAGTTACTTTTGGTTTCCAAATGTGAAAATGTACTGTTCACTATTTTTGTTAATAAAAATTTGAATTTTTTTATTTTTTATTTAATTTAAATTAATCATGCACACATTCTTAAAACATATTTTTTTCCATATATTCTTTCATCATACATAAAATCCAATAAAGTATATTTTTTCAAAAATATACCCTTAAATTTATATTTTAAAACTCAATTTATTTCTAAAAGTTTTAATGATTTCATAAGGTTCTAAAAATTGCTTAAAAGAAGCCATAGGTAACGTTTGGTATTATTTTTGAAATATTTTATGCTTTCATAAACAAAACTAAAAATAAGAATATTTTAAAAACTATATTGAGATCAATTTTGAAACTATGTTTGATTATATTTTCTAAATATATATTCTGATAAACATAAAAATAAAACTCTGTTTAATTATATATTTGAAAATCCATTTTATAATTGAGTATTTTTTGAAAATATATTTATATTTAATAAAAAACAAAAAAAATTATTAGTCATAATTAAACTACTCAAATATAATTGAACGACTGAGATTTATTTATTATGATGCATCATATCTCATAGAATTATAGACTAATAAATTAAAAAAATTCAAGAAAAAAGACGATGAAGAAGAAGATAGTGACAGTGACAAAGATGAGTAGGAAGTGTGACGAAGTCGTGAACCGTCATCGTTGGCCCTTGCCATTGCCGTGAGAAGAGAATTCTCCATTGTTGATCTCCACTGTTCTGCGAGGCAAATTGTCATGATTGAGTGAATCAATCTCAGGCTCAACCGAGTTTTTAAGGATCTGGGTGTGTGAATTGGAGTTGGTCCGCGAGGGGAGTTGGTGTATGGATCTGGGTCTTGGCTCAATAGATTTGGCGTGTGGGGGATTACGTTCGTTGCATGTAGATGGGCGAGGCAAAGGGTTGTAGAGGGTCTACGGGGGAGGCAGTCGAAAAAGCTTGCCTGGGGAGGGGAGGGAGGGGGGCTTCGCCGTTGATAGGGGATGTCAACAGAGTTGGGGTTGGAATGTTGGGTTTTTTTTTTTAATTTCTTTTTTTCACTTGATCTTTTAAATATTTTTCTTAATGTATATTGTGAGTTTAGGTGTATTATAATTACCATTGATAAATATATTTCAACTGTTGAATTATTTCATAGAAACAAGATACTTGCATTTGAGATTCCAATTTCCAGTTCTCACAAATTGGACAATGGACAAGCAAACGATCGACGGTTGGTTTACTCTTCATAATCCAACCATCCAAAATGGAACCCCAAAGGAATGGATGGTAGTAGCTATGAGCTTTCACCGAGGAAGAGGTTTAAGATTCGTCATCGCTACACCCCAAGATGGTTTTAATTTTAAATACGGGGAACTAAAGAGTGCCACACTGGATCTTTTTTTTCCAGCCCAAACAAAAAATATAAATCCAAAACATACCTTGTCGATTTCATCTATACAAAATACCATTTAAACATACAACTTTAACTCACAAAACAAATTTGCATGCACCATTTAGTTGAAGAGAGAAGAAAACTATACTCATTTTCGACAACTTTTAACCATACCATTCAGCTGATATACAATACAACCAAGGAACTGAACCAACTATTTTCAAGGGGGGCTGATCCCCATCAACAAACAGCCATTATTAACCCGTACAAAAACAATAGTAAGAAGAAAACACCTCCCCCTTTAAAAGGAAAAAATTTTGAGCTTCCCGACGATTTTTATTCATCCAAATCAAGTCCAATCCTCTGTTGCCTTCTAGAAAAAGCAGCTTTGAAAGATTCATGCTCTGCTCGAAGTTGCTCTTGAAATACACTCTGCTTCTTCGGTTCTCCATCATTCTTCCTCGACAGGATGCGGTCTTCTTTAAGTAATGGATTGGATTTCTGAAAGAGTTGCAAGAACGGATCAGTATTATGAAAGTAGCTACTCAGGTCAAGAGGGGGCGATGTACACAAGCCGACCGTTAAAATAAATCTCATCTTACTACACCACTAAAGATGAAAACCATAATTTAAACAGACTGGAAAGCAACAGAGATAACTAATTTGCTAGATAAGTATACCATTTTTTTTTTTTTTTGGGGGGGGGGGGGGGGGGGGGGAAGAACTAGACAGATAACTTTTTCCTAAGATGGCATGCAGGAATATTTTTGCAAACGTATATAAAAAAATCTGTCACAAATGAGCTTTAAATAATTTCTAGAAATCATGGATAAAAATCAGAAAAAAAAAATCGATATTATCAAAAGAACTCCCCAAAGTGGTAGATTCTGTCCAGTAACTAACCAAATTGTATCCAGCTCCTGGGCCAATCACCAAGGATAAAGTTTTTGATTTCTTGGCAGCACTTATTGAAAACCCAGCATTGACACCACCCTGGATGAAAGAAGAGCATGGCTACCGAATCTAAGCACAAAACATATTTTTAAGGATGTGCTCACATATGTGATAGAGTTTCTTCTATGAGCCATTGCTTGTGTGTGGGAGAGAGAAAGTGAGAGAAACAATAATAATCCTGGCTTCAACATTAAAAAGAACTATAAATTGAAGAAAGAATTCAAGTATTTTAGGAAATATGATTAAGGTGAATTTTCGTTAAGTATTGTTGCCGATATAAACTGTATGTCTTTACTCATCACGTGTATTCCAGCTAAGTAGCTGTAACTCATCTTTACACCATATTATTCTGTTAATCACCAATGACTTGGAACCCGTATGCATAGCAAGTGCATCCTATATCACCAATGACCTAAGAGCCTATATTACTAATGACCGAGCAACGTGATGAGTATCATACATACCTGGTCACCCCAGCGTACAGATTTTGCTTCCTTACCATAAGCTTGAATAAGCCCAGATA
This sequence comes from Antiaris toxicaria, assembly GCA_035233585.1. Lineage (NCBI taxonomy): Eukaryota > Viridiplantae > Streptophyta > Magnoliopsida > Rosales > Moraceae > Antiaris > Antiaris toxicaria. Next base: position 8,482,134 of record CP141155.1, read on the forward strand.
AAGCATTTAAATTACCCTTTATGGGCTCAGTTTGTTCAGTATCTTCTTCATCTAATTCATTTGACCATTTACTCCTACCTAGTTCTTTCACTTCTGTTTCATTCCCTTCTTCAACATTCCAGCTGTTCTCATCCTTTGAAGAGTCTAATGCACAAATTGTGGGAGACATGAAACCTCGGGATCAAATCAGTTTCTCAAAGGATATTAATTAAATAATCACTCAGCAAAAACAAATAACCAAATGATTTTTCCCACGACAAAAATATGGAAAAATAATTCCAAAAAAATCCAGAACTAAATAATAACAATAAAAAAATAATTATTTCCTGACATGAGAAAATGACAGAGCCGTAAAACAATCTAAAATTGACATATATGAAAGATTCGTTATTCAGAAACAAAACACAAAATTCAGAATGTGTCCATAAGACCACAACTACCACTAATTCCAAGGAAGACAAAATATATAACGGAAAGAGAAAGAAGTAATAAATTATTAATGATGATGCAGGGGCAAAAAAGTCCGTTGCACTGAAAGACAATAAGTACCAGAAGAAGTGGGTCATACGAGACACATAAGTATCAATTTATGAAAACAAAATTCAAAGAGCAAACTAAAGTTTCATTAGATCATGCTTATATGAAAAACTAAAATGATTTAAAACTCAAGAAATGAAAGTATTAGTATGAAAAAAAAGAAATAAATAAACCCAGGCATACCAACTGGTGTATCATCCCCAAGAGCAGGTGCTACTGTTTTATCAGTATTTCGTCCTTGCAATCCAGATGGAGATTCATCAATATCTTCATCTTCCATAGCCATGTCCACCTAGAAGACATAAACAGCAAAATTTACAAGAAGTCCTCAACAAGACTATAAGAAGACAAATCCTGTGTTCTAAATCTTGTGGGCAATTAAGAATAAGTTCGGTAAAGAAACTATAATGAATACACAAGCTATTAGTAGACTTTTTAACTGCAGTCTTATCAATTCATTTTGCTATGACAGCTTGCATCAATTAAATAATAAATTGACAATTATTTCCATGATTAAGAATTAGGAGTAATGAAATTGTATAACATACAAATTTTTCTTTATCAGCCATAAAAAGTCGTGAATGTGATGATTTTTCTAGCTTGCATCAAAGATATAATTCATCCTAACAATAGTTGAGCATGACTAAGATTTAGGGATTCAAGCATAACTAAATTGACTTATACTAACAAAGAGGAAGTTGACTAATCAAGTCTGAATTAATTACCTCTTGAATTCCACTTTTTTTCAGGTCGTCTCCACAAAACAGTGACTGCAACAAAATAGGGCATTAATCCAAGCACACAAGAAAAATACATGCCAAACAAAAGGGAGCCAAAGTTCTTTAAATATTGCAAACTCAATCATTTATCAATGTTTTCTTCAATACCCAATATCCTAACCAAAAACTGATACTCAACACACCTTGACATCCACACGCAAGTGGAAAGATGGAGCTTCTTCCCATTGTCCAGCCATCTTCTGAATATCATCTAAGGTAAAACCATGCACGTTTCTAGCTGCACAGCCCTGAAATTTTAAAAATATCAAGATGAATCTTCAATGTGAAAGAATACATTTTTTTATTCGGCTAAACAGGTAGACTTCTTTATACAGATATATACAATGTCATTAGTGCAACACAATTTCAGACTCAAAAAACTTGTTACACAAAACGCCACTCATAAATTCTCAAATTAAAAGAGTAGCTAGAATTACAGCTATTTCATCATTTCACCAGGATATTTATAGTCTACAAATGATAAAAATCAATCTTTTAGCTATATTTTGGGGGTGGGTGGGGGTGAAGTAGTGCAATCAGACATACTAGTCCACTGAAAAATCTAGATACAACACTGTCCACAATTTCGTAATCGGGGATGGACTCACCACGGGATCCTTGTAAGAAGCTTCTAATACGTATACTTCATAACCCGAACTCTGAAAAGAAAATGAATAAAGATAGTGAAACTACAATTGACAATTATTTTGATTACCCATAATAAAACAACAACAACCACCATCCTTAAAAAAAAATAAAAAATATAATTAATTAATTAATTAATAGTGATATCACAGTAATTATATAAAAAGCTAAGAAACATTTCTATCAGTCCCAAAAAATCCAACTTCCTCCGCCAATCTCAAGATCAGAATTAAGCCAACACCTACGTTATGGGCATAAGAATAATAGAATAATTGTACATGTGCGTGGAAGATCAGATAAAAAGGATTTGAATAAGGTGCCAGGATTAAGCAAAAACTAAAAAATGAAAAAACAGCTCATCAAGGGAAAATGTTAAGACAGTACAATATGAACAGAATCAAGCCCACAAAAGTGTTAGCCAGTGACCATAAACAATGTCTTCACTCATAATTTATCATCTAAACATAATCATATGTATTCTTTTATTTATAAAAAAAAAAATGCTTCCTTTTATTGAAAGAAGAATCAATTACAAAGGAAAGAAAATGAGGAATCCACAAAAGCAAAGAGAGAAAAACAAAACAGGGAAAAGCAAAAAATAATAAAAATAAATAAATAAATAAATAAAAAGAACTAGATAAAAGATAGTTATAGGTATGTCCACATCATTTCCCTTAATTTATCCATGATAATAACTTTATCCAATACTAGCGACTAGAATGTACCGTAGTGAAAGATGAACTAGATGCTAGAAGATCTTTATAAACCTCCAAACCCACCTCCAAAAAAAAAGGATATTGAGACAAGCAATGCCACATTGGTCCACACGTGGTACTCCCAAGTAATTCTCAAAAGGTTTGTTTCACAGGCTAACTGACGTAAACAAAACGCAATTTTGAGTGCCTTAATGCTTGATCTTCTATGAGACCCTATTGGTCCACATCAAAAACTTTTGGGCAATGTCATTACTGTAAAATCACCAAATTAATTTTATCCAACCAATTACAACATTTTTTTTTTTTTGAAATACAATTAAATTACTAAATGAACACATGGGTAGTTATCTACAAGTGTTCGAGAACAAATAACAATCCACACAATCTTGAACGAAACAAGATGTGTGTCAACATTTTAAATTAATAGGAAGTGCATTCCAAAACTACTGAGTCGGCACGCAGAACGCATGGCAGAGGTTGGAAGGAAGAGAGAATTGATGTTATACCTTTGCAGTTGCCCAAAACTGAGCAAAATCAGCAACCCGCAGATTGCGGTCATCCACTAAGACGAAGCACAAATACCAGCAAGAAAAGGATCAATAGCCGGACAAAACTGCATTCTGTAGTTAGAGAAAATGAAAGCAGTGCTGGGCAATGCACCGCTTAATTTATTATCAGACTAGATCTTTTGCTTACTGAATTCCCTGGAAAGCCATCATAACTAGATAGTCTTTAACTACCTTATCTTGTTGGTATGCATCTTCAATAGAAAAAGTTCTTGAATAAAACAAACTAACAGAGAATTTTAGTTCCCAAACAAACAAACACCTCAGAAATGTTTACTAAGAATCATCTTTCTAAAAAAAAGAATGTCTCCAAGTTCAAACTAGTACTAGTTAAATGTGCCATATTGAGTACCAAATTTAAGACAAACAAATCACAGGTAACTCCATCCAGAAACAAACTCATGGATGGCCAATTTACAATCGGATTCAATACAAAGAATAGAAAAGAATACTATATCAAAGCCAACAGAATCAGCTACTGACCACTACGGAAATATCTAGATATGAAACTCATACCAATTATGAAGGTGAAAGCCCCCTCCTCAAGGGTCTTCTTAAATGCTCTAAACATGCTTGCCCGATAAGCCTAAAAGGAAGACACAAACGAGAGTGGAAATTCTGTTAGAAAAAAGTTCCTTCTTAACATATTACAATCTCAAACAAGACCTATTAAAAAAAAAAAGCGCACATTGGACTTTATAAGAAAAATCTTAAGGGAAGCAAGAACTATTAGTAGTTGTCCCTAAAGTTTTTTATTCTTTATTTATTTATTTATTTATTTTTGTAATTGCATTACCTCCTCCATTTCCGGTTCATAGCAATACTCCATCACTTTCTTTATGACTGGCTTCTTGCCTCTGAGTGACCCCGAAGATTTTGAAACATCACCTTCCTCGACCTTCAGGATTTTAGGTTATAATTATTCAAATATCGGAAGCATTAAATTTCTCCAGAATATGGAAAGTAAGGGGGATGGCAAAATGCAAAGATTATCTAGAATTTGACAAGCATCTGTAGTGATGAATTAATACGAAATCATAACAAAATGAACCTTTTCAACTTCTGTCATAAAATAATCATCCATAGAATGAATTCGTGGAGCCGCACCACCATTTTCAACCTCTATGTCACGCAACATCTTTGCTAAGTAGCTCTTTCCACTACCTGATAGTGCACAACAAATTATTGCTAATTCTATTGTAAGGTAACAAATTCAGCTACTTAATGCAAACACAAAATGACAAGATCCATTGCTTCTGTAGACACATAATTACACATATATAAACAGTTAGAATAGTTTTGTTCGCCTTTTCAAGGTAAAATTGCCCTTACAAATAGCTGGAAGCTGCACAATAAATGGAAACAATCAAATAATTAGACAAAACTTGTACCGGGAAGTCCTCTAAGGATTATCACAAAATGATCAGGGCGGGTTACTCGATGTGGCTGCTTAAACAATTGGGAAGCATCAACAATTGTCGGCTTATCGGATGATGAAGAATGTTTCTGTGGAAAAGATGGGTCCTCTCCCACATAATGTTTTGGAAATGTCCCATAAATGGCCTGCGATCCCTTGAAATATAAAACATGGGTTTTAACTAATTCACCAGTAGAAAAAACTAAACTACAATATGGCCCACTTGGATAACCTATTAAAATATTATTGTACTCAAATGCAATATGTTTGAGGTCGGGTCATTACTGGAGTGAAATTATTAGAATATTTCCCTATTCCACAACAATTCAACTCAAATCCAAATCCAAATTTTCACATTTTAGAAATCTATGCTACACTTGTTTTTCTACTCTTACACTATTCAAATGCTACGCTCAACAAAAGCTATCCAAACATACATTTTATTTGAATACACAAATCAAATATTACATTTCAATGCTAACATTCAGTTTGAATGAAAATTCAAATGCAATCTATTATCCAAACAGGCCATAAAAACAGATGTTTTACAAAATAATCAAAAAAAAAAAAAAAAAAACTGAGAAAAGCAGTTATACCCGCGTTGCTAAGAACAGCTTACTATGGAAATAAGGCTGAGCCGGGGATTGCCCTTCGGAAATCGGCGGAGAAGACGAAGACGAAATTGTGGAGGAACTAACGGAAACCGGAAACAAAGACGGCGACTTTTTCGGGTGCAACGGCGAGTCCATCGGAAGAGGAGGCGGCGGAGAAGGCGGAAGAGGAGGTTGGTGGTGCCCACCGTAGAACCGAGGAGAAGCATACACAGGATTGTGGCCCATCCTTTCATTCCTGGGAAAAAAGCCTCCAAGATCGGGACTTTGACTTTGATATCCATGGTGGAGCTGCGGAAGCTGATTGTTGGGATTCGCATCCGAAATCGGATTCCCACCGTGTTCGCGAATCAGCTTCAATCTCCTCTCGTCCTCCGACAAGCTGGAGCCCGAACCGACATCATCAACCCTAGGCCTCTTGTAGCTCCGATCGCCGCCGTCCACGACATGATACGGCCTAGGGTTTCCGGCAATCGGAGGCGGAACGCTGGCGGCGGCTCGATAGTGCTCGAAACTCGGAGGCGGCGGCGGCGGCGGCGGAGGAGGAGGAAAGGGGTGGTCGGCGGGGAAGGGAAAGGCGGGGGGTTGGTGGTAGGAAGGCTGCGGCGGCGGCGGAGGAAGAGGAGGGCAAAAGGGAAAGTGGGGAAAGGAGCAGTAAGGGCAGATGGTGGGGTGGTGTTGCATCGGAGGTCGGGGACGCCATTGCTGCTGAAATTGTTGTTGATAGTGATGAGGTTGGTATTCCATTTTCCTGGATCGTGATAGAATCGCAGGGGATTGTGGAAAGTCTGGAGAAAAATGGAGGAGAATTTGGGGAGGAAATTGGGAATTAGGGTTTTCGAGAGTGATGGTTATGGCGTTTGGATTGGGGAGGAAGAGAGAGAAGATGGTTTTGTTGCAGCAGACATGGTAAGCAGCGCGCGACCCAGGTAAAATCGAGAGAGAAGAGACGATTTATGGGATAATTACGAAATTAAGGCCTCTGCCATTTACCTTTGATTGAGCGTTATATTAACGTTATACTTAATTCCAGAAAAACTTTTATTTAAATATAAAAATATTTTATTTAAATATTAACCATAATATATTTTAAATTTAATACAATTATTATTTGTTATTTTACTTTATTTATTATTTTTATTAATTATATTAAATATTCTCTTTCTCTTTTTTTTTCTCTATATTTTTTTCCATCACATCACATTTTCATTATTAAAATATAATTCAAATACGTTTTATCTAAATACACATTACATTCAAATATAATGCAAATATTTTTCCTCTAAATATAAATTACATTCAATACATTGTATTCAAATATAATGCATTTACTAAACGGAACCTTAAGTAAAGGCTGAACTCAAATTTTTAAGATTCAATTTTATTTTTTTTAAATCAATAAAAATTATAATTAAATTAATTATTTTAAATTTAAAAATTTTATTTTATAATAGGATCAATTTATAAATCAACTGAATCTTAAACTAAGAAGATGTTTATTTTTCGTATTGTATTCATATTATATTTAAAAATAATGTAATTTTCTTTTAAATGCAAAAATTTTACATTCAAATACAATATTTTTTTACAATTTCTCAAATACATTTATTATTTTAAAATATTTTAAAAATATTTTTTTTTTCAATTTACATCATATTTTCTCTATCTCATTTTTTCTATCCACTTTTACCAATTACATCAACTTTTTAACTCTAAAATACAATTTAAATACTTTTCATCCAAACACACATTACATTCAAATGCAAAGCAAATACTTTTCATGTAAATATAAAATGTATTCAATACATTACATTCAAATACAATGCGAATGCAATACGTTTATCAAACACCCCATAATACTTAAAGCATAATTTAATTTAAATGCAATTATACTTTTACAACTTATTCTTTATTTATAGTTTTAAGGAAGCTTTTATAATGAGATAATGCCTTTTACTTTATTGATATAATAAAATCTAAATTTCATAATTTAATCTTAATAAAAGTTATACATGCACTCAATCGTACTAGATTAAAACCTAAAATAACAAAAACAAAACAAAATTTGGCAAACCTAAACCACAAACCCCCAATGACTACAAGCCTAGCAAACCTACCATAGAGTGTGTCAATAGGGCATAGGAAAGCAGAAGGGACAACGATGAAGCCGAATTTGCCAACGCCGGAAAAGACACACTTGCGAGATCCAAGCCCCCTTACACCCGTGAGATTGTCCAGATCCGATGAAGGAAAGACTGTGTCGTTGACCCGATTATTCAAGGTTCTAGCTTTATTTAAAAGGATTTAAATTATAAATTTAAGTTTTGTTTGATTAACTTAGTAGAGTATTTCATATGTCAAATTTTAGTATATTTTAAGGATTAATTTCATGTATCTTTGTTAGGAATATTATTATTATTATTATGTGTAATGTGGTGGTATATGTTTAAAAAAAAATGTTGTCTTATATTAATTTATTAGTTGTCTAGTTAATAAATATTCGATGAATTTTTATCACAAGCCTAATTCACTCACTGCCAACATATGTAGTGCTGAGGGTTCGGTTGATAAAAAAATAATTAACAAGGAAACTTCTTGAATTTCCACAAGCCGCTTCATGAGTTAAGTAATATAAAGTTATTTCTTATTCCTCTTATAAGTGATTAAAGACAAACTCAAAATTACTAGCTTCACAACCTCTTTAGCTTAAAAGCTCTACTTGAACTTTTAGATTTAGCATCTTGTGAGATTTATATATCAAAAGTATGCGAGAGCACTTTACTTAAAAAAATAGAATACATGCATATATACACCGATCTTTGTATGAAGAATGAGATAATTCAGGAGTCTAGAAAATCTCAGATGTCCATTTTGCCATCAACGATTTAAAGATGAGTAATTTTATGAATTATCAATGGGCTTTTAATACCGAGCCATTTTTAAGTATTTTACTAAACTATATTGAACTTAGTTTCATTACATGGACCTACTTCACGAATCAGTAGATGATATCACATATATATGAGACTCAATAGTATATATTTACACATATATGAATAATTTGGAGTAAAGATATTGCGGGACTCTAGTCCCTCTGTACCCACTAGTAGATGTTGATTGTGCAATTTGATATAATATATATATATATATAGTATTATGTAGTTTTGTTTAGAATGATATTTCGTTTGGTGTTTACTATATATATACGTACAAACGAATTTATTTTAAGGTGCTGAGATTTTAATCAAGGACTCTTGGTAGTGAATCAATATGGTTCTTATATATATTTGTACTATTAGTATTTTTTGTATAGATTTGTTTCAACAGTGATCAGGAAAACTAAACTAAATTATACGCGTATTGTTTATGCCACAAGAAAGAGTACAAGGTTTCACAAGCTATCAGTAGTATTTTCAATAACAATAATTGTCACGATTCGAGGTAAGTAAAAACTCTTAACTGCTCACGAGAACAATATTATATGTACAATGGAAGCTTTTAGTGAAGAGAAGGGCACAATGATCATCCAAGCAAGTTTAAGAGATGTATTGAAGTATTTTCAACATTTATATTTTTATTTAATAAGCTCTGACTTATTATAGTTCTTATGATACAAACAAGTAGTGAATAAGAGTTACAAGTTGACTAGGCAAGAAGATTTAAGGTTTCATGACTAGTTTATTAAGCTTTTGATCTATATAAATATCATTTCTGTTATATATAGATTTTTGTATTTAAGTTAAAATAAATTTATGGGAAGTAGTGTCTTCTAAACTAGTTATACGAGTTATTTTATAATTGACCTGCCAGCTTAGTAGGTGTTACATTTGTTGGTATCAAAGCAATATAGTTTTGGAGATTATTTTGTGTGTCATGGGAAAAGAACTTAGTCAACTTAAACATTAGATAGATTTACTAGAATTACTTTTTAAGAAATATGACTTAAGTAAAAACATTAGAAATACCAAATTTTGAGAATGAAATTTTTATTAGAAGGGGAGAATTACAACACCTGCTTGTTTGAGCTTCTAGCTTTATTTAGAAGGATTTAAATTGCAAATTTAATTTTTGCTTAATTAAGTTAGAAGGGTATTTCAGACATTAAATTTTAGTATATTTTAAGAATTAATTTCATGTATTTAGTTTGGAATATTATTATTATTATTTGTAATGTAGTGGCATATTTAAACTGAAAAAGTGTTGTCTTATATTAATTTATTAGTTGTCTAGTTAATAAATATTCGATGAATTCTTACTACATGACTAATTCACCCACAACCATCACATGTAGTGCTGAGGGTTTGGTTGATAAACATAATTAACAAAGAAGCTTCTTAAATCTCAACAAATCGCCTTATGAGTTAAGTAATATAAAGTTATTTCTTATTCCTATCATAAGCGATTAGAAACAAACTCAAAATTACTAACTTCGCAACCTGTTTAGCTTAGAAGCTCTACTTGAACTTTTAGAGCAGTGTGGTGTGATATCAAAATCATGTTCTATATTTATATATCAAAAGTATTTGAGAGCTCTTTACTTAAAAAATCAGACTACATGCATATATAAACCAATTCTCGTACGATGAATAAGATAATGCAAAAGTCTAAAAATATCTCAGATGTCCATTTTGCCTTCAACAATTTGAAGGTGCGTAATTTTATAAATTATCAATTGGCTTCTAGTACTGAACCATGTTTAAGTATTTTGCTAAATTATATTGAACTTAGTTTCATTGCATGGACCTAATTCGTGAATCAGTAGATGATATAGCATATATATGAGACTTAATAGTATATATCTACACATATAAGAATAATTTGAAGTGAAAATATTACAGGACTCTAGTCCTTGTCTGCCTACCAGTAGATGTTGATTGTGCGACTTGATATAATATAGATATATAATTATGTTTAGAAGGATATTTCATTTAGTGTTTATATATACATATAAACGGATTTATTTTAAGGAGCTGAGATTTCAATCAAGGACTCTAGATAATGAATAAGGTAATTCAAGAGTCTAGAAAATCTCAGATGTCCATTTTGTCATCAACGATTTGAAGGTGAGCAATTTTATGAATTATCCATTGGCTTTTAGTACCGAGCCATGTTTAAGTATTTTGCTAAACTATATTGAACTTTGTTTCATTACATGGACCTACTTCATGAATCAGTAGATGATATAACATTTATATGAGACTCAATGATATATATATATATTTATACATATAGGAATAATTTAGAGTGAAGATATTGCAGGATCTAGTCACTATGTACCCATCAGTAGATGTTGATTATGTGACTTGATATAATATATATATATAGTTATGTTTAGAAGGATATTTCGTTCAGTTTTATCGTGGACTCTTTATAGTGAATCGATGTAGTTCTTATATATATTTATGCTATTATTAATATTTGTATAGATCTATTCCAAAAGTGATTTGGAGATCTAAACTAAATTATATGCATATTGTTAATGCCATAGGAAAGAGTATAAGGATTTCACAAGCTATTATTAGTATTCTCAATAACAATAATTGTTGCGATTCGAAGTATGTAGGAACTCTTAACTACTTACAAGAACAATATTATGTACGTGCTATATTATGTTTTTATTTGACAGTATATTTTACGTTAATAAGCATGAGCCTGAAAAGTATATTTTTATGAATTTTGAAGAAAGTAATTACACTATACCAAATGGAGATTTTATAAGGATATGGTGCTTGGTCTTGTGGTTTTAATGAACAATTAAAAATTAGGTGAATTCCTTGTGACAAGAGGTGTCCAGTAAGCTACATGAGTAAAGTAAATATGGTCTATTGATACTTCGATACCAATATCATACAAAGGACCAAAAATGAAAGCTTTTAGTAATGAAAAGGGTACAATGGTAATCTAAGCAATTTTAAGAAATACATTGAAGTTTTTCCGGCATATAAGTTTTCTATTTAATAAGTTCTGGCTTACTATTGTTCTTGTGATGTAGGTAAGTAGAAAATAAGTGTTACAAGTTGATTGAGCAAAAAGGTCCAATGCCTCGTGACTAGTTTGTTAAGCTTTTGATTTGTATGAATATCATTTCCACTGTATATAGATTTTTGTATTTAAGTTAAAATAAGTTCATAAGAAGTGGCGCCTTTTAAATTAATTATACGAGTTATTTTATAATTGATTTGTTAGCTTAACGGGCATTACATTTGTTGATATTGTAGCAATACGATTCCGGATATTAAGGAAAAAAAAAAACTCAATCAACTTAAACATTAGATAGATTTGTTAGAATTACTTTTCAAGAAATATGGCTTAAATGGAGACATTAAAAACTCCAAATTTCGAGGACAAAATTTTTATTAGAAGGAGAGAATTGTAACACTTGATTATTTAAGCTTCCAGCTTTATTTATAAGGATTTATATTGTAGATTCAAGTTTTGTTTAATTAAGTTTGAAGGGCATTTTAGATGTTGAATTTTGGTATATTTTAAGAATTAATTTCATGCGTTTACATTACAAATATTAATATTATTATTATTATATTTAATGTGGTGGTATATGTTAATAAAAAATTTTTATATTAATTTATTAGTTGTCTGGTTAATAAATATTCGATGAATTTATCATGTGTCTAATTCACTCATAGCCAACACATGCAGTGCTAAGGTTTTGGCTGATAAACGTAAGTAACAAGGAAGCTTCTTAAATCTCCACAAACTGGCTCATGAGTTAAAGTAATATAAAGTTATTTTTTATTCATCTCATAAGTGATCGGAGATGAATTCAAAATTACTAGCTTCACAACCTCTTTAGCTTAGAAGCTCTACTTGAACTTTTAGAGTTTTTGCATGGTGTGATATCAAAACCATGCTCTCTCTCTCTCTCTCTCTCTCTATATATATATATATATATCAAAAGCATTCGAGAGCTCTTTACTTAAAATATCAGACTATATGCATATATACACCGATCTTCATATGAAGAATAAAATAATTCAAGAGTCTAGAAAATCCCAGATATCCACTTTGCCATCAACGATTTGAAGGTGAGCAATTTTATAAATTATCAATTGGCTTCTAGTATCAAGCCATGTCTAAGTATTTTGCTAAATTAAATTGACCTTAATTTCATTGCATGGATCTACTTGATGAATCAGTAGATGATATAGCATATATATGAGACTCAATAGCATATATCTACACATACAGGAATAATTTGAAATGAAGATATTGCAAGATTCTAGTCCCTGTGTACCCACTAATAGATGTTGATTATGTGACTTGATATAATAGATATATATAGTTATGTTTAACTGGATATTTCGTTTTGTGTTTATTATATATATATATATATACATATACAAATGGTTTTATTTTAAGGAGCTGAGATTTTGATCAACGACCCTCGATGGTGAATTAATGTCGTTCTTATATATATTTATACTATTAGTATTGTTTGTATTGATTTGTTCTAACAATGATCGAGAGAACTTATTGTAGATTTTCGTAAGTGTACGAATTGAACAAATAATTAAGTGATAAATAAAATATCGTTCATACGAGAATAATGTTATTAAATACTGAAATTAGTTAATTTTAATTTTATTTGAGCAATCGAAAAATAATATTACAAGTGAAAAATTAAATAAATAAAATAAAATTACAAAAATAAATAAACATGAATTAATAACACAAAAAAATATAAATGCTAGAAATTATAAATTTATCATAATTAATCAAATTTAATTTTATATAAGTATATTATTATAATTTTGTATTCATATTCATTGATAATCTACTACCATTTTACTTTATGTACTCTTTCTCAAGTTATACATAAATTTTACAATTTTGTTATTAAATTCATGTAAAAAATTAGTAAATTGAAATTCACGTTGAACAATATAATACATGTGAATAATATCATACATGGAAACAGTACTGTGCATGTGAACAATAAAATACAAATTCGAATTCAAATATAAAAAGTATTCATTGATAAATCTGTGATAGTTAATAATATGATCATATAAAAATGGATAGATATATCTTTATTAAATCTTAGATTTATAGTATTTATTCTAAAATCATATTACAAAAATCTTCTCTCGGTTTCCTTTTGTTCCTCAAATCATTCAAAAGTTTACCAAAAATTTAAAAGCATTAAGTTTAAGAATAAATACGTCAATAAGTACGACAAACATAACAATATGTTTAATTTAATTAAATCATTATAATCAAATTACATCATAGTTTCTAATAAAAATTTATTTAATTTATAAATAAAAATAAAACAACATGATAAAATAAATTAAATATAATGACAAAATATAAAATAAAAGAAAGAAGTTTAAAATGGATATTGAAAATTGTGTTAATACAATCTCCAAAAACTAATCCTTTAATTGATATGAAAATTATAACTTAAACTAAAAAGAAAAAAAAGAAGTTTTACACCGGATGGCTAAGCTCCAAGTTAGGTTTTTGCTTCTTTCAGTTCATGCTCAATGTCATCTCCTTATGCCTATTTATAGCCCATAAGAATACAATATTCCACCAAGAATCACAGGCACACAATAGTATACTCACACATGCATAATAACCGTAACAATGTTCAAAATGCACAGTATACTCACATGTGAACATACAAAATAGTAAAGTGAATAGTATAGTTGCAACATTTGAATTTGCTAAACAGTATATTTGCTACAGTAGTCAACGTATTGTAGCTACAACTTCGATGTATAGAGGATTTAGTGTGGTAAGATGTACGATAAACTTGATTTAATTTATTGAAACCATAAAAATACCATGTATCATATTCTTATTGATTCTTTTCTAATATCCATCACATATCACGTCATCAAAAAAATGAACTTATGTGATCTTGATTGCATTGTCTTTTTATTGATCCAATTTTAAAAATTGACATAACTTCTTCATACAAACTCCGATTAAAGTGATTCTTTTTTTAAAATGCTCGTATTAATGAAAGGAATAAACAAAATCAGTTTAGCTCATAATTTCCTGACATAAATAATGACGACCAGTTGGACTCACTTTTAAAACATGAATTTTTCGCCACAATGTGACATTGTAGAAAAACAAAATACTAAAATTATATATTTCTAAAATAAAATACTATAGATAAACTCATTAAAAATATTTAATTTTAAACTTATTTAATATTCTATTACTAAAATAAAGTACAATTAAATAAAAATTTCACAAAAGTTATAAAAAGTCCAAATTAAAATAAACCAAACAAAATAAATTAAAACAAATCAAAAAAAAAATCTAAAGACTAAATCAATTTTTATCTATAAAAAAAGTAATAAAATAATCAAAACTAAATTATATGCACATTGTTAATGCCATAGGAAAGATTACAAGGATTTCACAGGCTATTAGTGGTATTCTTAGTAACAATAATTGTCACGATTCGAGGTATATAAAAACCCTTACCTGCTCACAAGGATAATATTATGCGTTGACAATAGCTTTTTATAATAAATTTTACGTTTCAAATCTACTATACAAACAGACCAATAGTTTAAACACAAGTTCAGAGTTTTGTTTTATTTTAGATAGAATGATTGTAGTTTATAGCCAGTACTCCATCTACAAATACTTTTTGGATACTGTTTGGACAGTTTTCTATAATAAATTTTGTTTTTCGAATCTACGATGCAAACGGACCAGTTGTATAGACACAAGTTTTGTTTAAACGTGTTCAAAAACTGGTCTCTCCTAGAGTTCAACAATGGCTGTCTTGCTTGTCTATATACGCTTTGGTTTTGGTTCCAAACCAAAGAAAGACATTTGTTATTATAAATATATATAGATATAGATGCACTAGGGAGGGAGGGGCTGATTGCAACAAAGTATCGAAATTCCCCTGATTTTATTATTCTAGAACTCAAGAAAACGGCGACAGGGTGGATAACACTGCTGTTTGCCTTAAGCATGCTTTGCTATTGTGTAAGAAACACCAAGTAACATGCTTTTTCGCATTAGGGGTTTCTGAAGCTGTCTCAGTTTCTAGTCTAGGCAACACAACTCTTTCGCAAATGTCAACACGACTCTCAGTCTTGATCTTTAAGTAGAAGGTGGAATTTCCCACTGCTTAGGGAGGGGGCCAAAATCATAGATAATTTCTCTGTGACATGACCAAACAAGCTTTATTGCTTCCGGGGTTCCAATCCCTGCACCCCTCGGGTCTCCAGCCGGTCCAAACCTGTCATAAACCGTCATTTCAACGTAGTCAAGAACTTGACCAAGATCATCATGGATTATAAGAAAAGCTGAAGAAAAACACAATGTACTAACCAGTGATTCTGAGGAGCTCCAGTTGTTCTCGCTCTCAGTCCAGCATACGTAGTTCCATTCACCGTTTTGCCAATAACTTCCTACAAATCAGTATTTGACGGTAAAAATCCATCCTTAAGGGAAGCGAATCATTCTGAACCCTTATCACTTGTTATTAAGACAAAAGACGACTCTAGGTAGCAGCATTTTCAGTTTCAATGTTCATGTGAAAAAAAAAAAAAAAAAAAAGCTACTCTTAACCACTAAATCCGTGACACATGTCGATGACTTCTATAGACAAACAAATAAGCAGCAGTTCGGGGATTCTTGCCTGCAAAAAGTGAATATCATTCGAAACAACAGCAGCTGTCAAATGCGCATGCATCTTCTCAAGAGCATCCAAAACCAGTGGCAGTTGATCATTCTTATAATCAGTAACAATCTAAAAGAATCAAATACATCAAAGTCAGTCACAATCTCCCCCAAATACACAAGGATGATGGTTGTAAGAATGTCTGCTTCAAACACTTTAAACATTCCGTCTGTTCTTTTACCTGGAATGGTCCAAAGATTTCTTTAGTTACAAGTTCATAATTTTCGTCCTTCACCAGTTCTTCAAGAGGAACATAGAGAGCTGTCGGTTTAAGGGCACCATATATAGGTGGAATGGAATGATTCTCCAAAGGCTCACCACCAAATAGTAGCTTGGAACCAGGTATAAGGAGCAATTTGTTAAGGTGCTCAAGCATTGCTCCAGTTGTAAACTGCAATTACAAAAGGGAAGCAAAGTGAATCTGGTGTCTTTTGTTTACTCCCAGGTTAACATTCGTGACACCTAAGAAGAATTGATCGCTGATATAAGTGCCAGCAAGCCAAGCACGACTACTTTTGCACAGTCATTGGCGAGGGAAATAAAAATTGTTTAAAGAATTTGCCTAAGTAACCAAAAAAATCCCATAGATTCCTACGTTTTTTAATGACATAAATTTTCATTCTGGTGAAATTCTTAACCAGAGAAATATTGGGGACAATTTACAGATCAACTACAAAGTGCTCCATATAAGTGGTATATGCAGTACGACAGTGGACTTTGAATTTACAAGCTAGATAACAATGAACAACGAACTTTTGCCAATATTAGTCCATAATCAGCTATTCAAAGATCCATATAATCTACTAGAGGTCCAGTTTATGTATGCATCTGTCTTAAGTGATGTCAAAAAAAGACTCGTAAATATAATAAGTAAAGCATACATACTGTGAGGACAGGACCAATGGTTAAATCTTCCAATTTCCTTCTTGCAGCAAGTTCGCGTAGTTTGGATATCAGTGAACTTTTATTCCAGTTCTGCATATAAGAGTAAAGGATAAAGAAGCAGGAGACTACTTAGTGAACTCCAAAAGCCGTACATCAATAATTTACTACAAAACTCTACACGGATGGAAATGCGATAAAACCGTCAAAATTACTGAAGATTATATTCCACATGTTGGACATTAAGATTCAAAACTTAGCCAAATCTGACCATTCACAAAAGCCTTAGACTAACCTCATGCATAAACAGAATTGATTGTGCAGAGCACTTCTGACCACTGCATGCATATGCATCTTGGTCACAGACCCACGCGACATAATCCTCCTGCAAAATAGAAACCGATAGAGATTAATAAAAGGATAAATATTTTCTTCATTTATAAAGCAGAAATAACATCTTTCGAAGTAGAAAATTGACAGTAAGAAACCTCTTGAACATCAGGTCCCAAGATTTTCCAGTCAAATCCTGCATCTTCCAACTTAACGCGACCCTTTAGATCAACGGCTAGCTTCTCTGCCACTCTTGAGCTACCAGTAAAGAGCGACATTCGCGGATTTGCCTGTGCCATAATAATGCAAGTAAAAATCAATTTATTATGAACACTTGTTTGTTACATACCTACACGTGTAAGTATGTATGTAAATTGAAAGTGAAAAATATTGCAGGTAGTGGCTTTGAGGTAATTCTCATTAGGATATTGCATTTTGAATCCACATTCTACAAATGCAGGTTTTGGTGGAAGCAAGTTGTTGAAAGACAAAATGGAATGGAAACACTACAGCTTCGCATTGATGATCAGCAAAAATTCATATCAATCATATTCATGTCATGACATACATTCATCATATCTCACTCTAAAAACATTAATTTATCTCATAAGAACTTACAAAAAAAAAAATGCTACTTATGAACCAACCTCCAATAACAGCTTGTTCATTGTCTTCCCATCAGAATTGATGTAGTCGACATCTTCCACTGGTAATCCACAATAATGAAGCAGTCTCAACATTTGGTCCATAACAATGCTCACCTAGTTTCCATTAGGTCGGTAATGCACAGGGAACAAAAAAAAAAAAAAAAAAAAGGGCTATTAGAAAACAGAAAATAATCAATCAAAAAAATTTAATAAGAAAAGTTTAAAGAAGAAGAAGAAGAAGAAGAAGAAGAAGAGAGAATGCCAACAAAAAGGAAAACATATCCAACAATTTCAGTCACTCCCAATCTTTAGATGCGCTTGCTTAATCCATGGCAATATATAAGTAGTTTAACTCTCACCAGTAGACAACTATGGTGAACAGGATGGATACAAAAGGACGAGAATATAACCATCCAATGTACCCACCGAATGCAGGGCTGGAGCCAGTACTACATTTCAGTAGGGGCGTATATCAATTTTTTTTTTTTCTTAATAAAAACTAATAACATCAAAGTATAAAAATCACAAGGTAAAAATTTAATGGGAGTTATATGAGAATTTTCAGTTTTTAGTGGGGGTAAAATAGAAAAACTTAGGAGCCATTTGATAATTTTCTATTTTAGTGAGGCAAAATAGCAAATTTATAAAAATTTTTGGGGTTAAATTAAAAGAAAAAAATTTTCAGTGGGGTCTACAGCCCTCACTCGGCCAAGACTTGAGTATCCGCCCTTGACCGATAGGCAAAATGGCATACCTTGCTATCAACTTTGAGAAGAGCCTTGTTGCCCATATAAAGTGCACCCATCAACTGAAGTACAGGTATTTCTAGCGGGAAATTAAAGGGAGTAATGATGGCAACCTGCACATAAGTTCCTTACGATATTAAATTGTATATCAAAGCATAAGTTATATGAAGAAATAAATTTAATGAAAAAAAGTTAATTGGGAACGGAGAAAAGGTGAAGATCACTAATCAAGGGCAACGATGTCATTTGTGTCAAAACAGTGAAGAATGTTCGAAATCGAATGTCTTACAGGACCATAAGGCCAGCGAAACCCATTACTTTGCTGTCCGCAATGATTCCCAGGTATGCCAAATGACCTTGCAAGAAAACGAACCTGCAAGATCCATAGACAAAAGAAGGTCAAAAACCTGATGAGAAAGTAAATCAGCCAAAGAGATTGTAGAGAAAATAAATTACAACAAATCGAATTGAGGCAATCTTTTAACCTGTGGTTAGATCTCCGATCTCATCATCTTATATACCACAAACTAAAAATAAAATGCAACAACCTCGTCAAGCAAGTTAAGTGGGAGGTTCTACATCACGGTTCATTTAAATGAGTACGGAATAAACTATGAATTTGAGGCTTTCTACATCCAACAAATACTGATATCATTTCATATGTTATTCCCCTTTTCCCCGAGCTTCTATGGCAAAAGCAAAAGGAACAAGTTGACTAATAATTGCTACACCTGATCACCAGAGAAATTCTCTAGAAACTTTTGCGTAACATAAACTTCCCCAAAAGCTTGCTGGTAACTCTTTGGAGAAACCCTTTGTATTAACCTCGTGAAAAAATTAGAAACCTGAAAACCAAAAACAAAATAATTATTGCAACACACATTAGTCTTGACTTTAGAGAGGTAAAAAATGAAAAGTCCTTTAGTTCTGAATGTGTTACCTTTGGCAAGGACAGCAGGTGAGCTGCCTTCGCGGAAATATCTCCAAACAAAAGATACCTGTTAAATATTGGATTTCATTTTTGGTCAAAGAAAAAATTCTACGAGTATCTTATACTTTATAACAAAAAGCCACCAAGCTTAACATTGTCCTCCAAAATGGTATCTATAAGTTAATCTAAGGACAATATTAACAAATTAAAAGCAAGAAACACAAACCTATCTGGGTCTTTGAAGGGATTATGAAGTCCGTGTTTGGGACACTTAGACAAGCTCTCCACATAAGGCTTAAAAATAAGTTCAATAGACAAATAATTAGTAAGATACAAATACAGTGGTGAATAACGTCAAGTTTTAATCTAGGCAGTTGTACAGAAGGGAATGGAAGAGGATCTGGTGTAAAGGCACCCGTAAGCTACCTAAAGTATCAAAACTTGTTCAATATGCTCAACAAAGGGAAAGTTCAGTTAAATGTTAAAACACCAAATGGCATCAAACATAATGTTCAATGGTACCTGAGTCCCTTTTTCATCAATTTCGGCGACTTTAATAAACGGTTCCCCATTTAAAGGATCAAGAATTGTATTCCAACATGGAGATGCTGTCCATTTACCCTGCACTAAAAATAAAGATACTTTACTTGCATTTTAAGAAAGATATAAAAGAAAACTCAAAAATGCAGAAACTTGAATACATAGAATGGTAAATACTAAATAACTATTCAAAAGTATAAGACTAGGAACAAATTCACTCAAACATCATTTTCTACTGTGCTGCACAGACCAGTTTCTGTTGGGACTTGAGATAAAGTAGAATGCATCGGAAGAGGAATGATAACTGCACTCCCGAGTGGCACGGTTGCAGGATCTGGGCCACTCCTTGTTATGGGACCCACGGGTCCACATAATTCAATGCCCAAGATCTCGCACTTGTGCCACTGACGAGCGCCTTTAGCATTCCTCTGCATTAGATTCACGTCCAATGATGATTGTTACATACGTTTGCTAACACCTACCCAAGTTGTGTACTTCAGCCGGTTTTGAACCTGATATCTCCTCCACTTCTACAGTTGCAAAAGGTAAAGAGTGAACTGATCTGCCATAATCCCGAAAGAAAAAAAAAATGTAAATGAATTTATATACGTGCGTTTTGTTGCGAATCAGCAGGTCAGAAAACCCCCAAATCAAAAGCAAAGATATCATTCCAACTAGTTTTAAATGATATTTGATTCCATGGATAGGCTCAACTACAAAGGAAAATGATAGTAAATCCAGAGCCTCTTTTTTATTTTTATATTTGTTTTCCTGAAACGAAAACACTCCTAGGTTTCGAAGAGCTCGTACCCAAACCCCTTCCCTGTCACCGCTGAGTTAACCGCTCAGCGGGGTCAATCCACAGCCATATTAGACTATAACAACAAAGCCATTGTATTTTTGAAAAGACCAAACAGAAGAGAAACACATATCCATGTACACAAGCATCCACAAAAATGAAATGAACCACCAAACTTATACTATTTTCATATCTAAGAACAAAAATAATCAATTTTTGGCCACAAAATGTTTATAGAACCATCACTCCTCAAATAATACTCTACATAAATAACATTAGTATCCAAATCTAGATATTTTCAAAAACCACCCCCACCCCGCAAAGGGACTAACATTTTTCTTCTCCTTTTTCATACTAAAACCTAGAAAACCATTAAAGAGAGAAAATGAATTGAAGTAAAACGAAAAAAAAGGGTTCAAGAAAACCCAGAACAAATTTCAGCAACAAACCCCTAAATCACAATGAATAAAAGGGAAAAGAGCAAAAAAAAAAAAAGAATAAGAATAAAAAAAGTTAGTTACCAACCTTGAGAGATTGAATGAACTGAATAAACTCAAGGCCGTATGCGGCGATCTGGGGCTTAATCTTCTACAAGCTAGAAACCTATTCATGATTAACAAAAAAAAAAAACTGAAGGAAAATGAGTCTGAGAATTGAAAAATTCCTTGTTCCGTGTTTTTTTTTTTTTTTTTGGTAGCAGAACTCTGTAGTGAACCCAACAAAAGTGGCAACCAGGACAACTCCGAGGGCTTTTAAGCTCTCGTGTTAATGTGGGATTCTTCGCAGGATTTGGTACTTCTGTTTTGTTGACACATGTTATAACGCAATGCATAAGCAAAAGGTTCAAAGCAGTGCGAAAGTGTATATATTATATTATAGTTATATAGTTGTTATATTATTGTTACATATTATATTATACATGCACACGATATGATACGGGGAGTGTTTTTGAAGCAGACTGAAGATATTATTTTTGATTTGAAAAAAAAATATTTTAAAAAATATATTTAGAAGAAATAATTGTTTAAAGTGAAAAAATAAAAAATTTTAAAAGTTTTTTTTTTTAAAATATTAATATAGATATTATTTCGTTCTTTTTGAAATTTTATATAATTTAAAAATAAATATCTCATTTGGATTTATATATACAAAGTTATGAACTTTTAAAATTTAGAGTTTATTGTAATATTTTAAAGATATAAATGATAAAAAATAATAAAATTTAAAAAAAATTTTGATTTTTGAGATATAGAAAATACCCCAAACACCCTATAGATTTTCGTCAGTTTGTTGTTTTAATTTTTGTATTTAAAAGCAATTGCTGATCCTTTTGGGTCCCACCATTTGATTCATAAACGTGGTGGGATAACAATGAAAAACAAATGATAAGGCAAACCATGTACAAATCATGTGTTCATGAATGTACTTAATTATTTAATAAAACTTTATGATATTATAGTTTATTGTGACTGTTGGCCTCATTACATGTGCATCTTAGATTTAACAAGTATTTAAAAGTGTGGCGTATGAAAAAATTGATTGATACGTTGATTTATATAATTGGTAGAATAATTTTTTTTTATATTTAATTAAATTTTTAACTGTTGAATTTATAAATAGTTGTGTTAATAAAATATATCAGACAATATAAATGTATGCTCACTCATACGACCGTTTACACGGGTACTCATTTCAAAAAAAAAAATAGAAAATTTTTACTTTTAAAATAAAAAAAATTTCTATCTAAAAATAAAAAATTATTTAAATAGGTAAAAAAAATTTCTTTTTTTAAAGAGAAAAGTTTTTTTATATCTAAAAGTGAAAAAAATTTTATGTTGATGTTCGAAAATTTAAAGTGTTTATTTTTCAAAATTAGATATTTTTTTATTTTTTAAAAATAGTGTTCAAATTTATCTTTATGTTTTTTTTTTGTCTTTTTTTTTATAGAAAGTCAATAAAAAATATAATTAGTTTTTAAACAATTAATTAACTTTAATCTTAAAATTTTATTTACAAATTTTGTTTTAAATACCCCTTCAAATTGCTCTAAATATATATATTTTTTAAAAAATTGATAAGTAAAGTAAAAAAAAAAAAAATCTACCAGTAAAACATATACATCTTTAAAGAAACATATACATCTTTAAAGAATATAGCTCAAAATGAAAAAAATATATATATCCCATCAATAGTGTTTTGGTTTGTTTTAATATTTTTTTATCTTGATATAATCTTAATCAAATTTAACATTTAAGGATTATAAAGGGTGAATTCATCATCCATATGTTACTATAATGTTTTTTTTTTTTTAATTTTTACTATTTTAATCATCATCCCGATTTATTAAATAAAGGTTCCAATCCTTATATATTAAAACTTTTTTAGATTATTAGTTGTGATTTGTGAGTTATGACTATGAATATTGTTATAGAATATCAATGATATTAAGTATTATGTAATTATAAATAAACTTTATAATATAAAACATATAAATATAATCTATTTTTAATTAATAATAATATTTAAGGTTAGTGGTATCTTAAACATTTTTTCAACCATTATTACTTATTTTGTTAGTATTATTTATTGGGAAGTGGCCACTACTATTGTATTGTTTGGATAGATCATGCACTTTGGGTTGAGAATAAAACACGCAAGCATGAGTCAGCATACAGCTAGGCATGCATAGTCGATAAGAACGATATTTCTTTCATTTGGATAAATATTTCAGCAAAAATAATAGATAATTAACGATATTTCCTCCCCACCCTTTTTCCCCCTATAAAAAAAGTGCTAGTAGACTAGACGTTTGCGAAAAGTTGCCAAAAATTGTGGATTTCCTTGTCAAGCATTTTGACATTGTAATT
Source organism: Antiaris toxicaria (assembly GCA_035233585.1). Classification (NCBI taxonomy): domain Eukaryota; kingdom Viridiplantae; phylum Streptophyta; class Magnoliopsida; order Rosales; family Moraceae; genus Antiaris; species Antiaris toxicaria. The sequence goes on from CP141155.1 coordinate 8,505,825, forward strand.
GAGACCACATATGGTCAAGTAATTATTTAAAAAATCATTTTACCGAAAATAATAGTAATTTAAAAAAATGAGAAGTTTTAGGTTAATATATATATGCATAATTATTTATATTATATTTCCTAGAATATAAACATATGAAATTATTTACCAAATCTTTTAATCACTGTTCTTTCCCCCCAAGGGAGGAGAGCTTAGTAGTAATTATCTAGTGGGACAAACTGCCAAAATTTTATTTTACCCTTAAAATAAGAGAGTGTAGATTTTGAATTTACTAAATGTAGAGTTGAATCCCCCACCTAAGTTATAAAAAAAAATTTGCCACTGTAAAGCAAGTGAATAAAATAAGTATTTTGAAAATAGTTGCTTTTTTTATAACCTTGGGGATGGGGAGAATTTTGAAAGTAGTTTTATTTTTTATATAAAATATAATTAGAATTTTTTTTAGAATGGTTTTGGGATCATTTTTGAAAGAGTAATTTTCTTTTCACCCTTAAATTAATAAAAAGCCAACGCTAAATCAGATTTAATCTTTTTTTTTTTTTTACGTTAAAGGACCCCACATTAACTATTAAAAAAAATACTATCTTTTTAAAGGGTAAAAAATGATGGGTCTCATAAATTTACGATTTCTCCACTTCTCAATTTCCCCTTTACCAATTTTAATAGAAATAATTTTTTTAACTTAGAAATACTATTATTTTTAGAATATAATAAAAATGTAATAATTAAAAAAAATTGAAATTTTTACCAAGCTTCTTCAATATTTTCGTAGAAAGGGGCCAGCAATTTTAAACTATCTACTCCAACAATGCACTCTATTCATGAGGGGGATAAACCTTTTTGACGTTTTTCTATATGAACAGAAATGACCAAGGATTTGATGAACATAAAAACCCAGATGAAATATGTAACCCTGGTGAAGAATATACAATGGTTGCCAATAAAAATCATGGCCAAATAAAGTGCATAAATAAAGTTTCATTAGCGAAAATGAAGAAAAATCTACTTTACCAACTCAATCCCCTGATAATCAAGAGTGATATTAAGAAGAAATACACTGGCTGAAGTTCCTTTTTGGGGAAGAAAAAAACTACCCTCATTTCCTTGATCGCTTCTTCGCATTCCGAGAAGCAGTCACTTCCTTTCCAACACTTGGCCTAATCCGCTTAGCCGGCACAGCAGCCGCTGCTGCCGTGGCCGGTCTCTTTGAGGGCCTCCCAACGCTCCTCCTCGCAGGACTCTCTTGCTCTTTCTCCTGCTTCCCACCAGAGGCTCTGCGTGAGGAGGCTTGCTCTTTTTGCTTATTGTTGTTCCCCTTGTTTCCGCCATTCTTCTTCTGCTCTGCTCGTCCTCTGCTGTTATCGGACCCCTTCAATGTCTCTAGCAACGATCCGTTGTTTGATGAGGAGCCCCGCTTCATCCTATTCAAGAAATTCGCCGCGCTTTGCTTCTTTCCACTTGCATTGCTGCTGCTGTTCTTCTTGTCTGATTTTGATGCCGAATTCTCATTGCTAGTCGCTGCTCTGGTAGAATGGCCGGTGTTAGAATTAGCACCTGAATTCTTGTTGTTCTCAGCATTAGAACGGCTAGCACTACTCCTATTCGAGTTAATTTTTGTGCCTGCTCTAAATCTTTCTTTCCTTTTCTTCTTCGTGCTTGGAAATTCCTCGGCTGTATCCGAGGTCTTATCACTCTGCTTCCAACTCATAGCTGGTTTTACTTCAAGCAACGCACTTGTTTGCTCCTTTTTCTTTTCAGGTCCTGAAGAAGACGTGGAAGCAGCTCTTGCTGTGATAGAGCTGCGCTTACGACAGGCATTCATTGGTACAGAAAGTTTTGATTTCCTCAGCAACATATCTGATGGATGTTCTGCCTCTTCCGGTTCTAGTTTCAATGCCCGAGCTTCTTCTTTTTGCAATGAATCCTGCTTGGTGGTCCTTTGAGCCATCTCCTTTAGAACCAGCAAGCGAAGCTCTAGGGCAGCTGTGGATTCACGGGACTTAATACCAAAGTAAACAATGGCATTATTGAGCATAAGCAACACATCACGGAAGAACTTGCTCCTGCAGCCCGAGTACCAGCCTTCCTCAAGTCGGATTCGGACCATTTCAAAATCAATATGTTGTCGAATCATGTTAAGGTACTTGGGTGTTTCCTGCAACATGCACCAAGCAGACTTTGAGTTCTTTCTTGCCCAGAAGCGCACATAAGGAAAGGTATTATTAAGTTAGGTACTCAAAGTAGCACTCTCATTCTTGGACTATTTACACGTTGGTCACGCTAATGACCAATAACAAAATTTTATTTGTAAAAACTGCAGATACAGTACAAGGACACTGAAATTTCCGTTACAAGAAGCGGTAGCAAAAAGGACAAAACTAACTAATACTTTGAGTTCGAGGACTAGAGTGCAAAATTTTATAAAATTAAAGGGCAGTACTTTAATCTTCCATAAAGGTTTGTGATTTCGGAGTGGGCTTAATGAGGAATTCAAACTGTTTTGAGGTCAAAACTAATTACTTTAAATAATTACTCCTGAATGAGGAATGTAGATTGTGCTATATGCTTTTCAAATAATAAAGTGACCGATAAAGACACTTTCTAATTGAATTTAATAAACATAATATATATATATATATATATTGGTAAGAATTGATGCCCCACCAACCATGCAACTATAAATGCAAAACAGCCACAACCAAAAAACTTATCAACCAAATTTCATTTCATTATTTTAATAAAACATCACTAAATTAAAGCAACAAACTAATAATGTCTACAACCCCGTCAGTTATCCTTTTGCCTCGACCATTAGCAAGCCAAATTTGCTATAAACATGTGGCGCACATACTAGGTCTGCAAAATTTGTGTACTTTTTTTGTCCTTTTCTTTTAACTTAAAAGGCTTAATGCCTTACGACAGAATTCGGTATATTAACTTACTATTAGATTATTAAGGCTTTAATTCCTTTAAAAGAATTAGTTATATAAATTACTATTAGATTATATTTTAATCATGTTATCCATTTTTTTTGTACATCTATTTTTTTTTTTTTTTTTTACCCATATGCATTTGAGTTGTTTTATATATTTTAAGGATTCGAATTTCAGAATCCAAATAGTCAAATAAAATTCTATAATAACGCATGATAATTATTTAACGCCTTAGTAATATAAAGAAAATACTTATAAAATCCTTTTTTTTTTTTGGTTGGTGCTAAAAAAAAAATTCTCTTAACAAAATAACTCTTAAGTTTCTACAGTGACATGTTAAATTCACAAATTTTTTTTTTTCTTAGGGTAATTAACAATTATAGAATTTAAATAAAATAAACCGTTTCTTTTATAGAAAACAGTAAATTGTTGAATAAAAATTTATTTTTACCTGGATATCAAACCGGCGCTCAAAAAATGATCCGGACTTGTGAGACCGTAGGCTCTCGAGGAAATCGACCAACGTCTTAGAGTCAACATGGTGGGCCCGCTTGGTGGCTACCGATTGTTCCTCCGCGTCCGGTTCGTCCGGTTCCTTACCTTTCTTCCTCGACAAGCTGGTTGAGCTCTGCATCCCGCTGCTGCACACCTCCTTCGTTCCCTCCTCCTCTCCTCCCTTCGACTCCGCCGAATCCCCTCCTCCTCCTCCTCCTCCGCCGCCGCCGCCGCCGCCGGCGGCGTCCTTCTCCGAGTTCACCTTCTCCGACTCCCGAACCGGCGACACCGCCGCAGATCCCTTCGCTATCGTCTCCGAGCTTCCGTCGTACGAATCCTCCACCAAGGGCGGTTTTCCGTACTCCGCTGCCAGGTGCGGTTCACCTCCGGCCGGTTCGCAACGCGCTGGCTCTTCTCCGGCCGCCGCGCCTCGGGTCTCCGTAGCATCGTCCTTGAGATTCGTCGAATTTGACTCGTCGACGGACTGCGCGTCGTGGACTGAACCCTCGCCGGAAGCCGCTTTCACGGCTATATTTTCCGGCGACGAGTTTTCCGGTTTGATTTCCGCGTCGTTCTTCTCTAGATCTGCTTTCTCCTCTCTCTCTTTCAAACTCTGCTCGCGCTCTTCCTTCAATTTCTCCACCTTTGATTCCAAAGACCTATTTGTTTCGCCATTCAAAAAAAAAAAAAACTCTTACTCAAAATTTCCAATTAAAAAAAGAGAGAGAAAAGTTTCGAATTTCTTTTTTCTATTTTTGTCAGATCTCGAAGGTGTTACACGATAGAAAGGTCGTAGCGTTCGACTTCGCGTCGGAGCTCGGCGACTCGGAGGCGGCGCAACTCGTCGAGGAAAGGAATAGAAGCGACTCCGGCGACACCGCCGCCGTCGGCGACGGCGGAGACGACAGCGTTTTGGGAGAAGCGGCGTTTGAGGTCGAGGAACTTGTGCTTGCAGGAGAGAGGAGTTAGGAGTTGAGGGGTGGAGAAGCGCTTGCGGAGCTCGGAGGCGACGGAGTCCCAGCTATCGGCGCCGTAACGGTGGACGGCGCAGGCTAGCAGGAGCTCCTCCCACGTTCCCCATGCTGTTTGTTTCTCGGGAAAGTTGGGCTTAGCCATGTAAATTGTAATGGGACAGGCATAAGTGTGTTTTCCCCTGATTTTTTATCATCTTGGGCTTTGGTTGCTTTTTCCCCCAATTCAATTCAAAAAAGCTTGGACCTTTGGTCTAATCTAATGTGGTCTCTTTCTTTCTTTCTTTTTTTTTTTTTTTTTTAAGGGGATATTCTGCACGTGCGTGGAGGTGTGTTTAGACGGGCTGATGATTTCGATTGCTACTCCATGATCCCATGAAAAAAAAAAAAAAAAAAAAGGAGGACAGAAAAGAAAGAATAGGGTTCTGTGATTATTTATTAAGGCCTTTGTTAAGTTTTTTTGTGTGATGATATTTATAACGACTTTGTTCAGGAGAATCAAAGATAATATGAGTTAGTTTTAATGTTTTTGTTTTGTGTTACATAATTTGTATAGTCAAGTTGTGATTTTAGAATTTAAGTTAGTTGACTTGGTACACGATGATATTGATTGTTGACGTGGAAAAAGACTATTAACAACATTCAGTTTATATCTTGAAAATTCAAATTTGATGCAAGTTAAATGGAGAATTATCTGAATTAATTAAAGATAATCTCAGAGATAATTTTGAAAAATTTGAAAAACAATTTGGAGATTTAGAAAACGATTTGTCGAATTTATTTGAAAAGATAATATTGCAGAAATAAATAAATACGTGATTTAAATGTTGCTATAAAATAATTGTATTTGATTGAACTAATTATAGCTTTTTAAAATTAATGAATATTGTGTTTATGTGTGTGCTTGACTCTTTTATTGGTTTAACATTACTGTGTTTTGCGTTGTTTCAAGCACGTAACCTTAATCTCTTGATAGTTTTGTTTGTTTGGAGAATGTTTATGTGAACTTATGTGATTTTTATGATCTCATACAACTCTAGAACTTGTTTTTTATTGTCACCTAAGGTAAAATCCCAGATTACATAGAATTTATGACAAGATTTAGGCTATCTTTGAACTATTTAAACCTTTTGAACCTACCTATATATCGTTTATTCCAAGTTCATTTTATGATCTCATACAACTCTAGAACTTGTTTTTTATTATCACCTAAGGTAAAATCCCAGATTACATAGAATTTAGGACAAGATTTAGGCTATCTTTAAACTGTTTAAACCTTTTGAACCTACCTATTTATCGTTTATCCCAAGTTCATTTTGTTGAGCCTAACATTTACCTTTTCTTTGTCACTCACATTTAACCTAGTCATCTTATAAATCTTTCTTATTTTTGTCCCTTACCCATCAACATAATTGGTCTTTCTTGGATGTCATTATTTGAAGCTATGCTATATTTAAGGAGGACAAGTGGAGGTGTGTAAAAAAAAAAAAATGAAATGAAATGAAAAAAAATGGAGTTATCCTACATCCCATGGCTATAAAATAGAAAATATATATGTTTGGGATGTCGAATAAAGAAAAAAGGCGAACTTGTAAAAGTTGAATTTAATGTTGGGAAGAAAATGTGATTTTTAAAAGTCCAAGAGTAATTTGTATATTTATAGTTGATTTAAGTGACATTAATGTCATATATCTAACCTTAATCATAGTCATGCATCATAAGTCAAAAAAGTTCTAATGATCCTAGATGTTGTGTAGCCAATATAAGTGGAAAGTGATGGAAAAAGAAAACCTATGAAGTTCTCACGTTATATTATCTAGAGATTAGTTTATACTCACAAGTTTGCATAAACTTATTCATGAGGTAAATGATTGAGGGTGATTGTTTTGTCATACATGAACACACGCAAGGAATTGGGGTGATGTTGAATTAACAATTGGGTTAAAATTCTATAAAAACATGATTATCTAATATTTTTATGTGCTATTTTGTATGTAAAATCCTTCAACATTTATGTGTGTTGCATATATTCTAGTTTTTCATTTTATTATAAAAAATGTGTTTTGTTGGGTTGAGAGCTGAATTTGATATTTATGATGTTATCGAGTATATTGCAGCATTCTCTACAACAATTAAAATTCCGTTTAAAGCAATTTTTTTAATGAGGCATGCTATATGTCGTTATGGTTGTTCTAAATTGGAAAAGTGTGTTTTACAGTTTCCAACTTTTTTTTTGTTTTATTGTATTCTCTTCATTCTTTATTATTTCTCTCTTTCATTTTCATTTCATCTTCTTGGTGAAATCCTAACCCTTAAAATAAAAAATTCTTCGAATTTATGGTTTGTTTTTTCTATGCATGTTTTTGTAGATTTAAGTTGATAATAATATAAATTTTGTTTCGGTGATTTTTATAAAGTTGATATGAAAAACATATGCATAAGAAGATTGTATTAAGGAGGAGCATGTGTTAGTTTCGGAAGTACAAGTTTTAAAAGTGTAACTTTGGCATTTGTTGAGTTGAAAGGGGGGAGTAACATATATAGGGGAGGTAGTATAGTTTTGTGTTTTTGGTTTATATTTTGGATTTTTATTATCAAATTTGTTTTGGGCCAAAAAATGTCAAAGAGGGGGATTGTTTGATTTTTTATGTGTTGGCATTTATGATAACTCTATTTAGGAAAACCAAAAACAATATTAGTTAGCTAATTTTAATTTTTAGTTATGTGTTGTATAGATTATTGCAATGTCAATCTATTTAGGTAGGTTGCGATTTTGGAATTCTAGCTAGTTGACATGACAGGTGCTAATATGAAGTGTTGACATGGAAAAGACTACTAATAGAATTCAATTTAAATCTTGAAGAATCAGATTTGGTGCAAGTTAAATGGATAATTGTCTGAATTAATTAAAGATAATCTCGCAGATAATCTTAAAAGATTTGAAAAACAATTTAGAGATTTGGAAAATGACTTGTTGGAGTTATTTAAGATGCTAACGCTATAGGAGTGGATAAATACAATTTAAGTTTTGCTACAGAATCTGAGATTTAGATTTAAAAAGAAATCTTAATTTGAATAAAATTTGGAGTCCTAATTTAATTAAGATTAGATTTTGTCTTAAGTATCACATTTTAATATTTGGATATATTTGCTGAAGATTTTGTAAAAAATCAGATCAATTTAAATTTGAAATTCAGATAGTTTTTCAAAATGTGTTATAACATTTGCCAGGACAGTTTGAATTTAAATTAATTGTGATTTGAGATTTGGTTTGGAATTTAATTGGTAGTGATTTTATAGCAGATATAGATATTTATTAGCACCAATTAAAGTTGGATAATTACAGTCAAAATTCAGATAGAATGGAATATCTAAATATTTGAATATCAAAGTATTTCATGAAATATTGCAACAAATCATGAAACAGTTTAATATTTAAATCAAAATAATTTGATATTTACTTGGATTTTAAGTTGCTGCTTATTTAAAGTCTCAGAAACATTTCTAGAGATTCATGAACTTAGAGATATACGAGTCTACTTAGAGACTTTTTAGAAGCTATTGCTTTTTTACATCTTGTAGGAACAAGATTTGACGTTTTCGGAATGAGACAATGGTGATTGAAGGGAGATCAACATAGTTAGTAATGGGAGCTCACTGAACAGGCCATTAACAGGGTTCTAGACAACTTGCGATAACAAAGGGGGGTAAGTCTTTAGTATGTATAAAACTTAGTGGCTTGTAATCATTTGGTAATTAGTAAAGTTGTGGGCGACCCCTCTAGCTTAGGTCGTCCACCTTATTTTGCTTACTTTCTTTATTCTCTGCTTATTCTTACTTAGCTTGCTTGTTTCTATAACTTTCTTCTCCTTGGGGTTTAAAAGATTTGTTCTTGCAAAACTAGGAATATATATATATATATATTTTTACTTGATTGTATGAAGCTATTGATTCTTGAAAGTTGTGTATACATAAATATATACGTACTACTTAATACTTTTTGTTTTTCCAAAATATATTTTGGAGTCTTGTTACTTTAAAGTACGTAAAAATAGAAACACACTTTTAAGCTTGTTTCACTACTTTACATACTACACTCTTGTCTTGTCTTTATACATATACATCACTATTACACTTTCTTTCTTTTACACCTTGAGTACAGCGGAATTCTGCGAAACAGAACCATAACCCGTCCATGACATCGCTGGGATCTGCCTGCCAGTCCGCTACTCTTGCTTCATACTGCTGGTTGTTTTCCTTTATTACCTACAGCACGAATAGACTAATGAGCTAAAGCTCAGTAAGTACAAACATACATACAAGTAAATAAGCTGAATACACCACTCTAAGGTTAGTCAACTTAGGACTAATTATTTTCTTTAGTCCTATACTACTTGTTCTTTCTATTCTATTTCTTTCTTTTCTTTGCTTTACTTTATCTGCTTAATCTTTCACTTGTGGGCCCGTGGTTGGACGTACCTAGTGCGCGCAGACCAATAGAGGATCAGGGGAGCGACCCACCGATCAACCCTAAGGTCATCTCTGGACTACTGACCTTATAGGTAGTAAGTCATGCCATAAACTACCTCATTATTAACGAGGCAGCGCCACACTTCTGGGGTGGAGGCAGGAAGTTAAGCCATAAACTACCTCATTATTAACGAGGCAGCGCCACACTTCTGGGGTGGAGGCTATCTGGGAACCTCACAATTGGGGAGGCCGGTACGCCAACCTTAACTTTTAAGTCTTATTATCTGACTTATCTTATTCCTCTTTTCTGTTTCTGATCTTACTTACTATTCTCGTGAATATGTTAGTATCATGTCACAAACTGAATAGCTTAAATGTATATATATATATAACACAACTCTATGGTAAGTCCATTCGTGAGTAGACAATTAAATGTCTGTACTTACCTTATCAATCTCTTCTCCTTTTCTCTCTAGGATCTTTGATCGCCCTCCTTGTAGGTCGATTTTTGGATCCTACAGACAAACTTTGTCTGTTAATTTCATTTCCATTTATAGCTTTTATTTTTCATTAAAAAAAAACTTAAACAGAACCTATTTACAACTTTTTGGGCTTTATTTATCATTTTCCCAATTTTTCCCAACTTTTACAAAATTTCGATTTTGCCCCTATATTTTGGCAAAATTACAGTTTTGCCCCTGACGGAATTTTATTGATCAAGACTGCATTTTTGGCCCTCAGGAACTTTTCTGACTCTTTTCTAATCATTACCGGGTTCGCTTCTATTTTATTTCCACTTTTCACTTTCCCGACTCTCGGGAAGCACTATTCCGACCCTTACGTCGGTTTAGTGATTTTTTTATCGTTTCGGAGCCTCAAATGGACGTTTCACTAGTATTTAAAATGTTCATCTAGACATTCCCGACCTAGGTCTCCGAGGCTCGGATTTGCCGTACCCGACTCGGACCTTTATTTCATTTCCAAAAACGCCCCCCCCTCGGGGTCGGTTTTTCCGTTTCACTCGCATTTTACATTTTTAGGGGACGGTCTACTATTCACGAACCACCCCTTAGGTTTTCCCTATTCAATTCTCCGTTAGGGACTCGGGTTTCCGACCCGACCCTAAACTTTTATTTTTAATTCCTATTTTACCCCGAAAGCCGTTTTCGAAATTTCGGCAGCATTTCGGCGTAATTTTAAGGCTACCGGCGTTAGGTACGCCTCGAACCATATGTACCTGCCACGTACTATACCACAAGCCTATTTTATGTAAAAGTTTTCCAAACTTTTACATAAAAGCTCACAAATTTCCAATTTCACATTTTTAACCACATTACAAAATTTTTTTCACAATTTTGCCCTTAGTTTTGGTTTCGGTTTTCACCACCAAACCGAACCAAAGTTTCTCAAACTTTTCAACCACTTGTTAGGCTATTCAATGCCATTTTCTAATACTTTTTCAAGCCCATTTCCTTGTACTTTTCAACTAAATTCTTAGGGTTTTTAAACACTTAAAACCCACGGCCTCATTAGTGAAAAACATGCCAAATTTTCTTTTCATTCTTTCAATCAAAATTTCATCATTCACATCATAAAATGCATGATTTCAATTAACCAAACATCACCTTAAAGCATGAAAATTTTTCTTCCAAAACCCTAAGTAACTCCACGGCCACTTTGAGTAAATGAACACCAAAATTTTTCCAAGCTTTTCCATAGTGAAATTCATGCTTTATTCTTAACAAAACATAAGTTAAAAGCATGTTAACACATAAATCACACAAATTTCTCATTGATTACCCATGGTAACCCACGGATTTTCCTTTGGAAAACCAACCAAAAATTGGTTTTTCTTTAAACCAATTACATGGTTTTCTTCCTTATTACACCCTTAACAAAACCCATCATCAACTTAATGAAAAAAACACCCAAAATTTTTCCATCTTAATTCACTATTCATCCCACGGATTTCATGAAGAAAAACCATGAAAAAATCAAGTGCAAGGGAAGTTACCTTAGTCAAATGCTTCCTTTGTCTTCAAGGAATGTTTTGACACCAATTTTGTGTAGAAAAGTTGAAGGAATTACTTGGTTCTTCTTTGATCACCCACGGCTCACCATGGAAGGCACTTAGCAAAAATTTTTATTATGTTTTGCTTCCAAAATGGTCTCGGCCACTTATCCCCCAAATTTTGCCGACTTAAGCCACCAAAAAGACCAATTAATTTGGCTTCCACCAATGAAAATTAGGCACCTTTCACCCTAATACTTTCTCCATTTTTCAAAAATTAAAAAGGTTAATTTTTGGCTAAATCTTGGCCTTTTGATCAAAAAGCAAATGAATCATGGCCATTCATCCTACCTAACACCAATTTCTTTCCATTTCTTAAATGGATTTATGATGTCATAATTACTAAAGTGAAGTTGACTTTGACTTTCACTATTCACATTAATTCGACTACTTTTTGACCGATACCGGTTCGAGCCGAAATTTTCCTGGAATCGTCCCGGCGTGTTCCTGAGGTCTCCTGTGCAGTCGGATCAATTTAAATTGCTTCCGTTTGATCAAAATCAATCCCGGAAGTTTATCGTCTTTTTGAGCTCCGGTTAGGGTTTCAATGCCGGTTTTGGCACCGTTTCACCCATTTCAACTCAGTGAATTTTTCCAACACTGAATTCTTACTCGTCAGTATTGTTAGAACATTTTAATATATTCTAAACAATATAAATACATCTATTTCACTCTTTAAATAGTACAAATTATTATATACATATATTTGTACTCTTCTTACTGTGCTCTTACTTTGACTTGCCATATTCTTATCTTTATACTGTTCAGATACCGAAACTACTCCTTTTTGAGCGTTTTGGGCCTGAATTCACTTTCTTACTCATATACTTTATTCTCTACTTATTTTTTGGAGATTTTAATTTCCTCCAAAACATTTATTTATTTCTATCAACACTATAATTTGTCTAATTACAACCATAGTGTTTCTTTACATTCTTACTTACAGAACTCATAGAAAACCCTAGATTAAATTAGGTCACACCGCTAAAATTCTCTGGTCGTCACAAAAGTATTCAATGTGTAAACGTGATCTCGAAAAGTAGAGAAATTGAATTTTGTAAAAAGTTGCATGTCTCATTTATCTATTTGCTTTCAATAATTAATTAATTGGGTTAATTAATTAAACTCGATAAATAAGCTAAAAACGGATCATACTATCCTAATGCAAGTTTATAGATTTTAAAACTAATACAAGAATTCTAAAATATTATTTTTTTTTATCATAATTTCTTAAAATTAAGACTTTGGTAGGGTTTACTTATTCCTACTTTTATTATTTCAGTATAATTTTTAGTACAAGTTCAAGTTAAACTAAATTGGAAGCAAATACTCAACTTAGCTTAACTTCCAAACTAAATCAAACTAAAATGATATACCAATGAACGCTTTAATTATAAGGCCCACTTGGGGGCATGTTGCATATGGTGTTTTGCTGTCTCTTTTCCAAACTTGTGTTTGGGCTGTTTTTGGTTTTCAAAACTTTTTTCAAAAATTTATTATTTGACAATTTCTTTATTAGTTTAATATTTAGTTTGTTAATATTTAAAATAATGCTTAGGTTTTTTTTTTCTCTCTTTTGGTGAATATCAACATTTACTTGTTAAAGGATTATCTTTAACTCTTAAAAAATAAAAATAAAAAACTTAAGGGATAAACTTAAAAAAAAAAAAAAAAGAAAGAAAGAAAGACATAAGTGATAAGTTTGAGATTGTTTAAAAAACTTATTTAGCAAAAATCAAAGGATACTTTTACATACATATTTAGAAGGTTTTGGTGAAATATCATAAAATAAAATATTTTTAAACTATTATTTTATATATAATAAGATTTTTATTTTTTTATAATATTAATAAAACGATTGTTTTTCGTATTGTATTTACATTGTATTTAAATATAATGTAATTTTTATTCAAATGTACAAGTTTTGCGTTCAAATATAATGATTTTCTACAGTGTCTCAAATACATTTATTATTTTAGAATATTTTAAAAATAAATTTTTTAAAATTTATTCACATCATATTCTCTCTCTATCTCACTTTTTTCTATCTACTTTTACTAATCACATCAACTTTTCAACTTTAAAATACAATTTAAATACTTTTCATCTAAACACATATTATATTTAAATACAAAATAAATATTTTTATCTAAATATAAAATATATTTAATATATTATATTTAAACATAATATAAATATGATATAATATCCTATAAATAAAAAAAAAATTTAGGGTAAAAATATGAATTATAGGATGAACATTCTGAACATATGCATCAAAAAACGTTATTTCTACAAAAAGTTGACGGCTACTGCCTAATGTGTCATCGTCACGGGGTCACAAAGTGAAAAGCAGTCTCATACAATTATTATTATTTTCATTTATTATTATTATTATTTTTTAGTGAGAAAGTCGAGAAGGAAAGAAATGTTTAAGGGTAAATGTTTTATTGTTTATATATTTTATTAATATAACTTAATCTAATTTATAAATTAAATTAAATTAAGTTATTTAAATTAATTTTAATTTAATTTAATTTAGTAAGATTCAATTTTATTATTTTTTATCTCTATTTTCATTATTTTAGTATAACTTCTAATATAAGTTATATTTATTTTTATAATTTTTAATACAAATTAAATTAAACTAAGTTCGAAAGAAATATCCGATTTAATTCAAATTTCAAGTTTTATTAATTTAACTTAATCTAGCTTAATGTAAATTATAAATTTATCTAGCTTCATTGATCTAACTTAATCTAACTTTATCGATTTAATTTAATCTAGTTTATAAATTAAATTAAGTTATTCAAATTAGTTTTAGTTTAATTTAGCTTGATAGGGCTTATATTCACTATTTCTTATCTCTACATTCATTATTTCAACACAATCTCCAATATAAATTATTTTTACTTTTATAATCTTCAATATAAATTGAAACGAAATGTCTGATTTAAGTTAATTTTTAAATTAAATTAAGTTAAATTGATGAACTAACGTGTATTTATTTGTGGAGTGAATTAGTTTTTTAGTAACACATATTAGATTAATCATTAACTATTTTTCTTATCTATTTGGAACAGTTAAAATAATTTGGAAGAAAACAAACGGGTAAAACTTAGAAGGAAAAAAAAAAAAATCAAAAGAACCATATAGCTTTAAATACAAAGCGGACGCGGAGAAGCCAATTTGTAGAAGATTGGGATATGTACGCAGTCTTTTTTTTTTTTTTTTTAGCAGAAATAATTTTTTATTTGGAATAAATACGTCCCCCTTCCTCATCCTTCCTCTTGAACACGAGAAGTCCTCTTCCTAGAATTTTTTACATTGGAATATTTTTTTTAATTGGAATAAATACATGAATACTCCTTGAGTTTTCTCCCTAGAATTTCATATACGCACGCTTTGTATGAGACGAATTCCATTTTAAACAATTATAAAAAAAATCTATTTCCAAAATTTCATTTTAAAAGATATCCCTTTTTTAATATTATTATGTAAATATACATTTTTAAAGAAATAAACATTTGTAATACTTATTTTACTTTTTTTTTAATTATAATTGATATCATTCGAGCTCCATTTAGATTCTTTTTTTAATTCGACTATAATGATGATTTTTTTCTTAACAAATAACACATCGTTACTTTTAATAAAATCAAATCAATTTTGATTTCAATCTTAAACATAAACTCCAAAGATTTTTTTTTTGTTTTAATGTTAAGAATATCAAAAAAGTTATAATAAATGTAAAATATTTATTATAAAGATAATATCTCTAACCAAAAAAATGAACACATCACAATAACTATTTGTAATAAAGATTGATAAAAAATAGAATGCAAAAAAAAAAAAATTTTAGTAACACAAAGAATTCAATTATTTTGACAAAAAAAAGAATTCTTTATTTAAAAAACTTATTATTTATGTCAATCACTAAAAATCACAAATCAACGAAATTCAGCTATTAATAATATTGACAAACTTTTTTTTTTTTTATAGAAAACTAATGAATATTTTGTAAAAAACCATATTATTTATGTCCATAACAAAAAACTCCAAAATAAAAATATTAAATTTATATGCCTTAAAGAAAAAAATACACAATAAAACTTTTTGAATTAAAAAAAAAGCATATTATATAAATAAATCACTACAAACGAAATAGTTGACATTTTTACAATAAAAACTAAATTTTTATGATATCATATCATATCTTCTTTATAATAAATCAAATAAATAAAATAAAATTTATCTTTTCTATAAAATTTGATTATCAAAAACAAATGATCAATTATAGACTTATTTATTATATTGTTATTCATTTAAAAAATGTAAAAATTTCCTTTTATACAAAACCAAAAGACCAATACAATCAAACCAATTTTGCCATATTTATTCCAACATTTTTATCCTCATTTTTTAATTTCCTTTTATTAATAATTTTTTTATTCGTTAATTATCAATTATTTATGAAGGGAAATATTGTTATTATAAGTACTATTTTAGACACTAAAATAAATAAAAAATATATATATTTCAATTAAACACATCTAATTTGGATATCTATCTAAGTAACCCATTCAATTATCAAAGAGAAAATAAAAATAGAAGTTATACTTTATAGTCCAATTAGTTTATAATTTAGAAGTAAATAGTATAATTTTAAGCTATTAAAAATTAATAGCATAATTGGATCTAGAAACATGTATAATTCATTTTAGCCGTATTTTAGTTAATTTACCTAACTTCTTCCTCTAGTTTTCTTTGTTTTTCTCTCTTCTTTTTCTGATTCTTTCTCTTTTGTCTCTACTGGCACACCATGGACATGCTCTCTCTCTCTCTCTCTCTCATCCCGACCTTCATTGTTGTTGTTATGTCGTCACAGTCTGGCGATCTTCCCGACCACTAGTTACATTACCGACTTTGGATTCGTGAGATCTACAACAATGGTGGCGATAATGAGCTCCGATGAACTCGGCAAGATCACAAAGGTGACCTTCCAAATTAGATCCCAATGAGCTTCTAATCACCACCAAATCACAATAATAAACTCTTAATCACCACCAGATTAAGATGGCAATATTTCAAACTAGATCGCGGTGTCGATTTGGAACTGCAATCACCGGAGGTGGTAGATTTGTGATTTGTGATTAGCCATCACGTGACGGAGATGAAGGATTGTTGTAATTTTCATAGACGGCCCAATTTTCTCAAACTGCTGGTGCTCCAAACGAAACCAGTGACATCGCTATTACAGGCCATGGTTGATTTGATTTACGCCTTCGGAAGGCCACCTTGTAGTTTGGATCTGAGTTTAATCACCCTAGAGATAAAGGATCGTCACAATTTTCATCAACCGGTGATGTCGCAGTTATAGGCCATGGCCGATCTAATTTCCACCTTCGGAGGCCCACGTTGTAGTTTGGTTCTAAGCTTGACCGTCTCAAAGAGATCAGCAACAACGAATAGCGACAACGATGATCTCTAACAAAGAAAATGGCGGCAATATGGTGGCATCGGCCTATGGACAATGATTATTGGTAGCAGTGGTGATTGTCATCTACTGAGTGTAAATGTTGTATTTACAATGTAAATTAAGTATAAATTAAGTATAAATATTACATTTATAATGTAAATTAAGTATAAGTTAAGTGTAAGTTAAGCATAAATTTTGCATTTACATTATAAATTTAGAGGAGTATTTTTGAGATTTCAAATAAGTTTAAATTCAAATTTATATTTAAATATACTATTTACTATTAAAGTAAAACTTTTGACCTATTTATCTTTATTCCTCCAAACTTTTTGGCCTATTTTGCTCATTCTCCAAAAAAAAAAAAAATCATATGAAACAAATTATGTCCATTATGCAAACCTTTGCATTGCTAACTAGTGAAATTAGATCCATTTGTCTAAAAATAGGCTCCAAATAAGCAAGCATGGAGTCAAATTTGCCATCATGTTCAGTTGAAATTGCACTATCTAGGCCCAACATTTATTGATTTAAAAGTAAATAGTATAGTTTTAAACCTTAGAAAATTTATAACATAATCAAGTTTGTGGAGATATGATTTTCTATTTTTACCCTCAATTAGGTAGCGTTTAGTATTGTTTTTGAAATCTGTTATGTTTTCAAATTCTCTGAATTTGAGATCGTTTTGAAAACAATTCTGAAAACGTTTCTGAAATTATATTTGGTTTTATTTTCTGAGTGTATGTTTTGAGAAACAAAAAAGTAAAACTGTGTTTGGTTATATTTTTGAAAACCAGTCATTTTATAAGTATTCTATAAAAACATATTTATGTTTGATTTTAAAAAAATTTATTATGAATACCAAAAATTAAAAATTAATAAAAAATTTTAATTAAAAAATGAATTAAAAATTAATAACCATAATATTTAAGTAATTACTATATCAATTAAATCTTAATTTACTATAATAATTAAATCAGAAAAATAGGAGAAATGGGAAAAATGAAATCAGAAAAAACGACTTTTAGTCGTTTTCAATTTTACGTTGGGAGCAAAGGAGATTTTGGATTCGTTTTGAAATCTGTTTTCAAAAATAATACAAACCAAACACAATTTCACACCGATTTTGAAATCGATTTCCTAGGAAATCGTGAAATCTGTTTTGAAAATAAAACCAAACACGCACTTAGTTTCTTGTTCTCATCTGTCAATCGTGCACTCTAGCTAAAGTCATAATCTTCTTTAGTGATGACATCCTCAGCAACGGAGGCAAAAGAACCTTGCAACTATGAATATCACGAAATTTGGATCATAATATAGAAAAGTCGCTATCTCCCTAGTCGATGGTCGCGATCTCGCTTGCTTGCGAGTAGATCTTCATGTCTCAGCCACCATTCTGATCTCACTGGTGAGCAAAGCGATTCATCCCCTTTCTCTCTTTCCTTCCTCCAGCAACCTGTAACGCACAGAAACCTATGATTCGCTAGCGATCCAAGGACTCGTGATCTCCCCAGTCACATGCGAACTTAATCTCTTATTGCGTTCGATCTTGAAAACCAGAGTCGCCATTGGGGTTAAGAAGATTGTTCATCATCGCGATTTGGAAATTAAAGCTAAGCCAGATTTTCTTCTCCAATAATCCACATCTTTAGCAACAATGTTCAACAACAACAGTAAAGATTTGCAAGATCATATTGAGATTTGATCGATCGTCACAAGGCACCTACGGGATTCCTGTGAATGTTGCGATGGACACTTAGAGTTGCAAATCCTAGATCTCCATGAATTTTGCCATGACCCTGATGGCGAAAGAGTCAACACTAGATCATGTCAATACCAAATTCCAATGATGCAACGGGTACCATCACCGGAGAAGACGATGCCGTAGGCAAGACTTTGACTAGTTTAGAGAAAGAGAGGGGGGGGGGGGGTGTGGAGAAAAGAGCTGGAGGGGAGAGAGGAAAAGAGTTAGGGTATTTTCGGGTTTTTAATTGTGTGTAAAGTTAAGTTTACACTTAAATATGCCATAAACTGCAATGTCAAAATATTTTGGCCAATTTATCTTTTCCCCCGGACTTTTGGCCTGTTTTCTTCTTTCTCCCCATGTTCAAAGGGGTGAGTTAGAGGGACCACACTTGTTTAAAAGAAAAATACTCGAAAAGCCAATTATAATATCAATTTTTAAGGGTTGATTTATATAATTTATAAGTTATCATTCGTATTCTATGTGATTTCTAGTTATGGTCAAAAAATCAATTTCAATATTTAATATAAATTTTTAATTACCAACCTCAAGTATAATGGTAGGAAGGCAATGACCATAGTTATGGTCAAAAAACTCAATTCAAGACTTGGTTTTGTGGATCCTTTTTTTTATTATTATTATTTATTTGTAGCGATGGCTTTTTTAAGCATTAGATTACTTTCTTAATGATCTTCTTGTGAATGTGCACATCAAAGTGTCCAGGTAAAAAATATGCATTGTTATTTAGAAATACTCAGACTCGTAGATTATACTATTTAAAAGCCTGACTAACCATAGAAATTTCCTCCTTTCCATTCAAATAGGCATAGTCTAAAACAAATTTTGCGTATGTGCTAAAAATTCAACACGAAAATCAATCGTCCAAAAAACACAAATAAAAGAAAAAAAAACGAAGGCTAGACCATGTCTCAACTCCTCTACCACTTAAATATTTTTTTTAATGTTGAGATATAGAACATAATAGCATGTTTTACGCAAAATTTGACCGGGAAATCGGTTAAGAGTTACTACATATATATTTGTGTTAGTCTATCAAAAGTTTGAAAGTATTAATTTACAAAGTTTGATTGTTACTGTCCTAACTCCTAAGTTAGTTTTCTTTTAATTTGAAATATTAAGGCACACTTTAATTTACCATTTTGAATAGTCATTTTGGTAAATGCATTCGTTGTTTGAATGGGTGTTCCTAACGCTTGTTTCATTTCAATGTGTACTTCTTCAGCTTTCATGATGTTTTGAAATTGTCATCCTTTTATTTTCAATTATCGTCGTTTTTTCAAAGTAATATGCGTTTTCATTTAGTACATCGCGAGTTGCAACAAATTAGTAAACCTCCAAATTAAAAATGTAATAATCTAGAAATAGTCAACTCACAACCAAACACCAATCAAAACACTATCCAAAAGCAGAGGAGGTTTTTCTTTTTCCTATAATTTTTCAAACTTATTATAGAGCGAATTTGCCGGTCATCGTTACAAATTTACATATATCTATGCTAATGCATTAACTCATGAACATACAGATTAAGAAAAAGTTTCTTTTTTGTTTTAGGGTAGGGTAAGCTTATCGGTAATGAATATTGTTAAACATTATAGTTAGTCCAAATCACTTAATAATTTAACACTATATATTGGTAGGAATTTTTGTTTTAATTTTTCAAATATATTTTTAATGATCAAAATTATGACAGTTTTGTATCATGTGCTATAAATTTTTAAGATATTGTAAACTTATGTCATGGATCATATTATTAAAAGATTAATTCAATGATTAAGTAGTTTCTACCAATGGTTAAAAATAGGAGATCTTGCCATAAAATCTCTCTTAAAATATGATATATTTTTATACACAAACACCTTAAATCCTCTACATTGTTATACCCCTTGTTAAATGTTTGACTTTTGAACTTTTTTTTGGGGGATATATTTCATATTTTACAAACGAAAATGCAGCCGCCCTTTTGACATCTTAAGAGCTTACTTCTCTTATAGTTAATATCATCTAAGTTGTGTTAATCAATTTTATTCCGTGGAAATAAAACAATATCCAGTGGGAAGCTCTGCTGGAGAGCTTGACTTAAGCACATCAAAATAAAAAAAGAACTAAATCAATATTAAAGGTATTCATATATTAATATCAATGGTATGTATTTTGGTTCCCTTGATCGTGTGCAAGACCCTAAGCAATTGACTTAGATTTTTCTAGTCTAAGGTTATTCTACTTATTAATATTCCACATATCCAATTTCATGACTTTCATTTTCTAGCTAAAGTACTTTTACTAAACAAAATAATAAGACCAAAGTAGTGCTGCTATATATATATATATATTAGTTTCTATGGAAATTTTTGCAGTTTTTGGTAAACAAAATGCAATTCATGTGCTGAGTCTTTCAGCAAGCTAATACAACTAATTACATTTTTAGAAAAACGTAGTTAATCGATAAAATAAAAAAAAAATGATAAAAGCCATTTCCTTGAGTAATTTATAATTAGAATTATAATTAAATAACATTATTCAAGCTTCAAGAGTACTCTAGGCAGTCTACGCGTATATGGTTATACAATAGAAAACAAAAATACTACGCGTATATATGCTGCTGAGTTTGTCTTTCCTCTTCTTCTTCTTCTCTCTCTCTCTCTTGAGAAAGATCAAGTTGTCGTTTGTCAACACTTTTTTAATTACTTTTCCCTTATATTTTAAAAGGATCTATTTGTCAACGCATTTTTATGTCAAAGTTTTTCTGTAATAGAAAAAATGAAAATGCTTGTAGGATTAGCATTGCACGTAATTATTCAATTCAATGTCTGTCCATAAACTAGAGGAGGGAGACTTTCAAATACCAGCCAGACCTCATTCTAATATTCTGGACTGTCTTTAATTTGGAGCTATTAGAAATTTTTTTTTTTGAGAGAGAATTAGATAGCATGTCATAATTTTTATGTCTTTAAAATCAGCTCAAAATTTATTTTTAGTTAAGATTTTTGTAACTTTAATTAAGTCCATTTACAGGGCTGAAATCTCAAATTTTAAAATCTGTTGTAAAAATCTAAAATGGTATTATTATCACATTCATGAAAATTTATTGTTAATATATTATTTTTTTCATTGTTTTTGTTTTCTTATGGGAGCATGGCAATCCATACTTTTGTTTAAATCAAAAAAATAAAATAAAAACAAAAGATGGACAGGCCTTATTCATATTTGTCTTCTTTGCTAATTAGCTAGGGCTAGAAACATGATAAATTAATGTTTGTAAAACAGAATTTCATACCATATTAAATAAATATTTACGTATTCTTTGTATGATTTCTGATCAAAATGAGTGGCTGTTCTTAATATTCATGTACAAGAACTACAAACTGCATGATTTTTACTGTCTTTCACGAGCATACATGTTCTCCATGAGAAGGTCTCAATTATTTATTTGTTTATTCTTATTCCCTTTTCATATAAAATAAGTGTGTGTGCATATATATAAATATATATATATATACACACCAACACGCGTACTAGCTAGCTCATGAATTGGCATATTATTAGTGGAATTAAGGGCAAAATTACATATTCAGAAGCAGCTGGTGAATGGTATCTTGAGAAAATTGTTCTAAGCGTTGACATATAACATCATAGGACAATATAGCAAATTATATATATATATATATAGAGAGAGAGAGAGAGAGAGAGAGAGAGAGAATATGCATGTATGTGAACATATATACGGGAATGTATAGGAGACCTGGTAAATGCATGGTATAGCGCTGACTACAACTTACTAGCAAAAATTATGGTGATGATGAAACAAACTTAGATCACTACTACAATTACTTGATATGTTTAATGTCTAAATCTGGACACAACACCACGAATTGGTGAATACACACGGTTTCTGGAGTTGTTACTTTGCTAAAATGATATGCCGGAACCGCGGGATAGATGGCACGTGGACACCTTTGTGGGACTTGTAGGCAATCAAGCTTCTGTGGTCATTGGCTTCTACTCAGCTCTCTAAGAATACTAGGACTTACGAAAATATGGACAAGATGTCTCATATCATGGCTAGTTCTGGTCGGAGTACGGTGCTCGGCCAATGATGCCGATCACAGCCCCAATAGTGGATAACACGACACAAATATATGATATGTAAAAAAGGTAGCACAAAAAAATTTTGATCTGTTTCGAAAATTAGAACAATCCTTTATTTTAACTAACATTAACACTATTATAAATATTAGATTACATTATCATTTTTTAAAAATAGTCGTCAAAACCAACATAAACATGAGAATCAGAAAACGATGGTGGAAATTGAGATTCTATGATTGTTTTGAAAAACAATCATGAAAATTCCGAATTCCACAATCATTTTTAGAAAACTGTTATATAGAATCTGTTAAAAAAATTAAAAAAAACTCACCCTCATAAGTTGAACTCTTTTTGCTAAGAACCATAACTCATTTATCTCTCTCTATAGCCAATCCCTCTCTCTCTGACCCTCGCACCCTCCCTCTCTCTCTTCCTCTTTTGCCACCACCGTCACCCTCGCCTTCATAGCCGCCACCCTTCCTTCTCTCTCTCTCTCAAACTTAAAATAAAATTAAAAAAAAAAAAAAAATCTCTGACTTATATGTGGCCTAAATGACTACATGGAAACTACTAATTATGGCCGATTTTAACATTTGAACTTATTGGACCTCTGCATAGCAGCCTACTTGCGGATCCATTAGTGTGTGTTAAACAATTTATAATAGTAATGAATCAGTTTATCTAAATAATTGGAAATTTTGCTTTCTCATTGCCTATTAAAGCATACATTGTTGTAACACCAGGTTTGTTAAGTAGAGATCCTCTGTTCTGCAATCTTTCTGCGTTTTGGCAACAAAGAAAAGGTGAAGTTATGCAGAAACTTGTGGGTGTTAATCATCTCCTCTGTATTGGTCATACCGATGGAACAAACATGAGTTCAAAGAATTGGATATTTAGAGCTCATTGACAGTTTTAAGAAACTAAAACAGCTAGAGGTGAGTGTGCATTGCATGCCTTCTTTACTTGTGACATTGTTAGAATGTCGAAGGCATTATGTTCATACTGAAGTTTGTTTTTAACTTTTTTTTTTTTTTTTACTTGTTTTTATGTTTCTTTCCTTGATTTTTTTTAGTGGTTTACGGTAACATAGTTTAATAGCTTACCGGGCCCACGTGGTTGTGTGGTTGTCATGCAGCAGATTCTCATTGTTGTTTCAAATGACAGCATTTCCTCTTTGGATGACAAGTCTTATCATTTCCAGGAAAGCATTTTATTGCTCATACAAGTTGGAAGCCTTTCCAACATAACTAATAAAGAATTCTAACACTTCGGATTATCATGAGGTAAATAAGCATTATCACAGTTCTTACAAGTTGTACACATAATAACATGGCTAATTTACTGCTTAAAGTGATCAGATCACCTCTCCCTTTTTTTTTTTTTTTTTAAGAAGTATATCATTCATACGAACATAGTCGTACAAACTAAACAATATAAAACAACGACCTTGCAATACTGCAGATACAACCCTCAATTCTAATTAGTTCTGTTAAGTGAAATATGATGCTTGCTGTCATATATATTTGAATTCTAATCTTATCTTTTTATAGTTGAGAGTGAACAATTAAATTGATTTTAACTCTACGTTTTATAATAGTCAGTTATAAAATTAACATAGCATAATGTAACCACATAGTTTTATCGTTTTAATCTTTTAATTCTTTTCTTCCCATAAAAATATATCATATGTATTTAACAGTACTTTTTTATTGGGAAAAATAATTAATAAGACTTTAAACTATCGCAAGCAAGTGCAAGAAATGAACCATATAAAGCTTTGACACATAAAAAGTGACTTAAATTACGTACAAAAACTGTTTCTCCGTGTTGCACGCGTGTATATGTTTTTGGTAAATTCATGTGGGATATTTCAACCTTTACCAGCGTACATATATATATATTTATTTATTGAAAAGTATATATATATAATACAATTGAATCTAAAATTTTCACTTAGATCATATTTGTAATCATTGTAGTTTTATGATATAAGTTTTTTTTATTATATATAAATATATGATCTGTCCTCAAAAATTACTGATTAGTTAATAAAGAGCGAAATTCTATTTAATTTAATTTGGGAACTAGTAATAAATTGGCATCCATATATAATACATATGGTGCGTCGTACATACATGCATACTGCTAGGCATAGATGATATATATCATATGTATAATATAAGTATAGCAGTAGTGCATATACAAATTTTTTTATGTATTTTAGGGCATAGACAATTAAGGTCAACATAAAAAAGAAATATACCTATAGATCATGCCTCCTACGTTATCTTAGTTTTTAAGTTTGACAAAAACGTTGAAAGTGAAAAGATATACATCCAAACTTTACGTTTACGTACTGGAAACTAATTAGTCTTGCATTATTGGCGATTTAAATTGAAATATTTAGATATAAGTTCTTTAACTTTTTAATAAAATTAGTTAAAATCTGTGTTAACTTAAAAAAAAAAAAACAAAAATGAGTCATAATATTTTAGTTTAAAATGGTATTCCCAACAAAATATTAAAATATGTATATGTATATATATATATATAACAAAGACAGTAACACAAGGGCAGTGAAGAATAGTTGCTTATATAGCTTCCTCTCTTATTTGTCAATGGTTTGATTCTTAATTGTATGTCTGCATGTTATCTACAAAACTAATGAAGTTCTAGTATTTGGAAAATGTGACCGAAAATATGAGAACACTATTGATTCTCTATTTAGAAAAAACGTACTAAGTGTTCATATAAACCCTACACATCTTTGTCAATACACTATTGTAAGATTGTAACTCGTGGCCACTATTCATCACTAATAGATTGGTACAATAGTAAAGATTTCTTTTTTTTCTATTACTCTCAAGATCTCAAGGATCCTAATTTATATAAAGGTCTTGTTTGATTAATGTACAATATATTGTTGGACTCATGATAATTTTGTATGACACTGGATTCATAATTTGAGTATAATTGAGTAAGGTCCTTTTATTTTGTTAGTAGTATTTCAAAATTCATTTTTAAACAATGAGAAAGAAACGAGACTACATTAATATATTTTTTTTTAATTAAGAAAACAAACACTCAATCGTGGCTATTACCTTTTTAAATGATTAAAAAAAACTCGTGGCTACTATAAATAGTACCTTAAACGTGTGTATTGAGTGTAAGTCCTTGTAGTATACAACTAGCTAGAGAGAGAGAGAGAGAGAGAGAGAGAATTTCTTTAAAAAAAAAAGAGAGAGAGAGAAACAAGGGGAAAAATATTCGGTATATTAAAACGAGGGAATACATCGTCTGTAGATCAGCAACTAATTAACTAATTGACATATGAAAACAATTCATGACCAAAATTTCATCTTTTATATATATATATATATATTATGGGAGAAATCATCGTGACTAGCAAATTCAAAATGAGTCCGTACGTCTCCACATGTAATGGGGCAATTGGATTTGGTCCATCCAATTAAGTAGGTCAAATATAAAACATAATTATAAACCAAAATAAGAAACCAATAAAATAACTGGGTCAAATAAAAGAGGAAGACCTTTTAGAATGGCCTTTCAAGTTTCAAAAGAAAAGCAGAAAAGAGAAGAGAAAAAAAGAAAGTCTAATTGCTGACTGGCAATAAATGTTAAACTATACTTGCTGTAGAGACGTTGAATAACTGAGAGAGACGACCATAAATCAGCGCCGTCATTCACTTCCAGCCATTTAGCTTTCCCACAATGCCACCACTATGGTTCACCAATTATATAAGACACATATATTCACCAATTATATAAGACACATATATATATATGTAAATATTCTATTTGTTAGAAAAAATAAGGTTAGCATTATCTTAGTTTTATACAGTATTATATCTAATTATGTTTTGAATTTACTAAATGTGAACTTTTATCATTAAATGATTTTAATAAGATAAAAATTTTATAATTATTACATAAAAAAAGTCAATACATAGTCGAAAATTTGCTATAAAGTTTAGATCATCCAATATATATGTATCCATGTTGATGCTATAAAGTTTATTGTAATAAGTATAACATTATCTTATCTTGTGTTTTAATGTGTAATGCGAATTATGATACTATATATTTATGTTTTGTCATAATTTTTATGTTTTAAAACTTGTAAAAGTGAGCTTTTAACATTTAAATAAATTAAAAATGAAAATATTAGAATGATTCATTATATGAAAAGGTAAAGGCAACCATCCATAATAATCAAATGTTAAATTTAATATTGGTTATATATTATGAAAAATTTGTCACCAAATTTAGCATATGGTAAATTTAATATAAAAAATAACATTACATTAGATAACATTTTTTTTAACTTAAATGCCAAAATTTCTGGCGTGTCAAATTTAGCACTTTATTGGAGATATTATAAGCAGATGATAAATTTGGTATCAAATATAGCATGCCAATAGAGAACCCTTTTTCCTAAATATAAAAATTTACCATTGACACATTTAATTTAACATTTATTAGAGATACTCTAACCTTTTTTTTTAATAGTATAATCTAAACAGATTTTTTTTTTTTTGAATAGGAATTGAGGAATTCAAACTTAGATTTTAATAGTAGAGGTAGGGTTTCATGAGAATTTACCGTTAGGCCAAATATTCAATCACAACAAAAAAATAATTCTCTTTTTACCTCAAAAAAAATTAATTCTTTTTTTAAGTTTTGAAATATGAGATTTAAATTAAACATTATATAATATATTTAGATAAAAAATTATGGTTAGATTATCATGTATATAACCACTTACATAAAGTGATTTTTATTTAGCTTAGCTAGTTCGTTAGTGGTTTTTTTTTTTTCCCCCTTGTTGAAATATAATTAGTCCCATTTCCTATGTCTCTTCTTCTAAACTCCCTAGAATTGTTTCTTTTAACTTGTCAGAGTATATGCTTCTAATTAGTTCTATTTATGCCTCTGTTAAGTCTCCACGTATGTTTAAGCACCGAAGGATATTATTGCAAGTACATTTATATACGAAATTACAATTAAATATATCAAAATATGGTTAGACAAGCTTGCAACCATTGATAGGCATGAAATTCAATCAATGCTTATCTACATATATAGCAAATTGCCGAGTCTTGCGCTCACAAGTGGAATACTATTTTTTTTTTAATATGGAGTGAAATACAATTGTTTCTTTAATTACTGCAAGTGGCCATTAACATAAATAAATAAATAAATAACTATGTATAGTTGGCTATGACTTATGCGAGCCGTCATTTTTTTTCCTTCTTGTGCATAAGTAATTATTATAATTAACGTCTTGCTTGCTATTTAGAACAACGTAATTAAATGATATAGAATTACATTTGATTTTATCTAAATATGTGAAGTTTGAATTTCTCATTAGAAGTTATAAAAAAAAGAATGTAATTAAACATGAATTATTGAGCTAAAAAGAAAAATAATACAGTTCTATCTAGGACTAAATATTATATCGTTCGTATAATTTTTCTGTTATCAAGATTATTAGGTCATGCATCTATTGACTTAGTATGTATGTCAACTTTGCGAGCTATCCAAGTTGTTAATAATTTGCTGAAATTAATTTAACTTTTGTGTCCACGGCTCAGTTTTTTAGAAGTTATTATTTGCTTAACTAAATTAGCTAGGTCACCACGATTAGTCCTTGGAATATATATATATATGTGAGTACGTGTCCTACATATATAAATACACACATATATACATATATGTTCGAACCAGAGAAATTAGACTAAGCAAAAATGAAATTAATTAACTGTTACAAGCTTGCCAGCTCGCTTGCGGGAGAGTCCGGGGAAAAAACCTTATTCATTAATAGGACTGAAAATATGATAATCCAGAGTCCATTGCTAAACACCAGCTAGATAAGCTGACTATAAGATATTTGATCATATAATCAATAACCCAAAATATTGGTGATGGACAAGTAGCATGATAGGCTACACGTTTCAGATACATACCAAGAGTTACACTAATAAATTAATTATCTTTGAACATCATCTATATATATATAAGGTAATATTTATCACGTCAATATAAAAATATAAAAAAGTTTATTCAAAAGTAATAATTTTAAATCGGACTTTGTTTCTATTATTAGTCAGCATAACATAATTAAAAATGCAGAAACTGATCCCCATTTTGAATTTTCTTTTATCATTATACAATCTCAAATAATTGGAGGTGTAAGTGTGAAGTATAAATTCTTTACTCAATTTTAAAAATACGTATTCTAATATTATATGTGTTACATATATATGTATCTCTCCTAAAGAAGTTGATTAATTGTTAAATGAAATTTAATTTCTCCCCCAGTCTCCAATGATATCACAATTGTGGAATTTGTTAACAATATTGTTTTCTCATGGCTAGCTAGCATTTGACTTGGACGTCTTTTTCCCAGACAACATGCTAGTCCAAAAAAGAGATGTGGTTATGACTTTTATCATGCCTTTCGGTTTTAATCGTAGGCAAAAAAAAAAAAAAAAAGGAATTCTGACTTTGTGAATCGCTGATTTTGACAATTTTTCGTTGTAATTATATAAAATATCCAGTCATATACGCAAAAATAAGATAGAACTTAGGTCTAAATGGTTTATTTCTTTGACATTTTACACACACTTTGACTTAATCTAAAACAGGAATTTCAATCTTGAACATCTATAAAGGAGTCAGTGTATGATTTTTCTAATTCTCAGAAGAGAAATTTCATTATCTAAAGACTGAAGCTTTTTCACGCCACTATAAACATGTAACCTGCGTATACATATACACACACACACGCTGACATTATCAAGTTTTACTTTTTAACAACATTACGTACGTTCATTTATTAAATCAATATCTGACTCAGACAAATAATATAAAAAAAATTGAAATAAACACTTAAGTCATTATATATTAATTGTCTATTTCATTGTTGAAAGTAGAAAACCCGCTGCTATAATTATATATATATCAAGTTTAAAAAAGAAAAAGAAAAAAAAACCCGATCATGTCGGGCTAATTTTAGTATAATTAGATTAATTATCTTGGTTAATTTTTTTAAGAATATAAAATTTGTCTTGGATAATTTTAGTTAATGAATTTGATTCAAATTGGATGCATTTAATTAATCATTTGAAATTATTTTTATTAGGTAAGGTCAAATGCATGGATAAGAGAGAGAGAGAGAGAGAGAGAGAGAGATACACTAAACAACAAGGTTGACCTCAATCTTCTTATAACCAAAACTGAAAAATGAATAAATAAATAAAATTAAATAAATAAAAAACTACCCCAGCATGTGACTTTTGTAATGTACGAAACTTCAACGACGGTAGCAACTGGTATTATGTGGGGACCGAGTTTTGCGGCAAAAATTGCTTTTCTTTTTAACTTTTTTTTTCTTTTTCTTTTTTTGACATAATTTTGTCTATGCATCTCCAACGTTGAAGTTGAATTCTTCTTCTTCTTACTTTGTTTTTTTAATGACAAACGGCCATCAATATTTATATATTATTATAAATCAATTATATTGTGTTTGCTTCTAGTTCAACACACAAAATATATTTATATATTAGGCCGTTGGTATATTAACAATTAATTTTGTGTGTACAAGGTGGTTGGTTAATCTATCCATTGATGGGAAGGCTGTGAGTTTTTTCGTGGCTTTGAAAAGGGTGACTGGTCAAACACTTCATGCTGTCTATATAAGAAGAGGAGGGAGGAGCCAAAAAGAAAGAAAACTCAAATTAGATCGAGGAAGAAAAATTAAGGAAGCTCCGTTACCATGGAGGACGCGGCTTTAGGAAGATCCGGTCACGGTGGTCTTTCTGTCAAGGAAGAGAGTAAGAGGGTTGAATCTAACGGTGATATTGAAGAAACTGGTTGCAAACAAGACTTTGCTCTCAAGGTATATATCTATACACATGTATAACCCATCATGCTGATCATCTTTTTCTTGTTTGTTGTTCTGTGTTTCTTTGTTAATTTGTTTTGTGTCGCTAAACTATACTTACAACTAATCTAATTTTGTGTTTCGTGGATGAAGTTCATGAACACTTACATAAGAAAACAAAAACCAAATTCTTTGGCCTAGAAAGAAAAGAAAAAAGAAATTAAATTCAGATGTGATCACATATGTTTGTTTGTTTCAAACATAAAGATTCAACTAAGCAAAATTATGTGTTATTTATGCCGATTTAGTAAATTAGATCAGGGTTTTCCAGAGGAGCATCATAAACTATTTACAATTTAATTATTTATTTATTTTGAGTTTTAGTTTCTTGTTGAGGTAGATCTTGTTTTGATTCCTCACATGGAAAAAATTATTACAATTTAAGTTGTTTGATATCTAACTCCTCCTTTCACGCACTGCAAGATCGAATATATTATTTATATACTTAATCTAAGCTGATGAGTCCTTCTTATGTTGGTCCAATACGTCTTACTTTACCCACAGATGGGGAAATCAAGACATGAATACGTCGAGAATGAGGAAATAAAACGATCTTCACCTAAGCAAAAGGATCGGCTTAGTTGCAGCAAAGATCAGGTAGAGAGATCTCCATATATGTGTGTGTGTGTGTGTGTGTGTATGTATGTATACATATTAATTTTCTTAAAATAAATATTTATATGAAACATGATATATGCTTGAACATAGTAATGTTCTGATTAAGCTTACTCATATCTCAACAAATTTTTCTATATAGCTCTAACATTTTTGTGTTATTGGTTAACATGCGTATTTCTTTGTTGATTTCATATACATACATACACACATACACACATATATATATATATGTATGTATGTATGTTCACCTTTTTCTACCTTTGGTGTTTGATAATTACACTGGCCTCGTCCTCTTTAAAATAAGAAGAAACGGACAATTCAAACATTTTACAAGTTCTAGAGATGGTGTGAACTGCTGAAGTAAACGAGAAATTGCTACAATTCTTGTGGATCCTATATATATGTATATATGCTTCTAGAGACACATATTCTATCAATCAAAAGTGACAAGTAATGAACCACTCATATCACTTTTGTAAAGTATTTACACATTTTGAAAACTATGCAAATATTATAAATATTTATATGTAAAGACATCCTCACCCTAATGTAATAATAAAGTAATCATGAAAGCAGTATTTTGGAGATAATTTTTATTTTGATTAAATGTTTGTTTTATTTTTATTTTTTTGAAAGCTTTGTTGTAATTATTAGTTCCCAATTAAAATTTATGGATTTGTCATTGTATATGCACATATATATGTGATGATTTCCTAGTAGTATTTAATAATTTTTGTTTTGGTTAAATCTTTATTGTAGTTTTTCTTTTTTCTTTTTTTTAAGCTTTGTTATAGTTATTAGTTCCCAATCAAAATTTCTAGATTTGTTATTGTATATGCATATATATATATATGTCACGATTTCATAGCTCTTTTTTCTGGGATTTATAAGCAGTAGTGTATTAATTAAAAGGCTTATGTTAACAGTACGTGATGATATATATATATTTTTAAATTGTGTGCTGATTAAGATTTAATAAGTAGCAATCCAACTTTTTAGTACGAGTAATAATTTCTTATACACAGTTATGAATTATTGTTGGTTAGGCCTAGGGCGCCGACTTTGATTACAAACTTAACTTCTGTTAATTTTATTGCATATGCTTTTGACTTTCTTATATAATTTGTTTTACGACTTTTTTATATTCTTAATTAAAAAACTTTATTTCACAGAGGCCGGTTAGATTTTAAGATTCATGAGTCTGAATCTAAATTTTTAGATCCTGTTTAGTCTTTTTTTTTAAAATTAATAAAAATTATAAATTAACCGATTTAAACTTAAAATTTTGATTTTGTTTCATACTTAACTCTTGAACAAACAAACCCTAAGAAAAACTAGTCTTTCATATTGTATCATATGTTGATAAACGAGTTTTCCTTATTATAACTGCTTTTTCTGGTTAATTAATTGAATCGGGTGCCATGACCTGATATAGAAAGGTCGGTAGATTAATTCTTCTGATTTTTATTTTAATTAGCTTGGCTGGAGTTGTATTATTTGAACATTAAATATGGATATTTTGTCAATTTATTTATTTTTTTGTTGATGTGTCCTATATAACTAAAAAATGTATACAATTCATATTCATATTCATATTCATTCTAAATATTGCACAAAAATAATTTTTCATTATTTTATATCTTGTAAATATAGGAAAATGATCAGCTAGAATCTACAAGAGCTGAAATGGGAGAAGTTAGAGAAGAAAATCAAAGGCTGAAAATGTACTTGGGTCGAATAATGAAAGACTACCAAGCTCTTCAGATGCAATTCAGCCACATTGTTGATCAACAAGAAGCTGCAAATAAAGAATCCACTGATAATTCAGCAAGCACGCACCACGAAGTCGAAGAATCTGAACTTGTCTCCCTCAGTCTTGGAAGCTTTTCCGCTAGTCCCAAAATCAAGGATGAAAAGAATAAAATTCTAAGCAAAAATATTGATGATGGGAAAAATCAAAATGAGAAGCAACTTCAACAAGGCTTGTCTTTGGGATTGGATTACAAGTACAATGAAGCATTGAGATCAGGCGCAACGGAACAAGGAGGACCGGCGGTGTCAAACCCTAGCGCCGTGAGCAGCTTTGAAGAGCCAAATAATGAAGAAGCCGGCGAGACATGGCCGCCTAGCAAAGTTTTAATGAAGCCAAAGAGAAGTGCTGAAGATGAACTTCCACAACAAAACCCAATTAAGAAAGCTAGGGTTTGTGTGAGAGCTCGTTGTGATACCCCAACGGTTAGTTTATTGTAGATAGATTCCACTTATTCTATATGTTGTCTATATACCCGTTTGGGTAATTTAACTAAATAGGTGAAAAGAAAAAGATTTAGATAGAAACTCTTCTGTTCGAAACTGATATAAAATTACATGGTACTTCATGTTTTTACTATATATATTGTCTTTAACTTTTTTTTTCTTGGTTAATTTTTGATATACAGATGAATGATGGATGCCAATGGAGGAAATATGGTCAGAAGATTTCAAAAGGAAACCCATGCCCTCGAGCGTACTATCGTTGCACTGTTGCACCGTCATGTCCAGTAAGAAAACAGGTATACTAGTTAAGGTTAATTATTAATAATTATTCTACTTTTCACCCAACCATCTGCACAACATAAATATTAAAAATGCATAGAGAATCTAATCATGAAAGATATTTTTCCTTAAGATAAATAATTATGAATCATATAATATTTTCAATAATATTGATAGAAATTTTTTTAAGATTATATCTAATTCTCACTTATTTTTGGTAATTTCAGGTACAAAGATGTGCCGACGACATGTCCATCCTAATCACCACCTACGAAGGAACTCACAATCACCCGCTTCCCGTCTCGGCCACGGCGATGGCTTCCACCACCTCGGCGGCAGCCTCAATGCTTCTCTCCGGCTCATCAACCTCCTCCGGCACCCAGCCCCCATCCGCCGATCAACTCCACGGGTTTAGTACCTTCGACAGCTCGAAATGGAACGTCAACAAACAATTCTACCTACCCAACTCATCACCATCATCATACTCTTCCTTCTCATCTTCTCACCCAACCATAACCCTAGACCTCACTTCAACCCCATTGTCTTCCTCCTCGTCTCATCTCCTCAACAAATTCTCTTCCTCTTCATCGTCTTCGCCGCCGAATTATCCTCATCTTACCTCCTTGCATTACCCTTCCACAAGCTTCAGCTTTGGGTCTTCAGATTCCAGCAACGTGTCTTGGAGCAACAACAACTTTATCAATGGCTTCCTCAGCTATGGAAATAATTCTGCTCAATCCTACAACTTGAAGAGCCAAATTGCCCTAGGTCTCGGGAGACAAACGACGTCGTTGCAAGCCAATAACAACCACAACAACAACGTCAATTATCAAAACTACATGCAAAAACCT
Source organism: Antiaris toxicaria (assembly GCA_035233585.1). NCBI lineage: Eukaryota > Viridiplantae > Streptophyta > Magnoliopsida > Rosales > Moraceae > Antiaris > Antiaris toxicaria. The sequence goes on from CP141155.1 coordinate 8,540,062, forward strand.
AACCCTAGCCCTATTACTAGTAGTACTAATCATGTACAGTCTCTATTACCGGACACCATTGCTGCTGCCACCAAAGCCATCACCACGGACCCCACTTTCCAATCAGTTCTGGCCGCCGCGCTTACCTCAATCATCGGCGGCGTAGAACAAGGAGGTAATATCCTTAATCAGGGTGGTGGAGATCATAATGGAAGCAATAATGTGGTTCAAAAACTGATGTGGGGTGGGGAAAATCATCATGATCATCAGCAATTTCCGGTCATGAGTAGTAGCACTGGTACTCCTAGTGCTTCATGCTTGCAATCGACGAAAGGGATCGGCGGATGCGCGACGACGTTTCTGAACAAAACCTCCGCCTCGGCGAACTCGCAGCCGGCGGGGAACTTGATGTTTTTGTCGCCTAATTCATTGTCGTTTTCGGCCTCCAAGAGTTCATCGGCGTCTCCTGGCGATAGTACTAGAGAGCAGACCAGTTGATGGGTTTTGGATGACGATCAGCACATGGAAATGACCTTGTTTATTTTGGAGGAAAAAAAAAAAGTATTGAAACTATCTGTAAAATGTTGGTTTTTTTGGTCATTATTTGGCCTGTGTGTATGATAGTATGTTGAAGAAAATTTGTCCATATACAATGGCCGGTGACACAGCTAGCACGCAAAGTAATTACTGGTTAGAGATATTGAATAAAATATTGAATATTGTGATGTTCGTTAAATGTCTTGACAATGGGCTATTTGCTTGGTGAGGAAAACGTCATTCCAACTCCATCTAGTGTACTTGTGTTAACGATACGTGAGGGGTGTGGATCAGTAAAGTATATTAAATCAAAAATTGGACAACATGTAAAAAAAAACCTCCATATCTAAATCATCCACCACTTAAACCTTAGATGACAAATTTAGTGTTTTTGTTGCATGTTTTCGCTTGAATTTAACTTAAAATAAGCTAAGTTAGAGCTAAGGTTGAGGATATGGTATGCAAAAGTTTAAGTTTTGTTTAGTGTTTAGTCTCAAACTCAAATTTTCTATCTCAATTTTTTTATCTTTTTTTAAAAATTCAACAAAAATTATAATTAGTATTTGAAAAATCAACTAACTCCAACCTAAGAGTATGTTTAGTTCATGAGTTGAGTTTATAATAAAATGATATTTTATGATTAAAATTAGTTGACTTTTTTTTTTTTACTTTTCAGAAAAAAAAATTGAATCCAAAATTATTTTATTATTAAAATTAGTTGACTTTTTTTTTTTTTACTTTTCAGAAAAAAAAAATTGAATCCAAAATTTTGGATCTGGACCATAAATCAAACGTCACCTGAAAATTTTATCTCCAACTAGCAAACCAAATGAAAAGAGTTCAAACTTATATTAAAAATTATATTAAAATAATAAAAGTAAAGATAAAACTTTTTTAAAATTAGCCCTATATTTAAGCTTAATCTAAATGCTTAATTTAGCTTATATCTGCTAAAGCATTTTAATTATAGTAATTCTTTACTGCCATCGGTCATCATGTGTTGGCTTAACAAGACATGTTTAGACAGATGTGTATACATTGGGGATGTAGCTCAAATGGTAGAGCGCTCGCTTTGCATGCGAGAGGTACAGGGTTCGATCCCCTGCATCTCCAAAAATATCTCGCCATTTTTCAGGATTATTATAAATGGATAGGGTGGTTAGGAATACTGTTTTATTAATTAATAGAGTTAATTTTATAAAGATAAACAAGGATACATGCCTGTTTATTCTCATTTTACCGCAGCAATGCATTAGTTTACTATGATTTTAATGAACTGAAATCTTCTTTAATTTTGATATCTTAAATCATATCAAATAAATTATATTATAATACTTATTGAAAGAATTAAATTTTAAGATATAAAAATTTGTTATAAAACATTTCAAATTTTTTTAAAATGATATGATATAATATTATTAAAAACACCATTTGAAATATCAATTATTAGATAGAAGATTTAAATTCAATCTTAATAAGATTGTTTTAAATCGTATCTGACTAATCATGTTATGATACTTATTGATATAAATTAGATTTTAATATATAAATATTTATTATAAAGTATTTCAAACCTTTTTTAAAATAATATGATATAATATCATTGATTAAATATTATTTACAACGAAATTATTAAACAGAAGGTTTGAATTCGATATTATTAAGGTTGTTCAAAATCATGTTTAATCAATTGTATTATAACACTTCTTGAAATGAATTAGATTTTAAGATATAAAATTCTGTTTTAAAGCATTTCAAATCTTTTTGAAATATTGTGATATAATATCATTAATTAGACACTAGACACTAATTATTAGATAGAAGATTTGAATAATATGGTTGTTCTAAATTACTAATTTAGCTTTTTTTTTTTTCCTCTCTATTTTTTTCCTTTTTTTGTGTGATTTCTTGTAAGTATTGTAAATTTGATTGTCAATTTTAGAAGACTTTACTGGGACGAAAACTGTTATTACTTAATAATATATTCATTTTCGTATCAATCAAAAGAATCTACACTAACAAATAGAATTTTGATAGAGCAAAGTTTCATTTCTTATAAAGCTCAGGGGGCATTTGGTAAACACATTATATTTTGATTGTATTTGAATGAAATTTATTTTTTGAATGTTGTATTTGGTTGAAAAGTATTTGTTTTATATTTGAATGAAATATGTGTTTGGATGAAAAGTATTTTAGAGTTGAAAAGTTGATGTGATTATTTTAAAAAACTTTTAAATAGTAATTATTTCGTAACACCGTTGAAAAATTTGTATTTGATGTAAAATTATATTGCATTTGAATAAAATTAAAATATAGTTTTTTTTTCCCAAAAGACACCTCAATTTTATCTCCTTTGTAAAGCAACGTACCTGCTAACTGAACGGAGTGCACAAAGAAATCATTTTTTTCTAATTATTTTTCAATTAAATGAAATTGCCATCGTTATTATTATTTTTCTAACAAAGAGAAGTTCGGAAAATAGGTGATTGGCATTGGCGTACACCTCATGTACAAATAAAAAAGGTGCTCTTTAGACATTGACATCTGTTTAATTTTAATTTTAGTATACTAAATCGTATCTAACCATATCTAATCAATTATATTATAATATATCATTTAAAAAAAATAAGATTTTGAGATATAAAAATATATTACAAAGCATTTTAAGCCCTTTTGAAATGATGTAACATAATATCATTGATTAAACAACATTGGAAACACCAATTATTAGAAATAAGATTTGAATCTGATCTTAATATGGTTGTTCTAAATCGTGTCTAACTAATCATATTATGAAACATCATTAAAAGAAATTAGATTTTAAGATACAAAAATCTGTTGTAAAGTAACCTTTTTAAAATGATATGGTATGATATCATTGATTAGACATAATTTAGAACACAAATTATTAGACAAAAGATTTTAATCCGATCCTAATATGATTGTGTTAAATCATGTTCAACCAATCGTATTATGATATATTATTAAAATAAATTAAATTTTAAAATATAAAAATGTATTATAAAGTATTTCAAACTTTTTTGAAATGATGTGATATAATATTATTGATTAAACACTATTTGGGACATCAATTATTTGATAAAAGATTTGAATTCAATTTTAATATAATTGTTCTAAATTACCAATTTAGCTTTTTTTTTTTTAATTTTTTAATGTGATTTCTTGTAAAAACTGTAGATTTGATTGTCAAATTTAAAAGACTTTACTAGGACAAATATTGACATTAATTAATAACATACTAATTAAGCTCAATTTTATAAAGCTCAATTTTATTTCCTTTATAAAGCAACATACATGCCAACCGAATAGAGTGCATAAAGAAATCATTTATATACATATATTTTAAATCAAGTGAAATTACCATCTTTATTATTATTTTTTACTAAAGAGAACATTGGAAAATGGGTGATTAGCATTGGCGTACGCCCAGGTGTAATAAAAAAAGGGGCTTTTCGAATATTGATATGAATGTTCATTAGAAGCTATATTAGTAGGCCTTCTCCCGACAATGAATACATCACCTTAAATTCGTTGAACATAATATATTTTTATATTTAGATATAATATAATTTTTATTTAAGATATTTTGAAAATAATTTTTTATATTTATTTTATATTCTATTTTTATTTTATTTTTTAAATATATTTTTATCAATTATATCAATTTTTCAACTCTAAAATATAGTTTGTATATTTTTTTTATCTAAACACATATTATATTTAAATGCAAAGTAAATACTTTTCATCTTAATACAAAATGCATCCAATATATTATGTTTAAATACAACGTAAATATAATATAAACATCTGATTAAATATAAAATTATTATTAGATTACGTACGTAACCACTGTCAAATACGTCTTTATTAAAAATTTAATAAAAAGTAATACCATATTACTATTTTGGGATCAAATCAATAATATGTTGATGGTAACGTGCTAACAACGCCTTCCCATACCATATTAACACTATGAATGAACAAGTTTAAAGAAAGTGGGGTCACCGGACTGAACCAATCCAAGCACAATATTCCCCAAATTCCCCCAATTTTCTACAACGTTAACAATTAGCACCCCCATACAAACAAACGAAAAAACAAAACCCAAAACGTATCCCCATCCCCCCTCTTTCTCTCTCTCTCTCTCTCTCTCTCTCTCTCTCTCCTCTTAGATTTTCTCCCTCTGGACCTCTCAGCTCCTTTCCACCCGTTGATTTCGATCTGATCGCGAACCCTTCAGAGACGAAAAGGCCCTTTTCCCTCTGATCTACCCTGAATCCGAGCCTGTTCTTCGCCGATTCCTGGAGCTCTGTGTCTGGTCCGAGGTGAGCTAATTTTTCATTAAATTCCTTCTAAAAATCGTTTCTTTTGATTAGTTTTACGTGAATTCGTTTGGATTTTGAGTTTAGAGACGAGAAAATTCGATAAAGGTTCGATCTTGGTCGGGCTTGGTCTGTCCAAAACCCTAGCTTTCTGTTGACCGACACGGTTTCCTTACTAGTGTATTACTGATGAATTAGACGAAATTTTAGGTTTTTTTAGCTCAAAATTGTTTGTAATTAATTTCGATTTCTAGGTCTGCCATGTTCTTGCTTACGCGTCGGTTGAATTTTTGCTGCTTGTTTCATTTCTGTATGAAAATTTTGTTCTAATCGTTGAAAAAAAATTGAATTGCCCAGTTGTTTAACCTGTATAATCTTTTGTTAAGATTTAAACGCCCTAGTGCTTTACTAGCGAGAGCAATAAAAGCGAGGATAACAAACAAATAAGCACATATAAGATTTTTAGCGGTTCAGCCGCCGTGGAATGTCCACTTTCAGCTGCAGCAGAAATTCACCATGATGAAGAAGATCACTAGAGAAATCATGCACCTCGTGCCTCTCAGACTCTCTGCGTTTGTCTCTCTAACTCTAATCCCAAAATCAACATGCCTGCTAGTGCTAATTTTGTGTCAGGGTGATAATTAGGCTCTGCACATTCAACATTTTTGTCATTTCCAATTGGTAAAAATCAGTTTTACTCAGCGTTACTTTTGAAATGGGTTGACATTTTAAAGTTGCTACTACATTTCCATTTCAGTATCTTATGCCCCTATAATTATTTTGCGTGTAGGATAGTTTTTGCCTCTCACCACATTTCTTTATGAAACAAATTTTACATGTTTAGAAAAATTGAATTTTCCTATCGCGTAACTTGTGTGATCTGTTTCATTGCAAAATAGTGGAAACCAGTTCAATTATGTGCACTGCAAGTCCTGGATTGGCTCTCCTTTTCCTTTTGGATTTCTTTTTATTACTGTTTCTTGACAAGTAGTTGTCTAAATTTATAGGGCAAGAAAATGTCGACTCCTGCTAGGAAAAGGCTGATGAGAGACTTTAAGAGATTGCAACAGGATCCACCGGCGGGGATTAGCGGGGCGCCTCAAGACAATAACATAATGCTTTGGAATGCTGTTATATTCGGGTTAGTTGGGAATAAAACCTATAGAAAGATGTGTGTTAATGTTTTCCTTATGCTATTTAACTTTTTTTTTTCTTCTTATTTCTTGGTATGATTACGTACTGCTTTATAAGCTATTTCTGCTTTCTTGTATTGTTTGGATTGCAGTCCCGATGATACGCCTTGGGATGGAGGTGAGTGAACTCTTTCCCTGAAGCTTTTGTCCATTAACATTCGTGTTTGACTGGCTTATTTTCTATAATTTTATTGTGTGCTGAAATTTTACATTCTAAGTTATCTTTGAACATCTATTGAAGCCTGTATCACGTTCCTAAAATTTGTAAAGAGTTAGGTTATTTTTACAGCATAGTAGGAGTATTTTCTTTGATGATTAGACTGAGGGAGTGTTTGTAAGTTAGATTGCTGAAACTTTTCCTATATGTTTCCATCAATTTGGTCAGAAGTTGTCTGATCCGGATAATCAATGTTTAACACACAACATTTCATATTTTTAGGATTTGGATTCTGGATTCTGGATTCTGTATCTCCTATTCTCCTGTTGTAGTTTAAAGGAGTATCCTTAATGAGGAGCCCATAAGTTTACTTGGTTCAACCCAAGGGGTTGGCTTAGTGGTGAATCACTTGGACGTAGTACCTCATGAAGCATTAGGTCTAAGGTTAGATTCACATTGAGTGCTATCAATTCCTTGGGGCCACGCCTGCTGGCCAAAGGCCCGAGATTTACCTAATCCATGTGAATTTACCTAATACATGCCCGCTAGTCATGCCAAAATCTCAAACACCACAATTATCAAAAAAAAAAAAATGTTTACTTTGGCAGCCATATTTGTACTTGTGCATGCGTGGGTGCCTTGTCGAATTTGTTGTATACTTTGTAAAGGGAATTGTACATTTTTTTGGATAATTTAGATACCATGTGGGTGGCAATAAGAATTGGGATCCGGACGCTTGTGGTGGCTTTGCTATTTTCTACTTGCTAAACCATAAATCATATGGTTATGCATATTCAGTGTTCATAAATATTCCCATATTCCAATCATGGTGCCCCCATTATGACCCTGAAAGATTTTAATGGATGACTATATATGCCACATTCAAGGTTTACCACTTAATGGTGCTTGTTTGGATAATAGCAGTTGACTTATACATGCCAATTCCATTCCTCCCTTAAAACTGTTTGGTATTCTTGACATGATTTAATGAAAAATTAAGTCTCAGTGTAAGGTAGCTAAGGTTATACATAGGGAACACTCAAATCCTGTTTGTAGGCCTCAGACAAACAAAAAAAGAGAAGAAATTAAAGGAATTCCCAGTTGGAGAAGAAAATACATTCTTAGACGGATAATACATTGTTTAGTAGTTTAATTGAGTCTGAAAAGGTTGTTAACAGTAATTCATATTACAATTAAGCTATTAATGCCAGAATCTCTTAGGACTCCTAGGCAGTTAAGGTTTTTGTTTAAGACAATTAATTGTAACTTGGCAGGCTGGTACTTGTATCAATGAATTATATTTGTTGTAGCAATGATTTGAGTGTTCTCTTTGCTTTGTGTGTGTGCGGGTGGGTGTGCGCGCGTGTGCATGTTGATTCTCTCCATTTGTAAGAGAATATGCATTGTTATTGTTGTTTAGATTTATTTGATTCTATTTGTATGTTCATTAAAGAAAAAATTTGCAAATTATGCAGGCACGTTCAAGTTGACTCTTCAGTTTACGGAGGATTATCCAAACAAACCACCTACAGTGCGATTTGTTTCACGAATGTTTCATCCTAATAGTAAGTTGGAAAACCATTGTGACATTAACCTTCGTTTCATGGCAAACATTTTCATCATATCAATTCTCACTTGAAATTCTCTTTCCGATTTGGTCAGTTTATGCCGATGGAAGCATTTGTTTGGATATCCTGCAAAATCAGTGGAGTCCTATATATGATGTAGCAGCTATACTCACATCTATCCAGGTATTTCACATTGTTTTATTGATATTCGTCCATCAATGTCATTTGTTTCAATTTACATGTCTGAAACAAGCAAAGCAGGGACACTTAACACATAATTGTCACTTATAACTTTTATATGTGTATGAACCAAGTAAAGTAAAGCAGGCAGACTTGATGCATTATCAAGTTTGGTTAAAATAAAATTTTCTCAAATAGTTTGGTTCGTGTTCTACCCTTTCTTGTTAAAATGACTAGTAAATTTGTATTTTTCTCATTACTGTATTTATGTTTTATCTCTAATTTAACTTCTATTGCTCTATTATTCTTCTCATTGCAGTCCCTTCTATGTGACCCGAACCCAAATTCTCCTGCGAATTCTGAAGCTGCTCGCATGTTTAGCGAGAACAAACGAGAGTACAATCGAAGAGTGAGGGAAATTGTGGAACAGAGCTGGACGGCAGATTAAATTATATGTGCTGGTAGGGCAGTCTTGATGTGTTTGAAGGCATGTTTCAAGTGGCAATGCCACATTAAGAATCTTTGTGCAAACTTATCAACATTCATCTTGTATTTCAACGTCTCGCCCTGATATTGTGAACGCTAGGATTTGTTTCTTCTTTTATCACAATGGTCTGCCACATTTCTTGTTGTTCTGCTCATGTAATATAGAGTGCTGTTTTTCAATTAATCTTGAACTATTGTGAACTTGCTTCAGTATAAGTGGAAGACTTGGTTATTGATTGTTTTGGTGAGACTAGAGAGTTTCGTGCAACTATCAGTGTTGAAGAAAAAGCAGAAGTATGATATCTAGAAGGCAGATTGTCATGGGGGAATGGGATGAATGCAATTTGGTTGTTACTTTGTGTCTTGCTTCTTTGCATTATCTAGCTTTAGTCTGGAGTTGGATCTGGTTTCCTCTTCTTGTTAGATAACATCAGTTAAAAATGAGTGTCTACCGAATCAAAAACTTCTTTGTTTTTGTTTCATCGTCGGTGTCTATTGCATCACCCTTGGCATGAGCCGCAGTAAGTGCCTAAACTTTGTGGGCTGGTTTGTGATGCCTGAAGCACCACCTCAGGTGTGCACTGGGGTGATCAATGGTATTCGAGTGTAGGCTTAGGAGCCCCAAGCAGGCAATTTTGGGTGAGGTTATGTAGTTTTACATTTTGATATCAGAGCTAACTCGTTCGTGTTGGCCATGGAAGGTGGCGGGAGTTTGTGGCGCTCCAAGGTTGATATTGAATTATGTGCTAAAGAACAGTTGTATTTTAGTGTTTGTTTAGGAGTCGGTATCGGTACCTTCAACTTGCAAGTCTGGCTGGGTTGGTCTATTGGTTGTATATTTTGTTAATACCTAAGGTATTTATGAAAGTAGGTTTGAGTTATAAATATGCGAAGAATTCTTTTACGACATCCAAAGCCTTCAAGATCAACTTATTCCACTGCTTTTCCGTAGTTAGAAATTTTGAAGAACTTCAACGCGCCTCCTCCTTTTGCACTACTCTTCTATGCTTCTAGCAACTTCAACAAGCTCTCTTCCTGCATTGCTTTTCCATAGTTCTGGTGAAGCAAGAACCAAATGCCACCAAAAGTAGGAAAAGGAAATTAGGAGTCCTCCTTTGCTCTCATTAGAGTTAGCTCCGCGAAAAGGAGTTACCCTCAAAAAAAAAAAAAAAAAAAAGGTTGTTTTGTTTAAAAAATAAAAAGGGATTTTGTTTATTTGGACAGATGATATTGTCGTTTATACTTGGGAGAATGAGAACTTGTTTTTAAAACGATGTATTGGCATCCTCTTCACTGTTAAAAGTTGATCAAATTCAAAATCTTGTCCCAACAAGTACACAACCATTGACAAAACAATAATAACATAAATTAATGGTTTAGTACATTCTGTATAATCAGAAACTGTATCGACTCTAAACACAAACAGCAATCCAGTTTCAACCCAACAAAAGAAAAAATAATAATAATAACGGTCTCCACTTGTCTTTTTCTTCGGCAGACACAGGTCGACACACTTGAACCATAATTCTTTCTATACATAGGAAAAGCCCCCACTAAAAAACACTGAAGACAAACCCATCAAGATAATAAAAATCATCTGGTACGCCAGACTTTCTGCAGAATGGCTAGTTGACCTCGATCAAGTTGACCTCTTCCGTTGAGGAAGCGTCCTACAAAGCAGAAGAAATAAGAAGTGTAAGTGATATTTCGGCCAAAAAAAAAAGCGCAAAAAGTGGATTTATATATTTTTTTTTTCCCTAAGAAAAAATTGTGGAAACGGACCCTTCATACTGATCTAATAAAATGTTAAAAAAATTGTAATTATTATAACTGGGGCAATAATTCATAGTTGTCCCATTTTGAAGGACGCTCCTACAAATCACCCGTTGTTCATTCTATCACTTACTACAACCAATCATGAAAGAAAGCAGGCCGAAAGAGACAAGGAGCCATCTAAGAATTTTTTACCATATTTTCTTTGTTCTCTTGAAGTGGATTTTCCGCGGGAGAAGGGCTAAGTGAACCTGCAATGATATCAAATCATTAGAAGTCCTGTCAAGTCACGTAAAACGGGCGTTATTAAATAGGTCGGGAACTTACCTTCTTCATCAGCAGATTTCTTGCCCTTTTTCTTGATCAAATCCTTTGCTTTGTTAAGTTCTTGCTTAGCTGGCTTTTGGGGTTTCTTTACAGACTGATTCGCCCCCGTCTCAGGAAGAGATCTTGAATTAGCAGAATTCTTCGTCAGAGATACCCTGGTCCTGGTAGTCGTCGGATTTATTTTCGGAGTAGTGTACCTCTTGGTGGTTGATCCTGAGACTGAGGAAACTTTGGGCATCGCATCAGTGCTTGCTACTTTCGGTTTCAGTTTTTGGGAATTGAGTGTAGAAGATGAGCTCCGGATTTCATCATCAGAAGATCGAGTTTCCTCCTCAGGTACCTGAGAACAAATTTCAGAGACCTGCAACTGCCCTGCGCTTTCTACTTCAATGTTGTATCTCTCAAACAATTCCTTCACAGGGTCTCCAAGTTCACTAAGGTTATGACGGCGAGCGTAGGATGTAAGCTCATCTCGCATTCGCTGAAGAGGCTACATATCAAATCATTTGAGGGAAAATAGCAGGAGTCAGAATTAACTCTAGCATATAGGATACAAATATTGCTATGCAAACTTAAGGTACCTCGCATCCGGCTTCCAAGGCCAGCTTGAAAAACCCCAGTGAAATTGAGTGCTTAGCAGCAGCTTCAGAGAGCTTAATCTGAGACATCCAATAAGATGCAGATGACAGAACGCTGAATTTCTTTCGGTTTGACGATTTAGAGACATCTGAAACTGGGGTGTCTGTTTTCCTTTGAATACTATCAGATCTCGTCCCTCGGACCTCAGAAATTGGAGTGATACTGCTTGCAAGTCTTGGAGCCGGAGTCGCAGCCGACTTTGCAGGAATAGAGAGCCTTCTGGGCGGCTTAGCTGACTTTTCCTTGTCAGAGAAATCAAGAACGCTTACACTTCTGCTTACACTGGATGCAGCTCTCACCCTAAAAATAAAAAAATAAAAAAAATGTGCTGTCATGTCAAGCTTTGGCCCCAACAAGCCAAAAATATGTTTTCTAATGGAGCTCAAGAAACTTGAATAAAAAACCAAAACTCAGTACAAAGTACAAACCGAGAATTCTATGTAATGTAATCCACATTAGTTTGCTTACGTCAAAAATATACAAATTCCATACAAACATTCAACATTTATTTGCTGCCCCGTTTTGTTCTAAGATTCAAGTAGTAAGTTTGAATAAGAAATTTAAAATTTTTACAAGAGAAAATACTGTAAAAAAAAAAAGGTTTAAATTGTGAATTCGAAAATATGAATCAAACGGGAGCGTAACATGTCTGGAGTAACGGATGTTCATATAGAGATATTTGCAAAATATACTATTCAAAGAATCCAAACATTACTCCCAAACATGTTCAAGTCTGAAAATTTTGTTTGCTTGTTAATGACATTCCTAATTCAACCTGATTTACCAAATCAAAACCAGAACTAAATTATCGAAAAAGAAGAAAAACTTCCAACCAAAAAAACACAAAAGAATTAATTTTTCCACCGAATAAATTCAGATTTCCAAAAAAAGAAAAACCAAAAAAAAAAAAAAAAACCTCTTGGAAGCAGCGGAATTGGAGAATTCAGAAGGCTTCTCGGCTTTCGGCTTGATCGCAGATCGCAAAGCATACCGCTGAATCTTTGGTTTCCCGGAGTTTCCTGAACCACTCAAATCCCCAACAAATTCAAATTCCACCAAAAATAAAAAATAAAAAGAGAATTTTTCACAGAAACATGAAGAAGAGAAGAAAACAGAGAAAAAAGATATTGGACCTGATTGAGCGGTCTGCGAATCCTCCATGATTTTCTTGCTTTATTCTTCTTGTATTTTGACCTAAAATTGATACGAAAAAATGGAAATGGAAATGGCGTTTGTGAATTTGAGGGATAACTGACTGAGAGACAGACGGAGAGGATTTATAAAGAGAGTGGTTACGTTATGTTATCTCTTCTGTTCCTTAACAGCATAAAAAAAATAAAAAATTCTTTTCTTTTCTTTTCTTTTTTTTTTTTGGGACAAGACAAAATGTGATTTGGGCGGGAAATTGAATTATTGGACCCCACAAAAAAAAAAAAAAAAACTCAAACATTTCGTGTAATACGTGTTAAATATAAAAAATAGATTTCGTAATAATAATATTAATAATGAAGTATTCGTTTCAGCTACGCGCCGACATAGTGAAAGCTGCCACTCGCGCGGTGCTGCTGAGTGCTGAGGAGCCGTTGAAAAGGGGCTGCCGTACAGAAATTTCCCATTTTGTGAGCATGTCACCTTTAATTCTCCAAAAATAAAATAAAATAATTTGTATATGATTGTACATTAGTTTATCGGTTTGGTGATGAAATTTTTAAATTAAAGTTGATTAAATTTTTAAAAATAAGTTATAATTTTTATTGATTAAAAAAAAAAGAACAAAAGTTAAGTTAAAATATGCATTCATGTTGTGTTCATTTAAAAATAATAATCATAATGTGACTTTTTTATATTTTAAATTTTCTTTAAATAAACCATATGTTTAAAAATCCTCATGGAAATTGAAATTTCTCAAGGAAAAAAAATTCACAAGAACATGATCTCAAAATAAACTTCAGACTATCCAAAAAAAAAATCACATAATTTTTTTTGTTATTTTATGAAGTTTAGTCAATTTTGTTAATGACTAGAGATTATTCTTTGAAAAAAAAAAACAGCATAATACAACTGTGCTTTAAAGAAATAGGCATTAAAATTAAGGTTTTTTAGGAATGTTAAAAATTATATGTTAAATGAAATTGTCTATTAAAAAAATGATTTCGTTAATGTGTTTTTTGTTCACCAAGGCTCATAATGTCAAATAAATATATATCTTTGGTGCGATAAATAAAATTTGTTAATTCTTTCTCTCTATTTTATTTATCTATTATTATGATTTGTTTAGTGTAATAATCCAGACTGAACACTTAATTTTTTTTATTTCTATTTACAACCACTTTAATTTGTTAACAAAAATGGACATTTATATTAGGAGGAGCTTTTTTTTTTTTAATGAAAAAGTAATTTTTCCTTAAAGAAAAATATGACATTTTAGGAAGGAAAAAACTACCATTCAAAGAAAATTACTGCTACATTTTTTTTTATTCCCAATCTGATGATGAGGAAAGGACACGTGGCTTGAGCGATTGAGAGTTGATTGCAAATTTGCATACGAGAGTTGATGATCATCTGGCAAAGGTTTCAACGGCTGGCGCTGCACTGGGCCCACACCTTTTTTTCAAAGAAATTAAAGAAATAAGTTTTTTTTTTTTTTTGACCTTTTCTGAAAAGAGGTTCGAATTTCAAATTTCAAATCGTGAGCCGTTGAAACTGCTTTGCGGGTTAAACAGTGGCAGAACACGTAAGATAAGGGTAAGTATTCTTTTTGTCGTTTCTGTCGGGCTTAGACAGGTAATGGGTTGGGTTTGTCTTTTCCCTGGCCCAATGGGCCGAGGCAGAAAGTTTTTTGGGCCTACATGGCCTCGTTTGTCTCTTGGAACTTGTTATGACATATAGCTTAATTATCCTGTATAAAAGCTTGATTTGATCTTGATGTTTAACATGACAGTCTAGTGTTTTTTTTCAAGGGGTGTTTGAGAGAGGAGGTTAGAGACATTATTTTTGGGTTGAAAAAAAATTGTTTTGAAAAATGTGTTTGGGAGAAAAAATAAAAAATTTTAAAAACTTTTTTAGAAAAAAAATATTAATACGAATATTGTTTCGTTTCTCTCAAAATTCTATGTAATTTTAAAAAAAAAATATCTCATTTGGACTTGTATACACAAAGTTATGAATTTTTTAAATTTGAAGTTTATTGTAACGTTTAGTGAAATTTTGAAAAAAAAGTTAATTTTTAAGGTCTGGAAACATTGCTCCAAACACTCCTTAGTTGAAAAATATGTTGAGAATTTTACAGCTTAGAACCGTAAGATTATATTATAATCGTTTTAAATTAAAAAAACATGATAATTTCAATAAACTTGTCAAAAATCTCGCATATGGATAAGGTATTTTTCTTGCTAGATTCCCTAAACTGCACAGTCTTATTGACATATATACATATATATATGTGTGTGTGTTTTTTTTTTTTTTTTAAGTTTAGGATGGGAAGTTGAAGAGTTGGATTATGACTGAGACGGAAGTTGAAAAAATTTGTTCCGTGACTATTGATTATTATTGACCACATTTTATCAAAATCCTTAAATACACAACAACTATATATACATATATATACACACACATACATAACACATTAATGTCATGGTTAACATTTTTTTTTTAATATTGTTGTAGTCCCTCAAGAGAAGTGATTGTTGGCAATCGGTGGCTTAAAAAGAGAAGAGACAATATCTTATCCACATTAAAATAAAAATGAGAATTTTGTGATGATAATAAAAGAAAATTTGTCTTATTAGTACTGCAATTTTAATTATAAGATCAAACATAATCACATTAGGAAAAATTATTAAAACTTGTAACAATCTTACAAAATATATATATATAATCTTGTTATAAATTCTATATACAAAAAATGTGAATATATGTATAGCACCCACTAAAAAATGTGTGTTTTCAATTCACTCCGGTGCAACCGACAGCCGAGTAGTTTACTTACACACGTATGAACAGGTGGAATGAAATGGAATTATTCCTATATGACACTTTTTTTTTTTCTTTTCTTTTTGATACTTTTGGGTGCTACAGCATTAAAATTATTCTAGAGCATTTAATGAACTTCATCAATAAAGTATCAAAGATTTTAATTCTCTGTAATTATTTTTAAAAGCATTTAAAAGTCAATCCTAATTCCTAAGTAGTGTATAATTACAACTTAAATTGGTAAAACCCAAACACCTACTATTTTGGACTGATTTGATGTAAAGATAATTAGGTAGAGAAAGGTTTGATGAGGGTAATAATTAGAGTAAGGGAATAAATGGAGTATCAAAACTAAAATTCCATAATTGCTTAAAGCCCTCGTTCTACTCCCACCGGCTTGGCAGTTAAATAAAACATTGAGTCATATCTGGCCTTTTTATCCGACCGCTCTCTCTCTCTCTCTGGCATTTGCCCATCTGGCCCATCATTCTTGCCATCCCCGGCACCCACCCTCCACCTTCCCTTCTTCACCTTCCACCATTGCTCTTGTTCTCACGCGCTCCTTGATTTCAACGCTTTCATTTTTTTATTTCCCTCCAGCATTGGAACTCCGGACAAGCACGTTCAAATATTAGGCATGCTTGTCGTATGCATTTGTTATATGAATTGAAATTGATTTAAGGGATTACATTTTGATTGTATTTGAATAAAATTTGTTTTTTAAATGTTATATTTGGTTGAAAAGTATTTGTTTTGTATTTGAATGAAATGTGTGTTTAGATAAAAAGTATTTTAGAATTGAAAAGTTGATGTGATTGGTAAAAATAGAAATAAATAGTAGAATTGAAAAGTTGATGTGATTGTTTTAAAAATATTTTGAATAGTAATTATTTTCGTAACACTGTTGTAAAATTTGTGTTTGGTGTAAAATTAAAATTGAATACTTTCTTCAAATGCCCCCTTAAATCGAATTACTATTTGTTTACAGTTTGTATTTTACATTACGTTTATATATAATATAATTTTTATTTAAATATAAAAATTTTACGTTTAATTATAATACTTTTTAACAGAATCTCAAATATATTTATTATTTAAAAATATTTTGAAAATACATTTTTTTTCTATTCACATCATATTCTTTTTTTATCTCACTTTTTTCTATCTACTTTTACCAATCAGATCAACTTTTCAATTCTAAAATATAATTCAAATACTTTTCATCCAAATATATATTGCATTCAAATATAAAGCAAATACTTTTCATCCGAATAAAAAATGCGTTCAATATATTACGTTCAAACATAATATGAATGCAATATGTTTACCAAACTCCCCATATATGATTGATATATGAGTTTAAGGCTTTGTTTAGTAAACGTATTTTGTTTACATTGTATTTAAATATAATGCATTGAATGCAATTTATATTTGAAGAAAAAGTATTTACATTATATTTGAATGCAATGTGTGTTTGGACGAAAAATATTTGAATTATATTTTAATAATGAATATGTGATGTAATGGTATAAGTAGAGAGAAAAAAGGGAGAGAGAGAAAATATATGATGTGATTAGTAAAAATAATTGAAAATGTGAAATAATAAAGAGTGATTGTATTGGATTTAAATAATTATGTATTTAGATAAAAATTACATTACGTTCAAATGCAAAGCGAATGCAATACTGCAAATAAACAGGGTCTAAATAACTAAATCTAAAATTGTGAAAACTTAAAAAATATTCTTAAAAAAATCAATATGAAACTTATTTTGTTAGGCCCTGAATGGATTATGAGTTCGAGACTGAAAATTTGAGTTATATTCAAAATGAGTTGAACCTGAGATTAAATCAAGTGTTTGATTGGTAAGTTTGAGCTTTGATTATAAACTTGAGCTAAATGTGTTTCGGGAAAAAAAAAAAAGTTTGAACTTGTACTGAAATGCATGCATAATTGTTTATAAGTAAAATGAAGTAAATTTTTGTATGTAGGAGTAAATGAAATTTTTTTTTTTTGCATGCACGGTTTTTTTTTTTTTTTTCCAATGTGAACAAGTGAATAAGAGCTTTGTTCATTGTATGGTTTTTGAGCTAAGTGACTCAAGCCCAAATTTTGTGCCAAACACAAATTCTAGCTCAGACCCTAAAAAATGGGTTTGAGTCCTTTGGCCAAGCGGTCTTTTAATCTCAAAATTCTATACAGTTTAGAAAATCAGCATATTTAAATTTGTATACATACAAAATTATAGATTTTTGAAGTTTCAATTGTAAAGTTATAATAGAAAAACATTTGAATACAAATGGTGCACCAAATGTTTACTAGATCAACTTATCAAATTAAATGAGCATATAGAACATATAGTTTTTGATATGTAATAATGTAATATTAAAACATAATCTTATTGATAGGTTATCGTTTTGGTACTTATTGTAAATATCTCTTTGTTTTTAAAAAAAAATAATAAATGTTGCAGTTTTATCTTACTATTAGTGTAAACTTTTTAACTATTTGATCAAGTTTTTAGAAGTCAAATTTATGAACATGAGCACTTTTGTATTCTATAGTATGCTATTTGAACATGAATATTTGTAGATTTGACTGTTAAAAATTTATCAAATAAATAAAAGAACTTGTTCTATTAATGGAGATAGAGTTCAATTTTTAACATTTTTTTTTTCCTATCTTCAATGCACAAAATAAAATGCTTAGTTGCCTTGTTTCTCTTTGGGTTGATTTTAAATTTATCTCTTAACGAATATATTCTGTATCATTTTATCTCCTATAATTTAAAATGACCAAATATATTAGTTGAACTTATTATAAGTTATAATTATGTTATTTTTGTTGAGTGTCAAATCTTTAACTATTTAAATCACATGTATTTGTTGGATGATATAGATTTGATTAAAAATGTTAAAAAAATTATCTTTTATCAACTAGTCACGTGATCAGTACATAATTAAAACCATAAAAAACATTGGTGCCTTAATTATGTAATTACCATAGTCATAAATTTATGACAAGCTAGGAGAAGGAGAAAGGGGTTTACTCTGTTTTGACTTGTAGGGATTAAAGTGAAACAAACCCCTTTTTTTTTTATTAAATTTGAAATTAACCCTTTCTTTTGTAAAAAGTTACAGTTCATCTATATGTTTCAATGATAAGATTAAATCATCCAAGCAAGTCACTCCCACATACATTGAATTATCCAAATCATGTAGAAAAAAAAAATCCAAGCATGTGCACCTTTTAATTACTATAAGTTGAGACGCGCCATCTAAATCTGAAGATATGGATAAATGTAATAAACTGAATATACCTCAACATAATCACTGATTAATATTGCTGCTTTAAAAAAAGAATAACAATTAAAATTCAACTCATGTTGTGTATGACTCATATTCATTTGAGTGAAAATAATAATGGAGTATCTTACATTCTTTTTGGATATTCTTTGCCTTGAATTTTCAAAAAAGAAAATACAAAATATATGTTTTCTTCTTGAAAAAATACAAAATATCTTCTTCTTCATATATGTTTTCCTCTTAGAAAAATGCAATATATATATATTTCTCTCTCTCCATTAAGCATCAAAGTGGTAACATTTGGGTATTAACTTCTTTATATATATTTTCTTTTTAGAAAAATACAAAGTATCCCCTTTCTCTCTCGAATTGAAGCATCAACGTAGTAACATTTGGGATTTAAAATATTTTTTGAATGGAAACATTTAAATTGTCATCCGAATTGATATTTGAATGCAAATATTTTGAATAAAATATTAAGTATATATTTAGATAATTATTGAAAAATTCATTTAAAAAACATTTCTTGAAAGAATAGTGTTATAGACACCAGTTCTAATTTTAATGTTTTAAATATCAACTTATGTGTTATATTTTTATTAATAGATGTAATTAATTGATGTGACTTTAAAGACTTACTAATAAAATAACAACAACTCACATGCCACATAAGTTGATATTCAAAAATTGAAATTAAAGTTGGTGTCTTTAGCATTTTTTTCTCTAAATGTTAGTTGACTCACTATTCATTCATATTCAAATTACCTAAAATTAAAAGGAGGGATTTATTTGACAATACAGCTTAAGTTGCGAAATGAATAAAGAATATTTATTTTAAAAATAGTATTAAGACTATTTCTGAAACTGTGTTTAATTATATTTTTTGAGTATATATTCTGAGAAACAGAAAAATAAAACTTTGTTTGTTTACATTTTTGAAAACTCATTTCATAAGTGAGTATTTTATGAAAACATATTTATATTTAATTTAAAAAATAATAATAATTTATTAGTCATAATTAAAAAAAAAAAGCAATTGGTGATGGGTTTTGTAATCCGGGACAGGGGTTGAAGACATTGGTGATCTGAGCTTTAGGTGACGGTAATGACAAGATTTGGATCACGAGTCAATGGTTGTCATTGTGAGTCGGTAGTTGGTATAGCGAGGGGGCTATCATCAATATGTGGTCGTCGCCATTCGTTGGAGATGGAAACCATCGTCAAACATGGTCGTTATCACCAACGTTGCGCAGGCATAAAGAGAGACAGAGACAGAGACAGAGAGAGACAAAGAGAGAAAGGAGAAGGTGACAGAAGATAAAAACAGAAAAGTGAAAACAATTCTTTTTCAGTTTCAAAAAATTGAAAAAGACAACATAGTTGAAAACTACGTTTTCGAAATTGTTTTAAAAACGTTGAATAAACAAACGTTATTTTGAAACCGTTTTTATTTTCTATATTTTTGAAAATAGAAAATCATTCTCAAAAAAAAAAAAAAAAAACAAATACCTCCTATGTTTCCCTAAATAGAGGGTAAATCGACACAACACTTTGCTATGTTACTGCTTTTAATCGAAAGGCTTGTTTGGGAGACCATTTTCAGATGGTGTTTTGTCATTTGGTTTCCAAATATTTAGAGGTCCTTTGAGTTTCCAAAACTCTTTTTAACAATTTACTATTTTGCAATTTTTTATATAAAAAATGAGAAAACATGTATTTTGAAACATTTTATTTTCTAATTATTCTTTCACTGAACACAAAACTCCAAAATAACTTTTTTTTCTAAAAGATTTACCCCAAACCCACCCTTTCAAAAGTCTATTAGTATCCAAAAGTCTATTAGATAGCGTTTGGTATTGTTTTTGAAATCTGTTATGTTTTTAAATTCTCTGAATTTGAGATTGTTTTGAAAACAATTCTGAGAACGTTTCTGAAATTGTGTTTGGTTTTATTTTCTGAGTGTATGTTTTGAGAAACAAAAAAGTGAAACTGTGTTTGGTTATATTTTTGAAAACCAGTCATTTTATAAGTATTCTATAAAAACATATTTATGTTTGATTTAAAAAAAATTTATTATGAATACCAAAAATTAAAAATTAATAAAATTTTTTAATTGAAAAATGAATTAAAAATTAATAACCATAATATTTATTAAATCTTAATTAATCATAATAATTAAATCAGAGAAATGGGAGAAATGGGAAAAATAAAATCAGAGAAAACGACTTTTAATCGTTTTCAATTTTACATTGGGAGCAAAGGCGATTTTGGATTCGTTTTGAAATCTATTTTCAAAAACAATACAAACCAAATACAATTTCACACCGATTTTGAAATCGATTTCCTAGGGAATCGTGAAATCAGTTTTGGAAACAAAACCAAACACCCTCTTAGTATCCGAAAGTCCCAACGTGTAATACACCGTTCTTAAATGTCCCCCATATGAGCCCAAAAATAGGTGATCATCCTTTGTTTACTTCTATTTCATTTCACTATAGGTTACACATACACAATAACGGAAGGAGAAGGGTCAAGGGATGGCCTGTAGCTTTCTCTCTCTCTCTCTCTCTTAACACACACATATATATAGTGGTTTTTTTTTTTGTTAATTTTAATGCAGTGAGTATGTAAATTAGTCTTGCCCTCCTTAAAGAAATTTAAAAATTTGCTTTATTATTCAACGTAAGATTTTATTTTTTTCTTCTCTTTTTCTCTCTTCTATTTAAAAATCTTTTTTTTCCCCTTCTCTTTTATTATCTAATCTATGTATTTTAATTATTCCATTTTCATGTTAGGTTTAAGAAATCTAAGCGTATTATTTAGTGTATGTTTGTTATACACATTTAAATTATATTACATTTAAATGTAATGTAATTTTCACTTAAATACAAAAGCATTTCATTGAAATACCAATCATATCACATTTTAAATCCAATACAATCACTATTCATTATTTTACTTTTTCTATTACTTTTATTAATTACATAATATATTTTCTTTCTCTATCTTTTTTTTTCTTTTTTCTTTTACTCATTACATCACATATTTATTATTAAAATACAATTCAAATATTTTTTTACCTAAATACACATTGCATTCAAATGCAATGCTAATACTTTTCCTCTAAATATAAATTGCATTCAATGTATTGCATTTAAATGTAATGCAAATATAATGTGTTCACCAAAGGGACCCTTAATTTATGTATTTTAGTTATTCATTTTCATGTTGGGTTTATGAAAGATACAATACAAATGATCTAATATACGATGCTATAAATATACATGAAAATTTATAATAATGAAATAATTAAGTTGGAAAAAATTTTTTTAACGCCTTACTAATAAATCATGATTCCATCACTGTACATATATTTATATATATATTTACATATCAAGTTTTATCAATGACCTTTTTTTTTCAAGACTCTTGGGTTTTCTTTCTTTCTCTAGACTATTTGTTTAATCATTAATTCAAGCCTTTTTTTTTTTAAGCATTTCATGATCTAAGAGATCGTTTGGGGTGGTTTTCCATGATGAGGACATATCTAAGACTAACAAATAGAACTGAGATCCACTTCAACTGAAGGGCTACTTATGAAAGGTTGAGCTAAAGGAAGTACTTAATAGTTTAATCTAGGAGATTCAACAAACTGAGACATGCGTATTCACTATTGATAGTGAGTCAAGATTGAATCAAGTCATCATCGTAACTATGAAAAAATATCGATGTAACACCCACCTAACCTAACCTTACTACTAATGTACAATTAAGTTAGGTGACATCAGATTTAATTTAATATTGCTTAACCTATTATACAAAATAGTATGTAAATTTGAACATTTGAAAACTTTTATAATTTAAATATAACTATAGGGGTTTATTAGCTAAACCCAGGCCAACATGATGTATATAATAAATTACATCTCAAAATGAAGTATTATCCAAATAAATATATAATAAACCCCATAGTTGATTTAAGTTCCGAAACATATAAGACAAAACAAAAGTGTACCTATTTCAAGTTAGTAGTCATGAGCATGGAAAGCATGCTAGTCAACCTTTAAGCGACAAAAACTACTAAGATGTACCCTCACCTACATCACAAAACTACATAAGCAAATGCTCAATAAGTAGAACCTATACAAATAAATGAATATGACATGATATATAAGCTCATCAAATTTCAATAGTACTTAACATTTCATAAAAATATTTATTAAACGCGTATTATTGTATACATTATCGTCTTTAAAATTTACTCACCAAAAAGTTGTGGATGTTTACTTCTCATTTCTTCTTCTGTTTCCCATGTTTTTAGTAAGCACTCCAAATTTCTCTAAACTTCAAATAAAATCAGAAGCATTTTGTTTATAAGCAAGTGTTGATCACTAACCTATGCTTGTTGGTAAACTTTTAAGTAAGCCCTTTTAAACTGTTGTCAAGCTATAGGTATATAAAAGCGTATACTATTTGATAATTAATAGCATATGTCCCAAAAAAATGTTGCGGCTACTGAATTAGTTTTATAAAAGCTTTATGTTTCGTTTGGTACACATATTGAAATTGTATTACATTTAAATACAATATAATTTTCCTTCAAATGTAAAAGCATTTCATGCAAATACAAATCACATCACATTTTAAATCCAATACATTTACTATTTATTATTTCACTTTTTCTATTACTTTTATTAATTACATCATATATTCTCTTTCTCTCTCTCTTTTTTTCTCTTTACTTTTACTTATCACATCACATATTTATTATTAAAATATAATTTAAATACTTTTCACCCAAACACATATTGTATTCAAATGCAATACTAATACTTTTCCTCCAAACATAAATTGCATTCAATGCATTGTATTCAAACGTAATGTAAATGTAATGCGCTCACTAATCAGACCATTATACTTATATAAGCATGATAAGTCAACTGACCGATATATTTACTGACCTTGTCATGCTTAACTCTTTAAATAAAGTTACCTTACAAAAGTTTCGCCCTTGAAACTTATAGGTTGCGTTTGGTATTAGTTTTGGAATATTTTCTGTTTTCAAAAAAATTGAAAATGAGAATGTTTTGAAAACTGTGTTAAGATAATTTCTGAAACTTTGTTTGGTTATGTTTCTGAGTGTATATTTTGAAAAATATAAAAATAAAACTTTGTTTGATTATATTTTTTCAAAACCCATTTCATTTTCAAAAAACCCAAAAAACACAATATTTTTTGGAAATGAAAATAAAAAGTGAAAACAACTTTTTTTCGTTTTCAAAAAACCCAAAAAAACAATATAGTTGAAAACGGTGTTTTCGAAACGGTTTTGAAAACGTTAAATAAACAAATGTTATTTTGAAACCGTTTTCATTTTCTGTGTTTTTGAAAATGAAAAATCATTCTCAAGAACAAAAACAAACGCCCCCATAGTTTTATCTTCTTCATAAAATGACTGCAAAATTACTATTAGTTTCAAATAATAATTTACACCACTATTAGTTTCACGAAACTTTGAACTTTATTACAACACAAAACACATTACACTTATTACATACGTTCAATTAGTGTTGCTATTTATTATACTCCGAAGGAGTAGGAGGATCATATTCTACCAAACTTCCTGGAAAGTTGGTAAGAACAACTCTAACTGGACGTTGTCGTTCTCCAAAATCTCTATTTTTCCTTCAAAATTTCTAATTCTTTAATTTTGACTGCTCTAATAATGGCTGTAATATTTGACGAATCTTCAAATACTAAATTTTCCCTTTAAAAAAAAGATTTTAATCTATTCCAGTATAACAACTTTTCATAATCATTATTAAGTCGATGAGGACAACCGTCTACAATTTTCATCACTAATTGTGATATTTTTACGAGATAACGGGTTGCGGTCATTCTATTCGAATCTGATTTTAAAATGATTTTGGAGACAATTTTGAATTACAGGTTTTATTAGTTCTTGATGTAGTTTGTATCACTCTAAAAATCATATCTTTTTTTTTTTTTTGTCTTTTTCCTTAAATTTTACTATTTACTTTTGAATCATTTTCAATTTACTTAATTTTATCTATAGCTTTTTTATTCTTGTTAAAATGAGATGATTTGTTTAAAAAAATATATAACTTGATAATAACAAAAAAAAATTATAACTTTTTTTAAAAAATATATTTTATCTTTTAACATTATTTCACTATAAATAATTCATTTTTACTAAATAGATGTTTTAAAAACTCAATTCATCCCTAATCACTAAAACACAGTTCAAACATTCTCCCAAATGATCTCTAACTCCACTTCTTTTAAGACATTGTCTGTGTCTGTTTTTTATAAGATATTTTCGTTCCTCTTGAAAAAATAATCATTTTGTGCATTATACAAGGTGCAAAAAAATGTCTACGAGCATGGAGCCAATTTTTGGAAATAGCAAAAGTGTCTCTTCTGATGTTTGCTGCGCACGTATATACACACACATATATTATATATATATCAACTAGCGTGACGTTGACAAGTTTGAAGGAGACGATGACTTGTGGAGTCGATTTTTGTGCATATCAAACAAGACGAGATTGAAGCCGTTGGACCTGTCATTGTCGTCGTTTGGTCTCTCTCTTGTGGTCATCAATTCCATGATGAAGGGTAAAAAATCCTATATTTTGAGTAATTAAAACAATTTACGTTTAAAGATGTGCTTGGATGCCTCCACTGCATTTGTATATACGCAATATAATTTTTATTTAAATATAAAATATTATATTTAAATATTAATCATATAAAAATTTAAATTTAATATATTTATTTTTTTTATTTGTATTAATTATATTACATACTCTTTTTTTCTCTTATTTTTACCAATTACATCACATATAATATAATTTAAATACTCTTTATTCAAAAAAATATTATATTTGAATATAATGTAAATACTTTTTATTTAAATACATATTATATTTAAATATAATATTAATATAATGTGTTATTTAAACGTCCATAAACTTATCTTGTCCATTTTTGAAGAAAATCCTTTTTCTGTTCTCTTTCTTTTCCTCTTAAGATGCATGGGCATACAAGGCTTTTTATGGTACACAAATAATTTTTTAATGATAAATGCCTTTTTTAACAAGCATTGAAAAACAATATGGAAGGCTTGCACAAAGCAAAACAAGAAGAATAATAAAACAAGTGATGGAGCCAAAAAAATTTTTGATTGGTAAAAGTAATTAACTAAAACTGAAATTTAATGTTTAATAGGGATCAAATTGTAAGTTTTCAATTTTTAGTGAGAATTTCGTGTATAATATAAAATACCACATACTTACATATATATTATTATACAAAAAAAAAAAAAAATCTTACCCCAATAGTGCTGTTTGGCCCTAAGCGAAATCCACCTCCCAACTGAATCTCCCTTCCATTAAAGCCTTGACAAACACCTCAATACGTCAAATATGTGGCGGAGCAGCATAGTGGTCCTCGGTGGGGGCATGTGCCCACAAAGATTCTAATTATTTCATTTTTCGAATGTGAAATTTTAAAAAATTTTCATTGCACACCAATAAATTAAGAAATTTATATTTGCAATCTTACTCAATAAAAAAACTGTGATGTACCCCTATTTAATAATTGAGAATCTAATTATAATTGATTTGTGTCTTTTGAGTTATATTGTGTTTCGTTAAATAAAATTTTCTGACGTTACTATTTACATCAATGCCATAAATATAAATTGATTATGAGTTTTAATTTTACAAGTCATATCATCTCCAACTTTTCTATTGTTATAAAAAATGATCACTACATCCATATTTTATCAAAGATTAATAGATCATAATTACATTTTTTTTAAGGAAAAACTACCATTAAAATAGTTATATGACACTAATGTCTTTGATTCAAATACATTTTGTGCTATACATTTTTGAGTAAAGTACAGTTTGCTAACAAAATATTTATGATTGAATTACAATTTATTTTGAAAAAATATTTAGTTATGATTTTATTTAAAAATAAATCTGATCTGAATGCGTTTGATATTAGTTTAAAATTTTTTTTATAAAATATTAATAAGGACCAATGATGTGATAATAAAAAGTTTCAGAAAATATAATATGTAAAATTAAAAGTTTGGTGTTAATACAAGATATGATATATAATTTAGGATTATTTATAAAATTAACTAAAAATTTTAAAGAAGAGAAGAACACTTTAGCCACTCGCGCGTGGGAGAATGGCCTTAGTAATGAAGGCCAAAGGAGTAAATTCACATTATGCGTCGGACTAAAGAAGCTGGACACTTGGTTCCGAAGTAACTGCGCTTGGGACAGCCAACGCCACCACAGGCCTTTATTCAAAAGCGTTCCAATTATCCCCCGCTCTCATCTCCACCGTATTCCCTCACTAGCAACCGGAGATCAAACCATCAACCCAATTACTAAATAGTTTGACCAAAGTCACTTTCGGCTAACAAACACTTCGCCTACCTTCCCCTGCGCCTCACCGCAGAGCATCCCATCTCCCTATTTTATCCATTTTCCCCTTTTTTTTTCCTTTTTTTTTTTTTGGGGCTCACCAGTCGAAGAGTTAAGAGTACAGAGTAGAGTAAAGCGAAGCCGAGCAGAGCAGAGGGGAAAAAAAAAAAAAAAGAAAGGAAAAATAACAACTGGTGAAGCTTTGGGTCGACATTTTCTTGATTTTCAAGCTCTCTCTCTCTCTCTCTCTCTCTAACTTTCTCTCTCTAGGTTTCGCTTTCTCGCTCATGGTACACTTTCCCCTTTTATCTCTCTCTCGCTTTCTATAGTGTACTGCATGTAGGCTTCTAAAATCTGCTCCGTTTTGTGGTTCCCATCTTTTTCTTTTCTTTTCTTTTCTTTTCTGTTTTCCGGGAAAATGCTCTGATGGTTTGAGGCTTTGCTTTCCAGGAATGGTAGATTTGGAGTTCGGGGGTGTCGCATTCGTTAGGTGAGCTTCAGATCTGGTGAGCCTCAGCTTCATTTTTGTTTATTTTATTTTTTATGAATTTCGTTTTTCATTTTGCGTTTTCTGAGTTTTTTGGATCTCGTTTGTTCTAGGGTTTCCTAGTTGTTTTTCGTTTTTCGATTCTGATTTTCTTTATTATTGTTTTATTAAGCTACTGGAGCTATGAATTTGTGCCATTTTGTATTTTCTGTGCCTAAATGCAACAATTCAAATCCTCAATTCTTTGACTTGGATCTAATTAAATTTAGATCAAAAGGTCATAATTTTTAACCTGTTAATATAATGTGACAGGAATTTAAAGTTCAAATCTTTTAACTTGTTCACCTGAATTCTTTATTTTACTCGAGGAACTCTCAGGATTTGAAATCTTAGCACTTGAACACTAGCCCACTTTCCTTGATCTTGTGCTGGAACTGGTTATGTAAAGAAATTAGTGTTCGGTTAAATTTTTGGTGAAAAGAAGAAGGGAGTCTTTAGTATAGGGAATTTTGTAATGTTTTATAGTTCTTTGATTTAAAGGTGCTATTTTTGTTTTTAATTTCCAGATTAGATTCTGCAGTTTATTTCGGCGAGTCGATATATTTTTTTAATTATTGTAATTTTTTTTAAAATTTTTCCTTTTACTGAAGCTTTTGCTACAGTTGCCGGAATTCGTGCAAGAATGGGCAAGTCACCGGGGAAATGGATCAAGACTGTGCTGTTCGGGAAGAAGTCTTCAAAAAGCCATATTTCAAAAGGAAGAGAGGTATTACCAATTTGCATGGTTGCAGTTCTAAAAAATTTTGACTTGTATGTGCCAAGTTTTCTCTCAGACATTTATTCCGAGTTTGACGGTTGGAAAACTTGGTAAAGTTTTTAGTTTTCCACGCGCATACTATTGATTAATCAGCTATTCAATTTATTTATTTTTTAATGTTCTTGTGCACCACATGTAGAAAACCGCGAATGAGAGAGAGGTGGTGGTTGCAGCGAGGGCATCAGGAGCTGATTTTGTTTCAGTTCCTCCTGCTTCACATCCATTTCCTAGTACCACTGAAAGAAATGAAGGAATAGAATTGGAGAACAAGGAAGCAGAAAATATATATGATGATGAAGGAACACGTTTGCCAGGGAACCAAATTGCAGAGACACAGGGATCCGTGCCACAAGACGTACCAAGTGATCCCGAGCAAATTAGGAAAGAGCAAGCTGCAACTATTGTGCAGGCTACCTTTCGGGGTTATCTGGTAAATCTCTTGATAAACAATGCTTTATTTTTTAATTCATGCTGGTGTTGGTTACAGTTGTGATAGTGAAATATTTTACTTGTTGAATGATGTTGGGGTGTAGATCTTTTAAAAAGCATAACATTACCACCTAAAATTTTAGGAAAAAATTTTTTTACGTTTAATTGTCATCTTAGAGGTTTGCGTCCACCCACTTACTTCGAGTTCCAGGCAGACCCACATACACAAAACTCAATCGTATATGGTGTTAAGGCGCTGGGTCTGGCATACTTTGAGATATCAGACGATCTAGCATTTGTTTTATCTTCACAGAGACAAACATTTCGTCCTACTGAATAATCATCTAGTGGGTTTGCTTACGAAGAGCACGGCTCTGTTTCTAGACGTTTCTCGTTTTGTACTCTGAGACTTTTTTCTTGTTGCATTGTTATGATTATTTGCTTATAGATTGTTAAACGAGCTCTGATATGGATGTTGGTTTCTTTTTTTGTTTTTGTTTTTTGTTTTTTCAAGTTCTATAATTTCTCGTTGTATTTTTTATGAGATTATGTCAATACAATTTACTGATTTGGCTAATAATCTGAAGGCTCGCCGAGCATTCTGGGCCCTTAAAGGCATCATAAGGCTGCAAGCACTGATACGTGGGCACTTGGTTAGGAGACAAGCTGTTGCTACTTTGTGCAGTTTGCTGGGAATTGTCAAGTTTCAGGCACTAATTCGTGGAAGAGGGGTAAGAACTTCTGATGTTGGGCTTGAAGTGCAACAAAAATGCAGACTCAGTATGCCTCTGGTAAACATCCACGAGCTCTTCCTCTTTATGCTTCTTCTTTCCTTTCCCCCAAATGTGTCAGAGCTATGGCCAACATTGAATTTAAGTTTATCGGATGCAGTTATTCTACAGTATGCATGTAGTTCTTCTGGACTGGAAGCACATGTAAATTTGTGTCTGATGATAGATGGTCAGGATCGTTGAGAAATTGCCTAAGAATGGAGATTTCACGCTGATAAAAATTTTTTTATATTATGAGATGAGTTGAAATGAACCCTAAAGATTCTTGTTTAATTTTTCAGGATGGCAAGCTGGATCCTGTAAGGGTTAATTTTTCTTTGCAAATAACAAAGCTGTCAATAAATGCTTTCATTCGTAAGGTATGATCAGAATTTTGCTGTACTGTACCTGCTGCTACTATTTCTGTAAATTTATACTTATTCATTATTCTTCTCTGAGCAATTCATGGAGCTGTCCAAAGAACATAGATTACCATAACCTTGATATAAACATAGTCAATGCCTATTGAATTTACAATTGGTAATTTATTGCACAGTAATGGTGGTTTCTGATGCATGCAGCATTTGTTCTTAGATTATGGTTTTTATTGCTTATTGTTATCCATATAATGGTCGTATGGATTTTCTTCAGCAGTTTCTGTTGGGAAATAGTATTGAGCATTCAAGTCCTTGCTGATTTTTTGTTTTTGTTTTTTGATGAAGATACTGGTATTGTTTGTTTATGACTTGCAACTTTTTTAATGACGTGAATTTAGGGAGTATAGATCATCAAGCTGAGTCTAAACTCCATACACAGAATCTGCTGAGCGTGGTCACTGTGGAAGAAACTTTGTTTGTAGTAGATCATAAATATGTTTAAGAACCTTCTTTATAGGACTTGGGTGTTTAGTGTGGTTCGTTGGTTGAGAGACATTCAGTTAGAGTAGTGAGGCAGTTAGTGAATGAGATTGAGCTGTTAGTTAGAGATGTAGAATAAATAGGAGAATTAACAGTTAAGGGGTATTAGGCAGAAATTGGTAAATGGAAGTCTTGGTGATCCAAGCAAGGGAGATTTAGCAGAGTCACAATCGGTCAGCATTGAACTATGTTTTTGTTATTACCTAATTTTTCAATGAAGATTCAATTCAGTTTGCTCTTTGGGTTCACAAAGATGAAGAGTTTAGTAGCATGCTTTTGTCTGACGTAGCTAGGGGTTGGTCTCCTTTTCTGTAGATCCTGTATTTTGTTATGTTATGCTTTTTTGTATATTTTTATTTATTTTTGGTGGACGATTCCTTGTCCTCTGTTTCACCTGTACCTTTTTGACATTACTAAAGTCTTGTTTCTTCCCAAAAAAAAAAAAAAAAAAAAAAAATCAGTTCAGTTCTTGTGAAATTGGGTTAGAATCTTATCACTTGTATATTGAACTTGGTTCACCTGCAAACATTCATTTTTGTTTGTGGTAATTCTTTGCCTATTTATTTGTGACTGAACATTAAAATAGTATGCTTGCCAAATTCACATGAATATCTTGAAGGAATACATCCTTTTCCTCTACAATGGAGTAATAAAACAATTGGCTTGTAATTTTATTCCTGAATAAATAAAAACTTTGGTATGAGGCAATTTTGGACTATATCCATTCAAGAAACTCAGAGATTCATGTGCAATTGTCTGACAGTCAAATTTATTATTTTCAAATTCTTACAAAATTTGTTTGTGGTGGTTGGTTTGTTGCTTTAGCTTCTTGCTCCATCACCCAATATGATGCCTCTGCATGTGCATTATGAATTTGGGTATCCAAATTCTGTATCAAGCTGGCTGGAACGCTGGTCATCAACCCGCTTTTGGAAACCAGTTCCCCAACCGAAGAAGGTTCTGGACTCAAAATCTCAGAAAAAGCATGGTAATGGCCATATTGCAGAACCTCAAGCAAGCAGGTCAAAGCGAACTCGGAGACCATATTCTACAAGTCTTGAAAATGTCTCAGTGCAAGCAACTTCTGAAATTGAGAAACCCAAACGCAGTTTTAGAAAAGCTTCAAGCCATCCAGCAGAACCAGTGCCGGAAAATCCACAAATTGAGCTTGAGAAGGTTAAGCGAAACTTGAGAAAGGTTCATAACCCTGCAATAGATAACTCTGTCCCGTCAGAAGCTGAAGCTGAGAATCCACCAAAGCAGAGTCTTGAAAAGGATTTTAGCAGTTCAACTCAAGAAGGTTTGGAACAGTACATTAACACTGCTAGTGAGAAGGTAAAGAAAGAGCCAGTGTCCAATGAGAAGGTAAAGGAGAAGACTACATCCATTGAGAAGGTAAAGAAAGAGACCACAGCAATTGAGAAGGTAAAGAAAGAGACCACACCCAGTGAAAAGGTAAAGAAAGAGACGACATCCATTCTGCCTGAGGTAGAAGCAGTCCCCGAGCCAATAGTAACCAAAGAGGTTCCCGATTTATCATCTGGCGACCAACCTATAGCTGATGAAAAGCCTGTGGTAGAGAGCACTAGAAAAGAAGAAATTGTACCTGATGAGCAAGCTACAGTTGAATCACGGGTTTTAACAGAGAACACAAAGAAAGAGGAGAATGTTTCTGCTACCAATGGAGGGTTAGACCAGAAGGAAGACTTGACAAATGTCGACAACCAGAAATCGGGCAGGAAAGGTTCGACTCCAGCCAAACAAGAACGTGCAGAAAATGGCGTACAGAGCACTCCTCCATTGCCAAGCTATATGGCGGCAACTGAATCTGCAAAGGCGAAGCTGAAATTGCAAGGCTCCCCAAGATTTGATGAGGCAGAGAAAAATAACCTCAATCGTCGTCATTCTCTGCCTTCCTCCACAAACAGCAAAATCAGCTCACAGTCACCTCGAACACAGAGATTGGTCCAACCTGGTGGCAAGGGAGGGAAAAAAACGGATAGGTCTATTTCCTCCCGGGATGGGAATGGTATGATATTTCCATACTCAACTGTCGACTCTTGTTTCCCCGTGGAATTTGGATCATCTTGCTTAATTGCACTGCTTTATTAGATTCTGTGCTTACTAATAGAACTAACTCTATTTTGGCAGGAAAGGTAACCCAAGCAGAGTGGAGAAGGTGATTATTTTTGAGGGGCAAGTGAGTTTTCTGGCGCTCCTAAACAAAATGGCTTGTGTTCATTGGGATTTTTTTTTTTTTAAATTTATGTATTTGTGATTTATTTCTCAGTGTTTGTGAAAACTGTGACTGTGTTTATAGTTAGAGGGCTGTGTGGGGTCCAGAGCCCTTTTTTTTTTCCCCCCTTGATTTTCTTGAACTTTGGGTGTTTGTGAATTGTGAGTGAATGTACATCATAGGTTTCTAGTTTTTTAATTATCACGACACAATCTGCATCAAATTTCTAGCCGTGGTTGGTTTTGACAATTATTTCTGGCCGTTCATGGTTTTACTCTGTATAGTGTTCATCATTTTAAATGCACTTTTATTTCGTGGGTTGGTTTGCTATTGAACCACAATATATATATATTTTTATTTTTTTTCTTGGTGCTCCATCTCTTGTATACATTCTGGAGCTTTTTTTCAATATTTTTTTTTTGGTTGAACACCCTTTCCAACATCAAGAACAATAATGTAATATCCTACTACTGTCTTTTAATTATTTTTTTTAACAACTGCGATCGATGTATTTTTGATTTTTATGTTTTGAAATTACTCATAATCCAGAAGTTATGCTTATAGGATACAGAACATTAATATTCAAACTTGCATTTTTTTTTTGAAGAACACGTTACTCTTTCAAGCTACGTGCTGTCAAATGCTACTATATTTTTGTTATTACTGTGCTGTTATGCTAAATAGAATCATTGTCACACCCTAATTCCATTTAAGTATATAACTTTTCCTAATCCATAGAAGAGCTTCTCTTGTCTCACCGTCAGGTCAAAATCTTCTAAGTGGAGGGATTTAAATTCATGCTAGTGAGTTGTAAACACAGTTTTAACATCACAATAAGGTAGGAAAAAAAAAAAAAAAAACTACCTTTTATAATTTTTTATTTGTAAGTTCCACATTAAATTCAAGTTAATTAGCTTTTAGGTCAACCCATATAAGAATGCCAAATCTAGAGTGATAAAATAACAGCACAAAACGGTCAATTTAGTGGGTACGAAACTTTCTAAAACTTCTTGGGTTCTCTTTTAATATTATAATTATGGTTAGCGTTGTGTTCTCTCTCAATGTTATAGCTAATAAATACAACCTCTTAGTAATTTTTTTTATTTTTTACAACTGTCTTCATGATTGTAACATTTCTTTTAGCGAGACAACAAAATTAAAAAAATAAACGTTAGAATAAAGATTTGAATTTACTCCAAAACAAAAACAAAAAAAATCACCAACAATTACTATCAAATGAGTTGATTGGGATCGAGCACAACACCACGAACTATTCCTGCTCGGCATGAGAAATTCCTTTTTGAAGCTGCTGCTAACGAGGCTATTGGTTCAATGTTTGGTGGTATTGGCATTTCAGCCGAGTGGCCGGATATGCAGGGAGCACCAAACTCATCTTGCTTCCAATACACTTCCACCATGTTTCCTCTACGATTTTCTTCCGTTACCGTTCCGGGTATACCCACCAATGTAGCTCCAACAGGTACCTACATCACCATTACAACCGAGGAAAATAAATATGAAAGAGAAAAAGAAGCATATTAGTAAATGAATTGCAAATGAGTCCATTACTAATCAGTGAAAGTGTAAACGAAAAATGTTCATCCCCATTCGGGTTTGATTAGGATGGGGCGTTTATTTACATTTTTGCATACAAATTGCATTTAAATACAATACAATTTTCATCCAAATGTAAAAGTTTTACATTTAAATACAATGCTTTTCAACAATACCTCAAATGCATTTACTATTCTAAAATATTTTGAAAATAAATATTTTTCCCATTCACATTATATTCTCTCTCCATTTCATTTTTTCTATCTACTGTTACCAATCACATTAACTTTTCAACATTAAAATATAATTCAAATACTTTTCATCAAAACATATATTGTATTCAAATACAAAGCAAATATTTTTCATCCATATATAAAATGCATTGTTTATAGTTTTGCGTTCAAATTCCGTTTAAACACAAATTTTTATCCAAACGCAAAAGTTTTTTGTTTAAATAAAATGCTTTTCAACAGTGTCTCAAGTACATTTACTATTTCAAAATATTTTGAAATAATTTTTTTTCCATTTATATCATATTCTCTCTCCATCTCACTTTTTTTAATCTATTTTTACCAATCACATTAACTTTTCAACACTAAAATACAATTCAAATACTTTTCATCCAAACACATATTGTATTCAAATACAAAGTAAATACTTTTCATCCATAAACAAAATGCATTGTTTACATTTTTGCATTTAAATTATGTTTAAATACAATATAATTTTTATTCAAATGCAAAAGTTTTGAGTTTAAATACAATACTTTTTAACAGTGCCTCAAGTACATTTACTATTCCAAAATATTTTGAAAATAATTTTTTTCCTATTCACATCATATTCTTCCTCCATCTAACTTTTTTTTTTGTCTATTTTTACCAATCACATCAACTTTTTAACACTAAAATACAATTTAAATACTTTTTATTCAAATACATATTGTATTCAAATACAAAGTAAATACTTTTCATCTACATACAAAATGCATTATTTACAGTTTTGCATTCATATTGCGTTTAAACACAATACAATTTTCATGCAAACGCAAAAGTTTTGCGCTTAAATACAATGTTTTTCAACAGTGTCTCAAATACATTTATCATTCTAAAATATTTTGAAAATAATTTATTTTCCTATTCACATCATATTTTCTCTCCATTTCATTTTTTTTATCTACTTTTACTAATCACATCAACTTTTAAACATTAAAATATAATTCAAATACTTTTCATCTAAACACATATTTTAATCAAATACAAGCAAATGCTTTTCATCCAAATACAAAATACATTCAATATATTACGTTTAAATACAATATAAATACGATACGTTTACAAAATGTCCTGTAAAAATACTCATATCTTAACAGGACATATGTTAAAAGGAAGATGGCCATAAATGTCATTGCACATGGGTTTTTCTTTTCGTATGTTCCCAATTGCGATTGTCATCGAGGCAATCAATAAATAACATTAACTGATTCATGTCTTGCTTGAGCATACTTTCCTAATCATTGATTAATGTATACCTTACATTGATAGTCAACGGACCAAGGAGTTATAATTGTCGTTGTCGTACAGTAAATAATAAATTCATGGTAGTCTCTTTATTTTATTTGATTTTTCTATTTTATCAGGTGGGGGATTTGGTCTTGGACGTGGCTATTACAGGTCAATGTGGAAATTTTTTCATCTAAGCTGTGCATCTAAATTTCTATGTATCTATACATATATAAGAAGTGTGAATAAAACTGCTG
This sequence comes from Antiaris toxicaria, assembly GCA_035233585.1. Taxonomy (NCBI): domain Eukaryota; kingdom Viridiplantae; phylum Streptophyta; class Magnoliopsida; order Rosales; family Moraceae; genus Antiaris; species Antiaris toxicaria. The sequence continues at coordinate 8,575,955 of CP141155.1, forward strand.
TGCAGCTTATTTTCGTTCTTTTTAATTTATTTTTTGGTCCTTTAGTTTTCTTTATTTTGTTTTCTTTCAGTCTATTTTTTATTTTATTTTTCATTTTAGTCCTTTTTGTTTTTTTTTGTTCTTCTTTTTTTTTTCTTTTGGCCCGTACTTTTATTTTAAATTTTAGTTCTTTTTCTATATTGGTCAATTTTTTACATTTTAGTTCTTTTATCTTTTTGGTCTTTTTTTTCGTGCCTCTCTCTCTCTCTTACCAGGTCCTTTGTTGGTTTTTTAGTTAATGTTTTTATATGTTTCTTTAACTTATTATTTTATTCTCCTATTTAGATATTTTTTTTCAAATATGCCCAAATTTTTTTTTTTTACAATTTAGCCATTTTTTCATATTGATCAAATTTTTCCAATTTAGTATTTTTTATCTTTTTGATAAATTTTTTCATGTCTCTTTTTTTTAACTTTCTAGTTCTTTGTTATTACTTATATATTTTTTTGGTCTATTGTTTTAACTTGTTAATTTGATTTTTCCTATTTAGATAAATTTTTTTCAAATATATCCAACTTGTGCATAGCCCATGCTTTGGACTAGTATATATATAACAATTGAAATATAAATATATAGAAGCTCAAGCTGTGCTTACTTCAACTGACAATCCAGATGTTAAGTTGAGTGTGACCCATCTCCCTTCAGCTAGGGCATTTTTTAGCTCTGCACGCCGTGCAATGCTCAAGAAAACCTCTTCAAGACTCGAAAAACTTATCTGAATGTCAGCTATGCCAAATTCGCTTTCTCTGTTTTGTAGCTCCTCAAAACAATCCTATGTTCAAAAATGTCAATTTAGAAAGAAAAATGAAAAAATGTTAAAAAAAAAAAGAAATTACAAAGTTAGTAACTTTTTTTTAAGCATTAGTTATATACTCAATGTAGAATATACCAAATTACCAATTACCAATTACCAAATGATATAACAAGATGATTGGATGAAGAATTTTATGTAAACAAACTTAAAAGGAAAGGATATAGTTATAACATGCTATATCACGTCATATTATGAAGTGTATACCAATTTAATTAGAATTGATAAAAATATGACAGTTTAAAACTGTTCTGTACTAACAAGATACCGTTTTATTTTTTTGTTCCCTGTCACAACAATCTGTCAATTAGATTAGTTGAAAAAATAAAGTCGTTAACTTTTTTATTTTATTTTATTTTATTTTTTGTGAAATGCATATAGTAGTAAACATTAATTTTTAATGTACGTGGGGGTTTCTAGTCGGGTGCCTCTCTTTTCACCCGCAAAGCTAGCCCAAATAAAGTTGTTAATTCAAGGTTCTACTGAAAATTTGAACTCCTCTTTCTTATCAACACAAGTACAAGTGTATAACAGAGAGCAAAAAATAAGTTCAAAAAAAAAAAAAGGGAAAGTTTGACACAAAGTAGAAGGGTGATGATATGCTAACCGGAAAAAGCACTTCTCTATTACGAGGAATGGCATAAGTCAAAAAATTCTTGTTCTCTTCTTTTGGTTCAACATCTAAACGCTGTAACCAAAAAAAAAAAAAAAAAAACCCACATTAGAAACTGAACTTTAATTAAAAAAAAAAAAAAAGAAAGAAAGTGCAGAGAATTATTCAAATAACTTATTCAACATACAATTTTGAAGAACCGCTTCACAGCCTCATGATTATTGGTAACAACTGCTTTTATGTCCACAGGATTTTGTCTGTTGGAGCTTTTGACAAAACTCACATGAACAACAAAACCAGTCCCGAACCGCGTCTTCAATCTGCTCGAGTTCCCAATACATTGGAGCTTGCCATTGGCCATGATTCCTATCCGGTCGCTTAGAATGTCGGCTTCTTCCATTGAGTGTGTTGTCAGGACTATCGCTCGCCCTTTCTTTGCTTTCAGTAAGATGTCCCACACATGTCTTCTTGTTATTGGATCCATACCAGTTGTCTGCAGATCATAGTGTAAATAAATTACATAACTTGCAGTACAAGTAACCGAAACATGTGAAGGGAAAGAGGTGTTTTGATCTGCTTACGGGTTCGTCTAAGAAGAGCAATTTTGGATTGCCGATAAGGGCTATTGCAAGGCTGAGACGACGTCTCATTCCTCCGCTGTAACTGCCGGCTCTCCTCTGGGCTGCCTCAGTTAGCCTCACTTCCTCTAAAGAATTTTGAACAGCCTGGATTTTACTTCACTTAGAGGTAATTTATCTCGAGTAAATTGCGGATGACAAAACATTAATTTTTTTCTCAATTATAGAGAGAGAGAGCATGTCCAAACTAGTTCAATATATGTGTTACAAGTATGTGAAGGAACCTTTCAATTTTTGTGTATTACGTACAGATTGTATTGAAGCTCGGGGTAAGCCCTTAATACTGGCAAAAAGTTCGAGATGCTCTTGCCCGGACAGTGCATCCCAAAGAATATCAAACTACAAATACAAAAACATAAAAGAAGTGTTGGTTTCAAATTTTGGACTACAGGTGAAATTGAAAATGACTAGAGAGAGAGAGAGAGAGAGAGAGAGAGAGAGAGAGAGAGAGAGAGAGCATATCACCTGGTGACAAACTCCTATCAATTTTCGGATTCTCGATATGTCAACAGAGCATTGTACAGAATTCCCATAGACCAATGCTATTAAGGCAGACCATAAAACCAGAAAAGGGATATGGAGAATAATAAGACTACACTCCTAAACTATTTGGTCGGTATTTGGACTGACGAACTTGAATATAACAAGCATCTTACCGTCACCGCTAGTGGCTGATGTTATTCCAGTCAAACAATAGATTAATGAAGTTTTCCCTGCACCACTGGTACCAAGTAGACAAAATAACTGATCCCTCGCAAAATTCACCCACAATCCCTGAAGATCATATGCAGTAACTGCACGTTAAGACATCACTTCAACAGAAGAAGCCCCAAAACATACAACATAGCACGTATGCTCTCTCATGATGAGGTGTAAAAACTAGGCGTGAACAAAAACCCAACCCACTCAATTTACCCGATCAGATTTTAATTGGATAAGTTAATTTATTACATTTAGTTACTTGGATGGATAAAAAAAAATGTCAATCTACCCAATCTTTATTCAGTGGATTAAAAAAATTTTCAAAACCTACCAAATCCAGCTAACATTCACCCACATATTTTTTTTCTTTTTTTACTAAATGATATTTACCTTTAAGGGGGTATTTGGGAGAGGAGGTTGGAGACGTTATTTTTGGGTTGGAAAAAGTTGTTTTAGAAAATGTGTTTGGGAGAAAAAACTGTTTGGGGTGAAAAAATAAAAAATTTTAAAAATTTTTTTAGAAAAAAAAACATCAATAAGGATAGTGTTTCGTTCCTTTCAAAATTCTATGCAATTTAAAAACAAAATTTTCTCATTTGGATTTGTATACACAAAGTTATGAACTTTTAAAGTTTGAAGTTTACTGTAGCGTTTTGAAGATGTAAATACTGAAAAGTGGTAAAGTTTTAGAAAAAAGTTAGTTTTGGATGTCTGGAAAACGCAATCCAAACACTCCTTAAGTGTTTTTTAAATTATTTGAATATATAGAATGCATTACTTAATATTCAATATCAATATAATTTTAGATAATTTTATGAAAAATACCGGTAATTATTTTAGTATTCTTATTTTTTTTTATGATTCTTATAACTTATATTTATTTTATATTTGACTATTAATAACCAGTATTTTTCCCCCTTATATCAAACTACAAATACAAGGATAAATAAATAACTAATTTTTGACTATTAATAAATACTGGTTATCATACCAGATAGAATTTATTTGAAAATTATCATGAGTCTATTTTTTTTCTCTCTTAAATTTCATTTATCGTTGAATTTTTAATATCATTTATTATTATTTTTTAATAAAATACACAACCCACCCGATCTTAATTGGGTGGGTTGATTTCTTAAATTGGATTGATTGGATAGGTAAAAAATATTTTCAATTCACAAAATTACAAAAACTTACTCAACTTACTCTATATTTACCCCTAATAAAAACTAGATTATGATCATGACACATTCAAAAAGGCTAGATTTAAAAAGCAGTTAAAGAACATGTTTTCTTCACCTTTAGAGCCTGGTAAGGTGGGATTTTCTTAAATTTGAAGCAACCAATGTTCGTGCTAGCAGGATAGGTCTTCACAAGGCCGCGTATCTGAACTGCGATTTTTTTATCGTCTAGACCTTCTTTAATCTGTTGCTTTATGATGTTCTCCTCTTCAAGGACATCTTTGTCATCCGGAGGATTGAGCTCCTCCGATGGGAGTGAATCTATGCAAATACAAACGGCACCCGCTATGAAGAGAGAGGCGAAAACTGTGTGAAGTCCTAAAAACTGCTAAACTGGCTTTTCCAAAAAGTACCATTTACGTGTCATAGTCAATTTACCTTGCTCTTTGTTCCCAGCTCTTCCTGTCCAATATCTAGAGTTCAAAAAGTAAAAGGCCGATTTCCTTACACCATATTCATCCGGGAGAACGTTATCCAAGTAGATTGCCAATACAGACCAGAGAAAGAATGTGGCCACAAACCATCGAAAAATATCACTCTGTAGAGCATAAATTTTTAAGACATGTATCAAAAAGTAGAACAAGAACTTGTTAAATAGAGATTTTGCCAAATTTTTCTACATACAATTGTTATCAGACACTCGGCGTCATTTGGTGCACATTCTGAAATTCTACTCCAGCTGATTCCAACATCTTGGGAACTAGAAGTTGCATCAGAAAGCAGCCATAGAGCTTTGGTGAGAAGATTAGGGGGGAAGAATGACCAACCCGTTTGAAACCTTTTCGAGAAGCGGTGACTGTAGGGAAAATTTAGTGTTCCGACAAGCTGCAGAGACAAAAATGGAATGTGGTGTCACTAATGTGATATCTAAACTCCTTTTCTTTTATGAAAGTGGAATAAGGGGAAATCCTGCCTCGGTCATTGAGCCAATAATAAAGATCGAGAAACCGACAGTTGAAGATGATGATGACTTGCTCATGAAGGCTGACAGCATGAAGCCAAAGGCAAGCTGTGATCAATTGTTAGAGAAATTTATTAAGGGTTGGTCAGCTACCTTTATTGGAACAACAAGGCTTGGTAAGAGTCTTCACCATGTTGAATTGGAATAGGAAGAACACAAGAAATACAACTGCAAAGCTGTTGTTCAAGAAGAGGTTAAACCCGAAAAGCATTCCGAAAATAACTATGAAAAATGATGATAGAAGTGTAAGAATTCCCTCCCATGTGAACCATGATAACCAGTATGCAGACTCATAAAGGCCCATCATATTCATTGCCTGCAAGATCAAAAGTTTCCAAGTGAAAATTCGACTTTCACAATTTAAGAGAATCTTCAATGCAGTGTCAAATTAATATGCCAATGTTAAATTTTGGCATTTGAGTAAAAAAAAGTACTCTTAGATACAGTGTTATTTTTGGTACCAAATTTGGTCAGTCTTCACACCAAATTTAGCACACTTGTGTGGAATTTAGTACAAAAATTAGCACTGCATTATAAAGTGGTTTTTATTTTCCCACCCAATGTAATTATTGACAAAAAATTTGGCATTGCATTTGAGATGCTCTAAATGGTTAGATTCAAATATTTGTCCTTTTGAGCTGATACCAGCCGAAGTTTTAGCTCTTTCTCTGCCACCAAAGAGCTCATTTGAAGCACAAAAGTGAAAATCGCTGTAGCAAGGAAAAACGGCGGTCCAAGTATAGTTATAGCAGATGTGATTTCCACCTTTGGATGTGCAAATTCCTTGAGAGTAACAAGCCAGCTAAAGTTTGGAACTGAACATGAGAAAACTCATCAGTAATAAGAAACATGTCTCGACTAGTGCAGAGAAATAGCGGCGAAAGCTTTTCTTACACGAAACGGAAAAAATTTAAGTACCGCCAATGAGAGACCTAGCGATTTCTCGCTCCGCAGCAATCTGAAGTGGGATTTGAAACTCCAATGTTGGGTCTTCAAAAAATCCTCTCTTTGCAAGGGGAGTTGAATTGGTCTGAATGCCATAACTGATCACGGTGGCATTTATTTCGGCAAAATGCAAAGCTCCCGGAGTGCACATGGGATTAGTATACAGCCATTCGTCCACTTCCGATGCTGTTCCAAATGACTTTACCTGCAGATTAACAAAGCTCGCGCCGAATCAGCTTTTAATATTATCTTTTCCTGTACATTCCAAAATTTCCAGTTAAAATATTTTTATGAAACTAGGTGCAGTGGGCGGTTTTAGCCACCTCTTTAAAAATGTTTCCTTTTAAAGAAAGGGTCAATTAGATCTAGTCAAACGACCAATAAATATTATTTAACATTGATTGATATCGGTCAATCTAAAGTAAATTATTGATCGATCATTTTTAAGATAACAGTCATTTTCTTTATTTAATAAAACTTGAGACATTTATCAAAACAATGTTTAAAAATACAATTTTCCCACATTTCGTTATTTATTATGACATAGAGTTCATCACACTTTCTCATTGTACTACCCGTAATTGAAAAAAAAAAAAAAAGGAAAATCGGCCGTGATTTTGATTACGACAAATGATTTCTTTAATTCTTTGTTCTACAAACCTTGTTGGAAGGAATCTCTCTCCCAGGATTATTAGCCATGATCGCAGTAACAATGCTCCGAACCCGAGCACTCCCATTTCCGCTCCAAACAAAGTCATAGCAAGGAAGCCTAACGTACAACTTCTCCTCACAAGGCGGGATCGGAGGGGACACCATAGGCCGAGGCTCCACAACATTCCTATGAGACGTCGATGAAGAGTAGCGAGCATCCATGGCCTTCTGAGTTCCGTAAATGATGGCGACAAAGAAGAAGGACGCGAAGAGCTGGAGAAAAGTAGCCTTCTTGTTCCGCCATGAAAGCAAGCAATTCTTCCAGAACAAAGCCTTGTATTGTTGCAGTAGTAAAGGAAAACCGCTCTTCAACTTCATGGCTAATTTAGATAATTAGTATTCGATTAGTCAATACCGGGAGTTATATATAAGAGAAATTAAATCTCAAATTAATATGTCTAAGTTTAGTACAGCTGTAATGCATTAGGACTGAATTTAATCTTAGGACAAAAGTTGTTTGGTTGATTAGTTGGTACGTCTAGAGGATATTATCGAGGTGGTAATATGTGGCCCAAGAAAAGTGCTTCTAAAATTACAAACAGATAATGTTTTCAGTTTGACGTGGGAAACATCGTTTCGTAATTGGCTACATCCCCAAGACGATAAAGCTCTTGCTTGTAATTTTGGAATGTACCCGAAATATATTCGACCAATTTTTTTAACGCTAGTGGTTTCCTTGTGGAGCATTCTAGTGGTTTGTTGCGGCCGAGTTAGAAAAATTTTTTTTAGTAGAGACACTATGATCAAAATTTATAATATGGATGGATTTTATATATTTTAATTATTGAGGGGTAGTGTAATTAGAAATTTTCTTGTTTTGAAAAATTTAAAGAACAAAAATCAAATTTCAAAAAATCAAGTGGGGGATTCATAGGAGAGCAGCTTTGCCATTGTCGGCCATGGGACTATGTAACAACCCATGCGTTAAAGCTTCATTGGACTTAAGAACCTCCTAAAGGTGAGACTTAGGGTTCGAGCTAGGGATGTGATAAAAAGCCTTGAGAGGGTGAGTCCCAAAGAGGATAGTATATTTGGTAACGTATATTTGTATAAGAGATAAGAAGTCCGTAGGGGTGAGCCCAATAGAGCCTTGATGCATGAGTCGTTCCATGCCCTTTCTTTTTTCTTGTGAATGTCGTCCTTGCACTTAAGTGCCCTCTACCTTATCCCTTTTCTTTTGACAATTGTTGTCCTTGCACCCAAGTGTTTTGCCTTCACCCTCCTCTTTTGACGATTGTCATTCCTACCCCTAAGCGCCCTCTGTCGCCTCCCTTCTCTGGTTCTCTTATGCCCCGACATCTTTGAAGATTTTTATCCATATTTTTTATTTTATTTTTCTATAGATTAAAAAAAGAAAAAAGAAAAAAAATTATTTACTCAAGTATTATTTTATATTTATATAGATTAAAAAAAAAAGAAAAGAAAGAAGAAAAGAAGAAAGGAAGAAAAAAAAATTATTTATTCAAGTTTCTTTTATTATAGTCTCTTATCGGAGATCCATCTTGCGGGGACTTATTAGAAAAGTTAGTATTAATATTAGGAAAAGTTATTATTTTGTATATAATTATATTTATCAAGAAATTTGTATTTTTTGTAATTTAAAATATTTCTTAATTTTAGAAGATTTGTCAATATTGGGAAACTTACCAGATTTTGTATATAATATAACTTGTATTTATCTAAAAGCCCATTTATAATGTTTCTCACTAGCTATTTTTTTTTCTTGTTCCTAGTCCGTAAATATAGACACATTCACGTTAAAAATTATTGTGTTTTCTCCTCTTTTTCTCTCTCTTTATTTCAATTATTATTTTCTTATTTAATTTTTATTATCGGTCTAGTAATGCAAAGAAAATGAAAAATGGCATTTGGCTTCTTTGCTTCCTAAATATTTTTCACTTTGATGATGGAATATTTTTTAAATTTTAGGGGGTGTTTGGGAGGCATTTTGAAGACATATTATGGACTTTTTTTTGGTTTTTTTTTTTTTTCAGTTTGTAACCATTTTTTACTATTTATATATCTAAAACTTTAAAAATCCATAATTTTGTATATACAAGTCCAAATGAGATAATTTTATGAAAAAAAATTATATAAAATTTCTAGAGAAACGAAAGAAGATCTATGTTGATATTTTTTTTAAATATATTTTTAAAATTTTATACTTTTTCATTTTAAACAGTTTTTTTTTCAAACATGTTTTTTAAAATTCACTTTTCTCTAATTTTTAAAACACACATGTAGAACCTTCTCAAGCTGCCCTTCATATTTGATAAATTACCTTTTAAATGTAATAATTTGTAACAGAACACTTTAACTTGGAAAGTTGGTTTATAAATTATTGCTGTCCTTTTTGGCAAAAAGATTTTATGTCATTTATGTAGAAGAAAATGACAAGTGGCAATCTTTGAATTTTCTATTTTTTATAGAAAAAACTCACTAGCTAACTGCAAAAAAAAAAAAAAATTTATTATTCAGCTGTTATACATATAATTTAATAGTTAACTTTATATATACTTGACTTTATCATAACTTATACGACTGATTCTATAGTGGGGGAAGGTTGCTTTTCCCCACCCATAGAGTAAAATTCAATAGCTGTTGCTACTTAAATTATCCATGGGTCCCATAATTTAAAGTGTCTTTCGTTTTGATCAAATGTTTCTTCATTATTCCTTTAAGCTTTTTCCTCCAATAATTGTGCTACTCCATTTGTTCAGAACAGAATCCTTATACTTTAGGTCTGTCGCCACATCATAGAAGAAGAGAAAGTTTAAATCATCTTTTTCATCACCAGCTACTTTGGCAGTAGCTGCAGTGCAAACAGGTTACTTTGGAGCTTGCTGTTGGGAGATGACAGTGAATATGAGTGGTTTGCATATGGGTTCGCCTAGTTAGAAACTTTGAAAACCACAAAAATTTGCGATCATCCTCCATAAATTTGAAAAGAAAAAACCACAAATTTCATTAAAAAAAAAAAAGAATGATGAATAGGCTTCTAGCAAAATAAAAAATGAATTATAAATAGGCCAAATTCAAAGAAAATTAAATGATAAATAGGCAAAAAAACCCACAAAATAAATAAATAATAAGCAAAATGCAATGTCTTTACATTGCCATGGGTGAGGATGGGGATATTGCACTTTCTGTCACAGGGGTTGGACTCTCGTTGCTGTAGACAGAGGAAGGTGGGCAGTTGTCGGAGGTGGTGGTGAAACCACAAAGCCACCTATTTTGAGGACATATATATATTTGCTTTCATTTTTCTTTGTAACTTTTGAGAAGTAAAAATAATCGTTGTTCTGGAATTACATAATGAAGGAATACACATATTTATAATAGAAATTAGTCACCAGTTCTAAAATAAGAAAAAACTAAATATAGTAGAAAACAAGGGAATTGCTCAATGTAATCTAAAACGCTAACTTCATATTTTATTTAAAGAAAAAAATCAACATCCTAACTACTTCTTAAAACTTCGACAGTCTTTGATATTGAATCCTTTATAATAGGTTTTATTTTTGACCCTTGCACTAGTGATCTTGTAAACAACATAGATTTAATTGGATGGTGGAGAATTTGCACACCATCTATGGGATAAAAAAAAATAAAAAACCTTACCTGATAGTAGAAGTCTCCAAGTTATATTATTCATTCTTAATTTATTTACATAAATAGGCACACTTAGTTCACAAATTTCCTCTTTCTCTTCTCCTAATAATTACTTTTAGTGACCCGATTGGGATTAAGCACAACTCCATGAACAATTCCTTCTTGGCTTGAGAAATTCTTGTATGAAATATGTGCTAATGGTGTCATTGTTTCAAGGCTTGTACGAGAGAAAACTGGAATCTTTATTTGAGAAATTTGAAAGGATGGGTAAAAGTTACTAGTAAAAGTGAAAAAAAAAAAAAGGATAAAAATACTGTTACAATCCAATCTCTCCCTTATACTAGCCCTCAGTGTTCAGAAGGTATTGGAGTTTCATCATCAGAATGGTTCCATCACAATATCTCATTAGCTTTGAAGTCTTCAGATTCGGTTCATGAAAACTTCTTCAAGGGTTGTCAAACCGAGTATGTCTGCTATGCCTAGCTGACGCTTCCTATCTTGGAGCTCAGCAAAAAAATTCTATTCAAAATTGGCATGAAAATTGTGAGAAAAATTATATAAAGCCAAACAAGGAAATAAGACTGCGGGCATTCTTCGGTTTGATTTTTGAGATTTGATTTTTTTTTTCAACTTAATCCGATGGGCATACATTTCTAATTGAAGACATAAGTAACATGGAATTACCCTTAAAAAATAAAGAGATAGTTTTTTGTTTTCTGTACCAAAAGAGGAACATAGAAAATGTATATGAGAAATAGAAACTGTATGTAAAAAAAAAAAAGGATATTGGAGGACAACATAATAAATAAATAAATGAATTGTAAATGGAGAAGAATATAACTTGATTGACTCCTTATATTAAGAACAATTGAATTTCTTCTGTAATTAAATTATTTTATGCACTACATTAGCGACTAGAAAGCCTATTGAAGCGTAGATTTTCTTCCGCTTCGTTTATCCCTCTTGGATTCTTCTTTTACAAATAAATAATACCTTAAAATTCTCGGTAGATAATTAGTTATTAACTTATTATTTCCTCTAAAAGTATTTTAAAAAATGCTCTAAACGTTTGAATCCGAAAAACATATAATTACTAATTAGCATCTTTCTGGAAATGCAATTCAGATTCACCAAGATTTTATTTTTTGAGGTTCATTTTACCATAATTGCGTGAAGTCCTTATATTTTAATTAATTTCAATACTAGAAAGTGTATAACACCTTAATCTGAAAAATAAATAGAATGTGATTAAAATTAATTTGGCAACTGACTTTATTATAGGATATAAAGATCGAACCTTTTCACTCTAAGTTCAAAGAAAAAAAAAAAAAGAAAAAAGGAGGCAAGTGAAAAATATGCTTACCGATAAAAGAGCCTCTCTATCACGAGGAATGACGAAAGTCAAAAAGGATTTATTCTCCGTCTTTGGCAGAACATCAAATTTCTCTCAAGAAAATACTCCCCAAATTTAGAAAGAAAACAACCTTTCATTTGTAAAAGAATAAACTTTCATCTGACTCACATATATGTCAAATTAAATTGTTATTTTAGCACGTAACTTGGAATCATTGGAGCAACATGATAAAGAAGAAGAGCATTGAGATATCATAGGCAAATCTGGCATGTGACTACGCATAGAAACTACCTTTTAATATTACAAAACTGTTATACTATCATATGATAATTTATGGGGTTATTTTCATAAATAGCTATGAATTATAGACATTTATTTAAATTGACCTCTCTTAGTTCGAGACTTGTTATTGTACACTAGATTTATAGAATTTTACAATTTTAGTTGAAGTTTGAATTTCACAAAATGTTAATAGAGAAATTATTTTTATAAATAGTCCATGAATTATAGACCTTTATTCAAGTTGGTCTATATATATTTGTTCCAAATTGTCCGAAACACTTTTTGATATATAGAAAATTATTAAAAATGTTCTTTTCATTTTAATTTAATAAAAGGGGTATTTTAAATGCCCTTCTATTTCTAATTTAACGAAGCATTTTAAATGATTATTTATATATTAAGGAGCACAATGATTGATTCCAAAAAAATAGAGCCAAGTTGAACAGAGATCTATAATTTAGGGACAGTTTATGAAAATGATCCTAATTTATATTTCCATTGTACATGCATCAGTAATGGTGATAAATAAAAATGTTCAAAACATTGCCAAGCAATCATAAACTCAAATGCAACTTATATATGATCCAAATGGACGCGAAAAGTCCACTTACTTACTTGTTCAAAGAGCTGCTTGACACCCTCATGATGAGCTTTAGGGGTTTGTGCAATGGAACCACCATTGAAAACCACGCTAGCAATAAAACCAGCCCCGAACCGTTTCTTCAATCTGATCGAAGTCCCTACACATCGGAGCTTACCCTTAGCCATTATTCCTATCCTGTCACCTAATATGTCGGCTTCTTCCATCGAGTGTGTTGTCAGGACTATTGCACGCTCTTTCTTCGCATCCTCTATGATGTCTTAAACATGCCTTCTTGTTGTTGGATCCATACCCGTTGTCTGCACATCAGCGTAAATCAAATAACTTGCAGATCAAGTAACTAAAATATAGGATCCAAAAGTGTACTTCTAGTCTTCATACAGGTTCGTCTAGGATGACCAACTTGGGATCACTAATGAGGGCCATTGCGACACTAAGGCGGCGTTTCATTCCTCCACTGTACTCGGAAGCTCTCACTTTGGCTGCCTCGGTGAGTTTTGTGTCTGCTAATAACTTTCCAATAACCTGTTTTACAGCAATAAATAATATTAGATGGTGAAAGCTGCTTAGGTTTAAGCTTTTGCAAGTAACACTTGAAAAAAAAAAAAAAAATAGAGACAGAGAAAATAGACCAATTCGGTTTTGCATAGCGACGTGCGGATTCTCTTGATGCTGGATTTACACCCTCAATACTGGCAAAGAGATAGAGGTGTTCTTCCCCAGTTAATAAGTCCCAAAGAACATCAAACTACGATTAAAACAGACACAATAGAAAGAAGGGTGGTCATATTTTCTCAATTCTTGTTAAGATACGCCGAATTTCATATTGTCAAGATGCCCATTTTACAAATTCTAGTACAAAGAGCAGAAAGAGCTGATGATCACCTGAGGACAAACTCCGATCAGTCTTTGGATATTGGACAAGCCAATGGAGCTTCGTACAGAGTACCCGTAAATCAATGCTGTTAACAAATTATATTCAGTTTTTAATACCTACAAGAATGAACACTCTTTAAAGTGATCATAGTATTGGTCAAACACTTCTGAGTTGGCTACACAAAAAAATGTTACCATCTCCACCAGACACCGGTGTGATTCCAGTCAAACAATCGATTGTCGTGGTCTTCCCCGCTCCGTTTGGTCCAAGGAGACAAAATAGTTGATCCTTTACAATGTTCAGCCATAGGCCCTGGATAATAAATCATGCCGGCAAAAAATTAAAGGCGGTACCTTTTAGGTCCCATCATAGCCAGATTGGTTACCACATAAACTTCTAATGTGGAGATCCTGATGTTCCACCATGAGAAAAAGAATAGTAGTAATTATTGGTTTAATTACAAGATAAAGTCCTTTAAGTTTCAATGGCGAGCCACAAGCTATAACTATTTGACAATTGCCTCAAACTATAGCCTTTTTTTTTTTTTTTTGGAATCTTCTTTAAACACCTTGAGAGCATGGTAAGGTGGAATTTTCTTGCATTTACCGCAAGTAGTGATCAAGTCTATGGTCCTAGGATAGGTCTTGGAAAGGCCACGAATCTGAACAGCAATGTTTGGATCCCTTATGTTCTCCCTAGTTTGTTGTTTTACGATCTCTTCCTCTTTCTCGACGTCTCCGTCTTCGGGAGGAACATGCTCCTCATGATCGGGGTTTGAAATTTTGCAACTACAAATGCCACCATCTGGGAACAGGAAGGAGTTTATTTAGTATTCCTATTAATTAGTAGGCACCAACCTTGAAAGGTAAATTAACAATGAGTAAAACTGGAGCTACTCAGAAATTAAAAAGGTAAAAAAAAAAAAAAATGAACATTCTGCTGAGCAATACCGGGAGAAAAATTCTAGAATATTTTCTTAGCAGTAACTAAGGATCTCAACTCTTGTACTAATTTTTTATTAACAAATAATGTAATACATGAGTGAGCAGTAGTCTACAGACAGAAAATTATACTACTAACTAGACATTCTTTTCCTATATCTACCGTTACAAATGTTAGATCACACTACATAAATTCCACTATCATTTTTAAAAAACGGTAGTGGAAAGTATGTCAAAAACGTAGCACAAAGATATAGTTCGAAAACAATTGTGGAATCAATTTGTCAAAATCCTCTTTTTATGCACAACCCTAGCCCTCATTTTATAGAAACTGAAATTATAGCAGAAAACAACCCCTCCACCTCCGTTCATCTCTACCATATTTATCATTTTATCTACTCATTTTTTTTTTTTTGTAAGTGGTCATTAATTTTTTTTTGATTATTTTTACCTTATTATTGTCATTATAGTTTTTTTTTTGATAAAATTGCTTGATTTTGTTGTATAACGGGCATTTGTTTAATGCTTAAGTATTTGTTTGATTCTAAAAACTTGAAATTATTGAATATTATGATATTTTGTTTTAGGGGTTGCATATGGATAGAAAATGAATGTGGCTTAATAAATTGAATAAAAAATATGAAAATGGTGTTGAAGAATTTTTTTCATTCGTCAAAACTCATATAAAAGGTAATAAGATTTGTTGTCCTTGTGTCGAATGTGGAAACCATATATTTTGTTCAATTGATAAGGTTAGATCACATATGCATGCATATGTGAAGGTGATAAGATTTGTTGTTCTTGTGTCGAATGTGGAAATCATATATTTTGTTCAATTGATGAGGTTAGATAATGTTTGTGTGACCAAACATGGTATCTACAAGGTAAAGCTTATTTCAATAGTAATAAAAAATCAACGAGTAAAGAAAAAGATTCTATTGTTGAGGAAGATGTGGGTAATAATATATTTGATATTGTAAATGATTTGGAAGAACACTTTGTGCTCTGTCTCGAGTTATTTGAAGTAATGATGAATGATACTAAGATGCCTTTGTATAATGAGTGTACAAAATATACAAAATTATCGGTGTTGATTAAATTATGGAACATGTAGGTGTCAGGAGGGTGGACAAATTCTAGTTTCATGTCTCTTTTTGAATTTATAAGAGATGTTCTACTAGATGGTAAAAAAGTATCACCAGGTATGTATGAAGCCAAGAAGACATTGAGTACTTTAGGAATGGAATATGAAAAGATACATGTTTGTCCAAATGATTACGTCTTTTATCTGAAAAGTTATGAAGACTTAGATGAATGCCTAATTTATAAGGAGTCAAGATGGAAGAAGGGCAAGAAGCCATTGAATGATAACAAAGGAGTGCCAGTGAAGGTGTTATGTTACATTTCACCAGTTCCATGTTTTAGGCATTTATTCCATGATATCAAAACCAAAAATATGACTTGGCACCAAGATAAACATGTTGACGATGGTATGCTTAGACATCCAGCAGAATCACCACAACAGAAAACCTTTGATGTTGTTGATCCAAATTTTAGTATGGAACCAAGGAATCTATCTCTCAGTTTGTCAGTAGACAGAATGAACTCATATAGTAATATGAGTAGTAGGCATAGTACTTGACCAGTTATACTTGTTACCTACAATCTCCCTCCAAAATTGTGTATGAAGCAGAAGTTCTTAATACTGACTTTATTGATCTCTGGTCCTTAATAACCAGGGAATGACTTTCCTACATATAGCAACTTATCAGGTTATGCAGTAAGGAGTTCTATGTGTTGTCCTATTTGTTTGAAGGAAACATCTTCCATCTGGTTAAAAAAGTGTAAGAAAACCGTTTTCCTTAGGCATCGAAGATTCTTGCTAAAAAACCATAGTTATTACAAACAAAAAAAGGATTTTGATGGCATTACTGAAGAAAGAGCCCCTCTTCAGGTTTTGATAGGCAAAGATATATTTAAGATGGTTAAAGATATGAAGGTAATTTTGGGGAAGAGAAAATGAAATAACAAAGATTTGGTGATCAATGGACCTTGAAAGAAGACATCAATCTTTTATGAACTTCCATATTGGAAGTCACTTTACGTTCGCCATTGCTTAAATATTATGCATATTGAAAAAAAGTTCTGTGAATCAATAGTAGACACGTTGATTGACATTTTGAATAAAACTAAAGATGGTTTTCAAGTATAGTTAGATCTTAAAGAGGTGAAGATTAGGCTTAATTTATTACCCGAGAAAAGAGGGAACAACATATACTTATCTCTAGCAAAATGCACGTTATATAGATAAGAAAAGAGAAAGCTTTGTGAATGACTCGCCCCTGTGAAAGTGGCAAATGTGTGTTCTTCTAATTTTAACAGATTGGTATTGATAAAGGATTTAAGAATCATTGGAATGAAAATGCATGTTTGCCATATCTTGATGCAACAATCATTACCTCTTGCCTTGTGGGGAGTTTTAATGAAGGATGTGAGATTCACAATTACTAAGTTATGCTTATTTTTCAATTTGATATGATCCAAGGTAATTGATATACTTATGTTAGATTTGCTACAATTGGAGTTGATGATGACGTTGTACATGCTTGAGAAGTATGTCCCACCATCCTTTTTTGACATAATGATTCATCTAACGGTGCACTTAGTTCGAGAAGTTAAATTTTGTTGACCAGTGTATTTGAGGTAGATGTATTCTATTGGAAGGTACATGAAGGTTTTAAAAGGTTATGTGAAGAACTGTAATAAGCCAAAGGGATGTATAGTAGAAAACAACATAGCAGAGGAATTAGTTGAATTTTGCTCTGAGTATTTGTCCAATGTAGAGTCAATAGGTTTGCTAAAGACAATAAACTTTGAGTCGGAAGGACTATCCATCAGCATTCCTTCATCAATTAATCGAGATGAATGGGAGTAAGCATGTATTTACGTTCTGCATAATACTAGAGAAGTGGAACTTTAATTGGTGTTCACAAGAATGATTTAAGAGATATGAATCCAAGAAAAGGAAGAAGTGAAAAGTGGTTGCAAAAATAACACAATAGGACATTTTGAGAGTGGATAAGAAGACACATGTTTATCAAACCTTTAACAAAAAAAATTTTCACGACTATCATTAAACGGTCGTGGAAAATAAAGAAACCATGACCATTAAAAAACGGTCATGGAATTATCTTATTTTCCACAACTGTGGGTTCCATGACCATTAAAAAATGGTCCTATTTGCTTTCCACAAATGTTAAAAATAGTCGAGTGGAATCCTTCTTTTCTACTAGTGATTGATTTGTATTAAAACGTTTCTACTAGATTTGAGATCTATTGAATTGCTTGACTTAAAAAAAAAAAAATGCAATGCGGACTTTTTAGTTTTTTGATGAACAAAAAAACTAAAAAACATACACGTTACTCGAAATTGATTCACTCACCTTCTGCTTCATTTCCACCTCTTCCTGTCCAGTAGCTTGGTTTGAGAAAGTAAAACACTGATTTTCTTACACCGGCTTTGTTTCGGAAAACGTTGTCCAAGTAGATTGCTAACACAGTCCAAAGAAAGAATGTACCGATCATCCATTTACAAATATCGACCTGTTGATTAGAAGAATCTCCGTGAGTACAGGTGATATTTAGATAACGAGTAGAAAGTTAAACCAAGTCAAATTTTAAGCGATGTAATTACGAGCTTCAATATTTTCACACACGTACAATTGTCATCACGCAGTCTTCATGATTTGAATCGCACTTTCTTTTGGCTTACTCGCCTATTATGGACAACATTGGCATCATGACGAGTTGCTTGGTTAAGTAGGAACACAGCCTCAGCAAGAGGATTAGGCGGAGAAAACGACCAAACGACTTGGTGCAGCTTAGAGATTCCGTGATCATAAGGAAATCCAAACATCGTAACAAGCTGCAATGCCAAATGAAATGGTTTGTTGTCACTCCTTTACAAATAAAGTCACAATTTCTCTCCCTCTTTTTTTCAGAAATATAGAATGGCGATCAAATATCCTACCTGGGTCATTGAGCCAATGATGAAAATAGAGAAACCAAGAGATGTTGACGAAGCTGACTTGCTTAAGAAAGCAGATAACATGAAGGCAAATCCGAGCTGTGATAAGATGTTGGAGAAACAAAGAAAAACTATTATCTTAAAAATAGAGCCTGTAAACATGATGAAATCTGATTATACTCAAAAGCCTAAGCAACAAAAAAAAAAAAAAATTAAACTCTATTAGATTTTCAGATTATTTTATGTTGTTTTATTGCGGTGTAATAATATGGTGAAATGTGGGTGGCTGCCAACAAGTGTTCTTTAACAGAGGAACTTTACTAGTAGTTATTACCATACTGAGTTGGAAAAGGAAAAAAACACGAAAAAGGTTGTCAAAGCTGTTGTACACGAAGAGCTCAAACTGAAACATCATGCCAAAGATGACGATGAAAAACGAAGAGAGAATTGTCAAAGTTCCGTTGAAAGTGATCCACGACAACCAGTACGCAGAATCATAAAGGCCCATTATTGTCACCCCGTGCAGGATGAGATAAAAATATTAGAGAAAAGAAAAGAAATTTTGCTAACACTGCTAATTATACGATCTTATTTGAAACAAGTCTTGATCAGAAGGGTATCAACACCTGACGAAGATTCAGTTTCCTCTCGGAGATTAAGGGATTGATTTGAAACACAAAACAGAACATGGAGATTGCAAGGAAAGAAGCTGGCCGACCCGAAGCCATGGCAGAGAACCTTTCAATCGTGGGGTGTGCGAAATCCTTAAAAGCTACAACCCAGCTAAAGTTCGGAACTGAACTTGTACAAGGTGGAGACAAAAATATGTTTTCAATTATTGTATACAGATGAACAATAAAAACATGTGTTCTAAGTTAGGTACTACCGCCAATTAGAGATCTGGCAATTTGGCGCTCTGCGGCAATTTGGAGGGGGATTTGGAACTTGAATGTGGGGTTTTCGAAAATTGCTCGCTTCGCAAGGGACGTTGAATTAGTCTGTATTCCATAGCTGATTACAGTAGCATTTATCTCCAAAAAATGTAAAGCCCCGGGCAGTGCATGAGATTACCATACAACCATTCATCTACTTCAGCTGGTGTCTGATACGATTTGACCTGCACTGATCTCAATATTTAGCACAATAGAAGTGTACTAGTTTTGTAAAATTCACTAATTTGATCATAAAGGCTTCTTCAAAAGTGTTAATGGATAATTTTTTACAATTCATTTAGTGTTGTACATATTGTTTGCTTATTAAGAAAGGGTCTCATGTATGATTTATACATTATTTATTGAGAAAATTTGGGAATCAAATTTTATCGCCCACATTTTTTAAGAAAAAAGAAAGATAATCTCGAAAATTACTCCTATATACGCTCAATCCACTCACTTAAATAGTGACGCATAATTCAAATAGAAGTTTCAAATTTTTATTGAAGGGAAAACTATATGAAAAATAATTGTGCACCATTTACCAGACTGATTAGAAGGATTAGGATATTCTAGTAGATTATTCTACACTTAAAATCAAGTTTGATATTCTCATGGAAAATTACACATTAGTTTAACAAATATAACTGAACCAAATGTTGATTCTCAATTGCACTAATATATATATATATTTTTAATAAATTCTCATTTCGTTTTATTATGGACCTCGTTTACCTTACTAGCGGGAATTGGTCTCTGAGGATTGTTCGCCATAATTGCACCAACAATGTTCTGGACCTTAGCGCTTTTGTCTCCTCTCCAGACGGAGTCGAAGCAGGGAAGCTTGACGTAGTTCATTTCCTCGCATGGCGAGATCGAGGGAGAGACGAGAGGCGAAGGATTCGTGATACGCTTGTGCGAGGTTGACGGCGAGAAGAACCTCCATGGTGTTCTCGATGAAGAAGAGGAGCAGGAAGAAGAAGGAAGCAAAGAGCTGGAGGAAACTTGCTTTCTTGTTTCGCCATGAGAGAAGAAGGTTTTTCCGGAGTAGCGCCTTGTACTGTTGGAGTAGCAATGGAAATCCGCTAACTAGTTTCACGGACATTGTTGTGAAGCTTTAAAGCAGAAATACACGAGTGTCAACAAAAGAAATATTTATAAGTTACCCATGTGTGTGATTGTTTGGGTTGGGGGGGGGGGGGGGTGGTGGTGGGGGTGGGGGGAGGAGGGGGAGGGACTACCGGGAGATTTTGCAGGGAGAGAAAGAGAATGGAACTAGCCAGATTTTCAGGAGAGACAAAAAAGAAAATTAACAGATTTTTGGGGGGAGAGAAAATTTTGTAGAGAGAGAAAAATAAATCCGTAAATAAGAAAGAAAAAGAAGATATATAGGTAGCGTTTGGTATTGTTTTTGAAATCTGTTATGTTTTCAAATTCTCTGAATTTGAGATCGTTTTGAAAATAATTCTGAGAACGTTTCTGAAATTGTATTTGTTTTATTTTCTGAGTGTATGTTTTGAGAAACAAAAAAGTGAAACTGTGTTTGGTTATATTTTTTAAAACCAGTCATTTTATAAGTATTCTATAAAAACATATTTATGTTTGATTTAAAAAAATTATTATGAATACCAAAAATTAAAAATTAATAAAATTTTTTAATTGAAAAATGAATTAAAAATTAATAACCATAATATTTAAGTAATTACTATATTAATTAAATCTTAATTAACCATAATAATTAAATCAGAGAAATGGGAGAAATAAGAAAAATGAAATCAGAGAAAACGACTAAAAGTCATTTTCAATTTTACGTTGGGAGCAAAGGAGATTTTGGATTCGTTTTGAAATCTGTTTTCAAAAACAATACAAACCAAACACAATTTCATATTGATTTTGAAATCGATTTCCTAGGGAATCGTGAAATCTGTTTTGGAAACAAAACCAAACACGCAAATAGGAACCTGATTTTTCTTGAGGGTTTTTTTCTTATTTTATTTTATTTTATTTTTTCAATATTTAGAGGATAGAAAAAAAGGGACTTTTATCACAAATTATCAGTTTCTATATTGGAGATAAACTTTCTGTTTTTTTTTTTTTTTTTTTTTAATGTGGTGTTATAAATTAATTGGTAAGAGTGACTATTAGTCAAAGATCTCGATCCCACGGCTATATTCCAAAAAAATTTTGTTCTTTTTTCTCCTCTCTCTCTCTCTTGTGGTAAGTGTCCTCAAGAAGATTTTGTTAATTTTTTAGACAACTAGAGTGCCAAACAGTTTTGTTTTCTTTTGTATGTTTTCCCCCTTAATTTTTAGGGAAGTGCCAACCAGTATATCACCAAAGAGAGCTTTGTATGTTTGGATGTTGGTGTTAGCATTTAATAGAGTTTCGTACTAAACGGAGAAATATATTATATACAAACAACTGATATGTAGGTAAATGACCGAATATTTTTAATAATTGTTTGAAACTTTATAAAATTAGGAAAACTATAGTTTTTTTCCCGAAAAAGCTGAACTAAGAAATATGGATACTAAATATAATGTATAAAAATAGTTATAAATAAGAAATAATTCCTTCAATTTTTCATTCAAATAAGAAGTTGAAGGTGGATATATATTAAACGTCATCTTATAATTATCCATTTAATAAAGTTTTCTCTATCTTTTTAATAAATTACTATTAAGGGAGAAATATGAATACACAGAGAACAGGTATCTTACGGGTCACGGGCCTAATTATTCAACACAACCATCTCCCAATTAATGGTTACCTCTTGTATCACTTCAGAACAGTATCAAACCAGATAATATTGCAAAGAGAAATAAAATATTGAATAGCAGGAGAAGCATGTTGCCTTAAATGAAGGATTAAAATGGTCCACTATTAATTTGGTCGTTGTTGTTCTCTTCCAGCACTGGGCTTGGGTGCAGGTGGAGGTGGACGTACATTGGCAGAAGAATGTTGGCCTTCTCGACCCGCTGTGCATCCGATCAGCAGACGCCTGAAAAGGATTAAACACAGAGATTGTCATAAAATTAAGTAGATGAATTGTCTAGAATTAATTAAGTATATTTATCTAGTTCTTCGTCTCTGCAACGTTTTGAAGTTGATAGAGATTAATAGAGGTTTGTTTATACCGGCCAAAGCGATCGCTAAGTGGTCGATTAAAGGGAAGAATAAGGATTAGGATCCAGCATAACCCTAAAACAAGCCCTAACGACTTCATCTCGCTCCCGAGTTGGATTTGATCAGCTCGTACGACTTATGATCGCCTGTATTTATATTTGTTTAGATGGCTGATCTTAATTAAAGACCAACAGTATTCCAAAGAATTATTATCAAATATTACAATTAGAAACAATTATGAGAAAAAACATTAAGGTTCGGCTACTGACTCGTTTGAGTTCGAGTCTGTATTTAATATATATATATATATATAGACACACACACACGCACACACACACACACACATAAATACAATGTTGAGAGGCCCTGCACTGTTTGTATAGGAAACTACTTGCAAGAGAGAAGCCCCAGCGATCGTCAACAATCAATTTTCTTTTTAATATTTGATGTAACTTCCACTATATTATAATACAGACAATTCCATTGTTTCAAAGGTGGATGGAATTACGTAAATTTTGCAACCCGTTGGTGACTTGTGAGCAAGTTAAATAATTCATTAGCAGGAAATTAGATGGAACCAAAAAAAAAAAAAAAACGACTGGAATGAAAATGTTTGTTAACCCAATCGTGAGGTTCACTTCCATGTTCTCTCAGCTAGATTTTTTTTTTAATATTTTAGAAGTAAAAATATAAAGAATGTGAAAAGTCACTTTCTAATGGGTGAGACTATAGATGAATAGAGAAACTCGGTTTCTTCCTGTAACAGCCGGAAAAATTTTACTGTTTTCGGGAAATGTGTATATCGTATGTACAGTATCGAGAAAAGGGTCAAGAAGACATTTTCTCGACCTGAAACTGATATATTTGGAATCAGGATGTTCAAATTAGTCAATTGAGCACAAAACAGAAATTTCGACTGGGAATGCGAAAAATACGCAGTACTGGAAACTGGTCGAGATGACCTCGGATTAAGATAAAACTGATAAATTTGGATTCAGCACGTCCAAATTAGTCAGGATAGCCCAAGTTAATAATTTTGGGGAAAAGAGTATAAATAGGCAATTTTGGGGGTTAAATTCACAAATTCCTCATAAATTCCCAAAAATCCGAAATTCTACCCCCAAATTCTCTCAAATATGAACAGTGACCAACTTTCACATACGACCTCCGTTCACGACACCGTCGGCACCGTTGGAAAGCTCTCGTCGAGCTGAGTCCAACGGTGGGTCGACACGACGGAGCAGCCGCCGGAGCAAGCTGCACGCGCCGCCCGAAGCTCGCCGGAGTCGTGAATTTCAAACGGCCGTATCTCCGCCGTCCGGCCACCGTTTGCCACGAAACCGGTCCCAAAAGGTTCGTGGTGAAGAGTACTACAAAACCCATGTGGTGGTTCACGGCAACAACCGCCGTATCGCACCGACCGAGCTTCGAGAATTCCGTCGTCGCCGCCGTGGGATCCACCGTCGATTTTCGCCGATTCCGGCCAAATTGAGGAGAGCCACCAGTGCAGAAATGGTCGTGGGGTTGTGGGGAGCAAAATCCCTCAACCAATTTCAGGGAAAAAGTCCGGCACGGCGGAGTTCCACCGTCGCCGCCGTGACCGTAGCTTTCGGGGGGATTTTCCGGCGATAGGGGCCTCCAAACATGAAATTGAGGTCACCAATGGATTCCTCTCGTCGAGCTCTTCAAGATGGGCTACTCACTTGCCACCGTCGCCGCCGTCAACCGCCGGTCAACGGCGAGTCAACGCCGGTCAACGGCGGTCAACGGCGACCGTTGACCAAATTTTGAAGATTGGTCCATTGGCCTATTTTCGACGTTCCGGACGCATCCGCGGAGTCGGATTTGCAAAACGGAATTCCAGATGCAAAGAATGAAAGAATAAAGTTTGTGCGATCGAGACCGAATGGCATTTTCGGTATAATCTCGACCACTCTTGTTCCTCAATTTATTAATTGAGATGAATGTATGTTAATGTGATGTATTGATATGAGAAATTGTAAAAGAAAGAAAGAAAAATGGATGAAATAGCAGATATGAAAAAGGTATGAAAATGTGTAAATTTTACGTAAAAAGTGTGTAACTTTTACGTAAAATTAGGCCTCTGGTATAGTACGTGATAGATTAGACGAGGTTAGATGGTTTTGAGGCGTTTCCTCAACGCTGGGAGCCCAAAAATTAAGAGGAAATACTGCCGAAATTTTTAAAATGGCGTAAAGGGTATTTCTGGAAATAAGGGTTTAAAAAAAAATGTGATCGGGCAGGTAAACCCGAGCCCCTTATGAATTTAAAATGAAAAATGGATGTTTTAAGAATTTATAAAACGATCTTTGAGGCCTGAAATTTAAGAAAAGCAAGAAACCGACTTTTATGTCGGAATAGAACTTCCCGATGGTCGGGAATAGTAAAAATTGTGAAAAGTATAGAAATTAACCTGGAAAAGGTCCGGCAAGTTTTTAAAAGTCAAATGGATGATTTATGAGCTTAGAAAATTCAATCTAAGCATTAAAACGAGAAGGTTAAGATTCAAAGACCCGTCAGAGGCAAAATGATCATTTTGACCAGAAATTTCAGAAAGTTAGAAAAAGAGTCGTTAAAGCCTAGAACATAATCCTAAGGCTTTAATTAAAGTTTTAAAGGCCAAAGTTAAGAGTTAAGCATGGAAACAATGAGAAAAGTTCCGATTGGGGCAAAATGGTAATTTTGCTAAAAGTTTACAGAAAAGTTAAAAGTGAAACGTTAAGCTCTTAAGTTCTTTACTAAGAAATAAAACGTAGTATTTTTACGTTTTATAAAGTTTTATATATGAAATAAAGATTTTAAATAACCGTTAATTTTTCGGTTATAGGAGTTTAACGGGACAGTGATGATGGACTGTCAAGGAACCACAGAAAGCTGATGTTAGCAGTATTGAGGTAAGTTCAGACATTTAATTGTCTGTGCACGAACAAATTGATATGGTTATGTTTAGGTGGAAAAATATATTTTCCCCTAAACTATATAATTGTTTGATTTGTGATTGATGACGGGTGCACAACTATTGGTATAGTTGTGTACTAGACGGTATGGTTTATGGTATGACTATTTAATTTATACTATTGTTACAATTGCTTCAGATTCACGAGAATCTGATTCTTTATATTATCATGATTGCATTGAGTATTTGCATGCCTTATAATTAATGAGGCAACCTCCCAAGAGTGTGATGTATCGTTTTAAAGAAACGATAAAAATAATGAGAATAAATGAATTAAGTATAATTTATGTACTGTTCTGTATATGTGACAAGTTTGGACGAGAGGTTCCAAACTTACTGGATTCCATTTTTATGATTCCAGTTACTACGTTATGATCGTAGAGCAGTATTAATACTTGATTAATCACAGTAATAATATGTGATGTTTACAGTCTTTATGACTACACAATAAAGATATTATCATATGTACACTTGAACACTAAACAACAGGGTAATGAAAAACCTAATGTTTTGACGTACCGGCCTCTCGCGAGGGGAGGTTATTTCATTGTTAAAGCAAAGACATAGCACAGATGAGGGAGAGCCAGGGTAGCTTCCAGGCCCCTCTACAGCGCGCTTTTCGGTACGATCAAAACGGGCCCATACAGAGTTAAAGTACAGATAAGATAATAAATGAACAGAATAAATCGGAAAACTGAGCATAAAACACTTAAGACATAATTGTTGTGTTTGATTGCAATGTGTTGCGCTAACTTATTTGTTATGCGCATTTGTATATATATATATGTTTATACATTACATGTTGTGCTAATTATTAAAGATATAGCACTACGGGCACGAGGCCCACACAGTTTAACGGGCACGAGGCCCATGATATATAGGGCGCGAGGCCCATACAATTTAGCGGGCACGAGGCCCATACAGTTTAACGGGCACGAGGCCCATGATATATAGGGCGCGAGGCCCATATAGTGTGACGGGCGCGAGCTCAGGGCGCAAGGCCCATAAACTGAAAGCAATAAATGATGTAATGAAAGAAATAATGAGAAACATGTAAAAAGGAATAAATGAGTATTGTATGAGCACTACCACATGATGTGATGTTTGTGCTAACCCTATATGTGATGTTAAGTTAAGACATCAGGGTAAAGTTTTAAGAGATGTCATGGATGACATCAGAGGATACCACTGTTATTACAGTTGGTATGTTTATAGTTATTCTTATTTTATAGGATACTAATAGTTATCACAATTTATGTGATTATTTGTCATTACATCAGAGTAAAGTTTAAAGATATGACATGAGTTACATCCGAGTATACACCACTGTTATTACAGTTGGTATGTTTATAGTTATTCTAATTTTATAGAATACTACGAGTTATCACAAATTATGTGATTATTTGTATTAATGCACGATATGTTTTTAGTAGTTATATACTACAGATAGTATATAAGTTTATATGATAGAAAATAACAGTATAATATACTGTTTTATGATTTATGTTTTTATGTTTGAACTTACTGGGCGTTTAGCTCACCAGTTTGTTCGTGTGCAGGTAATAAAGTTGAACAACCTGCCATTTGAGTTTATTGAGATACGGGATTGGTGGAATGGGTTGCGAATGTCATGTCAAAGGTTATGGACCCGCTATGCTTAATCCGTCAAATAGAAAGAGAGAAAGAGAGTAAGTGTAAGTATGTATAAAAAAAAAAAAAAAATTCCGCACCTTTTTATATCAAAGTGAAAAGAACAAATAGTAGAAGTAAGAATAGATGTCAAGTGACAGGCCCGCGCGAGGCGGGGTGTTACACTTTCCTTCAGCCCTCTGCAATACCACTCCCATCCACCCGTTCATTAAAAGGAAAAAAAAAAGAAAAAACAAAATCACACAATTTCATTAAAAAAGAGACAAACTCAGCGGTCAACATGAACACATCAAGGTAAATTTTTTTCCCTTTCTTTAATACTATTCTTTGTTCTCCTTTTCAATTTAATAAAAAATAGAACATATTTTGATATATGGTTTTTTTCTCGGATATACATTTTCACACAGGATAAAGATGTTCTCATATTTTTGTACAGATGAATATTTAAGTGCGTTGCATTTACTCTTTTTTTCATTCTTATAACCATTTACTACTTGTTGTCTTTTTTTTTTGAACTTCAATTATGGGGGATTTAAGGGGTAAAAATTATGGTGCATCCGATTAAGATCTAACGACTTGCGTCTTAATTAAAATAAGCTGGGGCCTCAAACACCGAATAACAAACAGAGGGGTCTCAATTAAATTTTAAGGGCTGAGTAAACAACTCAGAGTTTTGTCAGCAAACGCTGTTGGCTTTCACGGGACCGGAAAAAAAGGACCCACATGTACACGTCCTTCACCTCTTGTATAAAACCAAAAAAAAAAAAAAGGTTTGGAAAAAAAAAAAAAATTTTTTTTTCCGTACAAGTTGAAGTTCATTCAACCAAAGGAGGCCAAAGGCCAAACGACCACAATGCAGAAAATATTCTTAACCACCTCAAAGGAAAAAGGGGGAAAAAGAGCCCGTCCAAAATTTCACCCAATCAGTTGTTAAAAAAGAGTTCGCCTTTACTTGAAATGTCTTAGACCAACAGCTTATTTCTTCTTCATTGTCTTCGAACTAGTGCTGAAGAACCTTACCAGTTCGAACCTAAAGCTGCAGCCGATTCTACCCTAATGAGTTGAACATTAATACAACCAGACACTAAACCTAGATATAAAGTGTTGATAGGGTGCTGAGTTCCTTAGCAAACATAGCACTTGAGAAGGATTTTCAAATTTAAACTTCAAGAGATTAAAGAATTTTGAAAATCATATCAACGGCCAAAAGGTCCCCTTTGAGATATTGGGGGTTGAATAGATCCAATATGGTTGGGTCAAAGGATAGGTGGGGGAGACAAATGAAGAGAAGATCTTATATTTTGTGAATTTTAAATACTTGTAATTTGAATTCTAAGTAGAAAGGTAACATGCTATAAAAGGGCTTGTGCATCCTACAAAAACCCTAAAGACTACCTTTTGCACTCAAGAACTTAGAGATATATCTGAGAGCATTCATTGTTCTTTGCTTAAAGATAGTGAAATCATTCCTCTAAAGTTTTCCAAAGAGGATGTACCCTTCACCTTAAAGGCAAACCTTTATAAAATTCTGATGTTATTTATTTTTTTGCAATCTCTTTACTAATTTACAGCATCTGAGTTCGCTGATAGTTTCACATTTGACATCGGCTTTGTTAGACAGATTCTCATTGTCAACATAAAGGACATCAGAAATTGAATTTAAAAAGAAAAATAACATCACTTGTCATTTCACTCTGCAAAGTGGTATTATTAATTATACCTAAAAGAGAATGGGTTACATGCTTTATTTTCCATCTTTTGCTTTGTTTTAGTGGAACATGTTAGATTGTAAATTTGTCTCACATCACTAACTTACTAGGCTATTGTGGTGTGTGAATATGAATTCGACTTCCTCTTTCTTTGACTTAGCTGTTGGGGGCGAGTTCTACATCCAAGCTCATTTAACATAGTGTTAGAGTCAGATTTTACAAGTGATTGAGATTTGGACCTTGGCCTATATTAGGTGTGAGGGAAGGTATTAAATTGTGAATTTCTCTCACATCGCTAAGTTTCTAGCTTTTTGTGATGTATATTTGTAAATTGGACTTCCTTTCTCCTTGAGCCAACTATTGAGAGAAAATTACCCAAATAGCCATCTTTTTCCCTCTATAGAAAATTTTTCCACCCATTTTTTCTTTTAATTTTTTACATGGTTTTTATTTTTATTAATTTAAATCAATTATTATACCATATACATTTTACCAAATGTATCTAGATCTAACAGTGATCACAAACAGTGCTAGAAAGCTCCGGTTGCCAGTCATTGGAGTATTTTAGTAGTATATTTTGAATATTTTACTAGAATTTTTTTTTTTGTTTTCAACATGGATGACAAGATGTCTTCGACTTCAGTTGCCAATGTCAGTCACCAGAATATTACAATATAATGTTTTGTATATTCTATTAGAATATATATTTTTTGTTTTTAACATAGATGGTCGGACGTCTTTGGCTCTAGTCGCCACATCAATCACAAGAATATTTAATATGAATATTCTATTTGAATATATATTTTTTAGTTTTCAACATACATGGCTGGATGTCTCTAGCATCGATCGTACTTTGGCACCAATTATCATAGTATTCTTGTATAATGTACTTGGTAACCATCAACAATATTTTTTGTTTCAATATAGATATTCAAATGTGTTTAGATCCAGTCGTAAAACTAATCACATGGAATATTCAGGAAGAATATTCTTAATAGTCTATCACAATAATTTTTTGTTTTTATCATAGGTGGTTGGACATTTCCATTGCGGTCAATCAATTGAGTATTTTAGTAGAATAATTTTTATTAAAATTATGTTGGTAGATTATTAAAAATATTATGCCAAATTACTCCCACCAGAGCCAAAGATGTTCACCAATCCATGTTGGAGGCAAAAATATTCTGGTAGATTAAGAATATTATTTTATCAGAATATTCTGTTAACAAGTACTGGCGATCGAAGCTAGAGATGTTCGACCATTTATGCTAAAAACCAAAAAAATATTCTAGTAGTTTGCTAAAAATATTCTATTAGAATACTTTGATAACAGGTGCTGACAACTTGGAATCAGCGACTTTCTGTGATCTATGTTGAAAACATAAAATATTTTGATAGATTTTGAAAAATACCATAAAAATATTCTGACGACGAGTGATAAGAGCTGATATTGACGCCAACCAACCACTGGAGCCAGAACATCTGGTTATCTATATTGAAAACAAAAGCTATTCTAGTAGATTATCAAAAATATTCTACAAGAATATTATAGTGACTGACACCAGCGATCGAAGTTGATGACTAATGTGCTTGTTTTATATTGGTGATTTGAATAGCTCGCACTTGATATTTGTTAGATTGAGAGTTATTCAATAGCTTTCTAGTTGTTTCAATTTCAGTTTCGTAGGTTAGTAAATTAATAGGTATTGGCTAAAATTCACAGGACTTGGAAAGAAATTTTTTGAGAAAGGATATCAAGAGGGAATACAGATCACCGGGGCTAGAATTGAGTATTGTAGCACTGGAAATTAAGAGTAGGATATGCAGGTTGTGGGCACTTCAATCGTGGTCCTTGGGCATTGCAACACTGAAGATAATTGGGTGAGAAGAAATCTGCAGCAGGCATTATGAGGTTGGCTAGTTGGCACTGCGGTATTGGAGCATAGATAGGCAGACACAGGTCAAGAGTGTTGTAGCACTAGATGTTGGGCGCTGCAGTGCCAATTCGCATAGACTTTCTTTTTTTTTTTTTTTTTTCTTTTTTAAATATAGTGGTTCAAAAGTTGCTTTGTTGGAGCAAGCATATAAATAGGACTGGTTACGATTAATTTAGGGGTCTAATTTTTATTATTTTTTTGCCATCAAACTTTAAAAGCTTGAGAGAAAGTGAGATAGAGGCATTAACATTATTCAAAGTGAAGACGAAGAGATTGAAGATTAAGAGATTGGCTTCATCTAAGGTTGTTATTAGAAACTGAGAAACTGACACTGATACTGACACCAACATCGATTGAAATATTGATTAATGCAACCAAAAATGTGAAACCAAGAAGCTGAACTGAATTTTTCAATAAAAAAATTGACACTGTTGGCTAGGTTTTTGACGTTGCCACCTCAGTTTTGATTTAAAACCAAACCGAAATTAATTAAAAAAAAATTCTACAATTCTACAACATGACGTCATTTGCTCCCACCCCCTCAACAAGTCCACAAGAACCCTAATTCGTGTTTACTCTTCTTTTCTTCTTAGTCTCTTCAAGCTGTCTCTTTCACTCTCAAACCTCAAAGACTCAGACTGCCACCAACCACTGCTAGTTCATCATCACATTTCTCCTTCATCTTTGAGAGGTCGAGACTCCCAAGTCACACTCTCTAACTCTTACTTTCTTCACTAAAACAAAGCCCGAGCTTGATTTCCAATTTTCCACTCCAATATCTCAAAATTTCTTTTGAGGTAGGTTCTTCTCTCTTGAATAGTTGAATTCGCTTGTTTAATATTGGTTTTAGATTATTTATTGTTTTTGAATGTTTTTGCTGCCAGTCCCAACTCCTAACATGGCCTCTCATCGCCAGCTAGCCCTACGTTAGAGTTTGCCGCCACCACTGTCGTCCTCTCCCTCATCTTCTTCTATGAGGCCTAGACTCCTAAGCCTCTTTCTTTTCTTCTTTCTTTTTCAATTTACTAATTTCTATATTTCTTTTTTGTTTTTGTATTGTTGATAAATTAATTGAGTCAATGTGACTACTAATTTCTATATTGCTTTTTTTGTTTTTTTGTTGTTGATAAATTAATTGAGCCAATGTGACTATGTGTGTATATATGTATTTGTAACTTGTAAGCATTTGGATTTGAAAAAGAATTATACTTAGCCATGGATCCTTTTGCTTCGAATCTGAATGTCCAACTCCAAAGCAATAATTTGTGATTTGTAGATTTTGTTTGGTTACGTTTTTTAATCTATTTTAGAAAAATCTGAATTCTGGTGCTAAGAATTGAAAGCTAAGAATTTTGGTGGTGCCGTGGTGTAATTTTGGAATGACATATTGTATTTTTGTGGTGTACTATATGGATTGACGTTAATTTTGAATGTTCAGCGTGTTTTTTTCATTCGATTTTGTAATGGGTTTGTGATTGTGAGTATTGGAATCATGGAATGGCTGAGAGTTAAGATAATTAATTTGATGTTACGCTAATTAATATTGTTGTTCTTGGTACTATATACATTTATTGTGTGAACATGTCAATAAGAATGTGTGAATTTAGTTTTGAGAATATTTGGTTACATATGTGGTTGTGGGCCTGTAGATCATGTCTTCATTTTTTTGTGATTGTGTGTTTCTAAATATGTTTGATTCGTGTTTTGCTTGATTCCGTGACCAAACAGTACTTGATTTTTAGGTGAAAATGTTTTTGTTTGTCTGATCAATTCACATAATATCAAAAAATGAGTTCTCAATGCCCGCCAAAGTGGGATTAGAATTTTCAGCCACTGCAAAATGCAAATTGTGCGTGATCGCCACCATTTTGGGTCTCAAAGTTAGGATCCATTTAGGTAATATTAATAGGTTCATTCAAGTATAAATTTTTGTGAGAGAGACAACTACTAAAAATCCAGTAAGCAACAAGTTTAAAATCAGTAAGCAGCCAGGTTACCAATAGGTCACTGAAAAACTGGTCAGATTACCATCTGTAGGCAACCAGGTTACAACAGGTTACCCTCCCCTCTAAACTGACCAAAACCCTACACCAATTGCCGATAAACCGATCAAAAAATAAGATACCAGTTCGGCATTCGGTTTGGGAAAGCGAAAACTGAGCTCTTCGATTTCAAACTAAAACCGACCAAAACCATTAGTTTTCGATCGTTGTTCAGACCTAGCTTCATTAGTTTTTTCTCTTAATCTTTCTTCTCTTTTAATATTATTTGTAATTTCAATGATGTTGATGTATTCTTTTGGGTTGTGCTTTTTATTTCAATGATGAAATAAATTTCTTTTATTAGGATTGCAATTGGAACTCAACATCTAACTTGAATTTATGTGCTCTCTTTCTTAATTTATAATTATCATTCTTGAATCATTTGCCCTATCTTGTATTTAGTACTTCTAATTAATTGATTATTAATTAGATTGATTTGGTAAACACTAATTATTTTGGAATAGAGAATTTTGTGTTTAGCCTTTGATAGAGTGACATATGATCAATGTGCTAAAGCTTTGAGTTTGTGTAAGATAGGAACATACTTACATGACATGTGTAGCCATTAGAAGATGCCGTACTTTATGAATCTTATCTTAATCTAATTCACATTCGAATATAGTGAGTTAGTTAAGGAAGATATTTCCATTTGTCATCAGAAGGGGTTTTTAGATAATTTAGAACTCTTGGTTAATAATTCAAATTGATTAATTTACCAAGGAGAGGGTAGAGAGATTTAAGTAAAATATTGAGGGAAGATTCTAATCCTTGATTTTCTTCTATTGGTTTAATTAATTATCATCTTACTCAGTTTTATTTTTGGAATTAAATTAAGTTTCTTTTCATTATTTTAATTGTTTTTTAAAATAAAATTAAGGTGACAAAATTTTTAGTATTTAACAAATATAGTGACAATTCTAAGTGGGAATGACCATTTCTCTTTATTTTATTACTTGTTCACAATATATACACTTTGTGTTCTAAAATTCAACAACAATGTGACTAACACTCTTGGTGATCACTATTGGTTCCGGGGACGTCTAGTAGAATATCATATGTAGTACCTTAGTATTTTTTTTAATCAATAGAGAAAATTTGGGTAAAATCTATATTAAGTTGACCTGTAAACAATACTCTTTAGTGGCAAAAAAGTTAAAGTATCCAAAACAGTGGCATGAATGTCAAGAGGTTTTCAAAAAAGTGGCATTTTGCATCAATTATCCTTTTTTCGACATGAATTCTAGCCAAACTTATTTTACACCACATGTAATCCAACCACAAACATGGAACAAGATTACATGCATGATGGGAATGAATTTAGTACACACAATGGATGGAGCATACATGTACAATGTCTATGGATGTAACTATTATTTTGTTAAAATTAAATTTCTCTTTGTTTAAAAAAACTTTCATTATTTTACGTAGCAAAAAATGCAATTGTATGCATGTACCTTGTCTACCCATGTCGCAAGTTGCAAGTCGCAAGTTTGCAAACAATACATATTTCATATTTTTAGAACTTAACACCTTATAATTTTAGGCCCATTGTTTTACCAAGCACAACATACAATGCTCCAGGTACCAAAAAAAAAAAAAAAAAAAATTCTAGCAAATTTTTTACATTTTTATTTTTTCATAAACCTAGAATATATATGTATTTTTTGTTTATTCATATTGGAATATAGCTCACAGCCTCTAGCCAAGCCGTACAACATCAGTATCTATACTTTGAAGAGAGGAGTCTGTGCAGATCCCAGTGATCAAATGCCTTGCATTGAGCATTAATGGACAGTCACACCGAGTTGAAGGTTCTTTAAATTAGAGGGCAATAATCCCATTCCTGAAAATGACTCCAATTTTGGATAACCACATAAATTTATGGATTCAAGAGAGGGATATGCGGAATCAATCTCCAATAATTTACTTCTTGTAATTACAATCACCATTTCTTCACAATATGGATTTACTAAACGACAAAATTGCGATGTCCTAAAAGCGAGAATGATATTAAACGAAGGCAATCTAAAAACGATGACGACCTAATAGAATACCACAAAAATTATATAAATATATATATAAAAAAAATATATATATATATAGTAACGTTATATCTAGCAAAAAACAGCGACAAGTAAAACCAAGTGAACAAAAACGACAACAAACTTGCAAAATGACCAAAAAAAGTGAAAAAAACCGACATGTAACCGACAGTGAATAACAATACAACATGATGGATCTAGTAAACTACCCAAAAAAAAAAAAAAAAAAAAGTAAATGCCTTGTGAGTTCTGATATCACGGTGATGAGATGACTGTCTCCTCTTTAGGATTGAATTGAGATGAATACGGATAATGGTACACATGGTGTGCCAGATATTGCATGTTGTGGGGCCGTTTTCAGGATTGATAGGGTTTTATTAGAGGTTTTTCTGTTTTTCAAGACATTTCCTTTGCTTTTTAGGTAGAACTTGCTGCTTTCATTTTGGTGATTGAAAAATCTTGGAATTTTAAATGGCATAATTTCTGAATTGAATGTGAATTCATTTATGTAGTTAATCTTTTTGAGATGACATCAAATAAGGTTACTTGATAGAGTTCCCTAGCAGATGGTTTAGTTCTTTATGTTATGTGACAATCTTGGTGATTAGGGTTTTCTTAAAATTTTTGTGAAGTTAATGGTTTTGCATATAAATTAGTAAAACATTTGATTCATTATCGTCAATTTCATGGGCGTTTCCCGATTTCAGATTTTATTCTTCCTTCACTTAATAGTGATATGAATAGTCTTTCTTTTTTTTTTTTAAAGATTTTCTCATGTTTTTGGGTGTTTTATTAATCCTTAATTATGCATTCTTTTTCCCTCTGTCAAATTTTTTTCCTTTGTGTGTGTGTTTTTTTTTTTTAGCAGAGGGTTTTAATGAGATACATGGTTTGTCCCATTAGATCCTTAAAGACGGTAGTGTAGTGGTTATTTATGTGTTTTCTCTCCTCTTTGGAGTAGTTTAGTTTATTTGGTCAAACTTCATTGTATTTTCTTTTTACTATTAATTTCATATGAGATGAGTAGATAAGTAATATGTTAAAAGAGTGTTTTTCTAATCGGGATTTTTTAGTACACCTAGTAATTCATGTTACATCATATTAATTAAAAATATAATGTTTGACTTAATAATAACACACGCATCTGTTTGGTAAAATGTTTTAGCTTGGATTTCACTTAGATCAAGCTTAGATTTAGCTTGGTAGGCTCTCACTTTAACTATTTTTTATCTCTACATTTAGTATTTCAGCATAATTTTCAATACAAGTTTAAACTAAATTTTTGTCTATTAAATGCCCAACTTTAGCTCTAACTTAGCTAATTTCAAACTAAATCTAAACTAAAACATGTAATCAACTGAACACTTAGAGTTAAACGCAGCTATCTAGTTAGTTTTGAGCACCATAGCTCGAACCTCAAAAGTAAAAATTAAGAAAATCCCCAATTTTAAAAAAGAGGAAAAATAGAGAGTCCAAATGGGGGAAAATAACTAACATTAATTATGTATATATATATATACATATACATACGCATATATATGTAGAAGCAGAAATAGGGCTTCGACTACAATATGTCCACAACCATGTATCATTTCAAGTTTCAAACCAGATCATATGGCAAAGAGACATGAAAAATTTATCAATACACTTTATTCATTAACCAACATAAATATGATATTCATACATTAGTGAGCAACACAGCAATAGAGATTTTATCATCCCTTTGATCTTATTAGTTATTTGATCAAAATGATTTCGCTATTGGAAAAGCATATTCCTTACATTCACGGGCGGTGATTTCCTCCGTTACCGGCCTTGGGAGCAGGTGGCCGTGCCTGCACATTGGAAGCAACATTTGGGTCTGCTCGACCTGCGTTACACCCGATCAGCAGCCTCCTGAAAGAAATGAAACACCGAGTAGTTTGTAATTTTTATAATT
This sequence comes from Antiaris toxicaria, assembly GCA_035233585.1. Taxonomy (NCBI): domain Eukaryota; kingdom Viridiplantae; phylum Streptophyta; class Magnoliopsida; order Rosales; family Moraceae; genus Antiaris; species Antiaris toxicaria. The sequence continues at coordinate 8,612,665 of CP141155.1, forward strand.
CGATGATGACGTTATTACGTAGATATGGGTTCGTAACATACCGGCCAAATTGATCAGCAACCGGAGGATTGAAGAGAAGAACGAGGATTAGGATCCGACATAACCACGAAACGAACCCTAAGAACTTCATGATTTCGCTCCCGAGCTGGTTGTGATTTGCTCGTATGAGCTATGAACGGCTGTATTTATGCTGATTTAGACATGGCTAATTAATTATATAAAGGCCAACATTCTTCAAAAGAAAATATTGAAACAATGAAGTACAATTAGAAGACTAATACAACATTAGGTTCAGCGCGACTAGTTAAAGTCTTTGGTCAATATAGCGCGTTAGGTGAAGATATAGGAAACTTCAAGTCTTCCACTTTGGAAGATGAGGGATTCTGCACATAGTAGTCAAAAATCAATTCTACTAGAAATGAGAAAGGCAAAAATTTAGGCCTGAACTAAAAGAGTTTCAAAGTCAAATATTCTGTTCACATGTGAGTTCATATTTTGCACTATTCATTGTTACCCTATATTGAATAATGAGCTGAATATTGATAATTGATCGGAATAAATGAATAATGATGGGGCTTATTATGAAATAGATCAGACTACTAAGTTTTACTTATTAAAGAAATAATTAAGTGAAAGCAATAAACTCCTTGTTATGATTGTTCAAAGACATGTACGACCATCTAAAAATAAGAAAGCCTCTAAAGTAGAAATACTTGAATTTATTAAAAAAAAAAAAGGGATTTAAAATAAAAGAACTAAAAATAAAAAAAGGAAGTAATTGTTAAATTGTGGAGTCTAATTAATTCTCTATAAAAAAAAGTCTAACTTAGAGAGACAATACATAGATTGACTTTAAGGGTATTTTAGAAATTTATATTTATAATTTCGATTATCCTGGTTAAAAGAAAAAGTAGGAGAGCATTGCCTTATGGTTCTTATAAGAGAGGTTAGAGTAAAACACATAGAGTTTTGAGGATGTGTAAATTTCTTTTGTAAATTTCTTAGTTATCATGGTGAATTGCTTCAACAGTTAAAATATATTATATCTCATATTGAGAGAAACCTATATAAAAGTTTGCTTGTTCTGGGATTGTTTAATTTTTTTTATATTATTACTCGCTGTGATATAGAATGAATGCGCTAATTCTTAATTAACAGGAATGGTATGGTACAAGTTTTTTAAAAAGCGAATATGTGTTATATTGTTATTATGCTTTTATTACATGTTAAATTCATTTGCAGATGCAAATATGGAGTATGATTGGGAAATGAATTCAGTACATTTAATGGATAACGCATCCAGGTTAATGTCTGTGAATATAACTACTTTATTTTTCTTAAAATTATCTCTCTATTTGTTCACAATTATTTTCTTTTTCATTTTTCATGTTTAAAAAAAATGCGAATCTTTTCCCCAAAAAAAAAAAAAAAAAAGCAAATGCGTACATCTTCTCGTCTACAGTAGAGTATGTTGCAATTAGTTTCCAATCAGGAAAATATAGAAAATAGAATAAGTAAGGAAGTTAAAATAGCTTATTTATAAAATTGTTGAAGTAAATAATGTATTTATTAATAAATAAATTATTTACTTAAACAAATTTAGCTTATTTACCAGACAGATAATTTATTTACTCAATACGAATGTACCTACTGCTAAATATATCATTTACTCTAACAATAGTACTTTCATGAATGCACAATTTACTTCTTTTAACTTCCCCAAATATGTTATTTACCTTTTTCAATACATTTGAAAATTTTCGGTACTCAAACACCTTATACTTTTAGGCTCATTGTTTTACCAAGCACAAGATACAATGCTCTAGGTAAAAATTAAATAAATAAATACTTCTAGCGATTTTTTTAGACGTTATTATTTTTTACTCATAAACTTGCAATTTATTTTTTATTTTAGTTTATAGTTCATATTGGAACAGAGCTCCTAACTCTAGTACTCAAACGATACAATAAAAGTCATTATCTATATCCTTCTGCCTCCAACTCAATGCTTTGAAGAGAAAAGTCCCTACAGATCCTAGTTCATAATGCTTTGCAATCAAGGGCAGAGCCAAAAACTTATTTTAGTGAGGACATATACCAAAATTTGTTTTTTAAAGAATAATTTGAGTTGGGGATATGTGAGAATTTTTAATTTTAATGGGTTTATGTGAGAATTTTATTTTTAATGGTATAAAACAAAAAAACCATAAACATTATTTATAAAATTAATTTTAATAGGGTTATGTGAGAATTTTTAATTTTTATTAGAGGTAAAGTATGGATTATATGAGAATTTTTTATTTTTAGTGGAGGTAACATATAAAAAAAATATAAAATTGCTAAAGTAAAAATAGAAAAACAAAAAATTTAAATGGCCGCACACCTGACTCGAACCCTATTTGCAACGAGCGTCAGGCAATCACTGACTTTAAGTTATTTTAAATTAAAGGGTAATCCAATTCCAGAAAATGACTTCAATCATGGACAACCCCATAAATTTATTGATTCGAGAGATGGTTGTGCTGAATCAATCTCTGCTAATTACTTGTTTCAAGAAGTCAATTGTTTCCAAGGATGGAATATAAGTAGTCCCACATTCGGTTTGGTTCGCCGGTGCCACGATACCATGCATTAGTGTTCTTGAGAGTAGAGAAAATCTCACCTTCTTGCTGGCTTTCCAGTAGACAACCACCTCTCGAGGTAAGCTATGGAAGAAATCTTATTAGGAATAGTATTGATTTAAAAGTGCAACAAAATACCACTCCTATACTTTCTAACTTAATGTTGGTAAGAGGACTGATGTGTGGAAAACCGCTCCAAAACCATCCATATTTTTTTAATTTCAAGTTTTTTGCAGGAATGCATGTACTCGCCCTCAGTTTAGTGGCGGCAATGATGTTGAAATATAAAACTATTATTGATGTATTTCCTAACAGTTTAAATTTTTAAGATAAATTGATAAACTAACATTGTATCAGTACGGGAGGTTCTGAGTTAAACTTCTACAATTATACTATTTAATCTTTATATTAACCTTCGTATGTTGGGATTTTAATATGTTTCGGATTTCTTAATATTTATATTAGATTTTTAAAAATTAATATTTGTCTGCACATTTACCTTATATTTGGTTTGCACATGAGAGAGAGTGTTGAAATATAAAACTATTTTTGACCCACTTCCTAACCGTCTAAGTTTTTAAGATGAAAAATTCACACCTTATGGATTTTCTTCTGCTTAGTTTATTGAGGGATCAATGTGTGTCTGCTATCTAGCTAGCTATCTACCGCAGGCAATAGCATTAGGTTGTGAAGGATAGTCAATTTGGTGGTAATTGCTGACGTTATTTGTTAGCGAGGAAGTGTTGGTGTTCCAAATTATCTAGCATATTTTTTGCTAGTTATGTGGGAAAATATATTCTTTTTTTAGAGGAAATAACATTTTTATCCCTCTTATTGTTGGGCAAAATATAGAGATGTTGTAACACCCCGCCTCGCGCGGGCCTGTCACTTGACATCTATTCTTACTTCTACTATTTGTTCTTTTCACTTTGATATAAAAAGGTGCGAAATTTTTTTTTTATACATACTTACACTTACTCTCTTTCTCTCTTTCTATTTGACGGATTAAGCATAGCGGGTCCATAACCTTTGACATGACATTCGCAACCCATTCCACCAATCCCGTATCTCAATAAACTCAAATGGCAGGTTGTTTAATTTTGTGACCTGCACACGAACAAACTGGTGAGCTAAACGTCCAGTAAGTTCAAACATAAAAACATAAATCATAAAACAGTATATTATACTGTTATTTTCTATCATATAAACTTATATACTATCTGTAGTATATAACTACTAAAAACATATCGTGCATTAATACAAATAATCACATAATTTGTGATAACTCGTAGTATTCTATAAAATTAGAATAACTATAAACATACCAACTGTAATAACAGTGGTGTATACTCGGATGTAACTCATGTCATATCTTTAAACTTTACTCTGATGTAATGACAAATAATCACATAAATTGTGATAGCTATTATTATTCTATAAAATAAGAATAACTATAAATATACCAACTGTAATAACAGTCGTATCCTCTGATGTCACCCATGACATCTCTTTAAACTTTACTCTGATATAATGACAAATAATCACATAAATTGTGATAACTATAAGTATTCTATAAAATTAGAATAACTATAAATATACCAACTGTAATAACAGTGGTATCCTCTGATGTCACCCATGACATCTCTTAAAACTTTACACTGATGTCTTAACTTAACATCACATATAGGGTTAGCACAAACATCACATCATGTGGTAGTGCTCATACAATACTCATTTATTCCTTTTTACATGTTTCTCATTATTTCTTTCATTACATCATTTATTGCTTTCAGTTTATGGGCCTTGCGCCCTGAGCTCGCGCCCGTCACACTATATGGGCCTCGCGCCCTATATATCATGGTTCTCGCGCCCGATAAACTGTATGGGCCTCGTGCCCGTTAAATTATATGGGCCTCGCGCCCTATATATCATGGGCCTCGTGCCCGTTAAATTGTATGGGCCTCACGCCCGTAGTGCTATATTTTTTATAATTAGCACAACATGTAATGTATAAACATATACATACAAATGCACATAACATATAAGTTAGCGCAACACATTGCAATCAAACACAACAATTATGTCTTAAGTGTTTTATGCTCAGTTTTCCGATTTATTCTGTTCATTTATTATCTTATCTGTACTTTAACTCTGTATGGGCCCGTTTTGATCGTACCGAAAAGCGCGCTGTAGAGGGGCCTGGAAGCTACCCTGGCTCTCCCTCATCTGTGCTATGTCTTTGCTTTAACAATGAAATAACCTCCCCTCGCGAGAGGCCGGTACGTCAAAACATTAGGTTTTTCATTACCCTGTTGTTTAATGTTCAAGTGTACATATGATAACATCTTTATTGTGTAGTTATAAAGACTGTAAACATCACATATTAATACTGTGATTAATCAAGTATTAATACTGCTCTACGATCATAACGTAGTAACTGGAATCATAAAAATGGAATCCAGTAAGTTTGGAACCTCTCGTCCAAACTTGTCACATATACAGAACAATACATAAATTATACTTAATTCATTTATTCTCATTATTTTTATCGTTTCTTTAAAACGATACATCACACTCTTGGGAGGTTGCCTCATTAATTATAAGGCATGCAAATACTCAATGCAATCATGACAATATAAAGAATCAGATTCTCGTGAATCTGAAGCAATTGTAACAATAGTATAAATTAAATAGTCATACCATAAACCATACCGTCTAGTACACAACTATACCAATAGTTGTGCACCCGTCATCAATCACAAATCAAACAATTATATAGTTTAGGGGAAAATATATTTTTCCACCTAAACATAACCATATCAATTTGTTCGTGCACAGACAATTAAATGTCTGAACTTACCTCAATACTGCTAACATCAGCTTTCTGTGGTTTCTCGACAGTCCATCATCACTGTCCCGTTGAACTCCTATAACCGAAAAATTAACAGTTATTTAAAATCTTTATTTCATGTATAAAACTTTATAAAACGTGAAAATACTACGTTTTATTTCTTAATAAAGAACTTAAGAGCTTAACATTTCATTTTTAACTTTTCTGTAAACTTTTGGCAAAATTACCATTTTGCCCCAATCGGAACTTTTCTCATTGTTTCCATGCTTAACTCTTAACTTTGGCCTTTAAAACTTTAATTAAAGCCTTAGGATTATGTTCTAGGCTTTAACGACTCTTTTTCTAACTTTCTGAAATTTCTGGTCAAAATGACCATTTTGCCTCTGACGGGTCTTTGAATCTTAACCTTCTCGTTTTAATGCTTAGACTGAATTTTCTAAGCTAAAAAATTATCCATTTGACTTTTAAAAACTTACCGGACTTTTTCCAGGTTAATTTCTATATTTTTCACAATTTTTACTATTCCCGACCATCGGGAAATTCTATTCCGACATAAAAGTCGGTTTCTTGCTTTTCTTACATTTCAGGCCTCAAAGATCGTTTTATAAATTCTTAAAACATCCATTTTTCATTTTAAATTCATAAGGGGCTCGGGTTTACTTGCCCGATCACATTTTTAAACCCTTATTTCCAGAAATGCCCTTTATGCCATTTTAAAAATTTCGGCAGCATTTCCTCTTAATTTTTAGGCTCCCGGCGTTTAGGAAACGCCTCAAAACCATCTAACCTCGTCTAATCTATCACGTACTATACCAGAGGCCTAATTTTACGTAAAAGTTACACACTTTTTACGTAAAATTTACACATTTTCATACCTTTTCATATCTGCTATATCATCCATTTTTCTTTCTTTCTTTTACAATTTCTCATATCAATACATCTCATTAACATACATTCATCTCAATTAATAAATTGAGGAACAAGAGTGGTCGAGATTATACCGAAAATGCCGTTCGGTCTCGATCGCACAAACTTTATTCTTTCATTTTTTGCATCTGGAATTCCGTTTTGCAAATCCGACTCCGCGGATGCGTCCGGAACGTCGAAAATAGGCCAATGGGCCAATCTTCAAAATTTGGTCAACGGTCGCCGTTGACCGGCGTTGACTCGCCGTTGACCGGCGGTTGACGGCGGCGACGGTGGCAAGTGAGTAGCCCATCTTGAAGAGTTCGACGAGAGGAATCCATTGGTGACCTCAATTTCATGTTTGGAGGCCCCTATCGCCGGAAAATCCCCCCGAAAGCTACGGTCACGGCGGCGACGGTGGAACTCCGCCGTGCCGGACTTTTTCCCCAAAATTGGTTGAGGGCTTTTGCTCCCCACAACCCCACGACCATTTCTGCACCGGTGGCTCTCCTCAATTTAGCCGGAATCGACGAAAATCGACGGTGGATCCCACGGCGGTGACGGCAGAATTCTCGAAGCTCGGTCGGCACGATACGGCGATTGTTGCCATGAACCACCACATGGGTTTTGTAGTACTCTTCACCACGAACCTTTTGGGACCGGTTTCGTGGCAAACGGTGGCCGGACGGCAGAGATACGGCCGTTTGAAACTCACGGCTCCGGCGAGCTTCGGGCGGCGCGTGCGGCTTGCTCCGGCGGCTGCTCCGTCGTGTCGACCCACCATTGGACTCAGCTCGGCGAGAGCTTTCCAACGGTGCCGGCGGTGTCGTGAACGGATGTCGTATGTGAAAGTTGGTCACTGTTCACATTTGAGAGAATTTGGGGGTAGAATTTCGAATTTTTGGGAATTTATGAGGAATTTGTGAATTTAACCCCCAAGATTTCCTATTTATACTCTTTTCCCCAAAATTTTTAACTTGGGCTATCCTGACTAATATGGATGTGCTGAATCCAAATTTATCAGTTTTATCTTAATCCGAGGTCATCTCGACCAGTTTCCGGTACTGCGTATTTTTCGTATTCCCAATCGAAATTTCTGTTTTGTACTCAATTGACTAATTTGAGCATCCTAATTCCAAATATATCAGTTTCAGGTCGAGAAAATGTCGTCTTGACCCTTTTCTCGATACTGTACATACGATATACACATTTCCCGAAAACAGTAAAATTTTTCCGGCTGTTACAGATGTAATATGTGAGTAGAAATCAAAACTAAAATTGAAAAAATACGCCGAAATTGTTATTAACAAAATTAGTTGGAAAATAAAATTAAAAATTAGAAATGGAGACTGAAACTATAAAACATGGATTGGAAGTCTGCATACCAAACGATTTCCTTAAAATAGATTGATCTTCTTAGTACAGTGCCCGAGAATTGATCAGCATCCGCTTCCCAATACAATGGCTTGCTTGTGGTAATAATGCACACCACTACTTACTACACAACAGTTTTAAAAATGCCATCGTCTAAAAAGGAGCATAAAAACGCGGCATAGAGATTAATTTCTGAAAACCTTGTGGAAATGTAAGATTTGACGACGGTTTCGAAAATCATCGTGTAAAGCCAAGATTACGTAACGGTTTTAGAAAACCGTCGTGTAATTTCCTGATTCCATGACGTCGCGCTGTCACAATTTTACATAATCGTTTTCAACGGAAACCATCATGTATTAGCCACTATATGCGACGGTACAATATGATCATCTCACATACAGCACAACTACCCCCTATTTACCTTTTGTATGAATTGAGAACACTATGAAATCAGAAAACACTATGATGTATTACGTTTGAGTGGTGATTTTTGACTATATATATAATAGTAAGGAGTTCATAACCCTTTGATCTTATTAATAACATTCATTGGACTTGAATTAATTAATTATTCAGATAATCATATTTCATACAAATGCAATCATCACTCGTGATCTCCTCCATCTCCTTGAACGGGTGGAGGTGGCGACGGATCTTTCGAACGACCTGTGCTAAACCCGATCAGCCTCCTGAAACAATGAAACACAAAGTTTGCCACAATGTTGTAGAAGAATGAACTGACCAAATTAATTTCTTAATTATCTTATACTTCACCTCTACAAAATTTACGTTTAAAGAGGTTTGTACATACCGGCCAAAGTGCTCAGCAAATGCTGGATTAAATAAAAGGACAAAAGATTAGGATCCAGCATAACCATGAAACAAACCCTAAGAAATTCATCTAGCTCCCGCACTGGTTGTGATAAGCTTATACGAGCTACGATTGGCTGTATTGTACGAGTTTAGATGGCTGATATTTAAAGGCCAACAGTCAAATATGATATCAAAATAGGAAATTAAAATTAGAAGACTAATAAATAAAAATGAGGTTCAGCGTGACTAAATAGCTCTATTGGAGATTATCACTAAAAGAAAAAAATAAACACTTATAACTTTTTAAAGGAACACAAGCTCACAACTCTTTGAAGAACACAAACTTAACCCTCGTTTGTTTCTAGCATTACATTCGCATTATATTCAAATGCAATGTAATTTTTATCTAAACATAAAAATATTGCATTCATATGTCATTATCCTCCATTCACTTTCAATATTTCATATTTCAGTTTCAGTTTTGATTTGATTTTGTGGCGACCCCCCACGTACGTTACCATACCAACCAGTCAAGCTCTGACGCCGACCGCGATGGCTGGCAACGTCGTGGGTCGTCATCCTCTTACTTAACTTAACTTTCCATTCTTAACGTTCTCATCTTATAGCGGAAGCAATTTCTATAGCAATTTTTTTTTTTTTTTACTTACATACTATACATATCTCTATCATACTCTTATAATACATATTTCATAACTTTCTTTCTTTCTTTCGTCTTCCTTTTTGAACGCTCAGCGAAAGACTCATGGTAGTACCATACCCTCGCCCAGTCCCTTGGCACGTGCAGATCCGTCCGTTGTCCATCATATTACTTTAAATAAACACGTTGCTTACCTGCAACATATAAACAACTAATGAGCTAGATGCTCAGTAAGTTCAAACATACATTCATTAACTTATAAATACTAGTAATATATATTATTACTAGAATATATGACATCACGTATATACATATTATATACATCGTTTATACATATCCTCAAAACATAACATAGGATATGAGCTTCATCACGCTCGTTTATCTCTTTATTCATTGTTCTTATCATTCTATCGATCAACTCTTATTATTCTATAAGCATCTCTTCAGTTCTTTACTTTTCATTCCTATCATTTCTTAACTTTCTGTTCTAAACCTTTATAACTTTTCTGTCACTTTATCATCATCTCTTAACCTTTCATATCATTTAAGCTAGTAACATACCCACTAGCATAACATCACGTAAAAACGTGTCATTCACATCATATCACATACATAATTCTATTATGTTTCATATCGTTTGTTTCTTTTTATGTCGTTCTTTACTTTTCTTTCTTTTCGTATCATTTCTTTTCTTTTCTTTTCTCTCTGCTTTCCTTTCTTTTCTTTTCACGCTCTTTTCTTTTCTTTTCCTTTTTTTTTCATTTCTTTTCTTTCACTTATCTTTCACTGGTGGGCCCTGTTGTTGAACGTACCTAGTGCGCGCTGACAGTGGGAGGAGGGGGAGCGACCCACCAACCTACCTCACAGTCAATCTTTAACTTTTAGCCATTAACCTCACACCTTCGGGAGGTAGCGTTCCACTATAAGCCATTAACCTCGCCTACGGGAGGTAGCATTCAATTTTAGTGGAATTCATAACATAAAACCTCACCTACGGGAGGCCGGTACGCCAACAACTTAAATTTTCAGTCTTATTATCTTGTAGGCTTTTATTTTTCTTATATTGATTTTTTTGTTGTATATCTTTTTCATAACATTCATCATCTTTCATTTCTCATTTTTCATAGAACATTTCATGAAACATTTGTTTTTTCGTTGTTTTTCTTTTCTTAATTCTTATGTGTTATCACATCATATCACATCATAACAACAAAAACACGTTTAGTTATGTGCAAATAATTATTCTCCATTTATCTTATCATTTGCATCATTCGATCTATCGTATCTTATCATCATATTTCTATCAATCATAGCCCATCGATCATAGCCTATTGTTCTATTCTATCAATCACATCTTATCGTTATGTTCTAATCCTTTCATCATACCTCTTATCATAACCTATCATTGTTTTTCTTTCTTGTCTAACTCTTTGCTTTCATATCATTTTTCCATAAAATATCTATCCTTTCGTTATCATAAAACATACCTTTTGCTTAATTTCTTTCATCCCCGATCGTCGTTGGTCTATCAATCATAACCTAACTTTCATAAAATTTTTCATAAAACATCTATTCTTTCAATCTCATAAAACATCCCTTTCTTAATTCCTTTCGTCACCGATCATCATTGCTCTATCAATCATAACTTAATTTCCATAAAACTTTTCATAAACACCTATTCTTTCCTTTCATATCTCATCTCTTTCTTATGCATCCTATCATAACATTCTCATTCTTACTCTTTCCATTCTTCTATCCCTCTTTATCACATCGTTACTCTCATAAAGCTTTTATGATACCTTTCCTTCGTAAATTCAATATATACATATATTTATATATATATATTCTTATAAATTATTTATTAAAACATATATATATATTTTTTTTAATATCGTCATAGCATTGCTATAGTATTTACTATAGCATCATCATAAATCACATCATGACATATACATACAAAACATATAATACTATAAGCTTGTTCATAGTTGCAGACGGGTAAATGTCTGAACTTACTCATAGCGTGCTTATCCTCTTCTTAAAATCCATTGACGTCCTTTGTCGCGTCGGGATTGGATTCCTACAAATAAATTTTGTCCGTTAATCACATTTTCATCTATAACTTTTATTTTATTAACAAGTTTGATTCTGATCCTATAACCCTTAATTATAGCCTTAGGACATCTTTTTAAACCTTAATGGTCATTTTCGAATTTTTCTCCAACATTTTAAAAATTACGATTTTACCCCTAACTTTTGACAAAATTACAATTTTACCCTTGACGTGATTTTTCATAACTTAAACCTCAATTTTGGCTTTTACAAACTTCGTTAACCTATTCCACGGTCACTGGGGTTCTTTTCCCATAATTTGAGAATCTTTGGACAAAATGACCATTTTGCCCCTGATGGGTCGTTTAATCATAACATTTTCATTTTCGTGCTTAGGCTGGATTTTCTAAACTCAAAATTATTTAATTAACTTTCTAAATCTTATCGGACCCTTTCCCAGATCAACTCTTATCATTTGACCAATTTTCACATTCCCGGCCCTCGGGAAGTACTATTCGAACCTAAGAATCGGTTTCATGTTTTTCTTGCGTTCTAGGGTTTCGAAGGGTCGGTTTACTAATTATAACTTAACCCTTCCTTTTTTCATGCCTTAATTCCTCGAGGGGGCTCGGGTTCCCTTCCCGATCATATTTTTACCCCTCGTTTCCCATATTACCCCTGGTGTCATTTTTAGAAATTTCGGCAGAGTTTCCCCTTAATTTTTGAGGTTCCAGCGTTTAGGAAACGCCTGAAAACCATCTATCCTAATCTAATTCTATCACGTACTATACCAGAGGCCTAGATTTTACGTAAAACTCATACTGTTTACGTAAAATCGTTACATTATCACATATTTTTCTTTTTCTCCATTACAGCCATTTTCTTCTTTTTACATACATTCTTTTCCATATTTTTCATACCAAAAATTATAAAATTATATAACAGTTCCAAACAATTAAATTTCGGAACGTAAAAAGATCGGGATTTATACCGAATTGCAGTCTGGTCTCGACGGCACAAACCCTAATTCTTCGTTCTTCATATTTGAGGTCCCGTCTTACAAATCCGACTCCGCGGATGCGTCCGGAACGTCGAAAATAGGCCAACGGGCCAAACTTCAATTTTCGGTCGACGGTCGCCGTTGACCGGCGTTGACCGCCGTTGACCGGCCGTTGACCGGCGTTGACCGGCGGCGACGGCTGCGACGGTGGAAAATGAGTAGCCCATCTTGAAGATCTCGACGTGAGGAACTCATTGGTAGCCTCAATTTCACATTTGGAGGCCCCAATCGCCGGAAAATCACCCCGAAAGTCACGGCCACGGCGGCGACGGTGGAACTCCGCCGTGCCGGACTTTTTCCCCGAAATTGATTGAGGGCTTTTGCTCCCCTCTTCACGGCGACCATTTCTGCACCGGTGGTGCAGCTCAACATCGCCGGAAAACGGCGAGTTTCACGGCGACGACGTCGCGACTTCGGGCGGCGCGATTCCGCCGGTGTTGAGGCGATCCACCACATGGGTTTTGTAGTACTCTTCACCACGAGTCTTTTGGGACCGGTTGCAGCTTGATCGGACGTCGGACGGCGGAGATACGGCGTCGCGAATTTTTCGGTGGCCGGCGGCTTCGGGCGGCGCGTGCGGGCTCCTCCGGCGTCGGTTCCGTCGACTCGACACACCGTTGAACTCAGCTCGGCGAGAGCTTTCCAACGGTGCCGGCGGTGCCGAAAACGGACACCGTTTCCGATGGTCGGTTACTGTACATATTCGGCTAGAGAGAGAAAGAGAAGGAGGAGAGAGAGTGTGTGTAGATAAATGAGAAAATTCCACTTTTTCCCGCTCTTTATATACTTTTTCGCCCAAAATTTCAATATGGGCTATCCTGATTAATTTGGACGTCCTGAATCCAAATATATCAGTTTTATTTTCGTCTGAGGTCATTTTGACCAATTTCCGATACTGTGAATTTTCGGTCAAAATTTACCTCTGTGCTCAATTGTCAAATTTGAGCGTGCTGATAGGCTATCCTTACTAATTTGGGAGTGCTGAACCCAAATTTATCAGTTTTATGTCAAGATAATATCATCTTGACCTACTTCTTGATACTGTGAGTGGCACACACGTGCACACACATAATATCACTATTACTCATTTTTCATCCTTTAATATTGTTAGAACATTTTATTTTAGTTCTAAACAATATTAAACCACTTAATTTCACATTTTTAACGCTTAAATTCATTGTGTAATTATTTTCCGAAAAATGTGAATTTTCCCGGTTGTTACAGATTTATTTGTTTCTCAAAAAAAAAAAAAAAAGGTTTATCTGGTTACAAATTTATTTGAAACTGCCATTATTTAAATAAGGAGTATATTTAGTAAAAAAAATTATTTTGAATTTTCGTCAAGAGCAAGTTATTTATGAAAGTTTTAAAATAGGGGTTCAGCGACTGACATTCTCCCACCTAGAAGGGGGTGTTACAATGTGGTATCAAAGTCAAAGTTTTCCAAAATTCCGTTACGCTATTATCGTAGTTTCACATCAGTATCCTCCAAGTATATTTTATTTATTTAATATAGTTTAGTAATAGCATGAGAGAATACTTAATATGTCAAAAGAGTTGAGAATTAATGTGAATTATGTCCCATGATTCTGAGGAGAGAATTCTATTATGTTTTCCCTAATGTTTAACCAATCAATTTTTGAAACAAGGTGAGAAGAAGAGGACGTCCTATTGTGAACCCGAATGTTGCTTGAACCATGAATAGAGGGAATTATGTGAATTATTATGTCCCATGACATAATTGTTGATGTGTTAGTTGATGTGACATAATAATTATGTGAATTTTATTAGTTGATGTGTTAGAAGAGCTGAGAAATAATGTGAATTATGTCCCATGATCCTGATGAGGGAATTCTATTATGTTTTCCCTAATGTTTAACTGATTAGCTTTCGAAACAAGATGAGAAGAAAAGGACATCCCATCGCAAAACCGAATGTTGCTTGAACCTTGAATAGACAATGGTCTAGAACAATAAGCTCAAGCCACTACTCTTCCTTTGAATTTCTTTCTCTTTCTTTATCTCTCTTTCTACTTCTCTCTCTTCTTTTCTTTCTTACTCTCTTTAAGAGACTGAGACTTTCACGGTATGAGGTTCATTAATGGATGACGACATGCTTTATTGTCAGAGCTCCAATGAGGCGGATCTTAGGAATTTGACGAACAATTCGTCAATGTTAACCTCATCAGTGAGCATTACAACAAATTCAATGATATGAAGCAGGGTGATCAGAGTGTCATCGAGGTAGTGACTGAGTTCAATAGGTTGGCTCATTTGTGTTTTGAGTTGGTGTTAATAGAGAAGGAAAAAGTGTTATGCATCGCCGTTTGTATGAACAATGTTATTAACATAGATAGCAGTTGAATGTCACCAATCTACTCTCCATGTGTTAAGTATCATCTGAATTAGATCAAGAATGAGAAGCCACTACCTAGTCAGGGTAGTAGGAGAATAGAAACCAAAGAGGATAGAACTAGCCTTAGAGCAGCAATAGGAAATGGAAGAACTTTTGAGGTCAGAACAAGCAAGGAAACCACCAAGGGAATTTTCAGCAGAACAAAGAAGCCTAGTATCCAATTTGTTTGAAGTGTGGGAAGTAGCTTGGTTGTGAATGTCGCAAGGGTATATCAAACTGCTACAACTGTGGTCGTGAGGGCATCTGGTGAAGAATTGTCCCAACAAGCTTCAGCAGCCTCAGCAACAATAGCAAAAGAACTAATTGGAACTTCTCCACAACATGCAAGCGGCTATTGAGGGACCGACTATATAGCAAGGACGATTTAAAGTGCCTCCAACTAATGCAAGAGTTTTGCTATTACAAAAGAAGAGCTAGCTGAAGCATCCAACATGGTTACTAGTTAGATTATGGTGTTTAATAAGCCTTCTTATACATTATTTGATACTGGTGCTACACACTCTTTTGTATCTAGTAAATTTGCTAAGGATTTAGATATGCCTCAGGATGTGTTAGGACATAGGTTCATTACTACAGAACCCTATCGGGAAGTGATGGAGTCTTCTCAGTGATTACATCATGTACCAATGAGAATAGCACTGAGAAAGTTGTTTGGAGATTTAATAGTCTAGATATGCAAGATTATGATGTCATTTTAGGAATGGACTTTTTAGGAAAATGTAATGATTGTTTTGTGTCATAGTCATCGGGCGTTGCTTCAACCTGATGAGGAGAAGCGAGTTGTCTTTATTGGAGAATCAAGGAAGAAGCTAAAGGCAATCATCTTAGCAATGCAAGCGCGAATAATGTTGTTGAGCGGTTATGAAGGCTTTTTAGCAAAAATTGTAGATAGGAGTAAAGAAGAAAAGCTTAAGATTGATGACGTGGTCGTATTTAGGGAGTTTCATGAGGTGTTTCCAGATGATCTACTTGACTTGTCACTGGAGAGAGAGAGATTGAGTTTGACATCAAGCTTGGAACTACATCTATCTCCATGGCACCTTACCACATGGCACCAATTGAGCTTAAGGAATTGCATACCTAGCTAAAGGAGTTGCTCGATAAAGGGTTCATCCAATTGGGCTTTTCACCATGGGGAGCACTGGTGTTGTTTGTTAAAAAGAAAGATGGGTAGATGAGGTTATGCATCGTTATTTTCAAAGAGCTGATATTTAATAGTGGCAAACAAGTAATTATTGTCAAAAAGAACTGATGATCATGTGGAGAATATCTGAATATGATAAACATTTTTCATAGACCACTTCACTTGTGGCGTTCTGAATTCTAAAACATGATCTCTAATTGGGAAAAAGATTAGATACATCGATAGACCAATGAAACAGGTGAGATCATTCAAAGCAAATATTATATATATATATATATAAAGACATGTATACACACATTCAGCTACACATTTATAGAACAGCATCGTTATTAATACGAAAGATCATCTGTCATATAACTTCGTCATAAGTTTTTCATGTAAACATAACTTTATTCAGCAACCAAATATGGTTTATGTTTTACATGGTGATTTATAAACCTTTGATCTTATATTGACTTGTAGCGGAGAAGCATATAACTTGACGCACAATAGTATACTCTTCATCCAAATCCTGGGGTTTGACCATTTGGCGAAGGCGGTGTCCGGTGCGAAGAAGGCGGGTCTTCTCGGCCTGCGCTACAGCCAATCAGCGTCCTGAAAGGATGAAATTAACAAAGAGTTTGTCATACTATAAAGTAGATGAAGTGACGAAATAAATATATAGTTTTTAAGTAGATACAAGGTTCGAAACATATTTACCGGCCAAAGCGTTCGGCAAACGGTGGATTGAAGAGAAGAACCAGGATTATGATCCAACATAACCATAAAACAGACCCTAAGGACTTCATCTCTCTCTCCCGACCTGGTTGTCTCTCAGCTTGTATAAGTTGTATATGAGCTGTATTTATACATTTAAATTAATATCAAACTAATGAAACAAAAAGAATAAGACTTTCAGCCTGCCTGGCTCGAGTCTTGGTCAACGGCACATATGGTATGGTGTTGGCCTTGCATTATTGATGAAAAGACATTTGTGCACTCCGTGTGAATGCCTTAGCATGTGAAAGGAACGGGGGAACAGGAACTTTTAGGTTCGAAATTGGGAGTATTTTCATTTATTAAGAGTTATTTAATCAAAATAAATAAATAAATTAGAGTGACAAGAATTATATATTTATAGAGAGAATGAGATAGATTTGTGTGAGTTTGTTGTTTTCAAAAAGTTTTTACACTATAGGTCTTGTTCCGATTGATAGAGCTTTTACTTTTTATTTTATTAGTTAGTAGAATAAGAAAAACAATAGCTGTGGCTCTTTAAAAGAGTTTTAAAGTTTTCTAATTAGTTAAAATAAAACAAAATCATGATGTTTATAATGTTTATAATGTCTAACTTAATTTTTATAATGTTTATAATGTCTATAATGTCTAATGTTTATAATGACTAACTTAATTTTTTTTTACAAGTTTTAATGTCGATTTATTTTTAGAAGTTTTAATGTGTATTTAGAAGAGCTTTTATTAAGTCATATATTTTTTTTGGTAAGAAACTTTTCTGAACACAACAAACACCTCTGATAGATCTTATAAACACTTTCATTTTTTATTTGAAAAAAGCTTTTAATGAACTTGGTCAAACAAGCCTATATAATATATAAATCGGACACTGATTGGAAGATGAGAGAAACGCCAATAAGTCAGTCAATTGTCTTTTAGTCTTGATGTATCCTCCACTAAATAATACAGAGACAATGTCCGTTCGTTGAAATGTGAGTGGAAATGTGAATATTTTGACTTTTCAATCAAGAGGACCTACCAATTAGCGACTGGAGAAATGCCGTAAATTCGTCCGCTGAAGTAGGAACGGAAAACACGGGTTTGAAAATTAATGCCCAGATTTTTTTTTGTGAGGACATATTTAACCCAATGTATATCTTGGGGAATCAATTGGTATTTAATGACTACTCCACATAAATAGATAAAAAAAAAAAAAAATGCTGGGGGTGTCTATTGACACCCCTTTATCTACTTTTTACACCGTTTTTTTAAAACCACTCGTTAATTAAATTTGAAATATCAATTATTCTTTATTACACCTATGTTTAGTATTCTAAAAAAGTTTTTACATATATTGAGTTTTAATTTAAATTTTTATTTTTTTACTCACCAGCCAATGAAAAACCTCTCTATTTTTTATACTTTCTTTTGTTTTATTATTTTTCTTATCTTTCGACTTCTTCTTTTTTGAAAACCCAATCACTCTATTTTCTTTAGATATCCTAATTTTACATGAAATAAGATTTAATGAGACTAACACAGTTGTTTTTTTTTAAGATAGAATATATTTCTTTGATAACTTTGCAGGATAATACATATAAAGTTTTAATTTTTCTTTTGAAGATAAATCAATTTTTTTCATCTTTCTTAACAAAAACAAATATTTTAATTTTTATTAAAACCATTATTTGTTAAAAAGATAGATTTAAAAATTATGATTTCTCAAAATTTTATTTCAAGTAGAATATGTATATCTTTAAAAAAGAAGAATCATTGGATTTGTCGCGAAACAAAGAAGAAGAAGAAAAAAGGATTGCTTAAAAAAATTTATTTATCGGAAGGTTTTTTTTTCATTTTTTTAAGAATATTCGTAGGCATTTTAAGGGTAAAAAATAGAATTTAATTATAAGGATTGGAACAATAAGAAGGGTGTAACAATTAATAATTGACATTTATATTTGAAGTTAGTGGATAATTTAATAATGAGGGTGGGAAAAGTAAATAGAGGAGTGTCAATAAACACCTCCAAAAATGCTGAATATACAATCATCGCTTTTTCAATGGAAAATAAAGCAGGAATTCGAATTTAATTTTTGACGTCTTTTGACCACTTCATAATTATGAATTTTTTAAAATGTAAATGGTGAAGGAGAACAACTAACGTCAAGTCATTATTTTTAACTTAACTTCCCAAAGCTTATTATGTGTTGGGTATCAACATTTTGATATATTTTGAAAGTATAATACTGATAAATAAAGATTTGTGACGTATTCATTTACAGAATTACCACAAGAATATGTATGCAACTCGAGCATTCGTTTTTTATGTAAGAATCACTTGGAATAATTTTTTCTCAAATGTTAAATTAACTTGTGTGGAATGTGAAAACTAGGAAAATTAAAGATGTAATTAATTTGTTTTTATAGCAGTTCCATCACAATTATCCAGTAACATTCACTTTTTAAAAAAAAAAAAGAGAGAAAAATTAGAGAAACTGAACAGAGGAAAACAATTAACTTATGCATATAGAAACTCATAATCATCACCTGCTCAATATTATTATCACGCACAACCATCTCTCTATTTCACCTTGTGTCAGATCCTAAACTAAGAGATAAAGAAATGAAAATTTGAATGGTTAGCAAAGACGATTTATAATTCTTTTATATATATATATATATATAAACATATACATAAATATGCATTAGAAGAGATTTCATGGTCAGATATCCTTTGATCTTAACATTTTGTTGAACTTGATTGATTCATAGAGGAAGGGCATTCTGTACTGCAAAATTTAATTTACGGATGACCTCCGTTACCCCAGTTGGGCGAAGGTGGTGAAAATCTTCCCTTTACATCAGATCCACTGCCCTTTTGAGGAGGCAAGCAGGTCGTCACTCGTCAGCAGCCTCCTGAAAGATAAATGGAACAATATCATGTATGGCTGTATTAAGTGGATTAAGAAGTAACTACCGGAAAAAATATCTAAACTAAGGTATATATTTTTCATTTCTATAAAATTTAGGTTGCTAGCTAAGTTCGCGTACCGGCCAGAGTGATCTCCGAGCGGTGGATTCAAGAGAAGAACAAGTACTGCAATGCAACATAACCATAAAACAAACCCTAATGCCTTCATCTCGCTTCATGATTTCTCAGCTTCTATCAAGAGATCCTATGGTTAAAGGTCAGCAGTGATATATAGAAGAAATAAAAAATATCAAAATATTATGCAAGATAAAAATGAGGGGCTTAAAAAAATAATAAAAACTTCCGTCCACTACATTTGAAACATGTACTTTTTTACCGACTAGTCTTGGTCGCATGGCCCATTCACATAATAAATTAATCTATTTTGTTCCCTTTTTTTCTAGAAGGATTGCATCAAGTATTAAGAAAAATTTAATTTTCAATCATATCAGTATATTTATTAGAAAATCATACTCTTATGTTTTAATTAAATAGTCCCCGAATCTAGTCCGAACTCTTTAAAAGCAGTGAGATTGATGCCTTCTATAGACGATATTTTTTTTTTAAAATTTTTTTACAGAGACGATCGAGTGATTTTCGATAAAGTTAGCAATATACATGGTCTTCGTAATATATTAATAAGTCGACAACGAATGAAATTTTGATTGAAAGAACTCCCAAAATATCCTTCTAGCTAGTTTCGGGTCAAGAATCACTGCAGACGATAGTGCCAGGGGTAGTACCAGGAAAATTATTGTGAATTCCTTCAAGATCATTCAAGCAGATAAATGTGCTCAACCACCTAAAACATGAGTGATAATGGACCAATGAAGATGATCTTTACTTAGTCAACAGTCAACTACTTTATCTAATTGGGAACGGTCAACGATTTGTGATTCATTTTTCTTCAATATTTGTTGACTACTCCATGTTTACTCTAAATCTATATATATCTATTTATATAATATATAAAAAGGAAAATGTGGTTGAGTATTTTTGTTCTTCAACTGTGACGCCTTAAATTTTATTTAAGGGTCAATATATAATTTAAATAAAATTAGTGTGTCAAAAATTAATTAAAAATCCTTTTGGAAACCCTAGGTTGGTTTCCTAGTCAAATTCCGCTCAAAAAGTCAACAATTTGAACTTAAAAAAGAAACCTTAAAACATTCGGCCATCACTTGGGATTTTAAATTAAAATTTAAATTCCACAAATCCAAGAAGGATTCAAATTCAAATTTCATTCCTTAGATATAAAGAAGAAATTCGGCCATAAAGTATAGGAAATAAAGGAGATTTTATTTGAATTAAAAGCTAGATTAAAACTCAATTAAAATTCAAATTATTTTTCCTTAAAAACTAAGGGATAATTTTCGGCCACTTAAGGGGAAATAAGAGAGAAAACCCTAGCCTCAAAACAGCACAAAAACTTTCCCTTTTGCCCCTTAAAATTTTCAGCCAAACAAGGAAGAGAAAGGGAAAGAAAAACCTAGTATAAAAACCCCCTTTTAACTCTCATTCACCCTTCCTTTCACCCTCAAAAAAATTTGGCCAGCTTTTCCCTCTCTCCTCTCTGAATTTTCTCTCCCAAAACACACCCAAAACAGCAACAAAACCTATCAAAAGGCAGCTCAAAGATTCAACAATTTTTGAGATAAAAACAAGGTGAGAAATCAAACTTTTTCCTTCCTTCTCCTTTTGGTTTTAAATCCGAATTTTTATATGGTTTTCTCCACTGTTTTCCCTACTGTTTTGAAGACTCCAACACTCACACAAATTCAGCCAAAAAGGAGACCAAGCATCAAAAATAGTGCAGCACAAACAAGGTGTGAATCTCTCTCTCAAACCCTAAAAATTTTGCCTCTTTGTTTCCCTTTCAAAAACCCTATTATCACATGTGTAAAATTTTATGATTTTTGCCAATTTGATTCTTGGATTGTGTTAATGACATATAAATAAGGTTTTCCACAAAATTTCGTGATCATTGGATGAAAATTGAATTGGTTTGAGGCTAATCGAAATTCGGACACAGAAAAACGGGAATCTGGAAAATTACCATATGAACAGTAAATTTATGTCAGCCATAACATGAGTTTTAAAAACGATTTTTGAGTGATTCTTGAGCCTAAAATTAAGTCCCCTAAATGCCTGCAAAATTTCAGAACCAAACTCATCCGTTTACCCAGTCAAAATATTTTTCCAAGATAGGCGGACAGAACTGCCAGGTTTTGAATCGAAACTGAAACCCAGATTTTTATGCCTGAAAACAACCCTCGGTTTTTGGCCTAGTTGAATGACCAAATGATGTCCAAAAATTATAAAAATTATATGGAATTAAAGCTACGGATGTCTAGTTTAACATATTAAAAATTTAGAATTTTTGGGATGAAAAATAAATTAATATGGATTTTACATTCAGCCTAGGTCAGTCTGCCCATGCCCAGTAATATCTTAACTTAGAGTTTTTCATAAATTTTAAATCCCAAATGTTTATTAAACGTTTTAAAATCTTTTGTGGCACACTAAAATGATTGGATGATTATGTCTAGATCTAGACTAATCATATGTTGTGATTATAGGACTTATTTGACGTTCTTGCTGGATTTGTGGATCACGTTATCGTAACGCTTGTGCGATAATCGAGGTAGGACGTTCTAGCCTTTTCTGGGAGTAGTCAAGTGTTTTAAATTTCCCTGTTTTATCGATGGCATGCTGTTTTCAGTTTATGAAATTATTATATTGTTTTTGATGAAATAAACGCATGCAACGTATTTGGTAATTAAATGTATATTTTAAAACGTGTTTTGATTTATGGCATAATATAACTTGGTAAATACCATCTTTTGAATAATCCGGTGAACATAATTGAGCTCTAGTTCACGATCATTGTAAATGATGCGTGTGTCCCAGAGTTGACGCCATGGGGGAAGGTCCCTAAACCTGCGCGGGGCCGTTCGGCCTATTTAGACCGTAACGAGATGATCTAGGATAATTCAAATTCGAGGCACGTATATTATCTCTACGACAAGTCCTCACTCATAATATGATGGTTTGTTTTAATGATTTATTATTTTAATATTGGGGGCACGTATATTGCAGCTACGCTAAGTCCTCAGCAGAATAAAACTTGTATAAAAAATGTTTTTTTCACGAAATTGTTGATTATTTTTTTTTATGATTATTATGTCATGTATTTTTTTTAAATTGTTGATTATTTTTAGAAACGAATATTATGCCATACTTTTAAATGTTATCTGTTAACCCACTTTTGTTTCTGTCCTACTGAGCCAGCGCTCACGTCCCTTTTTCTTTGTGATTTCGAAATGACTACTTCCAGGTGCGGGAGGTAGCAGCTCCGAAAATCGTTGAGCTATCCATTTCTACCGAGGATGATGCTATCCGTTTTCTCCATCTTCTTCTTTCTGTTTCTCGTTCTGATGTAATGAGACATTAAGTTTGGACTTTATTTCACGTTATTTAAATTCTATGCTTGGGAATATTTATTGTTGGTAATTTCTTTTGAAAACCGATTTTGTGTTTGATTTCCGCATTAAAAGGTATTTACTTTCTACTTTATTTTGTTTTGTGGTTATGATGCTACTTTATAATTAGGCTTAGCTAAATTATAATGTTGACCCGTTGTTTTTGTAATAAATGTTTTCCTTAAATCTCGAGTTGATATTATGATTTGGCTGCCGTGTCACGTGTCTAAATTTTGAGCCGTGACAAATAATGGTATCAGAGCCCAGGTTTTCAAAAGGGTTTTTCATCAAAACGTTTGCAAAAGAGTTTTTCATCAAAACGTTTTCAAAAGGGTTTTCATTAAAACGTTTTCAAAATACCCAAGCATAGTTTTCCTTACTCTTAGAAGCTTATAGGATTTCCTCTTCCTTTAATCGTATTCAGTAAAATGGCTCGTCCCGACACGCGTAGTCAGAGGCAGCAGAGAGGCAACGACGAAGAGAACCCCGGGAACACGCAGCCTCAAGGGAGACAAAATGCAACGGTTCCTACACCGAATGATCAGCTAATGGCGATGCAGAATCTCACGGTGGCAATACCGGTTCTTCTCATCGTCTTACCTTTTGGAACACCTAACCCAACTCCTGTAGCCAATGTTGTTCCTAATGAGACCCCGAGAGCGGGGAGTTCTTCTCAGACTCCTCAGCAAACGCCTACCACCGAAAACCCTACCTCTGGAGTAGTACCTACCCAGCTTATGATACATCCTAAACAGGCAGTCCTAACTCTTTTCTTTAAGCCTCACGTACCCACTTTCGACGGCACGGGCACAGAGATGGATGCCGACTACTGGTTTGATGCCATTCGTAAGCAGCTAAAGTTGACCGCCACACCCGCAGAGTTTTGGGTTGAGTTTGCTTCCAACAAGCTGGTGGGTCTAGCCTCTACCTGGTGGGCTAGTATCGAGGATGGTTTGACAGAGGAGCAGAGGACTTCTTGGACAGTTTT
Organism: Antiaris toxicaria; assembly: GCA_035233585.1. Taxonomy (NCBI): domain Eukaryota; kingdom Viridiplantae; phylum Streptophyta; class Magnoliopsida; order Rosales; family Moraceae; genus Antiaris; species Antiaris toxicaria. Next base: position 8,636,714 of record CP141155.1, read on the forward strand.
CGAGGAGCGTTTTCATGAGCGTTTCTTTTCAGCTCAGTTCCGCGACAGAAAAGCTAGGGAGTTCGTTCGTTTGAAGCAAGGGTCTATGTCAGTGCGGGAATATGAAACCAAGTTCACTGAGTTAGCCCGGTATGCGAAGAATCAGGTGTTAGATGAAGCTACTAAGTGTCTCCGCTTTGAGGAAGGCCTTCGCCTCTATGTGAAGAGGGGTGTACAACCGTTCCAGATCAGAGATAGCTACCAGCAGATAGTTGCTAAGGCGTTGACAGTAGAAGAGGGCAACAAGGAGTTCCTTGAAGCTCGTAACAAAAACAAGTCTGGACCAATCCGCAACAAGCCTCAACACAAGCCGCAGACTCCTTACTAGAAGAACCAGCAGTCTCAGGAGTCAGGTTCTCATCAGTCTTCTGGACAGCGACAGGGTCGGGTAAATATGATTACCTGCTTCGAGTGTGGTGATGAAGGCCACAAAAGAAATGTCTGCCCGAAGAGACAGTCGAGAGACAATGCTCATAGACATCATCATCAGCGGAATCAGAATGGTCTTCCACAGAGACAACAGTTTACTTCCCAGTCTTCGCAGTCACAGCGTCCTCAGCTTCCGGCCCTCTATCAGCCTCAGCGCACGAGCCAGTACACTGCGCCTTCTGCTTCACATGCTACTCCGCTACAGCAGTTCCCAGTGCCGAGTTATCAGAGACCACCACCACAGGGTTAGAGTACGGGCTATCAGCAAGGGAATACAGCTCAAAATCGTGGTAAGGCACCACAGGTACACGCTCTTGGAGCTGACAGCATGGAGATAGATCATGCATCAATTGCATTAGATGGTATAATTCCTATCTTTGGTACATATGCATATGTTTTGTTTGACACCGGGGCTACATACTCTTTTATAGCCCAACATTATGCTCGTTCACTTGGTTTAAAACTGCAAAATCTTGACTCTCCCTTATGTGTGAAATCCCCGTTGGGCACAACTACCGTTAGTGATGGGTGTCAAGCCTATGTTTATGTTGGGGATGTTTGTTTGGAGGCATCACTTGTAGTAATGCCTATGTTTGCTTATGATGTTATTCTGGGATATGACTGGCTTTCCCGATATGGGATTATGCTTGATTGTCGTAATCGTCGCGTTATCTTTACAACTGATTTCGGACATGTAGTGTCCTATCAATTAAGCTTAGTTTCAGATGTTGATAGATCTGCTCTGAGGTTAGTGTCGAAGAGTAGACAGGGTATTCTTTGCTTCTTATCCTTGTGTGCGGTAGAAGGATCCAGTTCTGAAAAGAGTACCCAACCTATACCTGTTGTCAATAGTTTTCCAGATGTTTTTCCAAAAGCTCTTCCAGGTTTACCACCTCATCGAGAAATAGAATTTCGTATCGATTTAGTTCCTGGAACAGCTCCTTTTGCTTCTGCTCCGTATCGTATGGCACCTCTAGAGATGAAGAGTTACGCAAGCAGTTGGATGAGTTGAAATCGCTAGGCTTTATCCGAGACAGCAACTCACCTTGGGGTTCATCAGTCCTTTTTGTGAAGAAAGCCGACGGTTCGCTTCGTCTCTGTGTAGACTACAGAAAGCTCAACAGTGTGACCATCAAAAATAAGTATCCGTTACCACGCATAGATGACTTGTTTGACCAGTTGAGTGGAGCTTGTTTCTTCTCCAAGATTGATTTGAGATCCGGTTATCATTAGCTTCGGGTTAGAGAGGAGGATGTCCCTAAGACGACGTTCCGAACGAGGTATGGCAGTTACGAGTTCTTAGTAATGCCTTTCGGTTTGACAAACGCGCCAGCAGCCTTCATGGATATGATGAATAGAGTTTTCCGACCTTTTCTTGATAAGTTCGTCATCGTATTCATCGACGACATCCTCATCTACTCCCGAACTCGTGAAGATCATGCACGGCATCTCAGTATAGTTTTACAGACTCTTCGTGAACATCAGTTGTACGCCAAGAAAGAAAAATGTGAGTTTTGGATGACAGAGGTTAAGTTTCTCGGACATATCATCTCAGGAGATGGTATATCAGTTGATCCATCCAAGGTTGAAGCGATTCTTAAGTGGGAACGACCGAAGAATGTTCCAGAGATCCGAAGCTTCTTGGGCTTAGCGGGATATTATCGACGTTTTGTACAGGACTTCAGCAAGCTCGCCGCTCCCCTCACCAATCTGACAAAGAAGGATATACCTTTCGTTTGGGACAACAGCTGTGAGTCAGTCTTCCAAGAGTTGAAGAGTCGTTTGACGTCTGCACCTATCCTTATCATTCCGAATCAGGATCAAGTATATGACGTCTACACCGATGCTTCTCATCAAGGTCTTGGAGCAGTCTTGATGCAACAGAACCGAGTTGTCGCTTATGCCTCATGACAGCTGAAACAACACGAACGAAGCTACCCTACAGATGATCTAGAGTTAGCTGCAGTAGTGTTTGCGCTTAAGATTTGGCGTTGTTATCTGTACGGTGCCAGTTTTAGACTGTTTTCAGATCACAAGAGTTTGAAATACCTAGCTACACAGAAAGATCTCAACGTGCGTCAGAGAAGGTGGGTAGAATACATGCAAGACTACGACTTCCAAGTCGAGTACCATCCGGGTAAAGCAAACGTGGTTGCAGATGCACTAAGTAGGAAAAGAGAGGCAGTTCCCAATCCTGATCATGATGCTTCTATAATGGCGATGCAGATAGATGAGTGGGAAAAGGACAGAGTTCTCACAGCTTATCAAGTTCGTTTTGGCGAAGTTCAGGGTCACCCAGTGTTATACAACTTAGTGATGGAACCAGACTACGTGCAGAGGATCAAGGAGAATCAGTTGGCAGATACACGTTTCGTTGACATCCGAGATAGATTATTAAAGGGAAAGCGTGTTGCAGAGTGGTCGATGGATGCCAGTGGAATTCTTTACAACGAAGGTCGCTTAGCAGTGCCACACATCCCAGAGCTTATACAGGAGATCTTGTCAGAGTTTCATCAGTCGAGGTTCGCCATGCACCTAGGTGGAAACAATATGTATCAAAACTTAAGACGGCAACTTTGGTGGAGAGGTATGAAGTTAGATGTGAAGAACTTCGTGGCCAACTGTTTGACGTGTCAGAAAGTAAAGGCAGTACGGGAGAGACCCGCAGGTCTACTCCAACCACTTCCAATACCTCGGTGGAAGTGGGATAGTATAGGAATGGACTTCTTAACCGGCTTACCAAGAGCACAGGATGGATCTGATGGAGTCTGGGTAGTTGTAGATCGTCTCATGAAGACTGCACACTTCATCCCGTTCAAGACGACTTGCACCAGGAACCAGCTAGCCGAGCTTTACATGAGGAACATAGTCAGATTGCATGGAGTCCCTTCGGTGATCGTTTCTGATCGTGATACGCGCTTCAACGCTCGCTTTTGGCAAAGTCTACAGGAAGCTCTAGGCACAGAACTGAACTTCAGCACCGCTTTTCATCCGTAGACAGATGGTCAATCAGAGCGTCTTATACAGATCCTCGAGGATATGCTACGTGCCTGCGTTCTTGATCTTGGAGATGGATGGAGCAAACACCTCTACATGGCAGAGTTCACATACAACAACAGTTATCAAGCGAGTATCGGAATGACACCCTTTGAAGCGTTGTACGAAAAGCCTTGTCGATCAACCATCTATTGGGTTGACAACCAGGAAGCACCCGTGGGTGGACCTGATATAATCCTAGACCAGTACGAGAAGATTGCCATCATCAAACAATGACTTCTAACAGCACAGAGTCGACAGAAGAGCTATGCAGATCAACGCAGAAAGCTGTTAGAGTTCGAGGTCGGAGAGTTTGTGTTGCTAAAGGTTTCACCGAAGAAAGGTATCTCTTGTTTCGGAGTTAAAGGGAAGCTAGCATCGCGTTACATTGGACCTTTCGAGATCGTACGTAGAGTTGGTAAGGTCGCATATGAGCTGAAGTTACCCGACACCTTGGGAGTGCACAACGTTTTCCATGTATCGATGCTGAGGAAGAGTGCACGAGCAGAGTCAGAAGTCATTTCAACGGATGATGTAGAAATCCAACTAGATATCTCTTACGTCGAGGTTCCAGTGAAGATTTTGGATCGTAAGGTCAAGCAACTGAGAACGAAAACAATACCCATGGTGAAGGTTCTTTGGAGTAACCATGGTGAAAAGGAAGCCACATGGGAAACCGAGAAAGATATGCGTGAGAACCATGCTGAATGGTTCGCTAAGTAGTAGAGTACTTGTAATGTAGTTGACCTAAGTTTGTTTTGTAACCCTACTCTGTTCATAGTGGTAGATATACCACTATATGTTTTGAAAGGTGCATTAAGATCGCTTAATGAAATGAGAAGTTATTCATATTCTTATTCTCTTCTTTAGTGTGGAGTAATTCTTAAAGTTTCGAGGACGAAACTATTTTTAGTGGTAGATATTTGTGACGCCTTAAATTTTATTTAAGGGTCAATATATAATTTAAATAAAATTAGTGTGCCAAAAATTAATTAAAAATCCTTTTGGAAACCTTAGGTTGGTTTCCTAGTCAAATTCTGCTCAAAAAGTCAACAATTTGAACTTCAAAAAGAAACCCTAAAACATTCGGCCATCACTTGGGAATTTAAATTAAAATTTAAATTCCACAAATCCAAGAAGGATTCAAATTCAAATTTCATTCCTTAGATATAAAGAAGAAATTCGGCCATAAAGTGTAGGAAATAAAGGAGATTTTAATTGAATTAAAAGCTAGGTTAAAACTCAATTAAAATTCAAATTATTTTTCCTTAAAAACTAAGGGATAATTTTCGGCCACTTAAGGGGAAATAAGAGAGAAAACCCTAGCCTCAAAACAGCACAAAAACTTTCCCTTTTGCCCCTTAAAATTTTCAGCCAAACAAGGAAGAGAAAGGGAAAGAAAAACCTAGTATAAAAACCCCCTTTTAACTCTCATTCACCTTTCCTTTCACCCTCAAAAAAATTCGGCCAGCTTTTCCCTCTTTCCTCTCTGAATTTTCTCTCCCAAAACACACCCAAAACAGCAACAAAACCTATCAAAAGGCAGCTCAAAGATTCAACAATTTTTGAGACAAAAACAAGGTGAGAAATCAAACTTTTTCCTTCCTTCTCCTTTTGGTTTTAAATCCGAATTTTTATATGGTTTTCTCCACTGTTTTCCCTACTGTTTTGAAGACTCCAACACTCACACAAATTCAGCCAAAAAGGAGACCAAGCATCAAAAATAGTGCAGCACAAACAAGGTGTGAATCTCTCTCTCAAACCCTAAAAATTTTGTCTCTTTGTTTCCCTTTCAAAAACCCTATTATCACATGTGTAAAATTTTATGATTTTTGCCAATTTGATTCTTGGGTTGTGTTAATGACATATAAATAAGGTTTTCCACAAAATTTCGTGATCATTGGATGAAAATTGAATTAGTTTGAGGCTAATCGAAATTCGGACACAGAAAAACGGAAATCTGGAAAATTACCATATGAACAGTAAATTTATGTCAGCCATAACATGAGTTTTAAAAACGATTTTTGAGTGATTCTTGAGCCTAAAATTAAGTCCCCTAAATGCCTGCAAAATTTCAGAACCAAACTCATCCGTTTACCCAGTCAAAATATTTTTCCAAGATAGGCGGACAGAACTGCCAGGTTTTGAATCGAAACTGAAACCCAGATTTTTATGCCTGAAAACAACCCTCGGTTTTTGGCCTAGTTGAATGACCAAATGATGTCCAAAAATTATAAAAATTATATGGAATTAAAGCTACGGATGTCTAGTTTAACATATTAAAAATTTAGAATTTTTGGGATGAAAAATAAATTAATATGGATTTTACATTCAGCCTAGGTCAGTCTGCCCATGCCCAGTAATATCTTAACTTAGAGTTTTTCATAAATTTTAAATCCCAAATGTTTATTAAACGTTTTAAAATCTTTTGTGGCACACTAAAATGATTGGATGATTATGTCTAGATCTAGACTAATCATATGTTGTGATTATAGGACTTATTTGACGTTCTTGCTGGATTTGTGGATCACGTTATCGTAACGCTTGTGCGATAATCGAGGTAGGACGTTCTAGCCTTTTCTGGGAGTAGTCAAGTGTTTTAAATTTCCCTGTTTTATCGATGGCATGCTGTTTTCAGTTTATGAAATTATTATATTGTTTTTGATGAAATAAACGCATGCAACGTATTTGGTAATTAAATGTATATTTTAAAACGTGTTTTGATTTATGGCATAATATAACTTGGTAAATACCATCTTTTGAATAATCCGGTGAACATAATTGAGCTCTAGTTCACGATCATTGTAAATGATGCGTGTGTCCCAGAATTGACGCCATGGGGGAAGGTCCCTAAACCTGCGCGGGGCCGTTCGACCTATTTAGACCGTAACGAGATGATCTAGGATAATTCAAATTCGAGGCACGTATATTATCTCTACGACAAGTCCTCACTCATAATATGATGGTTTGTTTTAATGATTTATTATTTTAATATTGGGGGCACGTATATTGCAGCTACGCTAAGTCCTCAGCAGAATAAAACTTGTATAAAAAATGTTTTTTTCACGAAATTGTTGATTATTTTTTTTTATGATTATTATGTCATGTATTTTTTTTTAAATTGTTGATTATTTTTAGAAACGAATATTATGCCATACTTTTAAATGTTATCTGTTAACCCAGTTTTGTTTCTGTCCTACTGAGCCAGCGCTCACGTCCCTTTTTCTTTGTGATTTCGAAATGACTACTTCTAGGAGCGGGAGGTAGCAGTTCCGAAAATCGTTGAGCTATCCATTTCTACCGAGGATGATGCTATCCGTTTTCTCCATCTTCTTCTTTCTGTTTCTCGTTCTGATGTAATGAGACATTAAGTTTGGACTTTATTTCACGTTATTTAAATTCTATGCTTGGGAATATTTATTGTTGGTAATTTCTTTTGAAAACCGATTTTGTGTTTGATTTCCGCATTAAAAGGTATTTACTTTCTACTTTATTTTGTTTTGTGGTTATGATGCTACTTTATAATTAGGCTTAGCTAAATTATAATGTTGACCCGTTGTTTTTGTAATAAATATTTTCCTTAAATCTCGGGTTGATATTATGATTTGGCTGCCGTGTTACGTGTCTAAATTTTGGGCCGTGACATCAACCTATATGCAAATCCAATGGTTAAGTATTTATTATTTTTTCATTTAGTTTGATATAATGGCTTATATTAATCTACATGTCATATATATATATATATATTTTACATCTTGCACTTCAATTTTATATTTCACTTCATTTTTGTCTTTTTTTCAATGACCAACGTCATACTTCAACTATTTTTTCGTGGAACTTTTTTTTTTAATTACCATAGCCAATTTACTATATTGTTGTTTATTTATTAGTTTAAATTTTAAATTTAAATTGTTTCTGGAAAGAAATGTTTCTGTTCTCCAACTTATACTTTTAAATAATATTTCTTAAATATGCCCTTCTTTAATTATATATTACATAATCCTCTAAAATATTTACTCTTTCAAATATGGTACTAAGAAAATACTTTCTTCAACTAATTATCCCTTTGAGATAACTTTTTCAAATGTGTTCAAGTGTGAACAATAATGTGAAAGTTCCAACTCTTTAGTGACTTGCGATCAACTTTAAATAATTCGTCTGCGTAGTTTTCTTTATATACATAGGCGGTTATTTTTGACATTTACGTATTTTTCATTTTTAATTAATAGTATGAGTTGAGAACTTAACATGAAATGGGGTGGTTAATAATAGATAATCTAGTTGGACTAGTTAATTCCTGTCGTTGCTTTCGAAAACAAACAAATAAATATATAAAAAAGTTTGAAGGTATGCTTCAACATAACTCATCAGCAAAATCGAAGACCCTGTTTTGCTATTAAGACGATTGCCCTAAAAACAACAACAACAAAAAAACGCCAACAATCCGAAAACAATGGTGGCCTGGTAAATCAACAGTGTAGGGGGGAAAACAATGAAACAAAGACAACAAAAACGACAATACTTAAAAAAATCTTGGTAAACAACAAAACGGAGAGACAACAATTACACTAAAATGACAAAATTATTAAAATGATGAAGAAATTTTCAATGGACTGAGTACACCATATCATTATATTTATGTGATATATCACCCATTAATTGATTGATATTTATTTTATTACGTGACATTTATTTTAGCTATCTTAATCACTTAAATAAGTTGAGATTTATTAATAAAAAAAATAATAATGAGAAATTTAAAACATAATTGACATTGACAAGTCATTTAAATGTCAATCATTTATTAAAAGATTATACCACATAAATACAAAAACATAATATATCCGGTCCACTGAATAATTTCTTAAAACAATGACACAAAAAACTATGATTTCCTAACAAAAATACCAAAAAAAGGGAAATAAAAATATTAAGTGACAAAACCATGATCAAGAAACGACAATAAAGTAAAATGACGAGCGACCAAAAACGATAGCCAACATAAAAGACGTAAAATAACGATTTGAAAACGACACTGAATAAGAAAACAAATACAATCACTTAAAAGAACGCCATCACTGTGGTTGCGGCTTAAGCTACGTTCACACCTTAAATTTTAGCTTCAGAGTTCAAATCCCTCTACTTCTAACTCCAATTTGTTTAACGTTGTTGTGGTTTTTTTTATTTTCTTTATTATCATTATTTTTTAAGATGGCGTACCTATAAACCAACATAAACACAATGATTTGAAAAACGACAACAATATTAGAGACACCCTAAAACATGACAATCTGACAATATATAGCCCACTCTATCTTCTGACAGTATTTGAGAATATAGACAAATGTTACCTGACAATATATTCATATTACATAGGATTCCAAGTGATTCTCTGAGCCAGATTCTCTGATGGTATTCACTAATTGGAACTTTTCTTATTACCAAACTACTGATCATGAGGAGATTAATTTTTTTTTGGGGAAAAAAAAGAAGACAACAAATAGTGCGCTCTATCTTTTATTTTTTATTTTTAAATTTGGGGGCGGGGAATTCTAATCCTGCATTGTTACATGGAGTCAGGCATGCTATTATTGTTAGTGCCACCACTAAAAAATAAGACTTTTAGTCACAACAACATATCATGATTAAAATTGATTAAGAAAAAGAATATTAGTTACAACAAAATGTATAACCGTCAATAAAAGGTATAGTAACTGTAGTGTGACTAAAAATATTATGCTTTTTTTTTATTACATTGTATTCGTATTGCATTCAAATATAATACAATTTTCATATAAATATAAAAGAATTACATTCAAATACTAATCATATAATATTTTAAATCTAATATAATCACTTTTTATTATTTCAATTTTTCTATTATTTTTACTAATCAAATCACATACTCTCTTTCTTTCACTTTTTTTTCTCTCTACTTTTACCCATTACATTACATATTAATTATTTAAATACTATTCAAATACTTTTCATCTAAACACACATCGTATTAAAATACAATGTAAATACTTTTCATCCAAATACAAATTATATTCAATACATTGTATTTAAATATAATGCGAATACAATATACTTACCAAACATCCCCTTAGAATGCTTAATTCAGATGTTCTCATTTTGTTATTTTCATAATTTTGTGTTTTAATTTAAGCCCTGGCCAGATTTTGTTTTACATATCTTTTTTCTCTCTAAAATTTGGAGTGGCAAGCTTATAGTAATCATCCTTTGGTAGGTGTCAACTTTGTTAGAGAGAGAGAGAGAGAGAGAGAGAGAGAGAGAGAGAGAGAGAAGGAAGAAAGTTAATTCGGCAGTAAACAGTTATTAGTTAAAACACATAAAAGAGAGAATGAGAGAGAGATTTTAGATTTTATTGACCTTCGTTAGAGTTGCATTATTTCAAGCTCCTTCAATTGGTTCAAAGTTTTGGCCCAATTAGTCAGCAAAAACAGCAATATACGCGTTTTCTGATAACAACACAACTGTTCCATAACGTTTCTATCAAAGTCATCAATTGGAATCAATTGGAATTTGGATTGATAATTAGAAAAAATGTTAGTGAGAGGTAATAGTGACACCGATGGGTATACTTTTCCACCAAGATCTATCATTTTCTTGGTATCCTTGCTTACCAGTCCTTAGTTCAAATCTATAATTCAATTGTAAATTCAAATTTTCTTGAGGTAAATCCTATATATTTAAAAAGTTTGAAAATAAGTTTAAAATGAGATGTCAAAGGAGAACTTAGTTTCTTTCATTGTATACTATTATTTCTTCCATCTTTTTTATTTCTTCCCTTTTACAAAACAGATAAATAAAGAGAGTAAAAATTAATCACATTTTTAAGTAATCCAAGAAATTACTTTCGATAGCTTAATTTTTATTTTTATTCGAATCACACCCCATTTAACTTTAAAAATAAGTATCTCATCAATATACCAATGGTTTTGTTGTTGTTTTTTTTTTTTTTTTTTTCTGTTGATGTCACGTAAATAATTGTACTACAAGTTAGTTCTGTAACTACCATGAGTGATAAGTTCAAGTAGGAAATTAGATCAAACTTAAAAAAAAAAAATCCTTTTTAGTTAGAGAATCAGACCTTAATACTCAAAATAAACCATCTCTATATAAGAAGTATGTTGGTACTACTACAAACATTGGATTTTACTACTGAGATTCCACTATCAGTTTTTAAAAATACTAGTGGAAAGTGTATCAAAAACACAGAACAGAAGATGAAATCAGAAGATGATCATCAAAGCAATTGATTGCACGATCATTTTTTTAAATGGTCATGGAATCTATTAATTCAAATGGTTGTCAAATTTATTGCTTCTACGACCATTTTGCTAACGGTCATGGAAGCTTGACTTTCCATGACTTTTTCTTTAATGGTCGTGGAAGTTCTTCATTAAAAACCTCTTGTATACATAAACCTAGCCCTTATTTTGCAGAAACTAAGGGGGAGTTTGGGGGAGGTTTTGGAGATGTGGTTTTGGGGTTTGGAAAAAAGTTGGTTTGGGAGAATATGTTTGGGAGAAAAAACTGTTTAGGGTGAAAAATTAAAAATTTTAAAAATTTTTTTAGAAAAAAAATATCAATGTGGATCTTGTTTTGTTCCTCTCGAAATTCTATGCAATTTAAAAAAAAAATCATCTCATTTGGACTTGTATACAAAAAGTTATGAATTTTTAAAGTTTGGAGTTTACTGTAGCGTTTTAGAGATGTAAATAGTAAAAAGTAAAAAAGTTTTGGAAAAAAATGAAAAATTGGGGGCTGGAGACAGCCCTCAAACGACCTCTAAAATTGCAATAGTTGAAACTGTAGCAAAAAATAGCTCTTCTACCTTTATTCATCTCTACCACATTTACCATTCTATTTACTCTTTTTTTTTTTTTTTTTTTTTTGTAAATGATCATTAATCTTTGATTATTTTTACCTTATTATTGTCACTACAGTTTTATTTTTTTAATACTGTTTGAGTTTGTTATATAATAAGTATTTGTTTAATTAATTCGCAAGCTTGAGTGTTTGTTTGATTCCAAAAAATTGATATTATTGAATAGTATGATCTTTTGTTTTAGGGGTTACATATAGATAAAAAATGGATGTGGCTTGATAGATTGAGTAAAATATATGAAAATGGTGTTTAAGAATTTTTGTCATTTGCCAAAACTCATATGCAAGGTGATAAGGTTTGTTGTCCTTGTGTTGAATGTAGAAACCAGAGATTTCATTCAATTGATGAGGTTAGATCACATTTACGAGTATTGGATTGTCTATTCTTACCAAACATGTTATTTATATGGTGAAGCTTATTTCAATAGTAATCAAACATCAACGAGTAATTTGAAGTCATGATGAATGATGCCGAGATGCCCTTGTATGATGGTGTACAAAATATACAAAATTGTCAGCCCTGGTTAAATTATCGAATATGAAGGCATCCGAAGAGTGGAAAAATTCTAGTTTCACATCTCTTTTATAATTTATAAGAGATGTTCTACTGGATGATAACAAAATACCATTAAGTATGCATAAAGCTAAGAAGACATTGAGTACTTTGGGAATGGAATATGAATAGATACATGCATGTCCAAATGATTGTGTCTTTTACCAGAAAGAGTGTGACGACTTAGATGAATGCTCAGTTTGTAAAGAGTCAAGATGGAAAGGACAAGGAGCCATCGAATGACAACAAAAGAGTGTTGCTGAAGGTTTTATAGTACATTGAGCATGCCATGAATTTGACTTGGCAAAATGAAAAATGTGTTGATGATGGTATGATTAGACATCTAGCTGATTCACTATAACGGAAAACATTTGATGTTGTTTATCTAGATTTTAGTACTGAACCAAGAAATCTATATCTTGATTTATTGGCAGACGGAATAAACATATATGACAATATGAGTAGTAGGCATAGTACTTGATTAATCATACTTGCCAACTACAATCTCCTTCCAAAATTATGTATAAAGTGGAAGTTTTTGATGCTGACTTTATGGATCTCTAGTCCTTAACAACCAGATAATGACATTAATGTGTACTTTGCACCATTAATCGATGATTTAAAAAGCTTATGAGAAAATGGGTTAGAAGTAAGAGATTCTTACCATTAAGAGACGTTCAAACTCTGTGCAATGTTGATTTGGTCTATTAACAACTTTCCTGCATTTGGCAACTTCTCGGTTATGCATTAAGGAGTTCAATAGCTATACTTTCTACACTCGTTAAAAAGATGAGAAGCATCTTGTCCAAAATAGTGAATTGTGAGCCTTCATGCTGAGGCTATGCATATTTCCTCAGCAAGGACAAGAATCCGATGTATAATACCATGTATTACTATGACAAGAATTCGGTGTATGGTATCATGGATTACTATAGCTTTATTGAGAATATTTGGGAACTTGATTATTGTGATTTGTAAATAATACTCTTTAAGTGCAAATGGGCTGACAATAATTACATTAAGATTGGTAGTGACGACGTTATAGTGTGGACTTTAGGAGATAGGGATATAAAAATGATCCTTTTATTATGGCATCGCAAGCAATATCCAAGTATTTTATACTAGGGATCCTGATAATTAGGAGTTGTCCTTGGTTGTGCTAATGAAGCTAAAAATGATTCATGATGGCAAAGAAGACAAGGAAGATTGCACCAACATTCCATCCTTCATGAAGGAATTGCAATCAATTGAAGAGATTGATGAATTTAATGATGATATTTGGCACTTACTCTTTTTACATGTTGAATGGACACGTGTTGAAAAACCAAAGAAAAAAGAGCATTTAATTTTGTATATACCATTTTATTTGTGTAAATTATATTAGTAATCTTGTGGATATGAACGTGTTGATAAATTAATTTTGTAAATTAAGAATTTCATTTGTCGTTAGTTATGTTTAATGAACATAGGAATTAATAATGTGCAATTTACTATTTTGTTTGGATAACACACAAGATTGGCCATCCGTTGAAAAAAGACTTAAAAAATAAAAAATTTAAAAAATGGCACTACAACCGTTTCCACCATGAAAATTTTGAAAACCCCACCCTTTTTTGTTTTCTTTCTTTTTTTTTGTTTTTAATTTTTTGAAAACCTATAATCCTTCCTATTTCACTCAAAATAATCTCTCTCATTTTCCTCTCTTTCTCTCTCTTTCTCCTCTTTCCTATTGCCATGCTGACCCCTCTATCTTCTTTCCTTGTGCCACCATCCCCTCTTTCCTCTTTTTTTTCTTAAAGCCCAATGTTGCCTTCCTTCGTCACTCAGATAACTTGGGTAAACATGAGTTTAAAGAAAATGTTTGGGTACATGTGGTTTTTGAGAAAAAAAAAATGTGAGTTTTGAGTTGGTTAATGTATGTATAAATTTAGAGAAAGTGTGTTAATTTGTTTTGTGATTGGTTGATATTGTGCATACTAGATATTTGAAAAGAAAAAAAAATCTTTGAATTTGTTTGGTGAATGTTAGTATAATGTTTTGTAAAATTTGTTTTAACATTAATTTCACATATTAGATGTTTGATGAAATGCATGAATGTGGGTATATGTTTAAGATTTGATTGAAAAGATGCTTGACTTTGAATTTCACTTGATACAATGTATGTGTTTAGTTAATTGTGATTTTTTTGAAAAATATTTATATGTAATTGTTTTGATATATGATTTGGTGAGCATGGACATGAATGTGGGTATGTGTTTTAGTTAATGTGTTTTTGCCAAATTTTTAAAAAAAAATAAATTATGAATATATGTTGTCATTTTGGCATTTTGTTGATGTTTGATGCATGATTTAATGTTATATTTGTAGTTTTTGATATGTGATTTGGTGAGTTTTGATTTTGTATAATAAGTGTTTGAGAAAATACTTGAACATGGATATGTGTATATTATTTTGGTATTTTGTTTAAGATTTGATAAAATGTTAATTAATTGAACATTAGTTGATTATTTGGTTATGATTTTGTGTTTTTTTTCTTTTTTTTTTTTTTATGGTAATTGATTGAGGACTTAGTTTAGATTGACTTGTAATGTCTCAAGAGAGAATTGGGAATGTTCGAATGACCTCTAAATATGGAAAACTATGGAGAAAGCTTGAATTTGGTCCCGAATCTAATGCTAAACGAATAGCAACTTTAATGAAATGGGTCAATTAAGTTCGGAAAAAGGGAGAATGAATTAAAGTAGAGATTGATTCGAAAGATCGATAAATGGGGAAAGGGGGTTATGTACTTATAAGTTAGATTTGAGTGCTTGCTCGAGAGCACATTCCTCTCTGGATAGTTGATTATAAAAGTGGTGATTTAATCCTAAATAAACAAAGAGTTTGGATGAAAATTATAATTTCTTTCACCATGGATTCTAGGTATGAAAAAGTAGCTATAAAATCATGTGGTTTAGTTATAAATCAATTTCGACATAATTTATATGTAACTTTTGTTGTACTTTATGAAGAGAGTATGTTTATTCAACCTACCAAAGTAGTAGAAAACTACCCCTTTGTAAGTAAAGATGGTTGGATCAATTTCATTTAACGTCGCCATTCACTAAAATTCCAACTACTATTGAAAAAGGGATGTGAACTAAGAAAGAAAAATATATACAAATTAAGGGGATGTCGAGATAGATACAGGAAACTCAATCAAGAAGAGGTAAGTAAATTACTTAGTTTGTGTTTTCATAGCAATAAGTACATAAGCATAATTATTTATCCTATGTTTTATAATCATAGAAAAAAATATACAGTTTTTGAAGACGAGGTTACGTCTGCAAAGAGAGCTGATGTAGGTACAACAAAGGGTTTCACCTGTTGGAAAGTTTAAGGGTAAATTAGTTCAACATGTTGCTGAAAAGCTTGTAAGTTAAAATTTTAAATTATTGCTAAATATAGTCTCCTTAATGTGTTATTATTTAAGGATTATGACATATTTTTTTATTCTACACAAAAAGAGTATAATTACGATGAGTCTCAAGGTAGTATTGATTCAGTTAGAAATGACAATAAGTTGACCAGGACATTAGGCAATCCAAAACATTCAGGTACTGTGCATGGTTAGTCGAAGTTTGTAAGCCAATCCCAATACTTCAGCTCGTCAGGTTCAAGATTGAATGCTGAAGTGGTGGATCTGAAATGCCAACTTCAAAATTTGCAAAGAACTGTTAGGGATTTGTGCATAAAACAAGGTGTTGTAATGATGATGAAAGATGATGCTTCGTCTACTATTGACCAACATAACAACTTTAAGGCTAGTTGAATCATCTATGAAAGAGAACCTAGGGTGTCAAATCCATAACCCATGCTGAATGCAATTTAAGAATGTTACCTATGATTAGACACCTCATAACAGACTATAAACTCATGTCGAATCTATCAATAACTCTTTTGATATAGCTATTTTGTACTAACCCAAGGATACCTCAATAGTGATCTTGATGTATCTGTATTCTTAATACAAAAAAAACATCTCCAAGATCTTCTATCTCAAAATTCTTGGCTAGAAATCTCTTAGTTTCGTGCAATAAACCTATGTTATTACTAGCAAGCCGTATGTCACTGACATATAACATCAAAAACATATTTTTTCTACATTGAACTTATGATATATACAATCATCAAACTTATTTACCTTAAAACTATATGAGATAATAACTTGATAAAATTTATGATACCATTGATGAGAAGCCTGTTTGAGACCATAGATAGATTTCCTCAATTTGCATACCATTTTCTTTGGGTTACTAGATACAAAGTTTTCTAATTGCATCATATATATCGTTTCCATAATGTCATAATTGATAAACACAGTTTTTATATCCATCTGACAGAGCTTTAAATTAAAATGAGTCACTAGTGTCATTATGATCCTGAAAGAGTCTTTCGTCGAAACTAGAGAGAAACCCTTAGCAACTAGACGAGCCTTATATCTCTTAACATTGCCTTTTGAAACCCTTTTGGCATTAAATATCCATTAGCAACTAATGGATTTTACACTTCCCGGCAATTCGATGAGATCCCAAAAGTCATTGTACTTTATGGATTTCATCTCATTATTCATAGCATCAGTCTAATTTTAAGAATTAGAACTTTGTTTGGCTTGTTTGAAATTGATTGGATCATCTTCCGCCACTCCTATATTAACCTTATGTTGTTAGAGAAAAATGACATAGTCATCCAGAATCACACTTCTTCTTTCTCTAGTAGAGATCTTCTCAATAACATGTCCTTTTAAAGTTGTTGAGTTTGCACTTTAGGTATAATTTCTCATTTTACACAAGGAGCTCTTTTACATTGTCTTGACATTTTAGATTTGCTTTTGAACGATGTTAGGAATAAGAGCTTGATCATTATCAATAGCAATAACAGGAAAAGAAACAAATTCCTATTCAAAGACAGTGCCTCTAACCTTATTTCCCTTTATAAACTCAACTTCCTCAAGAAATCTCCCAATTCTCATCTCAAAAAATGTCTTAGTAGTGGGATCGTAAAACTTAAAATTCCTTGAATGTTCAGAGTACCAACAAAGTAGCAGTTTACAATTCTTGAGTCCAGTTTTTTTTTCATTTGGCTTGTAAAGCCTTGCCTTAGTTGAATAACCCCAAATGTGTATATGTCTAATACTAGGTTTCTTGCTTGTTCATAGTTCATATTTAGCTACCATTTTGCTTGGAACCCTGTTGAGTGTGTTGCAGTCTTTAGAGCTTCTTCCTAAAGAGATTCTCACTAGTAGAAAAAGAAGATTTCATGACCGTTTTCAAATGGTCGTGGAATCCTCAATTATGTAAAGTAAGAAAATTCTACAACCGTTTTATAAACAGTCGTGCTTTCTTCTTTTTCTACTACCATTTTATGATAAAAGTGGAAAATGGTTGGCGGTGGTCGGCGCTGAAGATACCACAACCGTTTTTTAAGAATCAGTCGTGGTAGCTCAACATTCCACAATTGTTTTGTCAAAAACAGTTGTGGAATTTTTTTTTTTTTTTTTAAATTTGTAGATCTCACTGCCATGTTGTATGAATAGAGACAGGAAAAGAAAATATCAACATTATATGAAAAAATTTTGTCTCAACATTATGTAAAAAAACAACACGTTGAAATGCCTCTTTCAAAAATTTATATAGCCATAATTACACAAGTTGCTCTGATCACACTTAGCTCTTTGCTTTTTTCCTTTGCCTTTTAAATCTTCAAACACCTTTTTCTCTATCTTTTGCTCTTTCACCAAAAATGCGCGGATGATCTGCCCAACACGAAAGACAATCCTAACCAATGGTTCCTAGATAATTTGGACCTTTTGTATTCAGCCGGTCTCAAGTGCGAAAATCTGCAAAAAGATAGCAAGAATTAAGAAGGTTGAATCAAAGACGTGACTATAAGACTAATAGTCTAGTGGAATGCGCACAAGATTTCCATCTACTGATCATACTAATGATGTCCATCTACTGATATTCAATATTTTAAAATTTAAACATAACTTACAATTGACCAACACCACCGTATATATAAACTACTACAACATTAATTTAGTACTGCTAACCGCTAACTATATTCCCTAAAATTCACAAATCATTTTCGTTTAAGCATACACAATTACAAATTCTGCTTTCGCTTATTGCTAAGAGACAATCGAATAATCTAACTGCTGTTAACGAAAGCGAAAAAAATGAACCCAATAATTTAAATGAAAATCTAATGTGAGTAGTTCATTTCAACTAAACTTTCATATCAGAAAACAGAGAAGAAAAAAAAAAAAAAAAAAGAAAAACCGTACCCATTGAATTCTCTTGACAAGGCATTTAGACCACTTCCCCTCTTCTTAGTGATCTGATATGCGAGCTTCCCTCCTAAACAACCTCACAAACAGATATCACACACACACACGCACACACACTCTTCAAATTATAAACAAGCAGTTCAATAACAAAACTCAATGCATGAATAGTATTACTAACATTTGAAAAAAGAAACAGATTTACTTTGTCCTAGAGATCTATTTACAAATCTAATAGCATTACTAATATCTGGAGACAACCAACAATGGACAATTCACTCATTTTGAAGTTCATGGTAAAAAGAAAAATAATAACACGTACACACAATGCATGAACATAAGCTAAATCTGACAAAAACTAATAAAGTTCAATAGCGAAAAACTATTACTTAATGCTTCTTTGGCTTCTTTTTCAGTATTATTGTTTTATAAAATATTATCATAATATATATATATAGGCCATCATCAATGTTTTTCTCTTTTTTTTCCCCAAAAAATCTAAAGTTTCTCTTGAAGCTTTCTTTTTTAACAAATTATGTTCATCCTATGAACTATCCAAAAAAAAAAAAAAGATCTTTCCTCTACCCAAGAAAAACACATTCCATTTCCTCACCAACCAAACACCACCAAATCACAGAGATTTGCCATATTATACACTAAAAAAAAAAAAATGGAACAAACAAGACCAAACATAAAACAGTAAACACCGAAAAGAGAAAACTGGTTTTTCAGACTCAGAAAACTTATTATCAAAAGCCGAAGCTAAAGGCCGATGAGAGAGTGAAGGATGAGGAACAAAGCTGGTTTGGTGGGTTGCAATTTCTTTGAACTCATTTGCCACCTTCAGTGGCTTTATAGTCTAACCTGATCAACCAAACACCAAAACTTTAAAAAAAAAAAAAAAGGCCTTAAAAATAACCAAAAACTAGTTAGGGACTGACCTTTATTATGGAGGAAGAGAAAGGACTTCCAACGAGAGAATGAGAGATGCAAATACAGAGAGCTGTGGAAAATAGTTCTACTAAATCAAAAGAAAATTTCTTCATCTGATAGAGAAAAAATTATGCAAAGTTCAATGTTGAAATTCCTTACAGTGTATGAATTGCTTGGGTCCAAGGTCGAGGTTGTGAAGAATCCCTTCTTGGTGGCATTGTAAGGAGAAAGAGAGAAAGGAGAAGGGCAGAGTGAGTGGGTTTGAAGGCGTGATAGGTTTGAGAGAGAAAGAGAGTCTAGGGTTTTTATTTTATAGGTGCGATTGTTTATATATTTTTTTAAAATTAAAGATTAGAAGACTATTTTTCAAAAACAATCGTGGAAAGTTGAGATTCCATGACCTTTTTCAAAAACATTCATGGAATCTTGAGTTTCCATGATCATTTTCGGAAACTTAATTTTGAGCCATATTTTTGTCATATCTTACACGATCGTTTTTAGAAAACGGTCATGGTCATGTAATCTAGATTTTGTAGTAGTGTTTGGTAAAGAAGAATGATTAATCGTACTTTTTACTATATCCTTAAGCAATCTGTTCCGTCTCTCAATAACACCATTTATGCTAGCTTTGTATGGCATTGTGCATTGTGGGATGATACTGCATTTTTCTAGGAATTTCGCGAAAGGTCCTGGACGTTGTTCACTGGATCTATCATATCTAACATAGTTTTCACCACCCCGATCATATTTGATAGCTTTAATTTTCTTATCAAGTTAATTTTCAACTTTAGCTTTTAAGGCCTTAAATACATCCAGGGATTAAGATTTTTCATGAATCAAATATAGGTACCCTTACCTTGAGATCTATGAACATAATAAAACACTGTTGACTATTCCAAGAAGCTGTAGGGAATGGTTTGCAGATACTGGTATGAATTAATTCTAAGACATCAGAACATCTATTAGTACCTAATTTGCTAATATTTGTCTATTTCTCCTTTATATACTCAATAAAGATTTGAAAATCTATCAAATCAAGGGGATCAAAAATCCCGTCAGACACAAGTCTCTGAATTCTCTGTTTAGAGATATGACCTAAATGCTTATGCCATAGTGTGGCGGAATCCCTAGTAGTTAATTTTCATTTTGTACTGTGTGAATTTGTATGTAAGGTTTTATTAAATGAGGCAATTGTATCCAACAAATATAGGTTATTATACAAAGAAAAAGAAATAGCACCAATAAGATTCGAATCTTGAAAAGACTAAATTTATGATTTCCAAATGAACAAGAATAACTGAATTTGTCCAGAACAGAAACTGAAACCAATTCTATCTAAAAGACAGTATTACATAAGTCTCTTTCCAATTCAAAAATTGACCCGTCTTTAATAATAACCTAAAGTTCCTATAGCATCTAACATAGCTATTTTGTCATTGCCTACATAAATGAATCTTTCAGTATCACTTAGTTGTCAACTCCACAGGCAACCTTAAATAGACATACTTATGTGAGTAGTAGCACTAAAATCTATCCATCAAGTATGTCTAAGTATAGAAGCTAAATTAACTTCTAACAAAGAAAAGTGAAAAGCATAACTTTCTTTATATGCCAATTGGCGTACTAGAGACATTCCTTCATCATGTGTCTAGCTTTATGGCAAAAGTAACAAGTAAACTCCTAATCATGTTTCTTTTGCACCTTATGCTATGATGTCCCAGATGTAGCTTTTTTTTTTTTTTTTGCCCTTTTCCTTTTCTTGTCCTTAGAGGCAATTGCTAAGTTGGAACTTTCAATTCCTTCTCTCTTTAGCCTTTTCTCTTCTTGCACATAATGTGAAATGAGCTTATTAAGAGTCTATTTGTTCTTTTGAGTATTGTAACTCACTTTAAACTAGCTATATTGTGTAGGAAGAGAAATCAAAGCTAAGTGCAATAGTATGTCCTTAGATAACTATAACTTTAATGCCTTTAGTTTGGAAGCAATGCAAGACATCTCTATAATGTACTCCTTTATGTTCTCTTTTCTTTTGTACTTCATTGAAACAAGGTTATCTAAAGAGTAATTGTGTCAGCCTTTTCGTTTTTCACAAAATGCTATTCTATTTTCTCAAGAAACTTCTTAACATTTTTGTCTTTGTACATAAAGCCTCTAAAGATTTTCAGTGTTTTAGGATCGTAAGACTCATGCGATTAGAACGGTCCTACTTCTCTATGTTAACTTTGTTATTAGTAGAACTTTTCTCATTGAGAGGTGCAGGCCATTCTTCTTGAAACATAAGGTCAAGATCCATACAACCAAGAACAATCAAAACATTCTCTTTCCAATTCTTGAAGTTTGAGCCATTAAGCATAGAAATGAAATTGATATTGGCAAATATCATTGAAGGAAAAACATTAACTAAATCAAGAACAAAGCAAAATAACAAGCTCACAATCAATAATTAGGTCACAACATTAGAATACTGAATTAATCAATTCATACATGACATGATTAAACAATTCACATAATGGTAGGTCTTAACACAAGATACCTAGCAAAACATTGACATTTAGTCCTCAGACAAAAATATCAATTGTAAGTGGTACTCTTCGTGCAGTAATTATATATTGACAATTAGTCTTATCAAGCAATAAGCCTTTTTTTGAACCTACTTATTGTTTACATGGAAAAACATAATAATTATCACATATTTATAATCACAGATATGTCTATTATTTTTCTAAACAATAACCTTCATTTGAGCCAGTCATTATTCATATAAACATAAGCATATACATTTTAATATTCTAAAAATAAATAAATTAACATTATAAAGGTTACTTTTATAACATATAGTTTCAATTAATGTTTTTTTTTAAATACCATACATTAATATCCAAAAAGAAGGAAAAAAATATTTTTTTTATCAAAGTTGAAGTCAACAATTGGCAAACAGCAAAAGTCAAATCAGGTTGGTTAATGGGACAACCAGATCGGTCAACTGGTTAACCAAGTCGGTCAACTATACTGGATTAAGAATGGAGCGGGTAGGGTAAATCAATCAGATCCATGTCCATCTGCCTTTGGAACTTTACTCTGAAAACCCAAAAATCAAACGGGCTTAAGGCCCAAATCCAACATCACTCGAGGTCCTGCCTTTGGGCTAGGCTCACAAACTTTGGGCCCACTTTGTGGCTTACAGGCCTTTTGAATTCAGCCCCTTTTGACTAGGTAAATGGCCATTAGAAACCAACCTTATTATGAGCTCCTCCATGCATGAAAGCCGAACTCAACTGCTTGAATATAACCGAAATTTTTTTTTTTCTCCTTCATCAATTCTTTTCCCAAAAAAAAAGAAATTGGAATATTCTTTATAGAACCCATAAACACTGAAACCAGATTCAACAAAAGAATAAATAGATGTGTACATCCACAGTTGCCGTACACTTAAATCCAAAATACATGCAACATGTAAATCAAGATACAAATATAAATATATATATATCAAAAATGGAATCCACAATCCAATGACACATAAATCCCAAAAACACTATGTCAAATTATTGAGAGTAATTAGTTAATACATAACCGAATCCATATCGATGAATTGGAGTGGGATGAGTCTTTCACAGTTAAATCTCCTTAGATTTCTAATATGTTTTATGAATTCTCTCTTTTGAATAAAGAAGGAGAAGAGAACAAATACTATGTATGATTTGATTTAGAGATCACAATTCTTATAATGTCTATTATATATTAATTCAAATTAGAGTTTCATCAACTTTAATTCAATTAGTATTAAGTTTTTACGTATTAAAATTTATAGCTAATAGATATCTTTAAATCCTAGTTAATAGATCACTTATTTAATCTTATTAAATTACATAACATATAATATAATTGTTATTTAATATGTAAGTCTATAATAGAAAATTAAATAAAATTCTAACATTTCTTCTTACCGGTCTTCTTGCGTACCTTTCCATTGTTCAAATCTACGATTCAAGTAATGAATTTAAATTTTCTTGAGAGAAAACTAGATATATTTAAAAGATTTGAAAAATGAATATTTTAAAATGGGATATCAAATAAGCGCAGTTTCTTTCTTTACGTACTATTATTTTTTCTATCCTTTTTCTTCTTCGCTTTTACAAAACAGATAAAAAAAAGACAGTAAAAATTAAGCACATTTTTAAGTAATCCAAGAAATTACTTTTTATAGCTTAATTTTTATTTTTATTCGAATCACACTCCATATAACATTAAAAATTAAGTATGTCATGAAAATTGCATTGGTTTTGTTATTTATTTGCTTGTTGATTTTCTCTGTTTCTGTCACGTAAATAATTGAACCACAAATTAGTTTTGTGACTACCATGAGTGACAAGTTCAAGTAGGAAATTAAATAAAACTTAAAAAAAAAAATCCAATTTAGTTAGAGAAACTCACCTCAATGCTCCAAATAAACCATCATATACCGATATATACAATCTTATCGAAAACGAAATTTTCATCTTTGTTTTACCGATTTTAGACTTTAATTCAAGGTATTTAGTATTTATGCCTCCTAAACTTGTCAACTTTTAGCTACTTAGCCCCTAAATTTTAAATTTTGACAAGTTATCCTTTGAACTTGTTAAATTATTGCAATATACTCCCTATGTGTCAATTTTTCATTAAATTAGTCATGAAAAACACATATATCATTTCAACAAAAACAAGCATTTTTGTTGAAAAGATGTAGAAGGCTCAAGCCTTCTATGATATAGTTAGATAAATATTCATCTTGTGAATCTTTATACTATATAAATTATAATTATATCTATAGTGTATAATGAAGAAAACATGCATTTGTTTCTTCGTTTTTTTTGTTGCGTGTGTTTTTTGCTTCACATCGTTATGAATAATTTAAGCATGTAGGTATTGTTCAACCATTGTTTTATATATTAAGATTATAATATTATTTTAAAAATTACAATATTATAATAGAATTTACAAAATATTTATGCACTAGGTATATTATATCCTATTTGTATCTCTGCATTTTTGTAAAATTAAATATGATATTAAAATTAGTTTACGTCTGTAATCACTGTTTGAACATACAAATAATATTAAGTATATCCAATAATTTTGATTAATGAAACTATTATAAAAGAATACCAAGGCATAATTTAAAAAAAAATACTGAATATTTTCTATCATTTTTTTCAATGGAAATAAAGGAGTATATTGAATTTAATTTTCATATCCTTTGTTGACTTCGCAATTTTGAATTTGAATTAAATTTCCCCAAACTTACGTGTTAAGCATAGGATAACAATTTTATTTACTAATTTATTTATCTACAGTTACCCGACTTAAATTCAAAGATTGGTGGATGCAAGAGAAGAACAAGTACTGCAATGCAACATAACCACAAAACAAACCCTAACGCCATCATCTCGTCTTTGAATCGCTCAGATTCTATCTAGAGAATATTTTTTATTACAGAGAAATTTGGTTGGGTGGCCTCCACCCGGCCTTAAACAGATGTCCTTTTATTATTATTATTTTTTAATTTAGGTAGATGGCTGATTAATAGAATTTAAGAGGTTAAATTTGCATTTTTTGCCTTGTTGCTTATTCACGCCCTCCCTTTATTTTGTTTCGGCGACGACGAGAAGCGAATGACAATGGCAAGAGGAATGGCGACAACTACCGCGACGGCGAGAGGCCAACGGCCACGGTGAGAGGAGCGACGACAACTACCGCGACGGCTAGCGGCGATGTTGGAAGCGACGGGCGAGGGCCAGAGGCGTGGATGACGGCGACCGGCAATGGTGAAAACAACGGCGAGCGGCGACGCAGATGGAAAGGGCGTCGGGGGCGAGGTCGAGCAGCCGGCTATGAGGTTGAAGATTGGCAGTTTTGTCATTTGAATTATATTAATAGGAAGAGATGGTCACTTAACCAATTATCAGAAGCTGGGTCATCTGTTAGGCATTTAACATTAAATCTCCTAATTATATATAAATATTAGTTGGTTAAAGGTCAACAACTGAAGAAACAAAATATCAAAATATTATAGCAGAGAAAAACGAGGGGAAAACCAAATTTCGTCTGCTTTTTTTGAACTCTTTTTAATTAGTTGACTAGTAACTGAAGTGTTGGTCGCATGGCGCATTCATTTAAATAAATTAATCTATATATATTTTTAATTTTTTAACTTTTTAATTGAAGTTGAGATGTTCGAACTTAGCATCTTATGGTTAGTCAAATATGATATTACCGTTAAGTTGTGTCTGTAATTATAATTTTTTTATGAAAAGGATAACACAATAAGTAATAAAAAAAATTATTTTTTAAATTATATCAACACACATATATATTTATTTACAACATTTATAATGTTACATTTCTATTTATGGCCATCAAATCTAATTTAATCTCTTCAAAAAGCAGTGAGATTCATACCTTCTATTGGCGATATTTTCTTTGGAGACATGATCGAGACATTTCTGATAAATGACCGGAAAATGTTAGCAACGTACATTTTCTTCGTAATTTATTAAAAAGACAAGAACTTTTCAATAAGAGAACTTCCAGGATGCTTCTAGTTTCGGGTCAAGAATCACTTTATACGATGGTGCAAGTGCAAGTACCAGGAAATTGATTGTGAATACCTCGAAGTTTTTTTTATCAGGCAGCAATAATTTGCACGACTGTGGCATTGTTGGAATCTTAGACAATTTTGAGAAGCCCTTACTCCTTTACAATTCTTTGAGATTGGCTTTGGTTATTGTTGCTTTTGTTTAGTTTTTCGATTATATTTTCACATTTGATTGGTTTTGCCCTTCTTGTTTTACAGGCCGTCCTTTCTATTTTTTTTTTCCGTCCTTTTTTTCTACAGACAATATTGTATTTTCAACTTTTTTTATTTATTTTAATACATATATAATGAGATGAATAAATAATAAGGATGTTAAAATGGT
This sequence comes from Antiaris toxicaria, assembly GCA_035233585.1. Lineage (NCBI taxonomy): Eukaryota > Viridiplantae > Streptophyta > Magnoliopsida > Rosales > Moraceae > Antiaris > Antiaris toxicaria. The sequence continues at coordinate 8,662,899 of CP141155.1, forward strand.
GCCGATTGACTTACTAAAAAAAGAAGCAGAACATAGGAAAATCATTAACCATATTGCACATAGACGCTCAGGAGCCGCTCAAATAGCCTTCAATTACAATATTATAAACACTCACAACCATCTCCCTAATCATGATCCTGTGTACATATTTCGGATCCCAAACCAACAGAGAGATGAAAAATTGAATAGTTGTTGTGCACTCATAACTTTATTCCATTAGAAAGAAAATGATTTTTTTTAAACTTTATATATGCAGTGAAGAGATTTCATGATGATCATCATAAACTTTGATGCTGTTGAACTTGATTGATTCATAGAGGAATATAGCACATTCTGTACCGCAAAATTTGATCATGGGCAACCGCCAACACCCTGGGTGGGCGAAGGCGGTGAAGGTTTCCCTACATCAGTTTGGTGATCATCAGCAACCTCCTGAAAGATAAATGGAAACAATATAGTTATATTAAGAAGATGAAGAAGTACTTGGGAGCAGATAAATAATCTAAATTAAAGTATTTTCGTCTTTACAACAATTTTAAGTTGCTAGTGAGGTCCAATGATGGAACTACAAATTTAGTTCAGCGGGGGGCACTTAATTATTAAATAATAATAATAATGTTGAGCAAACAAAATTTTTTAAAATATGATATTATTCAAAAGTAGAGATATAAAGTTGTTAAGAACTCTAGAAAGAAAGATGTGAGTAGTGAAAATTGAGTTTCAGAAGTATGGTAACTAAAAAAACATAAAAAAATATAATATAAAATATTGAAAATTTTATGAAAATTTTGGGTGCAATATAAAAGAATTCCAAATATATATATAAATAACATTTAAATTTTAATAAAAATAAGTGGTTGCACTTAAGAGATAATAATGTGTAGGTCTCTTTTAAGAACAATGAGTATTGGCATGCCTTACTTTCGTGGGTGCTTCTCTAGCTAGGTCCACACTATTGAAAATATAAACTTACTCTATTATACCCATGGCCCCTTTATATATTGATGTATGTTGATGTCATTATTTACATATTTTATATGTTGATGTTATTACTTATATATTTTAACTTAGGCAGGTGTGGTTGGTGAAGAAGTTAGGTGTGGTTAGTGAAGAAGATAGGTGTGGTTGGTGAAAACAGAAATACATGGTTTAGATTACTTAATGTAACAGCCGGAAAATTTTACTGTTTTCGGGAAATGTGTATATCGTATGTACAGTATCGAGAAAAGGGTCAAGACGACATTTTCTCGACCTGAAACTGATATATTTGGAATCAGGATGCTCAATTAGTCAATTGAGCACAAAACAGAAATTTCGACTGGGAATGCGAAAAATACGCAGTACCGAAAACTGGTCGAGATGATCTCAGATGAAGATAAAACTGATAAATTTGGATTCAGCACGTCCAAATTAGTCAGGATAGCCCAAGTTAAAAATTTTGGGGAGAAGAGTATAAATAGGAAATCGTGGGGGTCAAATTCACAAATTCTTCATAAATCTCAAAAATCCGAAATTCTACCCCCAAATTCTCTCAAATATGAACAGTGATCAACTTTCACATACGACCTCCGTTCACGACACCGCCGGCACCGTTGGAAAGCTCTCGTCGAGCTGAGTCCAACGGTGGGTCGACGCGACGGAGCAGCCGCCGGAGCAAGCCGCACGCGCTGCCCGAAGCTCGCCGGAGCCGTGAAATTCAAACGGCCGTATCTTCGCCGTCCGGCCACCGTTTGCCACGAAACCGGTCCCAAAAGGTTCGTGGTGAAGAGTACTACAAAACCCATGTGGTGGTTCACGGCAACAACCGCCGTATCGCACCGACCGAGCTTCGAGAATTCCGTCGTCGCCGCCGTGGGATCCACCGTCGATTTTCGCCGATTCCAGCCAAATTGAGGAGAGCCACCGGTGCAGAAATGGTCGTGGGGTTGTGGGGAGCAAAAGCCCTCAACCAATTTCGGGAAAAAAGTCCGGCACGGCGGAGTTCCACCGTCGCCGCCGTGGCCGTGGCTTTCGGGGGGATTTTCCGACGATAGGAGCCTCCAAACATGAAATTGAGGCCACCAATGGATTCCTCTCGTCGAGCTCTTCAAGATGGGCTACTCACTTGCCACCGTCGCCGCCGTCAACCGCCGGTCAACGGCGAGTCAACGCCGGTCAACGGCGGTCAACGCCGGTCAACGGCGACCGTTGACCAAATTTTGAAGATTGGCCCATTGGCCTATTTTCGACGTTCCGGACGCATCCGCGGAGTCGGATTTGCAAAACAGAATTCCAGATGCAAAGAATGAAAGAATAAAGTTTGTGCGATCGAGACCGAACGGCATTTTCGGTATAATCTCGACCACTCTTGTTCCTCAATTTGTTAATTGAGATGAATGTATGTTAATGAGATGTATTGATATGAGAAATTGTAAAAGAAAGAAAGAAAAATGGATGAAATAGCAGATATGAAAAAGGTATGAAAATGTGTAAATTTTACGTAAAAAGTGTGTGACTTTTACGTAAAATTAGGCCTCTGGTATAGTACGTGATAGATTAGACGAGGTTAGATGGTTTTGAGGCGTTTCCTAAACGCCGGGAGCCTAAAAATTAAGAGGAAATGCTGCTGAAATTTTTAAAATGGCGTAAAGGGCATTTCTGGAAATAAGGGTTTAAAAATGTGATCGGGGGAGTAAACCCGAGCCCCTTATGAATTTAAAATGAAAAAGGGATGTTTTAAGAATTTATAAAACGATCTTTGAGCCCTGAAATTTAAGAAAAGCAAGAAACCGACTTTGATGTCGGAATAGAACTTCCCGAGGGCCGGGAATAGTAAAAATTGTGAAAAATATAGAAATTAACCTGGAAAAGGTCCGGCAAGTTTTTAAAAGTCAAATGGATGATTTATGAGCTTAAAAAATTCAGTCTAAGCATTAAAACGAGAAGGTTAAGATTCAAAGACCCGTCAGGGGCAAAATGGTCATTTTGACCAGAAATTTCAGAAAGTTAGAAAAAGAGTCGTTAAAGCCTAGAACATAATCCTAAGGCTTTAATTAAAGTTTTAAAGGCCAAAGTTAAGAGTTAAGCATGAAAAAAATGAGAAAAGTTCCGATTGGGGTAAAATGGTAATTTTGCCAAAAGTTCACAGAAAATGTAAAAATGAAACGTTAAGCTCCTAAGTTCTTTATTAAGAAATAAAACGTAGTATTTTTACGTTTTATAAAGTTTTATATATGAAATAAAGATTTTAAATAACCGTTAATTTTTCGGTTATAGGAGTTCAACGGGACAGTGGTGATGGACTGTTGAGGAACCACAGAAAGCTGACGTTAGCAGCATTGAGGTAAGTTCAGACATTTAATTGTCTGTGCACGAACAAATTGATATGATTATGTTTAGGTGGAAAAATATATTTTCCCCTAAACTATATAATTGTTTGATTTGTGATTAATGACAGGTGCACAACTATTGGTATAGTTGTGTATTAGACTGTATGGTTTATGGTATGACTGTGTAATTTATACTATTGTTACAATTGTTTCAGATTCACGGGAATCTGATTCTTTATATTGTTATGACTGCATTGCGTATTTGTATGCCTTATAATTAATGAGGCAACCTCCCAAGAGTGTGAGGTATCGTTTCAAACTGTCATGATTGCATTGAGTATTTGCATGCCTTATAATTAATGAGGCAACCTCCCAAGAGTGTGAGGTATCGTTTTAAAGAAACGATGAAAATAATGAGAATAAATAAATTAAGTATAATTTATATACTGTTCTGTTTATGTTACAGGTTTGGGCGAGAGGTTCCAAACTTACTGGATTCCATTTTTATGATTCCAGTTACTACGTTATGATCGTAGAGTAGTATTAATATTTGATTAATCACAGTATTAATATGTGATGTTTACAGTCATTATGACTGCACGGTAAAGATGCTATTATATGTACACTTGAACATTAAACAACAAGGTAATGAAAACCTAATGTTTTGGCGTACCGGCCTCTCGCGAGGGGAGGTTATTTCATTGTTAAAGCAGAAGACATAGCACAGATGAGGGCGAGCCGGGGTAGCTCCCAGGCCCCTCTACAGCGCTCTTTTCGGTACGACCAAAACGGGCCCATACAGAGTTAAAGTACAGATAAGATAATAAATGAACAGAATAAATCGAAAAACTGAGCATAAAACACTTAAGACATAATTGTTGTGTTTGATTGCAATATGTTGCGCTAACTTATATGTTATGCGCATTTGTATATATATGTTTATACATTACATGTTGTGCTAATTATTAAAGATATAGCACTACGGGCACGAGGCCCATACAGTTTAACGGGCACGAGGCCCATGATATATAGGGCGCGAGGCCTATACAGTTTAACGGGCGCGAGGCCCATGATATATAGGGCACGAGGCCCATACAGTATGACGGGCGTTAGGCCCAGGGGGCAAGGCCCATAAACTGAAAGCAATAAATGATGTAATGAAAGGAATAATGAGAAACATGAAGGAAAGAATAAATGAGTATTGTATGAGCACTACCACACGATGTAATGTTTGTGCTAACCCTATATGTGATGTTAAGTTAAGACATCAGGGTAAAGTTTAAAGAGATGTCATAGGTGACATCAGAGGATACCACTGTTATTACAGTTGGTATGGTTATAGTTATTCTTATTTTATAGAATATTAATAGCTATCACAACATATGTGATTATTTGTCATTATATTAGAGTAAAATTTAAAGAGATGTCATGGGTGACATCAGAGGATACCACTGTTATTACAGTTGGTATATTTATAGTTATTCTAATTTTATAGAATTTTACTAGTTATCACAAATTATGTGAATATTCGTATTAATGCACGATATGTTTTTAGTAGTTATATACTACAGATAGTGTATATGTTTATATGACAGAATATAACAGTATAATATACTATTTTATGATTTATGTTTTTATGTTTGAACTTACTGGGCGTTTAGCTCACCAGTTTGTTCGTGTGCAGGTAACAAAGTTAAACAACCTGCCATTTGAGTTTATTGAGATACGGGATTGGTGGAATGGGTTGCGAATGTCATGTCAAAGGTTATGGACCCGCTATGCTTAATCCGTTAGATAGAAAGAGAGAAAGTGAGTAAGTGTATATATATAAAAAAAAAAAAAATTTCCGCACCTTTTTATATCAATATGAAAAGAACAAATAGTAGAAGTAAGAAAAGATGTCAAGTGACAGGCCCGCGCGAGGCGGGGTGTTACAGGTGGTATCAGAGCGGTTCGGTTCACCATAACCTATCATGACATTGTCTGCATCCTCTTCCGCGCAGTCCAAGTGAGTTAGTTTTATTTTATATTGTTAATTGTTTATTTATTGAAGAACAATATTATAGAAGACGAAATGATGAATCCACTGTATAATCGTGGGTAAAATGATATGAGTACAATGTTAGATGATTGCTCTGGGAACTCCTCTACTACTCAGAGTAGGAATGAGGATTTGTGCCCGAACTACACAGATTTTAAAACCAGTTGTTCACCATGTTTCGAGGACATATAGCATTCCAGCACTCTATGGAAGTACAGTACCGGTTTCATATCATTAAGATGACTCTTCGACTGTGTGCCATTGATTAGGATAATTGGGTTCTGATAGCTGTTGACATGCATGCACCTTTTAGAGAAGATGCTCTCGTGTGTACTGGGATTCTTGAGACCAGGATGAGCTCTAACTGGACCAAGTTTCGCCATGCCATGATTGAGTGACTCTCTCAGAGGAGTCCAGCATTAGCCCCCAATTTCCTCATGGACACAGGAGAAGTCACACCGTCTGTATTCTCTAGAGTTACGGATATATGGGAATTGGTTCATCGGACTGAGAAATTATAGTTGACGTCCGATAACACAATTCTAATGTATGCTATATGTTATTAGAAACTGAGGAGGACTTATACAACATAGAGTGGAAAGGTAGCTTACAGACTGACATTGCCATCAGATTTGTCCATGGTACATGTCATATTCCATTTTTTCAGGTTATGGAAGTATGTACTGGATTTTTATCATATTTTTAAAATATGAGCTAATACAGGTTTTTGACCCTAGAATGTTTTAATTATCCTCTGGGGTAAATAGAGATTGAATGAGTTACGCTTCGTAACAATTGATGTTAGAAATTCATTTTAGTCAAAGTCGAGCGCCAAGCGCTTACAACAATTTTTATGATGAGGCCAGGCGCTAGATTGAGAGTGCCAGGTGCTTTTACTGTTCCAAAAATTCTAAATTGAATTTTTGTCTTGTTTCTAGTTCTAATCACGCTTGATCATTTTATTGCGTGAATTATGATGGTAAACCAATACTGAGAAACTAATTAAATACAGTATTGGTTATCAGAGGTTAAAGTATATTCAGTGAAACGTTAATTAAGAGGATTCAGAAGGATTTCCTTTAGAACTAGATGAATGAGATGTATAAAGTGAAAGGAGGTATGTACATGTAAATATGTATTTTTTTTTTATATGAAAGATTGTCTTGTATAAGACTTTAATGCCAAGATGTATGAAATGACATAAAATAAAGCATATAAAAGTTATGAAATAAACGAAATGATGAGTTTATGATATAGTTTATGATGAAGACTATGATCATATTTAAAGATGATGTATTATGTTAATTGAAATTTCGTGAATTTTTAGAATTCTGCGAAATTGTTTATGATAAAGTATAATAGTGCGTTTTAATGCGATTATAATATAACCAAGAAAATGGTTAATATGCAAAGTTAAGATGATAGAAGGGGGTGACGCCCCACATTGTTTGAAAGGAGTAGAGAAGTTACAGACTATTCCCGAAATATGGATGAAAGAAAATACAGAATTAAAATAACAGATAGAGGGGATAGAATAAATGTAAGGTTCTGAGAACATTCAGGATCAGCCGACAGTGGCAATAGATCAAGTAGTATCCTCTTTGGTAATACTTGAAAGAGGCTATGAACCCTAACTAATGAGACATCAAGAATTTTACTTGTGAATAGCTCTGACGAAAGAGACCGTCGGAATTTGAGAGCTTCATTGATTCTTTAGAAAAAGAAGAAGAATGACTATCCTCGCCATGAATAATTTTAGATTTTATAAATCTAATAGAATAAGAGAAGGTTTTGGGTATGACCTTCATTCTGAGGAAAAAAGCCCACTTGTGGTAAAATATCCTTCATATGCGAAGGATGTGTTTATTATGAGTTAGAACAAGAGTCTAAACAAGTTAACTAAAAGTAGTACAGCCCTGTAGCATTATGCTTTAACAGATGAAATTTTCTGAATTAAAGCAGGGTAATACGTTAGTAAGTGAAGTTTATAGAAATTTGACCAGTTGTTTAAACTGTGTCTATACATAGTCCCTGCAGAGAGAGAAATTTGTAATATACAGTGACGCACCTACAGCAGGGTTAGGTGCAGTTCTGATGCAAAATGGCAAGATAAATACTTATGTTTTACGTCCACTAAAGGATCATGGGAGGAATTATTCCATGCATGATTTAGAAACTTATTACGAAGAAGCTAAATATACGACATAGAAGATGGCTAGAGTTGGTAAAGGAATTGTGATTATGAAGTCCTCTACCTTCTAAGCCAAAACTAATAGAGTAGCAGATATGAGATCTAACTCCAACTAGTCCTCAAGAAAGGGTTTCCAGGAACGGATTGATCCTATATTAAAGAAGGATTAATGTTCCGATAGATAAAGAACTCAGAGGACGGATCTAGTTAAAAGATCATGAAATGTTATATTCAGTTTATCTTGGAATTATTAAGATATACCAGGATTAAAGCTACAATTTTGGTAGAAATGAATGAAGAATGATATTGTGACACTTTTAAGTAGTCGCATGACTTACCAAAGAGTTAAGATCAAACATCGATATCCAAGTGGAAATTTGGAATTCTTGGAAATTTCTGAATGAAAATGAGAGCATATTATGATAAGATTTATAGTGAGATTATCAAAGACCGAGAGGGCTATGATGCCATCTGGGTTATTATGGATAGAGTAACGAAAACAGTACGGTTTATAGTAGTGAAAATAACTTTTTCAGTGAAAAAGTTGGCAAATGGATATGTAGTCCATGTTATCTAATTGCATGGCATTTCGAAATGAATCGTGTAACGACAGATTTTCTGGAAGTTTATTCCGAATTTCTAGAAATATGTGCAAGAAATCATGGATACGGAATTGAGACTCAGTATCGCATTTCACTCTCCGATGGATGGGCAGTTAAAATGAACTATTCAGAGCTTGGGAGATATGTCTCGAAATTAAGTGCTAGATTTTTCGAGAGTTTGAAATGAGGATTCTATTAGAATTTCTCTTACAACAATAGTTATCAAGCTCTCATTGGAATAGCACTATACGAGGCACTATACGAACGAATGGTTTATGAAAACGTTTACGAAATAAACGTTTTATGAAAATGTTATAGAAAAGTTTATGAAAGAAATGTTATGAATAGAATGTTATAAATGTTTTATAGAAAGAAAGTTTATAAAGTGATATAGAAAGTTTCTGACTTTGCTTTTTATGAAAGATGAGCAACTGTGACATGATAATTTGATATGTTCACAAAGTCAGATAGAATGAAATGAAAAGTTAATGTAAAGTAAGAAAATTATATTAAAGATTTAAATGTTGACGTACCAGCCTAGGAATATGATGTTTTATGTTTATGTTAAACTGGTGGAGGACGGCCAATAGAAACGCTCCCCAGTTAGACTGTGGAGGACGGTTGAGAAACGCTCCCAGTCATGTATTACTCCAAAAGAGGAGATAGCTATTTTAAATGTTTAAAGTTTTCCGTAAGGTAGGTACGATCAATGATGAATCTGTAAATGAAAGTAAAGTAAAGTATAGAAAAGAAAGAAACGAAATATGATGTGTAAAGTGATGAAAGGAAAAGTACAGAATGATATGAGTTAAAAGAATAGAACGATAAAAATTTTATAAGGAATAAAGAGTGCACAGAATTAGCAGAAAAGTTAGATAGACAAACGACGAAGATTCCTGGAGTTAATGAAGAGAACTTCGTATTTTCTATGGTATCGCCCATAAAGGGGATAAAGTGTTTCTATAAGAAAGGAAAATTGAATCCAAAGTATATTGGATCATTTGAAAGTAATGAGTACATGGGGAAGATCGCCTATATATTGGCATTACCCCGGATGTTTGTGCTAAGAAAGTACGTGCCCAATCCATCACATGTGTTAAAATATGAACTTTTTCAAGTTCAAAATGACCTAAGTTATGAAGAACAATTAGTTTAAATACTGACTCAAGAAGAGAAGATGCCATGGGGAAGTTATGACATTGAGAAAACTACGTTAGAGTATAGAAAGGAATTGAAATTGTTATACTCCTACTTGTGCTGATTTTCGAGGACGAAAATTCTAAAAAGGAGGGGTAGATGTAACAGCCGGAAAATTTTACTGTTTTCGGGAAATGTGTATATCGTATGTACAGTATCGAGAAAAGGGTCAAGACGACATTTTCTCGACCTGAAACTGATATATTTGGAATCAGGATGCTCAATTAGTCAATTGAGCACAAAACAGAAATTTCGACTGGGAATGCGAAAAATACGCAGTACCGAAAACTGGTCGAGATGATCTCAGATGAAGATAAAACTGATAAATTTGGATTCAGCACGTCCAAATTAGTCAGGATAGCCCAAGTTAAAAATTTTGGGGAGAAGAGTATAAATAGGAAATCGTGGGGGTCAAATTCACAAATTCTTCATAAATCTCAAAAATCCGAAATTCTACCCCCAAATTCTCTCAAATATGAACAGTGATCAACTTTCACATACGACCTCCGTTCACGACACCGCCGGCACCGTTGGAAAGCTCTCGTCGAGCTGAGTCCAACGGTGGGTCGACGCGACGGAGCAGCCGCCGGAGCAAGCCGCACGCGCTGCCCGAAGCTCGCCGGAGCCGTGAAATTCAAACGGCCGTATCTTCGCCGTCCGGCCACCGTTTGCCACGAAACCGGTCCCAAAAGGTTCGTGGTGAAGAGTACTACAAAACCCATGTGGTGGTTCACGGCAACAACCGCCGTATCGCACCGACCGAGCTTCGAGAATTCCGTCGTCGCCGCCGTGGGATCCACCGTCGATTTTCGCCGATTCCAGCCAAATTGAGGAGAGCCACCGGTGCAGAAATGGTCGTGGGGTTGTGGGGAGCAAAAGCCCTCAACCAATTTCGGGAAAAAAGTCCGGCACGGCGGAGTTCCACCGTCGCCGCCGTGGCCGTGGCTTTCGGGGGGATTTTCCGACGATAGGAGCCTCCAAACATGAAATTGAGGCCACCAATGGATTCCTCTCGTCGAGCTCTTCAAGATGGGCTACTCACTTGCCACCGTCGCCGCCGTCAACCGCCGGTCAACGGCGAGTCAACGCCGGTCAACGGCGGTCAACGCCGGTCAACGGCGACCGTTGACCAAATTTTGAAGATTGGCCCATTGGCCTATTTTCGACGTTCCGGACGCATCCGCGGAGTCGGATTTGCAAAACAGAATTCCAGATGCAAAGAATGAAAGAATAAAGTTTGTGCGATCGAGACCGAACGGCATTTTCGGTATAATCTCGACCACTCTTGTTCCTCAATTTGTTAATTGAGATGAATGTATGTTAATGAGATGTATTGATATGAGAAATTGTAAAAGAAAGAAAGAAAAATGGATGAAATAGCAGATATGAAAAAGGTATGAAAATGTGTAAATTTTACGTAAAAAGTGTGTGACTTTTACGTAAAATTAGGCCTCTGGTATAGTACGTGATAGATTAGACGAGGTTAGATGGTTTTGAGGCGTTTCCTAAACGCCGGGAGCCTAAAAATTAAGAGGAAATGCTGCTGAAATTTTTAAAATGGCGTAAAGGGCATTTCTGGAAATAAGGGTTTAAAAATGTGATCGGGGGAGTAAACCCGAGCCCCTTATGAATTTAAAATGAAAAAGGGATGTTTTAAGAATTTATAAAACGATCTTTGAGGCCTGAAATTTAAGAAAAGCAAGAAACCGACTTTGATGTCGGAATAGAACTTCCCGAGGGCCGGGAATAGTAAAAATTGTGAAAAATATAGAAATTAACCTGGAAAAGGTCCGGCAAGTTTTTAAAAGTCAAATGGATGATTTATGAGCTTAGAAAATTCAGTCTAAGCATTAAAACGAGAAGGTTAAGATTCAAAGACCCGTCAGGGGCAAAATGGTCATTTTGACCAGAAATTTCAGAAAGTTAGAAAAAGAGTCGTTAAAGCCTAGAACATAATCCTAAGGCTTTAATTAAAGTTTTAAAGGCCAAAGTTAAGAGTTAAGCATGAAAAAAATGAGAAAAGTTCCGATTGGGGCAAAATGGTAATTTTGCCAAAAGTTCACAGAAAATGTAAAAATGAAACGTTAAGCTCCTAAGTTCTTTATTAAGAAATAAAACGTAGTATTTTTACGTTTTATAAAGTTTTATATATGAAATAAAGATTTTAAATAACCGTTAATTTTTCGGTTATAGGAGTTCAACGGGACAGTGGTGATGGACTGTTGAGGAACCACAGAAAGCTGACGTTAGCAGCATTGAGGTAAGTTCAGACATTTAATTGTCTGTGCACGAACAAATTGATATGATTATGTTTAGGTGGAAAAATATATTTTCCCCTAAACTATATAATTGTTTGATTTGTGATTAATGACAGGTGCACAACTATTGGTATAGTTGTGTATTAGACTGTATGGTTTATGGTATGACTGTGTAATTTATACTATTGTTACAATTGTTTCAGATTCACGGGAATCTGATTCTTTATATTGTTATGACTGCATTGCGTATTTGTATGCCTTATAATTAATGAGGCAACCTCCCAAGAGTGTGAGGTATCGTTTCAAACTGTCATGATTGCATTGAGTATTTGCATGCCTTATAATTAATGAGGCAACCTCCCAAGAGTGTGAGGTATCGTTTTAAAGAAACGATGAAAATAATGAGAATAAATAAATTAAGTATAATTTATATACTGTTCTGTTTATGTTACAGGTTTGGGCGAGAGGTTCCAAACTTACTGGATTCCATTTTTATGATTCCAGTTACTACGTTATGATCGTAGAGTAGTATTAATATTTGATTAATCACAGTATTAATATGTGATGTTTACAGTCATTATGACTGCACGGTAAAGATGCTATTATATGTACACTTGAACATTAAACAACAAGGTAATGAAAACCTAATGTTTTGGCGTACCGGCCTCTCGCGAGGGGAGGTTATTTCATTGTTAAAGCAGAAGACATAGCACAGATGAGGGCGAGCCGGGGTAGCTCCCAGGCCCCTCTACAGCGCTCTTTTCGGTACGACCAAAACGGGCCCATACAGAGTTAAAGTACAGATAAGATAATAAATGAACAGAATAAATCGAAAAACTGAGCATAAAACACTTAAGACATAATTGTTGTGTTTGATTGCAATATGTTGCGCTAACTTATATGTTATGCGCATTTGTATATATATGTTTATACATTACATGTTGTGCTAATTATTAAAGATATAGCACTACGGGCACGAGGCCCATACAGTTTAACGGGCACGAGGCCCATGATATATAGGGCGCGAGGCCTATACAGTTTAACGGGCGCGAGGCCCATGATATATAGGGCACGAGGCCCATACAGTATGACGGGCGTTAGGCCCAGGGGGCAAGGCCCATAAACTGAAAGCAATAAATGATGTAATGAAAGGAATAATGAGAAACATGAAGGAAAGAATAAATGAGTATTGTATGAGCACTACCACACGATGTAATGTTTGTGCTAACCCTATATGTGATGTTAAGTTAAGACATCAGGGTAAAGTTTAAAGAGATGTCATAGGTGACATCAGAGGATACCACTGTTATTACAGTTGGTATGGTTATAGTTATTCTTATTTTATAGAATATTAATAGCTATCACAACATATGTGATTATTTGTCATTATATTAGAGTAAAATTTAAAGAGATGTCATGGGTGACATCAGAGGATACCACTGTTATTACAGTTGGTATATTTATAGTTATTCTAATTTTATAGAATTTTACTAGTTATCACAAATTATGTGAATATTCGTATTAATGCACGATATGTTTTTAGTAGTTATATACTACAGATAGTGTATATGTTTATATGACAGAATATAACAGTATAATATACTATTTTATGATTTATGTTTTTATGTTTGAACTTACTGGGCGTTTAGCTCACCAGTTTGTTCGTGTGCAGGTAACAAAGTTAAACAACCTGCCATTTGAGTTTATTGAGATACGGGATTGGTGGAATGGGTTGCGAATGTCATGTCAAAGGTTATGGACCCGCTATACTTAATCCGTTAGATAGAAAGAGAGAAAGTGAGTAAGTGTATATATATAAAAAAAAAAAAAAAAATTTCCGCACCTTTTTATATCAATATGAAAAGAACAAATAGTAGAAGTAAGAAAAGATGTCAAGTGACAGGCCCGCGCGAGGCGGGGTGTTACACTTAAGGTGTTAGGTATACCAACCAAATATATGGTCTAGGATGATTTGCTTTAACTATAAATACCCCTTCCTCTATGGTTGATTCATCAAGTAAAGTGAAGCATCTCATTGTCCAAGAGTTTCAATAAGTGTAGAGTGTGTGTGAGGAAAAAGTCTTTAAAGAGTTGTAAGTTTGTGTCTCTTCAAAGGGTTATAAGTTTGTAAACCAACAAACAGTTGTAGTTGTGAGTTTGTGTTCCTTAAAAAAGTTATAAGAGTTTGTTATTTCTTTTTGTGATAATCTTCAATAAAGTGGTATCAGAGCTTTGGTTTTGTTTGGGGTGACTGTTCACACAGTTGAAGTGAAACAATTGATCATAGTGAACAAAATGGCAAATAGTGGTATAACATTCTTCCAAGTTCTAACACTCAACAATAACAACTACAACAATTGGAGTATCAAGATAAAGGCTCTTCTGGGAGCACATAATGTTTGGGAGGTTTTGGAGAAAGGCTACGATGAGTCAGATAATAAGTCAACTCTATCTTCAACACAAAAGGATAGTTTAAAGGACTCAAGAAAAAGAGACAAGAAGGCTTTCTTCCTCTTCTACCAAGCATTAGATGATGATGGCTTTGAGAAAATTTCAAGTGCAAACTCTGCCAAGCAAGCATGGAAGAAGCTGCAAACCTCTTACAAGGGAGCGGAACTAGTAAAGAAAGTTCATCTTCAAACCTTAAGAGGTGATTTCGAAGCTCTACATATGTAAGCATCCGAGTCTATTTCCAACTACTTTGCTCGAGTCCTAGCTGTTTCTAATCAACTAAAAAGAAACGGTGAGAAGTTAGAAATGTAACGATCATGGAGAAAATACCCCACTCAGTAGACCAAAAATTTGAGTTCATTATTACGACAATTAAAGAAAGTAAAAACTTGAATGAGATGACCATCGAAAAATTAATGGGATCATTACAAGCATATGAAGAGAAGAAGAAGAGGAGGCAAGAAATCATAGAACAACTCTTCAAGACGGAACTCTATCTGACAATGAAAGAAGAAAGCTTTAACAATAGAAGCTGAGGAAGAGGCAGTGGCCAAGGACGAGGTTGGAATTCTTGTATTAATAATTCCAACAACAACTACAAGAAAGGAGAAAGCTATACAAGTGATCGCAGCAGAGGGCATTCAAACTTAAGGTATGACAAACCTAAAGTTGAATGCTATAATTGTTATAAGTTTGGACATTTTGCTAGAGATTGTAGAACAACCACCAATAGAGTCAAAGAGAAATCCAATTATGTGGAAGAGAAGAAAAAAGGAGATGGTACTTTGTTATTAGCATGCAATGACAATAATGGAGGACAAGAAAATACATGGTATCTTGACATCAGTGCTAGCAACCATATGTACAAAAATAGAAGCATATTCATGGAATTATATAAGGCAGTGAATGTTAATGTCCCTTTTGGAGATGATTCTAGAGTTCTAGTGAAAGGAAAACGTAACATACTTATTCACACAAAAGCTAGTGGCCACCAATTAATTTCAAATGTCTACTATGTGCTGAATATGAAAAGCAACATTTTAAATTTAGGTTAATTCTTAGAAAAAGGCTATGATATTCATATAAAATATTATAGTCTTTTTATAAGAGATGACAAAGGAAATTTAATTACCAAAGTGAAAATGTCAAAGAATAGAATGTTTTCTTTGAATATTCAAGACGATGTTGCAAAGTGTCTTAAGGCTTGTTATAAAGATGCATCCTGGCTTTGGCATCTTCGATTTGGACATCTCTACTTTGGAGGACTGGAGTTATTATTTAAGAAAAAGATGGTGAGAGGCTTACCCTACATCATTCACCCCGACTAACTTTGCAAAGGATGTTTACTTGGAAAACAATTCTGAAAGAGTTTTCCAAAGGAGTCAAACTCAAGAGCATAAAACCTCTCAGCTCATACACACTGATGTTTGTAGACCAATCAAGCCAAGCTTTCTCGGTAAAAGTAACTACTTCGTTCTCTTTATTGATGACTTTTCAAGAAAAACTTGGGTGTGTTTCTTGAAGCATAAATCAAAAGTCTTTGGAGTGTTCAAAAAGTTCAAAGTTGTTGTGGAGAAAGAAAGTGGATGCAAGATCAAGTCCATGAGATCTAATCTAGGAAGAGAATTTACTTCTCATGAATTTCAAGAATTTTGTAAAGCAAATGGAATTTGACATCCGCTAACCGTTTTGAGATCCCCTCAACAAAATAGATTAGTAGAAAGGAAGAATAGAACAATCCTCATCATGGCGCGAAGTATACTCAAAAGTAAAAGAATTCCAAAGGAATTTTGGGCTAAAGCTGTGGCATATGCTGTCTATTTGTCCAATTGCTCACCAACTAGAAGTATGTAGGGAAAAATACTACAAGAAGCATGCAGTGGGAGAAAACTCGATATTTCTCATCTAAGAGTGTTTGGAAGCATGGCATATGTGCATGTACCCAATGAGACATGAACAAAGCTCGATGACAAAAGTAAGAAGTTCAAATTTATTGGGTATGATTCAAACTCTAAAGACTATAAATTGTAACCCAAATACTGAAAAGACTATGATTAGTCAAGATATGAAGTTTGATGAAAAAGGAAAATTGGACTTTAGTCCTATAGGTAACTTCAATTTCTTTCCTCAATTTGAAGAAAATGAGCAATCACTAGGAGCAAGTAGGAGAACGTCAACAAGAGCTTGCTACATTGCCTTCCTCACCAACAATAACCAATAATGGAGACTTGCCACCATCATTTCTAAATGAATGAGATGTGGCACACTCAATGAATTTACAAGACATTTACTAGGTAACTAAAAGACTAGATAATGTAACTCTTTTTTGCCTCTTTGCCGACTGCGAACCAATTAACTTTCAAGAGGCTGCACAAGAAAAGAAGTGGAGAGATGCAATGAATGAACAAATCAAATCCATTAGGAAGAATGATACATGGAAACTCACTTCACTTTTGAAAGGATGCAAAGCTATTGGTGTCAAGTAGGTGTACAAAACGAAGAGAAATTCCCAGCAAGATATTGAAAAACACAAGGCAAGGATAGTAACAAAAGAATACAACCAAAGAGCCAGCATCAACTATAATGGAAAATTCACCATTTAAGCTAAAGAAAACTCTCTATGGGCTAAAGCAAGCATCCAGGGCGTGGAACAATCAAATTGACAAGTACTTCCAAGAAAATGGCTTCACCAAATGTCCCTACAAGCATGCCTTATACAATAAAGTCAAAGAAAGAGATGTTTTGATCATGTGCCTATATGTAGATGACTTGATCTTTACTAGAAGCAACCCTAGAATGTTCTATGACTTCAAGAAAGTAATGACGAAGGAGTTCAAGCTGACAGATATCGGGCTAATGGCATACTACCTTGGTATTGAAGTTAAACAATAAGAAGATGGAATTTTCATCTCACAAAAAGGCTATGCCAAGGGGATCCTTAGGAAGTTTAACATGGACAATTGTAAGCCAGTCAACACACTAGTCGAATGTGATATCAAGTTGTTTAAGCATGAAGAAGGTGAAAACATGAACCTAACATTTTTCAAAAGTTTAGTTGGGAGTTTGCGCTACCTGACTTACATAAGGCCTGACATTATTTATGCTGTCGGATTGGTTAGTCGTTACATGGGGAATCCAACAACTACTTATTTGAAGACTACTAAAAGAATTCTTCAACACCTCATAGGTACAATTAATTTTGGCTTATTCTATTCTTTTTCTAAAGATTAAAAGCTTATTGGATATAGTGACAGTGATTAGGGTGAAGAAATAGATGATCGAAAAAGCACCACTGGATTTGTATTTTTCATGGGTGACACTGCTTTTACGTGGATGTCAAAAAAGCAATCGATTGTCACTCCATCTACATGTGAAGTTGAATACATAGCTCCTACATTATGTGTCTGTCATGCAGTGTGGTTAAGAAACTTGTTGAAGAATCTAAGTATTACACAAGAGAAGCCAACTAAAATTTATGTCGACAACAAGTCAACTATTGCCTTAACAAAAAATCTTGTTTTTCATAATTGAAGCAAACACATGGACACGCGCTACCATTTCATAAGGGAGTGCATCACAAGAAAGGATGTTCAAGTCGAGTATGTGAAGTCATAAGATCAAGTTGCAGATATCTTCACCAAGCACTAAGGCAAGAAGACTTTGTCAGATTGAGAAATTTACTTGGTATAATAAAATAAGTTTAAGGGAGGGTGTTGAAAATATAAACTTGCTTTGTTATGCTCATAGCCTCTTTATATGTTGATGTAAGTTGATATCATTGCTTATATATTTTGTATGTTGATGTCATTACTTACATATTTTAAGTTAAGTAGGTGTGGTTGGTGAAGAAGTTAAGTGTGGTTGATGAAGACATAAATGGATGGTTAGGATTACTTAAGGTGTTAGGTATACCAACTAAATGTGTAGCCTAGAATGATTTGCTTAAATTACAAATATCCCCCTCCTCTAAGGTTTATTCATCAAGTGAAGTGAAGCATGTCATTGTATAAGAATTGCAATAAGTGTAAAGTGTGTGTGAGGAAAGAGTCTTCAAAGAGTTGTAAGTTTGTGTTTCTTCAAAGAGTTGTAGTTATGAGTTTCTTCAAAGAGCTTTTGTTCCTTAGAGAAGTTATAAGAGTTTGTCATTTCTTTTTGTGATAATCTCCAACACACACATACCGGCCGAAGCGATCTCCAAGCGGTGGATTTAAGAGAAATACAAGAACCGCAATGCAACATAACCACAAGAAAAACCCTAATGATTTCATCACCCTCCTTAATTGTTGAGCTTCTCATGGACAGGGACTATATGATAGTTGTAATTGATTATATATGTATATATACTAGTTGGTTAAAATGACATAATAAAATACAAGTTAAAAAAAAATCAAAAATTATACATGAAAACAATGAGGGAGAAAAAAAAAATTTTATCCGCTATTTTTGAACATGTTTTTAAATTGATTAGTAACTGCAGTCTTGGTCGCATGGTCCATTTATATTACAAATTAATCAATATTTTGTTACCTTTTATGAAAAGGATATGGCATCTAGTATTAAGGAATAATTATTGTTCAATTATACCAAAATAGTTAATCGAAAATCATAATGTCATGCTTCAATTAATGACTGTCAAATCTAATCTAAGCTAATCTCTTCAAAAGCAGGGAGATGGATACCTTCTATTGAAGATTTTTTTATTCCGCAGACATGATCGGGCGGTTTTCGACAAATGACTTTGGAAAAAGTGAGTCACATGCGTTTTATTGGTAATTTATTAATAAGTTGAGGCAAGAAATTTCATGGAGAGAACTTCCAAAATCCTTCTGGTTTCGGGTCTTGAATCACTGCAGATGCGATAGTGCCAGTGAAAGTACCAGGAAATTAACTGTGAATCCCTTCAACTTCAAAGTCCTTACATTCAAGTAGTATAATTTGCACGACAATGTGTAGTCGTTGGAATTTAAGACAATATTGACAAGCCCTTTTTTGTTTAGAATTATAGGCAACTACATGGAAAGATGAGTGAGAATATGTACCTATGAAGATGACTTCATTTAGTCAACAGTCAACTACTAAGAATTTGATATTCAATTGGGAACGGTCAAAGATTTGTGATTGATTTTTCTTCAATACATTTTAGACCACTACATGATAAATATGCATCGGAAGAATAAAAAATTATCCGAAAACATGATAAATGTGGATTTTCGTTATTTTAATTATGGGCAAAGTTCGAAATTGGGGATATCTGATTAGCTGGTGGTTGTGGTTACTGGTTGCTGGTCATGGCAACGGTGGTGATCATGGTGGTACACAAGGGTTAAATTTCTGTGTGCAAACCGAATATATAACTACAGTGTATCTATTGATCGAATAATATATAATTTGCAATAAGAGAAACGAAAATCTAAACCTTGTTATCCATAAATTATACATGCAAAGGTAAAAAATTATTACATTCACTAATACATACTCATTTCACAGTAATTCCAAACTAAGCAACCGTTAAATTTAATTTTATATCAAACATACTCTTTTAGACGACAATACAACAAAACAATTTTTGATGTCCCGAGAAAAATAAATAAATAAATAAAGTAGTAAAGAAAAAAGATTTTGGATAATTACGTTTGGTTAGAGATCGTTACATTACTAGCTCCTATACAATTAACACTTTAGGCCTATACAGTAAAGTACTGCTGTTTTTTTTTTTTTGATAATAAGATAAGTACCTTATAGATTATTATTTTGTGTCAAAAGAAGTTATTGGAATCAAGAAGGCTAGATATAGATAAAAATTCCACTTGATTTAGCAGGATATAGGTATTCTGCCCCTTATGAGTTAATCAGGGTCTTTAATTTCGTGAGTAGTATCTTTAATTATTATCCGTGCCTTGTTATGCTTCTTGACTTGTATATATCATAATTTTGAGTCAATTAAAAAAGGAAAAAAAAAAAACAAAATAAAAAACCCATACACAATGTACCGGGACTTTCACTAGTCAATCAAAAGACTTGTACAACAAGCTAATTTTTATTTTTTCAATTTTTTGGTTTCGTGTTGACTTGTATTTCCTTTATGGTTGAAATTGAAGGACTCATATTTTGAAATTTCCTTTAAGTTAAATTATCGGCCTTTAATCATGTATCAATACAACCCATAACTGGTAAGTAGCACATAAGTTGAAAAAACTAGCTTGTGATCGAGATGAAGTCGTTAGGATTTGTTTCATCGTTATGTTGCATCCTGGTCCTTGTTCTTCTCTTCAATCTACCGGTTGAAGGTCGCATAAGCAGAGGTAATATCGAAGGCTGCGGGTATGTACGATCCTGACTTGAATTTGTCGTAGATATGAACATGATTACTGCTTTTGTTAAACATAATCACAGGCTTTAAGGGTGTTAGAAACTATAAACAACACGCAAATATACAAAGACACACACACACACACACATATATATCTACATATGTCTGCACGTTGTATATACGTAATAGAACGGTAGGATCCTCGCTTTATATGTAACAAAACGTTACATGTGTTTTTTTTTTTTTAATTAAGTAGTTAATTGTAAATTTTCTATTAGTTTCAACTGTAGTTTTTTTGAAGGAGTTTCAACTCTGGTTTTATGTTGAATGACTATGAATTTACAAGTTTGATTGATTGATTATAGTTATAATACTTCAAATTATAATGTTGTTGGAGTACATATCTTTTCTTTATCAAGCTTTGTGATTTTATTTAATTGGTACGAATAATAATGCATCTTGAAATTTTAAATTCTTTTTCCTCACGAGAAAAATACCATACGCGAGAAGAAAGTAAAATCTTTCTTTTTTTTGAATATTCCCTGTACAGAAGATAAAAATTATATCATGTGGATTGAATTGAATCTAATGATTGGTGGATTTTTATACTAATATTTTACAGTATGGGCCTATAATTCTCGCTTATTATACTCTTAGGTTTCGAAATAGACTATCTCTATCCAAATTCCTCCACGTTGAACTAGCTTCAGCTTTACGAATTGGTTGTTGTTTAATCTAAGAATATGCGGTTCGGACCTAGTCATGGTGATGAATCACTTCGGCCACTGATTTGCTTAAGTACGTAACAAATTAACGATCTTGTTTCTTTTTTTTTTTTTTTTCAGGCCGTACTGTCGTGGTGTCGGAGATGATAATAAGGGGAAATTTTCACCACCTCCGCCCCATGGCGGGGTTGGAGGTTATCCATGAACAAAAGTACATATATATGCTGTACGGAATGTCTCTCTGATATGAATCAAGTCCAATTGATCATTTTAAGTATAATATCTAAGGTTATCATACCGAAATGACTTGTACTAATGCTTAATTAATTAGCAAGCCTGGAATAATTACTTGAAAGTTCTACTACGAGAGGTCTGAAATAATCCTCTTTAGTCACTAAAGAAATTTCTATGCAAGTTCTACAATGTTGAGTAACAATGTTTTCAATTTTTCAACTCTCCCTTTGCCACATACATTTATATATATATATATGAAAAATGTTCCTAAGCAACAATATAATTATTTATGAGATGGTTGTGCGCGCAAGATAATGATATTCGCGACTTATAGATTGGCAGAGAGTTTAGCAGTGCTTTTGCGCTTTAGTAATTCACCCAACCTTGCTTTATATATTGACATTAGTCTTATATCAGGTAGTTGTATAGGTATTTTTTTTTTTCAACTCATCTAGTTGATCTACATACTATATATATACTAGTAGCATAAAAAAATTAAAAAAAATATCAGTTATAAATTATAAATATTTTTAATTTTTTAAAAGAATAAATTCTTTTATTAAAAACTAATTTATATATTTTCACCAAAACAAATATACCATTTAATTATAATTCATATTTAATAATGATTGTTTAACATAGGGACAAAAGCTGTAAGGGACCACGTTTACAAGGAAGAGGGGTTGAAGCAAAGCACTTTTGTTCTAAACAATTGTTTAAAATATTTTCATAAAATTAAAAATAAAAACAATTGTTTGAATTGGAAAAGCCATTTTCAAGAAACCTCATTCAAAAAGGAAAAATACTTAGGGGGAGTTTGGGGGAGGTTTTGGAGATGTGGCGACCCCCCACGTACGTTACCATACCAACCAGTCGAGCTCTGACGCCGACCACGATGGCTGGTAACCTCGTGGGTCGTCATCCTCTTACTTAACTTAACTTTCCATTCTTAACGTTCTCATCTTATAGCGGAAGCAATTTCTATAGCAAAATTTTTTTTTTTCTTACATACTATACCTATCTTTATCATACTCTTATAACACATATTTCATAACTTTCTTTCTTTCTTTCATCTTCCTTTTTGAACGCTCAGCGAAAGACTTATGGTAGTACCATACCCTCGCCCAGTCCCTTGGCACGTGCAGATCCGTCCGTTGTCCATCATATTACTTTAAATAAACACGTTGCTTACCTGCAACATATAAACAACTAATGAGCTAGATGCTCAGTAAGTTCAAACATACATTCATTAACTTATAAATACTAGTAATATATATTATTACTAGAATATATGTCATCACGTATATACACACCATATACATCATTTATACATATCCTCAAAACATAACATAAAATATGAGCTTCATCATGCTCGTTTATCTCTTCGTTCATCGTTCTTATCATTCTATCGATCATCTCTTATCATTCTAATCCAATCTTTTCATTTCTTTGCTTTTCATTCCTATCATTTCTTAACTTTCTGTTCTAAACCTTTATAACTTTTCTATCGCTTCATCATCTCCTAACATTTCATATCTTAAAGCTAGTAATATATACACTAGCACAACATCACGTAAAAACGTGTCATTCCATACATATAACATCAAACACATCACATCACATATATAATTCTATCATGTTCTTTTAACTTCGTTTTATTATTTTTCATTGATTTCATTGTGTTGTTCTTTCATATCGTTCGTTTCTTTTCTTTTCTTTTCGTATCATTTTTTTTTTCTTTCCACTCTCTTTTTCCTTTTTTTTTTTTTTCTCACGCACTCTTTTTTTTTTTCTTTTCTTTTCACGCACTCTCTTTTCTTTTCTTTTCACGCTCTTTTCCTTTCTTTTCTTTTCTTCTCTTTTCCTTTCTTTTCTTTTCTTTTCTTTTCTTTTCACTCTTCTTTCGTTTGTTTTCTTTCCACTTTACTTTGGTTGGGCCCGTTGTTGGACGTACCTAGTTGCGCGCGGACAGTGGGAGGAGGGGGAGCGACCCACCAACCTACCTCATAGTCACATAAAAACCGCACCTTCGGGGTTGGTCCATCCTATAATCTACCACACCTTCGGGGTAGCGCCACATCTACGCGGAGGATATAGACCGGAAGTCTCGACCTTGTAGGGAGACCGGTACGCCAACAACTTAAGTTTTCAGTCTTATTATCTTGTAGGCTTTTATTTTTCTTATATTGATTTTTCGTTGAACATCTTTTTCTTTCAAAAACATAACACATATAGCACATATTACTTATATAACATCACATCACATCACATCACATCACATCATAACAAACAAAAAACATGTTTTGTTGCGTGTAGACAATTATTCTTTGTTCGTCTTATCATTTGCATCATTCCATCAATCATAGCCTATCGATCATAGCCTATCGTTCTATTCCATCAATCACATCTTATCGTTATGTTATCATACCTTTCATCATAACCTATCATTGTTTTTCTTTCTTGTCTAACTCTTTGCTTTCATATCATTTTTCATAAAACATTCATCATACCTTTTATCATAACCTATCATTGCTTTTCTTTCTTGTCTAACTCTTTGCTTTCATATCATTTTTTTATAAAACATCTATTCTTTCGTCCTCATAAAACATCCATTTCTAAATTCTTTTCCTCACCGATCATAATTGCTCTATCAATCATAACTTAATTTCCATAAAACTTTTCATAAACACCTATTCTTTCCTTTCATATCTCATCTCTTTCCTATGCATTCTATCATAATATTCTCATTCTTACTCTTTCCATTCCTTTATCCCTCTTTATCACATCGTTACTCTCATAAAGCTTTTATGATACCTTTCCTTCGTAAATTCAATATATACATATATTTATATATATATTTTTATAAATTAATTATTAAAACATATCTTTTAACATCATCATAGTATTGTTATAGCATTTACTATAGCATCATCATAAATCACATCATGGCATATACATACAAAACATATAATACTATAAGCTTGTTCATAGTTGCAGACGGGTAAATGTCTGAACTTACTCATAGCGTGCTTATCCTTTCTTTGAGATCCATCGACGTCCTTTGTCGCTTCTGGATTAGGTTCCTACAGACAAACTTTGTCCGTTAATCACATTTTCATTCATAGCCTTTATTTTATTAAAAAGCTTGATTCTGATCTTATAACCCTTAATTATATCCTTATGACAGCTTTCTAAACCTTAATGGCCATTTTTGAATTTTTCTCCAACTTTTGAAAAATTACGATTTTACCCCTAACTTTTGACAAAATTACAATTTTACCCTTAACGTGATTTTTCATAACTTAAACCTCAATTTTGACTTTTACAAACTTCATTCACCTATTTCGGGGTCATTGTGGCTCTTTTACCATAATTTGAGTATCTTTGGGCAAAATGACCATTTTGCCCCTGATGGGTCGTTTAACCTTAACATTTTCATTTTCATGCTTAGGCTGGATTTTCTAAACCCAAAATCATTTAATTAACTTTCTAAATCTTATCGGACCTTTTTCGGATCAATTCTTATCATTTTACCAATTTTCACATTCCCGGCCCTCGGGAAGTACTATTCCGACCTAGGGATCGGTTTCATGTTTTCTTTACGTTCTAAGGTTTCGAAGGGTCGGTTTACTAATTGTAACTTGTCCATTCCTTTTTCCTTGCCCTAATTCCTCGAGGGGGCTCGGGTTCCCTTCCCGATCATATTTTTACCCCTCGTTTCCCATATTACCCTTGGTGCCATTTTTAAAAATTTCGACAGAGTTTCCCCTTAATTTTTGAGGTTCCAGCGTTTAGGAAACGCCTGAAAACCATCTATCCTAATCTAATTCTATCACGTACTATACCAGAGGCCTAGATTTTACGTAAAACTCATACTGTTTACGTAAAATCGTTACATCATCACATATTTTTCTTTTTCTCCATTACAGCCATTTTCTTCTTTTTACGTACATTCTTTTCCACATTTTTCATACCAAAAATCATAAAATCATATAACAGTCCCAAACAATTAAATTGCGGAACGTAAATGGATCGGGATTTATACCGAATTGCAGTCCGGTCTCGACGGCATAAACCCTAATTCTCCGTTCTTCATATTTGAGGTCCCGTCTTGCAATTCCGACTCCGCGGATGCGTCCGGAACGTCGAAAATAGGCTAACGGGCCAAACTTCCATTTTCGGTCAACGGTCGCCGTTGACCGGCGTTGACTGCCGTTGACCGGTGTTGACTGCCGTTGACCGGTGTTGACCGGCGGCGACGGCGGCGACGGTGGCAAGTGGGTAGTCCATCTTGAAGATCTCGACGAGAGGAATCCATTGGTAGCCTCAATTTTACATTTGGAGGCCCCAATCGCCGGAAAATCCCCCCGAAAGTCACGGCCACGGCGGCGACGGTGGAGCTCCGTCGTGCCGGACTTTTTCCCCGAAATTGATTGAGGGCTTTTGCTCCCCTCTTCACGGCGACCATTTCTGTACAGACAGCGTGCTTCAACTCGGCCGGAATCGACAGTTTCGACGGCGGCTCCACGGCGGCATTTCGCCGGATTTTTCGAAGCTCGGGCGGCGCGATTCCGCCGGTGTTGAGGCGATCCACCACCTGGGTTTTGTAGTACTCTTCACCACGAACATTTTGGGACCAGTTTCGTGGCAAATTGTGGCCGGACGGCGGAGAAATCTCGCCGGGAAGATTTCGGCTCCGGCGACCTTCAGGCGGCGCGTGCGGCTTGCTCCGGCGGCTGCTCCGTCGCGTCGACCCACCATCGGACTCAGCTCGGCGAGAGCTTTCCGATGACACCGGCGGTGTCGAAAACAGACACCGTTTCTGATGGTCGGTTACTGTACATATTCGGCTAGAGAGAGAAAGAGAAGGAGGAGAGAGTGTGTGTGTAGATAAATGAGAAAATTCCACTTTTTCCCGCTCTTTATATACTTTTTCGCCCAAAATTTCAATATGGGCTATACTGATTAATTTGGGCGTCCTGAATCCAAATATATCAGTTTTATTTTCATCTGAGGTCATTTCGACCAATTTCCGATACTGTGAATTTTTGGTCAAAAATTACCCTTGTGCTCAATTATCAAATTTGAGCGTGCTGATAGGCTATCCTGACTAATTTCGGTGTGCTGAACCCAGATTTATCAGTTTTATATCAAGATAATATCATCTTGACCTACTTCCTGATACTGTGAGTGGCACACACGTGCACACACATAATATCACTATTACTCATTTTTCATCCTTTAACATTGTTATAACATTTTATTTTAGTTCTAAACAATATTAAATCACTTAATTTCACATTTTAACGCTTAAATTCATTGTGTAATTATTTTCCGAAAAATGTGAATTTTCCCGGTTGTTACAGGAGATGTGGTTTTGGGGTTTGGAAAAAAGTTGGTTTTGGAGAATGTGTTTGGGGGAAAAAACTGTTTGGGGTGAAAAAATTAAAAATTTTAAAAATATTTTTAGAAAAAAATATCAATATGGATCTTGTTTTGTTCATCTCGAAATTCTATGCAATTTAAAAAAAAATCATCTCATTTGGACTTGTATATACAAAGTTATGGATTTTTAAAATTTTAAATGTACTGTAGCGTTTTGGAGATATAAATAGTAAAAAGTGATAAAATTTTGGAAAAAAGGTAAAATTTTTGGTCTCCAAAACATTGCCCAAACGGGCCCTTAGGGTCCACCATAAGTATTAAGCACTATCACTAATAAAAAGTAAGCACTATTGTGAGTGTAACGTCACAATTTTCTAGCTTGAGCTTAAATAATTTTTAGCTTGTGTTTTGATTTATGTGATGTGAGGTAATATGAGCTACTATTTATTTTTATGTGATTTTATGAGATTTATTGAGTAATGATACAGGTGACAATGTCCAGAAAACAGATATAGTACTTAGAGAGATTTCTGTCAAAAGTTGAGTTCAATATGATTTTAGTAGTTACTAATAGGATCCAGTGTATTTTTAAGTAATTTGAGTCTAAAATTTAATTGTGAGGGCTTAAAAATAGTTAGAACAATATTTTGGGGCCTAATTTGGAATTTCAAGGATAAAAAATTGCAACAGTGTGCGATTTCAAGTCCTTGGGGACCAAAATCACAGAGCCATAGCCATGGGGGCGCACGCCCAAGGCAATCCCTCAACGAGTAGGCTGAGGCCTAGTATGGCCATGCACATTAGGTGTGCTAGAGAGCCCGTGGCCAAATGCATGGCATGATCACAAAACAGGTTATTGCCCAAATTCCCAAAAAAAAAAAAAAAGGATTTTAGGGTTCCAGGTTCTTAAGGCTAGTCACCCTATTTTGAGCCTAGAGTTATCCTAGATCCTTAGATTAAAATAAGTGGAACTAATTTGACTGCAAATTAGATTATAACCTAATTATATAAGGATAGGAGTCCTAGCCACCCTCATTCTATATCACCTTTAGAAATATCACTCTCCCTTTAGTTCCTTTTAAATTTATCCATTCTCTTCACTTCCAAGCCACTCCATAGCCAAATTAAAAGAGGTTCTTGAGAATATTGACTACCAAAGACTACAGAGATCATTGGGTAAGTGTCATTTCTCTTAATTCTTTATTGAATTTAATTTAATTTAGGATTTAATGATAGAAATTGGGATTTTATGGAATTGGTTTTAGAACTAATAAATGACTTAGTAGTTGGTATTTTTGATAGATTTAGTATGTTAATTAGATGGTTTAACCATGGGATTAGTTTGTTACAAATAAAATTCATATGAATTTAACTATTCTAATCGTAGAGAATTTGATCATGAGTAATGGTTTATTAGCATAAAATCATCTCAAGAGGAGTATATTGAGGTACCAAAGCATCAGGTCACCAAAGCATCAAAGGGTAGGATTTGATTTTAACCGATCAGATAAATACATTTCTCATTTGTAGCATGTTTATTCAATATTAAATTAGTTTTGAGATGTATTTAATATAGATGATATTTCATAGCATAACATGTGGTTAGCTTTTTATATTATGAGTATATAGCCATTATAATATATGTGCTATAATGCTAGTTATTAGATATCATATTTATATAATTAGTTTTTCAGTTCAAGTTATTAGATATATGTTAGTTACATATTTTAGTTATTTTAGCTCAAATATATTATGTTATGTATATAAGTTTAATCAGAGATTATTTTTGAGATTTTAAGAAGGCATTTGTTTTTGTTCTTGAAAATGATTTTTCATTTTCAAAAACGCAGAAAATGAAAACGGTTTCAAAATAGCGTTTGTTTATTTAACGTTTTCAAAATCGTTTTGAAAACACCGTTTTCAACTATATTGTTTTTTTGAGTTTTTTGAAAACGAAAAAAAGTTGTTTTCACTTTTTGTTTTCATTTCCAAAAAATATTGTGTTTTTTGGGTTTTTTAAAAATGAAATGGGTTTTGAAAAAATATAATTAAACAAAGTTTTATTTTTATATTTTTCAAAATATACACTCAGAAAACATAATCAAACACAGTTTCAGAAATGATCTTAACACAGTTTTCAAAACATTCTCATTTTCAATTTTTTTGAAAACAGAAAACATTTCAAAAACAATACCAAACGTCACCTAAATATCTCAGTTTTAATTCAATTAGTAAAATCTTTTGTTACATATATGCATACTAGATTTAATTACAAGATGGCAATTAGGTGACGTGTACCAGGATCAGTCCTCACTTCCCTTTTAGGATCAATCCTCCCATAGTTGCTTTTTGGGTTTTAGAGCTCGCTCCTTTAGTCCTAGCAAATTTGTGTGCATCAATTTGGTACATTGCCTATAGACTCTTCCAGTAGAAAAGATAATAATTTGGAATATAAGGAATCAAGTATAATTTTTTTTTTATGAAAAGGATAATACAAAAAGTTAAAAAAAAATTATTTTTTAAATTATATCAACATGTATATATAATTATTTACAGCATTCATAACGTTACATTCTATTTATGGCCATCAAATCTTATTTAATCTCTTTAAAAAGCAGTGAGATTAATACCTTCTATTGACGATATTTTCTTTGGAGAAATGATTGAGCAATTTCCGAGAAATGACCGGAAAATGTTAGCCTTCGTAATTTATTAAAAAGGCATGAAATTTTCATCAAGAGAACTTCTAGGATGCCTCTAGTTTGGGGTCAAGAATCACTGTATACGATAGTGCAAGTGCAAGTACCAGGAAATTGATTGTGAATACCTCGAAGGTTTTTTAATCAGGCAGCAATAATTTGCACGACTGTGGCATTGTTGGAATTTTCGACAATTTTGAGAAGCCCTTTCTCCTTTACAATTCTTTGAGGTTGACTTTGGTTGTTGTTGCTTTTGTTTAGCTTTTCGATTATATTTTCACATTTGATTGGTTTTGCACTTCTTGATTTTCAGGCCGTCCTTTCTTTCTTTCTGTTTTTTTTTTTTTTTTTCCATTTTTTTGCTACCGACAATATTGTTTTTTCTACTTTTCTAAAATTTATTGTATATATTTATATATATAATGAAATGAATAAATAATAATGATGTTAAAATGGTGTCGATAGATCAGAATGTCTTAATGCATCAGCCGATAATTATTTCCATCCCTTATATTAAAAAGGAGACGCGGAACATAGGAAAATCGTTAACCATATTGAACATAGAAGCTCAGGAGCCGCTGAAATAGCCTTCAATTACAATATTATAAACACTCACAACCATCTCCCTAATCATCTTGCGTACATATTTCGGATCCCAAACCAAGAGAGAGACGAAAAATTGAATAGTTGTTATGCACTCATAACTTTATTCCATTAGGAAAAAAAAAAAAGATTTATTTTTTAGTTTATATATATGCAGTGAAGAGATTTCATGATCATCATCATAAACTTTGATGCTGTTGAACTCGATTGATTCATAGAGGAATATAGCACATTCTGTACTGCAAAATTTGATCATGGGCCAACACCCTGGGTGGGCGAATGCGGTGAAGGTTTCTCTACATGAGTTCCGTTATCATCAGCAACCTCCTGAAAGATAAATGGAAACAATATGGTTATATTAAGAAGATGAAGAAGTACTTGAGAAATTATCTAAATTAAAGTATTTTCGTCTTTACAATAATTTTAAGTTGCAAGTGAGGTCCAATGATGGAACCACAAATTTAGTTCAGCGGGGGGCACTTAATTATTAAATAATAATAATAATAATGTTGAGCAAACAAAACTTTTAAAAATATCATATTTTTAAAAGTAGAGATATAAAGTTTTGCTAAGTTTAAGAACTTCAGAAGGAAAGATGTGAGATAATAGTGAAAATTGAATTTCAGAAATATGACAACTAATAAAACATAAAAAGAATAATCTGAAATATTGAAAATTTTGTGAAAAATTTGGGTGCAATATAAACGAATTCCAAAATATAGAAAGGACATTTAAATTTTAATAAAAATAAGTGGGTGCGTTTAAGAGATAATAATGTAAAAACTTATGAATGTGTAGGTCATTTTAAAGTTTTAAGAACAATGAGCGGGGGCACATGCCGCCGCTGGACCTTATTTTCATGGGTGCTTCTCTAGTTAGGTCCATACACATACCGGCAGAAGTGATCTCCAAGCGGTGGATTCAAGAGACGTACAAGAACTGCTATGCAACATAACCATAAGAAAAACCCTAATGATTTTGTCACCCTCCTGAATTGTTGAGCTTCTCATGGACAGGGATTATACGATAGTCATAATTGATTATATATGTATATATATTAGTTGGTTAAAATAACATAATAAAATGCAAGTTAAAAAAAAAAACATAATAATATATCAAAAATTATACATGACAACAATGAGGGAAAAAAAACTTCCATCCGCTATTTTTTAACATGTTTTTAAATTGATTAGTAACTGCAGTCTTGGTCGCATGGCCCATTCATATTACAAATTAATCAATATTTTGTTCCTTTTTTATGGAAAGGATATGGCATCTAGTATTAAGGAATAATTATTATTCAATTATACCAAAATATTTAATTGAAAATCATAACATCATATTTCAATTAACGACGGTCAAATTTAATCTAATCTAATCTCATCAAGAGTCGTGAAATTGATACTTCTGTTGAAGATTTTTTTTATTCCGCAGACATGTGACTTCGGGAAAAGTGAGCAAAATTCGTTTTATTCGTAATTTATTAATAAATTGAGGCAGGAAATTTTCATGGAGAGAACTTCCAAAATCCTTTTGGTTTCGGGTCTTGAATCACTGCAGACGCGATAGTGCCAGTGAAAGTTCCCGGAAATTAACTGTAAATCCCTTCAACTTCAAAGTCCTTTAATCCAAGTATTATTGATTTGCACGACGATGTGCAGTTGTTGGAATTTAAGACAATATTGACAAGCCTTTTTTGTTTAGAATTATAGGCAACTACATGGAAAGATGAGTGAGAATGTGTACCAATGAAGATTATCTTTACTTAGTCAATAGTCAACTACTTGGAATTTGATATCTAATTGGGAACGGTCAAAGATTTGTGATTGGTTTTTATTCAATACATTTTAGACCACCACATGATAAATGTGCATCGGAAGAATTAAAAATTATCCGAATAGGATAAATGTGGATTTTCATTATTTTAACGAGGAACAAAGTTCAAAATTAAGAATATCTGATTAGCTGATAATTGTGGTTGCTGGTTACCGGTCATGGCAACGGTGGTGATCATGGTGTCACACAAGTGATTTTGTAATTTTCCTTTTATTTTAACTAAATTTAGTTAAGGACTTAGGTGTGAAAGGGTTAAAATTTTGTGTGGGAGCCGAATATATAACTATAGTTTATCTATTGATCAAATAATATATAATTTGCAATAAGAGAAACGAAAATCAAAAACATGTTATCCATAAATTATACACGAGGTAAAAAATTATTACATTCACTAATACATACTCAATTTCACATTAATTCCAAACTAAGCAACCGTTAATATTAATTTTATGACAACAACCGTTTATTACATCTGCTGGAGCCAATGGGATTTACAACAAAGATGCATATACTGAACATCCGTGATGCAGAATTTTATTCATTAATGATTAGTCCTGCCACCCCCAATCGGAGACGGTATTGATGACCCCGGAGTATCATCTCTACGACCATACATCAGTCTCCTGAAAGAGTGAAGAAACAATATTATTGTTGTCATATCATTCTCTTCATCTCGTGAATGATCGAATTTATTTTGTAAACCAATGTATATAGTACCACACTATCTTCTTCTGTCAAAATTCTTAATCAAGTTATATAATCCAGCAAAAAAAGTTGTTAGTTTCATACATACCGGCCAAAGGGATCCCCGAGCGGTGGATTGGAGAGAAGAACAAGAACTAAGATGAAGCACAACCATATCACAAACCCTGATGACTTCATCTCGCTCCCGACCTAGGTTAGATGTATTGGCCTTGTGTACAAGTATAAAGAGCCTCTAGTTTCCCTGCAAATTAAATAAAAACAAAAAACTAAAAATTGAAAGGTATATATAGAAGGAAAAAATGAAACAAAGAATGAAGGCTTTCTATGTACTTGTACTAATTAACCGGGTCAAGTCTTGTTCAATGCCGCGTATATTGGTCAAGTCTATCAATTTACCATGTCGCTTTAGGATTTTTTTTTTTTTTTTTCCTGAGCTACCTAAACTAGTAAAATGACAAAAAGCTCCAAACTCCTTTTTATTTATTTATTTTGGTTATTGATCTCTCATTTCTTCCTCTCAAAGCTTTGTTTTGGCACTCACTATTGGAAAATCTGTATGTGGAGACTTTGAAACATGTATCAAATATGCTTTCTATAAAGCGAGATTGCTCTGGGTTGATCAACAAATCATTTTCAGGATATAACAATCCTTCAAAATCGAATTTTACATCAAGTAAAAGTGAAAATTCGTAAAAAAAAAAAAAAAAAAGAACACTATATTTCTCGAAGAATTGTAGTAGAAGAGTGTGAAAGAATTTGATTTTTTTTTTTTTGAGTGAATCAATTCAAAATTCTCTACATTTATTTATAGATGTTTGACAAGACACCCCCTTGGAAAAAAATTGCTATCAAAAAACATATATTTTCTGAAAAAATACAACTCTTCAAAAAGTTATATCAGTTTAAAATTTAACTTCAAATAAAATAAAATAAAAAATATTTATTTATAACAATTTAATAGTCCACCACGTGTCAAGTACACACAACCCGTTTCTAATTGCACCCAACAAGCGTATCTACAACCTCACTTTCCACATGCAGCATGTGAGCCACATAAGCACTTCCTACATCTCAATCATAACCTCTTCGACGCGTGTGAATGCTTAAAACATGATCAACACTTTTATTTATTTCCCATGTGGGTCATTTTATACTTGGTTCTCAAACCAAACCATGCTAAGTTTATATATGAACAAAATCCCAACACTCACAACAACCAACGTTCAACGTCACTTATGCTTTCTAGCAAGCGCGAGGCTTGTCGAATTCTAACCGAGCTCATGCATTCACTTGCGTGGATCGTGACTTCGAGTCCCACCACATTGCTACGCGAGGTGGCCACGATCACTCATCAGAATTGGTGAGGTCACAAAACATCGATATAGGTGCAATATCGCAACCTAGTAACGATGCGAATATTACAGAATGAAAGTCCATAATTGTCCAGTAAAAATATCTCAAAATACATCAACATATCCACTTGAAGTGAACTACTTTATATGATCAGTGTGGAGAAATTTGAGGTCAGCAATCCAAAAGTGAATGACAAGGATTGTTAGAACAGATTTGTAGCTATTATGTATTGAGAACTGTTTCCAAATTATTTATCAAAATGTGCATAAATACAGTCAATAGGTCTTAAAGAATTCATTCTGAGAACCTTTCCTCTTCATCTTTCTTGTTATCTTCTCTAGTTTCACTCTTTCTCTAAGTTTCTTCACCTAGTATCAGAGCTTCAAGTTTTATCAATGGCGGATTCTTCCTCCTCCAGTGCTTCGATTTCTCAGAATCAATTTGTTGGAGCTCCATTTTCAACTACTCTAAGCAACTCTTTTCTTATTTGTCTGACAGAGTGAATTTTCTTTTATGGTGATCGATGATTCTTCCAGCGGTTTGTGGACACAACTTGGAAGATTTTCTACTCGGAACAAGAGTCTTTCCACCGAAATTTCTGCCATAAGAAGGCGATAGCTGTATTGTTATCCCTGATTGTGTTCTGCGGTTTTGTGAAGACTAACTTCTTCTGAGTTGGCTTCTCTCATCAATGACAGAGATTATCATGTCACAAGTGATTGGCTTTCAGATCTCTCATGAAGTATAGCAAGCTCACGAAGATCTATTTGCGCTTTCAACCAAGAGCATGAATCTTACAACTGAGGATGCAATTACAATCAACATGCAAAGGTTCGATGTCAGTTGCTGACTACATTGCGAAGATGAAGATTTTCGCTGATGGCCTCACAATCGCTGGTCAATCTATGTCAAATGAACATCTGATGATGTACGTGCTTGGAAGACTTAGATCTGAGTTTGATCCAGTCGTTGTCAATGTTACTGCCATATCTAATGCAATCTCATTCTAAGAGGTCCAATCTCTGCTTCTGAGTCACAAAAGCAGGATCGAACAGCTAACTACTGCTGCCGTAGTTGATCTGTCTTGAGCTTCAGCGAATCTAGCTGCTTCAGGAAAGAATTTGAGCTTTACTCCACGAAACTACAACGACAATAGAGGTCGTGGTGGTCAATCTCACAACAACGGCGGTCGTGGAGGCTAAGGAAACGGCCGTAGTGGTCGCACCAACGACAATAGGCCGACCTGCCAAGTGTGTGGAAAAGTCAGTCACACAGCACTCAAGTGCTATTACCGGTTGGATCTTTCGTATCAAGCTTGTCAAGGTGCACATGGACAACCCTCAGCCTATGTTATAGCTCCTGAGACTGTGATGGATCCAAGTTGGCATGCTGACAGTGGAGCCACAAACCATGTCACTGCAGATCTTGGAAATATCAATCTAAAGGCCGAGTATAATGATGAGGATAAATTAACTGTTGGAAATGGTAATAAATTGGTTTTCTCTCGTATTGGTTTTTCTGTGATCTCACCTAATTTTGCAGTCAATAATATTTTGTGTGTTCCTGATATTAAGGAAAATATGTTAAGTGTCTCCAAACTTACAACTAATAATCATGTTTATCACTACAACAAACAGGGGTTTTACGCTAACAAAAAGTCGTTGTAAAAAACTGAGAATCGTCGCAAAAGTTTTTTTTTTACGACCACATGTTGTTACAATTACAACATTACTAATAACTGGTCGCAAATAGAGTATTTGTAATAACAAACTGTGATTGCAATTATAATAGTGACAATAGTCATTGTTAACAAGTCGGTACAATTATGTCATCGAGATTTTTTGTGATGACAAATTCAAAACATATCATCACAAATATGCTTACTAATAATTATGTGGTTATACGTTTTATGACAACATTTTAAAATGTTGTTGTTAATGTCTTTGGTTTTTTTTTGTTATTTGTCGTCACAAAAAAAAATATTTATATTAATTAATTTTTTATTATTATAATAAAATTAATTTTAATAATTATTATTATTTGTTAATTTTTTATTTTAATTAATAGATTTTTATTATTTTATATTAAATTAAAAATTAAATATAAATAATCAAGTTGTAAAAATACAAATAAATTATAATATCAAAAAAGATAAATGATAATAAAATATCTCATTAAAAAAAATCAAACATTATAATGTAAGTATAATATATAAAAATATATAAAAAAATTACATAAATAACAACAACTAGCAATCTAATCCTTTGAATTGGCAGCATTGCTAAAGTCTTCATCGTCGTTATCGACAGCATTTGGAAAAGGCAAAAGACCTAAAAGGACATAAGGCACAAGGGGAGTAATGGACGGGAACTGGACATTTGGTTGCATCCGGGCCATCAACTACCACATCATCTTCTGGCTCTCGTATAACTACAGGTTTTGCTTATACTGTCTTCACAAATATTGTTTCATGTATGGGTCAACACATGCCAAAGATGTTCAATCCAATTGAGACCCAGAGGATTAAAAAGCATCATAGAGAAACCTCCATGGGAGTGTGGGCCTTACTGCAGTCTTGTATCCTCTACTTGTACCTAAGAACTACTTCATAATTCTCTCCTTATTTACTGAAGGTTATGCAAATGAATTGAAAGTAGATTGTGTTCTCTAGGTTTTTCTCTCCTTTCCATCGTATGCTACCAACAAAAAAAAAAAAGTAAACACATATTCTAAATAAATAGACTAATTTCACTAAGGAAAAAATATTAAGAATTAAAAATACTTATAAAAGTCTGTATAGCTTAGGGGTTAACCCACGTATTCCCATGACCTTAGTTGTCTATGGTAGACATCTGCTATTGGTGTGTTAGCCTGAGTAATAATTTGAATGTGTTAATATAGTATATTCAATTACCAAAGTTAACTTTTACATCAAATAGATGCAAGAAGTATGATATCTGACCATGTAAGTTTGACCACTTTTGATTACTATGATTAGTTTTGTTTGTTTCTGAATTTTTCTATTTATGATTAATTCAACATTAGTAAAATTGAAATTAATATATATAATAAATCACCAACTTAGTAGATGAACGGTTATCTCAAGCTTTTCATATATAAACCTATCGCAGTAAAAACCTTAGTGATCTTCATTCGTGAGATTAGTCGAGGGGTGCTCTAACTACCTTTTCGTTTGATGCCCACTAAGATTTTTGAAATGGTCATGGAAGTTACTTTTCCAATCCTTATACCATTTGGCTACCTCTGTATCAATTACAGAGTGGCGGATATCGTTCTTATAGTTGTAATCAATATCAAACCATTTATGCAACATGTATTCAACATATTAAATAATTTTATTATGCTTATCTTTAGCAAAAAAAATTTATGACAATGAAATTGAAAGAATGCTATCATGCATTTCTAAATCTGTCTCTTGTGCTAGGGGTTTACATCTTTCAAGCATCATGAAACAGCTCACACATATCATTGGTGTAAATGCTGACTGTATTATCAAACCAGGGACTGTAGTCACTAAATGCCTTATAGGTACCTCCGTTCTCATCAAAATTAAGGGTGATCTTTCCGTCCTTTATCACCTTTGCTTTGATTTCATGATCCTTCTCCTTCCCTCGACCTCTACCTCATCGAGGTGCGACATCCGATGCTGTAAACACAAATTAAAATTAATTTACTATCATATTTACTAATTATATAATATGACCCAATAATATTTAAAAAATTTATAATCAGGCAATTGTTACACACCCAACTCACAGTGTAATAGCAATCTAAAAGAACTAGGTAGAGGTTGTGCTCTCCCTGAAGAATTAGCACAAGTAACTATTGGACCAAACATGAATGCCTATTAACAAATTAAAATAATTTAATATCATATTTATGTATATAAATATTATATATTCATGCTTTGTAATATGAAAAAGAAAAATAAGAAAAGCAGTAATCGTAATACATAATTTCTTTTCATCATCACTGCTAATGTCTTGAATGTAGCCACCATTACATGTGTCATCATCATCTTTAAACTCGATGAATTCCTCTTAGACGTACTCTTCTAAAGTTTCATCCTCCTTTCTCAACATATCAACGTCATCATTTTTAGTAAGGGACTTGTTTTTTAAGATTAAATCAACATCAGATGTGACAATATTAGATGATACATCAGGTCAATTCCATGTATCAATCTTTGGTAGTTTCACTACTAAATCAATAGTTGTAGATTCGATATCTTGTACTACCATCATATAGTCCACATTTGCTTCTGGAAAATCCCATATATATTGATATCTAAAGTGTTCGACAAGTTTCTAATTTGAACCATTAAACAAGTCATATACATAAAAAATTGTTTTACTTGAGATGCAAGTATAGATGGTTCATTCTCAAACTATGAGTTCTTAACAAGGATACTTGTTTTATTCTTTTGTTGTTTAACTCTTTTATTTCCTAGATGAGTGTCGAAACATTTACAATTAAAAAGGATAACAGAATTGTCATTTATGTAGATAATTCGTAAATCTCTTACAAAACTTCGTAATATGTTTGATTATCTGGTTCATAAACACAAATACTACTATTCTACATACTTAGATTGATATCCCAATCATATGTTAGAAACTTGACTCCATTCATCACATAATCAGAATAACTTCTAACAGAGAAGCTTGAACTAGACGAAAGCAAAACCAATTAATCGGTTGCCTCTGATGCGTTCTATTCTTGAAGATTGCATATCTACCAACAATAAAGAATTCTTAGAAACTCCCTGGCTTGAAGGTATGCATTATTCTAAAACCACTTTAGAAACTCCCTAGCTTGAATTTCATCCAATGATCCAGTTTGACCGTTATCCTCCAACTCTTTTTTTTTTTTTGTCACTATTTAATATGGAATTTGAGTGAGTGATACAATTATATAAAACACAACTAGGTAATGAAGTTTCATGTTATGCTTACTCGATATATCATTGAATTTTTGAATAGTTATGTAATATGTATGACTCAGTTTTATTTCAAAAATGGTTATCTAATGTGATCGGGGTCATCTTCCCAATTGGATGACAATGAGTTTCAAAAACAAAAATCTTCTTGACATTACCATCTTCATTCTCTATCCAATTTCTCTCAAGTTTATTAAATCTTGTCTTAATG
This sequence comes from Antiaris toxicaria, assembly GCA_035233585.1. Lineage (NCBI taxonomy): Eukaryota > Viridiplantae > Streptophyta > Magnoliopsida > Rosales > Moraceae > Antiaris > Antiaris toxicaria. Next base: position 8,701,968 of record CP141155.1, read on the forward strand.
CCACTTAGATACATCAAACAAAAAGTTAGAGCCTCATTGACAATATATGCCTCAATATTTGATCTCTTTAGTCGTGCACGATTTCTGATATATATCTTGAATGATCCAAAGAAATGTTTAAATGGATACATCCATCTCAAATAAATAGGTCCGCCTTGAATGATTTCTTCTGGAAAGTATATTACTAAATGAACCATAATATCAAAAAGGACTGAAGAAAAAATTCTTTCTAACTTGTATAAAATAAGTATAATATCCTACTAGGTTTTCTCTAAATTACAAATCCTTAATGTCCTCAAATATATCAACTAAAAGAAATTGCCCAATTCTATTATTGCATTGATAATCTTTTTCTTCATGAATGGTTGAATCCCAATTGATAATAATCACTATATTATGACATGAGAATCATGTTCTATCAAAAAAAGAGTCCTTGTTCTCTCTGATAGAAAACTTTTCCATCAAGTTCATTATCGTAGATCACTAACTTAGCTATGTGGAATAAATTTACAATCTAACACTTTCTCTCATGCCAAACATGTCCTGCAAATGAACAAGCTATCATCTTTTGCAAAATTGGTACTTATACTATGTTAAATGAGCTTGGGTAGAACTCATATCCCAAACTAACTCAAAAGAAGAAGCAAGCCCAATTCACATATAAACAACATAATATTCTAATAACTTAGCATTTTAGGACAAACTCACAATCTATTAGTTTATAATGAATCTGACTTTAACATGTTTCGCCATTCCTTCCTGTTCTTGTATTTTGTCTACTTGAGTTTCAAATTTGACTATATGCAGGGTAAAATTTATAGGATATGACATCAAGTAGCTATGTGAAGCATTTTCTATGTCCAAACCAGCCTCGACAATGTCCAACTTATCTCCTGCCATTGAAAATCTTTTCTGAAAACATCTTCATGCTCCACCCAAACAACAGTCTACAAAGCTTATTCTTCAAGTTTTCTCGTCATATACTATCCACGCTTCCTAAACTTCCTTGTCTTTGGAACCAATTTCTGTGAAACAGGCACTCTCTTATCAAAATTGTAAATGCAAGTTGAGCTTAAGGCTATATTTTAAGAACTTAAGGCCTAGGAATTGGCGCCTTGCAAGTCCAAATGACTTAATAATGTTGTTGGGTACGAATTGGTTTCTAAAATATATTTTTCACACAAATAAGGATAGAGTTGTGGCAAAAATCAACACCTCTCAGTTATGGTGATATAATACAGTATTCCAGTGATCAATCCTGGTTGGTGTTAATCTTGCAAGAGGATTTCTATATGAGTTAATCTGAAGCGTTTGTTAATCAATCCAAATCAGCACTTGTTTATAATTGTAGCACAATTATTAATTTATGATTTGAAAATAAGTCTTAAGTTATTAAGCTTAATTAATACCATATGCAGTGACAATACACGCTGTTGTTAAGATTTATCATAAGAGGAGTGTGTGTGTGTGACGCCCCCCACGTACATTACCATACCAACCAGCTGAACTCTGAAGCCGACCGCGATGGCTGACAATCTCATGGGTCGTCATCCTCTTACTTAACATACTTAACTTTCCATTCTTAACGTTCTCATTTTAAAGCTGAAGCAATTTCTATAGCAAATTTTTTTTTAACTTACATATTATATCTATATTTCTACCATACTCTTATAACATATAATTCATAAATTTCTTTCTTTCATCTTCCTTTTCGTACGCTCAATGAAAGACTCATGGTAGTACCATACCCTCGCCCAGTCCCTTGGCACGTGCAGATCCATCCGTTGTCCATCATATTACTTTAAACTAACAGGTTGCTTACCTGCAACATATAAATAACTAATGAGCTAGATATTCAGTAAGTTCAAACATACATTCATTAACTTATAAATACTAGTAATATATATTATTACTAGAATATATGACATCACATATATACACATCATACACATCGTCTATACATATCCTCGAAACATAACATATTATGTGAGCTTCCTCTTGCTCATTTATCTCTTCGCTAATCATTCCCATCATTCTATTGATAATCTCTTATCATTCTATTCTAATTTCTTCATTTCTTTTCTTTTCATTCCTATTATTTCTTAACTTTCTGTTCTAAACCTTTATAACTTTTCTATCTCTTTATCATCATCTCTTAACATTTCATATCTTAAGAGCTAGTAACATATACACTAGCATAACATCACGGGAAAACGTGTCATTCCATACATATAACATCAAATACATCGCATCACATATATTAATTCTATTATGTTCTTTTAACTTCGTTTTATTATTTATTTATTTTTCATCGATTTCATTGTGTTATTCATCCATATCGTTTTTTTTTTCTTTTCTTTTCATGCACTCTCCTTTCTTTTCTTTTCTTTTCTTTCTTTTCTTTTCTTTTCATTTTCCTTTCCTTCCTTTTCTTTCCTTTTCTTTTCCTTTCTTTTCTTTTCACTCTCTTTTCATTTGTTTTCTTTCCACTTTCCTTTGGTGGGCCCGTTGTTGGACGTACCTATTTGCGCGCGGATAGTGGGAGGAGGGGGAGCGACCCACCAACCTATCTCACAGTCACATAAAAACCGCACCTTCGGGGTTGGTCCATCCTATAATCTACCGCACCTTTGGGGTAGCACCACATCTACGCGGAGGATATAAACCGGAAGTCTCGGCCTTGTAGGGAGACTGGTACGCCAATAACTTAAGTTTTCAGTCTTATTATCTTGTAGGCTTTTATTTTTTTTTCTTATATTGATTTTTTTGTTGTACATCTTTTTCATGATATTCATAATCTTTCCTTTCTCATTTTTCATAAACCATTTCATGGAACATTTGTTCTTTCGTTGTTTTTCTTTTCTTAATTCTTTACTTTACTTGTGTGAATTATGTTAATCACACTTTAGCATAGCATATATAGCACATATTACTTATATATTATCACACCGCATCACATTATAATAACCAAAAACACATTTATTTATGTACAGACAATTATTCTCTGTTTATCTTATCATCATATTCCTATCGATCATAGCCTATCGTTCTATTCTATCAATCACATCTTAACGTTATATTCTAATCCTTTCATCATACCTTTCATCATAACCTATCATTATTTCTCTTTCTTGTCTAACTCTTTGCTTTCATATCATTTTTCATGAAACTCCTATCATTTCGTTATCATAAAACATACCCTTTTCTTAATTTCTTTCATCACCGATCATCGTTGCTCTATCAATCATAACCTAACTTTCATAAAACTTTTCATAAAACATCTATTATTTCCTTTCATATCTCATCTCTTTCTTATGCATCCTATCATAACATTCTCGTTCTTACTCTTTCCATTCTTCTATCCCTCTTTATCACATCGTTACTCGCATAAAGCTTTTATAATACATTTCCTTCATAATTCAATATATACATATATTTATATATATATATATATTTTATAATATTTATTAAAAAAATATCTTTTAACATCATCATAGCATTGCTATAGCATTTACTATAACATCATCATAAATCACATCATGACATTTGCATACAAACATATAAATACTATAAGCTTGTTCATAGTTACAGACGGGTAAATGTCTGAAAATTACTCATAGTGTGCTTATCCTCTTCTTAGAATCCATCGACGTCTTTTATCGCGTTTGGATCGGGTTCCTATAGACAAACTTTGTCCGTTAATCACATTTTCACTTATAGCCTTTATTTTATTAAAAAGCTTGATTCTGATCTTATAACCCTTAATTATAGCCTTAGGACAGCTTTCTAAACCTTAATGGCCATTTTTGAATTTTTCTCCAACTTTTTGAAAAATTACGATTTTACCCCTAACTTTTGACAAAATTACAATCTTGCCCTCGACGTGATTTTTCATAACTTAAACCTCAATTTTGGCTTTTACAAACTTCATTAACCTATTCCGGGGTCATTGGGGCTCTTTTCCCATAATTTGAGAATCTGTGGGCAAAATGACCATTTTGCCCCTGATGGGTCGTTTAAGCATAACATTTTCATTTTCATGCTTAGGTTGGATTTTCTAAACCCAAAATCATTTAATTAACTTTTTAAATCTTATCGGACCTTTTCCGGATCAATTCTTATCATCTTACCAATTTTTTTTACATTCCCGGCCCTCGGGAAGTACTATTCCGACCTAAGAGTCAGTTTCATGTTTTTCCTTACGTTCTAGGGTCTCGAAGGGTCGGTTTACTAATCGTAACTTACCCATTCCTTTTTCCTTACCCTAATTCCTCGAGAAGACTCGGGTTCCCTTCCCGATCATATTTTACCCCTCGTTTCCCATATTACCCCTGGTGCCGTTTTTAGAAATTTCGACAGAGTTTCCCCTTAATTTTTGAGGTTCCAGCGTTTAGGAAACGCCTAAAAACTATCTATCCTGATCTAATTCTATCACGTACTATACCAGAGGCCTAGATTTTACGTAAAACTAATACTGTTTACATAAAATCGTTACATTATCACATATTTTTCTTTTTCTTCATTACAGCCATTTTCTTCTTTTTACATACATTCTTTCTCATAATTTTCATACTAATAATTATAAAATCATATAATAGTCCCAAACAATTAAATTGCGGAACGTAAAGAGGTCGGGATTTATACCGAATTGCAGTCCGGTCTCGACGGCATAAACCCTAATTCTTCATTCTTCATCTCTGAGGTCTCGTCTTGCAATGCCGACTCCGCAGATGCGTCCGGAATGTCGAAAATAGGCCAACAGGCCAAACTTCAATTTTTGGTCAACGGTCGCCGTTGACCGGCATTGACTCGCCGTTGACTGGCGGTGACGGCGGCGACGGTGGCAAATGAGTAGCCCATCTTGAAGATCTCGATGTGAGGAACTCATTGGTGGTCTCAATTTCGCCAATTGAAGCTCCTATGATCGGAAATCGACCCTCGAAAAACCGACGGCGACGGCAGTGTTGGATCTCCATTTTCCGGTAATTGTTGCCCAAAATTGATTTGGGGCTTTTGATCTACATGTTGTTCTGAGCATTTTGATACCAACCTTGCAACTCAACTCCACCAGAAACGGCAGGTTTCACGGCGGCGACGGCGACGGGCGGAGTTAGGCGGCCGTTGGGCTGAAACACCACCTGGGTTTTGTTCTACTCTTCACCACGAGTCTTTTGGGACCAGTTTCATGGCAAATGGTGGCCGGACGGCAAAGATATCAGCGATTGAAATTCTCGGCTCAGGCGGCATTCGAGCGGCGCGTGCGGCGGCTGTTCCGTCGCGTCGACCCATTGTTGAGCTCAGCTCTGCGAGAGCTTTCCAACGGTGCTGGCGGTGTCGAAAACGGACATCGTTTCCGATAGTTGGTTACTATACACATTCGGGTAGAGAGAGAAAGTGAAGGAGGAGAGAGAGTGTACATGGGCAAATGAGGAAATTTCACTTTTTTTTCGCTCCTTATATACTTTTTTCGCCCAAAATTTTAACATGGGCTTTCCTGACTAATTTGGACGTCCTGAATCCAAATATATCAGTTTTATTTTCATCTGAGATCATCTTGACCAGTTTTCGATACTGTAAATTTTCGGTCAAAAATTGCCCTGGTGCTCAATTATCAAATTTGAGCGTACTGATAGGCTATCCTAACTAATTTGGGAGTGCTGAACTCAAATTTATCAGTTTTACGTCAAGATAATATCATCTTGACCTACTTCTTGATACTGTGAGTGGCACACACGTGTACACACATAACATCACTATCAATTATTTTTCATCCTTTAACATTGTTAGAACATTTTATTTAGTTCTAAACAATATTAAATCACTTAATTTCACATTTTAACACTTAAATTAATGTGTATTTATTCTCCGAAAAATATGAATTTTCCCGGTTGTTACAGTGTGTGTGTGTGTGTTTTTTTTTATTTTTGTTTTTTTTTTGGTGTGGTGAGGGGGTGGTGGCACGCGGATAGTGGGAAACAAAAACAAAAACAAAAAGTAATAACAATAAAATACACACCATACCAAGCAACAAGTATTTTCATTTATAAATCTTGAAACCTTTTTCCTTCAAAACATAAAATCACAATCAAAACAATCTTATCTCTTTACAAATTATCTGCATTATTTGTTTTAACTTATCTCTTTGCATATTATCTACATTATTTATGTTAAATGTGTGTTATGGCTGACAAAGGCTGCTAGTACAAGACTACATATAAAGTAAACAAATTTTTTAATCAATACAACGTTAATTAGTCTTCTCTTTTTTTAGGGTTTTTTTTGTTCTAAGTCAACTGAGATTACGTGCTCAAGATTTCAATAAGTTCTTTTATTTTCTTTCTTATAAAATATTACTAATGACACATTCTATACTATGGAGACATTTGTCAATATTCAATACATAGTGTTGTGATCACGGATCAAGAGGCCCTATTCTAACTCTTATTAGAATTGAGAAATTTTTTTCCTTTTTACATGTTTGACTAAAGAAAATCTTTTGTTAAGCTAAAAAAAAAAAGTCATTAATAATTTTAGTCATGAAAGAACTAGAAGATTTTTAATTTTTCAATTTTATTTTTTGTCACACATGTTTGACGAATGATAGCGAAATTAATTCAACGATGAGGAAGAAAAAAAATATAGAATTTCCTCAGTTAGCAACCTCCTAGTGTCAAATTAATGGTGATAATAGTAATAACAAGCAAAAAAAGGTAAAGAATTTTGATCAAATTTTTAATAAGATGGACCTTTATTTTTTTGTTTCTTTTAATCTCTCTAGTCCCTCTTGATTCAAATGGCAAAAATAGGCCCTAACAGGTACTTATCTTATTACTACTTTTTTAAGCAAGTGCTTATTGCATACACATAAAAAAAAAATCCAAAATTTTTTTACATCAAATCTTAATTAATAAAATATACATTTTAAAAAATATTTCATTTATTTTAAATTGTTAATAGTACTATTAAAAATCTTTAATTTTTCGCCACTATAGAATATTATTGAAGAATTTTAGTATTGTCAATCCAAATTTGATTGAATATTTCTTATAATTTGATTATATTGTTTTTTTCTTTTTAAGAAAATAGTTTAAAATATATATATTAATGTGTATTACTGAAAATTATTGTAAAAAGTATATAAATTTTTTATTTAACATTGATATCAATTATTTTATCCTTAGTGTAAATTTGGAACTATAATTTAATTCAGATAAAGTTAGTTTTTTTTTTCTTTTTTGAATTTTGTAAGGATATTTTTGGAATTTCACTATTTAGTTTTTTTTAATTTTGTAAGGATATTTTTGGAATTTCACTATTATTATTATTCATGAAAAAGGTTACTGGAGTTTATTGCCAAACAAAGGCTATGCACGTCAAAGATGAACAAACGCATGGAAGGAAATATTATTAACGGTAATACGAAAAGAAAGGATTATAAAGGTCTAAAAAGACTGACGAAAAATTTAGACTAAGACTATAATGAGATAAGGCTACTTGTAAAAATTTTTAACTATTAAATTATTTTTGAACTTAAATTAAAAAATTGCATTAAAATTAGTGTGATATTGTTACATCATATTAAACATGAAAAAATTTTAAAAATAATAATTAAAAAAAAACTGAAAAAAAGAATTAGCAGACCACCTCGCGGAGGGGACTACTCCTTCTCTGCTCTCCCCGCGTTTCTCGCCGTCGATTATCTCTACAAGTTTCTCGTCAGCTTCAAGTTTCAGAGAGAGAAGCCATGGATGACCCAGCTCGCTTCTGTGGCTTCTCTCTGTCGCTGCCAAAGTTGAAGAGACAAAAGGCTGCATCTGTTAGATTTCCAAGTATGTTCTTTATCACTTAATCAAAATCAATTGAATCTTGTTCCTTCCTTTCTTTAGAGGGAAAAAACTAAATCTTTTATCCTCTGGTTAAAACTGAAAAAATATTTTCAGCCCACCGAGCAAGGTGGGGTCTCGACGGCTCGCGGCGGAGGGGCCTCGCGAAGGGGACTTGATGGCCCCGCGGTGGAGGGGGCTCGATGTGAGGAGAGTAGACAAAATGGTCGCGCCGCCGTGGGGATGGGATCACCCTTTCGTTTTGCCATGGGGTTGCGGCTCTCACCGCCGTCGACGGAGAAGGGTATGGAGAGATCGGAGGACGCTGCACTGAACTCACCTTTTACAAATAGAAGCTTTTTTTTTTCCTTTAATTTGATTGATTCCCATGCAATGGGCTTTATTTTACATATTTGCACTTGTTGTCTTCTAAATCATAAGAGTGAGGGCTGTTTGAAATCAATGCTAGGAGATTCTTTTTTTATATTGAAAAAAAATTATTTTGAAAAATATGTTAAAAAGAAAACTGTTTAAACTGAAAAAATATAAAATTTTAAAAATTTTTTTAGAAAAAAAATTATTCTTTAAAAAAAATCATCTTATTTAAACTTGTATAAATAAAGTTATAGACTTTTAAAATTTAGAGGTTACTGTAATTTTTTAAATAAGTAAATAATGAAAAATGATGATATGTTAAAAAAATTTTTATTTTGAAGACATTAGATTTGACCATTTAAACACCCCCAATTTAATGGTAAAGGGTTTTTACCATGTATGAAAGAAGAGAACGTTTGGTAAATGCATTGCGTTTGAATACAATTTTTTTTAATATTGTATATGGTTGAAAAGTATTTGTTTTGTATTTAAATAAAATATGTGTTTAGATGAAAAGTATTTTAGAGTTAAAAAGTTGATGTGATTGGTAAAAGTAGAAATAAATAGTTAGGGTTGAAAAGTTAATGTGATTGTTTTAAAAAACTTTTGAATAGTAATTGTTTTCATAACACTGTTGAAAATAATTATATTTAAATATAAAACTTTATATTTGATATAAAATTAGTTTTTGTAGTACCAAAAAATGTTTACCAAACGTTATCTAAAATTATATTACTGGATGATAAAAGTCCCAAAAGTTTATAATAACAAAATAAGTAAAGTACGTACTTTACTTCTTTTCTTTTGTTTTTGCTTTTTTTTTTTTTATTTTGTTCTTGTTATTTTTTTTATTTTGGCTTTTGTTATTTTGTTTTTTGTTCTTGTTCTCGGATTTTTTTTTTTATTACTTTTCTGTTTAGGCCAAAGGTGTGAATGGGAGCCGATAAGGTAACGAACCCTAACCAAACGCAATTCAAGTCATAAATTTTTCTTGTTTAATGTATTACGCTTCTTTTACCTTTTCTTTTTTATTATATTAAAAAAAAACTGTGTTGTTTTGCCATCTGAAAAAGTAAACCATATAACACTATACGAAATAAAAGAGGGAGAGAGAGAGAGAGAAAAAATGCAGCCGGCCCTAGAGAGTAGAGAGGAAGAAGTGAGGAGAGAGAAAAATGATGATGGTCGGTGGTTCAGTGTGTCGTTAGTCTATTGATGTCAAATCTTCGCCTAAAGAATCAACATCACCAAATCTATTTTGGAGTGGCGTTCATGCAACTCGAAGAGAGGGAGTCTCCTTAGATCGGAGTTGGTGACTATAGATCTCACCTTTTCAACGTTGAAAGACCTTGTCTTGATGGGCTCAAGGTTGGTTTTTTCTTAGGCTTTGTTTAATTATCTATTATTTTAGTTGTTGTGTTTGTAATAACAGCGGTGATTTCATTATTCGATCATCTCTTAATGTGTTCTTTGTATTTATTGCTGTTATATGTCTATTTTGAAGGTGTATCTAACGTGCGTTGGTTGTAATTTCAAATAATAAAAATAATTTTCCTGCTTTCCAAGGTTGCTTTTTTTTTTTTCTGTCAAATTTTGATGGCTTTTTAAGTTCCGCTAGATTGTTGTCCATGCAAGGTTTTGGTGGTCTTAATGCTATATATTTCTGTCTCTCAATCAATCGAATTCTATTAATTGTAGAAACTTGATCAAAAAGTGTTTTTGTATGTTCGATAATTGGTGTGCAAGGAATTTTCTCAATATATTGAGTCTAGGTATACGTCTTTCTCTCTAAATTTTATCAGATTTTATTGCTAAAATCAGTCTCAGATGAAAGTTTAATCTCATGTATCATATTTGTACTATTTCTTTATTTTTAAATAGAATCATCCATTCAAAAGAAAAGACAAAAGACAAGAAAAGAAAAGAAGTAAACCATATATATATTCATGTATTGGCTCTTCTTTCATCTCCTGGTAGGACAACTGACCCTCCCTTTAATTTATTCGTTGGCCGTTCAATTCTTGGCAAACGGTTGAGAATTGAGGGGTAATGACGTGAAATATTTTTGGATTAGTCAACAACAGATTAAAACTACAATTAATATACTAAATGAACGACAAGCATTTGCTTGCTTGAACAGAGATTGGGTGCTTCACGAATCGAACAGAGGACAAACGTAAAGTATATATTAAAACCAATAGCGACCAATTGAAATTACCAACGGATTCAACAAAGAACTTTCAAAAATTTGTTTCCATGTGCTCTCTTAAATTTTCACCATTTTCCTTTACATAACAAAAATCATATATGATAATTACTTCAATCTCAAATAAACCCAAAAACGACAAATAACTATATAAATATATAAAATTTGGTTTTTTAAAACAAAATTAAATTCTATTACAAGCTTTAATTTACTTACTAAAACACTTAAATATATATTAAAAAAAAGGGATAAATGATAATGAAAGATTTTTAATTAGAAAATCTGGTATATAACTAAGCCAGATAAAGGGTGCTCCAAACTACACCAACCCGAAAAATAAAAGTCAACACGATACTCTTCCACCAAAACCCCTCCATGTGCGTCACTAACACTAATATTATACCAGTTGCTATACAAAACAGATGAAAGCGGGCCAGTCTAGCTTGTATGCCTGTGTGTGTGACATATATTCTTTTTAGTCAAATGAAGAAAGAAAAAAAAAAAGGATAAACAAGGAAATTAGAAAAATACAGAAGACTTCATGGCATGAAGCCACACGTCATTGACCAAGGCTTGAATGAACCAGTCAATTTGAAGATTAGAGACAAACAATTAGACAAATGAATTGAGAAATAGATGCAACAAAGCTGAATTGGAGGCTGAAACATGTATAAATACGACTTCATAACTCGTAGGACACAAGCTCAGACAGCTAGCTAGGAAGCGAAATGAAGTCATTAGTTTTGTGGTTTTGTTGCATCATAATTCTTGCTCTACTCCTGGACCCAGTGCTTGCTGATCGCCTTAGCCGGTATGTATTCACTTCGCTAGCAAATTTGAATCCTAACTCCTAGATCAGTACTATATATACCTGGATTAAGATTTATATAGCATTAAAAGAAAAAGGTATTTTATGCACAGAGTTCATCAAATTATTTTCTTTTATACCACTAAATTTTACTATAACCACTATAACCAATTCTAATTCTAATTCTAAATCTTTATTTTCTCTCACTGATAAATATAATAAAGACGTGACAATCTTTTAAACATCTACTAAGAAAGAAAGATAACTCATGTGATAAATAAGTTGATATTCTTAAAAGTTTAAATTAGAATTAGTATCCCAAGTATTTTTTAATTATCACAATTTTTTAATGTAATATACCAACTACTTGGACATGTATGATGATGATTAATTCCGATAATTAATTAAATAATCTAAGAGGGGAACAAATGAAAACAGATAAAACTAGTGCTATTTAATTTATAACATGTTTTTTTCTCACTATTTATTAAAAATAAACACATTGGATGACTAATTCTGTCAACACTTAATATATATATTTATATTTATAATATGCTTGATATGATGAATGAGAATTTTATACAATTAGATATGAAAAATACTCAACATGTTGAACTATGTTTTAAACCATCATACCTGATTTAAAATATGATAGTTTTATATTTTTTATTATATTTTGATTAGAATTAATGTTCAACAATTTGTATTACTGGTAATATTACCCACCATTTAAGGCTTCATACATGGATTTTTTAAGATAGAAATTATCCTTTTTGGTTATTGATCGGAAATACAATTTTTACCATGAGAATAATTTTTTAACAATTTGATCCACCATGCTAAATATTTACAATGCGTGATACAATATTATTTCATTAATTTGAATAGAACATTAAAAATTTAATCATACAATTGAAATTGCACTTGTACCGTACTCTCTTAGCCGTGGTTTGAATTTGATTTTTTATTTTAATTTTCTTTTTAACGAAGATTAAATTTTGATTTGGAATCCAATCCAAATGAGAGCTCCCGACAAAGGCTAATAAGTACGCTTTTTTCTCTTACTGTATTTCTTTCAGGATGCTGCTTCCAGCATTCAAGGGTCGTGGAAATGAGTTTTGGGATCCACAGCCAGCGCCCCTCAGGGGTGGAGGACCTCATCCCTAAACTACAAATTTATGCAGTTCTGTTCAGTCGACCCCTCTCTATCAATTAATCAATACCTGATGAGTCTGAATTTACTGTAAAATAAGTAGATATAACTTATCTTTAATTTTTTTATTTTTTTGTATTTTTAACTTTGATTAAACTTATCTTTTTCCCGTGAATAAATTTAGCGTATTTAAGGATGCATAAAATATAAAAAATAAATAACTCTTCAGTTATTCTTTTCTTTCTTTGCCGTACTATAAATATGCTCAAAGTTCCATCAAGAAAACTAGTGAGAAAGGCCATTTTTTATTTTAATAAGGGTGTACACTAAAAATAAAGTTTTTAAAAAAGTACTTTTTAAATAAGCATTTTAAAAAATAGCTGAAACTTTGTAAATTAAAAAAAAAAAACTGATATTTAGAAAATAGTCTATCACTTATCATCTAATGTTAACATATATTTTTTATTAATTGAATATGATATCAAACACGGATTAACTGTCATTTTTCTAAATAAAAAAATTTCGCCCATTTATTTAATTAAGTGTTTAAGAAAATCTTTCTATTTTCCTAATCAACTTTTAGTGAGGACATACTGATAAAAATGTAAAGTCTTTAAGGTTAGATGGAAAAATAATAATATTAATAATAAACCACTCGGACAAAAACTTCCCACTCAACCATGGGTGGCTCCACCTATTAAGGAAACAGATTGTAGTTCTAAGAGATGGTTGTGCTTAGCTGACGTTTGAGCAGCTTTGAAGTCCAGCTAAATGAACTCTTTTTTTTTTTTTTTGGTTGAATTATCTAGCTAAATGAACTTATATATGTACAATAATAACTTTTAAATAAGCGAAAATTATTACAAAATTATAGGTTTAAGTAGTTATTTTCTATATAAGTCAATTTTGAGACGAATACAAAGCATATATTTGTGGAATATTTTTTCCTATCATGTCTCCATGGATAGCAAATTGTGTGTTTAATTCAATTGCATGGGCTTGGAACTATATCTGAAAATTATGGAGGCGCATGATTTACTTGAAATTTAGGATAAAAATGTATTCTCATTTGTATTTCTATAACGAAATTATACATCAATGAGTAGAGATAAATCTCAATTAGACTACATAGAATCAAGGTCTACTATCAATCTAATAATGACCTGTCTAGATATAATGTATAACAAGATTAAGGTCTACATATAATGTATAACAAGATTAAGTCACTCGAACTTAAAAAGGCAAGAAATAAGAAAAGGTAATTACAAGGATTGACATCAATTAAATGTGAACACGTTTAATATCGTGAATAGGTTCCACACCATAATTGTGGCATTATTTGTCTTCTATACGTCATGAAAACATTGAAAATTACTGTTAAAAAAATGAAAAATATTAAGGACATCAGCGATATTTTTAAAGCATCGCTAACATGCCAAACTTGGTGCATATTAAGTCTAGGAGGCAGATTTAATGACAATAAGGCGTTTGCTAGTGGCATTTTGCAAGAGTTAAGTCTACATGTGTATTTAACATGAAGCTTGTTAATCAGTCTCAACAGCATACAGTTTGCAAGTTCAAGAAAACACTTAATGGTTTGAAGCAAGCTCTAACAGCCAATACCCTAGTTTGATCGTTTGAAATATGCTTATTAATAATGCACTAATTCAAAGGAATTATTTTATTTCTACCAGTCTATGTGGATGATATTTTGTAACATAAATAGTGATACTGAAATGTCAAGGTTTATATCGGATTTTTTTTTTTAAGTGAAAGGGGATGTAGGAATCCATAAGTGCACACAAAACTAGACTACATCAGCACCTTCTTAACACCCTTATTATCTATCCTTCATTAAACCCACCCCTAAATTTATTAAATAATTAGAATAAGTTACGAAAATAACTACCATATTATTACTATGATGATTATGACGATGATAAGGAAAATTATAATCAATAACATATTTTATATGTATTTTTGAATATTATAACAGGTTTTTTAAAAAGATGATAGCTTGTAATATATATTTTTTAATAAATCAATGGGTTTTTGGGAAAAAAAATCCTTGGATTTTTTTGAATTTTCTAAAAAAAATAATGGGTTTACAATCAATTTTAACAACATATTTATTTGTGTAGTTTCATGTTAGAGAGAGAAAGAGAGGAGGAGTAGGAGTAGGAGAGAGAGAGGGGGTGGAAGGAGGATTTTTTTTTTTTTACTGTGCGGTTATAAAATTTGATTATATTATTTATTACTATATTTAAAATTTTATACAATAATTTACTATTAATCACTTCAAAAAACACTATTTTGTTCTTTCTTACGAGCCCTAACCAAACATAATTAAAATGGGGACATAAATTATTTCCTTTCTTTTTGTTACCTTTATTTTTGGTGACATAAATAATTGTGACGGTATTGTCATCTCAAAGTGCAAACCCATAAATATAAATATAAATGTAGACGACTTTATGGCATGAATCCGCACGTCATTGACCAAGACTTGAACTAGTCAATTTGAAGATTTGCAATAAATAAATCAACAATCAGTTACTCAATTTACAAATTAAGAAATATATGCAACAAAGCTGAATTGGAGGCTGAGACATGTATATAAATACAAATTTATACAACTCCATGTATAACTCGTAAGGACACAAGCTGAGGCAGCTAGCTAGCTAGGAATAAACAAAATGAAGTCATTAGTCTTGAATCCAGTGCTTGGCGATCGCTTTTGCCGGTACGTGCTAACCTACCTAGCATTTTACGCACTGATATCCGATTGTTTTCTTTAATGTCACTTAGTAATTATCACAACTTATTGTAATCAAATATAAACAATTCTGACATATGCGATAATGTCTCAGGTGACATAGAAGAAAGTAAACCAAATTAATGTTATTCATAGGATGCTTTCTCTCAATGCTATAAAAAAAAATTATCATTTAGAAGATTAATTTTGCTGATACTTCATATAATTAATATCATGATTAGAATTCTATTGTAAGATACGTGAGAAATATATGTGTATATACTCTACTTGTATTAAACCATCATATTTGTTTCCGAAGTCAGTATTATATGTTTTTAATTTTGATGTGTTCTAACATTTAGAAATATATAAGTAGTTTGGTTAATTAAAAAAACTCCACATAATAATTTTACTTTTGTTTAATTACTTTCAGGAGGCTGATGCCTTACGGTCGCGGAACTGGCTTTAGGAACTCACAACCTTCGCCGACCAGAGGTCGTGAAGGTCAACCTTAAAGGAGAAAAATTATGCAGTCAATTTTATTCAACCCAAACAAAAAAAAAAAAAAAAAAATCTATCGTTTGTAGATAAATAACCTTTAGTGTAGGGGAACGAAGTGAGGGAGTTTTTATATGATAGGACCTTATGCTTCCTATTTTGAATCTTGGATTATTGAGCGCTTATTTCTCATATTCACTGTCTCACTGATCTCCCTTCCAGAGCATCTTTTCTTTCGAACAGCTTTCAGCTTTCTGATTGCAATGCACATGTGAACTAATAAAATGTACTCGATAAACAAGGTCACTTGTCAGGTGCCGTACGGTTCAGCACATAAAATCAAGACTAATGTCTTGTAACACTGCTAACTATTGGTATTGTGTAACATTTTTCTATTCATACTTCACTTATAGTAAAAGTTTAAAAATGTAACATTTAATAACTAAAGTTATATATATGCAATGACGGGGGTATTCGTTTATATTAGTATTGGTCCCCTCTTGAATTAATAGTGTTATGTGTTTTATTTGACAAACACTTTGGATTTTAAAAAATAAAATAATTTTATTAATTTAATCTATAAATATAAGAAAAATTTTTTATTAAAAAAATTAATTACTGCAGTTATCATTTACTTCTTTATCCTATAAATATTTTTAATAAATGGAGGAAGGACCTTGATGTCCCACTTAGTTTGGCACCCACTAACCTCCTAATCCTCCACCAAAGTCCTTTCTAAAATATTGTTAGAAAGAAGAAAAATAAAGTGTAATAAATAATCCAGGTGACATGTTTCTCAAACAGCCACAAATTTAAGCAATAACAAATGAAGGCAAGAGCCCTTTGAACACAAAACACCCGCCATGTAGCTCCACAGCTGCACCGCCCAAAGCCAAAGTTTAAATAAGATCTACTCCTATGAAAGGAGGCCTCCTTAAAAATAACCTTTTTCAGTGAAATTAAGTTGGAAAACTTGAGAAAAAAAAAAGAACTTGAGAAAAAAAAAAAAGTGTATGATCCATATCAAAATCAGGGCCAACAAACTATGATTAAAAGTTAAATTTATTGTAAAGTTTTAGATATATAAAATAGTAAAAAATAGTTATAATAAAAAGTAAAAAACAACAAATAGTCTCCAAAACTTGTCTGTAGATGCCCCAATATATGTGTCGTTAGATTCTTGATTCCTTTTTTCGATATTATATATAAATATATGTTTATATTTATATCATGATTTACATGTTGCATGTATTTTGGATTTAAGTTTACGGCAACTTTGGAAGTACACATATATTATTCTTTTGTTGAATCTGGTTTGAGTGTTTCAATTTGTTTTTTTTTTAATTGGAAAAGAATTGATGAAGGAGAAAAAAAAAAAAATCGTTTATATTCAAGCAGTTGAGTTTGGCTTTCACGCATGAAGGAGCTCAGAAGGTTGGTTTCTTATGGGCATTTACCTAGTCAAAAGGGGCTGAATGCAAAAGGCCTGTAAGAGACAAAGTGGGCCCAAATTTTGTGAGCCTTGCCCAAAGGCAAGACCTCGTGTGAGGTTGGATTCCAGCCTTAAGTCCGTTTAATTTTTGGGTTATCAGGGTCAAGGTCTAAAGGGAGATGGACAAGGATCTTGTTGGATTAACCCGACCTGCTCCATTCTCAATCCAGCATAGTTGACCGACTTGGTTGACTAGTTGACCAATACGGTTGACCCATTGACAACTTGATTTGACTTTGATTGTTGATGGGTTATTGACTTTGACTTTGACAAATTTTTTTCCCTCTTTTTGAATGTTAATGTTTGGTATTTCAAAAAAAAAAAATAATTGAAATTATCTATCATCAAAGTAATTTCAATAATGTAAATTTGTTTATTTTTAAAATATTAATACGTGTATGTTTATTATTTATATGAATAATGATCGGTTAAAAAAAGTTATTATTTGGAAAAATAATAATCATATCTGTGTTTATAGATATGTGATAATTATTATATTTTTTTCATGTGAGTAATAAGTCAATTTAAAGAAAAGTTTATTACTTGACAGGACTAATTGTCAATATTTAATTACTGCACTAAGAGTATCATTTACAATTAATATTTTTGTTCAATGACTAAACGTCAATGTTATGTTAGGTATCTTATATCAGGGTCCACTATTATGTAAATTGTTTAATTATGTTATGTATGAATTGATTCTGATTTTAAAATAGGGTGACTAACCTTAATAACCCATAACCTAAAATCCTTCTTCTTTTTTTTTTTTTTTTTTTGGTATTTAGGCAACAGCCCGTTGTGTGACTATGCCTTGCCCTCGACCAAAATAGCTCCTTGGCGCACCTAGTGTGCATGGCTGCTCCAAGCCCTTAGCCTGCTGGTCAAGGGATTGCCTTAGGTTCACCCCCTTGGATATGGCTCTGCATTTTTTGGTCCCCAAGTACTTTAAATAGCACCCTGTTGCAATTTTTGATCTCTAAAATTCCAAATTAGGCCCTAAAAATACATTGGATCCCACTAGTAGCTTCTAAAATCACACCGAACTCAAGTTTTTGGCAAATATTACTCTAAGTATATCTGATTTCTTAGCATTGTTACCTGCATCATATTTAATAAATATCATAAAATCACATAAAATTAAATAGTAACTCATATGATCTCACGTCATATAAATCAAAACATACACTATAAATTACTCAAGTTTAATCTAGAAAATTGTAGGTGTTACATTTACAATTAGGGCCCACCTTTTGTGACGACCACCCCAACCGTTACCATACCAACCAGTCAAGCTCTGACGGCGACCGCGATGGCTGGCAACCTCGTGAGTCGTCATCCTCTTACTTAACTTAACTTTCCATTCTTAACGTTCTCATCTTATAGCGGAAGCAATTTCTATAGCAAAATTTTTTTTTTTTTTTTTTTACTTACATACTATACATATCTCTATCATACTCTTATAACACATATATCATAACTTTCTTTCTTTCATCTGCCTTTTTGAACGCTCAGCGAAAGACTCATGGTAGTACCATACCCTCGCCCAGTCCCTTGGCACGTGCAGATCCGTCCGTTGTCCATCATATTACTTTAAATAAACACGTTGCTTACCTGCAACATATAAACAACTAATGAGCTAGATGCTCAGTAAGTTCAAACATACATTCATTAACTTATAAATACTAGTAATATATATTATTACTAGAATATATGTCATCACGTATATACACATCATATACATCATTTATACATATCCTCAAAACATAACATAAAATATGAGCTTCATCATGCTCGTTTATCTCTTCGTTCATCGTTCTTATCATTCTATCGATCATCTCTTATCATTCTAATCCAATCTTTTCATTTCTTTGCTTTTCATTCCTATCATTTCTTAACTTTCTGTTCTAAACCTTTATAACTTTTCTATCGCTTCATCATCATCTCCTAACATTTCATATCTTAAAACTAGTAACATATACACTAGCACAACATCACGTAAAAACGTGTCATTCCATACATATACATCAAACACATCACATCACATATATAATTCTATCATGTTCTTTTAATTTCGTTTTATTATTATTTTTTTCATTGATTTCATTGTGTTGTTCTTTCATATCGTTCGTTTCTTTTCTTTTCTTTTCGTATCATTTCATTTTTTTTTTTTTCCTTTTCTTTCCACTCTCTTTTTCCTTGTTTTTTTTTATTTTTTATTTTTTTATTTTTTATTTTTATTTTTTTTTTCACGCACTCTTTTTTCTTTTCTTTTCAAGCTCTTTTCTTTTCTTTTCTTTTCACGCACTCTCTATTTTTTTCTTATCACTCTATATTTTTTTCTTTCCTTTTCTTCACTTTTCCTTTCTTTTCTTTTCTTCTCTTTTCCTTTCTTTTCTTTTCTTTTCTTTTCTTTTCTTTTCTTTTCCTTTCTTTTCTTTTCTTTTCACTCTTCTTTCGTTTGTTTTCTTTCCACTTTCCATTGGTTGGGCCCGTTGTTGGACGTACCTAGTTGCGCGCGGACAGTGGGAGGAGGGGGAGCGACCCACCAACCTACCTCACAGTCACATAAAAACCGCACCTTCGGGGTTGGTCCATCCTATAATCTACCGCACCTTCGGGGTAGCGCCACATCTACGCGGAGGATATAGACCGGAAGTCTCGACCTTGTAGGGAGACCGGTACGCCAACAACTTAAGTTTTCAGTCTTATTATCTTGCAAGCTTTTATTTTTCTTATATTGATTTTTCGTTGAACATCTTTTTCTTTCAAAACATAGCACATATAGCACATATTACTTATATAACATCACATCACATCAATCACATCACGTCATAACAAACAAAAACATGTTTTGTTACGTGTAGACAATTATTCTTTGTTCGTCTTATCATTTGCATCATTCCATCAATCATAGCCTATCGATCATAGCCTATCGTTCTATTCCATCAATCACATCTTATCGTTATGTTCTAATCCTTTCATCATACCTTTCATCATAACCTATCATTGTTTTTCTTTCTTGTCTAACTCTTTGCTTTCATATCATTTTCCATAAAACATTCATCATACCTTTTATCATAACCTATCATTGTTTTTCTTTCTTGTCTAACTCTTTACTTTCATATCATTTTTCATAAAACATCTATCCTTTCGTCCTCATAAAACATCCATTTCTAAATTCTTTTCCTCACCGATCATAATTGCTCTATCAATCATAACTTAGTTTCCATAAAACTTTTCATAAACACCTATTCTTTCCTTTCATATCTCATCTCTTTCCTATGCATTCTATCATAACATTCTTGTTCTTACTCTTTCCATTCTTCTATCCCTCTTTATCACATCGTTACTCTCATAAAACTTTTATAATACCTTTCCTTCATAATTCGATATATACATATATATACATATATATATATATATTTTTATAAATTATTTATTAAAACATAACTTTTAGCAACATCATAGTATTGCTATAGTATTTCTATAGCATCATCATAATTCACATCATGACATTTGCATACAAAACATATAAACATGATAAACTTGTTCATAGTTGCAGACGGGTAAATGTCTGAACTTACTCATAGCGTGCTTATCCTTTTCTTGGAATCCATAGACGTCCTTTGTCGCTTCTGGATTGGGTTCCTACAGACAAATTTTGTCCGTTAATCACATTTTCATTTATAGCTTTTATTTTGTTAAAAAGCTTAATTCTGATCTTATAATCCTTAATTATAGCCTTAGGACAGCTTTCTAAACCTTTATGGCCATTTTTGAATTTTTCTCCAACTTTTGAAAAATTACGATTTTACCCCTAACTTTTGACAAAATTACAATTTTTGCCCTTGACGTAATTTTTCATGGCTTAAACCTCAATTTTGGCTTTTACAAACTCCATTAACTTATTCCAGGGTCATTGGGGCTCTTTTCCCATAATTTGAGAATCTTTGGGCAAAATGACCATTTTGCCCCTGATGGGTCGTTTAACCATAAAAATTTCATTTTCATACTTAGGCTGGATTTTCTAAACCCAAAATCATTTAATTAACTTTTTAAATCTTATCAGACCTTTTCCGGATCAATTCTTATCATTTTACCAATTCTCACATTCCCGGCCCTCGGGAAGTACTATTCCGACCTAAGAGTCGGTTTCATGTTTTTCTTGCGTTCTAGGGTTTCGAAGGGTCGGTTTACTAATTGTAACTTACCCATTCCTTTTTCCTTACCTTAATTCCTCGAGGGGGCTCGGGTTCCCTTCCCGATCATATTTTTACCCCTGGTGTCATTTTTTAGAAATTTCGGCAGAGTTTCCCCTTAATTTTTGAGGTTCCAGCGTTTAGGAAACGCCTGAAAACCATCTATCCTAATCTAATTCTATCACGTACTATACTAGACGCCTAGATTTTACGTAAAACTCATACCGTTTACGTAAAATCGTTACATTATCACGTATTTTTCTTTTTCTCCGTTACAGTCATTTTCTTCTTTTTACATACATTCTTTTCCATAATTTTCATACTAATAATCATAAAATCATATAACAATCCCAAATAATTTAATTGCGGAACGTAAAGGGGTCGGGATTTATACCGAATTGCAATCCGGTCTCGACGGCATAAACCCTAATTCTCCGTTCTTCATATTTGAGGTCCCGTCTTGCAAATCCGACTCCGCGGATGCGTCCGGAACGTCGAAAATAGGCTAACGGGCCAAACTTGCATTTTCGGTCAACGGTCGCCGTTGACCGGCGTTGACCGCCGTTGACCGGCCGTTGACCGGCGTTGACCGGCGGCGACGGTGGCAAGTGGGTAGTCTATTTTGAAGATCTCGACGAGAGGAATCCATTGGTGGCTTCAATTTCACCATTCGACACCTCTATCGCCGGAAATCGACCCCGAAAGTCACGGCCACGGCGGCGACGGTGGAACTCCGCCGTGCCGGACTTTTTCCCCGAAATTGATTGAGGGCTTTTGCTCCCCTCTTCACGGCGACCGTTTCTGTACAAGTGGTGCAGCTCAACATCGCCGGAAACGGTGAGTTTCACGGCGGCGACGGCGACGGCGACGGCGACGTCGCGACTTCGGGCGGCGCGATTCCGCCGGTGTTGAGGCGATCCACCACCTGGGTTTTGTTCTACTCTTCACCACGAGTCTTTTGGGACCGGTTTCGTGGCAAATGGTGGCCGGACGGCGGAGAAATCTCGCCGGGAAGACTTCGGCTCCGGCGACCTTCAGGCGGCGCGTGCGGCTTGCTCCGGCGGCTGCTCCGTCGCGTCGACCCACCATCGGACTCAGCTCGGCGAGAGCTTTCCAATGACACCGGCGGTGTCGAAAACGGACACCGTTTCCGATGATCGGTTACTGTACACATTCGGCTAGAGAGAGAAAGAGAAATGTAGAGAGAGAGGGCGTGTGGACAAATGAATAAATTACACTTTTTCCCGTTCTTTATATACTTTTTCACCCAAAATTTCAACATGGGCTATGCTGACTAATTTGGACGTCCTGAATCCAAATATATCAGTTTTATTTTCATCTGAGGTCATTTCGACCAATTTTCGATACTGCGAATTTTCGGTCAAAAATTACCTTTGTGCTCAATTATCAAATTTGAGCGTGCTGATAGGCTATCCTGACTAATTTCGGAGTGCTCAACCCAAATTTATCAGTTTTATGTCAAAAAAATATCATCTTGACCTACTTCTTGATACTGTGAGTGGCACACGCGTGCACACACATAATATCACTATTACTCATTTTTCATCCTTTAACATTGTTAGAACATTTTATTTTAGTTCTAAACAATATTAAATCACTTAATTTCACATTTTAATGCTTAAATCCATTGTGTATTTATTTTCCAAGAAATGTGAATTTTCCCGGTTGTTACATTCACCCCTCCTTATAAAATTTTCGTCCTCGAAAATTAAGGCAAGTAGGGTTTCAACGTCTTCATTTCTTCTTTACATCTTGTGTAACTTTTTCAGCATCAGAATTTTCTTTTTCTATGACATCTTCATAAACTAGATCCTTCTTGAATTGGAATCTTCTTGCATGTACCTCCAAAAATTTGGGATGAACCATGCATCTCTACGTATCCGTGCGTTTCTGTATATTCGTGCATCATTACCATGGATTGCGCTGTCGTAGTCCAACGTTCCCTTTCATAAACATACTTAATAAAATTTCTATGAAATTCACATTAAGTAACGTCATACCATTATGGAACATTACTTAATATCATTTCATCATTTTAACATTTCATAACATTTACATATCATACACATATAATCATATACATTCATCAATAAGGCTTTATATGTAGCCTTTCATTTCAAATATACTCATATATATACATATACATATAATCATATACATACATATACAGTTATACATTATTCGTCTTTTCCATCCATATCAATAGGAAGTTTCTCCGGACCTTGACTTTCTCCTATGTCATCTCAATCATTCCTAACCTCGGTGGACCTTTCTTGATCTGCATTTACCTTGATTTAGTTCCACTGTGAGTCCTTTCCAACCTATATTGCAGAAGCCCTCATCAGTTCCTCGTAACGCACAGCATCTGTTAGAACTATATCACCGGACGTCGACTACAGTTTCTCGGTCCGATGAACAAATTCTCACATATCCGCAACTCTAGGGAATATAGGCGGTGTCACGTCCCCCCGTGCCCATGAGGAAATTGGGACTGATACTGGGCACCTCTGAGGAAGTCACTCAATCATGGTATGGTGAAACTCGGTCCAGTTAGAGCTCATCCTAGTCACAAGAATCCCAATACACATGAGAGCATCTTCCTAAAAGGTGCATACATGTCACAGCTATCATGACCCAATTATCCTGATCAATGGTGCACAGTCAGAGAATCATCTTGATATCATGAACCCAGTCCTGTATTCCCATAAAGTGCTGGAGTGCTGTCCGCCCTCGAAACTTGGTGGACAACTGATCTCGTCCATCTTCTAATCAGTCCTCTAACATCATACTCATACCATACCACCCACGATTGTACCGTGAGTTCGTGATCTTGTCCTTTAAAAATTGTTTATTTTATATAATAAACGAGTACTAACATAACACAAATCTAACTTACTTGGAATAACGGCAGGATGTGCAGCGTGCCAGGAGGGATATGGTCAACCTTTCGCTCTGATACCACCTGTGGCAACAGGTGGTACTCTAAACTAGACCCATCGTAAACCTTGCTCTGATACCACCTGTGACGACCACCCCAACCGTTACCATACCAACCAGTCAAGCTCTGACGGCGACCGCGATGGCTGGCAACCTCGTGGGTCGTCATCCTCTTACTTAACTTAACTTTCCATTCTTAACGTTCTCATCTTATAGCGGAAGCAATTTCTATAGCAAAATTTTTTTTTTTTTTTTTACTTACATACTATACCTATCTCTATCATACTCTTATAACACATATATCATAACTTTCTTTCTTTCATCTGCCTTTTTGAACGCTCAGCGAAAGACTCATGGTAGTACCATACCCTCGCCCAGTCCCTTGGCACGTGCAGATCCGTCCGTTGTCCATCATATTACTTTAAATAAACACGTTACTTACCTGCAACATATAAACAACTAATGAGCTAGATGCTCAGTAAGTTCAAACATACATTCATTAACTTATAAATACTAGTAATATATATTATTACTAGAATATATGTCATCACGTATATACACACCATATACATCATTTATACATATCCTCAAAACATAACATAAAATATGAGCTTCATCATGCTCGTTTATCTCTTCGTTCATCGTTCTTATCATTCTATCGATCATCTCTTATCATTCTAATCCAATCTTTTCATTTCTTTGCTTTTCATTCCTATCATTTCTTAACTTTCTGTTCTAAACCTTTATAACTTTTCTATCGCTTCATCATCATCTCCTAACATTTCATATCTTAAAACTAGTAACATATACACTAGCACAACATCACGTAAAAACGTGTCATTCCATACATATACATCAAACACATCACATCACATATATAATTCTATCATGTTCTTTTAATTTCGTTTTATTATTATTTTTTTCATTGATTTCATTGTGTTGTTCTTTCATATCGTTCGTTTCTTTTCTTTTCTTTTCGTATCATTTCATTTTTTTTTTTCCTTTTCTTTCCACTCTCTTTTTCCTTGTTTTTTTTTATTTTTTATTTTTTTATTTTTTATTTTTATTTTTTTTTTCACGCACTCTTTTTTCTTTTCTTTTCAAGCTCTTTTCTTTTCTTTTCTTTTCACGCACTCTCTTTTCTTTTCTTTTCACGCTCTTTTCTTCTCTTTCCTTTTCTTCTATTTTCCTTTCTTTTCTTTTCTTCTCTTTTCCTTTCTTTTCTTTTCTTTTCTTTTCTTTTCTTTTCTTTTCTTTTCTTTTCCTTTCTTTTCTTTTCTTTTCACTCTTCTTTCGTTTGTTTTCTTTCCACTTTCCATTGGTTGGGCCCGTTGTTGGACGTACCTAGTTGCGCGCGGACAGTGGGAGGAGGGGGAGCGACCCACCAACCTACCTCACAGTCACATAAAAACCGCACCTTCGGGGTTGGTCCATCCTATAATCTACCGCACCTTCGGGGTAGCGCCACATCTACGCGGAGGATATAGACCGGAAGTCTCGACCTTGTAGGGAGACCGGTACGCCAACAACTTAAGTTTTCAGTCTTATTATCTTGCAAGCTTTTATTTTTCTTATATTGATTTTTCGTTGAACATCTTTTTCTTTCAAAACATAGCACATATAGCACATATTACTTATATAACATCACATCACATCAATCACATCACGTCATAACAAACAAAAACATGTTTTGTTACGTGTAGACAATTATTCTTTGTTCGTCTTATCATTTGCATCATTCCATCAATCATAGCCTATCGATCATAGCCTATCGTTCTATTCCATCAATCACATCTTATCGTTATGTTCTAATCCTTTCATCATACCTTTCATCATAACCTATCATTGTTTTTCTTTCTTGTCTAACTCTTTGCTTTCATATCATTTTCCATAAAACATTCATCATACCTTTTATCATAACCTATCATTGTTTTTCTTTCTTGTCTAACTCTTTACTTTCATATCATTTTTCATAAAACATCTATCCTTTCGTCCTCATAAAACATCCATTTCTAAATTCTTTTCCTCACCGATCATAATTGCTCTATCAATCATAACTTAGTTTCCATAAAACTTTTCATAAACACCTATTCTTTCCTTTCATATCTCATCTCTTTCCTATGCATTCTATCATAACATTCTTGTTCTTACTCTTTCCATTCTTCTATCCCTCTTTATCACATCGTTACTCTCATAAAACTTTTATAATACCTTTCCTTCATAATTCGATATATACATATATATACATATATATATATATATTTTTATAAATTATTTATTAAAACATAACTTTTAGCAACATCATAGTATTGCTATAGTATTTCTATAGCATCATCATAATTCACATCATGACATTTGCATACAAAACATATAAACATGATAAACTTGTTCATAGTTGCAGACGGGTAAATGTCTGAACTTACTCATAGCGTGCTTATCCTTTTCTTGGAATCCATAGACGTCCTTTGTCGCTTCTGGATTGGGTTCCTACAGACAAATTTTGTCCGTTAATCACATTTTCATTTATAGCTTTTATTTTATTAAAAAGCTTAATTCTGATCTTATAATCCTTAATTATAGCCTTAGGACAGCTTTCTAAACCTTTATGGCCATTTTTGAATTTTTCTCCAACTTTTGAAAAATTACGATTTTACCCCTAACTTTTGACAAAATTACAATTTTTGCCCTTGACGTAATTTTTCATGGCTTAAACCTCAATTTTGGCTTTTACAAACTCCATTAACTTATTCCAGGGTCATTGGGGCTCTTTTCCCATAATTTGAGAATCTTTGGGCAAAATGACCATTTTGCCCCTGATGGGTCGTTTAACCATAAAAATTTCATTTTCATACTTAGGCTGGATTTTCTAAACCCAAAATCATTTAATTAACTTTTTAAATCTTATCAGACCTTTTCCGGATCAATTCTTATCATTTTACCAATTCTCACATTCCCGGCCCTCGGGAAGTACTATTCCGACCTAAGAGTCGGTTTCATGTTTTTCTTGCGTTCTAGGGTTTCGAAGGGTCGGTTTACTAATTGTAACTTACCCATTCCTTTTTCCTTACCTTAATTCCTCGAGGGGGCTCGGGTTCCCTTCCCGATCATATTTTTACCCCTGGTGTCATTTTTTAGAAATTTCGGCAGAGTTTCCCCTTAATTTTTGAGGTTCCAGCGTTTAGGAAACGCCTGAAAACCATCTATCCTAATCTAATTCTATCACGTACTATACTAGACGCCTAGATTTTACGTAAAACTCATACCGTTTACGTAAAATCGTTACATTATCACGTATTTTTCTTTTTCTCCGTTACAGTCATTTTCTTCTTTTTACATACATTCTTTTCCATAATTTTCATACTAATAATCATAAAATCATATAACAATCCCAAATAATTTAATTGCGGAACGTAAAGAGGTCGGGATTTATACCGAATTGCAATCCGGTCTCGACGGCATAAACCCTAATTCTCCGTTCTTCATATTTGAGGTCCCGTCTTGCAAATCCGACTCCGCGGATGCGTCCGGAACGTCGAAAATAGGCTAACGGGCCAAACTTGCATTTTCGGTCAACGGTCGCCGTTGACCGGCGTTGACCGCCGTTGACCGGCCGTTGACCGGCGTTGACCGGCGGCGACGGCGGCGGTGGCGGCAAGTGGGTAGTCCATTTTGAAGATCTCGACGAGAGGAATCCATTGGTGGCTTCAATTTCACCATTCGACACCTCTATCGCCGGAAATCGACCCCGAAAGTCACGGCCACGGTGGCGACGGTGGAACTCCGCCGTGCCGGACTTTTTCCCCGAAATTGATTGAGGGCTTTTGCTCCCCTCTTCACGGCGACCGTTTCTGTACAAGTGGTGCAGCTCAACATCGCCGGAAACGGTGAGTTTCACGGCGGCGACGGCGACGGCGACGGCGACGTCGCGACTTCGGGCGGCGCGATTCCGCCGGTGTTGAGGCGATCCACCACCTGGGTTTTGTTCTACTCTTCACCACGAGTCTTTTGGGACCGGTTTCGTGGCAAATGGTGGCCGGACGGCGGAGAAATCTCGCCGGGAAGACTTCGGCTCCGGTGACCTTCAGGCGGCGCGTGCGGCTTGCTCCGGCGGCTGCTCCGTCGCGTCGACCCACCATCGGACTCAGCTCGGCGAGAGCTTTCCAATGACACCGGCGGTGTCGAAAACGGACACCGTTTCCGATGATCGGTTACTGTACACATTCGGCTAGAGAGAGAAAGAGAAATGTAGAGAGAGAGGGCGTGTGGACAAATGAATAAATTACACTTTTTCCCGTTCTTTATATACTTTTTCACCCAAAATTTCAACATGGGTTATGCTGACTAATTTAGACGTCCTGAATCCAAATATATCAGTTTTATTTTCATCTGAGGTCATTTCGACCAATTTTCGATACTGCGAATTTTCGGTCAAAAATTACCTTTGTGCTCAATTATCAAATTTGAGCGTGCTGATAGGCTATCCTAACTAATTTCGGAGTGCTGAACCCAAATTTATCAGTTTTATGTCAAGAAAATATCATCTTGACCTACTTCTTGATACTGTGAGTGGCACACGCGTGCACACACATAATATCACTATTACTCATTTTTCATCCTTTAACATTGTTAGAACATTTTATTTTAGTTCTAAACAATATTAAATCACTTAATTTCACATTTTAATGCTTAAATCCATTGTGTATTTATTTTCCAAGAAATGTGAATTTTCCCGGTTGTTACATTCACCCCTCCTTATAAAATTTTCGTCCTCGAAAATTAAGGCAAGTAGGGTTTCAACGTCTTCATTTCTTCTTTACATCTTGTGTAACTTTTTCAGCATCAGAATTTTCTTTTTCTATGACATCTTCATAAACTAGATCCTTCTTGAATTGGAATCTTCTTGCATGTACCTCCAAAAATTTGGGATGAACCATGCATCTCTACGTATCCGTGCGTTTCTGTATATTCGTGCATCATTACCATGGATTGCGCTGTCGTAGTCCAACGTTCCCTTTCATAAACATACTTAATAAAATTTCTATGAAATTCACATTAAGTAACGTCATACCATTATGGAACATTACTTAATATCATTTCATCATTTTAACATTTCATAACATTTACATATCATACACATATAATCATATACATTCATCAATAAGGCTTTATATGTAGCCTTTCATTTCAAATATACTCATATATATACATATACATATAATCATATACATACATATACAGTTATACATTATTCGTCTTTTCCATCCATATCAATAGGAAGTTTCTCCGGACCTTGACTTTCTCCTATGTCATCTCAATCATTCCTAACCTCGGTGGACCTTTCTTGATCTGCATTTACCTTGATTTAGTTCCACTGTGAGTCCTTTCCAACCTATATTGCAGAAGCCCTCATCAGTTCCTCGTAACGCACAGCATCTGTTAGAACTATATCACCGGACGTCGACTACAGTTTCTCGGTCCGATGAACAAATTCTCACATATCCGCAACTCTAGGGAATATAGGCGGTGTCACGTCCCCCTGTGCCCATGAGGAAATTGGGACTGATACTGGGCACCTCTGAGGAAGTCACTCAATCATGGTATGGTGAAACTCGGTCCAGTTAGAGCTCATCCTAGTCACAAGAATCCCAATACACATGAGAGCATCTTCCTAAAAGGTGCATACATGTCACAGCTATCATGACCCAATTATCCTGATCAATGGTGCACAGTCAGAGAATCATCTTGATATCATGAACCCAGTCCTGTATTCCCATAAAGTGCTGGAGTGCTGTCCGCCCTCGAAACTTGGTGGACAACTGATCTCGTCCATCTTCTAATCAGTCCTCTAACATCGTACTCATACCATACCACCCACGATTGTACCGTGAGTTCGTGATCTTGTCCTTTAAAAATTGTTTATTTTATATAATAAACGAGTACTAACATAACACAAATCTAACTTACTTGGAATAACGGCAGGATGTGCAGCGTGCCAGGAGGGATATGGTCAACCTTTCGCTCTGATACCACCTGTGGCAATAGGTGGTACTCTAAACTAGACCCATCGTAAACCTTGCTCTGATACCACCTGTGACGACCACCCCAACCGTTACCATACCAACCAGTCAAGCTCTGACGGCGACCGCGATGGCTGGCAACCTCGTGGGTCGTCATCCTCTTACTTAACTTAACTTTCCATTCTTAACGTTCTCATCTTATAGCGGAAGCAATTTCTATAGCAAAATTTTTTTTTTTTTTTTTTTTACTTACATACTATACCTATCTCTATCATACTCTTATAACACATATATCATAACTTTCTTTCTTTCATCTGCCTTTTTGAACGCTCAGCGAAAGACTCATGGTAGTACCATACCCTCGCCCAGTCCCTTGGCACGTGCAGATCCGTCCGTTGTCCATCATATTACTTTAAATAAACACGTTGCTTACCTGCAACATATAAACAACTAATGAGCTAGATGCTCAGTAAGTTCAAACATACATTCATTAACTTATAAATACTAGTAATATATATTATTACTAGAATATATGTCATCACGTATATACACACCATATACATCATTTATACATATCCTCAAAACATAACATAAAATATGAGCTTCATCATGCTCGTTTATCTCTTCGTTCATCGTTCTTATCATTCTATCGATCATCTCTTATCATTCTAATCCAATCTTTTCATTTCTTTGCTTTTCATTCCTATCATTTCTTAACTTTCTGTTCTAAACCTTTATAACTTTTCTATCGCTTCATCATCATCTCCTAACATTTCATATCTTAAAACTAGTAACATATACACTAGCACAACATCACGTAAAAACGTGTCATTCCATACATATACATCAAACACATCACATCACATATATAATTCTATCATGTTCTTTTAATTTCGTTTTATTATTATTTTTTTCATTGATTTCATTGTGTTGTTCTTTCATATCGTTCGTTTCTTTTCTTTTCTTTTCGTATCATTTCATTTTTTTTCCCTTTTCTTTCCACTCTCTTTTTCCTTGTTTTTTTTTATTTTTTATTTTTTTATTTTTTTTTTCACGCACTCTTTTTTCTTTTCTTTTCAAGCTCTTTTCTTTTCTTTTCTTTTCACGCACTCTCTTTTCTTTTCTTTTCACGCTCTTTTCTTCTCTTTCCTTTTCTTCTCTTTTCCTTTCTTTTCTTTTCTTCTCTTTTCCTTTCTTTTCTTTTCTTTTCTTTTCTTTTCTTTTCTTTTCTTTTCTTTTCCTTTCTTTTCTTTTCTTTTCACTCTTCTTTCGTTTGTTTTCTTTCCACTTTCCATTGGTTGGGCCCGTTGTTGGACGTACCTAGTTGCGCGCGGACAGTGGGAGGAGGGGGAGCGACCCACCAACCTACCTCACAGTCACATAAAAACCGCACCTTCGGGGTTGGTCCATCCTATAATCTACCGCACCTTCGGGGTAGCGCCACATCTACGCGGAGGATATAGACCGGAAGTCTCGACCTTGTAGGGAGACCGGTACGCCAACAACTTAAGTTTTCAGTCTTATTATCTTGCAAGCTTTTATTTTTCTTATATTGATTTTTCGTTGAACATCTTTTTCTTTCAAAACATAGCACATATAGCACATATTACTTATATAACATCACATCACATCAATCACATCACGTCATAACAAACAAAAACATGTTTTGTTACGTGTAGACAATTATTCTTTGTTCGTCTTATCATTTGCATCATTCCATCAATCATAGCCTATCGATCATAGCCTATCGTTCTATTCCATCAATCACATCTTATCGTTATGTTCTAATCCTTTCATCATACCTTTCATCATAACCTATCATTGTTTTTCTTTCTTGTCTAACTCTTTGCTTTCATATCATTTTCCATAAAACATTCATCATACCTTTTATCATAACCTATCATTGTTTTTCTTTCTTGTCTAACTCTTTACTTTCATATCATTTTTCATAAAACATCTATCCTTTCGTCCTCATAAAACATCCATTTCTAAATTCTTTTCCTCACCGATCATAATTGCTCTATCAATCATAACTTAGTTTCCATAAAACTTTTCATAAACACCTATTCTTTCCTTTCATATCTCATCTCTTTCCTATGCATTCTA
The DNA here is from genome assembly GCA_035233585.1 of Antiaris toxicaria. NCBI lineage: Eukaryota > Viridiplantae > Streptophyta > Magnoliopsida > Rosales > Moraceae > Antiaris > Antiaris toxicaria. The sequence continues at coordinate 8,734,358 of CP141155.1, forward strand.
TCATAACATTCTTGTTCTTACTCTTTCCATTCTTCTATCCCTCTTTATCACATCGTTACTCTCATAAAACTTTTATAATACCTTTCCTTCATAATTCGATATATACATATATATACATATATATATATATTTTTATAAATTATTTATTAAAACATAACTTTTAGCAACATCATAGTATTGCTATAGTATTTCTATAGCATCATCATAATTCACATCATGACATTTGCATACAAAACATATAAACATGATAAACTTGTTCATAGTTGCAGACGGGTAAATGTCTGAACTTACTCATAGCGTGCTTATCCTTTTCTTGGAATCCATAGACGTCCTTTGTCGCTTCTGGATTGGGTTCCTACAGACAAATTTTGTCCGTTAATCACATTTTCATTTATAGCTTTTATTTTGTTAAAAAGCTTAATTCTGATCTTATAATCCTTAATTATAGCCTTAGGACAGCTTTCTAAACCTTTATGGCCATTTTTGAATTTTTCTCCAACTTTTGAAAAATTACGATTTTACCCCTAACTTTTGACAAAATTACAATTTTTGCCCTTGACGTAATTTTTCATGGCTTAAACCTCAATTTTGGCTTTTACAAACTCCATTAACTTATTCCAGGGTCATTGGGGCTCTTTTCCCATAATTTGAGAATCTTTGGGCAAAATGACCATTTTGCCCCTGATGGGTCGTTTAACCATAAAAATTTCATTTTCATACTTAGGCTGGATTTTCTAAACCCAAAATCATTTAATTAACTTTTTAAATCTTATCAGACCTTTTCCGGATCAATTCTTATCATTTTACCAATTCTCACATTCCCGGCCCTCGGGAAGTACTATTCCGACCTAAGAGTCGGTTTCATGTTTTTCTTGCGTTCTAGGGTTTCGAAGGGTCGGTTTACTAATTGTAACTTACCCATTCCTTTTTCCTTACCTTAATTCCTCGAGGGGGCTCGGGTTCCCTTCCCGATCATATTTTTACCCCTGGTGTCATTTTTTAGAAATTTCGGCAGAGTTTCCCCTTAATTTTTGAGGTTCCAGCGTTTAGGAAACGCCTGAAAACCATCTATCCTAATCTAATTCTATCACGTACTATACTAGACGCCTAGATTTTACGTAAAACTCATACCGTTTACGTAAAATCGTTACATTATCACGTATTTTTCTTTTTCTCCGTTACAGTCATTTTCTTCTTTTTACATACATTCTTTTCCATAATTTTCATACTAATAATCATAAAATCATATAACAATCCCAAATAATTTAATTGCGGAACGTAAAGGGGTCGGGATTTATACCGAATTGCAATCCGGTCTCGACGGCATAAACCCTAATTCTCCGTTCTTCATATTTGAGGTCCCGTCTTGCAAATCCGACTCCGCGGATGCGTCCGGAACGTCGAAAATAGGCTAACGGGCCAAACTTGCATTTTCGGTCAACGGTCGCCGTTGACCGGCGTTGACCGCCGTTGACCGGCCGTTGACCGGCGTTGACCGGCTGCGACGGTGGCAAGTGGGTAGTCTATTTTGAAGATCTCGACGAGAGGAATCCATTGGTGGCTTCAATTTCACCATTCGACACCTCTATCGCCGGAAATCGACCCCGAAAGTCACGGCCACGGCGGCGACGGTGGAACTCCGCCGTGCCGGACTTTTTCCCCGAAATTGATTGAGGGCTTTTGCTCCCCTCTTCACGGCGACCGTTTCTGTACAAGTGGTGCAGCTCAACATCGCCGGAAACGGTGAGTTTCACGGCGGCGACGGCGACGGCGACGTCGCGACTTCGGGCGGCGCGATTCCGCCGGTGTTGAGGCGATCCACCACCTGGGTTTTGTTCTACTCTTCACCATGAGTCTTTTGGGACCGGTTTCGTGGCAAATGGTGGCCGGACGGCGGAGAAATCTCGCCGGGAAGACTTCGGCTCCGGCGACCTTCAGGCGGCGCGTGCGGCTTGCTCCGGCGGCTGCTCCGTCGCGTCGACCCACCATCGGACTCAGCTCGGCGAGAGCTTTCCAATGACACTGGCGGTGTCGAAAACGGACACCGTTTCCGATGATCGGTTACTGTACACATTCGGCTAGAGAGAGAAAGAGAAATGTAGAGAGAGAGGGCGTGTGGACAAATGAATAAATTACACTTTTTCCCGTTCTTTATATACTTTTTCACCCAAAATTTCAACATGGGCTATGCTGACTAATTTGGACGTCCTGAATCCAAATATATCAGTTTTATTTTCATCTGAGGTCATTTCGACCAATTTTCGATACTGCGAATTTTCGGTCAAAAATTACCTTTGTGCTCAATTATCAAATTTGAGCGTGCTGATAGGCTATCCTGACTAATTTCGGAGTGCTGAACCCAAATTTATCAGTTTTATGTCAAGAAAATATCATCTTGACCTACTTCTTGATACTGTGAGTGGCACACGCGTGCACACACATAATATCACTATTACTCATTTTTCATCCTTTAACATTGTTAGAACATTTTATTTTAGTTCTAAACAATATTAAATCACTTAATTTCACATTTTAATGCTTAAATCCATTGTGTATTTATTTTCCAAGAAATGTGAATTTTCCCGGTTGTTACACCTTTTTATTAGCAATGATGTTTAATACCGACGGTGTCCCTAAGCATTTTTCCTTCTTTTAATAAAGCTTCATGAATTCAAACAATTGTTTTTATTTTTATTTTTATGAAAATATTTCAAACAAGTGTTCTAAGCAAAAGTGTTTTGCTTCAACCTTCCTTGTAAACGTGGTGCCTTACAGCTTTTGTCTCTTTGTTAAAAAAACATTATTATGAATTTTAATTAAATGGTATATTTGTTTTGATGAAAATATATAAATTTATTTTTTAATAAAAAATAATTCTTTTTGAAAAATTAAAATTAAAAATATAATTTGTAATTTTTTTAATTTTATATCCTACTAGTATATATATAGTATGTAGACTAATGTCAATAAATAAAGCAAGGTTCGGGGAATTACTAAAAGCACAAAAGCACTGACTTTCTGTCAATTTATAGGTCGCGAGTATCATTATCTTGCGCGCACAACCATCTCCTAAATAATTATCTTGTTGCTTAGGAGCATTTTCCATTTATATATATATATATATTTGTGGCAAAGGGAGAGTTGAAAAATTGAAAACATTGGTACTCAGCATTGCAGAACTTGCGTAGAAATTGACCAAAGAGGATTATATCATACCTCTTGTTGTAGAACTTTCAAGTAATTATTCCAAACTTGCTAATTAATTAAGCATTATAGTACAAGTCATTTCATTATGATAAGCTTAGATATTATACTTAACATGATCAATTAGACTTTTTCATATCAGAGAGACATTCCGAACAACATATATATAATTTTGTTCATTGACCAGGTTGATCCTCGCCACGGGGCGGAGGAGGTGAAAACTTCCGCCTACAATCATCTTCGACACCACGATGACACGGCCTAAAAAAAATGAAACAAGATCGTTAATTCGTTACGTACTTAAGCAAATCAGTGGCCGAGTGATACATCACCATGACTAGGTCTGAACCGCAAATTTTTAGATTAAACAACAACCAATTCGTAAAGCTGAAGCTAGTTCAACGCGGAGGAATTTGGATAGAAATAGTCAATTTCAAAACCTAAGAGTATAATAAGCAAGAATTATAGGCCCATATTGTAAATAATAATATAAAATTCCACCAATTATCCAATTCAAACTAATTATCTAATTCAATCCACATTATACGATTTTAATCTGCTGTGCAGGGAATATTCCAAAATAATAAAAGAAAAAGATTTTATTTTCTTCTCGCCCATGGTATTTTTCTTGTGAGGAAAAAGCATTTAAAATTTCAAGATGCAATATTATTCGTGCCAATTAAACAAAATCACAAAGCTTGATAAAGACAAGATATGTACTCCAACAACATTATAATTTGAAGTATTATTATCAAAACTATAATCAATCCATCAAAATTGTAAATTCATAGTCATTCAACATAGAACTACAGTTGAAACTCCTTCAAAAAAACTAGAGTTGAAACTAATAGAAAATTTACAATTAACAACTTAAATTAAAAAAAAAAAAAACACGTAACGTTTTGGTATATATAAAGCGGGGATCCTACCGTTCTGGAACGTATATATAACGTACAGACATATGTAGATATGTGTGTGTGTGTGTGTGTGTGTGTGTATCTATCGTTGTGTGTGCTGTCATGTTTATAGTTTCTTACACCCTAAAACGCCTGCAACTATGTTAAACAAAAGCAGTAATTATGTTCCTATCTTCGGCAAATTCAAGTCAGGATAGTACATACTTGTGGTCGCCTCTGTGGCTACCTTCAACCGGTAGATTGAAGAGAAGAACAAGGATTAGGATGCAACATAACCATGAAACAAATCCTAACGACTTCATCTCGATCACAAACTAGTTTTCTCAACTTATGTGATACCTGCCAGTTATGGGTTGTATTTATACATGATTAAAGGCCCATAATTTAATTTAAAGGAAATTTCAAAATATGAGTATTCAATTTCAACCAAAAAGGATATACAAGTCAACACGAAACCCAAAAAATTGAAAAAAAATAAAATTTAACTTTTTGTATAAGTCTTTTGGTTGACTTGTGAAAGTCCGGATATATTGTGCATGGGTTTTTATTTTTCCTTTTAAAATTGACTCAAAATTAGGATATATTCAAGTCAAGATGCATATATAACAAGGCACGGATGATAATTAAAGATACTAATCACGAAATTAAAGACCAAGATTAAGTCATAAGGGCCAGAATGCCTATATTCTGCTAAATCAAGTGGAATTTTTTCCTACATCTAGCCTTCTTGATTCCAATAACTTCTTTTGACACAAAATAATAATCTATTAGGTACTTATCTTATTATCAAAAAAAAAAAAAAAAAAAGCAATACTTTGCTGTATAGGCCTAAAGTGTTAATTGTATAGGAGGTAGTAATGTAACGATCTCTAACCAAACGTAATTATCCAAAATCATTTTTCTTTACTACTCGATTTTTTTTTCTCGGGACATCAAAAATTGTTTGGTTTTATTGTCATCTTAAAGAGGATGGTTAATATAAAATTAATATTAACGGTTGCTTAGTTTGGAATTACTGTGAAATGAGTATGTATTAGTGAATGTAATAATTTTTGACCTCTGCATGTATAATTTATGGATAACAAGGTTTAGATTTTCGTTTCACTTTTGCAAACTATATATTACTCGATCAATAGATAAACTAAGTTATATATTCGGTTCACACACAAAACTTTAACCCTTTCACACCACGTCCTTAAGTAAACTTAGTTAAAATAAAAGGAAAATTATAAAATCACTTGTGTGCCACCATGATCACTACTGTTGCCATGACCGGTAACCAGTAACCATAACTACCAGCTAATCAGATATCCCTTATTTCAAACTTTGCCCTTCATTAAAATAACGAAAATCAACATTTATCATGTTCAGATAATTTTTAATTCTTCTGATGCACATTTATCATGTAGTGGTCTAATATTGTAATTGAGATGGTTGTGAGTGTTTATAATATTGTAATTGAAGACTATTTGAGCGGCTTCTGAGAGATTCTATGTGCAATTTGGTTAATGATTTTCCCATGTTCTCCTTCTCCTTTTTTTAGTAAGTGATAGAATTAAGTATCAGTAGGTGTATTAAGATATTCTTATAGATCGATACTATTTTAACATCCTTATTGTTTATTCATCTCATTGTATACATATATATTAAAATTTAAAAAAAGAGTACAAAATACAATATTGCGGTTGCAAAAAAGACGGGAAAAAAAAAAAGAAAAAGAGAGGACGGCCTGAAAAAACGAGAAGAGCCAAACCAATCAGATGTGAAAATATAATCGAAAATCTAAACAGAAGCAACAATAACCGAAGTCAATCTTAAATGATTGTAAGAGAGAAAGGGCTTCTCAAACTTGTCTAAAATTCCAACAATGCCACACTAAGTTGTCTTTGAAGAAAGAGGAGAGAGATTAAAGTAAAGTTGACTACCACCAAAACTGCCAACTCAAGTCCCACAACCTACCATATTGAGCTTCCACGTAGGTGCTGTAGTGTATTCGGTAGTGGATGCCAGAGTAAGCCTGTAAGGAATATTTATTTTATTATATAGAATGTACATATAGCCTCTACTACCAAATATCAAAAAATAACCTTATTATTTTTTAATAATTATTAACCACCACTGATCATGAAAATTCTTAGTTCCATCACTGATCTCGAGTGAATATTGAGACTCGTTTTTCATGTTAACTCTCTCCCTCTTTGAGATCATCTCTCTCCAGCTAGAATTATACTTTTCTCCCAAATACCTTTCCTTTCTTATTGTAGCGAACATGTTCAGTAATACTTTAAAATTGACTCAACTAATAAAGCAAGGTTAGCTAAATTACAGCAAAAAAGTACTGCTAAACTAACAGCCTATTTATAATTGCAAATATACATCATATTCCGTACAATTCCTTCTCCTAATAGATTACCCTGTTGCTTTGGAACATGCATTTTCCATACATATATATGTATATATGTATCTAGATATATGTAGCAAAGGGGAGATAGGAAAAATTTAGGGCATTGTTAATCAACATTGTAGAAATATAATAATAATTTATCCAGCGCCCAAAGATGACTATTTCACACATGTCATAGTAGAACTTTCAAGTAACTCCAGACTTTTTTATTTATTTTTTACATAAATAGATAGTTGTGACAAGAATTAAAAGATAGGACATTTCAATTAGGTCAGCATTGTTTTAGCATCCTCATTATTAATCTAATTGATTCATAGCAGAGGGGAGACTCCGTACTTGCAGCATATTAGTTTGTTCATGGACTAAGTCCCTGTTCTCCACTTGGCGAAGGTGGTGAAAAAAATCGACTTACAATCATCCCTGTTACCACGCCTACACCAGCGACTGTCGAACGACGACAACCCGAAAAAATGAAACAATAGTTTCTTGTTATATTAAGCTGATGGCCCGAACTGCATATTTTAGGTTGAATATTAGCCAATTCTTATACTTTGTCTCAGGTTTTTTTTTTTTTACACATGAATTGCATTCAATCCAAGCCACAATTTTTTATTTACATCGTAGGAACGTTCTCCGAAATAAATAGATTTTTGACTTTGTTTTCGTTTTGGTTATTTTTCTCGTGAAGAAAATACATTTAAAATTTTAAAATGCCTTATACACTGGCTAAATCAAACCATAAAGCTAGATAAAGAGAAGATATAAATGTACTCCAACAACATTATAACATTATCAAAACTATTATCTACAACATCATTAATACAACCAATCCAACAAAATTGTGAATTCATAGTAGACAATATTCAACACAAAATCACACTTGGAACTAATCGTTAATTAATTTTACGTTTACCTAAAAATTTAAGATGATAAAAACACACATATGTACCTTTCAGTACATGTATATATACATATTCAAATTCTACACCTTTTTATCACATGATAAAAAACACACACATGTGTAGATATATAAGTATGTACATACGTTTATACACACACACACACACACACAAAACATACAAAATTCAAGTCACAAAGTTCGTACATACCAGCCGCCAGGACGACCAGCAACCAATAGATAAAAGGGAAGGAGTTGGATGCAACATAACCATAACAAAAATCCCAAAGACTTCATCTTTCTCCCAAGCCTATGTATAATTATTTACGAGTAATGAGTTCGTGTATTTATATATGGCGAAAAGGCTATTTAAATGCCAATATTTTAATTTAAGAAAAGTATCCGTCAAATTTAACCAAAAAGAAAATAAAATTTTTCATCCTGCTATTTTCTTTCTTTTCCCACTAATTTTTTCTTCTTTCTTTGTCTTCATATATACCTTTCCATCCTTTCTATTTCTTCCCTGTAACCAAATATATTAAAAAATTATAATAGTTAATTAAGACGTTTTTTAGTCCTAACTATACTAAAAGAGCCAGTTTTGAGTGGTCTTGTACATACCAAGGTCGTCAAAAAAGGTTCATTTTATTTATTTATTTTTTCAACCTGTTTCTTTCTTCTTTCTCTTTATTTATATTATTATGGCTTAATGCTGTTGTTAGTGGAGTGGTGGTCGAAGCTTCTGATTTAAAGTCCCCTTCTCAACAGAGGTGGTGGGTTTGAATTCAAACTTTGACAATTTGCTCCTTTTTTTTTTCGGTCTTTCTTTTTAACTCTTTCTGTTTAATGCATTTCTTTACGACCGAACTTACAAAACGTCCTTTTCTAATTATTGCGACTCAGAAACTGTGAAACCACTATAATTGAAGGTATTAGTTTATCAATATTCAACATTTGCTCGAGAATATTATTGTCCTCTTTAAGGGGTCAACTCTTAGCTGGTTGCATGTGATAAATGTTTAGAGTTGAGACGCTTTATCTTCGTAGGCAACTACTTGGAAAACAATTGTGAGAATTTCTATTGAAGGTGATTTTTATTCTTTTAAGAATCGGTTGATTTCGTTTAGACTTTGACGAGTACATACCTCTACTAAAAGAGACAAATTAATGCCATTTTTCAGAAATGTGAATATTGCAATTTTCATGGAGCACAAGGCCCGACTCTTGTCATTATTGTAGGTACATTTGATAAAGTATCTCCATAGAAAAATTTGTCATTAAAACATTCAAATGGAAATTTTGAACAAAAAATTTTAAACTGTCATATAATTAGCGTTTGGATGTTAATATTTCATTCAGAACATTTGAATAGAAATATTTAAATATGTATTTAGAAGTAATTATCTAAAAAGTACAAAGAGAGATAAGAAAATAAATCTAAAATGGTTTTTTAAATTTTTTAAATTTTCACTGTAGAATATTTATAAGACTAGGCCTAAATTTAGGGGGCGGTGTCTTTATCATTTAAGAACACAAATGATATTAATTAGATGAACCATGAATTTCCAATTGTGCTCACCAAACGTGTATGTTGATGGACAATTCAAATGGAATAGTCTAAATATTGGCAAATAGCTGTGCCAAATAGAGGATAGTGACTTGAGGACAATCACAAATTCGCTTCCGGCTGAATTTTCTTCTTTACGTATCATTTACAAAACGTTAGTGAAACTTCATTCATAAGGAATGAACAGCAACAAACATATTCTCATTTATTAGCAACCCGATAAACTAATGTTGATGCCTATTAAATTTTAATAATAAAGATAAGTACTTTATTTATCAAAGCATTAATATCTCCCAAACGTAAGCTTCTTTCGTTTCACACTCGAAGATAAAGCGGTTATCAAATTTAACAAATATTTTCATGTCAATTGAAGCTTTACAAACCCTTTAAGCGTTTTTTGAAAGTCTAGAATTAATGACAAAAAGTTAGGAAATTGTTTTACATGTTAAACATCTTTATCGAAGACTCATACTTAATCTTGTGTATGATTTTATATAATAAAGTTCAGACGATAGAGTAGACCCTATGAAGGTTATTAAGTTTTTCTATAACATAATTAAACCAGTCAATAATTTAACTTCTATTGTTCAGTAGTTCTTAGTAATCTTTTATTTAAAATCATTACCATGATTATAGCTGACAGGTTGGGAAAGATAGCTCAGCTAATTGTTTCTTCTAATGAATTTGGTTTCATTCCATCTCGCCAAATGCAGGATTTTATCGCTCTTGCTCCTAAGGGAGCTAATTGCTCTAGACAAAAAATCTTATGGTGGAAATATGGCGCTTAAAAGCTATTGACACAACGCATCTGGATTTTATTCTTGACCACGTGCTGCAAGCTTTTGGATTCTTGGTTAAATTTCGCAGTTGGATCCAAAAAATCTTCAACTCATTAAAGCTTTTTGACCTTGATTTATAGTACACCAGAAGGCTAATTTAGCTGTGGTAGAGGTGTACGACGGGGATATTTCCTTCTCTTTTTTGCTATGGATTTCTTAAGTTGTCAGATTCATCAGAAAATGGAAGAGGGCAGTCTAACTCGAATTGCAATATGGCTCCCAATCCTACAACATATTTCTGAAAACCGTTGTTTACTGCGTGCTTTTAACAATGAGTTTTTTTTGCCCCCCTCCTCCATGGGACCTACAGTTTTCATTTATCATAGAGAAACAAAAACATTCTCAAATTTTGAACCTAAGAGCTCATACTCAAATCTCTTCTCTTTCACACTTTTAACTAGCCTTAAAAGGGTGTGAATGTTGGTTTTGAAAACGATATTTTAAAAAATTTTAATGGAAGCGGGAGACCGGAATAACAAAATTTCACAAAATTTCATTATTATTCTATAGCTATATTAATTTAATATATAAGAAGAAAAGAATTATATCGTCATTTGATTAGAGAATGCACCTTTATGAAAAATCACATGAACCCATGAACGACACCGTTCCTTCTATACCACGTTCTTCTACGCTTAACCTTCGTCACTTGATTGAACAAAACAAGTGAGCGTTTTCTATCGATGAAAGGATTTACACACTCACAATTTAAGTGTTTTTGTTTTGGTTTCAACACATGAGAAAACAAAGAGTGCAAAGAGAACGTTTTTCTCTAAAATTTTTCAAGAATGCAAAAGTCTATTTTACCTTAATATAAAATCCTATTTATAGAATAAGATAGGTTACCCTTATATTCCATCTTGAATTTAGAATATTCTAAATATTCAATATCAAGATTAATTTAAAATTTAAAATTTAAAATTATATTATATTATATTATCAATATAACACAATATATATTATGTAATATATACATATATCAAATATATATATACAGAGCACGGCTTCCTTGGCTGGAAACCGTGCCTCCCCTATTTTTTTTAATTAAATTATATATATATATATAAGATCACATATATATATAAAAATATATATAATCACGTAAAAGAAGGAAACGTTTCCTTCTTTCCCTTCTCGGCGATATATATATTATAAATATTTAATTTAAAATCTAATTTTAAACATAAATATTCATGATCTTTGTAATAGAGAAAACTAAAAGATAAATACTAATGGGTCCCATCCACTATATTATCCAATTAAATAATCTCTATTTTTAAAATAACACAATTAATTCTCAATTAATTACTTAGGAAACCAAAAAATTATTTGTGATAATATAAGTACATATTCTCTTATTATTTTATATCACATAATTTGTGAATATAAATACAATCCATCAGATATACTTGTTCAATTGCTAACGCAAGCGGTGTGGGGAACTATGGACTTATAATTTCAAGCTCCAAATAATTTGATAATTAATCAAACTCTTTGATTAATTTATCAACTTTATTAATTCCAATGTTACTCCATTAAAAACTTGAAATTGTACTTTTAAAATTATAGATATAAAATTACTCAAAAATTAGAGTCGTCTATTTGATATAGTCATGACATATAAATCGATCCTCTATAAATAATTCATAATTAGAGTTAGGTAAAATCCGTTAACCTTTCTAATTACTTATTTATCCTTGAGTACAATTGATTCTATAATGAATGATAAATTCATGAAATTAATCACGACTTGAACGCTCATACCATTTAAGCTCTAAATCAACACACAAGTGAATTATTTATCTACTTCTCAAATAAGAAGGAATGGATTACATCTTATAATATTAACATTCCCGGTTACTTACTTTATCATATCTCCAAAGTATAAAGAATAAGATTAGATACTCAAATCTGTACTGATTAAATTAAAAGACATGATTTCATAAATTAGAGTCTGCTAATAACTTAGGATTAAGATTATTCTATGTATGACCATCAGTTAACGTAATTAGAATCCACTATATTTAACGGAAATTATTAGTGGTTCATATCTTATCATATTCTTGTCCTACATAATCACATTATGTATAGTGCACTCATTAAATATCTCGTCATATTAATGATTAGGGTAAGATCATTTTATTCTTAATGGTAATGACATGCACCAATGATATTCAATTAAAGATTCCATATTTTAATTGCTTGATCAATTGAATAATTGATTAATTATCACGGATCATTTTAATTATCATTCTTAAAGAATAGTCTGTGATAAAAAATATTTAAGGTCACATAGTTAATTATGGAATTTTAATGATATTCATAAAGTATTCAAAATACATGCATATAATTATAATGAAAATCAAATTTATTTATTCTAAAATAAATAATATCCAGTACATCACATGCTTTTGGGCATCAGATCCAACAATCTCCCACTTGCCCTAAAGCAGGTGAGACATGTCTCTCAATCCAAAACCCTCCAAGTGTTTTTCAAAAACTTTGGCTGGCAACGTCTTCTTGAACGGATCCGTTAAGTTGTCTTCCGATGCAATCTTCAAGATTCTTACATCCCCTCTCTCAAATATCACCCTAATTAGATGATATCTCCTTTGTATATGCTTTGTACACTTATGGTTCCTTGGTACTTCGATGTTTGTAATTGCTCCACTGTTGTCACAGTAAAGATCAACTGGTTTGTTCATATCTGGAATTACTTCCAGATCCGTTAAGAACCTACAGAGCCAAACTACTTCCAAAGATGCTTTACAAGTAACTACATACTTAGTTTCCATGGTAGAGTTAGCAACACACTGTTGCCTTATACTCCTCTATATAATGGCTCCACCACCAAATGTGAATACTAAACCAGATATTGACTTTTGATCATCTCCATCCGTTTGAAAATCAGAATCTATATATCCAGTGATAGACATCTCTTCACCAGAGTTTGATCCACCATGCTAAATATTTACAATGCGTGATACAATATTATTTCATTAATTTGAATAAAACATTAAAAATTTAATCATACAATTGAAATTGCACTTGTACCGTACTCTCTTAGCCGTGGTTTGAATTTGATTTTTTATTTTAATTTTCTTTTAAACGAAGATTTAATTTTGATTTGGAATCCAACCCATATGAGAGATCCAGACAAAGGCTAATAAGTACGCTTTTTTTCTCTTACTGTATTTCTTTCAGGATGCTGCTTCTAGCATTCAGTGGTCGTGGAAATGAGTTTTGGGATCCACAGCTAGCGCCCCTCCGGGGAGGAGGACCTCATCCCTAAACTACAAATTTATGCAGTTTTGTTCACTCGACCCCTCTCTATCAATTAATTAATACCTGCTGAGTCTGAATTTACTGTAAAACAAACAAATATAACTTATCTTTTATTTTTTTGTTTTTTTGTTTTTTTTTGTTTTTTTAACTTTGATAAAACTTATCTTTTTCTCGCGAATAAATTTAGTGTATTTACGAATGCATAAAATATAAAAAAATAAATAATTCTTCAGATATTCTTTTCTTTCTTTGCCGTACTATAAATATGCTCAAAGTTCCATCAAGAAAACTGGTGAGAAAGGCCGCCTTTTATTTTAATAAGGGTGTACACTAAAAAAATAAAGTTTTTAAATAAGTACTTTTTAAATAAGCATTTTAAAAAATAGCTGAAACTTTATAAATTAAAAAAACAACCAATATTTAGAAAATAGTCCATTACTTATCATCTAATGTTAACATGTATTTTTTATTAATTGAATGTGATATCAAACACTGATTAACTGTCATTTTTGTAAATAAAAAAATTTCTATCATTTATTTAATTAAGTGTTTAAGAAAATCTTTCTATTTTCCTAATCAACTTTTAGTGAGGACATACTGATAAAAATGTAAAGTCTTTAAGGTTAAATGGAAAAATAAAAAATAATATTAATAATAAACCACTCGGACAAAAACCTCCCACTCAACCATGGGTGGCTCCACCTATTAAGGAAACAGATTGTAGTTCTAAGAGATGGTTTTACTTAGCTGACGTTTGAGCAGTTTTGAAGCCTAGCTAAATGAACTCTTTTTTTTTTTTTGGTTGAATTATCTAGCTAAATGAACTTACATATGTACAATAATAACTTATGTGTATTAAATAAGCAAAAATTATTACAAAATTATAGGTTTAAGTAGTTAGTTTCTATATAAGTCAATTTTGAGACGAATGGATAGCATATATTTGTGGAATATTTTTTCACATCCTGTCTCCATGGATAGCAAATTGTGTGTTTAATTCAATTGCATGAGCTTGGAACTATATCTGAAAATTATGGAGGCGCACGATTTAGTTGAAATTTAGGATAAAAATGTATTCTCATTTGTATTTCTATAACGAAATTATACATCAATGACTAGAGATAAATCTCAATTAGGCTACATAGAATCAAGGTCTACTATCAATCTAATAATGACCTGTCTACACATAATGTAAAACAAGATCAAGGTCTACATATAATGTATAACAAGATTAACAGTCACTCAAACTTAAAAAGGCAAGAAATAAGAAAAGGTAATTACAAGGATTGACATCAATTAAATGTGAACACATTTAATATCGTAAATAGGTTCCACACCATTATTGTGGCATTATTTGTCTTCTAAACGTCATGAAAACATTGAAAATTACTGTTAAAAAAAAGAAAAATATTAAGAACATCAGCGATATTTTTAAAGCATCGCTAACATGCCAAACTTGGTGCATATTAAGTCTAGGAGGCAGATTTAATGACAATAAGGCGTTTGTTAGTGGCATTTTGCAAGAGGTAAGTCTACATGTGTATTTAACATGAAGCTTGTTAATCAGTCTCAACAGCATATAGTTTGCAAGTTCAAGAAAACACTTAATGGTTTGAAGCAAGCCCTAACGGCCAATACCATAATTTGATTGTTTGAAATATGCTCTGCAATGTCTCTTTATTAATAATGCAGTAATTCAAAGGAATTATTTTATTTATACTAGTCTATGTGGATGATATTTTTTAACATAAATAGTGATACTGAAATGTCAAGGTTTATATCCAATTTTTTTTTTTTTTTTAAGTGAAAGGGGATGTAGGAATCCATAAGTCCACACAAAACTAGACTACATCAGCATCTTCTTAACACCCTTATTATCTATCCTTCATTAAACCCACCCATGAATTTATTAAATAATTAGAATAAGTTACGAAAATAACTACCAAATCCATTGAGCAGACGTGAGTAATGATAAAGAAAAAGACAAGCAAGAAGCAGACATAGGTAGAGCCAAACATTTTTTGTATTGGGTTCAAAGTTTTTTTTGTTATAATAAATAATATCAAAACATAAAAACTAAAAACTAAAATTTTTAGTGGAGCTACGTGATATTTTTAATTTTTATAATGGAGAAAGGCCGATTTTTTGGGTGAAAACATAATTTTTATGAGGTTATATTATAAATTATAAATTTTAATTTTTAATGGAAAAAATAAAATTCAACTGAAAAAAATAAAAAAATAAAATTTTAAATAGAAATTGAATAAAAAAAATTGAGTGGGTGCTGTAAAATGCTACAGCCCCACTCGTCCCTAAACAGATCTACCACTGAAGCAGATGCAGTTGCAAGAAATGAAACATAATGAAAAGAGCTGACTCTAAACTATTCATGCGGCAATCTACTCCTTTTTGAAAATTTGAAGGAGGACTTATAAAAACCTTTAACCGGTAAAATCCAATCAGGTAAACAAAAAAATGAAGAAAGAAAAAAAAAAAAGAGTGGTGATCTAGCCTGAAGGAAAAATAAATCATAAAGAAAATGAAATGTCGGGAGGCCTGCACTACAATAAATCATTGCGAAATAAACAACGGGTGTTTTATAATAGTTTTTTAAAAATCTTTCTGGAATGTGGTAAAAAAAAATTTTTCTGGAAAACCACCATGTATGTGATTATTTCAACATGTTTTTGATGTTAGGTGCCATTTGTTCCAGTATTTATATTACATTTAAAAATAATATAATTTCATCTAAACTTAAAAATATTACATTCAAATATCAATCATATCATATTTTAAATACAATACAATTACTATTTATTATTTTATTTTTTCAATAATTTTTATTAATCACGTTACATACTCACTTTTTCTCTTTTTCTTTTTATTTTTATCCATCACATCATATATTCATTATTTAAATTTAATTCGAATGCTTTTCATCTAAATACACATTGCATTCAAATGCAATATAAATACTTTTTCTCCAAACGTAAATTACATTCAATACATTACATTTAAACTCAATGCAAACGCAATGCGTTTACCAAAAAGAGCCTTAAAAAAAAAAAACCTTCAAAAACTATCTTGGAATGTACAAAAATTTACAGAAAGTACGGACTTCTACTTGCTCATTTTTCTATCAAAGAGTGGCTAGTTAGTAAGGTTGAAATGTCGATATTTGCAGAAATATTATTACTTATTTTATACAAATATTGATACTGGTAAAAATTAATGTAAAATATGAAAATCAATCCTAAAACATTGAATTTTTAAATGAAACTTTATGAAACTTTAAAATAGCTAATAATAAATAAATTAGTAGAATCTCTATATGAAAATGTTAAGTATTTGATAAATATACATGGTAAAAAGTGATTATAGAATAATAATTATATGCATAAGGTGACAAATTAAGTGAAATAATTGAAATCCTACATAATATAAGTACATTATATGCAAAGATTAATTTATATGAGAAAATATCAATACTAGAAGGAGCTTTTAGGGGTTCAAAGGTATTTAAAATACCTTCTTGGTATAAGTAATAATTATACAAAGACTTGAAGTTTGTGTAGTTTTTATATAATTTTAAACATGTCATATATATATATATAGGAAAAGAAAGAAAGTTAAAAAGTAAAAGATAAAAAGAAATAAAGATGGCTTTAAAGTAAAAAATAGAAGATAATAATGAACAAAATTATTAAAATGAAGAATAATTATATTAGACTTCATTTGAATTATAGGTTTGAATTTTAAGCTTATATTTAAATATTAATTTCAAATTTTTATGATAAAAACTTTAAAGCAAAATGTTTAGAAAATGTGTTAAATGAAAGTGTATTAAAGTTAAAAAAATTATAAAAAAAAATGTAACGATTTTAACTGATATTTTACTAATATATCAGTGAAACATTTTATGATATTTTATCATTTTACGTTATAATTTTTATAGAAATTGATATATTCATAGAATATCGATGTTTGGATATTCTTAAAAAAAAAAAAAGATATTTCGTCTTTAATTTTATATAGATATTTTTAAAATATTGAAATTTTTATAGAAATAGACAAAAGTATTGATATTTCAATCCTTCCTCGTATGATCTTCATTTATTTATGTGTGTGTTAATTTAATTACACTCTGGTGCCGTAGCACCTCTTACCGTAGTGTACATCTAGTACACTTCTTAGACTCATTAGTTCATTAGGTGAGTTAAACTATACCCTAGTGCCCGTAGGACTTTACTGTAAATGTACGATTAGTATGTAATTATTACAAAATAGTAATTCATGTTACAGACAATTAAATGTCTGAACTTATATACATTCATCATGGCATCATACCATAAAACATTCATATGGCACTAGACATGGATATAACATATCAATTCATGTATATTGCAGACAATTCACATGTTCGAACTTACGAACTCAATCATCATAACAAACAATATCAGATTGTTCATGTGCAGACAATCAAATGCTTGAACATACCAACTAAACATAGAACACATAAACATGTCTAGTCAATTCATGTTGTAGTTAACGAAATGCTTGAACTTACTGATACTCTTGTGTGTATCTCCTTTCCCGGGTCCGCAGACGGTCCTTCATTGCGGTCGGATTGGGTTCCTATAACCAGAAAATCAACGGTTATTTTCAATCTTATTTCATACATAAGATTTAAAAAACTTATTTCAATCTTACTGATACATAACCTTTTTCAGTAAAACTCAGCGGGAAATTAAAAAAAAAAAAAAAGAAAGAAAGAAAGAAAGAAAGAAGTGTATGATCCATATCAAAATCAGGGCCAACAAACTACGATCGAAATCTATATATAAGAAAGAAGACCTTCCATATCACGAAAATTAATCGATTGCAGAAAGGAGCATTAAACTACTAAGTAGCTTCATGTCTATGCACACCTTGAATTCCAATTTGTCTGCCGCGCTTTACTGTGGATGTGTGAAACATGAGTTTCCATTTCCTTATTTTCCTCCACGCGTTGCTATGATTCTTCAACAAGCCAACTACAATGGTGGAATCATCTTTCAATCTAGAGCTTCTTCCATTCATAATGAAAAGAGAAAAAGAATAGTATTAATAATTCCTATTATATCTGCTTCAAAAGCATAAGACACCATTCAGAATGGAAGCATCCTTTGTAAAAATCCTTAATAAATTTTAAATATTTCTCCTTCTAACTATTTAATTAGTTGGGGGGTTGTAAATTGTAATTTTAACAAGTTTAAAGCAAAAATTGTCAAAAGTCTAAAAAATCCAAGCGCAACTGCTTCACTTACAAGTAACGAGATTTAATTGTTGAAAGATCATAGGGTTTACTTGGTCATATCTATTACATTATTAAAAGAGCCGATCAGTATATTTATTTTTTTAACACGTTTCGTCTGTTTCATTTTTGTGGGTATAAAAACTTTTCAAAAGCCTTTTTTTTTTTTTTTGTTGCCTTTTTCAGGCCAAGTTTCTATCATATCACATCATTGCCTTTTTTATTTTTTGGAAGTTTGATTGTTTTTATTCGTTTATTTATTTTTCTTCACTTAATTGCTTTTGCTGGTAGCCTTCATTTTGTTTTCTCCTAACATTGATGTTGAGTTGATAGGCTATTAATATTGATGCATTTTTTGTTTTTATATGTTTTTTTACATTTGACTATGGTAGAGCCATTTTAAAAGGCTCAATCATAATTTATGATAGGATTAATTTTTTAACTGTTTAGGTGTAATTTAATGATTGAGATTTGTATCTCTATAATAGTTATAATATAATTTACCTCATAATATTAACTAAAAAAACTAAAAAATTCAAACAAAAAATTAAAAAAAAAAAATCCAGCCACCCTTTGATGACAAATTGGCCACCCTCCCCGCACCCTCAACCTGACAACAACCCAAGTCCCCCATGAAAAATCCACCATTGATGACCTCAATCATAGGCAATCGCCTAGATCCACCTGACGACAACCCAAGCTCCCCCATAACAAATCGGCTGTCGATGATCTCCATCGCAGTCAATCATCAAGATCCACAAAACACCACCATCGCAATTAGGTCTGGATCACTATCGAGAGAGAAGATCTGTGCACGATTCAGTGGTCAGAAGACGTTGCCAAACCTGCTGCAAAGGAGGACATCATTGGAAAAGACAACGAGCTCGAGGTGGGTAGTATGGCTATCGACGAAGAAAAAGAGTCTCCCTTTTTTTAATTTTTTTCAAGGTGAAGTTTTTTTTTTTTTTTTTTTCATGTTTTTACTTTGTTAGTACATTATTACATGATATAAAGTTCATTATAAGTATTATACATGTGATAACCGAGAAATCTATACTCTCGGAAAATTTTATACAAAATATGTAGATAAATGTACATTTACAGTGAGACATGTTACAGAATATAGAGTAGAGGAAAATTTTGACTAATTGAGTTTTAATCAAAATTTGATAATGAATTAATGAATATAGTTTAAAAGCTAAACATTAATTCAAATTAGGATGTTTTAAATTTTATAGAAAAGTATGTGGAAAATACATATTAAGAGATCAATGGCACACAAGTAAGCCATATTGATCAATGGCTAAGAATAGCCAAACAAGCCCTTACAATTTTCTTAAAGAAAATTTAGAAAATAAAAGAAAATGAGGGAGGGAGTGAGGTCACATGAGGAACCTCAAACCCAAGTAAACCAAGTGAATTTGTTAATTCACTTGGTTTGAGTTGCAAAAGTAAGCAATCGACAGAAAGAAAAAAAGAGAAAGAGAAAGAGAAAGAGAGAAAGAAACCGAGAAAGAAAGAGAGAAGAAAGGGAAATCCAACAAGTTCGGATTTTTCTCTTGTTCCAGCAGCAGATTGTTCAAGCAATCAGCCAAGAATTAGCAGCAAGAAGTTTTTAGCTTAAAGCAAGGTAAACCCTCGTTTTCTCACGTTTTTCTTGGGGGAAAATCTGGGGTTTTGAGAGGAAAAAGAGAATGTGAGTAAATCATATTGAGATTTTCGATTAAAATCAAAACATGGTTTGAGTCTAGTTGTTTTTTAAACATGAATCCATGAGTTGATGGTTTAGAAAACCAAGTTTAGTGAGTTTCTACAAGAAAGTTCAGATTTTTCAAAAGTTGAGTCAAGGGATTTTATGAGCAAAATGTGAAATTTTGCTTATGAAACCATGGATTTGTGACAGTAGAAATGTAGTCTATATCTCAAAACGATCTTATTAAGATCGATTTTGAGTGTAAGAAGTAGAACAAAGGCCATAAAAGCCTTAGAAAATCAGAGCAGAGCAGTTCGGACCCAGATACTTGATTCTGGTATGAACACGGGCATGTATGAGGTACACGGCCCCGAACATGCCCACATGCACTATCGTGTTGCAAAAAAATTCAGACTCGAGAGGTACACGGCCAAGAACACGGCTGTGTATCGGGCCGTGTCAAGGGGCACACGGTCAAGGGAAAGGTGTGTAGCAGACCAAGTTAGACAGTAGGAAAACACAGCCAGAAACACGGCCGTGTAAGTAACTGTGTAAGCATGCACGTATAGTCCAGAGGAGTACACGGCCAGTAACACGGTCGTGTATCCACCTGTGTAAGTATACACGGCCATATTCCACGAAGTACACGGCCAGGCACGTAAGTCTAGAGAGGTACACGGCCAGAGACACGACCGTGTAGAAGGGCGTGTCCGAAGCTAAAGAGTAAAAAAAAAAAAAAGAGTCTGGAAATAGAAATTTCATGTTTTACCATGTTTCCAGTATAAGATGAATATTGGAAATAATCAGTGATTATTCCTTTTATAGGAGTTCGAGCCAGAGACCCCGATACAGCAGTCCCAGAGTAGCAGAGGCTCACGCTAGTCGATTTCCTGTAAGTTCAAGCATTGTCCTGATTGCAACGTGGACAATCTTATTATATTATGATGTTATGTATGTTGTATGACGTGTATGTTAGATATTGATTGTCTGCATCACGATATTCAGGTCAGTTCATGTCATGTATGTAGAATTTCATGTTTCAGTACACATGTCAGACAGGTGTCAAGTACACAAAAACAGGTAGATGCACAAGGCACCCTAGTGTGTTAATATAACTCACACCCCAGTAATTCATGTAACAGGTTCCGACTGTAGGGGCAATCAGTATGCTACCCAGTTAGAACACTAGCAAGATTGTAATTAAACCAATTATTGGCGTATCGGCCTCTCGACCCACGGAGAGGTTTTCATGTTTAGCTTCAGTTAAGACTGAGGAGGTCAGCACTAAAGTATCGCTCCCAATTGTGCTAACATGTCGGTACGACCAATCAGGGGCCCAAAACCAGAACTTAATATCAGATAATATCCTAAGACTAATCTTTCAGCCACGAGTATGTTTACAGAGTCCAGTGTCATGCATGAGAACAGCAGTATAGCATATTATGTTTCATGTTTTTATGTTTGAACTTACTGAGCTCATAGCTCATCAGTTTGTTCACATGTTACAGGTAAGAGACCTGTTCACCAGTAGTATATGGTGGATGATGAACAGGGTAGATGCATGCCAGGGAGAATTGGACGAGGGATTGTGGTCACCATTAGTCTTCCACTGTATAGTTTTGAAATGTAATTTCAAAAAGAACAAGATTTCAAGTTAAGATTATGTGATAGGGGAATCATGATTCATGTGCATGTTATTTTGTTAACATGATTTCCTTATCATATTTTCGAACAGTTCATGATATTAAGAAAAAAAAATTTATTCCGCAAATTAACAATCAAGTTTTCCAGTTCAGCATGATTGCCGGCGACCCTAGAGGCCTGCATACTATTGCGGTTAACTACAGAGTTGACTGTAATAGCACTGTAGGGCCTCGGCAGCAGGGCGGGCTACCACATTTGGTATCATAGCAGTTACGATGGGTTCAGTTTAGGATACCAAACGTAGCCATATTTGGTATCAGAGCCCAAGTTTTATAATGGGTCTAGTTTAGAATACTTACTGTTGTCACAGTTGGTAGTATCAGAAAAGTTGGTAGACCATATCCCGCCTGACTCCATGCATGTCCTGTTCACCGATCCAAGTAAGTTCAGTTTATGTTAAGATCAGTAGCTAGTTATGCATAAAAGTAAAAGTCTGTAGAGATCTATACTTTATAGTAAGTATATGATGTTATAATAATGCAAGAAATGATGTGGATCTTTTTTATACAGGATCTAATATAAGTTCATCGTGTGATTATAGGATATAAAGTAACACGATGGAAAACCAGGGCCAAGGCCAAAGAAGGAGAAAGGGACGCCTATCTCTGACTCAGAGATTAGAAGAGATGCAAGCTCTTCCAGAAAACCAGATAAGAGAAAATGCAGAACTGAGACAAAGACTAGAACAGTTAGAATAAGGGCAGGGATTAGTAGGGACTCCTACACAACTAGCAACTGAAGCAAAACAGGTAGTGCCACCAGTGGCACCAGAAGTGGTTCAAGAACCATCGGTAAGGGTGAACCCAGAGTCACTATACGAGAGATTTCGGAAGATGAGGCCTCCGGAATTTGAGGGTTCAACAAATCCTCTAGAAGCAGAAGATTGGCTTTCTTCAATCCAGATGATTATGGAGTTTATGAGACTCACGGATGAAGAGAAAGTCTTATGCGCATCCTTTGTTCTAAGGAGGGACGCAAGATTTTGGTGGGACACAGTCCGCATGAGGAAGGACGTGACTACAATGTCATGGGCGGAGTTCTTGGAGGAGTTCAACCAGAAATACTATGATCCTGCATCACTCCGACCCCAGCAGAAAGAATTTTCAGAATTACAGTAGGGTGACATGTCAGTCAGTGAGGTTTGCAGGAGATTTGATCAGCTCTCCCACTTATATCCGTATGTAGTGCCCACGGAAAGAGAGAAGATACAGAAGATGATAGGCATGTTCAGACCTGAGATTTTTACTATGATTGACATTGGTCCAATCCCGCCAATTTTAGTAGTCGACTGTGTTAGTCGTGCTTTGAGGGCAGAGTATCACCTAGCCCGATAGAAAGAAGAGAGAGAAAAGGTCTGGGAAGCCAGGAAGGAAGAAAAGATCTTGGCTAAGGCCTCTCAACCTGGACAATACAGTAAGGGTAGTCAGAGTACAAGACCAGAGCAGTCCAGTCATCCAGGCCCTCAGTTCCAACAAAAGAGAAAGGGCAATTTCCAGGGAAACCAAGGTCAAGATAATAGAAGCCAGTCACGGAGGACTAACACTGCCACAGTTCCAAGTAATCCCACCTGTCCAAATTGTGGGAGGAAACATGTGGGTCAATGCAGAACTGGCACGACTGCATGTTTTCAGTGCGGAAAAGAAGGCCATTTCATCAAGAATTGCCCTATGAGCTGCCAGTCAGTATCAGGAGCAAAATCTTCACGTCCACAGCAGTCACAAGTTCATACACTCATACTGAGTTATGAAAGCCCATCAGAAGTGCGTCCAACAATGCAAGAAAGACAAGAAAGAGCTCTACAGGCAGATACTAGGGTGATGGTCTACACCAGAGAAGAGGCAGAGGCAGGGACGTCCAATGTGGTGACAGGTCAGATTTCATCGCTAACCACTTGGCATCTGTTCTATTTGACTCTGGAGCCACCCATTCTTTCATATCATATGCATTTGCTGATAAGTTAGAATACTCTAGAGATCATATGGGAAGAACTTTTAGAACTGCTATTCTATCATGAGAAATCATGTTGTCTGAGTACTGGTTACCTCATGTACCAGTAATCGTGGCAAATAGAGAGCTGTATGCAGAATTGATCATGATGAGGATCGTAGACTATGATGTAATCTTGGGAATGGATTTCCTAGAAAAATATCAAGCTACGATAGATTGCAGAAACAGAAGAATAGTGTTCAAGCCAGAAGATGAAGAATGCTTTGAATATGTCGATTCTTCGAGAAGATCAAGCAAGATGATGATCAGTTCATTGAAAGCCAAGAAGCTAATAGCCAGTGGTTGCACTGGGTATTTAGCTTATGTGACAGATATAGCAGAAGAGAAGACGTTACAACTGGAAGATGTTCCTGTTGTCAGAGAATTTCTCGAAGTCTTTCTTGAGGAACTACAAGGAATACCTCCAGAGTGGAAAATCTCATTTGAGATAGAGCCCCTACCTGGAACAGCACCGATCTCCAAGGCGCCGTACCGCATGGCACCAGTGGAGTTGAAAGAGTTACAAGTGCAGTTGAAGGATCTGCTTGACAAGGGATTCATCAGACCGAGTTATGCCCCATGGGGTACTCTCGTACTGTTTTTCAAGAAGAAAGACGGGACATTCCTCATGTGCATAGATTACAGAGAATTGAACAAGGTTACAGTCAAGAATAGGTACCCATTACCTAGGATTGATGACCTGTTCAATCAGCTCAAGGGTGTAGCAGTGTTCTCAAAGATTGATTTAAGGTCGGGATACCATCAGCTGAGAATCAAGGAAAGTGATGTTTCCAAGACAGCTTTCAGAACCCGTTATGGGCATTATGAATTCCTAGTAATGCCGTTTGGGTTAACGAACACGCCAGCCACTTTCATGGACTTGATGAACAGAGTCTTCAAGGAGTATCTTGACAAGTTTGTCATTGTGTTCATCGACGACATTCTTGTATATTCAAAGACTCACGTAGAGCATAAAGTACAGTTGAGAGTTGTTTTTCAGAAGCTGAGAGAGCATCAACTCTATGCCAAATTTTCAAAATGTGAATTTTGGCTAGACAGAATACATTTCCTCGGACATGTAGTATCCAAGGAGGGAATTGCAATGGATCCAATTAAAGTAGATGCAATCAACAAATGGCCTGCACCTAAGAGCGTAACAGAGATACGCAGTTTCTTAGGGTTAGCTGGCTATTACAGGAGATTTGTGAAAGGGTTTGCAAGATTGGCAGCACCTCTCACCACCCTCACACGCAAGAAAAAGAAGTATATATGGACAGATGAGTGTGAAAGAAGCTTACAAGAGCTGAAGAGACAGCTGACAAACGCGTCGATCCTCACACTCCCTACTGAGGGGGAGAAGTATGAAATCTACAGTGATACTTCAAGAGTGGGTTTGGGAGTTGTATTAATGCAAGAAGGCAGAGTGATTGCCTATGCTTCACGTCAATTGAAAGAGCACGAGAAGAATTACCCTACCCACGATCTAGAACTCGCTACAGTAGTGTTCGCACTCAAAATTTGGCAGCACTATCTGTATGGAGCACAGTGCCAAATTTACACAGATCATCAGAGCCTAAAATACTTCTTCACACAGAAGGAGTTAAACATGAGGTAAAGAAGATAGTTAGAGTTGGTGAAGGATTATGACTGTGAGATCTTTTATCATCCAGGAAAAGAAAACTGAGTAGCAGACGCTTTAAGCAGAAAAGCAACAGTTTCACAGCAGTTGCCTATTGACAGGTTGTCAAGACCATTGCAGCAAGAGATTCATTCACTCGAGCTGAAGCTGATATTAGGAAAATTGTCAGCACTGCAGTTGAAGTCATCATTGTTTGATGATATCAAGGAAGCTCAGAAGCAAGATTCAAGTCTGACAGACTCCCAGGGAGAGATTTCCAATGATGGATTAATCATGTATCAGGGGAGAATTCATGTTCCAGCAGATGTAGAACTGCGAAGGTGAATCATGTCAGAAGCTCATGAGACGCCATATTCAGTCCATCCTAGAGCCACCAAGATGTACCAAGACTTGAAGTTGCAGTTTTAGTGAAAAGGAATGAAAGGAGATATTGCAAGATTTATGAGTAAGTGCCTTACTTGTCAGAAAGTTAAGGCCGAGCATCAGCATCCTGGAGGAAAGTTAGAACCTCTGGAGATTCCAGAATGGAAATGGGAGGATGTTACCATGGATTTTGTGGTAGGACTACCCAAAACAAGAGGAGGACACGATGCCATTTGGGTAATCATGGACAGATTGACAAAGACAGCTAGATTTATACCAATGAAGATCACTTACTAATTGGAGAAGCTGGCACACCTTTATGTAGATCATGTTGTCAGGTTACGTGGAGTGCCAAAGTCCATAGTATCTGACAGAGATGCACAATTCACTTCAAACTTTTGGGAGTATGTGCAAAGAGCCATGGGCACAGAACTGAGATTCAGTATAGCCTTGCATCCTCAGACAGACAGACAATCAGAACGGATTATCCAGACTTTGGAGGATATACTCCGAGCATGTGTAATGGATTTTCCTGGAGCTTGAAATGAGAAGCTACCACTAGTGGAATTCTCATATAACAACAGTTACCAAGCTTCCATCAAGATGGCACCGTATGAGGCCTTGTATGGACGAAAGTGCAGATCACCCATCCACTGGTATGATTTGAAGGAAAACCAACTGCATAAAACAGATTTCATGCAGGAAACTTGCGATGCAATTGCCAAGATCTAGCAAAGAATGAAGAGTGCTCAGAGCAGACAGAAGAGCTATGCAGACAGAAGACGAAGATCTCTAGAATTTAAGGAAAGGGACTTCGTAATTCTAGAAAGTGTCACCTATGAAGGGGATTATGCGATTTGGTAAGAAGGGAAAACTGAGTCCAAGGTATATTGGACCCTATGAGATTATCAAACGCATTGGGAAGGTCGCCTACAAGTTGGCATTACCTCCTGAGCTATCAGCAGTGTACAGTGTATTTCATGTCTCCATACTCAGAAAGTACATGTAAGATCCATCTCATGTGCTATAACATAAACCAGTCCAAGTCCAAGAGGATTTGACCTATGAAGAATAGCCTGTTCAGATACTGACTAGAATAGAAAAGGTGCTGAGAAACAAGACCATCCCACTAGTTAAGGTATTGTGGAGAAATCACAACATTGAAGAAGCTACGTGAGAAAGAGAAGATGGGATGAGACTTTCATACCCTCACTTGTTCTAAATTTTCGAGGACGAAAATCTTATAAGGAGGTGTGAATGTGATAACCGAGAAATCTATACTCTCAGAAAATTTTGTACAAAATATGTAAATAAATGTACATTTACAGTGAGACATGTTACAGAATACAGAGCAGAGGAAAATTTTGATTAATTGAGTTTTAATCAAAATTTGATAATGAATTAATGAATATAGTTTAAAAGCTAAACATTAATTCAAATTAGGATGTTTTAAAATTTATAGAAAAATATGTGGAAAATGCATATTATGAGATCAATGGCATACAAGTAAGCCACATTGATCAATGGCCAAGAATAGCCAAACAAGCCCTTACAATTTTCTTAAAGAAAATTTAGAAAATAAAAGAAAATGAGGGAGGGAGTGAGGTCACGTGAGGGACCTCACTCCCAAGTAAACCAAGTGAATTAATTCACTTGGTTTGAGCTGCAAAAGTAAGCAGTCGGCAGAAAGAGAAAAAGATAAAAAGAAAGAGAAAGAGAAAGAGAGAAAGAAACCGAGAAAGAAAGAGAGAAGAAAGGGAAATCCAACAAGTTCGGATTTTTCTCTTGTTCCAGCAGCAGATTGTTCAAGCAATCAGCCAAGAATCAGCAGCAAAAAGTTTTCAAGCTTAAAGCAAGATAAACCCTCGTTTTCTCACGTTTTTCTTGGGGGAAAATCTGGGGTTTTGAGAGGAAAAAGAGAATGTGAGTAAATCGTGTTGAGATTTTCGGTTAAAATCGAAACATGGTTCGAGTCTAGTTATTTGTTAAACACAAATCCATAAGTTGATGGTTTAGAAAACCAAGTTTAGTGAGTTTCTACAAGAAAGTTCAGATTTTTCAAAAGTTGAGTTAAGGGATTTTATGAGCAAAATGTGGAATTTTGCTTATGAAACCATGGATTTGTGACAGTAGAAATGTAGTCTATATCTCAAAATGATCTTATTAAGATCGATTTTGAGTGTAAGAAGCAGAACAAAGGCCATAAAAGCCTTAGAAAATCAGAGCAGAGCAGTTCGGACTCAGAATCTTGATTCTGGTATGAACACGGGCGTGTACGAGGGCGTGTTCAGTACACTACCCCGAACATGCCCACATGCACGACCGTGTTGCAGGAAAATTCAGACCCGAGAGGTACACGGCCAAGAACACGGCCGTGTCAAGGGGCACACGGTCAAGGGAAAGGCGTGTAGCATACCATGTTAGACAGTAGGAAAACACGGCCAGAAACACGACCGTATAAGTAACCGTGTAAGCATACACGTATAATCCAGAGGAGTACACGGCCAGTAACACGGTCGTGTATCTACCCGTGTAAGTATACACGGCCATGTTCCACGAAGTACATGGCCAGGCACGTAAGTCCAGAGAGGTACACGGCCAGAGACAGGGCCGTGTAGGAGGGCATGTCCGAAGCCAAAGAGTAAAAAAAAAAAAAAAGAGTCTGGAAATAGAAATTTCATGTTCTGTCATGTTTCCAGTATAAGATGAATATTTGAAATAATCAGTGATTATTCCTTTTATAGGAGTTCGAGCCAGAGACCCCGATACAGCAGTCTCAGAACAGCAGAGGCTCATGCTAGCCGATTTCCTGTAAGTTCAAGCATTGTCCTGACTGCAACGTGGACAATCTTGTTATATTATGATGTTATATATGTTGTATGGTGTGTATATTAGACATTTATTGTCTATATCACGATACTTAGGTCAGTTCATGTCATGCATGTAGAATTTCATGTTTCAGTACACATGTCAGACAGGTGTCAAGTACACGAAAACAGGTAGGTGCACAAGGCACCCTAGTGTGTTAATATAATTCACACCCCAGTAAATCAGTTATTGGTGTATCGGCCTCTCGACCCACGGGGAAGTTTTCATGTTTAGCTTTAGTTTAGACTGAGGAGGTCAGCACTAAAGTACCGCTCCCAGTTGTGCTAACATGTCGGTACGACCAATCAGGGGCCCAAAACTAGAACTTAATATCAGATAATGTCCTAAGACTAATCTTTCAGCCATGAGCATGTTTACAGAGTCCAGTTTCATGCATGAGCACAGCCGTATAGCATGTCATATTTCATGTTTTTATGTTTGAACTTACTGAGTTCATAGCTCATCAGTTTGTTCACATGTTACAGGTAAGAGACCTGTTCACCAGTAGTATATGGTGGACGACGAACAGGGTAGATGCATGTCAGGAAGGATTGGGCGAGGGATTGTAGTCACCATTAGTCTTCTGCTGTACAGTTTTGAAATGTAATTTCAAAAAGAACAAGATTTCAAGTTAAGATTATGTGATAGAGGAATCATGATTCATGTACATGTTATTTTGTTAACATGATTTCCTTATCACATTTTCGAATAGTTCATGATATTAAGAAAAAAAAATTTATTCCGCAAATTAGCAAGCAAGTTTTCCAGTTCAGCATGATTGCCGGCGACCCTAGAGGCCTGCATACTATTGCGGTTAATTACAGAGTTGACTGTAATAGCACTGTAGGGCCTCGGCAGCAGGGCGGGCTGCCATGATACATATTCAATATCTCAATTGTTAAAAATTCAGACAACAGTTTAAAAGTAAGCTATACTAGTAGGATTTTTAAAAGAAGCCTTACCACAGCCTCTTCTTTTGTTTTAAGTCATCTTTATGTTTATAAAATTTATGATATTCTATCTCTCTCATTTTTTTTTTAATTAGTACTCAACTTTAGAAAAGTTAAAAATAGTGTTTATGTCATTTAAATTTTCATATTTCACACTCTAATTGCTTACTTACTTCAAATTATCCTATAATATTTCATAAAATTTCATTTTTTTCTCACTTTAATTTTAATCTATCAAAAAGTAGCACTTTTTATTTTTTTTAAATAAATCTCACACATGTGAACACGTGATTATAAAAGAGCCAATGCTCTATGAGTAGCGTTTTTTAGTTATTTCCTTTATGTTTTATTTTGCTTATCTATTTTACACGTATGAGTAATAAAAGAAGGTAGGAATTAATAAAATTCATTTATACCTATGTTTGGATTAGTAATTGGAGTACTAGAGTAGTATGTTTCCCAATCCTACAACATATTTCTGAAAACCGACGTTCAATGCATGCTTTTCGACGATGGTTTTTTGTTTGCTGTGTGAGGCCTCAGGCTGACCTCATTAATTATCGAGAAACATCGAAATGAAAACACTTAAATTTCGCACCTATAAGGTTCTATTTAAACCTTTCCCCTTCCACGCACCTTAAAGGATATTGAGAACTTCATAGTTTATAGGTACATCTCATTAGAGTAATACATATATATATATATATAGCACCATACTACATATGTATTATTTGGTATGACAATCAAGATGCAGCTTCCATCTCATGAAGTGTTTGATGATATGACAAATGATCATGTGAATAATAACATCCCAAGTAAATTGATACCTACTTGTTCACTAATCTACCCCAACTTAATATTGAACTCAATATTGTTTTGATAAAAAAAAAAGAGTAGTGTTAGAAATATCAACATGTCTCAACTTTTAGAATATCAATTCATATTTCATATTTTTATTAGTAAATATAATCAATTGATATATCAATATTTTAAACAGTTATTAAGAACAACAACTCAAAAATTGATACACAAAAATTAAGATTAGAATTGCTATCCTAATATTTTTCTAAGAAAAATAACAACTTGAAGAGGCATAGATCCTTTTAAGGACTAATGGCTAATGTTTTCTTGCAAAACCTATATATAAATATACATAATATTATGTAAATGTAAATATAGCTCCCCAAAAAATGATTTTATAATTTTATTAAATTCATATTTTACTCTTTAGCACCTACTGATCATGAAAATTCATGGCTCCGCCATTGATCTTAAATTAATATTGAGACTCGTTTTTCATTTTAAATCTCTCCCTCTTCCATAGCATCTTTCTCTAGCTAAATTTATACTTTTCTCCAAAAAAACCTTTCCTTTCTGATTGAAGCGAATATGTTAACTAATACCCTAAAATTGACTTAACAAAGCAAGGTTGGCTAAATCACAGCAAAAAAGTTCTGCTAATTGCAAATATATATCACGTTGCGCACAACCATCGCCTAGTTAATTATCTTGTTGCTTTGGAGCATTATATATATATATATATAGCAAAGAGGAGAGTGGAAAAATTAAGAGCATTGTTTCTCAACATCGTAGAAATAGCACATAAATTTATTCAGTGCCCGAAGGGGACTGTTTCACACGTCATAGAAGAACTTTCAAGTAATTTCAGACTATATATATATATAATAGCTAGTGACAAGAATTAATAGGTATGGCAAGATATCCAATTAGGTGGGCATCGTTTCAACATCCTCGATATTAATCTAATTGATCTGCGGTAGAGGGAGACTCCGCACTTACAGCATAGTAGTTTGTTCATGGACTAAATCCGTGTTCTCTACTTGGCGAAGGTGGTGAAAAATTCGACCTACAGTTATCTCCTTTACCACGCCTACACTTGTCGATCGACGACTTCCTGAAAGAACGAAACAATGGTTTGTTTTAGCTTAATAATAATCAATTTGTATAGTTGTCTGTCGGTTTTTTTTTTCTTTTTTGTTTTTTACATGAATTGCATTCAATTCAATCCGCGATTGGTATTTTACTTACATGGACATTCCCCTAAAGAAATAGATTTTAGACATTTGTTTTCGTAAAATAGGTTATTTTTCTCGTGAAGAAAATACATTTAAAAATTCAAAATGCATTATATACTAGCTAAATCAAACCACAAAGCTAGATAAAGAGAGGAGATGTATACTTCAACAATATTATTACATTACAACATCATCACAAATAAACCAACAAAATTGTTAATTCATAGTAGACAATATTCAAAATAAAATCAAGTTGGAACTAATGGATAATTAAGTTTACATTAGTATAAAAATTTAAGGACGATAAACACACACACATATCTATATATATATATTTTAGTACATGTATATATACAGATTTGAATCGTACACCTTTTTTATCACAAAATAAAACATGCACATATGTGTGTGTAGATCTATAAGCATGTATGTACATTTATTGATACACACACACACACATAAAGACACACACAAGAAATTTACAAGTCATCAAGTTCGTACATACCGGCCGCCAGGACGACCAGTAACCAATGGATTGAAGAGGAGTAGGATGCAACATAACCACAAAAAAAATCTGAAAGACTTCATCTCTCTCCCAAAGCCTATCTATAATTATGTACGAGCTATGAGATCATGTATTTATACATAATGAAAAAGCTGTTTAAATGCCAATACTTTAGTTTAAAGGAAAATTATATCAAAATGTGAGTTGTTCGTCAATTTCAACCAAAAAGAAAATACAATTTTTCGTACTACTATTTTCTTTCTTTCAATCCTACTATTTTCTTTCTATTCATACTAATTTTTTCTTCTTTCTTTGTCCCCATATATACCTATCCATCCTTTCTGTTTCTTCCCTGTAACCAAATATACTAAGGGCTAGTTTGGTAGTGGACTCCAATCTAATAAATATGAGTTGTTACAATTTTTTTTAATTTTTTTTTACTCTTAGTTTTTATTATTTTTTATTATTTCAATCTAAAAAATATGGATTCCTTTCTATGCGAGCCCTAAGGCCGGGGTCTACTCTTAGCTGGTTGCATGTGGTCAATGTCGAGCGTTGAGACGCCTTCTCTTTTTAGGCATGATTTGGAAAATAATTATGAAAATTTCTATTCAAGGTGAATTTTATTACGTCAAGAGTCGGTTGATTGTGTTTAGACTTTGATGCGTACATTACATGACTACTAGAGACAATTTAATGCATTTTTTTCGAAATGTGAATATTGCAATTTTCATGGAGCGAAAGGCACTACTCTTTGTCGTTATCATAGGGTCTGTTTGGAAAAAAACATTTGAATGAAAATGTTTAATTGAAAATTTTAAGTAAAAATATATGAATTGTCCTTTGAACTTGCATTTGAATGTTAATATTTTCAATAGAATATTTAAACATATATGTTTAAATATGCATTTGAAAATAATTATCTAAAAATGCAAAAAGAGAGATAGAAGAATGACATTTGAATGGTTTTCAAAATATATTTTAAATCACTGTAGAATATATATAAGAATGGACCTAAATTTTGAACGCAAGACTTTTGCCATTTAAGAACAAAGATCTAAATGATATTTAGATGCTTCATTTCCAATTTTGCCCATCGCATGCATACTTTGGTGGCCAACTTAAATAGATTGGCAAATAACTGCCTTTGAACACAAAACGCCCGCCATGTAGCTCCTTAGCTCCACTGCCCAAAACCAAGGTTTAAATAAGATCTGCTACTATGAAAGGACGTCTCCTTAAAAATTACCTTTTTCAGTAAAACTCAAAGAGAAAATTAAAAAAAAAAAAAAAGTTATGATCCATTCTAAAACCAGGGCCAATAAACTACTATCAAAATCTACAGGGTACGTATATCTTTCATAGCACCAAAATTAAACCATTGTCGAAAGAAGGAACATTAAACTACCAAGTAGCTTCCTGTTATGAACACCTTTATATCCCAATTTGTCTGCCACGCTATTTCTTTGTGCGAAACATGAATTATCATCTACTCCATGCATCTCAAGGCCAACAACCTTTTTGACTGCAATGAACAAGTTAACTAATAAAATTTACTCAATAAACAAGGTCACCTTTCTGGTGGTCCTACAGTTCGGCACATATATTGTGTAACATCTTCTGCTGATGCTTGTCATTCATGTTCTAATTTATATCTATTACATCATATAAAGTGTCAATCCGTTTCTAGATGGTTTTAGAAATGTTTTGTACATTTCTTTCATCGCACGTGTTGCATCCTCTCCTTCTTCTTCTTTTTCCTTTTCTTTTTCTTCCTGCTCTCTACTTTTTAACCATGCATTTAAAGCTCTGATTGCATTGTACAGAGCAAGTGCAAAAGACAAAAAGCAAGCTAACTTGTGGTCTCATATGTTTTAATGCTCAATGACATTTTTAAGAACATTACTATAAGGTCCTGGTGGTGCTTCTATGAATAGAAGGTGAGTCATGCATTGTGAAACCTACCGTAACACCCCTCATTCTAGATGAGAAGTGTTACTCGCTAAACTCTTAACTTAAATTAAATTTTCATAAAACAATTTACTCGTGATGAAAGTGCAGTACAATTTTTTTAAAAACTAAATAATACTTCTTAAATAAATAATAGCGGACTCAAATAAAAATTTATAACCAAATAAACTATGTGTGATGCCTTAAATTTTATTTAAGAGTCAATATATAATTTAAATAAAATTAGTGTGCCAAAAATTAATTAAAAATCCTTTTGGAAACCCTAGGTTAGTTTCCTAGTCAAATTCCGCTCAAAATGTCAACAATTTGAACTTCAAAAAGAAACCCTAAAATATTCGGCCATCACTTGGGATTTAATTTAAAATTTAAATTCCACAAATCCAAGGAGGATTCAAATTCAAATTTCATTCCTTAGATATAAAGAAGAAATTTGGCCATAAAGTGTAGGAAATAAAGGAGATTTTATTGAATTAAAAGCTAAGTCAAAACTCAATCAAAATTCAAATTATTTTTCCTTAAAAACTAAGGGATAATTTTGGCCACTTAAGGGGAAATAAGAGAGAAAACCCTAGCCTCAAAACAGCAAAAAAACTTTCCCTTTTGCCCCTTACAATTTTTGGCCAAACAAGGAAGAGAAAGGGAAAGAAAAACCTAGTATAAAAACTCCCTTTTAACTCTCATTCACCCTTCCTTTCACCCTCAAAAATTCGGCTAGCTTCCCCTCTCTCCTCTCTGAATTTTCTCTCCCAAAACACACCCAAAACAGCAAACAAAACTTACCAAAAGGCAGCTCAAAAATTCAACAATCTTTGAGACAAAAACAAGGTGAGAAATCAAAATTTTTTTCCTTCCTTTTCCTTTTGATTTCAAATCCGAAATTTTATATAGTTTTCTCCACTGTTTCCCTACTGTTTTGAAGACTCCAACACTCACACAAATTCAGCCAAAAGGGAGACCAAACATCAAAAATAGTGCAGCACAAACAAGGTGTGATTTCTCTCTCAAACCCTAAAATTTTGCCTCATTGATCCCCTTTTCAAATACCCTATTATCACATGTGTAAATTTTATGATTTTTGCCAATTTGATTCTTGGGTTGTGTTAATGACATATAAATAAGGTTTTCCACAAAATTTCGTGATCATTGGATGAAAATTGAATTGATTTGAGGCTAATTGAAATTCGGACACAGAAAAACAGAAATCTGGAAAATTACCATATAAACAGTAAATTTGTGTCAGCCATAACTTGAGATTTAAGAACGATTTTTGAGTGATTTTTGAGCCTAAAATTAAATTCAAGATGTCCCCTAAATGCCTGCAAAATTTCATAACCAAACTCATCCGTTTGCCTAGTCAAAATATTTTTCTAATATAGGCGGACAGAACTGCCAGTTTTTGAACTGAAACTGAAACCCAGATATTATGCCTGAAAACAACCCCTCGGTTTTTGGCCTAATTGAATGACCAAATGATGTCTAAAAATTATAAAAATTATATGGAATTAAAGCTACAGATGTCTAGTTTAACATATTAAAAATTTAGAATTTTTGGGATTAAAAATGAATTGATATTGATTTTATAATCAACCTAGGTCAGTCTGCCCATGACCAGAAATATCCTAACTTAGAGTTTTTCACAAATTTTAAATCCCAAATGTTTATTAAACGTTTTAAAATCTTTTGTGGCACACTAAAATGATTGGATGATTATGTCTGGACCTAGACTGATCATATGTTGTGATGATAGGATTTACTTGACGTTCTTGCTTGATTCATGGATCACGTTGTTGCAACGCTTGTGCAATAATCGAGGTAGGACGTTCTAGCCTTTTCTGGGAGTAGTCAAGTGTTTTAAATTTTCCTGTTTTATCGATGGCATGCTGTTTTCAGTTTATGAAATTATTATATTGTTTTTGATAAAATAAACGCATGCAACGTATTTGGTAATTAAATGTGTATTTTAAAACGTATTTTGATTTATGGTATAATATAACTTGGTAAATACTATCTTTTGAATAATCCGGTGAACATAATTGAGCTCTAGTTCACGATTATTGTAAATGATGCGTGCGTCCCAAAGTTGATGATATGGGGGAAGGTCCCTAAACCTGCGCAGGGCCGTTCGACCTATTTAGACCATAACGAGATGATCTAGGATAATTCAAATTCGAGGCACGTATATTATAGCTACGACAAGTTCTCACTCATAATATGATGGTTTGTTTTAATGATTTATTATTTTAATATTGGGGCACGTATATTGCAGCTACACTAAGTCCTCAGCAGAATAAAACTTGTATTAAAAATGTTTTTCACGAAATTGTTGATTTTTTTTTTATGATTATTATGTCATGTATTTTTTTTAAATTGTTGATTATTTTTGGAGACGAATATTATGCCATATTTTTTAAATGTTATCTGTTAACCCACCTTTGTTTCTGTCCTACTGAGCCAGCGCTCACGTCCCTTTTTCTTTGTGATTTCGAAATGACTACTTCCAGGTACGAGAGGTAGCAGTTCCGAAATTCGTTGAGATATCTGTTACTACCGAAGATGATGCTATCCGTTTTCTCCATCTTTTTCTTTCTGTTTCTCGTTCTGATGTAATGAGACTTTAAGTTTGTACTTTATTTCACGTTATTCAAATTTCATGCTTGGGAATATTTTATGTTTGGTAATTTCTTTTGAAAACTGATTTTGTGTTTGACTTCCGCATTAAAAAACATTTATTTTCTCCTTTATTTTATTTTGTGGTTATGATGCTACTTTATAATTAGGCTTAGCTAAATTATAATATTGACCTGTTGTTTTTGTAATAAATGTTTTCCTTAAATCTCGGGTTGATATTATGATTTGGCTGCCGTGTCACGTGTCTAAATTTTGGGCCGTGACACTATGTTTTACAAAACAAATAAATCAAATCAAAACTGAAACTGAAATATAAAATACTAACAAGTAAATCTTTTTATAACAACTTAATAAAAAATTAAGCATTTAAAACTAACGTAACGCTCTCAGGATTTTCCAATAGCCTGTGTTTGCCAATGCGTTCGTATTTGCACTGAGTTTCCTTTATCTATGCTGTAACTACACCTTTGTTCTTACCTACAATCTGCAAAATTAAACTAATAGGTGAATGCTTAATAAGTACATAGCCTATCTCATAAAATACTTTAAAACTCACAGGTGTAAAAACAATAGTCTGATAGAACAAGACTACCATGTAAAACACATAAACAAAACACCAACTAAAAACATTACCAATTATACTTGATTTTCATATTCTCAATTATTATCTTTTCTACTAGAAGGGCCCTTAGACAATGTACCAAACGAATGCACATAACTTTGCTAAGAGTGAAGGAGCAACCTCCAAAACCCAATAAAGCAACTATGGGAAGACTGACTCCAAAAGACTGGGGAGGACTAATTCCTAGTACATGTGACCTAATTACTATCTTGTAATTATATCTGTTATGCATATATTACAAAAGGTTCTACTAACTGAATTAAAACTAAAATTGGGAGATTTACAATCTCAAAAATAATTACTGATTAAACCTATGTACCTAGCATAGAATATCTAAGCTAAAATAATTAAAATATGTAACTGACATATATCTATCAGCCTAAACTGAAAAACTAATCATATATATATGATATCTAATAACTAGCATCATAGCACACATATGATAAATAATACTACTCACAATATAAAAAGCTAATCACATGTAATGTTATGAAAATCTCATATATATTAAATACATATTAAAACCAATTTAATTTTAAACAAACATGCTGTAGGTGAGATATGTACTTACTTGATTGGTTAAAATCAAAACCTACTCAAGACCCTTTGATGCTTCAATGATCTGATGCTTTGGAACTTCAATATACTCTTCTTTTGAGATGATTTCATGCCAATAAACTATTAATAATCATGATGAAATTCTCTACAATCAGAACAATTCAATTCATATGAATTTGACCTCTAACAAACTAATTCCATGGTTAAACTATATAATTTACATACTAAATCTATAAGAAAAAAAAACCAATAACTAGGTCAATTATTAGTTGTAATACCTCAATTTCTATTATTAAACCATAATTAAATTCAATTCAATAAAGAATTAAGAGAAAATAACACTTACCTTATGGCGGCCCGCCCTTGTTGTAGAGGTTCTATAGTACTATTATAGTCAACTCTGTAACTAAACATAATAGCATGCAGGCCTCTAGGGTCGTCGGCATCATGTTTAACTTGAAAACTACTTGTAAATTTTGCGGAATAAATTTTTTTTTCTTAATACATAACTTGAAAACATATACATGTCTTGTTCGAGAATGTGATAAGGAAATCATGTTGGCAAAATAACATATATATGGATCATGATTCCCTTATCACATAGTCTTGGCTTAAAATCATGTTCTTGAAATTACATGTTTAAATTTTCAAAACTGTATAGTGGAAAACTTATGGTAGGACCATCATCCCTCGCCCAGTCCCCCTGGCATGTACATACCTTGTCCGTCGTCCACCATGTACTACTGGTGAACAGGTCTCTTACCTGCAACATGTGAACAAACTAGTGAGCTATGACTCAGTAAGTTCAAACATAAAAACATGAAATCATAGCATGCAATACTGTACTTATGAATGAAACTTGACTCTAAAAAAGATTCATGGCTGCATGTTAAGTCTTAGGACATTATCTGAAATTAGGTTCTGATTTTGAACCCTTGATTGGTCGTACCGTAAGGCGCACATAACTGGGAGCGGTACTTTAATACTGACCTCCACAGCCTGAACTTGTGACACCCCCCGCCTCGCGCAGGAGATGTCACTTGAAAACTCTTTACTACTTTACTTCTTTTTCAAAACATATCATAATAGATTGCGGAAATTTTTTTTTTAAACTATCGATATACGTAGTACTATAATTTCTCCAAAACTAAATTATTATAGTTGGAAACTATTTCATATTACTTGCATATAATAATATCATAATGTATTAAAAATAGTTAAAATCAAACATAGCAGTGTACTTTATACAATATCATACAATTGTACTTTTCTTTTTCCTTTTCCCTTTTTTTGCGGAATTAGCCTGGCAGGTCTATAACCTTTTATCATAACACTGGCACTTCATCCTTGCACTCCAATCCATATACTGTGGCTCAAGTTACAGGTTGCTTACCATGATTACCTGAACACGAACAAACTGGTGAGCTACATGCCTAGTAAGTTCAGACATAACATTTAAAACAATAAAACATCACAATGAAACTCAACAAATATGCATGGAGTTCATTATGCTCAATTTACATTTACATTGTTCATTTACTATGTCTATGGGCTCATTTTGGTCGTACCTTGTGCGCGCTGTAAGAGAGGCCTGGGAGCGACCCTGACTCTCCCTCATCTATGGTATGTCTTTTGCTTCGACATAAGGTAACCTCCCCTTGCGAGAGGCCGGTACGCCAAAACATTAGGTTTTCATTACCCTATTGTTTACTATGCGATGCTACTTACTATGACATCTTAACTGTTCCAGTATACATATTTATAATTACTGTACTCGATATTATGCCCATTTAGTCCAAAGATACTGTTTAAAACTCATCATCCACGCGCTTAAACATTGAGGCGTGATTGGGACTGGAAATGAGGCACAAAACTTTAATTATACATTTTTGGAACAGTTGAAGTGCCTGGCACTCATCCCCGAGCACCTGGCCCTTCATCTTATTTTTCTGCAAAATTTGGATAGAAACCTCAGCGCTTCGGCACTCCCCTTGCAACGCCTGGCGCTTTTGAAAATCCGGTGCAAGTGCCTGGCGCTCATACCCTAGCGCCTGGCGCTTCTGCCAATTTTTACACTAGCACCTGGCACTCATACCCTAGCGCCTGGCACTTCAGCCAATTTTTACACTAGCGCCTGGCGCTCATACCCTAGCGCCTAGCGTTCCTATTGGATTTTTGACACTAAATTTCGGCTAAGAGCTCAGTGCCAGGGCGCTCCTTGACCAGCGCTTAGCGCTTGGCTCCGACTAAAATGAGTTTTTAAACACATTTTGACACCAAAGCCATTTCAGACACATACAATCAACCCTAAGACATGATTAATGCATTCTAGGGTCGAAAATCCATAAACATCATCATGTACACATAACACATCAATACATACTCGTACACTCGCCAATTTAGGAGTTTTAACGAATTCACAACAACATATAATCTTTCTAGCCAAAGAAATTAGGCTATACATGAATTGGAGTTGCAAAAATAACATAGGGTTCCAGTTGTTCATGTCCAGACATTTAAATACCAGAACTTACTAGAAATTTGCTAATGTTTCCTTAGATTGATCTCTTGGTGTCCAGTCGTTGCCCTATAATGAAACAGTTCGACTTTCAGTGAAATGTTTATAGGTCAACACTAGAGCATTTAGACATTTCTTCTATATATTATCATCCTTAAACCCTTAGCTTTGGTTATAAGTCTGAAAATTTCGGCATTATAACGGCTTAAATCCTTATTTTCCCACTATGTCAAAACGACTTATATTGCGTTATTGAACACAGTTTTCATTATAAACCTGCCCAAAATCCCAATACACAATAACAATTTCATTCCCATGCATTCCATATAACATAACTTTCACATTTTCCAAACTTAGTTTTTTGCTCACAACCCTAAATTTTCTTCGTCTTTCTTTCTTTCAACACCTATATACAACATCATTTCATTTCCTAATTCACAATACCAATCCATCATCATTCCATAAGGGTTTTCAACCCTCTTTTTCATGTCAGATTTCCCTCCCCATGCAACACCTTTGTTTTCAAAAACTAACCCCTCAAACACTTCAAAAACAAGTATAAAACATGTTTTTCCACATGAATTTCATCAAAACACTCAAAACCATTCTAACCCCATTTTGTTCCACTATTCCCATAAGCATAAAAACACTTAAAAACAAGCATTAAGACAAGATTTTGAAAGACTTACTTGAGCTTTAGGGTGAAGACTCTTCAAGATGAAGTTTTCTCACACTTTTTCTTCAAAATTTGTAACTTTTGAAAATTTAGAAATTTTGGTGGCTTTGGGAACGTGGAGAAGATGAAGAACAGGGGAAAATTGGTGTTTTTCTGCTGTGGGGGACATGGAGAATCAAAGAAAAAAGCTTATACAAATCCTTAGGGGCCATTTTGTAATTTTTAAAAATTTTGGGGTCAAAATAAAAATTTCTTGGGGGCATTTTTGCAAAATTTTTGGGACTTTTTCGGCTAAAACACAGCTGTTTCCGCCCCCCCCCATGGGCAGCTAAGGCTCTAATTAATGCTTATTTCTTTCTTTAAAAGGGATTTTGATAAAAATACTAAAAATTCCTTATTTTTGGTAACCTTTGGATCAAAATGAAGACGTGATCTCATCCATTGATTCTTATATTAATAAGAAAATATTATTTGTTTATATAGTATAAGTTTTTCTTTAATTACAGTATAATTTTCATCTGCCGAAATTTTGACCGAAAAGCTATACTGGCCAAATTTTGCAGTTTACCTCCCGAAATGCTATTAGAGCCTTTTGATGCATTTATATCATTTAAAACACCCCATAAACCCTAGATATTTCATTATTTTTCATCTGGGGTCTATGTTTGCCCCATTTTAAGTCTCAGTAAAATTCTGTTTTTCGATACCGAAAATACACTATTTGAGACGTTTCGATTCCAAAATCGTTACATTTATAGCCATAAAACATTTATCAACTCTAATTAATCATCATTAAAGTAAAATTTATATATATTTACATCACACTAATATATATAAATTTCTACTATACAGTGATCCCGAGAACAGTTAGAAAATCTCGGTTGTTACAATCCTCCCCCCTTAAAGAATTCTCGTCCTCGAGAATTTAAAACAAGTGGGGGTATAGGGCTCTCATTTCATCTTCTCTTTCTTATGTAGCCTCTTTTGTTTGGTGATTACACCACAGCACTTTGACTAATGGGATCGTCTTGTTCCTGAGTACCTTGTCTTCTCGTATGAGTATTTGAATAGGCTTCTCTTCATAAGATAGGTCACTCTGTACTTGTATTGGTTCGTATTTCAAGATGTGCGATGGATCAGGTACATATTTACGTAACATAGAAACATGAAAAACATCATGTACCTTGGATAAATCAGGTGGTAATGCTAATCTGTAAGCCACCTTCTCAATCTGCTTGATAACTTCGGATGGTCCGATGTATCTCAGACTGAGTTTGCCCTTCTTTCTGAAACGCATAACTCCTTTCATAGGCGCAACTTTAAGAAATACAAAGTCGCCTTTTTGAAATTCAAGAAATCTGCGTCGTTTGTCCGCATAACTCTTCTGTCGACTTTGGGCTGTTTTCATTCGCTTCTGTATCTTTTCAACTGCTTCTGAAGTCTCTTGAATAAAATCAGTTTTATGCAGTTGCTTTTCTTTTAAATCATACCAGTGGATTGGGGATCTGCACTTCTTGCCGTAAAGAGCTTCATAGGGTGCCATTCCGATCGAAGCTTGATAACTGTTGTTGTAGGAGAACTCGATCAACGACAGTTTCTCATTCCATGCTTCTTTGAAATCCATGACATAAGCTCATAACATATCCTCTAAAGTCTGAATGGTTCGCTTAGTTTGTCCATCAATTTGAGGATGAAAAGCCGTGCTAAACTTCA
Organism: Antiaris toxicaria; assembly: GCA_035233585.1. Taxonomy (NCBI): domain Eukaryota; kingdom Viridiplantae; phylum Streptophyta; class Magnoliopsida; order Rosales; family Moraceae; genus Antiaris; species Antiaris toxicaria. Next base: position 8,777,195 of record CP141155.1, read on the forward strand.
ATTCTGTGCCCATCTTTTGTTGTACACACTTCAAGAATTTGGAGGTAAAACGACCGTCTCGATCAGAGACAATGGATCTTGGAACTCCATGTAATCTAATCACATTAGCAACGTATAAGTTTGCAAATTTCTCCAATGTGAATGTCATTTTTACCACTATGAATCGAGCTATTTTCGTCAGTCGATCTACTATCACCCATATGGCATCATATCCTCCTCGTGTCTTAGGTAGCCCTACCACTAAATCCATGGTAATATGCTCTCACTTCCACTCTGGAATGTCTAGAGGTTTTAGTTTCCTGCTTGGGTGCTTGTACTCTGCTTTGACTCTTTGGCATATTAGACATCGACTAACAAATTCGGCAATGTCATTCCTCATTCTCTTCCACCAAAATTGTAATCTTAAATCATGATACATTTTGGTGGCTCCTGGATGAACAGAATAGGGCGTCTGATTGGCTTCTTTCATAATTTGCTCCTTCAATTCCTTATTGGTAGGTATGCAAATTCTTCCTTTCATCAACAGCATTCCATCTGTCTCGACGCTGAAGTTAGTTTCTTCTCCTTTTTTGACTCGGTCTCTCATCTCTTCCGAGTACACATCTTGTGTCTAAGCCTCCTTGATCCTATCATACAGTGTCGGTTTCAATTGTAGCGTAGCCAAGCTTCCGGAAATCAATTCTATTTCTAATAAATTAATCTCCCGTTGTAACGGCTTGGACAATCCATCGATAGGTAATTGCTGTACCGATGTTGATTTGCGACTCAGTGCATCAGCAACTCGATTCACCTTCCCTGGATGATATAAAATCTCACAGTTGTAATCTTTTACGAGTTCTAGCCATCGTCGCTGTCTCATGTTCAACTCCTTTTGAGTGAAGAAGTATTTCAGGCTCTTGTGATATGTGAAAATTTGACACTGAACCTGATAAAGATAATGCCTCCAAATCTTTAATGCAAACATATCTGCAGCTAGTTCCAAATCATGAGTTGGATAATTCTTCTCATGATTCTTTAGTTGCCGTGAAGCATAACCTATAACTCTCCCGTTTTGCATCACAAGAATTTGTCGCCAGATTAGAGCATGCTAAAGATAGAATTGGAATGACCTTTAAGACAATGTTGCCTTTGGGTGAAGTATTGTTGTCAGATTACTGGTTATGACATGTGCCATTAAATGTGGCATATAGAGTGTTTTTTCTTGACTTAATCGTGATAAAGATAGCGGATTACGATGTAATCCTGGGAATAGATTTCCTAGGAAAGTACTAGGCTACGATCGACTACCGCCATCGAAGGGTAATCTTTCAACCAAATGGAGAAGAGAGCTTTGAATACGTCGCTTCACCTCTAAAGCCATCGAAAATCATGACTAACTCAATGAAGGCTCACAAGCTGATAGCTAAAAGATGTATGGGATATCTAACTTTTGTGATTGATGTGACAAAATAAGAAAAGCTACAACCAAAGGATATTCCCATAGTCAATGAATTCGTAGATGTATTTGCAGACGAATTACCTGGGTTTCCACCGGAACGGGAGATTTCTTTTAAAATCGAATTAGTACCGGGAACGACACCGATATCCAAGACCCCTTATAGGATGGCTCCAATTGAATTGAAGAAGCTACAGACGTAGTTAAAGGAGTTGTTGGATAGAGGTTTCATTCGACCAAGCTATTCGCGTTGGGGAGCTCCAGTTCTATTCGTGAAGAAGAAGGATGGAACCCTACGAATGTGCATAGACTACAGAGAGCTGAATAAAGCCACCATTAGGAATAAGTACCCACTACCTAGGATCGACGATTTATTTGATCAACTGAAGGGAGCCTCAGTCTTTTCAAAGATTGATCTACGTTCTGGGTATCATCAGCTGAGAATTAAAGATAGAGATGTAACGAAGACGGCGTTCAGAACGAGATACTGATACTATGAATTTCTGGTGTTGCCGTTTGGATTGACGAATGCCCCAGCTGCTTTCATGGATTTGATGAACCGAGTCTTCAAGAAATTTTTAGATAAGTTTGTCATTGTATTTATTGATGACATCCTTATTTATTCGAAGGCCCGAGAAGACCATGAAGAACATCTGCGATGGGTACTACAAACACTCAGAGATCACCAGCTGTATGCCAAATTTCAAAGTGTGGATTTTGGTTAGATCAAGTTCATTTCCTAGGACACAAGTTGTCTAAGGATAGAATTTCTGTTGACTCTACAAAGATTGAAGTTGTTAGCAAGTGGCCTATCCCGAAAAACGTTACTGAAATTCGTAGTTTTCTGGATTTAGCCGGATACTACAGGCGTTTTGTGGAAGGATTTGCTAGGCTTGCTGAATCTCTTACGACGCTAACCAGAAAAGAAAAGAAATACGAGTGGACAGCAGCATGCGAAGAAAGCTTCCAAGAATTAAAGAAAAGATTAACAAGTGCACCTATCCTTACCATTCCTACTGACGGGGAAAGATTCGACATCTACAGCGATGCTTCAAAAGAAGGATTAGGCGGGAAATTTTACTGTTCTCAAAAAGCGTGTATAGTGTATGCACAATATTAAGAAAAAGGTCAAGACAACATTTTCTCGACCTGAAACTGATATATTTGGAATCAGGACGCTCAAATTAGTCAATTGCAGCACAAAACAGAAATTTCAACTGGGAATGCAAAAAATACGCAGTATCGAAAAATGGTCAAGATGACCTCAGATGAAAATAAAACTGATAAATTTGGATTCAGTACGTCCAAATTAGTCAGGATAGCCCAAGTTAAAAATTTTGGATAGGAGAGTATAAATAGGAAAGCTTGGGGGTTAAATTTAAAAATTCCCTATAAATTCCAAAAATTTGAAATTCTACCCCCAAAATTCTCTCAAATGTGAACAGTGATCTATTTTCATATACGACCTCTGTTCACGACACCGCCGGCACCGTTGGAAAGCTCTCGCCAAGCTGAGTCCAACGGTGGGTCGACGCAACGGAGCAGCTGCCGGAGCAAGCCGCACGCGCCACCCGAAGCTCGCCAAAGCCGTGAATTTCAAACGGCCGATTCTCCGCCGTCCGGCCACCGTTTGCCACGAAACCGGTCCCAAAAGGTTCGTGGTGAAGAGTACTACAAAACACATGTGGTGGTTCATAGCAACAACCGCCGTATCATGCCGACGAAGCTTCAAGAAATCCACCGTCGCCACCGTGGGAGCCACCGTCGATTTTCGTTGATTCCGACCAAATTAAAGAGAGCCACGGGTGCAGAAATGGTCGTGGGGTTGTGGGGAGCAAAAGCCCTCAACCAATTTCAGGAAAAAAGTCCAGCACGGTGGAGTTCCACCGTCGCCGTCGTGGCCATGGCTTTAGAGGGGATTTTCCGGCGATAGGGGCCTCCAAACATGATATTAAGGCCACCAATGGATTTCTCTCGTCGAGCTCTTCAAGATGGGCTACTCACTTGCCACCGTCACCGCGGTCAACCACCGGTCAATAGCGAGTCAACGCTGACCGTTGACTAAATTTTGAAGATTGGCCCATTGACCTATTTTTAATGTTCCGGACGCATCCACAGAGTTAGATTTGCAAAACGGAACTCCAGATGCAAAAAACAAAAGAATAAAGTTTGTGCGATCGAGACCGAACGGTATTTTCGGTATAATCTCGACCACTCTTGTTCCTAAATTTATTAATTGAGATGAATGTATGTTAATGTGATGTATTGATATGAGAAATTGTAAAAGAAAGAAAGAAAAATGAATGAAATAGCATATATGAAAAAGTATGAAAATGTGTAAATTTTACGTAAAAAGTGTGTAACTTTTACGTAAAATTAGGCATCTGGTATAGTACGTAATAAATTAGATGAGATTAGATGATTTTGAGGCGTTTCCTAAACGCCGGGAGCCTAAAAATTAAGAGGAAATGCTGCCGAATTTTTTAAAATGGCATAAAGGGCATTTCTGGAAATAAAAGTTAAAAATGTGATCGGGCAGGTAGACCCGAGCCCCTTATGAATTTAAAATGAAAAATGGAAAAAATGGATGTTTTGAGAATTTATAAAACGACCTTTGTGGCCTGAAATGCAACAACCGAGATTTTCTAACCGTTCTCGGGATCATTGTTGCAACACCCCGCCTCGCGCGGGCCTGTCACTTGACATCTATTCTTACTTCTACTATTTGTTCTTTTCATATTGATATAAAAAGATGCGGAAATTTTTTTTTTTTTTTTTTACATACTTACACTTACTCTCTTTCTCTCTTTCTATCTGACGGATTAAACATAGCGGGTCCATAACTTTTGACATGACATTCGCAACCTATTCCACCAGTCCCGTATCTCAATAAACACAAATGGCAGGTTGTTTAACTTTGTTACCTGCACACGAACAAACTGGTGAGCTAAATGCCCAGTAAGTTCAAACGTAAAAACATAAATCATAAAACAGTATATTATACTGTTATTTTCTATCATATAAACTTATATACTATCTGTAGTATATAACTACTAAAAACATATCGTGCATTAACACAAATAATCACATAATTTGTGACACTAGTAGTATTCTATAAAATTAGAATAACTATAAACATACCAACTGTAATAACAGTGGTGCATACTCGGATGTAACTCATGCCATCTCTTTAAACTTTACTCTGATGTAATGACAAATAATCACATAAATTGTGATAGCTATTAGTATTCTATAAAATAAGAATAACTATAAATATACCAACTGTAATAACAGTGGTATCCTTTGATGTCACCCATGACATCTCTTAAACTTTACCCTGATGTCTTAACATAACATCACATATAGGGTTAGCACAAACATCACATCATGTGGTAGTGCTCATATTATACCCAATTATTCTTTTCTTCATATTTCTCATTCTTTCTTTCATTACATCATTCATTGCTTTTAGTTTATGGGCCTTGCACCCTTCACACTATATGGGCCTCGCGCCCTATATATCATGTGCCTCGTGCCCGTTAAACTATATGGGCCTCGCGCCCTATATATCATGGGCCTCGTGCCCGTTAAACTATATGGGCCTCGTGCCCGTAGTGCTATATCTTTAATAATTAGCACAGCATGTAATGTATATATATATATATACAAATGCACATAACATATAAGTTAGCGTAAAACATTGCAATCAAACACAACAATTATGTCTTAAGTGTTTTATACTCAGTTTTTCGATTTATTCTGTTCATTTATTATCTTATTTGTACTTTAACTCTGTATGGGCCCGTTTTGATCGTACCGAAAAGGGTGCTGTAGAGGGGCCTGGGAGCTACCCTGGCTCTCCCTCATCTGTGCTATGTTTTCTGCTTTAATAATGAAATAACCTCCCCTCGCGAGAGGCCGGTACGCCAAAACATTAGGTTTTCATTACCCTGTTGTTTAATGTTCAAGTGTACATATGATAACATCTTTACTGTGCAGTCATAATGACTGTAAACATCACATATTAATACTGTGATTAATCAAACATTAATACTGCTCTACGATTATAACGTAGTAACTGGAATCATAAAAATGGAATCCAGTAAGTTTGGAACCTCTTGTCCAAACTTGTCACATAAATAGAACAGTACATAAATTATACTTAATTTATTTATTCTTATTATTTTCATCGTTTCTTTAAAACGATACCTCACACTCTTGGGAGGTTGCCTCATTAAACATAAGGCATGCAAATACTCAATACAATCATGACAGTTTAAAACGATACCTCAAACTCTTGGGAGGTTGCCTCATTAATTATAAGGCATACAAATACTCAATGAAATCATGACAATATAAAGAATCAGATTCTCGTGAATCTGAAACAATTGTAATAATAGTATAAATTACACAGTCATATTATAAACCATATAGTCTAATACACAACTATACCAATAGTTGTGCACCTGTCATTAATCACAAATCAAACAATTATATAGTTTAGGGGAAAATATATTTTTCCACCTAAACATAACCATATCAATTTGTTCGTGCACAGACAATTAAATGTCTGAACTTACCTCAATTCTGCTAACATCAGCTTTCTGTGGTTCCTCGACAGTCCATCATCACTGTCCCGTTAAACTCCTATAACCGAAAAATTAACGGTTATTTAAAATCTTTATTTCATATATAAAACTTTATAAAACGTAAAAATACTACGTTTTATTTCTTAATAAAGAACTTAGGAGCTTAACATTTCATTTTTAACTTTTCTGTAAACTTTTGGTAAAATTACCATTTTGCCCCAATCGAAACTTTTCTCTTTTTTCATGCTTAACTCTTGATTTTGGCCGTTAAAACTTTAATTAAAGCCTTAGGATTATGTTCTAGGTTTTAACGACTCTTTTTCTAACTTTTTGAAATTTTTGGTCAAAATGACCGTTTTGCCCCTGACGGGTCTTTAAATCTTAACCTTCTCGTTTTAAATGCTTAGACTGAATTTTCTAAGCTCAAAAATCTTCCATTTGACTTTTAAAAACTTGCCGGACCTTTTCCAGGTTAATTTCTATAATTTTCACAATTTTTACTATTCCCGGCCCTCGGGAAGTTCTATTCCGACATAAAAGTCGGTTTCTTGCTTTTCTTAAATTTCAGGCCTCGAAAGTCGTTTTACAATTCTTAAAACATCAATTTTCCATTTTTCATTTTAAATTCATAAGGGTCTCGGGTTTACCTGCCCGATCACATTTTTAAACCCTTATTTCTAGAAATGCCCTTTACGCCATTTTAAAATTTTCGGCAGCATTTCCTCTTAATTTTTTAGGCTTCCGGCGTTTAGGAAACGCCTCAAAACCATCTAACCTTGTCTGATCTATCACGTACTATACCAGAGGCCTAATTTTACGTAAAAGTTACACACTTTTTACGTAAAATTTACACATTTTCATACTTTTTCATATCTGCTATTTCATCCATTTTTCTTTCTTTCTTTTACAATTTCTCATATCAACACATCACATTAACATACATTCATCTCAATTAATAAATTGAGGAACAAGTGTGGTCGAGATTATACCGAAAATGCCGTTCAGTCTCGATCGCACAAACTTTATTCTTTCGTTCTTTGCATCTGGAGTTCCGTTTTACAAATCCGACTTCGCAGATGCGTCCGGAACATCGAAAATAGGCCAATGGGCCAATCTTCAAAATTTGGTCAACGGTCGCCGTTGACCGCCGTTGACCGGCGGTTGACGGCGGCGACGGTGGCAAATGAGTAGCCCATCTTGAAGAGCTCGACGAGAGGAATCCATTGGTAGCCTCAATTTCATGTTTGGAGGTCCCTATCATCGGAAAATCCCCCCGAAAGCCACGGTCACGGCGGCGACGGTGGAACTCCGTCGTGCCGGACTTTTTCCCCGAAATTGGTTGAGGGCTTTTGGTCCCCACAACCCCACGACCATTTCTGCACCGGTGGCTCTCCTCAATTTGGCTGGAATCGGCGAAAATCGACGGTGGATCCCACGGTGGCAACGGTGGAATTCTCGAAACTCGGTCGGCACGATACGGCGATTGTTGCCGTGAACCACCACATGGGTTTTGTAGTACTCTTCACCACGAACCTTTTGGGACCGGTTTCGTGGCAAACGGTGGCCGGACGGCGGAGATACGGCCGTTTGAATTTAACGGCTCCGGCGAGCTTCGGGCGGCGCGTGCGGCTTGCTCCGGAGGCTGCTCCGTCGCGTCGACCCACCGTTGGACTCAGCTCGGCGAGAGCTTTCCGATGGTGCCGGCGGTGTCGTGAACGGATGTCGTATGTGAAAGTTGGTCACTGTTCACATTTGAGAGAATTTGGGGGTAGAATTTCGAATTTTTGGGAATTTATGAGGAATTTGTGAATTTAACCCCCAAGATTTCCTATTTATACTCTTTTCCCCAAAATTTTTAACTTGGGCTATCCTGACTAATTTGGACGTGCTGAATCCAAATTTATCAGTTTTATCTTAATCCGAGTTCATCTCGACCAGTTTTCGGTATTGCGTATTTTTCGCATACCCGGTCAAACTTTCTGTTTTGTGCTCAATTGACTAATTTGAGCATCCTGATTCCAAATATATCAGTTTCAGGTCGAGAAAATGTCGTCTTGACCCTTTTCTCGATACTGTACATACGATATACACATTTCCCGAAAACAGTAAAATTTTTCCGGCTGTTACAATTGTATAGTGAAAATTTATATATATTAGTGTGACGAAAATATATAAATTTTACTCTAATGATGATTTATTAGAGTTGATAAATGCTTTATGGCTATAGATGTAACAATTTTCGAATCGAAACGCCTCAAATAGTGCATTTCGGTATCGAAAAACATAATTCTACTGAGACTTAAAATGTGGCAAACATAGACCCCAGATGGAAAATAATGAAATATTTAGGGTTTATGGAGGGTTTTAAATGATATAAATACATCGAAAGGCTCTAATAGCATTTCGAGAGGTAAACTGCGAAATTTGGCCAATATAGCTTTTCGGTCAAAATTTCGACAGGTGAAAATTATACTATAATTAAAGAAAAACCTATACTGTATAAACAAATAATTTTTTTTATTAATATAAGAATCAATGGATGAGATCAAATCATCATTTTTGATCCAAAGGTTATCAAAAATAAGGAAATTTTAGAATTTTTTTCAAAATCCAATTAAGAAAGAAATTTTGCATTAAATGCAATGCTTAGCTGCTCATGCACGTGGAAGAGAGGGGGAGAAACAGTTGTATTTCAGTTGAAAAGGTTCCAAAAATTTTTCCAAAATTCCCCCAAGAAATTTTCATTTTGACCCCAAAATTTTCAAAAATTACAAAAAGGCCCCTAAGGATTTGTATAAACTTTTTACTCTGATTTCTCACGTCCCCCACAGCAGAAAATCACCATTTCCCTGTTCTTCTTCTTCTCCCACGTTCCCACACTCACAAAAAAAACTTCCAAAATTTCAAAAGTTGCAAAGTTTGATGAAAAAGTGTGAGAAAACTTCAACTTGAGGAGTCTTCACCTAAAAGCTCAAGTAAGTTCTTTAAAATTCTGTTTTAATGCTTGTTTTTAAGTGTTTTTGTGTTTATGGGAATAGTGGAACAAAATGGGTTTAGAATGGTTTGGAGTGTTTTGATGAAATTCATGTGGAAAAACATGTTTTGAGCTTGTTTTTGAAGTATTTGTGGGGTTAGTTTTTTAAAACAAATGTGTTGCATGGGGGAGGGAAATTTGACGTGAAAAAGAGGGTGAAAACCCTTATGGAATAGTGATGAATATGTGTTGTGAATTAGAAAGGGAAATGATGTTGTATATGAGTGTTGAAAGGAAGAAAGACAAAGAGGAAATTTAGGGTTGTGAGTAAAACCCTAATTTTGGAAATATTGATATGCCTTGTATATGAGAATTGTTATGTACTGGGATTTTGAGTAGGTTTATAATGAAAACTTTGTTCAATAACGAGATTTAAGCTGTTTTGGCACAGTGGGAAAATAAGAATTTAAGCCGTTATAATGCCGAAATTTTCGGACTTATAACCAAGGCTAAGGGTTTAAGGATGACAATGTATAGACGAAATATTTAAATGTTCTAGTGTTGACATATAAACATTTCACTGAATGTTGAACTGTTTCATTATAGGGCAACGACTGAAAACTAAGGAAAGGAAACAGTAGCAGATTTCTGGTAAGTTCTGGCATTTAAATGTCTGGACTTGAACAACTGGAACCCTATGTTATTTTTGAATTTCAATTTATGAATAGCCTAAATTCTTTGGCTAGAAAAGTTATATGTTGTTGTGAACTCGTTAAAACGCCTAAAATGGCGGGTATATGAGTGTGCACTGATGTGTTATGTGTATATGATTATGTTTCATGGATTTTGACCCTAGAATGCTTTAATCATGTTTTAGGGTTGATTGTATGTGTGAGAAATGGCTTTGGTGTCAAAATGTGTTTAAAAACCTATTTTAGCCGGAGCCAAGCGTTAAGCGCTGGCCAAAGAGTGCCCTGGCGCTGAGCTCTCGGCCAAAATTTGGTGTTAAAAACTCAGTAGGAGCGCCAGGCGCTAGAGTAAGAGCGCCAGGCGCTAGTGTAAAAATTGGTGAAAACGCCAGGCGCTAGGGTATGAGCGCCAGACGCTAGTGTAAAAATTGATAGAAGCACCAGGCTCTAGGGTATGAGTGCCAGGCGCTAGGGTAAATATCTAGTAGGAGTGCCAGGCTCTAGGGTATGAGTGCCAGGCACTAGTGTAAAAATTAGCAGGAGCGCCAGGCGCTAGTGTAAAGTTGTCTGAAGTGCCCGGCGCTAGGGTAGGAGCGCTAGGCGCTTGCCCCAGATTTCAAAAGCCCCAAGCGCTGAAAGGAGAGCGCTGAAACGCTGAAGTCTCTGTCCTAAGTTTTGCAGAAAAATGAGATGAAGGGCCAGGCGCTCGAGGATGAGTGCCAAGTGCTCCAACTGTTCCAAAAATGTATAATTAAAGTTTTGTGCCTCATTGTCAGTTCCAATCACGCCCCAATGTTTAAGTGCATGGAGGATGAGTTTTAAACAGTATTTTTGGACTGAATAGGCATAACATTGGGTACATTAATTATGAATATGTACACTGTAACAGTTAATACATCATAGTAAATAACATCGCACAGTAAACAACAGGGTAATGAAAAACCTAATATTTTGGCGTACCAGCCTCTCGCGAGGGGAGGTTACCTTATGTCGAAGTAAAAGACATACCATAGATGAGGGAGAGTCAGGGTCGCTCCCAGGCCTCTCTTACAGCGCGCACAAGGTACGACCAAAACGGGCCCATAGATATAGTAAATGAACAATGCAAATGTAAATTGAGCATAATGAACCCCATGCATATTTGTTGAGTTGCATTGTGATGTTTTATTGTATTAAATGTTATGTCTGAACTTACTGGGCATGTAGCTCACCAGTTTGTTCGTGTTCAGGTAATCGAGGTAAACAACCTGTAACCTGAGCCACAGTGTATGGATTGGACTGCAGGAATGAAGTGCCAGTGTCATGATAAAGGTTATGGACCTGCCAGGCTAATTCCGCAAAGAAGAAAGAAAAGGAAAGCGAAAACTACAATTGTATGATATTGTATAAAGTACACTGCTATGTTTAATTTTAAACTATTTCTAATATAGTATGACGTTATTATATGCAAGTAATACGAAATAGTTTCTAACTATACTAATTTAGTTTTGGGAAGTTGTAATACTACGTATATCGATGGTTTAAAAAAAAAATTTTTCCGCAATCCATTATGTTATGATTTGAAAAAGAAGAAGTAAAGTAGCAGAGTTTTCAAGTGGCGTCTCCCGCACGAGGCGAGGGGTGTCACAAATGGTATCAGAGCGACGGTTCTCTATAACCTGTTATGACATTGCGAGTATTTCTTTCTGTGCAGTTCAAGTAAGTCAATGTTTCATTGTTTTGTTACTCTAAATTTCATACGTGATGCATGAATAATAGGATTTGAAAATGAGTAACCGACCAGATTCCCGAACAATTGGGACAAGACCTGTTATTCGACTCCGAATGATAAGAATGCCGAAAATGACTCCTTCCACTGCAGACGTACCATCGTCATCATCACCACCTATGGCTCCAACGTTTACAGAGGGCCGAAATTTTGTTTTGAAAGCAAAGAATTTTAGGATGCATCTGTCAGATATAGTAGTGTCTTATGCAGCTCGTTTTCAGGATGAGATTATTTTGAGTAGCCCTTGGCCAGCTCTGACCAAAGAGGAGCAGTGTGCAATGTTCTGGAGAGGGTTAACTCACGAATTGAAGCTTCGAACGGTCCCTACACTCGACGACACATTAGAGCAATATATTATTTCAGTGAGAGAGGTAGAAAGAAAAATGTTAATAACAAAATATGATCGGATAATGAGAGATCATGATCCCCGCGGTGACGTATCCTCCAGACTTGATGAACCACCACCAGTGAAGGAGAATGATGATGTGAGGTCCTCAGGTGAATCATGTATTGCAGGTCCCGTCTATGTAATTAGTGACTCGACCAATGAAAATGAGGATGACAGTGAAGAAGATCCAGAGGAATTTCCTTTGGACAGTGATGAAGATAGAAGCGATACCTCATAAGTTGTTGCTATTAACTTATGTGTATGTAAATACAGGTTTTGTATATCAATGTAAAAAGGGTCTAATTTTAGGAAATTGACTGGAATATGTATAAGTGCTTGACGTGAATTATCTATATATGACTGCAAAATATGTTTATAATATGATCGCTTATTTATGACTAAGTGATTGCATATTTTGTTATGATTTCATTAGTTAATGAAATTATTTATAAATAATGATAAATGAAAAGAGAGAATTAATGATATTTCTCTCAATATCGATACTGAATCGTTTGATCTTTGTTGATAGATCTAAAAGAATGAAATGGCACGAAGGGGAGTCCAACCCCCTAGACGTGGTAGACCTCCCACCCTGACTGAAAGGGTGACCGAATTGGAAGCCTTATTGGCAACCCAAATACAAGAGAATCAAGCACTAAGAGATCAACTAAATCAGATACATTGCGAACGCGCTGAAAGGGAAGCTTCACCTCCACCCCTGGCACCAGAAGCTCCTATAGCTCTGGAAGTTGAACCTAATTCCCCGGCAGCCTCAGTTTCGTGGGAAAGAATTCCGGAACCACAAGTTATCGTCCCACAAGAACCTTTATATGAAAGGTTTCGACGTATGAGACCACCAGAGTTTGATGGATTTTTAGATCTGTTAGAAGCAGAAGAGTGGCTATCATCCTTTCAAAGGATCATAAATTTTATGAATTTGACCGATAGGGAAAAAGTCTTCTGTGCTTCATACGTACTGAACAGAAATGCACGGTACTGGTGGGAAACGGTTTGTTTGAGAAGAGATGAGAGTCAAATGACATGGAATGATTTTGTAGAGGAATTTAATCAAAAATACTACGACCTTACTGCTCTCGGACCACAACAGAGAGAGTTCGAGAATTTGAAGTGTAACAACCGGGAAAATTCACATTTTTCAGAAAATAAATACACAATGAATTTAAGCATTAAAATGTGAAATTAAGTGATTTAATATTGTTTAGAACTAAAATAAAATGTTCTAACAATGTTAAAGGATGAAAAATGAGTAATAGTGATATTATGTGTGTGCACGTGTGTGCCACTCACAGTATCAGAAAGTAGGTCAAGATGATATTATCTTGACATAAAACTGATAAATCTGGGTTCAGCACACCGAAATTAGTCAGGATAGCCTATCAGCACGCTCAAATTTGATAATTGAGCACAAGGGTAATTTTTGACCGAAAATTCACAATATCAGAATTTGGTCAAAATGACCTCAGATGAAAATAAAACTGATATATTCGGATTCAGGACGCCGAAATTAGTCAGGATAGCCCGTGTTGAAATTTTGGGCGAAAAAGTATATAAAGAGTGGGAAAAAGTGGAATTTTCTCATTTGCCCATGTGTATTCTCTTTCCTCATTTCTCTTTCTCTCTCTACCCCATTGATGAATAGTAACCGACCACCGGAAACAGTGTCCGTTTTCGACACCGCCGGCACCGTTGGTAAGCTCTCGCCGAGCTGAGTTCAACGGTGTGCCGAGTCGACGGAACCGACGCTGGAGGAGAGCGCACGCGCCGCCCGAAGCCGCCGGCCACCGGAAAATTCGCGACGCCGTATCTCCGCCGTCCGACGTCCGATCAAGCTGAAACCGGTCTCAAAAGACTCGTGGTGAAGAGTACTACAAAACCCATATGGTGGATCGCCTCAACACCGACGGAATCGCGCCGCCCAACTCCGCCCGTCGCCGTCACCGTCGCCGCCGTGAAACTCGCCGTTTCCGGCGATGTTGAGCTACACTACCGGTGCAGAAATGGTCGCCGTGAAGAGGGGAGCAAAAGCCCTCAATCAATTTCGAGGAAAAAGTCCGGCACGGTGGAGTTCCACCGTCGCCGCCGTGGCTGTGACTTTCGGGGGGATTTTCCGGCGATTGGGGCCTCCAAATGTGAAATTGAAGCCACCAATGGATTCCTCTCGTCGAGATCTTCAAGATGGACTACCCACTTGCCATCGTCGCCGCCGGTCAACACCGGTCAACGGTCGAAAATGCAAGTTTGGCCCGTTGGCCTATTTTCGAAGTTCCGGACGCATCCGCGGAGTCGGATTTGCAAGACGGTACCTTAAATACGAAGAACGAGGAATTAGGGTTTATGCCGTCGAGACCGGACTGCAATTCGGTATAAATTCTGACCCCTTTACGTTCCGTAATTTAATTGTTTGGGATTGTTATATGATTTTATGATTAGTGGTATGAAAAATGTGGAAAAAGAATGTATGTAAAAAGAAGAAAATGACTGTAATGAAGAAAAATAAAAATATGTGATAATGTAATGATTTTACGTAAACGGTACAAGTTTTACGTAAAATCTAGGCCTCTGGTATAGTACGTGATAGAATTAGATTAGGATAGATGGTTTTCAGGCGTTTCCTAAACGCTGGAACCTCAAAAATTAAGGGGAAACTCTGCCGAAATTTCTAAAAATGGCACCAGGGGTAATATGGGAAACGAGGGGTAAAAATATGATCGGGAAGGGAACCCGAGCCCCCTCGAGGAATTAGGGCAAGGAAAAAGGAATGGGCAGGTTACAATTAGTAAACCGACCCCTTGAAACCCTATAACGTATGGAAAAACATGAAACTGACACTTAGGTCGGAATAGTACTTCCCGAGGGCCGGGAATGTGAAAAATTGGTAAAATGATAAGAATTGATCCGGAAAAGGTCCGATAAGATTTAGAAAGTTAATTAAATGATTTTGGGTTTAGAAAATCCAGCCTAAGCATGAAAATGAAAATGTTAAGGTTAAACGACCCATCAGGGGCAAAATGGTGATTTTGCCCAAAGATACTCAAATTATGGGAAAAGAGCCACAATGACCCTGAAATAGGTGAATGAAGTTTGTAAAAGCCAAAATTGAGGTTTAAGTTATGAAAAATTACGTCAAGGGCAAAATTGTAATTTTGTCAAAAGTTAGGGGTAAAATCGTAATTTTTCAAAAAGTTGGAGAAAAATTCGAAAAGGGCCATTAAGGTTTAGAAAGCTGTCCTAAGGCTATAATTAAGGGTTATAAGATCAGAACCAAGCTTTTTAATAAAATAAAAGCTATAAATGAAAATGTGATTAACGGACAAAACTTGTCTGTAGGAACCCAATCCAGAAGCGACGAAGGACATCAATGGATCCTAAGGAAAGGATAAGCACGCTATGAGTAAGTTCAGACATTTACCCGTCTGCAACTATGAACAAGCTTATAGTATTATATGTTTTGTATGTATATGTCATGATGTGATTTATGATGATGCTATAGTAAATGCTATAGCAATGCTATGATGATGTTAAAAGATATGTTTTAATAATTAATTTATAAAAATATATATATATAAATATATGTATATATTGAATTTACGAAGGAAAGGTATCATAAAAGCTTTATGAGAGCAACGATGTGATAAAGAGGGATAAAGGAATGGAAAGAGTAAGAATGAGAATATTATGATAGAATGCATAGGAAAGAGATGAGATATGAAAGGAAAGAATAGGTGTTTATGAAAAGTTTTATGGAAATTAAGTTATGATTGATAGAGCAATTATGATCGGTGAGGAAAAGAATTTAGAAATTGATGTTTTATGAGGACGAAAGAATAGATGTTTTATAAAAAAATGATATGAAAGCAAAGAGTTAGACAAGAAAGAAAAACAATGATAGGTTATGATAAAAGGTATGATGAATGTTTTATGAAAAATGATATGAAAGCAAAGAGTTAGACAAGAAAGAAAAACAATGATAGGTTATGATGAAAGGTATGATGAAAGGATTAGAACATAACGATAAGATGTGATTGATGGAATAGAACGATAGGCTATGATCGATAGGCTATGATTGATGGAATGATGCAAATGATAAGACGAACAAAGAATAATTGTCTACACGTAACAAAACATGTTTTTTGTTTGTTATGATGTGATGTAATGTGATGTGATGTTATATAAGTAATATGTGCTATATGTGCTATGTTTTTGAAAGAAAAAGATGTTCAACGAAAAATCAATATAAGGAAAAATAAAAGCCTACAAGATAATAAGACTGAAAACTTAAGTTGTTGGCGTACCGGTCTCCCTACAAGGTCGAGACTTCCGGTCTATATCCTCCGCGTAGATGTGGCGCTACCCCTAAGGTGGTAGATTATAGGTTGGACCAGCCCCGAAGGTGAGGTTTTATGTGACTGTGAGGTAGGTTGGTGGGTAGCTCCCCCTCCTCCCACTGTCCGCGCGCAACTAGGTACGTCCAACAACGGGCCCAACCAAAGGAAAGTGGAAAGAAAATAAACGAAAGAAGAGTGAAAAGAAAAGAAAAGAAAAGAAAGGAAAAGAGCGTGAAAAGAAAAGAAAGGAAAAGAGCGTGAAAAGAAAAGAAAAGAGAGTGCGTGAAAAGAAAAGAAAAGAAAAGAGTGTGAAAAGAAAAGAAAAGAGAGTGCGTGAGAAAAAAAAAAAACAAGGAAAAAGAGAGTGGAAAGAAAAGAAAAAAAAATGATACGAAAAGAAAAGAAAAGAAACGAACGATATGAAAGAACAACACAAGGAAATCAATGAAAAATAATAAAACGAAGTTAAAAGAACATGATAGAATTATATATGTGATGTGATGTGTTTGATGTTATATGTATGGAATGAGACGTTTTTACGTGATGTTGTGCTAGTGTATATGTTACTAGCTTTAAGATATAAAATGTTAAGAGATGATGATGAAGCGATAGAAAAGTTATAAAGGTTTAGAACAGAAAGTTAAGAAATGATAGGAATGAAAAGCAAAGAAATGAAAAGATTGGATTAGAATGATAAGAGATGATCGATAGAATGATAAGAACGATGAACGAAGAGATAAACGAGCATGATGAAGCTCATATTTTATGTTATGTTTTGAGGATATGTATAAATGATGTATATGATGTGTATATACGTGATGTCACCTATTCTAGTAATAATATATATTACTAGTATTTATAAGTTAATGAATGTATGTTTGAACTTACTGAGCATCTAGCTCATTAGTTGTTTATATGTTGCAGGTAAGCAACGTGTTTATTTAAAGTAATATGATGGATAACGGACGGATCTGCACGTGCCAAGGGACTGGGCGAGAGTATGGTACTACCATGAGTCTTTCGCTGAGCGTTCAAAAAGGAAGATGAAAGAAAGAAAGTTATGATATATGTGTTATAAGAGTATGATAGAGATAGGTATAGTATGTAAGTAAAAAAATAAAAAAAAAATTTGCTATAGAAATTGCTTCCGCTATAAGATGAGAACGTTAAGAATGGAAAGTTAAGTTAAGTAAGAGGATGACAACCCACGAGGTTGCCAGCCATCGTGGTCGGCGTCAGAGCTCGACTGGTTGGTATGGTAACGTACGTGGGGGGTCGCCACATGAAGCAAGGAAACCTGACAGTGATGGAAGTATGCCGCAAGTTCGATCGGCTGTCGAGATTATGTCCATATATGATCCCTACTGAAGGGGATCGCATTCGAAAGATGATTGGGACATTTCGACCAGAAATCGCCGTAATGGTCGATAGTGCAGCATCTCCACCAACGTCAGTGGCTGAATGCGTCTCT
Organism: Antiaris toxicaria; assembly: GCA_035233585.1. Lineage (NCBI taxonomy): Eukaryota > Viridiplantae > Streptophyta > Magnoliopsida > Rosales > Moraceae > Antiaris > Antiaris toxicaria. Next base: position 8,794,855 of record CP141155.1, read on the forward strand.
AGAGCTTTGAAAGCTGAATTTCACCTGACAAGAGCCAAAGAAGAGTGGGCTCAAGTATGAGAGGCTCGGAAAAATGAGAGACAACAATTGAGACAAGGTCAAGGTAGAAATCAAGCACCACAGGGAAATCGCCCCAACCAGCCTTCAAAACCCGAACAAGGAGGTGGACAGAGGCCTCAGAATTTCAATAAAAGAAAAGAGAATTTTAGGGGTAACAGGAACCAGCAACAGAAGAACGTAGCAAATGCTGGTCCCAGTGCATCAGGCCCTGTGAGCACACCCAATTGTCCTACGTGTGGAAAGAAACACTTGGGAGAATGCAGATTAGGCCGAAACGTTTGTTACTACTGTGGCAAAGAAGGCCATTATGCAAGAAATTGCCCGAGAAACCGGCAGAATCAAGCTAACACGATTCCTCAGCGACTGCCAAATCCTCATATGCACGCTATTGCAGCAAAGGCAGAAACGTCATTACGACAATAGGAGCAAATTGAAAAGGCACCTCCAACTAACGCACGAGTGATGGCCTATACAAAAGAGGATGCAGAAGCTGGCACATCCACTGTTGTTACAGGTCAAATTTCTATCGCTCAACACTCGGCATATGCTTTATTTGATTCGGGTGCTTCACATTCATTTGCATCACAAGAATTTACCGCCAGGTTAGAGCTTGCTAAGGATAGAATTGGAATGACCTTTAGGACTATGTTGCCTTTGGGTGAAGTGTTGTTGTTAGATTACTGGTTACAACATGTGCCAGTAATTGTGGCAGATAGAGAGCTTTTTCTTAACTTAATTGTGATAAGGATAGCGGATTACAATGTAATCCTAGGAATGGATTTCCTGGGAAAGTATCAGGCTACGATCGACTGCCGCCATCGAAGGATAATCTTTCGACCAAATGGAGAAGAAAGCATTGAATACGTTGCTTCACCTCCCAAGCCATCGAAGATCATGATTAATTCAATGAAGGCTCACAAGCTGATAGCTAAAGGATGCGTGGGATATCTAGCATTTGTGACTAATGTGACAAAAGAAGAAAAGTTACAACCAAAGGATATTCCCATAGTTAATGAATTCGTGGATGTATTTCCAGATGAATTACCTGGGTTTCCACCGGAACGGGAGATTTCTTTTGAGATCGAACTAGTACTAGGAACAGCACCGATATCCAAGGCCCCTTATCAGATGGCTCCAGTCGAACTGAAGGAGCTACAGACGTAATTAAAGGAGTTGTTGGATAAAGGTTTCATTCGACCAAGCTATTCGCCCTGGGGAGCTCCAGTTCTATTCGTGAAAAAGAAGGATGGAACTCTACGAATGTGCGTAGACTACAGGGAGCTGAATAAAGCCACCGTCAAGAATAAGTACCCACTACCCAGGATCGACGATTTATTTGATCAACTGAAGGAAGCCTCAGTCTTTTTGAAGATTGATCTATGTTCTAGGTATCATCAGCTGAGGATTAAAGATAGTGATGTAACAAAGATGGCGTTTAGAACGAGATACGGACACTATGAATTTCTGGTGTTGCCGTTTGGATTGACGAATGCCCCAGCTGTTTTCATGGATTTGATGAACCGAGTCTTCAAGAAATTTTTAAATAAGTTTGTCATTGTATTTATTGATGACATCCTTATTTATTCGAAGACCCGGGAAGACCATGAAGAACATTTGCGATGGGTACTACAAACACTCAGAGATCACCAGCTATATACCAAATTTTCAAAGTGTGAATTTTGGTTAGATCAAGTTCATTTCCTAGGACACAAAGTGTCTAAGGATGGAATTTCTGTTGACTCCACAAAAATTGAAGCTGCTAGCAAGTGGCCTATCCTGAAAAACGTTACTGAAATTCTTAGTTTTTTGGGATTAGCCGGATACTACAGGCGTTTTCTGGAGGGATTCGCTAGGCTTGCTGAACCTCTTATGGCGTTAACTAGAAAAGAAAAGAAGTACGAGTAGACAATATCATGTGAAGAAAGCTTCTAAGAATTAAAGAGGAGATTAACAAGCGCATCTATCCTTGCCATTCCTACTGACGGGAAAAGATTCGACATCTACAGCGATGCTTCGAAAGAAGGATTAGGAGCGGTATTGATGCAAAACGGGAGAGTTATAGCTTATGCTTCACGAAAACTAAAGAATCATGAGAAGAATTATCCAACTCATGATTTGGAACTAGCTGCGGTCGTGTTTACATTAAAGATTTGGAGGCATTATCTTTATGGGGTTCAGTGTCAAATTTTCATAGATCACAAGAGCCTGAAATACTTCTTTACTCAAAAGAGTTGAACATGAGATAGCGACGATAGCTAGAACTTGTAAAAGATTACGATTGTGAGATCTTATATCATCCAGGGAAGGCGAATCGAGTTACTGACGCACTGAGTCGCAAATCAACATCGGTACAGCAATTACCTATCGATGGATTGTCCAAGCTACTACAAAGGGAGATTAATTCGTTAGAAATAGAATTGATTTTCGAAAGCTTGGCTATGCTACAATTGAAACCAACACCGTATGATAGGATTAAGGAGGCTCAGAGACAAGATGTATAGCTAGAAGAGATGAGAGACTGAGTTAACAAAGGAGAAGAAATTGACTTCGGCATCGAAACAGATGGAATGCTGTTGATGAAAGGAAGAATTTGCATACCTACCAATAAAGAATTAAAGGAGCAAATTATGAAAGAAGCCCATCAGACACCTTATTCTGTTCATCCATGAGCCACCAAAATGTATCATGATTTAAGATTACAATTTTGGTGGAAGAGAAAGAAGAATGATATTGCCGAGTTTGTTAGTCGATGTCTAACATGCCAGAGAGTTAAAGTAGAGCACAAGCACCCAGGCGGGAAATTAGAACCTCTAGATATTCCAGAGTGGAAATGGGAGCATATTACCATGGATTTAGTGGTAGGGCTACCCAAGACAAGAGGAGGTTATGATGCTATATGGGTGATAGTAGATCGACTGACGAAAACAACTGATTCATAGCGGTAAAAATGACATTCACATTGGAGAAATTCACAAGCTTATACGTTGCTAATGTGATTAGATTACATGGAGTTCCAAGATCCATTGTATCTGATCGAGATGGCCATTTTACCTCCAAATTCTGGAAGTGTGTACAACAAGAGATGGGCACAGAATTGAAGTTTAGCACGGCTTTTCATCCTCAAACGGATGGACAATCTGAGTGAACCATTCAGATTTTAGAGGATATGTTACGAGCTTGTGTCATGGATTTCAAAGAAGTATGGAATGAGAAACTGTCGTTGATCGAGTTCTCCTACAACAACAGTTATCAAGCTTCGATTGGAATGGCACCCTATGAAGCTCTTTATGGCAGGAAGTGCACGTCCCCAATCCATTGGTATGATTTAAAAGAAAAGCAACTGCATAAAACTGATTTTGTTCAAGAGACTTCAGAAGCAGTTGAAAAGATACAGAAACGAATGAAAACAGCCCAAAGTCGACAGAAGAGTTATGCCAACAAACGACGCAAATTTCTTGAATTTCAAGAAGGCAACTTTGTATTTCTTAAAGTTGCGCCTGTGAAAGGGGTTATGCGTTTTGGAAAGAAGGGCAAACTTAGTCCGGATACATCGGACCATTCGAAGTTATCAAACGGATTAGGAAGGTGGCTTACAGATTAGCATTACCACCTGATTTATCCAAGGTACATGATGTTTTTCATGTTTCTATGTTGCGTAAATATGTACCTGATCCATCGCACATTTTGAGATATGAGCCGATACAAGTACAGAGTGACCTGTCTTATGAGGAAAAGCCTGTTCAAATACTCGTACGAGAAGACAAGGTACTCAGGAACAAGACAATCCCATTAGTCAAAGTGTTGTGGCATAATCACCAAATAGAAGAGGCTACATGGGAAAGAGAAGATGAAATGAGAGCCCTATATCCCCACTTGTTTTAAATTCTCGAGGACGAGAATTCTTTAAGGAGGGAGGGTTGTAACAACCGAGATTTTCTAACCGTTCTCGGGATCATTGTATAGTGAAAATTTATATATATTAGTGTGACGAAAATATATAAATTTTACTCTAATGATGATTTATTAGAGTTGATAAATGCTTTATGGCTATAGATGTAACGATTTTCGAATCGAAACGCCTCAAATAGTGCATTTTGGTATCGAAAAACAAAATTCTACTGAGACTTAAAATGTGGCAAACATAGACCCCAGATGGAAAATAATGAAATATCTAGGGTTTATGAAGGGTTTTAAATGATATAAATATATTGAAAGGATCTAATAGCATTTCGAGAGGTAAACTGCGAAATTTGGCCAGTATAGCTTTTCGATCAAAATTTCGACAGATGAAAATTATACTGTAATTAAAGAAAAACCTATACTGTATAAACAAATAATATTTTCTTATTAATATAAGAATCAATGGATGAGATCAAATCATCATTTTTGATCCAAAGGTTATCAAAAATAAGGAAATTTTAGAATTTCTTTCAAAATCCAATTAAGAAAGAAATTTTGCATTAAATGCAATGCTTAGCTGCTCATGCACATGGAAGAGAGGGGGAGAAACAGCTATATTTCAGCTGAAAAGGTTCCAAAAATTTTGCCAAAATGCCCCCAAGAAATTTTTATTTTGACCCCAAAATTTTCAAAAATTGCAAAAAGGCCCCTAAGGATTTGTATAAAATTTTTCCTCTGATTTCTCACGTCCCCCACAGTAGAAAATCACCATTTCCCTGTTCTTCTTCTTCTCCCACGTTCCCACACTCACAAAAAAAACTTCCAAAATTTCAAAAGTTGCAAAGTTTGAAGAAAAAGTGTGAGAAAACTTCAACTTGAGGAGTCTTCACCTTAAAGCTCAAGTAAGTTCTTCAAAATTCTGTTTTAATGCTTGTTTTTAAGTGTTTTTGTGTTTATGGGAATAGTGGAACAAAATGGGTTTAGAATGGTTTGGAGTGTTTTGATGAAATTCATGTGGAAAAACATGTTTTGAGCTTGTTTTTGAAGTATTTGTGGGGTTAGTTTTTTAAAACAAATGTGTTGCATAGGGGAGGCAAATTTGATGTGAAAAAGAGGGTGAAAACCCTCATGGAATGGTAATGAACATGTATTGTGAAATAGAAAGGGAAATGATGTTGTATGTGAGTGTTGAAAGGAAGAAAGACAAAGAGGAAATTTAGGGTTGTGAGTAAAACCCTAATTTTGGAAATATTGCTATGCCTTGTATATGAGAATTGTTATGTACTGGGATTTTGAGCAGGTTTATAATGAAAACTGTGTTCAATAACGCGATTTAAGCTGTTTTGGCACAGTGGGAAAATAAGAATTTAAGCCGTTATATTGCCAAAATTTTCGGACTTATAACCAAGGCTAAGGGTTTAAGGATGACAATGTATAGACGAAATATTTAAATGTTCTAGTGTTGACCTATAAACATTTCACTGAATGTTGAACTGTTTCATTATAGGGCAACGACTGAAACTAAGGAAAGGAAACAATAGTAGATTTCTGGTAAGTTCTGGCATTTAAATGTCTGGACTTGAACAACTGGAACCCTATGTTATTTTTGAATTTCAATTTATGAATAGCCTAAATTCTTTGGCTAGAAAAGTTATATGTTGTTGTGAACTCGTTAAAACGCCTAAAATGGCGGGTATACGAGTGTGCACTGATGTGTTATGTGTATATGATTATGTTTCATGGATTTTGACCCTAGAATGCTTTAATCATGTTTTAGGGTTGATTGTATGTGTGAGAAATGGCTTTGGTATCAAAATGTGTTTAAAAACCTATTTCAGCCGGAGCCAAGCGTTAAGCGCTGGCCAAAGAGCGCCCCGGCGCTGAGCTCTCGGCCAAAATTTGGTGTTAAAAACTCAGTAGGAGCGCCAGGCGCTAGGGTAAGAGCGTCAGGCGCTAGTGTAAAAATTGGTGAAAGCACCAGGCGCTAGGGTATAAGCGCCAGACGCTAGTGTAAAAATTAATAGAAGCGCCAGGCTCTAGGGTATGAGCGCCAGGCGCTAGGGTAAATATCCAGTAGGAGTGCCAGGCTCTAGGGTATGAGTGCCAGGCACTAGTGTAAAAATCAACAGGAGCGCCAGGCGCTAGTGTAAAGTTGTCTGAAGTGCCAGGCGCTAGGGTATGAGCGCCAGGCGCTTGCCCCGGATTTCAAAAGCGCCAAGCGCTGAAGCACTGAAGTCTTTGTCCTAAGTTTTGTAGAAAAATAAGATGAAGGGCCAGGCGCTCGAGGATGAGTGCCAAGCACTCCAACTGTTTGAAAAATGTATAATTAAAGTTTTGTGCCTCATTGTCAGTTTCAATCATGCCTCAATGTTTAAATGCGTGGAGGAAGAGTTTTAAACAGTATTTTTGGACTGAATAGGCATAACATTGAGTACATTAATTATGAATATGTACACTGGAACAGTTAAGACATCATAGTAAGTAACATTGCACAGTAAACAACAGGGTAATGAAAAACCTAATGTTTTGGCGTACTGGCCTCTCGCGAGGGGAGGTTACCTTATGTCGAAGCAAAAGACATATCATAGATGAGGGAGAGTCAGGGTCGCTCCCAGGCCTCTCTTACAGCGCGCACAAGGTACGACCAAAACGGGCCTATAGATATTGTTAATGAACAATGCAAATGTAAATTGAGCATAATGAACCCCATGCATATTTGTTGAGTTGCATTGTGATGTTTTATTATATTAAATGTTATGTCTGAACTTACTGGGCATGTAGCTCACCAGTTTATTCGTGTTCAGATAATCGAGGTAAACAACCTGTAACCTGAGCCACAGTGTATGGATTGGACTGCAGGAATGAAGTGCCAGTGTCATGATAAAGGTTATGGACCTGCCAGGCTAATTCCGCAAAGAAGAAAGAAAAGGAAAGCAAAAACTACAATTGTATGATATTGCATAAAGTATACTGCTATGTTCAATTTTAAACTATTTCTAATACAGTATGACGTTATTATATGCAAGTAATACGAAATAGTTTCCAACTATAATAATTTAGTTTTGGGAAGTTGTAATACTACGTATATCGATGGTTTAAAAAAAAAAATTTTCGCAATCCATTATGTTATGATTTGAAAAAGAAGAAGTAAAGTAGTTGAGTTTTCAAATGGCGTCTCCCGCACGAGGCGGGGGGTGTCACATGAAATGTAAGAAAAGTAAGAAATCGACTTTTATGTCGGAATAAAACTTCTCGAGGGCCGAGAATAGTAAAAATTGTAAAAAATATAAAAATTAATCTGGAAAAGGTCCAATAAGTTTTTAAAAGTCAAATTGATGATTTTTAAGCTTAGAAAATTCAGTCTAAGCATTTAAAACGAGAAGGTTAAGATTCAAAAACTCGTCAGGGGCAAAACGGTCATTTTGACTAAAAATTTCAGAAAGTTAGAAAAAGAGTCGTTAAAACCTAGAACATAATCCTAAGGCTTTAATTAAAGTTTTAACGGCCAAAATCAAGAGTTAAGCATGAAAAATAAGAAAAGTTCCGCTAGGGGCAAAATGGTAATTTTGCCAAAAAGTTTCCAGAAAAGGTAAAAATGAAATGTTAAACTCCTAAGTTCTTTATTAAGAAATAAAACGTACTATTTTTACGTTTTATAAAGTTTTATATATGAAATAAAGATTTTAAATAACCGTTAATTTTTCAGTTATAGGAGTTCAACGGGACAGTGATGATGGACTGTCAAGGAACCACAGAAAGTTGATATTAGCAGAATTGAGGTAAATTCAGACATTTAATTGTCTATGTACGAACAAATTGATATGGTTATGTTTAGGTGGAAAAATATATTTTCCCCTAAACTATATAATTGTTTGATTTGTGATTGATGATGGGTGCACAACTATTAGTATAGTTGTGTACTAGACTGTATGGTTTATAGTATGATTGTGTAACTTATACTATTGTTACAATTGTTTTAGATTCACGGGAATCTGATTCTTTATACTGTCATTATTGTACTGAATATTTGCATGCCTTATAATTAATGAGGCAACATCCCAAGAGTGTGAGGTATCGTTTTAAAGAAACGATGAAAATAATGAGAATAAATAAATTAAGTATAATTTATTTACTATTCTGTTTATGTGACAGGTTTGGACGAGAGGTTCCAAACTTACTGGATTCCATTTTTATGATTTCAGTTACTACGTTATGATCATAGAGTTGTATTAATATTTGATTAATTACAACATTAAATATATGATGTTTACAGTCTTTATGACTGCACAGGTCTGAGTACAGCTACTGTACTAGACTACGAAAAGTTAATATACTACACAATAAAGATGTTATTGTATGTACACTTAAACATTAAACAACAGGATAATGAAAACCTAATAGTTTTGGCGTACCGACCTCCCGCTAGGTGGAGGTTATTTCATGTCGAAGTAGAAGACATAGCATAGATGAGGGAGAGCCAGGGTAGCTCCCAGGCCCCTCTACAGTGCTCTTTTCGGTATGACCAAAACGGGTCCATACAGAGTTAAAGTACAGATAAGATAATAAATGAACAGAATAAATCGAAAAACTAAGCATAAAACACTTAAGACATAATTATTGTGTTTGATTGCAATGTTTTGCGCTAACTTATATGTTATGTGCATTTGTATATATATATGTTTATAAATTACATGTTGTGCTAATTATTAAAGATATAGCACTACGGGCGCGTTTTAACAGGCGCGAGGCCCATGATATATAGGGCGCGAGGCCCATACAGTGTGATGGGCGCGAGGCCCAGGGCGTGAGGCCCAGGGCGCCAGGCCCATAAATTGAAAGCAATGAATGATGTAATGAAAGAAATAATGAGAAACATGAAGAAAAGAATAAATGAATATTGTATGAGCACTTCCACATGATGTGATGTCTGTGCTAACCATACATGTGATGTTATGTTAATAAATCAGAGTAAAGTATAAGAGATGGCATGAGTGACATTAGAGTATACCACTGTTATTACAGTTGGTATATTTATAGTTATTTTAATTTTATAGAATACTACTAGTTATCACAAATTATGTGATTATTTGTGTTAATGCACGATATGTTTTTAGTAGTTATATACTACAGATAGCATATATGTTTATATGACAGAATATAATAGTATAATTTACTGTTTTATGACTTATGTTTTTATGTTTGAACTTACTGGGCATTTAGCTCACCAATTTGTTCGTGTACAGGTAACAAAGTTAAATAACCTGTCATTTGAGTTTATTAAGATACGAGACTGGTGGAATGGGTTGCGAATGTCATGTCAAAGGTTATGGACCCGCTATACTTAATCCGTTAGATAGAAAGAGAGTAAGTGTAAATATGTATATATAAAAAAAAAATTTATGCACCTTTTTATTTCAATATGAAAAGAACAGATAGTAGAAGTAAGAACAGATGTTCAGTGATGGGCCTGCGCTAGGCGGGGTGTCACAGGCCAAAAATGCACTATTTGAGACGTTTCGATTCGAAAATCATTACATTTATAGCCATAAAACATTTATCAACTCTAATAAATCATCATTAGAGTAAAATTTATATATATTTACATCACACTAATATATATAAATTTATACTATACAGTGATCTTGAGAACAATTAGAAAATCTCGGTTGTTACAGAACTGAAACTAAACATGAAAACCTCCCCATGAGTCGAGAGGCCGGTATGCCAATAACTGGTTTAATTACCATCTTTTCTGAAGTTCCAACTGGGTAGCATACTGATTGCTTCACAGTAGGAACCTATTACATGTTTTACTTGGGATATGAGTTTTATTAACCTCACTATAGTGCCTTGTGCACCTACATGTTCTCGTGGGCTTGATATTTGTCTATCATGAGTATCTGAATTATCTACTTGAAACATGAATTTCTACATGCATGACATGAAATTGACATGTGTACCGTGATGCAGACGGTCAACGTCTGACATACATGCCAAACAACATACATAACATCATAAAACATAACATGATTATCCACATTGTAGCTAGGAGAATGCTTGAACTTACAGAAAGTTTGCTAACGTAAGCTTCTACTGATTTAGGACTGCTGTCTCAGGGTGTCTGAGTTCAATTGATTTTTTCCATCATTTATCTTATACTTGAAACATGGCAAAACATGAAAAATCATATTTCCAAACTCTTTTTTTTTTTTTAAGCTTCGAACACGTCCTCCTACACTGGCGTATTCGTGGCCATGTAATCCTCTGGACTTACGTACATGGCTGTGTAATTCATGCAACATGGCCGTGTAACTCATACATGCTTACACTGGTGGCTACACGGCCGTGTTTCTGGTTGTGTTTTCCTACTGTCGAATATGATCTATTACACACCCTTCTCACGATCGTGTGTTATTCTATACGGCTCAATACACGGCCGTGTTCTTGGCCGTGTACATCTCGGGTCTCAAATTCTCTCGAAACACGGTCGTGTATGTGGGCATGTTCGGGGCCGTGTTTTGAACACGCCCTTGTACACACCCATGCACACTCCCGTGTTCATCCCAGACTTCTGATTTTGAGTCCGAAATTCTCATCTCTGTTTTTCTAAGGCTTTCATGACCTTTCTTATACTTCTTGTGCTCAAAGTTGATCTCTATAAGACCGTTTCAAGGTATAAACTGCAATTCTACTATCATCAATCCATGGTTTCTTAAGCAAAATTTCACATTTTGCTTCCACCATAATCTTGACTCAACCCTTAAAAATCAAAACTTTCTTGAAAAGAAAACTCAACTGAAACTTGGTTTTCTAAATCATCAACTCACAAATTCGTGTTTAAAAACAACTAGACTTGAACCATGTTTCGATTTAACCGAAAATCTCAACATGCAAAACTCATCTTCTTTTTTTCTTCCTCAAAATAACCCAGATTTTCCACCCGAAAATGTGAGAGAAAAAGGGTTTACCTTAGTTGAAACTTGAGAATGTCTTGCTGTGGACTCTTGGGCTAAAAACTTGAATGATTTCCTTACTTGAAGAGAGAATCCGAGCTGTTGAAAGGATTTTCCTCTTCTGCTCTATCTCTCTTTCTTTCTCTTTCTTTCGACCACTTCTTTGCAGTTCAAATAAGTGAATTAATTCACTCGGGCTGCTAAGGGTGTCCCCCTCTCATGTGTCCTCTCTCCTCTCTCACCATTTTCTTTAATTTCTTTTAAAGAAATTGGAATTTGTTTGGCTAATCTTGGCCATTGATCATGGTGGCTTACATGTGAGTCATTGATCTCTTAATAAGTATTTTTCACATACTTTTCTAATAATTTAAAACATCATAATTTGAATTAATATTTAACTTTTATACTATATTCATTAATTCATTGTCAAATTTTGACTAAAATCCAGCTAATCAAAATTTTCATTTATTTTATATTTTGTAATATGTCTCATCATGAATATACATTTATTTACATATCTTGTACAAAATTTTCTGAAAACGATAAATTTCTCGGTTATCACATACCCAACGATCTCTGTAGTCTCTGGTAGTCAATATTCTAAAGAATCTCTTTTAATTTGGTTATGGAGTGGCTTGGAATTGAAGAGAATGGATAAATTTAAGAGGAACTAAAAAGAGAGCAATTTTTCTAAGGATGGTAGAGAATGAGGGTAGCTAGAGCTGCTATCCTTATATAATTAGGTTATAATCTAATCTATGATTAAACTTATTTCCACTTACTTTAATTTAAAGGTCTAGGATGATTCTAGGTTTAAAATAGGGTGACTAGCCTTAAAAACCTAAAACCTTAAAATCCTTTTTTTTTTAGGGGGGAATTTGGGCAACTGCCTGCTGTGCAACTATGCCATGCCTTCAGCCTAGTGTGCACGATCGCACCAGGCCCTTGGCCTGCTGGTCGAGGGATTGCCTTGGGCGTGCCCCTTTGGATGTCGCTCTAAGATTTTGGTTCCCAAGGACTTGAAATTGCACCTTATTGTGATTTTTGATCTCTGAAATTTCAAATTAGGTCCCAAAAAACTATTCCAACTATTTCTAAACCATCACAATTAAATATTAGACTCAAATTACTCAAAAATACACTAGATCCCACTAGTGGCTATTAAAATTATACTAGACTTAACTTTTGACAAAAATCACTCTAAGTATATCTGATTTCTTGGGCATTGTCCAGTGTCATTACTTAATATATATCATAAAATCATATAAAAATAAATAGTAACTCATATGACCTCACATCATATAAATCAAAATGCAAACTAGAAATTACTCAAGCTTAAACTAAAAAATTATGGGCATTGCACCTATAGGTAGAGTCCACCTTTTATTAGCTATAGTGCTTGACATTGGTAGTCCCTTTAAGCATTTTTCCTTTTTTGATGAAGCTTCATGAAAATGGCTTTTCCAATTCAAACAAAATTTTTTATTTTTATTTTTATTTTTATGAAATTTTTTCAAACAATTGTTCTAACAAAAGTGTTTTACTTCAAATTCCTTGTAAACGTGGTGCCTTACAGCTTTCGTCAAACAAACATTATTATGAATTAAAATTTAAAGGTATATTTGTTTTGGTAAATTTAGTTTTTAATAAATAATAATAATTCTTAAAAAAAAATAAAAATATAATTTTTAATTTTTTTTAATTTTTTTATCCTACTAGTATAAAGATGGTATGTAGATCAATCAGATGAGTCGGGGAAAAAAAAATACCTATACAACTGCCAGATATATGACTAATGTCAACATACAATGCAAGGTTGGGTGAATTACTAAAGCACAAAAGCACCGCTAAGCTGTCTGCCAATTTATTAGTCGCGAATATCATTATCTTGCGCACACAACCATCTCCTTAATAATTAGCTTGTTGCTTAGGAGCATTTTCCATATATATTTACATATATGTGTATACATATATAGATATGTGGCAAAGGGAGAGTTGAAAAATTGAAAACATTGTTCCTCAACATTGTATGGAAATTTATTTAGTGACCAAAGAGGATTATTTAATACCTCTCGGAGTAGAACTTTCAAGTAATTATTCCAGACTTGCTAATTAATTAAGCAGTGGTACAAGTCATTTCATTGTGATAACCTTAGATATTATACTTAACATGAGCAAATTGGACTTTATTCATATCAGAGAGATATTCCGTACAGCATATATATAATTTTGTTCATGGACCACCTCCAATCCCACCACGGGGCGGAGGTGGTGAAAATTTCCCCGCACAATGATCTTCGACTCCACCACACCTGAAAAAAAAAAAATGAAAAAAGATCGTTAATTTGTTACGTACTTAAGCAAATCAGTGGTCGAGGGAAACATCACCATGACTAGGTCCGAACTGCATATTTTTGGATTAAACAATAACCAATTCGTAAAGCTGAAGCTAGTTCAACGTGGAGGAATTTGGATGGAAATAGTCAATTTCAAAACCTAAGAGTATAATAAGCAAGAATCATAGACCCATACTGTAAATAATAATATAAAAATCCACCAATTATCCAATTCAAACTAATTATGTAATTCAATCCACATGATATGATTTTAATCTGCTGTACAGGGAATATTCCAAAAAAACAAAGGATTTTACTTTCTTCTCGCCTATGGTATTTTCTTGCGAGAACAAAGCATTTAAAATTTTAAGATGCAGTATTATTCGTACCAACTGAATAAAATCACAAAGCTAGATAAAGAAAAGATATGTACTCCAACAACATTATAATTTGAAGAATTATTGTCAAAACTATAATCAATTCATCAAAATTGTAAATTCATAGTCATTCAACATAAAAATACAGTTGAAACTCCTTCAAAAAAACTACAGTTAAAACTAATAGAAAATTTACAATTAACTACTTAAATTAAAAAAAAAAAAAAACACATGTAACGTTTTGGTATATATAAAGCGGGGATCCTACCGTTCTATAACGTATATATAACGTACAGACATGTGTAGATATATATATATATGTGTGTGTATTTATCTTTGCATGTATTGTGTTGTTTATGGTTGCTAACACCCTTAAAGCCTGCAATTATGTTTAAAACAAAAAGCAGTAATTATGTTCATATCTACGACAAATTCAAGTCAGGATCGTACATACACGCCGCCTCCGAGGCCCCTGCTGATGCGACCTTCAACCGGTAGATTGAAGAGAAGAACAAGGACTAGGATGCAACATAACCATAAAACAAATCCTAACAACTTCATCTCGATCACAAGCTAGTTTCCTCAATTTACGTGCTACCTACCAGTTATGGGTTGTATTTATACATGATTAAGGGCCGATAATTTAATTTAAAGGAAATTTCAAAATATGAGTTCTTCAATTTCAACCAAAAAGAAAATACAAGTCAACACGAAACCCAAAAAATAAAAAAAATAAAAAAAGCTTTTTGTATAAGTCTCTTGATTGACTTGTGAAAGTCCTGGTACATTGTGTATGGGTTTTTATTTTTATTTTTTTCCTTTTTAAATTGATTCAAAATTAGGATATAGACAAGTCAAGAGTCATAACAACGCACGGATGATAATTAAAGTTACTAATCACGAAATTAAAGACCAAGATTAACTCATAAGGGACAGGGCTATATTCGCTAAATCAAGTGGAATTTTTTCCTATATATGTGAACGCTTTATTTTTTTAGTCTCTCTAGCGTTCTTGATTCCAATATCTACTTTTGACACAAAATAATAATCTATAAGGTACTTATCTTATTATCCAAAAAAAAAAAAAGAGCAGTACTTTACTGTATAGACCTAAAGTGTTAATTTTATAGGAGCTAGTAATGTAACGATCTCTAACCAAACGCAATTAACCAAAATCTTTTTTCTTAACTATATTTATTTCTTTTCTTTTTTTTTTCTCGGGACATCAAAAATTGTGTGGTTGTATTGTAATCTAAAAGAGTAAACCAAATAATAAATAGTTATAGAACCTTATGGCACACGTCATTGACCAAGACTTAGAACTAGTTAAAAAAAATTTTCTACAAGCGACGACATAGAAAACAGCTTGATTTGAACTAGTCAATCTGAAGATTGGTATAGATTTTGTCATCTCATAAATTGAAGTAAGAGATATATAAAAACATACATTTGACGTCAAAATAGAGTTTTAATTTGTTTATATTTATTTGAACACTGGGTCCTATAGATTTATGGAGTTCCCTCTTTGCATAATATAGATTCTAAACATACATGATCTAGGTGTGAATGAGTCCAATTACTTATTCCTCCTGCTAATCCTTATGGAATATTTCAGAAGATATGGAAAAAGATGTTTTTATGTCAGCAACAGAAGCCCAAGCTCACAGGAATTTTATGTCTTTCTTCGTTCATGGTTCAAAATTCTAGTGTCCTAGGCATAGAGGAACCATACTAATCCATCCCAAACTTGGTGGTTAAACTCTATTGTAGTGACGGTATTGTAGGAGAGGTCACGCAGAAAAAAATTAAAGTCTGACCAAAAGTGTGGCGTCCCCCCACCACGTTACCATACCAACCAACCAACCAAACTCTGACGCCGACCGCGATGGTTGGCAACCTCGTGGGTCGTCATCCTCTTACTTAACATACTTAACTTTTCATTCTTAACGTTCTCATCTTATAGCGGAAGCAATTTCTATAGCAAATTTTTTTTTTCTTTTAACTTACATACTATACCTATCTCTATCATACTCTTATAATACATATTTCATAACTTTCTTTCTTTCATCTTCCTTTTTGAACGCTCAGCGAAAGACTCATGGTAGTACCATACCCTCGCCCAGTCCCTTGGCACGTGCAGATCCGTCCGTTGTCCATCATATTACTTTAAATAAACACGTTGCTTACCTGCAACATATAAACAACTAATGAGCTAGATGCTCAGTAAGTTCAAACATACATTCATTAACTTATAATTACTAGTAATATATATTATTACTAGAATATATGACATCACATATATACACATCATACACATCATCTATACCTATCTTCGAAACATAACATATCATATGAGCTTCCTCATGCTCATTTATCTTTTCGTTCATCGTTCTTATTATTCTATCGATCATCTCTTATCATTCTAATCTAATCTCTTCATTTCTTTTCTTCTCATTCCTATCATTCCTTAACTTTCTGTTCTAAACCTTTATAAATTTTCTATCACTTCATCATCATCTCTTAACATTTCATATCTTAAAACTAGTAACATATACACTAGCACAACATCACGTAAAAACGTGTCATTCCATACATATAACATCAAACACATCACATCACATATATAATTCTATCATGTTCTTTTAATTTCGTTTTATTATTTTTTTTATTGATTTCATTGTGTTGTTCTTTCATATCGTTCGTTTCTTTTCTTTTCTTTTCGTATCATTTCATTTTTTTTTCTTTTCTTTCCACTCTCTTTTTCCTTGTTTTTTTTTTTTTCACGCACTCTCTTTTCTTTTCTTTTCAAGCTCTTTTCTTTTCTTTTCTTTTCACGCACTCTCTTTTCTTTTCTTTTCACGCTCTTTTCTTTTCTTTTCTTTTCTTCTCTTTTCCTTTCTTTTCTTTTCTTTTCTTTTCTTTTCCTTTCTTTTCCTTTCTTTTCTTTTCTTTTCTTCTCTTTTCCTTTCTTTTCTTTTCTTTTCTTTTCTTTTCCTTTCTTTTCCTTTCTTTTCTTTTCTTTTCACTCTTCTTTCGTTTGTTTTCTTTCCACTTTCCATTGGTTGGGCCCGTTGTTGGACGTACCTAGTTGCGCGTGGACAGTGGGAGGAGGGGGAGCGACCCACCAACCTACCTCACAGTCACATAAAAATCGCACCTTCGGGGTTGGTCCATCCTATAATCTACCGCACCTTCGGGGTAGCGCCACATCTACGCGGAGGATATAGACCGGAAGTCTCGACCTTGTAGGGAGACCGGTACGCCAACAACTTAAGTTTTCAGTCTTATTATCTTGTAGGCTTTTATTTTTCTTATTTTGATTTTTCGTTGAACATCTTTTTCTTTTAAAAACATAGCACATATAGCATATATTACTTATATAACATCACATCACATCACATCACATCATAACAAACAAAAACATGTTTTGTTACGTGTAGACAATTATTCTTTGTTCGTCCTATCATTTGCATCATTCCATCAATCATAGCCTATCGATCATAGCCTATCATTCTATTCCATCAATCACATCTTATCGTTATGTTCTAATCCTTTCGTCATACCCTTCATCATACCTTTCATCATAACCTATCATGTGTTTTCTTTCTTGTCTAACTCTTTGCTTTCATATCATTTTTCATAAAACATTCATCGTACCTTTTATCATAACCTATCATTGTTTTTCTTTCTTGCCTAACTCTTTGCTTTCATATCATTTTTCATAAAACATCTATCCTTTCGTCCTCATAAAACATCCATTTCTAAATTCTTTTCCTCACCGATCATAATTGCTCTATCACTCATAACTTAATTTCCATAAAACTTTTCATAAACACCTATTCTTTCCTTTCATATCTCATCTCTTTCCTATGCATTCTATCATAATATTCTCATTCTTACTCTTTCCATTCCTTTATCCCTCTTTATCACATCGTTACTCTCATAAAGCTTTTATAATGCCTTTCCTTCGTAAATTCAATATATACATATATTTATATATATATATATTTATAAATTAATTATTAAAACATATCTTTTAATATCATCATAGCATTGCTATAGCATATACTATAGCATCATCATGAATCACATCATGACATATACATACAAAACATATAATACTATAAGCTTGTTCATAGTTGCAGACGGGTAAATGTCTGAACTTACTCATAGCGTGCTTATCCTTTTCTTGGAATCCATAGACGTCCTTTGTCGCTTCTGAATCGGGTTCCTACAGACAAATTTTGTCCGTTAATCACATTTTCATCTATAGCTTTTATTTTATAAAAAAGCTTGATTCTGATCTTATAACCCTTAATTATAGCCTTAGGACAGCTTTTTAAACCTTAATGGCCCTTTTCAAATTTTTCTCCAACTTTTGAAAAATTACGATTTTACCCCTAACTTTTGACAAAATTACAATTTTACCCTTGACGTGATTTTTCATAACTTAAACCTCAATTTTGGCTTTTACAAACTTCATTCACCTATTCCAGGGTCATTGGGGCTCTTTTCCCCTAATTTGAGAATCTTTGGGCAAAATGACCATTTTGCCCCTGATGGGTCGTTTAACCTTAACATTTTCATTTTCATGCTTAGGCTGGATTTTCTAAACCCAAAATCATTTAATTAACTTTCTAAATCTTATCAGACATTTTCTGGATCAATTCTTATCATTTTACCAATTTTCACATTCCCGACCCTCGGGAAGTACTATTCCGACTTAGGGATCGGTTTCATGTTTTTCTTGCGTTCTAGGGTTTCGAAGGGTCGGTTTACTAATCGTACCTTACCCATTCCTTTTTTTCCTTACCCCAATTCCTCGAGGGGGCTCGGGTTACCTTCCCGATCATATTTTTACCCCTCGTTTCCCATATTACCCCTGGTGCCATTTTTAGAAATTTCGGCAGCATTTCCGCTTAATTTTTGAGGTTCCAGCGTTTAGGAAACGCCTGAAAACCATCTATCCTAATCTAATTCTATCACGTACTATACCAGAGGCCTAGATTTTACGTAAAACTCATACTGTTTACGTAAAATCGTTACATTATCACATATTTTTCTTTTTCTCCATTACAGAAATTTTCTTCTTTTTATATACATTCTTTTTCCATAATTTTCATACTAAAAATCATAAAATCATATAACAGTCCCAAACAATTAAATTGCGGAACGAAAAGGGGTCGGAATTTATACCGAATTGCAGTCCGGTCTCGACGGCATAAACCCTAATTCTCCGTTCTTCATATTTGAGGTCCCGTCTTGCAAATCCGACTCCGCGGATGCGTCCGGAACGTCGAAAATAGGCTAACGGGCCAAACTTGCATTTTCGGTCAACGGTCGCCGTTGACCGGCGTTGACCGCCGTTGACCGGCCGTTGACCGGCGGTGGCGGCGGCGACGGTGGCAAGTGGGTAGTCCATTTTGAAGATCTCGACGAGAGGAATCCATTGGTAGCCTCAATTTCACATTTGGAGGCCCCAATCGCCGGAAAATCACCCCGAAAGTCACGGCCACGGCGGCGGCGGTGGAACTCCGCCGTGCCGGACTTTTTCCCCGAAATTGATTGAGGGATTTTGCTCCCCTCTTCACGGTGACCATTTCTGTACAGACGGCGTGCTTCAACTCGGCCGGAATCGGCAGTTTCGACGGCGGCTCCACGATGGCGTTTCACCGGATTTTTCAAAGCTCGGGCGGCGCGATTCCACCGGTGTTGAGGCGATCCATCACATGGGTTTTGTAGTACTCATCACCACGAATCTTTTGGGACCGGTTTCGTGACAAATGGTGGACGGACGGCGGAGAAATCTCGCCGGGAAGATTTCGGCTCCGGCGACCTTCAGGCGGCGCGTGCGGCTTGCTCCGGCGGCTGCTCCGTTGCATCGACCCACCATCGGACTCAGCTCGGCGAGAGCTTTCCGATGACACCGGCGGTGTCGAAAACGGACACCGTTTCCGATGGTCGGTTACTGTACATATTCGGCTAGAGAGAGAAAGAGAAGGAGGAGAGAGAGTGTGTGTAGATAAATGAGAAAATTCCACTTTTTTCCCTCTCTTTATATACTTTTTCGTCCAAAATTTCAATATGGGCTATACTGATTAATTTGGATGTCCTGAATCCAAATATATCAGTTTTATTTTTATCTGAGGTCATTTCGACCAATTTCCGATACTGTGAATTTTTTATCAAAAATTACCCTTGTGCTCAATTATCAAATTTGAGCATGCTGATAGGCTATCCTGACTAATTTCGGAGTGCTGAACCCAAATTTATCAGTTTTATGTCAAGATAATATCATCTTGACCTACTTCCTGATACTGTGAGTAGCACACACGTACACACACATAATATCACTATTACTCATTTTTCATTCTTTAACATTGTTAGAACATTTTATTTTAGTTCTAAACAATATTAAATCACTTAATTTCACATTTTAACGCTTAAATTCATTGTGTAATTATTTTCCGAAAAATGTGAATTTTCCCGGTTGTTACAAAAAGGTTAGAGTATTAAGTATGAATCAAAGTTCTAATATTATGTAATCCATTTTACATATTTAGTGCTCTAGATACTATCATAAAATGAAAAGCATCCTTTGCTAAATTCTATATAATCCTTCTTTTAACTATTTAATTAGTTAAGTGGGTAAACTGTTAAAATTAAATGTTTAGAGCAAAACCTGTCAACGTCTAAAAAATCTAGAGCTCTGCGCATAAATAACTTTTAGTGCAGAGCTCCTAGTACAAAGTTCACTTACACATAATGAGATTTCTTTGTTGAAAAATCGTAGGTGTGGTCATATAATAAAAGAAAGTAGGAATTAACAAAATTCATTTATACCTATGCTTGGATTAGCAATTGGAGTACTAGATTAGTATGTTTCTCAATTGTACAACATATTTTTGAAAACTGATGTTTAACGGGTGCCTTTTTACGATCGTTTTTGTTCTTTATATGACTCTCATTTATCATATAGAAATGAAAACACTCAAATTTTGCACCTGTGAGCTCTTATTTGAATCACTTCCCTCCCATGCATTGAACAAGCCTAAACGGGATGTTGAGATTTTCAGAGTGAACAACAACATCTCAAGACAGTAACATATATCACAAAACTTCATACATATTATTTGCTACGACAATCAAGAGGCAGCTTCCATAGCAGGAAACCCAGTGTTTCATGATATGTTAAATGACAATAACACCCGGAGTAAATTCTGTACCTACTTGTACACTCATCTACCCCAACGCAATGTTATATTAATAAGAAAAAAATAGCGTAATCTCGGACAGGCAAGGAGCCATGTAAAGGCTAGTGGCTAATGTTTTCTTACAAAACCTATATATAAAAATAGAAAAGGGTCTTCTGTGCGTCTGGCATATTCATCTGGTAAGTTCATGTTGTCCATTGGACGAGATATCAATGGTGGTGATTAGAGAAGGCTAAAAATGCAGGCTGTTAGAGAAGTATGCCTAGTATTTTATGAACAGATGATTAGTACAGGGCATCTATCCAACTAGTGACAGTGAATTAAGGAGAATGTAATAGTTGTAAACGGAGACCAATCTAATATTATAAAACTCCTGCTCCGGCAAATGCGGGCCCAGTAACCCAGATCAAATATTAAAAATTTACCTTCGTCTCTCCTTTCTCTCTCGTTATCTCTCCCCTTCAACTTCATCTTTGTATTTCCCCCCCTTTGGTAAACAACTCCATCTCCCTCTTTCATCGATTGCAAATTTAGAGCTTTTCTTATCTTTCTTGTTTTTAATGTTTGTGATTGGCTTTGCCTTTATTACCATCTCTCCATATCTGAAGAACGAGAGATGGTAAAGTTCCTACCCTTTTCTTCCTCTTTAAGTTTCGTAAAACCATTTATTAAAGAAGTCAAGAAAAAGCAACAAAAAAAAAATCTAATTAAACTTAATTTGAAAAAAAAAATTATAATATTCTTTAACCATAAATGAAACTTATAGCTGTAATGTGTTTAGAGGAGAGATTTTGGTGATGGGTTATGCAGGAAGAAGAAGAAGTTGTCGTCAAAATTAAAACTGTTATAATTGGTATTAAAAGAAAAGGGAAAAAGAAAAAGCTGAAGGAGTTGGTTAAGACGAACGAGAGCTGGGATCTCCTCTGTAGAAGGAATTGTCTTTGAATAAAGAGGAGAGAAATTAAAGTAAAGTTGACTACAAAAATTTTTCCTTCTGGTGGGTCACCAAAACTGCCAACTCAAGTCCCACACCCTACCATATTGAGCTTCCACGTAAGTGCTGTCGTTTATTCGATCGGTAGTGGTTACCAGGCTAAGCCTGTAAGGAATATATATTTTATTATATAGAATGTACATATAGCCCCTACTATCAAATATCAAAAAATAACCTTATTATTTTTTAATAATTATTAACCACCACTGATCATGAAAATTCTCGGTTCCATCACTGATCTCGAGTAAATATTGAGACTCGTTTTTCATTTTAACTCTCTCCGTCTTCCGGATCATCTCTCTCCAGCTAGATTTATACTTTTCTCCCAAATACCTTTCCTTTCTGATTGCAGCGAACATGTTCAGTAATACTATAAAATTGACTCAATTAATAAAGCAAGGTTAGCTAAATTACAGCAAAAAAGTACTGCTAAACTAACAGCCTATTTAGAATTGCAAATATACATCATCTTCCGTACAATTCCATCTCCTAATAAATTACCCTGTTGCTTTGGAACGTGCATTTTCCATACATATATATATATATCTAGATATATGTAGCAAAGGGGAGATAGGAAAAATTTAGAGCATTGTTAATCAACATTGTAGAAATAAAATATAAATTTATCCAGCGCCCAAAGAAGACTATTTCACACATGTCATGGTAGAACTTTCAAGTAACTCCAGACTTTTTTTTTTGCCTTTTACATAAATAGATAGTTGTGACAAGAATTAAAAGATAGGACATTTCAATTAGGTCAGCATTGTTTTAGCTTCCTCATTATTAATCTAATTGATTCATAGCAGAGGGGAGACTCCGTACCTGCAGCATATTAGTTTGTTCATGGACTAAGTCCATGTTCTCCACTTGGCGAAGGTGGTGAAAAAAATCGACTTACAATCATCCCTGTTACCACGCCTACACCAGCTACTGTCGAACGACGACAACCTGAAAAAATGAAACAATAGTTTCTTATTATATTAAGCAGATGGCCCGAACTGCATATTTTAGCTTGAATATTAGCCAATTCTTATACTTTGTCTCAGGTTTTTTTTTTTTTTTTTACACATGAATTTCATTCAATCCAAGCCACAATTTTTTATTTACATCGTAGAAACGTTCTCCGAAATAAATAGACTTTTGACTTTGTTTTCGTTTAGGTTATTTTCTCGTGAAGAAAATACATTTAAAATTTTAAAATGCCTTACACACTGGCTAAATCAAACCATAAAGCTAGATAAAGAGAAGATATAAATGTACTCCAACAACATTATAACATTATCAAAACTATTATCTACAACATCATTGAGACAACCAATCCAACAAAATTGTGAATTCATAGTAGACAATATTCAACACAAAATCACACTTGGAACTAATCGTTAATTAATTTTTTACCTAAAAATTTAAGATGATAAAAACACACATACGTACCTTTCAGTACATGTATATATACATATTCAAATTCTACGCCTTTTTATCACATGATAAAAAACACACACATATGTGTAGATATATAAGTATGTACATACGTTTATACACACACACACACACACACACACACACAAAACATACAAAATTCAAGTCACAAAGTTCGTACATACCAGCCGCCAGGACGACCAGCAACCAATAGATAAAAGAGGAGTTGGATGCAACATAACCATAACAAAAATCCCAAAGACTTCATCTTTCTCCCAAGCCTATGTATAATTATTTACGAGTAATGAGTTCGTGTATTTATATATGGCGAAAAGGCTATTTAAATGCCAATATTTTAATTTAAGAAAAGTATCCGTCAATTTTAACCAAAAAGAAAATAAAATTTTTCATCCTGCTATTTTCTTTCTTTTCCCACTAATTTTTTCTTCTTTCTTTGTCTTCATATATACCTTTCCATCCTTTCTATTTCTTCCCTGTAACCAAATATATTAAAAAATTATAATAGTTAATTAAGACGTTTTTTAGTCCTAACTATACTAAAAGAGCCAGTTTTGAGTGGTCTTGTACATACCAAGGTCGTCAAAAAAGGTTCATTTTATTTATTTATTTTTTCAACCTGTTTCTTTCTTCTTTCTCTTTATTTATATTATTATGGCTTAATGCTGTTGTTAGTGGAGTGGTGGTCGAAGCTTCTGATTTAAAGTCCCCTTCTCAACAGAGGTGGTGGGTTTGAATTCAAACTTTGACAATTTGCTCCTTTTTTTTTTCGGTCTTTCTTTTTAACTCTTTCTGTTTAATGCATTTCTTTACGATCGAACTTACAAAACGTCCTTTTCTAATTATTGCGACTCAGAAACTGTGAAACCACTATAATTGAAGGTATTAGTTTATCAATATTCAACATTTGCTCGAGAATATTATTGTCCTCTTTAAGGGGTCAACTCTTAGCTGGTTGCGTGTGATAAATGTTTAGAGTTGAGACGCTTTATCTTCGTAGGCAACTACTTGGAAAATAATTGTGAGAATTTCTATTGAAGGTGATTTTTATTCTTTTGAGAATCGGTTGATTTCGTTTAGACTTTGATGCGTACATACCTCTACTAAAAGAGACAAATTAATGCCATTTTTCCGAAATGTGAATATTGCAATTTTCATGGAGCAAAAGGCCCGACTCTTGTCATTATTGTAGGTACATTTGAGAAAGTATCTTAATATAAAAATTTGTCATGAAAACATTTAAATGGAAAATTTTGAACCAAAACTTTTAAATTGTCATATAACTAGCGTTTGGACGTTAATATTCCAAATAGAATATTTGAATAGAAACATTTAAATATGTATTTAGAAGTAATTATCTAAAAAGATATAAAGAGAGATAGGAAAATAAATTTAAAATAGTTTTTAAAATTTTTTTAATTTTCAGTGCAGAATATTTATAAGACTAGGCCTAAATTTTGGGGGCGGTGTCTTTTTCATTTAAGAACAAAAACCTAAATGATATTAATTGGATGCTCCATGAATTTCCAGTTGTGCTCACAAAACGTGTATGTTGATGGACAATTCAAATGGAATAGTCTAAATATTGGCAAATAGCTGTGCCAGATAGAGGATAGTGACTTGAGGACAATCACAAATTCGCTTCCGGCTGAATTTTCTTCTTTACGTATAATTTACAAAACGTTAGTGAAACTTCATTCATAAGAAATGAACAGCAACAAACATATTCTCATTTATTAGCAACCCGACAAACTAATGTTGATGCCTATTAAATTTTAATAATAAAGATAAGTACTTTATTTATCAAAGCATTAATATCTCCCAAACGTAAGCTTCTTTCGTTTCACACTCGAAGATAAAGCGGTTATCAAATTTAACAAATATTTTCATGTCAATTGAAGCTTTACAGACCCTTTAAGAGTTTTTTGAAAGCCTAGAATTAATGACAAAAAGTTAGGAAATTGTTTTAGATGTTAAATGTCTTTATCGAAGACTCATACTTAATCTTGTTTATGATTTTATATAATAAAGTTCAGAAGATAGAGTAGACCCTATGAAGGTTATTAATTTTGTCATTAACATAATTAAACCATTCAATAATTTAACTTCTATTGTCCAGTAGTTCTTAGTAATCTTTTATTTAAAATCATTACCATGATTATAGCTGACGGGTTGGGAAAGATTGCTCAGCTAATTGTTTCTTCTAATGAATTTGGTTTCATTCCATCTCGCCAAATGCAGGATTTTATCGCTCTTGCTCCAAATGGAGCTAATTTCTGTAGACAAATAATCTTCTGGTGGAAATATGGCGCTTAAAATTGACATCAGGAAAGCTTTTGACACAACGCACCGAGATTTTATTCTTGACCACCTGCCGCAAGCTTTTGGATTCTCGGTTAAATTTCGCAGTTGGATCCAAAAAATCTTCAACTTTTTAATGCTTTTTGACCTTGATTTATAGTACACCAGAAGGCTAATTTAGCCGTGGTAGAGGTGTACGACAGGGATATTTCCTTCTCTTTTCTGCATTGGATTTAGATTCATCAGAAAATGGAAGAGGGCAGTCTAACTCGAATTGCAATATGGCTCCCAATCCTACAATATATTTCTGAAAACCGTTGTTTAGTGCGTGCTTTTAACAATGAGCTTTTTTTTTTTTTTTTTCCTCCTCTATGTAACCTACAGTTTTCAAACTTCGAACCTAAGAGCTCATACTCAAATCTCTTCTCTTTCACATGTTTAACTAGCCTTAAAAGAGTGTTGAAAACTTCAGAGTGACAAGATAACTGTTGGAATTGTTTAACTATAAGTATAAAAAGATATGCTAAAATCCCACATAGAAAGAAGATAAAGAGTCATAACTCTTTATAAGAGAATACCTTTCTAATGAGCTAATGATGTAATAAGTGAAGGGACATATCTACACAACTCGCACAGGTGCGTGCACGCGCATGGCGTGGGCAGTGAGGCTATAGAGGTGCTTTTGGCGCTTATTAGGCGCACTTGGCACTTGGCACGTGACACATGCCACGTGGAGATTAAATGCTGTAATTAATATTTATTTATTTTTATTTTTATTTTATAAAATAATTCAAATTTGAATTTCAAATTTTTGAATTTCTGAAAAGATGTTACTTTTCAGAATTAGCATTCAAATTTAATTTTTCTGAAAAGATGTGACTTTTCAGATATAGCAGCAATAAAAATAAATTAAAACAACTGTTTGAATCAACAGTTGTATATGTTGATGAATGGATGCCATTAAGTCTATATTAAGGGAAATCAGAAAACGTTTAAGATCATAATTTTTTCCTTTCGTTTTCAGTTTTCCTCTATTCTTTCTTTACCAGATACTCCACTGTGTTCTAATTTTTCTTTCTGTAAATTTCTAATTTTGCTTACTGAAAATTTACGTGAGGCTTGTCATATTCTGAGAGCGATTTGCTACTGAAACCCAAAGCAATCTCTACAGAGAGGGGGCAAATAACGCTTTAAAGAAAGCTTATTTCTTAACGTGTTCAAGTCTCTAATATTTTCTCAACAATAACATCCCAAGACAGTACTCTATTACAAAATTTTAAACGTATTATTTGGTTCGACAATCAAGGGTCAGCTCCCATAGCGGGAAACCCGGTCCTCCATGCTTGGACAAAATATCAGAGCGAACAATATCATGCAAAGTAGATTGACACCTACTTGTTCGCTCATCATATCCCCCAACCCCACCCCCCCCCCACCCCCCCCCCCAATATTATTAATAAGAAAAAATAGCATGTCGGATTAATATTGAGAGCTCGTTTTTCATTTTCAGCATCTCTCTTCCAGAGCATCACTTTCTAGCTAGATATATAGTTTTCTTCCAAATACCTTTCGTATCTGATTGCAGCGAGCATGTTAGCACATACTTTAAAATTGACTCAATAGAGCAAGGTTGGCTAAATTATTGCTGCAAAAAAGTACTGCTAAATTCACAGCCCTTTTATAATTGCGAATATATATTATCTTTCGCACAACCGTCTCCTAATTAATTATCTTGTTGCTTAGGAGCATTTTCCATATATATATATATATATACACACACATATATATTATATGAATTTAGCAAAAGGGAGAGTGGAAAAACTAAGAGCGTTGTTACTCAACATTTAGAAATTGTATTGAAATTTATGCAGTGCACAAAGAGGACTATATCATGCATATCATACTAGAACATTCAAGAAATTCCAGACTAATTATACATATGTATATATTTATATATATATATATTGATAGTGACGGGAATAAGTAAATACATCAAGATCTTCTTATTAGATTGACACTCTTTTAGAACACTCATTATTAACTAATTAATTCGCAGAGGAACGCTTCGTGGTACGGTTTGTTCATGGACCACCTCCTTCATCTCCACTAGGCGAAGGTGGTGAAAAATTCGACTTACAATCATCTTCAATGCCACGCTTACACCTGCGATTGTCGATCCATGACATCCTGAAAGAATGAAACAAATTTTTATCCATTATCACTAAGCCCGAACCACATATTTTAGCTTATAAACAGATTCGTATAGTTGTCTTAGTTTTTTTATTTGTTTTTTGTTTTTATCAGAAGAAGAAGAAGATTTGTTTTTTATTTTTGTTTTTCAATTTTTTCTTACATGAATTGCATTCAATCAGAATCCGCACTTTTCTTATTGTATGGTAGGATAAGATCCATAAGCTCCTCCCCATTTTAGACTTGTTTTCGTCCAGGTATAGGTATATTTTCTTATGAAGAAAATATATTAAAAATTCAAGATGCAATATTTACTGGCTAAATCAAACCATAAAGCTAGAAAGAGAGAATATGGACTACAATCACATTATACCATTATCAAAACTATAATCTACAACATCGCTAAAATCAATCCAACAAAATTGTAAACTCATATTAGTCAATATTCTACACAAAATCACAATTGAAACTAATAAATAATTTTGTATCTACCTAAGAAATTAAGTATGATAACAACACATATAACATGTACTACATGTACATATATATAAAGATTCAAATCATACACCTTTTTAATCACACTAAAACAAATACTCACATATGTAGGGGCGGAGCTAGAAAATTATTTTGATGGAGGTGTGCACCAAAGTTTTTTCTTTGAAGAAAATAAATATTAATGGAGGTTATATGAGAATTATTAATTTTAGTGGATTTATATAAGAATTTTTAATTTTAATAGGGTAAAACAGAAAAATCATAACTTTTTTTTGTAAAATTAATTTCAATGGAATTTTGAGATAAAAATAGAATAATATAAATTTTCAATGGAGCCGGCAGCCCCCACTTCCCCCTGGCCCTGTCCCTACACATATGCATAAATATACACACACATTTGTGCTTAAGATAAGTACGTGTCATTAAATTCGTATATACCCGGCGCCAGGACGACCAGCAACAGATGGATTGAAGAGAAGTAGGATGCAACATAACCATAAAACAAATCTCAAAGATTTCATCTCTCTCCCAAGCCTATCTAGCTGCTGTCTCAACTTGTGTACTACGTATGAGTTATGAGTTCATGTATATATACAAGATGAAAAGGCTGTTTAAAATACCAACAATTTAGTTTAAAGGAAAATATCAAAATGTAAGTGATTCTTCAATTGCAGCCAAAAAGAAAATACAGCGTGTCATACTGCTATATTATTTCTTTTCATACTACTTTTTCTTCTGTCATGGTCTCCAAAGATATACCTTTTCTTCCCAAGTATCTTTTCATACAACTCTATTTTCTTCTTTTGTAGTCTTCAGATATTTACCTTTCCATCCTTTCTATTTCTTTCCTGGCTACTACCAACATATTAATAAAAGGAGTGCAAATTGATTACGTACATTTTTCAGTGCTATTTCTTCCCCCCAACAAAGCATATTAATAAAAAAATGTATACTTTAATTACAATTTTAAGTAAATATTGATAAAAAGAAATCAATTTCAGTAGCTTAAATTTTTTTTCTCCAAATAACATGCAGCATCGAAAATAAGTAACTCATGAATAAATGGTTTTGATTTTCTTTTTCTTTTTTCTTTTATTCATGTCACTGTCACATTATCTGACAATCTATGGCGGCAAGTTGAAGTGTGAAATTCTCATTATAATTGAATTAACAAAATGTCCATTTTCTAAGTATTTCAGCTCAGAAATTGTGAAACCAATATTGAGGATACTATTAGCTGGTTTCATGTGAATGCTGAGACGCTTTCTGCATAATTGGCAACTACTTAGAAAATAAGGAGAATTTCTATTGAAGGCGATTATTATTCCTTCAAGAGTCGGTTGATTTCGTTAAGACTTTGATACGTACATACATTCTGTACTAACAGAGACAAATTATAATGCCATTTATTCGAAATGTGAATATATATTGCAATTTTTTGTTTTTTCATTCATGTCATTATCACATTATCTGACAACCAATAGCGGCAAGTTGAAGTGTGAAATTCTCATTATGATCGAATTAACATAATGTCCATTTTGTAAGTATTTCGGCTCAGAAATTGTGAAACCAATATTGAAGATACTATTAGCTGGTTTCATGTGAATGCTGAGACGCCTTCTGCATAATTGGCAACTACTTAGAAAATAAGGAGAATTTCTATTGAAGGCGATTTTTGTTCCTTCAAGAGTCGGTTGATTTCGTTTAGGCTTTGATACGTGCATACATTCTGTACTAATAGAGACAAATTATAATGCCATTTATTCGAAATGTGAATATATTTTGCAATTTTATGGACCAAGAAGCCCCATTCTTGTCATTAATATAGCGACTTAAGCACAATCACAAATTCGTTTGCGGCTGATTTTTCTTCTCTACTTGTCATTTACAAAACGCCAGTGAAATTCATTGATATTGAATGAACAGTAACAAACATATCCCCGGTTTTCAACAACCTCCTGTCGTGACAAACAAATATAGATGCATGTTGAATAATAACAATAAGGTATAAATGGACAATTTTTAAGCACTTACTTAAATAAATGACAAAAATTTTTTAGAAAGTGACCATTAATTGGTAATTGACCTAGTTACTCATTGGTTGTAATAATAAGTTAGTGAAAAATATATTTTAACATTGGCCATTGAGTATGGGTTAATCAGTAAATCACTAATTAATTATTTTTATTGTAATAAAATTTTGGCTATTTAAAAAAAATAAAACTTCTAAAGAAAATGGCATGTACTCACATATCCCTAATAATAATGTCCCACTAAGGTTGTAGGACAAGAGGAGTTTGGGTATAAGCTCATAGTGTGGCGGCCTGCCCTTGCTGTAGAGGTTCTACAGTGCTATTATAATCAAGTCTGTAGTTAACCGCAATAGTATGTAGGCTTTTAGGGTCGCCGGCATCATACTTAACTTGAAAACTACTTGTAAATTTTACAGAATAAATTTTTCTCTTTTTCTTAATACATAACTTGAAAACATATACATGTCTTGTTCGAGAATGTGATAAGGAAATCATGTTGGCAAAATAACATATATATAAATCATGATTCTCTTATCACATAGCCTTGGCTTAAAATCATGTTCTTAAAATTACATGTTTAAATTTTCAAAACTGTACAGTGGAAAACTCATGGTAGGACCATCATCCCTCACCCAGTCCCCCTGGCACGTACATACACTGTCCGTCGTCCACCGTGTACTACTGGTGAACATGTCTCTTACTTGCAATATGTGAACAAACTAGTGAGCTATGGGCTCAGTAAGTTCAAACATAAAAACATGAAATCATAACTTGTAATGCTGTGCTCATGAAAGAAACTTGACTCTGAAAAAGATTCATGACTGCATTTTAAGTCTTAGGACATTATCTGAAATTAGATTCTGGTTTTGGGCCCCCTAATTGGTCGTACCGTAAGACGTGCATGACTGGGAGCGGTACTTTAGCGCTGACCTCCGCGGCCTGAACTGAAACTGAACATGAAAACCTCCCTGTGGGTCGAGAGGTCGGTACGTCAATAACTGGTTTAATTACCATCTTTTCTGAAGTTCCAACTGAGTAGCATACCGATTGCCCCACAGTAGAAACCTATTACATGCTTTACTTGGGGTGTGAGTTTTATTAACCTCACTATAGTGCCTTGTGTACCTACATGTTATCGTGTGCTTGGTACTTTTCTATCATGTGTACATGAATTATCTACTTGAAACATAAACTTCTACATGCATGACATGAACTTTATATATGTGTCATGATGTAGACGGTTAACGTCTGACATATACGCCAAACAACATACATAACATCATAAAACATAACATGATTGTCTATGTTGCAGTCAGGACAATGCTTGAACTTACAGAAAGTCTGCTAACATGAGCCTCTGCTGATCTGGGACTGCTGTCTCGGGGTGTCTAGCTTGAACTTCTATAAAAGAAATAATCGTTGATTATTTCCAATATTTATCTTATACTTGAAACATGACAAAATATGAAAAATTATATTTCCAGACTCTTTTTTTTTTAAGGCTTCGAACAAGTCCTCCTACACGGGCGTGTTCGTGGCCGTGTAATCCTCTAGACTTACGTGGATGGCCGTGTAATTCATGCAACATGGCCATGTAACTCATGCATGCTTACACGGGTGGCTACATGGCCGTGTTTTCCTGCTGTCGAACATGGTCTGTTACACGCCCTTCCCACGACCGTGTGCCATTCTACACGGCTCGATACACGGTCGTGTTCTTGGCCGTGTACCTCTCGGGTCTCAATTTCTCTCGAAACACGGTCGTGTATGTGGGCATGTTCGGGGTCGTGTTCTCAACACGCCCTTGTACACGCCTGTGTTCATCCCAGAATCCTAATTCTGAGTCCGAAATTCTCACCTCTGTTTTTCGAAGGCTTTCATAGCCTTTGTTCTACTTCTTGCACTCAAAATCGATCTCAATAAGATCATTTTAAGGTATAACTTCATTTCTACTATCATAAATCCATGGTTTCATAAGCAAAATTTCACATTTTGCTTCCACCACATCTCTTGACTTAACCCTTAAAAATCAAAACTCTCTTGAAAAGAAAACTCAACTGAAACTTGGTTTTCTAAGCCATCAACTCACAAATTCGTATTTAAAAACAACTAAACTTGAAACATGTTTCTATTTAACCGAAAATCTCAACATGTAAAACTCATCTTTTCTTTTTCTTCCTCAAAACAACCCAGATTTTTCACCCAAAAACGTGAGAGAAAGAGGGTTTACCTTGCTTGAAACTTGAAAACGTCTTGCTGTGGACTCTTGGGCTGAAAACTTGAACGATTTCCTTGCTTGAAGAGAGAATCCGAACTTAGTGGGAGAAAAACGCAGAGAATGATTTTCTTCCTCTTCTGCTCTTTCTCTCTCTTTCTCTTTCTCGGTTGCTTCTTTGCAGCCAAAACAAGTGAATTAATTCACTTGGGCTGTTTGAGGCTCCTCCCTCACGTGCTCCCCATCATCTCTCTCATTCTTTCTTTAATTTCTTTTAAAGAAATTGGAATTTGCTTGACTAATCTTGACCATTGATCAAGGTAGCTTATATGTGAGCCATTGATCTCTTAATATGTATTTTCCACACACTTTTCTAATAACTTTAAAACATCATAATTTGAATTAATACTTCACTTTTACACTATGTTCATTAATTCATTGTCAAATTTTGACTAAAATCTAGTTAGTCAAAATTTTCATCTGCTCTATATTCTGTAACATGTCTCATCATAAATATATATATTTACATATCTTGTACAAAATTTTCTGAGAGCGATAAATTTCTCGGTTATCACATTCACCCCTCCTTATAAGATTTTCGTCCTCGAAAATTAAAACAAGTGAGGGTATAAAAGCCTCATCTCATCTTCTCTTTCCTATGTAGCTTCTTCAATGTTGTGATTCTTGCACAATACCTTGACTAGTGGGATGGTCTTGTTTCTCAGTACCTTTTCTTCTCTAGCCAGTATCTGAACAGGCTGTTCTTCATAGGTTAGATCGTCTTGGACTTGGACTGGTTCATGTTGTAACACATGAGATGGATCTGACATGTACGTTCTTAGCATTAAGACATGAAATATATTGTGCACTACTGACAACTCAGGATATAATGCCAATTTGTAGGCAACTTTCTCAATGCATTTGATAATCTCATAAGGTCCAATATACCTTGGACTCAGTTTTCCCTTCTTAACAAAACACACAATCCCCTTCATGAGCGACACTTTCAGAAATACGAAGTCCCCTTCCTTGAATTCTAGGGATCTCTATCTTCTATCTGCATAGCTCTTCTATCTGCTCTAAGCATTCTTCATCCTTTGTTGGATCTTGGCAACTGCATCAGAAGTTTCCTGCATGAAATCTATTTTATGGAGTTGTTTTTCCTTCAGATCGTAATAGTGGACGGGTGATCTGTACTTTCGTCCATACAGGGCCTCGTGCGGTGCCATCCTGATGGAAGCTTGATAACTATTTTTATACGAGAATTCTACTAGTGATAGCTTCTCGTTCCAAGCTCCTGAAAAATCCATTACACATGCTCGGAGCATATCCTCTAAAGTCTGTATAGTCTGTTCTGATTGTCCATCTATCTGAGGATAGAAGGCTGTACTGAACTTTAGTTCTGTGCCCATGGCTCTTTGCACATACTCCCAAAAGTTTGAAGTGAACCATGCATCTCTGTCAGATACGATGGACTTTAGAACTCCATGTAACCTGACAACATGAGCTACATAAAGGTATGCTAACTTCTCCAATGATTAAGTGATCTTCATTGCTATGAATCTAGCTATCTTCGTTAACCTGTCCACGATTACCTAGATAGCATCGTGTCATTCTCTTGTTTTGGGTAGCCCTACCATAAAATCCATGGTAATATGCTCCCATTTCCATTCTGGAATTTCTAGAGGATCTAACATTCCTCCAGGATGCTAATGCTCAGCCTTGACTTTCTGGCAAGTCAGGCATTTGCTCACGAACTTCGCAATATCTCCTTTCATCCCTTTCCATCAAAACTGTAGTTTTAAGTCTTGGTACACCTTGGTGGCTCCAAGATGAACTGAGTATGGCGTTTCATGAGCTTCTGACATGATTCGCCTTTGAAGTTCTTCATCTGTTGGAACGTGAATTCTCCCCTGATACATGATTAATCCATCTTTGGAAATCTCTTCCTGGGAGTCTGTTAGTCTTGAATCTTGCTTCTGAGCTTTCTTAATATCATCAAACAATGATGACTTCAGCTGCAGTGCTGACAATTTTCTTGATATCAGCTCCAGTTCAAGCAAATGAATTTCTTATTGTAATGGTCTTGGTAACTTGTCAATGGGCAACTATTGCAAAACTGTAGCTTTTCTGCTCAATACATCTGTTATTCAGCTGGCTTCTCCTGGATGGTAGAGGATCTCACAGTCATAGTCCTTCACCAACTCCAACCATCTCATTTGCCTCATGTTTAGCTCCTTCTATGTGAAGAAGTATTTTAGTCTCTGATGATCCGTGTAAATCTAGCACTGTGCTCCATAAAGATAGTAACGTCAAATTTTGAGTGCAAACACTACTACAGTAAGTTCTAAGTCATGGGTGGGATAATTTTTCTCGTGCTCTTTCAGTTGGTGTGAAACATAGGCAATCACTCTGCTATCTTGCATCAATACTGCTCCCAAACCCACTCTTGAAGCATCACTATAGATTTCATACTTTTCTCCTTCAGTAGGAAGTGTGAGGATCGACATGCTTGTCAGCCGTCTCTTCAAGTCTTGAAAGCTTCTTTCACATTCATCTATCCATACATACTTCCTTTCCTTGCACGTGAGGGTTATGAGAGGTGCTACCAATCGTGCTAACCCTTCCACAAATCTCCTGTAATAGCCAGCTAACCCTAAGAAACTGTGTATCTCTGTCACGCTCTTAGGTACAAGCCATTTGTTTATCGCTTCTACCTTAATTGGATCCACTGCAATTTCCTCATTGGACACTATATGTCCGAGAAAATGTACTCTATCCAGCTAAAACTCACATTTTGAGAATTTAGTATAGAGTTGATACTCTCTCAGCTTCTGAAAAACAATTCTTAACTGTGCTTCATGCTCTGCGTGAGTCTTTGAATATACAAGGATGTCATCAATGAACATAGTGACAAACTTGTCAAAATACTTCTTGAAGACTCTGTTCATCAGGTCCATGAAAGCCGCTGGAACGTTCGTTAATCCAAACGGTATTACTAGAAATTCATAATGCCTATAACGGGTTCTAAAAGCTGTCTTGGAAACATCACCTTCCTTGATTCTCAGCTAATAGTATCCTGATCTCAAATCAATCTTTGAGAACACTACTGTACCCTTGAGTTGATCGAACAGGTCATCGATCCTAGGTAATGGATATCTATTCTTGACTGTAACCTTGTTCAACGTCCCGTCTTTTTTCTTGACGAATAGTACGGGAGCGCCCCATGGGGAATAGCGTAGTCTGATGAATCCCTTATAAAGCAAATCTTTCAACTACACTTGTAATTCTTTTAACTCCACTGGTGTCATACGATACGACACCTTAGAGATCGGTGTTGTTTCCAATAAAAGCTCTATTTTAAATGAGATTTCCCATTCTGGAGGTACTCCTGGTAGTTTCTTGGGAAAGACTTCTAGAAATTCTTTGATAATAGGAACATCTTCTGGTTGTAACTTCTTCTCTTTCGTTATATCTGTCACATAAGTTAAATATCCAGTACAACTACTGGCTATTAACTTCTTGGCTTTCAATGAACTTGTCACGGCCCAAAATTTAGACACGTGACACGGCAGCCAAATCATAATATCAACCCGAGATTTATGGAAAACATTTATTACGAAAAACAACGGGTCAACATTATAATTTAGCTAAGCCTAATTATAAAGTAGCATCATAACCACAAAATAAAATAAAGAAGAAAATAAATGCTTTTTAATGCGGAAGTCAAACACAAAATCAGTTTTCAAAAGAAATTACCAACCATAAAATATTCCCAAGCATGAAATTTGAATAACGTGAAATAAAGTACAAACTTAAAGTCTCATTACATCAGAACGAGAAACAGAAAGAAGAAGATGGAGAAAACGGATAGCATCTTCTTCGGTAGTAACGGATATCTCAACGAATTTCGGAACTACTACCTCCCGTACCTGGAAGTAGTCATTTCAAAATCACAAAGAAAAAGAGACATGAGCGCTGGCTCAGTAGGACAGAAATAAAGGTGGGTTAACAGATAACATTTAAAAGTATGGCATAATATTCGTTTCCAAAAATAATCAACAATTTAAAAAAAATACATGACATAATAATCATAACAAAAAAATAATCAACAATTTCGTGAAAAACATTTTTAATGCAAGTTTTATTCTGCTGAGGACTTAGCGTAACTGCAATATACGTGCCCCAATATTAAGATAATAAATCATTAAAATAAACCATCATATTTTGAGTGAGGACTTGTCGTAGCTATAATATACGTGCCTCAAATTGAATTATCCTAGATCATCTCGTTACAGTCTAAATAGGCCAAACGGCCCTGCGCAGGTTTAGGGACCTTCCCCCATGGCGTTAACTTTGGGACGCACGCATCATTTACAATGATCGTGAACTAGAGCTCAATTATATTCACCGGATTATTCAAAAGATGGTATTTACCAAGTTATATTATGTCATAAATCAAAACACGTTTTAAAATACACATTTAATTACCAAATACGTTGCATGCATTTATTTCATCAAAAACAATATAATAATTTCATAAACTGAAAACAGCATGCCATTGATAAAATAGGGAAATTTAAAACACTTGACTACTCTCAGAAAAGGCTAGAACGTCCTACCTCGATTATCGCACAAGCGTTACGATAACGTGATCCACAAATCCAGCAAGAACGTCAAATAAATCCTATAATTACAACATATGATCAGTCTAGGTCTAGACATAATCATCCAATCATTTTAGTATGCCATAAAAGATTTCAAAACGTTTAATAAACATTTGGGATTTAAAATTTGTGAAAAACTCTAAGTTAGGATATTACTGGACATGGACAGACTGACCTAGGCTGATTTTAAAATTAATATTAATTCATTTTTAATCCCAAAAATTCTAAATTTTTAATATGTTAAACTAGACATCCGTAGCTTTAATTCCATATAATTTTTATAATTTTTGGACATCGTTTGGTTATTCAATTAGGCCAAAAACCGAGGGGTTATTTTCAGGCATAAAATCTGGGTTTCAGTTTCAGTTCAAAAACTGGCAGTTCTGTCCGCCTATCTTAGAAAAATATTTTGACTAGGAAAACGGATGAGTTTGGTTCTGAAATTTAACAGGAATTTAGGGGACATCTTGAATTTAATTTTAGGCTCAAGGATCACTCGAAAATCGTTTTTAAAACTCAAGTTATGGCTGACACAAATTTACTGTTCATATGGTAATTTTCCAGATTTCCGTTTTTCTGTGTCCGAATTTCAATTAGTCTCAAATCAACTCAATTTCCATCCAATGATCACGAAATTTTGTGGAGGACCTTATTCATATGTGGTTAACACAACCCAAGAATCAAATTGACAAAAACATAAAATTTTACACATGTGATAATAGGGTTTTTGAAAGGGAAACAAAGAGGCAAAATTTTTAGGGTTTGAGAGAGAGATTCACACCTTGTTTGTACTGCACTATTTTTGATGCTTGGTCTCCTTTTTGGCTGAATTTGTGTGAGTGTTGGGGTCTTCAAAACAGTAGGGAAAACAGTGGAGAAAACCATATAAATTTCGGATTTAAAATCAAAAGGAGAAGGAAGGAAAAAGTTGATTTCTCACCTTGTTTTTGTCTCAAAATTTGTTAAATCCTTGAGCTGCCTTTAGGTAGGTTTTTGTTTGTTGTTTTGGGGTTGTTTTGGGAGAGAAAATTCAGAGAGGAAACAAGGGGAGGCTGGCCGAATTTTTGAGAGTGAAAGGAAGGGTGAATGAGAGTTAAAAGAGGGTTTTTATACTAGATTTTTCTTTCCCTTTCTCTTCCTTGTTTGGCCGAAAATTTAAGGGGCAAAAGGGAAAGTTTTTGTGCTATTTTGAGGCTAGGGTTTTCTCTCTTATTTCCCCTTAAGTGGCCGAAAATTATCCATTAGTTTTTAGGAAAAAAAATAATTTGAATTTTGAATGAGTTTTGACCTAGCTTTTAATTCAAATAAAATCTCCTTTATTTCCAACACTTTATGGCCGAAATTCTTCTTTATATTTAAGGGATGAAATTTAAATTTGAATCCTCCTTAGATTTGTGGGATTTAAATTTTAATTAAAAACCCAAGTGATGGCCGAATATTTTAGGGTTTCTTTTTGAAGTTCAAATTGTTGACTTTTTGAGCAGAATTTGACTAGGAAACCGACCTAGGGTTTCCAAAAGATTTTTAATTAATTTTTGGCACACTAATTTTATTTAAATTATATATTGACCCTTAAATAGAATTTAAGGCGTGACAGAACTGTTCATCATCTTGCTTGACCTTCTTGAGGAATCGACATATTCAAAACTTTCTTCATCTTCTGACTTGAACACTATTCTTCTGTTTCTGCAATCGATTGTGGCTTGGTATTTTCCTAGGAAATCCATTCTCAAGATCACATCATAGTCTACTATCTTCACCATGATTAATTCTGCATAAAGCTCCTTATTTACCACGATTACTGGCACATGAGGTAACCAGTACTTGGACAACATGATTTCTCCTAAAGGGAGAACAGTTCTAAAAATTCTTCACATGTGATCTCTAGGGTATTTTAACTTATCAGCAAATGCATATGATATGAAAGAATGAGTGGCCCCAGAGTCAAAAAGAACAGATGCC
The DNA here is from genome assembly GCA_035233585.1 of Antiaris toxicaria. Taxonomy (NCBI): domain Eukaryota; kingdom Viridiplantae; phylum Streptophyta; class Magnoliopsida; order Rosales; family Moraceae; genus Antiaris; species Antiaris toxicaria. The sequence continues at coordinate 8,833,989 of CP141155.1, forward strand.
AAGCGGTTAGCGACAGAAATCTGACCTGTCATCATGTTGGACGTCCCTGCCTCTGTCTCTTCTCTGGTGTAGGCCATTACCCTAGCATCTGCTTGAGGAGCTCTTTCCTGTCTTTCTTACACTGCTGGAGGTACTTCTGAAGGGCTTTCGTAACTTAATCTAAGTGCATGAACTTGTGACCACTGTGGACGGGAAAAATTTACTCCTGACACAGACTGGCAGTTCATGGGACAATTCTTGATGAAATGGCCTTTTTTTCCGCACTGAAAACATGCCGTTGTGCTAACTCTGCACTGACCCACATGTTTCTTCCCACAAGTAGGACATGTGGGGTTACTTAGTACTGTAGTGGGGTTAGTCCTCCGTGATTGACTTTTGTTATCTTGACTTTGAGTTCCCGGAAAGTTGCCCTTTCTCTTCTGTTGGGACTGAGGGTCTGGATTACTGGACTGATCTGGTCTTGTACTCTGATTACCTTTACTGTGTCGTCTAGGTTGAGAGGCCTTGACCAAGATCTTTTCTTTCTTCTTGACTTCCCAAATCTTTTCCCTCTCTTCTCTCTATCGGGTAAGATGGTATTCTACCCTCTAAACACGACTAACGTAGTCGGCTACTGAGATTGATGGGATTGGGTCAATGTCAATTAAGGCTGAAATCTCAGGCCTGAACATGCCTATCATCTTATGTATCTTCTCCCTTTTCGTTGGCACTACATATGGACACAAGCGGGAGAGCTAATCAAATATCTTGTAAACCTCACTGACGAACATGTCACCCTACTGTAATTTTGAAAACTCTTTTTATTGTGATTGGAGTGATACTGGATCATAGTATTTCTGATTGAACTCCTCTAAGAACTCCACTTATGACATCGTGGTCATGTCCCTCCTCATACGAACTGTGTCCCACCAAAATCTTGCGTCATTCCTAAGAACAAAGGATGCACACAAGACTTTCTCTTCCTCGGTTATTCTCATGAAATCCATAATCATCTGGATCGAAGAGAGCCAATCTTCTGCTTCTAGGGGATTGGTTGAACCCTCAAATTCTGGAGGCCTCATTTTCCGGAATCTCTCGATAGTGGCTCTTGGTTCACCCTTCCTGGTGGTTCCTGAACCACTGTTGGTGCAACTGGTGGCACTACTTATTCTGCCTCAGCTGCTTGTTGTGCAGGAGTACCCACTGATCCCTGCCCCCATTCTATCTGTTCTAACCTCTGTCTTAGTTCTGCGTTTTCTTTCATCTGATTTTCTAGAAGAGCTTGCAACTCTTCTAGTCTCTGAGACAGAGTTGGGCGTCCCCTTCTCCGTCTTTGGCCTTGGCCTTAGTTTTCCATCATGCTATTTATATCCCAAAATCACACGATGAATTTGTATTAGATCCTCTATAAGAGGATTCACATCATTTCTTGTATTAATATATCATCATATACTTACTACAAAAGTATGGGTCTCTACAGACCTTTACTTTCATGCATAACTAGCTACTTATCTTAACATAAACTTAACTTACTTGGATCGGTGAACAGGACATACGCAGAGTCAGGCAGAATATGGTCTACCAACTTCTCTGATACTAACTGTGGCAACAGTTGGTACTCTAAACTAGACCTATTTTAAACTTGGACTCTGATACCAAATGTGGCAACAGTTGGTACTCTAAACTGGACCCCTTGTAAACTGCTCTGATACCAACTGTGGCAGCCCGCCCTTGCTGTAGAGGTTCTACAGTACTATTACAGTCAACTCTGTAGTTAACCGTAATAGTATATAGGCCTCTAGGGTCGCCGGCATCATGCTTAACTTGAAAACTACTTGTAAATTTTACAGAATAAATTTTTTTCTTTTTCTTAATACATAACTTAAAAACATATACATGTCTTGTTCGAGAATATGATAAGGAAATCATGTTGGCAAAATAACATATATATAGATCATGATTTTCTTATCACATAATCTTGGCTTAAACTCATGTTCTTGAAATTACATGTTTAAATTTTCAAAACTGTACAGCAAAAAACTCATGGTAGGACCATCATCCCTCGCCCAGTCCCCCTGGCACGTACATACACTGTTCGTCGTCCACCGTGTACTACTGGTGAACAGGTCTCTTACCTGTAACATGTGAACAAACTAGTGAGCTATGGGCTTAGTAAGTTCAAACATAAAAACATGAAATCATAACATGTAATACTGTGCTCATGAAAGAAACTTGACTCTGAAAAAGATTCATGGCTGCATGTTAAGTCTTAGGACATTATCTGAAATTAGGTTCTAGTTTTGGGCCCCCGAATTGATTGTACCATAAGGCGTGCATGACGGGGAGTGGTACTTTAGCGCTGACCTCCGCGGCTTGAACTGAAACTGAACATGAAAACCTCCCCGTGGGTCGAGAGGCCGGTACGTCAATAACTGGTTTAATTACCATCTTTTCTGAAGTTCCAACTGGGTAGCATACTGATTGCCCACAGTAGAAACCTATTACATGCTTTACTTGGGGTGTGAGTTTTAGTAACCTCACTATAGTGCCTTGTGCACCTACATGTTTTCGTGTGCTTAATACTTTTCTGTCATGTGTACATGAATTATCTACTTGAAACATGAACTTTTACATGCATGACATGAACTTGACATCTGTGTCGTGATGTAGACGGTTAACGTCTGACATACATGCCAAACAACATACATAACATCATAAAACATAACATGATTGTCCACGTTGCATCCGGGACAATGCTTGAACTTACAAAAAGTTTGCTAACGTGAGCCTCTGCTGATCTGGGACTACTGTCTCGGGGTGTCTGACTTGGACTCCTATAAAAGAAATAATCGTTGATTATTTCCAACATTTATCTTATACTTGAAACATGACAAAATATGAAAAATCATATTTTCAGACTCTTTTTTTTTTAAGGCTTCGAACAAGTCCTCCTATACGGGCGTGTTCGTGGCCGTGTAATCCTCTGGACTTACGTGTATGGCTGTGTAATTCATGCAACATGGCCGTGTAACTCATGCATGCTTACACAGGTGGCTACACGGTTGTGTTTTCCTGCTGTCGAACATGGTCTATTACACGCCCTTCCCACGACCGTGTGCTATTCTACACGGCTCGATACACGGCTGTGTTCTTGGCCGTGTACCTCTTGGGTCTCAATTTCTCTCGAAACACGGTCATGTATGTGGGCATGTTTGGGGTAGTGTTCTCAACACGCCCTTGTACATGCCCATGTTCATCCCAGAATCCTGATTCTGAGTCTGAAATTCTCATCTCTGTTTTTCTAAGGCTTTCATAGCCTTTGTTCTACTTCTTGCACTCAAAATCGATCTCAATAAGATCATTTTAAGGTATAACTTCATTTCTACTATCATAAATCCATGGTTTCATAAGCAAAATTTCACATTTTACTTCCACCACATCTCTTGAATTAACCCTTAAAAATCAAAACTTTCTTGAAAAGAAAACTCAACTGAAACTTGGTTTTCTAAACCATCAACTCACGAATTCGTATTTAAAAACAACTAGACTTGAACCATGTTTCTATTTAACTGAAAATTTCAACATGCAAAACTCATCTTTTCTTTTTCTTCCTCAAAACAACCCAGATTTTTCACCCAAAAACGTGAGAAAAAGAGGGTTTACCTTGCTTGAAACTTGAAAACATCTTACTGTGGACTCTTGGGCTGAAAACTTGAACGATTTCCTTGCTTGAAGAGAGAATCCGAACTTAGTGGGAGAAAAATGCAGAGAATGATTTTCTTCCTCTTCTGCTCTTTCTCTCTCTCAGTTGCTTCTTTGCAACCAAAACAAGTGAATTAATTCACTTGGGCTGTTTGAGGCTCCTCCCTCACGTGCTCCCCATCATCTCTCTCATTCTTTCTTTAATTTCTTTTAAAGAAATTGGAATTTGCTTGGCTAATCTTGACCATTGATCAAGGTAGCTTACGTGTGAGCCATTGATCTCTTAATATGTATTTTCCACACACTTTTCTAATAACTTTAAAACATCATAATTTGAATTAATACTTAGCTTTTACACTATGTTCATTAATTCATTGTCAAATTTTGACTAAAATCTAGTTAGTCAAAATTTTCATCTGTTTTATATTCTATAATATATCTCATCATAAATATATATATATTTACATATCTTATACAAAATTTTCCGAAAGCGATAAATTTCTCGGTTATCACACATAGCTAGATTCAAAACTTGGGAATATTTTTAGTTTTCTTTAATAAATAAAAGTCAAAAACCTGATATATAAAATAATAATAATAATAATAATGATGATGATGACGACGATGTAATGCCTATTAGAATTATTGTGCTTCATTAAGCTAAATCAGTATTAAGTAGTGTGCTAAAATATGTTTATAAGCAAGTAAAGTGTGTTTAAAATTTTCAAACAAAAAATCTGGAAAAATTTTGTGAAATTTTATTTTTGCCCCTGAACCTTTCAAAAATTATAAAAATTCCCTTGACTGGTCAATCGGATCTTTACACCAGTCGATCAGACGAATCTGTAGTTGTACTTTTTGCCTACATTTTACCTCCTGCAGCCGTGTACTTCAACTTGAAGTAATTTCTTTATAAAAACCTCTAAACCTCTTTCATTTTCACATTTTCCCTTGAGCCCTTTCATCCCTCACTCTTGCCCACTCCCTCTTGGCCTCCCTTTCCTCCTTATTTACCCACTCATCACCTCATTCTCCCGTTTCATTTCTTTAACCTTTCTTTGCTTGTGAAACCAGAATCCAACTCCCTGAACTTCGTCCATGAAGGTTAAAGCAACTTTTAATCCATTTAAAACTTATTTTGATTTCAAAATAGCTTGAATATGAGTATGTTTTTTGAGTTTTCACAATGTTTTTAGGAGAATTTTAATAATTGTGGATTTTGAGTATAAACATTAGGTTTATGAGATTTTGAGTCTCAATCTAGTTATCTAGGCTCTAGGAATTGTTTATTTATTGTTTTGAACTTCTGGAAACCGTTAGAATTCGAAAATGTTAAATTTGTAGGTTGGGCCGAAGTTAGGAACTCGCAGTTTCACAACAATCCTACAGACCTTGCTCGATCAACCAGACAATCTAAAAACATTGGTGGACAACTTGTGGTTGTCTGGTCAAACCGATTAACTGAACAAAGATAGATTGTCTGTTTGTCCCTATTTTGACTCCTTATTCCCTGTTTCGATATTTTAAACTCTTTTTTGCACTGTTTCAGTCTTAAACCATATTAAGCACAGTAATTGAACTTGATGTTTAATTTAATGAAGAAGTGTTGTGATGGATAATCATATTTTCTGTGTTGTGTGATTAAAAGATTTGGTGACTAAAGTGAAGAACATCGGTTTGCATGAACTTATTAGTATATATATTTGCCGAAAGAGGGAGGATGTGCTATTCTTTATTTAACTAAATGACTGTCACTTTTATATGTGTTTGTTTTGAAAATTATTTTTGGAAACAAAATGTTTTATAAGAGTATGTTAAATAGAGAGTATATAGAGATACAAATATTTCGATTAACATTATATATATATATGTAGACGCATAATTTTGAGAGACTCAAATGAAATGATTTAAGACTTGTCTTGTTATGTCCAAGTGATTTAAATAAGATTTCAAATATAGTCTGGTAAGATACCAGCAATTGATATTTTTCCTTGATGTCGTGTTTAGATATTGAGATAGTATTTTATTATTGATCAATCCACTTTAAGTGGTATTTACACTTGTGTCCACTTTTAGTGGAGTTTACACTGGTGTCCAATGAGGTGGTATTAATACTGGTTTGTGCAACTATGAGTATATATTATTTTATTTTTAGTCATTTACATTATTGCTTAAATTCTTTTATAGAATATTCTTTACGATGTTATTATTTTCCTATTTTACACTTACTTTAATGGTATTTATTTTTAAACGAGTCATAGCATCCTATTGAATTAGCAACTAATGTTTTTGTATCCCCTCTCAAGAGGTGCCAAAAGTAGTGTCAATTAGACATTTTGGCCCCAAGGCCACCGTGATTCAATGGTGATTAATCTATATTTTTACTTTCTACTTATTTATTATTTTCAAGGTACGTACAACTAAACTCTCTCTAGATTAGTGATATTGTCTTTTATTTTCCTGTGGATTTTTATTTTGTATGTTGGATCTGTTAAACCCTGATGATACCAGAGATGGATTTTCACTAAACCCGTTTTATGGATGTTTTGGAAAATTATAGAAATTCCACTGTAACAATTAAAAAGTTACTTGACGATTTTCATAAACTAAAACTGGTAGATGTAGAAAGCATGCAAATGAGATTGAAGAATAACTTATTTTATGGAAAGTGGCTTAAATGGCATTTTCTAAAAGTTTGTGGATAATTTTGTAAATAATACGCTTTTCTTTAAACCAATTTTTAAAACACCATAATTTGTGAGTAATTGTATATTTAAAATAATTAAACCCCCCACTACGTCACCATACCCAGTTTTAGGTTGTGGCAAATAATAATAATAATAATAATAATAATAATAAAAGAAGGGGATCTGAGCTTGGTAATGGGAAAAAAAAATATTTATATATAGCCATGGCCAATTTGCTTTGTAGAAATAAATATAGTTTTAAACTTAGTTGAGCAACATCCATTCTGGCAAAAAAGAGTGTTGGTTTTATCAGTTACAAATATGGAGTTCGATTTTCATTTTGGTCTTCCGGTTTTCCACTTTAATTGGTGATCTCCTTCTTTCTTGTGCTTTAGCCCTTGTTTATTACGCTAATATCAGTTTTCTTGTCGTTTACATTTAATCCTAGAGTACTACATCTCATTCTTTTGTCATCTTCCCATATTGCCGTTTTCATTGTAGTGGAGTCTCGAGAGTTTTATTATATGTAAGTAGTCATGTTCAGACTTCAAATTTGTCTCTTAATAACCTCAACGTTGTCATATGACTTCATATCCTCATATGAAAAGCCAAAATAGGCTTGCATTTTGTGGAAATTTAAGGTCGCTTTTTTAGTTTATATGTAGTTAAATTTTGCGTCTTTATAAAAGTTTGCCTAGCCATGATATTTTTTACTGTTGCAATAAACGCCAAGACTTCACTGTTGTTCCTTGACAAGCAATCCCAAAACTATAAAAACGCAAACAACAAGAATAAACTTGCAACGATAGAGCAGTTTTAGATTCCACATAGTATTAGAGCACACAAAGCTCAAATGAGCAATCCAATCCATCTTGTAAATATTGGTGACTATTTTGCAGGGGTATAAGATCTAAAGGTATTTAAAAAAAAAAAAAAAAAAACCTCAAGTCTTATTTTGTAAAAACACAATAATAATTATTGACAAATAAGAATATTGACCATTCTATTAGGTTGATTAATCTTTTAAAATAGATGCTTAATCTCTTTACATTCTCAAATTCCACGTCAAGTACTCAAACAAAAATTAAAGGTAAAACATAACAAGTACGCATAGAAACACACGTGCCAATTTTACCAAGGTTCGATCCAAAGTGATCCCTAGTAGTAACTTTGGTTGATTGACAATGGTTATAAGAAAGGAACACTAACTCTAACCCTAGTTAGTCACATTAACCCTTAGTCATTTTATAACCTCAAACCTACTCATCAACATATCATCCGAAAATGAATTCGTGACTAATGAGGGGGCAACTTAACCAATCAGAATGCCTTGACTACTTGATCAGCATTTTAGATGACCAAAATAACAAAATCCTTTGAATAAAATTTTTAATGATAACCAATATAATTTGAACATTTATACATTCTTGTTCGTTATGTTTAAGTTATGTTTAAGTTTTTTGTAAAGATGCGTTTTATTACTCATAAATTTATAGTAAATTGTCCAGAATTTCTAACTTTTAAGAATTATTACTCATAAAGATGCGTATCATTACTCATAAAGATATAGTAAATTGTCCGGAGTTTCTAACTTTTAAAAATTAACGCCGAATTTAATAAATGTTGCAAATGGCCTCAAATCAATTAACATTGTTTTTTTGGCTAGAAATCGATTAAATTGTTAACATTGGAACGAAATGGCCTCATTTATATGATGTGACGTGCTCTATCTTCAACTTAATAATTTCATTCTACTTTCGCGTGACATGCTCATATAATGTTTAAGAGGACATTTCCTTCCCAAAACCAGGTGCCTAGTGACTTCATTAATAACCTAAGGCATGCGTTTAGCCTTAAAAAAATAATAAATAATGATGTTGCAAGGAGCCAGTAGGTACCTAGGATATTCTGATTAGGTCAATACCCCTTTAGAACTCATATTATGACCCATTCAATTTATTATTAAATAAAAATTAGATTTTACGATAGTGTCTAAGACAACATGAGGAGAAAAAAATAAAAAGACAGCCCTAAAAACAAGCAGAGATAAATATTACCAAAACAAAAACCCAAAAGAGTAACAATGAGCTGGAAGTCATAACTTGCACGTCGAAAGTATGCTTCAAACACTATCAAAAAAAAATTTTAGACACTTTTAGTCACAATATTTTTAGATGATTAAATGCCACTTTTAGTCACAAATTTTTTATTGTGACTAAAATTAACTATAAGGTTTTAAATCAGAGTCCCTGACTAAAAATTTTAGTCACAATAAAAATTTATGACTAATTACATATAGTCATAAAGTTGTGATTAAAAGTAATATTTAATCAGCAGGTTGTGATTAAAAACGACATTTAATCGGATAAAAATGTTGTGACTAAAATTTTATAAAAAAGCGTTATGATTAAAAAAAAAATTTTTTAACAGTGAAATATGTCTCATTCAAAATTCTCTGATCAAGAGCCGGAGAGAAAAAGACAAAAGGAGAAAGAGTATATGTTTACTTACGAAATCTGTTGCAGGGTCATGTCTCTATGCATTTGGCTACTTTATTTGACTAGAAAATTCCGTAGAGTTATGTTTCTAGAAATCAAATGAGGCTCATACCTCTCCAAATCTCATCAGCAAAGGAAGATTGCGTAAATTACAGCACAAATTATAAGTACTGCTAAACGGAGTTGCCTATCTAATTTCAAACATTACTCAAACCTCGTAGACAATATTAACTAATTAATTATAACTAAAAGAGAGAGAATACTAATTAATTAATTATAATGAAGAGAGAAAGGGTGGGGGGGGGGGGGGGGGGGGGGGGGGGTGGTGGTGGGGGGTGGGTGGTGTGGTGTGGGTGGGGTGGGGTGGGGGGATGGTGGGTGTTGTGTCAATGGAGGAAATACTTGATAACTACTTAGAAGCTCAGTAAAGCTTCAGTCACGAAAATGGCCGTCAATTAATTAAGCACGATAATCATCTCCTAATAACTTTATAAGGCAAAAGAGATAATGGAAAAATAGAAAAGATGTTATATTCATTCATAATTCACCAGTGATGAACAAAAAGATGATCCTGGTACTGGAGATTTCATGATCACAGCATTTGATATTGGAGAATTAAGGATGACTTCCAACACTCCCAGCGGGCGATGGTCGTGAGACCGTAAAACCATTTTCGCGACCATACGGATCATTCAGTGACGGACTCCTGGAATTAAGAACGATGAATGAAGCAGAAGTTATATTATGAATAAGAATAACTATCGATTATAAGCTAAATCAAGGGTTTAGATCGATTTTTCAATTTAAATCAGATTTATCATCCAAATCCACGTCTGAAACAAAAGCATCGTAGTGTATTTAAATTGAACTCTTCCGCTATAGTGAAAATTTCATACTCTTTTAGTTTTAAAAAAAAAAAAAAAAAGTGATCAAATCACATGAATTAAGTAAAGTTCACACATACCAATCAATTAAGCGAATCCCATGCGATGGTTTTAAGAGAAGAACAAGGATTATGATGCAACTTAACAGTATAAATGATGAATTCATGTTGCTGATCCCGAGCTAGCTACACGAGCTATGTAGGAAGTTGTATTTATGTACAATCTGATCTTCCATTCAGTGTAATTTTCAATTGACTTTTTGATATTTTCTTTTATTTTGTAATTTTTTTTTTTTGTTTTTTTACATGTTCAATTAACTTGACCAGTTCAAGTGCTCTACGTCAGCTGTGTTTGGCATCATGCCATAAAGTCTTCTATTAATTTTTTTTTTTTTTTTTTTTGTTTAATAATTTCCATTCGGATTTCACTACAACAAACAAGCTAATTTGCGACTACCATTTGCTGTCACAAAAGATAGGGAAATCATCGATAATGTTTTCAAGAATGTCAGCGCTAAAATTTGACCAAACGACATTATTTGCGATGACATATTTAAAGATGTCATCATAAATAATCTAATTTATTTTTTTTAATTTAATGATAATATTATTATTTAATATATAGAAATAAAAATTTTTGGGAGATAATTTAAATAGTAAGATTTTACTAATAAAATTGAACATCAAAATTAACATTAATCGTTAAGAAAATTGTGGCAATATAGAACATAGAATCTTAAAGTAAAATGATAATAGTCTAAATAGATAAATCATAAAACAAAAATACTAACGGTCTGGATAATATAAAAAATAAGATAAAGTAAAGTATCAACAATAAAATTCTAAAACTCTAATCTTTATTATCATCCTCATCATCATCTTCATCTTCTTCATTTCATGTGAAGGGACTAGTGGCTTGGGATGAGTAACAAGCCATAAGTTGATGTTGGTATTGATTTGGCACATAACATCCGTCGTCATCTTATGGTTGTCAAATATATTTCTGTGGTTGATGTACAAATCGTTAAGTCAGTTTTGAATGTGTGAGGGCATATGTGCCAAAGATAACTTGTTCGACCATGAACCAGATGAAATAGAAGCATTTGAGCAGGTCCTTGGTGGGAGTGTCAATCCAACTCCCATCATGTGTCCTCTGTGCTTGCTTAGGACTTAGGACATCCCTACTTCATCAACTCCCGATGCAGATGAACTTTTACCACCAAACTGTGTAATCTGCATGGTCTTTTTCCCCTTTTATTTGAGATTGCAAACGTAGATTAAATAAAAATTAATAAAAATAACATAGTATGTTATTACAAATATAAATTAAGTATGATAAAATAATATAAAAAATACTTACAAATGCATATTCTGCATAATTCTACCCATGACGGTGCATTTCACCTTAATTATCTATTTAGGATCTTGGTTGTTGGGTTTCTGCATTTCCTTATTCAAGTTGAATGTGTTAGAATCATTGTAAATCCTAAGTGGCAAAAAAGTTTTTAAAAAATACAAAACATTAACGCCAACCTTCTCAAAATGGTGTTAAGAATACGACTTTATGACATACCAGCTAGACCACTTCTAATTGTTATGATTTTGTTGATTTGTAGTAGGTTTTTTCTATTTATGATTATAGATGAATTAGTGCAATACTTATTATTTTAATAAATTACTAAGCAACTAGAAGAGTGAACAATAACCTAAAAATCATAGGACATAAAATGATCATAGCAAGGACCTCATTGTTATCTTCTCCTTCAGTTTTTAGGAGCACCCTCCCTCCCCCACATACATATTCTTGAAGTGTCTATGCAATGAAGTCTTCCAATCCTTGTAGCATTTGCTAGCTTCACAATCGACTACATCTTTAATGATGCCATTGTCACAGTTGTAGTCAAGAATAAATCAATCCTACAACACATTCAAAATGGAAAAAAAATACTTTTATATTGTGTAGTTAAATAAATAATTGTAATGATTGTTGTCCTGAATAAATACCTGTATGCAATTTTGAATCTTCCTCTTTGCTCTTCAAATACATCTTTGCAGGTGCCATGATTAGGATCACATATATCCCTAGTGTGCAAGCTGACGACATTGTCAAAGTAGGGGCTGTTATCGCCAATTGCCTTCCATGTATCACCGACCTAATCCAACATGATAGGAAGCTTCACCTTTCTCAGTACCTTCTTAATGATAGATCGACCTAGAGCTATCCCCCTACCTTGACATTAGGGTGCTACATACTATAACCAATAATGATAACGAAGTTTAATTAAGTAAAGTTCAAAAAATAATAATTAAATTTCTCAACTATAGCATATATACCACAGTGTAACGGAAGTCTCATCGGATTAAGTGGAGGCTGCGATCCTTTTGTAGAGCCAACGTATGTAACTACTGAACTGGTCATCAAAACCCTAATGAGAATATAATATTTGAACTTTATTAGCTCAATGACTTATTGTATAATTATCCAAACAACATATTTTTTAAAGTAAGATGAAAATTATTTACGAATACAAATTAACTACTTCAATTCTATTCACTGTCATTGCTAATGTCTTTAACATCATCGACACACTTTATATTGTCATCATCTTCAAACCTCATCATCGATATACACGAATAAAGTTTCATCACCATTGTTGTCAATAAAGTCATCTTCAACCAATTACGGAGCTAGGGGCAGGGAATGGCCATGGCCCCCATCCCTCAACATTTTTTTTAAATTCAGTTCTCTATATCTTCTTGGGCAAATAATTTGAATTTTAAGAAATAAAACAGTTTTATTAAAGGGAAAACCTCAAGAATGCCCTAAAAAATACACACTTCTAGAATTCTACTACACCTATAATGGCTTCTAGATGTTTGCCTTCATTTAAGAAAAGTTAAAGATCAACCTAAAGTGCCTTTTCAAAAGTTCTCCTAACTAACCAAAAAGATGTTTTGGTATGATTTGATAATCTACCGGAATAATGTTTGGTATTCTACTAGATTTTTATTAATTTTTTCATTAGATTAGTTCAAATATTTTTTTTTAAATTTATTAATTTAAAAATATTATTTGTCATATGATTTTCTAAATTTGTAAACAAACAATAACAAATATTTTTTTTAAATTAACAGAAAAATTAAAATAATCAAAATACTAAATATATTATATCACAAAAAATTATAAAAATAATAAAATAAAAAAGAACAGATTTTCACTACCCTTTTGCGATGGCTAGAGATGGGATTTGCTTGAATATATCGTAGTGATCGGTGGTTGCAGATGTGGTGGAAAGAGAAATAGGGAAGAAAGAGAAATGAAGGGAAGAGAGAGAAGAGAGACCGTGGTGCGGGGTGACATGCGTAAGAGATCACAGCATGGGCGGCATTTGCAAATTGCAACATGATGACACCAATCGTGTGTTGAGATATTAATATAATCTTGATGAAAAAAAAATTTTTGGTCCATTACCAATAAATTTTGGCTCCATCACTGTGGCGACCCCCCACGCTACGTTACCATACCAACCAGTCGAGCTCTGACGCCGACCGCGATGGCTGGCAACCTCGTGGGTCGTCATCCTCTTACTTAACTTAACTTTCCATTCTTAACGTTCTCATCTTATAGCGGAAGCAATTTCTATAGCAAATTTTTTTTTTTTTTTAACTTACATACTATACCTATCTTTATCATACTCTTATAACACATATATCATAACTTTCTTTCTTTCATCTTCCTTTTTGAACGCTCAGCAAAAGACTCATGGTAGTACCATACCCTCGCCCAGTCCCTTGGCACGTGCAGATCCGTCCGTTGTCCATCATATTACTTTAAATAAACACGTTGCTTACCTGCAACATATAAATAACTAATGAGCTAGATGCTCAGTAAGTTCAAACATACATTCATTAACTTATAAATACTAGTAATATATATTATTACTAGAATATATGTCATCACGTATATACACACCATATACATCATTTATACATATCCTCAAAACATAACATAAAATATGAGCTTCATCATGCTCGTTTATCTCTTCGTTCATCGTTCTTATCATTCTATCGATCATCTCTTATCATTCTAATCCAATCTTTTCATTTCTTTGCTTTTCATTCCTATCATTTCTTAACTTTCTGTTCTAAACCTTTATAACTTTTCTATCGCTTCATCATCATCTCCTAACATTTCATATCTTAAAACTAGTAACATATACACTAGCACAACATCACGTAAAAACGTGTCATTCCATACATATAACATCAAACACATCACATCACATATATAATTCTATCATGTTCTTTTAACTTCGTTTTATTATTTTTCATTGATTTCATTGTGTTGTTCTTTCGTATCGTTCGCTTCTTTTCTTTTCTTTTCGTATCATTTTTTTTTTCTTTTCTTTCCACTCTCTTTTTCCTTTTTTTTCCTCACGCACTCTCTTTTCTTTTCTTTTCACGCTCTTTTCTTTTCTTTTCTTTTCACGCACTCTCTTTTCTTTTCTTTTCACGCTCTTTTCCTTTCTTTTCTTTTCTTCTCTTTTCCTTTCTTTTCTTTTTTTTTTTCTTTTCCTTTCACTCTTCTTTCGTTTGTTTTCTTTCCACTTTCCTTTGGTTGGGCCCGTTGTTGAACGCACCTAGTTGCGCGCAGACAGTGGGAGGAGGGGGAGTGACCCACCAACCTACCTCACAGTCACATAAAAACCGCACCTTCGGGGTTGGTCCATCCTATAATCTACCGCACCTTCGGGGTAGCGCCACATCTACGCGGAGGATATAGACCGGAAGTCGCGACCTTGTAGGGAGACCGGTACGCCAACAACTTAAGTTTTCAGTCTTATTATCTTGCAAGCTTTTATTTTTCTTATATTGATTTTTCGTTGAACATCTTTTTCTTTCAAAAACATAGCACATATAGCACATATTACTTATATAACATCACATCACATCACATCATAACAAACAAAAACATGTTTTGTTACGTGTAGACAATTATTCTTTGTTCGTCTTATCATTTGCATCATCCCATCAATCATAGCCTAACGATCATAGCCTATCGATCATAGCCTATCATTCTATTCCATCAATCACATCTTATCGTTATGTTCTAATCCTTTCATCATACCTTTCATCATAACCTATCATTGTTTTTCTTTCTTGTCCAACTCTTTACTTTCATATCATTTTTCATAAAACATTCATCATACCTTTTATCATAACCTATCATTTTTTTTCTTTCTTGTCTAACTCTTTGCTTTCATATCATTTTTCATAAAACATTCATCATACCTTTTATCATAACCTATCATTGTTTTTCTTTCTTGCCTAACTCTTTGCTTTCATATCATTTTTCATAAAACATCTATTCTTTCGTCCTCATAAAACATCCATTTCTAAATTCTTTTCCTCACCGATCATAATTGCTCTATCAATCATAACTTAATTTCCATAAAACTTTTCATAAACACCTATTCTTTCCTTTCATATCTCATCTTTTTCCTATGCATTCTATCATAACATTCTTGTTCTTACTCTTTCCATTCTTCTATCCCTCTTTATCACATCGTTACTCTCATAAAACTTTTATAATACCTTTCCTTCATAATTCAATATATACATATATATACATATATATATATATATTTTTTATAAATTATTTATTAAAACATAACTTTTAGCATCATCATAGTATTGCTATAGTATTACTATAGCATCATCATAATTCACATCATGACATTTGCATACAAAACATATAAACACGATAAACTTGTTCATAGTTGCAGACGGGTAAATGTCTGAACTTACTCATAGCGTGCTTATCATCTTCTTCGGATCCATCGACGTCCTTTATCGCGTCTGGATTGGGTTCCTACAGACAAACTTTGTCCGTTAATCACATTTTCATTCATAGCCCTTATTTTATTAAAAAGCTTGATTCTGATCTTATAATCCTTAATTATAGCCTTAGGACAGCTTTCTAAACCTTAATGACCCTTTTCAAATTTTTCTCCAACTTTTGAAAAATTACGATTTTACCCCTAACTTTTGATAAAATTACAATTTTACCCTTAACGTGATTTTTCAGAACTTAAACCTCAATTTTGACTTTTACAAACTTCATTAACCTATTCCGGGGTCATTGGGACTCTTTTCCCATAATTTGAGAATCTTTGGGCAAAATGACCGTTTTGCCCCTGATGGGTCGTTTAACCATAACAATTTCATTTTCATACTTAGGCTGGATTTTCTAAACCCAAAATCATTTAATTAACTTTCTAAATCTTATCGGACTTTTTCCGGATCAATTCTTATCATTTTACCAATTTTCACATTCCCGGCCCTCGGGAAGTACTATTCGAACCTAAAAATCGATTTCATGTTTTTCTTGCGTTCTAGGGTTTTGGAGGGTCGGTTTACTAATCGTACCTTACCCATTCCTTTTTCCTTACCCCAATTCCTCGAGGGGGCTCGGGTTACCTTCCCGATCATATTTTTACCCCTCGTTTCCCATATTACCCCTGGTGCCATTTTTTGAAATTTCGGCAACATTTCCGCTTAATTTTTGAGGTTCCAGCGTTTAGGAAACGCCTGAAAACCATCTATCCTAATCTAATTCTATCACGTACTATACCAGAGGCCTAGATTTTACGTAAAACTTGTACCGTTTACGTAAAATCATTACATTATCACATATTTTTCTTTTTCTCCATTACAGCCATTTTCTTCTTTTTAAATAGATTCTTTTCTACATTTTTCATACCAATAATCATAAAATCATATAATAGTCCCAAACAATTAAATTGCGGAACGTAAAGGGGTCGGAATTTATACCGAATTGCAGTCCGGTCTCGACGGCATAAACCCTAATTCCTCGTTCTTCATATTTGAGGTCCCGTTTTGCAAATCCGACTCCGCGGATGCGTCCGGAACGTCGAAAATAGGCTAACGGGCCAAACTTGCATTTTCGGTCAACGGTCGCCGTTGACCGGCGTTGACCGGCGGCGACGGTGGCAAGTAGGTAGTCCATCTTGAAGATCTCAACGAGAGGAATCCATTGGTGGCTTCAATTTCACCATTCGACACCTCTATCGCCGGAAATCGACCCCGAAAGTCACGGCCACGGCGGCGGCGGTGGAACTCCGCCGTGCCGGACTTTTTCCCCAAAATTGATTGAGGGCTTTTGCTCCCCTCTTCACGGCGACCATTTCTGCACCGGTGGTGCAGCTCAACATCGCCGGAAACGGCGAGTTTCACGGCGGCGACGTCGCGACTTCGGGCGGCGCGATTCCGCCGGTGTTGAGGCGATCCACCACATGGGTTTTGTAGTACTCTTCACCACGAGTCTTTTGGGACCGGTTTCAGCTTGATCGGAAGTCGGACGGCGGAGATACGGCATCGTGAATTTTCCGGTGGCCGGCGGCTTCGGGCGGCGCGTGCGGGCTCCTCCGGCGTCGGTTCCGTCGACTCGGCCCACCGTTGAACTCAGCTCGGCGAGAGCTTTCCAACGGTGCCGGCGGTGTCGAAAACGGACACCGTTTCCGGTGGTCGGTTACTATTCATCAATGGGGGTAGAGAGAGAAAGAGAAGTGATGAGAGAGAGAGTACACACGGGCAAATGAGGCAATTCCACTTTTTCCCGCTCTTTATATACTTTTTCGCCCAAAATTTCAACACGGGCTATCTTGACTAATTTCGGCGTCCTGAATCCAAATATATCAGTTTTATTTTCATCTGAGGTCATTTCGACCAATTTCCGATACTGTGAATTTTTGGTCAAAAATTACCCTTGTGCTCAATTATCAAATTTGAGCGTGCTAATAGGCTATCCTGACTAATTTGGGTGTGCCGAACCCAAATTTATCAGTTTTATGTCAAGATAATATCATCTTGACCTACTTCTTGATACTGTGAGTGACGTACACGTGTACACACATAAAATCACTATTACTCATTTTTCATCATTTAACATTATTCGAACATTCTATTTAGTTCCAAACAATATTAAATCACTTAATTTCACATTTTAACGCTTAAATTCATTGTGTAATTATTTTCCGAAAAATGTGAATTTTCCAGGTTGTTACATTCACCCCTCCTTATAAAATTTTCGTCCTCGAAAATTAAGGCAAGTAGGGTTTCAACGTCTTCATTTCTTCTTCACATCTTGTGTAACTTTTTCAACATCGTGATTTTCTTCTTCTATGACATCTTCATAAACTAGATCTTTCCTAGATTGGAATCTCCTTGCATATACCTCCAAAAATTTGGGATGAACCATGCATCTCTACGTATCCGTGCATTTCTGTACATTCATGCATCATTACCATGGATTGCACTGTCGTAGTCCAACGTTCCCTTTCATAAACATATTTAGTAAAATTTCTATGAAATTCACATTAAGTAACGTCATATCATTATGAGACATTACTTAACATAATTTCATCATTTTAACATTTCATAATATTTACATATCATACACATATAATCATATACATTTCATCAATAAGGCTTTATATATAGCCTTTCATTTCAAATATACTCATATACATACATATACATTTATACATTATTCGTCTTTTTCCATCCAGATCAATAAGAAATTTCTCCGGATCTTGACTTTCTCCTATGTCATCTCAATCATTCTTAACCTCGGTGGACTTTTTCTTGATCTACATTTACTTTGACTTAGTTCCACTGTGAGTCCTCTCCAACCTATATTACAGAAGTCCTCATCAGTTCCTCGTAACGCACAACGTATGTTAGAACTATATCACCGGACGTCGACTACAATTTCTCTGTCCGATGATCAAATTCTCACTTATCCGCAACTCTAAGGAATATAGGCGGTGTCACGTCCCCCCGTGCCCATGAGGAAATTGGGACTGATACTGGGCTCCTCTGAGGAAGTCACTCAATCATGGTATGGTGAAACTCGGTCCAGTTAGAACTCATCCTAGTCACAAGAATCCCAATACACATGAGAGCATCTTCCTAAAAGGTGCATACATGTCACAGCTATCATGACCCAATTATCCTGATCAATGGTGCACCGTCAGAGAATCATCTTGATATCATGAACCCAATCCTGTATTCCCATAAAGTGCTGGAGTGCTGTCCGCCCTCGAAACTTGTTGGACAACTGATCCCGTCCATCTTCTAATCAGTCCTCTAACATCGTACTCATACCATAACACCCACGATTATACCGTGAGTTCGTCATCTTGTCCTTTAAAAATTGTTTAATTTATATAATAAATAATTACTAACATAAAACAAATCTAACTTACTTGGAATAACGGCAGGATGTGCAGCGTGCCAGGAGGGATATGGTCAACCCTTCGCTCTGATACCAACTATGGCGACCCCCCACGCTACGTTACCATACCAACCAGTCGAGCTCTAACGCCGACCGCGATGGCTGGCAACCTCGTGGGTCGTCATCCTCTTACTTAACTTAACTTTCCATTCTTAACGTTCTCATCTTATAGCGGAAGCAATTTCTATAGCAAATTTTTTTTTTTTTTTAACTTACATACTATACCTATCTTTATCATACTCTTATAACACATATATCATAACTTTCTTTCTTTCATCTTCCTTTTTGAACGCTCAGCGAAAGACTCATGGTAGTACCATACCCTCGCCCAGTCCCTTGGCACGTGCAGATCCGTCCGTTGTCCATCATATTACTTTAAATAAACACGTTGCTTACCTGCAACATATAAATAACTAATGAGCTAGATGCTCAGTAAGTTCAAACATACATTCATTAACTTATAAATACTAGTAATATATATTATTACTAGAATATATGTCATCACGTATATACACACCATATACATCATTTATACATATCCTCAAAACATAACATAAAATATGAGCTTCATCATGCTCGTTTATCTCTTCGTTCATCGTTCTTATCATTCTATCGATCATCTCTTATCATTCTAATCCAATCTTTTCATTTCTTTGCTTTTCATTCCTATCATTTCTTAACTTTCTGTTCTAAACCTTTATAACTTTTCTATCGCTTCATCATCATCTCCTAACATTTCATATCTTAAAACTAGTAACATATACACTAGCACAACATCACGTAAAAACGTGTCATTCCATACATATAACATCAAACACATCACATCACATATATAATTCTATCATGTTCTTTTAACTTCGTTTTATTATTTTTCATTGATTTCATTGTGTTGTTCTTTCGTATCGTTCGTTTCTTTTCTTTTCTTTTCTTTTCTTTTCGTATCATTTTTTTTTTCTTTTCTTTCCACTCTCTTTTTCCTTTTTTTTCCTCACGCACTCTCTTTTCTTTTCTTTTCACGCTCTTTTCTTTTCTTTTCTTTTCACGCACTCTCTTTTATTTTCTTTTCACGCTCTTTTCCTTTCTTTTCTTTTCTTCTCTTTTCCTTTCTTTTTTTTTTTTTTTCTTTTCCTTTCACTCTTCTTTCGTTTGTTTTCTTTCCACTTTCCTTTGGTTGGGCCCGTTGTTGAACGCACCTAGTTGCGCGCAGACAGTGGGAGGAGGGGGAGCGACCCACCAACCTACCTCACAGTCACATAAAAACCACACCTTCGGGGTTGGTCCATCCTATAATCTACCGCACCTTCGGGGTAGCGCCACACCTACGCGGAGGATATAGACCGGAAGTCTCGACCTTGTAGGGAGACCGGTACGCCAACAACTTAAGTTTTCAGTCTTATTATCTTGCAAGCTTTTATTTTTCTTATATTGATTTTTCGTTGAACATCTTTTTCTTTCAAAAACATAGCACATATAGCACATATTACTTATATAACATCACATCACATCACATCACATCATAACAAACAAAAACATGTTTTGTTACGTGTAGACAATTATTCTTTGTTCGTCTTATCATTTGCATCATCCCATCAATCATAGCCTAACGATCATAGCCTATCGATCATAGCCTATCATTCTATTCCATCAATCACATCTTATCGTTATGTTCTAATCCTTTCATCATACCTTTCATCATAACCTATCATTGTTTTTCTTTCTTGTCCAACTCTTTACTTTCATATCATTTTTCATAAAACATTCATCATACCTTTTATCATAACCTATTATTTTTTTTCTTTCTTGTCTAACTCTTTGCTTTCATATCATTTTTCATAAAACATTCATCATACCTTTTATCATAACCTATCATTGTTTTTCTTTCTTGCCTAACTCTTTGCTTTCATATCATTTTTCATAAAACATCTATTCTTTCGTCCTCATAAAACATCCATTTCTAAATTCTTTTCCTCACCGATCATAATTGCTCTATCAATCATAACTTAATTTCCATAAAACTTTTCATAAACACCTATTCTTTCCTTTCATATCTCATCTTTTTCCTATGCATTCTATCATAACATTCTTGTTCTTACTCTTTCCATTCTTCTATCCCTCTTTATCACATCGTTACTCTCATAAAACTTTTATAATACCTTTCCTTCATAATTCAATATATACATATATATACATATATATATATTTTTTATAAATTATTTATTAAAACATAACTTTTAGCATCATCATAGTATTGCTATAGTATTACTATAGCATCATCATAATTCACATCATGACATTTGCATACAAAACATATAAACACGATAAACTTGTTCATAGTTGCAGACGGGTAAATGTCTGAACTTACTCATAGCGTGCTTATCATCTTCTTCGGATCCATCGACGTCCTTTATCGCGTCTGGATTGGGTTCCTACAGACAAACTTTGTCCGTTAATCACATTTTCATTCATAGCCCTTATTTTATTAAAAAGCTTGATTCTGATCTTATAATCCTTAATTATAGCCTTAGGACAGCTTTCTAAACCTTAATGACCCTTTTCAAATTTTTCTCCAACTTTTGAAAAATTACGATTTTACCCCTAACTTTTGATAAAATTACAATTTTACCCTTAACGTGATTTTTCAGAACTTAAACCTCAATTTTGACTTTTACAAACTTCATTAACCTATTCCGGGGTCATTGGGACTCTTTTCCCATAATTTGAGAATCTTTGGGCAAAATGACCGTTTTGCCCCTGATGGGTCGTTTAACCATAACAATTTCATTTTCATACTTAGGCTGGATTTTCTAAACCCAAAATCATTTAATTAACTTTCTAAATCTTATCGGACTTTTTCCGGATCAATTCTTATCATTTTACCAATTTTCACATTCCCGGCCCTCGGGAAGTACTATTCGAACCTAAAAATCGATTTCATGTTTTTCTTGCGTTCTAGGGTTTCGGAGGGTCGGTTTACTAATCGTACCTTACCCATTCCTTTTTCCTTACCCCAATTCCTCGAGGGGGCTCGGGTTACCTTCCCGATCATATTTTTACCCCTCGTTTCCCATATTACCCCTGGTGCCATTTTTTGAAATTTCGGCAACATTTCCGCTTAATTTTTGAGGTTCCAGCGTTTAGGAAACGCCTGAAAACCATCTATCCTAATCTAATTCTATCACGTACTATACCAGAGGCCTAGATTTTACGTAAAACTTGTACCGTTTACGTAAAATCATTACATTATCACATATTTTTCTTTTTCTCCATTACAGCCATTTTCTTCTTTTTAAATAGATTCTTTTCTACATTTTTCATACCAATAATCATAAAATCATATAATAGTCCCAAACAATTAAATTGCGGAACGTAAAGGGGTCGGAATTTATACCGAATTGCAGTCCGGTCTCGACGGCATAAACCCTAATTCCTCGTTCTTCATATTTGAGGTCCCGTTTTGCAAATCCGACTCCGCGGATGCGTCCGGAACGTCGAAAATAGGCTAACGGGCCAAACTTGCATTTTCGGTCAACGGTCGCCGTTGACCGGCGTTGACCAGCCGTTGACCGGCGTTGACCGGCGGCGACGGTGGCAAGTAGGTAGTCCATCTTGAAGATCTCAACGAGAGGAATCCATTGGTGGCTTCAATTTCACCATTCGACACCTCTATCGCCGGAAATCGACCCCGAAAGTCACGGCCACGGCGGCGGCGGTGGAACTCCGCCGTGCCGGACTTTTTCCCCAAAATTGATTGAGGGCTTTTGCTCCCCTCTTCACGGCGACCATTTCTGCACCGGTGGTGCAGCTCAACATCGCCGGAAACGGCGAGTTTCACGGCGGCGACGTCGCGACTTCGGGCGGCGCGATTCCGCCGGTGTTGAGGCGATCCACCACATGGGTTTTGTAGTACTCTTCACCACGAGTCTTTTGGGACCGGTTTCAGCTTGATCGGACGTCGGACGGCGGAGATACGGCATCGTGAATTTTCCGGTGGCCGGCGGCTTCGGGCGGCGCGTGCGGGCTCCTCCGGCGTCGGTTCCGTCGACTCGGCCCACCGTTGAACTCAGCTCGGCGAGAGCTTTCCAATGGTGCCGGCGGTGTCGAAAACGGACACCGTTTCCGGTGGTCGGTTACTATTCATCAATGGGGGTAGAGAGAGAAAGAGAAGTGATGAGAGAGAGTACACACGGGCAAATGAGGCAATTCCACTTTTTCCCGCTCTTTATATACTTTTTCGCCCAAAATTTCAACACGGGCTATCTTGACTAATTTCGGCGTCTTGAATCCAAATATATCAGTTTTATTTTCATCTGAGGTCATTTCGACCAATTTCCGATACTGTGAATTTTTGGTCAAAAATTACCCTTGTGCTCAATTATCAAATTTGAGCGTGCTAATAGGCTATCCTGACTAATTTGGGTGTGCCGAACCCAAATTTATCAGTTTTATGTCAAGATAATATCATCTTGACCTACTTCTTGATACTGTGAGTGGCGTACACGTGTACACACATAAAATCACTATTACTCATTTTTCATCATTTAACATTGTTCGAACATTCTATTTAGTTCCAAACAATATTAAATCACTTAATTTCACATTTTAACGCTTAAATTCATTGTGTAATTATTTTCCGAAAAATGTGAATTTTCCCAGTTGTTACAATCACTGTCTTCAACGGGTGACTTGTCTCGCAAGTATGCATCAACATCGAACATAACAATATTAGCTTCGACATCAGGCTGATTAAATGTTAAGGAGTCCAACTCATGTAGTTCAACTACTAACTCAACATTTTGCTTTTTTGTGTCCTGAACTATTGTGACCTTATCGGCATCCTCTTATGGAAAATCCCATATATGTTTATGTCCAAAATATTCCATAACTTTCTAGTTTGGGCCGCTAAATAGACCATTAACATAAAAAACCTGTTTCGCCTGAGATGCTAGAATGAAATATTCATTCTCATACCATGAGTCCTTAACAAAGATACTTGTTCTATTCTTTTATTGTTGAATTCTCCTTCTTTTTGCCCAAATGCCAAACCACTTACACTTGAAAAAGACAACTGAATTTTTGTTTATGTATGAAAATTCAAGTTTCTCTTCCAAGACTAATAAGTGCATGAAAATGCACTTTTGTTGTTCAAAATTTTCAAAATAAATTAAGTTCTAATTAAATATTTTCATGAAATTAATTAAAAATATTTTGGTATGAAAATATTTAGTTTAATTTAATTTATTTGTTTTGTAGGCAAATAAGACAATTGGGCCAAAATTGTAAGCAAAATCAAATGAAAGGCCCCCAAGACAAAAGTTCCATCAACAAGCCCAAGCCATCTTAGCCAACCGCCGAGCGAAGTCGAGCTGCGCAGCTCCCCACGCCATTTGTTGCTATCTAGCACATCTCATACATGTGAGGCCTAACAGTCCCCATGCACACGCACGCTTGGCGTGCATGGCCTAACCCCCTGGTTGAGTCTCCTCCACGCATGCATCAGGCAGCTCCCATTCAATCTCTGTGTGGAGCAAGCCTGTGTAGTAGCTTTCCTTTTGGCATGTGTCACGTGTCCATGTCGACTCTAGATGTCGACCATTTGCTTGATTTCAACTTCTCCATGAGTGACACTTGTCCCATTTGCATAGGATTCTCTTTGCTGAAGGCCATTGTTTCTTGCTTTTAATATTCCTCTCTTTAATATTAATTTAGTGCTTCACTTTAAGTCTTGTAAATTCCATTTAATTGGAACTCATTTTCTTTTATTTTTATTTGTAGCTAAATGTTTTTAGCTTTTCTTGATAGCCCCATAAACTCTATAAATATTGGGTTTTGTCATTAGCTTTGGGTTGAAACTTTAGCCTAAGTTTATATACCTTTTCTTTCAATTTTATTTTATAATTATTTTCATATTTTCTTTTTAGAATTTTATGAAAATGCTTAGCAAACTAGGCTAGAGTTTTTGGGTGAGATTAGAGATACTCCTATTTGTATAGTAAGCTTGTTTTAGTTTTTGATTCTATAATGGTTTGTAAGTTTTATATATTTGAGTAAATAATTTTCTTTCATCATATTTCATCCTTATATTAATATATTTTGTTGTCAAGTTTTATATAAATTTAGTGAAGCTCTTTTTATGTAATTGTTACATGATACAATATATTGATAGACATTATTTTATAAGTAGTCTTTTACTATAATATTACCCTGAGATATATTGTCATTTTTAAATTTCTTATAAGATAATTTTTCCTAGTTATTAACGTAAAATTTTTATTTACTCAAATACATTTTAATTCACAAATTCTTCAAATCTTATTTTCTAATTGATTGTTTGAGATGTAAAACTTTGAATTGAGTTCATTTATGAATCAAAATCCAAATAGATGAACGAAGTATATAGAAGATTCTCGATATCTTACCAATTTTAATTGTTGAATTTTTTTCATTTTAAATTGCATTGTCTTTTAATTATATTGTTCTAAAATCACAAAAACACTTATTTCTTTTCTTTGTTTAATTGTTTATTTTTCTAACGCTTTTGTTCCGCTAATCTCTTTTGTTTTTTATTATCACTTTCTCGTGAGATTAGCTATCCTAATTGTACTATAATTAACCGTTTATTTTTGTACACATTTGGGCATAATCAAAGACTCCATGGTAAATATACAAACACAAATACCACTATTTTGGTTACTTTGTTCTTTGTCTCAATTGTATGTTAAAAACTTAACTCTATTAACCACACAACCGGAATAGGGCCGAATAAAAAAGCTTGAACTAGATGACAATGAAGCCAATTGATCAATCACTTCCAGGAGATATATTTTCGAAAATTGTATATCTGTAAAAAATAATATAAAGTTTTAAATGTGGTTTTGTTATTTAAAATATTATTTAAAACAATATATCTGTAATATTATTTGCAACAATATTGTTGTTGCAAATAATTCCCTCTATATAGATATTAGCATGTTGGATGCCAACTATTATTCATTTAGTATACCTTCATTTTGGTGGTAAAAGTTGGTG
Source organism: Antiaris toxicaria (assembly GCA_035233585.1). Classification (NCBI taxonomy): domain Eukaryota; kingdom Viridiplantae; phylum Streptophyta; class Magnoliopsida; order Rosales; family Moraceae; genus Antiaris; species Antiaris toxicaria. The sequence goes on from CP141155.1 coordinate 8,860,083, forward strand.
AGGTACCCGTTCAACACCAAAGAAGCTATTTGCGACGATATAGTACTGTAGATAACAATAAAATTATTAATGACAACATGCCGTCACAAATGATATATAGTTGTCACAAATAATATTGACACAAATTAGGCTTATTGTAATAGTGTTTGACTTGAAAGAAAAATATAGATGGAAGATCTAGAAACCAAGAAACATTCATATTAATGGTAGTATATGTAATGCATATACAAATATATATATATATGTGTGTGTGTGTGTATGTATGCAGTAGCTAAGTCTATCTTTTTATTACAGTAATGTGGTAACAAAGAATAAAGAACAAAAATTTAGCGGTAACAAAATTGTATCACAACTATTTTTCAACGCAACTTATCTACATTTATATGAAAAAGAATCTTAAACATATTACAATAGATTAGTTTTTATTTTTTAGAAGTGTTAAATCGTAGATTCATTTTCAACACAATCGAAATAGACCCTTGGAGATATGTTTGTCTTTTTCTTTATTTATTTATGTTCATGAAGTGACGTAGGATGAAATAGAGACAAGTTTTTCAAGTTTCAAAGATTTTTTTTTTTTGTATATTTTAAATATAAAAAGATGAATTTGCAAAATAAAAAACAAACACAAAAAAAAATTAGAAGATAGATTTGTCTACTTATCCCGTATATCATTTTCTTGCATTTACATGGCTTAGTGTTGTCTTTCATTATCTTATCGCCACCATCTTCGACTTGTCTTCCCACTTTTTTTTTTTTTTTTTAATTTTAATGGCGGGGTGGGGGGTCGTTTTACCATGGAAATTGATGTTTGTTACTTTAAACTTTCTTGTCGTTTCATTTGGTCATCGATTAGTTGTTTATTATGACTATCACCTTGATTGTCGTTTTCTACACAGTTAACAAAATATCAACTCGGATACCGTATAGTATTAATACGAGGAATTGACGTTTTAGCATGGAAATGGACGTTTGTTACTTTTTAACTTTCCTGTCGTTTCATAATTATTTAAACTATAATCTATAACTCACACTTATTAAGAAGAAATTAAACTCTATTTTTAAATTTGAAAGCTACCATCCGAACTTCTTCCTTCCAGGAGAGCAGTGAGTAAATTAAAAAGACTTGGGATACAATATTGATCTGGTTTAATAGCAATCAATTCAACTAACTAATAAGATTTACAGTCCTCAATAAAGAAAAGTCGGAAAAACTAGAGAAAATTTGTATGTGCATAATTATACAAGAATAATTTCTATTACTGCAAAATCAAGTAAAATATTCAGATTCTTTTTAAACAAGAAGTAACGTTCGTCGTGCTCCAAAACTAGTAGCTAGCAAATGAATAAGCTGCATAAAACAATTGGAACCTCTAAGAATTTACAAGCAACAATATCAATATTGAGAATTACTGTTAATGATTTGATTGGCATCAAGCACAACTCCACGAGGCACTCCTGCTCGGCCTAGGAGATTCCTGCGTGGAGCGGGTGTGGAAGATGCCGTTGGTTCAATGTTAGGAGGTACAGGAGTTTCTTCCGAGTGGCCGGAGATACAGAGGGCACCAGTTTCATCTTGTTCCCAGTATACTTCAACCATAATCCCTCTAGGATTCTCTGCAGTTTCGGTTCCTGGAATTCCCACAAATCTAGCTCCTACTGGTATCTGCATATAATCATAGCAAAATTGCAACTTCAAATTCATCTTTGCTAAAGAACACTAAGAGATGGGCAGTAAATCGAAATTTACCTCAACTGAAGCTCCAGATGTTGTCAACGTGAGGGAAACCAACCTTCCCTCAGCTGCGGCGGTTTCTAGCTCTGCCTGCCTTGCAATGTTCAAGAAAACTTCTTCAAGAGTTGCCAGACCGAGTTGAATGTCAGCTATACCAAATTCCTTCTCTCTATCTTGTAGCTCCATAAAAAATTTCTGCCACATTATAAATCCAACGAATCACAAATAAAGAAAAGGAAACACAAGTAAACATAATAAAAACTGCGAGCAAAAGCACACAAACACAGAGAGATCAGATGAGAGAGAACAAAGGGATATAGGCTTACCGACAAAAGAACCTCTTTATCATGAGGAATGACAAATGTCAAAAAGGATTTGTTCTCCTCCTTTGGTTCAACATCTAAATGCTATCAAGACATTCATCCCTTGGGTTAAAAAATCAATATTTCATTAATAGAAAAAAATTTTGAACCACTATTTAGTTCAGCATACCTGTTTAAAGAATTTCTTCACAGCCTCATGATGAGTTGTATCAACTACATCCCTATCGGGATGAGTTTGCCCATTGTTGCTACCGGAGAAGCTCACGTTAGCAATAAAACCGGTTCCGAAACGCGACTTCAATCTGATTGAGGTTCCAATGCAGCGAAGCCTACCCTTTGCCATAATTCCTATGCGGTCACTTAAGATGTCGGCTTCTTCCATTGAGTGTGTTGTTAGGATTATAGCACGCCCTTTCTTAGCATCCTCTATAATGTCCCATACATGTCTTCTTGTTATTGGATCCATACCAGTTGTCTGGAACAAGTCACATAACAAATCAGGACGGGAAACTGAAGATTCTAGCAAAACAGAAAAGAAAAAAGGGACTAGAGGAAAATAGTTCAAATCTTCATACAGGTTCATCTAAGATGACCAATTTTGGATCACCAATAAGGGCTATGGCAACGCTGAGGCGACGTTTCATTCCTCCGCTGTAACTGCCAGCTCTAATTTTGGCTGCCTCAGTGAGTCTGACCTCTGCAAGTGACTTCTCAATAACCTGTATTGCCGCAAAACCACTAACGTAAATCCAGACTCTGAAGACTTGTTTTTATTAGTAGTATATATAGATAGTTAAACATTTTAACATGTATGAGAAACAAATTTGCATGTGAGAGAAAGAACCACAAAAAACAAATAAACAATAAATAACCTCTTATATATGAATTACATACCGACTTTATCGAAGACGGCGGTAGACCCTTAAGACTAGCGAAGAGTTGTAGATGCTCTTTCCCGGAAAGTGCATCCCAAAGAATATCAAACTACAAAATAAGCAAGAACATAAGGACAGTCAAATATAACTTTTCTTGACTTTTTTGAATGGTGAAAATTAAGAATTACTTGTATTATTGTCAATAAAGGCTGACTGCATTCAGCTACCCTAAGAATCGAAAGAAAACATGCTTTCGGGGGGAGAAAGGAAGGTAACCTGGGGACAAACTCCTATCATTTTTCGGATGTTAGACATGCCAATGGAGCTTCGTATGGAACACCCGTATATCAATGCTGTCACAATGGAAGTTCACAATTGCCAGCCCAAACAAAAGCAGAATAAGATTAAACTCTTATTGCACAAATAGAATGATTGATAAACACAAAAGACAATTTGCATATTACCATCTCCACCGGTCACTGGTGTGATTCCAGTCAAACAATTGATTGCTGTGGTCTTCCCTGCTCCATTGGGTCCAAGTAGACAAAATAACTGATCCTTTGCAAGGTTCACCCATAAGCCCTGAAGGTTAAATGAGAATGTAATTAGATTGAAAACAGAACTTCACATCTGTTGTGCATTACATTCCTTCCTTTTGCTAAATTCATTGCAGCCCCTTAAAGGCGATGAACAAGATGAGAAAAAATGAAAAAATTTATTTTGACACAAAACAAGCATTTGGTTAGACACAAGGATTTCTTCGTGAGGCTGAATGTTGATGGATTACAATACCTAATGCTAAATAGACTGAAAAAAAAGACATAAAGTTAAACAAAATGGAGAAGGGAGAGAGAGAGAAGATTCAAGACTATCACCAAGCTAGCCAAAACTGAAATCGAGCCATGTTTTGTTTTTTTACCTTCAAAGCATGGTAAGGTGAAGTTTTCTTGCAATTACAGCAACCGACGTTTGTAGACCCAGGATATGTTTTCACTAGGCCACGTATCTGAACTGCAATATTTGGATCATCGATACCTTCCCTAGTTTGTTGTTTTACTCGGTTCTCCTCTTCAAGGACATCTTCATCATCTGGAGGGATGTGCTCCAGTGGTGGGATTGAACCAAAGCAACTACAAATGCCACCCTCTATGAAGAGAAAACAGAGAGAGTATTGCATTCTAAGTACAAGCCTCTGAAGCCAAAAAGGGAAACTAGAGTAAAAAATTTATTTAATCTATACCTACCTTCCACTTTGTTTCCACCTCGACCTGTCCAGTAACCAGGTTTTAGAAAGTAAAACACCGACTTTCTTACACCAGATACATTTGGGAAGATGTTATCAAAGTAGATAGCCAACACAAGCCAGAGGAAAAATGTAGCCACCAACCACTTATAAATATCATCCTGTGGAGGAAATTAAGATGAATAATGAGTGAATGAAATAAAAGAAAGAAAACTCCTAACAGCGTTTCCAAATTTTGAATTTTGAGCATCTACGTTTATACATACAATTGTTATCACACACTCGTCATCATTTGGTGCACACTTTGCACGCCTACTCCAGCTAATCCCAATGTCTTGAGGAGTGGAAGTTGCACCGGCAAGCAAAGATAGAGCTTGGGCAAAAAGATTAGGAGGGAAGAGTGACCAAATATCTCGGTATTGTTTAGAGATGCTATCTTTGTAAGGAAATCCAAAAGCTGTAACAAGCTGCAAAGGCAAAATGGTATTGCTTTTGGTAATACTGAACTGCTAACCACTTTTTATTGAAGAATGGAACAAAAGAATCTTACCTGTGTAAGAAAGCCAATAATAAACGTAAAGAAACCCACAGTCGTAGATGAAGATGCCTTGCTTATAAAGGCCGACATCATGAAGGCCAGGCCAAGCTGCGATCAATAGGGAAATAGATAAGGAGTTATTACCAACGCACAAATGTTGCTTAACCGAGAGTGGAAATGGTAAGAATAAGCATAAACAATAACGTAAAGAAATCATAGGAAATGTCTCACCATATTGAGTTGGAACAGAAAGAACACAAGAAATACAACAGCAAAACTGTTGTTCAAGAAGAAGTCAAACTGGAACATCATGCCAAAGAGAACAATGAAAAGCGATGAGAGAAGTGTAAGGATCCCCTCCCACGCGAGCCACGACAACCAGTATGCAGAATCATATAGTCCCATCATAGACATCGCCTGCAGGTTGAAAGGGCAAAAAAAAAAAAAAGCAAAAAAGGACACTTCATAGCTCATTCTACAAAGGACAGCAATGATAATTAGCAGTTTTAATTCCTAATGGAAAAGATGCATATTCAGAAATGACTTTGGGGAATGAACACCTGTCGGAGTTTTAGTTCTTTCTCTGCAATCAACGAACCGAACTGAAGTACGAATCCAAACATAGCAGTTGCAAGGAAAAAGGTTGGTCCTATGGAATCCATTGCACTGAAGGTTTCCACAGCAGGGTGTGCAAATTCCTTAAGTGAGACAACCCAGCTAAAGTTTGGGACTGAACATAGAGCCATTATATAAGTAATTCCAGTGACAAAACTTCCAGGCAAAAAACAAAGGAAACATGTTTGCAAAATAACTCATCCAAAGAACACAAAGAGGCCGTATATATTAACTCCAAGAGAAATTATATTAATTTCTCTAAATACCTCCAAGCAGAGACCGAGCAATTTCGCGCTCCGCTGCAATCTGAAGTGGGATTTGGAACTTGAATGTGGGGTCTTCGTAAATTCCTCTCTTTCCAACGGGTGTCGAATTAGTCTGGATGCCATAGCTTAAAACACTATCATTTTTTTCAAAGAAATGCAAAGCTCCTGGAACGTGCATAGCGTTATCAAACAGATAAGCATCTACTTCAGCTTCTGTGCTAAATGGCATGACCTGCACACAGAAAGTGGTCTTGTAATCCTTGATCTTCCAACTTGCCCGCCCTTTTCGCATATTTGCAAATTATTGGAGAATATACAAGAATAATAAGACTCTGGACGCGAAAATATGCTACATTCTGGTCCAAATCTCTACAATTAGATAATAAGAACAAACAATTTCAACAGTTCAACGAAAAGATTATTTGCATATTCCTGAATTATTGGGGAATATAAAAGAATAATATAACTTTAGCTGCGAAAAGTGATTTACATCCCAGTTCAAATCTCAAACATTAGATGATAAATGAAACAATTTCAACTGTTCGACGAAAAAAATTATCAGCTAAAATTCAAATTATTTCTTACAATTTTTTTTCCTTTAAAAAAAAAAAAGAAATATGACCTGAATGGTTTATAATGAATAATTAACAAGTAAAATCCGAAATAAAATAAAATTTTGAATCAAAATTTTTAATTTAATTATAAATTTTGTTAATATTTTAGAAAAAAATAAAATTAAAACTAAAATTTTAAATTCAAATCAACAAAATTAAAAAAAAAAAAAACTATTTGAATGAAATGCAATTTGGTAAACGCATTGTATTTTGATTGTATTTGGTAAACGCATTTGGTAAACGCGTTTGGTAAACGCATTGCATTTTGATTGTATTTGAATGAAATTTGTTTTTTGAATGTTGTATTTGGTTGAAAAGTATTTGTTTTATATTTGAATGAAATGTGTGTTTGGATGAAAAGTATTTTAGAGTTGAAAAGTTGATGTGATTGGTAAAAGTAGAGATAAATAGTGGAGTTAAAAAGTTGATGTGATTGTTTTAAAAATATTTTAAATAGTAATTGTTTTCGTAGTACTGTTGCAAAATTTATATTTGGTGTAAAATTGTATTGTATTTGAATGAAGTTAAAATGAAATATTAGTGCCAAATGCACCTAAGCCTTAATGTATTGTAACGTCTTCCCCAAGTTAAACTGTAGTTTGTTTGTTTTTGTTTTTTTTTCCCCCTCCACAATTCAGACAAACAAGTAACTCATTCATAAATAACAATAATAATAGAAGGTGGTGATAAGAAATCTAAGATAGCTGAACTGCCAGGTGGACCAGTAAAGTACGAGATATTGTTAATGTCACCGCAGACAAATCAACTTGACTTTTTTAAAAGATAAAAATGAAATAAAAACAAATAAACACAAAACCTTGAGTGGACGTAATAAGATATTCGTGCGCTTTCTCTCTCTTTTCTTTTTCCAAGGAAACAAACAGAAAAATAACCATGATTACGAACCGCAATGAAAGAAATTAGTCTCTTAGAACTAACCGTTAAATAAATCGTGTAACTTCCGTTTTAATTTCTCTTTCAATTTTCCCGGGAAACAAACACAAAAACGAAAAATTCTCATTAAACCGCACAACAATGAAAAAATAAGATCACAGATCAAAACAAGATTCAGCATAGCTTCAATTCCCTCTCTTTCATTTCTCCCCGGGAACAAACAGGAAAACTACAAAATCTTCATAATCACTTTAAGCAAAAAAAAAAAAATCTCTCAGAACTAATCGCTAAACGAAAATCCTATTACTTCTGTTTACTTTTTTGATTACAGGCCAAAACAAGATTCAATATAGCTTCAATTCACTCTCTCACAACTTTTTCCCGGAAAAAAAACAAGCAAACAAAGAAACGCACCTTATTGGAAGGAATCGGGCGCCCAGGATTATTCTCCCGAATGGCGTCGACAATGCTCCGAACCCTAGAGCTGCCATTTCCACTCCAGACGAAGTCGAAGCAAGGGAGCTTGACGAAGTTCTTGTCCTCGCAAGGGGGGATCGGGGGGGAGAAGAGAGGGCGGGGATCCGTGACGGTCTTGTAGGAGGAGGAGGAGGCGTAGCGAGCCTCGATGGCCTTCTGGATGGCGAAGATGAGGAAGATGAAGAAGAAGGACGCGAAGAGCTGTAGGAACGTCGCCCGCCGGTTCCTCCATGAGAGGAGGAAATTCTTCCGGAAGAGTGCGTTGTACTGCTGGTACAGCAGCGGAAACCCGCTCCGTAAATTCATCGTTTTTGGGTTTTGGAAACTGTTTTCGGATTCTGTTGTTGTTGTTTTCGTTTCTCGGAAAAAAAATTTTTTTTTTTAAATTAAAAAGCGAGAAACTGAGAAAGATCAGCAGTAGAGGAGGAAATGTTTTAAAATGGCGCGGTTTTGAGACGACCGGTGGCGAGGGTGATGTAGTTGAATTGGGGCGTGGTTTTTTGTTTATTTACGATATTGCCACTGCTGATGTCTGGTCAACGGGCATTTTTCTTTTCCCGATCTTTTTTTTTTTAATCTTATTTTGCTTTTGTCAAACGCGGATTTTTATATATTCTATTTTTTTAGAAAAGTATCTTTATAATATGCTAAACGAATATGTGCACGCGCACAATTTGTGAACCTGATTGATTTTTTTTTTTTTGTTTAAGTAATGCCTGTCTAATTAGGGGAAGAAAAATATTTTCTCCTTTATCTATTAGAGGATATTGCTTGGGATTTGATTTTCACGAGATTTTTGTAGTGTGAAAGGAATCATTCGAATTTTATATTTTATAATAAAATTAGGTGTCAAAATGATTGGCCATCTCTTTGCAAAGTTTGGTTATTGTTGAACAATAGCAACTAATATATTTTGAGGCTAATGAATGGGTGTAAATACATCATGATATTGATTAGTGAGCAGAAAAATTGTAGCTTGTAAGTTTCTAACTGTCCAAATGTGAAATTTTGTCCTTTAGTAGTGCCCAATTATTTCGCACAAACTAAATTCTAGCTTCTAATATGCTAAACATGGGAAAGCAATTTAAATGTTGTTTTCACAAACAAAAATGCTTTTATTGAAGATACCTAGACAAAATAGTGAAATACATAGAAAAGCATGGCTTAAAAAAAATATAGGACACTTTCAATACGAGGTGAAAGAATATGATTTTAATATTTTAAAATTAAATTAAATATAAAACTATCGTTAAATTATATTTATATTTTAACATATTGGGAAAAACACTTTCATGCAATTTCTTTTCGTTAGTAAAGTTCAACGAAAGAGAAAAGATTTGTAAGAGTAAAGGGTATTTTAGTCCGTTAGGTCTATTATATCAAAGGGCAAACCTGTCATTCCAAAGTTGGAAATTGCTTGGAAAGTCTTGCCATGCAGCTTGCAGGTCAAATGAAAAACCCAAATTTTCGAAAAAAAAAAAAACATAAGAAAAGAGTTTGACAAAGTAATATATTGGAAACAGTAACGTGTCAAGTTTTTTATGCGAAACAATTGTTTTTTTAAAAGTCAAAGAAATGAGAACATAAAAACAAATAAATCATTCAAAAAAATTAAAAGAAAAAGAAAAAGAAACATAGAAAAATGTTACATGCACTAAATTACCATCTTCAAAGGTCAGCTGGTGTAGAATTGACTGTTGATCTTTTTTACGGTAGCTAAGCCCTTTTTTTTTTTTTTTTAAATAATCAAGCTTATTTTTCCTTTTTTTTTTTCCCTCAATGTTTGTGAAAATGGATTTCATATATTTAGTTTCTTCATGTCCATTTTGAATGGAATAAAATAAATTAAGAGTTTGAAAAAGAAAATTAATTGTGAAATTTCTTGGAAATTTGATGTGTCATATTTTGCTCAATAACTTCTTGGAAGGGAATGGGCCGTAGGTGTTTCCCGGTGTTGACACTTACTAACGTATTAGGGGGTTTGGAATTCTCGTAATCAGAATTTTTAAAATGAATATTGACCTGATCAAAATGATAATATGAATGTCTTATTTATTTCTTTTTTGCGTGAAAGGTCATATTAATTTCTTAAGATTGAGATTATTTAGGAAAAGAAAGAAAACAGAGAAAATTCACTTGGAAGGTCATATTAATATCTTAAGATTATGGTTCTTTGGGAAAAATAAAAATGAAAACAGAGAAATTAACAGTTTTGAATTATAAAACCATGCCTGAAAACAGAGCAAATGCATTCTGTTGCAGTAAGACGTGGGTGCGACTCGAGTGTTTTTGTTCAGACTGCTTTGACGGATTTTTACGTCAAAAAATGGCGATTTAGTTTCAGCGAGGAAAGTTCTTGATAGGAGTTTAGTTTCATCCTAAGTGGAATGAAATATTTAGCATTGTTAATGAGTTGGCAATACAGTTAACTGGTGCTGGTCAAGATTTGAAACTGAACTCCAAATTTCTTTATATTTATGCTTATATTATAAACGGCGTTAAACACCATTTATTAATAAAAAATGAGTTTCATGACATAGAACTTATCTATAATATTTATTTTATTAACGATAACATTCAACACCACGATGCCACTAAGCATTTTTCTCATATTATACTATAAAAGAGATGATGTTTGTCCCATCTCTTTGTTTAGGTATTATCTTTCAGCTTGAATTGTGCTATACTAAGCACAGGGAAAAGTCTTTAAGCAAATATTAAAAAAACAAAAACAAAACAAACAAAAACAAAACAAAACAAAACAAAGGAAAAAGTCTGCCGCTTGGAAGTTTATGATTGGCACACGGTTTCCATGAGTTATATTATCTTTAACTCTATTGGTCAACAAATCCAAATTGCAAGGATATTATTAAATTTACAACTTTTTCTAAGAAATATCAAATGTGAACCATGAACGCGCCAATTCGAGCCTAGATAATTGTTCAAGCTTTGTTGGAATTTGCGGCTCTTTCTTAAATTGTTGTTTTCTTGGGTTTTTTTGTTTTTTTTGTTTTGTTTGCCGCTATTCTTGTGGTCTGAACACGTAGACCAAGAAATTTTCAGCATTTCATCATTCTCTCTCTCTCTCCCTCTCTGTCTCTCTCTCTCTGTCTTTTTCTCTTTTGTGGAAAATCTGAGTGTTTTTATATTGAAAAATATGAGTGTTTTATATTGACCAGCCTCATTCATGCCACGCCATGACATTTCTTCGTCCTTAAGGTCTAAGGAGCCATTTTTTAGGCGTTTGCCGATCCAATTGATTTGATTTTGATCTGACGCTACATGCTCTGCTATTATTTTAGTTGTCATTGTCAATTAACCTGCTCAAGAGTAAAACTTTATATATATATATTTTTTTCATTTTAACATGATTAAAAATTAATTATTATTATATAAATTTCTTTAAAAACTTAATCCTTTAACGTAAGCTCGTACCGAAATAATAAATTAATGTTGCGGTATATATGTACGTACATGTATTCGGTGCATCATGGCCAAACGTTCACTTTCAACTCAATTGGAAGAGTTTATTTCTGATTAAAATCTTTGACAAAATGTTGCTTGCTAATGCTTACAATCAAGTGAGTTTTGAAGGTTTATTTTATTTTAATTTAGTTAGTTAAGCGATTGTCAATGCCTCTTTTTCACGTAAATTCACTTATTCTCTTTTAATCGTAGAAATTTTGACCTTACGTCCAATTCAAAGCTCGAAAGAGATATTATTTAGTAACAGACACAAGCTATCTAGTGACGGATTTCATGGAGAAGGTAGGCTCTTTTTTTTTTGTTTTTTTGTTTGAACCGTGGAGTAGGTAGTTCTTGATATTTGATTTAATGACAATATATTATGCAAACACTAACCCCTTTGCCCCAGTTATCTTCTAAAACGTAAATATTAGAGAAATCAATGGAGGGATAAAAAAAAAACAAAAACAAAACCTTATTCGTTATACATTATTATGAACTATTACATTAAAATCATATCGACTAATTAAAATATGATATTAAAATAGATCTAATGAACACCTAAGGTGCATGTAGTTTTTATTTTGTTTCCCCTAATCTTGCAACATACTCCTCCTATTTGTTATTATATTGAAAAGTTAGTAAAAATATACCACTTTCCTTTTGTTTTTAGTTTATTTTTAACACCACCCCTTTTGAATGTTACAAAATATTTACGATTATCTTTAAAGTTCATATAACAGAATGGTCAACATTTAATTGACTAAAACAATAAGAAAATGCCTCAAAACAATGAACAAAGTTATTATTTTTTAAATTTAAAAAAAAAATGAGTTTCCTCACCATTCTATTCTCTTTTTTTTTCGAATTTTTTTTTGTTTATGAGTTTTTTTTTTTTTGGTCATTATAATAGTCCGAATTGATTATTGACCAGTCTAGGTATATATAAGTTTAATATACAGTTGAAATGTTCTTATATATTTGATGAGATCCGAAATAGATGGTGTGCTTTTTGAGTAAAATTACAGCATATGTTATATTTGTATAAATTTCCCTATCATTGTTATTTTCTAGACTGTTAAGTAGAAGATGAGAGATTCACGTTATGGCTCCAGAAGAGGCACTCGAACTGCTCGATTTTCAATCCACTTCTCCTACCTATCCACAATCACATAGTACGGGACTTGTAACTCTAATTTGTATATGCAAAAAATGAGGACACGATGTCAAGTTTTAAACCTAAGAGCTCCTATTCAAATCTTATTCAAAACTTCATTTATATTTTCTTGAACTCTTGTATAACTTATTTTATTGAAAAAAAAAAGGGCACATAATTCTTGACTCATAAAAGATAATACAATGTTTATACCTCTTTATGAATGTGATATATGTTACTGCATTAACAGAATAATAATTTGAATTAATAAATTTTCTGTACTCTCTTTAAATATGACTCTTTATTATATCATATTTGAATAAAATGTTTTTCACTTTCAAAATATATATATAATGTTTTTCAATATCTTTTGAATTTTGTATTAGATGAAATTTCGTCTTATTTATTAGGGGTTTGAGTAAATGTTCAGAGACGCGGAAATTAACCTTCACTGCATGCGTTTTAGATTTATGACATAATTAATTTACAATATTTTTTTTAACCAGCCAACTTGCTGCAGTTGGTGAAGAAGAAGTCATGAATGAAACCTCTAATTAAATATTCTTCTAAACGAGGAGAATATAATTAAAGATCCTAAGAGTATATAAAAACCAAAAAATATGGTACATCCTCATCAACGTGATAAAACTATTATTATTACTATTATTATTATTATTTAACTTCATTAAACTATCAGTTTTGATACTTGTCACATTAATAATAAAAAACTTATTAAAAAAAACAATACAAAAGTAGAGATCTTGACCGCCTGTTGAATTTAATATTTTATTCTCTCTAGAAAAAAGGCCGACTGGTGGCTGTTGATGAGTGGCTTAAACACCATTTTGAATAAGTAATATAAAAAATTTAAACATTACTTATGAGCCAAAAAAAAAAAAAAAAAAGCATCTTCAAATTATATCTGTTTTTCCATATTATGTGATAATTTAATTAGATATAACGTATTCATTTATTATAGATTAAAAAGACCTATTAAGCATAGATTTCTAGGAGTCATTGTTGACTTTCTGTTTCTGGGTTAAAAACTGCTTGTGGAAGTTTTTGTATAATCTGCTATAAAAGCTTTACACTCTGTTAGAGCTTTCAAACAAAACCACAATGTGGCTTCTCCAAAAACCTATTCTTAGCAAATTTTAAAATTTATACAATAATTTTAATAAGATATCACAAATTACATTACATTTTATTGCTAATTAAGAAAATATATAAACTATTTTAACCTATTAAGGTTTTTTCTTTTAAGCTGGTTTCAAATACTTACTGGAAAATTACAGGCTTTATTTTTATTCTTCTTTTTGTCAAAAGCAAAAGCAAAAATATGCTAAGAATGAAAAAATTACACAATGATAATAAATTAATAATATATTAAAGACAAAATAAATATAGCAAATTTAGACAAAATACTTAAAAAGTGATGTATTAAATTTATTTTTTTTTCCAAGCTAGTCAAATAGATTTTTTTTTTGAGAGACAATATGATTAATAAAGACTAATAAGAAAGGAAATTATTCAATTAAAAGAATATAATGATAAGTATACTTATTCAGTAGTTATAATATTAATTAGAAGATTATTTTTGTTTTTTGGGTATTTTACTATTTTATAATTTTTTTTTGAAAGTTTTAGAAAAAGGAATACGAGATATGTGGAAAGAAATGTCCTACATGAAAAGATAAAGTCACTCACTCAGTTAAAAAAGATAGAAATTAACATTGACGAACAAACATTTAACAGTACTACAAGTTTTTATGAGATATATATTTTTTTTAATTAAGACTGGACGGAAGAGACGATAGAGATAGTACATTCATATACAAAAATATATATTAATCAATTCTGTTGATAAAATTAAGAAAAGTTTATTCCAAATACAATTTTTTATAATAATTACAGATATAATATAATGATAATATTACATCAGATTCTATGTAAAAATATAAAATTCAAATCTACAATTTCAAATTAAAAAAATAAAATAAAATTCAAATCCACAACTTCAAATTAAAAAAAAAAACAATTTTTTTTATGAAGGAATTCTAATTATAATTTAAAATCCAAAAACAAATATAATATCTATATATTCTAAAGAATCCTATAAGCTAAACATAATCTTAAATAAATTCGAAAAGATGGAAGACCCCCTCTTTTTTTTTTAGGGTAGATATAATACACCTTCAAGTAACAATATTTATTTTTTTAAACAACTAATTTACATTATTTTTTAAAGGTAAAATTTCATTCAATTAAAAAGTTTTATAGACATTAGCAATCTCGATGACCCCTTGATACATAATATAAAAACTCTTGATAAAAATCGGTTTTATTAGTAAATTCTAATAAAACACAGGGAAAACAATGTAAGACGAGATATGATATTAGGAAAATTTCTTGATACATCGATTTGAGCATACATAAGGTTCTTTTTGAAACTATTACAATCGATAGAAGTTTTTGATCTATCAAGAGAATATAAAATGTAGCTCTAAAATCACCAACATATCTGCATAGACTTATAGATAACAGAACTTTTAATTTATAAAGGCCTAAATCTGGTAGATAAAAAATAAATCCCAACGATGAGAGAATTACCTCTATTATTATAAAGAAAATACTAAGATCACATGATAGAAAAATCAAAGCCTATATTAAACTAAAACATAAAAATCTAAACCCTAAAACACGATCGTTGAAAGCTTTTAATGAAAGTACAACTAATAAGAAGATCCTCAGAATAGGAATAATGCTTTGGAGGACAAGCGACGATACTGATGAAATGCCTTTAAACAACAAAATATGAAAATCATGCATTATTATCGTCAACGCCGAGCACCAACACCACCACCTATACAAAAAGCCCACCACTTTTAGAAAAAAAAAATCCCAAAAATGGACAACCATCATACAAAAAATATGTCAAAAAAAGCCTCCAAGCTGTCTAGATTGTATCCTCTTAGCTAAAACAAATTCGCTCCAATGAAGTCACCTTACCAAACATAACTATCACCATTAAAAAGCCAGCAATGATACAAGCCTTGTAACCAAATTTCAGGATCAGAAGTCCAAAAACGTTCTTGAAGATGATCTCAGAATTCTGACTAATGCACTTTTTCTTTTTCTCTCCCTCTTGTTTCTTTCCTAGGACTGGCTGCCCTCCACAATATCATATAAATCAACTAATTAATATTATTAAGTTTAATATTTTGATGCTTTTATATATAATTAATTAAGGTTTTTTGTTTTTAATAATGTGGTCTGTACTTAGTTTTAGGCACTTTCTTTAAGGCTAGCCAAAAAAACATTTTTCAGTTACACTTATGTTTAATATCAATATCTAAATAATATCATGTGAGAAGATTTTAAATAAAATGTTTTAAAATTATGTGTAAATTAACTAATTGTTACAAGTTTCCACATGAAAAATTACAAGTATTATATGATATCCAGGGTCGCATGCTCACATACAATACATTTCTTAAATATATACATATATTTTTTCAAGTGTGTGTCTATATATTATAGAAAGGAGCCATATTTTTAGTTTTATATGTTCCCTTAGTGCAGCCACCCAAGAGAGTTAAAAGAGAGAGGTCAGAATATAGAAAAGCAACGAAGGTTAGTGGTTTGGCATATTGTCGGTCTACTAATCTCAAATCTTCACCTAAAAAGTCATCATTGCTCGATCTACATGGAGTGGGGGTTTATGCTGCTGAAAAATGGGGGTCCCTCTGGATTGAAGTTAGTGACTATAGATCTTAACTTTCTGACATAAGTGGCCTTACCTTGATAGACTTGGAGTTGGTGTTTTTCTAGACTTTATTTGGTTGTTTATTGTTTTAGTTGTTATTTTTGTATTAAGGGTAGTAATTTACCCACCCGATCCTCTCTTAATATGTTCTTTATGTTTATTACCATTATATGTGTGTTTTAAAAGTATATTTAGTTTGTGTTGATTGTAATTTTAAATAATTGAGGTGATTTCTCCACTTTTCGAGATTACTTTTGTCCCGTTAGATTTGTGTGTTAACGGCTTTTTGGATTTCGCTTGATTGATATATATTTATATGAAGGTTTTGGTGGCCTTAATGTATATGTTTCTCTCTCTCAAATAATTGAATTATATCTATTGTAGAAACTTTATCAAAAAAAGTTTTTATATGCTCAATAATTGATTTGATGAGGAATTTTTTTAATATTAAGTCTTGGTATATATTTTTCTCTTTAAAACTTCATTAGATTTTACTAATGAAGTAATTTGTATCATGAAGTAATTACTGATGAAGAAATTTGTATCGATTTTAATAAGAAGTTTGGTCTCATGTATCATAAATTTATATTAGTATTTGTACCATTTTTCTTTTTTCAAATACAATCCTCCCTAAAAAAATATATATACATTTTAATTTTATATTTGCAAATACATACAAGGTGAGTTGACATACCCGTCAAAATGAAACGCGTGAGGGGTAAAAGAGTAATTCACCAAAGGGCAATTTCGGTAGAGAGTCAAAAGAACGGCAGCGATGCCAACTTCGAGAATGAGACCAAAACTAGGGGCAAAATGGTCATTTCGTAAACAACGGAAAGTCGCTTTGTCGCACTCGTGCTTATAATAGCATCTCCTTCGGCTATTACCATTTTCGTTTTCCTCGAACTCCAACTCCACCTCCACCTCCCATTCCAAAAAAAAAAAAAAAAAAAAACACACACACACACACACACACACACACATTTTCTTTCGGTTTCATCTTCATCAGCTTCATTAAGAATTGCACAGTAATTAACCAAAAAAAAAAAAAAAACAAAACATAAACAGAACAAGGTACGATGAACAGCTTTGTTGTTGGATATTTTGAATTTCCGTTATTTTCGGAGTTATATAACAAATTTTTTTCTTTTTGTATTTTCTCAGCAGCTTCAATGGCGAATAATTCTTCTCTTGGACCTGCCAGCTTCTGGACTCAAGCCAATGCTCTGCTTCGAAAGAATTTAACCTTCCAGGTCTCTCTCTCTCTCTCTCTATATATATATATGTATCCATAGTTGTGTAAATATAGTTAGAGAAAATAAGAAAAATGGTATGTGTTTTATAGTCGGATAAGCCATTTTGTTGGTGGGTTTCTTTTACTTTTTCCTATCTGTCTATGTACATGTGTGTATATACATACATACATATATATATATATCCATAGTTGTGTAAGTAGAATTTGAGAAAGTAAGAAAAACGGAATATGTTTTATGGTTGGATTGGCCTTTTTTTTTGGTGGGTTTCTTTTGCCTTTTCTTTCTTCTGGGTATAGATGGTAAAAGGTTCTTACTTGTTGATCAAGGAGATAATATTCTTAGGTACTTTTACTTTCTTTTTTTTGGACCCATTTATTGTTTCTATTTACGGAATGGGTTCTGGGTTTTGTTGATGAGTTTGTTGATTTATCTTGTATTATTTAGTTAATGTTGTTGAATTTTATTGACCCGGTTTATAGTTAAAACAAGAAAGAAAAGTATTTGTTTAATGAAATGGCTCAACAGAACTCTCATAACAAATCAATAAATTATCTTTAACATTATTCAACTCCCCTGTTATCCTGGTCCAAATTATATAGTTTTTGGTTTAGTTATGTGCTTTGATTATTAAGAATTTAGAATATGCAATTGAAGAATTAATATGAATGCAAGGGAATATGTCAACGTTTTTGGATTAGATATGATATGACTGCCTGTTGCTATTGTGAAATAGGAATAAAATTGGAACGATTACGGAAAGTAAATTTCTTTCGAGAATTTTGAACGATTATGAAATATTGATTTGTAACAATGTCTTGTGATCCTTCTGCAGAAGAGGAACATCAAGACGAATATTCGGCTAATTTCGTTTCCATTCATCCTGTGTCTGTTGATTGTTCTCATCCAAGCCTTAGTCAACACTGAATTAGATAAGCCTAAAAACAAATGTGGCTGTAAAACTTTCGATCGGGATGGAGATGGTGTCAAGGAGAAAGTTTGTGGATTGGAATATTCGGACTTGGATCAAGGGACATGGTGTGCCATTCCTAGCCCTCCAGATTGGCCTCCGTTGTTGCAAGTGCCGGCTCAGGAGTATCGTGCTGTGGCATCTGATGTTATGCCATTCTCAGACTTGCCGAATGAGTCGTGCAAAAGGACTGGTTCATGTCCTGTTACTCTACTCTTCACTGGGAACAATCAGTCTCTCGGAGAGGGTATGTTAATATGGCTGTCTCTTTCTCTCACGTCTTTTTCAGTGCGCTACTTTTAATTTCTAAGTTTTTTTTGCCTAACAAATTATGGAGATCAATATTTATTTGAAATTCATATGCTGTCTTCTGATAGTTTTGGTTGGGAATATGTTCACAAGTTCTGCAAGTGCAGCTCTGAATTCCTCTGACTCTTTGGTTGGCTTTGCTCTTAATGTCTCTGTAAGTCATTTTCTTACGTTTCTTTGCTTTTTCTGTTTATCTTTTCGCAAAATCTTTTCTGCTTTTATCCACAGTATTGTTGCTGAGTACCATATCTTGCTTATCATCTTAATGACTAAACAGGCGTTGAGACCTCTAAATTTCTCTCTTTCTGTCTCTTTAAAATGTTTCAGGGATCACATTCAAAGCCCCAAACTTCCAATTTCCTTGATCCTGCTTTCTATTCAGACCTTCCTATCTATAACTTGCAACGTCAGTGCATACAGGACTCTACATTTTCTGTTCCTATTCGAATCAATTCGTTTGAAAGGCAACAAGGTAAAGACAACTTTGCACTTTCCGCGAAAGATTTCTCATAAAGGAATTGATTTCTCATGATAAGCATGCATGTGGATACATATGTACATTTTGAGAAGGACTAGCTCCTTTTCCATTTGATTCTTTTGAGCGAACTCTCTGATAACGATTTTCTGTTGGCTAAAATTCTATAACCTAATTGCTGATATATCCAGAGATCAGATGTGCTCAAGGTTTGCCTCTATGGCGGAATAGTTCCGCAGATATAAACAATGTGCTGTATAGAGGTTACAGAAAAGGGAATCCAGAAAGAAAGATCAATGAGATACTTGGAGGTTAATCTACTTGAAGTGTTTTAACTATAGTGCATTATGTTACTAAAACATTATTATGAAATGCATTACTAATAGTAGTATTTTGTCACAGCCTATGACTTCTTGAACACAAACGCAAATAATTTTAATATGAGCATATGGTACAATTCGACATATAAGAACGATACAGGCAATCAGCCTATTGGATTGCTTCGGGTTCCTCGCTCGGTGAATCTGGTATGTGTATTTTATTTTTCCATTATTGTTGTTATGTTATTAACATTATTCTGGTAAAATTTCGAATGCTGAATTTACTTTCAATTGGTATATTCACAGGCAACCAATGCCTACCTAGAATTCTTGAAAGGGCCTGGTACAAAAATTCAATTCGAGTTTGTCAAAGAGATGCCTAAACCTGAAAACCGATTGAGACTCGACTTTTCTTCAATTCTTGGTACACTCTTCTTTACATGGGTTGTCATACAGCTATTCCCGGTAAGCATGTGATATTTACAGGACTTGTCCAAAGAAATTAAGGCTTTATGTTGGTTATGGATTTTGTTATACTTTGACACCTATAACCAGTTTATCATCCTTGAATTTTATTCTTGGCTGTTTATGTAGTCATAAATAATCAGTACCCTTAGTTACAATAGTTTTTATATATTTATATATTTTTTATTCTTTCTGTACTCTATACTAAAAATTCCATTAGATGTAGTTAATGGTGTGTCCTTGTTATTGAGTTCATTGGAAGGATTTAAAATGCAT
Source organism: Antiaris toxicaria (assembly GCA_035233585.1). Lineage (NCBI taxonomy): Eukaryota > Viridiplantae > Streptophyta > Magnoliopsida > Rosales > Moraceae > Antiaris > Antiaris toxicaria. Next base: position 8,880,118 of record CP141155.1, read on the forward strand.
GATTTTAGTGCCCCTTAAGTTAATTGAAATATAGCGTAGAAGATTAAAATAAAATGTGTCTTTTTATTCTTTCTTTGAGGTGATACATTGAAGTTTTTTCTTGTGGATTTTCTCAACTACTTTCAAGTATCTTCCACTTTGCATGGTCCCTCCAAACTAAATGTTCAAATCAACAATCAAACCTACTCGGAGATACACTTGTAAAGTGGAAACCTAAATGTTAAAGAGCGTTTTGGATGCTTGGATGATTGTGTTGAGACGAAGGATATTGATTACTTTAAAGAGAAAAGGGCGTAACTTAGGTCAAATTACTCTAATATTTTACGGTTATGTTAATATAATCTTCATTTTTTTCTTTCACATCATAACCTTCTGATTCTTGTTCTTTTTTTGGTGTAGGTTATATTGACATCATTGGTTTATGAAAAACAACAGAGACTGAGAATCATGATGAAAATGCATGGGCTTGGTGATGGACCGTATTGGTTGATTTCATATGCTTACTTTTTAGTCGTCTCTTTAGTCTACATGTTGTGTTTCGTGATATTTGGCTCGGCAGTAGGTAATGGTTTAACCACTTCATAGACATCTTAGTTTGATGTTTCCTTCTTGCTTTGAATGAATTTGGCTGACCCCACTTGCAGGGTTGAAATTCTTCACACTGAATGACTACAGCATCCAATTTGTTTTCTACTTCATCTATATCAACTTGCAAATTGCGCTTGCTTTTCTAGCAGCAGCGATGTTTTCTAATGTGAAGACGGCCACAGGTTTGATGTCAGCCATTTGATTTAACTGCATTAACTAATAAAATCAATTTCCAAAGGACAGTTGATGACATGCTTTTCATTATTACTTTGGTGATGCAGTTGTAGGATACATATGTGTCTTTGGAACTGGGCTCCTAGGAGGCTTCCTTTTTCAGTTTTTTGTGGAAGATACATCATTTCCAAGTAAGTGGAAGAGTTCGTGCAAATAAGTATCTTTCACATTGGTATGTTTGAAGCACAGATTTTGAATGAACGGATGTTGTGACATTTGAACTTGATATAATGCATAGATAATGTTAATTACTTCTTTTCCCCTTTACATTACGTGGGTCTTCAATCATAACGGAAAAGTGGAAAACAAAAAAAAAAAAAAAAAGAGAGCGGTCCATAAAGGAACTGCATCAGGTTTACGAGTTCCTCTCTGAGTATGCACTTGTTGCATGGCCAAAATCATGGCAGGAGAGGCTAAGCCCACATAATTATGCACAGAGCAGCTGGCCCACATCTGACTCAGTTAGAAACAGAAGATCACTTATGTTGTGTGATGAGCAGCGTAGTCTTATCTATATATGTTGTGTGATGTGTTAGGCGCAAAAATAAATTTCTTACAGAGACATGCAAGTCTAGCAGACTGAAAACGGAGATAATTCAATATTTCTTAAGAGGTGTTAGTCAAAAGATGGGAATGAGATAATCTGATTTTATTCAGTTTGTGGTTAGATGGTTTTGGTATAGTGGCAGTGGCATCTTCAGATGTCTGATCAATGCATTGCTTGGTTGAAAAACTGTCTAAAACGGTCTTAAATCCGTTGCCATTTTGCACTGCTAGCCTGTCATTTTTGTCCACTCACCGAGGATTTCTTTTTCCGCTGCTATGGCAGGAGGCTGGATTATTGTTTTGGAGCTCTATCCTGGCTTCTCTCTGTACAGAGGGTTATATGAATTTGCACAATATGCTTTCAATGGCAATTATTTGGGGATGGATGGTATGAAGTGGTCAAATTTAAGTGACAGCAAAAATGGAATGAAGGAAGTCTTGATCATTATGGTTGTAGAATGGTTGTTGCTGCTTTTTGTTGCATATTATGTAGATCAAATTGTATCATCAGGAAACAGAAAGAGCCCGCTATTTTTCTTGCAAAACCTCAGGAAGAAGAAGAGATCAGCATCTTTTAGGGTGCCTAGTTTGCAAAAGCAGGGATCTAATAAAGTCTTTGTTGACATGGAAAAACCTGATGTGATTCAAGAGGTAAGACTTTTCTATCTTCTCATATTTGCTTCATCAGTTGTTCACCGCGTATAGAATAATTAGCTAGGTTTTGATTGGAGCAAATTGATATGAACTGAACTTTTTGTTAATGTCCAATCGACACTAACTGTGCTAATATAAACGAGTCTTCCCAAATGTGTGCTTCATGCATGGTTCCACATTGTCGTAGATTCATCATTGACAAGAGATAATCATAATTTGGCTTCCTTTTTTCAGCGAGAGAAGGTTGAACAGTTACTACTAGAACCAAATACAAGCCATGCCATAGTTTGTGACAACCTAAAGAAGGTGTATCCGGGAAGGGACGGGAATCCTGACAAGTTTGCTGTGAAAGGGTTATCTCTTGCTTTGCCTCGCGGGGAGTGTTTTGGTATGCTTGGGCCCAATGGTGCAGGCAAAACCTCTTTTATTAACATGGTGAGTCTTCTACAAAATTCTTCAAGTAATATACTCTGTGACGAATAAACAGTCAGGTGTGATTTATCTGGGCTTTATAAAGTTCCACAAAATCATTTAAAGGGGGAAAACCTTAGGAAAAATGCTTTTAAACTTTCCATGGTTGCTGCATTTATTAACTGTTGAAAGTCTATTATCAGATGATCGGTCTCACAAAGCCAAGCGCTGGCGCAGCATTTGTTCAAGGTCTGGATATACAAAATCATATGGACGAAATATATACCAGCATGGGCGTATGTCCACAGCATGAGTAAGATACTCCTCTTATTTTGTGTCAAGAAAGCGTTACCATTTTTTTTCCATCTCCCTTTCTGTCGTTTGTTCTAAATTCTAATGGCTAATTGTTTCCTTCTTTTCTGGGTAATCTTTAGCCTGCTTTGGGAAACCCTTACAGGAAGAGAACATCTGTTATTCTATGGCAGACTTAAGAATCTTAAAGGTTCTGCCTTAACACAAGTGAGTTTTTCTTTCGACTTTGAGATTGTTGTTGTAGATTTTTAAGCGTGTAAGTAAAAATTGTACTCCTGGGAGGATTTGTAGGTGTAAAATAGTTTACATTTGTGAAAAATTTTGCTTCTGATGTGTTCCGAAGGAAATAAAGGGTAAAGCTTAAAGGTTGCGGTAGAGCTGACATGTGTTCTTCAAAATAATTTTGTTGGTGCAGGCGGTTGAAGAATCTCTAAAGAGTGTCAACCTGTACAATGGCGGTGTTGCAGATAAACAAGCTGGGAAATATAGTGGAGGCATGAAGAGGAGGCTTAGTGTTGCAATTTCTCTCATTGGGGATCCCAAAGTATGCCTCGATCTCTATTTCTAGACTTTTACTGTATGCCACTTCTTTTGCTATGTATACATAACTAGGCAACATTCTTTGGAAAACTTCTCCAGGTTGTTTACATGGATGAGCCTAGTACTGGACTTGATCCAGCTTCAAGAAACAGTCTCTGGACTGTCGTGAAGAGAGCAAAGAGAGAACGAGCAATCATCCTCACAAGTAATCTCTCTCTCTCCCTCACTATATAGTTGTTCATCTTTCTTCATCTTCATTGGACATCTAATCTGCTACATCATAAATAATTTACTTGAAAAGCCGGTTTCTTTGCAGTAAAGCATGAACATCACAACATAATTGAAACTTTTTTTCCACGCTTTAATTTACTTGAAAACCTGGTTTCATTGTCTGCAGCACATTCTATGGAAGAGGCCGAGGTCCTATGTGATCGATTAGGAATTTTCGTGGATGGAAGCTTGCAGTGCATAGGAAATCCAAAAGAGGTAACTCTACATGTCATAAAAATTCCCCTACTTAGTTTTTCGTCGGAAAAACGTTTATGTGGAGGGGCGACTTGCCGTTGCTACTCCTCCTGAATGTGACCAAAGGAGCCCCACACGCTTAGAAATGTATTTGTATTTTACATATATCCAAAATGGCTTTACTTATCAAATTATTTTCTCAATTATAACAAATATTCTCTAAAATGACACGAATAATGTGATGTAGCTGAAAGCAAGATATGGAGGATCCTATGTCTTTACCATGACAACATCTTCAAGTCATGAACTGGAGGTTGAGAGCCTGGTCAGGCGGCTCTCCCCGAGCGCAAACAGGATATACCATTTGTCTGGAACCCAGAAGTTTGAATTACCGAAGCACGAAGTCAGAATCGCAGACGTGTTCCAAGCAGTTCAGAACGCGAAAAGCCGGTTCACGGTTTTCGCCTGGGGTTTAGCCGATACCACATTGGAGGATGTCTTCATCAAGGTTGCTCGTGGAGCTCAAGCTTTCAATGTATTATCATAACTTTAGGATATATGAATATATTTATTCGTTTCTTTTGTAGTTTAGAAGTGCGTAAGACTGAGAAATACTGAATATTTTCCTAGTGCTATTACCTTCCAACAATTTTTTCTATCTTCTTCTTGTATATGAAAAGTATATTTATGTTTTTGTGAAATTAAAGGTACATTTAATTCAGTATATTTATATTTTTACGAAATTAAGTTATTTAATGCACAAGACTTAAGTTTTACATTAATTTTACCGTCTGTCTACATATCTAACCACAATAGACTACCCTCCCCATATGTTTTATGTTTTGAAATCGCATATAAGGTTGAGATTTTATGAATAATTTGACTGTAATTACATATTTAACTTCACTTTTTTTTTTTTTTTTTGTCTTTACGTAAAGTTGTTTTTTTCTTTAAAAAAAAAATTGCATGTATTTGGAAGAGCAGTTTGTATTGCAAAAATTTGATCGGAGGAGTTAAATTAAGTTATATGTTTAACGTATGTTTGGCTGATTGGAGTTAATAAAGTATAAAAACAAATATGTTCAAAAAAAAAAAATCAATATAAACTTATTTTATTTGTTTTAAAATTTTATGTAACTTATAAAAAAATAATCTTATTTAGATTTGTATATTAAAGTTATAGATTTTTAAAATTTGAGTTACAAAATAATAATGAGAGTTGTAAATAATAAAATTAAATTGATTTAAAGAAAAGAAAAAAAAAGAGAAAAAATTGCAAGGGCTAAACATGCCCTAAGTCCAGTTTGGAATCGTAATTCGAATTGATCTTACGTGCTCTAAACACGGGCTATTTATGGAAGCTTTCCCAAAATTTAAAAAAATAAGCTCTTATATGCTCGTCAACTAATCTATGTAAATATATATATATATATCCACCTTACAGCACTCCTTGTATTCTCAAGTAAAACTTTTCTTGTTCCTCAATCTTCTTGAAGATGGCAAGTACAAACCCTTTCCAATCTCTCACTGACCCCCCGACTCAATACGCCTACTGCACTCTCGTCTCCCCAAAACTATGGCGAACCCGAAGATTCGCCTCAGTGCACCCCGCTGTTGCTCCACATCTTTGCCCAGTTCACTCTCTCCGACGGTCCCCAACACCCGGCAAACTACTCGGTCACTTACTCGCACGCGTTCCCGATGTCACTCGCCACATTATCGGACGACGTGGAGGCGAGGCGTGCCATAGCCTGGATGCTGTCCGACATGCGCAACCCGCCTGAGGACTACATGGTGGAGGAGATACTAGACAATTGGCGCAGTATGGTGATAAGTGAAACAACTCAAGAGCCAGACAATTTGGTGTGGCATTTGGACATTATGGTTGTCGTTGATGAACTTCCTTTGCCTCCGGAAGATGATTGCCAAGAGCAGTTTAGTGTTGAAGAACTCCGTCTCAGGTTGACGGAGACGAGCAAACAGTTGGTCGATCTTTCTCTGGCGGGGTCGGCACCGACATGTTCGGTTTGCTTCGAGGATTTTTTGGTTGGCTGTGAAGCGACTCGGCTGCCATGTTCACACCTTTACCATGGAAGTTGCATTCAGAAGTGGTTTCGGAAGAGCAAGTTCTTGCCCATTGTGTCGGTTTGAGATGTCTAGTGAAAAGATAATGTTTTGATCAAGCATGATATTTAAGTAGAAGTTGTAATTATAAATAGTAATTTTGCATATATGTTGGTTTCATTGCTCAGCTTTAAGCTAGTCAAGGATTTACATATACATTTATTTTAGTAACATTCTATCTATGCTTGTGATTTATTATTTCAGTTATTAATTGTAGTATATTACTCGGCTTAATTCATGATCATATTTTACCATTATTGTTTAACAAAAAAAAAAACACGTTTTTCTTTCTTTTCAAGATACTAAAATAAAATTTCTTACACCTTAATGAACTTTGTCAAGGAGAAAATAGAATTTTCAAGTTTTATAACAATGAAAGGCAAAAAAAAGAAAAAAAAGTCCAATATTAAATTTTGGAATTATATTTCATACCATAAATAAAACAGCAATTGTGCCTAAATTAAGGATCTTTATGCTAATCCAAAAAGTGTTGGGTTTGATATCCAAAAGTACGTGATGTACTAGATATTATTTATTTTAGAATAAATAAATTTGATTGTTCATTATACTTATGTACTTATATTTTGAATGCTTTATTAATATCATTAAAATTTCATAATTATCTGTATGACTTTATATATTATATATAAATATTATATAATAGAAGAGAATATTTAAAGATGATAATTAAAATAGTCCGTGATAAATAATCAATTATTTAATTGATTAATCAATTGAAGTATAAAATCTTTAATTGAACATCATTAGTGCATGCCATTAACAGTAAGAATGAAATGGTCTTATCAGAGTTGTTAATGTAGTGACATATTTGATTGGTGCACTTTACATATTGTGATTATGTAGGATGGGAACGTGACGAGATTTGAATCATTAATAATTTTTATTAAGTATAGTAGATTCTAATCATATTGATTGTTGGTCATATATAGAATGACCTTAATCCGAGTTATTAGCAAACTCCTGTTTATGAAACTATGTCTTTTAATTTACTTGGTACAGATTTAAATTATTTTATTTTTATTCTTTGTATATTAGAGATATGATGAAGTAATTAGCTATGGATGAATCCATTCTTTCTTTAAAAAGCAGATAAATAATTCTCTTGCATGTTGGTTCACAGTTAGAATAGTATGAGTGCTTAATTCATGATTAACTTTATAAATTTATCATTCATTAGAGAATCAATGTTACTCATGAATGAATAAGTAATTAGAAAAGTTAACGGATTTTTGCCTAGTTCTAATTATGAATTATTTATAAAGAATCAATCATATATAATGATTATATTAAATAGACAATTTTATTTTTTGAGTAATTTTATATCTATGATTTCAAGAGTGCAGTTCCAAGTTTTTAGAGTAACATTAGATCTTGAAATTATAGGTTCATAGTTCCTTGTACCACTTGCATTAATAATTAAACAAGCATATTTGATAGATTGTATTTGTACTCATAAATTATGTTATCCAAATAATTAAATATGAATTAATTATGTAATTTAAATAATAGAGATTATTTACTAAAATTGGATGACACGGTAAAGGAATGAGCTCCACAGGCATATTAAATGATATATGAAGTTTCTTGTTTTTTAAAATTATAAATATTTATATTTAAAATTAAATATTAATAACAATGGGAAACAAGGAAACGTTCCTTGATTTAGGAGCACATTGACGTACCCAAAGTCAATTGTCACATTTAATATATATTAATATGTAAAAATATATATAAAGGAAACTTTTAGTTTCCCGAACGGATATGCACGGCTTTAATATTTGCATACACACGTGTATATATATATATACTAATATATATTGTTTTATATTATAATGAGAATATGATATAATATAGTTTTTAACTGTGAATCGATCTTAATTACAAATATTGAGAATATTCTAAATGTAAAATGGAATTTATTGTAATTTATCTTATTTTATAAATAGAGTATTATACCAAGGTAAAATATATTTTTGTGTTTTGAAAAAAAAAAAAAAGACTAGAGAGAAATGTTTTCTTTTTATACTTTTTATTTTCTTATGTGTTGAGACTAAAACAAAAACACCGAAATTATGAGTGTGTGAATTATTTCATCATCTAGTAGACACACACTCATTCATTCGATCAAGCGACGTAGGTAAAGTATGGAAGAATGTCGTATCAAAAAAGAGATATGGTTTATCAATTTGTGTGATTTTTTGTAATAGTATTTTTGAATTTATCTAATTGAATAATGGTAAAATTCTTGCAACAATTTTGTGACTAAAATACGAACGATGTAAAAAGACACCAATCATATTAAATACTACTATCTATTAACACAAGACAACCAACCTTCTATTATAATGATGGTGTAAAAAGCATTTGTTTCTAAAAAAACTTTTATTCTATCTAGTCTTGAATTCTTGTTACCAAATGTATTCAATTAAACTCCAAAAATAGGCGCTTTCTTGCGTCTACAAGTGTAAATTAATACTTATCAAGATTATATATTCCTTTTCAACTCCTCCTCTTAAAGAATCAGAACCAACCATAATCAGTAAATATAGGTAAACAGACATACAAAAAAGAAATTAATGAATAATTCAAGCTTGATTGGTACCATATGTTAGAATAAATCAATAGTTCAGGGAGAAGTGTAAGCAAAAAAAGAAAAGAAAAAAACTCAAGATCATAATAGCTGATGATTCATATACAATATATATAATTAGCCTTTTCTAGATAACTATGACATCTCAAATCGGCACAATGGACAGAACTTGCTAGTCTCCAACCACCTGACAATGCACTCTCCATGATAAAGGTGCGAACACGGCAATCGAATCGCTTCAAAACCAACCAGAACATCATCCAAACAAACTGGACAAGTCACCGATTTCTCTGAAAGCTCAAGGACTCTCATCTCCCGCAAAGCCTCGATCGATTCTTTACTCGCCGGCACAAACCTAACATCATAATCATCATCCTCATCGCCATAGCCATCGCCATCGTCTCCTTCACCGTCGTCCTCCATAAAGTAGTCATCTTCAGCGGGCACCGGCAGTTCGTCTACAAAAGCATCAATTTTCACATACATGCCGATGACTCTCTGATTCTCCGGTCTGTTGTTCGCAATTTCATGGCCGGTGTCGAGTATCTTATCCACTATAAACCGGTGAGTCGGCGGAACATGGATGTCGGAGAGTATCCCGGCCACGTTATCCCCCGCCTCACGGCCCATCAGCGCGGCGAACGGCACAGTGTACGTGTGGGAAAACGTGATGGAGGGGCCTTCGGCACCGGAAAATAGGCTTTCGTAGTCTTCTTCTTCGTCATCTGAATTGCACCACGGACGCGTAAATTTCGCGGTGATACTGATTAAGAAAGTGTTGCATTGCGAAGCAGAAGATTCAACTGCCGCCTCTGCCCCCGCATATTCGGCCGTTTCGATGGAGTCTAGTGGCCGTACATCGCAGTAAGGGTCGCCGAGAAACTCCACAAAATCGCCGGCCATCTCGAGAGAGAGAAAGAGAAGGTGAAATACTTGAGGAACAAGCAATTATATAGACCTCTGGATAATCCTCTGTTTTTTGTTTTTTTCAATTTTAAAGGAATGTTTCCAAGAAATAAATTGAAAGTAGAAATCCGAAATTGCATTGATTTTATTCAAGGAATTTGAGAAGGACACGGTACAGTTTTCTCGAATGCTTATAGGAAGAAGTTTATATTTTTTTGGATTTGGATTTGGATTTGGATTTGGATTTGTATTTTTTTTGGATTCCAAAATTAAAGAATTTTTCATTTTCAGCTTATAATAAACTTGTGCAAGCAAACAAGAAACGGCCATTATTTCCCTCCACAAAAAGAAAAAAAAAAAAAAAAGGAAAGAAATAGCGCTTATGATAAAAAACATAAGAAAATAAATAATATAAAAAGTCCAGTTTGGAATCATAATTCGAATTGATCTTACCATGCTCTAAACATGGGCCATTTATGGAAGCTTTCCGAAAATTTTCAAAAATAAATTCTTATACGCTCATCAACTAGTCTATGTGCGTGTATATATATATCCACCTTACAGGACTCCTTGTATTCTCAAGTAAAACTTTTCTTGTTCCTCAATCTTCTTGAAGATGGCAAGTACAAACCCTTTCCAATCTCTCATTGATCTCCCGACTCAATACGCCTACTGCACTCTCGTCTCCCCAAACTATGGCAAACCCGAAGATTCACCTCGGTGCACCCTGCCATTGCTCCACATCTTTGCCCACCTCACCTCAGTGCACATCTCGTCTAAAAATCGTTGGTTTATTTTTTCAAAAAGAGTGGACATCGAAAACAGCACCCAATTCACAAATAATAATAAAAAAAAGAAAAAAAAAAAGGTAATGGGCCCCGAACACGGCGCCCACACTAATAAATTAAGAAAAAAAATAGAGGAAGGAGGATGGAGAACGCATAAACGCATTCTTGGGTTTACGCATTCTTGAGGCTCTATAATAAAGCCACTCTTCCTCCTCTCAAAGGTAGATCCACAAGCAAAAATAAGCAGATCAAGCTGCAAGGAAGGAAAACTGCAAGAGTAAGCTGCAAAGTCAAACGTAGATTAGATAGAGTTGCAAAGGTAAAAAAAAAAGAAAAAAAAGTGATATGCTAAAAGGAATTCCAATAGCAAAAAATAAGGCTATTAAGGGAGAGTTTGTATACCTAGAAAAGTTCTATTTTGAAGAGAAAATAGTAAGATTATTACACTTGTGAGTGTGAGTGAATATTTTTTTTGTTGAGAATATTTCTTAAGTTACTGTTAAAACTTAAGAGTTTTGTTATATACCCATATTTATAGTAGAAGTTTTTTCTTTGCATGTGCCGTAGTTTTTCCTTTTCAAGTTGAAACGTGTTTCATCAGATAAAATTATTAGTGCCAATTTTATTTTATCTCCACAAATTAGATCCTAAAGAGGAATTGGAATTTGTCCATATTCTCAATAACTGGTATCAGAACGCTAGGATCAGTCAGGAAGAGTAGATTTTTCTATGCATACTGTTCATGAATAATGAATAGAGACAGTTCCTGTAATAGACACTGTAGTGGTCATGAGGTAATGGCATTCTTGTAGCGGTCACTGTAGCAGTTATGATAGTAGTTCCTATAGCGGTCACTATAGCGACTCCTGTAGCAGCCACTACTATAGCATATTATAGTTTCTGTAGCAGAGTATAGTTACTGTATCAGCATGGCAAGCCAGAAGATGAAGATCGAGAAGTTCAACAGTAGTGACAACTTTTTCCTCTAGTTGAGGAGAATGAAGGATCTCCTAATCCAACAAAAGGTCTATAAGACTCTATTAGGCAAAGAAAAGAAGCCTAGTACAGTCAAGAAAGAAGATTGGGAGGAGATGGACAAGATTATGACCAGTACAATTCATCTTAATCTCTCAGATATAGTCTTGCAAAATATCAAATTCAAAGAGTGCAAGACTGCAAAAGATACCTGAGAAACTTTATAAAAGTTGTATATGTCAAAGTATCTTTCTAACAAGTTTTACTTGTGGAAGGAGATATACTAGATGCATATGCTGAACAATGTAGATATATCAAAACACTTGAGCAACTTCAATGGTATGATCTCGTAATTATTAAAGTTTAACGTGAAATTCAACGATAAAGAAAAATCTGTACTTATCATGACGATGCTTTCTTTATCCTACGATCACCTTATCACCACTCTAACTTACGTAAAAGATAAGTTAGTATATAAAGTTATTGCAGAAGCCTTGGTATCCTTTGAAAAGCAAAACAAGGCATGAGGCGTAAATACACATGCCCTAATTATGGAAAATAAGGGTAGATGTCAAATAAAGGAGAGAGGAACAAGAGCGACAAGTCCTTAGAAAGATCAAAATCTAGAAATAGAAATGATAGTTGTTTTCATTATAGGAAGAAGGGCCACATGAAAAAGAACTATCAGATTTTAAGAACAAAACTGGAAGAAACCAACCAGAAGAAGAATAGAGGCAATAATAACACGACTACAGTAGCTGCTGCAGAAGAAGAATTAACTGTAGTACTTACCAATGAATGTTTACATGTCAGCGATAACATGGTCAAGTGGATAGTTAATTCAAGAGCTTCTTTTCACGTCACTCCATGTAGAGAAATGTTTACCAGGTACAAAACATGTGACTTTGGTAATGTGAAGATGGGAAATTCTACGTGCTCTAAGTTGTCAGAATTAGAGATGTAAGGATTCAAATGAATGTTGGTTACCAAATAATGTTGAAAGATGTTAGGCATGTTCCAGATTTACGTCTCAATTTGATCTCAATAAATGTCTTGGACAAGTAAGGATATAAGAGTCACTTTAGCAACAAGAAATGGAAACTCAATAAAGGATCGATGATCGTCGCGAGAAGAAAGTTTTGTTGCATGTTGTATAAGACTGATGGGAAGGCTTGCGTGAACAAAGTAAGTGTAGCAGTCAATGCTTCTTCAAATTTATGATATAAGTGGGTTGGCCATATGAGTGAAAAGGAACTACAACTCTTCGCAAAGAAACAGTTTATTTCTTTGGGGAAAGGTAATTTATCTAATCCTTATGACCATTTTTTGTTTGGAATACAATACAAAGTTTCCTTTAAAAATTCCTCTATTAAAAGAAAAAGAATATTAGAACGAGTATACTTTGATGTATGTGGTCCTATAGAAGTTGAGTCTTTAGGAGGTGCTTGATATTTTGTAACTTTTATAGATGATGCATCTATAAAAGTTTGAGTGTATGTGTTGAATTAAAAGGCCAGGTTTTTAGGTTTTTTTTTTTTAAACAATTCCATGCCATGATAGAAAGGGAAACAGGGAAGAAGCGGAAATTTCTTCGGTCAGATGATAGAGGCGAATATACTTCTTATAAGTTTAAAGATTTCTACTCTAAACATGAGATTCAGCATGAGAAGATAGTACCTAGTACTCTTCAGCATAATAGTATAGCAGAACTGAGGAATTACACCATCATAGAGAGAGTCAAATACATGATGAGATTGTCAAAGCTTCCAAAGCCTTTCTAGAGAGCAACTGTGCAAACTGCATTCTATTTAATCAATAGGTCTCTATCAGTTCCTTTGAAGTTTGATATTCCAGAGAAAGTGTGGATTAGAACAGATGTTTCCTATACTTATCTAAAGGTACTTGGGTATAAAGCATTTATGCATGTGCCAAAGGAACAAAGATCAAAGCTCAATAATAAAGCACTTCTATGTATCTCCATCGGCCACGGAGATGAAGAGTTTGGGTTCAAGTTTTGGGATCTAATGAAGAAGAGTGTTATAAGGAGCAGAGATGTGGTTTTTAATGAAGACCAAATGATTGAAGACTTAGGTGAAGAAAAGAAACAACCTGAACAGCTGTGATTGAGTTAATTCCCCCACAACAATAGTTATCAGGTAGAGAGGAAATGCAAGAAGTAGTTGATGGATTAGAAGTGCTTCCTGATGATGATGATGATGCTGAAGAAGATGTACTAGTACAAAAAGATAATGATCAAGGGGAGGAGAGTCAAGAATCAAAGAATGATGAACAACTGCTTAGAAGATCAATCAGAAATCAAATGCTATTTAAAAGATACTCGCCGTTAGATTATGTCCTTCTTATCAAAAGGGAGAAGCCGAAAAATTTTCAAGAAGCAGTAGGTCGCAAAGATAAAGACAAGTGGATGGAGTCCATACAGGAAGAAATGAATTCCCTCATAAAGAACAACACCTATGAGTTGGTAAGACTTTCGAAAGATAGGAAAGTCTTAAGGAACAAATTGGTGTTTAGACTAAAATATGATGGACGAGGCAATCTGGTGAAGTACAAAGCTCGATTAGTCATCAAGGGCTTTGGACAGAAGAAAGGAAATGCTTTTGACGAAGTTTTCTCTCTAGTGGTGAAAATGTCATTAATCAAAATAATCTTGGGATTAGTAGCTAACCTAGATCTCGAGATTGAGCAGATGGATGCAAAGACTACATATTTTTATGGTGATTTAGAAAAAGAAATCTACATGTAGTAGCCTAAAGGTTTTGAGGTTAAAGGAAAAAAAATCTAGCCTACAGGTTGAAAAAAACCTTGTATGGTCTAAACCAGGTTCTACAGCAATGATATAAGAAGTTCGATTCATTTATGATGGATCAAGAGTACAAAAGAACTACTGCAAATTCATGTGTTTAGATCAAGCAATTTTTTGATGAGAAATTCGTCATCCTATTATTATATGTTGATGACATGTTAATAACTGACCAAGATACTGAAATGATCAATTAGCTGAAGAAATAACTCTTTAGAGTATTCGATATGAAAGACTTGTGTCCAATTAAATAGATTTTGGGAATAGAGATTATCCAAGACCGGTGGTCTAGAAGATTATGGCTATCACAAGAGAGCTATGTTGAATGAATTCTTAAGAGGTTCAATATAGAAGGATATGCAGATGTAAACATAGTCGATAATCTTGATGGCAAAAAATCTACCTCCAAGCACTTGTTTACTTTTGTAAGGGCTGTATCATGGCAGTTTAAGCTGCAAAATCCTGTCACTTTATTCACAATAAAAGCTGAGTATGTAGCGCTTGTAGAAGCAGGAATAGAGATATTGTGACTAAAGAATTTTCTCTAAGATCTGGATTTGAAGCAAGATAGGTATGTAGTTTATTGTGATAGCCAGAGTGTAATTGATCTGAGCAAGAATGCCACCTACCACTATAGAATGAAGCACCTTGACGTCAAATATTACTGGATTTGTGAAACACTTGAGAAAAAGCTATTCCACATGTAAAAGATTCATATTGAGAAAAATACAGTAGATATGCTAACAAAGATGATCACTCAACATAAACTTGAGCTATGTTCCAAGCTTGTCGAAAATGAGTTGAAATTGATAATGGCTTGGAGCCAATTTCTTCTCTTATGGGTTGAAAAAGAAAAGTGAAAGAATTGTTGGTTTCCTTTTTCAAAAAGAGTGGGCGCTAAAAACAGCGCCCACTTCACAAATAATAATTTAAAAAAAAAAAAGAGAGAGAAAAACGTTGTGGGCGCCAAACACGATGCCCACACCAATAGATTTAAAAAAAAAAAAAAAGAGGAAGAAAGAGGGAGAATGCGTAAACACGTTCTCAGGGCTCTACAAATAGAGCCCCTCTCCCTCCTCTCAAAGGTAGATCTGCAAGCAGAAATAAGCAGATCAAGCTACAAGGAAGGAAAGCAGCAAGAGCAAGTTGCAAAGTAGCAAGGCAGATAAGACAGAGTTGCAACGGAAGAAAAAAAAAGAGTGATCTAATAAGAGGAATTCCAGTAGTAAAAAATGAGGATATTGAGAGAGAGTTATGTGTACCTATAAATGTTTTATTTTGTAGATAAAATAGTGAAGTTATCATGCTTATGAGTGTGAGAGAAATTTTTCTTATTGAGAGTATTTCTCAAATTACTATTAAAACTTAAGAGCTTTGATGTATATACATTTTTATAGTGAAAGTTTTTTCTCTATATGTACCATGGTTTTTCTTTTTCAAATTGAAATGTTTTCCAATAGATAAAATTATTGATGCCAATTTTTATTTTTTCTCTGCAATTTAGATCTTAAAGGGGAATTGAAATTTATTCATATTCCCAACAAAAACTACTCGGTCACTTACTCGCACGCATTCCCGATGTCACAAACCACATTATCGGACAACGTCATAGCTGGCCTGAGGACTACATAGTGGAGGAGATACTAGACAATTGGTGCAGTTTGGTGATGAGTGAAACAACTCAAAGCCAGACAATTTGGTGTGGCGTTTGGATATTATGGTTGTCGTTGATGAATTTCCTGTGCCTCCGGAAGATGCCAAGAGCAGTTTAGTGTTGAAGAACACCGTCTCAGGTTGATGGAGACAAGCAAACAGTTGATCGATGTTTCGCTGGTGGAATCGGCACCAGCATGTTCGGTTTCCTTCGAGGATTTTTTGGTTGCATTCAGAAGTGGTTTCGGTAGAGCAAGATTTGCCATTTGTATCGGTTTGAGATGTCTACCTAGTTAAAGGATAATGTTTTGGTTAAGCATGATATTCAAGTTGAAGTTGTAATTATAAATAGTAATTTTGTATATATGTTGATTTCCTTACTTAGCTTTAAGCTAATTAAGGATTTACATATAAATTTAGTTTAGTAACATTCTCTTTATATTTGTGATTTATTATTTACGTTATTAGTTATAGTATGTTACTCGGCTTAATTCATGATCATATTTTACCATTATTGTTAAAAACAACACGTTTTGCTTTCTTTTCAAGACACTAAAATAAAGTTCCTTGCACCTTAATAAACATTGCTAAGTAGGAAATACAACTTTCAAGTTTTATAACAAAGAAAGGCAAAAAAAAAAAAAAAAAAGGTTCAATATAAATTTTGAAATCATATTTCATACCGTAAATAAAATAGCAATTGCATCTAAATCAAAGATCTTTTTGCTAATCAAAAAATTGTTGGGTTTGATGCCCAAAAGCATGTGAAATATTGGATATTATATATTTTAAAATAAATAAAATTGATTTTTTATTATAATTGTGTGTATGTATTTTGAATATTTTATTAATATCATTAAAATTCTATAATTATTTGATGACCTTAAATATTATATATAAATGTAATATTCTAGAAGATAATACTTAAGAATGGTAATTAAAATAGTTTGTAATAAATAATCAATTATCTAATTGATTAATTAATTAAAATATGAAATCTTTTATTGAATATCACTAGTGCATGTCATTGTAATTAAGAATGGAATAGTCTTATTCAAGCCGTTAATATAGCAAGACATTTAATGAGTGCACTTTACATAATATGATTATGTAATATGAGAACATGACAAAATTTAAATCGTTAATAATTTCCATTAAGTATAGCAGATTCTGATCATACCTGCTAATGGTCATACATAGAATGATTTTAGTTTAAGTTATTGGCAGACTTCTATTTAAAAAATCACGTCTCTTGATTTACTTGGTACGGATGTGAACTATCTCATCTTATTTTTTATATTTTGGAGATATGATAACGTAAATAGCTGGAAATGTTAATATTACAAGATAATATCCATTCCTTCTTTAAGAAGTAGATAAATAATTCTCTTACGTATTGATTTGTGACTTGAATGATATGAGCACTCAATTTATGATTTACTTCATGAATTTATCATTTTTTAGAGAATTAATGGTACTTAAGGACGAAGAAGTAATTAGAGACATTAATAAATTTTGTCTAGCTTTGATTATGAATTATTCATGGAGGATCAATCATATGTAGTCATTATATCAAATGGACATTGTTTTTTGAGTAATTTTATATTTATAATTTCAAGTTTTTAGTGGAGAAATACTAGAATTAATAAAGTTGAAAAATTAATCAAAGAGTTAGGTTAATTATCAAATTTATTAGAGTTTGAAATTATAAGTTTATAGTTTTACGCACCACTTACATTAGTAATCGAACAAGTATATTTGATGGATTGTAATTCACAAATTATATCATCTAAAAAATTAATTATGAATTAATTGTGTGATTTAAATAATATAGATTATTTAAATAATAACATTGGAGGGCACAATAAGTGAGATCCATTTGTATATTGAGCCTACTGTTGTGGGTTGGACCCACTGATATATATATATATGTAGATTCATGTTTTTAAAATTATAAATATTTATGTTTAAAATGAAACATTAATATAAATGGGAAACAAGGAAACGTTCACTGATTTAGGCGCACATTGACTAACCCAAAGTCAACCGTCACATTCAACATATATTAATATATAATAATATATATATAAAGGAAACTTTTGGTTTTCCGAACGAATATGCGGAACATATATATATATTAATTATTATATTATGTTGAGAATATGATATAATGTAGTTTTTAAATGTGAATTGATCTTGAATTATATTGAAACAAAAAAAAAAAAAAATACATCCAAGTTATAAGCGTGTGAAACCTTCCATCATCTAAGAAACGCCCATTTATTCATTCGGTCAAGTGACATAGGTAAAATATAAAAAATTGTGGTATTAAAGAAGAGGCATCGTACATAAGTTTGTATGATTTTATATGAAGGTATTTTAAAAATTATCAACCTAATTGTACGATTATAAAATTCTAATCCTTCTTTTCTTATATATTAAATTTACACGACTATATATTAATAATGAAAATTTCAGAGATTTTTATTATTTCAGTTTTTTCTGTTTTTATTAAATTTTTTAAAATATCCTTTTCGATACTAACAAAAGGGGATCCGCCGACGCATTGCAAAAATTTTGAAACTAAAATATAAACGATGTAAAAAGACACCAATTATATTAAACACTACTATTTATTAACAAAGATAACCAGCCTTCTACTATAACGATGGTGTAAGAAGCATTTGTTTCTGAAGTACTTTTATTCTATCTAGTCTTGAATTCTTGCACCTACAAGTGTAAATTAATACTTATCAAGATTATATATTCCTTTTCCACTTCTTTTCTTAAAGAATCAGAGCCAACCATAATCAGTAAACATAAGTAAATAGGCAAACAAAAAGGAAATTCAAGAATAATTCAAACTTGATTGGTACCGTATGTTAGAATAAATTAATTGTTCAGGGAAAGGGGAAAAAAAAGAAAAGAAAAGAAAAGAAAAAACTCAGGATGTTAATAGCTGATGATTCATATACAAATTAAATAATTACGTTTTCTAGCTAACTATGACATCTCAAATAGGCACAATGGACAGAACTTGTTAGTCTCCAACCACTTGACAATGCACTCTCCATGATAAAGGTGCGAACACGGCAATCGAATCGCTTCAAAACCAATTAGAACATCATCCAAACAAACTGGACAAGTCACCGATTTCTCCGAAAGCTCGAGGACTCTCATCTCCCGCAAAGCCTGGATCGATTCGTTACTAGCCGGCACAAACCTAACCATATAATCATCATCCTCATCGCCATCGCCATCGCCATCGCCATCGCCAT
Source organism: Antiaris toxicaria (assembly GCA_035233585.1). Taxonomy (NCBI): domain Eukaryota; kingdom Viridiplantae; phylum Streptophyta; class Magnoliopsida; order Rosales; family Moraceae; genus Antiaris; species Antiaris toxicaria. The sequence goes on from CP141155.1 coordinate 8,899,024, forward strand.
CGTCCCCTTCACCTTCATACTCCATAAAGTAGTCATCTTCATCAGGCACCGGCAGTTCGTCTACAAAAGCATTAATTTTCACATACATGCTAATAACTCTCAGATTCTCCGGTCTGTTGTTCGCAATTTCACGGCCGGTGTGGATTATATTATCCACTATAAATCGGTGAGTCGGCGGAACGTGGATGTCGGAGAGTATCCCGGCCACGTTGTCCCTCGCATCGCGGCCCATTAACGCGGCGAATGGCAGAGTGTATGTGTGGGAAAACGTGATGGAGGGGCCCTCGGCACCGGAAAATAGGCTTTCGTAGTCTTCTTCTTCGTCATCTGAATTGCACCACGGACGCGTAAATTTCGCTGTTATACTGATCAAGAAAGTGTTGCATTGCGAAGAAGAAGATTCAACTGCCGCCTCTGACACCGCATATTCGGCCGTTTCGATAGAGTCTAGTGGCCGTACACTGCAGTATAGGTCGCCGAGGAGCTCCACAAAATCGCCGGCCATCTCGAGTGAGAGAGGGGAAGCAAAGATTAATTAAATTTATGAAGTGACCTCAAATAATAAAAGATGATACTTATTTAAATTTAATTGAGTAAGATAAGATATTTGGGTGAGATATTTATGATGATTTTGATCTATGAAATTAAGATAATATTTATTAAAAAAAAGAAAATAAAAAATAAAAAATACATGCACCTATATATTAATTTTTTATTTAATAGATTTATAACATAAACATAATCATATAATATACTTTATCTATTAAATATTTTCTCATTTGTAGGATTTGAAAGTGAGAACTTTCCTTTTCTGTTTCTTTTCCGTCTTACTTGAACCGTATATTATTTTTATTTTTACTTTTAAAAATCTTACTTGACCGTTGATTTATTCAGAAATCATTAAAAATTGCCATATCAGCAAATTAAATGGTTAGGATTTGCAGGTTTTTTTTTTTAATTTTGAAAAACGGATTTGAAGTTAATTAATGCCTTATAATTTATAAAAAAACGCCTTATAAATATATTAAAAATTTGCCTTATAATTCATCAACAGGGGCATTTCAGATGTCCCATACACACACACATATATATAATTCTTTTTAAGAGAAATTATGAAATATAGCATATTTTATAACTATTTTAAAGATTATAAATCCTTATAATTCACTGACAGAGGCAGTCCAGATGTCCCATACACATATTTACATGAAAATCCTTAATTTTCTAGTAAATTCTTAGATTTTCTAGTAAAACCATATGGGTAAATAATAATAGGTATCTTCTTCCCATCTCAATAACTTTTTCAAGGAAGAAGACTACCATGTACAAGTTTGCGACGCCACCATAGCAAAGGCTAGCAAAGATCGCAAGGCCAGCCTTGCCGGCTGGACGTCACTAGGTTGAGACGAAGCACATCTTGACAGCTTTTATTGTTAACACTGGTTTTCATGATGGTGCCGATGTCGACAGTGTCAAGAAGAGAGAAGGGGAGGAGTCGTAAGGATAATTTTGATAATTTTGTATATAATTAATATAAATACTCTATAAATTATTAATTTTAAAAATTATACTATAATTTTATTTTAGAGTCTCTAAATATATTATTTGGTGTGGTTGCGACATATTTCAGTAGTAATTTCACAATTAACTTTACCGTAAGGTGAAGAGTTTGAATCTTCCAACCTCTAAACTCAAAATATATATATGTATGTGCATTTGGCTCTTCCTCTCTGTCTTTCCCTCTTTTTTTTTTTTTTTTTTTTTTTAAGTTATTTCTTTAGCTTGCAGTTCTAAGGGGAGGCATAAAATTAAGGTCCGGTTCAAGGGAGAAGTGGGAAGCGGGAATGATATGTGGCGGAGTCCATAATTATTTTTCAAGGGAGCGTCCAATTAAACTAAGTCCTCGTTTGGTGAACGTATTGTATTTGTATTACGTTTGAATACAATGTATTGAATATAATTTGTATTTGGAGGAAAAGTATTAGCATTGCATTTGAATGCAATGTGTGTTTTGGTGAAAAGTATTTGAATTGTATTTTAATAATGAATATATGATGTGATGGGTAAAAGTAGAAAGAAAAAAAGGAAAGCGAGAGAATATATGATGTAATTAATAAAAGTAATAGAAAAAGTGAAATAATAAATAATGATTATATTAGATTTAAAATATGATGCGATTAGTATTTGAGAAAAAATTATATTGCATTTAAATATAATACCAAAAAAAGCTTATACCAAACACATGCTAAAACTTTAAACTAACGTAACGATACAAAAATTTATCTAGTAAATACAGTATTTGCTTTTAATTTTCGTAAGCTGTCCGATTGTATAGACGGGGCTCCATGATGTTTTGCTGGAGCTGTAAAACAAAATAAAATATAATAACAAAAAAAGTAACTCAAAACTACTGAATTTTTTTTTATAAGACTCAAAACTACTGAAATTGAAAAGCGAGAAAGAAGGATATAGAATAACTATTTATTTGTTATTTTACATTATTTACTTTGTTATTCTTTATTTGATAGTGTTTCGTAGCTTAAAGTATTTTTTATTTATTTTAAAAATAATAATTACACAAATAACTTAATAGTAATTTTTATCCAATTCTCTTGTTATTCTTTATGACCAACGAGTGATTTTGTACCGATTTTTCTAATATGTTTGATACTCCAACTGAGTTAACGAATTTAGAAAGACATATCATGATAATGGCATCAACTCCGGACATATAAATAAAATCAGATGCTAAATTTGAATGCCATAAATCTCATGATTATCAAAGATAAGGTATATTTAGCAAGTATATTTGGTATAGCAATTGGATTCAATTCTGTTGACGAGTAAACTCGTCTAACAAATTCCACGACGAAAGAGATCTTTGAAAACTATCACAAATGCAATATAATATAAAATGCAGTAAAAATAAAATACAGAAAATAGATAACACAAAGATGTAGGAAAAAATAGAAAATGTGTGCAGCGGAATTTTAAAAATTTTTTAAAAGATTATACTAACTTATGTTTGTTATATACAATAAATTATTTAATAATCTAAATACTTTGTGAGGAAAACATAAAAAATGCAAGAGAATGTGACCAAGAAAACTTCAATCAATTAGTTTTTTTTACTATTCTCCAATTCTTAGATAGTGTAGTGTGTGAGCATTTGGTTCCTTAATCGGTATTTACACAGCTTATCTGCTTCCAACCACCAAAAACTATAGTGATTTATTATTATCAGTGAAATATAATAATAAATTTGCTCACTTGAGAGTCTGTAGTTTAGTAAAATAGGAGATCCAAAGGTCTTATTTATAGTGAATGTATTAAGCGAATTTCAAATTTGAATAGGATATTTGAAAAAAAATTTTCGCTCTCCTCCCTATAATTGGTGTTTTTTCTGGTTAGGGAGGCACAAAATTTGCCTACTTTAGGCATAGGAAATCCAAAATTTGATTTAAATTTTAATATCCAATTATCTTATGATTTTATTTACTTGGATAATGTTTTATATATCTAATTTAAATTCAAAATAAAATCATGGTAACTTTATTTGAATTAAATAATTATGTAATAATTTTCTAAATAAAATCAAATAATGAAAAAATCTTTTTCTTGCTTTATCCTCAAAGAATGCACCTACTATAAGCATAAAAGGATAAGATTCTGTTTCAATTCAAATTCAAATAGAATAATCTCAATATTTAATTTAAAACATTTATTTAAACAAGGTTATCTAGATATTTAAATTACTTATTTAAATAATTAATTTATCTATATCTTTTAAATTTAAATTAATCTCATATTTATATTAAAAGATAGATACAGTTAATTTAAATTTCGAATCCTATTTTCCAAATAAATATTTATACAAATTAAATATTTATCTAATTTATTAAATGAAACAAAATTCTCATTCTACCCTTAGCAAGAAAATGCCTACACCCATAAAGAGGTGATCTAGATTTTTCTCTTCACTAAGTCAAAGAATTAAAGCTATAAAAAATATCCCGATTAATTACCATCCATTAAGTAATTGTGTGGAGCTAGTAAAAAGACCAATTAGACATATATAATGTGGGCTCCAATAATTTATGTAATCAATTATTATATCAAATAAATTAATTATATAATTATTAGTTTTAGATCACCTCATTATAAATCTGAAACTACACCACTATTTATATACCGTATTGCATAAGCTAGTGAATAGTTGAAGTCCAATGGCTTTGTTATATAAGCAATACCATTAGATGATATCAATGATAAACTAAAAGTTAAAGTCTGCAATTTTTTGATCATACTATGTTAAAAATCCATCATACATCCAATAGGAAGATGATAATTCACTGTATGTGAATGATAAATCATTTTCCAAACAAACAACCTAATGTCTTGTCCATTTTCACATCCTATATAATATAGTTAAGAGAATAACCTTTACTCCTTATTAAACCTATGATTCCTTATCTATAAGTAAACCTTTTATTGATTATAATCATATACCCAACGAATTGATCTAGTAGCTCACTACTTTGAGGCGCCTTAGCTTTTGGAACATATCTATATCTTTGCTCAAGGTCGACTTACTTTAAATAATCAAGATAAACCATCTCTCTAATTGACTTTAGATATCATAATAGTCTTAATATAATTTAAATGCTCACACAATCATAGATTTAGAGTGCTTACTTTAGAACGTTATCTTCTCGTATACAAAAGACTATTGCATGTAACATTCTAATAGTTTAACATCGAGTAATCATTAAGTCATATTTGCTTACATTTATTTTAACATGTAAATAAGATAAGGATATATTACAATGATATAATGAATAACCTCTAATATATTATTAAGTAATTTAAAAATAAATGAAATACATTAAAATATCTTTCTCTTTTAGGGTATTCCTAACAAGAGATTTATAGAGGTTGGCCGTGAATAGGAATGCTACGTTCTCTTTTCGATGCTTGGGGTTCCCACTATATTCTCAAAATTACAGGTAGTGAAATCTAATAAATTACGAGTTGGATTTCTCAAGATCTATTCTCATATATTTATAAACTCTTAAAAGATAACGTTTATTTAATATTTAAACACAAATATATAATATTTGAACTTGAATATAAAGATAATCTTCTATACTATAGATTGTGTTGTAGATATTGAATAATCTTGACTGATTATTTGAAATTCAAATATCTAAAAATTCTGCTCTTAGATTCTTAGGTGCTGATACCCTAGCTAACAAATACAGGCATGTCATGATGGTTAAGATTTATGAGATCATGGCTACCTATCAAGAATTACCCCCCAACCCAGAGTGCTTCAAGCGCAATACTATGAAAATCATGAAATTCTGAAAATATCTGAAAATTCTGCTCTTATCAACAATGGTTGAGATTTATGGTGCTGAAAATTCTACTCCTAGATTATTGGGTGCTGATATCCTAGCTAGCAAATACAGCCACGTCATGATGGCTGATATTTATGGGATCATGGCTACCTATCAACAATTGCCCCCTAGCCCAGAGTGCTTCAAGCGCAATACTATGAAGTGCTTTATGCTTCTAGCTATTGGCTACTTTGACTAGTGGCCTATTTCATATTTTGGGTTTGATAGTAATGCCACGATTGCCTTACAACTGACATATGCCTTGGGTTTGGAACAATCACATCATTTCTAAACGTTATCACATTATTTCAAACTTTTGAAATCTCATTCACCAATTGATTTTTTCAAACTCTTATCTTTTTGTCCTAGTCGTCTATTTGATGCATAGCTTTAGGTCGCTGGATGTGCAGTTCAATCACCATCTTTTCATTTTTCTCTTGAAGAAGGAATTATTCGAAGATAGGAATCTTACTTATGTTGGATGGCTCTTGAACATCCATTTTCTAATTCTTCCCTCAAGAGGGAATTATTTAAAGATAGGAATTATTGGGGTAACTTCTTGATACTCATCCTCTTATTCTTCCATTAGGAATTATTTGAGGAACTTTTGTAAAACTTCTTCAATGTTAGGGTACTTCTTCGTGTCCATCATCTAGTTTTTTCCTTAGAAGTTGTTTAAAGAATTTTGGTAGAACTTCTTCAATTTTAAGATACTTCTCAATAGCCGTCCTCTCATTCTTTTCTTATGAATTATTCAAGGATTTCTAACAATTGACAACGCCCTTTTATCCTTGGCTAAGCCTTGGCTTTGGCATTGGATAGTCTCGTTGGCAATAGTCATAATCATGATTGCATGGTATATGGGTGGCCTTTCGACACTTGCTTTCTTATTTTCCCCTTAAGAGGAAATTGTTCAAAGGGTTAGTAGTTATTATAGCTTGACAATAGCTTTCTTCACGCTTAATAGGGTTTGTAGGTTATCAATATGTTGGAAACATAGTCGCTGCCAAAAAGACTGATGATAGATCTTGAAGTGTTCAATATTCCTCTTTGCTGCAGATGCCATGTTAATCAACACTTCTTAAATCCTTTTCGAATTCTTTGAGGTAGCCACACCTAATTAGGTCTTCAATTTTGTTCTTCAAGTCATTGCATTCCGAGGTGAGATGGCCAACTTCTTTATGGAAATTGCAGTATTTTGATTGATTTCTTTTGGCAGGATCATCTTCCATTAGAGGCAGGCGTTGAACGAGATCTTTGTCCTTTATATTATAGTAGACATCATCGATGCTGTAATTCAATTTAGTATAGGTTTCAAACCTGTTAAAAGGCTGTAGACAACAGTTACCGATCTCACGATGTCTTTTATTATCAAGTGAATCATGGTTGTTGTCAACTAGTCATTTCTTCTTTTTAGATGATTTATTACTATTGTTGTCATTGTTGACAATGACTAAGCGCACATTTGATTTCACAAAATCTGGGCTTTTTCTGCATCAATGAATTTTGTTGCCCAATGGAGGAATTCCTTCCAAGACTTTGCTAGTTTTACATCCAAGTCGACTCTAAAAGGGATGTCGGTACTCATACTACTAATTGCCCCTAGTAGGCATGCCTCTTCTGAGTAATTTTTGATACATGTTACCTTCTTATTATATCGAGCTAACCAATCAGTTACTATCTTATTCGGGCTTTGGTATAAGAACATAAGCTATTCCGTTGGGATTGAAAGCTTCTTCACCCTAATATACTATGCCTGGAATGCTTTCTTCAATTGTGACTAGCCGGAGATTGAGTTTGGTTTCAACTTCCCAAACCACTCTGGTGGAGGCCACTAAGATTGAATCACATGCCGTGCATGCTATTTCACCATGAATACCATAAAGATTGATATGTGAATCATACCTCATCAAGTGATCATTTGGATCTTAGTGCTGTCATATACAAGGGTCTTCAATATTTTAAACTTTTCAAACTATCACATCAATAATGAACGGATGGTTGATTTCCTCTTCTACTTTAAACTCCCCATTTATTTGAGTTTCTAGTCATTTTAAATATTCCAAGATATTTTTAGTTACCTTTGATCCAGGGATTAAGGTAGAGGCAACAATAAGGGTTTATAATATTCAAGCCTGCCTAAACCTAATATGATCTAGAGGTCATCGCTTTTGGGGGTAGACTAGCTTGAATTTTATACCATTTATTTTACTGCTATTCAATAAGCAAACCTTCTATTTCGAAGCTTTACATTTTTGTACATTTGAATTACAATTGATACACAAATATATACCCTTACTTGATCGACAATACATTTTAACCTAATAATGAAATTCTAATTCTAAAAATACCCTTTGGAATAAAAACTTTAAAAATTAATAAAATCTTTTTAAAAAATATTTCATATTTGTATAGAAAAATGGATTTACAAAGGGTACTGGGAAAGGGAAAATGGAAATTTTGAGAGACAATGCTCAGATAATCCAAGCAAGTCTTGAGAGATTTTGATGGTGTTTGGTTCGGAAATTGGGATTCAAATTTGGAGCTACGGTGAGGGCTAAAATGGGGGAGCAGAAGAGCAGCGACAAAAGGTGGAACTGGGAGGTGACCTGGTTCGAGCCTTCGCCGAAGTCGGCGTCGGAGGACTTCGACGACTAAGAGCCCGGAATTTTCAGAGAAGCCGATGAGGCAGAAAGTGGGCTCGCGGACGGCGTGGATCGACCGGACTCGCCGGACTTCTCCAACACGGCGTGGAGGCGGGCGTCGAGGGTTTACTGGGCTATTGCTTTCGACATGGTCACTGACCCTGTTGTCTGGTGCTGATTCTGCAGCTGCTGCTGCTAGGAATTGGCTGCTCTGCTTCCGGACGCCATTGTTGGGAGTGGTTCTGAGCTTTTTCTTTAGAAAGAAAATTCTGGTTTGGGGAAGGTTATGGGGAATCGGAGAGAGGAAAAGGACAAGGAAAACCAATTTAAGGAGCTTTTTTTTTATTATTATTTTTTATTTTTCCTCTGAAATGTAGATCAGAATAAGGAGGTGAAAACAGAAAAAAAAAATTTTTCTCTCTGTTCTTGGTTGGACTGTTGTTGTTCTTGGTTTTTTTTTTTTTTTTTTTTTGGGGGTAAGAGATAGGCAAAAAATTCATGGGTTCTGCTCACAATCAGATAGAAGCAAAGCAGAAAGGGCAGCCATTGATGAAAAAGGACATCAAATTCAAAAGCCATTACATATATCCTTCAATTCAACTTCTTAATCAGAAAAGTATAAAACATGGGAACTTTTCAGCTGAGCTCTTTAGCTTTATCTTCGTCTTCTTCTTCACTCTCTTTAAACTTCAACTACATTACTAACACTCACAAAACTCTCAAAACATCTTGTTATAAGGCCCTCAGCTTCTCTAGAAATAGAGGTAGAAAAATCAGTCATTAGCGCCATCCCGGACAGTGAATTCGAAGACACGGAAACCGACGAACTGCCTACTATCGATTTTGCTTTTGTTAGTTTTAGTTCTCACACAATGTTGTTCAATTGACGTTCTTGTTCTTCTTTCTCCGTTATAGTTTGTCTTATCACCAGATGGAACTCCGGATGTGGAACTTCGAACCGCTTGGCCTGATGTGTTTTTATTCCTAATTTTAACATTACAAATTTTTTCTTTTCTTTTCTTTTTAATTTAAAGATATTTTAGTCATTTTAATAGTCAAAATATACTGTTGACAAAGTAAGGGTATATATTTTTGTATCAACTATAATTCAATGGTATAAAAATGTTAAACTTTAAAACAAAAGAAATACTTTTCCAATAACAAGAAAACGCAAGATGTAAAAATGTAAATAATCTTTTTTTTTAACTATATTAAATTTCGAGATAAATTTATATGCTCATATTGATTTTTTTTTTCAAACACAATTTAAATTTTTTAACTTCAGTCATTTAAATATGTACATCAAATACATAAAAATTCAACGCAAATCTTATTTAAAAAGTTCAATTCAAACCCAAGGAACAAACACACTAATTCATGGTTTAGGCAATTTTGACCCGTTAATTTTTAAGTAAATTGTTATATATTATCATTTGGTAAAATTTTAATTTTAATAAATTATTCTTGATAAAATGTTACAGAACTCCAACAAGCTCTTTCTAACTAGCTATCTGTCTAGGTAATTCAAACCGGCACAACGGACAGAACCTGCTGGTCTGCAACCACTTGACAATGCAATCTCCATGGTAAAAGTGTGAACACGGCAACTGAATCGCCTCCGAACCGACCACAACATCGTCCAAACAAACGGAACAATCTATCGCTTTCTCAGCCGGAACCCTAAACTTCTCCAAACCCTCGATCGACTCGTCACTCGCCGGCTCAAACTGAATAATGTAAGCATTAAAAAATGCATTCTCCGCTTCCTCCTCGTCTTCGTTCAGATAAACATAGTTGTCCCATTCCGAGGGTACCGGCAGTTCCTCTACAAAAGCGGCAATGTACACTTCTATGCGAAAACCCTTAGGCGTCTGATCATCATCATCATCATCATCATAACCTAATTGTGTTTCATTAACCATTCTGCGGCCCCATTCCAGGATCCTACACGCGGCGGTGCCCCAGTTCGGAACGTGCACCGCGGCGAGCATCTCGACCATGGCGTCGCACGCCTCGATGCCGCCGGCGATCAGCGTGTCGAGCGACATCGAGAACGAGTTCCAGAGCTTGATAGTGCGGCTCGCCCGCTCGGCATCGGTTCCTTGGGCTTCACCGTCCTCTTCTTCTTCTTCACCGTCGACCACCGGACGAGTGAATTTTGCGATGATCTTGATCCAGAGCGTGTTGGAAACCGAAGATTCGTCCGGTGGAGGCTGAATTTGCTCTTCCGTTTCCGCGTGGTTTTGCGGTGAAGCTCTGATGAAAATGTTGGCGTCCAGGTCGGGAGAGTCGCTGGCCATGGTGAGAGAGTGTGAGAGAGAGAGAGAGATAAATGAAAAAGAATAGAAAAACTTGGGTAATAAGGAATATATATACATATATCAAATTTCTAGAAAATACAGATTACATAGGCGGTTTATATCAAGCGGTTTTCTTTCTATATATATACACACATAGAAAGAAATTAATAAGTATTAGGTTATCGTCTGGAGTTTGAGTCCTTGTAGTTTTAGAGTGAATTTCTAAGTCTGGATTAGAACTAAAGTCTCTGTCTCGAAGGATATGAACTTTCAAATTTTCTAAAAAACAGGGATCTTATATTTTTGGAAAGGAAATTATTGTTTTTATTTTTGTTTTGTTTTGTTTTGAATTTTTTTTTTTTAACTTTAGTTTTGTTTTATTAGTGATATGCACATTCTTTTGATTATTCAAACATTACTAACAAGAGACCTCAAGTGTTAAATTACTGCTGCATCATATAAGTAACTATTTAGTGATATATATGTTTGAAAGAATAAAAAAGAACAAAACGAAAAAAAAATTTTTTTTTTCTTTTCTTTCTTTACTTCAAACAATTACTTAATTCTCTTGAGGTCCAAAATTTTTACTTAGAAATATAGCGTTTTGCCTTTCTAAATTTTTAGTAAATTAGTATGTTTAACATAAAATTTTTATTTTGATAAGTTTTGTTTAATTCATAAAAAGTTACATAATGCCTCAAAACTAATGCAATAATTGTATATTGTAATTCTTTTATAAAACTAATGCAATAATTATATATTGTAATTCTTTTATAAGATGTAGCGTTCAAATATCTCACTTCTAAATAAAATATATATATATATGGTGAAATGGGAGGACATTAAATTGGCAAGATAAGGTCATAATGCATGTAATATAATATTGCACTTTATTGTACCTTAAAAAGTATATATTGCATTTTATTTTCATACGAAAGTGAAACTTCAGTATTCCTGCCTTTTAAAGGAGCTTAGCAGATTGACGTGCAAAAATGTATTTTCATCCAATATTTAACTATCTGCAATACTTAATTAAATCATGATAAGTTTAGGGGAAACTTGTCGATCTTGAAAAAATTTTAGGGGCAAAAGTACCCATCAAATACCCTACTGGTTTTTGGGCTTGTTTTGGATTTTGTTTTATGCTTTTCCAATTTTCTTTTAATCTCATGGATTGTATTTGTGACACAACAACATTTCAGGCGTATAGTAACAACTAATGTTGTCGCTAAAACATAAAATGTCATTGTTAATAAAAATTCAATGATGACTTGTCATCGCAAATGTTATCGTTGCAAACCAGTCATTAATAAATTTTTAGCAACTACATGGCATGACATCACTGTATTTCATCTATACAATGACAACAAATCAACATTGTAATTATACAATGTTGTGCTATTAAGTTCCAAAAAATGATAAAATATGTCATCATAAATTATTGTTCATAACTGACATGGCATTATTTTTTAGAGACGACTTATTTAAATATGTCATCACTAATTCTTTGGGTTTGTGACAACAATTGTCGTCCTGTCATCGCTAAAAGATCTAGAAATTTTTTTTTAAATAAAAAAATCATAAATTAATATATGTTTTTAAAATATGTTCACAATCTTTGTCACTAAATTGTTGTTGCTATTTTGTACTTTATATGTACTGAGATTTTAATAGTTTTAATTTCGATTTGTAATATCATATTTAAACACATAAATGCATACATTATATTACTAAAAACATCCACAAAATACGTAAAATATGATAAAAGTCGAATAACGCTGTATAGTAATTAAACATAGTCAATATAGAGCAAAAAAGAAAAAAGATAGCTAAGTAATCTCCTGAATTTATTTGTTCATCTTCTTCACCTTTTGTAGTAGAGGGATTAGACTCGTGGTGGAAGGTATATAATATTCATTTTCATGAATAAGTAAATAGTTAATAAAATAATTATAAGGCATATTAACCTGAACGTCATCAAATATAAAACAATCAATAAACTATGGCCAATATGCAAGATCCCCAATGATCCCAGGAATGCAAGCCTTTGCACTGGTTAGGTCTGCTAGTCCACCATTATTCTTGAATTACCTATGCAAGTCATTCTTCCAATTGCGATACACTCTCCCAACTTCATAATAGATGATATCCAAGATGTCATCAGTGAACTCCATACAAAACTATTGATATTTGTCAAAATCACACAATAAATATGTTAAATTATTGTCGAATAATTTTTTGACATAAAATTACTAAAATTAATGTCTACATAATTTTTTTGTACAGTCATCTTATTAGAAACCTTGTCTCAATCCTCCCTTAAAATAGACATATATGTGTCATAATATGGAAATTGACAGTCCCTAGTATAGATCCCTTAAAAAAATGTGTCATTGTCAACCACGGCTTTCCATGACATGTCAAACCACTTGCACTCGAAGAGAATAATAGAAAAGCCATTGATATACTTCAACCCAATGATGCCCTCCAACTGCCCATAGTACGGGGTATTTTCTATATCGGGGACAAAAATTCCACTGTTCTATGTCTTGCATCTACTGCCACGGTTGTATACAAAAAATTTGACTCCATTAACTATGCAACCAATATAAGACAACACAATAACGGTGGAACTGAACAAGTGAAAATAGTTCATCAATAAAAATAAATAAGAGAAAGCTAACCATTTTTTAGAAAAATTTTATGAACTGATCTTATCAAGTTTTATGCAAAGTATTTCCTATTATAATTTTATAGTATTTGAACATCAAAAAGCTTTGTTATTCTCATAAAAATTCTAATTTCAATAAATTGTTAATTATTTTTAACAATATAAATAATTATTTATTATTTTCACTAAATTTATTTACTATTTTAATTTTATTTCATATTTATAAATTATTTCCAATTTTTGTTATTATCTCTAAATTTATTTATTATAATATTTTCATGTTTTCTTCTAAAATTTTCTTCTTGTTTTAATAAAAAGTACAAATTGAATAATCTTGTTCAACATTTTTAAGTTTAACAAGTTATTAAACATTTTATTATTATTATACATAGTCTTATTTCAAAATATTTTATTTCTCTTTAATTAATATTTATTAATCTTTCACTAAGTTTTTATTTAATTTTTTTAGATTTTCATCTTCAAAATTACAAATTAACTCCACCAAACATTTGTTTGCTATAAATCAAAACTTTATATGTGATATTACCAAACATTCACCATATAACATCACATTGATGATCACTAACCAATACTCACAAAAATTCTCATAAACAATCTCCAACACAAATTCCATCAAAATCAAAATTTATGCCGTTGCTAAAAAAAATGCAAAAACAACAAAAAAAAATAATCACCACAACAAAACCTAGACTTTTTGTTCAATAACTATATCATCAAACTAACACAATAGATATCCAATCAATAAAACAAATACAACACATAAACAACATCATCAATCTATTTTTCACAATATACCATTACATTTCGAAAATTAAAAAAAAAAAAAAAAACCCACTCACTAATGCAAACTCACAACGCAGGAGTTTGGGAGAAGGGGCTCGACAGTGGCCGATGGCGGTGGAGGACGGACCTTCAGACTTCAGTAGCGCCGGGAGACTCAACGGCCAAAGAGAGATGGAAGAGTCATCGGGGGAGAGATAGGACTGGCGGAGATTCGATGTTTTTTAGTGGCAACAGGATAGGACGATGTCCCGCGGTGGCGGCGAAGAGACAAAAGTCTTTTGGATATGAGCTTTTTGGGAGAATTTGAACAAAAAATAATTAAAAAAAAGTCTAAAACTCCTATTATTGTAGGTGGAGGGAGATTTATCCTCCTTATTAGAGAATGAGGAGTTTCTGGTCAGAGAGAGACAAATGAGGAAAATGGAAGATAAAATTTGCAGAAAAAAAATGGAGAAGAAAGGGGCTGCTGATGGTTATATCATAAAAAAAAAAAAAAGCAAAAAACGATATTGTGTTACTAGGATTTTAAAGTTATTTCTCATGAAGAATTAGTAATATCCTGTCGTCGCTAAAGGTTTTCCAAAATTTTTTAATTATTTATGAAGCCGCCATTATTTTCTGGTTTTTTTTTTTTTTGCTATTTTTTCAAGCAACAATTACCAACAACAATTGCTAATAATACGTCAGTCCAAACACGCTGACCAACATTGACATGCTAGACGCCAGCTCTTACTCATTTTATGGCATGAAATAATGCATGGTTTCATGGGTAAAGTTTTAGCGACCGATATGTCATTGCTAAAACCTAATTTTTTGTTGCATACACAGTCTAAATAAGTCTTTTCCATGAATTAGAATTAACGATAATAATCGTCGCTGTATATGAATTTTAAATGGTGACAATTGCCGTCGTTATAAAAATAATCGCTGATTTGCACTTTTCTTGTAGTGTGAAAAGTACCATTATAAACAGAGAAAAGTTCGCTTTGGAATTCACATTATTGTAATAGTAAACAATAACATAATTCCATTCAGCAATCAATACATAAAAGTATAATTATAACGACTGGGCTATTATAAATGTCTAAACTAACAAAAAGATAAACTTTGACCTAAGTTTTTTTTTTTTAATCGGTGTATTATCATATAGTTACAATTTACATTCTTAGCTTTTAATTTTAACAACTTCATCCTAAATTTATAAATTTATAGCACATACTCATGACTCTTTAACATAACCTCTATAATTGATAGAAAAATCGGATCTATCTGAATCAGAGACCTGTAGCACTAGGGCCACACAAAACACTACTTAGTAACAAACCAATCGGACCAAAAATAAAAACTAATACAATAGAAAGCAAGATAAAAACACCACCAAATTAGGATAAAAACCGTTATTAACTATTACAAACAATGACACATAGAAAAGCACGTACGATGTAGTTGAAACATAGCCTGACTACTGGCGCATAAGCCCTACACACCACCACAATCCTCATCGGAAGGCCACACCGCCACCATTGTAGGAATCCTCCTCTGGGCAAGTCAAACACCTAATAGATATTGGTCGCCGAATATTAGAAGCGCCAATGTCAACGCTCCAAACTTCACCCAAACCTTCGATCTGTCCCCATGGAAACTGCTCGCACCATCAGAAAGCCCACTATCTAGCAAGCTTGAAGACTAAATTTAAGAACGGGAGCCCAATCCGTGCTCAATGGCGGTCCAGGAACTCCGACCAACCCATTACCATCAACTATCTCCTTTTCTCTCTTCTCCCTTTAACATTCCACGACCGGCGAATCAAAAATATACATCCCTCGTTTTTATGTAAGGGTATAAGTATTTTGAGAATTAATTTACAGCCTTAAAAATTTAAATAGCCGAAATGTGAAAAATAAAAAAAATTAACCATGATTATGATAATTATAAAATTTTCACTGAGTTTTAATGAAGGTTATGAGATAAATTAATGGTTTGAAAACTGATTCTGGACGTTCTAAACTTTAGAGACTAAAACACGGTTAATCTATAATTCAGGACAAAAAAAAAAATGAAGTTTAGTGTGTGCGTGTAGGTTATTTTTTGTGAGAGTTAGGTAAAACTGACTCATATTGTATTAATTACAATAGATATAAGTTAACGTTTCCAATTAACAACTTAAGGGATTTTTTTTTTTCGCTTCTGAACTATTCGGCTTCTTTACACATTTACTCCGACTACTACGCCCAGCATCTTAATCTTTAGCTTATATTTAAACCAGCGAACAGCTGCTCTATAGTGATTTTTCGTCACTGCCATGGGGCTGCTCTGATGTTAACTAGATATTGATAAAAGGAAAAAAAATCCTAACTAACTAACTGACAAACAAAGAAACAAACGATTTCTGCATCTTCAGAAGCTTCACTTTGCTCGATGGATCTAGCTTCACAAACAAACAAAAACTATTTGATCCGATATGATTGACTATGCCTAATCTAAATATCTAAACTTTAAAATCTTGTTACTTAAAACTTCAATTGGAAACAAGTTATTGGAAATAAGCTATAAGAGCTAAATATAAACAAAAACAACGGGCATTATTGATACTAAATTGGAGTAAAGGACCCTTTTTTTTTTTTTTTAGATATATATATATTATTCAAATTAAGAATATTATATATACACAAAGATTTCTTTAACAACAGAAGTCGTGCTCTTTTACTTGTTACTAACTAGCTAGGCATTTCAAATCTGCACAATGGACAGTACTTACTCTTCCGCAACCACTTGACAATGCAATCTCCATGGTGAAGGTGTGAACACGGCAACCGAATCGCCTCTGAACCGGCCACAACATCGTCCAAACAAACCGAACAACTTACTGCCTTCTCGGCCGGTACCCTAACCCTCTCCAAACTCTCTATAGACTCGTTAGTCGCCGGCTCAAACCGAACATTGTAATCATCAAAAGAATTAAGCTCCGCCTCGTTGACGCTGTCTGAAAAATCATCGTTGGAATCTATCAGCTCATCATCATCACCATCAATGTTAAAATTAGTATTTACATTCTCATCATGAATGAGATAATTATCATCCGCGGAAGGTGTAGGCAGTTCATCCACAAAGGCTGCGATCCTGACGTCCAAGTAGTTGACACTCCAGACATTCCGGCCCGTCGGTCTTTGCTCGGCCATTCTGCGGATGCTTTCCAGAATTTTGTCCACAACGGCATCCGACCGCAGAGTCTCCGGGACGTACACGGCAGAGAGCATTATGGCTATGGCGTCTCTCGCAGTGGCGCCAACCAAGGCATCAAGACGCTGCGAGAACAATTTCATGAATTTGATGGTGCGGCCAGGCCCTCGGACAGCATCGAAAACCAAGCGACCTTCTCCATCGACCGAATGAGATGCCGGTCGAGTGAGCTTGACGTTCATGGTGATGAACAAGTACCTTCTAGGCCGCAGGTTTCCATGCGACAGAAACGGAGAGTCATCAGTGGGTAGGACGTCATGTTCGGGCGTCACGAGGACGAAAGGGACGCCGAGAACCTGAGGAGAATAAATATTGGTCATGTTTAGTGAGAGAAAGAGAGAGAGAGTGGTAAGTGAACAATGGGAATAAAAAAATTACTTGGCAACAACGATTCTTATAGAGTTTGAGTGAATCCGAGTCCTAGTTGAATCGTAGTCCTAACTCCTAATCGTAATTGCTCCTAGGTATTGTTCGATCGTAATATTGGAAGAGATATCATTTGATCTTCCTTAGATATAAATTTATCTGTCCTATTGGATTTAGAACGTTGTTAGTTAGACGGATTTGGTGTTGTTTAAATTCTTTGGAACAATTCCTGGGTTTTAGGCCTAATTTTTGGCTTTTATTTTAGCTTTTCTATTTTTTTTTAATATCTTGGATTGTATTTTCCCCTTTAATTTTTTCTATTAAAAATAGAATTAATTATACAAATTCTCCATAGTACCCTATTTCACTTTGTCACTCAAAATTGCAAAGTCATTCATTGTGTCCCTTTATCTACATAAAATTATTTAAAATGCCACCTCGATCTAATTTCATCGACAAATTTAAAGGAATTGCTAACATGACATGGAATTTTTGGAATAAAATGAAATATGATGCATAATCCACTCAAAATTGTATAATTAATCCTTAATTAAATATATTTTTAAATGTAAATACTTTTATTTAACACATTAATAAAAAAATCATATAAAACAAAACAAAAGAAAAAACAAAAGAAGGTGAAGAATAAGGTAAATAACTATTAAATCAAGACTCCTCCACCCTTCCTGGAACCTACAAAGGAAAACCACCTAGAAATTCACGTGAAATTTTTTCTTCTTCCTTTTTATGATTCAAATTTAATTTTGAATTTTTTTGGTACATTTTTATGTTTTTGGGTTAAATTTATAATTTTTTTTTCCTACTCAAACAAGGAAAAGTTTTAGTTTTTATGGAATTTTAGCTTAAATATGATTATTTTAACTTTCTTTGGATAAGAATTTGATTATCTAAATTGGGATTACAAAATATTTTTGTTAAGAGTTTTCAAATTTTCTATTCTATTACATGTTTTTGGAAGTTTATTATTTGAACTAAATATTCGTTTCTTTATATTAAAAACAGCAATGCAAGTATGGAGCTAATTTCCGTTAGGTTTCTAATGTAGATTTTTTTTGTTTTTTAGTTTCATTTTATTTTTTTTATTAATGTGATTTAATAAAAAGTATTTATACTCTATAATATATTTCATTAAGGACTAATTACAGATTCCTATTGGATTATATACTATATTTCATTTTGCCCCTTGAATTCTATGTCATCTCAGTAATTCTATTAAGTTTATAAACAAAACTAGATAGGGGGCATTTTAAACGGTTTTATGTAAATAAGGAGCATAATGAACGATTTTGTAATTTTGAAAAGTAAAGTAAAATATGGTACATAGTTCAGGGAGAATCTGTATAATTATTTCTTAAAAATAATAGTGGTAAACTTCATATAGATTTAGTTAATATGTCTCCTTATATATGTTCTTATTCATGTCCCTTCAATAATATTATAACACAGATGTAATTAATTTGATT
Source organism: Antiaris toxicaria (assembly GCA_035233585.1). Taxonomy (NCBI): domain Eukaryota; kingdom Viridiplantae; phylum Streptophyta; class Magnoliopsida; order Rosales; family Moraceae; genus Antiaris; species Antiaris toxicaria. The sequence goes on from CP141155.1 coordinate 8,917,933, forward strand.
ATTTAATTAGTGTGATATTAAATCTAATTATGTATTTTTTCCTTAACATATTATGATATTGACGATAGAAATGAATAAAACAGGAATAATGGGACATAAAAATTGGTTCCACTTAATATAAGTTTGGTCAACTTAATATGAGGATTAAATTATTAGCAAGTACGAACTGTGAGAAGATATAAGAAGAAAAAAATATTATAAATAGGAGCTAAATTTCATTTTTGATACTTGAATTATAGGTCCAATCCAATGTTATTCCGTAAATTTTAAATCATCCTAAAACCAATTTTCAAGCTCTCAAAATGTGCGAAAAAATACGAGGGGCGGAAAATGCGCGGTGAAACGTCATGGAGGGGCCCTCAGAAAATAGGCTTCTGTAGTCTTCTTCTTTTTCTTCTTCGGCATCATAAAAAATGCAGCAGGAATGCGTATATTTAAGGGTGAATCTGATCGGGAAAGTATTGCATTGCAGAGGAGAAAATTTTTTACTTGAGGAACAAGTAATTATATATATATAGACCTCTGGATCCTTTTTTTTTTTTTCCAATTTAAAAGAAAAGTTTCCTAGAAATAAATTGAAAGTATAAATCTGAAATTGCGTTGATTTTATTCAAGGAATTCGAGGGAAAAAAAAACAGTACATTTTTTCTCGGATGCTTATAGGATTCGAAAGTTTATGGAAGAACTTTTTTTTTTTTTTTTTCCTTTCTTTTTTTGGATTTTTATTTGTTGGGATTCCAAAATTGAAGAATTTATCAATTTCAGCTTATAATAAACTTGTGTAAGTAAACAAGAAACAGCCGTTATTTCCCTCCAAAAAAAAGGAAGAAACAGCGCTTATTTTTAAAAACATAAGAAAATAAATAATATAAAAAGTCCAGTTGAATCCTAATTCGAATTGATCTTACCATGCTCTAACTCCAGTTTGGAATCCCAATTCGAAGTGATCTTGCCATGCTCTAAACAAGGGCTATTTATAGAAGCTTTCCCAAAATTTGAAAAAATAAGCTCTTATATGCCCGTCAACTAATCTATATATATACATATATATATCCACCTGACAGTACTCCTTGTATTCTCAAGTAAAACTTTTCTTGTTCCTCAATCTTCTTGAAGATGGCAAGTACAAACCCTTTCCAATCTCTCACTGATCCCCCGACTCAATACGCCTACTGCACTCTCGTCTCCCCAAACTATGGCGAACCCAAAGATTCGCCTCAGTGCACCCCGCTGTTGCTCCACATCTTTGCTCACTTTACTCTCTCCGACGATCCCCAACACCCGGAAAACTACTCGGTCACTTACTCGCACGCATTCCCGATGTCACTCGCCACATTATCGGACGACGTGGAGGCGAGGAGCGCCATAGCCCGGATGCTGTCCGACATGCGCGTCGCGCCTGAGGACTACATGGTGGAGGAGATACTAGACAATTGGCGCAGTATGGTGATGAGTGAAACGACTCAAGAGCCAGACAGTTTGGTGTGGCGTTTGGATATTATGGTTGTCCTTGATGAACTTCCTTTGCCTCCGGAAGATGATTGCCAAGAGCAATTTAGTGCTGAAGAACTCCGTCTCAGGTTGATGATGACAAGCAAAGAGTTGATTGATGTTTCGCCGGCGGAATCGGCACCGGCATGTTCGGTTTGCTTCGAGGATTTTTCGGTTGGCTGTGAAGCGACTCGGCTGCCATGTTCACACCTTTACCATGGAAGTTGCATTCAGAAGTGGTTTCGGAAGAGCAAGTTTTGCTCTTTGTGTCGGTTTGAGATGTCTAGCTAGTTAAAAGATAATGTTTTGATTACGCAGGATATTCAAGTTGAAGTTGTAATTATAAATAGTAATTTTGTATATATGTTGGTTTCATTAATTAGCTTTAAGCTAATTAAGGATTTATATATAAATTTATTTTAGTAACATTCAATCTGTACTTTAATTTATTATTTCAGTAATTATTATTGTATATTACTCGGCTTAATTCATGATCATATTTTACCATTATTGTTACAAACAACACGTTTTTCTTTCTTTTCAAGATACTGAAATAAAATTCCTTACACCTTAATAAGCTTCGTCAAGTAGAAAATAATACTTTCAAGTTTTATAAAAAAGAAAGGCCAAAAAAAAAAAGGTCCAATACTAAATTTTGGAATCATATTTCATACCATAAATAAAAAAGCTATTGTGCCTAAATTAAAGATCTTTTTGCTTATCAAAAAAGTGTTGGGTTTGATTTACTGAATATTATTTATTTTGGAGTAATTAAATTTGATTTTTCATTATAATTATGTGCGTGTATATTGAATACTTTACTAATATCATTAAAATTTTATAATTATCATGTGACCTTAAATATTGTATATAAATGTTATATACTAAAGGATAATATTTAATGATGATAATTAAAATAGTTTATGGTAAGTTTGCAACTATCTAATTGATTAAACAATTAAAGTACAGAATCTTTAGTTGAACATCACTAGTGCATATCATTACCATTAAGAATGAAATAGTCTTATTCGAGCTATTAATGTAACAAAACATTTGATGAGTGTACTTTACATAATGTGATTATGTAAGACAGGAACATGACGAGATTTGAATCATTAATTATTTCCATTAAGTATAACAGATTCTGATCATGTCGACTGATGATCATATATATAGAATGATCTTAATCAAAGTTATTAACAGATTCCTATTTATAAAATCATGTATTTGATTTACCTGGTATGAATTTAAACTATCATATCTTATTCCTTGTTTTCGGAGATATGATGACATAAGTAGTTAGGAATGCTAATATTGCAAGATGGAATTCATTCATTCTTTATAGATTCATGTCTTTTGATTTACTTGATATGAATTTGAACTATCTTATCTTATTCCTTGCATTTTCAAGATATAATGATTTAAGTATCTGGGAAAGTTAATATTTTAAGAAGGAATCTATTCCTTCTTTAGGAAACAGATAAATAATTTTCCTGGGTATTTATTCATGACTTGAATGGTATGAGCTCTCAATTCATGATTAACTTCATGAATTTATCATTCATTAGATAGTTAATGGTACTCAAGGATAAAAAGCAATTAGAAAGGTTAATAGATTTTGCCTATCTATAATTATGAATTATTTATAAAGGATCAATCATGTGTAGTGACTATATTAAATGAATGACTCTGTTATTTGAGTAATTTTATATCTGTAATTTCAAGAGTGCAGTTTCAAGTTTTTAGTAGAGTAACATTAGAATTGATAAAGTTAAAAAATTAATCAAAGAGTTTGGTTAATTATCAAATTTATTAGAACTAGAAATTATAGGTTTATAGTTCCTTATAACACCTATGTTGGCAATTAAACAAGTGTATTTGATCAATTTATTTGTACTCACAAATTATGTTATCCAAATAATTAATTACCAATTAATTCATTACATAGAGATCATTTAAATATTAAAATTGGAGAACACATACTGTTATTGAGTGAGACCCACTAATACATAGTTTGATATATATGTGGTTTCTTATTTTTGAAATTATAAATATTTATATTTAATACTAAATTTTAAATTAAATATTAATAAAAGTGTGAACCAAGGAAACGTTCATTGATTTAGGCGCACATGTATGAATGCAAGATAGAATATAGATAACCTACCTTACTCTATAAATCGAGTATTATATCAAAGTAGAATGTACTTTTGTGTTTTGAACCAAAAAAAAAAACCTAGAGGAAACATTTTTTTTTTTTTTTGCACTCTTTGTTTTCTTAAATGTTAAGACCAAAATAAAGACACCTAAATTGTAAGTATGTGAATTCTTTCATCATCTAGTAAACACCTATTATGTGGAAGAATATGGTATCGAATAAGAGGTATCATTCACGGGTTCGTATAAGTTTTTGTGAAGGTGTTTTCGAAATCATCGACCTAATCAAACGATGGTAAAATTTCAATCCTTCTTTGTTCATATATTAAATTAATATATATACAGATTAATAATGAAAATTTTTAAATTGATTTTATTTTGATCTTTCCGCTACCGTTAAATTTTTAAAATATCATTTTCGTTACTGACAAAAAGGGGTCTGCCAACACATTGTAACAATTTTGAAACTAAAACATGAAAGATGTAAAAAGACACCAATTATATTAAATTGTACTATCTATTAACAAAAGATAACCAACCTTCTATTATAACGATGGTGTAAGAAGCATTTGTTTCTTAAGTACTTTTATTCTATCTAGTCTTGAATTCTTGTTACTAAATGTATTCAATTAAACTCCAAAAGTAGGCGCTTTCTTGCATCTACAAGTGCAAATTAGTACTTATCAAGATTCTGAATTCCTTTTCCACTCATTTTCTTAAAGAATCAGAACCAACCATAATCAGTAAATATAAGTAAACCGGCGAACAAAAAGGAAATTAAAGAATAATTCAAACTTGATTGGTACCATAGGTTAGAATAAATCAATTGTTCAGGAAAAAGTATAAGGAAAAAAAAAAAAAGGAAAAGAAAAGAACAAAACTCAAGATCATAATAGCTGATGATTCATATACAAAATATATAATTAGCCTTTTCTAGCTAACTATGACATCTCAAATCGGCACAACGGACAGAACTTGCTAGTCTCCAACCACTTGACAATGCACTCTCCATGATAAAGGTGAGAACACGGCAATCGAATCGCTTCAAAACCAACCAGAACATCATCCAAACAAACTGGACAAGTCGCTGATTTCTCCGAAAGCTGGAGGACTCTCATCTCCCGCAAAGCCTCGATCGATTCTTTACTCGCCGGCACAAACCTAACATCATAATCATCATCCTCATCGCCATATCCATCGCCATCGTCTCCTTCACCGTCATCCTCCATAAAGTAGTCATCTTCAGCAGGCACCGGCAATTCGTCTACAAAAGCATCAATTTTCACATACATGCTGATAACTCTCAGGTTCTCCGGTCTGTTGTTCGCAATTTTACGGCCGGTGTCGAGTATCTTATCCACTATAAATCGGTGAGTCGGCGGAACGTGGATGTCGGAGAGTATCCCGGCCACGTTGTCCCTCGCCTCGCGGCCCATCAGCTCGGCGAACGGCAGAGTGTATGTGTGGGAAAACGTGATGGAGGCGCCTTCGGCACCGGAAAGTAGGCTTTCGTAGTCTTCTTCTTCGTCGTCTGAATTGCACAATGGACGCGTAAATTTCGCAGTGATACGGATCAAGAAAGTGTTGCATTGCGGAGGAGAAGATTCAACTGCCGCCTCTACCGCCGCGTATTCGGCTGTTTCGATGGGGTCTAGTGGCCATACATTGCAGTAAGGGTCGCCGAGAAACTCCACAAAGTCGCCGGCCATCTCTTGAGAGAGAGGGAAAGCAAAAATTAATTAAATTTAAAAAGTGACCTCAAATAATAAAAGATGATATTTATTTAAATTTTATTGATTAAGATAAGAGAGTGGTAAGTGAACAATGGGAATTAAAAAAAAAAAAATACTTGACAACAACGATTCTTATAGAGTTTGAGTAAATCCGAGTCCAAGTTGAATTGTAGTCCTAACTCCTAATCATAATTGCTGCGAGGCATTGTTCGATCGTAATATTGGAAGAGATATCATTCGATCTTCCTTAGATATAAATTTATCTGTTAACATATTTGTTGAATAAATATGCACTCTTTTTTTTTTTTTTCCCCTGTTAATGTTTCTCCTATTGGGTTTAGAAGGTTGTCAATGAGACGGATTTGGTGTCGTTTAAATTCTTTGGAACAACCCACGGGTTTTAGGCCTAATTTTCCGTTTTATTTTGGCTTTTCTATTTTTTTATACCTAGGATTGTATTTTCCCCTTTAATTTTGTCTATTAAAATTAGGATTAATTATACGAATTATCCCAGAACTATATATTCTATTTCACTTTCTCACTTAAACTTGCAAAGCCATTTATCATATTCTCTTATCTACATAAAATCATTCAAAATTCCCTCTCTATTTGGTTTCATCTACAAACTTAACAGAATTGCTAACGTGACATAGAATTTTTAAGGGAAATTAAATATGATACATAATATTAGGAGAATCTGTATAATTAATCTTTAATTAAAGATATTTTAAAATATAAATACTTTATTCCAACACATTAATAAAAATCAAATATAACAAAACAAAAAAAAAGGTGAAGAATAAGACAAATAACCATTAAATTACAACTCCTCCACCTTTCGTGAGATCTTCCGAGGAAAACCACCTAGAAATTCCCATCAAATTTTTCTTCTTTCTTTCGATAAAATTTTGTTTTTTGATTTTTGGGTACACTTTTTATGTTCCTGGGTTAAATTTATGATTTTTTTTTCCTATTCTATGAGGAAAATTTTTAGTTTTTCATGGAATTTTAGCTTAATTATGGTTATTTTAACTTTCTTTAGTTCATAATTTGATTATCTAATTTGGAATTACAAGATATTTTTGTTAAGAGTTTTCAATTTTTCTACTCTATTACCTGTTTTTTTAAGTTTATTAACTGATTTCATATTTGAACAAAATATTTGACTATTTATGTGGCGGCCCGCCCTACTGTCGAGACTCTACAGTGTTATTACAGTCAATTATGTAGTTACCGCAATAGTATGCAGATCTCTAGGGTCGCCGGTAATCATGCTTAACTGAAAACTGTTTGTAAATTTTACGGAATAAATTTTTTTTTCATAATATTATAAACTGTTCGAGAATGTGATAAGGAAATCATGTTAACAAAATAACATGTACATGGATCATGATTCTCCTATCATATAATCTTAACTTGAAACCTTGTTCTTAAAATTACATGTTTAAACTTTTCAAAACTGTACAGCGGAAGACTAATGATGACCAAATCCCTCGCCCAATCCCCCTGGCATGTATCTGCCCTGTCCGTCGTCCACCGTATACTACTGGTGAATAGGTCTCTTATCTGCAACATGTGAACAAACTGGTGAGCTATGATCTCAGTAAATTCAAACATAAAAACATGATCATAACATGCTTTACTGTGCTTATGCATGAAACTTAACTCTGTAAAACATGCTTTTGACTAAAAGATTAGTCTTAGGACATTATATGATATTAAGTTCTGGTTTTGGGCTCCTAATTAGTCGTATCGATATATTAGCATAACTGGGAATAGTACTTGAATGCTGGCCTCCTCAGTCTTAACTGAAGCTAAACATGAAAACCTCCCCGTGGGTTGAGAGGCCGGTACGCCAATAACTGGTTTAATTACCATCTTGCTGGAGTTCTAACTGGGTAGCATACTGATTGCCCCCACAGTAGGAACCTGTTACATGATTTACTTGGGGTGTGAGTTTTATTGAACACACTAAGGTACTTTGTGCACCTATCTGTTTTTGTGTACTTAGTACCTGTCTGACATGTGTACTGAAACCTGAAATTCTACATGCATGACATGAACTGACCTAAGTATCGTGATGCAGACAATCAATGTCTAACATACACGCCATACAATAAAACATGACATCATAACATAACAAGATTGTCCACATTGCAGTCAGGACAATGCTTGAACTTACAGAAAATCTGCTAGTGTGAGCCTCTGCTGTTCTGGGACTACTGTATCAGGGTCTCTGGCTTGAACTCTTATAAAAGAAATAATCGCTGATTATTTCCAATATTCATCTTATACTGGAAACATGAAAAAATATGTAAATTCACATTTCCAGACTCTCTTTTTTTTTTTACTTTGACTTCGAACACGCCCTCCTACACAGGCATGTTCATGACCGTGTACTCCTCTGGACTTTATGTGCATGGTCGTGTACTTCGTTTAACATGACCGTATAATTTGTGCATGTTTACACGGGTGTCTACATGGCCGTGTTTCTAGCTGTGTTTTCCTACTGTCGAACATGGTCTACTACACGCCCTTCCCATGACCGTGTGCCCCTTAACACGGCCCGATACACGGCCGTGTTCTTAACCGTGTACCTCTCGGGTCTCAATTTTTCTTGAAACACGGTCGTGCATGTGGGCATGTTCGGGGCCGTGTTCTGAACACGTCCTTGTACACGCCCGTGTTCATACCAGAATCAGGATTCTGGGTCCGAAATACTCTGCTCTGATTTTCTAAGGCTTTTATGGCCTTTATTCTACTTCTTACACTCAAAATCGATCTTAATAAGATCGTTTCAAGGTATCAACTACATTTCTACTATCACAAATCCATGGTTTCATAAGCAAAATTTCACATTTTGCTTATTCACATCTCTTGACTCAACTTTTGAAAAATCTGAACTTTCTTTAAGAAAACTCACTAAACTTGGTTTTCCAAACCATCAACTCATGGATTCATGTTTGAAAACAACTAGACTTGAACCATGTTTCGATTTAACCGAAAATCTCAACATGATTTACTCTCATTCTCTTTTTCCACTCAAAAACCCAGATTTTTCCACCCAAAAAAATGTGAGAAAACGAGGGTCTACCTTACTTGAAGCTTGAGAACTTCTTGCTGTTGATTCTTGGCTGAAAAACTCAATCGATCTGCTACTTGAAGAGAAAAATCCAAACTTGGTTGGATTTCCCTTTCTGTTCTCTCTCTTTCTCAGTCTCTCTCTCTCTTTCTCTTTCTCTTTCTCTTCCTCCGCTGCTTCTTTGCAGCTTAAACCAAGTGAATTAATTAGGCCACTTAGCTTAAGGCCCTCCACGTGCCCCACACACTCTCTCTCTCTCACTTTCTTTAATTTTCTTTAAAGAAAATTTGCTATTTCTTAGCTAATCTTGGTCATTGATCAGTGTGGCTTGCACGTGAGCCATTGATCTCTTAATATGTATTTTCCACATATTTTTCTATTAAATTTTGAAATATCATAATTTGAATTAATGTTTAGCTTTTAACTATATTCATTAATTCATTGTCAAATTTTGATTAAAACTCAGTTAATCAAAATTTTCATCTGCTCTGTATTCTGTAACATGTCTCACTATAAATGTACATTTATTTACATATCTTGTACAAAATTTTTCTAGAGTGTTAAGTTTCTCGGTTATCACAATTTAGATTGAAAACAACAATGCAAGTATGGAGCTAATTTCTATTAGATTTCTAATGTGGATTTTTTTTTTGGTTTTTTAGTTTTATTTGATTTTTTATTGATGTGATTTAATAAAAAGTATTTTAATTTAAAATATAATTAATTGAGGACTAATTATACAGATTCCTCGTAGATTATATATCATATTTCATTTTGCCCTTGAATCCATCGCAATTAGAGACCTATAACATTAAAGCCACACAAAAACACTATGAAGCAACAAACTGATCGGACCAAAAACAGAATCTACTACAATAGAAAGCAAGACAAAAACACTACCAAATAGGGATAAAAACCATTTTTAACTATTACAAAAAATGACACATTAAAAAAAAAACACTTATAATGTATGGGAAACATGGCTTGAATAACAGCACGTAAACCCTACACACCACCATTGCCACCATCACAGGAATCTCTCTCTAGGTAGGTCAAACCCCCAAAGATTTTGGTTGTTGAACATTAGAAGTGCCAATTGCAATGCCTCAAACCCACAACCATTAACTAATTTTCAATAATTCAAACAATTTCAACCTAAATATTTCAACTCAAATCAGTTAATCAAATGCAAATTCAATATTTTCAATTAATTAATGACTAATTAATGGGTTTCTTTATTCGGCTCATGAACTTGATGGCTTCTTTACATTTACTCTAACTTGCTCCCTGTAACGCCCCCTCTTATGTAAGTCACTACTTAACTACTTGAACTTAATTTTTAACCTTTAATTATTAATAGATACTTGGACTTAGTACTAAAAAAAAAGGCTATAAGATTCCATGATGTTCAAAAAATAAAGGGCTATGGAATCAATAGATTCCACGACCGTTCAAAAAAAATGGTTGTTAGATTCCACAACTATTTTCAGACTTTACTCTCCGTGCTGTGTTTTTAACACACTTTCTATCACCGTTTTTTTTTTTAAATGATAGTGGAATCTCACCAGTAGAATCTAATATTTATAGTAGAGATGAGCTTAGAAATTTTCTGGAAAAACTATGAACATTCAAAATTTCTACTCAAAAATTGACCCATTAAATTCATAAATTTAAAGTTAAACAACAAGATCTTTGAGGGGAAATTTACCTCAAAGATCGGTTTCCCATCAAAAAATGAAACTAATACTTATTGGAGGTGGTTGAAGAACTTCCATAATTTTTTTTAGGAGGCTCAAAAGTGCTTGGGAGGTGGGAAAATGGGAGAGAAAATACAAGAAAACTCTAGAAAATTTATGAAGAACTTGAAAAAAAATGAAAGAGAATTTTGGAAGAGCTAAAGAGAAAAACTAGAGAGAACTAGAGAGCTCTAGGAGCTCTTGGTGTGTGGAAAAATAAAAGGAGTGAAGGCTTATTTAGAGGAAAAATTTAATAACAAATAATTAACTCACTCATCATGCTTAAGGCTTTCTAGAAAATTCTAATCATATTTAGAGCTACTTTAATCAAATTTTAATCATGCTTAATATTAACTTAATCCTAGATAACATAAGCTCTTAATATAACCATGAGGTAAAAGAAGCAAATTCAAACTTTTCTTCTAACCTCATCTATTTGATCAAACTAGTCTTTGATCATAGCTATTGGATCAAAAATTCTCATTTCCTTATTTTAGATAATTGAATATAATTCTTAGATATTATCTTTAATAGATAGTTTTTAGACTGTTAACTAAGTATAACAATATTTTCCTCTATCTTCCACTAGTATAATTTCCAAAATTCCATACTATAAAAATTAACCTATACTGCAAAAGTTACCATATACTATAAAAGTTAAACTATGCTGCAAAAGTTAATCTATACTAAAAAATTTAACTTACACTATAAAAGTTAAACAGTATAAGTTTTTACTGCATTAAAAAACTTATCCTCCAAGCTTTTATATTGAAAAAGTATATCAGTCTAATTTCTATCTGAAAAAGGTGGAAATCTAAATTTTGATGTGTCTAGATTTTTTATGTTTACTTTTTAACCTTACATTTTTATATGCAATAAATCCTATCTGAGAATGATCTTAAAATTACTAATTTCTATATTACTAAAGTTGTTAGAATACTATATTTATAATTTGACAACTTATTTACACTTTTATTAATTGATCACTTTTACTATTCAAAATTTTGAACAAAGTAAAGTGATTTTATATTATGTGACCAATTATATAATTATCATCTCGTAAAATTAATTTCATAATTTTAGGTTAAAATTATAACCTAAACTTTAATTTACATAAAGAATTTTTATAAATTACATTATTAATTCATTAAAATTCCCAATTCAAAAATTTTGGGGTATTACACTCCGCATCTCACTTATTAAAAGAAACCAAAAAAAAAAAAAACTCGATGGAACTCACTTTTTATTATCTAATAATTATTAGAATTTGAAATTTGTGAGAAAGCGATTTTGTATTTTCTTTTTAATAAAATGTTTTGATATCAATATATGCTTACTAATTTTAGCCAATCATTTACCAATCAACTTCTGATTGATCGGTTATGTTGAAAAACAATTTAATCGAATTTAATAAACTATAATCAACAAATAATTGATCAAATCTAATTTACTACCGTATTAACTATTTTAATAACTGCATATAATTTTTTATGTAAAAATTATATTAAATAAACTTATTAGTACTTATTTTAATACAGAACAATGTCCAAACTTTAAAATCTTATTACTTCGTAAACAATGAATAAAAAAACAAAAACAAAAATTTAGCAATGACGATTCTTATAGAGTTTGAGTGAAACCGAGTCCTTGTTGAATCGTAGTCCTAATCATAATGCTCCTAGGTATTGTTCAATTGTAATATTGGTAGACATATCATTTGATCTTCCTTGTATATAAATTTATCTGTTAACATGTTTGTTGAATAAATATTACTCTTTTTTGTTTTCTACAAATAATCTCTCTCCTATTGGGTTTGGAAGGTTGTGAACGAGACGAATTTGGAGTTGTCTAAATTTTTTGATCCAACTTTTGGTTTGTATGCCTAATTTTTGGATTTGTTTTGGTTTTTTCTATTATTTATTCTCTTGAATTGTATTTTCCCCTTTACTCTTTCTATTAAAAATAACAGTGGCAAACTTAATCTAGATTGATAGATTTAATATGAGGATTGAATTGCAAGTACCAATATAGTTAGGATGTGGTAAGATAGAAGGGAATAAAATTTTGTGAGCGAGTATGTGAAAATTAACTAAAATTTTAGAGTTAAATTTCGTTTTTGGTGCTTAAACTTATAGGTTTAATCCAATTTTATTCCTTAAGTTTTAAAGCATTCTAGGACCAATTTTCAAACTATTAATTTGCCAAATACTACTACGTCACCCTCATAATGATTTTAAGAAATATACCATAATTACCGAATGAAAACAAGCTCATTTTTATTAAGGTTAGTTTTATCATAATAAAGTTTTTATTTTCCATTGTTTATTTTTTGAAAGAGGGAATATATTTCAAATCAAGAAAAGAAAACACCAATGCTAACCCTGTTGAAAGAATAAACTTGATTTGGATCAAAATATTTTGTTGGGTTAATTTAGAAATTGGGTCTTAAAAATAAATATGTAAAAGCCCAAAATAAAAGTCCAATTTTTAGAAACTAGTTGTAGAATGTGTTCAAGAAAATATCTAGATATTTTGATGGAAAATCTAGAGAGTGAATTGTAATCATTAGATTAAAAATGTGTTGACACAATCCTAACCATTGCTTGAGGAGGTGCCACTAGTATAAATAGGGGGTAAGTTCTTCCATCTTGTATCAAGAGAGAAAAGAAGAAAAACAAAGAGTGAAGAATCAAAGTTTCTTATGAGTAAGTGAGAGTTTGTAGAAAAATTGAGAATTTGTAAAACTAGAGTGTTGTACTTGAGTTGTGAGTTCAAAAAATAAAGAATTTAGAATTTGAGTGTGATCAAATTTCCAAAAAAACCCGTATGGCCTCAAAATATAAGAAACTATGATCATGACATATAATTGATTCAGTCAACTCAAATGACCCTAAAAAAAAAGAGTAGACATATACAAAATTCCAAAACGAACAATTAAATAGTCACACTTAACAATCGAGCGCACACATGATTTGTCAACTAAACCTCTACAGTTGATGGGAAAATCAAGTATCCGTCTAAATCGAGAGACTCATAGTACTAGGGTCATACAAAATACTGCTAAGAAACGAAACTCACGAACTAAAAACTCAACCTAAGACAATAGAAAACAAGATAAAAAAACACCAACCAATTGTGATCAAATCCACTGCTACTTATTACAAGCACGGTGTAGTTGAAGCACGACCATGATATTGGTGCTTAAGCCCTGCATGCCTCCACCATCATCGCCGAAGACCTCAACGCCACCACCACATAGATTAAACCCGGAGGCTTTGGGTCAGTACTGAACAACAGAAGCACCAATACCAACGCCGCAAACCAAGAGCCAAAAACCTCTCTCTGTCCTACCTTCAATCCGTTCCAACGGAAACTCTTCAACGCACACTGTTCCCACCACCCGAAAGCCTGCTGTTCGAGGAGAGCTTGAAGACCAAATTTCAGGACCGGAGCCTGACGACACGCCTGAAAGTAGTCCTGGAACTCCATTTTAGAATTTATGAACTAAGATGAAATACAATATTGTATATATTTATGACATTTTATTATTCAATAACGGACTATTTTATACATGTAATTATCGATTTTTCCTTATTTACGATCATATGTATTTATTATATGCAAACAAATAAATGTCTTCTTTAGCAAAAACAAAAACAAAACAAGACAAAAAAAAGCAAACAAATGTCCTAATTAGGTTATTATTTATTCAAACCTTTAATTATTCATTTATATATGTATTATATGCGAAAAGATATAATTTCAATCATTTATTTGTCCATTATTGATTGACTGTTTAAAAAAAGCTTGTGAATTAATTTGATTGACTATGGTAAATAACGTATATCATTGATATGATGCTAAGGTAAAGCATAGTTATATATATATATATATATATATAAGAGTAAGGTATAATATATACATACACAAGATTTCTTCAGCAGCAACAGCGCCCATGCTTACTTTCTAACAAGCTAGGTAGGCAATTCAAACGGGCACACTGGACAGAACTTGCTCTTCCGCAACCACTTGACAATGCAATCTCCATGGTAATGGTGTGAACACGACAACCGAATCGCCTCCGAACCGACCGTAACATCCTCCAAACAAACCGAACAATTAACCGCCTTCTCTGACAAAACCCTAATCTTCTCCAAACCCTTTATCGACTCATTACTCGCCGGCTCAAACCAAACACTGTAATCATTAATAGAATCAAGCTCCACCTCGTCGCGGTCACCGTCGCCGTCGACGTAAACATCCTCGTCAGGAATTATCGGCTGATCATTATCATTATCATCATCATTATTATAACTGTTGTTATCATTCTCATTCACGATAGGCAGTTTATCCACGAAGGCTTCGACATTGACGTCCAAGCACATGACACTATGAACATTCCGGCCAGTCGGTCTTTGCTCGGAAAGTCTGCGGCCGCCTTCCAGAATCGCGTCCACCACGTCGCCCGACCGCAGAGTCTCCGGGACGTGCATATTGGAGAGCATCCTGCCTATGTCATCCCTTGCGGAGGCGCCGACCAAGGCATCGAGACGCTGCGAGAACGATTTCGAGAACTCGATGGAGCTGCCAGGCCCTTCGGCAGAGTCCAAAACTACGCGACCTTCTCCGCCGACTGAATGAGACACCAGTAGGGTGAGCTTGACCTTGGTGTTGAGCAAGAAGTTGGTGGACGTCAAGTTTTGGTGCTCTGGAAGCGGAAAGTGCGCGGCGGCCATGATGTGGTATTTCGGCGCCACGGTGACGATAGGGGCGCCGATCACCTGAGGAGAGTGAGAACTGCTCATGTTTTGAGAGAGAGAGAGAGAGAGAGAGAGAGAGTGTGTGTGTGTGATAAGTGAACAAGGGCCGGGAAAGGAGGGAAAAAAATAAAAAACTTGGCAACAACGAATTGTTAGAGTTTGAGTGTGTATGAGTCCTAATTGAATTGCAGTCCTAGTTGAATCCTATTTGCAGTTTAATCCGGAGCACGTGGATTTTTTGTTTTTTTGTTTTTCCTTTTAAATCAGGATAAAGATATTCACGATGGTTTTCAATTTTTTTTGTAAAATAAAGATACAACAAATATATTTATATCAAGAATTTAGGTTAATACAACAATGGACACCATAACTGGCACACCAAGGTGTGTCTTGTATTAAGAGCTAAATTAGCCAAAGGGATGGATCATAATTATTTCGAAATTATCTTTTTTTTTATTTAAAAAAATATTTGTTTTTATTTAAAAAAATAACTCTATCTGATTCTAATACAAGATATAGAATTTAAATTTTTCGTGATTACAGACATAATCTAATGGTAATTCTATATCTGACTTTACCTAAAGATGTAAAATTCTAATCCCTTGCTCCAAATTAAAATATATATATATCCAAATCTTCCATTCTCAAATTAAAGAAAAAAAACATATGTGAATATATTTTGAATTCTATCATAAAAAATAATGCAAGTAACTTTGTGAATTCTTTTCCTTTTTTATTTAATTATCCGTGATAAGTAAATTTTCTTATTTTATGATTTATTTATCCTTAAAAATTGTAAGTAGGCTATTTAGTCTTTACAATTTTTTTTAAATGACAATTTTTTATTCTTAAATCCAGTTATTTATTTGAAATATATATTGTAAACCACTATTTATTTCTTTCTCCCTTAGCCTTTATTACTTTTTCATGCACAAAAATTAACTTATCTTTGAGAGTTTTATTTTTTTTATTTGTTTTGGTTTTTTTTAATTTAGTTTTTTTTATAAATTTTGTGAAGTTTTTATTTAATTTTACTTTATTTCATCTTATCTTTTTTTTCTTAGTCGTAGTATGTCAAACAAGCTTAAAATTAAATATTTCTAATTAGTTTACTTATAACATTTTATTTTGAAAATGATTAATTTTAGTACTTTGTTTATCTGTAACGTCAAATTGTGGTAAAAAATTCATATGTTAAAAATAGATCGCACCAGGTATTACTATTCATGACAAGAAAACTATAATTTTACGAATATTTAAAAAAAAAAGAATCATTCAAATCAAGTTTGTATGAAGAAGTACTAGTAATTCTAATTTCGGATTAATAAATAAAAAGTTTAGACTCATGCACAATTACCTTTTTTTTTTTTCTTTTTCTTTTTCTTTTCCTTTTTTTTTTTTTTCCTGCTTTCTTCTTTACTCCTAACATCCGTGATCGATCCTATGCGTAGTGTGAGTGAGCAGTAGTATCTTTTAGCCTATAAAAGAGAGCAGAGGGAAGGAAAGGAGGCAGAGCTGAAAAGAGCTGAGAGAGCGGAGAAGGAAGGAGAGGAAAAGAAATAAGGAAGCAAATCTGTAAAATAGAGAAATCAGCAAAACCAGATTTATGAGAGGGGAAGATGCAGTGTAAAAAATAAAGTTTCTTATGAAGCTAAATATTTTTTTTTTCTTTTTTTTAGTTTAGTTTTATTTTAATATTAATTAAAAGAGGAGTTTCTGAAGATTCAGTTAACACATATAACAATAACTATTCTACATTCTTTTCTTTTATTTTACCATTATGTTTGACTTGTTTTGTTGAGTTATTTTATTTTTTGTTATGAATTAAATACATTTTTGTTGGAAATTACAACATAGCCTGATTATAATGATTTAATTAAATTAAGTATATTGTTATGATTGTCGTATTTGTTGATATTTATTCTCAAGCTTAATGCTTTCAAATTTCTAGCCAACTTTAAATGATTTGAAGGGTAAAATAAAACTGAAAGGAGATTTTTGTTACATGATTTTAAAATAAATATCATAAATCTAAGATAAAATAAAAATATATCTATCTATTTTTATGTGATCATATTATTAACTATCACAGATTTCTCAACGCACACTTTTTACAATTGAATTTATATTTATATTTTACTATTCACATATACGATACTGTTCACATGCACAATATTGTTCACATGTACGTTGCTATTCACATGTATAAACTATTCAGATGTACGATATTATTTACATATACAGACTGTTCACCGTGAATTTTAATTTACTAATTCTTTACATAAATTTAATTATAAAAATGTGAAATTCATATATCACTTAAAAAAGAATATATAAAACAAAAATGATAATCAACTATCAATAAATATGAATACAAAATCATAATAACATACTTAAATAAAATTAAATCTAATTAATTATAATAAAGTCATAATTTTTAACATCTGTATATTTGATTGTGCGTTATTAATTTATATTCATCTTTTTTTATAATTTTATTTTATTTATTTGATTTTTCAATTGTAATATTTTTTTATCACTTAAATAAAATTATAATTATTTAATTTCAATATTTAATAATACTATCCTTATAAAAATAATATTTTACTCATCACTTTATTACCGGTCTATTCGTGCACTTCCCAAAATCCATAACACTCTGGCCAGGGACAAAAAACAAAGCATAAACAGAATGGAAGTCTTCTTTGATTAGCTCATCCACAAGATTTTTGCAATCAATATACAAAGATATCAACACTAAATAAAGTCCATCAAAAAAATAAAAATGAAAACGCCAAGCTAGACCTTTTTGAATGCCCGAAGGAAGCCCCTGTAAAGCAAAGGCCTAGGTCATTATAGGAGAGAAATCCCCTGGTATTTGCTTGGGAATGGGGAAAGCCCCATCAATTATGCCTTCCGAATCTCTATTAGAGCAGAGCTCTTCCGCATTCGGAAGCTAGGCTCTGCTCCCTCACATGGTGTGGGTCCAACCTTACCCTCATTAATTCGGCAGGCCATGCACCGTACACCTAATGATCGTGCAGAGCTCAGCCCCAGTGCCACTCCGCATATTTCTTTCTCATAAACACGCCTACGGGATTAACATGGAATTGGAAATTCAACAAGAGATGTGCATTACAAAATGGCATATACCACAACTCCGAATATTTTTTAGGAAAAAAAAATAAAAGGCAAAAACAGAAGTCAGTATAAAAATGTTACTGTGGCCATCAGTGGTAAAAGCCCCACCCCTAACCTGAAAAAAAAGACTATTGGATCACATACATCGGAAACAGCAAACAAGGAAAAATCCCTATACAAGTCTTCTTATAAAACGAGCAAACAATAAGGTCTGTGTTCAATGAGCAGAGTGAGTTGTGGTGGTTGTCTTCTTGAAATCAATCTTGTCGACCTTAACCTCCCCATCAATGAGTTCGTAAACGTAGACCACCACACGCAGGCCATCAATATCCATGAGGACAAAGCTCGGGTTCACATCGTACGTGATGCTGCTGTAGGCACCAGTTGCAGACCCTGGGTTTATGACGACACCGGCCTCGTGTTTGTAGGCAGTGAACTGATGGGTGTGACCAGTTACAAGGATATCAACGTCTAACTGCCTTTGGAGCATTGCTAGAGAGTCCAGGTCACCCCATGGAATAACCTTCAAAACATTAAAGCCATCAAAATAAATATGGGAAATTAAATAAAATCGTGTTTGCTATTAAATGTAAAGAGAGTCATTGGTACAGTGCATAAAATTTATGCCAACAGAAATGGCAATGAACATGAACTAGCACCATTGTGGGAAAAAAATCCAACAATTAAAAGAATTTATGCATAGCTGGTACTGAACTATCAGTTTGACCTGCTCGCAAAACAACCAAACTCACCCCTTTAATCTTTGGGAAGTAAAAAGAAGATAGTTCCAAGCATTTTATTTATTTATTTATTTGAGATAATATCCAAGCATTTTATTTGAACCGCCAAAAGATCACCCATGAACCAGACTAATCCTTGGTCTTCTTCTCATAAAGGTACTCCCATTAACCTCATTCTTTCACTCAACTAAATTTTTGTTAAGCAAAAACACAATAAAGAGAAATTAATGTCTTATGGGATGAACAATTCACCGTCTTGTACAAAGAACCTCAGTAAATTCATAATTAATTCAAATCACGCAGAAGATGAAGTCTATGGTAGTAGACATTATACTTGATCTGTGCCCGGAATAAACTAAGATTAAAGGCTACAACTTGAGATGAAGTCTATGGTAGTAGCCATTATACTTGATCCGTGCCTGGAGATAAACTAAGATTAAAGGCTACAACTTGAGCAACTTTATGTGTTACAGCCAGATTTTATCAGAGAGAAGAAACAAGACTTATTAGGATACTACAGATAACGTGCTATAAGAATGCAATTTGTTCTTGTTTTGTGTTTTCTGTTCTTAATTTTTTTTTTTTTTTTTTTTTTCAGTTTGAGTTTGATCTGCAATTTTTCTGCTTCAAAAACTTGGAAAAAAAAAAAAAGAGGTGAGAACCATACTTCATCATCCTCTTTGGACAGGTTCAAAGAAATGGATATGCAATTCAAATGTGGACTGCTTATCCAGAAGTTTTCACAAGTCAATCATATGGCATTCAAGGATAAAGACGTATACATATTGGGAAGGAAAGGGGAACTAACCTGATGACCATGGCATAATCCGAGCTTAAATTGACCAATAGTTAGCGTCTTGGTCTCTGGATATCGCGTCTCTTCATCATACTCGCCCCTAGTGATATGCAAGTCTGGACAAAGAGTCTTCAGGTAGTCATGTACCTCCTGAAACATCATTTATGATATTTTGTACCCAGTTGAGTGATCCGATTTCCATCATAATACCACAAATAATATCAAAAACAGGAAAGAGAGAACAATAGCTAAAATTAATACAAATCAGAATCTCACACTCAATTTTTCTATATATATATATATATTTCCCACAATTGCAGGAAAAAAAACTGTCATTCACAACAAAAACAAGAAAACAGAGTTAAGCATAACCCAAATTAACTTTTGGGGGGCATAACCCAAATGAGGATTCTTTACATTCACATTTTTCAACCAAATAATAAAAATTATCCTAGAATTGCAGTAAACAAAACTGTCTATTGACAACAAAACAAAAGAAAAGAGCTAAACAAAGCCCAAATTAATAAAAATAAAAATTAAATAAATAAATAAGGTAATTAAGCTCAACCAAAACGAAGATTTTTCTCACATTCACAATTTTCAATCAAAAGAAAAAAGAAAAATTATCCCACAATTGAAATAAACAAAACTGTCCATCAACAACAAAACAAGCTATTGAAAAAAAAAATAGAAAACGAAAAGAAGGGAGAAAGATACTTTGATACAAAGATTGCCGGTGCAAATGATGTGTTGGATCTTGCCAGGGACAAGCATGGACTTGAACTTAGCAGGAAGATCAGGAGCTCTGTGGGGTATGTGTAAATCCCCCAACGCCAATACCAACACCATTTCTCCCCAAAATCTGCCCACAAAAACCTTAAAACTCTCAAAAATTATTAAAATTTATCATAATTAATCAGTTTATTTTATTCAAACTTTAACCTTATTAAAAGGCCTCAGCTTGAATCCTTAACTTTTGCTAAAAAAAAAATTTCATTCTGAAACACATTTAATCAAAACCAAAACCAAAACCAAAATCCAAACCCAGTTTCTTGGGACCAAAAACAGGATCAACAGGCTCGTTTCAAAGTCCTGAGAATTTCGGCATTTATTTTCTTACATTCGCAATTGAAATCGAGAAGGAAACGCCAAATTGAACGGGGGAATTTAGGATTTAGGTCATTATTAGAGAGAAAACCGTACCTGGAAACTCCACGATCTCTGAAGTTTCTCCTTTGCTCCTAAAGTTTCGCTGCAGAAATTGGGCGTTTTTCTAACTCAGTGGAAAGCTGTGGGGATATAGAAGAAGAGAAGAGTTAGAGAGAGAGGGATCGTGAGGGGAGAGAGAAAGAGAGAAGCGAAAAGTGAAAAAAAAAAAAATGAAGGCGAAATGTACAACTTCGGGTATCAAGATGGGGGAGTTTTACATTTTTTCCCACTCAGCCTCGAACAGATGATCTGTCTTTCCTTCGTTGTTGATTGCATTACATTGTGTTTGAATGTAATGTATTGAATATAATTTGTATTTGGAGGAAAAACATTAGCATTGTATTTAAATATAATGTGTATTTGAGGAAAAAGTATTTGAATTGTATTTTAATAATAAATATATGATGTGATGGGTAAAAGTAGATAAAAAGAAAAAGAGAGAGAATATGTGATATAATTAATAAAAGTAATAGAAAAAGTGAAATAATAAATAGTGATTGTGTTAAATTTAAAATGTGATGTGATTGATATTTGAATGAAATGTTTTTGTACTTGGGAAAAAATTGCATTGCATTTAAATGCAATGCCAAAAAATTTGTGTCCCAAACGCCATGTAAGTAATAGAATTTAATAAGTTGAATTTACGTTTTTACCCTTACTGTTTATTCATGCCCTCTCTTTTACCTGAAACTCGCTACTCCCTTCTCATTTTTGCCCTTATTCGAAGCCCGACAACCATCTGCACAAACATCACGGCTTCCGCAGCCCCAAGACTCGCACCCCTTGATACACCACCATCATCAATCTACACCTTCCACTGCTCCATAACCTTCGTGGCTCCATCGACGACGCTCCCTTTCTTCCCCGGATCCCCCCTCCGGAAACAGCTCCTGAACCAGCATTCGGCTCGCCCATCGCCTATCACTGACTCCAACTTTTCCGGACTTGGAATTCACAAACTCCTCCAACGAATCGATAACTAGCCCCGGTAAGTCCACCGCCTCGGACAACGTGTTGCCGATCGCTGCTCTCAGTGAGACGCATTCCTTCCTCTTCGAGACGATGAACTTCACCAGCTCGGATGAATCCATTCTCCGCAAAAACTCCTTCAGAGCCTCGGAGAGTTCCATGATAGGCAAGCGGACGCGATGACGGCGAGCGGGGACAGAGATGGTGACAGCGAGCTGGTGCAGATGGCGAAGGCGATGGAGACAGCGACGTCGAGGGCGAGGTCGAGTAGGCTGCTGTGGAGTTTTTGGGTGGGATTCTACTGCATAAACTTTGGCAGACGAGATGAGGTTTGTTAAAGGGCAATTTTGTCATTTGGATTATATTTAGCTAATTACCAAAAAATTGGGCCATCTGTTAAAACTGGGCCTTGCAATGGGTTACGCTCAAATCTCTTTTACGTTTCAGAATTTGAGAGCGCTAAAATGTAATTTTAAAAAGTTAAGGAGCCAAAATGTTGTCACTGATGTCCTTTGTTTTCAATATTGTATTCGCATTAGATTTAAATATAATATAATTTTCATCAAAATATAAAAATATTTCATTTAAATATTAATTATATCACATTTTAAATTTAATATAATCACTATTTATTATTTTATTAATCATATTACATACTCTCTTTCTCTCTTTCTTTTTTGCTTCTGCTTTTACTAATCGCATCACATATTCATTATTTAAATACAATTCAAATACTTTTCATCCAGACATATATTATATTCAAATATAATGTAAATACTTTTCTTTCAAATGTAAATTACATTTAATGTATTGTATTCAAATGTAATCCATTCACGAAACCGAGCCTTTGAAAATATTTTAAACATGAAAAATACGCTCAAATTTCTAGAAAATATAAGATTACATCTACCGGGGTTTTTTTTTTTTTTTTGTGTTAAACTATCATAAGGGTGCACAAACAAGCAATTTGACAATTTGTAGTGGGACATTTTAATTTTATAAAATGATAGTTTGAGCAAATCCAAACCAAGATTGTCCATTATATATGATCGGGTAATTTAAGAGCAGATGATATTAGTAATTTGAGTTTAGTTAGGCTTTATTAAAGAAGATTATTTTCACGCAAATTTTTTATTATAATTTTAATAAATTTAGTTTTATTAATTCTTTAACCTAAAAAATAATTAAAAAAATTGAGCTAACATTCATCTTTAATAAAACTCAAATTTACATATAAAGTAATGCATGACGAGCAAGGTGATTTTGCAAAAGCAATTTGAAAAAAACTCAAATCTAAACAATCCGTTACACATGAAACGGCGGATTGTTTGATTTGACAGGTTGACGATGTGACACGGAAAGAACATGGTAGCACAAGGTGACTTGATGATTTTTTTTGCACCCTGTCTATAAGCTGTAGCCTTTAGGCAGTTTGTAAAAAGATGTATCATGATAGAAAAACATAAACCTAATTTCTTTATCACGTTGCATTCGTATTATATTTAATTATTAATTATATTATATTTTAAATATAATCATTATTTATCATTTTAATTCTTTTATTATTTTTATTAATTATATTAAACATTCTTTTTCTTTTTTTTCTCTTTATTTTTATCAATCACATCATATACAATAATATAATTAAAATATTTTTTTAATTTAAACAGATATTATATACAAATATAATATAAATATTTTTTATCTAAATATAAATTATATTTAATATATTATATTTAATTATATTAAATATATTATATTTAAATATAATATAAATTCAGGATGTTATCTAAACACCTTATTAATGACCTTTCTTCCACTGAAGTAAATTGTATTTTTATTGTTATTTTTTACTCTAACATTAGAAAATAATATTGCTATGCTTTTGTGGGCTTCCACCGTAAGAAGCCCTTACTCCAAGGATCACGATCCTGTAAAATACGACTTACTTGTACAAATATCCATTAAATTTTTTAAATTTGATAATTTAATAAACTTTTTTTTTATAATCAATCATTAAATTTATAACTTTTAACATTTTAATTCTTTTTATTTTAAAATTTATACGATTCTTTAAACATACTTAGAAAGCATCATTGATCTTTTTTTATTATTTCCAATATAATTACTTTTAAAATCTTTATCTTAATCAAATTATACTCAAATTTAAACATAAAGTTTAAAAGAAATTTTTATTCAAATTAAACAAAAATAATTAACAATGTCTTTCTTAAATTATAATATATAAGTTTTATGTCAAAAACTATCCTAATTTTAGTTAATTTAAGCAAAAATGATTAAATTGCTAAAATTTATAAATTTAAGAGATTGATTATCAAGGAAAAAAAAGTTTACAAACTAAATTGTCAAATTTAAAAAATTTAGGGGACACCCATACAAACAAGCCATTAAATATTACATAAATACATAAATATAAGATAGTACAATATATATATATATACACACACACCATAGTGTATTGTTACATCTTATTGTAATTTTAGTGAAAATGGTACGCCTAAGCATCATAAGTCCTAGTTTGGCCGAATTAATTACAAGAACAAAATTGTACATCGAAGCAAATGATGAAATCTTTAGCTTATGCGGATATTTGTGTTCTTAAAGTCATATTCTACAGAGCTCATAGAATATCTGCATATTCACATAAAATCAGGTAAAAAAAGAAAAGAAAAGAAAAGCAAAATGACAGTACTATTATCCTCAAATAGATCACTGGTTGACAGTGTCAATTCATTGAATGTCTGTTACCAATACAATGCTTATTCTCCTCAACAAAGTCTTGAATTCGAGTCCGTCCCATCATAATGGATGGTGTATATTGTACAATCTGCTTCACTGGAAAAACATTTGCCGGGCAGAGATGCATTTCACCTCAAGGGTTTATCTAAAAACACCGTCTCCATCCCTGTAACCCTTTGGTTTCAACCCAAAAAAGTTAAAAATTACAGTTGAAAACTCCTTTAACTACATCTTAAACTTGCCTGCCCCAAGGCTTCTCAACAAGAACCAACCAATGTCACAAAAAATGACCCAATTGGTCAGATACTGCCTCACTGAACTAAGTGCTGCTAAACTATACACCATATTTTGCAAAAAACAGAAACTGATAAATAAAGCTAGGGGGGAAAGCGCGGTGGTTTTCATTGAAAAGATCTAAACTCAGTTTGCACCATAAGAAAAAGATGTGTCGGAAACTTGCCAATGTTAAAAGTTGGTAACTACTGTAATTTTTTTGGTTCTCTATGTAAAGCTGGAGAAAATGACTAAGCTGTGCCTGTAACTGACTATGCATCACCCTATATTTGATCCAAACATCCTATAACTATATGCTCTGTCAAGATACTAAAAAGACTGCAAAACTTCGCAGCACCAGTTGAGGAGAACTCAAATAGAAGGGGATTTACAATGGGGTAATCTCTTGGGTGGCAACTCCATCTCCACCACTGCCGTTCTTCACTAGTCGTCCTTGGGGAAATTTCACGAGTGGGGTTTTCATGAAGGCCGGCATTGGGGATCCTCTTGGACTCATATTAACAGGTGAAGGATGATAACTGTGTCTCAATGGGGACTTGGAAGCTGGACTTGGGCATGGTGATCGCTGTGGATGAGTTGGGCTGGCAGATTGTCTGGAAGTGGGGAGCTGTTCCAAGACCTGGAGAACCTTGGACATGTGTGGCCGGTGCTTGGCCTCGCTGATGCACTGCAAAGCAAGGACAGCAACCCTAAAAGCTCCTCTCTGAGAATACTGGCCCTCCAATTTGGTGTCCATAACCCGGAACAGTTTACGCCTGTTACTCAAGTAGGGTCTTGCCCAGTCCACCAGATGCCGCTCAACTCCAACCTTTGTTTTGTCAACAGCACGGCATCCTGAAAGCAGTTCCAGCAGGACAACCCCAAAGCTATAGACATCGCACTTAGCAGTAAGTCGACCTGTTCAAGCAGAGCCAGCATTAAGGGAACTAAAGTACATACCTTAAAAGCTCCTTATCAGGAGAGTAACCACATAGAATCGTCATAAACAAATGCTAAAAAATTAATAATAATAAAAATAAAAATAGAAGCAACAGCAACCTGTAGCCAAATATTCAGGCGCAGCATATCCTTGAGTACCCATGACTTGAGTGGACACATGAGTACGGTCACCAGTTGGGCCAGCTGTTGCCAAGCCAAAGTCCGAGAGTTTTGCATTGAATTCCTGGGTAAGTGGAACAATTCTGGTAAACCTTCTATTACACAATTACATGGACTGAAATTTAAGCCTAATTTCATATCCACCTCTAAATGAAAGCTGTGTAGGTCTAATAAATCAATAAGACATACCGAATCCAGTAAGATGTTGGAAGTCTTGAAATCGCGATAGATAACTTGTTCTTCAGAATTATGCAAGAAGGCAAGCCCTCTAGCTGCATCTATGGCAATTCTAATCCTTATTGCCCACGAAAGTGTCCTAGCACTTCCTGCAAGCAGTTAGTTATAATTTACATGAACATTAATATCTTCCTCTTTACAGTAAGAACAAGCAATCTTATAGTTTAAAATACTAGCTTTATTGCAAAGTATTAACTAGGTTTAAGACTTGGGAATGCATGCATAACATGCGAAGATGATATTAAAAAAAAAAAAAATTTTGTTTCATTGAAATTAAAAAATAAAAACAAAAATAAAAATAAAAAGAGGAACTTTGGCATACTCCTAAACAGATGATTCTCCAAGCTGCCTCTAGGCATGTATTCATAAACCAGAAGCCGTTTCTCCCCTTCCAAGCAGTATCCAATAAGTTTGACAAGATTTTGATGATGAAGCAGACCAAGATAATTCACCTCACACTACAACCAGAAAGTAAACCAAACATTTAAGCAAAGGATGTTAATTTTGCTGACCAGCTGCCAAAGCCTAAGAATTCAAAACATAGAGTCAAAATACAACTCAAAACTAAGGTTAACAAAAATGAAGGAAACCTACCAACCATTCCTTATGGCCCTGAAGGCCATTAGGTTTCAGCTTCTTAATAGCAACCACCATTCCACTTCCAACCCTTGCAGCACCGAGAGTGTGCTCGTTAATCCACCCCTTGTAGACATAACCAAAACCTCCTTCACCGATGAGGTGGTCCGGCCTGAAATTTCGTGTTGCATTCTTAAGCTCACCTAATGTGAATGCTTTCAGATGTGGGGAAGACAATATTTCGTCCTCAGGCCTTGGAGTAGGAAGACTTCCTGATGCAGACCTTCCGCTGTGTGTTGGCACTGTCAGACTTGAAAGAGCTGAATATTGGCTACTCTTACAGGCAGCAGGTGTGACTCCTGCAACATATTAACAATTGATTGTATGTTTAATTAACAACAGATGATATATATTAAGTAAAAATTGGCAATTGGGAAAACCAGAAATTGTCAAAAATGGTAAACTCAAGCATTGAAGAGGCCACTGCTAATACGCACCACCATGATGGTGAAATTTTCTATTGATTACAATAGAGATATCTTGCTAGAAAAAAGACAGTTTACCTACTCCGTCACAAGGAAGGAGTTAAGGTAAAGGCACATTGATAAGAGATGTATATATATATATATATATCTTCCTATAAAAAGATATCTTTACCAACTTAGCACAAGAAATGATTAAAGGTATAGGCAAATTGATAAGAGTAAGTATGCACAAAATCTTATTCCTTTAAAATAAAGTAGATATATTCAGCTTACTTAATTCCATGGTTTCCCCTTTTGAACAACCAACAATATAAGGAAGAGTATTTGTCATTCATCTCGTTAAATACAGATCCCATTCTCCCATTCACTTTTGTAGAGAATTATCAGACATGGCTATAGGAATAGATCATAATGTTAGGTTCCCCTCAACAAACATCATGTTCTATCTCGCTCAGAAGCATGAAACCAATTAGAAACATGTTAGAAAGACATCCTATTAATTCCCAAAGCACATTCAAAATCCTCTCTACATGCTATCCTAGAAGCTGAGTCGATTATAAATTTAATGACAGTGCAAAAGATATACTTCAAACCAGCCATAAATCAAGATCTATAGTGTTCTTGACAATAATCCATCATAATATATCGTTCTCACAGCCATCAAAACGATTCTTCATCTACATGCAGCTATGTTCTCAAGTTTCATGCTTGTTTAAAGATTGTAGGGTTTCACAGAGGCTCATCTCTTGAAGATACCAAGAAGGGGTAAAACATGTTGATATTTGGTGGAGCAATACCTCTCAATATATTAGCTGAGTCCACCATTAAGAATTTCCTACTTAGGCACATCAATGCTAAAAGCACATGTGATGTTGGACAAATACCAACCTAAAAATGCTTATTCTGAATCATTCTAGATAACTCATGCATCCTTTGTATTACCACGACATATGGCACAAAGTTAATGCCTATTCCCCATATACTACAATTGGTTCTTTCCTTGAAATAGTTCACAACGCATAACCTACTGCCACAAAACTTGTTCGTGTTGATTATCAATACCATGAAATGCATTAAAAATCTCCCATTCTCCATATAGGAAGGTTGCTAAATCAAGTTTTGAAAAGATTCTTTTAATAATCACACTTAATTAAGGAAACAACACCAAGTCTACACAAAGTTTGCCAATGGCTTATTCCCCATATATTGTCACCGCTTCTTTCCCAGGATTAGTTCACGACACGTAACCTACCTCCACAAGACTTGTTCCTGTTGATTAGTAATTCCAAGATATGTATTTAAAGTTTTCCATACTCCATATAGGAAGGTTATTAAATCATGTTTAGTAAATATTTTCTTGATAATCACACTTAATTAAGGAAATAACACCACATCTACACAAAGTTTGCTGATGCTTATTCCCCAGATACTGTCATTGCTTCTTCTCCAAGAATGGTTCAAAACTCGTAACATACATCCATTAGACTTGTTCGGGGGGGTCATCAATACCAAAACGTGCATTTAAAGTCTCCCATAATCCTTGAAGGTTACAAAATCGTGCTAGGAAGATAATCCATACAGGAAGGTTATAAAATCATGTGCTAGGAAGATTTTCTTGATTATCATACTTAAGCAAAAAACACTGAATCTATGCAATTTTAGGTAATGCTTATTCCCCAAATATTGTTGTTGCTTCTTCTCAAAGAATAGTTCACAACTAGTAGCCTAACTCCACCAGACTTATTCATAAAGATCATTAATACCAAGGCATAAAATAAAGTCTCATTCTAGGAAGATTTTCTTGATATTGATCGTTATTTAAGGATATAACACCAAGTCTATGCAAAGTTCGCCAATGCTTATTCCCTAGATATCATCATCACTTCTTCTCCAATAATGGTTCACAGCACAAAATCTAACTCACCAAGACTTGTTCATGGTAATCATTAATACTAAGACATGAATTTAAGTCTCCCATACTCCCTTGAGGAAGGTTCTAAATCATGCTCTAGGAAGATATTGAAGTTGATACTTAGTTAAGGAAATATAATTGAATCTATGCAAGGTAAGGTAATGATTTTTCCTCAGATACCATAATTGCCTCTTCTCCAACAAGAGTTCCAACTTGCAATCTACATCCGTGAGACTTGCTCATGTTGATCATTAAAACAAAGACATGCAATCAAAATCGCCCATGCCACATCAAGGAAGTTTATATTATCACAACCATTTTCTAAGAAGATTATCTAGAAATTCATACGTTAAAGAAAATAATACTTTTGAATCGATCATCTTCAATAAAAGTTAGGCACTCTGCATTGAAACTCCTATCTTAAAGGACAGATTCCAATAATTTCCTTCTAATTATTCCATCTCGGATGTGCATTACCAATATATACTAGCAAAATTAAGGCTCTTAAACCTATCCAAATAGTCTCAGAGATTTGGCAACAAGAAGGCCTAAATGTTATGAGGCAAAAAAAGGTCAAAACAATTGAACTTTTTAACTTCTACTACTATACCTTTACTAGAGATCACATTAGATTAACCATTTTGATAACTCAAAGGTAAGCTATAAGATCATTTTAAAAGTTAACAAAGAATCATTTGCTTCCAAAGTGGCCAATACATAGAAAATTCACAATAACACAATTACATAATATTTATAATGACGATCAGAGATGTTTGAGTCAATGCTCATTGATATTCATAACAATTATCATGTTAATAAATTCGATGACAAAAATTTTACCCATATTATTTCTCCATCCTTATGTCAAATACAAAGGGAGTAGATCTTATAGCCCACTACTTTTGCACTTGAGGTGCATAGTACTTAGGCACATCAACAAAAGCCAAAAGGTAAATCAAAATCACCATGTCCAATGCTGTTGTCGATCAAACAACCGTTGCCAATTCTTGACTAACAAACTTCACATTTTCTGGTGATCCTTTCCCCAAGCATTGTTGTCATTGTTGATGTTGTTGCTGGATAGCAAAGCTACTTCTGCCTTGGCCACAAGCATTAAGCTCTCACATCCAAAAACGTTCCAAAGATGAAAATGTTATTGCTTGGTCAGCCGCACATACAAAGAAGGTAAATTCGCTTCATTAATCTCATTCTAGGGGTATCAAGTTGTGTTTTAAAAGGTCAAGAGAAGAAAGTATCTGAGGCTTATCTCCACAAGGTTACTTTTGATTTTCACATGTAACTTTAACCTAGCAGCATAGCTTTGACTGAGATGGGATGCAACCCTTCCAACCTTGACACCATTATGACCCTTCCACCTCTTTCCAATTTCAATCAAACCAAGATAAAGTGATTGCTCCTTCGTAAATAATGCACTACCACCTTTTCTCCTATTTGCATCAATACAAACAATTGATGATGCAACAAATAGTGTACTAAACTACTGTAATCGTTGGTACTATAGTTTCCTTCTAATTCTGTTATTTGTTACAACCACCATGGTGCTGGCTTCATAGAACAGCCATCATGTGTCTCCGCACCTTTGTTTTTCAAGTATCTTCTTTACTTTTATTTTATTTTATTTTATGTATTTCTAGTTTGCGGATGTACATTAGACAGTCCTTTCCCATTCTAGAAACCACAATAATCCTGGTGAAGGTGTAACTAACATGTACTACATTTATTATCACCACTTAGTATCAAAATCCTATATTTTTAAAATGTCCAATCACAACTACCATAATAAAAGTATACATGCCTTTATACCTTTTCAATAAACTGTCATGAGTGGAATCGGCCAACTGAATTATGAATGTAACTACAAATGAATGGTGAGTCAGTTTGTAACCAAACGGTATAAAGAGTCTAGACTTTCTAGAAACATAGAATGTAAAGAATATTCTAATTTAATAAATCGGCATCCATGAACCCTCAAGTCATCTCTTAAAAAAAAAATTATTTTTCTTTTTAGCAATACCTGAGCCGTCAGAAAGTATTTATGCATATGAGACATCAAACCAACGTTTCAATTGAATATATGTGTGTGTGTGTGTGTGTGTGTGTGTGTGTGTGTAACAAGCAATAAAACGCATACCAAAGAAAGCTAGTCTACCACAAGTGAAAGCAATAAAACGCAAAACAGAGAAACTGGCATGAAAGCCACTTGTCCAAATGACTGAGACATGGAAACAAAACTGAAATGTCAGTTTTTTTTTTTTTTTTAACAGAAGCCATAACTGCAGATGATTAAATGAAACTTCCAAGTAAACAAAAAATTTGACGTGCTTTCTCTACAGACTAAATGCAACCACACCAAAAAGGGCAGTCTCATAAAAATCCAAGCATTAATTGCAAATACCAAATTGAAAAAATAAAAAATAAAAACAAATATTGCAGGTACCAATCTGCAAAAAAAATGAAAATCAGTGTCCTCAAATCATTCTCCAGAAGAGTATTTTCCTGTAGAGCAGTGAAAAAGTGAACATCAATACGTTTTAAAAGAACAGAACTGTCTAAAACATACCATATCAATAAGGAATTATACCAACAAGGAAATAAATAAATTTGACTAAAATGAGGAAAGGGAAGTCCAACATTGGCCAACCCAGAAAAAGAAAAACCACGGAGAAGACTCTTCACTGATAAGTAAGCCTTATTAAACAAAACCCACCATTTTCTGAGACCGCATTTTTACTCCAAACGGGAGAAATAAAATAAAAATAAAAACCAACAACAACAACAACAACAACAAATAAAGTCACAGAACCCGAAAACAATTCATTCACAATAAAATTGGTCATTTTTTGACATAACCAAAGAAAAGGGAAAAAAAAAACAGAGAGAGAAACAAAGCAAAAAAGCAGACTGGTTTCATATATTTGCATGCAAAAGAAAAAACGGGAGGAAAAAGAAAGTGTTACCAGAGTTGCTTGTGCGAGAGCTGAGAGAGTTGTCAACCTTGGAAAGACGGCCTTGCAAGCAATTTCCCATTAAAGGTTCAAACAAATAAATATATGTGTGTGTGTGTGTGTGTGTGTGTGTGTATTCCAGACCCCCAAAAACCCAAGGAAAAAGTTTTTGTTTTTTATATGTTTTCGAGGAGAAACACCGAGAATCAAGCATTTACAGTTCTTCTTCTTCTTCTTCTTCTTCTAAGAATCCCTTTTCCTTCTCTCTCTTCTTTCTCTCTCCTCTCTCTCCCTCTGTTTGTCTCTGCGTCTTTGCTGTTCTGCCCCAGTGCTTTGCTTCCAGAGAAGAACGTTAAAAGACGCAGAAAACGAGGCCTACCCGTTGTTCTTCATCTCTATATGTATATATATTTATCCACAAAAAAAAAATCTAAAAACGGGGAAAAAATAAAAAACATGGATGGAGACAGGGAAAAGTAGAGAGAGAAAGAGGGAAATTTTAGAGAGAGAAAGGGACTGTTTTAGCAGATGCTGAGAACGACAAATGGCTCTGTAACATGTTAGGACGTGCTCACGTAGCGAAGAAACATGAATTGACCCTAAAGCCCTTTCATTTGCGTCAGAATTACAACAGCTGTGGTAAGGGGGTTGCGGCGGGGAAGAGGCTGGGAAAGGCTATTTTGGACATTTAGTTACAGGCCAACGATCCAAATCTTAACGCTTTTTTGTTTTTGTTTAAAAAAAAGGTTTTTTTGTTTGTGGAGTTAGTAAAAACTGAAGTGCCCAAATCATTGTTGTAAACTTATTATTTTTTTAGGACAAGTTTGACGTTGTTGAGGCAAAATTTTCATCGCATCTGCCCTTGAAGTTTAAAGATACTGTGCTCAAAAATAAGTAAATCATTGTTTTTTTTTTTTTTAGGTTGATGTAAATAATAAAAATAGAATTTAGATATTCGATAAATTATGAATAGAATTATTAAGTAAATATAAAATAATCAAACTAATATATTATATTTTTTTAACGTCAAAACATATGAATGACGTATTATAAAAATAATATCTTTTGTTATAAAATAGAAATAGTTTAAGGTAATAATAAAATTATAACGAAAACATTTTTTTAGAAATTATTTATAATTATTTTTTAAAAAAACCTTATTATCGCTTTTAAGTGGTACATGAAATTATAATTACAAGGTTTTTTTATATTAAAATAAGTAATATAACAACAATTTACGATTTGAAATTATTTTTAAAAAGAAACGAATTTTATGGTTTTTAAATAAATAATGGAATGTAATTTTATTATTTCTCATGAAAATAAATAAAATGAGTAGGTTAGGATTGTTATTTATTGTAAAGGTTATTTAAGTTAATTTAAATAATGATAACAGATGGTGTTCTACAAAAGTAATTCTTTACTTGTTTCTAAAATTTTATTATGTTACAGCAGTTTTTAGAATTGTTAGACAAAAATAGGATTTATCAAACACCTCTATTCTATTATAGATTCTTTAATAATCTAAAAACGGCCTCCAAAAACAATCTCAAACATGACCTTTATTAATTAATTTGAAAAAATGGCTTTTATATTAAACAAGTTATGTTCAAGAAGCCATGTCTCTTTTTAAGTTTGAAAAAAAAAAAAACAACTACGACTGCATTTGGAAGAAACATTTGATACATTTAGAATGAAAACATTTAAATGAACCAAAATAAACCATGCATAATTCTCTCTCTCTCTCTCTCTCTCTCTCTCTATTTGGAGGTAATGCATGCTGTCAGAAGAGGAGGATTCTCGGAATTAGAACTTGGAAGGGAGGGCTGGCCTCAGGCATGGCACAAGCTTCACCGATTGAAGCTTCTGCAATTCAAGGGATTCACGAGGGAGAGATGTCGGAGGTCCAACTCACAAGCATTTTTCATTTGTAGTTGGCAACGTGTGTCATCTGAGAGTCACTAGAGATCTGCCGATCCCAGTCGTGGATATCGCTTTTACAATGTTAAGGGACCTCAACTTGATGGGCAGTGGGATGGTGATTTCTCTAAATTTTGTTTGGTTGTTTATTAAGTTGGTTATTTTTGTAATAAGGTCAATGGTTTCCCCACTGACCCTCTCTTGGTGTATATTTTGTGTTTATTACCATTACATGTGTGTGGTGACATTAGTGCTATGAAATTTGGGTCACAATTGATCGGTTTTTGTTGATTGTAGAGATTTTTGAAAAAAATCATTTGTGTGCTCGATATTAGTATGTCGAGATATATTCCCATTATTTGATCTCGGGCATATATCTCCCTTTTGAGTGTCATCAAAATTTTATTAGTAAATCAAATCTCTTTTGAAGTTTATGACTTTTGTAGTATTGGATCATTCACATTTTGTTGTAATATTTATATTCTTTCTTAAATGAAATTTCCCTTATTCAAAATATATATATATATATACTTGAATGAAAATAATGAAATTATTTTGAAAGAAAAAATGTAATACTGTAGAAAAACATTCAAAAAGTCAAAACATTGATCCTCTTATATTTAGCCCGCGTTTGGATAACGTATTTTTTTGACATTGCATTTAAATGCAATGTAATTTTCCCTAAAATATAAAAATATTTCATTCAAATACCAATCACATTACATTTTAAATCTAACACAATCACTATTTATTATTTCACTTTTTTTATTACTTTTCTTAATTACATCATATATTCTCTCTCTACTTTTACTCATCACATCACATATTTATTATTAAAATACAATTCAAATACTTTTCACTCAAACATACATTGCATTCAAATGCAATGCTAATACTTTTACTCTAAATACAAATTGCATTCAATGTATTGTATTTAAACGCAATACAAATGCAACACGTTCACCAAACGAGACCTTAAAACTTTACATAAAAATTAAAAGTAATAATATTTTATAATAATTTATACCATTTTAAATATTCATATCTCAACATCTATTTACAATTTTAGAAAATAAAAATATTTGAAATGTCGGTTGAAACAAGTGGAGCCCGGTACTTTTACAGTTTAATCCTTACGGAGTGTACTGACTTTGGGGCCCAGAATTTCAGTTGGGATAGACGAGGGCCCACGAAATTCGGTGGGGTCCGGGAGAGAATGCCCTGAGGGCAGCTCATAAATTACTCTGAGAATTTCCACCTAAGGGTCTGAGAAACCTGACTTTTGTCTTTATTACCCAATACGCAATGTCGTTCAAGATGGTTTCAGTGAGGTTGGTAACACTAGATTATGCATACCCACTCTTACCCTAAAGATAAATGAGTCAGTTGTAATTCATTTGGATTATATATATATAAATTAAATTCGAACGATAAATTCAAAATTTGTACAAGAGAACATTGTAATGACTTTTTTAAATAATGTTCAAAAACAATTTTCAAACAGTAATCAAAACAATTATTTATCAATAAAAAATAACGAAGATCTTTTTACTGTTATAAGAAGTTTGAGGGGACGTTTGGTAAACACATTGCATTTTGATTGTATTTGAATGAAATTTGTTTTTTGAATGTTGTATTTGGTTGAAAAGTATTTGTTTTGAATTTGAATGAAATGTGTGTTTGGATGAAAAGTATTTTAGAGTTGAAAAGTTGATGTGATTGGTAAAAGTAGAGATAAATAGTGGAGTTAAAAAGTTGCTGTGATTGTTTTAAAAATGTTTTAAATAGTAATTGTTTTCGTAGCACTGTTGTAAAATTTGTGTTTGGTGTAAAATTGTATTGTATTTGAATGAAGTTAAAATGAAATATTGCACCAAATGGCACCGTAAACAAATGGATTGCACTCGATAACGTGGAGGCTGATGACTCTCTCTGCTTCAAACAACCAGACATGAGCTACCCCATGCATGCCACTACCATGTATGTGAGCCGTCTCTCTCTCTCTCTCTCTCTCTCTCTCTCCAACAACTAGCAATCTTAGTCGTTGGATAAAAAAACGACAGTCCTCCCTCCCGCCCTTCCTCTCTCTCACTCTTCACTGGACGTGCAACACTGTTAGACAACTGAGTATTGATATATATATATATACACACATATATATTTACACACACGGTATCTAAAAAATAGCAATTATTATTTTTAACCAAGAAAGGAAAAAATGCAATGATATTTAACCGCACGAGATTTGAATAGGATCCATCTACCAAAATGTCGAATGTGATTCCCTGAATTGAGTTGGTGATTTGTTCGAGGTGTGTGAAAAATAGATAAGAATGGCATTGATTACACTTCCATTCTTGCCCCCCCATTACATTTTATAGTTAGTTTTTTGTTGGTCACTTCGTTGTTGCTGCACTTTCCTAGTTAATATTAAAAAACCAATTCTAATTTTAATTTTTAACTAATAATTTATATAATATTAAATTATAATTTTTAATTAATAATTATAATTAATTGATATTGTTATTTTTTAATATTAATTAATAAAAATATAATTCACATATTTATAAATTGATATTTAAAAATTAAGAATATAATTAATATTTTTAGTATTTGACTTTTTTTATTACTTATAAAGATTTTATGTACTACACATTATTAAATGCCATTTTATCTCCAAAAAATTCATTTTCCCAAGAGTAAAACATAACATTTCTTTAACACTCCTATCTTGTTTAATTCCGTAACATTTAATAGAGAGCAGAGAAATGTCTCTTGAAAGACAAATGTTTCTTGAGGTAAAAAGAACCAGTTAAGAGTTAAGGAATACTTTAGATTTACTTTAAGGGTTTGTATGGGGAGAATTAAAACTTTTATTTGATAGATTGAAACTTATTTGGAGTAGTAAAAATTAAAAATAAAAGTTGAGGAAAAAAATTAAAAAAACATTGCAACAACTTAGAAAAGGTGAATTGGAATCCACTCCAAACAAGCCTTAAATTGAACATCCACTAGATATTGGTTTTATTATGGTATAGTTACAAGGGATATTTGGGATAGTACTTAATTGGTATAACAATAATAGGAGCAATATTCTATGATAGAGTATCTCTACTACAGTTATCTTTTTATAATCGTTAAGTTTATTCACAATTATGTCAAAAAAAATAAAAATAAACTATACAAAACTAAAGAACTTAATACATATTTTACGGCTTAAAAAGAATTCTATTTTAAGATTTTTTTTTTTCTCATGACATTTCTACTGGGCTATTATGCCCACACTACTGCAAGTCAACCGCTTTTGAGCAGTTTAGTAATCTTTTCCAAATGGCTTTGCTTTCAATAGTATTAAATTCGACTTTTGTATTTTTTTATTTATATTGTTAATGATGTTCCTTTATTAATATTATGAGATATTAATTAAAATGTCATATTAATTTAAAAAATATGTATATTATTTAAATTATTTTATTATTTTATTAATGTATGATGATATTATTCCAAGGAAACTTAAAAAAAAAAAAAACATATATACGAGTCAAACCCCTAGACGAGGACTTTTAGGCTTCAAGTGGATTTGGTTTTATGAAACAGTTGGGGGAAAGGGTAAACAAAACCAAAGCAACATTTATGTATTCTTGTACTTTTGACATGAATACTAGGGAACAAATCACAGTTCAGCAAAGTTCGAAATACTTTTGATCATGCCATGGTCATAAATTTCAAAATCATCCATCATCAGTTGTATTAAAATGAAAAAGGAAAAGGAGGAAAGCCAACAAGTAAAAAGGTCCAAGATTCCATAGTACGAAATGAGCAGATAAAACCCGAACATACGTGTTGTTGGTGAAAATAGAAAAACGAACAGGAAAAATAACCGAAGAAAATTAGAACAATTAAAAGGGAAAACGACGCAACAAAGTCAAGTCAAGTCTTGTATATCATACAGTTTTTTTTTTTTTAAAACAGATTTGCTTTTTTATCTCAATGCTCGAGGAATAACCAGCGTCTATTTTCTAAGATAAAACGACTTGCTAACAATGATGATGCACAACGCAACTGCTACAGACAAATAAAAATTAATATCACCCAACACAGTAGAGAAGAACTTAACCACGACGGACGATATATATATATATATATATTTTTTTTTCCGACTGCTTTGAACTGTGGGGGAAGAGCCTTTTATAGGCACAATGGCATCGCCTTTGGTCTGCACAACATAGCCAAACTCTGGCTGTTGCAGAATTAATCCAAAATTAATTTGGATTAATTTATGCATCACTGAGGCTGCTGCAAACGTTTTTGTAACTTCAGCCTGCTACAATATTTATAGCTTTAATACATGGCTATTACTAAAAAATAAAAAAGAAAAATATTGTAAAAGGGTGCTTGTTCGAGATTGACAAATTCCGCCCCACATTCCAAAAAATTAAAAACTGAAGAAAATTTCTTTACCCGTGCTTTGTCAACTTGAAAAAATTAAAAAGTTAAGAAAATGTATTTATCTTTGCTTCGTCAACTTGAAAATGATTGATTTTCTCAAAAAAAAAAAAAAAAGCTGACCAGAAAAAAAAAAACAAACCTTGAAAATGATTGATCTTTTCTTTAGATGAAAAATGATGGTTCATGGTCTTTTGGAGGGTCATTTGTCATCAACATCAGTGCTTTGCGTGTCAAAATTAAAACTTTATGTCTAAAAAATATGGAAGATTTTACATAAAGGTGTGTAGATATTCGTGGAACATAGTTTATTTATAATTTTACATTTATATTATATTTAAATATAATATAATTTCCATTATAATATAATTTCCATTTAAATATAAAAATTTTATATTTAAATATAATGTTTTTTTTCAATATCTTAAATATATTTATTATTTTAAAATATTTTAAAAATAAGTTTTTTAAATTCACATCATATTCACTTTTTATCTCACTTTTCTATCTATTTTTATCAATCACATTAACTTTTCAACTCTAAATACAATTCATATACTTTTCATCCAAACACACATTACATTTAAATACAAAACAAATACTTTTCATTCAAATACAAAATGTATTCAATGTATTGCATTCAAACGCAATACGAACGCAATACGTTTACCAAACTTCTCATTAGTGGTTAGATTTTTAATAAGCCTATACTTATTTATCATATTATATTCATATTGTGTTTAAACTAAATGTAATTTTCATCTAAATATAAAAATATTTCATTCAAATATAAGTTACATCACAATTTAATGGAGTGTTTGTTTTCCGTATTGCATTCGCATTACGTTTAAACGCAATATAATTTTTATCCAAATGTAAAAGTTTTGCGTTCAAATATAATGTTTTTTTACTGTGCCTCAAATACATTTACTATTTCAGAATATTTTAAAAATAAATTTTTTAAAATCCATTCACATTATATTCTCTCTCTATTTTATTTTTTTTATTTACTTTTATCAATTATATCAACTTTTCAACTCTAAAATATAATTTAAATACTTTTTATCCAAACACACATTACATTTAAATGCAAAACAAATACTTTTCATCTAAATATAAAATGTATTCATTGCATTGCGTTCAAACACAATACGAACGCAATACATTTATCAAATGCCCCATAAATCTAATATAATCATTATTTATTATTTCACTTTTTTACTGTTTTTATCAATCACATCACATAGTTTATTTTTCTCTCCCTTTCTTCTCTGTATTTTTATCAATCATGTCATATATAATACAGTTTAAATACGTTTCATCCAAACACACATTACATTCAAATGTAATGCAAATGCTTTTCACCCAAATACAAATTATATTCAATACATTGTATTTAAACACAATACAAATACAATGTGCTTACCAAACATCTCTTAAATTTCACTAAACTGTTATCATTTATTTTTTTTTTTATCTTCTGTGATTACTATATAATTTAATAATTGATATTATTTTTCATTTTTTTATTGTGAAATTATCTTAAAATATATAGTAATGTAAAGGAGTATTAAATAAGGTGTGTAAATATAGATATAATTTAACAGTAATCCATAACTGATTGTTGTTAGGAATGCCCCAAGTAGTAAAGACATTTTAATATATTTTATTTATTTTGAACTGGATAATAAAATTATATGTAGGGGTTATTCATTACATTAGTGTAAGTCCTCATTCAATCTACATGTTAAAGTTAATGTAAACAAATATGGCTCACGGACTGCTTATGTTAAACTATTAGAATGTTATATACAATAGGCTTTTGTATGCGAAAAAATAACATTCTAAAGTAAATAGTCTAAATTATGGTTTATAGTCTATGAGGTTAGACCAAACATCTAACTTATGTTAAGATTATTATGTTGTTTAAAGCTAATTGGGGGACTGTTTGTCTTAACTGTCTAGAGCTTTGACTCCCGAGTAGAGACATAAATATGTTACTTAGTGGTTATATATTGGATATGGACTAAAATGTAATTGATCTACTTAGTCCGTTTAAGTGGATCATGTCACTTTTGACGTTCATTATATAATAACATTAATTCTGAGTAGATGAAGTACTTCATATATAAGACTTGTGTACTTTGATGTTCTAAGGGCTAAAGCGTTTCAAAGATAGTA
This sequence comes from Antiaris toxicaria, assembly GCA_035233585.1. NCBI lineage: Eukaryota > Viridiplantae > Streptophyta > Magnoliopsida > Rosales > Moraceae > Antiaris > Antiaris toxicaria. Next base: position 8,958,622 of record CP141155.1, read on the forward strand.
AGCTTATAAACCGATTCATTGAGTACATGACTTGTATACGATAGAGTGTTTATTTATAGACATTGGAATCATAGCTTTAATAAGGAGTAAAGGGTATCCTCTTAAAAGTATTATACTGGATATGAAAGTGAACAAGGCCTTAGGTCATCTATTAGGCAAATGACTTCATATTTACATATGGTGAATAATCATTTTCTTATTCGGCAGTATAATAGAACTTTAAGATAGCTTGATCAGTAGATTGAATGAACTTTGACCTAAGGCTGATCATGGATATCATATGAGGGTTTTGCATAAATAACAAGGTCATTAGACAATAGCTTATCACTGGCTTGTGTAATACGGTATATAATTGGGAGTTTAGTTTCAGGTTTATAGTGGTATGACTTTAAAATTAGTGATCATATGATTGAGTTGTTTGGTATAGAATAATGATCATATGGATTCACAGGAGCCTAGTTATATATGTCCAATTAATCCATTTACTAGCTCTATGTAATTCCTTAATAGATGTTAATTGGTTGGAGTATATTTATTGGCTTGTAGTCTTGCATTTTATGAAGAAAAAAAAATCCAAATCACCCTCCCACAAAGTGTAGGCATTTTTCTCTATGTTTTGGAGGGGCAAAATTATAATTTTGTATTGTTCAATAAATAGAATAAATATTTATTAATATTTATTTATGGATAATAAGATTTGAAATTTAAATTAATCGTATTTGAAATTCGAATATGTGATTAATTTGAATTTTGAAAATCTTGTCTTAAAATAAATATTTGAAATTTGAATCTTATTTGAATTTGAATTGAACAAAATCTTGTTCTTGCACATATAAAAGTGGCGTATACTTTGGATAAGAGTGAAAGACAAGATTCTCTCCAATTTGAATTTGAATTTTGTTTTGGATAAGAGATTACTCAATTATTTGAATTTCAAATAAAGTTGTCTTGATTTTATTTGAATTTGAATTGGAGTTATGAAAAATTATCCATATGGATAAAATTCAAAATTCAAATATTTGTGGAGTTTGAAATTTGAATTCAAATTTTGAATCACAAACATAAGTGTAGCCGAATTCTATGAGGGAGTAAACTCTTAGTTAGAATAAGTGTTTCCTTATGGATAAGGGAGAAGAAAATCTTGTTTAAATTTTACTTGAATTTTAAATCCTTCCTTGCACAAAAGGCAGTCAAATTTTGTAGGGATTTATTTTCTTAGAAGAATCGGTTTCTTGTGGATAAGGAGGAGATGAAATTCAAGTTTGAACCCTATTTGAATTTTGAATTCTCCTTCCTCTTGCTGTGGCCGACTCTAGCAATAGAATTGGCCTGTAGGGGAATCGGTTTTCAAGTCCTTGGAGGAGACAAAATTCAAGTTTGAATCCTATTTGAATTTTCAATCATTCCCAACCCTAGGGTAGTCGAATTTATGCTTGATCTTGGCTTATAGGAGGATATGGATTTTGAGTGAAAATGGGAGAGAAAAATATTTTCTTGGTCCAATTCAAAATTCAAAAAGTCACTTCAAGTAAGATTATAAATAGGGGTCCTTTCACTCTAGTTCTCTTTAGACCACAAACTTTCAAATGAGCAGACTTATTGTTGCACAACTCACCACAGCAATACGTTCTTAAGAGATATGAGTGATCAGAACGAGACAAGCCGTGCTAGTATACTGATCAAAGATCCAGGTGCCTACACATTCTGCTGTCTGGAAATTGAAAAATAGTAAAGAAGGTTAGTTGGTTGAAACTCTCCGGTCACTTCCTCCGACATCCTAGGCGTTTCCTCTGAAGTTATAAAAGATTGTTGTTAATTTATTATATATAACATCACAAGCTTTCTAACGATCTTTAAAAATTTTTTGTAATTCTACTGTTTAAATTTTACTGATTTTTCCTACAATTGTATCAAGAGAAATTATCTAGTTGATCAGGTATACTACATCATCGTACTTATATAATATACCTATCTAACAAAAAATTGACATTTAGGTATTTTTTACATGTTATCTTTTTGTTTTCTATTTTCTCTTTGTTAATATACATTATCTTAATTGTTAGGTCAAAACTACTATAAATATCTTACCTAAATCTTTTACCTTTATCAATTAAAATTTAAACAATCATTTTATAAGTTTAATTTATTTTTGGCTTTCAGATTTTTGTTTTAAACCCACATCCACAGTTAAAAAAAAAGGTACATGATTAGTTTGCATATATATATATATGTAAGATATTAAACTTATAAGGTGCACTCATATATTTAATTTTTGTATGATTAGTTTTCTGTTTCAAACTCCACTTTGGTTTTATAAATTTCTTCTGAAAGTGCTCAACATGTAAGGAAATTATTCTTTTTTTTTTTAATACTTATTTTTCGTTTACTTAAATGAGGAAATTGAGTTAAACAAACGAGGAATTTTTGTCATTCTTCGTATATTAAGGTAGATATACCGTGTTGGAGAGTCAGTTTGGGACTAAAAATTCATGTATTTTTTTTTAAATTGTAGATGTAGGTTTAAAAAAAATCTGAAAGCATAAAATAAGTTAAATTTATAAAGTGATTATTTAAATTTTAATTGATAAAGATAAAAGATTTGGGTGAGATATTAATGGTAGCTTTAATCTAATAATTAAGATAATGCACATTAGAAAGAGAAAATAGAAAACAAAAAAATTACATGTAAAAAATACTCAAATATCAATTTTTTGTTGTATAGATGTACCAGTAAACACGATAACATGATACATCCAGTTTGTCGAATAATTTCTCTTATATCATAAAGTGTAAAGTTTAAATTTTCCACTCTAGATTTAAGAAAACTTAAAGAAAATGTAAAAATTGTCATATTTATAAAGCATAATTTGAAATCAAACCATTAAATTTTTGTTAAGGTCTACAAATATTTGCACAATAAATTTCTTTAATTAAATATGATTTTGTTCATTCCACTTTAATTTATTATGATTTGGTTCAATCCACATTTTAAAATTGTGTAACTTTGGCAAGAGTCAAGGTGAAATATTGATATCAAAATAAAGATTTTTTTTCTTTTTGATAGAAGGTAGTTTTATTGACACCTCTTTTAACTATTTGAATATCTTTTTAAATATATACCACTTAATTTTAAAAAATATAAATTTACTTACCATATATATTGTAAAATTAATCCAATCTATTTTCGTAAAATAATTACCACTCCACCACTTCAAATATCTTTTCACAACTAGCATTTTATTTTACTTTTTATTTACTTTGAAATTCGCCTTCCTCTGTCTCTCTCAATATTTTTTGTTGTTAGAGCTTTAGGCTTAAAGCATTTGGTTTTATAACACAAGGCAAGTCGTAATTATAAAAACAAAACAGGTATATTATTTTTTATGGGTATAATTAAGAGACCTTTGTCATTAACTCATGAAAAAAGAGAAAAATATTTAAGATACCAAATTTAGTATCAACTTTTAAGTATTAATTTATATCAGACGTGAGTTGTCTTTTTTTTTTTTTAATTAATAGATGTTTAAAGATTGTTATAACTATTGATTGGTGAGTTGGTACTTATAAATTGATATTAGAGTTGGTTGCATTATTAAAAAAGAAATCAAAATTCTTATAAATACAGGGACATGTGTTTGAGACAAGTGGCATATTTACAGGAAATCGTTTATTTGCAAGAATTTTTTAAGGTAGTTATATTGTACATATGCTTTGTAAATTACTAATTTATCATAAATATGATATGTACTGCAAACATTTTGTTTGCAAGTATATTTTTAAGGTAACTTCATCTCGAATAATGCTTTGTAAAAACTTTATTTACTATAAATATGCTAGTTATCATCACGTAAAAGCTTAATGCTATTTATTTTGTGAAGAATGTCATCAACTCCCCCTATGGTAGATATTGTAGTATTCTATAAAGAGATAGATCAAAACATAGTAAACGAACTTAAAAAATAATAAGAAGTTCATAAAAGAATAGTAAACAAACTAAAAAAACCACTCTAGAACGTAGATAGGATCAAATATTATCAGGGAAAAAGCATTTTACACTCAATAATTGATAGGACAACAAGAAAAAAATTAAATGAATTCAAAAGTCAAGAAGAAAAAAAAAACGGAATTCCAAAAACAAGAAAAAGTTGATGAAAAAAAAGTAAATAAACTCAAAAACATGAAAAAGCATTAACACCGAATAAACGGCAGCATACACCTAATAAACATGAAAAAACGACTTACACCCAATAAACAGTAGATATATATTGCAGAATTCTACAATAAGAAAAAGTTAACCGAGTTCAAAACATATTAAACGAACCCAAAAGTCAAGCAAAAAAAAAAAATTTTAAAAATAAGAAAAAGTTAATGAAAAAACAATAAACAAACTCAAAAAAAAAAAAAAAAAACCACTCCAGAATAAAATCAGCAATAAAGAAAACATTTTATATGTAGATTACGATTAACAATTGTAAGGAAAAAAAAAAACGAACACTTTACTCTTTCACAGTTACTATTCATATCCATCTTGTATTCTTCTAACAATTATGGCACGAGAGTTTTTTTTTTTTTTTTTTAAAGTAAAAACTTGAGTAAATAACGTATGTTTTATGGGACGTGTAATGAGTAGTTTTTGTAAACATTGTTTTACTTATAAGTAATTTTTCGAATAGGTAATATAGTATTAAAATAATTTATAAAAAATAGGCGAGAAAAGTAAAATAAGGATGCCAAGAGACCTTTCTTATTTATTTTTATTGCTAGAGGTTTTTAGCCTATATCCCTCCTTCTTATCTAGTAATGGTTTGCTTTCCATTAGGGTTTTTTTTTTTTAAGAATACCCTAAAAAGAATACATATATAAAATATTACTTTATTTATAATAATTTTAAGCTTTTTGTTTTCTTATAATATTAAATAAAAAGTAACCAATAAGATAAAAATCCGAAAGGACCCATGGATATGTTATCTAAAACAAAAGGCTGAAATTGCACTATATAGGCCAAACAATTATTAATTTGAAAGTAAATAATATAATTTTAAACCTGATAACTTTATAAAATAGAGTCATTTTATCACTTTTTGATACACAAATTATTTTTTTCTTGAGAATTTTAGTTATTTTTTTATTTGTTTTTGATTTATTTTGTTTCACATACTTTAATTTAGAATTTTATAAATTTCATGAAGTTTTTATTTAATTTTACTTTATTCTATCTTATCTTTTTCTAATAATATATTAAATAAGCTTAGAATTAAATATTTTCAATGAGTTTACTTATAGCATTCTATTTTGGAAATATTTAATTTTAGTACTTTGTTTTTATATAGCATTAAAGTGAGCATCACTATTCATGTGAGAAAACTATGAATCCAAGCTTTTCATGTATTCTATCGCACTGGATCTTTCCTAATTTCATATATTGGATTGTAGCAAATGCATTACTATAACTACTGTAGCAAGTGTGCACCGACACTATAGCAGTATTTTGTAGCAAGCATGCGCCGACACTGTAGCAGTATTGTAGTAAGTGTGCATCGAATTCTGTAGCATTGTAGTAAATGTGTGTAGATCACTACAACACCGTAGCAATTTTATAGCATTGTAGCAAGTTTGAAAATTTTGTGTTGTGTGTGCACCGAATACTGTAGCAAATTTGAAAAGTTGTGATTGCATCAAATATTGTAGCAAGTTTGAAATGCTTGTGTGAAGGTTAAGTAGAATAGTGCAAAAATTATGCTTATAAAAGGACATTCTTTTAGAGGCTTAAGGAAGAGAGGGGGATATACTCTTTTTCTCTCATTTTTGTCTTGCTTTCATTCTTATGTTTTCTCTTTAGAATTTCGTAAGAATGTTTTGCAAGTTAGACTAAAGTTCTTGGATGAGACTAAAGATAATCCTATATATGTAGTGAGTTTATTTTAGTTTTGATTCTCTAACGGTTTATAAGATTTATATATTTGAGTAAATAATTTTCTTTTATCTTATTTATTTCTCACATCAATATATTTTGTTGACAACTTTTATATAAATTCAGTCATGTTTTTTTTATGTGATAGCTATATGATACAATATATTGATAGATATAGTTTTATTAGTAGTCTTTTACTACATTATCACCGGTAGTATATTGTCGCTTTTAGATTTCTTATAAAATAATTTTTTCTAGTTCTTAACGTGATGATTTTATTTACTCGAATACATTTAATTCACAAGTTCTTTAAATCTTATCTTTCGATTGATTATTGGGATGTGAATTTTTCAATTGAGTCAATTTATGAATCAAAATTTAAATAGGTAAACGAAGCATATAGGAGATTCTCGATGTCTTACAATTTTTAATTTCAATGAAATTGCTCTAAAATCACAAAAACACTTCTTTGTTTTCTTTGTTTGATTGCATATCTCTCTAATGCTTTTGTTCTACTGATCTCTTTTATTTATTTTTATCACCTCCTCGTGGGATCAACCGTTCTAATTATATCACAATTGACCGCTTTGTTTTGTCACAATTTGGATGTAATCAAAACCTATGAAAATTTATAGCATTATCAAGTTTATGGATATGTGATTTTTCATGTTAACCCTCAATTAGTTTTTCTTTCCCTTTGGTCTCATACATTCTCTCTCCACATTGTGTCCCTCTCTCGTAGGTATGAGCTCTCTCTCTCTCTCTCTCTATGTGCATGTTTTTTTCTGACTCTCTTTCTCTATAGCAATGTCTTTGGAACTGGGCTCACAATTCCAGTGAGGCTGTGAAACCTCCACTTTCTTCATCTTTCTCCTCCATCCCTTTATCTCTCTCTCTATAGACTCCTTGGCAACCACCATCGGAGGCCATCGACCGTCGTTGTCATCTTCACACCATCGCCAGGGCCATGAAGGAAGGCCTGGCCATCGCGAGCAAATCTGTTAGCCAGCAGAATTGATCTTTCCCATGTTGCAATAGCCTTTATTCTTGACTCATCATTGCGGCCTCATCCTCGACTCCCATCGTGACCTTCACAATTTCGAGATCTTTGATGATACAGATCGATTGCCGTGAGTTAGAGCTTCCTCGATCCACCATGGAAGGTTGAAGGAGGTCGAAGGTAGTTTCAGCAAAGAGCTTAGAGAATCTGACCGTCGTAGAGATCTATCATGAACTTTGATAAAGATGATGCTGGTGAACTCTCGACAAGTAAGTCGACATCAACGTGTAACTTGGTGCTACCAAGGTCGATCGTCATTGTGGCTCTGGCGCTAATGGTCAAGCAAAGAGAGTAAGAGGAAGAACAGAGATAGAAGAGAGAGAAGAGAAAAGAGTGAAGGATGTTTTTCACCAAGAAAGATGAGCTAACCAATCTTTTAGTTAAAGTGCCTTTTCACCAAGATCTTCAGCCTATTGGGAAAGTGCTGGAATATCAAGATCTTATATGACCAACTCCTCTGAAGCCATCAATAACATTAATCCTTGGGATCCACAATGTAAAATATTTAAAATCAATTTTTGTTGGACACATGTGCCAAATTGCTTTACATTCAGTCAAGCTTGAGGGCATTATTAACAAAGACCCGCATGTAGTGTTGCGTGACATCTATTATAGGCGGAAGTTACTTTTTGATAAAACATATTTTGAAGTCAAGCTGATGACTATAAATCAAGTGCTTCTTGGGAGACACCCCAAGTTATCTTTTCTTTATCTTTCTTTTATTTTCTTTGTATGTTTATTTTGTATTTTATTTTCACATATATATATTTTTTCTTTCTTAGTTATAAACATGGAAAGCGCTATATCAAAACTCCAGAATGGGTTTCCCTCTCTTCCTTAAAATGCATTGTTAAAAATATACAGATGCAAATTAGAGATGATGAAGTTGCTCATGCACTTTGGCATACTAGAAGATTTGTGCTGGATTATCGTGGTTAAGCTATGGTTATCAGGTGATTTACTGATTCATTTAATAAACATATACCAGGAATGGGAAAAAGTACTTTTACCAAGAAAAGAAAAGCAAAGAGAATGGGAGTCTATTTCAGAAGTGCGAGATAGTACTGTAACAAACGATGTAAAAACATAGAAATGACCTCCATAAATCGAGATGACAAAATTCAGTTCATAAAGGATGGTTTGAGTAAAGAGTCATTAGATGATATCCTTTTATCTCTTGATGCACATCCGAACAGACAAGTTCAAGGTATCATTCTCGATATATAGAGTTTATTCGTGGATGAATGGAAGCACTACAGTCTAGGGAATTTGACGTTAAAAGACTCTGTTTGCTAGTTTATAAGAAAACTAGATAGAAAGCCCATCCTTGGCTCATAAAAGGTGTTGAAGCCGTTATTGGACGTAAAACCAGATGAAGATGTGAGCCATAATCACAACTACTATATAAAATTCTGCTTATATTTTTACTATTATCATCATCATCATCATCATCATCATCATCATTATTATTATTATTATTTTGTATCGAGTGTGCATTTTTGACTTTTTCTTTGCATCAAGTGTGTATTTTTGTTTTTTTCTTCTTTTTGCATCAAGTATGTATTTTTGACTTTTTCTTTACATTGAGTGTGTATTTTTTACTTTCTTTTTTTATTTTTCAAATTTTTCTAAAAAATAGCCAATCTACCCTATGATAAATTTAACTCAGCATCCACCTTCCTCACCTTATAAATACGTATGCATTTTCATCATTGTCATCACACACATATCCATTTGTAAGGTTAGAAAGAAGTGAGTTGAAATGGAAGGTCTTTCAGTTTGTAAGTTTAAAACTATTTGTGTTTTTGATAGGACTAGTCTGAGAAAAGATATAAAGTTTTTAAAAGCAGCAAACAACCTTAGTAGGGTGTTGGTCGCTAGACAAATTAATTTAGTATATAGGAGAGAAAGTCTTGAGTTAATGGGTTGTGTGTCATCTAATACATATGTAGGAAGCAGTAAAGTCTTAGATATCATTCTTAATGCTTTAACTAACAAAGAAAATCACCGGTTATACTCTGGGTAATGAGTTAAAAGTCTCATCCATGCACAAAAGAATGAGTAAATACATATGCATTTTCACCATTATCATCACACACATATCCATTTATAAGATTAGAAAGAAGTGAGTTAAGATGGAAGGTCTTTCAGTTTATAAGTTTAAAACTATTTGTGCTTTCAGGAGGACTAGTCTGAGAAAAAATAGAGAGTTTTTAAAAGCAACAAACAACCTTAGTAGGGTGCTAGCCGCTAGACAAATTAATCTTATATATGGGGGAGGAAGTCTTGAGTTAATGGGTTGTGTGTCATCTAATATATATGTGGGAGGCAACAAAGTCTTAGATATCATTTCTAGTACTTTAGCTAACAAAGAAAATCACTGATTATACTCTGAGTAATGAGTTAAAAGTCTCATCCATGCACAAGAGAATGGGTAACATGATATATGATACATATACCTTGATTGCTTTACCTGGTGGTTTAAGAATGCTGGAAGAGATTTTCAACACTACCTCTTGAGCTCAACTTAATTTTCATTAAAAGCCGTTAGGATTATTAAATGTTAATAGTTTTTATGATAGTTTGTTGTCTTTTCTAGATCATGCTGTGAAATAGTAATTCATTACACTATCGACCCAAAAAATCCTAATCTCAACTCCAACTGCTGATCAACTTATCAATCAACTACAGATCTTTGCGTCTAAACTTGACTCATTAATGTCACAGATAGCATGGTCAACTATGGACAACAAAAGTAGTAAGAAGTGTAGGTTGGATCTGATGCTCCGGTTGTAACATTTCTTAACTTCTAATTTTACTGATAACATTTTATTTCCTTTCTTAGTTTCAATTTATCAATTTTTACTTTCAAAAACACTAGATCAGGTAAGACCGTTCATTCTTTACTTAGCTTGGTCTTTGTGAATTTTTGTTCAGTTTCTTATATTTGTAAAAAAAAAAAATTAGTAAAACCATAAGATTCATTATTTATAAGATAGTTGAGTAAATGGTTACTTTTAGTACTCTTGATACGTATCTTATAATAATGATTGTTTTCTTATATCATTCTTTTGTCTTTATTTAATAAAAATTAACAAAAAAAAGGCGATTTCCCATAGATCCAATGATAAAAATTTTGATTGTTTTATTTTATGTAGTCTTTCGGAAAAATATAAATTTTAAATAAGTTTGCATTTAAATTTTCTAGTCTAACTCAGTTGTGATATTCAATATTTGAGCACTAATTCTTGATTTATAAGTTGTGTATTTATTTAGAGAAAGTTTTGTGAATATGAATTATTTCTGATCTCATAAGTCCTATAATTTGTTTGATTTTCTTTCGAGGTGAAATCCTATATAATATCAAAAACTAAGGAAATGATTTAGGCAGTTTTTGGAATGTATGAGCTTTTTAAGCTAACTCTGAAATATCTTTATCCTTAGTTTACCCCTTTTGAGCCTTGTTTTATACAACATTTTCTTTGTCATCCATATTTTTAGCTTAGCCTTTGAAATAAAATATCTAACCTTCAACTCTTAAGCATGTTGATCATTTTAGAAATTATTTTGAGCTGTGCTTAAATTTAGGATAAAGGTTGGGATTACCAAATTCAAAACAAAAAAAGAAATAAAAAAAGAATACCATATCTTTTGTTTATCATAATAAGTTTGAGAATGTAATAGTTCTTAAAAAAAAAAAAAAGATAAAAACAAAAACAAATAAAAAAACAAAAACAAAAAAAAAAGTTTTATTTTTGACAAGGGAAAATTGTGAATAAGTTTGGAGTTGTTACTTTGGTGTAAATAAAAAGCTCTACAACAAGTCCTAAAATGATTAATGTGTTAAAGGGTGATCTAAATCATATTATCCTATATTTTATCTTCACTTCAGCCACACATTACAAACCTAATAAAGTCCTCATGATCCTTGGATATATGTTTGTCGATATTAGTGGGGAGAGAAATGAAAAATGAACACATGGGATTTGATAATCATCTGAAATCGATTGTTTTATTCCTCAGATACTCATCTAAATTGCATATAATTAAATAAAAAAGAAATTTTGCATACACACATAGAACACCCAACTGTAAGTAGATATACTCTTAAATTAAACTTAAATTTTTAATCAAAATTTATGCTTTTCCGTAGATTATATCTTTTGTAACAACCTATGAGAAAATTTCTGAAAATCACTATTACTAATAAAATATTTTCTTTCTTTCTTTCTTTTTTTTTTTTTTTTTTTACTCAAGGACAAGTAAAATCTTAAGTTTGAAGGTATGATAACTCTATAAAATAGAGTTATTTTATTACTTTTTCATGCATAAATATTAGCTTGTTTTTGAGAATTTTAGTTGTTTTTTATTTATCCAAACTTATCACGCATTTTATCTAACTGGATGCTTCCTAATTTCATATATTGGACTGTTTCACATACTTTAATTTAGATTTTTATAAATTTTGTGAAGTTTTTATTTAATTTTACTTTATTTTATCTTATCTTTTTCGAATAATATATTAAATAAACTTAGAATTAAATATTTCTAATGAATTTACTTATAGTATTCTATTTTGGAAATATCTAATTTTAATAATTTGTTTTTCTATAGCGCCAAAGTGGACATCACTATTCATGTTAGGAAACTGTGAATCCAAACTTATCACGTATATTATCTAACTGGATCCTTCCTAATTTCATATATTGGACTGTAGCAAATGTACTACTATAGCTATTATAGTAAGTGTGCGCGACACTATAGCAATATTCGTAGTAAGCATGCACGACACTGTTGTAGTACTGTAGCAAGTGTGTACAGATCACTGTAGCACGTAGCAAGTTTGAAAAATTTGTGTTGTGTGTGCACCGAATACTATAGCAAATTTGAAAAGTTGTGATTGCACTGAATACTGTAGTAAGTTTGAAATATTTGTGTAGAGGTTAGGTAGAATAGTGCAAAAATTATGCTTATAAAAGGGCATTCTTGAAGAGGCTTGAGGAAGAGAGGGGGATACACTCTTTCTCTCTCATTTTTCCCTTACTTTCATTCTCATGTTTTTTCTTTAGAATTTTGTGAGAATGTTTTTGGAAGTTAGGCTAAAGTTCTTGGACGAGACTAGAGATAATTCTATATGTGTAGTGAGCTTATTTGAGTTTTGATTCTCTAATGGTTTGTAAGGTTTATACATTTGAGTAAATAATTTTCTTTCATCTTATTTATTTCTCACATCAATATATTTTATTGATAACTTTTATATAAATTCAGTTATGTTTTTTTATGTGATTGTTATATGATACAATATATTAATAGATATAGTTTTATGAATAGTTTTTTATTGCATTATCATCGGTAGCATATTGTCACTTTTAGATTTCTTATAAAAAAAATTTTCCTAGTTCTTAACATGAGAATTTTATTTACTTGAATATATTTAATTTGCAAGTTCTTCAAATCTTATCTTTTGATTGATTGTTGGGATGTGAAACTTTTGATTGAGTTAATTTATGTATCAAAATTCAAATAGGTAAATGAAGCATATAGGGAATTTTCGATATCTTACCGTTTTTAATTTCAATTAAATTGCTCTAAAATCACAAAAATACTTCTTTCTTTTCTTTGTTTGATTGTGTATCTCTCTAACGCTTTTGTTCTACTAATCTCTTTTGTTTGTTTTTATCATATCCTCGTAGAATTGACCATCCTAATTGTGCTACAATTGACCGTTTTGTTTTGTCACAATTTGGATGTAATCAAAACCTATGAAAATTTATAGCATTATCAAGTTTATGGATACGTGATTTTTCATGTTAAACCTCAATTAGTTTTTCTTTCAATTTGGTACCACACATTCTCTCTCTACATCGTGTCTCTCTCACATAGGTATGTGCTCTCTCTCTCTTTTTCTCCTCTCTATGTGCTTGTCTCTCTCTGGTTCTCTCTCTTCGAAGCAACGTCTTTGGAGGCAGGCTCATGATTCCAATGAGGCTCTGAAACCTCCACTTTCTTCATCTCTCTCCTCCATCTCTCTATCTCTCTCTCCACAGACTCCTTGGCAACCACCATCGGAGGCCGTCGATCGTCATCGTCATCTTCTCACCATTGCCAACACCATGAAGGAAGGCATGGCCATTGCGAGCAAATCTATCAGCCAATAGAGTTAATCTTCACCACGTCACAATAGCCTTCATTCTCGGCTCGTCATTGCGACCTCATCCTTGACTCCCATCGTGACCTTCATAATTTCGAGATCTCCGATGGTACTGATCGATTGCCGTGAGTTGGAGCTTCCTCGATCCACCATGAAAGGTCGAAAGAGGTCGAAGGTGAGTTTGGCAAGCTTAGAGATTCTGTTCATTATAGAGATCTACCACGAACTTCGATAAAGATGATGCTGGTGAACTCTCGACGAGCAAGTCGACATCACCGTTGCAATTTGGCGCTACCGAGGTCGATTGTTGTTGTGGCTTCAACACCAGTGGCCACACAAAGAGAGTGAGAGGAAGAACAGAGATGGAGGAGAGAGAAGAGAAAAGAGCAAGGGATGTTTTTGTTAATTGTATCTAAAGTTAAATTTATACTTAAATATATCATTTACTGTCATGTTAAAATTTTGACCTATTTATTTTTATTGATTCAAAATTTTCCCCCTTTAACAAGACATTACTGGGCCACGTAGGAGGCCCACAGTGGGCTTTAAACTGCTGACAGTTGTAGTTGCGAAATAGGCCCGTTTAATGATGCAAAATCTAGTATTCCTGATTTCCTTCATAATTAGAGGGAAAGTGACAGGAATATTAAAAGAAGGGGGAAAAAAACAAAGAAATTAGCAACGAAACTTTTGCACTTTGGAAATTGGAAGGGAGAAGGGGGTTAATGAGAATTAAAATATAAAAGTTCGTGGTTTATGGTTTAATTAAATTTATGTATATAATGTATATTTTGAGTGTATTGCTATGCAAGTATCTCATGACCACAGCGGGAGAAGGTTGATTGCACTCGAACTGGCATTTTTTTTTTAATTTTGAAAAAAAAAAAAAAAGGAAAACATCATGGTCTATTATTTTAAGGGACAATTTCGGAGAAGCTTCTAAAACGTATTTGGCACACTATTTGAGTGCAAAAAAAGTACCAGACTATTTTTTTTTTCCTTCTTTGAATTCAAATTAAAATTTTCTCAATGCAAGATATGCCAAAGAAGAGTGTTGTTGGATTCACCATTCAAATTCTTTATTATGTATTTATTTATTTTTCTGTCAACCTCAAAATTTAAGATATGCTATTCGTATATTTTTATATTAAGAATTATGTGACCCACAAAAATAACATTTGATAATCAAAAGTTAAATACTTAGATTAAAGGGTACCCTTGCTCAATTAAATTTCATTAGTATTGAGTTTGACTTAATCCAAACTAGTTGGGTCCATACAAAGCCGAAAGTCATGGCGTGCTCTCCAACATTATATTTAGGGTTGATTACATTATTGTACTTGAATTATAAGTTTTATCATATTTCAATTTAGTCCTTTTAACTCTCAAAATCAATCATTAAATTGCTCCATAATAGTCCCTCTAAAACACTATTAAAAAAATAGACCATAGTTACTATGTAAAGATCAAATTTTAAATCAGATTTTATTTTGATGTTTTCACATTTCAAAACATTGTATTGAATTTGGATATCAATTTTGAAAGTTGTAGTTTTCAAAACACTTGTATCTTAATCAACATTTTTTTAACAGTAGATGGGAGAACTATTGTGAAATAAATTATTAGTTTGAGAATTAGTTATCAGTCATTTTAAAGTTTAAATAAGATTAGATCTATGATATTGGATCTAAAAATGAAATTAATCCAGACAATAATTTAGTGCTTTTATTTTTCTACGAGTACCTTTATATTCATGTTTCGACTATAGTAAATACCATGGTGAACAAACCTAAACTATTTTTGTGTGTGTGTGTGTGTATTATGATATTTTGTGTGTGTACATATATTTTGCATACCATGTTCACATATCTGTATATATATTGACTATTTGTGTGTGTGTGTGTGTGTGTGTGTATTATGATATTTTGTGTGTGTACATATATTTTGCGTATCATCGCTCTTAGATGCTTTCTGATAAATGTAGCCTGATCCCTATTAGTCTGAAAGTATGTCAACTATAATAACTCTTTAAGGTCCATCTAATTATTATAGTTCTTTTTGACCTAATCAGTTCTCTTGGGATTACGCCTAATTGAGTTGTTACTTTTAAGATTTTCTTGTTGAATATTTTCTAGTATTACCTTTTCGTTTAACCTTCTGTGTCACGTAGTTTAACCACGTTTATCTTTCTTTTGATGGGGATAGGTAGTTTATATCACACCAAAAAAAAAAGTTGTTACACGCTGAGCAGTAATAAAAAGTTTGTTATAACATGGAAATGTTGTCTAAAGTATCATTCCTTTTTGTTTCTTTGGTAAGTATACATTTAGAATTCAAATCACAATTTGCCACCAACTTATGAGTAATGGTACAAGTTATTTTTATAAGGGATTAGTAATAGTACTAGTTGCGCCAAATTGTTCACCAAAATTTAGCAATTATATATATAGCTGACTTTGATCATGTCTCCTTTGATTATATTGTGTACCTAATAACCTTTTTGATAGCTCAAGGGAAGAGAGGAATTTGAATACGAGTTGTCGGTTCAAAATCAAGTGTTTTTAATTTTTTTTAAAGTAAAAAAATTATAAACGCCCTATACCGTTAAAAAAAAAAAATAAAAACCTTTTTGGTTTTTTTTTTTTTTTTGATATGGGCTTTAACTTTCACATAAATTAATGCTGAACATCAATAGTAATACATTTAGTTGGGTGCTGTATGTCAAATATATAATAAATTGACTGATGCGCATGACTTATTTGTTAAAATATAAACAAATATTAGTATATACATTTACATATAGTTCTTCACACTGAATCAATACACGAAATTCATATGCATCAGGGGAATCAGATTGTCTATCTAATTTTAACATCTCGAATGATGTCTCATCCATCACATTACGTCACATTGATCATTGAATAAAAATGTTAAAGTTTGGAAAACTCAATTGAGAAGGCATTTCAAATTATATTTTTAAATAATGTGGCATAATAGTTAGTTATGCACACTATTTAATACGTTACTAAAAATTAAGCAAGAAATCCGAGTCATAAACCTTAACCAAAATCCTATTGATCAGACTAATTGGCGCCATGACATGGGAGAGAGTAGGAGAAAAGTACTCTAGAGACTTTCACCTTGCAACTGGGATTACGTACCAATTAGACTTTCACGTTCCTTTGATCACGGCAAAACTTTGATTTTTGGACGGCCAACTTTGGTTAACAATTAGCAAAGATCATTAATATTATTGCCGACCACCGTACAATCCTAACTTTTCTAATTTCCATGATTAGTACAAATATGCCCATAAATCATATTAATTAATCTGAATCAAGACGTTAATATTGAAAAAGGCCTTTGAAACCACCCACACCCAGGGACGCACGTTGGCGATCATCATGTCGTACTAAACATTTCCTGCAACGTAACTCATGGAAGCCAAGAGAATCAAACATCGTCATGATGATATATATCATATATATACACACACATACACATGTATATTTCCCCGTACAGCTCGGCCTGCATGCAGATGTATAAATAAATATAAGTATATATACGTGTATCACACCTTTTTTTTTTATTTTTTTGTGGGGGGGGAGGGTGTGGTGTGGGGTGGTGTGGTGGTGGTGTGCGCGGGGCTTGTTTGTTATTGCTTGCGTGCGTCAATTTACGCATATAAGTCAAGACATAATAGTTTGCCAACAAAATCTTTTGATTCGCATATATAATTTCGTAGCTACAATGATGGTGGAAACGCTTTTCACGCATGAATAGTCTCTTGCAAGTTTGGTCGTTGCTCTTGATCAATTTGTGTGTGTGTGTATAAATGTATATATATGTGAAAATAGGAAAGTTGAAAAGCATTATTTTAATGTAAACTTATGCAATAAGAAATGTGAAAATAAGAAATGTGAAAATTGGAAAGTTGAAAAGCATTATTTTAATGTAAAAATTTTTATGTTTACATTTACTTATATATAAATTTACATTTTTACTAATTGTAGTTCACATTCATATTAGTGTGCCGGATTATATTCGGTATAGAATTTGAGATTTTTTGTGTATATATATATATACACATATATTATGTGTGTGTAAAACACAACGTGTGTGACGGAAATTGCATATATATGCATGTGTTAGTGGAGGCAGAAAGTCAATGCTGCTTATCTCTTCACAGCTTTTGATGCTTTGTTTTTGGGTACGTTAGCCTGGGGGTAAATATATATTTTGTTTGGAAAAGAGAACTTAGACCCATACCTCAAAATAAATACAATAACCTAACATACATTCATATATATACATATATATGTATGTATGTATAATAACAAGTTAAGAGACTTGTTATGAAGAAATTTATTATGTAGTTTTTTTAACCTTAGATCACCTGTAAATATATATATGTTTAGAACGGAAAGCGCTTTTTTCAATTCTACTTAAAGTATTAGCTTTGTTTTACTTTGATCATCATATTGCATGCTCAACGTTGTATGGAAAGCCGAACAAATATCTTTAAGATTATGTTTGGTAGGAGGGAAAAAAAATGTAGAAAGAGGGAGAGTGATAGATTACTTAGAAGGAAAAAGAAGAAGGGTCATTTTCTTCATGATATTTGGTATGATAAAAATTAAAAAAAATAAAAAAAAATTATCTATTTTGTTTGGTATAAAGAAATACAAGAAAAAGGAAAGAACAGATTCATTTGTAAAACAACTACTTTATCTATAATTAATAAGAGAGATTGAATTTCTCCAAAAAAAAAACCTCTCAAGTTTAAGAAATATCAAACTTAGACTGTTTTGAAAGATGGGGAGTCCTTCTTTTAATGTCTTCATTTATCTTTTCTCCTATACCAAACAACTATAAATGTAATAATTCTTTCATCTTCCTTCTATTTATCTCTCCTATCAAATCTTCTATATGCATTTTGAGAAGAAAAAAAGAAAAGACATTCTTATTATCTTATTAATAATAAATTAATAATGGAGTAGTGGAATAGTAATGAATATATTACTCATTGCAACTCTTATGTAAATATTCTCTGTTGTTTCAATTTGGTTGGAGGTCCCAAAAAGGGATAGGAATCTATATCTAAATATATTACTACTGTTCAAAGAATGAACATGTTGAGAATTAAGTAGACAGCTGAAAGAGAACTTATTAGATCCCGTTTGTTCACTACTAGAAATATTGGTTTCGATGATAAAAGGGCAGAAAACTCTTAAGTAGTACGTTTGATTGACTAGTTGTTCAATGGCTGCTTAATTGTGATCATGATCAATGTTTTATGTGATATAAAATAGAAAAGGGAAAGAAAGAATATAATACAAATAGAGGTGAGTACTTTCGAAACTTTCTTAATTAACTTTCTATGTGATCATTATAAGTTAAAACAGTCGACGGTGAATTTAGTAAGGACCTAGTGGAGGCTAAATCCCACTACTGAAAATTATTTTACTTTTAATTCTACCCTAAAATACTTACATAACTCTCATTAAAATTAATTCTATCTAAAAATTTATGAGACAAATTTATTAAACAAAAACCATTTCAAAAGGAGTTTCATATGAACTGGTTTAAACCTATGAAATAACAAGCGGGGGCTATATATACATATATGTCAGTAAGCAATGTTTTTGATTCATCAAATTCCAATCATATTAATTCATCTATATAGTTTTGATACTATAGTTCATTTTAATTTATGATCTTATGTACCATTTTCAATTTCTTTTCATTTTCCAACGCATAAGAAAGAAATATGAGAGACAAATTTTAAGCAAAATTGCTGGGAATAATAATCTTTTTTATTATACCAAGTCCTCAAACACAGTGCCTTTTGCAAAAAGGATCTAGCTTCTTAATGACCAAGACCAAACAGCAGCAACTACATATCTAGCTAGCTAGTTGTTCTAGCCAAAGGGGAAAAAAATAATAATAATAAAACCAGAAACTACAGGTTTAGCTAGTGACATGATTGTGAAGTCTACTAAGCTAGAAAAACGACATTACTCTGAGAGATCAAGAGCAATTACGACGGCCTATTATTACATTATATAAGAGGGATATTATTATTTCTAATTAATAGAGTTCTTGGTGATCGGATCTCAAATCTATTGGTTGAGTAAACTCCTGATAATTGCAGCTTGAGCAGAGTCACTCGTTGCTAAAAGCTCTGAAAGTCTCTCACTAAGGTCATCAACCTCTCTGTGCAAGTTTCTAATGTAGTTGCATGTCTCCTGTAACACCTTAGCTGCTGAAACCTGCAGTGTGTGTGTGCATATATATATATATATAATTAATTAATTAATTCTTTTAATTTTTACAAACATATAAATTCCACTTAAATTAAAAGTATTTCTCTAATCTCGCAATGAACTTGTATTACTTAACTTACTTTAAATCTTCCAACAAGCACGTAGACCCAACTAATGTTAAAAGTTAGGGCTTTTTTACAGTAGGATCTCATATATTTTACACTTTAGTGGGAACATGATTTTTAATTATAAGATTAATTTTTTATCAATCTAATGTATAAGTGTCCAATTAAAAAATTTACAGCATAAGACACAAAACTGCTCCATTTAAAATCAAACAATTGAAAATGTGATCAAATTAATTACTAAAACAACATTTCTATCAATAATACAAAATAAGAGGTCTTATATACCATAGAAATTTCCATAAATATTTATTAATGGAAAATATGTATATATATATCTAGAGTGAACTGACAAGGTCTCATCAAATTTTACTTCTCAAAGTCTTGTACCTAATTTTCCCCTTCTCGGAAAGATGTCTCCTTTCAAAAACTTGTATTAAGCTACAGAGCTAGCTTTCCTCCGCTGCTAGTCAGTCCTTTTCTTTTCTTTATATTAAGTCAAAATTTCATTTTATAAGCACAAGCCAAAGAAACTAAGATATTTTAACCTTTCAATTAATTTCCTAATTAATAGGAATTCTGTGCTTGTGTCTATAAGGTCTCGATGGAGTCATTTTCAAGTTATAAATTTCTTCCATGACCTCTATTTATTTTCATTGCCTATAACTCTACCATTAAAATTAATATCTATATACATGTATAAATTATACACGTACCTCATCATGCTGGCGAAGATAAATAGTGCATACCCCAAAATAATTTAAAAAAAAAACTAAATTACCTAAAAAAAAAAAGAAAGGAAATTTAAAAAACTGAATATTCTAGTACCTTGTCAGAACGCCTATCCCGAATCTCAGGAAGAAGCTGTTGCAACTTGGAAACGAGATCATTGATCTGATCATCTGTGATTCTTGAACCACCTGATTGCCTCGATCTTGACCTTCTGCTAGACATTATTATAAATAAATTCTCTCTTAATTTTAGCTAGAAAGCTAAACAAGAAATCTAATTACTCAAAGAGAGACAAAATGCGAGAGATGCTCAAAGTAACTCAAATTAAATGGAAGAGTTTCATGTGAACTGAAACATCAAAATATATTTTCAGATATTATATTTATATACATAGGACGGTAAGAGAGAGAAATAGAGAGAAATGGATGCAGAAGAACACAAGTAGTGGGGTGTTGGAGAGTGTAGAAGAGAAGACAATTGCATGGGAGAATGAGGTGCGGTTTGCCTTCATATAAATAGGGCTTTCTTTTTAGAGAGAGAGAGAGAGAGGCCATCGTTTTTGGACCTCTATGTGCCTGTCAGACTCCACAAGCAATATCATATATTATTATATTATTTTAACACTTTCAAGTTGTTTTTGCTGAAATTTTGTGGTGAGTTGAAAAAATAGTTATAAATTGTAGTTTCACTCAATTACATTCAAATTCACATGCCATACAATATCTACATATGATCATGATTTTTTTCATTTTTGGGTGAATTCAGATGTTTAGATATGTACTGTATCACATAGCTAGTCAACTATAAAACAGTTAGTCCTAAGTTGTTTTATTTATGCAATAACATAGAGGTACTAATTAATTAGCCTTTTCTCTTAAGTGAATAAATTCATTTACTATTCTACTAATTAGCTAAGAAATTATACATAATTTCTAACAAACTAAATATCTCTCATAGTGTTTAGTGTATTCACGACAAGTTTAGTCATAAATGACAATATTCTTTACGTTCATATAATAATGATAGAAATGTGGAATTTTTTTCCTTCACAAAATACCCTCAATTGTGAATGCAATTTACTTTTTCAAAATATAAACAATTATTTTGAACGAGAATTTTAACAAAATTTATTGTTCAGAAATGCACACTACAGGGAGCGATATCTTAGGGCTCCTTGATTTAACAAGAAATAACACATACATTGATCACAATTAGCTTAGTGAAAAGCTAATTAATTAGTCATTAGTTTATCCCACTGTTGTTAGCTATAAAATAAGACCCAACTTTTCTAACAAGAAGAAGAAGATAGAAGATATAAAAATCTCTCTACTACGGTCTTGACAACTCTAATCACTACTCGCCTCTATATGGTGTGTGTGGTCGAGGAACAGCCCAAAATATCCTTGCAAGATGCAAAATAAAATAAAACAAAATAAAATTGAAGTAGAGGAAAGAGATGAGAAGAAATCCAAATAATATATAGGAGCTAAGAGAACTCATTTGGTTGACTGGTCAAAGCTCTAGTTATCGATATCCAACACCACCGACCTGATTCCAGGGATTTTTCAATTTTTTAATGCTTATATATATGTATATTATACAATATATGTATGAATAATTTATGGTTCCAATATTTTACAATAAGATTCATGTGTGAAGTCATCCCGATGAATCTGAAGAGAGTTAATGCGAAAAAGCCATATTTCCAATTTTAAGCAACATTATAAATATATATATATTTATATATAGTAAACCTTAAGCAACAAATTTCATCACCATCTTCAACTTTCTAGTAAGTCTTTCTCGAATACATTTTTAGTATCCATGTGGATCATTAATTACATCAAATGTTTATTTAAACTGAAGCTTTATTTTTAAATGTAGATTATTTTGAATTGTATGCTCAAATAAAATGTGTGTCTAAATTGTTTTTGTAAAAATTTTAACATTTAAATAATGTAAATATAAAAAATAGGTGTGACATAAATTTTAAAAAGTGAAAATTTTGAATTTATATTTGAGTTGAATTTTTGTGAAATAATTAAAAATTCAAATAATTTCACCTTAATAATTAACGAACCGAATGGATATTAAAATAAAGTCTAATCATAATTATTGAAATAGTTTATCCTAACGCACTCTTAATAAATACTGCCGTTAAATCGAGTAGATATCAATCTCATTAAAAATACTAAAAATAATGATTCTCCTGTCTTTCTCATAATCTTACGAGTAAAAGATAGCAAACTTGGAACGGATTCAATATATATACATATATATATATGTTTTTTTTTTCCTGAACTTTACGTATGAATGATTCAATTTTTGCTACAAATTGTGGATCAAATTTTGTTAGAGGACATTATCGCAATGGCCAAGGGAAATTAGGGAAATAATATCGTTTTGGTATTTAACGTTTATTGCGTCTTGAGATTCTTAAATTAAGATATGATATTAAATTAATATTTAAACGATTAACGAAACATGAAATTATAGTGACAGTAGATTTGAAGTCATCACCAAAATCATTACTATATATTGAAACTTTAAGAAGGTGTTGAATCCTTCAATGGGTTGACTTGATTAAAAAAAAAATTCGATGAGTTTGCTTTTTGCATGCATGCCTAAAAAATAATGGAGAAAATTATCAAATAAATCATCGAGGCTTTAATTATGTATTAACCAAAATTATCGTCGACTCTATCATCTAGATAGCTCAATTTAATTGCCGCACATTTGTAATTAGTTGAAGTCACTAATATGATTCTTTAAATGTCTCCTAAACATATGCGGGGTATAATTAATTAATCATATTATCGGTTTTTATTGTGAGGGGCATTATTTTTATTATTTTATAGGCTTCATCTATCTATTGGTTGTAAAGAATACAAGTTCTCTCTATAGCCAATGAATAACATTTGATATAGATTTGAGCACTTACAAATTAATACAATTTTAATACGATCAATTACTTCTCCATAAAATTAACATGGGGATCTCTTTCTCTTGCAAGTACTTGTTGTCTGAGGTATACACATTATATTTAATAATTACTATGTATATTTTTTTTTGGCTAATCCTACCTGCTAATCTTAAAATTGTGTAATATATTATCCAAAAAAACCTTAAAAAATAATATTAATTTATGAACAAGTCCAGATATTGCAGGTAAAGTTTTATAAAGTCGGATCCTATGATTTCTAATTGCCATGATAATGACATGCCCATCTGTTTTATGCACAAACTACTTGATTTTGGGATCTTAATCCTATTATACTAATCGCAAATGACTCTGAAAAATAGGTTGTCATCCTGGATGCACAAATCAGATTTGTCCGAGAAAGAAAGATCTAATTTCCAATAATATCGAATTATGAAGGCATAATTTAACATGATATATTTCCGAAAACACGTGCTTGTGACTCGTCCAATAGTTGGAAGAGATGACAGTTAATTAAGAAAATTTGTTTATTAATTAAGTTGTGTTTTTTTGTCTAAAAAACAAGATTGGTGGCCAGCAAATATTTTATGAAGACTAATTGGACCAATCATAGTTGCCATCCAACCTGAAAGGTCCTTTTTCTATGGAAGGTGACAAAAAATATTACTTAATTAAAAATGAATTCAGTAATATAAAGAATTACATTACAGTACTGGTCTTTTGATTGCTCTAGATCTGTGTTTCCAATTTGATGCAATTTTATTACCACTACATATATTTCCACTTGCAAAGATATAGCAATAAATTAGATATATTAAAAAAAATAAAGAAAGAAAGAAAGAAAGGGTTTTTGAAGAATGTCCAAAAAGATATATATCTGAAATATTACTTTATTTATAATAATTTCAGAATTTCTGTCCTTTCATAATATTAAATAAAAAAGGATTTCAAAAAAAAAAATCAAATTATCATAAAATAAAAATTCTTAACATACACACTAAAAGGGTTATTTTTTTAATTTTCTCAAGAAAGAAAGAGAGCTCCTAGAAATAGTGGTCCCTTCACTGTTGACTGCCACTGCCAAAGAAAAATGGTTATTAGTTAAGGATTCAAGTTGTAATATTGCCTTTTATTTTTGTGTAGCTCTTGTATGGCATACAGTTACCAAAAAAAAAAAAAAGATTTGAAAAAACATTCAATTTAATAACTGTTTCAAAATCTGCATTACCTATCTCTCCTAAATGTCAATCCAAAATATTCTCGACATAAAATCTTTTAAAATGAGCATTTCAAAGGTGGTTATTAAAAAGGTTGTTATGTTGAAAACGTTGAGTAATTAAAATACTTAAATGAACTTGTAATTTTCCCATTCCGAAGAGGAAGTATGAGCGCAAAAAAAAAGAAGTTCAAAAAAGGCATCTACACCAATCTACTCCTTACACATATATATCACTGTGATATTAATAATGAAAAATATATACATATATGTATCCATATATATATACATAAATATATGTACGAATACTTTCTTTACATCTAGATATCATGGTAACTCATTAAATAACGACATTTCCTTCCATGTGTCTGTCTAAAGTCTCTCAAAAGAAATGATCACATGGTCGGCCCATGATAATAGTAATTAGCTAGCACATTTCACATATACCAAACTTTTTTGCTGAATCACATATACCAAACTGGCTGCCTAGCTAGCCAATCGTGTACATGCGACCCATCCATAGGGTTCTTTGACCAAGCTATAGAAATCATTAGAAACAAACGGAAAATCAATGGTACACACGAGCTTTGCACACAAACATGGAAAACATGGAATTCTTGGGTAAGTATAACAATATATATGTATATTTTTAATAAATGATAATGTATGAATCAATTAATGCACCAAAACATATTAAACAGATCAGCATTCAAGTCGATTTTTAAAATGATATAAAGTTTGGACAAATTTTGGACACATACATTTTGGTATACAGAGACAAATATTTCAGATTATCTTACAGAATCCTTTAAAATTGTGGACAAGATGAAAACGATCCTGCATATTGATTTTTAGGTCAGAAAATCCTAGTGTTACCAATTCGCTTAGCTATACAATGAATTTGAATATGTGATATATACAAAATCTGAAGGTCAGCGTTTAAATCTCCAACAACACACTAAGACTAGTTGTACGTGTATGTGTATGTGCATGTGTGTATATGTATATGTGGATTACGAATTTAAGGGCACGGATGGAGGGGCCGCTCAGCGTGCATCTCGCAGCACATGACCTTAATAAAATGGACAGCAAAGAGTGTGCTCAAAGTCACGAGGTAAACTTTCTTTGTTTACGTTGTTCCAAATCCAGTGGGCTGGTTTCTGAGAATCAGATATTGATCACTGATCTTTTCTTCATAAAAATAAAATTAAAAAAAAAAGATTGCACATTAATTCAGACGTTATTTTGACAATCATAGAAAGATATTTGCAGGCGATGATCCTCCTAGCATATGCGATCTGTACCATTTTCTTATTTAATATTTTGTCGTGCAGAGACTCATTTGTCTAGTTAGGTCAATGTCATCTCTTTCTCTCTCCCTCTCTCTCTCTGTCTCTCTCTACATACACACACACGCGTCGGTGAAAGGGTACTGACCTTGAGTTGACAAAGTAGTTGAGTTAATTTATTTAACCATAAAAATTTAGCTACTCGTTTTGAGAGAGACCAAATACAGTTTATGGTAAGCTTCTTAATATTAGTTTAGTAAAGGCTCGCCTGGTTAGTTTCGTAGTATGTAATTTAATACTAGTTAATATAATTAAGGGTTATTTGTTAATATGGGAAGGCCACTATAGTAGCTAGGTACTATGTAACTCATCATGACCAAGCTCAGATTAGTGATATATACAAGGATATAATAGTATATTATATATTAAAAAAGTCCAAAATATTTGTTTAAGGCATTTTAATATGTAGAAGCATAAAGTATTGACGTAGAGCGTATAGGTAACTATGTAGACTTGGTAGAATGATATATAGAAGTACATTATATGAACTTTTAATTATTCCACTTCGTCATACGATTATAAGCATTTTAACAAGTGTACCCTAGGAGTTCTCCCATGCAAATTAATTAGATAAAAACTAGAAGTTCTTTCGTATATTTATTTTACTTTTTGTCAAAGAAAGATTTGAGTACATAGGGGGAAAAAACTTATATCATTGGACTAGAACCCTTTATTACTAATACAAAGCCTTACAACTAGAATAACATAACGTAATGATTTCTTTAAAATTTTCAGCTATTGGCGATAAGGATGCTATTAATTCTATTAAATTTCACAAAAAATATTTTATCAATTTTTATATCATGGACTAAAACTATATAAAAAAGTGATTAATTAACCAAAACCAAAAGTTCAAAAACCAAATGGATAAATAGTTGCAGACTTAGCCTAATGATAATTTCATCTTTAACCCTATCATAAAATTCAAATCCACACCTCAAATTTAAAAAAAAAAACCCACCAAATTGATTGAATGTTAATAATTCAAAGACTAAACAGACTAATTACCTTTTAGAAATTAATGAAACCAATAGTGATAAAGTGCTTGTTGAAGGGAGTGAAAACTACAGTGATTGGTAAAACAAGGGAGTTTAAAGAACAAGTGCACGTGTGTAGGAATAAAAAGGCATCATCTTCTCTTGTTTCCATACACATTGAGGGAAGAAAACTATGTTATTATTTCGACTTAAACCAGACAAATGGTTGAGATAATTATAAAAATGAAAATACCAATTTATTAGTTAATATATACATATATATCTGCATTGGTGAACGATGATTCCACCCATTCAAGGAATAAAAATAAATAAATAAATAAATCCCACATGCAAACAAAACACTAGACTATTTAGAAGACAAGTTTCTAGGTGCGAGTACTAGAGCCACTCGCTTCCTGTCTTTGGTGTTTTTGTTTACATTTTGTCTCTGCAAATCCTCCTGGGATTTTGTAAATTAAATTTTATGAATTGATTAATTTGCTATATATACTAGATCTAGGTGGACCAGCATTATCTGAACAGAACAGGTTTCTTGAATCACTCAAACTCATCAATGACCTCGATCTCCTCGGTGAATTTTCTCACTCTTTTTTTTTTTTTTTTTTTTTGAATCCACTTAATATTGAGTCTGCCACAAAACCATACTTAAATATAGTAACTTGCATTTCATAGGCCTTTTTTCCCCTCTTTCTTTCCCTTTTCCTTTTAAGAGGGGGGAAAAAAAACGATCAAGTTCTCTAACTATGTATACACTTGATCAGAGCAAGAGCTGTAAATATACTTGATAATAATTAATGAATTTCCAAACTACATGTACACTTGATAATAATCAATGAAGTTCTAATGTACAAAATGGGTACTAATTCTCACCATAAAGATGTGTACTAACTAATTTCATTTAACCCATTAGGCTGGTAAAGCAGGTTATAAATCTATATATTTTCTTTTCTCTCCTTATAAGGTCAGGACAGGTTTGAGATTCAATACTTGTAGCTCCCTCTCAACCTGGCAATATACGGATTGTTTTGTGTTGAGCCTGTGATATAATGAAAGTAAAATTGAGTCCTTTAGAGAATTGGATAAAATTCTTTATGTTCTATCGATATGGAGCACTCTTGAAATTTTCTTATAGGCCAAAAGAATTGGAGTCAAAATTGTACCAATGGTCTTTCTTTATTGAAGTAAGAAAAGAGTAAAAAAAAAAAAAAAAGGTGTAAATTAGTGGCGTCAACTCAACTATGATGATATCACCAGCTAGTTGGATGGCTGATACATAGCTTGCTTATGCTTTTATTAAAGTCCACTTGAAAGAAGAAATTAAAGTTTGTTGAATTCGATGCTAATTGCAAAACCAATACAAATTTCAACTACCATATATATTCTACTGTTGCAGTACATTCATTGGATACCAATCTGTAACTACCTTTTTTTTTTTTTTAGTGATTCTTTTTTCCCTATTCCCAGCCGAAAAAATTAAAAGAAAAAAAAAAGAGAAGCTAAGAACAACATTGTTGAATATTATGACAAATTAAATAGGGAACAAATTATATATTGCAAGTTGACAGTTTAAAAGAGGTTAGCTTTCTGACATAGCAACGTGATTAAGGCAGCTTAGTTTAATATAATTCAATTTGATAAATTTTGATTTACTTTCCGATCCATCAGAAGCTACTGGAATGACTCTTTCCGGGAAACATTCAGCATAATTCTCCCATTAGGCAACAAATAAAGAGAGCTTTTTTTATTTATTATTTTGTTTATAATTAGTTAATTAAATTGCATTTCTACTCTCAATTGGCAGCAACATCTCAGTTGTCATATATGTTGGAACAAATTGTGAGGAGCCACTCTCGCCCGCACACATGTATCTGCGTGCGAATCTAAAAATTCTAATTCAATTTTTGTCTTTTCTTAAAAAATAATAAAAACCTTTAATTAATTTTAAAAAAATCAATCAATTATTTTAAAATTTTCATTTCAAACTGATGCACATGACACATAATAGCAAGAGAGTTAAAAAATATTTTCAGTCAGAAATATGAAAAATAAGAGAAAACCACCCATTTATTAAACAGAATTATATAGTTATAAATGTTAAATATCAGTGAAAACACTCTATATTACAAGAAAAAACACTTTTAGAGACGAAATTTTTTGTAACACTTTTAGAGATGAAATTTTTTGTCTCCAAAAACACTTTAACTTGTCCCTGAAATTTTTAGAGACTAGAGTGGTATCTGTAAGAATTAGAGACAAACGTCACGTTCATCTCTAAAATTCTGGTTTTTAGAGACAAATATTTTTCTCTATACATAGTATTATATTTCCGCCTCAAAGCAGCACTTTTTGACGAAAATTTTTACTCCGTTTACAGACTTTGCAAACAAACCTATTAGCTTTCAGAGATGAATGCTTTCTTGTCTGAAGGTACATGCACATCTTCAGCCAATTATATATGGCTACGTGCCCGGCCGATATGGTAATATATGGCTCCACCACTGTTTGTACATGACTGAGGATTAACAACAGCGATTCATCACTGCTTGTAAATAACGTAGGATAAACAACAACATTTTTTTTTTTCCAGCAAAAAAGAAATGTTTGGTTTTAGCAGGAAACTAAAAAACTTAAACTGAAATCCTCTCGTAATTTGCATTTGGGAAGATTACATTAATACTAATTTTTTTATCTTATTATTACAAAACTTAGAATTGTAAATATGGGCGGGTCAAATTACATAAAATTATGGAAACAGCTCCTCTAATCTGTATGTTTAGAAATTTTGCCCTTCTTTAACACTTTCTTAGTATTTTGGTTTTCTTTTTTGGTTTGATTTTTTTTTTTTGAATTTATCATGAGGAGATTAAAATGTACTTGCTTTCTTTTTCACCACAGATTTTGTGTTTTCCCTTGACAAATCTATTTTCTCTCTTCTCTTTCCCCCATCTTCGCTTCTCGCTCTTCATTTTCTTTTTCCCTCCGCCGACTCGCTCTCCTCTCTGCCTCCGCCGCTTCTCTCTCATCTCTCCTTTCTTCCTCCGCCGCTTCTTTCTTCTGTCTTCTCTCTCCTCTCTTCCCCTGAGTCCACACAATCTCTCATCTCCCCTCTCTCCCTTCATGCAACGATCGGTCGTGTTGCTATCTGACGGCATCGAGACCTTGCCATCTGCTATTTCACAATCTCTAATAAGTTTCGCAAACTCAGTCATCGTGGTCTCCTCTCTCTCCAGCGCCTAATCAGAGACGGTGGTGGATTTCGGTGGCCTTGCGAGGTCGAGCTCCTCAGATTGGTGACGAGGTGGCGAAGCTTCTTGGAGAAGTGGGGCTCTTCGATCAGCGGCGATGAAGCTTTGAATCTCTTTCTCCGTTGGAAGCTACACATCGAGTAATTTTTTTTTTAATGTATTTTGTAGTGTAATATTATAAATGTCAGTGGTTTATTTTATGTATTCTGGTTGATTATTATTGTGTGTGGATTTTTTTTTAATTATGATGGATTATTTTTGGTATTCTAGTGGATTATATTTAATATTCTGGCGGATTATTAGTTTTGTAGACATTGGAGGAGAAAGAGGGGGAAATAGGTAAAAATTAAACTTAAACAAAAATAAATAATAGAAAAGTTTTAGATCTTTAATAAATAGTATATTTTTGATAAATCATGATTTATGACAATTAAAATTCTAAAAACACTCCTTTATAAAATCTTAATAAATTTATTTAATAAATCACTTTTTACTTGTTAAATCATTTATTTACTGTTTTTGATAAATTTATCTGGTAAATCAAATTTTACTAGTAAATTATTTATTTATGAGTGTAAATCATTGATATGATTTACCATATAAATCAACTATATAAATCAATGATTTATCAATTTTGTTAAAAAAAAAAAAAACCAAATTGAAAAACCTCAATCGTCACCAAAGAAGATGATGCTGTAGGAGATCTTATTTTCGCAATCAATCTAGCCCGATCTTTAGCACATTACGAAAATCATAATCAGATCGAGCAAAGAATGGATGATCGACCACCAGCCAATAAAAAGATGATCAAAATCATAATTAAAGCATATCAAATCTGAGACCAATGACCAAAGATCGTCGTCAACAATCAGAGACAATCGATGGCCCATATTTACTCCGAAGACATATGGTCCAGTAGTCTACCAGATTACCTTTTTAGCATATAGGGGCAATTTAAAAAAAAAAAACATATAATGATGATCTTTACTGATTTTAGAGAAGTCAAAAATCTAAAAGTCAGTATAGATGAGGCTATATTTCAAAAATGTGTTTTTTAAATAACAATCCTATAAACATAAAGATCGGTCCCGACCTGGCCTATGGCCCACTAAGCTATAGGGTCGGTCTTAGTCTACAATTCTCTTATTTGATCGACTCATATTTACAATTTTATTATGAAGGTATAAAATAAATTACTCAAATATTTGCTTACTATTTTATAACTTTTGTAAGGGTATTTGCCATTATTGGCATTTTTGCTTTTACTAAGTTGACAAGTTGTCTTTTAAATTTTAGTTGTTGTAAATTATTTCTTAATGTGACATAAAAAATATTTTAGATTTCCATCAAATCAATAAATAACTTTAAAACTTAAAATTAGAACCTCATGCATGTAATATAATTTGTTCCAATTGTCATTTTTCTTTCTTCAAATGATCTCACATAATGTCTACAAAGGTGTTCTCTTCCAAACTTCAACAATCGTCGTCAATTTGGGATACCTTACAATATTTGGTACCAAAAGACCCTTTCAAAATGCCTCTAAAACATAATAATAATACTAGTTTTAGTCACTAATGTTAAAAATCTTTAAAAAGATAATAAAATAATAAAACTTTTTTTCTTTCAAACGTTTTGAAAAATACAATTCTAAAGGCAAATTTGGTTTTCTAACATTTATCTTAAAACTCCATTTCTCTCTTTCAATCATCTTCTCCTATGCTTAAGAGAACCATTCTACTTGCTGATGCTGCTCGTTTCAGAATTGATCAGGCTAGCAAAGATTCCCTCTCACCTTGAGGACAGCCCAATTTGTTAGAGCTGAGAATGACAATCACATTGATGATGGCAGACAGAGGTCTCCAGCTTGGCAATGAATTGCGTTGCACTATTCTAAATTAGGCATGCACGGACGATTGTTTGGATATTGAGTCCGAGTCTAAAATTTTAGGTGTAGTTTTGTTTTCTTTTTTTTTGTTAACAAAAATTATAATAAAATCAACCAACTATAATAATAAAATATCATTAATTTTATTTCAAATTCAACTTATAAACCAAAGATTATTATTTTTAAGTTTACAGTTTTTGAGAGAAAAAATATAGCATCGTTGAGAGGTTTGGTTTTATTTTTAAGAACTGAAAGAGCTCTTACGGTGATCTTTAGTCTATTCCATTACAGGATACTCGACATCAGAAAGAGCTGGAATGAACTTTTATTTTTGTCGAACATTTTGGAAAGAAATTTGGAGTTTTAGTGTCAGATCAGTCAAAGTGCAATACTTGAGTGTTTCTTATAGCCTTTAAGATCTTTATATGGACTTCTGAATCATATCAACTATATATTATCTCATATTTGATGGGGACTAAGACTCCCGTTTTAATACTCTATTTGGAGGCCTTCTAATCGCGATCGCGATCATGATCCTGACCATATATATATTACCAGTCATTATTTCTCTAAATAGCCACCGTTATTTTCTGATTACGTATTTATAGATACTTGATATTATGCACACCTTGTCATTTTAATTTATATACATTTGGATTATTTGTTAATCAATAATTACTCAATGTGTAATCATAGATGATTGTATGATTGTACATGAAGCTGATTAATGTATGATCTCAAGATTCTAATTACACTCTTATATACACATATATAATTAGCTCTTATATATGATCTAATAACAATCATGGTTAGTGATACAAATTAGTTATATCTACCCTCCTGATTAAAAAAGTTTTCCGGTCTTTGCAACATTGACCCAAAAAAAAAAAAGGGATTCGATAAAGATACTAAAAAAAAGAAAAAGAAGAAAAAAACTGGACATAAAATTGCATTGACTTTGCTATGTTAATCATATCATACATCCAAACTTCACCAATATCTTGAAAAGACACCTTTATATATATATATATATACACGTTTATATATCCATCATGGCATTGGACTATAATCTGCGAAGAAGAATGCCAACAACTCTGGAATTCCTCTTCTTCTTCCAATACTATTTCTTGTGTTTGCTACTTCCATGATTCGCATCACTCATGCGCAGGAAGCTTTTGAAATACTTAACCATACCTCAAATTCCAAATCCAAATCCAATTATTTGTTATCCATAGTGCGTGTTTGGTTTTGTTTTCAAAACAGATTTCACGATTCTCTAGGAAATCGATTTCAAAATCGGTGTGAAATTATATTTAGTTTATATTATTTTTGAAAACAGATTTCAAAACGAATCTAAAATCTCCTTTACTCCCAACATAAAATTGAAAACGATTAAAAGTCATTTTCTCTGATTTCATTTTTTCCATTTCTCCCATTTCTCTGATTTAATTATTATAGTTAATTAAGATTTAATTGATATAGTAATTACTTAAATATTATGGTTATTAATTTTTAATTCATTTTTCAATTAAAAAATTTTATTAATTTTTAATTTTTGGTATTCATAATAAATTTTTTTTTAAATCAAACATAAATATGTTTTTATAGAATATTTATAAAATGACTGGTTTTCAAAAATATAACCAAACACAGTTTCACTTTTTTATTTCTCAAAACATACAGTTAGAAAATAAAATCAAACACAATTTCAGAAAAATTCTCAAAATTGTTTCAAAACGATCTCAAATTCAAAGAATTTAAAAACATAACAGATTTCAAAAACAACACCAAACACTACCATAATGTTCCAAATTTCCTACCATGGATTTCCCGGATTACCTGGACTTCTCCAACTTTATGAAAAGTGATTGCACTTCAATAATGTTGTGCAGTTTTTGTGTGTTTTAGTAATTATGGTGGATTTTTAGTCATCTTTTTAAGTATGTTGGTAAAAAGTAGGCGGCAGAACGAGCTGGCACAGGCCTCCGGCTTTCAGTGGATATTGGCGGTTACATGCTAACGGGGCAGTTGATTACGGGTTTTGGATTCCTATTATATTTGAATGCAATGTAATTTTTATTCAAACATAAAAGTTTTATATTCAAATATAATACTTTTCAATAGTATTTTAAATAAATTTACTATTTTAAAATATTTTGAGATAAATTTTTTTTTCTATTCACATCATATTCTCTCTCCATCTTATTTTTTCTATTTACTTTTACCGATTACATCAAGTTTTCAACTCTAAAATACAATTCAAATAATTTTTATCCAAACACACATTACATTTAAATATAAAGTAAATACTTTTCATTTAAATATAAAATACATTCAATGGATTACATTTAAACGTAAAATGAATACAATACGTTTACTAAACACCCCATTATATCTTGTCGAATATCAACGATTATCAACAAATATCCAATAGGTGATGATTATCAACCGGTATCATAGATAAATACATGATTCATTTGGATCACGAGTTTACATCAGAAAATTTAATTAAATTTAGAATGAGTTAAATCATAAAATGAACCTTTTGTTTGATGCTTAAATATGAGTTAGAAAATTTTATCTTGAGTTAAAAGTGTTTGAATAATAAAAGTTAAATCTAAACTTATATTGAAAATTATACCCTCTTTACTTTTTCATGTAATTAGTATAATCTTTTTAATATGAGAAAAAATTTGTAAATAGTATTTTTGAATTTAAAATATTGCATAAATCATAGACTAAAAAGCTTAAAACAAATTAACAAACTAAATGTAATATTAAATTTAAACTTAATTTTTTTAGCTTGAACTCATCGACCAAATATAACTATAAAAATTATTAGCCAATATCATAATGGTTGTGATGGTTATCTCATAAAAATGATTCTTGATAATTTGGTATATTTATTATTCTAAATACAATAATTTGATGTATTATGGCATTCTCTGAAATACTTTTATGCATTGTATGAATATTATAAGATTTTTGTCTTCACTTTCCCTCGTTTTATTAAACGGAAATTACAGTGTACAGGTAATTTTTAAAATTATTTGATAATAGATTTCTTTGAACTTTTCATGTAATTATTACAATTTTTCTATTTTTAAATTATATATGTATTAAAGTTCATTTTTATGAGTTTTAAAGCATAATAATAATAATAATCAAAAATAGATATAGCATTAACAATAACATTACATATAAAAACATGATAAGATAATGTTATTTTTTCCTTAAAAAAAAGGGAAAATTTTCATTTTTATTCCCTAAATTTTAATACTCTTATAACTTTATCCCGTGAACTTAATTTAAAATATAGTAGAAATGCTATAAACTATAAACTGTTATTATCTTTACTTTTTCTGTCAGTTAAATAGATGAAATATTTTTCTGAACTTTAATATTTTTGTAATTTTACCCTCCAAATTTTAAAAATTAGTGTTAATACTCTTAACACTTTAAATTGATAGCAAAAATGTTCTTTAAACTTAAAACCATTAGCAAAAAAAAACTTTTTTTTTTTTTGGCCTTATAAAACTTGGGAAAACTTTATTTTTGTCCATTAAACTTTAGCACATAACTTAACTCTCAAGACCTAAAAATAATTAATGTGTTCATAACATTTGTTTTTAAAATTGAAGTTATTACAAAAAAAAAAAAAAAGGAACTTGTATGTTTAGATCTCTTAATAGATTTTTAAGATTATATTTATAATTATAAAAATTTCAATTTAACTTAACTTTTTAATAAGATTTTTTGCATAATATACCCTAAACTTATCGTAAAGTTGCAATGTGCATCTTGAATTTTTAATTTTGAAAATTTGCATAGTGTCACAACCTAAAACCAAGTTTAGTGATGTAGAGGAATTAATTAAAGAAAACCCCATCATTAACCACTCATCACGGAGTTCTTATTTATTTTTATGAAAATACCAAGTTAATTTAATTTCCAAAATTGGCCAATTACTTTTTAAAAATTATAAAATTTGTCTCATTTAGGAAAATGACCATTTTATGCTTTATATGAAAAATTTACCTGGTCTATTTGAATTTTTGAAACAACCCAACTCGTATTTAAAATAAAATGCCTCTTTTGTGAAAAAGATGATTTTACCCCGATGTGGAAAAGTCCCAAGTCTAATTTATTTTAACTTTATAAAATTATGAAGAGTTGTCAAAATTAGGCGGCTGGTATCAAAAGGGATCATTTGCCCTATAATATATGGAATAGAAAATAAAAGAAATGAAAAAAGATACTGTCTAGATAAACAACCACGGTCCAAAAGTCTAAAATAATATAGACCAAAAACTAAAGTAGATAAATCAACAAGGTACATTAAATATATACACCGTTACAAGCACTGAGCTTATATCTCAAAACTAGTCAGCATTGTTCTTCATATTGCCTAAAAGGAGTTAATCCATTCAAAAACAAAAACAAAAACAAAAAAAAACGTGAGCGAACGGTTCAGCATAATACAAAAAGTCAAAAAATATTTGCCACCCCAGATGTATAAAATAAATAAATTCACAATTATGTAATTAAATGAATAAGAGAACTTAGAAATAAATAAAGGAAAGATAGTGATGCCAAGTCTTATTAAAATTAAATAATGTTGCTACTAGCCATTCATAACCCATGCTGGTTTTAGGATCTGCCCATTAAGATATGCATTCCGTTTTATATCCCATACAATATTACACGAATCCATAGCACTAAAATTCACTGATTAGGTCTCAAGCTAGATAGAGTTTAATTTCTTAAAATCTACTTAAGTTAACTCACCCCAAGTTTAAATCAATTTCCAAAATATCATATATTTACATATATTATACTTTTCACAATATACTTAGTATAATTTCATAAACATTTTCATTTAAAAAATTATTTTTTCACAAATAATTTATAAAACAATTTCAAGGCTAAAACACACAATAAACATGGCTATCAAGAAAAAAAATATCAACGTATCCTACTTCATGGTAAATAATCTATTGATAACTTCAACACACAAAACAAGGCACTACTTCAGTTGTCACGAATCATGAAGAATCCTTTAAAATATAAACAATAATCACAAAATTGTTATCTAACATGATTCTTCAGTCAGATACTAATTTTTGGTTTATTAGTGTGCTTTAACTATGTTTTTAATTTATTTATCAAACACCGTAAAACATGTAAATTTCACAAATCGTGTTTCAAAACTTGCATGCAAGATAAATATGTTATTAAAGTTTTTATGGTGTAAATCATGTTTAGAAAGCATTATATCAAAATCGAACTCAAAGTAAAAAATAGTGCTCGAGAAGGATTCTGCTACAGTGGTCCGATGAACCTATGCTACAACATCTAGTTGACCGGATACAATGGCCAGGTTGATCGGACATCGCAGAAACTAGGTTTCCCAATTTTGAACCAAATCAAAGCTTAATCAAACCTATTAGAAAATCATTCCCAAATCACAGAAATCTCAGGAAAAAATATATACATATATAAGAACTTAGATTTAACT
This sequence comes from Antiaris toxicaria, assembly GCA_035233585.1. Taxonomy (NCBI): domain Eukaryota; kingdom Viridiplantae; phylum Streptophyta; class Magnoliopsida; order Rosales; family Moraceae; genus Antiaris; species Antiaris toxicaria. The sequence goes on from CP141155.1 coordinate 8,996,022, forward strand.
CCGATTTCTAATTAAATTCCAAATACAAAAAGTTTTACCAAATATTTAAACTTTAGATCCACCTTAACACATGCATTTGGTTCCAAACAAATCCTAGAACTTCTATAGCTTAAAATATAAATTTAAAAAAATAATTAAAAGTATTTCTAACCCCTGATTTAAAGTAGATTCTCATAAGCATGTCCAAATTCTCACAAAATTTCCAAAATCACCATTAAAGCACAAATTTCAAGCTTGACCTATCAAACAAATTTTTATTTTATTTTAAATCTTGAATTTACATATGATTAAAAGTGTTTTTCTAACCTCAATTTTTTGTCACAAAATCTTTGGATCTTGAAGCTTCCTACATAGCTTGGAACAAGAGCGAGAGAAAAATTTAATGGGAAAGAGAAAGAGAAACCAAGGGGAAAAGAGAGAGAAAATGAGTGTGGTGACCGTGTTTTCTCCTTGGGTTTCTATGGGCTTTCCTTTTATGAGTGTGAGCAGGGGAAAATAGAGAAGGAGGACGCCAGAGAAAGAGAAAGAGGAAAAGAATAAGAGTGAGTTGGGGGGTTTTTCCTTAGTTTTTTAATAGGAACAACATAATTTTAAAGTTTGTAGTTTTGAAAATAAAAGTCTGATTGCATTTGTGCAAAGGGAATCTAAATTAAGCTCTTCAAAGCTTAAGAATATCTATAAGTGCGGAGAAAGTTTCTGTAAAATTGATAGGGGTTAATTTGTAATTATTTAAAAATTCTGGGAGCAAAATACAATATGGGCAAAAATGTAAATTTTGAAAATCGTTTTAAAATTTTATATGCAGCTTAATTATTTAAAATCATATTTAGTACATTAATTAACCATTTTTAACTTAATTAACCATAATTAATTCTAGCGATGTTACAACTCTACCCTCTTAAAAGAAATTCCATCCTCAAAGTAAAATTTTCTCACACATAAACTACTAAACGAATAACAACACTACTCCATGGTCAACTCTAACTCCAAAGTCTTTTCCTCGAAATCAGGGTGTTGCAACAACTCTTCACCTAAGAAATCTATGATGTCACAGTCTTCATCTTTTGGTTAAGAATCTGGATTAGGCCTCCTTTGAAGACGCGTCAAAATCAGCACATCATTCCTCCAAACAGTGGTGTCTAAATTAGCATAACTATAGTGGAGAATCAAAAGGCGAAGCACAACATACACGTGGAGTAACTTTGTGGCAACAAAACAATATGCTACGTTACTAATACACTACATGATCAATGCAACTATCCTGATGACTCCAAGTGGTCTGTAAACGTCTAAGCACGGAGGAGGTCATCTATTTGCAAACAAAAACAGTGCTAAAGTCAACCCATTTCCTAAAGTCTCTCGTAAACCCTTCTAAAGATCGACACTAAAACATGTGTCGCAATCTGACTGAATGGACAACAATACACTGGAAAGTTGAATCGTAAATGTCAAACACAACACTTAGAACTCTTCTAAATCACTTAGAACTCTTCTAAAATATGTCGCTCGGATCAGAAAGAAACGTGTGAACTTCATCAAACCATCAAGGGCAATCTAGAAGGCATTTCACTGTTGCTGGATCCTGGACAAACTCATAATAGAACTCATCACAACATGCTCAATCTTCATCCCGGAACCACAAGAGACTGTAACTCACGGACGGATTCTAGTGCGCTGCTATGACTCTGCGACACATTGAACACTTGGTGACAAAATTGATGACATCTCAGCTAGATCCATCATGCATAAAAAAATATAAATCGAAGTCGAGCTCAAAAGTAAATCGACACGAAACTCTGACTCTCGATTGGTAGCGAGCTAGCAAGCTCATCAGACACATGTACTAAAAACTTATCATCAACTAGAAGAGCTATGTACTCTCCGATTATATCGATCTCACTTTCCAAAGCTGTTATGTCAGAAATACAATTGAGGCATCGTCATCCACCTAGTCAAGGCTCTAACATCTAGCACTTTGCTAAGGGTCCAAAATTTCTCAATATGTTATCATCGATCCTGGCTATGGAATTGATGTAGCCTTCTCACAATAACAAATAACAAATAACAACATCTCGACACTTCATGAGCAAGTCCATATCGAGCATTACATCATACAAAGTCATAGATAATAACCTCTGTAACACCCACCTAGCCTAATCATACTGCTAATGTACAATTAAGCTAGGTGACGTCAAATTTAACTTAATATTATTTAACTTACTATGCAAAATAGTGTGAAGATTTGAACTTTTGAAAACTTTTATAATTTACATAAAACTATGGGGTTTTACTAATCAAACCCAAGCCAACATGATATACACACTAAATTACATCTCAAAACGAAACGTTCACCAAATATATATATGTATATATAACAATCACTATAGTTGATTTTCAAATACCAAAACCTACAAAACAAAACAAAACAAAAGTGTGCCCATATAAAATTAGCAATATCTATATAGAACTAAGTCACAATGATGGAAAGCGTGCCAGCCAACCTCCTAGTATCAACAATTATTAGGATGTACCCTCACCTGCATCACAAGTAGTATATGAGCAAATGCCCAACAAATAGAAGCTATGCAAATAAATGAATATGTCATAACATATAAGTTCATCAAATTTTCATCGTACTTACCATTCCACAAAAATATTAACTAAAAATGCACAATTATGTACACCATGAGCCAGCCATCCATCCAGGACTAAAAATTAACATGCATGCATTCTATCTAATTTTAGCTAGCAATATAAAAAGGCCCAATATAACCTATAAGACACTATAGTTCTCTTACCTTAGGAACTATAATAAGGTTCGAAATGGTCCCAATCTATCTGATGAGACCAAATTAAGCTCCCATCTAACTCAAGGAATTTATTAATGCCATTTACAAGCAAACTACAAGGCACACATACGAACAATCTCTTTTTTATATTGTACGATGATTACTCTATAAAATATACAAATTCTATAATGTCATGCCGACAAATGCTCTACCAAAAATATATCTAACTATTTATCTTATGATACAATTGAAATGAATTTCTACTTACCTCATTATTAGAAAACAGAGAGAAGTTAAAGACTTCAATGTTCTTGCTAGGCTAGATGTGCTTACCTAGTTTTGATATAATAGTTATTTAATCACAATCACGCAAATAACATTATGTTGTTACCATAAAACTTAAGAAATACAACAAATCAGTATCAATGGTATATTTATATATATATAAATTATACTCCATCATGAATTGTAATAAACATTCTTCAAATCACTGACCACACAGAGCACTATATACCAATAATTAGAAAACTGGTATAAAAGAACAACAAATAATAATAAAAGCAAATTATAAATATATATATATATATAGAATTGGTGTAATTTTTCTAAAAGGAATCCAAAGTGAAAACATCTCCTATTATGGTACTATATAAACAATACAAGTTGTAGTAAAACCACAAAATATTATTAGGAAGTTCACTAAATGGATATTCAAGTTTCTACGTATATAAAAATTTACATGTTTACGTATATCTTTCTTGATATACTCATAATAATAAATCAACTACAATTTTAGTTGTAAAGCTATGTACCCCTCACAATGATGGATTCACTTATACATATATGTAATATTTTTAATGTGTATGAAAGCAACAAGATGACTTTTTCCCAATAGTATATGCATGCTAACACTATGACAATGATATAGAGAAATCCACACACACACACACACACACACACATATTTACACATATGTGGATAATAAACAAAAGCATATATACTTACACTAAGTTCAAACTAATTAAATACATGTACATATATATATATATATCAACACTTGAAGCCTTTAATATATAAGTATATAATTCATTTGGCTACATATAAGTGAATTAGAATCAAATACACATAAATAGTAGCATCCCAAGCTCTTGAATCTCTTGTTAGTCTATACATCTATGTGTGTGTGTATATATATAAACAGAATATCAATTTTGAACACTTACATATATCATATAAGCTTTACAAATTTTGCTTGTATTACAAACTTTATTTATGAACGGATGCAAACAAACACAGCACAAAAAAAAATATCTATATATATAGAGAGTCATACATGTATAAATAGTTGATAGCAGAACAAAAACAACTTACTTGTCAAGGTCTTGAAAGTAATTGAAGGTCGACTACCGTTATAGGCAAACAAACAGTTGAAGTTTTATTTCTTCTTCATATCAATAGGAAGGCACATAGAGAATTATAGTTTCGAAAATAGTGTAAAGGTAAAGTAATTTGGGACTAGTTCTCCCTCTCTCCCAGCATTGAATCAAGGAAAATAGTGTAAAAGATAAGCCATGAAAAGCTAGAATATTATAGAACCACTTAGAATATTATAGAACATGTCGTTCTTTTTTTATCTTTTTTTTAATGCTATTATTATTATTATTTTATATTAATTCATATACGCATAAAAGTAAAACTAGACACTATGACTAAATAAAAACTATTTAAACCACATGTCATTTAATAGTTTGTCAAGTAAATATTGTAATAATAGTTTTTTTTTTTAGCACATCAAGCTTCTTCTTCGAGTTCTTCACACTATACTAATAACTTAAATCATAATTAATAAAATTATGATATCAACTAAAAATTTTGTGTCAATAATTATTAAATATTATGACAATGTAATATAAATGTGTTATTATTGACTAAACTTGTATGTGAGAATTACCGGAATCACAGCCTCCCTTTCTTCTTCTTCAGTCTGTCAACACCCAAGTGTGAAAGATGTGAACACACACTAAGTCCATTCCACATAGTAGGCCCATCTGCCCATCTCAGCATCTCCAGCCCATCTATCTCTCTCTCTCTCTCTCTCTCTTTGAATGTTTAAATCAATTAAGTGGAACGACATCATTCCACTTAAAATTACCTACGACATCTGCCTTCCCCTCCCTCATTCTCTTCTTCTTCTTCTCTGCTTCTTCTTTTTTTAGCATCGACGACAAACTCTGCAAATTTAGCATTGCCAGACACTAGTTGCTACCACCGTTAACTTCTTCTTCCCTGGAACCAAGCAGAACTGACCGACAAAACTGATGATTTTCAACCAGTTTTCGGTCGGTTGTGGCACCCCAGTCGAGCAGTGGTAGTTTTCGATTTTAAGAAACCAAAGCTATTCGATCGGTCACTGAACCGACAAATTGAGTTGGTGACCAACTGATGAACAGACTTAGTGAGTCATTTTAGTTATGGTATTGAGACTATATTAAACTGGAAGTGTGGACGTTGGGTAAAAAAAAAAAAAAAGATTATAATAGTCATCAATTCCTATAAGAAAAGGGATAAAGTTGTGCATTCTCAAGACATTTAAGAACGGACATATATGATAGTTCATAAGTGAGATTTATGATACATTTGGTCCATCAACTCCAACCCGAAAAACTCAAATGAGTTTTTTTTTTCTTTTTTATATTTTAGAAAAACCAGCTAATTTAACTAGTTTTTGAAACATTAAACAACTCCAATCAAAATTTTTACCAACCAAACGCAAGCTTATGCATCGGTGATAAATGGGGTAACTATCCCTTGTTCATCCCAATTTTTTGGAATTAAACAGGCTTGTGCCTATGGGCTATACATGCATACTAGAGTCCTTGGATAATTTAGGCTCTTTTAACTTATTTTGAAAAGGTTACGAAGATGTGTTATGAAAGTTAAAAAATAATAATAATAAGTTTTGAAACATTCGTTTGAAAAAAAAAAATCTTTTATATGAAAAATATATATAAAATCACGAAAATTTATTTGAAAAAAAATTAACAATACAGATTTTATTTTATTTCTTTTTAAATTATATTTAATTTATTAAAAAAATCTTATTTAAATTTATATACGTAAAATTTAAAATTTTTAAATTTAATTTTAATATAAAATTTTTTAAATATAAATAATAAAAAATGATTATAGGATATAAAAATACTAAAAAATATATATCTAAATTTATTTTTAAAACGCCCTCGTCATTCCCTTTATCTATATTCGATCGACATTGAAGCCCTCCTTCCACTTTATAGCTGGAATTTCACTCGAGTGCCTTTCACGGCCATAGTGTTCTTTGTGCTTTCCTTCGTTATATTTTAATTTTGAGAATCCCAACATGCAACAGCATATCCCGAGATGTGATTATCGAAAAAACCACCTTTTTTATTTTATTTTGTATTTTTTTAAGAAAAAAACATTGAATAAACCACTTTTCATCTCTCAGCTAAAAGCCTTTCTTTTTTTTTTTTTTTCTTTCTTTCCTGGAAGGGCACATTCTATTTAACTTAAGAGAAAAGGTACACTATATACCGAAACCGAATTCAAGGTACACTCATAAAAAGAGCATTACGTAATTTTTAATAATTTGCACCCAAACTCCTTGTCTCTATGTCAAGTAATTATAATAACCTAGATTTATTAATTCAAGAACAGTACTACTCTTTTAACATTCCGTAGCCGACAACTATGCTGCTTTTGGTGTTTTATATTCACCTTTGTTGGTAATTTACAATTAATTTCACCATAATATATATGAAAAATATTAAAAAGATATTATTGATATTATATCATATCTAATAAGAGATTGATCTCATTAAAATAAGTTCTATCATAAAACTTAATTTCTATTAAATGATAATATTTAACAACGTCGATACCCCTTAGTATTGCTATTTATATACAAGGTCTCATTTCCGGTACTGCACGAGAGACAACACATATATGGCAAAAGAGATATGAAAAATGTGGACGAGTGTTAAATAGTTGGTGTTGGTTTCTGTTAAGTTCAAAATGATAAAACAATTGAAAAGATAATATGTCTGTCTAAGAAAATGTGTTATATAAAATTGAAGGGTAAGAAAGTAAATTTGAGGTCATTAAATAAGAGTAACAATAATTTAAAAAAATAATTGAGTTTGAATTGTAACAGTGATATGATGAATATACAATTACGTAAGAAGGTAAATGTGAATATTTAGAGAAATATTAATTGTAAATTTACAAGTGATGTCCTATTACATATTATGATAATCTTATAAATATATATATATAGGAAGTAATTGATAATCATTAATGAGTCATAGATGTTATTCATCTACTTATCTATATCATTTATCACCTTTTCTACACACACATCCTCCCATCTCCAAATCTCGCCTCATCCTATTTCACCCCATGCCATTTGACGTAGTAGTTGTTCGCCCATATAATCTGTTGAATTAAAAAAAATAATAGTACTCATTTTTATATCCACAATGTTAATGTATGGTGAAAAGATTAAGGGATTAATGGTGATAATAGGAATGACCATTTATCTTATTATATTTACTAGACCTATGAAAAGGTTAATCTTTGGATTGCTAAGGGTGTTTTTAATTTTTAGCCTTAGTTAGGTGATAAAATAATTAGTAATCTTAAACACATGTTGAATATATTCTCCCGAATACTCGTTATATGCTTTTAGATATAATAAAATGATTGCCACTTGACATGAAATTGTTAGAGATCGGTACACCATATAGATAAATATAGATTTTTTTTTTTCTTTTTGTTTTGTTTTCCTTTTTCAAAGTTGAAATTCCCTTGCCTTATAGATCAAAACAGGGCATTGATGAAGTTATACGAATGAGAGCCATCAAACTCAAGTATTGTTAATTTTTCCCGTAAGTGTTAATGATCACCGTACTAATAAAACTCTACTTTTGGTTTCATAAATAAAAATCAACACATCACATACATTGATAATTGATTACAGTACCATGTTCAAGCAAAAAAAATTACAATTACCACTCTAACTTATGAGAGAAAACAAACTTCAGCTTATAGAATATATATTTTTTAAAATATTCAATTTTTAAAGATAAAACCAGAAGCTTCATGATTAACAAACAAACAAACGGAATTTATATTAATTCAAATCCATGTCAGTTAGAAAAAATCCTTTTTTTCAAGTTCCAAAAAAAGAAAATAGAAATCCTTGTCTTATATAAGAAAATCTTTATCATATACACCATATGTTTTGAAAATTTTCTCCGATATTTATAACGAATACGATTGACAAATTCGTCGCCACCAAAGTAGATCTTTTTTTTTTCTATAAGTTTTTTTTTTAAGTTTATTGTTAATGGTTTGAGAAGTAATAAATAAATCGTTGTTTAATGTCAATAGGAGAAGCTGAACCAAAATTGTACACTACTTTTTTTTATTTTTTTATTTTTCCTTTACTTTCAGTTGTTTACATTATTTTATTAATAAATTGTACATAACCAACTCGTCCGACTAGAATTAGAGCGAGTGGCCTGCCCTTCAATGCACAAGAGCCGATGATATTTGATCCAATAGTGTGTGTGCATGCGTGGCTGAATCCGGCATTTTTTTAGGTGCCGGAGGCGAGATTTTATATATTTATATATATATATATATACTGACTTAAAAGTTTATCATGGAACCAAAAATGTAATGTTAAGTGGTTGAGTCCATAAAGAAACCTTAACTCTGATTTTAAATTATAGATAACTTGATTCTATAATTATTTTTGGAGAAAAGAGATATTACCCTTCTGTTCTGTTGCATGATTTTTTTAATCTAGGGATAAAATGGAGATAAAAACCTATCCACCAAAGAGGACATGGAAGTTTGGCTAGCTCTGGGCAACCCTATTCTCTGAGCAGGGAATAAATTAAGCTACCAGTACGGCCACCAAATAGAAAGATTAATATCAAATGTCACAGATCACAAACGCAATTCGGAGAAGAACGATATTCATCGAAAACAACAACAACAACAAAATCAGAAAAACCACTCATAAATTTGGGAGAAAGTCCCAATTGACTAACGGCGAAGATCGATCTCAAATTTTTTTTTTTTTACTTTTCTTAAAAAAATAATCTAAAAGTATCTTGTATGCGTGCCGCTAGAAAAGTTTAATATATAGTTTTAGAACATTCTATGGTACCTAAGAATATCCAGTTTCATCATTCATATATATGTGTGTGTGTGTGTGTGTGTGTGTCTGCTGTGCGTCCGGCGAATCCGTGCGTTAGTCCAGTTTCAACCGTTGGATTTTTGATGGAAGGCTGAGATAAAGTTTGTGAGACTGAAGGGCAATCTATTAAAAGCCTGGACTTGTCAGGTGAGTAGGGGGGTTCAGGCTGAGGCCTTGGTGACTATACTGTTGCGGTTTGATATGAAGGAAAAATCCAAATGTGGGAAAGCAATCGGGGGATACACAAAATGGAGAACACCAGTTGGACACGTGGCAACCTCTCACCATGTCAAACCCTTGTCAACTCCCCGTACCAGGTATCTTTAAAACCACTGCAAGTATTCTTATCTTCATCGTTGTATTCCTCCTAGTAGTAGTCCCTCCCCCTCCCCTTCTTCGCCACCGGCCCGACCATGTGGTAATCGAAATGGGCCGACACCACGGCGCTTGCGGCCGATAAGTAGGCGTGGGAGGTGGAGACTTTGGAGTCGAGCTTGACGGGAGGGCTATCGGGGAGGTGGAGGACGCCCTCAACGAGGTAGCCGTGCTTCCCGAGGAGTCGTAGAAGATGCGTGCGTGGGGGCGGGCGATGTTCATGCCGCCGCTGAGGCTGGAGAGGTTGACGTCAACTATAGATTTCTTGGAGTAGCGGCCGAGGATTTTGGAGTAGGTCTGCATGTTGTGTTCCAAGTTCTCGCCCAGTACAACCACAAAGGGCACTATTTTATAAACCACCCGGTACAAGTTGGAAGGACTTGTTACAATTTTTTGCAACATTTAGGTTTCTTGCGAAGCAAATGAATGTTACGAGATATGTGATAAATGTTTTATATTTATATTTATTTAAATATGATATATTTAATATATTTTATATTTAGATGAAAAATATTTATTTTATATTTAAATATAATATGTATTTAGATAAAAAATATTTAAATTATATTTTAAAGTTAAAAATTTGATGTGATTGATAAAAATATATAAAAAAATAAAATTAAAAGTAAATATAATGTAAATAGATTTAAAAAAATTTATTTTTAAACTATTTTAAAATAATATATATTTGAGATATTATAAAAATATATATTATATTTAAAAATAAATTAAAATTATAAAAATTATATGATATTTAATAAGGCAAACAATCAATTAATTTTCACATAAAATTACATTTATACCCACGCCGCCGCCGCCCCACACCCCACGCGCCAAACACACCCCCCCCCCCCCCCCACAACACCAAACTGGCCATTTGTCACCATGTGGTGCAATGTTTTAACACCTTAACCCATAGTGTCTGACAGGCCTAGGCCAACATTTCAAAACGTTTTCTATTGGCGTGTATATATATATATATATAGCTAGCAAGAAAGATTTTATAAATTAAATAGTGTTTCTGGTTGGGTTAATATATAGACACGTACCGCATACCCGAAAACAAAAAAGTTGAGCCATTAGTCCACTAAATATTCAAGGGAACTTTACCTTCGCTCTATGTAGTGATTAATAAATGGCTAGTAATTTGAATATAGTACTAGCTGACTTATGCTTTAATTGTTGGCTGAATAATTAATTTGACACACAGTTTTGTTCGTATAAAGCAGGTTGGGTAAGGAGGAGTGTCGTGCTTAGCTAGGTTTTAACTTTTTTGATAAATAATTATCACCTTATAATTTATTAATTTAATATCTAATGATTCAGCAGCAAAAAATGAAAAAAAACTAAAACTAAAACTAAAACTAAAACTAAAGGTAAAACTATTACCTTTCTGAGAAGCAAGGCAACAATTTGGGACTTACCCGAAACCGAGGATGATACATATTTTCGACCAAATCTTGTCGTGATCTTATCTCTGTTGCTGATGGACATGTAAAATATTATAAACCACCAAGATTGTAGCTTTGTGTCCCTAAAAAGACCAAAAAAAAAGGCGCATTAGATAAAATAAAATGTATGAGATTATTTGGTAAATATCATTCATTAACTTACGATAAGATTGAAGTATTTTATATTCAATGTAATAAGTAGTTTTATCTCAATGTGATTATTATTCAATATATTCAATGTAACAAGTAGTTATATTTTACTATTACTGTAGCAAAAGCAGAGCCACAACTATTAAGATAAGGAATGAAAATGTACATCTAAGATATAAAACCAACCCGAACGAGGATTGGAATGTAAAATAAAAACTTCTTATGAAACTAAATTTTTTTATTTAATTTTATTTTAATATTAATAAAAAGAAGACTTTATGGAGTTTTCATATTAGTACAAATATCAAATATTCATTCTAGATTTTGTTTTATTTTTATATTATAAATATATTTAATTTGTTTTATTGTGTTATTTTATTTTTTTATAGATTAAATAAATTTTTATTATGAATTATGACGTAACCTGATATGATGATTTAATTAAATTAAGCATGTTGTTATGGTTGTCGTATTTATTCTCAAACTTAATACTTTTAAATTTTTGTCAGTTTTTGAAAGATTTGAGACACAAAATAAAACTGAGAGAAAACTTTAATAATATAATTCTAAAATAAATATTATAAAATCTAGAATAAAATAGAGGTATATCCATCTATTTTCGTGTAGTCATATTATTAATAACTACAGATTTCTCAAAGAATACTTTTTATAATTAAATTCGGATTCGTATTTTTATTGTTCACATGTATAGTACTGTTCATATATGTACGACTATTCACATATACAGTACTATTTATAAATACGGTACTATTTATCATGAATTTTAATTTACTAATCCTTTGCATAAATTTAATATTAAAATTCTAGAATTTATTATAACTTGAGAAAGAGTACATAAAGCAAAAAGGGTAATTGACCATTAACAAATATCAACACAAAATCATAATAATATACTTAAATAAAATTAAATCTGATTAATTATTATGAAATCATAATTCCTAATATATATATGCTTGATTGTGTATTATTAATTTATGTTCACTTATTTTTATAATTTTATTTTATTTATTTAATTTTTCACTTGTAATATATTTTCTAATCACTTAAATAAAATTAAAATTAACTAATTTTGATATTTAATAACATTATCTCTGTAAAAACAAAACCTTATTCATTATTTTATTACTTCTTTAATTCGTGCATCTGAACCCCACAGCAGTACGTTAATGAATCCAATGGCTCAGCTTAGAGTCATCATTCCATCACTTTCATATCTTTTCTGTTTTTATAATTGATATAAGTAAGGAAAACAAACCAAAATGTAAACACAAATTAAACAACAAGAGTAAAGTAAGGAGAATTATTGCTGGTCTTAGGTTATAAGACATGTTTACCGAGGTAGAACAGAAGGGAAAATGGTATAAAAAGGTGGTTTTGGAAAGGAAAATAAAGTTAAGGAATAATGAAGATTATTTTGACGGCATTTGGTTTTGTTTTTAAGAATGATTTTTCATTTTTAAAAACATAAAAAATGAAAATAGTATTAAAATTACATTTGTTTATTCAACGTTTTCAAAACTATTTCAAAAACATCATTTTCAACTATGTTATTTTTTTAGATTTTTTGAAAACGAAAAAAATTTGTTTTCACTTTTTATTTTCATTTTATTCCCCCCCCCCCCCCCCCCCCCCTTCTGTCTCTCTGTCTCTCTCTCCCCTTCTATTTATGCAGCATCAATGACGATAACTATGTTTGATGATGGCCTCTATCTACGGTGAAGGGCGATCACCACAAATTGGCAACGATGGCTACAACCCCCTCACGACATTGACTACTGACTCACGACAATGACCATCGACTTGCGACCTAAATCTCACTGTTGCTGCTACTTAGAACTCAGATCACCAATGTCTCTCATCCTATCCCTCATTGCAAAATCTACCACAAAAAGTTTTTTTTATTATGACTAATAATTTATTTTTTATTTTTTTAAATTAAAATAAATATATTTTTCATAAAATACTCATTTATGAAATGGGTTTTCAAAAAATATAACCAAAGAAAGTTTGATTTTTATGTTTCTCAGAATATATACGAAAACATAACTAAATACAATTTTAAAAATGGCCTAATCACAGTTTTTAAAATATTCTCATTTTTAGTTTTTTTTAAAAAAGAAAATATTTCAAAAGTAATACCAAACGCCACATTTAATTCTCTTTTTATTGTTTATTAATGTTTGAATTGAAAACTTATCAAATAGATTCTTTTTTAAAGTGGCATTTGGAAACACCATTGCATTACAACGCTGTTGAATGTGTATTTGGTACATCAAGTAATATAAATACTTTTAGATCCAATATAATCATTATTCGTCATTTCTATTTTTCTATTTACTTTTATCAATTAAATCACATATTCTATTTTTCTCTCACAAAAAACCCAAATACATGTCATATATTGTATCATATTCCAATGTAATGTACATACAGTGTTGTATCCAAATGAGATAAGTGAATTACAACTTTAGGTTCATGATAAGAATTGATACGAAAAAAAAAATAGAAAAAAAAATCTGGAAAGAAAAGGTCCTCTTAAAAATATTTGTTCATAAGGGATGGGTGGGTTTTAAAGTTGAGAAAATCTAATGGGGCGTTTGTTTATAATTTTGTATTCACATTGCATTTACATGCAATGCAATTTTCATCCAAACTCAAAAGTTTTGTATTCAAATATAATGCTATAGTATCTCAAATATATTTACTATTCTAAAATATTTTGAAAATAATTTTTTTCCATTCACATCATATTCTCTCTCCATCTCACTTTTTCTATCTACTTTTATCATTCACATGAACTTTTCAACTTTAAAATACAAATTAAATATTTTTTATCCAAACACAAGTTGCATTCAAATGCAAAATAAATATTTTTTATTCAAATATAAAATATATTCAATGTATTATATTTAAACACAATGTGAACGTAATATATTTACTAAACGTTTGATAAATAATTTCTCTTTGGTTATATTTTATTGTTTAGTTCGATTTTTGGCTGTTTTCCTAGCTTAGTTTTGCTTCTTCATTTTTTTCCTCTACCGTGCTTTAATTCAGACATATATGGTCTTTTATTTTATATTTTCCATAATAATTTGCTTATTAAAAATGATCTTTGTTTAGTATACATTTGAATGTATTTTATCGATTTAAAACATAAGTAAATAATAATGATAAATTTAGTAAGGATTATATATAAATTCAATACTTATTCCAATTATTGGGGAAGAGGAAGTTAGAATTGACATTTCTTTTTTATTTTTCTATCTTAATAATTTAGCATTTAGATCTTCCTCTAATGTTCTTGTTCATTTACTAAATATATATACATGCCTTTTGCTTACTTTAAAAATTACACTCTTTCATTTACTATATCTATATATATCCACAGACTTTAATGTACTGATATATCGATCACGTCTATGAAGAAGGCGAATCCAATCTAACAATTTCTGATCCCACCGGTGACGATTTAATTGTTTCATTTCACTGTATCTTATAATATATATATTGCAGAAAAGAGCCACGCACGGAAATAAACTTGTGCTAAATTTATTTTTTTAAAAATATGTGTGTATGTATATATATATATATCAAAAGGAAATGAAGAGAGAGAGAGAGAGAGAGAGAAAATCTGCAAATATGCAAAGAGAGAAAATCACTCATACATAATTTGCTTAAAAAAAAACCTCGACAACATGTAAAGATACATAATCACTGATTATGTGTGAATAAATTTCGAATTAAAAAAGATTTAAAAATATATAAACAAAACTAATTTTTAACTAGATTTTTCTTTTTTCTTTAAAAGATTGCATTTTTCTAATCTTTAACTTTTTGTTTTATTTACTATTAAGGTTAATTTTGAATTTATATTTTTTTTCCTATCTTTTTGATAAATTTAGATGGCGATTTAATAAGGTTCTTCCTCTACTTTTATTTGAATAAAAACAAAAGGATAATAAATGCTACCAAATTAATAGAATGGTTATTAATTAAAAGGCAAAATTAATTGCTGAAACTCGCACGACAACTCTTTGTATCCTCTTTTTCATTTTACCGAGAAAAGGTTCTGTAGCACTAATTGTTAGGTTCTGTTTTGCACGACCAATTTCCATGGCACATCAAGGATATATACGTAACAGATGTTATTATATACATGTGGTTATTATCCTATAGCTTACGCAGACACACATATGTATAATAAACCATTAATCTTTTATTCATAGAAAATTAATTTCACCAACGGATAAGAACCCACGGGGGACAAATACTACAAAAGGCTGGACTCATAAATATGTGGATATTTTAATCTAACATGACATCTATTTTTTGAAACGAAAAAATTTAAAAATATTGTCATAAATATGGTGGATCTAACTACATTATTTGTAACATAAATTTTAAATATTGTCGCAATTTTTTTTACGACGATTTTTTATCGTCACAAAATACATATTATCGTTGCAAATACTGATCATATTATATATTTTTTGCAACGATTTTCTGTCGTCACAAAATATATATCGTCATCGCAAATAACTTTTTTTTTTCAAATTTTTAATTATTTATTATTATTTATTAATTTAATAATTTTATTGCTATATATTACTGTTTTATACTTAAATTTAAATTTAAGTTGAAATATGCGAATTATATTAATGAAAATAAATAACAATATTAAAAATATTAAATCAAAGTCATACATTTATTTAAAAAAAAGATCAAATAAATAAAGTAAAATGTATTGAATTGTAAAAAAATATACATAAATAATAATTACTGATTCATTCTCTTAAATTCACAGCAGCATCACTAGCATCGTCATTGTCATCGTCGTCTGCAGTAGTTGTAGGAGACGAAGAACCTAAAGGAACATATGGCTCTTGCAGGGGGACAGTCGAGAACTGAATATTTAGATAGATCTCAGTCAACATCCACTGCATAATCTTATGGCTCTCATACAACTGTACATTTCACTCATATTGTCGTTGTAAGTACTGCTCTATGTGTGGGTCAACAAGAGCTGACGAACTGCTGTCAGATTGTGAATCAGAAGATGAAGAAGTGCTAGCGCTAGAAACAATCCTGCGCAGGAGTGTAGGGCCTACGCCAATCTTATGTCCTCTACGTGTACCTAAGACGTGCTCCATAATGTCTTTCTCATCTACAGATATTAGAGCAGATGATCTAGATGCCGACTGTGTCCTTTGGGTTTCCATCACATGCTACACATAAAAAGGTAAATACATGTTATAACTACATGATTTAATTTGAATAATAAATTATAATATTAAAAAAAACCTTACAAATGTTTGCTAGGCTTGGGGGTTAACCCAAGTATCTTGATGACGATGCATGTCACTTTAATTATCTATGGCAGACATCAGTTGTTGGGTCCCCATTTTAGCCTGTCCAATAATTTAAATGTGTTAGTATAGTATTATTCTATTACCAAACTTAAGTTTACATATGATAAGGCGCATTTGCCATATATTTCTTATCGGTATTTTGTTAGTTTTTCCAAGTTTATATTTGGTATTTTAGTATGTTTTATTCACAATTGAATAGGTAGGTGATTCAAGCATTTGGGAGTGTTTCTAAAGTTAAAAGATCAAATTGCGGCGAGTTCCGTTTCGGCTGTGGCGAGAAAAGCACCCGAGGAGTGTTTTGTGCGAAACCAATCTCGCCACAGCGAGATCTTTTTCCGCTGCAGCGAGTTTCGCGTAAAGTTTCGACGAATTTTGAAGTCTTAAACTCACAGCGGCGAGTTCCTTTTCCGCTGCGGTAAGTTGCGATTGATTTGTCACGTGTTTTAAGACTTTTTAGGTCGGTACTTCTCATATAAATAGCAAAGTTTCAATCTAAGAGGGGACTTTTGACAGAGGAAAGAACCTTAGAGAGCTTAGAGGTCATTCTAGCGTAAAAGAGGTGGATTTGGAAATTAAAGACTGCTTCTCAAGAGTTTTCATCTTTTAATTCCTTTATTTCTCTTTATTATTGATATGATGAACACCATGGCTGTTTTTATATTGAACATGCCTGGCTAATTTCTTAGTTAGGGATTTGATGTAGTCTAGCCAGATACTATGTTTTGAGTGCCAATTTCATTTATTTAAATTTTTCATTCAGTTTATTTGTTCTATTTTGTTCTTAATGCTTCTAAATTTTGATCAACTTTTAGATGATATTGATTTTGATATTTAGCGCCTGGGAGGGGAAATATTGAATTGAAACATGGATAGAACAACTTAGACTAATTAATTGGTTGGGAAACAGTTAATTGCTTTAGAAACCATTCAAGAGAATCAAGTTCTAAAAGGATTTCTATTTCTTAGTTTTGGTGCAGGAATGTGGAAATTAGGAATTAGGAATACATTTGATTTAGCGCTCGGAAGAGGGAATTAAATACATTATGATTTTTGGTTTATAAACTAGGAAGATAAATTGGTGTTTGGCATGAAAAGCATAGTTGAAGGTTAGGTGAAATCAAATCTCTAGTGTTTAATCATATTGGTTCTCTTGCAGATTGTCATTCATTGCTCTATTTCGTTAATTGTTTATTTTTAATTGTTTATTTAACTTTATAATTCAATTTAATCAGTTCCAAATAAAGTTGATATCTCTAATATTACAGTAATTAATAGGATTTAAATATTTTTCCCTATAGATTCGACAACCCTTCTCATGATTACACTATTAAAACTTGACACCGTTCACTTGCGGTTTTGCATACTTAAAAAAAAATATCGCAACAACATAAAATAGAAAATTAATGAAATCTTACTAACCTTCTTCTGACAATGTTGGGCAATTGATATGCGAACATGTAAGCTGGACCATTTCTGATTGCTGCGATTGCCTTTGTTTGCCTTTGACTTTTTCTATTTATAATTATAGTCAGCATTAGTAAAAATGAAATGATTATATATAATCAATTACCACCTCAATAGTTGTACAATTACCTGAAACTTGTCAGACATAAACCTTTCACAACAGGAACCCCAGTGATCTTGATTCCTGAGGTTAGTAGAGGGTGGTGGCTCTAACTGTCTTTTCATTTGCTGCCCTTCCAAGAGCTTTAAAGTGGCTGTGGAGGTTGCTCTTCCAATCTTTATAACATTTGAAAGCATCCCTATCAACTATAGAACGGAGAATACCATCTTTGTAGTTATAATCGAGATTAAACCAATCCTACAATACAATAAAAACACCTTATTGATTTTATTATGAAAAAATTTTGAAAAAAAGTTAATAACAGTGAAGTAAAATAATACCAGTATGTGCTCCTGAATTTCCCTGTTGTGACGGGTGTCAACATCTTTTCAAGTATTATAATATGGCTCACATATATCCCTAGTGTGAATACTAATTGCACTATCAAACCAGAGAGTATACTTGCCAAGTGCCTTCCAAGTACCTCTATCCTCATCAAACTTTATGATGATCTTTCCGTTCTTTGCCACCTTATTTATGATCTCATGACCTTTTGCCTTCCTTCGACCTCCACGTTGTCGAGGTATAGTGCCCGCGGCTGTGAACACAAATCACTAGCAATTTGAGTATAATGTTCCCTAATTATACAGTAATGATTTGATAATTTTAATAAAATTATAATTATGTAATCGTAACATACCCAACCCACAGTGTGATGGTAATCTAAAAGGGCCAGGTAAAGGCTACGTTCCCCCTGAAGAGCTAGCTGACATCGCAACTAGAGCAAACATATCAACCTATTAACAAATTAAATTTAGTTAAATAACAAACTTGAATCTATACTTTGTGTATACTAATATTTGTTTTTGAGACTAAAAAGAAGTATTAAGAAAAGCTACAATCAACCATTGCAATACATATTTTTTATTTATCACCACTACTTATGTTGTGAATATCGTCACCCTCATCAATGTCATCATCATCTTCAGAATCGATGAATTCTTCTTATTCGTACTCTTCTAAAGTTTCATTATCCTCTCCTAGCATATCAAAGTCAGTCTCTAAAGTGGGGGAGTTGTCTTTAAAGATTACCTCAATGTCAGATGTGACAACATTAGATGTTATATCCGGTCGATTACACGCCAATGTGTCAATATCAGATAGTTCCACAACTAAGTCAATATTTAAAGAGTCAGTATATTGAACAACCGTCATATCGTCTGCATTTGCTTCTGGCATATCCCATATATGCCGATGTCCAAAGTGTTCAATAACTTTCCAGTTTGGCTCGTTGAACAAATCATCCACATAAAAAACTTGCTCTGCTTGAAATGCAAGAGTAAATGGTTAATTCTCATACCACGAGTCCTTAACAAAAATGCTTATTTTGTTCTTGTATTGTTGAACATTCTTTTTTTTTTGAACGAGTGTCAAACCACTTACACTTAAAAAGAATAACAGAATTGTCGTTTATGTAACATAATTCATAAATCTCCTCCAAGACTCCGTAATATGTTTAGTCCTTTAGTCCATGAACAAAAATACCACTATCATGCGTAATTCGATTGATATCTCAATTGTATGTTATATACTTGACTCCATTCACCATATACCTTGAGTAGCTTTTAATAAATATGGTTGACCTAGAAGACAATAAAACCAATTGTGTGATTACCTCTTGTGCATTATGATTTTTAAGATTTGACACCTAGTTGAAGTACCAAAAAAATATTAGAAAAAAAGGTTAGCCAAACTATCTAGATATTCAATTTATTATGTACAAAATTGTAAGATAAAGGTATATCTTATTCTGAAACCATCTTGGAAATTCCCTAGATTGAATTTCGTCCATTGATCCAATACGACCGCTTTCTTCTAGCTCTTTCTTGTGCTCACTGTTTATTAGGAATTTTAGTGAGCAATATAATTATATTTAAGACAACTACATAATGAAATTTAGAGTAATATATACTCGATGTAATGTTGAATTTCGGAACAATTCTGTGATATGTGCCACTCAACTTTATTTCGCAAATTATTGTCTAATGTGATTGGAATCATCTTCCCAATTAGACAATACTGATTTTTAAAGACAGAAATCTTGTTAACGTTACCATCTTCGTCCTCTACCCAATTTCTCTTTAATCTATTAAATCTCGTCTCAATACCACTAAAATATATTGAACAAAATGTCAAAACTTCATTGACAATATATGCCTCGGCAATTGATCCCTCTGGGCGTGCACGATTTCTGACATGTTTCTTCAGTGATGCAAGGAAGCGTTCAAACAAATACATATACCTTAAATGCGTAGGTCCTCCACGAATGGCATCTTTTGGAAAGTGCACGACTAAATGGACCATAATATCAAAAAATACTGGAGGAAAAATTGTTTCTAACTTGCACAAAATTAGTATAATATCCAGCTGGGCTTTCTCCAAATCACTTATTCTTAATGTCCTCGAATATATCAATTGAAAAAAATTACTTAATTCTGTTATTACATCAACGATCTCTTTTTCCATGAATGGTCGAATATCAATTAGTAATAATCGCTGCATAATGACATGATAGTCATGTGATTTTAACTCAGTAATCTTATTGGTCCCCTCGATGACTTTTTTCTTAAGATTTGAAGCAAACTCATCTGAAAACCTTACTGACTTTAAAAATGCATAAAATTTTCCGACATCATCTAAGGTTAATGTGTACACCGCATGTGGTTTCATCAAATGGTCACCTTCCTTATACAAATGCAGCTCCTTACGTACTCCCATGTTTTGTAAGTTGATCCTCGCCTTGTCAGTATCCTTAATTTTTCTATCAATGTTCAAGATTATGCCCAACAAGTTGTCATACATATTTTTCTCAATATGCATTACATCTAAATGGTAGCGTATTGACAACGAGGTCCAGTAAGGTAATTCCCAAAAGATACTCTTCTTCATCCAATTAAGCTCTGTCGGATGTCTCTTCTGTTTCTTACCTCCATATTTTTCTTGTTTTACTAGGTAATTTGAACCCAACCTGATCTAACTAAGCTAATATTTTCTGGATGGATTTTCGAGGCGGAAGAGGTCGCCATTCAACTTTACCATCAATCTTTTTGTTATTTCTCAATCTATGATTAAGTGTAAGCCATTGCCGATGCCCAACAAACAAGTTTTACTCGTTATCCGCTTATATGGGGTTCCATCATTATAGGGTGGACATGCTAAATACCCTTAACCACTCCAATCAGATAAACTTCTACGGGCAAGGAACCCATTCATTGTCATCAACAACACAGCCCGCACCTGAAACCACGTATTCGAGGTAGCGTCTCGCACAATAACCCCTTCATCCTACATTTTTTTTAACTCATCTACCAGAGGCCTCAAGAATACATCCATGTCCTTTCCAGGAGCATTTGGACCAAGTATCAACAATGTTAACATCTTGTATGGGTCTTTGGTGAATAACAACAAAGGTAAATTATAAGCAATCATAACCACTGGTCACATACTATATGATAGACTCATATTTCCAAATAGATTAAACCCATCAACAGCTAACCCTAATCGGGCATTTCTCAGTTCACGTGCAAAGTTAGGATGCTTTTCATCTAGCTCTTTTCACTATTTACCATCAATTGAATGCTGCATTACGTCCTCATCCTTTGATCACCTACGTACATGCCATGTCATCTCTTTAACAGTGTGTCAAGAAGTATACAACAATCGATCCTTTAAAGGGAAATAACAAAGTATTTTCCACGGCACTTTCTTTCCCTTTTTACTCTTCAATCGACTTGTACTACAGACTAACATGATTCTCAATCAGCATTCTCCTTCCAAAATAGAGCACAATTGTACTTACAAACATAAATTGTTTTATAGCTCAATCCTAGTTTACTCAGTAGTTTCTTCAACTAGCAATAAGAAGTAGGTAACTTGTTCCCATCTAGAAAAACATCTTTCAAAAGTTTCAATGTCGCATCTGTACACTCATTAGGCCACTTGTACAACACCTTTAAATGCATCAGTTTTACTAAAAAATTCAAAGATGAATACTTAGTGCAACTCGGATACAATCCCACTTGTAGCTCAGCTAATAGAACCTTGAAATCATCATGCTGCCTATCCTTTATACCTACTTCTGTCTCACTTAACATATCATCATTTTTATCACTCCCAGCAACATCATTTATTACTACAAACATCTCGTGAACTAATTCACTGACAATTGAGTCTGTATGTGATATCGGGTCAACTTTACCATGGTGAATCCATTTAGTGTACGTTGTATCAAAGCTAAATCGATGTACGTGCACCCTAACTGTTTCTACTGGCATCATTTCATGATTTCTACACCTGATGCAAGGACAATTGATGTATCCGACGGAGTTTGTATAATTCTTTGTGATCTCGATAAAAAAAACACAATCCATCCCAAAACTCATTAGACAATCAATTCCTTATAAATATATATCCAACTCTTATCCATTGCCATTTTAGCTATAGACACAATAATATACACAATCATTAAACTCAAGCATGTAATGTATGTATGCATGCATATGCAATTCAACACACCACCTTTACTCCAAACCTACAAGGTAAGGCCCTATCCCATTTAGTATTGTAATCTACACATTGTGTCACTCATCTCACAATGCTCCTTTTTTGTAGAAATTTCGACAGCATCTCCCTGTAGTTCTCCTAAGTGTGATATTATATGCACACTCAAAGAACAAAGGAAGATGTACTGAAACATCTACCAAAGGCGCAAGTGAAATATAATGACAAACACATAAACTATAATACTAAACTGTCCAAATAGGACATTTCAAGCATCGATCACTACATACCAATCCTTGAACGGGTCTAAAGGTAATTCATAAATGTAAATGTAAAATGCAAATCAACAAATCGTACCCACGTATAAAATTTGTAGCTACTATTTTTGTAACTTTAAAGTTATAAATTACTACATAGAGAACAAAAAACTATATGTTTAATTTTATATAAATTTATGATGTTTTACAAAAATATATTAATTTTTTTTCTAAATGCATTTTTAGTTTTACATTTTTTTTTCCTTTAAATATATTTCAAGATTAATATTATTTTTTTATTTTATAAACATATGTTTTATAAATGCTTATTATTCGTTTATTTAAATTTTTATTAACAAGTTTTTTCTAATATTTATTACAAAAATTCACGTTCTTTAATTTTTTACATTATATCAATTTATTAATTATATTTTATTAAATTAAATATTATTATAATTAAGTATGTATTTATAATTATTTGTATGTTTATTTATGTGATTTTACATAATTATTATTATAACGGAAGATATATATATCATTAAATTTTAATTTATTCAATTTTTATTCGTATATTATGATCAAAATATTATTAATTTTAAGTTATTACCAATTTTTATTATTTGCCTAGACATTTCAAATTTTTTTTATAATTATAAATTACGATCAAATTTTTTTTTTTTTAACCAATCTTAATTTTTATCTATTTTATCTAATCAAATTTAACATCAATTTAACAAATTAATTTTTTAATATATATTCTCTAATAACAATTAATCATTTGATATACATCAATTTAACATTAACAAACAACTAAACTAAAATCCAACAACACACTACAATAATACACCATCACAATATACATATTAATCTTTATATAACCAACCACAACAAATAATTCAATATCAACATCAATAAAACATAATTTCATTAAAAAACAAAAAAATTAAAACTTACAAAAATCCAAACCCATTAACAACGAGGGTTGGAAGCGGCCACGACAACAAATGCTCGCAAGGAGGCAGTGGCGACCGGCAGCAATCGGAGAGGTGGCGGTAGCGGTTGTGAGGCGTGGCCAAACAAGAGAAAAAAGAGAAAAAATGGGAGAAAGGTTGGAAGATTTAAGGGAGAGGGGTTGGGAGAGATAGTTTTAGGTTGAAGAGAGAGAAAACGATTAGTTTTTTAGCCGGAAAATATAGAGAGGCCGGCGACAAGCAGAGAAACACGCGAAAATGGAGGAAGAACACTGGTGAAAAATGAGGAAGAAGATTTGAGGGAGAGAGGTTGGGAGAGACGGTTTTGGGTCAAAGAGAGAGAAAATGACTGGTTTTTGGCTGAAAAATACAGAGAGGCCGGCGATAGGCAAAGAAACGCATGAAAATGGAGGAAGAACAATAGCCAAAAATGAGGAAGAAAGCTCGGACAGAAAATTTATAAACAGTTTTTAATGTCATCGCAAAAAAAAGAAGAATGTCATTGCAAATACTAGTCAAAATGATGTCGTTTTGTGCGGTTTATTAAATGTACTAAAGGAATATTCCACAAATGTTCTGGAATAATTAAGGAAATATTTTTTACGACGAATATTTTTTACATGTTGTCGTAAATACTGTCAAAAAACCGCCAAAAATTCTATCAATTTTTCATCAAAATTTGAATTCCCATATTAAAAATAAACAATAAATTTCCAATAGTTGGTTGATTACAGTTGTAAACGATTGGTATTGTGATGACAAGTTGTTAAAAATATTTATAATATGTCATCGTAAATAATGGTCAAAATGATGTCGTTTTGTACAGTTCATTAAATGTTTACAAGGAATATTCTACGATTGTTCTAGAACAATTAAAGAAAAAATATTTGCGACGACTTTTGTATATGTCGTTGCAAATACTGTCGAAAAACTGTCAAAAATTCCATTATTTTTTCGTCAAAATTTGGTTTCCCATATTTTTTACGTCAAAAGGAACAATAAATTCCCAACAGTTCATTGAAAACAGCTGTAAACTATTGGTATTTGCGATGATATTTCATCGCAAATATTAGCAATATGTCATCGCAAAAATAAAATAATAAATACTCATCCATTTGTTGCTATAGTTGTAATCCATTATGGGTATTTGCGACGATATGTCGTCACAAATATCTATTTATTTTTATCAGAATTTACTATCTTATTTATTACTCATTTATTTTTGTCATAATTTACTATATTATTTATTTACAATGGTATGTCATCAAAAATAAGTTTGAATTTGAGGGAAATATTTTGCACCAATAATTTTTTTATTAGGAAATTATCTGAACTTTTTTACAATGACATGTCATTGTAAATAATAATTATTTATGATGATATGTAGTCATATTAACTTATAACGATACATTTTTTTTATATTAATTCTTTAAATTGAGATGATATTTTATCAGTAAACATAAATTATTAACGATGATAAATATCGTTTTAAATAATGTTGTTGTAAAAAACGTTGTAGTGTTGTTAGAAACAAATTAAGACAATATTATTAATAATAATTGAAGCATAATGATTTTCAACCCTGAGCGGACAACACAAAATAAATCATAAATGCGATGGTGACTTGTGTACAGATACAACGTGATTGACGAGTTATGTATCCAGTGGTAAGTTTGTTTACTCAGAAAGATCGTGTAGATATACGATTTTTCCATGCCTGTCTATATATATCCATGCATGTTCCTTAGTATTTGTCCAATGCATCCGTCCAAAGTTGTACGAGTGGCATCAATAGATAACACAAATACTTGGTCAGCGAATGCCAAAGGCTAGTATTGAAGTTATACATATATATATATATATATGTATGTTTGGTACGATGATGGTAGCATGATATATATACTCATATACTGTAACGCCACAAATAAGTCACGCATTAATGGTCTAATAGGAAATTATTGAATATTTGAATAATGGTGTTAGAAGTTCCAGAGGCATTTTAGTGATTTACTTATATGTTTTTTTAATTATATCTAATTAGTTAGTTAGTTAGTTGTGATCAAAAGATATGGTAGGTTGCAAATTTCGTGATCAACATCTATATGTTTAAAAGTATTTTTAATATATCAGCTTTAATATAAATGTTAATGTTAATAGTATATTTGTTACAAAAATAAATGTGAAATAAGCATTGTTAAGATGCTTCTAATTTACTTTGTGCTTGCGTAATGCTATTTTTACTATATATATGCATTTTCATCGTTATTAAGTTTTGAAATTCGTAATTATAGTGTGGATAAGATAGTCCAAAATAAGACTATGTTAGGGCGTCTACAGAAGATTGAAAGGCTTTGGCACGCCAATGGTGATGGAATGCAACGCTTCCAAGGAGTGGCTGGTGTTTGCCATGGAGAATGACCGGATAATCTTTGTTGCAGAAACTAAAGCGAGCAAGTTGGCTTTTCTTTTTCTTTTCTTTTCTTTTTTTTTTTTTTTTTTCCTTCTTTCGCGAATAAAAGTCCAGAAAAAGACGATTAGCATTAGCATGTCTCCTTTTGGCATTATCAAGTGGGTTCTTCAGATACTGACAAAAATAGGTGATGGCCCACGGCCATGCCCTATTCGTAGGAGCTATGATCGTCCCAGTTTTATAAAATGTGCTTATATATACGTGGGTGAGTTCCTAAAAACTCAAAATGGAATACCAGACTAACAGAAAAGAAAATAAACTCTTACATTTAAAACTCTTAAAAGAGCTAGCTAGCACTTAAACCTTTTGATTACTGCCTACCATGATAATCGATAAAGGTCATTACACTTGGCGTGGCTCATGCCTTTGCTAGGTTTGGGATGTCCTCGAGCTCTTTTGTGGTTTGGACTGATTTTATCCCTGGCTAATTATCCATCTTCGTCCTTGTAGATTTGCTTTTTGTCTAATGATATTTCAGCAAGTTTCATTCAAATAAATCAGTACTTAAAAATTTTTAAATGACAAAATGGGTAGTTAAATGAAAAGGTCAAGAGTCAAGAAATAAAGAAATCAATAAATCGTAATTCATTGTCAAATCTTAACATATGCGTCCATTTGAGGAGGTTCTAAAAGCGTATTTTAAAGATAGGAGAAAAGTGAGTTTTAAAACATGTATTTTGGAGGGAAAAAAATTATTTAGAGTAAAAAAATATAAAATCTTAAAAATTTTTTGAAAGAAAATTATCAAAATATATAGATTTTATTTTATTTCTCTTGAAATTTTATATAATTAAAAAAATTAGACATATATACATAAAGTTATAGACTTTTAAAATTTGAATTTAATATAAAATTTTAAATATATAAATAATAAAAAATAATTATGATATAAAAAACTAAAAAAAGTGTCTAAAATTTATTTTCAAAACACCCTAAACACCTTCATAGGCTAACAATTTTGGAATAAAGTTGATTTTGATTTTTTTTTTATGGATGAATAATTAGAAAAAAAAGTAATATTTTATTACGTGTGCATTGTTGATTTGACAATAAAAAAATAAGAGATTAAATATTTAGAGTTTATTTTGGAGAGGTGTTCGAGATATATTTTAAAAGTAAATGAAAAGTAAGTTTTAAAAAATATATTTAGAGAAAAAATTATTTAGAGTAAGAAAATATAAAATTTTAAAAATTTATTTGAGAAAAATTATTAATATAAATCTTATTTTATTTTTATTAAAATTTTATGTAATTTAAATAAAAATTTTATTTGAATTTGTATATTTATATTCATTAAATTTGTTATTAAACTTAATATTGTATTGAAAGTATATTTTCTTTTTTTAATCTAAATGCAAAATTTGATATAAGCTCATCAATTTGCCACTTCATTAAATATGTTGCTTATGGTTTAATATTTTAGCCCTTAGGTTTTGTTTGGTATGCCAAAAAGAAAATAAGGTAAACATATATATATAACCTACATGAGAAAAATGGAGGGTTAGGGAACGTATGATTTCCCTATTTTAATCCCTCAATACTGAGATTCCTTAGCTTGCTAGTAAGTTCTAGATTCGATTTTTAGTTTATTATTTATCCTACAATTTTCAGTTGCTATCAACCAATAACAATATTGTAATCGAGTACATATATTCTACTGACTACGTTGTCAGCATATTTATCGCACACACAGCCCTATATGCTTGCATCACACTATAGGTCTATGTGTATACGCTCGCGCACACACGAAAAGCATCTGGTGCATGCAGTTGAGACTAGTAGGGTTCTGATCAGTCATGGTATTGGCCTAGCTAGCTATATATATATATCTATATATACATATATATAGAGAGAGAGAGAGAGAGAGAGAGAGAGCCATTTTGTGACATGTAGTGCCAGCTGCTTAAAAAAACAAAAATGCCTATCCATGGGGTGTTTGATTGTGATTTTGAAGAATTTTTTTAAAATTATTTAAAAGAGGATATGTTTGAAAAAAAAAAGGTTTATGTTATAAAAAAATAATAAAATTTTAAAAAATATATTAATATAAATATTGTTTTATTTTTTTTTAAATTTTATATAATTTAAAAAAAATCATCTCTTTTAAATTTCTATACGTAAAATTATAAATTTTTAATACTTTATTTGGATGAGAGATTTTTTTTTAGAAAATGAAAAATTTTTAGATATGAAAAATAAAAAATTATTTGAATTTTTTTTTTAAAATTGAAAAGTTGTTTGATTGAGTGAAAACTTTTTATGTTTATAGAGTTTTTTTCTATTTTTCAAAAATGAAAAATTTTAGATATTCTGATACAAAAATTTAAGAAAGTCCATTTTTCTTATGATGAAAAATTTTTTATTTTTTAAAATTAGATGTGTCAAACAAACTGAGGATTAAAGTTAGAGTTTACTATAATATTTTAAAAATATAAATAATAAAAAATTATGATAAGATAGAAAAAATTATTTTAGAGGTTTTTTTTTTATCCCAAAACACCCTTAAATTATTATAAGTAGAATTTGAATTTTTACATTAAAATGACATAATGAATCTAAAGGTGTTTGCAAGAGAAAAAAAATGTAATATAGATTTATAAATAAAAAAGATAAAATTTAGATTTAAATTTGATCCGATTGAAGAATTTAAGTTCAAAAAGTAATCCAAAAGAGCTTTTTACATTAACATAACATCAACGATAAAGTGTGTGTTTTTTTTTTTTGGGTGGTTAGGGGTCAAAAAATATATTCAAAATATATTTTTTATTATATCATTATTTTTTATTTTTTATATATTTAAAATAATACAATAAATTTTAAAATTTAAAAATTCCTAATTTTACATATACAATTTCAAATAAGATGATTTTTTTAAATTACATAAATTATAAAATATCAAGAGTAATGAAACGATATTTTTTCTAAAAAAAATTTTAAAATTTTATATTTTTTCATTTCAAATAGTTTTTTATCCAAACATATCTTACAAAATAATTTTTTTCCTACCAAAAAAAAAATGTCTTTAAAAACACAATCAAATAGACCCTTAATATCGAATGACCAAAACCGTATCAAAATAAAATTTATAAGAGTTCGATATAGATGGAAAACGATTCATATCCTACTAACAGGTTTTTTTTTTTTTTTCTTATATTCATATTCTACTAATACGTTTATTTGATTTTATTTTTTATTCTAGCATATAATTCTCAAAACTTATAAATGAATAGGGTGACATGAAAGCACGTACAATAAAAGAGTGGCTATATATATATATATATAGGGCCTTAATGGTGTGAAGCATCGTGTTAGTTGGCCATCTTGTCAAAATCATGCCCACAGTCGATCGGTAACCATCACCAGCCACTTATTCTTAAAAAATGAAATAAAATAAAATAACCTATCGGCAGCCACATTATCCACATGATCTTGACTTGGATCTGTAATTAATTAGTTTAATTAATATAAGTTCCCTTGATAGATCTCTATCTTACAAGTTGCCCAAATCTATGCGATCACATAAAATTGCCCCTCTTGATTATTATCTCCTTTTAAAAAAAAAAAAATGTTTTATGATTACTTGGTTGTTGTCCATAGTTTGTGTGTGTTGTTTTCCTTTATTTTTATTTTTATTTTTAATATGGTTGTTTCTACGAATAAACAAAAAGTCAGAAGTTTTTATCCTTTCCATGTCATAATTCAATTTACATACGGATACTTACTTTTGTGTGTGTGTGTGTGTTTTTTTTTTTTTTCCTTTGTCACTATTTGGTTTTAAACTGAGTCCATGTATATATGTCGGTTTTAATCTTGTGGGTTTAATTAGAAAAATCATGTGATCCATATATGTATATATATTGAATTTTTTATAAAGTCTCAATATCTTTAGCTAAGATATTTTGTTCATTGTGACTCAATTTTTACGTAACATACTGTACAACAGGTGAAAGAATTCAATGAGTGGAATTAGCTGCCACTATAAATTAGGCTAGGTATATTTGGTACTTTTGCTTTCTGAATTAATTCACACAATTTGGTAAGTTTGGTTCTAAATTTTTAACTTTAGTAAATTATTCTTTTTTTTTTAGGAACTTTATTAAATTATTCTCTGAATTTAATAAAGTGTTATGGTGTGTTCAAATCGATGATGACAATAAAGATGGATAAAAATTCTTTGTTATATATCATGGGAGCTCCTTTAGACGATAATGGAGCATGACATATCACGTATACGAAGGAATTTCTTCCCTTTGTTTTTTAATTGATTTAAGGACCTTTATAACTTTTCTTTAATAATTATTTGAGAATAACTTACCAAATTAATTTGAAATTACTTTCCATTTTGTTTGTTTTCCACAACTATATTCAAATTCAACCGTACCTGTTAGGTTTTTCAATGTTGATATTTATGACAATCATATTTAGAAAAAATCAAAAACAAAATCTGTTAGTCAGAAAAATATTTAATCAGTTTTTTCTTTTTATGTTACATAATATGTTGCAATATGAGTTTGTTTAGGCAGGTTATGTTTTAATCAAGTTTCAACTGACATGGTAAGCTACTATCGTGGATATACTCAAAGAATGAGGATTTTGACTGATTTTAAAGATTGAATCAATTTTGAAGATAATCTTGGAAGACTTGGTGTAAATTTTGAAGAATCTATTTGGGAAATTTGAAAAACGAATTTGACGGAGTTAGTTGAGTGATTTGTGGCTGCATAAGTCAAAGATAATGGTGGAATTTGAATTTTAAAAAAAAAAATCCTAACTTAAGTAAGATTTTCAGTTTTATTTGAGTTAGGATTCCTTCCCCAAATTAGAGAAAACGAATTTCTTAATATTTAAGCTTATCTATTGAAAATTTGGTAAAGATATTTACAGAGATTTGAAATTGCACAATTTTAACTGAAATCTGGAAGATTTGAAATTCGAAGGATTTCACAATATGTTGCAACAGGCCGAGAAACACGTTGAAATTTGAATACTTTACAAGTTCGCGATTGACTTAGATTTTTGAGGGTTGCGTATTTAAGTCCCAACTCAATGAATGGTAGAGATACGGAGCACGAGCACAGATTTACTAAAGCATATTTTGAGACTATTGAAACTGTTGTATGTTTTATCTTTCGGGAGAGATATTTAATATCTTCGGGAGAAGAAAAAAGCAGTTGAAGGGATTTCAACGTATGATAGCAAGAGAATCTTGCTGAATGAGTTCATTAACTGGATTTTAAGACGGTCGGCGACAATAATAAGAGAGAGTTTTTAGATTACATAAGTCTATTAGAGCTTGTAATCGTTTTACAGTTAGTAAAGAATTCAACGTCTGGGCATGACCCTCAAGGAGTAAGAAAACCAAATCTTGTAAAAATTTACCTATCTCTTTTATTTACTTGATTTTGATAATTAATTAATTAGATTAATTCATTAAATCTGATAAATAAGTTAAAAGTAGATCTTATAGGACCCAAGATTTTTTTTTTAAAGCCGATCGGGTAAAATTCACATAATCTTATCTAAGCATAAGTAATCAAAATTAACCACTGCATGAGAAGCAAATCCCTTTCACAATCATGTGAAGATATTGTATTATACCGGTCCATATTCATATGAATGGGAAATGGGCTTGGATTGTGGTGTACTTTAATTAATTAATGATTTATTTGGTGTACGTATTGTATTTGTATTACGTTTAAATGCAATACATTGAATGTAATTTGTGTTTGAAGGAAAAGTATTAACATTGTATTTGAATGTAATGTGTGTTTAGGTGAAAAGTATTTAAATTGTATTTTAATAATAAATATACGATGTAATTGGTAAAAGTAGAAAAAAATATAGAAAAAGAGTATATAAGATGTAATTAATAAAAATAATAAAAAAATAGAATAATAAATAATAATTATATTAAATTTAAAATATAATGTAATTAATATTTAAATAAAATATTTTTATATTTAAAAAAATTATATTATATTTAAATATAATATAATTTAAATATATATACTAAATACATTACAAGTTTTTGATAAAAAAGCACAAATACTATGGGTCAGGATTTTACCAAACCTAATTAAGGGGACATTTGGTAAAAATATTTTATTTTAATTTTACTTAAATACAATATAATTTTACACCAAATACAAATTTTACAACAGTGCTACGAAAATAATTACTATTTAAAACATTTTTAAAACAATCACATCAACTTTTTAATTTTACTATTTATCTCTACTTTTATCAATCACATCAACTTTTAAACTCTAAAATACTTTTTATCCAAACACACATTTCATTCAAATACAAAATAAATATTTTTCAACTAAATACAATATTTAAAAAATAAATTTCATTTAAATATAATAAAAATATAATACGTTTACCAAACCTCTTCTAAATTTTTAATAATATTCAGATGTTTCAGATTCCAATGTATACAGTTCCGTTTTGGAAATGTTTTGATCCTAGAAAGAGAGAGGAGCTTAGCCATGGAGTGACGCATTTTTACATTTATATAT
Organism: Antiaris toxicaria; assembly: GCA_035233585.1. NCBI lineage: Eukaryota > Viridiplantae > Streptophyta > Magnoliopsida > Rosales > Moraceae > Antiaris > Antiaris toxicaria. Next base: position 9,028,770 of record CP141155.1, read on the forward strand.
TCTTATTTCTCCATCATATGTCTTTATCTAATGACTATAATATATATATAAATATAATTCTGTTTTATCTTTTTCTTTTGGTAGGAATTCTGTTATCTTTATATCTTCACCAATAAAGCAGCGTCATTATTATAGCAAATGATAGCCGAATGGTACTCTATTCATGTTGATTAAACCCAAAAGCCTTTTGCATAATCAAATTCTCTGGTTAAGCTTAGTCCACGTCTCTCTCTTTAGTACTTCTAGGTACTTTTGTCATGTATGCCATTAATGAAGAAGGATATATACATATATATATATACACAATTCTGAGTTTTTTTTTTTCCTTTGATAAGAAGGAATTCTGAGTAATCTAATCAAATGGAGAAATGTATAAAAAAGAGATTGACAAAAGAGAGAGAGAGAGAGAGAGAGAGAGAGAGAGATTGATAACAGAGGCCTGAATTGAACAATTAGACTGGAATTGGATTACGTAAATTTTCTTTTTATTAGAATTTAATTAAAATTAGGGTGCATTTGATGTAAGGATTAAAAATAAAATTTTTAAATTTTGAAACATGAGTAGTTATAAAAAAAAAAATTCCTTCTAAACGAAAATAAGAAAAAAATTTTCAATTAAAAAGAAAATAAGAAAAAAAATTTCAATTAAAAAAAAAAGATTCCAATCATGATATCAGAGGAAATATGGTGTTTGGTTAATGATATATTTCCACATAATACACCAATAAATTATCACTTCTCCTATTCACAAAGTCTTCGTTGAATTATATGCATTTCCTTCTATTTGTGCTCTTTTTCGTAATTTTCTTTTATAATAAGTATTATAATTTATTGGCGAGGCAGTAATATCGTTCTAGTTTAGGTGGTTGTGAATTAATACATTAGGGTGAATCTCTCACTAAATAATATCTTCAATTTCAACGACAACATGATAATTATTTATTTTGGGTTGGAAAATTAATTCCTTTGGATTTCAATTTATCATTGCCATAAATGGATCCAATTATATTCATAAAACACCTTGTCTGACTTACAATTTCCAACAGAAACATTATGAAATTTTGACCATATACATATAATACTCCAGATTTTTACAACTGTAAGTTTACTTATACTCTGTTTTTAGATGAGAGATTTTTTTTTTTAAAATAAAAAATTTTTAGATATGAAAAATAAAAAGTTATTTATAATTTTTTTTAAAGTGAAAAATTGTGAGAGCTTTTTTTTTATTTTTCAAAAATAAAAAATTTTAGATGTTTAAATATAAAAATTTAAGAAGGTCTATTTTTTTAAAATGAAAATTTTTTTATTTTTTAAATTTGAAGTGATCAAACAAACATAATATTATTAATTTCACCTAACTATCTAAATTTAGTTTTTAAAAGAGTGAATACATAAAAATATCTTCAAATAGAAAAGACAAACCGTATTGTAAAAATATATTTATTTATTACATAATTGAATAAAATGCATACAATTCATTGGAGTGTAATAAAAAACGTTAAAAAAATGGCATAGGTTAAGATGGAATGAACGCGAATTTAAATCGATGCAGATAATCTTAAATATGATAAAATAATGAAAAATCATCAACTCTAAGATCTATAAAGATAAAGCAAATGTCTACTTAAACCAAAAAAAGGGGGGGAAAAAAAAACTAAGAGAAAAATGGGGTCATAAGAGAATATTGATTGAGAAAAACTCTGAAATTGAGTTTTTAGCCCAAATGCATTACTAGTAGATATTTTTTATTACATTAGACCGTTATAAAGAGATTAGACCGTTAAAAACAAATTGTTAAGGAGATAAGGTGGAAAAAATGCTTTTATATGGTAGGAAGTGTAAGCCGTCAATGTTCATTTCAAGCATTAAATTAAGATTAGAAATTTTAGCAGGCTTTTTTTTTTTTTTTTTTTCACTCTGAGAAAATTTTTAGCAGTTATAGAAAGGTTAACCAATTACACCATATTCTCCTTCATAACTTACCTTTAAAGCCTCTTCAGACGAGATAGAAACTGACAAATAAAATAAAATAAAATAAAATAAATGCAGCCAATTGAAAGGAAAAAAAAAAAAGGGAGGTTCTTTAATACGGTAAAAAATAACGCCTTATAATCCTTTAAATTTACGTGTTTTTTTTTTTTTGAAAGAACAAATTTACATGTATTCCAAACCCAATGATCAAAAGAAGCAAAAAAATTCATTAAATATTCAAAAAACACATACCAAATTTTTTTTTTAATTTATTGACTTATCTCTCAATTCAATTTTATATTATCACTAAAGTTTAAGAATTTGACCACGACACACATTCTTAAAATATTTAAACAAGTTAAACAATCAATTAGACACATAGATTAGACAATAGAATTTAAATCTTGTTTTCAACCGTTACACCTGTAATAAATTTTATAAATTATAAGAACATATTTTTAAGGCCGGGTTTTTATACGGCACCTCTCTCATATATTACTTCTATTATGATTTGTGCTATAATATATTATGATTTGTGCTATAATATATTAATTATATGATTTAAATATAATATTTTTAATGATATTTCTTATTTATAGTAAATATATAAATAGTCACTTGCCCACAATATTCTAAATGAAAAGTCACATGTAATTGAACTATTTGTTATAAGTTTCCTTATAAAAAAATTACAAGTGTCGCACGCATGACAAAACATTTTTTATGTTTTTAATGTAATTTTGATCTGACATAACATTTAGTCCTTATTTTAAATAATGTTTTTCAGATATAATTTTGATTATTTAATTTCAAAACTTCTCTCTCTTACATTTTTAAAAACCTCAAATTTTAAAAATTTATATAACTTTTTTATTTCAAATTGAAATGAAAAAAATACACGCTATTTCTTTTCCAACAGTGTGCTTAGGGTGGATTTATTTTCCAAAACTTTACTATCACACATTTTTTTTAGGAAATGTTTAGGGAGTGTTTTGAAGATATATTTTAGATACTTTTTTTTTTTTTGCTGCACAATTATTTTTTATTATTTATATCTCCAAAACTCTATATTAAACTCAAACTTTCAAAGCTTATAGTTTTGCATATATAAGTCCAAATGAGATGATTTTTTTAAATAACATATAATTTTGAGAGAAATAAAACAAGATTCATATTGATTTTTTTTTGAATAAATTTTTAAGATTTTACATTTTTTTACTCTAAACAGTTTTTTCTCTCAAATATATTTTTCAAAACTCACTTTTCTTTAACCTCCAAAATACATTTTCAAAATCTTCCCAAATGGGCCTTAAATATTTAATCTTTTATTTTTTTTATTGTTAAATCAGCAATGGACACATCATAAAACATTACTTTTTTTTTTTCTAATTATTCTTCCATCAAACAAAAAAAACAAAAACAAAAACAACTTTTTTAAAATAGTGTTACCCTAGGAGGTGTTTTGGGGCGTTCTAAAGACACATTTTAAACACATTTTCTATCTTATAACCACATTTTCAAAACATTATACTAAACTCAAATTTTAAAACTCATCTCAACTTAAAAAAAAAAAATCCTCTAAAACTGTGCCCTCAAAATTCCTCCCAAATGAGTACTTAGAAGTTAGAAGCGTATAGTATTTACTAAGGGATGTTTAGGGGCGTTTTAGAGACATATTTTGAATATTTTCTTAGTATTTTTTTTACATCACAACCGCTTTTTACTATTTATATATCTAAAATTGTATATTAAACTCAAACTTTAAAGTTTATAACTTTCTATATATAAGTCAAAATGAGATAATTTTTTTAAAAATTACATATAATTTTGAAAAGAACAAAATAATATCTATACTGATAATTTTTTTAAATAAATTTTTAAGATTTTATATTTTTCATTCTAAATAATTTTTTTTCCCAATCACATTTTTTTAAAATTTATTTTTTTAATTCTAACTTCTAAAACTGAAAATCACATTTTCAAAACCCTAAATGAATCCTAAAAACTCATCAAGAAACAAAGAGAGGAGAGAGGGAAAAAAACCTAAGGGGGTGTTTGGTTAATGTTTTGGAGACATTCAAAACTAACTTTTTTTTTTTAAAACTTCATCACTTTTTACTATTTATATCTCTAAAACGTTATAATAAATTTCAAACTTTAAAAATTCACAACTTTATATATATAAATCCAAATGAGATAATTTTTTTTTAAATTATATAGAATTTCGATAAGAACGAAACAATATCTATATTGATATATTTTCTTAAAAAAAAATTTTAAAATTTTTTATTTTTTCAATCTAAACAGTTTTTTCTCCTAAACATATTTTTTAAAATAATTTTTTTAACTTAAAAATAATACCTCCAAGTATCTCTTCTAAACACTGAGAAATTTTTGTGTGGGTAACAGTAGATAGGAACACGTGCAGAAACGGCCGTGGGCAGTTTTGGTTCGCCCTTTGGCCGCAATCCCAAACGGCGACCCTGGATCGTATAGCCACAACGGTGTGGCCCACTTTTATTTTCTTTTTAATTTTTTTGGCCTTTCAATTAATTATTATTGTTTTTTCTATTTAATTTTTTTAAAGAGAAAAAAATAATTGTAAATTACGTGTATTACCCCTCTTTCTTTCCTTTTATTTTTTTTTTCCCTCTTATATTATTATTTTATTCATCACTCTCCGCACCAGCGAATATAACCAGAAACCAAAAGGGGAGAGAGAGAGAGAGAGAGAGAACATAGAGAGAGAAACTGAGCACAAAGAGGCGAAGCAGAAGAACAAGAAGCAGAAGAGGAAGAAGAAGAGCGAGTTTGCGCTTCGACTCATCTTCTTCTCATCCAATTCGTAAGCTTTTATTTTTCCGTCTGTTTCTCAGGAAAAAAGAGCTATTTTTTACGGTTAATTTTGTTTTGTTTTGTTTTGTTTTATTTTGTTTGTTTAATCTCGGTGGGAAGAAATGAAAATTGGAGTTGTTGAGATTGATTTTTTTGGGTGAAATTTGATCACGGATCTCTTTCTTCTTGTCCCTCTTTTTCATTTGAAGAATTGGAATTCTCGTTTCTAGATTTAATTGTAATTGTATTCACATTTTGATTTTTGGTGTGGTTTTCTCGCTGAATAATTCTCGATTATTTTTTGATTTTTGATTTTTTTTTTGGTTTGTCGATATTGGTTTCGAGGCGGAGATCTAATTTGGGTAATTTTTATTTCTTGAGCTAGATTTTTACTCTCTAATTTTTGAAGTTTGTGTTTTGAAGTTGGAATTTTCCATGTATTTCGTTTTTGTAGATGGGTTTCAAAAAATTTAGGGCTTATTGTATGTTGATGATCTATTATACATTGTTGCATGCACTGAGAAATTTGGATTGATCGAAATATTTTCGATTTTTTTGCCATATAGTAATTGTTCAAAGTTGATTTATTTATTTATTTTTGAATTATATTGCTTATTGCATGTGGAGTAATTTGGGGGGATTTGTACTTCCCATCTTGTTCTTTTCGGACTGAGTGTTGTTTTGCATTTTTTTTTAAATAAAATTTTTCAGTGGTTGGATCGGAAAATTCGAATAACATGTTGGAGGGCCCATCATATCTTGTATCAAGAGATTTGCCGAGCTCGTGTGAGCAGGAAAGCAAGTGGATATACAACACTTTTCGATTGATTGAGATCTCTAACTCGAAGAATAAGCGCAGATTGGAAGATGGAGAAGAGATCACATTGAGGAAGTCAAGCAAACTATCAGAGGATGCTGTTGATGAAGGGGAAGGATGTAGAGTTGTTCATGATGTTTCCCATGCCCGAGCTGAACAATCAACTGACCAGCATCGGGCAGGTGATGAGTCTGACCAATCTGATGACCCTCATCAGGGTGAGGATCAATCCGACGAGTCTGACCAATCAAGTGACCAGCATCAGGAAGAGGATGATTCCAATCAATCAGATGACGAGCATCAGGCAATGGATGACTCTGATCGATCAAATGATCAGCAGCAGGCAGGGGATTACTCTGATTATAGTTCGCTTATCCACCAACTTGGTAGGGACATTTCAATCAACTGTCTCCTACGTGTGCCAAGGTCTGATTATGGTTCAATTGGCTCCTTGAATAGGAATTTTCGTTCTCTGATTCGTGGAGGCGAGCTCTATCGGCTAAGGCGGCAAATGGGTATCGTGGAACATTGGGTTTACTTCTCCTGCAACCTTCTTGAATGGGAGGCATATGATCCAAATCACAACCGTTGGATGCATTTGCCGAGAATGACTTCAAATGACTGCTTCATGTGTTCGGACAAGGAGTCATTGGCTGTTGGTACAGAACTGCTTGTTTTTGGAAAGGAAATAACATCCCAAGTTATTTATAGATATAGCATTTTAACAAACACATGGTCATCTGGCATGAAAATGAACATGCCAAGGTGCTTATTTGGCTCTGCTAGTCTCGGGGAAATTGCGATTCTGGCTGGTGGTTGTGATCCATCTGGCAAAATCTTGAGCTCCGCTGAGCTTTATAACTCAGAAACTGGAACTTGGATGACTCTTCCAAGCATGAACAAAGCTAGAAAAATGTGCTCTGGGGTATTTATGGACAGGAAGTTTTACGTACTTGGTGGTATAGGAACAGGCAACCCAAAGATGCTTACATGTGGGGAAGTATATGATCTTGACACTGGAGTTTGGACTGAAATACCTGACATGTTCCCTGCACGAAATGCAGGGGCTGCTGCAGCTGAGGCACCTGCTGCAACGGAGGCACCTCCACTGGTTGCAGTTGTAAACAATACCTTGTATGCTGCAGATTATGCAGAAAAGGAGGTAAGGCAATACGACAAGAAGGGGAATGAATGGATCACCATCGGGAGATTGCCAGAGCGAGCAGTCTCAATGAATGGTTGGGGTTTAGCATTTAGAGCTTGTGGAGATCGGCTAATTGTTATTGGTGGGCCGAGGGCTTTGGGTGGAGGGATGATTGAGCTAAATTCTTGGGTCCCCAGTGAAGGGCCACCGCAATGGGACCTGCTTGCCAGAAGGCCATCTGGAAGCTTTGTGTATAATTGCACAGTGATGGGATGTTGAGCAGTGTCCAGTTTCATTGATGCCATTTGTGCCGTGTGGAGTCCTTTCTGAGTGGAATTGTGATCTTCGCTTTTCAAGGAGATGGGATTCTAGCTCATGGGTAATCTCTGCCTTCCTCTTACGGGAAAATTTCAGATTTTAATTTAGTCATAAATCACTTACAGAAGGAGGTCTGGAGGTTTAATTTCCTTCTCTCTCTTTTTTATTTTCCTTTTTATTTTACCTGTTGTGTTGCATCTTTCCGTTTTTAGTTACCATGAGAGCTTTTCAAAGGTTGGTATTATGTAGAACAGGCACAGGTGAATAAACTCAACTAGTGGTAAATGTTTTAGGTTGTGATGACTATCTCCATAAGTTCTATTGAAACATTTCAGTATTGTGTAATGGTTTACTTCAATCTTCATTCTGCCCCCTTATATTCATGCAAGTGATTTATTCAATCTTCAATTTCCAGCCCTTCCTGGACATGGAAGGAAAAGTCAGGGAAAAAATCATGAATGGTTCTTACCTTCCATTCAAGGTTTCATATGCACTGATACTGCCGTCTCAACAGGCAGCTCATTACCTTGGGCAGTTTGTACGCCTTTGATTATGCTGGACGGTTCAGAAATGCAAATTAGTCTCTCATTGTTCTCTTCCTCCCTCAACCGTTTCACTTTAGTTATTATCCCTTTTATAACCTGTACTTGTCAAGTAGAAGGGTCTTGAAAATGTTTAGATAGCCCATCACTGCCGGTCAAATTCTTTGTGGGCATTTTGTAAGTAGAGGTTTTATAACTCAAATCTTAAGCCTTAAAAATATGGATGTAACGTATTATTAGAGAGCAGAGCAAGGTCTAAAACTAAATAAATGCTATACCATTTTCTGGATTATATTTCTTAGAGCTGGAAAATAGGTCCATTCGAAGTTATGCATGTCTCTTGTTATATGCAGCTAACTAGATCCTGTCATTATTTGTGAAGCCTTCTGTTGTTTTTCATCGAATAGTCACTTTTCTTTAATTTTAGTTGTCCTAAAGTTGAAAATTTTCAAACTAATTGTTTCTTTATAACCTGGTCTAGTATCTCTGATGGGCATTTACAGAAGAGAACACTGGCTAAGTAAACTGTTAATTTTGCAACTAGCTTATTAGGCTACGTTTCTTGTTAAACCTTTTCGCGCTCCTACTAGTGAAACTTTTTATTAACTTATAAACAATGAGGCTTTTCAATGCCTGGCAGAGAGTAGTTGAGAACATTTAGCATAAGACAAGGCACATAAATATAAAAAAAGGCACCTATCTGCAACTTCGTGGACACTTTTTTGGGTCACAAAGACATTTTGCTAGGATGCAGTTATTTTCATGTTATTGATGATTATTTGATAATTACAATTATTTTAATTACTTGGGTAAAACAGCTCAGTGAGACAAAGGATTTGGGGGAAACTTGGATTTCTTTGTCTCTGCTGTAATATGTTGGTGGTTGAGAGAGTTGGATATGTTAGAACAAGTGAAATGAAATAATATTTTGTGCATATCAATGCTAAAGAAAAGGTGTAATAGAAGCATAAACTGAAAACGTATTACATTATATGACGGTATAAAATAGAGCCTGTTGATATTCGTATCCCGCCGTAGAATTCTCATTACAATAATTAACTAGTTGCCAAAGTCTATGCACCGGAAACAGGTTGAAGAGTTCGCAGTTTCTGAATTATTCATGAATTGATTCATCAATGCTCTAGTAAGTTGGTTTGTTGTTATTCTGACAAACGTTATTAGCAGTCTTTATGTTCATATTTCTTAGACATGAGTTTTTTAGCTGTGCCAGTTGTTGCTCGAGAGAGAGAGAGAGAGACGGTGGAATTATTGTGAAGGACGAGGAAATGTCAAAGGGACATTTGGTTTTTTTGTTCTTGTGGTGATGTTTCATGGTAATTGACAGGTTTCTCTGTTTTTAGACGGGTAATTCTGCCATCTTGATGAATTTACATTTTACTGTGTACTGATATGGTTGGTGGATTTGCTACAGCAAATATTTCGTCTTGATTCTGTTATTAATTTGAAGACCAGAAAAAGAGAGAGAGAGAGAGAGGAAAAAGGAATAGGGAAGCTAAAATACACCAGTCACTGTCACCATTGGATCTCCGAGAGAGGAAAAGGGAAGCTAAGCTCGTACGTGTTCTTAAAACGGTTACGGTTAAGAACTGGGTTCTACTAAAGGAAATGTATATATATATATATTTATATTTTATACACCGTGTTGGCGTGTTTTTAATCACCAATTTAATCGTAGGTGTCTTTGATGTATTAAAGCAGTGATTTTGGATTCTTAAGAATCTTAGAGAGAGAGTGGGTCCAACACAGAGGTAGAAGAAGAGAGATTGTGATCATTCAGTTTAAGGTTCGTTTGTTTGCGATATTTAAATATAATGTAATTTTTATCTAAATATAAAAATATTACATTTAAATATCAATTATATTAAAATTTAAATTCAATATATTTATTATTTATTATTTTATTTTTCTTATTAATCAAAGAACTTTTTTTTTTCGTTCTTTTTTTTTACTTTATTTTTAATACTTAATATTTAAAAACAATTCAAATACTTTTTATTTCAATAAATATTACATTTGAAAATAATATAAATTTTTTTAATTTAAATACATGTTAAATTTAATATATTATATTTAAATATAATATGAACATAAAACATAATATCATATCCAAACATCCTTTTAACCTTTAAACCAGCAAATAATCCCTTTCTTTTTTTTTTTTTTTTCCTTTTCTTTCTTTTTCTTCTTGCCTGGGTCAGGTTGGCTGGGTTACCACTGGATTGTTAATGGAAACATGGGTCAAATTCTTTTTCACCGTACCGTCTTTTGTTTTTACCACCAAAAGCTTGCCAATACTTTCCCATATTTAGTACTCGGGGGGTTCAGTGCCCTTCGGAGTTGGTCCTTTTAACCTGCAGTGAATAAGTCCTTGTTGGAGCCAACCAATCCAAACCAAAAAGGAAAACGAGGGGGGAGAGAGAGAGAGAGAGAGAGAGAGAGAGGGAGAGAGATAATAAAATGATAAAAAGAAGTACAAAAAATTGTACCTCTCATGGTAGAAATGGAATGTGTGACCTGCTTGAAATTTTTGCTCAGAGACCCCAGGAGGAACTGTTGCAGTGCTCACGTGGGTTGGGCATGCAAAGTTTGACCCTCCCATCAACGTTTGTCTGCGTTTTCTGCCTATTGGTACTTGGATTTATAGCCGTACCATCTGCTTTATTTTATAAAGCAAAAAAATGATTAAAGAAAGGGAATATACTTCACATTTTCTCCGAGAAAATGGCTGCTGCCCAGTACTCTATTTATACCTCTCATCATAAGTCTTCCGTTTGGAACGCTGATTGCAAGCAAAATCTAGTAATAAACTAACACTTGCCTTTAATAATGACTACTATTTGAATTCCCTCACTCTTTAATTAAAGTTTTAGTTAATGTCAGTTTTGGTTTAGAGTAGAATCATTATCCTTTTTCATCATTATTCTAGCTAACTACTTTAGAAATGTAAATTCACATATATTTTGGTGAAATAGCTATTGCATGAAAGTAGTTAATAGTTATATCTCAGTTTCCCCCCCCCCCCCCCCTCAACCAAACATAAAAATGACTAGTTTTGAGGAACTATCGTTTTACTTCAATAGATATTCCATCATATATTACTATAGTCTTGTACACAAATACTTCCCGGTTCTGTGCGGAGCCAATTCCGTATAGAAGTACATAAATCAAATAAAAATGTGAAGTTGGCTTTGAAAAAAATCCGTTGGATGTGCCATATAAACATAGATGCTGAAAGGTAAAAAAAAATGGTACTAATTAAAGAAAATTAGTAAATTATCACATGTCAAAAGGAATAAGATAAAAAGTCATCGGACCAAAATTCCAAGGTTATGTAGAGCAAATAAAGGCCCAAGGTGTTGAGATGATATCTAATATTCTTCGGCAGAAATAATCTTGTGTTTCATGGTTATAAGTCGAACCCCAAATAACATTTCTTTTGCCAAGAAAAGGAAAAAAAAAAGAAAAAAGAAAAGAGATACTCAAAAGAAGAAGAAGAAAAAAAGGGCCAACAACAAAAAAAAAAAAAAAAAAAAAAAAGGGAAGGAAAATCAAATCATGCAAAAGAGTGGAGAATGCCCTTTTGGGAATGGTGGTTTTTTAATTTGCCGTGTGCGACAAGTTGCTGCCATAATAGTCTCCACCAAAGAGTGGAAAAGGGACTAGTAGTCAAAGGCATCATATGCTACATTGACAAATGGTTGCCTAATTCATTGTGGGTTTCATTACCGTATAGATAATATGTTATAATAATGCCCTAGGCTTGGCATACTTCATGTGAATCCAGAGTGTAAAGCCTAATATTGTGCTAAATGTTGGTGGGTACTAGTACTACAGTTGGTTTATTGATGCATCCTCTCAAGAAAGTGTTGTTATTCATTGCCAAAATTAAAGTATCATTTTCTTTTTCCTCGCCAAAATTCATTGCATTTTCTTTTTATTATTAATAATTACATGTGGGATTGGTGGATCATAATCTAGTCTAGATGTTTTAATGCGCATACTAGTTCCAAACACAGTTTGTATTAAAAAAGAATATTTTGAAGATGTCAATATCAAAGATTGGAGTATCTTAAGTTCTTTAAATTAAACAACTAGGGATTTTGAGTTAAGCTAACTAAATAATATGAAAAAAAAGGACAAGTTTAATTATGACCTTAATTTTCCACTATTTTCACTAATATGCTAGAAAACAAAATTTAATAAGAGCACCTCAAGTATCGTTATAGGTGTCAATTGTTTATAAAGCTTTAAAGTGAGGCACTATTATGTTGGAAAACTTTTCATAGAATTCTCATCAGATAAGCATATACCGGTGAGAAATATCTATGTAAGTTCATGCATTTTTATTTGTGATTAAATTAGCAGGATTATAGATACTTTATTTTCTTTTATTCTAAGGAATCAACCGAATTTATAAAGATTAGTTACAAAAATCCCTCCCAAACTATGGGCTGTGTCTGAAGTTCTGATTTTTAATTCTGAAGTTTTTAAAAACTTTACTTATTCTCTCATTATACAAGAAAAACTACAATTGTGCCCCTTACTCAATAATGAAAATTTTCAATGTGAAATATGTAATTATTTCTCTACTCATAAAATACCATCTTTATTTATTTATTTATTTTTTACAGTGTCCTGATTGGAAAAAAATTCTTGACTTTGTCAGTGTTGGCGAAGTATAGTGATAAAAGAGACGAACAAAATATTGGGTAGAAGAGGTGTGATGGCCATGGATCAACCTCATAGAAGTTTCATTGATAGGTTTTCAATATACAAGCTATAAAAAAACAGGTGGTTATTTCGGAACACATTTTAACAATGAAACGACACACATTAAATAAGCCAATTAAAACGATGAACAACAAGCAAAACACAAAACGACATGCAACATTGATTTAAAAGCAACTCAAAACAGAAGCAAATTAATGCCTCATTGAAGAGCCTAACAATGATGACAAACACTATTTAATCAAATTCATCTCGTTGTTGTTGCTGCTTCCTCCACAAGTCTTCAATTCAATCGATGAATTCACAAGTGTTCTGGGACAAAGAATGAATAGATTGCAACATTAATTCTAAAGTCACAGAATGAGAAAATGCATAGAATATTATTATTGTTAGAGAGATTATAATACCTTCTAAAAGTTGTATGGTAAAAAATCTCCCATTGGAAAGATAAAAACAAATAAGATTGGTTAAAGAAAACATATGTTACACGATATATATTACTCCAATTGTCACTATCCATTGATCATTCCTTAGTAGATGAAAGCTTTCCACGTGTGTACGTGTGTGTATAATATATACATACATGTCTATATATATCATAAGTAAATTTGTATTGTATGCGTAGTACCTGATATTAAGAGCGGTTCTCGTAGCAAGTTGTGCCCTCGAATTACATTTTGAAGAGTTCAGCGCCAGAGTTAACGGCACATATTATTGAGACATCTTTTGAATCCATTTGGCCTGTAATGAAAAGAATGGCGTTCGGAATTTGCGCATCAGGTCAAACAAGGGCCGAAAGAATATTCCTGTTCTCGTTCTTCAAATGACAATTACTTGAGTATGTATGCCAAACGAAAGTTAAAATCTCTTGACCCTTATTGAAGAACACTTCACTAATTGTTCAGTTATCATAAGGAGATTTACTTGTAGTGGTTGTCGAAACCACATTAAACACTATCAAATACTACCATAATGTTATTGATCACGATTAATACTTTTCTCATGTCTATAATCAACCACCAATATTCGTGTTATATATGTATACACAGCTAACTTTTTTCTATATATATATAACTCTTCCCGACTCTCTCTTTGTGACCGGAATTGGAACTCTCGAAGCTCTTAACTCTGCCCAAATATTTCAAATATATTCCGATTTGTCTGGTTCACTCGAATGAATCATCAATTGAAGGTCAAGATTCTCGAAAAACTAGCCTACATCATTCGTGACATATTCATGATTGTGTATTATTAAATTTAATTCATATTTACTAGCAAATACGTGTAATATTTGGGGTTGATCAAATTTAATAATTTGTAATTTGATATTTTCTTTGGCATGATGATTTATTTGTCTGCTTTTTACTATGGTGGGCAATATTGTTAGGTGTTAATTACTGATGTTCTGTCCCATATTTTCTTTCTAATAGGCATTTTCCTTCAATACGGTGTCAATTTTTTTTTTCTTTTTGTGTTAAACTAGTGAAATTCGGTACTATGGACTCAAATTATCTTACATATGGCACTCTCTCCATTTTCACTATGCCGACCTCATGATCTTGTTTCTTTTTATTGCATTGGTGCTAGTTTCAATTTTAGTTGATTAAATCAGCAACTAATCATATTTGTTCGATTTAACTAGGGGTGTTTAACAAGTAAATCGATTGGAAAGTTAACATGATTCTTTGCCTTACGAATTTGCCAAGGGGGCAGCAGAGGCATTTTGAAGAAAAAGGAAAAACATGAAATTCTATCTCACATGGAAAATTAACATATAAATTAATGATTGATTATTGGCTGATGGTTTGGTTTTTCAGTGACTGAAATCGAAATTTAAATGGAAAATTGAAAACCGAGTTTTTGAATTAAATGTTATCAAGGATATATAAATACCGTGGAGCGCTTGTTGCATCCATATTTCCCAATTATCATTAATTATCTTTCTAATAAAGCTGTGGTTTCAATATATATGACTTGACATTCTCAATAATTCATCATATCACATCTCCAAAATATCGAGCTTTTGATTAACAGCCCTCGTCCTTAAGTAAATCAAAATTAGACACAATATATGAAATTAGTTAATCAATCGTTCAGGATTAAGATCAATTTACATCTAGTGATGGAATGCAAAGGTTTTTATTAGAAAACGAGACTTCGATAAATAACTTATTTTTCGTAGTCTAATTCATGACACACTCTGTAAACAACTCTTACGATGACCAAATGTATATAAGATCACTTCCTATTAATAAATAGTCAACACCACAATGCCATCACATAACGTGTCTAGTTTTATTTGTTGACTGTGAACAAAGGCTTATACTAAGTATTTTAACTAGATCTTATCTTTATAATTCGCCATATATCTAGTAATAAAGGATATTAGTAAGTATCGGATTATTATGATTGTTACTCATTATTATAAAGAATGATAAGTAGAGATAAATAAATATATTATTAGTTTACAAGAATATATCTCAATAATGTGGGGATAAAATATAACTCTTCAATTTCAACTAAACTATGGTAAGAGAAAACTAAAGAATATATCCCTCCTTTCGTGTATATTTAAATGAGCAGTTCTAATTAGCCCGATTTTGGGGTTGGCAATAGAAATAAGTGAGCTACATAGTAAGGGTGTTCACGGATCAATTTATATGGGTTAAGCCTCTATCCGTAAATCAATCTATGATATTTAGATTAGAAAAACCTCAATTGTAGTCAATCCATGAGACTCTTAAACCAATTTAAACCAATTCATAAACATAAGGATTACACATATTGGATTGATGAATTCAATCCATTTACTTTAAAAACTAAAATAAAATGCTTAAATATTAAATAGTTCAATAAAATTGAACATAATTAACTTAAGTATTCGATTATAAGCTAAATTGTAGCAGAATAATCCAAATCGTAACATAATATAATATATAAAAACAGACAAACATTGACTAAACTCAAAATAATTAAATGCTTATATTCATCAACTTACTCAATGCTACTTGAAAGTAATTCAACATCTATATTTAAGTTTGTGAAGTCACATTTTAACATGTATATACATAATTTATTTAGAGAAAACTGTATTCATATCTAAAAAAATATATGCATATATAGAGTTCGGATTTACGTATTATACAAACTGAGAAATCCTCAATCCGTGGCCTTTAGAATGGAAACATCCCAATCCATAACCAATATGTTAGTCTTTTAAGCCAATCCAATGAGACGGATTGGATTAGATTGAGTAAATCAAACAAATTAATCGGTGAACACCCTTACTACACAGATTATCCCAAGTTAGATTGTTTAGAATTTCTCTACACTCAAAAGGAATGTTACTTCACACGAATGAGAGAGAGAGAGAGAGGCATTCATGTGTGATAAAATAGTAGGGAAAGGTAATGTCAATCCTAATTAGTCCCTCTATGAAGAAATCATATATTGTCTCATTTATGCCAAAATTAAACTCCGCCATCCATTGTTGATTATCTCTGATCCTCTCATTCGAAAGGTCAAGGTATGGATTTTTACAACATAAAACTTGTAAAACCCTTGTGACAAGCTTACTGATGACTCGTGTATCGGAATGCCTTCGAAATCATAACAGTGTTCTGGCTTATCTTTCTTTCTTGGTTCTTAGAGTCCAACAAAGTATTTATCTGTTGTTCTTAATTCTAGTGTTCTCTTTGATCCGGATTACGAATTCTGTGACGTGTTCTTGGTAGACAAAATTTTGCATCAAGAGCGATGTTCATTAAGAAATGATGGATATGTATTGGGGTGTAACTTTTATTTAGAAAATTATTTACTAAGGTGTAACATTATACATGATATCTTGAACCAACTAGATGCTATAACATTATTTTAAACAAGATTGAACATCAATTATGTTTAAAAAATTCAAAAATTAAAAAAAAAAACGACAGACTTGATCTGTTAATATATAAACAACCATTACTAGTTTCTGTTTAATACAACTAATTAAGATAAGGATAAGAAAATGAATAACAATTGATTTAAAAACATGCCAATTGGGCACATATATTCAAACAAAAGGGAAAAAACATTCATGGCGATGGGATGTGACGAGCGAGACAAAGAAAATTGGATTGAAGAGGTGATAACTGTGGATCAGACTCAGAGAAGTTTCACTGATAAGTCGCACAGCATATAAT
Organism: Antiaris toxicaria; assembly: GCA_035233585.1. NCBI lineage: Eukaryota > Viridiplantae > Streptophyta > Magnoliopsida > Rosales > Moraceae > Antiaris > Antiaris toxicaria. Next base: position 9,045,333 of record CP141155.1, read on the forward strand.
CTAAAAAACGATAGGTCGTTTTGGAACTCAAATTAACACACACAAAAAAAAAAAAAAAAAAAAAAAAAAAAAAACCAACGGCAAGCAGTTAATTTAACAAGCTAAAATGACAAACAACAAGCAAGTACACAAAAGCACCTACAGCATTTAAACAAAAGCAATTCAAAATAGAAATAAATAAGGACCAACAGTGATGACTGAACCAATTTGATCAAATCCATCTCCTTCCTGTTGCTTAATCCATAGATCTTGAATTCATTCGATAAAATCACAAGTGTTCTGAGACAATTGAGAATTAACAAACATAAGCTTGCAACATTTCTAAAGCAAAAAAAAAAAAGGGCATAGAATATTGTTATTGTTGGAAAGATTATATACATATTTTTTAATATAAAAAGCTAAAAATCCCATTTGGTATCACTCGTATATAGGTGAGTGTATTCTTCTTTATTTTATTTTATTTGATTTTTTGCTTGTATTTTTTGAATTCAATCTGAACCTTTGATCATATTAATTGCGGTCCAATTGTCAAAATGAAATATCTATTGATTAATGGATATAACTCTTAATTTTCAAACGACACTGAATTTACTGTAATTAATTACTCCAAACAGATATAGGATATTTAATTATTATTATTATTATTATTATTGTATATAATACCTGATAATTGCGAGCGAATTTTCTTGAAGAAAGGTGTATTCTTGAAGTAAGTTGCGAAGAGTTCATCACCACAATGTGGACGGCATATTTGATAAAGACAGTGTTGGAAACCCCGTAGGCTATAGCGAGAAAAGTGGCATTCTGAATAAAACGCATCCGACCAACAAAGGCCGAACTGTATTTCTTTTTCTGCTTGTTTAAATGGCAACTGCTTGACTACGAACCCTGAACGTTGTCTAGCTGTCTGATTCAGTTTGTTAAAAAACCTTCTGTATTGGTCATCATGATCATCAGATGATGTGGAGACCTTAATCACTAACATCAACATTACCATAATATTGATGACAACAATAACAACTACTTTTCTCATACTCAATTCAAGCACCACTATGTGTTATGTATAGCTAGCTACCTCTTTTCTCTCTCTCTCTCTCTCTCTCTCTAAAGTCTAAAGTACTTGAGTGACCAATGTATGATTTACAGGATCAGATATTTCGGCTGAGAAAATGTGCATGGAATAGAGGAGGGTGAATCCTTTTTAATGTGGCCCATCCGGCCTCTCTCTTTGCGAGTTGAATTGGGCACTCGTGATGTCTCGTCCCTTAACGTTTAGAATATAAACTATAATTTTAACTTTTGTACCAGTTTTGAGTTGATATATTTTTATTGTTAAAGACAATAGCTTGTTCTAATTAGTATGACAATCTTTATCGATAAAAAATGACTACTCAAAATTGATACAAAAGGATGAGATTTGACTTCCCTAACTTTTTTTTATATTAAATTAAATTCATATTTACTAGCAAATATGTGTAACATTGAGCTAGCTTTGTAACACCCCGTCTCATGCGGGCCTGTCACTTGATATCTATTCTTACTTTTACTATTTGTTCTTTTCATATTGATATAAAAAGATGCGGAATTTTTTTATATATATATATACATATTCACACTTACTCTGTTTCTCTCTTTCTATCTGACGGATTAAGCATAGCAGGTCCATAACCTTTGACATGACATTCGCAACCCATTCCACCAATCCCGTATCTCAATAAACTCAAATGGCAGGTTGTTCAACTTTATTACCTGCACACGAACAAACTGGTGAGCTAAACGCCCAGTAAGTTTAAACATAAAAACATAAATCATAAAACAGTATATTATACTGTTATTTTCTATCATATAAACTTATATACTATCTGTAGTATATAACTACTAAAAACATTTCGTGCATTAACACAAATAATCACATAATTTGTGATACTAGTAGTATTCTATAAAATTAGAATAACTATAAATATACCAACTGTAATAACAGTGGTATACTCTGATGTAACTCATGCCATCTCTTTAAACTTTACTCTGATGTAATGACAAATAATCACATAAATTGTGATAGCTATTAGTATTCTATAAATTAGAATAACTATAAATATACCAACTATAATAACAGTGGTATCCTCTGATGTCACCCATGACATCTCTTTAAACTTTACTCTGATATACTAACATAACATCACATATAGGTTTAGCACAAACATCACATCATGTGGTAGTGCTCATATTATACCCAATTATTCTTTTCTTCATATTTCTCATTCTTTCTTTCATTACATCATTCATTGCTTTTAGTTTATGGGCCTTGTGCCCTGGGCCTCGCGCCCGTCACACTATATGGGCCTCGCGCCCTATATATCATGGGCCTCGCGCCCGTTAAACTGTATGGGCCTCGTGCCCATAGTGCTATATCTTTAATAATTAGCACAACATGTAATGTATATACATATATATATATACAAATGCGCATAACATATAAGTTAGCGCAAAACATTGCAATCAAACACAACAATTATGTCTTAAGTGTTTTATGCTCAGTTTTCCGATTTATTCTGTTCATTTATTATCTTATCTGTACTTTAACTCTGTATGGGCTCGTTTTGATCGTACCGAAAAGCGCGCTGTAGAGGGGCCTGGGAGCTACCCTGGCTCTCCCTCATCTGTGCTATGTCTTCTGCTTTAACAATGAAATAACCTCCCCTCGCGAGAGGCCGGTACGCCAAAACATTAGGTTTTCATTACCTTGTTGTTTAATGTTCAAGTGTACATATAATAACATCTTTACTGTGCAGTCATAAAGACTGTAAACATCACATATTAATACTGTGATTTATCAAATATTAATACTACTCTACGATCATAACGTAGTAACTGGAATCATAAAAATGGAATCCAGTAAGTTTGGAACCTCTCGTCCAAACTTGTCACATATACAGAACAGTACATAAATTATACTTAATTTATTTATTCTCATTATTTTCATCGTTTCTTTAAAACGATACATCACACTCTTGGGAGGTTGCCTCATTAATTATAAGGCATGCAAATACTCAATGCAATCATGACAGTTTGAAACGATACCTCACACTCTTGGGAGGTTGCCTCATTAATTATAAGACATACAAATACTCAATGCAGTCATAACAATATAAAGAATCAGATTCCCGTGAATCTGAAACAATTGTAACAATAGTATAAATCACACAGTCATACCATAAACCATACAGTCTAGTACACAACTATACCAATAGTTGTGCACCCATCATCAATCACAAATCAAACAAGTATATAGTTTAGGGGAAAATATATTTTCCACCTAAACATAACCATATCAATTTGTTCGTGCACAGACAATTAAATGTCTGAACTTACCTCAATTCTGCTAACATCAGCTTTCTGTGGTTTCTCGACAGTCCATCATCACTGTCCCGTTAAACTCCTATAACCGAAAAATTAACGGTTATTTAAAATCTTTATTTCATATATAAAACTTTATAAAACGTAAAAATACTACGTTTTATTTCTTAATAAAGAACTTAGGAGCTTAACGTTTCATTTTTAACTTTTCTGTAAACTTTTGGCAAAATTACCATTTTGCCCCAATCGGAACTTTTCTTATTTTTTTCATGCTTAACTCTTAACTTTGGCCTTTAAAACTTTAATTAAAGCCTTAGGATTATGTTCTAGGTTTTAACGACTCTTTTTCTAACTTTCTGAAATTTTTGGTTAAAATGACCGTTTTGCCCTTGACGGGTCTTTGAATCTTAACCTTCTCGTTTTAATGCTTAAATTGAATTTTCTAAGCTCATAAATCATCCATTTGACTTTTAAAAACTTGCCGGACCTTTTCCAGGTTAATTTATATATTTTTCACAATTTTTACTATTCCCGACCCTCGGGAAATTCTATTCCGACATAAAAGTCGATTTCTTGCTTTTCTTACATTTCAGGCCTCAAAGCTCGTTTTACAATTTCTTAAAACATCCATTTTCCATTTCTTATTTTAAATTCATAAGAGTCTCGGGCTTACCCGCCCGATCACATTTTTAAACCCTTATTTCCAAAAATGCCCTTTACGCCATTTTAAAAATTTCGACAGCATTTCATCTTAATTTTTAGGCTCCCGGCGTTTAAGAAACGCCTCAAAACCATCTAACCTCGTCTAACTTATCACGTACTATACCAGAGGCCTAATTTTACATAAAAGTTACACACTTTTTACGTAAAATTTACACATTTTCATACTTTTTCATATCTGCTATTCCATCCATTTTTCTTTCTTTCTTTTACAATTTCTCATATCAATACATCATATTAACATATATTCATCTCAATTAACAAATTGAGGAACAAGGGTGGTCGAGATTATACCGAAAATGCCGTTCGGTCTCGATCGCACAAATTTTATTCTTTCGTTCTTTGCATATGGAGTTCCATTTTGCAAATCCGACTTCGCGGATGCGTCCGGAACATCGAAAATAGGCCAACGGGCCAATCTTCAAAATTTGGTCAACGGTCGCCGTTGACCGGCGTTGACTCATCGTTGACCGGCGGTTGACGGCGGCGACGGTGGCAAGTGAGTAGCCCATCTTAAAGAGCTCGACGAGAGGAATCCATTGGTGGCCTCAATTTCATGTTTGGAGGCACCTATCGCCGGAAAATCCCCCCGAAAGCTACGGCCACGGCGGCGACGGTGGAACTCCGCCGTGCTGGACTTTTTCCCCGAAATTGGTTGGGGGCTTTTGCTCCCCACAACCCCACGACCATTTCTGCACCGGTGGCTCTCTTCAATTTGGCCGGAATCGGCGAATATCGACGGTGGATCCCACGGCGGCGACGGTGGATTTCTCGAAACTCGGTCGGCACGATACGGCGATTGTTGCCGTGAACCACCACATGGGTTTTGTAGTACTCTTCACCACGAACCTTTTGGGACCGGTTTCGTGGCAAACGGTGTCCGGACGGCGAAGAATCGGCCGTTTGAAATTCACGGCTCCGGCGAGCTTCGGGTGGCGCGTGCGGCTTGCTCCGGCGGCTGCTCTGTCGCGTCGACCCACCGTTGGACTCAGCTCGGCGAGAGCTTTCCAATGGTGCCGGCGGTGTCGTGAACGGAGGTCGTTTGTGAAAGTTGGTCGCTGTTCACATTTGAGAGAATTTTGGGGTTGAATTTCGGATTTTTTTTGGAATTATGAGGAATTTGTGAATTTAACCCCACGATTTCCTATTTATACTCTTCTCCCCAAAATTTTTAACTTGAGCTATCCTGACTAATTTGGATGTGCTGAATCCAAATTTATCAGTTTTATCTTAATCCGAGGACATCTCGACCATTTTTCGATACTGCGTATTTTTCGTATTCCCAGTCAAAATTTCTATTTTGTGCTCAATTGACTAATTTGAGCATCCTGATTCCAAATATATCAGTTTCAGGTCGAGAAAATGTCGTCTTGACCCTTTTCTTGATACTGTACATACGATATACATATTTCCCAAGAACAGTAAAATTTTTTCCGGCTGTTACAAGCTTAATCTAATTAAGTAATTTGTAGTTTGATGAGTTATTATTATTATTATTATTATTATTTTTTATAACGTGATGATTTACCTCTTTATTAGTATGGTGGGTATTGTATTGGCTTGGTTTTAAATAGTGAGATTAGGTCCTATAGTTTCCTCCATTCGTTTTAAACTTAATTGGTCAACTCTCTTATGATACTCTCTCGACATTCACTATTTTTATTACCTTCCCTCAAGTATTAATTCGTTAATTTTAATTGAATGGTGTTAATTTTAATTTTAGTTGATTTAATCGGAACTATTCGTATTTGAATGACTTTAAATAGGGTGTTTAATTGATAACAACTACTTTTTAATGTAAAGTTGTAGACGCGTTCTGAAGCAGTAAAGTTGCGTTGAGTGCTCAACAATGCATATTTGTTCCTAGATTCAAAGTTGCAAGATACGGATTATTTAAGATTGAGATCCTGTTACAGGGGATCTTTCTATAGAGTTTTTCTTTGATTTCTAGTTGGCCCTCCCCAGGATTGCTTTATCTTTTTTCTGCCCCCCTTTTTAAAGTAATGTTTTTATACTTTCTTTTCTTTTTTAATAATATTATGAAACGTGTAAATGATAAGAATGTTAAAGGGATGCTGGCTTATGCTAAGCCTAAGATGTCTTAATGTACTCACTTACCGTCATTTACATTAAAAAAATAATAATAATAAGCATCATGTTCCAGCGTTATTTGCTTAGGGATTTTGGGTAATTCGTATAGAATATGAAACTTACTCAAATAATCCAAATCAATGAATTTACTAAGTACCTTGCAAGAAAATTATTATAACATGGGCCTATAATCAATTAGTAATCTTCTTCTTTTTTTTTTTTTCAACTTGATGTGGGGATTTGAATTTCATATTTTGTAATGAATCCAAGTGTTCAAAATTACTACTAGACTATTTATGCAATCACAATTGATAATCAAATTGTGCAAACCACAAATATGCTAAAAATTAATTTATTGGAGACTCAAATTGTGCAAACCGCAAATATGCTGAAAATTAATCTATAGGAGACTTATTTATAAAGTTTGTAAGTAGTAGACTTATTTATAAATTTTGTAAGTAGCGTTTGGTATTATTTTTGAAATGTTTCCTATTTTTAAAAAAACTGAAAATGAGAATGTTTTGAAAACTATATTGAGACCATTTTTGAAACTATATTTGATTTTTTTTTCAGTGTATATTTTGAGAAACATAAAAATGAAAATTTATTAAGTTATATTTTTGAAAATCCATTTCATAATAGAGTATTTTATAAAAACTTATTTATGTTTAATTTTAAAATATAACAAAAAATAACAAAAAATAAATTATTAGTCATGATTAAAAAAAAAAATCCTTTGGTGGTTGATTTTGCAATGAACGGCAGTGTTAGAAGACATTAGTGGTCTGGACCTTAGGTAATGGCAACGATGAATTTGGATCACAAGTTGATGATTGTCGCTGCGAGTCAATAGTGGTCGTCACGAGAGGGCCGTCATTGTTATCGCTAGTCTGAGGTCGTTACCCTTCATTGGAGATGGAGACTATTGTCGGACATAATTGTCATCACTGATATTACACAAGCACAGAGAGAGAGAGAGAGAGAGAGAGGAGAGGGAAGGAGAAAATGAAAATAAAAAAGTGAAAATAACTTTTTAAAAAAACCTAAAAAAACCAATATAGTTGAAAATGGTGTTTTCGAAATGGTTTTGAAAATGTTAAATAAATAAACACTATTTTGAGATTATTTTCATTTTTTATGTTTTGAAAATGATAAATCATTCTTAAAAGTAAAACCAATCACCCCATAATATTTCAATATCAAAATGCAATGATCTAAAAATTAAGGGCTCAAAGAAAAAATTTTAAGGGATTGCCTATGAGATTTTTTTCCAACTCTCAATTAGTAAAAATTAACAAACCAAATTAAAATTTTGGTTCTTAAAATTTCATTCAATTTGAATTACAAGTTTAATGATGTGTTTTTGGTCTTGGACGGAATTTTGCATCAACAACCTTTATCATGAAATCGTAAGTATTATGGGTGTTAATTAAATTCATGAAAATTCATTCAATCTATTCAATAAGATTAATCCATTGGACTAGATTGATGGACTAATAGATTAGTAACATAATGAGATTTTCTTGATCTAAAGGCTATAGATTGGATTACAAGTTAAAAATTTCTCAACCAGTTTAATATGCAAATTAGAACATTATAGATATAAATTTTTAGAAATATGCTACCATTTAGTATATTTCTAGACTTGAATTTAAATATGTTGTTTTTTATTGAAATATTTTACTGTTTTAATACATTTATTTTAGTTTCTAGAGTTTGGAATTGAATGCATGAATCTAATATGTGAACTCCGATACTTATGAATTGGATTGAGAGACTTGTGAATTTGTGATGGATTGGAAAGGAGAAAAGCACTTAAAGGATTCAAACTTAAAGACCATTGTACCAACATAACACAAAATTAATACTAAATCCGAAGAACATAATATTAAACTAAAGTTTGTGTTATGTTAGTAAAGAAAGGAGAATTTGTGTCATGCTGGTCAATGAATAAAAAAAAGTATGGCTATTATTTTCTCTTGAGAAAACCAAATTTGAAGGTTACGGATTGGGCCCTAATCCATCTAATTTGATTTGTGAACACTCCTAATGAATACGTACTAAGGTGTGACGTTAAACGTTACTTAAATGCATTTTTATTGAGGTGTAACGTTTAAATGTAATTATATGCTTGCACATTTCAAGTGAGATAAAACATTAGTAAAATTTTTTTTTCATAATTCAAGTATTATTTTTTGGAAAAGGGCTATTTTTGGTAATATAAACAACCGTAATTAGTTTCTATTTAATTTAGTAACAGAAGATGAATGACAATTAGTTTAAGCTTAGGTCAACTAGGTGGATGCTGATAAAAATGTTTTTTATACATAGTGCTGTACATGCAGAATGATAATGGATAAATGAGGAAGAAGACAAAAAGAAAATCGGATAGATCACGTAACAGTTGGTTCAACCATATAGAAGTACCATTGATAAATATGCTCATGCCAACTACACGTAGCTACAAAACGACAGGTCGTTTCGCGAATCAACATAATAAATTAAGAAACAACAAACACATAACCAAGCCAAAAATGATGTTACAGGCAAAAAAACAAAATCACCTGCAACACATATTTAAAAACATATTAAAACAGTGACATACAACGCGTAAATGATTCGGTTGTTTTATCAATAATCATGACCAACAATGATTCCAGCAACTATATTACTTAATAAACGTCACCTAGTGTGTTGCTTCCTCCACAGGTCTTCAATTTATTTGATAAATTCACAAGGGCTCTAAGACAAGGAATGAGGATTGACAAATATTAGCTAGCTTGCATATATGTTATTTTATATTGCATAAATTCACTGGTGAAAAGTACATATATAGATTATGTTATTTTAATGGGGAAGAGTGGGTAAAGCTAATTTAAGTCCCACACCAGAAAGAAAAAAAATAAGTGAGATGGTTTAAGATAAAAACACGCACTATTTAGTACCACTTGTGTATAGGTAAGTGTACTCCGTTTTTATTTGCTTGCCTTTTCTGAATTTAATTTGAACCATTGATAAGATCGATTTCAGACGTACATTTTGAGTTAAATGTCTTTAGACCTAATATGAATTCTATTTATGAAATTATTACAATTCAATTAATGAAATTAAATATTTGGTTAACCTGTAAAACTCTTAAACATTGACCCGAATTTGAATCAAATTATATCCTCACACCTCAAACTCGTAATTTCTTTTCTCTACCCAACCAATTCCAGTACCCAAACAGTTTTCCACCTATTTTTGTTAACAGTTATTATTTCTTCTAAATTCACGTTTTTGGTTATATTTCCACTTGCTAATATTGAAATGTCAACTTATTATTATTGATATTTAATTTTATTGAAATAATAAATTGCCATCCCTTGTGAAATACAACTTTTAATTTTTTCTCCAACATTTGATACGTGTGTGTGTGTGTGTGTGTGTGTGTTTATGTGTTAGTTATGTCTCCGTTATGTCATACATTAGTCTTGCTACTAGAAGGAAAAACATTTGTATATATGAATGTATTTATGAATAATATAAGAACTTCAAATTTGAAGAAGACTATTAACTAATACTTTTAGAAATCTTCTAACATAAATCACATACAAGCTTTCTCCTCTAAACTTTGGACCACAGAAGGAAAAAGAAAAAAAAAAAAAGGAAGAATAACAATCCAAATTAATTAAGGGGGGAAAGCTAATTTTCACAATATGAATATTACATATATATATAATTTTTTTTAAATTATTGTATACAATACCTGTGTGATTAACAATAACCTACATTTGTCCTTGAAGTGGCAAAGTGTACCCTTGAAGAAAGTGGTGAAAAGTTCTTCGCCACAACGTGGACGGCATTTTTCATGAACACATTGTCGGAACTCACAAGAACTATAATTCACAAGGAATTTTAATAATTAATCTTTTATGACACTATCTGGATTTTCACTTTTTTTTTTTTTTGTTATGTTGTTTTACATATATTGTTTATTTTAATCGATTGGTGTTAATTTAAAATCTAAATTTTTAATCAGAAACTAATTATAATATGTATAATTTAAATTGGTTGTTCAATTGTTAGTTAGATCAGAGAGTTAATATAACCTGGTCATAAAAAATTTCTCAAGGGGCGACGTTTTGAAGCAGTGGAGATGAGTGTTTTGAGGAGCGATGAAGTTAGGAGACTTTGGCAATGGGGTAATATTAACTTTACCCTATTGATGAAGTTTTCATAACTTTTTTTTCATAACTCAAGTATTTAACATAGTTATATTGATCAAAACTTCTTTCCTTTTGATACCCATTTGAGATAACAAATATAGATATAGTTGTACTTTTTTTTTTTATAGCAAAGCAGGCAAGATATAGTTGTTTATATGTGTTTCCAGTTGAAAATATTGCCATCCAACTTGTAGGGATCAGAATCTGCATGAAGCATATGGTGGCCCTTAGATCTGTACAAAATTTCCGAAAGAGTACTCCTTTTGTATTGTTAAAACAAATTTATATTTATTAGTAAATAGCTGTACTACTTAAGGTTAATCTAACAATATATAATTTTCAGTTTGATATATATATATATAATTAATCCATTGCCACTTAGTTTTGTTTGCGTTAATTAATGAGATTTGTTCCTGTAGTTTATTCTTTACGAGAATTTAATTTTTCTTCCTAAAATTGAAGGGTCATTTTTTTAATATATATTATATATATTTTTAATATATATGATATACTCTCTAGATCTTAACTGTTTTGATTAGATTAGTATATTGTTAATTCCAATTAATTTGTGCCGATTTCAAGTTTAGTTGATTTAATCAACAACTAGCAATATTTGTATAATTAAAATCACATGCTTAATCGTTAAATAGATTGCATGACACTTAGTATAACTTGGTCTTACAATTTGCTCAAGGTGATAAAGGCGTTTTGAAGCAGTGGAGTAGTGTTTTGACACATTAATAAGATTTGGTTTAAATTAACATTTTAGGAATTGTCCAGGTGCGCCGAATGTATGCGTGGGGCAAAGAAATTTTAGCCGTTGAATTGAAGACTGATGGCCAAGATGGTTGTAGGGGAGTATAGGGCAGCCTAGAACAGCATAAAGAGGTGGAGGGCTTAGGTTTTCAGAGGAGAATAATAATAATTATAATAAAAGGATTCTGGATGTTAAAATGTACGACAGGTTTTGAAGATGTCGGCGCCGGAGCTGATGTGTTGAGAAAGAGGTTGGGTTTTGGGATGGTGCGGTTGGACAAGTATTGGTCGTGAGTTTGGAGGACTTCTTTAGCCATTGTCGGCGGAGAGACGACAATGGTTCTGACTTGGCCGAGCTCAAGGCTCATGAGAGGTCCATGGAGTCTCGGCGGGGGAATTGTGGGGCTTGTCGCCGAGCTGGTAGAGGTTGCCGATCACCCGTAAAGGCTTCGGATCCGGCGGAAGCTCGCCGGAGGTGTTGACTTTGGATATTGTGATGGAATGGACGGCTCCGATTAGTGCCCATGAAAGGATCAGAAGTAGAATAACAGCTAACAAGTCCATATCTGTCCTCTTGTGATTTTTAATGAAACAATTGTGGACACAACGTTTTTGGTATTTATTAGGGAGATTCTTTCCACTGTGCACTTGGCTTGGAGATTGGAAGCCACGTTTATATTGTATATATTTTGCAAAAGGATTAGGAGTAAAGCATAGGTTCGTGTTATAAAAATTTTGTTTTTTTTTTTTCTAATTATTGTTTGGGGGTTGAATTTAAAAAAAAAATATTGTGGGGGTAGAAATTTTTTAAATTATTGTGTGGAATTGAAAACTACTAATATCTTTTAGTATTATTTTTTTTTTTAATTTTCTTTGAAGGATTTTCAATATTTTAAAAAATTTTCTACCATCTTTAATTCACCAAAAGCCAAGTGAAAACGAGAGGGAAAACAAAAAAAAAAAAAACAAAAAAACAAAAAACAAAAAACAAAAAACAAAAAACAAAAAACAAAAAAATTCCTTTTCACGTGGATCTTTACTGTCACAAGATTGTTTTAAATTACATGATCTTTTATTTTAATTGTCAAGTAACAAGACCACTGAAGATTGTTCCTAAGCTATGACATCATGTGGCTCGTTGAAAGTTTGGCAACTTTTATAAGTGGTATTTGCTATAAAACATTTTTTGAAAGAGCTTTCGTTTGGTTGGTAAATATAACTTGAATTTAACTTGATTTAAGTTAAAATATGCATTTGGTGAAAGCTGCATATTAAGTAAATTAAGATAGAGTAACACCGTAAGCCCATGGCAGGACACTAACGACCCTCCAATTCAATCCCAACGAGTCTCTGAAGACTTCTTACCATTTGCTGCAGTCTCTTGTTTTCTTTTTCTTTCTTTTCTTTAACAAAGCAATGAAATGAGTAAATAATGAGGGTACTGTAGGGATGTCGATCTAATTAGAATATTTTGATACACTTGTTTGTACTTGGTACCATTATTTGTTGAAATAAAAAATAAAAACGACAACATTAAACATCCCTTAAGCGCAACTGTACGTTGGCATATGATTTTAAATGCGACAAAACATTAATAATTTTTTTAAACAAATCAAAGATATAAAAAATGACCTACTTCTAATAACAACGATAATTAATTTTGTCTTATTTTAATTAAGATGAGATGAGATGACTATACAACAAGTGATTGAAGCTTCTATCTATTGAATGGACTGTTAATCTAGACAATAAAATCTCGATTAAACAAATGATTGAAAATTAATTAATAACCTCGGTCAAATAATCTACAAAATCTTGGTCCGAACTTGGGTGCTAATCTACAAAATCTATAAGGGAAATAAAAAAAGAGCAGCATTTAGAAAATAATTAAAGTAAATAACATGCTTTTCAAATATTTATGGTAAACAACAGATTTACAATGTAAATGTTTGATTTATGTTAAATTTATCAAGTAAGTGATTAGTTTACGCCTTGTAAACATATATTTGACATTAGATTTATAAGATAGATGCTTGATTTACATCTTATAAATACGTTATTTGCCTATAGTAAATTAGCATGATATTTACTTTAATTCTTTTCTAGAAACTGTTATTTACTTCTTTCTCCTAATTTGCAATCTCTCACTTAGATAATATATCATTTTAATTCCTTTAAGATCCAATTAAAATATGCATTAGTTATCGATTGAACACCTATAAGAAATAACACATAAACATTATCAAGGATATCAATACATCAAAATATATATCTTTAAATATTATAACGTATTAAATTTCCATTGTATTAGTCTTTATTTTAATTCATTTTAATGGGATTCTTGCGGTCAATAAAATATTCGTATCGCGTCTTGATTCAACTGTTTTGTTTAATATGGACCGCGAACTTAATTACTGTGTTCTTTAGTGTTAGACAAAATTTTGCTTCAAGAGACTTTAGAAGAAATGATGGAAATGTATTGCGATGCAACTTTTCAAAAATTAATAATTTGATAAGGTTTTTATTAAACGAAATAATATCTATATATTTTTCATAATGTCTCTATTGAAAAAATAAATAAATTCTTGGCTCCGTCATTAATTGCAAAGGATAAGCAACTGAGACAAACAAAAAATTGGATATAAGTGGTGATCAACTTGGATCAACCTTAGAGAAGTTTCTTTGATAAGGAGCTCTCCACACCGTTAAATGCTTGCAGTACGAGCTAAAAAACAAAAAATGTATATTATGATATTGTGTTCATCCAGTAAAAAGTGAAGGAAAAGCCATTTATTCATATACACACACACACACACACATATATAAATATATATATTTCATGAGCTAATTTGTAATATTTAACACATACCTGATAATTAAGAGTGAATTATTTTGAAGGTGTTCTCTTGAAGTAAGTTTGAACAGTTCATCACCACAATATGGACGACATTTTTCATTAGGACATAGTCGTAACCCGTGCAGGTTAAAACGAAAAGACGCGCATTTGGAATGAATGCATGAGCTCAAACAAAAGCCGAACTCTATTTCTTTTTCTACATGTTCCCATGAGCTTAATACGTGTTCTACTCGTTGTCTACTTCGTTCCTTCAGTTTGTGAAAACTTAATGAATTGATCGTCACCAGAAGATGCCGTACTTCTTGTTGCTGAGTTGTTTAAAAATATTATTGTCAACATTATTACCATAATGATGATAAAAAATACTACTTTTCTCATACTCATTTCAAGCAACAATCTCTCTCTCCCTCTCTCCCTCCCTCTCTCTTTCTCTAAATAAGCTTGTGTTGTATTTCAATATTTAATTTATAGGATCAGATTTCGGTTGAGGAGTAAATGTGCATGAAATAGAGGTGAATTCCTCTTTGTGTGCTTATAATCCCCTTAGCTTTACCCAAAAGAGAAAATACTCAGAACACCCCATATATATATCTTAAATACTATTATTGTTCTTTTTGTTATTCAAAGGCCCCAAACACCCTATGTGTTTGTAAATCAATATTTCAATTATTTTTAGAATATTGTAACAAGTTTTAAGGTTGATTCTATTTGAAGTCGAATAATGTTTTAAAGCTATTTAATTGTGCATTCATTGGTGGATCTATAATGTTTTAAACTTAATATTTTAAAAATTTTAATTAAATACTTAATGGTATTTTGTGACATTATATTACATACACAGTGGCTGTTTTGAACATTTGTAAATAAAGGTGTCAAAAGTATTGTTTAGACTAAATACATGGGGTGGTTCGTGTATTTTCTCTTACTCTGGAATGATAGTGTTAGAGATACTAGTTTTAATTTTAATTTTTTTTTATTAATTGTGAGGTATATGATTTAAATATGGTGTTTAATTGTTGGATATAGTGGAAAGTAAACATATAACTTGGTCTTACGAATTTGCTCAAGGGGTAACGAAGGTGTTTTGAAGCAGTGAGTTGTGTTGAATGCTAACACATTAAGAAAGCCAATGTATTAATCTTTACTAATCATATATTTGAAATTAAAAAATTAACAAACTTGTATTTTTTTTTTTTAACAAAAACTCGAAAGTTTTATCTCTTTATGAACGAATAGTGAAGTAGAAATCAGTAGGTAATTAACTCTTTTCTTGAGCCGTAACTTTTATTAGTTCAACTAGTTGCATATTGTTTCGAATGTTTATATAGTGTCCTTCTAAAATATATGCGTGTTATATATGGGAAAATCCTTTTATTGAATAAGTGAGGAAAGAGGATCGAGATAAACATAAAATTGAATAGATCAAGAGGTGATAAGTAAACTGTTGGTTCAACCACATAGAACTTCTATCAATAACTATGCTCACACCACCCGCACTCTCATGTGTTGTCTTTTGATTTTTTATTTCACATTTCACACTCTCCTGAAGTATTAAATGAGTACAGGTTGTTTTGGGCCTCAACTTAATGAAGAAACTAGAAACACTTAACCAAGTCAAAAACAATGTACGTAACAAGCAACACACAAAATGACATGCAACACTATTTTAAAAGCACATTGAGAAAGAAACATATAACTCGTAAATGACTCAATTGTTGATTCCTACAACTACATAATCAAAGTTATCTACTTAATGTTGTTGCTTCCTCCACATGCCTTCAATTTATTTGATGAATTCACAAGAGAGCCATGAGACAAGGAAGTATATGAACAATATTAGCTCGCGGCAGTTCAAAATTAACAGATGAAAAATGCATTAGTTATTTTTTATGATGAATACCTGTGTGATGATTAAGAGACTATTCTCTTGAAGAAACGTGTTCTCTTGAATCAAACAGTGAAGAGATCATCGCCACAATACGGTCGGCATTTTTCATTAAGACATAGTCGGAACTTATTCCGGCAATAACGAAATTTGGAACATTTTGCATAAATGGAATTGGTCAAACAAAGGCCGTATATGAACTCTGTTGCCTTTTCTTCTGATCTCTCTTTAAATGGCAAGTGCTTGAGTTAGTTTGCTCTACGTTGTCTAGCTCGTTTGCGCAGTTCGCTGAGAAACCTTTCTGCTTGATCATTACAACCATTGTTTGGCGATGAAGAGGAATGTGCACTCGTAACAGTAGCCATTGCGAAAAGTAATTAAATCACTATAGACACTACCATAATTAGATTGATCACAACTATTTTTCTTTTGATAGTACCCATTCGAGAATCACCAATGCATAGTTGTCCTTGTATGTGTCTCCAGAGAACACAACCGTCTTAAAATTTATAGCAATCAGAACTTGCACGAGTAGATGGTGGTCCCTTAGATCTGTACAAATAATCAAGGCTCCTTGTGTATTGTTAAAGTCAATTCATATTTTGCATCAAGAACCTTTAGAGAGGAAATTATGGATTACGTATTGAAATGTAACTTTTTCTTAACTAATAAGTTACGAAGGTGCGTTGTTAAACATCTGTTGGATATAACTTGATGCTACAAGTTATTTTAAATTTGATAAAACATTTATCATTTAAAAAAATCAAACATTTTAAAAAATGCATATTAGTTGAGTAGCGAAGTTGGTCTTAATATTTGCTCTAGGGGCAAAGGCTTTTGAAGCAGTGAAGTTGAGGATTTTTTTTTTCTCCTTGAGGGAGTGGCGAAGTTGTTTTGTTGACACATTAAGATTTTAGTTCAAGTTAACTTTTTATTATTTAAATTTGTGCTATATCAGTCTGAGTAAACGAAATATAAACGGAATGAAAGTATGAAAATAACAATAAATATATATGCATTCAATAATTGAATATATAGTTTTGTCTTGTTTCAACAATACAATATATATATATGTATATTTTTCTTATAACATCTCTATTAAAAAATCTTTGCCCTGGCATTAAATGTGATGGAAAAGTGATGGGGACAAACAGAAAATAGGATAGAGGCATGATATGCTTGGATCAACCTCGAAAAAATTTCATCGAGAAAGAGCTCTCGTTTCAAAATACAAAATGATCTGCAATATTTATTCAAAAGCAATTCAAAACAGAAATGCATCAATAATGAGAACTAACAATGTTACCCCTTAAAAAAAAAAAAAGGACAAACATTATTAATCATGGTCGACACCTCTTTCGTTGCTTGTCTTGAATTCATTCGATAAAATCACAAGTGTTCAGAGACAAGGAATGAGGAATGAGGATTGGCAAATATTTTCCCAGAAAGTCTTTCTTTATTTGGCAGGCCATGTACAGGAAAATTGTAACGGAGGATAGAGTGAGCGAGATTGATGGCCTTTTTCCTTCTTGCTGTCGTCTCTCTATGCTGGATGAGGAGACTATTGACCATATTTTTTTTGCGATGTCCGTTTGCAATTTTTATTTGGGAGCATAAAGTTTGTTTTAGGACGATTTCTTGTTGATTTTTGTTTGTTATATGCCCTTACGGCAGGTTATTATCATTTGTAAGGATATTATGTATTTTTTCTTTTATTTAATAGTATGAGTTGGGGACTTGATAGAGGATACGTTTGTAAGGAAGTGCTAATTTAATTGGGATGTTCTTGTTCACTTGGTATCCTCTCTCCCACCATTTTAGAAAAAATATTAAAAAAAAATGACAAATATTATCTTGCAAAGTTTATAAAATCGCAAAACAACTAAAAAAAAAAAAAGCGCAAAGAATTGTTGGACAGATTACAACAACTTTTAAAAGTTGAAAAGCCAAAAATAAAAAGATTATATACATAAATAAAAAAATTGACAGCTCATTATCTCAAGGGTAACTTCTCAAAGCTGGAAAAGAAGTAGATATTCCAAGAACTACTCCAAAAAGAAACATGCGTTATGCTGGTATTACTTTTTTTTTTTGGTTTTTTTTTTTTAAAGAAAAGTAATGCGGCATTACTTGTGTATGGGTGAGATGAAGATTATTTTTTAATTGCATTCGTTTTCAACGTTTAATCTAAACCTTTAAACAAATCGTTTGCAATCCAATAGTTATAATTAACTGTCTGTTCATTAACAAGTATAAACTTTCAAATTACATTGATTCAGATTTTTTGCTCAGAACACTGATTGAGATTTGAATCTCATTGTTTATGCATGATGTCAGTTAATAATCGATGTAACTGTTTTAGTAGTTACCCGGCCTCTTCATAAAAAGTTATTATTATTATCATTATTATTATTAATATTAAATTGAATTTAAGGTGAGGGATTCCTATTTTGTCACGTCTCCAATTCAAATTCTTGAACTCATTTTTAAGAGGTTTTTAAGTTCAAAATAGGTATCAATTGATTCTAACGAGAACAATATTTTATGAGTAGTGATTATGTATATAAGAAGCTGAAGTTTGTGAGAATAAGCCCCAATAGAGTCTTGAAATGTGAGCCATATGTGAATTCTAATTTTTCTTATTAAGTTTTAGTTGTATGATTTAAATATGGTGTCTTAACTATGTAATATATTGGAAAGTTAATGTATAATTAACTTGGTCTTACAAATTTGCTCAAGGGGTATAAAGTGCCCAAATATATCTTTCGTTGACGATATTCAATATATAAGAATTAACACATTAAGTGAGGAAGGAAACAAACAGAAAATTAAATAGGAGAGTAAATAACCATCGGTTCAACACATGGAAGCTCCATTGATAAGTACCCTCAAGCCAACACACACAGCTACAGAACGACAAGTCGTTTCGAAATTACCAACTTAACAAAGAAACAACAAACACTTAATTATTACCAAGCCAAAAACGATGTACAACAAGCAAAGCACAAAATGACCTGCGACATTTATTTAAAAGCAAATTAAAACAGTAAAAAACAACTCTTAAATGACTCAGCCATCTAGTTGCATGTTGCTTTCTCCATGGGCCTTCAATTTATGTGATAAATTCACTAGGGCTCTGATACAAGGAAGGACATGACTGAAAAAAAAAAAAAAAAAACCTTGCAAAACATTTCTAAATTAACAGATGAAAAATGCGTAAGTATTTAACGTTTATGATGAATACCTCTGTGATAATTAAGAGCCAATTCTCTAGAAGAAAGGTGTTTTCTTGAAGTAAATGGTGAAGAGTTCTTCGCCACAACGTGGACGGCATTTTTCATCAAGACATTGTCGTAACTCAGGTAGGCTATAACGACAACTGAAACATTTTGGATAGATACAATTGAGCAAAGGCCGAACTTGAATTCTTTTGCCTTTTCTTTAAATGGCAAGTGCTTGAGTTCGTTTGCTCTACGTTGTGTAGCATGTTTTCGCAGTTCGATAGCAAAATATTTGACTTGATTTTCATTACGACCATGATTAGACGACGGAGTGCGAAGTGCAATCGCAGCAGTAGTCGTTGCTAAGGGTAAGTTAATCACTATAGACACTGCCATAACTACATTGATCACCATTACTTTTCTTTTGATACTCATTTGAGAATCACCAATATACTTGTACTTGTATATATGTGGTTTTCAGATAACAAACTTCTGTCTAATTTGCAGGAATCAGATTTTGCATGAAGTAGAGGGTGACCCCTTGAATATCTGTGTAAATATTTTTTCAAAGACTCCTCGTGTATTATTAAAGTCCATTCATATTTACTAGGAAATAAGGAGTACTGTATATTTCAGCTAAGGTTAATCTTTTTGTTTTTTTCTTTTTGGTTGAAAAGCTCAGGTTAATCTAATTAAATAATTTAATTTGGTATTCTTTTTTCCTGTTACGATTTATAGTCTCTTCATTAGTATAGTGGGTTTGTTTCGTATTAATTATTGAGATTTCGTACTGTAGTTTATTCCGTTTGAGACTTTAATTTCTTTTGTTAAATTGACAATGGATCGTCACTGTTCTGTTTATGTTGTCATGTATACATATATATATATCATTAATTTTAGTTTATTGGTGCTAATTTTAAGTTTTTTTTATTTGAATTTAGAGTTTGAGAATTCAAATTCTTCATTTTATAATAGAGTTAAGTGTTATTATTAAGTTATGAAATTTCAAACATCAAAATTTCAAACTATCAAGATTGATATTAGATTTTATAAAAATTCAAAATGCAATCCTTTGTAAAAGAAAACTTTTAATTTTTTTCTACTATTTGACACATATACATATATATATATAAACAATTGTACCAGTACTGTATTTATCCATATATAATATAAGAACTTCCAACTTGAAGAAGATTATAGATATATACACGAAAAATACATTAGTTTTAGAAATATTCAATAATAAACCATAAGCTTCCTCATCTAAACTTTGGATCACAAACAAAATAAATCAATAAATAGCACAACAACAATGAGTAAAAAAAAAAATTATGATTTTATGTTCATCAAGAAATTAGTAAGTATCAATCGAAAGGCTAATTTTCACAGTATGAATATATACATGGATGGAAATAAATAATTTGTATAGTATACAATATATAGTAACAATCTTACGTGGATAATTAAGAGCCAATTTCCATAAAGCACTTAGTTTTCTTGAAGTAAGCTATGTAGAGATCATTACCAGAACGGGGACGGCATCATTCATTAAGACATCGTTGGAACCGTTTAGGGTTAAAATGAATAGACTTGCAATCCGAATCAGTGCATATGATCAAACAACCTCGGAACTCGGTTTCTCTTGCTATTTTTACAGATGATCTCCAGAGCCTGTGGACTAATCGACGTCGTCTAAATATTCTATTTAGAGTATTGATAGACCCAAGTCGTACAGGATCATAATCAGGATCATCAGGCCAAGTGGAAATAGTAGATGCATTAGTTGTTTGTGCTAAAACTGAGACGTTAATCAGCATGATCAACAGTACTATTGCCATGAAAATAACTACTTTTGCAATTACCATTTCTAACACCAATATGGGTTATGTGTGTATTAGTGGCTATACAACTTGAGTTGTGTTTTTAGATATATATATATGTATGTATATAAATGAATTAGATATTTAACGCTAATGCTCCTAAATTTGTCAGCTATTGGCAACTTACCGGAAAAAAAAAAAGTAAAAAAAAAAAAAACTATTTTCGCATTTTACCTCCTAAGCAATGTGCCCCCTATGGCTTAGCTTTTAGCTATATTGCTTACGAAAAGTCCACTTACGCCTCATTTGAAGACAGGAAATTCATTCTGGTAAAAATTTTCCAAATCAAATTCAAGTCTTCTGCATCGATTTAATATAAAATTAACTAAATGGGATGTGTAAATATATATATCACAAAAATTAGAAAGTTAAGGGAACAAGTAGTCAAAATTAAAAGTTTAGTGGACAAGTTTCCAACGAGCAAAAATTTAGGATGCTACAGTGTTATACACTCATAGTGGATAACAATGTTTGGTGTTAAATAATACGTCAATTCCACCTTCGCTATTTGGAGTACCTTATGCCTCATGAATTTGTTTAATTTCAATTATTTATTTTGAGGTATTAATTTTGGTTTTAATTTATTCAATCAGCAATTAATTATATTTGTTTGATTAAAATGGGGGTTTTTTGGTGTTAAATCAATTGACTGGACAGTCGATGTTATAAGATAAGTTTGTCTTTCAAATATGCTCGGAGGCTTTTCGAAGCTGTGAAGCTTGTGTAGCTAATTACACATTAAGACCAAATCTACCATTGTAAATCAAATTCAATATGAAAGAATAAACACACTTGGAATTTTTGAAAGAAAAAAATCACATATTCTACTATATATGGAAAGTGTCAATCATACAAATAACTGATTATCAGCCAATGGTTTAGTGGTAAACCACCAATTTTTTGATACCGATTCTGGTGGATGATTGGCGGTCGTCCAATGTGTGACTCCAGAGATTGATGACCAACACCAAGATCAATGATGATTGGTGGTAATTGACACCAAATCTCAAGCAAGATTTGTTGCACAACACTTTTCGATGCTACGCTAGGTTCGTCACCACCATCAAAAAAGAGTGATCCGAGAGATACAAGTTTACTGATAGTGCAAAATCCTAGGGTAATTTTGTCCACATTCTTATAAACTTCAAACAACATGGGCGTAAATTGAAAACAATTTTTAAAAGAAAAAAAAAAGACATCAAACTCAAATGGATGTCAAATATTGGGGCGTATGCACATTCTCTAATTTGCTATATAATTTTCGCGTGGATACACTCATAATTGATGAATGGTATATTTTTTCATTCATATCTTTGACAAACAATATACAGATCAATATATAGAAGGGAACGGCCTACAATTAAGGAAAGTTTCCCAATTTACAATAAAGGAAAGTTTTCCAATCTATAATAAAGGAAAGTTTCCCAATTTCTCAGCTAATCAAATCAATCACAAATCTCAACACTCTCCCTCAAGTTGGTACATAGATATTACACATGTGCAACTTGCCTAAGAAAGATGATAATACTCGATAGGAGACTGCTTTAGTGAGAATGTCGGCCAACTGATCTTCTGATTTTATCTTAGGCAACACTACAATCTTTTCATCTAACTTCTCCTTGATGAAAAATCTATCTACCTCAACATGCTTTGTACGATCATGTTGTACTGGATTATGAACAATGTCACATGCTGATTTATTGTCACAAAACAACTGAATTGGTTGCCTAAATAAATACCCTAAATCTTGTAAGAGGAGTCTTAACCATAATGCCTCACAAAGTCCTAATGACATGCCTCTGAATTCAGCTTCTGCACTTGAACGAGCGACTACATTCTGTTTTTTACTTCTCCATGTCACAAGATTACCACTTACAAATGTAAAGTATCCAGAAGTAGATCTCCTATTATCCATAGCACCAGCCCAATCAGCATCAGTATACACTTTAATACTTAGATTATCATCATGTTTTGTGAACAAAATTCCTTTCCTAGGAGCACTTTTTAGATACCTCAAGATGCGCATGACTGCATTCATATGTTGTTCTTCAGGATTATGCATGTATTGACTTACCACACTTAATGCATAAGTAAGATCTGGCCTTGTATGAACCAAATACATCAATCTTTCCACTAGTCTCTGGTATCTTCCTTTATCGGCAGGTATCTGATCTGGTTTAGTACATAATTTCACATCTTCTTCTATTGGTGTATCAACAGGTTGACATCCTGACATTCTGGTCTCCTGTAAAAGATCTAAGGCATACTTTATTTGAGATAGGAAAATTCCAGTACTTGATCGAGAAACTTTAATCCCAAGGAAGTATTTTAGAGGACCTAAATCTTTCATTTCAAATTCTCTAGACAGATAATCCTGTAGAGCTTTTCTTTCCTGAGGATCGTTTCCTGTAACCACCATGTCGTCTACATATACGATAAGTGCTGTAATCTTACCATGTTGCTTCTTCAGGAACAAAGTGTGATCTGAGTTGCTTTGATGGTAGCCAAAATCTCTCATAGACTTTGTGAACCTTCCAAACTATGCTCTCGGGGATTGCTTTAGTCCATATAATAGCTTCTTAAACCTGCATACCTTTTAACTCTGTTTTCCTGACATCATGCATCCTGGTGGAAGATCCATATATACTTCTTCCGTCAACTCTCCATGTAGAAAGGCATTCTTCACATCGAACTATTGCAAAGGCCAATCCAAGTTTACAGCTAAAGACAGTAATACTCGTACCGTGTTGATCTTAGCCACAGATGCAAAAGTCTCTGTATAGTCAATCCCATAAGCTTGAGTGTACCCTTTTACAAGTCTTGCTTTGAAGCGCTTAATACTGCCATCTACTTTATACTTCACAGTATAAATCTAATGACATCCGACTGGTTTTTTTTCCGGTAATCACTCTACAAGTTCCCATGTCTTATTCTTCTGTAATGATTTCATCTTCTCATTCATGGCTGCTTTCCACCTTGGATTAGCTAAGGCTTCCTGCACACTGTTAGGAATAGCTACAGCAGATAATTGATTCATAAATGACTTATTTGATTCAGACAAACGATGGTTAGACACATAGTTGCTTATGGGATATCTGACTTAACTATTTAACTCAGGTTCATATGTGAATTTAGGAATACCTCTATTGTGACGGTGAGGTAACTGTTTTCTGGGTGGCTCAGACTCTGAATTAAGAACATCCTCAGACGACGATTGGTTTGGTGTATTAATTATTGCATCCTCGGACCTGATACTTCGGTTGGCGATGGAGGTTGAATTACACTGTTTCTTTCTTCATTTGACATATCTTCAGCTTCTGGGTGCTTATTACTACTTGGTTCCAAATCCCTAACTTCTTGATTCACTGGTTCAGATTCTTCTACCTTAGCGATATGATAATCATAATCGAGAGTCTGAATTTCGTTATGGTACTCCCCCTGAAGTTCAGATTCAGAGGAAAAATACATCGTATTCTCATGAAATACCACATCCATTGTAACGAACATGCGTCGAGTTAGAGGATGGTAGCATCTATATCCTTTTTTATGTAAGGCATATCCAACAAACACATAGCGTAATGCTCAGGGAGTCAACTTAGTTCGTTGATGCTTGTGTAGATGCACAAAGGCCACACAACCGAAGACATGAGGGGGTAGGTTTGGGACGGTTGGAGCAACTACAGCACCAGTCAGCGCTTAGAAGGGTGTTTGGAAGTCAATTGAGCTGGAAGGGACTCGATTGATTACATATACTGCAGATGCAATTACTTATCCCCAATAAGATATCGGCATATGTGCTGCTATTAAGGAGGCTCGAACAACTTCCAGTAAGTGTCGATTTTTCCGTTCAGCCACTCCATTCTGGCGAGGTGTATCGAAACAAGTGGTCTGATGAATAATTCCATGTGCTCCCAAGTATCGCTGAAGATCTGAACTTTGATATTCTCCACCATTATCGCTGCGCAGAACCTGAACTTTTGCATTGTACTGAGTTTCAAACATTTTATGAAATTGTTGGAATAACAAGTTCACTTTATCTTTTGATTGCATTAGACATAACCAAGTCATTTTGGTACAATCATCAATAAATGTGACAAACCAGCGTGATCCACCCATAGTTCAGATTTTAGATGGACCCCAAACATTAGAATGTATAATCATAAATGGAAGTGGACTTTTATTCAAAAGTAAAGGAAATGAAGCATGATGGCTTTTTGTCAGTTCACAAACATCACAACGGAAACTAGAAACATCACACTTTGTAAATAAACTAGGAAATAATTTTTTTAAATAAGCAAAGGAAGCATGTCCCAGACGTCGATGCCACAATCAAATTTCAGATCCCTTTTCCTCCCCCTTAGACCCATCTACTATCAAGGCTTGTCTCAACTTGCTGGAATCCTTCATATCCAGGTAATACAGTTTCCCTTTTTTAATACCACAACCAATCGTCTGTCTTGTCTGGATGTCCTTAAAAACACAAAAAAAGGGCCAAAAAATGACAACACAAGATAAGGCTGAAATGATTTGAGAAACTGATAAGAGATTGTAATCTAATGAGGGAACAATTAAGACAGAATCTAAATTCAAGGTATCAATACGGGTCAAGGATCCTTCCCCAATGATTGGGGTCATGTTACCATTGGCTGTGGAAACCATTTTTTGTGTTGAAGGTCTTAAAAGTGAGACCTGTCAAAAGTCATATGATCTGTAGCACCATAATCAATTATCCATGTACTATTACTAACAGGTACAGAAGTGTGTAAAACCTTACCTCCATTATTTGTAGCCGTTATCAATGCAGAAGTCTTCTCAACATCATGCTCTTTTGTTTTAACAGCAGCTGCAGTCGAGGTTTTATTGGAATCCTTCTTCCGTGAATCACGATTATGATCCCACCATTCCGGATATCCCACAAGTTCAAAGCAGCGATCTTTGGTATGTTCAGTCTTGTTGCAATGAGTGCATTTTAAGGTTGACTTATCAGCATTAGCGGTCGTCTTAGGATGGTTGGTCTCGGATTGATTCTGCCATCTTTGAGTTGATCGATGTTGAGCTATCATGGCAGATGAGTCAGGATTATTAGATTCTCCACTCAAAGTAGCACGACATACTGCTTCTCATCGAATCAATGCGTAACATTCTTCTAAATCTAGAATTGGATCTTTGCGTAAAATCTCTCCTCGAACTTATTCGAAGTCACTATCTAGTCCGGCAAGAAAGATATGCACCCGAAGTCGTTCGATGGCCTTTCGATATGCTGCAATGTCTTCTGGATCCTTCATCACGACCTTATTTCGATGATCCAATTCTCGAAAAATCTTTGTTAACTCCCCATAATATTCAGATAGAGATTTGCCAATTTGTCTGGCAGTGAAGGCCTTTTGATTTAAAGTGAAGACCTGTAATTCATCACTTCCATCGTAGAAGGCCTTTGATAATACATTCCAAATTTCATGAGTTGTGGGCAAGCGTAAGTAACATTTCATGATTTTTGGACTCATAGACATTAACAACCATCTTTTCACCTTTTGATTTTCGGCATACCATTTTTCATATCCATCTTCTGACTCTTTAGGTGGCTTTGTCTTCCCTCGAATGTAGGAAAGTTTTTCACGTTCAGTAATATGCATCTCCATTAGTTGTGACCAGACATCATAATTGGATTCAGTGAGAATAATTCCTGCATTAAAGATACTTTCTGACTGAACAACAAATAGAACTGATTTTATTACAGATGATTCAATATTTTTTTCATTCATTTTTTTTCTCTTTTTTTTTCTTTTTTTTTTTAAATATATATATAATCATAACTCACGTGCAGTTTTGAAATCAAGTATATTGAAACCAATAAACAGTTCCAATAAATAGAAATCAAGTATATGGAGATGAATTACAGGCGACGAAATGTGAAATGTGAGTCAGTGAGTTTTGGGCAATAGATACAATGATTAGCAACTGCGATGGCGATGAGCAATGGCAATAGCGACAAAGTGACGAGCGACGTGCGAGGGGTGAGCGGTGTAATAGCAGCAAGCATTGACAATTTGTTGCGGTTGGTGCGGATTTGATCTGAGTGGGCTTTGTGGATAATCTGGGTTTGGTGGATAATCTGGGCTTTGTGGGTTTGTGGATAATCTGGGTTTGGTGGAGATTGATTGCGAAGTTTTGATTTGTGAGATTTGATTTGTGGTCATGGGTTATTTGTTTTTCTGGTGGTTGTGATATAGTTTTTTTTAGTATGTATCAAACTGAGAATTTTTTTTTTTAAAGAAGATGGCTCTGATACCAATTCAGAATTAATGAATGGTATATTTTTTCATTCATATCTTTAACAAACAATATACATATCAATATATAGAAGGGAACAGCCTACAATTAAGGAAAGTTTCCCAATCTACAATAAAGGAAAGTTTCTCAATCCCTCAGCTAATCAAATCAATCACAAATCTCAACAGATACAATGTCTTCGAACCTACTCAAGCCCAACTTTAAATTCAATGACAAGAAACTAATATGAGAAATTTAGGGAATATTGTATCCTTTATGTTAGCTCCCTTTCTTCGATCATTTCCCTAAATTTCTCTCGTAAAATTGTGGCCATTTTAATTCGAAAATTTCATCAAAGAAAGAAAGGACATGGTAGAAAGGACATGCAAACATTAGCAAAGGGTGAAGATTCGTAAAGGGGGAGCTAACAATGAAGATCTCATGGTAGAAATAGGTGGCGAGTTATGGAGATCAGCATACAACAATGGACAATGAGCATTGCAGGTTAGGAGGCCTCAAAGATCTTAAAACTTGAGGAGGCCACAGCCAAGATTTGATCGCTCGAGAAGGTTACCAAGAACTAGTTATTTTTTCTTAATTATTATATTTCAATTAGAAATAAATTTTGGTCTTTTTCAATTTTTGCTAATATATTTTTTTAAAGATAATCCGATGAGAAACCCGGTCATAGAATAATACGCTACCTTGCTTATTACCAAAGTTTTAGGTCTTATAGTATGTTACTCAAAGTGTCATAGTAGGATTCTTCTAATAACATGGTTGGAGACCACTCGGCAACCGAATTGTCAAAGCCACACCCATATAATACGAGGAAATTTCTACTTTCCTCACCTCAAGCCTCAATGAAGAACTTCTTCCCTTCCTTTACAACCACAGCTAGGAAACCAACATTATCAACTAATCACATCACAATTTCAGTTCAAACATGATCCATTCAAAATGATTTTAAGTTATGGGTTTATTTGAAAATAGGTCAGCATATAGAATAGAATATATATATATTATCAAAATATAAAATCTAATACCTCAAATATGCTCAACAATTCCGAGAGAATTTAAAAAAAATATGAGTTGAAAGTTGAAAGATGAGTTAAATCGAGAGCGATTTAACAAAACATATAGCTTAGCAACAAGTTTAAAATCAACTATTTCCACAAAAATCTCAACGGGTTTCACTAGTTTCTCTCTCATTTTTTTTCACCCCACAAAAACAACAACACAAAAAAGTGATTATAACAAAACATTGAGGACAGACCAAGATATCAGACTAGAGTTCACCAACACTTTTTCTTGGAACACAACATGCTCATTAGCCGCCGTTGTACTAAAATTTTCTGTCATATGTTGCCATGAAGAAGTCTCTTGAAGACACCTTTGGCAGCAACAATTTTGGTTAGCACTTTACTTAGGGGGTGTTTGGAGAAAGTTTTAGAGATATATATTTGGAGATGTTTATTTTAGAAACTAAATATGGTTTTAGAGGTTATATTTGGGGTAAATGTTTTTTTTTTTTTAATTATTATAGAAATTAGCGTGTCAAAAGTTTAAAATATGTGATAAAAAATAAATGTCTGAGAATACGTGCATGCATTGTTGAAAGTTTGAAAAAATAGTAAAGGAAAACATATTTTGGCTTAAAGACACCAAAACCAAGGCTGGAGAACACTCTCCAAACGCCTTCTTAATGTTTCAATTGGTTCAAAAGCATCCATTTCTACTGCTCGGATCTCTTCAATGATATTGTCCTCGTTTTTATCATTCTTTTATTGCTCTATATCAAATCTTGTTGTAAGCCTATTTTTTTCTGGATTTGTTCTTCAAAGGTTTATAGAATAAAAGTTCTTCTAAGGGATGAGAGATGGTCTTGAGAATTTTTTAAAATAACCAAACAACTATAAACGACAAGTAGTTCGGTAAACAAATTTAATTAACTAAAACGACACTTACTACCCTATAAAAAAAGACCAAAACGACACCAAATGACTTGAGGACATAAACAAACTACTGACTCAATTACTCAGAACTCGGGACCCTGTCCCTTACCGACCCCTTTCTCTTTCTTTCGATGGAAGCAAGGCACCTTATTTCTCAACCACGTTAAAACTCCAAAATACCCTTGCGCTTCGATCAAATTTCCCATTCCTACCGCCGTACTCGACAGCCTGAACTGAAAATCTGACCCATGGACTCCTCCATCGTCGGAACGCCGCTGCCTCCGGCGATGAGCTTCTCTCCCTCCGTCCTCTCCTTCCTCAACGACAACCTCAATTCCGGCGAAGCTCTGAGCCAAGCTCCGAGCCTCGTCTCCGACCTCCAAGCCCAGTGTGGCCAACTGGATCAAAACCTAATTGACCTTAACCGAAGCCTCGTGTCGATCCTCGTCGCTTACGTCTCCTTCTCCGATCAAATCCACGCTCTCTTCGCCGACATCAATGCGCAGTTAATCGGTATCGGATTGTTTACTTCTTCTCGCGGATCTACTTCTGCAGGTTCTGTTCTCTTTTGGTGTATCTACATGTATATTTTGTCGCCGTATATGTGTTATATATGCGCTGACTTTTTCTATTCCATTGGTTGAATTCTAGGGATTTTGTGTGTCTATATATATGTGTTGATTTCTGTTTTTCTGGTGTTGAAATGTGGGGATTTCGATGAAATTTGTCTTCTTTGTGGAAAATTATGGACTTTTGTTGTGCAGATGGGGAAGGAGTAGAGGAAAAGGGGAGAACAGAGCAGATATTGGGGGAGGAGTTGCCGGCATTGGCGAAGGAAGTGGCGAGAGTCGAGGCGGTTCGGATTTACGCTGGTGAGTTTTGTAACAAAATGCCTTTAAGCTATAGAATGAGAAAGATTAAAGAGCTAGAATTGGTAGGGGGAAGAACTCTGGTTGCCATGTTTAGATATGGAAATGCCGAAAACCGGTTTAAGATCTTCAGGAAATGTATGCATTGATTATGTCATTAGAAACATAAAGGAATACTGGCTTTTCACCGGCGACACTAGTCAGAATTTGATTACCAATTTGAAAGCTCCTTTGGATGTCCTCTAAGATTGGAAATAAAGGCCTTATAGGGCGATATATTTTGTACTTATATTCGAGACTATGTATCTTCAAACGCAAGCTACCCTGTTGAAAGAGAAGTGTTATTTTTCTTCCCTGTTTTCGATTTTTCTGTTCCTTGGATGTCTTGTGATATTATCTCTCGCTTAGAGTAATTGCATGTGCTATGTAGATGTCCAGAAATTGAAAGCATGGAAATAATTGTGAAGACTCTCTCAACACACGTGATAAATGTTAGGATGGATCTTTTAAGTCACTAATCATAGATTTTGACCACTGATAAACAACTTGGCTTCATTGATAACATATGGTTTTGTTCATCAAGCCTTTACACATTACAGTAATGAACGTTTCACATTAACACATCTAAGCGTTTACAACATCTGTGTACCGCTGGTTGAAAACTTAAAGCAAATTTCAAACTAGATGGACGTATCAACTTGTTTGGTCGGCCCAGATATCCAGGCTTTCCAAGACGTTAACTTATCAACTCATTCAACAGCGAGAATTTTGTTGTAAAATGGTGGAGATTTCTCAGCACAACCAATGATGTTCATTCGTAAAAACACTAAAAAAAAAAATCCTGTATGCTGTGCAGTACTTTAGGTTTATTGCACAATCACTTTTTCTTCTACAAAGATTGGACATTTGGTGATAAAATCGTACTTGAAAACAATTATATAATCTTCCTCGAAAAAAATTACTTGGATATGAAATATACTATTTCTAGGTTTGTGTTATATTTATTAAATTTTCTGTCTTTTTCCTCACTTTACTATTTTGAATCTTTCAGAGACGGCATTGAAGCTTGATACATTGATTGGTGATATTGAAGATGCAGTATCTTCAACTATGACAAAAAGCTTGAAGAAGCATTCCACAACCCAAGATTCAGAAGTTAGTAATCAATATTTATTGAAGTAAAATGTTATTCTACTTATTTTTCCCTCAGGTCACAAATTATACTTTTCGTGTTCTCAATTGTTGCAGGATACTCGTCTGCGTGCTATCAAAACCCTGAAACAGACAGAAGACATCCTAACATCAGTTACAAGAACACACCCTCAATGGGGACGTCTTGTGTCAGCAGTTGATCATAGAGTGGATCGAGCTTTGGCCGTCTTAAGACCACAGGCTATAGCTGATCATCGAGCACTTCTGGCTTCTCTAGGATGGCCACCACCACTATCATCTATGAGTTCTGCATCTCCAAATCCAACCAAATTTGCCAATCCTCTTTTCACAATGCAAGGTGACCTCAAACATCAGTACTGTGAAAACTTTTTGGCTTTGTGCAGCCTACAGGAGCTGCAGAGACGGAGAAAATCTCGGCAACTTGAAGGCTATAGCAGGGAAGTTGATCTGTACCAGCCACTTTGGGTGATTGAAGAGCTGGTGAATCCTATATCACTGGCAACCCAACGCCATTTCTCAAGGTGGGTTGAGAAGCCAGAGTTCATTTTTGCCCTTGTCTATAAAATTACCAGAGATTACGTAGACTCTGTGGATGAACTATTACAACCGCTGGTTGATGAAGCATTGTTAGCTGGGTATAGTTGCAGGGAAGAATGGATGTCAGCAATGGTATCCTCCTTATC
Organism: Antiaris toxicaria; assembly: GCA_035233585.1. Taxonomy (NCBI): domain Eukaryota; kingdom Viridiplantae; phylum Streptophyta; class Magnoliopsida; order Rosales; family Moraceae; genus Antiaris; species Antiaris toxicaria. Next base: position 9,077,258 of record CP141155.1, read on the forward strand.
AACTTACTTGGCAAAAGAAATTTTTCCGAAGTATGTTGCTCAACTGGAGGAAGAGAATAATATGGGTACCCAATCACAGGCTAGAATATCCTGGCTTCATCTTATTGACTTGATGATATCATTTGATAAACAGATTAAGTCTCTGTTAGAGCATTCTGGAATCTTGCTTTCCTTTCAGGAAGATGGAAACTTTGAGAAGATCTCTTCTCTATCTGTTTTCTGTGATCGGCCTGACTGGCTTGAGGTATGGGCTGAGATTGAGCTCCAAGATGTACTAGACAAGTTACAAAATGAGTGTAATAATGAGAGAAATTGGAGGATGAAGGTTCAGGGAGCAATCCTTTCATCGAATTCTGAAGACTATAAAGCTCCTACAATTTCTACTGCCTTTCTTGGACTTCTTTCATCTGTAATTGATCGTTGTCGGTCACTGCCAACTATTTCTCTGAGGTCAACGTTTCTCAGATCTGCTGGTGCACCTATAATACAAAAATTTCTGGACTGCTTGCTTCTTAGGTGCCAAGAAGCTGAAGGTCTGACTGCCTTAACAGATGATGATGCCCTAATCAAAGTTGCAAACTCTATTAATGCTGCTTGCTATTTCGAATCTGTACTAAAGGAATGGTGTGAGGATGTCTTTTTTATTGAATTGGGATCAATCCATGGTCATCAATCGGAAGTATCTATTAGGGAGAACAAGGGTGATGGAATGGTAGAAAATATTGAGAGTAGTATATTAGATGATGAGATTGGAAAGTTGGAGGGATTTAGAATAGAGTGGGTTGAAAAAATATCTGTTGTCACTTTGAGGGGGTTTGATGCTCTGTGTCGCGATTATGTGAAGAACAAGAAGCAGTGGCAGGAAAAAAATGAAGAACGTTGGACAGTGTCGAAGTCTTTAGTTGGTGCCCTTGATTATCTGCAACAAAAAATGTCAGTTCTAGAAGTCAACTTGAACGGGAAAGACTTTATCGGGGTGTGGAGAAGTTTGGCTGCCGGGATAGACCGATTAGTTTCCAATGGTGTTCTTTTGAGCAATTTGAAGTTTCATGATGGCGGAGTTGAGAGGTTCAGTAATGATGTGGAGGTTTTGTTTGGGGTATTTAGAGCTTGGTGTTTGAGGCCGGACGGCTTTTTTCCAAAATTAAGCGAGGGTTTGAAGCTCTTGAAGATGTCAAAAAACCAACTTAAAAACGATTTGGCTAGGACGGAGAAATGGATGAAGGAGAATGGGATTAGACATTTGAGTGTGGTGGAAGTAGATAGAATCTTGAAGAGTAGAGTTTTCTAAGTCGAAGGCTGCAAGAAAACTCTCCCTTAGCTTCATATTCCTCAAGGGGTGTTTTGGCTGCGGAAATCAGGGAGGTGTCGGATTTAGCGTTCTGATATCGAGATCCTTTGTGTTGTCCTTGGATTAGGACTCCTGGAATGACCCATTTAATTCCGATAATTCAACAATAATGGAAAGGAAAAGATACATGTTCGAGAAAAAGAAAATTTACATTATTCAAAAATTATTTTTGTAGTTAGAAGTTTGAGGAAGGTGATTCTTTGTTTTGTTTTCTCAAATTTTGTTACCATACAATTTGAACGGGATCTGCACGGGATCTGCTTTACATTTGCAATGCAGTTTGAACTGTTGTTTTCAATTGGTAATATGAAAATACAGGGCATGGATTTAACTCTTATTTATGAGGTTGATGCACTGGAGTGGGTAGGGAAATACATACAGTAGTTGATAATGAAATATGATACGAAAAAATAAAAATAAATATAAAAGGGAGAGAGACCAGGCTGTGTAGCTGAGTGCTATATCCTATGTAGGTCTAGATTCCATGTAAGCGTGACTTGGATATCTAATTATATTTAGAGTAACTCCTGTAGGACTCGGACTTCTTGTTTTGTACCACAAGTAAGAACTGTTGTGTTAAATGTTGGATTAATTTTTCAACTATTTGATCTATAATTATAGTTATTTTGTTTTAATTATTAGATTAATTTTTTAATGGTTTAATTTATAATTAGAGCAGTTTCATTTTATGCACCTGAAACTTTTGTCGTGGTCACTAATAAAGCACACTAATAAACAATTAAACATTAATTTATTCTTTTAGAGCAAAATAAGCTATCTAAATAAGCGGTCTAATCGTAAAACTCTGTTATTGATATTTCAGTCTCTTTATAATATGATATATGATTTCTTTTGAGGAGATGTTAATAATGTAGTATTTTTTAAACGATGCGATTAATTTAGCACTACTTTATTTCTCCATTTCTCTTCACTGAAATTCCATTTCACCAGTTTGCAAATGAAGTTATCTTGACTAATTGTCAACGAATTCTCTAGTGCTTTAACAACCTTGGTGTTCTTATTTTTACTTTGAATTGGGTGGAAATTACCTTCAGGCCTCTCTGGCAAAACCAATATCTTAGACCACTTTTTTTTTTTTTTTTTTCCAATTTGGTGAGGTGCCCGTATATATGTTTACCATGACAATAACGAGTTTTTTGTGTTTTTTTTTTTTTTCTGAATTTTAAGGATTTTATTTCAAGCTCTCTTCGGACAAAATAATTGTCACAAGGAAGGCCACCATCTCCATAGTTAAAAAGCCAGAGTATCCAGCATTCTTTGCACAACTACACAGAGCATGAGCTGCTCTATTGCAATAACGAGTACTTATTTGTTGTGAAACACTAGCGATAACGACTTATACTTTGTTTGCTTTAGATTTGCCCTACTTTATTATCTATGCTTCAGTAAATTTTCCTTGGCTTATGATGGGATGTTGCAAAAATTATTGAGGTTCTTAAAGAAATCGACAAACCAAGAATTCGGCCAAATCAAATAGAATCAAAACCAATCACGATGATTGGTTTTTATTTCTAATTGGGTTGGTTTGAATATTTGGAAGTTTGAATTAGTTTGCTTAGCGGTTTACATTTGTCAAACCATGAAAACCAACCAAATGCATTTCTAGCGTAGTTTGAAAGAATTTCACCTGCCTGTTATATTTCTCTATTTTCAATCTTGTATATCTCTTATAGTTATAGCTTGATGTTCTTTTATGTTTTCATGTTTTGAATAAAATTTAGCTAGTTAAAATTCTAAAAAGAATTATTAGTTAAGTTTACAAGAGAAATTAATGTGAAAATCTGTGTTAATTATAAATATAAACCAATCAAACCAAATCGATTATACACACTTCTACAAAAGTAATTATTAATTACTACGTTATTAGTGACAACTAATGTCCTCATTAATAAATAATTATTTATGATGACAAATCATCATAAATAACTGTTATTTTTTAACATCAAATATGACGTCGTATTAAGCAATTGCCACGACGTGTTGTTGGATGAGGTTAATTATTTATGTGACATATCATTACAACTGCTTACTAATTTATCTGTACATATTTGCGATGATATGTCGTTCCAAATATTGTTTTATAGTGAAAACAAACATGGCACGAAGTTGGTTTGTGCCAAATAAGAGTTATTTGCGACGATAGTGACGTTGTAAATATGGGTTGATCACACCTAGCATTAACTAGTCAAAACTCTTTATTTATGGTCATATTCGTGATGATAAATGTATGGAAATTTTAAATTTTGACAACAAAAATGATAGAATATTTCGTAATTTTCCAAAAATTATTTACGATAGCATCAAAAAAATGTCATCGTAAAAAAATGTTCAGAAAATTATTTTGGAATAATTTTGGATATTCTCATAGTAATATTAATGAGCTAGGGCTAAACAAAGTAGTTTTTTATTTATTTGTGATGACTTTTAGCTTATTTACGATAAAATATATCGTCACAAAAATAAAGGGTACAAATGAGTCTTCTTCTTCATTTTCTCTTGTTTTTTTCTTCTCCATTACTCTTGACTTTTCCCTATCTTTGCCCTAACTCTGCCCTTTCTCCATCAAAACTTATCAAATTTCTCCCATTTTTCCTATTTCATTGTAGCCCTAAAAAATCCCCTCTAAACACATCGGGAAACCCCCCCCCCCCCGCGCAAATTCCCCAAAAAAATCCATCCTCAAAAATCTCATTTTCCCATTTTCGCCCTATATTTCTATTCATCACCACTACTCTCTCCCTTAACAGAAAGTAAAATATCCCCCCACCCTCTCTCCCTTTCTCTTTCTCTCTCCTGTTTTCTCATCATTGGTTTTGTAGTCCGATTGCCACCATCCGCCCCTGATGCCAGTCATCTTCGTTGCTTGTCACCGCTATCTTCTTTCAACGATTTCCAACTCTCGTTATTTATGGGTTTGGTTTTTTATGATTATTTTTTTTGTTGGTTAATTTAATTGTGTTTTTTTATATGATTGTGATAATGTTGATGGGTGTTGATTATGTTGACAATAAGGATTATGCTTATGAGGGTGATTTTGTTGTAATGTTTAGTTTTTTTGGCTTGTTTTTTTATCATTTAATTTATAGAAATTGATTGGATAAACTATCTATAGAAATTTATTATTAAAAAATCTGTGTAGGGAAATTGATTATTAAATTTGATTAGATAGAAAATTTAACAATTAGTAAATTTTTTATTAAAAAAAGTAATCAGTAAAATTAAAAAAATATTTATATGGAAAGTTTAATAATTGGTAATAAATTAAAAATAATGATAATATGAAAATAATTATTAATTATAAAAAATATTAAAATTGTAAATAAGTTGATTTTTATGTGGAAAGTTTAATAATTAACTTAAAAGAAGAATGATTTATTTAACAACTTATAATATTATTAAAATAATAAAAAATAAAATATATAATTCATTAGAAATGAACAAAAAATTTGTAATAAATTAAACAAAATAAGTATATGTGATTATTAAATAAATATTTTAACAAAAAAAATATAATTAGATTTCTAAAAAAACAAATAATAAATTTTGAAAAAAATCATTATAAATAAAGAAATGTGTTAAAAGCAAAAAATATAAAAGTAATAATTTATTTAGAAGAGCATAATAATTTTGATAAATTTGATAAAGCATTGTAAATTTATATAAATATATCATAAAGTTTTTTAATCTCTATGTTGTGATATGTGCCTATATAGTTACAAAAAAATGTACACAAATACAACTTTTTGATTTGCATTTTACACGTGCATGTATGAATTAACCTTAGACCCATTTGAAAATTGGTATGTAGTGATTGATGTTTGAATTGTCTCATTTAGACAATTTGGTATTATACTTTACATATTTGTTATTCTGTTTCACTCATGCCTTTGGTAGAGGTTTTGATACGTCTTTCTTTGTTCTTCGAGTGTGCATATGATAACATACTCAGGAGAACTAAAGGGAGAAGTTGTCAAAATTTCTACAATGAAGGGGGCATTATGGGATGAGTGACATAATATGTAAATTACAAAACTAAATGGGATAAGGCATTACTCTATAGGTTTGGAGTAAAGTTGGTGTGTAGAATTGTATACATACATACATTATATGATTGACTTTAATGATTATGTATATTATTATCTATAGTTAAAATGTCGATAGATTAGAGTTAGATATATATGAAGAACTGGTAGTGTGATGAGTTTTAAGATAGTTTGTCTGATTTTATTAAGGTCGTAAAGAAATATGTAAATTCTATTGGGCGTATCAGTTATCCTTGTATCAGGTATAGAAACTATGAGATGATGATAGTAGAAATAGTGACAATGTATATACATCGATTTGGCTTTGACATAACGTTCACTAAATGGATTCACCATGCTGAAGTTGAATCGGTTTTAAGTACTGATCTAGTTGTCAGTGAACTAGTTGATGAGATGTTTGCAGTGCTGATTAATATTGTTGGGATTAATAATAATGATAATATGTTGGGTGAGATAGAAGTGGGTATAGAAGATACGTGGTATGATGAATTCAAGGATCTTTTATTTGAGCTTTAAGTGGGATTATATCTGAGCTACATTATGTATTCATTGTTGAATTTTTTAATAAAACTAATGCACCTAAAGGTGTTATATAAATGGCTTAATGAGTGCATATGATATAATGTTGAAGCTATTAAAAGATGTAATCCCAGATGGAAACAAAACACCTACTTCTCACTACGAGTCAAAGAAGCTATTAAGTAAACTGGAATTAAACTACAAAAGAATTCATATGTGCAAGTATGATTGTGCTTTATCTTCGAAGGAGAATGCTGATCTATAGTCGTGTCTAATTTACAATACAAGTCATTGGAAAACTTAAAAGGGAAAGAAAGTTTCATGGAAAGTACTCTGTTATTTCCTTTTAAAGGATAAGTTAAAGTTTTTGTATGCTTCCTATTACACTGCTAAGAAAATGACATGGCAAGTACACTGGTGATCGAAGGATAAATACTTAATTCATCATCCAATTGATGGTAAAGAGTGGTAAGAGCTAGATGAAAAGCACCCTAAATTTGTACATGAACTAAGAAATGTGCGATTAGGGTTAGCTGTTGATAGGTTTAACCCATTCAGAAATATAAGTCTCCCATAGAGTATGTGGTTGGTGGTTATGACTACTTATAATTTACCTCTATGGTTGTGCACTAAAGATCTATATAAGATATTGACCTTATTGATAATTGGTCCAAATGCTTTTGAGAAGGATATGGATGTGTTCTTAAGGCTTTTTTGGATGAGTTAAATAAAATGTGGGATAAAGGTTTTGTTGTGCGTGACGCTACTTCAAATACATTGTTTCAGATGCAGGCTATATTGCTCATGATAGTTAACGACTTCCCTACTTGTAGTAGTTTATTTGGCTGCAGTGGTCAAGAGTATTTAGCATGTTCCTCTTGTAACGATGTAAACCCATCTAAGCGGATAACAAGTAAAACTTGTTTTGTTGGGCATTGGCAATGACTTCCTATTAATCATAGCAGGAAAAATAACAAAAGGTTTGATGGTAAGGCTGATTGATGACATCCCCTACCTCAGAAATTCATTTAGTAAATATTGACTCTGTTAAAATAGGTTGGATTCAGATTGCCTAGTTAATATGAAAAATATTACAATAAGAAGTGAAAATGATATCTAATAGAGTTTAATTAGATGAAGAAAAGTATCTTTTAGGAATTACCTTACTAGATCTCATTGTTATTACGTCACAACTTAGATGTCATGCATATCGAGAAGAATATGTGTGGTAGCTTATTAGGCAGAATTTTGAATATTGACAGAAAAAGTAAGGTACGGACAAAGCAAGGATCGACTTGCAAAACATGAGGGTATACAAGGAGTTGCATTTGTCTAAGGAAGATACATTGGATGAAACCACATGTGACATACACATTAATCTCGGATGATGTCAAAAAATTTTGTGAGTTTTTAAAGTCAGTAAGGTTTGAGGATGGGTTTGCTTAAAATCTAAGGAAAAACATGATCAAGAGGAGCAATAAGATTACTAGGTTAAAACCACTTGATTGTCATGTCATAATGCAATGATTATTGTCTACTAAGATTAGACCATTTCTAAAGAAAGATATTGTCGATGTAATAACAAAATTAAGCAATTTCTTTTAGTTGATATATTTAAAGATATTGAGGATTAGTGATTTAAAGAAAGCTTAGCAGGATATTGTATTGATTTTATGCAAGTTAGAAACAATTTTCCCTTTAACTTTTTTTGATATTATCGTTTATTTAGTAATGCACTTGTCAAAAGTAGCCATTCAAGGAGGACTTGTTCATTTAAAATGAATGTATCCGTTTGAATGTTGACCTGGATCATTAAAAAATATGTCAGGAATCGTGCATGACCAGAATGATCGATTTCCGAGGCATATATGATCAATGAAGTCTAACCTTTTATTTGATGTATTTAAGTGGTATTAAGATAAGACTGAACAGACTTGAGAGAAATTGGGTAGAGGACGAAGATGGTACCAAGTGATACATATTACACAACTACTTAGAAATTCAATAATACATCAAGTAAGTATTACTCTAAATTTCATTACATGGTTGTGTCAAATATAATTGTATCACTCATTTAAATTCCTTAATAAACAATAACCACAAGAAAAAGCTAAAGGATAGCGGTTGAACCAAATCATTGGACGAAATTCCAAAATGGTTTTGAAATAAAGTATACCCTTAACTTAAAATTTTGTGCATCACAATAAGATATTTAGATTGTTTGGCTATTCTTAATTTCTAAGAATATACTTTACTATTGATGAGGTTTAATCTTCAAAAGTAGAATGCATTAGAGATGACCGCAAAATTGTTTTTGCTTTCTTTTGGTTCAAGCTTCTCTATTAGAATATACAATTGATATATCAATAAAAATACTTAAAATAGTGGTATTTTTGTTGGTGGACCAGATAACCAAACATATTATGGAGTCTTGAAAGAGATTTAAGAATTATCCTATATAAATGATTATTTTGTTAATCTTTTTAAGTGTAAGTAGTTTGAAACTCATCCAAAAAAATAGAGATTTCAATAACACAAGATTAGAACAAGAATCTTTGTTAAAGACTTATGGTATGAGAATGAACCATTTATACTTACATCTCAAGTAGAACAAGTTTTTTTATATAGATGATTTGTTTAATGGTCCAAACTGGAGAGGTGTTGAACACTTTAGACATAGGCATATTTGGGATATTCCAGAGGCATATTTAGCCAATGTGACAGCAGTTCAACATACTTAGTCTACAAATATTGATTTAGTAATGGAACTACCAGAGATTGACATATTAGGGTGGAAGCGACTGGATATATCATTTAATGTTATTACATTTGACGTTAATGTAATCTAGAAAGACAAGTCTCCCATTGAAGATGATGACTCTAATATGCTGAGAGAGGGAGATAAAACTTTAAAAGAGTACAATGAAGGGAATTCATTGATTCTAAAGGGGAATTCATTGACTCTATATATGATAATGACATAAATGATGGTGGCAACATTCAAGACATAAACTGTGATGATGAATAGAAAATGTATATTGCAATTATTGTTTTTCTTATTATTATTTTTTAATATCACAAGCAAACATTAATGTATATTATTTATAGACGTAAATATGATATTAAACTAATTTTAATTTGTTAACATGCAATTATGTCTGGTTCAGTTGCTACTTGTGCTAGCTCTTCAATGGGAACGTAGCCCCCACTTAGTCCTTCTGATTGTTATCACACTACAAGTTGAGTATGCTACAATTACTTAATTACAAATTTGTTAAATTTATTAAGTTAGTATTATGTAATCAGTAAACATGATAGCAGATTCTTTTTAATTTATGTTTACAGCATCTAAGGCTGCACATCAACAAGGGGAAGGCGAAGGGTCATAAAATCATAGAAAAGGTGGCAAAGGACAGAAATATTACCCTCAAATTTGACGAGGATAGAGGTACTTGAAAGGCATTTGGCGACTATGATCCTTGGTTTAATAGTGCAGTCGAAATTCACACCTCAGATATATGTGAGTCATTTCATGATGCCTAGAAAGATGTAAACCATTACATAAGAGAGAGATTTAGGAACGCATGATGGTATCATTCAACTTCATTGTTATTCAATTTTTTTCTAAAGTTAAACATAATAAAACCACTTAACATGTTGATTGTGTTGCGGGATTGATTTAATCTTGATTACAATTATAAAGATGGTATACTTTTATTCTATACTTGATAGATATACTTCAAATGCTACAAGGACTGGAAGAATGACCTCCACGGTCATTTTAATAAACTTGGTGAGGCAGCAAATGAAAAGGCGATTAGAGTCAAGCCTCGACTAAGCTTAGGAATCACGATCATTGCAGTCCTTGCTGCGATAGGTTTATGTTCTACAAGTTTTAGGTGATTATAGATCTACTAAGTTGATGATTAATTATATATAATCATTTTATTTACTGATACTAAATATAATCATAAATTAAAAAAATCAAAGAGAAACAAAAGCAATCGTAGCAACCAAGATTGGTTAAGCTTATATGATCGGATATCGATTGCCCAACATCATAAAAAAAAAGGTTAGTAAGATTTTTAATTTCTATTCAATTTAAAAGTTAACTTTAGTAATCGAATATATTATACTAACATATTTAAATTGTTGGACTGGCCAACATAGGGACTCAACAACCAATGTTTACCATAGACGACTAGGGAAACATGTATCGTCATGAGGATACTTGAGTAAACCCAAGCTGAGCAAACTTTTGTAAATATTTTTTATTTTTTAATATTATCCTTTCTTATTTAAATTAATTTGTGTATTTATAACATGTGTTTACTTTTTTTGTGTAGCATACGATGGAAAAGGAAAGAGAAACCCAGAGGACGTAGTCTATTTCTAGTTCATCCACACAACTTTTGGTAAACGAGGAGAGAATTATGGAGCATGTATTAGGTACACGTTGAGGACACAAGAATAGAGTAGGCCCCATACTCATGTGTAGAATTCTCTCTAGTGCTTTTTCATCCTCTAGTTCCTAGTCAGATGGAACATCTTTGACTTGTGTTAACTTACACATGGAACAATATTTGCGAAGTACGAGAGCCAAAAGACGATGCAGGAGTTGATGGCTCAGATGCACTCAAATATTTAGTTCCCACCTATTACTCGTCATCAGTCTTATGTCCCTTTAGGTCTTCCGCCTCCTTCAAATATTACCGATGACAACGATGACGATGACACTAGTGATGCTATCAATTTAGAGGATTAGATCGCTAGTTATTGTTACGTATCTAGACTTTTTTACACTTATATATATTACACTTAATTTATAGTGTTCAGTTTTTTTATTAAAAAAATATTTATTATCATTTGTCTTTTTTAATTTTATAATTTATTTTCGTTCTTATAATTTGCACATTTATATTTAATTTTAAATTTAAATATTAAACTATTAATAAAAATAACAAATTAATAAATAATAAATTAATAAAAAATTATAAAATAAAAAATCTTTCGTGATGACATATGTCGTCGTAAATAACAACAAAAAATCATGTATATATATTAGTGACAACATTTTCCAATTGTTGTCGCAAAAATTTGATGCTATGTCATCAATATTACATATATTTGTAACGATATTTTTTGAATTTGTCATCCCAAAAAATGACTGTCATATTAGCTCGATCGAAATTTTAACAACATAGTTGCAACGACTTTTTAGCGACTACTGTTATCGTTATTATAATTGCGACAACGAGTTGTCATCGTAATAAATCTATTTGTTACTGGTTATTAATGACAACTTATATGCGAAGACATGTTATCACAAAAAATACATTTATGATAACTTTCTTTTTATGTGATGATTTTTCGTTGTCGCAAAAAATTCTGTTTGATGTAGTGATATGATTTGGTTTCTCTCAAAATCTTCAAGCCGACCACCACGTCAAAGATAGAATAATAATATTTTTGATTTAGTTGGTGGTTTTTTCTTCCAAAACAATCAGACCAACCATGAACATCCCAAAGAGAGGGCATGACACTATGACTGGAAAACTCAAAATAAGAGTGTATGATATGCTAAGAAGAAGCTGCAGTATATATCTTATCTAATCTAATATCTATTGAATGATAAAAAGAAACTATCTCAAAATTTTAAACTTTTTCGGTTAAAAATTAAGCACTTTTTTCAATTCCGTCATCTAGTAGCTGAGATATCTGCCACATAAATTTCAAGTTTTCACGGACATGCTACATTTCAGTCCTACTCTAGCTATCTACAACTTACAAGTTACAAGTTCGAATCTAGACTAGCTCAAATAAATGAAACTTTGACTAAAGCAACCGTAACCATTTGCAGGAAAAAAAAAATTCCTATAAAGATCTTCTAGCTAGCATCTCAAAGAATTCCACCTATGATGATGATATGCTTGTGTAATTAAGCTCAACCGTGCCCGTCCAGGCTACACCGCTGTGTTTGATGGGAACACACACACGCATATATAGCTTATTATTAAGATCATATCAGAAAAGGAGAGGGGTCTTTTCTCGAAGGATCATATCTTTATAGATATCCCATTATGTTTATTGACTCATGCACATAATCTATGTAGCCTCTGGTCCAAAATTTCGGCACCTTTCCTATTCAACGACACGACACAAGTTGTCGTTTATCGTGCCCCTTCGGTTGAAGGCAACTTGTCACTGGACATATACAGAAGTGCAAGAGGGAGACACTGTTAATAGTCTTCACTGACAGGCATCAAATTTAGCTTTTGAGAATACAAAATTATTGTTTTTTTATGCAAAAAAAAAAAAAAAAGAGGACCACAAGATCTATTAATATGTCACATGAAGATTGTCTTTGTTGTCTAACACTACCATCTCTCTCTCCCTCACTTAGAAACTCAAGGGAAAGGGCAATCTCAATTATGTTTAGCAAGTGTTTTGTAAAACGTCCAATTGCCAAGTTTCTAGAATAGATGCCATCACAAATTACAAGTGCGTTCTAGTACTGTCTGGTTGGCTTTCGTATTGATTGTTTTGTCCTTTCGGAAAAACAAACCCTAACCTATACCCATATATATATATATATATATATATGGGGTGGGTTTGGACCACGCGTCTTGATTAGCTTAGCTAATAAGTGGATGGGTTGATGTCACCGGCTGAATTTGGACACTACTTTTCATGCATGATGTTGAAGATTCCTCCATAGATTCATAGCATGGTGGTAACTGTAAATTGAATACTTTCAAATGAATCCAAACTAATTAATTACTATAGATGTTGTTTCAAGGGGTAAAAATAAAAACGTCAAGGCCCATTTGATGCAGTTTTCTGGTATGCATTTCATCGTCTTATTTTCAACATTTATAATTCTACATCTTAACTTCTTTTTTTTTATTTTTATTTTTTAAAAACTCAAATTTTAAAAATATATAACTTTCTTCTTTCAAATTAAAATGAGATAATTATTGTGTCAAAATACTCACAATAATAAAATAAATAAAATAAGATTCATTTTATATATTTTTTTCAAACATATTTCAAATTTTTATATTATCATTTATATCACAGTTCATTTTTTAAAGTCTTTCCTTCAAATACATATTTTCAATCCGACTTCCAAAACCCCATTTCCAAAAGTCCCCAAACGCCCTTAAATATTGTTTGGTAATTAGTAAATTAATGCTTTGAAAACAAAGATAAAAACAAAAAAAAAATGATAAAAATGGTTTGTGTTGGAAAACTGAAAATAGTTAAAATTTGTTTTCTCATTTTTAATTTCATTTCCAAGACTATATATAACTTAACTTTTGTTTTTTTAAACATAACTAAATATAATCTCACACTTTTCTTATACCCAAAACATCTCTGTAAAAGCACAATCAATCAAACATAATTTGAGATATGATCTGAACATCACTGCCAAAAAATATTTAAAAAAATTATCATGATTATTTTCATTTATACTCAAAATAAAATCATTTTCAAAACACTACCAAACACAAATTTGTAATCGTTTTGGTTGCCATGTTTTTGTTTTTTCATTGATTTTGATATAGTCTTTTTACATATTGAGACTTTTGGGGTTGAGATTTGCGAGATTTCATGTTGTTGAAGATTATTTTCTGTCAAAGACCCGCAAAAGAGTCAATTGATTTATTGGTAGAACGTGTTTTTTAGGAGAGCTGATCAAGAGGTAACTCTTATGGACATGGTGCTCCAACTTGTATCCCTTGTGGAGCTACGTGCATGTCATCAATTTCTCAATCGTGGAAAAAATAAACCCTTTTCATTATTAGTAGAATACAATTGTTTGCTTGTTTGTTATCTCTAGTAGACTTGCTATGTTCTCTCTTTATTCCAAGGAAAGCAATGCTAAAAAGAATCTCAATAGAACTATTGATTCTCTATTTTCTTTTTTGTTTAATGGTTTATTTATTTTTATACGTTTTATATTGCTTTTATTTAATAAATATATCTTACATTTTAAAATACAGCAGTTTTATATTATCTTATATCATCGTACTATGTTTAATACATTTATAAATTTGTACTTTTTTAAGTCAAAACTTGATTTTTACCTGAAAAATACACAAAAAAAAGCCTTGGAAAGAAATATCAAAACTTAAAAAATGAGAGTAAAAACCAACAGAAAAATCCTAACTACCTCAACAAAAAATTCAAACTTCTCATCATTACCCCATCGGCCACCCAATTCCTTAATTGGCTTCTAACCGCCACCCGCCCCCTTTCATGCCCTGCCTCATCTCACCCTTGTCACTGAGGCCATGAACCTTTCTTTTTCATCCAGCGAGAGCAGCATTGATGTTTGCAAGTCTCTGTTGATGCAAATTTGAGGACAACGCTTGGTGGAACTGGGTTCACAAGGCACAATTAGGGATTGCTTGGGCAACTCTATTTTCTCAGGTGATGGGGTGAGATGATTTAAGGAGAAGTATAATTTATAAGTCCTATGTTTTTGTATGGTTGATTTTCTTGTTTGGTATGTAAACCATTTTCAAATGTTGGTACGACAAGAATCGGGGCGAGGCCACGTAGGCTAAGGTGCAAAGTCATGAAAGTTTAGAATGAGATGAGTGAATAAGGTTAAAAAAAGAAAAGAAAAGAAAAGGTGATTGAGACTTTGTTTTGTTTTTACTTAAATAAGTATCTCTTTAGTTATTTCTTTCATCTCTAATTTTAAGGGTATTTTTGACGTTATTGGGTCGGAATTAAGTTTTGATTGAGAAAAATTATGGTTTTGTATATTAAATTTAATCTAATTAAATAAAATGTAAAGTGCTTTTGAAATAATAACAAAATTCAGGCTATAGAAACGTAAATATATGTTTTGTATTTTTTTTCCATTTTAAAAGTATTTAGATATTTTTAATGTCACGGTTAACTGTTGACCAAGAATAAGGCCCCCCCTTTTTTTTTTTTTTTTTTTCTTTGGAAACCGAGAAAAGGGTATTTAGTTGTGTGCTAAAGGTGACGTAATGATAAAATGCGGTACTTTAAAATGTTGTGTGCATATTTTTTTAATAAAAGTAAAACCTATGATATAAAAAGATAAATAACCATTGTTTAATTGCTTCTTATTGATAATTAATCTTTAGAAATGATGAATGACTAGTTCTCTTCATCAATCATCTCTAACATGTTGCTGATTCACAAATCTTTCTTTAGGGTTCTTTTAGGGGGCATTTGGATAAATATTCAATTTTAATTTTACTGAAATACAATACAATTTTACACCAAACACAAATTTTGCAACAGTGCTACAAAAACAATTACTATTCAAAACATTTTTAAAACAATCAGATCAACTTTTCAATTTCACTATTTATCTCTATTTTTACCAATCACATCAACTTTTCAATTCTAAAATACTTTTCATCCAAACACACATTTCATTCAAATACAAAACAAATACTTTTCAACCAAATACAACATTCAAAAAATAAATTTCATTTAAATACAATCAAAATGCAATGCGTTTACCAAACGCCCCCTTAGGAAAGCTATTCGAATGGTAATATTCAAGAAAAAAACATTTGAATAGAAGGATTAGAATTGTCTTCCGAATTGATGTTTGAATATTTACAATCAAAATAAAGTTATTTATACATATTTATTAAAATATGTGTTTGGAAAGATATTGAAAATAGTTATATCAAATCTTATAAAAATACAATGTCATTGGCAGATTTGATGGAATATATAAGATTTTGTTTCTCCTTACCCTTTGAATGCATTAAAAAATATATATATATGTATATAGTTGCAGTCGAGTGTGAAACAAAAGCATTATGGCATTTTAAAGCAGAGACTACTCAAATACGAGTTAGGATCTGTTGTTAACAATTTTCTTGTCCTCCTGACATCCCTCCACCGTTTCTTTATTATGTCATCTGAATTTTACAATCTAATCATATAAATAGGAGCTTAAAACTGAAAATATATATATATATATATGTATTCTTAAACAATTCACTTTCATGTAAAATTTAATTGGAGCGGTAGACAATAAGACAAAAAAAATGGTGTGGTAGATCTTAACGCACTCAAACACTATCTAAAAGGCTCCTTTTTTTTTTTTTTTTTGAGAGCAAGGAGATTCCAAATTTTTATTTATGGGTTGTTTGGTAAATGCATTACGTTTTAATTACGTTTAAATATAATTCTTTTTTTGAATATTGTATTTGGTTGAAAAGTATTTATTTTGTATTTGAATAAAATATGTGTTTGGATGAAAAGTATTTTAGAGTTGAAAAGTTGTGATTAATAAAAGTAGAGATAAAAAGTTAGAGTTGAAAAATTGATGTGATTTTAAAAAACTTTTGAATAGTAATTATTTTCATAACATTGTTGAAAAGGATTATATTTGAATGTAAAACATTACGTTTAGTGTAAAATTACATTGCGTTTAAATATAACGACAATAAAAAACATTTGTCAAACATCTCCTTAGTGTCATGTTAGTTGCATGGGCTATTAGAATAGCTGTTGTTGAAAATAAACGAAATAGATTCTTGGTTGAGCCCTTACTACACTGAAACTATTTGAATATTTCATAATAATTCAACTAAAATCCAAATCTACATTTGCATTTTTTTTAATAAATTCGTATCATACTCATTTTGATCTATTTTTATATTATTCAAATATTATATTTAACAAAAACTATTTAAATACATATTTAATTTGAATAAACAATTTAAATTTTAGATTAAACACAAACATTCAATTAGAATGAACATTCAAATATAATCCGTGATACAAATAAGTTGAGCCTCATTAAAAATGTCCATTTATATGGTCTTATTCACATGGTACGTGAAAAATGGTTTTTTTTTTTTCCCAAACGGGCCATAATGTTTCACCAAGTACCAGCACTGTCCATATAGTATTGTTCACATTAAGAGCCCATGGTACGTTATGGCTCAGCAACGACACAAGACAATAGCTGTGGGTCTATGATTTGGCTCCAAAGACAGACACACCCCTCTTCCGTGTTCTCTCTTTCTATTTGGAGTCTAGTGGGGAAGTCTAGCTTGAAGACTTACAGGGTTGTCCACATCATAGCAGTCCACTCCACTTACTAATTGTAGATGGTGCCACGTGCCTCGCAGTGAGTGGGCTTCATTTCTGGGGACACGTCTACCGGAAATTTAGGTGCCAAATTGAGTGGGGTTGGTAAATAAGGCCAAAGAGCCCCCCCAATCATTTTTGGCTTTGCCCTTTAACCAAATCTCTTTATTGCCAACTTCAGTTTGGCTACTTCACGCGCATGCATCTTGTTCATATGGACGCAGTCACCAGGCCTTCTCTCTTTCTATCTCTCTCTCTATCTTTTTTTTTTTTTTTTTTAATTTTTGCTTATGTTTTGTCATATCAGTGCTTTGGTGTAACATCAATTTCACTGTTTTGTATTTATATTTTGCCAAGTGATAATTTTAACATAATATATGAGATATACAAAACAATATGTACTATCCGATTTTATAACTTGAAGCTTAAGATTATGGCAACCATATTTATTTATTAGCTTAATTAACGTTATAATAATTTAGGATTAGTTATGTAAATTCCTCCTGAATTATATATTTTATCCCATTTTACCCTCTGAAATTGTAAAATTGTTCATCATATCTTCTTATTTTCATAAAGCCATTCAAAATACCTTCTTTATTTAGTTTCATCTATAAACTTAACAGAATTGATGACATGCCGTAGAATCTAGGGGTGAGGTCCATAATCCAAGGAAAATCCGTATAATTAACCTTTAATTAAATATATTTTAAAATATAAAATTTTTTAATTAAAACACAATAATAAAAAAAATTAAATAAAAGTTAAAAAAAAATTAAAGGCAAAGATTAAGGTAGATAATCATTAAATCAAAGATTTCTCCACCTTTCGTGGGACCAACCGAGGAAAATCACCTACAAATTCCCATTACGAAGAGCAAGAATAAGGCGAGGAAGAGTATGAAGGAAAGCTCTCAACAGTATTGTCTTCTTCATCTACTTTGTCCTTTGGTTTGCACCAGAAAGGCAGGGCATGGTATACAAGCATCGTAGCACTCACGTCATTTTCGAGCCGATGATTCGATCTCATTTCATTTGGAGATGTCAATCTTAGCTTTTGTCGATCAGCTTTTTTTAAATTTTTTTCCTTTTTATTTCCGTTCAATTTTGATTTTTGATTTTTGATTTTTTTTGGTACAATTTTTAAATTTCTAGGCCAAATATATTACTTTTTTCTACTCTAGTAAGGGAAAGCAATTTTTGATGAAATTTTACCTTTAAATATGTTATTTTAGCTTTCTTGGGTTAAGAATTTGATTCGTTGAATTGGGATTACAAAATATTTTTGTTAAGAGTGGGCTTTTTTTTCCATTCTATTATATGTTTTTAAAGTTTATTAATAAACTTCATTTTTGAACTGAATATTTGACTATTTAGATTGAAAACAATAATGAAAGTATGGAGCTAATTTCTGCTATAGTTTTCTAATGTGATTTTTTTTGTTATTTTTAGTTTTATTTTATTTTTTATTAATGTGTTTTAATAAAAAGTTTTTTTTAAATACATTTAATTAAGGACTAATTATATGGATATCTCCTGGACTTCATACTTCCCTGTTTCACCTTAACTCCTCAGATTTCATGTCACATCAGCAATATTTTGTTCAGTTTATAAATAGAAGGTGCATTTTGAATGGTTTTATGTAGATAAATAGGTACGATTAATGGTTTTGCAATTTCGGAAGCAAAATGATATAGGGTATTTAGTTCAAGGAGAATCCGTATAATTAATCCAATAATTTATGGTAAGCCTTTATAGCAGTATGGGAATTCAAATTTAATTTGGACCACAATAAAAAGTTCTTTGTTGCTTGAAGATGAATATCATAATTTTTCTGCACTATTGACAAGGATATTATAAATATAAGATTTATACTCAAGTTAGCTAAGATACACATTAATTTCGTGCTCACTTCAAGTAGAGAAAAGAAAAAAAATATCGACCCTAAGCACGGCTTCAATTATTAACGTTTAATATTAAATAAGATAAAACAATAAATGTAATTACAATAATTAAGAGACAGATTGGAATTTATAGTTGATATTGTCAAGCTAATGTGGTTGCTCATAAATTAAATTGTACTGGAAAAATGGATGGTTTTGATAATAGTTGTGATGAAAACAACTTCAGAAAATAACAGATAACGTGGATGCTAATAGTGTTAAGCACTTCTTATTAATAAAAGTTAAATTGTACAAGATGAGATCACAGATAGAATCTATCTTTTATTCATCATGATATATAATATTGACGATGCCTTTAAGTAATTTACTTAAAAAAAAAATGGAGTGGATTCCAATAATTAAATTGAGAGGGGAAAAAATGCTAGGATTTCTTAATAAAAATATATATATCAGAAAAGTTGTTTTAAATAGATGTAAGGAAAATGAAAAAAAAAAATATTTTACCATAAAGATAATATATAATAAATCATTAATAATAATAATAGTAACTAATCAAATTAAAAAAATGAAATATAATTTTCCTTGAAGGTTCTCTTGAGATGTGCCACCGCCAGCATAAAAATATTTTAGGATCCGGGGCTCTAATTTTACCGAAAGTAAATAATATTGAATAGGCTGCCTATTACTTTTTACGATATTTGGAATTAAGTTGACTTTAATCAAAGATTAACATCATTCTTTGTGCTTGCAGGTTTCATTTAATAATAATTTTATACTTATTTTCAACATTAGACATTCTCTGATTCTCAATTTTTTATTCATCAAATTCGAATAATAATATTGTTATTAGTGACAACAATAATAAACAATGATATCCTTCCCTTTTTTTAAAATCAATAGAGATAACGTTATGTCCTCTAATGCCACGCATAAAATCAAAAACTGAGACTGCTTTTACCTATGAAATTTGATAAAGAAAAACCCAAAATAGAAAATTATCTTGGTACGCCAAATTCCGTGCTTCGAGCTCACATAAAGTTATTTTTGGCAAAATCTCTGTAATAGTCAATAAAAGCTTTTGATCCAATGAGAGGGACAACCCTATAGCACAAAGACAACCACCTAATTGACATAGATGCAAATTTAACGTAACAAATAAACCATTAAAATAAAACTCTGGTGTACAATCCATAAACCCAGATGGTACATAAATTATATATTGATTATTTTATTGGCAAATTAAAGTGTTTTTTAATGGATTAAAAGCGATTTGCACTCTATTTTTCTCCTTTTTATAGTAGTCTGACTACATACATTATCAATATAAAATAATCGAACAAGTAGTGTTATATGCTTTCATCAACTATAATCTAGTGTGAACACCTTCGTTAGGCATAATTAGGCACATCCACAGATATGAAGGTTTCTTCTATCGATTTATCACCTCATCATCAAATATGCATCATTTGTCGATTATTAATTAATAACTTTCGACGTGGCTGTCATTAATGTTCCAAACAAAGTTCTAAAACTTACGCTATTTTATCATCATCATATTATTTTATTTTATGTGTGAATATTTAAAATCTATGATGTTTAGACGTATAACCAGGTACGTAATTATTGATAGATTATATATATTTGAAAAATTAAGCTAGTTTATTTTTAAATGAAAACAAATTAGACTATTTTGTGCGTGTGTGTGAAAATAATATAGCATGACCAAAGTGTTGAACCTCGAATGTGGCACAAAATTGTCAAACTAAACAGGGTATGTATCGGGTTCAATCATTTTTCAATAAAAGCCATCCATCCTCATGGCACTATCCCGTTTCTTTCTTTCTTTTTCTTTTTTCCTTTTTTTTTTTTTTTTTGTCCGCTTCTTTGGAGTAAAGGTTGCTATCCCATATCAAACTTATAAGCATACTATTTGGTGATGGGCCAACAAGAAATGGCGTCAATTATTTTCAAATATAGAGATAAAAACAATAGTTTCCAATCAAAAGAAACATAAAAATAAGAACAGTGAAAAGAAAAAAAATGGGCAATGCGCAATGGACAAAAGAGAAGAACTGTGCTCCCTTTTGGCCCTAAAACCAAACAAAGACAAATTCAGTATCTTTTTGGTAGCACGTAACCATCTCCAATAGACTAACAAAATACAACCCCGCCCAACAAAAAAAAATGAGAAAAAAAAACTAAGAATAGCTAAAAACATTAATTACTGACCAATAAGCCGGGGAAAAGTGTACCCTAAAAATGGTAGGTGCCCTCAATTTGTTGTGAAGCGTTTCACAAGGTGTTAAGCCATTTTCAAGAATTTATTAGGGCTTTTGTCTTGACCCTTACTCGATTAGTGTAGGACGTGTTAGTGCTCAAGAAATTGTCGTACTTGTGGGGTCTGAATGGGACTAATCAATACCATTTAATGTCTCTCCCTGTAGGTGTCGTTTTCCAACTAAATTTGTTATCGTTATAGGCAGTCTCTCCTCCTCCAACTTCTACTTTCCCCCACTTCCCAAGCACCAGCAGTTGACAGTGTTTTGAAGAATAAGTAGAAGTTGAAGTAGTAGTACAACACTTGCAACCCAATTCGGAATATTTCTAAAACCTATATATATATATCATAGTTGTTATATACGATTATTGTTCCCATATTTTTTCATCGTCATGTCAAATAGAAGTTCATCAAGATCAAGATCATCATCATCATCTTTTTCTTCTTCTTCTTCTTCTTCTTTCAAATCGACCGACGATGAGGTCAATGAGCTTGTCTCCAAGCTACAAGCGCTGTTGCCACAGCTTAATCAACGGCGCAACACGACGGTATAGATATTATTACTTTGTTTAATTCGTGTTTAATTTTTTAGCAAATGATCTGTTGTGTTAAATATGATTGCAAAATTTTCTTGCTGAAATAGGGTGTTAATGTAATATTGGCATTGTTTGTGTTCATATGTAGGTTGCTAATAGTTTGTTCATGTAATGACTGGGAAATTTCTATGTATAACTTGCTCATTTCTCTTGATAAATATATCTACATATATAATTTGTAATGAAATATTATTGCAAAAAAAAAAAGAAAGAAAATGAAATGAAATATGTTGGAGTAATGGGGAACTTTTTTTTCGTGAGAGGCACAAGAAAGCAAGGGGTTTAAAGAGAATATGTTTAGTGTATATACACACATATATTGTACTTATTTTATAGATGCCTATATATATGTCTGAATCTCTGCCGTGCATATAGAGCTTTAAATAATGATAAACTCCCATGAAAAGAATTTCAGGTGTTTAATTACATATAAATATATGCATATTTATATCTACTGAACGTGGTTATATATATATGTGTGTGTGTGTGTGTGTGTGTGTATAGGTACCGACATCAACCATTTTGGAAGAAACTTGCAGCTACATAAAGAAGCTGCGAAGAGAAGTGGACAGCCTCAGTGAAAGACTTTCTCAACTGTTGGATAGTGCAGATATCGCTGATGTTCATGAGCTTATTAGAGAAATTCTTCAACAATAAACTCATTACAGAGATCACTTGGAAACTCTCTATCTCTTTCTTTCTCTCTCATATGTTTCTTTCTTTTTATTTTATTTTTTTTTTTCTTTTATTTTTGTCTGTTTTTGCTTTGAATCTGATCTCTAGCCACCATGCTTCTTTCAAATAGTTGATTTGGCCAGAATTCAGAATGTACTCCCATTGATTAGAGATAAGATTTGTCCTTTTTTGTAGCGATCATCACAAGTCCCATGCATGCTTTCTTTTCTATATATTAATATGCAAGTCAGTACAATCACTATAATATACTATACATATTCATATATTATAATATATAAAATATGGACCCACCCTAATCGTGATTATGTATGGCTAGTGACCAGACCAGAAACAATTTCCTAGATTTACTAATTGGTTTCTTAATCACCGGCTCAATGATTAGGATAGAAATAACCTAAACATCGACAAGCGAATATCGTATGGAAAGCAACCACCATGTTTTTTTGTCCGATAATGTCTATAATATTTTTTTGATTTTGTTTTTCTAGAATTATAATATCCCCTGTCTAGCTACTACTCCCCAATACAATGTCTCTTTGAAATAACATGTTTCCGTGGACCAAATTTTGTTTAAGCAAGAATATATAGATATACTTCAGCACGTCGTGAATAAATATATAAATTTGGAACTATAAACACAATGTTTATTTGTATAAGGGTTGCTCATATATCTAACACCTTAATAAAATGAGAATTGTAACTTATTTGTATATTATTTTAATAACCAATTGATTGTAAATATAGCATTATTCTATGATAGTTGTTGTCTGTAGTGATAGCATTATAGCATTGTAAATAAAAAATTATATGTAAATCAATTAATAGTCACAAGATTATAAATAGAATATTAAAATTGTTATTCACATCCGACTATCGATCATGAAATATTTTACATATATTACATCCTTAAATAGCAATTATTCCGTAGCATTTTTAATGTTTTATATGTATAGTGTTCATGTACTTTAGCAACTATTCCGATTTGGTGATCATCAAGCTCTAGTGGGAATGTGAATACGCTATATAATTCTATTTTCTTTTATTATTTTTGATGACGAGGAAACGATAATTATCATTAGTACTGTCTATTAAATTTACTAAAATAGGAGTCAATCAATATAAGAAGACAAAATTGGAGAGGGAATATGTTATTTGTATATCACATTTGTGTAACGGCCATATATATTATATCTATATATATATATTACATTAGTATCAGAAATGACAAAACAAAGAGGAGACCGTCACATAGAAATCAATGCTACATTTTATTTTATTTTTTTTTGCTAGAGGCAAAAGTGTCTGATTCCTTGATAATGAGTAAGTGCTTTTCTAGAGATATTGTTTTGCATTAGTACCAAATTTGATTGTCAAAGTTATATCTTAGGGCACATTAATAATTAATGGTATTAAGTAATGCCAAACATGTATGTGTTTAAGTAATAAACTTAATTAAACTGGTAGCCAACACACAAAAAATATACGAAACACATCACTATGAGATCAATGCATGTCGACATAATATAATTTGATATGAGTACGATACGATTAATTAATATGTAAAAAACCTAACCATAAAAAACCTAAACATAAATACAAAATATTTAATACAAGTGTAAAATGACATTACACGCGGATCAGTGCTAAAACACATATGATTTCTCTCCTTTGAGCTTCTCTGCTCATGGATATATGGTGAGTGTTGCCATATGCAACTTTCCGTGGCCGGGATGTCCCTGGCGCAATGGATAAGTAATTTAAAACTTTTTTTTTTTTTTTTTGCTGCAGAGTACACACACACACATAAATGTTAGAGAGTTTCTATTATGATAATTTTTAAGTATTATTTTTAAGTTTTTTCTCCACAATTCATTCAAAAATAAAACACCAAAACTAATCCACGTCTAAATGCTTGAAGACTTCAATCTCCAATATATAAAAGTATATATATATGTGTGTGTGTATATATATATATGCGCATTATATAATATCCAAAATAGTCAATGCCTATAAATTTTTAGCTAATTCAACGCTATATTCAGAAATATAAAGTCAACAATATTAAATCTGGTGATCAGTGATCATCTTTTTCCCCTTTGTTTTTCGAAAGAAAATGGTTATTAGTTGACCATGATTCGTACTAGCAATTGGTTAGGAAAATATTTATACAATAGAAACTTGTGGCTAAAATATCAGATAATGTAATAAAGCTTGTGAATCCCATTAAATATTAGGTATAATAGCAACTTAGTCAATTCTATTAAAAAGCAATTTGTTACTAATTAAATGTACTTGTAGGTAAAATATTACTTTGTAACTAAAAATTGTCTTAATTAAAGCATCAAATGATCTTTTAGAGCCATGCAACTTTAAGGTCCACTATGTATTTAACAATTATTATTATTATTATTATTATTATTATTATTATATGAATGTGTGTGTGTGTGTAACTCCACTTGTAAAGTGACATTTTAGTAGTGCTTTTCAACGCTTTAATGCATTGTTTTCCTAAATAAATTTTAGCTGCTCATTCAACCGATGTAGGACTCGAAACATACTTGATATCCTAGATATGGTTGGCAATTGGCAGAGTGTAGAGTAAACAACACAAAAAGTAAATCCAACACAAGGAACAAACAATTTGAGGATATGTTTAGCTTTGGCGTTGCGATACAGAACAGCATCTATTCATGTCCACGCTGAATACAGACCCGTCTAGCGTGAGTACTAAAGGAGCAATTGTATTTCATTTTCTAAGGGATTATAACCTCATTTTATGTCAGATTTAATAGGTTAAAACCACTGTTTTAACATTTTTAAGAAAATTTGGGATCCAAGACAAACGTCAATTCAAAGGCGTAAGTTTTGAGTAGAATAGGATTATACAGCATTTTTTGTACTAAAATCAATCTAAAATCACGTACACTTTTCATCAAGAAGAGGGAGATAATTTTGTGGTGGAATATAAAAAATTACATATATTTTTAATTCTGAACTATTTGATTTTTTAAAAATTGTGTTTTAACGATTTCAATATATAGATGTAATTAAGCTGATATTCAGAAATCCGCATTAGTACCAAAGTACCTTTTTAGAAGAGGGTTTTTTTTTCTTTTTTTTAACAACTGTGTTTCCTGAACTTGTTGTGACTTGACATTTTCGTCTTTTAAGTTTTTTTCTAGACAATAATTTAATCCACAAAACTTCATGAAAAAAAAGAGCTAAATAGCAATTTTTTAAAAATTAAAAAAATAAAAAAGTAAATAGCAAATTTTAATATACTTAAAGTAAACAACATATTTTTTTAGATTAGTAAAAAAAATTATTTTCCATTAATATTTACTTCAAATATTGCATAACCTGCTATTTACAATTTTTTAATCTTCAAAACAATAGTGATTGACTCAAATTGTGTTAACAAAAATTAAATTAAGAAACTCATGGATTAAACAAATCAATCAAATAAAAAAAGGACAAAAGTGTTAAATTACAATAAGTTTAGGAAACGCGAATTCTTAAAGCCCATAATTATTCGATTTCAAATTTGAACTGTTAAGTATTAAAATTAACTATAATTATTTTCAAATACATAAACTTGGCTAAGAATACAAGTTTAATTATGAAAAAAAATGCTAAATTATGAGAAATTAATGAAGAAATTGTTGACGGATAAAACTCGTCTAACAAATCTTGCGATGATGGAGATCCCAGAGAATTATCACGAACGCAAGACAACACCAAATGAAAGAAAAACAAAGTATATAAAGTAGAGAACACAGAGAGTTATAGAGTTTTATTGTGAATGAGAAGGTCACATCCTCTTTTCGATGCTTGGGGTTTTACTATATTTTCAAAATTACAAGTGGTATAATCTTCCAAATTGTGAGTTAGTTTTTAGAGACATAGTTTCATGTATTTATAGGCTTCTAAAAGATAACTCTTATTAAATATTTAAATACAAATATTTAATATTTGAATTCGAATGTATAAATAATCTTCAAATATTATAGATTCTGTTGTAGATATTAAATAAACTTGACTAGTTATTTGAAATTTAAATATCTTAAAACCCTGCTTCTAGATTCTCGAGCACCGATATCTTAGCTAGCAAATATGGCTGCGTCACGATTGTTGAGATCTAAGGATCTCGACTACCCATCAATAATTGCCCCCAACTTAAAGTACTTGAAGTGTGGTACCTTAAGTGCTTTGAGCTTTCGACTGTTGACTGCCTAGATTAGTAGCCTATTTTGTTCTTGGGGTTTGACTATAATGCCATGATTACCTTGCAACTGACACATGCCTCAGATTTTGGAACAGTCATGTCGTTTCAGACTCTTAAATCCTAATCATTGATCGATTTTTTGAACTCCCATCTTTTTGACTTAGTCATTAATTCGCTGCGTAGCTTTAGGTCACTGGATGTACATTTCAACTACTGCCTTCTTGTTCTTCCCCCTAAAAAGGAATTATTCGAAGATAGGAGTTTTAATTATATTGGATGGCTCTTTGACATTTGTCTTCTCGTTCTTCCCTTAAAAGGGAATTATTTGAATATGGGAATTTTTAGAGTAACTTCTCGACACACATCCTCTCATTCTTTCATTAGAAATTATTTGAGGAACTTTTGTGGAACTTCTTTGATGTTGGGGTACTTCATTGCATCCATCTTTTCATTCTTCCCTTAAGAATTGTTTGAGATACTTTGATAGAGTTTCTTCAATTTTGGGTTACTTCTTAGTACCCGTCCTTTTGTTCTTCTCTTAAGAATTGTTCAAGGATTTATGACAACCAGCGGCACCCCTTTATATTTGGTTGAGCCTTGGCTCTGGTTTGGATAGTCTTATGGATTGTAGGCGTAATTATGATCACATATGGTATATGGATGGCCTTTCGGCACTCACCTTCTTGTTCTCCACTTAAGAAGGAATTATTCGAAGGCTTAGTAGTCATTGTAGCTTGACTACAGCTTTCTTCATATTTACTAGAGTTTATAGATTATCAGGATATCGAAAACATAATTGCCAACAAAAAGACATGAAACAAAAAAAATGGAAATTGAATGAATTATTAAGTTGAACTTTTATTAATGATAACGGTATGCTGAACACAAAATAAAAGAAACATCCTAACAGAATTTCATAATGAAGAAAAAATACATTCCGATAATAAAGGCTACTGATAATGAACTTAGGGTGTTTAATATCCTTCTTTGCTGCAGCAGCCGTGCTGATCATTCTATCTAGAATCTTCCTTTAATTCTCTGAAGTAGCAATGCCTGATTAAGTTCTCAATTTTATTCTTCAAGTCATTGCATTACGAGGTGAGATGGCTAACTTCTTCATGGTAGTTGCAATATTTTAACTTATTTCTTTCAACAGGATCTTTATACATTGGAGCCAGACGCCACAAGAGATCTTTGTTTATTATCCTATAGTAGATATCCTCAATGCAGGTTTTGTATAGGTTTCAAACATGTTGAAGGGTTGAAGATGGCGGTCATCAATCTCGCAATGTCTTTTATTATTAGACAAATCATGGCTACCATTAGCTGGCCGTTTCTTCTTTTCTGAGGATTCATTGCTGTTGTTGCCATTGTTAACAAACACAGCGCCTGACTTCTTAGAATCTGGGCTTCTTCTATATTAATGAATTTTATTGCCTAATTGAGGAATTCCTTTCAAGTCTTTCCCGGCTTCGCATCCAGGTCATCTCTTAAAGGGATGTTGGTACTCATGCTGTTACTTGCCCCTAATAGACATGCCTCTTTCGAGTAATTTTTGATACGAGCTACCTCCTTATTGTTATCTAGCCAACTAATCCTTTCGTGTCTCGTTCGAACCTTGGTACAAGGACATAAGCCACTCTTTTAGGGTTGAATTGTAGGAATAAATAATAAAACATGAATAGTGAAATTTTAAAAATTTTTAAAGATCATTAAAAGCTCGTGTTACCACATATAATAAATTATTTAATAATCATTTTACTTTCGGAGGGGATCGCCAGGAACGCCGGAGGATGTAATTAAGAGGCTTTGATTAACTAGTCTTCTTTATTATCTTCAATTCTTGGACGATGGAGTGTGTGGGCACTCTGTTCCTCAATTGGTATTCTAGTGCAGTTTGTCTCCTTCCAACTACTCAGATATCTAAGAATTTATTATTATGAGTAAGAGGTATAATAATAAATTCATTTATTTAAGAGTCTGTGGTCTGAAAAAAATAGAAGTCCTGAGGGTTCTATTTATAAAATTACATTAAATGGCTTTCAGAATTTGAATAGGATTTAAAAAAAGATTTTTCTTTCCCTTCCCACACATTGTAGCCAAATTTTTCTTAAGGAAAATCTCTTAAAATTTAGGCCACCATAGGTACAAGGACATTCAAAATTCAAATAAGATTCCTAAAAAAAAAATTTTTCCCTCTTCCCACAGGTATGGCCGAATTTCTTCCCTAGGGTTTCTTCCCAAAAATTTTGTTTACCAGTGTTTAGGGAATTCAAATTTGGATTTAAATTTCAAACTCCACAAATCTTGTATTTTTGTTTACATGGATAATTTTTCATAACTCTAATTTAAATTCAAATTAAAATCATGGTAACTTTATTTGAATTCAAACAATTGCATAACCTCTTATTTAAAACAAAATCAAATTAGGAGAAAATCTTATCTTCCAAATACTACTATATACGACCTCCTATTAGCATGCTAGGACAAGATTTTATTAAATTTAAATTTAAATAGGATAATCTTTTAAATTTCAAATTATTTATTTAAACAAGATTTTTAAAATTTAAATTAATCTCATATTTATCTTTAAAAAAAATACAATTAATTTAAATTTCAAATCTAATCTTCCAAAATAAATAATCACTCAAATTAAAAATTTATCACATTTATTGAATAATACAAAATTATAATTTTGTCTTTGGCTCTCAGAGAAAAACACCTATACCTTAGAGTAAATGATCCGGATTTTTCTTTTCACTAAATGCAAGAACATAAGCAATAAAGAATACGTCAATTAATTACCATTAATTAAGAAATTATGCGGAGCTAATAAAGAGACCGATTGGACATATATAATGTAGGCTCTAATAATCTATATAACTATTATTTTATACCTAATAAACCCATTATACAATTATTAGTTTCAGAATTATACTACTATAAACTTAAAACTGCACTCCTAATTATATATTATACTATGCAAGCCAATGATTAGTTATTATCCAATAACCTTGTTATGTATACAATGCCCTCATATGATATCTATGATCAACCTTAGGACAAAATCCGTTCGACCTGTTGATCACACTATCTTAAATATCCATTATAGACTAGATTAAGAAAATAATTATTCACCATATGTAAATAAGAAGTCATCTACCAAGCAAACTACCCAAGGCCTTGTCCATTTTCATATCCAGTATAATGCCTTTAAAATGATAACCTTTACTCCTCATTAATGTTATGATTCTAATATATGTAAACAAATTCTCCATTGTATACAAGTCATGCACCCAACAAATCAGTTTATAAGCTTACTACCTCTAAGATACTATAGCCTTTGGAACATCAAAATACCAAAGCAATACACATAAAGCGATTCACTTATTCAGGATTAAGGTTATTATATAATGAATGTCAAAAGTGAATTAATTTACTCAAGTAAATTACATAGATTAATTATATTTTGATCCCAGTCTAATATATCACCATCAAGTAACATATCTATGTCTCTACTTAGAAGTTGATGCTCTAGATATTCAAGACAAATTGTATCCCCAGTTGGCTTTAGATAATATAATAGTTTTAACACGAGTTAGATGTTTACTTTAACCCTATAGACTACGAACCATAGATTTAGACTTCTTATTTTAAAATATTGTCTTCTCACATACAAAAGTCTATTGTATGCAATATTCTAATAATTTAACAACAAGCAGTCAATAAGCCATATTTACTTTCATTTACTTTAACATGTAAAAAGGATGAGGACATATAATAATGTAATAAATAACCTATAATTATTATTAATCATGTTGGGAAAATCAGAAAAGTTTCACAGCAAAATTACAAAAAAAATTTAAAGGTCGTTAGAAAGCTCATGATGCCATATACAATAAATCAATAATAATCTATTATACCTTCACAGGAAATGCCAGGAATGCGGAAGAAGTGATTAAGAGGTTTCAACCAACTAGCTTTCTCTACTATTCTTCAATTCCCGGATGGTGAAGTGTATGGCCACTCAGATCCTGGATCGGTATACTAGCATAGCTTGTCTTCTTCCGACCATCTAGATCTCTTAATAACTTATTACTATAGTGATTTGTGCAACAATAAGCTTGCTCACTTAGAGTCTGTGGTCTAAAGAGAATAAGAGTAGAAGGACCCCTATTTATGATATTATATAAGGTGACCTTTTGAATTTTGAATTAGACCAAGAGAAGATTTTTCTCTCCCATTCCTAACGAAAAATTGATTCTCCTTATAGGTCAAGAACAAGGTTAAATTTGGCCACCTAAGAGAGAAAAGGATTCAAAATTCAGACATGATTCAAATTTAAATTTTGTCTCCTCCAAAGACCTAAAAATCGATCCCTTTTAGGCCAATTCCATTGCTAGATTCGGCCACACAAAGGGGAAAAAGATTCAAAATTCAAATAGAATTTAAACTTAAATTTTCTCTCCTCCTTATCCACATAAAAAGCAATTCTCATGTAGGGTATAACCTTACGAAAATTCGACTGCCTTTTATGAGAGAAGGATTCGAGTAGGATTTAAATAAGATTTTTTTTCTTTTAACTTATCCACAAGGAAACCGACTCCTCTTAGGAGTTTTCTCCTTAATAGAATTCGACCCTTATTAGGTTTGTGATTTAAAATTTGATTCAAATTTTTAAAGTCCACAAACCATTTGAATGTTATTTACATAGATAATTTTCCACAACTCTTATTTAAATTCAAATAAAATCATGGTAATTTTATTTGAAATTCAAATAATTGTATAATCTCTTATCCAAAACAAAATTCAAATTCAAATAAGAGAGAATCTTGTCTTCTACCCTTATTCAACATGGATGCCACATTTACGTTGTGCAAAGACAAGATTTTATTCAATTCAAATTCAAATAGGATTTAAATTTCAAATATTTATTTTAAGATAAGATTTTCAAAATTCAAATTAATCATATATTTGAATTTCAAATTCAAATACAATTAATTTAAATTTCAAATCTTATAATCCAAAATAAATATTAATTAAATATTTATCCTATTTATTGAATAATATAAAATTACAATTTTACCCTTCCAGCACACAGAGAAAAATGCATATACCTTGTGGGAGGGTAATCCGGATTTTTCTCTTTATTAAATACAAGACAACAAGCCAATAAGTATAATCCTATCAATTATTATCTGTTAAAGAATTATGTGGAGCTAGCAGAGAGACCAATTGAACATATATAATCGGGCTCCTATGAATCCATGTGATTATTATTCTATACCAAATAACTCAATCATATGATCACTAATTTCATAGTCATACCACTATAAACCTGAAATTGAACTCTTAATCGTATACTGTATTACGTAAGCCAGCGATAAGCTATTATCTAATGACCTTGTCATATATACAAAACCCTCATATGATATCTATAATCGGCCTTAGATCAAAGTCTGTTCAACCAACTGATCAAGCTATCTTTCTATTATACTACCAAATAAGAAAATAATTATTCACCATATATGAATAAGAGGTCATCTGCCCAACAAATGACCCAAGGTTTTGTCCATTTTCATATCTAGTATAATGTCTTTAAGAGAATACCATTTACTTCTTATTAGAGATATGATTCCAATATATGTAAACAAACCCTCTATCGTATACAAGTCATGTATCCAACGAATCGGTTTATAAGCGTACTATTTATGAGACGCTTTAGCCATTAGAATATCAAAGTACACAAGTTATATACATGAAGCGATTCATCAACTTAGGATTATAGTTATTGTATAATAAATGTCAAAAATGACATGATCTACTCAAGTGGACTACGCAAATCAATTACACTTTGATCCCGATCCAATATGTCAGCACTAAGTAACATATCTATATCTCGACTCGAGAGTCAAAGCTCCAGACAGTCAAAACGAACCATCCCCCAATCGGCTTTAGACAACATAATAGTTTTAACATGAGTTAGGTATCAGTCTAACCCCATAGATTACGGACCATAGTTGTTTACTTTAAAATATTGTCTTCTTACATATAAAAGTCTATTGTATGCAATATTCTAACAGTTTAACATAAGCAGTCAGTGAGCTATATTTACTTACCTTTACTTGACATGTAAATAAAATGAAACCATTCAGCAATGTAATGAATAACCTCTAAATATAATTTTATTATCCAGTTCAAAATAAATAAAATATATTAAAATGTCTTTCCCACTTAAGGCACTCTTAACAATCTCCTACTTGCCCTAAGTTAGTAGAATGCCATGTTTCGCATCCCCATTGCCTCAACATGCCTTTTAAAGCTTCTAGCCACCAAAGTCTTAGTAAAAAGGTAGGTAATGTTGTCCTCAGATGCGACCTTATATACATTTACCAGTCCTACCTGCATATGCCCTCTTATTATATGGTATCTCCAATCTATGTGCTTTGTCCTCTTATGGTACCTAGATTCCCTTGTGTTGCCAATTGCTGTACTATTATCACAATAGAGTGTGATAGGCTTGTCAAAACTTGGAATGACCTCAAGGTCTCTAAAGAACTTGCGAAACCAAACCGCTTTTTTAGATACCTCAGCTGTAGCCACATATTCAGCTTTCATCATAGAGTCAGCGGTGCAACCATGTTTCACGCTCCTCCACATAATGGCACTCCTCTGAGCAAGACCACTAATCCCGAAGTTGACTTCTTCAAATCCTTACAAGTCTGAAAATCTAAGTCCATATAATCTCTTGCTCTTTTAAGATACTTGAGTATATGCTTCACGGCTTACCAGTGCTTGATTTCAGGATTCGCTTGATGTCGACTCACCATACCTACTGCAAAACAAATATCTAGGCAAGTGCAAAACAAATACACACTCCTCCACACAATGGCGCTCCTCTGAGTAAGAACACTAATCCCAAAGTTGACTTCCTCGAATCCTTACAAGTCTAAAAATCTAAGTCCATGTATCCTACAGGTGCTAAGTCCCTTTCAAAATATACCAGTATATAATCTTTTGTTCTCTTAAGATACTTGAATATATACTTCACAGCTTATCGATGCTTGATTTCAGGATTCGCTTGATATCGACTCACCATACCTATTATAAAACAAATATCTGGACGAGTGCAAAGCATAGTGAATACAAGGCTACCCACAGCAGATGCATAAGGGACCTTGTTTATATACTCTCTTTCTTCCGATGTCTTGAGATAATCATCCAATAAAAGAGTTAGACCGGTAATGGAAGGCTATAAACCTTTCTTTGCCTCTTGTATTGTATACTTTTCAATTATTTTGTCTATGTATGAAGCCTGAGATAATGCTATCATTTTGTTTTTTCGATCTCTAAAGAGATAAATGCCTAAAGCATAATTAGCCTCTCTCAAGTCCTTCATGTCAAACTGTTAGTGTAACTAAAGTTTGATCAATGATAAATTCCTTACATCATTCCCAATGAGTAGTATATCATTAATATAGAGTACCAGAAAGACCACTTTACCATCCTTAATATGTTTATAAACATAAGGTTTATTAACGTTCTGCTCGAAACCGAATATTTTAATCACTTGATCAAACTTTTGGTTCCATAAGCGGGATACTTGCTTTAATCTATAAATGAATCTAAGCAACTTACAAACCTTTTCTCTCTTAGCCTTCCACCATGAACCTTTCAATTTGTACCATATAAATACTTTCTTCAAGATGGCCATTCAAAAATGCCCTCTTGACGTCCATTTACTAGATCTTGTAATCGAGAGTCGCAACAATGAACAAAAGAATGTGAATAAACTTCAGCATCGTAATTGGCAAAAAGGTTTCATCGTAATCGATTACAACCTTCTACGTGTATCTCTTTGCCACAAGTTTAGCCTTGAAAGTTTCAACTCTTCCTTCCATATCCCTTTTTCTTTTGTAGACCTACTTGCATCTAATAGGTTTTATCCCATCCAGCAGATCTACAAGATCCCAAACAGAGTTGGATTTCATAAAATCCATCTCATTGTTCATGGCTTATTTCTAAGATTTAGAATCAATATCATTTATAGCATCATTATAAGTGATCAGATCATCATTATGCTCATGAGCTTCGGCATAGGATACCTTAGTATCATACATGAAGAAATTAGGTTTTCTTAAAACCCTTCCACTACGACGAAGCACCCTTAATTATTGATCGTCTACATATCTTTCACTAGAACTCAGGTTTGCATCCAAGACTGAAACCCATAGAGCAGTTCTATTACCCAACAACTCCTCTAGCATCCCTTTCCTTTGAGGCTTATAGTCATTCATGTGACTCTCCTCCAAAAATGTCGCATGGGTTGAAACAGACTTTTTGTTCTTTCGAGTTATAGAACAGACCTCCCTTAGGTCTTTTAGGATACCCTACAAGCACAATTCTGATCGCGATTCCAACTTCTTCGCATCCTTATCTAGTACATGTACCTGACAGTCCCATATTCTCATATGTACAAAGGAGGGGTTCCTTCCTGGCCACAATTTATATGAAGTCATGTAAATTGATTTACTTGAAACTTGATTCAGAACATAGCATGCTGTTTGTAATGCATGTTCCCAGAATGACAACAACAACATTGAATAACTCATCATGGATTGTACCATATCCAATAAGGTTTTGTTTCTCCTTTTAGCTCCACTATTTTTTTTGGAGTATCAAGTGTAGTCAATTAAGATAGTATCCCATTCTCTACAAAATATCCTAGAAATTGATTGGAGAGGTATTCGCCACCTCGATCAAATCAAAGTGTCTTTATAGATTTACCCGTTTACTTCTCCACTTCTGCACGATACTCTTTAACTTGTCAAAAGTTTTGCTCTTGTGGTGCATTAGGTACATATATCCATACCTCGAGTAATCATCTATAAAGAAGACATAATACTCAAACTCTCCTCACGCAATGACGTTTATGAGGCTACATACGTTGGTGTGTATAATTTCTAAGAGTTCTTGGGCACTAGTATACTTAACTCCAAAAGACCTCCTGGTAATCTTACCCTCAAGACAAAACTCATATTGAGGAAGACATACCTCCTTCAGAGTTTTCAAAGGATCGTCTTTCACTAACTTATGAATCCTATCTTGATTAATATGACCAAGTCTTAAATTCCAAAAGTACGCCTTATTAAAGTAAGAAACATTTAACTTTTTAGAGTTATCAGTTAATTTGGTGTCAAACAGTGAGTACATCTTAGGTTTGACCAAATAAAAGTTCCTATCCAGCTATCCAGAACCGATAAACCACTTATTTTTGCGAATATCAACTCTTTTATTAAAAGAAACTGAATAATAATCTTTTATTAAATAAGCTGCTGATATAAGATTCCTTTTAAAATTAGGAATAAAAAAACAATATCTCAATAAAATAAACCTAAATTCATCAAAATAAAGATGTATATCGCCTACTGCCTCAGCCACTATCAAGTTACTGTCTTCAATCCACAACGAGAGGCTCCTATCATGTAGATTTCTCATTTCCATGAACCTTTGCAAAGAAACATAAACATGATTAGTGATGCCCAAATCAATGGCTCAAGTGTCTTTTGATTCTTCCACCATACACATTTCTAAATAATAAAGTTTCTTACCTTTCTTGCCCTTGGCAGTTAGGAATTCCTGGCAAGCCTTATTTAAGTGGCCTACCTTAGCGGAAGCACTTGAACTTTTTAAGGTCCTTGGGCTTCTTGTTCTTCTTCCCATCTGAGATGAAAGAAGTAGACGAACTAGAAGTCGCCTGTTTCTTCTCTGGCTTTTTATTTTGCCTTGAAAGTTTAGAAGATTCCGCCAAGTTGGCCTCTCCACTGGGTTGGACATGCATTACCATCACTGATCATCCTTTCATAAGCTTGGAGTTGCTTCATAAGCTCGGTGAGTCCTAACTCCCTAGTCACCAGATTGTATGCAGCTTTAAACCCTAAAAATCCTTTGACAGAATTTTAAACACCATCTTGGTCTGGGTATTATAGTCTAACTCTATGCCATTTTCAGTAGTCTCAATAAAAAAACCCATAAGTATGAGCATATGATCCTTCACAGGAGTACCTACCTTCTGCATAGAGTTCATGAAACTTATGATAGCGAACTGTCGAGCTAGTTTTTCTTGGCCTCCAAACATGTCCTCCAAGTTTTCCATGATCTCCCTGACAGCTTGGTAAGTCTCATGCTGCTTTTGTAAAGCACTCGTCATGCTAACTATAATGTAGTACCGAGCTATTTTATTAAATTATCTCTAACGTATATAGGCAATAGGACCTCCTCAAGTAACGTATCAGATTTATGACCTGGTAAGCATTGTTCATCTAATATGAACTTATATTCTTTATAACTGAGAACTATTAGCAGATTTCTTTTCCATATTTTATAATTATCGCTATTTAGTTCGTTTTTAGTGAA
Organism: Antiaris toxicaria; assembly: GCA_035233585.1. Taxonomy (NCBI): domain Eukaryota; kingdom Viridiplantae; phylum Streptophyta; class Magnoliopsida; order Rosales; family Moraceae; genus Antiaris; species Antiaris toxicaria. The sequence continues at coordinate 9,114,409 of CP141155.1, forward strand.
TTTTGAAATAAAAGGTATTGGTGACATTTTGAATTGAAATAAAATTATACAAGAATATCATTACAAAGTCCAAGCAAATATAAAGAAACAAATTTAGCAAATAAAATATACAAATATGTTCCTATATGAAACTTGAAAAAACATATAGCATTGCAACGGTAGTTCTTAGCACCTATTGCCCCAAGCTGTCGAGGGGTGGTCATGAGATAAATAGCCAGAATATGGATCTCATTTAATTAATATATGTTACCTTTAATCTTCTAAGGTTAAAACATATATTAATAACAACTTATTTTGACCACCAGTTTAGCTAACAGAGCTTCTAGGGAAGGTTAATAGCTAAACCAGTCTTGAGTGTGTAATCATTGTTTACGCAATTTGATCCACGTCCTACCAAGCCATCGATGAGTGGTCATGAATAGGATCATGTCCGAACACTTTTTCTACATAAGAGATCCAACCTAGTATACAAGCGATAGTAAACACCTACCGAGGGGTGTGGTTAGGGCAGAACTAATGTGAGGCGTTACTATACTTTTATATATAGATTAACAATGGAGGCCATGAGTTTTGTTTGAAACCCTCTGCCACTTAATACTTTGAAATATGCAAGTTTTGGAAAAATATGATGATTAATGTAGTTTAAGCAACATTCTTTTATCTTGTATGACATATTATAAAATATGCATAATATATATCCATCAAAACATATTTATCCATTCATAACACATCATAGGAAAAATAAATGACGAAAAATTTAAACAACTGAGCCATGGTCTTATCCTAGAAAAAAAAAAAAAGCAAAATTAAATATTACAAAATTCCAACCAAAGCATTCTTTGGGTCTTGAATTTTGCTCCATCTTCACGTATCCATTTTCATGTAGCCTCTTCATTTATTTTTCATCCCAAAAATTATTTAAAATTTAAATTTTTAAAATTCAAATTTTAAACAATTTAAATTTCGTATATAACAATATATAATTTCAAAATTTAAATTTACAATTACATAATATATAATTTCTAAATTTAAATTTACAATTACATATTTTTAAACACAATTTAAAATTAAATCTCAAATTTAATAAATTGAAAATTTCTGAACCTCGGCCTGTCGAGCCACTAGCCCAAGGCTCGCAGCCATCGTGGGTAGCCCCAACCCCTAGGGGGGCTGGCAACTCACGGTAAGGGATGCTGCAGCCCCGCCGGCTGTTAGTAATGCCGGCAACCGTGGTCTACAGCCCTTGGGGTAGGCCACGGTCGGCCTATCTGCAGGCAGAGCCTACAGCCGTGGGGCTATAGCCCTATTAAGGTCGACAACCATCCCAAAGTTCTCGATTTTCGTGTCATATTCTAATTTGCCCATTAGGATCTTTAAAATTAATTTAAATCCTAATTAAATTAGAATTTTTCACACAAAAAAAATTTTCCAATCTTCAAAGTAAATTTAATCTTCAGGAAAAATAAATTACAGTCTTCAATCTTCAATCTCATCTAAAAATAATTACATCAAATTTCCTATACCGTTTTCGGTGTACAAAAATTCTAACAATAAAATTTCTAAGAGATGAAAAAATAAAATCCATGAAAAAATTATAGTGATGATAAACTGCTCCCATGGTTGCATGAAAAATCTTAAATACAATTTTTCTAAATTCTAAGGAATCATGACCGGTATAATTAAGCATGCTTATAATAATTTAAAAAATTAAAATAATCACATACTTCATACATAATCCATGATAATAATATAAAGGAATCCTAGAATGTCATTCTCTAAATATCAAATCTATACGTAAAGGAGACTAAAAACGATTGTCTCATTTATGTACATGACATAATCACGAGTTGGCTTTGATACCAATTATTGGAAAAATCAGAAAAGTTACACAGCAGAATTACAAAATTTTTTTAAAGGTCGTTAAAAAGCTCGTGATACTATATATAATAAATCAACAACAATCTATTATACCTTCATAGGAAACGCTAGGAATTACAAAGAAAATGACCTAGGGGCTTCAACAAACTAGCCTGCTCTACTATTCTCCAATTCCCAAACAGCGGAGTATGTGGGCACACGGATCCTTAATCCATATACTAGCGCGGCCTATCTCCTTTAAACTACCCAGATCTCTTAAGAACTTATTATTATGGTGATTTGTATAACAATAAACCTACTTACCAGAGAGTCTGTGGTCTAAAAAGAACAGGAGTGGAAGGATTCCTATTTATAATATTGCATGAAGTGACCTTTTGAATTTTGAATTGGACCAAGAAGGGATTTTTCTCTCCTATTCCTCATGAAAAACCGATTAGAACAAAGTTAAATTCGGCCATCTAAGGGAGAAGAGGATTCAAAATTCAAACAGGATTTAAACTTGAATTTTGTCTCCTCCAAGGACCTAAAAACTGATCCCCTTTAGGCCAATTCCATAGCTAGATTCGGCCACACCAAGGGAAAGAGGATTTAAAATTCAAACAGGATTTAAACTTGAATTTTCTTTCCTCCTTATCTACCCAAAAACTAATTCTCACTTAGGGTATAACCTTACAAAAATTCAACTGCCTTTTGTGAGAGAAAGATTCAAACAAGATTTTTTTCTTCTCCTTTATCCATAAGGAAGCCAACTCTTCCAAGGAGTTTTCTCCTTAATAGAATTTGGCTCTTGCTAGGTTTGTGATTTAAAATTTGATTCAAATTTTAAACTCCAAAACAAAATTCAAATTCAAATAAGAGAAAATCTTGTCTTCCACTCTTATTTAACATGGACGCCACCTTTAGGTTGTGCAATGATAAGATTTTATTCAATTTAAATTCAAATAATATTCAAATTTTAAATATTTATTTTATGATAAGATATTTAAAATTTAAATTAATCATATATTTGAATTTTAAATTCAAATACAATTAATTTAAATTTCAAATTTTATCATCCAAAATAAATATTAATTAAATATTTATCCTATATATTGAATAATATAAAATTATAATTTTGTCATTCTAACACATAGAGAAAAATGCCTACACTTTATGGGAGGGTGATCTGGATTTTTCTCTTCACTAAATGCAAGACAACAAGCCAATAAGTACATCCTGACCAATTAACATCCGTTAAAGAATTATGTAGAGCTAGCAGAGGGACTAATTGGACATATATAATCAGGCTCCCATGAATCTATATGATCATTGTTCGATACCAAACAACCCAATCATATGATCACTAATTACAGAGTCACACCACTATAAACCTGAAATTGAACTCCTAATCATATACTGTATTATGCAAGTCAGTGATAAGCTATCATCTAATGCCCTTGTCATATATGCAAAACCCTCATATAATATCTATGATCGGCCTTAGATCAAAGTCCATTCAACCAGCTGATCAAGCTGTCTTAAAGTTCTATTATACTACCAAATAAGAAAATGATTATTCACCATATGTGAATAAGAGGTCATCTGCCCAACAGGTGACGCAAGGTTTTATCCATTTTCATATCTAGTATAATGCCTTTAAGATGATACCATTTACTCTTTATTAGAGATATGATTCCAATATCTATAAATAAACCCTCCATCGTATACAAGTCATGTACCTAACGAACTGGTCTATAAGCTTATTACCTATGAGATGCTTTAGCCATTAGAACATCAAAACACACAAATCATATACATGAAGTGATTCATCTACTCAGAATTATGGTTATTTTATAATGAACATCAAAAGCGACATGATCTATTCAAGCAGACTATGCAGATCAATTACACTTTGGTCCTGGTCCAATATATCACCACTAAGTAACATATCTATGTCTCTATTCAGGAGTCAAACCGTCCCCCAATCGGCTTTAGACAACATATAGTCTTAACATGAGTTAAGTACTCGATCTAACCCCATAGACTACGGACCATAGTTTAGACTGCTTACTTTAGATTGTTATTTTCTCGCATACAAAAGTCTATTATATGCAACATTCTAACAATTTAACACAAGTAGTCAGTGAACCATATTTACTTACATTTACTTTAACATATAAATAAAATGAGGACATTAAGCAATATAATGAATAACCCTTAAACATAATTTTATTATCCAGTTTAAAATAAATGAAATATATTCAAATGTCTTTCCCACTTAAGGCACTCCTAATAAATCAATTCAAATAAATGAAATACATAAGAATGTCTTTCCCATTTAGGGCATTCCTAATAGTTGAAAGTTTCTTTACACCGATATATTATGCCTGGAATACTTTCCTTAATTCTGACCAACTTGAGATTAAGTTTAGTTTCAACTTCCCAAACCATTCTCTGGTAGAGTCTACTAAAGTTGAATCAAATGTCATGCATGCTCTTTCATAAGGAATACCGTAAAGGTTGATGTGTGAATCATACCTCATCAATTAATCAATAGGATCTATGGTGCCGTCATATTAGGGGATATTTGGCACTTTAAACTTCTCAGACAAGGGTACCACCATCACCTTAGGAGTTAATAGATGGTTGTTTTCTTCTATTTCTTTGAGCTTCCCTTTCATTTAAGTTTCTAATTGCTTCAAAAGCTCCAAGATGCTTTCAATTACCTTTGATTTAAGGACCGAGATAGAGGCAACAATAGTGGTTTCTTGCATCCGAGCCTATCTAAACCTAATATGATCCCGATTGTCACCATTTAGGGGTGGACTGACCCAAATTTTGGGTTGTCTCGAGTCAATAACTAGATTCGTTACCAATGGCCTTAAAGGTAGGTTAGCTCTTCTCTCTCATTGCTGTGTAGGCTAACTCCTTTCCTGCTGAGGGATCCTCTTACGATTCCTCCTATGTCAACTACCGACAAATGGCTTCTGGTCTTTATTGGAAAGTCAGTGACATCTCCACCTATTCTATTGTAGTTTTCTCCTATTGCATTAGTTTGAGCATCATTTTATGCCTCCAGTTGTTGGGCATTCTAAGCTGCCATAGAGGCTTAGTTGGAACCGTACATAATAGGGTTATCTTGATAGATAGCGATTCCCATCACGGCATTGTTGTAAACTTATTGCAAGCCTTGAAGCAATAATGCAAGTTACTCTAACAATTCATTGACCATCATAGTCATTTTTCCCAAACGGCCTTCAAGCGCTACTATCCTAGTTGTTGGCCTTACCAACATAAGGCCAACAGGTGATTGTTCTCTATGTGAACCTCTGCATTCTTAGTAGTAAGGTTTCAATGTCTTGCCATCAGACTATTCTCAAGGGTGTTTTCTACTAGTTAATTAGGGTTCAAAGGTTCATGCCCTTCCTCTAGCGTCAATTGTTGATGAGTAAAACTCACCTAACAAATCCCGTAACGATGGGTATGCCTAAAAACTATCATGGACATGAGTTAACATAAAACACCATAAAAAAAAGTATAGAAAAAAAAAAAAGAACACATATATAAATATAAGTTCATCATGAATAAGAAGGCTATATCATCTTTTTGGTATTTGGGGTTTCACTAAATTTTTAGAATTACAAGTAATGTAATTTGTCAAATTGTGAATTTGATTTTCAGATGCCTGTTCTCATGTATTTATAGGCTCTTAAAAGATAACTTTTATTTTATATTTAAATATAAATATTTGATATTTGAATTTGAATGTAAAAATAATCTTCAAATATTTTAGATTCTATTGTAAATATTAGATAATCTTGATTGATTATTTAAAATTTAAATATTTGAAAACTTTACTCGTAGATTATCGAACGCTGGTATCCTAACTAATAAATATGACCATGTCAGGATGGCCGAGTTCTAAAGATCTCGACTACCCATCAATAGATATTACTTAAAACTCAGATTTAAGCTTATTTGGTCCTAAACTATTGTGTAGTTGACAACTTGGTCTAAATAAAAAAGTAATAATGCTAAAAAAACCTTCAAACTCTTAGAGCTTAATTTGTGATCAATTTAATCCGAAATAATTAATCCGAATTCTTATTTAAAAATATATGTATAATTTGTGATCTGATGTTTATAGATTTGATTTGATTGAATTAAGAATCTTATAGATTGATAACGGAATTTTCTCAATCTGAAAATTACGAATGAAACTATAGATTAAGCTCTAATCCATCTACTTTGACCCATGAACACCCTAAACGTAGTGATGGATGGAGTTGCGTTCGCCATTAGCCATGGAGGTATGGTCCCTGCAATGGTAGCGGCCACCCCAACGGAGGTCTAGTCCGTTAAGAGGTCTCCTATGATATTTGCTTAAAGAATTCTCATAGTTTTTTTTTTTTTTTTTTCGGTTCTAATTTCTCTTTTTATTTTTTCGTTAAAGGTGATAAGTTTTTTATTTTATATTTTGCAAATTCACATTCTTTTTTTTTTTTTCCTCGGTTGAAGTAACTTGACTTCACTATTACCAGCATTGAATCATGTACAATGCACAGGACCTGTTCTTCTTTTATATTTTTAACGACCATTAACAATTTCGGTCGTCTCCCAAGTTTAAAAACAAAAAAAACGAAACAAATATTCAGGGACTAACAAACAAGGGAAAATGAGTTATGAGCATCAGGTATAGGCAAATCTCAACACTTTTTAGACAACAAACTCATCACCAACCAAGCCAAACTGCTTAACATTTTTTTCTAAATCATTACAACTTACAATGCACATTTTCACAAATTTTTCAAGTACAAAAACAAATATATATATACATATATACACACATTTTTTTCTTCCCAAAAAAAAAAATGTTAGACTATAGTTTTCTAATGACGAACCAAATTGAGTTTATCAAGAATGGACTGGAAATTAGCCACGATCGCCAAAGCATTGCTGGTGTACTCCTTGGACTTGTCAATCTCCGCCTTGATCCTATCAAAAACCGCCGACTTCGTCTCCTCCAGCCCGTCCAGGCACGTCTCCTGATCCGTCTCCGCAGCCCCGATCCACGTCCGCAGATCCTCCCTCTTCTCCACCGTCAGATCTCCTCCTCCGATCGCTGCCGCCGACTCGTTGAGTCGACTCACCGCCTCCTCTACCAGATCTCGGCAGTCGCGCGTCGCCGCGTCGCCGTCGCCGGAGTTCATCGATCTGAGCAGCGACGACGAGAGCGTCGAGGTCTCGGCGACGGCGACCTCCAGAGAGAGCTTCAGAATGGAGACCGGATCGGACTGGGGCGAGTTGTGGTGGCTGTTGTTGTTGTTGGCGGCGGCGGTTATGCTGGAGATGCACGCGTCGGGGAAGCGCGTGACGTTGCAGACGGCGCTGATCGCCGACTCGGCTGGGTTGGAGGAGAGTGACTCGGCGGTGGAGCGGCGGATTAGGGCTCCGATCGTGAAGGCGATGAGGAGAGAGAGGAAGAGGAGGGCTGAGATTGCGATGAGACGGCGTCGTTTTGGGGAAGGTTTTTGGGCTTGGGTTTGGTCTTCGAGATGGTTGTTGGGGTTTACTTTGCCATAGCCTTTGAAGAAGTTGATGGAATCCATTCTTTTGTGGTCAGGGAAAAGTGGTGATGATTAATGAGAGTTCAATTTTTATGGAGAGAAAGGAAAGCGAACAAGACGACGGGGTCTGTCTGTTGAGCATTAAGCAAATAAGCACCCCACAATAAATTAATAAATAAAAATAATGAGAGTAAATTAACTAGTTTCCTATGTGATACATTTTGCACGCACATAGGAAAGAGAACCGATCTTGAAGTCAAAGGATGTAAATTTTCCAGAAATTTGCCTACTTATTTTCCAAGTCTCGCAAAAACCTACGGCAAGAACTAAGAATTGTCTAATACGAGCAAATCCACCAGTTAAAAATTAAAAGACTGAATTTACCTCGTTAAGTTGTTTTGTGTTTATACGTGAGTTGCCCCCATTTTCTCCGTCATGAGTTTGGACTTGGGTCTATTCAATTTACAAGATACACTATAGCTATTCTTGTTTTAGTCCTTGGATTAATAAAACAACTATAAATGAAAAGGAGAAAATAGTTTGTCACCAAAATATATATGCATATATATATAACTTTTCAATATGTCAAAATTTAATTATTTGTTAAAAATTTGGTGTAACAAAAAAATTTAAGGTACTTATCCAGATTTCAATTCCTTTCATTAACACCGATTACAATCTTTGATTGGTAGTTTTTCCCTTGGTAACAAGAGGTTTTCTTCCCAACTATTCACAAGTCATAATTCAGAGTCGATCATATAACAAGAGGATAACAACCATTAATCGCACATCATAAATATGATTTCTGAAACAATTTTAAAAACAAGATCTTTAACAACCAGATAGATGTGTAACTAAAAAAATGAGTCAAAAAGATGCAAAGCAAAGGAATTCAAACGTTCACAATTACGAAATACTGCACGCAAATGACAAAATGTAAGATTGCCATAAAAACTAACAGGCAAGATAAGAGTTCTACTAGCAAATGCCAAGGAGAAGATCTAAAATGCGCATAATTTAATCTTCATCCTCTTCGTCGCCGTCTCCACCAGCAGCCTTCTTAGCAGCTGCCTTTTGGTTCCTTCTCTTCACTCTTCCAGGGCGGCCACCACCGAATGGACTAGTGAGCGAGAAGTCAATGTGCTTCTGAGAATCTACTCTCACCATGAATGAGGGAATGTTCACCACTTGCCTCCCAACTCTGCCAAGATAGAACAATTAAGAATTTGCAAGATTAACAGCCATACAAGATGAAATATTCCGCATGCCTTTTGAGGCATGAAAATGAAAACATATCGCATTTGGTTTACCAAATGCTTTGAAAACAAAAATAAAAACTAAAAATGGTGAGACTGGTTTTTGGCAAGAAAGTATATAATGGTTTTTTTTTTTTTTACAGGAAATAGAAAATGGTCGAAAATTGTTTTCTCATTTTCTAATACAATATAAATTAACACAACTTTTCATAAACAATACCCAACCACAAATTTCACCTTTTTCCTTACACCCAAACTAATCCCTCCAAAAACACAACCAGACACAGTTTCGAGAACGATCTTAGCATCATTTCCCAAAATTTTCTCATTTAGATTTTCATACTCAATACATTAAAATCATTTCCAAAACACTCCCAAACACAACAATGTTTATCTAAATTTTTGCTCCGACTTCAAAACTCCATTCATAAGAGTAAAGATATGACTATTTATTGATCCAGCATAGCAGTTGTTATCAGAAGATTAGATAATCTACAACATGAATATCTTCCCAAAACACCTCACATACAGATAAAACAAACCAATGAAACAATATTTCCTCAAACTAAAACAGATAAGATTACCTGATGTGACGCTGCCTAATGAGCACTCTAGCATGGTGAATGGACTTCGCCATACCAGACTTGAACACAAGGGTTTGCAGACGGCGCTCAAGGAAGTTCTCAACGGTCAGTGCCAAGACGTAATCGAGCTTGTTCTGACTCTCATCCAGAAGCCCGTAGCGGTTCATCCTTCGAAGAAGAGCCTCACCCTCAAAGATACGACGAGGGTTCTTCTCATCAAGGGTCAAAAGCATCCTGGCATTGTTACGGATACGGCTCAATGCATACTGAACTCTCCACAACTCCCTCTTGCAACGAAGTCCATACTCACCAACAAGCTTCAGCTCAGCATCCAACCGCTCCTTCTCATAAGGACGACGGGGCTTCTTGAATGTCTTCCCATCTGCATAAGACATAGAATTCAAACCATAAGTCGGATTCAATACAGCAGCCGATTCACCCTCAATTCATATTGCACCAAAACAAATCTCATCTAAACTAACATTGGACAAGAGTCATGACCAATGTTCAATCCCCTAATGGTCCTTCTTTCAACAACCAAAAAAAAAAATCCCCTAATAGGCCTAACGAGTCATGACCAATGTTCAATCGCCTAATAGCCCTTAAATCATAACACCAAAAATTTGAAAATTCCTAAGTACCTAAATTTTCTCAACCTTAATTTTCTCGGAAACAAGACAAGATCAAACCATGTCAAATCCTAGATCCTTTTCTACACAGGACACAAACAGATCACACCCAGAATCTCAAACGTTCCTAAGCTAATAAACTACATAAAAATATCTACTTTTCGCAATTCCAAGCAAAAACTCATTACAGAACTGAACAAAATTAACCAAAACTATATGCAAATAAAATCACTTCAATTGACAATCAAACGACGGAAACTTTATCGCAAATCACATATTATATACATATACATATAGTTTTAGAGATAGGGAGAGAAAGCTTACAGTTGCGGTAGAAGGAGACGTGAACCATGGCTGTTCTCCGGCGGGGTTGTTTTCTAGCTGTGTTTCCCTCAGAGCCTCTCGTCTGCTTGTAGAATCGATTTTATACTCCAAAATTCTAAAACCCTAATTCCAGAACTCCGAAAACAAATGTATACCCATTGGTTTTGGGCCCAATTTTCCTGGGCATGATATAGGCCCATCGTTGTTGGCCCACTGTCAATAGAAACCCAATTGGCATTCTTAGTAGAGCTGATAACATTTTCAAAAACACACTCCAATTTTGGTGAAAAAAGAAAATAGCAGTTTTCGTAAATAACTTAAGTAAATAGCATTATTTTTATGTTTCGAATAAATAATATATTTATGAGGCAAATGATTTATTTATATCAGATTTATTAGATTTATAATTTATTTACATTAAATTTATTAAGTAAATAATTTATTTATATCAGTTATATTTAGTAAAATTTTCATTTTCCTACTTACTTCAAATATTTTACAAACTTTACAATAATAAGATCATAGAGCCTATCAAGTTGAACTCGGTTTTGATAGTCAATTTTCTATTGGTTTCCAAGTCAACGAATCAGTCGTTGGATGTGGCAAAAGAGCAAATGCACGATGTGAAGCATTCATTTGGTTCACCGTTTTAACTTGATTTAGCTTCGAAATTAAGTTAAGTTGGCTTTTCAATTCTAACTTAGTTTAACTTCAACTTATATTGAAAATTGTACTGAAATAATAAAAGTAAAAATAAAAAGTTGTTAAAGTAGATCATATCTCTACTTCACTATGTCAATATAATTTCTAATACAAACTCAAACTATATTAAGTTAGAATGAGATAGCCAATTTAGCTTAATTTTCAAGTTAAATTAAGCTAAATCAATAAACCAAACAGATGTGGAAGACATGGTGGCAAGGAAGGGACGATTGGTGGTGAAAGAGCTTCTATTTTTTATTTTTTCATGAAGGTAAGGTAACTAAGTTTTCTAACTCTATATATGTGTAAAGAACCCTGTATATGTGTAAAGAAACAAAGGTTAAATTTAGAAAAGTTGAACTTTCTTTGGAGGCTAGTCATCATAAAATAATACGTATGTAATTTTTACTTATTCCACAAATTGTCCAAGGTAAATTATGTGAAAATAAGCATTTACGATAAATTATGTGAGCCATATATGTTATTTAACTTTTACAAACTTCTTATTATTACTATCGTTAAATTATATTTATTATCACTTTTTAATCCTCTTAAATTTCAACTTTACCTTCTTATATATTACTATCTTTAGATTATATTTACTATCACTTTTTTAACCAATTAGATTTCAACTTCATCGCATTTGATACATCAACATGATGAGATATTAAATATAATGAAATCTCAAGAAATTCACATCAACATCATGAATGGTACATGATGAGATAGCAAATCTGTCTCACCGTATCTAGAACCAGACAACCATCTCGCTTTAGTTCCCCAGCTTATATCACGTGTGACTAGATTTCCTCTCAACATCCCGTGACAAGTTAAAAGAGCAAAATCTCCCAACGCTTTGCATAAAGTTTGACAAATATTGTACATCTTACCCTATTTTTAACAGTTAAAAAAACAGACGAATTCTTCTTCACGCCTTTGTGCAAAGTTTGTACACAAGTATTGCTAAGAAGACTAATCTAACAGGGGGTGAAAAGATCTAATTACTTAGAAGACTTGCTGATCTAATTACTCGTAACACATTTCTTTGTTATAATTACTTTTTTTTTTTTTTTATGTGAATGAAGAGTGAAGCTTTATCCAGTTAGATTTCCTCAAGAGAAATATAGCGCTTGTTTTTTAGGCTTTGTTCAGAAACAGAGTTAAATAAGGTGACAAAAATAAAGAGGAAATTGAGGACTTATCTCTCAAAGCTAATGGTTAAATCAAATTAAAGTGGATTTACTTTTGGTAACTTGAAATTATTCTACTTAATTAGAATTATAAATATAAACCAGATAAAACGCATCAATTCATAACTTATCTCTTTGACTCGTTGAGCTAATTTGACTCAAGATTTTAAATCCGTAAGCTAATCTGACTCTAATAATTTTGTTATCTAATTTTTTTCTCCAATATTATATATGAATCTAAATAATCTATATCCCTTTTCTTCATGCGGGTCAGTCTTTGATCAACCATGTTCCTTTATGTCATCTCACATGTAGGAATGGCAACCAAGCTAGACAAGGTTGGAATGCATTATCCTCATCCCCGATTTCCCAAAACCATATGTTGATCTCATATATATAGTTTAAAATATTTATATTATTAATCTTGTAAACATGATTAATTATTTTTAAAATCATGATTATGTTGACAATATTTGGTTTATTTTCATTAATCTTTGAATTGGTTTGTTTTAACTTACTTAATGTTCATATATATAGTTATCCTAAATAGAGAATAGGACCATTATGAAGTAGTCCTCCTTAACAGAGAATCCTCGACTTAAGCCATGTCTCTCTTTAAGCGGGGTTGAGATCACGAATGAGGATGAGGATCCACGCCCACAACTTAAAGACAAAACCTTGTTCTTGTCCCAATCCTCGTCCCTATCTCCCTCCCATTCGGTTTAAAACCTTGCTGGCCTCAATCTCATAAGAAAGACTGCTATCCCTATCTACATATATCAAGTTAGATGGCTCTATTTACAGTTATAAAATCATTCACTTATTATTATTATTTTTCTATCTCACCAAATAATTATAAATCAAAATTCAGTTTACTAATCTCTTAACTACTTTCTCCTTCTATTTTTGCAATCTCTACTAATCAAGCTCTATGGTTGTGGATTAGCTTCGTGGATACCAATTAACTCCCTTAAAAGTAAAAAATAATGGCTTAAATCAAATATATTTGTAACTAGCTTAAGAGTAAAGAGGCAAAACGTTTATACTTTATACAATGGATGTAAAACATTGAAAGTTTCTTCTAGTGGTTTAAGAACAATAAATTCTTGAGGTTACAAGATAGATTGTCGGTATATTCACAATCACTTCTTAAACTCGAATCTTCCGCCTTGAGTTTAAACGAATATAAACAACAACAATAAATTATTAGCACATACGGTAATTCTCATTTCCTTATTATCAAGCGTTTAGTCTAAAAAAATCACAAAAACAATGTAATTTGTGAGCCTCATGTCATTCGCGAATTAGGAGAGGGTTACAAACAAAATAAATAAATAAAATTAGGAGAGTGGGACCATGAGAATTTGATTCCAATCTCATGTCATTCTCTGAATTTGAGATCGTTTTGAAAACAATTCTGAGAACGTTTCTGAAATTGTGTTTGGTTTTATTTTCTGAGTGTATGTTTTGAGAAACAAAAAAATGAAACTGTGTTTGGTTATATTTTTGAAAACCAGTCATTTTATAAGTATTATATAAAAACATATTTATGTTTGATTTAAAAAAAAATTATTATGAATACCAAAAATTAAAAATTAATAAAATTTTTTAATTGAAAAATGAATTAAAAATTAATAACCATAATATTTAAGTAATTACTATATCAATTAAATCTTAATTAACCATAATAATTAAATCAGAGAAATGAGAAAAATGAGAAAAATGAAATCAGAGAAAACGACTTTTAATCGTTTTCAATTTTACATTGGGAGTAAAGACGATTTTGGATTCGTTTTGAAATCTGTTTTCAAAAACAATACAAACCAAACACAATTTCACACTGATTTTGAAATCGATTTCCTAGGGAATCGTGAAATCAGTTTTGGAAACAAAACCAAACACACTCTAAATTTCCTCTTGTACCCTTTTCATTCACTAAAGAGAATCAAGTAAGGTTAGAGGATAATAACTCAATTCAGTCCAAGCTCTTAATACATAATAAAAAAAAGTCATTTTAATTAAAATTCCCAAAAGGTCTCTTAAGCATTTCAATGAAAATAATCTACTCCCTTTTAATGTTCTTTATCGTATAAATTCTAATTTGTGTCATTATTACACTCTATTAATAAAACCACCGCATTAGGATAGGTTAAAAAAAAAAAGTTCTTATTTATGAAGGTGTCATTATTCAATAAATCAAATGTATCACAATATCGTGTTAACATAATACACACGTCGAATACATATATTTTATTAGAAAGTAAATGATGTATATTTGGAAAATTACAAAAAAAAATTTCCATATGTTTTATTGAATTGTGGATTTTCACCTATATTTTTAGGACCAAAAAAAAAAAGGTAGGCTCTTAATTTCACAAATCACATAAAAGGCCTCCTAATTTGTTTTTAGAAACAATCAAATCTCAAGAATCCAAAACACATAGCGACTCCTATAAAATATTAAAAATAAACTTCAAAAAATTCATTCTCCTCGAGTACGTGGCGGTGCTTCGCCCTCTTGCTCGCCTCTTGTCGGACAATGCTTCTTTCTCCTCCTTTCTCTGCCTCTCTCATTTTCATTTTTTCTTTTTTCTTTTTTCTTTTTTCTTTTTTACTTTTTATTATATTTTAAAAGAGTATATACAAGTTGATGCAGTGGCCACACATATAACCTCTCTTAGCTGTCGTTTTGCTTTATTTTGTTTAAGTTTTCTGTCGTTTGCTTTATCTTGAGTTGTGTCTAAGCGCCTTTGTCGTTTAGTGGCTGCGACCACTTATCAAACTTGATGTCGTTTGTAATATTTCCCTAAACGTTATCGTTTTGGTCTTATGCAATCACCAAAGGGATCCTTCAAATCAATTCTTAGATTGCTGCATCACAAGTAATATGGATATTTTGTGAAAAAAAAAAAAAAAAAAACCTTACTATCAGTTAATGAATCTACATTAGAGAAGAGCATTTTTGTCTTGTTATGAAAAAATAGATAATGAAAACTCACATTTTCATAGACACATTGTCTTTTTGAAAAAAAAAATAATGGAAACTCACATTTTCATAGACACCCAAGGATGTTTTAGTAATTATAACTACATATTTTGATGACATTAATGAGTTTTCTTTTGTTTCCTATGGTGGTTTTATTTCTATATATATATATATGTGTGTGTGTGTGTGTGTGTGTGTATTTTTTTTCTGTTAAAGTGTTTCTTAAGGTAGTTCAATGCAATGCACCAACCCCTCTCTCATTAATTTGGAACGGTCTTAAGCCATAAATGCAAACAAGTGTATGAAATGTTTAGTCGTTTTCTTTTGTCATATTCCTATAATAACACTACCTATGTGCTCCTCAACCAAGCAATAAAATTAATCCTCTTTCAAGAAGACAAGAACCAACATTACAAATTTTTTTAAAAAAAATCAAAATCAAAATTGGGGACCCAAATCCCTCAGAGAGAGAGAGAGAGAGAGGGAAAAAAAAGGGGACCCAAAAGAAAATTCCCAAACACCATTTGTCTGCTTTCTAATGCACATAATCTCACGGGGCATTTATTTAACCAAAAAAGAAAAGAAAAGAAAAGAAATAAAGAAATCACGCGGCATTTCTTTATATAAATAATTTAAAAAAGAATATATAAATCATAATTTTTAGGGAGAAATACATATGTCATATTAACATGCATTGAAACGTGAATAAGAAAAAACAATCCAAAACAGCAAATAAAAAAAATAAAACTATAAAATGAGCCGATCAAGCCATCTTGTGGGTAATGCTAAATTTTAAAATATTAATTAAAAAAAATTAAAAGGATGCTAATGAAGTGAGTCGGCAAAGGAATGCTTCTCCCACCTTTATATTTGTCTCTCTTTTTTCTCCGTACCTATCTAGTTTAATGCGGATAATCTCTATTTAGATGTTATACTCGTATATTATCCATTTATCTATTAATAATTAAAAATTTAAAAAAACTCAAAATAAATGCTATTAAAATTTTCATAAATTTAATAATATAATCACAAATGTAAAAATTTTATTATTTTTTTATAAGAATTATATTAAAAATTAACAATATATAGTTAAGAAATATCATCAAGTTTGGAGATAGTTCATAATTTAATTTTTTTTTTCTTAATAAAGTTCCTTTTTTGTATTTCAATCGAAAATTCATACATAAATACATATATTTTTGTGAGAGTAAATATATGTGAAGTGGGATGAGTGCGGGTATAGAAGAGCTCTACTCATCCCCACCCGGCACTTGCATGAAGCCTCACTCATCCCTACACCCCACCTGCATGAAGGTTAATCTTAATTCTCATACCCACTCTCATATCTATATATTATTTTCTATATTCGCACCATTAAAAGTGGGATACCTATATTTGTAAGTAAAACTGTCATCCTAAAGACTGATGGAGTATCTTATAGCATATAAAAACACATAAAACAGAAGTTAACTGCATCTTATATAATATTATAACCTATTTGAATAATTATTTTGAGATTATTTTAAAATATTTTAAAATAGATTTTTTTTTTATGTTTTTTCTTATAAAAATTTTAATTTATTTACCAAACTCATAATTCAAATATAGGCCTTATAAATAAAGATTTTACCATACTAAAGGCGATTTATTTCAATTATACAATGTGAAGCAAATGATATTTGTGAAGTGAGTGCAAATGGTATTGTTCAAAAAAATAGTTTTGAGGTATTCAACCTCATCAAATATGTTATATATGTTATTGTTAAGGTTCCGTTTCGTAAAAGTATTATATTTGAATGTAATGTATTAAATATAATTTGTATTTAGAGGAAAAGCATTTGCATTACATTTGAATGCAATGTGTATTTAGATTAGAAATATTTAAATTATATTTAAATAATAAATATGTGATGTGATGGGTAAAAGTAAATAAAAAAAAGAAAAGAAAAAGAAAAAAAACATTTGAATGCAATGTGTGTTTGGATGAAACATATTTAAATTATATTTAAATAATAAATATATGATGTGATGGGTAAAAGTAAATAAAAAAAAGGAAGAGAGAAAGAAAAAAGTATTTAAATGCAATGTGTGTTTGGATGAAAAATATTTAAATTATATTTAAATAACATATATGTGAGGTAAACGTAAATAGAAAAAAGGAAGAGAGAAAGAGAGTGTATGATATGATTAATAAAAATAATAAATAAAATAAAATAATGATTAGTGATTATATTAGATTTAAAATATGATGTACCTGACATTTGAATGAAATATTTTTATATTTGAATGAAAATTATATTATATTTAAATATAAAGAAAATATAATATTAGAACTAAATAACGTCTAAATTTTAAAATTATCAAAAAGACAAAGAGAAAATAACGATGAGACAACACCAAAGCTCCTATAAACAAAGGGAAAAATTCTTATACAATAAGCACCGTTGGTATAAAATCATATATGACGATCAATATTCAATTGGTAGCGCGAGCATAATAAAATTCTATAAATAAATATCTTATAAAAAATTTAAAAAAAAACGATAAATAAATACATTAAGAAAAAGAAAAATTACACACAGACATATATGTAATCCATCAAATACAGTGATCGATCGGCTTAGTGACAATCACAGTGGACACCATTCCTCTCTCTCTCTCTCTCTCTCTCTCTCTAATCATTTTCATTTCCATTTCCATTTCCAGGTTCCAACCAACCCTTTTTTATCTCCTCGCCTCTTCTCTTCGTTTCAATTCAGTTTCTTCAACCCAAATTTCTCACTCTTCTTCGGTTTCTGATTTTCCAAATTAGAGAAGTATATTAAAATAAAAGAAAACGTTTTGAATCTTGTTTTTCCTTAAACTGAAGCCCCAATCAATATAGTACCATATATACATTTAGTACGTCCGTTTTCTTTTTTTCTTTCACCGACATTTTGGCGTTTCTTTTCTTCTCTTCCCTTTCTCTCCATCTTTCTCGAGAAATTTATAAAAAAAAAAAAAAGATTCGGGTTTTCTTTCTTTCTGGGTGAGGGAAGAAGAATCAACAATGGCGACGAATATAGGGATGATGGACAGCGCGTACTTCGTCGGGAGGAATGAGATTTTGACATGGATCAACAATCGTCTTCAGCTTAACCTCTCTCGTATTGAAGAGGTTTTTTTTTTTTTTTTTTTCCTTTTTCAAATAATAATTATTATAAATCTCGCAAATCTCTTGCTTTCGATTTTTTGGTTCTTAAGATGGATGTGGTGAAAAAGGGAAGATCTTGGACATCGGTGTTGTTTGTCTAGGCGTGTTAGGCAAAACCCTTTCTGGGTTTTGTTTTATAGTTTGTTTTTTTTTTTTTTTTCTGGGGTCACGTTTGCATTATTTTTCTTTATGTTTTGTGGTTGCATTTCCTTTTCGCCTTCTGTAGTTTTCATCTACTTGGTTTAAATCTGTCATTTCTGGGTCTCTTATTATTATTATTTATATATATATTTGGTGTGTGTGCTTCATTTATTGTGAACTTAATCTAGGATTAGGAAAATAAATAAATAAATAAAGATGTCGTTTTCTTAAGGTAGAGGCGTCAGCCAACAACAGTTGATTTGTGTTTCGTGAGTTGTGGAAATCTGGAGAATTTATCTGCTTACTTTTCGAAATGTTTTGGAGATTCCTTGTATTGGTGAACAATATTTGAGTATAGTGAATTTTGATGAGTTGTAATGTGAGAATTATACAGAAGGAAATTGTAAATTGTAAACTGTAAACTGTAAATTGACCAAGTTTTATGGCTTTGAACCAATTTGGGATTGGAACCAAGCTTGTTTGTGCTTTGTGTTGTTTGATCTAAGTGTTTCTGAATTTTATTTTATGGAATTCATTGGTAGGAAAAAAAAAACAATAGGCTTAACTCTGACTTGTCAGATTTTCATAATGTTCTGTGGATTAACATACTTTTTTTTGATGTAATATGATTTAATTGTACAAAGTTCTTCTTATTTTACAGGCCAATATCTCCGACTGTACGTGTTTAAAATAACTTGGGTCCTATAAGCTGATCTCTTTTCCCGTAATTTCCATCCGTAATTTACAATTGTTTGTTTTTTCCAGGCTGCATCAGGTGCTGTGCAGTGTCAAATGATAGACATGACATATCCGGGAGTTGTTCCAATGCACAAGGTGATAGATATTCTATATGTCTTTGCTTTTGTATTTTTGCATCTGGTATTTAATTCTTAATTTTGTTTGCATTATGTTTTTTCTTGACTTTCATTCTATATTGTAGGTGAATTTTGATGCTAAGACTGAATATGACATGATCCAAAACTACAAGGTTCTGCAGGATGTGTTCAACAAGCTGAAAATTGAAAAGGTATCATCATCATAGCATTTCCGGCCTTCCTTTTCCCCGTATGTGGTGCTTTATGAAATTTATATTAGTTATCTTTGTCTCCTTTTGCATTCCTCTTTGATAAGGCTATCTGGTGCTGATTTTATGTAGTTACATTGTCACACTATTATATAATCATAGAGTATTGATGCGTTTGCAGAAGATTATTTCGTTTTACATTTAGGATAGGATGATTTTTGCTCTATTTATGCAAATTAGAAGCTTTTACACAAACCTTGTTTTGTTTGTTCTTCTAATGGTGGACAACAAACCTGTATAAACTGATAGATTTATGTATATGTTGAGACACCTTGTTAGTTTGTGATGCAAGTTAAGAGTAATCTTGACATGATCTGTTTCACAAAGCATAACAAAAGAGAAAAGCTTTAGAATGTTTAGTTGTCATTCCTGTTATTTCGCTTGTCTTGAGTACGAAGGTGGATTGGTGCGGAAAATTTATATATGACTGACATGTTTCTCTACTTTTGCTGATTGAAGCACATCGAAGTTAATAGGCTTGTTAAGGGCCGGCCATTGGACAACTTGGAGTTTTTGCAATGGCTAAAACGCTATTGTGATTCTGTAAATGGTGGCATTATGAATGAGTAAGTTACTCTTTAGTGTGTTTTTGTGTTATATTAATGCATGATTATCTTATTTTATTTTGTTGTTTGAAGTTCTACATCCTAATACCACATGATGGTCTTGCCTTTAGTGTTTTCCGTTTTTATTTTCTCTAACTTACTTTGCATATTATCTTAAAGGAATTATAATCCGGTTGAGAGAAGAGGCAAGGGTGGGAAAGAACGGAATTCCAAGGGTTCTCAAAAGAACTCAAAATCACTCCAAACAAATAACGCTGGCTCAGGTGATGCTGCTGGTCTGAGAAACTCCGGTCAGCTTCCACCCTGTTTTTTGGTTTTTCCTTATGACCACTGGCTTTCTTTTACTGCCCTTTTATGTTTGCTATGGTTTTTGTGTTTTATTTAATATAGGGCCAAAACAAGGGAAGTCTTATTCCGCATCAGGTGTTGCTGATTCTTTCAGTGAGATTCAGGCTTTATCCAATCAGGTAATGATGTTGAATTCTTGTAGTTCCGTTCTTATTCAAGTCCAAATTTGTGAGGAAGCGGTGCAAACTTGCTTTTTTATTTGGATGCTTACTTGAGGAGTTGGTTCTTCTTTAGGTCTCTCAAAAGATGTGCACTTTAGCCTGCAAATGCATAAAAGGGGAATAAAGATGATCTTTTATCTGATTTATTCCTTCACTTTATATTGGGGTGTGCGCGCGCGCGCTATGGCTAATTCTATAAATTCTCTGTTATGGCTGATAAGGAGATTTGCACTGTCCTATTCCTACACTCTTTACTAACGTGTTTTATTTCAATGAATTTTTGTTCTGTGGTAAAGATTACTGATCTGAAGGTCTCTGTCGACCATTTGGAAAAGGAAAGAGATTTTTACTTTGCAAAACTAAGAGATATCGAAATACTTTGTCAGACTCCTGAATTGGAAAATCTCCCGGTAAGAGTTTCAATCAAGTGCTTTTTCGAGTCCTCTACAGATTCGCTAAGCACTTATTGCGCGCTTGGTTTTCGTTCTAATGATTTTACTTGATCATGGACGAATGGAAAATTGATGCAGATGGCAATTGCAGTAAAAAAGATCTTGTATGCTGTTGATGCGAAAGAATCCGCACTGTCAGAGGCTCAGGAATGCATTCAGCAATCAGCGAATGCTTCTCTGGAGCCTGAGAGCGAAAATGAGCCTTGAACTTGAGTTATGATGCTCCCGTGTCTGAGGGGTAAGTAGTAACACACTCGAGGAAGCCATGACATTTCTTGTTCATTAGATTCCGGTGATCTTTCGTTTCAATCCAACTGTGAAGTACTAGATGAAGGACATTCAGAAGTAATTTTTCTTATTTTCCTCGTTGTATGTGGTGGATGGATAGATGAATGAATGACAATTGACTCTTTGAGTGAGTGATCTGTTAATAACAGAGCTAATTGAACTTTTCTTATTTTGAAAAATGGTTGTGAATGCAGTTCTGAAAATTTAGTGCTATTATCACCGTAAGATAAAAGGTACAAGCCTCCCCTACAAGTCCAAACTCGATTCACATTCTATTAATTACGGTGATGATGGTTTTTTATTTTTTTGTTCATTTTTTTTTTGTCTGGACCATGTATTATTTTTCAATTCGCATTTTAAACTTTTAGAATTGTTTGTTGTGCCCTTGATATATATATATATATATATATAAAATCATTCAAAGGTATTTAACAAAAATACTGACATGACACTTATTAAAAGTTAAATAAAAGTTCTAAAATATAAATCCTGGTTATAAAATAAATGGAAAAGCTCTTACTTGTTGTGCTCTTCTTCTCCTCTCTTTTCCTCCTCCCTTCTGTACAGTCCACCAAAGTCAAATACTGCGGTTTGTTCCATTATCAACTGTTTTTTTCTTTTTCTTTTTTAATAATTTGATGCATAATCTGCACATGCATGGAGTAATTTCCCCTTTGTGAAATGGATTTCTTTCCTTGTGTTTGGTTGCCGAGAAAAAACCCAGGAAAATTATTTGTTGAACCAAGAGTATCAGATCCATTGCTAAATTTATTTGTTGTTCCCATCTGGGTTTTGATTTTAAAACCCTAAACACAAAACGATATTTTTAGGCTAGCTTGTGGTTGCAGAGTTTGGGCGATGGAAAGGAGTTGTTACGACGGAGAAAGAGAAACAGGAGGGTGAGAAAAATAATTTTTTTAATTTGTTTTTTAATTAAAAATTATTTTTTTGTTTTTAAAATTAGGATTTATATTTTAAAATATTTATTTAATTTTTAATGGAGTATCATGTCAGTATTTCTGTTCAATCGAGCATTTTGAATTATTTTATATAGATCAGAGAACATAACAAACAGTTTTAAAAATTTAGGATGTAAAATAAAAAAAAGTATATAATTTGGGAGAAAAAATAAAATTAATCTTTTTTATTTTTTTTTAGGTTTGCATAACACTGGAATTTGTCATTCTTTTTAGTTAGGGTTGGCAATTTGAATCATGACATGATAACATAATATGAAACTCGTATGAAATTAGAAGGTTTGGGTTTATTTTAAATGAGTTTAGATTAAAAAGGAATCGAACCCATCAAACACAATTAAATAAAAGGTCAAATCTGTATAAATTCGTCAACTCACAGTTAATATGAAATAACTCATTTAATAAACTTGTTATATATAGGTTGGCGTAAACACGATTCGTAAATTACTTATTTATAATTTTTAATATATGTTTATTGTTATTTATATATTATATAATATTTTACTATTTTTAATTTTGAGTTTTTAAAATCCAAAATTTAAATATATTATATGCTTTTTTTACTATAAAAAGCAAAATCTAAGTTTTGTTTTTGTTTGTTTAGTCTTTTATTACCTCTGTAGCTTTGCTCTCTGCCTCCCCTTTTCTTACCTCGTCATCTTTTCCTCCCCCTCCTCTCCCCTCACCCTACCCCATCCAGTCGTCCTCCCCTCCCTTCACTTTCTCGACTTTCGCACTAACATGGTCAGTCGTCTATCTGTATCCATACCCATATATGAGAAAGAATTCGCATATAGCATATTCTTGTTATCAAGTATTAATTTCATAAACACATTTAAATATGTACATATATGCACGTAAAAATTCTTCAATAGCTTTTCTAATTTACTTTTTTTTTTTTTCCCTTTAATAGACTAGAGTATTACTAGGGAAACATACTTGTACATTTGAAATAAAATAATGTTACAATAATAGTTTGTTCTTATTTTTTAATTTGGAATGAAAAACATAATCATATATTTTTAATTTATAATATAATAGTTTAGTCTTTTATTACTTCTGCAGCTTTGCTCTCTGTCTTCCCTCCTCTCATCTCGTCGCCTTCTCCCCTCTCCCCTCACCCCACCCCATTCATCCTCCCCTCCCTTTACCTTGTCAACCTTCGCAACAACATGATCAATCGTCTCTCACCCTATCGCTGTTGCCCCCCCTTCCCCCTCCTCATCTTGTTACCCTCTCCTCTCCTTTACCTTATCTTGTCGCTCTCTTTTCCCCTTCACCACAACAGTATATATTATTTTTTACTTAATTGTATAAGATACAAAATAAGAGTTTTCAAAATTAATAAAGTACAAATAATATGAATTTTAAAACTTTGCAAGAAAATCTTATTTGTTTTTCATAAAAGAAAAGATATGTTATCTAATAAACATGTCAAAGTATTACAATCATATTGGTTAAGTCATTATTTTATTTATATTTAATTTAAACAGATTAATTTGGATTGATACAATTTACAAGATTAATAAAATAATAGGGTTTAGGTTTGAGATTTTAACGTGAATATTAAATAGGTTAGATTTAGATTTAGTATAATAGTGTCAATTAAAAAACAATACAATACAAGGATGACACAATAACACAAATTACCACTCTTATTTTTAACTGTCATGGGAGTTATCTTAACTCCTGCTTTTGTTTTTGTAATTCTGAGATTTCTAACAGAATTTGCTCCTAAATTAGAGCCAAGCCTTTGTGTGAACTTTTTAAACATCGACTCCGGTAAAGAGAAGCTGTGATGAGTTTTAGCATTTTTATAAAGTCAGAAACTTTGGAGGCCGCTAACTGCTTTAAAAAGTTCGATGAGTTTGTCATTGCTTTGATATAATTTCTGATCCAAAAGTTTCACTCCTAATCATGGCCTTGCCTTTTCTCCAGCATTATGGAAATGAATATATGATAGTTTTAGCAACTTTACCACTTTTAGGTCTTCACTTCACGCTCCCTTAGGTATTATTATGATGACTGCGAGTGACGATTTTATTTGTTGGGGTTCAACCTAATAATGGGGATGAAAGTAAATAATGGTGAAAAAAAAGAAAAAAAAAACCCAATGCAAGCAAATAGTTATATTTATTATCACCTTTCCTATTCAGAACTTGTTCTTCTTAATTTGATATCTGTCTGTGAACCCCAATTTTTTCTCATAACATAAGTTGAAAAAGAAGTACTTTAGATCCATGGACCCACTTGGGGCAAATAAATATGCTCATATATAAAGTTACTGCAACAAGTAAAGTGATACGTAACCCAGCTTGTCGTAGAAACATCCGCAGATAAAATTTTTTTTTTTTTTTTTGAGATAATCCATAGATAATGGTTTGAGCTGTTATAATCATTACATATTTTGGATTTAAGATGTGATGACTTTTGGCTTTATTTCCTTTATTTTATTTATTTTAATATTTTAAGGGGGCAGAGCAAAGAGATTGGGAACACGTTGATGATACCATGGCACCAACAAAAAAAAGTTTGTATTTGTCATTGTGTTGAATATAATTTCTTCTCCAAAAAGTACATTTCAACTTCCCATTTCTACCATTGTCTCGTGATAAATGGAAACGTTTTTATTAAATGTCAAGATTGTTTTCATAAATATTTATAAATTATGAACTTTTATTTTAATTAATTCTTATTTATTTAAAATTAATTATTATGTCTTAATATATAAAAAATTATTAATAATACATATTCTATTAAATTATGAAATTTAAAATTCTGACATTTTAAATGATTTTTTATATATCCAAATATATAAACTGATTTCAAATAAGATTAATTTGAATAAAAATTTATAGACTATTTATAAAAATAATCTTAAATAATATTATTGTTAATTTTTTTTAATCTTTAATTTCGTCTTAAATAATATTATTGTTAATTTTTTTTAATCTTTAATTTCGTACGTGCATTGTGATGCAATCAACAGGAATGTTGAGATTTGGTGCACCTCTGTTAAAAGTAGGGGTGACAATTTAGGTTACGATACGACAACACGATACGAAACCTGCATGAAGTTAGAGGGTCTGGGTTTTCTTTAAATGGATTTGAGTCAAAACGGATCGAACCCGTCAAACACGATTAAATAAAGGGTTGAACCCGTACGAAACACGAAATAACCCGTTTAATAAATGGGTCATATATGGGTTAACACAAACACGACCCATGAATTACCCATTTATAATTTTTAATATATATTATATAAATTTTTAAAGTTTAAAAATTTAAAATTCAAAATTTAAATATAAAATATATATATTAGTTTTTATATGTATATTTTTAATTTTATATTTATCTTTTGTGATCTAAATTTAATTGTAACTTGATTGTGAACTTAATTTGATTGTTATTTAGATCTTTAATAAGTTTTTTTAATGTGATAGGTTAGTTAAATTGATCAATAATAGGTTAATTAAATAGATTAATAACAAGTTAGTTAAGTGGGTCAATAACAGATTGAATGACTCGTTTATGACCCTTTAGTAAGTGGATTTAACAGACATGACATGTTTATAACCCATTTAATAAACGGATCATAAACGTGTCGTGTCGTGTCAACCCGTTTATTAACAAATCGTGTTCGGGTTGTGATTTTTGACACGATTATTAAACGGGTTATGTTCGTGTCGAGTGTATTCGTGTCAACAAACGGGTCAGACATGACACGAACACGATCCGCTGACACGATTTGCCACCCCTAGTTAAAAGTATTCCGATCAGATCTCAAGTGATTCTTCTATTTTGTTAAATCTTAAAAACACAACTTTTTGATTAACTCACCAGATACAGGAGTCGTTATCTTTCATTGGTATCTTTCAGTGGTAGATATATCTTTTAGAAGTATTAATCGACACGTTTACGAGCATACAGTAATTTTCCGGAAATTGTGGAAGGTAAACCAGGATAATTACATAAAATAAACAAATAAACATCAAGCATCCCGGCTAAAAAATATTAAAAAAAAAAAAAGCCCAACTTATCACACAGCAAGCAAGGGGAAAAAGGAGCCAGCATATGCTTCAAAAGGTTCACCAAATAGACAGTGCCTTTACCATTAGTTGGTTTTCTCCACCTTCACGAGGAACTAACTAAATATCATAATTACAGCAACAGCAGCAAGGCTCAATATGTGTAGTCCTCATACCGTCGAGACTTATCGGCCTGCAAAAACGACACAAGCTCATTAAGCCATGGCATGCCTATCAACAAGATTCTTAAAAAATAAGAAAATAAAATAAAATAAAATACTAGTGACTGAGAAGCATACCCTGTGGATGAGCTTTTCAAAGGCTTCAGTCCCGTGCTCTTCAATGTACTTCTCTGCAGCGGATAAAATGTCATCTGGTTTGCTGAAGGCGTCCTTCTTCCTCGGCACATACCAGATGTTAACGGTCTGCGATGCATGGTTAACAAAGAAAGGTCGGACAAAGTGTTCATACACATATGCTGCGCCACTGAAGTAAGGGATAACCAACCAGCAGGTGGCAATAAGCTTGGCATATGACCAGATTGGGATCCTGTAACAAGAACAAAGGTTTGTCATGGAAGAACAGCCGGAAACATATTGGATTATTAGAATTATGACACTAAAGTCTACCAAACCGCAACCGAATGTGACGGAAAAGGTAATTTGGAAAGGAAAATAATAAACTACAATTGGGATGATTGATTTCCTTTCTAGCATTTACTTATCCACTAAATGTGGAAGAGGAACCGATCAAGTTCCCTTCGTAGGGTTTACTAACTTAGGAAAACGACAATAATCAATCCAATCAACAAAATATACTAATGCATAATCAAATGACAGGAACGGTTGGGGGATCCATGAGCCCCCAACACCGGTACTAATAGGCGCCGAGCCACGCGCATTGGAAACCCCTAGCTCTGCACTTGAAATAATTCTTAGCTTGATACGAGTAGTTAAGTCAATTACGTGTTTTACTCCAATTAATCGGAACTTAATATTAAACGAGAGTTAAGATTGGCATTCTATAATCACATGGGTCCCACTAAATTACTCACACATAAACAGGCAAGAAAGGAAAACACTTCCCCGATTCCCATCCATATGAAGTAAACTTGTACACACTCTAACAAATGCAGGTTGATTTCTGATCACCCCAAAAGCAAATAGAGAACAAAGCCTCGAGCTCGATATTGCTTCCGTGTAACTTAACCAGCATTAGGCATACGCACAAACACTTATGGCAAATTTGGCGATTCAAGAACAAAGATAGAACAAAAGCATTCTGATCTGATGTGAAACATAATAAACAATGGACCAAACAACAAGATAATCAAAAACCTACCAAGTTGGGTTCAACATTCGGATACCCAAGTAAGAACATAGCACATTTAATTAGAGTTCTTACTATGTTAGATAAAAATATAAAGGAATAGGATTTCTTTCAAGAAAAGTAAATAAAGAATAAAAGTAATAAAAGAGAATGAATTTACCATTCAATAAGTTTGGCAAAGGTGAGCTCAAAGAGTGTAATCAGAGAATATAGAACCCAATATGTCAGCCACTGCTGGTCATCAATTGGGGATTTGGTCTCAATTGCCCTAATTGACGCGTATCTATAAAATAATAATAATAATAATTATTATTATTATTATAATAATAAAAAACAAAAATCAAATCAGATGAACATGAATCAACTCCATTGTCAAATTCACAAACCAATTAACTAAAAGACAAATAATTAAAAAAGAAAAAGAAAAAACCATTGCCCAAGTCTTAAAATTTAACCCAAAATTACACAAAACAAGAACAAAAGAAAAGAAAGAGGAACTAGATTTCCACTTACAGAGGATAAACAAGACTAACCACAGGCCTGGAAAAAAAAAAGAAAAAAAAGAAAATAAAAAAAGGAATCAAATTTCCAAGTAAGCAAAGATATTTTCGAAGTGGGCAAGAGTAAAAAAATAAAAAATAAATACCCAGCAAGAACGTCGAAATTTTTTAGAAGAACTTTAAGGAAACTTCCAGCCCCAGATCCCATCTTTCGATTTCCCAAACGATTCCTCGGCTTTCCGGAGAGCTTAAAGTTCTCAAAATGGAAGCTTCCAGAAGAAGCTAGTGTTTGTTTCCTTTTTCTCAGCTCGGAATCCGGTGCTTAGCTCTCAGTGAGGAGAGAGAGAGAGAGAAGAGAGAGAAAGTGAATGCTATATGTGTTTGTTGAACAACAGAACGGACAACATTAGAAAAAGAAAAAAGAAAGGGTTTTAGAGCCAACTAAACTAAAGAATATATAAACGCGTTGGAGAAGTTATTGGGTGTGCTCGAGACCATCGTGATTGTGGTCCCACTTTCAGATGGATGATCAATAGAGCAATGGTGCACAGGAATTTGGGATTTCGAATTTGATGGCCGATAACTGATGTGGGTTGACATTTTTTAATAGTGTGGTTGACTATTGACCGTAGTTGATCCATTGGACCCAAGCGTGAGTATTTTGAAAGACATGGGGGGTTGGGTTTGGTGAACAAATATTTTTGTCAAAGGAGATTACCAAATTGTAAGGAATTAAAAGGGACTCCACCATGTTTTTGCTTTTTTTATTTTTTTAAGCATTAACTAACTCAATCATGCTTTAGCCAAAAAAAAAAAAAAAAAAAAAAGAAAAACAGACAGACACACACACACACAAACACAACTAATCCTATCATGGTTAGCTCAATGGTAACTATTATATTAGACAGTAATATATGTTAGGATTTGAGTTAAGTTATAATTAAACATAGGATAATTTGTGAGATCCACCTCATGTCTCACAAATTACATCTCAACTCACTCGTAATGTCGTATCATGTGTTTTAGCTTGGCTTGAACTGCTTCGTTGGCTACCCTCTTAAGCATGTTTGCACCCAAAATTGTTCATCTTGTTCACATCCACTTCGGCTTCTGAAAATGACCTAGTTTAGTATCCTAGTCTCTTAAAAGACCTGGACCTAGTTGGCTGTTTTAACATATTTTGCATTAACAATTTTAACACATGCGTGTTCTCATATAATGCCCCTTTGAATGTCATTTTGAAGATTTTTTTTTTTTTTTTTTTGAGTTAGAAAAAAGTTGTTTTGAAAAATATGTTTGAAAAAAAAAATTTGTTCCAGTGAAAAAATATAAAATTTTAAAAAAAATTTAGAAAAAAATTATTAATATGAAAATTATTTTTTTTTTTCGAAATTCTGTATAATTTATAAAATATTATTTTATTTAAATTTATATATATAAAATTATAAACTTTTAATATTTAAAATATATTATAATATTTTAAAAATATAAATAATAAAAAATAATGATGAGACGAAAAGTGATTTTAAAGACATTTTTTTAAATTCTAAATGGGCCCCTTATAAAAGGATTGAGCCTAGCTAGGTATTATAAAAGGGTATTTGTAAATTTCATTGGATGTTCTTATAGTATGATTCCTCCTAACTATTTTAAATATTTAGGGGCTCTCAATTATTGCTTGAGGGCAGAAGCTAATCTTCATATTTCCAAAGAGCATTTTTCTCACATTAGGGTTCTGCCTATCTATTCTAACATATGGGTGTTTCTTTCACATTTTGATGGATCAAGCCAATTATTATTGCTAAAAAAACATTTCTATTAAGTCTTTGCACGGTCGTTTTACTACGAGATTCCACCCACCCACCCACCCACCTACCTTGATATTGTTGAAAAGGAAAGTGTTATATAATTCCATTACCACGCGAAACCTACTCTTCTTCAATTGACGTGTGTTTTAGACCCTAACCATTGTGAAAGATCAAGCCTAGGTTAGCATTTTCAGAAGAACATCATTAGTCTCTGTTTGATTATTTTCACAATAGAGTTACACTTACCTGACTTGATGGTGTCAAAGAACAAAAATGCTTTATAATTCCATTCTTACTCAAACCCTACTTTTATTAAATTGAGACGTGTATGTATTGTTAGGAAATTTTATTTTCTAATAATAATAATAGGTAATAATTTTATTAAAAATTGTATCAATTTATTTAATTATTAAACAAAAGTAAGTAGTCAAATCAGAAAAGTCCAATTAAATTTTTAATTGGGTATCGGTTAAGTAGTGAATACCCAATAATGACCCAATTAGGTATAATGGGTGTCTAATGAGATAATATATAAGAAACCTTAAGAATTATGATCCCCTACAGATTAAACCCTAATAACCTCCTTCCCATCCCCCATCTTAAGAGAGAGAATGCTCCATTAAAGAAATTAGAGGTTTGATTAAGGAAGACCATAATCTCTACATCATATTCTTGTGGTGGTTTTCACTGAAAATTAAGGCTACATCAATGGAGATAGATATTTGTCTTAACCCAATTTTTTTTTTTAGTAATTTGGTGTGATGATTCATATATTGTGTGTACATATTAAACCATTTTTGACAATTAAAAAAAATTTTAATAAGTGGTATCAGAGTCATCACATTAATTATTAAGATATTTTCTTATCTTATTTTCGGATTAACATATGAATTTTTGGTTGAATTAATTTTTAGAATATATATGTGTATGAATTTCGGTGATATAGTTTTCTTTTGTTGATGTTTGCTCATTTTTGGTCTCATTTATATATACCCACACATAGATATGTAATTGTGGTTTTAGAAAAGCGTTTTGGTGCATATACATATATATATATGCGGATTATAAACTGTTTTGGTTTATAAAATATAAAATAAAAAATAAAAACGAAAGAAAGGTAGGGCTGCAGGCCCATGGCTTGCGGGCATAAGGAAAGATAAAGAAAACAAAGGGTAAGCCTGCAAGCTTATCTACAGCCATAAAAAAAAAAAAAAAATTTGAGAGAGAGAGGAAAAAGTAAGGCTACAGGCCTATGGCCAGCCGCCTTAAGGAAAGAAAGGAAAAAAATAATAATAATAAAGGGAAGGCTGCAGGCTTATCTGCAGCATAAGGAAAGAAATAATAATAATAATAATAATAATAATAATAAAGGAAGGCTGCAAGCTCTAAGCCTGCGGCCATAAAGGAAAAAATTTTGCTATTTTGGTAATTTTAGGCGTTTCAAACCAATTTTAGAGATTTTGGGTATTTAGCTTATTTATAACCCATTATGAAATTAAGTGCAAATTAATTAAAGAAATTAAGATATTTAATGAAATAAAATAAAATTTCAGTTGTTTTGTTTTATTTAATTATTGTTGCATTTAATTATCTTATATTTCAAAATAAATAAATTGAAATAATATTATTATCAAAATAACTTCTGTTGTGGATGTTAATTTATTTTGAAATATAAAGATGTGTATATCTATTATTTATGTAAATAATGATCGTCCCAAAGGAAAGTTATTATTTGACCAAATAATGAGTATACCTATAGTAATAAATATATGACAATTATAAAGTTTTCCATGTGAGCAATAGTTAGCCCAAAAGAAGGCTATTGTTTGACAGGATTTATTGTTAATATTTGATTATTGCGCAGAGAGTACTGCTTCCAAGTTGATATTTTTGATCTAAAGACTGAATATCAATGTTATGCTAGGTATCTTGTATATAGGCCCACCTTGCTTCGAACAATTGATCTATATCATGTGTGCTTTATATTGTTTGATTATGCTTATGGTATGACATGGATATTGAGTATGTAATTTGATTTTGCTTTCTGTATAGTTTCTACTATAGCTAATACTGTTTCTACTCAAATAAGTATGATCCTAATGCTGAATAGGATGAATTTTAAGGATTGAAAAGAGAACGTGGAAATCGTTCTCGGTTGTATAGACTTAAACCTTACACTAAGGATGGAGTAACCCATTGCTACTACTGAAGATTTAAAAACGGATGAAATTGGGAAGTAGGACCGCTCTAACCGCATGTGTCTAATAATCATGAAACGCTCCATTCCGGAAGCGTTTCGGGGCTCCATTGCTGAGAGCACTAATGCCAAGAAGTTTCCTAAGGAAATTGAGCAATACTTTGCTAAGAATGAAAAGGCGAAAACGAGTGACACTTTGGCTAAACTCGTTTCCATGAGGAATAAACGAAAGGAGAACATAATTGAGCACATGATGGAGATGTCTAATCTCACTACGAAACTCAAGGCACAAAGTTAAATCTATTTGAAGATTTGCTTATGCACATGGTTCTGATATCTCTTCCTGCATAATAAGGACAATTTAAAGTGAGTTATAATACCCAAAGGGAAAAATGGACCCTTAGTGATCTCATTTCTCATTATGTGCAATAAGAGGAAAGATTTCAGCGAGAAAAGACTGATAGTGCTTACTTGGCATTAACTTCTCAGAACAAAAGAAAGAAGAGAGCTAAGGATACTGCAAATGGAACACCCAAGCAGAAGAAACTAAAGAAGTAGAATGAGGAATTTACCTGCTACTTCTGTAAAAAGGGAGGATACAAAAAGAAGGAGTGTTACAAGTACGCCGCTTGGTGTGAAAATAAGGGTAAGACTCTCGCTATGGTTTATTCTGAAGTTAATTTAGTTTCCGTACCTAAGGATACTTGGTGGGTAGATCCTGGTGCTACTACTCACATAAGTATGTCTATGCAGGGTTGCCTATAGAGCCAACCACCAAATGATGCTAAAAGATTTATCTTTGTGGGTGATGGCAATGAAGTTCCAATTAAAGCTATTATAACCTTTAAATTATTATTAAAGTCTGGTGTTTATTTGGATTTGTTTGAGAATTTTATTGCATCGTCATTTAAACAGAATTTGGTTTCTATTTCCAGTTTGGAGAAATTCGATTATTTTTGTTCCTTTGGAAATAATAAAATTAGTCTTTTTTATAATTCAAATGTTATTAGCACTGATTCTTTAATTGATAATCTTTATATGCTTGATATTGTTACTTTTAATAATGAATTTTTGCACTATAATGCAAGAGGAACAAAGCGAAAATTAAATGAAGATTCTACCACCCTATGGTATCAGTGTTTAAGTTATATATCTAAACAGAGAATTCAAAGGCTTGTGAATGATAGAATTCTTAATTCCCTAAATTTAACTGATTTTTAGATTTGCATTGAATGCATAAAGGAAAAACAGAAAAACACAAGGAAATTAGGTGCCGACAGAGTTACCTACGTTTTAAAACTTATTCATACTGATATCTGTAGATTATTCCCTACGACTTCTTGGAATGGTCAATAGTATTTTAGTACGTTCATAGATGATTATTCAATATAGGGCTACCTATATTTAATATACGAGAAGTCACAATTAGTGGATGTGTTCAAGGAATATAAAGTCGAAGTTGAACTTCAACTAGGCAAGAAAATTAAAGCAATCAAATTTGATCGTGGTAGTGAATACTACGATAGATATGACAGATCAAGAGAACAATATCCAAGACCCTTTGCTATCTTCCTAAAGGAATGCGGAATTGTCCTGCAATAGACAATGCCAAGCAAACTTAGCATGAATGGTGTTGCTGAGAGACGAAATAGAACTCTTAAAGACATGGTGAGACGTATGATAAATCATTCTTCTTTACCTGAATCACTTTGGGGAGAAGCATTAAAGACTGCAGTTTATATCCTTAATAGGGTTCCAACTAAAGTGGTAACCAAAACCCCATATGAACTATGAACAGGAAAGAAGCCTAGCATTAGGCACTTACATGTTTAGTGTTGTCCAGTTGAGGCAAGGGCTTACAATCCATATGAAGAGAAACTGGACTCAAGAACGATCAGCTACTATTTTGTTAGATACATCAAACACTTTAGGGGCTTTAAGTTCTTCGATCCCAATACTAGGTCTTTCTTTGAGATGAGAAACGTGAGATTCCTTAAAGATGTTAAGTTTTGGGAGGAAAATAAAGTAAGGAATGTTGTCTTTAAGGAAGAGGGTTTTATTTCTCTTCCTAACATTGCTATTGACAATGATCAGGTTGCTATTCCTACCATTGTTCAAGATGTAACTCTAGTACAAGTCAACAAAGATCAGGCTTATATCCCTGACATTGTTCCAGAACAAGACAACAATGAGATTTCTCCCACAACACCTATAGAGCAAACTCTACAACCTCAAGAAGTGCCATTAAGGAGATCCACTAGAGAAAGGAGAAGTGCGATTCCAAATGATTACATTATCTTTCTCTAAGAGCATGAAGATGGAATGATCTTAGGTGAAGATGATCCAATCAACTTCTAGCAAGCTTTATAGAGTTCCAATGCTTAAAAGTGGATTGATACCATGAAAGATGAGATGAAATCCATGAAAGACAATGACGTTTGAGATCTTGTCGAGTTGCCTAATGAAGCGAAATCCATTAGTGGTAAATAAATATTTAAGACCAAAAGTAATTCAAAATGTAACATCGAAAGATATAAGGCTCATCTAGCCGCTAAAGGATTCACTCAAAAGAAAGGCATAGACTACAAAGAAACCTTATCTCTGATTTCTTCAAAAGACTCTTTTAGGACGATTATGGCACTTGTGACTCATTTATATCTAGAGCTACATCAGATGAATGTTAAAACAGTGTTTCTTAATGGCGACATTGATAAGACAATTTATATGGTCTAGCTAAAAAACTTTGTATTTGGAGATTCAAAGTCTATGGTCTGCAAGTTAAAAAGGTCCATCTACGGTCTCAAACAGGCTTCTCGTCAATGGTATCATAAGTTTCATCAATTTGTCACCTTGTACGGTTTTGAGGTGAATATGATTAATGATTGTATATATCACAAGTTCAGTGAGAGTAAGTTCATTTTCCTGATTTTATATGTCGATGATATATTACTTGTTAGCAGTAATATAAGTTTATTGCACGACATTAAGAAATTTCTCACTAAGAATTTTGAGATGAAAGATCTTGGTGATGCCTCTTTTATATTAGGGATTCAAATACAACGAGATCGCTCTCGAGGTATCCTTGGGTTATCACAAAAAGGCTATATCGAAAAGGTTCTAGACAGATTTAACTTAAAGAATTGTGCATTAGGAGATACGCTCGTAGCTAAGGGAGACAAGTTTAGTCTCAGTTAGTGCCCCAAGAATGAATTTGAGATAAAGGAAATAGAAAAAATTCCTTATGCATCGGCAATAGGGCGTCTTATGTATGCTCAAGTTTGTACTCATCCCAACATAGCATTCATAGTGGGAGTGTTGGGCAGATACTTAAGTAATCTAAGAGTGGATCATTGGAAAGTAACTAAACGGGTTATGCGGTATTTAAAGAGAACAAAAGACTACTTGCTCACTTATCTGAGATCAGACAAACTAGAGATCATTGGGTATACTGATTCTGATTTTGTTGGATGCTAAGATAGTAAGCAATCCACGTTAGGCTATGTTTACATGTTGGCAGAAGGAGCTATTTCCTAGAAGAGTGCCAAGTAGACACTCATAGCTCCTTCTACCATGGCTACAGAGTTCATAGCTTATTATAAGGCATCTAATCATAGAATATGGCTGCAAAACTTTGTCATGGCGCTACGTATGGTTAATGGTATTGAAACGCCATTAAGATATTTTGTGATAATAAATCAGCAGTATTGTATTCTAACAACAACAGAAGCTCTACGAAATCGAAATATATTAATATCAAGTTTCTGGTTGTTAAAGAAAGAGTTCAGAGTGGTTAGATTTTGATAGAACATATAGGGACAAACTCCATACTTGTGGATCCGCTAACCAAAGGCTTAATGCCCACGGCCTTTCATGAGCATACTATTCATATGGGTGTTATTTTATTTAAGGATGCTATGGCTTAGTGGGAGTTGATTTTGGTTGTTCTATGACATAAAAAATTTAGTTGTTTATTTTATGTAGAATAAAGAAGATGGATTTACAGTTTATAGTTTCCCTTTGAATGTATTTAATTCTCTATTTGAGGTTTCCCGTTACGTTTAAAAAATTATAAATTGATCTCATAAGGACTAAAGCAGGACCAACAGAAAATAGGCATGCAGTAAATCACATTGCATGTAGTTTCCATGCCATTCATCCATACTCGATCTATATCATTGCATATGTTGTGTGGTGACCATGGAAGGTTTAATTACATTTAAGTGTGAGTAAAGCTGCCATGATCTCATGCTGATATAGGAGAGGGACCAGATTGTACCTAAAGAGAAATTTAAAGATAAATAGCATATAGTTACGCACTTAGGGAATATATGATATGATTATTTCAGAAATCATATGTAACTTAAGTGGGAGACTATTAGGAAATTTTATTTTCTAATAATAATAATGGGCAACATATTTATTAAAAATCATATCAAGCTATTTAATTATTAGACAAAATTAAGTAGTTAAATCATGAAAGTCTAATTAGATTCCTAACTGGATATGAATTAAATAGATGGATACCCAATATTGACCAAATTAGGTATAATGGGTACTTAATGGGATAATATATAAAAAGATGGACCAGATTATACCTAAAGAAAAATCTAAAGATAAATAGCATACAGTTGCGCACTCAGGGAATATATGATATAATTATTTCAGAAATCATATGTAACCCAAGTGAGAGATTGTTAGGAAATTTTATTTTCTAATAATAATAATGGGCAACATATTTGTTAAAAATCATATCAAACTATTTAATTATTGGATAAAATTAAATGGTCAATCATGAAGGTTCAATTAGATTCCTAACTGGGTATGGATTAAATAGGTGGATACTCAATATTGACCTAATTAGATATAATAGGTGTCTAATGGGACAATATATAAAGAACCTTAAGGGTTATGATCCCCTACAAATCAAACCCTAATGGCCTCCTTCTCATCTCCATCTTGAGAGAGAGAACATCTCATTAAAGAAATTAGAGATTTGATTGAAGAAGATCATAATCTCTATATCATATTTTTGTGGTGATTTTCACTGAAGATTAAGACTGTATCAATGGAGACAGGTATTTATCATAATATAATTTTTCTTAATAATTTAGTGTGATGATTCTTGGATTGTATATATGGTATTAAACTATTTTTTAGAATTAAAAACAAAGTTCTAACATATATACCTTCATTTTTTTAATAACCGAAAAACAAATGATTTAACCAATTAGAATTTACCCCCTCGGAAGTAGGTTAGAAGCTTTATAAGACAAATAGAAATGCTCTGTTAAAATATATACATATATATATTTGTTATATAAGAATATCATAACTAGAGGGAAAAACCACCCTGAATTGGGAAGGGAAAAAGAAAACAACTTTGTAGACAACCAGAAATAATTTAGCCTTGAAATTTCTAACAATTTTTAACCCAATTTTGTATTTGAAGTTAACTTATTCATTATTTCTTTACTTTAAAGTTATTAGCCAAATTTCCACAGTATCTCACCTTGGTTGATTGTGAAAATGGTAGACCATAAAATTATCTTTGAAAACCAAATTATTTATAAAAAAAGTATAGGTTAAATTGCTGGTGTGATCTTTAAATTTTAAAATAAATGATTAATTGGTCCTTAATTTTTTTAAAAATAAATACGTTTCCAAACTCTTAAAAAAATATATAAAATAGGATAAAACCCTAACATCCATTAAAAATGGCATAAATCCTCATCACATATTTATATCTGACCTTAATTGATTCTGAAAAATACAAAATGTCAATATTAAGGGTCCATTTGGATGTAATGCTTGGAGTTTTTTTTTTTTTTTTTTGAGTTGGAAAAAGAGTTATTTTAAAACATATATTTGAGGTGAAAAAATATAAAATTTTAAAATTTTTTTAAGAAAAAAATATCTATATAATATTGTTTTGTTCTTTTCGAAATTCTATACAATTTAAAAAAAATCATCTCATTTGGACTTAAATACATAAAATTATAGATTTTTAAAATTTAAAATTTAATATAACATTTTGAAAATATAAATAATAAAAAGTGATGATATGTTAAAAAAATGATTTTTCAGAGACATGATTTTTAAGTTCCCAAACTGACCCTGAACTAAAAATATTTAAAAATATATATATATAAATAAAAAACCATAGAAAAAAATAATTGAAAAACGTCTTCTTCAACCTTTTGACACACACTTGCAGACCATGATTAAAAAAAAAAAAAGAAATCCTCGAATCTTCTTTAAAATACAGCAAGCAACCCACCGTCCAACCGTCCAAGGTCCCGCTCATCGCCGCCAAACCCCGTTGCCGCGAAATTATAGCCACCGTCTAGCCCCGCATAGCCACCGTGAACTAGAAGTTTGCCGCCACGAGCTCGAAGCCGACCGCCCAGCTTCGCACAGTCGCCCCCCCCCCTAGCACAATCACAACGAGCTCGGAGCCAGCCACCCTGCCTCGCACAGCCTCCAGGAAACTCAGAGCCCAGCCACCACGAGCCTGTGCAACCCACGCTAGATCTCCTGGAACCACCTTGAACCCATGGTTAACGTCGGAAAACCCAGAACCACCCTGCACCTACCGTCGACGAGCCCCCACCACGCACGTGCACACACCCTCGTTGGATGTGGTCAACCCACTCCTCCCCCAACCTCGGCGAACCTCTTCTCTCCGTTCTTGACATCCGTGATCTGCATATAGAATTTATTTATTCAGAATAGATGGTAAACGGATTGCATTTTAATTGTATTTTAATTATATTTGGATGAAATTTATTTTTTAAATATTGTATTTGATTTAAAAATATTTATTTTATATTAGAATAAAAAGTATTTTAAAATTAAAAAATTGACGTGATTAATAAAAATAAAATAAATAATAAAATTAAAAAATTAATATAATTATTTTAAAAATATTTTAAACAGTAATTATTTTTTAATATTTTTATAAAATTTATGTTTAATATAAAATTATATTATATTTAAATAAAATTAAAATAAAATATTTTTTTTTTCAACGTCTCCTTATTTAATTTTTGAAATATGCGTGTAAACAAAGAATTTGAGTTTTTTTTTTTTAACTTTCAATTTTGATGTTTAATGTTTTTTTTAATATTTTTTAATTTTGATTTTAATTATTGTTTTATAATAAAATAATTACGTTCTATTACCTAAATACCCCAAATTTAAGGCACGTGAGCTCATGTGGGTTAAATATGTCTACTTTTTTTACGACAATTAGATTTTCATCTTTTTTTTCCTTTTTCACTTTTTTCAAAAGTTTGGAAATTTATTTATATAACCAAAAAAAAAAAGTTAATAGACTAATCGATTACTTATTTGATAATCCAGAAATCACGTCAATCATTTACCCAAGATTTTATGATTAGTACTATGTTTTACTAGATTATGCGTCTAAATACATTGCTCTTACATTTATAAAATTATTTATTGTATCTTTTAATATATATTAAATTATTAAAAATGTCATTTTTATTTGATAATGTCTCTTATATTTTGATGGAAACTATTAAGCTGGCAAGTAATCGATAATAAAGAGTGTTTTAAGGGGATGTTTGATAAACATATTGTATTTTGATTGTATTTGAATTAAATTTGTTTTCTAAATGTTGTATTTGGTTGAAAAATATTTATTTTGTATTTAAATTAAATGTCTATTTGGATGAAAAGTATTTTAAAGTTAAAAAATTGATATGATTGATAAAAGTAATAATAAATAATAAAATTAAAAAATTAATGTGATTGTTTTAAAAATATTTTAAATAGTAATTATTTTTATAATATTATTATAAAGTTTATATTTAATATAAAATTATATTACATTTAAACAAAATTAAAATGTAATTTTTTTTTTGTCATACGACAAGAAAAGTGTCTATGTTAGTAAGAGCCTGTGAGATTTAGCCTTATTGTTTAATTAAAAACAAATTAAATTCTTCACTCTCTCTGCTCGTTTTCTCTTAACTCTCTCTCTCCCTTTTTTATTTTTATTTTTTTCCCCTTTAAAGCTCTCTCTAAAATGAGGGAGAGAGAAGAGAAACAGAGGGGTCATCCATGCCTCAAGCGTGTGAACTCCATAGCTTTCCTCGCACTGGCGACGACTTGGCAAGCATTAACCAGCGGCTATGTGGGATCACGCCTAGATGATCGGCCGAGGGCGTGAGCAAGCCAAGGTAACGAGGGATGCGGAACCCCCGGCGCTGTCGAGCACCACTATAACTGTTAATCACCGATTGAAGAGAGAGAGAGAGAGAGAAAGAGATTGCGTCCGTCGAATCACGATCTCGACGCATAGATCTGATCACGGATGCCAAGAACTCGCCGAGGACGAAGGCGAGTTGGAAATCGTGACTGTCGTCTTAGAGAAATAGTTAAAGGAGAAAGAAAAGGTTCAAATCCACCATCAAACGCGGCAGAGTCCCCTGCACTCTCCGGCCCAATCTACCATTATAAGATCTCGCTGTGAAAGTGAAAAGAAACGAAGAGGAAAGGAGAGGGACGAGAGGAGAGAGAAAATTTGTATTTATAATTATTTATAATTAGAAATTAATATTTATTTTTTATAATCAAAATTTCTATTTAAAAATATTTTTTTAGCCTATAAAGACTTATAAAGATAAGAGGACGTTTGGTAAACATATTGTATTTTAATTATATTTAAATAAAATTTATTTTTTGAATATTGTATTTAGTTAAAAAATATTTGTTTTGTATTTGAAAGAAATATATGTTTGGATGAAAAGTATTTGAGAGTTGAAAAGTTGATTTGATTAATAAAAGTAAAGATAAATAGTAGAGATAAAAAGTTAATGTGATTGTTTTAAAAAATTTTTGAATATTAATTGTTTTCATAGTATTATTGAAAAATTTGTGTTTGGTATAAAATTATATTACATTTGAATGAAATTAAAATGAAATTTTTTTGTCAAACGACACCAAAACTAATAGGCAAAACTAAGTAGCATTTTAAACGATTTTATATATAAGACGATAAATAATTTTATAAACGTGAAAGGTAAAGTAAATTAGAATATACAATTCAGAGGAATATGTATAATTAACTCTGTTGCTAAATTTCATGGACGTCCCATGTTGTTTACAAAGTGGAATGAACCATGAACCATTCAATTCCAATTTCCAAGCCATGTTTGACATGTAATTG
The DNA here is from genome assembly GCA_035233585.1 of Antiaris toxicaria. Taxonomy (NCBI): domain Eukaryota; kingdom Viridiplantae; phylum Streptophyta; class Magnoliopsida; order Rosales; family Moraceae; genus Antiaris; species Antiaris toxicaria. Next base: position 9,155,769 of record CP141155.1, read on the forward strand.
TTTAACCTCCGCATTTTCCCCCTTATTGTCATGAAGGGGCTCACCTTTTCCTATATTATTATCAGAACCATAAACTCCAAGCCACCTATTTATCAATCTCGCTACATCATGAATCAAGAACCTCCAAAACAGCCGTACCAGCCGTACCAATTAACCCAAAAATAAGCCTAAGCATTTGCATATGGACAATTAAAGTTACAACAAACACTCTACACATTATCAGAGCACATTTCCCTATTGCTATCAGCAGCCGACTCTTTCCCTCCTGCTTTTGGCTGTTGCCTTAGAAGTTGGGACGGCCAGGAATCGCCCGAGGTGGGATATCTAGCATGAGGTTTGCTCACATGTGTGGGAGGATTAGATGTAATTTGGGCCGCATCGGGCAGTGGATAAGCTTGAAGATCGGAGCGAAGAGGAAGGACGAAGACAGTATGAGCCTGACCCAAGGTGGGTTCTGGAGCAGCCATTGTGAGACAATCAGGAGGCGGTGCATTCAGGTCTGGTTTTGACTGGACCAACCTTGCTTCGAGCTCGCTTTGTAGACTACCAATTTGGGTTTCTAAAGTAGAGTTCTCCTCCCTTAGTTCATTTTTCTCCACAGTCACCTGTTTATGGTTGAAAATATTGTCTCAGAATCTAGTTGAGCTGACGTATGCATTAGAATATATATAGATTGTTTTCATATTGACTTTATTGATACACATAGAAACTTATGTATACCAGTTATTTCAAAACCTTAACTAACCAGACCAACACTAGCCTGGACCGTTTCAGATAAACAAAGGGGAGCAAAAATTCAAACCAATGCCAAACATATTATAACAATCACAGGAGCTCAAACTCAAGAACTGTATTCTAATTCCATGTTTGTTTTCTAATACATTCATCCTACAATAATCATCCGGACTTATAATAGAACCCACTCCATATGCACTGGCATTTGCCAAATTTTGGGAAAAGTTTGAGGGCCTTACGTAATGAGATTCTGATAGAAGGGAGGCATTCTCCTTTTTGAGGCACTCAATCTGAGCAAACAAGTCTTTTAGTATTCGAGTAGCTTCATTCAGTACAGAGGCCTTGCCATTGTTCTGTTGTTTAAGATCTGTGTAAGAGGTTCCCTTTTTAAGTTAAATTGTCACCCCACCAAAGCTGTCAATGATGAACTAGTCTATTTCTCCACCAACTAGTAACGCAAAGGGAAAAATCAATACAAGGAACGGGGATTACCAAGAGCATTAGATAGCTCAAAGAAGAGTTCGTTTAAGTGCTCGCGCTTCTGTTTCTCCCTTTCAGCTTTGTGGATTCTTCTAGGAACTTTCTTCTGGTTCTTTTTGCCAGTACAATCCCTGTACAATAGCACAATAATTGATTTAAAATCTAATCAGAACATCAACATAAATCCATTCGGATCTTTTCCAGTCCACCATCTTTAAAAACTCTATGTTGAGGGAAAAAAAAAAATGCTAGAAAGCTATGGTAGTGATAAAAAAGTTTCGAGCAATTGAACATTACAGGAACTACGGTATGACCAATCTTTTTTTGGTTGTAAACGATAGATGATGGACAAATCAATATGGGTCGTTCAAATTTTTAGTTATTTTTGTCCCAACAACAAACTACTACGGTATTGATCTCTTTTGACCATCATTTAATGCCTGAAGAAGCGATGCTTGGTACTACAACCAATTTTGATAGGTAGCACCGCACTTCGATTCATGAAACATAGGTATAAGCACGGCTCATGACTACTAAAACCCAAAAAAGGATGTTCAAAGTCTCACAAGATTTCTTGGAAAAGCATGAACATATTTAAGGCCACGAATGAACTGATTAAGCACTAAGCGGTCAAAATTATCATTTCAAGGGATGACATTCCTAAGCACACAAGAATCTACGAATCAAGTAATCAGAAGATTATCTTAACATTAAGAATGATATCCAAGCATCCGATTCTCATGGGAACTCTTATCACTTACCGGTCGACGGCGGCCTCAAGTGCCACATTGACCTTGTCCACCAAAGGAACATCATCCTCTGAACCCATGTCCTCAGAAACGAGTGACAATCCAAACTAGTGCCAAAATCCTAAAACAACAAGCAAACATTTGAATCAAAATTTTTGTTGACAGAAATCAAGCTCTACTAAAAAAAAAAGGAAATTACTCTACTTCACAAAAAAAAAAAAAAAAACTTCTAATTTTATTTTCCAGAAAACAATTTTTTTATTTTCCTGAAAAAACCAATTTCAATCAAATATTTTTGAGAAATGAAGACAACTAAAAAGACCTTTTTTTTTTTTGACCCAGCGACCAAATTTGGCAAGATCACAAAATCATCATGATCAAACCCAAAAATATATATACATATATACGACTGAGGAACCCTAGATCATAAAGCAAACATGAAAAAAAAAAAAAGCCTAAAAACATAAAATTTGAACAAAATACAGCAAACCCACCTCAAGATTGAAAATTCCAAGCCAAAAACAGAGAAGAACTGAATTATCCGATCAAGTAAATCCACCGAATTTTAGTGAAGAAATCGAAAAGGGTTCGGAGAAAAAATAAGGCTCTTATATTTATATGAAGAAATATTGGAATAAAGCATAAGGAAATTATTAAAACATTTAAAATAAAAAATATAAAAAAATATCTGAGAAGGAGAGGGGAGTGTGGCGTGAGAGAAGAAGACACATGAAGGAGCGTGGCGATCGGGTGCCATTACAGTCGGACGAGGGTGGCACGTGAGCTCCTTCTGTTGTTTTGTTTCCTAGTTAGTCTGTTGGCGGGTTTTGCCTAGAAATTCGCGAAGCCAGGCGCGTGGCGTCTGTCGACTGGGCTGTTTTTGGGGTCCACATAGTGATTTGAACAGCTGAGCTGGCAATCGTTTGGTGGGCCAGTTCCAGTCCACGTGGTAGGAGTGGAACAGAATTAAGATGTTGGTTTCGTGTTACAGTAACAATAATGGGGTGTTTGGTTACTGTGTGTTAATTATGTTTAAATGTAATTTATTTTTTTGAATGTTGTATTTGATTAAAAAGTATTTGTTTTATATTTGAATAAAATATATATTCGGAGGAAAAGTATTTTAGAGTTAAAAGTTGATGTGATTGGTAAAAATAAAGATAAATAATAGAGTTAAAAATTAATGTGATTGTTTTAAAAAACATTTAAATAGTAATTATTTTCATAATACTGTTTAAAAAAATTATATTTGAATATAAAACTTTACATTTGATATAAAATTATATTACATTTAAATATAATTATAATATAAAACTTTTTCAAGCATCTCCTTAATTTCCAATCAACTAGACATGACATAAAATCACACACGTTAAATAATTTCTTTTTGAGAGGAAAAAATGAATTTTATAAAAATGTCTCATTTGTATGGTGTCGTATCGTGTGTTATATTGTGTCGTGTGTTGGCAGTGAGGGTGAGGATGAGAGTGTCATGTGGGGAGAGGCAATCATGACAATGGAGGCGTGAAGGATGGCACGGTGAGGTTGAACATGTGGTAAGTGCTGTTTCATTGAAAAAGATAAAAAAAAAATAAGAGGGAGGGAAAAATAAAATATGTTTATTGAATTTTATAGGATATTGTTATTGTTTCTACAAATAAATGAATAAACTGAGGGGGAAAACCCAATAATAAGAGATGTATTTATGTAATTACCCTGATTAACTTGAAAAATAATAGCTTGTATAAAATTGTATAAGATATACAGTTTTTGTTTATTTGGCACTTAAGTATATAAAAACACTTTGAAGAGACACTTATGCTATGTTTGGTTGAGTAGAAAAGAGAAAGGAAAGAAGTGAAATGAGGGAAAAACTAAAGGAAATTGATGGATTAGTTGTTTTGTAAGAAGAAAAAGAGAAAAGAATGAAACATAAGAGGAAAGAAATATTATAATATGGTCCACTTCTTTATTCTTCAAAAATAAACAACTACTAAAATTACCTTTTTTTATCCTTGCTTTTAAAGTAAAATAATATACATAGATAAATAAAATAATAATTACATAATCTTTATATTTTCACACTTTTCATGATACCAAACAATATAAAGGAAAAACAAAATCTTTCTCCTCTTTCTTGTTTTCTCTCACTTCTATTTTTCCTTTTCCTCTTGTTTTTTTTTAAGTAGTTATCTTGACAAATTTTATTAATTTTAACGGCAAAATTTTTTTTTTTACATTACATTATTCAATTATAGATTATTTTTGGGGTTCCCAAGCGGAAGCGTGTGGTGGGCACAAGTAGGCGTTGGTAAGAGTTGGGGAGATGAATAGAGGGAAATAGGCGTGTGGCGTCCACGGGGAAAGGCCCATCCATAGAGCGGAGTGGATTATGGCGTCAGCCTCCCTACGCAATATCATCTCAATTTCTCTGCCTAGCCTTGTACTCGTCTATGACTTGGCGCCACTGTAATGGTTTTACTTTACCTTTTCCAATCTTTTTTTTTTTCCCCCTTTTTTTGCCACACTTTTGGTGTCTGAAAAAAAATGAAGTTCTCTTCTTTTTAGAGAAAGAGGCAATAATACTCTCGCTATCAAAGATTTTTGTTAATCAAGTGTGTGTAGAATAAATAGAGGTTTGATAAACCTATTAGGTTTATATTATATTTAAATATAATTTTAAAAACATATTTTATATTTTAAATAAAAATTATTTAATTTGTATTTAAATAAAATATATATTTAGATAAAAAATATTTAAATTATATTTTAAAATTAAAAAATTGATATAATAGGTAAAAATAGATAAAAAAAATTAGAATGAGAAAAAATATGATGTAAATAAAAAAACTAAAAACTTAATACATAATCGTTTTTAAAAAACAAAAAAATAATAATTGTTTTCGTAACACTATTGAAAAATATTACATTTGAACGTAAAACTTTTATATTTGGATAAAAAATATATTACGTTTAAACACAATATAAATACAATTGTAATCCCAAACGTCCTATTACAAATGAAAATTTAAATTAGAGTTAATTGTTTTTTTTTAAATTAATTATAATTTCTATTAATTTTTCAAAATAAAAATAAAAAATCAAATAGAAAAATATAGTTTAAACCTTTGAATTTATTTATTTTTAGAATATCATTATTAAGTTGAATGTATGAATCTAAATTGTAAATTTAAATTGTATAATACAATACTCAAGAATAGAGGATGAATAGGGGGAAAGATGCGTGTGGTGTCCACGGGGAAAGGCCCATCCATAGAGTAGAGTGGATTATGGCGTCAGCCTCCCTACGCAATATCATCTCAATTTCTCAGCCTAACCTTGTACTCGTCTATGACTTGGCGTCACTCTAATGGTTTTACTTGACCTTTTCCAATCTTTTTTTTTTTTCCCCTTTTTTTGTTACGCTTTTGGTGTCTGAAAAAAATGAAGTTCTCCTCTTTTTAGGGAAAGAGGCAATAATGCTCTGGCTATAAAAGGTTTTTGCTAGCTAAGCTTTGTGTAGAACTAACATTTACGATAAGATTGATAAATATATTACGTTTGAGGTATTTTTAAATATAATTTTAAGAATATTTTATATTTCAAAAAAAAATATTTAATTTATATATAAATAAAATATGTGTTTAGATAAAAAGTATTTGAATTATATTTTAAAATTGAAAAATTGATGTGATGGATAAAAGTAGATAAAAAAAGTTAGAGAAAGAAAAAATATAATGTGAATAAAAAATAAAAAACTAATAAATAATTGTTTTCAAAAAATAAAGAAATAGTAATTATTTTTGTAGTACTGTTGAAAAATATTGTATTTGAACATAAAACTTTTGTATTTGGATAAAAATTACATTGTGTTCAAACACAATATGAATATAATTGTGGTACTAAACGCCTCATTAAAAATGAAAATTTAAATTAGACTTAGTTGTTTTTTTAAAAATTTAATTATAATTTTTATTAATTTTTCAAAATAAAAAAAATCAAATAGAAAAATATAGTTTAAACCGTTGAATTTTATTTTTTTTAGAATATCATTATCAAATTGAATGTACAAATCTAATTTGTCTAATCAAGTTGAATATGTGTTTAGATAATTTTGTTTTCAATACCATTTGAATAGTGTAGCAATAGAAAAAAAAAAAGAAATTACAGTAAAAAATTTTAAATTTAAATTTAAGTTAAATTATTATAAATAGTGTAATCACTTGAATGTTTTCCCATTGACCAAACAAACATCGTATCTAAGAACTCGTATAAAAGGAAGATTGAACTTTTGTTTGAGAGGTTGGAGGAGACTGAATTATGCAAATGCGTGTTTGATGAAAATGTACTGATCAGAGTAAAAAAGTGTAATAATTTAAAACGTGTTAAAAAATTAACAATATAAATCTTGTTTTATTTCGTTTGAAATTCAATATAATATTTTTTTAAAAAAAATTCATCTCATTTCAATTTAAAACGAAAAAGTTGTGAATTTTTAAAATTTAATCCTTTTGAAAAAGTAAAAAGTAAAATTTAAAAAATAAGACAAAACTCAATTCATTGGAGATGAATTAAAACCCACTTTCAAACAAAGTGTAATTCCAAACAATAATTAAAACTTGGATTGAAATAACATTGATAAATAATATTTAAATTGATAGAGCATGACTAACTCACCATTAATTAGATATCGACGAGTTAACTACCTTATTAATTATTTAGTTAATAAATGAGAACCAACTACTACATAATTTTTTCCCTTCATGAAAATATGGTTAGGTAGATAGACTTTTGCACTTCCAATCGTAAAACATTCCTATTATTAGGGGACATTTAGTAAACGCATTACGTTTTAATTGTGTTTGAATATAATTGTATTTGATTAAAAAATAATTATTTTATATTTGAATAAAATATGTGTTTGGATGAAAAATATTTTAAAATTGAAAAATTGATGTAATTAATAAAAATAGAGATAAATAGTTAGGATTGAAAAGTTAACGTGATTGTTTTATAAAACTTTTAAATAGTAATTATTTTCGTAACACTGTTTTCGTAACTTTACGTTTGATGTAAAATTAATTTTCGAAACACCAAAAAACATTTACCAAACTTTACCTTAGTTTTCATGCTACCTCTTGTTGAAATGAAGAGACAAGTTCTTGACACGGATGACAAAAAAGTGTGTAGTGTTAAAGGTGATTTCCTAAGTCAAATTTCACTTCTAATAACTCTGTCAACAAATAAAACCACAACTCTTACGTCTGTTAAAGCCATTTCTATTGAAAACTTTTCACTTTCCATTCCAGTATTGAAAAAAAAAAATTCAGAGAATTAATAATACCGTACCTCAAATAAAATAAAATAAGAGAGAGATGCTCACAATCAAGCTTTACATAGTTATACCATTACATAGAAAAGAAAAAAAAAAAAGAAAGAGGGTGAGAGAGAGAGAGTTCAAGATTTGTGATGAATACTGTTCATGACAACTATTTATTTACAGAAACACATTTACCGTGTGAAATTCGTCAAGAGAACGAAAGAAATGGAAAAGTGGGAAGAATTCATAGTGCGGGATCTAGTGAATCTCATAAAATATTCTATGGATTAAACAAAAATTAGTTTCTCAAGCATCCGAGTTGAAATCTGCGAATCTTCATTCTTCCATTCAATGCAAGAGCTAATACATCATATTCCTCCACATACCAGAGCTCAGAAACTACAGCCTGAATCACATTAGCAGGGCTATCCATCAATGGTGGAATATGTTTATATATTTATAGAATGAGAGAGTTCAGCTCACGCAATTTAATTCTCAAACATCAAAAGAACGACTCTACAAATGAAGATTATGTGCAGACAATAGTTCGTATCCGGAATTTTCTGAGAATCTGAATAGTTTGAAGTAATGTTCTAAAGAAACTCCTTAACTGTGGGTTGGGGGGTGGGGGGCGCGGGAATGTACGGCCAGCTTTCAAGAAATGCTAAAGGAATGTCAATGCGAAAGACTCTGGGAAATGGTTAACAAATGAGCAACTTTTACAGGTCATATAAAAGTAATAAGGAAATATGGCCACCCCAAAAATATTCTTTGTTAAAGCTTCTTCAAATGGTCTGCTTGAGGAAAGGATGGAAATGAAGTTGCTTGTGATCAAAACAACAGTTCGTAGAATGATTTGTGATTATGGGTATAATGATGTAAAAGCAATTCTACCACTATATTGTTAGCCCGAGTAAACGTTTCTGCATACTAGAGCCATTGTCCATTCAGATACACGCATACTTTACCGAGTCATTTTTAGATGTCCAAACTCCAACACAAAACACAACAGTAGTTTAGGAAATAACAGCTCACCCTAAATCCGTGGAGTTCATTGTTCAGGCGAGAGATTAGTTCATGGAAGAAATTGGTTTGATCTGAATCATTCACCTCCTGTAAATAGCATGATTTAAACATGAGAATGAAAAGCAAAGCAACAGAAATAAATAAAAAATAAAAGATCCTTAAGTCTCAAAAGTAAAAATTGCCACCTCTTAGAGCCAAAACAAATAAAGGATGGCACTAGCCTAATTTCGTATCATGCTTGACTTTATAGTACAATTTCGGATAAGGTTTTTCGTGGTTTATTATTAGAGTTGTAAGCAGCCCCATCATAAAAGACGAGTGTTTGCAACTTTTAAACCAGTTTAACATACTACCTTTGATGAAGCTTTGGGCCGACCAAGAAGTCTTGCAAATGATGTGTGAAGAATTGCAGCATCATACTGCCAGGGAAAATTTTGCAAATCAGTAAAAACTACATGCAAATGGCAGAAGATATATAGCAAACCACAAACTTAGTCTCTATATCAGTCTATGGATAGAGGACAAGAAGTCCTGAATCAACAAAAAATATTGCACAATGCCCAACAAACCGTGGCATCAAACTGGAGCCAACCATACAATAACAATGCATTTTTTGTAAGCCCAATCCAGAATCTCTAAAACAAACGAAGGCAAGAATGCATCTCCAGGCACTACATGAGGAAAGCCAGTTTATGCACCATTTTAATTCATGGCCATAAAGAATGCATATATCTTTCATCAAGGTCCCTTAAATTAAATGTCAAAACATGATGGTGCGTGAAGATTTAGGAGCCTATTTAGTAATGGAAGTTAAAGAAAAACTTTCCAAAAGTCACGCACATCCCAACCACAAAAACAAAGGTTACCAAATCACTCCTTTCAAGCTGTAGTATTATAAGAGAAGCACAAATCAAGGTTAAAATTTTTTTTCATTCAATTAATGAATATTGGAACCTAACAGAAGCAACTAAAATTCTACTTCTAAAAGGCATTAAAGACATTTGTATGATTCTTACAAGTTGCTTTTCTGGTGCATGCGGCAGTGCAGTTCTCAGTTTGGAGCGAATGTTTATTGGATCTGTCCCGGAAACCACCTAAGGAAAAAAAATTCATCAAGTGCATAAAGAAACCAATTGTAATCTATTATTTCCCATAGAAAGATTGCTTTCAGTGACCATTCTCCCTTGCAAGATTTGAGTCATACATGGAGTGGAAGCCAATATGATAGAAATAATCCTCCATCAGTTAATTTTCTAACCAATTTACCTTCTTTTGAGGTAAAATCTAAACAAAGCCACAACAGAAATTACAAGGATTAAAAGCTTGAATGATATTCCAAAGTTTGACAAAAACATGCAAAAATATTATCTTGAGAGGTGAACATTAAATGGTAAATGATAAATAGAACGCTTGGACAAATATTCTGGCAGTAAGCCTTAACGTGAAAATGCATCAAAAAAAGTAAGAGCAAAAAAATAAAACACCAGAGAGATACCAGCTACAGTTTTTACTTTTTTTTGTCCGATGATACACACACACACGCACGCACACACACACACACACACACATAAACAAAGAATATGCCCGCATCTGGATCTGGATGCCTCAAATCTTTAAAACAAACAACTAACATCTCAACGTATAAAACTTACTTATCACATTTGTTGTTTCCGTACGTTTAAACAAAAAGGGAAAAGAGAAAGAAAGTACTTAAGTTATAGGAGGTAACCTGCCAGCACCCCAGAAGCACACCTGTTGAAGTTAAGACCACCCTATCCAAGACAATGTTTAAAGGGCATAGATCCTTGGCAACGGCTCCAACAGCAGCTGCCTCAGCTTCAATCTAATAGCACAGAGAAAATTCTAAAAATCATCAATATTCCAACCAAAAAACAGTGGGAAACACATAAATAAAGGGGCTGGAGAAGGCAGTTTACCTCGTGCTCAGTAGCGGGAACAGGTGTAATATGATGGGAGGCATGAAACATACTGAAGTGGTACAAGCTTGAGTTCTGAAACCAGATAGCTAACCAAAATATGTGTAAGTATGCTATGTAAATAACCCAGTAAACTCAGAAAGATAGAAACAAAACAAATATACTCAATAATTGATCGGATTCTTTTTTTAAGTGACTTGATCAGAGTTCAAAATACTTTGAGTCGACGTCATGATAATTTGCCAAAAATGATAACTTTCAAACCAAAAGAGGTAAAAGACAAAACCCTGAATATGCTGGTAAAGCAAAAGCTTACATTTATCAAAGTACGGATCAAATATTCGTTTCACAGCCTCCCTGCATCAAACCAAGCATTAATGCATCATTCAAGAGATTCAGATTCACACATACCAAGTAAAAAGAAGAAAGTTAATAACTACACATAAGAGAATACAATTTGCAACCAGCAACGTGGAGCCTAACTATAATTCCAACGAAGAGTTAGCCTGCGGAGGGACCTAATTACATACATACATACATACATATATATATATATATATATAACGGAGGCCGGTTTCATCGACAAGATTGTAGTGAAATACTGAGAGTCCGAGAAGCGTGAGGTGCGATTCTCTTGTAATCTTTTTTTTTTTTTTTTCCTCCTTCACCGCGAGAACCTGCGATAGCCGAATGTCTCTCACATCGAGAATAAACAGTTATAAAACTTGTGTGTACTTGATTACCGTGTTAGCAAATGGAAATGCCAAAGCACGCAAAATCGATCAATTATCGATCCTAACATCATCTATATATAAAATATGTATCTTCTAAAGCTAGATTTGTATTGTAAGCAAGTAAAGAAGAACAAGAAGTACAAAATTCTCACGAGATCGGAACCGAGTACTCAGTGCCGAGATACAAAACATTAGCACGCACAGGCGGATTCGCGGCCTACAGTGGCAGAAACTCAAAATCGTGATAATTCGCAGATCAAAAAACGAAAAAAAAAATTTCCAAAATCTCAGGCTCAATTTCATCTGAAAATCAACTTCTTTGATTTACCTTAAGCACCGGAGTAACAAATCCGTCATTGAGAGTGAAGATGTCGGAGAGCGTCAGCGACTGAGAAGTCTCGCCGTGGTTGAGGAACGCCGCTCCGTGGTCGTCGAGATCCCTAGCCATGGCGTCGTAGAGCTTGGACCTCCGGTCCTGGTTCGAAGTCAACGAGTCTGCAATGTTTCCATAGACGGTGTGTGAAATTTAGGTAAAATTTTATCGGGAACCAAACGGGGAAGAGAACATGATGGCATTGCGTACCTGAAGAAGAAGAAGAAGAAGAGGGGGAGGAGGAGTTTCGAAGGGCCATGTGGAAGAGGGAGAAGAAGACGGTGACGGAGAAGAGCCAGAGGAGAAGCACGGTCTTGGAATGGCTCCACTGCCAATGCCAGTGCCGGGCCATGGTGGATGATGATACGGTGCCGTTTTAGCTTTTGGCACTTAACGGAATAAGGCTGGCTGGCTGAGGTAATATTATTTTTGCTGCAGAAGCGACGCGTGTTTTTTTTTTTTTCTTTTTTCTTTCCTATTTTGCCTATTTGTATAAATGGTTCGTTTAATCTCGAATTTTTTTTTAATAAAACACTTGTTTGGACAGGGAGCATATTTTAAAAAAATAAAAAGTTATTTAAGAGTAAAAAGTTAGTTTTTTTTAAGAGTAAAAAATTATTTAGTTGTGTAAAAAAATTTTATTTTTTAGAAAGAATTTTTTTTATTTTTTAAAATAAAAAATTTTTGATGTTCAAACACAAAAATTTAAGAAGATTTTTTTTAAAGTAAAATTTTTTTTATTTTTTAAAAATGAATATGTGAAGCAAATAAAGTGAAAGTTGTGATTTTTTTTTTCAAAAAAGTACCTTAAACTTTTTTTAAATAGTGTAAAATTATATTTATTTTATTAATGATAAAACTAAAGAATTATGCTTCGATTGTTTATCATATTATATTTGAATGTAATATAATTTTTACTTAAATACAAAAATATTATATTCAAATATTAATTACATTATCTTTTAAATCTAATACAATCACTATTTATCATTCCACTTTTTTTTACTACTTTTTCCAATCATATCACATACTTTCTTTTTCCTTTCCTTTTTTTCTCTTTACTTTTATCAATCATATCATATACAATGCAATTCAAATACTTTTCATCCAAATATATATTACATTTAAATATAATGTAAATACTTTTCATATAAACATATATTATATTCAATACATTACATTTAAATACAATATAAACATAATACGTTATACAAACGGCCCATTAGATGTATTAGATCATATATATATATATGTTACATGTAATCATGTTTATTATTTTGACTTGTGTTTTTTTTTTTTTAAATTACTTGCTTGCTTTTTATTTTTATTTTTGTTTTTAATGAAATTGCAATTTAGTCTTTAATTTGGCAAAAAGCTCTTAGCACTTTTTTAATAGGGTGCAAATTGTCTTTTTGTACTAATGAAGGTTAAAAATTAGAACAATACGACACATTTAACTTGAATCATGTAAATTTTTTTCTTAATTACGCTTGAATAGTAAACTATTTGTGATTTAGTAGCAATTTCTGATAAATTTTTAACATCTTTTAATAACATGACCATTTTGCATCTTTTTTAAAAAGCTTAGAGAGTTTTTTTTTTTTTAAGGGGTTTGAATAGTTCACGAATTGAGTCTGGAATGAAATGAAATTTTAAGTCAAAACCGGTTGATTTAGTTATAATTTTTGTTGACTTGTCAAAAAAAGATAAAACTGTAATTAAAATTTTGAATCCAAGTCAATAAAACAAATGAAGCCTCAAAAAAAAAAAAAAAAGATTAGAGATCAAATTGCACCTTTGTAAAAAGATTGTGGATAAAACAAGCAATTTTTCCTATTTTCTCAATTTTTTTAGGTTATATATGAAAGTATATTAAAGATATAATTAATAGTGAGAAAATTGATTCTAATCACAACACAATACTTTCTATTAGAAGAGTATGCTAAGTTAGACCATAAGCTAATAATTTATAATTAAATATAAGGCAAACCAAATAGTTCGGGATATAAATAAGACAAAAATAATCCATAAAAAACACAAACAAAAACAAGTTATAACCATGGTGATACGTAGAAAAATAAAAATTGATTATATTATAAGTATTTATGTAAAGAAATTTACAAAATATAAATATTAGTTTAGGACTTATTTAAAATTAAAATCAATTCCCTCTCATTTGTTATCATAGATGTCCCAGGAATAATGTAATAATTAGAGGGTTAATTCCCTCTTCTTGTCAAGCCTCCAATCAATTGGTTTGAAAACTCAATTTGACAAATAAATCGTCATTCTCCCTTACCTTTTCTTTTCTTTTTTTTTTTTTTCTTTTTGTCTCCTTCATGTTGATCATGCTCTATCATGCTTTATGCCAGCACACTAAAATATATCCCTTATTGTTATCACAAATTCAGATTGAAAAATTTTTGGTCACGAATAAGTTTTTGGGGATAAACATTTATAATAGTGCATGGCACTTATTAAGTAGTGTAGATATTTATCAAATAAGATAATTATAGTATGCGAAATATCTATACAAAACAAAAGACTCGACAATGGAAGTGACAAATTTTGTCTAATAAAACTTATTTCCATGAACACGATAATTAATGGATTGTATTGAAGTAACATTATAGTCTGGTCATCCTCATCTAATTTTTTAAAGTTTAAAAATGAAGGTTAACTATCACTAACTCTTTCCCTCCTCTAATAAATTCTCTCCATCCTCGTGTAATTAGTAACTCAGTATGCCAAAATTCAATAGAGAGATTTTAAGGAATATGCTCAACTCTTTAATTTTCCTTTTTTGGGTTTTGTATCGTTTATATATCTCTACTTATAATTTTATCCCTTTTCTCTAAAAATGTTGTGTTTGAAATAAAGAACAAAACTCTAGTTCTCTTGTGGAACTCAATCCCAAGTCGTGTTTTGTCTATCTACATAGTGAAATCAATTAATATTATAGAATTGAGTTCCCTCAAATTAAAAAAAATTAAAAAAAATTACTTTAAATTATCAATACTGTTAAACATCACGATTAATCGATAGTGAGTCTCACACCTATGTTTCAGATTGCGATGTTGAACTGTACTAGTATCTTTTAATAGTGTTCAAAAGTAATTTTTTTAAATCTTACGTCCATCGATATTTTTCCAATTATTGATCCTCCAATAGTCCAACTAATGAGTTATAACAGCGTGGGGTCAGAATGTTGTTTCAGCGAAAGTATACATTAAAAAGGTAACGTATTCAAAAGGACTTATAAACGGATAGTCAGTTTTTAATAGGGGCAATATGTGATAAATGTGAAACTTTTAGAGATAAAGTTGAAAAAAAAAAAAAATGAAAAAAAGTTCACTTGAGGTGAAAGCCACCCGCTATGGGTGGCTCTGTCCTTGAGTTAAAACTTTTATTTATTTATTTATTTATTTTTAAGTTACATAACCTTTTTCTTTGTGAGTAAAAACACTTGCCCATTTGGGCTAACCCATCCCCACCCAAAGTCGGCCACGGACCCGACAGGAAGGGGTTGGGAGTGTTGGTGGGTCGCGACCCAAACGTTTTATGTACCAACCACCAACCTGTTTTTTATCAAACGCCACCGCCCACTCACAAGTCACATGCATGTCTAGTTTAGGAGCACCTCCATATTTCGCAACACAAAAAAATAATGTTAAAAATTTAAAGAAAAAAAGAAAACCAGAAAACAACACCCTAGGATTAAGATTTAAGAGATTTTATGGGCCCAAAACCAACAAAATCAAACTCAAACTAAGAGATTTTATGGGCCAAAAAAAAAGCCATTACGATGTTCTCAGTTTGAAAATCAACGCGCTACCACTTGGCTTGTGTTTTGCCTTGCTTTTTCCGTGGAAGATTACTGGCTTACATGCATGGTTTAGAAGGTCTGTACGTCTAATCAAACCTCTTTTTTGGGGTGCAAATCTCTTTCCCTCTCTCTCTCTCTCTCTCTCTCTCTATATATATATATACATATATATATATGTGTGTGTACATATTTTTTTTTTCTTTTTGTTGGGACCATTAGTTATAGAATTTGGGGTTCATGTGCATGTGCGTTATTTGTACAACCAAAGACCGTTTCTGTTCGTGATGATGGTGTGTGATCCAAATTTCCCACACCAAGCATTAAAAGTTTGATAAATGCTTAAGACACACACTTATATCAGGACAATTTATTCAAGATTAAGATATGAGTCATTTGCCTTTCTATGCTTTCCTTGTCCAAACATTATATACATTTCACTGCTGTCACACAGACTTATATATACATATATATATATTTATGGAGAGAGAGAGAGAGGTTGATTGTTGTGACACCACCTTATGGTACTAATGTTTTGACTGATTGTATCATATTAACTATATTAATCTTATGGGGAGTGAGGGCCAAAGCAGTAAGTCTTAGCAGCAGCTTTCATTGTCTCTTGTTTAACAGATCAAAATACTTCATTAGCAATATTATTAGTAGTGACAATAATAGAGTGACTGAAACTTAATTATATTGGTTAATTTTCAAGTTAAAGGGTTTTTTTTTTTTTTTTTTTTTTTCCAGTACTTCCATTTCATTTAGAGCTAACAGTTGAACAACTCCATTCCTGCTAGCTACCACAGTTGACACCACTTTAAGAAACTCCATTCCCTCCACCATTGAAAACACAACTATAAACTGACCACCACGTGGAAACCATTAAGTATGCCACGTCACCTATCTTAGTAACTCACTTTCATAACTGGCCCTTTTCTTCTTTTTTTTTTTTTTTTCAATTAGTTTGTTTTTCACGTCTTTAAAATTCATTTTACTCGTCAGAGAGTAACTGCTACATTCATATAACTACAAAACATTTTTACTACACTAGTTTGTTCTTGTTGTTGCGTTTGCCACAATACACACACACACATGATAATAACATTACTCTAGTAATTGCCAATAGTGTCACTGTGTTAAATAGTCGAATTACGAGCATGTTTGGTATATACGAGGGAAAAGTGGTAGAAGTCAGAGGGAAGAGGTGATTTGTGAAAAGATTTAGACGCATGGTTATTGGTAGGACAGAAAAAAAAAAAGGAATTAGATATATATCGAGTGTGGATTTCAAATCCATCAAAAAGCTCGTAATTTTGTCACTCTTAAAATAGAGAGATTAAGGCGAAAATCCATGCTAAACACAGTATTAAGAGATACACTCTCCTCTTCCTCTACTTTTTTCTCATGGTTATATATATATATATACACATTTCTTTGTTGCTATATATTTTCTTTTACTCTTGCCAAACATGGCTTAAATGTTGCAATAAACTGCTGGTCAAGAGTTGTTTCCTTCTTAACTCGATAAATCAACACACACACACACACACACATATATATATATGATGCTTTTCCAGGTTTTTCATCTTAGATCAAATACATGATAGTAAAATGAAAAGAAGAAAAAGCTCGCAATATAAGTTGCATCAAATAGTGGAAGTCAAAGTAACATATATTTGACAATTTGCTTCAAGATCTATGGAATGCCCATTTTGTGATCAACGTAAAACAATTCTCCTTCAAACATGATTTAGCTAATTGCATCACAGAAAAAAGAAATGATGATTGTTTTTTGTGTTGCTAAATTAAAAACAGGGAAAACTTAGCTCATTGATTAGACTGAGGTTGGTATTTGGAATAAGAGCCTGCAGAAAAGCAATGCATTTCATGAATAGTATTTAACAAGCACGTTGAGCATCTATATACATATATACATACATATATGTACGTATCTATATATACTTGTTACAGACATGCATACGTTGGTAACTTCATGAAGTACTTGGCGTATCTCTTTCATATAAGTAGCCAATATTTCATTTCCGAATCCTGTACCTCCTTTTGTTTGGTAGCCATAATACAAAACCCAAAAACCCCACCACCACCGTATTCATCTTAGATTTAAGTTTAGGGCACCCAATATCAATATCACACTACATGTACCTGTCCGTTATATAAAAAACATGACTTGGACATATATGTATGCATATATATGTATATATATACACCCACATATGATATATACGTATACATGTCATTTATTTTGTGTTACAAACAACATCGTGGAATCCAATCAATACCATTCTTAATTACCCGTCTTTTCCTTCTGTTTTGTGATTTTGGGATGCTAAAAAATGAAAAACGGAAAAAGAAATGAGTAGTATTATTAATTTGGACACTATCTTGAAGGAAGAAGATGAAACGAAGCTCAAAAACTTAAAAAAAAAAAAATCCCACAAAAAAAAAAAAAAAGATGTCCCTCCCTCCAATTTTCCCTCCTCTTCAAGGTTCCAAAACCTACAATAATACGTTAGAGACCCCAATAAATATTCAATGTGGCCATCAAAAGAGGTGGAGCCCACAAAAATGTGAAGGAGAAAAATTGGAATGAACGGTTGGGATCAAAAAAGGGGGGTGGGGCCAGCAACACCCACCACCGATGGCCTTCTCTCTCTCTTCAATCTCTCATACATATATATTATATAAATATGATTATATATATATGTATGATATATATGGTGCCAGCAACTGCACCATAAAAAAGATGAGGAATGATCCACCTGTTTGTCAGTGACTATTGTACATTGGTTAGGGCAATGACCAGCATTATGGTCCCACCACCTGAGCCAACACCTGGAACTGATAAGGGTCTGGGTCCCACCGTCCTATTACCCCTCTCTCTCTCTCTCTCTCGAAAAATCTTAATCATTGATACAGTAAAACCTTGAGATTCATGGCAGAGATTTTTAGAATCAGATGAAAAAATATATATATATTTTGAATATTCGTCCAAGAGTGAAAAATTTTTACAATTCTAACGTTGCAGTAAGTGTTGTGTGCGAAATATAACACTGTTTCATCACTTTCAATAACTTTGTGGCTAGGAGAAAAAGGTGCAAATAATATAATTGAGAGATGAAGTAAAATAAAATAAAAAAGAAAAAATAAAGGAAAAATATATAAAAAAAAAAGAGACTCAATTATTAGTTAGGTGGGAGACTTACCAAAATGCATGCAAAATATGTAGTAATAATAATAATAAAGCATTGGAATACTCAAAATTCAAAAAAAGCATAAATGGCAATATATGTATTGTTTGCTTTTTTGATAATTAATTAAATTGATAAAAGTTCTTTTGCACAAACAATGATGATACTGAATAATGTACGGTGTAGTAAATCCCCAAAATGAGAATACTATTAGGGATCCCAAAAAAAAAAAAAAAAAAGCCAAAAATACTCATGTTAAGATAGTAAATAATGTCTTTCTTCCCCCAAACCCTATATTAAAAAAAAAGACATTAAAGGGAAAAAGGAAAAAAAAAAAAAAAAGAAATTAGAAGCCCCCATATTAATCACACTGAAAAAAATTTGTGGAAATAAATTAAAGGAAAAACTCAAATTTCAAAAAAAAAAAAAAAAAAAAGAGCAAATCAAACCTCACGTGTGTTACACATCAAACTACTACACGTACATGTGGGAAAATCATGATGATCATCACCCTCCTCTCTCTATGAGTGGTGGCTGTTGCTATCGTGCCGATCGTCGCCGCCACCGCCACCACCGTGAGAACCGCTTGCTTGCGACTCCGATACTCCACCGCCACCGCCGGAGGTTTGGCGGTATGGGTTCAACGCCGTCAGCATACTTAAGTGGCTATCGGCTAAATTATTCCCGCCGCCGCCGCCGCCGCTGCCGCCGCCGTCGTTAGACCCTAGTTGCTGACTTGGCATCAAAGCAAAGGGCGTTGGAAAATTCATAAAATGCAACCCGCTAGACATAGAGCCCCTGTACAACCCACTGTTGTTGACCGAAGGAAATGTCCAAATTGGGTCTCCACTCATGACCTGACTATTGGAATTAGCCACCATCCAAAAGTTCGCTGGAATCTGCCCGTGGTGCTGGCCGGCGGGGACCGTGCTGGCCCCGGTGGACTGCAACAAGTACCCTCCCATTGAGCTGTTCAGGTCCTGCTGCTGCTCCGGCTGCCGCCGCTTCCTCCCTAAGCCGTCCTCCGCTGCCTCCGAGAGCTCCAGCGACGTCGCGACGGCGGCGGCATCGCGCAATTCCTGCTTGGCCTGCAGCATGGGGGACTGGAAATTGAGCAACGTCGTCGCCGGCGAGGGGCTGTTGTTGTTGTCGGACGACGACGGCGAGAGGCCGATGCCCGGGAAGAGGCTGCTCCGGCGGTGGTGGTGGGGGTGGTGTTGAATTGAGAAGTTAGGGTTGTAGTAGGAGGATGATCGGAGCTGGGAAGGGATGGACATGCTAGAGCCGGAGCTCCGGAGGGAGATGTTGAGGGAGGTGAAGTTGGCGGGGATGGTGCCGGTGCCGGTGGCGGCGATGACGGCGGGCTCCGCCTGCTGGAGAAGCCACTCGATGGTCTCACCATCGGACTTGTGCCCTAGTTCCCTCGTGAGCTGGAACACGCGTGCCGCGCAAAGCGCCGGCATTCGGATGCGCCGCCCTCTCCCGTCCACCTTCGTGTGTCGGTCTTTCGTGGAGGTCCGCTTCGGGGGAGTCTTCTTCGATGCCTCCCCCGAAGGGACAACTTGAAGAGCCGTACTAGTGTTACTCGTGGAGTTAGTAGTCGTCATCATCATTGCCATCGTCGTCGTCGTCGCCACGGTCGTCGTCGTCCCAGAATTGGGCTCGACGACCGCGGCGATTGCTAGAGAAGGGAAGGCGGCGGCGGAGGAGCTCGAGCACGAGGCCTCCACCTCCTCCTTTTTCTCTAGCAATTGGAATGGGAACGTGGGACGCTGCTGGTGGTGGTGGTGGTGGTGGTGGTGAGGAAGGTGATGATGGTGAGGATGGTGATGGAGATCATCGCCTCCTTCCATGATCGCATGTATAAGATAGGACCAGAGCCACTAGTATTATCAATTTTTTTCTTTTTTTCCTTTTTTTTTTTTTTTTTTTGGGTATAGTAAGAGTGAAGAGCTCTAGCTAGCCTCTAGAGTTTAATGTTCTTGATGTTGTTGGCCTCTTTGGTGGGACTCTTTCTCACTTTGAGTAGATTGTGGCTCTCTCTCTCTCTCTATTTAGGGAGGGGACTCTCTTTTCTTTTTTAAGTCCCTCTTTGTTGGCTTAGGGGGATGGTATTTCTGTGAGACTGATGTTTTGTAGTAGTAGTACTATTGCCTAGCCATGGAAAGAGAAAGAGAAAGAGAAAGAGAAAGAGAAAGAGAAAGAGAGAGGGAGAGAGAGACAGACAGATAGAGAAGATAAGGGGAGGGAAAGAGGGCAAGAGAAGCTTGGTAGCTTTAAGCAACAAAGATAATGAGTGGGAATTATATGGGTGAGCTTTAAAAAGCAAAAATTTTTTTAGGAAAAGAAAATTTTGCTTTGCTTTGTTGGTGTTGTGTTGGGCTTTTCCTTTTTTTCTTTCCTTTATTCAATTATTCTTTTTCAATTTTATTTTTTCAAAAAAAAAAAGCTAATAAATGAATTAATGAAATTTCTTTTTTTTTTAAGTTTAATTTTTGGGGGAGGGATGAAAAAGAAGAAGGAAAAAAAAAATCTTGGATTTTAATTTTTGTGAATTGGAGGGTTGGGGGATTCCTTTTTATTGTGGTTGGACAGCCCCCTTTGGTTCAGACTCCACGTGAGGTGCTCTTTTTATCATTCAATCCATAAAGACAATGGTGGCCTAGGTGGGACCCCTAATCCCAAGTCAAAAAATTATGAAATTAAAAAAAAAAAAAAAGCAAAGAAAATAAATAAATAAATGAATAAATTTGAGAGACTTGGAAAGGAAAGATTATCGAAGTGGTCCCAACTCTCATTCAAGTAATCATTTCGTTTTTGCCTTTGGCCCTTTGCCTTTTGTTCTTGCACCTTTGCTGGGGGACTTTGGGATTCCTAATTTTCCTTCAACTAATAAGAAATAAAGAACATAAGCACCCTTGCCCTCTTCTCTTCTATATACCCCCTCTCATTCATTTCTAAGCTTTAGTGAGCCTTTTCTTGGTTGATATTTATACACACACATAAATATGTATGTATTTTTTTTCTTGGGTGTGTATCTATTTGGCTTAATTAGGGTTTCTTTTAAATCTATGTCAACTGGTTATAAGTTTTGAAAGCTAATTTCTTCTATATCATGCATATCTCATCATTTTCCAGAGTTAATTTTAAGAAAAGTTCTTCTTCCAAGCATTTGTGGTCAACCTTTTAGGACTTGCTTGTTAATAAAGTTCCTTCATAATCATGAATGGAAAGCCCAAGAACCTAGTCGAACATGCATTAGTTGTTTGATTAATGTTAAAAAGGAAAAAGGGTTATCTACTATAGTAAAATGAATTTCGAAACTTTTCAGTTGATGTAGGTTTAAGTACCTTTAGGTAAATCCATCCCTAATATCCAATATTGCAGTTTAGAGTTCAAATCATCTGCATCATGTTTAAAAAATTCAAAATTCTGAAATCTATAGTTAATACATTGATATATATTTACAAATAGCAGTAAATAACTTGAGATTTTTTTTTTCCATCGTTAAAATTATAGATAAATTCAACGATACTATTGATTAGAGTGTTTAAGTCGTTTAATAATTTATAAAAAAAAAAAAAATTGAGCTGGCGATTACATATGTAAATAAAAAAAAAAATTAACTGTGGAATCATGTATACGTAGTTACCTCCACTACTCTTGGCTTCAATGGAAATTATGATGTGTGTGTGTGTGTGTTTTTTTTTTTTTTTTAGCTTTGAATTCTCTGACAACCAGAAATGTGTAAAACTTATGACTATTTGCTGTTGCAGGCAAAAGAAAAAGTATACATATAGATATATATATATACACACACACGTCAGAATACAAATACGTTATATATACTTCAAAATGAACTAAAACTTTTAAGAGTACTTAGTGCGTTTCTTTATAGAGTTTAAATGAAGATCATTACCACTTCAAGTTATAAATCAGTCAGTCAATTAATGGTCATAATTGGTTAAAACTGAATTTGAACCATGATCAGACGGTTATGAGTTAGCTATTGATCCACGGAGGTCTGAAGAGCATGTGGTTGAATATGACACAATGAGTTGTGGTTTATATACATATATACATGTATATATGGGGTGAGAAATATCTAATATTTTCTTACCCTGTTAGTGAATAACTTTTTATGGCAGTGGAGAAAGATATTGTATGTCTCAAATACATACATGTATGGTTAATGAATATTCATTTTTGGTGGGTCGACATTTCCTTTATAATGTAGAAGTATTGATTGACAAGTACTATAGCTCAAGAAAAAGCACTCTATATATATATATATATATATTACCAGCTGTATACTAACGACTTGTGATCAAAAGGTTTTTGATATTATTTACCAAAAAAAAAAAAAGGTTTGATATATCTTTTCTAGCGCCTAGTCTCTCTTAACAATATATATTAATATACATATATATATATATAGATCAATGCTATGATTATTATTTTGTATGATATTATATTACATATAAGAATGTATAATATTATATTAAAAGAAGAAAGAAGGCGGTGCCATTTGGCCACTATTTAACGAAAATTGATTTTTTTTTTTTAACTGGTAATGACAAAAGGGGGAAAAAAAGGAAGAAAGACACTGGTCATCATTGGCCCCCCACTCAGAAAAAAGTCTCCTTTGTCATAGAACAAAAATATGTTGACCAAATGTATAAGTAGTTTTCGCTTTAACCTTCTGTGAAACGAAAGCAAAAGCCAAAAACAAACATGTAATTATGAGCTATATATAACTTGCAATGAAATATTTAGATGCGCCAACAAACAAAACAATACATTAGTTTCCACGAACTGCATACTATAAGATTTATTTTATATATATATATATATCCAAAAATAGATACAAAGACAGAACTTATTTTAATTATTCCTTTGGCCGCTATATATAGATGTTTCTAGATCGTGTACATTTTGACCATTAGGTATACATTGTGTAAATACTCAATATATATTTATTTATTGATTAGCTAGTTTCTCTCTTTAAATAATGATCACTTCATTTAAATATTTAAATTGAAGGTGCTATATACATATAATATATATAAATATATATATATGCAAAATGATTACTCAACCCAAATTTACTATAAAGTAGTTGAAATATAATACACTCACCTGCATATATACATGACCTCACTATCGCCACTATCTGATTTTTTAAAAGTTTTTGTTCCCTTCTATTATTTTTTAATTTCCTTATATAAACATTTTGATGTTTTCAATAGCATATACCAAAGTTGATTCATCCAACAAACCTAATTTTCATTCCTTATTTTAATTAAATTTGATACACACTTAAAAATATACTGGTATATATATTTGATGACATATAAAATTAATACTACATATACTTTAAGTTTGCATTTGAAATAGAATTTTTGGTTGGAGTAGTTTGATTTTTAAAACATTATTTATAATTTGTGTTTTTTTTTTTGAAAAGAGATAAAAATTCAGCCAAAAATTTTAGTTTAAACTTGATATCCAAATACTCTATAAATATTTAATAAACCCAGTGTATACTATACATATATATTAATATAAATTTCTCATACTAATTTTTGGACAAATTTCATTTTTGTTACGCGAACTTTGGTGTTTTTGTAACTTTGCTTTTTAAACTTTGAAAATTAATAGAAATGCTTCCTGAACAATGAAATATTTTCATATTTACTTTTTCTATCAGTTAAGTGGATTGATTATTTTTTTTACCCCTTAAACTTTAATATTCTTATGATTTTGTACTCCCCCAACCTTAAAAATTGATATTTATGTTCTTCAAACTTGAAAATAATAGTAAGAATGCCCTTTACACTTTAAACACTTAGCAAAAACATACACCCTTTAATATTTTAGTTATATAAGACTTGGAAAAACTATGTTTTTACCTCCTAAAATTAATATATATGAAAATTAACTTTCGAAACATAAAAATAATTAATATACTCATAAAATTTGCTTTTAAAATTAAAGTCATTAAGGAAAACATATAAAAAAAATCCCTTGTTTTATATCTGGTCATATAAAACTTGGGAAAACTTTATTTTTATCCTTAAATTTTAATACATTTGTAATTTTATCCTTAAATATTGAAAAACTAGTATTTATACATCTCGACTTTTAAGCTATTAGCAAAATTACTTATATTTTGTCAATTTAAAATTAATATGGCACTAATATAATAAAAAGCTAATTTAAATTAAAATTTTGTGTAATTACAAAAATTACCTTAAAAATCTATTAAGGGATCTAAATGTACAAGTTCTTTTTTTTTTTTCTTGTAATAATTTCAATTTTTAAAATAAATTTTATGAAAACATAATCATTTTTAGGTTTTGAGAGTTAAATTTCATATATAAGAAAGTTTAGAGGGGCAAAAATAATGTTTTTCAAGTTTTATACGATCAAAAAAATGAAAGAATGTGCACATTTTTATTAACAGTTTAAAATTTGAAAAGTATTTTTACTATTATTTTAAAGTTTGAGGATTATACACACCACTTTTTAAAGTTTGGAGAGGGTAAAATTATAAGAATATTAAAGTTTAAAGGAATATTTCATCTATTTAACTGATTAAAAAAGCAAAGATATAACATTTCATAATATATAAAGTATTTTTATAAGTTTTTCATAATTTAGAGAGCATTTATATCTATTTTTAAAATTTAAGATATAAAATTACAAGAACATTAAAGATTAAGGAGTAAAAATGAAATTTGTCCATAATTTTTACTGCTTCCATGTCTGAAACACCACAACCATGTATGAGTAGGAGTAATAATGCATGTATATATACATGTATATATATATAGAGAGAGAGAGAGAGAGAGTGATAAAGTATTGGGGTACAAACATTCATTTGATGATGAGGTAGGATGGTCCAGTGAGTGACGGCAAGGTGGACCAGAAGGGGTAAGCAAAATGCTGCGTTTTCTGAGACCACATGCCCTTGCCCTCTTGTGTGTTTACATACTATTTGAAGCGGACAGCTTACTTACCATCTTCTTTGAACTACACCCTTCGACTTGCCTTGTTTATATCACATGGAACTGGAACCACAACCGCCAATTTCTACTTGTGAGCCTCCATAGCACTCCCATTTAGTGTCACTCACTATTTATATATACATACATATTTGTGTCTCTCTCTAATATATATGTGTGTATTAATTTCCATATACATATATGTAGTATTTGTTTATACTATTTTCTTTCTTGGAAGAATCGTGATGGGGATGATTCATTTCTTTTTTTGTAATATACTCCTAAAGCCAAAATATTACAATATATGTCATACACATGCGATACATATCTACAAATATGTGAAAACATTAATTTATCATTCGTTATATTATTGATTATACCCAATAACTCACAACACGCACTCAAGAATTCCTCAGCCAAAAAAAGAAAAAAGGTAAGAAGACACACATCATAATATTAGTACTATTGGAGCTAACAAATTGTCAAATAACAACATATTGTGGACAACAACACATTAATTTTAAGTACTATGGCATACATGTACCAAGATATTTTCTTTGTTTTCTCCAAATATATTATTAAAACATCTATAAATCTATCATAAATACTGATTATTAATTTTAATTTAATCATCATGAGTTCAGATGCATGGTTTGGAATATTATAGCCTCCAAGAAGCTAGGGCATATGTCATGCTAGAATGTCTTAAAAAACAGCCTTTCAGCGATAACACAAACAAATATAAAGAAATATATAAATAAATAAATAAATAAAAAGAAGGTGAAAATAAACAAAAGAATATCTTAAAAACAGCGAGTAATTGGGGTCACATCACTTCTCTAACTTTTTTGCCCTGATTCTCTCTCTCTCTCTCTCTCTCTCTCTCTCTCTCTCTCCTCTATTGGGAGTGGCATAATTATCCTTTCCTCATCTGCAAAAAGAGAATACCATGAATTATCCCTTCAGAGATCCAACAAAATGTACCATTTAATATCTTTCACCACCACCCTCGACCTTTGGGTCGCCTATCCAGCTCTTAACTTCGTTCTTTTCTCTTTTGCCCGGAGTCAGTGTTGTGGATTTCACTTTAATTGGTAACGTGAACTCAGCATTTCTCTCTTTTGATGTACACTAATTACTACATGTTTATCCATTTGATTAGTTGCACTAATAAGATTTTAATTCCAACTCAAGACAACACATGATGTTCAATTTTACTTGCACGACCACAAATTACAGGATAATCATGACCCCGACAAAAAATTAATCAGCTCCACATTTGATTGAAACGTTCAAAGAATTTTGAAACCAAACGTCTAAATACTATCGAACAATCAATCACACATAGGCTGTTTAACATCAATTTATATGGAATAATCTGATTGGCCAAGAGGCAAGAAACTCATAGTCCTAAAGCCATACAAAACAGTGTTAAAAAATTTTTTCTAGCAGACTAGAAACATGCATTAATGAGATGTTTTTATATTTCAATGGTGTCGCTTATTTTATTAATTTAATTTGAATACAATCAACTATATATGTTATTTGAAGGGATGCCTAGTAATAAAGATGCTTATTTTATAATTTATATTTTCTACACTTTTAAGTGTTTCTTTTGTGATATCAAAAATTTTCAAAGTGATGCTAAATGAGAACATGAGATCATGTCACATGCATATATATATATCCCTTTGTATTTAGAAAAGAAAAAAGAAAGAAGAAAATAAAATTAACTGCGTATTTTAGATGTAGCTCATGGCTCAACATGACAAGTGATCATCATTGGACAGCCATCTTATTATGGCTTGTAAATTTTGAATTAGAGAAGATGTATTCATGCCCATATATATATATATATGTATGTGTGTGTGTGTGTGTGTGTGTGTATATGTGTTAGTATGTATCGCAATAAATTGGGCATCAGCTGGGTTGGTTAATGATTGTCAAAAAGGCAGGAAACATAAGGCATAAAATATTTTATTGGGCAGGTCTTTGATACGATTGATTGGTCATGCTTTTTGACTTGACAAAGTTTTTAACTTTTTAGCCATGGAATCTTAGGAGAAAACCCCTTACTTGTTTGCGTCGGATGTCATCGCAAATGCCGTTATTGTAGGTACAGGCCACTTTATATTTTATTGTTAAATTTCCGTTTACCCTAGCCTCCATGTGTATTCTTAAATACTAGAAAATAATTCCGACAAAAAAAATAAAAAGTAGAATTACGTCGAAGTTTTCCTTTCTCATTTGTTTTCCGTTGGCAAAGAGTTATTTACAATTTTTGCATTATTTATTTAAGGAAGGTTTTATAGCCGGAGACCTTAATTACCTTAAGTTCTAATAGGGTTATAGATCATGAATATAATAAAATTTAAACTAGACATTTATTGTATGGGAATTCTGTGAGAAGATTTTTGTTTTTTTTTTTTTTGAGGTAAAAAATTTTATAAACGTCGTAAATCTATAATTGAGGTTAATCGCCCTATGACAGAGATTGTAGAATCCACCTTTATTTAATAGTAGTTTAATTTACTTAAACCGGTTTTGCTTTTGTTCTTCCAAGTAAAAGAAAAACCATATCATTGAAGGATAATTTTAAGGGCAATTGTAAAAGTAACTCATGGCACTATAGTAACAATTGAAACAACATTCTGTATTTCGATATTACAATTATAAATTGAGTTAGAGGCTTGATAATGGAACCAGTAGTTAAGGTTTTTGATGCCAACTAGTTAGTTGGGATATTTAATTTTGTCTATCAGTTATCCTTTTTCTTCACTTAAACAAAAAAAAAAAAAAAAACTTTTTCACAACTTGATCCTTCATATATTAAGTTGTACATGTGTAGTTTTAGCTACGACTTTCAACGATGGATCTCTTCTAATTAGCGGCGACCTTTATCATCATTCAAAATGTCTTGTCTTTTAGTGGCATAAGGTAGTGTAGCAAAGTTCACCCTGATTTATAAGTTGACGCTAGAATGAAGAAAACCTTTTTAATTCCCTTTAAAAAGTGAGGCCAAAAAATAAATTCAAGGCTTAGAACCATAACACAATAGTTTAAGAGATATTTATAGCCAACATAAACTCACATGTGCACACAAAAGACTGAGTTTGCTTTCAGGATCAACCGCTCTTATTTGGGTATAAATTATAATGACTCATCTAGATTAACCTTTCAAGAAAACACGTGCATCTAATTTAACAAGAGCTTAAAATAAGCCTCTAAAGATATTTTAAAAAAAAAACCATAGTACTAAATCCTAACTATTACTAAATCCTAACTATTACTACGCACTAGCAAGTTGTAGAGGGAAGGAATAATATTGAAACCTTTCTTTTTTTTTTTTTTTTTTTTGAAATGGAAATATTTCATTTTCAAACCTCTGACAAAGTATCAATATCTACCTAAACACGAAAGACCAAACCATCTATATCTCTTTTGAGGTTCAAATTTTTCTGTTTAATAGGTATTTCCTATTATTACTAAAAAATAATCGAGGAAAAAATATTCTAAATCTCTCTCTCTCTCTCTCTCTCTCTCACACACACACACGAGCTTATACACACACAAACATACATATATATATATATGAGCTTATATATATGTGAAAGAAAATGATATCTCACACAGTCATTTGAAAGCTAGTTGTTGTGGATAAGTGCATAAAAGCCACAACAAAAATTTCGTCCGACCTTAAAAGAAACTGACTAAATTTTTATTCCACAAATTAATATTGTCTAATCCATGACAAGAACTTCACCACCACCCACATAAATTTATATAAATGTTTACTAGCTGTGAAAAGCCTTGTGAAGTACTTGTAGAGCCACAAATTTCAAGCATATGGCGAATTACAAATATCTACCCAGAAAAAAAAAAAATTTATTAAAAAAATGCTTGGACCAGATGTGACTTTTGTTGCAGATCAAAGCTTGGTGTATCCAGCAAAATGCTAAAGGATTTATGGACCCCTCTTATATATATATATATAAACGCATATATTTATATAGAGTGTAACACTGTTTTTGAGAGTTGGCTCCATTCATATTTATTACTTTACGGCATAGTTATCCTTAAATTAAACATCTGAGAGAAAGGGTCCATTAAAGAGACATGTCATCTTGGAAAGACTCTTAAATTTGGTTAATAACTCATTATTAGCAAAAAAAGAGCATAAAAACTTGTCTGTCCATTTGAGGAAAGAAAGAGATATCCTCTCTCTCTCTTTTAAACATATGTATGTATACATATTTATATTATTATTTGATTCAACTGCTTATAATTTCTCCGCATGCGCGGCTTAGATGATTTTGTCATGCACTGTTTATATATGTTGCATAGTTTTGGCCTAGATTTCGAATATATTCACCACCACTTCTCTGTTTGGCTGGAAAAGGAAGGGATCGTATATACGGAGACGAAATGGATACTGTTTTAATGTACTTAATTTGTTGTGGCTGGATTGGATACGATCAATACTTGTCCAAGGATCCTAGCCACAACTATAAAGATCCGGTAAAGGATTTATATATATATATTTATAATTCTACAAGACATTCTTATTTATAGATTTGATAGAGTAATTGATTCTGATTTATAGTAATTGATTCGATCCACAATGTCTATTATATAAGATTGGATTCTACGTATGAAAATTTGTTTAAACATCATCATTACATTAGTTTTATAAATAATTTATAATCATATGATTGAAATCAATTATTCTTATCGTAAAAACATCTGATTCTTGTTATAACCGTATGATTAAAATGAATTATTCTTATCAATTATTCTTATCATAAAATCAATTATCTCTTTTTTTTTTTTATGTATATGAAAATATATTATATGCAGCGTTAATCTTTTTTGCTCTTATATATATATTGGGATATAAATTAGAATATATATATATATGTTGTGGAATTCTAAAATGTAAGAGTCGCTTTACAGTGCACCAATGGAAATGGTCTGTTTCAGTGACTTTTTCTAGTGTCGGCAAGTGGGAAAATCTGTAGTTAAGATCTTATCCAAACGTGGTTATAGAAGTCCAATGGAAACTCACCAACTAGGCATGAAAAGACAACCAAACGATGAACCACCTATCCTTCTAGTTTTTTTTTTTTTTCGTTTCATTTTTGGTCGACCTATCTTCTACTTTAACACCACAAACACAGAGTGTGTGTATATATATATATATTTCTTTTTTCTTAATTTTTATCATTAACTTTTATTATTTTTATATTTTGAAACCTCTTATACAAAAGTTTCAACTCTTCTTTGTACAAGCCTATAATCAAATTTTCTTTCCTTTTTAACTCTTTAAGAGAGTGTACCTAGGGCATGAAAAAAAGAAATATGAAACTTGATGAAATGATCATTATGTTAAATAATAACTCAACAAAATTTGATAAAAATTTACCATATAAAATTATGATCAATTAGATTTTTTATCTTACTTAATTTTTCTAAATATGTATTTGGTATAACAATTGCATTTAAACGTAATTATTATTATTTTTTATCTTTTTCTAAAAAGTTAGTATCAATTTCATTTTTTACAGTTACTATTATAATTTTATAGTTTAAATTTTAAAAGTTTATAACTTTACATATACAAATCCAAATGAAATGATTTTTGTTATCAAGTTACATAGTATTATGGGCAAAACAAAATAAATTCCATCTTTTTATATATATTTTATTCAAACACATTTTAAGTTTCTACATTTTTTAACTCTAATAATTCAGATGCTTCACTAAAAGCATATTTTAATTCAATTCAATTAAAATTGAAAAAATTCAATTCAAACTAGTGTACTAAACGTACGTTAAATTCTTAAGTTCATTTATTATTAATTTAGAAAAGCATGTAAAAAATTTTTTTTATAATGGTTTTAATCTAATGGAAATCTACACTTAACTTCAGCTAAAGTTTAGAATTTAAATTCACTCTATTTTCTTTCTTTATTTTCTAAAAAGGAAAGATTTACACTAAAATTTTCATTCATGTTTTTGCTTGAAAACTTAGTCTTAATGACGTCTATATATTGCTAACTAATTAGCTTGTTTAGTTATTTTTCTTGGTGAATATCAGAAATATAAGTTAGGATACCAGTAATAGTAATCGTTTTTAGGCATGACCTTCAAAATTAGAGACACGCAACGATCAGAAAATGTTTTTTTTTTATCCTCATCTCCGTTCCTACCTCCATTACCGTCCAAAAATAGACAGAATTGGCGTTGGGGACTCCCTGTTAGGGAGCCTTCGTCATTCTCCATTTAATAGAATTATGCATGTAAAAAATTACAACATTGAAATAGAAAATTCACCATATTTAGACCAAAAATCAAATATTTTGCAAAACAAATCAAACTTCACAAAAACTAAATCTTAGAAATGAAATAACAAAAACGACTGGTTAAAAGAATAAGAAAGTTTGAAAACTAAAACAATCAATAACACAAAATGAATATCCAATTAAGATTATTGAGTAATAATCACATTTTCTATTTCTTTCCTTTTCTTTTTGGTAAACAAATGTAATAGTAATTGTTGTATTTATTAAAACAATATCTAATTAATTAAAAAGTTATTATACATACGTACATACATAATATGATATAAAATAAATATATGTCATATATGTTTATTGGGACGGAAATGGATTAGAGGGTGCTTTTCCCATTTTTGTGTTTCGCTTTTAATTCAGAGAAAAGACCTCTTCCTTCTTCTAGCCTCTATACTTAAATATTATCCACCATCCTTGTCCCATTGAAAAGCCCCGTGGGACTCCGCCTGCAAAGAGAATGTTGCAATTACTAATAAAAACCAAATATGTTGAGCAATGTTTAGTGACTTATAGCATGTTTGGTACACGCTTATTTTTCCATTGGATTTAAATACAAAACCATTTTATTCAAATGTCAATCATGTCACATTTTAAATCCAATACAATTACTATTCATTATTTCACTTTTTCTATTACTTTTATTTATTACATCAGATATTCTCTCTCTCTCTTTTTTCTTTCTACTTTTACCCATCACATCACATATTTATTATTAAAATATAATTCAAATACTTTTCACCCAAACACACATTGCACAATGCTAATACTTTTCCTCTAAATATAAATTATATTTAATGCATTGTATTTGAATGCAACGTAAATGCAATGCGTTCACTAAACGAAGTATTAGAGTAACTTGAATCAGAGACTATATAAGGGCATCACTTTAACTCTATTAAAGGCTAAGGGGGTGTTTGGTAAACGCATTACATTTTGATTGTATTTGAATGAAATTTGTTTTTTGAATGTTATATTTGGTTGAAAAGTATTTGTTTTGTATTTGAATAAAATGTGTGTTTGGATGAAAAATATTTTAGAGTTGAAAAGTTGATGTGATTTGTAAAAGTAGAGATAAATAATAGAGTTGAAAAGTTGATGTGATTGTTTTAAAAATATTTTAAATAGTAATTATTTTCGTAGTACTGTTATAAAATTTGTGTTTGGTATAAAATTGTATTGTATTTAAGTAAAATTAAAATGTAAAATAAGTGCCAAACGATACCTAATACACATTAAAAATATTAGTGCTCGTTTGGCAAATATTTTTTAGTGCTGTTGTATTTAAATGTAATACTTTTATACCAAACACAAAATTTTACATTTAAATACAATTATTTTCAACAGTACTACGAAAATAATTATTATTCAAAAGTTTGTTGACACAATTGCATTTAAATACACATTAACTTTTTAACTTTAAATTTTTATCTCTACTTTTACCAATCACATCAATTTTTTTAACTCTAAAATACTTTTCATCCAAACACACATTTCATTCAAATACAAAACAAATACTTTTCAACTAAATACAATACTTAAAAAATAAATTGTATTTAAACGTAATTAAAACGTAATGCGTTTACCAAAAGATGTATTAGTCTCGAACGAGTCTCAAATGCTTTTCGAAAAAACAATTTTGAACCTTTTTGTTTTTGGTGAATTCAAAGAAATTAAACTTGATACGTATGCCACTCATCTACCAAAACCGTTGACAGCTAGGAGTAAGCCCAACGTAACTGTAGTTACTATCTGGTGTTGCTCTTTCACTTGATTCATAGTCCTTAGCACCATTTTACATTATAGCAATAATTAAAAAAAATTATATAATCTAAAATTTCGAACAATTACAATACAAAACTGATTTACGTGTAAATGACCAACTATATATTAAAAAATGGAAAAAAAATCTAATTAAACAAAATAAAGAGAATACTGGTAATTAATTTAAAAAAAATAAAAATAAAATAAACTGGCAATCTTTAATGGCATATGAGGTCCGGGCTGTGTAAATGACTGGCAGGACGTACGCTCAGTTAAGGATTTTGATTTTTCTGGTCGGAGATGACTTTTGAAAATTTGATGACATCATATGTTAATTAAAAAAATTAGAAAAATGTGACAAATATTTATAAAAAGGCAAATAAAAATGTGACCAATTTATAATTAATTAAAATGAAGAGAATACTGACGTGTTTTGGTGTCAGTTTTATATTGGTATTGATATTGTATTTGAAGGGAATATAATTTTTATTTAAATATAAAAATTTTATATTTAAATAAAATAATTTTTAATAATATTATAAAAACAATTATTGTTTTTTATTTTTTGAAAATAATTATTTTTTAAGTTTTTAATTTTTTTATTTACATTATATTCTTTTTTTTAATTTTTTTATCTATTTTTATCAATTATATTAATTTTTTAATTATAAAATATAATTTAAATATTTTTATTTAAACATATGATTTATTTAAATAAAAATTAAATATTTTTTATTTAAATATAAAATATATTTTTAAATTTATATTCAAACATATTGTGGATATAATATATTTATTAAATATCCTGAGAAACAATTAAAAGTGAATCTCGTTTATAAGTTTTATATTATAAAATTTATTTTTTATTAATAAATAATATTTTATATTATCGATATTTTATATTATTGATGAAGGGTTTTGTGATGAGTTAAGACTGTAGTATGTAGATATATCTTTTGTTGTTGATAGGAAGGAAAAAAATATCATAAAAGTAAATTAAATGATCAAAAGTGGAAGATTTGAAAACAATGGTTTACTTTTACACCTCATATCTCTGTTTTCTTTTTTCAATAAAAATTGAAAAAAGATCCGTATTGCCTTTTTACCTTTTATAATTTCATCAATCACTTTTTCAAAAGAGAGAATTAAGACGCTAGAAATCATCATGAATCTTCCAATAAGTTATGTAAAGATAGTAAATATATATATATTAGAATTGAAAAAAAAATTAAGAAAAAAAATTAAACAAAAGAACAAAACCCCACTTTAGGACACTCATTTATAATTTAGTAAGACTTCATTATATAAATATATTTTATTTATATTATATTTAAATATAATTTATATTTAAAAGAAAAATATTTACATTATATTTAAATGTAATATTTGTTTAGATAAAAAATATTTGAATTATATTTAAATAATGAATATTTGATGTGATAGATAAAAATAAAGAAAAAAAAGAAAAGACAAAAAATACATATGATATAATTAATAAAAATATTAGAAAAAGTAAAATAATATATAATGATTGTCTTAAAATTAATATATAATGTGATTGACATTTGAATGTAATATTTTTACATTTAGATGAAAATTATGTTGTATTTAAACATAATGTAAATATAATATTGAAAATAAACAGAGACTGAGAAGGTCGAAAAAAGAGAAAAGGGAAAATAAGAAAAAAAAAAAAGAGAAAAATCTAAAACCTTTAAACACCAATTTGTTGCATAATATATGTTTGTATGTGTGTAATTCATCATTTTTTTTAATGTTTTTCCCGATAAATAAAAGCAAAAATTTAATTTAAAGGAGAAAAATAATAAAAAACATATCTTGTTGCACACAAACTTGATCTTTGTTAAGAAAATTAAAAGGTGTACATTAAAACATAATAATTCAGCAAGGTCGTACTAAATAGTTTTTCTTTTCTTTTTTTCTTTTTCTCTTTTTTACCGTTCATTTAGTATGCAAGGAGAATTACAACAATTATGAACTAGGAAAAAGAGATTGGAAAAGAAAAGAAAAGAAAAACAGCATGCACGTGCTGTGTTTAATAAGAGGCATTTATGAAGGAGTGTTGGCAGTGAGGCCACGTGTTGGGTGCTTTAACAGCGGGACCTCTCAACACGCACACACACGCACGCAGGTGCATGCGCTTTGGTGAAACTGTTCACCTCCCTTGCTACTCTGGCATTTTCATGCACACATCATTCTTGTTTTCTCTCTCTCTCTCTCTCTCTCTCTCTCTTTCTCTCTCTCTCTCTCCATGTATGTTCTGTTCCAAAATCTTGTTTGGGCTTTTTAAAAGCTGCCCTGCACTACCCCAATCACACCTAGTACTATCACCTTATTGGCTATACACACCACCATTATTATATAGGTTGTCTCTGTTCATCCCAACTCGGAATGGCTCGTACCAAACGAGGTGTAGGTCTTACATAATTGGGTTATTCTTACTTAAAATGGGTATCTGTTTTGCTACTATGCATCTTACTTACAAATAAATAATAGGATAAATCTTGCTAATTCTTTTTTTTTTTTTTTTTTAAGATGAAAAGGAGGATTGAGTACGTTTTCCCATGTATATTAAAGACCATACGTGAGAAATAACAACTTTGATTTTAAATCTTTACAGATTAATAAGTTAAAAGCTCGTAAAATCCATCAAATATATATTTTACATTAAAGAAAAACGTTAACGTTTGATACACGATTTAAAACTTTATCATATTAAAGTAAAAGCTTTAAATTGAATCTTTTTATCATTATGTCATCATCACCCGTGACATATTTTAATAATTGTTACGTAAATTAGTCAATTGTAGCAATGTGTTTTTTTGAATTTTCCTAACGTGTCATTTTCACCTTTTAAACTTATAGAAAGTGTCAAAACTTATCTTTCTATTACGATATGAAAGAAACTTGATTTGAAAAAGCCCTCTAAATTATATTACTTGTCTCGTTATACCCTTATACTTCAAATTGTGACAAACAAACTCACGATTCATGTAAAGTGTTGAACATATACTCTTCAACTCCTTTGCATCCAAACTTTGATGAAAATTCGCATGTATATATCAAGATCTGAAAGTGGTAAGTGAGTTTTCTCTCTCAATTCCAATCATACACTACATATATATAGGCAAACTTTAATATATATATATATATATTTACATCGATTTGTTAAATGAGAGTGAACTTATTAACTCAATTCAACGTGTAGTTATATCTGAACTATTTGAAATCACGTACGTAATCTTTTGAGTAGATTGAACCCTTTATGATTGACTAGCTTTTACCTGATTTGACCTAATTGGTGTAACAAGTGTACCACTAAATTGAAGTACGGAATTATTGGGAAAATTGGCAATCACTAAAATTATTGGGAAAATTATTATGGTGACAAAATATTTATAAGGATATGTAGAGTTTGCTCGACTATGCTAGTGTTTGGTAAAGCGGTTTGAGAACTAAGATAGTGAGGTTTTTCTCTTCTTTTTTTTTTTTTAATTTTTTTTTAAAGATAAAAGATATATAGTGAGAATGATCAACAAGAGATTTACTAGTATAAAGGATATTCATAAGATCAAGGTTAAGAAAAGGTGTATTGTTGTTGCCAAGCAAGAATTGGTTAATCCAATGCTTCCTCCCATACAAGTACAAACTTAGGAAGAATACTACACAGTTCTAGACAAGTTTCACAGTTGAGACTATCATCTGACTGCAAGCAGAAACTATAATAGTAATTTCAAACCCGACTCTACCATAAGTTAGGACTATCATGCTATATAATCCGACTGACCTAAATGAATTACTTCCCCATTATATTTAAACGTCATGCATTGATGTATATCACCTATTTTACAACAACTTATAAAAATTAGGTCCTATACTTGGCAAATAGAACTTGAACATCTTGGTACTGTTTTAGGCCGCATTGGTCTAATAAGATTTTCCCCAGCCCAAGAGCCACTGGACCTAGCAACCGGGGCCCAATACTCTACCGTTTTGCACAACTACATTTCAGCTAGTTTTTACTAGAATAACCTCACAAACACTCCAGTACAGTAACAAGAAAGAAAGAAAAAAAACAAAAAAACAAAAAAACAAAGCCATCTTGTAGACCAACAAAGGATTATTGTCATTGCTAAAGTGATTAGTATACAATTAATGTTTTCATTTCCTTGTCATATCAAATATCAATAAAAGGTGTAAGCCCATGTTTAGCCAAAGCAAGGAAGTAAAAAAGAAGAACAAAACTTCTAAGCACAAGCTAGCTCCTCCAACTACTGCCTAACATTACACACAAATTGAACGTGGTGTCATGAAATATTTTCAATCTTCTTTTTCAATCAGCGACTGCATAATGTCTAATGTTAATCGCATCTTCGGGTCGAGAAGGTGGATGGGTCTTGTTCCTTATTCTCAACTGCTGGTAGTCCTTGTTTATAAATCCCCTGTATTTTGGTGACTCTCCCATCTCTATAGTGAATTTGGGCAATGGTTCAACCCTCTTGTCTCCATGCAAGTTATAGAAAAAGGCAAAGGAGTGTCTGCTTCTGCCCTTTGTCCTCACCACTCTGTGAGTGGCGCTCTTCATTTTGTTGTTGGTTAACACCTTCACAATAATTTATGTCCACAAAACAGTCATTAAACATGACAATATAAACTAAATATGATCCCATCATATTTACCTCAAACAACAAGCCACTTATGTTATTAATCTCTACCAAGTGAGAAAGCACTTCACGTTCTATTCAGAGTTGGAAAGGACAATTTACTAGTACTTGAGCAATTGCTACCAAACCACCAAAAATACTATCTAAAGAAACGTTAATTTCGTAAACCATCCACATATAATATCGACATAAAACTTAGATTGTTAAAAGTCTAGTTAACTTTGAATCAGGAAAAACGCCCTAAAATGGTAGAGTGACTAAATAATGTAAATTGTACATCACTAAATAATCTAAAAAAAAAAAAAACACAATTTTATCAATGATTTGTGTACTAAAGAATATATGTAGGATTTTTTTGTCGTGTGATATAAGACATACATTGTGTCTTCACTCTTCCGTCTAGTGCAAATAATGTAAGTAGGATTAAGACAATTACCTGAATAATATCGCCTACATTAACGATTATCGTGCCTTGAGTTGGAGTAATGGGAATCCATTCCTTGTTGTTGCAGACTTGTAGGCCTCCAACATCATCTTGGATCACAAAGGTAATGCAATTCCCATCCTCATGTTCTGAATTCCCAATGTTCTCACTTTCTGTAGCTGAAAAGTAGTGGAGAGCCACCATGAGATCCCAGCTCCTATCATGATTGTACTCTTTAAGAAAATTAGGAGGTAGTCCTAAACACTCATTCAGTATGCTCTCCACAAGCATACCCACTTTGGTTAACTCCAAAAACATCTCCTCCAACACTTCCCTAACAAATTCATATTCGGCCACTAAATTATATATATATCTATATATTTATGAAATATCACACCAAAATTAAAAAAGCAAACAAAACTGATAAGGTATGATAAACATATGGTGATTTAAATAATATCTTACTGAGTTTTTAGTAACTCAACACAAAATTCACATTATTTGAAACTACACATCATCAGTAAAGTTCTTTTTTTTTTTTTTTTTCTAATAACAAAAAGAGAGAAAACATACCGGAATTCTGGCGGGTTTTGGGGGTACACATTGAAATCGGAACCCGGAGGGAACATTAACAAGTACTCATTCTTGTCAAGTGAGTGTTGTGGTTGCCTGCTATAGCCAGCAGGAAGAGGTGAGGTAGACAAAGGACTAGACTTGAGTTTTTCTTCAAAGGAGAAGCCAAAAAAGGACTTGGAAAGGCCAAGGGCTTTACACATCAAAGTTGAGGGAATTCCATGATTCACGATCTGAAAGAAACCATACTCAGAGCAAGCTTGGCCAATAGTCTCTTTGACCGTCCTCTTTCCATCCTCATCGCCACTTTCGTCGAAGAAAGG
Organism: Antiaris toxicaria; assembly: GCA_035233585.1. Lineage (NCBI taxonomy): Eukaryota > Viridiplantae > Streptophyta > Magnoliopsida > Rosales > Moraceae > Antiaris > Antiaris toxicaria. The sequence goes on from CP141155.1 coordinate 9,195,281, forward strand.
AGAGAGGTCAACCGTGGGAATGGTTGAGTTTGCCATTTCAAGAGTTTTCTTCTTCTTCTCTGCTTACTTGAGGATGGATGAGGTGATTGATACTCTTTGCACTTTTTGAGGCTGCACCATTAATGGTTGACTCAAAATATTGTCTTTTTCTCGGCTAGAATATGTACGTTTCCTATTTGTATATAAAACAATATGGTTTGTGCGTATTAGTTGTCAATAATTTCACTCCAAACTTGTTATAAAATATAAATCTAACGGTGATAATGATAATTAAATATATTGTAAGCTATGCATCTTTTTGTTATTTTGCTTGTGGGATAATATGGAATCTCTTGTTTCTTTTGCTCAACCTTTATTTTTGTTCACGTGGAAAAAAAAAAAATTCTTAGATTTTGAATATGATCTTAAGATCTTAAACCCCCACCACCCCCCCTTTTTTTTTAATCAATTGAGCTAGTGCTAATGGATTCAAATCTTTTGTCTAAAAATTAAGATTTCAAATAATGTCTAATTAATAATATTATATTACATCATTTTAAAACTTTAAAATATATCATCTAACTTCTTTTAATGATATGTTATAAAAAAATTGATTAAACATGAGTTGAGAAACCAAAATTAGAAAAAGATTTTAGTTCACTGTAAATAAGGTTTTTACTCAAGCCTTTGATCCTATTAACTACACCAATTTTTTAAAGATAATTGTAAAAGAATTTCTTGTAGTTTGAATTAATTGTAAAAATATTGCCCTTTAACTTACTCAGTAATATGACCAACAAAAGAAAGGGGGAAAACAAAAAGTTTATAGAATGACATAAATACCCAGTTTTAAATTATTTTAAAACAATAATTAAGCAACACCTATACCCACTCACTTTAATTATTCTCATAAAACTAATTAACAATTCGATAAAAAGAAATAAAACGTAGCAAAAATAACTCTTTACATTGGCACCAAACTCTTTTAGCACCAAACTAAATAAATTCCCAAAATCAATACTTCAACACAAGAATAAGATTTCCAAGTTCCAATTTAATACATTGACTATTCGAGTTTCTCTCAAAATCACTTATCAACCTTGGTTTCGATCAAACACAATCATGGTAATACTCTAAATCACTAGCAAATGAAAATACAACTAATCACCACAACAAACCCCAAAACACCATTTATGAAGAACAAAACAACATAAAACAAAAATTCTAAATACAAGAAATCTATACGAACAATACTAGTGGACAACAGTATTGCCCAACACTATACACTAATAGAATTTTGACTCACATTCTAGTAGTCATGATACTTAACATCATTGGTGTTCCGAAGTATTTTCATTCTCCTTCTTTAATCAGCAATTGCATAATGTGTGATGCGAATCATATCTTTGAGTTGAGAAGCTGGAAGAGTCGTGTTCTTCATTCTTAACTGCTGGTACTCCTTGTATATAAATCCCCTATATTTTGGTGACTCTCCCATCTCTATAGTGAATTTGGGCAATGGTTCAACCCACTTGTCTCCATGCAAGTTACAGAAAAAAGCAAAGGAGTGTCTGCTTCTTTCCTTTGTCCTCACCACTCTATGAGTGACACTCTTCATTTTATTGTTGCTTAACACCTTCACAATGCCCCCAAAACAATCATTTTAACATGCAATAGAAACAAAATATGATACCATGTCTAACAAATTACAAATCACTTCTTTTATTGATCTCTATTCAATGAGAAAACACCTGTCCTCTTATTTAGAGTTAGAAAGAATGATTTTGAAGTACTTGGGGAATTACTACTAGATATCCTAAGATTTTTAATCGAAGATACAATTAGACTCAGTAACATCTTTAGATGATATCGATATAAAAATTAAATGTGGTCTAGTTAAATTAAAATAAGGAAAAACAATCTAAAACAGAAAAGAACTTTTCACCGAGTAGAGTTACTAAATAATATAGATGGTATATCATTTAATGATTTAAAACAATAATTTTATCAATGAGTTTAATACTAAAAGGATATGTGGTGTCTTCATGCTCTCGTTCAGTGCAAAAAATGTTAGGTTAAGTACCTGAATAACGTCACCTACATTAACTACTATTGTATCTTGAGTTGGAGTAATAGGAATCCATTCGTTGTCCTTGCAAATTTCTAGGCCTCCGACATCATCTTGGATCACAAAAGTAATACAATTCCCATCCTCGTGTTCAAAAATTCCATTGTTCTCACTTTCTGTGGCTGGAAAGTAGCGGAAGGCCACCATAATATCGCAACTCCTGTCGTGATTATACTCTTTAAGAAAATTGGGAGGCAGACCCAAACACTCATTCAATATGCTCTCCACAAGCGTACCCAACTTGGTCAACTTCAAGAACATGTCCTCCAACACTTCCCTACAAATTCACATTCATAATAAAAATTATATTTCTTAAATAGAGAACATCACTGTAGTGAACTTTTTTAAATGTGGAGTTACATCAAAACCATATACACATATAGCTTTAATCTAATTAAAATCACGTAAATCTAATCAAAATCATATTAAAATAAAAAAGCACAAAAATATGATATAATTCGATAAACATCTATTAATTCAAAATATTACCAGCGAAATTTTTATGTCTTCAAACAAAAATCTCTATCATCCTAAAAGATAAAAAACATACCAGAATTCGGGCGGGTTTTGGGGGTAAACATTGAAGTCGGAGCCCGGAGGTAACATTAACAAGTATTCATTCTTGTGGGGTGGATGTTTTGGTTGCCTGCTATAGCCAGCAGGAAGAGTTGTCGTAGACCAAGGACTAGACTTGAGTTTTTCTTCAAAGGAGAAGCCAAAAAAGGACTTGGAAAGGCCAAGGGCTTTACTCATCAAAGTTGAGGGAATTCCATGGTTCACAATCTGAAAGAAACCAAACTCAGAGCAAGCTTGGCCAATAGTCTCTTTGACCATCCTCTTTCCTTCCTCATCACCACTTTCTTCGATGAAAGGAGAGAGGTCAACCGTGGGAATGCTTGAGTTTGCCATTTCAAGAGCTTTCTTCTTCTTCTCTGCTACTTAATTTGATGTCTTTCATATATGACAGGAATTTGCTTAGTGATTTATGGTATGTCAACAAACATTGCCCCTTTTTATTAAAAAAATAAAATGTAATGTTTTTAATTGAGGATGATGAGATCATTGGAAACTGATTGCAGCCCAATAGAGGCTGCACCATAAACGGTTGACTGACAAAAGGGACAAAAAAAAATAAATAAAAGGTCTTTTTTTCTCCATTCGTATATGTACGTTTCTCACGTGTATTAACACTGACTGGATGTATAACTTATGATAACCTTACGCCAAACCCTACTATAAATGTAGAGTTTAAAAATAAAAATAATAATAATAGTAAAATAAAGAGAATGAAATAAATAATAACTTTTAAAAAATAAATAAAGTAAATAACATGCTTTTAAATTATTTGTGACAAATAATATATTTACCTTTTAAATAATCTAATTATGTTAGATTTATTAAATAAATAATATATTTACATACAAAATACATATATATTTATATTTTTATCTAGTAAATGATTTATTTATATCTTATATATATATATCATATATTTAATAATATTTATTTCAATTTGATGAACTTGTTATTAATTATAAAAATTTTAAAACATACTATTAATTCCAATTTTCGAATAATTTATATATAAATTGCCAATTGCGCGTCTTCCAGTCCTCTAACTTGTGGCCTGTGGGATAATATAGAATCTATCTGTTCTTTTGCTCGACTCTTTTTCTTTTTGGGGTCCATATGGGCACTCATTTAATAATAAACAAATTAATAATTAAACAAAAAGGCAAAAATAAAAAATTTATTTAAAAAAAAAAAAAAAAACCCTCTACAAGGCTTCAAACCCAACTCACAAAAGCATTAAGTGCATCAACAACACATGACCCAACAAATACTACTTTTGTCATTCGAATCCCGCATGCCAAGTTGCCAGCGCCCGTAAAACAACCATTGATCGTAAATTATTCTCAATCCACCATGAAAATCATCCAAACTTTTAGCCAAAAACAAAAAATGAAAATCATCCAAACAGAGGTCGAGAGAAAGTTGACCCACCAAAGAGGTTGCCTCTTGCAAGCCACTCCTCTCCGCTTTCCTCCCCGCTTTCCTCCCAAATAAAGTTAGCACACCCACGCCGGAATCCATCTGGTTCAAAGCTGATTCGTTCTGGAGCTTAAATAGCCAAAAATACATATGCACAATACATTCATTTTCTGCAAATCCGATATCTCTGGCGTTTTCGTCTACCAGAATCTTATGTTGCCCAGTGGATCTTGGCAATGGTGATGGTGCAATGAGCGACTTGGTAATGTGTGTCTGTGCGTGTAGTTAGGAACAAAAAATTGGATTGATTTTGGAGAATTGAGGGGCTTCTCGATTAAAGACGGTCATCTCACGGTTAGTGAGAGGTTGGGTTGTAGGCATAAAAAATTAGTGGAAGAATTTTAAGACCCATAATTGTTTGATAAGACAGAAAAGAGAAAGATGGATTGGATGGGGGTTTTCAAATCCAGAAATTCGTTCCAAACACAATTAGAGGGTTCTCATCTTCCTCTCCATTTTCCTCACCGACGCTGTATACATTTCTTTCCGTCCTATTTTCTCTCTCTTTACCAAACCACAGCCTACATTCCACATTAGATGAAGAGGCATTTGGATTGACTAAAAACCACATGTCTATTCAGACACTGCAGCTTGTTTCCTCATGTTCCTCATGATGACAGTAAATGATAAGAAGAAGATAAAATGATTTGACACCAGGATAATCTATAAATTTGGATAAGGAGGAGGATGCCACAAAAATAACTCAATAGTTCAATCATACAAAAAAAAAAAAAAAAAAAAGGAAAGAAATAAATTTAAAATTTTTTTCTCAAGGAAAGAAAAGAAAGAAAAAGAAGAACGAGCACGTCCAGAAAACTACTTACCACGAAGCAGTCAAGGTCACCTAAGGATAAAGAAAAAGCTATATCGATAGAGTTAAGATGGTCACCCTCCTCTATATAACCTGGTGATACTTTAGCAGCCACTACTACATACCACTTTACATAAAACTGTTACCAAAGCAGCAAGAGATCAACACTCATATGAGAACTTCACTTGCCATCCTCCTCCTCACCTTCTTCGTCGTCGTCATCTTCTTGGTCGTCATCATCGTCTTCAGAGTCATCGTCCTCCTTTCCCTGCATGTAATCAAATTTTTAAACGGTTATGGTGCATTTGGATACAACATTTGTTGAGAATGTTATTCAAATACAATGCACCGAAGGAAATATGCATTTGGATGTTTTGTATTTATATTGCATTATAATGTAATGCGTGTTCGGATTGTTGGAGAGAGAGAGTATATAATGTGATTAGTAAAAGTAGATAGAGAAAGGGAATGATAAAAAGTAATTGTATTAAATTTAAAATTTAAAAGTATTGTATTTGAATGTAATATTTAATGTACCAAACAAACATTCAATTGCATTGCAATGTAATGCAAATGCAATTGGTTATTAGATTATATCATTTGATCAATTATGTGAATGAATGCAACTCATGCCCGAAATTGAGATAGAATTCGTGTGTGAGAGATAAGGCAAGGCTTCTGTGCAGAATGAGACAGCCTATATTATCAGAAAAATTTATGAGGTACAAATGGAGTGGAGATATGGTCCATTGAGGAGACTTTTTAGTTGTAAAACAAACTGATATACGCACTTCAGACTTCAGAGTTAAAGGTGTTAATAGGTGTCTACACTAACCTCTTCATCAGCTTCTTCATCAAAGTCCTCCTCATCAGGATCCTAAGTCGAGAGAAAATACCGTTAGTCAACAAAAACTTGGCATCCATCAAATTCTCTAATTTCAGGCAGAAAGGAACTTGTAAAGGGAAATTACATTGTTGAAGTATGTAAGGGGATTTGGCCATAGATCTTCTTTTATGATATCTGCAATCTGAAAAAAGGCAAAAGTGGATAAAATTTTCGACGACAATCAAATAAAATAATCTGAAGTACTACATTATCATAAATTTTGTTGCTACAAATGCTACTTACCTCGTCATGGATTTCATCCATCTCATCTTTCTGTTGAGTATCAGTAAACCAACTAAAGAAGCTGTTTCAAAATGGTCAGGAGATATAAGTATGCGCGCACATTCAAATGATAAGGAATTAGTCGCAGAAAGGATGAAGATATATTTTCTAAAGAGGGAAAGAGAACTAAACTATAACTTGTTATTGTAACCTATTCGATATCAATAAGATGCAAACAAACAAAAACCCATAACAGGACAGTGACGGCTTGCATATCTCTTTTTCTCCTTCTGCTTTCCTCCCATTTAGAAATTTAAAGCAATGAACAGAGATAAATACAAGTAAAAAGTTTCAAGATTTGATCTTCCTAAACCAAAAAAGCATTTATTTTAGAACTAGTCCGGCCAATTTATGGTAACTCAAAAGTTGCATTAAGCAAATTTTAAAGGACATCCCTGTTTCAACCATGGATTTAATTTCCCAAGTTGTTCAACAAAAGGAGAGAGATTATATTTTGATGCGTACCATTTAGAACCATCAAGTCAAAAGTTGGTTAGCGAAGAAAGAAAAAAATTCTAGTCCTCACAATCTGGCAGAAAATTAAACAAAATTTTGGCACTTTTTCTTTCTTTAATGAAAAAAGAATTCTAGTACTATAATGACAGTTAAGACAGACCTCAAGGTTAAACCATGAAAGCATGATATCATGATCAGAAGACATTAAATCTCAAATAAAGACATGTCTCAGTTCAAACGCTATTTATGAAGGGGGGGAAAAAAGAGTGACCCTTCTATGCTGCAAAATAAGCAAACCTACAGGCATCATATTGATCTCGACATAGAACTAACCTTTCTTCAGTTGGAGGTCTCTTGTTCCCTTTCTTCTCAGGGTTAACTCCGTTAGGTATACCCTTTACATGTTAGAAATGCAATAAGTCAATGTACTAGCAGAAGATGAACAAATAGAAGAAAACTAAGCTCATAACAGAAAGGCCATACCATTCCCTCTTTCCACTTTATCGAGGTAGCTGTTATTTTTGTTCCTTCATCATGGAAGGTAAAAGTCTTTGTAAGCTTTGTGTCCTCAAAATAAGGATTGGGGCTGAAGTTCTGTAAATTATACAAACAACACCAGAGCCACACAACAGATCAAACAGTTGGACTAAGCAACCAAAAAAAAAAAAATTCAAGCAGAAACGCTATTTAAAGATAAGAAAACGTAGAAAAGAAGAAAAACTCACAAATGAGATCGAGTAACCAGATTTCACATCTTTGAAATCCTCAACTTCTAGGGAAGTTAAATGTTTGAAAATCTGAAGAGGAAAAAGCAACCATGAACCCAAGTTAGTACAATCTATACAAAGTAAATTCAGACCCCAAAAAGTTTTTCTCGACAAATACAGCAACACAAAATAGAACAAACAGAACGAATCTAAACTTTCTCAATTTTAAAAACGCAACATGCAGCAAAGAACTGCACAATGTTATCAACTCAATCCAAAAGAAAGTGCACTTCAAACAAGACTCCCAATTAAAAAGACATTATAGCACATTTAAAGACCATGGACTGATAAAAAGGCAAACCTTCTGATCTTCATCGCTCAAAAGCTCACTAAGCGCAGGATGGCTGAGAAACTGCAAATAGTAATCAGGAAACAAAATCATTATAATAACCTCTATTGAAGAAACAAAACAAAACAAAAAAGGCCCATAATTCCTTTCCAAAAGCAAAAGATGAAAACGGGCAACTTACAGCGGTTAACCAAAAGTCTGGAATGGCCTTGATGATATCATTCCGCTTGTCATACACCGGTTTGCGTATCTCATTGTACTTCTGCTCCACCTCCAAGACTTTGTCACTTGCCTCCTCATTAATCTGGGATAATTAGACAAATAAAAAGTTATTACTTTTCATAACAACATATGAATAATACTCAAAACTTAAAATCCGCCCAAATAACTCCTCTCTTACCCTACCATCTGTTAAATAAGAGAATTACCTGGTACGATAAAGGAAAAATAAAATAAAATAAAATACAATAAAGTCTCTGAACCATTAAATTTTCATAATGCTCTTGTTAAAATCTGATGGTTCAGAACTATGTCTTTGGGTCTACCACAAAATTCTCCTTAAAACCATAGAAAAAAAAATTTTAGCAGTGCTCATAACAATAAACCATATTACACAAAACAAAAAATCCTCCAAAATAAACAAACCTAAAAACATAACAGAAAATTATCTGTAAAAAACCAAAAATCAAGAACAAAATTCTGACACCGGCGTAATTAATTTCCCTGACCCAGAAGACCAAAATCACCATTAAATCTAATCACATTTCAAAAATCACTTCAAAATTGCCCAATTCCCAACCCAAAACAAAATTTTCACCCATTTTTTTCCTTTTTTTTCTTTTTTCAGATTATCCACCGAAAAAATGGGAATAAAAAAAGATTACTTCTTTAACTTAATTGTTTCGTTTCCATCGATTTTCTCGTCAAAATCTTCGAAAGAGAACCAGAGAAGCAAAAAATCGGAGAGAAGAAACTGCAAAAGGGTTCACCTTTTCGAGCTCGTCTTGGATCTCCTGCAATTTCTCGATGGAGAGGACGAGCTTCTCGTCAATGGCGTCCGAGTTTTGGTCTTCGCTCTTCTCCGACAGCCTCGGCTTTTTGCCCTTGTCCTCCACCATTTTCTTCTTCTTCGTCGTCGGACAAAGCAAAAACCCTAGTCTAGGTTAGGATCTCGCTAAAACCCTAGTTTCTCTCTCTAAAGCCCTTCGTGGGATAGAAATAGGAGAGAGACACTGTGTGTGTCAGTGAGAGGGAGAGAACAAAAGGGTTAGGGTTTTGGAGAGTTTGCATCTCCTGTGGGAGTTTTGAAGTGGATTTCATTGTTTGTCCAATCAGAACATGACACGTTTTTAAGTGATAAACTGTACTCTCATTATAAAATAATTTATTCATTTAGCCCCTTAAATTATGTATATCCTATCCCTTTGATTACTATACTGTTAATTCTAATAAATTAGTTCTGAATTTTTTATTTTTTTATGTCCCTGAAATTGAAATTGATGAAAGATTTGTTTTTAATTTGGTGTATATAATCATGTTTCAATTCCATATTAGCATAAAATTTTACAAAAAATAATAATAGTAAGTAAAAAAATTTCCTCTTCATTTTTATTAAAAACTCTTAAAACTAAAACTTTTTAAACTTCATGTAATAATTTCTTTAAAATTTTTAGTTATTATACGATAGGGATATCTATGTTAAATTACAAAAGTTGTTGACAATTTTAGTGTGAGTGACTAAAACTATGAAAAAATATAAGTTCAATGACTAATTTATCTAAATTTAAAGTTCATGTACAAAATAACAGAATATTTATAATTCAGAGAATAAACGGATAAATTACCCTTAATTATATGATAAGATTCATATTTTCCCTAGTGCTTTTCTCTTTCTCTCTCTCTTTTAAATAAATAGAAATACACTTGATAGACATAATTATAGACAAAACCATCTTTCTCCTTCGTCATCAATTTTTTTATTGTTATTTTTTTACGGGTATTATTTTTATAGTTTTTTTACTCACTTCTTTTCTTTTTCTTTTTTGGTAAATCTTGGAATTTCCTTTTTATACACGGCTAAGTTTATTGATAATAGTGGTTAGTGGTAATTATACGTTTGATTTCATCACTATTGATGCCTGAAATTTGACAGGGCTCAACCCCAACTCATATCCGCAATATGGGTTAAAAACAGTATGTGGACCCAAGCTATGCTTCAATGATCTTTGAGTGGATTGTGGTTTGCAAGGCCAAAGAATATGAATAGGCCCATTTATTAAGTCCATTTAGACTCTTGACTGACTTGGAAGCCTTTGAGTCTACGAGTAACAAGAATAATATAAGTTGTGAAAAACCAAATAAATAAATAAAAAAAACTAAAAAATGCCTTAGCCCAATACAACAAGTCCATTGAAACCCAATAGAAGCCCAAAGAATATTCCTATAACATCACTTAGAATATTCCTCCTGCAGATTAAAATTTTAAGGTTTATTATTAGAAGAACAAATTATACACCACTTAGACAATGGCTTCCGTCACTAAAAAACATTCTATACTTGAGACGCACCTAAAAATGGTCCTCTTGAAGCAGTAGAGAAGCAAACTATCTACTATATCTCCCTCACAAAGACAATCCTCTTTGACCAACTTTAAATGGTCTGTGGAGAGCTCTTCCCACTTCTAGAGCACCCGTTTCGAGAAAGTAAGGGGAAACTATGGTTGGAGAAACCCCTAACAAGAGCCTTTAAAGGGCAAACCTTTAAACCAAATTAGGAAGCTTTTAGTTGCTATTAAGTCCACCACTAATATATAAATACCACATTATTTTGCATTCCAAAATCATCACATCTTACAGCCTCCAAGCCTCTCATCATTACCAACAATTATCCCTTCATTTCCATTCACCATTAATGGCCAAGAGAGGAAACCCCCTTTAACTCGGGTAATTCCACCAACAAAGGTTCATTTGAAATACGAATTTATAAAAAGCCATCAAACTCATTACAACCATTATCATCGAATATCAAAAACCCCCTCACTATTATATATTCTCAATAAATGGCCATAAGAAGATACCCTCTTCAACATACCATAGATTCAGATGGCATCTCTGATGGTGGAGAACCTCTAGAACAAGCGTCTTCAAGTGTGCAACCACTTCAATACCACTTGTTCTTACTGTTAAACATACTACCATCAATCCCTAAATACTACCAGTAATCATTTGCATTACCCTATATTTACCATACACAACTAGTAGAAGAGACCCTCCCTGATACGTATTAATCTACTGACAAAGACACACCTAAAGTACAAAACCATCCTTAAAAATTCTACATTTCAAACCTTATCCACTCCTTATAACAAAACCACAGATTTAAACCCTCGTAGTAAGCATTAATAAAATCCTCTCCTTATTAAAAATGGCATCTTTCCACAAACCATACATGTTCCTTTCCTACACTATATGCTCATCTCAAGATCCCCTTTCATGAGAAGTATTCATTAACATAAAGCTGGAATCACAATGGGTGTTACCCTCAGAACCTCTTATCTTAAGGTTATTTGGGTTTAGCTTGTCCCAATAGGGGCTAACATTGTGGCTTGTAAAATACAGCATTCTACACACACCCATAGGTTGTTTGGGTGCTTGGCCTCTAAACATAACCCACAGTACCTTTGGTGGCATATTACCTCGGTGTCAAGTGGATCCCAACTAGACCAACCAAAAAAGGCGATGAACACCCCCCTTCCATATCAGCGGCCACCACGAAAGAGCCCCATTAATCATTAAGTGTGGAATTGAAATCTCCTACTTCAAATTATCGTATGAATTTTATTTAAAATTTTAAATTGGTTTTACATGATAAATATATCATTCATTGTTTATAGTTTGTGTTACATTAACATAATTGAGCTTAGTTATATTTATAAATAGGTAATTAACACAAATAAGAAACTAACCCAAAAAAAAAACTACTACAGAAATGAGATTTAATACAACCAAGAAATGTAATCCTAATTACTAAAAAAAAAAAAACTTAATAGATCTAAATCACCTTATTTAATAATAAGAAAGTCATAATTCAATAATTATTTTTGTTTTTATTTTCAGTAATTGAGATAATGTCTTTTGATCGTCTTAGTTTTCAATAGAGTTATATATATGGACTGTACTAAGCAAGAGAAGGCGCCCATGTTTGCAGCTTTTCCATTATTGAATTAGTTTCCTTTTCCTGTTAGTTTTATACTTGTGTTTAATTACTTATCTACAAATAGGCTTAAATATGTCAATGTAATACAGACTACAGGCTTTGATGAATGAATGAATTGTTCTCTCTATTGATTCTTTGTCTCTATCTTGATTTTATTGTTCTGCCTCTAATGCAAACAAAAACTTAAAAAGAAAAAACATATTTTCCAGAAAAATGTTGATACATTACTAAATTTCGTTTTAGATAAGTATTTTATGAATGGTGTGTTTTTTAAATATCAAATATAATTAAAGTGATATTGAAATTTTTAAATAAAAAAGGTGCGTAAATTTAGATAATCTAAAAAAAATCTGTACACATACATATATGTACACACACAAACATACATATACCTCATTCTTTTACCTCTAAAAGTTCATATAAAACAATTATTTCAATCCATGAAGTGCCTTTCACCAAACAGAGGGAGAAAACAAATGAAACATAAGAAAGAGCATGATTTATAGGTATCCCATTTGTAATTTGTTTTCATACATGCAAATGATTTCTTGATTAAATATATATTTAGACGTACCTATACGCATATATATACTGGCAAAATGAATTCTAAATAGAAATAAGGAAAAGAAAAATATCAAGGTGCATAAAATAAGAAAAAGAAATAAGAGGGCTTTTCTTTTATATAAAGTTATTTACGTGATTGAGTCAGCATTATACTCTCAGTCTAAAATTGGTCAATGACTTAAAATTTTATATGTTACACTATCTTAAATTTTTGTCTTATTACGAAAACAACTTTTATAACAATATTGTTTCAAAATCTGAATAAATATTAAACACTTTCAGACTACGTGAACTCTAATTAAAGTTAAAATTGTAATTAATCATTATTAATAGGAAACTATACCATCAAAATAACTGTATGATATAAATTTTGCTATAAATCTTTCATTAAAATTTAATTTGCTTCCAAAATATTTTTGATTCATATATATAGTTTCCTTTCAAAATATATTTGATTATTACTTTAACTATAAATAAAACTCATACGATTCAATTTTTATATAATTTTTTTTATGAAAAATTACATAATTTCTCCCCTAAATTTTAGATTTAGTCACAAAATGGCCCCACACCCTTCCCTTCATCCTATATCTTGGCTGCAACAACTCGCAACAACCCTTGTCACTCTAGATCCCCACCCATTTCGCTTGAGAACCCAAATCTTCTATCCAATTTTTGATATCTTAAATGGTGTCTAAATAATAATATCATATCATATCATTTTAAAAAGTTTGAAATATTTTATAACTAATTCTTTATATTTTAAAATCTAACTTTATTTAATGATATATTAAAATATAATCGATTAGACATCATTTGGGATATTAAAATTGGACAGAGAATGTGGGTTCACCCAAATTAGATCTGAAATGTTGTGCTAGCCAACGATAGAGGGGGATTTTTTTTTAATATTAACATATTGGACTTTTTTTTATAATTTTAATATAGTGGATATATGTAAAAAATTATCTTAACCCCATTTAAATTAATAGTTTTCTATATTTTATTAAACAAACATTTGATTTTAAAAAATAAAACAGTTTTATTAAATCCCTAAATATTAGTGGGTTTAGTGAGTTGACTTAAAATCTAAAGGGGAGATTGGGAGAGGGTGTTGGAGATGTTATTTTTGGGTTGGAAAAAAGTTATTTTGGAGAATGTGTTTGGGAGAAAAAAACTGTTTAAGGTGAAAATATAAAAAATTTTAAAAATTTTTTTAGAAAAAAAAATCAATATGGATATTATTTCGTTCCTTTCAAAATTTTATGCAATTTAAAAAAAATTTTATCTCATTTGGACTTGTATATAAAAAGTTATGAATTTTTAAAATTTGGAATTTACTATAGCATTTTGAAGATGTAAATAGTAAAAAGTAAAAAAGTTTTAAAAAAAAATGAAAATTTGAGGGCTGGAGATAACCCCCAAATGGGCCATAAATCTGAACTATATTATTGAAACCTAAATATTTTAGAAAACTAGCCCATTATATTAAGTAATTATTTGTGTTTATATTAACTAAAAGTTACTTAAAAAGCCAACTCTCAACTTTCTCATTCCACCAAATCCAAACGAATTTTCAGAGATAAATTGAATCTTAGTTTTTATATAAGATTTAAAGAAGTTTAGAAATTTGCTTTATTATGCAAGATGAGATTTTATTTTTTTCTTTTCCTTTTCTTTCTTCCCTTTATAACCCTTCTTTTCCCCTTATATTTCAATGTATAATTTATGTATCATAGCTCATTTATTTCATATTGGGTTTAGAAAATTTAATTATATTACTTCATTTATATATTATAGTTCATTCATTTTTTATATTGAGTTTAGAAAAGATTAAGTAAAAATGATCTAATATAAATTATTAAAAATAAATCTAAAAATTTATAATAATGAAATAATTAAGTCGGAAAAAAAAAAATTTTTTTTTGACATTCTACTAATAAATTCTAACTCCGTCACCAGTGCTAGCCCACCCCACTGCATTCTCAAACTCTCCGTCGCACCCCATCCCCGCCAGACCGGCGATGCCCAACTCCCAACTCCCAGCTCGCAGCTCAGCTCTGTGTCATGACTCTTCGCCACCCAAAACTCCTGGTCGCCACACGTGAGACCTGCTTCACAATTCTCTCCCCGGAGCCTAGTTTGTGAACAAGCCCAATTACTGGTTTCTGGGCTCAATCTGATTCTACCCAATACGTTCAATTTACTCTAATTTGACTCAATCTTATCGATGTTCGTTTAAGAAAAATTAATTTAAAATTGGTTGCTTTGAATTTGACCACTGCTGGGTGTTTTGCAATGGTTCAAATTAAGCTTAATAGGCCAGTTTGATATAAATTTTAGGAGCAAAGATAAAGACTTTTTCAGTCATTATTTGAAATCATGATTTTATATTAATTAATGAAATCAAATTACAGTTTAACTTTACTAATAAGTAATAAACATATTTTAAAATTTATTGAAGTTTTGCAAATTTGTCAAAACATTCTTGTTTTTCAAATAATTAGGATTTTTAAAATTAAATTTGTTTACGATATTTTTAGTTCTACAATTAGGATTTGTTATTGGTTGAATTTGTCTTTTAACTTAATTCCAAAGGTAATTTCGTAATTGCTCATTCAATATTTTTTGCTCCTGTAGTACATGAGTGCCATGTGTCATTTTCCGTCAATAATTTAATAAAAGGGAAAAATTGTAAACGTTAAAAGTTTAAAATGGATGAATGTTACAAATTAAAATTTAGAGGTAATTTGTGACAAGATTTGAAATTTAGAGGAAACAAGTTAATTGTCCAATTTTTTACAAAATATTGACAGAAGAACTATTAGTGTAATAATAAAAAGTTTAAGAAAAAGTAATATATAATATCAAAAGTCAAAAGGTTTATATATATAACACATGATATATAATTTCATGGGCTATTTATAAAATTAACTCTTCATATTATTTACTAGAATTGAAAGAAAATATCTAGAAAAAAAAAAAAAGAAAAAAAACTTAGGTTGGGTGACCGAACTTAACCAATCAACTTAAGAAATAACCATATCTTTTTTATTTAGCTGAATGTCCTTTTTCTTTGTATGAAAATTTTGATACTCCAATTCTACCTCAATATCAATTATCCTTTTTTTTTTTTTTTTAATTGGAAACCAGTTAAGAAGATGAACAATGGTCAATTAGTATTGAAGATCTCAAACCTGGAAAGAAGGGTGCGCTGTTAAAGATCACTATGCAAACGAAAAGCAATAGAAATCTGCAAGTTATCGATGCTTCATTTGGCCGACGCCTTGTACCAGCCAATGTAGCAAAGAGCTGATCAACAAGAGTACTGGAAATTTTTTTTTTTTTTTTTTTGTTATTGTTTTTCAGATGGTTTAAGGATTAGGACTGTGGTGGCTTGTTAAGGTAGAAGAAGGAACTTTTAAAGTTAAATTTAAATTTTTTTTAATAAAAAAGTCTAGATATTGAATTTGGAATCACAATTAATTCTAATTCATTAGTGATTAACTGTAATCTATTACTAATTAATTGTAGTCCACCATTTATTGATTACGGTATATTATCGACATAAATTAATGGTGAAGGTAAACTTTTTCTTATTGAGTTTATTATTGATTGAAACACAGTCATTCAACTAATTTTTAAAAACTCTAGTTTTTTACTTAAAAATTGCTTAAAACGGCCACTTGTTCATAAATCCTAAAAGAAAATGTCTAATTAGTTTGTTTTACAAATATTCATCTATATAAATAAATAATAATAATTAGGGTCAACTTAATTATTTGACAAACTATTTTTATTAGAATTTAAAGGGTGGACTAAACGCTCACTATCTAGATAAACCACAACAACTAACTGTTTGATCATCAAATAATATATGTAAAAATAAATAACCATGAAGCTAAATAACACCATGAACATGGATATTTAACATGGTCAAAAACTTTAAGACAAAAAAAAAAAATCATGGATACTAAGTACATCAGTTCAAATATAAGATTTTTATTAACAACGGATTATAATTACAAGAAATTGAAATTAAGAGACTTGACCCACTCGACTAATTGAGATTATGAATATTACGGGATCACAAATTTGACTCCACCATTTCTTAATTCACACCTGCATTCAATCCAACTATAACCTACTCCAAGTAAGGTTGCTCGCCTTGATGTACTCTGAGCTCTTACCTATTTTCAGGCCACTGTAACTTACTCTATAGATTAGATGAATGTAAAACCTTTATGACTTACTTCATTTTTCCCTTCAAAATCGCTCCCCCAATTTATCATTTCCCCTCTACCAACATATAGGGCTTAAAGAATTAGTGATTCCCATTTTGTTACAATTTATGTGTAGACATGTTTTTCAAAATAAATTGTCTTTTCTTCTGACAAATAACTTATACTACCCATGGTTTTCATATTTGTATGGAGTAATCTTCTAAAGATATATAGTTTGTAGGCAAAGGGTTTAAACGTTCAAACATTTTTTGTTTTGTTTTGTTTATAATGTATTATGTCAAAATAATATATATATATAAACTTGCAAATAAGTCATTTTTCAAAAATACTTTAAATAAATAGCATACTTAAAAATATCTGAGATAAATAACATATTTATGATAAATTATTTATTTACGATAATTAATTAAGATAACTTTATCGTAGATATATTTTGTAAATAAATTATTTATCTTAAATATGATATTTAACACAAATATTTTATGTATAAGAACATCTTTAGGATACTTCTGTCACGAATAATGCTTTGAAGATACTTTATTTATCATTAATCATAAAGTTTTCCGCCATTTGTTTTTGTTACTAGAGATTTGTAGTCTATTTCCTCCTCCTCTCCCAAAAAAAAAAATTGTCACAAGATTTCTTCGTTATTTTAGAAGAAAAATCCCGAAATTATGTACATATTGTTACGTTCCTTGTTAATTAAGTAACATATTAATAATCCTTCTAATTTTTTTTAATTATATTTTGAAGACGAGGGTCACCAATTAAAGTTACTTATAACATGTGGCATTTCTAATGATAGAATATATCAAGTAATGTGGCAGAATGAGTTGTTACTGTCTATGGCAATATTGAATGGGAGACCAATTCACTTCTCACATAAATTATATGACACATAAGGAGCTTATAGTAGAGCATACAACAACATCAATCAACTTTTACAGTGCTGCAAACTTGTGAGTAAACTCTCCAAAATTACTTTCACAATGTCTCCACGAAGCAATCGTTTTATCTTTTATTTTATTTTATTTTTTGGCTGAAACTTTTTATCTTTTATTGTTGATTGTTGATTGGTGAGGTTATAATGCTGGACAAATATGCTGGATTGAATAGCTACAAACAATCCGTCACGTACGAGGGAATTAGTGTGGACAAGTGTCCTACTTAAATTTTAGAATTCTTATTTTCATCCCTTAAATTTCCCAAATATTTAGATATATATACTCATTTGGTAATTATATATATATGTATATAATATAATTCTCCTATTCATAATTCACAAGTGTTCGTACAAAAAAATATTTCTGATTTCGCTAGTAATCGCAAACTTGTTAGTGTATGGTTTGTGGAGTAACCTTTAAAAAAGTTGTGATAGGAAAAATTGATTTTTTTTTTTTTTTGGGTGGAAGCTGTGATAAGAAAATTTGATATTCATGCAATTGTTTACCTTCTAAGCTTGATTCTGGAGGCTCTACAGTTGGAGTAAACACTTCTGCAGTACTTGAAAATTTCTAAATTCTAAAGATTAAGGGCATGTTTGGATTGTGTATTCATTTTCAAAAAAGAAAAATTTCTTACTTGAAATAAAAAAGTCAATTTATTTTGAGAATGAGATTGCGTTTAGATGTATAAAAATTTTTCTTTTTTAAATACAAAAAACTGTTTGAAATGAGAAAAAAATGATGTTGAGAATAGAACATTGTGGGAAGATTCAAAAAAATTCTAAAGGGATTCCAAAAGATATTGTACAAAATAAAAATTTATTTGGTTCATAGGTTGAGTCTAAATTAGAATGAAATTTTTAGATTCAAATTGATTGACTTAGTTATAATTTTTATTAATTTTTTAGAAAAAGATAAAACTGAAATAAAAAATTTGAGTTTAGACTCGTGAATCAAGTAAGACCTAAATTTGAAAATAAAATAACTTTCTTTTTTTTTTAAATTAGAAGAATGATAGAAAAAAAAAAAGTGAAAAAAAATTCTTTTGCTATCTTTTTTCTTACTTTTTGAAAATAGAAATGCAAAAAAAAAAAAAAAAGCCCAGAGTAAGCGACATAAGACAACACTTGATTGGGTATGCCAAATGATTTTAGGTTTATTTAGAAAATAGTGAGTACTCTACAGTAAAATATGAACAAGTACTTTGATAAGTGAGACATTAATTTAAAACGTTAAATTTCTACTAAATTATGTAAATTTTGCATACTTTTTTTAAAAATTATTTTAAAGTAATTTTAATTATATATAACATTAAGGGCTTGTTTAGAGAATGAATTCCAATTTATCTCTCATAAATTATTACAGTATTTTGTCTTTTTATTTATTTATTTTTACAATTCCAATATATTTCAATTTGTATTACATAGATTTTACTCTATCCTATACAAGTCTTAAGAAACACTATAATAAAATAAATGACTTTTCTTATATTTTGTCGCGTGACATAGAGAGAGAGAGAGAGAGAGTAATACATAAATAGAGAGTAATGCGCATGTAGCTTGAATTGTAGGTTTTGTTGGTGTGGCTCACAAACTTTAATGGTATTTTGGGAAAGAGTCCCCACTATGTTAGAAAACCACACTAATTATTCCTTGACATATGTTTCCCGTTCATGGGTTTGACAAGTGATTTTTATGGTTCACATAAAGTTTATAACATAACACAAATAATGGCGTGCGATCTTTGTTGTTTCTACCGACATAAAAATTGTGCCAAGTATTCTTCTGTTTTGGGTTTTTGGTGATTTTTGGGCCTAGAGTTGCAATGGTGGGATCTTTGTGCCCAAAAATTTGCATTTCTGTTGGACCCCTCGTGTCTTCTCATCTTTTACCTAGTTTTTATTTTTATTATTTTTTATTTTTTGGTGTTTTTTTTTCCTTTATTATTTAGCAATAGACTTGACCGTTCAGCACATCATTTCAATGATTTACTCTTATTCCATACATGCCCTCCAAACACAAACGGGTTTTTTTTTTTATGAAAACGTTAGGGAAATAAATAAATAAATAAAAAAAGAAAATGGTGTCTTTTCTAGTTAGTATTGGCCAATATGTACCCCATGGAAACTATAAAATTGTGGTCAATTTGCATGTGAGGTGGGAATCAAACAATATATGCATCTAATCAAATATTCTTATTTTTCACATTCAAAATATATATATATATTTTTTCCTTAAGCATTCCACAACAAAACCTGACCTTTTTTTGTGAGAGGCTCACAAGTCCCAGGTATCATCTTTGGCGAGATCCTACGGTACTAGGGTGTTCATACTATCATAATAATAACTCAACCTTTCGATTTAAAATGGCGCTTATTAAATGAGTGTTACAGTGTGTCAAAAGTTCTCTCATGATATATTATTTTTAACGATCACGAGCTTCGTAGGTAACAACATATATACTATATAATCTCCCTTCTATATATATTCGGGCTTGATTCAATAAAGACCACATGATCTACAAGTTATCTAACAACAACTTTCAAATTAAATGTCCATCTTTTTAGGATTGGATGCGATGATGAGGGCGAGGGCGAGGGCAAGGGCAAGGGTAAGGGCAAGAGCAACCTCTCTCTCTCTCTCTATCTCTCTCTCTCTCTCATTCATGCACATTTAAGGCTTTTATCTGCCTTTTCTTAATTTCATGTTTCCCTTCTTCATCACAACATGCACATGGGAGCCTGCAAAATCTCCAATATCTCCATGGTTCCTTTCAATGTGATTTTCTACTTATAACGAGTGGACTTTGCAATGCCAAAGTTGTTGGCTAATATGAAAAACCACTTTCAACAAATTCACCTCTATATATATATGTATATATGCACATGTATAAGATATATTTTACTTTTAATCATGTATAAAAAAATATTGTAGTAGTATATAATATGCATTTCTTTTATTTATCAAACTGATAGACTCGTTAAATGTCAACTAAATAAAAAATATACAATTTTTTTTTGGAAAAAATAAAATTTTAACATATACATTCGGGAGCTCACTTGTAACTTTTTTTTTCTAACGTTAACAACTAGTTGATTTTAATGTAATATTTTTCAATCATATTTGTCGTTTATACTATAATAGTTCTAAATAATACATATTAAAAGATTTTAAATAGAAAATTATATGTAAATTAATAAATAATTATAAGATGAGCTGCAGAAGAAGAGAGCTTTCCTATATATGTATGTAAAACCATTATATTATACATGTGTATCATATATTATGCATGTATGAATGTATGTGAGCTTTCCTGTATATGTATGTACAACCATTATATTATATATTTGTATTATATATTATGTATGTATGCATGTATGCGTAACCATTATATTATAAGTGTGGCATGGTGTATAAAAGACGGAGCAACAAATTCTATCCGTCAAGGCTACTAATTATATTTAGACAATTGTGCTTGTATCCCTTTCAGTCCCATGTGTGTGATTGTAAAGCCCTTTTGAAGGTTTATTTGTACGTACAATGATATATTCAATAATTTAAATTACTATTTGCATCTATAGGTTTTAGTCTATATTCTACAGGACTAATTATGAATAAATAATATATATGCATATGCATATATATATATATGTATGTATATTGCATGTAATAGTTTGCTAGAGATTTGTGACCTGCTGGTTTCTGTTGGAGTGAAAGGGAGAGATGCCACCATGGGTTCCACCTCGGTTGTAAGATGGCTACAGAATTGAATGTCACCACCCAACTTGCATACACACACACACATATATCAACTCATATCTATATATATATCTATATAATGTGTACATAGATAACGTACTGGTGTGACTTTCATGATTTTGAGTTTACGTGTCATTATGAATGTTGACGTTCCCCAACATTCCCATTGGTTGTTAATAATGTTAGAAAAATATTTGCTGTTAATTGCACATACATATCCTACATTATTATATATTAATATCTATATATATCTTCAAAGTCCTCTATGTTTTACTTTCTCTTATAAGGCGATAAATATATGATAAATTCCATAATTATTCTGTCTAATTCTTGTACATTTTCTTGCATAGTTTTTTCTTAATTTGTAGGGCGTATGTAGTGTCTCTCTCTCTCTGTCGTATGTATATGTGTATATATATATATAAATGATTATGTATAGTTATGATTAGGAAAAAACAGAAAAAAAAAAAAAAGGTTATATAGTATAAGACTACAATCATAACTTCTTATAAGGTTACGAATCCCAACGATTATATCTTTTTAAGGTGGCATGCTATATTATAAGTCAACATTTTTTTCATTAATTTAATTAAAAAAAAAACATTCTTAATAGATATTACTTTTAAACGTTTATGAATATAATAAGATTTTAAATACTTACCAATAAAAAAAAAAAGTCAACTAACCACATATGACATGTCATAATTTAGAACGAAAGTGAGAGATATTTAGGAACAGGTTTAGTAGGAGGAAAAAATAGGAAGGAGAAAGGTGATCAAGATACTGGCAAAAATATTTTGAGAGTTATAATAGAAATACAAAAGGAAAAAGCAGGAGACGGATTTCAAATCCTTCAAAAGAACCCTAATTGATTAAAGATCCTCTTTTCTCTATCTTCCTCCTCTTTGTCCTAAACACAATTTTCTTTCTTTTCCTGATGATTATACCAAACATATCTGGTAAAATCATCAGGTACAATCTGCTCAAATACATTTATGGCTATTCTCTCCCTTTCTCTCTCTCTCTCTCTCTTGATTTTATATGGCTATTTCTCTTTGACTGATATTTATTTAGGTAAGTTTTGTGTCTTAGCACTTTAAGTTTCATTCATACATAAAGAATGAATTTTCAACCTGACGACTGTATCGGCATGATAAATATAATTTTTGTTTGAAACTTAGGTAATTAATAATTGATTTATTTGTCATATTGCATTTTAGAACTTTTATTATTATTACAAAAAAAAAATATTATGCATAAATAATATTAATTTTACATGATATGAAACATAATATTAGGCTGCCGAACATGTACGACCGCTGTCGGATTTAACACTTTACCAGCTATAGCATGCATTTTCATATAATTAGGACCTTTTAGTATGTAAATAATGACGAACCAGGTGACAAATGAAGGCACAAAGATACGTAACTTCACAGGTGAGGCAAACGTGGGTTTTAATAGCAACTTGAGATAAAATAAAAAATAATAAATAATAAATAAAATAGGGTACTACATATTATATATCAAAAGAAACCTCCAAAAAAACATGAAAGACCACTCAGCTGTAAATCAAGAGAACACAAATGAGAACCAAATCAAAAACTCAACAAGGGCACTAGTGAGGGAAATCGTAGCTTGTAGACAACATTGGTGGTTAGAAATTCACGGTTTCCTACTGACTTGTCGCTCTTCCACTCCAAAACCAAATGTCACGGACGAATCAGAATCTCACTTTTTATGTTTTTCTGCTGTTTTGCCTTTTCATGACACCAAAGGATATGGTCATATGGATATATAAAGCTTTGTTTCATGCAATTCCTTTTACAAATATCTATATATTTGGCGATAATGAAAATGTACTATCGCTTGAGTTCTATTTTTCAACTGTCTTGTCTTGTTCTTACACATTATTTTCTATTGGTATGATTTTGATCAAATCTAACGTCATTCTAAAGATTTTTTTAGTTAACGACATAAAATTTATAAATGATATGTAAGAAATTTTCTTTCAAAATAATCGCATGAAGGTAGGTCATCTTGTACTAAAAACATAACCACGGTGACAAAAATTAAGTGCTGCCTCCAAAACGCTTCTCATGTGTGGCAGGCAATAGTACTCGTGTAGGAACATGTGAATGAAAACAAGTAAATAAATAAATAAAATCAAAATAAAAATAGTGCAACAATCAAGGTACTCAACTCTTCTATTGCATGATAATAAATATTGTACATACCAATATAATAATATTTGACCAAACGTAATAATATGTGACCAATCGGTGAAGTACTGATATCGGAAAATTTTTTTACTGACTTAAGTATCGTAGAGTTATGTTTTACTGACTTAAGCATCGGAAAGTTTTGTGAGATGAATGGGTGTTTTATGGTCATTAAAAACGGTGATTTTATTGACGGATATTTACACATATCAAACGTTTGATGATTTCACAATCTCCTTACTAGCGGCACTACTTCTGTATGTAGATTCAGCAACTCTCACTGATTTCTGGCTCTTACATCCCAGTATCCCTCCACCACTTTTGGACGCCTTATACCTTCTAGTACTAAAATTTGCCGAAATCCTCTTCTCGTCGTAGTCGGGGATGACCGAGCCGAGGTCCGCCACGCTGGCCGTGACGACGCTCCACTCGATACTCGCCTCGCTCGGCTCGTAGCAGCCGCCATGGAGGTTGTGGTTCGGCGTCTCGCACCGCGAATTGTTGTCGATGTCGGAGACTAATTGGAGCGATCTAGAGGTAGTACTCCCCACGGTTATGTTCTCAATCTCGAAAAGATCGGAGCTTGCATCGCTGTCCATGTCCTGATCATGATGCCCCGGTCGACCGTTCCCTGCTGCCGCCACCGCTGCCTTTGGCGGAACCTTCATCTGGGGCTTCGTCGGAATCGCATCCCAAGTTAGGACCGAGAGCTTTCTCTCCAGGTTTATCACCACCTCGTCGGCGGCTGAGGCGGCTTTCGTCGTCGTTTTGGACCCGAAAACCTCCAACGACATCCTAGGAGGCTCTTGGAAATCTCCTTGTAGTTGTTGTAAATTATGATCACTACTAGTACTAATGATACTACTCTTCTTATTCTCATCTGTTGTTGTCGTGCCACTAAGAATAGGAAAGGCGAAATGATCTTCCGATCTCTTCGTCGACCTCGCCGAGTAGCGAAAATCGTCGTGATCATCTTTCGATTGGACCGGTAACCTGTTGGGTTGCTGGGGCGGGTCACCGGCTTGGTCTTCGTTGATATTTTTCTTTGCAACTGCATCATGATGATGAGCTTTTACCTCCTCTCTTCTTTGATGATGATGATCAACATGAACCGATTTCTTGTCGGAGCAAGCCCCGGCGCAGCCGAGAGTAGCGAAAATGCTCCGCCTCCAGTTGATCATGACCCTCCTTTTCCTACTCCGTGAAGGCTCACCACTCGCCATGGAATTGTTAGTACTAGCACGTAACAACAAGGCTGATCTGCTGTTCCAGCTCATCTCCGAGCAGGCACTCGGAGGAGTCCCCGGCTGGTGATTTACGCTCTTCACCCTGTCATCGCTGCTGCCGCCGCCGCCGCCGCAGCAGCTGTCACCGACACCGCCGCTGTGATCAGCCTGCTTTCTTCTTAGTTCTCTAATGGGGGTGTTAATGGCTTCTACATCTTCAACTAACATGTTGAAGTATTTTTCTGCACCAAACACGCTTATCTCACCTTGATCTTGATGGTGGTGATGAAGATGATGATCAAACATGATCTTTCTATTACTAGTACTTTTTCGAGACAAGTTTTGTTCTGATCTTAGATAGGAAAAAGAGGCGTCTCTGAGATTATCACCGCCGCTGGTGAAATCATCCATGGTTTGGTATGATGATCACCAGAAAAAAATGATAAAAAAAATTGCTAAGAGATCCAAATATGAAAGGTTGTGATTTGATTTGGGGTGAGAATATTGGGTTGAATGTGATTATAAGAAGATCACCATCATTATGGTGATGAAAGTGACGAGAATGTGTCCTTTCATTTATTTTATTTTTTTGACAGAATAATATGACTAATTGGAGGACCAGTGTCGTTTAAGTAGAAGGGAATTATTTATTTTTAAGGAATGAATGAGCAAACTGTCAAACATGGTTTTAAAAATGGGTCCCGTGGTTTTCTTGTGAAACTTCTTTGAAACAATGTCAGTCTTTTTGTCACTGACTTAGAAAATAATATGTAAATATAAGCAATGAGAAAAACAGAAATAAGAACCTTGATTGTGGAACACCCAAGAATAAAGATTAGTTTAGATTGTGAGTTGAATATGAAATAAAATGAAAATTTTAAATTTATGACTTAATTATAAGTTTTGTTGATTTAAAAAAAAATTAAATAAAAAATTTAGGTTTACACTCGTAAATTAAATGAAACTTAAATTATAATATGATTCTTCTTAAGGTGGATATGTGATTTGGTACTATACAATAACGTATGGAAATAAGAGGTAAAATATATGTTTTATTCTACACCATAAAAACGTAAAATATTAATGTAAATAAATTCTTTACTGTTGGACCTTACGAATCATTACTACATCTACCATTTTCATGTTACATCTAGATCTGATCGTCCTCAAAGAGCCAAAACGTGTATAAAACTCATGTGGTATAAATGTGACTGTAATTTATTCTAATGAAAAAATCACATATGCTTTTATTATTAAGATCTACGTTTAATTCCCAACGTCTTCATATTTAAAAACAAAAGAATTAATATATTGTAATTGTTTTCCAAAAAAAAAAAAAATCTATTTGGTGAATAATAATTGCTTTACATAATCTTGTGGTTTATTCCAATGATTTTTTTTTTTTGGGAGTAAAAGGTTTATTCCAAAATTAAAATTTGGTTGATACGTTTGGTACATGTTTTTATGGACTAGAAAGTGACAAGTGGGCTCTATTAGTTGGCAGCTAACAATACTGTTGATGGATGGTGTTACAGTTCTAATACTGTTGATGGATGGTGTTACAGTTCTTATACAATGACGTTTGATATAATATAATATAATTTTTATTCAAAAACATAAAATATTATATTTAAATGTCAATTATATTATATTATAGTTTAAGAGTTTTTTTTAAGGAGTGTTGAAGATTTTTGTCAAAATAATTTTAAAAAATATTTTTGAGAAAAATTTGTTTAAAGTAAAATATATAAGATTTTAAAAAATTATCAATATGGATCTTATTTTATATCTTTAAAATTCTATGTAATTTAAAAAAAATATCTTATTTACACTTATATATGCAAAGTTATGAATTTTTAAAATTTGGAGTTTGTTATAGTATTACGAAGATGTAAATAATAAAAAGTGATGGAGAAGTAGAAAAAAGTTCTCAAAAAAATTTTTTAGAGACCAAAAATTAATCTTCCAAATAGACTCTAAATACAATATAATAACTATTTATTATTGTACTTTTTCTAATACTTTTATTAATCACATCACATATTCTATTCCTCGCTCATTTTTTTATCTATTTTTATCAATCACATCACATACTCAATCACAAAATGTAATTTAAATACTTTTAATTCAAACACATATTATATTTATCTATTTTTATCAATTACATCACATATTCAATCAAAACATATAATTTAAATACTTTTAATTCAAACATACATTGTATTTAAATACAATAAAAATATTTTTTTATCTAAATATAAATTATATTTAATACATTATATTTAAATATAATATTAATATAATATTTTATGCAAAAGTAGTATTATTATTATTATTCTTATTATTTTGCTTGAAAGGATGGTCATAAATTATTGTTTCAGTGGCATTAGCATGGCTAGACGAGACCAAGAGGATTCACATATGGTTGCGGTTCATTTGAGGGACCTGCATACTCGTATTATTTCTTTTCTTTTCTTTTTTTGTTTTTTATTTTTCGAAGAAACACCCACTATTTGTCTATTTGTTTCAAGCAATAAAAATTAATAAATTAATACAAAAAAAGAAAGAAAGGAAGCCTCATAATTTGTTTACAGAAAAATATCAAAGCCTACAATTTCCTGCCACATTAGAAAACAAAATCACCATATTTTTTTTCCAGCATATAAACCTCAAAACATGTTGTTAAATACGAATATGTCATCCATCTGAGACAATATTAAAAGATCGAAATTAAAGTTGATATCCTTAACTGCTAAAAATCCAAATTATATACGTTAGGATAGAAAAATGAAGGAGTACTTATGGTATTGTGCCTTCCATATGAAATAATTTAGAACACGTTTTATTCATTTATTTATTTTTGCTCAATTGGAACATGCTTTTTCATTAGCTAGAATTACAATTGACTATGGAAGAAATGTGTTCTTGAACATTTTTTTCCCTTCCGTCAAAGAAGGACTGACAACAACTTAGGCAGAAGAAGAAGAAAGTGTTTTTATTTCTTTCACTTTTGTTTTATATATTTCTTTTACTTGTTTTTTTTTTTTGATTGAAAATGACCACGGGAATATTTCATACACCCATCACGAGTCTACATATGTATTTCTTCTTCTTTTTCAGTCTTCAAATTAATCTGGTCAACTATTTCGGCAGGACTTTTCAGGCATTGCAGCATGATATTTCGTTAAGTTATCGTAAAAATATCTCATATTATTTGATTCTTAAGTTTCTAATTCCTTAACTTAACCAAATTTAATGCTGACAAATTGTCCATATTTTTCATTAAAAAACTGCAGAAATAATATGGCTAAAATCCCGTTCAAAATTAAAAAAAGAAAAAGGGTGGGGAGTGTGGTGCAGGGTGGGGAACAAAAAATGATGGCTAAAATCAAAAGAAAGAATGTCGGTAAAATGTATCAGTATTAATTATAATATTCTCGCTTTCGTTTTCTACAATAAATGTTTTCCACATCATCTGTTCTGGACCATTCATCAAATCTTTCCACTTCTTATTGAGTATGAGTTTAGTTTATGAAAGGGTTTAGTCAAGTTAAATGATTAACAAAAGTTGTTAGTATTGAAACTGAGCTAATAAAATAGCCCTCATTGTATTTCAACATCAGAGCCTTAACTAGATAGCGACTTGAAAAAATGACTCCCATATCTTTTCTGAATAGCAATGCTTTCAGTTCATCTAACTAATGAATGTTCTGTATTTACCGCCCAAACACAGGATATTTTCAAACAAAACCCCGCGAAAAAGACCACGTCCTTCAGCTTCTGACGAGCCTGGACGCCATGGAAGAAAATGTCCTGTGAATGTGAATCAGAGGCAGTGTTGTAATTTCTCCTGCTAATGTGTTTCACTTCACCAGAGTTTTTCCTATCTGTTTTTGTTCAGTTTGAAAATGTGGAATTGTTTTCACCCGCGACCCAGTACTTCTTGACGGCAAACAACACCTTTTCTGTGACAAGAGGACCATCTTCATGATCCACCATTTTTGTGTTCCACCTCATTCCTCTCACAATTCTCCTCACCTTGATCAGTACATCCTCTTGGTCACGGAAGATTACTGTGCCTTCGGGGCGCAAGATTCGATCCATTTCAAGAAGAATGTCAACGGGATCACACCTGCATTGGTTTTTCATGTCAGCAAACAAAAATGTTTATAGCAGATTTGGCCAATATGGCCAAAAACACCAAATGCAGCAGATATTAGTCCCGTAGAGTTTAATATTTGGCAAGTGTTATAGTATGATAGCATATCAAAACAAGTTGTCTGAGCAATTATTTTATGTTTAGATATTTAAAGTAAATCGAGTTCTATAAGGGATAGAGTAATTACTTGTCCTTGTACAAGCTGAAAACACCACTTGCATGAATAAGGTCATAAGTCCTCGGATACGTGGAGAAGGCTTCACACCTGGTGGAACAGAAATAGCATGTCAGACAAAAAGATGAGCATACGAGGAAATATATATATTATAAGGATATTTGCAAAAGTACCCGTTTGAAACTTCATGTTTCAAGCAAATTGCATACTTTATGTCTTGCAAATCGCAAAGTTGAGAAAATAAGAATAATCATAGCAGTTATCTTTAAATTTTTTAATATATAATTTCCATATTCCTTGCTAGTAGTAATAACGGTATATATATCAGGAGCACTAGAACATGGAAAACGAAACTTTGATGTAGCTATGTCCGGCTAGTAAAGATGATTTGCTTAAAATTTTCTATTCAGCCAATGATCACAAACAAAGAATTTGCAAAGGAAAAAGAGCCATCAGGATGAGTATTATCACATCTATTTGAGTTGTCAACATGTATGGCTTGAAGACAATCCAAGTGAGAAGATACACGTTTGAGAAGTTACCAGTCATGATATATGCCAATCAATCCGCGTTCATATATGACACCAAGAGTGTCTTTCTCAACTATTATAGGCATCACATTCATAACCCACAATCTTGGAGATTCAAGAGCAGCAGCAAAACTTCCCAAACCCGCGTTCATATCCATGACGTTTCGATATCTGCTGGTGTCAATGAGTTTGTTGATTCTCCTATAAGCATTCACATGCTTCTTCCACAACCGATTATCATTCTGATAGGTCTCAGCAGAAACTCCAGGGATGGATCCACTCAATATTCTGAAGGGTACAGCATTGAGTCTCTCAGGAAATCGCTTCAATGTCCCACCTGCAACTTTATCCCCATCAAATGTATCGGGATAAGGAGTCACACAACCTTCCATCTTCTTGTACCTAGTAAAAGTCGGATTTTAAATGTTTTGGAACAATTAAAATATTTAAAACACTGATCATAAATAAGTCGTTAACTAGCAATTCAAATGAGTGATGTACCAGACATTATCAGCTTCAATGGTTTCACACATTATAGGTTGAGGGTCTTGGTTACGACACTGTTCGTAATTTTCCCCTTTCCTCCATATTGCGATTTCACCCTTCTCATGTTTCTTTTCCCAGCAAAGGAGATTGGCAACCTCTTCGATCTTCCTTTGCTCCTCTTCAAGCTCTTCTTCGGATCGGTTCCATGATTTGTAATTAGTCCTCCAGTTGATTGGCGGACCAGATAGCACCCAGTAACCACCAGGCCTAAGAACTCGATCAACTTCCTTCATGTACATCCCATCTATAACAGAAGACCACTGACAGGATTACAAACTGTACCTCAACGTTACTATGGACTATGCTCAAACATAAAGCGGAAAATATATTCACATAGTAGGCTTTAGGAAATGAGTGAATGTCCTCACCATTAGCACCCCACGGAATCAGGCAACGAGAACAGTGGGCCATGTCAAAGGCTCTGGATGGATATGGCAACATTACTGTTCCAAGAACACCGATAACAGCTGGTACGCCTCTTTCGAGCGCAAACTGAACTTGTGCTTCATGAGAGTCTCGTGGCGCGAAGGACATGGCAGTAACATTCCTTTTGAACAGGTATGCACCCCAGCTTGCAACCTATTCGCCAACCTTAGCCAATAAATCAACCAGAAAACACAAATGCATATGCCAAGCAGCCCAAGGGGCAATGCAAAAACATGAGAAAAAATTGAAACAAAAGCAATCCTAAAATTAGGACACTAAGCGGGGAAAAAATGTGAAAATGTTAAAGGGTAATTTAACGCAGGCATTTAATGATGACCAACATAGCACAACAAAGCAAAATAAGTACATCAGAAATGTCTCGAATTTACCCCACAGCCTGTGTCCAATGCAGTTCTAACCATCCCATTATCTAACGGGATTACAGTCGCAAGTTCATCAATATACGCATCTGCTCCCTCAGGAAACTGAGTACCTCCACCAGGGAATCTAAACACATTTCCCTCGTATTGAATCCAGTTCTGAACAGCCTTCTCAACGGTCAAGCTCCTATGGGGAGCATTTGCATAGGGCACGTAATCGCGGCTTTTGGGCCATGGAAAAGGCGTCACATACCCCACAGGGGCCGGAACAAGGCAGTGCAGTTTCTTCTCTTCAGGCGGGCAATGCCTTTCCCTGTAGATCATATTTTTGCGGGAAAACGTCATTGCTCGCTTTGGATCTTGACACGGCGTGTAGTCGATGTATTGGTCATTGCACGGTTTAAACTCCTCGACTTCTTCAGAATTATCACTCCCAAAATCATTACCATGATGAGTCTCATAGTTCAGATTTGAAATGACACTGCAGTCTGTCTGTCTGTTGACCAAATCAGCAATCCTGTCTCCCTTTCCCGAACCACTTCGCTGCCAAGCACCCAATAAGTAGAAGAAACAACATAGCCCTGCTATAATAAAAATCGGCATCGAACTCCGACGTTTGTTGTCTTTTGGGTTCCCTTTTTTCGCCATGATATGCCTGAATTTTTTTTATGTTATTATTATTATTATTTTTTTTGAGATTAGAATTCTTTCCATGTAACAAAGCATACAAAAGAATACATTTTACGGATAAAACGCCCTAAGAATTTATTGATTTAAAACCAACCATAACAACACGAGGGGGGCAAAAAGAGGAAAAAAAGTTGTGACCTTTGATTGAGTAGTAGTCGAAGGCACAAAACCTAATATACTTAGTAAAAGGCACAAGGAAACTTAAAAACTATAAACTTTCTAAAATAATTTATAGGCACAAAAAATGTCACTTATAAGCATCTCTCTCTCTCTCTCTCTCAAAGAAAGAATCAAACTTTCATACCAGTCTTGGCAAAACTTCAATCTTTGAATGGATAAATGATTAGAAACATATGAAAAACATGGAGAAGAGTAAATTAAATCAATAACTATTGGATTCTGAAATTCTGTATTTAATTATTTAATAGTCTGAACCACGAAACCAAATTTCAGCTAAATCCCAATTTCGGCTGAACGAAAACCAATTATTCACCACAGAATTTCATCAATATTACCAAATATAACAAAAAAAAAGGATAAGAAATCGGAAATCGGAAATCGGAATTACGAAAGAGAAGAGGCTTACGGATCTTGGCGAGTGCGAAAGGAAGAATCTTGGAGAGGTGAGCCCGATCAAATCAAACTCAATGTTATCTACTTCATCTTATTCGTTTCAAGAAAGAAGTTTTTTGTTTTGTTTTTTCTTCTTATATGTGTTGGAAAGTGAAAAATGGGAATGCGGGCGGAGACAAAGAATGCTCAATGACGAAGAAGACGAGACTACGAAAATGGGTTTTTAGTCTCTGCCAGGGTAGACTCTCTATCTCTCTCTCTCGCTCTCTCTACATATATATATACATACATATATATGTGTATCTGTGTCTCTATCTCTCTCTATAAATGTGGTACGGAGAGTCCGAGGAAACAGATCCTCTCTCTCTCAATCTCTCTCTTCTGTCTGTCTTTTTTCTCGCAAAGTGTTTTTTTTAATATTTTTTTTGGGTGGAAAACTCGGTTAGTTATGATTGAATCCCATGTTTTTGAGGAACACGTTTCACCCAATAAGATCTTGCCACTTCAGCATTTTCATTTTTTTTTAAATACAAACAACAAAGGTGTAGGTATTGGTGTTTTAATTAAAATATCCATTATAATTAAATATAATATATTAAATATAATTTATATTTAAATAAAAATATTTATATTATATTTAAATTTAATATATATTAGATGATAAATACTTAAATTATATTATATGTGATTAGATTAATAAAAATAAAAAGAAAAAAATTAGAGAAAAATAGAATATGTAATGTGATTGTAAAAGTAATTAAAAAAATAAAATAATAAATAATGATTATATTAAATTTAAAATGTAATATAATTGATATTTAAATATAATATTTTTATATTTAAATAAAAATTATATTATATATAAATATAATAAAAAAATAGCATTAATGTTGATGTTGTTGTCACCGGAGGATCCAAATTTTGGCCTCATTCCGCATAAAAACTAATAAACTAATGGCTTATAAATATGTGTGAATTCTTTTTTAACAAGTAATTATTTAAAAATTATAATTTAGTAAAGTTTATTTATAAATCTATAAATTCTTTTTATTAAAATAGTATAGTCACTCTGTGATATAAAATTATGTTTAGTTTAAAAAGTAGAATACCATGAAAACAATTACTAATTAAATAGATATATTTATTTTTTAATTAATTTTTAATATTTCATAGAATTTTAATTTTTGAAGATTAAAAAACTGAAACTATTTGTTTTTTTTTTTTGGTTGGAAAACTGTCTGAGTTATAAAGATAAACGATGGTAGAAGATAATTCCTAGAAACGAAATAACGTACCTTTCTTTTCGTTCAAAGGTAATACAATAATATAAGGCTAACAATAGTTTGTTTGTTTGTGTATTTTTTTTTTTTCCTTCACAAGATTGATGGAAGAGTAGCTGTAGAACATGGTTATGGGCTCCGCTACTTTTTATTTTTGTATTTATTAGTTGTGATGATGGGATTTGTATCATTTATGAGACATTAAAAAATGACAAATAGCGTGTAATGGCGAATTATTTTTAACTATGAAAGTAATTAAATTCCATTTACTTGAAATAAAGAAAAAAACCAACTTTCATTCTTGTTTAAAAAGGGTTTTTTTTTTGGTATAATTTATTATACAAAGTAGGCGAAATTAAAAAAAGAAAAAAAAAAAGCTTTGAAACGACCAATAGTATCCATTTTCGATAGAATTGATTGAAATGTCATAGATATGTAGGCTTCACTTAGTAATTATGAGGTATTCAGTATAGGTGAAATTAAGATCCAGCTTGATCAAGATGTGTATCATTTTTCTTTAAAATAGCAAAAGAAAAACAACTAGCTTCTTGGCTTCTTTGGGTAGCCAAAGGAATATATATATATATTCACACGCACGCACACACACACACACAAGTAAAATGGGTTTTAAGTAGCCAAAAGGAGTGAAAGAATAAAATTAATTATTAAGACCCCATTCATTTATTTAGGATAGTAACAAAAATAATAAAATTGGAGTAACAGAGCCTTACTTTCTTATAAAAAGAGAGAAAATAAAATAAAATAATAAAAGAGAGAGAATACTTGATCGTTATTACAAGTATAATCTAACATTAATATTACATGTGATCATTTAAAAATATAGAATTTAAGCATCTCATTTCAAATTAAAAATAATTAATAATAACATCTTGATCTAATTCAATTATGGTGTTTATATTCTTCTAAGTAGCCTAAAAAGAGAGAGAGAGAGAATTGGATTCTAGCTAAGTAGAGATGTATACTTTGAGCCAAAAAAAAAAAAAAAAAAAGGAAATGCATACAATTTTTTAGTAAGATGAAAAGCCAAGATATTTTTGTTATTTAGGATAGCCAAAAAGAATTAATAGTTGCTAAACTCTTTTAGAGGCCCAAGTTGGTCCTTTTGGTCTTAATTACGGAAATTATCGACTTGTAGTTTTATGACATTCATTGTCAAATTTATCAACTTTGCAAAGAAATGAAGACTAGAAAAGGGACTTTTCCTTACCAAAAAAAAAAAAAAAGAGAGAGAGAGAGAATTGGCTTAATAAGGTAGCTAAGTAGAGATGCACACTTTGAGCAAAAAAAAAAAAAAGAAATGCATACAATTTTTTAGTAAGACAAAAAACCAAGAATATGTTTATTATTTAGGATAGCCAAAAAGAATTAATAGTTCCTAAACTCTTAAGGGACAAGTTGGTCCTTATAGCCTTAATTAGGGAAATTATCAACTTATAGTTTTATGGCATTCATTGTCAAACTCATCAACTTTGCAAAGAAATGAAGAATAGAAAAGGGACTTTTCCTTTAAAAAAAAAAAAAAACCCTTTTATATTGAAATTATCAACTCTTTTATATTCTTCTAAGTAGCAAAAAAAAAAAAAAAAAGAGAGAATTGGCTTATAAGGCAGCTAAGTAGAGATGTATACTTTGAGCCCAAAAAAAAAAAAAAAAAATTGTAGAAATGCATACAATTTTTTAGTAAGATGAAAAACCAAGAGTATGTTAGTTATTTAGGATAGCCAAAAAGAATTAATAGTTCCTAAACTCTTTTAAAGGAACAAGTTGGTCCTTATAGTCTTAATTAGGGAAATTATCAACTTATAGTTTTATGGCATTTATTGTCAAATTTATCAACTTTGCAAATAAAATGGAGACTAGAAAAGGGACTTTCCCAAAAAAAAAAAAAAAAAACTCATGTATATTGGTATTCTGAATTTATTATGATTTGCTTATTTAACTTTAATTTTGATAATTTACTTCATGGGCTTATAAATCTATAACAAACTACACCATTAATAACTATGTTAATTGATTGAAATGTTATTAGTTGAAATGGATAACTAGAGAAAGTGGTTTATTCACAGAAAGGACCAAAAAAAAAAAAATTAAGAAGTAATGAGGAGAGTGGGATTTGAACCCACGCCCTTTCGGACCAGAACCTTAATCTGGCGCCTTAGACCAACTCGGCCATCTCCACGTTTGTACCCGATGACGTTAAAATTTTATAAACAGAGAATATCTCTCCCTCTCTTCAATTTAAAACCAACTAACCTAACTGAACCCGCCATTTCTACGTTTTGATTTGATGAGTTCTTCTTCTCGGTTTGACCTTCAAAGACTGAGCAATCTTCTTCATCTCCACCACCACAAAACGCCCACCAGTTTCTCCCTCCTCCAAATCCAAGCCCAGCTCACTACCACCGGCCTCATCTCCAACCCTACATGCCTCCTCTCCCTCCTCCGCCTCTCCCTCGCATCGCCCTCCACTCTCCCCCTCGCACCGCCCCTCGTCGGTTTCGCCCGCTCCCGATCACCCAACTGCTTCCCCTGGCCGGTTATCGTCCGGACACTCGCTTTCAATGCCGACCCTTTGAGGGTTTTCTCATTTTTCCGCGCCGTCCAAAGGGTAAGGCCAAATGACCGTGATCCTTATGTTTATGCCTCTTTGATCAAAGGTTGCAACAAGCTGTCGGCTTTGCGAGAAGGGAAGTCCGTGCATTGTCGTGTTCTGAGGCTTGGTTTGGATTGGAATGTGAATTCGATGAATAGTTTGGTTAGTTTGTATTTGTGTACGGGGTGTTCGATGAGGTATGCACGTGTTTTGTTCGATGGAATGTCCGACAGGACTGTTGTTAGTGTTAATTGTTTGATTTCTGGGTTGGTAAAGGGAAAGTTGTTTGATGAGGGTTTGAGTTTGTTTAAACGTGCGTTGGCGGGGTGTTTTGGTGTGGGAGCGAAGCCGAATTATGTGACTTTGGTTGTTTTGGGTTCTGGGTGTGGTGAGCTTGGGACATTTGGTGTCGGAAAGTCACTCCATTGTTACTCTTGTAAGGCTGGCTTGTGTTTTGTGATTGAGGTCAGTAATTCACTCATTGGTATGTATTCGAAGTTTGAATGTATGAATGAGGCCTTGGCATTATTCTATGAAATGCCTGAGAGAGATTTGGTTTCGTGGAATACTCTGATCTCTGGTTACGCTTTGGAGGGGAACTGCATGAGAGCTTTCTCTTTGTTTAAAGAGATGAGAGCAAGGAATTTGGGGTTTGATAGAGTGTCCTTGGTTATTTTGATTTTGGCTGCTGGTGGCCATAGAGATCTTAATATGGTAAAGATGGTTCATGGTTATATTAAAGCTTGTGGAATAGAGATCACTCTATGTATCGGGACTGCCCTTATTAACATGTATTCCAAATGTAGATCAATAGATTCCGCTAGAAAGGTTTTTTCTGAAGTACAAGATGAAAATATTGCTTCTTGGAATTCTATGATTCATGCATTTGTCGAATGTGGGCATAATTATGAGGCTTTACAACTCTTCAGTCAGATAAAGTGGAGAAATTTAAAACCAGATGAAATGACAATGCTAGGACTAACCTTAGCCTGCCGAAACTCTGGGGAATTGTGCCATGGTGTTGACATTCATTCTTACATTGAATCTAGTGGTCATCTTAATCATAGTATCATATTACAGAATGCTTTGATAGATATGTATGCAAAATGTGGAGACATGGCCCGAGCTAAGAGTGTATTTGATAGGATGCCTAAGAAAGACGTTGTTTCGTGGACTTCAATTATAGTAGGTCATGCAATCAATGGTGAAGGTGAGGAAGCACTTGCTGCATTCAGGAGAATGGAAGCCGAGAAAGTAGAACCGAACTCTGTGACATTTCTCGGCCTTCTTTCTGCTTGTGGTCATGCTGGCTTGGTTGAGGATGGTAAAAGGTTTTATGATGCTATGTGTAAGTTTTACCACATTCATCCAAGGGTCGAGCACTTTGGATGTGTTGTTGATATGCATGCACGATCTGGGAGGCTAGAGGAGGCTCACAAGCTTGTAAAGAGCATGCATGTCGAGCCAAATGCAGTTATTTGGAGGATGTTGATCAATGCCTGTAGAGTTCATGGTAATAATGATATGGGATCAAATTTAATTGGTGAGCTAACAGAACTACAGGCATCACATGTTGCTGAAGATCACGTTGTTTCTTCCAACTTTTTCGCTGAAGCAGGAAGGTGGGATGATGTTCTAAATGAAAGAAGCTTCATGGCAGCCCACAAAGCTAGGAAAATTGCCGGTAAAAGCTCCATTTTCAATTTGTCGAAATGAGAGTCCGAGGAGTTGAGCTTGCTCTTGAGGAATACTTTTGTTTACATGAATTAAAAAAATACGGAAACAGAATTGAGCATCTTTTGAATCAGTTCCATCAACATCAAGGTCCACAGTTGATATAGATGCAACGGTTATTTGGTGCCGTATTTATTTACGAACTACACTTTTACGGTTCCATGAATTTCATCCAACCATGTTTGCCGAAACAAGGCTTGAGAAAACACAACCAAGATCAAATTACTGTCAGGGCAGAACAGGGAAAATTGTTTAGAGCTTCTGTATATGAACAGATTTCACAACTGATTTTGACACTGAAGTGAAAATCATCTCGATCTTTAAGTTTGCCCTGAATTAGTTCTTAGCAATCTTTGCATTATTAAAAGTGGTCCGATCCGCCTGCAGAAATTTTACATTACTTGATAATTTTGATCGTTCCACTCTCAATTTATAGCCGCTGAAGAAAACAGATTGCCAAGAACAGCTATGATATAAGGACCTTCCATTCACATTCAAGTAAATTCGGTAACATTAAATTATTGTTGCCTGCTGGATATTATTTTACAAACAAATATTAAAGTAAAAGCTCATGTGTGTTATACATAGACAAAAATAACTCTTTTCACACAACCTCATAAAAGTAGACTGTCAGCCAAGCTTAAATTAAACAATTTATTTCCTTTGCAAATGGGGTAGTGTTCTCTTTTCTAGCCGAAAATACAGGTTAACAAATTAAAACCTGTAATTCCACTTGAATCCGCCATGATTTTCTCCTTCAAAAGGCAATGGCAAGAACCGCCATTGTAGTAAATTGAAAAACAGAAAAAGTCAGCGGAGCCCATAGTAAGCTCAATATTTGCTCAGTGATAATCTAGTGAACACTCAATATCATCGTTGGGAATGACATTACCGCTTGATGATGGCCCTTGCCAATGGTTCAATTTGAATCTGTTTCCAAATTGTTGCTCGTCATCATGTATTTTAAGTCGTTGTTCTCATGCTGTACCCTTCCGGTTATCTCTAAGCACAAGCCATTCGGAAGACTCTTATTTGGCTGTTTACTTTTAACAGGATTCTTAACGGGGCCTGGATCGATGAATATTGGTTGAACTTTAAGAGTTGGATTTGGTTTAATCCGATTCAGTTCTCTTTCATCTGGTGGCCTTAATATGCTGTTGTCTGATTCCAGTTCCTCAACTTCATCTTTGTTTACAAGGACCTGCAAGGCATCTAGAAATTAGAATGAAGAAAGAAAATACACCTTTAAGCATGAACATACTACGATACATGAGTTGAGTATGATGGTATGAATTTAATTATTTTTTGGTGAATCGAAATCACAAACTTAACGGTATCAAGAAGATTCTTGGAAGCACTAGATATTGGCAAAACATTTATTTATTTAATTTTTAAATGAAGCAAGGACTCTGACATATATAAAATCCGAAGATGATCTAGGAAAGATTTAAAACCTTGCGGCCAACCAAGTCAAATGTCACAACCACTCTGTTCCGTTTTGCTTTCTCTGCTTCTTCAATCTCTTCTCGCTTCTTCCTCAAGAGTTCCTTTTCCTGGCAGTGGAAAAGAAAAGGAAGGAAAATAATGAATGAGATTTATAAGATACTCATTCAAGTATAAGCATGCAGTCTTAGAGCCCAATTTACCTCTATTGACAGCCAACTGTTTCCCTCAATCTCATAGTAATCACTTTGGTCATCAATAACTGTCGTACGAGCTGCAGAATTTCGGTCATAGTCAACAAGCCTCTTCGCATAAGCTTCAGCTGATGCTTCGGCATCTGTTAGGACAGGCAGGCTTTCATCCAGACCAGCATAGCTGCTCCCTTCCCTCAGCACAAGGGCACCGCAGAAATGACAAGGGCCCTCTCCCTCTTGCTCACATACGATCTTACCACAAGATAAGCAGTTGCTTACCAGTCTGTGTTGACGGGCTTGGCACAAGCACGGTTTTCCCTGTTGGAAAACAAATGATCCTTTTGCAGCCTCTGCAAGTGAAACAACTTTAACAGTTTTCTTCTTCTTGTTATTAGTATTATATTGGTTCCCCTTTTTTGACGCACTTGTTTCAGCTGAAACCTGATTATTCTGATTAGTGGAAGCTGCATTCTTTTTTGTTTCGGTCAGGTAACCAGGAGCTGTGACTACTACTGGGGTTCTCAATGGTTTTTTGGTTGTGCTAACAGAACCACTGTCCGAGGGTGGCTTGACGTATGCATGCAATTGCGAAGTTGAAACATCTTGGCTAGTGTTGCAGGGATCTGAGTGACCTCTTCGCCGTAAATATTCCTCAATTACTGTTTTGCCAGTCTCCTGCCCTATGATATTCTGCAAATGAAAGTAAGAGTAGAGATGTTCTGAAGTCATTATATACGTTGCAATAAGATAGAGGGAATGAAAATGACAAGCTACATCTTTATTGTTTGCGCAGAAAAGAAAATGGAAACTGAAAAGGCAGAGAGTGCAAAATCTCAACTTTGAAAGTATGTCGAAGAGCAACATGCTCGGTGTGTTTTTGTAAATTAATTATTAACAAAAGGGATGGCTTCCCCCATGTCCTGATTTACCTCCAAGGTAAGACCAAGGCCATAGACTAACTACAATTTCGCAGAAAGAAGAAAGCACAGAATGACTTAATATGGTAATACGCCAAGGTTCGAAGCAAATTCAAACGTTTACCTTTTCCATGTTAAAATAATTTCCATTGAAACAGAACGAAAGAGTCTTCGAGTGAGAAGAAAGTTATGGAAGTAGCCTAAAACTTGCGGGTGCATCAGCTGCAGGATCTCAACAGAGTTCAATGCAATCACCAGCAAAACATCTCGCATTCCTCCATTCATATCTTAGGCCGATCAAAACACGCAGTATCGGAACAAAAACCACCCACACATACATGAATGAAATATTCCACCAAGCACAAGTCTCAACTTTTCAAGTAAGATCCCAAATAAACACAGACTAATTTGGTTCTTAATTTCCTCTTATCTTAGCAGCAAACGTCTGAATTAATTTGCTCGCCATTAATCGAGTTTTTCCAAATAACATCAGCCACAAAAAAGGAGAACTCTAGCAACCCAATTAAAATTAAAAAAAAAAACCCAATTAAAGAAGCTAAAAGCTACATTATCAACAAGAATTCTAAAGTGTAACGGATTAAGCGGCCTACTTTTTTTACTAACAAACCCTCTAAATTGGCATATTTTCACTACAACAAGTAAAATTGGGAATTGAAATTCTATGAGTAAAAACATTAAGTTTAACTTTTTTCATTCTAATATTTTGTTTTTGTTTAAAATCAAGACCGATAAGCAGTAGTGACATAGACATATATACATATATGTATGGAGAGAGAGGAGAGAGAGAGAGGATTTACGTCAAGATACTCTTTGGCGTCCCGGGGATGAGCGAGCTCGCAGTAGGAGACCAATCCGGAAATCATGTCGCTGTCCAGAGCCAACCCGCTCTCCATCTTCTCGCACAGATCTCCCAACGCTCTCTCCAGCCATTCTCCCGAAGATTCCATCTCTCTCTCTCTCCTCTGGTTCGTCTTCTCTCTCTCTCTCTCTCTCTCCTCTCTCTCTCCTCTTTGGTTTTGCTTTGGCCTTTCGGCAACGAAGAGACTCGTTGTAATACCATACTTCGCGCCCTCCACAAAACTACATGTACCCGCACTCCAAATTCCGCCACGTCACATGGTCCGCACGATGCTGACGTGGCACTGTGAGACCCACATTCCCAATTCCACTGAAAACCCTAAAAACGTCCGAATCCAAAAATTCCCCCGAAATTGAAGCCAAATTTCTTCCCTTTCAGCTGTCCCCTCCGTC
Organism: Antiaris toxicaria; assembly: GCA_035233585.1. Lineage (NCBI taxonomy): Eukaryota > Viridiplantae > Streptophyta > Magnoliopsida > Rosales > Moraceae > Antiaris > Antiaris toxicaria. The sequence goes on from CP141155.1 coordinate 9,237,037, forward strand.
GAATTTCAAGACCAAGTATGAAAAATCCAGAATTTTAGGCGTAACTTTTTCAGGTGATGAAAATTTCTTTTGAAACGTTTTGATTTTAATCGTCGGATTCGCGAAAGATGATTCCTTTCTGTTTTCAATAGTGCTTAATCTTGCGAAATTGAAAATATTTCTCGCGAATTGTCGTAATGAGACCTGTTTTGCTTCCAAAACATGTTGCTGCCGTGATAAAGTCCCAAAGGGACCCACTCAAAGCGCTTGAAATGTTCAATTCAGTGAAAAGGGAAGACGGGTTTAAGCACAATTTGTTTACTTACAAATGCATGGTTGAGAAGCTTGGTTTTCATGGCGAGTTTGAGGCCATGGAGGATTTGATATACGAGATTCGGATGAATGTGGATAATAGTTTGCTTGAAGGAGTGTACATTGGAGCCATTAGAAGCTACGGAAGGAGGAGTAAGGTTCAAGAAGCTGTGAATGTGTTTGAGAGGATGGATTTTTACGATTGCGAGCCGTCGCTGCGGTCGTATAACGCGATCATGAACTTGTTAGTTGAGTGCGGGTATTTTGATCAAGCCCATAAAGTGTATATGAGGATGAGAGATAAAGGGATTCAACCGGATGTTTATACTTTTACTATAAGGATTAAGTCCTTTTGTAAGACTAGTAGGCCTTATGCCGCTTTGCGGCTTCTCAATAACATGTCTTCACAAGGGTGTGAGGGCAATGCAGTTGCGTATTGTGCGGTCATTGGCGGGTTTTATGAAAATAATGATTGTGTTGAGGGGTATGGATTGTTTGAAGAGATGCTTGGCCGAGGGATTTGTCCCGATTGTACTACGTTCAATAAGCTTATACACACGCTTGCTAAGAAGGGGGATGTTCGAGAAAGTGAACAGCTTTTCAGCAAGGTTCTGAAGAGGGGGGTGTCTCCAAATTTGTTTACGTACAATATTTTCATCCAGGGACTTTGTAGAAGAGGTTCGCTTGATGAGGCTGTCAGGTTATTCGGTGGTATTAAGACAGAAGGTTTAATGCCTGATGTTGTCACGTATAACACATTGATATGTGGTTTATGTAAGAACTCCAAGGTTGATGAAGCTGAGCGCTACCTACGAAGAATGGTGAATGATGGGTTTGAACCTGATGGATTCACTTACAACACTATTATTGATGGATATTGCAAACTGGGTAAGATTCAAAATGCAGACAATATTTTCAAAGATGCCACTTATAAGGGTTTTGTGCCTGATGAGTTTACATATTGCTCCTTAATCAATGGATTATGGCAGGATGGTGACGTAGATCGTGCCATGGCTTTATTTGACGAGGCCTTGGGAAAGGGAGTAAAGCCAAGTATTGTTCTTTATAATACGATGGTCAAAGGGTTGTGTCATCGTGGGCTTATCTTGCAAGCTTTGCAACTGATGAATGAGATGCCAATAAATGGTTGTAGCCCAGACATATGGACTTACAATTTAGTGATAAATGGGTTGTGCAAGATGGGGTGCGTGTCTGATGCTGGTAAACTTGTGAATGATGCTATTGCCCTAGGCTGCCTTCCCGACATATTTACTTTTAACACATTGATTGATGGTTACTGTAAACAGTTGAACATGGATCATGCCATTGAGGTAGTTAATAGCATGTGGGATCACGGTGTTCCACCGGATGTGATCACATTTAACACTCTGTTGAATGGCCTTTGCAAGGCTAAAAGGTACAACGATGTGATGGAGACTTTTAGAGAAATGACTGTAAAAGGCTGTGCCCCTAACATCATTACATATAACATACTCCTAGAAAGCCTATGTAGGGCTCGGAAAGTAAATGAAGCTCTAGACCTGCTTGAGGAAATACAAAAGAAGGGGTTGACTCTAGATATTGTTTGCTTGGGTACATTGATCAATGGATTATGCGATAACGGGGATCTGGATGGAGCAAAAAAGTTATTCAGAAGAGCTGAACAAGATTTTAAGGTTTCTCATACAACTTCAACATACAACATCTTGATTAATGCTTTCTGTGAAAAGATGAACATGACCATGGGGCAAAAGCTGTTTTGTGAAATGGTTGACAAAGGCAATCTTCCTGACAGTTACACTTACCGAGTCATGATTGATGGTTTCTGCAAAGTAGGGAATACCGACTCTGGGTACGGTTTACTTCTTGAAAAGATTAAGAAAGGGTTCATTCCCTCGCTTATGACATTTGGAAGGGTGCTAAATTGTCTTTGTTTGAAACATCGAATTCGTGAGGCTGTTGGCATCATTCACCTTATGGTGCACAAAGGAATTGTTCCCGAGGTGGTAGATACAATCTTTGAGGCTGATAAAAAGGAGATAGCAGCACCGAAGATTGTTGTGGAAGACCTATTAAAGAAGAACTGTATAACTTACTATGCATATGAACTTCTCCATGATGGAATTAGGGATAAAAAGTTGCTTAAGAAAAGGCTTCCAACTGTGTCTTCTCATGCTCTTGGATGATGGTTTAAGCTTTGATTATTCCATAACCAGGAAAAAAAAAAATGGGGGACTCCACATCCTGCAGGTTTGCTTATCCCAGAGATGCTGGAAAATTACAGTAGAAAATTGTTAGCTGTAACCCCTTCGGGGGCTTAGCTACATTGGAATGCTAATTACGAAAGCCTTGAGGTACTTCTTCTCCCCTTATTCCCTGTTATTTGATGATATACTTCTGTTACCTTTCCTAATCTGATAGATTAAATGTTTAGTGTTCAGGTGAAAGAGGTTGAGAAGGGGACGGAAATTAGATTACTGACCGCTGGAACTGGCTATTTGTTGTATGGTCATTTCATATCTGCAACTGTATCTACGCAAAGTTTAACTCTTCACTGCAATATATGGAATTTGGAAGTAGAAAAGTTTCCGATTATTTTATCTTATGCAGCACCTATATTTGCAGAGACTTGATTTTCTGGAAGATGGGGCCGCAATGGTGGACTCCCGGTCGGTGTTTTCCCCACCCTCACGGCAAAAAGTAGACTCGGAATAGACCGGGAGCAAGATGAGGCAAAAGGATAACTTAAAACAGACAATGCAGATGTTCTTCTGATGAAGCATTTTTGTTTATGTTAGGAGGATTCGCACATAGCCCCTCAAAATTGGAGGTGGATGTAAAATTGAACCAATAGTTTAGCTGGTATATTTTATGATTTTTTAAAGTTTGGAAGATAAAATTGAGATAGAAGCAATAGTTGAAGTGAGGATTTATATCCTAGTTTAGGGTCTATTTTTAAAATTATTTCTTATTGAAAGATGTTTCTTTTATGTTCAAGCTTGAAAACAAAGTCAAAAAATGTGTTTCGAGTAAGATACTAATGGACTATCACGTCACCAATTGTCAAAGTGATCATAAATTCGTAAATTAATAATTGGATTTGGCTGTAATATAAAAGATAAAAATCACGATTGTGCTATTTATTAAATGATTTGAGTTGGGCAAAAGAATAACGTAGTTTATACTTTTATATGATGCGAATGAGCAACGAGATAAACAAGTCAAGATGGCCGAGTTGGTCTAAGGCGCCAGTTTCAGGTACTGGTCCGAAAGGGCATGGGTTCGAATCCCATTCTTGACAGTTTTTTTATGTATTCTTAAACGATGTCTCGAGTCCATTAAAAAAAAACAAACGAAGTTCATTAATTTTCAATCTTTTATAATTGTCAAGAATTCTTGACAATTTTTTCATATGTTCTCAAACAATGTCTAGAGTCCATTAAAAAAAAAAAAACTAATTTCATTAATTTTGAATCTTTTATAATTGTCTTCGTTCTCTCGTGATGAAAAAATCGAACCAAAAAAAAAAAAAGTAAACGACTACGAATAATGAAATGACGATAAACGACAATCTCAAAGGAGACACTCAAACCATATAAACGACAACATTTTGGAAACGAGACACTTGAACGACAGCAATTGCCCAAACGACAACAAAATAAAAAGCGAGAACAGCGAAAATAGACATTAATTAATTAAACGACACGAAAAGCTGAACAAACATTAGAAAACGACGAACAGTAACGAAACGACATTAAACGACAGGCTCAAAAGAACAGTCAACCAAATAAACGACAACAATTTGGAAACGGGACGCTTGACTAACCCCCTTTCGTAAACGACTACAAAAGAAATAAACGACAACATAACGAACGACATTAAAAGCTGAACAAACAATAGAAAATCTGCGACGGAAATTCGCGCCCTATTATGTGCACTCTTTTTTTTTTTTTTTTCATTTTCCTTTGTCCGACAAACTGGTTTGTCTTCTAAAAACAAAATAAATAAAAAGCCTCTCTTCTCAATCCTCTTCTCTCATATGAAACATCTCTCAAACAACAAATTCCAAACCAAACCCTTTCTGTCTAACCCCAAGTTTATAACTTCCTTTGCTGTTGTCGAGTATCCACCAAAAGTCTCCACCAACCATGAAAGAATCTCCACTCCTTCTGATCGTATTCGGCTCTTCAATGACTATGCAAAATCTGGAGTACACACGACCACAAACACAAGAATCTTACATGCCCATTTGCTCAATCAAGCTCCTTTGCGATTGAATGTCGGTGTCTCGAATTCTCTGGTCGAATGTTATTGCAAATCAGGTGCCATGGATGAAGCACTCCAACTGTTTGATTTAATGCCTCAACGGAATGTTAGTTCATGGAATGTCTTGATTTCGGGTTATAACCAGAACTTGTTATATATACGTTCGTGGGTTGTTTTTTGTAGGATGTGTTCGGCGGGTTTCAAGCCTAATGTAACGACATATGAGGATGTTCTCTTGGCTTGCTCTGCTTTGCAAGATCCTGTTTTTACTCGGCTTGTTTATGCGCTTGCGATAAAGACACGGTTTTCTTCGATCGGTCCTGTTCGGTCTAGGTTCATAGGTCTGTTTACAAAAACTTGCGGTTTCGAGGCTGGTCTGAGAGCTTTTCATGATGTTTCTTCATGTAGGAACATGGTCTGTTGGAATACTATTATCACTGGAGCGGTCAGACATGGAAAGAGCTCGATTGCTTTGGATATTTTTTGTGAGATGTGTTGTAGATCTTTAGTGCCAAGTGATGTTACCTTTTGTGTTGTTTTAACTGCTTGTGGTGCACTTGGAGTGATTCACACCGGGAGAGGAGTTCAAGGTATGTTGATTAAATGTGGTGTAGAAGATGTCTCTGCAAGGACTGCTCTTGTTGACTTGTATGTGAAATGCGGGAGGATGGACGAAGCTGTCCAGCAATTTTTGTGTATGCCGAGGCGCAATGTGGTTTCTTGGACTGCTCTTATTGCTGGTTTTGTGAAGAGGGATAATTCTGTTTCTGCCCTCAAGTTTTTTCGGCACATGAGAAAGTTGGGAGGGGAAATTAATATGCAGATGCTTGTCAGCGTGATTTCGGCTTGTGGTAAACCATACATGTTTGAGGAGGCCACACAAATTCATTCGTTGATATTGAAAACCGGTTTTTATTTTGATGCATCGGTGGGGACTTCTTTAATTTCTATGTATTCTAAAGTTGGGTTAGTAGATCGATCTGAGATGGTGTTTAGAGAGGCGGAAAATATTAAGAATCCGGGTGCATGGATTGCTATGGCATTTTCTCTTACTCACAACCGAAATTTTAGAGGGGCAACAGAGTTGTTCCAGAGAATGGTACGGGAAGGTATGAGACCAGATGCGTTTTGTACTTCTAGTATCTTGAGCATTATAGACTGTTTAAATAAAGGGAAACAGATCCACTGCTACACAGTTAAAACCGGGCTGCATTTCAATGCCGCAGTTGGTAGTTCCCTTATGAGAATGTACTCAAAAAGTAGTTGTATAGATGATTCTTATAAAGTCTTTCAGGAAGTTCCTGACAGAGATAATTTTTGTTGGATCTCGATGTTATATGGTTTTACAGAACATGGCTTAGCAAATCGAGCGCTTCAGTTATTTAGGGAAATGCTTTTGGATGAAATTGTGCCTGACGAGGTAATTCTAAACGTACTTCTAACGGCATGCTCTGCTCTTCACTCCCAAGAGACTGGTAAGGAAATCCATGGTTTTTGTCTTCGCATGGGACTCGAAAACGAAACTGAACTTAGCAATGCACTTTTAAAAATGTACTCAAAATGCGGTAGTTTGGAATCATCAAGGAGGGTGTTTGATATGATGCCCCGAAAGGATGAAGTTACTTTCGCTACCTTGGCTTCAAGTTACGCCCAAAACGGGTATATTGAGGAGGCACTTCTACTTTTCCGTGATATGGTGATAGCTAATTTGCATATCGACTCCTTCACAGTATCATCCATTCTTCGCGTTATTGCACTTTCAAATAGACCAATCGATGGGGCTCAAATCCATGCCCGAATCACAAAAACGGGATCAGATTCAGATATTTTCATTGGAAGCTCGTTAGTAATGATGTATTCAAAGTCTGGAAGCTTTGAAGATTGCTGCAAAGCATTTGATCAGATAAAAGAACATGATTTGGTCGGAATGACGCCTATGATCATGCAGTATGCAAGCCACGGGAAAGGAGCAGAGGCTTTAAGACTATACGAGATTATGAAGAAAGAAGGAATCAGACCAGATGCAGTGACCTTTGTTGGAGTTTTATCCGCTTGTAGCCATAGTGGTATCGTTGAAGAGGCCTATTACCATCTTCATTCAATGACCGAAGATTACAGAATAGAGCCTGATTGCCGTCACTACGCTTGTATGGTGGATCTTCTTGGCCGGATAGGGAGACTAAAAGAGGCTGAAAGGTTGATTAACAACATGCCCGTTTTACCCAATGCTGCAACATGAAGGACACTGCTTGTTTACTGCAAACTGCATGGGGATATTGAGCTTGAAAAGCTAGCGTCTGAAAAGTTATGTGAATTGGAGCCGTTGAACGCCGGACTCCCGAATATCTATTCTGGTAGGGTTGGAGTGAAAACGGAATCCAGATGGAGTTTTGTTGATGAGAATTGTATAGAATTAGTTCCAGTAGCTAGATAGTAAATTTTAGTAACGACTCAATCAATTTTAAGATACTATTGTGATAGGATATTATTACTAGGAGAGTTCTTTAGTAGGGTGTTAAAAAAATATACTATTTGTAGGAAATGGTTTTTAAATGTCACTAAATTTTTAGTTCTACGAGTTTTAAAAACTCCCACTTGATTCCTGAATTTTTGAGTTAGTCACACTCAATTTCCTTTGTTAGAATTTTTTTTTAAATTCTAGAGAAAACGGAAAATCAGTATCAATTATGTTAGAATTTCTAATTAAAAAAAAAGGCATGACCCCAATTTTTAATTTTTTTCTAATGAAAATTTTAACAAAAGGGGTGTGACTAATTAAAAAATTCAGAAGGTGAACCGAGGCTTTTTAAAATTTATGGTACAATGTTAAAATACTCTTAAAGGTTATAGTTGAGAATATCATGTTTATACTTTCTTTATTATTTTTATAAGCGTGCACCGTCGACAAAGTATCCAGCCTCAGAAGGTTTTTTTTTTTTTTTTTTTTTCCCCTTTTTTAAAGCACATCTTGCCGACATACAATGGTTAAAAAGTGTTCCCATTAGAAAACAAACAGTGCACGTGCTTATGTGAATTAATCATAAGTCAAAAAACTAAAGTTAATAATATCAACCTGTGTATTTCAAAACATGAAAAGAAAGAGAAAAACTGAAAATGGCAGAGGAAGATAAGGTGACCCTGCATGGTTCTTGGACGAGCCCTTTCTCGAGGAGGGTGGAACTTGCCCTCAAACTCAAGGGCATACCTTATGAACTTGTGCAAGAAGATCTAGCAAACAAATCCCCATCACTCCTCAAATACAACCCTGTCTACAAAAAGATTCCTGTGCTTGTTCACCGTGGAAAGCCCATTTCGGAGTCACTTGTCATCCTTGAATACATCCATGAGACATGGAAAGGCTGTCCCAGATTTCTGCCTGATGATCCCTACAGAAGGGCCCAACTTCGATTCTTGGCCGGCTTTTTTGATCAACAGGTGAGATAAAAATCCCAACCCACCCGTATTTCTTGCTTTTCTATCTTCTTTTTTGTGTTTATTGATGAGAGTTCTACTGGTAGTGTGTTTTTATGAACGGTAGATCTAGAAATCACATTAAGAGGAAAAAATGTAATTTGATATAAGTCTAACAGTTGAAACTGATTTTGTTGATAAGGTATTTTTCATACTTTATCGTAGAATTCTTTGTATCGTTGAGTTGTGTAGAGCCTAGTTTTTAGTGGTAACTCTCTTTGGAATCTTATATCTGCCTTGAATTTTTTTTTTTTGCTGTAAAAGATTTTTTTTAAAGGCATCCATTTATATGATAGAGATAGAGAGAATAGTGATGTGTATTGCAAGATGATTTAACCTGTGTAAGATTCTCTTGTAACTTGATCTATAATAAAAATGTGTAATGTGGCTTTCACATCGAGGGTTAATCACTGTTTTTTACTTCATTTATTGTTTTTCTTTCATACATTCGCACATCAACTTTGTGACTCGTGTACGAGCTCACAAATTTTTACACTATAACACGTTTATCAAAATTTCACCATTTTTCTTCTCCTACAAGTAATGGACTTCCACTCTAATATGGATTTATAATCTTTTGAATTGAAAAGTTGTTTGAGAGCACCATGTTCTTCATAACCACAGCGAGTGGAGATACACAAAAGAAGGCAATCAAGGAACTGTTGGGAAAACTAGAGCCACTAGAAGAAGGGCTAAAGGGTCTTCTCCCAGAGGGCGGTCCTCATGTTGACAACAAAAATGTGGGACTACTAGATATTTTGATGTGTGCATTATGTGGTCCTTATAAAGTTGAGGAAGAAGTTGTTGGTTTAAAGTTTATAGACCCACTAAAGTTTCCAATATTATTCTCTTGGATGAAGGCTCTGAGTCACGTGCCAGAGGTCATGGAGTTGATCCCTCCTCATGACAAGCTTTTAGCGGTTGCTAAATCTTTTGCTGCATGACCTTAATCTATTTGTGATGATTTATTATTTATTTGGTTTTTTTTTTTTAATTTTAGGGACTTATATTGATAGTATATTTTTTCTATAGTTGGATAAGCATATAAAACAAACGGTGTCTGATGAAGATTTGACAGTTGAAAATTAGAATCTGCTTTTTTTTTTTTTTCTTTTTCTAAGTTCTATTGCAGAAATCTCCTATTTATTTGTGCTTTTTTTTTCCCAAGATGTATAAGAAACTTGTTTTTGTCAAATTGTAATGAGTGGAGAGAATTTTATAATTGTTGTTTGTGTAATGTGGAATTTTTGGGTCAAAGGAATATTGAACTTTCAAAATGATGATGGTCAAAATTTGTTAGCTTTGCAGTACTTTTTCTTGCACAAAAGTTTATGGAATCATGATTCAAGACTATATATTCTACAAAACAATTTACAAAAAAGAAAAACACGTTCAAGAAAATGAGAAGGCAATTGTGAAATTGGGCATTTTGTCCAACATATTTGGTCAATAATCTTGTACAGGTGAATACCTTCTATTCAAACCATTTCTTGACATATAAATATGCAAAGCTGAAGGCATCAATTCCAAACTGAGAAAGAAGGGGGAGAAAAAAAGAAAAAATAAATAAACATATGGCAGAGGAAAACAAGGTCATCTTGCATGGTTTGGAGGTTAGCCCTTACTCTAAGAGGGTGGAGTTAGCTCTCAAAATTAAAGGTATACCCTATAAGTTTGTGGAAGAAGATTTAGCTAACAAAAGCGAATTACTTCTCAAGTACAACCCTGTCCACAAGAAGATTCCGGTGCTTGTTCACAATGGAAAACCTGTTGTGGAGTCATTTCTCATCCTCGAATACATTGACGAGACTTGGCAAAATGGTCCTAGATTTCTGCCCCATGATCCCTACAGAAGGGCACAAGTCCGCTTCTGGGCAAACTTTTTTCAACAACAGGTGAGACCAAATTGTGTGATTTCATTTTGTCATACTCAAGTCTGATATAATTTCGACATGATTTGACTGTTAAAAACTGTGTTCTTGAGAATTCTTTACTAAAATTATATAAGGATCTCTATGCAGTTTTACAAGAAGATCTACTTGATTAATGCGTAGCTGATGCGCGAAAATTTTTGCCTGCAGGTGTTTGAGGCCATGAACATGGCGACCAGAACTGTAGGAGAAACCCAAGAGAAAGCCAAAAAGGAGTTTTATGAAAATTTTAGAATATTTGAAGATGGAATGAAGGGTTTTTTCCCAGACGGTACACCTTTTGATGGGAAAAATGTGGGATTCTTGGACATTTTGTTGTGCTCATGTTTTGGCCCCTACAAAGCTCAAGAAGAAGCCATTGGGATAAAGTTTATAGACCCAGATAAAAACCCATTAATATTTTCTTGGGTGAATGCTCTACTTGAGGTACCAGCCATAAAAGAGTTACTGCCTCCTCATGAAAAGCTTGTGGAACTTCTTCTCTTTTTTAGAAATTTGGCCGTTAAATCTTCTGCTGTTTGACCCTAACGGTCTATAACAGATTTTAATGTGTAACCTTTCTTGTTGTTTTCCCATTTTTATTTCATAAGTTTTGATACTTCTGCTTGTGTGAAACAAGCTGCTTAATCATCTGGTTTGAGCCACTAGCTGTGTTTCTTATAAAAATCTATTCATATAATATTACTCTCTCTCTCTCTCTCTCTCTCTCTCTCAATGATACTCTACTAGGACTTTATTGGTATTTTGGAAGATATGATAGAGATTAGGTGTTGGACTATTTGTTGGAAAGATCCATTGAATATGTCCAAGGAGACAACTTGCGGTAAAGTAGCGCCAGGCGCATCACATGTTCTCATTTGTTGACCAAGGAGCATGCTCAGATCAACTAGAATCTTTATCAAAATTTTTTTAAAACAAGAATTCAGGTATTAAAAAGAAAAAAGAAAAAAAAGAAAAAAACATGTGATAAGACTTTGTTTTACATCTTTATCAAATTTTATCAATCATGCATGCTTTATTTATTCATTTATTTATTTTAACGTGATTTGCTTTCGTGTGTCGTTTTTTCTTTTTTGGCTGTGGACTTATGCTCTTCATTGACCAAGAACAGACCAATAACTGGACAAGTCAAAATAAAAGCTTGGGCACCAAACTTGTAATACTTGGGCACCAAGCTTTACTCTAACAAGTCTTGTTAAATAACATATTTATAAATATGTGAAGCTTCAAAGCCTGAATTTATCTATTGAAACGCTCAAAATAAAAGAAGAAGAAGAAAGCAAATATGGCAAAGGAAAACAGAGTAACCCTACATGGAACATGGACTAGTCCTTTCACCAAGAGAGTAGAACTTGCCCTTAAAGTTAAAGGCATAGCCTATGAGTACGTGCTTGAAGATTTAAAGAACAAAAGCCCATTGTTGCTCAAGTACAATCCTGTTCATAAGAAGGTTCCTGTGCTTGTTCACAATGGAAAACCCATTGCTGAGTCTCACGTCATCCTTGAATATATTGATGAAACATGGAAGAATGGCCCTACATTTCTGCCCGATGACCCTTACAAACGGGCGCAAGTTCGCTTCTGGGCTGGCTTTTTTCAGCAACAGGTGAGAGAAACTTCTGTCTCGTTTTCGCTTGTAGAAGTAGCAAGCAACCTTCGCCCATTATTTTATCAAGTAGTCACATATTTATATGTCAACTCTATATTGCAATTTCTGAAAATGTTTCTTTTAGGATAATTATCCGGTAGAATGCATTTTTGATCATACAAATCTCTATCAAAATTTAGCTAAACTCTCGTAATTTTTTTTATTTGATATTATTATAATGTAATTGGACTATTTAAAATCATTTTATTGATGCACAACTAACTGTTAAAAGGCTTTCATATGCAGGTGTATGAGACCATGTTCTTGGTAATGAGGACTGATGGAGAAGCACAAGAGAAAGCCACAAAGGAACTTCATGAAAAGTTAAAGATATTTGAAGAAGGAATGAAGGGTTTATTCCCGGATGGCACTCCCTTTGATGGCAAAAATATGGGACTCCTAGACATTTTAATGTGTATAACTTTTGGTCCTTACAAAGCCCAAGAAGAAGTCCTTGGTGTAAAAGTGATAGACCCAGAAGAAAACCCATTAATATTCGCTTGGGTAAATGCTCTAATTGAGGTCCCAGTGGTGAAAGAGTTGGCTCCTCCTTATGAAAAGATAGTAGAAGTTCTTCATAATTTCAGAAATTATGTCCTTAAATCTTCTGAAGTTTGACATAGTAGTCTAAATATGTAATTTTCTTCTTATCATTGCATTCGTCTTTCACTCTTTTGTGGTATATTTTTGTGATGAGCATAATAAGCACCAACATCTTCATTCGTCGAGATTGTGAGTGTTTTTAAATGTTATAAGCTTGAAAGTTGAGATTTTCTACTCGTTATGTCTTCTGTTTTCACAACTTGATGTGTCGGACACATAGTTGCTTCATTCGTAGATTAGACAATTGAAAATTTAATCCAATAACTAAATCAGTAGGTAAGCCAAATTCACTAGTTAATTGTCATGAGAATGACTGCTAAGCAATTAAATTGATAAGATTCTTATTACAAGTTTAATAAATACCGGAAAGACAACTATTCCACATTCTTCTAAATAGTTTGGTAATTAAACAAGCCCTTATTTAAAAAAAAAAAAAGGAAAAAAAAAAGACTTGGAAATACTGAAAGCAACACATTAATTTGTTCACCTTCTTAACAAAGAAACACGGTCAGATCAACAGTAAGAATCATCAACAGCAAGTTTACTTACTGCAATTATAAATTAAACACTCAGTCTTAAACTACAGCCTTTTAAGTTATTATTACTTGGATAACTCAAGTAATAACTAAACTGAAAATATGGAAAGGAGGGTAATTAAAAATTAATCTGGTTTGACTGGCTAGCTTTTCTTGAGGAACATGGCACTGATATATCGTTCGCTATTTCGACAAACTTATCACCTCCTACATACGTACAAGTTCTGATGGAAGATGGTAATTAAAAACTAAAGAGTAGTTATCAACTAAAGAAGAATGAAATATTGAATGAAATATTGAAATAATAAAAAGAAAGAAGTTATATATATGAGGGTGATTACCGATATAATCCAAATAATAATTCTACATCGAATTTTATCTTAATCTTTAAATTAAAAAAAAAAAAAGAAAGTAAAAAGACATATGAGGGAAAAAAATAGTTTTCTAGTACTTGATGTAAAATTGTATTATACTCTCTTGTCTGATAGTCTGACAACAAAGAAGGTTTTGGCCGTGTTCTCATTCATTGGCTAAGTCGCATAAAGCATCCACTTTGATTCCTACATCGTTTGTATCTCCGATCTGCGATAAGGGTAAGAGGAGAGGGCCGAAACGATTGGATCCGATGGAGAAGGGTAGAGCTCCATTCCTCTTCCGTTGAAAGCTATTGAAGCATCTTAAGGTGAGGGTACAAAGAGGACGAGTAAGTTGGAAGTAGAAGAAAGGCAAAAGTCCACAAGGCTAAACCTATCCCAATTTGGAATGCCTGGCTTGGAGTTGTTAGGGGCCCGGGGAGGACCATGAGTTGATGTCTAGAGAACTATATTTATATGACTGGACTAGGGAAAAAAAATAAACCATCCCACGCGGGAGGAACGGAAACATCCCTTTAATCAGCCTTCCATTTAAGAATTTTGTTATACATCGAAAAGAAGAATATAAATCAATAATGGATTTATTTATTTAATAACTCAAAATTTTAAAGGCTAAAATATTTTTGGGCTTGAAGCCAGTTCCTGCTAAATCAATGTTTTGATTTAATCTGATTTTTCTTGTAATTTATTTGATCATTGTAAAAGTAATATCCAATAAAATTCTTGAAAATTTTTTTCTACTATTGTATTTTTAGCAATACATATTTTACCATATCATTTTGATCCTCTTATATGTATTTTTAAACTAACGTACATAGGTGTCATGGGCAAAACACCAGACTAATGTGTGTGTGTGTCTATATATATACATATATATATATATAAGCCAATGCAACTCTTTGAAAAAAAAAAAAAAGACTATGACTACGTGAAAAATGAAGCTATTGACATAATCTATAGCCATACCAAAGTTGCCTGGACATTACCTTGAGCTATCTCTCTTCACAATACCCCTCTTTGTATTATAAAAATTCAATATTACTATTTGACAAACATGTTAACAAGACTACTGGAATGCCATAAATATGCAAAGCTGCACAGGAATGAAAGGCATCAATTAAAAAAAAAATTATGTAAGTAAAAAAGAAAAATGAGGTCACCTTGCATGTTGAGTGGGCTAGCCCTTACTCTAAAAAGGGTGGAGTTAGTGTTGGAAAATAATTGATCATATGGACCCACATATATAATTAAATATGTATTATAGATTATCTTAAAGAATTAATCTATTTAAAGTGATCTATAAGATTTAAGGTATTGGACTTAATAACATTTCATATGATATGAGTTTTATTATCTGTAAAATTCAAAGTCTAATTTTGATTTTATGATAGGCTAAATTAGAAATAAGAGAAAATTATAATTTACTACAGTTATATAATTAGGATTGTGATCCCTAAGTTATACAATACAATACAATAACATATTCATTTTCTCTCTGACATCCCATCATCAGAAAGATTACAAAAATTATTAATCTCTAAACGAAATTATATAGTTTACGAAGATCAATTATCTCACAACTGTCTTTATCGTACCGGATCAAGGTATACTTCCGTTTCTAGTTTATCTTTCTCAATGGTTTAACATGATGCGTCGGGAATTGATGAAGGTTTTTATCTTTAAAGAATTTTTTAATAAATGGTATTAGAGCTGCTCATATTGAATTATTGAGAAATAAGTTTCTCAATTCTTTTCAATGTTTAATTTGAGAATTATCATAGTTATTTACTTTTGATTGTATTCGGGATGATTGTTTGTTTGGAAACGATAATCATGAAGAAATTTTTGGATGATTTTTTTTTTTTTTTTGGAAACAAAATTCATGAAGAAATTTTTTTAAAGGCATATATTTATTGAATACGATTTACGGATTCAAAAAATTTTTTTTCTGGGTTTGATCATGTCGTTGTTGGAATTCAGTACAGTTTTATTTTTATTTATTTATAAAAGAATAAACCGTGGGATTTGGTTTCACCATCGTTGGAAGGATTTGGAGGATTAGTCTTTTACTAAGTCAAATAGACTAATTCTTCAAGTTTGAATTTCAAAAGGCCCAAATCTGTGAGCCCAACAAAACTAGGCATTGACACTTTTAAGCCTGAGAAGGAATTGGACCATGGGCCTATTATCTTGGGTTGCCAATTAAAAATCCAAATAGATCTGGATAAGAATCTAGGTTGGATTGACCTAACCTGCTCTAGATCTAACCCGTGTTAGCCGACCCATTCTAGTCTTTAGTTTATTGATATACTAGAGAGATGATTATATAATTATCATCAAAAGGATATCTTAGTAATTAAATAGATAAATTTTTAGAGAGAGAAAAACAAAGAGAGAAAGAGAGGTGAGAATGTTGTCTAAAGCCCGTGGCTGGAGCGTTGCTTGGCCACTGGCCTCCGTACTCTGTCTAGAGAGCAGTCATCAGACGATCTACATAAGGTTGAGGTTTGTGATGTTGGAAGCGATGGATTTCTGATGGACGTCGTGTGGTGCATGCAAGCCTCCGGACAATGTCGATTGCAGATTAAAGGCGTGGATCTTGGGCTTGCTAGCGAGGGTATGCTGGTGTGCACCTTAAGGGAGCCACCAGCCAACGGTTGCAGCTTGGATCCACTTCATGACACGAAGGTGGGTTGCCGGCGACACACTGATCGTGTATCCTATTGTTCCGGTGTCAACGGACCTTGTCTCACTAGGGCATTGGCTGGTGCTTCATCTAGGCTTTGTTCAGTTTTGGTGTTTATTGTTGTTTTTGTACTTTGTAATAAAAGTATTGGTTTCCCCATCCGACCATGTTTTGGTTTTTATTTTGCTCCTACCACCATCTCATATGTGTTCTGACAGTATGTATGGTTTTATTTTAACTTCACTTGATTTGTTGCGATGCGGAGTTTGTTATGACCTTAGTATTATGAATTTTGGGTGCTCAATCGATCGATTGTCATTAATTGTAAGGGTTGTTGGAAAGAGTCATATTAGAGCTCGATATTGACATGTCGAAACAGGTATTTGCCTACCTATTGAATGTCGTTAGATTTTACTAGTGACTTCAGTTTCATTTACGGGTCATGATTTGTGTAATGCAGAATTATTTGTATTGTTTTATGGCATTTTCACCTCTTTTAATGAATTTTTCATTTTTAAAAAAATGATAATATTTTTTTTCCAAGTTTAATAAAAATTAGAAAGACATTTAGTCCACATTTTAATAGTGTTTACTTCCCAAGAAAGACAAAGAGAGAACAAGTAGTGATTTTTTTTTCTTTTTTCAAATCTAATTACGTGTTTATTTTTTAAATTAGTAATGAGAATTTAGTGTAAGGAATTGATAAAATAGAATGTTAATCCCTGCATTCTCATGATATGATTCTCTATAAAAGGAATAAATGCAAATTTAAGTTCTTATGTTACGTTACGAGCTTATGATTAAATAATTGTGTCAAATATTATTCAAGTAATTACTTTGATAATATTGTTATTTCTATATTTAGTAAATGCTATAAAGGTAATTAAATTATTTCTCTTTGCACCATCTTAATAGATAAGTAAAGACTAAAAAGGGAATAATGATTCTTGTTTTCATTCATTTACTTTTCTTTCCTTCCTAATTATATTCATTTACAATTTGGTAAGTGTGCTCATCTTTTCAAACTCATTATCGTTTTTATTACATTACATTTCATTTTAATTAAGCATGCCCTTAGCTACCCAAAAAAAAATGAAAAAAAAAAAGGAAAAAACAAAACCAAAACAAAAAACCAAAAAAAAAAAATAAAAAAGGGCTTTGAACTGGAAAAAATTGAAAGTAACCGTCTTAACAGATAAACATAATCAGATATTCAACAATAAGAATCATGCATAACAAGTTTTTATTTTTATTTTTCCTAAAATAATGTATTAAACTTTCAAGTCTTTAAAGGGAAAAAAGATGATTAATTAATAATTAATTTGGTTTTGACTACACTAGGTTTCCTTGAGGAACAAGGAACTGATTCATTACTGACTAATTAAACAAAGTTATCACCTCCTGCACATGTACGAATTTCCGATGGAAAATGGTAATTAACAACTTGAGAGAGTAATTATCAACTTAAGAAGATGAACAAAACATTGACATCATACAGAGAAAGAAGAGACACGAGGAAAACATAATTCGCTAATAGTTCACATTAAAGAAAAATTAGATAAATAGTCTGTTTTTAAACACTTATCTAAATAAATAGCCGAAACTTTTCTATTAAAAAAATAATCATTAATCAGTAATTGATCATAATCAATCAATAATTATCTGTGGTTAATTAGTGATTAGTCACCGTGATCAATCAATAAAAATAAATAAATATTAATATTGATCAATCACTCAATAATCATTGATCAATTAACCATAGTCAATCGATGATTAAATGCTTTACATTTTTTTTAAAAGGCAATATTTCTAATTTTATCCCAAATCCCTATTAAATTCTCTTAGCAAAGAAAGTCTGATTGGAATCAATTTTTTGACTTTTGATAGTGTTTTAATCACGAAAGCTTACTTTAGTTTTTATTAATTTTTTTAATAAATCCAAGCAGTTGGTCCACATTTACATATATAAAGTATAAACCAAAGCAAATAAACAAATAGATAAATAAATTTAAAAACTAAGCCCTTATTTGGCGGAAGATTTAATCCAACTAAAAAAAAAAAAATTTTTTCAATCCATTTTTGTCTTTTTTAAAAAGTCTTACTGTTTAAACTTTGTAACTTATATATTAAAAATTCATAATTTTATAAATATAAATTAGAGGATTTTTTTTTATTATATAAAATTTTGATATGAACGAAACAAGTTTCATATTAATTTTGTTTCCAAACATATTTCAATTTTTTACATTTTTTAGTTAAACACCTTACCAATTGCTCATTCAATTTGATTCAATTCCTTTTCAACCCTTGCCCAAGTAGGGGGGAAAAGAAAAAGAGAGGAAGAAAAATGATTTTTGACATAATTTATAGCCATAACAATGTTGACCATGCCTGGCTTAGCAAGAATACAAAGATATTTAATCATAGAAACAGATAAATAATAAAGGGAGAAGAATAACAAAAGTGTACATTCATGCATATACACTTCTATATATAAATTATATATGAAGTTAACACACACACTTAGCAAAGAGAAAATTGAGCAAATATGGCAGGGGAACAAAAAGTGACATTTCATGGCGTGTGGGCTAGTGCTTTCTGTAGGAGAGTGGAATTAGCCCTCAAGATTAAGGGCATACCCTATGAACATGTGGGAGAAGATTTACTCAACAAAAGCACATTTCTTCTCAAATACAACCCTGTTTATAAGAAGGTTCCTGTGCTTGTTCACAATGGAAAACCCGTTGCAGAGTCGCTTGTCATCCTTGAATACATCGATGAAACGTGGAAAAGTATCGGCCCTCCGCTTCTGCCTGAGGATCCCTTCAACCGGGCACAAGTTCGCTTTTGGATGAACTTTTTCCAGCAACAGGTGAGATAAAATGATGATCTAACCACTTTCTTATATATATATAAAGGGGATTATAGCGTAAGTTAGAAAAGAATATTTCACATGTGATGTATAATTCTGGATCGTTAAATTTTCATCAAATTTTAATATGTAGATATTTAATTTTTAACTTTTTGTAGTACACAAATGACATAGGTTTAAAAACTCTCCTTACTGGAATGTGATATACTGTAAGGTTTAAAAGAATATTATGAATTTGGAATGCTGTGGTTTCATTAGATTTTGTTCGATAAATGAATTTTATATAACTTAATTAATATATAAATTATGTTCAAAAACGCTCACTACTAATATGTGACAATTAATATACGTGTTTTTCTGAGAATCCTTATAATCGATCCATCATGTCATGAAATAGTGTCATGTTAGTGATTATTCTAGGTCTTATGGCTGGAACTTTTCTGGTGCAGTTGTTTGAGGACACGTTGTTGTTTGCAACCATAACCCCCACCCCAAACCCGCATCTCGTGCCTTGTCCTAGCCCAAGCCGCCGCCTGCCACCATAGCCTCCCCTGATCGGCCGATCCTCCCTTCTATTATGTCGACAGTCGACTAGTCCTTTTCTATCTCCCCAAGCCAGAGTCCATCTCGTCTTGTGCCTTGCCCTTGCCTAAGCCACCGCCTGCCATAAAGCCTCCCCCAAGCGGCCAATCCTTTCTTCCGTTTTGTCGACCATCGACCGTCGCCCCTCGACTAGTCCATTTTTGCCTTCCCAAGCCCGAGTTTGTCTCCCCAGATCCTCCCTTCTGTCAACCGTTGGCTGTTGCCCTTTCGGTCCAAGCGTCCAGCATCTTTATTAGCCTTAATAACCGGTAAGACTTATGTCTCTGTGGCTTAGTGGCTCTTTTCATTTTTCTTCTTTTTCTAGTCGAATTTCAGAGTTTGGAACTTATGGTATCTTGGCTGGTTTTTGTTTAAAACAGACATTGAATTATTGAATCAAAACTGTTGTGATGTGAAGAAACGTTTTAGCTAGTTTTTGTTTTAGTAGAGTAGAATTATATGCTGGTTTTTGTGATTATGAAAGAGGAAGGTTTGGTTGGTGAAAAACTATTATTCTCATTCATCAAGCATATACAATGAGTCTGTATACATACAGAGCACCGAAGAAAGAAAAGAAAGAAAGTGAAAAAGTTTGTTACGGGCTATAACTTAATCTCTAACTAACTAACAGCTTATTACATTCATCATGCATTGTAGAATGTGTACTTGCGTATTATTTTTCTATTTTATAAAAATTTGAATCTTTTCAGTCATGTTTTCGTTTCATCAAGATTCAAGTCTATTTCAATTTGCCTACCTTTGGTTTTTTTACTACACTCACTAGAAATGGAAATGAATTACCAATATAACTTATATAATATTATATGACAGTAAAAATAAAGAATGGAGGAAGAATAAATGGAGTGGATTACTCACATTCAAGAAATGGAGAAGGAGGAGAAAGGATTATAAAAAGATACTAATGCCTCTAAGAGTGACCAAGGTAGTCAAAAACCTCAACTTTCAGGTCCATCAGAGAAGAGAAAGAGAGTAGGTAAAAAAAACTTCAACTATATGGGATCACTTTAAAGTAGTTCCAAACAGTAATCTAGAAAGGGCTGCATGTAATTATTGTGGACATAATTATGCTTCAAGCACAAAAACATATGAGACAAAATCATTGTGGAACTATTTGGATAGGTGCAAAAAGTATCCATATTCTTTAATTAATGACGACAAGCAAAAAAGCATACACGCTTTTACTAAGAAGAGCACAACTGGTAATTCTGAGGATATTGCTTCCACTACTTAACAGAAGCTTAATCAGAAGGAGATTAGACATGAAATAACTTCATACTTCATTCTGGATGAGCTGCCGTTTAAGTGTGTGAATGGCAGAAGATTTCGATGGCTAATGAAGAAAGTCTTTCCCCATGTTAAGTTGCATTCAAGAATAACTATATAAAGAGATATTTACCAGTTATACTTGGATATTAAAAAGAAGCTGAAGAATGAGTTAAATATGTTTAGGGTGTCTCGAACAACTGATTGTTGGATATCTATTCAAAACATTGGCTATATGTGTCTAATTGCACATTAGATTGACAATCATTGGAAACTGCAGAAGAGGATCATAAGTTTTGTTCAAGTCCCTAGCCATAAAGTCGAGATGATAGATAAAGAGTTGATTGCTTGCTTGAATGAAAGGGGTATTACAAAAGTATTTTCGATCACGGTTGATAATGCTGCTTCCAATTCTGTTGCATTGACGAAAGTTAAGGAGCATCTTCTAGAAATAAGGCATGGTATTATGTTGAATAGGGAGATATTTCACATGAGATGTTGTGCTCACATCATAAATTTGATTTTTTACGACGGTTTGAAAGAATTGAGTGGCTTTAATACAAGTGTTCGTAATGCAATTAGGTATGTAAGATCCTCCTTAGAATGGCTTAAACATTTTAAGGAAGCTTGCAAATAAGCTAACATAGAGTCGAAAGCGTTACTTTGTTTAGATGTCGTGACTAGATGGAACTTTACCTACATGATACTAGTGGCTGCTTTGAAATTCAAGAATTTAGAAATTGATACAAATTACACTAGGTATTTTGAGGAAGAACAACTCGATGGCATGGTAATAAAAGGCCCTCCACAAAGCTCGGATTGGGATCGAGTTGAAGTTTTTGTTACGTTTCTTAAGAAGTTTTATGATCTCACCATGAAGTTTAATAGATCTTTGTATGTGACCGCAAACTTATTTTTTCAAGATATTCTTAATGTGTATAGTTTGTTGCAAGAATTAGCTCAAGAGCCACTACTATGTTAGGGAAAATGGCAGCAAATATACAATTAAAGTATGATAAGTATTGGGGAAAGATTGAGAAGATGAACTTGTTAATATTTGTGGCAATTGTTTTGGATCCAAAGTTCAAGATGGAGGTTTTAAAAACTAGATTTGCCTTCATCTGTAATGCTCCTCTTGCGGATAAAATGATAAAAATAGTTGAAACTATGCTGTGTTGTTTGTATAATTTTTACAAAGAAATGATGAGTCCTTCTCCTTCCCAAAGACAGGTTCCAATTCAAGGATCAAATGCAGCTACAAGCTCTTCAACTATTGTATCTTTGACATCTTCTATTATCCCGACAATGTGATCCTCATCATGGGTTAAACTAAGATCTCAATTGGATAAAAAAAATTGAAACCAATAATTTGGATTATTACTTGAATGATAGGTGTGAAAGATTGTCTGATGATCACGTTGACATATTAGGATGGTAGAAAAATAATGGAAGCAAATATAAAGTTGTTGCTCAAATTACAAAAGATGTGTTGGTAGTACAAATCTCTACAGTTGCATCTGAGTCTGCATTTTTTACTAGGGGTCGAATACTTGATCCATTTAGAAGTTCTTTGTCACCAAAGATGGTTGAGGCTTTGATTTGTTCAAAGAATTGACTGGTTTCTAAGGAGGAGGAGGAAGAGCCTATAACACTTACAGAATACATGGATGAAGTGCAAGGTTAGGAGGAATCTCTTGAAGTTACACCAGGTATTATATATATACATATCTTTTCAAACCTTATGACATATTGTCTTATGTTATATTTGTGTTGCATTCAACATTTATTGATTGAAAATATATTTTATTTTACTCTTAGGTGATAGATCTTGCATTACAAGTGCAAGAAAGTGATGATTGAGTTGAGCTGTTTGGAGTTAGAAATTGTTCTTGTGAAACAAGTTTGATTGTTTGTAGTTGATATTTCATTGTATTCATTAAAAGTATGTTTTAATTAGTTCTTATTATCTTTACATGACTTCTTTATTTGAATATTTGAGCTTATATTTTGATTTATGATAGAATTGTTAAGTTATGTTTTATTACTTTATTTTAATAAATTGCCCAACCCAATGAACCAGAACAACCCGTCATATCCACCCAAATTTTAATTGAGTATGTTGATTTTGTACATTGGGTTAATTGGGTGGGTTGAAATGAAAAAAATTTTCAACCCACCTAATCTTCATTAGATGGGTTGAAAAATATCAAAAATCTACCCAACCCACTCAATGAACACCCCTTTTGAGGAGTGTAAATACACAAATATTTTTAGAGGGAAAGATGGGAGAGGAAAATGAAGTAAAGCTTCATGGCATGTGGCCAAGCACTTACTGTAAGAGGGTGGAGCTAGCCCTTAGAGCCAAAGGCATAGCCTATAAGTATATATAAGAAGATTTAAGCAACAAGAGCAAGTTGCTACTCAAGTACAATCCAGTACACAAGAAAGTCCCTGTACTCGTTCACAGCGGAAAACCAATTGCCGAGTCGCATATCATCCTTGAATACATTGATGAAACCTGGAAGAACTCCCCTAAGCTTCTTCCTGAAGATCCTTATGATAGAGCTAAAGTAAGATTTTGGGCTAGTTTTATCGAGCAAGAGGTGAGACACTGTCCCTTTACTTTTGATCCAATCATACAATTTCCATTAAAATCTTGTATGTCATGTGATGGTATGTGGTAGAATAAAAAGTCATGATGATGAATAGAATTTCTTAACATTTGTAATCCAGACAATTATCGGGGGTATTCATCTAATCTAATCAGCATGTTTTACTTGAATTCACTCTACAATAAGTTGATTGGATCCGTTACTTTTGATAGATTTCAGGCATAGGCCTAAAAATAAAATTTTGAATTGATTTAAAAAAAAA
Source organism: Antiaris toxicaria (assembly GCA_035233585.1). Classification (NCBI taxonomy): domain Eukaryota; kingdom Viridiplantae; phylum Streptophyta; class Magnoliopsida; order Rosales; family Moraceae; genus Antiaris; species Antiaris toxicaria. The sequence goes on from CP141155.1 coordinate 9,260,455, forward strand.
ATAGTCTGACACAATAAATTCATTGCCACTTAATACACAAATGACAATAAAACTAAAATTCCACGCGTTTGTGGATTGTATTGGATCGGTTTAATCTTTTATTTGTAAGTTTCGAACACCCTTAGTAAGCACTAGCAAATTCTTGGCAATGTCGTTCCCTTACCTTTTAAAACTCTGTCGATGCAGTTGTTTGAGAGCTTGTGCCGAGTGATAGCAAGTGAAGGGGAAGCACAAGAAAAAGAGGTGAAGGAAATGATAGAGAAGCACAAAGTGTTTGAAGCAGGAACCAAGGAATTCTTCAAAGGAAATGGCTCCTTCACCAATGGAGAGGATTTGGTCCTACTAGACATTTTGACAGTTGCAACACTTGGCTTTTACCAAGTTCAAGAACAAGTGTTTGGTGCGAAGTTTTTGAATCCAGAAGAGACACCATTTCTTTTCTCATGGGTGTCAGCTTTGAATGACCACCTTTGGTGAAAGAGGGGTCCCCTCCACTTGAAAAGTTCGTAGGGCTCCTTCAGCTTATCAAACAGAACTAGATTTTTGAAATAATGTTTTTATAGTTCATAATCTGTTTGAAAATCTCTAATGGAAATAAGAATGCAATTGATTAAGGTTGATGTTCTGGATTCATGTCTAATGTAGAGATGCAGCATGCATAATACTAGAAACATGCTTGGGAATCTCATGTATAGATCTCACGAGCACGTATGCTTGTAATGTTACTACGGTATACAATAAATTGTTATAACACATGATAAATAATATATAAAACATTAGATATTGTAATAAGATGTATTATATATATTTTTTTATAAAATATATATGTAATAATAAAAATTAAAACTTTTATATTACAATTTTTGTTTACCTTTTTTATTTTTTTGGTTACTCCTTACTACAATATAGATGATAATTAAGTTAAAAAGTTTGGAAAACTAGGTAAATTTATTTTTTTAACAGTTGGCTTAGTTATCTTCCAATATTTGTTACGTGTGATAAATTTATTGACTTACACATTTCAATTAATGTTTTTGACAGCCTAATAAAACGTCTTTGTAAAAAGATATTAGTGACAATCAAACAAATGCAGAAAATGTTATCAAATTAAAAACGTACCACACATATTATATTTTATACAAATTATAAAGTTGATAACCAGATCAGATTATATAGTTGTTCAAAAGCTACTGAATGAGTATAAAGATTTTTAATAAAATAGAGAGAATAATCAGGACCAAAAAAAAAAAACAGCAAAAAGATGGTAAGAGAAAAAGAAAAAACCAGAAGGGGGCATATACCATCTATGAAAGAAAGTAACGAAACAATAACGATTTTTTAAACAACGGGCCTAAAATGTTTCATTGTAGCAACCATAAATCCAAAAGCAAAAATAAGAGAAAGAATGAAGCAAACAACAGCAAGAAAGCAAAATCATACAAAGCGGGTTGGGGTGGGGATAATATGACTCAAAAACCAGTACAAGAACTCAGACGCAATAAAAAAACATAAAAATAGATTCATTCAATCAATAAGGAAGACAAAAAATCTATAACAAGAGTAAACCTTAGTTACAAAATTAGAATGCAATTTCGTAAAAACATCCAACAAGGGTAGCAAGGGAAAAATAGTCCAGCATATATAGTAAATTTTCTTCTTTTTAGTATGTTGTATAATTAAAAATGATCTGTTTATGGAAAATATGTTTGTCAATAAAATAGAAGAGATAGATTCGAAAATAGAGGTAAGGAAAAGACAACAAAAGTATGGTAGAGTTTTCTGATCAGATCACTAAAAACCCAGGAGCAAAGGAGTTTAAGAATATAAGGCTAAAGGGCATGTAAATAAAACCGTACAGACAGCCGTGAAAAGACTGGAAAACCAACACCACAAACCAAAACCACCAAGGTAACAACCAAATCAGCCAAAAAATCAAATGGCACCCACATAAAATCACCCCAAAGGGGCAACAGGGGTAATCCTATTGTTCTATGTGCAGCAAATATATATAATAAATCTCTCATTCTCTTGAGCATGTTATAATAATGTAATAAAAAAAATGGTTTGTTATGAAAAATTTGTTCATCAATAAAACTTCAAAAAGAGAAATAAACATAAACGAGAAGAACATCTATAAAAAATCGAAACAAATTGTAATTTATCTATAGTAATTTTTGGACAAACTATATAAACCTCAACATGTTAAATAACGTGTGATCATCATTGCCAACCAAAAACAAAAGCTTAAAACTAAAGAAAAGAAAAAGAGTATTATAGGCAAATGATCAAAAAAAAAACTGAACAGCTTAAAACCAAACTTAATTACAAACATGATGAACAAACAAAAACAATAATATAAACTTAGTGATGTATTGTGGAATAATTAAATCATCAATAATAGATTTTGTAAATTTCATTTTTTTTCTTTTCGTAATTTTTTTTTTCCAACCCATGCTATATTTTCAATGCAAAGCAAAACCAAACACTAATAAAAGACATAATAAACAAATAACATATATATAGCTAGAATTCACTAATCAAAACAAAGAAGAAAGTGCAAATTTAGTATAATCATGTTTTGAACAGAATAGGTGCAAAACAAACAACAGGTATTTATTAATAACAATATCACAAAGATACAAGAGAAAAATAATATACAAAACATTTAGGACTTGTTTGCTTCATTAACTTAAACGCAACTTTCTGGTTTCAATTTTGTTTTTTTTCTGAAAAGTCAATAAAAATTATAAGTAAGTCAACTAATTTGAACTTAAAATTTTATTTCATTGAATTTGACTCATACACTAAACAAGCCCTTAATGGTGCGTAGGTTAGTTAAAAGCAATCTTGTAAGTTCTAACAAAAGCAACACAGAAGATGAATTAACAGAATGAGGAATAGGAGATGCAGGTATAGGAATAGGAGGGTAAATGAATTAACAGAATGAGGAAAACACAGAATTAACTGCGCAGAGAAAACTATTCAAACAACCAACATTTATAGGTAAAAATCAAAGAGATGAAACAAAGCAATAAGAAAGCAATAAAATTAGACACGTAATCTAATATAGGTTCTGGAAACTGATAATATCAAAGGGGGTTTTTTATTTTTTATATTTTTCATTTTTCAATCAAGATAAATTAGATAGTATAATAAAAAGGAAGGAGAAAAAATAACAAAAAGGCATTTTTTCTATCCTTGACTTAGCAAATAGAAAAAACAAAGTAAAAAAGGAAAATAAAACAATTCGAAAAGCTATAATCATCTCAGCCAACTTTTTTCTGTCTCTTTGTTTCTTCTTCCGTTTTTTTTTTTTTTTTTAATGCCTAACAAGCAAAATTATCAACTGAGCATTTAATGTTCCCGTAAGAGAAAAACACAAATCACCAATCCAAGAGACAAATCAACAAAATAAGATGTACAAATCATCATCAACATCATGTATACGAAACCAAAAAATCTCAATTTAGTCCAAACAATTTCATGAATATTGATGTTCAGATTAAAATAAAAATCATAAAATCAAAAATGAATTAACTCACTTATATAATCCATATCGTGGTATTTTCATCTACATTCACGCACATAGATAAATAGCTCTGTTCATGTCAAAAAAACCAAAAAAAAAAAAAAAAACGAAACAACATAACCAGGATAAAATCCCCTAGCTAAATATAAATTAATCCAAAAAATTAAAAAAATCCAAAATCCACATTATATACCAAAAACGGGGTAAAAAAGAAAAACTGTATATTAACACAAAAAAAGAGGGGAGGGGAGGGGTGGGGTGGGGTGGGGTGGGGTGGGGTTTAAGTGAAGGGGAAAACAAGTAAACGACTTATAAAGTCAAATAAAAAATAAAAAATAAAAACAAAAACCAAAAAAGAGAGAGAGAGAGAGAGATAGAGAGAAACAGACAGAAAATCAAAGGGGAAAACCAAAAAAATGAAAAAAAAAAAAAAAAAACACGGAATATCAAAGGAGAAAAAAATAACCGGACTTACCAAAGGCAGCGCCAAAACGAAGAAACAAGGGGGAAGGAAAAAAAAAATTACACAAAAAGTAAGAAAACTCCGTCTCAAGAGAAAGAGAGGAAAACAAATTTAAAGAAGAAGGCTAGGGTCTTCCATCCAAGCAAAGAGACAAAGACAATATGTCACGTCTCAAAACCCGAGACAGCGACAGGTGTCACTTTCCAAAAAATCGGGATAGTGACAGATATTAAATTTTAAAAGAATAAAAGAAAGGAACGCTCAGATTCCTAAGTCTATCAGTTTTTATATCTTACCCTTTACCGACTCTTTAAACGTGTTTACAAATTATGCTTACATATTCTAACTTTAATTAATATTTGTATTTCTCTTTTTATCGCAATATCAGGTGGTGAGGTACCCATATCCCACAGATGCATACTTGGATAAAATAAAATAACTGAAATTGCAAGAAAATAAAGTTTAGAATTTACAGTCCCGGAATGCTCTTATACATACGTTGTCCTAATGTACAGGTCACTACTTCAAGTCCTAGATCTTGTCGATCTTGTCGTCCACGAACAGTTCCATGTCACCTGTATTCTCTAATCAGCTTTCTCTCCTGGGGGTTTACCAGTTTTAAAACAATGAGCGAAAGGCCCAGTAGGATATTCTTTAAAAAAATTTAATTCAACATTTGAATTTAACAATCATACTAAATATGTCAATGCAGTACCGAATCATAAACGTGGAATCGTGATTATGCAAATTGTGTCCCTATATACATCTAGTTCGTGTACGGTCCGTATGAGCCTCCCTCACCATGCCGAAGCATAATGAGTGATCCTCGATCGAGATGTGCACTCTTCGCACGTTTGTGCTGGCTCCCGGTATACTTTAACACCAAATCCAACTTTCAACATTTCTCGTGAACATATGATTCACATACTAAAAATATACCGTATTGTTTTTCAAAAAAATCCGTAACCAGATATTTTTCCTTTAATTTCCGAAATCGTGATATTTTCTAAAATCACGTAAATTTCAAAGCTTTATGAACACATTTTCTTCAAAAGATTTTTGACCAAATCATTAAAACAAAATTGGCTATCAAGAAAGGGTAAGATATCCTACCTCGTCAGCAATTTGACCTACAGTCAATTTCTCGCACGAATTCCAAGATAGTCTTTCTTTCTGAATTCGATCAACGAGTACCTAAAACAAAAAACACAGATAATTTAATTATCTGTCCAAGAATTCCGTAATCGAATTACGGTAAACTCAACTAATTAGTATGCCATTGAATTTTTTCTATTTAAAATGATACTTTATTTTAACACCGTAATTTTAAAGTAGCAATTTTAACACAAATAACCAAAAATATAGATATATATTTTTAAAAATTTCGACATGACCTGCCCTAAAAATAAGCTTCCCCAAAAGCTCCAAAATGCTTAACCTGCAGAAAAATTTTTCAATTCCCAGAACAATTCAAAATACAAATTTCAAATCAATTAAAAATTTAAAATCTAAAATCATTATTATTACTTATTATTATTATTACTTACTATTAATATTATTCTTATATATATACATAAACACACGCACACAGTTACACATATATATATACATATACACACTTTTTTTTTTTGTTTTCTTTTTGCTGGTGAAGGAAGGCCGGCCGGAAGAAAAAAAAAACTCACGGCGGCAGGGGGGGGATGGCGGCTGACGTCGGGCACGGCGGTCGGCAGCGCGGCGAGGGACAGCCGGCGAGGTGAGGACGAACGGCGAGGCGCGGACGGCGGTGAGGCACGGCTTGGTCGGGTTCGGCGGGACGGGAAAGAATTAGCTCCGGCTCGGTCTACTTCTGTGACGGCGACTCACGGCGTCGACCGGCGATCGGCGTCGGGCGGTGGCGAGGAAGGCGGCCGCGGCTTCCGATGGAGTTCGGCCGAAGGAAAGAAGAAAAAGAAGGAACGAAAAAAAAAAGAGATGGGGAGGGGGAGAGATTCGGCGAGGGAAGAGAAAGAAGAAAAGGAAAAGAGAAAAGAAAATATGAATTAATGGGAGTGAGGGAGAGAGACGCGGGAAACAGAAGAAGAAAAAGAAAAGGAGAAGAAAGAAAAGAAAAAAAACAAAAGGGTGAGAGGGGGATTAATTCGGTGGAGGGAGACAGAGAAAATACAGAGAAAGTGAGGAAGAAGAGTGAAAAATAAAGGAAAAGAGAGAGAGCGAGGTCGGTGGAAAAAAAAACAGAGAGAGGGAGTGAGGCGGTGGGTTGGTGAAGAAGAAAGAAAAAGAAAAAAAAAATGAGGGGGGGGGGAAAAACTCCGGAAGAATCCGGAAAGAAAGAAAAAAAAGAAAAATAAATAAATGAAAAAAATATCTAATAAATTTTGATTAGGTAAAAATTGTTAAAATTTTAAAATTGATAAGAAATGTTTTAAATATTCTCAAATTAATGATTAATATACCAAAAATTTAAAATTGAATCCTCGTAATAAAAATGAAAAAAATTTTATTCGCACACTAACAAATTGAGTTTGTACATTCACGTGTGAAATTTTAAGTTCAAAAATTTCGTAACGTGACACAATACAAGGAACAAAAAAGGCCAAAAAATAAAAAAGAGAAGCATGAGACAAATCTGAAAACAGAGGTAAGGGAAAGACAACAAGCGTGAGGTCAGGTTTTCCAATTAAGGATCCGTTTGGATGAGCGGTTTTTTTTTTTTTTAGAAAATAGAAAATTTTTAGATATAAAATATAAAAAGTTATTTGAAATTTTTTTTAAAAGTGAAAAATTATTTGAGTAAGTGAAAATTTTTTTTTTTATCTAGAGAGCTCTTTTTTCATTTTTCAAAAATAAAAAATTTTAGATGTTCTGATATGAAAATTTAAGAAAGACCATTTTTCTTACCCTCTGTCTGTTTGACACCTCCAAATTTGAAAAATGAAAAATTTTTCATTTCAAGAAAAATAAACCTTCTTAAATTTTTGTATCTGAACATCTAAAATTTTTCATTTCTGAAAAATAGAAAAAAAAGCTCTCTAAAAACAAAAAGTTTTCACCCACCCAAACAACTTTTCACTTTTAAAAAAAATTCCAAACAAATTTTTATTTTTCATATCTAAAAATTTTTCATTTTCCAAAAACAAACCTCTCATTCAAACAAACCCTTAGAATAGAAAATTTTTCATTTTTCAAATTTAAATGCTGTAAACTGAGGGTAAATGTCCAAAACCCCAGAAAAACAAAATAGTCAAAAAGATGAAAAGACTAAAGGACAGGTAAATAAAACCACACGAAGGGCAGCAAAATTACTGCAAAACCGACACTACAAATCAGACCCAATAACAACCTCAAGGGTAGATCCGTAATAATGATCCTCTTGGCCAGTGAAAGGACCAAAACACCCACGGTAACAGTCAAAATCAACTACAATATTAAAGGACATCCACGTATAATCACCCCTAAAATGTAACAGGAAAGATTTTAGTGTACTATGCATGGTGAATCTCCCTCCACCTTAGTATTGTCCAATAATGGTGTGAAATTCATCTATTATTAACAATACTATTTAACATTGTTCTACTTGACCCACTTTCATGCCAAATAACGTGACAAATGACCTGTGATTTTTTTTTAATAACCGTGACGTCTAAGATTTTGTCTTAACTAATATTGACCTCTGAATTTTCAATTGACAAAATATATTTTTCTTGGTAAAGAAGTTAAAAATTAAAAAAGAAATCCAACTATTCAACTTAACCCATCACTTGATACAAAAAATTTGGTAAATTACATGTAATATATATTATCCATGTGAACAAGCCGACAAACATCTCGCATGAAGGTAAATGGTTCTTCCTCTAACAGAACAATTGGGAACTGAATCATTACTCATAGTCTTATAAATCCCAACCTAATCTTGTTAAGATATTTGGAGGAAGCTTTATTTAGTAGAAAAAAAACAAACAGAAACAGCACTATAAGAGTAACGCGTCCATTCAACTGATTATCTCAAGTAAAACTAGTTCCACAATTATACTAAGAAACACCTCACCAAAGTAATGGTTTTAAAATTCTTCACAATCATTTAAGTGAGAAAAACAAAAAATAAAAATAAAAAGGCCAAAATTTCTTTCAATGAAATCAAAATTTAACAGCAAAGCCTCTCAATGACATCTTAGCTCTTTGAAGCCTGCTTTTCTTTTGCCTTTTGAATCTTTAAAACCTTCTTCACAATCTTCTGTTCTTCAACCAAAAACGCTCGGATAATCCTGCCAGACCGCAGGTTTCAAAACACAAAGGATTGACTTAGCAACAGAAGAAATGAAACAAACAATTCTCAAGAAAGAAGCTAACTATCAAATAATTTGTTTTGTCAAAACAAACAGACCAAATCGAGCAGGATGAACTCCCTAAAACTAAAATTCATTAAAACAAACCTTTCTCTGACAGCTCCACCAGACAAAACACCACCATATGTGCGGTTTACAGTCCTCCTGTTCCGAGATAGTCTAGACCTCTTGTATTCAGCAGGTCTCAAATGAGGAATCTGCAGGTAACGATAACTAATTAACAACCAAAGACATAGGCTCTAAAACTAAAATTTTAGAAGTGGAACGCCACATTCCAGAATAAAGATAAACATGCTTGTTGGCTTGTTGCAAACAAGAACATAACATCTCAAGACCAATCTCTATTCAACGAATAGAATACCAAAAGAAAAAAACCAACAACAGCAACCAACTTGGAATCTGAGAACCCTAAAAAGAACAAAAGATTTCATCTCCTCCTCGTGGTACATAGAGAACATAAAATGATAGAGAACTACTAAATGATGAAAGTACTTCATCCCTAATCCTTTCTAATTCGCAGGATGCAACGAGAGACAAAGAAGCTCAACTAGAAGGAATTGATGGAGATATTTTGCGCTATATATGGTAATCTCTTCTAATATCTGAATTATATATGGAACTTAATATTACACCTCACAGATTTGTTAAAATCTCAAATCAAAGAACAAAAAGAGACTCGTTAAGGTTAATCTCTTAATCATTTCCCAGTGAACGTATTCGTGATTAGATGATTTTATCAATTTCAACATTCACTTCATGGAGTAAGAGAAGATCTATAACTCAGCACGCAACATGAGAAACAAAATCTTAAATTTTGGTCGTTCTTCTCAAAATCAAATTGTAGCAAAAGAAGAACAACAAAAACGAAATCATATGCACTTGCAAATAAAATTACATTTAAGAAACATACAACACAAAGCCACAATTACACATGCTTATGCTGAAACAAAATCAAGATGCAAATGACAACCCACTTGTAGTACAAGCGCATAAAATTGATATCGAAAGAGATTGAAGAAAACATACCCCTTGGATTCTCTTTCCAGTAACAGGGCATTTGGGTCCACTTGCCCTCTTCTTAGTTGTTTGGTAAACAAGCTTCCCACCTATTAACCAACACAGACAAGAAAAGAAAAAAATAAGGGCATCGAAATCCTAAAAATAAAGAGAGAGAGAGAAACAAATTATCATCATTTGTCAACTGAAAAATAAGGGCATTGAAACACACAAAAAACAGTTGTATATTTGTAAATTGTAATCCATTTCTGAGCACATTTCTATAAATATAAACATAACTAAAAAACTAGAAAATAATTCATAGGCCAAAAATTCAAATCTAGAATCCATATAAGAAAATCAATAAGTCCAATAATAAGCTGACATAAAAACGATGAAAATAACTGAAATTGGGAAACTCAGCTAAAATAAGAGGTAGATCTGAAAAATGAATTCTTAATAATAATAATAATAATATCAAATATTTAAACAAGCTTAAAAAAACTGAATCTTGAATCGAAAAAGGTTGGAGAAGTACCAGGGGTTTTGACGATTCGGTGCTGGTTCGACTTGGTGGCGTAGCTATGGCGCTTCCGGTAGGTGAGCCTCTGGACCATCTTCACGTTTCTTTGTCCTCTTTCTTTCTCTCTCTCTCTCTCTCTCTCTCTCTCTAAGAGGATGAAGAAGAAGAAGAAGAAGAAGAAGAGCAGGAGGGATTTTTTGTTTGGGGGAGTGGGAAAGTTAAAAGCCCTAGACGATGCCCTAGATCCCACGGCTATCACGTGTTCTCTTTTGACGGTCAGGATTCTTTCTCTTTGTACTGTGTTTGTGTGCCGAGTTATTTCGATTTTGACCTTAAAACTATGGCTGCTCTCTCACCAAATATAAAAGGTTATAATTCATCCCTTTAATCGAAAAATAAAAATAAAAATAAAAATAAAAAATCATACCTCAGTTTATTAAAAAATCCTACATCTGGCACTCATGTTACGAATTCGTGAAAATTACAGAGTTAGTCCCCTCTCCTCAACAACCAAAGGCACAATTAGCCCTTTTTTAGATTATGGTGGACGATTAGAGTCAATTTTGAAAAGTTTTAAAGATTAGAGATAAATTAAGTTGAATTTTGAAAATATGCGTTCGGTGAAAAGGTATAAAAATTTAAATTGTGTTTGAATAAAAGATAACAACATGATAGAGATTAGATTAAGATGGACGATTAGGGTCAGTTTTGAAAAGTTTTAAAGATAGAGTTTTAAATATTAGATATAAGTTAAGTTGAATTTTGAAAATATACATTTAGTAAAAAAAGTATAAAAATTTAAATTATATTTGAATAAAAGATAACAACATGAATCTTATTTCATTTTTTTTTAATTATATACAATTAAAAAAATCTATTTTCACTTAAAATAGTAAAATTATAAGTTTTTAAAATTTGAGTTTTTGACAATAAGAAAGAGATATTTGGAAAAATAGTAGTGAAATTGGAGGAAAAAAAATAAAAATGAAAATTTGAAATATCTTTTGGAAATGTGGCCCAAAAGGGCACTTAATTCCATCAATTTTGATCATTGTGTAATTTTAGGGCATGTTTCAGAGAAATTCTAGAGATATGTTTTGAAGATTAGAGAAAAGTGAGTTTTGAAAATTGTGTTTAGAGAAAAAAAAATATTTATAGTGCAAAAGTGTAAAATCTTAAAAATTTATTCAGAAAAAAATTATCAATATGGATCTTATTTTGTTCCTATCAAATTTAAAAAAAATATATCTTATTTGGATTTTTATATATAAGGATATAGATTTTTAAAATTTAAGTTTAGTGTAAATTTTTTAAAATATAAATAGTACAAAATGATTATGCGCTAAAAAAAAGTACAAAAAAAGTCCAAAAGATGTTTTAAAAACGTCCTCAAACACCCCTTTAGGTGTCGTTCGGCAAAAAAATTACGTTTTAATTTTACTCAAATGCAATATAATTTTACACTAAACACAAATTTTTCAACAGTGCTACGAAAATAATTATTATTCAAAAGTTTTTTAAAACAATCACATCAACTTTTCAACTCCACTATTTATCTCTACTTTTATCAATCACATCAACTTTTCAACTCTAAAATACTTTTCATCTAAATACACATTTCATTCAAATACAAAATAAATACTTTTCAACCAATTACAATATTCAAAAAACAAATTTCATTCAAATACAATCAAAATGTAATACGTTTACCAAACGCCGCTTTAGTCTCCAAACATTTTACCTTTTAATTAAACCGCGCTCTGAAATTTATTTTTTAATCTTTTAGTAGTTTAGCAATGAATCTATATTAACAAAACTAATCATGTAATCATTATGTGATAACTTAAAATTTTACAAAAATAGTTCCATTAACAGCAAAGCTGTCACGTCCCAAAACCCGGGACAGCGACAGGTGTCACTTCCCAAAAATCCAGGATAGTGAAGGATATAAAATTTTAAAAGAATAAATGAAGGGAAAGCTCAGATTCCTAAGTCTGTCAGTTTTTACATCTTACCCTTTACCAACTCTTTAAACTTGTTTATAAATTATGCTTGTATATTTTAAATTAATTAATATTTGCATTTCTATTTTATCGCAATATCAAGTGGTGAGGTACCCATATCCTACAGATGCATACTTGGATAAAATAAAATAAGTGAAATTGTAAAAGTAAAGTTTAGAATTTATAGTCCCGGAATGCTCTTATACATACTTTGTCCTAAAGTACAGATCACTACTTCAAGTCTTTAGACCTTGTCGTCCGCGGACAGTTCCACGTCACCTGTATCTTCTAATCACCTTTATCTCCTAGGGGTTTACCAGTTTTAAAACAGTGAGCGAAAGGCCCAGTAGGATATTCTTTAAAAAAAATATTTCAACATTTGAATTTAACCATCATACTAAGTATGTCAATACAGTACCGAATTATAAACGTAGAATCGTGATTATGCAAATTGTGTCCCTACATACATCTAGTTCGTGTACGGTCCGTATGAGCCTCCCTCACCATGCCGAAGCATAATGAGTGATCCTCGATTGAGATGTGCACTCTTCGCACGTGTGTGCTGGCTCCCGGTATACTTTAACACCAAATCCAACTTTCAACATTTCATATGAACATATGATTCACATAATAAAAATATACCGTATTGTTTTTCAAAAAAATCCGTAACCGGATATTTTTCCTTTAATTTCTGAAATCGTGATATTTTCTAAATCACGCAAATTTCAAAGCTTTATAAACACATTTTCTTTAAATGATTTTTGGCCAAATCATTAAAACAAAATTGACTACAAAGAAAGGGTAAGATATCCTACCTCGTCAGCAATTTGACCTACGATCAATTTCTCGCACGAATTCCAAGATAGTCTTTCTTTCTGAATTCGATCTACGAGTACCTAAAACAAGAAACACAGATAATTTAATTATCTGTTCAGGAATTCCGTAATCAAATTACGGTAAACTCAACTAATTAGTATGCCATTGAATTTTTAAAATTTAGAATGATACTTTATTTTAATACCGTAATTTTAAAATAGCAATTTTAATACAAATATCCAAAATATATATATATTTTTAAAAATTTCGGCATGAGCTCTCCTAAATATAGGCTTCCCCAAAAGCTCCAAAAACAGAAAAATTTTCCAATTCCCAGAACAGTTCAAAATACAAATTTCAAATCAAATTAAATTGAAAATCTAAAAATCATTATTATTATCATTATTATTATTATTATTATTACTTATTATTATTATTATTATTATTATTATTATTACTTGTTATATAAACACACGCACACAGATATACATAATATATATATACATATACAACAATTTTTTTTTCTTTTTTTGCTGATGGAGGACGGCCGGCCGGAAAAAAAAACTCACGGCGGCGGCTGGTGGCGTTGAGCACGGCGGTCGGCAGCGTGGCGAGGAGCAACCGGCGAGGCACGGGGATGAGGAAGGCGGCGAAGGCCCGGGACTGCTCGGGTCCGGCGTGGCGGCGGCTGGCCATGGTGTTCGGCGTGGCTTCGGTTGGTGAACGGCGGCGAGGGCGTGGGCTAGTGGTTGGCCTCAATTGGCGATCGGCGGGTGGGGAGTTTTGCTAGGCTCGATCGGTGTCGGGTGGTGGCGAGGAAGGCGGGGCGCGGCTGGTTCAGGTTCGGCAGCTTGGCGGCGACGGTCGATCGACTGTGGCGTCGCGAGGAGCTCGGTTGGGCGGCGTTCGGCTAGCTCGGTGGTGGCTGGGTCCCGTGGAGGAGGGAGGACCGGCGTGGGAGAAGTGAGGTGGGTGGCTGGTTCGGGTGACGTTCTTCGGGCTTCCGGTGGAGTTCAGCCGAAATAAAAAAAAAACGAAAGAAGAGGAGAAAGAAAAAGAGAGACGGGGAGGAGAGGAGAGAATCGGCGAGGGGAAGAAGATGAAGAGAAAAGAAAAGGAAGAAATAAAGAGCGTGAGGGAGAGAGGCGTGAGAGAGTGTGTCGAGCGTAAGAAGAAGAAGAAGAAAAGGAAAAGAAGAAAAAAATAAAACAAGGGTGAGAGAGGGAGAAAGACAATCGGTGAGGGGGGGAGAAGCTTTAAAAAAAAAAGAGAGAGAGCAGGGGGAGATGGGAAGCTGGCGAGGGAGAAGAAAAACAAAGAAACAGGGGTGAGAGCTCGGCGAAGAAAAGAAAAAATAACAGAGGGAGAGTGAGGCGGTGGGAAGAGGAGTGAAAAATAAAAGAAAAGAGAGGGAGGGAAGTCGGTGATGAAAAAAAAAACAGAGAGAGAGAAGAGAGATTCCGGAATAATCTGGAAAGAGAAAAGAAAGCAAATAAATAAATAAATAAATAATAATATTTGTTAAATTTTGTTGGGTAAAAATTGTTAAAATTTTAAAATTGGTAAAAATATTTCAAATGTCCTTAAATTAATATTTAATACTCAAAAATTTAAAATTTAATTCCCATGATAATAAGAAAAATTTTATTGATACACTAACAAATTAAGTTTATGCATTCACGTGTGAAATTTTAAATTCAAAAATTTTGCAGCGTGACAAAAGCGTTCGCTTCACTACTGATAGAAGCTCTCAAAAATCCTTCAACAAATTTAATGTCAGGATCAAAAGTACTAAAATAAAAGTTCATGCTGTAATATGTCAAAATAAACACAAATTAAATGACATACTACTCATAGATTAGGCATTAACGGTATTAATAATCCTAAAAATTTTAACAAAATTAACAAATGTGATCCTCACATGTTTAGTTTAAAGGTTTATTTCATACAAATCATGCCTAAATAAATTCGATTTTTTAAAATAAAAGTTTTGCTTTCGATACACGAGTTAATTAACCAACATGCATGTGACTATTAAAGTCTAATCGAAATTGTTTCATTATCTTGATATGTATAAAGCATACTTAAAAAAAATGAAAGGGTTTTTTTTTTTTTTTAAAGGTTAATAGCTCTAAAGGTCTTCAAATTTTTAATTAGGTGACTATTTGATTTTTGATTTTTTTTAGTAAGATCTCTGTACTCTTAAAAAATACAAAGTTAATCATTTTTATTAACAAATATTAAAAGCTTGACGGAAGCCTAGATTTGATTTTAAATTTTAGTTAATTTTATTAAATTATCCTTAATAAAATTATTAAAAAATAAGCAAAAAAAATTCGGTAAAAACAAAAACAAAAAATAGGAGTGATTGTAGCAGGAATCTTAAAATAGTACCTATAATAGGTATTTTTTTTTGAACTGTTTAGATGTACTTGAATAGTTGAAATTTGCTTATTTATAATAGTTATGGTTGAGATTTTCTTATTTATAATAGTTACAGTACACCCTAATATATAATAAAATGAAATAAAAAATAAAAAAAATCTGAAAAATTAATTAAAAAATTTAAAAATCCCCCATCCCCCGTTTGGCTGACTGTAGCCCACCCCCCCTAACAAAAAAAAAACTTTGTGATCGAAGGTCCCCCTGCCGTTGACCACAACCCCCTCGACCATGTGACCCTCCGTCATCCCTCCCAAACACCCAAACACACCACTCCCCCCCTCCTATTGGTGGTGAATTTGGGTAAGTGTGGTTTTTTTTTTTTTAATTTTTATTTCTTGAATTTGTTTAAATTTTTTAGTCTATAATTCTATGAGATATGGTGCATTATAATAAATAAATCTCAACCGTTCAATTATATTTGAATGGTTTAAAAAAACAAAAACCTACCATAAGTATTATTTTGAGGTTCTTACAATAGCCATTCCCTAAAAAAAAAAACCATAACCATAACCCAGGCCTATAGTCCCCCTAGCACAGTCGCCTTGAATCCAACCAACGAGTTTTGCCCCCCACCCTATGGTGAATGCAACTCAGGCAATGAAGAGAAAGAAACACGATGACGATCTATTCACTAGGTTATTGCTGGTCATGATTTGCTCGCAAGACTACCACCAGTTGCGATCTTCTCGCGAGGCTAGAGAAGCGGGTGTAAGGGCTCAACTAGGTCTTCCAAGTTGTTAGAGCCTTGAATTTCTCTCAAACATTTTGACAATTTAGGACCTTAGGACTCAATCATCACCACAGCTATTGCTGTCATGGTGTCGCTAAGAAAGTGGCAATGATCGGTGACTATTCGATTGATGTCAATGAAGAAGAAGAAAAGGAAGAAGAGGACATAGAAAATTTTGTGTCGTTTTTCATCGGCAAGGAAACTTGTCCAAAAGAATGATACTTGCAACCATAATTGTAGAAAAGGGTGAAAAATATGAGTTTTTGGTTTTTTTTTTTTTTTTTTTAGGGTTCGTTTGGATCATTAGTTTGAACTAGAAAATTTAAATTAAGTTTGGAATGAGTTGAACTATAAAATGAACTTTATATTTGGTGCTTAAATTTGAACTAAAAAATTTCATATTGAGCTAAAAGTGTTTAAATGATAAAAATTGGGTTTGGACTTATATTGAAAATTGTTTTTTTTTTTTTAACTTTTTCATGTGACTAGTATAATTTCTTTTTTTTTTTTTTTTGCATAAGAGAAAATTTATGAATAGTACTTTTGAGTCTAAAATATTATGCAAGTCATGGATTAAAAAATTTTAAATGGACTAACAAACCTATGATCTAAACAAACCCTTAATGTTTATCACTCTAATTTTTCATTTTAATTATTATTTTTTAAAATATATTATATTCTTTTACCAAAACACCCTCTAATTGAAGGCATGGGGAGCTCATGTACACTAAAACCCTCTAATTACCTCTAATTACGTCTCTTTTTACACCATTTTTTTTTTAAGTTTAGGGACTTTTTTTACAAAAAATAAAAATAAAAATAAAAATAAAAAGTTTAAGAGCTAAACGATTACTTTTGAGTTTTAACATTTTTTTGTATGAAATGACCAAATTTAAAACTTGTTGATGGATTGAAGCACTATTTAAAATATTTTAAAATTAAATTATCTAAATAAAATAAAGGATAAAATTTGGAGACCAAAATTAGAATTATTTTGAGATGAGAAAAGCTACGATATAAATTCCAATCTTAAATTTTGATTATTAATCCATGTGATAGTGTCATTATTTCATTAGTAAATACAATTTTTTAATTTTAATCTAATATTTAAAAATTGGCATTAGGGTAGTGTGGGTAAATTTAGACAATACCGGTAGCGTTTGGTATCGTTTTTGAAATCTGTTATGTTTTCAAAAAAACTGAAAATGAAATCGTTTTGAAAACTGTTCTGAGATTGTTTCTGAAACTGTGTTTGGTTATATTTTTTGAGTGTATGTTTTCAAAAAATAATTCTAAAACTGTGTTTGGTTATATTTTTGAAAACCATCCATTTTATAAGTAGTTTATGAAAATATATTTATGTTTAATTTTAAAAAAAATTATTATGAATACCAAAAATTAAAAATTAATAAAAATTTTTATTAAAAAATTAATTAAAAATTAATAATCATAATATTTAAATATTTACTATATCAATTAAAACATAATTAACCATTATATTTAGTTACAAATACATTACAAAATAATTCTTAATAGTAAAAATAACATTTAACTAAGAAATTACAAATTCTAATTATCATAACAATTAGGATACATATTGTTCCCACATTGCTTGTGTGATTTGGTCTCTGAATTGACTCATACGTTGTCGGTCTCTATTAGTGGAACCAACATCAAAAGATGGTTCAGATTCATGGTAATTTGTATGCTAGTGATTTCCTCGTCGCCTCTCAATATCTTCTACAGACTCGTCAACGTCATAATCTCTAAACAAATCATTATTTGCATCATACATCTTAATACAATTATGAATAACACAACATGCAATTACTATCTGGACTTGTTTATGCAAAGGAAAGTTGGACATATTCTTCAAAATACCAAATCGTGCTTTAAGAACACCAAAACACATTTCTATGCAATTGCGTAATGACGAATGCCTATAATTGAATAGTTCAATAGGTCCAGTTGGTTGTCCATTATTTCTAAATTCTGATAGATGGTACCTTTGACCCCGGTACGGTGCAAGGAATCCTGACATATTATTATATCCAGAGTCAACAACATAATATTTAGGCAATGGTGGCCTAATAAATCTGTTATCTTGATCTTGTAATGCATGTACTAATACTCTAGAGTCTACAGCTGAACCTTCCCATCCACTATAAACATAGGTAAATCTCATATCGAAACTGCATACTGTCATTATATTCTGAGTGCAAGTATGTCTTCTTCCCCGATAAACTCTTTGCTCAGCCGCTAGGACAATAGCCATCACATGTGTGCCATCAATAGCTCCAATACAGTCTTTACACAAGTAAAGAACCTAAACTTTATTAAACCCTATTATGAAAGTAAAAACCACCTATTTTAAATATTAAAAATAATGCGAGTTATACCTTAAACCACGGCCAATACTTTTCGCTATTTTGAATCTCCGGAGGTACGATGTTTGGGTCTGGTTGGCGGATAAATTCTGGGGCCAATGCACAAATTGCATAAAGAACACTATCGAAATGTCTACTCACTGTTTCTCCAGAATGAAAAAATCTATCTTGTATTACTCTATTTCGATCAGAATGACCAATAATCTTCAAAAACATCATCAACCGTTCCTCCACTGATAGTCGACTCCTAGGTAATAATTGACGTTCTTCAAGTAGCCGAGCTAATGCAAAAAAAGGTTCTTTATACATACAAAATATTTTATAGAACACTTCAGGATGCCCTTCCAACATATTTAATACATATTGTCATTCTGTTAGCTCATCATTATATCGAGGTTGCTTAGTAATAGTTGGTATAAGATCTAATAATAATTGTAATATCTCTTCCTCATCGTCAGATGACTCAAATGACTCAAAAAAAGCCAACTCTTCATCAGTATCTGAACCATTTGATTCCATAATACCCTACACAAGATAATCAAACCAATTCATATCCATTTACCACCAATAATAATAGCACAATGAAACAAATATCTAATATTTAATATAAATCAACAAACCAGTCATTATATAAGAGTTCAATAAACTAAAATCGTAAAAGCAAACAACATAAAGTAAGCAAACTCAACAAATCAATCACTAGTACAAAGTTTAAGAAATGACTTAAATCATGAAAGTAAACAACATAAAACAATCCAACTCAACAAACCAGTCAGTAGATAATAGGACAACAAATTGAAACAAACTGAATAAGTTTAAGAAACTGAAACTAATAATTAACCAACGACTACTCCACTAAGCTGAGGATAAAACCACGACGACGCTTGGGTTCGATCTTTACAAATGACCTCCTGAAATCTTTGTCTTTTGATAATGTCTTAATTGCCATCCCGTATGTCTTATCATCCAAGTCTCCCATTTCATCCAACAGCTCAATACAAATTTCAATGCTACTGGGATCTTCAGCCAACATCTCTGCCTCACTAGTGTCCCCAAGAC
Source organism: Antiaris toxicaria (assembly GCA_035233585.1). Taxonomy (NCBI): domain Eukaryota; kingdom Viridiplantae; phylum Streptophyta; class Magnoliopsida; order Rosales; family Moraceae; genus Antiaris; species Antiaris toxicaria. The sequence goes on from CP141155.1 coordinate 9,279,749, forward strand.
GTGCTCGTTTCGCTGCTAGATATTGCTGCAAGTCATTAGTGCGTTGCACTGATGCCTCACTTCACAAACTCACAGACTTTGCCAACAGCTCCACTGCTGACTCTATTGCAGTTTTTATCTTCTTCTTGGAACGCCCACTGCTGGCCTCAGCATTTCGAATAGGGTTATCGTCTTTCTGGACTTCATGTGAGTCTCCCGTACCTTCTCCTTCAGCTTCCAGATTCATCGAGTCTGGTGGTGCTGCACGTGGCATATTGGCAGCTGTTTGCGGACCAATGCCATGACGACCTGTTGCAATAGTCCCACCAAAGATCTCCTTTAATAGAGAAAAGTTTGCAAGCCCCTTCTTCTGGAACTTTTTAGATGTTGGATTTTACTACACAACGAAAATAAATTTAGTTATGCCAATGATTAGAAGCTTATGTAGATAAATTTGAATTCTATTAAATAACAGGTACATTACTTGTAAATAGGAATCCCAAACTTCTTCTGAGGCTGTGACTGTGTTTGCTTCAGAATCCCATCCAAATCCAATAGTTTGAATCAAGCTTTTCAAACTCTCTAGTGCTGCGTCTAAGCCTATTCCACTTGGTTTTAAGTTGTGCAATTGTAAGTCATTTATTGAATTTGCTATGTATTTCATTTGAAATTTTCATCTAAGTTTTTTTTTTTTTCTAAAAGTGGATGTTTGAAGTCCTTTTTGTGCCTCCTCATGTAGCAACTCGATAAAAAAAGATTCCAAATTTTCGCCCCATGTGGCATGCTCCTCAATAGTATTATCCTCAGTGACATCCATAGTATAATTTTACTGTCCTTATATCACATATCAAGTGTTGTCAACATTAATAATCAAACAGATTAAAATAACTACTACAGTACACATGTTTATTTTTTTCAAGTACTAGACATAGCAAACTCTAGAAGAGTGGTGCAGTGTAAAAATTTCTTTGGTTGTCAAAGCCAATTCTATATTCCTTAAAAAGAATGAAATAAAAAGCTAAGTCTAAAGTTTATCATATTGGGATGAAATAAAAAGGATAAATTCTCTAATTTCACTAAAAATGGTATTAGTACAACATAAATCAATGAAATTAACTCATCAAAGCAACAAATATTTTCTTACAAGAAAATTTGCCAATTAAATGCATAATAGATAGAGAGAGACAGATGGAGACGTTTCTGTTGAATTGGATTGCTCAATTTGCTCGTTTGGCCTTATTCAATCTATTATTATTACCTACAGTAGTAATGCTTCAGTGAATAATAAAAATAATAGTTCCCTAGCTTCTGTATTTGTAATGGAGATATAGAGTCCATCTTGCCTTCGGTATCTCCAAAGAATCTGCGGCCACAAGGACCAACCATACCCACGAAATTCTTATATATACGAAGAAAGAAAGAAGGAAAAATACTCTTACTAAAGGTCATTTTCCAAAATACAGAAAAAATTCAGTTATTTATATCTAAGGAACATAATTTTTCTAATGCAAAATAACAATGTTTGGCGAGAAAATTCAATAGAAAATAGTGTACATTTCTCCCACCACTTAATTCTCGAGTGAGTGCATAGGAGTCGATCTTTAATTTCATATACAAATTCTAACTATCTAATGAATGAATTCCATCATTTAGATTTAAGTCAGCAGTCGGTAGTGGATTATAGTCATTGTAAGGCAATCTCCTATTTAATTCTGATATTCGGTTACATACCAAGCCGTAGCCATCCTTTCTTCAACACTAGCAATGTTGACAAGGCACATTGCTCTTAACAGATTCAAAAAACACGATCAAAACCTAGAAAACAGTTTAACAAACCATGCTCTACATCATTCAAACCAGCTCAAATTCGGGTTTACTCTTTGTTGTTAAGCATTTATAACAAAATCATCCCCTGATTAGCTCATCGACAATGAAACCGAAAAAAATCCCAAATTCTAGGGTTCCCAAACACTTTCAATCACCACTCCAAATAATTGCACAAAATAGATTCACCACATCAATCGATAGGAGGAGCTTACCTTTCGTGAAGAAGACGACCAAAATGAGCAAGTTTTGATGGCGACCGATCGATCGACCGACTGCAACCACCACCGAATGTGAGGCTGAGAGCTCGGGCCGAGGTCGATGAAGGCAACAGTGACGGCGCGAACTCGACCCCAGGGGAGGAGAGATTGCTTGCGCCAACGCCGATGAACGAAAAAGAAAGAGAGAGTGCTGGAGTTGACACTGTGGAGGCGAGACAGGGGTAGCGGGTTTGTGTATTCGAAAGGCTGAGGAAATAAAACCGAAAGCGATTCTCGTAATCGAAGAAGAAGAAGCCGCTACTTTTTTTTGTCGACGACTTTGCGTGAGAGACCGCTGACGGTGATGAACGAGAAAGACGGTGGAGTCGGGAGAGGGGAGCCCCTGTGCACACACGGTCTGAGCTTTCGAAAACACTGAAAACAGACTTTAGTCGTTTTCAGCGTTAAATGTAAATATTCGGGATTTAATCCTTTGATTTCAAGATTAGTTTTCAAAAACGTTGCTAACCAAACAAATTTTCAAAACGTTTTCAAAAACATTTGCTTTGGAATTCGTGCAAACCAATTTGAAAATAAAACCAAACACGTTGACCGTACTCGAAAACGGCCTCGTTTCAATCAGAGTGGATAAGCGCGGGCAAACTTCGCGGTATTTAAAAGGAGATTTGCGAGATAACTTGGCGGCGAAAGGTGAGCACTGTGTAGTATGAACAATGCCAACGCCGAGCTGATCTGCCTCTCTTTACTGAGCAAATGCAAGACCCTCAAAACCGCCAAACAAATCCACGCCTTCACGTGCAAGACTGGCCTTGAAACGCACCCTTTAATCGCCGGAAAACTCCTCCTCCGCTGCGCCATCGCCATCCCCGATTGCCTCGAATACGCTCGTCGTCTCCTATCTCAATCTCCCAAACCAGATGCTTTTTTGTACAACACGCTCATACGTGGATTCTCCGAATCCGACAACCCTCGCGATGCTTTCTCTACGTTCAAAGAAATGCATGAAAAATTGGTTTTGCAATTCGACAGCTTTTCTTTTGCATTCGTTCTTAAGGCGGCGGCGAATCTGCGGTGTTTGAGAACCGGGGTTCAGCTCCATTGTCAAGCTTTGGCTCGGGGACTCGATACTCATCTCTTCGTTGGGACGACTTTGATTAGTGTTTACGCGGAATGTGGCTCTTTGCAGTTTGCGAGGAGGGTGTTCGACGAAATGCGTCTACCAAATGTTGTCGCTTGGAATGCGATTCTCACGGCGTGTTTCAGGTGTGGGGATGTGGAGGCTGGGGAGGCAGTGTTTGAGCGGATGCAGATAAGGAATTTGACGTCGTGGGATGTCGTCCTTGCTGGGTATGTGAAGGCGGGTGAGCTTGAGCTGGCGAGGAAAATGTTTTCAAGTATGCGTGTCAAAGATGACGTGTCTTGGAGTACTATGATTGTTGGGTTTTCACAGAATGGTTGTTTTGATGAGGCTTTTGGGTTTTTCAGGGAGCTTCGTCAGGTGGGATTTAGGCCCAATGAGGCGAGTTTGACGGGGGTGCTCTTGGCATCTGCACAATCCGGGGCTTTTGAATTTGCAAAAATCTTACATGGTTTCATTCAGAAGGCTGGATTTCTGTGGATGATTTCCGTGAACAACGCACTTTTGGATACATATTCCAAGTGTGGGAACATCGGCATGGCTTGGTTAATCTTTGAAACAATGCCGGAGAAAAAGAGCGTTGTTTCTTGGACCTCAATGATAGCAGCTCTTGCAATGCATGGTTATGGCGACGAAGCTATACAGCTTTTCCATAAGATGGAAGATTCTGGAATTAGGCCCGATGGGATCACCTTCATTTCAATTTTATATGCATGTAGTCACGCCGGATTGGTTGAAGAAGGAAATAGGTATTTCTCCAAGATTACGGATAGTGGTATAGAACCAACTATTGAGCATTACGGTTGTATGGTTGATCTATATGGTCGAGCCGGTAAGTTGCAAAAGGCCTATGAGTTTGTGTGTCGAATGCCGATCACACCTAATGCCATCATTTGGAGGACCCTTTTAGGGGCTTGCAGGCTTCATGGTAATGTCGACTTGGCAGAAAAAGTAAAGGAGAGGCTTTATGAACTTGATCCCAACAATTCTAGTGACCAAGTTCTCTTGTCAAATACATACGCCGTCGTGGGGAAATGGGAGGATGTTGCTACAGTAAGAAGATCAATGAGCGAGCGAAGGATGAAAAAAACTCCGGGTTGGAGCATGATTGAAGTTGACAAGCTAGTTTATAGTTTTGTGGCGGGCGAAAAGCAAAATAAGATCGCGGAAGAGGCTTACGAGAAGCTGAAGGAAATAATGTCAAAACTTAGGCTCGAAGGAGGATATTTCCCAGAGGTTGGGAGTGTTTTGCATGATATAGAAGATGAGGAAAAGGAAGACTCAGTGACCAGGCACAGTGAGAAACTCGCTGTAGCTTTTGGAATGGCGAGACTGAGAGGAGGAGAGGTTATAAGAATAGCGAAGAATTTGCGGATTTGTAGAGACTGTCACATAGTGATGAAGCTGATTTCTAAGGTTTATGGGTTGGAGATTGTGGTGAGAGATAGAAGCCGCTTTCACTCTTTCAAAGCTGGCTCTTGTTCATGTAGAGATTATTGGTGAGTGAGAAAGTGGACAATGATAAAGTGATTGAAATTAGAGTTCGGGAGTTAGAGAACAATTGAATCATCAATCAAGGACGCAAATGGAAACTTGGTCAGCAATGAATTATGAAAATCATTGAGTAGAATCTGTTAGTAGTTTTGTGAGTATTAATTTCTCCCTGAACTTTGGATATGTAGCGCTTCAAACTTCTCCTATCCAATTCTGTTGGTTTTTTTTTTTCTTTTCAATGCAATTGTTTTACTTTTAGAGAGTTAAAGTGTTAAAAAGAAAAAAGAACATAAAACCAGAGATACGAAATGTTACTTTGGTATTTTTCATTGTTGCCTACTAAATTTGTCATCGTTTATAACTTATCTTTAAATTTTTAATTTTGACAATTTAGCTCTTAAATTTCTAAATTGTTACAATATATCCTATTTTGTTAACTTTTCATTAAATTGAGTATTTGAATTTGGAAAATTTACATTAAAATTTGTATTAGATTTGAAAATTCTTAACTGAAAATAGGACGTACATAGACTTTCTATTACCAATAAACTATCTATCATCAATTTAAGTGATAAGTAAAATGAGACACATTCTACCAATTAAAAAAATTCAAAGGTGAATTATCAAAATTAAAAAAAATTAAGTAGATGTTTTGTCACATTAACTCAATTTATCCAACTCTTTTTTTTTTTTTTTTCCTGAAAAAGACAACTTAGTTTTATTATTCTAACTTAAAAACTCAAATTTTAAAATTTCATATTCAAATGATTTTTTTTTTATTAAATTACATAGAATTTTAAAACAAAAGAAATAATAATTATATTTATAACTTTTTTAAACACATTTTTAGTTTTTATACATTTTAACTCAAATCAATTAAACTTACAATTCTAAAACTTAACTCAATTACAATAAAAATAATTATAATTCTCTAACTCAAGCAAACCAACTAAATCCATGATAAATTAGTAAAAAGTAATATTAATAAGTTTAGAACTCAATAGTGCTAAGTATATAATAACGAGAGAGGCTGTGGCAGGGATTCATTTAAAAACCCCATTAGTAGGGGTTACTTTAAATCATTCAGATCTAATTATACAATGAAGATGTTGCTTGTATATCATAATTATAATGCACATTATCACATAGTAATTTAAAAATTAAACAAAATTTTAAGGGGAAAAAAAGGGAAATTAAAACCCATAATCTCCATTGGCAACCACTCACTACCTCCTATCGCGTTAGATTCGACAGCCCCACAGTGACCTCTTATCTATTCGCCAACTTGGCAAAGTCATGCCCCCCTTTAATCTAGCGAAATACCCCTAGTCGACAACCACAAATTGGCACCGGCACTATTAGCCTATGTTTTTTTTCTAAGAACCTTCAAGACCATCCCCTCCATGTCATCATCAAGCTTCATATTCTCCTTCAAAACCCTAACCATTTCCATCAGCTTTATGATGGCATGCAACTAAATCTCATTCTCCGAGAGATTCTCCCTCCCGCCCTGCTCTCAGTCGGTCCCAACAATAGCATCTTGGACCTTGAGCCCAACGGCACCAAGAAGGGCAGTGGTCTCGAGGATGGAGATGTTGCTAGTGACAAGGTCCTTAATTATGAGGTAGATGTGGTTGTGTTGGAAATGGCCTTCGGTGGCCTTAGAGGTGCTGTGGTCCTTGACCTTCTTCTGGCACATGACCATGGGGATGTTATTAGAGAGAGAGAGGCAGGTGGCGATGGGGAGGGCTGTGTAGGGGATGCCCAGATGAGGTCAAAAGTGGTGGAGGATGGGAGAGAGGAGATTAGGATTTGAGGGATTTGACAGGGGAGACTAGAATAAGACACGATCAGATGGAGGTGATGTAGATAGGGGAGTGGATGGGGAAGGTTGTCGGTGGAGGGGAGCTCGCCATCGCATGGGAGAGGCAGGTTACTAGAGTTGCGATTAAAAAAATGGTTTTTTAATTTAATTTAATTTATTTTTTGCTTAATTTTTTTAATATTTTAGTATATATCATAAGTTAAGATGTACCATAATTATCATATATAAGTAAATCTCACTTGTTAAATTCTATTTGAACGTTTAAAAACATGAGCTATACCACAATGGCCCGGCCTCTCAGCCCTTCCATGTAACAACAACAATTCAACTAAAGTAAGGTGTTGTTTGATCAAAAAAATTACATTTTAATTTTACTCAAATACAATATAATTTTACACCAAACACAAATTTTATAACAGTGCTACAAAAACAATTACTATTCAAAACATTTTAAAAACAATCACATCAACTTTTCAATTCTACTATTTATCTCTACTTTTATCAATCACATCAACTTTTCAACTCTAAAATACTTTTCATCCAAACACACATTTCATTTAAATACAAAATAAATACTTTTCAATCAAATACAATATTTAAAAAATAGATTTCATTCAAATACAATAAAAATATACTGTGTTTACCAAATGTCAAAAAAAAAAAAAAAAAGAAACCGTTGAAATTGGAGAAAGAGAACCCCAGAAAAACGTCATGAAAGTTTGTGTCGTCTCCGGGAAACGACACATTGGTAAACATCAGCAGCCAATAACATAGACAGATTTTTCTTTTATTTAAAACAAAAAAAAAAATCTGAGTTTGAGGAAGAATCTGCTTCGAGCTAACAATACATAAACCCAGTTCGGCGCTCTGCTCTGCATCTCTGGGGCATTTACATGGCGTTCTCTGCGACATTCTACACTTGTTCTTCACCTTCCTTTGCCTTCTCCTGGAAAACCCAGATACCCATTTTCGCTCAGATTTCAAAATCCTTGGTAGTTAAAGCTTCAACTACCCTTGACTACTCCAACCTCTCTGTGAACGACAAATCCTCTGTCCCCACAAAGGTCAAAGATCCTAACTTTACATTTCCATTACTTCAAAATTTTGGTTTTTTGAATTTCATATGCATATATATTTATTTTGGTCCATTTTCATTCTTTTATCTCTTTGGCATCTGGGTATTAAAGCTAGTTTCTGATTTCGGTTTAACGTTCTTAGGTCTAATTTTTGTATAAGGAAAAATTGAGAGTTTTGCTAAAATAGTGGTTTTTTTTTTTGTTAAAGGAAGATAATATCAATCATAATCTTTCAAGAATTAGGACAGAAAAGTTTCCATTCTTTATGTGATTTTTCACCAGTTTCTGTGGGAAATCAGAAAACCAGGTTTGAGAATATTATTTTTTTAAGTCCTTAATGCATGACAACTTGGATTTGCCTATTCCTCAGATCACAATGTTTTGTAGTTTTATTTTGAGCACCATATTGATTAACCCTTAATTCAGTTGTGTTATAGGCCTTTTTCTTTTTAAATGTATTCTGGTATAATTTGAGTATTCTGGGTACTATATGAATTTGAGTTTGACTCACCACAACTTATTTCTTTTCTTTTCTTTTTTTAATAGACAAATAGCTGGCAATGGAAATTCAAGGATAATAAGGTTAACATCTACTATGAGGAACATGAAGGAAAGAATAGCGATTCTTCGAAGAACATCCTTCTGGTACCAACAATTTCCGATGTAAGTACAGTTGAGGAATGGAGATCGGTGGCTAGGGATATAGTTCAGCGAGATGGTAAAGTCAATTGGCGTGCCACCATTGTTGATTGGCCAGGTTTAGGGTACTCCGATAGGCCTAAGATAGACTATAACGCTGATGTGATGGAGAAATTTTTGGTTGACTTTATCAATGCCCCAGATGGGCCGGTAAAGAGTTCAGGTTAGTTAGCATTGATTCATGTGTTTTTGGAGAACTCCTGTGCGAATTTCTGTATTCCCATTCTCACATTATAGACTATAAAGCCCAAAAGAAAATGTTTGTGTCTATGAATTAGCGGAATAGATTGTATGTTGATTCATGTCCTGATGCAAGCATTGGTTTGCTGTGATTAAACAGTTCCATCCGCTTCTTTCTGGCTCTAAAGTCCCAAGATGTGAATCTATCTTTGCATATTCAACTGTCGTACATTCGTTTTTCTCTTTCTATCTTTGTGTTGAATAAGGTAGTTCTAGCTATTTGTGTAAAACCATGTGGAAGACGCGATGAATCTTACAATTGATGGGTTCTTCTTCAGGCTTTTGCAAGTTTATGCATCGAGTTCTTCCTATGATGTAATTGTTGTGTTGGTCACCCCAGTCGTCATTTTTTACTAGTTAAAGGACATCTGTAAACTATTTCACAATCTTCTGTTATTCGTTGTCATCTGATACAACATAATATTTATGCAGTCTCATTAACATGAGATGAGATCGCTTAGTGATATGGAAAATTAGACTTGGTTATCGTCTCTATCCTTGATACTCCATAGAACTTTTCTTCATTTGCTGCTAAAAGATCTGAGCAAGTTATCAGACCCCATAACTGAGCAAGTTGACCAACATTGTCTCGTGTCTATAGTTCATCAAATATATGCTAGGCATGTGGCACTAGCATTTTGTGTGCTTTAGTTCTCTTCGTTCGATATTTGTTCGTGTACCACCAAGTAACATTGGTATGGTGGTAAAACACTCGAACACTTGACCAAGAGTGCGGAGTATCGGGTTATTTTACTGTATTAGTGGGACTATACCAAAACGTGTTCGTAACTCTTATCATGCTTCCTTTGCTGCATCTAGTCGTTCATAAACTATCTTTGTGGGTGTTTTACTTGCGAATTGTTTGTCTTCTCAATTTGTTGTCTGTTGAATACTGATTTAAATTGTCGTGCCAACGTTCTTTCATTCCAAACCAGATGATGATCTGGTGGTAGTTGGGGGAGGGCATGCAGCAACAATTACTATCCGAGCCGTAAAAAAGGGACTCATAAAGCCAAAAGCTATTGCTGCCATTGCACCCACCTGGGCTGGTCCTCTTCCAATTGTGTTTGGCCGAGGCTCCAGCATGGAAACAAGGTACACCGAGCGTAAATAATACCTCCTCTATAAACTCAGAACTTCCTTATTGGTTTTAATTAGTGTTAAATGCATGCATTAAGTGACTCGAAATCCAAAGCAAAGCAACAAAATGTCAGACATGTTGTGCAAGATCACTAGGTCACATTTGTTAAGATAAATTCCATATGACCAACTTGTGTAATGATGGTTCTTTCTCTTGTTATTCTCTAACATAGTGACAATCCGTTCTTCGAATATATTTCCAATTAATTTTGCTACTTTTCCCAATCATATATGTGGTATTTGTTTGACTTATCCTAGCTGATCTCCCTTTCACATATCTTAATTTACCAGGTACGGATTGCTTAGGGGCACCTTAAGAGCTCCTGCCGTTGGCTGGATGATGTATAATATGCTTGTTAGCAACGAGAAGGCCATAGAATCGCAGTACAAATCTCATGTCTATGCGAACCCTGAAAATGTAACTCCTGGTATTGTTGAAAGTAGATTTGCACTAACAAAAAGGAAAGGTGCTCGTTATGCACCCGCTGCGTTCTTAACTGGTCTCCTTGATCCTGTACAAACACGTGAAGAGTTTCTCAAACTCTTTGCAGAGATGGAGGGAAAGGTACCAGTTTTGGTCGTATCAACCAAGGGATCTCCAAAGAGGTCAAAAGCAGAAATGGAAGCTCTCAGGGGGGCCAAGGGTGTGAGCAAGTTTGTTGAGGTACCGGGCGCTCTTCTTCCACAGGAAGAGTATCCCCTTACGGTTGTTGCAGAGCTTTACCAATTCTTGCAAGAAAACTTTTAATTCACAGCGTAAAGCTCGGACTTACATTATACTTTTATCTTTCTTGGGTTATACAAACAATTTGATTTTAGCCCCATGTAGATTTTGCAAGAGTTGATAAGTTTGTACAAGAACCATTTCTTTTTTCTGGTCATTCTGTATAAGCAAAGCATAAACATATATTTACATGTATTTTCCAGTACGTTGGTTGTGAGGAATAGTTTTACTTGCGTTGTTGAATTGCATGAAACATTTCTCATGGTAAACAGCATTTTCACGCAACTAAAAGAAGTGAATAGCAAGAGATTTTAAAATATTAAAAATGAGCAGTAGTAGATAGAAATCTATGGGTTATTACACAAAGTAGACGGCCCCTAAAGTATGTTCTCAGTCTAACGTTGGTTCCTGATTTTTATGTGTAAAGCTCGACATCCTGCAAATGTACTTATTATACATCACACCAACTCAAATTTTTGTACTGTTATAAAAACGGTTCTTAAATCGGTATTCATAAAAAAAAAAAAAAAAAGAATGGAAATTAAACAATTTAATATCACGTGAGTTCAATTAAGATTAAAATCACAATTAAAATTTTTTTTTTTTGCGTGGATGCCGTACCACCAAAATTTTTCTATTATATAAAGTTTGTATTATATATTTTTTTATTAAAATATAATTTACTTTTAAAATATCTTTGATTCACGTATAATTTTCTTCTAAAATATGTTTGATTATGACTTTACCTATATAAAAAATCTCATGTTATCAGAACTTATTTAATATTTAGATAATTTATTACAAAATATTGATAGATAGACAGTTGGTATAATAGATAGATAATTTATTAAAATATGTTTGATTATGACTTTTACGTATATAAAAAAAACTCATGTTATCAGAACTTATTCGATATTTAGATAATTTATTACAAAATATTGATAGATAGACGGTTGGTATAATAGTAAAAAAAAGTTTAGAGAAGTGTGATGGATAAAAGCAAAAGTCATGGACTAACATAAAAGAAGATGTATAATTTAAGAGTTATTTATAAAATTAACCCAATATCTATTAACTAAATGATCTGTTTATAAGTGTCAGATTTAAATAAATGATCCACTTATAAGTATCAGATTTGCTATTTACTGATACGCACTCTAACTATTTTGCAAAGTTTTTAACTTCTTTTACCCGTGGTTAATGCTCTCACTTAATTCGGTCCGGTCCGGTAAAGTGCCGGTCTATGTCATCATATGGGCCGACATTTATTAGGCTTGGCTGGATCATTCTGAATTCCACTTTAAGATTTTAAAAAATTCAACAAAGAAAAAGAAAAAAAAAAAGAAAAAACAAAACAAAACAAAAAAAAAAAGAATGGATGCGAGAGTTTGCTGTAGGAACATCAAAATGGTACTTATGATATGTATTTTTATTTTAACCGTCTAGATATTATTTAATAATTATGATATTGTTTGTCTATAATAATTATGATATAGCTTACCTTACCTTATAGAATTATAGGTTAATAAATCAAAAAGATTCCTATACCACAGCCCATGAAGATGCAATCGCAGCTGAGCGTGAGAGTGGCTAGAGTGGCGACCCCACCAGCGACGAACTGGACAGATAGCCTTGATGACATTATCAGTGCCGGCCTCACCCTTGGTGCGAATCATGGTTTCGCCCTCACGAATGCGATGCTGAGGCTGCGGCAGCCACAGATGAATGGGATCTAACAATTAGAGGTAGTTTCCTTGTTGTTGATGGGAGAATCCAAAAGTTCCATCAATGATGAAGATGTTGGCCTCTACGATCTGGACTTGACGAAATAGGGTTTCATCTTTTTCTCCAAAGACAGACATCGTTGGGGGAGACTTCGAAGGAGGTTGCTTTCGTGGGGGGGGGGGTTGGGGTGGTGGTGGTGGGGTGGTGGCCTTTAATGCAAGGTTGCGCGTGGGTGGTGGGCTTCAATGGAGGTCCTGTAGGAAGTTGGTTGGTAAGGACTACGGGTTTCATTGGAGATCATTGGAGAGTTCACCAGTAAAGATGTTGAGTTTCAGTGGAGGTCACCAAGGAGTTTGCTAGAGAGGATGGGGGTCTTCAACGGAGGTCACCGGGTAGATTTTTTTTTTTTTTTTCATTTTTTAGTTTACAATTTTATGAGCTAATATGCATGATAATTATTATACATATACAAATTTCAACTGTTTAATTACATTTTGACAGTAAAAAAAGAAGGCCTACTGTAAGTACTATATTGGTGGTCATACGACAAACTTTCCCCTAAAAGATATGCATTACTTCTTGGAGAAATGGTGAGGACTAGACTTTTTCATCCAACTTTGCTTGTATTAACACCTCTGGTAGATGCAATGTCTTCCTTCTAGAGAGTTAGCTTCTCCAATCTTTCAAGTTGCAACTTTAACCAAATCATTTTTATTTTTATTTTCTATATTTATTTATCATGTAATAATATTTTTTCTTCTTTCTTTTTTTCTTCGAAGATAATAATTTTAATTTGATGAGAATAATTAATTATATGAAAAACCTTTTTGTTGATTTTTTCCAGATATAAGAACTGAAAAATAAATATATATAACGTGGTAGTGTAGACTTAAATCGTCACTTTCAATTTCAAAAAAAAAAAAAAAAGATAAATACAATAATAAAAAGGATATATATAAGTAAATTGAATCTTTTTAAGGTTTTTATAAAGAAAATAGTTGTAGTTTTTTAAAATAGAAAAATAATCTTTTTTAATCAATTTTTTAAAATAGTTAACCAATAATTAATCATATAATACAAATTATCTATAATCAATCACTTGTCAATCAATATTAATAGTTGTTTTACTGATTGACCGATCAAGGGCAATCAACATTTACCTAAAATTTCCAAAATAAAATTGATAATATCTTTGCATTAATTAAAGATTTTCTTGAAGATTTTTATCCCCCTTGTGGATCACTTGAGAAAATCAAAGCCACATAAAAGATAACTGGAGCACTTTCAAAAGAATTTATTAGTAAGTGTTTTTGAACTGTGATCAGAAAGCTTCTAAAGTTTGCTTGAGAAGAAACATATTGAACCATAGAGTAATATAGATCAACAAGGAATTATAATTAAAACGCAGATAACGACTTAGCTTTAAATAGCACATGGATTAGAAAATTAAATTAATGTAAACAGCAACCTTTTTAGAAAGCCATTAAAAGAGCTGCTTATTAGATAATGAAAATTTAAATAGCCAATTTCTTTTTTATTTCCTTTTCAGAATGCCATCATTATTAAAGAGCCATTTAGGAAAGAAAATGATACAAATGCTATATACAAATGCTTGTTAGTTGAAGCTCAAACATTTTTATATAATTCATTTTTTGAGTTTTGACAAATAATAATAATAAAAAAACAAATAAGAGGAAAATGTTTTTTTTTGTTCACATGAGTTGATAAAAAAAAAAGTTCTTCTTTTGTTCTTTTGAAGGAAAAACCAATCGTATTAGAAGTCAATTAAAAGTAGATATAATTAAAAGTACATGAATGTATATACATATATATACGTATATATATTTCGGTACTCCGAAGACATTAAAGTAATTAATTAAATGCTGCTACTCTAATTAATATATACATATATGAAATTATTAATTTATTAATTCCTCTCTTTATCTAAGTATGTGTTGTACTTTGGACTCTGCAAGAACTAGAGATATACAATGTGAGGAAGCCAAATTTAGTGCTGTTTTAAATTGTATGTCAGAGACGGAGAATATGTTTACTTGACCCCCAAAAAATTAATGAGAAAGATAATAAGATTGGAAATTATCGTTAACTCCTTTTTCTAGGTTTTATTTATCCATATCAAAAAAAGATAAAAGAAAAGTATTTACTAAATTTACGAATATAATAATCTTATCAATGTAATTATTAAAATGTTCTTGTAATAGAATTTTTATTGATATGAACTTTTATAAAGTAAATTTAATATTCATTCCGTTTATTGTGGCCATAATCAATACCATGGCGACTGCAAGTATAGATACTCACTTTCCTCATTTTTTTTTTTATAAATTTTGTGGAGTCTTATAAATCCTGATCATTAGTAATTCTATAAACAAACACATGATTAGAAAAGAATGGAAATCCCTTCTCATTCTCCCTTTCGTTTTGGAGTCAAGATGCCTATCTCATTGATTATCTTTTTAATAATATTGTGTCATATCATCTTAATTTAATAATTCAACCATATAAAATAAATGTTAAATATGTTTAAGCAAATTGATAAGTTGTCACAATAATATTGAAGGACAGCTAATAAAAAGAGAAAATAAGATAGCAGAATTAAACTCTATCTTTTGATTCATAATAAATGTGCCCTAATATCTCTTCAACAAAATACTAAATTGATGCGTTAATAATAAATTTTGTCATTTGGATAGAAAGTACTCTCCAATATAATTCTATTACTATATGTTAAATTTGGTGGCAAATTTATCACAATATACAGCTAACATCAAATTTAAAATTACAGTATTTTCATTTATTGTCACAAATATTTATTGTCTTGACTATTTTATATAATCATTACAGTATTTTCATTGTTTTATAAATTTATTTTAGTACTTCACTTTTACGAGTTTCAAATCATAATAATATCATCGATGATAAATAATAGATATATATAGTATTAAAAATAATATAATACATTAAAATAAAAAAAATAGATAATGTTATTTTTCATACATTTTATATCAAATATTGCATTGGCTAAATGTAGTATTGGCATGTGTGTATATGTGTGTGTAAAAGATGGTCGACTAATAGGAATTGATGTAGCAACATTTTACATACACAACAAGATCCTTTTTTTCCAGATCATGCCGATGCCTAATTTATCGACACGAGTTTTTCTTTTTTCTTTTTCTTTTTATCATGAAAATCAAACTACTGAGAAGGTGCTTAGGACAACATATACAGATTTATGTGATTGAGAATCTTTCCAAAAAGATGCATTTTATAATACCTAGTAGTAGTATTTTAGATCTCATTAATATAAATAATAATGTGCAAAAATTATGACTCAAAAACTCGTCTCTCTCTTTCTCTCAAAAAATCGATAATGACTCTTAAATCTACTACTTTTTTTCATTGACTTTTTTGGGTTTTAGGTGACTGATCAGATGCATAACCAGAACGGTACCGGTAAATATAAATAGGATGATAACTCTAATTAAATAAAGACTGTCCTAGCACGTCCAAGTTAACTTAATGTGTATATGTACACACGCACACTTATAGCTTTCTATTGTTGAAATTTCTGGTCTCAATTTCTAGTCTTGTCTCCATCTGTATCGTAGTTAAAGTCATGAAACTAATTAATTATGTATGTAGATTGTATTTTCTGTAGCATAATATATATATATATATTAGACAATAGTTAAAAAGAAAAACATATAAATAAATTTTAAGAGAGAATTTGAATCTCTGCATGTTTTCAGTAAGCAATGCCGACATCTTTTACTCTTTAATTCTTAACAAAGCTATATTAGAATAAGGCAAAAAGGAAAAAAAAAAAAAAAAGGAAGCTATTTGTGTTCATTAAAAACATCTCCAATATAATGCTAAATTAGTGTATCAATGATAAATTTTGATAATTGAATAAAAAAACTAGTGTTCTTCAATGTAGTGAAATCTTTTATATTAAATTTGTTATAATTAAACTTTATGACAAATTTACTTCAAATTTTATTTTTCATTTTTATTGGATGTTGCCTTATGTAATTATAATAATATTTTTGTTTTTCATTTATTTCACTTTTCTAACTTACAAAGCATAATAATGATGATAAAAAATAAAAATAGAATTAAAAAATAACATAATGAATTAGAATATAAAGTAAAATAATATTATTTTTATACTATTTTATAATAAATATTATATTGATATACATAAATGCATTTGCATTTAAGATTGTTTAAAGCAAGTTATTAATGCTTCTAATTCGCCAAAAAAGCTTTAAATTACTGGCAATATATTAATGTTTAAAGCAAGTTATTAATGATTCTAATTAGCCGAAAGAGCTTTAAATTACTGACAAGTTATTATTAATATGTTACCAAACTTGGAATGAACAATTAACCTGCTACTATCAATAGTGGTTGAGCTAGATTCTATTCCACATTATGCAGCATTTGCTGTGGCAATTGAAGGAGACTTCAATGCACACGTCCTTGCTAATTTTAATAATGAGCAGGTTTGTTAGTAAGCCATATAAATGTATGTGTATTGTTTGGATTAGCTATTCTGTTTAGATTTTGGTATTCTAAATGATATATAATCAATATATTTTAATAACATATATTATGCCAAGTTATTGGATATTTGTTCTCCTAGTTTGTTAATCTTTAGTAACTTGACCTTTAATTAATTTTTAATTTTAACAATTTATTCCTTAAACTTTTTAAATTGTTGCACTATACCTTATTATGATAACTCTCCATTAACTATAATGTTGAAATTTGGAAGATTTGGATTACAACTTGTATTAGATTTAGAAATTTCTAGTAGGAAATAGGATTAATTTCCCTCACCAATTTAATTGGAGTTAAGCTAATGGAGTACATTGCAGTAGTTTTAAAAGTTCAGAGATTAATTGCTAAGATTAAAAGTTTGGAAACAATGTGCCAAAAAGCCTGGAGGACAACAATATTAAATACCCTACATTATTTATACTGATATTCCACAAACTTTTTGAATTTGATAACTTAGTATCTAAACTTTCTTTCTTGACAATCAACTTCTTTGAACTTCAAAATTTTGACAGTTTAATCTTTTTTGCTTAAATTAATTAAAATTAGTACACTTGTTTCGCACAAAACTTACACATTAGAGTCCATGAGAGACATTGTAGATATTTTTGTTTAATTTTAATACAAATTTATTTCAAAGTTTAGTATTAAGTTTAAGTCTAGTCGAATTAGGTTAAAGTTCAAAAAGAAATTGTATTAAAAATAAGAACAAAAATTATCAACAATGCTCTTCCATAAGTTATGCATAAAGAATCGTCCAAATTTTTACGAATTTGAGTAAAAAAGACTAAATTGTTAAAATTATAAGTTCATTAGTTTGATTGCTAGGAAAGAAAAGTTAAGTATCAAATTGTCAAATTTGAAAAGTTCAGGGGGCATATATATGGAAAAGTCTATTTAAAAAAAATAAAAAGTGTTCATCAACTAATTTTTCTATACTTTAATGTCTAATTTTATTGAATAATGTAATAGAGTATGATTAGTCAAACGTTATTTGAAACTACAATATTAGGGAGTGTTTGAAGACATATTTCGAACACATTTTTGGTATTTTTTTTCCATCTCACAACTACGTTTTACTATTTATATCTTTAAAACTTTATACTAAGCTCAAGTTTAAAAAGTTTATTACTTTGTGTATACAAGCTCAATGAGATGATTTTTTTTAAAAATACATAAAATTTTGAGATTAACGAAATAATATTTATATTGATTTTTTTTTATAAATTTTTTAAGATTTTATATTTTTTCTCCCCAAATAGTTTTTTTTTTCCTTTAAACATGTTTTCCGAAACTTATTTTTCTCTAGCCTCTAAAATATATCTTTAGAACCTCTTCCAAACATCCCTTTTAAATAGAGATTTAATGCTTGTTTGGATGAAATATTGCATTTGCATTATTTTAAAATGCCATGTAATTTTCATACAAATGCAAAAACATTACATTCTAATGCTAAAACATTCAAATTTTGAATTTAATGCAATCATTATTCACTATTTTATTTTTTTTACTATTTTTACCAATCATACCACAAAGTCCGTTTCTCTTTCCTTTTTTTCTATATGCTTAACATTTAGAACTCATCTAGAGGGATGAGCTTTGATTCATCTCCCATGGGTTTACTAATTTTTTTTTTGTCTTTTTTTCTTAACTTTTACTTTTAATTTTTATTATTTCTATCTATACAAATCCTTGACTCCAATCCATTCCCTAATATGATTCCTTAAATGCAATTTAAATACTTGATATCTAAATACATATTGTATTTGAATACAATACAAATTCAAATCATCAAAACACATATTGCACTCAATGCATTATATTTAAATATGATACCAATACAATGTTTTATCTAAATGAATCATTGATCATATATATATATATAATGTTTCATATGTAATGCCGCATATCTTTTGACATTTGTAACTTTCTATTTATAAACTTATAACTTTTTTATTTAAAAACTTTTAACCACTAGTTAAATTAATACTAACTTCTTTATTAAATTCAGCTAGATAATACTACTTAAATATTAATATAAATAAGAAGTAGCATTCAAACATGTAATATTTGAACCACATGATTAGTAAGATATATAATAAATCATGTTATAAATGAAGCGTGAGAGGGGAGCCGTATAAAAGTCCCCCACTATGTGTATGTAAAGTCGTACTCCTACTGGTGGTGTCATTCATCGAGTTGGTTAAGTTCATCTTTCATGTTTTCAACAAATGATCATTTGCATGTGTTAATAACGCAAATGATTATCAGACGTAGCCTTTCAACGTCACTCCAATCCAATCACAAGTAGCTACGTTTTTAATTGGTTATAGTGATGATTAATGTTCCCTTAATGGTATACTTTTAACTGATTAACTACTTTGTTTGTATCATCTTTGGTAGTACTATAATTGGTCATATCATGTATTAAAAAATTATTATTTACACACAACTATTTTCTTTGGTCAAAACCGGTTATGGATATTTGGTGATATTAGTGCTAGTTTCTTAACTATATTTTGTAAAGTATGTATTTATTCCAAATCAAAAACAAATATATATAAACATTAATACTACTTTATATATGACTCAAAACTATAAAAAACCATAGTTTTATCATTAAATTCAAATGACATTCAATAATAATAGATGTGTATCAAATTCTAAAAACGGACACATAAATAAATACATCAACTATCGAATATATACATGACTCTTTAATAAAACCTCTATAATTAATTAAAAAAATTTAATCCATCAAAATGTGAAGACTCGTAATACCAATACCACACAAACCACCACCAAGAAAGAAATCTAGCAAACTAAAAATACAACTTAACATTAGAAAGCAAGAAAAACACCCCACTAAATCATGGTTAAAACCAATGCCAGTGCAAATTATAACACATAGAAAAACAAAAGAAAAATCCCAAGCACTTAAAAAAAAAACCTCTGCTGATGAGACGGTTGACGAAAGGGCCACCAAGAAAGTAGTAGAGCCCGTGAGGTGCACGGAATAATTAAAGCGCTGTTCAAATAATGGCACATAAGACCCACGTGCCACCACCAAGCTGCAGCCACCAATATAGGAAAACCATCCCTACACAAATCACGCAACCTGGAAGATTTTGATTCTTTTGATTTTACAAGTGCCAATAACAACGTTCTAAACCAATAGCTACCAACTTCCACCCACCTTCGATCTGGCTCAACAGAAGCTTCACACAGCACACTCTTCCCATTACTAAGAAGCCTATTACGTGACGAGAAGATCAAATCTTTAAAAATGGGATCCTAACGACATGCCTAGAATCAGTCCCAAAATTCTGACCAGCCCACTACCTTCAATCCTCTTTCTTTGATTTTTATGTTTTAAACGAATAATAATAATGATCATTGATTTTCATTTTTATTTTCACTTATCTATAGATGATGTATATAAAATAACAATCCGATTCCTTTTTTATTTTTACACTAATCTTAAAAAAAAAAAAAAGTCTTAAAAATATAGTTACTAAAATACCTTTATACATATCTAATAATCATTAACAATAACTTATTGAGATATAAGTAAGTTTAGCATCCATATTCTTTAACATGGAATCAATATTAAAAAGATGTGTAGGGATTAAAATCATCTTTTCTTATTTCCTATCTTGTGTCAGGATCATTAGGACTGCTAATTCCCATTACCAATTTTGTAATTAAATACACATTTAGGTGGAAATAACAATCATTACTTATTCTTTACTTTTCTTATTATGCGAAATAAACGTACCTTAAAATGTTGTAAATTCAAACTGCTCATGTTTGATCTTGGAAACTTAATTTAGCCACTTGCAATCTATTTGTTATTTCTTCCAAGAAAGAAGATGATTATGATGTATAGTGCTAATTTCCGTCATTTAGTTGAAAGATAAAACAAATACAACCGTTCGTTGTTTGACATTTCATATTTATATTACGTATTGATAAAAAAATCTCATGTAATGAGTAATCCAAAAGCATATTGTCTTATTTATTTATTTATTTATTTTGAAATAATCATATTGTCTATTATTGTGATAAAAAGTTAGGGAGTACCTTTTTTTTTTTTTTTTTTTAATAAGTTGATAGGTACTGCTCACGAAAGTATAACTGGAATTGATTTGCAGGCTGCAAATCTAAGAAGTAAGATCTTGTCAAAAATATATATATATATATAAATATATATAACTTCTTATACAAAAAATAATAATAATAATAATAAATTAAGAACGTTCTTTGGAATAAATTATAGAAAAACGAAAACTAATTTTGTGATAAATGGTCTAAGTCAGTTTAACCCTTATTCAAGGGCATTCACCATATGCAACTTAAGAAAACAAATTATCAATAAATTAATCAGGCTGAATGAGACTCATCATAATAAATATGCCATTTCCTAGTAAATTAACTAGACGTATGCCTATTAATTGCGAGAGAAACTCGACTAATTTTATCGTTTTATAGTATTTTTCTTTAAGAAAGTAGTGCAATCCTATTGGTTTGACATTTTTACACACACATCATCAGTAGTTTATTGCTTTGCAAAACCTTAAAAAAAATGTGCTTGGGAATATTCTCATGTGTATTATGTATTATCATTAATAAAAAATAAGTCTTATTTTTAGACCTCAAATCACCGAACTTGTTTTCTATTAAGAGATAATACTTAACGCTATGGTGTTTCTAATTCATATTATTTAGTCCTAAAGGTTTTATTTATTTTAAATTGTGTTAAATATCATATACATTAATATTGAATGAGTTCACAATATTTAACTTAAAGATGAGACTATTTTTTATTAATTTAATATTCAATATTGGTTTGAATTACCTAGTTATTTAGTTTGTTAATATTACCTAGTTATTTATTTATTTATTTGAAATAAGCATATTGTCTTGTGATAAAAAGTGAGGATGTACTTTTTTTGTGTGTGTGAATAAGTTAATAGGTACTGCACACGAAAGTACAATTGGAGTTGAATTTGCAACGCTACAAAACTATGACGTAAGATCTTGTCAAAAAAATGAATAAAATAAAATAAAAGACAAACAAAACTTCCTATACAAAATAATAATAATAATAATGATAATAAATTATAGAAAAACGAAAACTAATTTTGCGATAAATGAAAAATGCCATATCAGTATGAACGGTTCCAATTTGTCAAATTATTTTAATATATATGTATATTTTTATTAAAAAATATATATAAGTATATATATGTATTAAAAGATTTAAAACCAAAAGAGTAAGGAACGTTTGGTAAACGTATTGTATTTTAATTATGTTTGAATATAATTCTTTTTTTAATGTTGTATTTGGTTGAAAAGTATTTATTTTGTATTTGAATAAAATGTGTGTTTGGATGAAAAATATTTTAAAGTTGAAAGGTTGACATGATTAATAAAAGTAGAGATAAATAGTTAGGATTGAAAAATTGACGTGATTGATTTAAAAAACTTTTGAATAATAATTATTTTTGTAATACTGTTGAAAATAATTATATTTCAATATAAAATTTATTTTACGTTTGGTGTAAAATTAGTATTTGAAGTGTCAAAATATGTTCTCAAAACGTAACATAAAGGAGATGATCATCAAATTATTGGTAGGTCTGTAGCCACAGGATGGACAGATAAGGAAAACATGAAATGTCGCGCCCAAGGCAGTTTTCTATGGCTATGCCCGCTTGCTTGAGCTGAGTTTTGAGCTAATTCTACCAGAACAAGCCTGAAAGAGAAAGTTACTGTTGATAGGATTATATTGGAATTGATATTGAAAACTATTTTTCCTTTAAATAAATAAAAAACACACAAATTATTGTTTATTAATGTTGTAAAACTGTATGGTAGAAGCATAAGATGGTCCTTTTTCCGTTTTTAGTCATAAGATGAAATTAAAATTACAAAACCATTAATTATGTTTGATATTGGTGAAAAGCAAAAAGAAAGAAAAGAATGGAAGGATTTTTGACTGAGAGAATAGGATTTTAGGTTGTTTAGTACCAAAGAAAAATGGAGAAAAGAGAAAAGAAGAGAAAAAAAAAATTTACATGTCCTGTTATTTTTTGTCCCACAAAAATATAGTAATTTTATAAAGGAAAATATGTTTAGATTGTAAACATAGTTAAATTACCTTGTCAATTGTCATTATTTTAAAACTAAATTAATATAAAATTATAGAAAAAAAAATCATTTAATTTATCACAATCTTTTTTCCTCCCATCGTATAAAACAAGACAAAGGGAAAAGTTTTTATTTTTTATTTTTTCCCTCTCCTTCACCTTTTCCCTCCTTCATATATTTCTTTTCTTACTCTTTTCTTTCCTTCTTGTCAAACAGAGTGTAAAAATTGGGATATATGCCTTTTAGTT
Organism: Antiaris toxicaria; assembly: GCA_035233585.1. Classification (NCBI taxonomy): domain Eukaryota; kingdom Viridiplantae; phylum Streptophyta; class Magnoliopsida; order Rosales; family Moraceae; genus Antiaris; species Antiaris toxicaria. The sequence goes on from CP141155.1 coordinate 9,302,819, forward strand.
TGAGAGTCCTTCCTGATAAAAAGCTGCAAAACTTTCAATATTCCAAATTAATTTAACTCTTATTCAAGGGCATTCACCATATGCAGCTTAAGAAAACAAATTATCAATAAAACTGACCAGGTTGAAGGAGACTCATCATAATAAATATACCCTTTACTGGTAAATTAACAAGACGTATGCCTATTAATTACGAGAGAAACTCGACTAATTTTATCATTTTAAATAGTATTTTTCTTTAAGAAAGTAGTGCAATCCTATTGGTTTGACATTTTTACACACACATCATTAGTAGTTATTGCTTTACAAAACCTTAAAAAAAAAATGTGCTTGGGAATATTCTCATGTGCGTTATGTATTATCATTAATAGAATATAAGTCTCATATTTTTAGACCTCAAATCATAGAACTTATTTCCTATTAAGAGATAACACTCAACACTATAGTGTCATTAATTAACATTGTTCAACCCTAAAGGTCTTATTTATTATAAGTTGTATTAACCATCAAACACATTAATATGAAATGAGTTCATAATAATATTAGACTTATAAATAAGACTTATCTTTTATTAATTTAATATTCAATATTGGTTTAAATTACCTAGTTATTGAGTATATTATTTAATTCAAATATTACGTCTGTGTTTTACTATACGTTTGATTATTTTTATAAATTCAAGTAAAAATTTGAAATTCCATTTTTCGAAACTCAAATCATATTTATTTTTTACTAATACATTATTTATTTATATAGTATTCCGATAGAAACTATCTCATTTAAATATATAATTTAAAATTTTTCAAAAAATAATACAAATGAATGTCTTACATCACTCACATCGCAAAGCATTTTTCCGAAATTTTCCAAGGCGAGGCATGATAAAGAGGGCTTTGCCAAAGAGAGGGGTTTGCAGAGGTTTTGACTTGTAAGGCCTCAATATAATTTATTCCTTAAAAGCCATCAAATCAAACTCTCCAAAGATGCTATCGCATTGAATCATCTGTCGGTTGTGGGCCCCCACCAAGATGGGGACGTGTCAAACTTTCACATGGGCTCGATGTGGACCCCCAATCCTCGTCGTCCAAAGTCCTCCCACCATTTATTCTCATGGCCTCAAAAAATGTTGACATCACTGGCCTTTGTGTTGGGGCCCACTTGCCGGCCTAACACACCCTTAAGAGCCAGCCTTTTTAAATTCTTCAATGCAACGTGATTTTGACACCTGGCAACTAGATGAGCACAGGCCCACAAACTACGAATAAAAAACCGCTTTTTGCAAAGTGTGGGCTCCAATTTGCACCTACCAAGCCCAATCATGGTGTGCACTGCTCTTCCCTGCTAGGGTTGTGTTGCTTTAAATACATAAATACAAACGAATACATATAAATATATACTTGTGTATGTATTTAATTCTTCTCTTCTTCAAGTTTTGCTTAAATAAATGTCTCTGCGGTGTAATGCTGATAGCCATACACGTGTCACGTTTGATATCTTAAAAAATACCAAAAAGAAAAAGAAAAGAAATTTGGGGCCCACTCGCCATGTGGAGCCACTCGGCGAGTGACAAATGGAGGCTAATTAATTAGAGGATTATCCTTGAATAATCTACTATTATGGCCGTGGCACCAGTTATAAGTTGACAAAGAGGATTGTGTAGGGAATCCAGCCGGTTTGTTTTGCACCGTTGGTTCAACAAAGATTTGATCTATTTTTAGTTGGAGAGCTGGAGACGTAGAGAGTGCAATCAATGAGAATGGCACTAGGCTACTAGCTAAGCTAGGCTAGGCCCCAAAGAACAAAAAATGACCCACCACATTGTTCATAATTAGTGGCCTTTTTTGTCAAGCATCATATGTGTGTGTACACACACATACACACTTTTTTTTTTTTTTATATGTGTTCAAGTGATCATATATAATAACCCTAGCATGTTCGAGAATTAGGCGAATTGTTATAATAATATTTGTTATAACTTTTTGATAAATAATTTGTAATAATGAACTGATTTTGTAATTTTATGTAAAATTATGTGTATCATGATAATAATTAATAATTATTAATATAAAAGATAAATATAACTGGATAATATTATAATAAAATCAATTAGTTGTTATAATAATATAAAAAAAGGGTTAAAAATCTGGCTATCATATACTAAAATATACCTATGTATATATATATATGTGCTTCCTTTTATCTGAAAGCATAGTTAGCTAATAAATTCACATGGACTTTAAGAATTCTGAAGATATCTATTAATTGAGCGTTGTACTCCTGAATTGTTAAATATTTTATAATTAGGTTGTATCAATATTGTATAATTTGTTTTTATTAATTATTTTGACTAATTTTAATAGGATCTAACTTTCTGAACCATATATTATTCGTAAAGGAAATCTTATCCCGGTCTTGAAAAGCTGAATGATGCGATGATGTGTGCCGATTAAGATGATAGTATCTGAGTTTCATAATTTTTTAAAAGCTCAGATAATTCATATAATTTTGTATTTTTTTTTTTGGAAGCAAATTAACCCCATTCGTCATAATTCATAATCAAACAACTACTTGCAATACATATTTGATTGCTCTTAATTCCAAATTCTAGCCTTTCTTTAACTTGATCGGTTTTATCATTTTTATTGGTGTTTGTCTTCGAGATATTCAACTGCCCTTTTTTTTTTTTTTTTTTTTATAATTTCAGATAAAAAAGATTAGAACTTTAAAACTTAAAATAAAATTTTATATGAGTTAACATTAAGTTATACTTATAATTACAAAACCATTTAATTGCATGTCTTTGGTGCTTTGGCTTGCCATCTAATGTCCATGTATAACTTATAAGATTGTGGTGGCCACTAGTTTATCCTAAAGCATTTTATTTTGACGATAGATTATGGTGGCTAATAAATGGTGGAATCAATTTATTATTTTAGAGAGAGTGTACACTAACAAATTTTTATTAAGAAGACTTACATATAGATAATCTGAGAGTAAAATGAGAAAAATACAAAGTTTTAAAGGTAAAATTGAAAAAAAAAAAAATTAATCAAAGGTCCCCACTCGATCATGGGTGATTCCACTCTTATTGGCTGTTTACATGATACAATAAGTGAGAAAAACGATATAAGATTGTGAATTTGTCCCATATCACTATATTACCGAGTTATTATAGTATTTTTATGCAGATTGTGCGCCTAACTCTCTCTTTGAGCATTAGCTTTTGGAGATTAATTTTACCCAGACCCATTTAACAAATCTCGAGTACCACTACGTTTGCCCAATAAGAAGACTTCCTGACTCAATTTTCAGAGTACTCAATAATACTTGATCATCCAAGAATCTACTATAAATCTCTGCCACTTTTTAGGGACCACAATTATTAAAGCTTGATATATAATGATAATATCATACGTCAATATAATAACTTTCCAAATAATTATGTAGTTAGATAGAGTAATAACTTGATGATTATCTACACACAAAATAAAATAAAATAATGATGATCACCTCTCTAATATATATTTTGCATGTATTCTCTAGGTCTTTTCTTTTTTCTATTTGTTATACTAAGAATGTTTTTAACGATAAAATTCATTCTTTGATTATTAGTACTAAAAATTTTAAAATTGTCAACTCATGATACAGGACACACACGCGTGATGGCTCGAAGTTGTGAAATTCAAGCATAATTAATTCATATTGTTGGATGGTGGTGCTTCAACAAAAATGTCGACATTTTAATTAGGGCTGGCAATTTAGGTCACGATACGACAACACGTCACAAAACTCGCACGAAATTAGAGGGTTTAGGTTTTCTTTAAATGGGTTTGGGTCAAAACGGGTCGAACCCGTCAAACACGATTAAATAAAGGGTTGAACCCGCACGAACCCACCAACCCGCAATTGACACGAAATAACCCGTTTAATAAATGTGTCATATGGGTTAACATGAACATGACCCATGAATTACCCATTTATAATTTTTAATATATATTATATAAATTTTTAAAGTTTAAAAATTTAAAATTCAAAATTTAAATATAAAATATATATTTTAGTTTTTATATGTATATTTTTAGTTTTGTATTTATCTTTTGTGATCTAAATTTAGGTATAATTTGATTGTGAACTTAATTTGATTGTTATAACTTGATTGTTATTAGGTGTTTAATAAGTTTTTTTAATGTTAAAATTGATGATAGATTAGTTAAATTAGTCAATAATAGATTGATTAAATAGGTCAATAATAAGTTAGTTAAATGGGTCAATAACAGATTAAATGAGCCGTTTATAACCCTTTTAATAAGTAAGTTTAGCAGACACGACACGTTTATGACCCATTTAATAAACGGGTCATAAACGTGTCGTGTCGTATCAACTCATTTATTAACGGGTCGTGTTCAGGTTGTGATTTTTGACACGATTATTAAACGGGTCGTATTCGTGTCGAGTGTATTCGTATTAACAAACGAATCAGATACGACATGAATACGACCCGCTAACGCGATTTGCTATCCCTAATTTTGATCATATGCAAACTATATTATACCAATAATTATGAGAGTTTATATATATATTTATATATATAAAAAGCAGCATATACGTTATGGATACCGGTAATCTAGCTTGTACGGTCTTAGACTGGCATATCAAAGCTGATGATCTGAATTTAAGTATTTTTTGTCTGTCACATCGTGTCTTGGAGGAAATTGACAAATTAAAAAATATATATATTGCATGGCGCTGTGTTTATCAATACAAATACGGTGAGGCATTGATAATAAATTTGACAGTATACTTAACCGTGCTTAATTAAGAGATGTGACAAGACTATCTGTGAAGAGATTGTTTTAGAGTGATCAACACTTTCAATGGCTTGATTTTGTTGAGTTGCAATTGAGATGTATGTTTAATTGGAGAGAAGGAGCCAAATAGCATATTTTAAGTTTTTAATTTAAAATTATAGAATAATATTTAAAGACTAGTAATTGATAAATAACTTATTCATGTTAGTTATATAAGAAAATATCAAAATTACCACTGCAACTCCTTCCTTCTCTCCCTTCTCTCTGGTGTGACTCTCTCTCCTTGACATTGTTGGCACTACAAACGGCATCAAGATGAGATTTTGCAGAGATATACTCAACCTGATGACATGTAGTATGAAAGTCGATCTTGCGATCTTTGCCCTGATGGCTTCGCAAACTTGTCCACGGAGTTCATTGTCTTTAGAGAATTGGCCGATTTGGAAAGAAAAGACTTATTATTATTTACCTGTAAATCTATTATTCATGAGAAAACCAAAAAATTTACCCATAAAAATATGTTTTATTCAGCATCTTTTAAAAAACATGCAAAAATCTTTAAAAGTACCTATAAAATATATTATGTGCTATAATTTCTTGTTCAATTGCTGAAGAGTGCCTTTCAATGACAAACTGTTTTTTGTCTTGCAAGTTCTCTTGAGTTCCGCGAGAGCTAAATGAGTTTACTCATATTGTTGTGAAAAGGATTTCAGCTAAGAGTTGTTCAGTTTGGAAAAGTAAGTCGAAGTTCCTACTATTTATTTAAATTTAGTATTCTATATAAAAGGGACATCTGAACGCATAATAATAATATATGGTTTTGTCGTAATTTTTTTGCTACATTTGTGGGAGTTTCTGCTTTTGTAGGAACGAATTATATTCTTGCTTAATACCAACAACAACAATATTAATATTTATATTAATATATATAATAACAACAATGTCAATATTATTTATATTTCAGGGATGATATCTTTGTTCAAAGCAATATATGTTAATTGATTACCAATTTGAATAAATATATATTTGTATATTAATATAAATAGATTCACTACTCCTCACGTGACAAAAAAAAACCCTCAATAATATGAATATCAGATATTAGACGAAATTATGCTATTTACTTTAATGTGCTATGCAGCTTTTTTATTATCAAGACTACCTATTACAAATAAATATCGATTAAAAAAAATCTCTTTTTTCCTTTCGTGTCATACTTGTGTTTTCACTGATATTTTCATTTATATTAAAATTTAAAAGGAGAAATTTAATTAGTTTGTACCATGGTTTAATGTTATATAAAGTATAAAGTATCAAAAATTCTAGGAAAAACCGAAGTTTAAGACTTGCTATAGGACAACTTAGTATTTCTTCATTCGTACTCATCCAATTAAATTTTTTTTTTATGGGTTCATTTCTTTATTTTGATGCATCATGGGATTAAAAAAAACCTTTCTTGTCGATTTTATCAATTATTTGATAATTATTAACCCTATTCTTATTATATTTAATATTGTTGGTTTTAGTATCCACATTGATCCAGATTCTAATATCCAATTTTTTTTCTAAGATAAAAATTGAGAATCGTCCAATCAAAATTTTTTCTATCTAGATTAGTTATTCTATTTATAATATTTTCTTCTACTGAATAATTATTGATATAGGTACTTACTAGCATATTAAAAATTTTTCGTTTATGTTCGTTGTAATTATAAAAAACTGCTTGGTTATAATTTACTTCAAATGGTAATCTGTAAATAGATTAGTTTTTCTTATCTTCATAATTAATAAAAGTATATGTTGATTGACTGATATAGTTATGAAACAAAAAAAAAAAAAAAAAAAAGGACGACTAAGAGAAAAAAGAAAAGCCTTACGATATATAAAGATTTTCAACTGAATATATATTTACTGCTCTAAGAATATATGTGGTGCTTCTTGCTAGGAAAGAAATCAAGTCTACAACTTTCTAGAAACAAAGAACATAGAATCACTTCCCTTGGAATTATCGTGCAAATCCAACTTGAAATGCAGAACTAAGGACCTTTGGATGCCATTTTATAGAATATTTTTTATTGAAAAAAATTTGTTTTAAAAAATATATTTAAAAAAATTGTTTAAAATGAAAAAATATAAAATTTTAATTTTTTAAATATTAATATAAATATCATTTTATTACTCTTGAAATTATATGTAATTTAAAAAAATCATCTTATTTAAGTTTGTATATATATAGTTATAAACTTTTAAAATTTATATTTACTATATTGTTTTGAAAATATGAATAATAAAAAATTAGAGTGAGGCGAAAATTTTTTTTTGAAGATATATATATATATTTTTCAAAAACTCCTAAAAAAATACAAAAAGAGAGGGATAAATAAAGCTAATATCAAAGCAAACAAAAATGACATGACAAGTGTCAAAAGACGTTTAAAATGGTGGGATAATATTCTTCAAGTACCTCTAGCAGGGATTTGGGAAACATACGAGTATGTAATAAATACATTAAATTATTTTAAAATAAAGAATGATGTATTTTTTGTTCACCGTCTTATAATATTAGAACGTAAAAGGTTGAATTTGATTCATCGGCTAATATTTAATACTTTTCATAGAGTTTGCTATATTATATTTATATTACATGTAAATATAATATAATTTTTATTTAAATGTAAAAATATTATATTTAAATATTAATTATATTACAATTTAGATTTAATATAATTATTATTTATTATTTTATTTTTTAATTAATTTTTATTAATCATATCACATACGTTTTTTTTTTCTCTTTTTTTTCTTTCTACTTTTATTAATCACATAACATACTCAAAATTTAAATTTAATTCAAATATTTTTCATCCAAATAAACACTATGTAAAAATGCAATATATATACTTTTTATCTAAATGCATATTATATTCAATACATTATATTCAAATATAATACGAACGTAATGCGATATCCAAATGAAATTTGGGTACACACACAACATGAAACTTTATGCAATGCAATTTTTTGCTAAACTTACTACAATGCAAGTTATAAGGTTATGTACATATATGATTTCAATAGTTATTTCAATATTTATCTATTAGTGGTTATTATTATTTAACTGTTTGATTTAAATTATAGTATTATAATGAATTAGGTAGTTGGTGAAAATAAATTATGATAATTAATGAATATTGAATTTATAAAACTCATTAAATACTATTTTGTATAAGCAACTTGTTGTTAACTTGTTAGTTTAACTTTTTTAAATGATTTTTTTTAATTTAAATGAAATTTAAGTTATATATTTGTTCTCTAAATTTTGAATCACATTATTTATTTGTTTATTCACTAGTATATTGTAATTGTTCACAACTCGTTTTCACATCATAAAACTATTGCATGATAATCTTATTATCTATATTATTAAAAATTTATTTTTTAATGTACACAATCTAAAAAGAGGGTTGAGAATTAGAACTAATTTAAAATATCAGTGCGACGAGGAAGGGAGAGAAAATAATTAAAACCAATGCGAAAAACGTACAAGAATATAAAAAAATGTATTCCACCAAACAAAACTCAGAAGAAAAAAAAAAGAACAGAGCAATTAAAAAAAAGATTTAGAAAAAATAAAAGAAAGACAAAAAATAATAATAATAAAACTATTGGGAGAAAACATGTTAGACATATAGAAGAAAAGAAAAATAAATTAAAATAAAATAAAATGAATTCCATGGTTGTTGGATAAATGTAAGAGAAAATAGAGAAATAAATTATAAAAAAATAAGGGTTTCATATTTGTGAGACAGGTTAATGAGGATACTTATTAGTAATCTGTTATAAATTTCTAGAGCAATGTAAATTTTGTATAGCCATAATTAAAAAAAAAAAAAAATTGTTCAGTGTATGCCCCCACTAGTGTATATATAGCTCCATTCATTGATGTATTGACTGTTAATGAAATTTTTTGAAAGAAATTTGAAAAAAATCTGTATAACAAAATTAAAAAAAGATATTAAAAGGAAAAAACAAGGAAAAAACGTTTTATTCTAATATCGTATTTTGATCCCAAATATTCGTGTATCCATGTCTAATAAAAATTCTTTAATCAGTATTTAGGGTAAATTGTTTGTTTATGCATTTATTTAATTATTAATATTTTTAGATTAAGTTGGTTGTTAAAATTAGTTATTTATCCTACTATAAAAGTTATAAAACATGTCACATCATCAAATGTAATTAAAGTATGCATAAATTTTTATATTTTGTTCTGCATCTATGAATGATTACAAAAGCATAGTAATAATTGAAAATTATTCCATATATATATAGTTAGTCCATTTTACTCATTTTTCTCCTTCTAATAAAAGATTGATGCAATGGTTGCAAATAATAGTTTAACAATAATTTTATATCCAATTCTAGTATAAGGTGTAGAATTTGAATTCTGTAATCTTAAGAATGGCAATTCATGTTAAAGGGTCGTTTTCGTGTTGGGTTTGACTCTTTTGTTTACGCTACAGCCCTTAACATGAGTACGGTCATTTAGTAAAAGGGTTGACACAATATGACTTATGTAACACGTTTATCAAATGGGTCTTAAATGTATTATGTCAACCTATTAAACCCACTTATTAAAAGGATCATAAAAGAATTATTCAATATGTTATTAACTCATTTTACTAATATGAATTAATTTTAACACAAAATCTCATTAAACACCTAAATAACAATCAAACAATAACAACTAAATTAACTCAATTATAATCCGAATAGCACCTAAATTCAATTCAAAACAGGCAAACATTAACTTTAATAGTCTCTATATTTGAAGGCCTATTTGGCCGTATTAGTGGCAGTGGCTGCAGCAAGGGTAGATGGTCTAACTTCATCAACTATAGCAGAGGTTAAACCTTGTAAGGGGGCTCTTCATCCTTCAAGCTAAATTTGAAAATGTCTTGTGTGAGGTCCTTTACCTTATCTTTGAAATCTACATTAAAAATTTAATATTAATTCAAATCAAGTTAGAAAAATATGACATAAAGTTAATACAATTGATAATTTGATATTACCTCTTTCACCTTATAACCAATATTTAGTACAAATAAGTGCCTTAGTTTGTGTTGGGTTTAAATGAGCTGCGAAATGCATCAAGAGCTCTACTACCAACACTAAAAACAAGCTCTGAAGCAGTAGGGGAAACAACGACAACCAATACATCACGAGCCATGGCAACATGTTTAGGATAGTTAAACTGATTCAATTTCCAAAAGTTAACCACATTTAGCTTCATGTTCCTATTCATCCTTGGCTTATCCAAATAGAGCTCTAATTGTGTTTTTTGGCCAGAGCTACCAAACTCATACATAGACATCTCATCAAATTCCTATACGAATATTTGAGATCAGAAAAAAAAAAAAACATAAAGTTAAAAAAAAGGTAAAAACTTATTATAACACATAATGACTTGTGAAATGTTAACATGAACCAGGACAAAAATTTTAGACATTACCCTGAATAATACATTTGCAATAGTGTCTACCATTTCGCTTTACTTAGCTTAAGCATCATAGTAGTTGGGTTTTTGATTAGTTATCACTCCATCCTTGGAATTTGTCCTTGCCATGTATTCTTTGAAACATTCAAATAACTTGTTCTTCAAACGAATGCACTCTAAATAGTTGGGTCCATAAAGCTTTTTGTAACTAAAGTTAACAAATTGAAGCTTGTATCAGGGATCAAGAACATAAGCTATAGCCAAGGTAAGATGGAACTCAGTCTAAAATTTTTAAAACTTTGTCCTTACTTGATCTATCATATCCCATAAGTAGTCATAAGAAAATTCACTAGTAAACTCTCTAAGTTTCTTCAAATGGAAGCAACATTGCAATATAGAAGGGAAAAACAAGTTAGCAGTAGGATATTTAGTTACAGAGAATGAGAGAGTTACATAATTGAATAACTTCAAAAAAACTTTTGATTTTTTTCCATGTTTTCCTACTCCGAACTAAAAGGACAATGCTTATAATTTGAATCGCTCAAGTCCAAATGCTCAAATGCATTGTGATAGTGAATAGTACTCTCAACCATAAGGTAAGTGGAATTCCATCTTGTTGGCACATCTTGACACAATCCCTTATTGTTGCCCATTGAAACCAATTTCACACGCTTTAAAAATTTTTGCTTTCTAACTTGGGATCCCTTAGAATACTTGACATTATCATAAATCATAGTAATAGAATCGTCAATATGCTTTAGATCATTTTTCACAATCAACTTAAAAATATGTGCATAATAACGTATGTGAAAAAGATCACCATTATAAAGAAGAACTCTTTTCAAGTTTAATTTTACTCTTAACATGTCAATAGAAACAACATTTGCAGCAAGATTGTCCAAAGTTACACTAAAAACTTTGTTTTTGACTCCTTACTCCTAAAATAAACTGTAAAGTTCTTCAGACAAAGCAACACTATTATGTAGAGGTGGCTTAAAACTAAAGTTTAACGCTTTTTTTTGCAAACTCTAATTCTTATCTATGAAATGAGCAGTGAGACAAACATATCCATCACTAGTTAGAAAAGTTCATGTAAAGAAGTAAAACTAATTCTATTAGATGTATCCTTTAACAAGCTTTTAATCTTTGACTTTACTTTTTTATACAACTTCAAAGCATCAACCTTTATTATATATCTAGAAACCAATAATGACTGTGGATGTAAATATTGAAATAGAGATTTGACTCTAGCATATTCAACAAAGTTAAAAGGCAAATCATGCATGATCATAACAGAGATAATTTGTTTATGAAACTTTTTTTGATTAAATTTATTTCCTTTAAGTGCCATTGCACCATATTCTTGAGCAATAAACATTTGTCCCATATTCTGGTATGAGGGTTTTAAACAAGTGTCAAGGTAGTGCTTCAAATTTCCCGTTCAGTATTTGCTCTCCGCGAGGAACTCTGACCCACATTTTATGCATTTGGCCCTTTGTTTCTTGTCCTCACCCAAGGAAAATAATTTAAAGTGCCTCCAAACTAATGAAGTTAGCTTCTTATTCTATTTCAAGGCTTTTTTAGTGCCTTGATTAGTGAAACTTAAGCCATCAACTTCCTCAACTTCGACATCAGCACTTTGAGATTCAACAGAACCAAGATCGATCTCCATGGTATAAACTTCATCTACACAAATTCGAACACAATTAATATAACAAAGGAAACTATAGTAACAACTTAAACAAGGTTTAAAAAAACAACTACTATACAAAATAACAAGTGATCGGAAAAACACATAGCAAGAATAACGACATAATCACAATAACACAATAAACTCCACAAATAATATCTAAAATATAAAAGCAACTTAACCCTTAAGACAAAAATAGGTGATATCAACTTGAAATACGGTAATAATTAAATAAAGAAAAACGACAATTGATTTTTGTATAGATCCATGGACATGTCTTCTCCTTCTGTGTATTGTAGGACAAAAACAACAACCTGTAAATAAACAAAAAACAAGACAAATTGAAAAAAAATATATATGAAAACAAGAGAATCAAACATAATCTGAAAAAAAATAAATAAGAAAATGAAAAAAATAAATAAAAAAATAAAAAAACTGTAACCAAAACAAAGAAGAAAATTAAAAAAAAATAGATTTCGATAGAATCAAACATTACAATAGAACAAAGCCACAAAAAAAAAAAAAATTCAATTTCGGTGAAATTAGAAACCACAACTACTTGTAAGGTGGCTTAGAACTACAACAATTACATCGAAATGCAGCAGTTCAGGTTGTGTGTGATTTGATTGGAGCCATTAACCATAGCTAAAAGTATGTTGTTTTTACATAATGTTTTACCCTCCAAAACAAAGATAGAAAACACAAAAAGGAAAACACCAAGCCTAAACCAAAAGAAAGCAAAACACCAAAACAAAGAAGCAACAAAGGAGAGTTTTAGACTTTGGAGACATGAAACAACCTGCAAGGGTAGAGAGGAAGAACTAGAATTGCAAGAGCAGATGGCGAAGAGCGAGTCAACGAAGGGCGAGAGTTACTGGTAGGCAGGCGGTGGAGCAAGTCGCAAAATGGCGAGAGAAAGTGCAATAGACGAAAGGAGCCTAGCCTTAGGAAGAGAGAGAGAGAGAGAGAGAGAGAGAGAGGGGAATTTTGTTGCTCGAGGTGCAGAGAGAACTGAGAGAGTGTGAGAATATGAGAGACAAGTGTGAGTGAAACTATGAAAGAAAAGCCCTAGGAAAATGAGAGAAAGAAGAGAGATAAAAAAAAAGCTCTAGTAGTTCATTAGTTACTCTTTAGTGATTAGTTTTTTTAAAAATAAAAAAAATATAGATAAGATATTATTTATTTCTGAAATTTAAATTTTGAAAATTCAAAAGTCAAAACTAAAAATACTATATAATATGTATGTATAACAATATAAATATATTATGGGTTATAAATAGGTAATTCATGAGTTGTGTTCATGTTAATTCTTGTATGATCCATTTATTAAATGAGTTATTTTGTTCAATTGTGAGGTAGGTGGATTCGTACAGGTTTGATATTTTATTTAATTATATTTGATGAGTTTAACCCTTTCTAACCCAAACCCATCTAAGAAACATCTAAAGCCTCTAATTTCGTGTTATGTTATTATATTATGGTCCAAATTACTAGCTCTGTCTAATTTCAAGTTAAAAAAATCACTCAACACTTTTTTTTTTTATCTTGAGCTCTTAATTTGACAAATAATTTTTTTTATTTCACTTTAATTTTGCGTGTAGAATTCAAAACTGCTCTACATTTTTTTTTTTTAGTAAAGGCCTATATATAAACTTGGATCTCCCCTTTTCAGCCTGAAGGAGAAGATAGACAGCCAGTTAGAGTACTAGGAGGAGGCAATATTATATATTAACACAGACGTTGCACGTAGAGATTGAGCATGTCTCTCGAACAATCTCAGTACATAAGGCGCAAGAAAATTTCACATTTATTTGTTAAGTTATGCTAATAATCATATTAAACAAATAAGTTTTTGACAAGAAAAAAAAGTGCTCAATTTGTCTTTTGCTCCTTTATTTAGAAGTAAAAATTTCAAAAGAAATTATAAAAAAAACTAAAGCAATTAACCCATATATATGTGTGAAAACGGTCCGCTTTTAAAGTGGAATCGAGTTAGGATATTGACAGGCTTTGAATTTCTTTTATATCCTTAGGTTTTACTTTTAATGATACCCTTTTACTTAATTTTCTTTTCTTGCATCCATTATTTATTCAAATTTGAAACTCAATCGCTAAAAATTACGGTACAAATATATGTAAGTTTATAAAATTTTTAATATTTATTACATTATTAATTCTAGTTTAAAATTTTGAGTTAACTTAAGCCGTCTTATATAAAAAAATATTGACCCTTCATTCGAATGATTGTTTTGACATTAATTTGTGTCTTGTAAGGTTTAGATTTCTCGAAAACCCCTAAATCATCTGAATTGGTGAATCAACCATCAGCCTTTTATTTATTCATTTATTTTTTATCAACGTACCATGTGTTAAATATTTTATTAATAGGATTGTCATTTCAATTAATAATAACATATGGTATTAAAAGATAATAACACAAGTTTGAAAATCTATTCGAAAAGTTTTTTTCTTCTTCCTTTTTTAGCAAAGTTAAAAAATATAACTTTTGAAAAAAAAAAACTCTTTTAAATAAATTTTAAAACTTGTATTAGAGTTTAAGTTAAATATTATAAACTTTATTTTGATATTTTTAATAATTATTAAAAAACTTTAAAGCAATTTTGATGTCAAAAGTACTTATAAAAATATAGTTCTTATATACTTCCTAAAAAAACCATAATTTTTGTTTCTTTTCTTTGACTGACTAAAAGCAAAAATAAAAATTCTATCAAATATGTCCTAAATATTTTCATAAATAGTTTTGTCCTGAAGAAGTCAAACGTAATTTCTACAAAGCTCTATCCAACAAATCCAAAATTCTACTTTGAAAACTAGGAATTCTCTTTTAATGTATCGTCTAAATACCTTTAAAAACAATTTATTAACACAGAGGAAGCAAAAAAATAATTGAAAAAAAAAATCTATTGTACAGATCCTTAGAGTACTGAGAATCCGCGTTGGCCACCGTCAAGCTATGGTTTGCTTTCATAAATTATAATTATCCGATATAAAAAACATCACAAAGATTGTAGCAATCAGCTAGTTACTTACGTTTCGTTTGTACCACTTGAACGAGGAAATTATGACTTATTTATTTGACTCTGTATATATACCATTTGAAAGAGGAAAATATGAGTCATTGTTTGACTACATAATATATATATATATGTGTGTGTGTGTGTGTAAATGACACGCAAAAAGCAACCTCATATTTGCATTTTTTTTCTTCTTTTTGGAACAGGAGTACAGGACACATACGATTGTTGACATTAATCGGGTCACGACAGATCATTCTTGACATTTCAGTATTCACTGCCAAAAACTATTAAACAACCGAAAATTCATTGATTAATATATTCGTGAACTCAATGTAAATTCAAGTAAAAGCCACGCAGTGGCCGTAACTTGAGAGACAAGAACAAATTTTTTAATAATATAGATATATATATATAAATGTGTGTGTGTGTGTATATATATATCCAAGAAACAAATTAATATAATTTTGTTATCTTGTGCTGCATTACCTGTACCGTTTGAACAAGAAATTGGTTCTCACAAAAGACCAAACAACACTACAACCTCATATGTATATATACACACACACACATTATATATATATATATACGTTCTCTTGTGTCATTGGTATTTGGACTAGTATGGAATATGAGTTTTTAGGTCTCGCTGTGACGCATGACTTTGCGTATTTGTCGATCGTTCGAGTCCAAGTCTCCGGCCAATAAATTCTCTCATAGCCTCTCCAAAGCAATAGTCAAATTTTTCTGCTTTTGTGTCCTAACAGGTAATATTGTACCAAGTCTTGTTATATGTCTTTTCTTCCTTACACAAACAAAAAAAAAAAAAAGAAATATTGTACAGTGATAACCAAAAAAAAAAAAAAAACTCCAGACTCTATCATTAAAATTCTATTTCGAAAGTCCAATATATATTAAATTCTATAATATATACAATTTAATTTTGATGTAATTTTATTTAAACCCTATCAATAAGATTCTATTCTAAACCATCTAATATGTATTAGATTCTATAATATATATAATTTAATTTAAATGTGATTTTAACTACATTTAATATATAAATAAAACATGAGTTATCCATAGAAATATCCGAAAATGACGAAACGATAGTTGGATTTCCTCCTTTTGGCCTTTGTATGTACGTGTCCTTTGTTGGTTTGACACTATCATCAATCAACAAAATCTTGAAGAAAATAAAGGGGTTGCGCAATATTTAGCATCATATGGTAAGCAGTGTGATGCACATCACGGATAACTACTCCTATCGAGAAGACTTTCTCCCGAGCTCTCTCTATCTCAATTATCATTCTTTATCTTGTGAATTTTGTTTTTGTTTTGTTTTGTGTTTTTGTTGTGTGTGTGAATCGCTTGTATATATCCGCATACGAAACCTCAGTTTCCAATGCAAGGATTTCTTAATCTTCGTCTATTAACTTGTGGCACATGTAAAGTTAAAACAATGGGGTTTCTATATGGTAGGGCCACATGCTATATGTGTTTATTATTATTATTATTATTATTATTACTACATTGGTTAAATCATATCAAAATAAAAAAATACAAACCAAACAATTTCTGATACATATAAGATAGTTGAAAAAAAGAGTATTATAATTTATTATTATTATGTTTTACATATTTATATATTTTTTTCTTTTATTATTATAAATTAAGTTTAAGGACTTGATGTGAGGATGGATTTAAGTCATAGGTGCCAATCTATATGGTTGGGACTTGTTAGTATATCAATTATCTTTCCTCTTGCAATATTGAAAAAATATATATATATATATGTGAGTATTATTTGCAAGTACATATACGGTTTGCCCTTATTGATCAGTTAAAATACGGCTAGTCCGTTTCTGGTCGACCCCAAGAGTACCAATTAATCAACTATTCAAAGGATATGGGCAAGGAAATTAGAACATTATTAATATTACACTCGAACTTAACCACTATATTTAATAGTTCGCAAATATAACACAGCTGCTGAATATGCACGACGGATTCACCTAGAAAATTGAAACCCAATTATCTATCTGCATATCTAATTTTCTACTTCTCTGCCTTTTATTTTTATGGTTTGGAACTTTTTAATTAATTTCAGTTTGTTAATACACCAAAATTTAACATACTAATTTATCTTTACAAATATATTACAAGTCATTATCTATCCCCACTTATGGTTAATAGTATTATTGCTTTATATTATCTGATATATGACATATTATATATTAGACATAAGGTCGTAGCTAATGACAACCTGATATGATAGACCAGGTCAATCAATCATTACTGCGCAAATCAAGTGGATTAAGTTTAGAATATGACCGTCTAAAAAAATAAAAGCAATGATAATACCAGCTTAGAAGGATTAGGGCTCTCTTTTAATTAAACCATAAAATCTGTAAGTATATTTATTGTCTTAATGTGATATAAATAAGATTGAACACATAAAAATGCATGTCTACAGATGAAATTATAGACTCACTTAGTAGAGGTTTTTTTTTTTTGGTTAGTAAAAACAATTGAAGTAAAAGTTTTGACTTTTCAATTAATGTTTGAAACCACATTTTTAATTTTTAGAAGAGCTAAAATGGTTTAAATAATTTTAAATAATATTTAAACTTTTCCAATAAGCTATAAAAATATTAGAATGCAGACTATAATGTGTTATTTACACTAATTTATTCTAAGTTTCAAAAATGATTAGAATAGCATTTTTTAAAAGTTATATTTTGTGGTTTTGGGTTTATCAATCTTCTAAATAGTCAAATAGTAGTTATAACAAATATCTAAATATTTTTAAAAATAACTCTTAGGGAAAGCTTAGTTAGACGACACCTCAAATTTGGCTGCAATACAGCCTACAGTAAAATTGATAGAGTAGCCATCCATTCTTATCCGACAGTATAAAAAAAAAAAAAAAAATCATTGTCCCACGTACAACAATTTTGAAGTACTATAAAACTGATCATCGTGAATTTTAGGATTATTTTAGCTCAGATATTGATTCTAAAATAGAATAAAATTCTTAAATTTAAATTAATTAATTTAATTATAATTTTTATTAATTATTATAAAAATAAAATTGAATTAAATAAAAAAATTTAAATTTAAACTCATATATTAAAGGAGACTTTAAATTTAATATGTTAAAATTAATTTCTACCGAACAAATCCTATGTTAAAAGAGTTGTTTTTGATTAGACAAAAGTTCAAATGTCACATCAAGTGTTTATCATTTTCAGAATTAATGATGGGCCCTTTGGCGGCCCAATTAAGATCTATCTTTATCAGACAACGTACGCACACACTTGTTCGAAGTACGCACACCGTCCAAATGTCACAAAATTATGCAAGAGCATCACCAAAGTCATCAAATCGCACGTCTACAATCAGTTTAAAAAGGTAAGTTGCCGACTTCTCGAAATGTGTTAAAATTCACCTTAGAGAATTTTAAGATGTTTTTGATAATCCTATTATATTCATAATATATTTAAAAAAAATATATTAATTTTTTTATTTAAATCAAAAATATTTATTTTATATTTAAATATAATATATGTTTGAATAAAAAATATTTAAATTATATTTTAGACTTAAAAAATTGATATAATTAATAAAAATAGATAGGAAAGTAAGATAGAAAGAATATAATGTGAATGAAAAAAATAATTTTTAAAATATTCTAAAATAATAAATATATTTAAAATATTATTAAAAAATATTATATTTAAACGTAAAAATTTTATGTTTGAATGAAAATTATATTATGTTTAAATTTAATGTAAATGTAAAATTATAAACAAATGCTCCATAAGTTAATGAAAACTAGCCATGTAGCATGCAATATTGTGTCAGCATGATTGCATCAATTGGCGTCCAAATTTCAGGGAGTAAGTGAACTTGTTACAAACTTGGGTCATAAAAAAAAGAAACCATATATAATATTGAGGTTTTTTATGCTAAGATATCTTTATTAATAATAATAAATATTTCTTAACACAAGTAAGATTGTGTTAAAATTATATCAAAATTAAAATGTACAAAAAACTAACAAAACATGGTATAGATATCGACATATCTGGTATTTTAAAACAACACATGTCTATTTTTCAAAGTTTTTACCTTTACTTATACTTTTAATCATTTGAAAAAAAGAAGTAAAAACTGGAGTTTTTCAATAAATATTTGAAACAAAAAAAACTTAAGAGGTCAAAATGATTTTTAAAGTTTTATAACAAGTAATAAAATTTTGAAATGAAGTTTAACATAAACTTTGTTCTAGGTTCTACAGTTTATTTAGTAAAGTTTTTATCGAAAGTCACAGTTTTTTTTACTTTGACGGGAAGCTTTTCTTGAGATTATAAGCTATTTTGATAGATTATATAAACACTTTCAAAAGCTAATTTTAGATTTAGAAAGTCAAAAGTAACTTTTAGTAAGCTTTGCTAAATAAGTCCTATCACTACCAAAAAAGGTTTTTTATTTCTTAGAATATATTAATCATTCACCGACTAATTAAAGAAGGGATTTGGTATTGACTATTAGGCTTAATTAAATTTAAGACGTAAAGGGTCTTTGATCAACCAATAAGATTTGCTAAAGTTGGTTGATGATACTAAGATATTGACTATATATGCAAAAAGCAATTAGCTAGCATATACGCGATCTAGTATCAGGTGGACTTTGAAATAATAAATTAAATATTAATTTTCAGGGGACAACTAAATTTAAAACTAGCTAGGTAGCTCTCTAAAGATTTATAGATAAAATTGGGCATTCATTTCTTATTAAATCTAATCACATGCATGGGATTAAAGGGTTTCAAATGGTTACCCAAAAAAAAAAGAGGTAAAAGTTTAACATTGAGCATTGATCACAGACGCGCAGTTCATACACGCTTCCTTTTTGTTTGTTGTTGTTTATATATAGTGAATATACATAAATACGATTTTGAATCGTTGGAAAAAGAGACCAGAAATTATTGATATCTCATGAGTATACAAGATAAACTTGTTCATATATATATTCCTGCCAAAGGGAAGATCAATATGAAATGTCGCCCATAATGTTGACATGCTTTTTGATCATTTCAACGAATCTAGTTAGATTTTCATTCGAAAGAAGAGCAATATATATATATATATTTTGGAAATACTGATATATTGGAACTTAAAAAATGAAGATTAGTTTGTACACTCTCTCTTTCTCTCTCATGGGTATACTAAATTAAATTTTTCATGGGAAAATTGGATGTATATATTTTTCCAATAACACCTACAGTAAATTATCAAATTCTTCAACGCTTTTTTTATTAAGTAAATTTGTAGTTTGTTGGATGTGAATGAAAAATATAACGATAATTAATAATTCTTTAAGAAAATATGAACCATATTACTATCACCGACTCGAAAGAGTTTTTTTTTTGTTTTTTTGTTTTATTGTATAACTTATCATAGAATTATGTGATGATTTGTATACAAACGTGGAAGCATAAATAAAAGTGAATATCTCCGCACCGTACTTTTTGGTTGGTCCCCTTTGTAGTATCCTAAATCCAAGTGGAACTCAGCCCATTGGAAAATAAACGAACGTGTACCATTATTCATACAATTTCTGTTGACAATTCAAAACAAAAACCAAAAAAAATAAAGAAGAAGAAGAAGTTAAAAAGCCCACTTGGATCATTAAATTTAGAGACCCACATCAAAATCAAGCACTTATCACGAGTGTCGAGGTTTTTAATTCTTTGAAAACAACCTCTTGATCATCTAATGCAAAAGCCGAAAAAAAAAGTTACTTAACGTCGTTTCTGTTTTAGGGGGAGTTTGGGGGAGGTTTTGGAGATGTGGTTTTGGGGTTTGGAAAAAAGTTGGTTTTAGAGAATATGTTTGAAAGAAAAAACTGTTTAGGGTGAAAAATTAAAAATTTTAAAAATTTTTTTAGAAAAAAAATATCAATATGGATCTTGTTTTGTTCCTCTCGAAATTCTATGCAATTTAAAAAAAAATCATCTCATTTGGACTTGTATATAAAAAGTTATGAATTTTTAAAGTTTGGAGTTTACTATAACGTTTTTGAGATGTAAATAGTAAAAAGTAAGAAAGTTTTGGAAAAAAGTGAAAAATTGGGGTTGGAGACAGCCCCCAAACGACTCCTAATTTCCCATCTTCATGCATGATTTCTTTTTTGTTTTGTATAGTTTTCAAGGAAAATTTCCTTCTTTATGATCACGCTACTTTAAAAAAAAAAAATTTGTACTGATAAAAATCAATGAATGTACCACGACATCTCAAGTGGGTCGTCATCCTCATCATTTACCCTTACAATCACACACGTTCATTTGAAAATTAGCAAAAAAAAACATTTTTAATTCTTGACCTATTAAAACTTGATAGCTTCTAGGAGTACTTCTTATATTACACGAATTGCTTTTTATTGTCATATTAATTTTTTAATTTGATATATGAGTGTATATCTTAAGAATTTATAATGAGTGATGTAAAATTGTTCTAGTCACATATTAGAGCGTTGAAAATGGGTCTAACAACCATAAAAATAGTTCCTATTAACAATGTAAGATAAGATATTATACGTGGAAATTTTCAATATAATTCATCGTTCAAAATATGTCATAAAAATGATTAATATATTAATATATAGTTGATTAAAAATTTATGCAGGACTTTATCATTTAAAACATACTATTCTCGTAATTTAAATATGAATATGTGATTGGTTGAAAATCGGTGATGCTGATGATCATAATATTGTAGTGATAATCTCAAGAGCTATATTTTGAAGAGAGAGAAGATAACTAGGGTTAATTTTTCGGTGGTACCACAAAGGCTAAAATTGAATTGAATCCACACGGTTTTGAGAGGCTGAGAAGAGAGAGAGAGAGAGAGAGAGAGATGAGTCTAAGCATAGCTGACTTTGTGTAAGCAAAGAAGTAAATGCCCTTTGCTGTCCATTTTGACTCTTGTAGAGAGCAAAAAAACTTCTCTCTTTCTTCCCTCCTTTCATCTCTTCTCTCAATCGGTCAGCGTGGACAGCTTCTTGTTCTCTTCTCTGTCTCTATATATGTGTATATATATATACATGAGTGACGGACAAAAAGGCAAGCCCTTTCCTTTGGACGCTTGTCCCCCCACAACTAAAAATCACAACATTTTCTCTCTTTCAACAAAGAAATCAACAAGAAGAATAGGTCAAGAAAAGAGATCATCAAAAAGAGTACTCATCATTTTGTGTTAAAAAAAAAAAAAAAACTCTTGAGAATAGTTTTTAGAGAAATATTCGAAGAGGAGAAATTATGGGAAGACCACCTTGCTGTGACAAAGTTGGTGTCAAGAAAGGGCCTTGGACTCCTGAAGAAGACATCATTTTGGTCTCTTATATTCAAGAACATGGTCCTGGGAATTGGAGATCAGTTCCTACTAACACAGGTTACATACACAACATGACTACCTCACACACACACACACACACACACACACACACACACATTTGGAATATATATAGTGTTTCCTTTTTCTCATTTTGGAACTGGGTTTTGCTTTATTTTTGTTTTTTGTATTTTTTTTTTGTTTTTTTTTTTCTGATTCTGGAACTAGGGTTGGTTTGTTCATTAAAGTGGTGAAATCAATGACCTGTGTAGTACTTTTAAAACTTTTGGGTAGATTTTTTTCCCTCTACATAGTTTTGTTTTTATTGATTCTTTTTTTTCTTTCTTCTTCCTTTTTAGGCCTGCTCAGATGCAGCAAGAGCTGCAGGCTTAGATGGACTAATTATCTGAGGCCAGGAATCAAGCGTGGTAATTTCACAGATCATGAGGAGAAGATGATAATCCACCTTCAGGCTCTTTTGGGAAATAGGTAAACATAAATATAATAATTAAAAAAAAAACTCGTCTTATTTTAATTCCCAACACAAAAATAAATAAATAAATAATATGAAGCTGAGCTTTGTTTACTCAATATGTTTCCAGAGCAGTTAGTATTTTTTGAGGATTATTTTACCATTATTTTTCTAGAAAAATATTTTTATTGTTCTTCTTGTTGTGTTGCTTTTTTTTATTATTATTTTTAAATCGGAAATATTTGATTATATATGTTTACAAATCGCAATAGATATATTCTACAGACTCGTTAGGTTACATCGATTTTTTTAAAATATAAAAGAGAGATTTTTTTTTTTTTTGTGTGTGTTTTCCTATGGTGATGTAAATATATATATATATTTTTTGCATATTATTTCAGATGGGCTGCTATAGCTTCTTATCTTCCTCAGAGAACAGATAATGACATAAAAAATTACTGGAATACCCACCTGAAAAAGAAGCTCAAAAAGCTCCAAACAGGACTTGATGGTAATTCCGAAGATGGGTTCTCATCAGCCAACAATTCACAGCAAATCTCTAAAGGGCAGTGGGAGAGAAGGCTTCAGACAGATATCCACATGGCCAAACAAGCCCTTTGCGAGGCTCTGTCCCTTGACAAGCCAAATAATCATCATGATGATCACAATTTGGTTGAATCTAAGCTGTCCATAACTAACGAGTCCTTCCAGATTGGCATCACCGATACTCAGCACCACAACGCTAAATCGTACCAAGCACCATCGTCGTCACCGTACGCATCGAGCGCCGACAACATAGCCCGGTTGCTCGAAAATTGGATGAAGAATACGCCGAAAGCGGGTCACCAGTCGGGCTGGGTCAACCCGGTGCCGACATACACGGGTACTTCAAGTTCTAGTGAAGGAGCACGTAGTGGGACAACCTCACCTGATCATGATCATCAGGCATTTGACCACTCCTTGTTCAGCTTCAACTCATCGGACGGCTCACATGAGACGGTTTCCGCCGACGAGACCACGGCCCATCTGACGCCGGAAACCGCCAGCCTCTTCCAGGACGAGAGCAAGCCCAATATGGCGGCTCAAGTCCAAGTCCAAGCCCCTCTCACGTTGCTTGAGAAGTGGCTACTTGATGATGGTGCTGCTCAAGGCAATGAAGACCTAATTAACATGTCACTAGAAGATAGTGCAACACTCTTTTGAGAGGATTAAAACAAAATTAATAATAATAAAGCTCAACTTAAGGTCTTAATTAGGTTTTCTCCTTTTGTTAATTTCTTTGTTTTTGTGGATATAGGTTCTTTAAGCAGCTTTGTATAACCTTTTTTTTTTTTTTTTTTTCTTTTTTCCCCCTAGCCTATATAACACTGGTGTTCATGACTGAAGGAAACAGAGAAAAAAAAAAGTGTAAATTAAAATATATTTTATCTCCATATCATAAAGCTATGTACTAAAGGTATTTTGGAAACTGTTTTTCTACTGCTTCTATAATAGAATTGAAAACTCTTATCTCTCTGTCTCTCTCTCTTTCTCTCTCTAAATAACTTTTTGTTGCAGAATCAAGAAGAATCGGAACTAGGGTTTGGACCTTTTTTTTTTCTTAGAAACTAATTTTGATGATATTAATTTATAAAAGAATTTGATGCTTTGGGTATGTGTATAATGAACAAACATTCTAGGGGCTCAGCTAGAAATTTAGTAAAATAAATGTATAAATTGAGACCATAAATTGAGACCAGTTAATGGACAAAGTGCAGAAAAGAGTTAGCCACCTTATTAAATTTAGTAGACTAAATCAACATATGCATGAAAATTATTATTATTTTCTTCTTTAAAAAAACATATAAATTTTTTGGAAGAAAAAATCAATGGAGGAGGCCAAAAGCTTGCTCCGACCTTGGCACGTATATCATAATTTGGATTCAAACAATCATTTATTAGTGCATACTAAATCACTGGACTTTTTCTGACGACTGCCAAAATTATGGTTTAAATTCAAAGAATCTGATGAAAATATGATAAGATTATATTTTATGCAATATTATATAATTTTCTAAATACAATCGATTAGTTACAAACTCTTTTTTTGAATTTTAGAAGTAGGATTCGAACTATATTCAAGTGTGAAATTAATTAATAAATTATGCTTGCAATTGTAATTATTTACAAAATTATTTTGTTATTGTAATTACTGAATAATCACATTACATGAAGTATAGGTTGATGGAGAATTTTTACTAGTTTTAAGGTAATTAAAGATGATTTAACAAATCATTTCTTCCGGTGAAAAAAAAAAAAAAAGATTACTATTGTATTGCCTATTTTTTAGGGAAATTAATATTGTATTGTCGGCAGAGGACCCAGTTTTATCTCTTGAAATTAATCACGCAATATTAATGTTTGTTATTTCTATCACCTAACTAGTAGATGTGTGAGTCATAGTCTATAATTTTTGCCTTTTTTTTTTTTTTTTTCCTTGACGACTCTTAGTAAATTTGGCAGAAGTATGTTTTCTTAAAAGTCAAGGCTAATAACTCATTTCAGAATGGACCGTGTAATTAGGAACTAACTCTTTGACTGTTATTATTATGCTCCACATTCTGGCAATTTCAAAGATATATAGAGAGTGCTTTATATATATGTATGTATATATATACACACTTGTATGAAATAACTGTCCTTACTGAAAACTTCTCGTACTTAACCGTACAAACACGTGCAAATTACAATCAACAGTTTTGATTAAGTAGACTAAACCCTAAACATTTTAAGTTTTTAGTGAAGGGAGAATATTTATGATTAATCTGTTCGGATTGTAAGTTAAAATCCACAACTTAAAATGGTAAATTCAAATTTTTATTAAAAAATATTGCAAAAAAAAAAACCCTTTGAAAATTGGATTTGAAACAAGGACTTAAACAGGACCTAAACTTCCCATTTAATTATTGATTAGCATGAGAATAAATTGACCTTTCAACTAACCACATATTAATACACACAGTAGAAATCTTGCACGCATATTATCATGAATGTTTTTTTAAGTTTTGTTTTATAATTATTCCTAAAAATCTATTTAATTTATTACTTTGCATATTTGTTATATATATTTTTTTTAAATAACCCAATGGGTTAACAAAAGCCAACCCGTTACCGCCCCAATTTACCTGCACACCGCCGGCAAACTGCCCGCTAATTCTTGGACGGTTAGAGGTTTCATACTTTCCCAACCTGCTCTTGAAAAATCCAACAGTCCCTATCCAAAACCACCAATCCACTCGTATGTTCATTCCTACTTGGAATATAGCTATTTATAGGTAGGAATTAGCACCTATACACCACTGATAACGTGGCTTTTGTTATTATTTAATTGTTTCAATACTTATTTTTTATACTAATATCTAAATAGTATTATATAATAAGATATTAAATAGGATTTTGTATATAAATCACCTACTTTTTAAGTTGATTAACAAAATAATTCAAATAGTTTCTTTTTTTGGGTTTAGGTAACTTTATAAAAAAATTATTATTAGTAAAATATGACTTTGGAACAACTAAGAATGACCTTTTTTTTTTACATGTTCATTCGTTAAAACAAAAGGATGTTGTTTACTAATTTCAATTTTTGAGGTTATCATTTTAACAAATATTCCCTACTTTTTATAAGTTTATAAATAAAAAATTATTAGTGTCTCATGCTATGCGGCATTACATATGGGACATTTCCTACATAGATAATGTGTGTATATATATACATGGGAACTGTCTTATGTGATATCCATAACACTAAAATTTTTTGTAATTTATTATGACAACGAATTGATTTTAATACAATATTTTTTTAGTGATATTTATCATTTGTATCAATAGTTTAAATTATTTATATAATAAGATTAAAAACAAAAAATTATATGTAAATCAATTAATAATTATAAGATACAAAATAATATATTACAACTAATGCTTATATCTGATTGTCGGGTGGTAGAGCTTTCATATATCATATTCATGTCGAATTGCTTTTAAAAAATAAAAAATAAGAAGGAAAATCTATAGCCAAGAATTGCCTTGGGAATATGCATATAAATATAAATATATATATTATTTATATGTATAAATAAATGTATGTACTTATTAAATGCACAACATGTGAAGGGTTTGACTTTTGCGCCTGGCAATTTTTCTTATGAATTTTAAGCAAGTAAATTAATTAAGCTGGATTTGCTCAACCGCCCATCTTCCCATGTTGACTGTTAAGAAATTGTGGGGGAACCCATAAGCCCCTCATGAATACAATTCAATCTGTCATGAACAGGAACAGTCCTTTGCATATTCACATATCCCGTCTAGAATTGTCATATATATATATATATACCCCTTTTTAGAATTGTCATAGTAAAAAATATATATTTCATATGTGAAATTTTGAAAGCATTTAGACCATTAAGGATTATATTTAAATATAATATATATTTAAATAAAAATATTTATATTATATTTAAATATAATGTCTGTTTAGATGAAAAATGTTTAAATTGTTTTTAAATACTGAATATGTGATGTGATTGTTTAAAATAAAGAGAAAAATATGAGAGAAAAAGAGAGTATATAATATGATTGAAAAAATAAGTAAAGAAATAAAATAATAAATAGTGATTATATTGGATTTAAATTGTGATATGATTGATATTTAAATATAATACTTTTACATTTAAATGAAAATTATATTACATTTGAATATGATACCAACATAATATAATAAACAAACGAGATTTTTTTTATTTATAATTTTCTCTCTCTTCACAGCTAGCCAAAAAAAAGTTAAATTACCACCAAAATTTCAAATCACAAAATAAATATTTTATGAATAGATAATACAGTAATTAAATCTCAAATATTTATGAATATATAATGCAATGATCAAATCTCACCTTCTTTGAAGTAGACGAATCAATGCTTGCCAAAAATATCAACGTGCTTATCAGCTAATCAATTTTTGACGTCAGTGGACTCTTCAGCATTATACCCAGATTTTTGGCGACGCATGTCTTCTTCACAAATAAATTGATTTGATACACTTGCTTATATATTGCTTGCTAGTTGCTACCCAAGATTTATTAAATTTGAATCTTGTTGCATCTTTTGGTATCACACTAATCTCTAAATTTAAAAAAATATTAAGTTAATTGATGAATTAAATTTAAGAAATTACTTATAATAGAGATAATTTAACGATAATTTTATATTTTATTTTATTTTTTATTTTTTAAATAAAAATAGTTGATATATTATATGTTACTGCTTGCAATATATATGTATATAGTTATAATTTTTTTAATACAGGAAAGGTGACGATAAATGGATAATAATTATGATGATGATGATGGTGAGGTGTCCTCAAAAAGGAAGCTTTCCATGAGCGACAAACATTTAAGCGCATATGCATGGGAGCAGCCCCATGTGTCCCATCAAAATGGCAAACAACGAGCCACATAGGCTTTCCAATTTTATATAATATCCCTTTGCACACATTTGCATCGTCTTCTTCTTCTGCATGGTGTTCACATTAGCTTTCAAACTTCTCTGCTAAATTTTAGTCCAAAAAATAATGGTAAATATTTTCAGTGCTATATTTTCCACTAGGAGATAAAAACCGATACGGCATTTTTTATTAAATTTATTTATTATAATATCGAGTTTGCAATTCTCAAAATATTTTTAAGTTTTGAATTCGAGAGTTTTTTTTTTTTTTAATCCAAATCTTTTTTTCTTTTACTAGCTGAGCTATCTCTAGTAAGGTTCATATAGCATGGATTTACAAGTGTAGCTACTTTTGGTGGTCATCTCTTACTTCTCTTTGGCACCAACCAAAAAGTAAAAAAAGGATTTTACAACAAAGCACCGTTAGATTGTGGCCGCCCACTTTCCAAAAATTTAAGATTTCGAAATAGATTAATGAGCAATCATGTTATTGATGTTTATTAAAAAAGAAAAAGATATAATATTAGAATAAAAGGTCTTCAGTTATCCTCTCTTTATTGTTCTCATCATGTGTGGGACTTTTAATATATTTGAGTTTATTTTAAAATATTTATGTTAAACTTTTAAATTTTCAATAATTGTCAATATTTTCACCCATTATCCACTCTACACGTTAAAGAAGTGTAGGAATATAAAACTATCATTAGTTCACTTTTTAATGGTCAATATCACTTTTATGATTTAAATAAGACAATACTTATAATATAAATTTAAGAACATCGTTTAAAAATTTTCCTACTATTTACATGTTATTCAATTTAAATCATGGAAGTCTTAATCAATTGAGTTTATAAAACTTTCGAACCTGTTTGGCTCGAAGGCTCAAACCTATTATTTGGGGTTTGAGCTGGAATACTTGTTTGGCTGTTGGTTTAAATACAAGTCACTCAGTCCAAAATTTACACAATGCAGCTAGATGCACTGTTCACTCTACATATTTGCTCTGCACAGCGACCGTTGCCCTTTACTGGGAATCCAACCCGATTCCCTGTCCCTTTGTCCATTCTTCTTCAACCCATTGTTGCCCTCCCTATTGTCACCAAAATATACCTCAAATCCCTCCACTCACATGCATTGCTATGGCCTCTTTCTCCTTTGTGTTTATCGGTGCCTTTCCATGGGGTATTGATGCCGAACCCATCCCATGTCTCTCGGTGCCTTCAATCCATTCTCCTCCTCCCCATTTCTACCAAAACCATCGAGCCCATAACCTCCCTCGTTCCTTTGTTCCAAACTTGATGCATTTTGGTTGACGGCACATCTCGTGGCATTCGGTGGCCGAATCTCCCCCTTAGCCCATCAGTTCTTCAACTTGTCTTCTAGTGGTTTTTGAACCCGAACTCTTCTTTACTAATTTCGTCTAGTCCAGGTTAAATCTGTCCAACCAATTTCGGCTGCCTCCATCGACCTCCCTTGGCAAAATCGAGCCCTAGCTAAAATCAGTGGCTGAAGCGTGTTTGTTGATGATTGTGCTGGACATGGCTTACCAATTTCTCTTTAAGTCGTTTCATTGTCGTCGATTCTTTAACATCGGTTGTTGGCTTACCAAATCCTAAATCTACTAATTTTTCTTTTTATTTTTTAATTTTTCTCTTTTACCTCCTCATTTTTTGTGGAACTCTACCGGTCGTTTCACCGGTCGTTGGCTTACCAAATTCTAAATCCTAAATCCACACCAGTTGTTTCTGTGGAACTACCCCCCTAACATGCCCCACTGCAATGCGAGTTACGGCCTCGGTGATGCCTGTGGTCGAACCTCCACTCGCCATGTTAGGTTTTTTATTACTACTTTTATTATCCTATGTTGGAATGGTGATTGTTTTGGTGTGTCATTGATGTTGCCGAATCTCAATGTGATTCTTTAGACTGTATCCCATGCCTGAGTCATGTGTGCCTAGTTTTTGCAATTTTGTTATTCAGCCATGTTTTAGTGAGATGGTGTTGTTCCTTGTTGGGGTTTAGGGGGTTTTCAATTAGGGTTTCACTCCACATTTCAACAATGGGGAAAGCGCAGAACACCAAATGTAGGAGGTGTCCACCACCCCTGTCACATCCCAAAACCCGAGGTATGACATTTTAAGGATGAATTAAATGAATCAAGGTCAGGGAAAGGAAGATCCCAATTCTCTAAGTCTACCGGTTTTATCTTGAAACCATTTATCGTCTTTTTAATTTTTCTTCCGATTATACTCTAGTAAATTAATTAAATATTATTATTGAAATTTCACGACAGGTTCCCCATTTCCCACAGATGCATACTTAGATAAAATAAAATAAATTACAAATAATAAAATAAAGTTTATAATTTACAGTCCTGGAGCATTTAAGTTTACGTACATGATCATAAATATAAAATAAACAGGCTTCTCGTTTTTAGCCTCTAACTTGAGAATTCACACAACTCTTATCTTTTAATCAACTTCCTCTCCTTAGAGTTTACCAGTTTTAAACAATGAGCAAAAGGCCTAGTAGAATATTTTTAAATCATTTTCAAACATTTTATTTTGAACCAGGATAATAATATTATATAAATGCAATACAGAATCTTAAATGTGTAATCGTGAGTATGCAAATTGTATATATAAATACATCTAGTTTGTGTACGGTCCGTATAATCCCCTTACCATAACATTCCATGATGGGTTATTATCAATCGATATATGCTACTCTCGGTATGCTTTAACACCAAATTCTATTTTCAAAATTTCCTTTAAAAATAAAATTAATATAACAAAATATTCTGAAATGTTTTTTCTAAAAAATCCATGATCAGATTTTTTTTCCTTTAATTTCTAAAATCGTGATATTTTCTAAAATCATAGAATTTATAAAACTTTATAAATTCATTTCCTTTAAATCATTATAGCCAAATCACTAAAAACAAAATAGGTTACAAGGAGAGGATAAGATATCCTTTCTGTTGGCAATAAATCTACTGATAACTTCTACCACGTATTCCAAGATTGTTCTTTCTTCCAATTCCAATCAACGAGTACCTAAAATAAAAATCACATATAATTTAATTATCCGTCTAAAAAAATTTTCGTAATTGTACTTACGGTAAATTTAATTAATTAGTGTGCTACTGATTTTAAATTTTAAAATAATATTTTATTTTAATACTTATGATTTTAAAACAATGTTTTATTTCTAATACTCATATATATACATATTTTTTAAATTTCAACATAACCTACCTTTAAAATAAAACATTGTTTTGTGTTTTGTCTAAAATTAGATACCATGAATTGTGAATTTGTTCCCTCTATTGGTCGGATTTGTCGATGATAATAAGCACAATTGACTTGTTTTGTTGGTTTAGTTTAAACGTATAATTGTAATTCCTGAGTTTGACCGTTTACCATTTCATTGCTTATAATCTTGAAATCCCGAAGTTGATTTATTTGTCAATGTAGACTATCACGTGTGGCATTGACTCGATATGTGAGCAAAGTTGCTAGTTTGGTGCCATGGTATAACTATTTGCATACTGGCGTCCCACACGTGGCACTTTTTTTTTTTTTTTTTGTGCTGCTCCTAATTCGTTTAGCCTTTAATGAATTCAATGTGTTTGGTCTTCTATACTTTTCTCATATCGTTGGCTATGATGTATAAAGCCTGTTCGTTATATGTTTGACAATCAATCTGACTGGTATGCTATAAACCTGATTTGTAAACCTAGTTACTAGTTTGTTATCTTGGTAGTAGTGTTTACATCCAGTCGTGTTACGCCTCAGATGGGTAATGACCATTATGAAAATACTGAGCCAATCATTTTATAATTTCCTGTTAAGTTTTCAGTGTTGGTTTGAGTAATTTGTATTTTGTTAAGGATATGAGTCACCGTGATGATAATAATACTTACTCGTGGAACGACGAGAAAGAGTTGCATTTGCTAACTACACTGGCTGAGTATCTGTCGTACAATGATGTTAAGATGCCATCAAATCATGTGTAGGACCACTGGGCGGCTGAGTTAAATGCAAAATTTATCGAGCCAGTTTGTTACGCATCAACCTTGGCGTAAAAAATTTTTATAGGATGGAAGGCTTTACAAGCACACATCAGCCTGGGATATAATTCTGCTACTGACACAGTCACATGCTCAACTGCACAGTGACAAGATTTTCTTAAAGTAAAATCTGTACCTAATTGTTTTTGTCATAATGTGCTTAGTTTTAATATGTATGGGCTACAAATAAATTGAAAATTTGTTTCTATGTTTTTGTATCTGTTAACTAATCATATACAAACGCATTCAAGTTCATAGTGTGCACATCTCTAGCATAAAAGACTTAAGCACAAAGAGTTGCACTACACCTGTTTCGGAAAGAACCATGCCTCAGGGGCCTTCCGCTATCGTTCAACATTAACTGCACAATTTAGCAATTGTTACAATGCCCCGGATATGTTTGTTGACAACTCTTACACACTGAATACAGAAACCGGCATACCCAGGGATGAATTTGGTCCTTCACGTTCAAAAGTGTTGGGCTGCAAGCTAAAGCAAAAGGAGATTGCGAATGAAATGACATGTTCAGCCATGAATGAAATTTTCAATCACTTTCGCACCTGAACTGCAAACATATCTAGTCAGGAAGAAAATAGTTGGGATGATCTACTAAGGTGCATCAATGTGATGAAAGCACTTGGAGTTTCTCGATCTAGCTGCACAATAATGATTCGTTACTTAGCTAAACATTGTGATGTGCAGCAAACATTATCAAATATGGACGAGGAAGACTCCTTGGACTTCATTAACTCAATCGTTGGCAGTTTGACTCTGATTGATTTCCCAATGATATTTTTTCTTTTTTTGTATCGCATTTCCTGAGATTATTCCAGTTAAATTACTATTTCTTGTTAGTTAATAACAAATTTATGGGTTATGCTTTTTTTTTTTACAATTCGTTGCTTAGTTTTATATCATTACCAGACAATTTGCAGAACTAATTTATCTTTCGTCTTTTCTATAATGTCTTTGTTACAGCTTTAATTATTTGGTCCGACATATTTTCTTGAATAAAATAACATATACAAGTATTGTTATGGATTAATAACGAGAACCTGTTTAACATTCTTATTAATAATTTATTCTCCATTGGTTACTAGGTATTATTCTCATAAATGGGCTTTTCTGATGATTTTATTTGATTAGACAACATAGAAATGTGCTCAGACAATTCAGATAGTGATATTAATAACATACTAGCGATAGCTGTATGTACAACTTATGTAAAGAGGAGATATACTCGTGTAACCTTGCATCCAATGCATAATAGCCAATTAATTGGTTCGATGAGGGTCGAGGAATTATTGAACGTACATCCAAATGTTTTGAAAAGCATGGTTAGCATAGAACAAAGATGCTTCAAATTGCTTAGTGGTATACTAGGCTGTAGGAACTTGTTGATGCCAATGAACATCATTAATGTCAACAAGCAATTGTTTATATTTTTATCAATCGTTATTCAAGGCGTGAACAACCAAATGATTTGGTACATATTTCAATACTCACTGGAGACAAAATCATGCTAGTTCTTTCGAGTGTTAAAGGTAATTTATGCGCTAAAGGATGAGTACATTATACATCTAGATTTTAAGTAACTTTGCCCTTTAGTGCGGAAAACGGTCACAAGTATCGGGTATGATTTGTTATGAGTGCATTTTACATGTTACTAATTTTAAAGTACTTTCGTACCTTTGCTTTAGTTGCATACTAAAGTTGTATCTGTGTTATAGAATTGTATAAAGGCAATTGATGGCATGCACGTTCCTTGTGTTCCATCAAGGGAGAACAAAGAAGTGTGGAGGAATAAGAAATGAGTAAATTCTCAAAATATTTTGACTGTATATACATTTGATATGAAGTTTACATTCATGTTGGCAAGGAAACAAAGGATCCGTGCATGACGCCAGAATACTTCAGGAGGCTACAATATTATATGGATTCCCCGTACCACCATTAGGTTCGAATTTTCCCATTATATAGACTGGCCATAAGTATAACCAATGATTATGCATTCAATGCTACATGTTGTTATGTTTTTTGTAAGAAAATTTTACTTGGTTGATTCGGGTTATGCAAACACAGAGGGCTTCTTAACTCCATATTGCGGAGAGATGTGTATCACTTACCGGAATACAAAAAACATTGGCAAGGGTTACAAATACTTAGAGAAGTCTTCAACTATACTCATTTATCTCTTCACAACTATATTAAGAGAACATTTAGGGTTTGGAAGGTCAAATTTGAGATTTTAATTGAAGTCAACAACTACTTATTTCCAAACAAGCAATGATCCTAATTGTGTATGTTGTTTTGCATAATTTTATTTAAACAGTACAGATCCGTGATGAGTTACTGGATTAATACTCAACCAATGCAGAGTTTGTTGCAGAGCATGTTGATGCAAATACCGGTGAAGTTGTCAATAATAATGAAGATGTAGGTACAAGTTCAGACTCACGACAAACTTCAACTGAAAGGGCGCAGATGAGAGAGAAATGCGAGATGTTGGCTATGTAGATGTAGGAGAGATTTCAATTACATCTATGGTATAGGTCATGAAGATGTTGTATGATTTCTATTATGTATAAAGGACCCGCTGATCATCATGATTATTAGAATTTAAAGGTTTAAAATTACTAATTTTTTTTCAACATCAAATGGATTCCCTTGACTCATAATTGAAAAAACTGTTGGCTCATTTTTTTACAAATAAAATGCATTTAATATCATAATGCAAACAAAAGAACAATTAAAAATTCAGACTTGAATGATATTTACAAATCCTAACATGGATAATATACGATTCATACATATATGCAAAATTAAAAAGAAATAATTATTTTCTATTACTCCTACACACAAAAATTTATTTCATTTTACTAATAAACAATTATGTATGTATTCTAGTACAAGTTCAAACCCTTTTTTTTTTCTCAAATACTTTAATGAACAATTTGAATGATATTTACAAATCCTAACATGGATAATATACGATTCATACGTATATGCAAAATTAAAAAAAAATTATTATTTTCTATTACTCCTACACACAAAAGTTTATTTCATTTTACTAATAAACAATTATGCATGCATTCCAGTACAAGTTCAAACCCAAATTTTTTTCTTAAATACTTTAAGCTCAAACTTGCTAACCAAGCACTTGATTTAATCTAAGGTTTAACTCATTTTGAAGTTAACTCAAATTTTTTGTCTCAAACTCATAATCTATTCAGAGCCTTTATAATTAAATATCCCCGTTGTATATAATAGATAATCTCCCCACAAAAGTTTAAAATATATATATATATATATAAAAGGTTAGACACGAGCATGTGAATCTTAGACAACCCTTTCCTACCATCATACCTAAAACTTGCATAAAGAAAATCATGCATCTTAGAAACACTTTTTATTCAAAAAGAAGGAAGAAAAGAAAACAGATCAACCACACAAGACAAAACAAGGTTGGCTTGGTCCCATCACCCCCATGGGGACCACGCTCTTATCTCATATTATTGCTGTGTAAATACTAGCAGGGTCTCTTGACATTTCAGAGTGTTATGTTCAATATCACCATAGGATATTGCCCTACAAAAGAGCAGCTCATTAATATATATATATATATATAAAGAGAGAGATTTATATAGATTGGCCACTTGGGACTCTAATTTAGTCATGCGTGTGTACTGTACCATTTACATCACCCGTATAAATTAGTATTTATTACAATACCCTTTTAGCTTTTACACGGAAAATTTGTTAACTTTGTTAAGTCTTCCAATTATATATGTTGGCTTGTATATTATATATGGATCAATTAGTAGAATACTTTTGCGTAAACATCTATACTAGCATGATATATCATTGATCAAATGCCTTGTTGAATATGACTTTTGATGTTATCTAGATCAACATTTCAATTTTCTCATTTTATTTGAGATTATTTTATTAGAGATTCTACAGTGAGATATTCTCATCATAAAATTTAATAAGGTCATTAATTATATTTGTAAATTTTAAATCAAACGACTTATATTGATGGGTAGCCGAAATCACTTTGATTTCAACCGTTGTGATGTGGCGACATTTGCCACCGAGGATATTGGCCCCTAAGAATATCAAACCAGGGTTTTCAGACATTTGAATTTCAAACAGCTAGCCAAAAAGATCTGATATCTATGATAGAATATATAATATTTGCAGATTATCTTTACATTTAAGTTTAAATATCAAATATCTGTATTTTAAATGCTTGTTAAGGATTATCTATTAGGAGTCTATAAATACATGATTAAAAGTCTTCGAAAACTTGCATTTTAGGTAGATTACACTACTTGTAATTATAAAAATATAATCAAATCTCAAGTATCAAATAGAGGACGTAACAGATCTATTCACAGCAAACCTTTATAAATCTTTGTGTTTTTTATTTTTTGCACTTTACTTTTATTGTATTTTGCTTTGTCTTGCATAATAATCCTTAAGGATATCCATCATTGTGGGATTTATTAGATGAGTTTTTCCTATCAACAATTAGTGTTGGAAGGAGTGTTTGAACCTTCAAACCCTACGAAACCAACAAAAAATTTTGAGAACGGTCCGATGGTGAGGTACTTGTTGTTGAAAATGCAAAAGTTCCTATAAAGAACCCACCACCTATTGATCGTGTGTGTGATAATTCTAAAGGATCCCCATCATTTTGAGATTTATTAAATTTTACCCATCAATAATTTATTTGAGAAAAAGTAGACTCCCATAAAAGAAAATTTTGAATTGCGTTATTATACCTTTACTTTATTGAACATAAATGTTTTTTTTTTAAGAAAAAGGACAAATGAGATATTTAGTAGTATTATTTGTTCAAAATACTCTGGGTTATGGAATATTAACATCTTATTTTTACTAGGCTATATTTGTATGAGCTATATATATTTTTTAATTGTACACGTTATAAACATACAATGTACTTTGAAGTTGAGACTTTGATATAAGAAGACCATTTAGTAGATATATGACAATCCAGTTGGGATGTATTATTAGTTACACCTTCTATTTTAAAGAAACATGGAATGCCCCGCCTTTAACGAAAAGCAATACCACAAAAGAATTTGTTAGAATTAAAAAAAATAATGATTGAACTAAATTGCGTGCCCTTGCATATCTAATCAGTGATTAGACAAATTAATCCTCTCGACTTCTTAATAATCAGCAAACTTATAGATATATGAATGTGTAAAATTCAATTTTTTGTTGGTAAAACTTGGCTCTACTAATTTCTTTCCAAAACATCCATTATGAATTTACGTTAAAAAAATATAATTAGAAGGTCACATATTTTCGCTCTAATTTAACTAGCATGTGAGGAAAATGAAAAATAAAAAATAATGTGTAATGATCCTCTCTATAAGTGATAACGTAAAATGTGTGTACCTGTTTATGAATTAAAAAAAAAAAAAAAGTGGCCAATGACATGAGTCCCTTTCTCAAACTTCCAATGTTTTTTTAGGTGTAAAACAAGACCCACATGAAAGTGAAGTTCACAAACATGATTGCACATGGGCTGGGCCAAGTTGAGCTCATTTCATTATCAAGAATTGTATTCTAGTTGCAAGAGAAGGTCCACAAAAGGAATCTAACCATTTAGATTTTTCTGCATACGTGCTCCAAAATTTTCCGAATTTGATAATTTAATTGCTAAACTTTTTTTTTCCTTAATAATCAACTCTTTGAATTTAAAATTTTTGATAATTTAGCCTTTTTGCTTAAATATATTAAAATTTGAATAATTCTTTACATGTAGCTTATATATTATAATCTAAAAAGAGTATTGTTAATCATTTTTATTTATTTCTAATATAATTTCCTTTTAAATTGTTAATTTAATTAAATTATACTCAAATTTAAATATAAACTTTAAAAATAAATTTGTATTCAAATTAAATAAAAATGATTAACAATGTCCCTCTTAGATTATAATATGTAAGTTTTGTGTCAAAAAATTTCCTAATTTTAATTGATTTAAGCAAAAAAGACTAAATTATAAAAAAATATAAATTCAGAAGGTTGATTATCAAGAAAAAAAGTTTAAAGACTAAATTGGTAAATTCAAAAGGTTCAAGGGGTACCCATACAAATAAGTTAATCATTTATTAGTAATTGATTAAAGATTAAGGGTGCATTGTATTGGAATACATTAGTTCATTCTTCGTAATAAGGAAAATTCAAATTTGTACAATATTATGTAATGTAACATCTAATAAGATTTTTTTTTTTTCCTTTCATATAGCTCTTGGTAAAGAGAAGTTTGTGGGTTTTTCAACAAGTCTTTGGAACCATCTTTTTAAAATAACTTAATAAGTCAGCTTTTAACCTTTTTAATAAGCAATAAAACTGTTGGAATGAAATTAATAATGTCTTGATAAACTCCGGTATAAGTTTCAAAGTTTACTTAGAGGAACTTATTTGAAAAGTCACATTTTATGACTTTAACTATAAGCTTTTCTGGATAACCGATGACAAATTATTTTAACTCTGGAAGAAATAATTTTTACACTTAGGAAACTAAAAGCATTTCAAGTAAGCTTTTCGAAACATGTTTATTCGGTAGTTTTCTCTAAAGCTTAAGTCAAAGTTCTTTCCTTTGGGTTAACTATAAACTATTAATTGTGAATAATACTTATGGTGTTTTACGTTTTGAGATTCCCTTGTTCGTTGTTTTGTTCCTGTTTTCTCTTCTTAGACATTTTGTTAGTTTTTTTCATTGCTAATATTAAGGTGGCCAGAGCTTAGCACACGAACGAGTTGCTATACAGTATCAACTTACTTAAGATGTTTGATGTCAGTTGCTTTCTCTTATCATACAAAATAAAACACAAATAAAAACCTTTGTATTTGATAATATAATATTATTTAACTTCCCAGACATATTAGTAAATATCTCAATTATTTAAACAATAATATATATACACACACTAACTTCTTTGTTCACATTCTTTTTCTCCTCATTCTCCTTTAGACTGTCAACATCTACACGTTATCCTCCCTCATTATCTTTCCATTGTTCTCTCACTTCACTTCACTTTCTTTCGTTCTCATTTACTCTCATCATTATTTATTCGCACTTCTCTCTCCTCATCCCCTTTCTTCACTGTCTTTTTCATTCCTTCCACCGCATTCCCCCTAGCTTAGCTTCAACCCTAATCCTAGCGCCAACCCTAGCTCTAGCTGGACTGAAAACCCAGCCTCAGGACAAACTTTGACCTTGAACTTTACCTCGAGCCTAATCCCAAACTCAACCTTTACCTAAACCTTAATAGCAACCTTCCACCGTCCCCGTGCCCTTAATTACCTTGGCCTCATCCTTGGTTGCCATTCTCAACATGCCCCAACCACAACTCCCATGTTGATCCCAACCCTAATCTTGACCTTGATCTCGTTCCTGACCCTGACTTCAACTCTAATATTGACCTTGACCTTGGTCATGACAGCAAAACAAGAAGAAAGAAAGTGTAGATAATAAAATTAGGAGAGGGAATGTGAAAAGATATAATAAATAGAGAGAATGTGTAGAGAGAGTAAGGAAAGAGAATGTGTAAATGGATAATGCAAAATGATGGTAAAACAAACGTAGTATAATGTAATATAACCATGTGCATATGTTTCTTTATACGAATATGAATGTTTAGTTTGTTCATATGCCCCGCGAGGCTGTTGATGCGCGCAATATCTCCGCACAAGTTGTGTTGCTAGGGATTTTCTTTGTTGGCCCGCAATAATATTGCAATATGATAAGATCTCCTGGGTGGGGGTTGTCATGACGGGATCCTCTTTGTTAGTTTATCATTCTATTCCAAAAGCTTAAACTACTAAGATGTGGGCCAACAATGTTTTTATCCTTCAAATTTTTCACCGCCGGTGATTCTACGCCAGCCGCTGCTTCTCAAGTTCTTTGAGTTTCTCACATGTAGCATGGTAGGCCATTGATGGTACAGTAGTTGCCGTTATTTCATTAACGCATTAACAGTCTACCTCTTGGGCTACCTCCAATGTGTATCACGGCATAATACCGCTGGTAGCACAGTAGGCTACCATTAATATTATTAAGAGAATTTTTGGTATATCAAATCTGTGACTTTGGTCTTTTTTTGTTTTTTGTTTCCCTTCTTGCAAGAGTTTTTTCTTTCATGACAAAAGCAATCTAAGAGTTGGGGATGTGGCATATGTGTAATGTCCCCTATAACCTTTGAAGTCACAGCCGTGACAACATAGATAACACTACAAAGGTTGATGGAGGTGTATTTTGATCCATTCTTGGGCTCTAATTGACTTTTGGAATCAAGAGTACCATATTGTTTTTGTTGAAGTCCCCAGCTGAGGCGACATCATTGCGTAATTTCAGGCACACGTCCACTTTTTTATATCAGGCGATTCAAGTCACACTAAACCCCAGGTGTCTTTGAAAAACTAACATAGCCGTCGCAAAACTAGACTTTTAACCATAGCTTTTCTGGGAAACTGTCGGCACCCGGACCCCCATGGAGTTCACAATATTTATCATGACAATCGATTTTACGACGATTTCCTTTTAGAAGTCCTTGATCAAATGTCCCGCACATATTACGATGGTCTAGAACTTGTTCAAGCAAAATTAACTCCACAGGAGACCCCAATTACACCTTTTCCTCTCTCTAGAAAGAGAAAGGGTTAAAGTATAGTTACGGAGTCAGGAATTCTTGTTAACTAAAATCAAATTTTAATTAAAAAAAAATTCTTCTTTCTTCTTTCCTCTTTCTTTCCAAATTAAAGGCCTTTAAAATGTATTAGATAATTTTTAGTGATGAATTAACATGAACTCACGCATATTTATTTATAGTTTTTTCTTTAACAAAAAATTTGAGCCCCACCGGATCTATATTGGCTCCATGGCTGCCAAAGTGACGCTCGGTTTGTAGATTTGCACAAAAAAAAAATTTATAAATTCAAATTTTTGGGAGAAAAAAATATTATATATAAAAGAAAAAGTCATATTGTTTTTCAAACTGGTTATTTGCCAAATGAGCTAAAATTAAAGATGATTGATAAGTAGTTTGATCTACACTATAACAAATTGTAACAAATAGCTCAGTATATGTGGCTATCTATATATTTATTTAAACCGCACACCACACACTATCTAAGTGGACGTTAAAGAAAATTCGTTTTGGATGATGAAGAACCAAATTAATACATTTTTCTTCTTAAATGGCTAATTAATCTAATTAACTGTTGTAAGCCTACCTTTTTTGTTATCTTTGGAAAGGAAATATTTCAATAGCTTTCATCTAGATATTATATAACAAAGATATATCCCAGTACTGATCTGTACCTGGATAACTCTAAGACTCCCCTTTATTGCAAAATTTATCCCTTTCTTCTACATCGAAAGTAAGATTGAGAAATAAGGGTTAATTATATAACTATATAATTTTAATTATTTATCGATTTATACTCCTATTTTTAGAAATTTACCACGGGTATTTCATCTTTTTTGGGTGATATGGAATTTCGATATCAACTAGTTTTTTATGGAGTCAATGTTCCAAAATTTTCTTTTATTTTTGTCATAATAGTAACAATAATAATAATTATTATTATTATATAAGCAGACATGTGGCCCAACCTAATTTTTCCACAAGCGTATGAGCAGACGGTGGAAAACAGATAAATAAACAAACCAATAGTCACTTTCTTTTGACGCATGGTTGGTTCTTTAAATCTGATTAAAAGAACCATGTAGAAGTTCTTTTTCAAAAATGGCCCGGGCCTACAAAAATACTTGTCCTATCGTTGGAGGCTCTTCATGATAATGGATCGAGTTTCATGGTGTGTTCAAGTTTGTGTTAAACGTGGATGGGAATTATTGACCAATATTCCTTATGCTGTAAAGAAATTATATATATGTATATAAGTATCCATATATAAAAAAAAGTACATACATGATTTATAAGAGTGTGTGTGTGTATATATAAAGATGAGTTGTGAGTAGTGATGCCAATCATTGGCTACGTTAAACTTTAAACTCCCCAAATCCC
Organism: Antiaris toxicaria; assembly: GCA_035233585.1. Taxonomy (NCBI): domain Eukaryota; kingdom Viridiplantae; phylum Streptophyta; class Magnoliopsida; order Rosales; family Moraceae; genus Antiaris; species Antiaris toxicaria. The sequence continues at coordinate 9,345,335 of CP141155.1, forward strand.
CTCTTTCAATTAATTATTTTTCACATTTATTGGAGGGGATCGGAGTTTTGAATACGTTCCCTTGTATACAGAGACTGAGAGTGGAAGCGTACAAGAATATATACACTTTTAATATATATATATATATACATACACACACACATAATTAATTATTGATTTTCCTTCGAGAACATCTGATAAACTTAGAATGATAAAAAAATAGATGGCCAACTGCATTATCCTACGTATGAATTAATGTCACAAAAAAAAAATAATTAAAACAAAAATCCACGGTGCCTTCTTGCTCTAAAGTAGTAAAAGTACTTTTCCCTGCTTTGAAATCATAAAAAATTAACCAAATAAAAAAGAAATTAGAAAAAAAAAACAGGGAAAAAAAGTTGTTCCTCACAAGAGTTATAATTTTGTTTTCATGAATATATATTCAGAGTGAGCTCAATTCTATCACTGTTGATATTCACCAATGGGAAAAACAGCAATTGTACATTAATACATAGAAAATTTTAATGCCAAAAAAATGTAAAAATAGTGAATACTGAATATATGAATAATGCATAGAAAAAAGTGGGATATAGTTATGACTTTAATTAATCTACATCGCTAATAGTAGTAATAATAAGAGATGAGGATATAAAATTCCATAATTGTTATGAGTTTCTATGTTGGGTCAGCCTTAATCAGTTGAACCGGGGCATTTTAACATGGAAGCCTGATGGCTATTCCTGTCCCTTCAAGAGAGATGCTAACCTTTTCACTTTCTTGTATGTTCCATTTGAGATGAGTTAATCAAGGAGCGTTTAGATAATATATTATATTTATATTATATTTAAATATAATATATTGAATGTAATATATATTTTGATGAAAAGTATTTATATTGTATATAAATATAATATTTATTTAAATAAAAAATATTTAAATTGTATTGCATGTGATGTAATTAATAAAAGTAGAGAGAAAAAAGAGAGAGAAAGAGAATATGTAATGTGATTAATAAAAATAATAGAAAAAGTAAAATAATAAATATAGTTATTGTATTGAATTTAAATTATGATGTAATTGATATTTAAATATAATATTTTTATATTTAGATAAAATTTGTATATATTTAAACACAATATAAACGTAACACAACAAACAAATGCCAATAAATTAATAGAAATTAGAAAATTCATCATAAATTTAAATGCTTTTTTGGTTGATATTGACGTAGCGCTAATTTGATGATGTATTAATTACGCAAATCATGTTTTGTAAAGAGTAGAGTGCCAGAGATCATTGGGAGTCCTAATTAATAGCAAAGGTCTTTAGTGCGTTGGTCCCACGAACTGGACACGGTTGGTGAGAAGCAGTCAGTGTCATCGCATTTCCCTAATCAATCACGTTGAATGTTATCAACGTCCACATCAAAAGAAATTATTTTCTCTTTCGATATATCAAATTGTTTTTATCCACATTAAATATTTCTTTATAAGAATTCAGGGTACAACGAAAAACCTTACCAATGATACGTAATGACATAGTTTTTTTTTTTTTTTTGGTTTTGACTATTATATTTTCTAAAAATCGTAATAATTAAGAAAAGTATAAATGCTTACCAATATGTAATCAAAATTTAAATTTTGATATTAGAAAAAATGTTCTATCACTAAGTTATTTTTTCCCCTTCTGCTCTTTTGGCTTGCTATTCATGTATGTATAATCCGATTATTAATGTTCATATGATCAAAGTGTATATAACGAAGGCTTTTGATATGAAATTCTTATTAGCTTTATTTCTTCGATTTCCAACATTTTTGCTTTGACCCGCATTTATTTTCTTTTCCTTTTTTTTTTTTAAATTATTCTACAACTGGATGTATACTTTTGTTGTAACTGTGGAGTTCGCCAGGGTGATCCTTTATCCCCACTTATCTTTGGCAACGCTGCGGACTTCTTGAGTAGATTTTTAAGTAGGCTTAAGTTTTCTCAATTAAAAGGCTTTTCACCATCCATGATTGAAAGGCTTAGATTGCCAGAGGCTTACCAAAGAACTAGAGGTTTTTTAACATTGATTTTTTTTGAGACTTGATATAAGGTTATTTTGTTATAAGATAATTGCTATTTTTTCAATGCTTGGAATCTTTGTGAAATTGTTGTTCTGTTAAGTTGTTCTAGGAGTGGCAAATCATGTTAGTGGGTTGTGTTCGTGTCGTGTCTGACCCGTTTGTTGACACAAATACACTCGATATGAACACGACCCGTTCAATAATCGTGTCAAAAAGTACAACCCGAACATGACTTGTTAATAAACGGGTTGACACGACACGTTTATGATCCGTTATTAAATGGATTATAAACATGTCGTATCGTATCTACTAAACTTACTTACTAAAAGGATCATAAACGGGTCATTTAATCTGTTAGTGACCCATTTAACTAACTTGTTATTGACCTATTTAATTAACCTATTATTAACCAATTTAACTAACCTATCATCAATTTTAACATTAAAAAACTTATTAAACACCTAATAATAATCAAGTTATAACAATCAAATTAAGTTCACAATCAAGTTACATCTAAATTCAGATCAGAAAAGATAAATATAAAACTAAAAATATACGTATAAAAACTAAAATATATATTTTATATTTAAATTTTGAAACCTTAAAAATTTATATAACATATATTAAAAATTATAATTGAGTAATTCATGGGTCGTGTTCGTGTTAACTCATATATGAACAATTTATTAAATGAGTTATTTCGTATCAATTGTGGGTTAGCAGGTTCATGCGGGTTCAACCCTTTATTTAATCGTATTTGACGGGTTCGACCCTTTTTGACCCAAACCTATTTAAAGAAAACCCAAACCCTTTAATTTCGTGCTGGTTTCGTTTCGTATTGTCATGTTGTGACCCAAATTGTCAGTCCTAAGATGTTCTATTGTGATTGAAAGTTTACTTGATTGGTGACTTTATTGATATGTGTAAATAAACTACTATTTTCATGAAACTGTTAGAAACCAACAGCCACAATACTGGAACACCAACTCATAATCTATGATTTGGCTCGGTGTTTGGTTTCAATTTTTGAAAATCAATGATGTTCAGTCGAAAAATGAACTGACCAAAACTATAAAATATTTATTTATTTATTTGTGTATTGGTAAGTAAGCACCCATATATTCACACTCATAAATTACTACCTCAAATACTTTACATTACCAAGGGACATTTGGATAATGTATTATATTTACATTGTATTTGAATGCACTGCATTAAATACAATATATGTTTAAATGAAAAATATTTGTATTACATTTAAATGTAATATTGGTTTGGATGAAAAGTGTTTGAATTGTATCGTATGTGATGTGATTAATAAAAATAAAGAGAAAAAAGAGAGAGAGAAAAAGAGTATATGATATGATTGGTAAAAGTAGTAGTGATTTAAATTGAGATATGATTGGTATTTAAATGTAATACAAAAACAATACAAAAAACAATTACCTTATAAAACACAGTACGAACGTAAGAAAAAAAACAAATGCCCTACAAAACTTAAACCTTGAACTTTGAAAACCTAACCCTTTGCTCTCATCCTCTCATGAACTGGGCTAGTTCAGTGGCTTAAAAACTGTAAAATATTAACCAATGTACAATCCTATTTAACCAGTATATATGCTTCGGTTACAATCTTTTTCTCTCATTTTTTACTTGGACATAAAGTTGACGGCTAAGTTCTTTTTCATTTAATATTAAAATTAAGGGCATGGTTCGTTCAAAGTATATAGACATCTTTAGTAGTGTCTAATCTCAATCTAGTCAAAAATATGTGGATATATTGTTAAAAATTTTCAAAAAAAAAAAAAAAAAAAAAAAAGAAGAAGAGGAAGTAGAAGAAAGAATATGCAAAAGTACCCTCGAAAATTATTGCAAATACTGCTGAATTAGAGACCACAATAGTTTGCCCGCTAAAGCTAGCCCTATATTTTATAAGCTAGCTAGCTACTAAGCTCAGCTAACAAATTGGGCCAGAAGAAAATTACCACATGTTTTTGCACCTTGCGCAAGAGTCAGGCTAATCAGTGCAGATTAGCTCAACTGCCAAAACGGTCATAAATTATTTTTGTTTCATATTATTATAGCTATCAGCGTCAGGATAGCTGGCGTTGGATTTTAATTAGTTGATTTTTTTATAGATTAAAATCTATGCATTTGACCAAAATAAATAAATAAACAATTTGATTTTTGTTGCTTTTTCAATGAGGAAACAGTCCCGTGATCACTTGGCCGATTTCATAACTACAGTAACAGATTATAGAGTAGTCTAGAACATTCTAATTAAATTGATATCTATTAAATCACTCATCTTACATTAAATTAACTTCGGACTCTCATTCATTAAATAAATAATAAATTAAGAAAAATAAAAATGAAAACCAGTTGTAAAGGCTATTAAAATAAGAGTACAATAAAATACTCTTATAATTTGTGCAAAAGTTGAAATCCGAATAAAAATGCTTATACCTTGTGTTCGAAAAGATAAGGGTTTCAAGATTGCGATTTTGTGTAAATAAAACCAAGTAGGATCATGCATTTTTTCCCCCTTACTAAATATTTCTCACTAAGTTTTTTAGATAAAGTGTTTTAGGTAACGTTTGGTGAACGTTTTTTAGTGTTATAAAAACCAATTTTACATCAAACGTAAAGTTTTATATTGAAATATAATCATTTTCAACAGTGTTACGAAAATAATTACTATTTAAGAGTTTTTTAAAACAATCACATTAACTTTTTAATCCTAACTATTTATCTCTACTTTTACCAATCACATCAACTTTTCAATTCTAAAATACTTTTCATCCAAACACACATTTTATTCAAATATAAAATAAATACTTTTCAACTAATATAATACTCAAAAAAAAAATTGTATTAAAATGTAATGTGTTAACCAAACGCTCCCTTAATAAGGTCTCTCTAAATTATTTATTAAGGGAGTAGATCCTATCACATTTCGGTTGTTTTGTTTACCTTTTTTGTACGGTGATTCTTTTTATTTTTATTTTTTAGCCCTTATGGCTACATTTCTAACTTTCTATATTTTTTGTAATTTTTTAATAAATTAGAGTGGTGACTTGGTGTGTGATATGGTTTGAAGGTACCAACTTGATTAGAATATTTTACTTGCCATTTTATTATTTTCCAAAAAAATAAAATAAAAATAAAAACCAATCCTCTATAAAAGAAAAAAACAACAATACAAAATGAAATAAATCTACTCTTTCATTGAAATTTAAAAAAAAAAAATTTAAACAGAGCTCGTCAAAACACTCATCAGATTGACACATTACTACTATTCATGATCAAAACCAAGCAAAGCTAAATGGCAGGCATATATATGATCAAATATCATCAAACACAGTAGTTTTAAGAGCAGCTTCTTAATTTCCGCAGAAGAGTGGAACGGTTATGTGGAAAAAGAGAGTTTTTAGTTGACTTGTTCCAACACTTTTCTTATCAAAATTTGCTGAAATATCCAGACCACCGATTCTGTCTTTGAAATTTTGTTTTCTAGTACATAAGCATTAATAATGCACCAACTATGGACGAATAATTAATCAGGTACATAAAAATCAACACTACTTATAAAAATAACCACTAATATTCATTACATTACGTGTCATAAGTAAGTTAATTTACACATTGTATTATACATTATTGAAATTAGCTATAGGGGGTCCTTGTAAATGATCTTAGATCTTTTATATCCTTTTTTCCCACTTTTTTTTTCTTTTTATGGGAGTGAACATTAATGTAACAATACTATAAATGGAATAAAATCATTTTAATTAGTTTGGCTAATATATAAATTTTTATATATGTTGATATATATATATATCTTATATAGGGATATACAGTTTTGATGTGTATATTATGCAAAATCCTGATTGACAACCACATTTTTGTTTGTCGACCTTCTACTCACTTTTAGAATATTGTGGTATGATGCACATGATATACCGCCCCATTTTGTGGTTGTCTCTTCCATGTTTCTCTCTCACTTTTCCCCCATGGCTGCTTGTGCACACAAATATGCACTCATGGAGCGATTGAAGAACTCCACACAACTCCTAATTTCAACGCGTATCAGATATGAAAATTTGAAAGTGATGCTTTTTTTTTTTTTTTTTCACAAGGGTATATCCACAAAGAACTATATTCTACATTAATGAATTTCAATTCGTGAAGTGCATGTGAAAAAAACGAAAAGCTCACGTGATGCTGATCATGAATTGCACGTGCTTCTGCACTTGCACAACTGATTATGGAAGCAGTGTTAAAAACATTCATCATCAACACTAGCATTTTGTAGCGACAAAATATCTTCATGCATCCACTTCTTTATTTAATCCCTTTCCCTCTTTTTCATGCACATTCCATTATCATCAATGAGCTACATACTTTGAATAGAATAATAACAAATTAAATCAAGCATAACATATAGAGATATACAATCATGGATATCAAGCTTTTACATGATCTAAAACTTTATGTCATTTTAATGCCATATATGTACCCTACTAAAATTCTCCAAAAACATGATGGTCAAATTTATTTTCATGATTAAATTGAAATAGAGTTGAAGAGCATCCCATTGATGTTGAAATTAGAAAGTTATGATTGCCCTAATTGATTTGATGCAAGGGGGAGAGAAGATCATATAAGCTAGACAACTGTGGATGAAAGAATAGGTGGGCATTTTAATGCTCTTAATTATTAGATTCATGGGTAATTAGACAAGATTTGTTGTCACAGTACTTTTTATGGGGCCATAGCAGCCTGCCCTTTAAGTATCAATTTGGACCTACACAAAATTAAAATACAGAATCCACGCGTTAATTAGTTTGTCACCATCCCCTTGGTTTAACACTTTCATAAGTGTGATTTCGCCCCACTAATAAGTGCGGTTTTGGACTAACGTCTTTTATCGTGTCGTATTAATTAAGTTAACCACATATGTATGCAAAAAAAAAAAAAAAGTATTTATCTCAAAAAAATAAAGTATTATTATTTTGTGACTAATTTTCTTGTTCAAAGGGACAGTTGAGATATCATTTCCAAAGACTGATTTGTGTCTCATGCAATGACAAAACGGATTTTCTGTCTAGCTTCTTTGATTAGTTTTCTCTAATCCACTTAAATTATAAAAATAAATAAATTATTGGATAAATTTAGTTATCCCTTCTTTTGATTAACTAATTATACGTTCAGATTACCCTTATAATCAAAGGCTCCACGTTACATTGTGGAGAAAGCTTTTATTTATTTACATCTCTAAAGGAGATCATGGCCAAACTGATACGGTAACCTTTACCATTTTTTCTGAATTCTTTATAGATAAATATTTGGCTGACGTGTCCCTCAACCATTGGTCGACACAATAAAATTTATGTCCATCTTTTGTTCCCCTTGTTCAACCCTCGAGACATTAAAATTACACAACTGGTAAAATAAGTCTGCTCATGATCTTCTCTCTCTCTCTAGTGCCTTCCCCCTCTCTCTTTCTCTCTCTCTCTCTCTCTCTCTCTCTCTCTCTTTTCATTTCCTTTTTTTTTTCTTATATATATATTTCCATATTTTAGGGGTATTGGAATGGAAGACCACTAGTCCCCATATATAAATATACCTTCTAGGGTTAGGGTTATTAGCTAGGCACCAACTCCATACCTTACTTATATTTTATATTTCAAAACCAATAATAGCTATATAAATATAGCAATATTGCCGTATAGCTTACCCTTTTTTTTTCTTTTCTTTTTTTTTCATTTTTTTCCCTTTAAAACAAAAGATTCCCCTTTGTAGAATTTGGATGAAGAAGGGCAGTTCAAGCTTAGACAATTAAGGAAACAGAAATCTACTCCAAAATAAGCCAACTACAAATTAAATAGGGTTTATTATGAAGAAACGGCAAGTTGTGGTGAGAAGAGACAAGTCCACTACAAGCTCTTCCGTGATGAGAAGTACGGTGAGGTACGGCGAGTGCCAGAAGAACCACGCCGCCAACATCGGAGGCTACGCCGTCGACGGCTGCCGGGAGTTCATGGCGAGCGGCGTGGAAGGCACGCGAGAGGCGCTCTCCTGCGCCGCCTGCGGCTGTCACCGGAATTTCCACAGAAGGGAGGAGGAGACTGAGGTCGTCTGTGAGTACTCTCCGCCTAATTATAACAATAATAATTCTTCTCGCCGCTAGCAAATTTTCAATTCCTACAAGTGTGAATAGTGAAAAAGGGGGTCTTCTTCTTCTTTTTGTTTTTGTTTTTTTCTCTTACATTTTTTTTTTACTCCCCTCTCCTTTTAATTTCATTTTGGCTTTGTTTGTGTGTGAAAAGTTTAACTGATTATTGGTGTTGCGGGTTGTGAAGGTGTCGTTCTTGTAAAGCATATATATGATCAGCAAAAAAACAGATAGAAAGTACTCTTTAAAGAGAAAAATCAAATATGAATATATATATTTTATATTTTATATTTTATATTTCGGTTTCTGTGAGTTCTAAGCTATTATTGCAAATATTATTAATGTCTAGGGAACTAGAAATGGAGTAGTTATTCCGGTTCTATGTATAATTAATTTGGATATTGAGAAAGCAAATTAGTTGTCTTAATTATATATTATTAAAGTACAATATTCATTAGATCAATAAAAATATTGCAAATACCTTCAGAATATACACACGTAATACTATGGAAGCTGGGAATGATAATTTCATTCTACATATATCACTGACCTCTAGAGAAACACAGAATGGTTAACTATATATATATTTTGACACACATACACACACACACGCACGCACATATATAGGAAGCCTAGTATTGATTACTCTTACCATTAAGCGTGAAAAGTTAAATAATTTTCAAACAATTACTAGTACCTTGATAAATGGTTTTATCTGCAATTAAAACACGCATTGAAATGAAACAAAAAATTATATATAGCTTTGCCCAAGGAAATTGAGTGGCACAATTTAGGCTGATCAAGTTAACATAATATCAAAGCATGTAATTCTCTTTGAATACGGCATTCCAAACAAATATATATATTTTCTGTGTATCATTCCAAACAAATATATATTTTCTATGTATCATGTATAGCAGTCATGATATATATTAAGTTAAATTATACATATTTATATACACACAATATATATAGAAGCCGAAAATGGATATTGTATTATAGGAAAGAAAACAGATTAAGGTACGTATAATTTCATGAGTACCAAAAGAAAAAAAAGAATTAATATTTATCTTCCTTACAATAATCATATAGCATTCAGAATAAAACATTTTAAAAAGGCCCACACATATCCAATCATGTTATCGGCATATATTATAAAAACCTCTTGCACGAAACAAAAGGCAACTAAGCTGATCATTAAAAAAACAGAACTGATAATGTTGTAGCTAGAGATGTCCCTCCCTAACCTTTTGGTCGTCAGTGGGTTTGGTTAAGAACCTAACAAAACAAAGCCGGAATAATATTTAAAAAATAAGACTAAAAAAAAAAAGATATTATATATGTAGATAAATAATAATTGGATAATAATAATATATATAGTACATCTAAATTTCCTTTATTTGAACCAATAACTTTACTTCTTAATTGGTTGGAATTAAGTTCATGATCATGATCACTACATGAGGATATCATAGTGTCTACACTAGAGACTAAGCTCATAAAGCTTTAATATTTCTCATATTTGATTTATTAACCTTTTTTTTTTTTGAAAGGAAAGTGGTAATATATTATATACTATAGTGTGTTGTGGCGAAGTGTATACACTCTTGGGAAATAACGAGTTTGTGTGCCAAAATAACACCTTTTTTTTTTTTTTCGATTTCAATGCTTTGTTGGAAATGTAATCTTTATATGGATGTTAATATTTGCTTATAAGTTATGGACAACAAAAGAGAGAAGTTCAAGTACTTATAAATATTATAGAATGCATATCTTGTTGGGTTTGGAAATTTAGAGTAATATTTGCTTATGGAAGACCCAAAAGTAGCCGCAAATATTTAACTACACTGAGGCTATTTCAAGTTCAATTGAAGTATATATTCAAGAATATCCCTCTTTATTTCTTACCTTCTCTTCTTTTGATGAATTGCAATGCATGTATGTTATGTCCTGGGGGAAAAAAATTATTGATTATATTATGTGTATAGTTCTCCTCATGACATGATATACAAATAGAGATGCTTCATCAACAGTAAAGTTTCTTTGTATAATTAATAAATTGGTCAAGAGTAGAATGTATATTTAGTTGGTGATTTATGCTAGATAACTACCTAAATTGCCTCGTATTTTGAACGACCGAGAGATTTTTTATCAAAAAAAAAAAAAAAAAGAAGGCAAATTGTTCAAACAATAAAATTGAAAAAAAAAAAAAAAGTGTGCAAACAATATGATGGAAATGAAGGTGATTAGTGTTAAAAAATTTAGATAGTGGATGTATAATTGAAAGATATATACATATATATGTATATATATATCTAGGATAAAAAGCGCAAAGACGTGGTAGAAAGAACCCTTAAATCTCTTGTGCTTCTTTTGGGTGCCAATTTTCTAATTTCTTCATTTTCTTTCTTATTTTGATAAATTTGAGCGAGTTACTTGGTATGAAATACTGCTATATGTTGAGTACCCTACTTTTGGACGCAAGCAGCTTCTAATGTCGGCTATCTCCTTTCATTATTTTTTTCAAATGTTAAATTTATTTTAGACCACGAACAATGGCCGAATCTCATATTGGTTTTTACGTAAGTTGTCCTAAATGAGTTTACCCATTCAATCGATTGTTAAAATTTCAACAAAGTAGGCAGTTTTCTTCTTAAAAATTGTATCCTAACATGTAAAAGTTATAAATAGACCTTACAAAACTTGCATAATCCTCACATGCCTTTTTTTTTTTTCAGAATTTAATGGACAAAAGACTCGGGACAACTTGCATGGTTCAAGACCTCGTTCTAAAACGTATTAAAACTAGAGATCAAATTAAGCTTCGACTTATAATTCATGGACTAAAAATGATATTTGCCCTTTTTAAATTAATGATAAGCAGAACAATGTTGATTAGCTTATAAATTGTTTGCACGTTCAAATTTATTTCAAATTAAGACGATTTCATATCAAGATTAATATAAATAAAATCATTTTTTGATTAGATTCGTTTACCTTCTATTGGTTTTTTTCCCCCCTTCAAAATTAGAGAGAAATCGTCAATGATAACGGTTAACCTAACTCGGTCACTTCGATTGGTCGTCCCAAGTGTCATATTATATATGTTGGCTTCTCCTATGAAAGCAAATTGGATGGTGGAAAACCTATCCACTCACAGTACGTTGTGTAATCATAGATCATATTATATATATATATGTATGAATGAATATAACTTTACATGTAAATATATTGGTGGTCCACCTTATGATACCTTTGAAAGATATATATTGTAGGGACTGCCAATTAATTATAAAAAGACAATGCATATACGACTCTATACTACGAGAAAAATATTTTGGGATTAAAGGAATAACAGTGCAAACAAGTAATGACCAAATACAGCTAGGCACATGACGTCTTAAGAACTCACATGTAGATATAATATGTGTGTGTGTGTACGTATGAAAATATTCAAAGCTTGATAATCAGTGCAGTATCTGAGCATGTTACCTTAAAAGTTTTGCGTGTCACGCAAGTTAGGTTTTCTTGTGTGAGAGTGCGAAAGCTGGTTTTAGCAATAATAATAATAAGTTAAAGATAACTTAGCTAGCTAGTTCACATGTTCGTAATGTATATGTCCCGTTAGGCAGGGTCACTATCCCATATAAATATATATATATATGTTATGTTTTGTATGTATATCTACTTGACTTTCTAGTCCTTGTTTTGACTCTCACTTCCAATAAAATTAGGCACGCAGTTGAATGCATAGCTTAGCCTTTATATTTACTTTAAACATCATCATCATTTCTATATTTACATTTTACATATAAATTTGCCAATTAAAGTTTCATAGGATATGTAATCTTGATTAAGATATTATGCTATAATAATTAAAATATGATATTTTAATTTGTATTGCAGGAGATTATTAGAAGAAACATTTAAGAAAAATCTGCAAGGACAAATGGGAGTCGAATCCATTGAGCTTATATTCTTAAGTTTCGTTTGGTCAAAAGAATAGAGAGTACAGAAAAATAGATAGAGTTAGAGAGGCAAAAAATGTGAAGGATGAAGGAGATTATTATAACTCTTATGTTTTTTTTGGATAAGAGAGTGAAAATTTTGATATCATAGATGAATAATAATTTGTATATATATTACTACTGTATTGCCCTTTTTAATATTTGTTAGTAATTTTTACAGAGTAAAAATTCAACTTTAATTCATTAATAGAAGGATTCAAACTAGTGGGTTCGAATAGACTCTTTATCTGTCTCTACTTCTCTCTTTTCCCGTACTTCCAATTAAACTATGAATTAACTCACCCATTTTCTAGTTGAATGGTGTATCTATTTAAAATTATGAAAAAAAAAATCTTATTTGAAATAGAAAAATTTTTCTATTTAAAAGTGAAAAGATATTTTGATTGAATAAAAAAAATTTTATTTTAAAAAAAAAAATCTTTTTTAATGTTTAAATATGAAAATATTTTGATACTTAATTATAGAAATTCAGAATTTTTTTTTATAAATAAAAATTTTAGTTCAAACGTGAGAAATTAACCTCCCAAATATACAAACGCGAACGTCTCTCTCTAACCAATCATAGTCCCAGTCATTTCTTTCTCACCAAAAGTCTTCCACACAAGTTTATACTGGAAAGCCAAATTATTTCAAGTTTTTTTTTTTTATTATATTTTTCTTTTTGGGGCCAAGTAGCTGTGGATTTGACGCGGAGAAAAACATAGCCTTTTATAGATTTGTCATCACTTGGCATTAAATCTTGGCTAAGGATTTGGTGACTAGTGAAGAGATTCAAAATCTAGGGTGAGGATTCAACCCCCTAAGAGAGAAAACTGATATGATGAAGTGATGTGGATGGCAACGTGACATTTCAATAACCACCTTTCATTTGTTATAAAAATAAAAATAAACCAACACCCACAGCTGTCAGCCATGTCTCTTCCCCCTTTGTTTTTGGGGGGTTCTTGTGGGAGAGATGTGGGGGAGTCGTGTTGGGATCGAGTCTTATCAAAACATGCATATTCACAAACACTGTGGATAGTTGTAATAATTTTTATTGCTAGTGTTTGTTTTTATTTTACATATTATCAAAATCACATAAAAAAAAACAAAAAAACAAAAAACGTAAACAGAATTACCGATTTTAATACTTATAAAGTTTGAAAATATAAAATTCTCATATAATATATATATGTATGTATTATATGTATGTATGTCCATGTACATAATACATAGAGAAAGAGACAAACAAAGCTAGCGAGAAAGCATTCAACCTGGGCAAACAAGCAAAGTGCATGTGATGATGAGAATGTAGTTAGTTTTCATTGGTAGGGTTGGTCGTCTTCTTGGATCAAGTGAAGTGGGGGCCATCAAAATGGGCCATAAAATTGGGGTGAGACAAAAAGTCTGGTTTTTGCAGCCCAATTCAATGGTCAGCTCAACCTGATGATATATAAGGCTTCTGCTGATGACTCGTTGGTGTAGAGCTCAGTTTGAGGAGAGTAGAAGAAGAGAGCCAAATTTGGGATTTTTTTTTTTTTCTAAACTTCATTCAAAACACAAAAATATGAAAAAAAAAAAAAAAAGTTATCTCTAAGAGGAGCGCAAAAAAGGAGTCAACTTTACAAGATCATATATATATATATTTAGGTTTAGTCTTATATCCAGTAACGAATGTAATCCGATATTAAAAAAAATGTGAATTTTAGTTACTAAAAGTATGAACTTACACAAAATGAAATGTAAATATCAGAATATTAAAAAATAGCCTATGATTGTATTACATTTTTTTATACATAAATTTATATTTCTAGTAACTGTAGTTTACATTCATGTAAATATGTCGGTGTATATTTAATACTGGATATGAAATTTTGTATATGTGTGTATACACGAGGTCTTGTGTAAGTATACATACAAAGTACAAACCACTCATGCAAGTTATACAAGTCAAGATTTGTCCCATCCTTGCAATGTTACGAGCTAACCCATTCAATTATTATGGAAACCATTCCTTTTTTTTTTTTTAAATCTTCATAATTATTTACTTATACTTAAATCACTACAGTTTTCTAATGGACAACTTATTTATGACTTGAAAAAAATAAATAATTTATTTTTTGACACATTACATAATCAAGTGCGCAATTTATTATCCAAGTGTTAATAATGTTTAAGAGTTTCAGGTAAAAAATTTCATTTTATACTCAATTGATTAATTTGAGCATACTGATTCTAAATATATCAGTTTATTTCAAGAAAATGCCATCTTGACTAATTTCTTGATACTGTGTGTGACACATATGCATACACACATAAAATCACTATATTTCACATTTTAAACATGGAATTCATTGTATACATTCTATATACAGATTTTCCGAGAATGATGAAATTTCTCGATTGTCACAACTTGCTCCCTGCTTGCATTCTCCCAGGTGCCTTCCTCCACATTTCGAGTACATCAGATATTGGCTGACGTTTCCTCTCTAGTTGTTTCTCTTCTGGGGGAAGTTCTTTTATGGACCTTGATTGCCCGGGTTTCCCTTCCTATTGTTGTGGTTATGGGGTGGCCTGCTACTCTGGCCAGTACCCGCGTTTTGCCCTCTGTGTTGAGACTCTGGGTTTTGCTTCTCCTAAGCCTACTTAGCTTGAGTTTTCTCCTCCTCCCATGCCTTAAAGATCTGAGCCTTTCTCTCCTTATCCTATGCCAACCAGTACTTAGCTCAGATGGCCCTACTAACGCATTCTGCAACTGTCGCCAGTCCGTGTCTTTCATTGCAGACCTGCATTGCGATATCCGTCCTAAACATCTTTAGCATCCTTCTGACTCTCTTTTTTTTTGTAGGCACCAAGTCCGGACAGAGTCTAGCTAATTACTCAAAATTTTTGACTACCTCTATCATAGTCCTATTCCTTCAGGTTGGTGAACTTATCTTGTTGCGCTGCTAATGCCTCGTCATTGCAGTACATCTCCTTAAATTCCTCCATGAATTCAGTCCAGCTCATCTCGTTGACTTTTCTTCTGATCGCTACTGTCTTCCATCATTGACGCGCCTCTTTCCTCAAGGCAAAGGATGCGCACATCATTTTCTCTCTGTCAGTCAATCCCATAAAATCCAAGATTACTTGGATATCCATTAGCCAGTCATCGGCCTCTATGGGGTTGGTGGTTCCTTCGAACTCTGGTGCTTTCATACGCTGGAATCTCGCGTATAAGTCGCCTTCCCTAAAGGTAAGGCTGGTAATTCGTGTTATCGTGTCGTGTTTATGTCATGTTTATTGAATATTCGTGTCAAAATCTCAAATCCAAACCCAATCCATTTATTAATCTTGTTGACCCAAATGAACCTGTTTAAATTAAATATAAATAAAATAATGATGACAAGATCAGAGACGACTGGTCGTGTTATCGCGAGGGAAGGGGAGGGCGATTGGGTGAGGTGAGTAAAGTTACAAAAGCAATGAAAGACTAAAAAAAATAAAGTAAAATCTAGATTTTCTTTTTTATGTTAAAATTTTTTTAAAAATATATATATATATATAAAATAAAAGATATATATTATACCTGACTTTTGAATTTTGAAAACTCAAAATTAAAAATAGTAAAACATTATAATATATATAATAATATAAATATATTAAAGATTATAAATGGGTAATTTATGAGTTATATTCATGTCAACCCATATATAATTAATTTGTTAAATGAGTTATTTCATGTCAATTGCGGGTTGGCGGGTTTGACCCTTTATTTATTCATGTTTGACGGGTTCGACCCTTTTAGACCCAAACCCATTTAAGGAAAACCCAAATCCTCTAATTTCGTGCTGGTTTCATGTCGTGTTATCGTATCGTGACCTAAATTGCCAACCCTACCTAAAGGCTAGCTGAGGTATGCTTGTTGCTACGGGAGCAGCCGTTGCTGGAGGGGTTGGTGGTGGTTCAGGAAATTCCCACCCTTGCAAAACTCCCTGGACTAGGGAGTTGCTCACTCCCTTGAAATCTCTAAGGTTGGTGGAGCCTCCTAAATTGGCATCCTTGTTATCTGTGGTGCCTGGTTCTATTGACCTAGTTTCTTCCTGAGCTGATTTAGGTCCGCTGTTGATTCTCCATTATTTCTTGCATAGCTGCGAGTTGTGCCATTAACTCATCCTCTTAGGATGCTTGGGTTGTTTATGTACTCATTCGAACCATGTTGTCCTTCGAAACCCTTGTTCCTTTGGTGGGGCTCTACTGGTGCGGGTTCTACTGGTGTAGTCGTGGCCACATATTATAACTTAAATGTTAACCTACATACTATGAACATAAAATATAACTAACTTACTTAGACAGATGAAGCGGGCATGCGACGATGTGAGGTAGGGTGGCAGGATACTACTCTGATACTAACTATGGCATCCCTAAAGCCCTGGCAGCCCGGACCGTCACTTAAAACTTGCTTAACTTAAATATGAACATACTTAACTTACTTAAAACTATTTATTTTAATACCATAATTTTAGGGGATTTTTTTTCGCATGCATACGCTTTACTATATACGCACATAGATGTACATACTTTATGAACATATAAGGGTCTAATACAACTGTAGTTTAAACATATATACACACTCAGGAAATATTAAACTAGTCATTACTTAACATAAGTTTGGTTCTTAAAATAGTAAGGATTACTTAATATCTTGCAGAAGTAGGACTTGTGGTGATATCTATACTCAACCCTCACTTCAACCCTGTTGCCATCATCGTCCATCGGAGTCTAGCCCGTAGGTTTCTTACCTACAGTATGAACACACATGATGAGCTTTATGCTCAGCAAATACAATACTAAATTTGCAAAACTATCATTTAAAAACATGTGCCATACTTTAAAGGCACATCAAGCTATCAACTATACCATGCGAACATATCTTTTAACTAGAAACATATCACGTAATTGAGAAGCATACTATAACTATAACTAGGGCATATTGAGAACTATACATGAACCGATTATGCTCAAATTATACTTCATTATACATTATTTTTTCTTATCTGAAGGGCCCGGGTGTCAGTACCACTGCGCACGGATCATCGGATTCACCGTGATCATACTTTTTTTATGGGCCTTGGCCCGTTATATATTATAAGCCTTGGCTTGTTATATCTTATGGGCCTTGGCCCGTTACATATATTATGAGCCTCGGCTCATTACACACTGTGGGCCTTGGCCCGCTATACTCTGTGGGCCTTGGCCCGTTATACTGACACCCTTATTTTTATTTGCCTAATTCTTGAGATCATGAGTCATGTCTGATATCATCATGCCATAAGCTTTACTAGGCTATCCACTAATTATGTGCGATAGGGATATAAAGGCATCTAACTCATGCTATTCAATAATCTACGCGATTATGAAACATCTTATATCATGTTATGCAACAATCATTCACGATTAGCATACATATCATACAGTAAAACAACAGTTTCAAACTCATTTTATTCATGCTATAGGCGGAGTTATACTTACATGATCTGTAAATAGTTTGTACCTCATCTCGTCAAATTACAGGTTTCTACCTGTAACCATAGCACATTCCATTAATTATTCACTCTCAGGCCACTACTGTCGTGTGACGGCCCGCCCTTCGTCAGAGGCCAGATGGCCCCATCTTGGTCGAGCTCTGAAGCCGACTGCGATAGACCGTCACCTCATTGGGTGGTCGGCAACATACTTATACTTACTTACTTTTATACCTTTAAACTTTGCTATTTAACACGTACAAAATTTTTTTTTAAACTGGGTGTTTCGTATTTGAAACCGTTTAACTTTATTACATTGTAAACATTTAGTTTCAACATTCATTTAACTTTGCATTCTTTTAAACAGCTTAGCGGAAGACTTATAGCAGTATCATAATTCTCACCCAGTCTCTTGGCACATGTAGATCTCATTCATCATCCATCACTTGTCTTATCGTCCTACAGGTTGCTTACCTATAACATGAATAAACTTGTGAGTGACAAATTCAGTAAGTTTAAACATATAAACATGACATATAATGACTCATACCATATAGGGTGGAGTATATCTGATACCAATTGTGACATCAGAACATTAACATAACATATATCATACATTGGTTAACATTCATATTTAACGTACATAACATTATAAACAAACTTGAACATACTTAACATTCTTAGCATCATAAACGTACTTAACATCATGAACATACTTTCATACTTAACGTACTTTACATCGTAAACATATCATATTTTAAACATAACATACTTAATGTATGCTTAAACATCATAAACATAACATAAAGCATACTTAATATTTACATCATAAACATATCATAATTTAAACATAGCATACTTAACGTATGCTTAAACATCGTATACATAGCATACTTTAAACATAATATATTTAACGTATGTTTAAACATCGCATACATGACATATTTGACATAACATAGGCCATACTTAACATCATATAACTGACTTATATATATCAACTTATGCATAACATAACATATACATAACATGAATTTTAGTCACGTTATGCTTGCTTTTTACCATAAATAGTAACTTAGACAATAAATAGTACTATTTATTATGAATAGTAACTTTGATCATGAACAGTACTATTGACTGTAAACAGTACTGTTGATCATGAACAGTAACTTTGACTGCGACGGTACTCGTAGTGTTGATGTATCTTATGCTCATTTATGAACTGCATTTTTAGTCTTAGGTCTTTATCTTTCATTATATTATAGTTTTGGGCTCCATGATTGGTCATACCTTAAACTTGAACATTAAACTTCCGCACCCAGGACGTACTACCTTTGGATTGGAAGCAATAACATAACTTAACATGAGAAACCTCCACCTGTGCGGGAGGTCGGTACGCTAAAAATGGTTTCATTACCATCTTTTATGTGGTTCTGACCTGATGGCATCATCATTGCTTTCTTGGTCAGGAATACTTTACATTTCTTTCTTTGTTTATTTGTATTTTATTTTACACGTTAGTACGTATATAACACCTTGATACATACTTTACATATCATACATAGCATATAAACATACTACGTACATTCATGTTGCAGATAATAAAATGTCTGAACTTACAATATATAACACATAAACATAACCGTCCATTCATGTCGCAGACATAAAAATGTATGAACTTGCATGCTGCACATAGAACATGTAATACATAAGCATACTAAGTAAATTCATGTTGTAGACAATTAAACGTACAAACTTACCTACTGCGCATAGAACACGTAAACATAAACATGTTAAGTAAATTCATGTTGCAGACAGTGTAATGTCTGAATTTACAGATACTTCTGTTCGTATCTCCTTTTTAGCTTTTTAGGTCCACAGACGTTCCTTCATCACGTCTGAAGCGGGTCCCTATAATCGAAATAATAACGATTATTTTCCATAATTTATTTCATACATAAAGCTCAATAAAACGTAAAATTTTATGTTTCATTTCCTAATCATGAACTTAGGGGTCTAATGTCCCATTTTTAGCTTTGTTGCTAACTTTTGGCAAAATTACCTTTATGTCTCGAACTTTTGGCAAAATTACCGTTTTGTTCTTAACGAGATTTTTCATCATAATCTTACTTTTCTTTGATTTACAACTTGGTTTTGGCCCTTAGAATCTTAATTAAGCCATTCTAAGTCTATTAGGGCCTTTTTTTATCACTCTTGAAATTTTTGATCAAATGACTGTTTTGCTCCTAACGAGTCTTTGGAACGTATTATTTTCATTTTAATGCTTAGACTAGATTTTCTAAGTCCAAAAATCATAAAATAATTTTTCTTAGGCGTTTCTAAATTTTTACGGCATCATTTGCCATAATTTCTCGGTTTACTATTTATCGACCCTTGGGTGGCACTTTTCCGACCCTCGGTCGTTCATCCATTTTTTCTTATGTTTCGGGGATTCGGATGGACGTTTCACTAATATTAAAAACGTCCGTCATCTTTTCTCTGACCTAAATTACCGAGGGGGCTTGAGTTTCCATCCCAACCACTTTTTTTTATCCCTCATTTACCCTTTTGTGCCGTTTTTAAAATTTCGGCAGCATTTTCGCTTAATTTCTGGGTTCTCGGCGTTTAAGAAACACCTCAAAATCATCTAACCAAATTCTAATTTGCCACGTACAAAACCAGAGGCCTAATTTTTATGTAAAAACTCAAACTTTTTACGTAAAAATCTTTACATTTCACACATTTTCTTTTTCGGTCATTTTTCATACTAATAGTCCGTAATTAACATTTAATCATTCCAATTAATAAATTTAGGAATGAGAGTAGTTGAGATCACTATCGGAGTTGTTCTACGACATCCAACGGGTAGGTTGACTCCAATCGGCGATTGAAGGAGTCGTTCGATCTTGCGCATGCAAACTTTAAGTCACCGTTCTTCGCGTTTGAAATTCTGTCTTGCAATTCCGATGCCATGAATGTGTCTGGAGCGTCAAAAATAGGCTAGAGGGCAATTCTTCAAATTTTAAGGTCGAGTAGCTGTTAACCTGTGGCGGTGTAGGCCAAAATTGGTACTAATTCGTAGATCTCGACGAGAGAAACCCATTTTTGGTGTCAATTTCCTGAATTAGAGCTCCCATCACCGGAAAATCGAGCTTCAATGGCGGACGGCAGCGACGATACTTCGATATCTGCCGTCCCGGCGTCGTTTCTTAAAATTGGCTTAGGGTTTTTATTCTCCGCATCATTCTGAGCATTTTGGGCTGGGCGGTGTTGCTCACCTATGCTGAAATCGATGACTTCCATGGTGACGACATGGCGGTGACGGTGAGGCCTTGGGCGTTGTGATCTGGGGGTCGTTGAGGTGAAATGAGGTATGTGTTTTGTTCTCCTCTTCACCACGAATCTATTGGGACTGGAATCATCTTGATTGGAGGTCAGCCGGTGAAGATACGCCTTTGGGAAATTCACGCCCTCCAGCAGCTTTGGGCGGCACATGCGGCTTCTTCCGGTGGCGATTCCATCGACTCAACCCACCATTGGACTCAGCTCGGCGAGAGCTTTCCAACGAGACCGGCGGTGTCGAAAATGGACGCCGTTTCCCATTCATGGATATTGTTCACATTCGTTGTAGGGGGAGGAAAGAGAAAGAGAAGAAAAAATGAGATCCTTATTTGCAATTTCTGATTTTTCCCCCTTTTTACTCTTTTTTTTTTGTGAAATTTTTAACATAGGCTATACTGACTAATTTGGGCGTGCTGAACCCAAATATATCAGTTTTACATTCATTTGAGGTCATCTCGACCAGTTTTCTGGTACTGTGATTTCCCGATCAAAATTTACTTTTTGTGTTCAATTGACTAATTTGAGCATGCTGATTCTAAATATATTAGTTTTATTTCAAGAAAAGGTCATCTTGACCAATTTCTTGATACTGCATGTTTCCTAGTCAAAATTTACTTTTTATGCTTAATTAACTGATTTGAGCGTACTGATTCTAAATATATCAGTTTTATATCAAGAAAAGGTCATCTTGACCAATTTCTTGATACTGCATATTTCCTAGTCAAAATTTACTTTTTATGCTCAATTGACTAATTTGAGTATACTGATTCTAAATATATCAGTTTTATATCGAGAAAAGGTCATCTTGACCAATTTCTTGATACTGTGTGTTTCCTGGTCAAAAATTACTTTTTGGGCTCAATTGACTAATTTGAGCATGCTGATTCTAAATATATCAGTTTTATATCAAGAAAAAATCATCTTCACCAATTTTTTGATACTGTGTGACACACAAGCGTACACAAATAAAATCACTACATTTCACATTTTAGACATGGAATTCATCGTGTACGTTCCATGTATCAATTTTTCGAGAATGATGAAATTTCTCGATTGTCACATGTCGTTAGTGACTAATAAAATTCTATTGTTATATAGTATTGATTCCTATCGGTACTAAACTGCTCTCTTTTGAGAGTTCGATAACTACCTTCTCATCGTGGTTAATTAATTTATTTACCCAATAAATTAATTTACGTCTCTCTCTCTCTCAATTCCTATCTCGATTTTGATTGGTTAACCCACTAGTCAACTAACCGGTTACCTTATATGTTGATTTTATAGCCAATCGGGCTATCTCTACTGATTTGAAAAATCGTTATGTAAAATATCCTATGTTTTTTTTTTTTTTTTTTTTTGTGAAATACCTTTCCTTAGGATTTAAACATAATTCCCTTTTTCACCACGTTGGAAGGTGAGGGTGTTTACTTAAAATTATTTTCTCATTTTAAAGAACACATTTTGATGTTCACTTGAAACGTGGTTTTTAAACCCTTTTTCAAAAAATTATGTAGAACTTGCTTAAAACGACCGAGTTTGTGAAATCGGCAAACATGACATTTTTAGTTCTCGACGAGATGAACAACTTTCGCGTTCAACTAGGAGTTTGGTTCAAACTTTATTAGGTCCTAAACACTACAAACCCGTAGCTAAAAAATTGTCCTGATTTTAGATAATTTCTAGTTTTTTTGGTTAATTAAAAGTCACTCTATTTGGGGCTCTAAACGGCCAAATTTTTGAAACTCGAAAAAGCCATTTTTTATTTTTCGACGTGATCTACATTTTTTGTGTTAAGCCCAAGACCCGTTTCAGACTTTAAGTTACTCGTTTTTAGAAATCAAGACTGTTCCCTGTTCTCATGTTTCTAGTCCTAGTTTTGACCTCTAGTTAGAAATTGTCCTGAAAACCTATCTTAGCATCATTTTTGGCCAAGGGCTATTTGACGTAAAAATGTCCGTAACAAAATTTTCTAGAAATTTTATGTTTGTAAAAACTCAAAATGTATTCATAACATGCTTAAAACATAGCAAAACGGTGGCTAGAAATCTAAGACAGTTTGGTTTCCAACCAAATCCTAAAACGTCCAAGGCATCCACAAGCCATAAAAACTTAAATCATAACCACACAACGACATTAAACACAAAAAAAAATACAATGCTTAAGGCTCAAAATAAATATTACAACCCATTGCTCAAAATACATAATAAATCTCCTTGATATCGAAACTTAATAAAGGACAAAAACCTTAAAGGGATGGGTTCTACAGTTTTTACCTTAGCGTGCTTCGAAACTAACACAAACGAAATAAGACTTATGACCAAAAATTTGTGTGGATCAAGGGTGAAAAAGAGGTCTGCTTGGGCTGAGAAAAAAAAAAAGAAATTTCTTTAGTTCATGAAGCTATATAAACAATCAAAATTACAAAGGAAAGTTTTCAACACTTTTACCTTAAGTGACCTTGAAGTATGAGTCCAACCAAGTAACAAACTAAGCAATTTAGGATGACTTTTTTGGTGTGTTTTAGGGCTGTGGAGGCATCGGCTGGGTAGAGGAAAAAGAAGAAGAGCATATGGTGTTTTGGTGGCTTTTAGTGTGCAAAAGAAAGAAAGTGGTGCAAAAGGTCATGTATACATATTTATAGACCAATCTTCAGGAAGGTTTAATCAACCTAAACAACCTTAATTAAGCCAAACTTAACTAAACTTAGGGAAAACATTTTTGTGCTGCTGCCCCCTTCAAAAACCGATGGGAAACATAGGAGAAAAGGAGCTAAATTTGCATTTAAAACATTGCTAAAGTCAATAGTAAGTTGCCTCTACCTTTTCAATTTTTTAATCAAAAGCAACAAGACATGTGTAATGAACACCATGTTCATGGAACCTAATTACTCTGTAATAAGTAATTAAGTTAATGAATACAGTATAATTTTCCAGTTTGAATGAATTAAACTGGTAAAGAAATGTTTAATTGCTATTCATGCAGTGAAAGGGGCAATCGAGAGTGAGATCGGTTCACCTTAGTACATGTGAGTGTGCGTGTGAGACACACAGTATTAAGAAACCGATCCAGACAACTATTTCTTGACACAGAATTGATGAGCTAGTCATCAATTTGCTTAGACTGGTTATCTGAGTACAACAGTGTAGTTTTGCCTGATAAATATACAGTATCGAGAAAATTGTCAAGATGACGTTTTATTAACATAAAACTAATATATTTATAGTCAGCATGCTCAATTTAGTCAATTGAGCATAGAACGTGAAATTTTGTTTGAGGCATACACAGTACCGGGAAAAGGGTCAAGACGACCTCTTCTCAGCCCAAAAGTGATATATTTAGTCTCAAAACGCTTAAACTGGTCAGTTGAGCACAAAAGGTGATTTCTGAGTCGGGATCACACAGATCCAGAAAACCGGTTCAGATGACCTTAGATAGATATAAAACTAATAAATTTGAAATTAGCACGTCCAAATTAGTCAAGATAGACTATGTCTGAAAGCTCACACGAAAAAGTTATACTATACGTGTGCAGTGTCAGCACAGTGTAGACACAATCACAGTACTGTAAATAAATAGTAAACAAGCACTGAATAGGCTCATAGGCACTACAACCAACCAGGAATGAATAGTATAAGAATCGGATCAAGAAAATCCATGTTCGGTCAAGGTCTAGAACACTGCCAAAAAAAGATTGAATACTGTTAGAGAAAATTAGACTGTTGAGGGAAGTTTTTGCAGATGATTTCTTCTCCTCAAAAACTGTGTTTGGAAGTAGCCAAACATAGCTCTAGGAGCATGTGGACAAGCCTCCCACAAAACAAGGAAGCATGCTTATGACACCTTGAATAAAAAATGAAAACGTGGTAGGCAACACACTATAGACTTTATCAAGTAATTAATGCAATTTGAGCTTCTTTTCTCTTCAGCCCCCACATTTTTTTTCAGCTAGGTGGTAGCAGCAAATTTTTCCCTTAGATAAGCTAAGGTTTGGCTTAATTAAGTTGGCTTAGAGTTGATTAAACTTGCTTAGCATTTTTCTATAAATAGGTGTACATGGCTTTAGACCCCATCTTCTTCCTTTGGCTTACCAAAAAGCTCTCAAGACACCAACATTTCTTCTCATTCTCTTCAGTTAGCCGACACCCTTGCAGCCCTAAAACACACCAAAGTTCACCAAAATTTTTATCAAAAATCAGCCACACACTAGCTTGGGAGGAGCCATTTCTTCGCATCACTTCAAAACCAGTTTGAGGTAAATTGCTAGGACACTTTCCTTATGATTTTGTTGGTTATTTGGCTTGGTTAACTAAAGAGACTTTTATGTTTCTTTCTAGCCCTAGCCTACTCCATTTCCACCCTTCGTCTACACAAAAGTTTGGTCACCACTTGGTTCGGTTGTGCTAGGTTCAAAGCACACTGAGGTAAAAATCTGAAAAACCCCTCCTTTTTACAGTTTAGTTTCTTTTTAAGTTTTGAGATCAAAGAGATTTATTGTGTATTTCAAGTAATGGATTATAATAAGTTTATTTTGAGCCCTTAGAATTTTGTATTTATGTTTTTGTGCTTGTGTGGTTGTGATTTAAGTTTTTGTGGATGGTTGGTTGTATGGATGTTTTAGGGTTTGGCTGGAAACCAAACTTGTCCCAGATATTAGCCGCATATTTGTAGATTTTTGACCACGTTCCGTATCGATTTTGAGATTTTGTAAAACATGAAAGTTTTAGGAAATTTCATTACAGTCATTTTTGTGATAGTCTTTGGCAAAAAATGATAGCAAGATAGGTTTTTGGAGCATTTTATAACCAGAGTTCAAAACTGGGACTGCAACCTGGGAACAGGGAACAATCTCCGGCTTTTATAAAAATGAGTTACTTAGGGGGCATTTGGTATTGGTTTTGAAATGTTTTTTGTTTTCAAAAAAATTAAAAATGAGAATGTTTTGAAAACTGTGTTAAGATCCTTTCTGAAATTGTGTTTGGTTATGTTTTCTGAGTGTATATTCTGAAAAACATAAAAATGAAATTTTGTTTGGTTATATACTTTGAAAACTCATTTTATAAGTGAATATCTTATAAAAACATATTTATTTTTAATTTTAAAAAAATAATAAAAAATAAATTATTAGTCATAATTAAAAAAAATAAACTTTGGTGGTAGGTTTTATAATGAGCGATAGGGGTGAAAGAGATTGATTGTCTAAGCTCTAGATGGCAATGGTAGCTAAATTTAGGTCATGAGTCGATAGTTATCGTCGCGTGGGGGTCGTCGTCATCGTCACTAGCCCATGGTCATCAGCCTCCGTCGGAGATAGATGCTATTGCTAGACATGATCATCATTGATGTTGTACAGTTAGAAAGAGACAGAGAGTGAAAGGAGGTGGAGGGAGAAAACAAAAATAAAAAGTGAAAACAACTTTTTTTCATTTTCGAAAAATCCAGAAAAACAATATAGTTGAAAATGATGTTTTTGAAATTGTTTTGAAAATGTTAAATAAACAAACGCTATTTTGAGACTGTTTTCATTTTCTGTGTTTTTGAAAATGAAAAATCATTTTCGAAAACGAAAACAAACGCCCCCTTAGATTCCGAACCAGATCTCAGGCACAACATGAAAGTTATAGATCATGTCGAAAACTAAATGATGGCTTGTATGAATTTTAAAAATTCATCCGTTTAGGGCCCTAAACAGAGCAGTTTTTAAATAACCAAAAAACTGGTAATTTTTCTAAAACGGGCACAGTTTTAGCCATGGGTTTGCTAGGTTTAGGATCCGTTAGAATTTGAATTGAGCTCCGAGGTGAACATGAAAGTTGTTCATCTTTTCGAGGACTAAAAGTATCATTTTTGTGAAGTTCGCAAATTCAATCATTTAAAATGAGTTACAAATAGTTTTTCAAAAAAGGGTTCAAAAACCCCCTTATCAAATGAACACCAAAATGTGTTCCTTTTAAACAAAAAAATGGTTTTAAGAAAAACACCCTTACCTTCCAATGGGATGCAAGGGAGATTGTGTTCAAATCTTAAGAAAATGAATTTCACAAAAACAAATGACATTTTTTTAGTAATAGGTTTTAAATTGGTAAAGGTAATCCGATATGCTAACCTGTCAATACGTGAGGTAACCGGTTAGTTGACTAGCCGGTCAACCAATCAAACCCGAGATAAGAAGAGGTAGAGCGACATTAATTAATTTATTGGGTAAATAAATTAATTAACTATGATTAGAAAATCAAACTCTCAAGAGAAGAGCAGTTAGTACCGATAAGGATTGGTACCACATAACGATAGAATTTTTATTAGTCATTAACGACCAGAGTGACCTAAGAGCGAGTTTTAACAGAAATGCGTTATGATTACAGGTGGAGACCTATAAATTGATGAGGCGAGGTACAAATTTGCCTGCAGATCAGGTAAGTACAACCCTGCCTGTAGCATGAATAAATTGAGTTTGAAACTGTTGTTTTACTTCGTGATATGTATGCTAATCAAAAATGATTGTTGCATAACATGATATAAGATGTTTCATAATCGTGTAGATTATTGAATAGCATGAGTTAGATGCCTTTATATACCTATCACGCATGATTAGTGAATAGTCCAGTAGAGCTTATAGCATGATGATAATAACTCATGATCTTAACAATTGGGTAATAGTTAAGTGTGTCGTACCGGCCTCTCAAGCTAAAAGAGGTTTTTCTGTTTAAGTATGATGAGCCCAAGCCAAGGCTCATAATATATAACGGGCCAAGGCCCATAAAGAAAGTATGATCACGGTGAATCTGATGATCCGCATGTATTCAGTACTGACACACGGGCCCCCAGACAAGTAAAGAAAGATAATGCATAATGAAGCATAATTGAGTATAATTGGTTCATGCATAGTTCATAATATGTTTTAAGTTATAGTTATGATATGCTTCTGAGTTATGTGATATGTTACATTTTCAGTTATATGACACATGTTATGTGTTCATGATGTGCTTTGAAGTCATGATATATTTATTAGTATGATGTGCCTTTAAGTTATGATAAATGTTTTTAAATGATAGTTTTGTGGATTCAGTGTTGTACTTGCTGAGTGTAAAGCTCATCATGTGTGTTCATACTGTAGGTAAGAAACCTATGGGCTAGACTCCGATGGATAATGATGGCGACAGTGCTGATGTGAGGGTTGAGGTTATGGATACCATCACAAGTTTGTCTTTTGCACTATGTTGAGTAACCCTTTTTCTTTTGAGAACCAAACTTATATTAAGTAATGACCAGTTTAGTATTTCCTGAGTATGTATGTATGTTTAACCTCAATTTGTATTAAGATCCATATAAGTTGTAAAGTATATTTAAGTATGTATGGCTATAGTAAAGCATACATATTCAAAGCCTATACAGTAAAGCCTATGAAATAAAAAAATCCCCTAAAAATTATAGTATTGAGATAAATAGTTTTAAGCAAGTTAATTATGTTCAAGTTTAAGTTAAGCAAGTTTTAAGTGGCGATCTGAGCAGCCAGGGCTTCGGGGTGCCACAGTTGGTATTAGAGAGGTATCTTGCCACCCGACCCTACATCGTCGCATGCTTACTTCATCTGTCCGAGTAAGTTAGTTTTTATTTTACGTTGTTAGTATGAAGGTTAACGTTTAAATTATAATACGTGGCCATGGCTACACTAGTAGAACCCGCACCAATAGAGTCCTATTAGAGGAACGAGGGTTTTAAAGGACAACATGGTTCAGACGTATACACAAACAACCCAAGCATCATGAGAGGATGAGTTAATAGCATAACTCGCGACTATGATAGAAATAATGGAGAATCAATAGCGCAACCTAGACCAGCTCAAGGAGCAGCTAGGTCAACAAAACCAGGCACCACAGACAGCAGGGGTGCTAGCTCAGGAGGCTCCACCAGCTTTGGAGACTTCAAGGGAGCAAGCAATTCCCCCAGTCTAGGGAGCTCCGCGAAGGCAGGAATTTCCTGAACCACCATTAGCCCCTCTAGCAACAGCTGCTCCCGTAGTAGCAAATGTACCTCAGCTAGCCTTTAGGGAAGGTGACTTATATTAGAGATTCTGGCGCATGAAAACGCCAGAGTTCGAGGGAACCACTAACCCCATAGAGGTTGATGACTGGCTAACGAATATCCAAGTAATCTTGGATTTTATAGGATTGACTGATAGAGAGAAGGTGATGTGCGTATCCTTTACCCTGAGGAATGAGGTGCGTCAGTGGTGGAAGACAGTGACGACCAGCCCGCGCCAAGGGAATATGACTGTGATGGAGGCAGTCAGAAAATTTGAATAAATAACTAGACTCTGTCCGAACTTGGTGCCTACAGAAAAGGAGAGAGTCAAAAGGATGCTAAAGAGATTCAAGACGGACATCGCAATATAGGTCTGCAACAGAAGTCACAGATCGGTGATAGTTACAAAATGCGTCAGTAGGGCCATCCGAGCCGAGTACTGGTTGGCATAGGATAGGGAGCGAAAGGCCCAGATCTTTAAGGCATGGAAAGAGGAGAAAACTCAAGCTAAGCATGCTCAGGGGAAGCAGAACCCAGAGTCTTAATACAGAGGGTAAAACGCAGGTATTGGCTAGAGTAGTAGGCCACCTATTCGTTTGCATTATCAAACTTTGCTAGAAAGCTAGATAGGGGCTTAGATAGGATGAAACAGACTTTTAGAACAGCACTCCTCTCAGGGGAAGTTTTATCATCTAATTATTAGATGCGTTATGTATCGGTAATTATTTACGATAGAGAGCTAAGCGTTAATCTGACCATCATCGACATGATCGATTATGACGTAATCTTAGGAATGGACTTCCCTATAAAATACAACACTATCATAGATTATCGAAGATGAAAAGTCACTTTTGGACCGATTAGATGCGAAAAGTTCCTTTACACGGGTTTGTCACTAAAGCAACCAAAGAGAATGATCTCAATAATGAAGGCTCGCAAGATGCTATCCAGTAGATGCATGGGCTTCCTAGTACACGTGGTAGATAAGACTCGAGAAACAGAGATAGGACCCGAGAATGTGCCGATAATCAGGGAATTCATGGAAGTATTTCTAAAAGATCTTCTAGGACTCCCCCTAGAGCGTGAAATCTCGTTTGAGATTGAATTGCTACCAGGATTAGCTCTCATTTCTAAGGCCTCATACCAAATGGTCCCTGCAAGGCTAAAGGAGCTCTGAGCCAGTTGAAGGACCTAATGGATAAGGGATTCATTCGATAGAGCTTTTCACCCTGGGGAGCGCCTGTACTATTCGTAAAGAAGAAAGATGACACACTAAGGATATGTATAGACTATAGAGAGCTGAACAAGATTATGATTAAGAACAAGTATCCCCTGCCACAGATTAACAATTTGTTTTATCAACTCCGAGATGTGATAGTATGCTCAAAGGTCGATCTGTGTTCAGCGTACCATTAACTGTGAATCAGGGATGAGGATGCGCCCAAGATAGCCTTTCGAACGCGATACGGACACTATGAGTTTCTTGTTATGTCGTTCAGACTAACAAATGCTCCAGGGACCTTCATGGATTTGATGAACCGCGTGTTTAAGGACTATTTAGATAGGTTTGTTATTGTGTTCATCGATAACATACTTATATACTCCAAGCCAAAGGAGGAGCATGCAGAGCACTTGAGGATCATCTTATGCATGTTAAGAGAGCACCAGTTGTATGCCAAGTTCTCTAAGTGCGAGTTTTGACTAGAGAAGGTTCATTTCCTAGGTCACGTAGTCTCCAAAGAGGAAGTATCTGTAAACCCAGTAAAGGTTGACGTGGTTAGTGTGTGGCCAGCTCCGATAAATGTGACGGAAATACGTAGTTTCCTAGGTTTAATAGGATATTACCGACGCTTTATCGAAGACTTTTCAAAGTTAGCCTCTTCACTTACAACACTCACCAGAAAGGGGAAGCGGTTCAAGTGGACCGACAAATGTGAGGAAAGCTTTCAAGAGCTGAAATGACAACTCACTAGCGCTCCAGTATTGACCATTCCAGATGCTAGTCAAGGAAGTTTCGTAATTTATAGCGACATATCTAAGACAGGATTAGGAGTCATGTTGATGCAGAATGACGGAGTAGTTGCATACACCTCACGACAACTCAAGGACTATAAGAAAAACTACCCAACGCATGATCTGAAGCTAGCAGCGGTAGTTTTTGCATTGAAAATATGGAGGCACTACCTCTACGAAGTCAAGTGCCAGATTTACACTGATCATCAGAGCCTCAATTATATCTTCATGTAGAAAGAGCTCAACATGAAGCAGTGAAGATGGTTAGAGTTGGTCTAGGATTACGACTATAAAATCCATTATCATCCGGGAAAAGCCAACAAGGTGGCCGATGCGTTGAGTCAAAAGCATTCTACTTCGCTCATAGCTATCAATGCCTTGCCGAAAGCTCTGCGGATGGATCTATGCAGCAGTGAGATCGAGATTCTGACAGGGAGATTGTCCTATATGACTCTCCAATCGACACTCTTAGATGAGATCAAGGCCAACTAAGAGCTCGATTTGTCCTTGGTCAAGCTAGAGGACAAAGGTTCAGAGTTCAGAGTTTCTAAGGACGAGATACTCTATTATAAGGAGAGGGTGTGTGTTCTGAAGGATGAAGAGCTCAAGAAGTGAATTCTTTTGGAAGCCCACGAGACGCCATACTCTGTATTTCCATGAGCGAATAAGATGTACAAGGATCTAAAAGAAAGCTTTTGGTGGCCTGGAATGAAGAATGACATCGCTAAGTTTGTAGCCAAATGCCTTATTTGTCAGAAGGTTAAGGCAGAACACCAACGCCCAGCACGAGAGTTGCAGAAAATAGAGCTACCTTGATAGAAATAGGACCAAATCATGATGGACCTTATAGTCGGACTACCAAGGACGTAAAATGACAATGATGCAATCTGGGTGATTGTAGACAGACTGACAAAATCAGCTCGATTTCTAGCCATAAAGGCTAGCCATTTGGTGGAATGATTGGTGAAGATTTATGTGGCGCAGATCGTAAGACTGCATGGAGTGCCAAAGTCAATCATTTCAGATTGTGACGGACGCTTCACCTCTAGGTTTTGGCAAAGCATTCAGGCCGCACTAGGATCTAAGTTGAAATTCAGCACAGCCTTCCACCCTCAGGCCGACGGGCAGTCTGAGAGGACCATACAGATGTTAAAGGATATGTTAAGAGCCTGCGTCCTAAATTTTAAGGGAAACTGGGATCAGAAGCTACCCTTGATCGAGTTCTCGTACAACAACAACTACCATTCCTCGATAAGAATGGCACCGTACGAGGTACTTTACGGAAGGAAATGTAGGTCCCTAGTTCATTGGCATGAGACTGGGGAGAAACGACTAGTTAGCACAGACTTCATCAAGAATACAATGGAGGACGTGAAGCTGATACGGGAGAGGTTAGATATAGCACACAGTCGCCGGAAGAGTTTTGCAGATAAGCACCGTAAACCCTTCGAGTTTTAAGAAGGAGACTTAGTCTTTCTCAAGGTGGCACCTATGAAAGGGGTGCTGTGCTTTGGAAAGAAGGGAAAGCTCAGTCTTAGGTCTATAGGACCCTTTGAGATAATCGAGAAAGTCAGGAAGGTGGCTTATAGACTAGCGCTTCCTCCTGAGTTAACTTCCGTGCATAACATCTTTCACGTCTCAATGCTGAAGAAGTACGTGCCAGACAACTCCCATGTTCTGAGTCAAGAACCCGTAGACGTACACACTGATCTAACTTACGAGGAGAAACTCATGCAGATCCTAGCCAGAGAAGAAAAGGTGCCGAGGAATAAAGTCATACCTCTCGTGAAAGTTTTGTGGCGGAATCATAATGTCGAAGAAGCCATATAGGAACGGGAAGAAGACATGAGAAGAGACTTCCCGGAATATTTTGAATTTTCGATGACGAAAATTTTGTAAGGTGGGTAGGTTGTAATGACCACCATGTTCATGGAACCTAATTATTCTATAATAAGTAATTACGTTAATGAATACAGTATAATTTTCCAGTTTGAATGAATTAAAAAGGTAAAGAAACATTAAATTATTATTTATGCAGTGAAAGAGGCAATCGAGAGTGAGATCGATTCACCTTAGTATATATGAGTGTGCGTGTGAGACACGTAGTATCAAGAAACCGACCCAGACGACCATTTCTTGACATAGAACTGATGAGCTAGTCATTAGTACGCTCAAATTGGTTATCTAAGCATAGCAGTAAAATTTTGCCTGATAAATATATAGTATCGAGAAAATGGTCGAGATGACATTTATTTGATATAAAACTGATATATTTATAATCAGCGTGCTCAATTTAGTCAATTGAGCACATAACATGAAATTTTGTTTGAGACGTACACAGTATCAGGAAAAGGGTCAAGACAACCTCTTCTCAACTCAAAACTGATATATTTAGACTCAGAACACTTAAACTGGTCAGTTGAGTACAAAAGGTGATTTCCAAGTTGGGATCACACAGATCCAGAAAACTGGTCCAGATGACCTCAGATGGACATAAAACTGATAAATTTGAAATCAACACGTCTAAATTAGTCAGGATAGACTGTGTCTGAAAGTTCGCATGAAAAAGTTGTACTATACGTGCACAGTATTAGCACAGTATAGACACAACCACAGTACCGTAAATAAATAGTAAATAGGTATCGAATGGGCTCATAGGTACTACAACCCAATCAAGAATGAATAGTATAAGAATCGGATCAAGAAAATCCACGTTCGGTCAAGGTTTAGAATACTACCGAAAAAAGGCCAAACACCGTTAGAGGAAATTAGACTGTTAAGGGAAGCTTTTGCAGATGATTTCTTCCCCTCAAAAACCGTTTTTGGAAACAGCCAAACACAACTCTAGGAGCATGTGGACAAGCCTCCCACAAAACAAGGAAGCATGCTTATGACACCTTGAATAAAAAATGAAAAAGTGGTAGGCAACATACTATAGACTTTATCAAGCAATTAATGCAATTTGTGCTTCTTTTCTCTTCAGCCCCCACGTTTTTTTTCAACTAGGTGGCAGCAGCAAATTTGTCCCCTAGATTAGTTAAGGTTTGGCTTAATTAAATTGGCTTAGAGTTGATTAAACTTACTTAGCATTTGTCTATAAATAGGTATGCATGGCCTTAGATCCCATTTTCTTCCTTTGGTTCACCAAAAAGCTCTCAAGACAACAACTTTTTTTCTCATTCTCTTCAACTAACCGACGCCCTTGTAGCCACAAAACACACCAAAGTTCACCAAAATTTTTATCAAAAATCAGCCACACACTAGCTTGGAAGGAGCCATTTCTTCAAGTCACTTCAAGACCACTTTGAGGTAAATTGCTAGGACACTTTCCTTGTGGTTTTAGTTGGTTATTTGGCTTGGCTAACCAAGGAGATTTTTATGTTTCTTTCTAGCCCTAGTCGACTCCATTTCCACCCTTGGTCTACACGAAAGTTTGGTCACCACTTGGTTCAGTTGTGCTTGATTCAAGGCACACTAAGGTAAAAATCTGAAAAACCCCTCCTTTTTGCGGTTTAGTTTCTTTTTAAGTTTTGAGATCAAAGAGATTTATTGTGTATTTCAAGCAATGGGTTATAATAAGTTTATTTTAAACCCTTAGCATTTTGTATTTATGTTTTTGTACTTGTGTGGTTGTGATTTAAGTTTTTGTAGATGGTTGATTTTATGGACATTTTAGAGTTTGGCTGGAAACCAAACCAGTCCCAGATTTTAGCCATAGATTTGTAGATTTTTGAGCATGTTTCGTATGGATATTGAGAGTTTTTAAAACATGAAAGTTTTAGAAAATTTCGTTACGGTCATTTTGATATCAAATAGCCTTTGGCCCAAAAATGATAGCAAGACAGTTTTTCGAAGCATCTTATAACCAGAGTTCAAAACTAAGACTGAAACCTAGAAAGAGGGAATAGTCTCGGGTTTTTATAAAAATGAGCAACTTAGATTCTAAACCAGATTTCAAGTTCAACATAAAAGTTGTAGATCACGTCGAAAACTAAAAGATAGTTTACATAAGTTTTAAAAATTCGGCTGTTTAGGACCCCAAATATGGCAGTTTTTAAATAACTGAAAAACTGGTAATTTTTCTAAAACGGGCACAGTTTTAGCCACAGGTTTGCTGGGTTTAGGACCCATTAGAATTTGAATCAAGCTTCGTGGTAAAAACGAAAGTTATTCATCTCGTCGAGGACTAAAAGTATCATGTTTGCCAAGTTCACAAATTCAATTGTTTAAGATAAGTTACAAACAGTTTTTCAAAAAAGGGTTCAAAAACCCCCTTGTCAAATGAACACCAAAATGTGTTCCTTTTAAACAAGAAAATGGTTTTAAGAAAAACACCCTCACCTTCCAATAGGGTGCAAGGGAGATTGTGTTCAGATCTTAAGAAAATGAATTTCACAAAAACAAATGACATTTTTTAGTAATAGGTTTTAAATTGGTAAAGGTAACCTGATAGGCTAACCAGTCAATGCGTGAGGTAACCGGTTAGTTGACTAGCCGGTCAACCAATCAAACCCGAGATAAGAAGAGGTAGAGCGACGTTAATTAATTTATTAGGTAAACAAATTAATTAACTATGATTAGAAAATCAAACTCTCAAGAGGAGAGCAGTTAGTACCGATAAGGATCGGTTCCATATAACGATAGAATTTTTATTAGTCACTAACGACCATAGTGACTTAAAAGTGAGTTTTAACGGAAATGCGTTATGATTACAGGTGGAGACCTGTAAATTGACGAGGTAAGGTACAAATTTTCCTGCAAATCAGGTTAGTTTAACTCCACCTGTAGTACGAATAAAATGAGTTTGAAACTGTTGTTTTACTTTGTGATATGTATGCTAATCATGAATGATTATTGCATAACATGATATAAGATGTTTCATAATCACACAGATTATTGAATAGTATGAGTTAGATGCCTTTATATCCCTATCGCGCATGATTAGTGGATAGCCCAGTAGAGCTTATAACATGATGACAGTAACTCATGATCTTAATAATTAGGTATTAGTTAAGCGTGTCATACAGGCCTCTCAAGCTAGAAGAGGTTTTTCAATTTAAGTATGACGAGCCCAAGCCGAGGCTCATAATATATAACGGGCCAAGGCCCATAAAGAAAGTATGATCACGGTGAATCTGATGATCCGCACGCATTCGGTACTGACACACTGGCCCTCAGACAAGTAAAGAAAGATAATGCGTAATGAAGTATAATTGAGCACAATCAATTCATGCATAGTTCATGATATGCTTTAAGTTATAGTTATGATATGCTTCTGAGTTATGTGATATGTTACGCTTTCAGTTATATGACACATGATATGTATTCATGATGTGCCGTGAAGTCACGATGTGTTTATCAGTATGATGTGCCTTTAAGTTATGGCATATATTTTTAAATGATAGTTTTGTAGATTCAGTATTGTACTTACTGAGTGTAAAGCTCATCATGTGTGTTCATGCCTAGGTAAGAAACTTATGGGCTAGACTCCGAAGGACGATAATGGTAGCAGGGTTGATGTGAGGGTTGAGGTTATGGATACCATCATGAGTTTATCTTCCGCACTATGTTGAGTAACCCTTTTTATTTTGAGAACCAAACTTATATTAAGTAATGATCAGTTCAGTATTTCCTGAATATGTACGTATGTTTAACCTCAATTTGTAGTAAGATCCATATAAGTTGTAAAGTATATTTAAGTATGTATAGCTATAGTAAAGCATACGTATTCAAAGCCTATATAGTAAAGCCTATGCAAAAAAAATCCCCTAAAAGTTATGGTATTAAGATAAATAGTTTTAAGCAAGTTAAGTATGTTCAAATTTAAGTTAAGCAAGTTTTAAGTGGCGGTCTGGGCCGTCAAGGCTCTAGGGCACCACAACATGTTCCCTTGTTTGTGGAAAACTTTTTCACATTGTTTCCTAGGACTATGTTTGGCTGCCCACAAACAGGGTTTTTGAGGGAAGAATTTCATCTGCAAAGGCTTCTCTTAGCAATCTAATTTCCTTTAATGGTGTTCGGCCTTTTTTCGGTTGTGTTCTAAATCTTGACCGAAAATGGATTCTCTTGATCCAATTCTTATTCTATTCATTCTCGGATGGGTTGTAGTACCTATGAGCTCATTCTGAGTCTATTACTATTCATCTATAGTACTATAGTTGTGTCTTAAACTGTGTTGACATTGTGCATGCATAGTATAATTTTTTTGTGTGAAATTTCAGACACAGGCTATCCTGACTAATTTAGACGTGCTGATTCCGAATTTATCAGTTTTACATCCATCTGATATCATTTGGACTAGTTTCTGGATTTGTGTGACTCCTACTTGAAAATCACTTTTTATGCTCAACTGACTCATTTGAGCGTTCTGACTCTAAATATATCAGTTTCGGGTTGAGAAAATGTCATCTTGACCCCTTTTTCGATACTGCACATGTCTCATACATGACTTCACGTTTTGTGTCCATTTGACTAAATTGAGTATGCTGATTATAAATATATCAGTTTGGTGTCAAGAAAACGTCACCTCGACCATTTTCTTGATACTGTATATTTATCATTTAAAATTTTACTGTTGTGCTCAGATAACTAGTTTGAGCGTATTGATGATTAGCTCATCAGTTCTGTGTTAAGAAATGGTCGTCTTGACTAGTTTCTTGATACTGTGTGCCACTCATGCACACTCACACATAATAAGGTGAACCAATTCCACTCTATGTCACGTTGCGAAATTTTTGAGTTTAAATTTCGCATGTGAATGTATAGAACTCAATTTATTAGTGTGCCAAAAAAAAAATTTTATGAGAATTCAATTTTAAATTTTGGTGTATTAAATATTAGTTTAAGGATATTTAGAACATTTTTATAAATTTTAAAATTTTTACAATTTTCACTTAAAACTTTTACCGAATGTTAATTTTCTTTTTCTTTCTTTTTTTTCTTTTTCTTTTTCTCTCTCTTTCCGGATTTTTCTGGAAATCTAATTCTCCTTCTCTCTTTGTTTCTTTCCTTCTCACCGACTCACCCTCTTTTTTTTAAAACAAATTTTCATTCAAAAAAAAAAATCTCACTCTCCTCACCGCCTCTCTCTCTGCTCTCTCCCTCGTTCCCTCTCACTCCCCTCCCGAATCTTGTCTCACTCTTTTGTCTCTCTCTCTCTCTCTCTCTCGCTCGCTCGCTCGCTCTCTTTTCTTCTTTCTTTTTCCTCTCTTGCCCCTAGGTCGCCGCCTCCATTCTTGCCATCACGCCCGCGCCTGAAACCACCCATGCCGGACAGCCCAGCTGCGCCTCACTTTCCTCGTGATGACCCCAAGCCGACAATCATGAGCCCCCTGCTGCCAGCCTCTGTGAGTCGTTGCTTCGCCACGGCCAAGCCAGAATCGTCCGTGACGAATCGAAATCAAACACGTCGGAGCTAGCCGTGATCGAGCCGTTAGTCATCCGTGCCCAAGACCGCGTGAACTCCTCACTCGAACGCTGCCTCGCTCGGCCGAAGCTTGTGCCTAAGCCAGACCCAGCCAACCGCTTGACCCCGACCGGGACCGAAGCTCTACGACCGTCGCCCGAACCAGCTCCTCCCCGTCCTGTCTGACCAAGCTCGTGCCTCCCCATGCCTCGCCGCTCATCCCCGCCTCGCCGATTGCCCTCGTCGCGCTGTCGACCGTCACGCCTTAGTGCCATCGCTGTTTTCCCCCGCCGCCGTGAGTCCTCTTTTCGGCTGGTCGATTCCTCCAAGCAAAATAGGGAAAAAATATATATATATATTATATGTATATCTGTGCGTGAGTATATATAAATGTATTATATAATAAATAATAATAATAAAAATATTAATAATAATAATGATTTTTAAATTGTAGATTTAAATTGATTTGAAATTTGTATTTGAACTGTTTTGGGAATTGGAAAATTTTTCTGCAGGTTGAGCATTTTGGAGCTTTTGGGGAAGCTTATATTTAAGGCAGGTCATGCCAAAATTTTTTAAACATATTTTGGGTTTTGTATAAAAATTATCGTTTTAAAATTTCGACATTTGAATAAAATGTCGTTTTGAATTTTAAAATCAACCGCACATTAATTAATTGAGTTTACCGTAATTCGATTACGGAATTCCTGGACAGATAATTAAATTATCTGTGTTTCTTGTTTTAGGTACTTGTTAATCGAATTCAAGGAAAAATACTATCTTGGAATTCGTCCGAGAAGTTGATCATAGGTTAAATTGCCAACGAGGTAGGATATCTTACCCTTTCTTTGTAACCAGTTTTGTTTTTAATGATTTGGCCAAAAATCATTTACAGAAAATGAGTTTATAAAGTTTTGAAAATTCTGTGATTTTAGAAAATATCATAATTTCAGAAATTAAAGGAAAAATATCTGGTTACGGATTTTTTTTGAAAAACAATACGGCATTTTTTTATTTTGTGAATCATATGTTCATATGAAATGTTGAAAGTTGGATTTGGTGTTAAAGGATACCGGAAGCCAACACACACGTGCGAAGAGTGCACAGCTCGATCGAGGATCACTCATCATGCTTCGGCATGATGAGGGAGGCTCATACAGACCGTACACGAAGTAGATGTATATAGGGACACAATTTGCATAATCACGATTCCACGTTTATAATTCGGTACTGCATTGACATACTTAGTATGATGGTTAAATTAAAATATTGAAATATTTTTTTTTTTAATATCCTACTGGGCCTTTCGCTCACTGTTTTAAAACTGGTAAACCCCTAGGAGATAAAGGTGATTAGAAGATACAGGTTACGTGGAACCATCCGTGGACGACAATAATTAAAGACTTGAAGTAGTGTTCAGTACTTTAGAATAAAGTATGTATATGAGCATTCTGGGACTGTAAATTCTAAACTTTACTTTTGTAATCTTACTTATTTTATTTTATCCAAGTATGCATTTGTGGGATATGGGTACCTCATCACCTGATATTGTGATAAAAATTAAATATAAATATTAATTAATTTAAAATATACAAGCATAATTTATAAACAAGTTTAAAGAGTCGGTAAAGGATAAGATATAAAAACTGACAGACTTAGGAATATGAGCTTTCCTTTCATTTATTCATTTAAAATCTTATATCTGTCACTATCCCGGATTTTTGGGATGTGACACCTGTCGCTGTTCCGGATTTTGGGACGTGACACTCTAGGTTGCCCCTTTCACTATATAAATAGAAATTAAACATTTATTTACTCGTTTAATTTATTCAAACTGGAAAATTATGATGTACTCATAGACTTAATTTCTTATTATATAGTAACTATGTCTCATTAACAGGGTGGTTATTACAGATTACTGGTTATGTAATGTACCAGTAATTGTTGCTGATAGAGAACTATACATCGATTTAGTCATATTAGAGTTAGTTGTCTACGATGTTATTTTTGAAATAGATTTCCTTAGAAAGTATCATGCAACGATCGACTGCCAATGGCAAAAAGTAATGTTTAAGACAGAAGGAAGAGACCAGTTTGAGTATATAGATCATTCTCAGAGGTTGTCGAATATAATGATCAGTTCCGTGAGGCCAAGAAAGCTAATATCTAGCGGCTGTACTGGATATTTAGCTTATGTCACTCACACGACCAAAGAGGAAAAGCTGCGACCAAACGATGTACTTGTAATCAACGAGTTCGTAGAAGTGTTTCCAGAAGAATTACTTGGACTTCCCCCTGATCGAGAAATTACCTTTGAGATCGAATTGTTGCTTGGTACATCTCCAATTTCTAAGACTCCATATAGGATGGCTCCTGCAGAGCTTAAGGAATTACAAGCTCAGCTGAAAGAATTGTCAGAGAAAGGCTTCATTCGACCTAACTTTTCACCATAGGGAGCTCTAGTTCTCTTTGTTTAGAAGAAGTATGGAACCTTATCAATTTGCATAGATTATCATCAGCTCAATAAAGTTACGATTAAAAACAAGTATCCATTGCCTAAGATCGACTATTTACTTGATAAGCTCAAAGGAGTTGTAATTTTCTCCAAGATTGATCTTCAATTTGGCATTAGTAGTTGGAAATTAAGGAAGGGCACATTCCAAAGACCATGTTTCGAACACGATATGGACACTATGAATTTCTAGTTATGCCCTTTGGCTTGACGAATGCACCAGCTGCTTTTATGGACCTGATGAACCGAGTGTTTAAGGAATGTCTGGATAAGTTTGTCATTGTGTTCATCGATTGACATTCTTATTTACTTGAAGGACCAGAAGAGGCATGAAGAGCATCTTCAGATTACGTTACATACTCTGAAGAAGCATCACTTATACGCCAAATTTTTAAAATGTGAATTCTGGCTAGACAAAGTTCATTTCTTAGGACATGTTGTTTCTGAGGATGAAATTTCAGTAGACCCTGCGAAGCTAGAAGCAATCAGCAAATGGTCAATTCTGAAGAATGTGACTGAAATTCAGAGTTTCCTGGGATTAGCAGGTTACTACCATAGGTTTGTAAAGGGATTTGCAAGGTTAGTTACCTCTCTCACTACCCTCACACGCAAGGAGAACAAATTTAAATGGATAAGTAAATGTGAGGAGAGCTTTCAAGAATTGAAGAATCAGTTGACAAGTGCTCCAATTCTAACCATTCCTAAAGATGGGGGAGAATTGACATCTATAGTGACACATCGAAGATGGGATTGGGCACTGTATTGATGTAGGATGAAAAAGTAATAGCTTATGTTTTTTGACAGCTTAAGGAACACGAGACGCATTACCCAACTCATGATTTGGAATTGGTAGCCGTCGTATTTGCTCTGAAGATATGGCAACATTATTTGTATGGAGTACAGTGTATAATCTTCATTGACCACCAGAGCTTGAAATATTTCTTCACATAGAAAGAACTTAATATG
Source organism: Antiaris toxicaria (assembly GCA_035233585.1). Taxonomy (NCBI): domain Eukaryota; kingdom Viridiplantae; phylum Streptophyta; class Magnoliopsida; order Rosales; family Moraceae; genus Antiaris; species Antiaris toxicaria. Next base: position 9,387,323 of record CP141155.1, read on the forward strand.
AGACAGAGAAGGTGATTAGGATTGATGAAGGGTTATGATTGTGAAATCTTGTATCACCCTGGTAAGGAAAATAGTGTGGCAGACGCTTTGAGTCGTAAGTCTACAATATCAAAACAAATAGCAATCAACGAATTGCCCAAGCCACTACAACATGAGATTTCCTCATTGGGAGTAGAGTTGATTTCAGGAAAATTGGCTGTAATGCAACTCAAACCAATGATCCTTGAAGAGACTAAGAAAACCCAAGAGCTAGATGTTGTTCTTGGAAGGTTTAAGAATGAAGCTTCCAAGAATGAAAAGTCAGAATTCCACATCTCTGATGATGGGGTATTACTTTTTCAAGGAAGAATCTATGTACCAGACGAAGAGGATCTGAAGAAAAGAATCCTAATAGAGGCTCATGATACCCCTTACTCTATACATCCTGGTAGTACGAAAATGTATCAGGACTTGAAGCAGCACTTCTGGTGGAGAAAGATGAAGAATGACATTGTTAAACATGTCAATAGTTGTTTAACCTGTCAAAGGGTTAAAGCTAAACATCAACGGCCCGCAAGTGAGTTGCAACTATTAGAAATCCCAGAATGGAAATGGGAACATGTGACCATGGATTTCATAGTAGGATTGCCTAAGAAGAGCGAAAGATTTGATGCGATATGAGTAGTAGTGGATAGATTGACTAAATCAGCTCACTTCATAGGAGAAGCTGGCAGCTTTGTACATCTCCAACATTGTGAGATTATATAAAGTGCCTACAACAATAGTGTCAGATCGTGACAGTCGGTTCACATCCAAAGTGTCAGATCGTGACAGTCTGTTCACATCTAATTTTTGGAAAAGTGTACAAGAAGCTACGGGTCAAAGCCAAGATTCAGCACTACATTTCACCTTCAGACTGATGGACAATCTAAACGCATAATTCAAACATTAGAGGATATGCTTTGAGCATGTACCTTGGATTTCAAAGGAGCATAGAATAAGAAGTTGCCGCTGATAGAATTCTCCTATAACAACAGTTACCAAGTTTTTATTGGAATGGCTCCTTACGAAGCTTTATATGAAAGGAAATGTAGATCTCCTATTCATTGGTATTATTTTAAGGAAAAAGAGCTACATAAAACCGAGTTTATTCAAGGGATAATAGACGCGGTTAAGAAGATCCAGCAAACAGCATAGAGTCGTCAAAAAAGTTATGCAGACAAACGATGAAGATTCCTAGAGTTTGACGAAGGGGACTTCGTATTTTTAAAGGTTGCACCAATGAAAGGTGTTATGCACTTTGGAAAGGAAGGAAACCTGAGTCCGCGATATGTAGGACCTTTCTGGATTATTAGTCGAGTGGGAAAGGTAGCCTATAAGTTGGCGTTACCACCTGAATTATCCTTAATGCATAATGTCTTCCATATGTTCATGTTGAGGAAATATATATCGAATCCTTCACACATTTTGGATTATGAACCGATTCAAGTCTGAGAAGATCTGTCCTATGAGGAGCAACCAATGCAAATACTTGTTCGAGAGGAGAAAATACTAAGGAATATAAGTATTCCACTAGTTAAAGTTCTATGGAGAAATCATAGTGTAGAAGAGGCTACATGGGAAAGAGAAGAGGAAATGAAAGCCAAGTACCCCCATTTGTTCGGATTTTCAAGGACAAAAATTTTATGAGGAGGGGTGAATGTAATGATCGAGAAATTTTATTGTTCTCAGGAAATATGTACATTGTATGTATACGATGATTTTTATGTTTAAAAATATGAAAATTATGATTTAATATTGTTTAGAACAAAATAGAATGTTCTAACTATGTAAACGGTCAGGAATTCAGTGATGGAGAATTTCACCGAACTGAAACGGTACCACTTTGGTATTGAAAAAACCTAGAAAATGACCTATCGTAAGCCAAGTATAGAAAAATATGAAATAATTACGGTAGTGATTTTTAGTCAAACAAAAGTGATTTAAGGCAAACCGATCACACGGATGGCCCCAGAAAACTTCCGACGCGATTTCAGTAGAATTTCGTTCAATTTGACTTTTGGTCAAACTTGGACTGAAGAAGAAAAGGATGATGTTATGAATGAAGTCATCATGATGATATTATAAATGAATAAGTAAAATTTGTGTGGAAAGATTTAGAAAATCTAATGGCTTAGGTTTAAAGAGATCTCGATCCAAGGGCCAAAAATTGGCCAAAATTACATGTAAAATTTTTTTAAAAAAAATTGGGAAAAAGAGGGGTAAGTTGGAGTCAGTTTTGATAAGGAAAAAAATCAGAAAAATTTTTGTTAATTGAAAGTTAACCCTAAAAAAGTTTCAAAACAACCCCTAAACCGTTGCTAAATGGTCCCTAAGAAAATTGCTAACTAGCCCTCCCTTTTTTGCCATTTAAGGCCATAGTTTTTAAGCTGAAAAATAGAGGAAAAACTTAGCCAAAAACTAGTCCCCTTTACTGCCATTTTAGCCGTGCCTCCTACCCCACCACCAAGCCAAAAATTTCTTCAAGTTTTCACACGAAACCTTGATCAAAACCCTTCCCAAGCAAGAGTTGATCTTTGTTGTGAGGTAAGTATTATTTCTCAAGTTTTTTCTTGAGTTTTTTGTTTAGGAAAACCATGGACTTATCGGGGGAAATGATAGTGGAAATTTCAAGCTTGAATCTTGTGGTTTAGTGATTCAAAAAAACAAGATTTGGTATACGTTTTAGTTAGTAAAGAACATATGTGAATGTTAGTGAGTTTAGGAGCTTGAAACAAAAATTTTTATGCATGATTCAAGGAGAAAAACTATGGGTTTATAGTTAGGTGGATTGAGATTTTGTGAAGATAAAGTTTGTGTTTGAATTGTGAACTAAAATCGAGGGTGAAAGTGGAAAAAAAAAAAAAGCGGATCGAAATGTCGTTAGAAAACTTAGGTTTGGTATGGAAATTTTTACCAAAAAAAGTTTGCATTTTTGCATAAAAATTAGGCCTACAGTTTAATACGTGGCAGGTACAATGATTTTGAAGCGTTACCTAAATGCCGAGAACCTAAAATTTAAGCCAAAATACTACCAAAATTTTTAGAAGGACATGAAGGGCATTTTGGGAAGCGAGGAGTAAAAATGCAGTTGAGGTTAAAACCCGAGCCCCCAAGTAAGTTAGGCTTGGGAAAGGAGAATGGACATTTTAAGGTTTAGTAAAATATCCATTCGGAGTCCTGAAACATTAGGAAAAAAAAAAAAGAGAAACAACCTAAAATCGGAATAGTGCCACCTGAGGGCCGGGTAAAAAATAGACAGAGAATTTACAATAATTAATACTGTAAAAACATGTTAAGGCCTAGGAACATTTATTGTATAATTTTTGGGTTTAGCAAATCCCATCAAAATGTTAAAGTGAAAATGTTCCGGCCCAAAGAACCGTCAAGGGCAAAATGGTTATTTTGATCAAATAACTTAAATAGCTTAATTAAGATTCTAAAGACCAAAATTAAGTTTTAAGTCAAACAAAAGTAGATTTACGAAGAGGAACCATGCTAGGGACAAAATGATAATTTTGTCAAAAGTTGTGGGCGAAATGATCATTTTGCCAAAAGTTAGAAAAAGAACCGTTAAGGCTTGGAATAGTAACCTAAGGTCTTAATTACGATTTTAAAAGCCAAAATCAAGATTAAGTCGAAAAAACGAAGAAAAATTCTGCTAGGGGTAATATGGTAAATTTACCGTAAGTTAGCGGAAAAGTGGAAAGTGGGAAGTTGGACCCTCTAAATTCGTAGTTAGTACATCGAACTTAGAATTTGCATGTTATTGTTACGTTTTAAGTATATAATCTCGAAAATAACTGCTAGTTATTTCGATGATAGGAAACCCGACAAGAAATGGGAACAAACACTTAGAAGACTCGAGAAAGTTTACGCTAGCATAAATACTGTAAGTACAGATATTTATTTGTCTACTCACGAACTAACTTGCCATTGGATTGTTTTATGATTTGATGTTACGAATTGAGGTTATGACATATTTTTAAATGAAATGTTATCTAAAGTACTGAAAGTTATGTTTTACAAAATGATAAAAAGTTTTTGACTGTGCATTTTATGAAATAGTGCATTTGTGACATGACGTTTTAACAAGTTCATGAAGTTAAAAAGAATGATAAGTTAAAGTAAAGAAAGATAAAAATAAGAAAAATAATAAGATTGAAGATTTAAATGTTAGCGTACTAGCCTCTTTATAAGGTGAGGTTTTATGTTTATTGTCTCCAACCGAGTGTGGTGCAATCCCGAAGGTGTGATAGTTAAAGGCTTAAAGGTGCTACCCCGAAAGTGCGGTAGTTAAAGGCTTAAAGACTCTACCCCGAAGATGCGGTAATCAAAAGTTAAAGTTTGACCGTAAGGTAGGTTGGTGGGTCGCTCTCCCTGACCTCATTGGTCCGTGCGCATCAGGTACGACCAACAATGGTGCCCACAAGTGAAAGTAAAGTAAAGTAAAGTAAAGTAAAAGAAAGAAAAGAATAGAATGATAGGATATGAAAGAAAAAATAATGAAAATGAAAGAATTAAAGATAAGCAAGCATAATAAGACTAACATAAGTTGACATGCATAGGAAATGTTTTGTGTGTATGTTTGTACTTACTGAGATTTAACTCACTAGTCTGTTCATGATGTAGGTAACAAGAGTAAGCTGTCTGCATTATGAAAAAAGAAACTGATGGATTAGTGAACAGATTCTCAGGATGTCATGGATAGGGAGTAGATCCGCTATGCTTTTCCATTAAAAAGATATACAAATGTATATGTAAAAAAACGAAATAAGCTTGAAAGTATGTTTATGTTACAAAGTATTTTAATGGAATAAAAATGCAAGTATTTTATGAAATATGAAATGTTTTGACAAATATATATATGTATGATTTCAAAAAAAATGATAAAATAAAATCAGGTTACGTAAGAAATAAAGCAGTCGATGGCCTGAACGAGGCGGGTCGTCAACCATACACCTGTTACATGTGATGACCCTATCACGAGTTAATAGAGTTGGATTTTAACTCCAATAATAATTTTTGATTAAAACTACTCAAGCATAATTTAAACACGTGGTTAAAATTACAATAAATGTTTTTAAAAGTAAAATTATAATTTATTTATTTATTTTTAAGTTTACAGTTCAAAAATTATGAATTTATATGATAATTGTGATTAACTTTAAGTTTGCTTTGGAATTTCAATTTTGAAACATTACTATATGTCCAAATTTTGGATGTTCATTTTTTAAAAATGCAATTAGAATTATAAAAAATTTATAAAAATAAAAATAAATCCACATTTGACTGGATATCAAGTTTGACATCATTTAAAAATACAAAATTCAAATCCTAACCACCAAATTCAAACAACAAAAAAATACAACACATGTTCACCAAACACAATACTTTGAGAATATAATTCAGTACAATCTAATTATAGGCACACAAAATACGGCCACTAAACATGGCCTGGCTTAATGTAGTCATATTGGTACACACTAAACTTTTATTTACGAACATTTTTATTTAATCCTACAAATAAAAATCCATATATGTAAATTCTTTTATTTTCCTGCACTTGCAGCTCATCTGTATTTACTCAAATTTCAGATGAGCAATTTGTAACGATATTCATAAATCAAAATGCATAGAAACAAAAGAAAATTTCAGGGGTCACCATCCCAAAATTCCTCCATCGACTTGTAAGGTCCGTTTTCAGAGATAAAGCAGTCTCCGGAAAACAATCTTTTCTGTGGAATTTGCTTGATCTTCTCCAATTCGTCCTCGTTGAGTTCCCAACCAAATATTTGAAAGTTTTCTTCCATCCTTCCCTTGTTAAAGCTCTTCACCACAAAACTTGCTCCTTGCTGGTGTATCCACCTCAATGCAATCTGCATCGACAAATGGGTAATGAGGTTACGATAAAATGATGAATTAGAATTTTTTTGGCTGCGGGCTTATCCTGACGTTAAACTCACACCTATCCCAAATGTTGTAAGTCATGTGTTCGAGCAAACTAGAGCACCTGTGCAGAAGTCTTTCCTTTGGCAGCTGCAATGTCTCTAAGAATGGGATTCTCTACAACCTCGTTGGAACCCCAGTGATCTCTGTAAGCTCGTAGAGGAGACCAAGCAGTCACATGAATTCCTTTGTCTTTGCAGAATTTTAACAGTTTGGTTTGTTGCCATGAGGTGTTCATTTCCACCTGATTAACCACCGGAGGGATGGTCGCAGTTTCGAGGATCTGTGCAAGCTTTTTGCAGCCGAAGTTACTGACACCAATAGATTTAGCTAAGCCGAGTCTTTGGCATTCTTCCATGGCCTCCCATGTACCCTTTAAGTCAAAGGGAAGGATATCCTCTTTAGTAAACTCCATGCCCACTCCTTCGCTTAACCTCACTGGGTGATGAATCAAATAAAGATCCACATAGTCCAGCCCCAGCCTACTACAAAAGTACAAAATCCCATGGTATAAAAGAAAAGAAAACTTATGTATTACTTGTTCGCATGATATTGATCAATCAAAAAACTCAAAATTATCACTTACAGACTAATAGAGTCATAATTTTTGTTACATATGTAAGATTGAATGACAATCATGTAAATTTTCGTATAGAACTAAACAGTCTCAGTTAATTAGATATTTTAATACTTTTCATCATAAACTGAGGGAGTTAGAGGCAAGAGGTAGTGATGTGAAATTTATTAGTCAAGAATTTTTTGAGTTGACATTTTTCACATGAAATCTAGCACATTAGTAAAATAAAAAGGATACTTCATGTTTTATTATTTAAAATAGATGTAAGAGAAAATGAAATACTTCTATTCAAGTATCAATGATTTAAAAACTAGAAATGAATATTAGATATTTTGCATTCATCAGACGTGCAGGAATTTATATTTCAAACTGTAAAGCAAGTGGCGGTAGAGAAGGTAAAAAACCAGTCTCCTAAAAAAATTCTTGTCCTGCTTCTCAAATTATGTTATTAAGCATAGGATTTTAAAGTAATTTAGGAAAAAATAAAATAAAAGGTTTAACTAACACTTACTTTACTGCATCAGATTGTTTTATATTTACAAATTCCGACGTTTTTAATACTGTATTTAGCAACATAAAACTTCGTCTCATACTTATGAAATTTTAAAAAGCCAACCCTGTAAAAATTATGCCAATTAAACAAAGCCTGTACATAGTGATTTTTTTTTTTAATTGAAACTTCCCAATTTATCATTTTATCACGTCTAAGATCACATGATGAACCATCAATTTCATTAAATAAAAAGAAAATTATTAAGTGTGGAAAAACATGCCTTTACATAGAAAAATCAAAAATAAAAACAAACCCTACAAAATAAAAAATAAACTAAAAAATGCACGGACCCAAAACAAGGGGTTAAGTGTGGTAAATGCAGACGTAGCCACATATATCAAGTGTGACAAATCTCAATTTAGTCATGTAGTGTGTCCTGTTCATATGAGATTTTTTAAAAAACTTACTGGAGGGAGGCTTTGAGAGCAGGAAGAACAAGAGGGGGATGTGCATGATTGCACCCAAGCTTTGAAGTGATGAAAATATCGTCGCGACTGTTTATAATACGCTCGTGGAGAGCAGCAGTTAGGGCTTGGCCTACTGCTTCTTCGGAGCCATAGGATTCAGCGGTGTCGACATGGCAGTAACCAATGCGAATGGCATCGACGATTATGGCAGCAAAGCCCTCCGAGGGTGGGAGAGCAGTTCCGAAGCCTATCATTGGCATTTTATGACCTGAATTTAGCGTTACTTCTGGAACAATAGTACGCGTTGCTTCCATTTCTTTCTCTCTCTCTCTCTCTTCTCTGCCGTCGAAGTTTCTAATTTCCTAGCTCGAAGCAAAATTATAAATTAATCCAAAGATTACAGCACCCTCATCATTTTTCCATGTCTAACACAAAATTAACACAACTTCTGTTCTTTTTAACTGTTTCCTGAAATGAGTTCTGAATCAAAAAATAAAATTTATAAAATAATTAACATAGAATCTGTTTAACACAAACAGACTAACAAAAAAGGAAGCAAATTAACGCAATCTTTTTCAAAAATGTTCTGATATGGAGGCGGGAGTTAGAGAAAAATGGCTGAAAATTGAAAATATAAACCTGGCTTCCATTGCGGAGACAGGCGGCGGCGACGCGAAGAAGGAAGAGCGAGGGAAGAAGAGAGATGGACGGCGGCGCCGATAGAGAGAAAGAGAGGGCGACGGCGATGGAGAGGCCAGGGTTTGGGTTAGAGAGAGAGATTGGGTTTCCAGAGAGACGGGGTAAGGTTCGAGGATGCCGGCGGCTGTAATTATTATTATCGTTTTTTTGGGTGACCATATTCGAATGTTAGATTTTTAAAATATTTATAATAAATAATAGATTTTTTTTATAAATAAATTTTTATTAGATAAATAATATATTTAAGATTCGTTGGAATAACGACTATGAGTTAAAAAAATTTAAATTAAATTTAAAATAAGATAAATTATGAAATGAATATTATATTTAGTATTTAAGTTTAAGTTGAAGAATTTTATTTTTAGTTAAAAATGTTTTAAAGATAAAAATTAAGTTTAAATTTGTATTGAAAATTATGTTTTTTTTTTATTTTTTTATTATACTTAGTAAATTTTTTTTACGAGATGATTTGTAAATAATGTTTTTCAGTCTAAAATATTATATAAGTTATGGAGTAAAAAACTTGAAATAAACTTAGTAAACCAAATATAGGATTGATGTCACATTACAAAATTTTAAATTTAAAATTTGCACGTTAATGTAAAAAAAATTAAACTAAGAATGTGCCAATTGATTTTTATTTTTGGGAATTCAATTTAAAATTTTTAGTATAATAAATATTAATTTTAAGGATATTTTGAAAATTTTAATAAAATTTAAAAATTTTACAATTTTACCCCAATTTTTATTAATTAAAAATTTTATCTAAATTAAAAAAATAATAAATAAATAACTTTTTTTTTATTTTCAACTCATCTTATCTCCTCACTCCTTCACCTTCTTTTATCATATTCCCGCTTTTTTATTTTATTTTATTTTTTTATTATTTTTTTCTTAACCAACCCACTAACACATTTAAAAATTAAATAACATTTCCCCCAAGCCACCACCACCCATCTTTACCTCCCACTCACCCACTCTTTTTTATCTCATTTTTTCTCCTTTCTTCACAAAAAAAAAATTTTTTTTTTTTTTTTTAGTTTTCTCTTCATCTCCCTGACACCCAAAACTATCACTCTGCCTCCCTCTCTTCATCAATTCATCTTTCAATATCTCTCTTTCTGCCGCCCTCAATCTCTCACCGTCCCTCATTCTTTCACTCTCACTTTTAATTTTTCAATTTCTCTCTCCTCTTCCTCTCCTCATACCATTCTCCTCACCATCTCCCTTTCTCAATTTTTCTCAAAATTCCATTCCCTGTCCTTTTCAAAAATTTAGTCTCTCCTTCCATCTTTTTTATCCTCTCCTTTTTCAAAAATCTCCCAATTTCTCTCTCTATCACTTTCTCTCTTCTTCACCACCACCCAACCCACAACCATCGCCTAACCCAAGTGCCAAGCCACCATGCTCAAGCTGCCTCCTCTATTGCGATAGCCAAGTGCCGACTCAAGCCTCCTCACCAGCCTCCACCGTTCGTCAAGTCCAAATACCACTAAGCCTACATTGTCGGTCACTCGTCCAATTGGAGGAAAAACAATAATAGTACACAGCAGAATTTTTAAAAATTTTCAAAATTGTTAATAACTTGTGTTGTCATAAACAATAAATTATTAACAATCAATATACCTTTAAAAGAAAACACCAGGAATGCCAAGGGAAGTGATTGAGGGGTGTCAACTAATTAGCCTTCTCTACTATTCTCTAATTCTCAGGTAGTAGAGTATGTGGGTACTTGGTTCCTCAATCGGTAATTTAGCGTGAGAGTCTGTGGTCTAAAGAAAATAGGAGTGTTAAAATCCCTATTTATAAATTTGCATTAGGTAATTTTTGAATTTTGAATTAGACCAAGAAATGGCTTTTCTCTCTCCCTGTGGTGGCCCGCCCTACGTGGAAGCTAAACAGCACTATCACGGTCGAGCTCTGAAGCCAACTGCGATAGCATGCCACCTCATGAGTCGCCGACAACTTATTTTTAACGTACTTTCTTTCTTTAACATACTCATTTTAACGTGAAAATAAGGAATTATTTTTTTAAACTAAACTTGAAAATTGTATTATCGTAAAACATTTACTATAGTAAACATCTTAAAACGTACATTTCATGTTTGAATTTCATTTGTCGTAAAACCATTACTATGGTAATCATTTTTCATAGACAATTTGTACTTTTACAGCATAAATACATAAATGCTCATTTCAACACTCTTTTTAAACTGCTCAGCAGAAAACTTGTAGCAGAACCATAACCTTCACCCAGTCCCTTGGCATATGCAGATCCTGCCCATCATCCATCAACTAGTCTATTGGCGTGCGGGTTGCTTACCTGCAACATGAACAAACTCGTGAGCTAATTACTCAGTAAGTTTAAACATACATACATAACATTACATATACATATCCACTTATATTAGTCACATTATGCTTGCTTATTTTTCGTTCTTTCATTTCCATTGTTCTTTCTTTCTTTCATGTTATTCTATTCTTTTCTTTTATTTACTTTACTTTAGTTTTACTTACGGGCCTTATTGATGGTCGTACCTTAATGTGCGTAGACCAATGAGGGGAGGGGGAGTAGCCCACCAACCTATCTCATGGCCAAACTTGAACTTTAAGCTTCCGCACTCGAGTAGCACCCCATCGAATTGGAAGTCATAAACATGAAACCTCACCTTCGGAGGCCGATATGCCAACATTTAAAGTTTTAGTCTTATTATCTTACTTATTTTTATCTTTCCTTGTTTTAACTTGTCATTCTTTCTAACTCTGTGAACATGCTAAAACGTCATGTCATAATTGCACAATTTCCATAACGGCCAAGGCTAGAAACTTTTCTTATCATTTCATGAAACATTTCTTTCATAACATAGATTTTATAACATTCATTTCATGGTATCTTATCATTAAACAGTCATACGACAGTTAGTTCGTGGGTAGACAGGTAACTGTCTGTACTTACAATATAGAACACATAGACATAACAATCAATTCATGTTATAGGCAAGGAAATATCTGAACTTACAACATATAACACATAGAAATAGCGGACAATTCATATTGCAGATAAGAAAATGTTTGAACTTACAATATATAACACAAAGTCATAGTAGTCAATTCATGTTGCAGACAGAATGTGACACCCCCACGCCTTGCGTAGGAGATGTCACTGTAACTCTTTGCTACTTTACTTCTTTTTTTTCAAAACATAACATAATAGATTGTGGAAATTTTTTTTTAAAACCATCGATATACATAGTACTACAACTTCCCAAAACTAAATTATTATAGTTGGAAACTATTTCATATTACTTGCATATAATAATATCATATTATATTAGAAATAGTTAAAGTCAAACATAGCAATGTACTTTATACAATATCATATAATTATACTTTTCTTTTCCTTTTCTTCCTCCTTGCGGAATTAGCCTGGCAGGTCCATAACCTTTTATCATGACACTGGCACTTCATCCCTGCAGTCCAATCCATACACTGTGGCTTAAGTTACAGGTTGCTTACCACGATTACCTGAACACGAACAAACTGGTGAGCTACGTGCCTAGTAAGTTCAGACATAACATTTAAAACAATAAACATCACAATGCAACTCAACAAATATGCATGGAGTTCATTATGCTCAATTTACATTTACAATGTTCATTTACTATGTCTATGGGCCCGTTTTGGTCGTACCTTATGCGCGCTGTAAGAGAGGCCTGGGAGCGACCCTGACTCTCCCTCATCTATGGTATGTCTTTTGCTTCGACATAAGGTAACCTCCCCTCGCGAGAGGCCGGTACGCCAAGACATTAGGTTTTCATTACCCTGTTGTTTACTATGCAATGCTACTTACTATGACATCTTAACTGTTCCAGTGTACATATTCATAATTAATGTACTCGATGTTATGCCTATTCAGTCCAAAAATACTGTTTAAAACTCATCATCCATGCACTTAAACATTGGGGCGTGATTGGAACTGGAAATAAGGCACAAAACTTTAATTATACATTTTTGGAACAGTTGGAGCACCTGGCACTCGTCCTCGAGCGCCTGGCCCTTCATCTTATTTTTCTACAAAACTTTGGACAATAACTTCAGCACTTCAGCGCTCCCCTTGAAGCGCCTAGCGCTTTTGAAAATCCAATGCAAGAGCCTGGTGCTCATACCCTAGCGCCTGGCGCTTCCACCAATTTTTACACTAGCGCCTGGCGCTCCTACTAGATTTTTACACTAGCGCCTGACTCTCATACCCAAGAGCCTGGCGCTCCTACTGGATTTTTACACTAGCGCCTGGCGCTCATACCTTAGTGCCTGACGCTCCTACTGGGTTTTTACACTAGCGCCTGGCGCTCATACCCTAGCGCTTCCTTGACCAGCGCTGGGGCGCTCCTTGACCAGCACTTAGCGCTTGGCTCCGGCTAAAATGGGTTTTTAAACACATTTTGACACCAAAGCCATTTCATACACATACAATCAACCCTAAGACATGTTTAATGCATTCTAGGGTCAAAATCCATAAAACATAATCATATACACATAACATATCAATGCACACTTGTATACTCGCCAATTTAGGTGTTTTAACGAGTTCACAACAACATATAACTTTTCTAGCCAAAGAAATTAGGCTATACCTAAATTGAAGTTATAAAAATAACATAGGTTTCCAGTTGTTCATGTCCGGATATTTAAATGTCAGAACTTACCAGAAATCTGCTAATGTTTCCTTAGATTGATCTCTTAGTTTCCTTTCCTTGGTTTCTAGTCGTTGCCCTATAATGAAACAGTTCGACTTTCAGTGAAACGTTTATAGGTCAACACTAGAGCATTTAAACATTTCTTATATACAGTATCATCCTTAAACCCTTAGCCTTAGTTATAAGTCCGAAAATTTCGGCATTATAACGGCTTAAGTCCTTATTTTCCCACTGTGTCAAAACGACTTAAATTGCGTTATTGAACACAGTTTTCATTAGAAACCTGCTCAAAATCCCAGTACCTAACAATAATTCATTCTCATATACAAGGTATAGCAAAATTTCCAAACTTAGGGTTTTACTCACAACCCTAAATTTCCTCTTTTTCTTTCTTCCTTTCAACACTTATATACAACATCATTTCATTTCCTAATTCACAATACATAATCATCACTATTCCATAAGGGTTTTCAACCCTTCCTTTCACGTCAAATCTCCCCCCCCCCCCCCACCATGCAACACATTTGTTTTCAAAAACTAACCCCACAAACACTTTAAAAACAAGTTCAAAACATGTTTTTCCACATGAATTTCATCAAAACACTCAAAACCATTCTAAACCCATTTTGTTCCACTATTTCTAGAAGCATAAAAACACGTAAAAACAAGTATTAAAACAGAATTTTGAAAGACTTACTTGAGCTTTAGGGTGAAGACTCCTCAAGATGAAGTTTTCTCACACTTTTTCTTCAAAATTTACAAGTTTTGAAAACTTAGAAATTTTGGTGGTTTTGGGAACGTGGAGAAGATGAAGAACAGGGGGGAAATGGTGATTTTCTGCTGTAGGGGACGTGAGAAATCAGAACAAAAGTTTATACAAATCCTTAGGGGTCTTTTTGTAATTTTTGAAAATTTTGGGGTCAAAATGAAAATTTCTTAGGGGAATTTTTGCAAAATTTTTGGAACTTTTTCAGCTGAAATACAGTTGTTTCTCCCCCTCTCTTCCACGTGTAATGGCAGCTAAGCTTTGCATTAAATGCAAAATTTCTTTCTTAAATGGATTTTGAAAGAAATTCTAAAAATTTACTATTTTTGTGACCCTTGGATCAAAATGAGGATGTTATCTCATCCATTGATTCTTATATTAATAAGTTAATATTATTTGTTTATACAGTATAAGTTTTTCTTTAATTACAGTATAATTTTCATCTGTCGAAATTTTGACCGAAAAGCTATACTGGTCAAATTTCGCAGTTTATCTCCCGAAATGCTATTAGAGCCTTTCGATGCATTTATATCATTTAAAACACTCCATAAACTCTAGATATTTTATTATTTTCCATCTGGGGTCTATGTTTGCCACATTTTAAGTCTAGGTAAATTTCTGATTTTCGATACCGAAAATGCACTATCTAAGGCGTTTTGATTCGAAAATCGTTACATTTATAGTCATAAAACATTTATCAACTCTTATAAATCATCATTAGAGTAAAATTTATATATATTTACATCACACTAATATATATAAATTTCTACTATACAGTGATCTCGAGAATAGTTAGAAAATCTCGGTTGTCACACAGAAAATGTCTGAACTTACAACATATAACACATAAACATAGTAGTCATATAACACATAGACATAGCAATCAATTCATGTTGCAGATAGGAAATATCTGAACTTACAGATACTTCACTAGTATCTCCCTTTTTACTTTCTAGGTCCGCAAACATTTCTTCATCGGCTCTAGGTAGGATCCCTATAACCGAAATAATTAACGGTTATTTTCAATATTCATTTTATACTTAAAACGTCGTAAAAAGGTAAAAATTCTAAGTTTGAGTCCCTAACGATGCATTTAGGGGTCTAATATTTCATTTTTAACCTTTCCATCAACTTTTGCTAAAATGACCATTTTGTCCCCATCTTTTGACAAAATGACCATTTTGTCCCTAGTAGACTTTTCTCACTTTTCTTAGACTTACATCTTGATTTCGGCCATTAAAATCTTAATTAACCCTATTTTCACTTTTCCGCCAACTTTTGGAAAATGACCCTTGTGTCTTAAACTTTTGGCAAAATTATCATTTTGCTCTTTGTGGGATTTTTCCACTTAAACCTTATTTTTGGCCTTTAAAAAATGAGCTTTTGAATCACGTTTAAAATCCGAACGGTTCGTTTTGACCATTTCCTAAATTTTTTACCAAAATGACCAATTTTGCCCCTGACAGGTCTTTGGGTCATAACATTTTCACTTTATGAGGTGTTTGGGGGAGATGTTTGGAGACATTATTTTTGAGTTGGAAAAAATTTGTTTTGGAAAACATGTTTGGGAGAAAAAACTGTTTGGAGTGAAAAAATAAAAAATTTTAAAAATTTTTTTAGAAAAAAAAAATCAATATCGATATTGCTTCATTCCTCTCGAAATTCTATGCAATTTAAAAAAAATTTATCTCATTTAGACTTGTATACACAAAGTTATGAATTTTTAAAATTTGGAGTTTACTGTAGCATTTTGAAAATGTAAATAGTGAAAAGTGGTGAAGTTTTGGAAAAAAAGTTGGTTTTGGATGTCTCCAAAAATGGTTCCAAACGAGCCCTTAATGTTTTAACGGGATTTTCTAAGTCCAAAAATCATGAAATAAATTTTTCGAAACCTTATTGGGTTTTTGCAGCATTAATCACTGTAATTTCACTATTTATTTTTCACCCGACCCTCGGGTGATACTATTCCAATTCTAGGTCGTTTATCCTCATTTTCTTACGTTTTGGGGTTTCGAATGGATGTTTCACTAATATTAAAAACGTCTGTCATCCTTTCCCCGACCTAGGTCACTGAGGGGGCTCGGATTTTCAAATTCCGACCATATTTTACCCCTCGTTTTCCAAAATACCCTTCGGCCCGTTCTAAAAATTTCGACAGTATTTCAGCTTAAATTTTTGATTCCCAGTGTTTAGGTAACACCTCAAAACCTTGGTACTTGCCACGTACTAAACCAAAGAACTATTTTTTATGTAAAAACTTAAACCTTTTACGTAAAATTTCTACAAAATCCTAGTCATTTTTAACGACATTTCGATTCGTTTTTATCTATTTTTACCCTTGGTTTTTATCCACATTTCACATACACATTTTCCTTACAAAAGTCACATTTCCTCACACTTCTATAGCCTGCGGTTTTCATAAACTAATGTATGAAAAATTGATGTTTCAAGCTTCAAAATTTTTCCTAGTCACATAACATGCCACATACTATCTTTTAAATCATTAAACCATCAAAATCATGCTTAAAATTTCATTCATTCTTCCACATGAAATCCCACGGTTTTCATTGAAACAAAGGCATCAAAAAATCTATTTTTAAGCTTCTATTTCATTTTCTAACATAAACATATGTCAACCTAGCTTTCTAGAACACAAACCAACCAAATATCTTAAGCCATTGGATCTTCCTAATTCTTTCCACTCCATTTTACTTATTCAATTATGACATCATCATGATGTCATCATTCTTTACTTTATCAGTCTAAATTTGACCAAAAGTCAAACCGAATGAAATTTCACCGAAAATCATTCCCGTAGGTATTTCGTCTTTTTCCTACCCTTGGTTTACCATAGGTCACCTTCTAGGTTTTTCAATACCTAAAAGGCACTGTTCCACCTATTTTGGTTCAGTAAAATTTTCCATCACCGAATTCATTTCCTTTAATATCATTAGAGCATTTTATTGCATTCCAATCAATACTAAATCATAAATTTCACATTTTTAAACATGAAATTTATAATGTACATACAGTACATATATTCTTTGAGAACAGTGAAATTTCTCGGTTGTGACACTCTCATCCAACCCTATGGCCAATTTTGTTTGGAATGCCCTAAGCATGAAAGACATTTATATGTATTTTATTTATTTTGAACTGGATAATAAATTCATATTAGAGGTTATTCATTACATTGTTACATATCCTCATTCTATTTATATATTAAAGTAAATATAAGCAAATATGGCTCACTGATTACTTGTGTTAAACTGTTAGTCTAAAATATGGTCCGTAATTTATAGTGTTAGACCAAGTATCTAACTCATATTAAGACTATTATGTTGTCTAAAGTCAATTGGGGGTCGGTTTATCTTGACTGTCCAAAACTTTGACCCCTGAGTAGAGACATAGATATGTTATTTGGTATGGATGTGTTAGACCAAGACCAAAGTGTAATTGATTTGCATAATCCACTTGAGTAGATCAATTCACTTTTGACGTTCATTATGTAATAACCTTAATCCTAAGTAGATGAATCATTTCATGTATATGACTTGTGTACTTTGATATTCCAATGACTAAAGCATCTCAAGGGTAGTAAGCTTATAAACTAGTTCATTAGGAGCATAACTTGTATAATATGGAGGGTTTGTTTACAAGTCTTAGAATCATAACTCTAATAAGGAGTAAAGATTATCCTCTTAAAGGCATTATACTGGATGTGAAAATAGACGAAACCTTAGGTTGACTGTTGGGCAGATGACTTCTTATTCACATATGGCGAATAATCATTTTTTTATTTGGAAGTATAATAGATCTTTAATATAGCTTGATTAACAAGTCGAATGGACTTTGATCTAAGGTTGATTATGAATATAATTGGATGATAGCTTATCATTGGCTTATGTAACACGATATATAATTGGGAGTGTAGTTTCAGGTTTATAGTAGTGTAACTCTAAAACTAATAGTTGTAATAGGTTTATTCGGTGTAAAATAATAATTACATGGATTATTGGAGCCCACATTACATATATCCAATTAGTCCCTTTACTAACTTCGCATAATTTCTTAATGGATGGTAATTGATCGAGATATTCTTAAATTGCTTGTTGTCTTGCATTTAGTGAAGGGAAAAATCCATATCACCCTCCTACAGGTATAGGTATTTTTCTCTAGGTGTTGGAGGGTAAAATTATAATTTTATATTATTCAATAAATAAGATAAATATTTAATTAATATTTATTTTGAAAAATAAGATTTGAAATTTAAATTAATTGTATTTATCTTTCAAAAGATAAATATGAGATTAATTTGAATTTTAAAAATATTGCCTTAAAATAGATATTTGAAATTTAAAAGATTATCTTATTTGATTTTGAATTGAACAAAATCTTGTCCTGGCACAGACAAGGGTGGCGTCCATATTGGAAAAGGATGGAAGATAAGATTTTCTCCTAATTAGAATTTGAATTTTGTTTTGAGTAAGAGATTACACAGTTATTTGAATTTCAAATAAAGTTATCATGATTTTATTTGAATTTGAATTGGAGTTTTGGAAATTATTTATAGAGACAAAATCCCAAGATTTGTGGAGTTTGAAATTTGAATCAAAGTTTTAATCACAAATCCCATGAATGGCCAAAAATTTTAAGGTTTATGCCAAGGGAAATTTATAGATTTTTTGTATGGATAAGGGAGAGAAAAATCTTATTTAAATTCTATTTGAATTTTAATTCCCCTTTATTCTATGATGGCTGGATTTTTGGAGGAAATTCCCTGCAATGAAAATGGTTTTAGAGTGTTGGAGGTGAGAGAAAATTCTTTTCTTAATGTAATTTAAAATTCAAAAGTCACCTAATGTAAATTTATATATAGAGGTTTTGACACTCTTATTTTCTTTAGATAATAGACTTTCAAGTGAAAGGATTTATTATTATACATCTTACTAGCAATAATAAATTCTTATATATCTGGGTGGTTGGAAAGAGACAAGCCATGCTAGAATACCGATCGAGAAACCGAGTGCTCACACACTCCACCATTCCGGCATTCTTGATTTTTTTTCTGAAGGTATAATGATTGTTGATAATTTATTGTATATGACAATACGAGTTATTGGATGATCTTTGAAAAATTTTAAAATTCTACTGTGCACTATTACGATTTTTCCTACAATCGGTATCAGAGCTAACTTATGATATGTCATTCATATAAATTAAATGATCGTTTTTTCTCCTTGATGAATGTATTTGATATTTAGAGAGTGGCTTTCTAAGATTCTTTTATCTTATTATCATAGATTATGTATGGTGCATGTGGTTATTTTAATTTTTAAAAATATTATAAGTATGCTCAATTTTACCGATCATGATTCTTTAGAATTTAGAAAACTTGTATATGGGATTTTTCATGTAACCATGGGAGCGATTTGTCGTTGCTATAATTTTCCCATGGATTTTAATTTTGTCTCTTTGAATTTTTATTTTCAAAATTTTTATACATCGAAAACGGTATAGAAAATTTTATGTAATTATTAATGGAGGAGATTGAAGATTGAAGGTCGTAATATATTTTTTTCCCGAAGATTAAATTTAATTTAACGATTGAAATTTTTTGGTGTAAAAAATTCCAATTTAATTAGGATTCAAAAAAATTTCTTTTTTTTTTGAGATTCTAATGGACAAATTGGAATATAACACAAAATATGAGAACTGAACCTGGGGCTAGTTCGCCATCTGACACGCACTTCAAGTGCATACCGAAGGGCGACTATAGCCTTGGTGGGGCTGTAGCCTTTTACCTTTAGGTAAGAGGGCCTACAGTAGCCCGTGCCAATGCTGTAGCCCACGATCGTAGGCTTAGCTTGCAGCTAGGTAGGCTGCGACAGCCCTTGCCGTGGGCTGCCAACCCTGCAAAAGGCTAGGGCTGCTCACATGGGGTTGTAGGCCTTCATGCCCATGGCCTAATGGGCGGAGATATAGAAATTTTCAATTTTAAATTTTAGATTTAATTTAAAACTGTGTATAAAAATATGTAATTGTTAATTTAAATTTTGAAATTATATATTATGTAATTGTAAATTTAAATTTTGGAATTATATATTATTATACATGAAATTTGAAATTGTTTAAAATTTGAATTTTAAAAATTTGAATTTTAAATAATTTTTAGGATGAGAAATAAATGGAAGAGCTACATGAAGATGGATACATGAAAATGGAGCAAAATTCAAAACCTAAAGAATGCTTTGGATGTAATTTTATAATCTTTAATTTTTATTTTTTCTAATAGGGGACCATGACTCAGTTGTTTAAATTTTCCATCATTTATATTACCTATGTTTTGTCATAGATAGATAAATATGTATTGATGGATGATTATATGTGCATACTTGATGACATGTCATATAGGATAGAAGAATGTCACTCAAATTATATTGATCATACATATTCATTTAAAAACTTGCATATTTTCAAAATATTGAGTGGGAGAGGGTTTCAAACAAAACTCACAGTCTCCATTGTTGATCCATATGTGAAAGCATGATAAAGCTTGTCAATTCCACCCTAACCACACCCCTCGGTAGGCTTTTACTACTGCTGGCATACTAGGTTGGATCTCCTATGTGGAAAACGTGTTCGGACATATAACTATTCATGACCATCTCTCGATGGCTTGGTAGGACATGGATTGAACTATGTAAATAATGGTTACATACTAAAGACTCGTTTAGCTATTAACATTCTCTTGAAGCTCTATTAGCTAAACTGATGGTCAAATAATCGATTATTAATTTATGTCTTAATCTTGGAGGATTTAAGTTAACATATATTGATTGGATAGTGTTTATATTTCGACTATTTGTGTCATGAGCACCCCTCGATGGCTTAGGGCAATAGGTGCTGAGAATTACCGTTGCAATACTACATGGTTTCAAGTTTTATGTAGGAGCTCGTATGTTTTATTTACTAAACATTCTTTATATTTGCTTGGGCTTTATAATGATGTTCTTGTACAATATTATTTTAGTTCAAAATGTCACTGATACCTATTATCTTAATACTCACTGAAAACAAATTAAATGGTGATAATTATAAAGACTGGAAAAGAAACTTGCTTATAGTTCTTAGGTGCGAGAAACATAAGTTATACTGGATGAACCATGTCTACAAGGCCCTAACCTAATGCACCACTTGAAGAGGTCCCTGTCATGTTTACTTGTTTGAGAGAATCCAATGAGATTGCTTGATACTACATCCTCGCTAGCATAATGAGCACTTTACAAAAGCAATATAAAACCTATCATGTTGCTAGGGAGATCATGGATAACGTAGAGAACATGTTCAAAGGCTAAGAAAAATTGGCTCAACAGTCCGCTATCACAAGTATAATGAACTCTAGGTAGAAGGCAGGTACTCTAGTAAAAGATCATATGCTCATGCTTATGAGATTCTTTACTGAGGCTGTTGAAAATGGAATTGAAATAGTGTTTAAGACTCTGTTAAAAGATTTTGTGGGGTTTAAAGCCATATATAATCTAGCAACAAGGTAGTTAGGACTTACTGAGCTCATGAAGCAATTCCAGACTTATGAGCAGATATCAATGATAGGGTTTTGATCTAATCTAAGAGAAAAGCTAACTTGGTGGAATCGTCTAAACCCTTAGGGAACAATAAAAAGCCAAAGAAAAAAGCAAGGGCCTTATAGTTCATCTACTCCTCCTATCTCGAATGGGAAGATTAAGAAGAAGAATATGAAGCCTAAGGATCCTAAAAAGTCTAAATGCTTCTACTGTGCGAAAGTAGGCCATTTTAAGAAGTCTTGTAAGGAATTCTTAGCCACTGAGGGCAAGGAAGGTACGGATCTTCTTTATTTGGAAGGGTGTTTAGTGGAAGAATTGAAAGACACTTGGGTGGTTGATTTAGGTGTCGCTAATCATGTTTGTATTTTTTTGCAGGGTTCATAAAAACAAGAAGTCTACATGATAAGAGTCTCACATTGCAGACAGGAGATGATAGCTTGGTAGTGACTGAGGTAATGGGAGACATACATCTTTGTTTTGATGAATTTAGGTTTATTTTATTGACAAACTGTTTTTATATTCCTAATCTTAGGAGAAACCGTATATTGATAGCTTGTTTAATAAGAGATTCTTATTCAGTTTCTTTTAATAAAAGAGTTGATATTTGCAAAAATAAGTCTTTAATTTATTTTAGATGGATAGATGGAAATCTTTACTTGGCCAAACCTACGTTGTATTCATTGCTTGACACAAACTGGTTAATAACTCTAAAAGATTAAATGTTTGTCACTTTAATAAGGCACACCTTTGGCATTTAAGATTTAATCATATTAATTAGGATAGGATTCAAATATTGGTGAAAGACGGTTCTTTAGATACTTTGATGAGTCTTGCCTTGAGGATAAGATGACTAAGAGGTCTTTTAGAGCTAAGGGTACTAGGACTAAGGAACTTTTAGAAATCATACATGTTGATGAGGCACGAAGAAGGTACGGGTATTATATCACTTTTATAGATGATTACATATGTGTACCCGATGCACTATAAGAGCGAAACCTTTAACAAGTTCAAAGAGTATTGTGCAGAAATGGAAAAACAATTGGGTAAATCCATTAAGACACTTCTATCTGATCGAGGTGGTAGATACCTCTTCGATGAATTTCTAGGACATCTTGTAGAAAACGGGATTTTATACCAATTGATTGTAGCTGGTACTCCATAACAGAATGGTGTAGCCGAGAGGAAAAATAGGAACTTGTTAGATATGGCACAGTCCATGCTGAGTTATTCAATGCTCCATTATCATTCTGTGGATATGCACTATAAATGGCATGTTACATTCTGAACCAAGCTCTGAGTAAATCATTTCGTAGGACTCCATGTCTGCGACCCGACTTATTCAGGTTGTTGACTACTTAACTTCTTATGTATCGGAGTCATACTTTCTAATTCAAAGATCCATGTTTAAAAAATCATAGGAAATTTTTTTTTGATAGCTTAGTAAAAATATACATTTTTGAAAACACACTCATCTATATATATTTTTAAAAAGGGGTTTGTTATGTCAGAAAACATTTTCTAAGTAAGACAATAACCTCAAATTTAAATACTAGTTTGTTTCTTTCAAAACATTTCATAATCCATAACATACACACGTACTTGTTCCTTTAAAATACTTTATAGACATAAACATGCACTCATACTTGTCTCATTTTCCTTTACATAACATTTTTTTTTTTTGTAGTGGGGAAAAACATAGCCGAACCTTTTCCTATCCATGACATCTCGAAAATCTATCTACAAGGCCATTAGATACACCTTTCAGCATGTAGACTACTTACCTATGTTACCTACACCACGAACATGTTAGGAAATTCCCTAAGCATAAAAAACATTTTAATGTATTTTATTTATTTTGAACTGGATGATAAAATTATATTTAGAAGTTATTCATTACATTGCTATTTGTCCTCATTCTATTTACATGTTAAAGTAAATATAAGTAAATATGGCTCACTGACTGCTTATGTTAAACTGTTAGAATGTTACATACAATGGACTTTTGTATGTAAGAAAATAATGTTCTAAAGTAAGCAATTTAAATTATGGTTCGTAGCATATGGGGTTAGACCGAGTATCTTACCATATTAAGACTAGCCATAGTGGAGATGGTTTGTCTTGACTGTCTAGAGCATAGGCTCCCGAGTAAAGACATAGATATATTATTTGGTGGTGACATATTGGACCGGGATTAAAGCGTGATTGATCTGCGTAGTTCACTATGAGTGGATTAATCTGCTTTTGACGTTCATTATGCAATAACCTTAATCCTGAGTAGATGAACTACTTCATGTATATGACTTGTGTACTTTGATGTTCTAATGGCTAAAGCCTCTCAGAGGTAGTAAGCTTATAGACTGGTTCGTTGGGTGCATGACTTGTATAAGATGAAGAGTTTGTTTACAAATATTGGAATCATAGCTCTAATAAGAAGTTAAGGGTATCCTCTTAAAGGCATTATACTGGATGTGAAAATGGACAAGGCCTTGAGTTGTCTACTAGGCGGATGACTTTGCATTCACATATGGTGAATAATCATTTTCTTATTCGATAGTATAATGGAACTTTAAGATAACTTGATCAGTAGGTTGAATAGACTTTGACCTAAGGCTGATCATGGATATCATATGAGGGTTTTGCATATATAACAAGGTCATTGGACAATAGCTTGTAACAGGCTTTTGTAATACGGTATATAATTCAGAGTTCAGTTTCAGGTTTATAGTGATGTGCTCTAAAATTAGTGATCATATGATTGAGTTGTTTGGTTCAGAATGATGATTATATGGATTTATGGGAGTCTGATTATATATGTCTAAGTGGTCCCTCTACTAACTCCATATAATTCCTTAACGAATGGCATATTGATTGAGGTATGCTTATTGACTTGTTATCATGCATGGATATAGGTGTTGTTCACATGCGATAAGAGTGGAAGACAAGATTCTCTCTTGTTGAATTCAAATTTTGTTTTGGATAAGAGATTACACAATTATTTGAGTTTTAAATAAAGTTGCCATGATTTTATTTGACTTTGAATTGGAGTTGTGGAAAATTATCCATGAGGGCAAAATTTGAAATACAGTTTTTTTTATGGAATTTGAAATTTAAATTTGAAATTTAAATTTGAAATTTGTAATTTAAATTTTGAATTTGAAATTTGAATTTGATATTTGAATTTGAAATTTAAATTTGAATTTGAATTTGATTTTAAATTTGAAATTTAAATTTGAAATTCGTATTTGAAGTTTGAATTTTTGAAATTTGAACTTTGAAATTTGAATTCAAATTTTGAATCATAATCCAAGTGGTAACCGAATTTGTTGTGGATAAATCCACATGATAAATTCGATTTTCTTATGGATAAGGGAGAGGAAGATCTTGTTTGAATCCTATTTGAATTTTGAATCCTAATCCCTCTAGATGTGGCCAAATTTATTGAAGGGAATCCCACCCCAGGTGTGACAACTGGGAAATTCAGGCAGTTCTCGGATGAAAAATATACAATTGTATGTATATAACAATTTGTACTATTTAAAGAGTGAAATAAATGTATTTATATTGTTCAGAATATATGAAAATGTTCTAACAATACTGACGAGTAAGAATTCAGTGTTGGAAAAATTCACTGAGTTGAAACGGGTGAAACGGTGCCAAAACCGGCATTGAAAACCCTAACCGAGCCAATAAAAGACGGTAAACTTCCGGGATTGATTTTGATCAAACAGAAGCAGATTAAATTGATCCGACTGCACAGGAGACCTCAGGAACACGCCGGGACGATTTCAGGAAAATTTCGGCTCGAACCGGCATCGGTCAAAAAGTAGTCGAATTAATGTGAATAGTGAAAGTCAAAGTCAACTTTCACTTTTGCATTTATGACATCATAAATCAAGATTAATAAATGAAAGAAATAAGGTGGTTGGTGGCATTAATGGCTAGGATTTAATCACCTTTTGATCTAAAGGCCAAGATTTGACCAAAATTTACCCTTTTAAATTTTTGAAAAATAGAGAAAGAATTAAGCATGAAAGGTGTCACAATTTCATTGGTTTAGAGCCAAATTAATTGGCTTTCCTTCATGCTTAAGTCGGCAAATTTGTAACAAAGTGGCCGAGACTTTGTTTCATGCCAAACCAAAAGAAAAATTTTTTTTCTAAGTCTTCCATGGAGTCTACGTGAGCCACCCAAGGAGAACCAAGAGTTTTCTTCAAAATTTCTTCACAAAAAGAGTGCCAAAGTGTTCCTAGAAGACAAAGGAAGCATTAGACCAAGGTAACTCCCTTTTTCACTTAATTTTTCATGGTTTTTCTTCATAAAATCCATGGGTGAATAGTGATAGGAAGATGGAAAAATTTTGGTTGTTTTTCATGGAAATTGATGTTGGGTTTTGTTAAGGTTGTAATAAGTAAGAAAACCATGTAAATTGTTTAAAGAAAAACCAAATTTTGGTTGGTTTTTCAAAGGAAAATCCGTGGGTTACCTTAGGTAACCAATGAGAAAACTTTGTGGTTAATTGCTAACTTGCTTTCAAAGTTGAAATTGGTGAAGAATAAAGCTTGTATGTCATGGTGAAAAGCTTAAAAAAATTCTTGGTGTGAATTACATTAAATGGCCGTGGGGTTTAATAATGGTTTGGAAGAAAATTTTGCTTGATTTATGTGGTATTTGGTTGATTGGAATTATGCATTTCAATATGCAAATGATGAATTTATAATGGAAAGAATGAAACAAAATTTTTTTGGCATGTTTTCATTCTTTGGCCGTGGGTTATACAAGGGTAAAAACCCTAGGAAATTTGGTTGAAAATGCAAAGAAAATGGGCTTGAAAATGTGTTAAAAAACATGACATTGAATGGCCTAAAGTGTGGTGAAAGTTTGACAAATTTTTGGTTCGGTTTGGTTGTGAAAACCGAAACCAAATTAAGGGCAAAATTGTGGAAAAAATTTTGTAATGTGGGTGATAATGTGAAATTGGAATTTTGTGAGCTTTTATGTAAAAGTTTGGAAAACTTTTACATAAAATAGGCTTGTGGTATAGTACGTGGCAGGTACATACGGTTCGAGGCGTACCTAACGCCGGAAGCCTTAAAATTACGCCGAAATGCTGCCGAAATTTCGAAAACGGCATTCAGGGTAAAATGGAAATTAAAAATAAAAGTTAGGGCCGGGACGGAAACCCGAGTCCCTAACGGAAAAAAATTGAATAAGGAAAAAATTTAAGGGGTGGGTCGTGAATAGTAACCCGTCCCCTTGAAAATGAAAAAAGTGACTGAAATTGAAAAACCGACCCCGAGGGGGGGGCGTTTTTGGAAATGAAATAAAGATCCGAGTCGGGAACGGAAAACCCGAGCCTCGGAGATCTAGGTCGGGAAAGTCTAGATGAACGTTTTAAATACTAGTGAAACGTCCATTTGAGACTCCGAAACGATAGAAAATCGCTAAACCGACGTAAGGGTCGGAATAGTACTTCCCGAGGGCCGGGAAAGCAAAAAGTGGAAATAAAATAGAAACGAACCCGGTAATGATTAGAAAAGAGTCAGAAAAGTTCCTGAGAGCCAAAAATGCAGTCTGGATAGATAAAATTCCATCAGGGGCAAAACTGCAATTTTGTCAAAATATTGGGGCAAATCGTAATTTTGCAAAAGTTGGGGGAAAATGGTGAAAATAATAAATAAAACCTAAAAAGTTATAAATAGGTTTTATTTAAGCTTTTTAATGAAAAATAAAAGCTATAAATGGAAATGAAATTAACAGACAAGGTTTTGTCTGTAGGATCCCAAAATCGGCCTACAAGGAAGGCGATTCAAGATCCAAGAGAGAGAAAGGGAACAGTCTGATAAGGTAAGTTCAAACATTTACCTGTCTGCAACATATAGCAATATTGTGCTAACTTTAATGTACTAACTATAAGTTAGGTACATATGTGCTACGGGCACTATGATAGAATAGAGAGAGAGACGAAATGTGCTATGGGCACTATAAGAATGGGACACATGGTTAATTGTGCTTCGGGCACTAGAGCGAGGTTAATAAAACTCACTCCCCTAAAAATTAAAATGTGAACCATTCCTAACCATGGGGCAATATGAAGTCACCGAATTAGAATGTTAAAAAGTCGGTAATGAAACCACTTTCTGGCGTACCAGCCTTCCGTATAGGGAGGTACTTTTGCCTTCGGGGCTATGAGATAAGGCTGTGGAGGTCAGCACTGATGTACCGCTCCCAGTCATGTACTATTTTGCCTTCGGGGCTATGAGATTAAGGCTATGGAGGTCAGCACTAATGTACCGCTCCCAGTCATGCGCACTTAAATGGTACTGCCAACCTGAGCTCAAAACCAGAACGTAATCAAAGATAATGACCCAAAACTGAAACTGTGCCATAATTGAGCATAAGACAGTTTAGTGAGAGCACTAACATCGCGGTAGATGTACTAGTGTGATACAGGGTTGTGGTCAAACTTACTACTCACGTATGAATAGTGGTCAAAGTTACTATTTATGTATGAATAGTAGTCAAAGTTACTATTCACATATGAATAGTGGTCAAAGGTACTATTCATGATGAATAGTCTATTCATAGAAATTTCATTTCTTGCATGTTTGAACTTACTGAGCCTGTAGCTCACCATTTTTGCTAATGTTGCAGGTAAGCGACCAGCTCAGTAGCTTGTTTGACTGGATGCGGACGGGATGGCGTGTGTCAAATGGGATAACTGGGCGAGGGATATGGTACTGCCAGAGTCTTTCCGCTGAGTGATAAAAAAGGGAAGAAAAAAGAAAGAAACAGTCTTTTGTAATATTATATATTTTACGAAAGTACTGTATTGTGTAAATTACTTTGTATTTGCCAACAAAGTAAATAGTGGGAAATGTGTTACATGATGTTTAAAAAAAAAAAAATTTCCCCAAAAACGTCATGATTTAAAAAGAGAGAGAGATAAGTCGGCGACCCATGAGAGTACAATCTATCGCAGTTAGCGATAAAACTCAACTGTAATAGTATTGTACGATCTCTACGAGGGGCGGGCCGCCACACCAGGAGGATTCGGTTTTCATGGATAAGGATGAAAGAGAATTAAAGTCACAATCCTATTTAAATTTTAAATCTCTCCCTCACATGGATTGGCCGAATTCTCTATGGATAATGCCTAAGGGAGAATCGGTTTTTGTGGATAAGGGTGAGATGAAATTTAAGTTAAAATCCTGTTTGAATTTTGAATACAAAATCTTCCATAGATGGCCGAATCTTCCCATGTTTTTGGCCCATAGAGAATTCAGATTTTGTGTGAAAAAGAGAGAGAAAATCTTCTCTTGATCCAATTTAAATTCAAGGGATCACCTTATGCAAAACTATATATAAGGGTCCTACCACTCTAGTTTTCTCAGACCACTGACTCTCAAGTGAGTAGGCTTATTGTTGCACAACTCACTATGACAATAAATTCTTAAGAGATCTGGGTGGTTGGAAGAAGACTAGCAGTGCTAGTATACCGATTAAGGATCCGAGTGCCTACACACTCTACCATCTGGGAATTGAAGAATAATAGAAAAGGCTAATTGTTTGAAGCTCTCCGGTCGTTCTCCTCCTGCATCTTTGGCATCCTCTGAAGGTATAAATTTATTGTTGTTAGTTTATAGTATATGACATCACGAGATATTAAACGATCTTGAAAATTTTTTTCTAATTCAATTATGCAATTTTTATCCTACAATTGATATTAAAGCTAACTTGTGATTATGTCATGTACATAAATTAGACAATTGCTTAGTCCCTTTGATGTATAGATTTGATATTTAGAGAGTAGCATTCTAAAATTCCTTTATATTGTTATCATGGATTATGTATGGAGTATTTGGTTATTTTAATTTTTTATATTATTATAAGCATGTTTAATTTTTACCGGTTATAGTTCCTTAAAATTTAGAAAAATTGTATCTAGAAATTTTTTATGTAACCATGTGAGTGGTTTATTATCACCGTAATTTTTCTATGGATTTTATTTTTCGTGTCTTAGAATTTTTATTAGAATTTTGTACACCGAAAACAGTATAGGAAGTTTTTATGTAATTATTCTTGGAGGAGATTGAATATTTAAGACCATAATTTATTTTTTCCAATAGTTAAATTTAATTTAAGGATTGAAAATTTTTTTTGTGTGGAAAATTCCAAGTTAATTAGGTTTCAAATTAATTTTTCGAGATCCTAATGGGTAAATTGGAATATGATATGAAAATCGAGAACTAACCCCTCGGAACAAGCCACCGGCCTTGGTGGGGCTACAGCCCCTACCCTCGGGCAGGATGGGGCTATGGCAACCCCTGTCTAAGGTAGGACCACCCACGGCCACAGGCTATGCCTGCAGCCAGCGGTGGCCGTATCCCCCCCAGAGGCTATTGAGGCCCCAAGGGCTGCAACCTATGGCTGTAGGAAAACTGCCGGCAACCCGACTCGCTCAGGCCATCGACTACTTTACTTTTTACGTAACGTGATTATATTTTATCGTTTTCTTTTTTTAAAATCATACATATATATATATTTGTCAAAACATTTCATATTTCATAAAATACTTATGTTTTTGTTTCATTAAAATACTTCATAATATAAATATACTTTTAAGCTTATCTTGTTTCTTTACATATACATTTACATCTCTTTTTAGAGGAAAAGTATAGCAAATTCACTCCCTATCCATAACATCCCAGGAATCGATCCATCAGCCCATCAGTTTCTTTTCTTATAATGCAGGCAGCTTACCCTTGTTACCTACATTACGAACAGACTAGTGAACTAGAGCTCAGTAAGTACAAACATACACACAAAACATTATCTGTGCATGTCAACTTATGTTAGTCTCATCATGCTTGCTTATCTTTCATTCTTTCATTTTCATTTTTCTTTCTTTCATATCCTATCATTCTGTTCTTTACTTTTATTTACTTTACTCTACTTTACTTTGTTTTCACTTATGGGCCCCATTGTTGGTCGTACTTGATGTGCGCTAACCAATGAGGGGAGGGGAGGGGAGGGGGAGCGACCCACCAACCTACCCAATGGTCAAACTTTAACTTTTAACTACCGCACCTTCGAGGTAGCGCCTTTAAGCCTTTAACTACCATACCTTCAAGGTAACACCTTTAAGCCTTTAACTACTGCACCTTCGGGGTAGCACTACACTAGGGTGGAGGCCATAAACATAAAACCTCACATTATAGGGAGACTGGTATACCAACATTTAAATCTTTAATCTTATTATCTTTCTTATTTTTATCTTTCTTTACTTTAACTTATCATTCTTTCTGACTCTGTGAACTTGTTAAAACATCACATTACAAATGCACTATTTCATAAAATGCACAGTCAGAAACTTTTTATTATTTCGTAAAATATTACTTTCAATACTTTAAGTAACATTTCATTTAAAAACATGTCATAACCTTAATTAATAACATCAAATCATAACATAGTCTTATGGCAAGTCAGTTCGTGAGTAGACAAATAAATATCTGTACTTACACTATTTGTGCTAACGTAAACTTTCTCAGGTCTTCTATGTGTCTGTTTCGGTTCCTTGTCGGGTTTCCTATCATCGAAATAAATAACAGTTATTTTTGAGATTACATACTTAAAACTTAACAATAACATGCAAATTCTAAGTTCGATGTCCTAACTATAAATTTGGGGGGGGGGGGGGGGGGTCTAATGTCCCACTTTCCACTTTTCCACTAATTTTTAGCAAATTTACCATTTTGCCCTTAGTGGGATTTTTCTTCATTTCTTCAACTTAAATCTTGATTTTGGCCTTTAAACTCTTAATTATGACCTTAGGTTACTATTCTAAGTCTTAACGGCCTTTTCTTCTAACTTTTGATAAAATGACCATTTCGTTCCTAACTTTTGACAAAATGACCATTTTGTCCCTAGTGTGATTCTTCCTCGTAAGTCTACTTTTCTTTGACTTAAAACCTAATTTTGACCTTTAAAATCTTAATTAAGCTATTTTAATGCCCTAACGATCATTTTCTAACATTTCTGAAATTTTTAGTTAAAATGATCGTTTTGCCTCTAACGGGTCTTTGGACTGTAACATTTTCACTTTAACATTTTGATGGGATTTTCTAAGTTCAAAAATCATAAAATAAATTTTCCTAGGCCTTATCATATTTTTACAGTATTAATTGTTGTAAATTCTGTCTATTTTTCACCCGACCCTTGGGTGGTACTATTCCGATCTTAAGTCGCTTCTATTTTTTTCTTTCTAACGTTTTGGGACTCCGAATGGACGTTTTACTAAACCTTAAAACGTTCACTCTCCTTTCCAAAGCCTAACTTACCGAAGGGGCTTGAGTTTTCACCCCAACCACATTTTTACCCTCGTTTTCCAAAATACCCTTCATGTCGTTCTAAAAATTTTGACAGCATTTCGGCTTAAATTTAGGTTCTCGACGCTTAGATAACATCTGAAAACCATTTTACCTGCCACGTACTAAACCATAGCCTAATTTTTATACAAAAGTACAAACTTTTTTTACATAAAAATTTCCATACCAAACCTATGTTTTCTAACAGCATTTCGATCCATTTCTTTTTTCTACTCTCACCCTCGGTTTATGTCTACAATTTAAACATAAAGTTTTTCTTCATAAAATCTCAATTCACCTCACTATAAACCCATGGCTTTTCTCCTTGAATCATGCATAAAAATTTTTGTTTCAAGCTCCTAAACCCACTAACATTCACGTATGTTCTTTCCTAACTAAAACATATACCAAATCTTGTTTTTTTGAATCACTAAACCACAAGATTCAAGCTGGAAATTTTCACTAACATTTCCTCCCATAAGTCCATGGTTTTCCTAACAAAAAAATCTCAAGAAAAAGCTTGAGAAATGATACTTACCTCACAACAAAGATCAACTCTTGCTTGGGAAGGGTTTTAATCAAGGTTTGGTATGAAAACTTGAAGAAATTTTTGGCTTGGTAGTGGGGTACGAGGCATGGCTGAAATGGCAGTAAAGGGGACTGGTTTTTGGCCAAGTTTTTCCGCTGTTTTTCAACTTAAAAACCGTGGCCGTAAGTGACCAAAAAGGGAGGGCTAGTTAGCAATTTTCTTGGGGACCATTTAGCAAAGGTTTAGGGGTTATTTTGAAACTTTTTGGGGGTTAACTTGCAATTAACAAAAGCTTTTTGATTTTTTTCTTCATCAAAACCGACCCCAACTTACCCTTTTTTTTCCCAATTTTTTTTAAAAAAATTTTACATGCAATTTTGTCTAATTTTTGGCGCTTGGATCAAGATCTCTTTAAACCTAAGCCATTGGATCTTCTAAATCTTACCACACATATTTTACTTATTCATCTATGACATCGTCATGATGACTTTATTCATCACATCATCCTTTACTTTTTCTATCCAAGTTTTACCAAAAGTCAAATCGAACGAAATTTGCCGAAATCGCACTGGCGGGTTTCTAGGGCCGTCTGTGTGATCAGTTTGCCTTAAATCACTTTTGTTTGACTAAAAATCACTATCGCAACTATTTCATCTTTTTCTCTACTTGGCTTACCATAGGTCATCTTCTAGGTTTTTCAATACTGAAGTGGCACCATTTCAATTCAGTGAAATTCTCCATCACTGAATTCCTAACTGTTTACATAATTAGAACATTCTATTTCGTTCTACACAATATTAAATCATAATTTTCACATTTTTAAACATAAAAATCATTGTATTCATGCAATGTACATATTTCTCGAGAACGATAAAATTTCCTGATTGTTACATTTACCCCTCCTTATCAAAATTTTCGTCCTCGAAAATCAGAACAAGTGGGGGTACTTGGCTTTCATTTCCTTTTTTCTTTCCCACATAGCCTCTTATACTTTATGAATGCTCCATAGAACTTTAACTAATGGGATACTTCTATTCCTTAGTATTTTCTCCTCTTGTGCAAGTATTTGCACTAGTTGCTCCTCATAGGACAGATCTTCTCATACTTAAATCAGTTCATAATCCAGAAAGTGTGAAGGATTCGATATGTATTTCCTCAACATGGACACATGGAAGACATTATGCATTAAGGATAATTCAAGTGGTAACGCCAACTTATAGGCTACCTTTCCTACTAAGCTAATAATCTGGAAAGGTCCTACATATTACGGACTCAGCTTTCCTTTTTTTCCAAAGTGCATAACACCTTTCATTGGCGTAACCTTTAAAAATATGAAGTCCCCTTCATCGAACTCTAGGAATCTTCGTCATTTGTTTGCATAGCTCTTTTGACGACTCTGCACTGTTTTCATCCATTACTGGATCTTTTTAACCGCGTCTATCGTCTCTCGAATAAACTTGGTTTTATACAACTCTTTTTCCTTAAAATCATACCAATGAATAGGAGATCTACATTTATTTCCATATAAAGCTTCGTAAGGAGCCATTCTAATAGAAACTTGGCAACTGTTATTATAGGAGAATTCTATCAGCGGCAACTTCTTGTTCCATGCTCTCTTGAAATCCAGGACATATACTCGAAGCATATCCTCTAATGTTTGAATTGTGCATTCAGATTGTCCATCAGTCTGAGAGTAAAATGCAATGTTGAATCTCAGTTCTAAGCCCATAGCTTCTTGTACACTTTTCCAAAAATTAGATGTGAACCGACTGTCATAATCTGACACTATTGTTGTAGACACTTCATGTAATCTCACAATGTTAGAGATGTATAATTATGCCAGCTTCTCCAATGTGTATGTCATCTTTATAGGAATGAAGTGTGCTGATTTAGTTAATTGGCCCACCACTACACATATCGCTTCAAATCATTCGCTCGTCTTGGGCAATCCTACTACAAAATCCATGGTCACATATTCCCATTTCCATTCTAGAATTTCCAATAGTTGCAACTCGTCTGCAGGCCGTTGATATTCAGCTTTGACCCTTTGACAAGTTAAACAACTACCACATGTTTAATTGTCACGGCCCAAAATTTAAACACGTGACACGGCAGCCAAATCATAATATCAACCCGAGATTTAAGGAAAAACATTTATTACGAAAAGCGGGTCAACATTATAATTTAGCTAAGCCTAATTATTTATAATGTAGCATCATAACCACATAATAAAATAAAGTAGAAAATAAATACTTTTTAATGCGGAAATCAAACATAAAATCGGTTTTCAAAAGAGATTACCAACCATAAAATATTCCCAAGCATGAAATTTAAATAACGTGAAATAAAGTCCAAACTTAATATCTCATTACATCAGAACGAGAAACAGAATGAAGAAGATGGAGAAAACAGATAGCATCATCTTCAGTAGAAACGGATAGCTCAACGATTTTCGGAACTGCTACCTCCCGCACCTAGAAGTAGTCATTTCGAAATCACAAAGAAAAGGGACGTGAGCACTGGCTCAGTAGGACAGAAACAAAGGTGGGTTAAACAGGTAACATTTAAAAGTATGACATAATATTCGTTTCCATAAATAATCAACAATTTAAGAATACATGGCATAATAATCATTTCAACAAAAATAATTAACAATTTCGTGAAAACATTTTTAATACAAGTTTTATTCTGCTGAGGACTTAGCGTAGCTGCAATATACGTGCCCCAATATTAAAAATAATAAATCCTTAAAATAAACCATCATATTTTGAGTGAGGACTTGTTGTAGCTATAATATACGTGTCTCAAATTGAATTATCCTAGATCATCTCGTTACGGTCTAAATAGGCCGAACGGCCCTGCGTAGGTTTAGGGACCTTCCCCCATGGCGTCAACTTTGGGACGCACGCATCATTTACAATGATCGTGAACTAGAGCTCAATTATGTTCACCGGATTATTTAAAAGATGGTATTTACCAAGTTATATTATGCCATTAATCAAAACACGCTTTAAAATACACATTTATTACAAACACGTTGTATGCGTTTATTTCATCAAAAATAGTATAATAATTTCATAAACTGAAAAACAGCATGTCATCGATAAAACAGGAAAATTTAAAACACTTGTCTACTACCAGAAAAGGCTAGAACGTCCTACCTCGATTATCGCACAAGCGTTACGATAACGTGATCCACAAATCCAGCAAGAACGTCAAATAAATCCAATAATCACAACATATGATCAGTCTAGGTCTAGACATAATCATCCAATCATTTTAGTGTGCCACAAAAGGATTTTAAAATGTTTAATAAACATTTGGGATTTAAAAAAAAATTTGTGAAAAACTCTAAGTTAGGACATTACTGGACATGGGCAGACTGACCTAGGCTGATTGTAAAATCAATATTAATTCATTTTTAATCCTGAAGATTCTAAATTTTTAATATGTTAAACTAGACATCCGTAGGTTTAATTCCATACAATTTTTATAATTTTTAGACATCGTTTGTTCATTCAATTAGGCTAAAATCCGAGGGGTTGTTTTCAGGCATAAAATCTGGGTTTCAGTTTCAGTTCAAAAACTGGCAGTTCTGTCCGCCTATTTTAGAAAAATATTTTGACTAGGCAAACGGATGAGTTTGGTTCTGAAATTTTTCAGGAATTTAGGGGACATCTTGATTTTAATTTTAGGCTCAAGAATCACTCAAAAACCGTTTTTAAAACTCAAGTTATGGCTGACACAAATTTATTGTTCATATGGTAATTTTCCAGATTTCTGTTTTTCTGTGTCCGAATTTCAATTAGCCTAAAATCAACTCAATTTTCATCCAATGATCACGAAATTTTGTGGAGGACCTTATTTATATGTGGTTAACACAACCCAAGAATCAAATTGACAAAAACATAAAATTTCACACATGTGATAATAGGGTTTTTGAAAGGGAAACAAAGAGGCAAAATTTTTAGGGTTTGAGAGAGAGATTCACACCTTGTTTGTGCTGCACTATTTTTGATGCTTGGTCTCCTTTTTGGCTGAATTTGTGTGAGTGTTGTAGTCTTCAAAACAGTAGGGAAAACAGTGGAGAAAACCATATAAATTTCAGATTTAAAATCAAAAGGAGAAGGAAGGAAAAAGTTGATTTCTCACCTTGTTTTTGTCTCAAAATTTGTTAAATCCTTGAGCTACCTTTAGGTATGTTTTTGTTTGCTGTTTTGGGGTTGTTTTGGGAGAGAAAATTTAGAGAGGAAACAAGGGGAAGCTGGCCGAATTTTTGAGAGTGAAAGGAAGGGTGAATGAGAGTTAAAAAAGGGTTTTTATACTAGGTTTTTCTTTCCCTTTCTCTTCCTTGTTTGGCCGAAAATTTTAAGGGGCAAAAAGGAAAGTTTTTGTGTTTTTTTAAGGCTAGGGTTTTCTCTCTTATTTTCCCTCAAGTGGCCGAGAATTATCCATTAGTTTTTAGGAAAAAAAAATAATTTGAATTTTGATTGAGTTTTGACCTAGCTTTTAATTCAAATAAAATCTCCTTTATTTCCTACACTTTATGGCTGAAATTCTTCTTTATATTTAAGGGATGAAATTTAAATTTGAATCCTCCTTGAATTTGTGGTATTTAAATTTTAATTAAAAATCCCAAGTGATGGCCGAATATTTTAGGGTTTTTGAAGTTAAAATTGTTGACTTTTTGAGCAGAATTTGACCAGGAAACCAACCTAGGGTTTCCAAAAGATTTTTAATTCCTTTTTGGCACACTAATTTTATTTAAATTATATATTGACCCTCAAATAAAATTTAAGGCGTCACATTAATAATGTCATTCTTTATCTTTCTCCACCAGAAGTGTTGCTTCAAGTCCTGATACATTTTCGTACTGCCAGGATGTACAGAGTAAGGGGTAACATGAGCCTCTTTTAGGATTCTTTCTTCATATCGTCTTCGTTTGGTACATAGATTCTTCCTTGAAAAAGTTATAACCCATCATCAGAGATGTAGAATTTAGACTTTTCATTCTTGGAAGCTTCATTCTTAAACCTTTCAAGAGCAACATCTAGCTCTTGGGCTTTCTTAATCTCCTTAAGGATCGTTGGTTTGAGTTACATTACAGCCAATTTTCCTGAAATCAACTCTACTCCCAATGAGGAAATCCCATGTTGAAGCAGCTTGGGCAATTTGTTGATGGCTATTCGTTCCGATATTGTAGACTTACAACTCAAAGCATCTGCCACTCTATTTGCCTTGCTAGGGTGATACAAGATTTTATAATCATAATCCTTCACCAATTCTAGCCATCTTCTCTATCTCGTATTAAGTTCTTTCTGTGTGAAGAAATATTTCAAGCCTGGTGGTCAGTGAAGATTCTACACGGCACTCCATACAAATAATGTCACCATATCTTGAAAGCAAATAAGGCGGCTACCAATTCCAAATCATGAGTTAGGTAATTCTTCTCGTATTCCTTAAGCTGTCAAGAAGTATAAGCTATTACTTTTCCATCCTGCATCAAGATAGTGCCCAATCCCATCTTCGATGTGTCACTATAGATGCCAAATTCTCCCCTATCTTTAGGAATGGTTAGAATTGGAGTACTTGTCAACCGGTTCTTCAGTTCTTGAAAACTCTCCTCACATTTACTTGTCCGTTTAAATTTCTTATCCTTGCGTGTGAGGGCAGTGAAAGGGGCAACTAACCTTACAAATCCCTCTACAAACCTACGGCAGTAACCTGCTAATCCTAGGAAACTCTGAATTTCAGTCACATTCTTCAGAACAGACCATTTGCTAACTCTTCTATCTTCGTAAGGTCTATTGAAATTCCATCCTTAGAAACAATATGTCCTAAGAAATGAACATTGTCTAGCTAGAATTCACATTTTGAAAATTTGGCTTATAAATGATGCTTCTTCAGAGTGCATAACGTAATCCGAAGATGCTCTTTATGCCTCTTTCGATCCTTCAAGTAAATAAGAATGTCATCGATGAATATAATGACAAACTTATCCAGACACTCCTTAAACACTCAGTTTGTCAGGTCCATGAAAGCAGCTGATGCATTTATTAAGCCAAAGAGCATAATTAGAAATTCATAATGCCCATATCGTGTTCGAAATGCGATCTTTGGAATGTCCCCTTCCTTAATTTACAACTAATGATACCCAAATCAAAGATCAATCTTGGATAAAATTGCAATTCCTTTGAGCTGATCAAGTAAATCCTCGATCCTAGGCAACAGACACTTTTTTTTAATTGTGACTTTATTGAGCTCACGATAATCTATGCACATTCGTAAGGTTCTATCCTTCTTCTTAACAAAGAGAACTAGAGCTCCTCACGGTGAAAAGCTAGGTCAAATGAAGCCTTTCTCTAATTATTCTCTCAGCTGAGCTTATAATTCCTTAAGCACTGTAAAATCCATTCTATATGGATCCTTAGAAATTGGAAATGTACCAGGCAATAATTCGATCTTGAAGGTAATTTCTTGATTAGAGGGAAGTTTTGGTAATTCTTTTGGAAACAATTCTACGAACTCATTGGTTATGTCAGTGACATAAGCTAAATATCCAGTACAGTCACTAGATATTAGCTTTCTTGCCCTCATGGAGCTGATCATCATATTCAACAACCTCTGAGAATGATCTACATACTCAAACTGGTCTCCTCATTCTACCTGAAACATTACTTTTCACCGTCGGCAGTCGATCATTGCACGATACTTTCCAAGGAAATCCATTCTAAAAATAATATCATAGTCAACTAACTCTAGTATGACTAAATCGATATACAGTTCTCTATCAGCAATAATTACTGGTACATTATGTAACCAGTGATCGAATAGTAATACCTCACTAGATGGTAAGGTATTCTTAAACACTTGTCTAATTCTATCCTTAACATAGATAATTCTTTTTGTAAAATCATGTGATGCAAAAGAATGCGATGCACCTGAGTTAAATAAAACATATGCAGGGCTTTGAGCAACAAGGAGCTAACCTGTCACTATATTAGAGGTGCTTGCTTCTACATCTACCTTGGTGTAAGCCAAAAGATATGCATCTGTCTTTGGTGTAGCTTCTAGACACCCTGTATGAATAAAGGGTCCTTGTATGGTAGGAGCTTGACTAGCTTGCCTGGGCTGGAAAGATCCTGGTTGATACTGTTAATTGGAAGGACAGTTCCATGCAAAGTGACCTTTTTTGCCACATAAGTAGCATACATTAGTCCCATACTTACAAACATTACTTTCAGTATTTTAGGTAACATTTCATTTAAAAACAAGTCATAACCTTAATTCATAACATCAAATCATAAAACAGTCCTATGATAAGTCAGTTCACGAGTAGAAAAATAAATATCTGTACTTACAGTATTTGTGCTAGCGTAAACTTTCTCGGGTCTTTTACGTGTCTGTTTCCGCTCCTTGTCAGGTTTCCTATCATCGAAATAAATAACGGTCCTTGGGTCATAATATTTTCACTTTAATGTTTTGACAGCATTTTTTAAGTCTAAAAGTCATAAAATAAATTTTCCTAGGCCTTAACATATTTTTACAGTATTAATTACAGTAAATTCTTTGTTTATTTTTCACCCAGCACTCGGGTTGTACTATTCTGATCTTCGATCGTTTCTTTTTTTTTTTTTTCTCCCTAACATTTTAGGACTCTAAATGGACGTTTTACTAAACCTTAAAA
Source organism: Antiaris toxicaria (assembly GCA_035233585.1). Classification (NCBI taxonomy): domain Eukaryota; kingdom Viridiplantae; phylum Streptophyta; class Magnoliopsida; order Rosales; family Moraceae; genus Antiaris; species Antiaris toxicaria. The sequence goes on from CP141155.1 coordinate 9,427,155, forward strand.
CGTCCATTCTCCTTTCCCAAGCCTAACTTACCGAGGGGGCTTGGGTTTTCACCCTGGCTGTATTTTTAACCCTCGTTTAGCAAAATGTCCTTCGTACCATTCTAAAAATTTCGACGGCATTTCGGCTTAAATTTAGGTTCCTAACGTTTAGATAACGCCTCAAAACCATTGTACCTAGCACATACTAAACCATAGGTGTAATTTTTATGCAAAACTACAAACTTTTTTTGCATAAAAATTTCCATACCAAACCTAAGTTTTCTAACGGCATTTCGATCCATTTCTTTTTCCACTCTCACCCTCGGTTTTTTTCTACAATTCAAACACAAACTTTTTCTTCATAAAATCTCAATTCACCTCACTATAAACCCATGATTTTTCTCCTTGAATTATGAACAAAAATTTTTGTTTTAAACTCACAAACATTCACATATGTTTTTTCCTAACTAAAACATATGCAAAATCTTGTTTTTTTGAGTCACTAAACCACAAGATTCAAGCTTGAAATTTTCACAAACATTTCCTTCCACAAGTCCACAGTTTTCCTAAAAAAAAAAACTCAAGAAAAAACTTGAGAAATGATACTTACCTCACAACAAAGATCAACTCTTGCTTAGGAAGGGTTTTGATCAAGGTTTGGTATGAAAACTTGAAGAAAATTTTGGCTTGATAGTAGGGTAGGAGGCACGGCTGAAATGGCAGCAAAGGGGACTAGTTTTTGGCTGAGTTTTTCCTCTATTTTTCAGCTTAAAATCCATGGCGGTAAGTGGCCAAAAAGGGAGGGCTAGTTAGCAATTTTATTGGGGACCATTTAGCAAAGGTTTAGGGGTTGTTTTGAAACTTTTTAGGGGTTAACTTGCAATTATCAAAAACTTTTCTGATTTTTTTCCTCATCAAAACCGACCCTAACTTACCCTTTTTTTTCCCATTTTTTTAAAAAAAATTTTACATGCAATTTTGGCCAATTTTTGGCGCTTGGATCAAGATCTCTTTAAACTTAAGCTATTGGATCTTCTAAATCTTACCACACAAATTTTACTTATTCATCTATGACATCATCATGATGACTTTATTCATCACATTATCCTTTACTTTTTCAATCCAAGTTTTACCAAAAGTTAAACCGAACGAAATTTTGTCGAAATCGTACCGGCGAGTTTCTAGGGCCGTCCGTGTGACCAATTTGCCTTAAATCACTTTTGTTTGACTAAAAATCACTACCGTAACTATTTCATCTTTTTCTATACTTGGCTTACCATAGGTCATCTTCTAGGTTTTTCGATACTGAAGTCGTACCATTTCAGTTCGGTTAAATTCTCCATCAGCGAATTCTTGACAGCTTACATAGATAGAACATTCTATTTCTTTCTAAATAATATTAAATCATACTTTTCACATTTTTAAATATAAAAATCACTGTATACACACAATGTACATATTTTCCGAGAACGATGAAATTTCTCGATTGTTACATATACATAATATATATATTTTTAAGGGGTTTGTTAAGCCAGAAAACATTTTCTAAGTTAGACGATCTCTATCGTAAAAGGCCTTTAATTTAATTACAAGTTCATTTTTTCTAAACGTTTCATAATCGATAACATATATATGTTCTTGTTTTTTAAAATACTTGATGGATATAAACATGCATTCTTACTTGTCTCATTTTTCTTTACATAACATCTACATTTCATTACAATGAGGGAAAAAATAGTGAATCCACTCCCCTATCCATGACATTCCAGGGATCTGTCTGCCAACCCATCAATTCCTTCTTTCATAATGTAAGCTGCTTACCCTTGTTACCTACATCATGAACAGGCTGGTGAGCTAGAGCTTAGTAAGTACAAATATATACACAAAACATTATATATGCATGTCAACTTATGTTGGTCTCATTATGCTTGCTTATCTTTCATTCTTTCATTTTCATTGTTCTTCCTTTCCTTCATATCGCTCTATTCTTTTCTTTTCTTTATTTTACTTTAGTTTCACTTGTGGGCCCCATTTTTAGTCGTACCTAACGTGCGCAGACCAATGAGGAGAGGGGGAGCGACCCGCCGTCCTACCTTACGATCAGACTTTAACTTTTAATAATGCACCATTGGGTAGCACCACACTGAAGTGAAGGCCATAAACATAAAACCTCACCTTATAAGGAGGCCGGTATGCCAACATTTAAATTTTCAATCTTACTATCTTACTTGCTTTTATCTTTCCTTACTTTAACTTGTCGTTCTTTCTGACCCTATGAACATGCTAAATTGTCATCATAAATGCACAACTTTTATAAAATGCATCATCAGAAACTTCTTTATCATTTCATAAAGCGTTTCTTTCATGAACATTTCATAAGACATTTCTTTCATAACATTTCATAAAACATTTCTTTCATAAGCATCACCTTTAGAAACATATCATAACATCATATCATAACATTGTATCCTAAAACATTCATATGGCAAGTCAGTTCATGAATAGATAAGTAAATGTCTGTACTTACAGTATTTGTGCTAGAGTGAACTTCCTCGGGTCCTTTATAACTCATTTCCCATAACTTGTCGGGTTTCCTACAACCGAGATAATCAACAACCATTTTCAATGCTTATTCCATATTAAGACTCAACAATAGCATAAAAATTCTAAGTTCAATTTCCTAACGATGAACTTAGAGGTTTAACATCCCTTTTTTTTTTTAACTTTTCCGTTAACTTTTAGCAAAATGACCATTTGCCCCTAGCAGGATTTTTTTCTTCATAAACATTTCATTTTAATCTTTAGACTAGATTTTCTATGCCCAAAAATCATAAAATTCCTTTTCTAGTCCTCGAGTGACACTATTCTAACACCTACATCATTTCTCCTCCTTTCTAGCGTTTTGGGATCCTAAATGGACACTTTACTAATCCTTAAAACGTCCATTCTTCTTTTCTCATCCTAAATCACCGAGAGGTTTCGGGTTTACCTATCCAACGTTATATTTTTATCGTTGCTTCCAAAATGCCTTTAGTGTTGTTTTTTAAAATTTCGGTAATATTTCCGCTTAAATTTTGGATTCTTGGCATACCATTGATGCCATTTAATCTGTGATAGCCCGCCCTTCGTGGAGGCTAAACAGCACTATTACGGTTGAGATCTGAAACTAACTACGATAGTCTGTCACCTTATAGATCATCGGTAATTTACTTTTAACTTACTTTCTTTTTTTAACATACTCATTTTAAACTTTTCATTTTAACATGAAAATAAGGAATTTTTTTTTGAATCATACATATATAAATACCTTTGTCATAACATTTCATACTTCATAAAATACTTACGTTTTTATTTCATTAAAATACTTCATAACATAACATACTTTCAAACTTATCTTGTATCTTTACATATACATTATATCTTTTTACAGCAGAAAAATATAGCGGATCCACTCTCTATCCATGACATCCCGAGAATCTGTCTGCTAGCCCATCAGTTTGCTTTCTTATAATGCAGGAAGCTTACCCTTGCTACCTATATCACGAATAGACTAGCGAGTTAAAGCGCAGTAAGTACAAACATACATTCATAACATTACATATACATACATAGCTTAAAATTCATACTCAACATACTTAACTTCGTAAACATACTTAACATATACTTAAACATCATAAACATACTTTCGTATACTCAAACATACTTAACATAAAAGATTGAACATAACACATAACGTCAAACATGGTGTTAGTGCATATTCTGCTTATTTATATTCCGTTACTTTGTTTTCATTATTCTTTCTTTCTTTCATGTCATTCTATTCTTTTCTTTACTTTCCTTTACTTTAGTTTCACTTGCAGACCTTGTTTGATGTTCGTACCGTAATGCATGCAAACCAATGAAGGGAGGGGGAACTACCCACGAACCTACCTCATGGCCAAATTTAAACGTTAAACTTCCGTACCCGGGACGTACCCCGTTGGATTGGAAGCCATATACATGAAACCTCACCTTTGGAGGCCAATACGCCAACGTTTAAAGTTTCAATCTTATTATCTTGCTTATTTTTGTCTTTCCTTACCTTAACTTATCATTCTTTTTGACTTTGTGAACATGTTTAATCATCATGTCACAATTGCATAATTTCCATAACGTGCAAGGCAAAAATTTCTCTTTGCCATTTCATGAAACATTTTTTTCATAACTTAACTTTCATAACATTCATATCATTGCATTTTATCATTAAACAGACATAGTAGTCAGTTCGTGAATAGACAAGTAAATGTCTATACTTACAGCATTTGTACTCGTGTAGGCTTCCTCAGGTCCTTTAAAGTTCCTTTCCCGTCACTAGTTGGGTTTCCTTCTATCGGAATAACCAACAATTATTTTCGTTACTTATTTCATACTTAAAACTTAGTAAAACGTAAAAATTCTACATTTTATTTCATAATAATGAACTTAGGGGTCTAATGTCTCATTTTTAGCTTTTCTGCCAACTTTTGAAAAATGACCTTTGTATCCCGAACATTTAGTAAAATTACCATTTTACCCCTTAGCGAGATTTTTCCACTTAAACCTTGCTTTTGGTATTTAAAATCTTAATTAGAGCCTTTGAATCGCATTTGAAGCCCTAACGGTTCATTTCGGTCATTTTCTAATTTTTTGACCAAAATGACCATTTTGTCCCTAACGGGTCTTTCTTACTTTTCTTCAACTTAACACTTGATTTTGGCCTTTAAAATCTTAGTTAAAGCCTTAGGATACTATTTGAAGTCTTAATGACCCTTTTTTCAACATTTGGTAAAATGATCATTTTGTCCCTAACTTTTGACAAAATAACCATTTTATCCCTAGTGGAATATTTTCTTCTTAAATCTACTTTTTTTTGTCTTAAAACTTAATTTCGACCCTTAAATTTTTAATTAAGCTATTCTAAGGTCCTAATAGTCCTTTTCTAACATTCCTGAAATTTTTGGTCAAAATGACCATTTTGCCCTTGATGGGTCTTTGGGCCGTAACATTTTCATTTTAACTTTTTAATGGGGTTTTCTAAGCCCAAAACCATAAAATAATTATTCTTAGACTTTACCATGTTTTTACAGTACTAATTATTACAAATTCTCAGTTTACTATTCATCAACCATCAGGTGGCACTATTTTGGTCCTCGGTCATTAATCCTCTTTTTCTTATATTTTAGGGCTCCAAATGGACGTTTCATTAATATTGAAAACGTCCATCATCCTTTCCCCAACCTAGGTCATCGGAGGGGCTCAGGTTTTCAACCCCGACCACATTTTATCCCTCATTTTCTGAAATACTCCTCGTACCCTTCTAAAAATTTCGACAGCATTTCAGCTTAAAGTTTTGGTTCTTGGCATTTAGATAATACCTTAAAACCATCTAACTTGCCACATACTATACCAAAAGCCTAATTTTAACGTAAAAATACAAACTTTTTTACATAAAAATCTCCATGAAAACCTAGTCGTTTCTAATGACATTTTGGTCCGTTTTTACCTATTTTCACACTTGGTTTTTATCCACATTCCACACTCACATTTTCCTCACAAATTTTAAATTCATCACATAACCTAGCCCACGGGTTTACTTTCATTTCATGCACAAAAATTAAAGTTTTGGGCTTCTAATTTCTTTCCTCACTCAATCACATTCCAATACCAATTCTCAAATCAATAATCTATCAAAATCAAGCCTAATTTCCATTCATTCATTCCACCTAAACCCACGGTTTTTCATTGAAATAAAAAGCACCAAAATTTGTTTTTAAATTTCTAATTCATTGCTTACTCATTCACATGCCACTACAATATTTTTGAATCAACAAACCATCAACATTCAAGCTTAAACTTTCATTCCTCATTCCGTAAGAAAGCCCACAGTTTTCACTTGGAAAATCATGCACTAAAGTTTTGTTCTTAAACTCTAATCCATTCCTTGATTCAATGGCATGTTAACCTAGCTCTTTAGAGCAAAACTAACAAAATAAAAACTTCAAATCCATCACCAATAGTCCACGGTTTTTCTTAAAACATTATGCATCAATTTTGTTGTTTTCATGCTTTAATTCATTCCTTGGTTTACTCAACTACTAACATCACTTTTTAAGCCAAAAACTAACTAAACAAAAGCTTAAAATTCATCATCAAATCTTGCTTACAAGCCCACGGTTTTTCTTGATAAAAACATGCACCAAAGTTTCATCTTTAACCTCTAATCCATTACTTTCTTCAACCACATGCCAATATCACTTTTTAATGCAAAAACTAACAAGACCATAGCTTTAAATCATTTTCCACACGGTTTCAAAAGAAAGTTTTCAAGAAAAAAACTTGCAATTTAAAGTTTACCTCACAAGTTTTACTTCACTTGAGCTTGGGTTAAGTTTTAAGCAAATTTGGAGGGAAAAACTTGAAGAAAATTAACTTGAAGGTGAGGGGAATACACGGCAGCAAGGGCTGGCAGCAACTGAAATTTTTTTTTCTGGTTTTAAGCTCTAAACCCGTGTATTTATGGCTGCCCCATAAAGGAAGGACCAAATAGCAATTCCTTTTGGGTAATTTCCAACACTTTTAGGGGTTTTTAGAAACTTTTTAGGGGTTGATTTGCAATTACAAAATTTTTTTTTATTTTCTTCCACAAAACCGACTCACTTTGTCCATTTCTTTCCCAAATTTTTCAAAATTTCCATGCCATTTTGGCATGATCTTGGCCATTAGATCAAAGCCACTTTAAACTACAATTATTAGATCTCTTATTTCTTTCCACCCTAATTTTCATCCATTTATTGCATCATTAGGTGACATCATGAATGATATCACTTATTAATTCTTGGTCAAAATTTGACCAAAAGTCAAACCAAACGAAATTTGACCGAAATCACGCCGCGGGTTTCTGAGGCCGTCCGTGCGATCGATTTGCCTTAATTCACTTCCGTTTGACTAAAAATCATTACCATAAGTATTTCGTCCTTTAGCGGATTTTGGGTATGTGACAACGGGGAAATTTCATCATTCTCAGAAAATCAGTGCACATAATGTATATGGTGAATTCCATGTTTAAAATGTGAAATGTAGTGATTTTATGTGTGCACGCATGTGTGCCACACACAGTATCAAGAAATTGGTCAAGATGACTTTTTCTTGATATAAAACTGATATATTTAGAATCAGTATGCTCAAATTAGTCAATTGAGCATAAAATGTAACTTTTCATCCACAAATATACAATATCAAGAAATTAGTCAAGATGACTTTTTCTTGAAATAAAACTGATATATTTAGAATCAGCATGTTCAAATTAGTTAATTGAACACAAAAAGTAATTTTTAATCGAGAAATCGCAGTACAAGAAAACTGGCCGAGATAACCTCGAATGAATATAAAACTGATATATTTGGGTTCAGTATGCATATGTTAAAACTTTCACAAAAAAAAGTATATATAAAAGTAGAAAATATCATATTTTTTCAAAAAGGACTTTATTTTTTTCCTTTTCTCTCTCTTTCCTCCCTAACCACCGTGAGTGAACAGTAACCGCAAACTAGAAACGATGTCCGTTTTCGACACCGCCGGTCTCATTGGAAAGCTCTCATCGACCTGAGTCCAACGGTGAGTCAAGTCGACGGGAGCACCGCCAAAGGACGCCGCCCGAAGCCGTCGGAGTGCGTAAAATTTCTCGATGCCGTATCTTCACTGTCTAACCTTCAATCGAGGTGATTGCAGTCCCAATAGATTCATGGTGAAGAGGAGAACAAAACCCATGCCTTCTTTCACCTCAATAACCACCGGATCGCACTGTCCGAAGCTTCGCCGTCACCACCACAATGCCATCGTGGAAATCACAAATTCCGATGGAGGTAAGCGACACCGTCTAGCCCAAATTGGTCAGAATAGTACGAAGAACAAAAGCCCCAACTTAATTGCATGAATCAATGCCAGGACGATGGAGATCGAACATTGCCACCACTGTTCGCTGTGGAAGAGGTGTTTTTCAGTGATAGGAGCTTTGATTCGGTAAATTGACGCCAGAAATGGGTTCCTCTCATCGAGATCTACAAATTAGTACCTATCTTGGCTCACACCGCCACCGGTCAATAGCAGGTCAATGCTGGTCAACGGCGACTGAAACCCAAATTTTGAAGGATGGCCCTCTAGCCTATTTTTGATGTTTGGGACACGTCTGTGGCATTGGATTTGCCAATCGAAATTTTAAATGTAAAGAATGGTGAATTAAAGTTTGTGTATGTGAGATCGAACGACTCCTATGATCACCGATTGGAGTCAACCTACCCATCGGATGTTGTTGAATGACTTCGGTAGTGATCTCGACTACTTTCATTCCTCAATTTATTAACTAGAATGATTATATGTTAATTATAGATTATTGGTATTAGAAATAGTCAGATAAGAAAATATGTGAAATATGAAGATTTTTACATAAAAATTTTGAGTTTTTACGTAAAAATTAAGCCTCTGGTTTAGTACGTGACAGATTAGAATTGGTTAGATGATTTTGAGGTGTTTCCTAATTGCCAGGAACTTAAAAATTAAGCAGAATTACTGCTAAAATTTCTAAAACGGCATAAAGGGGTACTTTAGGAAACGAGAGATTAAAAAAATGTAGTTGAGATGGAAACCCTAGCCCCCTCGGTGACCTAGGCCCAGGAAAGAAGGATGAACTTTTTGAAGATTAGTAAACCGCCCATTCTAAATCTCAAAATGTAAGAAAACGAAAAAAAACGACCCCTATGTCAAAATAGTACCACCCGAAAGACGGATGTGAACTAAGTATGAAAATTAGGGCGATTAAAACAGTAAAGACCCGATAAAGACTAAAAAATTGATTTTATGATTTTTGGGTTTAGAACATCCAGTCTAAGCATTAAAATGAAAATGATACAGCCCAAGGACCCGTCAGGGGCAAAACAACCATTTTGATCAAAAATTTCAAGAATGATCGAAAATTTCAAGAATGATAGAAAAGGGTCTTAATGGACTTAGAATGGCTTAATTAAGATTATAAGGGCCAAAACCAAATTGTAAATCAAAGAATAAGGTTATGATGAAAAATCCCGTTAAAAGCAAAATGGTAATTTTGCCAAAAGTTAGTAGAAAAGTTATAAATGGGATATTAGACTCCTAAGTTTATGATTGGGAAATAAAATGTAGAATTTTTACATTTTACTAAGCTTTATGTATGAAATGAGAATTGAAAATAACCGATATTATTTCGGTTATAGGAACCAGATCTAGATGCGATGAAGGAACGTCTACGGACCAAGAAAGAGAGAAAGGAGATACGAGCAAAAGTATTTGTAAGTTGAAGCATTTCGTTGACTACAACATGAATTGACTAGTTATGTTTATGTGTTCTATGTGCAGTATGTAAGTTTAGACATCTACCTATCTGTAACATGAATTAACTGTTATATCCATGTTTATACGCCATTTGTGCATTACTGTAACGATTGGGAAACTTCATTGTTCTCGGAAAATAAGTATATAGTATGTATATGATGATTTTCATGTTTAAAAATGTGAAATGCATGATTTAATATTGTTTAGAATGCAATAAAATATTTTAACAATGTTAAAGGAAAGGAATTCGGTAATGAAAAATTTTACTGAACCGAAACGGGTAAAATGATGCCAATTCGGTATCAAAAACCCTAGACCATGACCATGGTTCAAAAAAGGACGAAATACTTACGGTAATGATTTTTAACCAAACGGAAGTGAATTAAGGTAAACCGATCATACAGTCGGCCTCAGAAACCTGTCGGCACGATTTCAGTGAAATTTCATTCAGTTTGACTTTCGATCAAACTTTGACCGAGGATTAATAAGTGATTTCATCCTTTATGTCACCCTATGATGTCATAAATAAAGGTGAAAAATGAAGTGAAAGGTAATAGGCAAATCCAACGGTGTATAATTAAACAGGTTTTGATCTAAGAGTCAAGATCTTGCCAAAATATCATGTGGAAAATTAAAGAAAAATTTGAGAAATAATCCCCTTAGAATCCGGTGGTAGGTGGCTGTTGGGGGGATAATTTGGCTGCCTTTGATTGGTCAATTAAGGAAAGAAAAAAGGTGGCAAATTGGGTTTAAGTATAACCGGATAAAGGGGAGGCTGTTTTCAACTCTCGCACATGGCCATCACCCTCCCAAAATAGCAAAAATTGCAGACCAAGTTGCCTCCTTGCTGCCGTGACTTCTCCTCCCCCTTTAGGCAAATTTTTCTTCAAGTTTTCTTACCCAAATCCCTTCCTAGACTCGAGTGGACAATTATAGAGAGGTAAGCTTCATTTTTCAAGCTTTTCTCTTGAATTTCCTTGAAGAGAAAACCGTGGGCTGTAGGAAAGATTTTGGGATGAAATTTAAGTTTTTGTTTTGTTGGTTTTGCTCTATAAGGTTGAGTTGGTGTGTGAGTGAAAGAAAGAATGAAATAGAAGCTAAAAAATATGAATTTTGGTGCTCTTGATTCAATAAAAACCGTGTGAGAGCATGTGGATTTGGGGTTGAGAATTTTAAGTTAAAATTTAGTTGGTTTGTGTTCTAGAAAGTTAGGTTGATCTGTGTTTGAGATAGACAATGAATTAGAAGCATAAAAACAGATTTTTTTTTTAGGCCTTTGTTCAATGAAAACCCGTGGGAATGTATGTAGGATTTTGTTGAGAAATTTTAAGTTGAAATATAGTTGGTTTGTGTTCTAGAAAGCTAGGTTGGCTTATGTTTGAGTTAGAGAATGAATTAAAAGCGCAAAACACAATTTGGTGCATGTTTCTTAAGTAAAACCGTGAGTTATGTGGAGACGTGAAGCAATTATGAATTTCATGTCTATGACCTTTTATAACTGTTTTAAATTTACATTTCTAAGAATTACAGATATAGATCACTAATTTGATCTCACTCATTTGGAAACTCAAAAGGAATAATTTATCATATAAATTACCACCAAAGTCGAATTTGATTCTTAATTTAAATATTGAAAATTACAGCTAATCAAAATTTTACAGTAGTTTAGTGTATTTTTCAAATATTTTTGTTTCTACAATGCATCATTTCAATGATCAAGATATTACTCATAATCTTATGTGAAGTGTCCAACTCTACTCATCAATTATCTACACACTTTGTTTAGATCGGAACCTTTTAAAAAATATTTTTGCATATGAACAACTTTGTATACACATAAAGTCGAGGATATCTTTTATAATTTCTCTTCAAACACAAAATTTGTTAATTCTCCAATATACCCTTATTTTGAGTAAAATCATATGATTGTTAATTCTACAAAAGTCTAATGTGATAAAGAGATAGCGTAAATATTGTAATTTTATGTATAAAAGCTTATCCTTCTCATATATATTTTTTTCCTATCTAATGTCAAACAGCCCATTTGCCAGTTAGTTTGTTGGTTTCTATAATGAAGTATAAATGTCAAGATTGATTAGTTGACAAAAGACTAATCACATGAACTGACGAACACCATGCAGTCTAATTAAGGACAAGAAATCTATCCCGGTAAACCTACACACACACACACACTAGTTTAGATAAGTTCAACAGGGAAAAAAGAAAAAAGAAAAAGAGTTCATTTTTTAAAAAATGAATTAAAGAAATGTCGAACGCCCCTTTTGTAAGGGTTATAAAGGGGCGTTTGGTAAACGCATTGCATTTTGATTGTATTTGAATGAAATTTGTTTTTTGAATGTTGTATTTGGTTGAAAAGTATTTGTTTTGTATTTGAATGAAATGTGTGTTTGGATGAAAAGTATTTTAGAGTTGAAAAGTTGATGTGATTGGTAAAAGTAGAGATAAATAGTAGAATTGAAAAATTGATGTGATTGTTTTAAAAATGTTTTAAATAGTAATTGTTTTCGTAGCACTGTTGCAAAATTTGTGTTTGGTGTAAAATTATATTGTAATTGAATGAAGTTAAAATGAAATATTTATCCAAATGCCCCCTAAAAATTTGTCATTCTTTAAAGAAATCGTTAATTATTGTATTTTAAACCAAATGGAATTTATTTATGAATTAGGCGTAACAGTGCAGTTTAAGGAATTTTCTTACAGGTTTCACGCTCATTTAATATGGATTTGATCTAATATCAAATGGTACAATCAATTACCCTACCAAATTTTATGGAGATGGCACCCCACCATAAAATCCCATGTTATTAGCAATTATCCAATCTTTTTATTTATACTTACAATCTAATCCAATAATTTATTATTTATTCGATCAAATCCAATTAATGATTGAATTGGATTCTATAAATCAATTTTAAGGATTTAGAGTTTGTTTTGACTTGGGAAAACTGGGACTATTGAATTGGATTATCTTAAATGAGTAAACATTTGTTTGTTTAAACCATGTAACAAACAACTAGCGCTTATCAACGGTCTGTCATGAATAACCATGCTATCGTAATATGAAGAAGTGAAAGGCATTAATCGAAAGATATAACTAGCAATGATATTGAAAAGTTGCATTATCCAAAAGGACATTTTGGGTAAAAGTTGCCCTTACTTTTTCTCAAAACTAGAACATAGTAAATAGACTATGCAAAGTTGTGCACCACACCCCAAGAAACATCTATTCATAGCTGACCCCGGCTTTGCTCTCCTGAATCAAACCTTCATAGCCAAATAAAACCAATTTTCTTCTCTCTCTCTCTCTCTCTCTCTCTCTATAAAAAGAGTTTGGATTGCTTGCTAGCAAATAACTGTGGCCAAGCTTCAATGTATTATGCTTCTAACACTCCATGCCATTTCCATTGTGCAACCCAGGTAACAAGTTTTCCCATTTAACATACATTTACTCTAACTTGAGCCATGGCTAGCCTTTTCTGGATGAGCTAATAAATTGTGGTGTGGCGTCCCGCACGTATGTTATCATACCAACCAGCCGAGCTCTGACGCCGACCAGGATGGTTGGCAACCTCGTGGGTCATCGTCCTCTTACTTAACATACTTAACTTTCCATTCTTAACGTTCTCATTTTAAAGCGGAAGCAATTTCTATAGCAAATTTTTTTTTTTTTTACTTACATATTATGCCTATATCTCTATCATACTCTTTATAACATATAATTCATAAATTTCTTTCTTTCAACCTTCTTTTTGAACGCTCAGCGAAAGACTCATGGTAGTACCATACCCTCGCCCAGTCCCTTGGCACGTGCAGATCCGTCCGTTGTCCATCATATTACTTTAAACTAACAGGTTACTTACCTGCAACATATGAACAACTAATGAGCTAGATGCTCAGTAAGTTCAAACATACATTCATTAACTTATAAATACTAGTAATATATGTTATTATTAGAATATATGACATCACGTATATACACATCATACACATCGTCTATACATATCCTCGAAACATAATATAGAATATGAGTTTTATCATGCTCATTTATCTCTTCGTTCATCGTTCTTATCATTTTATCGATCATCTCTTATCATTCTAATCTAATCTCTTCATTTTTTTGTTTTTCATTCCTATCATTTTCTTAATTTTCTGTTCTAAACCTTTATAACTTTTCTATCATTTTGTCCTCATCTCTTATCTTTTCGTATCTTATAAGCTAGTAACATATACACTAGCATAACATCACGTAAAAACTTGTCATTCATATCATACACATAACATCAAATACATCACATCACATATATTAATTCTATTATGTTCTTTTAAACTGCGTTTTATTATTTATTTATTTTTTATCGATTTCATTATGTCATTCTTTCATATCATTCATTTTTTTTCTTATCGTTCTTTACTTTTCTTTTCTTTTCGTATCATTTCTTTTCTTTTCTTTTCACTCTCCTTTCCTTTATTTTCTTTTCACGCTCTTTTCCTTTCTCTTCTTTTTTTTTTCACGGTCTTTTCCTTTCTTTTCTGTTTACGCTCTTTTCTTTTCTTTTCACTTTCTTTTCTTTTCACTCTCCTTTCGTTTCTTTTCTTTTCACGCTCTTTTCTTTTCTTTTCACTCTCCTTTCGTTTCTTTTCTTTTCACTTTCCTTTGGTGGGCCCGTTGTTGGACGTACCTATTTGCGCGCAGACAGTGGGAGGAAGGGGAGCGACCCACCAACCTACCTCACAGTCACATAAATACCGCACCTTCGGGGTTGGTCCAACCTATAAACTACCGCACCTTCGGGGCAGCGCCACATCTGCGTGGAGGATATAGACTGGAAATCTTGACCTTGTAGGGAGACCGGTACGCCAACAACTTAAGTTTTCAGTCTTATTATCTTGCATTCTTTTAACTTTTCTTTTATTGATTTTTTTTTTCGTTGTACATCTTTTTTTTTCATAACATTCATAATCTTTCCTTTCTCATTTTTCATAAAACATTTCATACAACATTTGTTCTTTCGTTGTTTTTCTTTTCTTAATTCTTTATTTTACTTGTGTGAATTATGTTAATCACACTTTAGCATATATATAGCACGTATTACTTATATATCATTACACCACACCACATCACATCATAACAAACAAAAACACGTTTAGTTAAGTGCGGACAATTATTCTCTGTTATCATTTGCATCATTCTATCTATCGTATCTTATCATCATATTCCTATCGATCATAGCCTATCGTTCTATTCTATCAATCACATCTTATCGTTATGTTCTAATCCTTTTATCATACCTTTCATCATACATTTCATCATAACCTATCATTACTTCTCTTTCTTGTCTAACTCTTTACTTTCATATCATTTTTCATAAAACCCCTATCATTTCATTCTCATAAAACATACCATTTCTTAATTCCTTTCATTACCGATCATCGTTGCTCTATCAATCATAACTTAACTTCCATAAAACTTTTCATAAAACACCTATTCTTTCCTTTCATATCTCATCTCTTTCTTATGCATTCTATCATAATATTCTCATTCTTACTCTTTCCATTCCTCTATCCCTCTTTATCACATCGTTACTCTCATAAAGCTTTTATAATACATTTCCTTCGTAATTCAATATATACGTATATATACATATTATTATTTATTTTTTTTATAAATTATTTATTAAAACATATCTTTTAACATCATCATAGTATTGCTATAGCGTTACTATAGCATCATCGTAAATTACATCATGACATTTACATACAAAACATATAAATACTATAAGTTTGTTCATAGTTGCAGACGGGTAAATGTCTGAATTTACTCATAGCGTGCTTATCCTCTTCTTAGAATCCATCGACGCCCTTTGTCGCGTTTGGATCGAGTTCCTACAGACAAACTTTGTCCGTTAATCACATTTTCATTTATAACTTTTATTTTATTAAAAAGCTTAATTCTGATCTTATAACCCTTAATTATAGCCTTAGGACAGCTTTTTAAACCTTAATGGCCATTTTTGAATTTTTCTCCAACTTTTTGAAAAATTACGATTTTACCCCTAACTTTTGATAAAATTACAATTTTACCCTTAACGTGATTTTTCATAACTTAAACCTCAATTTTGGCTTTTACAAACTTCATTAACCTATTTCGTTAGGGCTCTTTTCTCATAATTTGAGAGTCTTTGGGTAAAATGACCATTTTGCCCTTGATTGGTCGTTTAACCATAATATTTTCATTTTCATGTTTAGGCTGGATTTTCTAAACCCAAAATCATCTAATTAACTTTTTAAATCTTATCGAACCTTTTCCGGATCAATTCTTATTATTTTACCAATTTTCACATTCCCGGCCCTCAGGAAGTACTATTCTGACCTAAGAGTCGGTTTCATGTTTTTCTTGCGTTCTAGGGTTTCGAAGGGTCGGTTTACTAATTATAACTTACCCCTTCTTTTTTCCATGCCCTAATTCTTCAAGGGGGCTCGGGTTACCTTCCCGATCATATTTTACCCCTCGTTTTCCATATTACCCCTAGTGCCGTTTTTTAGAAATTTCGGTAGCATTTCCGCTTAATTTTTGAGGTTCCAGCGTTTAGGAAACGCCTGAAAACCATTTATCCTGATCTAATTCTATCACGTACTATACCAGAGGCCTAGATTTTATGTAAAACTCATACTGTTTACGTAAAATCGTTACATTATCACATATTTTCTTTTTCTCCATTACAGCCATTTTCTTCTTTTTACATACATTCTTTTCCATAATTTTTATACCAATAATTATAAAATCATACAATAGTCCCAAACAATTAAATTACAGAACGTAAAGAGGTCAGGATTTATACCGAATTGCAGTCCAGTCTCAACGGCATAAACCCTAATTCTTTGTTCTTCATATCTGAGGTCTCGTCTTGCAAATCCGACTCCGTGGATGCGTCCGGAACATCGAAAATAGGCCAACGAGCCAAACTTCAATTTTCGGTCGCCGGTCGCCATTGATCGGCGTTGACCGGCCGTTGACCGGCATTAACCGGCGGTGACGGTGGAAAGTGGGTAGTCCATCTTGAAGATCTCGACGTGAGGAACTCATTGGTGGTGTCAATTTCACCATTCGACACCTCTATCACCGGAAAACCTCCTCGAAAGTCACGGCCACAGCGGCGACGGTAGAACTCCGCCGTGCCGAACTTTTTCCCGAAATTGGTTGAGGGCTTCTACTCCCCTCAACCCTGTGGTCATTTCTGCACCAACGGCATACTTCAACTCGGCCGGAATCGGCGGTTTCGATGATGGCGTTTCGTCGGATTTGTCGAAGCTCGGGCGGCTCGATTCCGCCGGTGTTGAGGCGATCCACCATATGGGTTTTGTAGTACTCTTTACCACGAACATTTTGGGACCGGTTTCGTGGCAAATGGTGGCCGGACGGCGAAGATATCGGCGATCGAAATTCTCGGCTCCGGCGAGCTTCGGGCGGCGCGTGCGGCGGCGTGCGGCGGCCGTTCCGTCGCGTCGACCCACCGTTGAACTCAGCTCGGCGAGAGCTTTCCAACGGTGCCAGCGGTATCGTGAACGGAGGCCGTACGTGAAAGTTGGTTACTGTACACATTCGGGTAGAGAGAGAAAGACAAGCGAGGAGAGAGAGTGTGTATGTGGACAAATGAGGAAATTTCATTTTTTTTCGCTCTTTATATACTTTTTCGCCCAAAATTTCAACATCGGCTTTCCTGACTAATTTGGGCGTCCTGAATCCAAATATATCAGTTTAATTTTCATCTGAGGTCATCTTGACCAGTTTCGGATACTGTGAATTCTCGGTTAAAAATTACCCTTGTGCTCAGTTATCAAATTTGAGCGTGCTAATAGGCTATCCTAACTAATTTGGGAGTGCTGAACCTAAATTTATCAGTTTTATGTCAAGATAATATCATCTTGACCTACTTCTTGATACTGTGAGTGGTACATACGCGTACACACATAATATCATTATCAATTATTTTTCATCCATTAACATTGTTAGAACATTTTATTTAGTTCTAAACAATATTAAATCACTTAATTTCACATTTTAACGCTTAAATTCATTGTGTATTTATTTTTCGAGAAATATGAATTTTTCCGGTTATTATATGTGGTTTGTTTCTTTATAGGTTTTGGCAAAAGAAGCAGAATACCACCTAGACAGTGTAAGTTTTTGGCTCACAAAGTGACAAGTGAATTTATTATAGTTTGATTAACCAACTTTCCAAAGTATCTGAACTTTTCTACTCTATTTTTGCTTCAACAGGGGAAATATGGACCTAGAAGTCTTAAGAGCTACCGTAAGTAATCAACATTCTAGCACTGCATTGAGCCCTTTTCTCTCTAGCTACATTTATAACAAAAGTACTTTGTTTGATACAGCACTTTCAATGCGACACTACGGTAGTGTTGTTGTATGTCAAATGTGAAGACTAACGCTTGTTCTTATAACGCCATTGTTATTTGTTCTTACAAAAAATGCTTGGAGGTCCCTAAAACATTGTCATTGTCACTGTCCCACAGACCTCCTATCGCCACTCCTAAAGACATGATAACGTGGGACCCAAACCTTTTGAGTAACCGAGCTGAGGGGCTAATAGAGATCCTTATCTTCTCATCATGATACTCTTTTATGCATTGAAATTTTGAATCAAGTGGATCAAAGTGAAAATACTTCTCACTTTATTTTTTTTCCCCTTAAAATGACACAGGGGCATGATTTAAATGTTTCTAGTTATTTATGATCTAATATTTTTGTTTTTGTTTTTATTTTTTGTGTCACGGGGAAATGGGTCATGAACAGAATGCCCATCAGAATGCACGAGGAGATGTAGCAAGACACGGTACCACAAGCCATGCATGTTCTTCTGCCAGAAATGCTGCAACAAGTGCCTTTGTGTTCCTCCTGGCTTCTATGGCAACAAGGCTGTGTGCCCTTGCTACAACAACTGGAAGACCAAGAGAGGAGGACCCAAGTGCCCTCGAACTTCATCTACTATATATGTCTTCCTATTATTACTTGGCTTTTATCCTAATTTTTCCATTACCTAGTACCAAGTATAAATCTCATATTTTGTTTCATCTGGCGGACTGTATTTTATATTTTTTGCCTCTGCCCTTTTTGGGTTATTTATCTGTGGCCAATGTTTTGAAGAAAATTGGAGATTGTGCCTCTCAACTAATATATAACGAGTCCTACTATATGTCATGAATATTGGTTATGGAATGATTGTGCATTATAAAAGGCGAACTTTTTCTGTACAAACTTTCTATTAGAAAAAAAGAATATGAAACAGAAAGGGAAGTAACTCTGGCTATTTTGTTTGGATTTTTAATCCTTTTATACATATTTTATTGTAAGTGAAAAAAAAAAAAAACCTAAGGCTATTATAATTATGATAATAATCTAGACATATAATTCTTGAGAGCCAACTCTACAAATCATCCTAGAGCTTGTTTGGAAAATATGTTCACTTTTGTAAAGCGTAATTTTTTGGCAAAAAACTGTTTTTCTCAATTTTTTTTAATAATTTTTCTCATTTTAAAAAAAGAAAATTATTTTATTTTCAAATATATTTTATACAGTGCTCTTTTAGTAAAGGAAAATGAATTTTTTTCAATCCTCTCACAATATATTATTCCCAATACTATTTTTTCTCATTGCAAATAATTTTTTGTTTTCTAAGAAAAAAAATTTTTTTATACATTCAAACACTATCTCATTATCAAAATGTAAAGACTTCTCATTTCAAATAAGAATTTCTTTTTTTTTTTTTTTTTGAAAATGGACACCTCTAAACAAGGGGTTAGTTCTGTGTCAAATCTTATGTAGTAGTGTAGGTGGTCAAGATTGAGCCGAAGATTTTTGCCTTGGGTTTCATCAACCTTCCTATGGGATAATTAGAGGAAATGCCACAATATATTTGTAGATTAATTTTTGGCACAATTAAAAAAAACTTTTACAAAAATACTATAAAATGATTAACATTTGATAAATTAAATATTTTTATTATTATTTTCTCTCTCTTTTCCCTCCATCCTTCCCTTTCTCTTCTCTCTTTTTCCCCTGTCTCTCTCCTCATGCACTGCCTCTCTCTTCTCTCTCCATCTTCTCTCTTTCTTTCTCTATCGACATTGGCCGACGTCACACCCTGAGCTCCATGCGCTTCAGATCCTTGAGAAGTACAACACTAGAGGCAGCCAAGCTACAAGATTGAAGCTGCTGTCCTTCCCGTGCTCAAACCTGCAATGATTGAAGCCGCTATGTCCCTATGCTCAGATCCTGAGCTGTGAAACTGCCAAACCACTGCACCATCGCTGTCTGTGGCCAATCTCCACATGAGCTAGTACTAGCCTTACCACTTGTGCCCAATACATCATGAATTCCATCACTCGCGGCGAAGAGAGAAATCCGACTGGGAGTTCCACCGTCATGGACTAAAGACGATCATGACCTTGAGTAGAGTCATTGCCACATCCGCGCCATTATGGCATTCTTACCTTCACGAAGTCCTCGCCGTCGTGACTCTACCATCAAAGTGTGAGGAGAGATCAAAAGAAAGAGAGAGAAGGGAGAGAAAATTTTTTTTAAATATAATATTTAAAATAAATAAATAAATGAAATTAATGATAAATGTTTTAGTTTCCGTCATATAATTTTAGCAAATAAACATTTACGTTATAAAAGATTTACTAATAGAATAATAAATAAATATTTTTAATTAGTAAATAAAACATTTACTAATGATGTTTTTTGTAAGATTTTTTTTATGAAAAAAATTAATCTAAGACGTGATTTTGTGGTATTTTTATAAAGTCCACCCTTTCTTTGCATACTAATCTTTTTGGGCTTCGTACAAGCCACAACTCAGCCCATAATGCAATTGAAACCTGATAGTTTTTTTTGTTTATTTGTTTTTTATTTTGATTTTTTTTTCGCATGCGCAAAATTGGGTTAAAGAAGACAGCTCTAGAGGAATGCTCCTCCACCAAAGGCTTAAATTATAAGATTTTTCCTTTTACTTTTTCTCATTGTCATCAACTTCAAATGGGGTTTTTTTCTTTAAGATAAAATTTCATTCAAGTAAAAATTTCATTCAAATGGGTTAATTTTTGCTTCTTGAATAAGTCCGGTTTTGTCATTTCAAAAGGGAAAATTTTTTTTATTTTAATATTAGGAGATAATTTTTTTTAAAGAATTTACATCTTTAAAAATTGAAATATAAAATGAGAAAATAATAAACCCTTAGTCAAAAAGCATGTGATCCTTCTATTATGAGATAAATTTATGGTTTGGAAACTAATTCTACGTCATCTTATGTTTAAAATAGGTCACTTTATGAAGTAGCTACTATGACAATAACATATACAACTCACAATACGTATGTTAAATATCACGGTGGTCACAATAAAGCTCATTGATGGTCAACGAGTTTGTGAGGTTGGCCCCAATAGAATTTATGAGATATTTAATGTGAAAATATCTCTATTTCAAAATTTTCTATAATTTTACGTATCATTAATGGTGGTGGCATAATAACAAAAAATATCTATTTAGAGTTTTTATTTTTATCAGGTTTTAAGTTCGAGTCATAGCGTGCACAGTCTAGTTTTTGAAAAGAAAAACCATGTGATGCCTGTTTTTAGAACTTGGAGTTTGCTAACTATGAAGACCTAAAGTTATATTTCTTGTCATACCACCAGAGCGACTACTAGGCTTATCCAATAAGTACTAGAATGGAGATATGAGGACACCATCAATTCTCTTTTTATTTACTAACCAGTAAGCTCACCCAATGATCACTGAGACGAGAGTGTTCAGACACTACCGATCACCATTTTTTTTAAGAAAAAAAAGTTAATCATTCAGTTTAATATAAGTCACTATTTAAATCACTCAAAAGTAGGCTTTTAACTAATGATCATTTTAGACTTTAAAGTTTTGACTGTATTGAATTGGTTTCTATGCGTTTTGGTGTCAAACACACGCAGAAGTTTCATGTATAGATTAGCAGTATTTGTTGAAAGTGAAGAAACGTTTTCTTCCACATAGAATTTATCTCTTGTCAATTAGATTGGTGAAATGGGTTTTTACAAAACAATGTAACCAGTTCTATATCTTTTTTTTTTAATATTGTTTTTAACCGATAAACTTGTTCTTCACAAGATGCTTGTCCTCCACCTTATGCATGAACCAACAAAATGTGTTTAAGAAAACTTCATATGAATTGGTTGAGCCTATTCTATTCCCCCAATTGAATTTCTTGACAATGGAAAAGCATAGTTGTAGACTCATGATAATCATAACCCACCATATTCATTTTCTTTATGCTTTCATCATTTTGGTGGGTTAAAGGCTTAATGCTACCG
Organism: Antiaris toxicaria; assembly: GCA_035233585.1. NCBI lineage: Eukaryota > Viridiplantae > Streptophyta > Magnoliopsida > Rosales > Moraceae > Antiaris > Antiaris toxicaria. The sequence goes on from CP141155.1 coordinate 9,448,917, forward strand.
CATTAAGGTCTCTATCAGGTTCACAATTTCCTTAGTTGACCCAAATTTCAACAATCTACAGTGGCTTTACATGAAAAATCAATTGCCTTTCTTTTTTTTTTTTTTCCAATTTCCAAGTTACCTTCATTTTTGTCAAATTTACTGTTGCAACTAACCAGAGAAGTGGTAGGCCACAGCTTAACGATGTTAATGTATGTATATAATTATATTTAGACTTTTTTTTCACTAATATATCCAAATTTATCGTAAATGATCCTTTATTATGGATCCTGACAATTTAAAGTTATTCTTAGTTGTGTCAATAAAGTCAAATATGATTCATAATGACAAAGAGATGAAAAAGATTGCACTAACAGTCCATCCTTCACAAAGGGATTGTTACTGGTTGAAGAGATTGTTGAATTTGATTATGATGTATCCTCACTTGCTCCACTTTAGATGTTGAATGGACACATATTGAAAAACAAAAGAAAAAAAAAGGAGCATCTAATTTTGTATACACCATTTTATTTATGTAAATTATATTAATAATTTTTCCATGCTGATCAAGTAATTTTACAAATTAAGAATTTTGTTTGTCATTATTTATGTTTGATGATCATAGGAATTAATAATATGCAATTTGGTATTTTGTTTGAATAAAACATGAGATTGACCGTCTGTGGGAAAAAAAACTTTAAAAATTTTTTTTACGAATAATACCATGACCATTTTAGTGGAAATGGTCGTGGTATCAAGAAACGAGTTGTGGTGTCATTGGGATACCATAAAAATTTTGAAACCCACCCTTTCTTTGTTTTCTTTTTTTCCAAAAACCCATAACGCCCCTCATTTCACTAGAAATTCTCTCTCTCTCTCCTCTTCCCTACCGCCATGTTGCCCCCCTTTCTCTTCCTTCCTCGTTTTACCACCCCGTCTTTCCTTTTTCTTTGCTTGAAGTCACGCCATCATCACATGCCTTGAAGCCACCGCCTTGCCGCCTCCCGAAGCCGTTGTCACTCCATTGCCTTCCTCCGCCACTCAAATAACTTGGTTAAGCATGAGTGTAGAGAAAATGTTTGGGTGCATGTGGTTTTTGAAAAAAAAAAAAAAAAGGTGTATTTTGGGTTGGTGTGCGTATGAATTTAGAGATAATGTATTAGTTTGTTTTATAATTTGGTTGATATTGTGCATACTAGGTGTTTGAAAAAAAAATCTTTGAATTTGATTGGTGAATGTTGTATAATGTTTTGTGAATTTTGTTTTAATATTGATTTCGCATATCAGATGTTCGATGAAATGCATGAATGTGGGCATGTATTTAAGATTTGATTGAAAAGATATTTAATTTTGAAATTTCAATTGATACAGTGTGACTGTAATTTTTGGAAAACTGTGAATATGTAATTGCTTTAATATATGATTTGGTGAACATAGGCATTAATGTGGGTATGTACTTTGGTTAACGTGATTTTTACACACAAAAAAAATGCTAAATGAGTTATGAATACATGTTGTCATTTTGGTATTTTGTTGAATGTTTGAGCCATGATTTGGTGTTATGTTTATAGTTTTTGATATATAATTCGGTGAGTTTTAATTTTGCAAACTAGGTATTTGAGAAAATACTTAAATGCAGATATATGTATATTATTTTGGTTTTTTGTTTAAGATTTAATACAATGTTAATTAATTGAATATGAGTTGATTATTTGGTTATGATTTTATGTTTTTTTTCTTTTGGTGGTAATTGATTGAAGTCTTGGTTTAGATTGATTTATAATATCTTAAGAGAGGAGTGGGAGTGTTTTAATGACCTCTAAATGTGGAAAACTATAGAGAAAGGTTGAATTTGATCTCGAATCCGATGCTAAGCAAAGAGTGACTTTAATGAAACGGGTTCCATCAAGTTTATAAAAAGGTAAAAAGAACAAAGTAGAATTTGATTCAAAAGATCAACTGATAAGGAAAATGAGTGATGAACTTATGAGTTGAATTATAGTGCTTTCTCGAGAGCATATTCCTATTTGGATAGCAGATTTATAAAAGTGGTGATTTAATCCTAAATAAATAAAGAGTTTAGACAGAAGTCATAACTTCTTTAATTTTGGATTCTAAATTTGAAAAGACAGTTATAAGATCATGTGATTTAGCTACAAAACAATTTTGACATGATTTATATGTAACTTTTATCAAGGGTTCTCTTCATGAAGAGAGTGTGTTTATTAAGCCTCCAAAAGTCATAGAAAACCACCCGCGTATAAGTGAAGATGATTGGATCAATTTCATTCAATATCGCTGTTCACCAGAATTCCAAATACTATCGACAAAGGGACGTGAATGAAAAAAGAAAAACATATACAGATCAAGGGGATGTCAAAATAGGTATAGGAAACTCGATCAAGAAAAGGTACGTGAATTACTTAATTTGTGTTTTTTCCACAATAAGTATATAAGTATAATTAGGCAATCCCAAACATTCAGATACTATGCATGGACAATCAAAGTTTGTAAGCTAGTCCCGATACTTTAGCTGGTCAGGTTTGAGATCGAATGCTGAAATGGTGGATTTAAAATGCCAACTTCAAGAGTTGCAAAAAACTATTAAGGATTTGTGTGTAAAGGAAAGTGTTGTAGTGATAGAGAAGGATGATGCTCCACCTACTGTTGACCAATGCAATAGCTCTAAGGCTAGTTACACCATTCATGAAGAACCGGGGGTGTCAGATCTATAACTCACCTAAATGCAAGTCAAGAATACAACCTTTTCCTCGATAATTCAATTAATGGTTGACATAGGCTTGTTGTAGTTAGTAGGGCATATATGGATTGTCTTGTAGCTAATACAATCCATAGGACTGCATTAGGTGAAAGGAATGTACGTGTAACAATTACTGTGCCGAAAATAAAGAGCGTACCCCTACTTATTCTAACAAAAGGTGTAGCAATCGTGAAACAAGCTGTTGGTGGGTTTATTGCCTAGTTGAAAAGCTTAATTGACCTAGACATTTTTTCGATCAAGGCCAGATAAGGTCTTAGTCACGTTCCTAACCAAGTAGTTGAGGGAAATAGATATATAAAAAAAAGAGTAGGGAAGAAAAAAAATTAAAGTCATAACCTGAGGTACAACAATAAAATGTGGTATGACTAGCTCCGTCTTTAGTGACATCCCTGTAGAGTTGAAACCATTGGCTGTTTCTGTGCAACAATTCATGCATCAAGGTAGAGAGATATAATGCCAGATACAAGAGGTTATTGTCAATACTGACATGCCTATTTATGGGATATGAGAACGTATATCATTTTAATAAATTTGAAGAAATCAGTGTAAATAGTATACTCTATACATCAGGTAATAGATCTCTTTTTATGTCGTGCTTATTTTTCCTTACTGATCTTATGTTGTTTTTTTAATAAATCATTTTGCAGTTATTTAGTAAAATATTGTGCCAAAAAGGGCCTTGATTGATAGTTTGGGTTAATTTCTCTATCTCTTATCTTACCGATTTCAAGGAGTCCAAGTAATGGTCTCAATATTAGTGAATAAGCCAATAATATTTTACATGCTCTAGAAAATACACCAAAAGGAAGACTCTATCTCATGCCCTATAATAGAAGTACACATTGAATCCTAGTAGTTATTGATCCTTGGGATGACTTTGTGATATATCGCGATCTTCTTGGAAATGAATCACTTGATGATTTTCAAAACTTAATTAAGTTGTAAGTACATTTTAGTTCAAATTACATATGATACATTCCAATTTTTTTGTTTAAATTAAAACTTACTAAATTGTTTTGCACTTTCTTGAAAAGGCACTTAATGATTGGAAGATTGTAGTTGGACTAGAGCAAATAAGGTGGCAAAGCTATAAAATAATGATCAAGACCATCAAATGTCTTCAACAAGTAATGGTGATTGCGGTTCTTTTGTGTTGGTTTATATGTGCGAAGTAATTTTGGTAGTTAATGGATTACCTAGCTTGAGACTAAGGATTTTTATACAAGTGACGATATTGATAAAGTTAGAGGAGAATGTGCATGCTTTGTTATAAACTTCATACAAGTGATGATATTGGTAAAGTTAGAGGAGAATGTGCATGCTTTGTTATAAACTTCATATGATATGAGTGAAGTTATGAGAGAATACGTAAATTTTGTAATTAATGGCCATGTTGAAAACGTACAGGATTTACCAACCATGCGAATTTTATTGTATTTTATTTTTTTTGTAAATAAACTTTCCACGACTGTTTTCAAAACAGTCACGGAAACTTTCTATGATTGTTTTCTGGAAATGGTCATGGAAAGCAAACTTCCACAACCGTTTTATAAACGATCATGGAAAGTTTTTATTTAAAAAATAAACTTCCATGATTGTCAATAAATGGTTGTGAAAAATGAAGAAACCATCGTAGAATCTTCTTGTATTCTACAACTGCAAATTCCACGACTGTTAATGAACGGTCATAAACGGTCATAGAAAGTTATATTCCATTACCGTTTTCTGAAAACGGTGTGGAAAGCAAGCTTCCACAATCTTTTTATAAATAGTCGTAAAAAGAATTATTTATTTTTTTTAATTTTCCACAATTATAAATAAAATGATCTTGGAAAATAAAAAAAAATCATGACCGCTAAAAAAGATCGTGAAATTTTCTTATAACGGTCGTGAAATCCTTATTTTCTACTAGTGGTTAGTCATTAATACAGAGCGTAAATTTTACACTTAACAATATACATAACCAACAAATTGCCCTTGCAAAATGAAAAAAATTGATAGTAACATCCTTGAGTGTTCTTCTTAATTTTCATACAACATGAAGTAATGAATAAAAGTTGAGATGTTGAGAATTAATACTTCACTCTCATCAATGCTTCGTATACATCAAGCAATCTCCCACATGTCTAATAATAAGAGTCTTAGATTAATTTGGTACGATGTGGTCCAAAAAATAAATTTTTAGCATAACTTCTTTTTCATCTCCAATTCATTCCCTCCCAGGGGAGGAACCACTCCAAGGAAGCTACCATTGAGGGCTTATGAAGGACTCGCCTATTTACTGATTTAAAAGGCTTCTCTGGAATATTTTGTAACATAACACCGTGTCATATTTAAAGTTATATATATGCATACATATGAAAATTTTCCATATTTAAACCACCCAAGATTAGATTAGATTGTTAAAGAGATTATGATACTAAGTAAATACCAACTGGAATCAATGAAAGGCGTCAGTACTATATTTGCACTAAGTAGTGGCGTTCAGTTAAACACACCACTCTTGATTGACTTAAGATCTATCTCTTACTGGTTTTCTTCTATTTGTATTATATCATATAATCATACTTTAACAAATTGATAAGTTGTTAAGTTAATATTAAGAGGCATTCACTGAAACATAAATGGTTTGATTGTTGATTTTGAGAGTTTAACATTCTTAAAATAAAAAAATGAACAAACCTATTTACCAACAATTTAAACTTTACCGATTTGTTATTATTATTTTTATCCTATCAAAGAATTGTCTATGATAAGGGGTCGTTTGGAACCCTAAAACAAAAGTCTTCAAAACACTTTTTTTAGTACTTTTTTCCATCTCATCATTTTTTTTTACTATTTATATCTTTAAAACGTTATATTAAATTCCAAATTTTAAAAATTCATAACTTTATATATATAAATCCAAACGGGATGTTTTTTTTAAATTATACAGAATTTTGAGAGAAATAAAATAATATTCATATTAATAAATTTTTTTTAAATAAATTTTTAAAATTTTATATTTTTTAACTTCAAGTAATTTTTTCTTAAACGTATTTTTTAAAATAACTTTTTTAAATAAAAAAAAATCTCTAGACAAACATTCAAACGGAGCCTTAGCTATGAGAGTCAAACAAATAGTCAAACCATTGGGGGGAGAGAAACCTAGAACATTCCTTGCTAAACGTGAGGAGGATCACACAGTAGCAAGACCCGAGATGCAGGGCCAAACACAGAGAGGACACGAGAAAGCCCTCAATCTCTATCCATCTCGCGAACAGCGGGCCGAGCCACCCCAAAAGCAACAATAAATTAGTGATATAATTCCCCACCAAAAAGAACCCACGAAAAAGCTTAAAAACTAATTATGAGAATGAAAGGAAAATAAAAAGTCAAGAATCTGCTTAAATTCTTTTTATTTTTTGTGTACCCCAGTTCACGCCTCCCTGCATTCCGAACAAGAGAATATCTTCTCGCCATTGTAGCATCGCTTTCCAAGCTTATTTTCAGGTATTACTTCATTTTACTGAAAACCCAAATGAGAAATTTTCTGTTTTTCAGGTTTCATCAAACTTTCCTTTCCTACTTCGTAGTTATCATACACATTTTTGGAGATTTATATGTGTGTGTGTGTGTATTATATATGTGAAAAAGGTACTTTATCCGAATGTTATGGTTTCATTTCTTGCAGATTTTGCAAATTGCTTTGGGGAATGGGGATTAACTCATAAAGAGAGGACCTTTTTTTGTTCTATATGTTTGGTTTGCTAGAAAATCAGTAATATTTGTACGGCAGCTTCAGAAAATCATAACCCGTATAAAAGAGCCACCTTGAATCGTTTCTCAAAACCATTCTGGGGTTTTAATAATAAGGAAGCTTTTCTTGTCAATTTTTGGAAAGTAAATTGATGGGTTTTATGTTTACCCTTTGATCTCTAAGAAAGATATTTCTATATATAATTTATATTAATATTTACCCTTTTGCTATTTTTGGTGAAATTACCAAAAAAAACCGTAGAGGGTTTTGTTTGGTTTGTCTCAGTTTCATCAATGTCTGAAAAGGGCATGCTTCCCTCAAGGTTCCATTTCTATTTGATACTCATTTCGATGTTCCTTTTAGTCTTATCTTCGGTTTTCCTTCTTCAATTCAGCAATGTTCCTTTCATACCCAAATCAGTGTTTAATCTAATTTTAGTCAATAATACCTCATTGTACTTAAACCCCAATGTTAGAGAAGAGAATGTTAAAGTTTCTTATGAGACTTCTTCACAAGTTGAACCACCTTGTCCGTTTTCCAATTCGACAAACAGGACAACCTCTTTGAGAAGGCAGAAAACGGTGGCCTGTGACTCAGCTCGGGCGCGCTTGAGAGTGTACATGTATGACTTGCCTCCGGAATTTCACTTCGGGTTATTGGGTTGGAAGGGGAAGAGGAATCAAACATGGCCAAGTGTGGAGGACCCAAAACGTATCCCGGTGTATCCCGGTGGGTTAAATTTGCAGCACAGTATTGAGTATTGGCTCACTCTTGATCTTCTGTCATCGAACATTCCTAAAATCTCCAGGCCTTGCACTGCAACCAGGGTGAAGAATTCGAGCCAAGCGGATGTTATTTTTGTGCCCTTTTTTGCATCTTTGAGTTATAACCGGCATTCTAAGCTTCATGGGAAGGAGAAAGTTAGTGTAAACAAGAGGTTGCAGGAACAATTGGTGCAGTTTTTAACAAGCCGCGAGGAGTGGAAAAGGCAGAATGGTAAAAACCATGTAGTAGTTGCTCACCATCCGAATAGCATGTTGGATGCAAGAAGAAAGTTGGGTTCTGCTATGTTTGTTCTTGCGGATTTTGGACGATACCCGGTTGAAATTGCAAATCTTGATAAGGATATAATTGCTCCTTACAGGCATCTAGTAAAGACTGTTCCCAGCAATCAATCAGCCTCGTTTCTGGAACGTCCTATATTGGCTTACTTCAAGGGAGCAATATACAGGAAAGATGTGAGTCCTTTGATTTTCTCTTCCATTATAAATTTTCAAGTGAATTTATCTCAATGCACTATAAATCCAAATACAAGTCTTTATCTTTACAAATACAATTTTGTTGCACGGCCGTGGTTCAATAGATAGTTTACGACTGATAATTTACATAACAAGCAAGGGGAAGTAGCGACCTTATTGGTGAGAATGCAGTAGTTGTCTTGTTCCTAGTGATGATTACAAGTGTCAGTTAATCCTGATTAAAAACCATTAATTTAGTTTGCTTGAATATCGCCAATACAAATGCCAATGGCCATGCTAATGCTACATTTGAATGACACCATATGTGTTGTGTTGTTTATTTTATACTTTAATTTGTAACGTTATCTTAAATAGTTTATCTACGATATACTTTGATGTCAAATTTAGCACCAAATGTAGCATAGCTGAGCTTGACATTAACTATAGCATTTCATAGGAGATGCTCTTTGTACTCAAATGCCGAATTTTGGCATTTAGATAGAGATTTGGCATTGCAATAGTGCTGCTCTTACAACCTGTGAAAATTTAATATGGGAATGAAATTTGAGCTGGGTGAGGAAACAAAGGCAATTCGATTTAGTAGCTTCCTTGAAACTAGAATGTAGAACGGGCATAGGGACTGGTTAAAGAATTCTACATGTAATATTATATATTGAATAGGCTTCTTCTCTTTCTGTAATTATAATTGCAAGAGTTCCCCATGCTAATTTTCCTGTAGTTTTTGACGTCTTATGATTTCATTTTTGCTGGAGTTTCATTAGTTAAAAGCTGCTCTTTGCGGCCTTCTTTGCTTTATTCACCATATCAATTTGTTGACAATGTGCTAAAATACGAATGACGTCCACTAAAAGAACTAAGTTTTACAATTGCATTGATTTTCAGGATGGAGTGATTCGCCAAGAACTATTTTATCTTCTCAAAGATGAGAAAGACGTACACTTCAGTTTTGGTAGCATTCGAGGGAATGGTATCAGCCAGGCAGGCCAGGGAATGGCCTCCTCAAAGTTTTGTCTGCATATAGCTGGCGACACCCCTTCTTCGAACAGGCTATTCGATGCCATTGCCAGTCACTGTGTTCCTGTTATAATTAGCGATGACATCGAGCTACCATTTGAGGACGTCTTGGACTACTCACAGTTTTGCATATTTGTTTCTGCCCCCGATGCTATTCAAAAAGGATACCTACTGAATCTTCTTCGAGGAATCAAGCAAGACAAGTGGACCCAGATGTGGGAAAGGTTAAAAGAAATCACGCATCTGTTTGAGTATCAGTATCCGTCCAGGTCTGGTGATGCTGTAGAGATGATTTGGGAGGCGGTTTCCCGTAAGATTTCTTCCATACGGTTCAATCATAACCGGAACAACAGATACAACAGATCTAGGCTCAGAACAGAAGTATGATCACCAGGTCGAAAGATCATGAAGCATTTTGGCAGAAGGTGGGCATATCAGAGAGAAGATACAAGCCAAGTTGAAGACCTAAACTTGAATAGCTTTCCTATCATTTATTTTTTTCTCTTTTTTAGCTTTTGGTTTCTCTACCTTTAAGGTCTTTTTTTTTTTTTTCATTTATGTCTGCTTATTTTAGTTGATATTGAAATTGGGTAAACGACGGTTAAAGCCAAAAGCAACACAGAATTTGAACACTTTTTAAGGGAAATATTTGTATGAACAAGCAAAGCCGATCAAGCTAGTGACAATTAGATAACAACAGAAGATGGGAAAACAGACATGACACAGGGAAAACAGGTTCTGGGTATAAAGATAGAACAGTAAAGAAGACGATATTTTCTTTCTTGAAGGGGAAGAAAAAAAAAGTCCAAAAAGAACTATAATTTGTGTGTGAAGATTAGCTTCATCACGCTCAAAAGTATGCAGCTATTGGTTAGGACCTAAAAGTTTATACAATGTATATATTGATGAAGCAGGCTCACAGATGGATTTTTCCCTTCAGCTCAACAAAAACCTTTAACTAATAAAAAAGAAAAAGGAAAAAACAAACGAAAACTATATATAATTCTAACCAACTCCGTTTTTAAAGAAACAATCAGGAAGCAGGGAAATGCCATGCCTCCTTCATAGTCTTTTCTTCCCTTCATAGCAAATTGGCATTACATACGTCAGCACCTGTTGTGAATGGGATCCGACCCTCTCCGAACTCTCCGCTTGTTCGATTGGTTTGGATCGAATGTCACCGAAGGCGCGGGTGCCAAGTCAAGCTTTATTTGCATATCCCCAAGAGAAACAGACTTGAAGATGTGCAGATCCGCAAGAAATGGTGGGAACTTGGCTTTGTCCCATCTGAGGGCCAAATCTTTGCTTCTCAGTGCAGACACATTTTGTGGGTGAAGAACCAGAACCACCCCAACACAGGAAAGAAGAAAAACAAGGGAAACCCTATAAGCCAAAAGGCCCATTCTTTGGTTTTCTTGGACAAAATCAAGAACAAACTCTAATGTTTTTTCAAGCAATGATGAGAGAAATGAGTGTGTGTTTTTTGTTTTGTTTGAGGACTTTGTTTTCCATTCATTCCTGTGAGAACAAGCCAAGGAAATGTCTTTTATGGGATTTGGAAGGCGAAAAGCATAAAACATTAAAGGTAGGCCCAACAAAGAAAAGAAAACATTGTAGGGAAGTTTTAGATTCACCTCAATCATAAGCCTTCTGCCATGGAAGCAATGTAAGGCTGTTTTAGAAGACTCTCTCTCTCTCTGACAGGTTTGAATATAAAGTTGTTTGGAACACTGTTTTAGAAGATACTTGGCTTCACAAGCCAAGTATCTTTTTGGTTTGGTTTGCCCCACGTATCCCCATCATTTGCCTAGGCCTCTTTTTTATCAAATAAAGACCAATCCCTGCCACCTCAGATCCCTTATTGACGTGTAAACTTGTCACATTCTAAATATATTGAAACCTTTATTATCTCGATCTTTCTGTCTTTTAAATTATCCCTTCATTCCTTAATTTAACAATCTAATAACATAAATAAAAGCTAAATACTAAAAATATTTAAATTTTTCACTTAGGCGTCAAGATTTAATTAGAGAGATAATCATAAAGACATGAAAATATGACAATAAATCTACAATCGGGATGCCACCTATAGTAAATACCACTACAAATAAAATGTGAGTCACATTTATATTAATGGATTATGCTTAATATCATCATTGCCCCAAAAACGTTGTTCTATCCTCAATAACTTATGCTGATTGCCTTTTTGGTTGTGGCACTCTGCAGAATCTAGATAGCTCCTTGTGCTCTCCTCATGTTAAAGAAGAAAACCGCTATAAAAATCTTGTTTTCTATGTTATCTAGAAGTTTTGTAATGTGAACGTATATATACCATATATATAATTACCTCCATGCCATGGTGTTACTCGTAGTGAAAGTGAATGATATCAGAACAATATTTGTGATTTTTTTTTTTTGGATAGAATATCAGTATTTGTGATTAAGCATTTAAGAGGTGTAAAACGGACACGAGTTGTTTGGAAGAAAGAAGCATTGGATGACTATAATTGATTGTCTTTTTGTTGCAAGAAATAATAAAAACAATTCAGGAACGGAGTTAAAAATTTATTCAGATGCTCCAATTTAAGTTGATTTAAAATACTCAAAACTTAAATTAATTTAAAATAGAAAACTAAAATTGTTAAATGGAAAAATAACAATATTTTAAAGAATTCTAATGAAACTACTAGAGTACACCTGATTAAAACAATAGTAGTCACTAGATGGTAACTTTATTGTTATTTTTTGGTTTGATAGCAATTGTAGAAGAAGAGCCGTTACAAGTAGTGAGTTGGATGAAGGGTGAGGAACAAACTAGTAGGTAACCCTTCAAAGTAGGAGAAAACCAAAAACAAAAAAAAACAAAAAAAAACAAATCAGTAGCTTTATGCACAAACTCCTGCTTTAAGCAAGATAACTTTAGAATTCCAAGCTCTTCTCTCCATGCACCAAAAAATAAAAAATAAAAATAAAAATAAAAACCAATCTTGGTTTCTTGTGCTAAATGGAATTCCTTTATGCTTTTCTTTGCTCTCGTTGGATTTTGCTCAGCTCTTGAACCCCTTGTTCAAATTTTCAAAGCAAACCCATTTTAGCCCTCTATTGTTTTATGTCATATCTATTTGTATTATATACACATATATATATAGGCATAATTTTGATTTCTCGATTAGCCAAGAAAGACCTTCTTTCTTCCTCCTCTCAAATCTCCACCTTACCCTTCCCCACTTTTTTTGGGGGGTTAATTTCATTTTTCAATTTGAACGAGAAAAAATGTGTGTGTGTGTATAAATATATAAATATATATATGTATATGTATCTGTATATGTATATGTAATTGTAAGTTGGATTTGAGATGATGAAAGGCAAGTCCAAGGGAAGAAGGGGACTAGTCATGGTCCAAGGGGGGGAAAATATAAAACCCAAACTTAGATACTGTCATGAGTGGGGGACTTCGCTTTAATTTGTAGCTGTATTAAAGCAAAAAAGAAATGAAGGGACTGTTACTTTCCCAACATCATCCTTCACCATCACATTTTACTTTAACAGCTATAACCATTGGCCTTCTTGAATTTTGGTTTCTTATATTTGTGTGTGTGCGTGTGTTTGTGTATGAATCTATGTATACATATATATATATATATAAGCACACAGAGTGTCTATCTTCTACTACTAGTTCTTATGATTTTGCTGCTGGGTTGTTATGATTTTGAACAGGTCTTATCATGGACTTCAAGAAAAGCACATGCTGAAATGCCAGGACTGAATTTTGTCCTCTACAAAAGTATCTTCTTGAATAAACATGACAAAAGACATGGTTCAACCTTAGCTCCAAAAAAAAAAAAGAGAAAGCAGCTAAAGATTGCAAAAACAGAAAGAGCTAACTTATCAGGTAACGTTATCCTTACTCCCCTAATAGTGCCTTTTTTTTTTTTTTTTTTTTGGTTTTTGAGTATTTGCTAATTTCAGTTCCCAAAAAAAGCCTAACATTGAGTAACTAATCCCAAAACTGGCATGTTACCAGCTCGATGACTTTCTTCCCAGTTGGTCCAACGGGTCCACCAATAGATATAATTTTCACTAGAAAATAGTAAAAGATATTTTCTTTTATATAACTAATCTAATTTATAATTTTTAAATAACTTAATATAACTATCAGTTGATTTTAATATAATATTTTTTATATTACATATCCATTAAATGAATAATTTTAAAAAAGTATCATATTATTTATAAATTTACATAAAAAAAATACATACAAATCAATTAGCATTTATATTTATTTTTTATATATACATGTCTATATGTTTACGTATCTATCTATTTTTGTAAATAAGTATCAATACTTGATTGGCATCATTCAACGGAATGACCACAAGTACATCAAGTCCTTGGCCTTTTTGCAACTTATTCCAATGACAACAACATTAAAGGGAATAGCAATCATTTGTACCTTATCATTTGTTAATGTTGAGATACAAAAGAGACCCAAGTGGGGACTGGCTTTTTGTTCAAAATTAACTGCAAAGTTGGATAAGATGTCTTATTAATTGTGTTTCAACACATTTGTATGATCTGGATATCCCATAGATGGACAAGCTTGTGGAGAAAATGTTGGACAATCAAGGAACAAAGCTCCAAAGTTTCAGCAAATTTTTTTTGGTTAGTTCAAGAGTATTCACAGACAATACTTAAAAGCAATAAAAATATGAGTTGCCTGTATCAAACGACCATTGTGAGAGAGAAAGTGACAGTCAAGAAAATGAGTTAGGTAATAATCACGTTATGCACCATCATTTAATAGACTTAGACGAGTCGTCGAAGGACTGAAAATTTTGGTTAAACAACTTGATGTAATGCAATTGATTAGACGTCAAATGGAACACTAAATAAAGACATGAGATGTAGGCTCCTAAAGATTCAAAGCCCTAATGCCAAGTAACTGACTCCTTTGTGATGCTCAACATAATCTGGTGGATTGTCAAGGCTTATGTAAGATTCAGGACCAATTTTGAGTCCCGTTTGTGGTCCAATTGCTTTTGCGGTGTTGACATACTTTGCAAAATAATAAGAATTAAACTCATATGACTCTTTTTTTTCCTTTTATATCTTTTAATTAAGAATTAAACTCATACTTGTTATTTAAAAGTTTCAATTAAATTAAAAATATCATACCACATCAATATCAATAAAAATACTATGTTAATTGTTAAATATATATCATGATATTATTAGAAAATTACAGAAAAAGACACAAACAAAGAGATATATGAGCCAAATCCAAATTAAAATAATGATTATACCAATTTCTAACCTTTAACAATAACTCTAAGTAGCAAACTTGGGAAATTTGTATTCTCAAACTTTTTTATCATTTGTAATATAGTGGGGCGTTTAGGGGGCCAAAAAAAATGTGTCCAAAACAATTTTTTTCCATTTTATCACTATTTTTTACTACTTATACCTTTAAAACGTTACAATAAAGTTCAAACTTTAAAAATCCATAATTTTACATATACAAATTTAAATAAAATTATTTTTTTTTAAATTATAAAGAATTTCGAAAGAAACGGAATAATATCTCTATTGATATTTTTTTCTAAAAGTTTTTTAAAATTTTTCATGTTTTCACTTCTAATAATTTATTTTTCCCAAACATATTTTTGAAAATAATTTTTTTCCAACCCAAAAATATATCTCTAAAAATACAACCAAACGGGTCCAAATTGACATTCTTGACATAGATATTGATCAATAATCAAAAATTAGAATCTCAAATGTCCAAATTTAAAAATGACCAACTTGTTGACCAACGAAAAATTTGGAGTGCATTAAAAAATGGAACATTCCATGCATTAATCGACGTCGGGTTGCTATCAAATCACAATTGCAATATATTTTAAGCGTAGGATCATATTGGCCGAAATTGAAAGTTGGGGGTTTAAGTTAGCATACAACGATAAATTGAGAGTACACCGACACCAAAATGAAAAATAAATAAATAAATAAATTTGCAACTTAAACTACCATGAATAGGAATAATGCAAATTGGCGCTTGAACACAAGCAGAAAGCATTTATACTAATATAAAGAGCTAGAGATAATTTGCATATTGCATATTCAAATGTTGAGTCAAAAAAGAAAACCAACCCTTTAAAAAAATAAAATAAAATAAAATAAAATAAAAAGCATACTTCAGTTAATAAGTCACTGAAAAATGGTATATTTGACAGCAATATATGAACATCAAATGTGCTTACAAATATAATTTGCCAATAATATTATACTTAATTATAAAATACAGAATTCAAATCTCTCATTCGAGTTTAAAAAAAATACTTGAGCATCAAGGATTTTGTACTCCAATAATATTGAAAAAGAAAAGAATACATATCAGCACAATTACGTTAATCTTTGTAGAACATCATTTCCGTATTAAATTTCTCATGCAGCATAACAGCAGCCATAAGAATCATCATTATGCACAAAAGCACCCAAAAAAGGACAAAGTAAAAAGAAAAAAATATTTTAAGTTTGAATAATCTGATAAAAATACAACATCAGAAACCTGATTCCTTTGTTCTAAATTTAGTAGCATTAAAAGATAAACAATAGGCTGGAATTTTCCAAGCGCGGTTCCATCATTTCCGCCAACCAGAGCAATGGAAAGACTCATTGAAGTGGCTCTTAATGGGGAGTCACGGCAGGGCAGGGAGCAATTCTGAACTGCAGGCCTCGATGCTGCCCTGCCTGCAGCATAAATGCGACTTCAGTTGCAGCGAGTGCAGTGGCCTCCTGATCCCACGTGAAAAATATGCAATGCTAATTAATTAAAGATTAAACAGATTTAAGAAAATCTATGTTAACAGGTGAAGATCTACTACTTAGAGATGTAAAAGGTTCCATTTGGCTTTAGATATCCAGAGTAGTATCACCCGAAATCATGCCATAGATGACCAAACTTCATTCCTCCAAAACAAGAAGAACCCGGCACTAACCTGTCTTTGGCGTCGACGCTGCAATATACTGATGGCCCAAGCCATAATGTAGCATGGGAGAAGAAATCCAGCAGCCCGTAGCAAGAAAAGCTGTTAAAAGCATTCAGCCATGTAGCTAAATACTCAAGTCTACAAAGACATAAAATGTCGCAAGACAAATCCATCGATATCTAACTCACAGAGAAAAAGGTGGAAACATCATCGTCTGTGTCAGAATTAGGAAGGGCTAAAGCATGCCTCAAGAATAGAAGACCCATCAACTGTCAAAAGATAAGAAAAAAAATTAGTAAAGACTATATTTTCTCATACAACAAAGAGTAGTAGACAGGCAAGAAAACATGTTGCAGAGACAAAAATTTGGAAGCAAAGTAAGCAAACGAGGTATGGTGATATTTAGTAGTGACTCCGTTCAGAAGGACCATGTGTATGGGGCTCAAAAGAAATGTAAAGCCAACCCATCCCAACCAAAAAAAAGAAAAGGGAAAGTAAGTGTCATGATAGAATTAAAAAAACACAGACCATCATATAAAATATCACAATATAATTCCCGACTAAGCAAAATAGCAATTGTTGAATCTCACAATTAGAGCAGCCGAGCGGCAAAAAGCCACTCCTCCAGCATTTGTATCTGTATACTCATCATATTCAGCCTCCAGAAAATGGCGTTCTGCTGCTGCCACTGCCAACAGTCGAGGGTCATGCAAATCTATAGGGGCACCAGAAATTGCCCAACCCCCACTATAACAGCACAAATGATAGTACATCATTGATAAGCATCTAATCTACAATGTTTTCAAAATAGAGATACAATTTGCAAAGCAATGATTTTGAGACATGAAAGAGGAATGGAATCTGTTTTAGACTTTCAATACACAACTAAAGAAACATAAGAAGTTAGAGTACATCTGTCACATATAAGCTTATCATGATCCACAGACTAAATTAAGACCAAGACTTGACAAGGAGATAAGCACCTATAAATCTCAACTTGCCTGATGTCAATTGTAGTATCTTCAGAGTGAGGGGGAGGTGGTGGGGCAGTATAACCAGGCTGGTAAGACTGTCGAGAAACCAAATTTTTATGAAAAACCAGATCAATCTTGCAGCTTACAGGGGGGAAAAGGTTAGAATGTAGAAAGTATGCAAGTATATTTGAATCCACACTTTCTTTTTTTTTTTTTTTTTTTATGTAAAAGGAAAAAGAAAATGCAAAAGACATGGGACAGGAGAGCTCAGACCTTGCTCATCCCATATTTAAGCCATGACATTGTTTTCCCCATAGTGTAAATCTCTCTTCAAAAATAAAATTCCCTCGTGTTTTTTGTTAGAGTTTGTCTTGCTCTTGAGAGAGAGAGTGAGAGAGCAAAAAAGTGATATTCTAATATAGAGAGAGAGAGAGAGAGAGAGCAATATCCAGTGCATGATGCTGGTCTAGTTTCCAATCATTGCAACAATATCCTTGCTCACAAGGCATAAACTTATATAAAGGTTCACCAAGGTATCAAATATGGAAATGATTCAAGCAAATTCATTACTCATCAGAGATTATGAAGGCGAGCATTTCAGATGCTAAGGATTTGGCAACTTACCTGGTTGCAAATTTCACAAGTAATGTCTCTTTTCTCATTGCACCATCGCTGGACACATTTCCTATGAGCAAACTAAATTCGAAGTGGGTGGAAATTTTGTTATTATCTATATGATATGAAGTGGGAATTGATGCTGCTTGTGTAAATAAAAACGATTAGCTCAACCTCAAAATCTACAGTTATTTCTTCTAGGATAAATTAAAACCAAGGAATAAAATATCCATTGCATACTTTATAGCCTTCAGTGCTAGAAAGAAATGAAACCTCGTTATGCAAGAATAATGTCCGAGGGAGGAAAAACTAAAAAGCAACAAAATATATGTTGAAACACTGGAATATACTGATTTATGTAGAATGGAAATGGTTTTGTGACCTCAAAAGCATGTCCCTTCAACAAATTTTTTATCCAATGAAAGGAACAAAAAGAGAGAGACTAAAATGCACGATCCTTCCATTTATAACAAAAACTAATTTGAATGATACCTTTAAGCTACCACTACAAGCACAAGGGACCTCTAGATTTTTAAGGGTATCCTCTTCCTGACAAATGCGACATTCTGCCATCTGAATCAGTGGCTCTTCTTCTTCTTCTTCTTCGGGCATACCATGCTCTTCCACTCCCTCAACATTGATGACACAAGCAGGCACCTCAGTGGTTTTCTGAGAACACAAACTTCCCGAGGACGATCCTGAAGAATCACTCCCTTGCATTGACTCCAAAATTTGAGCTGTTATGAGATGGTCACCACACAAGATAAGCTGATCACCCATGATTGCTCAAATCAAAGCTCCTGATCAACGAATACAACAAGCATGTCATTAAACTTCAAGTAACGTTATATGACATTTTGCACAATGGACTTATTTTAGTTACTTCAAATGCAAGAGACAAGTTCGAAAATCTTAGTTATTTCATGAGCTAAATCCAACATAGGAAAGACAGAAGACCCACTACGTCGAAACTCAGCGAAATTATTTCGCACCCAAGAAAATACCAAAAATCTTAGGAAGCAAAGTAAGGTTTGGAATTTCTACAACAGGTTAAAAAAATCACATTCAAAAAGCTTTAGATTTCATTTCTCTTCCCTTTTCTTTCTTTCTTTTTTTTTTTTTTTCAAAACAAAATAAATCCTAAACTATAGCTAGAAAAAAGAACATTCTAACAAAACAAGGAGATAAAAATAAAATCCCTAAATAATATTTTTTTAGTTCTTATTTGAATGCTGATAATAGAGAAAACGAAAAATAAAACATCAAAATTCCATATTTCAGCTTGAAGTTTGTCCTTAAAAAAATAAAAATAAAAAGTTTGTACTATTCAAGGTCAAGACTTTGTACTACTACTGCTCAAGCCAGACATAAACGGCTTGGTTGGCAGGCTCAACAGAGTTCAGTTTTCCTCCATTTTCCGTCATTTTCTCAGCTATCAAACAAAAACAAACGAGGTCAGACCATCCAACTCTTGCACAAATTCCCAAAATTTACACGGTGCGAACCTCACAAGCCTGTTACCAGTAAATTCCTATCCAATATATATATATACACATATACATACACACGATCCAATAGCCAATGCAAAACCCTATCCCATAGATATTATTTACAAAAAAACCACACACACAAACACATTTCGAATTCTGAAAAATTACACTGCACCAAGAGCAAAAAACAGAAGAAACAAAACGAAATTACTTCTAAAAAGAAAAAGAAAAAAAAAAGAAGAGAAATTGGAAGCAAAAACTACCTGAGAAATTATGATTTTTGGAAACACTGCTTGACATTTTTGGATTTGAGAGAAGATTTTCAGATTATTCATTTGTATTATATTTTAAGACTCAGATGACACCAAAAATAATGAATCTGGACAAATTCCAGATTCGGGTTTAAAAAGCTTTAAGGCTCGGTAACGTCCGTCCTAGCCAACCTCAATTTTACGCCTTATTTTCGTTTTATTATTATTTTCGTCCAAACAGGGTTCGTTTGGTGAACGTATTACATTTGTATTGCGTTTGAATGTAATGTATTGAATGTAATTTATATTTGAAGGAAAAGCATTAGCATTACATTTGAATGCAATGTGTATTTGGGGAAAAAATATTTGAATTGTATTTTAATAATAAATATGTGATGTGATGGGTAAAAGTAGAGAGAAAAAAAAAAGAGGGAGAGAGAACATGTGATGTAATTAATAAAAGTAATAGAAAAAGTGAAATAATAAATAATAATTGTGTTAGATTTAAAATGTGATGTGATTGGTATTTGAATGAAATGTTTTTGTATTTGGGGGAAAATTACATTGCATTTAAATGCAATACTAAAAAAATTTGTGTCCAAACGCCCAATAAAAATCATTTATTTTTTTTATAATTTTTCAAAAAACTCTTATTTTTGCTTTTTTAATTTCGAAATAATCCGATTTATCATTTTCATTGTAATTTCAGCAAAAAAAAAAAAGGATAAAAAAGAATGAGTTAAATGTACAGTTATGTGGTCTTTTTTTGTTTTTTTTTATTTTACAAATTATAAAATAATAGGTTTAGTAAATTAATACTCTTATTTTTCAATCTGTTTTTCATCAAAATTCTAATAAAGGAGTTAAATAAGACAAATTTAAAATTTAAAAAATAAAGTGAAAATTTTTAAAATTCAATATATAAAATGAAATTAATCAAGTTTAGTATGAACTATAATGATACCTTATACATTTTATATATTTTACTTATATTACAGAGACCCCTTTAATTAAAACACTTCACATCAACATCCTAACTTTTTAGAATAATTATAAAAATACTCTATTTGTTAGTCAACTTTTACAAAAATTTGTAGTTTAGCCGTTAAGTTTTGTTTTAATATCAAAACTATCCTTCCATTCAATTTAAAACATTTCCAACTACATATGAGCAGGGAAAATTATTTTGTCCTTATTTTAATTATAAGCAGCAAGGTTAAATGATTATTACTCATTGTGATTATATTTTACACTCAAATTATTTAAAAAATATTTATTTTGATTATCTTTTTCCTTAAAGCTCTTTTAATTCTCAAAAATAGATATCAAATTAACGTAAGAAACTCTCCATATTCTAAAAACTAAATTTCACAAATTATAAAAGTAAATAAATTGAAATTTAATAAATTTAATCTCTCTTTAGTAATTTATCTTCCATAAATTTAAATTGCCAACTAAACTAATTCATTTTCTAAAAAAAATAAAAGCTAAACTGATTCCTTATTTGAGAAACAATTTTTATAGCAAAACGGACATGTCCACTATGAAAATTAAATTTAAAAAAAAAAAACTAGTTATATATTCCAAGTCCAAATATTAAAATTACCATTTCAAAAGAATAAACATTAATATTAAAAATCACATTTTCAAATGAAAAGCCATTATCCACCAAATCAAAACTCAAAAGTCCAGTATCATCCTAATGAAAAAAAAAAAAAGGGGGGTGTCATAGTAATGAGGAAGGATTTGCTATGGTTACGCTGGATATGGAGATGGTATAGACTTGCTACAAGATGGAGGCGGCTCGGGGCTCAAGCAGAAAGTGGGGCCGATTGGGATCTCATGGCAAGGGTGGAGGATTCGCGGTTGGACTCAATGGGTGACGTGGTGCTGTGCGGTGGGCTCATCTGAAAATGATTGTGGCTGGACTCATCCCAAAAGAATAGTTATTCAAAATGGAATCGACTATGAAAGCGATAGTCATATCATATCATTTAGTCAACGTATTATGTTTTAATTATATTTGAATATAATTTATTTTTAAGTATTGTATTTGATTAAAAAATATTTATTTTATATTTAAATAAAATATATGTTTAAATAAAAAAGTATTTAAATTATATTTTAAAGTTAAAAAGTTGATTTGATTGATAAAAGTAGAGATAAAAAATTAGAGTTGAAAAGTTAATATGATTGTTTTAAAAAATAAATAAATAGTAATTATTTTTCGTAACATTGTTAAAAAGGATTATATTTGAATATAAAACTTTGTGTTTGGTATAAAATTATATTGTGTTTGAATATGATTAAAAATGTAAAACTTTTACCAAAGACACATAAAAATACATTTGAGTTGTTTGAGTATTTTAGTCATTTTATATTAAAATTTGACCAAACTAGTGTGAAGGTGATGTAGATGTGATATTTTTTAAGTAAAATATAGTTCTTCCTACAGTTTAAAGAAACATATATTAAAAAAAAAACGTTCATTTGTTATGAAGGAAGAAAAAATAAAAGGGAAAAATGAAAATGTATTTTTGTAAGTGGGATTTAATGGCAACGGACGTTAATGGAGAAAAGAATCTGATGTGGCCCCCTTTACCAACCATTTCCTTTAATACAGTTAGTTGGCTAGCTTCCATCCAATTGCCTCGTGCCAAGTCAAAAAAAGGAATCTTGCCCCTCTTGCTATTGATTTTGTATTGGAATATATTAAAAGGGTAAGTTTGACGCTGAATTATATTTATACTGTATTTCATTTAAATATTATATTTAAATATTAATTATATTATTATATATATTTAATATAATTATTATTTTTATTATTTTTATTAATTATATCACATATTTTTTATATTATTAATCACATTATATATTTAATATTTAAATATAATTTAAATACTATTTATCTAAATAAATATTACATATAAAAATATATATTTTTTATCTAAACACATATAATATTTTATGTATTACATTTAATTACATTATTAATATAATATATTATCTAAATACTCTTTACTAGTGGCTTTATTAACATACTCCTTTTTATTCTATATAGTCCTTTATAAATTAAAAA
The DNA here is from genome assembly GCA_035233585.1 of Antiaris toxicaria. Classification (NCBI taxonomy): domain Eukaryota; kingdom Viridiplantae; phylum Streptophyta; class Magnoliopsida; order Rosales; family Moraceae; genus Antiaris; species Antiaris toxicaria. The sequence continues at coordinate 9,471,088 of CP141155.1, forward strand.
AAAAACCCTCAAACAAAATAATTTAAAGGGACAACAATAATATATTTAATTATATAAATAAAACTTTATCATAAAAAAAGAAATTAATTATATTCTTTTTTTTTCCTTTCTACGTATATCTATATATTAAATTCATAAATAAATATCTTATAATTATTATTATTTTGAAACTTATAATAAAAGCTATAATTTTCACAATAATTTTTATTCTTCAATGAGAAACTTAAAAAATTTTGAGATATATTAAATATTGTGATTATTTTTTATTGTACACTTTTTACATTGTAGTTTTTTTTTGTTTTCTTTTATGTATTGTTCGTTGGCATTTTTTCTTTTTTTCTTTTTTTCTTTATTCTTTACGGTTGTTATGTTTTTATTCTTTTATTATGTATATATATCATTGTTTTTTTTATTATATATATAGATATATGAATATGTTATAAGTTGTTTGTTTTTTTTTTAAGTTTTTTTCCTTGTAAAATTATGATTTTAATCTATTATATATATATATATGAATAGGTTACGCTGTTTTTCATTTTTTCTGTTTAAAGCTTTTTTTTCTTGTAAAATTTTTAATTTAACCTATAATAAAACATCAAAATTAAAAAAAAAGGGTGTGAATAGAAATTTAGAATCATATTGTATTTTTAGTTTTTAAGTAAGTAGGAGTAATTTAAAAAATGAAAAGGGAGTGTATTAAGCAAATTTAATTATTTTAAATTTAGGAGATGGTGTGTTTAAAATGGGATGTGAAGAGTCAAAAGAGTGTGCTAATAAAATCAATCATATATTTCTCTGTCCTTTTTTATGATTCCTACTATGAAAAGGGGGATTTTTTTTTTATGATAAAAACTACACACGTTAACATGAACTAAAATTTATGCCTTTTTTGTTAACTCTTCAATGGTCTAATTTATGAATTAAAATAACTTTGTATTGTGTATTATAAGTTTTTAATGTTAACACTTATAAATAAGATAGTTGAAGAGTTAATCTAATTTTTAAAAACATAATTCTTACTGAAGAACAATTTTTACCGTGGAAACTCATTTTTGTTTTTTTTTTTTTCTTTAATGGATAGATTTAGAAATATATCATATAACCACATCGTGTCCTCTATTATAATTTTATGAAATTTGATGAAATTCGGTGGTTAAGAATTGCATTCTGGTCAAAGATACTTTTGCAATGCTACCAAGGAATTTTCTCAGTTTTTCATGATAGTCTTTTCTACATATTACGTTGATAGGGTAATATTTAATCAAAATAGGGAATTTTCCAATCCTCTTTAATATAAATGTATTTTGATCTTTTATGCACAACTGTTCTTCATGTTTATTTCCCTTTAAATTTTCTTTAAATCCCTTTTCTACAGGGAGCCGCGAAAATAGAATAGGAAGAGAAAAAATAAATAGGAGTTTGTGTTAAATTGCCAATAAATTGCAAATTAGCGCACTAAGTCAAAAAAAAAAATTTTCATTGCTTGACTTTGACTCTTCATTCTTACCCAATAACAAAAAAAATATCACTTACATAGTTTTAGATGAGGGGTACCAAATCCATAACACAGTAAGTCTTTGTTGGATAATGAAGTGAAAATGGAGCTTGCTTCATCAAAATGTCAAGTTTGGATTAAAGGGTTTGATGGTTGGTGGCTTGGTAGATCTAATCTATGATTAAAAGGGCATGACTAAGTTGAGTACTTATTTGGAGATGATCATTGTTTCTTCTATACCTAACTAAATTATAAGCAAATCTGTCATTGTCAAAATAATGCAGATATATCTTCAATGTTTGGTATATAGATTTTTAGTTGTATATATATCGTTGCTATGCTCCTAGCTTTGTGACCCGTTCTTGGAAGAAACATTAATTTGCTAGTGGTTGAGGACATTTGAGCACAAACCCAACTTTAATTTAAAACCATATAGTCCTACTATTGCATTATAATTTGACTCGGTTAGTTGGTTCTTGGCTAACAATAACGAGATGTCATTTTGTAACTAAATCCCTATGAAAGGATAGTGCACGTCCGAATGCAAGTGTGTTTTTCTTCTTGATTAAACGACAGCCATTGACACGATATAATGCTGTTAATATTCATAATTTGGTGATAAATTGAGGATTTGAATTTAGAATAAAACGTTACAACAAAATTATATAAATCTTCTAGTTATTAAGAAATATTTTATGCAGTGTTATTGATATTCCAAATTAATGTTAGGTTTATAAAAAAATTAATACAAACATAAATAAGGATGATATTCTTACTCATAGATACAGATACATGCAGGTCCTGACCGTAAACCTCCCCGCCGCCACCCTATATACCCATCTTGATCTATAGTCTTATATAAAAAAAATACACACACATATAGATGTTAAAAGTTTAAATTATTGGAGCTTAGATTTGCATTTAAGATTTTAGTGTTTTTTTTTTATGCATTAAGATTTTAGTTTTATATTTAGATAGATTAATTGTTATGCTCATAAATTTTATAAAAAATTTAATAGAATTTTCTTTGAATTTTTTTTTTTAAACCTTAAGGGATAAATGGTTAGAATATGAATACAACACGTGGGGATTCCCCATTGCTGCTTTTATCTTAAAGTTGGTAAGTATGGAAGCTGGTATAAGAGGTAAAAAAGGAATAGATTATGAGAGTGGGGAAAGCCTCCTCGCCCAATTCCCATTAAAGTTAACCACCTCAAATAAAACAGTATTTCTACAAATAGGGTAAAAATAAAATTCTTACTATAAGTTTTGCAAAAGGAAAAATTGAATGATAAAGTAATCCTATCAAATCAAAAACCAAAGTACTCAAAAAAAAAAAAAAAAAAAGGGGTCCTCAGCATGCAGACTAAGTTTATTAGGGCACATTCAAGGGCGGAAGGAGGTGGGGACAGGGGGCATATACCCCCTAAAATTTTGAGAAATTTTATTTTAATCTCAAATTTTTTATAATTTTCTCCAAAGATAAAGTATTTTATACTTTTGTCTCTTATTTGTCTCCCATAAAATTTTTAATTATTACACTTATAGGAATTTTTGAGAAAACTTTCACCCAAACTATTTATTTTTAAATCACATTTTAAATTTAATGTATTAAATGAATCAAAATTGATTATATTACTATATAAAATTCATAATTTTTTGAGTTTCAAATTTTAAAACGAAGTTAAACTTTGTTACAAGCTTAGTTCATTTAGAGGAAAAAAAAATATACAAATCGATAAACAATGATAAAAGATCTTAACATTGCAATTTTAGTTCAATTTTTTTTTAATCACAACCCCTGAAAATTTTTTTTGCCTTCACTACTGGACACGTTTTTATATTTTCTTATATATACAATATTAATCTTTTAAATATTATTGTTATTATTATTATTATTAAAGATTTTTAAATCTATTGCTAAGATTTGGTTTTTATATGCTTTGAATTTGATTCATATTTTGTACTTTTTATTTTTGACTAAATTTATGATAAACTGTTACTTCATTATTTGTTTTAACTTATATAACTTTTCATAAGTGTAATAATAGGCTAAATCTACAATTGCACATCCACTTTTATGGAATGCACTTTCACATAAGTAGTAGGAGGATTATTTTTGTAAAATTAGATAAATAATTAATATTAAATTAGAAAAAGGTCATAACACCAAATGAAATAGACTAATAACTAAACTATAAACATAACATGGATAGTGTGGAATTTTATTTGTATGGGATTATAACATTATCCTCAGTAATATTAATAGCAAAATAGAATAGGAATGGAAGCTGTCAATGCTGCTTGATGCCAAATTCACCAAGATCTGGTCAGATCTCTAATGTTGGGAGCAAGAGACTCCCATTATGATTATGGAGAACGCAGACCAACCGCCATAATAGCCAAAACTATAGAGGATGTGAGATCACCTAAACGGTGGAAGGTTGCGAAGGGAGGTGGGTTCAGGCCCAACTCCGACTCGCACCTTGCAGTCATCTTCCTCATCCCTAAAGATATTGGGGGTTCTCTGGCAGCAGAGTTGGGGCAACGATCCTTGTGAAGATCGAGAAGAGAGAGAGAGGGTCATGGAGGAAGATCTGGGATTGGTTGTGAAGATTGGAAAGAGACCGAGAGGAAGAGATAAACTAAGAGGGGGAGAGAAGGAGATAAAGGAGGGTCATACGAGGGGTTGAGGAACAATCGAATTTTTGGTGTAAATGTTCTTTAGTGAGAGGATTCCGCTGAAAATCTGGTTTTTCAAAAAGAAAAGAAAATGAATAAAAAAATTTTGTATGTGGTTCGGGGGAGGCTGGGGTGGTCGTTGTGTGGTGTTGCCCTTGGAAAGTCATCAGTGCGGTTGGTTGGGGAAAATCATGGCAGGGGTGATGGGTAACTGGCAGGTCATTGCGAGGGAGGCCCTACTTTAGTTTTTTGCTTGATTTTTTTTATAAAATTTTTTAATATTATAAATTGAGGAGTACCACAATTATGATATACAAGAAAATTTGAACCGTTAAATTACATCTTAACAGTTAAAAAATGAATTCTACCACAATTTGTGGTAAAGCTTCTTATAAAGGTTCTATCATAACCTCTCCCTATTTAAATTACGTAAAACAAAATTTGAAAAAAAAAAGGAAAATAAAATAAAAATAGACTAAAGTTTTACAAACTTAAAAATTAGTGGTTAAACAGGTAATTTAATTTTTTTTTTTTTTGAAAATAAATTTCCCCTTATTTTAAATACAAATAAATATATCGCTTACCAAAATAAAAAATTAAAAAAAATTAAAAAAAAATAAAGAAAGGAAAGAAAAGAAAAAAAAGAAAAAAAAACGACAAATCGGTTTGCAATAGAAAAAACGCAAAGGCGTTTCTAATGAAAGCCGCCGCCGAATTTAAGTAAATAAGAAACGCACCACTCAAAAACCTTGTTTAAAACTTAAAAAATCGAAAGAGCCGACATTTTTTCTAGGGTTTTAACGATTTCTCTGCTCGTAAAGCTCACTCTTCTTCTTCTTCTTCTATAATCTTTCACGCACACAACAATGGCGGAAGAGACCAACTCGGAGCACCCGAACTCGGCCACGGAGGACATGGAGCTCGAAGCTACCCAACCCACCCAGGAGTCGAAGGACGACGGCTCGAACGGAGAGCCGAACTCGAAGCGCGCCAGAGAGGAAGCCGGCGACGGTTCCGGCGAGGAGAACGGCGGCATTTCGAAGAAGCAAAAAGTTGGAGAAGAGAAGTCGGCTGAGGAAGAGCGGTTGGAGAAGAAGCTGGTAGAGGAGGAACAGCCGAGTCGGGTGAGTCTGGGTCCGAAGAGCTTCGGATCGTCGGTGGAGATGTTCGATTACTTCTACAAGTTCCTCCATTACTGGCCTCCTAACCTCAATGTCAACAAGGTTAGGGATTTTTCGTTATTTGGCGCGTTTGATTTCTGTTTGGTTGCTGAGAAAGTGGATGAGATTGTAAAGATGGAAAATTTTGGGGATTGTGAGGAAAAAGGATGGTTAAAATTTGTTTGATTTGCAAATTCACAATAATCGTATTTTTGTAACTAGAGAATAAAGATAGATTTTTTTTTGGGGCAAAGAAATTTGATTGTTTTGAGATTTTCTTTTCTTCTCTGTAATTTTGCAAACCTGATGGTTATTAGTATTATAAATCTGTATATATATTTGTTACACATATAGGAAGGAGAGTTCTTGTATCCGGCGGGTTGTAACTTTTTGTTTAAAATTATAACAATTAGGTGATTTAGAAGTAAATTTTTACTTAGGATCTTATCATATAATACTATTATGCTATTTTGATGCAGAGGATAAATATTTATCTTAAAAAAAAAATTATAAGTGTTGTTTCTGCAAGGTGTTGGATAGCAGTCTATCCCCAATTATACATATTATTATATTTGACATATATATTATTTTATATATATATTATATGTATATATTTGAGTGGTGTTATTTTTATGCCTTGAATCATTGTCATATATTATATGTATATATTTGAGTGGTGTTTTTTTTATGCCAAAAAAATAAGTTTTGAAAAATTTGTTTGAAAAAAAAAAACTGTTTGGAATAAAAAAAAAGTATAAAATCTTAAAAATTTATTTAGAAAAAAATTATCAATATAGATTTTATTTTGTTTCTCTCGAAATTCTATGTAATTAAAAAAAAATCTATGTAAAGTTATAGTACTTTAAAATTTGGAGTTTATCGGAGAGTTTTGGGATATTAACAGTAAAAAGTGGTGTTGAGGTGAAAAAAATATTTAAAAAAAAGTGAAAATTTTGATCTCCAAAATTCCCCCCTCCCTCCCAAAACAACCCTTAAGTTGTGTTTTTATTTGTTTTAAAATAATTGAACATGAATTATGAGATAAGATTTCTTGTTTTGAGTGTTTGATGTTGGACCAATAGAGAAGAAAGGAAAGGAAAACAAAGAGAAATAGAGAGATAGAGGATGAGTTTAGGAAGAGCAGAGAAAAATATATAGAAAATTTGTGTATTCAATGTTAATAATCAAATTCTAATTGTAATATAAAGGTATCTTATATAAATTTAAATTGATCTCATGTAATCCTAATAGAGAAACACATATTTGAAGTTCCTAATGATTTATATCTTGTACCTCATCACTTTTATTATAGAATCTTGTACTTGTGTCAAATGTGTTTTGTACCTAAAGCATTTGTTTTAGACAGTGAAAAAACTTGTTGAAATCTCTTGTGCTTCTGGATTAATTTTTGAATCCCGGGTTGCAGAATAAATTATGGTGTGCCAGTGCTTTGGTTTTAAAAATGTTGCTGAACGGGTGAAATGTTGGTTGATTTTTTTTTCCCTTTGTCTATACGGCAGTACGAGCAGTTGGTTCTGCTGGACTTGCTCAAGAAGGGTCATGCAGAGCCTAATAAGAAGATTGGCTGTGGGATCCGTGCTTTTCAAGTTCGGTACCACCCAACATTTAAGAGTAGATGCTTCTTCCTCATCCGAGATGACGAATCTTACGATGATTTTAGCTTTAGGAAGTGCGTGGATCGCATATTGCCCCTGCCAGAAGACATGAAAATAAAACCCGATGCCAATAAAGCATTAGGTGGTGGTGGAAAAGGCAAGGGGCGTGGTGGGAGAGGTGGTGGCCATGGCGGTTGGAGAGGAGGGAAATCAAGAAACTGAAGTGTAATCTCCAGTTCACCAATGCCGATGAGCCGAGGTGATCGAAAGTTCTTTGAAGAGAGGAGTCATGGGTAGACGTTTTCCTTCCCCTTATAAAGCATAAACTGCTGTAGTATGCAAAATTTTGACAGTTAACTACTTCTGCTTAATATCGATTATATGCCGCTTATTTTATGTTTTGATGGTCGTCTATATAAGCTATTTTAATTGTCTACGATTTTGGCATAATAATTGTGTTATCTGCTTTTGTTTAGGAGCATAATAACAGAATATGCATGAATGAAAGCTATAGGAAAGAAACCTGGGTTTCACATTTACTGAACAGAATTTTTACTTTTTACATTTTGGCTTCCTCTTAATCGTCTGGATTTTTCTGTATGCAAGTAATACATTTAAGAAAAAATGAGAAGGAAAAAAAGGAGCTGGGGAGGAGGGGGGAAAAAAAAAAAAGAGAGAGAGAGAGAGAACACTAAGTTAAATACAAATCTATTAGGTGGGTGAAACTTGTTCCTTTGGTTCTCATGCCTCATCATTATTCCTTTATTTAATGCTATAGAAAGCTCTAAAGTGCTTACTTTTTTTCTTTTAATTAAGGAATACCATCCGTTTTGTTTTAACCAGAACGATGTGTTTTTGTTTGAAACCTCTTTTATTATTATTTTTAATCCTTTATTTTGTTTTTTTTTTGTTTTAGGTTGTTCGGTCTATTTTTTGTATTCATTTTGGTCCTTTTTTTGTTTTAGTCCTTTTTTTTTTTTTATGTTAGCCCTTTTGTTGGGTTTTCCTTATTTTTTTATTTTTAAATGTGTCTTTTAAAATCACTTATTCTTTTAATCTTTTATATTAAAACAATTTTTCTTAAATATGTCCGATTCATCAAGATAAATATATACAAATATGACATGAGCTTTTGACTAGTACAAGAAAAAGGGTAAGGAAAAGGAGAAAGAAAAGGGGCTTCTTGAACTCCATCAAGGATTTGCTACGTTTGTCATTACTTAATTAGCATTAGCAAATATCTTATTGAAAAAAAATTAGCATTGTAAAGTATAGATTATATACTTTTCAAGAAAAAAAAAACGTATAGATTAATACATTTCAATAACCACTACTTGATATCCTTCATGACCTTATTAATATGTAAACTAAAAATAGCGAATTTATCGTAAGTTTCAGTAACTGGTCTCAGTTTTTGAATGCCAATAATAGAACCATATAATCTAATTTAATGTACTCACGCAACTTTTGGAAAATCAGATTTTATCCCCCAATTTGTTCCTAAATTTTTTATTATCTCAATTTTCAAAATATGTATGTATACCAATGATATCCCCGTTCAATAATTACAATTTATAATCTGTGTTCTAATTTAATTAAAAAAAATATAACCACCCATTAAATACGCATTATTAAGATCTATCGGTACTGTAACTCCAACTCTCTCATCCTTTTAAGTCCTGTCAATTATTAAGAAATCAAAGGAAATGATTAACAGCCTCCAAATTAAATTAAGGTGATATAAATTGTAAGTGATTTTGTAGTAAAACTGAAACCAGAATATATAATTAACATGATAGCACATATGACGTGTTTAGATAAAATATTACATTTATATTGTATTTATATTGTATTTGAATACAATATGTATTTGAATGAAAAGCATTTGCATTATATTTAAATGCAATAAGTGTTGAGATAAAAAAATATTTAAATTTTATTTTGTAATTAAGTGTATGATGTGATTGATAAAAGTATATTAAAAAAAGAGAGAAAAAAAGAATATATGATATGATTGATAAAAACAATAGAAAAAGTAAAATAGTGAATATTAATTTTATTATATTTTAATTACGATGTGATTGGTATTTGAATATAATACTTTCACATTTGGATCAAAATTGTAACTTATTTAAATATAACACAAATATAATATTATAACTAAACACATCAATAGTGTAACCTCCACACTAAGTTCTATTAATTGAAAAAAAATGATTATCAATTATTTTCATTCTCTATTAATAAGTAATAAATCATAAGTGATTATCAATTAATCCTCTTTTCCTTCTCTATCGTGAGTGATAATTTTTTTTTTTGGCTAGAAATTGTGAGTGATAAATTGTACGTTATATAATCATAATACACATAAAATGCCAGTTTTTAATGAAAAAAAAAAAACAAATTACTGGGAGATTTATAAAGAAAATATATATACATATATATATAGGATTTTCTTTTGTCGTCCTTGGCCGTATCTACCATCCGTAGTGTAATAACTACCAAGAGTGCTAAAATATAATCATTATTTTAGCCAGTTTTAAGTTTTTGGTGGCCCTATATTTAGGGTTCTCATTATATTTTAATCATATTCAGTCCCATTGCGTATCAAAACAAATATTAAGCAAAATAATTTTGCAAGAGAAATCCATGTGGCAGTCATGCAGGCTTTTGTTGCAGCCTATTATTTGTAGCTAAAATGGATTTTTGCTCAGCGTGATTAGATTTTTCATCATTGTTTTATATTAATTATCAATCCAAAAGTTTTTTTTAATTATTTCAATTATTAATTTTTAACTTCCAAAAGCATTAGAGTCCGTTTTAGAGATTTTTTTTTAAGTAAAACTGATTTCAAAAAATATAAAATCTTAATAAATTAAATTATTTCGTTCGTCTTAAAATTTTATATAATTTAAAAAAATATCTTATTTAAATTTATATATAAATTTATAGACGTTTAAAATTTAAAATTTATTATAATATTTAAGAGATATAAATAATAGAAAATGATGATAATATAAAAAAGTTAAAAAATTTTATTTTAAAGATCGAAATTGATCCTTAGAATGGCACTTTAATCATATTCAAACTGAAGAATGATCTGACTCAGTTTTTTTTTTTTCTATTTTTTTTGCACAGAGTCCCTCCAATTTCTTAAGTGTTTTTTTTTTGGCCATAAATTATTAAGAGATTTATTATTTCCTATTGACTGCCATTAAACTCCCACATTCTGATATCTCTCTCTCTCTCTCTCTCACTTGGATATTCTCTCTCTACAATTGGAGTAACAATTAAGTATAATGAATCTTGTAACTCTCAACAAGAACTACACACGGTAAAGCAATAAATCACACTCATTCATGCATGGGATTTGTGGCGGCGCACGTTCTCCAAAACATGAATTTTTTCTTTTCAGTTTTACGATTTATCTACATTCATACTTCTTCATATCTATATGCATATACACACATCGGCGAGAGACCCTTTCTCTTCCCATTAACAAAATTCCTCTACAAATCATTTTCAGTCAAGACCAAAAACACCAATTATTACATATTTCCTTCCATTTTGTAGCAGTACTTCTCTCTTTTGGGTTCTTCTAATTCTCCAATGGGAACCTCTTGGTGGTCTAACAACTATGAAATGGTGGCTGCCAAGGATGAAAACCAATTTCTGTTTCCAACCTCTTCACTTCCTCCATTTGATTTCAGGTAAATATACATACACATATACATACATATATATTCACATATGTACATATAATTATGCTTCAATTCAAGGTTTGGTTTTTGACATATATATATAATGTACGTACTGACTGGTTCGCTTTTTTTTTTTTTTTTTCTCTCTTTCTTAATTATGTGTTAATCTGTAGTGGAGATGGGTATTATTACAATAATATGGAGTTGTATAATTGGCAAAATGAATTGCCAATACAGGAGAGCTTTCTTCTTGAAACTGTTCCTCTAATGGAGTACTATCCTAGCACTACTCATGATGACCTTTTTTGCATGACACCATCAATGGAACTTGAGCCCATATTAACTGTTATTCAAGGTGAATAAATTTTGAAATTTAGAATAATACTTACATATATATATATATGCCTTAATTTGTGTTTTACTATATATATATATATATATTTATCAGAGGATGAATTTCTCAATGGCAATGGAAATGGTTCACTCGGAGTTTGGGATGATTGGCCTGTTGGGTTTGGGCCAAATCACGATGTTGATCACCAGCAGATCAAGCCTGATCATGATATAATCGGTGAAACAGGAAAGGAGTTGATTAAATCAGAAGATCATCAGATCAGGACGGGTGTTAAGAGGGGTAGATCAAAAATATCAGAAGAGAAGAACAACAGCATTGGTCCAAAAATGTTGACTAGAGAACTTCTTTCTCAATATTATTACATGCCTATAACTCAAGCTGCAAAAGAACTCAATGTGGGCTTGACCCTTTTGAAGAAAAGATGTAGAGAATTGGGAATCAGCCGTTGGCCCCACAGAAAGCTCATGAGCCTCCAAACCCTAATTAAAAATGTTCAGGTGACATATCACATATAAACGTATATATATATATGTACGTACATATATATAGCACATATTCTCCCTGCTACAGTCTTTGGTATACTAATCTTTGATATCAGTTATTCATTCTTTCACTGTTTATTTATATACATTGATGGAGGGAACGAATGTAGCCTATTATATTAAATTAAGTTTCATAATAGCCCCTAAAAATAAAAACTTGATTATAACAGCCCCTCTAATTATCCGTTATATAGCTATTAGCCCCTTTAATAAAAGTTCAGGTTTCGTCACTGTTTATTTATGGCACATATTGTGCTAGTAATATTTGCGAACTTCTAGTGATATTTGATTTCATTTATTTATTTTCTCAGTTTATTATTCAAAATATATATATGTACACATAAATATAGATGCATGTATATACATATGTATTATGTACTGATCTCTCATGCCATAGTGATTGTGGGATTATGGTGAGGCAATGTACAGGAGTTGGCAAAGCAGGAAGGAGAAGAGAATGAGTTGAAGTTTAGAAACGCGATAGAGTTATTGGAGAGGGAGAGGAAACTAGTGGAGGAAGTTCCGGATATTCAACTAGAGGACACAACAAAGAGGCTTAGACAAGCTTGCTTCAAGGCAAATTACAAGAAGAGAAAGCAGATGCCGGTGGATTCTGATCATCATCATCATCATCAGTCCGGTGATTTTAATGGAAAATCAATGTGTCATGAAAGCATCTTTTGTAGCAGCTCGGCCGGCAGCGCCTATCGGAATCCGATGATGATCACGTCAGAGGAACAAGAAGAAGGAGAAGAAGAACAAGAGCTCAAGTCGCTTTTGTCAGACTCATTTTCATCAAGCAATCTGTTGTTTGAATGATATCTATACTTAGTTATAGAGATATTACAGATATAGGTTTTCTCTTTTATGTGTGTGTTTTCTTTTTTTTGTTTTAGTGGCAATTAAGATATATCTGTTTGATATAGTTAGGAACAGGTGGCGAAATGTGCACGGGCAAGCTAGGTCAAAGGGTTTGGATAGGGAGGGATTATATATAAATATATGAGAAGAACTTTTATTTGCATGTGGGGTTGGTTACATATATATATATATGTCTGGTTTAATTTTCTATTACTTAGTTTATCATGGTATGCATGCTATATATACCAGCGCATATAGTGTCTGTGTTAACTAATTTAGTGGAAGAAAAGATATTGGAATTAGAAAATTGGACATTTTTTTTCCTAGCTCAAATGGCTGACTTAAAATTATATGAACTTCCTAGATATTAGGAAAAACCATATCAAATTAATGAAATTATATGAACTTAAAATTATATAAATCAAACAAAAAATAAAATGAAATACAAAATATTAGTCTAAAAGAAAAATAAACTTGTGATTGCAGATATAATAATAATAATTTCATATCTAATTATGCTATAAGATGAGGAGTTTGATTCCTCAATCCATATTAAAAAAAAAAAGACTTAAAAACAAGAAAAAGAAAAGAACATTGAAAAATTAAAAATAGGGAATCTAGCAAGATATAATCTTGGTGATACAAACGAATATGAAAGCTTCTTCATTAAAAACCTTAAAAGGTAATTTAGTAGAGCCTGAATCAGAGTTAATGTTGTTATTAGACTATAGGGTTGTTCAGGGAGACCGATACACTGACACAAACCGACGATCGACCGTCTGAATGGAAATCATAGAGCTAATGTTAGAAACTTTACATTTCAATTGGAAATCTGAGTTACTAAGCTCGGCTTTAGGTGTCTGCCTCTCGATTTCAATTTGAAACCGAACAGGCAGATGATGGTTGTGCGATGGTTTCTCTGACTCCGACAAGGCATTAACAGCATGTTCTTCCTTCCTTCTTCACGTTCTCCCTTGACCAGCAGGTTTTTGCAAGTATTCTTCATATTCAAGTTTGTAGTTTTTGTAATTTTTCTAAAAAGAAAAAAAAAGGGAGCCCTGAGCCCACACTTCGACGCACCAAATTTCTTTTTCTTCTTCTTGTCCTTCTTCTCCGAGTTCGACACAGGCCCACAATCCAACAACGCTCACAGATGCCACCGTCAAAACCGCGTCCTCCCCTTGCCGTCGGTCTCTCTGTCTCTTGCGCCTACCCCGAGTCTGTCGCCTGCCTCACACTGTTGTTGAAGCCGAGCCCCTTGCCACGTTTGCCGACCAACGCCGCACTGAAACCAAAGCTCGGTAACTGAATTGAAACTCCTTCCCATCGGTTGGCACTTGGTTTCCCTCCCCAAAAACCGATGACTTCAGTTTCAGACCAAAACCGAAACCAGAGTTCGGTTTTCGACTTATGTTCACCCTTATTAGACTATATCGGTTGCTCCTATTGTATCCGGCCATGATTTGGGACTTAAAAGTGAAAATTTAGTGGAAAAAATCCTTCACAAATGAAAAAAAAAAAAAAAAAAAAGGTGTAAGATCTCTCTAGCATTTTTCAACTCGTCTAGGATAGCAAAAGGATTTGGCAAAAAGAGAAACAGACAGTTAAGATACAGATGATGGTAGTGGTTTTGTAATCAGCAATGAAAGCAAAACATCACTTGGATTGGAAAAAATTTTCTTTTCTCCATATGTAGCTCTTCCAAGAAGAGCAAAAAATAGGCTCCCCAATGATCCAATACAATAATGGCATAAAATGAATTGAATGACAAACAAACAAACAAGCAAATAAATAAATAAAAGGTAGAACGGGTCAATAAAAAGACAAGATACTTATACAGGATTTTTTTTCTCACCATGCCAGCACGGTGGTGGTTCTGCTGAAAGATTCATTTATGGATCAAAATTCATACATATGACGCATTAAGCAGGACCTACACTTTCTAAGTGGTTAGCGTGAATTCTTATTGATAAATAATAATAATAATAACAATATTAACACAAAACAATACTTCGAGTTTCATAAATTGCTATAGGATTTTGACATATATGCAATGCAATTATGATATTTATGATAATCTTTTTAAAACATGTATCAAGCTTGAAGGTTATTTTTTCCATGTCAAATTTTGTTCATTTTCTCATGTGCCACTGATTACTTTCAGCTGTTGAAAATAGATCTAGTAGTAATATAAGATTCGCTAACCCAAAGAAAATAATAAAACCTTTTGCTATTCACAGAACTTATCTTATATTAGTGCTTGGGTTGTACAAGAATATCTGCTGTCCGTCTAACCGCCCGCCCGTCCATCCTATCCAGCCTGCTATTAGCGGATTTATATCAAAACCACCCTTTAGGAGGGCAAGGCAGTGTCAACCCCCCTCTTAAGGACAGGCAATTATGGATTGAGTTTTTAGTAAGCGGTTTAAAATCGTACCCGCATACCCCAGTTATATAAAAAAAAAATCTCTTACTTTACTAATTACGTCCTTTGGTAGATAGCTAAAGCTTTCTTCCTTTGTTTTTCATGGGTTTTTTAACTTTCTTCCTTGGGTTTGTTTGTTTTTCGTGGGCATTTCGGCTTTCTTTCATTGTTTGTTTTTTATGGGCTTTGACATCGAGTTATGTTTCCTAATTTTTTATTATGAACTTTAATTTTGTGTTAGCACGAGTATACATTGTTTTATCAAAAATTATTTATCAAAAATTATATTTAGTTTTATGTTAAGTATTTTCAAAACATAATAGAAAATTATATGTATTATGTATGATATATTTTATTTAATTTTTAATTTTTTTAAATAAAAATGATAAAACTATATATTTTAAAGGGTTTAGATATATTTTAGTCAATGAAAAAAAAGATTAAAAACTTGCAAAAAAAAATTTAGGGACTAAACAATCAATTAGTCTGTTTCACTTCCTCTCACCCAACCGTAAACTGATAAGAAACCGTGAGTACTTCAAAAGTTCAAATCTTGTCCAGTATTTACTAAGAATGAGAAAGAACTCATCTTTCTCTCTCACCAATCTCCCTCCCCATTTTGCCTCCACTTCTCGCGGCCATTTCTCCACCATCACCATCACCCTCGAAACCGAACACCGCCCACCTCTCAACCCAGCAAAACTCCTCTCCAAAACCCAACAACTCAACCCGGTTCCAATCACAACGCACCAAACCACAGCACCTCCTCTCATTTCCCTCATCAAATCATGTTCCCACAGTACCCATTTCCTCCAAATCCACGCCCACCTCCTCCGCACGTCCCTGGCTCAAGACCCCGCCATCGCCGCCGAGTTCTTGTACCGCACCGCGCTGCGAGACGTCGGCTATGCGAGGAAGTTCTTTGCTCAGATTAGGAGACCGTCATTTCTTCTCTACAATGCCATGATCAGAGCTTACTTTGCGAGTGACTCGCCTGAGGAGGGGCTTCGTGTGTACAGAGATATGTCGCGGCGAGGCGTTTTGTCGAATTCGTTCTCGGCGTCGTTCGCCGTCAAGTGCTGCGTTAGAGTTTCGTCGTTAACGGGCGGAATTCAGGTTCATGGGAAGATTGTGAGAGGTGGGCATTGTTCAGATAGTCGTTTGATGACTGTTTTCATGGAGTTGTACTCGCGCTGCGAGAGGTTTGGTGATGCCCGCAAGGTGTTTGATGAAATGCCTCACAGAGATACTGTTGCTTGGAATGTGTTGATATCTTGTTGTCTGCGTAATAAACGGACCCGGGATGCTTTGAGTTTGTTTGATGTTATGCAGAGTGAGAAGTATGGGGGTGAACCGGATGAGGTTACGTGTTTACTTGTGCTACAAGCTTGTGCCAATTTGAATGCATTGGAGTTCGGTGAACAGATTCATGGATACATTGATGAGCATGGTTATGGTGGTCATACCAATCTGCAGAATTCTCTTGTGTCGATGTATTCACGGTGTGGATCCTTGGGTAAGGCTTATGAGGTGTTCAAGGGAATGCGAGATAAGAATGTAGTTTCGTGGAGTGCCATGATTTCTGGTTTGGCGATAAATGGACATGGAATGGAGGCCATTGAAGCGTTTGAAGAAATGCAGAAGATG
The DNA here is from genome assembly GCA_035233585.1 of Antiaris toxicaria. NCBI lineage: Eukaryota > Viridiplantae > Streptophyta > Magnoliopsida > Rosales > Moraceae > Antiaris > Antiaris toxicaria. Next base: position 9,487,572 of record CP141155.1, read on the forward strand.
GGTGTTAGACCTGATGCACAGACTTTTACTGGAATTCTTTCTGCTTGCAGTCACTGTGGGTTGGTTGATGAAGGAATGATGTTTTTCGATCGTATGAGCAAAGAGTTCGGATTATCACCTAATATTTATCACTACGGTTGTATGGTTGATATTTTGGGGCGTGCTGGTCTGCTTGATGGGGCCTATCAGCTTATAATGTCAATGAATGTCAAGCCGGATCCAGAAATATGGAGGACCTTACTTGGGGCTTGTAGAATTCATGGGCATGTTAATCTCGGTGAACGAGTCATTGGACATCTGATTGAACTCAAGGCTCAGGAAGCTGGAGATTACGTTCTGTTGTTGAATATCTACTCTTCAGCTGGGAACTGGGAGAAGGTAAATGAAGTGAGGAAGTTTATGAAGGATGGAGCGATTCAAACCACACCTGGCTGTAGCACAATTGAACTTAAAGGAGTAGTACATGAATTCATCGCAGACGATGTTTCACACCCACAAAAGAATGAAATCTATGAGATGCTGAATGAGATCAATAGTCAGCTGAAGATTGCGGGTTATGTGGTTGAGATATCATCTGAATTGCACAACTTGGGGGCACAACAGAAAGAGTATGTACTCTCTTATCACAGTGAAAAACTAGCAATTGCTTTTGGGGTTTTATCGACTCCTCCTGGCACGACGATTCGGGTGGCCAAAAATATACGTACTTGTGTCGATTGCCACAATTTCACAAAGTTTCTCTCGGCGGTTTACAACAGAGAGCTGATTATTAGAGATCGCACCCGCTTTCATCGTTTCCTAGAGGGACGCTGCTCTTGCAATGACTATTGGTAGGAAAGTTTTGATTTGGAGAAGAAAACAGTGTCAGTGACCAAATGGGAGTTTTGCTGCAAGCATGAGATGACTAGTTCAAGTTACTAGTTGAATTCATTCGTTGATTTTCACAATATTGGTGAATTATTTGCTTCAGCCCTTGCCTTCAATTACAGAAAAGAAGCAGAAATTCGATAAATATAGAAAAGAAAAATTTTGTCCGCTGCTTAAAAAAAAAAAAAAAAAAACGACGGATGGTGGCACCAATCTTCTTGGTGATTAAGCGGTGAACAAGACATTAAGTCTGGTTAGAAGGTGAGCAGCTTCGGTGACCACCAATGGGTTGGTTTCTACTCCCAGGATGTTCGCAGGTTTAATACTTGGCAACTCCAATACAAAAGATCTTGCCAAGTCAACTTGTTGTTCCATGCTAGGTCGATAATGATTTGCATGCGATAATAATTTGCTTGCCATTGAGTCTATCCTTAGAAAAGATTTGAGTCAGAAAAAAAAAAAAGAGCGAGAACGAGGATGTGAGTAAGATGCCATCAATGATCCTTTTTTATTAGAGAGAATTTATAAAAAAAAAAAAAAAAAAAAAGCCTGATTTACACTTTGACATCTTAAGTTCCCCAAATTTATAATGAGCTTGTTTTTGGTAGGGTCTTTTGTATATATTCTGTCCTTGTCCTATATAAAGCCAAAATGAAACAGTCAAGAGCTAAGATGTGATATCTTAAAAAGTTCATAATGGACGTATCTTTGATCCAAGGCTTCAAGACAAATTCGACCAAAATCAGTGGGTCCCGAGCGGATTAAAAATAAAAATTTAGTGGTTTTGACAAGTGAAATTGCACTTGAAAATACAATAATTTTAAGACAAAGCATTCATGCATCGCATAGGTGACGCAAAATAAATAACCCTTGAATTCCAGAAGTGAGTATGCACCAGCAATTTTTATTTCAACAAATTTACTCTTCAAAAGCCTTTTTATTTTATTACCAACAATGTTATTCCAAAACCTGTCAATCACAACATGTTCCTCGTGAGGAAGGCAAGTTAAGCACCTCTATTTTTGTTTTCTTTTCATGCCAAAGTTCCTTGAAATAAGAAAAAGAAAGGATAAAACTTAAATTCTACAAAACTGAAAGGACTGATGAAATGATAAATCCGCACCAAAATCATCAATGTTTAACTATTTTCTCCAAAGGATGTGTCACAGCGAGCTAAGAGTTTCGAGTTTTGGACACTTTGGAATCTATGCAGCCACAGTTTGCTTCTGAGCAAATGCAATGCCCTTCTCAATGCTGGCCTTGAGCTCTGGCTTGAGGGCTTCCAGAGCCTTTTGTTCATACTCGGTCAGCCCCTGGAGGTCAGAAGATATTGAAGCTTCAACACCTTTCCTTCCAAGCTTGACCCTTGACGCAAAGAACGGGAGCTCAGTCAGATCCGACTGTACATAAGCACATTCGTAAACATCAGCATCTCCATCAAGCGCACGAAGAGACGACTCGACAAATCTAGCTGCAGCATATGCCATAGACAGTGTAGCAGACCCTGCGCCTGCCTTAGCCTCCACGACCTCTGTTCCAGCATTTTGAATCCTAACGGTCAGATCTTGAATTTCTTCGTCGGTGAAGGTCACTGATGGTTTCGTTTTTGATAGCAGTGGTAGAATAGTTATCCCAGCATGCCCGCCAACAACAGGGACATCAACGTCAATCAATTTCAGATTCTTCTTCTGAGCAACAAATGTATTTGCCCTCACAACATCCAGAGTGGTGACACCAAAGAGCTTCTTTGGATCATACACACCCTTCTCTTTCAGGACTTCTGCCGCAATCGGCACTGTGGAGTTGACAGGGTTACTGATAATATGGATAAAAGCATCAGGGCAGTTGTCAGCGACAGCCTCGACCAGGTTCTTTACTATCCCGGCATTGATGTTAAAGAGGTCATCACGAGTCATACCTGGCTTTCTGGGGACACCAGCAGGTATGACAACCACATTTATGCCTTTCAAAGAATTAGCTAACTCAGAAGCTCCTGTGAAATCCCGAACTTGCGAGGGAGTGTTGCAGTGGCTAAGGTCTGCAGCAACCCCTTTGACATTCATGACATCGTAAAGGTGCAGGGCAGACACCAACGGAGACATCTTTATCAGAAGCGACAACGGCTGACCGATCCCTCCAGCAGCTCCAAGAACAGCCACTTTGTAAGATGCTTGAGGCTGCAAGTGGTACTGAGTCCTCTGGTCTGCCTTTTGGGCCTTTGATGCAAATGAGCTTCGAAGAGCTGCAGTGCTTTCTTTGCTGAGGAAGGATGACTCCGACTCACACCTAAGTGAAGATGCAGCCTTCAGACCGCTGAAACTGTTAAGCGAATTTTGATAGTTGAACTTCAAAGCACAAGGCTTTGACTGAGAAAGTGAGCTCATTTTGGGGCCGTGAGAGGCTGTTGTTCCGATCGAAATCGTAGCTGCTGATGTTGCTGCCATCTTACAGTCTGTCATACAATGAGAAAATTTGGATTTTGTTATTTCCTCTTAGAAATCATCACACTCAAAACAATAATATATATATATATATATAGTTTTTAGTTTTCAAGCTAAATTATAAAAAGAACCTACGACATACTCAATACTTCAATTTTGGACTAAAATAGCTGAAAAGATAATGCCTTCCTGTTTTCTTTTTACTACTTTTTTTTTTATGCCTTCGATTTGCCTTCCTTTGTTTTTTTTAGTTTTAAATTTTTATTATCGATTTATTTTTACTACTTTTTTTCAACATTTCTTTTTCTTTTTTTCCTTTTAAACTGAAAATGATAATTTTTATTTAAAAAAAAAAACCCCAACGATGAATTCTATAGAAAAATAGATATGGAAATCATTTGTTTACAACCCCCAACACCACCCCACACCCCCCCCCCCCCCCAAAAAAAAAAAAAAAATACAACCGCGTCCCGAAAAAGACATTAGATTCGGCGCAAAAGAGATGAAGATAAAAAATAATAATAGTAACTGAAGCGAAAATCATAAAGCTTCCATCTTTAAATCTATTACAACAGACCCAGATCCATTACAAGAACAAACCACATTTTTCACAATTCCAAAGCTCCTTTGTCACGATACATATTGATAATCTCAATCGATAAGCTAAGCAAAACAAAAATCCAAAAGGAAATGAAAACAAAAATTAAGGTCCGATTCTCCAAACTGTAAATCCTTTACAGAGATCTCAGCATCGAAAAGAAAAAAAAAATCCGAAATGGAGCTTCAAGAATTCCAAGAAATGGAAAACAAACAATTTAAAGAGAAAAAATAAAAAGAGAAAGGAGAAGAAACATACCTTGGCTATGTAGGGAGAGCAAATCTGGAGCTGGATTTCAGAAGAGAGAGACAGAGAGAGAGTAGGTGAACGCGTTTGTGAAAGGAGGTTTATGTGGGAAACACCGCCAGGGAGGGGGGCGGCTTTGGATGAATCCACGCTGCTTTTGGTTTCCCAGCCCACGCCCTCTCTCTCTCTCTCTCTCTCTCTCTAAAAATAAAAAATGTTTTGTAGGCACCGCCGCAAGGGAAAGCGATTTAATCTTTTGTTTTTTTGACGAATCTTGATGGTTGCTTTTTCGATTGTCCCACTGAATCTTGGCCGTTTGTCCTTTCACTCTCTCCTCTTTTAAACGGCTCCGATTTACCCTTCTACACCCTTTCCTCTCCATCTTCTTCTTCTTCTTTATGTTTGGGTAGCTGAGTTTTCGGGTGTTTGATTTTGTGTTTATATTATGTTTAAAAGTTTCTTTTTTTTTTTTCCTGGGTACGTTAAATATATTTATTATTTTAAAATATTTTAAAAATATTTTTTTATTTATATTATATATTTTTTATCTTATTTTTTATCTATATTTATCAATTATATTAATTTTAAAACTCTAAATTACAATTTAAATACCTTTCATCGTAACATACATTATATTCAAATACAAAACAAATACTTTTAATCTAAATACAAAATGTATTCAATGCATTTCGTTCAAGCGTAATATAAATGCAATACGTTTGCCAAATGCCTTATTAAACTACAAAATTTAAGTTAAATTTTGAATGAATAGAATCATAAAATAAATTTTGGACTCTTTTGAATAACGAGTTTGAATTAAAAAATTTAAATTAAATTTAGAATGAGTTGAATTATGAAATAAATATTGTGTTTGGTACTCAAGTTTGAGTTGGAGAATTTCATTTTGAATTAAAAGTGTTTGATTGATAAAAATTAGGTATGTACTTACATTAAAAATTATAGTTCCCTCTATTTTTTCATTTGTTTAGTATATTTTTATATGAAAAAAATTTTATAAATAGTATTTTTGAGTCTAAAATACTGTGCAAGTCATGAACTAAAAAGCTTGAAATAAACTAGCAAACTAAACATAGGATTGAGTTCAAACTCATTTTTTTGGGTTTGAATCCATAAACCAAACAAGCCTAAGTGTTTGGTGTCAAGTTTTAACTAGAAAATTTTATTTTGAGTTAAAAGTGTTTAGATAATAAAAGTTATGCTTCGTTTGGTATTACAACAAATTCGTATTGTGTTTAAACGCAATGCAATTTTCATCCAAACGCAAAAGCTTTGCATTCAAATACAATCATTTTTAACAGTATTACGAAAACAATTATTATTCCTTTTTTAAAAAACAATTATTAATTAGTTTTTCATTTTTTTTATTCACATTATAGTCTTTCTTTATCTAACCTTTTTATCTACTTTTACCAATCACATCAACTTTTCAACCCTAAAATACATTTCAAATACTTTTTATCCAAACACACATTTCATTCAAATACAAAATAAATGGCTTTCAACCAAATGCAACACTTCAAATATGAATTGCATTTAAATGCAATTAAAACATAATGCGTTTACTAAACGACCTATTAAATTTGAACTTACATTGAAAATTGCGTATCCCTTTCCATTTTATGTGGTTAGTACTTTTTTTTGGATATAAAAGAAATACTTTTCAACCAAATGCAATATTTAAAATATGAATTGCATTTAAACGCAACTAAAACGTAATACGTTTACCAAACGACCTATTAGACATGAACTTATATTGGAAATTATGCATCCCTTTCCTTTTTATGTGGTTAGTACTTTTTTTTTTTTTGATATGAAAAAAGATTTGTAAATAATATTTTTTTAGTCCAAAATACTATGTAAGCCATGGATTAAAAAGCTTTAAACAAACTAGTAAACCAAACGTATAATTAAACTCAAACTCAATTTTTTTAGTTTAAATTCCTTAACTAAACATAATCTTATTCTTTTACTAAATTAGAAAAGAGGGTTACAAAAATTTAATCAAATTTATGTAAATTATTATTTTAAAAGAGAGAGACTGTAGTAGAATCCTTGTGACAGGCTCCACCACAACTTATGGTGGAGCCTGTGGTAGAATCCTTTAACTAAACATAATCTTATTCTTTTACTAAATTAGAAAAGAGGGTTACAAAAATTTAATCAAATTTATGTAAACTATTATTTTAAATTAAAAGGGAGAGACTGTGGTAGAATCCTTGTGACAAGCTTCACCACAACTTATGATAGAGTTCACTTTTTAACTGTTTAAGTATAATCTAATGGTTAAAATTTATTTTTACATCATAGTTATTGCATACCATATATCATAGCATTAAGAAATTAAAAAAATTTAACAAAAAAAAAAAAAAGGGAATTGCAACATATATTGATTAAATTTATAACATAATCAAGTTTATTGATATATGATTTTTCATTTTTACTCTCAATTAATTTTTTTTCTTTCCTCTTTCTTCTCAAACATACAGTCTCTTTCCATAGCTTCTCTCTCTCTCTCCCTTCCCCCTCCCCCTTGTTCTCACTCTTCCTATCTCTCTCTCTCTCTCTCTCTCTTTGAACGTATTATGGTGAATGTAAGGGGGAGATCACAAGCGGAGAGTCACGATTTCAGTGGCGGCACTGTTCTCCAACGTCCCTCTCGATTCTAGCAAGCACGAGCTCTATATCCACAATGAGATCCTCCTTCAAGATCACAAGGCCACTACCATCGTTGCCTGCCAACCAAAAGGAGCTTCTTGAAGATCGTCAAATGCTGGTTTTCGTCTTCCCTCTCCTTCTACTCTTTCCTTTTGCTTTCCTTTCTCTAAAGTATAAGTGAGGTTTTTGTGTTTGCAGCTCTTGTTCTACTCTGAGGATGGCAATCTTCAAGTGTAGTAATGACGAGGATGAGTCGCATAACGATCGGAGTTTGAGTCGCATCATTGTCCCTTGTTTTTTGTCACGATTTGGGATTGTTGTTTTCTCCAGCGGTGCTTTGAAAACCAGATCTGAAGGACGAGGAAGTTGCTAGTGGCATGTTTCCTTCTTCGACAACAATGAAGCTGCTGCAACTGCTCCAACAATGGTGATGGTGAGGTGGTGGCGACTAAGTTTTGTTAGATTCGGGAGTGGTTGGGTCAATTTAGGGGCTAGGGTTAGGGTTTATTCAATTTGATATATGATTTAAATTGAGTATAAATTGAATGTAAATATAGTATTTATAGTGTAATTCAAGAGGAAATGTTGCAATTACAATACAAATTTTATGTAAATATTTCATCTATAGTTGTGACGTCCCCCACGTACGTTACCATACCAACCAGTCGAGCTCTGACGTCGACCGCGATGGCTGACAACCTCGTGGGTCGTCATCCTCTTACTTAACATACTTAACTTTCCCTTCTTAACATTCTCATTTAAAGCGGAAGCAATTTCTATAGCAAAATTTATTTTTTTTTAACTTACATACTATACCTATCTTTATCATACTCTTATAACACATATTTCATAACTTTCTTTCTTTCATCTTCCTTTTTGAACGCTCAGCGAAAGACTCATGGTAGTACCATACCCTCGCCCAGTCCCTTGGCACGTGCAGATCCGTCCGTTGTCCATCATATTACTTTAAATAAACACGTTGTTTACCTGCAACATATAAACAACTAATGAGCTAGATGCTCAGTGAGTTCAAACATACGTTCATTAACTTATAAATACTAGTAATATATATTATTACTAGAATATATGTCATCACGTATATACACATCATATACATCATTTATACATACCCTCAAAACATAACATAAAATGTGAGCTTCATCATGCTCGTTTATCTCTTCGTTCATCGTTATTATCATTCTAATCTAATCTCTTCATTTCTTTTCTTCTCATTCCTATCATTCCTTAACTTTCTATTCTAAACCTTTATAGCTTCTCTATCGCTTTGTCATCATCTCTTAACATTTCATATCTTAAAAACTAGTAACATACACACTAGCATCACATCACGTGAATACGTGTCATTCCATACATATAACATCAAACACATCACATCACATATATGATTCTATTATGTTCTTTTAATTTCGTTTTATTATTTATTTATTTTTCATCAATTTCATCACGTCATTCTTTCGTATTGTTCGTCTTTTTTTTTTTTTTCTTCTTATCGTTCTTTTCCTTTCTTTTCTTTTCGTATCATTTCTTTTCGTTTCATTTCTTTTCACTTTCTTTTCTTTTCTTATCTTTCATTTTCTTTTCTTTTCTTATCTTTCACTGGTGGGCCCCGTCGTTGAACGTACCTAGTGCGCGCTGACAGTGGGAGGAGGGGGAGCTACCCACCAACCTACCTCACAGTCACATAAAACCTCACCTGTCGGGGTTGGTCCATCCTATAATCTACCACACTTCGGGGTAGCACCACATCTGCGCGGAGGATATAGACCGGAAGTCTCAACCATATAGGGAGACCGGTACGCCAACATTAACTTTTCAGTTTTCTTATCTTGCATTCTTTTAGCTTTTCTTATATTGATTTTTCGTTGTACATCTTTTTTCATGACATTCATAATCTTTCCTTTCTCATTTTTCATAAAACATTCCATGGAATATTTGTTCTTTCGTTATTTTTCTTTTCTTAATTCTTTACTTTATTTGTGTGAATTATATTAATCCCACTTTAACATATATAACACATATTATTTATATATATTACATCACATCACATCACATCCTAACAAATAAAACATGTTTTGTTACGTGTAGATAATTATTCTCTGTTCATCTTATCATTTGCATCCTCCTATCTACCGTATCTTATCATCATCCTCCTATTGATCATAGCCTATCGTTCTATTCAATCGATCACATCTTATCGTTATGTTCTAATCCTTTCATCATACCTTTTATCATAACCTATCATTGTTTTTCTTTCTTGTCTAACTCTTTGCTTTCATATCATTTTTCATAAAACATTCATCATACCTTTTATCATAACCTATCATTATTTTTCTTTCTTGTCTAACTCTTTACTTTCATATCATTTTTCATAAAACATCTATCCTTTCGTCCTCATAAAACATCCCTTTCTTAATTCTTTTCATCACCGATGATCATTGCTCTATCAATCATAACTTAATTTCCATAAAACTTTTCATAAACACCTATTCTTTCCTTTCATATCTCATCTCTTTCTTATGCATTCTATCATAACATTCTTGTTCTTACTCTTTCCATTCTTCTATCTCTCTTACTCACATCTTTATTCTCATAAAACTTTTATAATACCTTTCTTTCGTAATTCAATATATACATATATATATACATATATATATATTTTTATAAATTATTTATTAAAATATATCTTTTAATATCATCATAACATTGCTATAGCATTTCTATAGCATCATCATAAATCACATCATGACATTTGCATACCAAACATATAAAAACGATAAGCTTGTTCATAGTTGCAGACGGGTAAATATCTGAACTTACTCATAGCGTGCTTATCCTTTCTTTGAGATCCATCGACGTCCTTTGTCGCTTCTGGATTAGGTTCCTACAGACAAACTTTGTCCGTTAATCACATTTTCATTTATAGCTTTTATTTTATTAAAAAGCTTAATTCTGATCTTATAATCCTTAATTATAGCCTTAGGACAGCTTTCTAAACCTTAATGACCCTTTTCGAATTTTTCCCCAACTTTTTGAAAATTTACGATTTTACCTCTAACTTTTGACAAAATTACAATTTTACCCTTAACGTTATTTTTCATAACTTAAACCTCAATTTTGACTTTTACAAACTTCATTCACCTATTTCAGGGTCATTATGGCTCTTTTCCCATAATTTGAGTATCTTTGGGCAAAATGACCATTTTGCCCCTGATGGGTCGTTTAACCTTAACATTTTCATTTTCATGCTTAGGCTGGATTTTCTAAACCCAAAATCACTTAATTAACTTTCTAAATCTTATCGGACCTTTTCCGGATCAATTCTTATCATTTTACCAATTTTCACATTCCCGGCCCTCGGGAAGTACTATTCCGACCTAAGAATCGGTTTCATGTTTTTCTTGCGTTCTAGGGTTTCGAAGGGTCGGTTTACTAATTATAACTTGTCCATTCCTTTTTCCATGCCCTAATTCCTTGAAGGTGCTCGGGTTCCCTTCCCGATCATATTTTTACCCCTCGTTTCCCATATTACCCCTGGTGCCATTTTAGAAATTTCGACAGCATTTTCGCTTAATTTTTGAGGTTCAAGCGTTTAGGAAACGCCTGAAAACCATCTATCCTAACCTAATTCTATCACGTACTATACCAGAGGCCTAGATTTTACGTAAAACTTGTACCGTTTACGTAAAATCGTTACATCATCACATATTTTTCTTTTTCTCCATTACAGCCATTTTCTTCTTTTTTACATACATTCTTTTCCACATTTTTCATATCAAAAATCATAAAATCATATAACAGTCCCAAACAATTAAATTGCGGAACATAAAAAGGTCGGGATTTATACCGAATTGCAGTTCGGGTCTCGACGGCATAAACCCTAATTCCTCGTTCTTCATCTTTGAGGTCTCGTCTTGCAATTCCGACTCCGCGGATGCGTCCGGAACGTCGAAAATAGGCCAACGGGCCAAACTTCCATTTTCGGTCAACGGTCTCCGTTGACCGGCGTTGACCGGCGGCGACGGTGGTAAGTGAGTAGTCCATCTTGAAGATCTCGACGAGAGGAATCCATTGGTGGTGTCAATTTCATCATTTGGAGGCCCCAATCGCCGGAAAATCACCCTGAAAGTCACGGCCACGGCGGCGGCAGTGGAACTCCGCCGTGCCGGACTTTTTCCCTGAAATTGATTGAGGGCTTTTGCTCCCCTCTTCACGGCGACCATTTCTGCACCGGTGGTGCAGCTCAACATCGCCGGAAACGGCGGTTTCGACGGCGACTCCACGGCGGCGACGTCGCGACTTCGGGCGGCGCGATTCCGCCGGTGTTGAGGCGATCCATCGCATGGGTTTTGTAGTACTCTTCACCACGAATCTTTTGGGACCGGTTTCGTGGCAAATGGTGGCCGGACGGCGGAGAAATCTCGCCGGGAAGATTTCGGCTCCGGCGACCTTCAGGCGGCGCGTGCGGTGCGGCGGCGTGCGGCGGCCGTTCCGTCGCGTCGACCCACCGTTGAACTCAGCTCGGCGAGAGCTTTCCAACGGTGCCGGCGGTGTCGAAAACGGACACCGTTTCCGATGGTCGGTTACTGTACATATTCGGGTAGAGAGAGAAAGAGAAATGTAGAGAGAGAGAGTTCATGGGCAAATGAGGAAATTCCACTTTTTCCCCGCTCTTTATATACTTTTTCACCCAAAATTTCAACACGGGCTATCCTGACTAATTTCGGCGTCCTGAATCCAAATATATCAGTTTTATTTTCATCTGATGTCATTTCGACCAGTTTCCGATACTGTGAATTTTTGATCAAAAATTACCTTTGTGCTCAATTATCAAATTTGAGCATGCTGATAGGCTATCCTGACTAATTTGGGTGTGCTGAACCCAGATTTATCAGTTTTATGTCAAGATAATATCATCTTGACCTACTTCTTGATATTGTGAGTGGCACACACGTGCACACACATAATATCACTATTACTCATTTTTCATCCTTTAACATTGTTAGAACATTTTATTTTAGTTCTAAACAATATTAAATCACTTAATTCCACATTTTAACGCTTAAATTCATTGTGTAATTATTTTCCGAAAAATGTGAATTTTCTCGGTTGTTACAATAGTATAAATTGTTAAAGGTTATTTTTGAGATTTCAAAGTAGTATAAATTTGAATTTATACTTAAATTTACTATTTACTACCAAGTCAAAACTTTTGGCCTACTAATTTTTATTCTCTTTTATTTTTGGCTTATTTTCCTCCTTCTCCCAAAAAAAAAAAAAAAAAAACCAAACCTTCCAACACTTTCGTCGACAACCCTCCATGGCCACCTAACTCCCCTGCCACGACTCTCTCCAGTTGCCCCCCCTCGTCGGTGACTCTCCACGACCACCACCACCCCCCCTTCCCACTGTCGGCAACCCTTCACGGCCACCATCCCCCAATGACAAGATCGGTCTTCCTTACTCGATTGATGATCTCCAACCCATTTGGTGACAAAATCAACTCTAGTCTCGCCCCCTCCAGCAACGAGATCGACCATAGCCTCTCACAAAGAGATCGATCACAGCCTCTTCCTCTTAAGCAACCTTCCACCAGCAGTGACTACTTAGAAGTTGCAGAGCATATTGTGCCTTGATCATCTCTCCAACTTCGGTGGTGATTCTTTAGAAGAAAAAGAGGAAACCCAAATCAAATCCTCTTTAATCAGTGTGTAGAAAATTTTTATTTTCTAAATTTTTTTTCTTTTAATTCTATGTATCAATGTTTATTTTATTAATTATACATCATCGATATCTCAACCATTCAATTAAAATTGAATAGCTTTAAATTGAACTTACAAATAGAGCCTATCAATTGCACTCTATTACAGTCTTATTCAAAATAAAATTCTCAGTTTAATAAGAAAAAAAAGTTGATTAATTTCGGCACACGAAAGAGAGAAAAGTCCATAATTGTGACATCAGTCGGCACAAGAAAGACAGAAGCTTGGAAAATAAGACCACGTTTTACTTGTTGCGTGTCTCGAACTTGCGTGATGATTTTTTCTTCCCCCTTTTTTTTTTTTTTCCTAAAGAGATTTTTTCTTTCCTCAGACATATATATATATATTTTGTGTGACATATCACTTTTTTTTTTTTGGTTAAATTTTTGGTTGACATATCATTGATTACATAAGCAATGTCGCTCCTTTCTCTCAATTTTATTTATTTATTGAATTTTAAAATCTTTAGCCAAAAAAATTAAATAAAAAGATTGACACCAAAGATTTGGTGTGGATTCCGCTCCTACAAATTAAGTTCGGTCTTATTTTCTAAATTTACTATTTATTTTGTAAAAAAATTTAAAATTTAAAAGTTTATAATCTTTTTATTTTAAATCAAAATAAAATATATTTTTTTAAAATTATATAGAATTTTAAATTGAATGAAATAAGATTTATATTATTAATTTTTTTTGAATATATTTCAAATAATTACATTTTTACACTCAAAATAATTTATTTTCATCAAACAACATATTTATAACATATTCCTTTCTAACTTCTCATTTCAATCCTCTCTTGTATAAGCCCCAAAGGTTTTGATAATAGCTTAGGCTAATAAGCTTATTTTACTTTTTTTTTTTTTTAATGAATCCTCTCCTTTTCTTTTTCATTAAAACAAAACAAAAAAAAAAAAACCCTCAAGGTTAAAAATATTAGGAAGTTTCTATTGTATGATCTAAAAATAATTATTTATTTTTAGATTATGCAATTATTTATTAAAACAATATTCTTTAGTTTTAAACAATTAAAAAAACTGCATAAAACTATTTATTCTTTATTTTTTTGAAGTTAGGGACAGAAGATTCGAACTTTTTACATATTTAATAAAGTTAAATATGAGATTATTATTAATTATGACTGAAATAACTTTTATTTTTCATCTATTCTTACATGATTATAACGATGACTAGATCTAAATTTAATAATTAAAATCAGGCAAATATGTAGGCTATCAATACAATAATAGAGAGACCTTTTTTTAATAGGCCAAGACTACAGTGGGTATGGTTTTTTACCCGATCAATGAGAAGAGATCTAATGGTCCATATTTAATCAGTTAAAAAAAATTACCATAGACCTTATTATATTTAATTACAACTTAAAAAAAATAGCAAAATAAAAAAAAACTTAGAACTCGAACGCGACACCACTGCCGTTGTTGGCAAGCCGTCCTCCACCTAGATTCTGGCCTGCTTGCGTCGAGCTGGCTCGCCATCCTCCAACCTAAGAACACCAAAAAAAAAAAAAACCCCAAAAATCCAGCCTGCCACGATCTCAAGCCTAAGAACCTCTTGCCTGTGTGCTTTGAGTAAACCTATGCATCCGTCAGCACATCAACTATATGGCAGTACCAAAGCTCCAAGAATTGGTGTATAACACAAGGTTCATAGTCCTCCACACCCATTGATCTTAACAGTGACTTTACAATTTTTGCATCTTTGGGCAAATCCTCAACCCCTTCTGCCATTTTCTTTATTGCCTTTTTCAATCTTAACCACATAAAACACTCCAAAGATTAGACTTCACAAGATTAGACTTCGCATTTTCTTTTTTGTCAATGTAGCAACCAACCAACCAAGCAAAACTCAAGTAAAATATAAGAGATTATCGATGAACTGATACATACATAAATTTCAGCAGAACAAGAACAAGCAAAGCTCGAAATATTTTGGTTCTAGATAAAGAAAACCAAAACAAGGAAAAGGGAAGGGTCTATAATTCTGGAAATGATAAACCCATCAAAGAACGCAAAATCAGAATTTTACCTCCCACAAAAATTTTCTAAAGAAATCAAGATGAATCTTGTATTTTCATAGCCTATTTCAAAAGACTATAATCAACAATGGAAACCCAAGTGAGAATTTTGAAATAAATGGAAAATCTTACCAGTGTCACAGCAAAGAGAAACCAAGAATGATAGAAACCGGTGTTGCTTCAACTCGGCAACCTCAAGGTCTTCAATTTTGGCTTCAGTGCTGTCTCAGACCAGATCTGCAATCTGAATGTTGGGCCTCTCGCTTTTCCGATGGGTTCCAAAATCGAACTCTCTATCTCTCTCTCTCTCTCATCTTCACCCCATACAATATCATTTTGCTCGCTGTCTGCACCATCCTCCTTGTCGTCTTTGGAGCCATAGAGCCCCACAAGGACGAGGTTAGATCTGGAACAAATGGGACCTTGAGCCCCCTTTATCGCGAGCCGTCAAGGCCCCTCCACCCCAAGCCGTTGAGCACCCTCTGCCGCGGGCCATCAAGCCCCATTCACTGTGAGACCTTTTAAAGTTTTTTTCTTTATTTTTTTAAAAATATTTTTCACATGTAATCTGGTGAATATTATTTTTATGTATCCTTTTTTAATCTGAGTCGTCCAAAAACAATCCAATGATCTATAATTTTTTACCTTATCAAGGGGTAAATGGGTTACTCCATTGTATAAGTCCCATTTATAATATACAACATGACAACATTAATTACATTTGAAAATTAACCCATAAAAAATAAAAATAAAAATAAAACACAATTTGCCCAGTGCTAAATTTCAAGTCAACATTTTATTTAGTAGACTTCGTTCTGTACCCATCTTCCCTTAAAAGGTGAATTCTCATATACTACCACAACATTGCATCAAAATCTAGTAGAAACTCTTTTTTGTTGATCAAATATGAATTGAAACTCAATTTCTTGGTTCCAAAGTAATAAAACTGAGTCTTACATAGAATGTTAACAAAACCAGACAATATTATAATGCCATGCATACTCAAAAAGCTTATACTACTTTTTATACACTGAGTTTCTCCATCTCCCTCCTAAGTGCATTAGCCCTGATTAAGCTCCCAATGGTATTCACAGCCAATTTCAGGTCATCCAATGGGTTACCAGGCACCACCCTTTTATACAAGTAGCTATCAAAGGTCATCTTCTGCACATACTCATCTGCACACATCTCTACAAAGGCTTCTCTTGCCGGGTTAGACCTGTAGAACACCTTCTGCAACACGTCCAAGACCTTGTAAGTAGGCCAGTAAGTCTTGTCCCACTTCTCCAAGTACTTCCTCAAGTCTGCTTCATCCACCACCCTCTTCCCGTTCTCCGATCCCTTGACTATTGCCTCGGCACACATCTTCCCGCTCTTTGCCGCGAAATAGATGCCCTCACCAGAGCATTTCGTCACGTACCCTGCAGCATCGCCGACCAGTGCTACTCTCCCTGCTAACCGGCGGGGGCGTGGGTGCTCGGGGATAGGATGTGCTTCCACCCGAATGATTTTGCCACCCAAAATCTTGTCCTTGGCGCGGTTTCTTGTTGCTAGTTGGAACTTCTTGATGTCTCCTTTGTGTGTCACCGTGCCCGTGCCTACTGCTACATGGTCGCATTTGGGAAACACCCAGCCATAGAAGTCTGGCGAGACGTCGTCGCCAACATACATCTCGGCAAGGTTTTCATAGTACACCATTTTGTCGTCAGGGATTTTGACTCTTTCCTGAAAATAGTGAAAAACCAGGAATTTAAAAACATCTCTAACTGAAATGTGTTGCAGTATGTTGAGAGTATGTGGATTAGCATTCAATACTTGAAAGATGCATTTCCCTTCAAATACATGTTTGTGTTCATTTCACCTCAAGCAAACGAATTAAAATATACCCTTGTTAATTGTTTCCGAAAAGATCAAATGATGAGAGACTAACGTACTCATCTAACCCCACCTGATTAAGTATCAACGGATCTGTAAGTTTGAATAACTGCCTAATACTGGGTGAACCCTCGAAACCATGAAATCCAATCTAACAGTAGTCTGGCAAAATCTATTTTTAACTTCTAGATTTAAAAAAAAAAAAAAAAGTCCATGTATAAAGACACTTTCCATGACCGAGAACCAAACCGATTCAAAAAGTGTATGTGTGTGTTCAGAGTTCGAACTCAAAATATCCAATTTATTTTTGTCATTTTTTTTTCTAAAAAATTAAAAAAATGTACCTAGTTTTTGAAAAATTAAACAACTCAAATCCGAAAAAATTGAATTCAAACTCAGTATTTTTAGATAATTTTTCTTAATAAAATCAAATTTTTAGAAAATTCTTTCAATAATATCTAAGAACAGACCTTAAAAGTTGATGTAAAGAGTGAATTACGAAGAGTTATGTGTTTAGACATAGTATAACTAGGGATGAACAAAAAATTTGTAATCCAATTAATCCATCCAAACCCATTTAAATATAATCCAATTAATTCAATCTGATTTAACCTAATCTTAAATTTAACTTAACCCACTTAAGTTGAGTTTTTATTGGGTGAATTTGTGTTCAAATTTAGTAACCCGACGTAAACTCAACCTATCCAATCAAATTTTTTTATGCTATTAAAATATATTTTAATTATATATTAATTAATTTTTATTATGACTTGTGATATATGTTTTTATACTTACATTATTGATATTTTATTTTTGTATTTGCTTTGTTATAATTTATAAGAAATTGAAATATATTTGATCTTGTCAGGTTTATATAAAAACTGTTTTATGAATTTGTTAAATTTTCACACATTTCTAATTTCTAATTTAAAATTGCATTATTAGGTTTTTTTTTTTTTTTTTTTTTTTATAATATATTCAACCGATCAACCCACTTAACCAAATCTAACTTTAATTGAGTAGGTTAAGTTTAAACTTTGAGTTGATTAAATGGATAAAATCTTTTTTCAACCTACTTAAATAAGGCTTTGGGTTAATTAAGTAGATTAAAACTTTTTTCAATCCGCCCAAAATTATTTAGATAGGTTAAAAAATTCTAAAAACCTATTTAATTCATCCGATGATAACACAAATGTAACATTAATACTACATCATATTCCCATAAAATTAACAAAAAATTACTACAAGGTACGATGATACTATTTTTTATCCACTAATAAAAAGTAAATTTCGCATTATAAAACTTACTGACGGGGTTTGTCTTTTATTAATCATCTTTTGTTGATGACAGTATTTTATATCAATGGTGCTGTTTTTTAATTAAAAACTATTCCCGATTCTAATGATAAAATCGTAATTTCATTTTTAAAAACCTTTCCTCAAATTTCAACCATAAATAAGTAAACTGACAAAAGAAAATAATAAATATAAATAAATGAAATTCCTAAGCGTTATAATGAAAGAAAGAAAGAAAGAACATGCCTGAAACGCAATGGCGTACTCGTAATCGCCTGCGCCAATGAACTTGGCGACCCTGGAATTGGCACCGTCGGCGCCGATGACGGCGTCGACCTCCAGCGTCTTCTTGACGCCGACTCCTCCGACCTTCCCGCCGTACTCCGTGTAGTGCAGGACGTACGGCGAGTTCTCCTCCTTGGGCATGTCCATCTTCAGGAACAGCCCGTTTATCACCGTCGCCCCGTTCTCCTTGGCCCGATCTCTCAAGTACGAGTCCAGAACCTCCCTCCTCACCATCCCTATGTACTCGTGCGGCTTCAGCGTCCGCCCGATGTCGACGGCGACGTTCGATGGGGATATCATCTTCATCCTTGTCACCTTCCGGTCGATTATTTCCAGCGGCAGATCGAACTCCCCGACCATGCACAGCGGGATCGCGCCGCCGCACGGCTTGCAGTTGTCCAGCTTCCGCTCGATCAGGACCGTCTCGATCCCTCCCTTCGCCAGGGTCTCCGCGGCGCAGCCGCCGGCTGGTCCTCCGCCAATCACGGCGACTCGGAGGTTCCGCCCGGCGACTTTCGGGCTGAATTTACCGGCGACGACGCGGAGTCGCCTAGGGTTTTGGACCGTCAAGGTTAGGGGCTTCGCTTGGGTGGTGGTGCTGAAGTGGGTGTTCTTCTCCGGCGAGGTTTGCCGGAGTCCGACGAAGGTTTTCATAGCAATGGATGTCATTTTTGGCTCTGCTCTGCGAACTCCGGAGAAGGTCTGGCTATGGAGTTTGGAGCTCGGGAAAGTGTGAGAGAGGAGAGAGATACAGAGAGAAATTTTTTTTTTAATTGTGTTTTCGGTGGATATGGTTTGGGATTTGAGGAAATTTATGTCGTTGGATCTTGGGAGTGAATGGTTGGGATTTGATGTGGATAGATGGGATGGATTCTTGGGTTGGTCTTTTCGACGGAGCTTTTTATTTTATTTATTTATTATAAATTTTTTTAATTATTTTTGCGTGAGAAGTTTGTGGTAATGGCTGAGATACTACTAGCAGCCGGGGCTGAGGGTTTGCCACGTTCAGTGCCTTTTCGCTGAGTGTGTCAGGTCATGGTAGAGAAGTGGGATTGCGTACATGCAGCCATTGAGTTTCTGCCACGTCAGATGATTGCAAGACCTCTTTGACCTCATTTCGTCTTGCTGGCATAAAATATAAATAGTGATTAAAATATGTTTAGACACACAATCGGGTTTAAGCACGTTCACGGTAGGCTCTATTTATAGGTACTATATTATTGGATTTAGTTTTTATTAATAGATAGATGATATTAAATGCTATTAGTGTCTTAGAGCAAAACTTATAAGGATTGAATTATATTTCAGAAATTTTTATAATAGGATCTGTTGATTTTATATTGATATTGATCGTTGTTTAAATAATTAGAATAAAATTTTTAATAATCTGACTTGCAATTGGATTAGTTTTTTATCTTGTGTTATAAAATTTTTAAGATTAATATATATGGATCAAAAACTTTAATCAATGATTGAAAAATAGTTTGTATTGATAATAAATAAAAATAGGTCTTTTTGTGTTTTGGAGGTTGGAAAAAAACGAGTTTTGAAAAATATATTTGGGAAAAAATTATTTAAAGTAAAAAAAAGGTAAAATTTTAAAAATTTATTTGAAAAAAAAAATATCAATATGGATCTTATTTCATTTTTTTCAAAATTTTATATAATTTTAAAAAATTCATTATATTTGGATTTACATATATAAAGTTATAGACTTTTAAATTTAATATAGAATTTTAAAGATGTAAATAGTAAAAATGGTTGGAAGATATAAAAAATATAAAAAAAAATGTATCTAAATTATATCTATATACCACCCTCAAACACCCTTAGTGGTTAGTTAAGATTATGATGTGTTTTAATGTTTTAGATTATGGCGAGTTTTTCTGATTTAAAAGGGCTACATAATATAATCGAAAATTACTTTTTCAATATGTATGATAAAATTACCATTCAACTCTTTTTTATATTTCCTTTTAAATTTTGTGTATTGTTTTATATAGATAATGAATTTTGATTAAAGAATAAAGTTTTTAGTGAGAATGCACATATAGATAATTAATTTTGAGTAAAGACAGACTAAGAATAGAATAGAAAACTGTAAATTTTAAAAAGGGTAATCAATAGAGGCGGCAGTCCACACTCGACTAACGGTGGCTCCGCCCTACGGTTGACTACTGTTAAATAATGGTTACTGGCTTGCTGAATATTTAATGCAGGTCAAGGAGAGTACTCTAAGAAGATTCTAACGGAGATGACTGAGCATCCCCATATAATTAAAGAAGTTGATATGAAAAGATAATAATGCATGGAAGTTTCCAATGGAAGTAACTGAAATTAAGTGGAAGTCTCAAATTTGGTACCGTTTTTATACGGCGCCGATGTGGACAGTAGCCTCTGTCGGAGGGAGTATGTTGGGGGTTACAGGCGTTTAATACCTAAGAAAAGAGTCTGGCTACAATAGACTGAACGAGGAATTAAAAAAAAGTTTTATGTAAGAGAAGAAAAAGAAAATAATATCATGAAGAAGCTAATGGTAAATTTTGTGCATAAAAAACGAGAATTGCAAAGTGAATAAAACGTGTCTGGTGTAATTGTTGCATTATATGTTTAGAGGTGTAACTAAGCAATAAGTGTGTAATGCAAAAATGAAATGAAGGAGTTGTGCATGAAAATGATAGCACTTTATTTTATTTTATTTTATTTTACTTTGGGTGTAAAAACGACAATTGTAGCACTATTGGTTGAGAAGTTCACATGGTACAAGTGACATTAGTAATTTAATAAGGGTGTACATCGTATTTAAAATGGGCAGTTTGATGAAAATAAAAGAAAAGAGAAGGGGCAAGCTGAGGTAAAGCCCAATTGAGAGGCCTTATTGGTAAGGATCTTTTATAAACCGTTCAATGAAGTTTAAACGGTTCAGATATTGAGGGTGTATGATAACTAAAATAAGTACTAATCCATGGGATTGCAAAAAAAAAAAATCCCTCCACTTCTTCTTCTTTCTTCTTTGTCGGATGTCATCCCGCCATCGGTCGTCGAATCTGAAGCGATGAGTGAAGAATCGAGGTACAAGATCCTTTATAACTTTGTGGGAATGGAAGCTTGAGACGCAAGACCCTTTCACCGGTGGAAGGTCGCTTGAGAGGGAGGCTGGTTGCGAGGGCCTAGGACCGATCTTATCATTGGGGTTGGAGCTGATTGGGGAGGGGGTGGGTTAGGGTTGATCTCGTCACTAAGGAGGATTGAAGCCGATCTCGTCATTGTTTGGGGGGAGGGGGTGTGGTGCGGGTTGTCATGTAAGTGGGTGTTCGCCATCCTTTACGCGAGGGTGGGAGGGGAGATCACCAGAGTTGGGGAAGATTGGATATTTTTAATTTCTTCTTTTTTTTTTTCAAAATTTTTTTAAATTTTTTAGTGTATATTATGAGATAAGATACATCATAATTATCATGCACAAATAAATACCAATCGTTAAATTACAACTCGATAATTAAAAAATAATACTATTATAATTTGTGGTAGAGCCTCTTAGTAATCCTTGTTCAAAGAGAAGAGGAATGAATCACCAACAAGAGACAATAGTGACCATCTTACATTACCTATTATAAATTAAAATAACATAAAAATCTCATATTAATCTCTTCTTATAAATTATAATTTTGATACTTTTGTATTCTGCCATTGAGACTTTAGTTTTTTTAACAGTTTTTTTTTTCACAATTTTTAATTTGGTATCAAAAGTATGACTTATAATAAGAAAATGGGGTTTTCGCTTCATTTTAAATTATAAATGACTAAGTGCAACAACATTTATTTTTTGTGGGTCAAATTTAAAATTAACACTTCTCTTAATTTATTGGCATTACTTAAATTACGATATTTTTGGTTCTAATAATTCAATAGATAAGAAAGAGATTGAAGTAATTTATTTATTTATTCTTAATTTAGCTTTATTCATTTTTTAAGGAAAAAAAATACTAAATACTTGCCACGTGGTAAATCAACCTTGTTTCACACAGCGATCTTATGGGTCATCAGTCATGGTTCTTGTGAAATTATCCAGATAAATAGCACGCCTTTGTCCTCTCACCTTCCTATTAGGGCTGTAAATCGATCAAAAACTGATCCTACGGTCAGTTTTGATTTGGAACCGAGGCATCGTGACTTTTGGAATTAGAGACCAATGATGGACCGAGAGAGGTGGGCTTGGTTTGGTTTCTGCACCAATAGGGGTTTCGGCTCATTCAATATGCATCGGTTATGCTTGCAGAGGGAGGTGGCATTGGTGAGAGTGGGGAGGTCTTTGTTGTCAAAGTTGGAGAAGAAGAAAAAGAAGAAGAAGAATAAGAAAGGAGGCAGCATAATAGTAGGGCTTGTGGCTTGTGGGTTGGGCTTAGAATTTTAGGCTTAGGCTTGGAACTTAGGATTTGTTTTTGGGAAAAAGAGGTAAATATGTGAAAATTAAACTTGAATAAAAATAAATAGAAGAAAAATTTTAGACTTTTAATAAATAATATATTTTTGGTAAATTATGATTTATTACAATTAAAATTCTAATAATATCCCTTATGTAGAAATCTTGATAAACTTATTTGGTAAGTCTCTTTTTTACTCGAAAAATCATTTATTTACCACTTTAACTAAATATATTTGGTAAATCAAATTTTACTGATAAATTATTTATTTATATCTGCAAATCATTGATTTACCACATTGATCGATATGATTTATCGTGTTAATAATAATTTACTAATTTTGTAAAAAAAAAAAAAAATCCCAAATTGAAAACCCCAAATCGTCACTAAAGAAGATGATACTATAGGAGATCTCATTTTCGTGATCGATCTGACTCTCGCGAAGCCATGATCGATGGCAAACCATTGTTTGAGAAGATGATGCCATAGATCTTGTGGGCATAATTGACAACGGTGATGAGGGGGCTTTGCAATGGTAAAAATCGAAAAATCTAGATTGCAAACCCATAAGCTCTCACCTCTGCAAGCTGGATATTCTTCTCCAACAATCTGCATCTCTGATAGCAATGTTCAACAACAACCATGGAAATACTTGGATATTTGATTGTGAACGGTGTGAGAGAGAGAGAGAGAGAGAGAAATAAAGTCTAGATAGATGTATGGGTAAAATTATAAAATTACATGGCTTTTAAATCAAAATTGCTATTTATTTTCTAAATTAGGTAAATATGTTATTTACTTTCATTGACTAAAAGAATTGGCTTGTTTATTGCAATTCCCCGCCCCGCCCCCCCCCCCCCCCCCCCCCCCCCCTCTTTTTTTTATAGAAAACTTCAAACGCGAGCTACTGAATGAAGAGTATCTGTATTCTGTAACGCTGGTTGTCGAAATGCTAAAGAACACAAAGAACACATTGCTGATTGTCAGAGAAGACAAAGAACTCGCTGTTGGTCACCAGAGAGCACGAAGGGCATGTTGTGGTAGTTGATTTGGTTTCAAACTGACACTGAGGAACTGAAACTACTAGCCAAGTATTTCGATTTTTCAACCAAATTCATAAGTTTTTGGCGTCGGTTTCAAGATTTTGTTTCTGATGATCGTTCATTGGTTGGTGAGTTGGTCGGCATCGATCCCTCAGTTTCTTTGAATAGCCTTACTTCCTATTCTTGAAACGAACAAGGGCTGCTTTTTTTTTTTTTAATATTTTACTTCCTAGGCGCATCATACATCTAAAGAACCTATTTATTTTTAGTCTGCCCTTACTAAGATATCATCCATCCTTCTTCAATCCAACGATTAGTATTTAGTGTCAAACATATCCGTCACTTTTAGGCATGCCGGAGGTGAGACTCTCCCTTGAAACTAAAATTGGAATAGTCTTGATATTTTAATTTTCTATTTACTAAAATAATTCAAAATTATTTTTATTCTTATATAATTCTTATGTTTGTGAATATCAATCCATCATACTTTGTCTACAAAAAGTTTTCTCATTTTACTATTAACATGTTATGGCAACTTGTTTGAGCAAATAAAACGGCTAGCATACTACTAATTAATTGGGAATTCAATTTTAAAAAAGTGAATTGCTCCTGATGTTAAATTCTACTGATTATCTTTTTATATTTACAAATTAATTGATGCAGGTCTTACCAAAAAAATAAAGATTTTTTTTTTTATAAAAGGAATATACATTCAAATTAAAAAGCAATATATGCTGTAAAATAATGCAAAGAAACCTACAATATATAAAAGACATAACTTTCAATGGAAACTGATTCAACTAACGCTCAAAGGAAAAGACAATTGTCTGAGGCTCGATAAGGAGAATGTATCTTGGTATGCTAAAATCAAGCACACACAAGGCTTCCCTCCCAAAAGATCAAACCAACAAAACGATGCCCATGAATGCTGGAAATATGCGACGTATTGTAAGAGCAATGCTGGAAAAAAAAAAAAAAAAACTACTGAAATCTCCCTTCCCTTCTGTGACCTAGTTCCCATTGTTTTAGCGGGATCCCATGACGAATGCATCATAGGTCTATGATAGAAGAACGATGTTCTCTTTCCCCTTAAACGACAATATTCCGATGATTGCCCATACTTCCATTAGCACGAACTTAACTCTGATGATCTTTGCGACCTCCTTAGTGAACTTTGGAGGCTGGCAACCCAGTGAAAGGCTGGACCACCGGCAGCCTTTGCAACCTCTCTCCCTCTGTTTTCCTTCTCTCTACATCTCACCGGAGCTCCTCTTTTTATTAATAATTCTTTCATTTTTTTTTGGAATAAAGAATTTAGTATCTTGATAAGCGGAAGTTTGTCTCTCATATCCTACATATTAAATCAAATTCCTTCCTTCAAAAAAAAAAAAAAAAAGTGTTGGCTAACATCTTTGCTAAATATTCCATTACTAAAATTTTATTATTCTTTCACAAAAAGGTGTTTTTGGAACTAAGACCTCGTTTGGTGAACTCATTACATTTGCATTGCGTTTGAATGCAATGTATTGAATGCAATTTGTATTTGGAGAAAAAACATTAGCATTACATTTGAATGCAATGTGTGTTTGGGTGAAAAGTATTTGAATTGTATTTTAATAATGAATATGTGATGTGATGGGTAAAAGTAGAGAGAAAAAAAGAGAGAGAGAATATATGATGTAATTAAGAAAAATAATAAAAAAAGTGAAATAATAAATAGTGATTGTGTTGGATTTAAAATGTGATATGATTGGTATTTGAATGAAATGTTTTTGTGTTTGGAGAAAAATTGCATT
Organism: Antiaris toxicaria; assembly: GCA_035233585.1. Lineage (NCBI taxonomy): Eukaryota > Viridiplantae > Streptophyta > Magnoliopsida > Rosales > Moraceae > Antiaris > Antiaris toxicaria. Next base: position 9,512,933 of record CP141155.1, read on the forward strand.
GCATTTAAATGTAATGCTAAAAAAATACGTTGCCTAAACGTGAGCTAAATATCCATAAATATATATATTTTAATCTGAATTCTGCTAGTTTCTTAACAAAGTAAAGAGTAGGATAAGAATTTATGTGACTTGATTTCTTAATTAATTAGTAAATATGTTAATAGAATATCAAAATTCAATTTCTTTTTTAAATAAAAAATTTAATTTAATTTTCATGAAACTAATTTCTTTTTTTAATTTATAATTAATAAACGCGCATCTTTAATGGAAAATTTTTTGATTTTTTTTAAACGCACCTTTAGATATTGTAGTTATTTTTTATATTTATATGGGAGATAAATTATTCTTCACAATGGACTTATTTACAAACTCAAATTTGACAATTTTATAGAGAAATAAATTTGAAGATAAAACAATAACTAGTTTATAAGTTACATAATAACTTTATTGTTGTATATTAGTGTTATACCTTTTTAAGGTTAATCAGTCCTACAAGATTTTTGAAAGGGAAAATTACATTAAATTAAGAAAAAATTACAAAGATCAATAACCATGTGCATGACCCTGCACAATACAAGAGATAACTATTAACAGAGATCGAATTCAGCAGTGGAATTGCATGATGCTCAAGGAGAAAGACTACACCAAGACCTAGTAATAGAAAAATTCCTCGACCAATCAAAAATCGAGCTCATATATGACTTTTTCAGAAATTACCTCTATAATCGATGGATGATGCTGATTGATTGAGTGTTATGACCGTATAACATAGAAGTCACCGTACATCTACAATGTCAATGGGACAACCACCGCTACGATAAAGTAGATGAAACCAAAGAGCAGGGAAATTGATTCGATTGTTGCAACATAAAACAAAACAAACACATCAAGGCGGAAAAGTCAACGGCTTATTAAATTTTGAAAACTAAAAACTAAAAACTAAAAAACTTGGAAAAATCCTACAGATGTACTAAAACATATCGAGTCCCTCAGCGTCGGACGATAGAAACGAACAATAGAGAAAACGTCGGGACAAAACAGTACCAAAAGCACAAGCAAAGCTTCAGCGCCTATGACCTGTGTGCCGCCATCGACAGCCAGAATCCACTGCATTTCCAAACTAACAAACTTGCCACCCTCTAGCAACATAGCTCTTGAAGTGTCACTAGAATCCCGCAACGAACACGTCCTAGATTTATAGAAAAAGGATGCCATTCTTCTCCCTTTGCCAAGCTTTGTCACCAAATTGTCGTTTCCTTCAACGATATGAACTTGAAGTTGGTGACTTCTGTGACCTCCCTTGCAAACTACAGAGGCCGGCAACCTGGTGAGATGCTACACCACTGAGCCCAAACTTCATGTGAACGTCTCTCCCTCTCTCTTTTTCTTAGACTCCCTCATTTTAATCTCTGGTCAAATAGGGTTTCTCTATGTTACTATTTTTGCAATTGGAAAAAATTTTTTGATAAAAAGACATTAGTACTATAAAATTGATAACCAAACAAAAACCAAAAATAAAACCTTTCAATAAAAACATTGAAATGTTGTATCTTTTTTTTTTTTTCAAATATACTACGCATATGTTTGCACTAATGTTTTATAAATAATAAAAACATATGAGAAAAAAAAGTAAACTTTCAAAAAATAATTGAAGTGAGTAGTAGTTTTTTATTTTTAAATATTTCAAGTAAATAGCATATTTATCATGTAAATGAATTGTTTGAATCAAATTTATTAGATAAATAATTTATTTACGTCCAATATGTTATTTACCTAATAAAATTTCAATTTACATCATAAATTTGTTATTTACTTCAAATATTTTAAAACATTGCTATTATTTTTCATAAAAATACTATTTACCATAGGTTTTTTAGAAAGGAGTATCTCGTAAGTATTATAAAGTGTTTAACCCACTTATAAACATAGGCTACAAATATATAACGTTAAAAAAAAAACTTATATTATGTGTCCCATTTCCCTGTCTCCTTCCCTATCTATCAAATAGTTTTTTTGACTCATCATCTCAACATTATTATATATACTAAAGTGAAAGTAAAAAATACTATTTATTCTCTGTTATTTAGACAGTAGTGTGCCAATATTGCTCCTGGTTAGTTATGGGTTTTTGGCACTTTTATATTTCTTCATGTAAATTTTCTTTTATCGTTTATTTTAATTTCTTGGGCCCTTCTTAGCCGTGGCCTTTTGGTCATTCTACCTAGAAAACCTTAGCTTACTTATTTGTTTTCTTTTGGTTGCCTCTCTCTCATTTGGTTAGTTTAAATTTTTTTTTTGTCTTCCTCTTTCTCTTGTCTGTTTGCCTCTCTCACATTTGGTTGGTTTTGAGTTTTTTGTCTTCCTCTTTTTCTCCTCTATTTGCTATTAGTTGCCTTTTATGGATGATGGAATTACTTTTTGTGTTTTTTCCTTTTTTGTATTCTTTTAGTTTAAAAAGTGTTTTTTCCCATTGTTTCCATTTTCCATTTTTGATTGTATCTTACACATATACACACATATATAACTCCTCTTCTCCATTTCTTTTTAGTTCATTTACTCTTATGCCTCTTACACATTGTTTTTTACACTTTTTTTTTGTCGAAGTTTACGAGATTGATATTTGATTATTTAAGATAGTTTTGAGTCAAATTTAAGTACTGTTTATATTTTTTTTTGTATGATTTCATTTGTATTTGTTTGTGATAGAATACCACATTAACATCTTTGTTATTTGATTATAATTTACTTTACTTTTTATTTTTAGATGATATAACGAAAGACATTTTTTACGAATGACTAGACATTTTTTATTTGAACTCGATAGAATTCCAAACAAAATCTAGACTAAATTAAACTTTGAGAAAGAGTTTTTATAAAACGAGAAATAAAATAAAAATGATCTTATAATTTGAGGTTAGAAATAAGATTTATTATTATTTTAATTTAGAGGAAGTTAATTTTTTGAGAACATATTCTCATTTCTTAAAAAAAAAAAAAAGAGATAAATAGAGAGAAAGTTGAATTCAAACTTTATGATTCTTTGACAGTAAAGTGATGGTATGGTTGGAAATTTTTAAAGTTGCCATTATTATAACTACAAAATTTTCTTTATCTTATTCTTATATTCTTCTAATATAACTATAAAAAGTGAATGTTATTTTATGTTATGATGCTTTATAACAATGTTTTTCGAAAATGAAGTGGTTTGACTTTCTTTAGTAACTAAGTAGTTATATTACAGATTGTCACCTTTTTCTTTTCCTTTTGGTCTTTTGTAGTAATTTGAAGAGCTCTGTTAAAAACCATTTATAGACATCCTATCCACCCCACTTCAATTATTGTAATTCTACAAATCTCTAAAAAACTTTTATATACCATTACCAAAATGGTAGAACTATATAAGTTAATTGTTTGAAAAAAAAAAAAACCTTCTCTCTCTCTTTCTCTCTTTTTTCTGTCGCTTTTTGACCATTCAACTCGACCATACTCGCTATGTCCCACCTACCTCCCTTACTTTCAAACTTTCTTAATTCTTAATTTATTGAGGTCATTGCCAATTCACCAAAAAAAAAAAAAATTTTAACCATGTGTTATGAAGCAAAATCGAAGGTGGTGAGAGCTTAAAGCTAAATCCCATATACCCATTACCTAAAAATGTTTTTCGAAAGCCAAATCTCTATTGTCACAAACTCTAGAAATGCCAAAACCAAACATCGCATTTGAGAAAAAAAAAAAAAAGTTTTGAGCCTTTTTTGCGTGTTTTACTCATTTTAATTAAGCCCATTAGGTTTTAACTTTATTTTTTAGTTTGTTCTTTGAATAAAAGACAATTTGTAAGCAGATTTGATTTTAGTTAAAATGGGTTTTGGGATATGTTTTGGCAAAATATTAAACAAGATAATTTGCTACAGTCGTTTGTCTAGACAACTTGCCAAGTTGCCTAAGCAAAAAGTCTAGGCAAAAAGTCTAAGCAAAAAATACCAAAAGTCTTTATGCACAAACAAACACTAAACTTACAAACTTAAATAATTGTCAATTTAATCAACTTACCTTAATTTTGTGTTCTTTCTTCTATAATTGATTAGGACCAAGAAATAAAAATTCTAAATGTTTGAAAACATATTTTGAACTTACAATTTAATGGAAGTAAAAAGTTGTCTGAATAAGAGAGGGAGGTGATAAAATAACCATTCGTTTTTGTTAAATAATAATATTCATTTACATTATTATTATTATTATTACTACTACTACTATTATTATTATATTGTTAATATAAGTCTTATAAGTATTTACTATAGATAGTATAAGTTTCTAAATAAAAAGAACATTATAACATACAATAAAATACATGTTTATAATAATCAAAATGTTTTGTTAATTAATAGTATATGTTTTTACATAACTTTTATTATTATTATCATTATATTTTTGTATGCTAAATATTCCTTTCATTTTTATATGTTTCTAACGATTAAATCTAATTAAACTTACATCAAAACAAAGCACATATAAAACCAACAATTTAATAAAGCAATGATTGTGGTTTGGACTCTATTACTTGCATATGTGTGTTAAAAAACGTTTTAATTTATGCGACTTTTAAGGACCATAAACAACAATTTAAGATTTTCAATTTGGAAGGAAAAAGAAAATGATTTCAACTACTTTGGCATTTGATTAAGATTTATGATAATTGTTACATTACTAATCAATCTTTATACCAATAAATAAAAGAGGGAGCATTACAAGAGTATAAAGTAAAATAAAAAATTGAAAGTCTCCTTGATAATATTTTGCAATAAAAATGAGAATAAAACTTATAATGACTAAAATGATAAGAAGCAATAATAACACTAATTGTGTTGTAATTTTTTTTTTTGACTAAGAGAAGAACTTTAGTGGAACAGATAAAAGAATTAAATAGATGAAAAGAAGATGAGATGTGTGTTTGTAAGAACTTGAGGATGAATGAATTTATAGGGTAAAAACTAGCCGTTTATAGTCGTTAAAAGTGGGGAAAATTTTTAAATTTTGCATAATTATATTCTTGAATGATGCTAAAAAAATAAATATAAAATGTAACCACTAAATACAATATATTTGTAAAACCTTCAGGATGAATGAATTTATAAGATAAAAACTAGCTGTTTATAGCCGTTGAAAGTAGGAGAAAATTTTTGAATGTTGTATAATTATGTTCTTGAATAATATAGATAAAATAAATACAAATAGTAGATGAATCTACTAAATACAAAAATTTAACAATTTGAAATTGAAAATCACTTTAAATTGTTATTAATAAAAATTTAAAAATATTTATATAAATTAAAAATCAAATTAGTCTAAAATGTTAGTTAATAACTAGTACTATTATATTTAACCGATACTTTTTAAATTAGATTTAAAAAAAAATATTAGTAATTTTATTTTTGAATTCTAAATCTTTTTTTTTTAATTTTTAATAATGGATAAATAATAAAAAAAATGAAAAAAGTCCTCTAATATCAAATCGTCAACATAAGTAGTGCAATTTTCCTCATCCGAATTAAGATTTCATATTTAGAAACAATGAATGTCTAAGTGAAAGATATAAAAATTTTGAGATTGTTTCAACAAACATTTTTCGATCCAGGCTTAATACGATGTTAGCTTTTTCCGAGTTTGAAAAGAAACATGTTATTCCACTTAAGTATCAACATCCAAAAATCACCAAAAAAAAAAAAATTTTCCTATATGTAATAAATATTATATTTAAATAATTAAAAAATCTTTATATTATCATAACCCTAATATCTTTTGCATTTTATAATATATATTTTTAATATTGTTAACTTTCTTTGATTTTTATTTATTTTATTTATTTCTATCTTATAGTAATAAAGAACATAAAAAAAGAGAGAAAAGAAGTTGTAAAAGATAGTAGTATAATATTCAACATAAAAATAAAAATAAAAATATATATTTATATCAACTCACTTTATATTGTAAAAAATTTTCTACTTTTTGTATAATATAACATTATTTCTCTGATTATTTTATATAAAAAATTTTCTTAGCTTAAAATTTTCCTTTATGGGATCTATATGTTAAAAAATTCAAAAACTAACAAATATAAAAAATTTTTCAAGTCTAATATAAATGTACACAATAAAGTTGTGATAAGCATTGTAGGAACTTAAGAATGGTTTTTATATAATGCAGCAATATTTTCTGTTGTAATGTGCTTTTTTTTTTTTTGTGAGTGAAAAGCCATAAGCAGACTACTATAACTGCGATTTGACTTCGTTAACGTAAATTATAGATTTATGGGCGTTTGGGTAACACATTGTGTCCATATTGAGTTTGAATGCAATACATTGAATGCAATTTGTATTTGGATGAAAAGTATTTATATTACATTTGAATGCAATATGTATTTGGATGAAAAGTATTTGAATTGTGTTGTATGTGATGTGATTGATAAAAGTAGAGAGAAAAAAAAAGTATGTGATGTGATTGGTAAAAGTAGTAGAAAAGTAGAATAGTGAATAATGATTATATTGGATTTAAAATATAATATGATTGATATTTGAATGCAATATTTTTACGTTTGGATGAAAATTACGTTGGGTTCAAACGTAATGTGAATTTAATGCGATAAACAAACGAGACATTAGTGTTATAGAAACCACTCTTTCTCTCTTATGGTTTTTTTTTTTTCCTCTCAAAACTATCAACATTTGGTATGTTTGGATGGGATTATTATTTTTGAAAAATAGAAAATTTTTATATTTGAAAAATAAAAAGTTGTTTAAAATTTTTTAAAAAGTAAAAAATTATTTAAATTGATAAAAACTTTTCTTTATCTAAAGAATTTTTTTTTTATTTTCAAAAAATAAAAATTTTTGGATGTTTACATATGAAAATTTAAGAAGATTTATTTTTTTAAAATGAAAAATTTTTATTTTTAAAAAATAGAACTCCCAAACAAACATAGTAATTTTCTCTCTTCCTCTTTCAAATATCTTCCTTCTTCAGTTCACCTTCTCGTTTTGGCATTTCTCTCTTCATAATATAGAATCCAAAATGTCACTTTTTGCTATTAAGAAATTCAGATGGATGAAGTAAGAGGATGGAACTCCTCTTGCAAGACAATCAGGTTCTCAAGAATTTGGGGATCGGACTTAGAGGTTGAATTGGGGATCTACATTTGAATATTATTGAAATGGGTTTTCTTTCGAAGGTGTTGTTCAACTATTAATACCTTGAGAGATAATCCGAGCGGCCTGGGAATTTTAGCATTAAGGCTTGGGAGTTTTAGCATTTTATGTGATTTAAATTAATTTTGTTATGTTTTGGAGAGTTTCAAATTAAATTGGATCTTAGAGCCTTTAATGTCCTGAATGGGAGGTCGGATAACTTTGGTGCCAGCCCTTCATGTTTTCTCCCTCTCTGTTCAGTCAAGGATAAAATCGTTCTCTCTTCTCTTGGCATGAAATGGTTTTTCAGTAAAAATTTAGATGAATAGATGGAGTAAAAATTTGTGATTGGAATGGAATGATGTGGCTGTGGGGTCCATGCAATTAAAAGTCATAGAGAGAGAACCTAGCAAGCAGAGAAAAAACTGTCAAAGGGTGGATTGCAGTTTTAAGATTGCATGTCAAAAAACTATTTGTTAGACAAGGGAAATGGGGAAATGGGACGTTCCTTTTAAAACATGACGTAAAGGGTGAAAATAGCTTTTCTTCAAAGCACATGATAGATAGAGCGTAATATATAAGCTAATAATCACTTACATATAAAAAATTTGTGGCAGTCCTAACCCTCTGGACAAAAATTTCCTAGAGAATAGTTGGTTCAAAAGAGTAGGTGTAAAGGGGACAAAAAGAAAAGCAGAAGGACAATTTTCCTCTTTTTCTCTCCTCGATTCAAAGAGTATCTTATTCTTGTAAGAAGTTGAAATTTTATTCCTAAGTAAGATTAATTTATACATATAAATAGTATAAAATGAATGCTGTCTTACCTACATATATATATATTTATTTATATGTAAATATACGCATAAATGTATGGTGGCCCAAAATGTTGCCCAATCTGATATCATGCATGTAATTCAAGCAACCAATGAGTAGGTCACCTCACCACTCAATAACATTCCACAACACACACAACATGCCAACCACCTACTCTTTTTTTTAAAGACCCTTTAGGGAAAAAAAGAATATGTGTATATATATATATATATATTCATGGCAAACTTCTACTCTCAAGTCATATACGTTTGTTGAACACCAATATTTGAGACTATTATCGTTGTAACAAATTCATGGTAGTTAAAGTAGGTTAGAATTTTATCAAAAACCTAGTTGGTTATCAAACAATCTAACCCTCTCTTCCATAAACAACAAACAAGTACTTTCCATAAGTACTTAAAATCGGCCAAAAACCTAGAAAGTACAAAACCAACATAATTTCTGCTAAATTAGTTGTGTCCAAACATGAAGGTTTCTTTAGTCCTAGCAATAACCGTCGTGAGTGTCTTTGGTATTGCCATTGACGGATGCCGCGGCAAGGTCGTGCAGTTCATCTTCGGCGACTCGCTCTCGGACGTCGGAAACAACAAGTACATGAGTAGGAGCCTTGCTCAGGCAAGCTTGCCTTATTATGGTATTGATTTTGGAAATGGACTGCCTAATGGGAGGTTCACTAATGGCCGTACAGTTGCTGATATTATAGGTAAGTAGTAGTTACAAGCTTCAAATCGAGACACGAGGAAACTCATTTTTGAGTGTACGTGACATTCCCATACTAAAATTTTGGTTATTGAACAAAAATTAAGATATTTTAATCACCAAAATTCTGATATTACGTTCTTTAAAATTTTTGAGAAAATTAAGATATTTGCATGAATTATTATGTTCAAAACGAGCCCTTGGATGGTGATCTAAGAAAGTAACCAACGGATTTACATGTAAATTTTAATTCATATGTACGACATATAGCAATGTCCAATTAATTGAGAAAATGATCACCACTAATGGTGTTTAGTATTTGGGTTAATCTCGTTTTTGGTAACTAGATTATATGCCAATTTATCTCATTTTTGTCATTGACTTTTTAATTGTCTCAAAATGCATTGCTGATCTACCAAATTGTTCTAAATTAGTTTTTTTTAATCTAATTATTATAATCTTAATAGTAAATTACATAATTTTCCTTTTAATTTTTATACCTCGATATATATATATGTGAAATTATAAAATTCACTCTCACTAAACAAAATATGGTCATTCCATACCATTTTCTATTAGGATTTTAGCAATCAGATGAATATAGGAGGTATCTCTATAATTTTGAAAAAACACTGGAATATTAATGTAGTTTACCCTTTTCTTATTGAACTGGTGTTTTATGCTAATTTGTTGTTTGTTTCAGGTGACAAAACGGGCCTTCCAAGGCCACCAGCCTTTCTAGATCCATCTTTAACAGAAGATATAATACTGGAAAATGGAGTAAATTTTGCCTCTGGAGGTGGTGGGATCTTGAATGAAACTGGTGGCTACTTTGTAAGTACGCAAAAACCTTAAACACCTTACGATAACATTACTGTAGTTACAACAATAAATAACGTTTAATTTGTTATTCAATATTGATTATAATACGAGACTATGGTAATTGTGACACGAAAATTAAAAAGTAGTTTGATTTTTTCAAAGATTTGTTTGTACTTAACGTGATTTGATTAAAAAAAAAAATGCATGAACAAAATTTTAAAACTTGATAGTCGGTAATAAATTTGTCAGGCACGTAAATGCTAAATTTTATAACAACATAAGATTATGGTAATACGGTATAATATTTGATCTAATGACTTTACACTAAATATGATGATTTTAATTATTTTAAGATATGGTTCCTGTAACAATAAGGCCACCTACCTGCCCATACGTATATATGTGACACCAAATTATTCAACACAAGCTTAAAGAATAATATTAATTGAAAATTCTCATAATGTTGCAGATTCAGAGATTGTCATTAAACAAGCAAATAGAGCTGTTTCAAGGGGCACGTGAACTGATAAAGAGCAAAATTGGGAAGAAGGAAGCTGACAAGTTCTTCCAAGGCTCTCGTTATGTGGTGGCTTTAGGCAGCAATGATTTCATTAATAACTACTTAATGCCTGTTTATGCTGATTCTTGGACTTATAATGACAACACTTTCATCGACTACTTAATGGAAACTTTGACAGCTCAACTCAAGGTTAATTATTTGTCTATTTATTATATAATTAAAGCCTTATTATCATTTGAAAATGCATATATTTTCTACTTTATGTTTATCACAACCGAATAATCGAAATTCACCAAGCAACCATATTCTTATGTTAAGGGAAAAAAAAAGAGAGAGAGAGAGAATTGAGTTTAGAACTTATTTATAATATATATTTTTAAAGGTTTTTCTGCCGTCCTAGTGAGAGGTCTCTCCAACATAACACAAAATAAATAAGGCATAATAGTAATTGAAGAAAAACGTAACATAACCTATAACATATGATGAATCTAAAAGTTTTTTAATCATATTTTATTAAAAGTTTATTAAGGTTCATCCTATGTTATGTTACGTTTTTTTTTTAAATAAGTACCGTTACGCTCTATTTAATTTATATGCTTTAGAGACTTCCTACTAAGAACCATAGCAAAACCACATATACATATATATATACACACACACACATATAATACTTATATACAAGGACATAGTTACTTATGAACAAGTGGGAGCTTCCACCCCATTATTATTATTTTTTTTTCAATTTTACCTTTTAAAGCTTACATTTTTCTTATTTTATCAATACTAAAATTTGATTATTTTCATATAAATCCTCTCAAAACTTTATTATTTAATATATGTTCCCACTTAAATAATAGTCTATCTTTGCGGCTGTTTATATATGTACACATGTATATGACAATTATGTTATGTGTTTGTGTGTGTGTGTGATATTGTGCAGCTATTGCATAAGCTAGGGGCAAGGCAGCTGATGGTGTTTGGGCTGGGCCCAATGGGCTGTATTCCCCTCCAAAGGGTGCTGAGTACGTCTGGATCCGGTGGGTGCCAATCCAGGTCAAACAAACTAGCCCTCACCTTCAACAAAGCAGCAAGCAAATTGCTAGATGATTTGTCAAGCAGCCTTCCCAATGCTAGCTATAAATTTGGTGATGCTTATGATGCCGTAGATGATGTGATTAAAAACCCCTCTAAGTATGGTTAGTAACTCCATTCTCAATTGTTGTCGTACATTTGGTTATAATATTACATTTAAATATAATGTAATTTTCATTTAAACGTGAAAATATTATGTTCAAATGCTAATCATATCATAATTTAAATTCAATACAATCTTTATTTACCATTCCATTTTTTATTACTTTTTCCAATCAAATCACATATATTCTTTCTTTCTCCATTTTTTATCTACTTTTACTAATCACATCACATATTAAATCATAAAATGCAATTTAAATATTTTATATCCAAATATACATTATATTTGAATATAATATGAACAATTTTTATTAAAATACATATTGCATTCAAATGCAATGATTTATCCAAACACACCCTTAATTTCTACAATTTTTAGGGAAAAAAAAAAGATGTATACTATTACTTTTATTCTTTGAGACTCATCACAAAAGAAGAAAGGAAAAATTATACATGTCATTGAATGCATGACATATATTATATATTATTTTGCATGTGACTTTGTGAATTTTACGTTTGTACTTAGGGTTTGAGAACTCGAAAGATCCATGCTGCTCCTTCGGACGGATCCGACCCGCCCTAACATGTGTGCCGGCATCCACATTGTGTAAAGACAGAAGCAAGTATGTGTTTTGGGATGAGTACCACCCATCAGATGCTGCTAACGAGATCATTGCCAATGAGATCATTAAGAAACTCGGATTTCCTGATGATAATAAGCCGGAACCGCCGTCTCAAGCACCCGCCATTGCCCCATCCTCGGAGGAATAATGAACAATTTTTTGCAATATCACGTCTAATGCTTTATTATATCTACCGGTCTATGTGTATTTTTTGTATTTTATTGAACGGGAATAAGCCTTCCACTTGCTATCTAGATGAGTTAGTTATATAAAATTATCATCATCATGGCGTTCTGATTGTACATCGTCTTGGCTTTTAAAACTCGACTAGCTTTATTATTGAAAAAGATCCCGATAAAATTTTAACAGTTGATTATGTTTTGTTGCCCGATCCTATTGTTTTTTTAAACGTTATCTACTGATCGTGTTTCTTCATTCAATTTGATGCTTTTGGATGTACGCATATATGTTAGCTTGAAGAGGTATTTTATATCCAGCACATCTATTTTGCCAGACATATCCGGCAGAATATTGTTGACTGTTTGATTAAAAAAAAAAAAAAAGGTGTGATCTCATCTAGTGATGAAGTCAGGAATTATTATAAGGGGGCTATTTGTAACAAAGATTTAAGTACAATTCAAGTTAGTATATTTTTTATCATAGGAAAATATCTCAATAAGATTATTTCTGGTGTGATTGTTGAGGTCAATGTTATATTTCCTAGAAAAAGTGAAAAAAAAAAAAAGTGTACTTAATGATGCTCTAAGTGTTTAAGGTAGGGGCTAAAAGGAAAAAAGGAAAAAACTAGAGAAGGCTTAATGGGACTATATTGGAATTTATATATAAATATGTGGTCTAAAACTGAAGCAAGAAAAAGTTTACCAAGGGGGTGGCTTCAGTCTCTTTAACTTCGTTCTTGATCTCATTAAGCCAAATGAAGCGTAACCTCTAAAATAAACTAAGTGCATGTTTGGTAAACAAATCTAATTTAGTAGTTTAGTTTTTAAATTATATTACATTGATATAGCTTAAAATAATCCTTTTTTTTTTTAAAGCTACACAGTATCTTTTAGTTTAAAACAAGCTTTTTTTTTTTGTCAACACATATTCGGATTCAGCGAATAGGGGTGAGATAAGTAGGGGTGAGATTTTTTTTGTTTGATGTATTTTTAAATCTAGTATGTTAGTTGACGGGAGAAAGATAAAATTTGTCTAACCTTTCCATGGTCTCCCATATTGGCATTCAATAATCATGACGACAACAACAATGATTATTATTATTTTTGCATACAATCTACTAGATGGAAAGAAAAAAAAATGCGATATGGAGTTAGTTATTTTTTTTATTAATATTACAAAAATTAGATAGATAGAAATTCAATCTAACTACTTGTTAAAAATTTTCATTTCTCTACTTAAGCTCATTTTCTAAAGGCGAATTAAAAAAAAATTTCAAGCTAAACTATGTATAAAATGGACAATTTAGCTTAATTTTTAAGTCAAGTTAAATCACAAAACGTTCGATCTTACTTAGTTTTTAAGTTAAATTGAATTACAAAACGTTCGATTGAACTTAACTTTTAAATTACATCAAACTACATCGGTGAATCAAATGGACTCTAACATAGTAGGTTAGGGTGCATGCAAAAAAGAATAAAAATACTGTCAAGATGAGGTACAATAGAAACATAATTAAGGTGGTTTAAGGGGTGGTTTTCCAAACTAAATTTTCAAAATTTTTTTTTTATTTTTAAAACTTAAAGCCACTTTTTACTATTTATATTTACAAATATTCAAAGTAAACTTAAATGTTAAAAATTCATAATTTTGTTATTTTAAGTTCAAGTGAGATATTTTCTTTTTTAAAAAAATTACATTGGATTTCGAAAGTAATAAAATAAAATTCATATTAATATATATTTTTTGAATATATAGTAAGATTTTGCACTTTTTCCACTTAAAAAAAAACCAAATACATATTTTCAAAATTTAATTAACCTCCAATTCAAAATGTCTTCAAAATCTTGTCTCTAATACCCATAAATTGAGCGTAACGCTATATTTGATAGGAAAGAAAAGTATACGGAAGGAAAGGGATGGAGAGATTTGTGAAATGATTATATTTAATCGTTTACTTTCTTACTTTCTTTTTACCAAACAATCATGATTATGGTAAGAGGGAAGTGAGGAAGTAAACGATTAAATAAGGGATTCCTAATCACTTAATAGACTACAATTTTATACTCTCCAAATTGAAAAGATTTTTGGATAGAATCCATTTGTCTTATTAATTATTGACTTAAATTATATTAGTATCATCATTAATAATAAAAATCTTTTACTGGTTAAAGTAATAATAAGAAGATAACAAGTAAATTAATGAAGGATAATATTTTACATATAAAATTTATACTTTGTTTTTTCTTGTATTTTTATAGTAAATAAAAGAGATGATTTTTGCTTGCTTTCCCACTTATCATACTAAATATTATAGAAGAAAAGATCTCTCATTTCTCGTATCCCTCACTTTCTTCCTTCACTTCTCTCCTTCCTACCAAACATGGCAAAGAGAAAGAATAACTTCTTTGGCACGCTTGCATACGATGTCTCATCCTCTCTTTCGGTTCCTCTTCAAGCGGCCAAGCCAACCTCACCTCTCTGGCCGTGGCCTCCTCCAAGCAAGCCCAGGTTTATATATATATAATTACTCTCTTTTTTGAATTAATTTTAGGGAAGTTTGGAGTGTACCCATTTATAGATTTTTTTTGTTTATGCTTTAACTTAATGCTTTAACATATACGTAAAATTGAATTTGAGATTGTTGTCCATTAACTAATTTTATATTGATCAGGTCATTATAAGAAATAAAACTATAACTATATTAACTAATTCCATTTACTAGATTAACTCACAGATTCACATAATGGAACAATGTGAATCTGATTTTAACTTTTGTTTGTTTAGAAAGCCTATTTTTAAACTAAAATGTTGATTTTTTTTAAAAATAAGCTTTTTAAATTTCTGTAGTTATATTTGCGAGTTAGTACTAAAGCAATCTCTATTTAAAAAAAAATAAAAAATAAATTTATTCCTTTATTGCCAAAACCATACCCATCAAAATCTTGAACCATCATTCATCAGAAAAAAAATCAGAAAACCACAAATTTGTCGTTCAGCACAAATTTAGAAAAACCCATACCCATTATTCATTAGGAGATCTTGTTAAACCCATATGCATCGTTCTTCGTTAATTCCTTTACCGCTGGACCACCGCTCATCCGTCGCTCGCCGTTCGTCGTCGCTTGTCGCCCGCCGTTTGCCATTCGACCATTCGCGGCTTGCCTCTTGCCGTTCGCACAGGGTCGTTACTCACACTATCGCTCGCCTTTCGCCTCTCACCGTCTGTGCTACGTCGCGACTTGCTGTTTATTCATGGTTGTCGTCGTCAACTGACTCGTCCCTGTCGCCTTGCTGCTGTCGCTTAAATCTCGTCACTGGCACGAAGCTTACCTTTTTTCCCTCTGACTGAAACCGTGTGTTGGACAATTGGTTTCAATCAATATATTTTTTCAATATATATTGGTTTCAAAGCAAAAGGCAGCACGTGAGCTGTTGAAGGAAAAAAACGAATAACCAAAAAAAAAAAAAAAAAAAAAAAAAACAAAGAAACAAACTATTGAATTGTTTGTTTTTTGGAAGTTACAAATGCATCCATTGCCATCTAATTGGTCATACCAAAAGTTACTATTTTAAATTAATGGGATATTCAAAATGGTAGGATTATAATCGAGATTCATGGACGAAGAAATTTAAGACTAAAAAGGCATCAATGGTGATAGCAGCTGTTAATAATAGTGGTAAGGTTTTAAATATATCCTTGCCTGTTTTGAATAATGCATAAATAATTAATTTTGATATTACTGATTATATGACATTCGATTTTAGATAGGTATCATCTCTTAAACCATCTCTGTAAAAATTTGTTAAATCGCCAATGGTACTTCAACTCTAGTTATTAGGAAAGAAACTTTATCCCTCACTAATAATTTAAATTTAAATTCAAATTCAATTTCAGTTGTTCCATTTTTATATTATAATTTTTTGTCTTTCTCCCAAATTACCATAGCTTTATCATGTATCGTAGTTTTTTGGCTTGAATTTTGTGTGTTTAATGACATCCAGACAAGGCAAACGATCGATTATGGTGTTAGGCAAAGAAGGCTATATTACGTGGACTTGGGATCACATAGTTCCAGCAAGCTTTGTCAAGCTTTGATAGTGGATTGCTCTATTGGAGAGAAGAAGAAATCTGATATTTGGTTATAGCATCGATGTCTGGGGCATGCTTCATTCAGATACCTAAAGAAGCTATTCACTAGTTTATTTACAAATATTGATGTTTCTAGTCTTTGATGTGAAGATTGTGAATTGGCAAAGAGTCATCGTACTTCATTTTCAATAATTTTAAGTTCAAGTCCAGTCCTATTTATGGTCATACATTCTAATGTTTGGGGTCTGTCTAAAGTTACTACATTAGGTGGATCACATTGGTTTGTTACTTTTATTGACAACTTTACTAAGATGACGTGGGTATGTTTAATGAAGTCCTAAGGAGAAGTAAATTCTCTTTTTCAAAAATTTCATAAAATGGTCTGCACTTAGTATAAATCATAGGTTCAGGGGCTCTGTAGTGATAATGGTGGGGAATATTAAAGTTTTGAACTATAACAACACTTGAAAGAACATTAAACTATTCATCAAATCACCTGTTCTAACACTCAGTAGTAAAATGAAGTCACTGAACAAAAAAAAAAATCGACACTTGTTGAATGTTTTTCATACTTCATTGATCAAAGCTCATATGCCATTATCCTGTTAGGGAAAAACATTTATATCTACAATATATTTGATCCACTAGGTGCCTTCTAGCTCCATTAACTTCTGAACACCATTTCAAGCTTTTGCTGAAATAATTATTGCCTTGACTATCCCAAATCTATCTCCTCATGTCGTTAGTTGCGTAGTATTTATACACCTACATGAACATCAGCATAACAAGCTGACTCCTTGAGCCCTATGATGTGTTTTTGTATGGTATGCTACTAATCAAAAGGGATACTAATGTTATCATCCTCTAACTCAGTGAATGTTCATCACAATGGATGTTGTTTTTCATGAAGACATGATATATTTCTCCTTTAAGCCTAAACTTCAGGGTGAGTACCACATGGAAATTCAAACTCTAGACTATGATCTTATAGATTATGAGCTCCAAACTTTTGAGAAAGGTTAAGTTCCTGAATCTAGAAACCAAGATGTGGAGAACTTAGATATAAGTGGTATGAACTTGGAATTGAATGGTGACAACTCATAAATTGGACAAACCAATTAGCAAGTGGGTGAATTGGATTTAAGTGGTATAACTTTGGATCATAGTAGTGATGAACACCTAGAAATTGAAAATATGAGAGAGCCTGAAGATGTGGCAAAAACCCCATCACCATTCGAGACTGAGTCCCCCATACACAAGACAACTGATACACCAAACTAATCGATTGTTAACGATATTCCTAGGTTAGTTTCTAAGCCTTTTAAAAACAATTATCATAATGTCTCATAAGAGGATGAACCTAAACTTTCTAGTAAAGTCAAATATCCCATGAGTCATAATATGTCTAACCATCATTTGTCAAAATCGAATCAATCATTTGTAAATAAATTATCTACTATATATATTCTTGATAGTGTGCAAGAAGCCTTAGCTGATATAAGGTGTAAAGCAGCTATGAATAAGAAAATGAAGTCTTTACAAATAATGAAACCTAGGAACTCATTGATTGTCCATTTGGGAAGAAACTAGTTGGATGTTGATGGATTTACACTGTAAAGTAAAAAGCAGATGGTATGACTGAATGTTTTAAAGCAAGACTGGTGGTGAAAGGGTATACATAAACCTATAGGACTACACAAAGACATTTTTTGCTATAGCTAAAATTAACATAGTTCGAGTCTTATTGTCTTTGGCTGCGAACATGGATTGGCTATTTCTATAGTTTGATGTGAAAAATGCCCCCTATGCATAGCGAATTGTCTAAAAAAGTATACATAAATCTCCTATCAGAATGCATGGTATCAGAAAAGTAGAGTCAGAAGGTATGCAAGTTAAAGAAGTCATTATATTGTTTAAAACAATCTCTGAGAATATGGTTTAGGAGGTTTACAAAGTCATTAATAGCTTTTGGCTATTGTCAAAGTAATTCAGATCATACACTATTCCTGAAGAAGCAATATAGCAAGGTTACAACAATCTTTGTGTATATAGATGACATGGTGGTTATAGAAAATGACCTTAAAGAAAGAAAAGCTCTACAAGAACTACCTATCTACAGAATTCAAAATGAAAGATCTATGTCCTCTGAAATACTTTCTTGGGATTAAAGTTTCTCGATCAAGTACAAGAATCTTCTTATCTCAAAGAAAGTATGGCTTCAATCTTTTATAGGAGAATGGAATGTCAGGATTTCAACAAGTTGATACACCGATAAAAGAAGGTTTGAAATTGTGCACTAAATCCAATCAAATACATGATGATAAAGGAAGATACTAGAGACTTGTAGGGAGATTGATGTACTTAGCTCATGCAAGGCCAAATCTTGTTTATGCGATAAGTGTTATTAGTCAATGCACATATAATCCTGGAGAGCAGCATAAGAATGCAGTCATGCACATTTTGAGCCACCTGAAGAATGCTTATGGAAAGGGAGTTTTATTCACCAAAAATGTAGATCACCAGAGCATAGAGGTATATGCTGCTACTGATTAGGCTAGAGCAATAGATGCAAGGCGATCTACTTTACCTTTGTGGGTGGCAATCTTGTTACATGGAGAAGTAAGAAATAAAATGTTATGGCATGCTCAAGTACTAAAGCTAAATTTAGTGGTATGGCACTCAGTCTCTGCAAAGCATTATGGCTAAGACTTCTCTTATAGGAATTGTGTTATCCATCCAAGTGACCAATTTAACTATATTGTGACAACAAAGCAATATGTGATATTGCTCATAATCCAATTCAACATGATCGAACAAAGCACGTTGAGGTGGATAAGTTCTTCATCAAAGAAAAGTTAGATCAAAAAATTATGAAGTTGCCTAAGATTTGATCTGAAGAATAATTGGCCAACATTCTCATTAAAGCAGTCTCAAATCGAGTATTCTCAAAGTTTCTTGATAAGTTGGGCATGTGAGACCTTTATGCACCAACTTGAGGGGAGTGTTAAGATTTACTAAAGATTTATAGAATATTTGTTAGATTGTATAGTTGAAATAATTAGCTAGTTGACTTGTTTCCAAATTGTATTATTTGTTTCCTAATTTCTTTATGTATGTATGTCCTATAAATTATACATTTTTCATTCATTGGAAATGCAATTTGAATTCCCTTAATCTCTATTTTTAGTTATATTTTTGAGTCATACACACATATATAAATAAATATGTTAAATTGGATTGGGATTGGATTGGGGATCAAACATTTACATGTTGTTATAAAATCAGGACAAACTACACTTTTCTCCCCTGAAATTTAGGCTTTATTACAAAATGCCCCCCAAACTTTTATTTGTAATATTATTCTCTCTGAACTTTAAAATATTTAGAGATTTCCCTCCTTAGTCAAATTTTTTTTCTTTATGAAAAATGCACTTTGGTGTAGTATTAAATATAAAATTACGAAAAGACACTCATTGGCAATAGACTTGATATTTCTTACTTTTATTGAATGTGAAATTATAAAGTTAAACATATGAAAGTGGTGCAATCAGTCTTAAATATTTACTCTTTTGACCTAATTATAAAATTAATTTTATAATTCATAATTAATACTATTTAACTCATGCTACCAATAAGTGTTACACACATTTTTACGTAAAAAATTCAACTGAAGAGGGAAAATCTATAAATGTTTCAAAGTTTAGGGAGAAAAAATGTTATAAATTGAAGGTTAGGGGTATTTTGTCATTAGGTCTAAAGTTTAGAGGGAAAAGTGTAATTTACCCTAAAATAAAATATAAATTTATGGGTAGGTTATACTTACAAGTACAACCATGAAATCTATATTTTTGGACACATATCCTTGTGGTTATTCAGGCCATTTTGATACAATGAGCTTTTTTTATGAACATTAAATTCATCAAAGATAAAGAATCCCAAATCAAAATCAAAATTCATAAATAGCTCATATGTTGATCTAATATGAATATTCCACGTACTTTTTTAAAAGTTTTTGTCAAAGTTTTAGAAAATAGGTAGGATGTTGATTTTTTTCTTTAAATAAAATCTAATATTACTATTTTAGATTACATTAGGTAGTTTCCTTGTTTTTTGTTGAATTTAGTTTTTTTACTATTTTATAGCAAAATTGATTACAAAGCAGATGACTAATTGCTACTATAAATACATGTATTCTTTCATAATGAAATTCAAGAAGTACAATTATTTCTTCTTCTCTAAAGTTACATGGTATTAGAGCCTTATGCTTTCGATCTGATTTTTCATGACGAAGATGGTGATGACTGACATAGCAAGAAAGCCTACTTCTTTAGTAGATTCCTTCGAGATCACTCAATTGATGCCGTTAACATCATCTAGCAAGCCTTTTTCTTAGATTTCCAATTTGCAGCTCAAGGTTCATTACCTCGATGGGAAAAAATTATCTTAAATGGGCATAATCGGTGAAATTGGTGATCAATGGACGAGAAAAATTGGAACATTTGACAGACAAACTAACACAACTTGTTGTGACTGACCCAACCCTAAAAAAATGGTGATCCAAGAATTCACTTGTCATTGTATGGCTCATCAATTTGATGGAAGCAATGATTGGGAAGCGTTATATTTTTTTTTTTTTGCCAATAACCAAGGAAGTTTGGGAGGCTGTGCAAGATTGCTATTCTGATCTAGAGAATTCATCACTAATTTTCAACTTAAAAACACGGCTTTGGAAGTCAACATAAGGTGACTATGAAGTTACCATTTATTACAATGAAATGGTGACTTTATGGTAGGAATTGGATAAGTGTTATGATGATGATTGGGAAAATACCAATGATTATGCTTGTTACAAAAAGACGGAAAAGAAAGTTTGTGTCTATATGTTTCTTGCTGGTCTAAATCGTACTTGGATGAAGTGAAAGGGAGAATTCTTAGCTAGAGACATTTGCCCTCAATCCATGAGGTATTTTTTGAAGTCTATCATGAAGAGTCTCAATGAAGGATACTGTTGCGAAATCCAGAGCCTAGTCCAAATCATGAACTAGAGGGCTTAGCTCTTGTGTCGAGAGGGTTAGATTCCGAGGGTGACAAAAGGAAGAAGCCATGGTGCAAACACTATAGAAAACCATGGCACACAAAGGGCACCTGCTGAAAGCTTCACGGTAAACTACTAAATTGGAAAAAGAAATATAGTGGAGAAGTACATGCATTCTAAGCTACAACTAAAGATTCTTAAGAGCATCAAATTTACTCAGAAATAATCCTGTTCATAAAGGAGCAATTAGAGCATTTATACAAACTTTCTAAATATTTAAAAACATTTGTAAATCCATCTTGCTTTATAGCTCAGTAAGGTAACCCCATCATTTCTATCTTCCTTAGTATCTTACCAAATTCTATAAATCCTTAGATTATCAATTTTGGAGCAACCAATCATATGATAGGTTGCTCAAAACCTTTTTCCTCTTATAGTCATTGTGTAGGCAATAAAAAGGTCAAAATTACAGATGATACCTTTTCTACCATACCCGAAACAAGATCTGTTTAACCCTCTCATTCCTTAATTCTTCATAATGTTCTTCATGTTCCAAATCTTTCTTGCAATTTATTGTCCATTAGCAAAATCATCCTTGATCACAAATGTCATGTTAATTTATTTTCCATCATTTTGTGAGTTTTAGGATTTGAGTTCGGGGAGGACGATTGGTAATGTTATCGAGTATGCTAGACTCTATTCTTTTGAAGATGGACTCAACTCAAGTAGACAAAACATTAGTACTTGTTTTTATTTTGTTTCCAATTCTAAGGATAGTGAAATAATGTTATGGCATTATAGACTAGGCCACCCAAGTTTTCATTATTTAAGGCATTTGTTTCCCATCATTATTTGAATATGAGATTTGTTAGTTTGCTAAAAACCATCTTCATTCTTCTTCTTTCCAATCTTACAAAGCGTTTAAGCCATTTACAATGATCTATAGTGATGTTTGGAGACCTTATTGGGTGTCTACAAATTTTGTAAAAAAAAAAAAAAAAAAGGTTTGTCATATTTATTAGTAATCATACTCGACTAACTTGGATTTATTTAATAAAGAAAAAATCTGATGCGGAAACAGTCTTTAAAATTTCTTACACCATGGTGCAATACTAATTTCATGAAGCGATTTAAATATTTAGGAGTGATAATGACAAAGAATACTTTAATAAAGTCTTGAGAAGTTTTTTCTCAGAAACAGGAATTGTTCATTAAAGCTCTTACAATGACACTCCTTAATAAAATGAAGTAGCTAAAAGGAAAAACAAACACCTATTAAAAGTTGCTTAGGCATTGCTTTTTACAACTAAGGTACCTAACTATCTTTTGGAAGAGGCTATTCTTACTGCAACTTATTTTATAAACTAAATGCCTAGTAAGGTTTTAAACTTCGAAATTCCTTTAGATTTTTTTCCATAAGTTCCATCCTACTAATAGGCTTTCATCAAAGTTACATCTAAAGATATATGGGTGTACTACTTATGTTCACATTCATGATCATAACCGAGGAAAACTTAAACCCCAAGCTCAAAAATGTGTTTTTGTTGGATATTCCTCTAATCAAAAAGTATATAAATATTTTCACCTAGTTACTAAAAAATGTTTATCAGATGGATGTAACATTTTTTGAACAAAAACCATTTTTTAATACTCATCTTTAAGGTGGGAGGAAGATTGAAGATTTTGATCATTTGGAATATTTTCAACTGGAAGATGTGTCCTTTACACCCCTAGTTGAAATTGAGAATCCACTTGAAAACTCGGACATTATTGTACTAGATTTTTGTGAATCAAATTCTTTAAATAATGAAAATGCAGGCCCATTCTTAATGCCATTATATGAAAATCATGAATCCAATGAATAAAACAGGGAGAAAACAAGTACAAAAAATATAACGATAATAACATTTAATATTGTCTACTCGCGAAGGAATACAACATAAGGAAAAGAGTTAGTTAATCTTCCACAATGCCATGAGTCAACAAACCCTTCTGGTAATACTCTCTCTGAACCTGCATAATTAGTCCCATTTACTTCAGGTCTTGGTCCTAAGTCTACAAGTCTAAGGTTCGAGTATAGCGAGTCCACTAATTCAAATATTCTCATTGCTATCTAAAAAATTGTAAGGTCATGTACCAAATGCCCTTTGTCCAACTATGTGTCATTTGAAAATCTTTCACCTATTATCCATGCTTTTACCTCACAAGTGTCTTGTATAGAGATTTCTAAAAGTGTGCAAGATGCTCTAAAGATTCTCGAGTAGAAGGAGGCTTTTTTTGAGGAGATAAAGTCTCTTTAGAAGAACAAAACATGGGAGTTGGTGGACTTGCCTAGAGGATAGACAACCGTGGGTTGTAAATAGGTGTTCACAGTTAAATACAGGTTATATGGATCGTTTGAAAGGTATAAAGCTAGAGTTTCCAAGGGATTTACTCGAACCTATGGTACTGACTACCTCGAAACCTTTGCCCCTATAGCAAAGTTAAACATTGTGAGAGTACTCTTGTCACTTGCAACAAATCTTGATTGTCCCTTTGCAAAAATTGGACATAAAAAATGCCTTTCTTAATGGAGACTTAGAGGAGGAGGTATATATGGATGCACCTACGAGATTCAATGGGAGATTTGGTTCGAAAGTGTACATACTAAAAAAAATCCCTATATGGGTTGAAACAGTCACCAAGAGCTTGGTTCGAGAGGTTTTCATAGTTTGTTAAAAGCCAAGTGTATACTCAAGAATAAGTTGATCACACTATGTTTGTGAGAAACTCACAGGATGGGAAGATAGCTATGTTAATCGTTTATGTAGATGACATAATCCTTACAAGGGATGATTTGCTCGAGATAAACCGACTAAAGAAGTCTCTTGCATCAGAGCCCGAGATTAAAAATTTGGGGTGTCCATGATACTTTTTCGGGATGAAGGTAGCTTGGTCAAGGAGGGGAATTGTTGTTTCACAACAGAAGTACAACCTTGATCTACTTAAGGAGACTAGGATAAGTGGATGCATGCTAGCAAAAACCCCAATTACTCCCAACTAAAAACTTGGAGATGACGAAGATGATGATCCTGTTGATACATCTCATTTTCAGATATTGGTAAAGAAACTAATTTACTTATCACATACACGGTCAAATATTACATTTGTCGTGAGTCTTGTAAGACAATTTATGCATGCACCTTATGAGAAACATCTTATGGTAGCTTATTGAATCATGAGATATTTAAAAGGTATACCAGGCAAAAGTTTACTCTTTTAAAAGACTACACAGCAAAGTATTAACACATATACTAACGTAGATTGGACAAGTTCAGTTACCGATAGGATATATACTTCAGGGTATTGCACTTATGTATAAGGCAACTAAGTCACATGATGGAGTAAAAAACAAAATATAGTTGTAAGAAACAGTGTTGAAGCATAATATCATGTAATGGCTCATAGGGTCTGTGAAATGTTGTGTTTAAAATGAATACTATAAGGGTTGAAGATACCCATGAATATGCTAATGAAAACTATACTGCGACAACAAAGTTAGCATCAACATTGCACAGAATCCAGGGCAACATGATCTTACAAAGTATGTGGGGATTGATGGGCACTTTATCAAGAAGAAAATTGATGCAGAGCTATTTGTATGCCCTTTACTCCAACAATGCAATAAATAACTGATATCCTCATAAAAGTATTATTTAGACCTAATTTCAAACTTCTTGTTAACAAGTTGAACATGATTTATATCTATACACCACCTTGAGGAAATATGTTAAAGTTTTAAGTAATTAAGATATTGATTTTTTTCTTTAAATAAAATCTGAAATTATTGTTTTAAATTACGTTAGGTAGTTTCTTTTTTTTTTTTTCTGAAATTATTTTTTTTCTATTTTATTACAAAATTGATTACTGATGACTAATTTCTTCTATAAATACGTGTATTCTTTCATTATAAAATTCTAGAAATACGATTATTTCTTCTTATCAAAAGTTACAGTTTTTTTAGTGTAAATTATAGAAAAAGCTTATGAAGCTTTAATTAGTTTGCTATTTTCTTCTTTTAGGGGAAATTCTCTCTTTTTTCTTTTTGTCCACACAGAAGAAAAGAAAAGGAACAAATCCATCTAAAAGGAGTGAAGGGAGGTCCTTAACTAACTCAAACAGACAGGAAAAGAAAGAAGGAAGAGAAAATGGAGGGCACAGAAAATATATATATTTATATGAGGGTAATTTGTCAAAGCTAAGGGCTTAAAGTTTGATTGATTTTAATCCCAACAAAGGATATTGGTATACAAATCATTCACACAGCTCTCTTACCACTTCTCTTGATTGCTTTTTTATTATTATTATTATTATTATTATTATTATTTCTTCCTGACAAAACAAATATTTAAGAAACAAGTGACGGCTATTCTGGAAGAAGATAACACGATCAATTTGCTGCTCAACTTCAACCATGCATACTACCTGCAAAATCAAGATAAAAGTTAGGTCGCTTTAATTAACGCCATTGGTCTGATGAATTTCATAAAATAAGTAAAGCAAACACATCAGCAGAATGATTCTCGCAGGCAGGCTCGGAGTCCACCTATCTTTTTTTATTTTTTTTGGGTAAAAGTGGTGAATTTTTTCTTGAAATCCAATCACCAAAAGAAAAGTGCATTCGAGTATTTAACGTAGATGATTTCAATGCAATGGAGAAGGCAAACATACATGGCATTGCAGATATATGGCATCACAAAATTAAAGAAAAGATAGGATCACTGAGTTCAAGCTGGAACTGCTACAGGCCTTTTGGCAG
The DNA here is from genome assembly GCA_035233585.1 of Antiaris toxicaria. Lineage (NCBI taxonomy): Eukaryota > Viridiplantae > Streptophyta > Magnoliopsida > Rosales > Moraceae > Antiaris > Antiaris toxicaria. The sequence continues at coordinate 9,538,906 of CP141155.1, forward strand.
TTTTGATTCCTCTTACGGCTGCAATAAAATAAATTGAGCATCAACTCATGTGGATAGCAGAAATAGAAGCGGCTTTTCTTTTCTTCTTCTTCTTAATTAATTTATTTATTTACGTATATATTTTGTATGTCATACCCTCCGCATAATCTTTAGCTCCAAACACAGCGGACCCAGCAACTATAGCATTGGCTCCAGCCTCAATCACCTGCCAACATAATAAGAAAAACAAGTTTAGATTAGAAACTTAACCTAAAGTTCTCCTATTGGACTAAAAGTGTCGCAGTTCGTGGACAAAATATTTTCATATGACATGACATCTCACCTTTCTTTTTCTCCTTGTAATTCAACTTGGATGCCATGAACAACAAAGATCGATCAAGGGACAATATAATTCTAGAAGTCGTTCTTGTTGTGTTTTTTTTTTTTAAATAATTATTTTAAATTTTTTTTACTGTCCATTTTCATTATACTCCTGCAAGTGTGTTTAGACAGATTTATTGGGGGAATGAAAATTTTCCTCTGAGCATAAAACATAATAGAAACGTAGAAATAGAAGTACTTATTGGATTTTCTACTCCTCCCCCAAAAGATGCAACAATGGTGATCTACAGACCTTATATGCATTTGATGGCCCAACTCCACCATCCACTTCAATCCATGGATTCACACCCTGCAATAACACAAAAAACAATATGCCAACACCTCGTTTAGTCAATATGAGACCTATGAATTGCAATTCGACAAAAGCAAAGATTACGTATTAGCTGAAATTATACTTTCTCAGCACACAATCTTCTCAAGTCGGAAATTTTCTTGACTTGGCTCTCGATAAAGCTCTGTCCACCGAAGCCAGGGTTTACAGACATAATCAAGACCAAATCAACAACTGCAAAGTAGAAATAAGTTATTTTCTAGTTATGATATTTCCTCCTTATATGGAGGCTGTCCTTCTGTATGAATGATATTTTGGTAAATTAATCCTTTTTCAGCAAAATCCATTTGAATCGTTACTCATTGTTATTTTATATCATCGACCACAAAACACAACCTTTCAGAAGCCAGAGGATCTTACAATCAAGAACGTATTCTATTGTACTTAGAGGGGTGGCAGGGTTTAGGACGACTCCAGCTTTAGCTCCCAGACCTTTTATCTAAAAAATAGCAAAACAAGTGTGGTTGTCAGGAGTGGACGAAGAGTAGCACCACAAGAAGGAATCTCCAAGTAAGAACTCGCCAAATTCAAATACAATATTTCAAATTTTAGCATTCCCGTCACAACTATAATGGTCAAGTGAGTTTGCAAGCTATTAACTATTTCACCACAAGATCACAAATATCCATATACAAGCAAACAAAATTATATCTTTCCAGTGTTATAAACATTAATTATATGCTTAATAACACGTCTTCAACTTTTCCATCTGCAAACATTCCGAGAATTTATTTGCTGCTAAGAAAGGCCAATATCTATATAAATAGATCATTCCAACATTTATTCATAAGGTCACACCCTCCAAACAAGGTATAATGCTTATACGTAAACAGCACAGTAATATAGGCACAGATACTGTTTTAACCATCTCTCTACATAATCTTGTGCTCTAATCTCAAACCATTATTAGGAACAAAGATTCAAATTGACATCAGTACGTTGTTTAGCTGAGGTTTTTTCTTAGATATTTATAGTGGCATTGTATCTTATACCTATGAAGTCTTCCATAGGACAAAAATGCAATCTAACTTCAGTGACAATAAATCAGATACACCCATGTTCTGATTTCTAACGCAATATTTGATCACAAGAAGCATGAAAAAGCCTTACTTGATTAAGTGTACGGTGCAAATGGATGGTAGAAGATTGCTCACAGTGAACACTAACTATGTCAGCACCAGCTTTGATAAAGTCCGGCACTCGCTGCTCCGGTTCCACAATCATCTGCACTTCAAAATCAGGTTAGAAAAGATTTGTTTGCATGTTTAAATTATTTCAAAGTCAGCCAGAAAACAAAGAGATAAAATAATACCAAATGCACATCCAAAGGAAGTTCAGTCACAGGGCGCAAAGCATCAACCACGAGAGGTCCAATGGTAATGTTTGGGACAAAGCGGCCATCCATGACGTCGACATGGATCCAGTCACAGCCAGCCACCTCTACTGCTTTTACCTAAATGAATTAAAGAGTCAAACCGTAACATCCATAAATCTTAACAATAAAATGCAACTAAAACCAGCACATCTGCATCTGCTTAATGAAAATGGATAGATTATAACACAGATAAAAGTTAAATATGGTACCTGCTCTCCCAACTTTGCAAAGTTAGCAGAGAGAATAGATGGAGAAACAATTATATCACTTTTCGAGAACTTGTCAACCCGAGCAGTAGCCTTTACTGTAGTCCTAAATGTCCTCCTAAAATCACACAATGGCAGGTATGAAAGAACATATCAGCAATGGAATTGCGAGGACAATTCTTCAGGAGCTATAGTCAAATCTAAGACAATCAAATTGAACTACTTACCGGAAGCCACAAAAGATAATGAACAATCACATGATTCATCCACAAGTATTAAAATCTTCTGGACAAAGAAGGGATAAACATTTTTTAAGATTGAAAAATTATCCAAAGTGAATTGCCTCAAGTTGAAGGCCATTGAAAAGTGCAGTTAGCCTTGCCAGTAAAATCTCTTGAAACTATATCAACATTATGGAACTGAATTCTATATCTCTACCAAGGCTGAGGTCTAGCGGTTGGAGACAACTAAATCCGATTGTAAATTTTTTTTTATTTTCCTTTTTCTTTGGGAAGAAAAAAGGATTTTTCAGATAGAGGGTGGTGTAGCCACATAATTCCGGGTAGGCAGTGCATCCCTGCATGGCATATGGATCCCTACGAGGGGGAGGCACTAATTCAAACTCAAGACCTTGTCAAGGAGAAGGAGCAGCCTTACCATAGCACCAAATGATTGTTGATAAGCGGAACCTAAGTCCCATGGTTTAGTTGATCACTTATTGGTCGAATGAGTGGCTCAATGATCAATTCAAGAAATTATAAGTAATTCTTATATGTTAAGACAGACTATAAACGATTATTTCCAAGTTCAGAATGAGATGCATAACAAGGAAAATACCCCACAACGCAACAAGTCAAAATTTCAATTTGCTTATCTTATTCGGATAAAAAGTCCGTAACTTTTTCCAGGGCATACAGAACACACCAACACATTACCTCAAACAGTTTGAGAACAAACGTTTAAAAAGAATAAATTGATGCAATTCAGGGCACTTTTCCTCCTCAAACCACACAAATCACCAAAGGAATTAACAAATAACTTATAAGACAAAATGAAATTCACCCACCAAACTGAATCAGAATTCCTGAATTATCATTACATTTCTTAACTGGGTTTTCAAAGTAACACACAAACTCCCATTCCTAGAGCTCAAGTTCAACATTTAACGAAAGCCCAGATAGAAAAACATTACCTTGTCAAGGTAAACGAACTGGGCTGGGAAAGATTTTGTCTTTGAAGCTTGAGACCGCCAAGTCCATTGATTTGGGACTGAAGAGTCGACGAACACAATGAAGTTGTTGACATCTTTTTTCTTTTTTACCTTCAAATCTCTCTCTCTCTCTCTCTCTCTAGGCAGTGAAAGTTTGGTGCTTTATTTGTACCTCCGTTTCTTCCTCTTCCGCAGCTAACCAAAAAACCAATCAAAGCTTGCAGAAAAAGAAAAGAAAATTCGGAGAAATAAGTGGAAATTTGAGGAGGCGACACGTGGCGCCTCGTTTTTGTTGTGGGGATTTTTCTTATCTGAAATGGTTGGTGATTAGCGGGTGCTCTGTTTATGTGTTGCGGACTGGCGGGTGTGTGAAGAGGTTAGGATTTGATTATTAGTCCTCTCCAAACGTCGCTGACAGATTGAATGAAATGGTGTCTCTTTATCGGACGTGAGAGAGAGAGAAAGAGGAGAGAGAGGGATAGAGGCTGGCTTGAGTTGTTTTCCTTCATCAGCGAAGGGGCTAATACAATCCCCTTTATAGACGGGGGAAAATTGTGGATGCCAACAAACTTAACAGAATACTTTTTGTTGGACCAAACATACAAACGGGTTTCCTCACTTTTGGAATTTTTTATAAAAGAGAAATTATCATTTAAATTAAAAAGGATTTGAATATTAATATTGAAGATAAAACAATTTTATAGTATAAGAGACATAATCTTTGATTAAAACTGATTCTATCAGTAAAATCTGATAAAACTTAACTAGGAGGATATAAGCTAAGATTCAATAATAGGAAAAGTCATTGAATTCTTTGACAATCTTATAATTAAGCATGTATAAAGTTTTTTTTAAAAACGCATCTCAATTGATGGAATGCTCCAATTGATCAAGAGACATCTACAATTAATGAAATGCTCCAATTGATCGAGAGACATTTCCTCGCAGTATAGAGGACACAATAAACTCTACCTAGCCTTATTATTAACGGAACTAACAGATTGATACTGTTGGAGAACAACTCAAGTAAAACACAAACAGAAATACAAATCAGAAATGCAAAAACTATCTCCTTTATTATAAAACTAAAACAAAAATACGAAAATAAAATATTAATAGAAAATAACATTGACTGTAAAATTCTGATCCACGTAGAACAACTATTCTGCCCCACGTTGCAACTTGAAGGACATTGATCAAGCTCAATTAGAGGTAAGAAATTATCACTAATTATCATATCATCGATGTCTCATAGGATCCTATATTATACGTCATCAAACCGTCGATTACCCTTATCAGCTACGACATCATCAGACTAAGACACTGACAATGTTACACTAGCGTGTCTTGATCGAGTCCTCGTCGATGGCGACGGTAGTGAAATTCCTACACAAAGAAAGGCCCTAGTATTTGAAAAGTGTGAGAGAGAGACCCTAAAATAAAGTTCAATTATACTTTTGGCTCTTTTCAATGTTGGATTTTTAACATTTTTAGCAATTTTTCCCAAATTTTTAATTTAAAATTTGTCCTCCCAACTTTCTGATTTATCGCAATATTAGTTTTTAGGCACGTGCTTCATACATGTGGATTTAATGTGTTGATTTAAAAAAAAAACTATGTATAAATAAATTTTTTATAAAAGAATTAGTACATGTTAAATTTTTGAAGAAATCAATCTCTTTTCTTAATTTATTTATTGTCTCTTAAAGTGTTTAACAAAGTCAAGTAATCAGTAATTAAAAGGGAATACAACAATTTGAAGAATTGTAAGGAAAAAAAATTGGTTGAGACATATTTGAAAAAAGTTATTTTACATAGAGACAAACTAAAAAAAAAAAAAAAGTTTAAACGGGCAGATTATAAATATGTAAAATTTTTGAAAAGTAAAAGTAAAAACAAAAAATACAACAAAGAAAGAAGTAACAAAAAATAAATTAGAAGCTAATGATAGATTAAAGTGAAAATAGAAATTTTGTCAACATTTTCTTTGCCAAAAATTTCTCATCGACTTTACTTCCCTAGGTTGGAAGGATTAAAAAGTGATGGGATCTATAAATTTTCAATTTCCCTTCATTCACAATCTCCTCTGTACCAAAAAGCCAAAATTTCATTTTTCTTTTCAAAATCTCTCTTGTAATGAAATCGAAAACAAAATGTACATATATGTCAATGTCCACTAGGTGCAATATAAATGAAAAATGAACGGGAAAACTCCTCCATTGCCTGAGAAGACAAAAATATTTGTTATTATTATTTTTACTCAAGTGAAATTCAAATTGGGACCAAGAGAGGAAATAAATGGTCGCATGAAATTAACCTAATAAATTAGTTTCAAATGGACCATTGACATGTCATATGAAAAGAGAGAGAATTGCCCTTTACTCCTTGCAACTTTCGTTCTCTTTTCACTTTAGGCGTAGATTGTAAACCTCTTTTATACCATCAAAGATAAGGTTATAAATCTAATCCATTTTGGAATACATTTGAACCAACACACTAGCAAAAAAAACTTTGAATTAACACTGGTTGCCTACTTACAATGAGTTCAGCTACTAGACTCTATTAGAATACAATCTTGTTGTTCGCTTAACCTTCTAACAACTTAAGTTTTTAAAATGAATCAATAAAGTAATTATATAATATTAGAGTAAGAGGTATCGAGTTTGAATATATGCGATTCGAATTTGGCAAACATTCAAGTTTTGACCTAATATCTCATTTGGTTTCGTTGGTACCTTGTTTGAGTGGTCTATGTTTAGCATATGCATTTGATTAGACCAGCACAGGTGAAAATATTAGAGTATAATATTAGTATTAGTCCATCTTCTAACAACAAGACCTTAATTCTATACTTTAGTTTTTAAAATGGATTGACAAATTAACATATCCTAATCATATATACAATATGAGTGCATCCCAACCCTATAAAATTTGCAATTAAAATGGCCATCACAAGAACGTCCCTCCCTCAAACAAAAATTGTTTAGAAAAAAAAAAAAAAAAAAGCTCGTAAGAGCCACCAACAAAAATGATAAACACATTATCATATCAAGGAATTTGAGAGAACAACAAACAAAGACCAATAAAAAGAAGATAGACCGCTCATTTGGTTAGGTATTAAGGTTTTTTTTAATTAGATTTTAAGTTTTTTTTTTTTATAAGATTTTAAGTTTGAATAAGTCCTATTATAATATATAAAAAAATATGGATAATATTAGGTATTTGAGTGTTGATATTTTAATTAAATTGATACTTAATTAAATTGGATAAATAGCTAAAATCAGATCTAATAAATAATTTAATTCATTAAAACCATTTGAAATTACCATATACTACGTCGATATAATTTCTTCTTAGAATTATTAAATACATCAAACTTTATACGAAGGAGAAATTATAAAGTTGACCCTTTGTTAAGGGTCTGATTGTGGTACGTATGAAAAAAAAGTTTTAGAAATTAGAGATATTTTAATTTTAAAAATGGTGTGAGGGAAAAAAATATTTAGAATAAAAAATATAAAATCTTAGAATATGATTTGAAAAAAATTATCAATATAAATTTGATTTTTTTCTTATTAAAATTCTGTATAATTAAAAAAAATCACATTTAAACTTTAAATAACAAAATCATAAACATTTAAAATTTAAATTTGTTATATATATTTAAAAATATAAATAATAAAATATAGTTACTAATTTAAAAAAAAAAGACAAAAAAAAAATGACTTCTAAAACCTCATCAATCGCTCCCTAAACTAGTAATAATCATTTTGAGAAGTCATAATAATTATATGCTTGAGGAGTGGGGAATATAATTTTTGATAATTCCGTATCGCCGTGTAGGGTCAACGTTCTTGATTCTCAACACACCATGTAGAAGCCATAGACATCGTACGAATGCACAAAACCTTGTCATGTCACCGACAAAACAGGCAAAAAAAAAAAAAAAACCCTCCTTTAAAAAGTCAAAAGAAAACGTACACCACTTTTATTGACGTGTCCTTTCTAAATTGGCCACTTATCAAATTACAACAACCTTATTGTACACTTGACCGCACCAAATTCTCGCAATCGCCATCTTCGTCGAAAACCTCGGAAACCAGAAGTCGACAGTCCAAACACGAACCAACCACTCTGGTTTCTCTTTCTAAAACTTTCTCTCTCATCCTAAACGGACCCAGATCCGAAAACCCATTTGGCCCAAACTGTGGCTGAGCCGGGTCTCATGATTACCCAGATGAGGATTTCGCAACCATGATGAAGAGATTCAAGAGGAATCTCCTCTTCGACAGCGAGCTCTCCTCCGATTTTGACGCCCAACAACGACAACAGCAGCAAAGTAGTGTTCCGAGAGATTCGGAGAAGAAACTGGGTCTGAGGTTGATGAGGACAATGGGGATCTTCGTCGTTTTTTTGATGGTGTTCTCGGTTTTGTTCTCGGTGTCTGTCGTTTTCAAGGACCCTCCTTCAGATGCCGTTTTGGAAGCTTCTCCAGATAACAGATTTGTTCCAGCTGAACGAAACAAAGGTTCTTGATTTTGTGTTGTTTTTTGGACTTTTGTATTTAAAATGCATTAACTTTGATCAAGTTCAATTCTTCTGTATTTTTTTTAGGCCTTTTTTCTTTTGGTTTTTACTTTAGTGATCTGTTCTTATTGTTGATATGATTGTTCCTAAAACATCAATCCATAAATTGCATTGTTGGTGTTTGAGATTTTTACCTTCACAGGAACTACGTGAGCTAAAGTTGATTTTAGTCTTTGCTATATAAAATGCATGAACTTTGATCAAGTTCAATACTTCAATTCTTTTTTTTTTTTTTTGGCATTTTCTCTTTTGTTTTAAATTAGTGATCTGTTCTTAGTGTTGGAGTCGGTTGATATGATTTTTTTATTTTTTAGACCGAACCTTCACAAGAACTAAGTGAGCTAAAGTTTGATTTTAGCCTTGAAGTTGTTGTCCTTTTTAATATAAATCGAGACTTCGAGATCTAATTTTTAACTCCCATTATGTTGTGTTAGACATGGCCTTGGCTGATGTTCTTCTTTTCTCACTAGTTAGTGTCATTTTTTTGCTTGTTTAATTATTTCTCTTGCCAATTTAAAGCTCTTTGTCGGGCTAATTATGCTGTTTCTATGTATTCATTTGTTTTCTTTCTTTTTCAGTTACTGATTCGGAGGATAATTCATCTAGGACTGTTGAGGTTCCGGCAGATAAGCTGCTTAATGGCCTTCTTGCTGCTGGATTTGATGGAGGCTCTTGTCTTAGCAGATACCAGTCGGCTTCTTATCGCAAAGATTCACCACAAAAACCTTCTTCTTACCTTATTTCCAGGTTGAGAAGTTATGAGGCTCTGCACAAACGGTGTGGACCTTATACCGAGTCCTACAACAAAACAGTGGAGCAACTCAAGTCTGGCACCCAGACCGGTACCTCAGATTGTAACTATGTTGTGTGGATTTCCTTCAGCGGATTAGGGAATAGGATACTAACCCTGGGGTCTGCATTTCTCTATGCACTTCTCACGAATCGGGTTCTGCTTGTTGACCCCGGAGTTGACATGATTGATCTGTTCTGTGAACCATTTCCAGAAGCCTCGTGGTTTCTTCCCACAGATTACCCCCTTAAAGATCAGTTTGCCAGCTTTGGCCAAAAGACTCCCCAGTGTTATGGTAAGATGCTTAAGGATAATAAAATTGCAAATTCAGATAAACTAGAACTTCCATCTTTTCTCTATCTGCATCTGGTCCACGATTATGATTTCCATGATAAGCTTTTCTTCTGTGACCAAGATCAAACTTTGCTCCAAAAGATTCCTTGGTTGATAATGAAAACAGACAACTACTTTGTCCCATCTCTTTTCTTGATACCTTCTTTTGAGCAAGAACTGAACAACCTCTTTCCAAAAAAAGATCTGGTTTTCCACTTCTTGGGTAGATATCTACTTCACCCGACGAATAAGGTATGGGGACTAATTACAAGATACTATAAAGCTTATTTAGCTGATGCAGACGAAAGAATAGGCATTCAGATTAGAATTTTCGACATTGGTACTGGTCCATTCCAGCACGTATTGGATCAGATCTTAGCTTGTACCCATAAGGAGAATCTGCTGCCAGAGACCAACAGGCAAGAATCCATTATCAGCATTTCTGAAACTCCCAAGTCGAAAGCTGTATTGATGACATCCTTATCCTCCGGATACTTTGAGAAGATCAGAGACATGTATTGGGAGAACCCAACCGTGACGGGGGATGTGATTGGAATTTTCCAGCCGAGTCATGAGGAGTATCAGCAAACCGGGAAGCAGATGCACAACCAGAAGGCACTTGCAGAGATGTACTTGTTGAGCTTGACTGATGTTTTGGTCACAAGCTCGTGGTCTACCTTTGGCTATGTGGCTCAAAGCCTCGGTGGGTTGAAGCCATGGATACTCAACAAGCCAGAGAATCGGACGGTACCTAATCCACCTTGCCGCCGTGCCATGTCAATTGAGCCTTGTTTCCACGCGCCTCCCTTCTATGACTGCAAGGCTAAGGAAGGAATCGATACCGGAAAATTGGTTCCTCATGTGAGGCACTGCGAGGACATGAGCTGGGGTCTCAAATTGGTTGATCATTATGATGAGATGTAGGCATGTAGCTAGCAGTGCACGTGTTCTTTTGTTGTTGTAAGGGGTCCTGCATGAGATTTGTTGCCTTTTTTGGTGTGTACAAATAGAGTCATTAAGTCGTTAATGTACCATCATATTTCCTACTCAAAGGCCAATGGTGATTAAAATATGGCCAGCATTGTGCTCATGGATCACTTAGTTTTTTTTGATGAGACGTGAGAACACCTATTGTATTGGTAATGAGAGAGAAAATTCAGTTTTTTCCCCTCTTGTTCCTTTTCTTTACTCCCTCAATTTTCCCAAAAGAAGTGAAACCATTATTTTCGTTCCATTCGATTGTGTTGGATTTTTGCCTGTGTTGCTAGAGCAAACAATAGCTTAACAATTGAAGGGGGAAGAAAAAATGGTTATAGACATGATCTAACATTTGATTCTATTAATAGGTTAAAACCCCTTAACCCTAAGTTATTTAAAAAAAATAAAGAGAGAGAGAAGGAAAACACTATAACACTATGCCTCTTTATTTTCTTTTAACAAAGGATTCTATGAACCATATTGATTTTCATAGGGCTGGCAAATCATGTTAATAGGTCGTGTTCGTGTCATGTCTGGCCTATTTGTTGACACGAATACACTCGACACGAATACGATCCGTTTAATAATCGTGTCAAAAAATAAAACCCAAACACGACCCGTTAATAAACGGGTTAACACGACACGACACGTTTATGATCCATTTATTAAATTGGTCATAAACGTGTCGTATCGTGTCTGCTAAATCCACTTACTAAACGGGTCAAATAGGTCATAAACGTGTCGTGTCGTGTCTGCTAAATCCACTTACTAAACGGGTCATAAACGGGCTATAAATGGGTAATTCAAACTGTTCTTGATCATTTAACTAACTTGTTATTGATCTATTTAACTAATCTACTATTGATCAATTTAACTAACCTATCATTAATTTTAATATTAAAAAAACTTATTAAACACCTAAATAATAATTAAGTTATAACAACTAAATTAAGTTCATAATCAAGTTACACCTAAATTCAAATCACAAAAGATAAATATAAAATTAAAAATATACATATAAAAACTAAAATATATATTTTATATTTAAATTTTTAAACCTTAAAAATTTATAAAATATATATTAAAAATTATAAAATAGGTAATTCATGGATCATATTAACCCATATATATGACCAATTTATTAAACGAGTTATTTCGTGTCAATTGCAAGTTGACGAATTCGTGTGGGTTCAACTCTTTATTTAATCGTGTTTGACAAGTTCGACTCTTTTTGATTCAAATCCATTTAAAAAAAATCAAAACCCTCTAACTTTGTGTGAGTTTCATGTCATATTATCATATCGTGACCTAAATTGTCAACACTAGATTTTCAACAATTTTGATCCCTGGTTATTAAACTGATGACAATGAATTTTTGTAATTAACATATGTATCCATATACGCACCGCGTTATATCTTGAAATTTCATATAAATAGTTACGTTAAACGCAAAAAAATCCTCTTTGTTGTTCTTAAACACTCGTGAAAATAAAAATAAAGTATTAAGCATAGGGATGTGATTATCTTTGTTATATTTCATAAATCCTTCATCAATTTTAATGTCAACGATTAAAACTTAGAAAAAAAGAAGAAAAAGACAAAAAGAAAAGAAAAGAAAAGAAAAGAAAATCTCACGGAGTAACCTGCCATAAACTTGAAAATATTCCACCAAAGTCCAAACTATGGATTTAGAGAGAATTCATAGCAAATCCGAAAATCTTATACATCAAAGAAAAAATCCGATAACTAAACCAGATTTTGAATGGACAGTATTAATTCCACTGATGATTCTGCAATGCAGAGAATCAGTTCTTTCTGCCTTCACACAAGATTATGTGGTAACCATGCCTGCATATGATAATAAAAACGACATTAGATCAGTTGATCTGAGCCATCTACAGTGTGAACCACAAAAAAATTGAGCAAAAATGTGCAGTGTTATGTACTACTGATGATGGTCATCAGTGGCGTTTAACTAATCACAGATTCACATTGTTTTGAGACGATTACAAGATTGGAAACCAAGTTACGAAATCAACACACACAAATTTACAAGGCAATTCTAACTTGTTGAGAAAACAACAGTGATCCTCATATATGGCCTTAGAATTAAGCTAATGCAACGGTTAAGAACCTTACGTTGATTTGAATGGTGCACTTGTAGCTCCAACAACCGTGTTGAAGGCAACTTCCTGAAAAGGCCCCGCCATCTTACCACGTGGAAACCATCCAAGATCTCCACCTTTCTTTCCTGATGGACATTCCGAGTATTCTTGAGCTAACTGCAAAACAAAAACAAGTCAAATTTTTACGCCGATGATGATTTGACAAGGAAAATATTCTTATATATTGTACTCTCATTAAGGCATTGCCGCATTTTTTATGGCGAGTTTGCAAGCTAAAGCATCACTATATGTCCGATAATCCAACACTAGCAAGAAAGAAGCACTCAACGAGATGGTTGTAAAGTAGAAAAAACTTTGCCAAAGATAGTTATCAATCTTTATCTCTCAATTTAAACATTCAATCCTTCAGGAGAAACAGGAATAATCAAGTTCAATTATAGGCCATGACTTGAAATAATCAGTATTAGTTGTAAAACGAGTCAACATTAATATGCAACTCTCAACGAAATTAATCAATCCGAATAGAGAAGGATACGAAAATATTAAGATGTCCCAAAAATGATGGGCATCCCATAGTTACCTTTGCAAACTCAGCTGGTGGAACCTTATCTCCGTTGCCAAGCCAACCATCTTGGAGCTTCTTGTATGCTTCATTTATCTTTCCTTGCTTCTCACATAGGATATGCCTTGCTGAAACAAATTAAACAAAAAAAAAAAAAAAAAAATACACCAAAGTAAAGATGACGAGAGACAAATGAATAAATTACAATCAAAGCAACCAAAATATTTGCGTAAATGAGGTGAAAGAAGAAACCTTTAACATAAGTGCAGGTGCCAAGGCCATCTGCTGACTTTCCACCTTTTCCTTTACCCTTTGAAGCATTCTCATCACTTCCACTTGCTGCTTGCTTCCCTTTACCCTTTGACGACTCTTTTGGTTTCGAGTCCTTTCCCATGGCCTCTCAAACCTGAATCATCAAAAGTACATGGCATAGAATTATAAACAGAACGACGAAAGAACAAAGCTGTTGAAGTTTGAACCACACACACACTTGAGGAAATTTTACAGCCCAAGCATCCAAAATATCTCCATCAAACCACACACTTCACCAAAACAGAGGAAACATGGTAAACCCTGTGTGTGTGTGTGTGCGCGCGCGTGCACGCATGCATTTTTCCTTAAAACAAAAAAGAGATAAAATAGTTCCAGAAAATGAGGAAAGACCAAAACTTTTAGGCCACACTTGTGGAACTTGTGGAAATATTCCTACCCAAAAGCCCTGATATCTCCACCAAATCACACGCTTCACTGACACAGAAGAAACATGGTAAATTTTTTGTGTAATTATATATACACACACACCTATGTACGTATATATATATATTTTCCTAAAACAAATGATAAAATAGTCCTCGAAAATGAGGAAAGACCAAAACTTTTAGAACCGCACTTGAGGAAAAATCAACACTCAATACCCAAAAGTCCAAACAACCCCAGATAATCACACAGCCCACTGGAACAGCAGCAAAGCTTTAATTTTAAAAAATGGGCTAATATAATTCCAAAAGATAAACAATTAAATTATATAATCATGTTTTGATTAAATACCAAAATCAATCCCAGCAGTATCTAAATCTCTAAACATAAAAACTATAAACAGAGGCGTATTTTCTCACAATCAGCTGTTTAGGTAGACGAATTCGATAATACCCAGGTGCTGAAAGCCGATAAGTGATTATGAACAAAACCCAGAAGTGAAATAATCATAATTAAAAAATAAACTATAATATATTAGCAATTGCATACTCAAAATCAAAATCAAACAAGAACATTACTTTGTGTTTTTTTATAGAGAATTTAAGACATGGGGAAATAAATATCTAATTCTATTAATAGGGAAATCTAAGCTCCGATTCGTTTACCTTCTGGACTCAGATTAAAGAGTTCACCAACAATTTACAAAGGGACTCTGCTTATGAATGAAGCTACAAAATGAGAGCTCGAGAAATTGTAGAGGTCGTAGAGATACCGTACTTCTATTTTTTTTTTTTTTTGCCCCCCCTTGAGAAAAATTAGGGTTAATTTTGAAAATAATCAGAATTTGGAACATTTTTCAATTTGTCCCTTCAGCTTTGGAATATGTTATTTTTATCCCATACATTATGAAAATGTTATGAAAATGACCCCTCAATCTAAAAATTTGGACGGAATCGGACACATATTGGCATGTGGGACAAGAGTTTTTTCTCTCCAAATTTAACAACCACCTGCAAAATAGTGAAGCCTATTAAGTTTCAAATTCAGAGGGGAAAATCTTGTCCAAATCGGCTCTCAAGTCTAGGTATTAGGTGTTCAGATCCATCCAATATTTGGGCAAAAGTGGACAGAAGGATATTTTTATTTCCTATAACACTACCTATGGAGAATAAAAGGATAGAAAAATTTATGATAAAAAATGTATTTTAACTCTTTGTAGGTTTGTTATTTAAGTAATTAGATCAATTTTTTAATAGTTTCGTCTAAAACTAAAAGTATTTTTAATTGTGTAAATTTTTAACGTAAATTTTTAATAAATTTTTAATGTAAATAAATTATTGAAAAGTTAATTTAATAATTAAAATAATAGTATTTACAAATATCATAACTTCCAACTTATGCTTATTTTGATATGATGTTAACAACTTCCATTCCAATCTTTAATTATTGACTCGGAATTCGATCATTTAACTCTTCATCATTTTTAATCACCAGCTTGCTTCCCACTTCTCAAGAGAGAAATTCCTTGCACACAATAAAGGGAATCATTCAAAGTTGACTGAGACAAGACTTATCTTTATTTCTTTATTAATTAGTTTGATTAATTGAATTTTTCAATATCGGAGTCAAAATTGAATTTTTGGGTGACGAACGTATTGTATGTTTCATTCGAAAATTCATGCTTAAACTAATCAGGCATTTGTACTTATTCACTCCTCAATTGGATTGAATCATGGTAAGTTGCACACTCACCCTTGGAGTTAAAATCTGATGGGCGTTTGTTTTTGTTTTTGAGAACGATTTTTCATTTTTAAAAACACAAAAAATGAAAACAGTTTCAAAATAACGTTTGTTTATCTAACGTTTTTAAAACTATTTCAAAAACACCGTTTTCAATTATGTTGTTTTTTTTGGTTTTTTGAAAACGAAAAAAAGTTATTTTCACTTTGTGTTTTCATTTCTAAAAAATATTGTGTTTTTTGGGTTTTTTGAAAATGAAATGGGTTTTGAAAAAATATAACCAAATAAAATTTCATTTTTATGTTTTTCAAAATATATACTCAGAAAATATAACCAAACACAGTTTCAGAATGATCTTAACACAGTTTTCAAAACATTATCATTTTCAATTTTTTTGAAAACAAAAAACATTTCAAAAATAATACCAAACGCCACCTGAATTTTGCGCGTATAATGCTGTATACCACTAGAGCAATCCCAACTTATGGAAACTGGGAAGGGAAATTCATGTCTCAAATTTCTATTTTCATTCAAATTAATAAAGTTAATACCATAGAATCCCACATATTAAAAAAAAAAAGTTGGATAGATCCATTTGATTTGTATTATTAATTATTCACAATATAAAAAGTTTCATTTAAAAATTTAGCTTTTTAAAAGGGAGAAGGAAAGAAATAGGTTAAAACCCAAACTTAAGTAATTATAAATGGTATAAAAGTTTTGGATATTTGATAAATAGTATATTTTTGATAAATTATTATATACATAACCTAAAATTCTAAAAATACCCATCGTATGTAAATTCTTGATTTAACAGTAATTCTTTATTTGCATGTGTAAATCTTTGATTTATCTGTATATCCTTTATTATTACTCTTGTCAAACAAAAATTTACCTATTTTGATAAATTAGTGTATATCATTTTTTTACGTGATAAATCATTTATTCATCAATTTGGATAAATCATTCATTATTTGATAAATAATTTATTTACTATGTAAACAATAGCTGTTTTCATTTGTGTAAAGTCTTGATTTCATAAATAAATAGTTTACTGGTGTAATTAGTTGTGAATTCTTCATTTTACCAGTGTAAATTTTTAATTTCATAAATAATTAATTTACTAATTTTAATAAATCACTTATTTAACGATTTTACTAAATAATCCCAAATTAAAAAAACCCTAACCCTAGACCTCAAATTTGACTCAAACCCTATTACTTGATACCAACCACCTCTAAATCAGATTTAAATCATATGTCCCCTTATCTATGTTCTCATTTCTATCCTTCCAATAATTTTGTGACATGTGTGTAACTAGCTTGATTTTTTAATTAATGTGATCTAATATTGTAATAAAATATATACTTTTTCTTGACGTGACATGATATTATTAGAAAGACATGAAGCAGACATAAGAGTTGAATCTTCCAAATAAAAAAAAAAAAATTCCTCCATCTACCACTTCACTGTCGTCCTCCCCGTTGTTCGCCATTGATGTTCACTATCGTCGTCATTATTTGCCAATGAGTCGTGAGCAACACTATGATGGAGACAGAGTAATAGCAACTCTGGTGGTGGAGAGTCACGATTCTGAGTGCGAGAAAAGAGAGCTCTTTGATCGTAGAAATAATGATTGATGATCGACTTGCGAGGGAGAGGGAATAGAGATGAGAAAGAGTGTTGGTGGGTGATGGAAAGAACATTGTTAAATACCATTAAAAAAGACAAGGTAAAAATGGAATTTTGCATATGCATAAGATAGATTATGCTATAAATTTTTAAATGTTTTAAATTATGTTATTTACCTTCAAAACAAAAAAAGGACGGCCTACATACTATATGTTGGCGAGTTAGTTTCCTATTATTTAGGAATTGATTTAGTTTTGTTAGGTTGTGTGGGAGGTCCAATTGTTTAGAAAACGAATCTGTGACTGATTATGTGTATAGTAGATACTATATAATGTAAAGTAAGCTTGCATTTTTGTAATATGGAGGAATAATATAATATTTTGAAGTGTTCTTTCGACTCCTTCCTACTATTAGCTTTTATGTTATCAAAGCTTGAAAGTTAAGTTTTAGTTAAGGGAGACAACGGTTAATATAACCACAATTGGAGTAAGTGTTGCGTAATTTTTTTTCACACAATCCGTAAATACACAGTTGACAAGTTTTAAAGAGTAAAGGATACGTAAGGGTTGTCATCCTCAAGGAAAGCAATTGAATTCTATTAATTACTATAATTGAGTAATATTAATTTTATCTAGAAAATCAAGGAATTATTGCTATAAAACTAAGAAATAACAAACAAAAAAAGAAAGAAAGACAATTAAGGAAACAATAAACAAATGAGAATTTGCAACGAGAGCTTAAACAATATGAGTGAATTCTAGAGATTTGACTTCACCTGGCCTTCCACTATGTATTTCATGTGAGTTTGATTCAATGAAAATCCTTAGTTTATAATTCAAAAATCCCTATTTATTCGATAACCTCTCCTGAGTATAAGCAAACTTATCCTTGATTTCAATTCCAATAATTCTATCTAAAATTGAAAAACCAATAACAGATTAAGCTTTGTGACTTTCATGTGACGGATTCAAATGCAATCAACCGATTCCTAACCAATTGATCAACCTAGGTCATATTATTCATGTTCCATTCGAAATCCCCTCTCCCGAGCAATGACCCGAATTCATAATCAACCAATTCTTGATCAACGAACTAGAAACATTAAGCAAAGAACAATATAAATAAACTGAATAGAAACTTAATTGAAACCAAACAAGCAATCCAAACATAGAATCTAGCTAGACTATATCAAATCCCTAGATAATCTCTTAGCCTAGCATAATATTGTTAAGAATCAATAAAATTCTAAACATGGTGTCCATTGTTTCACAAAACAAGGAAAAAGAAGAGAAAGAGATGAATAAAAAATCTTCAATAGCTTCAAGAACTGTCGGCAATTTCAAGTGCTCTCTAGGTTGAAGGGGTCTACAATCTTAGGTCTTTAAGAGCCATCCTTAACCTCGGCTTACTAAGATGCACACTCTTGGAAGTCGTCTTCAATCACTCCTTTTGCAATCTCCTTGTTAAGTTGATATTCTTCTAGCTCTCAAGGTCTTTTTCCATCCAAAAGCCCCAAATTTCTTATCTCCCCCCTCTATATATAGTGCAATTTTCAACCTTATATGCATAAAATGGGAAAACACAACCACACAACTCGCTGCAACAGATTTAAAATTGCTGCAGCGAGTTTTAGTACAAATCTTGCTGTAGTAAGTTTGTGTTAAAACTAGCTAAACTTCTTCAATTTGTTCCAAAAATCATTTTCACGCACTTGTATTGCTTTAATCTATCAAAAATGTGAACAAACACCACAACAATACCATACATAGTGATGAAAACCAAAAAAATACTAAGAGAAAATATAAGATAAATGCACTTTATTAGTAAGCAAAGTCGATTTATATGCAGTTTCTAATGCTTCTCAACCTGTTTCTAAAATTACTCCCATTGCAACTCTTCAGTCCATATCCCTACAAACTACGAGTCATAAACTCAATGTAAAGAACTGCTTTCATTGGTCTCGTTTCATATAAAATGGTGATTCATGGAAAAAGGAAGTTTGGTCATCTTAACGGATCCATTCCTAAAAAAACTCTATTTTGATTGCATAAAGTACTAACTCTCGAATTGATTCATACTAGAAGAAAAATTAGTCATGGTGTGACCACTGCTAGAAACTATATCATACCAAGGAAACATGCTGGAAGCTTCATGGTAAACTTACCTATTAGGCTCTTAATAGTTTTCGAAACCAAGAAGGTAAAGGTCTTCAGGCAACTTTAAAGTCTACTTAAGACAAACTGGATCCTTCACCGAGTCTCTCCAAAGGCCAAATAGAACAACTCTGCAAACTTCTCTCTTCCTCCAACGTCTCTAGCTCTAATATGGCTAGCAAAGGTACCACATTGATGGCATTTATAGTGGTTTGACTACACAAGGTAAGCATTGAATTATTGATTCCAGGGCTTCAAATCACATGACTAGTTGTAAGTATAGATTACACTCTAATATGATCTAACTCTTGCCTCTCACAAAGTAAAAAATACAAGGTAAAAATGGAATTTTACATATGCATAAGATATATTTTGCTATAAATTTTTAAACATTTTAATTTATAAGATAGATTATGCTCTAATATATTCTAAGTCTCGGCTCTCACAAAGTTAAAATTGTAAATGGATCTTTTACCATTGTTGTTGGTGTTGGTTTTATTCAACTTAGTTCTTGAATTACGCTTCATGTTGTTCTTCATGTTCCTAATCTATTGTGCAATTTGTTGTTTATTAGTAAACTTATGACGAATTTGAATTGTGTTGTGAATTTCACACCATCATTTTGTGTTTTTTAGGATCAAATATCGAGGAAGAGGATTGACAGTGCCAAGGAATCATCATTGTTATATTATTTTTAAGATGATCCTTTCATGAGTAGTCATGTTCAAGTGGCTGTTAATAATTCTTCTCTTTCACGAGAAAAAATAATAATGCTTTTGCATTGTAAGCTAGGGCATCCAAGTTTTTTATACTTGAAACATTTGTTTTCTTACTTGTTTCTTAATCAAGATTTGTTCCAATGTGATGTTTGTCAATTGGCTAAGCACTAACATGTTGTTTTTCCTTATCAACCTTATTGTGCTTCTAAACCGTTTGCTCTAATTCGTAGTGGCATCTGGGGTCCATCTCATATTCAAACTTTGTCTCATGAGCGTTGGTTTATTTCTTTTGTAGATGATCATACACGTGTTTATTGGATCTATCTTTTACGAGACAAATTGAAAGCTGCCTGAGCCTTCCAAAATTTTCATTCCATGGTCAAAACACAATATAATGAAAACATCCAAGTTATATACAAACTGATAATGGCACGGAATTTTTTAATTCAACTCTTAGAATGTTTTTGACACCAATGATCTCATTCATCAAAGTCCTTGTGTCAGTACACCTCAACAAAATGAGGTTTTCACAAGGAAAAATTGTCATCTTTTAGAAGTTGCAAGGTCATTGTTGTTTATGCCCGATATGCCAAAATGTTTATTGGGGGATGCTGTTCTTACCATGTGTTATCTTATCAATAGGATGCCTTTTGGTGTTTTACAATTCAAAACACCATTAGATTATCTTTCCTAATATTATTCTCAAAATATTTTTTTTTCTTATCTTGACATGCGGGTTTTTGGGTGTTCAGCATTCGTTCATAATCATGATGTGAATAGAAGTAAATTAGATCCTCATTCTCATAAATGCGTCTTTCTTGATTATTCTTCCTCCAGAAAAGGTATTGGTGCTATTCTCCTAAAAAAAAAAAGGGGTATTTTATCTCAAGGGATATTACATCTTTTGAAAATCTTTTTTTTTTTTTTTCAAAAAGGGAAATTCACTTGGGGAACTTTTTCATGTGATTCCGTGAAAGATTTTTTTGCAAAATTCAAATATCCAATTAGAACTTTCAAATTCAAATTACAAAAATAATCTTTAGGAGTATTTTTGATTTTTCTCCCCAAAATTGACACGTTTCTTCCACCGATAATTATTCTTCACAAAATCTACTAGATTCCTCGTCTTTCTCCTCGGCAAATGTTCTCCCTTCAAATCTGCCAAATTTTGTTCCTACAGAAAATCCACCAAATTCAAATTCTACCTCTCTGTCACTCGCAATTTCTCCTTTAAATTCAAATCCTCAAAGCTGTTCAGATTCATGTGTCCAGGTTTACCCTATCATCAAATATTCAGGCACTCTTATTTTTCAGGATTCAATTTCACCAGTTGGTCAACAAGTTTCTAAAAAACATACTTTGACTTTTTCTTCCAGCTCGCTCCTCATGTCCACAACTATGTCCACAGACAAGATAATTCAAACGGTAGGGGGAGAGTTAATGCAGCCGTTTCCTTTGCACTTCTCATGAAAGAAAAATCAAAAAATAGTAAAAGATGCTGATGATGACCTTGTGTGTCAGGATCCCCATCCGACATTTGAGTTTGAAAACACCGCGAAACCTGAGGTAACTTAGAATTTGCCCCCTGAATAGGATATTCCAATTGCTCCAAGAAAGGGAGTTTGATCATGTACACACCGTCTGATTTCTAATTTTGTGGAGTATGGACATTTATCTGAGTCTGTTCAAGCTCTTGTCACAAACTTATCAGGTAAAACACTTCCAAGCTTGATACAAGAAGCATGGGAAAGTCCAAAGTGGAGGAGGGTGATAATGGAAGAAATGCAGGCTTTGGAAAAGAATGGCACTTGGGATATTGTTCGAAAGCCAAAAGACAAGATACCCGTTGGTTGTAAGTGGGTATTTACGGTTTAGTACAAGAAAGATGGCTCGATAGAAAGCTATAAAGCAAGGCTAGTTGCGAAAGGATCGTGCTCAAACATATGCGATTGACTATCAAGAAACCTTTGCACCGATTGCCAAAATGAATATAATTTGTGTTCTCTTATTTTTAGCAGCAAGTTTTGGATTGGTCTCTTCAACATCTAGATGTGAAAAACGTGTTTCTAAATAGGGATCTCAAGGAGGAGGTGTATAGAATTGCCACCAGGTTTCGACAATGAGGATACAATAGGCAAGGCGTGTAAATTAAAAAATTCCTTATATGGCTTGAAGCAATCATCCAGAGCATCGTTTGATAGATTTACCAAGGTATTACGACAACAAGATTATATGCAGGCTCACTCAAATCATATTTTATTATATAAAAATTAAAATGAAAAAATAATCATTCTTATCGTCTATATCGATGTATTTATTCTTACAGAATATGACAAGGGGGGGATGGAGAGGCTAAAACAAAGACTTGCTTCAAAGTTTGAAATGAAAAATATAGGAAACCGGAGATATTTCCTTGGAATCGAGATCGCAAGGAACAAAAATGTAATCTCAGTCACTCAATGTAAATATTTGATTGATCTTCTCAAGAAGACAAGAATATTGAGATGTAAGTCAGTTGATACACTAATCCAATTTATAAATGGAGGTATCAACATGTGGTTAGAAAGTTAATCTATCATATTAGGCCAGACATAACATTTTCTGTTAGTTATGTAGGCAGTTCGTGCATTCACCTTATGAAGAACACATGGAAGCCGTCTATCAGATTTTAAATTACTTAGAGAGTAATCCTAGAAAGGGACTGCTTTTTAAGAAAAATGAAGCAAGAAGCATCGAGGTTTTTACATATGCAGACCAGGCAGGTTCGATTAGTGACCGAAGATCAACATCTGGCTATTGTTTGTTTGTTTGGGGTAACTTGGTGACTTGGAGAAGTAAAAAACAGGCTATTGTAGCAAGAAGCAACGTGGAGGCTGAATTGAAGTCAGTAGCTTATGGTATATGCAAGGCGTTATGGCTAAAAATGTAGTTAGAAGAATTGAAGAATACAATCACAACACCCTTAAAGATCCTCTGTGATAACAAAGCAGCAATTAATATATGTCACAATCCTTTGCATCGTGACCAAAAAAAAAAAATGTTAAAAGTGGATAGACACTTTATAAAAGAGAAGATAAAGGAAGGCATCATCAGCATGCCGTATATACCCACGACTGAACAAACTGCAGACATCTTGACAAAAGGGCTTTTCAGAGCAGCATTTAAAAAATTGAAAGACAAGCTGGAAATGTACAATTTGTAGGGAGTGTTGACAAATTAGTTTCCTATTATTCAGGAACTGATTCAGTTTGTTAGGCTGTGTAAGAGTTCCTATTATTTAGGAAAAGAACTTGTGACTGATCATGTGTAGAGTAGATTCTAAATAATGTAAAGTAAGCTTGCATATTCATAATATAGAGGAATAATAATATATTTTGCAGTGCTCTTTTGACTCCCTGCTATTAGCTTTTACTACAATTTCCCTTTTTAAAACAAATTTCCATATTCACAGCAATGTCTCGATATCCATATTTCCATAAAATTTAGACACCAGTCTCACTTATAATTAAATTAATTACCCAATTATTGCAAAATGTTTTAAAGATCGTACAGAACGTCAAAGACTTTACAGTTATATATGAGTAACTAAAGACCAAAAGCTCTAACCTAAAGAAAAACAAAAAGACTAAAAGCTATAACTTAAGCCTCGAGGATTTGACCCAAAAAAAAAAAAAAAAGAAAAAGAAAAAAGCATAGAGGATTTAAAAGGTCGTGAGGTAGGGACTAATCCTTTGTGACAAAATGGCTCACTGATGACCACTACTTTGGCTATTGGTCAAGGATTTGTGACCTTCAAGAATGTGCCGTATCTTACTAGTCAGAATCGGAATCTGAAAAAGGCATTTGGACAGCATCTCTAGGTTCGTCGTCTGTGAGGGAAGGAGGAGGACGATCCCTCGAAGCTTTTCTTGCTCGTAGTCTCCTTCTCACTTTCGTCTCATTCTGGAAAGATGCAAAATGTAAAGGTTATCCAACTACTAAGTAATCCGCAATACCTCGCAAAGAAACTAAAATGCAGAGAAGCATGAAATAAGCTGATTATTGAGACGCATGGGTTCACAAGTAGATTTAGCAAGTTTAGATAAAGCAATGTTTGAAATTTTGACTGTGATTCTATAATGTGATAAGAAGAATTTTAACCATGAAATGGCTATGAGTTTTATAGTAGGAGAAAGCATATAGATTTGCAGGCTTGTGACAATAAATTTTGTTGTGTATTTAAAACATACAGAGTAGTACTAGTGGACACATACCCAGGATAAATCTCATCTGTATTCCTCTGAACTTTTAAGACGCTTCACTAAGGCACTTGAATGTTGAATAAATGCCTCTTAAACCCTCTTAGAATTTTTGTTAAACAAATACAAAAAAGAGGAGATTAAGTGCGATCATGTGTCTTTTTTTTCATTTGTTCAATGAAAATTCTAATGTGTGGGTGAAATTAGACAAATTTAAAATTCGGGGTCTCTTTTTTGTCTGTTTTTAATGAAAATTTTTATTAGAGTGGGCTAAGTAAGACCTACAAAATTCGAAGGGTAAAGTAGGAGGTCTTAAAGTTTGTCAGAGAAAGTGAGAAGACCAAAAGTGCAGGGGCAAAGATCAGAATAATCCAAACAGCTATAATACAAATTACACATATAGATGAAGCATCCAACGATATGTTTTATTGCGAAAGTCTTAAGACCTTTGAAATAGATATATGAAGCTATCACTTTACCGTAGCACCTGGTTGACTAGGCTCAAAAGCCTCCTGTTGGGTAGACTCTGTTTGGTTAGCTTGTTGAGAAGTAGACTCTGCTTGGTTAGCCTGTTGAGTAGGCTGACTTCTCCGCAGCCAAATGGAACCAAAGGACAATAAAGCACCCAAGAGCATCATGGGACCAACCCTTGGATCTCCAGTTTGGTCGTAGATTTTGGTTATGAAGCCACGAACAACCTGCTTCACTGTGGATGTTGAAGGTAGGCTTTGAGCACCTCTAGACCAGGTAGGTTTTGACTCCTCGGCAACCAGATCAGGGGTTCTTGTTCTCTGCATTTGATGTGGACAGGAAGCTTAAGTGAATTGAAATCCCAGAAAGCATAAAGTGCAAAAACTATTCGTATCTCTGACTAGAACAAGTAGATAGTACTTGGAAGTACAGGAGAGATGATTTTAGTCTCAAAAAGTAAAAGAGAACTAATTGGAATAAACGGAATAAACAAGTAGCTTATAAAATTTTGCTCATGAGAATAAACGAGAGGGTTACGTAATGGGGAAGATCCCTGGAGTCGCCATCGCTGATAATTTGAGATATCCATTTCTGGATCTGCAGTGGGAAAAAAAAGGTAAAATAAAATTGCAGCAGACATACACCTGTATAATTGTTGATCATATACAAAAATTTATACAGCCAATATAAAATAATAACTTTCCTTTAGGCTGAAAACCTTCAACTTAAGCACTTCAAACATTTGTCAAACTCATGACAAGGAAGTTGGTTAAACTATGAAAGAAATACGAAAGAGCGTCCACCAAGCCATTCGGCGAAAACGTTAAAAAGTGCTAGTTAAGACATCTGATTATATCAGAAAGAACTCTACAAAGCACCAAAAATTTAATTATTACCTCTAGAATATCATCTGTACCATTGTACATTGCCACAAGTTGTGAAGCAGGATCCAAATCCTGTTCCTTTAAGGTGTCCCACATAGTCTTATGCTTTTTCTCAGGTTTAACACTCTCTTCACTGGCATTTCTTTTGTAGCGAACAATAAATAACCGAGGCACATCAGTCAGATCTCTCCTTGGTCCACACGTATCATAGCTCGTTTCATAATTGAGGTAGAAGAAACAATATCTCTGGAAAAACATCATTTTTTTTAAAATCAGCGAGGTTCAATCACCTGCCCCAGGCCCTCTATTTACTCTACCTAATAAATTTCACTATTAAAATAAACTTTTAAGATTTAACCAACAGCCAATATTACAGGAAATCATATACATAACTTTTACCATCAATGCATGTTACCATGAGAAACTATTTAAAGGCGTTGCTACAAAAGCACAGAAGAATTAAAAACAATTATATTACATTATTTTACCTTTTCCGCTTCCCCATCAAGCCAAGCAAATGTCAGCCGTTTGCTTTTAAGTGCAACTGATGCTAAATCTATGGAACTATCCACTGCACTTGACTCAATGTCACGTGACAATGTTTCTTGAACCCTGCGTATGGTCTATGAATTTATGTAATTCACACCGGTTGTTAAACTGGATCAAAATATTGAATGCAGATGAGGACCATGTGAAATGCTGTCATTTCATCTGGCCCCCAAAAACTTTTTGGTAAATTGTGAGCACATTAAGTGCTAAATAATTTATGATAAAGAACTGCCAAAAGTTGGCAAAACATAAGCATTGGAAAGATGCTTACTTCACGCATTTTGTTGAGTTCTGGGCCATGCCTTCCCGCAAGAATAGCACAATACCAAGTAGAAGTATCGTGTCCAGCACGAGAATAGCCGCGGGGATCACAGCCCAATTCCAATGATGTTGTACTCCTCAACTGAGGAAGCTCTGAAGACACAGATTAGAAAAATGAAAATGGGCCTCTCTCTATCTCTCCTTTTCAAACTTTAGACGGTATGGAAAACAGTTCAATCCTTTTGTGTTTGATAATTCACCAATAACCAGCTCATTGTGAGGCAGAACATAACAAACCAAAATAGAAATCAAAAGATGATTTACATAAAGTGTTGCAGATGTTGCCGAGTATCAATATAACACAGCCAAACAGATTGTTTTATCAACCTGAAAATAGCAGTTCATTTGAAAACGTTGTATCATCTTTTAATTCTAGGGACTTAGCATCTTATACCTATCAACGACAACCAGGAAAGGTGTTCATTCAAGCATATGAATTTAGTATGTATTAATACTTCATCCAGTGGATATTCTCACTTCTTAAATCTTAAGAAGATGATAAGATACAACATGCGCACATGCTCGGAGATATAACTGAATATTTCACACCAGGGAAGTGCTAAATCACCACCTTAACCTATTGGTTTCAAAAATCCCACAATGTACGACAAGCTTAGAGAATGTACAGTACAAAAATATCAAGAGTCTCTGTATTTTTTTAGACAAAAAGAGATGTCTAATTAACACATGCGGGCAATACACACAAGTTATTAGCACTTGCAGAACGCCAAGTCAGAAAGTGCCTAAAAGGCACGAAATGAAGAAGTGCAAGAAGCTTGAAAGGTTTTTTTTTTTTTTTTTTTCCTCTTAATGGATATAACGTGGCAAAGTAGCAGAATCCATGATGCATAAAACTAAACTACAAGATAAAGAACTGAGGAGCAATGAAGACTTACCCAGCTTTTTATTCTGTTCCATGATACTTGAGAAAAATGAATTGTTGACTGCTCCTGCAACACAAACAACCAAATTTTCTTAAAATATGAAACAATGAACTTGAATCAAATTCTTGTGTTATTATGAGAGGATGATACCATGGAACACAACTGGTTTGACACCTGGATCTTTCAGAAATACTATTGCAGGTGCAGTTTCCACCTCAAATCTGTTGCCATCAATGGAAATTTCCAATAAATTGAGATGCATAGAATTTCTTTTCCAATTTAGAACAATAGAATCAAAAAAAAAAATAAACCCCCTCTCCTGAGCCCAGACAAAAGGCACTGGATCTACTCACATATTAAACCAAAAAGCAGACTCCTCTTCTCGCCATAGCACATATGCAAAGGAAGCATCAGACCAGTAATTTTTAGCAGCTTGGCGTACAAATGGAGAAGCACGTTCCCCTGTTCTTGAAAAGATAATGACTTTAACCTAGATCCAGGAGCAACAAATCATTAACCAGTAACTTAAGCCCAAAGAAACCCATTAACTAGTAAATTTTTTTTTTTCTCTAGCTATGAAAAGTGTGCAGACACACACAGTTAAAGAAGTTTCTTTTAAGTCACACAAACACGCGCGCGCACACACACACACACACAAAAGTAGGGATGTTAAATGAATTGTTGAGGTGGAAGTAAAACTCAAAAAAATAGTATGCAACAATTAATAGGAGATGCTAAAAAACTTGCAGCTATAAAACTGGATGATTGACTGCGTTTTAATGAAAAAATAAAACTAAAATGAGTGTAAATATTGTAGATTCGCAAATGAAACACTGAAACTTAAGCCTACCTTATGAGGACTAACAGTTGCCAGAAATTTGGGTCCCTGAAATAGAAAAAAAAATCACCTCATTTAGTGATATGTTATATTGCAACATGGAAGCGAATACAGTTTTGAGCAAGGTAAATCATTAGTAGTTTGTTTGTTTTGAGATGCCAAACATGGTAAAAAATGAAATAAAAACTACTTGCAATAAGCCATTAATGGAAAAAAATGGATGAAATCGCATGTATTTACAAAGCATAAATCAGCGGAATCTTCCACCTTTAATATTGTTACAGAAAAAAAGGTAAAAGCAGCAGAAACTTGAAATTATCAGACAGATTACCATTGACTCTTTTGAGTGGTAAAAAATACGAGGTAAGCCAAGTATGGTTGTAGCAAACCAATCAGTAACTGCATCAACATTCAGTTCCCCATCATACCTAAAAACCATTATACAACATTTAATAGAGTAAACATACACTAAAGAAGCTTGTTGAGAAGAAAAGTAACATCATCCTCCAACCACATAGATATAACATAAAATACCCATTATTTTCTATAACTAGTTTAAAAGGCTCACCTAATAAGACACTTGGTGGACTTACAGCCCGAGGGAAAAGCAACAAGAGAGGGAATGCCTGCACACGTTTATATTTAGTTAGAGAAAAACATAAGTAAATAATTGAAGAGTAACAAATGCATGAATGCTTTAAAGTACACATATAATTGGAATGCATATGAGATACACAGTACCAAATAAACATGTGTCTATTTAGTTAAGGTTTTCCAACGGCAAAAATAAACAAGTAATTTGCACCCTGGAAACATCCTTAACCACGCCCTCACAAATTTAGTAGTTCTGTAACCCCTCAATCTAGCCACAGTAATTGTTAGGATAACTATAATGATAACTTAGAGAATGTGGAAGTCAGAAAGAAAAAGATGTTATATTACAATAATACAAGAGAACTCCAACTACCATGGAAGCGGCATAATCTGTTTCAGTTTAGAATGCACAATGTATGTACATAGGATTGATTGAAAAAGGTAACTATTACGAGTAGCCAGTTTTGAGAGAGGATAAATCATTAAAGATCAAGCCACACAGAAATCCAGAGAGTTCTAGTTACGTTGTTCATATTGTAAGCAATGTCTCCTAAAGTGAAGCACTACCCACCTAATTCTTCAATAGTTTCAACCATTTCCTCACAGATGAATATAATTTAGTAAATTTTTCTAGTCAAACAATCCAAATACCTCATTTTTAACTAAATTTTTGTAGTCAAACAATCCAAAGACCTCATAGTCAACTAATGAGCCGAAAAAAAAAAAAAACTTTGCTGAAATTATTCTGCAAAAATGGTAGCCAATCGCATACCATTCCTGAAGGAAGGTCCTCTTATTGGCTTCTTCTCAGCAAGGTATGTCACTAGTTGAAGCTCCTCAAGTTCCACGGAAGCAGTATTTGCAACCCCATCCAACAAAGAAGCTTATCAAAAAGTAAAATTAACGATCACATTCATCAAGCAGCAATAATATTTAATAATGAATTTCTATTGTACTAATAACTTAAACCAATTTTCAATTCATAACTTAAACCAATTTTCAATTCATACTTTAGCCTTATATACTTCAAGATAGTACTTCCCCACTGAAAAATGTGAACGATAAACATTTATATAATGACAAATTCAGAGGAAAATAGGCAACAATTAGAGCAACTCAATCTTTCATCACATGTGCACGTACATACATCTCAAGAATGAGTAAAGCCAGTGTCCTAATAGCTGATATACATTCTTTTACTGCATTCCACATTTTAGTAACAGTAAAAATTGAAATCAAGGGTTAAATGCATCCTAGCTGCCTGAACTATGCCTTTTGTTCCTCTTTCATCCTTAATTTTACTTTGTCTCATTTGACATCCTCACACAGTGGAGTGTCAGAAATTCCTATCCTTCCATTAACATGTTATAGTTTGATGCAATGAAAAGGGAAACCTGACAGTAAATTCGACAGACCTAAATGGCAAAATATTTATAAGTTGTTTAGTCTTTTACTTAAAAAGCACATCAAACATGAATCTAACTAAATTCTCCTTTCAAGATAGGATGAATCTAAGAGTATAAAGAGTATAATTCTCTCATTATGATACAGACATAAACTACATAGAAAGAATTCTTTGCGAACCATTCCAGATGCAAACGAAAATAATAAAATGAGTAAATAATAATAATGATGTTCCCAAAGGACATACCAATTCTTTTCCAGGCACCATAAAACTGAAAACATCTCTTGCTCCCAGAAGAAAACAACTGATCCAATTTGTCAATAAATATATATTAGAACACCAAAAAGCTGTGTTGCAGTATAGAATTTCACAATGCGACAGCAATGTAAGGTTCCTATTTAAATATGAATAGTTATACCATATTCTAAATCTAGGAAACAGAATGCAAATACCAACTGCGTTTTAGAAACTTATTTTTTTTTATTTTTTTTATTTTTTATTTTTCCGTTTGTCCCCTCATGTAAACAAGCTTACTCAATTCTCACCACCTAACTAACCCAAAAGCTAAAGAGAAAGAATCAGATGTGTGCTGAAAACCTTACTCAATTCTCACCACCTAACTAACCCAAAATCAGATATGTTGTTAATGTTTCTAAATGCACGAGAGTACTGCTTGACCTCAAGAGTGTCAGAAACCTACGTTTTGATTCCATGTTCAATCAGTAGTTTGGTAGTATATATTTTTTCGTTTACTTCTTTCAACACTGCATATGAATTCTACTAAACTTTTCAATGAAAAGGTTTGACAGACATCCACATGGCCACATAAAAAATGTTCTAGCCTTCCAATTATTACACACATTAACAGATCAATCCTCAACTCAAGCCTTTGAAATTACATAACAATATACAACTCACTCAGCTCCAATTAACTAGTAAGCCTTCAACCCAAAAGAATCGAGGTTCTCTACTTGAGTTCTTCCTAATTAAGTTCGTGATCGCACAAAACTTAGATACTACTAATCTTAACATATATGATCGACTGTAGGCTTGTTGACTTGTCACTTGAGATAATTTGATAAACAAAAACAGAAGGAAAAAAATTGACCAGCAAATTAAAGTGAATTATGGTTTTCCTATTCATGAAAATTGAGAGAATAACTGTACAGGACTAATTTATAGCAAAAAACTGTACCTGAATTAGCAATGGCTTGGCATCCTGAACCAGGGACTCAAAATCCTCGGCAGTAATGACATCAAGATCATGATCTTCTGTGCCTCAAAGACAAGAGTACGTGTGCATCAGCTTAAAACACTTTTCCAAATAAAAAGATACATATGTAATCTTTCCCAAATAAAATCAATGTAAGAGGAAGTAAATTTCGTTAAATGGCTCAACCAACCAGGAACTGAAGAATCCAGTAAAGGAAGGTCTATTGTTGAAAAACTACGTCCAACAAAATGTTCTTTTGCCATCTCAAGAACATCCTACAAAGTACAGACAAGAAATAAGAATTTACCGAACAATTAAAGACCTGGAAAATATTAGCGAAGGCTAAGAATGATCATAAAAATAAAATTTTTCACGTACATGGACCTGAAATTAACAACTAACTCACCAGATGTTCATCAATACCAAATATATCATAGTTCTTTTTCCATGATGGATTTTTCAGCAACTCGTAAGCATATTGAATCTGAAAATCACATCCAAACCCGTAAAAACCAATGGGCGCAAAGATGATACAAGGAAAACCATATGTTAAAAAAAGAGGCGAAACAACAGTAATCATACAAACAAAAAACAAAAAACATTTTCTTTCTCTACTGACAAAGAGAAAAGGCACAATTGAGGATTCGTAATGTTTTTAGCATAAATTCAGCATATGTAAATTTAAACTCCTAAACAAACAAATCTGTTTTCAAAACAAAAAATAAAGAAATTTCCGACCTTTATAATATCGCGAGTTACCGGAACTTCTACGCCCGAATTCCTGAAATAAATTAAGTTCCAGATTATATAACAACACCAAAAAAAGATGCATTCCTACTTGTGAATTGTGAGCCGAATTCTGCATAAACTCTTAAGCTAAAAAAAAAATCCAATTGAAAATTAAAAAACAATAAAAATAATGGAAATTGCAGAACTTACCAGTTGGAGGAAAGTTTCTCGTAGGCTTCTCTAACTTCTTCAATGGAACTGTATTTCTTGATTTGCAGAACTACAAAAACCCCACGAAACAAAGGCAAAACCACCACTCAGTAAACCTATACATATATCATATATATACTTGTCAAACATGTATATGCAGATATACTTTACCATCGTAATGAGAGGGAGGGAAGGAATTGGGAATGACAACGACTTGGTAGAAAACGGCGCCGAGAAAGAGGATAAGAGGAACTAAGTAGGCTTTAATTAGAGAAGCCATTGACGAGCTCGGCGGCGGAGATGCAGACGAAGCGGGCTTCGTCATGGTGGCGATCCGCACTGAGTAAGAGAGTAAGATCTAGAGAGAGAGACAGAGAGAAGAGAGAGAGAGAGAGAGAGTGAGTCGAATCATTAATTTATTGATTTATATTTTTGCTTTGAAGGCGAATGGAACGTTTTATGTAAACAAGAAAGAAAAAGCCTCGCCCTTCCAGCCAAAATAAAAACACAGTCCGAAGCTGAGCAAACAATGTAAGTGACACGTGGGATGGTGTATGCCGTGACCTGAATGGCGTGACTTTGAGCTCTCAAGGAAGGAATAATTATTAATTTTTTAGATTCTTTTCGTAAATAACTTTTTATTTAATATCAATCAATCTTTAACGCTTAAAAAATTATTCAAAATACTTATGTCGGATTTTATAAACGTATTATATTTATATTATATTTAAATATAATATATTAAATATAATTTATATTTAAAAAAATATTTATATTATATTTAAATTTAATATGTATTTAATGAAAGTATTTGAATTGTATTTTAATAATAAATATGTAATGTAATAGATAAAATAGAGAGAAAAAAAGAATATATAATGTAATTAGTAAAAATAATAAAAAAAGTAAATTAATAAATAGTGATTATAATGGATTTAAAATATGATTTGATTGATATTTGAATGGAACGCTTTTATATTTTGGGTAAAAATTACATTGTATTTGAATGCAATACAAAGATAATATTATAAACAAATAAGGGGTTATTTTAATTATATTTATTTATTATTTTAACAAAAATTATTGACAAGCACAATTATTTTTTAATATTCTCAAAGATTTTTTTTCAAATAGTCTTTAAATTATAATTCTCCATATAATATGTCCCTATTTATTTAAAATGTTTATTCCTTCTAAATATGTTTGAAATTTTAACGGCAAACCTAAATCATCTCTTGTTCAGATTTGAATTGTGGGATATTATTTTCTAATATTAAAAATGTCTATTTATTTTAAATTTGTTTGAAATTTTAATGTGAAATTCAAATCATTTCTCGTTCAAATTTAGATCGTGAAATGTCATTTTTCGATATTAAATTGATTAGAAATACATACAAAGAGTGTTTTATGATGCTAAACGGATGATTTAAATAGTAAATAATAGAGGTAAAAATATAAGAAAAAGATTCTCTCATTTTTCTTTTTTTTTTTTATTTTTGTTTTTTAAACTTATTA
This sequence comes from Antiaris toxicaria, assembly GCA_035233585.1. Taxonomy (NCBI): domain Eukaryota; kingdom Viridiplantae; phylum Streptophyta; class Magnoliopsida; order Rosales; family Moraceae; genus Antiaris; species Antiaris toxicaria. The sequence continues at coordinate 9,572,576 of CP141155.1, forward strand.
GAAACTAAAAAATCAAATAATAGTAGATAACATATTCAAAAATAATAAAACAACTTACAAAATATTATTTTAAATTGTAAATTTTGTTTTTCAGTTAAAATCATAAATAAAAGAGATATTTTAAATAATTTTTTATATATCACAAAGTACAATAACTGATTTCAAACAATTAAATACCAAATTGATTGAAAGCATATATTTTAAGGATTATTTTTGGATTATTTATGAAAATAATCCTTAATTTAAAAAAATATTATTAATAAACATCAATTAACTCTCTTACCTTTCCAAAAAAATTAACTATTTAAAAAAATCTATTAACAATATATTTCAACAAAAAATATTAACATTAACAATATTATTTATAAAAGATAAAAACAATATTGTTTAACAACACATATTAATATTAACTAATTATCTAACAATATATAAATTAACTAATTAACTAACAATATATAACTAATATTGTATAAATTACTATAATTAACATAACATAATAGTAACATAACGCATAATAATAATAATAATAATAATAATAACAACAATATTTTAAAACACGAATATGAATTTGTGCTTCCGCCAATACTTTATTGTATAGTCACACGGCACTACGTGTTACGTGTCATCTTCAATATTGCCCCCTTTTTTTTTTCAATACTTTTGTTTTACTTTTCTTGTCTTTTTTTTTTTTTTCTTTACCCTTATTAAAATTAATTCTTTTTTAAATATACTCTTTTTTAAGATTTTTTTTTCTTGGAATCCTCTTAATCAATAATTTAAATAATAAATTATTTCTCACGCACAAAATGTGTGCTTTAATTAATATAAATAAATAAAATAAAAGGGAAGGGGAAAGGGAAAAATAATTAATTTATTGGGATATAAATGAAAAAAAGAAAGTAGAATAATGTAGTGATTAATTTCTTTTTCTATTATTCTCACTTATACCCTTTAATTTTATGATTGCTTTCACTTTGTTTTTCAAAATTTAAAAGCTTTCATTTTATACCTTAAATTCAAGCCTAATGCCATTTGCTTAGCTTACTAAATTTGTTCTACAGTTGACCGACTTGATTGCAGTTCGTTTTAATGCTTTTTCCACCCTTCCAGATTACTATAATCTAGTGAGCATTTAAACAAAAAAAAAAAAAAAAAGAAGCCAATACGCTCTTCTATCTCCCATCCTTGGTTGCTATTCCAGTCAGGTTATTATCACGTGACGGTTTAGTGACAATCCCAGTTAATGCCATGTAATATTTTTTTTTCTTTGCTTTGTTTTAGTTGTTTATTCTACACATATGAAGCGCATGCTATACAATTAGTTGTAATTTAAATGGAATAGAAAAACTTGTTCTTGCTAAAAAAGGATATAATTTAGTGCTAAAATTTGTAAAAAAGCTTTAGGTCTTAGGATTCTAGAAAAATAGGCAAGGATTTTTGTAGGTAACAAGATGAAAAGGGTGAAGATAGGGAAGAAAGTTTTGCTTCTTTGGTTTAAGTGAACAATGTGTGTGAGTGGTGAGCTTAAGAAAAATTGTGCGGCACCACTTAAGCCAAGCATAACAAACACTAGGTAATATTTTTTCTTTACTTTGTTTTAGTTGTTTATTCTACACATGTGAAGCGCGTGTCACACAACTGGTTGTAACTTAAATAGAATAGAAAAATATGTTATCACTATGAAATGATATAATTAACTGCTAAAATTTGTGAAACAGTTTTAATTCTCAGGATTCTAAAAAAATAGACAAGGATTTCCGTAGGTAACAAGATGAAAAGGGTGAAGATAGGGAAGAAAGTTTTGCTTCTTTGGTTTAAGTGAACAGTGTGCATGAGTGGTAACCTTAAAGAAAAATTTGGTGCGGCGCCACTTAAGCCAGGCATAATGGACACCAGGTCGTTACCAAGGTGTATGCACCTTATGTCTTGTGAGGCCGAGCAACAATACTCTAATAGATGAATCTCAAAACAAAAACACCAAGCCAGCATAGCCAATTTTAAATTGTGATGAAAATGGTTTGAATTCCTTTCACTCTTCCATTTTTGCTTGGATTCAGTAGTTATGCACTTATAGTTGGCATTATGTTTGTTGACTTGTAAGCTTCTTAAGTGTTTTACGACGCCGAATACAATTGGAAAGTGTTTAATTACACTAAAGTAAGTTAATTTATAGTTTTCAATGAAACTCAAAAGCAATTCTTTTGTAATTTACTTCCCGGAATATACTTTTCATATAACCATTACACTATGGTTTCATATTTTAAACAAACAGCAATTTTTCAGAAAATTAATCTCAAACTCGCTCAAAATAACAACATTTTACAGTTCTCAATAGTTGGGTTTGGTTTTAAATAAACGTTACTGTTTCTCAAAATAATAGTAGCAGCCTATTGAATTGCTATGTTGAAAATCTCTTGAAAAGATCGAGGAAAACGCGCCAGGTAGGGGTCGAACCTACGACTTTCTGCTTAGGAAACAGACGCTCTATCCACTGAGCTACAGGCGCCTAGTTGCACATTCACTTTGAAATTTATAATTTTTCAGACATTTGAGGAATGTATTTCGTTTTCTCTTCTGTTAAATTAATATGTGTTTTGATGAGAAGTATATTCATTATATTTAAATATAATATTATTTAGATGAAAAATATTTGAATTATATTTTATGTAATATGATTAATAAAAGTAAAGAGAGAAAAAAAGAAAAAATAAAGAAAGTATATAATGTGATTAGTAAAAGTAGTAAAAAAATTAGAATAATAAATAGTGATTGTATTGAATTTAAAATTTAATGTTATTGGTATTTAAATACAATACTTTTGATTTCGAATGAAAATTATATTGTGTTCAAACAAAACACGAATATAATGCGATAAACAAATGAGACATTAGTAATTTATGTCATAAGAATGCATTGGTATACAACATGAAATAGGCATGTTATGTATAACTTTTCCGTATTGTAGATGCCAAATACAGCACTAACATGACCTTGTGCAGTGGATATGGATGATAACAGAATAAAAAAAATGCCATAAACCAATGTTCAAATGAGATACTACAACACTAAACTAGCTAATCAATGTGACACTCCTCAAGAAAATTCGAATTATTTTTGATAAAAATTTACCTATGCCCAAAACCAACATAGATGAGTGGGTAGGGAAAATTCGCTACAACCATAACTTTAAGTGAACGGGTGGATCCTCACAAAGGGCTTCCCATGATAAGATAAGGACAACTACTTAACAATGCTTTATGCTCCGTTTAGTGAACGTATTACAAAAGTATTAGCATTGCATTTGAATGTAATGTGTATTTAGATGAAAAGTATTTGAATTATATTTTAATAATAAACATGTGATGTGATGGATAAAAGTAGAGAGGAAAAAAGAAAGAGAAAGAGAATATATGATGTAATTAATAAAAATAATAGAAAAAGTGAAATAATGAATAGTAATTGTATTGGATTTAAAATATGATGTGATTGATATTTGAATGAAATGCTTTTATCTTTAGAAAAAAATTACATTGCATTTAAATATAATACAGTTTAAAAGTATGTACCAAATACGCTATTAGTCTCGTACGTTTTCTTGCATAAATTCTTATCCATGAAGAAAATAAACATGATGTTACGTTCGTTCATCACTCATTTTCTTTAAAAAGAAAAAAAAATGGAGAGCAGGAACCAAACCCTGCCCAAATTTATTAAACGGCTAAAAAATAATAAAGGAATTATAATCCAGCCTTTAAGGCACATTAAAATAATTATTCAGAGAAGGTGTATGAACCCTATGGCCTACATATCTGCCTCAAGAGTATACAGAAACATGCCTGATAGTAGTCCTTAACTTCCTAGGTATCCGCCAAAACACTAAACATTAATTTATCCAATGACAAGTCTCATAAATTCCATCAAGAAATTCGTGATCGAATATTAAATTTTTAGTAGACGGTCCATTCTTCATTTGACTATATAGAAGCAGTTGATTTTGGTAAAATCAATAAAAAATGAAAATTTTAATGTCCCGTTTGAATCAACAATTGCATTTATATTACATTGCAATGCAATTGAACGTTTGTTTGTAAATCAAGTATTGCATTCAAATATAAATTTTAAATATAATATAATCACTATTTAGTATTCTTTTTTAAATATATTTTTATTAATCACGTCACATATTCTTTCTTTTTTTTCTTATCCCAAATACACATCACATTTGAATATAATGTCAATGTAGAACATCCAAGTGTAAATTACATTCACTACATCGAATATAATGCAATTAAGTTATATTGCATTTGTATTACATTAGAATACGTGATGGTTGTCGAATCCAACAAAATAAATTCCTGCTCTAAATGTATATATATATTTGCATACAGTGATGAGCAAGGTCGTGTCCACAAGGATTGGTTAGATTTATTTCCTTAAAGATTAAGATAAATAAAAGAAAAAGGAATTTTGAAAATTAGAATTAAAAACAATCTAAAGAGGAGGCAATAAAAGGAATGCAAAGGAAAGAAAAATCAATATAATACCAACATCTAGCCAAAGGTACAATTTCAGTTTTGGATCAGTGAATTGATCATTGATGCAAGGATAATTTCTTTAATTCCTGAATAAACTGGTTATAGTTATTAACAAGCTCTAACAACCTGTCCCTCCTTAATTTCTTGATAACCAAAACAAGCCCTTTGATTATTTCTCTTATTAATAAACAACCCTAAACAAGCTCTTAGGATTTAATTTACCAACAGCATTAACAACTAAAGAGACTACCAATTCTAGCCAACAAACACAAAGGCTCGGTTCATTTAGACTAGATTATATATTTTCATGACATAAATTGAAAATCTCATTTATAATCAAGTATGTCAGATTACCACTTGTATTAGAACATTCAAACAATTACGGATTTGAAATTCTAAATGGCAGTATATTATTTTGATAAATTGAACAATGGCCTTTTGCATCAATCGGTCAAACAATAATTTCTAGTAACACAGAAAATATATAAATATTGAAGAATAAAAGAACAAAGAGAATTAATTAGATCTCACAATTCTTGAAGAACCAAAACTTCAATTATCCCTTGGCTAGAAGAAATATTTAGCAATCCATAGCAGAAAGAAAACGTCTAAAAGAAAAGAGGGGCTGGGAAAATCGTCCCCTTCTGAAAAACCTAACCTTCTTTATATACTCTAAACAATCTACTAAAAGTTGCCTATTCTAAAAAGAAATCTATTAAAAACAAATCCCACTTTAATAGGAAATCTTAACAACCGGGAAACTTTCCTAAAGATAAGTATAAACAAACAAATCTTTCCAGCTGTCATCCATATCTTTGTTTCTGAATAAATTCGTTTCCATAAATCAAAATCGCATGGACCAATAAGGCGTGCCCACGTGTTATCTGCGAACTTCTTCTTTGAACGCACTGGGTAAATAGAACATGCCCGCGCCTTAAGCAAAAACCTCTTCTGATCAGTTTTCTTGAGTTCTAGATTTTTCCACGCAAATCGTGCTATATTGATCCAAATCTTCAATCTACTCCATAGAATATGAAACATAATCAAAATCCAAGATTTAAGCATTTTTTATTCATTAAAACATAAGGGAATATCACAAATTATATATCTATTATGCACTCTATCAATACGATACAATGAATGCAATGAAAATACAATACATTTCAATTGAAATCCATCTTGTAGAGTAATCAAGAATTAGAAAAAATTATCAAAACAAAATTTAAAACAAAAATTGGAAGAGATTTCTTTTATCAAAGAAATATTTGTTTTGTTACACTCGTATTAATTAGCTTTTTATATGAAAAAATACTACTAATTCCATGTGTCACAAAATCTAAATTTTTGACAGTATCTATTGCATGAAACGATCAATTTTTAAGGATCTTATCTCCCTTTGACGGAGAGATATTCCAAAAGCATTTTTTTGTACGTAGGACAACTCTCATTTGAAATCTAAGAATGTAATCTTATTTCTTTCATTTTAAAATTAGAAACAAAGTAATTGAAGATTTTGTGAGATTTCATATTTGCATTTCCCCGCGAAATATGTTATAATAAATTGATATGTTATAAATCAAAAGGCATATCTAAATTCTAATGTGATAGCATTTGTTAGAATCATAATTTTTTATGGTATTCTATTTTAAGAACCACAAATTTCTTCTTCATTTTTCTATTGCATATTTAAATTTCTTACTATACATATATTAGATTTTTCTATACGATTTTTTTTTTTCCTTCAAATACTATACTTGATTAACGAAAATATAAATCGCCACTAGGAAAGCTACAAATTGAGACATCAAAATTCAAGTTTCAGATTATGAAATCTCCAATGCTGATGACAAGTCTCAATCATCATGCATGGCAAGGAACTCACCACATCGGAAAACTTAAACCCTAACAAGAACACATTTGGGATCTCAACATTGTTAGATCTAAATTAGTTCATTGCAATTTCCTCTTTGTTCACAAGGACTAAGGCTTGGTCATCAGCATTGGATGTATAGTCTTTAGAAAGCTAAACTTCAACGTTCCAATTGTAGCTTTCCTCACTACAATCCAAATCTACGCTCATCACCAATATTAAAAAGAAAACAAATTATATACATTAAAAAACTCTAATATTCGTGAACTAGGAAATCTAAACATGCCATGCCAAGAAAACAAGAAAAGAAAAGCTATAGACCATAAGAAATTAGAAAGAGAATACGAAGCTAAAAAGGAGAGATCGATAGAGAGGGATTAACAAGGCTGTTGAGAGAACTACTAGTGAGAAAAGGTGTTCGTGGACCAAGCTTTGTTTGTGTTGACTGCAAAAATCCACAACCTCAAAGAAGTAAAATAAATAAACAATAGTAGAGGTTACAATATGTGCCCTTGTCTCTAAAGGTTATCAAAAGGCTGTAACGCTGATCCATAGTCTTTTCCAAATTGAACAGAGTGGTCAAAGGGCGAATATACCTTTCATGAGGTACTAGAAATGTGACATTTCAAGTTGAGGGATGAAAAGGGTATGTGTATATAGTTTTATCCAATCAACTCCAGTAGTATGTTGGATTTTGGATTTCAAGAATGGATTCTACTGTATTTTGCAATTTAATCCGAGACCCTTGTTTTTAAAGTTTACAAGCCGCTAGACCTTGTTGGAATTGAGAGATTTCATCTGTGTTTGTGACCTTTGGCCAATGACTTGCATTAACTTCTTCCATGGCTTCAGCATAAGTCAGATCAGATACTGCCTTGAAGATTTTGCTATGCAACAAGTGCTTATCGGGTTGTCTCACGACCCTCCCACTACAATGAGCCCAAAATCGATCCCATGGATCCCTAGACCAAGCACTTTTTAGCCAATTACATGACAAAGATTAGTTATTTTATTATTGACTAGTTGACAAACACTTGTAATGAACAAACAAAATAGAGAAAAAAAAAATCCCACGACAAGTGATTAATCTACATGTGAAAATGATTAGGTGGCACAAGTAAATGGACAAAAAAACTATAGAAAGTGCATTCGTCCTTTTAAAATTCGGTAGACAGATATAAATATAAGAAGGTATAGTCTATGGGACACTACGAGGCATAGATTGATCCCTTTGGCTTGTGGATAGGGAAATTACCTATCGTATCCCTTTAGTGTAATAATTTGGTGTGGCATTCTGATTTAAAAGGTGCCTATCGCGTTAGATTGGGCCACAAGCCGGCTATGGATTCCAAATTGAATCAATGTTCATCTTCAAATGATTTGGGCAACTTTGGTGACATATGTATTTGGGTCCAAAAGTTAAAAACTTTTCTTTGGATAGCCTTCTGCAATGCTTTCCCGATTGACACTAATCTTGTTAACATGGGTGTGGAATTGTTCATCATAATATAGTTTTTTGTTTGGATGGAGATGAGATTACATATATACACACTAATATGTGTTTTAAACTCCTTTTTAGAAAAATTTTCTATGGCATTTGAAATTGTAGGTTTGAATTTATTATCTAAATGAGTCCTAAGTTTATAGGTATTTTTGAGAGTCTCCGCATTCTTGTGCTAAACTTTAAACTTGAACAAGAGGTCGAGACATTTTAGGTTTTGGGCTTGGAGTTTGTGGTATAACCGAAATCCTATTTTACAACTGTGTACGTTTTAGCCTGAGAAAGGTAGATTAGGGGGTAGGCAATGCGCAAGTCTCGCATTTTGTCCAAAAATTGTCCTGCGCTCTACAGCTACAAATAAGATTTATTTTGAAATGTTGCTTTTTCCTACTGTGTATTTATTTATGGCTTCATTTTTGTGGTGGTAATCTCTTATTTATTGCAAAAAAAAAAAGTATCATTTATCAATAATACAGTAAACTGTGGTTTTTGAAAATGGTCGTATAATGTCTTTGATATAAAGATTAGAGTTGACAATTTATATTATCATATTGTATTTATATCGTATTACGAATTTCAGTTGATATTATTATATTAAATCTAAACTTAACCTACTTAGTATTCGTATCCAAACACAACCTATACATTAGTATTCATATCCAAACACGATCTATTCATTAATCATGTCAATCCGTATAAAACCCTTCAAATTAATGATGAATAAATATTGACATTTTTCACATGCTTTGTATACTTTTCTTAACATGATTATTAATCAACATATCTTTTTTGTTATGAAAACAAGTAAATTTTACTTTTAAAATTTATATTAATTGTACTTTTTTAACTACAGAAACTCATATTATATTATACATGATTAAATAGCAAATAACATATAGAGCTTATTTTGTTAATTCGTGTCAACCTATGTTAAGAGGTAAACTCAAACTCTAACTCATTTATTAATCCTGTTAACACAACATTATTGATCTAAACCCATTTATACAAAACTTAAACCAGTTAAATTTGTCTTATTGTAGCAACTTATCATGTTATTGTCTAAATTGACAATCTTAATAAACAATGATTCCTGTATAAATTATGCTGTTGTTATATGTGCCTCCCTTGGGTTTATGGTTGCTCCGGCCACACGCATATTTGACGACATGTAAAAGCATAGAGAGTACTCTCGATTTAACTGTCTTTAAATGTCGTTAAGCTTCAACAACACTTAGAAAAGTAATTTTTTTAAGAAGTTATCATTTACGACTGACTATTAAAGTGTATGATGAATTCTGTTAACAAATTTAAATATATCAAAACTAATATTTAAAGATGTAGCTGAGTACAACATATATAACTTTTGTTTAAGAAGTTGCATGGTCGATCTTGAAGGACATTAAAGAGCATGAAATTCGAAGTTATTTTCGTTCTTAAACTTTCCTTTAAATTAGTTTCATGAGCTCTGTGTTGCCCAAAAAAATTGGAGAAATAAGTCAAAAGCATGACCCCATTTGTTAGGTTTTGTCGTAGAAAAACAAACACAGCTGTAATTAGACATTTATGGAGACCACATACATACACTCGTATACATTTACATATATATTTATATATGTGTCGTCCATCTGTAAGGATAACGCGTTGCCCTAGCATGGATTTTTGTTAATGAAACAGTGGATATGTTGATATCTCTCCATAATCTAGAAAGGATATTGTTGAGATTATTATTTTTTGCTAAAGGAGATACAAGTGGTTGAGTTATTTCTAGTCCTTTTCTGATCCTTTTTTTTTTCCCCTCTTTTTCTTTTTTATCCTTTTGATTACACATGCATTGTCTGGTCATTTTTAGTCCCATTTTGTGGTCCTTTATTTTTTGCATGTGTACAAAGCTTGTCTGATTAATTATTTCTAGTATATGCAAGTCGAATGACACATAAATAATATTCCAAATTATATATATAGCAACGAATTTATCCTGCGTATTTGCATTATTGGGGATATGCATAATAAATCTCTGGCTATATTATTCTCCATTACTCTTGAACTAAAATATTATCTTTATCTTTGACATATTACAAAAGCACGGATGTTGTTTTCTTCAATACCCCAGCGCCCATCATATAGTAATTTTCACGCTGGCTATATTAGATATGTACACTGAATTCATCAAATCTGTTTAATCCACTCAATCTAATCTAATCTATCGAATTAGATTGAGTTGAGAGATTACAAATTGAGCTTTTTTTTAATGCAAATATTATGGATTGAGTTACGAATTAAGGATTTCTCAATCTGCTTGAATCTTGTATATATATATATTTATTAATGTACATTTTTTCTTTCTATAAAGATTTAGATAAATATGTACGTAATATGTTGAAGTCCAAGATTGAATATGTACCCCATTTAGCTTGTAATGTTTGTTTGAGTTTAACCGATACTTGTTTGATGTAATGTATTGTTATATCACAATTTAGCTTATGATTGAAAACTTGACTTAATCATGTGGTAATTTTATTAAACTATTTTATGTTTAAGTATTTTATTTTTAGGAGTCTCACAAATTGGTAATGGACTAAGATTTTTTCATTCTAAATGTCACAACTTGGACTTCAGATTAAGGTCTAATCCTATAATTCGATCTGTGAACACCGTTACTTACCAAGTGGCATTTTTTCCTTTTACTTTGTGTTGTTTATCTTTTTTTTTTTTCTTCTACCTTTATTAAAGCAATTTTTTTTCAAATGTATTCATATTTAAACATTTTATTCTTATAAGCCTCTTAATTAATAATTTAAAAAATAAACTATTTCACATGCGCAAAACGCGGCTCCAACTAATATAAAGAATTGATTAAAATATGAACCTTTCCTTCACTAACCAATTTCCTCTCCTTTATCATCCTTAACAACATACTAATTTCTACAAATGAAAAATGGTTCTCCTGTTTAAAAACCTTTGCTCTGTTCCTTCCTTTTCTAACCTTCCTTCTTGATCAAAAAAACACTAAAACGCTCCAATTCCACCGTAAAAGTATAGTGCCGGGGTCAAATCAACCCCAAAGTTATAGTTTTTATCAGCTGCATTTAAATGATGGGATAGTATTTTAGCCAAAAAAAAAAAAAAAAAGCATTCTACCATATATTGGGGTAATATTAAACACCCTTTATTAATAAAATATGAATCTCGTGATAAAATATTTATTAATTAAATTTATTTTTTATTAATGATTATGTTTAGTATCGACAATATATTTTAAAATTTTGAAAAAAAAAAAAACTATTGGGTGGAACAGAAGATATTGGGTAATAAATTCAAGGCCATTCAACTTGGCAGTAAATAGCCGAATGATCGATGGATAAATTACTATTGATGGTTTACAACAAATGTGTCGTACGCTATATTTTTGCCCATGCAGAAGACAAACTTTTCGTCCTCTTTTTCTTTGATTATTTTTTCTTGCTTTCTTACCGCATCCTGTCAGTTTTCTTTAAGCCCACCCTTCGACGTGAACCCAACGATCATAACCGAACACTTCCGATCGAATGACCCACATTCCTTTGCCGTAGCTATCTGACTAAACCCACTGCCAGGGCGTCTACCAGTCCGCTCCGTCCCAATGCCATTATCAGGACGGGCCAGGCGTTATCCATTTGCACGAGGATTTGATTTTGGACTTCTCCCCACAAAGACAGCTTGGAATGATCAATATCTATCGCACATAGTGTTTTTTTTTTTTTTTTTTCCAAGAAAGACCGAGAAATTGACAGAAAATGCACCACTAGGATAGTTTGATTTTTCCATATGTGTGGGAAAATAGACTGTTTTAGAGTAGTTTTCTATAGATATTTTAAATGTTATTAAATAAGGAAAATGACTGGTTTTGACAATGTACATTGACCAATACCAAATATGCATCTCATTAATTATGATCAATTAATTTTTTAATGACCATTGACAGATAATATTTCTAAAAAAAAAAAAAAGTGTCAAAAACAGCTGTCCAGTTAATTTTCTTTTCTTTTTTTGTTTTTTCCCTTTTTTGTTGGACTTGGAATCAAAGAGTTCTGTTTAAGGTTTCAGACCAATTGTCTTAGTGCACCGGGTAATTTTTGTCCCCAGTTGAGTCATAAAAGTAGATCATATGGACGAACTGATATGCAAAAGCTAAAAGCGGATAATAGGTGGGTTGGCAAGAATCTTTCCCTATATTTAATTTATAAGTTAAAACTGAATAAAAATAATATCCCAGCAGAAGTTGCAGCCAATGGCTACCCGCAAACAAACAAAGGATAAAAAGCCTGCAGAAACGAAATAAAGCTTTGAAATAAAGGGAAAGGGGCCTGCCGACAGATAGCGTTTGGTCCAATATGTTTTTAAAAGAACCAAAAAAAAAAAAAATATATATATATATATATATAAAGGAAGAAGAAGGAAGAAAGAAAGAAAGAACTGACCAATAAGAATCATCTTAGTGCGTTTTCCAATTGTGCTTAAATATATCTAATCAGATTTTATTGACTTTGTATACGTCAATAGGTTGTCGTGGACATGTCCTATCTTTTGATTGGATTGTTATATATTTCAAGAAAGATGGTTGAACCGTAAATTTAGGCCAACTGATACTTGTTTAATTAGTAAGGAGGGAGTGGATTAAGAGATAGATCACATATGCTTAAATTTTAGGAACAGCTAATAATTAAATATAGAAACAATCGTGAAGGAGTGGTGATTTTAATATTATTATTAGTTATTTAAAAAATTTTAGAGTCATTTTGACTTTAACAACTCTTTTAATATGTGATTTCTAAAAATATATTGAAAATCTACAATTTTTGTTACTCTTCTTCCTAATAAAAGTAAAAACTCTGTAAAACGGGTCCTTTCTCTTCTCTCTCTTATTTAGCAATGAATTTGAAATCAAGTACGTAAGAAATACGAAATTTTAGCATTTGATTGCTGTATGAGTTAACATTTTCATCCAATTATTACACCATTAATATTTTTAAATTATTACAAATTTGCATGTTTATTGCTTCATGATTATGTTAAAAGGTAAATTAACTTTAGAAAAAGCATTATAAATTAGAGTACAAAATAGAGTATGGCATATGCCATTTTCATGCTTTTTTAAGAATCAAGTAAAGTACTGGCATTTGGATTTTTTTTTTTTTTAAATTGTAGATGGTATTATTAGTCGCGCTTGTGGGCAAGCAATTAGAATTCTTTTTTTTTTCCCTCTTTTTTTTTTTGCCTTCGTGTTCGAACGAAAATTTGACTTCGTCTTCCATGCAGTAATGAGTTAGAAATGCGACTAAATATAGTTGTACGTGAATTAGTATTAAAGCTAGGAATTAATTCAGTATTTATTTTTAAGCTACCTCGTCCCTTCATACTTATAACAAGATGCAGATATGGAGGACCACAGGTGTTCCCTAGCCAGCTGAGTGTATGTATTCTTTTGTTGTGTTTGGGCCACTACATTTATTGTTGGACCACTTTATTTGTACTATTTGCATGTAATTTTTTTTTATTATTTGTATGTAGTTTTAACTTTTATTAATTGAATGATTTAGTATGTAATCTTGAGGCAATATATGAAAACTCTAGAAAAATGTGATCGTAGACAATTTTTTTTTACATAGGATAGGCAAATTATATCTATTGTATTGTTAAGTATAATAGTAATTTTACATTTTATTTTATTACGAGGTAAAGAGTTTAAATTCTTTTATCACTATTAAAAAAAAACTTATATCCTTCGTTTTTAAAGAAAAATGCGCACTAGACTTCGTTTGGATGAGAGATTTTTTTTTTTTAAAATAAAAAATTTTTAGATATAAAAAATAAAAAAGTTGTTCGGAATTGTTTTTAAAGTGAAAAGTTGTTTGGGCGAGTGAAAAATTTTTTTTATCTAGAGAGTTCTTTTTTCATTTTTTAAAAATAAAAAATTTTAGATATTCTGACACGAAAATTAAAAAAAGATTCAATTTTTTTAGAATGAAAATTTTTTTTATTTTTTAAATTTACAAACGTGTCAAATATTAGATTGAATATGACAGCTCAAACCCACCCATGCTCTCTTACTGGTTGAGTTAATCCTATAATTTGTTGTCATGTGCTTAATTTCGTGATAATTAAGTCACATTACTAATTTTAAGATTTTAAGGAGAGTAGGTCGACCTAAAAGAAAAAAAAAATCAATCAATCAATCATTAAAGACAATTTGAATGAGTTAAGGGTTTAACTTATCTGATTAATTTCAGCAAATCAATCAATCATATTAAGTCTATATTTGTTTGACTAATCGTTATTTTTGAAAAAAATGCTTAATTTGACTGAAAAATTACCTGGTATCCTATTTTGTGGGTAGGAAATTTTTGTTTTATTCTTTTTATATTGAAAAACGTGTTTGTACACTAATTTTATTCGGATGTGAATAAACTTTTCTTTTTTATTAGGACCGTTTGGGCTGTTTTCTAGTATCAAAATTTCATTTTTTTTTCAAAATTTCCTTACTTTTTATTATTTATATCTCCAAAATGTTATAATAAACTCCAAATTTTAAAAATTCATAATTTTATGTATACAAGTCCAAATGAGATAATTTTTTTTAAATTACATAGAATTTCAAGAGGAACGAAATAATATCCATATTGATATTTTTTTTCTAAAAAAATTTTTAAAATTTTTTATTTTTTCACCTCAAACAATTTTTTCTCCCAAACACATTCTCCAAAATAATTTTTTTCCAATCCAGAAATAACATCTCCAACACCTTCCCCCAAACTCCCCCTTATTATCTTTTCTACTTTGATGGTTGTTTTTCTTTACACAAAATTTTTATTAAATAACTTTTTTCTTTTCTTTCTAAAAATAAAAAATTTATATATTTAAACAATTTTTTAAGTTTACATGAAATAATTTTTCTAATTTAAAAATAAAACAATTTTTATTTTTGAAAATAAACATTCGGAAACTAGGTTTCCTACTTTGATATCAAAAGTACAATTATCTCCCAAAACTTTAAAAAGAAAAAAAATTGTCAATGAAATTTTTTCTGAACCTTTTGAATTTTCAAAAAGTATAATGAATAAAAAAAATATATATTGTTTGAGCATCAATAATGACATTTGGCATTCCAACTGTGAAGTAGACACCGTGGCAATCATAATTTAGTGCATTGATTGTAGTGTCCACTGATTTTTCAACTAAAAAACTATGAGTATTTTTAAAGATTTACATTTTAATTATATTTAAACCTATTCTAATTTTATATCAAATCATAAAATTTTATATTTAAATATAATTTTTTTAATAATATAATAAAAATAATTATTATTTTAAAATTTTTTAAAATAATCACATCAACTTTTTAATTTTATTATTTATCTTTATTTTTACAAATTACATCAATTTTTTAACTCTAAAATACTTTTAATTCAAATACACATTTTATTCAAATACAAAACAAATATTTTTCAATCAAATATAACACTTAAAAAATAAATTATATTCAAATACAATTAAAATATAATATATTTATCAAACGTCTCATCAGTTTTTTATTGGATTATTATTAGAGGTGTATCACTACATTTAATGCACTAACGGATATGATGTTTGAGAAATAAAATAAAATAAAATAAAAATAATTATGAAAATAAAAGTGATTATAACTTTTTTTTAAATAATTATGAGATTATTATTTACAGTTTTATATTTATATTATATTATGTTTAAATATAATATAATTTTTACCTAAATATAAAAATTTTACGTTCAAATATAATATTTTTTTATAGTATTTTAAATATATTTATTATTTTAAAATATTTTTAAAATAAATTTTTTTATTTATATCATATTTTCTTTTTATTTTATTTTTTCTATCTATTTTTATTAATTACATTAACTTTTTAATTGTAAAATATAATTTAAATATTTTTTTATTTAACTATATATTATATTTAAATATATAATAAATAATTTTTATCTAAATATAAAATATATTTAATATATTTTGTAAGTGGTCAAATGTTTCATTATTAGACTTGTATCTTGTTTGGATTGTTTTGTTGTAAATGATTGCGAAGTCCACCCAATCCAATATACGTGTGCACATTGGTGACGTGGGAATGCTTCGAATTTGAGATCGAGTTTGAAAAGCATGTGCTCCACGAGTTCACGACCAAAAATGTCATCATCTAAACGTAAAAAAACACCATTTTTTGCTGAACGTACACACACATATATATAGTCTATGTTATTTAGATATTAAATAATTCTGATATTATTTTTTTTTTCTTGATAATAAATCTAGATTATTAATTTTTTATACTATCTTTAGAATTATTAAATTTTAGACCGTTTTTAACATATGATTTGCACATAATAGTTTATCAAAGACATTATATTGGTCATTTTTACCTATTTTAGTACAAATTTTTTTTCAAAATTTAAGTTGAAGTTTGAATTATAATTGAGTTTACATTCAAATTTTTAAATGAATTTGTTTTAAAATTAAATAAAAATAACCAATAATATTCTGTTATCACATTCAAATACATGTAAAATACTGAAAAAAAATTAATTAACTGAATCAAGAATTATTTATAAATTTAAAAAATTCATGAAGTCATATATATATATATATAGGAAATGTGAGTTATACAATGGTCATATCATGTGGCGGTTCATTACTCGCCATTGGATAAAAAATGAACGGGTTGATCAACTCTTTCACACCCTCCTCTTTCTCTCTCTCTCTCTCTCTCTCTCTCTCTCTTTGACGGTGCTGGATTACGGATCAATGCTATATATATTTATATCCATATCTGTTGGAGTTGTTGAATATATTTACTTAAAAAACGACAAGCTCATTATGACAAATCAGTGCAAAAACATATGATTGTGCATACGACAGGTGTCTGGACACAAAATGCTTATCAACAAAATTTTCTTTTTGCACTTTCACCACGTGAAGACACGACAAAACCTTGCACGCCGGACACGACACCGGCTCTCAAACGTGTGATTCACGTACACTTATAAGATATCCAATTATGTACATTTGTAAACGAGAATTGCCATGCAATTTGCGAAAATTCAGACACGTTGTAATTATATCTATATCTATATATATATAAGGTTTTTTTTCCCTAAAACTTTCGTCACATTTATTCTTTTATATTTTAAATCCATATTAAATCTATGAACCTCATTACAATTTCATAATAATTTTTGAAATAAAATTCCACATATAAGTACAAGAGAAATTATTATAAAATTAGTTAAATAATTAATATTAAATTAGAAAAAAATTATAATATTCAAAAAATAAACGTGACGTGAATAGATTTGGTCTAGATCCACATCTTTTTGTAGTCATAGTGATTGATATTGACAATAAAAAAGATCACTGCTATAAATTTATAAATTGATATTAAATACATATCTGTTTTTATGAGTTGTAAAGATTGATTTTGACAATGAAATAAACCCACTAGTGTTATTATGCATGTGTGCATATATATATATGTTTATATGATCTTATGGTGTCCTAAATAATTAATTTGATTAACTTATAATTTGTGATGGTTTTTATTATTGACATATTTCAAGTTATATGTTCAAATGAATTCCTCAAATAATATTGAAGGGTTAAATATTCATTTTTAATATATATAAAATAGGTCTAATCTTATTTTAGTGTTTCATGAATTATAGATATAATATTTTAATTCTAATCTTGTCCCTTCTAACGTGAAATTTAGAAACACATTATTCATGAATTATAGATATATATTTTTTTTCATTCTAATCTTGTCCCTTCCAACGTGAAATTTGGTAACACACTAAAACTATTAAAACGCACGTGATTTTCACCTATGCTTAGTATTCTTTCTACAGTGTTTGGACAGAATGAGTTGTTATATATATAAATTGCTAGTTTGAACACTAAATTGGTTTTGTAACGTTTGAAAGTTCAAGTACTAAAATGAAATTGTACTCACTTAAAAAAAATAAAATCAACCCTTTATAGAAATACAAAAGCAGGCATGAAGTTGAAGTTATATAAATATATATATTTATATATATAAACAACAATTTGGCTTTCACAATAATTTATGTGAAATGTAAATTTTACACGTGAATATAAGGGATATTTTCATTAAATTAGATAGACAATAAATATTAAATTAAAAAAAAGATTATAATACTAAATATAATAGACCTAATATTTAGACTACAAAATATAACGTGGAATTAGCAGAATATGAAATTATAGATTTAATCATACACACAATATACTCAATATTTAACCCGGGTTTTCCAGACTTTTTTTTTTCTTTTTCCTTTCTCTGCCTACTACATAATCATCATTTGCAATGGGATTAAATAGTTAATTCCACAAATTGCGGTCAGAAGATCTTAACTCTCGGGAGATTCGACAAGGAAAGTATTTCCATATAATATATTTAAAAAATATATAATTTTTCCATATCATATCTACCAAGCAACGAGAAAAATGATCAGAAAGGTTCTTTATGGATACAGTTATCATTTATTTATTTATTTATTTTACTTTTTTTTTTTGTTGCTTTTAATATTAATATTACAGGGACCAGGATGAGCCACCACATACTTAAACAAAAAGGTTTCTAATATTATAAATTTAAAATATCCTGAACAGAATGTAAATAGACAGGGCCGGAGTCGTTTTCAGTTCATGTTAATAAATTTTTTTTTAAAAATTAGCGTACGTATTTTTGTTATGGCCAACCGTAAAGTATTTTTAATTTATTCTCAAGAAACATGTCAAGCATAGGAATCTTCCAAAAATAATAAAAAAGAAAGAGGTGATTCTTAATATTCTTGTGTCTTGTGATCCGTATTTCTTTCCTGTTTATTCTTTTTTTAACGTTTTTTTTTCTCTCGTTGTCGATTGGAATTTGGAAGTACTCGAGAGATTTTTGTTATCCTATGTTTAATTCATCTTGATGTATACACATACGTACGTACATATATATATATATACATACATATTTACACGTACGAATTATTCTCTCCACTTATTAAGTCGATAAATCTTTAACTAGATAGCCTTCCACCATCTCCATCCATTTTCACTCCTTTTGATTTATCACCTCCAAAATTCTTTATACATAATCCAATTCAATATATACACATATGTGTATATAATATATATCAAAAAAACGCCAAATTAGGTTACTTTCGGTGGAGGAAAGTTTAGCGCAGCTGTTCTAGTGATGATAAATTAAAGATGATAACAAAACATCAGGGACCAATTTTATGGAACTCATCCATTACCAGCTGTTTGTAGGTCCCGTATATTGGGTGTGTAATGAAATTTTGTTTTTTGTTCTTGAATATTATATTATCTTACAAAAAGAGTCATTGAGCATTGAAAAGAAAATTATTCGTTTGGTAGAAACTTCTTCAAAACACATAATTAAAATGTCACAGGGAAAACAGCCTTTTACCCTTTTCACATTGTAAACTACCACATTTGTGTTCACTTGAGCCACAACTCCAAGAATTACATGGTTACCCCCATGCCCTAAACTTTTTTTTTTCCTGGCCTTTTTTTTATTTGAACAATATTGAAAGACATTAATAATATCAAACATGACACATTCTGAGAATCAGAACCACAACATGAGGTTCATAAATGAGATTTACTCTATATTAATTATGATGTTTAAAAACAATATTCCAAAACATTTTTCTTTTCTTTTAATTTTTGATGTTGTTTAAAAATGGTATGCGTATATTAATTACGTATTCAATGTTTTACGTTAATATAAAGTGATAATTATGATTTTATAGTGTGTCAGTTCAGTTATATATTACTTTTAGAAGTTCATGTGCAACTGTTTTTTTTTTGTTGAAATTTTACAAGTTAGAAGGTTTTTGGGTGAATTAAAATATTTATTTAATTTGATTAGAAGTTTTGATCTATTTGAGCTTTATTATTATTTTTTTTAAGTTGAGTTTATTTGGACTAGCCGAGTCTATTATATAGCCTTTAAAAAAATGTTTGACCAAAAACGTTATACGTGGCATACGTTGCTTTTAATGGCTACAGGGCATGACTGCAGGCCTGCTGTTTTTATTTGGGCGGACTGTTGATTGGAGTTTGAAGGATTGTAGGACACAATGCTCATGGTAGAGTTTTTTTCTCTGAAGACAAATTAAAACAAATTAAGAAAGAAGATAATTGATGTCAACAATTAGAATTATGGAAAATCATAAAATCATTTACTTATCTTTATTTTTCTCTTAAAAAAATTAATTGGTGTCATTTTATTTCCCCCCCCCCTTTTTTTTTGGCTCTGATATTCCCCATTTCCTTATATTTATATATAGAAACAATGATTTTATTAAATTTATTTAAATGTAGCTAATTTCACTCCTATCAACACTATCACCACAAACTCTGAACAGCAATCTTAAGAGAAGATGTTGAAATATCAAATCTTATATTCGTTATAGAAAGAGGGGGGGTGGTGTGGGTGGTGGGGAAGACAGAGACAGTCACATCAACCATTTACTGGTATTGTTTTTGAGCATGTTTACCGTTAATAGAATCGGATATTTTAGTAATATTTTTCTTTTTCCACTGAAAGAAAAGAAAAAAAGTAACATCTATTCACATCCACAAAAACTCACGATGCCACAACTCGATGTTTTTAAAAATAAAAAATTAAAAAAAAAAACACATAAAAATTTCAGGACCTTTGAGTTTGTAGCCATGTCAAATACAGGAATTCTGCAAATATAAAGGTATGGAAAAATATTGTAGTCATACAAACCTATCTGAACATTACCAGAGATGGTGATGGCCTTGGTTGTATGTTGGTGATTTAGTACACTTTGAAGAGGTTTTTAGTTTCTATCTATTCGAAAGTCTGTCCCTCTATGTTATGTGTTAGAAAATTTTTGATCGATTTAAGTTAATATCCTTTTTATCTTATCTGTAATCTAATAAGATGCTCCTATAACAATCGGTATTGGATTGGAGGAGGAAGAACAAGACGTCATCAATGCTATTTATTGAAAAAAAAAATCTATTTGAACATCAATTAAGCATAATTTGCATTTGATTTTGTATGTTTTAGATAATTCTTTGACAGAATATATATATATATATATATAAATTATGAACTCTCACTGATATATTACACATACAAATGTATACATATACGGTAGCTTTTATTTCTCCCGTCATTTTCCTCTTTAATTTTTTGGCTGTAAACATTTATTAATCAATTCAGTCCTGGTCGCAGTTGCATATATATGTGGCTGATACTAACTATTTACTTAATTTGGAGTGGAGAAAATAAATGATCCGTTTAGAAGAAGCATCCCAATGAAAACATTTGAATGAAAATATTTGAAAAAATTTGAGTAGAAACATTTTAATAAAATTTGGATATGAGATATATGGGGAAGAATATTATTTAGATGAAAACATTCAAAGGAAAATATTTAAATAAAAGTGGAGGGATTGATTTACAATTTACTTTAAAAAGTGAAATGGACACGCTATTTAAATGCTTCATGATCTTAGCATATGTTTGGTACTTATATTGCGTTCATATTACGTTTGAATACAATATAATTTTCATTCAAACCGAAAAGTATTATAATCAAATATCAATTATACCACAATTTAAATTAAATATAATCATTATTCATCATTCTATTTATTTTACCAATCACATCACATACTCTCTTTTTTTCTCTTTATTTTTATCAATTACATTACATATATTACAATTCAAATACTTTTCATCCAAACAAATATTACATTTAATGCATTATATTTAAATACAATACAAATGCAATATGTTATCTAAACGTGTTAATTGTGGCTCCTAAATACATATTTCAATGTGCCATTCAAATGGAATTGCATGGATATTTTCCCAAATGCAATTGATTAAAAAAAATGTATTTGAATCATTATTTTAAATTCATAATTTTTAATTTAATTTTAATTTGAAATTAAATCTAAATTTTTATATTTTTTAAAACCCACGTCATAATAATTTTTATTTCTCTCAAACACATATTCATTTTAGATTTCCGATTCAAATTTACAATATTACATTTGCATTGCATTTAAATGTAATATAATTTTTATCTAAATATAAAAGTTTTACGTTCAAATATAATGTTTTTCAACAACACCTCAAATACATTTACTATTATAAAAAATTTTGAAAATAATTTTTTTTCATTCACATCATATTACTTTTCCTATCTATTTTTATCAATTACATCAACTTTTCAATTTTAAAATACAATTCAAATACTTTCATTTAAATACACATTACATTTAAATGTAAAACAAAAACTTTTTATCCAAATATAAAATACATTCAATACATTACGTTTAAACGCAATACAAATATAATACGTTTACTAAATGTCCCATAAATTTTTTAGTTTCTACAATTTGTCACTCATTTATGCATGCTTCACGACCAATGTGTCATCATCGGTCCATATACTATATTCCTTCGCACATCCTAATAAATTAACCGATTTTTTTTTTCAAAATTTAATTTTATATATACAAGTGTGAGAGGACAGTACTGTCCAGCCACAGAATGCTTATCAACTTCGGATCCCCACTTTTCCTCGTTTGATCCACGTAGTTTATGTATACAAGCACAAGAAAAATGTGAATTAAGTTTGCATAGTTTAAACCGATTGTTTTGTGTTATTTGTTATTATTATCTTTATATTTTTTGTTTGAAAGTGGAACGTTTGTTTGTTTGTTTCTTTTTTTTTTTTTTTAATTTTATTTTATATGGACGTACTAGAATTGACATAATAATAAAATAATGTTACCCTATCCCACACGCACCGCGTAGGAGAATGATGTTGTCGATAGCTAAAAAATGTATCGGATTTTCCAAAAAAAAAAAAAAAATAATAATAAAGGTGAGGAAGTAAGTGCAAAAATTATTGAGTGTAGACGACAATCATCAGGAAATGATATAGTAAATAGTTGGTTTTGATTTAATTAAGTTATTAATTTGAAAATGTTTATACTTTAAAATCCTAAATTTTAGGCTGAAATATATAAATGTAATAATTATGAAAAATTTCAGGATAGCAAATAAGAGATAAAGTTGTAAAACAAGTGTTATAGAGGAGAACAACTATAAGAAATTATTGGAATTTACAAAACTAAATATGGTAAAAATAAAATTGCAAAACTCATAGGGGTATATGCCCCCCTTTGCTCAAACCTCCCTCTGCCACCGCAGAGGCAATATACAGAAAATCCCTATATATTCTATAAAATCTTTTCAGCCTCCACAGAGGAAAGCAACTGATCATTTTACTTTGCCCAACCCTTTATGACAACATAATGGGGACCTCTCATATTTGTAAAAATTTATACATATCACTTTGTGGACAATACATAGACATATATATATATATATGATATGCATTTTATCTTTGGTATCTATAGTAAGAATGTTCATTTTAAAATAAATATAGCGAGTATATTAAGATAACCATAAAGTTTCCCTAAAAGAAACACTAGTGTTGAAAAAAAAAATACTAACCAACAATTATTATTATGATATGACTATGATTATGAGAAAATTAATAGATGAGTTAGATTTACGTCATAAAAGACATTTTAAAGTTGTTATTACCAAACTTTTTGAAAACCAACAGACTTCGCTTGTTCTCATTAATGTGGCAAAACTATTATGAACACCATAATGTGTGGTAAGTGATAGTTACCCCTACTCAAATTTTTAGGAGCAAAAATCAGAATCAAAGTTGAGTCTATTGTAATATGTTGTGCTTATTCTAGTTGTCGGTAATACTCGGGTTATTATTGTTATATATAAATCCTATTTGTTGATCAAAATAACCAAATATGGGGAAAACCTTTGACCAACATTTGCTCAAGAACATCAACAATTTCCCTTTGAAGTGCTTGACATCCAGTATTGCTCAAGCTCATCAACACTGTCCTCGCAAAATGCCGAATATCCAGTACTCTGTTGCGCCGGTGAACCGCCGTCCAAAGGATCGGCATTATTGCTTGGGGTAGAGGCGGACACAAGGGACCCCGAATTGCATCCACCACAACTAACCACCCCGTCAACCTGAGACTTATTACCACCGCCGCCACCGCCGCCGCTGATGACCACACGAGGAAGATTAAGTAGAGTAAGTCTCGATGAGGCGATCTTGTTGAGTATGATCCGAGCCGAGGAGGAAGTGGACCTAGACACTTGATCAAAGTCGGAAGAAGTGTAACTAGTACTACTAGTGGTAGTGGTAGTCTCAACGAGGGCGGTGCTATTGTCAATACTATGAGAAGGACCACAATGTGAACTTCTTTTTGGTGTGGAAGTTGACAACACTGCCCCTTTGTTTTTTCCATTTTGCAAGGAATCATCAAAGACGATAACATTGTGATCAGGGTTTGCCAAATTTTGATCTGTACTACTACCGGGAATATTGATCATAATGCCTGCCTGATGATCAACCGCGAGATGATCAACGGTAGTTGGGGCTGTTGTACTGCTACTAGTTGGACTAGCAGAACCACTACCTATCTCGGCGACGCGCTTTTTCAACCGAGTGTTCCAATAATTCTTGATTTCGTTGTCTGTTCGCTTGTGCAAGTGTCTGGCTATGGTTGACCACCTACAGAGGAACAGAAACTTGTGAATTATTCTGGCGTCGAAGGAAAGCAAGCCCATCTGAATTACATTGGCACGCGATAAATTATATCTCGAAGTATATTAAAAAACGGATGAAATATCCGGAATCAGTGCATATGTTTTACCAACCACAGAATTCATATAAAATAATGAATTTTACAGAAAATAAATTAAAAAAAAAACTTTTTGTATTACCTGTTGCCTAGAACAGAATGCAGTCGAATAATAGTTTGCTCTTCTTCCGGAGTGATTTCCCCTCTCTTGATGCCAGGCCTCAGGTAATTTGCCCATCTTAACCTGCAACTCTTCCCACATCTCAAAAGACCTATTTAAAAAAAAAAAAAAACCCAGTTAGAGAAAATAAAAAAAAGGATGAAAATATATCAAATTTCCAATATTACAATGTTCTATCAGGCTGGAGGGATAAGCCATTCTAAGAACAACACCTTTCTAGTACACAGATGAGACAACAGTATACAAGGTTAATTTAATAAAAAAAAGTCTAGCATATTTTCTTCAACTATCCTTTCTTAATCTGTAATTTTCTCATTAAAAAATTAATTATTAACCAATTTTATCAGTACTTGGAAAAAGAACAAGAAAATTAAAGAAGGAAACGCTATCCCGTTAGGGCGAGCACAACTCCAAAAACCTGTCCTCAATTTGGATTGTAGTCTGCAACTCGGGTAAAGCAGTCATAGTTCCTTCACCTAGACGAGAACATGAAAAACACATACGCTCTCTCTCCCCCAACTCCCTCTAGCTTCTCCACTCTACAACAAATTTTCGAATTCGGCTGGATAATGATAATAACAAAACTCAAGAAAGATTTGTTTATTGTACAATAATTGCGGAATAATTCGAGAGTTCAGAAGTGCTCCTTTCTGTAGGAGTCTAAGAAGCTATACATATGGAAGAAGTACTGTAAATATCAGAGTAAATTCAAGAGGAAAAATGAATGAATATGGACCGGCTTTCTCGGGCACGGAACGCCAGCCTCCTTCGCCATGTTGCTGAACGTAATAAACGAGCTTCTGGTCTTCTTCTGCTGTCCAGGAACCTCTCTTCAGCCCTTGTTTGTACTCGCAGCTTGAGGTTTTTCCCATGTTCAAGCATAGCACCGTTAAAAAAAAAAAAAAAGGGGGATGAAAGGACTATATACAAACAAGTATAAGCTTTTTATCTGTTGAGAGACATTTATGATATATTATGACATTTAAGTTTTTTTTTTTTAATTTAGGGGTCTAAAATTATACCTAATCAATCACATCATTTATTTATATTAGATTTTAAATTTTTAAAGTAACATGTCATAATTATTCAATATATTCAAAATTAGACAAATATTCAAAATATCTGCATAGTACTTAAAAGGTGAAAGGTGAAAGATGGCCAAATATTAATTGCGTGTGGCGCCTAGCATTTGCTTTAGATAATTTTCTTCCAAATCTGAAAAGAAGAAAATTATTTGAGACATTATATATCGTGGTATGTGGATGCCCTCTGTCCCACCCCACTCGATAATTGTACTGTATATTAAATGTATTTGTCGATATCATATAAAGATTATCAATATATAAGTGACGTGAAGGCAATATATAGATACAAATGTTGGTTTTTAAAGCTTCTCGTGTCACGGACGAATTCTGTTGTAACAAACAGCAAAAATGTGACAGTAACATTTATAAGTATGTAAGATTTTGATAAGGTACTTTTGAAATAATTTAGTGACATAATGCCACAAAAATAAGTAGGTTACCGGTATTTTATGGTTGTCAGTAAAAATGTTGTTTTACGTGGCATTTGACGTTGTCACAAATTAAAGACATAGCTTCGTGGCATTCTGTGATTGTCAATAAAAATATAGTTTAACTGACATTTCAGATATTCAGAAATGTCATAAAAAATATAATTCACTACAGTTTTAAATTGTTACGGACTTAAATTTTAGGGTATGGTTGGTAGGAAGGAGAGAAAATAGAAAGGAGGGGATGGTACATCACCTAAATGAAGGAAATGAGAAAGAAAAAAGAGATTCTTTTCTCTTATGATGTTTGGTACACAATATCTCTCATAATTTCTTCAGTTTAAGATAGATTAATTAAAATTGGAGTATTTTGAAAGATTTGGAATCCCTTTCTTTTTCCTTTGCTTTCATTTTTCTCTCTTACCAATCAATCGTGAATATCAATATTCTTTCACTAATTTCTCCATCCTTTCATTCTTTTTACTTTTCTCTCCTATCAAACACCCTTTTAGTGGCATTAAAAGATGAACATTGTTCAAATAAAATTTTAGGCTCCGTTTGAGGGAACCATTTAGATTGTATCATTTGAAATGGAACCTTTTAAAAGTAAATATTTGAACTGATATATTTATATTGTCATTTGAATAGATGTTTGGATGTATTTGATGATGGAGTTTTTTTTACATAGATGTCCAAATTGAAGGTGATGATTAAAAAAAAATTTATTTTTTCTTTTGTTTACGTGAATATCTAGCAAGATATATAGGAAAATAACCGTTTTGAATATTTTTTAATGTATATCTATAATTTTGTTAAATTAGGGAATATCGATCATTTTTTGAAAATAGTCAATCAAATAACAAAATATGTTTCTATTGGCCCACAAAAATTGATTGTGTTGTTAAATTAGGCGGTCAATCATCATTTCTATGTCTTCAGCCATTTTCTTAAATTAAAAAAAAATGGTCATTTTTAAATCAAATATTTAAAAACTGCTTATCTGTCTAATTTTTATAAATTAGATGGAATGCCTAAAAATGAATATGATTATGATATTTACTTCTTTCTCCCATTAGTTTTTATTGGAATTAGATCACATTGAGCTCTCTCACACATTTTAACAACCATCTAAAAGATAAACCTTAATTTCTTCATCTAAACTCTAGGGTCATAGTTTTTCCCTCCCTTCCTCTCTCCCTCTCTCTCTCCCTCTCCTGGCTAGATCTCTCTCTTTTCCTGTGAAAATTCGATCCTGCCGTGAACGGTAATGCATGCGGCGGATTGACGGATGCTCGAGATCGCCTGGTTCCATGGCAGATATGCAAGTTCAATAGCCCTAACGTGTCTTTGATGTTATCAAATATATATGGCCCACCTTTAAGGTATAATTGGCTACCATTGTTTCTCTCCTTCTCTCTTCATCAATGTATGCGTTTATGCTGCGAGGTTTCATTTCCTACGATGATTTTTGTAAATACTGAAAATAGCAGAAGGCAGTGCGTTGGCTCTTATGAGCTGTCCAAGGTTGTCTTCGAGAAGGAAGAATGAGCGACACATAAATTATTTTAAAAAACATTTATAGTCTTTTTTTAATGTGAGAGTTTGGTGTTTGAACTTTTGAAGATAGATATAAAATTA
Organism: Antiaris toxicaria; assembly: GCA_035233585.1. Classification (NCBI taxonomy): domain Eukaryota; kingdom Viridiplantae; phylum Streptophyta; class Magnoliopsida; order Rosales; family Moraceae; genus Antiaris; species Antiaris toxicaria. The sequence continues at coordinate 9,600,600 of CP141155.1, forward strand.
TCGTGATATTATGTCTGCATTACCACAATCCTTTTTTTTTTTTTTTTGCATTACTAAATGAGAACCAAGGATAGTAGAGGATTCTGTATATAAAATTGTAATTTTACTGTTTTCAAACGGGGATTGAATGGTTCCACTTCCATTATTTACTTGACGGTATAAATTATTGTCTAGAAAATTAAATATATATATATATTTTATCATGTAAATGATGGAATTTAGTATTCAATTTTTAGCATGTTCTTTAGCTATGTAATGCGTTTTCACAGAAAAAAAAAAAAAATATATAGCTTGTTTACTCAGAATGGATTTGATTTATATTACATTCTCTTACAGAATATCTGTGCGGCTACTTTTGGTGTACTCCTGGAGAAACGCTACAAGATTTAGGCTATGTTTGTCAAGAGGTAAAGAAAAAAAAAAAAAAAAGAAAGGTGTGCACTATATAGAAGGAAAATAATAAAGAAATATATATAGAATGATTTTTCTCTTATTATATATGGTATGGATTTTCTCTTAATTATGTTCCTTCCAACTTTTTGCGGTGTAATTTTTTTTATTCTGATTATTGTTGCACAATTATTTTTGTAAAATGTTGGCTTTTGTGATTGATTTTGGTATCTGGTTATAAAAAGTAATATCAGATTACTTCCCGGCAGCCGAGGCGGGCACATATGGTTAGAGACGGGCAACCTTCTTTGTTGAAAATGTATAGTAGTAGTAGTAGAATGTGTCCAAATTAATCTATAAGATTACTCCATTTCTCAAGTTTGCTCTTTTAGTAATCAATTGGAGCCCAACCGGAAGAATCCTCGTCTTATTACTTTACAGTACTAGGAACAAACTCTAATATTAATTTTGAGTAATTATCTTTTCATTAACAGATATAATCTGTTGTTATTAATTATTTTTTTATGGGTCTTATTATTAATTGTTATGACAATTTTTACCAATATAAAATAATAACAACTTCCCCAGCAGTTTTCTTCCTCAAAACAAAATGGAAAGCTATGACTTTATATTATGTTATATTATATTATAATATATTAATTCTAAGTCTTAGATATATATGTGTATTTTTATTCTATTTATATGGTGAATGAGTATCTCGTGAGTATCCCGAACTTGTGACGAGGAAAATCTATCCTATTCCTACCAATTTTATCGAATTAATGGAGTGTGGATGATGGAATGGGGATAACGGAGTGTTTTTATTCACAGGACAAGGTGGCAAGAAAGCCACCACACCCAAACCTGTCGTGTTGTGATATTATCTTCATTTTATAACATTCTCTAAAAAGCCTTTATTTTCTGTGTTGAATAAAATTGTTGTTGGTTGTTGGAGTTTGCATGAGAAATTGCTTATTTTTTGCTTCTAGTTGATGAATAGTAAATGTGCTTTGTATCTGATGTTCTTACATGCGCTAGCGTGGGTTTGGGAAGGTTTACAGATTGTTGCATGTGCCTTAAGTAAGGAATCGGTTCTCGTAATTTTTCTTTAGTTGCTTAGAATTAATTATGAATTAATATTCTCATGTGGGAGTCCATGAATCTGCATTTTTTAGGAAAATCTTAGTGACTTTGATGTTGAGATGGAACATTTTAAGAATAAAAGATCCGAAACACAATTCCTCCCAGAATCCAAAACATCTACCTCTCTAATGCAATGCCATAATATATAGGAGGAGACCATGATGAATTGTGAAACTTTTGTTTGGGAAAAAAGAAAAAAAAAAAAAAAGACGTTATTCTGAATATTCCAGAACATCTGCTTACTCATGTTGCATCTGAAAGCTGATTGGATGAGCTGTTGAGTGGCAGTCGATCCCATATAACTTTAGCAAATTTACATCTGAGAAAGATATGATCAATGGTTTCCTCTTCAACGCAGCAGAGTCGGCAGGAGGAGGGATATAGGTGAAAGCCTTTTTACTGAAGAGATTTTTCAATGGCTATATGAGCGATTATGAAAAGCCTTCCATAAAGTTAATGATCACTTAGGTTGAACTTAAGCTCACCAAATCATCTCGCCGCAGCTAACATCATTCCTTTTAGGCTGAATGAAGTCATAAAAATCACGGACTTTAGGTTGGCCATTGGCACAGTGTCTCCATCTGGGCTCGTCGTTGATTCTTTCTGCAACGACCACATGCTGAACATCCTCACGATGTTGGCGACACACCCTAGAAAGATCGCGACACTTTTCAATTATTATCAACGACAAAAGCACCATGTGGAAATGTGGTAGCAGTAAATAGACAATTCGAGGATGCCCAAACTCCAGAAATTAGAGAGAGAAGCAGGAAAAGTTTTCTTCAGGATTCCTTCCCTTTCTCATTCCAAACCAAACAATATCAATACGGGTATGATCTCAAAAGCAACCAATAAAGATCAACCACGTGGACTGAAATAACAAACATTTTAAAAGAAAGAAAATATGCTGAGCTACTTATATGTAAGGGAAACAGCATGAAGTTGGCGTAAGCATACACAACACTTTGTCGTATTAGCCGACAACTTCGGAGATTCTAGCTGCTTTCACATATGCTTACAGCAGGTGCATGTTGAAGTCCTTCTGCCACGCTGGAGTCACTCTGGCCCTTGAAGAGCACCTCAGATCAAGGTTTGTAATAGTTTCTCCTTCCTTCGAAAAAGACCTTGTCCTCAAGGTCAAAGTTAGGGTAAAGCTCAGAAAATTCCTTCAATGGCATACAAGTGAAGTCCTCAGGTGGTAAACTGGTCCATTGCATGAGTATCTAAGTTTGAAAGCCGTGTTCTTGATGGATCTTGCGGGACTGAAGAATCGCCAAAGGAAGGACAAGTGGATGGTTGTCAATGGCTGCCTCAGGCAGCGGGGATGGGTGGAAATCACGGTTTTCATGATACAGTTTCAGAAGAGACGTGAAACACTGGATGGATATGAAAGTATGCTGACAGTTGAAGGCAGTATGCCACGGGGCCACCCTTGGTAAGCACCGGGTACGGACCCTAGTAGCGATGATTCAACTTGGAGTAATGGTGTTGTCGAATCAAAATCTGGTAGAAAGGTTGAAGCTTAACCAACACCAAGTCACCGATCTGCAAAGAAACAGCACGATGCTTTCGATCATTGAGTTGTTTCATATGGTTGCGAGTGCAATTGAGGCTGTCCTTGAGGTCACAGAGAAACGTCCCTTTGAAGAAGAGTGTGTTGGACAGCTTCAACCGAGATATTGAGTTACTGGTAAGGCTGTATCACGGGTGGAGGCCGGCCGTGCAGGACTTGAAAAGGAGAATACCCTATAAAAGAGTGAAAAAGTGGTGTTATAAGAGTACTCAGCCCATGGCAAAAATGTTAGCCAAGAATTGGGGTTGTCCAGGGTGAAGCAGTGCAAAAATTGTTCCGGGCGGTGTTGGTCATTTATGTCTGACTATCAGTCTAGAGATGGTTCGCCGTGCTAAATTATAACCGAGATCCAGAAAGATGAAACAACTCATGCCAAAATTTGCTCAGAAAAATCCTGTCATGGTCAAATACAATGGTTTTGGGCATACCGTGTAGATGGCAGATATTGGTGATGAAAGTCTGTGCAACCAAGGTAGCAGAGAATCGACGAGGCAATGGAGAGAAGTGGGCATACTTTGACAAACGGAATACGGGCAATACTGAAGTATGCATAAGGGCAATTTTCATTGAAGAAAACATAGATTCAGTGGCATCCAACCACTGAAATGCATCTTTTTGTCGCAAGAAAGTGAAGGGGCTAGCAATTTGTACGAAGTTACACATGAACTTGTGGTAATATCCGGACAAACTATGAAAGGCGCGGATTTTTTTGACCGTTTATGGTCGTTCCCAATCGGCGATGGCTTGGATTTTTGTTAAATTTAGAAGCACACAGGTAGAGTTCACCACATGACCTAAGTATTCAACCTTCGAATGACTAAAAACACATTTAGATTGTTTGGCATAAAATGAATTTGCCACCAAGCGTTGCAATACCAGCCGCAAATGTAGATTATGGTCGTCCATGTACGTGCTGTAGATCAAAATGTTGTCAAAGAAGACAATGATAAATTTCCACAAATAAGGCTTCAAAATAGAGTTCATGGTACTCTGAAAGGTGGCCGGGGCGTTGCATAAGTCAAATGACATGACGACAAATTCATAATGACCTTCGTGGGTGCGAAAGGCCGTTTTAAAAATGCCCTCCGGTGCCATGCGGATCTGCTGGCACCCCGCACGTAAATCCATCTTAGAAGAAATGAAGGCACCATATAGTTCATCTAGCATCTCATCAATAGTTGGCATTGGCAACTAGTCGGGGACTGTGACTTGATTCAATGTACGGTAGTCCATGCAAAACCGCCAGGTCCCATCTTTCTTCTTAACCAATTAGATAGGCGATGAAAACGGGCTCGAGCTTGGTCATATAATACCAGAATCAAGCATCTCACGAACAAGTCGTTCAATCTCCTCCTTTTGGAGGTGTTGATATCTGTACGGTCGAACACAAACAGGTTTGGTGTCTGGTAACAAGTGAATGTGGTGGTCTATAGTACGGTGTGATTGTAGTTCGACTGGGGTGGTAAAGATAGTCGGAAATTCATCCAACACGGCCTATATAGGGGGTTGTATCTGGGCTAATAATCGTTTGTCAGTGTGAGTCTCCGGTGTAAGAGCAACGAGATGGAAGCAAGAAGCCACCATATTGGTGCTATGCAATCACTTGAGATGATGGAGTTGAATAGGCTCAACAGAAGGATTTATTTCCCCCAAAAGAGTAATTCACTGATTCTGCCAAATGAATTCCATGGACAATTGCCAATAATTAGTGAGCACATCACCCAGAGTTTCCAACCATTGGACGCCCAATACTATGTCTGCCCCATGTATTTGTAGCACATGTAAATTGACCACAAATTGGTGACCCTGAAAGGTAATTTCGAAATCAAAGCATTTTCCTGAACAGCTTAATGTTCCTCATTTCCAATGAGCACCTTGAACCATTTTAAGCGTAAATGCTTGATCAAGCGTTCTTGGATAAACTTGCGTGTAGAGCCCCCATCAATGAGTACTTGTACCATAGCTGACCCGATGAACCCTTTTAAGTGCAAAGTATGCGAAGAACTTTGTCTTGTTAGCACGTGATAGCTGATCTTGGGTAAACAAATTTCGAGTGCCTTGGCCTGAATATTATCAACCTCCAAACTTTGTAACCCCCCTCCCTCCTTATCTAGTTCACTGTGTGGTTCAACCTCCATTATGAGGACATACATCTTCCCCTTGCAAATGTGATTCCGGTGAAATTTTTCCTCACAATTATAACAGAGATCCTTTTCCTGTCTCTCCAACATCTAAGTTGGTGTGAGGCGACGTTCGACCGGCCACCGTAGTATCTCTGGGTGAATGCAGTGGTGTTCGTAATAAGGGTGGGCTAGTTTTGTCGGTCGGGAAGGTGGGAAATCTGGGATTAGTATGGGAGGATGTAGTGTTTTTGAGTTTGTCTTCATACATTTTTGCTAGGCTAAATGCTTGAAGAACAGTGTTCGGCTGGTGTATTCGTACCTCACGTTGAATGTCAGCTCGCAATCTGGACTCAAAACAGCTCCGCAATAAATCATCGTCGACGCCCGAAATCTAGTTCGACAGAGCTTCATATCTGTTATTATAATCAAGAACAGATGAAGTCTTGAGTGAGTTTAGAGAGTTCCCCCTTAAGATCTCTGCACTCCGATGGTTCAAAACGTTGAACCAAAGCTATGAGAAATCGTTTCCACGAATGGAGCTGCTTGTTCATCTTCATCCACTGCCACCAAGCATGAGCAAGTCCTTCCAAACTGAGAGATGCTAAGGTGAGCTGTCGTTCATCAGTTAAATCGTGATAATAAAAAAATTCATCCATAGCAAACACCCGACTTGTGGATCATTGCCATTGAATTTCCGAAAATCCAATTTAATGGAACGAAACGGATTTGCAAACGAAGAATCACAAGAAGATTCCAAACCAGGTTTGCCGGTAGTTGGATCTGAAGTGCCGCCGCTGCTGATTGCTGATTTCAAACCGGAATCTGACGTGGCACGAGACTTCATCACCGTCAGCTTGTGCATAATTTCTTTGACTGCTGCGCCGATGAAGGCGAGCTGCTCGTCGTGGGTAGCCAAACGGGGAAATACATTCATCAATTTTTGTTGAAGAGCGAGTTCCTTCGGCCATTGGAAACGGAAGATCAACGAGAGCACCAAATGATAGTAAAAGTAAATGGACAATTCGAAGATGCCCAAACTCCAGATATTAGAGAGAGAAGCAGGAAAAGTTTTCTTCAGGATTCCTCTCCTTTCTTATTCCAAACCATATAGTGTCAATACGGGTATGGTCTCGAAAGCAACCAGTAAAGATCAAACACGTGGACTGAAATTACAAACATTCTCAAAGAAAGAAAATATGTTGAGCTACTTATATCTAAGGGAAACGGCATGTAGTTGGCATAAGCATACACAACACTTTGTCGTATTAGCCGACAACTTCAGAGATTCTAGCTGCTTCCACGTCCGCTTCTAGCTGGTGCATGTTGAAGTCCTTCTGCCACGCTGGAGTCACTCTGGCCCTTGAAGAGCGCCTCAGATCAAGGTTCGTAACAGGAAACTAGAGGAAAACCAGCAGGATTATATTTTTTAGAAGCAATTGACTAAACTATCTAATTATCTTTCCAAAAATTGACCTTAGAATGTTTGCCCAGTATCCATATTATCTCTCCCAGAAGAGATTTAGCATTGAATTCGGATTGCAGGCCAAACAATGACATGACTAGGTCATCTTTGGTGTTACGAAAATCCATAGTGCACTTTTTCCTCATAAAATCACAAACAATAGCGTCAGCAGCCATAAGCCGCTATGCAAATTTCGGAAGAAAAGCAAAATTAATTGCTCCGAGGGATTTGATACCCAACCCACCTTCTTTTTTTGGAAGACACGTTTTTTCCCATGCTACAGCGCCAGTTTTGTCTTGTCAGTTCTGTCTGTCCAAAGGAAATTTCTCATAGCAGTATTTATTTTGTGAAGCAGATTAGCAGGCCGTTCAAATATCATAAAACTATGGTTAAGAGAACTAGCAATCATCGAGTTGATAAGCACGAGCCGACCGGCCATGGAAAGCGTATCACCTTTCCAAGCTGAGAATTTAGATATTATTTTATCTGCCACAGCTTGTAAACATGATCTCTATTTGAAATATTGCCATTTATTTTAAACTGCCGCGTGGTTCAAACATTTTGGATAGAAAGTTTTGGTTAAAGTTTTTGTGAAGGAAAAAAATGTAGGAAAAAAATGTTTAAAATATTTATGGTTCAAATCTATGAGAAAAACGAGTTTCAATTTCTTAATAAAAACCTGACCAATGCCGCTTCTTCTAGTTTTGAGATATTTATAAAGAATACTCAAAAAAAGAATTATCATTTTCCCCATTGGGTTTAAGATTTCATTTTCTACCAATTGTACAAGTTAAGGTTGTAAACCAAAAGAAGTTTGATTAATTCTGATCTCTGTCAATGTTCATCAGAAAAGTAAGGAGAAGATAATGAAAAGGAACGAGAAATATTCATTGTTCTCATTGACTCCTATCGAAAACAAAGAGGCTACATATATAGCCTTTGTGAAGAAAAACAACCTAGCGAAAAAAACAATTTAACTTTCAAAGAAAATACAGCTCAGCAAAACAGAAAAGCATAACTGAATAACAAACTTCTCAAAAACAGAAAACCAGCAATCCCGAGACAAACCCATTAACCACTAATTATCTTAATAAAACCATTAACCATCTTAATACTCCCCCTCAAGATGGAGAATACAAATTGTGGATTCCCATCTTGGATAGAAGTAGATGAAATTGCGTCGGATGAATGGCTTTTGTAAAGATATCTGCCAGTTGCCCTCGAGTTGAAACATGTAGCGTCTTCAGCACACCCGCTTGTATTTTCTCACGCACAATATGACAATTTGTCTTAATGTGCTTTGTTTATTCATGGAAAACTGGATTGGTGGCAATATGTAGAGCCACCTGATTATAGCAAAAAAGCAAAGCTGGTCCATTGTGTTTCACCTTAAAATCATTCAACAACGCAAGCAACCAAATCAATTCACAAGTAGTATTCGCCATAGACCTATACTCAGCTTCCGCGGATCAGCGAGACACAGTCTGCTACTTTTTTGACTTCCATGAGACAAGAGAGGTACCCAAGAATACACAAAAACCACTGATGGATCTCCTAGAGTCCAGGCAAGCCGCCCAATCAGAATCAGAGAAAGCCTTGAGCTATATAGGCGAATCTGCTGCAAAAAAGATGCCTTGTCCAGGAGTGCCTTTTATGTATCTGAGTAACCTATGAGCTGCTTGTAAATGTGGCAGCCGAGGTGCAGTCAAAAATTGGCTTAGTCGATTCACTGAATAACATATATCTAGACGAGTGTTGGTGAGATAAAGAAGCTTCCCAATCAGTCTATGATAAATAGTCAGGTCTTCAAGCAATTCACCTTCAGATTGAGAGAGCTTGAGGTTCATCTCCATTGGAGTTGAAATTGGTTTGCAAGCCAGATATCCTGTTTCAGAGAGCAATTCCAAAGCATAACGACGTTGACAAATTGAAATCCCTAACTTTGATCTTGCAACTTCAAGTCCTAAAAAATACTTTAAATCCCCCAAATCCTTTAACTTGAAACGACTAGCAAGAAAGAACTTCAACTCATTCACGGCAGGTTGGTCATTACTAGCAATCACAATGTCATCAACATACACCAAAAGTGCTAGAAAGCTGTTACCTCGATGCTTAACAAAAAGTGAGTGATCACTAGCAGATTGTTTAAAACCTTCCTCAATGAGAACCCCTAAAAATTTAGAAAACCATTGTCATGATGCTTGCTGTAGCCATACAATGATTTTCTTAATATGCATACGGCCCTTTCAGGTAAAGACTCCCCCTCACGACAAGTATACCCAGGCAGAATAGACATGTAGACCTCTTCATTAAGCTCCCCGTGTAAGAAAGTGTTATTGACATCAAGTTGAGTAAGAGACCAACCATACACAGTAGCTAAGGAGAGCAATAATTTGACAGTAATCAACTTGGCAACAGGGGAGAAAGTGTTAAAAATATCAATATCTTCCCATTGTGTATAACCCTTGGCAACAAGATGAGCTTTATGCTGCTCGATGGATCCATTAGCTCTGAATTTGGTTTTATAAACCGATTTACAACCAACGGCCTGCTTTCCAGGAGGAAAAGATGTAATTGTCCAAGTCTTATTTTGCTCCAAAGCGTGCTGTTCATCTTTCATGGTAGCCCTCTATTTCGGAAGTTCATAAGCTTGGGAAAAATATTGGGGTTCAAAGGTAGATGATATGGCAAGAGTAAAGGCATGATGAGGATTGGATAAACGGTGATAACTAAGGACAGACGATAGGGGATGAGGAATTGCAGCGGGATTGTTAGCCTTAGTTACAGCGGTGGCCAAAGAGCAATGATAGTCAGCTAAATAAGCTGGAGGTTTGGTTACACACCTGGGGCGAGAGACAGGGGCTAGTGGAGGGTCAAGGGAAGGAAGTGAAGTATTGGAAATAGACTTAGGAATGGATTTAGGGAGAACACGATGACTGAAGAAAGCAAGGTCTAGTTGGGACTTAGGGACAGCAAAAGGGAAACATGACTCATAAAAAACAACATTTCGAGGAATGAAGGTTTTGTTGGAAATAAGATCGAGAAGTTTATAGCCATTGTACCCAAAAGGATAGCCAAGAAAAACACAGGGACGAGCACGAGGAAAGAATTTAGAACGACGGGCTATCAAGGTTGAGGCATAGCATAGACAGCCAAAGGCTTTGAGATGACTGTAGGAAGGTGGCTTGTCACAAAGGAGCTCAAAAGGAGTTTTATTATGTAACAAGGGAGAGGGCAGATGATTAATTAAATATATAGCTGTGAGTACACAATCACCCCAATGAGATAAAGGTATATGAGATTAAAAATACAAGGCACGAGCAACGTTCAAAATGTGTTGATGTTTACATTCTACAAGCGAATTTTGTTCTGGTGTTTCATTGCAAGAGAAAAAATGTATGACTCCCTTAGACTTAAAAAAACTCAGTGAAAGCAAGCTCATGAGCATTATCAGAATGAACAGGCTTGATGGCCACGTGAAATTGAGTTTGGATCAAATGAAAAAATCTAGGAATAACATTTTTGACTTCAGATTTTGCTCGTAACAAATACAACCAGGTATTTCTTGTGCAATCATCAACAATGGTGAGAAAAAACCGATACCCTTCTACTGTTGGTGTGTGAAATGGACCCCATATGTCCATATGAATTAGATCAAATGGTTTTAGCGATAAGTGATTGTAAGATTAAAAGGGTAAACGTTTTTGTTTTGCAAGAGGACAAATGGGACAAGGTAAATACTTAGGAAATGAAGATAAAGAAAAATTCAACTCTTTATTCATTAATTTCAACCTTACATTTCAACCTTACATCAGAGGGATGTCCCAGCCTAATATGCCAAATATTCTGTTTGGACATCTTAGTAGAAACAAAATTACAGGAAGGAAACTGTTTACAACCCAAATTCCCTAAATCTAGAAAATATAGGTTGCCATCACGTCTACCCGTCCTAATCATCTTCCCTTGAGCAAGGTCCTGAATGAAGCAAGAATTTGAGAGGAAAACCCATTAACCACTAATTATCTTAATAAAACCATTAACCATCTTAATAATGTTCGGTCTTCTGGAAAATGCTTAAATGGTAGAACCAGAAATGCCCACAGGTGGTGAAAACATTATACATGATCTATAAGTAAACTGCTACAAATCATAGGTGGTAAAAACATCTGTTTTTACTGTAGTAAAAAAAATAAGATTCTTAGAAATTTGGCATTTGGGGTATGAAAATCACTCTAAAATATAATGTTATTTCTAATACTAAATTTGTCAAATGATAAACTTGTGGGCAAATTTGTGATCAAGTGTAACGAATGAAAAACTTGACATTTGATTGCTACTAGAAGGTGTTTTTATTTTTTCATTTAATTATCATAATATTGTAATTTTTAAATTATATAGATGCTGAGAGTTTATTTTTATAAATTTTAAAGCTTAAAGATGATGTTAAAAGATAGATTTGACATTAAAAATAACATTATATGTCTGAGTACAACATCTGAAATCTGTTATTTTCATATGCATACATACATATATTTGTAATAAATATAATATTAGCATCCGTGTACATATGAGGGGAGAGGGGAGAGAGACGGGATCAATTTTAATTATTATTACAAAAATGTAAAATGAATCAAACAAAGTATACATACATATCAAATGTAAAATTTCTTGTAACGTTAATTATCTATGACATAACATTCTACGAAAGAATGAATAGAGGTTTTCATCCCCCTTCCATGCATGCCACGCAGCAATTATGTGGTTGCTACATCATTGTCATGTGATTGTCACATTATCCCTATATAGATTTTTTTTTTTTGCTTTGTTTGTCTATTCTATACGTGTGTATAGCGTATGTTTGTTAACTAGTTATTGTAAAAATGTAAATATTCTCCTAAACCCAAGGTTGATTCAACCAGGATTACGTGGCTAATTTTAATAACACATGTTAACAACTCTCTCATTTCATGATTCCAATTAATGAAATAAGCATACGTTTACGGTTGGAGTTGTGTTTTTTAAATTGGAGTTGTTTAACTCTTCAAAAATTAGTTAAATTTTTGTTAATTTTTTAGAAAAAAAAAATATATGTTGATTTTTTTAGAATTGGAGTTGTTATTCTAAAACACCTCATAAATATATTTAAATTGTGACTACCAATATTGAATACAAATTTAGAGACTACAGTTAAGACAAGAATGAGAGCCTGTTTCTTTTTTCCTTTTTTTTTTTTTTTTTTAATGAGTGAGGATATTCCTCGTTGGATTCCAACATTTCTATCGTATCTTTTAGTAGAATCATTTTTTTTTGTTTTAATGTAATACAGCCGGTGGACACGTATAAAATAACGTCTTTCACGCACCAAAATCTTGTAACTGATCGCTTTCTCATCTCGAAAAGTTGACGTACCGAATTCACCAAAATTATAATAATATAATTATAAAATTAGATGGAGATACGGGGACACATTAACAATGAGAAATATAAGTTAATTAGCTTCAATAATGGTCACACTATTAACAAATAACATGAAACAACAGTGAATATCAAAGCAAAAGTAAATAATAAAAAAAATATATAAGGGAATGGTTGTGATAGTTTTTCAAAGATAGTACCTATGTACATACTATTTTTTAATCCGTTTAGATGGAATTAGACAGTTGAGATGTTGAATATATATATGAGTTATGATGTACCTTAGTCCATAGAATTATACACTAAAAAATCACCCACAAAAAAAAAGAAAAAGAAAAATACCAAACCTTTCAGTGAAACCCTTTATCCCCGTGCTAGAGATCCTTGGATGAGGACAATGGATTTCATTGCAGGCGATATGGAGCACACTGTCCATAGAGCCTGACAACTTCCTATTCACAGTTTGTGGCCTCGAGTACTCTTTCGTTTGATTTTCTCTACACTTGCAAATCCCCAAACAAACACCATTTCTTCTTTCCTTTGGCACCAAAAAGGAAAAAAAAATCAAATCTTTACTAGGCGGCCTAGCTTTCTTCTTGGTCTGAGATCATCCAAACCATTAGAGCCAACAAGGCCTTCTCTAGAATCTCACTGATTTCGATGTTCTCTCGCTTCACGACAAACCAAGCCCTCCTCGAAGCCCTTGATGGCCCCACTTTCATCCACATTGTTGACTTATACATCGGCCTCAACGACTAGTATGCATTGCTCATGAAGGAGCTTGTCGAGAAATTCGATTCCCTTAGACTCAACCCTTCGGTGGTTCGAATCTCCACGTCGTGCCAAAGGAATATGCTATTAAGAGTAGGCTGATCAGAGAGAACCTCTCTCAGTTTGCTCAAGAATTGAAGATCGGATTCCAAATTGAGTTCGTCCTCTTCCGAACCTTTGAGATCTTGTCCTTCAAGGATCAAGTTCATGGAAGGGAAAAAGATGAAGGTGCTACTCTCAAGTGTTGGGGGGGGGGGGGGGGGTGGGGGTTGTGGGTTGCAAAAGGAGGTCACCGATGGAAGGGTTGGATGTGTTTTTTTAATTTATTTTTAATTTTTTTAGTTTCTTAGTGTATAATTTTATGGGTTAAGGTGCATCTTAACTATCATGTATATAAAACATCTTAACCATTCAATTATATTTGAACAGTTTAAGAAAAAGTTTACTTATTGTGGTTATTATTTTTGAATTCCAACCTTAGACTTCCCCAAAAAATCAACCTATTGTAACAAATCAAACCAAGAAGAGAATGAAAAAAAAAAAGGAAAGCCAAGAGATGGAGTCACGGAGTTAACCTCTTGTAACATTGTTGGGTGATTGATGACATGGCTTTTTTTTTTTTAATTAGATGGACATGGATTGGATAGGATTTTTTGGACAGACAATGAGAGTCCTTTTTTTTTTTATTCGGTTTTATTTAGTGCTCCACGTTTTGAAAATGCGCATAATTTTACTAATTATGAAATGAAATTAATGTTATTTTAAGTTAAACGAGAGGAATTAATTGAGATTAAAGAATTTAACGCATCTGAATCAATTAGACCTCACTGAAAAACTCAATAAAGCCTACAATCTACTACAATAAAAAAAATGAAAAAAAATAAAATTTAAAATCCATCTTCAAGGGAAAACCAAACAAATAATAATAATAATAATAAACACAATAGAAATAACAAATAAAATTAACCAAGAAATTGCACATCGGCTTTTTAGGTATCTTGCATAGTAAAATGTTAATATTTAAATCTTCTAGTTTGGATGTGTGTAATTTATGGCAACAATAATTACCCTCTCTTCGTTCACTAAAAAAAAAAATATATATTTCTACTATTAGAACTGTGATAACCGAGAAATCTATAATCTCGAAAAATTTTGTACAAGATATGTAAATAAATGTATATTCATGATGAGACATGTTATAGAATACAGAGCAGATGAAAATTTTGATTAACTGAGTTTTAATCAAAATTTGACAATGAATTAATGTATATAGTTTAAAAGCTAAACATTAATTCAAATTAAGATATTTTAAAATTAATAGAAAAGTATGTGGAAAATGCATATTAAGAGATCAATGGCACACAAGTAAGCCACATTGATCAATGGCCAAGATTAGCCAAACAAAGCTTAATTTTCTTTAAAGAAAATTTAAAAGAAAATGAGAGAAGGAGAGGCACGTGAGGGAGAGACCTCCACCAGCCAAAGTGAATTAATTCACTTATGTTGAGTTGCAAAAATAAGCAGCCGAGAGAGAGAGAAAGAAAGAAACGGTAGAAAGAGAAAGAAAGAAAGAGAAAGAGAAAGAGAAAGAGAGAAAGAGACCGAGAAAGAAAGAGAAAAGAAAGGGAAATCCAACAAGGTTCGGATTTTCTCTTCAAATAGCAAGTCAATCGAGTTTTTCAGTCAAGAATCCATAGTAAAAAGCTCTCAAGCTTCAAAGCAAGGTAAACCCTCGTTTTCTCATGTTTTTCTTGGGGGAAGATCTGGGGTTTTGAGAGGAAAAAGAGAATGTGAGTAAATCGTGTTGAGATTTTCGATTAAAATCGAAACATGGTTCGAGTCTAGTTGTTTTAAAACACGAATCCATGAGTTGATGGTGTAGAAAACCAAGTTTAGTGAGTTTCTACAAGAAAGTACAGATTTTTCAAAAGTTGAGTCAAGAGATGTTCATTAGCAAAATGTGAAATTTTGCTTATGTAACCATAGATTTGTGATAGTAGAAATATAGTCTATACCTCAAAACGATCTTATTGAGATCGATTTTGAGTGTAAGAAGTAAAACAAAGGCCATAAAAGCCTTAGAAAATCAGAGCAGAGCAGTTCGGACCCAGAATCTTGATTCTGGTATGAACACGAGCGTGTACAAGGGTGTGTTCAGTACACAACCCCGAACATGCCCACATGCACGACTGTGTTGTAAGAAAATTCAGACCCGAGAAGTACACGGCCGTGTATCGGGCCATGTCAAGGGGCACACGGTCAAGGGAAGGGTGTGTTGCAGACCATGTTAGACAGCAGGAAAACACAGTCAGAAACACGGCCGTGTAAGTAACCGTGCAAGCATGCACGTATAGTCCAGAGGAGTATACGGCTAGTAACATGGCCGTGTATCCACCCGTGTAAGTATACACGGCCATGTTCCACGAAGTACACGGCCAGGCACGTAAGTCCAGAGGAGTACACGGCCAGTAACACGGCCGTGTATCCACCCGTGTAAGTATACATGGCCATGTTCCACGAAGTACACGGCCAGGCACGTAAGTCCAGAGGAGTACACGGCCAGAGACACGCTCGTGTAGGAGGGCGTGTTCGAAGCCAAAGAGTAAAAAAAAAAAAAAAAAGTCTGGAAAATAGAAATTTCATGTTTTGCCATGTTTCCAGTATAAGATGAATATTGAAAATAATCAGTGATTATTTCTTTATAGGAGTTCAAGTCAGAGACCCCGATACAGCAGTCCCAGAGCAGCAGAGGCTTACGCTCGCAGATTTTCTGTAAGTTCAAGCATTGTCCTGACTGCAACGTGGACAATCTTGTTATGTTTATGATATTATGTATATTGGTTGACGTGTATGATAGACATTGATTATCTACATCACGATACTCATGATATTTTTATGTCAGTTTCATGTAATGCATGTAGAGTTTCATGTTACAGCACACATGTCAGTCAAGTATCAGGTACACGAAAACAGGTAGGTGCACAAGGCACCTTAGTGTGTTTTATAAAACTCACACCCCAAGTAAATCATGTAATAGGTTCCTACTGTGGGGGCAATCAGTATGCTACCCAGTTGGAACTCCAGCAAGATGGTAATTAAACAAGTTATTGGCGTATCGGCCTTTCGACCCACGGGGAGGTTTTCATGTTTAGCTCCAGTTAAGACTGAAGAGGTCAGCATTAAAGTACCGCTCCCAGTTATGCTAACATATCGATACGACCAATCAGGGGCCCAAAACCAGACCTAAATGTCAGATAATGTCCAAAGACTAATCTTTCAGCCACGAATATGTTTTACAGAGTCCAGTTTCATGCATGAGCATAGCAATACAGCATGTCATGGTTCATGTTTTTATGTTTGAACTTACTGAGCTCATAGCTCATCAGTTTGTTCACATGTTGCAGGTAAGAGACCTGTTCACCAGTAGTATACGGTGGACGACGGACAGGGTAGATGCATGCCAGGTGGATTGGGTGAGGGATTTGGTCACCAATAGTCTTCCACTGTATAGTTTTGAAAACTTTAAACATGTAGTTTCAAGAACAAGATTTCAAGTTAAGATTATGTGATAGGGGAATCATGATCCATGTGCATGTTATTTTGTTAACATGATTTCCTTATCACATTTTCGAATAGTTTACGATATTAAGAAAAAAAAATTATTCCACAAAATTAGCAAGCAGTTTTCAAGTTCAGCATAATTGTCGGCAACCCTAGAGGCCTGCAGACTATTGCGGTTAACTACAGAATTGACTGTAATAACACTGTAGGGTATCGACAGCAGGGCGGCCTGCCACAAGAACAGTCATTTTTACCTATGTTGGCTTTTTTCCTTCACTTTATAATTACTTTACCCTTCACATCTCCAAATTTCCCTTAAAAACTCAAACTTATTTAAAAGTTTGTAATTTTATTATTTTAAGTCGTTTTTTTTTTATTTCATAGAACCTCGAAAGGAACAAAATAAAATTTATATTGACATAGTTCCCATGACATTCTAAGTTTTAGTACTTTTTTACTTTAATTTTTTTTAACTAAACATATTTTCAAGACTTAACTCAACTTCAATCAAAATATCCTCAATATTCAAACAGTCCCCTGGTAGTTAGATCAAATTTTCAACATTCTAGTCAACAATTATTCATATTAAAAATTTACATCTTTCTCGTATAAAACTTATCTCACTTATTTAAGATTGTTGAAAAACTTATCTAAGGATTAAAAATTCAATTTGTATCGGTGCTGGGAAAGGAACGAATGATATTAAAAGATAAATAGTACTGTATCCCGTTAGTCCGCTCGATTCCAATCGTTCACGGAAAAAGAGGGCAACGCCTAGTTTTCCCACAACATATTCGATACAGATCATTGCCGGAACTCACGTGAGACAACTGAATAATGCAGCTAGACCTTGCAATAATTGAAATATGTCCAAATACATTGCATATAAATGCATATATATATATATATACACACACACGCACATGTTAGATCCACGTATGTGAGATAAATGGAGATCTCACCACGAGTCCATGTTCATTAAAGTTAGCAATACATCAGAAAGGCACGATCTCTAGCGTTTTTTTTTTTTTTTGGAATACACTGTGAAAAAATAAATCAATACGTATATCAAGATATTTTGATTAGGTCATTACCATATCTATTTTTCCCTTTAATTACTCCCATCCAAAGAGAAAAATATTTTGGAAAAGTAAATTTCACTTTTCCTTAGGGTCTTTGATGAAATGCTTCTTATAATAAAACTTTAGCACATTGCATCCTACACTTTATAGATATCAAAGGTACTTTATCATTTGTAGTTGTACATGCCACAACTTTATAGATCAAATTCATAATTTGTGTCCATGTAAATCTTCTTAGAAAAGGCCAAAAATTGAAATTTCAAAACGTTTTCGAAATTTTGTAGTTGCCACTAGTTTTGTACTTATATCGTCTTTACTTCACCTTTTTTTTTTTTTTTTTTTAATTACCGCATTTAAGTCCTCAACGTTACTACATTTTGTAGAACATTAATAGTCCATTTTCCATATTTCTTATAAATTTGTTTTTAAGTCATCATTATACGCTATGCACATAAACCCTTAAAAAGTGGTATTCGGTAGGACGTAGAAAAAAATAATTATTTTTGCAAAAAGTTAGGGAACATGAGTGCAAGTGGAGCCTTTGTTCTTGCTGTCCACAAGCAAAGTACACGATAACTTGATGACAATTATTGGAGTTATTTTACTCTATTTTTATAGAGTTATTTTATCATTTTTTCATACATAAAAATTAATTTATTCTTGATAATTTTATTTATTTTTGATTTGTTTTGATTGATTTTGTTTTGTTTATTTTAATTTAAATTTTTATAAATTTCATGAAATTTTATTTAATTTCGCTTTGTTTTATCTTTTCTTTTTTCTTTTAGTAATACATATTAAATAAGTTTAAAATTAAATATTTCTAATGGGTTTACCTATAATATTTTATTTTAGAAATATCTAATTTTAGCACTTTATTTTTTTACAATGTCAAATTGAGGTGAAAAATTCATGTGTTAGAACATCACTATTCATGTCAAGAAACTATGAACTTGACTAATCTTATTTAATTCTTTTATTGATACGAGCATTTTAAAAAAAATAATTACCCCAATCAGAACTCATATGAAGAAGTTATGACAATTTTAAGATTGGATTAATAAGGAGACAAAGACCTAACACCACATAAGCTCACTTTTTACAATCCAATAATGACGTAACACATGGTGGAGACTAGAAAGGAACCAACAAGAATGTGACACATGGCACTTGATAACTCCATAAAATAGAGTCATTTTATCACTTTTTCATGCACAAAAATTAGTTTAATCTTAAGAATTTTAGTTATTTTTTGATTTATTTGATTTATTTTGTTTTGTGTACTTTAATTTAGATTTTTTTTTTATAAATTTCATGAAGTTTTTATTTAATTTTGCTTTATTATATCTTATCTTTTTCTAATATTATATTAAATAAGTTTAAAATTAAATATTTCTAATGAGTTTACTTATAACATTCTATTTCAGAAATATCTAATTTTAATATTTTGTTTTTTCTTTGTAATGGCAAATTGAGAAAGTGGGCATCACTATTCACGTCAGGACACCATGAAAACCAAGCTTATCATACATCTTACTGTATTGAATCCTTCCTAATTTCACACATTAGATTGTAGCTAATGTACTACTATAGCATTATAGCAAAGCATACGTTAACTACTATAGCTAATGTAGTAAGTGTGCACTGACTACCGTAGCACTATAGCAAATTGTGGCACTATAGTAAGTTTAAAAATTTTGTGTTTTGTGTATACCGACTATTGTAGCAAATTTAAAAAGTTTGTGTGAAGATTAGGTGAATTGTGTAAAATTATGTCAATAAAAGTGCATTCTTGGGGAGGCTTGAGTAGAGGGGGAGTTACACTCTTTCTCTCTCATTTTGGCTCACTTTCATTCTCATACTTTCTCTCTAGAATTTTGTGAAAATGTTTTGCAAGTTAGGCTAGAGCTCTTGGGTGAGACCAAAGATGATCTTATATGTGTAGTGCGCTTATTTGGATTTGATTTTCTAATGGTTTGTAAGGTTTATACATTTGAGTAAATAATTTTTTTATCTTATTTATTTCATATATTAATATATTTTATTGACAACTTTTATATAAATTCAGTCAAGTTTTTTTTATGTGATTGTTGCATGATACAATAATAGATATAGTTTTATGAGTTTTTTTTTTTTACTGCGATATCACCGGTGACATATTGTCACTTTTATATTTCTTATAAGATAATTTTTCTTAGTTCTTAATAAGAGAATTGCATTTACTCGAATAAATTTAATTTACAAGTTTTTCAAATCTTATCTTTTGATTGATTATTTGGGATATGAAACTTTCAATTGAGTCAATTTATGAATCAAAATCCAAATAGGTGAGCAAAACATGTAGGGGATTCTTGATGTCTTACTATTTTAACTATTGAATTTTCTCCATATTAAATTGCATTATCTTTTTATTAAATTGTTCTAAAATCACATAAACATTTCTTTTTTTTTTTTTTGTCTAATTGCATATTTCTCTAACGCTTTTATTTCACTAATCTTTTTTGTTTGTTTTTATCACCTCTTCGTCGGATTGATTGTCTTTATTATACTACAATTAACCATTTTATTTTGTCATAATTTGGGCATAATAAGCACTCTCTTGGTTTTCGTAGATTAAGATCAAGCTTATTATGCACTCTATCATATTAGATCCTTTTTAATCACATGCATTGAGGACTATAGCTACAGTAGCAAGTTTCAAAGTACACCGACTATTGTAGTTAGTTTGAAAATTTTGTGTTGTGTTTAGGTGAAAAGGTGCAAAACTATGCCTATAAAAGTGTAATTTGGTATAGGCTTGAAGACAAAAAAAAAAAAAAAAATTAGAGAAGAGAAGAAATAGAGATAGAAAGAGATCTGTGAGGATTTGAGTAAAAAAAAAAATCTTTTTTTTTTATATTTAATTTATTTTGTGATGTTGTTTCGTTTTTTATTATGAATCAAATAAATTTTTACTTAAAAGTTATAATATAGCATGATTATGGTGTTTTAATTAATTTTAATCATTTTATTATGATTGATATATTTGTTGAAGTATTTATTCTCAAACTTAATGCTTTAAAACTTCTGGCCAATTTTTGTATGATTTGAGAAACAAAATGAAATCATGAGGAGATTTTTGTGACATGACTCTAGAATAAATATCATAAAATCTAGGATAAAATAAAGATATATGTATTAGTTTTTGTATGATCATAGTATTAACTATTACAGATTTCTCAATGAACATTTTTTGTAATTGAATTCGAATTTAGATGTTTACTATTCACATAAACAATGCTGATCACGTATGTAGTATTGTTCACATATATGGCACTATTTATCATAAATTTTAATTTACTAATCATTTATATAAATTTAATTATAAAAATGTAGAATTTATGTATAATTTGAAAAGAGTACATAATCATGATAATAATATACTTAAATAATATTAAAATCTAATTAATTATGGTGAAGTTATAATTCCTAATATCTGTATACTTGATTGTTCATCATCAATTTATGATTATATATTTTCATAATTTTATTTATTTAATTTTTTACTTACAATTTTTTTTGGTTGCTCAAATAAAATTAAAATTAATTAATTTTGATACTTAATAATACTATTTTTGCAGAAATGATATTTTTTCTCATTACTTTATTACTTATTTGATTTGTGTACTTGCAAAAACTCATAATAAGAAGGAGAGAAATGACTTATAAATTAAAATAGTAACACATCGAGAAATCAAGTGAGACAAAATAAATTAAAAAGTTAAAAGATACCTAGTAGATAAGTGCAACATTAATAATGTTTAGGACATCAATTGTAATCCAAATTTTTTAAGTATCAACTAACTTATTGTATTTTTATTGATAGATATAAATAAAATGATGTGATAATGCTTTAAATTCTTGCTAATAAAAGAATTGATAATTTTCATTTTTACACTATAAGCTTTGGTACTCTTGCAACTTTGCTCTCCAAACTTTGAAAATTGGTAAAAATACTGTCTGAATTATGAAATGTTATTAATTTTTTTTAATTTCGTTAGTTAAATGAATGGAATATTCCTATGAACTTTAATATTTTTATAACTTTATTTCCCGAACTTTAAAAATTGGTATTTATATGCTTTAAACTTTAAACTAATAGCAAGAATGCTCTTCAAACTTTAAACAGTTAACAAAAACACATATTTTTTTTTAGTATTTTGATCATATAGGACATGAAAAGCTTTAATATTTTGCTTTTTAAGATTGAGGTCATTACAAGAAAAACAAATAAATAAATAAAGGAACTTGTATATTTACATCACTTGAGTGTCAAACTGTAAGCAAAAATTCCTTGTTTCATATTTTGGCCATTAAGACTTGGAAAAACTTATTTTCAAATGTGTTGAAGTTTATGTGGCAAAAATAAAGTTTTTTTATGTTCTATATGGCCAAAATATTAAAAAATGTGTGCTTTTGATAACTGTTTAAAGTTTGAAGGACATGCTTGCAATCAATTTAAAGTTTAAGAGGTATAAATATCAATTTTCAAAGTTTGGTGACAAAGTTGTAAGAATATTAATGTTCATGAGAATATTTCATCCATGTAAATGACTAAAGGAGCAAAGATAATAAAATTTCACGATTTACAGAGCATTTTTACTAGTTTTCAAAGTTTAGGACGCAAAATTATAAGAGCACTAAAGTTTAGAGAGTAAAAATAAAATTTAGTTAGAGAAAGATCTGCACTGGATTATCAAGGCTAAGATACGACTATCAAGATAGTTTCCTAACCTATTTGATAAACATATGTCAGTGCGAAAAAGCACTTTTGCCAAGAAAAGAAGATTAAAGAGAATAAGGGTCTGTTTCAAATATGCAAATGGAATTGCACAAATACTGCTGATAAATCGTAATTTGTCTTGTATTTCTCTTTAGTATTTTGCTATTTTTTTGGGTTTACGCTTGGTATTTTTGGTGTTGTTGTTCATATTGTGACAGGTTTAGTGGCAAGAATATTTTGAGAGCAAAACGGTGGTCAAATGTGTAATTTGAAGTCGGCTGCAACGAAGGGTCACGAAGGCTGTAACAAGAAAACAACCCGAGAGGGATTTTCCTGCAGAACCTGGGGCTGCGGCGAGAATGATGTTCGCCGCGGCGAGACACATACGCCACAGCGAGTTTCGAGGGAGCCCGGCACGTAACGTAACTCGCTGCAGCGAGATTTCCTTGGCACTGCAGCGAGATGCGAAATTCCCGTCTGTGCATTTAATGATTCCTAGGGTTATACTGATGATATAAATAGCCCACACTTGAAGCATATGGGGACTTTTAGACGTTTTTGACTGTAGAGAGAAACTCAAAAAAAGGATTGAAGTCTAATCTAGCCGATGAGAGGTGGAGTTGATGATTGGAGAGCAAATTCCCAAGAGTTTTCTTCTCTCTTCTAATTATCTTTTTGTGTTACAATGAACACCATATTAATTGATGTTTTCATGGATATTATGTTAGGCTAAATATTTATCTAGGGATTTGATGTAGCCTTTTCTGAAACTACGTTTAGATTGTTTCTTTGATTTCAATTCATTTATTTGAGGTTATTCATATTATCCTGTGTTTATTGCTTTCGATTCCTTAATCACGAATTGAATGAATTTAGATTTAAATCTTTGCTTGGAAAGGGGGGGTTTGAATTGGATCATGGGTGATATGACCTAGGAGTGTTGATTGGTCGAAAAATGGTTGAATTCCTTGGAATCTTTTCTTGAAAATCATAAGATTAATGCATTTATGGTTTTGAAATCTAGATAGGATATTGGAATTGAAATCATGAATAGATTTGGTTATGCTTGGGAAAGATAATTCAATAAAGTGGGATTTTCGGATTATAACACGTAAAGAATTGAAAAGAAATCAAAGTTGCATGGAGAACATAGTGGAAGATTAGGTGAAGTCAAATTCCTAGGGCTTTTTTATCTTGGGTTTTCCTTTGCATTTGTCATTAATTTCTTTCACTTGTGTTTTTTTTGTTTATTTAATTTTTAATTAATAATTTGCCAAACTAGATCATCATTATCTAGATAAGATTAGATCATTTAATTCACAGTAGTTAATAGAATTTAATTATTTTCCCTGTAGATCGACAACCTTTCTTACACTATACTATTAAAACTTGACACCGTATACTTGCGGTTTTGCATACTAAAAAATATCGCAACAACTGCAAAAACATAAGAATGACCTTTATGAACTGAAATGGCAAAATTCAGTTCATAATAAAGAATGGTTTGAGTAAGAGTCATTAGATTATATTGTTTTATCTCTTGATGCACATTTAAGCGAACAAGTTCAAGGTGTCATTCTCGATATATGGAGTTTATTCATTGAAGAACATAAGCGCTATAATCTAGGGAATCTAATGTTAAAAGACCATGTTTGCCAATTCATAAGAAAACTAGATGGAAAGTTCATCCTCAACTTATAAAGGTTGTTTAAGCCGTTATTAGACATAAAACCAAAGGAAAATGTGAGTCATAATTATAACTACTATATTAAATCTTACTTTGTTTTTTTGTTTTATTTTTCTCATGTTATTATTATCATTATTTTTTTTGCATCGAGTGTCCACTTTTTATTTTTCTTATTATTTTTCAAATTCGACAGCAGTCAATCTACCCCTTGATAGACTTAACTTAGTATCCTCCTTCCTCACCTTAAAAATATACATGCATTTTCACTATTGTCATCACACACATCTGTATTTGTAAGGTTAGAAAGAAGTAAATCCAGATAAAAGGTCTTTCAGTTTATAATTTTAAAACTATTTGTGTTTTTAGTGGGACTAGTCTTGGGAAAAAAATAGAGCATTTTTGAAAGCAGCAAACTTGATAGGGTGTTAGGTGTCAGACAAATTAATCTAATGTATAAGGGATGACTTCTTGGGTTAATGGATTGTATGTCATCTACTACCTACATGAAAGGTAGCAAAATCTTAGTTACTATTCCTAGTGCTTTAGTTGACAAAAACATCACCGGTTATACCTTGAGTAATGAGTTAAAGTTCTCAATCATGCACGCAAGAATGGCTAACATGATGCATAATGCAAATACCTTTATCGCTTTACTTGGTAGTTTAGGAACCCTAGAAGAAATTTTCAACACTATCTCTTAAGCCTAACTCAATCTTCATCAAAAGCCATTAGGATTATTTAAATGTTATAGTTTTTATCATAGTTTGTTATTTGTTCTAGGTCATGCTATAGAACAAGAATTCATTACATCATCGGTCTGGAAAATCCTAGACTTAACTCTAACTACCGATTAGCTGATTGATCAACTATAGATCTTTATGTCTGAACCTAACCCATTAGTGTCACTAGTAGTATGGTCAACTATAAATAGCAAACAACAAGAAACGTGGGTTGAATTTGATGCTCTAGTTGTAACATTCCTTACCTTTTTGGTTTTACTCATAACATTTGATTTTTTTTTTTTTTTAGTTTCAGTTTGTGAGTTTTTGCTTTTAATAACACTAGATCAAATGAAATCGTTCACTCCTTCTTACTTATATTAGACATTGGGGACAATGTCTCAAATAGTTGTGGGGAGGGAATAGCTTGATTTTTAAAATTTCTTGAATTTTTTTTCTATTTCTTGTGTTTTTATGATTTTATTTCTTTTAGTAAAACTACTAGATTCGTTATTTATAAGATTGTTAAGTAAAGAGTTACTTTTAGTACTTTTGATTCGCATCTTATAATAATAATTATTTTCTTGTGTGATTATTTTGTCTTTATTTTGAAATATAAAAAAAGGGTTATTTCCCACAAATCCGATAATGAAAATTTTGATTGCTTTATTTTAACTTATCTTTCAGAAAAATATGAATATTTGATAAATTTGCATTTAAATTTTTGAGTTAGTCTACTTAGTTGTGATATTCAACATTTGAGTACTAATTTATGATTTATGAGTTATGTGTTTGTTTAGAGAAAGTTTTTGTATATTTATGATCTTGCAAGTCCTAGAATTTATTTAATTTTCCCTCAAAGTGAAATCTTAGATAATACAAATACTAAGGAAATGATTTAAGTAATTTTGGAACCTTTGAGCGTTTTCAAGCCAATCCTAAAATTTATGTATTCCTAGTTTACCCCTTTTGAATCTTGTTTTATATAACTTTTTCTTTGTCACACATTTTTAGCTTAGTCTATTAAAAATGTCTAACCTTTAGCCCTTAAACACATTGATTATTTTAGAAATTAGTTTAGCTTATGCTAAAATCTGAGAGGATTGTTGGAATTACGAAATACAAAAAAGAGAGAGTAATATACGCTTTGTTTATTATAATAAGTTTGGGATGTAGTAGCTCTTAAAAAAAAAAACAAAAAAAAATATTTTTGATAAAGAAAAGTTGTAAATAAGGTTGGGGATATTACTTGGATATAAGTAAAAGCTCCACAACAGATTCTAAAATGATTAATATATTGAAAGGTGATTTGAGTCATATAATTGTCCTATAGTTTACCTTATCTCAGCCACACGTTACAAGCCTAATAAAGGTCTAATGATCCTTAGTTTTATATTTGTCGACATTAGCGGAGAGGGAAATGAAAAATAAACCTATAAGATTTGATCATCGAAAATAAATTATTTCATGTCCTCACAAACTTATCTAGAATAATTTATTGTGTGCAATCTAGACTAACTCTATTTAACAACTCTATTTAAACATAAACAAACTTATCTAGAATTATAAACAAAGTTTTTGTTTATTTTAATTTAGAGTTTTTATAAATTTTGTGAAATTTTTATTTAATTTTACTTTATTTGATCTTATCTTTTTCTTTTAGTAATAGTATATTAAATAAGTTTAAAATTAAATATTTTTAATGAGTTTACCTATGGAATTTTATTTTGGAAATATCTAATTTTACAACTTTGTTTGTCTGTAGTGTCAAATTGTGATAAAACAATTTATGTATTGAAAGTGGATCCCACAAATGTCACCATTTATGACAAGAAAACTGTAGTTTAACTGGTCTTATTTTGATACTCTTATCGATACGAGCATATTTAAAAAAGAATCATTCAAATCAAAATTTGTATGAAGAAGTTATGATAGATTCTAAATTTAGATAAATAAGGAGACAACTGATACTTATATATAGTTTTTTTTTGTCTTTTTATTTTATTTTATTTATTTTTCTTTTCTTTTCTTCTTTCCGTTTTCTTTTCTATGCTGAAAACTGCACCGAAACTTTGTGTGCCAAAATGCCAACTACTAGCTCCTACACTGAAAAAATTTTGAATTTTGTGTGTGCAAGTGTTTTTTTACTACATATAAAAAGCGAATGAGAGAAGGCAGAGAGTGAAGAGGTAGAAAGGGCATTGAGCAAAAAGATCTACAAAAGCAAATTTATGAGAGTAAGCGATAGAGTGTAAAAAATAAAGCTTCTTAAGAAGCTAAAAAAAATATTTTCATTTTTTCAGTTTAGATTTATTTTAGTATCAACAAAAGGAGGAGTTTTTGGAGATTATGCCAGTATAAATATCAATAATCATTTTAGACTTCTTTCTTTTATTTTTATTTTGTTATTATATTTAATTTATTTTGTTGTATTATTTTATTTTTTTATTATGAATTAAATAAATTTTTATTAGGAGTTATGATATAGATCATAATGGTCTAATAAATTTAAGCATGCTGTTATGATTATCATGTTTATTGGTGAATTTATTCTCAAACTTGATGTTTTCAAATTTTTGGCCAACTTTGAATAATTTGAGGAACAAAATGTGGGAATGATATTTTTCTCACTACTTTATTACTCGTTTGATTTGTGCACTTGCAAAAAAAAATCAACAACAAATTTCCATATTTTACATTTATTTCCACAATTATTAATATTTTTGTAAAATTTAAGTACCGATATTTCTATAAATATTGATATTTTTATCATTCTTTTAATTAATAAATCATTTGTGATTCACGAAACATTATTATGTTAATATTTTAACATCGGTTAGCAAAAAAAACAATTTAAAGTTTTTTAAACAGTTTAGGGACGAAAATCAAATTGTGATTTCATTAAAGAGTCAGGGACCAGAAAAGGAGTTTACCTATTTATTTTTGAATTGCAAAAGGTTTTTATTTTTTATTTTTATTTTTTCAGTTAGTAGTTTTGAGCTGTATTTATTTTTAACGCGCTTAATGAAATAAAATCAGTATATGATTTTTCTAACGGTATTTTATCATATAAATATGTCAATTAGAATAGATAAATTAAAATTTCTAGAAATAAAATAAAATTTTGAATCTTCTTATAAGTGCTAAAAGTGTACTCTATTAGAATAAAATTGATAAAATTAAACTTAATTTAAACTAAATATTTTAACGTTTAGTTGGAGGGTTTTTTTTTTGGTTGGAAAAACTATTTAAGTACTCACACAAATCTTTTTTTTTTTTTTTAATTTTGTTGACTAAAAAAACTAAAAAACCGCTTGTGACAAACAAGACCAAAGAGACACATAAAGATTGACAGAGTATTTAGATAACGTATTGTATTTATATTACATTTAAATGCATTATATTGAATGTAATATGCGTTTAGATTAAAAGTTTTTGCATTGCATTTAACTGTAATGTTTGTTTTGATAAAAAAATATTTGAATTGTACTGTTATGTGAGTTATAAAAGTAAAAAGAAAAAAGAGAGAGAAAGAGAGTGTGTGATGTGATTAGTGAAAGTAATAGAAAAAGTAGAATTGTAATAATGATTGTATTAGATTTAAAATATAACGTGATTAGTATTTAAATGCAATATATTTACGTTTAGATGAAAGTTACATTGTGTTCAAATGTAATACGAATGTAATACAATAAACAAACGAGGCAGTTCCATCAACAAGAATAGTAAACAAACAAATAAATGGCCACTTGAGCTATTGGGTGTATGGATAACTAAATTGGATTTTGGAATTTTTACTTTTTAATAATAGTAATACGAATGGAATTTAATATGAATAACTAAATGTAATACTAACGTAATACGATAACTAATGTAATACGATAAACAAACGAGGCAGTTCCATCAATAAGAATAGTAAACAAACAAATAAATGGCCACTTGAGCTATTGGGTGAATGAATAACTAAGTTGGATTTTAGAATTTTTACTTTTTAATAATAGAAAAAAATAAAAAAACAAATAAATAATTAGAACAATTGCAAGGATTGGTGTCTGGAATTTATCAGCTCGCGCTGATCAAATAGAAATAATGCAGACATTATAATAATTAAAACATGAAGAAGTTCCAATGCATTGCACATGTGAGAGATCAACCATCTATTTTTTATTTAATAATTATGAATGGCGTATGGCTGCCATACAATTAATGTTTTCTGTATATATATATGTGTATATGACTGGTGTCTTTTTAGTATTGTTTTGAAAAACATCAATCAGTAGAGAAAAATAATTTGGAAAAGTAGATTTTAGCTTCTAAATCGAATGCTTGGCCTAAAACCTCTTATAAGAAAATCTAATTAGCACATTGCATCCGACACTATATAGACATCACAGCTATAGGATTAACTCATTTATAGCCGTACATGTGACAATTTTTTAGATGAAATCTATGATGTGAATCCATATTACTTTCTATTTGATAAATTTTAATAAATTTAGCTAAAAATTGATATTTGATAAATTTTTTGTTGCTGCCACTTTTATAATGCTTATATTGTCTTTATAATTTAGGGTTTTTTTGTTAAATAATGTGCTAGTCCCCAAGGTTACTATATTTTTCAAGCACATTATTAGCTCTCCATTTTAATTTCTTTATTTCTTCTAATTTGCCGTTAAAGTCATCACGTGCTATACACATGCAACCTTAACAACGGGCATTCCGAAAACTCAATAAATATTTATATTTTTTGTCAAACGTTGACAAAGAATTTTTGCCAAGTACATCATAACTTGTTGGAAAAATTGCAAGGAGGAGAAAAATGACCGACCATGTTCTACAAAATAGTAACATTGTGGGCTTAAGTGAGACAAAAAGAAGCCCATGGTAGAAATGCGCAACAAAAGTATAAGAGTAAGGACTGATGGCGCAAATAAACTTAAAATTAGGAGATCGGGAGGATAAAACCCAAAACTTCTCCCTGCTCAACTGGCAATACGTAAGATTCCAAAGACAATCTTGACTCAGACACAACAAGATAGTTTTATATTTAAAATAGAATCTCTAGAATCTCTTTCGTATCATCATTCTATAATTTTTTTTAAGTATGTCTTGTCCTATCATTATTCTAAAATTTGTTATTATATTACTGTGGGTTTTTTTTTTTTAAATAAATATTGGTGAAGATATGAATTAGTCTGGTCCATCAAGACATTTCCTGGCATTGCTTAATTAGCGCCTTCATCGTTATGAAATTGTGGTATGAGTTAGTTAATAAAAAAAACAAAAAATACAGACAATCACTCGCTTAATTGGAAGTTAATATTTATAGTTTAAGCTTAAATACCCTCGTATCTATAAAGTAACTTTAGAGTCATCAATACTAATCATAACTTTTTTTAATACTAACTTGTGATATCTGTGTGACATTTCATATCATACACCACATTAACAATTTTTAGTTTGGCACTTATTTTTGTAAGTCTTTACTTTTTGCTCATCCTTTTTCTTTCTCTTCTTCCGTTGTCCAATCACCCATCTCTTCGACTACCATTTGAAAATCCGTCAAATCATCTTCCATTTGGAAGGGGAAAAAAAAAAAAAACCCTTTACGTCTTTTTTCTCACCGTCTTCCTCCTCCTTCACAATCATCTTGTTCCTCAAATTCCAATTAATCCTTCCAATACTATAGCATGTTAACAATAACATAAAATTATTATTATTTATTTTTTCTCTAACAAATGGCCGGAAAATTTGCCTTGCAAAATGAATAACTAACCTTGCTCTATTTAAGCGATTTTTTTTCCCTTTTTTGCTCAATGATATTTAAGTGATTATCACGGATTGTAGATGTATTTGCCAAGGTTGTTTTTACGGGTGGATAAAGAACTGTTCTTTTTGATCGTATGATTGGTTTCATTAAGAACCAAGACCAAGCCAACCAAAATGTAAAGCGAGCAAGAACAAACCAAAATCAACCAGGGATGGGCAACGTCCAATTCCCAAAGAAAGAACAAAGAGTTGAAAATAATAATAATAATAATAATAAAATGAACTGCCCATTGACCTATTATATTAAACTTGGATTGTAAAATCATCGTTTGATGGAGATGAAAAATTTCAATGGAGGGTGAACTTAATATATGTTCTTGGATTCGAAAATTCATTTGAGATTTAGTGATCTATTAGCAAAATATAAGATGGTAAATTTGATGTCTTAATAATATTCTTTAGTTAAATAAACGCATATATATGTATATGTATCGAAAATATGTACGTAGGTGCTCACCAAATTGTCTCTCCTTTCATATGATACATGTTACCCACAATCAAGGTAATAAAAAGTCTTATCAATCATACTCATGTTCCTAGCCTCTTAATCTATTTATTCCACGGACTTTTAACCTAAACGATGAAAGCTTATATTTTTCATTTTTATTAAACTTAATTACACCTTTTTGTATTTTCTTTTTTTTTTTTTTCTCAACTTTTCCTCACTAACATAATAATTTATTATATATATATTTCCACTTTTTAGCTACCAGAAGTGGGGATAGTCAGTTTCAAAAAAAAAAAAAAAAGAGGTGGGGGAATAGCGACTGAGGTAAATCTGCCTTTTAGGAGCACAACATATATCCACTATTTTTGGGACCATCCGGATTGAATCCACAGGCTAGGACGGATGAGTTGAACAAAAGCCCAAGAGCACAGTGCCACAGGCGAGCCGAATATGATTTTTATTTTTTTAATTAATCAGCAGAAACAATTACTTCTCTTTTTCTCCTTGCTCAAAACAATCTTCAAATCTGGAAATGATGGTTAATAATAGTAAAACGTTTAAGCATGAAAATGGTGGAGATAGCGATCGAATTTTTTGAAACAAAAAAAAAAAAAAAAAAAGCTGGCCCCAAGTCCTTGGGAAAGATATGGCAAGTTATGGATTTCGCTAATTACCAAAAAAAAAAAAAAAGTTAATGGATTTCGCAACCTCTTCCACAGCTTTAGGGAAAAAAAAAAAAAAAAACTTCATACCATTATCTTCACAACGTCCAGATTTTCATGATGCTTTTCTTTCCCATTAGTTTTCTTTGAATATAATTCCATTTCAGATTCATTGTCTGTTCTCATGTGAAGGAAAAAATAAACTTAAAACATTCGTCTGTCGTGAAGAACGCTTATGAAAGTCGATTAAATCTGTTATGTTCTTCTTGAAGAAGAAGAAAGAAAGGAAAAAAAAAAAACCTGCAAATATGAAATAAAAAAAAATTGTGTGTTTAATACTATATCAAATTTGGTAATTGATATCTTATTTTATGACAATTCATTTCATCACCCTAACCATTAGATTGAGTTGCTCAATTGAACCCTACCACAGTCATTTAAGTTAGAAGTGTTTTTATTTTATTTTATATTTTATTTTTTTGGGTTTCCTCTTTTTTCATGTTTATTGTTTTCTTGACTTTTTCCTTATAGTTTTGTGCCTTTTTAAACAATTCTCATTAAGATATTTTTCCTCCTCCATTGTATTATTAAAATATGTGTACATTTTTAAATAAGTCCTTATTTATATTTTACATCTATATTTTTAAAAATATGTGAGGCGTTTAGTAAATATATTATATTCACATTTAATTTAAACGTAATACATTAAATATAATTTATATTCAGATGGAAATATTTATTTTGTATTTAAATATAATATATGTTTGTATAAAAAATATTTTAATTGTATTTTAGAATTAAAAAGTTGATGTGCTTAATAAAAGTAGATAAAAAAATAAAATAAAGAGAAAATACGATATGAATATATTTAAAAATATTTTAAAATAATAAATATATTTAAAAAATTATAAAATGTATTGTATTTAAATATAAAATAAAAATTACATTATGTTTAAATATAATACAAATATAATAAAAAAATAAACGACTGAATAATAAATTTAAGTAAGCACGTGCATGCAACGCGCATGCTCAAACTAGAATTAGCGTAAAGGGAAAGAGAAAAACCCCTTGTCTTTTATTTGTTGGTTTATTTATTTTTTTGGCCCCTCTTATCGTATCGATTTTGGTGGATTCAAACAAAATTCAGTGGATCAGTTATTACTTTTAGAAAACAAACCGCGTCAAAGATTTGCTTATGCAATTTTTTTTTGATAAATTTAAAAATATATAAATAATATTTTTTTTTCTTGCTTTTTCATATTTTGGCCACGATTTCACTCCATCGCTGAGGAGGGCAGGCATGACATCCACGAGTCCGACGACTCGCTAACCCGCAGAGCATTGGAACCCGCAGCGCATTGAAAAGAAAAACTAGCCGATCAACACAAACCAATGAACGTGTGTGGTCCCCAAACATATCACCACTGTATCCTTTGATTAATACTACAGAGTACATGTGATATTTAAATTCATTTGTTCATAAAAAAAAAATAGATCTCATGTTGTAGACTCAAATTTTTTTTTTTTTTAATTAACGTGATGTTTAATATTATTATATTCTAAAGCATTTTTCATTTCCTTTACAAAGTTTTCAAGCACTTCTAGAAAATTATTCATGGGGGACCTCTACTCACTAATATTTAAGCATGTTGCTACAAAATTGAGATATCATTGTCTCGTAGTGCTATCAAATAGTGCACAATTATATCGTTTCTTTCAATGGAAAGGTATTTTGACACTTGGTAGTAAGAATTTATTAGTAAAAATTCCCAAAAAAAAAAAAACCATAAAAAGGACAAAAGAAATCAGTAGCTACAAAAAAGGGAAATGAGTATGTATCGTTGATTTTCCCATTTTTTCTTGCTACCATTTGAAGACCAAAACCAGTTATTACAAAAAAGGAAATGAGTACTTACTGTTGATTTCCCATTTCATTTAGAGACCTTTTTTTCTCCTAATTTATACAACTCTATCAGACAAAAAATGAATAAATTGGTGGTGCATTTTTTTTTTTTAGTTTCATGTTACTATAATTGTTGTCATCTTGTCTAGATTTTAATGGGGAATTTTGTTTCTTTTTTGTTTTTAACGTAAATGACAAGATAAAATAAGTGATATATTAAAATTGTCTATAACATGTTTGCACTCTCTAATCAATTCTTGATGCATCGATAAGAAAACTCACCTAGAAGAAAATTGAACCATAGATCACAAATATCCAATAAAGACTAGACCGTTCGTATGCATATTATTCCAAGAGCCTAGGCATAATGTTAAGTGTTAATGCGAAGAACATAATGTAATGACCCCGTTCCTAGCTGTCATACCTTGTACTTGAATATTCGTTCAACTTGAATTTTTATATTCAAATATAGAATTGAATCATGTATTCAGATAAAATGTGTATTTGTCAAGAAATCTTAATTTATTAATCAACAAAAAGATTTGGAACAAATATATCCCACCAAGCGTGGACAACCACAATAATACGCATCAATAATTGAACAGAAAGTAGGCAAGTACTAAAAAAAAAAACTAAATACGTTAACTTTAATTTTAATTTTTTAATATTAATTTATATGACAAATATATTATTAATTTTTTATTAATAAATATCTAAAATATTATTACATCATTTAATTATATTTATTAACAAAAATTTAATAAATAAATTAAAAATTAAAAATAAAATTAAAATTAGTATTCTTATCATTATTTAGAGCTAAACGCTCCTCTTTCTGCAACATAACTTAGGAAAAAAAAGAAAAAAAAGAAATTCTAATCTGGTGTAATCTGACATCACAATTACTTCTACTCTTACCAATTTTTAAGGCTAAAAATACAATAAAAAAATAAAAAAAATTTCACAAATATTTGTGCTTGTAGAGAGAAGCTTAGTAATTAATTAGAGCCAGTTGAATAACAGAGCCACATAAAGTACTTCCACACCACTTCACTCACTCGGGTTGCTCCAAAAAATGGGAAGAACCCCTTGCTGCAGCGGCGAAGGTCTGAAGAAAGGCGCCTGGACAGAGGACGAGGACAAGAAGCTCGTCGATTACATTGCTGAATACGGCGAAGGAGGCTGGTCAAGTTTGCCTCAGAAAGCTGGTAATTTGGTTTGTGAAATGCTAGAATTTTTTTTTTTTTTTGAATAAGCGAATTAATCAAAAGAAAGAGAAAGAGTCTTACAAATATTAAAGCATTTCAAGTTTTTTTTTTTTGAAATGCTAGAAATTAATTTAGTTTGTTTTAGTGGATATTCATTTTTGTGTTTGTTTAGATTATTGTTTTGTTTTGTTTGCGTTTTGTGTTTTTAGGCCTTTTGAGGTGTGGGAAGAGTTGCAGATTGAGATGGGCAAATTACTTGAAGCCGGGTATTAAGAGAGGAGAATTTAGTCTTGAAGAAGAGGAAACTGTAATTACACTACATTCTACTTTAGGAAACAAGTGAGCAGTGCTGTTGATAAGAGTAATTTTTTGTTGGCATCGATGTTGTGTCTTTCTTTTACTGTTTTCCCTTCTTGACACTAACCTTGAAACTGCTTTTATAGGTGGTCAACTATAGCCAAGCAGTTGCCGGGACGAACAGACAACGAAATAAAAAACCATTGGAACACCCGACTCAAGAGACTCGCCGAAGGAAGGCGTGCCAATCGAATAAACGCAGCAAAAAATTTTCACGAGGTGCCGGTGAACGGTGACATTATCACCGACGCGGATGATATTACTAAAAAATTACAAGACTTTGAAAATTCGAGCAAGCTCAAAGGTTCAGTTTCCACATCTTCCAAGCTACTCAACGGGGTCGCGGGGAAGCTCAGGGCATCGGGTTCGCTTGCCTCATTCTTGTCACAACAAGTTGGGACATCCAAGTTGCCGGAAGGTAGTTCGATTCCAAGTGCAAGTTCAGCTCGTTTACTCAACAAAATAGCCACAAATCTTAGTTCTTCATCACATAAATCACACTCTCTTTATTCTATTAAAGCAATATTTTCCAAGTCGTTAGATGGTGGTGTTACTAGTTCTACTAATGGTAGTATAAATAGTCTTGATTCTGATCGGTGTTGGAATAGGCAATTCCAATAATAGTCCTGTGAAAATCAGTACTCCTCAACCCGAAAATGTGGTGCAAGTTTCAAAACAAACGACAGTTTCGGCCTCAGCTAGGTTGCTCAACAGAATGGCCACAAAATTGGCTCTAAGTCATCATCGGCCGCATTAACCAAATCTACGGCGCGCGTCCGAACCGAGTCTTGGGTTGCGGGATTCACCACAATAAATGTCACATATTGATGGAACTACTTTAGGCCCTTGTAGTGGTGGTGACCAAACTTATGATTTCCATCAAGATACGGCGGTAGAAGGCGATCAAGATCTGCCACTCCTTATGGAGATTGCTGATCATGATGATCAGAAAGAAAGAGATGATCACAATAGATCACGCGAAAATTGTCAGTTGGAGAGTTTCTTGAATGGGAATGATTCGGATGAAGCATTCACAAGTGGAAGCACTAGTCCTGTGGATGCCATTGCATGTGCCTTGGAGGCTGCAAATATTTGGAATGACTCTTCTTACATTGATGAGTTTTTTGACGCCGCAATAATTCAGTTTCAGTGAATTTATATTTTTTTTAATCCATTTTGAGAACTTATTAGTTCCAACTAAATTGAATAAAAACTCAGTGTGAGGCAAGTTTTGTCTTCTTGCATTTATTTATTTTTTTTAATTTGTAACTTTTTTAATTTGGAATTATTTGTTTAGTTTTTTTTCCTTCTATTAAAAAAAAAAGAAAAGAAATAAACTTTTTTTGTTCTAAGCGACGACTTGACTCAGGGTGTTATCATGGTGTCCCATAAAGATTGGTAGGCTATATTGAACATTTTTCTAGTGATTTGTGTGGCTAAATTCCGGATATTTTTCTCAATTCCTAGTGATGTTGCTGAAAATTGTATCGAAAAGTCCAATTATTGAAACGGAAGGAATCTCATAATATCATTCATGTTGGATAAAATAAAATAAAAATTAACACTTATTGCTCACAGTACAAATCAATAGACCATTTTTTTTTTCTTCAATCGACCATTTTAAGGAAGAAGATAGTACGTCAATGGAACAATCCACGTCTGGAAAGTAATACCCTCCGTCTGTTTGACACGTTTAAATTTGGAAAATGAAAAATTTTTCATTTTAAGAAAAATAAACATTCCTAAATTTCCGTATCTGAACATCTAACATTTTTCATTTTTGAAAAATTAAAAAAGAGCTCTCTAGAAACAAAAAGTTTTCGTCCATCCAAACAACTTTTCACTTTTAAAAAAAATTCCAAACAACTTTTTATTTTTCATATCTAAAAATTTTTCATTTTCCAAAAACAAACACCCCATCCAAACGGACCATAATCGTTCAAGGAAATCATTCAAAAATATCAACCAAAAATATCATATCGGAACTAACTTAACGAACACGA
Organism: Antiaris toxicaria; assembly: GCA_035233585.1. NCBI lineage: Eukaryota > Viridiplantae > Streptophyta > Magnoliopsida > Rosales > Moraceae > Antiaris > Antiaris toxicaria. The sequence continues at coordinate 9,637,701 of CP141155.1, forward strand.
AAAAAAGAGTTAATTTAAAATTAAAGTGTGTTTTTTTTTAATAAGTGAGAATTAAAAATCTATTATCATAGACATATATATTTATATAAATTTTGTGATTTTGATAGTGGAAGAAAATAATTAGAAAAATACTATTGAAACTGTAAAATTTGCCATTTACCAAAAAAAATAAAAAAATAAAATTAAATGTGTTACTGTGACGTAACAAAATTCCACGTGTACTTGGAAAAATGCATAAGAGAAAAAGTGTTTTTGGATATATATAAATATATATATATATATATGCACACGCAAGTATGAAGAAGACAGCACACTGCCATATCTGTACCATATTTATCTCTACCTTTTCCAAGAAGCTTTATTACTCTGTACCTCGAAGTATGGTCGTATTACCACAGAGTCATAGAGATGTGAGCACCTTTTATTTTAATTATAAAAATAACATTTTTTATAAATATATTCTTAATTTTAATATCATATTTAATTATTTTCACTTAAGATACTATTGTATCAATATTTTTTTTAATGTAAATATAAAAGATGGAATTACGTCAAATATATTAGCTCACACCTTACTATTTTCATCCTCTAACGTCAATTATCTCTCTTTCCTTATTTTGTTTCAAACCTTTTCTCTTTTTATTTTACTTCAAACTCTCTTTTCTCATTAAAACAAAAAAACATTTATTTCATCTTTGGTTCAATTTCTGTTTCTAAAACTTACACTCTCACTTCTCAAGACGAATCTACAAAATTTCAATCCTTTTTATCTTTTTTTTTTTGTCGTCGCTCGTTCTATGCCTTCAAAACTTCCTTAATCTTACGGTTGTACACCATATCTGAGATAGGTGAGTTTGGTTTTTTTTTTTTTTGTGTTTATTTCGGGTTGCTTTGACTATTATTCTATGGTTTTTCGTCTTCATTTTGGTTTGTATTAACTTCTCCTCCTTCATGAGTTTACGTTGTGGTCTTGAAAGGAAATGTTATAATTTTGTAACATTAATTCAAAAAAATAACTGAGCTGAACTGAATATGAGAGGAATTTATAATAACCTTTGTCAATTTGAGTTTTTAAAGGGATAATAGCTGAAGTTTAAAAACTGATACTACATTTTGAGTTTGGTAACGTCAGAATCATTTTATGTTGACTTGTGGTAAATATATCATGATCATATAGTATTGACAGAGTAGAGTCAATGTACAATGATTATATTGTAACTATTATAGTTATTTGGAGTTATTTTATGTTGACTCCAAGTATATTTACCAGAAGTTATTGTTATGTTTACTAGCATGCTATAATATCTTGATCTAAGACATAACTAATTGTTAGTAACTACTATAATAACTTAGGGGGCATTTGGAGAAAGTATTCAATTTTAATTTTACTCAAATATAATACAATTTTACACCAAATACAAATTTTACAACAGTGCTAAGAAAACAATTACTATTCAAAACATTTTTAAAACAATCACATCAACTTTTCAATTCCACTATTTATCTCTATTTTTACCAATCACATCAACTTTTCAATTCTAAAATACTTTTCATCCAAACACATATTTCATTCAAATACAAAACAAATACTTTTCAACCAAATACAACATTTAAAAAACAAATTTCATTCAAATACAATCAAAATGCAATGCGTTTACCAAACGCCCCCTTAGAGTCATTTTATGTTGACTAACAAATTAAATGTATAATACTTGTTGTAATTTATAGTAAGACTTATTCATTGTGCTTGTTGTTTAGGAATGATTGGATTGAATGTTTTGTCAAGATCCATTAGTGACGTCTTCTTCTACCAACAATTGAAGGATGTTTACGTGTTTATCAAATTTTTATGGTTTAATTATCATTATTATTGTTGTTTTGTATTTGTTAAGAATTTAAACACTCCTTTTTATATTCCTTATTATACGGTTTGTATCTGTTTTATTATTGTTATTGTATTTATTTATTATCATTATTAATTGTGAATGCACTAATGGGTAATTATAATTCTCACCTAGAGTAATTTTAATAATTACTATTTATTTGAGGTAACAATTATTAAGAACATTTTTTCCTATTTATTAAACACAACTTTTACAATGTCAAAGTTACTACCTAATGTCTTTTTATGGTATTGGTCTTGTTGTAATTAAATTTATGGATTCTCGTTAAAGCCTAGCTACAAACTACAGTTACACATTATAGTAATTATAATAATGACCTCAAGTAAATATTATCATGATCACTTACTTATTACATATTGCAATTACTCAGACCATTTTATGATATTAAAAAAAAAAAAGGTCATTACAACACCATAAATATGAGAACTAGCAAAATGTTGTCTTTTGAGCCAGATACAACTAACAAGGCCATTACTCATGACAGTCCATATATGCAAAAAAAAAAAAAAAATGATAAAAGCCACGTTATTGCAGTTATAAATCATTCCTATTGTGGTCTTAGGTCATCTTGTTACAAAAATAGAAATTGCTATACTAAAACAAACGAAAATGACTAGTAACGGAAAAAATGCCATTTTTGAAGGCCAAAATGATAGAATTTGGCTGAAAAATGACGTACATCATGGTGAAGCAACAATTTGCGCATTAGCTAGTTTCCATCCCAAAAAACACTATTTTTTCATCTAAATCTGACAACATTGACAAAGATATCAAAAAATTATAGGTAGAAGAAGATATTACTATCATACTGGATCTTGACGAGACATTCAATCCGATCATTCCTGAACAACAAGCACAATGAACAAGTCTTATTATAAATTACAACAAGTACTATACATATAATTTGTTAATCAACATAAAATGACTTCAAGTTATTATAGTAAATACTAATAATTAGTTATGTCTTAGATTAAGATATTATAGCATGCTAGTCAATATAACAATGACTTTCAATCATTATATTTGGCGTCGATATAAAATGACTCCAAATAACTATAAGGGTTACAACATGATCATTATACATTAACTTTGCTCTGCCAATACCATTGATCATGATATATTTCCACAAGTCAACATAAAATGACCCTGACATTACCTAACTCAAAATGTAGTATCAGTTCTTAAACTTGAGCTATTACCCCTTCAAAAAGTTAAATTGACAAAAGTTATTGTAAATTCCTCCTATATTCAGTTCAGCCTAGTTATTTTTTTGAATTAATATTACAAAATTGTAACATTTCCTTTCATGGCCACAACGTAAACTCATAAAGGAGGAGAAGCTAATTCAAACTATAATGAAGATGAAAAACCATATACTAGTAGTCAGAGCAACTTGAAATGAACAAAAAAATAACAAACTAAATTCACCTATCTCAGATCTGGTTGAACAACCATCGAATTGAGGAAGTTTTAACAACGTAGAACGAGTGCAACAAAGAAAAAGGGTAAAGAGGATTGAAACTTTGTATATTCTTCTTGAGAAATGAGAGTCGTGAGTTTTAGAAAGAGAAATTGAATGAAAGAAGGAGTAAATGTTTTTTTTTAATGAGAGAGAGAGGGTTTGAAACAAAATAAGGAGAGAGAAAGTTTGAAGCAAAATGAAGAGAGAGAGAGAGAGAGAGATAGATAGATAATGGGTGGGAGAAGATGAAAATATCAGGATGTGAGCTAATGTATTTGATCACAAGTGCAGATATGACCTTTTACTTTTATATTAAAAAGAATTGCTAATGTGGCAATGCTACATGAGAAAATAACCAAATGTAGTGCTAAAATTAAGAATACGTTTTTGAAAAGTACTATTTTTGTAATTAATCTTTTATTTCAACAAAAGTGTGACGCATTGCTAATTATACTACATGATCTTCATCTAGGCACAACAAATTTTTGATTAATTTGCAATGAAAAATTAGTTGGGATGTACCATGCAGTTGAATCTCAATTGTTAGCTCAATGATGAATGAAAATGAACTTAACGGTAATTTTACCCGCTTATATATTCATATGTAGTGATTTAATTTAAATAAGATTGGAAAAATCTAATTTAAATCAGATGGATTATAAATAGGACAGTTTTTCAAAATTCATGATGAATTCAGGATGGGACCTATTGCCCATTCTATTTAAGTATAATGTACTTTTAAAATATATTTATATATATAGTGTAATAAATAACATACATATATATTATATATATTTAAAGCTATAAATTTTTTTTTCATCATTCATATAAAAAACACGGACACATATATATTATCTTTTATATAATTTTTTTTATTTTTTTTGTTTTTTTAAATTATTTTTATGCTATATATATATAATTCTAAACAGGTTAATAGGAAAATCTCGAATTCGTCTGGCAAAACTAACTCCAAACCTATGTTGCCCTGTTAAAATAAACAAGAACATGAGGTGGGGATAGAGAGTATTTCTTCTCACAGAACGAGTTGGCGAGAAGCTCAGTCCATCCTAAACCCACCTCAAACCTGTCTTATTATCATTCCTAATCTTTACTATTGGAAAAAGAAAAAGAGAGAGAGAAAGAGAAGGTTATATTTCAATTTCAAAGGCTCATCTTAATCAACACTAAAATCAAAATTCACAATATATATTTAAAGAAAAAAATAGAATATACTAAACAATGACAGAGTTAGAAAATTTAATTAAGAAGGGTTGAGTGAATTTAAACTAAAAGTAAGGGTGAAAATGAAAATCTTTAACACGATTTAAAGTTTGAAATTAAAAAAAAATTTAAGGGGACTAAATAAAAAAAAAAGAGATAAATTTTTTTTTTTTTAACTAACAGGAGCTATTTGAATATGAGCTAGCTTCGTACTAGTACTATAGCTTCTACCTTAATTAATTAATTTTTTTTTTTACTTTTCTAATGAAGCTTTTTCCTTAATTTATTAAGTTAATAAATACAAATTCCCAATGGCTTGCAAATCCCAAATGTACCAGACAAAGCCCTACACCTTGTTTCATTGCATATATCAAGTTGATACGTTAGGATTACTTGATCACGTGGGATACGTTAGAGAGTATTGACTTTAACTTGAAACATCTTGATATAAATACCCATTCCAAAACTGTTAATTTCTGATAATTAATTCATGTTTTGCAAATCCCAAATGTGTACCAAGCAACGCCCTACACCTAATTTCACTGCATCAATCGAGTTGATTGATACAGTAAGATTACTCAGGTGAGACACGTCGAGTACTGACTTTAACTTGAAACGTTTGATATAATTACCTAATCAAACACTGTTTTCTGAAAATTAATTGTTTAATTTGTAACAAGATTATGGAAAAAAAAAAAACTAATTATTATTATGTATGTATATGTCTATAACTGGAAATTTTAATGTACGCATTTTAAGATCCAGTGACTACAAATGTCAGAATGTCTGTAAGTGACGGAGTTAAAAATTCTTGTTAATGGGGGCTATAATTAAAATCAAATTTTAATTAAAAAATAAATAGTTTTTGGTGAATTAAAAAATAAATAGTTAACTGCATTATAATAGACCTTATAGATTTATTGAATATTAGAGTTTTGGAGAAATTGATATATTTATATCTATAGGCTATGAGATTAAATTTTTATTTTTAAGCAAGGATTTTAGCTTTATTAATATAAATTAAAATATTTTTTTCCTTGAAATAATTGAGTGGGGACTCAGTCATATACTACCTTCTTGCTTAGAATCTTTAATACAATGTTAAATTCATGTGTCAAAGCAAAATTTTAACATATAGGCAGTAGAATCACTCTCTAGTACAACGTTATTTTCATAATTTTCAAATTATTTAAGTACTAAAAAGTTATTTTTAAGAGTATCAATGCTTATTAATAATGATAAAAGAAAGATTTAATATTAAAAGTAATATTATGCATTAACATTTCTCCTTTTTTTAATAAATTAATAAAGCATTAGCGCATTAACATTTGCAGTGAAGATGAACTTACACATTCACTATCGATTTTCAACGTCTGCATATTGTGCCTTTTTTCTGCTACTGAAAAACAGTTATGTCGTTTTTCTTGAAAAATCTTTTAATCAAGATTTTTTTAATAGGGTATGATTTTTTTTTTTCCATGAGTAGAATACAATTTTAAACTGTTAAATTCGCTCTTGTTAGGTATGTTACTTCTTCTCATTCTTTTTTTTTTTTTTTTTTTTTTCAATAAGATCCTATGTTTATTGAGGAGAAAACAGTACACGTGTATCAAAAAGTGACCCCTCAAGATGTGCTATATGGGGCTTGTTTCACTAAAATTACAATACTGTTTTTCTGTCCTGGAAATAAAGATTCTGGTTTCATTCACAATGTTGGGGCACCAATTCATGAACAATGCACACCAGATTGTCCAATAATTTTGATCTTTGGTTCTTATTGAAATAATTTGATCTTTTTTAATTTGAGTAACATTGTCCAACTTTAATCCTGAGTGTGATGTCCCATCTCTGCATGAAACAGACAATATTGCCTTTCGTGGGGATAGGACATGAAATAAAGTACTAATATAAAAATGCAAAAAAAAAAAAAAAAAAAGGTTATAAAACTTTACATATATTATATATGTTTGGTGGAGACGACGTGCAAAAGCATACGTGTATCATTTTCGCTTTTTTCTCCAAATTTTATGAGATGTATGTTAGGAGTCGTTTGTAGTGATTTTAAAGATTAAAATCAATTTTTAAAATTTTTTTATTTAATCATTATTTTTTATTATTTATATTTTTAAAATTCTATAATAAATTTTAAATTTTAAAAACTCATAATTTTGTTTATATGTCATATAGTTGGACGAACTATTTCTATTATTTTCGTAAGATCTATTTACAGACCATGTAAATATTAAAGAATCCAATTGATATTATACCATAATCCTTTGTTTATTAACGTGTGTTAGATGTTATATATATATATATATATATTGAAAATATAGTTTCGATGCAGAGTAACTAAACTAAGACATCGGATTAAATTATTGGTTGTGGGCCTGACCATTTGTTTAAATAATAGCTATGGTTTGGCAATCTTGTAACAAATTACGATTTTTTCAACGTTCAAGGTCAATGGAATTGTTATTTTTATTTTATATCTTTTCATTTTTAGCTTGCAAGAGAGAGAAACAAAGCTCGTAATTCAAATAGGTGAGAAATAACATTAGTGACACTTTTGTCTAATGGTTTAAAAAAAAAAAAAAACTGCGTCATGGTTGAATAGATTTAAAAGTAATATACATACATATATATATATATATATGTTCTTTCCCGAAGAGATTTTATTTGAGTGGAATTGATAAGGACCGTGAATGAATGGAAAACGTGTGATTTGTCGGATTCTAGTATTTTGTAAAGTTTTTCTCTTTTCTTAATCATTTTCCTGATTGTAGAAGATTGATAACCTCTTCTCTTATGTATTATAGTTTTTTTTTTTGTTGTTGACACTAACGCAATTTTGGAAATTCACAAAATTTTCTTTTTATTGTTTTTTTTTATAAAAAATAAACTAATGTCTCTGTTTATATCTTTAAATCTCTCTTAAAAACTAAAATTTTAACTTTATTATTTAAAGTTGAAAAGAAGACCTTTTTTTTTTAAATTATATAAAATTAAAAAAAATTGAAATAAGATCAGTATTAATAATATTTCTGAATGTATTTCAAGTTTTTTAACATTTTCATTTTAATTTTTTTTTTAATCAAAGGCATGTTTTTAAAATTTAACTTAACTCTAATATAATTGTCTCCAAATAGACCCTTGGATATAGTGCACAATGTAAACGGCGGACCGGAATCATTTTACGGGAAAAGAAAAAAATTTCCATGTCAAAAGACAATCTTTCAAATTTTCAATGGTATTCTCTTTTGAAAAGCTTAACTTTTTGGTTGCTTGTCTTATCCTCGTCTTATAATGTCCTTGTGTCACCCCATCCCAAAGGTTTAACCCCGCGCCGGAAACTACCAACCACACATGGTGCTTGTGTTACACACACACACACACACACAAAATATTCCATTTATGGACCAAGATCTTCATGTGCTTTTCCTCTTTCCTTTCTAAAATTAGGTTATGCTAAAGGTTATTTATTTCAAACTTCAGTCCTTTCACCTCCCATTGCCATGTAATAAAACAAATTAAGATTCCATTTGATGAATATATTATATTTATATTGCGTTTGAATACAATACATTAAGTATAATTTACATTTAGAGAAAAAGTGTTTGCATTATATTTGAATGTAATATGTGTTTAGGTGAAAAGTATTTGAATTGTATTTTAATGATGAATATATAATGTTAGTAAGAGTAGAGAGAAAAAATAGAGAGAAAAAGAGAATATGTAATATGATTAGTAAAAACAACAGAAAAAGTGAAATAATGAATAATGATTATATTAGATTTAAAATGTGATATGATTGATATTTGAATAGAATATTTTTGTATTTAGATGAAAATTGTATTGTATTTGAATACAATACGAATGTAATGTTGTCACTAAATGAGAGGTAAAACTTAACAATTTTCAAAATGCCTGAGGGGCCACACGACTAGAAATATACCTTTTTTTGGCTCAATAGAAATGTGCCGCAAAAGTTTTTGCGGAAAATTTTGTGACATTTTTTAAAGCCGACGGTAGCCAATGTCGCAATTGAATGTGGCACTTTTACAAATGCCTAAAATCAAATACCGCAAAAAAGAAAATCAATTTTTTTATTATCACAAAACTTCTTGTGGCACTTCGTATGGTGCCACTATTATTTCTTGTTGCATAAGGGAAAAAAAAAAGTTTGATAAAACGATATTCAAAACAACACAAACAGTATTAAACATATTAAAAGGAATTTTCTTTGTAAAAGTTTACCAGAAAAATCATGAATCGTAATATAAAATCACCCTCCAATCTAATATGAATATCCAATTAATAAACATTTCATGGTTGAAATGAATGTTTTATATCTACATAAATATACTAAGTTCTAAAAATCATATTCAATGTTGTTTTTCTATGCTTATGATCTGTAATACCCCTTAACAGGATGTCATAGTTAACTTTCTTTATATAACATAGAGACGGAAAAAAATAATAATGATTTTACGTTAAGCATATATGTACGTTAAGATTTAAAGCATAGATCAATTAGAAGTTGGAATATATATATATATATTTTAGAGTGAATTAAAAAACGCAAATGCCAAATTTGAGGAACTAAAACTTGAAAACATCAAGCTTATAAATCTTGAGATGATGGAAAGATATCTTGAAAGAATTTAAACATTCTGTAAAATCTAGTCAACTTAATGGAATTAAATTTAAAATCTAAATAACATCATATCAAAATACTAAATTAAAAAAAAAAAACTTTAGCAAAAAAATAAGAGTTCTCTCATATAGAAAAGTCCAACAACCCACTCTGCCATCATGCACACATCCAAGCCATCATGCACACATCCAAGCCGATCATCCACTAAACCCATGTCTTGCCTTTACCATTATTTGTAATATGCAAAAACTCTAATAAACGAATACTTAATAAGTACATTCATTCACTCAAAACATTTTATCATTAGTACAAATATTAATTATCATATGTAATTTGGTAATAGGAAAACAATCTAGCACTCATAAAAATCTTATCCATCATCTTTGTCATCATCATTATCTTTTCTACATCATTTGGACTCTAGGCAATATACTAATATGTGCAACCACGATGAAAGTGAAATAGCTAGATTCAACATCCACCGAGACAACCATCTCAGACCTCATCCCATCACCATCCTCTGGGACAACCTCACTACCCTATGTAAATAAGGTCTGTTTTTAGGTACATGTCTCCTAATATCTTTATTATATAAAAAAAACCATATTATTTTTTTTTATAAAAAAATGTATGAATTAAAAACATCATCTTCTTACATTGCCTACTTTAATAAAAATCTTATCAAAAATAAACCTCATAAAAGAACATTCGTAATCAAAATATTATGCAATTTAAAATCACTTAAAATCCATCTAGAATTTTGAACAAATATGTTGCAGGGAGTGATATTCTTACCTCAATGAACAAACCCATAAAATTCATTCTTTTGGTGATGTGACACTTTTGGACCTTGATACTCTTGCTCTTAACCAAAATCATGTTATAAAACCATGTTATTAATATTCGATATTTAGTAAAAAAAAAAAATATTAGAAATCCTAAATATCATAAAAACCCTAATTTTTCAATTCTCCATAAACCTTAGAATTCCAATATCATAAAATTAACTTCAACAATTTGAAATCATATCTTCCACCTTAATTCATCACTTTATATTATCAATTTCATTACCCAAAACAATAATTTATTAATCTCTCAATTTTAACAAAACTTTAAAATTCAAAATCCCAAAACCAATAAATAAAACACCATTACCTTGAATTTCCAATGAAGTTAGGCCTAAAAGTCTTCAAGAGAATTGATTCCTTAAGGTTTGGGTAATGGAATTTGAAGAAAATTAATTTTCTAAGGGGAGGAAGAAGAAGGTGGTTTAAGAGAAGTGCAGAGATTTTTGAGATAAAATAAGTATAATGAATCTAAATTTATGTTTTTGGCTTTTAAATAGTTAATCATAAATATCCAAGGGCTAAGATTAAAAGTTAAATAATGATTTAAGAGTCTAAAATAGACTGAGATGACCTATTAAGTTAGCCCCTTCAAAAATCTTAATTTTTTTTGGGTTTGCGGCTGGGCGTTGTGGAGTGGCCAGATATGGCTGCATGGGCTCACGGCCGCACTGCAGCATGCCTGTGTGTGCTACAACCTGTTACTAGGGCATACCTTTTTTTTTTTTTTTTTTTTTTTGTTTTGCCATCCGACCCTTCTATAGTATTTTAACAATAACTCTTTATTTTGATGTCGGAATTTGAGGATTCAAGTGGCGTTGAAAAGTTAACGAAAAGATCTACAATTTTTTTTAGGACTTTTTGTATAATTTGAATGTTTTCCTAATCAATATTGTGGTTGAAAATAGAACCACATCCTTAATGTAAAAATTCTTACTAGATAACTTTTTAAACATAAACTTCGCGAGCGTATCAAAGTCTTAGTGTTATCATCTGTTGAACACTTAATCTAATGTCTAATCGTTAATTCTAACCTATACTTTATTATAATTAAATCCCTTGCTATATTAAATTTGCTATGAAATTATTGGGTATTACATATTTTCATTTATAGCTTGAAACATATGCTTTGTAGTTCATAATGCCTCTCTTTAGGCTTTGCCTTGTGTTTATTTCCATTATTTGTTAGGGTTGGCTTGTTTGCTTGAAAAAAAGATATCCCAAAATTTTTCTTCTTTTCTCTAGTTAAATATTTATGTAAGTCTTTTAATTAGAATATCCCATTAATAGGTAATTGAAAACTTATCAAAAATTTATAATCTTTAAAGATAGTGAAATGGTATCCTGTTGTGGTGCTCGAGAAGTAGGTGAATTACTAAACCCCATAAAATCTGGTGTGTTCATTCCTCTATTCTTTATTTTAGCATTTTGATATTTGTATTGTATTCAATTATAATATTTATTGAGTTTATTTATTGCATATATTATAGTGTAATTTATATGATATTATTCACTATATGATACTATTTATGTGTACAGCATTATTCATTTGTATTGTACTGTTCAAGTGTATGTTACTATTAATTTGTATGGTACTGTTCCCATGTATATTACTATTCATCAGTATGATATTGTTCACTTATACATTACTATTCATTTGTATGGTACTGTTCATTGTAAAGTTGTTTTATAAAGGAAATTATCCAGTTTTCCAACAAGTGGTTTCAGAGCCAACAGGCTTGTTGTATTTGTTTATAATTGAATACATTAGTTTGTTTCAAAATGTCGATGGAAGTTTCAACAATGAGGAATGCAAACATAGCCATTACATCAACCTTCTTGTTTGTACTAACGATGCTCTGTTTCAACAAGGTCTAGACATAGCAATTGAAGAAATGAAGCTAGATGATGTAGGTGAGAAGGATTGAAAGACCATTAACTATTTGGCATATGGAACAATTCAGTCGTGCCTTTCCCTAGAGCAGAAGTATGCTTTTAAGAATGAGACTTCAACATACAAGTTATGGAAGGCATTGGAGGACAAATTCTTGAAGAAGAATAGTTAGAACTAGCTCCATATGAAGAAAAAATTGTTTCACTTCGATTACTGACTAGGTACCTCTATGAATGACCACATTACTACTTTCAATTAATTGGTAACAGATTTGTTTAATTTAGATGAAACTTTCAAAGATGAAGATTTGGCTTTAATGTTGTTAGCATCCCTTTTTGATGAATTTGAATACCTTGAGACTACTTTATTTCATGGGAAGGATAAAATATCTCTTGATGAAGTTTGTATTGGTTTGTGTAGTTATGAATTAAGAAAAAAAAGATAAGAAAGAAAGCAAAAACATTGCAGTAGAAGCAATGGTAGCAAGAGGTTGTTCACAAAGCCAAAAACTACGAAAAAGAGGGAGATTGTGATCGAAAGCCAGACTTAGTAAAGATGAGTATGCTTTCTATCATGAGAAAGGACAATAGAAGAAAGATTGGCCCAAGCTAAAGAAGAAGGAAAAAGCTATCCCAAATGCAAATGTAGCTGAATACAACAGCGATACAGAACTGTTGTTGGTTGTTTTGCCTTCAGTAATCCATTCAGATGAATGGATATTGGACTTGGGTTGTACTTATCATATGTTTCCAAATCAAGAGTGGTTCTTTGATCTTGAAAAATTAAATGGAGGATTTGTTTACATGGGCAATGAGAACACTTGCAAAATAGCCAGGATAGGTTCAATCCAATTAAAGAACCATGATGGATCAACCAAGATTTTGACAGAAGTTCAGCATGTACTGAGTTTAAAGAAGAACCTCATCTCGTTAGGAGCCTTGGAGTCCAAAGGCTTAGTTGTGAAAATAAATGATGGAGTACTAAAGGTTATGTTAGGCGCGCTTATGGTAATGAAAGGCATTAGAAGAAATAACCTGTATTACTATCAAGGTAGCACGATTATTGGGACAGCAGCAGCAACTTCCAAAGGTGATAAAGAGTCAGACGCGACCAAGTTGTGGCATATATGTTTGGGATGCTGGTAAAGAATCCTTGCAAATTCTGACATAATAGGGATTGTTGAAAGGTGCAAAGGCTTGCAAGTTTAAATTCTGCGACCATTGTGTTCTTGGAAAGTAGAAGATGGTGAAATTTGGCATCACTATCCATAATATGAAAGATATTTTGGATTATGTTCACTCGTATGTATGGGGACCTTCCAAGACACCTTCGTTGGGAGGAAAACACTATTTTATAACTTTTGTTGATGGTTATTCTAGAAGAGTTTGGGTGTATAGTATGAAAACAAAGGATAAAGTGCTTGGAGTTTTCCTTAAGTGGAAAAATATGGTAAAAAACTAGATGGGCAAGAAGATCAAGCGGCTCAGAATAGACAATGACAGAGAATACAAGAGTGATCCATTTTTCGATGTTTGCAATGAGCATGGTATTATCTGACACTTCACAGTTAGAGATACATCGCAACAGAATGGGGTGTCAGAGTGCATGAACCAAAAATTGGTGGAAAAACTTCAATGTATGTTGTCCAATGCTAGGTTGGGTAGATAATTTTGGGCTGAGGTTTTGGCATATGCGCATCATCTCATTAATCATTTACCATTATCAGCCGTTGGTGGTAAAACACCTTTGGAGGTATGGTCTGGAAGACCTGCAATTAATTGTGATTCCTTATATGTATTTGGTTCCATTGCATATCATCATGTTAAGGAATTGAAGTTGGATCCAAGGGCTAAAAAGGCTTTATTTATGGGAATCATTTCTAAAATAAAGGGATTTCACCTCTGGTGTCCAGAAACAAAGAAAGCTATCTTCAGTAGAGATGTGAACTTTGATGAGTCTCTTATGTTGAAAAAGATAACAAATGAAGTTTTTCAGACCAGTAGCACTTTGCAGGAGGAAGAGAGTACTTCGAAACAGGTGAAGTTTGAGCAGATGACAGTTAGCTCAACAAAAAATGCAGAATTTGTAGGTGATTCTCCAACAGTAGAAGATGAATCAAAGACAGCAAAGGTTCTAACCCCTGAACAACAACAACAGTTGGACTTAATTGCAACAAGACGGCCAAGACAGGAAATTCACAGACCTATTCGTTTTATTGATATAGTGGCTTATGCACTTCCAGTTATGGATAAAGACGTGCCTTCCAACTTTCAAGAAGCATCCCGAAGTTCACAGAGTGATAAGTGGAAGAAAGCCATGGATGAAGAAATACAATCTCTTCAAAAGAACAAGAGCTAGAAGTTGGCACAATTACCTAAGGGAAAGAAGGCAATTGGGTGCAAATGGGTATATACGAAGAAAGAAGGATTTCTTAACAAGAATGATGTTTATTATAAGGCAAGATTGGTGGTTAATGGCTACGCTTAGAAGGAGGGAATTGACTACAATGAGGTATTTTCTTTAGTTGTGAAGGATTCCTCTGTTAGAATTTTGTTGGCCTTGGTAGCACAGTTGAATCTGGAGCTAGCTCAACTAGATGTGAAGACCGTGTTCTTACAAGGTGATTTGGAGGAGGAAATTTATATGACTCAACTAGAAAGATTCAAGATTGTTGGTAAAGAAAATTAGGTTTGGAAGTTGAACAAATCACTCTATGGATTAAAGTAGTCCTCGAGGTAGTGGTATAAGCGGTTTGATAGCTTTATGAGAAGGCATAAGTACACTAAAAGTAAGTGCGATCACTGTATGTATTTGTAAAAACTACAAGATAGATATTTCATTTATCTATTCTTGTACGTTGATGATATACTGATTGCATCAAAGAGCCAAGCAAAGATAAATAAGTTGAAAGCTTGGTTGAATCAAGAGTTCGGGATGAAGGATCTAGGTGAAACCAAGAAGATTCTTAGGATGGTGATAAGCAGAGACAAAGTTAAGGGCAAGCTTTCCTTAACACAAAAGTAAAATCTGAAAAAAGTATTATAGTGTTTTGGTATAGGATAATTCAAAACTTGTGAGTACCCCACTTGCTCCACATCTGAAGCTTTGCGCGTAGATGTCTCCCAAGAGTAATGAAGAGTGAGAATATATGGCTGAAGTCCCATATGCTAATGCAGTGGATAACTTAATGTATGCAATGGTGTGTATAAGGCTTGACATTTCATAGGCAGTTGGAGTAGTGAGTAGGTACATGCATGATCCTAGAAAAGTAAATTGGCAAGCTGTGAAGAGAATTCTACGGTATACTGAACACCATAGATGTTGGTTTGGTATTTGAGCGGAATTTTGATATTGTTCAACTTATAGTTGGATATTGTGGTTCTGATTATGCAAGTGATTTAGACAAGCGTCGATCAACTATTAACTATTTATTCGCTTTAGCTAAGACACCAGTTAGTTGGAAGTCTACTTTGCAATCAATGGTTGCTTTGTCTACAACAAAGGTAGAGTACATGGCAGTAACAGAGGCTGTTAAGGAAGCAATTTGGCTTTAAATATGCTTGAAGACTTGGGAATTGGTTAGAAGCACATCATAGTACGTTGTGATAGTCATAGTGTCATTTGCTTAGCAAAGAATTAAGTTTTTCATGCAAGAACAAAACACATCGATGTTCGGTATCACTTTGTGCAGGAGATTTTCGAGAAAGGTAATATACTTCTCCAGAAGATTCAAATTAAAGAGAATCCTACAGATATGATGACTAAGGTGATAATAGTTGTCAAGTTCAAGTACTATTTGGATTTGATTAATATCCTACAAGTTTGAACGCCTTCGGGTGTATGACACCAATGGGTGCATTTGGAAGCACTACTGCAGATGACTTCATTAATTTGAAGATACAAGGAATCAAGAAGCTGAGTAGGACCAACAAACTCACTAAGGTAGAGATTGTTAGGATTGACTTGTTTGCTTGAAAAAAAAATCCCAAAATTTCTCTTCTTCTTCTAGTTAAATATTTGTGAAGGTCCTTTAATTAGAATATCCCATTAGTGGGTAATTGAAAAATTACTGAAAATTTGTAATTTTTGAAGATAGTGAAGTGGTCTCTTGCTGTGGTACTCGAGGAATAGACAAATTGCTGAATCTTATAAAATCTGGTACGTTCGTTTCTTTATTTTTTATTTTAACATTTCAACATTTGTTTTGTATTCAATTACAATATTTATCAGATTTATTTATTGCATACAGTATAGTATAGTTTGTACAATACTGTTTACTATATGATACTATTCACATATATGGTATTATTTATTTTGTACAGGTGCTCTTCAAGTGTACATTACTATTCGTTTATTGATAGTATTCATTTATATGATACTATTCATGTGTGTGTTACTATTTATTTGTATAGTATTGTTCATTATAAAGTTGTTTTGTAAGGAAAATTATTTGGTTTCCTAACATTATTCACCAATAGGAAATCACGAAATAATAAGAAATTACTAAACTTCATTGGTATACTTTTCCCCCAACAATAAGCATCCATATTATTCAAATTTACCTTTAAAGAAAGAATTACGTGGCGCAAGGACGAAGGGATATCGATGGTTTGATTCGATGCTATGTCTTGTGTATGGGACGACCCCAACTCCTACACACATTTCAAAAGTTCCAAGTTTGATATAAAACAAGAACTAATGAATCACTAAAAGTTAAAGCCCATTACAACTTCAGAAGCACGTACCTTTGAAGGAATTGAAGGAGCTATGCTTGATGCGCTAGAAGGGTAAATTTCCAAATGATGACGCATCATCTCAACCTTTGGCTCCATTTGGGCAAACCGGTCTTAATGCTAAAAATTCTGGCAAAAAATCGCTAAAGGTCATATACTTAAGCAGTAAAAGTACAGAAACATACATTACAGAATAACGGGTAGTATCAAATTTATGGGAGAGAGAAATTAATATAATTTTCTAATGCAAAACTATCTGCAATTTATCAAAGCATGAATTATAATTTTTTATATTTGACGTGTAGGTCAATTGATTGGAAAAGAAAAAATAAACGTTAAAACTTATCTTAATTTCTTGTTGTTCTCGGGACTTTTTTTTTTTTTTTTTCAGTTAGAAGCTAGCTAGGTTGAAATTCTTAAAAGCCAAAATTTACATAACCATAATTTTATTGAGGAAATAGCACCTTAATTAATCCACTAATTAATTACAAGTAAACCTATCTGCAAGTTTTTAATTAAAAAGTTGTAAATACGGCATGATATGTGATATCGCAAACGAAACATTATATATATATTTAGAGATACATTTAGAGAGAACACTTTTTCCCTATGTTGTTTTTAAGGAAAGAAACATGCCGCCATGCTAGGACCATTTTTGGATCGCTTTGTTTTGGTGAATTTTGCAGCTCTTTTAATGAGTTCGGTTGATGGCCCAATATGAAGTTTTTATCTTTATGACATGAATCCTATGATTTATTATTTGGAGACCAACTCTTACAACAAAATATGAAGACAAACTTTTAATAATCCCACACAATCACTCACCTTGAAGGTTGTTTCCCAGCTTAAGGATTGCGTGGTAGTTATGAAAAATTTTCACGTCATTTGGTGTAAAATTTTAGTTGTTACTATTTACGGTTATTTTTGTTAATTTATAGTTTTTGAGTTGCAGTTGTAGGATGGTTTGCTATTCGGAATTGTATTTCTTTGTTTCCATTTGTTTTCACTTTACACGAGTGAAAACTAGAAACAGAGATTGGAGCCCATGCGGAAAACCGACCGAAGATTTTATTCTAACTTTGTAAAACAATCAAAGCAAATGGCTTTTTCAATGTATGTAAATATAATCTAATTATAATATCACATCTCACTCCATCCCAAATTAAAAATTAAAGAGCTTGAATGTTAAAAAACAAAACAAAACAAAACAAAACAAATAGCTTTTATGGTGAAACACATCCGTCAATAATATTTGCATTGAATATCAAAAACCACGTCTGTCTTTCCCTCTCTCTCTCTCCTTTATTTATTTTTCCTAAAAAACAGAGGATCACCTCTCTATATATATATATATAGAGAGAGAGAGAGAGATGGTGCAGGTTTATTATTCACATTTATTAAAAAAATGATAACACTCTCGATGTATAATTAAGAATTCCTACTCAAATCTCTCATTTTCAATGTTAAGATAACCCAACGGAGTAGAAATAACCTATTAATTATCAAAGAAGGCAATCAATATGTTAATCTCATTAAAATAATGATAATTCAAGTATGTAGATGCATTTTTAAATTTGTCAGTACATTTAATACCAATAATTTTTTTGGGATTTATAACTAAATGACATTTTTTTAAACAAGTATTTAAAAAAAAAGCCCCAATTTTTAAAAATTAATTAAAAGGCCTTAGTTTTTTAAAAATGAGTTAGAAGACTTTTTTTTGTGTGTCATAGAATGTTTAATTAATTTTGTAAATGGTCAATTACTGATTAACTATATAGTATAGTTAATCACTAATTGAATAATGGTCAATTATTGATTGACTCTCAGTCAATTATTAATTGACTCTTAGTGAATTACTGATTGACCATAATCAAAGCGACTCTCTCTTCTCTATCATTCTCTTTTCTCTCTCTCTCTTTCTTCTTTTGCTTTCTCACTCTCTCTCCTAGTGCTTTCTCTTTCTCCTTTATTGCTCTCTCTCTCTCTCTCAAGTAGACCCGTCATCATTATCGTTCGTGATTTTGTGATCTCCATTCATAACCTAGGATCAAGACTTTAGCAATGAGATCGCGATGGTGGTTTCGGACAGCTATAGCTTGTCATGTGGATGAGAGTCCGACGAATCCTTCGACTAGTAGTGTGGCTATATAGGGATTTTTGGCCATCTTTTTTTCCTATCGATGATGTTCTACGCATAACACCTTTGACTTCGATCTATCCATGATTGCGATTCTCTCGTGATGTTAATCATAATTCCCCATAATTGCACCTATCTCCTTATGATAGCAACTTCTTCCAGCATGAGGTTCGCGAGCTCTGATTGTGGCGGCCCGCCCTGCTGTAGAGGCTCTACAGTGCTATTACAGTCAACTCTGTAGTTAACCGCAATAGTCTGTAGGTCTCTAGGGTCGTCAGCAATCATGCTGAACTGAAAACTTGCTTGCTAATTTTGCGGAATAAAATTTTTTTTCTTTAAATTCATAAACTGTTCGAGAATATGATAAGGAAATCATGTTAACAAAATAACATGCACATGAATCATGATTCCCCTATCACATAATCTTAACTTGAAATCTTGTTCTTTTTTGAAATTACATTTCAAAACTGTACAGCGGAAGATTTAAAGGTGACCACAATCCCTCGCCCAATCCTCCCTGGCATGCATCTACCCTATTCGTCGTCTACCATATACTACTAGTGAATAGGTCTCTTAACTGCAACATGTGAATAAACTGATGAGCTATGGGCTCAGTAAATTCAAACATAAAAACATGAAACATGACATGCTGTACTGCTGTGCTCATGTATGAAACTGGACTCCGTAAACATGCTCATGGCTGAAAAGTTAGTCTTAGGATATTATCTCATATTTAGTTCCGATTTTGGGCCCCTGATTGGTCGTACCGACATGTTAGCGCAACTAGGAGCGGTACTTTAGTGCTGACCTCCTCAGTCTTAACTGAAGCTAAACATGAAAACCTCCCCGTGGGTCGAGAGACCAATACGCCAATAACTGGTTTAATTACCATCTTGCTGATGTTCCAACGGGGTAGCATACTGATTGCCCCCACAGTCGGAACCTGTTACATGATTTACTGTGGTGTGAGTTATATTAACACACTAGGGTGCCTTGTGCACCTACCTATTTTCATGTTCTGGTACCTGTTTGACATGTGTACTGAAATATGTAACTCTACATGCATGACATGAACTGCTATGAACTGACATAGATATCGTGATGCAGACAATCAATGTCTAACATACACGTCATACAACATACATAACATCATAATATAACAAGCTTGTCCACGTTACAGTCAGGACAATACTTGAACTTACAGAAAATCCGCTAGCGTGAGCCTCTGCTGCTCTGGGACTGCTGTATCGAGGTCTCTGACTCGAACTCCTATAAAAGGAATAATCACTGATTATTTCCAATATTCATCTTATACTGTAAACATGGCAAAACATGAAATTTTACATTTCCAGACTCTTTTTTTTTTTTTTTACTCTTTGGCTTCGGACACGCCCTCCTACACGGCCGTGTCTCTGCCCGTGTACCTCTCTGGACTTATATGCCTGGCCGTGTACTTCGTGGAACATGGCCGTGTATACTTACACGGGTGGATACATGGCCGTGTACTCCTCTGGACTCTTACACGGTTACTTACAGCGCCGTGTTTCTGGCGGTGTTTTCCTGCTGTCTAACATGGTCTGCTACACGCCTCCCTTTGACCGTGTGCCCCTTGACACGGCCCGATACACGGCCGTGTTCTTGGCCATGTACCTCTCGGGTCTGATTTTTCTTGCAACACGGTCGTGTATATGGGCATGTTCAGGGCCGTGTACTTAACACGCCCTTGTACACGCCCGTGTTCATACCAGAATCAAGATTCTAGGTCCGAACTGCTCTGCTTTGATTTTCTAAGGCTTTTATGGCCTTTGTTCTACTTCTTACACTTGAAATCGATCTCCATAAGATTGTTTCGAGGTATCTACTACATTTCTACTATCACAAATCCATGATTTCATAAGCAAAAATTCCACATTTTGCTTATTTACACCTCTTGACTCAACTTTTGAAAAATGTGCATTTCCTTAAAGAAAACTCACTAAACTTGGTTTTCTAAACCATCCACTCATGGATTCATGTTTGAAAACATCTAGACTCGAACCATGTTTCGATTTTAACCGAAAACCTCAACATGATTCACTCACATTCCCTTTTTTTCACTTAAAATCCCAAATTTTCCCTCCGAAAAAGCAAGAGAAAAACGAGGGTATACCTTGCTTGAATCTTGAGATTTTCTTGCTGCTGATCCTTGACTGAATCTCGATCGATCTGTTGCTTGAACAAGAAAATTTGAACTTGTTTGGATTTCCTTTTTCTTCTCTCTCTTTTTCTTGGTCACTTTCTCTCTTTCTTTCTTTCTCTTTCTTTCTCTCTCGTCTGCCTCTCTTTGCAGCTAAGGCAAAAGTGAATTAATTCACTTTGGCTGGTAGAGGTCTCTCCCTCACGTGCCTCTCCCTCTCTCATTTTCTTTCATTTTTTTTTTTTGAAAAAGATAGGCTTTGTTTGGCAATTTCTTGGCCATTGATCAATGTGGCTCACTTGTGTGCCATTGATCTCTTAATATATATTTTCCACATATTTTTCTATTAAATTTTAAAACATCTTAATTTGAATTAATGTTTAGCTTTTAACTATTTTCATTAATTCATTGTCAAATTTTGATTAAAACTCAATTAATCAAAATTTTCCTCTGCTCTGTATTCTGTAACGTATCTCACTATAAATGTACATTTATTTACATATTTTGTACAAAATTTTTCGAGAGTATAGATTTCTCGGTTATCACATTCACCCCTCCTTATAAGATTTTCATCCTCGAAAATTTAGAACAAGTGAGGGTATGAAAGTCTCATCTCATCTTCTCTTTCCCACGTAGCTTCTTCAATATTGTGATTCTCCACAATACCTTGACTAGTGGGATGGTCTTATTTCTCAGCACCTTTTCTTCTCTAGCCAGTATCTGAACAGGCTGTTCTTCATAAGTCAAATCCTCTTGGACTTGGACTGGTTCATGTCATAGCACATGAGATGGATCTAACATGTACTTTCTGAGCATGGAGACATAGAATACACTATGCACTGCTGATAGCTCAGGAGGTAATGCCAACTTGTAGGCAACCTTCCCAACGCGTTTGATAATCTCATAAGGTCCAATATACCTTGGACTCAGTTTTCCCTTCTTACCAAAACGCATGATCCCCTTCATGGGTGACACTTTCAGAAAAACAAAGTCCCCTTCCTTGAATTCTAGAGATCTCCGTCTTCTGTCTACATAACTCTTCTGTCTGCTCTGAGCACTCTTCATTCTTTGCTAGATCTTGGCAACTGCATCGCAAGTTTCCTGCATGAAATCTGTTTTATGCAGTTGTTTTTCCTTCAGATCATACCAGTGGATGGGTGATCTGCACTTTCTTCCATACAGGGCTTCATACGGTGCCATCTTGATGGAAGCTTGATAACTGTTGTTGTATGAGAATTCCACTAGTGGTAGCTTCTCATTCTAAGCTCCTGAAAAATCCATAACACATGCTCGGAACATATCCTCCAAAGTCTGGATAGTCCGTTTTGATTGTCCGTCTGTCTGAGGATGGAAGGCTGTACTGAACCTCAGTTCTGTGCTCATGGCTCTTTGCACACACTCCCAAAAGTTTGAAATGAATCGTGCATCTCTGTCAGATACTATAGACTTTGGAACTCCATGTAACCTAACAACATGATCTACATACAGATGTGCCAGCTTCTCCAATGAGTAAGTGATCTTTATTGGTATGAATCTGGCTATCTTTGTCAATCTGTCCACGATTACCCAAATGGCATCGCGTCTTCCTCTTGTTTTGGGTAGTCATACCACAAAATCTATGGTAACATTTTCCCATTTCCATTCTGGAATCTCTAGAGGTTCTAACTTTCTTCCAGGATGCTGATGCTCAGCCTTTACTCTCTGACAAGTAAGGTACTTACTCACAAATCTTGCAATGTCTCCTTTCATCCCTTTCCACCAAAACTGTAGTTTCAAGTCTTGGTACATCTTGGTGGCTCCAAGATGGACTGAATATGGCGTCTCATGAGCTTCTGACATGATTCGCCTTCGAAGCTCTTCATCTGCTGGCACATGAATTCTTCCCTGATACATGATTAATCCATCTGTGGACATCTCTTCTTGGGAGTCTGTCAGACTTGAATCTTGCTTCTGAGCTTCCTTGATATCATTAAATAATGATGACTTCAGCTGTAGTGCTGACAATTTTCCTGATATCAGTTCTAACTCGAGCGAATGAATCTCTTGCTACAATGGTCTTCATAACCTGTCAATATGCAACTACTGCGGAACTATCGCTTTTTTGCTTAAAGCATCTGCTACTCGGTTGGCTTTACCTAAATGATAAAGGATCTCACAGTCATAATCCTTCACCAACTCCAACCATCTTCTTTGTCTCATGTTCAACTCCTTCTGTGTGAAGAAGTATTTTAAACTTTGATGATCCGTGTAAATCTGGCACTGTGCTCCATACAGATAGTGTCATCAAATTTTAAGTACGAACACTACTGCAGCAAGTTCTAGATCGTGGGTGGGGTAATTCTTCTCATGCTCTTTTAATTGACGTGAAGCATAGGCAATTACTTTGCCTTCTTGCATCAATACTGCACCCAAACCTACTTTTGAGGTATCGTTATAAATTTCATACTTCTCCCCTTCAGTAGGGAGTGTGAGGATCGGCGCGCTTGTCAGCCGTCTCTTCAGCTCTTGAAAGCTTCTTTCATACTCATCTGTCCATAGATAATTCTTTTCCTTGCGTGTGAGGGTGGTAAGAGGTGCTGCCAATCTTGCAAATCCCTCCACGAATCTCCTGTAATAACCAGCTAACCCTAAGAAACTACGTATCTCTGTCACGCTCTTAAGTGCAGGCCATTTGTTGATTGCTTCCACTTTGATTGGATCCACTGCGATTCCCTCCTTGGATACTACATGTCCGAGGAAATGCACTCTGTCTTGCCAAAACTCACAGTTTGAAAATTTGGCATAGAGTTGATGCTCTCTCAGCTTTTGAAAAACAACTTTCAACTGGGCTTCATGCTCTGCGTGAGTCTTTGAATATACAAGGATGTCATCGATGAACACAATGACAAACTTGTCAAGATACTCCTTAAAGACTCTGTTCATCAGGTCCATGAAAGCGGCTGGCGTGTTCGTTAACCCAAACGGCATTACTAGGAACTCATAATGCCTATAACGGGTTCTGAAAGCTATCTTGGGAATGTCATCTTCCTTGATTCTTAGCTGATGATATCCTGATCTAAAATCAATCTTTGAGAACACTACTGTACTCTTGAGTTGATCGAACAAGTCATCAATCCTAGGTAATGGGTACCTATTCTTGACTGTAACCTTGTTCAATTCTCTGTAATTTATGCACATGCAGAACGTCCCGTCTTTCTTTTTGACAAATAGTACGGGAGCACCCCATGGGGCATAGCTCGGTCTGATGAATCCCCTGTCAAGCAGATCCTTCAACTGCACTTGTAACTCTTTCAACTCCACTAGTGTCATGCGGTACGACGCCTTGGAGATTGGTGCTGTTCCAGGTAGGAGCTCTATCTCAAACGAGATTTCCCGTTCTGGAGGTAGTCCTGGTAGTTCCTCAGGAAAGACCTCGAGAAATTCTCTGACAACAGAAATATCTTCTGGCTGTAACTTCTTCTCTTCTACTGTATCTGTCACATAAGCTAAATACCCAGTACAACCACTGGCTATTAGCTTCTTGGCTTTCATTGAACTGATCATCATCTTGCTTGATCTTCTCGAAGAATCGACATATTCAAAGCATTCTTCATCTTCTGGCTTGAACACTATTCTTCTGTTTCTACAATCTATCGTAGCTTGATATTTTCTGAGGAAATCCATTCTCAAGATTACATCATAGTCTACGATCTTCATCATGATCAACTTTGTATACAGCTCTCTATTTGCCACGATTACTGGTACATAAGGTAACCAGTACTCTGACAACATGATTTCTCCTGATGGGAGAGCAGTTCTAAAAGTTCTTCCTATGTGATCTCTACGGTATTCTAACTTATTAGCAAATGCATATGATATGAAAGAATGGGTGGCCCCAGAGTCAAATAGAACAGATGCCAAGTGGTTAGCGACAGAAATCTGACCTGTCACCACGTTGGACGTCCCTACCTCTGCTTCCTCTCTGGTGTAGGCCATCACCCTAGCATCTGCCTGTGGAGCTCTTTCTTGCACTACTGGATGCACTTCTGATGGACTTTCATAGCTCAGTCTGAGTGCATGAACTTGGGATTGCTGCGGACGTGAAGAGTTTGCTCCTGATACTGATACTGACTGGCGGTTCATGGGGTAATTCTTGATGAAATGGCCCTCTCTTCCACACTGAAAACAGGCAGTCATGCCAGCTTTGCACTGACCCACATGTTTCCTCCCACAGTTTGGACAGGTGGAGTTACTTGGAACTGTAGTGGTGTTAGTCCTCCTTGACTGACTTCTGTTGTCCTGACTCTGAGTTCCCTGAAAATTCCCCTTTCTCTTCTGTTGGGACTGAGGGCCTGGATGACTGGACTGCTCTGGTCTTGTACTCTAACTGCCTTTGTTGGGTTATCCAGGTTGGGAGGCCTTAACCAAGATCTTTTTTTTCTTCCTGGCTTCCCAGACCTTTTCTCTCTCTTCTTTCTGTCGGGCTAGGTGATACTCTGCCCTCAAAGCACGACTAACACAGTCGGCTACTGAAATTGGTGGGATTGGACCGACATCAATCAAGGTCGAAATCTCAGGCCTAAACATGCCTATCATCTTCTATATCTTCTCCCTTTCTGTTGGCACTATATACGGATATAGGCGGGAGAGCTGATCAAATCTTTTGCAAACCTCACTGACTGACATGTCCCCCTACTGTAACTCTGAGAATTCTTTCTGCTAGGATCGGAGTGATGCAGGATCATAGTATTTTTGGTTGAACTCCTCCAGAAACTCTGCCCATGACATTGTGGTCACGTCCCTCCTCATGCGGATTGTGTCCCACCAAAATCTTGCGTCCCTCCTCAGAACAAAGGATGCGCACAAGACTTTCTCTGCGTCTGTGAGTCTCATAAACTCCATAATCATCTGTATTGAGGAAAGCCAATCCTCTGCTTCTAGAGGATTTGTTGAACCCTCAAATTCTGGAGGCCTCATCTTCTGAAATCTCTCGTATAGAGGCTCTGGGTTCACCCTGACCGGTGGTTCCTGAACCACTTCTGGTGCCGCTGGTGGCACTACCTGTTCTACCTCTGCTGCTGGTTGTGCAGGAGTCCCTACTGATCCCTACCCCTGTTTTAACTGTTCTAGTCTCTGTCTCAACTCTGCATTTTCTCTCATTTGGTTTTCTAGAAGAGCTTGCATCTCTTCTAATCGTTGAGTTAGAGATGGGCGTCCCCTTCTCCTTCTTTGGCCTTGGCCTTGGTTTTCCATCGTGCTACTTTTTATCCTATAATCACACGATGAACTTGTGTTAGATCCTGTATAAAAAGGATCCACATGATTTCTTGCAATTTCATATTATCACATACTTACTACAAAGTATAGGTCTCTACAGACCTTTACTTTCATGCATAACTAGCTACTAATCTTAACATAAACTGAACTTACTTGGATCAGCAAACAGAACATGTACGGAGTTAGGCGGGATATGGTCTACCAACTTTCCTGATAATACCAACTGCGACTACAATAAGTATTCTAAACTAAACCTATTTCAAAACTTGGGCTCTGATACTAAATGTGGCTACGTTTGGTATCCTAAACTGAATCCATTATAAAAACCTTCTCTCTGATACCACCTGTGGCAGCCCGCCCTGCTGTAGAGGCTCTACAGTGCTATTACAGTCAACTCTGTAGTTAACCGCAATAGTCTGTAGGCCTCTAGGGTCGTCGGCAATCATGCTGAACTGAAAACTTGCTTGCTAATTTTGCAGAATAAAATTTTTTTTCTTTAAATTCATAAACTGTTCGAGAATGTGATAAGGAAATCATGTTAACAAAATAACATACACATGAATCATGATTCCCCTATCACATAATCTTAACTTGAAATCTTGTTCTTTTTTGAAATTACATTTCAAAATTGTACAGCGGAAGATTTAAAGGTGACCACAATCCCTCGCCCAATCCTCCCTGGCATGCATCTACCCTGTTCGTCGTCCACCATATACTACTGGTGAATAGGTCTCTTACCTGCAACATGTGAACAAACTGATGAGCTATGGGCTCAGTAAGTTCAAACATAAAAACATGAAACATGACATGTTGTACTGCTGTGCTCATGCATGAAACTGGACTGTGTAAACATGCTCGTGGCTGAAAAGTTAGTCTTAGGATATTATCTGATATTTAGTTCTGGTTTTGGGCCCCTGATTTGTCGTACCGACATGTTAGCGCAACTGGGAGCGGTACTTTAGTGCTGACCTCCTCAGTCTTAACTGAAGCTAAACATGAAAACCTCCCCGTGGGTTGAGAGGCCGATACACCAATAACTGGTTTAATTACCATCTTGCTGATGTTCCAACGGGGTAGCATACTGATTGCCCCCACAGTCGGAACCTGTTACATGATTTACTGGGGTGTGAGTTATATTAACACACTAGGGTGCCTTGTGCACCTACCTATTTTCGTGTTTTGGTACCTGTCTGATATGTGTACTGAAACATGTAACTCTGCATGTTTGACATGAACTGCTATGAACTGACATAGATATCGTGATGCAGACAATCAATGTCTAACATACACGTCATACAACATACATAACATCATAATATAACAAGCTTGTCCACGTTACAGTCAGAACAATACTTGAACTTACAGAAAATCCGCTAGCGTGAGCCTCTGCTGCTCTGAGACTGCTGTATCGAGGTCTCTGGCTCGAACTCCTATAAAAGGAATAATCACTGATTATTTCCAATATTCATCTTATACTGGAGACATGGCAAAACATGAAATTTTACATTTCCAGACTCTTTTTTTTTTTTTTACTCTTTGGCTTCGGACACGCCCTCCTACACGGCCATGTCTCTGCCCGTGTACCTCTCTGGACTTACATGCCTGGCCGTGTACTTCGTGGAACATGGCTGTGTATACTTACACGGGTGGATACAGGGCCGTGTTACTGGCTGTGTACTCCTCTGGACTCTTACATGGTTACTTACACGGCCGTGTTTCTGGCCGTGTTTTCCTGCTATCTAACATGGTCTGCTACACGCCTCCCTTTGACCGTGTGCCCCTTGACACGGCCGTGTTCTTAGCCGTGTACCTCTCGGGTCTAATTTTTCTAGCAACACGGTCGTGTATATGGGCATGTTCGGGCCGTGTACTGAACACGCCCTTGTACACGCCCGTGTACACGCCCGTGTTCATACCAGAATCAAGATTCTAGGTCCGAACTACTCTGCTCTGATTTTTTAAGGCTTTTATGGCCTTTGGTCTACTTCTTACACTTGAAATCGATCTCCATAAGATCGTTTCAAGATATCTACTATATTTCTACTATCACAAATCCATGATTTCATAAACAAAAATTTCACATTTTGCTCATTTACACCTCTTGACTCAACTTTTGAAAAATCTGCATTTTCTTAAAGAAAACTCACTAAACTTGGTTTTCTAAACCATCCACTCATGGATTCATGTTTGAAAACATCTAGACTCGAACCATGTTTCGATTTTAACCGAAAACCTCAACATGATTCACTCACATTCCCTTTTTTTCACTTAAAACCCCAAATTTTCCCTCCGAAAAAGCAAGAGAAAAACGAGGGTATACCTTGCTTGAATCTTGAGATTTTCTTGCTGCTGATCCTTAACTGAATCTCGATCGATCTGTTGCTTGAATAAGAAAATCCGAACTTGTTTGGATTTCCTTTTTCTTCTCTCTCTTTTTCTCGGTCACTTTCTCTTTTTCTTTCTTTCTTTCTTTCTCTCTCGTCTGCCTCTCTTTGCAGCTAAGGCAAAAGTGAATTAATTCACTTTGGCTGGTAGAGGTCTCTCCCTCACGTGCCTCTCCCTCTCTCATTTTCTTTCTTTTTTTTTTTTGAAAAAGATAGGCTTTGTTTGGCAATTTCTTGGCCATTGATCAATGTGGCTCACTTGTGTGCCATTGATCTCTTAATATGTATTTTCCACATATTTTTCTATTAAATTTTAAAACATCTTAATTTGAATTAATGTTTAGCTTTTAACTATTTTCATTAATTCATTGTCAAATTTTGATTAAAACTCAATTAATCAAAATTTTCCTCTGCTCTGTATTCTGTAACGTGTCTCACTATAAATGTACATTTATTTGCATATTTTGTACAAAATTTTTCGAGAGTATAGATTTCTCGGTTATCACATTCACTCCTCCTTATAAGATTTTCATCCTCGAAAATTTAGAACAAGTGAGGGTATGAAAGTCTCATCTCATTTTCTCTTTCCCACGTAGCTTCTTCAATATTGTGATTCTCCACAATACCTTGACTAGTGGGAATGAGATCCATAGCTGCTGAAGAGAGATAGAAGAGAGAGAGAATTTGGGTGATTTACCCAAAAAAATAAAAAGTTAGGCTATCTACTTTGTTGGATTTATAAAATGGGCCATTGAAATTAATTTTTCACTAAATGGACTTCTTTAACAATTTTTTTAACAAATGACCCAAGTTTTAAAAAATAAATTAAGAGGTCATTTTTCTTAAAATGGTTAATCAATATTTTTAAATGATCAATCATTGAATGATTGATCAAATTATGATGAATCACTGATTAATCATAATAATAAATTACTAGTTTTCTTAATTAATCACTAATTGATCAAATATAAAAAAATGACAAATAGCCGTTTTGCTAAATAAAAAATGTTTGGCTATATATTAGATTAGGTGACTAAAATAGATCACCCAACCTAATTTCTATGTTCTTACTTTATATATATATGGATTGCAAAATTTTACGAAAATAGATGAAATTAAACCAAAGTTTATTTGTCAAATCTATTTACAAAATCCTTCAACTTACGCTAATTTCTATCAACCTACTTAATTTTTTTTTTTCTAATTCACTACAATAAATAGGGTTTTCTTGACAACGAAAAATCATCGTAAGTGTTTTTTTTTTTGTGACGACATGTCGTCGCATATAAGTCGTTGCTAATAACCAGTCCCAAATAGATTTTTTACAGCTATAACACGTTGTTGCAATTATAATAGTGATGATAGTTTTTGCTAAAAAGTCGATTCAACTACGACGTCGGAAGTTTGATTAGGTTGACTTGGCATCCATTTTTCACGACGACAAATTCAAAAAATATTATCATAAATATGTGTAATATAGATGATGTAGCATCAAATATTTATGATGACAATTGAAAAATGTCGTCACTAATATGCATGGTTTTTTATTATTATTTACGACGACATATGTCGTTACAAAAAGATTTTCTATTTTTTATTAATAATTTTTGGTTATTTATTAATTTGTTATTTTTATCAATATATTTCATTGTTATATATTTAAATTCAAAATTAAATATAAATGTGCTAATTATAACAATAAAAATAAATTATAATATTAAAAAAGACAAATGAAAATAAAATATTTCTTTAATGAAAAAAACCAAACATTATAAATTAAGTATAATGTATAAAAGTGTAAAAAAAATCTAGATAGATAATAGCAACTACCAATCTAATTCCCTAAATTAGCAGCATCACTAACATCGTCGTCATCGTCATTGGCAAAATCTAGAAGAGGCGAAGGGCCTGGAGGGACATAAGGCTTAGGACGAGTAATGGGCAGAAACTGGATATTTCAACGCATCTAGGCTATTGATTCCTGTATCATCTTCTAGCTCTCATACAACTGCAAGTTTTGCTCATATTATCTTCGTAAATATTGTTCAATGTGCAGGTCAACATGGGCCGAAGGTGTTTCGTTCGATTGGGAACTAAAGGTTGAAAAAAGCGCCAAAGAGAATTTTTCGTGGGAATCTGCTGCCTACTCCAGTCTTGTGTCTTGTGTATGTACCCAATACATGATCCATAATTCCCTCCTCATAACAAGTGCTAGAAATGTTCCGTCTAACTAGAAACTAGAAAAATGAATAAGAGCCTGAAAGAATCATACGCAGGAGTGCAGGCCTACTCTAATCTTGTGTCTTCTAGTGTACCCAACATATGCTCCATAATTTCATCCTCGTAATAAGAATTAGGTAATTTATTCCCATCCGGGAGTGTAACTTTCAATAGTTTTAATATTGTATCTATGCACTCATTAGGCCACTTATATAGCATCTTTAGGCATATCAGTTTCACTAAGAAATTCAATAATGAATACTTAGTACAGCTCAGAAACAATAGTTAGAGCTCGGATAAGAAATTCTTGAATTCATTATACTGTGTATCTTATATACCTATTTTTGTTTTACCCAATATATCATTATTATCATTAATCCTAACAAGATCATTTAACACTGCAAACATTTTATTAATCGGTTCACTGATAACTGGATCAATACTTGAAACTGATTCAACTTCACCATGAATAATCCATTTAGTATACGCTGTTTCAATGCCAAACTGACGTATTTGGTTCACAAGAGCAACTGATCCTTATTGTCAAAGTTCCCATATTTCCTTTAAACCAGCAACAAAAAAAAAAAAAAAAAAAAAACCAACAACTTAGATTACATTAAAAAAGAAAACTCAGATTAGTTTAAAAAAAAAACTCACAATGAGTTGAAATATGTACAATCATCCCAATCAATATCCACTCTCTCTTCGATATCATTACAACCATTGTACGACGAATTACTGCCACTAGTGAAATGATCAACATGATTTTCACTGAAAACAAGATCTTCATCACCAACATTGGCAAAGAAGATTCTCCCTTGATCATGATCACCAACAACAAAATTATCATGATTATCATCACTTTCGTTCTTTACAAGAGCAATTCTCCCAAACGGATCACCACCTCGATGATTGGGGGCGTCAAACCCTACACCTGTAAACATACTTTGTTTATCTGATTCCTTCCCACTTAAAAGAACTCCATGATCAACCGAAAGTACTGCGGGTGATTGGTCGATCCCACCAAGCAACATAGGATCGGAACGGTTTATATGTGACAATTTTGACGCCATTTCGTTGAGAACCCTAGCTGAGGCAGAAACAGGCTTTGTTTCTCCAACAATTTTAGATCTAGGGCTAACTTCAAAATCAGAAAAACTACTACTAGTGGTAGTACTACTAGTAGGGGTATTAGGACTCGAAGAATAGGAAAAAATTTTAACATTACCAATATTTGTGGCTTTGGCTTGTGATGATTGGGACAGAACTGCCTTGACCACATCAAGAAAATTATGTGTTTTTGAATATTTGAGACAAGTTGTGGCCACCTTGCTGAGAAGGCTAGATGGAGAACTTGGTACCGCTGCTTTGCTGTCTCCGCGGCTGTGCTGGGCCTCAAGTGAGCTGAAGCAACACGATGCTTTGAGCTTGTTAGATGCAGCTAGCTCATTGAGTAGCCGATAAGCAGAAGTGGTGGTGGTAGTGGAACTTGACCCTTTATCCTGAAGATGGGATTCGGGTTTTGGATGATCAATATTGCTCCTAGAAACCATAGCCCGATTTTGATTTGCATCCTCAATTTCGATTGAGCATCTCTTGAGGCGTGTATTCCAATGATTTTTTATTTCGTTGTCTGTTCGTCCCGGCAATTGCTTGGCTATGGTTGACCACCTAAATACATAATATAACAAAATAAATTGTTCATTTGAAATTCGATATTGGGGATCATATAATAATTGTCAACTTAACTTGGTAGTACTTAAACACTATTCTAATATTGAGGTTTAAAATTTTAATTTTTTTTACCCTAAATCCAAACATACATGTCTGTATTTTTTTTAATTATAAAGCAGATCATATGCAACAGTTACCACCAATAATGGTACATTTGTTGACCAAACCAGACGAGTATGACCAGCTAAGCCAGAGAGAGAGAGAGAGAGAGAGAGGGAGAGAATTTTATGGAATATACCCCGTTAATTAAAAATTAAGTAGCATATAATTTATTGTGTCCCTTTTCAATTTAGTTTTAAAACAAGCAAGTATCATAAATCCAAAAATATTTTAAGAATTGGTATTCCTCTATAGTCTATAGCTCTCCCAATAAATATTAAGTAGCAAATCAAGATTAAAATAGAGTTTTCAATTGTCATCAACATATATATATTTATATTTTTCTTTCTTGTGAAATCTACAATAGTTGATAGTACTATTTACATAATACAAAAATGATATCCAAGAACTTAAATTTCTGCGAGCTTTTTCAAATCTAAATCTGAACAAATAAAGAACAAAAAGCTGATCGGAACACAAAAAAAAAAATTGTGTTTTAATTTAAATTGAAAATTAAGGCAGATCACTCACTTGTTGCCTAGAATAGAACGAAGTTGAAGAATAGTTATCTCTTCTTCTGGAGTGAACTCTCCTCTCTTGATATCCGGCCTCAAGTAATTAGCCCAT
This sequence comes from Antiaris toxicaria, assembly GCA_035233585.1. Taxonomy (NCBI): domain Eukaryota; kingdom Viridiplantae; phylum Streptophyta; class Magnoliopsida; order Rosales; family Moraceae; genus Antiaris; species Antiaris toxicaria. Next base: position 9,671,050 of record CP141155.1, read on the forward strand.
CTTAATCTACAACTTTTCCCACATCTCAGTAGACCTGAAGAGAAAAATATGGAAAAAAAAAAATATTAAACCACACAAAATGTAATAATTTATTTGCTCATCTAAACATGATTAGTTATAGTATTAATTAAGGAACTTTCTAAAGATATTTAATTATTATAGTAGTTACCAGATTTCTGTGGCAAGGTACGCCAACCACCTTCACCATGTTGTTGAATGTAAGAAACAAGCTTCTGGTCTTCTTCTGGTGTCCAAGCTCCTTTCCTTAATCCTTGTATATTGCAGCAAGGATTTCTTCCCATGGTGCTCTTGACAGCGACGACGATGGCGGCAGCGCCGGCGTTTCGGAGTTTGCGAGAAGATCCTACTGGATAAAGATATTCATAATATCCGAGAAAAGAGGTTTATGTTGATCTAGATGAACCAATTAACCAAATGATCAGTACTTTATAAGAAAAAGAGGCTTTTGGGCAAAGGGGAAAAAAAATGAAAGAAAGAAAGATTAATAATATAGAATTCAAGTTTGGACCACCAATAATGGTAGTAATGTTTCTTTTTTCAAAACCAAATAATAGTAGTGTACTGAAATACGTATTAAGCCATTTAAAAAATAACGTATTAATCCCTGATATAGCACGCCGTCTTAACATAAATGAAATTCATCTTAAAAATAATCAATTTGAACTGATAATTTAAAATAAGTGGGAGTTTAGGAGAAAAAAATTAGAGCAATCATTTTATGATTTTCAAAAAAAAAAAAAGGATTTAAATATAATTTGATATGATTTTTTTGATCTAAAATGGTGTGTCAATCACGCTATACGAGTTTTACAATATGAATTCCAAACATGAGTAAAACATTGTGTCTTAAGTTATATTAAAAAAATAGTAAAAAAGATTTATCACATGACCACTTAAAGATTGACTTGGTCACTTAATCATTAACCTTGTTTGATATTCTTCCATTGAGGGGGGAAAAAACTATTAGGGTTATTTTCATAAATAATTTATGAATTATAGATTTTCTTTCAAGTTGATTCTTATTTTTTCAAAACCAATCATTATACTCGTTGATATATATAAATTTGTTCAAAATAGTCTTTTTATATATAATTATTTATTATTTTAATGAAAGTTTGAATTTCATAAAAAGTTAATTGATAGATTATTTTTAAAAATGATTAATAAATTATAAATTTATATTTAAGTTAGTTCTTATTTTATTAGAAATAATTTAAAATATCCTTCAGTATATAAAAAATATTAAAAATATCCTATGATTTTTAGAGTGTTAATTTTGAATGATTTTTTTTAATATATTAAAGGATATGATTATCAAACTTTTAAAAAGATAAAGATCAGTTTAGACAGAGAGACATAATTCAGATATACTTAAGAAAATAATCCAGCCCATCATGTCGTCCGCACAAGATTTTTGTATAAACTTTTCTGGCCCAGCCTTTATGCAATAATTGTAATTAAGAAAAGGACGTCCTGATTATTTTAAGAAAAGGACGACCTGAATATTTTAAGAAAAGGACGTCACGATCGTGTCTATTATTAATTTAAGGATGGTGCAGTGATTGCTGAATATTTTTTAATGAGAAAAAAACCATGAAAATCGTAAATATTCCTGAGGTTACTTTTCTTCAACCCATAAAGGACCACCGTCTCACGTCCGTCATGAGCAGCAGATGATCAGAATACACATGGTCATGAAATTGACCGCACAAAACAATTTTTTATATAGGTTGATTGGTTGAGTTTTTGTTTTAATTTATTTTATTTTGCGTTGGAGCCTCACATCGATGGTGTATGTTAATGGTCGTTTAATTTAACTAAAATCATATTAAAATAAAAAATGCATGTTTTAAGGTTATGTTGTAAAAATATCATAGTTTGAGATCATGATAATCAAATTGTGTGTTTAGAAGCTTTGACAATTTTTTTAAAAATAAAGCTTTGATAAATTAATAATAGAATAACCCATTATTTGGTTTAGAATAACCCATTATTTGGTATATAACTTTACAAACATCGCTTTAATGATTTTGAAGGAAAAGGAAAGGAAGGAAAAAGGTGGAGGGATTATTGGATAGAATAATTGTAGGGCAATATGTTTGGTGAAAAAGGAAATGGAGATTGAATTGTTTAAAAAAAAAAAAAATTTAGCTTAAATGGTCCTAAACTTTACAACGAGACAAGTTGTTTTTAAATAAAATTGATAGGGTCCTTCGATAGTAATGTGCTCTAGTTATTTACATTATTGATAAAAACTATAGATTAATTTTTTTATGGTTTGATTTATAAGTGTTTACGTCAAAAATTTATAAAGTACGATGTAAAACTGCTCTATTCATATATTAACCCAATGAAAATTTAAGTACATCGACTCAATAATATTAAATAAAATGTCCTATATAGAAATTTTCAAATTTATAATATGGATTACATTTTTCAACGAACTTTTACATGTTCACATTAAATATGGTGCTTTAGAAAAACTTAAATAGCCATTAAATTAACGTAAGAAAAGCAAAAACATTCGCCCCTATTTGAATATACGGTTTCAATCCATAATTCAAAAATTATTTTTACAGTTTTCTAAATTAAATAACTTAAATTTCCTATTTAAATTTATTAATCAAATATATAATTCAAACGAGTTATCAAACATTCAACAAAAGACTGTATATAAGAGTGCTATTTTATATGGTATTGTCGTACATGTAGACACTCTGTATCTCTCTCTTATCAGCAACCTCCCATCATTCTCTTTCTCCCCACCGCCGCTGTCTGTTGGTTATCTATCTATCAACCTTCTTTTGCGAACCTCGATCTAAGGAGCTCTTCAACAGCCAGAGTGACTCCAGCGTGGCAGGAGGACTTCAACATGCACCAGCTGGTAGCGGACATGGAAGAAGCAGTAATCTTTGAAGTTGTAGGCTAATACGACAAAGTGTTGTATATGCTTATGCCAACTACATGTCGTTTTCCTTAGATATAATTAGCTCAACGTATTTTTCTTTCTTCGAGAATGTTGGTTATTTCAGTCCCCGTGTTTGATCTTTATTGGTTGCTTTTGAGACCATACCCATATTGATTTTGTTTGGTTTGGAATGAGAAAGGGCATGAATCGTGAAGAAAACTTTTCCTGCTTTTTTGTCTATTAGGCAAAATATGAAAAAAAAAAAAACAATATAACTTATCAACTTGTTACAATAAAAGAAAGATTATAATATGAATTCAACCTTCTATTAAACTTAAACAGAATCAAAAGGATGATGTTGAGGCACGTAAAGCATGCTCTCCTTAAAACAGATTCATCCCCTCCAAGAGTACTTAAGGATACGTAGGATATCCGTTTCCTAAGATACAACAACAAATAGCACGAAGTACTATTGAAACCGTTATACCAAACTCAAACTTGCATCTTCCCTCTATCACCAAAACCGACTACAAAGCTATATAGAGAATTTAAGAACAAAAGAAAGAAAACAAAGCAAGTGCTTTCCGTGTTTTGTTATGTGTATGTTCATGTGAAGAATAGCCTTTATATGGGCTCATAAAATGAGATGTTACATACATAGATTAATCACCCATTAAACCAAAAATTAACCCCAAGATTTATGAGTTTCATTTTGGAGTTGTACTTGGCCATTTCCAAGTCTAGATTTGGATTTTTGTAGGGAAAAACCGAAGACCTTTTGTTTTCTCAAGACAAAAAACTCTCACATTGATGCATATTCATGGTGGTCATCATTAGTCTCTCTTATTCTTCCTATTAAGCTCCTTAACCAAGCTAAATTTAGTTTTGAGAAGATGGATGGTCTTGGGCTTTTCTTTGGGCCAATAAAAAAAAAAGCAAAACAAAGCCTGCATTAAGTGGGCTTTTCGGTTTGACATTCATGTCCGCAGGTTGTGGGCACACACATTGGGTCCCCAACCCACCAAGTTTGGGATTTGCACCCCCTCTCTATATGAAAAAGCATTGAAGTACAATCCCTTATACACACCACCATGACTTCACTCCTAACTAATTTGGGATTTTTTTACAATTTCTTTCCAAACTATCATTTCAAGTAGCACATTTGGAGCATCAATTTCTCATTCATCCGATTACCATTTTGAGCGTATGAATATCTGATTTTGATCTCCTTGCAATGGAGAATGCAAATCCATCAAGACCTGACATAAACTCTAATTGAGTCTCATTCAAAATCGGGCCTCAAAATAGGCCTTTAACGTGACTTTAATAAGCCATTGTGCCAACAATCCTCCATATGAATGAAAATTGATTGATGGCGAGAAAACACAAACTCGACATGGTGATAGAGTTCTCCAGTCGATACCTACTTAGGATATATAGACGTTAACCTTTAAACCTTTCCTTCTAAGATTGTATTTACTTTACTGACTGACCAGTAGATGAGATTTCCTTGAATTGTTCTGCTGTTTGTATAAACGATAATATATCTCACACAGATATCTTCCGGACACAGTTCAGTTTTATGGTTATGTTCTTTTTGGCCATGAACATTTGCCTGTTTTTACAAGAGTTTTTAAAGAATTGAGCCCTCACAATTATCTTTTGAAGTAGCCCCACTTTTCTCTCACATAGGTAATTTCTTATTGGAGAGTAACTTGTATTACTTCATTCGGATTCTTGACATATCCGATGCATAAGAATCAGTAAAAATAAATGTTTAACCTCTTTTCGTATGGGTTTCACTATTTTTATCATAGGAATGGACTGGGGTAACCCCCACGATGAACTAAGCTGGTCTACACAATTTAGTTGTCTCATTGAACCTAGATCTTGGGATCTCCAATCAACTAGGTTGGGTTTCTATTATTTCGACCTATTTTTCCATAGGTTTTAATCCCATTTATCTCGATGTTTTCTTAACTTGATCTTTATTTAAACCTTTAGTCAACGGATCTGCAATATTTTCTTTTGACCTTATATAGTCAATGGCCATGACACCCATTGAGATCAATTATCTAATGATATTATGTCGATGACGTATATGTCTTGACTTACTATTGTATATTGTATTATGTGCTCTACTAATAACTGATTGGCTAACACTGTGTACACATATTGTAGGTACAGGCTTTGACCAATCGGGAATATCCTTCAAGAAATGTCTAAGCCATTTAACTTCTTCGCCACATTTATCTAAGTTACAAATTCAACTTCCATTATAGATCTGGTTATTACCATTTGCTTAGAGGATTTCCACGAAATAGCTGCACCACTCAGGATGAATATGTATCCACTGGTAGCCTTAAAATCTTGTGTATCGAATATCCAACTTGCATCAGAATATTCTTCCAGTATAGCATGTTTTCTTGTGTAATGTAATTCATAATCACGAGTATATTTTAAGTACCTCGGCACTCTCATAATTGCTTTCTAGTGGTCATCTCCTGGATTACTCATGAATCTACTTAATTTACTCATAATGAAGGTAATATTTGGTCTTTTATAGCTCATTTGGTACATCAGACTACTAATCACTCTAGCATACTCCACTTGAGAGATGCTTTGCCATCTATTTTTATATAGATGTTGACTCACATCAATAAGAGTTTTTGCTATATCAGAATCATCTTTGTTAAACTTATCAAATATCTTGTCTATGTAATATGATTGAGTTATTATGAGACCATTAGGCGACCTTATGATTTTGATTCCCAAAATTACATCAGCTGATTTTATATCTTTCATATTAAACCCTGAGTTCAATATGTGTTTGGTAGATTTGACCATTCGATCATTATTATTCACAATTATTATGTCGTCAACATACAGACAGAGAATGATATAATCGTTTTTAATGTTCTTGATATAAACACATTTGTTATACTTATTGATTTTAAAATCATTTGACATCATGATATTGTCAAACTTTTTATGCCATTGTTTTACTGCTGTTTTAGTCCATATAAAGACTTCATCAATTGACAGACTTTCTTTTCTTGTTCTGGAGCTATACAACCCTCAGGTTACGCTATATAGATTTCTTCCTCTAGGTCTCCATTAAGAAAAGTCGTCTTCACATCTATTTGATGAACTTCAAGATTTCATAGTGCAATAATTGCTAGTATCATCCTTATAGAGGTTATTTTGGTCACAGGAGAATATATGTTAAACTAATCAAGGGCTTCTCGTTGTCTATAGCCTTTTATCATAAGTTTAGCCTTATACTTGTCAATTGTTCCATCTGCCTTCATTTTTCATTTGAAAATCCATTTAGAACTAACTAGTTTATTTCCTGGTGGAAGGTCTACGAGTTCTCAAGTGTGATTTTGCAAGATGGAATCTATCTCACTCTTTATGGTCTCTTTTCACAAAGGACCCTCAAATAAGCTCATAGTTTCTTTATATGTTTGAGGTTCAGCCTCTAACATGTAGGTTAGAAAATCTGGTCCAAAAGACTTTTTATCCTTACCCTTTTGCTTCATCTAGGCTCTTTCTCCGTTTATATGATTTCATCTATTTTAGAGTTTTGACTGTTATCTTTTTCAATAGTCTTAAAAGCTTATTTTGACAAACTTGGCTCACCTTCCTTAGTCTTACACAGAAATACATGTTCAAAAAATGATGCATTCCTAGACTCCAATATCGTGTTCTTGTATATATCAAGGTTTTTAGAAAACTCATGCACAAGGAATCGAGATGCACTACTATAATGAGCATACCCATTGAAGATGCAATTAACTGTTTTAGGACCTATCTTCATTCTTTTTGGCACTGGTGTCATTACCTTGGCCAAACACTCCCACACTTTCAAGTATATGTAGAAAGATTTCTTTCCTTTCCATAATTCATAAGGGGTCTTATCGACTTTCTTACGTGGAATCTTATTTAAAAGGTAATTCGCTAATAAAATGGCTTCCCCATACATGTTCAGTGACAATCCAGAACTTATTAACATTGCATTCATCATATCTTTTAAGGTACGATTTTTACGTTCAGCAATGCCATTTGATTGGGGAGAGTATGCTGGTTTGACTTCATGAATAATTCTATGTTGTGCACTAAATGTACTAAATGGTTCTACATATTCACTATCTTGGTCACTTCTAACCATCTTAATCCTTTATTAAGTTGATTTTCAACTCCTTGCTTGTAGAGAGCAAATTTCTCTACAACTTCATCTTTGCTTTTTAGCAAATATACGTAGTAATACTTTGTGCTATCATCAATAAAAGTTAGTTTAAATAAACTTTAAGTCACAAGCATTACTATATATTAGGTCTAGTGGTTTAGTATTCCTTTCAATCATTTAGAATAATGAGCTTGTTAGTTTTGCCTCTACACAAGTTTCACAGTTATGTTTTGAGTTAACATGAAATGTGGGTATGTAATCCAAGTTAATTAATCTACGCAATATATTATAATTAATATGTCTTAGTCTACCATGTTATAAGTTAAAAGACTCAAGCATATAAGCAGAAGACTTTCTGTTTTTATTCACTTTATTGGGCTTTGTAGCTATGGCATTCATTTTTCACATGCCATTTTTTACATAACCCCTCCCCACATACATCCCTTGTTTAGACAAAACAATTTTATCAGCCTTAAACATCATTTTGAAGCCGTGCATGCTCAGCATCATTCCGGAGATGAGATTCTTCCGAATATTAGGCACATACAGCACATTATAAATCTTACTTCCTTGCTCGTGGTCATCTTTATGAATACTGTTCCTTGACCTTTGATCTCAGAAGTTGCGGAGTTATCTATAAACAGCTTCTCTTCAGTTTCCAATGGAACTAAGTTAGCAAACTTGGTCCGGTCACAATAAATATGTCTTATAGCCCTAGTGTTAAGCCATTACTCCTTTGGGTTGGAGTCAACTAAGTTCACTTCCAAGACCACAGCAGATAAGTTAATATCAGACACCTTTTTTGAAATGGCATCCACCAAGTTGGCCTCCTTCTCCTTGTTACATTTTGGTAGCCTACAATCTATCAACTTACGCCTAATCTTGTTGTAGTTGAAGCACTTTCCTTGGAATTTCTTCTTGGAAACTCATCCTTTTGATCCTAACTTAGATCTTGGTTTTCCCTTCTTTTTAGAGCCATCATGCTATACCGCATTAGCCTTAGTGAGTTTGCGGTTATGTTGGAGAACTTATTCTCAGACCGTCTATGGTTTTCTTTGATACGAAGTTTGATAACCAGTTGCTTCATAGTTATTTCTTTTCTCTTATGCATCAGATAGTTCTTGAACTTCTTTCAGGTAAGGGGTAACTTATCAATTAGCACAACTACTTGAAAAGATTCATTGATAACCATTCCTTCAGCATGTATCCCATGGATGATAAGTTGGATCTCTTGAACTTGACTAATCACAGCCTTTGAGTCCACCATCTTGTAATTCAGGAATTGACACACTAAAAACTTCTTAGCACACGCGTCTTCGGACTTGTATTTCTTATCCGAGGACTCTAACAGTTCTTTAGTCGTTTTCTTCATGCTATACACATTGTAAAGCTCATCAGATAAGCCATTAAGCATATAATTACGGCACAGAAAGTTAGAATGATCCCATGTATGAACTACTTGAAATGCTTGCGCGTCTACTTTATCTTCTCTAACACTAGGAGGATCCTCTTTCAAGACTCTCACAAGATTCAATGTTGTCGAATAAAACAACATCTTTTGTTACCATGTCTTAAAGTTTAACCCAATGAACTTTTCAAGCTTCTTATTGTGGTTCACGAGAACTGAGACGAGTAAAGGTCACATCAAGGTTAAGCCAGGAGTTAGGATCGAGTTTGTTGTCTGAACCACCGAGAATAGCTCAGGCGTCACAATGTTGCTTTTGCTAGGAACAATCATGTTCATGTTATCAGCCATTCCTTTAACAAAAAAAAAAATTCAAGTTAATACATAAATTAAAAAATTCTAGCAAAAAGAGACGTCTCCTTAGCAAATCTGTTCTCTTTTGTATGCAAATCTATTTTAAAATTATTAGGCAAAATATAGCAAATACAATGAAAAACAATATAACTTATCAACTTGTTACAATAAAAGAAAGGTTATAACACGAATTCAACCTTCTACTGAACTTAAACGGAATCAAAAAGATGATATCGAGGCACGTGAAGCACATCTCCTTAAAATAGATTTGTCCCCTCTAAGAGTGTCTTAAGATACATAGAATGTCAGTTTCCCAAACAATGACAACGACGGTAGCACGAAGCACTATCAGAATTGTCACACCGAACTCGAACTTGCACCTTTCCTTTGCCATCAAAACTGAATACAAAGCTATAAAGAGAACTCAAAAACTAAAGAAAGAAAGAAAGCTAGTGCTTTGTATGTTTTGTTGTGTGTATGTTCATGTAGAGAATGGCCTTTATATAGGCTCACAAAATGGGATGTTACGTGCATGGTTTAATCACCTATTAAACCAAGAATTAACCATTTTGAGTTTCATTCTAGAGTTGTACTTGGTCATTTCTAAGTCTAGATTTGGATTTTCTAGGGGAAAAACCAAAGGCCTTTTGTTTTCTCAAGACAAAAAACTCTCACATTGATGTATATTCATGTTGATCACTATTAATCTCTATTATTCTTCCCATTAAACTCCTTAACCAAACTAAATTTGGTTTTGAGAAGATAGATGATCTTGGGCTTTTCTTCGGGCTAAAAAAAAAAAACCAAAACAAAGCCCACACGAGGTGGGCTTTTTGGTCAAACATTCATGTCCATAGGTCGCAGTGAGCTGCCATTTGCGTGAGAGAGCCTCTTAAGTATACATGTTTGCCTAGACCTTGAAGTGCAATCCCTTATGTATACCACCATAGCTTCACTTCTAGTTAATGTGGGATTTTTTGTAATTTCCTTCTAAGCTACCACTTCAATTAGTACATTTGAAATATCAATTTCTCATTCACTCGATTGCTATTTCGAGCATATGAATATCCGCTTTTGATCTCTTTACAATGAAGAGTGCAAATCCATCGAAACCCGACCCAAGCTTTAATTGGGTCTCATTCAAAATTGGCCTTAAAATGGCCTTTTAAGATGGCTTAAATAAGACATTTTGGCAACACTCTCTAATTTCTGGAGTTTGGGCTACCACTATTTGGTGCTCTCATTGATCTTCCATTTCCAATGGTAGAAGGAACTCATTCTTCAACAAAAATTGATGACTGTTTTTCCCGTTTGGCTACTCATGATGAGCAGCTCGCCTTCATCGGTGCAGCAGTCAAAGAAATTGTGCACAAGCTTACTATGATGGAGTCGTTCCATGCTAGGTTCCAGATCAAAATCGGTAATCAACAATGGTGACACTTCGGATCCAATTGCCAGCAAACCTAGTTTGGGATCTTTTCGTAATTTTTCTTTTGCAAATCCGTTTCATTCCATTAAAATGGAAATTCCAAAATTCAATGGTGATGATTCACATGCTTGGGTGTTTGTTGTGGATGAATTTTATGATTATCATGATTTAACTGATGAAAGACGGCTCAACTTAGCATCTTTTAGTTTGGAGGGACTTGCTTGCGCATGGTGGCAGTGTATAAAGATGAACAAGTAGCTCCATTTGTGGAAAGGATTTCTCATAGCTTTGCTTCAATGTTTTGGACCATCGGAGTGTAGAGATCTTGAAGAAGAACTCTCTAAACTCACTCAGACTTCATTTAATCTTGATTATCATAATAGATTTGAAGCTCTATTGGACTAGATTTGGGTGATGATGATTTCTTACGGAGCTGTTTTGAGTCCAGATTGCGAGCCGACATTTGATGAGAGGTACAAATTCACCATCGGAAATCTCTTCTTTAAGCTTTTAGCCTCACAAAAATGTGTGAAGACAAACTCAAAGACACCACATCCTCCCATACTAATCCCTGATTTCCCACCTTCCCAACCAACGAAATCAGCCCACCCTTATTACTAACACCGCTGCATTCATCCATAAATACTATGGTGGCCGGTTGAAAGTCCATTCCAATTCACCGCCTCACACCAACATAGATGTTAGATAGACAAGAAAAGGGTCTCTATTATAATTGTGATGAAAAATTTCACTGCAGTCACATTTGCAAGGGGAAGATGTATATCCTTATAATGGAGGATGAACCACACAATGAACCACATAAGGAGGGCCAATTACTAAGTTTAGAGGTTGATAATATTTAAGCCGAGGCGCTTAAAATTTGTTTACCTGAGATCAGCTATCACGTGTTAGTAGGGCAAAGTTTTTTGTGCGCTTTGCACCTAAAAGGGTTCATTGGGTTAGCTACAGTACAAGTAGTTGTTGATGGGGGCTCTACACACAATTTTATACAAGAACGCTTGATCAAACAATTAGGATTGTTCATTTATCCTTTTCCTCACTTCAAGGTGCCCATTGGAAATAAAGAAACATTGAGTTGTTCAGGAAAATGCTTTGATGTAGAAATTACTTTACAGGGTCACCAATTTGTGGTCGATTTACGCGTGCTACCAATACAAGGGGCAGATGTGGTATTAGGCGTCCAATAGTTGGAAATTCTGGGTGATGTGCTTACTAATTATCAGCGGTTGTCCATGGAATTCATTTGGCAAAATCAATGAATAACTCTATTGGGGGAAACAAATCCTTTGGTTGAGCCTATGCAACTCCTGCAACTCAAGCAATTACATAACACCAATGTGGTGGTGTCTTACTTCTGTTATCTTACTCTTGCACCGGAGATTCACATTGAGAAACCATTATCAGCGTAGATACAACCCACTACACAGGCCATGTTGGATGAATTTTTGACTATTTTTACCACACTAGTCGAACTAGTGACACACCGTACCATAGATCACCACATTCACTTATTGCCAGACACAAAAACCTGTTAGTGTTCAGCAGTACAAAAATTTTACGCTTCCAAAAGGAGTGACTCATTCTTGAGATGCTTGATTCCGGTATTATAAGATCGAGCTTTAGCCTATTTTCATTGCTTGTCTTATGGGTTAAAAAGAAAGACAGCACCTAGCGATTTTGCATGGACTACCGCGCATTGAATCAAGTCACCGTTCCTGACAAGTTCCCAATGCCAACTTTTGATGAGATACTGGATGAACTACATGGTGTCTCCATTTTTTCTAAGATGGATTTACGTGCAGAGTACAAACAAATCTGCATGGCACCGGAGGACATTTTTAAAACGGTTTTCCGCATGCACAAAGGTCATTATAAATTTGTCATCATGCCATTTGGCTTATACAATGCCCCGACCATGTTTTAGAGTACCATGAACTTTATTTTGAAGCCTTATTTGTAGAAGTTTGTCATTGTCTTCTTTGATGACATTTTGATCTATAGCACATCTATGGACGACCATGGTTTACACTTGCGGCTGCAACTGTACTGCAGCGCTTGGTGGCAAATTTGTTTTACGCCAAACAATCTAAATGTGTTTTTGGTCATTCGAAAGTTGAATACTTAGGTCATGTGGTGAACTCCATGGGTGTGCGTCAGGATTTAACCAAAATCCAAGCCATTCCTAATTGGGTAAAACCATAGACGGTCAAAGCCTTTCTCAGTTTGGCTAGATATTACTGCAAGTTCATGCATAACTTCACACAAATTGCCGGCCCCCTCACTTCCTTGCTGCCAAAAGATGCATTTTAGTGGTCAGATGCCGCTGAATCAGCGTTTTCTTCATTGAAAACCAACCTCATTCATACTCCAGTATTGGCTTTGCCTAATTTCAGTCTGCCATTAGTCATTGACATCGACGATTCAGGAGTCAGTATTGGCATTGTTCTTACTCAAAATGGCCGTCCTATTTCCTGTTTTAGTAAGAAACTCAATCCAAAGATGCAGCAAGCTTCCACCTACATCCCAGAGCTCTTTGCCATTATTAAAGCAGTTACTAAGTGGCGACCTTACTTGCTCGATAATAAATTCACTATTTACGTGGACCAGAAGAGCATCAAGGAATTAGTTAGCCAGATAGTGCAAATACCCGAGCGACGTCACTTTCTTGTCAAACTACCTAGATATGATTTCACCTTCCAATATAATCCGGCTCAGCCAACAGAGTCACTGATGCTCTCTCTCGTATTCACAGTAGCTCAGATGCTTCAAACTTCTTCTCCTTTCTGTGTTTGTTGAATTCGTTGACTGATCCCCTAATTGCAGATATTAAAAAGAAATGGCTCAAAACCAGGAATTACAATGATTGGTATCTAAAATTCAGGCACGATAGGATGCCTACTCACATTTTACTTATCGTGATGGCTTGGTGTCTTTGAATGGTCATATTGTATTAGCGTCGGATTCTAACTACAAAAAATAGATACTACATGACTTCCACTCTAGTCTTATAGGCAGTCATGGTAGGTTCAAAAAGACCTTGATAAGGATAACCCCCTTGTACTACTGGCCTTCCATGAGAGCTGATATTAAAGAGTTTGTACGTTTCTGTCTGAAATGCCAAGTGACTAAATATCAAACTTCCGCCCTAGTAGGCTTGTTGCAGCCATTTTTGGTCCCTAAGGCTATGTGGAACGATATCTCTATGGATTTCATAGTTGGATTACTTGCATCAGGAGGCAAGACAGGTGGTCGTTGACCATTTGTCTAAGTAAGCCCACTTCTCTCCATTGCCTAGCCGATTCTCTACTACTTTGGTTGCACAAACCTTCATCACTGATATCTACCATTCATATGGTATGCCCAAAACCATTGTATCTGATCGTGACAGGATTTTGTGAGCAAATTTTGGCGTTAGGTGTTTCGTCTCTCTGAGTCTTGGCTACAATTTAGCACGGCGAACCATCCATACGCTGATGGTTAGATAAAAGTGACTAAACGCAGTCTGGAACAATTTTTATGCTAGTTCACCATGGACAACCCTAATTCTAGGCTAACATTTTTGCTATGGGCTAAATACTCTTATAACACCTATTTTTCACTTTTCTATAGGGTATTCTCCTTTACAGGTGTTGTACGGTCGACCTCTACCCGTGATGCACCCTTACAAGGAACTTAATACCTCGATTGAAGCTATTGAACACATTCTTCTTCAAAGGGACTCGCTTCTCCATGACCTCAAGGACAACCTCGATCGCATTCATAATTGTATAAAACAACTTGCTGGTTGAAAACGTTGTGATGTTTCCTTTTACATCGGTGACATGGTGTTAGTCAAGCTTTAAACTTTTCACCAGATTTCGGTTCGACAACACCATTACTCCAAGTTGAATCGTCACTACTATGGTACGTGCTCGATGCTAGCCAAGGTTGGCTTTGTGGCATACCGCATTCAATTGCCACTGTATTCTTGCATCCATCTAATGTTTCACGTGTCTCTTGTGAAACTGTATCATGAAAACCATAATTTACACCCGACTCTACTTCCGGAGGTAGCCGTTGACAACCACCTACTTGTCCTTCCCTTAGCAATTCTTCAGTCCCGCAAGATCTGTCAAGACCATAGCTTTCAAACTCAGATCCTTATGCAATGGATCGGTTTACCACCTGAGGACTCCATTTGGATGCCACTGAAGGAATTTTCTGAGCTTTAACCTAATTTTGTCCTTGAGGACAAGATCTTTTTTGAAGAAGGGGGAAACTATTACGAACCGCGATCTGAGGCACTCTTCAAGGGCTATAGTGACTCCAGCGTGGCAGAAGGACTTCAACAAGCTGGAAGTGGATGTGGAAGAAGTGGGAATCTTTAAAGTTATAGGTTAATACAACAAAGTGTTGTATATGCTTCTGCCAACTACATGTCGTTTTCCTTAGATATAATTAGCTCAATGACTTTTTCTTTCTTTGAGCATGTTTGTTATTTTAGTCCACATGTTTGATCTTTATTGGTTGCTTTTGAGACCCATACCCATGTTGATATTGTTTGGTTTGGAATGAGAATAGGCATGAATCCTGAAGAAAACTTTTCCTGCTTCTCTCTTTAATTTCTAGAGTTTGGGCATCCTCGAATTGTCTATCCTACTGATACTACGATTTGGTGCTCTCGTTGATCTTCCATTTCCAATGGCAGAAGGAACTCGTTCTTCAAAAAAAAAAATTGACAAATATTTTTCTTGTTTGGCTGCTCATGTCGAGCAGCTCACCTTCATCGGTGCAGCAGTCAAAGAAATTATGCACAAGCTAACTGTGATGGAGTCTCGTTCCACGCCGGGTTCCAGATCGAAATCGGCAATCAAAAATGGTGACACTTCGAATCCAACTACCAGCAAACTTAGTTTAGAATCTTTTCATGATTCTTCTTTTCCAACTCTATTTCGTTCCATTAAAATGGAAATTTTGAAATTAATGAAGATGATCCACAGACCTGGGCGTTTGCTGTAGGTGAATTTTTTTATTATCACGATTTAACTGATGATCAATAGCTCATCTTAGCATCTTTCAGTTTGGAGGGACCTGCCTGTGCTTGGCGGTAGTGGATGAAGATGAACAAGCAGCTCTATTCGTGGAAAGATTTCTCAAAACTTTGCTTCAATATTTTGACCATCGGAGTACATAGATCTTAAAAAATAACTCTCTACACTCACTCAAACTTCATCTGTTCTTGATTATCATAACAAATTTGAAGCTCTATTAAACTAGATTTCGGCATTAATGATGATTTCTTACGGAGCTGTTTTGAGTCCAGATTGCAAGCCAACATTCAACAAGAGGTGCAAATTCACCATCCGAACACTCTTCTTTAATATTTTAGCCTCGCAAAAATGTATGAAGACAAACTCAAAGACACCACATCCTCCCATACTAATCCCAGATTTCCCGCCTTCCCAGCCAACAAAACTAGCCAACCTTTATTACCAACACCATTGCATTCATCCACAAATATTATAGTGGCCGGTCGAACGTCCATTCCAATTCACCGCCTCACACCAACTTAGATGTTAGATAGACGGGAATAGGGTCTCTGTTATAATTATGATGAAAAATTTCACTGGAACCACATTTGCAAAGGGAAGGTGTATGTCTTCGTAATGGAGGATAAACCACATAGTGAACCACATAAGGAGGGCCAGTTACTAAGTTTGGAGGTTGATAATATCTAGGCCGAGGCACTCGAAATTTGTTTACTTGAGATCAGCTATCACGCGTTAGCAGGGCAAAGTTCTTCGTGCACTTTGCACTTAAAAGGGTTCATTGGATCAGCTACAGTACAAATGCTTGTTGATGGGGGCTCTATACACAATTTTATCCAAGAAAGCTTGATCAAACATTTAGGATTGTGCATTCATCCCTCTCCTCACTTCAAGGTGCTCGCTGGAAATGGGGAGACATTGAGTTGTTCAGGAAAATGCTTTGATGTAGAAATTACCTTACAGGGTCACCAATTTGTGGTTGACTTACATGTGCTACCAATACAGGGGGCAAACGTGGTATTAGGCGTCTAATGGTTGGAAATTTTGGGTAATGTGCTCATTAATTATCAGTGGTTGTCCATGGAATTCATCTGGCAAAATCAGCGAATACTCTATTAGGGCGAACAAATCCTTCGATTGAGCTTATGCAACTCTATTAGCTTAAGCGATTGCATAGCACCAATGCTGTGGTGTCTTGTTTCTACCTTCTTGCTCTTACACTGGAGATTTACATTGAGAAACCATTATCAGCTTAGATACAACCCCATATACAGGCTGCGTTGGATGAATTTTCGACTATCTTTACCACCCTAGTCGAATTATCGACACATCGTGTCATAGACTGCCACATTCACTTATTACCAGACACCAAGCCTTTTAGTGTTCGGCCGTATAGAAATTTTACACTTCCAAAAGGAGGAGATTGAACGAATCATTCTTGAAATGCTTGATTCTGGTATTATAAAATCAAGCTCCAACCTGTTTTCATCGCTTGTCTTATTGGTTAAGAAGAAAGACGGCACTTCGTGGTTTTGCATGGATTATCGCACATTGAATCAAGTCACCGTCCCCGACAAGTTCCCAACGCCAATTGTTGATTAAATGGTAGATGAACTACATGGTTCCCAATACACTTGGTCGTTGACCATTTGTCGAAGTACGCACACCTTCTCCATTGCTTCGCTAATTCTCTACTACTTTGGTTGTACAAACCTTCATCACCGATATCTGCCATCCACATGGTATGCCCAAAACCATTGTATTTGACCATGACAAGATTTTTGTGAGCAAATTTTGGCGTGAGTTGTTTCATCTCTATGGATCTCGGCTATAATTTAGCATAGCGAACCATGCATAGGCTGATGGTTAGACGGAAGTGACCAATCGCAGCCTTGAACAATTTTTTTGCTGGTTTACCGTGGACAACCTTAATTCTTGGCTGACATTTTTGCCATGGGCCGAGTACTTTTATACCACCTTTTTTCACTTTTCTATAGGGTATGCACCTTTCTGAGTCATGTAGATACACCCTTACCGAGAACTCAATACGTCGATTTAAAGCTGTTGAACACACTCTTCTTCGTAGGGACGCACTTCTGCGTGACCTCAAGAACAACCTAGATCACACTCGCAACTATATAAAACAACTTGTTGATCGAAAGCATCGTGATGTTTCCTTCCAGATCGTGACATGGTGTTGGTTAAGCTTCAACCTTTTCGCCAGATTTCGGATCGACAACACCATTACTCTAAGCTAAGTCGTTGCTACTACGGTACGTACCCAATGCTTGCCAAGATTGGCCCTGTGGCATACCGCCTTCAACTGCCAGCATACTCTTGCATCCATCCAGTGTTTCATGTGTCTCTTCTTAAACTGTAACATGAAAACCATGATTTACACCACTCTACCACCGGAGGCAGCCGTTGACAACCACCCACTTGTCTTTCCCTTGGCAATTCTTTAGTCCCGCAAGATTTGTCAAGACCACAGCTTTCAAACTCAGATCCTCATGTAATGGACCGTTTTAATATTTGAGGACTCCGCTTGGATGCCATGAATTTTCTAAGCTTTACCCTAATCTTGACCTTGAGGACAAGGTCTTTTTTGAAGAAGGGAGAAACTGTTACGAACCTCGATCTGAGGCACTCTTCAAGGGCTATAGCGACTCCAGCGTGGCAGAAGGACTTCATGGTGGTGCAGGAGTTCGCCTTCGTCGAGGACAGCATCACAATCTTGCCGTTGCAATCGCGTAGTTGCAATGCCGAGGGGCCTCGTGATTGTCGATGGAGCCTCACCCTCCGTCGCCTCCCTTGTAAAACCAATGCAAACCCAACCCCATTACGCCGTCGCGAACCCACTACGCAAACTCTCGCACACAGTTGCCTGAGTCACATCACAAGCCGTGTACCACCGCGCGAGCCTGAGCCATCACCACCGCGCGAGCTCGATCTGCTGTGCACTCACCGTTGATGAGCTCTCACCCCACTGAGCCTTTCGTTGAGCACCCACCTAGGCCGATCTGTTACACCTACCTTCCATGTTGGCGGATTTGGCGAGTCCATGCCGATATGGTCACCCTAGCTCTGGCGAAGCTATTTTCTTCGACATATACAAGCTACAAGAATGAATTTTTTATTTTTTATTTTTTTTTTAAATGTTTTACATATTTTTTTTAAGTGAAGTTTTTATTTTTGCGGAGTGTTCTTAACGATTTTTTTTTAAGTGTTTGGGACCTTAAAGAAAAAGTGTTTTAGGTAGCAATCGACACCCTCACTAAGTTCAAGAATCATCTGGCAATTTAATTCCTTCAAAAACCCCCATAATAAAAATGCAAATAAGGACCATAAATGTGTAAAAATTAATTAGAAAACATTTTATGTGTAAAAGAAGGATAAAAGCGCCATTTTATAATGAGGTAGATGGCTGAAGTTTTTTTTTTTTTTAATTGTAAGAAGGGGTATTTATGGTATTTTCAATATAATTAACAGTTAAATTAATGATCAATTAATAGATAGGGGTATTTTTGTAATTTTTTAATAAATCCAGGGTTGTTGACGTTTTTATTTTTGTTTAAAAAATGTATTTCTAATATTGAAAAAATATAAAAAGTATCAATATATATAGTTTTCTCTCTCACACATACACATATAAGAGTTTTTAATTGTTACTTTATTTTTATAATCATTTATAGTTATAGAAAAAATTTTGAAAAAGTTAAATATTTTAAATATATTTGATGATGTGATAGTTTATATGATTTTTTTGATGTAAGTTAAATAATCTGTTTTTCTAAAGTATTAACTTGAAAAAGGATTTGATTTTTTTTAGTTGGAAGTGGATAATAAAAACTACTATTACTACTACTTTTCCCGACATAGATGGCTAAAAAAAAAATAAAGGGGTCCTTTCCAAAATAAAAGAACAAGAGAGAGAGAGAGAGAATAGACAAGTCCAATAAAAATTTTTAGAAAACAAAAAAAAAAAAAAAAGAAGAGAGAGTGAGAGAGAGAGAGTCAAGTTCAATAAAAATTCGAGAATAGAAAGAGAATGGATAGGAGGTATAGAGAAATAAGGGAGAAAATGATGCATTTTGCGGTAAAAAAAAAAAATTAAAGCGTGGAAATTTGGAATTTGGTGGACAAAAATATAAGAGAGAAAAGATGTGAAAAAGGGCACTATTTAAGGTTGGTCAAATTATATAACTGTGAGAATATTGGGTTATTTAACATTTTTAAATAGTAAATTGAAAGAAGGAAAAAAAAATCCTAAATGAAAATCGGGAATAAGATTAAAAAAATCCGAGAGTAAATTTTTTTTTAGATCTTGTTTAAATAAAAAATATCTAAAAGAATCATATCAACAAATTAGAAGTAAATTATTTATCTAAAATTATATTTAATAAGTTTTTTAATTTTAATATTTATTAATTATTTTGATCAATTATTTAATTCTTTATATTCGTTAAATTATCATACAGCTAAAATACTAATAATTAGATAAATATTAAAATAATTATTAAAACTGCATCCCATATTCAAATTTCACTGTCTTTTATGACGTGTCCGTGTCCTTTAAAACTAAAACCGGAAAGTCCGCCTTCTCTTTTACAAAAGAATACATTGAAGCAATAATCAGTCAATTAACCAGAAAAGTCCTTATTTAAAACCTGTCTTTTTCGTTACTTTAAGTCAATAAACGCATTATATTTTGATTATATTTAAATAAAATTTATGTTTTGAATGTTATATTTAGTTAAAATATATTTATTTTATATTTAAATAAAATATGTGTTTAGATAAAAAATATTTTAAAATTAAAAAATTAATATGATTGATAAAAATAAAAATAAATAATAAAATTAAAAAATTGATATAATTGTTTTAAAAATATTTTAAATAGTAATTATTTTTGTAACACTGTTATAAAATTTATGTTTAATATAAAATTATATTATATTTAAATGAAATTAAAATAAAATTTATTTATCAAATATTACCTTAAAATTAGATTTCAGTTTAATTTATTTTAAAAAATTAATAAAAATTATAATTAAATATATTAATTTTGATTTAAAATTTTATTTTATCCGCTATACCTTAATAAATAAATAAATATCCCCATCCCTTCCATCAATAGTCATCAAAAGTCAAATCTTTCAAAAGCCAATTTCAACGTTTCCGGCACAGATCACAAATAGCTCCCTGTAATGCATCCTAATTAATAAAAACAATCATTATTCCACGTTGAAAATGAAAGTTTGCAAATTCACAGTTCACTTAAAAAAAAAAAAAGAAAATTATTTTCATAATCAATTTTGATTTGAATAACCTCATTGTGTGAAGAAATTTAACTCAAACTAGAAACCGGGTAATGTGTTCCGGATTTTGAAGACAAGAAACAAAAAAAAGACGTATCAATTATTACAAAATCAACTTTAAACCTTACGCAATTCTTTAAACAAGTACAAGCGTTGGATTGTGATTGGATAAAATAATCCTATTGTGATTGATGAGTCTTATAGTGCCATAGTGACACGTAGGGGGCCTGCGCCACTCGCTAGGAACGGACGATTTTCCCTCATTGGCGCTAATGTTGTAATCATGTGTATGATTGGTTTGCTTGAAGTGAATAATTAAAGTTATTTTATTGAAGTTGAGTTGAATATTGGGACTGTGGGTTTAACTGGTTAAAGTTATAAAAAAAAAAAGTAAAAATTTAAAATTTGTTGGAAAATGATGTTAATATAAATTTTATTCCATTTACCTCAAAATTTTATATTATTTAAAAAATATAATTTAAAGTAATAAAGGTATAGATTTTTAAAATTTGAGTTTTTAAGTTATATTTAGAATTGTAATTAATGAAACTGAGTTCACTGTTAAAAAAGACAAAAACTAATTAGCATTTGATTTTTTTCATTCTAAAGCAATCGGAAAGATAGAAAATACTTATGATTTTCAAGAACAAGAGGTTTTGAATGATTTGATTATTATTTTCCAACTAGAAAGCATAATGTCTATCTAAGTATTTTCTATAGCATCAAAAGTTAAACAAAGTGTCATTTTATGAATTTTGCGCATTCTACCAATTAGTTTTTATCAATTAAAGGGGTTTTGGAAAAGAGTCAAATCTGTACTCAATATTATTATGCCGAGATATAGTTGCCTCAAGTATTCACTCAGACGTTGTCAATGTTCAATTGTTGAGAGTTTGGAATTACGATGAAATATTCATTCTCTATGTTCTATAATTTTTTCTTATTCTAAATGAATTTTATGAGAGAATGGTTGTTACAAATTGAAATTTATAGAATATTTTATGAAAAGATTTACAAATATTAGAGAAAAGGTGTAATTTGTCCAAAGTTTTCAAATAGTAATGCCCAAAATAAAGTGTCAACAACACATGTCTTTAGACATTCAAAATTGACGTGATAGTGACCCTAGAAATGGCAGTAAATAGGGATCCCACTCGCCCTTACCCCTTTCTTAAAAATACGCTCTCTTTTTATTCAGATACAAAAACTAATATAAGAGAATATAATGCATCCCGATTAGCTATCAACTATATAGTATGTAACTCATCCTATCATAGGTTAAGAAAATCATATTTTATATTTAGGAAAGTTACCATTTTGTATTAGAAATTTTGTTTTAACTATAATTTAGAATATTTCTTGATTTTGGGTGAGTTATAAGTATTAGATAAATTATTTGATTTTATACTTGTAAACTTACATTTATGTCATGAGAGTCCATTTATATTACTTTTTACTAATAAATTTTTTATTCTTAATGCGTGGATATAAGCACATTCATGTTAAATATCTCTATGTATTTTTTTTCTTCTATTCTTTTGCTATATTATTTTCTAATTTAACTTTATTGATATGTATATATAGGAGAAAAAATTTGAATCCAGTTATAAAGACTAACACAACAAGAAAAAAAGAACGACAAACAAGAAATGACCGTACCCGTAAGGCAAAAGTTAAAATAACTGAAATAAATAAAATTTCTCACCATAATATCACCGGTACCACCCAAAAAGCACCATAAATTATGAATTTCAATAATCTCTTTGCATTTAGGACTTGTTTGGAGAGGGTCCCAACATCAGGTTCTAATATGTTTTTTTTGTTCTTTTCTCCAAAATTTACTATTCACTTTTTCAAAAAAATTCAAACTTTAGAAGTCCAAAACTTTTCTATTTTAAATCATAATGATATGATTTTTTTGAATTACATATAATTTAGAGAGAAATGAAATAGTTCATATTGCTTTTTTTTTTTTCCGAACAAATTTTAAATTATTACATATTTTACTTTAAACAGTTTTTTATCGCTAGTTTATTATGCGACTAGCCGTGTTGTCACAAAAATTGAAGGGTTGAGGGGAGGAAAGGGCGACAGGGTAAGGGAAGGAGTGGGGGCAACACGACGAGGTGAAAGGCGACTGGTAATGTTGTTGCGAAGGTCGACGAAGTGAGGTGGAGGGAAGGGAGGGGAGGTAGAGAGCAGAGCTGCAGAGGCAATAAAAAACTAAAGAAACAAAAATAAAAACAAAACCTAAGTTTTATTTTCTATATTAAAAAATTTTAAAATATATATATTAAAAATGAAATATATATTTTATATTTGAATTTTGAATTTTGAAGACTTAAAATTAAAAATAATAAAACATTATTTAATATATATGTAACAATATAAATATATTAGATATTATAAATGAATAATTTATGGGTTATATTCGTGTTAATTCATATATGATCAATTTATTAAAAGAATTATTTCATGTCAATTAAGGATCGATGGATTCGTGTGGGTTCAACCTTTTATTTAATCATGTTTAATGGGTTTGACTCTTTTTAACTCAAACTCATTTAAAAAAAACCAAAACCCTCTAATTTCGTACGGGTTTCGTGTCGTATTATTGTGTTGTAATCTAAATTACTAGCCTTAATTGCGGTATTCATGTTACAGGATATTAACAGTCAATCAATAAGATTCTATCAATTAATTGTACAGGTTTCATTAAATAGTCTGTGTGTTTGATTATTAGTGATGGTTGGGGAGCGGTTTCAGATGGCCAAAACCAATCGTTGACTGAACTGACTGAGACTTGTTCTTCTCCCTCTGGCCACCTTTCTTCTTCCTCTTCCTTTCTTCTTCTTTTTCTCTGGCATGATTTCCTTTCCCAGCCGCTGTCTCTTTCCCCTCGTGTTCTTCCAACTTTATTAAGTTATTGATGATGAAACCTTGGACAACTAAGGCCAACCCAATAGGTAATAGCCCCACCTTACACATAAAAGCCCACTCCATTTGTTATAAAAATCGAATCGTTTTGCTTTTCTTTCTTTCTTTTTTTTTTAAATAAAATTTGTGCACAAGTGGCACGACACCATTTCACTAATATGAACAAGAAGTTGAACATTGCCGTCTCCACATTCTTTTTTTTTCAATTTCCTTTATTAATTTTGTTTTTAATGCACTTACCATATCGTACCAGCTGATCAGCACGTCCTCCTCCTCCTCCTACTCCTCCTTCTAGCCTTCACCGTTGTTCTTCACATCACCATTTTTGTCGCTCTGGAAACTTCACCTGTGATATCCCTTTCCTCTAAATGCAACTGAGAAGCAACGACCAATAAAACCCGACCGTGTCGGTGGTGGTCGCCATTTTGAAAACCGATGGTCTCGATCGGTGACTGAAACGGATCCATTTGGTCAGTGACCAATAGATGACAAGTCCTAGACACGAGGAGGTGATAAAGAGGAATGGGAAGTGATGAGAGAGAATAAAAGTAAGTAAAATATTCGGTATTGAATCCAATATCACGGGTTTTAATTGTCTTGGAAGGCCATTGTTACCCCTCCTTTTTTGGATAAACTCCACAAATGGTTTCCTGAGAATACAGTCATGGCATGTGCTTTATTAAAATCAAGAAACAAAAAAAAAAAAAAAACATTCTTATTATATTGAGAAAAATCAAGTCACAAAATTTGAAATGCAAAATGAACAATCCATCTACAAATTCAAATTCAAAAAATGAAAATATAAAAAAGTATAGAACAATAAGAAAATATCAAAAGATTTAGATATTTTTTAAGTAACAAAAAATATTTACACTTCCATCTCTCGCTAAGATACTCAAAAACCAAAATGTGCCAAAGGACTCAAATTTAGGAAACGATCGTCAACTTATGTTTGCATGTCACGATGGCTTTAAAATTTGGGAAATTATAGTAAATAACAGTTTTCAGAGAATATTGATCAAGAAACAGGAAGACTACTGATAGAATTATTTAAAGGAAAAAAAAAAAAAGAAAGGAAGACTACTGATTAACCAAAAAGATATTGATCAAGAAACATACTTTCAAGATCACATAAGAGCCACTTGTAAAAAGTTTTCCAACGGAGGACTTTGGAATGGGAACTGGCCTAAAATTCTCAATATGCCGTATTTCAAGTACACTAAACATCGTCAAGGAATAAAAAACATTTATACACATAGATATATAAACACACACAAACATATAGCAACGGGAAAGAGAGAGAGGGAGAGGAAAGAAGTAAGACCAATGATAAAAAAATATCATCTCCCCATAAAAATATTTATATAGATAAAAGAATTTCTATTAAAATATCATAATTTATTATGAAATATAACAAATACCGATGTATCGTAAAATATCAAATAGTGTTTGTTTTAATATGTTTAAAAATTAAATTACAATTTTCTATTTTTTAAAAGTCAATATCCATTCTTCTTTCATTTTTTTTTAATATTAATCTGTAATTTCACACTTGCGATGTTTACATAAATTACGATTGTTCTCCGGTTGGCCTCAGTATCACTTTCCACAATCTCCTTCATCCCTCTCATTCCCCTCCTCTCTCACTCACCGTGCCTCCCCCTCTCTCATTCCTTTTCAAGTCTCAACTTCGCTCTCTCTTCTCCCTCTCTTCCACTCACTATCCCTCCCCCTCTCT
Organism: Antiaris toxicaria; assembly: GCA_035233585.1. Classification (NCBI taxonomy): domain Eukaryota; kingdom Viridiplantae; phylum Streptophyta; class Magnoliopsida; order Rosales; family Moraceae; genus Antiaris; species Antiaris toxicaria. Next base: position 9,696,397 of record CP141155.1, read on the forward strand.
CATTCTCACTCAGCTCTCACTCTCTCTTCTCATTCCCCCTCTCTACCATTCACTGTCACTCTTGCTCTCACTTGGATGGCATCATGGAAGATGTTGTTAGGGGGGCGACAGGAACTACACACTCCACCAGTCCCACCCGCTCCTATTTGGCTGCTGCCAGCTCTCATCCGTCCACTCCGACCAACTCATACATGGCAACTCCGACCAGCTCACACTCTGCCTCTTCCACCTGCACCGACGCCTCCCAACTCACCCAGCCGATCTTCCTTCCCTATCTACTTCGGTTATAGTCTTGTTGTTGCAGACCACAGCGGAGTCGATACACAGAACTAGCCTTCAACATCACTCTTGATGTTACAGTGTCCTCCGACGAGATCCAAGGAACCTTTATGTCTCATCACTTCTCCATTTAAGGGTTTTTTTTTTTTTTTTTGGAGCAGTTAAAAAGGAACAAAAAAAAAAAGTAAAAAAACCACTGCATATTTGTTTTATGTTTATTTTTCTTTTTTCAATTTTCCCTAAAAAGAACAAAAATTTATTTGCCTTGTTGGATTTTTTTTTGGCTAAAGATTTGTCTTATTCGGTTTGGTGTATGTCGTAGAATTCATTTTTATACCAAAAAAAAAAAATTTTGGTAGAATGCTTTTATTATCTTTTTGGACTTATACTTCGCTCTGGCAACCATTTGGATTACCTCTGGTATATTTATCATTGCATGTGGGCCTGGTCGAGCCCATCCATGTAAAGAAGTGAGTCGGACCAGGGGATTTTAAAAACTAAAATGAGGTTTTTTGCCAAATGCCCCATATTGTGCATATCTCTAGGATTTTGCCTCATCTATAATGATTTTAAGATTTTTCTCATCTTTTAAAAAATGCCAAAAGTCAACCTAATGTGCATTTCAAATATGCCCCTAACCAACTAAAAAGGTATTATGGTATTGTTTGGTAGTTTGCTAGAATTTCGATTGGTAATCCACTAGATTACTGTATGGTACTCAAAGTGAAAAAAAGAGTGGACAAAACATCATAACCAAAAATAGCTTTCAGTTATGTAACACCCCTTTAGCAGGATGCCATAGTTCACTATTATTTCATAGTATTAAAGCAAAAAATAATAAAAATACTACATTATACATAAGGGCATAAAATTAATTAAGCAAAATTTAGAATAGATTTTTTTTTTTAAATTTAAAACTGAAACTTCACTTCTACCACGAACTTAAACATGAAACATTAAGACTGTGTTTGTTTTTTATTTTAAAATGGTTTTCACAATTCCCAAGACAATCGTTTTCTAAATCGGTTTGAAACCTCGTTTGGTTACCATTGTTTTTGAAAACCAAACTTGAAAACATTGAGTTAAATCCCAATTTTTTTCGCTTAACTTTGAAAACGATTTAGAATCATTTTCAACTTTTTTTATTCAGCCCCCTGTATACACAAACCCGCTACCCCTTTCTCTCTATGTCTCACATCCTGTCTCGACTCCACCACTATCTTCCTTTTTCTCGTTCATGCGCTCGTTACTCACTCAAAGTCCTCAACACACAAAAGTGGGGGCTTCTTTTTCTTCTTTGATTACGAATATCATTTTCAACTTTTTTCCTTAGCCCCCCGTATACACAAACTTGCTACCCCTCTCGTCTTTATGGTCTCGACTCCACCACTCTCTCTTTCTTTCTCATTCATCGCTGTCAGTGCAAGCAGTCTTTTCTCCCCTGAGCTCGACTCTGCTCCATTGCTGTCGCCTTCATCGACCTTGGCCTGAGCTCTGTCGCCTCTCATTCAATAGTGGTTGCGGCGTTATCAAACTCCTCTGTCGCGGTCGGTTACCATCAACTTAAAACTCTCCTATTTTGGTCGTCTTCTTCACAAGAGGTAAGCTGCTCATCTCGATTGGGACTAGTGATTCTATTGTGTTGTTTTTTGGACTAGTGATTGATAATCTTGATCTGACCTAGAATTTGAGATTTTTTTCCATTGCCTCGTCAATGAGCTTATCGGATCTCACATTTTATTGTAAATGCCTAACAACAAAGATTAAATCCGAATTTAAGCTAGTTTGACCTATGGATGGCATGGTTTATGTTCTGTTGATGCTGTTTTGAATATGAGATAATTTCTGGGAGATGAATGTGAGATAATTCACATCTTATGTATTATCGATGGCGTGCTTTATGAATTTAGGAAAGTTCTGTTGATGTCATTTTCAATGGTGTTTTGTTTGCTCAAGAGTAGTACTGGTATGACTTAAGAGTAGGCTATGGCTTTTCTTTTTAGGTCCTCAATTTATTCATAGGATGAATTCTGTCTAAATTTTTTATTTTACAATAAATAATAGGTCAGCTTCAACAACATGAGCAACAACTTATATAATAGAGCAACAAGGACAATAATTAGAATTTGAGATTTTTGTTGTTGATTCATGTGTTCCAATTGCCAAAGAATTTGTTCTAAAAATAAACAAATTCTTTCTGGATAACAAAAATAAGAATCGAGAGTTGTGGTAGAGTCACACTGAGCAAAATGAACATGTTACTTTTGTTGGGGTTAGCATCTACAATATGCATGCTATGATATTATTTTTAATCTCTCTCTTTTACTATTACGCATTTACTTGGCAAATTTTCTTGTAAGAAAATATATTTGTTGTTTTGATGAGTTAATTTCATTGATTTATGTTGTATTACTAGCATTTTTAGTGAAATTAGAGAATTCATCCTATGAATATTAGATTCCTCTGTTTAATTCTATCATAGTTAAAGAAACAAAAACCAAGAAAATTACTTATATTTTATGAGAGATGTCGGAAAAACCGTGGGACTAGGATGGTGGTTGTTGCTGTGATTTGTTGGGTCCAAGGACCTACGTACACCACTCATCGCTCGTGACATGATGGTAGGTCTAATTTGTTTTTTTGCTAATGCAAATTGAAATAACCAAAAAAAAAAAAGCATATCAATAGGATTTTCTCAGTCTAACAATTTGAAATGTATAAATGATCACTTTGTTTTTTTTTTTTTAATTTATTAGACCCCAACAAGGCATAAGTTAATATATACAGGAATATATTTACATGTAAATATACGTGGGGGCGTGTAAATATTATGTCTTATTCAAAAGAGGAAAGATAAGCTTTGTCTTTATGTGATGTTCACTTCTTCAATGGGTTTTTTCGAACAAGTTTCTCTAGCCGCTTTTTGAACGTTGTTTTTCCCAATATGATAAACTTTAGGCTTAGATTTTTAATTCCTCCTTTTTGAGGGATATAGAATTGGCTTTGGCTTATTGGGTTTTGGTTTTGAAATGGCAAAAACTGCTCTGTTCTATGTATAGAGGGAATATCCCACTATTTAACAGTTACAAGGTCTTAATATAACAAGACTTGGAGAATAAGACTAGAGAGGTAGAGAGAGAACGGGAGAGAGAGAGAAAGCTGTAAAATTGTAAAGCATTTTGATAGAAACTCATGAGAAACACCCATGTACGTCTTTTCCTTCCTTGCCTGTTTTCCATTGAATGTTTTCCCAACTTCTCCTTTTTGTCTTCCAATCTTTTCTCTATGCATTTTCTTGTGGTTTTGGAGTCTACCCTTTATACACACACAGACGCATGCATGTATGTCTATACATGCTTGTGTACGTAGCTCATTGCCTACGAACTAAAAAAATCACAAGACAAAGAAAATCTCTGCTTTTTAATTTGTGGATCCCTTATGAATATTATTCAATAAATATTGGACTAGCTATAGCCTAGTAGTTAGTACTACATATAACATTATGTGATTTTAGAAGAACTTGAATTGATTTACAAAATCTCCTTACAGATGTACTTTCTTTCTTTTTCCTGCATGATGCCGGAAATTGGTTGCTGATCAATTGATTTACAATATGATTTACAATATGATCAATTGAACCTAGCTGCCTATTGGCATTGTATAATCCGACAGCAAATTTTCAACTTTTAAGGGCTAATCTAATCCAATTGAAATTGCTAAACTTCTAATTTCCTGTATTTATGATGATATGTTCTCTTATAAGCTATAATTTGCTATGTCTAATACTTGACCAACGAAAAATATGTGTGCTATAGTAGTCGTCATCATCTCTATGATTACTTATATTGACAACCCTTGCTATTTGATTGATATGTGATACAAGGATAGTAAAATTAAATAATGGATGTCAATGAGGAAAATACTATCGAGGATCATACCACATGGGGAGAAAATTTGGAATCTTTTTTATCAAGTTGCTATATGAGGAGGCAAAAAAAAAAAAAAAAAAAAAAGAATTCAAACATCTACTTTAGAAAAAAAAAAAAAGTGGATGAAAATTTCAACTGAAATACATAGTAAGTTCAATAAATGACTCACAGTAACACAACTTAAAACTAAGTAGAATAGGCTTAGACGTAGCACAAAAGAGTTTGAAAGCTTAGTTGAAACTATCAGATTTGGATGGGATTCTGAAGCAAATACAGTCACAGTTTTAAAAGAAGTTTGGGATTCCTATTTACAGGTAATATAGTTATTATTTAATGGCATTCAAATTTATCTACATAAGTTACTTATTATTGGCTTACCTAAATATTTTTTCATTTTACAGTAAAATCGAAAAGCTAAAAAGTACCAAAATAAGGGTCTAGCAAACTTTTCTCTCCTAAAGGAGATCTCTAGTAGGATTAATGGCATAGGTCCGCATAGCACCACCAGCTTCTGTGAATCTCGAAACTGAAGGAGAAGGTATAGGAGACTCGCACGGAGTCTAGAAAGACCGCAACCATTTTTGAAATGCTAAGGCCAGCAATGGACCTTCCAAGAAGAAGATAAAAACTACTATGGAGTTAGCAGTGGAGCTGTTGCCAAAGTTTGTGAGTTTGCGAAGTAAGGCATCAGTGCAACACACTAATGACTTGCAGCAATATCTAGCAGCGAAGCGAGCATGTCTTGGGGACACAAGTGAGGGTAAGACCTTGGCTGAAGATCCCAATAGCATTAAAATTCATATTGAGTAGTTGGATGAAATGGGAGACTTGGATGACAAGACATACAACATGGAAATTAAGACGTTGTCAAAGGACAAGGACTTCAGGAGGTCATTTGTAAAGATTAAACCTAAGCGTCATCGTGGTTTCATCCTCAACTTAGTGGAGTAGTCATTGGTTCATGATTGGTTTCAGTTTCTTAAACTCATTCAGTTTGTTGAACTCTTTCAATTTATTAGACTATTATCTAATGACTGGTTTGTTAAGCTAGATTGCTTTATGTTATTTACTTTCACAATTTTAGTTTGTTAAACTCTTATGTAGTGACTGTTTTGTTGAGTTTGATTGCTTTATGTTGTTTGCTTTCATGATTTTAGTCTATTGAACTCTTATATATTAATTGGTTTATTGAGTTATATTAATTATAAGATATTTATTTCATTGTGCTATTATTATCAGTGGCAAATGAGTATGAACTAGTTTGATTATCTTGTGTAGGCTATTATGGAATCAGATGATTCAGATACTGATGAGAAGTTAGCTTTTTTTGAGTCACTTGAGTCATCTAATGATGAGGAAGAGATCTTACAGTTAAACTAGATCTTGTATCAACTATTATTAGGCAACCTCGACATAATGATGAACTAACAGGATGACAATATGTGTTAAATATGCTGGAAGGGCATGCTGAAATATTCTATGAAATGTTTTGTATGTATATGGAACCTTTTTTGACATTAGCTTTGCTACTTGAACAACGTCAATTATTACCTAGAAGTCGACTATCAGTGGAAGAACAGTTAATGATGTTCTTGAAGATCATTGGTTATTCCGACCGCAATAGAGTCATACAAGATAGATTTTGTCATTCTAAAGAAACAGTTAGCCAACTTTTTGATAGTGTTCTTAATGCCATTTGTGCATTGGCCTTATAATTTATCCACCAACCAGACCCAAACACCGTGCCTCTAGAGATTTAAAATAGCGAAAAGTATTAGCCGTAATTTAAGGTAAAATTTATTTTATTTTTAAAGTTTGAAATATGTGGTTTTTACTTTCATAATAGGGTTTAATAAAGTTTTGGGTCTTTACTTGTGTAAGGACTATATTGGAGGTATTGACAGCACATATGTTATGACTATTATCCCTACGGCTGAGTAAAGGGTTTATTGGGGAAGAAGACATACTTGTACTCAGAATATAATGGCAGCATGCAGTTTCGATATGAGATTTACCTATGTTTATAGTGGATGGGAAGGTTCAGCTACAGATTTAGAGTTTTAGTGCATATATTACAAGATCAAGATAACAAATTTTTTAGGCCACCATTGCCTAAATATTATGTTGTTGATTTCGGATATAGTAACATGTCAGGATTGCTTGCACTGTACCGGAGTCAAAGATACCATCTATCATAATTTAGAAATAATGGACAACCAACTAGACCTATCAAATTATTTAATTACAGGCATTCGTTATTATGTAATTGCATGGAGAGGTGTTTTGGTGTTCTTAAAGCACGATTTGGTATTTTAAAGTATATGTCCAACTTTCCTTTGCAGAAGCAAGTATAGATAGTAATTGCATGTTGTGTTATTCATAATTATATTAAAATGTATGATGCAAATGATGATTTATTTAAAGACTACGGAGTTGACGAGCTTGTGGAAGATATTGAGAGACGAAGAGGAAATCGACAACGTACACATTACCATGAATTTGAACCGTCTTTTAATGTTGGTTCCACTAATAGGGACCAACAACATATGAGCCAATTCAGGGATCAAATAGCACAAGTAATGTGGGAACAATATGTATCTTAATTGTTATGATAAATAAAATTAGTAATTTTTTAGTTAAATGTTACTTTTAATATTAAGAACTACTTTGTAATGTACTTGTAACTAAATATAATGATTAATTATGTTTTAATTGATATAATAAATATTTAAATATTATGGTTATTAATTTTTAATTAATTTTTTAATTAAAAAAATTTATTAATTTTTAATTTTTGGTATTCATAAAATATTTTTTAAAATTAAACATAAATATGTTTTCATAAAATACTTATGAAATGACTGGTTTTTAAAAATATAATCAAATACAGTTTTATTTTTTTGTTTCTTAAAACATACACTCAGAAAATATAATCAAATACAGTTTCAAAAACGATCTCAGAACAGTTTTCAAAACATTCTCATTTTCAGTTTTTTTTAAAAAATATAATAGATTTCAAAAATAATACTAAACGCTACCGTAAATTCTCATTATTATATTTGATGTTTCTCAATCTCCAAATCTAAGTTTAGATCTAAACTTATACTAACAGTAACACGGCATCCAAATTCCAAAGTCTAAATTAAAAAAAAAAAAAAAAGTCCGGTTAAGTACTATATTTTGCAATTATCCAACTACAAAATCTAATGTCCAAATAAACATGATCTATATTATATATATATATATGTATATACAAATAACTGTTCGATCCGATTTAAATGGTTTCTTATACTTTACAAGCTGGATCTGAGCGTAAACTTACTTGAGATCATCCACAAACAGAAACAAGCAGTCCAAAAACCACCAGGTTAATTCAAACCAATAGTTTGTGAGTCTTCTCTTCACAATCCTAATCTAGCACCCAAAAAAAAAAAAAAAAAATCAGATACTTACCACGTTCGCTTAAACCGTTTAGCTCGCTCGCAAATAATTAATACCATTTATGGCTTCAATAAAAGCAAAGATAAAAGCTACTTATTTGACAATTATGGTGCAGCAGTCGATGCTATGCTTACCCTATCCGGATAGCATTAAATATTAATATTAATAATTATGTCTTTCACATTTTTTTTTTCTCTTTGCTTGGAAATTAGGTCCTTCACATGCATATCTTTATTAGTGTTCAATTTAGCCCCCCTTATGCCAACCTTTCTCACTATATTTTATTATAGGGCCTCCCTGCTTTTCTCCAATCTGAGACACGTACATGAACAAGTAAAACTTTTGCCATGCAACGAATTAATGAAAACAAGCTACCAAGTACTATTTACCATATCGTACGTCTCTATATATGTAGATTAGCTTAGGTGAAGATACATTTTCGTAATCTTGGAAACTATGAACGTGAAAAAAATCGTGGAAGGACCTACAAAGTAAGGAGAAACATAGTTGGCTGTAAATACATATATACATGTTTGTGTAAGGTTAGATTGCTCTCCGACAGCCTTATTAAACAGTGGTTGTATCTTTTTTATATGAGATATTATGATAATCAGATGATTTTAATATATCATTTTAAGTGATACTTGTCATTGATACTGAAATCTTAATAGTATTATTATATATTAAAAAGTAACAATCAGATAGAAGCCTTTCCTCCATATATATATATATGCGATTCAAACTTTTTTTTTCTTTTTTTATTTCCTGTGTTGAGTGAGCTGTAATTTAATTGCTGTTTTTATTGTCATTAATATATCTAGAGATGGTGAGCCAAGCTGAGAAGCTATTGCTTATCACATCGACCTTTTAATCAGTGTTGGAAAGGATTCTAACTTTATAAATAAAACGTCCTTCTTTACCACAAGTATGGCGTATTGGACATGTCTTTCTTGTGGGAAACCTTCCTTGGTGTTATGATGTGACTCATGAGAAGCTCAACAAATTCAGCATTAACATACTATTTTAAAAAATAAAAATACAAAAAATATATTTCAAAAAATGAAGAAGAAGAAGCAGAAGAGGAAGAGAAGAAAGAAAGTGCATTAGGACCAAAATCGTGCCACCCAAAATTTAAGTATTATTGTGTGCATGGAAGCATGTACCTACTATTCATCCGAATAGGAGCATTATTAGGATAGTTAATACCATTTAACAACTTGACATCCACATGTGATATTACTTAGCAGTAAATACAATAGGTACGATAAGGTCTTTATAAAAAAAAAAAAAAAGAGCGAATTATATACAAGGAAAAGAAAAGTTTTACTTTTACTTTTACTTTTTAGACAAATAATGAGAGCATCAAAGTGGTAAAACTTTTACTTTTACTTTTTAGACAAATAATGAGAGCATCAAAATGGTAAGAAAAAAAAAAGTTACGGACTAAATATTCATATCGTAGTACGCATGTTTTGAAAGATATTTCAGTGGAGTTATTTTTGTTTTTCGGCTTATCATTAAAATGTTTTCTTGTCGAGCCTATCTAATCAATATGCCATTACGTTTTATACTGGGCTGCTTCTGGTCTGTAGTGGCCATGTCCGTGTGATGCAGGGGAGCTGAAGGCCGAGCCAGAGCCGAAGAAGAGAAGGAGAGAATGAGAAAGACAAAGAGGAAAAATAAAACGAAAAATTAAAAAAAAATAGTAATTTAGGTTTTTAGTTTCATGATTTTAGTTTTAGGTTTTTATTTTAATAAATTTTTAAGGGAGATGCATTTTGTAGAGTAAGAAAAGGAACAGAAGATATTAGGGGAAAACTTAAAGCTTTCAATGGGGGGTTTTTTCTTTCCGACTTTTTTCTTTGATTTTTGTAATTTTATGATGTTTAAATTCTTGATTTGCTTTATCTTAATTTCAATTTCACTTATGAATTAGTTTTTGTTTTAGGTTTCTAATGGATCCAATTTATGGAATTTGAATTTATTTTTGTTCTATTGGATTGATTGATGCTTTATGGTAATTGTTTATCCTATTTTGTATTTAATGCTCCCAGTAATTTACCCAATCATTGGGTGATTTTGTTGGGCTTAATTTATATTGAAAAAATTGAGATTAGGTTTTGATAATAATAGGATTTCATTTGTATTTTGGAATTGGAATATATCCTTGATGTATATGTATATTTATAATGGATACTTGCTCTTAATGAATTTATGTTAATTAGTTCCCCATAAGAATATATTGGTCTTAATTAGCATAAATGTACATATTAGTTATCGGAAGAAGCTTTTAGGTAATTTCATGTATTCGGCTAATAATTCCACTAATTAAAATCAATCAATTAGATGGTAATTGTAATATTCAAGTGTTTACGTAATAAATCTTTAGACATAAGATATCTAAATTAATCATAGAGTATGGAATATTGGTATTTACTAACAAGTTATTGAGTTAATTGTAGGTGACAGCATTAAGGAATCCAATACGCTTAAGAATTCATGTTTCATGTATAAGACAAGTTAAGCAATAATTATCAAGTTTCTTTTTAATTTCAAGATGATTTTAAGATGATAAATTGCTAGTGTATGATAGATTTGATGTGAAATAAGCTAGGCATGGATAGAGAATTTGTGTCTAAATAGGTTAATTATTCATAATTTTGTAAGAAATGGTATGATGCTATATTCAAATATAATTTTGTTTAGGAAAATGATCTATTTAAATGAAAATTCCTTATTGAAGTGTTAGATCTTTTTGTCAGCTTTCTTGCATCTCTTGAATTATCTAATTCTGATATTGAAATAAAAGGTTATGACCAAAATATTATAAGAGGTCAAGTAGCACATTTCCCTTACTTTGGAGGAAAAAAAAAGCAAAATTCTTTGAGACGGAACATAGATTGTGGGTGCTGCAATGCCCAAAAGATGGGGCTATAGCAGTAGATGCTATAGTGCCCATGTAGCAAAAAAAAAAAAAAAAGAAAGAAAAAAGGAATATTAGTGGTCGGATTAGTGGGTTCTCTAGGACCATTTTGGACCATTAGATCACCATCTAACATGCAATAATAGCCCTTTGATTTATGAGATTAGTTACTAAAACCTAAACCTCAAAGTTAAACCTGATTTAACGTTTTATTTCAAAAACCTTACTTTTTCTCTCCTAAACCATCTCCTTCTTCCCCCTTCCTGATAGAAGGAATTTTTGAGTGTTTCTACCACCCAAACCTTGGAGATTGGCTTTTCTTGTGAGCCTCTAGGCTTGATTTCACTTGGGGTTTAAGGTAATTCTCTTTATGCTTTGATTTTAGGGATTTTGGAATTCTAGGGTTTGGAAGAAATTAAGAATTTGGGAAAATTCTTGTATTATGTGATGAAATTGATATTTTAGGATGATGAATTAAAGGATTTGATGGTAGAATTTCTGAATTGATATTGTTGAATTTACAAATTAGGTTTTCTTTATCTTTTTGAACACAAAATTAGGGTTTTGGTGAATTTGGATTAATAGAATAAATTATCATGTTCGTTGATGAAATTGATGATATAGAGTGATAATTTTAGGAATTGGAAGATAGAATTTCAATTTTTTGATGTTAATTTTATGAAATTGAATTCTAGGGTTTATAGAGAATTAGAAATTTGGGGCTTTATGGTTTTTGAATTTTTAGGATTTTTCCTAATTATAAAATATTAATTCTATGGTTTTTCAAACATAATTCAATAAGGAGCGAGCACATTGAGATTCCAAAGCATCATGTTACCAAACTACCGAGATAAGTAAGTTTATCAAGCAAGGTAAGCACATCTCTCACTTGTAATATATTTGTTTAAAATTAATAAAATTCATAATTGGTATAGAATATCGATAAATTATGTTATTTTGCTATTGCTTTTACAAAAAGATTTTATTGGGATTTTTATATCAATAAGTTATGGTTTATGTGACCATAAGATGTTTCATCTTTTAAAAGTATATGTATTTCCTTTACAAGGCTTTGATATGATATTCTTTATAAGAACTATGTTTTATTTTAAAGATTATGACTTATGATTATGAAAGAACACATGAAGGATAATGATGAAAGTAATATGGCAATTAGGAGGCATATATTTTAGATTTGTCCTTCTTGTTATAGCAATTTTGCCTTGGTGGGCAATCCCACTCTGATTGTAATAGCGCGTATTGGTACATCGCTTAGGGTCTAACATCATAGAGAAGATTAATAACTATGGATATAACTTATGTTTAAATGTTTATGATATGTATGATATTTGTTTTTACCCTTATGATATGAATAATATGTTATATAAGTACAAGTAACAGGATGTTTTGCACAAAGTTTATGAACTAATTATTTTGCATGATAATGGATGTACTTACTAGGTTTTCACCTAATTTAGTTTTCTCGCATGTTGCTGATAAGGAAAAGCCAAGGTATAAGTATGGAGGAGGCTTGGAATGGAAGCATGTGTGATAATGAAGTAAGTTATCAAAACTTTCTTGTTTTAATAAAATCAATGTTTATGTTTATTTTTAATAATTTTAAATTTATGATTTGAATTTATAAATTTGGAGATTTTCATGTTTACTTAGAATGTTCTTAGGATTGTTAAAGTTCCTTTTTAAAAATTGATACATGATTTTCTATTTTTACCCTCAATTGATTTTTTCTTTTCTTTTTCTTCTTAAAAACACTTTTCTCTCTACATTCTCTCTTTCTCTCTCTCTTCGAACGTATTTGGCAAATGGAAGGAGGAGATCGCGAGTGGAGAGTTGCGATTCTAGTGGTGCCGCTATACTCTGATGGTCCCTTGCATTTCTGGCAAGCAAAGCAAGCACGAGCTTTAGATCCATGGCAAGATCCACCTTTGAGATCGTTGGAGCTAGATCTAGATCACATCTCCTTGCACTAATTGTCAATCAAGCTTGAAACCTCCTCTATGAGATAATCACAGATCTGCCTTGATTTCTTTACTAAGGTATGTAAAGAATTAGATCTGCAGAAGCCCATCTTACTGGGTGTTATTATTGGTGAACGAAGCATTGCCTTCTAGAAGTGCTTCGAATATTAAGGCCTACCTACAATCTTCTTGTTGTGGTAAGATAGGCTATGAGATGTAGGGCTGCACTAAGATGCCAGATGAAAAATAGTGGAAAATGAGTAACTCTTGGGGGAGCATGAACAAAGCCTTTGAGAAAGCACACCAATCAACACTGTACTGTAGCTTACACCAGAGTTGGGTAAATGAAAAAGATCATATTCTAATTAAAGACCTGAGTTGGTGAAATGAAAAAAAAAAAAAAAAAAAAAAGCTAACTGAGTGGTCTGTTCATTAATGCCCAAAGACTTCCATGCATTTCTTGGTTGGTTAAGCCAACTAACCAAGTTTAATTTGTTTGAACAAAGATTCTAATGGTGTTTTGTCTATCCAGGTACAAGGTTCTCTAGTCGCCCGTCGTTGTTGCAAAGTGCTCACAATCATAGGTCCAATTTGATCGCAAATCCAATCGTGATTTTTTTTTGGTTTACTAGTTTTTTTGGAGGTTTTTGTCATTCTCCTATTGCCATTGCTTTTTTTTTTTTTTTTTTGGTAGCAAACTTGCAATCTCACACTGTTGAAGTCGTGATGATGGATGGCAATGACAGCGAGCTCTAACATTGGTAATGGTAAGGTGGTGGCGACGATTTTGTTGGATTTGAGAATGGTTAGGTCAATTTAGAGGCTAGGCAAAGGGTTTATTCAATTTGGTAAATGATTTAAATTGAATGTAAATATTATATTTACAATGTAAATTGAGTATAAATGTTACATATATAGTGTAAATGTTGTGTAAATTAAATATAAATATTTCATTTATAGTATAAATTGTTGAAGGATATTTTTGAGATTTCAAATGAGTGTAAATTCGAATTTATAGTTAAATATATTATTTACTATTAAATCAAAACTTTTGACTTATTTATTTTTGTTCCCTCTTATTTTTGGTCTATTTCCCTCCTTCTCCCTTTATTATTTTATATTTCCACAAACCTAGGCAAATATATTATATTAAGATAGTGAACTATGACATTCTGCTAATTAATTAGGTGAAACTGAATCCTTAAATCTTTGTTTTTATTATTTACTTTTGTTAGTTTTTTTAATTTATTTTTTTCGCTTCCCACTTTTTAGTTTTAATTTTGGCTGTTCAAATAATTCTAAAGTTAATCAATTTAGAAATTAACTCAAAAACTAAACATAATTTTCATAAAAACAATATTTTACTCCCTTTATATTATTTACGTAACTTGTGCACTTGTGAGTATTTCACATAACAGATTTTTATGGCCTTTTACACAAATGTACCGATACTTAAAAAATAATTAAATGTTGAACATATGGCTTGCATTTATTTATTTCAGCAAAATTTTTGTGTTCTTGGGAAGTTGACAAGATCTTACTTAATTTAGATAAATATAAAAATCTACATTTTTTGAACTTAATGTAAAGGCATTCAAGTTCTATACTTTTAGTAAAATTAGAAGTGAAATTATCGTGGCTTGTAACCATTCAGTGACTTACAAATTTTATGCCTACCCCTATATTCAGTTTAAAAAAAATTCTCCATCTAAGTTGTTATATATATATATGTATATGTATGAGAATATGGAATAAAGTATTATTGGATTGGCTTGTGCAAAAGGGAAAATTTGAAGAGAGGAAAAAAAAAAAAAAAACTTTGTGCTCCCCAGTTCTAAACAAAATCAACAACTTATGAGTAGATTTTATAGCTTCTGTCCATTTGCCTTTTTTTTTTTTTTTTAAGGACTTGTGTCCATACTAATTAAAAAAACTATTTTCAATGACCACACTATAATTTTTTTAATGTAAAACTCAGTATCAAATTTTGAATCGAATATTTTCAATTCAAATCCTTCTTTTTCTACCCGTTAAGCTCATAAAGAGATCTAACTATATAATATTATATGTTTAAATATATATTGACGAGAAGAGAGGATCTGAAGCTAGAAGTCTTCTTCTTCTTCTTCTTAAGAAAGGAAAAAAAAAATTATGTTCCAAATATAAAAACGGAACCCACTTCAATAAATGCCGATATATCTGTCAGCCTTATAATTAACTAGCTTCTAATAAAATAATTAGTGCCGACTGCCGACTGATCACTGATCATTCGTCTTAAAAAAGGAGGGGAATTGTAACACTGAATTTTTTCTAAGCAGGAAAAAGAGTTAATAGTTTATAAAGTATAAAACTAGAATCAAAGTATTAATGTTTGTGTGTTTTTGTAGATAATGTCGTTAAAGACTTTAATACGCTCAAAAATTTATATCATACATGAAATACAAGTAAAGTAATAATTTTAGAGTTTTATAATAATTTTTCATGATAGTTTAGCATGTTAGATTTGCCCAAGAATCTTCTTTGATCTTGTGAAAGATAAGTTAAGGTATGATTAGAAGAGGTTAAATATTAAATATTTCATAAGAAATAATGTGATGTTATGTTCACATGAAATTTTTATCAGCTTTCTAACATCTGTTGAATCATTTAATTCCAATATCAAAGTAAAAAGTTATAGCCAAAAAATACTATAGGATGGTCGGATGAAAAAAAAATTTTTTTTTGGTGTAGCATGCAATAATGCGTTGCAGTGTTTGCCTTAAAAAAAAAACAGAGAGAGAGAGAGAGAGAGAGAGAGAGATTTTAAATAGGGGTTGAATTTGTTGTGTTTAAGTCTACTTTTGGCCATAGGATTTTAACTTAACTTTTATTCCTAGCCCTTGATTAATTAGAGTTTAATTATTTAAGTTTAAATCTCTCAGTTAAGTTTCATTATTCTTATTATCATAGAAGCCTCTCTCATTTCTCCATATCTCTTCTTAAACCACCTTTTTCTTCCTCCTCTTACATTATTGATTTTCTCAAATTCCACCAGTCATACCTTGAGGATTTGCTTCTCTTGAAGGCTTCTAGGCATGATTTCGTTGGAGATTGATGAGTGAACATTTCACTCAAAAACCAAATACTTTTAAATTTGAATATTTGTGGAAAACCTTAAGCTTTTGTGTTACTTTGATGGGTTTATGTGTTATCTTGTAGAAAAGCAAGAATTAATTTTGGCATAAAACTTGGAGAAAAGAAGCCATTTGAAGACCAAATCGAAGACCTCCACAAGCCAAGGTTGTATCCCTAGCATGGGCGTGCTTATTAGGCACATGTCCACACCTTTCCCCATGTGTAGGCAATGGCGAGGTAGAGAAGGCAGGGCAGACCAAGCGCGGCCATGCCTCCACACAACCAAATATGATCCAAAAGGCCATTTTGGGCCTTGGATCAAAAGATAGGGGGTTTGGAAGGCTAATTTAGGGAGATTTATGATGGACAAACCCTAACTTTGAAGGAAGGTGAGGCTTGAGGCACATTTTCTAGAAAGAGAGGGAGAGCCTAGAGTCTAAACATCCCAAGTGTTATTTCTTGAACATCCTTGAAGATTGCTTGGAGATTTGAGGTTCTTGAAGATTTCTCTTTCCATAATTAGTTTCCTTTTCTCCCTTGTTCATTTCCTTTTTATTTCTTCATTTTCACATATTTAAATTTGTAGAAATTGCCTTGAACAACATTATGCATTTATGAATCCTTATATGTTTTTGTTTATGGATTCTGCTATGTTGAACTAAATTTATTATTCTAAAACTTGGTGAAATCTTATTTGAATTATATTTTGAATATTTTTTTAATTGTTACTTTAATTTCTATTTTAATTTATTTATGTTTCTCTATACGTAATACTTTTAATTTATTTGACCAATGAGTTAGATGATTTTTTGTTGTGAATTCGATGATTAGGAGAGATTGAGTTTATAACCCAAAATTGATGAACATAGTCTAGGTTGTTATGAGATTGGGAAGTGATTAACACTTTGATAATCCTGTTGATAGTCTTGGATTTTGTGAGATCAAGACGTGAGCTATTCCTTAACAAATCAACTTCAGATTGTTATGACGTCAGGAGGCGATCAATGTCTTGAATCCATTTAGGGCTGAACTTAATGAATGTATGCGTAAATGGGTTAGATAGGGATATTAATTAAGGTCTTCATGCATATTAATTTGTTTGATGCTCAGGAGAGGTATTAAGATTAGACTAGAACCCTTGATTAATAAATTGAGTGAAATTTGGCTATCAATTGCTAAATAAGATGTATATAGGAATAATAAGGTGAAACCAAGTCTCTAGAACATTTGTGCATAAGAGTTTCCATATTTTAGTTTATTTTCATTTTTATATTTGTTTTTATTTTATTTTAATTTCATTTAGTTCGAGTGCCTAAATAAAGTTGGGTTATGATAATTGCAGTACTTAGTGCTAATTCTAAAACCCAATTGTTGTGGAGATGATACTTATTCACCCTATACTTAAAACATGACATTGTATGCTTGTAATTTTTATTATCAGATATTCAAGATGATTTAATTTTTGTGTGTTGTTTTCGAGGATTTGAATTTTAGGGTTTCAATAAAATTGAAAGATTGATAAATTGTTGATTTGATTGATAAAACTGAATATATAGAGTAATGATTGGGCCTTTCATAATTTTTAATATTTTTAAGATTTTTCCTAATTATAGAATATTTATGTTATGATTTTGTAATATGGATTTCATTAAGAGCAAGTACATCAAAGATCCAAAGCGTCAAATCATTAAAATAACAACAGTAATAAGTGCTTCAACTGAGATAAGTATATCTTTTACTTGTAACATGTTTATTTAAAATTAAAATAATTTATAATAGATGTAATATTTTAAAAGAATATGTTAATTCCTTTTATGAAAGTTTTGATGTGTTTCATAGAGAAAGTTATTACCTATGCTATATATATATCTTATTGGTTATGTTATTCTTTTAATAATACATGCTACTTTCTTGATAATAATATTTTCAAAGGAATTTTGTTTTCTTTTAAAGATTTATGTGTTATGCTTTATATGAAGAGTCATGTATTTATTAAAAGTCATGTTTCCTTTTAAAGAGTAATGTTTAATAAAAGTTATGACTTTGATATAGTACTGAGAGTTATGATCTTGTTCAAGAAAGATTAATTTAACTTCTCAAGATTAAGAATGGTAATTAGGAGACATATACTGGAGATTCATCTCAAATAACAATAATAGTTTACACCTAAGCCGCTAGTAGCTCACAAGAAGTGTTGGGTTTACACCCTTGATAGTAACAGTTTAATAGTTACCGTGCTGGGTTTGGAACTTATAATCCCACTCTTAGCATGGTTGTGCGTAATAGTATATCGCCTAGGGCCCGATAATGGTAGAAAAGAGTAAGAAAAGATAATATGAGAGCATAAAGAATAATAATGTGAATTGCTTGATACATGTAACATATGTATGATTCCTGCTTTTACATTAATGTTTTATATCATGTTTTGAAGTATTAATATTTGTATTGACACTAATGTCATAAACAAAATGTTTTTATGAGATAATAGATGTACTTACTAGGCATTCTTCTAATATAGTTTTTGCATGTTGTAGGTAAGGAAAAGCTAAAGCATAGGATTGAATAAGACTTGACATGGAACTTTCTCATAAAAATAACAAACTTATAAAGTTCCATTATTTTATCATTCACTTATAAAGTTCTTAAGATTTTTAAAATTCTTTTTAAGACTATGTTTTTCCATCATCACAAGGTTTTCATAAAATATAGGATTTCTAATTGATTTTCATAGTATAATTTTTTATCATATATTAAAGTTTAGTTGCTATTTAATCACACATATATGAGATAAGTTATTATTTTAATAATTATTATTATTAGAAAAAATTTTATTAATATTTTTTGCATTACTTCCCATAGATATTTATTATTATTATTACTTATTAGTATATTCCTACAAAAAAGTTATTTAATACTTTAATATATATATATATGTACACACAGTGAGTGTAAACAAACTTCTTACACGTAGAATATTGTAGACCACATAGGAACTCGATTGGGAGAGCATAATTTAAAATAAAAACCTTGCAATTATAAGTTATATTTTCATTTTCAGTTTTTATAATCTATTATATAGATAGAGTATTATATATTCTTTTATTTTCCTTTCTCTAATGATCTATCTAATAATTTCACATTTGATTTTATCAGAATATATAGTATCTAATTTAAAAAAAATACGAATCTTATTATTGAATTTAATTTAATCATTCTTAAAGTTAAAGCCTAAATATATTATTAAATTATGTAATAGTTCAAACATGTTTAATTTAGATATTTAAATTAAATAGTCGAGTGGTTAAAGTTCAGATTATTGCCAAAAATATCTCTCAGATCATGATCCATGTAACAATTTAATCTTCAAAACACAACATTGTTTCTTCAATAAAAAAAATTGTTAATGAAAGAAGGCCCTTTCGTCAAAATTGGTAATGAAATAGACATGCCACATAAATAATGGTTCTTATTAAACACTTGACGAACAAATAATAATAAGGCTGAACATCAGTCAAAAAACTAACGTTTGATTTCAGTTTTGGTTTGAAATTGACAACCAAAATCCCTTGAAACTAAAACCAATGACCAACCGTCTAGCTTGTGATTTAGTTCAGTTTTCTGACCAAAACTTTTGGTTAGGCAAGGCCAGTAGTGCTTGGTATGGATTTCAGAGGAGGGCGTCGTTGGTAGGGGAGGGTGGGAAGAGTAGATCGATGACTGTGTGGTACGCGATAGCTTGGACACTGAAAAAGTGCAATGGTTTCATGACAGATCGTGTGAAAACCGAGAAATTTCATCATTCTCGGAAAATTGATACATGGAATGTACACAATGAATTCCATGTTTAAAACATGAAATGTACTGATTTTATGTGTGTACGCGTATGTCTCACACACAGTATCAAAAAGTTGATCAAGATGATATTTTCTGAATATAAAACTGATATATTTAGAATCAGTATGCTCAAATTAGTCAATTGAGCATAAAAAGTATATTTTGACCAATAAACATGTAGTATTAAGAAATTAGTCAAGATAACCTTTTCTTGACATAAAACTGATATATTTAGAATCAGTATGCTCAAATTAGTCAATTGAGCATAAAAAGTAATTTTTGACCAGGAAACATGCAGTATCAAGAAATTGGTCAAGATGACCATTTCTTGATATAAAACTGATATATTAAGACTCGACATGCTCAAATTAGTCAATTGAGCACAAAAAGTAATTTTTGACTGAGAAATCACAGTACTGGAAAACTGGTCGAGATGACCTCTGATAAAAATAAAACTGATATACTTGAGTTCAGCACATCCAAATTAGTTAGTATAGCCTATGTTAAAATTTTCACAAAAAAAAGTATAAAAGGTTAGAAAATTGGATTTTTGCAAAAAGGCCCCCATAATTTTCTTCTCTCTCTCTTTTTCTCCCACACCACCAAAAATGAATAGTAATTGACCATAAAAAAACGGTGTCTGTTTTTGATATCGTCGGTGCCATTGGAAAGCTCTTGACAAGCTAAATCCAACGGTGGGTTGACGTGATGGAACCGTTGCTGGAGGAAGCCGCACGCGTCGCCGGAGGCGTGGATTTTCCCGTCGCCGTATCTCTGCCGTCCGACGTCCGATCGACACGATTTCAGTCCCAAAAGACTCGGGATGAAGAGTAGAGCAAAACTCAGGTCTTGTTTCACCTCAACGGCTACCGGTGCCACCCAAGTCTTCACCGTCATCGCCGTGTCACCACCATGGAACTCACCAATTCTGGTGAAGGTGAGCGACACCACCCAGCCTAAAACGCTCAGGATGGTGCAAAATATCAAAGCCTTAACTCAATTTCATGAAACAACCCCGGCACGGCAGAGATCGAAACTCACTGCCGCTGTTTGTCATGGAAGGGTTGATTTCCGACGATAGGAGCCCCAATTCGAGAAATTAACACCGGTAATGAGTTCCTTTCATCGTGATCTACAAATTGGTACCAATTTTGGCCCATGCCACCGCTGGTCAACGTCGATCAACGCCAGTCAATGGCGATCCGGACCCCAAAATTTAAAGAATGGCCCTCTAGCCTATTTTTGATGTTCTGAACACGTTCATGGCGTCAGAATTGCAAGACAGAATCTCAAACATAAAGAAGGGTGGATCAAAGTTTGTGCACGCAAGATTAATCGGCTCCGTTGATCGTCGATTAGAGCCAACCTACCCGTTGGATGTCGTTGAATGACTTCGGTAGTGATCTCGACTATTTTCATTCCTTAATTTATTAATTGGAATGATTAAATGTTAATTACGGACTATTTGTATGAAAAATAGTCGAAAAAGAAAATGTGTTAAATGTGAATATTTTTGTGTAAAAAGTTGAGTTTTTACGTAAAAGTTAGGTCTCTGGTTTAGTACGTGGTTGATTAGAATTGGTTAGATGGTTTTGAGGCGTTTCTTAAACACCGGGAACCCAAAAATTAAGCTGAAATGCTGCTGAAATTTCTAAAATAGCACAAAGGGGTATTTTAGGAAACAAGGGGTAAAAATGTGGTCGGGATGGAAACCTGAGCCCCCTCGGTGACCTAGGCCTGGGAAAGAAGAATGGACGTTTTAAGGATTAGTAAACCGCCCATTCAAAGTCTCAAGATGTAAGAAAATGAAGAAACCCCTATGTCAGAACAGTACCACCCGAGGGACGGGTGTGAACTAAGTATGAAAATTGGGGTGATTAAAGCAGTAAAGACCCAATAAAGATTAGAAAGTTGATTTGATGATTTTTGCACTTAGAAAATCTAGTCTAAGCATTAAAATGAAAATGATACGACTCAAAAATCCGTCAGGGGCAAAACGGTCATTTTGATTGAAAATTTCAGAAATGATAGAAAAGGGCCCTAATGGACTTAGAATGACTTAATTAAGATTCTAAGGGCCAAAAATAAGTTGTAAATAAAGGAAAAGTAAGATTATAATAAAAAAAATCCCGTTAGAGGCAAAATGATAATTTTATCAAAAGTTAGCAGAAAAGTTATAAATGGGATATTAGACCCCTAAGTTTATGATCGGGAAACGAAACGTAGAATTTTTACGTTTTATTAAGTTTTATGTATGAAATAAGTATTGAAAATAACCGTTATTATTTCGATTATAGGGACCCGTACCAGACGCGATGAAGGAACATTTGTAGATCTATAAAGCAAGAAAAGGAGATACGAGCAAAAGTATCTGTAAATTCGAACATGTGGTTTGTCTGCAACATGAACTGATATGTTATGTTTATGTTTATGTGTTATATGAAAGTTATATATGTGAGTGCTATATGCACTAAAGTGTGACTAACATAAGACACACACTATGTATGTGAGTGCTATATGCGCTAAATGCTTATGAAAGAAAAGAATGAAATGGTAAGAAAGAAATGAATGAAAAAAAGAAAGAAAGAACGAACAAAAGAAAGAAAGTAATGTAAAAGGGTTCCAGACCAAGGGGCAATGGAATGTCACCTGGTTGGAATCAAGCAAAAGAACGAAAAGATAAAGTAAAGAAAGAGAAAGATAAGCAAGATAATAAGACTAAAAATTTAAGGTTGACATACCGGCCTCCCTAGAAGTGAGGTTCAAGAATAAGAATAGCCTCCACCCCAGAAGTGTAGTGCTACTGCAAGAATATGGTAGTTAATAGCTCAATGTGCTATCCCCAAGCTTGGTAGTTCAAAGTTTGACCTTGGGGTTAATTGGTGGTCACTCCCCCTTCCCCCATTGGTCCATGCATATTAGGTGTTTCCAACCATAGGCCCACAAGAGAAAGTGAAAGAAAGAAAGTGGAAGAAAAGAAAAGAAAAGAAAATAAAGAAAAACAAAGAAAGGTTAAGAAAAGTTAAGAGAAGAAAAGAAAAGAAAAGAACAGAATGATATGATACCAAAGAAATAACGAACAATGAAAATGAAAATTAAACGAGAAAAGAAAAGAATACAATGAAAGCGAAAGAATGAAAAGTAAACAAGTATAATGCGACTAACATGTATGCATATGTTATGTTATGTATAAGTTGTTATGCGTAAGTTAATCATACGATTTTAAGTATATTCTATGTTATACATAAGTATGTTTATAATGTTTAAGCATACATTCTTAAGTACGCTATGTTTAAAGTACGTTATGTTTTTGATGTTCAAGCATACATTAAGTATGCTAGTTTAAAGTACATTAGGTTTTTGATGTTTAAGCATACATTAAGTATGCTATATTTAAATTATGTTATGTTAAAGTACATTAAGTATGAAAGTATGTTCTCGATGTTAGAGTATGTTAAGCATGAAGTTTAAAGTAATGTATGATATATGTTATGTTAATGTTCTGATGCTACAGTTGGTATCAGATATGCTCTGTCCAAAAAGGTACGAGTTCTTATATGTCATGTTTGTATGTTTAAACTTACTAAGCCTGTTAGCTCACAAGTTTGTTTATGTTGCAGGGAAGCAACCTACATGACGATAAGACAAGTAATGGATGACGAATGAGATCTGGATGTGCCAAGGGACTGGGCGAGGGTTATGGTACTGTTATGAGTCTTTCGCTGAGCTGTTCAAAAGAGTATTGAAAAGACTGTTGAAACGAAATGTTTATGAAGTAATAAATTTTAAATTATGTAAAATGTTTATTATAGTAAATGTTTTACGACGGTATAGTTTTCAAAGTTTAGTTTTAAAGAAAAAAAATTTCCCTATTTTTATGAACACGTTAAAATGGGAAAGTTAAAATGACAAAATTAAAGGTATAAAAGTAAGTTAAAAGTAAGTTGCCGACGACTTATGAGGTGACGGTCTATCACAGTCGGCTTCAGAGCTCGATCGTGATGGTGTCGTTTGGCCTCGCACAAAGGTGGGTTGTCACACTTTGTATCAGAGCAATTCGACTATATCCCTCCTGGCACGATGCAAATCCCATTCACCATCCAAGTAAGTTAGTTTTATTCTAAATTAGTCAATGTTTATTTATTAAAAGTAAACATTTTGTAAGGATAAGATGACGAGATGACGAGATCATGGTACAAGCGTTGAACCCCTGTACTAGTTCCTAGTATGAACAAAGTCAGTTAGGCTATTTTTGTCCTGTCGCTTGACATCATGTATTCCAGCCAACAGCAGTTCACGGGAATACAAGACTAGCCGCATGCTATAGAGAGGATTTTACAGCTATGCGACATAGATTGAAATAACTGGGTCATGTTAGCTGTTAGCACTTTCAGGGACATGCTCTCGTGTATTCTGGGATTCTTGTGACCAGGATGAGCACTTAATTGGACTGAGTTTCGCCATACCACGATTGAGTGATTCTCTTGGAGGAGTCCAGCATTAGCCCTAGTTTCCTCATAGGCAAGTGAGGAAGTGACACCACTCGACTCAAAAATTTCCGACACCGCCTATGTTCCCTAGAGTTGTGGTTATACAGGAAAATTTGATGTACAAGGCTATGAGATATATAGCCTTCATGTTATATTAATATGTCTGAAATGACATATAAATGTTATGAAATGACAGGTGCATGTGATGAACAAAGATGAAATGAAATCTTTGTACCCTTACTTATCTCAATTTTTGAGGACGAAAATTTTATAAGGAAGGGTGAATGTGACAGCTGAGAAATTTCATCATTATCAGAAAATTTGTATATGGAATGTACACGATGAATTTCATGTTTAAAACGTGAAATGTAGTGATTTTATGTGTGTACGCGTGTGTCTCACACACAGTATCAAGAAATTGGTCAAGATGACCTTTTCTTGATATAAAACTGATATATTTAGAATCAATATGCTCAAATTAGTCAATTGAGTACAAAAAGTAAATTTTGACCAAGAAACATGCAGTATTAAGAAATTAGTCAAGATGGCATTTTCTTGATATAAAATTGATATATTTAGAATCAGTATGCTCAAATTAATCAATTGAGTATAAAAAGTAATTTTTGACCAGGAAACATGTAGTATCAAGAAATTGGTCAAGATGACTTTTTTTTTGATATAAAACTGATATATTTAGACTCAGCATGCTCAAATTAGTCAATTGAGCACAAAAAATAATTTTTGGCCGGGAAATCACAGTACCAGAAAACTAGTCGAGATAACCTCTGATAAAAATAAAATTGATATATTTGGGCTCAACACGTCCAAATTAGTCAGTATAGCCTATGTTAAAATTTTCACAAAAAAAAAAGTAAAAAAGGGTGGAAAATTGGATTTTTGCGAAAATGCCCTAATAATTTTCTTCTCTCTCTCTTTTTCTCCCACACGACCGAAAATAAATAGTAACTGACCACCGGGAACGGTGTCCGTTTCCAACACCACCGGTACCATTGGAAAGCTCTCAACGAGCTGAATCCAACGGTGGGTCGACGCGACGGAACAGCCGCCGGAGGAAGTCGCACGCGCCGCCCAAAGCCACCGGAGGCGTGGATTTTTCCGCCGCCGTATCTCCGCCATCCGATGTCTGATCGACACGATTCCAGTCCCAAAAGACTCGGGATGAAGAGTAGAACAAAACCTGGGTCTTGTTTCACCTCAATGGCAACCGGATCGTGCCGCCCAAGCCTTCGCCGTCACCACCGTGTCACCGTAGTGGAATTCGTCGATTCTGGTGGAGGTGAGCGATACCGCCCGGCCCAAAACGCTTAGAATGGTGAAAAATATCAAAGCCCTAACTTAATTTCACGAAACAACCTCGGTACAGTGGAGATTGGAGCTCGCCGCCACCGTCCGCCGTGGGAAGGTCGATTTCCAATGATAAGAGCTCCAATTCAGGAAATTGACACTGGAAATAAGTTCCTTTCGTTGAGATCTATGAATTGGTACCAATTTTGGCCTACATCACTGCTGGTTAACAGCGGTCAACGTCGGTCAATGGCGACCCGGACCCCAAAATTTGAAGAGTGGCCCTCTGGCCTATTTTCGACGTTTCAGACACATTCGTGGTATCGGAATTGCAAGACGAAATCTCAAACGTAAAGAACGGTGAATCAAAGTTTGTGCACGCAAGATCGAACAGCTCCGTTGATCGTCGATTGGAGCCAACCTGCCTGTTGGATGTCGTTGAACGACTTCGTAGTGATCTCGACTATTTTCATTCCTTAATTTATTAATTGGAATGATTAAGCGTTAATTACGAACTATTTGTATGAAAAATGGTTGGAAAAGAAAATGTGTTAAATGTGAATATTTTTACGTAAAAAGT
This sequence comes from Antiaris toxicaria, assembly GCA_035233585.1. NCBI lineage: Eukaryota > Viridiplantae > Streptophyta > Magnoliopsida > Rosales > Moraceae > Antiaris > Antiaris toxicaria. Next base: position 9,722,271 of record CP141155.1, read on the forward strand.
TGAGTTTTTACGTAAAAATTAGGCCTCTAATTTAGTACGTGACTGATTAGAATTGGTTAGATGGTTTTGAGGTGTTTCCTAAATGTTGGGAACCCAAAAATTAAGCGGAAATGTTGCCAAAATTTCTAAAACAGTACAAAGGGGTATTTTAGTAAATGAGGGACAAAAATATGGTCGAGATGGAAACCCGAGCCGCCTTAGTGACCAAGGCTCAGGAAAGAAGAATGGACTTTTTAAGGATTAATAAACTGCCCATTCGAAATCTCGAGATATAAGAAAACGAAGAAAAACGACCCCTATGTTAGAATAGTACCACCTGAAGGACAGGTGTGAATTAAGTACGAAAATTGGGGCGATTAAAGCAGTAAAGACCTAATAAAGATTAGAAAGTTGATTTGATGATTTTTGGGCTTGAAAAATCCAGTCTAAGTATTAAAATGAAAATGATACGGCTCAAAGACCCGTCAGAGCCAAAATGGTTATTTTGATCGAAAATTTCATGAATGATAGAAAAAGACCTTAATGGACTTAGAATAGCTTAATTACGATTCTAACGGCCAAAAATAAGTTATAAATCAAGGAAAAGTAAGGTTATAATAAAAAAATATCCCATAAGGGGCAAAATAATAATTTTATCAAAAGTTAGCAGAAAGGTTATAAATGGGATATTAGACCTCTAAGTTTATGATCAGGAAATGAAATGTAGAATTTTTACGTTTTATTAAGTTTTATGTATGAGATAAGTATTGAAAATAACCGTTATTATTTCAGTTATAGGAACTCGCACCAGACGTGATGAAGGAACGTCTGCGGATCCATAAAGTAAGAAAAGGAGATACGGGCAAAAGTATCCGTAAGTTTGAACATGTGATTTGTCTGCAACATAAACTGACATGTTATGTTTATGCTTATGTTTATATGTTATATAAAAATTACATATGTGAGTGCTACATGCACAAAAGTGTGACTAACATAACACACATTATGTATGTGAGTGCTATATGCACTAAATGCTTATGAAAGAAAAGAATGAAATGCTAAGAAAGAAATGAACAAAAGAAAGAAAGAAAGTAATGTAAAAGGGTTCCGGACCAAGGGGCAATGGAATGTAACCTAGTTGGAATCAAGCGAAAGAACGAAAAGATAAAGTAAAGAAAGAGAAAGATAAGCAAGATAATAAGACTGAAAATTTAAGGTTGACGTACCGGCCTCCCTAGAAGTGAGGTTCAAGAATAAGAATAGCCTCCACCCCAGAAGTGTGGTGCTACTGCAAGAATATGATAGTTAATGGCTCAATGTGCTACCCCAAGCTTGATAGTTCAAAGTTTGACCTTGGGGTTGATTGGTGGTTTGCTCCCCCTTCCCCTATTGGTCCACGCGCATTAGGTGCTTTCAACCATAGGCCCATAAGAGAAAGTGAAAGAAAGAAAGTGAAATAAAAGAAAAGAAAAGAAAGAAAAACAAAGAAAGGTTAAGAAAATTTAAGAGAAGAACAGAAAAGAAAAGAACAGAACGATATGATACCAAAGAAAGAACGAACAATGAAAACGAAAGTTAAACTAGAAAAGAAAAGAATACAAAGAAAATGAAAGAATGAAAAGTAAACAAGTATAATGTGACTAACATTTATGTATATGTTATGTTATGCATAAGTTGTTATGTATAAGTCAGTCATACGATTTTAAGTATATTCTATGTTATACGTAAGTATATTTATGATGTTTAAGCATACGTTCTTAAGTATGCTATGTTTAAAGTACGTTATATTTTCGATGTTCAAGCATGCATTAAGTATGCTAGTTTAAAGTACGTTAGGTTTTTGATGTTTAAGCATACATTAAGTATGCTATGTTTAAATTATGTTATGTTAAAGTATATTAAGAATGAAAGTATGTTCTCGATGTTAGAGTATATTAAGCAGGAAGTTTAAAATAATGTATGATATATGTTATGTTAATATTCTGATGCCACAATTGGTATCAAATATACTCTGTCTAAAAAGGTACGAGTGCTTATATGTCATGTCTGTATATTTGATTTTACTGAGCCTGTTAGCTCATAAGTTTTTTCATGTTGCAGGTAAGCAACCTGCACTACAATAAGACAAGTGATGAATGACGAATGAGATCCGCATGTACCAAGGGAATGGGCAAGGGTTATGGTGCTACTATGAGTCTTCCGTTGAGCTGTTTAAAAGAGTATTGAAAAGAATGTTGAAAAAAAAATATTTATGAAGTAATAAAGTTTAAATTATGTAAAATGTTTACTATAGTAAATGTTTTACGATGGTGCAGTTTTCAAAGTTTAGTTTTAAAGAAAAAAAATTTCCCTATTTTTATGAACACGTTAAAACAGGAAAGTTAAAATGACAAAATTGAAGGTATAAAAGTAAGTTGTTGACGACTGATAAGGTGACGGTCTATCGCAGTCGGCTTCAGAGCTCGATCGGGTTGATGCCCTTTTGCCTCGCACGAAGGGCGGGTTGTCATAGATCGAATTGGCTCGCATGGGGGTACGATTAGTAGAGGTTGGGCTCATATGGAGGTGGAGGCTGTGATGCTCAAATTTCTCATGACAGTGGACGCTAGGCTCACGGTGGCATGCGAAAGGTTATGGTTTCATTTTGGGGGGAAAGGGGAACGGCTGAAGCTTTGCCCCAAGCAGTGGGAAATCCATATTTCCTAGTGAGTTCAACTCGATTGGTCTTTGTTTCAACCAAAAACTGAGACTTTGAAACTGAAAACCGAGCCAAAATCATCGGTTTGCTGATCAAACTTATTGGTTGTCAGCATTGGTTTCACAATTTTGGTGTCGACAGTCAATTGTTGATCAACATTTGTGTGTTAGTTTCCCTATATATGTAAGGACTGCCCCATCCCTGTACCATAAATTTCATTTAATGAGAAATTTAGGAACGATTTGATGCACTTAGTGCAAAATTCGAGGAACACGGGCACATACACGGCCGTGTGTATAGCCGTGTACTACCCAGACTGTGTGCGTGCGTGAGGCCGTGTGAGAAAACATGGCTGTATAAGTGAACACGATCAAGTACACGGCCATGTAAGCGATCGTGTACTGATCGGGTTGTAGGAATGTCAAAAGCCGTGTAATTGAACATGGCCGTGTAAGCAAAACACGGTCAGGTACACGGCTGTATAAGTGGCCGTGTACCGATGGCACTGTGCACGTGCGTGAAGCCATGTAATTGAACATGGCCGTGTAAGTAAGACACGACCATGTACATGCCTGTGTAGGTAGCCGTGTACCATCTGTACTGTGCACAAACATAAGGTGGCACGAGTGAATAGGGTCATATTAATAAACACGATCAAGTACACGGCCGTGTAAGCGACCGTGTACTGATTGGGTTATTGAGATGTCAGCGGACATGTTGGTGAAACATGGCTATGTAGAGTGACACACCCAGGTGCACGACCGTGTACTAGTCAGAAAATAAAATTTTCCGAGACACGGCCGTGTTGAACAAAGACACGCCCGTGTATGGGACCGTGTGTGACGTCATGTATAAATCGAGAAAATAAAAATTTTCTGAGATACGGCCGTTTTGAACAAAGACACGCCCGTGTATGGGACCGTGTGTAACACCGTGTGCTAATTGGGAAAATGAAATTTTTCCATGACACGGCCGTGTTTAGCTAAGACACGCCCGTGTATCCTTGAACACGCCCGTGTAGGGAGCCATGTAAGAGGTCGTGTAAACAGAAGAAAACCCTAGCAAGGAATATGGTATCGGGAGGATGGTTTGGTTGATCTTTTCCCACCAAAAGACTAATAAAATAGGCTTAGCATGTCCAAATTAGTCAAGAGAGAGAGACTGTGTTGTAAATGTCGTGCGAGAACGTTTCGGTATGTGTATGCGAGAACAACACAGTGTAGACACAACCACAATATAAGAGATGAATGGAAACCTAGTGCAGAATAGTCTATTAGACGATAGAAACCAACTAGAAATCATCAGTGTAAAAATCAGATTCAGAAAATCTGATTTCCGGATGAAATTTGAGCACTGTCAAGGAAGGACCGAAAACTACAGTATAAGACTGGACTATGAAGAAAGCAACACAAATGAATTCCCTTAACCCCAAAACCATGTATTCTAGCTAGAAAATCAGCTAACTTGCTGCAATTAGAAACCCCAAAAAGTGACAAATAAAATATTGAGGTGGTTGATGACACATTGTATAAACAATGCATAAATTTCACATTACCATTCCTTCCCAACCTTCTCCTTTAAATGGATGCCTGCCATCTGAAAGATTGGGACTAAAATGAGTAGATTTTGTGTCCAAAATTAGCCTAAAGTTGGCTTGACTAATTAAGCTTAAGTTGGCTAAGTGGGATTAGGTATTGTCTATAAAAGGATTGGCCATACCTTTGGGTTTAGTTTCTTCTTTTCACACTCCAATTTTTAGCTCACGTTTTCTCTCTCCCCCTTGCTGCAACCGACCACTTCTTAGCCCCAAAACCACCTATTTTCAAGTTTAAGCTCTTGCCAAAAATATACCAAAAATAAACCCCTTCAAGTTCGGATTAAGAGGAATCATTTTCAAGTTGTTTTTATATCTTTCAAGGGTAAGATTCTAGACTGATTTTGTGGTTTTAGTTCTTTGTTTTAAGTTGATGATTAAGAGAAAATATTTTGGTGTTTGTTAGCACAAGAACTGACCCCCATTCCTTGTGATTTCCAACAGTCACTTTGTCACCCAAACCTAATTTCAAAGCACCAAAAACGTAACAACCGAAAAACCCTTGTTTTTGTGGTTAGTGATTTTTAAGTTTTGATCAAAGTCATTTATGTGTATTTGTTTATGTACATGGGTTGTAATAATTTTATTTTGAGCCCTTAAGTTTCTATTTTTAAGTTTATGTGGTAGTGATTATGTTTACAAAATTTTTACGTAAGGTTAAGAGTATAAAGTTTAGTAATATGACTGGACATAAAACTATCCTCAAGAAAGGCCATGGATTTTGGCCATTTCGACCCACTTAGGGTATGATTTTGGGATTTGATAAAACAAAATATTTAAGAAAATTTCGTTATGGTCGTTTTTGCATCAAATTGTCTTTGGCCAAAAACGACATTAAGATAGGCGTTTCGATGTTTTTCACTCCGTACCCAAACTGGGAGCAAAACTGGGAACAGGACCCGACCCCAGACCACAGTCTCGGTTTTTATTGAAAACAGACCCTTTAGAGTCCAAATCAGACTTCGAGCTCAACACGAAAGTTGTAGATCTCGTCGAGACCTTGAGAATGACTTGCTCGAGTTTTAAAAATTTCGCCGTTCAGGCCTTAAACAGAGCTGTTTTCTAAGTGGTGTAAAACTGGAAGTTTTGTAAAAAAAAAAAAAAAAAAACTTGGTACAAAACCCATGGATTTAATGAAATTAAGAGCCGTTAGAGTTAGAATTAGGCTCTCAGATGAACATGAGATTTGTTCGTCTCGTCGAAGACCAAAACTTTTATGTTCGTTAAAATCACAAACGAAGTCGTTTCGACTTAGTCCTAAAACAGTTTTCGAAAAGTGGTTCAAAACCACCTTTAAAATGCAAGTGTTAAGAATGCATTTTTTATACTTCAAAATAAATATGTATTTTTTAACACTTTAAAATATGAACATGATTTTCATAAAAACGTCCCTCACTTTCCGATAGGGTGATAAAGGGACGGGTTCCAAACACATAATTTTATCATGAAATTTTTATAAGTAAACCAAAACAATTTTCTTCTTAAATAACTAAAATAGTGAGGGTAGCTCGATAGGCTATGACACTAAGAGCGCTCTAGTAGCCCGATAGGCTACTACACCAGTTGAGCCATAGTGGCCCGGTGGGCCACTGTACTAAAGAATAGCAGCCAAGAAGGTTACCACATCCAATAGGCAAGTAACCTGATCGGTTACTACACCTAGTTTACGCTTAGTAATCCGATAGACCACCTAGTTGCCCATGTACTAGATAACCAGTCAGTTGAATGGTAGGCCACCAGTTAAGCGCCGTGTTCTGTACAACACTGTGAGGAACGAGGATTGATCTGTCAAGAAGATAGTTAATCAAACAACGATAGGAGATGGACACCAAATCCCCAGAGTAGGCCATTAGGGTACCAATGGACCTCGGTACTACAAAGAAACGTGAGTAATAGTCACTAACTGTAGTAGTGACTCATCAAAGGTGCTGATGAGATACGTTATTAATGACAGGTGGTAACCTGTGAGTTGATAAAGGTGCGAGTATAAGTACGAATTACTTGCAATTAGGTAGGTACAACTCCACCTACAGTATGAATAAAATGATGTTAAAATAATGTTTAATGTATGTTAAGTATTCTATGCCTTGCACGCGTCGATGCACAGCATATTAAGAGCATGTAGTTTCACAATCAAATCGATTGATGAAAGAGCAAGATAGAGGCCATACGTCCCTGCCGCGTAGGCCTTGGGATAGCCTAGAAAAGCACATGACTAGAACAGATAAGCAAGATGGAATTTAATAGGCGTGTCGTACCGGCTCTTTCCGTTGAAAGGGTTTTTAGAGTTAAAGTAAGAGAAGGCAGAAAGCTGAGCATCTGTTGATGGCTCTTCGGCCTATTTAGTGACCTCGACGTTACCGTTGGTCTGCGCACACTTGGTACTGACACAGGGGCCCAGAGTAGACAAGATAAAGAAAAAGAAGATGTTAAAGCATAAATGAACATAATCGGAGCATGCATTGATCACTGTATGCATTAGATCTCTATGCTTCTAATTTCCATAAAATGCATTCATTATAAGGTATGCTATGTTATGCATTCAATATGTAATCATGTATTCTATGATATGGTAAATGATGCAATGATATATGGTATGATATATAGTATCTGTGATAACTGGTGTGCTCACATGATTTTAAGTATGTGTATGTTTAAATATGTTTCGCGGTGAACATGTTGTACTTACTGGGCGTAAAGCTCACAAAGTATGTTCATGTTGTAGGTAAGCATCCTATGGCTTAATCACCTATGGGCGATGGCAGTGGCGGAGGCGGATGTGAGGGGAGGTTGTGGACACACCGCGAGTATTCTTCCGCATAATATTTTGAGTAGACAGCATCAGTAAATAGTATGTTAAAGAGTACTTTTTGAATCAGTTGTCATTAAACAGTATTTGTAAACAGTAATTGTTAAATGTATTATTGACTAGTAACTAATGATTGTGCCATACGTAAACAATAAATACGTATGTAACAAAAAAAATCCCTAATATTTCGTATCAAATCTAATATAAGTTGTATGTAAGTTTAAGTATTAATTGAAGAAAGAAAGTTTTCAGTGACGGTTCGGACCACTGAGAGCATGGGTCGCCACAATATAGCCCTAAATAATTCAGTTTGACGAAGCGAATGGGTTGAGTGGATTTGAATTTTATAGAATTCTTTTGACATATAATAACAAAAGGGAGAGCTAAATTAAAAGAAGAGTTTTGTAGTTCGATTTTTTTTTTATTAGTGATGACATTGGCATTTGGTTGAGAAGTATAAACACAAAAATAGTTTTGTTGAAGTTTTAGGCGTTAGTAAGGTTTATAAGGAGTCAGTTTTGTACCAGTGATTTGAATATGTTCTACTTGATATTTTGTTAGTTAAGAGTTATTTAATATTTTTCAAGTTGTTTTTAGTATTATTTTTATAGATTAGGAGATAAATAGCTTTTTGAATGCACTACTAGGTACTTTGAAAAAAATTTCTCAAGAAAAAAAGAAAAAAAAAAAAAGAGTTGTGGGTGTTGCAACACTAAAAGGGGAGTTCTTACAGAGCCCAAGGGCAACAATCATGAAAAATGGGTGCTACAGCACTAAAAATCATCTAGAGATGCAAAAGTATGTGCTACAACATTATATAGTAAGCGCTATAGTGCTAGTAAGGGCAGATCCCGGCGTTATAGCTGTGGGTTCTAGGTGCTATAGTCCCCATTTGTGACAATTTATCTTTTTTTGAAATTTTTGATTCCAAAGGTGCCATTTTTGTTATAAGTCTTTAAATAGAAGAGATTATGGTTTAATTAGGAGTCTTTTTCATTATTTTTCAGTCATAGAATTTTAGAAAAACTTGAGAGAAAGAGACGTCAAAGAAATTGAGAAGATGAAGAGCTTGAAGATTGGGAGATTAGCTTCATTAGATTTTTCTCTTAATCTTTCTTCTCTTCTGATTTTATTTGCAATTTCAATGATGTTAATACTATTTTGAGTTGTGCTTTTTATTTCAATTATGAAATAATTTATTTTTCTAGCATTGCAATTATAACTTAACATGTAGTTTGAATTGATTTACTTTCTCCCTAAATTTTATTGATCATTATTGGATTGTTTGTTCATTCTTGTGTTTAACACTTCTAATTAATTGACTAAAAACTAGATTGAGTTGGTAAACCCTAATGAACTTAGAAAAGGGAATTTTGTATTTAGCTAAGATGACATATGATCAATGTGCCAAAACCTTGAGTTTTTGTCGCATCAGAATATATCTATGTAACATATGTAACCGTTGAAAGAGCTTTTCCTCAATGAATCTTCCTAATTTAATTCTCATAAGAATATAGTGAGTTACTTAAAAAGGGTATTTCTATTTGTCTATCAGAAGAGGCTTTTAAATAATTTATGAATCTCTGTTAATAATTTGACCTGATTTATTAATTAAGAAGAAGGTTGAAAGATTAAAGTAAAGTATTCGGGGAAGATTGTGATCCTAGGCTTTGTCTTATTGATTTTCATCTTCTGAATTCTCGTTTGATTTTTGTTATTTTTCATTTATTTCAATTTATTTTCATCTTTTAAAAGTTTTTTTTTTGGTTTAAATAAAACTAAGGTGATAAAAATTTTTGTAATTAACAATTATAGTAGCAAATCTCTAAGTGAATGATATTTTACTTATCGTTATATTAGTTATTAGTGATACGTGTACTTGCATTATAAAATCAATCACAAGTGTTTGGCGCCATTGCTGAGGACTCTTTGTTTTTACTAATATCAATACCAAATAGTGCTATTTTTAATTTGAATATTTTTTCTTTTAATTTATTTTCTGTTATTTTTATTGTGCTTGTGTTTTTTGGGCTTTTTAAGGTACTTTAAGATATATCATCCACTAATGTTTACAAGTTTCATTCAACATGATTTGGAACCAATGTATAGTGCTTGGTGGAGATTTAAAGTTTGATAATTCAGTTTCCATAAAATAGTTTTTCTGAAGAATGATAAATTTAACTCTTCCTTAATAGCTTGTATGCTACAACAAGAAATTAGTTTGAAAGGGGAGATCGTACCACCACTTTCTACCAACAATCCATTAATGATGCCTACTATATGTTGGAAGACATGATTGAGTTTTATTATTGGAATTTAAATTGTTCATTGAACTACCATAGTTAGGAGAACAATTTGAACCCTATGGAGCCATAGATTGATACCCAATCTCAACATATGGAGATATCCTTTAGGTTTTAAGCCAAATTTAAGGGGATGAAGGAATTAAGCGAGGAATCATTTGCAACCATGAGAAGGATGGCGATAATGGTGGAATACCTCAAACATATGAGTGCGACCATTCTTACCATGGATGTTCCAATTATCAACATGCAAGATTGCCGCCTTGAGGAGCTAAAGCCAAGGGAGGAGTGCTTGGAATGGTCTCTTGATGACAATTTTTAGAGTGACGAAAGGGAAAAAGATTTAGCTATTGAAGAAAAATCACAAGAACAAATCTATAGTGCTCAACTTATTGTGCCACTGTTAATCTTACAAGATCATATCTATGAAGATCTGATGTGGCCAACACCTCCTCCACCTACCTTAGCATTGTTCTTCCAAGCACACCAAGCACATACAACGAAGCCAAATCATGTTCATCACAAATGCCGAGAACTTCAACATCTTGCCAAGCTTGAGGGAATAAACACGAAGACCCATATGTGATGTTGTATGATACCTATGATAGGCGATAGCCACTATTTGATGAGTGCTTCTCTATAGTCAAGTTGATGATTATAAATCAAGCGTTTCTTAAGAGGCGACCCAAGCTTTTTAAACTTTGAGTTTTATTTTGATTATTTTTATTTTTATTTTTATTTTGCTTTGTTTTCATTAATGTGTTTTGTTTTGATATGTTCAAATCTTTTCAAAGTGATTTTGTTCAAATTATGGAATTGAGCAAGTTTGGGGGTTATTCGTATTGTTTTTCATCTTTTCAACCCCTAACAACAAGAGTTCAAATGCTCAAGAATGCATCCATAAATTAAAATTAAAAAAAAAAGATGGGCTGTAGTGCCAAGCGTAGCAATGCCATTTGACCAAAGCTGCAGCACTCGAGTTTCATGTTGATTTTTACAATGAAATCTCTATCGGCCACGTAAGTGTTTCTTTCCTTTCTTCCATGTTAGGGATAACGTTTATCTTAAGTTTAGGGTGGGAAACACTTCTCTGTGCACTCTCAAAATAAATAAAAAAAATTCTTGTTTTGAGCAATGATCTAGTTTGACCACAAAAGATGATGATTTGACATTGATTGATGCATTTGTAACTTTTAAGAGGTGATGAATGCTTTCTTGTCTGTGTGCTTGGTTTCATTATTGTTTTTCTTTGTTTTTGGATTCCTTGAACACACTGAACACTTAACTTTGATCACTTTGCCAGCGAGCCTAATTAGAGAATGTTTATATGAATTGTAGTAATTTTGACGATCTCAAAGAACTCTAGAACTTGTTTGAGTGTTATTCGAGGTAAAAGCCTAGATATACAACAATAAGGCAATGACTTAAACCATTTTTGGATCGTTTGAGCTTTTTAAGCTTACCATTAAAATAAGTATCCTTAGTCACCCCTTTGAGTAAAAAAAAAAAAAAAATTTTACCTGTTAACCCATACATTGGCCTAGCTTTGATATGATTTCCTACTTTTACAGTTTTCATCCTTAGGCACATGCATTAATCAAGGAACAATTTAAGTGTTCATTTGATTAGGGAAAATGGGTAGAGTGTGAGAAATTGTTTGTATGAATTTTTATTCTCTTCATCTCTTAAAAAAAAAAATAGAGAGTTTGTTTCACTCTTATTTAAAAAGAAAGAAAAAAAAATAAAAGTTAAAAAATATATATTAAGGAGGTTACCAAAAATAATAATAATAATAAACAGAGACAAGTTAAGATGGAGAGAATTAATGGGAGGCAAAGTTGTTGTTATAAGAGGTGAATAAGTTTACAGAAGGTTTACTTGGGGAAGAATGTTGGCAAAATAACGTTCCTAGTATAAAATCTGTGTTTTTGGGTGCATTTGAGCCACAATTTTTCTATGTATCCTACCTTAACTAAAGTCACACATTACAAGCCTAACAAGGTCCTATTGATCTTTAGTGATGTGTTTATTAAAATTGGTCAAGTATGGCATGAAACGCAGACTTATAGAGTTCATGACTTGATATTTTATAGATCAATGTTTGCATAAACTAATAATAGTGGCAGGTGATTAAGTGTGAAGATTGGGTACACATACATTTGAGGAATCCAAAAGAAAGGTAAAATTGATGATAGAATTGAAATTCTAGACCCATCTAATGTTCTGAGCTACCCATAAGTTATGAATTTTGTAAATTCTTTGTTGTATTTTTGTGAGAAATGAAATCATTGCTCATAGTTAGATTTTTGTTTTTAGGTTGTTATTTGTTTGATTTGTATTCTTTTGCTCGAGGACTAGCAAAATGTTAAGTTAGAGGGTATTTGATGGGTTGATTTTGTACAAGTGATTTGAATATGTTCCACTTGATATTTTGTTATTTTAAGAGTTGTTTAATGTTTTTATAATTGTTTTTAGTCTTATTTTTATGGGTTAGGAGATAGATAGCTTTCAGATGCAATGCTTAGAACTTTGGAAAAAATTGCTCAAGGAAAGAAAGAAAAAAAAAAAGATTTATGGGCAGTGCAGCACTAGAGGGGATATCCTACAGAGCCTGAGTGTTACAGCCATAAAAAAAAAAGGGCGCTACAGTGCTAAAAATAATCTAGAGAAGCAACAGTGGGCACTATAGTGTTGGCAATGGCAGATCTCAAGCGCTATAATTGTGGGTTATGGGCGTTGTAGCCCTCATTCACAATAGTTTCTCTCTCTTTTTTTTTTTTTTTTGAATTTTTTTATTTCAAAGTTGCTCTTTTTGTAATATGTCTTTAAATACGAGAGATTAAGGTTAAACTAGGAGTCTTTTCCATTAATTTTTCTGTCATAGAACTTTAGTAAAACTTGAGAGAAAGAGACATCAAAGATCTTCATAGAGAAGATGATGAGATTGAAAATTGGGAGACTGGCTTCATTAGATTTTTCTTTTAATCTTTCTTCTCTTCTAATTTTATTTGTAATTTCAATGATGTCAATATTCTTTTGGGTTGTGCTTTTTATTTTAACTATTATATAATTTATTTTTCTAGGATTGCAATTGTAACTCAAAATGTAGTTTGAATTGATTTATTCTCTCCTTTGATTTTATTGATTGTTATTGGATTGTTTGTTTAATCTTGTGTTTAATACTTCTAATTAATTGGTCACTAATTTGATTAATTTGGTAAACCCTAATGAACTTAGAAAATGGAATTTTGTGTTTAACCTTAGATAAAATGACATATGATCAATGTGCGGAAGTTTTGAGTTGATGTAGAATAGGAATATACCTATATAACATATGTAACAATTGAAAGAACCTTTGCTTAATAAATCTTGCTTAATCTAATTCTCATATAAATATAGAAAGTTAGTTAGTACGGTATTTTTATTTGTCTATCGAAAGAGGCTTTTAGATAAATAAGGACTTTCAATTAACAATTTGATATGGGTAATTGATCAAAGGGAAGGTAGAAAGATTTAAGTGTTGAAGGAAGATTACAATCCTAGGCTTTGTCTTGTTGATTTTCATAAGATGAATTCTTGTTTGATTTTTGTTATTTTCATTTATTTCAGTTTATTTTCATCTTTACAAAGTTTTTTTTTTGTTTAAATAAAATTAAGGGGATAAAAATTTTAGTAATCAACAATTGTAGTAGCAATTCTCTGAGGGAAAGATACTTTATTTATCGTTATATTATTTGTTAGCAATAAATGCATTTGCATTATAAAATCCTTAACAATTTAGAAAATTTTATTGTAGTAAATTAAATCTGAGTCCACTATATAGATGATTATCTGGAAGTTTCCTTTTTATGTTTTTTGGAATCCCTAATTTGTAGCTAATTGATTAGGATTCATTGACCAAATTAGGCTATATATCTTAGTATTAGTATGCTAATTTTTTAATGAGAATCAATATATCTTAGTATCATTGATGAGCTATTGATCACATGATTGGTTGCTCAAAGTTATTTTCCTTTTATAGTCTTGTTCAACCAATAGAAAGATCAAACTTGCCAATGGTTCCCTTTCTGCAATAGCTGATACTAGCTCTGTTCCTCTCCCATTTGTTAACACTTCATAATGTCCTTTGTGTTCCTAACCTGTCATGTAATTTGTTGTCCATTAGGAAACTTACGCTCAATCTTAAATGTCATGCTAATATTTACTCCTCTAATTATCAGTTTTAGGAATTGAGTACAAGAACGATGATTGGTAGTGCTAGAGAGATTGAAGGACTCAATATCTTTGAAGATGGATCTAATTCGAGTAGACAAATTTAACGTATGTGTTTCAATTCTATTTATACTTCTAAGGATAGTTAAATAATGTTGTGGCATTATAGGCTAGGCCACCAAAGTTTTCATTATTTGATGTACTTGTTTCTTGTACTTTTCAAGAATAAAAATCCATCTTCCTTCACTTGTGAGATTTGTCAATTAGCTAAACATCATCGCACATCTTTTTCATCTCAACCATACAAAGCATCTAGTCTATTTACAATGACTTATAGTGATGTTTGGGTACCTAATCGGGATCCTGCACCTTCAGTTAGATGATGGAATTTCACATTCATTGATAATCATACAAAATTGACTTACGTATATTTGATGAGAGAAAAATTTGAAGTTGAAACAATTTTAAAAAGTTTTTACATGATGGTGCAAACACAATTTCAAGAAAAAAAAAAATTAGATTATTAGGAATGATAATGGCAAAGTACTCTTTAACAAATATTTGGGTCATTTTTTTCTTGGAAATAGGAATCGTTCATTAAAGTTCTTACACTAATACTTCTCAACAAAATGGGGTAGCTGAATGAAAGAATAAACATTTGTTAGAAGTAGCTTGTGCATTACCTTTTCAAAATATGGTGCCTAAATACCTTTGGGATGACGCTATTTTTACTAAGCCATATTTAATTAATCGAATACCTAGTATGATTTTGAACTTTGAAACTCTTTAAGATGTTTTTCTTTGTCATTAACAAACAAATAAGCTTTCGACTTCTTTGCCTATAAAAGTATCAAGGTGCATTGCGTTTGTTCATATTCATGAACAAAACCGAAGCAAACTTGAACCTAAAGCTAGAAAATGCGTGTTTATTAGATATGCTCCCACCCAAAAAGGATACAAGTGTTTTGACTCGGTTTCAAAAAAAAAATGTTTGTCACCATAGATGTCTTTTTTTTTCAATCAACAACTTTTTTAAATACTTATATTCAAAGGAGAGAAAATTTGAAAATTTGGCACAATATTTTTAACTTGATGATGAACCACTGGTTTTTTACTTCTCCACACCCACACTTATTGTTCCAATTGAGAGCCCAAACATTATTGTGCCAAATATGGTCGAATCAAGCTCTATAAATGATGAAAATGCAAGTTCATCTTTAGTGCCATTCCATGAAAATCACAATTCCAATGTGAAAAAAAGGAAAGAGATAGGTACCAAGGACATGGGCTTAATACCCTTGACATTGTTTACTCCAAAAAGAATACTACTCTAAGAAAAGAGTCTGATGACCTCTTGCACAACCATGAGCCCGTGAATCCACTAGGTAACATATTTCCTAAGCCTACACTACGTATTTCAGGTCCTATTTCTAAATCCATGAGTCCTAAGTCTAAATCTACTGAGTCTGATGATTCTAATTTTTCTATTGCTATCCCAAAATGTGTAAGGAAATGTACCAAACATCCGTTGTCTAGCTTTGTGTCATATAAAAATCTTTCACCTATTTTTTGTGCCTTTACCTCACAAGTGTCATGTACGGAGATTCCAAAGAATGTATAAGATGCTCTAAAGGTTCCTGAGTGGAAGGAGGCTGTATTGTAAGAGATGAAGGGAATCGAACAAGGGAGATGGTGGAATTTCCTAGAGGTAAAACAATTGTGGGATGCAAATAGGTGTTCTCAATTAAATATAGATCAGACGGATCACTTGAAAGATATAAGGCTTGGTTGGTTGCCAAAGACATCACTTAGACTTATGGCATCGATTAATTAAAAACATTTACTCTTGTAGCAAAGTTGAATACAGTTAAAGCCCTTTTATCACTTGCAATAAATCTTGATTGGCTTCTTGTGACAATCAGAAAATTTCATCATTCTTGGAAAATAGGCATATTGAATGTACATTATGATTTTTAGGTTAAAAAATGTGAAATGTAGTGATTTTATGTGTGTATGAGTGTGTTTCACACACAGTATCAAGAAATTAGTCAAGATAATATTTTCTTGATATAAAACAGATATATTTAGAATCAACATATTCAAATTAGTCAATTGAGTATAAAATATAATTTTGAATAGCAGGAAGAGAAATTTTAGGGAAACGAGGGATAAAATAGGGTTAAGGTTAGAAAACTTGAACCCTTGATGATCTAGGTTGAGAAAAGACGATGGATGTTTTGGAGATTAGTGAAATGTCCATTTGATGCTCTGAAACGTAAGAAAAAAAAAGAGGATTGATGACTAAGTAATTATTGAAATAGTGTCACCCGAGTAATGGGAAAGAGTAAACCTAGGATTTCCAAATGTAAAGAAAAAGATTAAGAGAGCACCTTAGAATGGCTTAAATGGGATTCTAAATGCCATGAGTGTGATTTTTAAGGTTAAATGTAATTTTTTAACAGTACACGGACGTGTATTTAAGGAACACAGTCGTGTAGTAAGATTGAAACCCAAACACACCCAAACTACACGGCCATGTAGTGAGAAAATCAAATTATAGAGAGGTACACGGCCAGAAACACGGCCGTGTACATACAATGTACAGGCTACGCGGGTAGGTTACACGGCCATGTAGTGAGAAAAGAAATTACAGAGGGTTACACGGTCAGAGACACGGCCGTGTACCAAGGCGTGTACATGAAATGTACAGTTTACACGACCATGTAAGGAAGAACTCAGTACACAGAGAAGTACACGGTCATGGACATGGCCATGTATCGGACCATGTAAAAAAAAAAAAGGTATAAAAAGAGGGTAAATTCAGAAATTCAAAATAAGCCCCCATAATTTCTTCTCTCTTCTTTTTCTCCCACACCACCGAATATGAATAGTACTGACAAACCGGAAACGATGTCCGTTTTTGACATCGCCAGTCTCGTTGGAAAGCTCTCGACAAGCTGAATCTAATGGTGGGTCGACACGACGGAACCACTGCCGGAGGACGCTGCACGCGCTACCCGAAGTCGTCGGAGGCTGAAAATTTCAAGTCGCCGTATCTCCACCGTCCGACGTCCAAACGCCATGATTTCGATCCTAAAAGATTCATGGTGAAGAGTTGAACAAAACCTAGGCCTCATTTCACCTCAATGGCCATCGGATCATGCCGCCTAACACCTCACCATCACCGCCGTGTCACTGCGGTGGAATCCGTCGATTCCGGTGAAGTTGAGTGACACGGTGGATACCAAAATGATCAGAGAGGCATGGTGAGAAAAAGGCCTAAGCTAATTACATGAAATAACCATAGCACGGCGGAGATCGAAGCTTGCCGCCGCTGTCCAATTTTTGAGGGTTCGTTTCCGGAGATAGATGCCTCGATTGGTGAAATTGACAGCACTAATGGGTTCCTCTCATCGAGCTCTTCAAGATGGTGATAGCCTTGTCCCTCATCGCTGCCAGTCAATGCTGGTCAACACTGGTCAAAGCCCAGTCAATGCCGGTCAACGGTGACCCGACGACCAAAATTTGAAAAATGGTCCATTGGCTTATTTTTAACATTCTGGACACATCCGTGACATCGGATTTGAAAACTAGAAGTTGAAAAGTGAAGAACAGTGAAATAAAGTTCATACGCTCAAGACTGAACGATTCGTTCGATCGCCGACGGGACGATTTCGATAGTGATTTCGGTCTCTTCATTCCTTAATTTATGTTTTGGAATAATTATGTATTAATTATGTATTTTTACATGTGAAATTGTAAGAAAAATGGATGAAAATGATGGGAAAAAAACGTGTGGGAATGTGAAGATTTTTACGTAAAAATTGAGTTTTACATAAAAATATAGGCTTCTAGTATAGTACGTGATAAATTAAAATAGATTAAATAGTTTCGAGGCATTTTCTAAATGCCAAGAACCCAAAAATTAAGCAGAAATACTGCTGAAATTTTTAAAACGGCATAAAGAGGTATTTTAGGAAACGAGGGGTTAAAAATTGTGGTCGGGATAGAAACCCGAGCCCCCTCAGTGACATAGGCCTAGGAAAGAAGAATAAACATTTTGAGGAATAGTAAATCAAGAATTTCAATAATTAATGCTGTAAAAGCTCAGTAAGCCTAAGAAAAATGATTTTATGATTTTTAAGCTTAGAAAATCCAGTTTAAGTAATAAAATGAAAATGATACGACCCAAAGACCCGTCAGGGGTAAAATGATCATTTTGATCGAAAATTTCAGGAATGATAGAAAAAGGCCCTAATGGACTTAGAATGACTTAATTAAGATTCTAAAGGCCAAAATCAAGTTATAAATCAAAGAAAAGTAATGTTATGATGAAAAATTCTATTAGGGGTAAAATGGTAATTTTATCAAAAGTTAGTAGAAAAATTATAAATGGGATATTAGACCCCTAAGCTCATGATTGGGAAATGAAATGTAGAATTTTTAAGTTTTACTAAGCTTTATATATGAAATAATTATTGAAAATAACAGTGGTTATTTTGGTTATAGGAATCTAAACCAGATGCAACGAAGAAACGTCTACGGGTCAAGAAAGCTAAAAGGAAGATGCTAACAAAGTATTTGTAAGTTCATAAATTTTCATATCTACAACATAAACTGACTGATATGTCTAAGATTATGTCTATGTGCTATGTCTATATGTCATGTGCTGTAAGTTTAAACATTTTCATGTCTGTAACATGAATGGATTGTTATGTCTAAGTGTTAGATATTGTAAGTTCAAGCATTTATTTGTCTACAACATGAATTGACATGTTATGTTAGGTCTATGTTTAAGTGTTATATGAAAGTTATGTATGTGAGTGCTATATGCACTAAAGTGTGATTAACATAATACACACTATAAAAACTACATTAAGAAAGAAATGATTTATGAAATACTTATGAAAGAAAAGAAATGAACGAAAGAAAGAAAAGAAATGAAATGAAAGAATGAATGAATGAATGAAAAGATAAAGTAAAGAAAGAGAAAAATAAGTAAGATAATAAGACTGAAAATTTAAGTATTGGTGTACCGGCCTCCCGTAGGTGAGGTTTTATATTATGATTTCTACTACAGTAAAATACTACCTCCCGTAAGCGAGGTTAATGACTAAAAGTTAAAAGTTTTATGTTATGACTTCTACCACAATGGAATGCTACCTCCCATAGGTGAGGTTAATGGCTAAAAGTTAAAGATTGACCATAAGGTAGGTTGGTGGGTTGCTCCCCCTTCCTCCCACTGGTCTGCGCACATTAGGTACGTCCAACACTGGGCCCACAAGTGAAAGAATAAGATAAGAAAAGAAAAGAAAATAATAAGATAAGAAAAGAAAAGAACAGAATGACATAATATGAACGAAAGAACGAACAATGAAAATGAAAGTTAAGCGAGAAAAGAAAAAAAAAAAGAATCACATGAAAGAAAGAAAGAACAAAAGAATAATGAAAATGAATGAATGAAACAAGTATAATGAGACTAACATGTATGCATATGTTATGATATGTATAATTTGATATACATAAGTCAGTCTTACAATTTTAAGTATGTTTGTGATATTTAAGCATACATTTAGTATGCTATGTTTAAATTGATATGAGTATACAATGTTTTGTATGATGTTAAGTATGTTAAGCTTAAGCTGTTAAGCATACATTAAGTATTCTATGTTTAAATTATGTTATGTTAAAGAACATTACATATGAAAGTTTGTGAATATGTTAAGCATGAAGTTTAAAGTAATATATAATATATGTTATGTTAATGTTCTGATGCCACAGTTGGTATAAAATAAGCTCTGTTAAAAAAGGTACGAGTTCTTATATGTCATGTCTGTATGTTTGAACTTACTGAGTCTGTCGCTCGCAAGTTTATTCATATTGCAGGTAAGCAACCTGCCCAATGATAAGACAAGTAATGGATGACAAATGAGATCTGCATATGCCAAGAGACTGGGTGAGGGTTATGGTACTGCTATGAGTCTTCCGCTGAGCTGTTTAAAAAGAGTATTAAAACGGATGTTTAAATAATATTTTATGATGATACAATTTTCAAAGTTTAGTGTTCAAGTTTAAAGTAAAAAAAAAAAAATTATTCCAGCTGTCACAGGTGGTATCAGGGCAACTTAAAAATAAGTTTAAGTAAGTTTCCGACGACACATGAGGCAACGGTCTATCGCAATCGGCTTTAGACCTCGACCGCGATGGCGCACCCAAGAACCCTCGGGCGTCACACCTCTATAGCAGTTAGATTTGAAAAATGCATTCCTCAATCGAGATTTGTAGGAAGAAGTGTATATGGATGCACCCCCATGTTTTAAGAAGAAGTTTGGTCTGAAGGCATATAAGTTGAAGAAATCCCTATATGGACTAAAGTAGTCACTAGGAGCTTGGTTCAATAAGTTTACTCTGTTTCTTAAAAATCAGGGGTGCACATAGGGACAAGTAGACCATACCGTGTTTGTGAGGCATTTGCGTGAAGGGAAGATTATGTATGTGGACTACATAATTTTTACTAGAAATGATTTACCAGATATGAACTAGTTAAAGAGGTCTCTCTTTGCAGAATTTGAGATAATAGATTTAGGATCCTTAAGATATTTTGTCGAAATGGAGGTTGCAAAGTCAAAGAAAAGAATCGTTGTCTCTTAAAGGAAGTATGTTCTTGATCTTCTTAAAGAGATTGAAATGATTGGTTTTAGACCAGTAGACACCTTAATCGATCCTAATCAAAATCTTGGAGATGACAAGGAGGGTGACCTATGGATACGTCTCATTACCAAATACTGGTAGGGAAGTTAATTTATCTATAACACACATGGCCTAATATTGCATTTGTAATGAGTTTGGAAAGTCAATTTATGCATACACCTTATGAGAAACATCTTGGGACTATATATCGAATCTTGAGGTATTTATAGAAAAGGTCTATTCTTCCAAAAGACTACATAGCAGACCATAGAGGCCTACACAGATATTGATTGGCTAGAATTGGTGACTTATAGATGGTCAACATCATGATATTGCACACTTATATAGGGCAACCTAGTTGCATAGGGAAGTAAGAAATAGAACATGGTTGCGACAAGTAGTGCTGAAGTAGAGTACAAAGCTATGGCTCACAGAGTTTGTAAGATGCTATGTCTGAAGAGAATTCTTCAAGAGTTGAGGATGCCTATCAAATTGCCAATAAAGTTGTGCTGTGATAATAAGTCTACGATTACTATTGTTTAGAACTCAATGCAGCTTGATCGAAAAAACAAGTGGAAATCGACAAACACTTCATAAAAGAGAAGATTGATGATGGAGTTATTTGTATGTCCTTTGTTCCAATAACACAACAAATAGCAGACATCCTTACCAAAGGATTATTCCAACCTAACTTTAAGCTTCTTGTCAACAAATTGGACATGATTGATATTTATGCACCAACTTGAAGGGAGGGGGTGGTGTTGAAGTTTTAGGCGTCAGTTAGGTTTAGAATATTTTATTCTAGTATATAAAATCTAAATCCACTAATTTAGATGATTATTAGGAAGTTTTCTTTTGTATGTTTTTTGGAATTCCTGATTTGTAGCCGATTGGTTAGGATTTAATATCGACCAACTCAGGCTATATATCTTTATATCAGTACATTTATATATTATTATTTTTTCAATGAGAACCAATATATTTTCTTAAAAAAAAAAAAACCTACAGGTTTGAATCAAATTTTAGTTTCCATTGTGATTAAGAATGTAGAAACGAGGACCTTTGTGTCTAGTGCATTGTTTGATGGTCCTCTTTGTTTGTTTGTTCTTCTTTTTATTCATTTAGTATTTATTATTTATTATTGTTTTTCATTTGCTTGACTGGTCCTGTGCTTGTATAAGTAGCTAGATCGTATAAGGCGGTAAAAACTTTTTGCGTTTGCTGGCATCCCATGTTTAATGCCAAATCCAGCGCCAACATGTCATATTAGAAATGATAAGTGCAAAAACAAAATTACAAATACATAACCAAATGAACAACCGTCGCACCTAATTTAGTACCTTCCTTGTTCTGCAAATGCTTTGCGATACCCACAAACACGACGAAACTGAATACCATTTGCTCGCTATCCGCATTTACTACTCCAGATTCTAGGACATGCATTCTCTTAACCTCGATCTTAGTGCTAGCTTTACACGACACAATAACTTCACAATTAGTAGAACAGCTACACCCTGCATTTACCTACTTTATGTCTATCCTCTTGCGTTATTGTATCCAGGACTTGCGTTTAGTGACGTGTTTAACTCCTGCCATGTTGCGGCACATCTTCATTGCAACTTGCTCTATTCGACGTGCATTAATCTATAAAGTGCCTTTTATCCCTTGTATTAAAGTAAAATATTAACCTTTTAGCAAAAAAAAAGTAAAAAATTCACCAGCGTATTGCCAATTAAAAAGCCTTTTTCGTGGCCACACGTCAAAGATTCCCCACTAAATATGTATATCCACTTTATTATCTACTAGTAATTAATGCATGTACAAAGCACGTGTGAAATGGTATGTTAGCTAAACAGTATAAGAATTCAAAAAAAGAAAAAAAAAAAAAAAAGCTTCCAGCAACAAAACCAAAAAATAAAAATAAAAATAAAAAGGACAAAAACTCCCCTGCGAAACTTTTAAAACAAAAAAAAAAAAAAAAACTTGAAACTCCTTTACTGAGCTCAAAAAAATCCTTATGACGAAATCTTGTTCTAACTTATTCTCACTAAATTATAAAATAGATAACAGATAATAGATTACAACACATCTCTCCCACCAAACTTACCTCCGTATTGAACTACCTTTCGTTTTACCCTAACCATGTCTTACCAATCTCGCTTTCGTTTTTACTTTTACAGACATGATTTAAATGCATTTATCAATAAACCATCAGATCAACACTTCCTTTCTCGACCATTCAATCCATAAGTTATAATGTGTACGTGAAGAACCCATACTCCTGTTAGACATCCATTTATACACACACATATATGCATTTTCTATAGTGCTAAAATATATATATATATACAAATAGCATCCATTTATATACACACATATATACATTTTTTATAGTGCTAATATATATACACACACATATATCTATGCCTTTTTATAGTTATGGAATTACCATACTTCTAGCGTAATATGTAAAAATATGAAGCGTAATATGATATTTATCGGATGTAGTATTATAGGTAAGATGCAACTTCAAGAGATTTAGTTAATTCAAATTATTGTCATATTTTTCTAACATTATATTCACGTTGGAAGGATGTAATATCAAGAAAATCTAATTATCCTAATTTATTATTACACCTTTTTAATATTGGTCATTTTTATTAAATATCCCGTTACATTTTTTATCAGTTCAATATATATTATGCTGAAAGCGATGGTCATTTTTATTAAATATGTTATCCGGTTACACCTTAGTATTAAGGTTGGAAAGATGTAATACCAAGAAAATCAAATTATCCTAATTTATTATTACACTTTTTAATATCAGTCTTTTTTATTAAATTTCCCGTTACATACTTTATCAGTTTAATATATGTTATGCCGAAATGATCGTTAAGCTAATTTAACTCAATTAATTAATTACAAAATCAAGTAGGATACAATACAAATCATATTCATAGTAGGGCAAAAAAAAAAAAAAAAATCTAAACTTCTGGGAGCGAATCGAAAAGACTGATATTTCCCGAAAGTACGCACTTATTTATAATTAATAATCTTAATAGAAAACTGGTAAATTTGAGGGTCCACAGTTCACCAAATTAAGCATCTCGTTCCAATAGTTGTTGTTCACTTCATAAAGGTGATCACAACAGCTGCTTTCAATGATATTCTCAACCTCAATCCAATGATCCTCTCCTCCCACCTTCTCTAGGCGGCGCGTGGCTAACACCTCATCTAGCTGTGCCTCATCACCGTCGTTGCATTCCCCGAAAACCGTGCCAAATCCCAATAACGACGCGCCGGCCGCTTCTGCTGTGTCAGCGGTGTGTGTCGAGAATGTCGCTGGGTCGTTGAATTTAGTATTAGAGCGATTAATGCTTCCGAGGCCAAAAGGGGAACAATCACCGCGGGGAATCACCGTCCTGAAACTACCAGTGAGGTTATCAGCATCGATGTTGTCTTGTACGGACCTGGAGAGGAGGAAGCCCTGCCACGCTTTTGGGATGTCCAGGCAACGCGGCGGCGCAAATGTGGTCGGCATTTTCTTGAGTATTTGGTCGAACGACAACGACGACGACGACGACAATGTCTGATCTGCAGGCTCATCGGCGTGGGCTTGGCGGTTGAGCTTGGACTCTCTGACGAGCCGAGCCTCGGCTTCGAGCCGGGTACTCTCCCACTGAGCCATGTGGCTGAGGTTGGAGACGTTCTTGGGGTCGGCTGCAGCCGAACTGAGGGTGGTCCTTCGGGGCTTGTGAGTCGTTGGGTCAATTCCCATCATGGCTAACCTCCTCTTCAAGTGTGTGTTCCAGTAGTTCTTTATCTGATTATCTGTTCTCTTCGGCAAGTGAGTTGCTATAGCTGACCACCTAAATTTCTCTCAATCTATTAGTTAAAAATTATCATGTTAAACTATATATATATATATATTTTAAAAGATAATTATAGCAATAAGTAAATACAACAAAAAATATCGCAGTATTTACTCAATATGTTGTCTATTTTTAATAAGAAATAGAAAAAGTAAAACTATTCTTCATATATATTTATAATATATATGTATATAAATGATTTATAAAGCACATAGATGAGTTCTATATATCGTATATTTTAGGAAAATAATATTCATATAAACTTGGGTAAATTACTGGCTTGATCCCTCAAATTTTAAGTAAGTGATTGATTGGGTTTAATTTTTTTTTTTAATAAATAAGTTCACAAACTCTTAAAAAATGTGCAAAAGAGGACAAAACCCTACCAGCCGTTCAAAAGTGGACAATTTTAGTGCTCATGAGCTACACATACATTCAATTAGAGGGCATTTTCATAAAAGAATGAAATTTATTTTAAAAAATAATAATTAAAGTGATAGACATTACCAAAAAAAAAAAAAAACCTAATGTTTTTCACCCTTTCCAGCAATTATGCTCTCAAGTCCCATTCTTTTGGATAAGTTTCCTTGCCAATGAAAAATTATACCAAACCAACCTCCTAGTTGAAGAGACAAAATCCTACCTCCAATTTCTCCTAATTTCAAAAACTTTCGCTGGAAAAATGGGCCGTTTTCTTGGTGGAATGCTCAGTGTTGATGGCAAGGAAAGAAAGCTTAGGGTGTGCATCCATCAAGAGAAGAGAGATACAGAGGGTGGAGGCTTGTTAGGGGGAAGATTGCAGATGTGAGGGCAATGCACGGCGAAAGTGGATTTGGGTTTTTGAGGGGTTTGCATGGTTCTGGGTTTCTCTGGTTTTCTGAATATGAAAATGAGGGAAATGAAGATTTAGGGTTTCTAAACCCTCTTATGAAATAACCATTAATTTTCCCTCCCAAAACCAAGGTAATTTGGTAAAATACCCCCCAACTGGAGTCATGTACGAGTCACATGAGGCAAAACCGAGCCATTTTGGACAGTTGTTAGTTTTTTCTCTCCTGCACTATTTTAAGAGTTTGGAGACTTATTTATACATAAAAAAAAAATTTAGGAATCAATTAGTCACTTGTTTAAAATTTCATGGATCACGCTAGCAATTCACTTTTAAAATTATGATTTTTTTTATGTATATGCCTAGTACGGGTAGTACTAGTATAAATCGCAAAAGTTACTTCACCAAAAAAGAGGAATGAAACGGTAAAATGCAAATTTCTATGTAGTACTATGATTAATATATACGAAAATTTCTACCAAAAATATATAAGGAAATCATGTATACATTTATACAAAGTATTGTACTACAACTACACATACACAAACACACACACACACACACACACACACACACACACACACACACATAAATAGATATGTAAGTTAAGTATTACCTGTTGCCAAGGAAAGCGTGAAGTTGAATGATCGTTCGTTCTTCTTGTACGCTGAACTTTCCCCTCTTAATATCAGGTCTCAGGTAATTTATCCATCTCAGTCTGCAGCTCTTTCCACATCTTTGAAGACCTTTACGAACCAAACATAAAACATATACACACATATATATTTATCAGAAACTAAAAGACATATATACATGGTCTGTATATATATATATTTATAGAATCATGTATATATCATAGACACAGGAAGAGAGAGAGAGAGAGTTGACCAGCTTTCTGTGGCAAGGAACGCCAGCTTCCATGTCCATGTTGTTGGATGTAGTCTAAGAGCTTCTGGTCTTCTTCTGCTGTCCAAGGACCCCTCTTCAACCCTTGATCTGCTTCGCAGAATTGAGACCTTCCCATAGTGTGTGTGTCTTAGTTTCAAAGTTCCAAGAAAACAAAGAAAAAAGAGAGAGAGAGAGAGAGAGAGAGAGAGTCAAAGAAAAAGTATAAAAGCAGAAGAGGGGGAAAAGAAATACGACTCTTGCGAAAGTTATGATCCAGATCAAAGGGAGATATACGGTGAACTTGAGATGGGGTGTCACTAAATTTATTGTTGTCACAATGTCCAAAATGCGCTCATATATATTCCTATATTTGTTCTAGGAACCAAGGGTATTTTTGTAATTGAGGCTTTGTGCGGATGGCCAATTTGTCACATTTGATTAGGAATTTTGAATGGTACCGACCCCACCACTAGCAATAGGGTGATCTTTGAAATCTCTATATCAATGATTTGTTTGATTGGCCTCTAAACTAAAAATTTCAATTTTAGTTTTTGTATTTTTAAAAATTTTATAAAAATTAGTCTTTTTAAAAATTTAACAAAAATTTCAATTAATTTTTAAATAATTAACTAATTTAAATTTAAAAATTTTAACTCAAACCGATACATCAAATACAAGCTAAGGCTATATTTGGATGGGAATTCACTTTCAGAATAAGAAAAAGTTCTACAAATAAGTATATATTTTAAGTTTTTCATCAATTTTCTCATTTTGGAAAATGAAAAGATTTTTTTTTTTAACCAAACATATCTTCTACAATAAACTTTTAAAAAAAGAAAAAGAATATTTTACAATCCTCTAACAATACACATTTCCTAATATTATTTCTTCACATTTCAAACAACCTTTTGTGTTTAAAAAGAAAAATTTTTATACATCCAAACACTATCTCATTTCTAAAAACAAAAAGATTTTCTCATTCGAAATAAAAAATTTTTCTTTCCTGAAATAGACATTCAATTCACTCAGGGGGCAACTATATATTTATCAAACCTCAACGTTTTTTGGTGTGTGCTATTCCTTTCTCTTTTTTTTAGAGTACTTTCATTTTGTAAGCAATTAAGTGCGTAGAGCTCAATGTGCACATGAATGCTAGTCTTTTGATTCTTGCAGGTGGTAAACTTTAACCTCGTCAGGAAATAATAGGAAAATGAAGGAAAAAAACAAACTTCCGAATAGATATGATAATTTGCAAATCTTTGACTTTTGGATTCAAGGTTTATTGATTTAACTGCCAGAAATAATAAAATGAAAAAAAAAAGTTAAGACATAAATAAGAAAGCACAAGAATGTTAGATCCAATTTAATCATTTTATCCAATTAATTAATTATCAAAATTAAGTAAGTAAAGAACACATGCAACTTTTTAAAAAGTTTGGTTTCTCTATTCCTTGGAACCATTCCTAGACGTTGAATAATTCACTAATTGATGAACAGTTATAAGCACTAATAGTTTTATACAATTTAAAGACTCTTTCTGTGCTGTTGCCACTGGTTGTCTTCAACTTAGTTACTAAACCTGTCTAGCTTTGTTGCACTCCCTTCAATTACTAAAGTCTCCTTCTAAAAACGTCAAATCTTTCTCCTAAAAAATGTAAAAATACTAATGATGAATCACCTCAAATATGCATGATAATTCTCTAAGCCTAAACCCAGTATTCTATATTTGAGACCTTCATACATAGCCGCATGCAATTCCAATGCAAAACTTGGATCAAATCTTCAAAATTTGGATTTTATTCAAATTTTATTACATATAATGCTGCAACATATTCTGTTACAACCCCAAAATTCAAAATTTACATCATAAACCAAAAAGCCTTAATGATCCTAGATGTTATGTGATCAACATTAGTAGAGAGTTGTAACAAAAGCAAACTTATGGAGTTCTCACATTACATAATCTAGAAGTCGATTTATACTTATTGGTTTGTATATATTTATCTATGTGATGAATGATTGGGAGTGAAATTTTTGTCACACATACTCATGTAAAGAATTGAGGTAAGATTGGATTAATAATTGAGTTGAAATTCTAAAACAACATAATTATCTAATATTTTTGTGAGTTATAGTCTATGTGAAATCCTTATGCAATTATATGTGTTTCACGTATTTAAGATCTTATGAGTTTGTCATTAAAAAATAAAACGTGTGTGTTTTTTGTTTTTTGAGCTTGGGAATTTGCCTGTAATGTTCCACGAGATATTACAACATATTTTGTAAAACTTTGTATTTTTGTGGTTGGGCTGATTTTTTTTTTAAAGAGGTAATACCGCACGACGTTTTGAGTTTATTTTGGTAGCGAAATTCCTCTGTTTTTAGATCTTTTCATGTTTGATCATTTTATATCTCATGTCTTGTGGTTATTTATTATTTTTCTCCTAATTATCATCCCTTGGTTAAAACCCCAAAATCATAAATTCTTCAAATTTGTTGTTTGTTTTTAAGTGTATTCTTTTATAGGTTTAGGTTGATAATGATGCAAATTTTACTTCGATGGTTTTTGCAAAGTTAATATGACAAACATGTACATAAGAAGATGATGTTAAGGAGGAGCATGTGTTGAAGTGTCGGTTTAAAAGTGTTTCTTTGGCAATTGTTGACTCAAAAAGGGGAAGTGATATATTTAAGGGAAGTAGTATAGTTTTTTGATTTTTGATTTATGTTTTAGATTTTCATTATAAAATTTGTTTTGAGCCAAAAATACCAAAAGGGGAGATTATTAGGTTTTTTTTAGTGTTAGCATTTATGTTAATCTAGGAAAAACCAAAACTATTTAAGTGTTTAGAGTATAGGTTGTGTTACAAAATATTACAACAATTTAGGTACAGATTTTGAAGCACAATGTGACTTGGGCTTGGATTACAAATGACATAGCAAAGAAGATTAAATGTAATTTGAATTTATTAAAGAGATATTTATAGAGTGGATAATGCTACAGAAAATAAAAGGAAATCTTCATCAACTAAAAGGAAATCATGAGGATTTAAATTTACAGGGAAAATCTAATTTAGGCAGGATTTTCTAATCTTATTTAAATTATGATTTTAAATATTCCAAAGGTTAGTTTGGCTGCAATTTTATGGAAGGCAATTATATAGAAGATTTTGGGATATTGAAATTTAAAAATTATTTAGAAAATATTCAGATAAAATTAAGCAAAATTCATTTAGAAAATAAAGCAGAGTTGAATTTTGAATTTTAGGGTCGTTACAGAATATGCTGTAACATTATCTATAATAAGTTCAAAATTTAAATAAAATCCAAATTTTGGAGAGTTGATCTGAGTTTTGCATTGGAATTGTGTGCTCCTAATATATAAAGTTCCCAAATATAGAATATTGATCACATGCTTAGAGTATATCATGCAAATTTAAGGTGATTTATCATTAGTATGTTTACGTCTTTTGGAACAAAAATTTGACATATTCAGAAGGAGACTTTAGCAGTTGAAGGTAGTTTAACGGAGCTAACGAAAGGATCTTGCTAAATAGGTTGGTAACTAGATAGCCGATGGCAACAATGAAAGGGAAATCTTTAAAGTACATAAGAATGTTAGTGCTTATAACCGTTCATTAGTTAGTGAATTATTCAATGTCTGGACATGACCTTAAGGAGTAGCGAAACTAAACCTTATAAAAAGTTGTATGTATTCTTTATTTACTTACTTTTGATAATCAATTAATTAAGTAAATTAATTAAACTTGATAAATAAGCTAAAATCAGATCTAACAATCATTTAGGGGGAGATATATGAAGGGGAAGTATAGAGTTATAGAGTTTTTGGTTTTTGATTTATGTTTTGGATTTTCATTGTAAAGTTTGTTTTGAGCCAAAAATACCAAGGGGGGAGATTGTCAAGTTTTTATTTTTGGCATTTATGGCAATTTAGGAAAAAAAATTATTTAAATGTTTAGAGTCCAGATTGTGTTATAATATATTGCAACAACTCAGGTATAGGCTCTGAAGTACAATGTGACTTGGACTTAGATTATAGATGACATGGCAAAAAAGGTTAAATGTGTTTTGAATTTATTGAAGATGTATTTTTAGAGTGGATAATGTTGCAGAAAATTAAAGAAAATCTTCAGAAAATAAAAAGTAATCTTTCCTAATTATAAATTTAAATAGGATTAGAAAATCCATCCTAAATTAGACTTTTCTTTTAAATTCAAATCCATAATATTCCCTTTTCTTTTCTGAAGATTTCCTTTTATTTTTTGCAGTATTATCCACTCCAAAAATATCTCTTCAATAAATTCAAACAACATTTAATCTTCTTTACTACGTCATCTATAATCCGAGTCCAAGTCATGTTGTGCTTAAGAACCTGTACTTATGTTGTTGCAATATATTGTAACACAACTTGTACTCTAAAAACTTAAATATTTTTTTTATTTTTCCTAAAATGCTATAAATGCCAACACTAAAAACCTAACAATCTCCCCCTTTGGCATTTTTGGCTCAAAATAAACTTTACAATGACAACCCAAAACATAAACCAAAAACCAAAAACTCTATAACTCTATACTCCACTAAAATATATCTCCCCTAAATATATCACTCCCCTTTTTTAACTCAACAGATGCCCAATAAACACTTCTAAACCTAGCACTTTAACACATACTCTCCTTTAATATCATCTTCTTTAGGTACATGTTTTTTATATCAACTTTGCAAAAACTGTTGAAGTAAAATTTACATCATTATCAAACTAAACTTGTAAAAGAATGCATAGAAAAATTAGTCACAAATTTGAAGAATTTCTAATTTTAGGCGTTAGCTGGAAAGATGATAATTAGAGAGAAAAATAATAGATAACCCTGGGATATGAGATATAAACAATCAAACATGAAAAATATCTAAAAACATAGGAAAGTCCCTTCCAAAGTAAACCCAAAACGTCATAAACTTTTACCTCTTTAAAAAAATCAGTCGAACCACAAAAAACAAACTGTTGCAGAATATGTTGCAACATCTCGTAATACATCACAGGAAAATTCCCAAACTCATGAAACCAAAAAAAAAAAAAACACGTACATTTTTTTTGATGACATAAAATCATAAAATTCTAAATGCATGAAGCACACACAAATGTAGAAATATTTCACATAGACTATAGCTTACAGAAATATCAGACAATCATGTTGCAAAAATTTAACCCAACAATCAATCCAATCTTACCTCAATTCCTTGCATGTGTAGTCAAAACTTTCACTCCCAATTCATCACATGGATAAATTCATGCAAACCAATGAGTGTAAATAGACCTCTAGATTTTATATTATGAGGACTCCATAGGCTTGCTTTTGACATCAGCCTCCACTAATGTTGGTAACATTGCATCTAGGATCATTATGACTTTTTTGACTCATAATGTATGGCTGAGGATAAGGTAAGATATGATATCAATGTAGCTTAAATCACCCATAGTCACACAACTTGTTATTGAACTTCTCTAATGCTCCGCTTTCATCCCCAATTTAAATTTATCTTTCACATGTCAACTTTTTTTTATATGATACCTCAAAATATCTTTTTTTTTTTTTTTTAGCCACAGAATGTAGGATAACTTCATTTATAAAAAAATTATTTTATTTTATTTTTTTCCACGCATATTCACCTATCATTCTTAAATATATCATGGTTTCAAATAACGTAATCTAAGAAAGACCAACATGTTGATGGGTATTGCAATTGTGACAATCGGGAAATTTTATTGTTCTTGAAAAGCATGTATAGTGTATGCACAATATCAAGAAAAGGGTCAAGACAACGTTTTCTTAACCTGAAACTGATATATTTAGAATCAGGACGCTCAAATTAGTCAATTGCAGCACAAAACAGAAATTTTGACCGGGAATGCGAAAAATACACAGTACCGGAAACTGGTCGAGATGACCTCGGATTAAGATAAAACGGATAAATTTAGATTCAGTAAATTTGGATTCAGCAAGTCCAAATTAGTCAGGATAGCCCAAGTTAAAAATTTTGGGGAGAAGAGTATAAATAGGAAATCTTGGGGATTAAATTCAAAAATTCCCCATAAATTCCAAAAATTTGAAATTCTACCCCCAAAATTCGCTAAAATGTGAACAGTGACCAACTTTCACATACGACCTCCGTTCATGACACCGCCAGCACCGTTGGAAAGCTCTCGCCGAGCTGAGTCCAACGGTGGGTTGACGCGACGGAGCAGCCGCCGGAGCAAACCGCACGCGCCGCCCGAAGCTCGCCGAAGCCGTGAATTTCAAATGGCCGATTCTCCGCCGTCCGGCCACCGTTTGCCACGAAACCGGTCCCAAAAAGTTCGTGGTAAAGAGTACTACAAAACCCATGTTATTGGACTTCTCTAATGCTCCATGATATATGGCTGAGGATAAGGTAAGATATATGATATCAATGTAGCTTAAATCACCTATAGTCACACAACTTATTATTGGACTTCTCTAATGCTCCACTTTCATCCCAATTTTGAATTTATCTTTCACATGTCAACTTTTATTTATATGATACCTCAAAATGTCTTTTTTTTTTAGCCACAGAGTGTAGGATAACTTCATTTATAAAAAAAAATATATTTTTTTTTCCACACATATTCACCTATCCTTCTTAAATATATCATGGTTTCAAATAACATAATCTAAGAAAGACCAACATGTTGATGGGTATTGCAATTACTTAGTTACAGGTTCTAAAGCACAACGTGACTTGGATTCAAATTCAAGATGGCATGGCAAAGAAGATTAAATGTGACTTGAATTTATTTAAATATATTTTTGGAGTGGATAATGTTGTAGAAAATAAAAGGAAATCTTTAGAAAACAAAAGGAAATCTTATGGATTTGAATTTAAAGGGAAAATTGTATGATTTTTTTAATCCTATTTAGATTAGGATTTCAAATATTCCCAAGATTACTTTAAAAGGCTACGATTTTATGGAACGCAATTGGATAGAAGATTTTAAGATATTGGAGTTTAAAATATTATGAGAATAATCAAATAATTTTGGCAAAATTCGTTTAGAAAATAAAGCAAAGTTAAACTTGTTTAAAATATATTGCAACATTATTTGCAACAAGTTTAAAATAAAAATAAAATATAAATTTCGAAAATTTAATGTGACAACCGGGAAATTTTGCTATTTTCGGGAAATGTGTATATTGTATGTACAATATCGAGAAAAGGGTCAAGACGACATTTTCTCGACCTAAAATTGATATATTCAAAATTAGGATGCTCAAATTAGTCAATTGAGTACAAAATAGAAATTTTGATCGTGAATGCGAAAAATACGCAGTATCGAAAAATGGTCAAGATGACCTCATATGAAGATAAAACTGATATATTTGGGTTCGGCACGCCCAAATTAGTCAAGATAGCCCAAGTTAAAATTTTTGAGCAAAAAGTATAAATATGAGAAAATGTGGGTCAAAATGAGAAGTTTCAAAAAAAACTGCCTCACACTTTCTCTCTCCTCTCCCATTTTCTCTCTCCACTATGAACAGTAGCCACCTTTCGGAAACGACCTCCGTTCACGATACCGCCAGCACCGTTGGAAAGCTCTCGCCGAGCTGAGTCCAACGGTCGGTCGACTTGACGGAACGGCAGCCGCACGCCGCCGCACCCACCGCCCGAAGCTCGCCGGAGCCATGAATTTCAAACAGCCGTTTCTCGACCGTCCGGCCACTGTTTCCCACGAAACCGGTCCCAAAAGGTTCATGGTGAAGAGTACTACAAAACCTATGTGGTGGTTCACGGCAACAACTACCGTATCATGCTGATCAAGCTTCAAGAAATTCACCGTCGCCGCCGTAGGAGCCACTGTCGATTTTCATCGATTCCGGCCAAATTGAAGAGAGCCACCGGTGTAGAAATGGTCGTGGGGTTGTGGGGAGCAAAAGCCCTTAACCAATTTAGGGAAAAAAGCCCGGCACGACGGAGTTCCACCGTCGCCACCCTGACCGTGGCTTTCAAGGGGATTTTCTGATGATAGGGGCCTCCAAACATGAAAATGAGGCCACCAATGGATTCCTCTCGTCGAGCTCTTCAAGATGGGTTACTCACTTACCACCGTCTCAACGCCGGTCAACGGCGACCGTTGACCAAATTTTGAAAATTGGCCTGTTGGCCTATTTTCGACGTTCTAGATGCATCCGCGGAGTCGGATTTGCAAAACGGGACCTCAAATGGGAAGATCGGGGAATTAGGGTTTGCGAAACCAAGCCCGGATCGCAATTCAGTATAATTTCAGACTGCCTTCGTTCCATAATTTATTTAATTGGAATGAAATTATGTTGTCATGATGATATGATGTATATGTAATGGTGAAAAAGAGAAGAAAATGACTGAAAAGAAAGAAAATGGATGAAATAGCAGATATGAAAATGTATGAAAATGTAAAAAAAATTTTACGTAAAAAGTGTATAACTTTTACGTAAAATTAGGTATTTGGTATAGTACGTGATAAATTAGATGAGGTTAGATGGTTTTGAGGCATTTCCTAAACGCCAAGAGCCTAAAAATTAAGAGGAAATACTGTCGAAATTTTTAAAATGGCGTAGAGGGTATTTCTGGAAATAAGGGTTTAAAAATGTGATCGGACAGGTAAACCCGAGCCCCTTATGAATTTAAAATGAAAAATGGAAAAAGGGGATGTTTTAAGAATTTATAAAATAACCTTTGAAGCCTGAAATGTAAGAAAAATAAGAAACCGACCTTTATGTCAGAATACTACTTCTCGAGGGCCGGGAATGTAAAAAATTATGAAAAATATAGAATTTAACCTGGAAAAGGTCCGGTAAGTTTTTAAAAGTTAAATTGATGATTTTTAAGCTTAGAAAATTCAGTCTAAGCATTACAACGAGAAGGTTAAGATTCAAAGACCCGTCAGGGGCAAAACGGTCATTTTGACCAAAAATTTCATAAAGTTAGAAAAAGAGTCGTTAAAACCTAGAACATAATCCTAAGGCTTTAATTAAAGTTTTAACGGCCAAAATCAAGAGTTAAGCATGAAAAATAAGAAAAGTTCCGCTAGGGGCAAAATGGTAATTTTGCCAAAAAGTTTCCAGAAAAGGTAAAAATGAAACGTTAAGCTCCTAAGTTCTTTATTAAGAAATAAAATGTAGTATTTTTACGTTTTATAAAGTTTTATGTATGAAATAAAGATTTTAAATAACCGTTAGTTTTACAGTTATAGGAATTCAACGAGACAGTAACGAGGGAGCATCGATGGATTACAAGAGACGGACTTTAATAGCATTAAAGTAAGTTTAGATATTTAATTGTCTGTGCACGAACAAATTGATATGGTTATGTTTAGGTGGAAAAATATATTTTCCCCTAAACTATATAATTGTTTGATTTGTGATTGATGACGGGTGCACAACTATTGGTATAGTTGTGTACTAGACTGTATGGTTTATAGAATGACTGTATAATTTATATTATTATTATAATTGTTTCAGATTCACGGGAATCTGATTCTTTATACTATCATGATTGTACTGAATATTTACATGTCTTATAATTAATGAGGCAACCTCCCAAGAGTGTGAGGTATCATTTTAAAGAAACGATGAAAATAATGAGAATAAATAAATTAAGTATAATTTATGTACTGTTCTGTATATGTGACATGTTTGGACGAGAGGTTCCAAACTTACTGAATTCCATTTTTATGATTTCAGTTACTATGTTATGATCATAGAGCAGTATTAATGCTTGATTAATTACAGCATTAAATATATGATGTTTACAGTCTTTATGACTGCACAGGTCTGAGTACAACTACTGCACTAGACTACGAAAAGTTAATATACTGCACAGTAAAGATGTTATTATATGTACACTTAAACATTAAACAACAGGGTAATGAAACCTAATAGTTTTGGCGTACCGGCCTCCCGCTAGGTGAAGGTTATTTCATGTCGAAGCAGAAGACATAGCACAGATAAGGGAGAGTCAAGGTAGCTCCCAGGCCCCTCTACAGCGTGCTTTTTGGTACAATCAAAATGGGCCCATACAGAGTTAAAGTACAGATAAGATAATAAATGAACAGAATAAATCGAAAAACTGAGCATAAAACACTTAAGACATAATTGTTGTGTTTGATTGCAATGTTTTGGGCTAACTTATATGTTATGTGTATTTGTGTATATATATATGTGTTTATAAATTACATGTTGTGCTAATTATTAAAGATATAGCACTACTGGCGCGAGGCCCATACAGTTTAACGGGCGCGAGGCCCATGATATATAGGGCGCAAGACCCATATAGTATGACGAACGCGAGGCCTGGGCCGCGAGCCCATAAACTGAAAGCAAAGAATGATGTAATGAAAGAAAGAATGAGAAACATGAAGAAAAGAATAAATGAATATTATATGAGTACTACCCATGATGTGATGTTTGTGCTAACCCTATATGTGATGTTATGTTAATACATCAGAGTAAAGTGTAAGAGATAGCATGAGTGACATTAGAGTATACCACTCTTATTACAGTTAGTATATTTATAGTTATTCTAATTTTATAGAATACTACTAGTTATCACAAATTATATGATTATTTGTGTTAATGCACGATATGTTTTTAGTAGTTATATACTACAGATAGTATATATATTTATATGACAAAATATAACAGTATAATATACTGTTTTATGATTTATGTTATTATGTTCGAACTTACTAGGCGTTTAGCTCACCAATTTGTTCGTGTGCAGGTAACAAAGTTAAACAACCTGCCATTTGAGTTTATTAAGATACAAGACTGGTGGAATGGGTTGCGAATGTCATGTCAAAAGTTATGGACCCGCTATGCTTAATCCGTCAGATAGAAAGAGAGTACGTGTAAGTATGTATATAAAAAAAAAATTTCCGCATCTTTTTATTTCAATATGAAAAGAACAGATAGTAGAAATAAGAATAGATGTCCAGTGACGGGCCCGCACTAGGTGGGCTGTCACAAGTGGTATCAAAGAGGTTCGGTTCACCATAACCTATCATGACATTGTCTGCATCCTCTTCCACGCAGTCCAAGGGAGTTAGTTTTATTTTATATTGTTAATTGTTTATTTATTGAGAATAAACAATATTATAGAAGACAAAATTATGAATCCACTGTATGATCATGGGTAAAATGATATGAGTACAGTGTTAGATGATTGCTCTGAGAACTCCTCTACTACTCAGAGTAGGAATAGGATTTATGCCCGAGCTGTACAGATTTTAAAACCAGTTGTCCACCATGTTTCGAGGACACATAGCATTCTAGCACTCTATGGAAGTACAGTATTGGTTTCATATCATTAAGATGACTCTTCGACTGTGTGCCATTGATTAGGATAATTGGGTTCTGATAGCTGTTGACATGCATGCACCTTTCAGAGATGATGCTCTCATATGTACTGGAATTCTTGAGACCAGGATGAGCTTTAACTGGACCAAGTTTCGTCATGCCATGATTGAGTGACTCTCTCAGGGAGTCCAGCATTAGCCCCCAATTTCCTCATCGACACAGGAGAAGTCACACCGTCTGTATTCTCTAGAGTTACAGATATATGGGAATTGGTTCATCGGACTGAGAAATTATAGTTGACGTCCGATAACATAATTCTAATGTATGCTATATGTTATTAGAAACTGAAGAGGACTTATGCAACATAGAGTGGAAAGGTAGCTTACAGACTGACATTGCCATCAGATTTGTCCATGGTACATGTCATATTCCATGTTTTCAGGTTATGGAAGTATGTACTGGATTTTTATCATATTTTTAAAATATGAGCTAATACAGGTTTTTGACCCTAGAATATTTTAATTATCCTCTGGGGTAAATAGAGATTGAATGAGTTAAGTTTCGTAACAATTGATGTTAGAAATTCATTTTAGCCAAAGTCAAGCGCCAAGCGCTTACACCAATTTTTACGATAAGGCCAGGCTCTAGATTGAGAGTGCTAGGTGCTTTTACTGTTCCAAAAATTCTAAATTGAATTTTTGCCTTGTTTCTAGTTATAATCACGCCTGATCATTTTATTGCGTGAATTATAATTGTAAAGCAATATTAAGAACTAATTAAATACAGTATTGATTATCAGATGTTAAAGTATATTCAGTGAAACATTAATTAAGAGGATTCATAAGAATTTCCTCTAGAACTAGATGAATGAGATGATGAGTTTATGATATAGTCTATGATGAAGACTATGAAGATATTTTAAGATGATGTAGTATTGTGTTAATTGAAATTTTGTGAATTTTTAGAATTCTTTGAAATTGTTTGTGAAAAGTGTAATAGTGCGTTTTAATGTGATTATAATATATAGTGACGTATCTAAAGTAGGGCTATGAGTAGTCCTGATGCGAAATGGCAAGGTAGGTACCTGTGCTTTTTGTCAATTAAAGGATCATGGGAAGAATTACCCCATGCATAATTTAGAAACTTATTACGAAGAAGCTAAATATACGACATAGAAGACGACTAGAGTTGGTAAAGGAATTACGAATTATGAAATCCTCTACCATCTAGGCAAAACTAATAGAGTAGTAGATATGGGATCTAACTCCAACTAGTCCTTAAGAAAGGGTTTCCAGGAACGGATTGATCTTATATTAAAGAAGGATTAATGTTCCGATAGATAAAGAACTCAGAGGATGGATCTAGTTAAAGGATCATGAAATATTATATTCACTTTATCTGGGAATCATTAAGATATACCAGGATTAAAGCTACAATTCTAGTAGAAAGGAGTGAAGAATGATATTGTGACACTTTTGAGTAGTCGTATGACTTACCAAAGAGTTAAGATCAAACATCGATATCCAAGTGGAAATTTGGAATCCTTGGAAATTTCTGAATGAAATGAAAGCATATTATGATAAGATTTATAGTGAGATTATCAAAGACCGAGAGGGCTATGATGCCATCTGGGTTATTATGGATAGATTAACGAAAACAGTACGGTTTATAGTAGTGAAAATAACTTTTTCATTGAAAAAGTTGGCAAATTGATATGTAGTCCATGTTATCTAATTGCATGACATTTCGAAATGAATCGTGTAATGACAAATTTTCTGGAAGTTTACTTTGAATTTTTAGAAGTACGTGCAAGAAATTATGGATACGGAACTAAGATTCAGTATCGCATTTTACTTTCAGATGGATGGGCAGTTAAAATGAACTATTCAGGAGATATGTCTCAAAATTAAGTGATAGATTTTTTCGAGAGTTCGAAATGAGAATTAAATTAGAGTTTCTCATACAACAATAGTTATCAAGCCTTTAATGGAATAGCACAATACAAGACACTGTATGAATGAATGTTTTATGAAAACGTTTACGTAAGAAACGTTTTATGAAAATGTTATAGAAATGTTATGAACAGAATGTTATAAAATGTTTTATAGAAAGAAAGTTTTTAAAGTGATATAGAAAGTTTCTGACTTTGCTTTTTATGAAAGATGAGCAACTGTGACATGATAATTTAATATGTTCACAAAGTCAGATAGAATGAAATGAAAAATTAATGAAAAGTAAGAAAATTATATTAAAGATTTAAATGTTGATGTACCAGCCTAGGAATATGATGTTTTATGTTTATGTTAGACTGGTGGAGGACGGTCAAGAAACGCTCCCCAGTTAGAGTGTGGAGGACGGTTGAGAAACACTCCCAGTCATGTATTACTCCAAAAGAGGAGGTAGCTATTTTAAATGTTTAAAGTTTTCTGTAAGATAGGTACGATCAACGATAAATCTGTAAATGAAAGTAAAGTAAAGTATATAAAAGAAAGAAGCGAAATGATATGTAAAGTAATGAAAGGAAAAGTACAGAATGATATGAGTTAAAAGAATAGAACGATAAAAATAATTTTATAAGGAATAAAGAGTGCACAGAATTAGCAAAAAAGTTAGATAGACAAATGACGAAGATTCCTGGAGTTAATGAAGGGAACTTCGTATTTTCTAAGGTATCACCCATAAAGGGGATAAAGTGTTTCTATAAGGAAGGAAAACTGAATCCAAAGTATATTGGATCGTTTGAAAGTATAGAATATATGGGGAAGATTGCCTATAATTTGGTATTACCCCAGATGTTTATGCTAAGAAAGTACGTGCCCAATCCATCACATATATTAAAATATGAACTTTTTCAAGTTCAAAATAACCTAATTTATGAAGAACAATCAGTTCAAATACTGACTCAAGAAGAAAAGATGCCATGGGAAAGTTATGACATTGAGAAAACTACGTAAGAGCATAGAAAGGAAATAAAATTGTTATACCCTTACTTGTACTGATTTTCAAGGACGAAAATTCAAAAAGGAGGGTTAGATGTGACAACTGAGAAATTTTACAGTTCTTGAGAAATGTGTATATTGTATATATAATATCGAGAAAAGGGTCAAGACGACATTTTCTCGACCTGAAACTGATATATTTGGAATCAGGATGCTCAAATTAATCAATTGAGTACAAAACAGAAATTTCGATCGTGAATACGAAAAATACGCAGTATGAAAAATGGTCAAGATGACCTCAGATGAAGATAAAACTGATATATTTGGGTTCGGCACACCCAAATTAGTCACAATAGCCCAAGTTAAAATTTTTGAGCAAAAAGTATAAATATGAGAAAATGTGGGTCAAAATGAGAAGTTTAAAAAAAAAACTACCCCACACTTTCTCTCTCCTCTCCCATTTTCTCTCTCCACGGTGAACAGTAGCCACCTTTCAGAAACGACCTCCGTTCATGACACGCCGGCACCGTTGGAAAGCTCTCGCCAAGTTGAGTCCAATGGTGAGTCGACTTGACGGAATGGCAGCCGCACGCCACCGCACGCGCCGTCCGAAACTCACCGGAGCTGTGAATTTCAAACGTCCGTTTCTCCGCCGTCCGGCCACGGTTTCCCATGAAACCGGTCCCAAAAGGTTCGTGGTGAAGAGAACTACAAAACCCATGTGGTGGTTCACAGTAACAACTGTCGTATCGTGCCGGCCAAGCTTTAAGAAATTCACCGTCGCCACCGTGAGAGCCACCGTTGATTTTCGCCGATTCTGGCTAAATTGAAGAGAGCCAGCGGTGCAGAAATGGTCGTGGGGTTGTGGGGAGCAAAAGCCCTCAACCAATTTTGGGAAAAAAGTCCAGCACGGTGGAGTTCCACTGTCGCCGCCGTGGCCGTGGTTTTCGAGGGGATTTTCTGACGATAGGGGTCTCCAAACATGAAATTGAGGCCACCAATGGATTCCTCTCATCGAGCTCTTCAAGATGGGCTATTCACTTGCCACCATCGCCGCCATCAACCACCGGTCAACGGTGAGTCAACATCGGTCAATGGCGATCAACGCTAGTCAACGGCGACCATTAACCAAATTTTGAAAATTGGCCTGTCGACCTATTTTCGATGTTCTGGACGCATCTGCGGAGTCGGATTTGCAAAACGGGACCTCAGACGGGAAGATCGGGGAATTAGGGTTTGCGGAA
Organism: Antiaris toxicaria; assembly: GCA_035233585.1. Lineage (NCBI taxonomy): Eukaryota > Viridiplantae > Streptophyta > Magnoliopsida > Rosales > Moraceae > Antiaris > Antiaris toxicaria. The sequence goes on from CP141155.1 coordinate 9,763,694, forward strand.
CCAAGCCCGGATCGCAATTCGGTAAATTTTCGACCGCCTTCATTCCATAATTTTTTTAATTGGAATGAAATTATGTTGTCATGATGATATGATGTATATGTAATGGTGAAAAAGAGAAGAAAATGACTGAAAAGAAAGAAAAATGGATGAAATAGCAAATATGAAAATGTATGAAAATGTAAAAAAAAATTTTACGTAAAAAGTGTGTAACTTTTACGTAAAATTAGGCCTCTGGTATAGTATGTGATAGATTAGATGAGGTTAGATGGTTTTGAGGTGTTTCCTAAACGCCGGAAGCCTAAAAATTAAGAGGAAATACTGTCAAAATTTTTAAAATGGCGTAAAGGGCATTTTTGGAAATAAGGGTTTAAAAATATGACCGGACAGGTAAACCCGAGCCCCTTATAAATTTAAAATGAAAAATAAAAAAAAGGGACGTTTTAAGAATTTATAAAACGATCTTTGAGACCTGAAATGTAAGAAAAACAAGAAACCGACCTTTATGTCAGAATACTACTTCCCGAGGGTCGGGAATGTAAAAAATTATGAAAAATATAGAATTTAACCTGGAAAAGGTCCGGTAAGTTTTTAAAAGTCAAATTGATGATTTTTAAGCTTATAAAATTCAGTCTAAGCATTAAAACGAGAATGTTAAGATTCAAAGACTCGTCAGGGGCAAAACGGTCATTTTGACCAAAAATTTCAGAAAGTTAAAAAAAGAGTCATTAAAGCCAAGAACATAATCCTAAGGCTTTAATTAAAGTTTTAATGGCCAAAATCAAGAGTTAAGCATGAAAAATAAGAAAAGTTCCGCTAGGGGCAAAATTGTAATTTTGTCAAAAAGTTTCCAGAAAAGGTAAAAATGAAACGTTAAGCTCCTAAGTTCTTTATTAAGAAATAAAATGTAGTACTTTTTACGTTTTATAAAGTTTTATATATGAAATAAAGATTTTAAATAACCGTCAGTTTTACGGTTATAGGAATTCAACGAGACAGTAACGAGGGAGCATCGATGGATTACAAGAGACGGACTTTAGCAGCATTGAAGTAAGTTCAGACATTTAATTGTCTGTGCATGAACAAATTGATATGGTTATGTTTAGGTGGAAAAATATATTTTCCCCTAAACTATATAATTGTTTGATTTGTGATTGATGACGGATGTACAACTATTGGTATAGTTGTGTACTAGACTGTATGGTTTATAGTATGACTGTGTAATTTATACTATTGTTATAATTATTTCAGATTCACGGGAATTTGATTCTTTATACTATCATGATTGTACTGAATATTTGCATGCCTTATAATTGATGAGGCAACCTCCCAAGAGTGTGAGGTATCGTTTTAAAGAAACGATGAAAATAATGAGAATAAATAAATTAAGTATAATTTATGTACTATTCTGTATATGTGACAAGTTTAGACAAGAGGTTCCAAACTTACTGGATTCCATTTTTATGATTCCAGTTACTACGTTATGATCATAGAGCAGTATTAATGCTTGATTAATTACAGCATTAAATATATGATGTTTACAGTCTTTATGACTGCACAGGTCTAAGTACAACTACTATACTAGACTACGAAAAGTTAATATACTGCACAGTAAAGATGTTATTGTATGTACACTTAAACATTAAACAATAAGGTAATGAAAACCTAATAGTTTTGGCGTACCGGCCTCCCGTTAGGTGAAAGTTATTTCATGTCGAAGCAGAAGACATAGCACAGATGAGGGAGAGCCAGGGTAGCTCCCGGGCCCCTCTACAGTGCGTTTTTCGGTACGATCAAAACGGGCTCATACAGAGTTAAAGTACAGATAAGATAATAAATGAACAGAATAAAACGAAAAACTGAGCATAAAACACTTAAGACATAATTGTTGTGTTTGATTGCAATGTTTTGGGCTAACTTATATGTTATGTGCATTTGTATATATATATATGTTTATAAATTATATGTTGTGCTAATTATTAAAGATATAGCACTACGGGCGCGAGGCCCATACAGTTTAACAGGTGAGAGGCCCATGATATATAGGGCGGGAGGCCCATAGAGTATGACGTGTGCGAGGCCCAGGGCGCGAGCCCATAAACTAAAAGCAAAGAATGATGTAATGAAAGAAAGAATGAGAAACATGAAGAAAAGAATAAATGAATATTGTATGAGCACTACCACATGATGTGATGTTTGTGTTAACCCTATATGTGATGTTATGTTAATACATCAGAGTGAAATGTAAGAGATGGCATAAGTGACATTAAAGTATACTACTGTTATTACATTTGGTATATTTATAGTTATTCTAATTTTATAGAATACTACTAGTTATCACAAATTATGTGATTATTTGTGTTAATGCACGATATGTTTTTAGTAGTTACATACTACAGATAGTATATACGTTTATATGATAGAATATAACAGTATAATATACTGTTTTATGATTTATGTTATTATGTTTGAACTTACTAGGTGTTTAGCTCACCAGTTTGTTCGTGTGCAGGTAATAAAGTTAAACAACCTGCCATTTGAATTTATTGAGATACGAGACTGGTGGAATGGGTTGCGAATGTCATATGAAGGTTATGGACCCGCCATACTTAATCCATTAGATAGAAAGAGAGTAAGTGTAAGTATGTATATAAAAAAAAAAAAAAAATTTCCGCGCCTTTTTATTTCAATATGAAAGGAACAGATAATAGAAGTAAGAATAGATGTCCAGTGACGGGCCCGCACTAGGTGGGGCGTCACATTTAATTCGAGTTTTGCATTGGAATTTCGTAGTGCTATTATATAAAGGTCTCAAATATAGAATATTGGGTACGTGTTTAGAGAATTGTCACACAAATTTGGGGCTATTTATCATTAGTGTTTTTACATATTTCGGGAGAAAGATTTGACTTCTTCGACAGAAGACTTTAAGAGTTGAATAGAGTTCAACGGAGCTAGCGAGGGGATCTCGTTGAACAAGTTCAGTAACTAGGTACAAGACAATCAATGACAACAATGAAGGAGTTTTTAGATTGTGTAAGACTATTAGTGCTTATAACTGTTCATCAGTTAATAAATTGCTCAATATCTAGGCATGACCCTAAAGAATAAAGAAATCAAAACTTATAAAAAGTTACATATGTTCTTTATTTATGTCTTTTCGATAATTAATTAATTAGATAAATTAATTAAATTTGATAAATAAATTAAAACAGATCTAATAATAAATAATTAATATTATGTTAATCAATTAGGCTTTAATTTTTTTTAAGAGAAATATAAATAGGATTACTCTCTTGTACGATAGTCGATAAGTGTGATGATTGTAACTTTTTAATATAAACTTATAATAATTAGTTTATTTATTTGTAATTTTATATAAAAATGTGCTTAACCTGGTATTATTTAACAATTGCTAATATATAAGACAAATATCACTAAACAATTTTATAACGGAATCAATTGCAATATAATAACATTAAAAAATTATAAATTCGAATAAGAAAATATACTTAGATATATTGATACAGAATGACTTCAATCCCTCAATTCATTTTTGAAAAATAAAAATTTCAATTGTAGTTGGTGAATGGCGATTTTCGTCTAAACGGTTGGCGCTTATTGCTGAATTACCCGTGTCAGATGTCTACTTATCAGTTACAAGGCAATTAACTGTTTTTTTTTTTTTTTCGTTTGATCTTTAATATCCTCCTGACATGGCTAGACTGTCGCTTTAGTCTCATCAACACCGATATATGTTGTACTGACACCTTTTTTTATTTATTTTTTTATTTTTTAAGATAGGTTTTACTAAATTTGTTGTTCCATATTTTGCATTATTCATGTTCAATTACACTACATACATCGCTGGCTATGCAACTACTCGAATTTCTGAACATATAATACAGACACACACACACATACACATTCATCTATCTTGTGGGCCAAATGCTAGGCTTTCTCTTTCACGGATACTAAATGGACAAAAATGTACTACAATTACAAATTTTGCTGCTCCAAAACTCATGCGACTAACTATGTTGCCATATTTACGACTTATACAACAATTAAAACAAGAGATTAAATTTTAAAACAATAGAATAATGAGATAAAATAATTATGAGATAATCAAGGTTACATTGGTAACCAATTAATGATATTCAATTTAAGTGTATTTATAATAGGCCAAAAGTGAAACAATAGAATTATGAGATAAAATAATGAGAACGTATACCAGAACTTGTCTTTTGTGTCAATAATATCCTATCGGGATGATACATATGATCGTATGGCAAGATCAAAAGCAATTTAGAGCTTTCCTAATTTGATATATAATTAAAAGTTCAACTTCGAGCTTTTTGTACAGTTGCATTGGAATTAATAATTATATGAATATATTCATTTCTTGCATAGTATCTTTGTCCAATTGAAACACCTGCATCCACTTCTATAAAATAGGATATGGGATCCTTATTTTTATTTTAGAGTGCTATTGGCAATTTCAAAAAACTATTATGCTATCTCCGTTTGAGGTTAATATTTTTCCTGGCTCACTTGTGATGGGAAGGAGATTCAGATAGTCATTCCTGAGGATCTTTCAGCGTATATGCCTACATACACCAACTCATGCGAAGAAGAATAATTGTAAGGAAGATCGTAGAAGTTTTGATTTTATTTGGTATATATAGACATATATCATAATTATTGTGTGTATATATATATATAGCAATACGAGTTGAGTCCTTGATAAAAAAAATAATAATCCACTAACACTTTTTCAAGTACTTACATACCAAAATTCGAAGTAATACACTAAAATTGTTAAACCCAATTACTCCATTTACAACTCAATCTTACCTCCAATAAGTTAGGTGTGTTACTATCATGTTTTCTTTTACACCAAATCAGCAAAACCGACAATTAAAAATCTAGAAAGTAATAAGATTACATGACGTTGTTATCCTTACTATTTCATCCCAATCTCCCATTCACAAAGAGAACAGTCTTAAACCGTTACTAGCCAGTTACATATAACTTGTCAAAGGTCCCTAACAACAATGGTTGGAGGGTTGAGAGCCACACTAACAGAGACCCTAACAGCTGATTCTTTTGTCAGGCAGCTAAATTATATATATATATGAATGTAGAATATTGTGGCACCAAAACTTCCTAGCATTAATGTAACTTTTGAAATGACTTCTTGTAACGAAAGCAATGTGTAACCTTTTTTATTGTAATAAGAAAAATGTCTCAAAATTGTGTTACGTTCCTGATTGTGAGAGTGGAAGCTAATGCTTTTGTAACATATGCGTTCGTGATTTAGTGCCTGTTTATGTAATTCATATTATAAAACGTTTAAAACAACTTCGGGTAATTGAAAGTCAATTTTTGTGAAACATATGTAAATGTGATATAAAAAAAAATGTACCATAATGTTTTTCCTCTAGTTTTGGACACACGGCGGTCACGTCCGTTTAGAGTGTAAATACTATCGTCCCCTTTCCTTCCTACGTCTAATCTTAAAATCCCCGAAATGCAAATTAAGAACCCCATACCAACACAAATCTGAGATGCATCAAATAAAATTTATTGAAAAAAGTTTTGTTGGAGAAAGATGCACTTGGAAGACAACCCACAAACCTCAGGCATTCATGTGGCGGCCCGCCTTGCTGTGGAGACTCTACAGTGCTATTACAGTCAACTCTGTAGTTAACCGCAATAGTCTGCAAGCCTCTAGGGTCGCCGGCAATCATGCTAAACTGAAAACTTGCGTGCTAATTTTGCGGAATCAAAATTTTTTTTTTTCTTTAAATCATAAACTGCTCAAGAATGTGATAAGGAAATCATGTTAACAAAATAACATGTGCATGGATCGTGATTCCCCTATCACATAATCTTAACTTGAAAACTTGTCTCTTTTGAAATTACATTTCAAAACTATACAGCGTAAGAATTAAAGGTGACCACCATCCCTCACTCAATCCTCCCCGGCATGCATGTACCTACCCTGTTCGTCGTCCACCATATACTACTGGTGAACAGGTCTCTTACCTGCAACATGTGAACAAACTGATGAGCTATGTGCTCAGTAATTTCAAACATAAAAACATGAAACTAACATGCTATATTGCTGTGCTTATGCATGAAACTGGACTCTGTAAACATGCTCGTGGCGGAAGGTTTAGTCTTCGGACATTATCTGTTATTAAGTTCTAGTTTTGGGCCCCTGATTGGTTGTACCGACATGTTAGCGCAACTGGGAGCGGTACTTTAGTGCTGACCTCCTCAGTCTTAACTGATGCTAAATATGCAAACCTCCCCGTGGGTCGAGAGGCCGATACGCCAATAACTGGTTTAATTACCATCTTGCTGGTGTTCCAACTGGGTAGCATACTGATTGCCCCCACAGCCGGAACCTGTTACATAATTTATTGGGGTGTGAATTATATTAACACACTAGGGTGCCTTGTGCACCTACCTGTTTTCGTGTTCTGGTATTGTCTGACATGTATACTGGAATATGCAACTCTACATGCATGACATGAACTGACCTGTGCTGACATGAGACTGACATGAATATCGTGATGTAGACAATCAATGTCTAACAAACACGCCATACAATATACATAACATCGTAATATAACAAGCTTGTCCACATTGCAGTCAGGACAATGGTTGAACTTACAGATAATCCTCTAGCGTGAGCCTCTGCTGCTCTGGGACTACTAATTCGGGGTCTCTGGCTCGAACTCCTATAAAAGGAATAACCACTGATTATTTCCAATATTCATCTTATACTGGAAATATGGCAAAACATGAAAATTTTCATTTCTAGATTCTTTTTTTTTTTTTGTTACTCTCTGGCTTCGAACACGCCCTCCTACACAGGCGTGTCTCTGGCCGTGTACCTATCTGGACTTACATGCCTGGCCGTGTAATTCGTGAAACATGGCCGTGTATACTTACACGGGTGGATACACGGTCGTGTTACTGGCCGTGTACTCCTCTGGACTCTTACACGGTTACTTACACGATCGTATTTCTGGCCGTGTTCTCCTGCTGTCTAACATGGTCTGCTACACGTCTATCCCTTGACTGTGTGCCCCTTGACACGGCCCGATACACGGCCGTGTTCTTGGTCGTGTACCTCTCGAGTCTGATTTTTCTTGCAACACGGTCGTGCGTATGGGCATGTTCGGGGCCGTGTACTGAACACGCCCTTGTACACGCCCGTGTACACGTCCGTGTTCATACCAGAATCAAGATTCTGGGTCTGAACTGCTCTGCTCTGATTTTCTAAGGCTTTTATGGCTTTTGTTCTACTTCTTACACTTGAAATCGATCTTCATAAGATCGTTTCAAGGTATCCACTACATTTCTACTATCACAAATCCATGATTTCATAAGCAAAATTTTCACATTTTGTTCATTTACACCTCTTGACTCAACTTTTGAAAAATCTGTATTTTTTTAAAGAAAACTCACTAAACTTGGTTTTCTAAACCATCTGTTCATGGATTCATGTTTGAAAACATCTAGACTCGAATCATGTTTCACTTTTAACCGAAAACCTCACATGATTCACTCACATTCTCTGTTTCCTCTCAAAATGCCAGATTTTCCCCCAAGAAAAACGTGAGAAACTAGGGTTTACCTTACTTTGAATCTTGAAAGCTTCTTGCTACTGGTTCGTGACCGAAACTCGATCGATTGCTGCTTGAACTAGAAAATCCAAACTTTCTTGGATTTCCTTTTTCTTCTTTCCCTTTTCTCGGTTTCTCTCTTTCCCTTTCTTTCTTTCTTTCTTTCTTTCTTGCTTTCTCTCTATTTCTTTCTCTCTCTTTTTCTGCCAGCTGCTTTGCAGCTAAGGGAAATTATTGAATCCCCTTAAGCTCACGTGCCTCTCCCTCTCTCACTTGTTTTCTCTATTTTTTTTTTTGAAAATGTTAGGCCTTGTTTGGCTACTTCTAGCCATTGTTCCATGTGGCTCACTTGTGTGCCATTGATCTCCTAGTATGTATTTTTCACATACTTTTCTATTAATTTTAAAACATCTTAAATTGAATTAATGCTTAGCTTTTAAACTATTTTCATTAATTCATTATCAAATTTTGATTAAAACTCAATTAATCAAAATTTACCTCTGCTCTGTATTCTGTAATATGTCTCACTATAAATGTACATTTATTTACATATTTGTACAAATATTTCCGAGAACGTAGATTTCTCGGTTATCACATTCACCCCTCCTTATACGATTTTCGTCCTCGAAAATTTAGAATAAGTGAGGGTATGAACGTCTCATCTCATCTTCTCTCTCCCATGTAGCCTTTTCAACGTTGTGATTTCTCCACAATGCCTTGACTAGTAGGATGGTCTTGTTTCTCAGTACCTTTTCTTCTCTAGCTAGTATCTGAACTGGCTGCTCTTCATAGGTCAAATCTTCTTGGACTTGGACTGGTTCATGTTGTAGCACATGAGATGGATCTGGCATGTACTTTCTGAGCATGGAGACATGGAATACGTTGTGTACTGCTGACAGCTCAGGAGGTAATGCCAACTTGTAGGCAACCTTCCCAATGCATTTGATAATCTCATAAGGTCCAATGTATCTTGGACTCAGTTTTCTCTTCTTACCAAAACACATAATCCCCTTCATGGGTGACACTTTCAGAAATACGAAGTCCCCTTCCTTGAATTCCAAGGATCTCCGTCTTCTGTCTGTATAGCTCTTCTGTTTGCTCTGAGCACTCTTCATTCTTTGCTGGATCTTGGCAACTGCATCGCAAGTTTCCTGCATGAAATCTGTTTTATGCAGTTGTTTTTCCTTCAGATCATACCAGTGAATGGGTGATCTATACTTTCTTCCATACAGGGCCTCATAAGGTGCCATCTTGATAGAAACTTGGTAACTGTTGTTGTATGAGAATTCCACTAGTGGCAGCTTCTCATTCCAAGCTCCTGGAAAATCCATGACACATGCTCAGAGCATATCCTCCAAAGTCTGGATAGTCCGTTCTGATTGTCCATCTGTCTGAGGATGGAAAGCTGTACTGAATCTCAGTTCTGTGCCCATGGCTCTTTGCACACACTCCTAAAAGTTTGAAGTGAACCGTGCATCTCTGTCAGATACTATAGACTTTGGCACTCCATGTAACCTGATAACATGATCTACATACAACTGTGCCAACTTCTCCAATGAGTAAGTGATCTTTATTGGTATAAATCTGGCTGTCTTTGTCAATCTGTCCACGATTACCCAAATGGCATCGTGTCCTCCTCTTGTTTTGGGTAACCCTACCACAAAATCCATGGTAATGTTCTCCCATTTCCATTCCGGAATGTCTAGAGGTTCTAACTTTCCTCCAGGATACTGATGTTCAGCCTTGACTTTCTGACAAGTAAGGCACTTACTAACAAATCTTGCAATGTCTCCTTTCATCCCTTTTCACCAAAACTGTAGCTTCAAGTCTTGGTACATCTTGATGTCTCCAGGATGGACTGAATATGGTGTCTCATGAGCTTCTGACATGATTCGCCTTCGAAGCTCTTCATCTGCTGGCACATGAATTCTCCCCTGATACATGATTAATCCATCTGTGGACATCTCTTCCTGGGAGTCTGTTAGACTTGAATCTTACTTCTGAGCTTCCTTGATATCATCAAACAATGATGACTTCAGCTGCAGTGCTAACAATTTTCCTGATATCAGCTCTAGCTCGAGCGAATAAACCTCTTACTGCAATGGTTTTGGCAACCTATCAATAGGCAACTGCTGTGGAACTGTAGCTTTTCTGCTCAAAGCGTCTGCTACTCGGTTGGCTTTTCATGGGTGATAAAGGATCTCATAGTCATAATCCTTCACCAACTCCAACCACCTTCTTTGCCTCATGTTCAACTCCTTCTGTGTGAAGAAGTATTTTAAACTCTGATGATCCGTGTAAATCTGGCACTGTACTCCATACCGTTAATGTCGCCAAATTTTGAGTGCGAACACTACTGCAGCAAGTTCTAGGTCGTGGGTGGGATAGTTCTTCTCGTGCTCTTTCAGTTGACGCGAAGCATAGGTAATCACTCTGCCTTCTTGCATCAATACTGCTCCCAAACCCACTCCTGAGGCATCACTATAAATCTCATACTTTTCCCCTTCAATAGGGAGTGTGAGGATCGACGCGCTTGTCAGCCGTCTCTTCAGCTCTTGGAAGCTTCTTTCACACTCATTTGTCCATATATGCTTCTTTTCCTTGCGTGTGAGGGTGGCGAGAGGCGCCGCTAATCTTGTAAATCCCTCCACAAATCTCTTGTAATAGCCAGTAACCCTAAGAAACTACGTATCTCTGTTACGCTCTTAGGTGCAGGCCATTTATTGATTGCTTCCACCTTGACTGGACCCATTGCAATTCCCTCCTTGGACACTACATGACCGAGGAAATGTACTCTGTCTAGTCAGAACTCGCATTTTGAGAATTTGACATAGAGTTGATGCTCTCTCAGCTTCTGAAAAATAATTCTTAACTGGGCTTCATGCTCTGCGTGAGTCTTTGAATATACAAGGATGTCATCGATGAACATAATGACAAACTTGTCTAGATACTCCTTGAAGACTCTGCTCATCAGGTCCATGAAAGCGGCTAGTGCGTTCATTAACCCAAACGACATTACTAGGAACTCATAATGCCCATAACGGGTTCTGAAAGCTGTCTTGGGAACGTCATCCTCCTTGATTCTCAACTGATGATATCCTGATCTCAAATCAATCTTTGAGAACACTGCTGCACCCTTGAGCTGATCGAATAGGTCATCAATCCTAGGTAATGGGTACCTATTCTTGACGGTGACCTTGTTCAATTCTCTGTAATCTATGCACATGCAGAACGTCCCGTCTTTCTTCTTGATAAACAGTACGGGAGCTCCCCATGGGGCATGGCTCTGTCTGATGAATCCCTTGTCAAGCAGATCCTTCAACTGCACTTGTAACTCCGTCAACTCCACTGGTGCCATGCGGTACGGTGCCTTGGAGATCGATGCTGTTTCAGGTAGGAGCTCTATCTCAAATGAGATTTCCCACTCTGGGGGCAGTCCTGGTAGTTCCTCGGGAAACACCTCGAGAAATTCTCTGACAACTGGAACATCTTCTGGTTGTAACTTCTTCTCTTCTGCTGTATCTGTCACATAAGCTAAATATCCAGTACAACCACTGGCTATTAGTTTCTTGACTTTCATTGAACTGATCATCATCTTGCTTGATCTTCTCGAAGAATTGACATATTCGAAACTTTCTTCATCTTCTGGCTTGAATACTATTCTTCTGTTTCTGCAATCTATCGTAGCTTGATATTCTCCTAAGAAATCCATTCTCAAGATTACATCATAGTCTATGATCTTCATCATGATCAATTCTGCATACAGCTCTCTATTTGCCACGATTACTGGTACATGAGGTAACCAGTACTCTGACAACATGATTTCTCCTGATGGGAGAGCAGTTCTAAAAGTTCTTCCCATGTGATCTCTAGGGTATTCTAACTTATCAGCAAATGCATATGATATGAAAGAATGGGTGACCCTAGAGTCAAATAGAACAGATGCCAAGTGGTTAGCGACAGAAATCTGACCTGTCACCACGTTGGACGTCCCTGCCTCTGCCTCTTCTCTGGTGTAGGCCATCACCCTAGCATCTGCCTGTGGAGCTCTTTCTTGTACTACTGGAGGCACTTCTGATGGGCTCTCATAGCTCAGTCTGAGTGCATGTACTTGTGACTGCTGTGGACGTGATGAGTTTGCTCCTGATACTGATACTAACTGGTGGTTTATGGGGCAATTCTTGATGAAATGGCCCTCTTTTCCATACTGAAAATAGGCAGTGGTGCCAGCTTTGCACTGACCCATATGCTTCTTCCCACAATTTGGACAGGTGGGGTTACTTGGAACTGTGGTGGTGTTAGTCCTCCTTAACTGACTTCTGTTGTCCTGACTCTGAGTTCCATCAAAATTCCCCTTTCTCTTCTGTTGGGACTGAGGGCCTGGATGACTGGACTGCTCTGGTCTTGTACTCTGACTGCCCTTGCTGGGTTGTCCAGGTTGAGAGGTCTTAGCCAAGATCTTTTCTTTCTTCCTCGCTTCCCAGACCTTTTCTCTCTCTTCTTTCTGTCGGGCTAGATGGTATTCTGCCCTCAAAGCTCGACTAACGCAGTCGGCTACTGAAACTGGCGGAAATGGGCCAACGTCAATCAAAGTAGAGATCTCAGGCCTGAACATGCCTATCATCTTCTGTATCTTTTCCCTCTCCGTAGGTACCACATACGGACATAAGCGGGAGAGCTGATCAAATTTCCTGCAAACCTCACTGACTGACATGTCCCCCTGCTGTAACTCTGAGAATTCTTTCTGCTGGGGTCAGAGTGATGCAGGGTCATAATATTTCTAGTTGAACTCCTCCAGAAACTCTGCCCATGACATTGTGGTCACGTCCCTCCTCATGCGGACTGTGTCCCACCAAAATCTTGCATTTTTCCTTAGAACAAAGGATGCGCACATGACTTTCTCTTCATCTGTGAGTCTCATAAACTCCATTATCATCTGGATTGAAGAAAGCCAATCTTCTGCTTCTAGAGGATTTGTTGAACCCTCAAATTCCGGAGGCCTCATCTTCCGAAATCTCTCATATAGTGGCTTTGGGTTCACCCTGACCGGTGGTTCTTGAACCACTTCTGGTGCTGCTGGTGGTACTACCTGTTCTGCCTCTGTTGCTGGTTATGCAGGAGTCCCTACTGATCCCTGCCCCTGCTCTAGTTGTTCTAATCTCTATCTCAACTGTGCATTTTCTCTCATCTGGTTTTCTAGAAGAGCTTGCATCTCTTCTAATCGCTGAGTTAGATATGGGCGTCCCCTTCTCCTTCTTTGGCCTTGGCCCTGATTTTCCATCGTGCTACTGTATCTCCTATAATCACACGATGAACTTGTATTAGATCCTGTATAAAAAGGATCCGCATGATTTCTTGCATTTACATATTACCATGTACTTACTATAAAGTATAGGTATCTACAAACCTTTACTTTCATGCATATCTAGCTACTGATCTTAACTTAAACTGAACTTACTTGGATCGGCGAACAGGACATGCACGGAGTCAGGCGAGATATGGTTAACTAACTTTTCTGATAATACCAACTGTGCTACAGTAAGTATTCTAAACTAGACCCATTTTAAAACTTGGGCTCTGATACCAAATGTGACTACGTTTGGTATCCTAAACTGAACCCATCGTAAAAAACTTCACTCTGATACCAACTGTGGCTGTAGTTAGTACTCTGAACTAGACTCGTTTTTAAAACATGGGCTCTGATACCAACTGTGGCGGCCTGCCCTGCTGTGAAGGCTCTACAGCGCTATTACAGTCAACTCTGTAGTTAACCGCAATAGTCTGCAGGCCTCTAGGGTCGCCGGCAATCATGCTGAACTGAAAACTTGCTTGCTAATTTTGCGGAATAAAATTTTTTTTCTTTAAATCATAAACTGTTCGAGGATGTGATAAGGAAATCATGTTAACAAAATAACATGCACCTGACTCATGATTCCTCTATCACATAATCTTAGCTTGAAAACTGGTTCTTGAAACTACATGGTTTAAATTTCAAAATCTATACAGTGGAAGACTATCGGTGACCAAATCCCTCACCCAATCCTCCCCGGCATGCATGTACCTACCCTGTTCGTCGTCCACCATATACTACTGGTGAACAGGCCTCTTACCTGCAACATGTGAACAAACTAATGAGCTATGGGCTCAGTAAGTTCAAACATAAAAACATGAAACTAACATGCTATACTGCTGTGCTCATGCATGAAACTGGACTCTGTAAACATGCTCGTGGCTGAAGGTTTAGTCTTAGGACATTATCTGTTATTAAGTTCTGGTTTTGGGTCCCTGATTGGTCGTACCGACATGTTAGCGCAACTGGGAGCGGTACTTTAGTGCTAACCTCCTCAGTCTTAACTGATGCTAAACATGCAAACATCCCCGTGGGTCGAGAGGCCGATACGCCAATAACTGGTTTAATTACCATCATGCTGGTGTTCCAACTGGGAAGCATACTGATTGCCCCCACAGCCGGAACCTGTTACATAATTTACTGGGGTGTGAATTATATTAACACACAAGGGTGCCTTGTGCACCTACCTGTTTTCGTGTTCTGGTATTGTCTGACATGTGTACTGGAACATGCAACTCTACATGCATGACATGAACTGACCTGTGCTGACATGAGACTGATATGAATATCGTGATGTAGACAATTAATGTCTAACAAACACGCCATACAATATACATAACATCGTTATATAACAAGCTTGTCCACGTTGCAGTCAGGACAATGCTTGAACTTACAGATAATCCTCTAGTGTGAGCCTCTGCTGCTCTGGGACTGCTGATTCGGGGTCTCTGGCTCGAACTCCTATAAAAAGAATAACCACTGATTATTTCCAATATTCATCTTATACTGGAAATATGGCAAAACATGAAAATTTTCATTTCTAGACTTTTTTTTTTTTTTTACTCTCTGGCTTCGAACACGCCCTCCTACACGGGCGTGTCTCTGGCCGTGTACCTCTCTGGACTTATATGCCTGGCCGTGTAATTCGTGAAACATGGCCGTGTATACTTACACGGGTGGATACACGGCCGTGTTACTGGCCGTGTACTCCTCTGGACTCTTACACGGTTACTTACACGACCGTGTTTCTGGCCGTGTTCTCCTGCTGTCTAACATGGTCTGCTACATGCCTATCCCTTGACCGTGTGCCCCTTGACATGGCCCGATACACGACCGTGTTCTTGGTCGTGTACCTCTCGGGTCTGATTTTTCTTGCAACACGGTCGTACGTATGGGCATGTTCGGGGCCGTGTACTGAACACGTCCTTGTACACGCCCGTGTTCATACCAGAATCAAGATTCTGGGTCCGAACTGCTCTGCTCTGATTTTCTAAGGCTTTTATGGCCTTTGTTCTACTTCTTACACTTGAAATCGATCTTCATAAGATCGTTTCAAGGTATCCACTACATTTCTACTATCACAAATCTATGATTTCATAAGCAAAATTTCCACATTTTGTTCATTTACACCTCTTGACTCAACTTTTGAAAAATCTACATTTTCTTAAAGAAAACTCACTAAACTTGGTTTTCTAAACCATCTGTTCATGGATTCGTGTTTGAAAACATCTAGACTCGAATCATGTTTCGATTTTAACCGAAAACCTCATATGATTCACTCACATTCTCTGTTTCCTCTCAAAACCCCAGATTTTCCCTCAAGAAAAACGTGAGAAACTAGGGTTTACCTTGCTTTGAATCTTGAAAGCTTCTTGCTGCTGGTTCGTGACCGAAACTCTATCGATTTGCTGCTTGAACTAGAAAATCTGAACTTTCTTGGATTTCCTTTTTCTTCTTTCCCTTTTCTCGGTTTCTCTCTTTCCCTTTCTTTCTTTCTTTCTTTCTTTCTTTCTCTCTCTTTCTTTCTCTCTCTTTTTCTGCCGGCTGCTTTGTAGCTAAGGGAAATTATTGAATCCCCTTAAGCTCACGTGCCTCTCCCTCTCTCACTTGCTTTCTCTTTTTTTTTTTTTGAAAATGTTAGGCCTTGTTTGGCTACTTCTAGCCATTGTTCCATGCGGCTCACTTGTGTGCCATTGATCTCCTAGTATGTATTTTTCACATACTTTTCTATTAATTTTAAAACATCTTAAATTGAATTAATGCTTAGCTTTTAAACTATTTTCATTAATTCATTATCAAATTTTGATTAAAACTCAATTAATCAAAATTTTCCTCTGCTCTGTATTCTGTAACATATCTCACTATAAATGTACATTTATTTACATATTTGTACAAATATTTCCGAGAACGTAGATTTCTCGGTTATCACAATTCAAGGTCAACGGCTTGACACACATCTTACCAGGCGATAAATTCATTGAGTGACTTTTAGTTTCTTATTGTTCTGCTTTCCCAGTGATTTTTGTTCAATTGAAACAACGATTTTTAGATTTATTTTCTAAATAAATCTGCTCAATACTCAAACTATACCAAGAAAGATATAGCTACCCTTCTAAGAGTAAAAGTCGGTGTTGAATTTCGAGACCCAACGACTGTGTTATTAGTACTGACCGATCCAACTCTTTCTCATGTACAAGATATTCATATATCTTATTTATATACACTGCTGCAGCCATTTTTTTTCTTGAACCATTAATTGAATTAAAATTTTAAACTAAACTACCATGCAATAATTTTTTTTATCTTCATTTATGCATAGATATTTTTTTCCCCCACATGAACTAAGCACGTGTTAGAGTTCGATTAAAATTTCAGAGTCTAAGAAAACATCAAATTACAATGTTTAAGATAGCTTCTTTTAAGAAAGGCAAAGAGGAGATGAGTAGAGAAACTGTTCGAGTACTCTATACTTTATGGTCTGCCACAAACATATGTATTTTGCCCCTTATACAAGATTTTTTTTTTTTTTTGTATAACAAAATATTTATTAAAATGAGAATAAAAAAGTCTTAACTGTTTTTTTTTTTTTAAAGGAAGAAAGAATGACCGAAAAATACAGCATAAGAATTGATTGATGTTTATACGGGGAGCAGCTGAGGCAGTGAGCAAGGACCGCAACATTTACTTGTCACATAAAAGGTATACATAGCACCAGCATTTATTTTTTCTAACAAATGGAAAAAAAAATTACATCAGCATTTATTGTTGCATAGTAGACGTCTTTTAATTTTCACTGACGTGAGTCACAATTACTATGGTACCATAATTTCCATTTATTCTTCCCCCAAATTGACCATACATAAAATTAAAAACTCAAATTTTGTTAAAAATAATTATCTCTCCTCTTTTATCTTTTATTTTTTGAGAAACTCATCTTCTAGGCAATCATCTTTTAAATTATAAATTTCAAGGGTTTTTGTTCATCTTTGAATTAACAACAAAAATCCTCTGAATTATAGTTTTTGTAACACTTTACTTTGTGAGTTTCAAAATGTGATATCTGTTTTTTCTGAATTTTAAAATCATAACAAATTTACCCTATGCTGATAGTTTTTTGTCGGAAAAACTCATGTAACGTGCACATGACAAGAATCTTAATTATAAAAATTCATCCTTGTAACACTTTAACCCCTCACATATTAAAATGAAACATTCACTCCCCTCAAACTATATTACATTTACAAATAAATTCCTTTTATATGATTTTATTTACGTGTTATTTTTTTAATGTATTTCTTATAGTTTTAATAAAAAAACTTAAAATGTATGTGAGAAATAGTGGGTAAAATAGTAATTATATAATTTATATCTCAATAACCATGCTTAGTGCTCAAAATGTATATTTTCATCCATCAAAGTAATAAAATGATTAACCCTCTGTTTGTTTGACACCACCAATTTTGAAAAATGAAAAATTTTTCATTTCAAGAAAATGAACCTTTTTAAATTTTCGTATCTGAACATCTAAAATTTTTCATTTTTAAAAAATGAAAAAAAAGCTCTTTAGAAACAAAAAATTTTCACGCATCTAAATAAGTTTTCACTTTTAAAAAATATTCCAAACAACTTTTTATATTTTATATCTAAAGATAATGGTGAACGACTTTTATGTTTTGAAACTCATGTGGTAAATTACGTATTACAAGGCTCATAATTCAAGAAATTTTTTTATAATTAATCCTTATTTTTAGCAGGGGAGACCTTTTACTTTTTATCAAAATTAAAATGACGAACTGATCATAAAAATATTTAGCAATATCAAATATATTTAATGCCAAAATTTAACATATATATTTGATGTATAATTTATAATGTGTGTCAAATTTTTATGTATAATAGTGGCTAATGTCTTTACATTTTTATTTAATAATCATAATCTAATTATAATTTTACACTAAAGTTCGAATCTTGTTATAGTATAATTTTACATTTTACACTATTATAAAATATATAGTTCAAATCTTGTATCAGATTTACATATATTTCCTATATGTGTGTATATATATTTATGAGAAGTGTTTTTTTTTAATTGAATCATCGTAAGTAGATTATTATTCGACTAACTTCCTAGTCCCAATCTCATCAATTTATTAAAGAGAAAAGCAGATGAATAAAAAAAGATATAAAGTCAAACAAAGAACATCAATCCCCGAAGGCTTACGATCACTTGAAAAATTAATTTAAATGAGGAAAATTAGAATACCACGTATTTCTGCAGCAAGGGCCCTTATTAAACCCTACTAATTAAAACCGATGATAAAAAAAGGAAGAATGGAGTAACTTACATTTTTACAGTAAATTAAATAATAAGTTTTAAAAATATTTATAACAAATAACAAATTTACTAGGTGCATAATTTATTATTTTAAGTGAATTATATATTAATCTGATAAGTTTGTTATTTACTAAATTTTACTTCTGTATTTTGCTTCCTTTAATTTTGTAAAAATGCAATTCATTACAATTTCTGTGAAAATATTCTATTAAGGAAAAAAGTATATGATCTTGTGAAGCTTTAAGTAAATATTAAAAATGAAAAAAATTTGTGGTTCAGATGTAAAATAGAGTATTCAAACTGCTAGCAAAGAACATCATTTAAATTTGTAGAAAGGTAGTGACTCTGCATCACGAGCTATTAAGTGTTGATAAAAATCTATAACATCTAACCCACCAATGGAAAACTTCAGAATCAAATGCATGATCGATTAGTTTATCTGCAAACATTATTGCCATCCCAAATATGAGAATCCGACTATTAGTTTTGTTTTTTATTTAAAAAAAAGTAGAAATATGTTAGTTTTATTGGTTGGTAGAAATAGAAACTGTCTTAGTTGATTTGATTCGAAATTTCCTCTGTTAATCGAGTTCAAAGAATCCATGAAAAATGAAACTCAAATGCAACAAAACTAGGATAAATTTGTTTATGTTTATTTCTATTTGTTCTCCTCCTAAATGCATTTTTAACGATCGTCATGCTCTTTTCTCATTCAATAAAAATGGATTTGGGAGGCTAAGAAACGAGGAAGAGTGTCAATTCAAATGTGATATATATTGTGGCGGCTCGCCCTGCTGTAGAGGCTCTACAGTGCTATTACAGTCAACTCTGTAGTTAACCGCGATAGTCTGCAGGCCTCTAGGGTCGCCGGACATCATGCTGAACTGAAAACTTGCTTGCTAATTTGCGGAATAAATTTTTTTTTCTTTAAAATCATAAACTGTTTGAGAATGTGATAAGGAAATCATGTTAACAAAATAACATGCACATGAATCATGATTCCCCTATCACATAATCTTAACTTGAAATCTTGTTCTTGAAACTACATGTTAAAGTTTTTCAAAACTATACAGCGGAAGATTTAAGGTGACCACAATCTCTCGCCCAATCCTCCCTGGCATGCGTCTACCCTGTTCGTCGTCCACCATATTCTACTGGTGAACAGGTCTCTTACCTGCAACATGTGAACAAGCTGATGAGCTATGGGTTCAGTAAGTTCAAACATAAAAACATAAAACATGACATGCTGTACTGCTGTGCTCATGCATGAAACTGGACTCTGTAAAACATGCTCGCGGCTGAGAGGTTAGTCTTAGGACATTATCCGATATTTTAGTTCTGGTTTTGGGTCCCTGATTGGTTGTACCGACATATTAGCGTAACTGGGAGCGGTACTTTAATGCTGACCTCCTCAGTCTTAACTGAAGCTAAACATGAAAACCTCCCCGTGGGTTGAGAGGCCGATACGCCAATAACTGGTTTAATTACCATCTTGCTGGTATTCCAACTGAGTAGCATACTGATTGCCCCCACAGTCAGAACCTGTTACATGATTTACTGGGGTGTAAATTATATTAACACACTAGGGTGCCTTGTGCACCTACCTGTTTTCGTGTTCTGGTTACCTGACTGACATGTGTACTGGAACATGAAACTCTACATGTATGACATGAACTGACATGAGACTGACATGAATATCGTGATGTAGACAATCAATGTCTAACATACACATCATACAACATACATAACATCATAATATAACAAGTTTATCCACATTGCAGTTAAGACAATGCTTAAACTTACAGAAAATCCGCTAGCTTGAGCCTCTGCTGCTCTGGGACTGATGTATCGAGGTCTCTGGCTCGAACTCCTATAAAAGGAATAACCACTGATTATTTTCAATATTCATCTTATACTGGAAATATGACAAAACATGAAAATTTTAATTTCTAGATTCTTTTTTTTTTTTTTACTCTTTGACTTCGAACACGCCCTCCTACACGGGCGTGTCTCTGGCCGTGTATCTCTCTGGACTTACATGCCTGGCCATGTACTTCGTGGAACATGACTGTGTATACTTACACAGGTGGATACACGGCCGTGTTACTGGCCGTGTACTCCTCTAGACTCTTACACGGTTACTTACACGACCATGTTTCTGGCCGTGTTTTCTTACTGCCTAACATGGCCTGTTACACGCCTCCCTTTGACCGTGTGCCCCTTGACACGTTGCAGTCAGGACAATGCTTGAACTTACAGAAAGTCCTCTAGCGTAAGCTGCTGCTGCTCTGGGACTGCTGTATCTGGGTCTCTGGCTTGAACTCCTATAAAAGAAAAAATCACTGATTATTTACCATATTTAGCTTATACTGGAAATATGGAAAAACATGAAATTTTTCATTTCCAGACTTTTTTTTTTTTTTTTTTATTACTCTCTCGTCTCGAACACGCCCTCCTACACGGCCGTATTCGTGCCCGTGTACCCCTCTGGATTTTAAGCCTGCCCGTGTAATCTCTGGAACATGCCCGTGTATGCTTACACGGGTTGGTACACGGCCGTGTTACTGGCCGTGTACTCCTCTGGATTTTTAAGCCTGACCGTGTAATTTCGGGAACATGCCCGTGTATCCTTACACGGGTTGGTACACGGCCGTGTTACTGGCCGTGTACTCCTCTGTCCTCTTACACGGTCTCTTACACGCCTCTCTTTGACCGTGTGCCTCTTGACACGGTCTGATACACGGTCGTGTTCTTGACCGTGTACCTCTCGGGTCTAATTTTTCTTGCAACACGGTCGTGCGTATGGGCATGTTCGGGGCCGTGTTCTTGAACACGCCCTTGTACACGCTCGTTTACACGCCCGTGTTCATACCAGAATCAAGATTCTGGGTCCAAACTGCTCTGCTCTGTTTTTCTAAGGCTTTTATGGCCTTTGTTCTACTTCTTACACTTGAAATCGATCTTCATAAGATCATTTCAAGGTATCTACTACACTTCTACTATCACAAATCCATGATTTCACAAGCAAAAATCCTACATTTTGCTCATGAACTTCTCTTGACTCTATTTTTGAAAAATCTGTATTTTAGTGAAGAATTTTCACTAAACTCGGTTTTCTAAACCATCTGTGCATGGATTCGTGTTTGAAAACGTCTAGACTCGAACCACATTTTGATTTTAACCGAAAACCTAAATGTGATTCACTCACATTCTCTGTTTTCTCTCAAAACCCCAGATTTTTCCCCAAACGAAAAATGTGAGAACTAGGGTTTACCTTGCTTTGATCGTGAGCTTTTCTTGCTGCTGGTTAGCGATCGAAACTTGATCGATCTACTGCTGGGACTAGAAATCTGAACTTTTGGATTTCCTTTGCTTTTCCCTCTCTCTTTCTCGGCTCCCTCTTTCTCTCTTTCCCTTTCTTTCTTTTCTTCTTTCTTTCTTTCTTTTCTCTTTCTTTCTTCCGGCTGCATTTGCAGCTAAGGGAATTAATTCCCTCTCTGTCTCATGCTCACGTGCCACTCACACTCTCCCTTACTTTCTTTCTTTTTTTTTTTTTTTTAAATGTGTAAGGGCTTGTTTGGCTTCTTCTTTTAGCCATTGATCAATGTGGCTCACTTGTGTGCCATTGATCTCTTAGTATGTATTTTTCACATACTTTTCTATCAAATTTTAAAACATCATCATTGAATTAATGCTTAGCTTTAAACTATTTTCATTAATTCATTTTCAAATTTTGATTAAAACTTGATTAATCAAAATTTTCCTCTGCTATTTATTCTGAAATCTGTATCACTTTTATGTACATTTATTTACATATTTGTACAAAAATCTTTCCGAGAGTATGGATTTCTCGGTTATCACAGAGATGGGAGATTATAATACTAAATCTTTTTAGTGAAATCATATATATGAATTTAGTGAAATCATATATATATATATACACAATTATGATTAGGTTATATATAGAATTACTGCAAATTTAAAAAATAATACCTACAAATACATATGCATTCATGTATACACATATACATTATATTAGGGTTGTTTCGCTTTCTCCCTTTGCTTGTAAACTTTGTTTGTTTTCATTTTTTTTTCTTTAACAATAAATGAGATGATAAATAATGTGGATGTTAAAAGTGTGTCGACTAAATTGGAATGTTTGGAACCTACTAATATCTATTATCATCATTTATAAATATATATATATACACACACGTACATGCATTTATAATTCGATATAAACGTAGGTTTCACTTTTGGTAAGCCTTTTGCGCCATAATTAAAGGCAAGACGACTAATAGATCACATGCAAGAAGAACAACTATAACGTTGAGTCTTTTAAAACCTCTTAAAATTAGTGATAAAAAGGAGAAGATTTCATGACATTTGTGATACCGAATCTTTGAACCGATCACTTGATCATCCACTATACGTAATTGAAAGAAGATCTTTCCCTTTGCCTGAAAATGCTATAAATGTAGCCAAAGGGACAACTCATTGGCAACAAATATCAAAAAAATTTAAAAGTTTGTGGTCTAAAGAAGGAAAGAATGTTAAAAGCGGCAACTCGAGTTTCACGTGGAAACAATAAAATGTTTTTTTTTTTTTTTTTTGGTTTTTGGTCCAAAATAGGAACTAACATTATTTAATCCTTCATAAGTTGTTGTGGTCCAAGAAACATACGTAAAAACATTCGTACATCCTATTCACGCACGTTCTGTGTATCGAACGGCACTCCGCAAATACAGAACTTGCATGCATGCAAGATTTTGGTGGGCCTGCCAATATATGTATATGTAGCAAGACAAACATTTTATTTACAAACACATAAATTATATAATTTTCAGATTTATAATTCTATAAATAGCCATATTCAAGGACGAAAATTATTGATATTTATGAAAATATTGACACTTAAATTTTACCAAAAAATCAATATCAATAGAAATTGACATAAAATGCAAAAATTCAATCTAAAAACACTAAATTTTAAAATGAAAGATTAAAAACTCTAAAATAGTTAATAATACAAAAATTAGATAAAATTCTCAATCAAAATAAGAGCTTTTTGTATTGGTATACCCTACACTTATCACAAAGTTGCAATTTGCTCCATGAACTTTAATTTTGACAATTTGCACCCTAACTTATAAATTTATAGCAATTTGCATCCCATTGGTTAACATTCAGCTACTTGGCCTAAAATAAAGCACGTCTCCTTCAATTTTGCAGGTCCACGGTACCGAACTACCTGGGGCGTTGAACAATGCTACCAAATAACTAGAACCACATATTAACGTTCTTGATACTCCTAAGCCTAATTGTCAAAATAAAACCCCTAATTTCTGACTGAAAATGCCAAAAAAAAAAAATCCAAAGGAACAGCAAAACTCGTTAACCAAAACTTTGACAGTTCTAAAAATACCACAGCAACCAAAATTCAATTAGACATGATTGTTATATGTCTATACTATACCCTTTTTGTCCCTTTGTTTTCATGTAATTTTATTTTGTTCATTTTAATTTCTATAAATTTAAAAATAAAAAAATTTCTTTAATATTTGAAGGCGTGTTCATTGAAGGTGGGATAGGAAGGAAAAAAATAAAGTTAAACCTGATAGAACTTGGTGATTAAGTGTTAGGAAATTTTATTTTCTAATAATAATAGTAGGCAACATATTTATCAAAAATCATTTCAAGCTATTTAATTATTGGACAAAATTAAGTAGTCAAATCAGGAAAGTCCAACTAGATTCCTAACTGAGTATGGGTTAAATTGGTAGATACCCAATATTGACCTAATAAGGTATGATGGGTGCCAATGGGACAGTATGTAAAGAACCTCATGGGCTATAGTCCATAATATATCAAATCTTAATAGCCTCCTTCTCATTCCCATCTTGAGAGAAAAAACACCCCATTAAAGAAGTTAGAGGTTTAATTGAGAAATGCCATAATCTCTACGTCATATTCTTGTGGTGATTTTTACTGAAGAATAAGATTACATAAATTTGATAAATAAATTAAAACAACTCTAATAATAAATAATTAATATTATGTTAATCAATTCAGCTTTAATTTTTTTAAGAGAAATATAAATAGGATTACTCGCTTGTACGACAGTCGACAATTGTGATGGTTGTAACTTTTAATAAACTTATGATAATTAGTTTATTTACTTATAATTTTATATAAAAATGTGCCTAACCTGGTATTATATAACAATTGCTAATATGAAAGACAAATATCACTAAACAATTTTATAACGGAATCAATTGCAATATAATAACATTAAAAATTATAAATTCGAATAAGAGAATATACTTAAATATAGTGATACAGAATGACTTCAATCCCTCAATTCATTTTTGAAAAATAAAAATTTCAATTGTAGTTGGTGAACGACGATTTTTGTCTAAACGGTTGGTGCTTATGGCCGAATTACCGGTGTCAGATGTCTGATTATCAGTTACAAGGCAATTTAACTTTTTTTTTTTTTTTCCCATTTGATCTTTAATATCCTCCTGACATGGCTAGACAGTCGCTTTAGTCTCATCAACACCGATAAATGTTGTACCGACTCCTTTTTTTATTTATTTATTTTTTTTAAGATAGTTTTTCCTAAACTTGTTGCTCCATATTTGTCCTTACCCATATTTTGCATTATGCATGTTCAATTACACTGCATACATCGCTGGTTATGTAACTACTCGAATTTCTGAACATGTAATACACACACACACACACATACACATTCATCTATCTTGTGGGCCAAATTAATGCTAGGCTTTCTCTTTCACAGATACTAAATGGACAAAAATGTACTACAATTACAAATTTTGCTGCTCCAAAACTCATGCGACTAACTATGTTGCCATATTTACGACTTATACAACAATTAAAACAAGAGATTAAATTTTAAAACAATAGAATAATTAGATAAAATAATTATGAGATAATCATGGTTACATGGGTAACCAATTAATGATATTCAATTTATGTGTATTTATAATAGGCCAAAAGTGAAACAATAGAATTATGAGCTAAAATAATCGAGAACGTATACCAGAACTTTTCTTTTGTGTCAATAATATCCTATCGGGATGATACATATGATGATATGGCAAGATCAAAAGCAATTTAGAGCTTTCGTAAGTTGATATATAATTAAAAGTTCACCTTCGAGCTTTTTGTACAGTTGCATTGGAATTAATAATTATATGAATATATTCATTTCTTGCATAGTATCTTTGTCCAATTGAAACACTGCATCCACTTCAATAAAATAGGATATGGGATCCTTATTTTTATTTTAGAGTGCTATTGGCACTTTCAAAAAACTATTATGCTATCTCCGTTTGAGGTTAATATTTTTCCTGGCTCACTTGTGGTGGGAAGGAGATTCAGATAGTCATTCCTGAGGATCTTTCAACGTATATGCCTACATACACCAACTCATGCGAAGAAGAATAATAGTAAAGAAGATCGTAGAAGTTTTGATTTTATTTGGTATATATAGACATATATCATAATTATTGTGTCTGTATATATATAGCAATATGAGTTGAGTCCTTGATAAAAAAAAAAAAAAAATCCACTAATACTTTTTCAAGTACTTACATACCAAAATTCGAAGTAATACACTAAAATTGTTAAACCCAATTACTCCATTTACAACTCAATCTTACCTCCAATAAGTTAGGTGTGTTACTATCATGTTTTCTTTTACACCAAATCAGCAAAACTGACAATTAAAAATCTAGAAAGTAATAAGATTACATGACATTCTTGTCCTTACTATTTCATCCCAATCTCCCATTCACAAAGAGAACAGTCTTAAACTGTTACTAGCCAGTTACATATAACTTGTCAAAGGTCCCTAACAACAATGGTTGGAGGGTTGAGAGCCACACTAACAGAGATCCTAACAGCTGATTCTTTTGTTAGGCGGCTAAATTATATACATAAATATATATATGCATGTAGAATATTGTGGCACCAAAACTTCCTATCATTAATGTAACTTTTGAAATGACTTCTTCTAACGAAAGCAATGTGTAACCTTTTTTCTTGTAATAAGAAAAATGTCTCAAAATTGCGTTATGTTCCTGATTGTGAGAGTGGAAGCTAATGCTTTTGTAACATATGCGTTCGTGATTTAGTGCCTGTTTATGTAATTCATATTATAAAACGTTTAAAACAACTTCGGGTAATTGAAAGTCAATTTTTGTGAAACATATGTAAATGTGATATTAAAAATAATGTACCATAATGTTTTTCCTCTAGTTTAGGACACACGGCGGTCACATCCGTTTAGAGTGTAAATACTATCGTCCCCTTTCCTTCCTATGTCTAATCTTAAAATCCCCGAAATGCAAATTAAGAAACCCATACCAATGCAAATCTGAGATGCATCAAATAAAATTTATTGCAAAAGTTTTGTTGGAGAAAGATGCACTTGGAAGACAACCCACAAACCTCAGGCATTCAAGGTCAATGGCTTGACACACATCTTACCAGGAGATAAATCCATTGAGTGACTTTTAGTGCGTGTTTGGTTTTGTTTCCAAAACAGATTTCACGATTCCCTAGGAAATCGATTTCAAAATCAGTGTGAAATTGTGTTTGGTTTGTATTGTTTTTAAAAACAGATTTCAAAACGAATCCAAAATCTCCTTTGCTCCCAACATAAGATTGAAAACGACTAAAAGTCGTTTTCTCTAATTTCATTTTTCCCATTTTTCCCATTTCTCCTTTACCCCAAACGATACCCCGCACCACACCGAGGCACGCCAGCCTCGCGAACCCGATTAAGCTGAACCCGAACTCCATCTGCCATAGCCACCTCATTTTTTAATGATTTTTAGTTAAATGTTACTGCAACTATTAAGAATTACTTTGTAATGTACTTGTAATTAATTATTATGGTTAATTAAGATTTAATTGATATAGTAATTACTTAAATATTATGGTTATTAATTTTTAATTCATTTTTTAATTAAAAAATTTTATTAATTTTTAATTTTTGGTATTCATAATAATTTTTTTTTAAAATCAAACATAAATATGTTTTTATAAAATACTTATAAAATGACTGGTTTTCAAAAATATAACCAAACACAGTTTCACTTTTTTGTTTCTCAAAACATACACTCAGAAAATAAAATCAAACACAATTTCAAAAACGTTCTCAGAATTGTTTTCAAAACGATCTCAAATTCAGAGAATTTGAAACATAACAGATTTCAAAAATAATACCAAACGCTACCTTAGTTTCTTATTGTTCTGCTTTCCCAGTGATTTTTATTCAATTGAAACAACGATTTTTAGATTTATTTTCTAAATAAATCTGCTCAATACTCAAACTATACCAAGAAAGATATAGCTACCCTTCTAAGAGTAAAAGTCGCTGTTGAATTTCGAGACCCAACGGCTGTGTTATTAGTACTGACCAATCCAACTCTTTCTCATGTACAAGATATTGATCTATGTTATTTATATACACTGCTGCAGCCATTTTTTTTCTTGAACCATTAATTGAATTAAAATTTTAAACTAAACTACTATGCAATAATTTTTTTTATCTTCATTTATGTATAGATATTTTTTTTCCCCACATGAACTAAGCACGTGTTAGAGTTCGGTTAAAATTTCAGAGTTTAAGAAAACATCAAATTACAATGTTTAAGATAGCTTCTTTTAAGAAAGGCAAAGAGGAGATGAGTAGAGAAACTGTTCAAGTACTCTATACTTTATGGTCTGCCACAAACATATGTATTTTGCCCCTTATACAAGATTTTTTTTTTTTTATAATATAATATTTATTAAAATGAGAATAAAAAAGTCTTAACTGTTTTTTTTTTTTTTAAAGGAAGAAAGAATGACCGAAAAATACAGCATAAGAATTGATTGATGTTTGTACGAGGAGCATCTGAGGCAGTGAACAAGGACCGCAACATTTACTTGTCACGTGCTATAAAAGGTATAAATAGCACCAGCATTTATTTTTTCTAACAATGGAAAAAAAAAATTACATCAGCATTTATTGTTGCATAGTAGACGTCTTTTAATTTTCACTGACGTGAGTCACAATTACTATGGTCCCATAATTTCCATTTATTCTTCCCCCAAATTGACCATACATAAAATTAAAAACTCAAATTTTGTTAAAAATAATTATCTCTCCTCTTTTATCTTTTATTTTTTGAGAAACTCATCTTCTAGGCAATCATCTTTTAAATTATAAATTTCAAGGGTTTTTGTTCATCTTTGAATTAACTACAAAAATCCTCTGAATTATAGTTTTTGTAACACTTTACTTTGTGAGTTTCAAAATGTGATATCTGTTTTTTCTGAATTTTAAAATCATAACAAATTTACCCTATGCTGATAGTTTTTTGTCGGAAAAACTCATGTAACGTGCACATGACAAGAATCTTAATTATAAAAATTCATCCTTGTAACACTTTAACCCCTCACATATTAAAATGAAACATTCACTCCCCTCAAACTATATTACATTTACAAATAAATTCCTTTTATATGATTTTATTTACGTGTTATTTTTTTAATGTATTTCTTATAGTTTTAATAAAAAAACTTAAAATGTATGTGAGAAATAGTGGGTAAAATAGTAATTATATAATTTATATCTCAATAACCATGCTCAGTGCTCAAAATGTATATTTTCATCCATCAAAGTAATAAAATGATTAACCCTCTGTTTGTTTGACACCTCCAATTTTGAAAAATGAAAAATTTTTCATTTCAAGAAAATGAACCTTCTTAAATTTTCGTATCTGAACATCTAAAATTTTTCATTTTTAAAAAATGAAAAAAAAGCTCTTTAAAAACAAAAAATTTTCACGCATCTAAATAAGTTTTCACTTTTAAAAAATATTCCAAACAACTTTTTATATTTTATATCTAAAGATAATGGTGAACGACTTTTATGTTTTGAAACTCATGTGGTAAATTACGTATTACAAGGCTAATAATTCAAGAAATTTTTTTATAATTAATCCTTTTTTTTAGCAGGGGAGACCTTTTACTTTTTATCAAAATTAAAATGACGAACTGATCATAAAAATATTTAGCAATATCAAATATATTTAATGCCAAAATTTAACATATATATTTGATGTATAATTTATAATGTGTGTCAAATTTTTATGTATAATAGTGGCTAATGTCTTTACATTTTTATTTAATAATCATAATCTAATTATAATTTTACACTAAAATTCGAATCTTGTTATAGTATAATTTTACATTTTACACTATTATAAAATATATAGTTCAAATCTTGTATTCAGATTTACATATATTTCCTATATGTGTGTATATATATTTATGAGAAGTGTTTTTTTTTTAATTGAATCATCGTAAGTAGATTATTATTCAACTAACTTCCTAGTCCCAATCTCATCAATTTATTAAAGAGAAAAGCAGATGAATAAAAAAAGATATAAAGTCAAACAAAGAACATCAATCCCCGAAGGCTTACGATCACTTGAAAAATTAATTTAAATGAGGAAAATTAGAATACCACGTATTTCTGCAGCAAGGGCCCTTATTAAACCCTACTAATTAAAACCGATGATAAAAAAAGGGAGAATGGAGTAACTTACATTTTTACAGTAAATTAAATAATAAGTTTTAAAAATATTTATAACAAATAACAAATTTACTAGGTGCATAATTTATTATTTTAAGTGAATTATATATTAATCTGATAAGTTTGTTATTTACTAAATTTTACTTCTGTTTTTTGCTTCCTTTAATTTTGTAAAAATGCAATTCATTACAATTTCTGTGAAAATATTCTATTAAGGAAAAAAGTATATGATCTTGTGAAGCTTTAAGTAAATATTAAAAATGAAAAAAATTTGTGATTCAGATGTAAAATAGAGTATTCAAACTGCTAGCAAAGAACATCATTTAAATTTCTAAAAAGGTAGTGCCTCTGCATCACGAGCTATTAAGTGTTGATAAAAATCTATAACATCTAACCCACCAATGGAAAACTTCAGAATCAAATGCATGACCGATTAGTTTATCTGCAAACATTATTGCCATACCAAATATGAGAATCCGACTATTAGTTTTGTTTTTTATTTAAAAAAAAGTAGAAATATGTTAGTTTTATTGGTTGGTAGAAATAGAAACTGTCTTAGTTGATTTGATTCGAAATTTCCTCTGTTAATCGAGTTCAAAGAATCCATGAAAAATGAAACTCAAATGCAACAAAACCAGGATAAATTTGTTTATGTTTATTTCTATTTGTTCTCCTCCTAAATGCATTTTTAACGATCGTCATGCTCTTTTCTCATTCAATAAAAATGGATTTGGGAGGCTAAGAAACAAGGAAAAGTGTCAATTCAAATGTGATATATATTGTGGCGGCCCGCCCTGCTGTGGAGGCTCTACAGTGCTATTACAGTCAACTCTGTAGTTAACCGCGATAGTCTGCAGGCCTCTAGGGTCGCCGGTAATCATGCTGAACTGAAAACTTGCTTGCTAATTTGCGGAATAAATTTTTTTTTTCTTTAAAATCATAAACTGTTCGAGAATGTGATAAGGAAATCATGTTAACAAAATAACATGTACATGAATCATGATTCCCCTATCACATAATCTTAACTTGAAATCTTGTTCTTGAAACTACATGTTAAAGTTTTTCAAAACTATACAGCGGAAGATTTAAGGTGACCACAATCTCTCACCCAATCGTCCCTGGCATGCGTCTACCCTGTTCGTC
The DNA here is from genome assembly GCA_035233585.1 of Antiaris toxicaria. Lineage (NCBI taxonomy): Eukaryota > Viridiplantae > Streptophyta > Magnoliopsida > Rosales > Moraceae > Antiaris > Antiaris toxicaria. The sequence goes on from CP141155.1 coordinate 9,794,779, forward strand.
GTCCACCATATTCTACTGGTGAACAGGTCTCTTACCTGCAACATGTGAACAAACTGATGAGCTATGAGTTCAGTAAGTTCAAACATAAAAACATAAAACATGACATGCTGTACTGCTGTGCTCATGCATGAAACTGGACTCTGTAAAACGTGCTCGCGGCTGAGAGGTTAGTCTTAGGACATTATCTGATATTTTAGTTCTGGTTTTGGGTCCCTGATTGGTCGTACCGACATATTAGCGTAACTGGGAGCGGTACTTTAGTGCTGACCTCCTCAGTCTTAACTGAAGCTAAACATGAAAACCTCCCCGTGGGTCGAGAGGCCGATACGCCAATAACTGGTTTAATTACCATCTTGCTGGTATTCCAACTGAGTAGCATACTGATTGCCCCCACAGTCGGAACCTGTTACATGATTTACTGGGGTGTAAATTATATTAACACACTAGGGTGCCTTGTGCACCTACCTGTTTTCGTGTTCTGGTTACCTGACTGACAAGTGTACTGGAACATGAAACTCTACATGTATGACATGAACTGACATGAGATTGACATGAATATCGTGATGTAGACAATCAATGTCTAACATACACGTCATACAACATACATAACATCATAATATAACAAGCTTGTCCACGTTGCAGTTAGGACAATGCTTAAACTTACAGAAAATCCGCTAGCGTGAGCCTCTGCTGCTCTGGGACTGCTGTATCGAGGTCTCTGGCTCGAACTCCTATAAAAGGAATAACCACTGATTATTTCCAATATTCATATTATACTGGAAATATGGCAAAACATGAAAATTTTACATTTCCAGACTTTTTTTTTTTTTTACTCTTTGACTTCGAACACGCCCTCCTACACGGGCGTGTCTCTGGCCGTGTATCTCTCTGGACTTACGTGCCTGGCCATGTACTTCGTGGAACATGACTGTGTATACTTACACGGGTGGATACACGGCCGTGTTACTGGCCGTGTACTCTTCTGGACTCTTATACGGTTACTTACACGACCATGTTTCTGGCCGTGTTTTCTTACTGCCTAACATGGCCTATTACACGCCTTCCTTTGACCGTGTGCCCCTTGACACGGCTCGATACACGGCCGTGTTCTTGGCCGTGTACCTTTCGGGTCTGAATTTTCTTGCAACATGGTCGTGCGTATGGGCATGTTCAGGGCCGTGTACTGAACACGCCCGTGTTCATACCAGAATCAAGATTCTAGGTCCGAACTGTTCTGCTCTGATTTTCTAAGGCTTTTATGGCCTTTGTTCTACTTCTTACACTCAAAATTGATCTCCATAAGATCGTTTCGAGGTATCTACTACATTTCTACTATCACAAATCCATGATTTCATAAGCAAAATCTCACATTTTGCTTATGAATATCTCTTGACTCAACTTTTGAAAAATCTGTACTTTCTTAAAGAAAACTCACTAAACTTGGTTTTCTAAACCATCCACTCATGGATTCGTGTTTGAAAACATCTAGACTCGAACCATGTTTCGATTTTAACCGAAAACCTCAACATGATTCACTCACATTCCCTTTTTTTTTTCACTTAAAACCCTAGATTTTCCCCCCGAAAAAGCAAGAGAAAAACAAGGGTTTACCTTGCTTGAATCTTGAGATTTTCTTGCTCCTGATCCTTGACTGAATCTCGACCAATCTACTGCTTGAAGAGAACAATCCGAACTTTCTTTGGATTCCCCTTTCTTCTCTCTTCCTTTCTCGGTTTCTCTCTTTCTCTCTTTCCCTTTCTTTCTTTCTCTTTCTCTTTCTTTTTCTGCTGCTTCTCTTTACCGTGGAACCAAGTGAATTAATTCACTTGAATTAACTCAATTCCTCCACGTGTCTCTCTTCCTCTCACATTTCCTTTTATTTTCTTTAAGAAAATGCAAGGGCTTGTTTGGCTAATCTTTAAGCCAATGATCAATGTGGCTCATTTGTGTGCCATTGATCTCTTAATATGTATTTTTCACATACTTTTCTATTAAATTTTAAAATATCTTAATTTGAATTAATGCTTAGCTTTTAAACTATATTCATTAATTCATTATAAAATTTTGATTAAAACTCAATTAATCAAAATTTCCCTCTGCTCTGTATTCTGTAACATGTCTCACTGTAAATGTATATTTATTTACATATTTTGTACAAAATTTTCTGAGAGTATTGATTTCTCGGTTATCACATATATATATACACTATCTTATATTAATTGCTTTCTCATTTCAATTGACTAAAAAAAACTCTAAAGATCAAAATAATATTATTTACCTCATCAAATGTAATAATAATATTTTATTTAAGATACGCCACAACATTTACTTTAATGCTTATTTTTATCTTAGAAATTTGAAGAATTCCACAGGAAGGTAGGATAAAATGTCCTCCTATAAAAAGTGACTTTTTTTTTTTTAAATTACGGGCTTGTGCTATATTTGGCACTCTCTCTCTCTTTAGAATAGCAAGGGTTTGTCAATCAAGTTTAGCCGTGGGGGCTAAAGCCCCTTGGTGGCATCTCGCCGGCCAAGGACTCTTAGCCCTGGAGTTGGGAACCTAAGTCTTTCAAGTGGGTGTTGGAGGCAAAAAGGGGGCGTCCTTTTTGTGAGGCTTTTGGACGGATGAGTGGGGCTCATTGTGCACAGGACAATCTTGCTCACCGTGATGCTCAGAGATCTCATTAGGATGGCATTGGTAATGGGGATGTAGGTGGGGTAGTTTCTATTGAAAGTGGGCCACTCGTTTTCATATATGCACCAATTGAGGGTGCTGACATCGAGTTGCCTTAGGGTTTTGGTCTTCGAGGCGACGTGAAGGTCCAGTGTGGCACATGGAGTGGAAAAAGGTTAGCAGCAGCTATGTGTGCTCCCCATGCATTGGCGTGGTAGGGGTCTTCCGGTGGTGGTCCCAGACCCGTAGTGATCTCTGTATTCCTGTTTCATCCGCCAATGGTGTTTATCCTTAGGGTCTTTGGATTTCCTATTTTGTTTTTGTGTTTTGTGTTTGCTCTTTTGGTGTAATAATGGTGCTTAAGGCACCAATTTGTTTACCAGTGTTATTTTGGTTACTTCTTGATTTAGTTGCTATATTTATAATTAGAGCGGTGGTCCTGACGCGGATTGTTATTCGATGGCCATTATTCGGCTAGATTTTAGCTGGTGGGCAGAGTGTGTTCTCACCCCACCATTTGTAGAATCGTTGCTCTATTATTGGCTCCATTGTTAGAATAGAGGGATGCTTTGACTTCCCCCAAGTTAGCTTATCTGCTGTGTGATGTCCTATTGGTCCATTGTAGTCTTGTTGAGGTTCATTGTGACCTCGTTATGGACTCTAGATCCATCTGGTAATTTAATCGTTTATTGGTTTCTGGATTGGTTATTTGGTGTTGGTCTTCAGTTTGTATTTCTATTAGATAGTGTTCTGTAGATGTTGGATATTGTTTGTAATTTTAGCCTTTAGTGACTTGTTATAAATAATATACATTTCCTCAAAAAAAAAAAAAAAAAACAAAACAAAACAAAACAAAAAACTGTAACTTAAGTTTGATGTGAAAATAGGTTAGGTGATAACTTCATTTGTTTTATCAAATCGATGATTGACGGGGTGTGTATGATGACACCAACAATTCCTTTTTTTTAATTAGCATTAAAATAAATATAAGAACAACCTTACGACAGAACAAATGGTTAGCTGGCACGTGTGTGCAGATACTCTGAGCATAACAAGTGCTATAATTAAGACTAATTAATACTGCTAATGACACACATTTATCACCGTTGCCCAATGTTGACACCAATTTTAAGACATGACTGCAGCAAACAACCATGAAGATTAGCAAATGACCATGATCTCAGCAGACACACTCTTTGCATGCCGTGACGGGCTGCGTTAGATTAGTTAGGGGTTCGTATTTTTATTCAAATTTTAAACGAAAATTGGCCTCATAGACCTTAGCTAATTACGTACTCAAATGTAATATGTGTTTAATTAGTCACTATTTAACTATTTCATTAATGTTTCATAATAATTCAACTCAAATGCAAATCCATATTTCATTTTTAAAAATTGGCATTATTGATAGGGTGTCAAATTTCTCAGTAATGTAGCACCTGAGAAGGATTTTCCAATTTGAACTTCAAAGGATCCTAGATTTTTGAAGATCATGTCAATGGTCAAGAAGTCTCCTTTGAGATACTAGGAGTTGGATGGATTCAAGGTGGCTAGATCAAAGGACATGGTGCAAAGATCAATGAAGAGAAGAGCTTATATTTTTGAATAATAAATACTTGTAATTCTAATTTTAAGTAGGGATGCAGCATGCTATAAAAGGGCTTGTGTATTCCATAGAAACCCTAAAGACTACTTTTTCCACTTGAGAACTTAGAGAGATTCAAAAGCATTTATTGTATTTTGCTTAAAAATAGTAAAATCATTCCCTAAGAGTTCCCTAAAGAGGACTTACCATTCACATTAAATGTGAATCTCTATAAAATTCTGATGTCATTTATTTTTCTACAATCTTTTTGCTAACTTTCTACATTTGAGTTCATTGGCATTATCACATTCGACTCTAGCTTTTTTAGATGAATTTTCACTATCAACATGTATCACGCTTATCTATTTATTTGTTAATTATTATTATTTTTACATTTATACTATTCAAACATTGCTTTTAACAAAAACTATCCAAACAAAACATATATTTCAATTGAATATACAATTTAAATTTTATATTTGAATGCAAACATTCAATTGGAATAATCATTCAAATACTATCAATGATCCAAACAGATCACAAACAAATTTAATTTAATACTCCCAACTAACTTTTCACTCTCCTTTTATCCCCCGTAACAAAATAATTTAATTACCCTTATATTTTTCTCTTTATTTTTTTTAAATATAATTGTACTTTAGTTTATCAAAACAAAATGAGATTAGACAAACTAACCCTTAAATGCACAATTTATTATTTTTTTAACCAACTTAATGGTGGTTTGTAATTTTGACCCGTTTATTTTTTTTTCTTTGACCATCAAGAAAAAGGACTAAAATGCGCTCATACTTTTAATACATAAATTTCATCTGTCTCATCCTTCTCTCTCCTCTCTGCCGCTGTCTCTCATTCTCTATTCTCCGCCGCTCTTTCTACGTTTTCTCTTCTCTGCCATTCTCTCTTCTCCCTACACAATCTCTCTTCTCTTTGCCCTGTCTCACCGCGCTCCACTTCGTATCTCTATCTCCTTTCTCCCTCTTTAATCATCTGGCGCGGAGTACTTGTTTCGTTATTTTAATTTTTTGGTCATTTTTTGAATTAAATCAAGGACTAAGGATTTTATAAAAGAATTAAACAGAGTTGCGATGTGAACGTACGATACATTGAACACTCATTAAATATTTTATTTATTTTATATCTATATTAAATAGGATGACACTACACTGTATCATGGGTAGGATTGATATTTACAGCTTTTTAGGAAAACTTTCCCTTTTGCATAGGAACCCAAAATTTTAAAATTTAGTCATTTTGCCACTGACCCGAGTTTCGGGTGCTGATATCTGTGGCAATGTTTATCCAACCCAGAGGAGGAATCCAAAGCCCTTCAATGATTTTTGGAGACTAGGCAACGAAGGATTAAATGACCATCAAGTATCTTGTAACGTCATTTTTAATTACAAGATTGTGACTAATATGTACTTGATCACAAATTTTTATCATGACCAATTACATGTTAATCACAATTCTTTGATTAAAATTGACATTTAGCCAGTGTTTTTTGCACAGCCATTGGAATTGAAAAATCTCAAATTTTTTTTGTTCTCTCTTAAAAAGTCAACTTTATTTTCACTTTTTACTGTCTTAATTATAATTTAATAACTCAAATTTTAATAGTTCATGACTTTGTTTTTACAAATCTAAATGACACGATTCTTTTTAATTATATTAAATTTTAAGACAAATAAAATAAAATCCATCTTGATTTTTAAAAAAAAATATATTTCTAACTTTTATACTTTTTAACTCCAATCAACTAAGTGTACAACTCAAATCCAACTTAACTAAATTTTTTCAACTCCAATTGGTTAAGTAAATATATGCTCACTCACTTAAATAATATTGTAACTAAAATTGATATAAGTAAATATTGGGACTAAAACTTCTTTTTTTTTTTTTTAAAGCAAAAAAGGTTTCTTCTCCATAGTCGACTTGGGAAAATTCATTGTATTTATTATTTTGAATGCCCACAAAATTTTAAGTCTTTTCTATTTTCTTAATTATTATTTTTGGCTTGGTACGAGTTTATATAAAAATACAAATATACATACATATATATATTAGCTGATCCAGAAACTAGAGCTAGTTTGATATGGTGTTTCACGATTGATGGTCAAGTTTCTTGTCGCTCTTTCTATAACTATATTTGGGAAGCCACCTCGTTTCTCGACTACTATTCCTGTCAGCTGTTTTCCTCCTCCTCCTGGTTGAATAAAAGTGAAAACAGATGGCTCTGCTCAGGGATTCGCGGGTAATGTAGGTTGTGGTAGTATTTTCAGGAATTGTCGGGGCTTTGTCAAAATTTAAGCTTTCTTTGCCCTGTGATCGTTTTTAGGATGGGATGTGTTTTTCTTTGCTGTTTGTCTTTATTGGTTGGTTACAAGACAAGCGTAGACACTCTCTTTTACTTTCTTGGTTTTTTTTCATTTGGTTTTACACGAAAGATTCTTAATGAGGTCTATTTTAAAATCTTATTTTCAAAAGCATGATTATGGTCGTTCCTTCTGGCATAGAATTATGTTTGTTCTTGTCTACATTTGTCAGTTCTTCAGTTGTTCCCTTATGAGTAGTTATTTTTTATTTTAGTCCTTGAAATTTAAGTAATTTTTATTTTATATTTTAATAATATAAGTAGATAATTTAGCGTGGATGAGACAAATAATGAATATCAACTTAATCTGGATATGTTAGTTACTTTTAATGTTTGTTGTTCCTTCTTATTATTTATATAAAATATATATATAAATAGTAAGTGATGCTTACGTGATTGAGATATGATCGACCACCTGTGTTAATAATGCTGGTCGTCCACTCATATTATTTCCTTAGAAAAGGAAGTACTAGGGGAAAAAAAAAAAAAATGATAAACCTTGTTCAAAACATATTAACTCATGGGTGACAGTTTTATTCAGAGGTCGTACTATTGTCAGCGCAATTCATCGTCTGGTCAAATAGGAAACAGTGTGAAAACGACCATTACATTCGCATGCGTAAAATCTTAGCCAGTGATATCCAACATCGAAACTGAGGTTTTACGATGTCACAGGCATTATTTATATTATTGTGCATTTACGCATAATAAGAGCGTTTGGTGTGAATTGTACTACCAGTTATTTTATACATAGCCTTACGTGCCCCAACCATAAACTTTTGCACAACAAAAACTGGTATGGAGTGGAATATAATCTTTATTTTGAAATTTGAAAAGAATTGAGTTGGTAAAAATTCATAGGACGGTAGTTTATAATTTTATATTTGTATTATATTTAAATATAATATAATTTTTATTTAAATATAAAAGTTTTACGTTTAAATATAATATTTTTCAACAGTATTTTAAATATATTTATTATTCTAAAATGTTTTAAAAATAAATTTTTTTCATTCACATTATATTTTCTTTCTATCTTACTTTTTCTATTTATTTTTAACAATCACATTAGATTTTTAATTCTAAAATATAATTTAAATACTTTTCATTCAAACACACGTTCTATTTAAATACAAAACATATACTTTTTATCTAAATATAAAATATATTTAATACATTATATTCAAATATAATATCAACCTAATATATTTATCAAGTACTCTGATAATAATGCGGGATGGATTTTAACATACTCCTAGACAAGCCCTAATTCTATCGAGAATGGAAAAACTCACACATACATATGGTACTTAACAGCAATCAATAGAGCCAGAGTTAAGCTTTAGTACTGACAGTTTTTTTTTTTCTTTGAAAATATATAGAAATATACAAATATATTTGTGCAGAGTTCAGTCGGAGCGTAAATGAAAACCCAGAGCTGCAACGAGGATAAAAACAAAAAAAAAAAAAGAAAAAAGAAAATCATGCATTTGTTTTGTAATTAATTAACAAAAGTTAATGAAAGGGGTTGTCCTACTCATGATTAAGCAGCTTTAGTTGCTAATGTAGTGTTATTTACCAGACAGAATTAACTAAGATTGTTCTAAAAATCCACTATTCCAACAAAAAAAATTTCAAATAAAAAAAGAGGGAAGCAAATATTGTTGTTGTCAAAAAATTTATCTTTCATTTAAATTATACGAAATTCCAGTACAACTGTAAATATATAATATTGAGTTGGTTGATTGGTGTGTGTGGGAGGGAACTACTTTGGGGTGCCAACTGATTAATTGAGATGCTTTAACAATTTTTTATGCCAGCAGTTTTTTATTTAAAAAATTAAACAAAAATGGTCTTATAATACTAAGAACGCAAAAAATAATAATCATAGGGAAAAAACCATAAATAAATAAAACAACTTGAAAAGAAAAACCTTTAAAATTTCCTCATTTAAAGCCTCTTCCTACAACAAATATTAAACTTGAGGATGAATCTTTCTTGATCGGAGTTTAATCCGGTTTGGAAGATCAGGGAACAACATGAATTTTTAAACTTCCTATTGTATTTGGAGAAGTTAATGACAGTGTGCCAAATTAATTTATTTTTGTCTGGTGAAAAGCGAATTATTTTCGGTTGGTTGCATTCTTTTCCATTACTTTGATTTGCATTTATAAAAATCAATACTGTGAGACATTTCATTTTACATACTTGTGACATTTCATCGTCCAGCATTCACCTTGGACGTGTGTTTTTCCAAGCAAGCAATGTCATGTCTGTCCTTTTGTCCTTTCACAATAAGAACCATACATGTTTCAAAATAAATTTCAACTTAACTTAACAAAGTTCGTATTTCTTTTATTTTCTCTCTAAATTAACCTAACTTTTATTTAAAGTGAACTACAGTGATATTCAATGTATTTTATTGAAATTATATAAAACATTTCCTTAACCAAAACTAATCACACAAAAACCTCATTTAAAAGTAAAATAACTAAAATACCGTGATGAATCTCAGTTATTGGTTGTAATGGAGTTGATCACAATAATTTATTTTTTATTTTATTTTTTAATCTATATTTTTTTTTTTACCAATGTGTTTTTTTAACTAAGTTTAGCATTAACTAAACGTTTTCTTTTTTAACTAATTTCACACCTCACCTCCCACAATCCACCCCACAACACCCCTACGACTTTGGGCACACTGAAGTTCGCCTACACCAGGGACTGCATCGCTGGAACCGTTGCCTACGCCGAAGGCTGAGGATCTAAAGACCAAGGTGCGGCGAAGGCCGGGGAGTTGGAAGCTGTATTCGCGAAGCCAGATTCTTCTGTTGCCGTGTTTGCAAAGTCGTAGCCATCCCCAGATATTGCAGCCGTCGCGACCAGTTATCCCTTGAAGCAATTCCCATTCGTCGCCTTACCATGATCTGTCGTCGTCGCCCCCTCCGCGCACGCAGCCCAGCCGATCCCTTTCTAGATTATTATTTTTCTTAAATGCTTTACAGATCCGTTTTGGTCAATAAATTTGGGTATTTCCAAGCCATCCGCCATGATCCGTGAGCTGTTGCAAACTCCACCGTGCCCCCCGCCCTCCAACAATTTGTGGGTTGTTGTAATGAAAAGCTCTGTTCAATGTCTGTTGCCTGATCTCACCGTGAAGCTTGCCATCACTCGTAAAGCCTGCCATCACTAGTGAAGCCCACCATCGCCAAGGTCGAGGCCGTAGACCTCCGTCGTGAATCCTCTAACCGTGGGCTAGTTGTCCCTCAATCGTAACGCATCCGAAAATTGTGTTTTTTTTTTTTTAATTGTATTTTGATCCAAATTTCATACCAGAATCACATGCATTTCTTGTCAGGATTTTTTCGAATATGATCTTATTTCAATATTTTTTATTTTCTTAATTATGTTTTGCGTGTTGTGATAAATTTTAATCTGATAAATTAGGAGAATGTCTTTTTTTTTATGGGATTTATATTAGAACTCATTGAATAATTGAAGAATTTTAATCTTATAAATTTTATAAATTTTAACCTTATAACTTTAGAAATTCATATTAAGTAGTTTTTTTGTGTCTCGAAAAGTATTATCTAATTTTGTCAATATGTGCTTTTTTTTTGTAACAATTTCTTTGAATTTGGACTTGATAAGAGTAATTCAATTTTGTGAACATGCCTTTTTTTTGTTAGAATTTAATAGAATTTTTTTAGAGAAGAATTCATATAATTTTATGTTAATAATAGTAGCTTGAATTAAAAAAAAACTTTTTCTTCTTTATTAGAGGGCAAATTATGATTACAACTATATAAGCACCAACTAAACACATTTTTGGTCTTAACTAAGGGTAAAAAGGTCATTTTACAACTATATATTTATAGATAACCATGATAAGGGCATTTTTGGTATTTTAAAGATAATTAATGGTCAAACTAATAATTAATTAACAGAATAGCTGTATCTATGATTTATATATTAGAAGTCGGGGCTGACATCATTAGTTTTGACAAGGGGGTGTACCTGTAATTTTGAGAAAATATAAAGAGTGTCAATTTAATTCAATCTTTTTTAATTTATAATTCTATAGAGGACATCTAAAATTAAGACGGATTAGATCGTTTTAAATAGATTAGCATCTCCTAATAAACCTCACCAAACCCTGATCAGCTCTAAATATATATATATTAATAATTTAACCTAAACCTAAAAACATGTTCAGTATGTATACATATATTGAATTTGAGATGGGAGATTATAATACTAAATCTTTTTAGTGAAATCATATATATGAATTTAGTGAAATCATATATATATATACACAATTACGATTAGGTTATATATAGAATTACTGCAAATTTAAAAAATAATACCTACAAATACATATGCATTCATGTATACACATATACATTATATTAGGGTTGTTTCGCTTTCTCCCTTTGCCTGTAAACTTTGTTTGTTTTCATTTTTTTTTCTTTAACAATAAATGAGATGATAAATAATGTGGATGTTAAAAGTGTGTCGACTAAATTGGAATGTTTGGAACCTACTAATATCTATTATCATCATTTATAAATATATATATATATACACACACGTACATGCATTTATAATTCGATATAAACGTAGGTTTCACTTTTGGTAAGCCTTTTGCGCCATAATTAAAGGCAAGACGACTAATAGATCACATGCAAGAAGAACAACTATAACGTTGAGTCTTTTAAAACCTCTTAAAATTAGTGATAAAAAGGAGAAGATTTCATGACATTTGTGATACCGAATCTTTGAACCGATCACTTGATCATCCACTATACGTAATTGAAAGAAGATCTTTCCCTTTGCCTGAAAATGCTATAAATGTAGCCAAAGGGACAACTCATTGGCAACAAATATCAAAAAAATTTAAAAGTTTGTGGTCTAAAGAAGGAAAGAATGTTAAAAGCGGCAACTCGAGTTTCACGTGGAAACAATAAAATGTTTTTTTTTTTTTTTTTGGTTTTTGGTCCAAAATAGGAACTAACATTATTTAATCCTTCATAAGTTGTTGTGGTCCAAGAAACATACGTAAAAACATTCGTACATCCTATTCACGCACGTTCTGTGTATCGGACGGCAATCCGCAAATACAGAACTTGCATGCATGCAAGATTTTGGTGGGCCTGCCAATATATGTATATGTAGCAAGACAAACATTTTATTTACAAACACATAAATTATATAATTTTCAGATTTATAATTCTATAAATAGCCATATTCAAGGACGAAATTATTGATATTTATGAAAATATTGACACTTAAATTTTACCAAAAAATCGATATCAATAGAAATTGACATAAAATGCAAAAATTCAATCTAAAAACACTAAATTTTAAAATGAAAGATTAAAAACTCTAAAATAGTTAATAATACAAAAATTAGATAAAATTCTCAATCAAAATAAGAGCTTTTTGTATTGGTATACCCTACACTTATCACAAAGTTGCAATTTGCTCCATGAACTTTAATTTTGACAATTTGCACCCTAACTTATAAATTTATAGCAATTTGCATCCCATTGGTTAACATTCAGCTACTTGGCCTAAAATAAAGCACGTCTCCTTCAATTTTGCAGGTCCACGGTACCGAACTACCTGGGGCGTTGAACAATGCTACCAAATAACTAGAACCACATATTAACGTTCTTGATACTCCTAAGCCTAATTGTCAAAATAAAACCCCTAATTTCTGACTGAAAATGCCAAAAAAAAAAATCCAAAGGAACAGCAAAACTCGTTAACCAAAACTTTGACAGTTCTAAAAATACCACAGCAACCAAAATTCAATTAGACATGATTGTTATATGTCTATACTATACCCTTTTTGTCCCTTTGTTTTCATGTAATTTTATTTTGTTCATTTTAATTTCTATAAATTTAAAAATAAAAAAATTTCTTTAATATTTGGAGGCGTGTTCATTGAAGGTGGGATAGGAAGGAAAAAAATAAAGTTAAACCTGATAGAACTTGGTGATTAAGTGTTAGGAAATTTTATTTTCTAATAATAATAATAGGCAACATATTTATCAAAAATCATTTCAAGCTATTTCATTATTGGACAAAATTAAGTAGTCAAATCAGGAAAGTCCAACTAAATTCCTAACTGAGTATGGGTTAAATTGATAGATACCCAATATTGACCTAATTAGGTATGATGGGTGCCAATGGGACAGTATATAAAGAACCTCAAGGGCTATAGTCCATAATATATCAAATGTTAATAGCCTCCTTCTCATTCCCATCTTGAGAGAAAAAACACCCCATTAAAGAAATTAGAGGTTTCATTGAGAAATGCCATAATCTCTACGTCATATTCTTGTGGTGATTTTTACTGAAGAATAAGACTACATAAATTTGATAAATAAATTAAAACAACTCTAATAATAAATAATTAATATTATGTTAATCAATTCAGCTTTAATTTTTTTAAGAGAAATATAAATAGGATTACTCGCTTGTACGACAGTCGACAATTGTGATGGTTGTAACTTTTAATAAACTTATGATAATTAGTTTATTTACTTATAATTTTATATAAAAATGTGCCTAACCTGGTATTATATAACAATTGCTAATATAAAAGACAAATATCACTAAACAATTTTATAACGGAATCAATTGCAATATAATAACATTAAAAATTATAAATTCGAATAAGAGAATATACTTAAATATAGTGATACAGAATGACTTCAATCCCTCAATTCATTTTTGAAAAATAAAAATTTCAATTGTAGTTGGTGAACGACGATTTTCGTCTAAACGGTCGGTGCTTATGGCCGAATTACCGGTGTCAGATGTCTGATTATCAGTTACAAGGCAATTTAACTTTTTTTTTTTTTTTTCCCATTTGATCTTTAATATCCTCCTGACATGGCTAGACAGTCGCTTTAGTCTCATCAACACCGATAAATGTTGTACCGACTCCTTTATTTATTTATTTATTTTTTTTAAGATAGGTTTTCCTAAACTTGTTGCTCCATATTTGTCCTTACCCATATTTTGCATTATGCATGTTCAATTACACTACATACATCGCTGGTTATGTAACTACTCGAATTTCTGAACATGTAATACACACACACACACACACATACACATTCATCTATCTTGTGGGCCAAATTAATGCTAGGCTTTCTCTTTCACAATACTAAATGGACAAAAATGTACTACAATTACAAATTTTGCTGCTCCAAAACTCATGCGACTAACTATGTTGCCATATTTACGACTTATACAACAATTAAAACAAGAGATTAAATTTTAAAACAATAGAATAATTAGATAAAATAATTATGAGATAATCATGGTTACATGGGTAACCAATTAATGATATTCAATTTATGTGTATTTATAATAGGCCAAAAGTGAAACAATAGAATTATGAGATAAAATAATCGAGAACGTATACCAGAACTTTTCTTTTGTGTCAATAATATCCTATCGGGATGATACATATGATGATATGGCAAGATCAAAAGCAATTTAGAGCTTTCGTAAGTTGATATATAATTAAAAGTTCACCTTCAAGCTTTTTGTACAGTTGCATTGGAATTAATAATTATATGAATATATTCATTTCTTGCATAGTATCTTTGTCCAATTGAAACACTGCATCCACTTCAATAAAATAGGATATGGGATCCTTATTTTTATTTTAGAGTGCTATTGGCACTTTCAAAAAACTATTATGCTATCTCCGTTTGAGGTTAATATTTTTCCTGGCTCACTTGTGGTGGGAAGGAGATTCAGATAGTCATTCCTGAGGATCTTTCAACGTATATGCCTACATACACCAACTCATGCGAAGAAGAATAATAGTAAAGAAGATCGTAGAAGTTTTGATTTTATTTGGTATATATAGACATATATCATAATTATTGTGTCTGTATATATATAGCAATATGAGTTGAGTCCTTGATAAATAAAAAAAAATCCACTAATACTTTTTCAAGTACTTACATACCAAAATTCGAAGTAATACACTAAAATTGTTAAACCCAATTACTCCATTTACAACTCAATCTTACCTCCAATAAGTTTGGTGTGTTACTATCATGTTTTCTTTTACACCAAATCAGCAAAACCGACAATTAAAAATCTAGAAAGTAATAAGATTACATGACATTCTTGTCCTTACTATTTCATCCCAATCTCCCATTCACAAAGAGAACAGTCTTAAACTGTTACTAGCCAGTTACATATAACTTGTCAAAGGTCCCTAACAACAATGGTTGGAGGGTTGAGAGCCACACTAACAGAGATCCTAACAGCTGATTCTTTTGTTAGGCGGCTAAATTATATACATATATATATATATGCATGTAGAATATTGTGGCACCAAAACTTCCTATCATTAATGTAACTTTTGAAATGACTTCTTGTAACGAAAGCAATGTGTAACCTTTTTTCTTGTAATAAGAAAAATGTCTCAAAATTGTGTTATGTTCCTGATTGTGAGAGTGGAAGCTAATGCTTTTGTAACATATGCGTTCGTGATTTAGTGCCTGTTTATGTAATTCATATTATAAAACGTTTAAAACAACTTCGGGTAATTGAAAGTCAATTTTTGTGAAACATATGTAAATGTGATATAAAAAAAATGTACCATAATGTTTTTCCTCTAGTTTTGGACACACGGCGGTCACATCCGTTTAGAGTGTAAATACTATCGTCCCCTTTCCTTTCTATGTCTAATCTTAAAATCCCCGAAATGCAAATTAAGAAACCCATACCAATGCAAATCTAAGATGCATCAAATAAAATTTATTGAAAAAAGTTTTGTTGGAGAAAGATGCACTTGGAAGACAACCCACAAACCTCAGGCATTCAAGGTCAATGGCTTGACACACATCTTACCAGGAGATAAATCCATTGAGTGACTTTTAGTGCGTGTTTGGTTTTGTTTCCAAAACAGATTTCATGATTCCCTAGGAAATTGATTTCAAAATCAGTGTGAAATTGTGTTTGGTTTGTATTGTTTTTAAAAACAGATTTCAAAACGAATCCAAAATCTCCTTTGCTCCCAACATAAGATTGAAAACGACTAAAAGTCGTTTTCTCTAATTTCATTTTTCCCATTTCTCCTTTATCCTAAACGATACCCCGCACCACACCGAGGCACGCCAGCCTCGCGAACCCGATTAAGCTGAACCCGAACTCCATCTGCCATAGCCACCTCATTTTTTAATGATTTTTAGTTAAATGTTACTGCAACTATTAAGAATTACTTTGTAATGTACTTGTAATTAATTATTATGGTTAATTAAGATTTAATTGATATAGTAATTACTTAAATATTATGGTTATTAATTTTTAATTCATTTTTTAATTAAAAAATTTTATTAATTTTTAATTTTTGGTATTCATAATAATTTTTTTTAAAATCAAACATAAATATGTTTTTATAGAATACTTATAAAATGACTGGTTTTTAAAAATATAACCAAACACAGTTTCACTTTTTTGTTTCTCAAAACATACACTCAGAAAATAAAATCAAACACAATTTCAAAAACGTTCTCAGAATTGTTTTCAAAACGATCTCAAATTCAGAGAATTTGAAAACATAATAGATTTCAAAAATAACACCAAACGCTACCTTAGTTTCTTATTGTTCTGCTTTCCCAGTGATTTTTATTCATTGAAACTACGATTTTTAGATTTATTTTCTAAATAAATCTGCTCAATACTCAAACTATACCAAGAAAGATATAGCTACCCTTCTAAGAGTAAAAGTCGCTGTTGAATTTCGAGACCCAACGGCTGTGTTATTAGTACTGACCAATCCAACTCTTTCTCATGTACAAGATATTGATCTATGTTATTTATATACACTGCTGCAGCCATTTTTTTTCTTGAACCATTAATTGAATTAAAATTTTAAACTAAACTACTATGCAATAATTTTTTTTATCTTCATTTATGTATAGATATTTTTTTTCCCCACATGAACTAAGCACGTGTTAGAGTTCGGTTAAAATTTCAGAGTTTAAGAAAACATCAAATTACAATATTTAAGATAGCTTCTTTTAAGAAAGGCAAGGAGGAGATGAGTAGAGAAACTGTTCAAGTACTCTATACTTTATGCTCTGCCACAAACATATGTATTTTGCCCCTTATACAAGATTTTTTTTTTATAATAAAATATTTATTAAAATGAAAATAAAAAAGTCTTAACCGTTTTTTTTTTTTTTTAAAGGAGGAAAGAATGACCTAAAAATACAGCATAAGAATTGATTGATGTTTGTACGAGGAGCATCTGGGGCAGTGAACAAGGACCGCAACATTTACTTGTCACGTGCTATAAAAGGTATAAATAGCACCAGCATTTATTTTTTCTTACAATGGAAAAAAAAAAATTACATCAGCATTTATTGTTGCGTAGTAGACGTCTTTTAAAACATACCCTTAAATGTAACCATAAATTTTCACTGACGTGAGTCATAATTACAATGGCACCATAATTTCCATTTATTCTTCCCCCGAACTGATCATACATAAAATTAAAAACTCAAATTTTGTTAAAAATTATTATCTCTCCTCTTTTATCTTTTATTTTTTGAGAAACTCATCATTTAGGTAATCATCTTTTAAATTATAAATTTCAAGGGTTTTTGTTCGTCTTTGAATTAACTACAAAAATCCTCTGAGTTATAGTTTTTGTAACACTTTACTTTGTGAGTTTCAAAATGTAATATCTGTTTTTTTGAATTTTTAAATCATAACAAATTTACCCTATGCTGATAGTTTTTTGTCGGAAAAACTCATGTAACGTGCACATGACAAGAATCTTAATTATAAAAATTCATCCTTGTAACACTTTAACCCCTCACATATTAAAATGAAACATTCACTCCCCTCAAACAATATTATATTTACAAATAAATTCCTTTTTTATGATTTTATTTACTTGTTATTTTTTTAATGTATTTCTTATAGTTTTAATAAAAAAACTTAAAATGTATGTAAGAAATAGTGGGTAAAATAGTAATTATATAATTTATATCTCAATAACCATGCTTAGTGCTCAAAATGTATATTTTCATCCATCAAAGTAATAGAAGGATTAAACCTCCGTTTGTTTGACACCTCCAATTTTGAAAAATGAAAAATTTTTCATTTCAAGAAAATGAACTTTCCTAAATTTCTGTATATAAACATTCAAAATTTTTCATTTTTAAAAAATAGAAAAAGAGCTCTCTAGAAACAAAAAGTTTTCACCAATCCAAACAAGTTTTCATTTTTAAAAAATATTCCAAACAATTTTTTATTTTTTTTATCTAAAGATAATGGTGAACGACTTTTATATTTTGAAACTCATGTGGTAAATTACGTATTACAAGGCTCATAATTCAGGAAAAAATTTTATAATTAATCCTTATTTTTAGCAGGGGAGACCTTTACTTTTATCAAAATTAAAATGACGAACTGATCATAAAAATATTTAGCAATATCAAATATATTTAATGCCAAAATTTAACATATATATTTGATGTATAATTTATAATATGTGTCAAATTTTTATGTATAATAGTGGCTAATGTCTTTACATTTTTATTTAATAATCATAATCTAGTTATAATTTTATACTAAAGTTCGAATCTTGTTATAGTATAATTTTACATTTTACACTGTTATAAAATATATAGTTCAAATCTTGTATTCAGATTTACATATATTTCCTATACGTGTGTATATATATTTATGAGAAGTTTTTTTTTTTTTAATTGAATCATCATATGTAGATTGTTATTCAACTAACTTCCTAGTCCCAATTAATCTCATCAAATTTATTAAAGAGAAAAGCAGATGAATAAAAAAAGATATAAAGTCAAAAAAAGAACATCAATGCCCGAAGGCTTACGATCACTTGAAAAATTAATTTAAATTAGGAAAATTAGAATACCACGTATTTCTACACCAAGGGCCCTTATTAAACCCTACTAATTAAAACCGACGATAAAAAAAGGGGGAGTGGAGTAACTTACATTTTTACAGTAAATTAAATAATAAGTTTTAAAAATATTTATAACAAATAACAAATTTACTAGGTACATAATTTATTATTTTAAGTGAATTATATATTAATCTGATAAGTTTGTTATTTACTAAATTTTACTTCTGTTATTTGCTTCCTTTAATTTTGTAAAAATGCAATTCATTACAATTTCTGTGAACATATTCCATTAAGGAAAAAAGTATATGAACTTGTGAAGCTTTAAGTAAATATTAAAAATGAAAAAAATTTGTGGTTCAGATGTAAAATAGAGTATTCAAACTACTAGCAAAGAACATCATTTAAATTTGTAGAAAGGTAGTGACTCTGCATCACGAGCTATTAAGTGTTGATAAAAATCTATAACATCTAACCCACTAATGGAAAACTTCAGAATCAAATGCATGACCTATAAGTTTATCTGCAAACATTATTGCCATCCCAAATATGAGAATCCGACTATTAGTTTTGTTTTTTATTTAAAAAAAAATAGAAATATTTTAGTTTTATTTGTTGGTAGAAATAGAAACTGTCTTAGTTGATTTGTTTCGAAATTTCCTCTGTTAATCGAGTTCAAAGAATCCATGAAAAATGAAACTCAAATGCACAAAAACCAAGATAAATTTGTTTATGTTTATTTCTATTTGTTCTCCTCCTAAATGCATTTTTAACGATCGTAATGTTCTTTCTCATTCAATAAAAATGGATTTGGGAGGCTAAGAAACGAGGAAGAGTGTCAATTCAAATGTGATATATATATATTTACTATCTTATATTAATTGCTTTCTCATTTCAATTGACTAAAAAAAACTCTAAAGATCAAAACAATATTTTTTACCTCATTAAATGTAATAATAATATTTTATTTAAGATACGCTACAACATTTACTTTAATGCTTATTTTTATCTTAGAAATTTGAAGAATTCCACAGAAAGGTAGGATAAAATGTCCTCCTATAAAAAGTGACTTTTTTTTTTGAAAATTACAGGCTTGTGCCATATTTGGCACTCTCTCTCTCTTTAGAATAGCAAGGGTTTGTCAATCAAGTTTAGCCGTGGGGGCTAAAGCCCGTTGGTGGCATCTCGTCGGCCAAGGAGTCTTAGCCCTGGAGTTGGGAACCTAAGTCTTTCGGGTGGGTGTCGAAGGCAAAAAGGGGGCGTCCTTTTTGTGAGGCTTTTGGGCGAATGAGTGGGGCTCATTATGCACAGAGCAATCCTGCTCACTGTGATGCTCAGAGATCTCATTAGGATGGCATTGGTAATGGGGATGTAGGTGGGGTAGTTTCTATTGAAGGTGGGCCACTCGTTTTCATATATGCACCAATTGAGGGTGCCGACATCGAGTTACCTTGGGGTTTTGGTCTTCGGCTTGGAGGGTCTAGTGTGGCACATGGAATGGAAAAAGGTTGGTAGCAGCTATGTGTGCTCCCCATGCATTGGCGTGGTAGGGGTCTTCCGGTGGTGGTCCCAGACTCGTAGTGATCTCTGTTTCCCTGTTTCATCCACCAATGATGTTTATCCTTAGGGTCTTTGGATTTCTTATTTTGTTTTTGTATTTTGTGTTTGCTTTTTCGGTGTAATAATGGTGCTTAAGGCACCAATTTGTTTACCGGTGTTATTTTGGTTACTTCTTGATTTAGTTGCTATATTTATAATTAGGGCGGTGGTCCTGACGTGGATTGTTATTCGATGGCCATTATTCGGCTTGATTTTAGCTGGTGGGCAGAGCGTGTTCTCACCCCACCATTTGTAGAATCCTTGCTCGATTATTGGCTCCATTGTTAGAATGGACGGATGCTTCGACTTCCCCCAAGTCAGCTTATCTCCTGTGTGATGTCCTATTAGCCCATTGTAGCCTTGTTGAGGTTCATTGTGACCTCGTTATGGACTCTAGGTCCATCTGGTAATTTAATCGTTTATTGGTTTCTGGATTGGTTATTTGGTGTTGGTCTTCAGTTTGTATTTCTATTAGATAGTGTTCTGTAGATGTTGGATATTGTTTATAATTTGAGCCTTTAGTGAGTTGTTATAAATAATATACATTTCCTCAAAAAAAAAAAAACAAAACAAAACAAAAAAAAAAAACAAAAAACTGTAACTTAAGTTTGATGTGAAAATAGGTCAGGTGATAACTTCATTTGTTTTATCACATCGATGATTGATGGGGAATATATGATGACACCAACAATTCTTTTTTTCTAATTAGCATTAAAATAAAAATAAGAACAACCTTATGACAGAACAAATGGTTAGCTGGCACGTGTGTGCAAATACTCTGAACATAACAAGTGCTATAACTAAGACTAATTAATACTGCTAATGACACACATTTATCACCATTGCCTAATGTTGACACCGATTTTAAGACATGACCGCAGCAAACAACCATGAAGATTTGCAAACAACCATGATCTCAGCAAACACACTCTTTGCATGCCGTGACGGGCCACGTTAGATTAGTTAGGGGTACGTATTTTTATTCAAATTTTAAACGAAAATTGGCCTCATAGACCATAGCTAATTACATACTCAAATGTAATATGTGTTTAATTGAGTAACTATTTAACTATTTTGTTAATATTTCATAATAATTCAACTCAAATGCAAATCCATATTTCATTTTTAAAAATTGGCATTATTGATAGGGTGCCAAATTTCTCAGCAATGTAGCACCTGAGAAGGATTTTCCAATTTGAATTTCAAAGGATCCTAGATTTTTGAAGATCATGTCAATGGTCGAGAAGTCTCCTTTGAGATACCAGGAGTTGGATGGATTCAAGGTGGCTAGATCAAAGGACATGGTGCAAAGATCAATGAAGAGAAGACATTATATTTTTGAATAATAAATACTTGTAATTCGAATTTTAAGTAAGGATGCAGCATGCTATAAAAGGGCTTGTGTATTCCATAGAAACCTTAAAGACTACTTTTTTCACTTGAGAATTCAGAGAGATTCAAAAGCATTTATTGTATTTTGTTTAAAAATAGTAAAATCATTTCCTAAGAGTTCCCTAAAGAGGACTTACCATTCACATTAAATGTGAATCTCTATAAAATTCTGATGTCATTTATTTTTTATAATCTTTTTGCTAACTTTCTACATCTGAGTTCATTGGCATTATCACATTCGACTCTAGCATTTTTAGATGAAATTTCACTATCAACATGTATCACGCTTATCTATTTATTTATTTTTATTATTTTTACATTTACACTATTCAAACATTGCTTTTAACAAAAACTATCCAAACAAAACATATATTTCAATTGAATATACAATTTAAATTTTATATTTGAATGCAAACATTCAATTGGAATAATCATTCAAATACTATCCAAACAGATCACAAACAAATTTAATTTAATTCTCCCAACTAACTTTTCACTCTCCTTTTATCCCCCGTAAAAAAATAATTTAATTACCCTTATATTTTTCTCTTTATTTTTTTTAAATATAATTGTACTTTACTTTATCAAAACAAAAGGAGATTAGACAAACTAACACTTAAATGCCCAATTTATTATTTTTTTAACCAACTTAATGGTGGTTTGTAATTTTGACCCGTTGATTTTTTTTTCTTTGACCATCAAGAAAAAGGACTAAAATGCGCTCATACTTTTAATACATAAATTTCATCTGTCTCATCCTTCTCTCTCCTCTCTGCCGCTGTCTCTCATTCTCTATTCTCCGCCGCTCTTTCTCCGTTTTCTCTTCTCTGCCATTGTCTCTTCTCCCTACACAATCTCTCTCTCTTTGCCCTGTCTCACCGCGCTCCACTTCGTATCTCTATCTCCTTTCTCCCTCTTTAATCATCTGGCGCGGAGTACTTGTTTCGTTATTTTAATTATTTGGTCATTTTTTGAATTAAATCAAGGACTAAGGATTTTATAAAAGAATTAAACACAGTTGCGATGTGAACGTACGATACATTGAACACTCATTAAATATTTTATTTATTTTATATCTATATTAAATAGGATGACACTACACTGAATCATGGGTAGCATTGATATTTACAACTTTTTAGGAAAACTTTCCCTTTTGCACAGGAACCCAAAATTTTAAAATTTAGTCATTTTGCCACTGACCCGAGTTTCGGGTGCTGATATCCATGGCAATGTTTATCCAACCCAGAGGAGGAAGCCAACGCCCTTCAATGATTTTTGGAGACTAGGCAACGAAGGATTAAATGACCATCAAGTATCTTGTAACGTCATTTTTAATCACAAGATTGTGACTAATATGTACTTGATCACAAATTTTTATCATGACCAATTACATGTTAATCACAATGCTTTGATTAAAATTGACATTTAGCCAGTGTTTTTTGCACAGCCATTGGAATTGAAAAATCTCAAATTTTTTTTTGTTCTCTCTTAAAAAGTCAACTTTATTTTCCCTTTCTACTTATTTAATTATAATTTAATAACTCAAATTTTAATAGTTCATGACTTTATATTTTCAAATCTAAATGACACGATTCTTTTTAATTATATTAAGTTTTAAGACAAATAAAATAAAATTCATATTAATTTTTTTAAAAAATATATTTTTAAGTTTTATACTTTTTAACTTCAATCAACTAAGTGTACAACTCAAATCCAACTTAACTAAATTTTTTCAACTCCAATTGGTTAAGTAAATATATGCTCACTCACTTAAATAATATTGTAACTAAAACTGATATAAGTAAATATTGGGACTAAAACTTCTTTTTTTTTTTTTTTCTAAAGCAAAAAAGGTTTCTTCTCCATAGTCGACTTGGGAAAATTCATTGTATTTATTATTTTGAATGCCCACAAAATTTTAAGTCTTTTCTATTTTCTTAATTATTAATTTTGGCTTGGTACGAGTTTATATACAAATACAAATATACATACATATATATATTAGCTGATCCAGAAACTAGAGCTAGTTTGATATGGTGTTTCACGATTGATGGTCAAGTTTCTTGTCGCTCTTTCTATAACTATATTTGGGAAGCCACCTCGTTTCTCGACTACTATTCCTGTCAGCTGTTTTCCTCCTCCTCCTGGTTGAATAAAAGTGAAAACAGATGGCTCTGCTCAGGGATTCGCGGGTAATGTAGGTTGTGGTAGTATTTTCAGGAATTGTCGGGGCTTTGTCAAAATTTAAGCTTTCTTTGCCCTGTGATCGTTTTTAGGATGGGATGTGTTTTTCTTTGCTGTTTGTCTTTATTGGTTGGTTACAAGACAAGCGTAGACACTCTCTTTTACTTTCTTGGTTTTTTTTCATTTGGTTTTACACGAAAGATTCTTAATGAGGTCTATTTTAAAATCTTATTTTCAAAAGCATGATTATGGTCGTTCCTTCTGGCATAGAATTATGTTTGTTCTTGTCTACATTTGTCAGTTCTTCAGTTGTTCCCTTATGAGTAGTTATTTTTTATTTTAGTCCTTGAAATTTAAGTAATTTTTATTTTATATTTTAATAATATAAGTAGATAATTTAGCGTGGACGAGACAAATAATGAATATCAACTTAATCTGGATATGTTAGTTACTTTTAATGTTTGTTGTTCCTTCTTATTATTTATATAAAATATATATAAATAGTAAGTGATGCTTACGTGATTGAGATATGATCGACCACCTGTGTTAATAATGCTGGTCGTCCACTCATATTATTTCCTTAGAAAAGGAAGTACTAGGGGAAAAAAAAAAAAAGGATAAACCTTGTTCAAAACATATTAACTCATGAGTGACAGTTTTATTCAGAGGTCGTACTATTGTCAGCGCAATTCATCGTCTGGTCAAATAGGAAACAGTGTGAAAAAGACCATTACATTCGCATGCGTAAAATCTTAGCCAGTGATATCCAACATGGAAACTGAGGTTTTACGATGTCACAGGCATTATATATATTATTGTGCATTTACGCATAATAATAGCGTTTGGTGTGAATTGTACTACCAGTTATTTTATACATAGCCTTACGTGCCCCAACCATAAACTTTTGCACAACAAAAACTGGTATGGAGTGGAATATAATCTTTATTTTGAAATTTGAAAAGAATTGAGTTGGTAAAAATTCATAGGACGGTAGTTTATAATTTTATATTTGTATTATATTTAAATATAATATAATTTTTATTTAAATATAAAAGTTTTACGTTTAAATATAATATTTTTCAACAGTATTTTAAATATATTTATTATTTTAAAATATTTTAAAAATAAATTTTTTTCATTCACATTATATTTTCTCTCTATCTTACTTTTTTATTTATTTTTAACAATCACATTAGATTTTTAATTCTAAAATATAATTCAAATACTTTTCATTCAAACACACGTTTTATTTAAATACAAAACATATACTTTTTATCTAAATATAAAATATATTTAATACATTATATTCAAATATAATATCAACCTAATATATTTATCAAGTACTCTGATAATAATGCGGGATGGATTTTAACATACTCCTAGACAAGCCCTAATTCTATCGAGAATGGAAAAACTAACACATACATATGGTACTTAACAGCAATCAATAGAGCCAGAGTTAAGCTTTAGTACTGACAGTTTTTTTTTTCTTTGAAAGTATATAGAAATATACAAATATATTTGTGCAGAGTTCAGTCGGAGCGTAAATGAAAACCCAGAGCTGCAACGAGCATAAAAAAAAAAAAAAAAAAAAAAAGAAAATCATGCATTTGTTTTGTAATTAATTAATAAAAGTTAATGAAAGGGGTTGTCGTACTCATGATTAAGCAGCTTAGTTGCTAATGTAGTGTTATTTACCAGACAGAATTAACTAAGATTGTTCTTAAAAGCCACTATTCCAACAAAAAAAATTTCAAATAAAAAAAGAGGGAAGCAAATATTGTTGTTGTCAAAAAATTTATCTTTCATTTAAATTATACGAAATTCCAGTACAACTGTAAATATATAGTTATCACATACAACAAACTGTGAATTTTGTTTTGATATAATTACCACTTACGTCTTATGACTCTCGAGCAAAGAAGAAGCTTGAACAATAACTTTTCTTCTTTCTAATAATGTTTTGGAAAATCAAGCTGAGTGTCTTATTTTAAGCTCAAATTGCAATGAGGATAAAAACAAGAAAATCATGCATTTTTAGTAATTAATTAACAAAAGTTAATGAAAGGGGTCGTTCCTACTCATCACCAAGCCGTTCAGTCGCTAATTTGGTGTTATTTACCAAACAACATTAAATAACATTGTTTTAAAAGCCACTATTCCAGCAAAAAAAATCCTTCCAAATGAGAAGAGAGAAACGCAAATATTGTTGTTGTCATAAATTTCATCTTTCATTTAAATTGTACGAAATTCCAGTACAACTGTAAATATATAATATTGAGTTGGTTGAGTGGTGTGTATGGGAGGGAACTACTTTGGGGTGCCAACTGATTAATTGAGATGCTTTTACAATTTTTTATGCCAGCAGTTTTTTATTTAAAAAATTAAACAAAAATGGTCTTATAATACTAAGAACTCAAAAAATAATAATCATAGGGAAAAAACCATAAATAAATAAATAAATAAAACAACTTGGAAAGAAAGACCTTTAAAATTTCCTCATTTAAAGCCTCTTCCTACAACAAATATTAAACTTGAGGATGAATCTTTCTTGATTGGAGTTTAATCCGGTTTGGAAGATCAGGGAACAACATGAATTTTTAAACTTCCTATTGTATTTGGAGAAGTTAATGACAGTGTGCCAAATCAATTTATTTTTGTCTGGTGAAAAGCGACATTTATAAAAATCAATACTGTGAGACATTTCAGGGCATTTGGGGGCTGTTTTCCCGCCTTCAAAATTTCTCTTTTTTCCAAAATTTTCTTACTTTTTACTATTTATATCTTCAACACGTTACAGTAAATTTCAAATTTTAAAAATTCATAACTTTGTATATACAAATCCAAATGAGATAAATTTTTTTTAAATTACATAGAATTTCGAGAGGAACGAAACAATATCCATATTGATAAATTTTTTATTTTTTCACCTCAAACAGTTTTTCTCCCAAACACATTCTCCAAAATAATTTTTTTCCAACTCAAAAATAACATCTCCAACACCCTCCCCAAACTCTCCCTTCATTTTACATACTTGTGACATTTCATCGTCCAGCATTCACCTTGGACCTGTGTTTTTCCAAGCAATCAATGTCATGTCTGTCCTTTTGTCCTTTCACGATAAGAACCATACATGTTTCAAAATAAATTTCAACTTAACTTAACAAATTTCGTATTTCTTTTATTTTCTCTCTAAATTAACCTAACTTTTATTTAAAGTGAACTACAGTGATATTCAATGAATTTTATTGAAATTATATACAACATTTCCTTAACTAAAACTAATCACACAAAAACCTCATTTAAAAGTAAAATAACTAAAATACCATAATGAATCTCAGTTATTGATTGTAATGGAGTTGATCACAATAATTTTAT
Source organism: Antiaris toxicaria (assembly GCA_035233585.1). NCBI lineage: Eukaryota > Viridiplantae > Streptophyta > Magnoliopsida > Rosales > Moraceae > Antiaris > Antiaris toxicaria. The sequence continues at coordinate 9,821,909 of CP141155.1, forward strand.
TTTCATAATAATAGTAGGCAACATATTTATCAAAAATCATTTCAAGCTATTTAATTATTAGACAAAATTAAGTAGTCAAATCAGAAAAGTCCAACTAGATTCCTAACTGAGTATGGGTTAAATGGGTAGATACCCAATATTGACCTAATTAGGTATGATGGGTGCCAATGGGACAGTATATAAGGAACCTCAAGGGCTATAATCCCTAATATATCAAACCTTAATAGCCTCATTCTCATTCCCATCTTGAGAGAGAGAACACCTCATTAAAGAAATTAGAGGTTTAATTGAGAAATGTCATAATCTCTACATCATATTCTTGTGGTGATTTTTACTGAAGATTAAGGCTACATAAATTTGATAAATAAATTAAAACAACTCTAATAATAAATAATTAAGATTATGTAAATCAATTCAGCTTTAATTTTTTTAAGAGAAATATAAATAGGATTACTCGCTCGTACGACAGTCGACAATTGTGATGGTTGTAACTTTTTAATATAAACTTATAATAATTAGTTTATTTACTTATAATTTTATATAAAAATGTGCCTAACCTGGTATTATATAACAATTGCTAATATAAAAGACAAATATCACTAAACAATTTTATAACGGAATCAATTGCAATATAATAACATTAAAAAATTATAAATTCGAATAAGAGAATATACTTAAATATAGTGATACAGAATGACTTCAATCCCTCAATTCATTTTTGAAAAATAAAAATTTCAATTGTAGTTGGTGAGCGACGATTTTCGTCTAAACGGTTGGTGCTTATGGCCGAATTACCGGTGTCAGATGTCTGATTATCAGTTACAAGGCAATTTAACTTTTTTTTTTTCTTTCCCGTTTGATCTTTAATATCCTCCTGACATGGCTAGACAGTCGCTTTAGTCTCATCAACACCGATAAATGTTGTGCCGACTCCTTTATTTATTTATTTATTTTTTTTAAGATAGGTTTTCCTAAACTTGTTGCTCCATATTTGTCCTTACCCATATTTTGCATTATTCATGTTCAATTACACTACATACATCGCTGGCTATGTAACTACTCGAATTTCTGAACATGTAATACACACACACACACATACACATTCATCTATCCTGTGGGCCAAATTAATGCTAGGCTTTCTCTTTCACGGATACTAAATGGACAAAAATGTACTACAATTACAAATTTTGCTGCTCCAAAACTCATGCGACTAACTATGTTGCCATATTTACGACTTATACAACAATTAAAACAAGAGATTAAATTTTAAAACAATAGAAATTAGATGAAATAATTATGAGATAATCATGGTTACATGGGTAACCAATTAATGATATTCAATTTATGTGTATTTATAATAGGCCAAAAGTGAAACAATAGAATTATGAGATAAAATAATGAGAACGTATACCAGAACTTGTCTTTTGTGTCAATAATATCCTATCGGGATGATACATATGATGATATGGCAAGATCAAAAGCAATTTAGAGCTTTCATAAGTTGATATATAATTAAAAGTTCACCTTCGAGCTTTTTGTACAGTTGCATTGGAATTAATAATTATACGAATATATTCATTTCTTGCATAGTATCTTTGTCCATTTGAAACACCTGCATCCACTTCTATAAAATAGGATATGGGATCCTTATTTTTATTTTAGAGTGCTATTGGCAATTTCAAAAAACTATTATGCTATCTCCGTTTGAGGTTAATATTTTTCCTGGCTCACTTGTGGTGGGAAGGAGATTCAGATAGTCATTCCTGAGGATCTTTCAACGTATATGCCTACATACACCAACTCATGCGAAGAAGAATAATTGTAAAGAAGATCGTAGAAGTTTTGATTTTATTTGGTATATATAGACATATATCATAATTATTGTGTGTATATATATATAGCAATATGAGTTGAGTCCTTGATAAAAAAATAATCCACTAACACTTTTTCAAGTACTTACATACCAAAATTCGAAGTAATACACTAAAATTGTTAAACCCAATTACTCCATTTACAACTAAATCTTACCTCCAATAAGTTAGGTGTGTTACTATCATGTTTTTTTTACACCAAATCAGCAAAACTGACAATTAAAAATCTAGAAAGTAATAAGATTACATGATGTTCTTGTCCTTACTATTTCATCCCAATCTCCCATTCACAAAGATAACAGTCTTAAACCGTTACTAGCCAGTTACCTATAACTTGTCAAAGGTCCCTAACAACAATGGTTGGAGGGTTGAGAGCCACACTAACAGAGACCCTAACAGCTGATTCTTTTGTCAGGCGGCTAAATTATCTATATATATATATGTGCATGTAGAATATTGTGGCACCAAAACTTCCTATCATTAATGTAACTTTTGAAATGACTTCTTGTAACGAAAGCAATGTGTAACCTTTTTTATTGTAATAAGAAAAATGTCTCAAAATTGTATTACGTTCCTGATTGTGAGAGTGGAAGCTAATGCTTTTGTAACATATGCGTTCGTGATTTAGTGCCTGTTTATGTAATTCATATTATAAAACGTTTAAAACAACTTCGGGTAATTGAAAGTCAATTTTTGTGAAACATATGTAAATGTGATATAAAAAAAAATTGTACCATAATGTTTTTCCTCTAGTTTAAGACACACGGCGGTCACATCCGTTTAGAGTGTAAATACTATCGTCTCCTTTCCTTTCTACGTCTAATCTTAAAATCCCCGAAATGCAAATTAAGAACCCCATACCAACGCAAATCTTAGATGCATCAAATAAAATTTATTGAAAAAAGTTTTGTTGGAGAAAGATGCACTTGGAAGACAACCCACAAACCTCAGGCATTCAAGGTCAACCGCTTGACACACATCTTACCAGGAGATAAATCCATTGAGTGACTTTTAGTTTCTTATTGTTCTGCTTTCCCAGTGATTTTTGTTCAATTGAAACAACGATTTTTAGATTTATTTTCTAAATAAATCTGCTCAATACTCAAACTATACCAAGAAAGATATAGCTACCCTTCTAAGAGTAAAAGTTGCTGTTGAATTTCGAGACCCAACGACTGTGTTATTAGTACTGACCAATCCAACTCTTTCTCATGTACAAGATATTAATATATCTTATTTATATACACTGCTGCAGCCATTTTTTTTCTTGAACCATTAATTGAATTAAAATTTTAAACTAAACTACTATGAAATAATTTTTTTTTATCTTCATTTATGTATAGATATTTTTTTCCCCACATGAACTAAGCACGTGTTAGAGTTCGATTAAAATTTCAGAGTTTAAGAAAACATCAAATTTCAATATTTAAGATAGCTTCTTTTAAGAAAGGCAAAGAGGAGATGAGTAGAGAAACTGTTCAAGTACTCTATACTTTATGCTCTGCCACAAACATATGTATTTTGCCCCTTATACAAGATTTTTTTCTATTTTGTATAACAAAATATTTATTAAAATGAAAATAAAAAAGTCTTAACTGTTTTTTTTTTTTTTTTAAAGGAAGAGAGAATGACCTAAAAATACAGCATAAGAATTGATTGATGTTTGTACGGGGAGCAGCTGAGGCAGTGAGCAAGGACCACAACATTTACTTGTCACATAAAAGGTATACATAGCACCAGCATTTATTTTTTCTAACAATGGAAAAAAAAAAATTACATCAGCATTTATTGTTACATAGTAAACGTTTTTAGGCTGTGTTTGTTATTATTTTTAAAATGTTTTCTGTTTTCAAAAAAAAAAGAAAATGAAAATGTTTTGAAAACTGTGTTAAGATCATTTCTGAAACTGTATTTGGTTATGTTTTCTGAGTATATATTTTGAAAAACATAAAAATGAAATTTTGTTTGGTTATATTTTTTCAAAACACATTTCATTTTCAAAAAACCCAAAAAACATAATATTTTTTGGAAATAAAAACAAAAAGTGAAAACAACTTTTTTTCGTTTTCAAAAAACTCAAAAAAGCAACATAGTTGAAAACGGTGTTTTCGAAACGATTTTGAAAACTTTAAATAAACAAACGCTATTTTGAAACCGTTTTCATTTTCTGTGTTTTTAAAAATAGAAAATCATTCTCAAGAACAAAAATAAACGCCCCCTTAATTTTCACTGACGTGAGTCATAATTTCCATTTATTCCTCCCCCAAATTGATCATATATAAAATTAAAAACTCAAATTTTATTAAAAATAATTATCTCTCCTCTTTTATCTTTTATTTTTGAGAAACTCATCTTCTAGGCAATCATCTTTTAAATTATAAATTTCAAGGGTTTTTGTTCATCTTTGAATTAACTACAAAAATCCTCTGAATTATAGTTTTTGTAACACTTTACTTTGTGAGTTTCAAAATGTAATATCTGTTTTTTCTGAATTTTAAAATCATAACAAATTTACCCTATGCTGATAGTTTTTTGTCGGAAAAACTCATGTAACGTGCACATGACAAGAATCTTAATTATAAAAATTGGTCCTTGTAACACTTTAACCCCTCACATATTAAAATGAAACATTCACTCCGCTCAAACTATATTACATTTACAAATAAATTCCTTTTATATGATTTTATTTACGTGTTATTTTTTTAATGTATTTCTTATAGTTTTAATAAAAAAACTTACAATGTATGTAAGAAATAGTGGTTAAAATAGTAATTATATAATTTATATCTCAATAACCATGCTTAGTGCTCAAAATGTATATTTTCATCCATCAAAGTAATAAAATGATTAACCATCCGTTTGTTTGACACCTCCAATTCTGAAAAATAAAAAAATTTTCATTTCAAGAAAATGAACTTTCTTAAATTTTCAAATCTGAATATCTAAAATTTTTCATTTTTAAAAAATGAAAAAAGAGCTCTTTAAAAACAAAAAATTTTCACGCATTCAAATAAGTTTTCATTTTTAAAAAATATTCCAAACAACTTTTTATATTTTATATCTAGAGATAACGGTGAACGACTTTTATGTTATGAAACTCATGTGGTAAATTACGTATTACAAGGCTCATAATTCAAGAAAATTTTTTATAATTAATCCTTATTTTTAGCAGGGGAGACCTTTTACTTTTTATCAAAATTAAAATGACGAACTGATCATAAAAATATTTAGCAATATCAAATATATTTAATGCCAAAATTTAACATATATATTTGATGTATAATTTATAATGTGTGTCAAATTTTTATGTATAATAGTGGCTAATGTCTTTACATTTTTATTTAATAATCATAATCTAATTATAATTTTACACTAAAGTTCGAATCTTGTTATAGTATAATTTTACATTTTACACTATTATAAAATATATAGTTCAAATCTTGTATTCAGATTTACATATATTTCCTATATGTGTGTATATATATTTATGAGAAGTGTTTTTTTTTTAAGTGAATCATCGTAAGTAGATTATTATTCAACTAACTTCCTAGTCCCAATCTCATCAAATTTATTAAAGAGAAAAGCAGATGAATAAAAAAAGATATAAAGTCAAAAAAAAGAACATCAATTCCCGAAGGCTTACGATCACTTGAAAAATTAATTTAAATGAGGAAAATTAGAATACCACGTATTTCTACACCAAGGGCCCTTATTAAACCCTACTAATTAAAACCGATGATAAAAAAGGGAGAATGGAGTAACTTACATTTTTACAGTAAATTAAATAATAAGTTTTAAAAATATTTATAACAAATAACAAATTTACTAGGTACATAATTTATTATTTTAAGTGAGTTATATATTAATCTGATAAGTTTGTTATTTACTAAATTTTACTTCTGTTATTTGCTTCCTTTAATTTTGTAAAAATGCAATTCATTACAATTTCTGTGAAAATATTCTATTAAGGAAAAAAGTATATGATCTTGTGAAGCTTTAAGTAAATATTAAAAATGAAAAAAATTTGTGGTTCATATGTAAAATAGAGTATTCAACTACTAGCAAAGAACATCATTTAAATTTGTAGAAAGGTAGTGACTCTGCATCACGAGCTATTAAGTATTGATAAAAATCTATAACATCTAACCCACCAATGGAAAACTTCAGAATCAAATGCATGACCTATAAGTTTATCTAAAAACATTATTGCCATCCCAAATATGAGAATCCGACTATTAGTTTTGTTTTTTATTTAAAAAAAAAAGTAGAAATATTTTAGTTTTATTGGTTGGTAGAAATAGAAACTGTCTTAGTTGATTTGATTCGAAATTTCCTCTGTTAATCGAGTTCAAAGAATCCATGAAAAATGAAACTCAAATGCCACAAAACCAGGATAAATTTGTTTATGTTTATTTCTATTTGTTCTCCTCGTAAATGCATTTTTAACGATCTTCATGTTCTTTTCTCATTCAATAAAAATGGATTTGGGAGGCTAAGAAACGAGGAAGAGTGTCAATTCAAATGTGATATATATATATACTATCTTATATTAATTGCTTTCTCATTTCAATTGACTAAAAAAAACTCTAAAGATCAAAACAATATTTTTTACCTCATTAAATGTAATAATAATATTTTATTTAAGATACGCCAAAACATTTACTTTAATGCTTATTTTAATCTTAGAAATTTGAAGAATTCCACAGGAAGTTAGGATAAAATCTCCTCCTATAAAAAGTGACTTTTTTTTTTTAAATTACGGGCTTGTGCCATATTTGGCACTCTCTCTCTCTTTAGAATAGCAAGGGCTTGTCAATCAAGTTTAGCCATGGGGGCTAAAGCCCCTTGGTGGCATCTCGCCGACCAAGGACTCTTAGCCCTGGAGTTGGGAACCTAAGTCTTTCGGGTGGGTGTCGGAGGCAAAAAGGGGGCGTCCTTTTTGTGAGGCTTTTGGGCGAATGAGTGGGGCTCATTATGCACAGGACAATCTTGCTCACCGTGATGCTCAGAGATCTCATTAGGATGGCATTGGTAATGGGGTTGTAGGTGGGGTAGTTTCTATTGAAGGTGGGCCACTCGTTTTCATATATGCACCAATTGAGGGTGCCGACATCGAGTTGCCTTAAGGTTTTGGTCTTCGAGGTGACATGAAGGGTCCAGTGTGGCACATGGAGTGGAAAAAGGTTGGCAGCAGCTATGTGTACTCCCCATGCATTGGCGTGGTGGGGGTCTTTCGATGGTGGTCCCAAACCCGTAGTGATCTCTGTTTCCCTGTTTCATCCGCCAATGGTGTTTATCCTTAGGTGATTGGATTTCCTATTTTGTTTTTGTATTTTGTGTTTGCTCTTTTGGTGTAATAATGGTGCTTAAGGCACCAATTTGTTTACCAGTGTTATTTTGGTTACTTCTTGATTTAGTTGCTATATTTATAATTAGGGCGGTGGTCCTGACGCGGATTGTTATTCGATGGCCATTATTCGGCTAAATTTTAGCTGGTGGGGAGAGCGTGTGTCTCACCCCACCATTTGTAGAATCCTTGCTCTATTATTGGCTCCATTGTTAGAATAGAGGGATGCTTCGACTTCCCCCAAGTCAGCTTATCTGCTGTGTGATGTCCTAGTGGCCCATTGTAGTCTTGTTGAGGTTCATTGTGACCTCGTTATGGACTCTAGGTTCATCTGGTAATTTAATCGTTTATTGGTTTCTGGATTGGTTATTTGGTGTTGGTCTTCAGTTTGTATTTCTATTAGATAGTGTTCTGTAGATGTTGGATATTGTTTATAATTTTAGCTTTTAGTGACTTGTTATAAATAATATACATTTCCTAAAAAAAAAAAACAAAAAACAAAAAACTATAACTTAAGTTTGATGTGAAAATAGGTCAGGTGATAACTTCATTTGTTTTATCAAATTGATGATTGACGGGGTGTGTATGATGACACCAACAATTCCTTTTTTTGATTAGCATTAAAATAAAAATGAGAACAACCTTATGACAGAACAAATGGTTAGCTGGCACGTGTGTGCAGATACTCTGAGCCTAACAAGTGCTATAACTAAGACTAATTAATACTGCTAATGACACACATTTATCACTGTTGCCCAATGTTGACACCAATTTTAAGACATGACCGCAGCAAACAACCATGAAGATTAGCAAACGACCATGATCTCAGCAAACACACTCTTTGCATGCCGTGACGGGCTGCGTTAGATTAGTTAGGGGTACGTATTTTTATTCAAATTTTAAACGAAAATTAGCCTCATAGACCTTAGCTAATTACATACTCAAATGTAATATGTGTTTAATTGAGTCACTATTTAACTATTTCATTAATATTTCATAATAATTCAACTCAAATGCAAATCCATATTTCATTTTTAAAAATTGGCATTATTGATAGGGTGCCAAATTTCTCAGCAATGTAGCACCTGAGAAGGATTTTCCAATTTGAACTTCAAAGGATCTTAGATTTTTGAAGATCATGTCAATGGTCGAGAAGTCTTGCTTGAGATACCAGGAGTTGGATGGATTCAAGGTGGCTAGATCAAAGGACATGGTGCAAAGATCAATGAAGAGAAGAGCTTATATTTTTAAATAATAAATACTTGTAATTCGAATTTTAAGTAGGGATGCAGCATGCTATAAAAGGGCTTGTGTATTCCATAGAAACCCTAAAGACTGCTTTTTTCACTCGAGAACTTACAGAGATTCAAAAGCATTCATTGTATTTTGCTTAAAAATAATAAAATCATTCCCTAAGAGTTTCCTAAAGAGGACTTACCATTCACATTAAATGTGAATCTCTATAAAATTCTGATGTCATTTACTTTTCTACAATCTTTTTGTTAACTTTTTACATCTGAGTTCATTGACATTATCATATTCAACTCTAGCTTTTTTAGATGAATTTTCACTATCAACATGTACCACGCTTATCTATTTATTTATTATTATTATTTTTACATTTATACTATTCAAACATTGCTTTTAACAAAAACTATCCAAACAAAACATATATTTTAATTGAATATACAATTTAAATTTTATATTTGAGTGCAAACATTCAATTGGAATAATCATTCAAATACTATCAATGATCCAAACAGATCACAAACAAATTTAATTTAATTCTCCCAACTAACTTTTCACTCTCCTTTTATCCCCCGTAAAAAAATAATTTAATTACCCTTATATATGTTATATTTTTCTCTTTATTTTTTTAAATATAATTGTACTTTACTTTATCAAAACAAAAGGAGATTAGACAAACTAACCCTTAAATGTACAATTTACTATTTTTTTAACCAACTTAATTGTGGTTTGTAATTTTGACCCGTTGATTTTTTTTTCTTTGACCATCAAGAAAAAGGACTAAGTGCATGTTTGGAGAAATTATTCAATTTCAATTTTACTCAAATACAATACAATTTTACACCAAACACAAATTTTACAGCAGTGCTACGAAAACAATTACTATTTAAAACATTTTTAAAACAATCACATCAACTTTTCAATTCTACTATTTATCTTTACTTTTGCCAATCACATCAACTTTTCAATTTTAAAATACTTTTCATCCAAACACACATTTCATTCAAATATAAAACAAATACTTTTCAACCAAATACAACATTCAAAAAACAAATTTCATTCAAATACAATCAAAATGCAATGCGTTTACCAAACGCCCCCTAAAATGTGCTCATACTTTAATACATAAATTTCATCTGTCTCATCGTTCTCTCTCCTCTCTGCCGCTGTCTCTCATTCTCTATTCTCCGCCGCTCTTTCTCCGTTTTCTCTTCTCTGCCATTCTCTCTTCTCCCTACACAATCTCTCTTCTCTTTGCCTTGGCTCACCGCGGTCCACTTCGTATCTCTATCTCCTTTCTCCCTCTTTAATCATCTGGCGCGGAGTACTTGTTTCGTTATTTTAATTATTTGGTCATTTTTTGAATTAAATCAAGGACTAAGGATATTATAAAAGAATGACCAAATAAATTGGATATTTTTTGAAAGTGTGTCGACTAAATTGGAATGTTTGGAACCTACTAATATCTATTATCATCATTTATAAATATATATATATATATACACACACGTACATGCATTTATAATTCGATATAAACGTAGGTTTCACTTTTGGTAAGCCTTTTGCGCCAAAATTAAAGGCAAGACGACTAATAGATCACATGCAAGAAGAACAACTATAACGTTGAGTCTTTTAAAACCTCTTAATAATTAGTGATAAAAAGGAGAAGATTTCATGACATTTGTGATACCGAGTCTTTGAACCGATCATTTGATCATCCACTATACGTAATTGAAAGAATATCTTTCCCTTTGCCTGAAAATGCTATAAATGTAGCGAAAGGGACAACTCATTAGCAACAAATATCAAAAAAATTTAAAAGTTTGTGGTCTAAAGAAGGAAAGAATGTTAAAAGCGGCAACTCGAGTTTCACGTGGAAACAATAAAATGTTTTTTTTTTTTTTTTGTTTTTGGTCCAAAATAGGAACTAACATTATTTAATCCTTCATAAGTTGTTGTGGTCCAAGAAACATACTTCAAAACATTCGTACATCCTATTCACGCACGTTCTGTATATCGGACGGCAATCCGCAAATACAGAACTTGCATGCATGCAAGATTTTGGTGGGCCTGCCAATATATGTATATGTAGCAAGACAAACATTTTATTTACAAACACATAAATTATAAAATTTTCAGATTTATAATTCTATAAATAGCCATATTCAAGGACGAAATTATTGATATTTATGAAAATATTGACACTTAAATTTTACCAAAAAATCGATATCAATAGAAATTGACATAAAATGCAACAATTCAATCTAAAAACACTAAATTTTAAAATGAAAGATTAAAAACTCTAAAATAGTTAATAATACAAAAATTAGATAAAATTCTCAATCAAAATAAGAGCTTTTTGTATTGGTATACCCTACACTTATCACAAAGTTGCAATTTGCTCCATGAACTTTAATTTTGACAATTTACACCCTAACTTACAAATTTATAGCAATTTGCATCCCATTGGTTAACATTCAGCTACTTGGCCTAAAATAAAGCACGTCTCCTTCAATTTTGTAGGCCCACGGTACCGAACTACCTGGGGCGTTGAACAATGCTACCAAATTACTAGAACCACATATTAACGTTCTTGATACTCCTAAGCCTAATTGTCAAAATAAAACCCCTAATTTCTGACTGAAAATGCCAAAAAAAAAAAAAAAATCCAAACGAACAGCAAAACTCGTTAACCAAGACTTTGACAGTTCTAAAAATACCACAGCAACCAAAATTCAATTAGACATGATTGTTATATGTCTATACTATACCCTTTTTGTCCCTTTGTTTTCATGTAATTTTATTTTGTTCATTTTAATTTCTATAAATTTAAAAATAAAAAAAAATTTCTTTAATATTTGAAGGCATGTTCATTGAAGGTGGGATAGGAGGGAAAAAAAAATAAAGTTAAACCTGATAGAACTTGGTGATTAAGTGTTAGGAAATTTTATTTTCTAATAATAATAGCAGGCAACATATTTATCAAAAATCATTTCAAGCTATTTAATTATTGGACAAAATTAAGTAGTCAAATCAAAAAAGTCCAATTAGATTCCTAACTAAGTATGGGTTAAATGAGTAGATACCCAATATTGACCCAATTAGGTATGATAGGTGCCAATGGGACAATATATAAGGAACCTCAAGGGTTATAGTCCCCAATATATCAAATCTTAATAGCCTTCTTCTCATTCCTATCTTGAGAGAGAGAACACCCCATTAAAGAAATTAGAGGTTTAATTGAGAAATGCCATAATCTCTACATCATATTCTTGTGGTGATTTTTACTGAAGATAAAGGCTACATCAATGGAGACAGGTATTTGTTCTAATCTAATTTTCTTAGTAATTGGTATGATGATTCCCGAATTGTGTGTTTGGTGTTAAACTATTTTTTGAGAATTAAAAATTCTAACAAGTTGTATTAGAGCCATTATCACATTAAATTATTAAGAGATTTTCTTCTCCTATTTTTAGATTAACATATGGATATTTTGGTTGAATTGATTCTTGGAATATATATGTGTATAAATTTCGATAATATGTTTTTCTTTTGTTGATGTTTGCACAACTTTGATATTATATATATATATAGATATGCAATTGTGGATTTTAGAAAAACATTTCGGTGCATATACATATATATATTTATATACTATAAACTGTTTTGGTTTATAAAGAACCTGGGGCATAAAAAAATAAAAAATAAAAAATAAAAAGCAAAGAAAGGTAAGGCTGCAGGCTTATTTGCGGCCATAAGGAAAAGAAGGAAAGAAAAAAGGGGGGGAGAAAAAAAAAAAAAAAGTAAGGCTGCAAGCCTATGGTCAGCGGCCATAAGCAAAGGAAAGAAAAACAAAAAGGGGGTAAGGCTATAGGCATGCAACCATAAGAAGAAAAAGAATATATCTATATATATATGTATATATATATATATAAAGGGTAAGGCTGTAGCTTACCTGCAGCCATAAAATATATATATATAATAAAAGGAAGGCCGCAGGCTCATAAGGAAAGTTTTTTTTTTCTTTTGCCAATTTGATAATTTTGGGTATTTTAAATTCAATTTTAAAGATTTTGAGCATTTAGTTTGTTTACAACCCATTATAAAATTAAGTGCACATTAATTAAAGAAATTTGGATATTTAATTAAATAAAATGAAATTCTGGTTTGTTTTGTTTTATTTAATTATTGTTGCACTTAATTGTCTTGTATTTCAAAATAAATTAATTGAAATAATATTATTGTCAAAGTAACCTCTGTTGTGGATGTTAATATATTTTGGAATATAAAGATGTGTATATCTATTTTTTATGTGAATAATGATCGGTTCAAAGGAAGGTTATTATTTGGCCAAATAATGGGTATACTTGTGGTAATAAATATGTGACAATTATAAAGTTTTCTATGTGAGCAATAGTTGGCCCAAAGGAATACTATTGTTTGACAGGATTTATTATCAATATTTGATTACTGCGCGGAGAGTATCACTTACAAGTTGATATTTTTAGTCCAAAAACTGATTATCAATATTGTGCTAGGTATCTTGTATATGGGCCCACCTTGCTTCAAATAGTTGGTCTATGTTATGTATGCTTTATATTATTTGATTATGCTTATGGTATGACATGGATATTGAGTATGTAATTTTATTTTGCTTTGTGTATAGTTTTTGTTACAACTGCTAATGTTTCTGTTCAAATAACTATGATACCAATACTGAATAAGATGAATTTTAAGGACTGGAAAGAGAATGTGAAAATCATTCTCTGTTGTATGGACTTAGACCTTACGTTAAGGATGGAGTGACCCACTGCCACTATGGAAGATCCAAAAATGGATGAAATTGGGAAGTAGGGCCGCTTTAACCGCATATGTCTAATGATCGTGAAACGCTCCATTCTGGAAGTGTTTCGGGCCTCTATTACTGAAAGCACTAATGCCAAGAAGTTCCTCAAGAAAATTGAGCAATACTTTGCTAAGAATGAAAAGGTGAAAATGAGTGACGCTTTGGCTAAACTCGTTTCCATGAAGAATACAGGAAAAGGGAACATAAGAGAGTACATCATAGAGATGTCTAATCTTGCTGTGAAACTTAAGGTACTAAAGTTAAATCTACTTGAAGATTTGCTTGTGCACTTGGTTTTTATATCTCTTCCTGCATAATACTAACAATTTAAAGTGAGCTATAACATCCAAAGGGAAAAATGGACCCTTAATAAGCTTATTTCTCATTGTGTGCAAGAAGAGGAAAGACTTCAACAAGAAAAAACTGAAAGTGCTCACTTAGCCTCAACCTCTTAGAACAAGAGAAAGAAGAAAACTAAGGATACCGCAAATGAAACACCCAAGTAGAAGAAAATAAAGAAGCAGAATGAGGAATTTATCTTGTACTTCTGCTAAAAAGGAGGACACAAAAAGAAGGAGTATTCTAAGTATGCCGTTTGGTGTGAAAAGAAGGGTAAGACTCTCACTATAGTTTGTTTTGAAGTTAATTTAGCTTCTATACCTAAGGATACTTAGTGAGTAGATTCTGGTGCTACTACTTACATAAGTATGTCTATGCAAGGTTGCCTGGAGAGCTGACTACCTAATGATGCTGAAAGATTTATCTTTGTGGGCGACGGCAATAAAGTTCCAGTTGAAGCTATCCGAACCTTTAGATTATTATTAAAGATTAGTGTTTACTTAGATTTGTTTAAGACTTTTGTTGCACCATCATTTAGACAGAATTTGATTTCTATTTCCAGTTTGTATAAATCTGGTTATTCTTGTTCCTTTGAAAATAATAAAATTAGTCTTTTTTGTAATTCAAATGATATTGGCACTGATTCTTTAATTGATATCTTTATATGCTTGATACTATTACTTTTAATAATGAATTTTGAACTTTAGTGCAAGAGGTACAAAGCAAAAATTAAATGAGGATTTTGCCATTATACGGCATAAGTGTTTAGGTCATATTTCTAAACAGAGAATTCAAAGGCTTGTGAAAGATGGAATTCTTGGTTCCCTAGATTTAACTGATTTTCAAGTTTGCATTGAATGCAAAAATGGGAAACAGAAAAACACAAAGAAATTAGGTGCCAATAGAGCTACCAACGTCTTAGAACTTATTTATACTGATATCTGTAGACCATTCCCTACAGTTTCTTTAAATGGTCAACAATACTTTATTACATTCATAGACAATTATTCGAGATACAGCTTCCTATATTTAATACACGAGAAGTCACAATCAATGGATGTGTTCAAGGAATATAAAGCCGAAGTGGAACTTCAACCAGGCAAGAAAATTAAAATAGTCAAATCTGAAAGTAGTGGTGAATACTATGGCAAATATAATGGATCAGGAGAATAATGTCTAGGACCTTTTGCTATCTTCCTAAAGGAATATGGAATCATCCCGCAATATACAATGCCAAGTAAACCTAGCATGAATGGTGTTGCTGAGAGACAAAATAAAACTCTTAAAGACATGGTGAGAACAATGATTAATCATTCTTCTTTACCTGAATCGCTTTGGGGAGAAGCACTAAAGACTGAAATTTATATCCTTAATAGGGTTCCAACTAAAGCGGTGACCAAAACTCCATATAAACTATAGATAGGAAAGAAGCCTTGTATTAGGCACTTATACGTTTGGGGTTATCCAGCTGAGGTAAGAGCTTATAAGCCATATGAAAGAAAATTAGACTCAAGAACGATCAGTTGCTATTTTGTTGGATACGCTGAACGCTCTCAGGGCTTTAAGTTCTTCAATCCCACTACTAGGTCCTTCTTTGAGATGGGAAATGCGAGATTCCTTGAGGATGTTGAGTTTGAGGGGAAGATAAAGTAAGGAATGTTGTCTTTGAGGAAGAGGGTTTTGTTTCTCTTCCTAACATTGGTATTGACAATGATCAGGTTGTCATTCCTACCATTGTTCAAGATCTAATTCCAGTACAAGTCAACAATGATCAGGCTCCTATCCCTGACATTGTTCCAGAACAAGACAATAATGAGATTCCTCCCACAACACCTATAGAGCAAACTCAACAACCTCAAAAAATGCCATTAAAGAGATCTACTAGAGAAATGACAAGTTTGATTCTAGATGATTACATCGTCTTTCTCCAAGAACATGAAAATGGAATGGGCTTAGGTGAAGATGATCCAATCAACTTCCAACAAGCCTTACAATGTTCCAACACTCAAAAGTGGATTGATGCCATGAAGAATGAGATGAAATCCATGAAAGACAATAACATCTAGGATCTTGTCGAATTGCCTAGTAGAGCGAAACCCATTTATTGTAAATGGATATTTAAAACCAAAAGGGATTCAAAAGGTAACATCGAAAGATATAAGGCTCGTCTAGTCACTAAAGGATTCACTCAAAAGGAAGGCATAGACTATAAAGAAACCTTCTTTCTAGTTTATTCAAAAGGCTCTTTTAGGACGATTATGGTACTTGTGGCTCATTTAGACCTAGAGCTATACCGGATGGATGTTAAAACAGCGTTTCTCAATGGTGACATTGATGAGACGATTTATATAGTCCAGCCAGAAAACTTTGTATTTAGAGATTTAAAGTCTATAGTTTGTAAGTTAAAGAAATCCATCTACGGTCTCAAATAGGCTTCCCGTAAATGGTATCATAAGTTTCGTCAAGTTGTCACCTCGTATGGTTTAGAGGTAAACATGGTTGATGATTATGTGTATCATAAGTGCAGTGGGAGTAAGTTTATCTTCCTGATTTTATATGTTGATGACATATTACTTGTCAGTAGTGATATAGGCTTATTGCACGACACCAAGAAATTTCTCACTAAGAATTTTGAGATGAAGGATCTTGGTGATACCTCTTTTATATTAGGGATTCAGATACTATGAGATTGCTCTTGAGGTATCCTTGGGTTATCACAAAATGGCTATATCGAAAAGATTCTAGACAAATTTAGCATGAGGGATTATGCATAAGGAGATATGCCTGTAGCTAAGGGAGACATGTTTAGTCTCAGTCTGTGCCCCAAGAACGAACTTGAGATAAAGGAAATGGAAAAGATTCCTTATACATCGGCAATAGGAAGTCTTACATCTGCTCAAGTTTGTACTCATCCCAACATAGCATTCATAGTGGGAGTGTTGGGTAGATATTTAAGTAACCTAGGAGTGGATCATTAGAAAGCAGCTAAACAGGTTAAATAAGTTATGTAGTATTTAAAGAGAACAAAGGATTACATGCTCAGTTATCAGAGATTAGACAGACTAGAGATCATTGGATATACTGATTCTGATTTTGCTAGATACCAAGATAGTAAGCGATCCACGTCAAGCTATGTTTACATGTTGGCAGGAGGAGCTATTTCCTAGAAAAGTGCCAAAGAGAAACTCATAGCTCTTTCTACCATCACTGCGAAGTTCATAGCCTGTTATAAGGCATCTAATCATGGAATATGATTGCGAAACTTTATCATCGGGCTATGTATGGTTAATGGTATTGAAAGGCCATTAAAGATATTCTATGACAATAAATCAACAATGCTGTATTCTAACAACAATAGAAACTCTACAAAATCGAAGCACATTAATATCAAGTTTCTGGTTGTTAAAGAAAGAGTTCAGAGCGGTCATATTTCTATAGAATACATAGGGACAAACTCCATGCTTGTGGATCCGCAAACCAAAGGCTTAACGCCTAGGGCTTTTCACGAGTATACTACTTATATGGGTGTTATTTTATTTGAGGATGCTATGGTTTAGTGGGAGTTGATTTTGGTTGTTCTATGACATAAACATTTAATTGTTTATTTTCTGCAGAATAAAGAGGATGGATTTACAGTTTATAATTTCCCTCTGAATGTATTTAATTTTCTATTTGAGGTTTCCCTTTATGTTTAGAAAATTATAAATTGATCTCATAAGGACTAAAGTAGGACCAATTGGCAATAGGCATGTTGTAGATCACATTGTATGTAATTTCCATGCCACTCATCTATATTCGATCTATGTTATTGAATATGTTGGTGTGGTGACCATGGAAGGTTTAGTTACATTTGAGTGTGACGAAAGCCGCCATGATCTCATGCTGATATAGGAGATAGACCAGATGGTACCTAAAGAGAAATCTAAAGATAAATAGCATATAGTTGTGTGCTTAGGGAATATGTGATATGATTATTTCAGAAATCATATATAGCCCAAGTAGGAGATTGTTAGGAAATTTTATTTCATAATAATAATAATGGGCAACATATTTTTTAAAAATTATATCAAGCTATTTAATTATTGGATAAAATTAAGTGGTCAAATCAGAAAAGTCTAATTAGATTCTTAACTAGGTATGGGTTAAATGAGTGGATACCCAATATTGACCCAATTAAGTATAATGAGTGTCAAATAGGACAATATATAAGGAACCTCAAGAGTTATGGTCCCCAATATATCAAACCCTAATAGCATCCTTCTCATTCCCATCTTGAGAGAAAGAACACCTTATTAAAGAAATTAATGGTTTAATTGAGGAAGGCCATAATCTCTACATTATATTCTTGTGGTGATTTTCACTAAAGATTAAGGCTACATCAATGGAGATAGGTGTTTGTTTTAATCCAATTTTTTCAGTAATTTGGTGTGATGATTCTTGGATTGTGTGTTTGGTGTTAAACCATTTTTTGAGAATTAAAAATTCTAACATTAAGGACTTTTATGTCACATTCTGAATTTTGTCAAATATGTCTTGATTAGATTTAAAATTATTAAAAAAAAAAAAAACTGGGTGACAATGAAAATGGTTGAAACAAGATAAATAAAATGTGCCTATTTAATTACGGGTTTTGGCAATGGCATTGGTTATCGGAACGGGTAAAATATACACATAAGTTCGGTAGGAATAGTGTCTTGAGGAAAAACAAGTTTATGAGTTTTGTCATTTCTATCAATAAAGATTTATTTCGCATATCAAGTGTTGTAGTTACTTTATTAGGATCGAACTTACAATTATGCATGTACGAAGGTATACAAAAGAAGATATAATTTTAATATACTAGTCTAAATCAAAGTCCTCAATTGATAAATGTAATAATTTTGTTTAAACAAATCAACTTCACTTCAAAAACCTTAATTAATTTTATGTGGTGATCTTTATCCTAAGTGAATATACAACTCCGTGACTTGCATCTTTTGATATGCCAAGATTGAGATTATCCGTTTTGTGGTATGTTAATCTCAGTACGTTGAAAAATAATTCATAAATGATGAGAACGTTATTAATAGATAGTGGAATTTATGGTAAATTATGGATAACCATATATTTATATGTATATATATGGAGATGTCATATACAAAGGCGTATTAGTATCCTCAAGAAGGAGGAGAGAGAAAACTTCTGCAAGAGTTGCTCTCTTATGCCTATAGTTATTATACCTTGGTGGATCTGGGAAAATGTTTGGACAACTTTTGCACGGAAGGAGAATTGTAGAGTACTCTCCCTAAGTACTCGATAATTCTACAATAGGCCATTTACTAGAAAATAATAGCAAAAAGTTTCGTAGGTTTTAGTTCTCTAAAGTTTTTGGAAAGCTCTACCAGAAATATTCTTTACTAAGCCAACATGTAGATCATAGTATAATTATTTAATATATAGCATTTTAAGTTGGGATCATTGTCTTATATGTTTAGAAAAATTGTTAAAGTTCAATTTTTTCTCATGTTGTTCTAAAGTTGATTTAGTATATTAACATGAAGTGCAGAAAACAAAAAAAAGAAATGAAGATAGGAAAATTCGTTCACCTTCAATATAAAAACTACGTCCGTTGTAGAGTCTGCGGGTTTTTATTACTACAAAGAAATTCCTACGAAATATTCTTAAGAGTGACAATATGGGGAGCTAGAGAATGGGAATTCTAGAGGATTATAGGGAAAAAAAAAAAAGAACAAAAGGAGTCCATAATTATAGGATAATTCACACCGCTATTAATTTCTCAATTTCTTTTAAAATTTGGTCGTTGAATCTTGAATGGAGTTGTCTTTTCATGTATTTGGTTGACTTTTTTTATTCAATAGAAACATTCCTTTAAATCAGGAACGTTTCCATTCGAATGAGATATAGCCCTAGATTTGAGGATTGAGCGCTTTTGAGGTCATCCATGGCCCTTGATCGGCTAGTTTCGTTGGGCAAGCCCTTTCCAAGATGACGCATCTATGGAAGATATATATGAAGGTACGAGATCTAACCTCAATAACAACACCTTGTGATGCAGTATTTTCTACTACGAATGTTGTGAAGGATTAACAGTTTATATAATAGAAGTGAAGATGAATGAATAAAAGCTTTTTTTTTTACACTGATGAATACATCTTCAATGACATTGTTAATCAAGTTATTATTCAATATTAGAAGTCGTGAAAGCTCATCAGAAACAATCGTAATATTTATTGACCATTAGTTTATGAATAAAATATTTGTTTTAGACTTTTAGTGAGTTGAAAAAATTTCTGATCATTGTGTATATACAAGATTACTTATTTTAAATCATGCATTCTACACTCTTGACAAATCAACACAACAAATAGTCGCAGGATCTGTCATTTTTTGTGGTGCAAAGAATGTGTTGGGCAGTGGGCTGTACGGTTAACGTAATTATATGGTACGTACGGAGCTATTTTCTGACTCGATGAAAACTGTCTCCTCGACCGGTGATTCTTCTATATACACACACACACACACACACACACAGAGGCTAGAATATCTAGCAGTGCCGCACTCTCATTTTGGCGTGCTAGTTGCACCGCTCTTTCTTGCTTATTGTACCGTTCTTCCTCGTGGATTTTACCGCCGGACTGTAGAGTTATCGAATTTAGATTTTCATGCATATCTTATAAACATTGATAAATAACTCTAAGCCAATCTAAGACCAGCGCGTTGCCGAAATTTATGACCAAGGCATGACAAAAACAAAAAGTTTGTGCTCAGTAACATTGGCCCATGTTTTCATTGGAAAAAGAGCTGATCAGTAAGCGTTTCTGGGGTGAAAGTTGCGGCTCACGACTCTTGGAAAACGACTCTGATCAATCTAGCTCGATTAGGACCACACAATAGTAGGCCATTGTGTGTGTGTCTGCGAGCGTGTATGTATGTAAATATGTTGGGCGATCATTTCCAGTGATGTATTTATAACTAAGAGGACAGATTCCCTGTGGTTTATTGTTACCGGTTGGTTTTTTTGTGAGTACACTACTTTAAAAAAAAAAAAAAAAAACCCTTTCTATTTCTCCTTCATGACTTTCAAGTGTTCCCGGTTAGGCGGTTGCCAAACCACAGATGGACCTCTTCAACTAGTGGTAACCAATTAGGTGTCTTAGGCGATCACAGAGGAAAATGATTTAATAATTATTATTGTAGTAGGAGTATGTTGATTAGCACATAAAAACTAAAATAGAGAAAATCATTGTATGTGGAAGCTAAATAAAAGTGAAATCAGATATATATATATGTATATATATATATTAAGATGGAGTGCTAGTATTCGGACTAAAGGCAAATCACTATACACAGAGAGTGAATTATATTGACATCTTTATTTTTTCAAAATTACAAAGACACCCCTATGATCAAAACTAATAACACTAAGACTCACTTTTCTAAACTTTATTAAATTTAAGCTTAAAATTACTAAAATATCCCTAATAAATCTTAACCATTGTTCTTATTAAACTAAATCATAACCACTAATTTTTTTAATTTAACCCTTTATTTGTTTTAACTTAGTTAAAAAGAAAAACGAATTTATCAAAAAATAATAATAATAACTCATTTTTATTAATAAGGTGCAAAATAATAAGTTGTATTTTGTCACTAGTTGTAAATATGTTATTAAAAATATTTTAATGGTTCTTTATTATGGCAATATTTTGTTTTGAATAACAACTTTATATTTATATTCTTGTAATAATTATGTATGTTTTCTAATGACAAGTTATATTGTCCATCAAAATTAAAAAGAGATTTTCCAAAAATATAAAAAGAAAAATAATTATAACATTTTTATTAGAATGTGAATTATGATTAGAAATGTTTAAAAATCAATTAAAATATTCTTTTTGGTGTTAAATAAAAATATTATTTTATGTCTTTATATATGTAGCTAAAGACTTTTTTATGTAAGGAGTGACCTTTTTGGTATTTTGGGCATAATTAACAGTCAAACTAACGGTTAAACTCACAGTTAACTAATAGAATAGTATCTCTATAATATATATTTTTTTTAAAAACAAGGGAGGTTAACATTATTAGTTTTGGTCAAATGAGTGTCTTTGTAATTTTGAAAAAACATAGAGAATATTAGTGTAGTTCACCCTATACATAAAAATTAAGTGAACAAGTTTTAGGCTTTATTTGTCGTGGGAGGAAAAGTGAAATGAGGAACAAGAGTGAGAGAATTATGAAGAAAAAATAGAGAAAATATTTTACGCGGTAGAAAACATAATACAATAGATTTTAAAAATATTTTCATACTATCAGGACTGAGTAAACCCATATTGCAATGGACAATAATTAATATTTCACATAAATACATATAGATTTTTTTTTATAACCACTGGACACAAAATAAAACGACAGTAGTTCTCTTAATTTTCTCTTATATCTAAGCTTATGCCTTTTGGTTTATAAAGGGGCTAAATCACACTCCCTCCTCTTGAACTTTAGGGCTTATCATAAAATACCCCTAAACTTCAATTTGTAATATTCTTTTACCTTGAATTTTGGAAAAGTTTGCGAACTTCCTCTTCAATTATATTTTTTGATGAAAAAAATACACATAACACTAGTTAGAAGCATGAGTTGGGGGTGTTAAATATATAGTTTATAAAGTGGCACACATTAATAGTATTCGTGACACTCATTACCTTTATTATATATGAAATTACAAAATTATCTATAAAAGAGAGATATGAGAAAAAATGACAATCAGCCATAAATATTTACTCTTTTAACCTAATAATTACTTTGTAATTTTACATCTAATATCTGCAAATTCATGATTCCAGTAAGTGTATGTGCATTTTTTCTTTCAAAAATTTAATTGATGGGGGAATTTGCAAACTTTTTAAAGTTTAGAAGTATGAATGTTACAAATTAAAATTCATTGGGTTTTTTTTGATAAGGTCAAAAGTTACGAGGGAAATCGCAATGTGTCTTTAAAAAAGAGAAAGAAAAAAAGAAACAAAGAAAGAAACAAAGAGAAAATGTATAGCTAGCTAGGGAGAAACGAGAATAATAGAATTCTTTCAAAGAAACGCACGTAAAGATTTCCATCTCTTTTAAGCATTATCATATAATTGCCCCTCCTTTCTTCTGCCTTTATGTTTCTGTACAATATCGTTAGGATAAATTAATTTGTCCACATAACCATATCTCTGAGTCACTCATCACCAGTGGTAAGGTCTTTGGGTGACTAGTCATCATCATTGCCAAACACCACAGTCACTCGTCGGATTACCATACTTGCCATCTGCATGAGATGATTGCCGGAGTTAATTGACGACCACTGGTCATCTCCGTCGTCTGTCGCTAGTGTCACTCACTAGTTAGCTAGTAAAGTGTGACCAATGCAGGTTGCTGGAGTCACTCACTAGATGACCACTGGTCATCCTATAGAGTCGGTCACCAATTTACTATTTTCCAAAATTCGTAAATTACTACTAAAGTCGTTTTCTCTTAAAGGAAAAAAATATCAATATTGTTTCTAAATTTCGTTATTTTATTAAGATCAGGATGAATGTAATACAAGAAAGGAAAAACATTCTCCTTTTTTCTATTTGGGAGTTTCTTATATATCAACTAAACATAAGTTATATTAGTAAACTTAAAGTTAAAAAAAAAATAAAGTAAAAGAAAAATTTGAAAGAAAACCTCGTTGCAAAATCCATCATGCCTACTAATTTTTCTACTTTTTTAATGGAACCCTACAAACATACTGTCTAGTTTGCATGAAATTTGACCTTACCGTCTTTCTCAAGCCGTGAAGGAGAAGAGCTTAACACAACCGGGATTTAGCGAAGATGAAACCGGTCAAGCAATTCTTGTTGTCGTAACGCAAGACCATGGCATGATGCTTGCCAGTATGCTAAATCTTGCATATGACACAAATCTTCTGATGGCGTGATTCTTCGATGTAAGTCTCTAGTAACATGCATACATGTATAAACTGAACTTGCCAAAAAATGACATGATGCTCGGCAGCATTGCATGGGATTTGTCAAGCAGCGCCTTTAGTGGTTCCTAGTCCGTAGATCAATATCTTTTCCACATTCTTCCTTCCCTCCTCTTTTCTTTTTCTTTTTTTTTTTTTTCTTCCTTATTCGGTATTTTTAGTTTATTTACAATCAAACAGCAAAATTGGTATAAAATGATCTAATCCAAATCAATCCGCATGAGTTGGGTTGAAAAAATTCCAAACCAGTATACATTTGTATTGATTTGAGGTTTGAGAAATTCTGCAAACCTTAAAAAACAAATC
Source organism: Antiaris toxicaria (assembly GCA_035233585.1). Taxonomy (NCBI): domain Eukaryota; kingdom Viridiplantae; phylum Streptophyta; class Magnoliopsida; order Rosales; family Moraceae; genus Antiaris; species Antiaris toxicaria. The sequence goes on from CP141155.1 coordinate 9,845,875, forward strand.
TGGAGATATGCGTACACATTTTGTTGTTTATACATGTTATACATACTAAAATAATGTTGTGAGTGATTGAACTAATTTGTTTTAATTATAATGTTATGCTGCTATTGTAATTTAGTTTATAATCGAATTGGATTGCTTGTTTGTAGGAATATCTTTGAACTATTTATGAGGTAAAACTTATTATGTTATAGGCTAGTTGGGATGTGTATACCTACTAATATCTGTTACCATCATTTATTAAAAAAATTGTTATATTATAGACTCGTTTATTATGTTATATGTTTATTAAAATACCTCATTTTGGAATTTATCTACAAAATAATTAAAATAAAATGCAAAGTTCAAAAATAACTGAAGTAAATAATAAACTTATTATTTACATTATACATTTGCTGTAAGTACTTCTAACAAATAAATCATTTACTCATAGAAAATAACTTATATACTAAGTAAATTTTTTTAATTTACAAAATATTTCTAAAACCTACTATTTATTTGTTTCTCCCTAAAAACAATATGCAAAAATCAATACTTGTAGTTTTGTTCAAGATTGGGAAAATTCTGAGTCTTTCTCCCAAAAATTAATTTGCCAGTTAAGGAGTTCAAACGGTGTTCAGTGCGTATGTACATTACTTCGAATGAAATAAGTATCGAGTACAAGAGTCTAGGTATATGTTCCTCGTTTTCCTATCATATTAGTTGTCCTTTCGATAATAATTTAACATTTAATATATATAACATAATATCACCACATAAATAGGAACTAAATACTCAATATACTTGAACAATTGAATGAGATGTCAAAAATTGATTGGATGAACAACTAAAGTTGAATTCAACCCAAGGAATACTAAAATTTAATGCAATTTGACGATCTAAATCTGCACATAACACAATAAAATAAATATCCTATCAAAACAAATCTCGACAACAAAAACGACATATATGTAATTTCATTTTTATTCGTAACATGAATAGCTAGGGAGCTTAGTGTGGGATGGGGTTGCTTGTTGGTACAACCTAACTAGTTAGGACGGCTAACTTCGACGTTAATGCTAGTTTTTCTTTCTCACTCTATTAGAATCCAGAGAGTGTATGGATAGTGAGAAAAACGTGATTCTCATTTCATTGAAAGAAAATGAACTATAAAGTTTTTGATATATACATCAAGGAAAAAGAAGAAAGAAGGCAGTTACAGCCTTTAACTAACAGACTAAAAAACTAACTAATTATTACAGGTAAGCGAAACTAAATAATTGATTAACAATTAATTAAGAACTGGACCACGTCTAAAACTCCCCCTTAAGATGTGTTGTGAATATCCTTATAACAGCCATCTTGGAAAGTAAAATGCCCGGGTTTAGTAAACATGTATGCAAGTTGGTGTTGTGATCTAATTGGTAACAACTTGATGTATCCTTTGGTAATTTTGTCCTGAATAAAGTGACAATTGATCTCAAAATGCTTTGTTCTCTCATGAAAAATGGGATTAAAAGCTAGGTGTATGGCCACTTGATTATCACGAAAGATGAGTGCTAGAGCAAAAATGGTGATGTAGAAATCTTGCAAAAGTTGTTTCACTCAAATCAACTCACTAGCAGTGGCAACAAAGAGTCTTGTATTCAACTTCAGTAGAGGATCTAGAAATAGTAGCCTGTTTCTTGGCTTTCCAAGATACTAAAGAGGTGCCTAGGAAAATACAAAAACTAGTAACAGAATGTCTAGAATCTAGACATGATGCCCAATCTGCATATGAGAAATCACTAAGTTGCAGAGATGAATTAGAAGAAATGAACAATCCTTGTCTTGAATTAGGCTTGATGTAACGTAAGAGATAGTGAACAGCATGTAAGTGAATAGAACGAGGCTTAGAAAGAAACTGAATAATCTTATGAGTAGCAAAAGTAATATCACGGCGAGATAGAGTAAGATACAAAAGTCGACCTATATGTTGCCTATGTATAGAAGGATCAGGTAGGAGATCACCCTCTGTGGCATTGAGTTGTGTCTTAGGTTCCATTGGAACTATTGTTGGTTTGCAGGCCAAAAAACTAGTATCTTCTAACAGCTATAGAGCATAGTGTCTTTGAGAAAAGACAACGCCGTTTAACAAGCAACTATTACAAGCCCAAGAAAATACTTTAAATTCTCCAAATCTTTAAGCCTGAATTGGTTATAAGGGAGGTCTTTAGTGCATTGATATCTTCAATTGAAGGACTTGTGATAACTATATCATCCACATAAACTAATATAGCCACAAAAGAATCACTAGAGCCCTTGGTAGACAATGAGTAATCAGCATTAGACTGAGTAAAACCAAACTGAACTAGTGAATGGGAAAACTTTGAATACCATTGTCGAGAGGCTTGTTTTAGCCCATAAATAGACTTGTGCAGCTTGTAAACAAGTTTGGTACATTGTGCAGTATTCTCCCCCGTACTTCTATATCCCAATGGAAGATCCATACATTACCTCAAACAAATCTCCATTAAGAAACACATTATTGACATCCAATTGCATCAAATGCCACTTTTGAGAAATAGCCAATGCTAGTAATATCTTGACTATGACCAACTTATCAACTGGTGAGAAAATCTCGATTAAATCTACACCTTCCTGTTGTGAATAGCCCTTAGTCACTAAATGAGCTTTGTAATAATCAATAGAACCATTAGATCAATATTTGATCTTATAAATCAACTTACAACCAATTGTATGCTTGCCTTTAGGTAGTCGAATAACAGACCAAGTGCTATTAAATTTTATAGTAGCCAATTCAACTTGCATGGCCTCTCACCAATGAGGATAGCAAACAGCCTAATGATTGAATTAAGGTTCAAATTGGGAAGAAACATTGAGAAAAAAATTAGTTATGACTAAGGGAAAGGGAATCATAAGATAATGGTTGGATAAAGGGTATAATACAGTAGGAGGGTCAATATGAAAGTTATGAGTAAGCAAGTTACAATGAAAGTCTCTCAAGTATGAAAGTACTTTTATGATTCTGGTTGAACATCTGACATGAACTTGAGGCGAATCTTCGGCAATTTGGTTAGGTTGAAGTGTTGTGGGATAATATTTTGGTAAGGGTTCATTTGTTGATCGGGGTAATACTGGGCTAGGAAATGCATCAATCAGATCTTCTTGTGGAGACATCGAGTGAAAAGGAAATACTTCCTCATAAAAAATAACATCCCTTGAGATTAAAAAAAAAAAACTACTTGGTTTCCACATCATACAGCGTGTAATCTTTTACACTAGGTGGATAACCCATTAAGGGCTTTAAAACGAAACTTGGTTCAATTGGCAACTGATGTCGAAGCAAACGCCAAATAGCCAAAAACTCTTAAATGAGAATAATCCACAGCAGTTTTATAAAAGATATAATAAGGGGAACAATTTTTTAATAATAGGGACGGTTTCTATTGATCAAACATGAGGTCGTAAGGATACATTCCCCCCAAAATTGAATTGGAACCTGAAATTGGAAATACAAGGCTCGAGCAACATTTAATAAGTGTTAATGTTTATGTTCAACAACTAAGTCTTGTTGAGGTCGATCCACATATGAAAACTGATGAATTACTCCTTTTTCACTAAAAAAAAATTAATGAAGGCAAGTTCTTTTGCATTATCTAATCTAAAGGCCCTAATCTTGCTATTGAACTGGTTTTAAACCATGGCAAAAAACCTAGGAATAACTAATATCACATTTGACTTGTGTTTAAGTAGAAATACCCAAGTAAAGCATGTACAGTCATCTACAATGGTAAGAAAGTGAAGAAAGCTAGAAGTAGCAGCAATGGGATATGGTCCCCACACATCACAGTGGATCAAATCGAAAGGTGAGTGAGACAATTGATTATGTGTAACAAAATGCAACTTCTTTTGTATAGCTAAAGGACAAACATAGCAAATGTTTGAATCATTACAACTAGAAATTTCACAATTCAAGTGTGCTTTTAACAAGTCTAGATGTTTGGTAGGTAAATGCTCAAGCTTGTTGTGCCATACATGAATGAACACCTTATTAACATAAACCACATTATTAGCTAAAAAAACTGTTGAAAAAGCTAAAGTCAATGTACTAGTATCAAGAATGTATAGACCCTTAATCTTATCACCCTTGTCAATCATCTTCATAAGGCAGAGATCCTGAATGAAAAATGACCAGGAAAGAAATGCATAATAAGCTATGAGTCAGTTGTCAGGGCACTAACAAAAACCAATTTAAACCAGAATTGTGGGACAAATAAAACATCCTTTAGAACTAGTCCAGTGCTTAATTTGATATCACCACTAAGGTTAACAATGACACAAGTATTATCTGGTAATGAAACAGTGGTGTTCTGAATTTGTTGTTAGAAAAGAAACATACTAGCATCTGAACAAATGTGTCTAGAAGCCCTAGTGTCGACTATCCAAAATTTGGATGATGAAATTACAAGATCCAAAGTAACAAAGAAACATGTACCTAAAGAATATGAACACGATGGAACATCTTGTTGATTATAAGTGTTGGCAGGTGAGCTAAAATGGCTTGAAAACAGGGCCATGAATTGTTGATACTAACCAGCATTAAGATTTTAGAAAATGTTAGGAATGCCTAAAGTGAGAAAGACATTTTTAATGTATTATATTAATTTTTGAACTTGATTAATAATATATTAAAAGTTATTCATTGCATTGTTATGTGTTATCATCATATTTACATGTTAAAGTAAATGTAAGCAAATATGACTCATTGACTACTTATTGTTATAATGTTAAAACGTTACATACAATGGTCTTTTGTATGCAAGAAGATACTGTTCTAAAGTAAGTAATCTAAATCTTTAGTCTGTAGTCTATGGGGTTAGAGTGAGAATCTAACTCATGTTAAGACTATTATGTCATCTAAAGCCAATTGGGCAGACAGTTTGTCTTGACTATCTTGAGCATTTGACTTCCTAGTAGAGACATAAAATACGTTGTTTGGTGGTGACATATTGGACTGAGACTAAAGTGTAATTAATCTACGGAGTCCACTTAAGTGGATTAAATAACTTTTGACATTCATTAGACTAAAGTGTAATTAATCTACGTAGTCCACTTAAGTGGATTAAATAACTTTTGACATTCATTATACAATAACCTTAATCCTGAGGAAGTGAATCGCTTCATGCGTATGACTTGTGTACTTTGATGTTCCAAAGACTAAAACGTCTCAGAGGTAGTAAGCTTATAGACTAGTTCATTGAATACATGATTTGTACGATAAAAGGTTTGCTAATAGATATGGAATCATAGCTCTAATGAGGAATAACGATTATCCTCTTAAAGACATTATACTAGATGTGAAAATGAATAGGGCCTTAGGTCGTTTAGTTGGCAAATGATATTTTATTTACATATGGTGAATAATCATTTTATTAATCAGCTGTATAATGGATTTTTAAGATAGCATAATCAATAAGTCGAACGGACTTTGACCTAAAATTGATCATGAATATCATGTAAGGGTGTTCCATATATGACAAGGTCATTAGACTATGGCTATTCATTAGCATGCGTAATTCGGTATATAATTAAGAGTAGTTTTAAGTTTATAGTGATGTGACTTTAAAACTAATAATTGTGTAATAGGTTTATTCAGTATAAATAATAGTTACATAGATTATTGGAGTCCATATTATATATATCCAATCGGTTTCTTACTAGCTACGTATAAATCCTTAACGGATGGTAATTGATAAGAGAATTCTTTATGACTTTTATTCTTGCATTTAGTGAGGAGAAAATTATGGGTCACCTAATCATACGTGTAAGCATATTTCACTAGGACCAAGGGAAAAATTGTAATTTTGTTTTATCCAATTAATGGGATAAATATTTAATTTGTATAAATATTTATTTTAGAAGATAAAATTTAAAATTAAAATTAATTGTATTTGTCTTTTAAAATATGAATATAAGATTAATTTAAATTTTGAAAATCTTGTTTAAATAAATATTTTAAATTGAAAGATTTTCCTATTTGAATTTAAATCGAACAAAATCTTATCCTTGCACACTAAAGGTTGGCGATTTCTATAAAGATTTAGAAGACAAGATTTTCTCTTAATTTAATTTTGTTTTGAAATAATTATTACATAATTGTTTAATTCAAAAAAGTTATCATGATTTTATTTTAAATTTAAACTGGAGTTATGGAACATTATCCATGCAGACAAAATCACAAGATTTGTGGAAATTGAAATTTGAATCAAATTTTTAATCTTCCAAACATAGGCAAACGAAATTTTTGGTGATTTCCCTAGGGAAAAATTCGGCCACACCTATAGGAGAAGAAAGAAAAATCTTTTTTGGAATCCTGTTTAAATTTTGAATTCCCTAAACCTATGAATGGCTGAATTCTGTAAGGTGAATGCCATAGGGAGAATCATCATTGTTGAATAGAAGAGAGAGAAAAATCCTTTTTGGAGTTCTATTCAAATTCTAAAAGCCACTTAATGCAATTCTATAAATAGGATTCTTGAGACTCTTTTTTTTTTTTTTATATATATCGCAGACTCTTAGGTAAGCAAATTTATTACTATAACTCTCACTAATAATAATAAATTCTTAGACATCTGGGTGGTTGGAAGGATACAAGTCACATAGAATACCGATTAAGAAATTAAGTGCCCATACACTATTTCGTCTAGGAATTGGATAATAGTATAACAGGCTAGTTAGTTGAAGCTTCTTGGTTACATCCTCCAGTATTCATTGTGTTTTCCTCTAAATATATAAAGATTGTTATATAATTTATTATATATGGCAACATGAGTTTTACAATTTTCAAAATATTTTTAAAATTTCACTGTGCATGTTTTTTCAATTTTCCTACAATTGGTATTAGAGCCAACTCATGATTATGTCATATACATAGATTAAATGATCAAATTCTCCTTTATATATGGATTTAATATTTATAGAGTAACATTCTAGGTTTTCTTTATATTGTTATCATGAATTATGTATGATATATATGGTTATTTTAATTTTATAATCATTATAAACATGCTCAATTTTACCCTTCATGATTCATTAGAATTCAGAAAAATTGTATTTAGGAATTTTCATATAACAATAGGAGTGGTTTATCGTCACCGTAATTTTCTCATAGATTTTAATTTATGTCTCTTTGAATATTTAGAATTTTTATACATAAAAAATGATATAAGAATTTTATATAATTATTTATGGAGGAGATGAAGATTGAACGTCATAATTTATTTTTCCTAAGAATTAAATTTAATTTTGACAATTGATTTTTTGTGTGTGTAGAAAATCCTAATTTAATTAGGATTCCAAATTTTTTGGGATCTTAATAGGTAAATTGGGAATATGGCACAAAATACAGAAAGAACCAACTCTTAGGAGTTGGTGCACCAATCGACAGGTGATTCTAGGCACATACTGGCGTAAACCCAGAGGCTTAGCCTATAGGTCTCGGTGGCCACTGGCCAAAAGTAGGGGCTACAGCTCTTGTTGTAGGCGACAGGTATTGCATGCCCTACTTATGGTCGGGAGGGGGTAGTTGTGGACTTTTAGGCTCGTGGCCCACCATGCTGAGACCTTGTGAGCCTAACCCCATTTGGTGGTATGGTGGGGCCATCCCTCGATTAATTTGGTGGTTCTTGATTTCAATTTCAAAGTCTGAGATTTAATTTTAAATTGTATATAAAAATATGTAATTATTAATTTAAATTTTGAAATTACATATTATTATAGATGAGATTTATTATTGTCTAAAATTTAAATTTTTTGAAATTTTGAATTCTAAATAATTTTTGGGAAGAGAAATAAAAGGAGGAACTACATGAAGATAGATACGCAAAAATGAAGGAAAATTTAAGACCCAAATAATGCATTGTATGTTATTTTGGTAACCTTTAATTTTTCTTTTTTCTAGGATGGGACCATGACTAGGTTATTTAATTTTTCTGTCATTTATTTCTTCTATGTTTTGTCATAGATTGATGAATATATATTGATAGATGTTTTGTATGCATATCTGATAATATATTATACAGGATAGAAAAATGCCGCTCAAAATATATTAATCATACATGTTCATTAAAACACTTGTATGTTTTTAGAATATTGAATGGGAGAAGGTTTCAAACAAAACCTACAGCCTCCATTGTTAATCCATATGTGAAAAAATGGTAATACCTTATGTCAGTTCCGCCCTAATCACACCCCTCAGTAGGTGTTTATTACTGCCAATAGACCAGGTTGGATCTCTTATGTAGAAAACGTGTTTGGACTATTTTATTTAGAACCATCCTTCGATGGCATGAATAGGGTATGGACTAGTTTATGTAAACAATGGTTATACACTTAAGACTGGTTTAGCTATAACCTTCCTTAGAAGTTCTATTAGTTAAATTGGTGACCAAAACAAGCAGTTATTAATATATGTCTTAATTTTGGAGGATTGAAAACAACATATATTAATTAGATAGGGTCCATGTTCTTAGTTATTTGTTTCATGATAACCCCTCGGTGGCTTGGGATAATAGATGCTGAAAATTACCTTCGCAATGCTATATGTTTTTTTAAATTTCATGTAAGAACATACTTGGATGTTTTGTTTGCTAAATATCTTTTATATTTGATTGGGCTTTATAGTGATGTTCTTTTATATTTTGTTTTAATTCAAAATGTCATTGGCACCTCTAATTTTAATACTCAATGAAAACAAATTAAATTACGGTAACTATAAAGACTAGGAAAAAAATATGCTAATAGTTTTCAGTTACGAGAGGCATAAGTTCATATTAGATGAACTATACCCACCAAGGCCACGACCTAATGCACCACTTGAAAAGGTCCTAGTTATGTATACTCGTTAGAAAGAATCCAATGAGATAGCTTGATATTACATCCTTGCTAGCATGATGAGTGCTTTATAAAAGCAACATGAGTTTTATCAAATTGCCATGGAGATCATGGATAACTTGGAAGATATGTTTAGAGGCCGACAAAAGTTGGCTTGATAATATGCTATCATAAGTATAATGAACTCTAGGTGGAAGGCAGGTACTCTGGTGAAGGATTATATACTTATGCTTATAGCACTCTTGACTAAGGTTGCTGACAACGATGCTGAGATGGATTATAATACCCAAATTGAGATAGTATTCAAAACTCTGTCAAAAGATTTTGTAGGGTTTAAAGCTGCATACAATTTGGCAATAAAGGAGTTAGGACTAACTGAGCTAATGAAGCAATTACAGGCTTATGCGCTGATAATCAATGATAGGTTTCTGGTTCAAACTAAGAGAAAGGCTAATTTGGGGGAATCTTCTAAACCCTCTAAGAACAAGAAGAAGCCAAAGAAGAAGTAAGAATCTTCTAGTTCATCCATTCCTCCTGTCCTAAATGAAGAGAAAAAGAAGAAATACAAAAAGCCTAAGAACCCTAAATAGTCTAAGTGCTTCCACAGTGGGAAGGTAGGTCACTTTAAGAAGACTTGCAAAGAATTCTTAGCCGCCAAGGGCAAAGATGGCAAAGTTCTTCACTTAAAAGCGTGTTTGGTAGAAGAATCAAATGACACTTGACTTATTGATTCAGGAGCTACTAATCATGTTTGTGTTTCTTTACAGGAGTTCATGGAAACAAGAAGTCTATATGACAAGAATCTCTCGTTGCATACTGGAGATCGTAGCATAGTGTCGGCTGAAGTAGTGGGAGACATACATCTTTATTTTGATGAATTTAGGTTTATTTTATTGAAAGACTATTTTTATATTCCTAATTTTATGAGGAACCTTATATCAGTAGCTTGTTTGATTTAAGATTCTTATTCAGTTTCATTTGACAAAACAGTTATTATTCGCAAAAACAAGTCTTTTATCTGTTCTAGGTGGATGGATGGAAATCTATATTTGATCAAACCTAAGATGTATTCACTGCTGGACATTGAATTAGTTGATGACTTTAAAAGGTTAAAAGTTTATCTCTCTAACAAGACGTATCTTTAGCATTTAAGACTTGGTCATATTAATCAAGATAAGATTCAAAGATTGTTGAAAAACTGTCCTTTGAATACTTTAAAGCATGTGTGTCTTCTTCAATGTGAGTTTTGCCTTAAGGATAAGAGGTCTTTTGGAGCTAAGGTTACTACAAGTAATGAACTCTTAGAATTTGTGCACACCAATGTATGTGGCCCCATGAACATTAAGGCATGAGGAGGGTATGAGTATTATATCTCTTTTATAAACAATTACTTGAAGTATAGATATGTATACCTGATGCACCATAGAAGCAAAACTTTTGATAAGTTCAAAAAGTATCATATAGAAGTGAAAAAGCAATTGGGTAAATCCGTCAAGATCCTTCGATCTGATCGAGGTAGCGATTATCTCTCTGATGAATTTCTAGAATATCTTGTAGAGAACAGGTTTCTATCCTAATTGACTATACTTGGTACTCCACAACAAAATGGTGTAGTCAAAAGAAGAAATAGGACTTTATTCGATATGGTACAATCCATGTTGATTTTGACACTACCGTTATCTTTCTGGGGATATGCATTGCAAACAACATGCTATATTTTGAACTAATTTCCAAGTAAATTAATTCCCAATACTCCATATGAATTGTGACATGACAAGAAGCTTTCCCTTAGATATATGAGAATATGGGGTTGCCCAGCACATATATTGGATAGGGATGCCAAGAAGTTGGAACCGCGTTCTGAATTATGCATGTTTGTAGGGTATCCTAAAGGAACTAAGGGAGGCCTATTCTACAACCCGAAGGAATGAAAAGTCATTATTTTAACTCATGTGACATTCCTTTAAGAAAGTTACATGAATGACTTTAAGCCTCGAAGTGGTAGAGGAGTTATCGGATAATAAAATTGCTCCATAAGTTTTGATCTTGGTCGCAAGTTTGAGTCCTAGTGAAATATTAGCAAATAATCAACAGTTTAGGGTGCTTTAACATAGTGGGAGAGTTTTTAGAAAACCTAATTTCTTTATGTATGATGCTGAAGTATATCAAGCTGAAGCTTATGAGCATGATGATGACCCTGTAAACTACGATGAAGTTATAAACAATGTTGATGCTAAATTTTGGAAGCATTAACAATGAGATAGATTCTATGAAATCCAACTCTGTATAGGAACTTATAGACCTATTGGATGGGGTCAAATCCATTGGGTGCAAATGGGTCTATAAGAGAAATAAGGATACGGAAGGGAAAATTGAAACTTTCAAGATTAAACTTATGGCTAAGGAGTACACGCAAAAAGATGGAATTGACTACGATAAAACCTTTTTGTCTATTGTGATGTTGAAGTCCATTTGTAATCTTCTATCCATTGATGTGGCTCTCAATTTCGAGATCTACCAAATGAACATCAAGATAGCATTCTTGAATGGGCATCTTGATAAAAGCATCTATATGGTACAATTCGAAGGTTTCGTGGCAAAGGCCAAGAAAGAAAAATTTGCTAGTTGCTTAGTTCTATTTATAGATTAAAGTAAGCATCCTGCTTATAGAACCAAAGATTTGATCTGGTGATCAAAACATTCTGTTTTGAGTAGAACATTGATGAACCTTGTATTTATAAATGTATGAAGGATGAAAAAAATAGTCTTTTTGGTACTCTATGTCGATGATATACTACTCATTGGGAATGATGTAGGGAACTTATCATCGGTCAAACTTTGGTTATCCCAATAGTTTGATATGAAGGATTTGAGATAAGCTACTTATATTCTAGGCATTAATCTCTTTAGAGATTGAAAGAATAAAATAATAGCATTATCACAAGCTTCATACATAGATAAGATAATTAAGAAATATACAATGCAAGAGGTAAAGAAAAATTCTCACCTTTTATTACTGGTTTAACTCTTTTATTAGATGATTGTCCTAAGACATTAGAAGAAAGAGAGCATATGAATAAGGTACCTTACGCATCTACTGTAGATAGTCTTATGTACACTATACTTTGTACTTACTTAGATATTTGTTTTGTGGTAAGTATGGTAATTCGATATTAAGTAAATCTTAGAATCAAGCATTAGCAAGCCGTAAAGCATATACTCAAGTATCTTAAGAGAACGAGAGATTATATACTGGTATATTTTGAAGGGGACCTAACACTAGTAGGATACAGGGATTCAGACTTTCAAACTTATAAGGATTCAAAGAAATCGACTTTGGGATCAGTGTTCATAATTGGAGGAGGCACCATTGTGTGGAAGAGCATGAAATAGAGTTACATTGCTGACTGTATGATGGAGGCTAAATATGTGGCTATCACTGAGGCATCTACAGAAGAGGTTTGGCTCCGCAAGTTCTTTAGAGAGTTTAAGGTCATTTCAGGTGTTTATAAGGCTATCACACTCTACTGTGCCAACACAAGGGAATCTAGGCACCACAAAAGGACCAAGCACATCGATAGGAGATACCATATAATTAGAGAGTACATGGAGGTAGGACTAGTAAATGTACGTAAGATCATATCTGAGGACAACATTGTCGATCCCTTTACTAAGACTTTGGTGGCTAGAAACTTTGAAAGGCATGTATAGGCAATGAGAATGTGTAACATGGTACATTTACTAGTTTAGGGCAAGTAAGAGATTGTTAAGAGTGCTTGATTAATAATATATTATAGATTATTTATTATATTATTGAATGTCCTCATTTTATTTATATGTTAAAGAAATGTAAGCAAATATGGTTCATTAACTACTTGTTAAACTGTTAGAACGTTGAATACAATAATCTTTTGTATGCAAGAAGACAATGTTCTAAAGTAAATATTCTAAATCTATAGTTCAGAATCTATGGGGTTAGAGTGAGTATCTAACTCATGTTAAGACTATCACGTCATCTAAAGGCAATTGGGAAAACAGTTTGTCTTGACTATCTTAAGCATTTGACTTCCTAGTAGAGACATAGATATATTGCTTGGTGGTGACATATTCGACTGTGACTAAAATGCAATTAATTTACATAGTTTGCTTAAGTAAATTAATTCACTTTTGACATTCATTATACAATAACCTTAATCTTGAGGAAGTGAATCGTTTTATGTGTATGACTTGTGTACTTTGATGTTCCAAAGGCTAAAACACCTCAAAGGTCGTAAGTTATTAGATCAGTTCGTTAGATACTTGACTTATATACAATGAAGAGTTTACTTACAGATATGGAATCATAACTCTAATGAAGAGTAAAGGTTATCTTCTTAAAGGAATTATATTAGATGTAAAAATGGACAAGGCATTGGGTCGTTTGGTTGGCAAATGACTTGTTATTCATATATAGTGAATAATCACTTTCTCAATCAGGTGTATAATGGATCTTTAAGATAATGTGATCAATAGGGCGAATGGACTTTGACTTAAGATTGATCATGGATATCATATAAAGGTGTTGCATATATGATAGGGACATTGGACAATAGCTATTCACTAGCTTACGTAATTTGGTATATAATTAGGAGTGCAGTTTCAAGTATATAGAGGTGTGATGAGTTTATTAGTTACATGGATTATTAGAGCCTACATTATATATGTCCAATCAGTTCCTTTTACTAGCTCCACATAATTTTTTAATGGATGGTAATTGATTAAGATATTCTTTGTAGCTTGTATTCTTGTATTTAGTGAAAAGAAAAGTCCGGGTCACATAATCACAGGTGTAGGCGACTTCTCTAGGGCCAAGAGAAAAATTGTAATTTTGTTATATTTAATTAATGGGATAAATATTTAATTTTTATAAATATTTATTTTGAAAGATAAGATTTAAAATTTAAATCAATTGTATTTGTCTTTTAAAAGATGAATATAAAATTAATTTAAATTTTGAAAATCTTATTTAAATAAAAATTTTTAATTGAAAGATTTTCCTATATGAATTTGAATTAAACAAAATCTTATATTTACACACTAAAGGTGGACAGTTTTTATAAGGATATAAAAGACAAGATTTTCTCCTAATTTGATTTTATTTTGGATAATGATTACATAATTGTTTAATTCAAATAAAGTTATCATGATTTTATTTTGAATTTAAGTTGGAGTTATGAAACATTATCCATGCAAACAAAATCACAAGGTTTGTAGAGATTGAAATTTAAATCAAATTCAACCAAGAATTTCCACAGGGAAAAATTTGGCCATACCCATAGGAGGAGAGAGAAAAATATTTTCTGGAATCCTGTTCAAATTTTGAATACCCTAAACCTGTGAATGGCCAAATTTTGTAAGGGGAATGCCCTAAGGAGAATCAACCTTGGTGAATGGGAGGAGAGAGAAAAATCTTTTCTAGAATCTTATTTAAATTCCAAAAACCACCTAATGAAATTATATAAATAGGAGGCTCTTATTTTCTTTAAACCATAAACTCTCATATTATAATTATAACTCTCACTAATAATAATAAATTCTTAGACATCTAAGTAGTCAGAAGGACACAAGCCGCGTAGAATATCGATTAAGAAACTGAGTACCCACACATTCCACTATCCAGGAATTGGAGAATAATAAAACAGGCTAGTTAATTGAAGCTTCTTAGTTACATCCTCCAGTATTCTTAGTGTTTCCTTCCAAAGGTATAAAGATTACTGCATAATTTATTTTATATGGCAGTACAAGTTTTACAATCTTAAAAAATTTTTAAAATTCCACTGTGTATATTTTTTCAATTTTTCCTACAAAAAAAAAAAAAAAACTTCCAATGCTTTCTCCATCAAAAGTAGATTTGACCTTAGGCTCAGACTAGGTTATGACTTGATTAGCAGCAGCTACTTGAGGATTTTGTCATGGTTTGTACCCAAGAAGGTAGCCATGAAGCTTGTAGCAACTTTCCATAGTATGTCCGTGAAAATTATATTGAGTGCAGAATGGACGATCTTTCTTCTATTTCTTGTTGTTAACAAGAGCAGGAAAGGTAAAATTCTTCGAATCAGTAGCCTTAATATCAAAAAGTCATGCTGTTCGATTCAAGACCAGTTATGTATTGAACATTGACATTCCTCTGTTGTTCGTCTTGCGAGATAAGAGAAAACAGTTTGTTGATTGGTGGCTGATAACTCTATAAAATAGAGTTATTTTACTACTTTTTCATGCATAAATATTAGCTTGTTCCAGAGAATTTTAGTTGTTTTTGATTTATTTTGTTTTGTGTACTTTAATTTAGATTTTCATAAATTTCGTAAAGTTTTTATTTAATTTTCATCTTTTTCTAATAGTAAATTAAATAAGCTTAAAATTAAATATTTTCAATGAGTCTACTTATAATATTTTATTTTGAAAATATTTAATTTTAACACTTTGTTTTTCTGTAGCATCAAAGAAGGCACCACTATTCATGTCAGGAAACTGTGAAAACCAAGCTTGTCACACATTCTATCGCACTGGATCCTTTCTAATTTCATACACTAGATTGGAGCTAATGTACTACTGTAGCAGTACTGTAGCAAGTGTGCGCGGACACTGTAGTAAACATGTCGACCTGCAGCAAGCATGCGACACTGTAGTAGCTGTAGCAAAGTGTGCGCTGAATACTATAGTACTGTAGCAAGCAAGCGACACTGTAGCAAAGCATGCACCGAATACTATAGTATTGTAGCACATGTGCACCGATCACTGTAGCACTGTAGCAAGTTTGAAAATTTAAGTTGTGTAGCACCGAATACTGTTGTATGTTTGAAAATTTGTGTGAAAGTTAGATGGAATAGTGCAAATTTATGCTTATAAAAGGGTGCATTCTTGGAGAGTTTAGGAGAAGGAGGGGGATACACTTTATCTCTCTCATTTTTGCTTTGCTCTTATTCTCATGTTTTCTCTTTAGAATTTTGTGAGAATGTTTTGCAAGTTAGGCTAGAGTTCTGGGGTAAGGCTAGAGATAGTCCTATATGTGTAGTGAGCTTATTTGGGTTTTGATTCTCTGTGGTTTGTAATGTTTATACATTTGAGTAAATAATTTTCTTTGATCTCATTTATTTCTCACATCAATATATTTTGTTGACAACTTTTATATAAATTCAGTCAAGCTTTTTTTATGTGATTGTTGTATGATACAATATATTGATAAACATAGTTTTATAAGTAGTCTTTTACTGTATTATCGTCGATGGCATATTGTCGATTTTAGATTTCTTATAAGACAATATTTCTTAGTACTTAACGTAAGAATTTTATTTACTCGAATATATTTAATTCATAAGCTCTTCAAATCTTATCTTTTGATTGATTGTTTGGAATGTGAAACTTTCAATTGTGTCAATTTGGGAATCAAAATTTAAATAGGTGAACGAAGCATATAGAGGATTCTCGATGTCTTACCATTTTTAACTATTAAATTTTCTTTACATTAAATTTTATTATCTTTCAATCAAATTGCTATAAAACCACAAAAATGTTTTCTTTCTTTTCTTGTTCAATTGCATGTCTCTCTAACATTTGTATTCTACTAATCTCTTTTGTTTGTTTATTTTACCTCCTCGTAGAATCGACCGTCCTAATTGTCCTATAACTGACCGCTTTGTCTTGGCACAATTTAGGCGTAATCAAATTTTGGCGTCGTTGCCAGGGAGGTGCTTCAAGCAAGATTGATTGGCAGATTTTAAGTCAAAAGAGGTACGTTCAACTTTATTTTATTTTATTTATTTTACCTTTTTATTTTCTTGTTCTTACAAAAAAAAAGAGAGAAAAATTAACAACTAGTTTTAATTTTTAGATTAGTTTTTAGGTTACTAATTTTAATTAGGTTTTATAATTTGTATAGCTGTAGGATTTAGAGTAGTATTAACTTAGGGTACTAACATCTAACATTTAACATTTCATAAAACACGTCATAAAATTTAATAAAATTTTCCAACAATTGTGTAGAATCGTTGAAAAGTACAAACTAAGGGACTTCTGTCTAGGAGACTGAGTTTTGTTAGCGTTCTACGCCACCAGTCTTTCCAAGGAACGTTGTTCTATCTAGGAGGTTGGTTTTTAAGGAGGCTTCGCCCCACCAATCTTTCCTGGGAGCACTCTTAGAGGCTACAATTCACGGTTTTACATTATTGTTGTTTTTGTAAAAAAAATTTTCCTTGTTTTTTAAAAAATAAAAAAATAAAATAAAATAAAAAAGGTCAATTGGAACATGGGAAGAAGATGACAACTGCGTTTTTTAACAAGTCTTTCCCACAATATAAGACCAACATTTTGAAGTGATAGATCTCAACCTTCACCCAAAAGGATAATGAAACTTTCTATCTAGCTTGGGAACGATTCAAAGATTTGTTAAATTAGTGTCCTAACCATGGTCATGAGAGTTGGCGTCTCGTCAGCTATTTCTACGAAGGACTCATAATCCGAGAGTGCCAGTTTGTGGAGACGATGTGCGACGGAGAGTTTTTTCAAAACGACCCCGAAGAGGCTTTTAAGTATCTCAACGAGCTAACTGAGAAATCCTATACATGGACTAGACAAAGGGCTACTAACAACAATAGTCTATCTCAACATGTTGGAATCCACCAACTGAGGGAAGAGGACAACCTTAAGGCCCAAATCAAGTCTTTGACCCGACAACTTAAGGCCCTCAAAACCAAAGAAAGTAGAGGAATCCACATGATTACAAGGGTGGAATCACAACAGCCATGCTTTGTTTATGAAGGGGTAGAACATCTAGCTAAGTATTGCCCTGCTTACGGTGAAATGAGAAGAGTTTACGAGGAGCAACATAACAACTTAGAGGCGTACAATAACCTTTTCTCTAACACATACAGTGCTGGTCGGAGGAACATCCGAATTTCAATTGAAAAGATTCCAATGGAGGACTATAGAGAACTGAGCAACAACCATAACCACTAAAGGCGTATTCTGCACCTCAGTACCATATACAACCATCAATGAGTTCTTTCGAGAATACTGTGTAGGCTTTCATGGAGATGCAGAATAAGACAAACCAAGAGTTTAAATCTCTTTTTATACAAATAATGGAAGAAAGAAAAGAGATAAAGAGCCAGATCTCAAAGCTGATTGAAGTTATAACTGTTTTTATTGAAGAACGTGACAAGTTCCCTTCACAAGTTCGATCTAACCAAAAGGGGCAACAAATGGCACAAACCTCTAACTTTGAAGATCATAACATCAAAGAGGACAATGCCATCATCACTTGTAGAGATAAGATTTTGGATGATCCATCAATAACTATAGTCACTTCAATTGGTCAAGAAGTTACCTCCGAGAAAAAGCCAACCAATCTTTCAGTTAAAGTGCCTTTTCACCAAGATCTTCAACCTGTTGGGAAAATGTTGGAATATCAAGATCCCATGTGGCCAACTCCTCCGAAACCATTAATAGCATTAATCCTTGGGGTCCACAAAGCAAAATATTCAAAACCAATTTTTGTTGGACACACGTGCCGAATTGTCCTACATTTAACCAAGCTTAAGGGCATCATTAACAAAGACCCGTATGTGGTATTGCATGACACCTATTATGGGCAGAAGCCGCTTTTTGATAAAATATGTTTTGAAATCAAGCCGATGACTATAAATCAAGCGCTTTTTGGGAGGTAACCCAAGCTATCTTTTCTTTATTTTTTTTCTTAATTTTATTTTCTTTGTGTGTTTGTTCTCTATTTTATTTTTACATATATTTTTAACTTTCTTAGTTTTAGATATGGAAGGCACTCTATTAAAACTCCAGAATAGGTTTCCTTCTCTTCCTTAGAATGCATTACTGAAGATATACAAATGCAGATTAGAAAGGATGAAGCTGCTCATGCATTTTGGCATATCAGAAGATCTGCGTTGGATTATTGAGGCTAAGATATGCTTATCAGGTGAATTTCTTAATTCATTTGACAAACATATGCCAGGAATAGGAAAAAGTACTTTTGCCAAGAAAAGAAGAGCAAAGAGAATGGGAGTCTGTTTTAGATGTGTGAGATGGAACTGTAATAAACGATGTAAAAACATAGGAATGACCTCTATAAATCAAAATGACAAAATTCAATTCATAAACGATGCTTTGAGTAAAGAGTCATTGGATGATATCCTTTTGTCTCTTGATGCACATCTGAGTGGATAAGTTCAAGGTATCATTCTTGACCTATGGAGTTTATTCGTGGATGAACGGAAGTGCTACAATCTAGGGAATCTGACGTTAAAAGACCCTGTTTGCCAGTTTATAAGAAAACTAGATGGGAAACTCATCCTCGACTTATAGAAGCCGTTTAAGCCGTTACTGGATGTAAAACCAGAGGAAGATGTGAGCCACAATCACAACTACTGTATAAATCTTGCTTTTTTTTCTCATGTTTCACTCTAATCATTATTATTATTATTTTGCATCAAGTTTGCATTTTTGAATTTTTCTTTGCATCAAGTCTATATTTTTTTTCTTTTTTTCTTTCCATCGAGTGTGTATTTTTTACTTTTTCTTTTCATGTCGAGCGTGTATTTTTGAATTTTTCTTTGCATTAAGTGTGTATTTTTATCTTTTTCTTTTTTTTCTATCGAGAGTATATTTTTGAATTTTTCTTTTCGCATCGAGCATGTATTTTTGACTTTCGCTTTTTATTTTTCAAAGTTTTCTGACAAACAGCTGATCTATCCTGTGATAGACTTAACTTAGTATCATCTAACTCAGCATCATCTTTCCTCACCTTATAAATATGCATGCATTTTCACCATTTTCATTATACACATATCCATTTGTAAGGTTAGAAAGAAGTGAGTTGAGATGGAAGGTCCTTCAGTTCATAAGTTTAAAACTATTTATATTTTTGGTGGAACTAGTATGGGAAAAGATTAAGAGTTTTTGAAAGCAGCAAACAACCTTGGTAGGATGTGAGCCGCTAGACAGATTAATATATATGAAGGAAGAAGTCTTGGATTAATGGGTTGTGTGTCATCTAGTGCATATGTGGGGGGCAGCAAAATCTTAGGTATCATTCCTAGTACTTTAGCTGATAAAAAAATCACCAGTTATACTCTAGGTAACGAGTTAATGGTCTCATCCATGCATGAGAGAATGGGTAACATGATGTGTAATGCATGTCTTTATTGCTTTACCTGGTAGTTTAGGAACCCTAGAAGAGATTTTCAACACTGCCTCTTGGGCCCAACTTAATCTTCATCAGAAGCCGTTAGGATTGTTAAACGTTAATGGTTTTTATAATGGTTTGTTGTCTTTTCTAGATCATGCTATGGAACAGGAATTCATTACACAATCGGCTCAAAAAATCCTAGTCTCAGCTCCAACTACTGATTATTAATTGATCAACTACAAATCTTTATGCCTGAACCTGACCCATTAATGTCACAGGTAGTATGGTCAACTACGAACAACAAATGCAGTAAGAAGCGAGGGTTGGATCTGACGCTACGGTTGTAACATTCCTTAACTTGTTGGTTTTTCTCATAACATTTGATTTTTTTTTTCTTTTAGTTTCAGTTTGTCAGTTTTTGTCTTTAATAACACCATATCAGGTGAAACCGTTCATTCTCTACTTATCTACATTAGATATTGGGGACAATGTCTCAATTAGGTTGTGAGGAGGGAATAGTTTAGTCTTTTTTATTTTTTTTTTTTTGTTCAGTTTCTTGTGTTTTTTACTAAAATAAAAAAAAATTTAAATTCATTATTTATAAGATGGTTGAGTAAAGAGTTACTTTTAGTACTCTTAATGCGTATCTTATAGTAATGATTGTTTTCTTGTGTCAGTGTTTTGTTTTCATCTAAAAAAAAAAAAAGGTGATTTCCCATATATCCGATAATGAAAATTTTGGTTGCTTTATTTTATATAATTTTTCAAAAAAATATAAATTTTGGACAAATTTGCCTTTAAATTTTTAAGCTAGTCTAACTCAGTTGTGATATTCAATATTTAAGTACTAATTCTTGATCTATAAGTTGTGTGTTTGTTTAGAGAAAGTTTTATGAATATGAAATATTTCTGGTCTCACAAGTCCTAGAATTTGTTTGATTTTCTCTTAAGGCGAAATCCCAGACAATATCAAAAATTAAGGAAATGATTTAGGAAATTTTTTTTTGGAACATTTGAGCTTTTCAAGCTATCTCTGTAATATCTTTATCCTTAATTTACCCCTTTTGAGCCTTGTTTTATACAATATTTTCCTTGTCACCCACATTTTTACCTTAGCCTTTTAAATAAAATATCTAACCTTTAGCCCTTAAGCATGTTGATCATTTTAAAAATTATTTTGAACTATGCTAAAATCTAGGAGGAATGTTGGGATTACGAAATACAAAAAAACAAAAAAAAAAGGAAAAGAAGTAAAAAGAGAGAGAAAAAAAAGGAGAATACTATATCCTTTATTTATCATAATAAGTTTGGGGATGTAGTTGTTCTTAAAAAAAGAACAACAATAAAATCAAATAAAAAAAAAGTTTTATTTTTAATAAGGGAAAGTTGTGAATAAGTTTGGGGGTATTATTTGGGTGTAAATAAAAAACTCTACAACAAGTTCTAAAATGATTCATGTGTTGAACGGTGATCTAAGCCATATTATCCTATATCTTACTTTCACCTCAGCCACACATTACAAGCCTAATAAAAGTCCTAAAGATCCTTGGTTTTGTATTTGTTGACATTAGTGGATAGAGAAATGAAAAATAAACCTATGAGATTTGATAATTATCCGAGATTAATAGTTTTATTTCTCAGAAACTCATCTAAATTGCATACAATTTAATGAAAAAGAAATTTTGCACACACACGCGGAATATCCAACTATAAGTAGATATACTCTTAAATTAAACTTAAATTTTTTATCAAAATTTATGTTTTTTTTTAGTATACTATATCTTTTACAGCAACTTATGAGGAAATTTTTGGAAATCGCAATTACTAATAAAATATTTTCTTTCTTTCTTTCTTTCTTTTCTTTTCTTTTGCTCGAGGAGAAGCAATATCTTAAGCTTGGGGGTGTGATAACTCTATAAAATAGAGTTATTTTACCAATTTTTCATACACAAAAATTAGCTTGTTCTTGAGAATTTTAGTTGTTTTTTATTTGTTTTTGATTTATTTTGTTTTGTGTATTTTAATTTAGATTTTCATAACTTTTGTAAAGTTTTTATTTAATTTTCATATTTTTCTAATAGTATATTAAATAAGTATAAAATTAAATATTTTCAATGAGTCTACTTATAACATTTTATTTTGAAAATATCTAACTTTAGTACTTTGTTTTTCTGTAGCATCAAAGAAGGCATCACTATTCATGTTAGGAAACTGTGAAAACCAAGCTTGTCATGCATTCTATCATACTGGATCCTTCCTAATTTCATATACTAGATTGGAGCTAATGTACTACTGTAGCAGTACTGTAGCAAGTGTGCGCGGACACTGTAGTAAACATGTCGACCTGCAGCAAGCATGCGACACTGTAATAGCTGTAGCAAAGTGTGCGCTGAATACTATAGTACTGTAGCAAGCAAGCGACACTGTAGCAAAGCATGCACTGAATACTGTAGTATTGTAGCACATGTGCACCGATCACTGTAGCACTGTAGCAAGTTTGAAAATTTAAGTTGTGTAGCACCGAATACTGTTGTATGGTTGAAAATTTGTGTGAAAGTTAGATGGAATAGTGCAAATTTATGCTTATAAAAGGGTGCATTCTTGGAGAGTTTAGGAGAAGGAGGGGGATACACTTTGTTTCTCTCATTTTTGCTTTGCTCTCATTCTCATGTTTTCTCTTTAGAATTTTGTGAGAATGTTTTGCAAGTTAGGCTAGAGTTCTGGGGTAAGGCTAGATATAGTCCTATATGTGTAGTGAGTTTATTTGGGTTTTGATTTTCTATGGTTTATAATGTTTATATATTTGAGTAAATAATTTTCTTCGATCTCATTTATTTCTCACATCAATATATTTTGTTGACAACTTTAATATAAATTCAATCAAGCTTTTTTCATGTGATTGTTGTATGATACAATATATTGATAAATATAGTTTTATAAGTAGTCTTTTACTGCATTATCGTCGGTGGTATATTATCGATTTTAGATTTCTTATAAGACAATATATCTTAGTACTTAACGTAAGAATTTTATTTACTCGAATACATTTAATTCACAAGTTCTTCAAATCTTATCTTCTGATTGATTGTTTGAAATGTGAAACTTTCAATCGTGTCAATTTGGGAATCAAAATTCAAATAGGTGAATGAAGTATATAGGGGATTCTCGATGTCTTACCATTTTTAACTATTGAATTTTCTCTACTTTAAATTGTATTATCTTTCAATCAAATTGCTCTAAAACCACAAAAATGTTTTCTTTCTTTTCTTGTTTAATTGTGTATCTCTCTAATATTTGTGTTCTACTAATCTCTTTTGTTTGTTTATTTTACCTACTCGTGAGATCGACCGTCCTAATTGTATTATAACTGACCGCTTTATCTTGTCACAATTTGGGCGTAATTAGTGGCATAGGATCAAGAAGTAATATTGACCTTGAACCTGAGTAAAAGAATCGTTGAGACCCACAAGAAATGCTAGAACGTACTCCATCTGAAAATATGATTGGAGTCCTTTGATTCTGCCACACGAACACTTTCCTCAGGTGCAGAAAGGTCAAAAATTGTTTAACTCCTCCCACAAAGCTTTCAAGTGAGTGCAATTGACATTGACAGAAGCTTGATCTTGGTGAAGATTAAATAAATCTCGTCTCAATTGGAAAATTCAAGGTCCATTGCTTTGTCGGAACTAGTCATTGAGGTCGGGCTAGATCTCGACAATCGAATCAGAAAATATGAAACTTGTAGAGATTTCTTTAGATATAGAATTCAAGGTCCATGTGAATACCACATTATTGTTGTGAATCCATGAGTGGAAAAGAGGTAAATATTGCCATCAGGTTTCCCAATAGATCTATTGATGAATCCTAGCTCATTCTTGATAGAAAGAGCTATGATCATAGCTTGACTCCATGAAACATAGTTGTCCCCCGTTAGAGGTTGAGAAACCAGAGTGATTCCAAGACCATCAGAATGATGTAGGAAGAAAGGACTGGAAGGATCATATATGGCGGAATTGCCAGAAGATGAAGAAGAATTCTGATATCTAGGAGTAGCCATGCGTTGGAGAAGCAAAAATCACTAGGATGAAATAGAGAGGCAATTGAATAAAGTCGATGAAGAATCAGAGAAAGGAACGAGAAATCACTCAGCAGCATAAATTTTCTTCTAATACCCTATTAGAATCCAAAGAGTGTTTGGATAGTTAGAAAAACGTGATTCTCATTTCATTGAAAGAAAATGAACTGCAAAGGTTTTGTTACATACAGCAAGGAAAAAGAAGAAAGAAGGCAGTTACAGCCTTTAACTAACAGACTCAGAAACCAACTAATTACTACAGGTTAACAAAACTAAATAATTGATTAACAATTAATTAAAAACTAGACCACCTCTAAAACACTCTTTATTAAAATAAAAAATAAGAAACTCTATGCAACAATGAGTGAAATATGGCCGATAATATATACTTTTTATATATGTCCAAGGGAGTTTTTTTTTATATACCATAAAATAAAATTCTCTGTTTCTTAATTGAATTCGGAAAATGGCCAATGAAATCAAATTTATTATATCCACAGTTCTTTATCATTTGATTTTGACAGCGCCCTTTGCCTTTTCCCTTAATTTGGTGGAGTAAAAGAGTAAAAAGTTTGGATTCAAAGAAAATTAAACTTTGGGCAATAGCTTTTTCTCATGGTGCTTTTTAAATCAAATGATAATCGCAGAATCCGGTTACAGTGACAACTTTTGTTATATGATTTTCATTTAAATATTGATATATTAAAATGCTGTTGCTCGTTACAATGTGATATATATCCTCAAGTATTAGTCAAAAGAATCAAAACGTATTTTGAACATACCTAATGTGGTCACTGTAACTTTACCATTGTTAATTTGGAATAGCCGTAATGTAAGCAACATCGTGCGCCTTTGTCTCTTCAAAACCAAATTTATTTATGTAATCACTCTTTTGTCTTTATGTTTTTCATTTTTTACTAGTAATAGGGTGTCAAGGATTCTAATTCTAAACTCAATTTTTATTCCAACTTAAATGACATTGAATTATATTTTTTAGTACATTTAACCTTTTTTATTTAACTAATGTGGGAATATTATTAATTAATATTCATCAATATTAAAGAATGGCAACTAATAACATGTAAGTTAATTAGTATTAAAAAATTAGAATTAGAGCTAACGTTCCTAATATCTTTCTTTTTCTTAGAGTAATTCTACCGTTATTCTTCTGTGGACTTATGCAGCCAAAAGGAAAATCAAGAATGAAAAACCAGGACAAAAAAGTCCAAAATGAGGACGACTTTCCTTCTTAGAACAAACAATGCCATGCTCAATGCCCTACTCATGCAACCCAAAACACTAGCCAGATGATGTGCTTACTTGATCTTTTTTCTCCCTTTTATGTGTGTTTTGACACATGCATTTACCAAAACCACATGGGCCATGAATTGCCTTTCAAACCTAAACCTTCCATTGTGAGGTTGACAGCAATCGTGGCCACTACAAATATCTCAAAACACACATTGTTTATTTTTTAATTTTAGTTTATTGTTTTTGCATATTGATATAATTCTTCAATAGGATCATATAAAAGGCAAAATCTTACTGATAGAACTCTCCTTTCGAATTTTCATAGTTGCATTACAACATCTCTAATGCAATGTTAAATCAACATTCTACTAGTAAATTTTAGCATGTGGATGAAAAAAGTACTTTTTAATTTAATGTTATCTTTCATATTAAATTTGTCATATGCTAAATTTTGAAGCAAAATTATTACAAGATAAAACAATTGCCAAATTTTACCTTTGATTTTTATTAGTTGTTGTCTTATATACTTATTACAATATTTTTATATTTCATTTATTTAATTACTAAGAGTTCACCTTTTTATTTTTTATTTTTTTTGATATAGGGGTATTTGAACTCATTACTTGTTGGTGGAGTTCAGAAGAGAATTATTAATAAGCTATGCCTACAACTTTCAAAACACAATAATGTTAACAAAAAGTAAACATATCATTAAAAATAGTATAATACATTAGAGTATAAAATAAAATATTGTTATTTTTTGCGCTATTTTATAATAAATGTAACATTGGCCTACGCAAATACCTTAGAATGGTCTTGAATTCTGTCAATTTTGAATACTATTTTATCAGTATGTAATTTTTGTCACAAATATTTTCAAGTATGAATTATCAGTAAAGAATCTTTACTAGCTCCTATATATATTGAGATATGAGATATACTTTTTTTTCCTGTATGTATGAAATAAACTTTTGTATGAGACTATGACAAGATTGGCTCAACATCAAACCCTTGACTACCCCTCTTGTTGCTCAGTGGTCATTAGGTATCAAAAATGCAATAAAAGGTGAAGTTTCATGCAAATGGTTAAGAATAATTTTCTAAATTAGTTCTTAAAAGGAAAGAAAATGATAAGTGGGACAAGTCTCCAATATCCACTCTGCAACTTCTTAATGTGGGTTTTGGAAGAAAGTTCTGGGCATTCCAAAAGAAGTATGTGAGGATAAGACTGACGACCCACCTCATTGCCAATAGTGAGCACTAGTGAGTAACCCATTTTTGTCATCAGATATTCATTTCTCACCTAGCACTATACTATAAATCGACTAATATTTAAGAGAATAATAAGTAGGTTTAATGGACCCCTGAAAAGAAAAATCATTTTCCAATAATATATAATGGAATCATGTAGTTGTTTTTTCAACAATAATTTGTAGTTGAATTTGAATTTGACAATCAGTGGGCACGCCCATGGTTGCCCCACAGGCGAAGCAAGTTTATATATTCACTATATATAAGCATATCATGATTGGATAAGCCACGACATAAATATGTCAAATTTATCAAAGTTTATGGCCTACTCAGATGACTAATGATATTCATAAAATTAAAGAGATTTACATGATAAAAATTGTCCCAGCTTTCTTTAACTTTAAGCAAGCACGGCAGTTTTTCTATTAGATTAAATTTTCAATAGTTTAATGTATAAATAAAAACAGTTTTATATTATATTGTTATAAATTATTTAACATGGAAACTCACAGATTAGATCACAGATATATAAATTTAATAGTTAAAATAACAACTTTTACAAGTAATTAAAAAACAGCGTTTATCAATTAAAAAACAGTGTTTATCGGAGAAAGTAAAAAAAAAAAAAAAAGCAGAATTTGCTTTGATTAATGAATTAACTTCTCCTGGTATTTATTTGAAGGTGCAAAAAGAATTTAAATTGTTATGATGTGTTGCTCGGCCTAGAACAAAATAAATTTATACTTGCAACTTTTCAACGTACCTAAAGAGGAAGAAAAAATTATGCAAATTTCTATCGTAAATTCTGCTTATTTTTCTTTATCCTCAAAACACAAATTCTTCCATCAACAGAATAGGGTGGTTAATTTCTGCTATGTGAACTATAACCTCCAGACAGATTGACTGTGTTCACCAAAATATATATAATAATAATAATAAAACAGGACAGATTGATTATGATTGACAACCCTACCTGCACATCCTTGTAATCAAATCACTGTAAGTTGAGAAATGAAATTCACCTCATCATTAATCCCAACTTTTTTTTTATACTAACATAAATATTAAAATGGTTGTTACTACTTGTTAATAAAAAAAAATAACAACTCATGCATATGCCAGTTTTTATTAAAAATTATTAGGAAAGTTAGTATCTGAAAGATTATTTAATCTTATAATTTAATGTTTCCACAGTTCCGACTTAATTAAAATGCATGTAAGTAACCAAAAAAAAAAAAAGTCAGTCAAACACCTAATATTTAAGAACGTCACCAAAGGACCGATAGGGCTCCCAAATTGGTTCCTTAATATCGTACGAAAAAATTATTGGTTTGCCCTTTTGTTTCTTGTTTTGCTCCCTGACATATTTTTTTAAATTCAATATTTTGTGAATAATGTTTATAAAAACATGTAATTCAAGATCTAGTAAAATTTTCTGATTCTAAGATTTGTGAAATATTTTAAAAATCTCAGTTACACTCATAATTTTATTACCTCTAATTATACCCTCATATTCCTTTTTTTTTTTTACTTATATATCAGGATGGCAATGGGACTAAGCTGAGGTAGGTATACTTCCCCCACCTCCTTACCCACCACCCTTTTTACTCTTTATATCCAACTCTGTAGCCGCCTAATTTAATGCGGGTACAAGAGCAAGCAATTTCCACCGGAAGTGTTATACTTATACCATATCCATATATCCATTCAAAATTAAAAAAAAATTCAAAATAAATATAATTAAAGTTTTTATAATATTTAGTAATTTAATCGCAACTATAACTAAAAATAAAACTGAAATATAAAAAACAAATCCAAACTCCAAAAATAAACTAAAACACTAAAACATTAAATATTCAAAATATATATATATATATAAAGAAATAAACATACATATTTTTATATAGGTGAATATAAGTGGGGCGGGTGTAGGCATGGGAGAGCTTCCCACACCCTGTCCTCCACCTACGTGTGAGGTTAATCTTAATCTCCATATCGTACCCATACTTGTCCCTAATAGGATGGATATCTACTGGTACCCATACCTATGGATTAAAATGTTATCCCTACTTGTATCCATTTCAAACATATGTACATATATAAGAAAAAAAAAAACATATATGCATTCACGTTATGAGACCTCTAACTTTTACTTATTAAAGTTTTAGATTCAATCTCCTGCACAAATCTCTCTCCTCTCACTCACAAAATTAATTCTAATGTTGGTGCTGTATTATTATGACTATTTTGAATGAATGTCCTCTAAACTTTTTAAATTTAGAAATTTGATTGCTAAATTGTTTTTCTTAGCAATCAACCTCATGAACTTATACTTTTTGACACTATTAGTCATTTTCGCACACATATGTTAAATTTGAGTAGTTTTTCACATGTGATTTGCACATGATAGCCCAGACTTTAATTACTGGTCATTTTTCTTATTTCAATGCAAATTCCTCTCAAAGTTTAGAAGTTTGAGTTGTGATTGAATTGGATTCAACTTTTTAAATGAATTTTTATTAAAATTTAATAAAAAAATCTAGCAATACTCTTTTTAGCTTATCACGTGCAGATCATGTGCAAAATAACTATTAGAATTTTAATGGACATGAGCAAAAAGGACCAATATCTTAAAAATTTATTAGTTCAAGGAGTTAATTTTTTTAGAAAAAAATATGAACTAAAGTGTTATATTCAAAAACTTCATAAGATGATCTTAACCAAAAAAACAAAACTATTTTTTATTGGGAAATTATAGTAAATAGCAATTTTTAGAAAATAATTAATGTAAATGACAGATTTTTAAAATATTTGTAGTAAATAGCATATTTACCAAATACCAAGTAAATAGAAAATTTATTACGTAAATGATGTATTTATAAGGCATAAATAAATCATTTACCTAATAAAGATGTAAATATATCACTTACTTAGTACGTAAATGTATGATTTATCTAATAAACCTAAAGTAAATAAATTATTTATCTAATAAATCAACTTTTTACTATAAATATTTTAAAAATCTATTATTTATTTTAATTATTTTATGAAAACTACTGTTTACTTGTCTCTCCTTTTTTTTTTTTTTAATTTTACACCTTGTTCGGATGACATTGTCTAATTGCGAAAAGAGAAAAAAATTTTACAAAAAAGTATTCGTCTTAATTTTTTCCATTAATCTTCACATTTTGAAAAAGGAAAATATCCAATTTTCAAACATGTCTTGTAATGTAACATCCCCTTAGCAAGATGCTACGTTTACTATCTTTTAATTTAACATATGAAATAGTATTTGTGGAAACACATTAATAAGTATTAATAATAATTATCTATATCAAGCAAATAGGAAAAATATGAATAAATTTTTTTGTCAAGACGCAAAGATGTTACAACTTAATTTGTGCTTAAGGAAATAAACTAAATAAACTAATTATGTAAGAATCGTAAGAGTAGAGACTTCATCTTAAAAAAAAATTTAAGTAATCTTAAAACAACCTAAACAAACTTCAGAAGATAAATAAACTTATCAAACCAACTTTAACTTATAAAATCATAACAATTAACATGGGTTCAATCAAAACAGGAAAGTTCCGATAACTCATTTTGCCAACACATATGCCTCCATGCCAAGCGTTCTCCAACTCTATACTTTAGCTTTTCCTTACCTACAACATAGAAAAATTATATTAAGCGAATGCTTAGTAAGTACATCTATGTTCTTACAAAACATTTAGTTCATAAACTTGGTGTGAGTACAAATCTTAGTGATTCAAAACATGAAATAAGACATCAATGTAAAACGGTGATCATACATATCTTAACATATATCAAGCAATTCATATTATCTTTCTTCATTCTTTTCTACTATTATTGAATTATAGTGATGTACCAATGCACGCAACCACAATGAAAGCGTGATTGCAAGTTCCAAGCCTACTATGGTAACTATTAAATTGTAAGTATAATGAGCATTAATCCAATATCTGTTGTGAGCTGCTAATGGCTGAGGTGTAACCTAAAACTGTCATTTGGGATGAATCCCAAGTACATGCCTCCTAATTACCAATTTTATTTTGACAAGTTTAACTTAATCTTTTATGAACTAAATCATAACTCTCAATACTATATCAAAATCATAACTCTTATAACAATACAACTGTTTCAAAGGAAACATACAATCTTAAAAGAAAAACAAAGCTCTTTATAACAATATAACTGTTTCAAAGGAAACATAACTCCTTAAAAGAAAAACAAAGCTTTTATACTATAACAAAAATCATAACTTATATAAAAGCATTTTCTCCAAAGGAAAACGTAACATCTTATAAAAACATGGCGGTTCATTTAAATCGTAACAGATAAATCTTTTTGATTAATAACACAACTAAATCTTTAAAAGAAAAAATAATTCCATATAAAATTATTTTCATTAAGAAAGTAGCATGTAATATCATAAGGATAACATAACCAATAAGATAAGATATATCTATATCATAGATAATAAATTTCTTTATTAAAACACATTAAAGTTTTCGTAAAAGGATTAACATATTCTTTCAAAATATTACTATATCATAGATAATAAATTTCTTTATTAAAAAACATTAATGCTTTGGTAAAAGGAATAACATATTCTTTCAAAATATTATACTAATTATAAATCATTTTAGATTTAAACAAATATATTACATATAAGAGATGTACTTACCTCGTCAGACAAACTTACTAAATTCACTAGTTTAGTGACGTGACACTTCAGAACCTCGAAATGCTCATGTTTAATAAAATTCATATTACAAAATTATAGTATTTGTATTCTATAATTAGGAAAACTCTAAAAATCACAAAAGCCCCTAATTTCCAATTCTCCATAAGCCTTAAAATTCCAATTTCGTAAAATTAATATCAACAAATTAAAATCCTATCATATAATCCCTTATTTCATCCGTTTACATCATTAATTTCATCACCCAATCAAACAATTAATCAATCTTCCAAATTCACCAAAACCTTAAAATTCCAAAACTCCAAAATCAAAAAACAAAATAAAATTACCTTGAACCTTCAATGAAAACAAGTCTAGAAACCCTTAGGAGAAGTGAATCTTTGAGGTTTGGATGGATCAATGCTCTAAGCGAGGAGGAAGAAGGGGATGATTTGAGAGAAAAATAGAGATCTCTGAGATATAATATGTATGATGAAACCTAACTAAGAGTTTTAAAATTTAATAACTAATCCCCAAATATCCAAAGGCTAGAACAAAAAGTTGAATAATGATCCAAGGGTTAAAAAAAAAAAGATTTAGAAGACTTACTAAGTTAGCCGCATTTAACTTTCCCTTTTTTTTTCCACGTGGACGGTACAAAGCACCCTTGTTGGTTGCAATGGGGGCTGCAATGTGTTGCAGCTATCAGCCAAAGGCAACCCCTTGGTCGCAACCACACTATAACACGGCAGCTTGCAACCATGGCAGTCCTTGGTCACAGCCACGCTAGTGCGTTACAACTTACAACCAAGGTAACCCCTGGTCGCTACAATCCAAACCTTTTTTTATAGGCCATTCTACCTTCTTAAAGTATTTTGGCCATAACTTTTTCCTTTGATATCAGAATTTGACAATTCAAGAGGCATTAGAAAGCTAATGAAAAGATTTACAATTTTAAGTCCAAACTTTTTGTCTAATTTGAATATTTTCCTAATTAAAATTGTGATTGAACATAAAATCACATTCTTTATGTGTAACACCTTGATTTTTAATATAATATTTATTTAACAAGCATAAACGTCTAAGTAATCCTAGATAATAATATAAATTTATAATATTAATGTTTGATTAAATGATTTTATAGGTGACGATGTTAAGAAGTTTAATACACTCAAGAATTCATTTCTTATGTTAAAGACAAGTAAAGTAAGAGTTGTGGACTTTTATTAATTTTACACAATGGTTTTAGCATGTTAGATTGCCTAAGAATGTTTGATTTAGTGTAAGTTAGATTAAGATATGATTTGAAGAGGTTAAGTATAGAGAATTTGTAAGAAAGAGTAAGATGCTATATTCACAAGTGATTTTGATTAGGAAAACATCATAATTAGATGAAATTTCCTTCATCAAAGTTATAGACCTTTTCGTTAGCTTTCTAATGCCTCTTTAATTATCTAATTAGACCAATTTTGATATCAGAGTAAAAGATTATAGTCAAAATAATAAAATGGGTTTTAAAAAATACAGGCTACACTGGGAGTTTTTCCATTGCACCACACCCTTGTAGGGCAGAGGGCATGGGGTTATAGGATGCAACATCCTTGAGGGGTGCTGTAGCTTGCACTCACAAAAAAAAATGAAAAAATAAAAAAGAAAAGATTCAAATGAGTGCCAACTTAGTGGATTTTTTAGGTCTATTTTAATCATTAGATGACCATCTAACTTTTAATTCTAACCCTTAGATGTTTGGGATTAGTTATAAAAACCTAAATCTCTTAGTTAAACTTCATAATGTATTTTCTAGAAAACCTCCATTCTTTCTCTCTCAAACCTCCACTCTCCTTCCTCTCTTAAGAAAAGAGAGATTTTGTAATTTCTTACCACCAGACGTTCGTGATTCATTCTTTTTGTGAATCTCTAGCCTTGATTTAATTAGAGATTAACGTACTTTTCTTTAATGCTTTTGATTTGGGGATTTTGAAGTCTAGAGTTGATCTGAGAAAATTATTAACATAGGTGATGAATTATTGATATAAAGTGATGAATTCAAAGATCTTATTCTCAAATTTCATATTGGAGATGTTATTTCATGGATTTGGTTTTTAGGG
Source organism: Antiaris toxicaria (assembly GCA_035233585.1). Classification (NCBI taxonomy): domain Eukaryota; kingdom Viridiplantae; phylum Streptophyta; class Magnoliopsida; order Rosales; family Moraceae; genus Antiaris; species Antiaris toxicaria. Next base: position 9,879,315 of record CP141155.1, read on the forward strand.
TTTTCTAGAAAATAAAAATTTGAGGCTTTTAAAATTTTTCATGATTTTTTCTTGATTAGAGGATAATATGATTCAATGACATGGTTCACCAAAGAGGAAGAGTTTTGAATCCCCGAGATGCTTCATCACCTAGTTAGTGATTTTAGTAAGTTCTTTCATCAAGGCAAGTACATTGTTCACTTACAATATATTTGTTCAAAATTCTAGATGGATTTTAAATGACATAATATTTTGATTACGAATGTTCTTTAATGAGATTTATTTTCAATGAGGTTTTTATTAAAATATGTGATGTAAGAAGATGATGTTTATAATTATGTTCCTATTTGTTTCTATGCAAAAGATAAGATGATGACATTTTTATAATAAAAGATGTTTAGATGCATGTATCCAAAGATAGACATTCTTCACAGCAGGCTATGAAGTTACCCCAAAAGGATGGTATCAGGCATGAGGCCCAAGAAGGTTGCCTTGGTGGATGTTGAGTCTAGGTAAATCACTTCCATCTTCGTTGTGTGCATAGGTACATTTCCTGAGGCCCAAACAATGTAGAAAAGACAACAATGAAAACGATGATGGTGGATAAAGAATTTTCATAAAACAACAAGTTGATTCTTTGTTTTCAATGTATATATAATGTCTATTGTTTTACTAATGATAAAATGTTTTGTGAGTGAATTGATGTACTTACCAAAAATTCGCTAATTAGAGTTTTCACATGTTCCAGATAAGGGTAAAGACAAGGCTTAGATTCGATGGATGTTCAGCGTAGGTGTGTGTGTAATGACGGAGTGGGTGGTTATTGAAACTTTTCTGTTTCAAAAGGATTTATGTTTATTTTTATGAGTTTTAATTATACAATTTGAATTTATAAGTTTTATTATCTTAAAGTTTACTTGGAATGTTCTTAGGATTGTTAAAGTTTCTTTTAAGACTATGTTTTTCCACCATCACAACATTTATAAAGTATAGGATCTCTAATTGATTTTTATAGTATAATTTAATATTCTTTGTCAAAGTTTAGTTTTCTATTTAATCGTACAAATATAAGATAAGTTAATATTTTCATATTTATTTAAGAAAAATTATTCCTATTTTCTGCATTGCACGATATAAATATTTCATATGTTACGTAAAAAATAATGAACTCTAGCATCCAGCTAAATGGGTGTTACATTATGTAAAATTTCTAATACTTAACCTTTTAAACATGAATTTCTTGAGCATATTAAAATCCTTAGCATTGTCACCTACAGGAACACTTGATCTAATATTTATACTATAATTCTAGTCCATACCCCTTATAAATATTTAAATCTCTGCTTATATTAAATTGTTATGATATATTGGGTATTACATGTACAGTATCCTTTGGCCATGTTTGGTGCGTCATATTGGATAGAATTATAAGGTTAGGATTGGATTGGATTGGATAAAGTTAAATCTTATCGTATGTTGTAGCATTCGACTGGACTAAATTGAAGATAAATTACATATATTAATTTTTTAAAAATAATTATCAAAAATTAAAATTTGAAAGAAAAATCTTATGTCCATCGTTGTTGCCATAGAAATGTTGGATTTTTAACTCGTCATTGTCGTGAGAGAGTGGAGGGAGGAAGGTGGCTGTTCGTGATGGTGTGGGTATCGTCTCTGTTTGTAAGGGGCTGACCTCGTCACCACTGTGAGAGGCAGGTGTGAGTTCGGCATCGTTAGAGTGGGTACGGCATCATTGGAGAGGGTTCACCATCACCAATGTGGAGAGGTTGAGCCTTGCCCAGATGTGCAAGGTCTATGTAGAAGAGATGATATATTCTTATCCCAAGTTCGTACTATTAATCCCACCAATTTTTGTGAGTTTAGTTATCCCATGTCTTCGGGATTATTTTCCAGTCAATGGATATACTATCCGATCAACATTGACAGCCATACACGGGTTTAGGAGTATTTATCCTAATCCTGGTCCCAATCCAGGATAACAAGCAGTGCCTTATAGAAAAAAGAAAAGGAATATTTTTCTAATCCCGTGACAATACACAATTTTTAATATTATTTTTTCTCATTCTAAATGTCTTTTTTTTATTTTCAAGAAAATTTTTTTTTATATTTTCATTCTCAAAATAAATAAACTTACTCTTTCGAAAAAAATAATAATAATAAAGCACCATAAAATCTAGTTTAGTAGTGCCCAGAGACAAGTATATGTCAGAGTCAAGAATGTTCCTGTCAAGTACATGGGGTGATGCATTTTAATATAACAAAGTACTTTTTTTATATTATTATGATATGAAGTACTATTATAATAATACAAAAACCATAGTGTAACGGGATAATAACTTTCCTTATTCTTCTAAATAAAGAATAAAATCAACATCTTTTTTTTTTTACATATTTATTTTTATCATAGTTTTTCTTTTCCCTTTTTTTTCCCTACTTATCAAACTGAGTATTAACGTTGATGCATTAAATAGATATTACAAATTAGTGAAAGATTAACTAGAGTCTCAAATCTTTTTTTTTTTTCTTTTTTTGTTATCATAGTACAAATGTACATGATTTAAAAATATATATATCAGCCGGACGATTATGAAATAAAAATAATTAATGTTATCTTTTTTTTTTTTTTTTGTGTTTAGAGCCACCATTTTTAAGTCCCTTTCTCTCTCTCTTCTTTTTTATTTTTATTTTTAATTTTTTGCTAAGTTGCTACTTTTGATTTTATGATTGACGCATTTTAATGGTTATATATAGAATAACTCTATTTGTAAACATATCCTTTCATTCTTTCTTGTTTTTTAATTTTTTTTTCTTATTAAAATAGTATACATGTGAAAAGGTTGTTAGTGAATATGCTTTAGAATAACAGATTAGTATAAAAATGCGATCTTTCAAAATACTGCTTTTAGAATAACAGGAAATCTTTGCTAAGAATAATAGATAATTACATGATTTGTTGTGGTATATGTGTGCATCCATGACAGTACAGCCCGAGTGTCATTGAAATGGTCTTACACCGTCTAGGAAATTGGAATTCGCAGAATTAAATGATATAAGAAAAACAACCAAAGAAAAAAAGAAAAAGAAAAAGAAGCAGAAGAAGAAGAAGAAGAAGAAATTGTTGACACTAGAATCTGAATGAAGTGGATTTTTTGCTTCAGAAATCCATTAATCACTATCTTAAGCTAAGTATTAATTAATTGATCGAGACAACAGGGGGGAATTATATATTATCATAACAATTCAGTCATTAGTGTATTATATGTTTTCATTTTCATATTATATATACACAACAACATATTAATCTCAACTTTTGAGTGTTAATTTTTATGATATATGAATTGTTATTTTTTTTATTGATAAGTATTTAAAATATAAAAAGGGGTTCCTACGTGATATCCCTCTTATTTTTATAACGTGATTTGTATTATATTATACTAATCAAATATTTTTCAATAATACTTATCATTTAGACTAATATTTAAATAATATCATATTATAACAAGATTTGAGATTGAAAATCATGTAAATTAATTAATTTACAATATTATAAATTTTTAAATAAAAAGTTACAAATAACGCATATTATATGCTGCCACATTCAAGACATTTTAATATACATATTATATACAAATATACATATATATATATATATCATGGGGTATTGTTACAATCCAGCGCCCAATTTTTGGAGAGGGAGAAAATTATTTTGTCGGTTGACCGTCAATTTTCACCTCTATGTTACGGTGGATCTAAGGGACACTTAAATATTAGCTAACCAGCATCAGTTGTGTATCCAGTTAATTACAACTGAATTTGACATTTTTTAAATGACGCAAAGGCCATTGTTTAACGTAAAGAGGTTTAGAAAAATATTGATGAAGAAATAAATAGAACAGAACACCATCAAGTAATTCAAATGTATTTCTTGCAATCTGTCCTGTGAGAAGAAATACATGTTGTCTCCATCACATATACCCGTTTATGTTAGCCGACTGGGTGGGTTTTTGCAAAGTTGGTTTGGAGTTTTCCTATTAACTCATTTAGAAATACATAGTATAAAAATAATCTAAAAAATAGAAAAAGTTTCATATAAAAGGATATATATATGTTCATATACATTATTCATATAAAATTAGACAAATTTTGTTTTATTGAGATTCAAATATATATATATTATTTATTATATTAAAATATAACTATAATTTTAAAAAGGTATTATACCTAAATGAGGTAAGCAATATAGTCGGCGACCCCCGATCCTGTTCCCACCACAAACCCGACACATGTTCTAAAAACCCACACTCTATTTAAGTCTGATCTTTACGGGTAAATAGATTAGCATGTAAAATTATCATCCTTGCCTTCTCCGTTTCCGCCCAATTGCCATACTGTATGCTACCTTGCTTGCTACGTTGAAGAAGCTAAACCGAACAAAAAAAAAAAAAAGTCATGGGAAGTAATTGTGAAAGGCTTGTGAAATACTGAACAAAAAAAAGGATGCACACAAACTTGGGCTTGTGACAAAAATGTCTTTACACCCTTATCAAGGGTCATTCTTTCCACAAAATCAGAGCACCCCGGGTTTTTTTTTTCTTTTTTCTAAGTGAAATTGGTTTGTCATTACTTTAAAGTCCTTGTATCAACAAAATTTTTCAAACACTATGCTATTGCTATAACATTGCTCTTTATAAGCCCACAATAGCCCTGGTTAAACTCGCTCCTTCAACCCTAACAAAGAAAAAAAAAATTTAACAAAAACAATGCAGATGAAATATAACCTATAACAATCATGTGATATTAATTTAAATTCTTAATGTTATAAAACTGTTAAGTGTCAGTTTTCCATCCATTTATTGAAGGTATTTGCGAAAGGACATTAGTGAAATCACAAATAGAATTATATGTAGACGTTTTTGAATGCCATGGATCAAACTGGGCTTTACTCCTAAATTCTGGATGAAAATAAGATAAATCCATTCATAAATTTACTGATAATTGAAGTAGGCATTAAATATATGCCTGAAAATCTCCAAGATTGGAAGGGACAAATGACAATCCCACCACCACTACCATATATATCCTAGGTCAAGTGCGCAGGCTAGATCATTTTATAATTAATTGAGGAGATAACTGGATGGCCGAGGCCTACTTCATGGAAGAAGATACTATAAAAAATAACAACTAGTTCATATTTTAATCTAATATCAAGGATTTCAAATAAAATATTGTGTGTGTGCGTGTGTGTATAGAGAGAGAGAGAGAGAGAGAGAGAGAGAGAGAGCTATATTTCTTTTCCATGTTGTTGCTGAGGATCATGTCGTGCAGGACTCAAATTCTTCGTATGCGTCCGAAAATTATTACCCCACATGTAACAAAAGAAATTTAAAAAAATGGAAAATTAATAGCTTTAACATCAAACTTCAGAATATGGCTAACTGTTATTGCCTCATTATTGACAGCTAAACGAACGAACTGCGTGCATCATCAAGTGAGCAAGATGACAAAATAGAAGAATGAAATGAAGGAACCAATAGAAATAATATATAGAGAACGCGTTTTAGATCTTTTTTTATTTTTTATTTTTATTTTTTTTTTTTTGCGAGTTCTTTTTTGGGTTTTTTTTATTTTTTATTTTTTTCACACGAAACGTCTGCTATGAATGATCTATCATTACTAGAGACTAGTTGAATAGCACACCTGAAGCGCAAAATAGGTAAATAAAGTATAAAAAAAAAAAAAAAAATCACCTATCCAATGTTGTAAGCGCAGCGTGATAGCCGGAGACTCATCATCATAGACACTGTAAAAATACCATTCACTCTTTTATATGTAGAGCTATACATATACATCGATATTATCACTTGGAAAATAGTAGGTTTTATCAAAGATCAAATTTGATGGCTACCAAACTTTGTTGATGGCTAACAAACTTAGGAGCTTACCTATAAATTTAGCTCTCCTTCCCCTAATTTAGCATCCCATTCTCTAGAATTAGAGAGTCAATTTTGAAGAGAGAAATTTTCTATGGTAGTTTTCTCCTATATTCAAGAGAGATATTGAGTTATTTTCTCCTTATAAAATAGAGAGAGGTTGTAACTCATAAAATTTCATAGTGAGAATTTTCTATTCTTACCCCTTTTTTTTTCCCCTGATTTGTTTAAGGGTTGTTCACGTAAAATTGATGTGTTCATTTTATCTTCATTTTCAATTTCCTATATCTAGTTGTCGTATATGAGAACAATAAGTGGTATCAAAGCCATTAGTTCTGTACAAGTTCACTGTACTATTCACGTATATGGGTGGTGAAATCTCTTGAAATTCCAAGTATGTTCAGTGGATGCAGTTTTGACTGATATTTCACTTTAAAAACGATTTCTTAATATTGTCATTACAACACAAGCCATAGTGAAACAATGTTAATTATAGTGAACGAGATGGTGGCAAAATCGAGATAGAAAGATTCAACGAAAGCAATTTCACATTGTGGAAAATGAAAATGCAAGCAATTTTGTGAAAGGATAATTGCTCGATGGCCATTGATGAAAGATTGGTAGATATCATGAGTGAAAAATGGAATGATATGGACGATAATGCTATTTTACATTCAGCACTAGCAAACAGGGTCTCATCAAGTATTGCTGAAAAGAAGACTGTGAAAGAAATTTGGGACACTCTGACAAAATTATATGAGGCCAAATCATTAATAACAAGATTTTCTTGATGAGAAAGCTTTACACTATTCAAATGGCAAAATCCTCGTTGGTAACCAACCACATTAACACCTTAAATACTCTATTTACTCAGCTTACATCGTTAGGTTATAAAATAGAGGAAGTTGAACGAGCAAAGCTTCTATTCCAAAGTCTACCTGACTCGTATGATCAACTCATCATTAACTTTACTAATAATATTCTCATAGATTATCTTGTCTTCAACGATGTTGCAGTCATGGTTCTTGAAGAACAAAGTCAACACAAGAACAAGGAAGGCAGGTTGGCAAGCTCACAATAGGTAGAAGTCTAATAGATGACGATAGGGAGATCAATGGAGCATGGCCTCAGTGGGAGCTAGAATCATGGTAGATCTAATTTTAGGAGTAAGAAGAAGAACATTACTAGCCATAATTGTGGCAAGAGAGGGCATGTCAAGAAGGATTGTTGGAATAAGAAGAGTAGTAAGAAGAATTCTCAAGGAAATGTAACAAATACTTCGGATAGTGGTGATGTATTATTCAACGAGGTAACAACAGTTGCTGAAGGCAGGCAGAAGCTCATTGACACATGGATAATGGACTCCGGGGCTACATGGCACATGACATCTCAAAGAAAATGGTTCGGTCAATATGAACATATTTCAAGATGATCTATATATATAGGAAATGATCATGCCTTGGAGATCACTAGGATCGGTACCATTAAGTTGAAGATGTATGATGGTTCATTATGAACTATCCAAGAAGTACGACATGTGAATGGCTTGAAAAAGAATCTATTATCTTTAAGACAATCAGATGACATTAGGTGTAAGACTCATATAGAGAATGTAATCATGAAGATTGTCAAAGGTGCACTAGTGGTAATGAAGGTAGAAAAAATTGTTGCAAATCTATACATGCTTTTGGAAGAAACACACAAGGATGTAGAAGAATCAATGGTGTTAGGGCATAGGAAGCTCAGCCATATGTCAAAACGAGGCTTAAAGATTCTTGCTAAACAAAAGCTATTGTCTAGGCTTACAAAGGTAGCTCTACCCTTTTGTGAGCATTATGTTACAAGAAAACAGCACAGATTGAAGTTTAGGATGTCAACAAATAAGAGCAAAGGTATCCTAGACTTAATCCATGCTGATCTTCGACAAGCCCTAGTTGTATCACTAGGAGGAGCTAGATACTTTGAATCGTTTATTGATGATTTCTCTAAGAGATGTTGTGTGTATCCAATCAGGAGGAAACAACATGTTTTTCTAGTTTTCAAAGTCTTCAAAGAACGAATAGAACTTGAATATGAGAAGAAGTTCAAGTGTCTGAGGACTAACAATGGAGGAGAATACACTAACGAAGAATTTGATACATTTTGTCAATAAGAGGGCATTAAAAGGCAATTCACAGTAGCATACACTTCTTAATATAATGGAGTGGTAGAGTGGATATAGAAAACCTTATTAGAAAAGACGAGAGCAATGTTGAGGATTGTAGGTTTAGGAAGTCATTTTGGGTAGAAGCAGTCAAAACTGCTTGTTATGTGATTAATTGGTCTACATCAATAGTGATTGATCTGAAGAATCCGATAGAGGTATGGACTGGTAAGCCAACCAATTATTCGCATTTGTATACATTGGGAAATCCTGTGTACGTTATGTACAATGATCAAGAAAGATTAAAGTTAGATCTAAAATCCAGAAAGTGTATCTTCTTGGAGTATGCTGATGGTGTAAAAGGGTATTATTTGTGAGATCCCATCAACAAAGATATTATATTTATAGAAAAATAAACTGCAAGCAAAGAGAGACAAAGGCACAGTAATACAAAATTTAGAGATCACTGCAGTTCAGGTGGAAGATAAGCCAGACGGAGATTCAGTTTCTTCTAAAACAACACTAGAGCACAAAGACTAAGAACTAGTTAAGTCCAAGGTTTTTGAAGTTCGTTGGTTAACTCAAGAAAGAAGATTGCCAGTTTGGTACTCAAATTATGTTACTGAGAGCAATGTTGCATATTGTCTATTAATAGAGGATGGAGAGCCATCAACTTTTCACAATGCCAGAAGAATTAGAAGTCTTACACAAGAACAGGACTTCGGATCTTGTTTCACTACCACAAGGAAGGAAGGGGATTAGCAACAATTAGGTCTACAAGATCAAGCATGATATAAGTAACCAAGTGGAGTGGTATCATGCAAGATTGGTGGTAAAGGGATATGCTTAGAAAGAAAATACTGACTTCAATGAGATATTTTCCCCAATGATTTGACTCATGACAGTCTGAGTAGTTTTGGCAATTTGTGTTATGTTGACCTACATCTAGAGCAGTTAGATGTGAAAACTACTTTTCTTCATGGTGATCTTGAAAAAGAGATTTATATGCTCCAACCAGAAGGATTTGTAGAAAAAGGCAAAGAGAACTTGGTTTGCAATATGAACAAATCTTTGTACGATCTTAAATAGGCACCGAGGTGTTAGTAAAAGAGATTTGATTCCTATATCATGAGCCTTGGGTACAATAGACTTAGTGCAAACCCTTGTGCGTATTTCAAGAGGTTTGGTGATGAAGACTACATCATTTTACTGTTGTATGCGAATGACATGTTGATACTAGGCCCCAACAAAGATCGAGTCCAAGAATTGAAGGCACAATTGGCTAGGGAGTTTGATATAAAGGACTTGGGATCAGCAAACAAGATTTGAGGGATACAAATTTATCAAGACCAAAATAACAAAAAGATTTGGCTTTCGCAAAAAAGTTATCTAAGGAAAGTCTTAAAATGCTTCAACATGCAAGACTGTAAACCAATTTCTACCCCTCTGCTTATTATTTTTAAGTTATCCTCCAAGATGAGTCCTAGCAATGAAGCAAAGAGGATGGATATGTCTCGAGTATACTATGCATCAATAGTGGAAAGCTTAATGTTTACTATGATTTGTACTAGATCAGACATTGCACAAGCAGTAAGAACGGTCAGTCGATACATGGTGAATCCTAGATATGAGCATTGAAATTATGTTAATAGGATCCTAAGATATATAAAGGGTACCTTAGATATTGCATTATGTTATGGAGGATCAAAGTTTATTGTTAGCAGTTATGTGAATTCAGATTTTGCAGGTAATCTAGATAGAAGAAATTCCACTACTAGTTATGTGTTTACTCTTACAAGAGGAGCTGTAAGCTGGGTTTCTAAATTGTAGACAATTATGGCTTTGTCTATGAAAGAAGCAAAATACATGGTGGCTACACAAGCTTGTAAGGAGGTAATTTGGATTTAAAGGTTATTAAAGGAGCTTGGGCATAAACAAGAGAAGATTCCCTTGTATTGTAACAGTCAGAATGCCTTGCGCATTGCAAGGAATCCAGCCTTTATTCCAAGACAAAACACATAGGAGTTCAATTTTACTTTGCTCGAGAAGTGGTGGAAGAAGGAAGTGTGGATATGCAGAAGATTCACACCAAGGACAACCTAGCAGACGTTTTAACGAAGCTGATTAACACTAACAAGTTCAAGTGCTGTAGATCCTCCAGTGGCTTAATAGAAACATAAATAGCATAGAATGACAAGATAGAAAAGATTTATAGAGATGTGATTAATTCTCAATCAAATCTTTAAGTAGAAGAAATGTTAAATACCAAACTTGATGGCTACCAAACATTGTTGATGACTACCAAACTTAGGAGATTGCCTATAAATTGAGCTCCCCCTCCCTTCATTTAGCATCTCATTCTCTAGAGTTAAAGAATCAATTTTGAAGAGAGAAATTTTATGAGGTAGTTGTCTCCTATACTCAGGAGAGATATTGAGTTGTTTTCTTTTTGTAAATAAAGAGAGGTTATAACTCATAAAATTTCATAGTGAGATTCTTCTATTTTTATTCGTGATTTTTTTCCTTGATTTGTTGAAGGGTTTGCTACTTAAAATTGTAATGTTCATTTTATCTTCATTTTTATTTTCCTATCTCTGGTTGCCACACCTGGGACCAACAGCTTTCTCTTTTTAAAATTTTAAATCAATAAAAAAATTCAAGAAAGAAAACCGGGCAATTTTATTTTTCTCATACATTATTCGGACTGCAAAATTAGTCACCGATTTAATCAATCAAAATAGCACTAGCAATATTTCCTCGATAATATAAACCACCGAATCTGGTTATTGGGCAAGAACTTCCCAGTTTATGGCCGGTTTATCTCCCTTTAGATGTATGCTGCGAAAATATTATCAGAAGGGATCTTACCTTCATTTCTTGCTTGCCATGGGATGGGATTCTGTTGACTGCTTTTTAGAGTCGTAAAATAATCAAGCAAGATTTTCGCAGTTTCTTTTCTTCTGTAACAAATTAATTATGGAAAATTTCAGTAGTATAACCTTCTGGTTTCATTGCTGATAGAAATTATTGTTTTAGCTATTAAATTAGTTTTCAAAGATCTGATTTATAATTAGGAATAATTTGAAATATCAAACTGTAAATTTTTAATATATTCACTCATAAATCAAATCATTTAAAATTTAAATTGACAATTAAAAATCAAATTTCACCTATTGTGAATCATAAGAGTGTTAAAGGGTAAATAAACTTGAATCCTATATCAAAATAACAATAATAGACATATAAAAGTATTGAGTCATTCTACTTAAAAGATTAACCTTTTAAAATAAAAACTCAATCTCTTGATAATCTTAAATTCCACTTCTCTATAATCTTCACATGGTATTAAAGCCCATCCATCTAATACAAAATTGATTCTGAAAAGAGTACCATTTTATAAAGTTGTTAAGAGTAAAGAAACTTAAGCCTCGTATCGTAAAAATATAATAATGATTACTTTTTAATATGAAAGCTTAATCATTTAATAATTTTAAATTCCATTACTTTACTCTAATCTTTACAAATAGATCTTAATGCTGTAGAAATTCTCTTATTTGTCTTACAATTTCCCTTTTTTTAATTTACATGCATAGAAAATTCATGTTATAAATATGCATATAAGTTTAATCCCTATTCAAATTTATAAATCAATCTTACGTACACCCCTAATAAATTTTAGGATCATTCTCACTTTAATTCTTGAACTTCCAGATCTCCTCGTTTGTCCTTAAATTTTAATTTTGTCATGTTCAAGGTTCTTCTATTAGAATTTCATAAAAAAAAAAAAAAGACAGAAAAAAGGAATTAATTTCTTTTAATTACCACTTTAGTTAGGTTTTTTTTTTCCAACACAAAAGGAAAAGGACAAAATAATTGTGTTTAACCCTCTCTTTTTCTTTCTATTTTTAACAAAAATTAAGACAATGAAAGTCAAGTATGACTTACTCAAAATTCAGAGAGTAAAGTTGAATTTTTTAAAAATTTTGATAACATAAAAACAATGATCTTAAAACCCAGGTAAAGTTAGTAATGTTACTATTATTAGAATATTTAAAATTACCAATCTGCTAAGAATAATGTAGTAGATTATGATGAAAGCTCTTAAAATAAAAAGAATCACAGTTAAGGTCCACCCAAAGGCGGAGTTTCTAAGAAACAGAAAATGTAAAAAAATCATTTTTTATTATAGGATTACAAACATAACTTAACAGTAATTTTATATTTAATCACACACCAAACTTAAAAAAAAAAAAATTTGTAGAGTATGTAAAATTTGTAATTCGTTTATTTCAAAAGTAGGGTTAGGCATTTAATTGTGATCCATTGCGGTTTTCCTTGTTTTTAGGCCTTAGTGCCTATGTTAGAACTCAAACGAGGATAAATAATTCTAACATTTAATGGATTACCGTTGCGTGTGTTTGGAGTCAAAACGTGCACGTGGAGAGAGAGAGAGAGAGAGAGAGACCCTGATTGATAATAGCTTATCCGATTAAAAGTCCCCACCACAAGTACCCGAAAATCCAAAGCAAATGAATAAAAAATATATGGGAATGGAACTCGTGCTCCTTTGCATACGTATGAGGACGAAAATTCGCAAGAAATATATATACATATATGTATATTTTGGTCATCTTTATTATTTTCTAATGAATAAAATATACAAAAATAAGATCAGGGGCAACCAACTTAATCTCATTCTTATATGTCTCCAATTTTGTGTTCGACCCAATTGACAACACCAATTCCAAACTCAAGCATTACTCCTAACACAATCCAAAATAAAACAAATACTAAAAGGAACCACAATAAAAATAAAATAAAAATAAAAAAGATAAAACAGTTATAGAAATATGATTTTTCTTACATTACATACCATATCAATTTTTTTTTTCTTTCTCTTCATAAACCTATACAAATAAACTCACACCCTTAAATAGTCAATTCATAAACAATACCACTAGTAAACTAAACAAATCTGCCTCTCTCTCTCCTTTTTTTTTTTTTTTTTTTGGAAGATCAATATCTCAGTAACTCCAAAAGCCATCAAAGTCCAGTGGTCCAGCTTGGCTCCTGCCCATCTCAAGATTTGCCATGACAGAGGTGATTTCATTTGTTGGCGTTTCTTGCGAAACATTTCCAATCTCTGTCTCTGCCTTGAAACTATGCCTTAATGTTGAGCCATTGTTCTCAAACAAGGCTCTGAAGAAGGACTGGTCCTGGCCCAAAACCTGGCTCGGGAACTGCATGTTTGACGATGAAACTGGCACAGATTGTGGTGGAAAAAGAGGATTTAGAATTGGGATATTTCTTGGGACACCAAAAACGTTATTATTGTTGTTGTTGTTGTCAAGAAGAAGCATTTCTTGTTGTTGGTTCCTCAGAACATCCAGGGGGTTGGAGAAGCAGGGCACGTTGGGTGATTCTGTAATGTTTTTGTGTTTGTTGTGGAAAGGTGGTGAAGTGTCCATCAAAGGAGGCAAGGCGAACGACCCCGTCTCGGTTCTGAAACCGCCCAATCGGGTTAACCCGGTTATCGGGATTTTCTTCCCACCAGAGCTCTTCTGGAACACCCTGCAAATCACCCACTCGTTCTGCAACCAAAATTAAAAAAATAAATAAATTAGCAAATTTTACTTTGGGATCATTCCTATAGACGAAGAAATATTGTAACGAAAAAAGGAAGAAACTTGTTGTGGTTGCAAATGTAAACTTATAGTAGTTTTATCCCTGATTCTGATTATGTTAAAAAGGGTGTAAAGTTCGAATTTCTCGTTTATAAGTTCAAAAAAAAAAGAAAAAATCCTTGCCTTGGCGGTTTTGGGGAGATTATGGATGGAGAATTTGCCTTCGAGTCTGTACTCATGCATGACCCAGTTGGATTTTTCGCCTTTCGGGGCTCTTCCTTTGTAGAAAACCAAGGTTTTCTTCATGCCAACAAGGGATTTTCCCCTGTAAATCTCCTTGTCTTTCCCTGTGGCTTTCCAATACCCTGATTCTGTTGCTCTGTTTGTCCTCAACCCAGTTGGGTATTTCCTGTCCCTAACACAGAAAAAATACCACTCTTTCTCCCCCATTTTCGCCTTCCCTAAAACACAACCAAAATTAAAATAAAATAAAATTACAAATGAAAAGTCCCATAAACTCAATAGAATTTTATAGGGATAAAAAGTAGAGAGGGGGAGGAAACAGGCAAACAAACTTACAAGGCAAATCCCATGGCTCAGACTTGTTCAAATCGACCTCTCCAATGGCTCTACAAGCAAAGTTTGTATCAACAACTTTCTTGTACAAGTAGTGAGAAATAAGCTCTTCATCGGTCGGATGGAATCGGAAACCTGGAGGCAAATCTAACCGCTCATCTTCCTTAACTTGTCCAAGACCGTTTTCCATTATTGACAACAACAAAAAAACCTAAAAAGAAAAGAAAAAAAAAATTCTTTTGTTTTTCCTTTTTCTAAAAATCCCAGATTCAGAAGCAACAAGAAGCTCCAAAAACAAGCTTGTATGCCAATATCAAGACCCCTTATGTGCGCTGTGTGTGTGTATAAATATATTACACTTATATATGTTATATATAACACCTGTAATACTTTGAATGTGTATTAACAATGAAAGGTTGAAAAGAAAACGGTTTCAATCCTTGGGTTGGAGACACTTTGCAGAGGAAAACAAAACCCAGAAAGATTCAAACGAAAGGAGAAAAGTGTGTTACAAAGGAACAAAAGAAAAGCTCAAGGAAACGCCAAGGGAAAGTTAGGGATAGAGAGGAATAGAAAGGAAGCCACATATGGGAACTAAAAAGAAAAAATAAAATGTTATAAACACAAACTAGAAAGACAGAGATGTTAAGGAAAACAAGAAAGCACTAGGAGAGAAACCGAAGCCCCTATATACTGGAGAGCAAAAAGAAACGTGGGATGTAAGGCAACTTGGGTAGGTTGTTTTGGTTTTGAGCCTTTTTTTTTTTTTTTTTTTTTTTGGTTTTAAACTTTTTTTTATTTTTTTGGTGTGTGACAAATTCCACCCTCTTGAAATTTGACCAAGGACAACCCCAACCCCTACATTATAATACGGTGCCACATTGTAAATTTTTTGGATAAATTATCTCCAATTTTAATAATTTTTATTTTGAATTGTCAACAAAATATTATTAATAGGTTTAAATTATAATTTTAGAAGATATTATAAGCTGTCAAAGAATCATCACGAAGATAAGAGGCTCTGTGGGGCTTTTTGATGTTACTTGATTAGCTGTTTGATCTGTATATTTGGGAATTATCCCAACATGCATTTTATATATATGTATATATATTTATCCTATTCAGTCTCAAGCAGCATATATGAAGTTTAGGAATAAACCATTTCTATGATGTGATTAAAAAATTGGGGTTTGGCTTTTTTTCTTTGAAGAATTCTTCTTTTAAAGTACCGCCACCAATGAATGGTAAACAGCTCACATACATGTATGTGAATGCATAGAAAGATAGCATAAGCTTTACCATCTAGCTTTCAAAAATTAGTTAAGCTTGCACATCCAAATTTACACTTATGCCCTTTTGTGGCAAAAGTGATGTTACCAAAAGACCCTCCTTTCCAATTTTTTTTTTTTTTTGGGTTAAATAGTGAAAGAGATAGGGCGATATATGAAAAGAGTTTGAAACTGACAGAGGTTTACCAATGCTATTTGGCCATGAAAGCTACATTTGCATTTTTCAATACATTGCATTTACACACTAAGTAAAGCAAGAAGGCATAATCAAGTAAGAAGTCCACCACTTAAGTGTTACTGTTTAAGTACAGTCTTGAAGTAAGATCGTGAGGCTGTGAATTTGAATGAAATATGCATTTAAATTCTTTGAGAGAGAGAGAGAGAGAGAGAGAGAGAGAGAGAGAGAATAAAAACTCTCCTTATAGACTCCAAAAGTTGGACCAAAAAATATATCAACCAAAGAAATGCATATCTAAATTAGGCCGATTATCTCAATGGAAAAAGACACATGCATAGTGAATTACAAAATAGAAGATAACAAATATTTGAAGACATACTAGTTGCTGCAGGCTTATGTCTAGTGATAAATCCATACTTGTAATTCCAATTACGAGGTCTAGTGTATGAATCTCAACTCCATTTTTCAAAAGCATTTTTAATTTAGTGTTAAGTTTTTGAAATCTTCATGTCATGTAAAACTTGACAAGATTTCATGCTTGGAAATATCTAATTTTTTTGATCATCAAAGGTAATAATAAGACAAGTTTTGGTATGTCATTCTATAAATTTTCAACATATAGCGAAAGATTAAGATGCATGTGCAAAATAAATTTTCAATATGAAGGGGTTAGGTGAGAGAAAAAGCTTAAGCCAATTAGAAGAATTGGTTCATTATATCCATCTAAGCTAATTTGTCTAAGCTAAAATGTTTGAATTAGTAAATCTTAAATTGTACATGTATCCTTTTTCTGTACTACATTAATGTTTTATTTGTTTCATATATATATATAGTATATTCACATTTTGACCTTAACCATAAAAACCATGTGGTGGTTCATCTTTGACAATTATAGGAATTTTTTTCCCCTCTTATTTAATGGTTTTTTTTTTTAATCTCTGACGTGTGCCTAAGCAAAATCTGATGCTATTTCATAGTCTTGAAACCATTATACATATATTGAGGTATATCTATATAGTTGACTTAAAAATTTCGAAAATAGTTTATACATTCACTTCCCACAATCATAGACTTATTCCAAATCTTTACCTATAGTGCAATAACTTCATAACTAATTGTTAAATGGTTCATTGCAATTTGAACTGCCAATTCTATTAAAGATTAATCTTTCATTATATCCTAAGTATCGTTTTCATTTTAAAAATGTTAAGTTTTTATTTTTTATTTATCTTTTTTGCTTAATGCAAAGAACTCCACTAGGTATATAAAACATAGTTTCTATTTGATGTCAAACATTGAATTAAATGACATGGAAAAACTTGTAAAACGCAAATAAGTTTTTGGTTTCATAATTCTAATGAAAACCAATCTGATTTAAAGTGTTTTAATGCCTTATCAACATCTTAGCCATCCCCATCAACAATTTTTTTTTTTCAATTTTCGTTAACCGGATATGAAAATTATGTTTATTTACATATCACAACCAGCCAAATACTCCAAGCCCCAGACCAATACCAGCCAAATTATTATCATGTTATTTTCCAACTTGTCTACCTAAAACAAGATATACAATTAAAAATCTAGCTCAAAATTCAAATTATTTGAACAATAATTTGCATGACATGATTTTCTTTTATTGATACCAAATGAAAGTATAGTACGAATTGAAAGATTAAAAACTTCATGTAATAGAATTGAAAAAGGGACGTTTGGTTCAATAATTTGTCCCAAAAGGGACTTTTGAAAATGAAACTAAATATATATCTATATATATATGTATATATGCAGAGGTATATTGGTAAATTGACACTGCTCAAGGTCAGTGCATGTTGACGGGAATATTATATTCGACTGTGAAATGCACTGCAATTTAATGCCCTTAAAAGGAAACTTTTATGGACTCGACACGTGTCATCCAGCTCCTGAATCTTGCTTTTGCAATTTCAACCGTCTCCGTAATCTCACAACTAGAAATCAGACCAGCCTGGGTTTTGGAGCAATAGTCAACGTCCATATCTGCCACGTCAGCGTACAAAGCCCATTTGATAGTGCCGTCATACCTGATCACAGCCCATTGAACGTTGGTCCACGTGGCAGCCAGCCATTGAGCCTCGTTAACACGACGCTTTAATCTATGGTTAGGACTTAACCGGCGTTGTGCGGGCCCTGTTTCTTCTGTTCCGACATGTGGAATGGATGCTCCCGACACGTGGCAATACGTGGTTGGTGAAAAAGCACCCAAAAAATAATAATAATAATAATAAAAGGCGGTGGAAGATATTAAAGATGAATTAGGCAAGGGTCAGCTTTTGATTGAGAACCAACCAAAGAGATTTTGGCTTTGGCCTTTTTTATATTAAACCAATTGAAGATCTTGAAGCTAAATATCATGAGCACTTTTTGTTTGTTATTTTGGAAGAAATGACACTTTGTCCCATTTGACCAGTTTAATGGCCTGCCTAACTTGGGATGTGATTTGTGGCTTGGCCAATTAAAGTTCACCCAAAACTTAAAAATAAAAATAAATAATAAATTCAAAGTTTTGTGGTTATTGTGTTTGTACGTGGCTCATTTCATATCTCAATGCCTTTAAGCGTCTAGATTTGTGGTTGACTGTTTGCCACCTTTTGTTGATTGTTAAAATCTTTCGGAATTTGACGATTCAAGCAGATGTCTCATTGTCTCTTTAAGATCAAGACCGCACGGGTTCAAGTTAGGAAAGCTTTTTAAAAACTTTACATGACAAGATCAAATGTGGTACATTAGATTAGGACCATGTAACATGAATTTCATTACTAATATTCCAAGAAAACCAAACAGATTCAGTTTACTCCATTTATATTTGGCTTTTTTTTTTTTGGCGCACAATATTATACACTTTTCATAACATTATATCAAAATAATAATAAACTTTCTATGGTTGTGTATCATTATTGATTGTGTGTTTTTGAATGTTTAGACATAGATAATTAACAGTTTCTGATACATTTTTTTACGTTTAAAAGTATTGTATCAATAAGATATTGTTTTCATGTATATCTTGATCTTGAATTCTAACCAAAAAAACAAAAAAAAAGAGTATTAATAAAAACAATATGTTAGAAGTTGAATTTCTTCTCCATTGTCAAATCATTGGGGTGTTATGATATTTATAAGTATATTAAGCACCTTTTCCCCTTGAACTAACCTTTGATGATAAATTCAATTTAAGCTCATTTATTATGGTATCAAAATTAGACATTTTTTTAGCAATGTTAGGTTTTGACGCCGACCCGTTTATATGATAAATTGCACGTGAGGGAGTGTTTGAAGTTGAATTTATCCTATATTACCAAATTACTAAATTGTTGTATGTAAATTAAACACCACCTGCTTGAACCAGCTTTTGGAAGTTCTCTATTTATCACAACGAACGGTGCTCTTTAGCACTTCTAAGCAGTTGGGGCAGGGGCTGCTGCTTACAAAAAAACAATCCAAATTGTCCAAAACACATGCTGACAAACACCACCCCCACCCAACAAAAAAAAAAAAAAAAAAAGGACATACGAAAAGATAGTATCACTAAGAAGATCCATTAATCTAATTTGGCACATTTTAATAATGTAATTTAATAAATAACAAATCGATGAAGAATCTGATATAGGGGTAAGCAACAACATTAAGGACTTGTTTGCTGGCAAAAGGAGAAGAATGCGCACGTCAGGTTTTCCAGCAGTTTCCACAATAATAATAAATATTAAAAATCATTCCAATATTTAACATTATCAAGATACACTACAACAATATAGTTTTTTAGCCAAAAAGTGCAAAATCATTGCTAAAAATCATGTCATCATTAAAAAGTCATCACGATAACTCTGCTATTAAAAGTTCATTAATAATGACATTTTTGCCATTGCTAATGCTGAGCTCTTTAGCTACCACACGTATAAAAGTAATTTTCACTTTAAAATCATCACTAATCAACTAGGTGATATCAGTAAATAGTTTAAGTAACATCTTTTAAAAATGTTATCGCTAAAATTTGTTTAAAAAAATAATTTTTAATATTTTGAATTGAACAATTAAATGTCATTGCTAAAAGTGAATTTTTTGAAAAAAAAAAAAAACTTTTTTGAAAAGGACAATTATAGAAGGAGAAGGAGGAGGAGGAGGAGGAGGATGAAGGGGGTAGTGGCAGTGGAGGAGGCCTTGGAAATAGAAGAAGATGGAAAATAAAGGGGTGGTTGTGATGGAGGAGGTTGGTGGAAGAAAAAGGAAGACAAGGAAAAAAAAAATTGAGGGGGTGGTGGCGGTGGATGGCGGAGTTTCGGTAGTGGTATAGATCGAAGCCCCAGATGGTACTACCTTCTATAGCTTATTGCAATTATAGAACGTAGCAGATATACGTATTTCGTATTCTTTTTCATGGCAGTTCGAAGACACGAGAGATAAGGAAAACTAAAATGCCTCTCAAACCATTCGGTATATGAATTAAAGTTTAAAAAAAAAAAAAAAAAAGGAACTGGGATCGGGAATTAAAAAAAATAGTTACTCATTGTAGTTGCACGCTTGTCCCCTCAAGAGATGCCCACACAAATTGAACTAGTTACTTCACTTATGAATAACATATTATTTAACAGCAATCCACGATTACTAAAGATCGCTAAAGAGAAAATGATAACTTAATTTGTATTATTTTGATTTTCTTATAGCTGATGAAGCTTGAATGGAAAGCCTAGAGCTCTGGAGTGGACACTAGGACATCTACTGCTTGGATCCTTCCTTGTTAGTCATACATAGAGGTAAAGGGAATTTTCTTTCCACACACCAACTAGGGTGGGTGTTCAATAAGTCCTACCCCTAATAGAAAGGAGAAATTGCTTGCGCACTTCATCAAGTGAGAGAGTATCTTAGATGAAAGAAAGAAAACGTAGGGATGATGGTGGTGGACAATGATGGCAATGGTGGAAGGCGAAAGGCTGGCTTTAGTAGAGGGCTGAGGTCTGGTGGCGGTTACGCGTGGTGGCGAGGGTGGAAGTGGTGAATAATGTGGAAGAATGGGGAGGGGGAGAATGAAAAAGAAGAAGGAAAAGGAGAATGAAGGGTAAAAAAGAGTATAAATAAATAGCATACATTGTTAACAATGACTAGATTATTAGCGATAACAATTCTCCCTAAAATTAGTTTCAAAAAATCCCATCAAAAAAGGTGCAGTTTTTTCCATGTAATTTTCAAGAACTTTTGTGACATTTCGCGACAACGTTGTCGTTGCAAAAAAAGTTTTAAAAATGCTTAATAAAAAAGGCATGATTTTTCCTAGTTAAAATTTTTGACACTTATGGCTATTACACTAATCATCACTAATAATAGGTTTATAATATTCTCCATTAAAAAAAAAAAAAAGAAGACACAATTTTTCCCCCCTATTAAAAGTGGGTGATTGTTTGGTGTACAAAATAAAATAGTGAGTGATTATTTCATGCTAAATTTTACTACAAAAACAATGTTATTGCTAAAAGTAAACAATTAGCAATGATATGCCATCACTAAAACTTTTAGTGATGACTAGCTGGTTTTGCAAAAAAAAATAAAAAATTATAGAAGATGGAACGTCTTTAGTAATAACATGTCGTCGCCAAATGTTGAGTTTTAGTGATGACTTATGTCGTTGCTAAAATTATTAAAAACCTATTTTGTTGTAGTGACAAGTTAAATATATAAATATATAGCCACAATTGTTATATATATATATATAGAGGAGGCTTTTGTTTTAATTAGTTTAATAAGATTTCATTTTTTTGCTTGTGTTACATAACTTGTGACAGACAATATTCTAATATTCCTAATAGTCGACCAATGTAGGATGAAAAGGAACTAAGCTTCGAAATTGTCCAACAACCAGCTGGTTATAAGGGTATATTCCAGATGCATTTCAGGTATATGCAAATTTCTATATGAACACATGTACATAAATTATTCAATATGATCAACGTATGACAAATATTCTATACCATTGAAACTGTTGCAATTGTTATAACTGTTACATGTAAAAGGACAAAACTTGTAGATTTCATTTTGGTTATAGAATTAATAAATGGAAGGAATCTTAGAACCACATTGATGGAGCCATAAGTTAAATCAATTTTCCCTCTTTTTTTTTTTTTAGTCTTTTACAAATGATTTTTTTTATAATTTTGATGAACAATTTTTTTTTTTTTTTATCAGCAATCAATGAAAAAAAATTAAGATATACATCTTTTTTAATTCAAGATACACATTTTTTAATTTTTCACAAAAAAAAAAGTGTAGGTAAACCATTTTTACTAATGAATTTGAAGATACGCACGTTCCCTGCATGAGACACATGATCCAATGGTTAGAAGTAGCTGTGTGTTGACCAATACTAGTAGAAAAATCTTCGTAATTTGTCCTCATTGAGAGATCAAAATCCTAACTCAAATTTAAACAAGCCATCGATGAACATAAGAATATGTTATTCATTTAGATTCTCAAACAAGCCCGCGTTCATTTAGTAATTATTAGTAATTGATTAACTTAATTAAATTTCAGGAAATGCCCATAAATATACTACTAGTTTTATTCCCTATATCAAAAATGACCAACAAATCGATACTGTTGGAAGTTGAATTTATATTAAGCTATTACACTGTTTATATGTGGATTGAAACACTCTTCTCTTAATCTAGTTTTTGAATAAAGATGAGTTTTATCCAAGTTCATTCAACATGGTATCAGTGATAGACTTTTATGATGGTCACAGATCCACCGTTAGTTTGGATTTATAAAAGGGGCATACACATGGACTGTAGAAGAATGTGCATGTATCCATAAAAATAAGCTTTGAAACTTTTTTGCACGTGGACACACACTCTTATGGTAGGTGAAGAAAAATTCTACATACATCAACTCATTTGTTGACCAACAAATACTAAGGGCTCATGAAATAGTCACAGTTACATTTCGTCCAACTAAGTATTAAGCCTTAATTAATTATGAAGTTTTTTTTTTTTTTTACGCGAATATTCAAACAAACTAGCAGCTTGAACTTGTTTGTTCATGTCGACCCACAACACTTTTTTTTTTTTCTGGTTTATGTGACCACCCGAAATATCAGGTTCAAAGGATTGACCACATTCCACATTCCGTATTGATTGCTACAAAGTATTCAGGAAGACAATATATTCGGTCGGATAAGATTTTCAGCCAAATGAAAGGGACAATTACCACGGAAAAAATGTTTTTCTTCTTTTTAATTTTTAGAATTTACTCCCTTTTGTTTTTTCTTCCCTTCTCTATTAAGAAATTAACGCAGTTGACTGGTTGGAATAAAAGTGTATATATGATAAATAGATGTATAAATGAATATGTGTATGTATACACATATATGTTAAACTATGAAATATTTATCCTACATTGTAAAACTACTGGGTTATTATAGTGTATATATTTATCGTGCACCCACTCCTCTTTAGTTACCTTATGAATATGTTTTCTACCAAAATCCAATTAGCATGGTATTTGAGTTGCAGTGGATAATGTGTTTGGACTCCGATTCATTTGCATGAAACGCTTAACATGTCAGAGGGTATTAGATTGTAAATCTATTCTATATCGTTAAGTTTTTAGGCTACTATGTTGTTTGTGTAAGAATTAGACACCTTTTATACCCAAGCTGATTTAACAATATATATATATATACACACACAAATATATAACACGTTATTGTTGTGGAAAGACTATAATTTAGTTTAATTCTGCTTTCCTAACCCTAAGCAGATGCCAATATTCAATGGCTTTGGTCGAGCAAAGAATACCTAAAACAATAATACTGATTTCCATGATGTTTTTGAGCCAATATGGGAAGATAAGCAAGGCGAAATGGTGAGGCAAGATGTTGTTCTAAAAGCTTTGAACAACAAACACACTCACGAGGCAAGATGTGGTTCCTAACTTAGCTAGCTAAATAGGTATATGTACCCGGTTTATACACAACATGGTGGGCAGCTTGCTTCGTTGTGTGCATGTCCCAAAACCAGTCTAATTCTAATTGGAAAATTTTCACGCGGTTGCTGTTTTATTGAATTAATGGATTGGTATCTTGGTGGTTTATTTTTCTCTTAAAAAAAATATAAAAGAGTAAAAAATGACGTATCTAGATAATTTATTATAATAAACGACTAGTCATGTCATCTCACCTACGATAATATTTTAATGATTAAATATCAAATCATTTCAACTTATATAAAAAAATAATACCAATCAATATTTATAATTTAAAAAAGAAAAAAGTTCCTCTAAGTAACCTCCGCAGCCGCCCCCACCACTTTTTGAGAATTAAAATGCGATACTTATGCTCTTCTAAATAAAAACTCCAAATTAACATATTTAATACAATAAAATCCATAAAATCAAGAAAGAAAATAGCGACCTTTATGTCCTTTTATGTGAATTTAAAAAAAAATAATATGTGTTTAGACTTAAAAGGACATAAATGACATTTTATTCTTAGAAAAATACCTTGAAATACCGAGAGGCAAGCATTAAAAATAGAAGATATTAATTTAGGATTATCTAAAAACTATAAAAAATAAAAAATACCAATCCTCATGATATCACACAATTTTCTCATTCTAATTTGGTGTTAACCTACTTTTTAACTGCTTAAGTTTTCATGAGAGAGACTCATCAGTTTAAGAATGAGGTTATGATCTCACTAGGATAAGCAAATTAGGGTATAGTTGTTTTATGAAAAATGACTGTTCCATATACTCGCTTCTCTCTGACAGTAGCAGAGCCGTGACTTGCCTCTCTGTCGAAATAATAATAAAAAGCAATAACCCTCAAAGTCTATATAGATTGGTTGAGTATCTCTATCATTTAATTCGTCCAAAACTATTTTATTAGAGAAAAATATTTAAATAACACAAATTTAAAAACTACTATATTAAAATAACATAAATATCTGCTATCAGATCAAAATGCAAAAATAAAATTAAAATATATGTCACATTGATTTTTAAAAAAGGAATTTATATAATATTGTCAAAGAGTAAAAAAAAAAAAAAAAGTTATTTGAATAATTTTCTTATTTAAAATATGAGGGGTCCTATTAGGATTGCATTGTCAATATCAAAGCGTGCGTGAAGAAAGCGAAAGTGTGCTACTATTATGGCAGATAATTCAATGGCATAAGACATGGTAGGTTTGAATGAGTCACTCCTGTGTGCCAATAAGATTGTAAGTGGAGGGCTATTTCATTTGGTAGGTTTTGAACTAGGGTCTATCTATAGATTCTAGGGGCCTAACCTACGAACGGGTGTTTCGCACACCTAGATTGTGTAAGGTTAATTATTGCCCTCAATGTCTTCTAAATCTAGATTGGGCCTGCCCTCCCATTTCATGGCTGGAACTGAAAAGTCTTATGCCAATTAGAAACTAATGGTGGCCGACAAAGACATAAAGTCACGGGGCCGTTTGCAAGATTGTTCTTTTGAAGGGACAATTATTTTTTATTTCAGTTCTTTTACTCGAGTTGGATAAGTTTAAAATATTAAAAATGTAAATAATAGGAAAAAAGATATAAACATGTTTGTTTTTATGGCCTTTCTACAGTCCCTCAGTTTTAATCTGAGTTATCGGTCCCTTGTTTAGTTGGTCCGTTTAGATTAATTACATGACAGCTGAATTACATCTGATGGATAATATTTGAGAAAGACAATGAAGGACACTCTAGGGGCATACAAAAAATTAAGGGGTGGGCAACCGGCTGAATATTAACATATTTTTATGGAAATTTTGAGTAAAAGATGAGGTTTTATTGGGTTTGGGGAGATACTTCGAGCGGGGAGTTAGTGAATTGTGATTCACTAATTTCTTTGCTGCAAATCTGAAATTTATTGCCCAAAAAAAAAAAACCAAATTTTTTGCAATATATGTGAGCACAAATGCATTATAGGTGAAATCAATCAACCGATTATTGTTCATGAAATTGTTAAAATATGCATTGTTGAGATATATTAGAGTACGAAGCATGCGTTTGCATTCTTTGTTGTTGTTTATTATATATCATTCTTTTTTTAGATTGAAGACATCAAATATTACAATTCCATTTCGTTGTATTATGGTTTCTTTTTAAAATCATGTTTAAATCAAATCATTCACTTATGTTCCTTTTTTTTTTTTTTAGGGAATCATGTTCATAATTTAAGAATTGCAAGAAAACAAAAACAGAGTGTGTTAAACTTGAGAAATTCTAATCTCCTCCAATTAGTTGTAATATGAACATTGATCATGATAATACAATTAAAATTGTACAATGTGTATGGTATGTGTTTGAATTAGTGATGGCAAAGTTTCTTGTTAATCCGATAACTTTGGGAAACCTGTCTTATATGGCTGAATATCGGTTGAAAATCTTCGATTTTGGTTGATTTCAGTTTGAAACCAAATAGTTTAGGTAGCGTTTGGTATTGTTTTTGAAATCTGTTATGTTTCCAAATTCTTTGAATTTGAGATCGTTTTGAAAATAATTCTGAGAACGTTTCTGAAATTGTGTTTGGTTTTATTTTCTGAGTGTATGTTTTGATAAACAAAAAAATGAAACTGTGTTCGGTTATATTTTTGAAAACCAGTCATTTTATAAATATTCTATAAAAACATATTTATGTTTGATTTTAAAAAAAAATTATTATGAATACCAAAAATTAAAAATTAATTAAATTTTTTAATTGAAAAATGAATTAAAAATTAATAACCATAATATTTAAGTAATTACTATATCAATTAAATCTTAATTAACCATAATAATTAAATCAGAGAAATAGGAGAAATGAGAAAAATGAAATCAGAGAAAACGACTTTTAGTCGTTTTCAATTTTACTTTGGGAGCAAAGGAGATTTTGGATTCGTTTTGAAATCTGTTTTCAAAAACAATACAAACCAAACACAATTTCATATCGAT
Source organism: Antiaris toxicaria (assembly GCA_035233585.1). Taxonomy (NCBI): domain Eukaryota; kingdom Viridiplantae; phylum Streptophyta; class Magnoliopsida; order Rosales; family Moraceae; genus Antiaris; species Antiaris toxicaria. Next base: position 9,906,018 of record CP141155.1, read on the forward strand.
TTTGAAATCGATTCCCTAGGAAATCGTGAAATCTGTTTTGAAAACAAAACCAAACATGCACTTAGTTTTCGCTTTTCAAAACTGAGCATCGAACTATACCCTCTTTTTGGGTCTATTTTCTGATGATTAGTTTCGGATTCCGACGATCAGTTTTGGTGGGTTTGTTGGGGAGGGTTACTCATTGGTAACCTAGATGCTTACAAATGGTAATCTAACCAGTTTTTAGATTTTTAACTAATTTTTAATTAGTTGCTTACTGAATTTTAGTAGTTGTCTCTCACACAAAAACTTATATTTGAACCTATTAATATTATCTAAATGGACCATAACTTAGAGAGCAAAAATGGTGGTGATCATGTACAATTTGCAGTGGCTGAAAATTCTAATGAATAATACCTACCTCAAATTTTTAAGAAATTCGACTTTTACCTAGTACTTAGTTGAGAGTGTGACTTGGGAGTCCTGGCCTCTTGAAGTCATGGTGGCCTAGCGGAAAACGATGGTGGAATGGTGGTGGCTGGTGGTAGTTTGAGTCTTGAAGGTCTGAGAGTGAAAGAGATGGCTTGAAGAGACTGAGGAGAAGAGAAGATTGAACTAGAATTAGGGTTGTTATAGCAAAACGACAACGTGTTTGACTTGTAGAATATTTTTTTTACTTTTTTAATTAAGTTCGGCTTGGTTCAAACTAAAACCGAGATGGTCACATTGAAAACAGAGAAAACGGCCTTGGATTTTCGAATGAAAAATTCGGTTTGGCTAGTCAGTTTCATGTTTTCAATTGCATTGGTTGGTATTTCAGTCGATGTTAGTTTCTCAGTTTCTAAGAATTGGCCTACTATCTTGAATGGGATGGGAAAAACTAATGTAAATTCATTTATGTTATCTACACATATATATAAAGGGAGAAAGTGTAGGATTGTACACTTAACGTTTCGTCCAAAATGATTCGTTTTGAATGAAAAAGTTTTGTATTTGCTTTTTGTTCCTCCAATTTTTTTGCCTTTTTTTTTCTTTTTTTTTCATTTTAGTCCATTTGTGTTATTTTTTTGGTCTTGCTGTTTTCTTTCTCTTTTTTCTCCTTTCCAACTATTTTTTTTATTTTTTCCATCTCAATCCTTTTTGTTGATTTTTTATTTATTTTTATGTATGTTTCTTTTTAATTTTTCCCTTATTTAGATAAACTTTTCAAATATGTCCAGCATGTGCAACACACATGCTTAAAACTAGTAGCAAATTATAAGTTTAACCTGTCACTCTTTATGGCGCAGTTTGAATTATGGGTCTCCGACCTTATTTACCATTTACACTCCATGTTTAATTATATACATTTTTTTATTAAAAATATTGTACATAATGTTTTATAATATATAATATTATATAATATGAAGTAAGTCTTATATAAGTACAAAAAAAAAAAAAAGTCTTATAGAAGTATGTTTAGTCTTATATAAGTATGTCTTATGGAGTAAATGAGTACCTCAAACCAATGATGAAAACCTAGTTCGACTTTATCAATTTAAACGGATTACAGGACAGATATGGAGAGTGTTTTTTTATTCGTGGAATGGATTGGCACTCCGTCCTGAACCCTCTATTATCAACCTTAGTTTAGACAAGTAAACGAAATTCTATAAATAATATTATTAAACTCATTTCATAGTCATCGTTTTATTTAAATCATACAATTAAAACTAATCAACCGTAGCATTTTGTAGAATTTCCTTAAATAAGGATATAAAATTTCAAATATTGCAAAACGTTTTGATTATTTAAAATTTCTTATTAAATTATCAAAATTATGCTTCGTCTGCGTTACTTGGCCAAATGTTTAATTGCGATTTTATATGTATAGGCTGTCATAAATAGCATATCAACAATAGAACAACTCTTCTTAAAAAAAAAAAAAAAAATCTTTCTACTTAAAACAATAGCAGGAAAAAAAATAAATTCACCTTCGGGCTTGAGCTTTTCCTATTACTTTTGCCATTAGTCTGGCTACTCGGCTTCTTTTTCGCACTCTCCTTTCTCAAAGAATAAATTATTGCTTGGGGAATAATTTTTAGATCACCACTCTCACAAAAGGTTGGCAGTTCAAAACCCATGTCATAAGGTACAGCCCGCTTTCCAACTAGATCGCTTTTACATCCTATTGTTTCTTAACACATCCATTAGAAGTACAGCTGTAGTTATAGATCGTCAGATCAGTTTGATCGGGTTCCGTAGTCAGGGTTGAGTTCAAAAAAGAAAAAAGAAAAAGGAAAAAAGAAAAAATAAATAAGTATCTTATTCTTAAAACCATTGAATGATGAACAATAATTGAACAACCGGGAAAAAGAGAGTTACCAGTTATTGTATATTATTAACGTTGAAAATTTTAAACAATCATTATGATTGAAATTTGACTGCAACCTAAAAAAGTAATATTTTCTATAGTCTTAGACGAATTTAAACGTGATATCATTTTTGACAACTATATTAAGTTAGAATTTGGCTGGAAAATGTAACTTGGTATGATTTGAGTTGAACTTGAAAATTCATTTGCCAAAATTGAATAATTACTAATAAAATCGAGTGTTAATGCCCATTCTTTGGTTGAATTAACCTATCAACTTAACTTATTTGGCTATCAAAAATTTATTTTTTTTATTCAAATAATTTTCACAAAAGAATTCCACATATTTTTATGTTTTATGAATAAATTCTACAACTTCCAATCTTAAGGTTCCTGCACTTGAAAATCAGAAGAGTAGTTTTGTGTTCTCTTGAGTTATAGAAGTAAACAATACAAACTATTAGATCCGTTTTTGCTTATTTACCAAGATAAATTCATTAACCCAATTAATTAATTATTAAAAGCAAGTAAATAAAAGAGATAGACAACTTTTTACAAGATTCGGTTTCTCAACTTCTCAAGGTCACGCCTAACTACCATACAATTTCAAACTACTACGTCTTATAAAAACTAAAGACTCTCTCTCTTTTATTGCTGTCAGTCATCTTGAACCCAATTTGTAAACCTATTTTACGAGCTCTCATTGCTAGCTACAGTGAACTTCCTTCAACTGATAATGCGTTTTCTTGAAGATGTCAAATCCCTCTCCTGGAAGACATAAAAAGAGATAACTTTAAAAAGTTCTCTAAGTAGACTTGTATATCTCAAAGCTTATGAATCTCCAAAAATGTTTATGAGACTTTAAATAAATAATAGCCAAAAATCTAAGTAAATCTCTAATTTATTTTGATTCAAATTTCAAATTATTTCATGATCTATTGCAACACTTCATGAAATACTTTAAAATTCAAATAATTTGATTTTTTGCTCAAAAAAATCTGAATTTTGACTATAATTATCCAACTTCAGTTGCTGCTAATAAATATCCAAATCTACTCTAAAATCACCACCAATTAAATTTTGAATTTCAAATTGCCCCAACAGATGTTGCAGCATATTCTGAAACACTATCCGAATTTTAAATTTAAACTACTCTTCAACAAATATATCCAAATATAAAATGTGGTCCTAAGAAATAAAATAAAATTCTGATTCCATTAGTACTCGAAATCCAACTCAAATTTTGATTCCTTTTTAAATCCAAATCCCATATTCTATAGCAATAGTTAAATTTCGTATTATCCATTCTTGTAACATTACCTTCAAAAATAAATCCTAGAAAATCATTTTTCAAATCTCCAAATTGTTTTTCAAATCCTCCAAGATTACTCTAAGATTATCTTTAATTAATTCAAACAATTATCTATATGACTTGCACCAAGTCTAATTCTCTAAGATTTAAACCGAATCTCGTTAATAGTCTTTTCCACATCAACAATCCATGTCAGTGCCTGTTACGTTAGCTAGTTGGAATTCCAAATTTATAAGCCGTCTAAATAGACTGATGTTGCAACAAACTGTGCAACATAGAATTAAAAATTAAAACTAACTAAATGAATTGTTTTTGGTTTTTTTAAACAAAGTTATCATAAATGTTAACACATAAAAAACCTAATACAAACTTAATTGCCTGGTAACTTAGAAGTAAAATAAATATGTTTCTATGGTATTCTCGGTGATCAACTTGAGCCATCGCACCTCAATAAGATTTGATTCTTATGTTGACCGACAAATAGAATTTGTTAGGTTTTTAGCTGTCATTAGTGAAATTCTTAGACACTATGCTAAGTTTGGTGAATTGGGAAAAAAAAAAAAAAAAAAACAGTGAACAAGGGTCAGGAAGATTCATTGAATGCCTAATACTTCTAATTCTAGATAGTTCTCGAAATTTATGAGTCAAATGATGACTTTCGGATGTCTAATTCTTAACAATTGTCTATACCTTGTCTGCCACTTCCTATCACCTAGAAGTGTGAAATTAACAATAGGAAGTCGATTCTTAGAAATGTGAAATGAGCGAAATGAACAGCTTAATAAGGCATTTGTTTCTATAAAAGAAAGCAAGAAAGAGAAGGAACGACATGCGATTTCACGTTGTCTTTTTCAATTATTGGTTTCGTGCAATTTTGGGTCAGATTAGTTGGGCAAAAGCAGGAACATTGCTGCGTTTGGATTTTTATTAGTTAGGACATGCTATTTCACGTTGTCTTTTTCATTTATTTGTTTCGTGCAATTTTGGATCAGATTAGTTGGGCAAAAGCAAGAACATTGCTGCGTTTGGATTTTTATTAATTTTTTATTATAGACTTACATATTAAATGATAATTATATTATAGGTTATCTAATTATTTAATAAAACCAAATAAGTAATTTATTAATTCGGCTATAGAGATATCTATTAGGTATGTGTTTTAATGTGTAAAAATCTATGACTAATTGAATTAAGGTTGATGAGACTCTAATTTAAGTCAGTATATAAGAATCATTATAAAAATTGTGATCCCAAGTCAAATCATACACAATATTTGCTTGCCTCCTTCTTCCCCATTTAAGAAAGAGAATTCATAGAACATCTTAAGAACCTTTGGAGATTTGACTGTAGAAAACTTCATCTCATTCCTTTTTATCAATTTAGATTCAGGTATGTAATCTCTATTTACTTTCGATAATTTGACATGGTGATTTTAGGATATATGGTTTTGGTATTAAAAACCAATAAGTGGTATCAGAGCGGAACCATGTTAAATTACTGCCAAATATTTTTTCAATTTTTCATTGAAGCATGTTTTATCATGTTCTATTTTTGATTAATTCATGTTTGTGTGTGTGTGTGTATATATATATATCACAATTCGGAATTTTGGTTGATATTTTTTGTCCCAATATTGTCATCTTCCCTTTTTTTTTTTTTTTGGTTTACGGAATTTTTGGTGTAAATATACATATACAAATACAATTTACTTTTCTCTTGGATTTGATTTTTGTTTTTTTTTGTTTTTTTTTTTGGATTTTTGGTGTATAAAACACATTTTATACACATATATACGGAAACACATATACATTTTAAGGTTCTTCTAAAATCTTTGGTTTTGATTTATGTTTTATGCAATTTTGATTAAAAATAAAGTTGGAAATCATTTGGAAATTGATTTTCTAAGGATTCTAGGTTTTAAAACACATTTTTTTGGTGTCCCGAAAAATTGGAAAATGGTAGGTCTGCAACCAAGTCAAAAAAAAAAAAAAAAACCTGGATAAAGGTTGAAGATCAATGAAATGACATGTTGTTTTGGTCTCAAGTTTAGCAAAACGACACATCGTTTCGACTTCTACAGATTGCCTTCTTTCACCAAAACATGACATGCATTTTTTTTTTTGGAACAAAACAGCATGTCATATTGGACACTCTGAAGGCACATCATTTTGCCTAAACGACATGTCATTTTAGGTTTTTTTTTTTTTTGAATTTTTGAATTTTGATATTTCGAAATACATTAATTGAAATTATATGTTGTCAAAATAACCTCCATAATGTAAATTTATTTATTTTAGAATATTAAAATGTGTAAGTCTATTATTTATGTGAATAATAATTGGCCCAAAGGAAGGTTATTGTTTGGCTAAATAATAGGCATACCTGTGGTAATGGATATGCGACAATTATAAGGTTTTTCATGTGAGTAATAAGTTAGTCCAAAGAAAGACTTATTACTTAACAGGATTAATTGTCAATATTTAATTATTGCATAAAGAGTACCACTTACAGTTGATATTTCTATCCAAAGACTAATGTCAACGTTGTGCTGGGTACCTTGTGCTAAGGCCCACCATTATATAATTTTTAATCATGTCATGTATGAATGTATTAATTTAGTATTCTCGTGTTATGATATAATTATTGATTGTGAGTTTATTATTTTGTTTTTTTCTCGATTCAGTTACTACTTTTAATTTAACAATACCTATTAATATCAATTCCATTCCTGTGCTTAATGGCACAAACTTGAAGAATTGAAAAGAAAGCATTTCGATTATTCTCGGTTGCATGGATCTTGACCTTGTGCTTTGTGAAGAACTACTTGAACCTCTCAATGAGAAAAGTTCTACTGATGTCAAAGTGAGCATGAAGAGATGGGATCGTTTAATCGCATAAGTCTTATGATCATGAAGCATTCCATTCCGAAAAACTTTAGCTCTATGTTCGAAGACAAAAATGCTTAGAAGTTCCTTGAACAAATAGAACATTGTTTTGTGAAAAATGAAAAGGCTAAAACAAGTGCCCTTTTGGCTAACTTTGTTTCAATGAAGTATAAAGGAAAAGGAAATATAAGAAATACAAATGGACTCTTAATGAGCTCATATCATATTATGTGCAAGAAAAAAGAAAAGTTGAAGCGAGAAAGAGTTGAAAGTGCCAACTTAGTAATTGCCCTTAAGAACAAGAAAAGGAGAAGAGGAAAAGAAGTTGGTTTGGGACATCACAGCATAAGGCGTAAAAGAAACAACATAAGGAGTTTATCTGTTACTTTTGCCACAAAACTAGACACATAAAGAAAAAATGTTCCAAGTATGCCAACTGGCATATTAAAAAAGGTATGCTTTTCACTTTAGTTTGTTCTGAAATTAATTTAGCTTCTATATCTAAACACACTTGGTGGATAGATTTTGGTACTATTACTCACATAAGTTTGTCTATGCAAGGTTACCTATAGAGTCAGCAACCAAGTGATGTTGAAAAATTCATCTATATGGGCGATGACAAAACAGTTACTAATAAAGGCTATAGGATCTTTTAGATTATTATTATTATTAAAGACTGGTTAGTTTTTAAATTTTGAAAAGCCTTATGTAGTACTATCTTTTAATTAGAATTTGGTTTCGGTTTCTATTTTAGACAAATTTGATTATTCTTGCTCATTTGGAAATAATAAACTTGGTTTTTTTTTTTCAATATTCGAATCTTATTGGTGCTAATTCTTTATTTTTACATGATAACCTATATTTGTTAGGTACTGTTGACTCATTTAATGAAACCTTGCATAGAAGTTCACGTGGTACAAAAAAAAATAAAAATTAATTGACATGAATTTCACTACATTATGGCCCAAGTGTATAAGTCATATCTCTAAATATTGAATTTAGAGACTTGTGTCTATCGAGATTCTTGATCCCTTTGATTTGACAGATTTCCAAGTCTATATTGAGTGTATAAAGGAGAAATAGACAAACATTAAGAAATTAGATGCCAATAGATGTTATGATGTCTTAGAACTAATTCATTCTAAGTACAACTTCTTGGAATGGTCGTTAGTATTTTATTATATTCATAGATGACTATTCAAGATATGGGTATCTATATTTGATTTATTAGAAGTCCTAATCCTTGGATTTATTTTAGACCTTCAAAACTAAAGTTGGAAATCAACTTGGCAAAAAAATTAAAGCTGTCAAATCTGATCGTGGTAGTGACTATTATGGTAAATATGATAGTTTCGGTGAACAACATCAAGACCTTTTATGAAATTCCTAAAGGAATGTGGTTTCATCCCACAATATACAATGCTAAACAAACCTAGCATGAATGGTGTTGTTAAGAGACAAAACATAATGCTTAAGAATATGGTAAAAAGTATGATTAATTGTTCTTCTTTACCATAAATCTTCTAGGGAGAAGCTTTAAAGACTGCAACATATATCTTTAATAAGATTTCAAATAAAGTGGTAGCTAAAACCCCTTATAAACTATAGACAGGCAGAAGCTATATTAGACATCTACACATTTGGGCTTGTCCAATTGAGATAAGGCCTTATAGGCCAAATGAAAAGAAATTGGACTTTGTTGAGTTCTTTGAACAATCAAAGGGTTTCAAGTTTTACGATCCCACTACTAGGACATTTTTCAAGACAGAAAATACAAGATTTCTTAAGGAAGTTTAGTTTGTGGGGGGAGATAAAATTAGAAACATTGTCTTTGAAGAGGAATTCGATTCTAATCCTACTATTGCTATTGATAATAATTAGGCTCTTATTCCTAAGATGGTTGAAAATGCAAATCTAGACTATGAAGACAATGTAGAAAAGCTCCTTGTACAAAATGAAGAATTATACTTGAAGTGCAAACTCAACAACATTAAGGGGATATGCCATCGAGAAGACCCATTAGAGAAAGGAGAAGTGTAATTCCGGATGACTATATTGTTTTTCTCCAATAACATAAGGTTGATATAGGAGTGGTAGAAGATGATCTAATCAACTTCCATGAACCCAAATCAACTTCCACGGTCTAATCAAACAATGTAAAAAATTCTTTATGCGTCAAATATAGGAAGTCTTATGTGTGCTACAGTATGCACATGTTCAGATATTACGTTCATAGAGGGAATGTTAGGCAGATATTTAAGTAATGTAGGAATAGATCATTGGAAAGTAACCAAACAACTTATCCATTATTTGCTAGAAAACAAAATATTATATGCTCACTCATTAGAGATTGTTAAATATTCTAATTCTGACTTTGCTGGATGCCAAGATAATAAAAGATCCACATCAAATTATATTTACCTATTAATTGGAGGAGCTATTTCCTAAAAGAGTGCTAAAAAAGACACTTATAGCTTCCTCCACTATGACATGAGGCATCTAATCATGGGATATGGTTGCGAAATTTTGTCATGGGTTGCGAATTGTAAATGGTATTGAAAGACCGTTAAAGATATATTATGACAATAATTTAGCTATGCTTTGCTCCAACAACAACAGAAGCTCTATGAAGTTAAAGCATATAAACATCAAGTTTCTCGTTGTTAGAGAAAAAGTTTAGAGTCATCCAGTAGTTACATAACATATTAGGACAGACTCAATAATCATGGATTCACTTACTAAGGGTTTACCACCCAAGGTCTTTTATGAGCACACTACTTATATGGGTCCTGTTTTATTTAATGATGTGCATGTTTAATGGGAGTTTGTATTTTAATGTTCTTTGTTATAGACACATTTTATGTTTATTTTCTGCAGAATAAAGTACGTGGTTCATTTATAAACTATGAATATTATTCGTGTTAGATCTCTGTACAGAAGAAGGTTGGACCAGTAGGAAATAGGCATGTTTAAGATCACCTTACATGTAATTTGCATGCTACGGATCCCTACTCGATCTATATTATTGAATACATTGCTATGGTGACCGTTGATGAGTCTAATTATGAATATATGGAACATATGTCCCTTTGATTTTATGCTAATATAGTTAATGAACTAGATTGTAACTAATAAGATACTTTAAAATAGATAGTTTTTCAGCATACACTCAAAATTATATATAATATAATTGTTTTAGAAAACATATGTAGTCCAAGTGAAAGATTGTTGGGATTTTTCTTAATTTCTTATTATGGACTTACATATTAAATAATATTATATTATATGCTATCTAGTTTAATAAGATAAAATAAATGATCTATTAATTGAATTCTAAATATATCTATTAGGTGTGTGCTTTAATATATAAAAACCCAATACTAATTAAATTAAGATTGATGAGACTTTAATTTGAGTTAATATATAAAGGTTATCATAAGAGTTTTGGTCTTCAAGTCAAATCATATATAATATTTACAATTCTCCTTTTTTCTTATTTAAAAAAGAGAATTCATAAAGTATTTTAAGAACTTAAAGAGACTTATCTGTGGAAGATTTCATTTTATTATAATTCATTTATATGAATTCAAGTATGTATTCTCTATTTACTCTTGATAATTTACCATGGTGATTTTGAAATTTATGGTTTGCTTTATTAAAAACTAACATGCTGATGTCTAAATCATGGCTTATATTATGTAGTCCCTTTGAGGAACACTCATTAATGTGTACAGGAAGTTTGGGAGATAGGAAATGTGCCCCAATTGTCTGATGAAATGCGAAGTCCAAATTTGGCATCCTGGAGCACAATTCTCGGTTGTCTTATCTGTGGTAGACACTGCAAACAAGGATACAACTCGACCAGGCCATATTTGTTTTGATCTTCTCATACCTCTACGCGTTCCATATTGAGTGCTTTAAATTTTGGGAGATCAGACTCATTATTTATGTGTATGACACTTGTTTTTGTTAGGCCATCTTTAATTTATTTATGTATGTAAATGTTATATTTGTTATAAAATAATATAAAAAATAATATTATTTTACTTTATACTTCAATGCATTATGATATTTCTAATACTATTTTTTTTATCATTATTTTATTTTAAAAGTTGTAAAAGTGAATTTTTAATATTTAAATAAATGAAAAATAAAATTCTTATACTAATTATATGAGGCAACAACTAACAACTGCATTTGTGTATATTAATGTTATATTTTTTATAAAATAGTGTGAAAAATATCATTATCTTACTTTATACTTTGATGCATTATCCTATTTTTACTTTATATTATTATTATTATGTTTTAAAAGTTATAAAAGTGAACTCTTAGTATTTAAATAAATAAAAAATAGAATTACCGTATTAATTACACGAGATAATAACCAATAAGAATCAAAAATGAAATTTGACATGCCTATACCTTGTGACAAATTTGCCACAAAGTTTAACATATGAAAATTTGACATAAAAAATAGAATTCCATTAAAGAGCACTTTTTTCATATAAATGCTAAAATTTACCATTGACATATTAATTTGACAAAGCTACGTGAGGTCTTAGGCAGTGGAGCAGTCACCAATTTAACTATATTTACGTAACATCCCATTGACGTTTACATCATTTTAATATTAAATTAAAATAATGAATTAATGCCTTATTAATTTATTGCATTGCATTTGCATTACGTCAAATGTAATGCAATTTTCATCTAAACATAAAAATATTACATTTAAATACCAATCATGTCATATTTTAAATCTAATATAATTACTATTTATTATTTCATATTTTTTTATTATATTTACTAATCACACACATACTTTCTTTTTCTCTCTTTTATCTCTCTACTTTTACCCATCATATAACATATTCATTATTTAAATATAATTAAAATACTTTTCATCCAAACACACATTACATTCAAATACAATACTTATACTTTTCATCCAAATGTAAATTGCATTGATTGCATTGCATTTAAACGTAATACGAATACAATAAGCTTACCAAACATCTCCTAAATCTATAACCTGATGAAGTAAAAGGTTGGGCACGTCATAGATGTCATGAAAAACATATGAGTTAAATGTATGAGCTGATTAACGACATAATATTATAGCCTTCAACCATACATGTGGGCGAGGCATGGGCAATGTTGATGGAGATGACAATAGAGCGGGCGTAAACAGATTATGCTTTCTCATATCACTAATCCCACCCTTTAAAACAATCTCCATTTCTGCTTCTATCCCCGCTTTAAAAGAGACAAGGATGAGTTCGGGAAATTTCATAATATGCATAATCAATAAAAGTTTCAACAAGTTAAAAACAAAATGCACTATCATTTTATCATAAATTCAGTTTAAGTTTAATAATCTCACAGAAGGAATCATATTCCTACAAAATAATTAGAGAACAATATTAGGGATTATGATTAATACTGAAATACATGGTAAACATAAATGAACATGTAAACTAGCGCTTTTCTTGAAAATACAGCAATTCCAAACAGTGCCATTGTCGTATCAAGATGAAAATTCAGAGTTCTTTTTTTGAAGTGCCATATTTCATGTCACAATCCGTACGTATTGAAAAAATTATCTATGATATTGATATTCTTATAGTGATGGTTCTATAATTTACTATTGAGAATGATTGATTTAGATTTCTTAAATATATCTGTCAATATCGCTTTTTTATAAGAATTTGTTAAACTAGTTTGAAATTTCGAGTTCTTGAGTTAGATATTGCAATAATATAACAAAACAATAAAAAAAGATAGACATCTATTACATTATTTATTTGATAGTATCTTATTGTAACAAATACTAAGACAAGAGATTTGTCATCAATATTGTTTGAAATACACGCAATCTTTGTTGAAAAAAAATTGCATACTCTAAAATTGCTTCTTTTCCCTTCTTCAAAATCTCTTCTTTTCCTTTTTTATTTTTTTTTTGGTTGGTAATAGCAACAAAATTTTGAAAATTAATTCATCAAAACAAGCTAGAAATTCAAGTGGTCGACTTCTTAACCAGTGGATTCAAACAAATGGGACCTATTTTCCCGAGTTCATTAAATGCAACTCTTTTTTTTTTTTTTTTCATGTATCGTGAAATCAATAAAATGAATTATTTGATGACTTTTATTAGACCTTCATAAGTCTCCGAAGACAATCTTTTTCGAGTAAGTTATTATGAGCGTTGGCCACCTTACCTGCCAAAAATCAATTCTTTTGTCTACACTTCTTCCATTATCCTTCTCTAGGCTCAATTTTACAACCTCTTCTTTCTCTTCCAGTTCTGTCGCGAATGGCGATTTCCTCGAAAAGGCGAAAAGGGTTATGTCACTTTTCAAGTTTTGTTCCTCCATGAAGGACTTGATGCAAATCCACGCGCATGTTCTCAAAGCCGGGTTTGATCAAGACCTGTTTGTTATGGGCAAGATCGTTGAATTTTGTGCGGTGCGAGGTGATATGGATTATTCGATCTCGGTTTTCGATTCGATCGAAAACCCAGATGGGTTCCTTTGGAACACCATGATTAGGGGATTTGGGAAGACTAATGAGCCTGAGAAAGCTGTTGGATTGTATAAGAGAATGCAAGAGAAAGGAGCGATGGGAGATAATTTCACATTTGCTTTTTTGCTCAAGGTTTCCGGGCAGTTGAGATCGGACAAGATAGGCAAGCAGATTCATGGTTCTGCTCTCAAACATGGCCTTGATACTCATGTCTTTGTGAGGAACACTCTTGTTCATCTGTATGGCATTTTTGGAGAGATTGAAAACGCCGTCCAACTGTTTGATGAAATACCTGTTCCAGATTTAGTGGCTTGGAATGCTATTCTTGATTGTCATGTCCACTGCAGAAAGTGTAAGGAAGCTCTTGATCTGTTTCTGAGAATGCTGCAGAGCGGAACGAAACCTGACGAAACCACATTTCTTGTGACCATCTCAGCGTGTTCTTCATTGGGTGAATTGGATTTTGGGAGGTGGGTTCAATCCTATATTGACAACACTGGTTTTGGAAATATTGTTTCAGTGTCAAATTCGCTTGTTCACATGTATGCAAAGTGCGGAGCTGTTGAAGAAGCACACAAGACTTTCGATGGTATGAAAGAGAAGAACTTGGTATCATGGAACACAATGATCCTAGCTCTCGCAACCCATGGGCATGTGAACGAGGCATTAGCATTGTTTTCCGAAATGTTGGAAACAAAACGCGCGAGACCCGATGGCATCACTTTCTTGAGCGTTTTGTGTGCTTGTAGTCATGGTGGGATGGTTAATGAAGGTAGAAGATACTTTGATCTTATGAGCAAAAAATACTATATAAAACCAACCATGAAACATTATGGATGCATGGTTGATATGCTGGGACGAGCTGGGCTGGTGGAGGAAGCTTACCAGTTGATAAGGAGTATGCCGATGGAGAGCAATGCAATCGTGTGGAGGACACTTTTAGCAGCGTGTCGGGTTCATGGCAACATTGAGCTCGGCGAGAAGGTGAAAGAACATCTTTCATTGATGGAACCAGATAACAGCAGTGACTTAGTTCTTTTGGCCAATATGTATGCAAGTGTTGGTCAGTGGAATGAAGCGGTCGTATTAAGGGAATCGCTGCGAGATAAACGAGTTCAGAAGCCGAAGCCTGGAAATAGTTTCATCGGGGAATCATCATGGGACTAGGTTGAATAAGACAGACTCGGTTTGCTTAGCAGTTTGTATCAATTATTACGAGGCAGTTCTGAATTGGTTTATGTTGTTTACTTGAGAAAGAAAACCGATTATTTATTTATGGAACGTCTTCATTCTTTGCGATTGCACACAATTCATTTGTCTAGAAATCAGAGTGTATTCGACGATATACAAGTACCAATAGAGTTTATCAAGCTTTTCCTCTTCTCCAGAGGGTTCTAAAACCAGTATCATCTTATGTGCCCTACTCTACTCTTTAAGAGATTTTCTTCTGCTTCTTCTCTTGCCACTCTTTGATTTCAGCCTCAATCCTTGATTCCACGCTCGTGCGAAATCCTGGATAAGGTTCATAGTCGAACAACGTTTGAAGACCCTACAAAATAAAAACAATGCCAATAAAACTAACAGATCTAGCTCTTTGTTTAATGAAGAAAACGATATCTGGTTGTGGGTGTATTAAAAGTTACCTCAAGCAGAACAAACAAAGGAGCCATCAGAAAGGCTTGGACAAGGTTGTCAAGAAGAGCCGGTGCACGTTTCTACAACCCGACCAAAAGATTAAAAGTAACAAAATACGAGAGAGTAGTCACAAATTGTGCTTGTTTTAGGGACAAAAGCAAACTTAAATTTTTACAAAGATAGGAACATCAGGTTAATGCGCAAGGTTTAAAGTAGAATTAGTAACCTCAAAGACTCCATGTCCGATAAACTGCCCGGCCCAGCACAAGAACTGAGCAGCCAGCGAAGCCTGCAAAACGTATTTCATCATCTCATGCTATCCGAAATTGTTGAATAAGGAGAAAAAAGACAGCATTCTGAGTCCAATCTTGGCAGTGTATTTTTTATTTTTTTAAAACAAAAGTCGGTGTAATGAGCAAATTTTCATGCTTGTTCTTCCCAGAACCAGATCAAAATTCCAAACATCAGTGTACGTGATACAGCTAAGCGCAATAAATGTCCAAGATCTTTCCCAACCATGCGGTGAAAAGAACAAAAAGTTTGACAATTCTCGACGTTGAGGTCAAATCTCCCATCTAATCAAAACTAAACTTCAAACAAATTGAGCATTAAATTAGAAACCGAAGTTTCTTCACCTATCAACCCCCATGACAATGAAAACCTACATGTGGATGTGGTTATATCTTGATCAGGCATAAAAAGTAAAGGGAAATTAGGGAGAACAACATAGTAAAACAAAATCATAGTAAAGATTAATGAAAAACTAAACATCATATCAACACCAAAACAAAGAATAACCAAAAAGACATAGTTCTAAACAACTGTTAAAAACCCGTATCATATTTAAATCTATGTGCTTATAATGTGATCTAATGGTGCAGATACAAGTACAATAAACAAGTTTTCTTTTTTATCCATATCACAGCAATTCACAACAACAAAAACCACCCGAAAAATCGTTCATTGTGTCCTAAATTCAAAGTTCTGTGCTGCTCAGATTGCCAAATAACTTCCAGGCAAACAATTATTAACAAAAAAACAAAAACAAAAAAAAAATCACTTTCTTTCATTTGTTAAACAATCTTCCAAAAATTTTTATTAGCAAAATAACTTCGATATGATCAAGAACAACCGATTTTTTAGTCGGTCATTCCAATATTAAAAAATAAATAAAAAGATAATTTCACTAATTTCAATTTTTAAGGTTATGATTTCGGCAAAACTTCTCCTGCCCATTAGGTTATTTATATCCAGGTATCAATCTCTCACATATTTTCGTAGTTACACGCATGACCGAACGGTAATGCTACTCCACTGATAAAAACTGACTCTACGTAGAAGTGGAAAGTTTGAATCCCCCGCCCACAAATTCAAATTCAAAGAAAGAAAAAATCTCCCACATAATTTCATCAACCAATCCAAGCATAAACCCTTAGAAACAATTATTTCTTAAAATTTAAATTAAATAAAAAAAAGAACAACAAGAAAAGAAAAAAGGGTGACCTTCCAAGCCAAAGAGTAGCCAAGGCGGCTAGCGAGAAAACTGGCACCAACCCAACAGAGGAAACAGAGCAAAGCAGCCAAAGAGCCAGCTTTCTTATCCATGGCGATGTAGAACAGGGCATAAAACAGAGTCAAAACAAAACCCATGTTCAAAACCAGAACTCCACACCCAATCGAGTCGAACCCAGATGGGAAATCGATCAGAGCAGGCGAGAAGTAGAGGGGAACGAGAAAGAAGAAGGCGATCGGCCACACGAACAGGGTGTGGATCAGAACGTTAACTGGGTTGCTGTGATACGCACCGTAGAACGCGAAGTGCCTCTCCAGATCAAGTAATCCCGCCTTGCCCATTTGGATGTAAAATTGTCTGGGAAAACGGATGGGAAAGTGGAAGGGAAATTAATTTAAGTGGGAAGAGCTGGATACGAAGAAATAGAGTAGTTGGGACCTTATATGGGGATGCAAACTAACAAAAACAACGGCCTCAAAACCGGAGGTTATTAGATGGATAGAGGCACGGAATTCTCCTTTTTCTTATCTTTTCTTTTCCATTTGTTTTCTTTTCTTCTCTTATGTTTTGGTTCAAACTTCGAAGTTAAAAGACGTTTTTCGTGTTTGACGTCTGGGGAAAAAATTTTATTTTAATTTTACTTAAATATAATATAATTTTATATCAAACATAAATTTTATAACAGTATTATAAAAATAATTATTATTTAAAATATTTTTAAAATAATCATATCAATTTTTTAATTTTATTATTTATCTCTATTTTTATTAATTATATCAACTTTTTAATTCTAAAATACTTTTCATCCAAACATACATCTTATTTAAATACAAAACAAATACCTTTTAATCAAATACAACATTTAAAAAATAAATTTTATTTAAATACAATTAAAATATAATACGTTTATCAAACGTGTTTAAAGTAACGTTTTTACGATATCAGCGAAGTTGTTGGGCTGATTTTATTATTGTTGGCCTTATACGGAAAGCCTGCGCCCATCTTTTTCATTTTTGAAAATTTAGTAGTTTAGGGAGGCCGGAGGTTTTATTTTTAGTTGAAAAAAAGTTATTTTAGAAAATATGTTTGAGAGAAAAATTATTTGAGGTAAAAAAATAAAAAAATTTTCAGAAAAAAATATCAATATGGATATTGTTTCGTTTCTCTCGAAATTCTATGTAATTTAAAAAAAATTATCTCATTTGGATTTGTATATACAAAGTTATGAATTTTTAAAGTTTGAAGTGTACTGTAACATTTTGGAGATATAAATAGTGAAAAGTTTTGAAATTTTGAAAAAAAATTGATTTTTAGGATTTGGAGAACATATCGCAAACGGGCCTTAAATAACATATTTTAAAAAAAATAAAAATCTTATGAGTCCCACTAGTGTGAAGCATTTTCATTAAAATAATAAAAATCTCACTTATAAATCTCTCATATCTCATATTATAAGACTCACTTTTTATTAATGAATCTCACATTATTTAACATTATCGATATTTTATAATAATATTTTATTTTGAGGTGATAATAAAAATTATAATATATTTTTAAAAATAAATTATGCATGTGATTCCGGAACTATATAAAAGGGTATCAATTGATCTTTAAACTTTTTTTAAATTTGATGGTCTCTAAATTGAAATTATACCTGGTTCTTTTTCCACGTTCGTTTAAAAATTAACGATTTTCTATCAAATGCATTGAATTTCTCTTATAAAGATTAAACTACCCCTCAATTATCTCATGATATTTTTATTAAAACTGAGGGACGTTTAAATAATAAATTGTATTTGAATACCATATATTAAATGTAATATATGTTTAAATAAAAAGTATTTATATTATATTTAAATATAATGTTTGTTTAGATGAAAAATATTAAATTGTATTATATGTGATATGATTGATAAAAATAAAGAGGAAAAAAGAAGAGAAAAAAGAGAGTATGTGATATGATTAGTAAAAATAATAAATAATAATATATTAGACTTAAATTATGATATAATTGATATTTAAGTATAATATTTTTATATTTAAATAAAAATTATATTGTGTTTAAATATAATATAAATATAATATAATAAACAAACGTTAATTAAATAAAATAACCTTTGTCATCTTCTTCATTACACTGTTTAAACCCCTCCACCATCACGAGCTTACTCGTTGCTCTCGAAATCGAAGCAACAAGAAAATGGGCCACCGTGGTGACCTCGCCTCTTCATGCCCTTCGTTAGCCATCGCGACCTCCATCCATGACCCATCACTATGGCCTTTTTTTTTATTTTGTTGAATGATCTAACATTTGAGTCCTTTCTTCTCCAGCACCCTTGCAGAAACATGAATTAATCATTATATGTTTTTCCATTCTTTGCTTCTCTTTTTAATTTTCAGTTATATTTAAATGTAATAGTCAAAAAATTATTATATGTACTTTTACTTGATTACCCCTGGGTGCTGTACATGATAAATTCTATCTGATTTTTAGTTTCTGTTAAGGAAAAGGATTTGTTTCCATCCATTTTAAGAGTATGAGGACCTTTTAATTAAAAAAAAAAAAGTTTAGGCACCAATCAACATCTTACCTAAAAATAGGGACCATGAGAGCAATTTATCATATTTTTAAATTGATGATAAATTATAACATATTTTTTTGCTGTTGTTAAATTTTTTTTTTTAATTTTACCTTTTGCTTCACATCTTTTTTTTATCTCTCTCTCTCTCTCTCTCTCTCTCTCTCTCTCTCACCGACCATGGTGAAGACGATGACAATGTGACCATGACAGTGACGATGGCCAGTTGATCGATGGGGATCTGAGCCATCAAAGCTACTTTTTGCAATTTGAGCATAAAAGAATTCAATGATGGCCTGCTAATTTCTACGATCTGCGATCTCTATGATCTCTTCACCATTCAATTGTCGAAATTGTACAATCAGAACTAAAGAAAAAAGATCTGGTGGCAACATGGGAGTTCACTTCGTCCTCCGTCCTCAACTCTACGAGAACTCATCAGAATCAAAGATCGACAAAGTCTAATTCAGAGATTTGAACCATCAAGACATGACGGATAAACCTAAGGTCGTCCACACTGTCCAGGTGGTGATCTCAACGATGGCTTTGATAATGGTTTTGTTGTTATTTGTTGGTATTTATAGTTATTTCTTGGTATTTGTTGGTATTTTTATTGTTCTCTTGTGATTTTGAGGTTCATTGATTTCCAGTAGCTAGATTAAGGAATCTGCTAGCCGATCAACTCCACAGTCGATTGCAGACTCCCTGGCATGTTTTTATTCCTTATTGCTATGAATAAAAATATAGTAAATACTGAAAATACTAAAAATATAGAAAATATAGGAAATACTAGATTTTCATCCAGTATATTCCCATATTTCTATGGAAATCTAGTATTTTCTTTCCACATTTTCATGTCACTTCATATGAAGGGTAGATAGAATTTGGGGATCTAACATGGTGTATGGGTGGTTTGATGTCACGTGGCAAAGAGTGACGATGGTGAAGATCTTGTCGGTCATTGGAAGTTGCTATATTGAGCTCACCATGAAGAGACAGGCATTGATTCTTTGACCCAACTGATGCCCATGTTGATTGTCTAGATTCTCTAACGTAGCAATACTTCATTAATGGCAAGGTCGACGGCAATGAAGGAAAGAGAGGGAAGAGGCAGAGGGAAAAGAGAAAAGAGAGAATGGAGTTTGGATGTTGCTGCATTGCGATTTTTCCAATGGGCATAATCAAAAAAGGTGAGGAAGAGAGAGAAAAGGTAAGAGAGAGATGAGAGGTAAAGGAGAGCGAGGGAAAAAAGAGAAAAGGGTGGGGTTAAGGTTGGTATCTAATGTATAATTTATTTAAATTATGTTATTTGGTTAAATTAGTTTTAATCTTACTATTATTTTAAAATATCATAGTCAAATATATTATATCACCCTTTTTTTTTTTTTTGACGTTTTTATAATAGGAAAAGCTGTGGTTAGCCCTTTTGAGAGACTTTACCACAACTTGTAGTAAGATTCATTTTTTAATCATTTAGATGCAATCTAACAGCTGAGATTTATTTATATATGATAACTATAGTGCACCTTAGCTCATAATAAAATAAAAATAAAAATAAGTCAAGCAAAAACAAAAAACTTCACCCTAACCCCGAGGACCCACCTCCCCACCCCCTACCGAATACCTTCCACGACCACCACCCCCTAACGATAAGATCAACCCCAGCGTCCCCTATACCCATCCACCCTTCTTTATCAACGACCCTCCACAGTCACCACCATCTGACGACGAGATCAACCTTAGAGTCCCCCCACACTTATCCCTTGACAACAAGATTGACCCCAACGCCCCTCACACCCCACCCACCCCCCCCCCCCCGCTCCCCGTGATGAGATTGGCTCAAGTGCCCCCCTGGTGACAAAATTAGTCCCACCATTTTGGAACACTCGCATATGTAAACACTCTTTCTTGGCCAACAATATCTCCAACTTTCCTTTCCAATCCTTCTGAGATAAAGGGCTAATTTTCCAGGAAAGTTTAACGTGGATTTTTCGGAAAGTTCTTATTGGCTGATTTCTGATAGGGCTTGTGCAAGAGGTGGAAGATTCGCATGTCTGTGTCTTTTGTTCATAGGGCTAATTTGCCCATCTTCACACTTACAACAGAAAAGATCCATGTTCCAGCCAATGCTAAGTCACCTCTCAGTGATGTCCAAGGCCATCGACCTGGTGAAATCCCAATCCCCCTAGTGACGAAGAAGAAAAGGAAGAAGGAGCTTTTTTTAAGATTTTTTTTTTATTTTTTTCCTACAATCTTATAGATCAGTATTTATTTTAATTATTGGATACTCTCAATATCTCAAACGTTGAAAATTCGTCGAATGGTTTAATAATGAGTCCTATTGGCAAGTTGTTTAAAATAAGCCCTAGCATAGCCTTATCCTTCTATAATACTCTAAAAAAAAAAAAAAAAGCCATGTTAAAGCAATTAGACGATCACATAACATAACAGTGATTGACTATCACATGGAAACCATGAAAGAAAGGATAAAATATACTATTTGTCTATTTTATATACATGTTATAGGTTATAGATAGATCTATCTTATATGAGTTTTTAATAAAACTAAGCCCCCAATTAAGGTGACAATTGAAGTTAGAGTTTTGAAATGTTTTTTTTAAGTGTTTTGGAAATGTTTTGAGTAGAAATGAATAGAATTTTATGAACATGTGTTTGATTGAAAATGAATTGCTTAAAATTAAAAGTATAAAAACTTGAAATTGTTTAAAAAAATAGCAATATGAATTTTGTTTTATTTCTTTTGTCATTTTATCTAATATAAAAAAATCATTTTATTTCAACTTGAAATAAAAAAATTGTGGATTTTTTAAGTTTATTTTTTTTAAATAAAAAATATATATTTGAAACTATAAATAATGAAATTGATTTACTTTTGAAGAAAAAGACAATTTTTCCAAAAATTTAACTAAAAAGGGCTAGTAGTCAAAATTAGAAAAAAAAATAATAATGATTTGTTCGTTTGGCATGCTTATTTTTAAAAAATGAAATTTTTTTCATTTTTACAAAATGAACCATTCTAAATTTTCATATCTAAACATAAAAAAATTTCACTTTCAAACATAAAAAAAGGAATTTATTTCTAAAAATAAAATTTTTTTAGCCATCTAAATAACTTTTAACTTTTAAATATAAAATTTTTCTATTTTAAAAATAAAATTTTTTAATTTTTAAAAATAGACATTTTATTTAAATAGAAATTAAATAAGCACATAAACTTGATAAAAATTATTTTGTATTATTGTATTTTAACTATTTATGGTTGTTTCACACATTCCGAAATAAACTGTCGTTATGTAATTGAAAGAGAGCTTCAGTCTTTGGGCAATGGAATTTTGAATTTAGGCAAAAATTGAAAGTTTCTCCCTTCCTCTCCTTTATTATTATTATTTTTTCATTTGGATGTATTTACTACTATATTATTTGGAGTTATTCAGGTTTTTTTTTCTCCAAACATAAATGATTGTTTTCAATATCTAATGAAATACAAAGTTCAATATTTCTATTCAAATAATTATCAATATTCAGATAGATTGCGAATATTCAAGGGTCATTTCATATGAAAATTCAAATATGTTTGTATAAATTTTAATTTCTTTTTAAATGTTTAATTCTGCAAACAAAACTGAGCCTTGGATTTTAATTGAGGCAGAAAAGGAGTAAAGTAGAACTATATGAAAGATTGGGTGGTTTAGAGATACATTTGAATGTTGAGTATAATATTGGGTTTCATGTGAAATTTGAGAGAGTATAGATAGAATTATTTTAAGACATAAGGGAACAATCAAAAGAAAGAGAAAAGGAAAGAATGAATGTTGGATATTGGCAGCATATCAGAAAGTGATATTATTTTTGTTTAGTATTGGCAAATCCTTTTGTCTTTTGGGGGGAGTGGGGTTCGGTTTGTTTGATTGATTTTGGTTTCTATTTGAAAATGAGTTTTATTTTTTTTATTTTATTTTTTTCCTGAGGGGCTCCAAAATGAGTTTTTCTTTAAAAAAATTAAAAAGTAGTTGAAAAGTCCAAATCATTAGTGATTGATCATTAAAAAATATAGTAAGGCGGTGTTAATGTTCTTAAAAAATTAGAATTAGAAATTAGTATTTTTTAAGAAATGCTTCAAAAATAATACATTTTTAAAATATTATCATATATATATAATGATTTCAAAATTTTTATATTTTAAAAATGTTAATAAAAAGTAGTTCATGACAAAAATCTAAAATATGTGATAAAAATTCTAAACTTATATACTAAAGCGGTTATTCTCACAATTTCCTTTATAAATTAGAAAATAAGAACAAAATCAAAACGAAACTACAAAAATAAAGAACCAACTCAATTGTTAGGTCTGGCTCATGCAGATTGACATTGGCGTTATTAACACGATGCTTTAACCAACTAAAATAATAGGACTTATTAATTATAAGAAATAATTACATAAAACGTCTACTATTAGGACCTTGTTTTAAATTTATGATTTCTGATAATATTGCATAAATATCAATTTTTAAAGAAACACATTTTACTATATTTATCATTGTTTTCCCTCATTATAATTCACATTTTTTCATTCTTTATTTTAATTATTATTCTATCTTAATGTTAATAACCAATTTTTTATTATGTTGAATGCTTGTTAGTATGATTTAGCTCTTTTATAAATATATTTCTTGAATCTAATTTCATTTCTTAGAAACTAATTCTTTTTAGTATGATTTAGGTGCTTTATGAAAATTGTAAAATTAGTAAGATAATTTCTTTTTTTAGTGTGGTATGAAATTGTTTATTTCTTTACAATAATTACAGTGTCTTTATGGGTTTTTTTTTTTAAATAAATGTGGCATTTTTTTTCTATATCATGATAATGTCTTTTGTAGATTTTAGAGTGTTTTCTATTTCTTTAAAAATATTTATTTATTTATTTTTATATATTCGGTGTGAGTTTATCTTAATGACTGATCACTTATTATAGTGATTGTTTTTGGAGTATCATGCAACTTATATATGTTATGGTCATTTTTTTTTGTTTATAATAAATCGAGTAAAGTAGTCTTTTTTTCATTTTATGAAAAAAATTTGTTTAGTCTAGTTTTTTTTTTTTTAGATTTTTCTTTCCTTTTTTATCAATTTTTTATTTGTTTATTTTCAATTATGAAAGGATAATGTGATATTTATAAATATCAATATAAATATTCATGTAAATAAAAATATGAATATTTTTTAAATCATAACCGAAAAATCAATGGATTTTATTTTATTTTATTGTCCCAAAAGTAAGTAGTTGAAAGTCAAAATCATTGATGTTAGGTCATGAAAACAACTATTAAAGTGGTATAGATACAGAAATTATAAACGAGTTAGGCCTAAGGACCAGCTTGAAAGGACTAAACAACTACATCCTTAAAATATTAGAAATTAGAAAACAAGAACAAAACCAAAAACCAATTTAAAAAGAAAAGGAAAAGAAAAAGAACTGCCCAATTTTTTAGGTTTGGCCCATGTAGGTTGACCATCGTGTTATTAGCAGGACGCTTTAACCAACTGAGCTAATAGGCTTTATTATTAATCATAAATCAATTAGTAAGGTTGTGTTAGTGTAGAAGTCAGAAATGAGTAAATGAGTAATGAGTTAGACTTGAAGACTATCCCGCATCCTTGTTGTTCATCCTTCCAAAATTAGTCCCACATCCATTAAACATAAAATGAAATTGAAGAATCCCACATTTTTTATTTTCCTTTTTTTGAAATAAGTCCCACATCAATGGAGTATGAAATGATGAAAATATTAATAAGCACATAAGGTCTTGCTACTTGCAAGTCAATGGCCGCATTCTTGCAATCCCGTTGTGTCCCAATATGTAATCTTTTACTCATAGAGGAAGCCGTATCTTGTTGAAGTGAAGGATAAGATAGTACTTATATTTATGATGAAAGTATTAATAATTACATTTGAAAAATGATTAAAATAAAATCAGCTACACTTATACAACAAAAATATTATACACATATTATTTGTAAAAGCAATTATGATACAAGAGGTGCATGGAAAAAATAAGTGCGTAAGTTGTATCTTGTTGAAGTGAAGGATCAAGATACTACTCATGTTTATAATAAAAGTATTAATAATTACATTTGAAAAATGATTAAAATAAAATCTACTACACTCGTACAACAAAAATATTATACACATATTATTTGTAAAAGCAGTTATGATACAAGAGGTGCATGGAAAAAAGAAGTGCAAGGTACAATTGGTCATGTCATGCTACAACAATTGGTTATGCCATGCTACTTGTGGGATGTGGCACTACCAAAATAGTGAAGGAGAAAATGGGGAAAAGATGAATACGACAGAATATCAAGAAAATTTCCTCTCATCAAAGTTGTCGCCATTTAGGTTTTTGTAGTTCATCCGGAGAAGAGAAAAATGCGACATTTAAGTGATTAATAATTGTTATTTTGCGCTTACAAGAAATCTTGCATATATCTTCTTATACATGTATATGTTTAATCACATATCTATCATCACTTGTGTACTTGGTGATATTTTCAAAAGAAAACGTTATCTAAGATTTGACTTGCAAAACTCTCTTTTTTTTTTTTTTTTCAATTCTTAATGATTTCAATATCCTATGCATAATTTTATGCAATCCAGAGTAAAGTATTATTTGACAAGATCAAGTTAACAACTATTAAACAAATACAATAAAAATAAAACGTACAACTTTCAACAAGTTTTGTTAATTAAAATTAAAAAAAGATTAAAATTGAATCAAGTAACACCCATTGAAACCCAACACACAACTATCTTAATAAATTTATGGTTTCTTCTTAATAGGTTGTTAATCCAATTTCTAATTAAAATATCATTTAGGAAATTATAATAAATTGTAGTTTTCAGAAATAATTCAAGCAAATAATAGGTTTTTTAAAAATTTTATAATAAATAACAGATTTATCAGATAAATAGAAATTTTCTTAGGTAAATAACATATTTACAAGACATAAATGAATCATTTATTTTATAAAGATGTATAAAAATCAATCACTTAATACATAAATGCATTATTTATATAATAAATCTAATATTTACTACTAATATATACTACTGATAAATTTGTTATTATTTACTACTAATATTTTAAAAACTTGTTATTTTCTTTAATTATTTTTTGGACACTGTGATCTACATCATTCTCCCAAATGAATTGGTGTTTGAGAATAGGTATAAGAAATTAATGGGGTTGATTAGGTGTCTGGGAATGGGCTTAAGAGTTAACTCAAGATTGTAGGTCTTTGAGTTTCGAAATTTTTTTTGTTAACTTCTTCGTTTTGAAATTTCAACTACAAAATAATCCGTGGAAAACAAATTAGTATTATATATAACAAGCTGCCAACACCAATTTTTGTGGGGGCTAGGTTTCTTCCTCTCCCCTTGCAAACTTTTTAAATACTAGGGCTTTCTTTACGTAGAATTCTCGCCGTCACTGCCATTGATGAGAACTTGACCAGAGCATATTAGTGCGATGCTGCCAGTATCCTAATCTGACAATGTTGTGGCTAACAAAGATGATCAACGGTTCGATGATGGATAATTTGGGATACTAAGAGACATCGGTGATTTGATGGTTAATGGTAATCTCTTACCTTCAGTTGAGCCTGATCGTCATCCTCCGAGTTGCGAAACGCGGTGGAGTGGTTGTTTTACGTTGACAAGAATTTTACGATCAATGTTATTTTCAATTCATGTTTTGTTTTTGTGTTTTTGTTTTTGTTTTATAATAAATGAGTTATTCCTGCACCTATAGTTTGTGTTTTTGTTTGTATTCCGCTTAAGTTGTTCTCCAATGGTATTAGTTTGTTAGTTTCATTATTGATAAGATTAGATGGAGTTTGTTGTGGCCTCTATACTACTAGTGAATATCTCTCGATCGATCGAAATATTCTATCGATTATAAATGTGTTTTTAAAAAGATTTTTTTACATACTCGATTATAGCGATTATAGAATTGTTGAGGAATTCAATAAATTTTCCTATTATTGGGTCTTGTCTTATATCCTTCTCTTTAAGTTGCATCAAATTTTATAAATGGAATCTATCTTAATTAAAAGTTGTGTTTCTTGTATCATATGGTTGTTTTATCTTTGATATTGATGTTTGTACCTTTTTAATTTAAATGATAATTTCTCTTTTGAAGAAAAAAAATTATAGTTGTCTTAAATTAAATTTAAAACTTATTTGATTACTTGAGTCTTTAGCGAGTCATTTATCGATTATAAGGGAACCTTTGTATGTTCTTTTTCTCGAGAAGCAACGAAATTACTCAATTAGTTTCTAAAATGTGCAAAATAAAAATAGAGACAATGCTATAAAATAAATAAATAAATAAGCAAAAAAGAATTTTTTTTATTTATTATCGACGTTTAACTTGTAAAACGACATGAGGTTCTTTCTTTCTTTCTTTTTTTTTTTTTTTAATTCTAGGAAAGACTCGTCCTATTCAGTTTTCCCTAGCTTCCAAAGGCAACATTAATGAGAATCATTCGATCTGGATGCAACTCTTGTAGCATCACTTTGACTATATTGTCTGTGGGTACTTGCCGTTTGGTTCGCCTTTTTTTTTTTTTTTTTGGGTGTTTCAACGAAGTTTCTATTCAGAAAAAAAAAAAAAATATATATATATATATAGACGCAATTGTCTTTATAATTGGGGTCGACGACAATTTGTTTATCACAATATTATTATTATTATGGTTATTAATATTGACTAAAATCGATTTTTCAACAACTAACTTGGAAAGCAGGAGGGTTCCATGGTTTCGATCCACAATTAACAGTTAACATTTGACCGAGGAAGTATCCCATATCTCTGTCACTTTTCGGCTGAAATTGTTTTCTCTAAATCTAACGCTACAAAGTTACGTCCTTACTTTATTAAAAAAAAAACTCAGTTTTGATCGCTTAATGGTGAGTTGAACTTTGCAATAATATTCCACTCAATTTTTTTTCCCCTCTGATGAAAGTTCTCCCAGGAGAGAATTTCTTGCAGAGTTGTCTTTCTTTAATTGGCTTGAATTGTGATACTTTGTAATATGGTTTTCATTTTGACTTAGAATGCCAAAATTCATGAATCTCTGTTTTTTCCCTTGTCCCTTGTCCCTCTCTACAATACACCGTCCATAGAAACTTTCTACATTAATTTTTTTGACCTACAGGGGTAATTTCATCAAATCCTATTATGTTGACTTTTAACACATTTTAAAGTGTAAAAAAAAAAAAAAAAAATCTAAAGCAAGATTAATAATACAAAGGCCATGTTTTTTCCGGTAGCAACCCTCCAATATCAAACAATTTTAGCGAACAACTCTATATTAAGTCGCATCTAAATTCAGCTTATTTATTTTATTTTTTAAAGAAAATTGTTTAAATGTATGGTCTCAATCTATTTAATTCATATTGTTTTCCAATCGTATCGTATCTAAAATTATCAACCTTACTACGAAGGTCCGGTAATGTTGGCAAATGCAGGAGTTGTATTTACATAACCATTCAAGGCAATGGTAGAGGAATAAAAAACAGAACGTGGGAAAAATGTCAAATATTTATGTTTGTCTTATGTATTTAGACATTCAAGATTGCATTGAACTTAAGTTCTCTGTCTCTTTTTTATCATTTTTCTCTTTAGGTTGTGCAAAAGCTACTGACCGTGTAGTTTCCAACTAATATTTAAGTCGAACCAAGCTTAGTATTGTATAACCATATTGTTTCCTATAAATATATATACAACATTGCTTCTAGAATTTTAATACGAAGAGCTGTAACTGGTTCACTTTCTATCTTATGTTTGCAGAAAGCTTTTGATAATTGTTTCTGAACATATAATCAATCTTAATCCTTTCTTTCTTAAAAACAACAGAAAGAAACAATTATTATGAGATGAATATTCTATTTATTCTTTTACGATGCGTGAATATGTGATTGAAAAAGAATATTCTATTCATTCTTTTAAGATACGTGAATATATGATTAATAAAGAGATAGCCAGTTTAATAAGGAGCAAGAGCAAGATTAATAATTTCATCAAATCATGACTTTTGACATATTTAAAAGGGACAAAACTAAAGCATGATAAATAATACAAAGGCAGTGTTTTTTCAGGGAGCAATCCTGCAAATATCAAACAGTTTTAGTGGACGTATGTATACTAGGCTATTTTGAACTCAGCCTATTTATGTTATTTTTTAGGGAAAATTACCTAAACATGTATCTTCAACCCATTTAATTTGTGTCATTTCTAGTCGTATCAATGTGTCATGTCAAAAATTATCGGTCTTACTTGGAAGGTTTCCTAATTTTGGCAAATTTAGGAGCTGTATTTACATAACTATTGCAAGGCAATAGTAGACGAATAAAAAATAGGAAGTGGGAAGGATTTCAAATATTTATTTTTATCTTATGTATTTAGACATTCAAGATTGCACTGAACTTAAGTTCTCTCTCTGTTTTATCTTTTTTTTCTCTTTAGGTTGTCGCAAAGCTACTAACCATGTAGTTTCTAATTAATATATAAGTCGAACTAAGCTTAGTGTATATAAATATTGTTTCTTATAGATATATATACGACACTGCTCACAGAATTTTAATATAAAATATTATAACTGATTTACTTTCTTTTTTATTTTTAATAATCAATCTTAATCCCTTTTTTGTTACAAACAGCTACTCTAAGAAGAACTTTTTATTCACTCTTTTGAAATGCATGAATATATGATTGATTGAGTGATAGCCTTAAGGGGGAAGAGTAACCGTAGCAATCTAGTGCCAAGATCAATCAAATGAAGAAGAAATGAACTTACATAGGAAATTTGCCTTTCTTTTAGGTTGAGATGAATCGATTGAAGAAGAAATCAACTTATATAAAGAATATTCCTTTCTTTTTGCTTCAATGCGGGTAACATAGATTGGTTAGAGTTGCTAGCTCTTCATTCTGTTTCATAAATTTTAGTTGAACTTGAAATGACCATAAAACTACATCCTTTAAAAAAAAATCAATAATATTAGAATTGAAAAAAGAAAAACCAAAGCAATAAATTTTCCCATGCAGGTCTCGAATATACGACCTAAGCATTATTAGCACAACACTTTGACCAACTGAGCCAATGTTATCAAAAGAAAATAACACACTTAAAATATGAAAGGAAAAATGAAGAAAAATTGTAAACAACAGTGATTTCTTGGATGAAAAATTCAAATGCAATTACCTAGAAAATTTTCCCAAATTCACAACTTCGTGACAAAATTGTTAAATTGTGAAAAACTTATTCAAGTTGAAGGTTAGCATACATGGGTCATTTTGCTTTAAAAAAAAGGAGTACCAGGGAGTACCGTTTTGGAGTATTTGGTATTTACACAAGTATAATATTTGATATATCCATGAATTATAAGGGTGGATACAAATCATTCCCTTATCCGCTTTCCCACCCACACAATAGTAACAACAAAAACAAACCTAGAAAAACATTAATACATCCGAACTCCAAGTTCACAACCTCCCATGATTCAACAAACACTATGGCTGAAGCTGTAATGGGATTCACCATTATCAAGCCACGCATACACTGCTCCACTTTCCAAACAACAAAGTTGGATGTCAATTTCTCGTCATATTCGAGACCGGTAAAAGCTTTAATTGCTCCGCCTTTTTTTGCTGCACAAATAATCTCAATTTCAGTCCCAAATAGTACTGTATTTATCGAGTATTATATCTGTGCATAATTCAGCTTAGGCAGTTTTCAAGCTCTGGAATTTTCAGTGGCTGCCAACAGGTGAGTTGCTCTTCAACGTCCATCAAACCCATCAACTACAGCTAACTTTATAACGCAAGTGTGGGTGCGTGTTTGGTGAATTGTCTTCCTGATTTTATATAGCTTGAAAGAAGTAGTTGAATTTCATTAGTTTGACACTGATGCATTACCAGCACTCAAAAAGTGTTTTCCTTAATTAATTATTATAAATTTCTCAACTGTCGTAGATGTAATTACTTGAAGGAATAAATAGGAAAGATAAAAGGGTGCTTTTTTTTATATATTTTTTTTATGTGGGGTAGAAAAAGGGTAGAAGAGGTTGTTTGAGCAAAGCAAACGCTATCCCAGATTGGCCTTTAATGGCAGTATTAGTGGAGAATCTTCAAGGGCAAATGGACTATGTGGTGCACAAATCCGTTTGGCATCTAAGCGACAATGACATTAAAAACGTTTGTAAGTGTTGGAATGCAATTACTGAATCCCTTTTTCTTTTTCCTGTCCTATTTTTTTGACAATTTTCAATATTAAGATGGATTTTTTGGTATGGTTTTATTTGTTACTTTCCTATGATTTGCAGATATTGGCTACATCTTTTTTACTTGTTGGGGGTGTTTAGTTTTTGGTTCCATGAAGGTAAATCAATTTATAAAAAATTGGTTCTTTCTTTGTTGTTATAAAATAATTAGTTATGAGGCCAAGTTTTGATGGATAAGAACTCATGATGGTTTAGGATCCATATTATGACTCGGAGGCATATAGAAAAGAAGGAGGAGATGGGACTGGTCATTGGGTCTATGAGAAGGTACTTTCTCTCCTAACTCATTGTTTTGAATGGCTTCTTTTTTTTTTTAATCAATGAATCTAAAAAGTCGCATATTTAAAATCTATTATCATCTTAGTTTTGGTGGCTCATGTGTCATCTAACTAAGTCATCCAACTAATATATTTATTTTATATCATTTTAAATTATGAATTACTTCAATTAATTTTAGAACTTTTATCCCTTGTTTTATTTTAAGATGACGATATAAACATATAAATTTATATAGTTATATATATGTGCTGGATAGAGAATTTGAATTCTTCTCCTCAAAAGGATTTTCTATTGATATTCTCACACGCCCATTAGAAAAAGCTCAGGTGACACTAACTTGGTTAATTCCCTATAGGGAAGTGCTCTTATCCCCAAAAGGTTTTTCAGGTGAAACCATTTCATTAAAAATTTACAACAAACAAAGCCAATTATAATCTTATATCATAAATAACAACGACTCAAATTTTCCAAAGACCTTTGACTTATTTTTCTAATTAGCATGAGTGAAATAAACCGAAAATCATATTCTATGTTTGAATTTACTGTGTTATATTACTGTTTTTCTTTACAAGAATCACAACCACTTGATAGATTAGCAACATGACATAAGCTAGGTATCGGTGAGGGTGATGAATTCAGTCTCTCTTCTTTAAATATATATATATATAAATACATTTTTCTCCTTTAACGAAAAAAAAAAATATTATGTATCAACGTCTGACTAAGTATATACAAGTCCAAAGCAATCTTGTTGGGGCTAGTTTAGTGGATAGGAGGGGAAGGGTAAGTATAAGAGTATGTGTAGAGTTAAATTGAGATAAGTGAAAACACGTGCCCCAACTCAATTTTTTAAAATTCTTAATTTTAACCTTTTAAGTTTACTTGGTTTTTCAAAGTACCCAAGACATTTTTTTTTCCTTAAAATGTGACCTCTCTCTTTTTTTTTTTTTTTTAATCTTCAACTTATCTCAATAATGCTCCCACTAATTGACTCCATCCCTAAATAGGAGCTCCAAAATTTGAAATCTTTCAAAGTTTCTTTTTGATAAATAGGAATCATTAACCTCATACCAAGATCATAAATGTCTATATCTACTCGATTATAATAACCCAAACCAATTACTCTACTAAGTTGATTGAGAAAATTATGCTTATGACTTTGCAGCAAGAAGACATTGAAGAAACTGCAAGATCACAGCTGTGGAAGGAAGAGCTCATTGAGGAGATTGAGCAAAAGGTTGGTGGTCTTAGAGAGTTGGAAGAGGCTGGCAAGAAGTAGTACTAAAGGTTTAAAAACTACTGAAATTGGTTTGGCAAATGTTGCTTCTACACATTAATGGAATATTGTTATAGTTGTATATACTATTATTCTGAACTTTTTGGAAGCTTGATCTATTTGATTAAAAAAACAAAAAAGCAACTAAATACATTATTTCAGAAGAAAAGACAATGCAAATCAGTTGAGCAAAGCTTTTTACTGGTGAAGAAAAAGTGCCAAAGACAACCATACTGAGCAAGGACCAAGAAAGCACATGCAATGAAGCCTTTTAAAGTAGTGTAAGCCCAAAATTCAGCTTAATCCCAAAATTTTCTTAGGTGTTGTTTGGAGAAAAAATTTCATTTTAATTTTACTCAAATACAATATAATTTTACACCAAACACAAATTTTACAACAGTTCAAAACATTTTTAAAACAATCACATTAACTTTTCAACTCCACTATTTATCTCTACTTTTACCAATCATATCAATTTTTCAACTCTAAAATACTTTTCATCTAAACACATATTTCATTCAAATACAAAACAAATACTTTTCAACCAAATACAACATTCAAAAAACAAATTTCATTCAAATACAATTAAAATGCAATGCATTTACCAAACACCCCCTTAAAGACTCGAGTGAAGCCCCTCAACGTCCAAATAATCTCCGAGGAAATGTCCATTACTTCAAATATTTTAAAATTTTATTATATGTTTTCATTATTTTCATAAAAATAGTATTTATATCAATTTCCCTCGTATTATTATAAGAAAATTATGAAAATAACCCTCTAAATAGAGATATTTTTGTTATTTAAAATTTTATTATTTTTTAGAGTT
Organism: Antiaris toxicaria; assembly: GCA_035233585.1. Taxonomy (NCBI): domain Eukaryota; kingdom Viridiplantae; phylum Streptophyta; class Magnoliopsida; order Rosales; family Moraceae; genus Antiaris; species Antiaris toxicaria. The sequence goes on from CP141155.1 coordinate 9,939,544, forward strand.
TTGACAATTCATATTTATCTAATCAGATATCAAAATGATAATTTAGAAATGTGAATTTTAAAAGGGCATTCCCACAAACTATCCTTTTTTCAAATGGCATCTCAAATCCACAAGAAAAGAAAACAACTTTCGTTTTTAATAGCTTAATCGTTTTGTCTATCTTGGCTTGAAAATTTGGAAGACCTACACACCAAAAAGCATGGATGTGGATAGTTTTATCATAATATCGAACCTCATAATCAGAAGTGAAAAAAAATAAATATTATGCCCAACAAACTTAAATGTTATCACCACCCTTCTCTTCTCTTTTATTTAATTTTGCACATAAAGTTAAAGACTAAACTTTATTACTGTCACGATTATGAGCATTATATGTTGGAAATATGGGTGGAAAACCGTTTTGGTGCAAGAGAAAACGAGACGGAAACCAAAGATTTGAGGTATAAGAAAACTTGTTTAAAATGTTATTTGCCCTCATTATCAAAATTTGCTAACTGATGTTTACAGCAAATTACTTTCAAAATACAATAAATTCACAAATTAATATATCTTGTACATGAATGAATATAATTGCTTCAAAAACTGCCCTTTCATGGAAAACTGCAGCTGTTACAAGGAGTGCTCTTTGACTTCTTGCAATCTTTCTCTCCTTCCCTCTCTCTCTCTAAAACAGTCTTCTTCAGTTTCTTAACGTATTATATTGCTTGTTTTTATATACATCACTCTACTTGCTTGTATATTTAAATCCAGAAATTTTGACTTTTCGACTTTCAAGAGATATCACAATCTCTCGGACATCAAACGTATGTTTAGGATAAGAACCAAGGACACCCATAGGAAAATAATGAAAGAATTTGTCACTGTAAACAACTAACAGAAATGACACGATATATTTGTAGAGTGAGGTATGGATTGATTAACAAAAATGACACAATCTTATCAGTAAAACAGTCTTTCTCCAATTTCTTTTATACTAAACACACTACTATCAAACCTCACTAATTGGTTACGCTACTAACATGCTAACGCTTGATCCTAATCTTATTAGTAACAAAATTTAAAGATCGTATAGTGAAATTTAGATGTCTATATTTACAACTTATCTTAAAACGATATATTACAATTAAATTATAAATGTAAACTCGTACTGCTGATGCTTAACAATTGGATTCTTCTCCTATTCATGATCTAACTTCATCTTCAACCTGGACTCCTCTCCCCATATTATCTCAAAGTTTCATTTTTACAACAATTAAGTCCATGCATGGAACATATTTTTTTGTTTTTTTTTTTTTCTCAAAGAGATTCTAATAAGAGGGCGTTTGGTAAACGTACTGCATTTTGATTGTATTTGAATGAAATTTGTTTTTTGAATATTGTATTTGGTTGAAAAGTATTTGTTTTGTATTTGAATGAAATATGTGTTTGGATGAAAAATATTTTAGAGTTAAAAAGTTGATATAATTGACAAAAGTAGAGATAAATAGTAAAGTTAAAAAGTTGATGTGATTGTTTTAAAAATGTTTTGAATAGTAATTGTTTTTGTAATATTGTTACAAAATTTATATTTGGTGTAAAATTGTATTGTATTTGAGTAAAATTAAAGTGAAATATTTTCTCAAACGTCTCTTAAATTTTTCATTGTGATTATCTGATAATAATATTATATCTGATTTTAATTAAAATAAAATAAAATAAATTAATATTTTTAATTCAAATAAAATTTTTGCCTATTTTAAAATCAACACCCTACTCAATTATTCTGTCTCCCACGCGCCAATCCAAATTTATTCTTAACTTTATTTGTCTTTAAAAATAAAAATAAAAATATAAATTATACAGACTTCACGTTCTAGAAGATTCTTGTTACCTTGGTTTTTACAAGCCACTAGTATTAAAATTCAAAACTATGGGCATCTTCATACGGCGCTGGACGGTACAATAACACCAAAACCTGTGGGCAAATATTTCTGCGTAAAATTCCATTTTTATTTTTATTTTTATTTTTATTTTATTACTAGCTGGTCCAAATATTATCACACCCAATCCTATGAAAAAAAATAAAAAATAAAATACAACAAAAAGCAGAGAACCAAAACGATGAATGAACTGGCATAATAATACTCACATGCCCATGCTTTGTAAAATCTACAACTTCTCGCTGTCGTTTTACCTCAGCCAGAGGAAAAATATCTAAAACCACTTTTAACAACTTCCCAAAACAGGATATGGGCCTCAACTTGGCTATTTTTTTATTTATTTTTTATTCGTTGTTTTTTCCCTGGATTTTCACTGAGAATGTGCCACACTTTGGATTGGATCCGCATTATGTGCAGCAAGTTTTGGTATTCTCAATTAATGGTCTTCATTTGTATTTATGATGTCTAAATACTTTTGTGTTTTTTATTTTTTGAACTTAAGATACTTTAATTTTTTTATTTTTTGGTTGATTTTTTTTTTTAATATGGTGTTTGGTAAATCCAACAATACAAGTTCACAGTTTAGTCAATATAAACATATGCGTATATATATATATATGCTGTTTGGTCAAGTATAGATGATTTAGCTAGAAAATATAACCTTTAATAAAACTTGCTTTCTTGTCAATTTATTCTTTTTCTGCCGGGTACTGTTAAGGATAGACACATAAGAACACAACATGAATATTTGAAAAGATCATGGCATGAGATGATATGACTCGGCTATAAAATGGATAGGTATGAGTTTATTATGAAACACTAACGAGCAATATCAATGGATCGGTGGTGTGGCATGATTTGTTTGGTATCTCTATATTTAATCAAAATCTCATACGTAACTCTATTATTAAAAATACCTTTACCAATTTTTTTTTTTTTTTTTGTCTTTTAATCTCATGAAGGGATTGACAATTCGAGTCACCTCGCGACAATATAATTCAAACTCAAAAAAAAAAAGTTAGGATTTAAAAAAAGAGTGTAGATTGATTTTGAGTGGAATTAACAAGATACAATGGATTCTAATCAATTCAATAGACACAAAATCAACCCATAAGAACTCATTTAAAAGTTTGTATAATTTATATTGACCTGGTGGTCGTCCTTTGGATGAATGGTTTATATGATTTTGTATTTTGAATTGATCTTATGTGATGATATGTTGCCTAATTTACTTGGATCTTAATTGTATGTTAAAATCTTTTTTTTTTCCTTTTTCATTTTTTCTCCTTATTTCTAGTGGGTTGACAGGTTGGAGGGTTGGTCGGTCAACAAAGTCCTGTGGTATTAGTCAACCCAAAATACTCTATTGTTTGGTTGCATGGCTTGGGTCGAGTCAACCTATGAACCTGACGGGTTAGGTTAGTGATGAGGGTTTTTTTTTTTTTTTTAACCTAATGGGTTATAGGCTAGGTTCGGATTAGAGTTGTTAAAATTCATATTAGGTTTAATTCGACACCAACTCGATTGTTAATACAAATTACAAGTCCTATCTCATGATAAAAAGTAAAATCTTCATCATTGACAAAATTGGTCAAACTTAAGATACAAAAAGACCAATTTAATCATAAGGTGAATTGAATTGGTCAAATTTAAAATATTCTAACTTTTGTTGAAAAATAAATATATTTTTCTTACCTTTTTTCACGCACCTTAATTTGGACCTGATCTTGTAAAAAAGAAAGTTTTTGATATGAGATTAAAAATACAAGACGTGATCATGACAGGCATTTCAACAAAACATAATAAAATACTTGTCTTTTTATTTTTATTTTCTTGAATTAAACATTTTAAAGTTTTGGAAATTCTATTGTAAGACTTTCTATTTGTCATTGGAGTTAATTTTTTTGAAGGACAGGGATAGAGATACAAATAAAGAAATTTATTAACTAAATCCATATTTTAACTAAGATCAGAGCAATTTTGTGATATATATTGTAACTTATAAATACTCATATATCATATTATTAAATAATTAAAATAAAATTGTTATCGATATTGAAAAATATAAGGCCTTAGAAATATTTTTGAAATGGACTTTTTAATTTGACTTTATTATTATTATTGTTATTATTATTATTATTATTATATATTTTGCTAGAGTGTACTTTTCATCACTTGTAACTATGACTGGAAAAAACGCTTGACTTAATGCCCGTTTTTAACGTTGTGGTCACCCGACTTTAACCATCCGTCACGTTTATGATATACTTTAGTAGCAAACCATTGGCCATCAGCTCATGGGTTCTATTAGAAAAAGAAAAAGAAACAAATTAATAAATTACTTAAAAAAAAAACCCTCATGGTCAGGAAAAAGGATTTGAAAAAAGATAAAATAAATACAAGGGCTATTTAGAGCTTGTAAGACGGTGGATTAGAATTCACTTTTGATGTATTGGAAAAGATTGAAATAATAAGAGTTAAGAGTCAAATTTGAGGAAAAAATATTATAACAACTCATATTTAGTGAGTTACAATCCACAACCAAATAAGCTTATACATTTTTTATACTTTAGGTTTTACATTTATTCAAAAATTATACCCTATATTTTGAAGTTTTGCAATTTTAGACCTCCAAATTATATTTAATAGATAAATATATATAGCTTTCTTCAATCAACATCTAATTTTGACCATTAAAATGACTAAAATATCTTTAAAAATTATAAAAAATATATATTGAAAAGTTAAAATTCAAAAAAACTTTAAACTTCAAACTCATGTACATAATTTTATTCAACCTACTCAGATTTAACATTTTATTAAAAAAAAAAAAAAAGACCATGAATTGCCTTATTTCCTCGACTCCAATGAGATTCTTCAGCACCCAACAAGTCGGGCTGATCAATTCTGCCCCGCAAATGCCAAAATTGCATATCTTGAGCAGCACTATGATGCTTTCATTAGCCAAAATGGACCAAGCATTGTTGAAAATTCTTGGTGAGCTTCACCAAACACTTAGCAGACGCTTCCTGTGTGGCCTCGTTCCCGCACTACAGAACCCGAATTTGCTGCACAATTGCACGTACTCTGATCAAAACCCTGTTCTATGAATTGAACCTGGCGACAATTGACACACCCTTTCCATCCCTTGCTGTATTTCTGTCTTTAGTAACTTGAGAAAATTCACGATTACCATTGAGAATCGTAGCTGGGTGATATTGTAGCACTCGGTGATCGTCACCATTTGAGAGAGAACGAGCTCCGTAATTGTTGGATTCTCGTCAAGGTTGCAATTCTGCACCCTGATTAGCCTGTCGTGAGTAGTCTTATCTTCCTCTTCCATTACTGCTTGCCCTCAATGGTTCAAATGTAGACCCATTATTCTCCATGCAATTTAGAATCTATCGTGAAATATTCTGGTGAGTTTGATTGGAATTTGGGGAACATCCCCACCTCCAACGGTAACCTAGCAATTTCATAATCCCTAACAATATTGGAGACCTATATTTATTTTTCAAAAATGAAACATTTAGTTTTTTCTTTTAAGGGCTCGTTTAGAGAATTAGTTTCAATTCATCTCTTATAGGTTGTCACAGTATTTTTTTGTCTTTTTTCTTAACTTTTACTATTTTAATCCATTCTCCCATACGAACTCAAAGATTTTATTAATTTAAAGTTTTTCTAAAGGATATTTTTGGAATTAGAAAGCCTTAATTAGGTCAAAATGGTTTGTTTACCAAGCAAGGTTACATATTTATGCATTAAATGTAATTTAAGGGTATAACAATATAAAAATTCAAAATAAAGGGTATATTTTTTTTGAATGAAAGTAAAACCTAGGATATAAAAAATGTAAATAATCCTAAATAAAGTTGAAAATTGAAAGACCATGCTGCTTATACTACCAAGTCTTTTGCTTTTAAAGGTCCACTTTTTTTTTTAATCTTGTTTTGATAATTTGACATTGTATTTTTTTTAAGAGGAGAAATTATCATTCAAATTAAAAAGGTTATAAACATTAATATCAAAGATGAAACAATCTTATGGTACAAGAGGCACAATTCTCAACTAAGACTGATTCCATCAGGAAAATATGATGAAGTTCGGTAATGAGGACAGAAGCTGAGACTCGATAATGGGAATACTTCTTGAATTCCTCGACAATCCTATAATCAAACATATATAAAACTCTTTTAAAAATACATCCATAATCTATGAAATATTTCAATCGCTCAAGAGACAGTCATTTGCAATATAGAAGTCACAAACTACCTCCTTTATTATAAAATAAAAACAAAAACAAAATATGAATAAAAAAATAATATCAACTATTAAATTCTTATCCACGTAGAATGGCCAATCTGCTATATGTCGCAACTTAGTGGATACGAATCAGATTAGATTCAAGACAAGAGATTACCATTAATTATCACATCATCAATGTCTTAGATTGTCCATCATTAAACCATTAATTACCTTTGCTTGCTATGACATCATCAGACTAAGGCATTGACAATATTACACTAGTGTATTCCGATGAACTTGTCTTCATTAGCGATGGTAGGGGAATCCTTCATAAAGGGAAATTCTAGTATTTGAGAAGTCTGAAAGGGAGAGAAACCTTAATTTTAAACAAATTTAGTGGTCCAATATAAGAAATTAAGTAAAACTAATTATCTTTTTTTCTTGATTTGACGGTGTGATTTTTTTTTTGAAAGTGAATTTGACATTGTATTACGTGGTACAGTTTTGATTTATTTATTTATTTATTTTGGGTGAATTGACTATCTTTTACTGTAAAATCATATTTTCCGTTGAAAATAAAGAAAAAGAAAGTGGTCGAAATGGGATAGTTCAGATTAGGGGTGAACAAAAAATCTGAAAACCCAAATAACCCACCCAAGGAAAACCCGACGGGTTAGGTCCACGTCAGACCCAAAAAAAAGTCGGGTTGACCCACTCAACCCAATGTCAAATTGGGTGGGTTCGGGTTGGAATTCTAAAACCCGATCAAAACCCAACCCACCCAATGAATGTGTTTTTTTTTTTTAATATTTAGAAAAAATATAATGATTAACCTAAACCAATTTTGTTGATCTGACTGTCATTTCCCATTTATGCCTCCCTCCAAGCCAAAGTTCGTGCCTTGCCCTTACCAAACCCGATGTCCCACCAACCTTCTCCAATCGTCCCTTTCTTCGACCATCGGCCGTCACCCCTCGACGTATTCATTTTTGTCTCCCCAAGCCCGTATTCGTCTCGTGTCTTGCCCTTGCCCAACCCTAGCCACCATTTGCCACTAGCCTCCCCTGATCCTCCCTTCTGTTAGGATTTAGGAACAAGATTTCAAGTTTATTTCAACTTGCCTGACTTTAGTTCTTGTTACTACACACATTGGAGTTAAAGATTATTCTTGTGAAATAGATTTGATTGTTTGTGGTTGATGTTTCTTAGTATTCATTAAAAGCATGTTTTAATTAGTTCTTATTATCTTTATATGACTTCTTTATTTGAATATTTGAGCTTGTATTTTGATTTGTGATTAAATTTTTAAGTCATGTTTTATTATTTTGTTTTTATAAATTGCTGAACCCGACGAACCCGAAAAACCCGCCAAACCCACCCAAACTTTAATTGGGTGGGTAGATTTTGTATATTGGGTTAATTGGGTGGGTGAAAAAAAATTTTTAACCCACCCAATTCTTCATTGGGTGGGTAGATTGGGTGGATTGAAAAATGCCAAAAATCCACCCAACCCACCCAACGAATACCCATAGTTCAGATAAGTAATTTTTCTTCTATCTTACACAGAATCTTTTATAATATTCCTCTAAAAAAAAAAAATTTTGTAATACACGTAAAAAAAGACTATGTCAAAATTTATAATATTTTTTAATAAATTTACTTTGTTTATTTAATGTATCTATTTTTCAAAAACAAAAAATTTTTCATTAATAAAAAAATAGGTCTTCCTAAATTTTTATATTTAAATATAAAAAACTTTTTATTTTAAAAGAAATAAAAATAGAGTTTCTCTTTAAAAAATAAAAATCATTTTATTTATTTAAATAATATTTTATTTAAAAAAAATCACAACTACTTTTTATTTTTAAAAATTAAAAATTTTCTATTTTTAGAACGTGCACACCTCATCTAACTTGTAAAATCAAATACATCAAGCCTGTAAGATTGCTCTGCCACAAAGGATCCTTATTCTATTTCGTTTTGGATAAAATAAGTCGGCGACCAATCAAAAAAAAAAAAAAAAAGCAAAAAAACAAAAGAAAAAAAATACACTGTTTGTTAATCTTATCCAAATGTTTGAGGCAGAAGGGGGGTAACGTACGCGGCGGGCCGTTTAATGGGACAAGATCACAACTCAAACAGATAATGCTAACTTCCAAAAAAAAAAAAAAAACAAATTGGCTGTAACTTAAATATTTTTAAAGTTAGTTTAGGTTATGAATTTGAATTAAAAAATTTTGATTAAATTTAAAATGAATTGAGTTATAAAATAAATTTTATATTTAGTATTTAAGTTTAAATTAGGTAATTTTATTTTGATTTAAAAGTATTTTTATAATAAAAATTGTGTTTGAATTTGTATTAAAAATTATATTTCTCTTTATTTTTTATATAATTGGTATAATTTTTTTTGATATGAACAAAATTTATAAATAATATTTTTGAGTTTAAAATATTATATAAATTATGAATTAAAAATTTTAAAAAATAATAAATTAAATATAAAATTAAGTTTAAATATAATTTTTTGAGTTTAAATCCGCATGGTACAATATAAATCCTTAGAATATTATATATAATTACAAGTTGCATGAGGAGTCATATTAAGCACAAAACAACAAAAGTTTTCCCTTAAAAATCGTCAAAACACACGTCAGACGCAACCCAAATCCGCTTGCAATTATCCCAAAGGAAATTAAAAAAAAAAAGCTGTAATTTTTTTTAATTTGGCTGTAATTTAAGGATTGTCTTGACTATTAAATATAATTTTTTAAAACAAATTAATAGTTATTAAATAATTTCTATAATAGATCTTAACTGTTTTATAAATTAACAGATTTATTTTATAATAATTTAATGTATAAAATATTTTTAAAAAAATTTGTAACATATAACTTATATCTTACTGCTGGAAACATAATTTAATGATTAAAAATACTAAAATAATAATATTATCTATCATATAAAATAAGAAATTTTATTAATAGATTATTATATTAATATAAGAATCTAACTATAATTCTATAACTATTTTTGTAAAATGTAATTTTATTTATGAACGTATATAGTATTTTAACAAAATTAAAGGAATGATTTATATTAAATTAAAAAAATTATAAAAATAAATAAATAAATATAATGGTTAAATTATAAAAGTTAATATAACGCAAATTTGACCTTAAAATAATTACAAGTTGTTTGATGAATCATTATATTAATGAAAAAACAGTTAAACACGTGTACATCCCCTTTTCCAATCAAGAAAAGTTTAAACAGCCAAAAGTTTTCCGTAAACAGATCAAACACACGTCAGACGCAGCTTAAATACACTTGCAATAATCCCAAAAATAAAAATAAAATATAAGAAAAATTTTTGGATACTTTCGGAATATGGAAAAACAAAATATGGGTTACCGGAAACTTTGGGTATTTAAACACACATAAATAAATGTGAGGAAATTATTTTGGATAAAGTTGAATCCAAATCCAAATCAGAGAGAGAGAGAGAGAGAGAGAGAGGACCCCATCAACCCTCTGTTTTTTTTTTTGCCCCCATTTACTTTTTCTTCTTTCTTCTTCCTTTCCTCTTTCAAGGTTTTGAACTTTGAAGAGAAAAACAAACAAACAAACAAAACCACTTTTTTTCGTGTCGCCATATCCCTTTTAAACCCACCTGCACTGGTCAAAAAGGACCATTTTTTTTAGAACCGGATTTTGGTTTAGTTGGTTTCTTCTTCACGTTTCTTGCTTCAAACGAAAAACATTAAAAAAGAATCTTTAAAGGCCCAGTTTTTGGGGTTTTTGTTTCAAGTTAGAGAGAGAAAGCCATGGCTTGTTCATTGAAGAATGGTGTCTACTTTTCTGGGTTAGATGAGATTTCTACTGGGGGCTCAAAATCCAAGAGGGTTTCACAATATGTCAAAGAATCAAATTTTAGTGCTTACCCTGTTTTGAGTTCTGATTTTGTGAGAAAACCCATTAGTGTTCCTGATCAAAACGGCTCAAGAGATTGCAGGGTCAATTCGACTAAAAGTTTTTCTGTTAATGTATGTGAAAAATTTTTGCTTTTTTTTGTTTTCAATTTCATTTGGTTACAAATTTTGGAGTTTTTTTTTTTTTTTTTTCTATAAAGCTTATGTTGTTATTTGTGTGTGTGTGTGTGTGTTTTCTTTATTTATTTATTTATTTTTTTCTTTCTATAAAGCTTATGTTGATATTTGTGTGTGTGTGTGTGTGTTTTTTTTTTTTTTTTTTTTTTTTTTAAGGCACAGGCATCAGGCTGCATAAGCCGGGCTATGAGATGGTGGGAAAAAACTCTTAAGCCCAACATGGTGGAGATCCAATCAGCACAACAACTTGTTGATTCGTTAGCAAATGCTGGTGACAGATTGGTCATAATCGACTTTTACTCCCCTGGTTGTGGAGGTTGCAAAGCTCTCCACCCTAAGGTGACCTTTTTCCCCCCATTATTTGGTGCTTAGATATTTTGTTTAGTGATAGACAGAGAGAAAGAGATCCTAAACAAGTCTTGGTTTTGATTATGCTATGGTAAAATTATAAGAATTAAACATTAAAAAAATATTATTTTGGTTAAGTTTTGGTAAAGTTAAATAGCCTAGAAAACCTATCTTGAATATGTAAAAATCTATTCATTTGATGATCATTTGATTAAGTTTGCATTTTTTTGTGTTCTTTGTATCTTATTTGATCTTTAGATTTTTTTTTTTTGAAAGGGTTATTTTTGTTTATGTTGTGCTAAACTAAAGTTACAGAAATGAACCCATCTTGATTTTACAATTCTTTTATTGGTTATGTTCTGGTAAACCTGGGGGAAAAAAAAGGACCCTACGAACATGTAAAAAATCTTGATTTTTTTGATTAATACGAAAATAATTGCTTATTTGTCTTGGCCCCCTTTCTTTTTTTTTTTTTTTTTAGATTTGTCAGCTGGCTGAATCAAATCCAAATGCAATAATCCTGAAAGTAAACTATGAAGAAATGAAAACCATGTGTCAAGCTCTCCACATTCATGTCCTTCCATTCTTCAGATTCTACAGAGGCTCTGACGGCCGTCTTTGTAGCTTCAGCTGCACGAATGCAACTGTAAATCCTTACACCCTTTACAATTTTCTTCAATTAAAAAAAAAATTTGTGTTTTTTGAATTTTAAAAATGTTTTTTTTTAATATATATACATATATAACAGATTAAGAAGTTTAAAGATGCATTGGCAAAGCATGGCACAGATCGTTGCAGCCTTGGCCCTGCAAGAGGACTGGATGAAGCCGAGCTTTTGAAATTAGCTTCACTTGGTGAAATTCGATTGAGTCTGACTTCATCACCATTACCATTTACCAAGAAAGAAACATTGGAGGATTTGGTTGAGTTTTCTGGAGTTTGGAGCAACAACAACGAGACTGAACTGAAAGAAGAGATTGCATTAAAGCTTTGAAAATATATATATATATAATATTATATATATATATTGTATTAAGCTTATTGGTAGTGGGGTAAATAAACTCCAATTTTCCTTAATATTTTTGGGGGATAATTTTTGTGTAAATAATTTGTTCTTGGGATTTCTATGAGCAGGGCATCTGGGTTTTTTTTATTTGATGGAGTCCTGCAAGTTTGAGTCTATTATTGTACTGAGATTTTATGGTGTACCATTATCGGATTGAAGAGCTTAATACATATTTACATATTATTTGTTTCATCCCAAGTATTAATCCGTGGTTGTAGGTGTGATTATAGGTATACATATTCTATCATGAGATGAGATGTAGAGATTAATGGCCTGTTCGGGGGATTTTTTGAGACAAAGTTGAGGGGTTTTATTGAAATTGTATGTTTGGAGAGAAGACTTTTAGAAAAATTTTATGATAAATACAATAATGCAAAATTTTCAAATGTGTTAAAAAAAGAAAAATAGATTTTGTTTTGTTGGTGTCGTTATTCTAAATATTTTATGTAAAAATCATCTTATTTTAATTTAAAATAAGAAAATTATAAATTTTTAAAATTTGAGTTTTTTAAAAATAAAAAAAAAGAGATATATAAAATTAGGATTTTTAGATTAAACGGTAAGATGAAGTTTGAAAAAGTAACTTCAAATGGAGTCTAATTTCCCCCACTCCAAAATTAAATTATATGGTAAAATGGTATTTGGAAAAGTTAATCCAAACAGGTCTAATTCTTCCAATACCAAAATCAAAATATATGTATATATACTTAATATTGAGAAAATCTCATTGTAAAAGAAATAGGTGCACTGTTTATGAGTGTGAGAAAATTCACAACTTTTGAGCTAACTTTCAAGGATAAGAAGGTATAATATCATCCAATATTGGCATTGAAGTCAAATTAGATAATAAGTCTTAGTTTAATTTGAGAGAAACAAATTGATGGTACTCTGACTCAATTTCAATACATGCAAGAGAGATTATCAAAGGTAATCCCACGTTAATCATGAAAACCTAAGAAATTGCATGTGGATATTTTATAAATGTGAGAAAAAGGCTCAAGCTAAGTTTTGGTGTTTTGCCTGGTTAGAATAATTCAAAAGGACTAATCTTTCGCATTTGTACCATATGTCGGGTTTGAAATTCTGTTTCACCATTTTCCCTATTGTACCAATGTCCTTATTGTACCAATATCCTTATTGTACCAATAATAAAGAAACGTATGGAATTTGCGTTTCTGTGTGCGTTATATTCTTTGTCTAACTGATACCATGTACAATACCCAATAAAAAGTTCTTGATAACAATAAAATGTTCTAGATAGCTATTGTAAAACATATAGAAAAAAACAAATAAACAAACTCTCCATAAAAATCGTTTTACATTTTTATGCAGTGTTGAATACTATTGGTGTTTGATATTATTGGCATTCGAGATTGTTGGATAGTCAATTTTGTTATTTTTAATGATTTTAGCTTGTTAAGGAATATAAAGTAGACGAGGTTGAATATTGACAACATCTAGTTGACTGTTTGGAGTCGGACTTCACTCAATTAGGAATTACGTATATAGGCATCATGTTATCTAACATTAAATATTTTTAAGTGAACTAATTGCTTTTACAAGACCTTCATCTGATTCTATATTCATCAAGTATCAATTATTGAGAATTGCATGAACTATGTTTTGTAAGCTTAACTATATTTTTAATAATCGATTGCTTGATTATCAGGAATATCATGATCATCTTTCAATGACTAGTATGACAAACTTAGATACTATCTTCGACCAGCGTCCGATGATCATTTGCTCATACGATTAGCATTTGATTCTTGTTACATAGTGTACTCTTTTGAACATATTGATGTTCGATATAGTGGTGACTATCAAGCAGTTCCTAAAGGACAACAATTGTAGCCCACATGACAAAATCTGAGAACCAACAGCCACACATCACCGATCTAGTAGAGGCGTGAAGAGTCTTATTAGCAGGAATTTTGAACTTGTCAAATTGAAACGCCAAGCCGAGCAAATAATCGCCAGGCATAAGTCCCAGCAGCAGCAACTTCAGAACATAACCACAAAGAATCAGGTAGTTTGTGGACAACTCACCACCATAAGCATGCAGTAGGCATATAGCTTGTACGACTAGTACCTTTATATTGGGTATTCGATAGCCACCAACACTGCAGGCTAACAGTAGGCAACGCCAAGCAACACATAAGGCGCTAAAGCTAACTACAACCCAATTGCCTCTATAAAGCCGTAGTCAACATCAGGGGCTACGCCTGCCACGAGTACTTGACGTTCGGATAAAAAACAATAGATTGGTGTCAAAGTATGAAGGGTAGATGCAAGAGATAGGGAGCATTCACCAGAATTGCCACCACTATCTCCCGGTCTTATTCCCATAGGAATTGTGAACATCAAAGACATCATAAGAGAGATCATGACAAAAAGGTTAACTCAAATGGAACAACGGTTCACTTCGCAACTGCACAAAGAAACAAGTTCAATGCCTAGAATTGATGATCTTGCAAGGGACTTGCAAAGAACTCCCTTTACCAGAAGAATCATAAGCACTCACATACTAAAATTTGGAAACGTGGTCTTTTTGAGGTTTGACAAACTCTCAAATCCGCATGACCATATTGTGCAGTACAAGCATGCCGCTCAGTTAATGACCATTCCATTTGAAATGCTTGATGATATGATGTGTAAGCTATTTACACACAGCTTGAAGGGGTTTGCTCTTCAATGGTTCTATTATCTCCCCCCAGATACGATCGATTCCTTCGAGTTGACAAAAGAATTAATGCATAATTATTCAATCCATATCTAGTTTGGTAAGATTACCAAGGACATGTAAAGTGTTATACAAGGCCTTAATGAAACCTTGTGCACTTACATTAAATGATTCAACAAGGCAATCTCCAAAATAAATGAACTAAATGATGGGATGACCAGATAAGCATTGAAGAAGTGACTACTACAAAAATCCCTTTTTAAAAACAATATTTGCCCCAAATATCTTGTGAACATTTGAGATGTCTTAAACAAGGCCAAGGGATTCATCGACCTAAAAAGAGGAAGACGAGCATGTAAAGAGAGAACTTACTTGAATAAGAAACGATATTTAAGCTTCCAAGGTTGAATCACGAACAACAAGAAAGGAGAGAACAAGGACTCTCAGGAGGCAAAAATGCAAGGAAGAGCAGTCCTCAAAGAGAGAATCACGTAGGCCTTTCTGTCCTTCAAAGTGTATGCTGAACATCAATGCATCAGAGCTTGTTGCTCGTCTCAAGGGGAAAGATTACGTAACATGGCCAAAGAAGCTGTCAAAGAATATTGCACAAAACATGACCAAGTACTACGAGTTCCACAAAGGCCATAACACCATATTGTCAATTGTCGAGCACTCCGAGCAGAGATCATAGAACTGCTAAATAGGGGACATCTGAGGCAATTCCTTTACAAAAAAGGAAAGAAGACGTACGGTTTAGAGGTTGAGTCAAGCACAGACTAGACTAGCAAGTTAAGGAGACTCCATCCTCGCTGCTAATGCCAAAGATGATTGGTGTCATCTGTAGGGGATTGGTCTATAATAGAGAAACTATGTCATCGATCAAAGCATACCATAAGAAAGCTATGCAACCAATGTTTGCCATCTTGCCTAACGACCTTGCATAGACTTGGTCATTTTCCATGGTAACGCCTCGTATGTCGAGCAAACTGCATGACGATGCACCTGTCCTGACACTTAACATTTCCAATTGTAAAGTAAGCAGAAAACTTGTCAACAATGGGAGCTTAGTTGATGTGCTTATTCTATCAACCTTGCGAGAGATGGAGATCAAGGAAATGAGCACAACACTCTTTAGTTTCAATGGCAAATCCACAATTTTGGTGGGCAAAAATCAAACTTCCCTTATTCGCGGTGGGTGAGAACAAGCTGACCAACTTTTGGTCATGGATTGCCATTTGCTTACAACATCATCTTGGGGAAGCCGTATTACCACATGATGAAGGTAGCTCCCTTTACTTACTATCAATGCATTTAATTCTCGATAAAGCGTGGGATTTATGAAATTCAAGGCAACCAAGATGCTTCTCAAACTTGCTATATGAACTTAATGACAATGAAGAACGAAGCCTATTCATTACAATTATAGGTGACTGATGGGCCAGTCGATCAAATGATGCCCAAAGTAGAGTTACTAGACAAAGTCTAGATTGACCCAAAAGATCCTGAAAAACAAGTCAGCATTAGCCCGACACTCAACAGCATGATCTGAATGGATATTATGAAATTCCTCATCGACAACAAGGACTACTTCTCCTAATCCCACAAACACATGCTGAAAATCGATCTTGGTATGACCACCCATTGTCTTAATGTTGACCTCAACCATAAGTTGGTGAAATAGAAGATGAGGAAGTTGGGCATTTAGCGTAAGAAGATTATCAATGATGAATTTCAAAAACTTATCTAAGTTGGATTCATTCATAAAGTGCGGTATCTAGAATGGTTAGTGAACATTGTCATAGTAAAAAAGAAGAACGATAAATGATGAGTCTGCATTGACTTCACAGAATTAAACAAAGTGTGTCCAAAAGATAGGTTCCCTCTCCCACACATTGATCACCTTGTCAACGCGACCACAGGTAACAAACTCTTGTTCTTTATGGATGCATTTCAAGATGTAATCAGATTTCAATGTACCTTAATGATCAGGATAAGACTTCATTTGTCACTGAAAGGTACATCTACTCTTACATGGTGATGCCCTTTTGGTTAAAAAATGCTGAAAAAACCTACTAACGATTGGTGAATGCGATGTTTGCTGACAAGTTGGATCATACAATAGAGGTTTGTATTGATGACATGTTAGTGAAATCCCTATAAGTAGAAGACCACATCTCACACCTTATAGACGGCTTCGTTGTACTTCGATAGTATAACATGCACTGAATTCGTTAAAGTACTCATTCGGAGTATCATTAGGAAAGTTCATTAGTTATTTGGTGACTCAAAGAGGAATAGAGGTGAATTTTGACCAGACAAGGCACCGGTAAACATGCCTTCATCGTGAAATAAACATGAAGTTTAGAAGCTCACTGGAAGAGTCATAATACTCAACCGATTCATCTTCCAATCGACTGATCAATGCTTGCCCTTTTTCTAATTGCTCAAGGGCAACATAAAGTTCGAGTAGTCAAAAGATTATGAAAAGGCATTCCAAGAACTTGACCAATACTTGTTTAGTTCGACCACCTTATTTGACCAAAAGGGCATATAGCTTTCAATATTTGATGTTGTACATATAGCTTTCAATATTTGAAGTCATGGTTAATGTAATTTTAGTTCGAGAAGAGACTAATAAATAGTGACTAATGTGCTACATCAGCAAGTCATTACTTAATGCTAAGAAACTGTATCCTCTTATCGAAAAGATAGGCTTAGTCGTAATAACCGACACAAGAAAGTTAAGACTTTACTTTTAGTCATATACCATCACGGTTATGATCACTTATCCTCTACGAGTAATACTTTATAGCCCCAATTTCTATGGCAGACTTACTATATGGGCTATTGAACTCAGCAAGTTTAACATAGAGTATCAAATAAGAACGAGCCTCAAATCTCAGGTACTTGCCAATTTTATTGTTGAATTAACACCAGGCATTTCATAGAGCAACAATGAATCAAGTCCTGAATAGACCCTTATGGTCAATGGATCATCAAACATCAAAGGTTCCAAGGTAGGCGTACACTTGACTTCCCCTATAAATGAAGTCATTAAGCAATCCTTTCGGTTGGGATTCAAGGCATCAAACAATGAAGTTAAGTATGGAGTCTTTATAACTGGACTGAGACTCACACAAGCAGTGGAGGTTTGGAGTTTGAAAGTGCTAAACGATTCTCAACTAATTGTAAACCAACTAAACAATGAATATTCAACAAAAGATACTTAGATGGAAGCTTATCTTATGGTCATTCAGTCACTAAAGTCCCAGTTCGACAAGTATACAACTGAACAAATCTCTTAAAGCTCGAACGCGTCAGTGGACATACTTGCCAGCCTTGGCTTAACATTGGCCCCTGCTTTAAAGTGAATAATCCCTATTGGGTTCATTGAATCACCAAGCATCTCACTTGGTTCGGTTGCTGCTATTGAAGAACTTGAAGATTAGTGAGTACTAATACTAAAGAATTTGCAAAATGGTGATCTTCTTGAAGGTAAATCAAAAGCTCATAAACTCAAGTTCTTTATAGCACGCTTCTTAATTATTAACAAGAAACTTTATTGTCCATCTTTTTCTAGACCTTATACCAAGTGCCTTGGGAAAGAGGAGGCAGATTATGTGCTAAGCAAAATCTGTATAGGTGAATACAGGAATCATTCAGGTGGACGATCACTAAGGAACAAAGGCAAATTCCAAGGATATTATTGCCCGACCATGTTCGCTAATAGTGAGTTATTTGTGAAAAAATGCAATGTATGCCAAAGGCATTTGCCAACCATCCACAAACTAGCGAAGCTGATATTGAGCATCAAATCACCTTATTCGTTTATGAAATACTCAATGGACATCATTGGTCTACTTTTACTTGCTTTTAGGCAATGTAAATATATGGTTGTCTTAATGGACTACTTTACAAAATGGGTCGAGGTTGAAGCATGCGCCGACATCAAAGCTACGGACATTAAGACATTCATTTGGAATAACATTATGTATAGGTTTGGCGTACCCTGGGAGATTATGACTGACAATGTTTCATAGTTCATTTTTAGAAAGTTCAAAGACTTCTACACTCACTAGAAAATTAAGTTAAGTTTTTCAACTTCTCGTTATCCATAGGGAAATGGCCACGCCAAAGCAGCGAATAAAACTATCGTGCAAAATTTAAAGAAAAAGCTGAAAGCTTGCATAGGTAGATGGGCTGACAAACTCCACAACATGTTGTAGGCATACTGCATCACTCCTCTATGTGCAATTGGTGAGTCCTTCTTTTCACTTTTGTTCAGTTCTAAAGCAGTCATTCTTGTAGAAATTAGAGCACTAAGCCTAAGACAAGAGTTCACCTTCAAAAATGAAGATCAAAACCATGAATTGCTTTAAGATGAGCTTGATGTGATTGGTGAATGAAAAAACATAACATTGGTATGAATGACAACCTACCAATAATTAGCCACTCAATACTACAATTCCAAGGTTTGGCCAAGAGCTTTCAAAGAAGGGAATCTCATTTTTTAACAAGTATTTTAGAGCACTATAGAGCCGAATGCTAGTAAGCTAGGGGCTAACTAGGAAGGTCCCTACTGAGTTTTAACGGTCATTTGCCCAGGAGTTTATAGGCTTGAAACGCTTAACGGAATTGAAGTCAGTTGCAGCTAGAATGTGCATCATCTTAGGAAGTACTACATGTAACCCTATGTTTTCTTTTATTTCTCATGTCATGTAATTCATTAATTTAAGAATCTGTAAAAGATTTATAGTATTTTCTCTAAGTTGATCCTTTATGCACGTTTTTGTCTTAACAAATTTTAGATTGATGCTATTTTATTGTAACAATCGAACTTTCAAAGAATGATGAGAACACGATGTTTGTATTCGCGAGTTTAACAAGTTCACTCGACAACTCAATGAATATCTACAAGTTTATTGTTATTATAGTATCATTCTTCAATGTTGCCCAAGTACTTTAATAGCAAATACATTGTGAATTTCAACAAGCACAATGTGAATTCCCTATAGATTACCTATCAATAATGATTAGCTAAACTTTGGCTCGCTTGGCTTCTGATGAAGTAAATTTGCAAATTTAACTTTGCAAATTAAAATGTAGGATAACACCATCGTTTCATGTTTCTTGTCATTTCTTTCCCAAACACGGTAATGGATTTCAATAAGTAACTGACCATGTACCCTAGCTTAACTTAATATATATACATCACAACTTCACTCTAACAAAACAGTTATGATGAGTATGAAGTTCACATAGCACATTTGATAATAATACACAAATCAAGCTAGAACACCAAAAAAAAAAAAAAAAGCACAAGTTTTAGTTGTCCTTGGCCAATTCGACAGGATGATCTTCCTTATTGACTTCAGCAATAGCTTCAGTAGCAGTCTTCCCTGCTCGCTTCTTCGCAAATTCTTGGTAGAAGAAAGGTTGATCTTTATTGTGTCCAAAACTTAATATGCGACCAAGGCTTCTTCATCAACAAATGGATCGATGAATAGCGGGATGCCGAATACCCACCTTAATGTTGCCTTGATCACAAAAGTATAATCAATCCAATTAGGCAATCCCTTTACAATACTTGTGGAGATCTCAGGGAAGTCATTCCAAAGGCTCAAGCTGCAAAAACGATTGGCTATAAAATCCTCCAATTCCCATTTGGGCACTACTTTGAGGACCTTGAGCTTCATTGATGCTTGCCTAAAAAAGAAAAAAATTGGTAAAACACAAAATTTAACACAGAAAAAAGCAGTCAACAATTAACATTATTGTCCCTGCTTATGAAGTCTACCCCAAAGAGGGTATAAAGAATCAGTCAAGGGACTAATCAATTTTGCATTTATAAACATGAAGAATTATCTGTCCTGCCAATATCGTTCAATTTTCTTTATCTCCTCAATAGTCTGCTTTTTTGATTTGGGCACCATCAAATATCGACCATGATCAAATCAGTTTAGGTTCAAATAATAAAGGTTGAGCAAGTCTTTAGAGGGATGCTAAGTAACACTTCTCCCTCCACTTGCATTATTCAATCTTCACTAGTAAGATTAATGCTAGATCCTTAGCCCCTTTGGTTATTGTCGCACTCATGTTTCACATTAAGTACTTAAGTATCTCCCTTACTTCTTGATCATCTAAATCTTCCTTATCTGATTCTGAGAGTTCGATGTCTGCGAACCTAACGTCCTGGAACTCTTTTTCCATTATGGCTTTATCTTTGTTGATTTTCCATAAACACTAAAGGGATTGAACTTTAAGCCCTTACTAGATTAAAAAGATTTCTTGTTTTAAATTTATGAGTTCTTTAAGAATTCAAACCTAGGAAAACATGAACATAAGACCCAAAACTAGGAAATACCAAACGAAACCTAGACTACACAAAACTCTCAATGAAAATGCACTAAACCTATACTAAAACACTTGAAAATGCAAGAAAAAGAAAATTTTCAGAATAGAAAGATCATGGAAGAAAGAGACGCTTGCTTGAGGATTATATTTGCAACTTGAAGGACTCTATTCTTCGGTTCTAGAAACGGTACAATAAGGGGAAGAAGAGAAAACCCAGGGGGTTGTAATCCCTTGTAATTGATCTAATGGCTTAGGGTAAATCAGCACAACTCAATCTAGTAGCTTAGAGCTCACAACTTGGCCTATCTTTTCAAATTAATTTCAAAGTAAAAAAAAAAAAAAACTGTCGTTTCAGGTGAACCAGTGAAAGTTTGTCATGTGTAAAGTAGATTCTCATCAATCACCACCAAAGTCATGTGGCAGGTGAACTTCCATCATAATGATTATTGATTTGACAAATAACGACTATCGAGCACAAGTATTCAATAGAGTGGGGGGCTAACTATTGGGGTTGAACTTCATTCACCTAGGAATTGCGCATGTAGGCATCATATTAATGAACATTAAATATTTTTAAGTAAATCAATTGCCCCTTCGAGATGTTCATCTGATTCTATGGTCATCGAGTATAAATCATCGAGTATCGCACAGACTATGATCAATAAGCTTAACTATCTTTTCAATGACAAGCTCAAATGCTATCTCCGACCAATGTTTGATGATCATTTGTGCGTGCGATTAGCATTTGATTCTCATTATGTAAAACTCTCTTGCCAAGTATTATTGCTCGATATAGAGATGAGTGCTAGGCAGTTTCCAAAGGGCCACGTCCTTAAGGATTTGGTCTCCATCTCAAATCGTGTCCATTTAGAGCCCATGATCTTAGTAATTTAGGAAATGGATTCATTGTCCACTAAGTCCCTATATTTTTTGGACCATTACCAATTACTCTCACTTTACAAATAGGGGAAGAAATTTCTTAAGTGAGAGATTGTTTTTACATACCGTTACTCTGTCAAAATTTATACAAAGGTTATTTGTATCTTGTACTTTTGTTGATCATAGTGATGGGCTCTTACAGGGGACGTAGTATATTTCAACGAATCTTTCTAAGTTTCTGATATCCATTATTTTTATGTATTTCATTTATTATTTTCAATTTTTATTGATTTGTTTTTTTTTATTTACCGAATTTAAAGGTCCACTTGATTTAATCAACAAACTTTTACAAATTAAATTTAATCGTAAATTTTTAACATCTATATATTGACTAGCACAATTTTTTTTTTTTTTTTAACCTGCGCCACTTTGGTACAATAGTTAATCCCATTGTACCGTACATCATCATTTTTGCAACTTTTTATAGGTGTAGATTACGTTTTGTTGGAGTTAAATTCAATCAAAATCATATTTAAGTAAAAAAATAGTATTTTAAAATGATAAAGTAAACAATTTAAAATGAAGCCATATCCAAGTATTTGCAACAGAGTTTTCATTGTTTTCTTTTTTTTTTTTTTTTTTCTTTTTCCTTAGAAAAGTTAAGCCTCTAGTTTGGACTACTCCTCACTTTAGATTGAACTTTGGATGCCAGAAGTCGAAGCTGATATACATGTATAATATATGTATTTATTGTGGATTTAATGCCTATAAAATATGATTATTTTGGAACAGACAAGACGTTGAATCTCTTCGGACTTAAGATTTGTCTGTTTTTAATAATTGGCCATGGTGGTTGAACCCAATATATTTTATATCGTTTAATGTCGGTACTTTTTAATATAATTTACTTCTCTTCAAAAATAGTGTATTTCAAGGAACAAACAACTTGATCCACGTTTCAGTAATTTGGGAGAGTAGTTGAACATTAACAGAATCAAGTTATGGAACCACATTTTTCTGTCAAAAAGTTATGGAATTACATTAGAGAATTTCTGCAGTAGAATATATTCATTTTATATAACTGACAAGAATTATTATTTTAAACATTAAATTAAATTTTCAATAATTATGATCGAGAGTAGTTTTTTCTTATCCACTTAAATTTTTGTCAACATTTATAAGTTAAACCGTCGAAAATTGAATCTAATAATTAAAATATTATTTTATATTGATGATATAAAATAAGAACACTTATTATAAAAAGACTTATTTTTATATTAAAAAGAAAAAAAAAACCTTTACGCAATTTCCCATTTATAATTCACAATGTTAATCCAAAACCTACTCCAACTTATAGCCAGATTTGCCTTAGAATAAAGTAATTAAGATAGCGTTTGGTATTATTTTTGAAATCTGTTATGTTTTCAAATTCTCTAAATTTGAGATGGTTTTGAAAACAATTCTGAGAACGTTTCTGAAATTGTGTTTGATTTTATTTTCTGAGTGTATATTTTGAGAAACAAAAAAGTGAAACTGTGTTTGGTTATATTTTTGAAAACCAGTCATTTTATAAGTATTCTATAAAAACATATTTATGTTTGATTTAAAAAAAATTATTATGAATACCAAAAATTAAAAATTAATAAAATTTTTTAATTGAAAAATGAATTAAAAATTAATAATCATAATATTTAAATAATTACTATATCAATCAAATCTTAATTAACCATAATAATTAAATCAGAGCAATGAGAAAAATGAAATCAGAGAAAACGACTTTTAGTCGTTTTCAATTTTACGTTGGGAGCAAAGGAGATTTTGGATTCGTTTTAAAATCTGTTTTCAAAAATAATACAAATCAAAATATAATTTCATACCGATTTTAAAATCAATTTTTTAAAAATCGTGAAATCTATTTTGAAAACAAAACCAAACACACGCTAAAATTCGACTTTTGTACACCACAGTACAAGGAAAAAAAGAGTCGAAGAAGAAGAACAAACTCATAAAACACTTTTTTGGGAACACAAAAGGGATAAGCACTGCCACTTGGCAAGCAGCTCAGCCAAAACAGACAAAAAGTAGTTTTCAAACCGCACCCAAATGTTTTAAAATGGGCAACACGCCTTATAAAAGCTCCAAAATATATCCCAACGACTTACGTTAAGCCACCTGTTCTATATCAGTAATAGAGAAAAATAAATAAATATATATTATATAGTATATACAACTTTAATCAGAGTACTCACATTACGTGGGATTGACGTGGAGTTCCCATCCTACAGATCAGCATGGGCCGACAAAAAAGTTATGGATGAGGATTGGAGTGGTGGACAGAAATCGTATAATTGGTTTAAGTGTTCACTAGGTGGCAACTTTGTCAGCTCCAACTAGAGAGATTGTTCAGCCAAAAAAAAAGATTCGATAACATAAGAATAGCATATTTTCTTTTCGAGACCAATTTCTTCTCCACGGCTCTCTTTTTTATATGAAATCTAGTTTATTTTAGTCGCTTTTGAAATGATATTCCGACTGTTACGGTTTGAGAAATATAAGAAAATTTAGTAGCATGGACAATAGTTTGAAGTGACACTAATTGCTTTTTTCTTCTTTCCTTTTTTTTTTTTTTTAGGAAAAATGGAGGTCAGATGGTTTACATCTCGCTCCTCTTCTCTTCGGCTCTATGACAATCCCGGGGTGAACGAAGGAGCAGTCAGGACCTTAATACTAGTTTTTCTCAGTCATCTATTCAAAACCAACTACTTGATTTCACCAACTTAATGCTTCAACAGCGAAAGTTGGAGCAGCGCCCTTACAAGGTGCTTTAGGATTCAAACCTGTGTGGATGAAAGAAAGATGCCTAATAAAAACGTCCTAACCACTAAACCACAACCTTTGATGGTTAGTATCATTGATTACTTGGTCAAACGTTATTTGATAAGATAGAGCTGTACTTAAATTTGAAACGACATAGATTTAAAGTAAAAACTATTATCTTATTACAATTGGAGAAAACTATTTCAGGAAAAATGATTGGTTTTAAATTATGAGACTTTGATCAAATTATAGCAACTAGCCTTTTTTTTTTTTTTTTTGTTTACCCCTTGAACTTCTCATGTTTGGTAAATCAATATATGAGCTTAAATAATCTTGACAATCAACCCCTAGAACTTCAAAATCTATTGTATTTTGTTGAAAAAATTATGAAAGTGTTGCAACGGGATTTTAATATTGGATTTTTTTAGGTGTCCAATCCAACAACTTAGGAGACGTTTAGCACAAATATTTTATTTTAATTTTACTCAAATACAATATAATTTTATACCAAACACAAATTTTATAACAGTGCTACGAAAACAATTATTATTCAAAACATTTTTAAAACAATCACATCAACTTTTCAATTTTACTATTTATCTTTACTTTTACCAATCACATCAACTTTTCAACTCTAAAATACTTTTAATCCAAACACACATTTCATTCAAATACAAAACAAATACTTTTCAACCAAATACAACATTCAAATACAATTAAAATGCAATGAGTTTACCAAACGCCTCCTTACTAAACATAAGATAGGCTTTAATGTAATTCTTTTTTTAGTCTAATACGATCCAATCTTAATCTTGTAATCATATGCAATCTGACTTATCAAATTGGTAATAAGCGACCTATCAGTCCTGTTACTTCTCGTCCTTGGATTATCCTATAATCCCATTCACTATTATGTTTTTCAAATATGCTTTTTTGAAAGCCAACTATGATTAGGAGCCTTAATAGTAAGCCCAAGTTAGGATGCATTGCCACAAGGCAACCCTAGATTAGTCAGGTTTGGTCATGAGTTTTAATTAGTAAGACAATCACACAAAAATTGTTCATACAGGTTAGCACGATGAATCACAGCCCAGTTTTTGGACTATTCATGAAGGTACCTTGATTTTGACTTACAACATTACAGACCAGAACTTAGGTTAAAGTTAATTCTAACAAGAAGGATAGGAGTTTTCTATACTCTAGTGAAGGTTGTGGCCAACAACCATAAATGCTTATCAGCCCAAGCAAGAAAATCTTGCACTCCTATGTGTAAGAAGGAGAATGGCCCTCGCATGATGATAGAGTGGGAAAATGACTGATTAGAGAATAGTCAAAAAGATCTCTCATCACCTCTAATTTACTTTTGAAGTTCTTTCTTGAATCACCTACCAATTAATTTTTATATTTTTATTATTATTTATTAATGGGACGTTTGTTTTTCATATTACGTTCGCATTACGTTTAAACACAATACAATTTTCATCTAAATGCAAAAGTTTTACATTCACGTATAATGCTTTTATATAATGCCTCAAATACATTTACTACTCCATAATATTTTAAAAATAAATTTTTTAAAATTTATTCACATTATATTCTCTCTATCTCACTTTTTCTATCTGCTTTTACCAATCACATCAACTTTTCAACTCTAAAATATAATTTAAATACTATTCATCCAAATACATATTGTATTCAAATGCAATGTAAAAACTTTTCATCTAAATACAAAATGAATTCATTCCAGTACATTTGAATGCAATGCGAATATAATACGTTTACCAAACGCCCCATAAACCTTTCTTATTATTCTAAAATGATCTTACAGTTAAAAAAAATTAGTTTGAACTAGTTTAATATTACACACTTTCTCTCTCCTCGTTGTGCTAGGGTTTTCCATCCCTCCCTTAGAAATAGATTTTGGAGATAATGCTTTGTTGGTCCTCAGATTCATGGCGGTCCTAGAGACGAAACTCTGAGTTATATAATGAATGATCCAATGGTGGGCGTGCCTTTGTGGACTGAGGGGTTGGGTTTTAGCGAGGTGGATAGGCAGGTTGTAGGCTTTCTGGTAGTCTTTTCTAGGTGTGTTGTTTATCTAATGGCTCTGCAACTCTTAGGGTTAGACCTTCTCATTGAGGTAGAGTTGGGAGAACGTGGCATTTATGGGTAGGTGCTTGGCGTTTGTGGTTGTTTTGTTTTGGTATTTGCCAATGGTTTTGGGTGTGGGTATAGGGCAATACCTCGATTTGGTACAACTCTCGTAGCTTGCATTGAAACAATGCTTTACCCTTAGATTCCAATTAAACGCTACACCTCAACACATTTTAGGGAGAACCGGCTAGTTCTGAATTCGAGTGGCATTTCACCCTTAACCACAACTCATTTGCTGATTTTTCAACATCATTCGATTCAGACCTTTACTTAGTTTCACCCAAGCTTCATCCTGGTCATAGATAGATCACCCAGGTTTAGGTCCATAAGCAATAACAACTGACCTACGAAGACTTGCTTTCACTACAGCTCCAATGGGTTCCTTTAACTAAGCCACTGCCTATGAGTTATCGACTCATTCTTCAACAGGCACGAGGTCAAACCCCTAAGCTTTTCCCACTCTTTGGAGCTTGGTGGTTCTTTGTCTATTTTGGTCCAAGCTTTTCGTGGCTCCATGTTTCCTATTCTCTTTGATGGCTTGGGTTGGCTTGTCTTCAATGGTTTTTCCATTGTTGCTAGGCTTTCTTTTATGTAGCAGTCTATAGTTATGTTAAATAATACCAATATTGTTTGCACCTTATGGTTTATGCATTTTGTGGTTTTGTTTTTGTTTTGGGTATGTAATATGGCAAGTAATCTCCTTACCTTCTAAGCTTACTTGTGCTATGCCAAACCTTTATACTAGCATTATTTTGGCTTTGCTAGACATGTGTTTATCTAGAGTTGATGGTAGCCTCAATGCTAGAGATTATTGACTCTTTATTGATCAAAGGATTTATCAATTATATAGATCTTGTTAAAATAAACTTTATGCACACTCAATTATTATGTCCTCAAGAACTTTCTTCTTATCTCTTGAACCTTATCAGATTTAATTAATGCAATCAGTCTAAATTAGTGTTTTGTCTCGTTATATCACAAGTTATTCACATTCATGTTTGAATGCTTTGTTTAATTTAACACAAAATTTTCATTTCTAAAATAAAAATAAAAATAAAATACAAACTTAAAATTAAATAACCCTAACCCTTTTTTTCTCCTCCTCCTCCTGTGATGTAAAAGAATGATTATCGTAGTCTTTAAAAAAATATTAAAAAAAAAAAACAAACGAACAAAGGTAACAAACGTGATTTTTGAAATATAAATACTTACCATTTTGTTTTCGTCAAAGTGTAACAATCTGTCACTTCTTCAATCATTGTAAAGTGTCTTAACATATAATTTATTTAAAAGGGTACGTTTGTTTTTCAATATTAGTGTATTTAATTATAACTTAATTATTTCAATTACGATTAATGAAAAATGTTTGCATGCTATAGATGAGCCTGTCGTGACTCGCGAGTATACAACACTCTTAACAGGGCAAGAAGCCTAGCGTGTTAACTTCATTGCTGAATGAAGTATAGTGATCATTTAATAATTAAGTAAATCTTAAAATTAGGGATACAAGATTCGCATTTTAATGCCCTATGGTCGAATAATGACTACAACCATGAAATTTATTTATTTATTTATTTTTGGAAGTTTCATATAACTCCGGACTAAAACTACTTGAGTGAGCAAATAAACCCAAAAACAAGAAGCTCCAATAATAATGAACCAATCTAGTTTAAATCTGCATTATTGACCACTTACTTATCAATTTGAACTTCAAAACAAAAGTCGCATGATAAAAGAAAAATTCATCAAACAACGTCAATATATTTTTAGTAGAAGAAATCACCTCCATATAACTAAAAAACAAGTTATTACTTAACGATATTGTTCTCTTTGAATGGTGCAAACAGGACATTACTGCTCATGAACGAACGCATTGGCAACAGATATTACTCACAATTAATATAAAAATGTGTATTTTTTGAAAGACACTCTTACAAATCATCTAAAATACAATCAATAAAAAAATACCACTTTTTTACAACTAAAAGGAGAAACACCACTATTTATTTTTATTGTTTCATGCATGGAACCCCAAACAAAACAAGCATACCAAAAGTCAACAACACAACCATATAAATCCATAAATTTTTTATATAAGATAAAAAAACATACATGAAAAAAGAAATGATATGAAGCCCAATAACATTTTCTTTTTTTTTTTTTTTCAAAATTTGGTTTAACTCACATCCGCTATGAAAAAAATTTTATATCCCCGTTACGTCCGGAGTGGATACAAGTTAATATTTGCAGCATCTTTAAATGTTTCATATGGATACATGAAATTATCTAAGAATAACAATAATAATTGAAAAGATTAAAAGCTAAAATTTACAAACAAATATCAGTAGCAATAAGTGAAAGGCTTTCATACACTATGTAATTACAGAGAACACTTCCAAAGTAACCAGTTCTTGAGACAAGACACAATGCAAACGTAACAAAATGAGTACATTTAACTTTCAGCACAAGCAAAATCATTGAAAAGGCTAAACAGACTCGGTTAGTTTAGGATCAATCACACTGTTTCCCTAACTTCAAGGTCATTCCCATTTCGGCCCCTCAAACTTACGCGAGAGTGATCCAAACAAAAGGGGTTACGTGAGACTAATTCGTCTCTTTCTCCGTCTGTTTTTAACATAACTTTTATCACAAGATGTTAAGCAAGAGATTTTAAGTTCAAAGGACAGAACAACAACAAACTCAAAGTGAGAATAATCCTAAAATTTTAGACACTAATCGCAAGCAATTGCAGTTGATATAGTTTTAAGAAAAAGCCTTCATATACTATCCAGCGGAATGTAAATTACATGAAGTGCCAATTGGAGCCCAAAATTTTGAATTGAGCTTCCACAATAGCACCATTCAAATCTCCGTTCTTATAAACAATCATCAGGCTTCCTAAAATACCAATACTACTAAATAATGCAACAAAATAATTATTCTTTATCAAAGAAAATAAACAAACTTGTTTAAATATTTGGCTTTGCCTCAGAGGTAGTGACAATTTGTACGTATCATCATCACTGTAATCTGATAATATGTGCATTGGAAAATGCATCACTGGCAAATGGCAAAATCAATTCTCAGCGAACAAATTAACAAGATTTCATTAAAAATAAAATAAAATAAAGATTGTAGTGTGCATCAGAGAGATTCCCAACGACAAATCAACATCCTCAAATGGAGTACTGATGTCCCTGTCTGTTTATCATCACTTGCATACCAAAAAAAAAAAGGGGGAAATAATTCCCAAGTTTATTTTTCATGATATTTGGGCATAAAATGAGATCAAATTCTGAAGAAAACATTTGGAGCAAAAAAAGAATACACAAATCAATTAAATGAAAGGGCCTAAACACAAATAATCAAAATCCAGATGTTAAAAAAATGTAGGATAAAACAACCATCAGAGAGATTCCCAACAGACCAAGTCATCATTCTCCAAAGGATTTCTGATGTCCCTGTCTATATTGTCATCACTTGAAAACACCAACAAACTAAAAATCAATTCTGAAGTAAAAACGGGAAGGAAAAAAGAAATATCCCAGAGAAATTTGATAATGAAAATGAAATCTGAAACTAATAAAGGTCAAAAGATACAAACTTTTTCAATTCTCATGACCTAAAAATCAAATTCACTAAGAAAAAAAGTGGGAATTTGGAGCCTGGGAAGCCTCAGATTTGATTTTTTTTTCATAGAGATTAATCTCAAAGTATATTTAAACCCATCATAGGCACACACAGGCATAATTACATGTATATATACATATATTTATATATTTTTATGTATCTAACATAAATCAAGAAAAAGGTGTAAGAATTAAGAGATTGGAAGGAAGAACAAACCCAGATGAAGACGAAACTGATGAGTTGTTTAATGGGAATTTAAGGGGAAATCTAGAGAGGTGGAGAAGGATGTATAAGAGGGGTTTTAGCTTCTGATGTTGAAATTAGGATTTAGGATCGCAACGAGTTTATATAGTGGAAGAGACAAAGGATTAGGGCACAAAAGTGAGGACTTGGGAAATCAGAGCCGTCCAATTTCAATGATACATTTTGGGTAATTGGGAATGTGCCCCAAAAGATTTTCTAATATCTTTTACACCCCGTTATTTCAATTATTTTTTCGCTAAAGGATTCTAGAAATTTAGACGAAATTATAGAAATAACCAATTTAATGCACATGTTAAAAATTATTTGATTTTATAAGAGAATAAAATTCATAAAATCATTATAAATTGGTAATATTTTAGAAATATAATTTTTTAAATTATTCTTTAAAATGAAAAAACCCATCGATTTACTCGTTATAGTGGGCTTGGGCTTATAAGGGCATGTAAACTATTGTTAGGATGGTCCAACCCAAACCCAACTAATAACCCTGCCAAGCATTGGGTTGTGAATTCGGGCTTTCTACGTGGTCATGACCGCGGATGTTGATTTAGGGTGCGGTTCGTAGAGTCATTTGAAAAATAAATAGTTTGGATTAAAAATATTTAAATACAAACTTTTTTTTTTTGGTAGAATAAATAATTATAAACATTTGAATTATAATTTAAAATGATGTTTGGATATTCATACTTTGAATAGAGCATTTGAATGTGTGTTTGAATGCATATTGCAAAAAGTTCTAACAAATCTTATAAAAGGTCAAAAGTTTAATAGGATTTAAAAATGAAGTTTTAGTCATCTTTTCGTTCTAAGTATATAAAAAATAAGTCATTTCAATCTGATTTGAAATTAAAAAAAATTATGGTATTTTGAAGTATAGATAGAAGTGATAAAAAAAAAAAAAAATCTATACATTCTTGAATGTTTACTCGGCAAAAATATTCAATTGAATCGAAATGCAAGGGGGGTCCCTAATTCTCATTTTAAACTAAATGGCCAAATAGAAACATCTCCAGCATTTGAATGTTCCCTTTCGTCAGGGTTATCAAACACCATTTTAAATTACCAAATCCAATGGAATTGTCCAAATATTGCAAAAATGGTTCTCCCAAAAGTTACCCTAGTAAGGCTGACAATTTCTCATGCATCCAAAAAAGGGGCACAAAATAAATGGCTTTGAGTTAGATGATTTGTTTAATTTTTGTCTCTATTTGTGTTGCCACTTGTAACCTTAAACAAACAGAGGGATTCCGGATTATCTTGTGTTTTGATACGCATAACACGAAAAAAACATACAAAACATTTTCACATACGAAATGTGCATGTTTTGTATGTTTGAAATGTTTGTATGTGTTTGTTTTGGAGATTTGAAGAATTAATGTCTTTGTTAATTATATAAACCATTTGGTTTATTTCGCGTTAACTAGAAGTAAAATATGATAATTATCGACTAAAATTAATTGTTAAATACCATATTTATTAGCTAAAATAATTTGTAAATTTCATACTCACTGACTAAATCAATTGTTAACCTCATATTTACAGTGTAAATCCAACAATACATTTTTCAATGTCAATAAAGATGACCTGCAATTTTATTTTATTTTTTCCCTCGAGCCATCTGCTACAACTTCTCTTTCTTAATAAGATAATTTTTGGAGGGATTAAAGTCAAGATTACTTTCAGCCAAAAAAAAAAAAAAGTCAAGACTACACACGTAGACAGAGTTTTAACAATCTTTCAAGCACAATAGTATGTGGTCTATTGTGGGACGTTTGGTAAACGTATTGCATTTTGATTGTATTTGAATATTGTGTTTGATTGAAAAGTATTTTTTTTGTATTTGAATGAAATGTGTATTTGGATTAAAAGTATTTTAGAATTGAAAAGTTGATGTGATTGGTAAAAGTAAAGATAAATAGTGGAATTGAAAAGTTGATGTGATTGTTTTAAAAATATTTTGAATAGTAATTGTTTTCATAACACTGTTGTAAAATTTGTGTTTGATGTAAAATTATATTGTATTTGAATAAAATTAAAATAGAATTTGTTTGTCAAATAGCAAAAATGATACACAATTTATCATAATTTACCCTCTTCTTTACCTTTCTCTCCAATTAAATGATACGTAATTTATTTGATTATACATACATATATATATATATATTGAAGATCCAAGAAGTTTCACTATGTCTCCATGTAATTTTTCTAATTTAGATTCAACTCATCTATCAAAATGAAGATGATGTGTAAGTGTAGTCTCCGATCATGTTGTGCATCAAGTGACGAAATTAGAAATTTTGATAGAGCTAACAAGTACAAGTTTTTAACTTTTAGAGAAATAAAATGAAGTTTTTAACTTTTTAGAGTGGTTATTTGTAAATTTGAATCATATCTATATATATATATATATTATATAAAGTTAAGAAGGGCTCCAGCCTTGGTGCTTATGTCTCTTATCGACTTCCCCTTAGAGCTAAGAACGTGGGAGTGGTACAAGAATCTTTTTGCATCTGTAGAAAACAAAGATTTTAGGACCGTTTTCTCAATCATAAAAACTAAAAAAATTTCGCATTCATTTTATAAACAGTCGAGGAATATTATAATATGGTTCATTTTATAAACAGTCGACCGTTTTTCAGAAAATGATCGTGGAATCCAAAACTTTCCATCATCGTTTTTTCTGAAAAACAACTGTGGAAAACCTTCTTCTTTTTTTTTTTTTTAAATCTTGCTGGTTCTCACCTTTGTTCTGTTCAAGATCCTAACATTCAACTTGTTTGTTATTACCAGCAGCAAACATACATGTATGTTTGCTGCTGAAATCATTACTTCAATTCACAAATATCAGTCTACACCACCAGTGATCGGGTTCCATTTCATGCCCTTCAGTGCATTTGTGACAACTCGTAGCGAAACAAGAAAAATAATAACAAGAATTTTCATCAGCCTTATTGTACACTTGATTTATGGTCCAACTCTGCTGAGTGTTTGCTCAAATGAGAGGAATGACTTGTCCTTTTACAGATAAATATTAAATAGACTTATGACACAGGAACACTTTAGAAGTATAAAACATGCATATGTGTGAGCATAACGTATTACCTTCTCTTCTTCCAAACGATTGTCCACCTCTTGTAAGTTGTCTTGGATCAAATTTTCAAATTCTTTGTATTCATCTCTAATCACAATTCAACAAAAAATTAGAGCCCTTTAATGCTGACAAGCCGGGAAAATGAAGTGAGAAAGAAAAGTTAGACTTTTCTATTCAAAATAAACTTAGCCCATAAATTTTTAGACCAAAAAAAAAAAAAAAACACTTCCAATAGCTGCTTTGGCTTAAAACACCATCAACCATCATATTGCACGTTTATGCATAAATCTCATGTTTTATCAATAAATCCCATTATTTCTTTTCCCATAAAGAACAAAACTACCTCAACTTTGGAGAGCTTTCCTTTATCCAAAACTTTGAAAAGTGGCAAAACCCACTGGAGTTACTAAAAAAAGAAGCATTTTTTCTGGTCCTCAAAATGCACCTAAAAAAAGCATATTAAACCCAAAATCAATCGCTTAAACCCTAACTCATATCACCTTCATTTTCTACTCAAATTATGTATTATAGAACTCATTTTAAAAATCCGCACACAAACTCGTACAACCACAGATAGCCAAAACCTTTATTTTCTTGTTCGACACTGTGGAGCCAAAAGGGGAACTAAAAATCCAAAAAAGAATATAGAATGACTATCAAAAAATTCGATCTTTGATTGAAATTAATTACGTGCAGAATAATAAGCGAAGCTATGAAATCAAACTTCAGAAATCACAAGCGCAAAAAAAAAAAAAAAAAATTATCAAAAGAAATAGGAAATTGAAAATGGAGAAAATTATTTTAGAAACAGGTAGATCTAACTTCGGCTTTATAAATAGGATGCTGTTCCCACCAACGATGATGAAACAAGATGTTATCACCATTGCCGAGACCTCTGTAAACAGTTTTTTTGTTGTTTGGTGATAACTCTATAAAATGTAATTATTTCGATACTTTTTTCATATATAAAAATTAACTTATTCCTGAGAATTTTAATTGTTTTGATTTGTTTTGTTTTATTTTGTTTTATATATTTTAATTTAGATTTTTCATGAAGTCTTTGTTCAATTTTGCTTTATTCTTTCTTTTTTTTTTTAAATAGTATATTAAAAAAACTTAAAATTAAATATTTCTAATGAATTTATCCATAGCACCTTATTTTAAGAGTGTTTAATTTTAAGTGTCAAATTGAGAAAATGAGTATTACTATTCATGTTAGGAAATTATGAAAACCAAGTTTATAATGCATCATACCGCATTAGATTCTTCCTAATTTCATGTACTGGATTATAAGTGTCAAATTGAGAAAGTAAGTATTATTATTCATGTCAGGAAATTGTAAAAACCAAGTTTATAATGCATCATACCGCATTGGATTCTTCCTAATTTCATGCACTGGATTATAGCTAATGCATTATTGTAATTACTGTGACAAGTATGCGCCGACTACTGTATCTATTATAACAAGCATACGCCGACTACTGTAATACTGTAGCAAGTGTGCGCTAATCACTGTGGCATTATAACAGCATTGTAGAACGATAGCAAGTTTGAAAAAACTATGTGTGTACACTAAATATTGTAACAAGTTTGAAAAGTTGTATTGTGTGTTCACTAACTATTGTAATAAATTTGAAAAGTTTATATGGAGATTAGGTAGAATAGTGTAAAATTATGCCTAAAAAAGGGCATTCTTGGAAAGGCTTGAGTAGAGGAAGAGACACACTCTTTCTCTCTCATTTTAGCCTTGCTTTTATTCTCATATTTTCTCTCTAGAATTTTGTGAAAATGTTTTGCAAGTTAGGCTAAAGTTCTTGGGTGAGACTAGAAATAATCTTATATGTGTAAAGAGCTTGTTTGAGTTTTGATTCTCGAATGATTTGCAAGTTTTATACATTTAAATAAATAATTTTCTTTGATCTTATTTATTCCCCATATCGATATATTTTGTCGACAACATTCGTATAAATTCAATCAAACTTTTTTTATATGATTGTTGCATGATATAATATATTAATAGATATAGTTTTATGAATAATTTTTTACTGTAATATCGTCGGTGATATATTGTCGTTTTTAGATTTTTTATAAGACTATTTTTCCTAATTTTTAACGTGAAAATTTTATTTACTCAAATACATTTAATTCACAAGTTTTTCAAATATTATCTTCCAACTGAGTCAATTTATGAATTGAAATCCAAATATGTGAACAAAGTATATAAGAGATTCTCGATGTCTTACCATTTTTTATTATTGAATTTTTTCTATATCAAATTGCCTTAATTTATTACATTTTCTTTCAATTAAATTGCTTTAAAATTGTAAAAACATTTTTTTTCTTTTCTTTGTTTGATTGTGTATCTTTCTAATGCTTTTGTTCCACTAATTTCTTTTCTTTTTTTATCATCTCCTCGTGAGATCGACCATCCTAATTGTGTTACAATTGACTACTTTGTTTTGTCACAATTTAGACATAATCATTTGATTGGTGGGAAGATTTAAGAGATAAGAGAAAGGAAGGGTGGTAGCACTACAAGGAAGAGAGACAGGGAAACGAAGGTGGGCTACAGCAGAGAGAGAGAGGGGGGGAGGGCTAAAGGGTGATGACGGCATAAGGGAAAGGATGAGTAGGCATGATTAGGAGAGAAAGTGTGTGTGTGTGTGTGTGTGGTTATGGGTTAGAGAGAGAAGTAGGGTTTTATCATGATGGAGAGTTTTTTTAATTATTAGTTTTAACTTTGCAAGTCTGATAAAAAAAAAAAAAGGTTTGTTCTATGTTTTCATCATATCTTACACAACAATTTTTAAAATATGTTCGTATAATCTTCGTTGTGTAATATAATTTTTGTAAGAGTGTTGAGACATAGGATTGTGACCACTCAACATGGTTAGGTTGATCTTTTGACTATTCCAAAATTTTAGCACACTTTGTATAGGGGGAGGACTAAAACTTTTGTAAGAACTAGTTTTAATCTTTTACCAAGTTTTGTAATTAAGTTGATTAAAATATTATCAAAACTTAAACTATAAAAGAAAACAACACAAGCAAATTTTAATGAGGTTTGGTAACACGTACCCCTCGAGACCACGCCCAAACATATGAACAATCTATTAAGTAAATAAAATTACAATTCTATTTGATTTATTCACCCTGAAACTCCTTCTTTAAGTATGCTGCTTATGATATTTTAACAATTTAGAAGACTTGCTTAGCGAACACCACTCGATTTAATGTTTAAATCCATTCAACAAAATAAATTTTCTCTTGAAAACCTAAAGTTCTTCTCCTGAAGACACTTAGAAACAAAGATGCACAAAACAATTTAATTCTATAAATTTTGGACTTCGCTAGCCATGAACAATTTGTTTTGAGACTTCCAATATAAATAGCAAAGCAATCAACAAGGAATATTTTCAAATAAATCTGCTATAAACTATTCGTTGCAAAATCTATTATAACAAAAACGACAACAGTGCTAATTTTTGATAACTTTTTGATTCTACAAGAATTCATCTTTAGTCCATCAACCACGAACTTGGACTAAATTCACAGCAATAAGCATAATCTTTCATGATAGTAAATTACTCATTTAAAAACAAGTTTCTTGATCTTTTTAAAATTGACCTTTCTATATAGGAAACTAAGAAAAATGTAAAATACATTCTCAAAAGCTGATTTCCTTGTCAAAGCAAAAAAGAAACGTTCAAACTTGATTTTCAAAGACTTTCCAAAACTAATGCCAATACTTACAATATCAAAAATCCTAACAACCTTTATTTGAAATTTGGAGATGATTGGAATAGTATAAGCTGAGAGTGAAAGTTGGAGAAGAAGACAAAAAAAAATGCTGCAGCAAGCCATGAGAGGTGGATTGGAATCCACCCCTATACAAACCCTTAATTTATAGAAAGAAATGCAACTACCACTCTCAAGACTTCTCGTGATTTGTCACTTGAGTCATCTGGTTGGTTACAGTCAACCATTGATCTTTAGTCACTGATTTTTAGTCTCCATTTTCTAGTAACTTGGTAGTTTACCATTAGGAACCTGTTGCTAGTCTGTGCTAAAACTTTTAAAAGATTAAAATTTTTCTTAACGATCCTTTGGGAAGAAAGAAGTAAATAGCAGTTTTTAGAAAATAACTAAAGTAAATAGAAGATTTTTAAAATATTTAGAGTCAATAGCAAATTTATTTTGTAGATGATTTATTTACATTTTATTTATTAAGTAAATAATTTATTTAAATCTTGTACATATTTCATTTACTTAGTAAATTTTTCATTTACTTGATAAATTCGCTATTTACTCCAAATATTTTAAAAATATACTATTTACTTTAATAATTTTCATAAAAATACTATTTATTACAATTTCTCCGATCCTTAAATAGCATATAGTGGTAAGAAAAGGTTTCAAGAGGATATTTCTAAATCCAACCTAGGGGTGGGGACTGCTTTCTCGTCCCATCTCATCCATCCCCGCCTAAGGAGGGCGAGCCAAGGGCACGAACTCCTTGTTTGAAGAGCCTTCCTTGTACCCATTACATTGCCCATTTAATATAACTATTGATGTAAAAATTACATGACTTAGGATGAAAAACAAAGTAGAACCTCACCATAAATTAGACCAAATTGTTTCACAAAAAAAAAAAAATCAAATTCTAAATAAATGCAAACAAAATCTTAACAAGGAAGGCACAAAGTGTCTAAATAAAAAAAAAAAGTTCAAAAACTAAAACAATGAATAAGGAATGTACTAATTATTACCGATCAATTAAGGCCACTAATTGAAATTATATTTTTATTATTTTTTTAGCCAAAAAAATAGCTAATAACTACCCTTTTTAACTAAAATAATCTTATTAAGTTGAAAAGGTTAATACATATACGCATACATACAAATATAAAAATATGTGACATATATACATACATAAAGATGGAGGTGAAGTGAAAATACAGGTGGTATTTGGTTTTATTTTTAAAATATGTTTTATTTTCAAAAAAAAACTGAAAATGAGAATATTTTAAAAATTATGCTGAGATCATTTTTAAAACTGTGTTTAATTCTTTTTTTAGTGTATATTCTGAGAAAGATAAAAATGAAACTCTGTTTGATTATATTTTTGAAAACTTATTTTATAAGTAAGTATTTTATGAAAAGTATATATGTCTAATTTAAAAAATAACAAAAAATAAATTATTAATCATAACTAAAAAAAAAAAAAAAAACTTTAGTGGTGGGTTTTGCAATGAAAGGTAAAAGTGGAAGACAGTAGTGGTCTGTGTGACAACCGAGATTCTTTTACTGTTCTCAGGATTACTGTGCAATAGAAATCAATATGTATTAGTGTGATGTAAATATATAAATTTTACTCTAATGATGATTTATTAGTTTATAAATGTTTTATGGTTATGAATGTAATGATTTTCGAATCGAAATGCCTCAGATAGTGTATTTTAGGTATCGAAAAACAGAATTTTACTGAGACTTAAAATGTTGCAACTATAGACCCAAGATAGAAAATAATAAACTATCTAGGGTTTATGGAGTGTTTTAATATAAATGCATCGAAAAGCTTCGATAGCATTTCGGGAGGTAAACTGTGAAATTTGACCAGTATAGCTTTTCGGTCAAATTTTCGACCGATAAAAATTATACTATAATTAAAGAAAAACCTATACTGTATAAACAAATAATATTTTCTTATTAATATAAGAATCAATGAATGAGATCAAAGTTTTATTTTGATCCAAGGGTTAACAAAATTAAGGGAATTTCTATCATTTTCCTTAATATTCTATCAAGGAAAGAATTTTGCATTTAATGGAAAGCATGGCTGACCATGCACGTGGAAGAGGGGGGGAGAAACAGCTGGATTTCAGCTGAAAAAGTCCCAAAAATTTTGTAAAAATGCCCCCAAGAAATTTTCATTTTGACCCCAAAATTTTCAAAAATTACAAAAAGGCTCCTAAGGATTTTTATAAGCTTTTTCTCTGATTTCCCACGTCCCCCACAGTAGGAAAACTCCATTCCCCTGTTCATTCATCTTCTCCCACGTTCTCAAAGCCACCAAAATTTCTAAATTTTCAAAAGTTACAAATTTTGAAGAAAAAGTGTGAGAA
This sequence comes from Antiaris toxicaria, assembly GCA_035233585.1. NCBI lineage: Eukaryota > Viridiplantae > Streptophyta > Magnoliopsida > Rosales > Moraceae > Antiaris > Antiaris toxicaria. The sequence goes on from CP141155.1 coordinate 9,979,228, forward strand.
AACTTCATCTTGAGGAGTCTTCACCTTAAAGTTCAAGTAAGTTCTTCAAAACCCTATTTTAATGCTTGTTTTTAAGTGTTTTTATGCTTATGGGAATAGTGGAACAAAATAAGGTTTGAATGGTTTTGGTTGTTTTGATGAAATTCATGTGGAAAAACTTGTTTTAGACTTGTTTTCGAAATATTTATGGGGTTAGTTTTTGAAAATAAATGTGTTGCATGGGTGAGGCAAATTGATGTGGAGGAAGGGTTGAAAACCCTTGTGGAATGGTGATAAACTTGTATTGTGAGTTAGAAAAGGAAATGATGTTGTATATAGGTGTTGAAAGAAAGAAAGATAAGGGAAAAAAACTAGGGTTGTGAGCAAAAACTCTAAGTTTGGAAAATGTGAAAGTTATGTTATATGGAATGCATGGAAATGAATTTGTTATTGTGTATTGGGATTTTGAGCAGGTTTATAAGGAAAACTGTGTCAAATAACGCATTTTAAGTCGTTTTGGCACAGTGGGAAAATAAAAATTTAAGCCGTTATAATACCGAAATTTTCGGACTTATAACTAAGGCTAAGTATTTAAGGGTGATAATATATATAAGAAAATGTTTAAATGCTCTAGTGTTGACCTATAAACATTTCACTTAATGTCGAATTGTTTCGTTATAGGGTAACGACTGGAAAACAAGGAAAGAAAACCCAGAGATCGATTTCAGGAAACATTAGAAGATTTCTGGTAAGTTCTGACATTTAAATGTCTGGACATGAACAACTGGAATTTTATATTGAGTTGAAACCTTCAATTTATGATTTAGCCTATATTCTTTGGTTAGAGAAGTTATATGTTATTGCGAACTCGATAAAATGCCTAAATTGGCGAGTATACGAGTGTGTATTGATGTGTTATGTGTACATGATGATGTTTTATGAATTTTTGACCCTAGAATGTAATAAACATGTCTTAGGGTTACTTGTATGTGTATGAAATGGTTTTTGTGTCAAAATGTGTTTAAAAACCCATTTTAGCCGGAGCCAGGCGCTGGCCAAGGAGTGCCCCGACGCTGAGCTCTCGGCCAAAATTTGGTGTCAAAAATCCAATAGGAGCTCCAGGTGCTAAGGTATGAGCGCCAGGCGCTTGCACCGGATTTTCAAAAGCACCAGGCGCTGTAAGGGGAGCGTCGGGGCGCTGTAAGGGGAGCGTCGGGTTCAACTATTCCAAAAATGTATAATTAAAGTTTTGTTCCTCATTTCCAGCCCCAATCACGCCCCGATGTTAGAATGCATGGATAATGAGTTTTAAACTGTATTTTTGGACTGAATGGGTAAACCATGGGTACATGAATTATAAATATGTACACTGGAACAGTTAAGATGTCATAATAAGTAGCATTGCATAGTAAACAACAGGGTAATGAAAACCTAATGTTTTGGCGTATCGGCCTCTCCCAAGGGGAGGTTACTTTATGTCGAAGCAGAAGACATACCATAGATGAGGAGAGTCAGGGTCGCTCCCAGGCCTCTCTAACAGCGCGCTTAAGGTACGACCAAATCAAGCCCATGGACATAGTAAATGAACACCGTAAAATGAAAACTGAGCATAATGAACTCCATGCATATTTGTTAAGTTACATTACTATGTTTTATTTGTTTTAAATGTTATGTCTGAACTTACTGGGCATGTAGCTCACCAGTTTATTCATGTTCAGGTAATAGAGGTAAACAACTTGTAACCTGAGCCACAGTGTATGGATTGGACTGCAGGGATGAAGTGCCGGTGTCATGATAAAAGGTTATGGACCTGTCAGGCTAATTCCGCAAAGTAAAAGAAAAGGAAAAAGAAAAGTACAATTGTATGATATTGTATAAAGTAAACTGTTATGTTTGATTTTAACCATTTCAATACAGTATGATATTATTACATACAAGTAGTATGAAATAGTTTCCAATTATAATAACTTAGTTTTGGAAAGTTATATTACTATGTATATTGATGGTTTTAAAAAAAATTTTCTGCAATTTATTCGGTAATATTTTGAAACGGAAGAAGTAAAGAAGCAAAGTTTCAGTGACATCTCCTGCACGAGGCGGGGGGTGTCACAGTCTAAGTCTTAAGTAGCGATGACGACGACGACGACCACCTAGAGCGGCGGCGACGACGACGACGACGGCATCGTCGTTCTAGAGCAGATGTGATTGCAATAATAACCCCAAAGACACGATATCCTAACGTCGGCGACGACCGCCAAATTCGCGACCTAATGCTCTTTGTCATCGCTGGGATAGAGGCTATCGTAATGTATTTCTTAGACGTTATCTTTATAAGATTTAAGTTACAAGTTTGTGGTCGTCCTCGTTAGGAGACTGTCATCATCAGCGTCAATCCATGGTCATCGTCCATTCGCCGGAAATGGAGGCTATCACGATGGTTGTCTTCATGAAATTTGCATCACGAGTCGTTGGTCATCGTTGTCATCTGTCCGTGGTCATCACTAGTCTGTGGTTGTGGTCGTTCGTCGAAGATAAAGACCATCGTCGAATATGGTTGTCAACATTGACGTTATACAGGCAAAGAGAGTGAGAGAGGAGAGGGAGGGAGAAAATGAAAATAAAAAAACAAAAACAACTTTTTTTTTGTTTTTAAAAAATAAAAAAAAACATTAGTTGAAAATGATATTATGAAATAATTTTGAAAATATTAAATTAACAAAACCATTTTCATCTTTTATATTTTAAAAAATAAAAAATCATTCTAAAAAAAAAAAAAACAAAACGCCCCTGGACTTTTCCGGTCGCCTTCCTGCTTTCCATTATTCAGGAAAAAGACTTTGTCCTGATTTCCATCCTATTTTTGAATATTATCCACATCTCCGCCCCATTTAGAACGAAGCCCTGCTGGGCCGTCCATAAAGCTGGTGTACGGTACTTAAGAAAAACGTATGCAGAGAAATAGTAAAGATAACCGTAGGTCTTTTTCTGCGTGACCACCATTCAATTTGTGTTTAATGCCGGCCGTACGAGCTACAGATAAGTATAAAGTAGTTTTCAAGACGAATGGACACTAATCAAGTAGCTTCCAAGTGATAAAATATAACAAACCGGGAGCACACGAACTATAAAGATCAATACTTCTAACCAATAAAACTCACGGGATACAAAATTGCCTCCCTAACTAATAACTTGGGAATTTTATAACAAATTATTAACAACCTACAATGTCGTTCTAATTTTCACTGTCAAATTTATATCAGATTTAAATATCAATTTATATATATATTTTTTAATTTGATATGATTTTAATCAGTTTTGATATTTATATACATACATAAATTATGGATGAAAAATATACTAAACTAAAACCTCCTGCTACTTCAATGTGTATCATTTGATTCAAAAACAACCACCATCCATTCCCAATTCTTCGTCTCTTTCACTGCACATAATATAATTACTCACATATATATATATATATATAGAGAGAAATATCTCAAGTAATTGAATCTGTCTCGTAAGATTTTATTTGTAATCTTAGAATTACTAATTGATTTATATATAACTTTCTATTTAGAGTATTACAACAATACTAAAAATAAAAGTACAAAGAACAAGTACTATTAAACAAATTATATTAAAATTATCTTATTGTTACAATTAAATACAAAAAAATATTACAAGTACCGTTTAAAAACAATATTGGACAGTGACAAAACCAGGAATTTTTATGAAAGGAGCTGATATCTATAAGTTTTAATATTTTAGAGGGGGCAATTTATAAATTTTAATAAAAAAAAAACACAAATAAAATTTTAATTAATATAAAGTTGAGGGGGGCTTAAGCCCTTCCTAGAGTTTATCATCTTTGTCCCTGATATCGGTTATGAAACAATTCTTTATATATATATATGTATGTATGTATGTATGTATGTCTGTATCTTGTTAGCAGATGCGTAATGAACTTGCCTTTGCAGGCAAGGTTTGTAAATAAGGGTTTATTTGTTAATTCAAAGGGGACCAATGTATTTATAACATCTATTAATTCTCCTAACAAGAACGTCCTGGAATATGAAAGTGGGTGTAAAATTAAAGATCTATAGCACTCATGCTCTCAAAAAAACATTAAACTCGTTGTACGGCAGGTACCATTGCTTGCACGACTGAAACTTTTGCAATTATTTGGCTAAGTTATAATTCCGATTTAGGATCTAGTGTCAAATTACAAACCAATAAAAAACCTTAATTGAAGTGGAGCAAATACCACCTTAATTATTATAAATTTGAACACGAAGGTTTCAAAGTCCAAAAGATGGTAGAAATGTCAACTTTATTTAATAATGGATTGGACCTGGTGTGATTACTTCAACTGGTAGAATCACTGAAATTTGGATACAAACTTTTAAAAGTTGAAGCTTAATACTATTTTTATTTTTATTTGATGAATAGAAATCATAATATCATTTTTTTTAAATAATAAGAATAGATTTAAGTTTTTTAATTTAGTATATTCTTGCAAAATAGATATACTAAATAAAAGAAGAAAAAAATGCAATACAAAAGTTACAAAATTATGATAAATATAATATAATAGTAATTTTATAATATAATTTTATTGTAAGATATAGAATTTGAATTTTTTTTATTTAAATTAAAAAATTAGGAGCAGAGAAAAAGGGAGAAAAAAAAAAAAAAGCTTGTTCAAAAGCCAAATTGGAGACGAAAGAAACTTTTTGGTTAAATATTGCTTTTAGCCGAGGGAATATAAAGTGTTTATCGATTATATGCTTTTAGGATTGTCCTTATGATTTAAAAAATAAAATTGGGGCCATTAAATGAAAAGTGGCTTTCAATTTTTGCGCTTTCCAAATAGGCCGCCGAACAAAGGGCACGGGAGAAACTTTTACATAAGGGCGCCACATCTCGCTCTATAGAATGTATGCGACCAAAATATGACCTTAGGTAGTGAATGAAACTAATAAAGGATCTCGTTAATCCGTTGAAACATTTTAATCTTTATTATCATACAGTATATACATATATATAGACACAAAATTTCAAATTCAGTATCAAATATGATTTAGCACATCAATGTAAATGTGAACCGTAGTTATTAAAAATATGAATTTATATATAAATAAATATAAATACGGAGATTCCTATATTCACATAGTATTTTTTAACATCTTTATTTTTATATTTCTTATTATGTAAATTCATATTTTTAGTTACCGAAATTCATATTCACAATAATATCATATTATATCTAACATCATTCATATATATATATGTGTGTGTTTATTAAAAGGGTAAAAAGTATAGTCAACCTCAATAATAGAAGCATTACAAGAGGTGATTTCTTCGAGTCAAAAACAATCCTCTAGGAAGGATAGCACGGGGATGACATTTTTCCATCCACAGATTCCCAAATTTAATAAGACAAGAATGAGGGATTGTTATAATGTGGTTTGAGATAAGAATTCTTCCACAATTCAGAGTCAAGGCAGAGATAGGGGAACACTCCCCACCTCGTTTTGGCTCGTATACATCTTTAACAAAAATTAAACATATTATTTATTGAGAAATTTGATTAGTGATTATAAGCATATTAACATATCTGACTCTATCATAAAGTGTAGAGTTCAAATCATCTACCTTTAAGTTAAAAAAAAAAAAAAGAAAGGTTAGGCATCAATAATTACATTGGCATAAGTTCTTAGACACATAATTTAATAGATAGCCCAAGATTTTATTTATTTATTAGTTAAATGATCGAATGGTCATATTTTGGTCTATCAATCTAAATATTCACTCATTCTACTTCTTTGTCTTCCCTAGATACCCAACCTCTCTCTCTCTCTCTCTTTAACATGCTCTCTTTCTTTCCAGCTATTTCTCTCTCTTTGAACTTCAGCGACACTCTCCCTAAATTGTGAGAATCATGAGAGAATTTGCCATACACGACTTTATGGGATCTACATCGTCTTTCTGGAGCACTCCTTGTCGAAAAAAGCTACAACTCCACTAGAGTATATCACGAATGATCACAGTCGTTGTAGCCCAAAAGTTACTGGTGCGAGAGACTGAGAGATCGATAATTATTTCTTTAACAACTTTGATTACCGATGCACGAGACAGGGTCGCAGTCACGAGCTTGTTGCCCTAACTATGTTTTCTTCGATAATGCTTCAATGCCTCTTTGGTTGGAGGTTAACGAGAAATAGATAGAGGAGAGAGAAGGGGGAAGAGGAGAGAGAAAGATAGAGCTGCAAAGGAGAAAGAATAAAAAGAAAAGAATGGAGGTTTTTAGGTTAATTCATTTAATCAGCAATTGATTATGAAAATTGATAATTTATGTTATAATTAATAACAGTTGGTTATGATTAATCATTAATTAACTAAATTAACTATACATATGGTCAATCACTAATTGAACATTTTAAAAATGGCATTATAACTAATTTTTAAAAACTTGAGTTATATCAATTTAAAAAACCTTTTTAAAAATATGCTATTTACCTCCAAATCACTTATTTATTTTAACAAATACTTTGGTACTAGTCATAATCTCTAATTGTTCTCTATACCTCACCAAAAAATAAAAAGAATTTAAAATGAAATTCAACTTTTTTTTTTTTCAACTTGTTGAACTTTAGTCTATTATGAATTGTATAACAAGAATTGAGCCGTGTAAGAGAAAGACACCCTAATAAAGATTCCTCAACCTTGTTCCATTTTCTGTTAAAGCAAGGGTAGATGTGGGGAGATGAAGATTGTTTTGAAAAACAGAAAGAGATGAAAAAACATAATGATCAGTCCCCATCCTGTCCCGTGCTGCCGTTCCCGTTGCCAATTAGGCAAATTTTGTAAGTGTGTGTACAAATGAATATAACTACTCGAGCCACCACCACATTGGAAATAAAGGTTTCAAATATCATAAGCAATAATTAATGCCACAAGCAGAGTTTTTCAATGGCTCAAATTTATTGTTTCATTATATCATATAATTTAATAACTAAGAAATAAATACGACGCACGTACATCTAAACATTTAATTAGTATGCATTGTAATAGTTCGATTATATACTTTTATTTCGAACTAACGATAAGGATTACCTTACTAAATGATAGGTAAATTGACGGTATAGATATTAACGTAACCATAATCCAAACCCTATTCCCCCCCCTCGACCACCATTCATACCCAAAAGGAAAAAATAAAATAAAATGTTGCAAAATTTGTGTGTGTGTTTGTGTTTTTTTTTTTTTTTCCTAAAAACTGTTCAGATACAATAAGTTTTTTTATTTTCAAAATTAAAACTATAAGATCAGAGCTTTTTATGTTCGAGTATTACTTATAGTTATATAATTATAGATTAAAAATGAAATAACGATGAACATTACCTTATAGCACTCGTATTTAACCCCATATTGTGCGAGAATTAATAATCTGATTACCTTATTAAATGACAAAGTGATTTTAATAATACACTTTTTAGTCTTTCTTTTTCATGTTTTAAACAAAATCATCCTTTCAAAAGTAAAATAGGCTAAAATATGTCCAGACAAGTTTGTGTACGTCTTGCATATTTACATACATATAGGCGTAGTCTTCTATTTGTGCCACGAGTAATCGTAGTTGGTTTGTTAAGATCTTTTTATATCTCTAACTTTGTCTTTGGTTATTTCTCAGGTCTAATCAAGTTGGGTCACAGTCCAAAATTATTAACGGATACTATTGCTTGGCATGTGAATTACGTCACTGCACATGATATACATCCAAGTTTATGATTTTTTTTTTTCTATTTTTCTCGTAAAGACATGAAATTCTTTTATATATACGTATTCTTATTACAGTTCTATTTTTACTTTTTCATTTTTAAAAAAATAATTAATGTTTCTCGCTGAAGTAAAAGACAGGCTCCATCGTCGGATCACCTTCCCTCCTGATCAAATATATTGATTGCTGTTCGTACAATTCTGAGGCAATATTCAAATTAAGTACGACGAAACTATACGTGTCGGCTGGTGTTGGATGTTGGGAGTAATCATTCAACTTTGTGTCATATCTTTGTTTGGGACGTGGGTTTGAAGTGATGATTTTATTGATTTCAAGTTTAAAAAATTCATCTTTTATATTTTTTTTTAACTTTTAATAGTTTTTACGTATATTTTTAGAGTGTATTTGATAAACGCATTATATTTTGATTACATTATATTTTTATTATATTTTAATGATATTTATTTTTTGAATGTTATATTTGGTTGAAAAATATTTATTTTATATTTGAATAAAATATGTGTTTGGATGAAAAGTATTTTAGAATTGAAAAGTTGATGTGATTGATAAAAATAGAGATAAATAATAAAATTGAAAAGTTGATGTGATTGTTTTAAAAATGTTTTGAATAGTAATTATTTTCGTAGCATTATTGTAAAATTTATATTTAATGTAAAATTATATTGTATTTGAGTAAAATTAAAATTGAATACTTTATCCAAATACCCTTAATTATTAATTTTTATTATATATTTTAAATTTTAAATCTTTTTATTTTTATAATAATTTGTTTAAAATATTTATTTTAAACATAATTTTTAAAATCATATTTAATTTATAAAATCAATATTTCTGAAAATATATCTCCAAAATCCTATCTATACACCCTGTTATAGTGGGACTACAAACTGCCAATTTAAAATTTCACGGACCTTTTGCTATCTATAGCTTATATTATTATATGGACATGTAAGATGAGGAATATGGCGATATATATATATATATTATATAAATGATAATGATAAAAATCAATAAATATATTAAAATAATTCGATCAGATCAATATTTCTTTAATATTTTTGTCATCTAGCAATATATAGAACGGCTTCTATTGATAGATCGTGCCATTATAAGGAGTAGGATGGTGCACTAGTGTCAGTTGTAGACATGAACGGTAAGAAAAAGAACTAGCAAAGTGAAATATCACATGTGTATCAAACCTTTTGTAGGACACGACACAAGGAAAGAACCAAAAAAAAAAAAAAAAGTTAAAATACGAAAACCAACTTCTATGGGGTGTTTGGGAGAGCAATTGATAATTATATATATTTTAATTATTTTCTAAAAAATAATTATGTTTCATTATTTATAATTTCAATAATTATTATTTTGCAAATCAATCTTTAAAAATTCATAATTTTATTTTAAAAAATCTATATAAGATATATATATTTTTTAAAATTATATAGAATTTCGAGATAAATAAAATAAATTTTATATTAATATTTTTTCTGAATACATTTTAAGTTTTAAACTTTTAACTCTAATAATTTAAAAACATAACTCAATTCAACTCAACTGTAATAGAATTTTTACAATTCAAATTGCTCCCCAAACACGTTATTACTCTATGTTTGATATAGTGAAAAAAAGAGAGGAAGAAAGTTGGATGAAGAACTTTAAGGTGAAAGAGGGAATTTTAACCAAAAAAAGAGACTTAAGTTATTCAGTAGATAAGAATTAGTAAGGAATGAAATTATAAATTCATGTGACTCACCAACGAGACTCATTTTTTAATTCTTTCAACCTTAAATAAAAAGGAAGGAAAAAATTGACAACAAAAAAAAAGATATTTGTAACAACTACTTTGATGATTTAATACCTATTAATCTTCTTATTCATAAAATAACATAATTATAAAATAACTTAAATTATACATTTTATCTCTTCTATCAAATAACGCGAAAGAATATCTTTCTCTCTTTTTTTTTCCCCCCTAAATGTTTTGTTTTTCTTTCTTTTTATATTCCATCCCTCTCACCAAACATAAGCTAAAAGTGACCCAACAAGATTTTTTTTACTTCTGTAAACAAACCGAGAAGAAAAGATGTGAAACATGATAAAAAAAAGGTAGGACCAGAAAGGAAAAAGCCCCAACATTATGAATTTAACATGGAAATCAGATCACATGCAGGTACATATTTGTACATAACCGATGATGTCTCCTTTCCTTTCGTGACAACTTCTTTACGCCTGCTAAAAGTCCTGGAAAGAAGTTTTTTTTTTGGTTCGAAATTTATGTCTATCGTCCAATTTATTTATTCTTTTTTATGAAAAAAGTGTTAAATAATTAAAAATTAGCATACTGATCATCTAGCACCTGGCCAGTTGATGAATCTGTAAATCAGTGCCATGAGATAGAGACTCAAATTTTTATCTTTATATTTAAAAGTTTGGAGTCTATTCAATATACTTGTTGGATTGTTGATGTGTTTATTGTCTGTTTTCTCTTGTTTCTGATAAAATTCAAATCACCATAAAATTAGAAATAATTAATATATATAACATGCAAAAAAAAAAAAGAAAGGCAGCAATTTCTACAATGATATATTCAAATGCAATGGATTTGAAACAAAGGATTGTCCCTCACTTTTCTTTCTCCTTTCTTACTTGCAAAAAGCACTTTGAAGAAAGAATAATTTAATAAAAGGAGGATGTGTATATTTTCTTACTCAGTCTAGAAGTCTTCTTAATATTTCTAAAGTTAGGTAGGAAAAAAAAAAAAGAATACTACATTAAAATATGAAATAACTTCAAACCGTTAGAATTAAGAATTTTATTAAATATAGTATATATTTATTATTATGATGTGATATGATCATGTAAAACTATTATTATTGTGTGTGATAGGTATTTTTTTCATATCCCCGCTTGCAATTCTCTCTCCTATTTTTTTTTTTTTGAGTTAATTTTATTTTTAGTTATTGAAATATGACTTCACTTTCATTTTAGTCTCTGAACTTTGAAACATTTCCATATTATCTTCGTACTATTAATTGACCTCATAATAGTCATTTCTTCCAAAACTGTTAAAAATTGAGCCAGAATTACCATATGAAGATTAATTGTGTTTTAAATCAAGGTAAATTTTATCATTATATAATGTTAAAGCACAATGTTCGAGAATTTACATATTTCATGATTGAAATCCAGAACATAAAAATGATAAACTTAATCTTGACTAATTACACTTTTGTTTTTAGCAATATTTTATAATACATGACTATTAAGGGAGAAACTGATAATTTCAAGATTGACTTATTCTAAAACGTTTTGAATTATCAGAATTAAGATGGGGTTTGACCTATAGTTTAGGTACTAAAAATAAACTTTAATCTTTTTTATGCGTGTTGTTTCTTGCTCCCACATATAATTCCGGCCGAGCAAAGACAAATTAATTATAGCTATATAGGAGCAATCAACTATTTGAGACTTCGTTTAAACACCATTAGTTAATGATTTCATTTTTATGAAAACAAATGTAGAAAGCTCAATGATGGGGAAGTTATTTAGTTAGGTGTTTTCGGATTCTTGTTTCCATTTATTTTTGATAATTAGAAGTCATAGGTCTTTTACTATTAAAATTCAAAACAGAAAAAAAAATATATATATATATATATATATAAGAGAAGTTGGCACGTATATATCATGCCTGCTCACACAAGGGCTACCCAGAAAACTCTTTTTTAAAAGAAAAAAATAATAATATTTAACCCGCATATTTCAATCTTGGACTGCATGGCTAATTACCTTACTACTAAGCCATGCTTTGCATGTCAAGGAATACTAGTACAGTTATCTATATCTATAAGATATATAAGGAAAATGATGTGAAAATTATTTGTTCTTCAACCTAAAATCCAGTGTTAAGAAATTTTTTTCTTTTTCATTTTGTTTATTTCAATGGCACATAGTGATCCACATGCCATATTCCTTTATGTTGACATCTTACACTTGAGTTTTGTGGTTTCAAGAAACAAGACAAACCCACAACAAGCCACTCCACATTCAAGACCACATCATTATTTCATTGCAGCCTTTTATACATTAATCTTTGATGCTCTGCTGATCATACGGTATGAGTGCAATTTCCCAAATAAACAGTGGTTTAAAATTATTTTGGTTGTTTCCTTAAAAAATATTATAGTGCTAAACTTAGTTAATATAAAGAAGTTGTAAATTTGTGTGTTTTTTTTTTAATGGAATGGTACAGTATTTTGATCAATACAAATAAAGAAAAGAAAAAGAAAAGAAAAAACGAGTTGTACAAACAATTCTCAGTACTTAAAAAAAAAAAATCTTTGTATATTTTTCTCTATTTACCCATGTAATATGATTTTTTAAGGGTGCATGTATGATGTTTTTATTTTTTAATAGTTATTTACAAATTCTATATCTATTTATTAGCTATTTCTCTTAAAATATAAGAACAAAAACTTGATATTTCTTTCGCTCTTTAAAAGAGAGTAAATTACTAATAAATATTGTAAGTTTTTCATCAAATTCTTCTAAACTATCATATTTTTTTTCACTATAATATGATTTTGATGTACAATATATGATAGTTAACAATAACATCTTATTGCTTTTAGTTTAAAAAAATCAATAAAATTCTTAAACCAAATCCAAACAAATCAATGTTTTAATTTAATTTTTTATATTTTGTAATTTATTAGACCTTTGTAAAAGTAGTATTCAATGAAATTCTTAAATATTCAAGCAAAACATGTTTTATGGTATCACCAAATCATCTCATACTTTATAATTTTTTTATTTAATAATTTAAAATATCATCTACTTAATAGGAATTTATAAAACTAAAGCACTAATTAATGTGCCGTAGGCACATCCTAAAACTGGTATGTGTGTGTGTGTGTACATATATTATATTGTGAGAGAGAGCAGTTGAGACATTTATTAATAATTCCATCTTATGCTAAATAATGGATATATTCTCCTCCTTTGCCAAACAATATATGACGTTAGGAAGATAAAAATATCTGGTTTTCTCGATCTAAATTTAATGCAGCTCCAATTACCTGAATTTCCACCTCCAAATGTTGTTAAACAATTTTACAAACATCAATTTTCGTGATATCAACGGTGATTTTTATTTTTTTATTTTTTGGGGTAATGACAGAAACTGGGCCACAATAAAAAAAAAAAACAAAATAGGTCAATTATGAAATCAAACTTCCCTTTCAAAAAACAAAATCGAACTTCAAAGAGAAAGGTGAAAGCGATTTTTAGCGTTTGTTGTTGATATCGTTGATAGCATGACAAAAGGTTGAAGTTGACATTATTTACAATGGTAAATTGAAAAATTGAGAGTAGGAATGTTGTAATGGTTTTGGTATAAATTAATGGCCCAAATCTACAATTTCATAATGATTTTTGTAGAATGTAATTTCACATGAGAAATATAAGAGTTGTTTTTATAAAATTAGATAGATAATTATTAACTTAGAAGAGATATTACTATAATAAATGAAGTAAATATAATAATTAAACTGGAAAATGTAATGTAAATAGTGTGGAATACTGTGGAATATAAAATTGTAGCATTGTCCTAAATGAATACACGGTGGAAACAAATGCTGTCAAATATATATATATATATATCTTGTTTATAACTATTATTTAGGCGATATTCCAAATGTTTTTATCGGATGTTTCCAGTTCTTTTTTCTGTCAGCAGATAAAAAGCAACGATCCGTGATAGATAAGAAAATAAATATATTATTTAAAAAAAAAAAGGGGAAAAGTTTCAAAAAACCGATAAAGAAGCGAATCATGAACAAGTGGAAAGGCATGCAGAAAAACACTTTCAAGTTGCTTTCCACGATATAGAATAGCTTATTATTGGATGGCATTGCCTCCTCTATTTCTCCTCGTATATATTTTGTGATCGTATTATTTGAACTATCTTCCTTTTCTTAAATCTTTTTTTTTTATGAGAATATTCTACATTAAATGGTGTGTTTGATGAATCGTATTGTAACACCGTAGGTATTGTATGACAAAACAATATTAAGTAAGATCATTATATTGTATAAATTAATACAGTCCATTAACCGCAACCCAATTCTAGATCCCGTGCTGACAATGAACCAAGGCTTGGGACTGGGACCCCGTCCCAGGACCGGCTGGGCTTGACCTAAAACTATGGCTGTTGCCTGCAATGACTGAGGTTAATTAGGGTTTGCGCCAGACCAACAATCCAAGGTTCCGACCAACCTTAATATTGTACTGTTTAATGCACTAAATATATGGTGTATTAGGTTATAAAATCTTTAATATTTCATATCAAATACTATATTGCATTCTGATAATACAACACAGCATGATACATACAATACAACTTATGTTATACAATGCACAATATTTACAACCAAACATGACTAAAAAAGTATTTTAAGATCGAAAAGTTTAAAATCATAAATTCTGTAAGTATTTCTATTAACTTTGCATGTAAGTTTACCAGATTTTATGTTTATAAACATGTATTATCATCAATAGGAATACTCTAATATAATTTTTTAAAAATCTTTCCAACATGAAAGTTGTCCATTATTTTTAGTCATTAATTACAAGTGCTTCATGATTAGAAAAAAAGCTTAATTAATTAATTTTTTAATTGCAAAATAGACAAGCAATTAATAATCGATAAAAAGAAAAGGCTGATAAAGTTAATGATAAAGACTCTCTTGTGGCTTTTACAAAATTATACAGGGACAATAAATTTTCATTTTTTTTTTTTGTAGATTATGTTTCTTTCTTTTTGCCTGAAGATATGCAATTTCAAGGATAAACACACATAAATAAAGTTCTTAAGAAGAGATATGTCGGACTAATTCAGTAGATGAGAAAATGAGAAAATGGGATTTTGGCATGAAATAGATTCTCTTTTTTTCTTTTTTTTGTAATGAAATTTATTAAATTGGAAGATTGTATACCTGGTAACTTGTGATTCCCTCAGCAAGTACCGCGACTGATCAAGACAAAAAGTGTTATGCATCACTTAATCCTATGTATATTTGAAAATAGTAATTATTATTTATTATAAAATGTTTTATTGATTGACATTGTTGCTCAATTTTATGTATTGTGTTTCTAAAATTTAGGACTAGATGTGGGTGCGGATCTGATCAAATTAAGCAAATAATTTTTTTTTCCTCAAAGGGTTGTTATTAAACACTACTAGGTTTTTTTTTTTTAATTTTTAGGGGGACTACTAGCTAGTTTTTTTAATTGATTTATTTTTAGAGATTTCTAGTTTTATTTTGTTAAGTTGCCATTTTTTTTTTGCTTTACAATTTTTTTTAGGTTGAGTCTAGTTTTTATTTTAATAAGTAGTTTTTTTCTTTAGTCAAAAAAATAGATAAAGCGTTGATTTACTTTATTATGAGGGCAGCTGTATATGCTTTCTCACTAATAAAGTAACAAACATTCCATTTGAAGCATACAAAACATATATAAATATATATATATATATGTATACCCACACATACACACACATATATATAAAGTAGCATGAATCACTTTGAAAGTTGGAAAGAAACTGCAGGAGATATCAGAAAACATTGCAACTATAAAATATTACACACATATATTTGTATGTTTATTGCTCATAATTTGAAAAGTCAAGTGGATGAAGTGGGGAGAAAAAGCAAGTTCCTGAGCCATCTTGATAAAAAGATCAGATCAGAGATAGCCCCTTGTTTTGCCAAATCCTGGATTTCCACGTATCAATACCCAACTTTGCCAAGCTGAGTTTTCAGCCTTTGAAGATACCAGCCACAAATTTATTATTGGCAGTAAAGAAATGTACACAATAAATGTGTTTTTAAGACTTTTAGGTCGTATTCCGATGTAGAAGTAGAAGCCTATACTGAAGAGATAACCTGTTTATCAACATAAATATATGTGTGCATATGTATGCACGTATAAAATTTTTGTATGGAAAATAATCAGGATATTAATTTTAATATTCATAATTTTAAATATTAATTTATATAATACATGAGTTATTATTTTTTTATTAATAAATATTTAAAAAATTAACATATGAATTGATTATATATATTAATAAAAATACGAAAACTTATCTTCACTTGAAATAATTCATATATTAATATTAGAGTTTGTCCCCTAACAACACTCTTTGTATACAATCCTTGTGAAAGAACTATTCTTCCGCTAAACATGTAAATATTCAAAATAATATTAATATTAAAAAATAACAATAATGATTGTAGATAAAATTTAATGAATTTTTTTTATCTTATTATAAAATGTAAAATTTAAATCCTACTATCATAAAATAAAATTAAAAGAAAAAGGAAAGGAAATGTGTAAAAAAAAAAAGATGGTTAGAAATAATTAAATTTTTTGACGTTCTGTTTTAGATGAGAAATGTTACGTTCGACAAGTGTTATATTATATTTGTCACTTTTAGAGGATGTTTGAAGGAAAGGTTTCATTAATTGCTTTTTTTTAAATTTATTCTTTTAAAATTACATAATTATATATATATAAATTTAAAGCAAATTTGTTTTTAAATTGTATAGAATTTCAATACGAATAAAACAAATTCACTATCGATTTTTTTTTTTCTGAATATATCTTTTGTTTAGATGAGGTGTTCACTTTTTAAAACTTGGAAAATTTTCACTTTTGAAATAAAAAAAATTTTATATACAAAAATAAAATATTGTTTAGATGAATAAAAAATTTTCTTTTTTAAAGAGAGAAGTCTTTTTTCATATTAAAAAAAAATTTTTTTTGATACTTGTATACAAAAATTTTAAAAATTTACCTTTTAAAAATAAATATTTTTTTCAATTTCTAAAATCAAAGTATCTATACTTTTTAATTTTAATAATTTAAATCCGTATATTAAACACAAATAATTTAACACATTTCAAACTCAAACTTTTCCGTTCGAGCCTGTCCACCAACATCTTACGGGAAAGAACCAGACTATTACAGAACCTATATATACAAGTATACAGAACCTATATATATATATATAAATAACATACATCATCTACCGCATCACCCATGTGCTCTCTGCAGCCAAACGGATACCATTGAATGGAACGTCGGCTGCCCCTTTATCTGGAGGAAAAAAAGAAAGTTGAATATTAATAAAAGCGTGGTCAGAAATTGCTAACTAAAAAAAGAAGTGTTCAAAACGTGAATGAAAACATTTAACGAAGATGAGTACATTGGGTCCACTGGTTTGGACTGGGAACAGTGCATGGTTTCACACCGTGCAACTCTACGGTACTACAACAACAAATATAGGCAGTAATCCGTTCTACGTTTTGATCAATTTTAATAATTGTGCCTTGTTATTGTGTCAAACTATATATACATATATATATATAAAAGCGAGCATTTAGATAGCAAATTACATTTGCAATATATTTAAATACAACATATTGAATGTAATATGTGTTTGGATGAAAAGCATATATATTACATTTAAATGCAATGTTTATTTAGATGGAAAGTATTTGAGTTATATTATATGTGATGTAATTGATAAAAATAAAGAGAAAAAGAGAATATGTGATATAATTAATCAAAATAGTAAAAAAAATGAAATAATAAATAGTGATATTGTTTTGGATTTAAATTGTAATATGATTAGTATTTGAATGCAATACTTTTACGTTTTAATAAAAATTATATTATGTTTAAATATAATGCAAATATAATACTCTCACTAAATGCCCCATAAGAATTGACTTTTATCAGAAAGTTGATAGAATGAACTTTTATCTTTCTAATAAATTATTCTTGACAGTTAATTTAACTTATTTCAAACTTTATGTAAAATCATATATAATAATAGTATTATTTACAATTATTAATGTAAAAAATAAGTATCATAAAAAAAATTATAATAGAATCAACTAATTGTTGGAGAAGTGTATATGCATATATACATATCCAAGGACTACGGCTTTAAAGCTGGTCTTCCTTTTGTAATAATGTTGAATGAAATTATAATTGTTTCTTTTTTGGTTATATTACTGTTGAAATAATTGTTAAGAGTTCTAGTAAGCACGCAATATGGTACCCCACAAGTGAAAATTACAAAAAGAACTTCTCGAGAAGTATTAATTTATATATGTATGCATGCACATACACACATTACATCACAATAGAAGTGTGATAGATGACAAAAGTTTCCGGGAGTGTAATGGACACACAAATTTTCGTTAAAAAGCTATGCATGTATGGCAATGAATAAAAACTTTTTTTTCATCCTTTTTTTTAATGGGGGGACAATTAACAAAAGATACAATCCTATTATAACAATCAATTCTATATTATGTTCTATTAATTTTGTATAATTTCTTATCATAATATAATTTTAATTAATTAGATCTAATACGTAGAAACGTACATTATTACTAAGAGTACTCTATACAAAAGGCTTAAAAAAAAAAAAAAAGGAGGAAAACCAGAAAATGAAGGTAAAAAATAGAAAGGGCCGTCGCCCAATTGCGGCAGCGATAGTTATTTTCTTCCTTTCAGATTAAAAGCAGAGCAAGACCAATTTTGGGGCATCGAACCCTAGTCGAAACTTTGAACCTATACGATAATTTCTATGCATTTACAGATGCTTACAATATATCCTAATAATTAAGTGAACCAAGTTTACTACTTTATCGAATTTATATGTTATATTTAACGCACAAATGACATATAAATAATTTATAGATGTTATTTCTATCCTAATCTTATTTACTAAATAAGAGAGAATTTCGAAAAGAGAGCATGATTTCGAATATAATTCAAGGGTAAAAAAAACTAACAGTGACAAATCACTTTAATATTAAATATTACTAAAAGGTATACCGGAGACGGGTATACTCATAATAATCGGTCTACTCAATAAGACAGAAGAAAAAAAAGGAGAAAAGAAAAAAAAAAAGGGAAAACCATGTGGTTTGAGGAAAGTTCCCTTGGTTTCCTGAGTACAAAAAAAACCCACATGATTTGGCGGTTTAAGGTCCCCACACCTCAAAACAGTGCAGCTGCTTATGACGTTTGCCTATTATTTTTGCACGCCTACAGGGCTCTATTTCCCAATACCCATACGCTCAGCCCCTATTTATCCCCACAATTTCCTCACACCATTTCCACACTTCTCTGCCTCATTTTCAAAACTAGAGGTCTCTTTTCATTTCCTCTCTTCTTCTCATATGTTTTCTTTTATATATATAAATACATATATATATCATCTAATTCTAAAATTTCCTTCTTTCTCTCTTTCTTTCTTTTTTAAGTTTCTATAATTAGTTAATATTATGTATTCTGTGCAGGACGCAACATGGAGTCACATCTTGTGCTAGTCATCATGGCCATCGGTTTTCTCTCCTTGAGCTTGTCTGCTCATGGTGGATTTGGTGATGGTTGGGAAAACGCCCATGCCACTTTCTATGGAGGAGGGGATGCCTCTGGCACAATGGGTATGTAACTATCACATACATACAAATATTTGACAAAATTTTGTGAAAAAATATATATACACACATATATATATACACATGTATATGCTTTATCTTCTCAAAATTGTTATTTGACCCACGTTTCGACACGTACTAACAACAAATGTTCTCTCATGTGCTTCATAGGTAAGCCATGTAACAAAATATATAAATATATACACCCTCATATAAAGCTAGCTCTTGCTATTTTTTGAGGTAGTTGTGGTCCAACACTGTCATAAACGTTACATGTCTCATCAAAATCATATCAGAATCAAATAATATTTAAATTAAAAAAAAAAACCAACCGGAGTATGATCGGAATTTTGTATTACAGGCGGGGCGTGTGGGTACGGGAACCTCTTCAGCCAAGGGTACGGAACGAACACAGCGGCGCTGAGCACGGCGCTGTTCAACAACGGGATGAGCTGCGGTGCTTGCTTCGAGATGAAGTGCGTGAACGACCCCAAGTGGTGCCTGCCGGGATCCATTGTGGTGACGGCGACCAACTTCTGCCCACCAAACAACGCCCTCCCCAACAACG
This sequence comes from Antiaris toxicaria, assembly GCA_035233585.1. NCBI lineage: Eukaryota > Viridiplantae > Streptophyta > Magnoliopsida > Rosales > Moraceae > Antiaris > Antiaris toxicaria. Next base: position 9,999,098 of record CP141155.1, read on the forward strand.
CCGGCGGCTGGTGCAACCCTCCCCAACACCATTTTGATCTCTCCCAGCCCGTCTTCCAGCATATTGCTCAGTACCGAGCTGGAATTGTGCCAGTCTCATACAGAAGGTACATATACGTACATTTTGATACACGTGTTATCACATATATATGATATATTTGTATATGCTTGTGTTGAACTGTTGGCATGTTTGTTTGTTTGTGCTTTTTTAGTGGAAATCTACACTTCGTGTTTTTTCTTTTCTTTCGACGTCTAGCACCGTTTGATTTGAATCGTATGGTGTATTTAATGACCCAATGAATAGATCTCTCCGAGAGAAAATTCTCCAGTAAAAATATGTTATAGATATAAGGTTATTTTGAACCATAAAAATTCTACTATAATATAAGATTTCAATTTGTTTATAATTTTTTTTTTGTACAATTATATGGAAAGTATAAATAAAATAAAAAATAAAAAACTGATACATTATTTTTTATGTATAGAAACACGCAAGCATAGAATTTAGAAATATTACAACTGATACATATCACTTTAAAGATCCGTACGTAATTTTCCTTTTTCAACTTCTTTTTTTTTTTTCCCCAAATTATTATGAAATTTCTTAACAACCAAAAAAACATAAAAAAAAAAAAAAAAACAGGGGTGTAACCCATAACCCATTATATATGTAGCAATTGTATTTATGTTACAGTAGGAACTTTTTGTTTTAGTAATTAGATCAAATTTTCAATGGTTTTTCTACATACTGATCAATAAAATAGAGCAGTTTTATGCATCTCGATGTAAAACTTTGACATGAATATTATATATATAGCAACTGTATTTATGTTGCATCGCGGTATCAACTTTTGTTTTAGTAGCGAGACCAAATTTTTCAACAGTTTTCTATAAATTCCTCTAATTCATGGAACAGCTAACGTGGATATTCACGTATCAGAGCGTTAAAAGTTAATTCAATAAATAAAACAACAAATACCTACCGATAATACCTATCGATAGTTTTGTCCTTTTTTATACACGACGTTGCATATATTTACAATCTACCAATTTGCTTTCCCGAAAGGAACTTTGTAATATATGATAAGGCCTCTTCTCTTTTGTTTTGTTGCAAGTTTTGTTTGCTTACTACATGCACACATATATATAATTTCCATTATGAAATATTTGATGTAGGGTCCCATGCCGAAGGAGAGGTGGCATAAGATTCACAATCAACGGCCATTCCTACTTCAACCTGGTGCTGATCACCAACGTTGGTGGAGCTGGTGATGTGCATGCCGTTTCAATCAAAGGGTCCAGAACCAACTGGCAACCAATGTCAAGAAACTGGGGCCAAAATTGGCAATCCAATTCTTACCTCAATGGACAAAGCCTCTCATTTAAGGTCACCACTAGTGATGGGCAAACCGTGGTCTCTAACAACGTTGCCCCAGCTGGGTGGTCCTTCGGCCAAACATTCACTGGCCAGCAATTCACTTGAACAAATTTAATTAATAAAATTTAAAAAAAAACCCACAAAAATAATGTTAAAAAAAAAACTAGTTTAGTTGAATTCAGATATTTGTTTAGGGGTTTGGGTGGTCATTTAAGTTTATTTTAGGGTCAAATTATACATATATATATATATATATTTATGTATATGGGAATTCAGCTTATTTTAATATTGCCCTAGTCATATATTAAGGGGGAGATTAGATTAATATTGAGGATTCTGGTCTGCTCCCTTTTGTTAAGGCAGATACAGAATTTTGGCAGTGGTGGGAATTAAATCACCCGCCACTTTTATTTTTATTTTTATTTTTCTTTTCATGTTTAGAGGTTATTTTGGTGTTAAATATTAGTCTATGGTGAAGTGTACTTGTCATCTTTTTTGTCACATACGTGCCCATCGTTATAATGGGGTTAAATAAGCGTTGTAAGAGTGTCAACACTATGGTGAATAAAACCTATATCAGTTGTTATGTTTTATGATGGTGGTATCTCTTATTATCTTTCCCATTCTCTTTATAAAACATGAAATATAAATTTATAGGCATATATTTTATATTTATTCTTTAGCTGTATGTATGTATGTTTCAAAAGTAGTGATGTCCGACCTGGCAAATCATAGTAGAATCTGAATTTTATGGAACACGATAAGAGTTTTGGCGTTGAATAGAATAATGTTATATTTGTAATTGTAGATAATAATGTAACCATAATTTTGTATCTACTCTAATGTTGGTTACTCTAATCTTGGTGACTAGTTTACATGTTTTTGCACTGTTGCAAAAGGTTAAGTAAAAATTTGGTCTATTTCATGAAATTATTGTTGTTATGAGATTAAAATGCTATGAATTTGAAAGGCCATGTGCAAAAGCAAAGAACGACCATAAAAAATAGAAGAATGACCATAAATGTGTTATGGAAAGACAAACCATTGTTCCCTCTAAATTTTGACTTTATTCTATTTTTAAAAACGAAACCAAAAATTAACCATGTGAGGGTATAAAAAATGACCACAAAAAAATTTACGGAACATCCAACTGATTATTCCTTCACTATATTCACTTTTTTTATTAAAAAAAAGATTAAGGAAAATAAAAATCTCTTCAATTTAAATAAATTTCATTTAGCATGTATTTATTTTAGATAATAGACGATCATATGTATTATCTTGAAGTTAACACGAAAATAATACCATTACTAATATCTTACTTTTATTGGTGACTAAGTTACATGTTTTTATACTATACCAAAAGTTTAAGTAAAAATTTGGTCAATTTCATGAAATTATTATTGTTAATAGTCCAAAATGTAATCAATTTGAAAGATCACGTGTAAAGGTGAAGAACGACCATAAAAAATAGAAGAACGACCATGAATGTGTTATACAACAATCAACCAACTGTTCATTTTTTTGACTTTACTCCATTTTTATAAACAAAACACAAAATTAACCATGTTAGGGTTATGATTTGGTTAAAAAAAAAGCCCTAAATGACCACAAATAAAAAAGAACGACCATTAGTATTTCACACAGTCGTTCCATTCAAGTCATTATCAACCTTTCAACAAACAAGTGTTTTCAACATCTAAATCTATTTTTATTTTACACAGTCGTTTACACTTCAAGAGAAAAATAGATTTAACTAAAAATATATTTATAAATCATCATTAAAAATTGTAATAACGTAAGAATGACCATAATTTTTCTACACAGTCATTTCGAATTGACCTCAGTCATTCCGTCTTGATGATCTTCAAACTTCATCCACAACAATTGCAAATCCTCAATTTTGTTTTCTTTTTGCCAAAAAAAAAAAAAAAGATTTTTAAGCTAAAAACACATATGCATTTACATATAAACCTCTAAAACTACCTTACAAACGACATCTAAAGCCATGATTAACCTTTCAAAATTTAACTTCTCTTCTTTCTTTTTCTTCTTCAAAGCCCTAACATTGAGAGCTTCAATTTCTTTAGACCTTGATCTTTGGGTGAAGGTGGTAGCCGGAAAATGAACGATTATCAGAGGGTGAAGGTAGTTCTTTGGATTTCTTACTCTCCTCTCACGTCTTTCTCCCCTCAGATTCACGACCTGCTTCAAATATTTGGAGGAATGTATGTTTGTTTTTATTTTTTTTTTAAACTTCATTAAATGAGACTGAGTTGTTAATTCTAATTATAATTTATTCTTACATTTTATTTTTCTAAACAAGAGAGTCATTTTGCTAATTAAAAATTTTTAGTCATTTTACAAATTTCAAAAAGTCATTAGGTCATTTTGTAAATTCACCCGTGATACGATGTAACATGTCTATAAGAAAAATGCTTTGGGACATTAGTATACTGGTGTTGGTGTTAAACATCTGTCTTCACAGCTCTTAAGGATATGTTCTTGGAGCACAAGCCCAAGCCATTCTTTTTTATTTCTTTTGGGCTTTCAAATCCAAAACTACAATCCAAGAGCCCAAATATGATGTTTTGATTGGTCTTCCCTTTTTTGATACTAGTTTTGTAGAACATGCGCTGCACATGTATGTTAAATTTATTGCATTATTTAAGACATGTAAAATATAAAGGGGGGGCTTATTTAAAAAAAAAAAAGTTCATTTTAGCAAAACAAACGAAGACAAAAAAAAAAAATCCAATCATGCATATTTTTAAAAAATACAAACTTTAAGTGAAAAGTAAAAGAGAGGACAAAAAGTGATTGTAAATATAACTTACTGATAATTTCATATTTAAGTCTATCATATGGTATAGAGTTCAAATTCCAAACCCAAATTAAAAAAAAAAGAGGACAAAAATGAAAAAAAAAAAAAAAGAGTGAGAGAGACTAAAATAAGACAATTCTATTAGTTAAAAGGTGGAGAGAATGAAAAATAAAATAAAATTTTAGGGTGGAAAATGGATTAAATAAAATAAAAGAAGGTATAATTTTAAAGAAATGAAACAAATTAAGAAAGATGAAAAGTAGAAAATAAAAATTTCAACCAAATTTTGACACTTTTATATATATTATAAATTGTAGATTTACAAATGTTTCAATAGAATAATCAGGAAAAGAAAAGTATTCATGAAAGTTACACTCTATAAAATAATATCTTGGAGGGTCGTAAAAAAAAAATTTAAGTGATGATGTGTTTGAGAAGATTTAACAAAAAAATTTAAAAAGGATAAAAGTAAAAAATAAATAAAAATTTTATAAGAAAAAGCAAAAAAATAAAAATAAAAATTAAAGGAGGACTGAAAAATTAGTATTAAAAAATTTTCAACCAAAACAAATAGTTTTTGTTGAAATTTCATGAATATTAAGGTTCTTTGGGCCTTCTAATACATTTTATAGATTCATAGAGTCCATGATGAAAAGTCTTTTGGGGTTTTTATTTAAAAACAAAAAAAAAACAAAAAACAAAAAACAAAAAACAAAAAAGCCTTTTTTTAGTTGGGTCATAAATATTTTTATTTTATTTTAAGCAATAAATTAAAAAAAAAAAGTATGACTGAGATGTACTAAGTTAGAGGATAATCTAAACTCAATATCATGGAGTGAATATCTATGAATCAAACATTTTGCAAAATTTTTGTAATCGTGTACTATTACTAGGGATATCAACGTTTTGCGTATGTAAAAAAGAGAATGAACAAAAATATGTAGAAAATCACGTAAGGTCTCTTATCATACACTCCTTTTAAAATAACACTTGTAATATAAAATCAATGTCGTGTAATCATAAGCTTATTAAGATGTAACATTCTCGTTGATATATGTTCTTGCACTAACAATTTTAACTGATATCATTTTACATATAAAACCACAAAAAGTAACATATAAAATCGGAAAAAATTTTACATGAATCCTCAAAATTAATGTTCTACTAGATATGGTGTCGTTTTGGATCGTTTTATTAAATTTTGCTCAGTTGTAAAGAAAAGAAAAATGAATTAAACAATAAAATAAAAATCACTTGCCACGATGTAATTTGATTCAGCCAAATGTCAGATTCTGATTGGATTCCATAGATCACACGTGGGAGGATATTCTACCCCATCATATCTGGCTTAAAAGGAAAAATCTTCCCACGTGGCTCTAATAATTGACCCCACAACATCTTTTCTCCACCAACAGAAACGAAGAAATGGATTTGTGGATACGCCATCAAAGATAAAAAGATAAGGTCCAATCACTCCCATTGGCTACTCCAAAACCCACAAACTCATCTCCACCGTCCGATCCAAAAAATCTTTGAAACCAACCGTCAACTTTTAACAAACGGCAAGAGCCACAAAAATGACATGTTATGAAATTTACAAAAGCCATGCACAAACATAAACTTTCTCATCTAGTGCCTCTGCCTCTATCCCACCACTCCTAATTCAAAACCCATTTCTTACCAAAATCTCTAGCCGGGAAAAAAATGGCAACCGTCACCATGCAAGCCACTGCCGCCATTTTCCGGCCCTGTGCCTCGAAGTCAAGGTTCCTTACCGGGTCTTCGGGTAAATTGAACAGAGAAGTATCAGTGAGGGCTGCTGTAACTTCATCAACTGGCGCTTTTAAAGTTGAGGCTAAGAAAGGCGAGTGGCTACCCGGATTGCCTTCTCCAGCTTACCTCAATGGAAGGTATGTGTCTACATTAATCAAGTGAGCTTAATAAAATCCTAGATATTCATTTTGTTTGATTTTTCACTATTTAGTCATTTTTCAAAGCCATAGATTGACCAATTTGAAATCTACTAGTGAATTAAAATTTACCATGTATGTAATTATTCTTTGCAACTGTGAAAATGTGGTCACCCTAGTGATTTCAAACGTTAACCTAAAGAAAAATAATTGAACATTTTAAACGCAAGTAAATTTTAATCAGGCCGCATTAAAATAAGTGGAAACAATTTAAATGTTAGTAAATTTTAGATCCTGTTGATTCATTTGTTTGAACATTAGGTATGAACAAAAAATTTAAATAGAACATTCAAATTTAATTAGAGAAAATACTATAGAAAAAAGTAAAAATTCTAGATTCAAACCTATATGTCAAACGGGATCTTAAACTTAATAAAAAAAATGATATAAAAAATTTCTACCACACGAATCAAGTACATTTACAGGAGCAATTCATAAGTGGTCACATTAATTTGTGTACAAAATTTTAAATCAAGTTTAATTTGGATAGTAATTACATGTAGACTAAAAATTTGAAGTGAAAATTTCTGAAGACGTTTATGTGTATATGTTTACCTAGCCTTCCCGGTGACAATGGATTCGATCCTCTGGGACTAGCTGAGGACCCAGAGAACCTGAGATGGTACATCCAAGCCGAGCTCGTTAATGCGCGTTGGGCAATGTTGGGAGTTGTTGGCATGATCTTGCCAGAAGTTTTCACCAAGATTGGAATCATCAACGTCCCCAAGTGGTATGATGCTGGAAAGGCAGAGTACTTTGCTTCATCATCAACCCTCTTCGTGATCGAGTTCATCTTATTCCACTACGTCGAGATCAGAAGGTGGCAAGACATCAAGAACCCGGGATGTGTCAACCAAGACCCCATCTTCAAGCAATACAGCTTGGCCCCCCATGAATGTGGATACCCCGGAGGCATCTTCAACCCCCTCAACTTCGCCCCGACTCTTGAGGCCAAGGAGAAGGAGCTCGCCAACGGTAAACTTCTTTCGAGTCGGATCTCATGTTTAACCACGCAAATCAGCATGCTAATTTTCTTTGTTTGAATTTCATTGTGCAGGGAGATTGGCAATGTTGGCATTCTTGGGATTCATCGTGCAATACAACGTGACCGGCCAAGGACCGTTCGACAACCTCTTGCAGCACCTGTCGGACCCCTGGCACAACACCATCGTCCAAACGCTAGTGGGCAAGTAAGATGAGCCAAGGATGGAGCTGAGAAAAAGAAATTAAACCTGTTTCATTTCTTTTGTAAGAGTGCATGTTTGGAGATGAGACTTTGGGCATTATTGTAGACAAGGAATTTACCATTGTACAGGGTACTAAGACTGGCATTAATATTATCTTTCCAATTACATCTACTACCAAGCTTTAAAAACTTTTGTTCACCCCAACAATAGTTTTTTGTCTAATACTACCACCGATCAAATTTTATTTTCGGTCAAAAATTTGCCGGAGATGAGCGAGTCCAGAGGTCGATCACGGGTCGTCTTCAATTTACATGCATTAATTCTTTAAAACCATGACTTCTATATGTCCTATACAACTTGTATTTTTTTCCCCTGAATTTATATCAAACACTTCCTCTCATGACATCTAAGAGGAAACAGCGCGTTAATATACAGACGAATCTATGATCTATATTTCTTATGCAATATATACAGCTAAAATATTTGGTAGAAAAACCGCCCAAATTGGTATACAACTCCCATGGATTGATCAAAAATACACAACAGATTTTGGCAAAACAGCAAATGATTCCAACACGAGACGCAATTGCCATAAGACTAATCTTCAAATCCGATCCACATCCATGGTTTCTTTCAGCCGTTATCCCTAACAATCACTTTAATTGCTGCAAAAGAAAACAGATAGCATAAAGGAATTGAAACACTTGCCGGTTTTCTAAACACTAGAAACAGAGAAAATACAAATCCCCGGTTTCTTTTCCTCCAAAATATGCCACACACACGAGAAATGAAAGTATAGAATTGGGAAAAGCAGGAAATGATCATGGGAATACGCACCTGCTGGCAGGCGCTCTCGTTGTAAAGAGCAAGTCCGCAAGGTCCAAAGGCAGATACCCAAGCACGTTGCGTGTTGTCATATAGAGATGTAGGCATTTCACAAGTGCTATTTACTTGGTAATCCACAGAACTTGCTTGTAGGCTCATCTCCACATCAGGTTTCAATTTCTTATCTTCCAACGTATTGGTATTGAAAGAAGGACACGCATATTGGTCTTCAAATTCTAGGGTTAATTCAGCACTTCGACTTAGCTCGTTCAAGGCAGAACCCCCTTGCTCTATGTTATTGAGCTGCCCTGGATCACCAACCTCCATTTGTTTGCCATGGCCGTTGCTAAAGTAACCAGAGCATCCGGGAAGTGAGGCATCCGTAGCGTACTGGACACCTCTGTTGGGACGAAAACAATTAAACAGAAGTGGGGCACAGAGAATGGTTAAGAGATTTAATTAAAAAGAAGTCACTCACCCATGTGGTATAAAGTTCGGTTCATTTGGTAACATCAGTGGCCAGGTTTCGTTATTTGGAATCCATTGTAACGGTTGAGCTTCTTGTACCCCACCGACTAATAAGGGCAAATTAATCTCATTCTGAAACTGTAAGGAAAGCAAAATCAGATTTTCTCAATGTGTTTGAGGATGACATGATAACATTGGCGGGCGGATAGATGAGAGAAAGTGAGAATTTTGCACCTGGCTTGTGCAAGTTACTGGCAGTAGATGCTGCTTTCTGAAATTTTCCTACAAAAATAAGTATCTAGTCTAAGCAATTATATATTAAAATACCACATTCTTGAAATATATTAAACGACACCAAGATCGCTAGATTAGTCCAAGTTAACCATGTTTTAGACATGTTTACCGATTCAGGTGAGTCAAAGGTCAACAAGACAGAAACTCAACAAATGGTAACCAGAAAAAGTATTTTGCTTATATATTATATATATATATTAATTTAAAAAAAAAAAAAAAGACTGAAGATTCATTTTTGTTTTTACCCTCTTACATAAAAGAACTGAAGAATTATATAGCAAAATCATCCTACAAAATCTGAGGACGAAAACAGAAACACATACCTTGCAAATATGTATTCGGTTGATTGACTCCTTAAGTATGTCTTCCATTTGTCTAAGATGTTCAATATCGTTGATCTTATCAGGATTGTTCCAGCAGCTGAAAAAATTGGGCAAGGTTGGTTAAGACAGAAGCATACTATCACTGAGAAATTACAAATGCAACCACAGACACATATAATTAATAATTCTCTTTTAAAAAAAAAAAAAATTCCCTCACAGCATTTATCATGCATCATCGTATGTGAGCATACATTCAAAAATAGATCAAACATGATGAAAAAAAAAAAAAATTATAGTGACGAAATTGGCTCAAAAAACACTTTATTTCTTTTACACTTAATTTGAGCTATAGGCTGAGTGAAAGTGTTCAAGGCCCAGTTGGAATAAAGAAATTGTGAATTCAATATTTCACAGCTCTAACCCCCTACTTAGAAGGATAACGTCATAAGAAAAAGCAATACTTAAAAACCAAGAGCTCCAAAGTTGCACCTCAATCTCCTTTCAAATCCTGTCAGTTCGCCTTGCAATACCCTAACTTGGTTAGTTAAATCCTGCCAATAAATTAACCACACAGCATTTAAGTGGAACAATCTTAAGAATGGAAACTATATTCAGCTGGAACACCGTGACTGTACTGGTCAAGATGACGCAAATGACAGTGAGCATTGCAGTGTATTGACCGCAAAGTCCGGCAAAATGGTCTTATAATATTTTTCCCTCTCTTGGAAATTGTAGAAATAATGGAAAACAAGGTGTACCTCAACTGTTTGGGCGCTGCAAATAGAGAAAAGTAAGCAGAGTCAGGTCTTTCTGATGGTTATATTATCAAAAGCTTAAAACTTCAGATAGTGTTAACAACAAACCTTGAACCCATAAAATCTTGTATATTCACATCATGGTCCAATTTCTTGAAAGTTTTCTTCAGCGCCTATATTCTCAAAGAGAACAACCAAATAGGCATAAATGTCTAGAGGTTCAATGTTTACCAGACACAACAAAAGCAAGAAAAAATCAAATTGAAAGGATAGTTTGCAAGAATCTTACTTCAAGACTCTCCAATTTCCTGTTTCAGCCGGTAGAAAAACAAGTTAGCCAAGTGTCCAACTACATCCATATTTATCAAATGAAAGAGGCAAAAGAAATGATAGTAAGTTTCATTAGCACCTTTTTGCCCTTTCTTGAGGAGTTAATCGAGCAAACTTTGTGATAACCTCTTCAAAATTGCTGGAAAAGAAAAAGAAAAAAAAATTAAAATATAATTTGCCAGAGATAGATATATGTTGCCAAACTAGAATCCACGACATAGCCTTCACTTAAAAAAATTAAGACCTAAATGTAACATGCATATCTATGTCGCACAATCATCCAAAAACAGAAAGATATAGTACATTTTACAGTAATGGAAATTACTAGTAGGCGAATATAGTATAATACACCGAAAACGAAGTATCCTTTTCTAAAGGAGTATTCAATTAACCAATTCATTTTATTTGCAAGTCTTACTTATAAAAAGGCTCATCTCTTGTCTAAATGTGGCAGAAAACAAATAATTGGGCCCATTCAATCATTGACTTCTCAATGTCCTCATTTTCCCAGATAAAATTTCCAATTTTCTCCCCTAATCTCTACCTACTTTTAGCCGAGCAAGAATCAAATACATGAAGCAAAATAAAGTATGTTTAACAACTAGGCTAGTTGCAATACCTGTGGTCCCCTTGGAACAAAGTAGGCCTTCCCGTCGGGGAAAACATAAGGAGGATTATGTCTATGTCACACAAGATAGACAATTCCCTAACCTTCTTCACTATTCCATTTCTGCGCTTGGAATAAGTAACTTGTCTGTTGCTAGTGCTCTCTAATCTCTTTATCTTTAGTTTAAGCCTTCCCATACTGCAATTCCATAACCAAACAAGTAAACACCCATCAACAACCGGCTAAATTAATGCTTAAAACAATGCGGTTTTAGCCAAATAAAAGACCCTTTTGGCTATTTTGTCCTTGGTTTTTACACCACATTAGCTAACTTCAACCATATCAAATTTCGAAATTTAATACGAATTCAAAAATTAAGGAGGAACAAACGACATGAATTGAAATTTGGTGGGCACGTTGTCGCATTGCTAAAAGTTCGGGAGGAATCCACAATACTTGTTTATCCAAAGAGGCTTCCCTTTTATATAACAATATAAAACAAGAATACTCCAAAGACAACTTATAGCCAATGAAATGGGGGTGTTTAATTTCATTATTTAATGAACAACTTTGGTGGATAATTATATACGAAAGCTTCAAATTTGTACAGGAAACAATGCCAACTTATTCAAAATTTCCAATTTCATAACCAGAATTGAAGATCAAACAACAATGTTGACAAACAAACAAACATATTTCTATATCAAAACTAAAATCACTTGAACAATGTCTTAATCTTCAGAGCAAAATTCATCAGCACGACCTTGATACACATAAAAAAGGAGCCGACCCAGGTGAAAAAAACAAACAAAAAAATGGGAAAGAAAAACACTGAACAATGAAAGAAAGAAAGAGGGTAAGAGAAAGTCATTCAAGAGCGAGAAACTTAACATGTATGAGAAGGAGAAACCAAAAGAGGAAAAAAGAGAGAGTGAGTTAAAGAGAGATATAATAATTAATAAAAAGAGACTCGAAAGAAACCAACATATGAGCTACTCACACAGAGAATTATGGACGATGGGCGAAGCTGTATTCTCGGTCTCTAAAATGAGCGGAACCAATCACCCTGTAAATGGGTTTTGGCGGTTTGCACCGTGTCACTTTTTAGAGAGAGAAACAGGGGAGAGAGAGAGAGAGAGAGAGATAAGTGTTAATCTGTGAGTGTTCGTGCTGTTTGTGTATGAAAGAGAAAAAAGGAGGGACAGATCACAGAGGTGGCGGAAATGGATCGTGCAATTTTCGAGTTTCCAATCATGGGCTGGGCCATATAACGGGCTTTAGGCCCACAAACTCTTTTCCAACAAAGCTTTACATGTAGTCGTTTTGATTTACCAGTTAACAAACGCGTCCCCCTTCTATGTACGAAATAGAGAAGAAAAAACGAAATGCCACATAGATTACATCATATGGCGTTGCTGCGGTGCTGATTGGGCTATCACGTGATGTTTAAAGATCCAAGGACAAAAACGACTAATACATATATATATTTATATTTATATTTATATTTATACTTTACAAGTTTCATTTTATTTTCTTGTTATTTTGTCTGTTAAACTTCGAAATATAAATAATATTTCTGTCTTTTTCTTTTTTACGATTTAAACTAGTGTCATATGTTAGTCTTAAGTGAACAAAATGTGATTGAAAACAATTTTTTTTCTTTTTTTCCTAATGGTTTAAAAATCAAGAGGCATAAATATTAGTTTTTCAATATTCAGAGTTAAGTTTCAAATAAACTCAAGTTTAGGGGGGGAAAAAAAATTGTCTAAGTCTTATACAGTCAAAATATAAAAGAATGTGTGTTTTTACTAATAATTTAAAATTTAAAAAATATTCTTGCTATTAAGAGGTATAAATATTCTTGCTATTAAAAATCAAGAGGTATAAATATTTTAGTTTTTCAATATTCAGGAGTTAAGTTTCAAATAAACTTAAGTTTAAGGGGAAAAATTTTTTTGTCTAATTCTTATACGATCAAAATATGAAAGAATCTGTATTTTTACTAATAATTTAAAATTTAAAGGGTATTCTTACTATTAGTTTAAAATTTGAAAGGTATAAACATCAGTTTTTAAAGTTTGGTAAGTAAAGTTATCAAAGTATTAAAAGTTCATAGGGGCAAAAATAAAGTTTGTCCCTATTAAATTATATTTTAGTTGTTGTTATGTCAGTAATTCTATCTTTTTAACTGAAGGAAGGACAAGGATGGTAACATTTTATAATTCAAAAAGTATTTCTATTAGGTTTTAAAGTTTAGAAAATAAAATCACAAGAGCATCAAAGTTAAAGGAGCAAAAATAAAATTTGTTCTTCTCCCTTTTTTTTTTCAATCTCGTAAAGGACAAAATTTCAAACAGCATCAAGAGAGGGTAAAAAGGATGAATGTATTTATTAAAGAGGTATTTTGATAAATTTTTCTTAATTTTTGGGTTAATTTCAAAGTGTAGAATAGATTGTCTCTTTATGTCCCCTCGAACTCAATAGCACAAATTCATGAATTTATCAAAAGTTACAATTTTGATAATTACATCATTATATTATTGAATTTTTTTTAAATTGTTTTAACCATGTTTGTTTTTCACAAGACTCATATGTGGTAAAATCCAAAGCCATTTAAAAAAAAAATTGATGTCTCAAGACCAATGGGGCATTTGTTTTTTGTTTAAATGTAATGCAATTTTCATCTAAATATAAAAGTTTTACTTTTAAATACAATACTTTTTTACAATATCTCAAATATATTTATTATTTCAGAATATTTTAAAAATGAATTTTTTAAAATCCATTCATATCATATTTTCTCTCTATCTCATTTTTTCTATTTACTTTTACTAATCAAATAAATTTTTCAACTCCAAAATACAATTTAAATACTTTTTATTCAAACACACAATGTATTTAAATACAAAGCAAATATTTTTCGTCCAAATACAAAATATATTCAATGTATTGTATTCAAATACAATGCAAATATAATACATTTACTAAACATCTCATAAAAATACCAAAATAGTAATAATTAATATATGACAAACTTGAGAGGAATTTTGTTCTATTTAATTCATTGGGTGGCAAAATGAGACAAGACCAATTATTTCGGGGGCTAAATTTAAAATTAAGCCCTTAATTTTTGTCCTCGTTTTTTTCTTTTTTTTTTTTTTGGGGGGGGTAAAAGACACTGTATTAACACTTCAAGATCTTTTTTTTTTTTTTTAAAAGGTCCTTATAGTTACATATCACGATACTGACGGTAGCCCACCGGTAACTGATGGTATCCCACCGTAAGGATGAAGGTTTTTCATTTTTTTTGGCAAAAAAACCGTAATATGAAATTAGACGGCTGTGATACTGGAATTCTGACTACCAGAAATACATGTACACAATTCTATTAATGTGGTAAGACATGACATTTATTGCATGAGTTTTTTTAATGACAAAATTATGAGCATAGTTTTTTATTGTGTTGATATTTAGGATTTTTGTCTCCCTGTTCAATTTTATTAATTATTTTTTATTTAATATTATAAGAGAATAAAAATTTTAAAATCCTTATAAGTATGAAAATATTTCAAAATTATACTTTTTTTTTTGCAATATTTCTTAATTTGTATAAAAAAAAAAAAAAACTTTTTAATGGTAGCAAAAGTGAGTCCAATAGATTGAAAGGAGACCAAACGCAATCATTTCTTTTGATAGGTCCACCTCTGTTGGTTCGCCTTACTATTAATTAGTGCAGGTTGATAAAACTCTCGTTGATGATAATAATAAGTGCTAAACATGAACTATAATTACATATATGATCGAACGATAATTTCACATCTGATTTAATCATCTCGACCCCAACTTCATGAATGATACATTTCTGCATTGCAAAATTTTATTTTACAATTTGTTACATAGATTAAAACTGGTAATTTAGATCATTTCCTTATGAAATTAAAGAAAAAGTTTGGATTTTACTTAAATAAGTTTGGATTAAATAGGATCGAACCCATCAAACATAATTAAATAAAATATCAAATACGCACGAATTCGTTAACTCGTAATTCACACGTAATAACCCGTTTAATAAATTAATTGTATAGGGATTGACACAAATATGACCTATAAATTATTCATTTATAATCTCTAATATATTTATATTGCCATATATATAGTATAATATATTACAATTTTTAATTTTAATTTTTTATGTATATTTCTTAAAATTTTTTAACATAAGAAAGAAAACCTAAGTTTTGCTTTTGTTTTTTTATCTTTTAATTATATGCATAGTATAATCTGATTTAGACTTATTTGCTTATTTTAATTTGGTAGTGAACTTAATTTGATTGTAGACTTTAATTAGGTTTTATATTTATCTTTTATAAACTGAGTTTTGGTATAATTCGATTGTAATTGAGTTAATTTAGTTGTTATAACCTAATTGTTATTTAGGTATTTAATAAGGTTTTTTTTAGTGTTAAAATTAATAAAAGATTAGTTAAATTGGTCAATAACATGTAGAATGACTCTTATATAACCCTTTAGTAAGTGAGTCTAGTAGATTGACACAATACGTTTATGACTCATTTGATAAATAGATTATAAACGTATTATGTCATATCAATCTTTTTATTAAAGGGTTGTGTTTAGTAGACACAATACGTTTATGACTCATTTGATAAACAGATTATAAACGTATTATGTCATATCAATCCTTTTGTTAAAGGGTTGTGTTTGGATTTTGTTTTTTTTTTTTTACACAATTATTAAATGAATCATGTTCATGTCAAGAGTTATTATGTCGACAGACGAATCAAATATGATATGAATACAATCTACCAACACAAATTACCACCCATAAAATGTTATTTTACAAGTCAAAAAAAAAGTTTTTTTTTTCATATTTTGTTTTATAAATTAGTATCATATCCATATTGAAAATTTAAAATATAGGTGTAATTAGGTATTTCGTACTATAATTGTATTCGTATTGCGTTTAAATATAATGTAATTTTCACCCAAACACAAAAAGTTTTGGATTCAAACACAATATTTTTCAACAATGTTACAAAAACAATTACTATTCCTTTATTTTTTAAAAACAATTATTTATTATTTTTTTAATTTTTTTATTCACATCATACTCTTTCTCTTTCTAACTTTTTTTATCTACTTTTATTAATCACATCTACTTTTCAATTTTAAAATACAATTCAAATATTTTTCATCCAAACATGCATTTCATTTAAATACAAATCGAATACTTTTCATTCCAATATAAAATGCATTCCTAAAATTAAATTCAAACGTAATACGAACATGACACGTTTACCAAATGCCCCATTAAGTTATATATAGTGGGAAAGTTATATTAATATGCTATTTATAGCAAAAAAATGGAATACATAGGTTTCTCAAAATTCATGCTATATTTCATTCACCCTTTTCATGTGGAGAGAAACAGAGGGAGAGAGATTGCATACAGATCTTTATTCTAACATTTATAGAATACAAAAATATGAACATCAGTTTAAGGCCTATTCATGTTATAAAATTTGGCCCCATTACCAATAAAACAAGGCTACTATCTTACGAGCCATTTTCTTTTTGGAATTACAATCAACATTTAAACCAAAATAAAGAATCATATGTTGAAAAAATTCGAAGTTGCTTTGCTTGAACAAAAACACCTCCTTTATTATCTATAATAATCTTCTGAAAACAAAAAAAAAAAAAAAATGTATTGCAAGGCTGAAAACGATCATGAGAGAGCACTCTCAACAGGCGAGGCAAAAGCAGCAGCCTCCAACTCCTGCCTGGTCAAGAGCCTAGTTGAGGGACTGAACTCTGCGTTCAGGAAAGACGCCAAGCCGTCCGACTCCACAAATCTGATGGAGAATTCAGATTCAAGTGCTTGGACAGTTTTGTCAATGAACACTGATCTTGGAATGTAGTCCTTCATGCGGCATATAAACTCCAAATGGTTCCTTGCCTGCAACCGGAATAATTGCTCAAATGTTTTTCAAGGTTTTAACAGGTTAGACAACATATATTTCATCAAGTAGTACTTCGGATATTTTTTTCGAATCAAATTCACTGCAAGTTAAACCGCATACTAGATATCCAGGACCAGCAGACCGCAAGACGAAGCTATCATTTTTTCATATCTCCCACTGTAACATTCACTTTGATTATGGAGTTCAGCACAAACAGTTTTCGATACTTAACCCATCTAATATCAAAGTTCAAGCATATGCAAATCGCATAAGCCTTAAACTCAAATTAATTTTCGATTGAAACCCAAGTAACAGCTAACCCCCGCCTCTGCTAGTAATATCCATGAAACTATACCACATAGATTCCAGATTCAAACTGGAAATTAAAGAGAAGGAAACGCCCTTTGACTCAATAAGTCAATTTGATTTATGCATTATAGAGGATTGGCACGAATAATATGGTGTCATGAAGCTAGCCAATTTCAGAGGAAATGTATAAAAACCAAAACATTAATAGAAGGTGTCATACCAGTCGATATTCTGGAATCCGTTTTGGGAATTTCAAGTAGGCCATGTTCCTGACATCATAGTCCCACAAAAACGATGTGTGGTGGATCCAGCGGTTCTTAGTAATGGATTGAGCATTCCCACCAAATTTGCGATTGCCAAATACATAATCTAATATCAGAGGGCACCAAGTACACATTCTGAGAGCATGTTTCATCCTCAAGTACTTTGGCTAAAAGCTAATTAATGCAAAAGAGATATGAATCATCTAGCATCATTCAAGACACAAAAAGATACATATGAAGTCTTAACAGATAACCTTAAGGACCTAAGCTACAAATGAATACCTTGTGGAACTGCAATATATGAGCAAGTAAAAACAAAACCCATCATTTACATACGTGGACAACATGATGTAAGCAGACAAACTAAGAATACTCACTAAGTTTCTGTGTACAAAATCATAGTGTAAAACAGTTACGTAACTTTATCTAGGTACCATTTTCACGAAGATGGAAATCACCAATTCCTTGAAACACTCTGGCATAGAAAAGGCCAGTCCAGGACATAATAGGCCTGGGATACATTTGCAAGTCAGCAACAGACTCCTTGTCGCATATCAAAGTGACAAAAACTGTGCCACTATCTACAACAACTGTACCACCTCCAGTAAACCTCCTGATCACAGGAATCCCATTCCGCAGCACATGTTCGATTTCAAGAAGCTCGGAAGCTGCCCTGCACATGGACTCCACAATTATTCTTCAAGTTGGGTTGCTTCACATTTTGAATTCTTTTTTTAAGATGCTAGTATACAAGCTAATAAACCTAGTAAGGTAGAATACACACACATTTGCCTGATTTCTTTATAAGAATTACCTACTTGTTTTCACCTGCCCTGTCCAAAACCATGGAACTCATCTGAAAACTCACAATTTTTAGATCAAAACATGAACTCCAGACTTGCGGGTACTCAAGTTAACCACCTAGAACCAATCCACGATTGTTGATAGTTCAAGAAAATTAAATCCCACAAAGCTCAATGCACTTTAACAGCAACAAACGATCACATTCTTGTCAACTGAACTAAGAGAAATTCTCAGCTAAACCAAAAAAATTTAAAAAAAAAAAAAATCCACAGTTTTCAAATGGCTCTTATATGTTTTTTCTCGTCTCAAAACTTCAAAACCAGTGAACCGAACTCAGTAATCCCAATACAATCCTAGTGTCTAAACACCCAAATTGGATCACAAAATAAAGCACAAACTTTCAGGAGAAATAAGTCAAAATAGTATTAAGACTAGCAGTATTCTCTCTTTCATGTTTTCACGATATTCTCCATAAAATCTAGTTTCTAAACACCAATTGCGTGTGTGTGTGTGTGCGTGTGTGCGTGCGTGCGTGCGTATGTGTGTATATATAAAGAAAGGTAGAAATGTTGAGGAAAAGAAAGTACCCAGAAATGCCCATGACAATGTTTGGGTGGCAAGTGCCGTCGTTGATGATGCACCAGTTGTCGGATGAGGTTCGGAGCAGATTCTCTTCGATGTGAAGTTGCTGCAAAATGGGGAGTCCTTTGAATCTGACCAGATTCATCAGTGGAGTTCTGCTCTGAAGGGTAGTCATTGGTCGCTTTCTTTTTTGGCTTTTTTTATTTTTATTCTGAGATAAGCCCCCAACTGAAGATGGGCGGCGCGTGACGTCGGAGGTCACGTGAAGCGGAGGTGGCGGCGGCGGAGTTTGAGTGGTGGTTACAATTTTTTCACTGTTAAACTAAATACAAAACGAATAGTCGTTTTCCAGCGCAGCGTATCGTGAGCGGTACGGTGACCGACCGCACCAAAAAAATTTGCGTGGAATTGAAACCGCAACCGCCCAAGAAAAATGGACTCACCGCCCGATCGCCGACCGAAAATGCTCGGTTTTGGTCGGTCGGTGCTGCTCCGCTACGAGGAAGAAGAAGGCTGGCGGCGACGACGAAAATGCTCGGCTTCACTTGCAGAAAAACGCCGGCGGCGGCAAGCAAAAGGAGGCAGAAAGAAGAAGAAGAAGGAGGCAGGAGAAAGGCTGAATTTTCAGCCGCTTAATATGAATTAAAAAAAAAAAAAAAGGAGAAAGGTTGGTTAGGATATGGGTTGGGCTCAGTGGGCTTGTTGGCTCTTGTGGACTTTGAAGGGTTTCATCTCTTCAAGTTCAAACAACAATGAAACGGGATGGGAAGAGGCGGCCATGGCAGAGCTTGCAGAGAAAAGATAAGCCGGAGAAGAAGAAGAAAAAACGCCGACAAGGAAGAAGAGAGGAAAAAGGTCAGTTGGTTTCGGTTACCGCCTGAACCCAGAATCGCAAAACCGCACACCGCCCGTCCCCTGTAATTGTTAACTTGGTTAACCGCTCCCGACCATCAGCGCTGACGAGTCACTAATTGCTCGGCCGGGTTTGGGTGGTCATTGTCAGATTCGTTTGGCTTGCGGTTTGTAAGTTCAGCCCTATCTAAAGACCTTAAAAGGAGAAATTTTAAATTAGGGGTGAAAGTTCGGGTAGTTTTTACGGTTTGGTGTCAGTCGGTTTCCGCCCGTTGCACTCGGTTCCGCTATTTGCAGGAACTGCAACCGCCCGCGAGGGTAGCGAAAATGCAACAACCGCATTGAGGGGTGCTGGTGCAGTTTGCTATCGGTTTCGATTGTAACCGTGCGAGTGAGGAGCAAAGAATTGAGAGTGAGGGGTGAGAACACAAACGAAAAATCAAAAGAGCAAAAACAACATCCAAACTCCAAATGGAAGAGAGAGAGAGAGAGAGAGAGAGAGAGAGAGAGAAAGAAACAGAATTACAGACAGAACGTAGTGTACGAACCAAATGAAGCTCGAGAAGGCGAGACGAAGAAGGCTGATGGGCAGAGCAAGTGGCACAGGCGGCAAAGGGCTGAAGGAAGCCGACAATGATGGCACTAGGCAAAGTCAAAGGGCGACGGCGATTCAGGCCGGGAGAGGTGAGACTGAGGTCTAAGAGAACTAATAGGCCGTGAGGTGTGAGTAAGACTAGGGAGAAATTTGGGATGAGTTATGAGAGCCCCAAACCCTGGCAGCTCTTGGGATTTTATTTATTTATTTTTTTTCGTTATTGTTCGGTTCGGTTCGGTCCCAGACCAACCAAAAAAAAAAAAAAAAAGTCCATACCGAGAACCATTGAAATCTATAGACCGGAGTAGCTCATAAATTATTTGGAATAGAATGAAATTTTAAATCAAAATTTTGGATTTGAAATCGCACAAACCAAACAGGCCTATGTATTTGGTTTGATTGAAATCACTCGACATTTTCAATACTGACGTGGCATCGCAAAATTGAGCAGTTTTGAATACTGGCCTTTGATCCCGTTTGGTTTGCGGTTTATATATTTAACCCTATGTTTTATCAAAAAAAAATTGCAATATAAAAGGTGATTTTTATATTTAACCTTATACTTATTCCTTCTAAAAATTTGTGTTTAAAGATAATACAACACAATCTAATTTAATGCCACACCAAACATAACGCTGTACTTGTTTGTGTGATTGTGTCAAAATTTGATCAAAACAACAACCAATATATATATATATGCAAAATTTGATTGGAATCAAAATGGGGAAAATCCCAGTCTAAACTCCCTCTAATTTTTGAGTTAACCAAAAGCATACAATATCATGTCTCAACTGTTATTTATAGCCTTTTCTAATGAGTAACACAGTTAAATTCTTCAAATTCTAGTCATTCATTCTTCTACTCTGATCTTGACTTTACACGTATTATCTTTATTTTCTTTCAACGTGGCGTAAACCTGGTTCTGCTTCTCTCCCTTGATGATTTTAATCTTTTTCTTTGAACAACACTGTACAAAGGCCGTTTCTGATCAGAATCCGCTCCCATAATGTTGAACATTTTCATTGAGATAATGTGAATTCCTAAACGGAGGCAGAAACTTAGGGGCGTTTGACACAGTAATTGTGTTTTAATTATATTTAAATGTAATACAATTTTACATCAAACACAAAATTTTACATTCAAATATAATTCTTTTCAATAGTGCTACGAAAACAATTACTATTCAAAATTTTTTTAAAACAATCACATCAATTTTTCAACTTCACTATTTATCTTTATTTTTCCCAATCATATCAATTTTTCAACTCTAAAATATTTTTCATCCAAACACACATTTCATTCAAATACAAAATAAATACTTTTTAACCAAATACAACTTCAAAAAATAAATTTCATTCAAATACAATCAAAATATAATGTGTTTATTAAACACACACGGGCATACACCAAAATTAATTTCTTAAAGAAATCAAACTGCAAGGAGCATGTTGTACAACTCTATGCTCGTTCAAAACCTAACCAATTCTTTTATATTAGTGGACACTTGTCTGTTTACCCTTTTTTCTTTTTTTTATATTTGTATAAAAAATTTGAAAAATACTACTTTTAAAATGGATAGAATAAAAGTGCACACATATATAAATATATATATATGTATATAATCCACAACATCCCAAAAAAGATCCTATATTACCAAATCTTTAATTAAAAAAATGTTCTTCAATGGATTAAACCGCCTTATTTAATTCATTTCATCAGGAGCACAAATGATTTTTCATTCTAATTTAAACAGTAAACGGTGTTTTTTTTATTTATTTTTTTACTCGAACTAATTAATCATGAACTTTAATTGCTTACAAAATAAAGCCTCGAACATTACTCCTGTATACTA
The DNA here is from genome assembly GCA_035233585.1 of Antiaris toxicaria. NCBI lineage: Eukaryota > Viridiplantae > Streptophyta > Magnoliopsida > Rosales > Moraceae > Antiaris > Antiaris toxicaria. The sequence goes on from CP141155.1 coordinate 10,021,296, forward strand.
GCAGTTGAAAAATAGATGATAAGTTACAAGCACATTATTTATTGCATATCACTGTATAAGAAGAAAAATTGTTAGTTCTCTCTTTAATCAGTATCATATTTTCATTCACCAAACTACAATTATTTTCTCTGTTCAAGTGCTTTTTTCTCTTTCATTTTTGGAAAACCGCGGCCTCTACCGATCGGCTTCAGGTTTTCCCCAACTGTAGTAGAATTGGTCTGTTGACATCTGAAGAACAAAGCCATGAACAAGCCTTCCAAAGATCCCACCAACAGATTCAAACTACTCGAGCTTCACAATTACTCTCCAGAGCAACTCAGAGGTGATTGCATTTGTTGTCGTAATATCTGACAGTCTTTCTGATCTCTATCCAGTCTTTTTTTGGCATTTCCATGTCGTTTTCGTTTCGATTTCTTTCTCCCAATACATCTCCTGCGTGCTATAATAGGCTCCTGTGCATGAATTCGCACTTTTCAACGTCGGTTTCGGTTGGTTTCTTTCTCTTTCAGTCCACAAATCTGCATGAAAATATATGTTCCTAATGATCCTGTCTTTTTTCCTGTTTCGATTCTCTTCGATTCACGACATGAAAATAGTTTCTTGATTGAAATTTTCGACTTTAACCTTTATAATTCTTGAATCTTGATCAAGTACAGTACGAGTGAAGATGATGAATTTATAATGTATAATTTATCTTTTTCTTTTTTTCTCGTTTTGTTTTCTTTTATTGATAATAATTTGATATAGCCTCCATTACAATATTGTGCAGAGTTTCTTTGGTTTTTATGCGCCAATACAAAGATTTACTAGGTACAAAAAAGTGTTAGAATCACTAGAAATCAGTGATTGAGAGAAAATTAAGAATCACTGAGAATCAGTGATTGAGAGAAAATTGGGGATTTGATCAATGTAATTAAGGAAAGTTTTCCTATAAATAAGTATATTGTAAAATAATGTGAATGAAATATTCAAAAGTTTTAAGTTGGTATAAGAGCCATCCTTTTTTTTTTTTTTTCCAGAAAAACATTCACACCCACAAATCAAAATCCCAAACACAAATCAGATTATCGTGATCATTTGATATTCCTGAGCCACTCCGGCCACAACCTTCCGATATCCACCAAAACAATTGTAATCTTGTAATCTAGCATATTCGATTTCAACTCATAGAAAAAAAAAAGGAAAAAAAATCTAACCTTTCGACCTCCTTGCCCAATCGCCTCCATCGATTCGCCCCCACCGATTCGCCTCCACCAAAACAACCGAGCCACGTCGACCAGATCTCTCACCTTATGATGTACTACTTCTTCTCTTCCAATCTCCTGGTTTCCTGAGATAGGATTTTCTTCTTCAAGTTCTTCAGAAACCCAATAGTCATAATCAAGAGTCTGAATTTCTTGGTAATACTGCCCCTGAAGTTCGGACTCGGAAGAGAAATACATTATGTCTTCATGGAATACGACATCTATTGTTACAAACATTCGACGAGTCGAAAGATGATAGCATCGATATCCTTTTTGATGTGTAGCATATCCAATAAATATGCATCGTAGTGCCCGAGGACCAGATCTCCTCGCCGACCACCGAAGACCACGAACATCTGTGCTCGCCACCACGTGAACGCCGTGCCACCAACCGGCCAATCCCGTCGCTCCTTGCCTAAAGCCGTCGCATCTTCCTCGCAAGCCTAGCCGAACCGAGCTCCAACCGCTGCGAAGCCTATGACTCAGCCCTTCAAACGCCACCGCCCAGATCCTCAGACGCCGTCTCTAACGAACTGTTGCTCGCCCCATCGGACGCCGTCGCCACTGCTCGCACGAATCTCCTCAGACGCCAATCTCCGTCCGCTGCTCGCTGCTCACGACGAAAGCAGAACGCCGCCGAAGGAAAAGAGTTGCCGGAGTTTTTTCGATCTGACTCGTACCTTCATTTTCGAGAAGCGAAAAAGAGAGAGAGAAAGAGGGAAGTCTGAGCGAGAGAAAGAGAGATTTCGTCTGTATTTTTGGGCATAAAGGAAACCAAAAAAAAAAGGAAAAAAGAAAAAAAAAAAAAAAAAAGGGAAACGAAAACAAAAACGAAAACAAAAACAAAAACAAAAAAAAACGAAACAAAAAAAATTATTAAAAAAAAGTGACAACTGAAAAATCAGTTCCAGTTATTATTCAATCCGAAAATGTATTTAATGCAGGAATAACTCTTACTGAATCGAATTATGATGTTTGGTCCCAACTGATGGAGATGCACCTTGCAGAACGAGAAAAACTCTCCTTTATCCGTGGCAAAACAAAGCCACCTGTAGAAACAGATGAAAGATACGAGAAGTGGTATGCTAACAATCAGAAAGTCAAACGATGGCTATTGATGTCCATGACACCTGAGATCATGAAGCGATATTTGCGCCTATCAACTACTTACGAAATTTGGAGTGTGGTTTCAAAGGCCTTTTATGACGGAAGCGATGAACTACAAGTTTTTACTCTGAACCAGAAGGTGTTTACCGCCAAACAAAGTGGTAAACCTCTATTTGAATATTATGGAGAATTAACTGGAATTTTTCGTAAACTAGATCATCGTGATAAAGTTGTCATGAAAGATCCTGAAGATGCTGCTGCATATCGAGGAGCTATTGATCGACTTCAAGTACATATTTTCCTTGCTGGATTAGATGGTGTTTTTGAGCAAGTTTGGGAAAAGATACTACGCAAAGATCCTACGCAAAGATCCTATTCCAGACTTGGAAGAATGCTATGCACTTGTTCGACGAGAAGCAGTACGTCAAGCTACTTTAAAAGGAGACCTAAACAACCTCGATGTCTCCGCTATGGTAGCAAAACAAAGGCCACTGCAAAAAGGACAAGATCGATCTACAAACAATCGTTCAGGTGTGGATAAATCAAATCTTAAATGTTCTCATTGTAATAAAACAGGTCACACCAAGAGCCATTGCTTCAAACTAGTAGGATATCCTGAGTAGTGGGACCATAATCGCGAGTAACGTAAGAAGGACTCAAAGAAGATTCCCACAGCAGCTGTTGTTGAGAACAATATAGAGGAAAAGGAGGCCGAGACAACTACTGCACTCATTGCCACTTCGAATCATGGTAAGGTTTTTAATATTTCTGCACTTATTAGAAATAGTGAGTGGATAATTGATTCTGGTGCAATTGATCATATGACTTTTGATTCTAGACAATTCTCATCCCTTAAACCAACCTCACAAAAATTTGTCTCCACCGCTAATGGCAATTCAACTCCGGTCATTGGGAAGGGATCCGTAATCCTTACTGATACTTTAAATTTGGACTCTGTTTTGGTGGTTCCATCCTTAGATTATAATCTTTTATCGGTCTCCCAAATTACTAATGATTTGTCTTGTGTTGTAATTTTCTGGCCTGATCACTGTGTTTTTAAGGACATTCAAACGAAACAAACAAGTGGTTATGGTGTTAAGCAAGGGAATCTGTATTACCTAGACATGCAATTAACAGATTCAACTAAACTGAAGTAGGCGCTGATAGCAGACAAGTCTCAGAGGGAAAGGAAGAGATCAGAGATTTGGTTGCAACATCGACGATTGGGACATGCATCATTTGGTTATTTAAAGAAGTTGCTTCCTAGTTTGTTTGAAAAATGTGATATTTCTAGTTTTCATTGTGAAGTATGTGAACTTACTAAAAGCCATCGTGCTTCATTTCCTTTGACTTTGAATAAAAGCTTACTTCCTTTTATGGTTATTCATTCTGATGTTTAGGGACCATCCAAAGTCCCAACCCTAAGTGGATATCGGTGGTTTGTTACTTTCATTGATGATTGCAGTAGAATGACTTGGCTTTGCTTGATGAAATCTAAAGATGAAGTAAACTTGTTGTTTCAAAAATTTCATACAACGATTGGGAGCCAATATGATGTCAAGATTCAGGTTCTTCACAGCGACAACAGTGGAGAATATCAGAGCACTAGTCTGAAGCAATATTTGGAGGGGCATGGAATCGTGCATCAAATAACTTGTACCAATACTCTCCAGCAAAACGGTGTGGTTGAACGGAAGAATCGACATTTGCTAGAAGTTGTTCGAGCATCATTGATTGCAGCACATATGCCTATATTCTACTGGGGAGAAGCTATTATTACTGCTGCCTACTTAATCAACCGAGTACCATCCAGCTCAATTGGTTTTCGAACCCCACTCCAAGCACTGACTGAGGGTGTTGTTTCTCCACCTGTCTCCAATTACCTGCACGGGTGTTCGGTTGTGTGGCATTTGTGCATTTACATAAGTACCAACGAAACAAATTAGCTCCTCGGGCACTACGATGCATATTTGTTGGATATGCTACACATCAAAAAGGATATCGATGCTATCATCCTCTGACTCGTCGAATGTTTGTAACAATAGATGTCGTATTCCATGAAGACACAATGTATTTCTCTTCTGAGTCCGAACTTCAGGGGGAGTATTACTAAGAAATTCAGACTAATGATTATGACTACTGGGTTTCTGAAGAACTTGAAGAAGAAAATCCTATCTCAGGAAACCAGAAGATTGGAAAGGAAGAAGTAGTACATCATGAGGTGAGAGATCTGCATTCAAACGAGCCAACAGAAGAAGAGGAAATTGTTCAAGCACCATCAACACCTAAAAGGCTAGAGTCCGAAGATGAAATTGCTAATACACCATACCAATCTTCGTCAAGTGAAAATGTCCTTGAACCAGTGAGGAAACAGTTACCATATCGTCACACTAGAGGTTTACCGAAACTTACATATGAGCCTGACCTTACTAGTAAAGCTAGGTATCCTATGAGTAACTATGTGTCTGAACATTAGTTATCTAAATCAAATAAGTAATTTGTGAATCAATTATCTTCTGTAGCTATTCTTAACAGTGTACAGGAAGCCTTATCTGATCCAAGGTGGAAAGCAGCCATGAATGAAGAGATGAGATCCTTGCAGAAGAACGAGACATGGGAGCTTGTGAACTTACCACCAGGAAAGAAGTCAGTTGGGTACCGATGGGTCTATACAGTCAAGTACAAGGCAGATGGAAGCATAGAACGATTTAAAGCACGACTTGTGGCCAAAGGATATACACAGACCTATGGGATAGATTACACAGAGACATTTGCACCGGTAGCCAAGATCAACACAGTACGCGTGTTATTATCTTTAGCTGTAAATCTTGATTACCCATTGCAACAGTTCGACGTGAAGAATGCCTTTCTACACGGTGAACTGACGAAAGAAGTATACATGGACCTTCCACCAGGATGTATGGCAACGGAACAACAATGTCACAAGGTGTGCAGATTAAAGAAGTCCTTGTACGGGTTGAAATAGTCTCCTAGAGCTTGGTTTGGAAGATTCACTAAGGCAATGAAAGCCTTTGGTTACAGTCAAAACAACTCAGATCACACACTTTTTCTATAAAAAAAAACAGGGTAAGATTACCGCCCTAATTGTGTATATTGATGACATGGTGGTGACAGGAAATGATTCTGAGAAAAGGAAAGCTCTACAGGATACCTATCCAGGGAATTCGAAATGAAAGATCTAGGTCCTCAGAAATATTTTCTTGGAATAGAAGTTTCTCGATCAAAAGTGGGAATTTTCTATCTCAAAGAAAGTATACCTTAGATCTTTTACATGAGACAGGAATGTCGAGATGTCAACCTATCGATACACCAATGGAAGAAGGGCTAAAGTTGCAACTAGAACCAGATCAGACACCTGTTGATAAAGGGAGATATCAGTGACTTGTGGGAAGATTAATGTATTTAGCTCACACAAGGCCTGATCTTGCTTATGCAGTAAGTGTGGTTAGTCTGTATATGCATAACCCTGGAGAGTAACATATGAACGCTGTCATACGCATTCTCAGATATCTGAAAGGTGCCCCAGGGAGAGGAATTCTATTCAAGAAGAACTCAAAATGTGAAAGCATAGATACATACACTGATGCTGACTGAGCAAGTTCTATTGATGACAGGAGGTCTACCTCAGGATACTTCACTTTTGTAGGGGGAAATCTTGTAACATGGAGAAGTAAAAAACAGAATGTTGTTGCCCGATCGAGTGCTGAAGCTGAATTTAGAAGTATGGCACTTGGCCTTTGTGAGGTGTTATGGCTGAGATTTCTTTTACAGGATTTAGGTTATCCACCAACAGAACCGATTCAATTATTTTGTGACAATAAAGCAGCTTGTGACATAGCTCATAATCCAGTACAACATGACCGTATAAAACATGTTGAAGTGGACAGATTCTTTATCAAGGAAAAACTAGATAACAAGGCAGTGGAGTTACCCAAGATTCGAACAGAAAATCAGTTGGCCGACATTCTAACCAAAGCCATCTCAAGACAGGTATTCTCCAGATTCTTAGACAAGTTGGGCATGTGTGACATCTATGCACCAACTTGAGGGGGAGTGTTAGAATCACTAGAAATCAGTGATTGAGAGAAAATTGAGGATCACTGGGAATCAGTGATTGAGAGAAAATTGGGGATTTGATCAATGTAATTAAGGAAAGTTTTCCACTATATATTTGTATAAGTATATTGTAAAAGAATGTGAATGAAATATTCAAAAGTTTTAAGTAAAAGAACACAAAACGTACGTTTTCGTCAAGAAAGATCTCAAGCATGGAAGTGGAACATATCTCCAACGCAGAACTACTAGTAAGGGAAAATGGATGGCTACTGGTAAACAGGACATAGAATTTGACAGCCGAATAATCGGACATAGGATGAATTTAGCCCACCACACTGGCAAAGGCCGAGGAACGAAGATCGATTGGCTCTTGTATGAATACAAATTACCAGACCATGTGAAGGTACACACACGGGTAGTAGTAGTAGTAGTACGACTACTATTACTACTACTTGCATTAAACTTTGGATTTGACCTAATTTTGATGTTTCGGCTTTTGATTTTTAGGTGACTAACAATTTGTGATTTGCTAATGCAGTTTGATGAGTGGCTACTTTGCTAGGTTTATCTAAAAGGACATGAGGAAATAAGGATCCGAGATAACTTGTTGGTGAAGTCTCCAGCTGTGCTCTGCGAGCCAGAGTACCAGTCGCCTTTTTCAACTCGCGGGCGATTGCCAAGCAATCTACGGCCCTGATCAGATCCAACGCCGAGATTCCGATCAAATCATTTTTTCTTATCCCCAGTTTGTTCCCATGGATTTGCTAATAAAGAAGGCCGATTCTGTTTCTCCAATGGTCATGATCAACTCCTAAAATGCCATCCGATAGCCAAGTTCCGATCAAATTAATCCTTCTTATTCCGTGCCAATTATCTGTCGGCAACACTAATTTTTTTGCATGAAACCGTTTTAATGTTTTAATCTGTGTACTTCAAATTGAGAATTCGCAAATAAGTAGTAGTTTGAGTGGATGCTAGCTTTAGTTGGGGTTAGTTTGAATTTGTGAATTTTGTGATTCTGGATTTTTATTTGAACAAGTTATAAATTCATGGAAGTTGCATTGAAATGTTTTTTGCAGCCGTTTTCGCCTTGGCAAAGCATGGTTGGAGTGCACTGATTCTGTGAGGCCATTTGATTTCTTTTCATGAATCTGAGCTCTTATTGTTGAGAATTATCCCACATTTACTTCTTGCTCTTGGTTTCTTAAAATTTATTTTCTGTAATCTTAGATGATTTAATGTCTTTTCACATGCAACAAAACAGATTTTATTATCACTATAAATTGCCAATTTTGTTGTTTTCGTAGGAAAAAAAAACAATAAAACAAGTATTTGTACTACTGATTCTTAAAAGGCTAAATTACCATGAAGAGCTGATAATTATAGCCATTTTGTTGGCATAGTCTATCAAGAAAGTTATTCCCGCTTAATTATATAGGAATGAAGCTTGAATTTTTGTCAAGAAAAAAAAAAAAAAAGTGGACCATCTCTTGACTTCATGAATCAGAATAAGCAAAGTGTCACCTAATTTAAATGCAAAAAATTCTGGTGCATAGCAAACCAGTGCATTCTAAGAAGAAATACATTTAAATATCAATCTCAACGATTTCCTAATTATCATGCCAATTGTCAAATTCTATCGACCGAATCATTTTTTTCTTTAAGAATCACGAGACATCTAAGTCATAAAATAAAGAGACAATTATTTAGTTTATCTAATTAAAATACCAATTCCAAGTACATGGTCACTTTTATATCCTTATTTTATTTTCTTTTGTTCAGCAATTGGTAATAAAGTACAATAGTGCTGTAATGAACACGTCCACATCATTAAATAAAAATAATTCTGATTAGATTTCTTGCCGTGATCTGTCGAAAACATGTTTGGATATGCATTAATTCACGCTCTTCATTCATCTACGTCACCATAATCAAGGATCACAATATTTTGTTCGAGAAAGAGATACGGTTTTGTATATATTAAACAATTTTAATGTTTTATGATCTCGTCAAGGCATAAACTATTTGCAGTGGTCCAGTCCAAGGTGTATTTGTGTAATGCAAAATGTCACAAAGTTAGGATTATTCATGTTAATTTTCCATTGGCAAGTATGGAGTTCTAAAAGCCCGAGGCTTGCGGAAAGTGGGAAACGTGGAATGTCTACCACAAATCAAAATTGTCCACTTTCTCCACTGGACAAAGAGCACAAAGACAAGGGAAAAAAAAAAAAATGCCTTGAGATATTTTTACAATTTCCCTTTCTTTTTTTATTTTCCCCCTTTTTGTTCTTTAAGTTGTTTACTTGCCCAATATAATTTTTGTTTAAAGAAATGAGAGTTCTAATTTGTGGATCACTTTCTGTCTCTATGATCAACTTGGTTTTGCCAAAGTGTGAAAAATGTTTTTTTTTTTTTAAGTTATTTTATTTTCATTCTGATCCGTACTTTTGATTAATAAAGATTAAAAGCTTATGCAATTTGGCTGTCTTTTATAACATACAGCAATTACTTAAACATGGTATATCACCTTATATATATATATACATATTTTTTGTAAATATATTTTTTTAAAGTTTTTTTAGAGGTAACCACCTTCGGGTAGGGTTATCACTCTCGAAGTAAGATTTGATGTATCGGATTTCATGTCTTAATAGCTATCCTACAACAGTGTTATGTCAGATTATCTAAATTTAAGAATTTAATCACATAAAAAATACTACATATTAAAAATTCTTAATCAAATTGATAAAATATCAAAATACTATTAAGAGGACAATCATCAATACAGAATAATGGGACAGCAATTCTGAATTCCTCCCTTTTTCATACTAAATTGCCATGTGTTTCATGTTTCATAAGTAGTTTTTCGGTTGATCATTCTTTGATTCTTATAATATTGGATATTAAATTGCAAAAAAAAAAAAAACTGATACAAATAAACAGGATCATAATATCATACAGCTTCAATATTATTCATGTTTATTTGAACATTCAGTCCAAGTTTTCAAGAAATAATCCCAAAAGAATATGCAGGTTTGTCAGTTGAAGTCTAGTCAACTATATAGAGCAGATTATAAGAGCTTGCTAAATCCTAATAAAAGTGGCAAACCACATTCTATTTAATGGATATTACATATATACAATAAACACCAACATAAAGAGAATCGATAATCATGAGATATATGATCAGATAGGATACAGAAACGCTCAGAAAGATTGAATTCAAAATATACAGCTAACTTAGGTACAAACTTGATCAAAACTCTAGTACTCACATAGAACGACATTTTTCTTCCTCTTTCATTTAGCCATACTACAACAGTTTCTTAGAATATATGTCCCCTACCATATGTAGTACTACTCTTACACCATATCCCACCTTCTTAATCAACTTAATGGAGTGATCAAGAAGCAAAATCTTGTTTTACAAATGCCCACAAAACATTACACCCCAAAAACAGATGGGCTCTAGCGAACCCCAGATGATTAACTGGATCAGGAAGTTAACAGTCGGCACATCTCGCAAACTGCGGCCGAGGAGTGTGGCGGTTATTCGCGCCCGAACCCGGGTAGTCATGGAGCTCCACATCTATCCTCTCTGCAACAGTTTCCTCATCCAAGATCTTCTCTGTGCTTACCTGTTTTATTTTGGAGTAATAAATAAATAAATAATATATATATGTATGTATGTATGTATGTATGTATATGTGTAGTTATTTGAAAGAACAATATTTGTATGAATTTTAGGCCATCGAAAAACTCTGAACATACCTGGTTGTGAGTGGTTCCTTGAGGAATATCATGAAAGCCTCCAACCCCTGAATATGTAACAGGGAACGTTAGAAATCAAATCAGAACAGGAAAAAGAAAAATGAAAAAAATGAAAAGAAAGAAAAGAGGAAGTTGTCGTAAAATTTACTTGTAACTGGGACAGCATTTGAGCGTATGAGGTGAGAAAAACACAACACAAGAACAAGCAACTGAAAGAGAGTTGTTGTTGAAGCCATCTGTAGAGCAATATTTCTTCTTAGTGGGAGAAAAAAACAAAGGAGATCATACAAATGTTGCCTCTCTCCTAAAGCCGTTGATACTCAATTTATACATTTACGTGTTCGAAGTGCCAACCAGGGAAAGAGAATTTTCTAGATGTTGTGGAAAAACAAAAAAGAAAAAAAAAGGTAGAAAATTCACATTAAAAAAAAAAGTCAAAAAGGTGACAGACAACACCACAAAAATTTGTGACGGGCCTAACGCGTTTCCAATCCTTGCATTGCCTTAGGAGTGTGAACCATTGATTTTAAAGCAAAAAAATACAGTGAGGCCCCCAAAAGGGGAGATTATTACTAAGTGGAGGTATATTTGTCATGAAAAAAAAAAATGATACTATATTGTCAATGTGGTGAAATTTTGAGAGAAGATGGAACACACTATGTATGAAAGTGGAAGGTGACACAACTGTGATGTTGTGTCAAAAATTTGAGCTCATTTCACTAATTTTAGGTCTACTAGTGGGAATCATCATTGGTGCTCATGGATATTCAATGAATTGTGTTGTTTACAATACATTACACACCAGAAGGGCTTAAATGTAAGGAATTTTTGTGCTCCTTAAAACCATGTCACTTTTGCTTTATGTGTGACTCAATTTTTAGTGGCACATAGACAAAGGAAATTGTACAACAAAGTAACACACCCACCAATTGTGGTAGCAAATTTTTTTTTTGTCATACTTTGTGCAAGACCACTATATGCATGATTGAAGATTGTATATATTCTTATGTACCCACATGATCTTGTATGGTTTCAGATTTAAGGCATATGTTTTTCTGCAACCAACACCTTTCTCAACATTTTCCCCCTAGTCCATGATGAGAGGAGAATTCTTTATTAGGGCAAGGAAGAAAAGTTGAGTAAGCATAGTTTTGGACGTTTGGTTTTTATCGAATTCTATTAAACTATCTTCTCCTTTTTTTTTTTTAATTTGACATGATTTTTAGTGTTATCTAACCATTCAAAATTGTTTCTAAATGATAATTTTTTTCAACTATTATTCTTAGATTTATTTCATTAATTTTAGGGTTAATATATTCTCAATCAATTCTGTTAGAATTTTCATTAATTTAAAAAAAATGGGAAAAAATAGGAGGTTAATGGGGTTTGTCTTTTTTTTTTTATTTGTTTTCAATAAAAATCCTAATAGAATGCATTATGTATGATTAATATCACTTTTACGCTATTTAATCTTAATGAAAATTCGGGCAATACTTTTGCTTTCTTCAAAACATCTTTTTTCTAACACAACCTCACTTTTCACTATTTACATCTCCAAAACACTACGGTAAACTCCAAATTTTAAAAGTCTATAACTTTATGTATACTAGTCCAAATGAGATGTTTTTATTTTAAATTACATAGAATTTCGAGAGAAACAAAATAATATCCATATTGATATTTTTTTTCTAAAAACTTTTTAAAATTTTTTATTTTTAACCCTCAATAAATTTTTCCTCCAAACATATTTTTCAAAACAATTATTTTCAACCTAAAAAAAAATCTACAAGCATCTCCTCCAAACACCCTCTAAAAGAAAAAGATTGTTAAATGAGACTTAATACAAAATTCAAGAAATTTTAAAGTTCAAAAACCAAAATGCAAATAACCTTAAAATCTAGAGATATAAATAAAATAATTAATATTTTTCACCCTAACACATAATTTTCTGAATAATATACTATGGAATAAAGTAATCCCATTTTTGACGCAATCAAGATGTTCCAAACAGATAGAATACGACTAATTTTACAAGTGAAGGTCATTATATAAAGGTTGGTACTATTACACTTAATCTCCCATTTGTTGCATGAGCCAGCACCATCATTATTACTGTTTCAGCCTTTAATGGAAACACAAGTTCCAAGTCCAAAAAGAGTAGGAAATCATTTGATATAAACAATGTCTAATTATAGGCCTGTTTTGGGAGTTTGGAAGAGGGAATTTACGGTGTTTTGTAAATACGTTATATTGTAATTGTGTTTAAATAAATTTTTTTTTATGTTTTAATTATGTTTGAATATATTTTTTTTTTAGTATTGTATTTGGTTGAAAAGTATTTGTTTTATATTTGAATAAAATATATGTTTAGATGAAAAATATTTTAGAGTTGAAAAGTTGATGTGATTAGTAAAAATAGAGATAAATAGTTAAAGTTGATAAGTGATGTGATTGTTTTTAAAACCTTTTGAATAGTAATTATTTTCATAGCACCGTTGAAAATGATTGTATTTGAATGTAAAACTTTACGTTTAATGTAAAATTAGTTTTCGTAGCGTTAAAGAATGTTCTCCAAAGGCACCCTTAGAGATACAAAATATGTTGAGTTTTAAAAATAAATATTTGATAAAAATAAATTATTTGAAGTAAAAATATAAAAATTTAAAACATCTTTTCAAAAATAATAATACAAATATAATTATACTCTTTCGAAATTCTATCTAACTTAATAAATAAACATTATAATTTGACTTAAAATAATAATAATATAAACTTCTAAGTGAGTTTTTTCAAAATAAAAGAAATAAACACTTGGAAAAATAAATAGTAAAATTGGAGAAAAAAATACAAAAACAAAAAAATGTACAAACAACCTTAATTTATCTGGTGAGAGCTAATCTACATTTTTTTTTTTCAATTAAAATCATATACTTGAACCGTAAAGGATAAAATAATTACTGGGATTATTGATGGAATGGTAAAAAAAATATTCTTATAAAGTCAATTAATAGATGGTATTCCCTAAACGACAAACTATGAATATATGAGCAAATCTTTTTTTATGGAAAGACTTTAGATAGGATTTTTTTTTTTCTTTTTTTCTTTTTCTTTTTGTTTTTTAATACCATCATGTCATGGTTGTGCAAATCTACCTGTAGCTTACCCATTCCCACACGGTAGATCATTTTCCAGGCCAACTTTTATTAGTCAATACTGAAATTTGAGGTGAATTTTCACTCTCAACTCTTGATATTATTGTATGGATAATTATTCCAACCAAAAAGGTTAGCTGGACATAATCATCCCAAACCATGAAACTTCCTCAATCTTTCTAAGTGCTTGTTTGGAAGTTGTCTCTTTAGTGGCCATTAAATTACTAGTTTGACTTAAAAGCAAAGACCTACTTGTAAAACTTTCCTGGTGATTATTATTTGCACTCTTTCTGTATGATCAGAATTTACTCCTTTTTATCACACAGGACCATATGATCCCTGTACAGTTATTGGCTAAAAATTAACTTATTAATCTGTGATTTAAACATTGGTAATTGGAGTAGTGAGTGATAATCATAATACTATATTATGCTTTTAACGATAAGTTTAACCACTGATTGATCATTAACCTTGTCTCGAGTAATTTTAATCCAAGCAAAGAGAGCATCTAATTAGGGATGACAGGAAAACAAATCCAATAACATTATAAAAATGCACAAGACGTTACTTGTTGACAAATTTTTTTGATAGGTATGGAGTTACTTACCACAACCGTAAATTTAAATTGCGACACTCTAAAAAATCTAGATTATATCAAATTATTATACCATAAGCAACATCAGATTTAACCCTCATAAGAATAAGTTTCTTTGAATTACATAAAGTGCTCTCTTTCCATTCGTAACGCTAGACAAAGGCGACTGTGGCTGCTTTAAGTTATGGTGATTGGAAAAAAAAGCCTAAAAGGTCGTTGTAATAAGTTGTTAACAAAAAGCCTTAACACCCTCCAAAAGTTGAGAAAGTTAGACAAAACAATAGTAGTTAAAGCAAAAAAAAAAAAGATATTTCATGAGCTTCGTTTTATTGCCACCCCGTGGTTTCCTTTTGCTTCATTTTTTTTATATCATGTAGCTTTTGATGAGAGGACTTTTATTTTAGTCAGCCCCGGTGGAAGCGTTTACAGTATAGATATGTGTGTGTGTATAAAGGTTGGTAAGCGTGAACTGTGAAGTGTGAAGCACACGGCGTATTAAATTTCCTTTTATTTACGTTACAACTTGACTCTTGAAAGCTAAGGCATTAATGGAAAAGTAACAGGAGCAACAGTAGGAAAGCCAAAGTTTTCGTTTCATGCTTCCCCCACTTTGCCCCCCCTTTATTTTCCAATGTGAAATGAGTGTACTAAGTTATCATGTTAATGTGCTATATTCATTTAATAGAAATTTTACACACTAAGAAATTTTTAATAAAATATTTATGGAGATTTTGTATTAATAATTAATTTGATACAGATTAGGAAAGAGAAATATAATTATAAAATTATGATATAAACAAATATTCTAAATATTAAACTTTAGTTGAGTAGGTGTAACATGTAAATATGATGGTGTTATTCAGAAAATAATTTCTCTCCTAACAGTCTGCCTTAATGTTTGGCGTGTGAAAATTAAAACACTCGTCACGGTATATAGTGTACTCAACTGCATGTTCTTACAACCTCAAGAAATGCTAATACTTTCATTAAAAAAAGAAAAGAAAAGAAAAATGCTAAATAGACTTGTGAGTGTTGGAAGTGCATGGTTTAGACTTTTTGTTTCTATGTGCGTCAAATTAATTAACCCTATCAAGGGCTAAGAAACATTGAGCTAGTAGATTGGACATAGTCCAAGCAGTGACGAAACTAGGATTTATTGGTAGGGAATCAAAAAAATTTATTAATCAACATTACACTAACATTTTCGTGCACGATCAATGTCATCACGCCGCGTCATGATCTCTTACACATGCTGCTCCATCGGACGGTCTCTCTCATTTCCCTTCCTCTCTCTCCCCCTTGTTGTTCGTCTCTCCTCCTTATTTCTCTCTCCACCACGTCTATAGCAATCAATCGTCATGATATCTACCAACGAATTCCCCCTCCAACCACTATGTAAGAGTGGTGCAAATTTGCACTTTTTATTTATATTTTATTTTGTTGTTTTTATTATTTATTTTGTAAATTTTTGTGATATAAAATATTTAGTAATTTGATTATTTTATTTTTGTGTTAACTTTTAAAAAAAATAATATTTGTGATTGTTTCTTTACAAAGTGAGAAAATCATATGACAAACTAATATTTTTGAAATAATAAATTTCAAAAAAAATATTTAAACTAATCTGTTATAAAAAATATTAAAAATCTAATAAAATACCAAACAGTATTCTAGTGGATTACCAAAGATACCAAAATGTCTTTTTGATTAACTGGGAGTATTTTTAAAAAGACACATTTAATTAATTAACCTTTGATTTTTCTTAAAACAAGGACAAATATTCTGAAGCTATAATAGGAGGGCAAAATTCTAAAGGTTTCAGGAGCGTGTATTTTTTGAGCATTCTCAGCATTTCCCCTTTAATAAAATTGTATTATTTCTTAAAATTTAAATTGTTTGCTCAATAAAATTTAGAGAACTATTAATTTAAGAGTGACTCACGACTAATTTACACACAAATTTTTTATATTAAAATAAAAAAAACATTATATTAAATTTTTTTAAAAAACAGGTATTTTTTTAAAAGAATGGAACTTAAGACCTCTCATCTGCTGGACTGTCGTTTATGTACATCAAATTTACATCTATTAAGGGCGAATGAAAATAAATATGATCGAATTTAAGATTTCTAACAGATCTAATTGCTTGTGAGTAAGTCTAACCCCACTTTATACTACCAACCTTAGTGATAATAAATTTATACAAATTACAATTTTGAAAAATTGTTATTAAGAGCTGTAAAAATAAGAATTGTAAAATATCTTAAATTACTTTGCTGGAGTTGAGTTCTGTATTCATTGGGTTGGATTACAGAACTCAGTCGTATTCATTGAGTTGAGTTCTAACGATCCAGCCCACTCACTTGTAGTTGGCTTCCTCACCGTTAGATTACCACTCTCTTTTTATTTAATTAATTAATTATTTATTTATTTTGAAATTAGGGGTGAGGGTTCGAATTTTATAAACGTAGAATTACAGTTATTACATGCCTAAAACCACAATCTATTTGATCCATAGCAAACAGTACTTTTGTGATATAATATGTCCAAATTATCCTGTTTCTTATTATATGTCACAGTGGTAGGTATACCAGTTGTTAACTCTTGGATGGAACACTGATTTACTTTCAAACATATCAGTTAGGTTTTTACCTTTTAGTACTCTAATGGTTTACTTTCCTCCCACCATATCGAACCCCGCCCCGGCCCCCTCCCATGGAGATTGGTCATTGATACACGATCGAAGCAAGTCATCTTTTTTTTTTTTTTTTTTTTTTGACTCTTTCTATTCGTTATTATCTTTAGCACTACAACACAAATCAAAAAAAGGAAATGAATCTGCTTTTAAGAATCTTTAAATCCTAGAGATAAATATTCTGATGTATCATGTACGTTTTTTGAAATGAAAAAATCAAATAATTCTCTGTGGTAAAACAAAATATTTCTTATTTCACACTCAAATAAATTTTTAATATCATTATCAAAAAGTGTATCCACGGCTTTTTGTATCAATTTCTCTTGACACATTACTAATTCGCCTGCATAGATCTACTTGTTATAAATAAATTAATAAAATTATTGTTCATCTTAATTTGGATTGAAATGATTGAAAATTCATTAATTAATATATCTGATATTATTTCAAAATGTATATTTTCATCTTCGAACTAATCAATTCAGATAAAACATGAAATTAGTCCAATAATTGTACCCCGCATTAATTCATACCCCTTATGATTTAATTCAATCAGAAATTTCTTATGAATCATTAACAATTTTTTTCTAGTTTGGTCTTAATAGGTTATGAAAACCATTTCAATTTATTTATCTTTTATTTTACATATAATATATTTATGCTAACCTGAGGGCCAACACTGACAACAACATGACACAGATCAAATCGATGCACACATAACATGATGCTAAAGAGGATGAGGATAACAATCTTATATAAATTTACACCATAGAGGCATGATCATATATATAATATATTTACTTATTATAATCCTCACACACCATAGAGGCATCATCGTACATAGCTCTTTTAGTATATATGTTTCGAATTTTTGTTTTATGATTTAGATTTTTATTTTAAAATCACTTTTCATTTCACATTGTAAAAGAGAAAAAATCTTAAAAATCATTATTATTAGGACAATATTTTATAAATGTACTTTTTGGGGCATTCTTAAAAGAAAAAAAAAAAAAAAGAATCCTATGGATGTTTATTAATGAACCCATGCTAGAGAAGTATATCAATAGAGTATTTTTTGTACTTGTTTATCAATTTTCTTAGTTTGAGGATAAGAGAATTTAAACTCTATACCTTGTAGTAGAATCATATATAAAATTACTATTAGATTATGTTTACAACCACCTTGTATATCTATTTTTTCTGTTTGAAAACGGCCACTTTAGAATATAAATTCTATTTTATTTTTATACATTTTCTCTTATAAATTTACCTATCTAAACTTGAACTTAGTAGAAGCATAGCATGAATATTTTAACTAGTGTTTAAGAAGGGGCATTAATCTTTATTCTTCTTAGTAAATGAGCGTACGTATTTTTAATTCTTCTAACGAAGAATATTATGCATTCCCTCTAAATTTATCATTTGTATCAATATGTCTCCACATTTTAAAACGGTTATGTTATATTCTATGATCTATGATATATCTATAGATTCACCCCTGAATTTTGAAAAAACACTTTTTGCCACAGAACTACTCACTTATAACTTGATTTGAGAATGGGTATAATATTTAGGGATTAATGAATGTTTTTGCTCTAAAATAAACAAGTTGGGCACCAAGTTTCCTATATATTCTATCTTTAGAACATTTGCTCGAAAACAGAAAAAAAAAAAAAAAAAGGGAAATAAAAAGTATAAAATGAATATTAATCTAATTTGGCCAGTTAAAGGTTTTACAGAAATTGACATATTTGCCATTTCTATGTTCATGACAGCTGCTATTCTATCCAAAAAATAATGAGTTTTAAGATTCGAGAGGTGAATCTGAAAATGTATCATAGATCAGGAGGCTCAATATACACATTTCTCTTCAATAGCTCTTGTATCATGAACATGAACTCCACCAATATTTTGGGGCCAACCTTGGCCCACGTAACTCGGCCTTTCCCAAAGCCCAGAAAGTGATCATAACATATTTAAGAAAAAATGAGTTAAAATAACATATTTATAAACGGTTAAAACAAAAAGATATAATTTATATGTAAACATATTATTTTTTTAAATAAAAGTAAATATAATATTTACATAATTAATAATTTACTAATAAATATCTTATTTACTTTAATAATTTCGAAAATATGCTATTTATTTATTTATTTTAATTCCTACAAATTTATATATTTACCATGTATTCCCAAAAATTTAGACACGCCATGTAGGCATTGAAAGTCTTATCATTGCTTTACTTTGGCTCTTGGTTGGAAAATTTCCACGTCAAGCTTCCAATAATCATGACCAATTTTTAACCCTAATCCTTTTTTCATCTTAATCCTGTCCTAATCATCATTTGGCCCGACCCTAATTATTTAAGCGTTTGTTTTTTCCTTGAATGATCTTTAAACCGACCAAGCCGCCCGTTGGAATATTAATATATTCCAAACTTTAATCTTTGTTAATTTAAAATTACATATATTTATCCATAAAGCTACTTCTGAAATAGACAGGTTGATTAATACTTAATTAATCGCCTTAATAATGTGATTAAATTAAAGGAGACCCGGTTGACCTTTTTTACACCGAAAGATAATGTGAGGGGGGAACTTTTTTATCCCCACGTGTTCCACTGCTTCTTTCTTTTTAGTATTAAATTTTCAACCTAGTGGGACAGGTGTCACGCTCTCAGTGAGTTGCTTGGGAAGGCAAGAGAGCCGTGAAAGTGCTTGACTGTTGATGGTGGACGCGTGTCCCCGAATAGGACACGCGTCGGCGATCGACGGTGGGGATGGACAGATCTGGGCAAGCTACGAAACTTTTTGGCTTTTGAGAGTGGGCCCCAATTGAAAATTATGTGGAACTGACGTGGCTAAAGACACGTTGGCGTCATCAACACGGTGCGTCGTTGATTGGCCGATAGGCGGTGGTGGAATATCGAAAGCAGCAAAATCCTTAGAAAATTAACCAATGATCTCTTGACACGTCGTCAATAAAATAAATAATTCTTTTTTTCTTGAAATTTGACTAACCATGTTACTTGTACCTTTTTGTCATTATTATTATTTTTTTGCTCGGAATAAATAAGAGAAAAAAACTATTAGTTTTTATTTTTTATATTTGGTAAATGAGATAAAACTATTGGTTATCATACTAATTAATTCTACTGAATTCCACTTCGGATACTAAATAATATGATATTTTATGAACAAAATATATAAATATATATATATGTTTGAAGCTTGAGCAAAAGATATTATACTGTATTACTTTTATGTAAAAAAAATTTGTATGACTTCAAGATTGTCTTATTAGTTGATATATATATAAATATAAACAATTTCTTTTCTTAAAAAAAAAAACCCCATGTGTAAGCATTATTGTATTATGATCTAAAAGATTAGTATGCTCCAAGAGAACAATAATTAAAATAAAAAAAAGATTTAACTAACTGTATTTTTAAACGAAAAGGAGAAGGAAAGTGTTGGAAATTTGAGAGATACCATGCAACTGTTTAATTGTCCTTTTCTTGTGTGTGTATGTATATGTATATGTATATGTACGTGTGTGTTTGTGTGTCAATAAATATATATATATATATTGCGTGTGTGTGCGGGCGCGTGCACTGAGGGTGGAATTTGGCCAAGTTGGCCTCTAATTATCAATTTCTTGTTTTACATTTTGCGTATGATTAAACTCTCAACTTGTTACAACATTTGCAAATTGCATATTATACAAGTTAATTTTCTTTTTGTTTTTATTTTGTGAAATTGAATTTAGACCATTACAATTTAATATGAGAATTTTAGATCAATTCAAGTTAGAAAAATTATTTCTCAACTTTCATTCGCAAATATGATAAAAAAAGAGAGGATTTTAATTTGGTCCCATGAAAGACGATACATTAATTAGTGCGAGAGAGAGAGAGAGAGAGAGAGAGAGAGGTCCTTGTGCTGAACGTGTAGAGGCCACATAAGCACCCTGACTTCCCCGCCGTTTAAAAAATTACAGTAAATAATAGTTTTTATAAAATAATTGAAGTAAATATAAATTTTTTATAATATTTGTAATAAATAATATATTTATTAGATAAATAAAAATTTTAGAGAAATCATTTCATTTCATACGGTATATTTGAAAGATACTAATGAAAATTGTAACATGATGTAAAATTATAATATGTTTTAATTTATCTTTTATTTTATTTCAATTTTACCCTTTTCTCTTTCCTATGCACATTTCTCATCCCTCACTTCTCTCTCTTTCCTTGCTAACCAAAGAGACCCGCACTAGTAACGGTGGAACCTAGACGGCGGTGCCAAAAGTTGAGTCAAATTGCTACAAATTAGGGAATGCAACTAGATTCTGACGTTGAGTCAGTGCAATTGTAGCGGGATCAAGATCAAAAGTTCTTTTTTCCTTCTCTTGATCTGTGTTTTTGCTTCTTTGGGTTTGTTGGTATTTTGTTAAAGGTCTTGTCAAATTGTGACTTCAGTGTCGAGCTCTTTTTGACGAGGTCTATGGTTCTGACCACGTTATACTGGTGTCACAATATTCAATGATGAGCTGGTTAACTTAAGTTCAAGTTGATCACGAATGAACCTAGCCTTGTTGCCATCATCAGTCAGAGCTCAGGATTCTCAAAAGTTTTGCCCGATCTACGGTGACATGGTGATGGCTGCAACAGCGGGGTAGTGATGACGATGACGACTAAGGTTATTAAATTTCGGTCTTGGTTTTTTAGGTTAGGATTTGTGGGTTGATTTTGGAGTTTTTAGGTTTTTTGGGGTTATTTTGTAATAATTATAATAATTGTTTGGAATTTTGTATATACAATAATACCAGATTTTTTTAATATTGAATTTACTAGTAAAAATTTGTATTTACTAGAAATTTTCTAATATTGGATTTACTAGAAAATATTCAGATTTACTAATAAATATTGATAATATGTGGTAAATACATGCAATACTTAGTAAATACATATATTTTACAAATTTTCTAATTTTTGGTCTGAATTGAAATAAATATAACATGTGGTAAATGCATGTTTTTACTAGTAAATGTTGATAATTTACACAAAAAAAATAATGAAATTATAAGTAAGTAAATATTTTACAAGTAATCATATTTATGGATTTACTAGTTAACATATTTACTATTAAATACTAGTATTTACTATTAAATATTGATATTTACTAGTTAAATTTATATATTTATTATTAAATAATTTCTTTAAATTTGGTATTTAAATATAGTTGATTATGTTCAAATTGTGATAAAACAAAGCATTCAATTGTAACATAATTAAGATAGTTAATCCCATGAGCAGGTGATAAAAATAAACAAAAGAGATTAGTGTAATAAAAGCATTTAAAGAAATAAGCAATCAAACAAAAAAAAAGAAATAAGTGTTTTTGTGATTTTAGAGCAATTTAATTAAAAGAAAATACAATTTAAAATGGAGAAAACTCAATAATTAAAAGTTGTAAGACACCGAGTATTCTCTATATGCTTTGTTTATCTATTTGGATTTTAATTCATAAATTGATCAATTGAAAGATGTTGCATATAATGTTAAAGTAATCTATTTATATTATTATATGTCCTTATCTTATTTATATGTTAAAGTAAATGTAATTAAATATGATTCATTAACTACTTGATGTTAAAATGTTAGAATGTTGCATATAATGGCCTTTTGCATGCTAGATAACAACGTTCTAAAATAAGTAATTTAAATTTATAATCTATAGTCTATAGAGTTAGAGTGAGCATCTAACTCATGTTAAGATTTTAATGTTATCTAAACTCAATTATAAAGTCAATTGGGGAGATGGTTTATCTTGACCATCTAATGCCATTTAACTCTAAGCAGAGATATATATATGTTGCTTTGTAGTGACATATTGGACTTGATCCAAAGTCTAATTAATTTATATATTCTGTTTGAATAGATTAATTCACTTTTAACATTCATTATGCAATAACTTTAATCTTGAGTGAGTAAATGGCTTCATGTATATAACTTGTAAACTTTGATATTCCAAAAGGTAAGGCATTCTTGAAGTAATAAGTTACTGGACTGGTTTATTGGGTATATGCCTTATATTTGATGAAGGATTTGCATATATGTGACGGTCCGCCCTTCATGGAGGTTAGACGGTATCATCACAGTCGAGCTTTGAAGCCGACTACGATAGACTGTCGACTAAAATAGATATTGAAATGATATTTTATGATGTAAATCAAGTTATGACAATGTAAAATGTTTACTCTAGTAAATGTTTTATGACGATACGATTTGCAAGTTTAAAGTTTAAAAAAAAAATTTATTCCCTATTTTCACGTTAAAATGAAAAGTTAAAATAAGTATGTTGAAGAAAATATGTCAAAAGTAAGATACCAACCGTCACAATATAGATATGGAATCATAGTTCTAATAAGGAGTAAAGTTTATCTTTTTAATGACATTATACTGGATGTAAAAATGGACAAGACCTTAGGTCATTTGCTTGGCAAATTATTTATTATTTGCATACGATGAATAATCATTTTCTTATTGGATGTATAATAAATCTTAATGATAGCATGATCAGAAAATTGAACGGATTTTGACCTTAGGTTAGTCATGAACATCATATGAGGGTATTGTATATATAACAAGATTATTGGACTGTAGTTATTTACTAGCTTACATAATACGATATATAATTAAGAGTACAGTTTCAGGTTTATAGTAGTGTGATTTTGAAACTAATAATTATGTGATTGATTTATTGATTACATAAATTATTTGAGCCCATATTATATATGTTTAATCGATCCCTTTACTTACTCTACATAATTTCTTAACGGATAATAATTGATTAAGGTATTTTTTATAGTTTAAATTCTTGGACTTAATAAAGAGAAAAAAATCCAGATTACCTCTAAAAGTTGTGGGCATTTTTTCTAGCTGAGGTTAGAAAAAGAATTTTGTTTTATTTAATTAATAGGATAAATATTTAATTTGTATAAATATTTATTTTGTAGATAAGATTTTAAATTTAAATTAATTGTATTTCTATTTTGAGATAAATATAAGATTGATTTGAATTTGAAAGATATAGATAGATTAATTAATTATTTAAATAATTAATTTAAATATCTAGATAGTTTTGTTTAAATAAATATTTTAAATTAAATATGGATATTTTCTTATTTAAATTTGAATTGATTGTGCTTGAAGGGGGCGCACACTTGTGGATAAGGGAAGGAAAATATTTTTTCCGTATTTGATTTTATTTGGATAATTATTACATAATGATTTAATTCAAATAAAGTTATTATGATTTTGTTTGAATTTAAACTGGATTTATAGAGCATTATCTATATATATAAAATCACAAAATTTATGCAGATTGAAATTTGGATCAAATTTTGAGTCTCCTTTGCCTATAGATGGACATTCTTGACGGATTCCCTACGGAGAAAAAACGCTAAATAAGAGCAAAGGAAAGAGAAAAATCTTTACAAGTATCCTATTCAAATTTGAAAATCATCTAGTGCATTCACTATAAATAGGATTATTGGGGCTCCTATTTTTCTTATAATGCATATGCGTATGTGATCGAATTTATTACTATAACTCTCACTAATAATAATAAATTGCTAGAGTTCTAGGTAGTTAGAAGGAGATAAGCCGTGCGAATACTGATTGAGGAACCAAGTGCCCCACACTTCACCACTGAGAATTAGAGAATAGTAAAGAAGGCTAGTTGGTTGAAGTTTAGTCGGTCATATCTCTGGCATTCTTGGTGTTTTCCTCACTAGGTATATAGATTGTTATACAATTTATTATACACAGCAACATAAGTTAGTACGGTTATTTTGAAAATTTTTAAAACTTCGTTGCACACTTTTTCTGATTTTCCTACATCCAGATCGCGATATCGATCTCCATGGCAAGATCCTTGCTCCCTCGATCTCCATAGCAAGATCTATCCTCCGGATCGATATTTTCACGGCGAGATTTGTCGCGATGCTGGTGAGATCCTAGTGCCGTCTAACGCATCCTAATGTTGTCTCCAGTTGATGACAGGAGAGAGAGAGAGAGAGAGAGAGAGAGAGAGAGATAGTCAATGGTATTTTTGGGTTTTTATTTTGTTATTTATTCTAATTATGTTATTTAGTACCAATATTTTAGATTGTGCTATAATTTTACAATCACTTGTTAAATTATGCTATTTTGTCTTTTCTCCTGAAATTTTATTAGATAAATAATATATTTATAAAACATAAATAAGTAATTTTACTTGATAAAGATATAAAAAAAATTTATTTAGCAGGTAAATACATCGTTTACCTGACAAATTTAATGTAAATAAATTATTTACATGATAACTTATTTCAATTGTTTTCTAAAAACTGCTATTTATTTCTTTGAGAATTTAAGTATCACATTTAACTGAATTTTTTCTATTTAAGGATGGAAGGATTTGTGATTTACATCTTATAACAAAATCATATATAAAATTACTATTAGATTATATTTACAATTATATTGAAAAACTTAAATCAATAAATGTTCAAGAAACTATATGTTTTTGAATAATACAATGTTTACTTAGGAATCAGTCTATCAACTCTATTCGATGGATTCAAATATTTTGTCTAAAAATTGATTTATGAAATGGTGTCTAACCAATAGATTATGGTATATCACTTTAAAAAGTTTGAAATGTCTCATAACTGATTTTTTATATTTAAAATCTAACTTTTTTTAATAATATATCATAATATGATTAATTAGACATGATTGAGATTTTAAAATTGGATTGAGGATTTCACTTCCTCTTCGATTATATATATCTCAAGTCTTGTTTAAATTTTATGAAAGAAAATATATGCATACTTTAAAATAATACCAGGGGAAATAATATGTTTTGGCTTTTTGAAAAAATAACTTTATTCTTAGTGATAGTTTTTATTTTATTAACTTTCCTTCCAGGGAGGCCCTTCAACCAAAGTAACCTTTTTATTTTTATTTTTCCTATTAAAAGTACCAAAGATGCTGGCTAGGTAGCACATGTCTTGCTTCACAATAAGTGTCATATTTAATATTTTCCCCAAGAGTTGGCCTATGGACTTGAATACTGAAGATAGTTTGGAATTTTCGCTTTGTCCAAAGAGATGTGATTCTGTATTACAATTCTTGAAAAAGTTTTTTTAATAATAAATATTTTTTTAACTGTTATAATATCAATTTATAAAAGGTTTATGTTGAATTGGAATCACACTTATGTAACATCAAGCATATACCTCAATCTTTCTTCATAAAAAGAAAAAAAAGCATATACTTTAATCTAACAAAGTTGTAAGTTGAGATTTAACGCCTCTTTTAAAGGGTAACATTCAACAAAGTAATATTCAAAAATTATAAAAAACAAAAGCAATTAAGATTAAAATATGAATATCTATCTATCTGCATATAAGACGTTGAAAATGATACAAAATAGAGTCGTAAATATGAATGAGTCAAATTGATAATCATATCCATTGTTTTGGTGTGAATTTTTAATCCATATAATATATGATAAATGAACTAGGTCTAAGTTTTATGATTCATGGGTTAGACCAACTCAAATAGTGTCTTTTATTTTTTATTTTGAATAATATAAAACAAATAAATCGACCAATCAGGCTATAGGATCAAGTTGGGCTGGCCTTTGTTTCTACCAAACAGGCTCGACCTTGCCCACTCTTCCCTCTAGACTCGCATGAGCCAGGGTGGGTGAATCATTTTTTCATCTCCAATATTGAAATTGGTTTTTTTTTTTTTTTTTTTCAATATCTTGTATTCTGAAATTATTAACAAATTATAGCACTTATTTTATACTGTTTTATCTTTACATCTTCAATTGTAAATTTATGGGCAATCCTACTTTTTGCTAACGGTATTTTTTGACCTCTAAAAGACTTTAATGTCCTTAGAAAGAAGAAATGAAAAGAAAAAAAAAAAAAAGGGAAGAAGAAGAAGAAGAAGAAGAAGAAGAAGAAGAAAGAATTCTAAAACAAGAAAACAAGAAAAAGGTATATGTATAATTAAATATATATATATGTATATTGGAGAATCGATCCTATAGAATGTGTGAAAGAGAAAAAGAAAATGAGTGTTTTGGCTAGAGTTCTAGCATTGTCACTTGGTGCGTCGTCGACATCCACATTTTCCTATTGTTTCTAGCATTGATGGTTGTCTCCCCACTAAGAGCTTCATCGTTGTTGTTTGTGGTTTTTGTCTACATTTTTTCTATTTTGTTTGTCTTGAGTCTTTAATAATAGTGATTTTTACCCCGACTCGTTTCTGTTTTGCTTTTTTTTTTGTTGTGTTTTCTATATACTAGATTTGTTTTTTGACAGATTTCTGTATGACCTTGGTAATGTGATATTCTCAACATTGACTGATTGAAAATTCCATTATTTTTTCTTAAGTGTTTCATTTGAGTTTACAGGTGAAGAGGGTTTCAACAGTTTTTATATTTTTTAGGGGGCTTTAAGGATGTGAATTGTTACATGTATTGCCTTTTCATAAAATGGTATAAATTTTCCGTTGAAAGAGGTAAAAATTTAATATAAATTCGTAGTTTAATTTCTTTCTATATCTAAGAGCTAGCTATACTACAAACATGAATTTTGAAATCATTTATAACCTCTTTTTTTTTTTTTTTTGGGTAAGAGATTGGCATGTATATTAATAATAAAGGTAATGTCGATTTATTTTATGTATTATTTATATTCAAAATAATGACTCTGCATAAATTTTTTTTCCCCTCTCGAAAAGATGTATCATCAAAAAGTTTTAGACATCAGTCGATAAATTGAAGAAATAAATTGTCATAACAAGGACCGAGACATGGCACAAAACACAAAAGATGATATATTGGAGACAGTTTCTACAAGACATGACACAAAAGATTATAAGGAGGCAGAGTGACTTGAGTTAAAATTTAAATACAGCCATAAAATCGTATAAGATTAATTAAAATACGATAATTTTTAGAAATTTAACTACCAAAAAGTGCACTTATTGAAAGAATTTATCTAATATAATAATTCCACACTGCAAAAAAAAAAAAAAAAAAAAAAAAAGAGGGGAAAAATGGAAAAGCATCACTGTTCACATGTTTAGGATGCAAACAAATGTAAAGTGGCATTTGGGGAATTGTCAAACTTCACGTTTTACCAGAACAGTACTTGTTGTGTATTACGATCATTGTCTGCAAACTGGCAAAACTTGAAGGTTGTAAAAACAAAAAAGGTTCTTTTCAAAAGGACAATTCTATCCTCAACACTAAAGACCTGGCCAATCTCCACACGCCACGTCACTAACCGCAGCCAAAGTTTGAGCAACCACCAAGGGGCATGTCCCATGGTCAGGACTACGCAGGTCAAAATGTCTGACTAAACTGAAAAGAAAAGGGGAAAAAGAGTGGGGAAAAAAAAAAGGGAACAATTTTGGTTGCACAAAATCTCTGTGCAACGGACACGAAGGACTAGACTTTAGGGTATATAGAATCAAAAAAAGTGTGTTTAGAAAAGAAGAAAATCTAGAGGCCACATAAACTTGTGGCTGAGAATCAAACCATGCTGCTGACGTGGCATCGATTTCTCATTTAAACGGATCAAAATCCCAGACCTCGTGTAAGCTGGGCTCTTTCTTATTGCCAACAACAACAGCAAGAAAAGAAAAGAGAAAAAAAAAAAAAAACTCCAAAAAAAAAAAAAAACTGAAAGAGAGAGAAGTTTCTCGCACCTTTTGCTTTGTTGCTTGCTCTGTTTTTCTTGTATACTGTGTTTTCGATACTCTGTTTGGTAGCTGGGAAAGATTGAGAAAAAATGCTGGAGATTAAGGACCCGGCCATTAAGCTCTTCGGTAGGAAGATCGCCTTGCCGGCTGACGACGGGTCTCCGGCGGTCTCCGGCGAAGAATTGGCCGACCAACAGTCGGAGAAGGAAGAAGTAATTGAAGGAGAAACTTATTCAGATGAAAAGGTAAAAAAGAAAAAAAACACGCAAACACATGATTTGTTGGAGTTGTTTATTTGGGAAATTTTAAGATGACCCTTTTGTCTAAATGCCGAGAATTTTTGTGGGCTGGTTTTGTTTTTCCATTTTTCCTATTCAGTTCTTCAGAATTTAGCTCTGGAATATTGCTTAGTTTTGACTTTTGACTTTGAAAGGAGAAATTTGTTTGCTTGTTTTTTATTTATATTTTCCTTCTTCTTTTTCTTGTTTTTCCTTGGCCGGGTTTGATATTAATTAGCTTACTTTCAATTTTTGGTTTTGGATTTTTGTATATCTAAAGCGTTAAGAAGCTGATCGATTTTATTAATTTTGATTTCTTGAAAGCAAAATTCCCTTCACAATTCAGTTGAAGTTTAGCTTTTGAAACAAAAAAAATTCTTGAGAAACACCTTTTTTTGTTCTCCTTAATTCTTTCTTTTTTCCTCTGTAATTTATTGGGAGTGAGTATATTTTTCCAGAATTTATCAACCAAATTGGCCATCATAAAATTAATTTTCAGTTGGTACTTAAATTCCTCTGCTTTATGATTTGCTGGAAATTTTGGGCAGAATTAATAATCACCATAAATCAGCCACTTTTGTGGTTAATCTTAATTAAACAAATGAACAAGACTGTTTACTAAGTCAAAGTTTTCTAAATTTCAGTTGCTTGGTCCCTAATTCATTAATTGAACATTAATTTTTGTGAATTCTCAGGATTCACCGCCCAGAACAGCCTCAGAGAACAATGAACAAGACGGCGATTCGCCTTCGGAAACCGAAGATTTGATAAACCTCGAAATGTCACCGGACTCCAATAGTGTCAACCCCAAGACACCTTCCATAGACGAAGAAAGTGCAAAGTCGAAAGCTGCGAAGACGGAGAAAGAAGAGAAAGACTCGAATGCAACCAATTCACAGGAGAAAACCTTGAAGAAACCGGATAAGATCCTTCCCTGCCCTCGCTGCAATAGTATGGACACAAAATTCTGCTATTACAATAACTACAATGTCAACCAACCCCGCCATTTCTGCAAGGCGTGTCAGCGGTACTGGACCGCCGGCGGCACCATGAGGAACGTGCCGGTGGGGGCGGGCCGGCGCAAGAACAAGAATTCCTCATTGCATTACCGCCACGTCACCATCTCGGAGGCTCTCCAAGCAGCTCGAGTCGACGCTGCTGCTCCTCCGAATGGGACGCAGCACCACCACCCTGCATTGAAGACGAATGGTAGAGTCCTCAGCTTTGGCTTAGACGCGCCAATTTGTGATTCCATGGCCTCTGTTTTGAACCTTGCGGATAACAACAAGAAGGCCTTGAATGGGAATAATCCCCGAAACGGATTCCACAAAATCGAAGACGGGGCGTACCCGGGACCTTGCAAAGGTAGAGAGAACGGCGATGATTGCTCGAGTGGATCGTCAATTACGGTATCGAATTCGGTGGATGAAGTTGTTAGAAATTGTTCTCAAGAACCACAAGTTCAGAACATCAACGGATTCTCTTCCATTCCTTGCCTTCCTGGTGTCCCTTGGCCTTATCCTTGGAGCTCAGCTGTTCCACCACCGCCACCGCCCTTTTGCCCTCCGGGATTTCCCATGTCATTTTACCCTGCAGCCTACTGGAACTGTGCCGTTCCAGGCACTTGGAACATTCCCTGGTTTGCCCCTCCACAGCCTACTTCTCCCAGCCAGAAGTCTCCGAGTTCGGGTTCGAACTCTCCAACACTAGGAAAGCATTCAAGGGACGGGGAAATTATTCCTAAACCAGACAGTTCGGAGAAAGAAGAGTCCCCAAAACAGAAGAATGGAACAGTTCTTGTCCCGAAAACGCTGAGGATCGACGACCCAACCGAGGCTGCGAAGAGCTCGATATGGGCGACACTCGGGATCAAGAACGATGGCATCAGTGGTGGAGGGATGTTCAAGGCATTCCAATCAAAAACTGATGAGAAGAAGAAGAACATAGCCGAGACCTCTCCAGTGCTGAGAGCTAACCCTGCAGCCTTGTCTAGATCACTCAGGTTTCATGAAAGCTCCTAAAAATCGACTCGATTTCGGTACGAGTTCGGAGTGTGGTGATCATCATCATCAAGCTGTGGCCGATCTGATTCAGCTTGATGGGTTAATTTGACTCAGATGTATAATTGGAAGAAGGAAACAGAAAAGTTCAGTTTTTTTTTTTTTTTAAACGTCGTTTAGGTCCCTCAGCTTGTTGGAGGGAACTAATGTGTAGGATAAAACAAATGCTTTTTACTGGCAGCTAATTTTTGTTTTTCGTTTTTTTTTTTTTCCTTGTAACATAACGGCACAGGTGGCTTCTAATATTCTAGCTTTGCTTGGTTTGTATTCATGTAAATATCTCTCTATATATATGTGAAATAATGTGAGTTATAAAAAGAAATATCTTTTACTTGTCAGAAACAACTTTCCCAAAAATCCCAGAAAAATTGAGAACTTTTCTATCTTGATTATTGGGTCAATTACCTAAACAACTATGCATGTTAAACACCGAAATGGTGTTCATAATTTGTAAGAGGAAGAAAACATTCCTAAGATTCTGAAAGGCAGATTCTGGGGCTATAAAAGGTGAATGAAAGCTTAAAAATCAGAGTCATATATATTACATATATATATATATGTTCACACGTGTATATATGTATTGGCATATGCTTAGATAAAGCCAAAGAAAGGCAATTCTGTAACAGCTTTTGCTTGAATGAAAAAGAAGGGGGCGTGGGGCTACGTGGAGAGTTAACACCAAAAGTTGAAGTAGATAAACTTGAATAAAATTCCATAAAGGCCAAGTTGCCTTCCTTTTCAAACATAAAGGATCCGGACAACTTGTAATGTAGTCCTATTGCAAGCGCTCCATTTTTTTTTTTTAAGCTTTTGATGGTATAATATCACT
This sequence comes from Antiaris toxicaria, assembly GCA_035233585.1. NCBI lineage: Eukaryota > Viridiplantae > Streptophyta > Magnoliopsida > Rosales > Moraceae > Antiaris > Antiaris toxicaria. The sequence goes on from CP141155.1 coordinate 10,052,882, forward strand.
AGTTTTAATGTAAATTTTTGAGCGTTGATCTAATTAAATCACGTCACTGTATAATATAATGTGTATATATATAAAATTAATCTTATCTGATTAAACGTGACTCATCAGAATAATATTTTATTAAGATATCTTCAATGAATTTATTTATATTAACACTATATCTGTTACAAAACAGTGATAAATAACATTATAGCATTTTTGATGCAATGTTAATTGTTATACTAATGATAAATTTTAACATTAGGTTGAAAAAAAAAAATCTAATAGAGTATTTTCTTTAATCTCAAATTTGTTATAAAGTTTAATATATGATATGACATATATGATATCAAAACAAGCACTTTATTGGAGAACATTTGATTTTAATTATTGTTTCCTTCACTTTTTTTTTTTTACGTAATTATTATAATATTTTTATTTTCAATTTATTTGATTATTAAAAGTTTACTTTTATAAGTTCTAAAGCTTACTAACAATAATAAAAAGTAGAAATAGTATTATGTATTAAAGTATAAATTAATGGGGTATTTGTTTTTAATTTTGCATTTGCATTATATTTAAACACAATGTAATTTTTATCTAAATATAAAATTTTTACATTTAAATATAATATTTTTCAACAGTACCTTGAGTACATTTACTATTCTAAAATATTTTGAAATTTTTTTTTCTATTCACATCATATTCTTTCTCTGTCTCATTTTTTTCCTATCTATTTTTATCAACCATATCAACTTTTCAATTCTAAAATACAATTTAAATTCTTTTTATCCAAATATACATTATATTTAAATACAAAGTAAATACTTTTCATCTAAATACAAAATACATTCAATGCATTACATTCAAATGCAATCGAACGTAATACGTTTACCAAACGCCCTATAAAATAATGTTATTTTTAGATAAATGCATTAGAGATTATTTTTCACACTCTCTTATATGCAATGTATTATGTTCAAATGTAATGCGAACGTAATACGTTTACCAAACGCCCCATAAAATAATGTTATTTTTAGATAAATGCATTGGGGATTATTTTTCACACTCTCTTATACATATATCATTGACATTGACAAATGCATTAAAAATTATAAAAATTTTACTTCATACTTTAATATATAATGTTATTTTTATTTTTTGTCACTGTTATTATGTTTTGGAAGTTGTAAAAGCTAATATTTAGTATGTAAATAAATTAGAATTGAAAAGTGTTGTAATAATCACAAGAACAAATTTAATACAACAACCAATAAGAAATAAATGTGAAATTTTACATTTATTATATTAAAAATAACACTCTTTTGAAAGCATTTTTTCCATTCAAATGTCACATTTTACCATTAATACAACAATTTAACATCATATTGAAGATACAAATATAGGACCCTGTCAAAAATTCTCATTTTTCCCTTTCCTTGTTCAACTTTCTTCTTTCTTCTTAACAACATGTACTCCCCCCCTCTCCTAGGAAAAGTTCAAGAGGTGAAATCCTTATTTTGTATTTGAGAACACCTCAAGATAAAGTTAGATGCTTGAATCTTAAACCATTTCCTTAAGGAGAGTCTAAAAAGCGAACCTTTAACCACTCTATTCACCCATTTGAGAATTATTGGTTGGGCATCCAATTCATAAACCGTTTGAAACAAAGATTTAAACTAAAAATTTTGACTGAAAAAATAAATAAAAATTATAACTAATTTTTTAAAAAGTCAACCAAATCTAATCACAAAATTTCAATCTACCAAACGCAAGCTCATAAAAAGAGGGGGGGGGGGGGGGGGGGGGGGGCGGGCGGGGTGGGGATCAACATGGAAAAAAAAGGAAAAAAAAAAATCAATGTCAAAATCAATAAATCCCTACCGTTTGACTCCAAGTGGTACTAGAAACAGGAAAGATCCCAGTTATAACTACCCCAGAAACACCCTCTCTAGGTCTTATCCACAGACTACCTCAACACCTTTTTATTGTGATTTTAATTTTTTATATTTGCATGCAAATTTAAAGGGGCTGAAGTGTTACATACACGACTCCTTTTATCAAACACCAAAATTTGAAAATCAACTCATGTGATAACCTTAAACGAGGACATGAGAATACTCTTCTTTTATTATATTTATATACATATACATATACATATATGACAAGGATTTATTATGCTCACGCCTACTAAGGAAAAAAAAAAAAATCTCAATTTTTAAATATTTGAACTCCTAATCAATCCCTTCCCTTCCCATTTGCTGAGTTACAGTACTTAATATCATGTAATTTTACTGAAGAAGAGTTGAATGCATTGAATAATGAAAAAAAGAAAAAAAAAAAAAAAGAAAACCAATCTGATGCATTAAAAAAATATCACGTTTTACTTGATTTTTTTTTTTCCACGAATATAGCTTTTTATTTTTCATTTCTCAACTATTAAATTGAGTTGATTAGTATATAATTTAAAAACAAAACGATGTACGGAAGTATTTAAATTCTTAAATTAAGTTGAATTCAAATAAGAATATATCGAAAGTTTTTCAAGAACTTAAACAAATGATTGATCTTTTTTATTTGGAAAAAATTATTATTAATTAATAATTGACCATAATCAATCAATAATTAATCACAATCAATTAATGAAAAATACATATTAATATTATTCAATTACTAATTATCATGATCAATTACTGACTTATTATTAAAAAAAAACAAAGATTGTTTTTCTACTTTACAAAAACTCTGGACATTTATTAAAAAACTTCTTAAAAAAAAAAAAAGAGATTATTTACATATAAATCCCTATCATATAACTAATTTATTTTTGAGATTGGTATGTATGTGAATAAACTTTTATAGTTAAGAAACCAACCTCAGATTAATTTGTTATTCGTATGACAACCACAAACTTTATTTATTTATTTATTGAGGGGAATAAACTCTATTGTTTAACTGCTATTACTAATACCTCCTTTTTGCCAAACAGTGACAAAAACGCGTAGTGGTGCTTTTCCAATTGACAAGAATTTTATGGATATCTGGATAAATACGCGTATTACTTTAGAGCACTTAGTAGATATATATATATATATATAATATAAGAGTCAGACATGTTTTGTTTTGTCCACAACCAACTAGCAAATAAATTCAACAAAAAAGAAAAGAAAAGAAAAGAAAGAAAAACCCAACTAGCAAATAAAAAACCCGCCAGATATTTTAGGTTCTAAGCAAATACAGGCCACATCTTATGCATGAGGTGAGCTGGTTTTGGGGACCCCAATTGCAGATAATGCCATGAGTACTTTTGGCACTCTCTTGCCTTTTGCTTTCTTTGCTTTTCTTTTCTGCTCTTTTCTTTTAATGGGAAAGCTATTGCTCCTTTCTTTTCCTCCATATGCCCAAATTTTCCTTTCTGTGGAGGAAACTCACCAAAATATCAGCTCCTTTTTCCTTTTTTTCTCACCAAAGTTTCACATGAAGACTTTAGAACTAAGCAAAACCAAAACCTTACTGGAATTTGGACTAGGTTTTATTTCTTTATTTATTTATTTTTTCATGGTCCTTTTTCTAAAGGAAAAAACTGAAATGAAACATTGTGATCAGTTTGTGAAGAGTGGAAATAAAGGATCGAAGTTATTAGTTGAGTCATTTTCCAGCCCACAAAAAAAAAAAAAAAAAAGAAAAAAGTTATATTGGCCAATATATTACAAACAACTCTATTAAGTTCAGCAAAAATTAAATAAGAAAAAAAAACCCCACTAAGAGGTTGAGAGCAAAAAGAAAAACAACACTAAGAGGGAGTTAGGAGTTGTCCTTTTCAAATAAGAAATGCACTACTAAGACAAAGCTTAGGGAAAAGAAAATAATAGAGTCACATACGACACTAATATTATTTCTATGTGTCAATTGATATTTCATTAGTCCCACTAAGATTCACGTGACATTTACACCTAGCGTTAGTTCAGTTATGATCGTACCACTTACAATTGTTCTTAGTATAATTTAAAATTAAAATGTTAAGAATAACCACAAAATTTACGGCTTTCCAAGCTCGTCGGCAGACCCTTCTAGTGTCGGACCTGTGTGGGTCACGAATCATGCGATTGCAGACCACAGCACCAACATGGAGTATTGAACTGTCTTCTTTAACTAGGCCACTCAATCTAACCACCACTCGCTTCAAGGCTCGTAACAGCCAGCAAATCCCCGCAGGGAATTTCACAAACGATTGAACTGGTCTCAAAAAGTAACAGAAGTACTTCTTCAGTTCTTCTGCTGCCATTTTCTGCAGTGCCCTACTTCCATTTTGCACCAAATATCTATCTGATAACCTGTACTTTTTGCTGCGTGACACACCCACTAGTCACTGTTTTGGGTTCATTACCATGGTGGTCCGAAGGTAAAATTGCCTAAATTGGATTCAAATTCTCAATTTCAAACCAAAACCAGTAAGGGTGAACGCCAAAATCTTTAGGCAAATCTTATAGTAACAACTGTACTTTTGTTATCAATGAAATATTCAAAATTGCTTTCATTAATAGATCAAACTATTCAAAAATTAATCTAGTAAATAAAATAAGAGTATGAACCAAAAAATTTTCTAATCTCTATCTCACACTACTGCAAGATGTCAAAAAGCAAGTCCCACAATAAAAAACAAAACAAAAAAAAAAAAAAAGGGAGGAGGAGGTTGCAAACCAACCTAAATTGTGCACTTCAATGTTAATCATGACATATAATAATAAATAACCTTAGCAAGAAGTCCTAGGTATACACGGTTCAAACATCATTTTCCCACCACTACTAGCCAATGATCAATACTAAATTCATGCCCATTCCACTTGCTCACACTTCATAAACATACATAGAACATTGAAAGTGAAGAAACCTTTTTGATTTAGTCTCTTGTTTTGACCCCTTTTTTTTCTTTTAAACCCTTTATCGTCATGGTAAATTTATGCCAATTTTTGGGGCTTTGGTGTGACTAATTATTGATGTTGACTCTGTTATTGAAAGCAACACTTTTCATTGCGACTCAGAGTCAACCTCCCACTACAACTTATCTCCTTTCTTAGTTAAGTGCTTTTCATGTTAATATTTCAATTTGTGGACGCAACTTTGTGGATCAATTTTGCTGCGTTATTTGTTTTTTCCTCCCCTTGTCTCTAGACATTGTTTCATTGTTTGTTTTAAGTGTTAAGGTTCCATCTCCACCAACCCCAACTTAAGATCTCAGCCGTTGATTCTAAACTAACCATTCTGATCTAGTTGAAGTTGAGTTTCAAATCCTTAATTATGAATTAATTCAATTTCAAAGTGTTTTGTAAAGGTAGATATAAAGTTACTTCTTACATATAAAGTTGTGACTTTTAACAAAGTCAACAAAGGAAATGAATCCAAGATTGTTCGCTTCAATTGTTAATATGCGCATACACACACACACACACACACATATATATATATATATAAACATAGCACATAATAAACTAGAAAAATATATGTTGATAGAGAATCATATTTCTTATGTATTAACACGTAAAGTATGTTTCAATTCTATGTTGTGGTATGTTTTTTTATTTTTTTTATTATTAATAGTGTTTTACTCATTTAATATTATGTTGTAAACACTCTATATCACATTACAGGGATCTCTCATCGGAATTACATAGAAAATCTTATAATTTTTAAGTCTGACTTCAAAGTTAATCAGTAAAAAAAAAAAAATCAGCTACAATGTTTTATGAGTGTAGATATAAGCTCTTCATACGGGCAATGTATGACTTCCGACAAAGTCAACAAGTAAAGTGAATCCACGAATGTTTGTTTATAATATTAATATGTGAGTATGATGCACATACATATATATATGTATGTGTGTATAAAATATATAATACTATATACCTATATCTGTGTGTGAATTTATTTATCTTTTTATGGAAGTGTGTGCGTGAGCTTAGAAGAAGGGAGAAGTGTTCGGCACCAGCTTGGTTTCCATGAGAGGGGGAAAATAATTCACGTTTCGACTATTCCTTTTCAAAAATGTTGAAATGCTATAGACAGAAGAAAATTTTGGTTGCTTAGATGAAAGTGTCTTTAAAGGAGAAAGTGTGGATGCAAAAGCTTTACTTTCCCATGAAAAAGCAACAAAAAGATGAAACAAACTTCAAACCTTTTCTTTTCTTTTCTTCCCATTCTTTTCTTTTATTTTCCTTTTTTTTTGTTTTTGTTTTTGTTTTCTTTGAAGAGAGAGCAATAAAGGGTGTAGTGAAGGAGTTAGATATCTTTTGAACTTCATTTATCATCTAGTGGTTCTAAGCTAGGGACATCACAAATTGGGCCTGTCACCATGTATCACTTCAATCCATTTATATATATATATATATATTTTTTTTCCCCTTCAAAATGAGGATAGGTTGGGGAAATTGTGGAAAATGTACAACAAAAAGAAACCAAAAAATGGAGAGGGAAAGAAATTAAGAAAAAGAAAACAAGATTTTAAGAAATTTCTCAATCAACTTGCAACTTAACTTATTTTATTGACCTTTTTTAAGCTTACAGTCCTATTTCGTGCAACATTCCCTTAAATTGCCCCTCTTTCTTCAAGAAAATGAAAGAAGAAAACAAGGGAAAATAGGAAATATAAAACCAATAGGAACATTCCCCTAAGGCCTAGAGTGTCCCTCTGTTTCCCTAAATTGTAATATTTGGTTATTTAATAAAATTGCATACGCTATTAAACATGCAACTTAAAAAAAAAAAAAAAACTTAAATGGACAAATATTTCATTATTAACACTAGTTACAAACATTTTATTTCCATCAATAACAAAAAAAATTGCCAATTGGTAGGTTTATCACATGTAACTCAAAAAAAAAAAAAAAAAAAAAATCTTGACACACTTAATTACCTTTTATGGTGCTTGACTTAAATTCTTTTATGACCTGATAAAAAAAACCAACGGTACAACTTAATATGAAAATTTTTTGAGACTCTATGTCGCAATACGAACCTTTTTTTATTATCGTATTATGTATTTAATATAATTTAAGATTTAAGTTTTTAAGATTTTAAACCATACATATCATTCTTACTTCTTGTATTAATTTTTTAATTAGTAAATTTTCTTCTCCTCTATCCATTTTTTTTTCCCATCTAGAGTTTTCAGTATAAACTTTTGTGTTCTTGTTTTTTGTTTTTTGTTTTTTTTGCCTACCCACGCATATTATCTTATCTTAACAGTGCTTATAGTGCTTCATCCAAGGCAACTTACATTCTTTGTCCAAAATTTCCCGTTCCAAACCATGTCCAACTACTTACATTATGCTACCTCATAGGATAGAAAATAGATGTAAAAATAAATGCAGTTTTTTTTTTTATAAAGTGGTATGATTTAAGTGATTAGACATGATTTGGACGGGAAATTTTAGATAGAGGATGTGGGTTCTATCCAAGGGAAAAGTATTTGTGATCTTTAATTTGTATGTATGGATTTTAGCACTTAGCCAACCGTGTGACAATTGCCATAAAACAAAAGGATGTGACTTTTGATCAACGTATGGTTTTGAACACTAATCATTAGCAATGATAAGACACTTCATGCAGATTTCTCAAATCAATTTAATTACCGAGGGTAATCAATGACATTCCCTGCATTTTGATACAAATAAATAAATATATATATGTATATGTATATATATATATATATTTATATAATCGAAGAGAGCAGAGTTCTAATTGGATGATCTCCTAGAATATGACTTTTACTCTCCATGAAAAGTCAATCCTACAAGATAACAGCTTAAACCTGGTTATTGGATTCTACATCCACCCGAATCTTGTGGTCGGCGAACGTTGCCGTAGGCTGACAGCTCAAGGAGATCCATGTCTCGACCTGCAATTAGTCCAAACCAAATTAATGGTGTCCACTTAAATATCAGCTGAAATTAACTCATACCTAAGTTTCAAGATAGTTTTGCAGAGTGTTTTGTAAATACCTGATACTCGACAATAAGAGCTTTTCTGAACCAGTTCAGCTCGAGAAAACTCAGTTCGATTTCCCTTCGACCGATTAACGGTTGCCTGCATTACATGAGAGACATCTGCACTCTTGATGACAAAGATTCTCAACATATCGTAAAATAACCTTTTGTTTGAATCTCTAATTGGTGTTCACTTTAGCGAACAATCTTTCCTTGTAGTAATGGACATAATGGTCATGTAACAGCTACATGTAGTGAAATGCAGCAACAAAAAATGATTTGCATAAACCACGGTATTAGATTTAGACATGTTAACTTCATTTTTTTTTTTTTTAAAACCATGGAAACGAGTCATTATCTTTCTTCCCTCTGCAACATAAACCAAATTGAATGTTTTATGGCCTGGAACAGATTAGATGCAAGGTTGCAAATATTTACAACTATCCTCGGGTGTTATCATGTTAACCTGAGATATTTTTGTTTCCTGCAGTTGCAATAGCCTTAGAATGTTTGTTTGAGGCTGAAAATGCTCCTAACCGAACAACGATAGAGGCAATCCTAAGTCCAACTAGGATTCTGTGAAATCACAAGTATGTATCAGAACCTCATTTGGTCAAGTAACAAATATCAAGAGTGGATAAGATGAAGTTATGAACTGTAATAAGCTCCGGTTAGTTTCTTAGGAAAAGCCCGGTAAGAACTTAGAGCATGTTTAGTTATCATGAATGGGAAAGGAAAGACGAGGAGTATTCCTCTTTCCTACTTATTCATGTGTTAATTTTCTGATACTAGTTTGTTGGGGTTGGAAGATTTAGGGAACAAGGAAAGGAAAAGCCAATCCTAAGTTACCCCAAGTATGTTGCCGTTTGAAGTAGAGTAAACCAAAAAAATAAATTCGTAGCCTTTTAAAATTTTAATTGAATTACTATATGCACAAGGACACTACAGTACTTAAGCTATTAAGATTCCAATTCATAAAGTTAGTAAACACCAGAAAGCAAAATGGATTGTTTCCGATTCCATTTCCTAATAGGTAAATAAATACTAGAACGGGAATCACTAATCCACTTTCTTTTCTTTCCAAATCCTTTCTGTTCCCCAGTATATCCCGTTTAATTTAATAAACATGCCTAAATCTTCAATAAACCAGCAAAGGAAATTTAAAAAAAAAAAGAAAAAAAGAAAAGCACAATACATGCTTCAAGAAATTTTTATTAAAAGATGCTTATTGAATCAAAGCATACATCATGATGTTATGCCAGTAAAACGTGAGACTCTTAAGATGGACTTGTATGGGCCTGGAAGAAGGCGTTTAGAAATTTCATTAAAATATTAACATGTATTTTATGAACAAAGAGGGCCTGGCACTTGCATTTGTTTCCCACTAGGCTAAAGTTGGTAAAAAAAAAAAAAAAAGAAACAATTTCCAAGTTGAAAATTAGAAATAAATCTAACTATATTTATTTTAGTTGTATTGAATCAACTCCATTTTGGAATAAAATGAGTAAACTAACCACACGGAGAGAAAAGGCCAATATATACAAGTTGCTCGAAAGATAAGATTTATATGTAAATTATACGAATAAATGTATGCATGTTTATAGGTATGGATTGGAAAACCATGTGGAAGTGCATAAGATGAGATGAGATCATTGGTATACAAAACCAAAAAAAAAAAAAAAGATAAATTTGCATACCTGTAAAACCTGACAGTTCTCCAGGGTGCTTGGTCCGCCCTGAAATATAAAAATACACAAGTCAAGCGTCAGGAAGCATTCTTTGTGCATAGGGAGAGGACGAAAGGCAAAAACTTCAGTTTTCAAGGCTAGTAAAATCTAGCAACACAATCAGAAAAGTTCATGGTCCTATAACATGCATCTCTGGGGCATATGTGGACTTCTAGAGGGGAAGGTTAAGGCGGGAGTTTGCAGGCTTATCAAGCCTAAATTGATACTGCAGTGGAACTGATTCTAAAGATACTAGATTTCAAAATTGAAGGTCTACAGATGAATATAAAGTGTTTTACTCAATAAGGGGACAACTTATTTACATCTAAAATTATTTACAGCAAGACAGGTTTGAAATGAAAACCGAGACCATGAGTTGCACAAGCTCTTGGGTGCATAAAGTTTCTTGAGACTAGCTTCTACATCTTTTGAACTGTAGAAAACATTAGACACTGTCTACCTATGAGAAATTAATTATTACCTTGCTAAAGGCCTAAACAATTACTGTACGGAGAAAATTTTCCACTATATCCAGGTTATCAATTCTATTTACAAGAGTGTATGGATTTTCAGATTGATAAGGAAAATCAGGCATGAATTAACATTAAGGAGATAACGAGCAAGGAATCCAATTCACAATTCCATTCATGTACAATCACTGCATATATAGAAATACAGAACATAGATGACAAACAGATGATTACAAGTCCAGAGCAAAACAATAATAATAATGAATGGCACCAAAAACGAAGTACCTTTGAGTAAGGGATAATGTGATCATAATCATGACACAAACAACCGGGGCAGCCCACAAGCTTCCGGAACACAATGTTGCCGAGGGCATCACGGCGCCACCTATCTGGATCTCGCCCTTTGATCTTTTCTGCCTTCTCCCAGCATTGCTGCTTCACACTGTAAGGAAAACTGCGAGGGTTGAAATTGGAATTGGAGCCGTTGAGTTCTTGGGAAATTGAGAGCTTTTCAAGGAGAGTAATGTCTTCAGTCACTAGGTCTCGGTCAAGAAGAGAGACTCCAGGAGTCGCAGAGCGCGATCTAGGAGACCTTTCTTCATACCCGGAGGGGACTCTAGTCCGGTCCTTGATTGGTGATGATGGTCGACTTCTCTTCTTTGGCTCCTTTCTTGGTCTCATCTCACTCTCTTCCTCTGTGCTAAGAGTTAGAGTTTTCATTAAAAACCAGAAATTTCAGTACCTTTGTGGATATAGAAACTTGAAACGGAAAGTTACTAAATAATCCGCTTCAAGACATGTCCATTTTCCCTAGCCAAGGCTTTACAAGCACATGGTATCACTCAGAAGTTGATCATATTTAGTGTTTTCCCTATTTTGAACAAAGATTTTCTTTTTGTTGCCCACAATTGATGATATGTGAGCAGATTCAGTGCCCTTTTAATACTTTTCTTAATAATGGTTTGAAGCTTAAAATGTCTCCATTTTTCTGTCAGATAGTGCAGCTAAATTTAGAAATCACCGTATATAAAATGAAGTTTAACTTAAAAAGTAGAAACTAGAAAGTTAGGGTTACAGACATTAACCTAACGGGAATTCCACACCTGACCCTATTGTAGGATAAAAAGTTCGAATCCCCACCGCACTTGACTCTATCACAAGACAAAGATCTCAACTTGTGTTAATCTTAAACACAATGTGGGCTTAAGAGGGTCAAATTTTTACTTCTTTCAGGGGGGAAAAAAACACCACACAAACCACAAACCCATCCATATTTTCTATTCCTAATAAGCACCCAAAAGAGGCGAAGAACGACAACCCAGATAAGAAACGGAAAAGAAAAACAATAAATGCTTAATGGGTTTATGAAATTACCCGTTGATGAGCTGAGCTGAGTGATTTGAGAGAGTTCTTGGGCAGAAGCGAGCGTGGTGTTGAGTAACGGGTAAGACTGAAAATTTGAGAAACTGGCGAGAAGAAAGATGAGGTCTCGGCGGGTGACGGGCAGGATTGAGAGTTTGCCAAGTTTTTTATTTGGTGATGAAAGGAGGGGCAGGGATGGGAACTTTGAAGAAGAAGAAGGAGAAGAAGGGGATTTAGGAGAGGAACAGATTACATTTACAAGCATTATAGTTTTGTGGCGGGCCTTTCTTTGCTTCTAAAATGGTGACGAGCAATAAATATTCTTTTCTTTCGTTTTTGGGAGTTTGGACTTGGTTACGGATCACTTCTTCATATCCATTTCTCGGGAAAACGACACTCTTTTTGGGTGAGAAACGACGCCCCTTGTAGCTGACCCTTTTGGCTTTCGAGGTGTATCCATTTTCTTTCGAGTTGCATTTTTCTGCCCTGTTTTTTTGTTCCCTTTTTAGACAAAATACTAAAAAATATTGATGGTGTTTTTTTTTTTTTAAACTCGAGAACAGAAGATTTGAATTTTGTGTTTTTTTAATGGATTCAATTGTGATGTTATTGTTGGATTGTACTCAAAACCACAAAATATCAATATTATTTGACACCATATTTGATAAAAAATAGGTCTCTTATTATAAGAGCTACTTCATATTATATGTATACGAAATATCACTAAAAATAAATATATATATTTTTAATAAAATATGATATGAGACTTGTAGCTAAATGATTCTTTTATAAAAAAAATTCTTTCAACGAATGGTTGAAGTTTTTAAAAATAAGTTAAAAGGCCATTTTTCTTATTAGAAAAAAAAAAGGTTAAAAGATTGTATTTTCCCTCTAAAATGGTCAATCAATTTTATCAAATGATCAATTAAGTATTGACCGCATAGTAATGTGGTTAACAAACTCTTTTTCCTTTTTCTTTTTCTTTTTTTTGTTTTCCAACACATTCTTATTTATTTATTTTTTAAAGGCGGATTTGGGATGACAATTGAAACTTTTATTTTGAAAGTTAGAGAATGTTGAGTTTTGAAATATGTGTTTGGTGAAAATAAACTATTTAAAGTGAAAAAGTATAATAATTTGAAATGTGTTCAGAAAAAATTAATATTATAAATCTTGTTTCTTTCTTAACAAAATTCTATGTAATTTTAAAAAAAATCATCTCATTTGAATATAAATTTCTAAAGTTTGAACTTTTTTAAAAAATAAATGGTAAATTTCAAGAAAAAGACAAATAACATATCAAGACTGAGTTTGGAACTTCTTCCCCTAAACAAACCCTAAGTAATGCAATTAACAAAGTTTTTTTGTTTGTATACGTAAATATATCATTATTACAGCTAATGATCTTAGGAATGGTCTAGTATCTGGCACACACAAAAAAAAAAAAAGGAGGATTTGTGCAGTAAGAGAAAGAGAGAGAGATCATGAAGAGGAGAGAGAAAGTGATGAGGAGGCTATTTATCAACAAATTAAGTACTTTTGAGTTCAAATATTTGTAAGTTTTTTGAGTGTTTTTGTTAGTTTAATGTGTTTTCTGAGTAATTTTGTAGGAATTATTAAAAAAAAAAAAAAAGGAATTTGGGGACATTTTGGCATGAAAATAGGATAAAAGGAAGCTTTTCACACAATTGAGCAAAAAGTGTGGTGCGGCCATGCCATTCCATGCTCGCTAGAAGCACACGGACAATAGCCTTGGCATGGGTGCGAGGTGTAGCCTGTGCCATTTGTGCTGAGTGAATCCAAGGGCCATTTTTGGTCCTTAGATGAGATTTGATAATGGATTTTTGCCCAACTTTGAGTCTACTTAAAGGAAACAAACCCTAGTTCTTAAATTAGAGAAGAAGAGAGGAAAAGCGATCACTTTCTAGAGAGAAAGAGCACTTGGAGGCTCAATCTTCTATAGGGATTCCTTATAGATCTTGAAAATGACTTGATAATTTGAAGCTTTTAAAGAATTCTTTCTCCAAATTAGTTTCTTCTTGTCTCTTTCCTTGTTCTTTCCTTATCATTTTCTTTATTTTTATGGATTTATATTTTTATAAATTGTATGGAACAGTATGATGTATTTATGAATCCATTTGTGTTATTGTTCATGGATTCTACTATGTTGAGCTAAATTTTTCATTTTAGAACTTGGTGCAGTCTTATTTAAGCTATATTTAGAATATTTTGTTGATTGTTAGTTTAAATTCCAATTTAGGAGGAGGTCCTGAATATATTTGTTTTGGAACGGAAGAATGCCATTTGGGGAACTACTTTTTGCAAGATCATTGGCAAAGTCTAGTATCCGGTACCGTGTGGTATCCGATGTCGACGTGCGTGCTCATGTGATGAGTGGTGGAGAGGGCACATGGAGTAGGAAGAAGGAAATTATGTGGAAATGTGGAAGAAGAAAATCGAAGATGTGAATGTTTGAAGAAGGGGTACGGGTTACACTTGTGAAAGGTACACCGATGCTTAAGTTAGACAAACAATTTTATGGGTGACAAATAACGGAGTATTAGCAATAGGAGATCTGATCAATTAGAATGGATCCATTCTAATAGATAAACGCATTGGCTAATCATATATGGAAACATTCAGGAATTTCTTTGTCTGAATTAACTAAGGAAATCTTATGATAGTTCTTCTAAAACACCGATATGTGACACCTTATTTTATGTGTGTAACTCAAAGTCAGGCCATGAATTAACAATCTCGATCATGAGATAAACTAGACATACTTTCCAATCTATATATCCATAAAGGGGTTCGAGAGGTCAACTGTTGAGGCCAATGTTAAGACTCGATTTCAATATGTCTATGTTAGAGTTTACCAATTCTTTTAAGGTCCGGTTTCAAGGGGTTTGGTTTCTTGGCATGTTCTTTTGTTCCCTCTGAGAAAATCCCCTAAATAGATAACGTAACTTAGTCGGCTTAATAATTTTTTCCCAAAAAAAAAAAAAAAACTTGATTGGAAGGATATAATTTTTAATAGTTGGACGCCATCAAAATTATATAAGTTAAAAAAAGGAGGACAATTTAATAGAATTTGACGATTAAAAAAAGGATTATCATGATTACAGTCGTTTGTAACCCATGTTTTACTCGACTTGAATTTCGCTGCAGTCACATAAAACTTGACGCTTCATTGGAAGAACTTTTGTTTGAACAAAATTACAAGATTATCAAACTGAGGAACAATAATAAAATTTATTAGGATAGATTTTGGCTAACGGTCTATATACAATATAAATGTATACATTTGAAAGTTAAGAAAACGACACAAAACTATAAAAATTTGCAAATTGAGTTCACTAAGTTATCCCAGGATATATAATTGACTTTTTGCCGTCTATGTTCACAAAGGAAAGACTGTTGCATTGTCACACGACAAATCTTGTTTAGAAATATACCAACAGCTGCTCTGACAGCAATACTGATTTTCCAGCGCCTTTTGTTTTGAGAAAAATTTACACTAAAAATAGTTATTTTTATTCTATTAGTAGGAATTCTTGTTTTAAGAATTGAATTATTGATGGTCTGATATTCTTGTTGTTACGTTATAATTTTCTAATATGAATTCATATATTAAATTATTAAAAAATTAATCTGACTAACAATAACATGGATTAATATGGTAAAATTGTAATTCCAATCATAAAATTTGCCGTTATTTTATTTTATTTTTTCAATCATAATCATTACGCTTCGGCTTGAAGCATTAGCTCAAAATGGAAAAATCCACTTCAATTTAGAATCTAAATTGGATTCGTAATTGGAGAGTAAAAAATATATATATATATATGGTTCAAAATTTTTTTTTTGATTTAAGATTGGAACTTAGCTCATGTGTGATGCATAGATTGCATTCAAATGAAGTGTTTTTTATTTTTTTTTGTCTTTTTTGAAAAGTTAAATTTATTTGAGTTATTATCACAACTTTGTATTACTATTACAATTCTATGACTCAATAACTTAAATTTTAAAAATCTATAATTTTACTATATAAGTCTAAATGAGATTTTTTTTTAATTGCATAGAATTTCGAGACAAATGAAATGAGTTCTATATTGATTTTTTTTTTCCAAACATATTTCAAGGGCTCATTGGGGTGCCATTGGAGACAGTGTAGTACAGGTTGGAAAAGAAATGTGCATTTGTGAGAGAATTTTTGAAAACAAATAGTGATATAGAAAATAATACAAAAAATTTTAAATGTGTTTGGTAAAAAAAAAAAAGAAGCACAAAATGGATTTTGTTTGGCTCGTCTTGTAATCGTGGCATAAAAATCATCTTATTTTGATTTATAATGAGAAAGTTATGGATTTTTAAAGTTTGAGTTTTTTAAAATAGATGAGAGAGAAAGTGAGAATTAAAATAGTAAGTGCACTGTTTCAACATGTATTATATCATTGGAACAACACTCCTAAACAAACCTTAAGTTTTTTCTTTTTTTAACTCTAGTAATTCACACGTCTTGGTAAATACACAATTCAATTTAAATCAAATGCAACTCGGAAAAATCAATTTTAAAACATACACCAAACACATAATTTTTATTATTTATGATTTTGGGACTTATAACGCTTACTTATTATTAAGGAAAAAAAGAAAAAGAAAATACTGTTAGATTTAAACATGAGTTCTAATTAATTAAATCACTTCTCCTTCATCCACTAAGCCAACCCAGCGGGCCAAACTTAACCTTTGCTTCAAAAGAGGTTGAATCACAGAGAACTTATCTCACATGGTTAATCACGTGGATGATAAAATAACCGATATTCTTTCTTGTTCAGCCAATGCCGTGCAACACATTTAAAAAGAACATCACATACGTCAACCCAAAAAGTTCCATTTCCATACTGAAATTTCTACGCAGTTTACATGAAAGTGCACCAATTTAGTAGTAGATTATATATATATATAAATATATATATATATAGTTTGGTCAAGCAAATAGCTAGTGACGACCTTTTTTTTGTGAACCTGCTCGTTCGTTTTTAGTTCCGGGCAATGAATTGGGTAGACATGGGGCAAATGACCTGGAAGTTTCCACTTTCGCCAACCAAAAGTCCACACTAACAAAAATATTAAAGAGGTGCCCAGAAAAAGGTAGCAGTCTAGCAAATGTTTTTGAATCGTCATATTTACGTCTCCAACATGATTTTTAGAAATAATATAAAAACGTGCATTATTAATCGATAATTCTTAACACTGATTCTGATTCAATTTTTTTAGTATCTTAGTCAATTAAATTTTGTCACAATATTTAATGAACTCAAACATAATATATAGTTTAAATGTTATGATATAATATGATTCGTTAGATAACATTTGAAATTATAAAATTAAACTAGGATCTAAGTCCTCTCAAAATATTAAAAAAGAAAAAAATCCTCTAATGTGAAAGTGACCCGCTACTGAATGATAAATTTTGGATTTTTTACACATGCATTTTCTTCTTCTTTTCCAAAACGACTTTGCAGTGAGAATCATTGACTCATACGCCTATATATACTTCCATTACCAATTCGTGTGAACTCCACACTTAACCAAAATAAAAAATAAATAGACAAACAAATTGGCCTCCTACTACAATATGGAAAATATAATGGTCAAATTTCCCTTCTCCTCATCAATGGCTGAAATTCTAGTCTTAATGATTATAGAACTTGTCATTATACTCAAAGACATGTTCTCGAGCCTAAGGTATGTTTTTAAACTCTTTTCGCGTTTCCTAAGTTTTAATTTGCATGAAGTTCATGCCGAATTCGAGCCTCGGGTAGATCATGATGATAAAGCCAACACTAAGTGTGCTGATCAAGTAGTTCATAAAAAAAGGGATAATCTCCTGAAGAAACTATGTATAGAAGAGGTGAAAGATGTTATGGAGAGATTAGTGGAAAAAAACTTGTGTGATGATGATGAGTTGTTTGAGGAAGAAGTGAGCATGGAGGAAGTGAGAGAAGCTTTCGACGTGTTCGATGAGAACAAAGACGGGTTTATTGATGCAGGGGAAATACAGAGAGTTCTTAGAGCATTAGGGTCCATGGAAGCTTCAGTTAAGGAGTGCAAAATCATGATCAAAGCTTTTGATAAAGATGGAGATGAAAGAATAAATTTTAAGGAATTTGTCAAAATCATGGAAGAAAGTTTCCACTAAAACTCTCCCAAAATAATAATAATTTGGAGTTGGCTTTGGTCAATCCTTCATGTTATGTAAAAAACTTGTTATTGTTACCCATCTATAATACCTTTTAAATTCAAGTACTTTATTTTTTTTCCCTTTTTTTTAAGTTAAGAGTACTATGTTTTGTAAAAGAGCATTCCTATTCATCCTAACTTGGGATGAGTCAGGATTAGACGAGGGGATGAGTCAGGATTAGACGGGTGTGGACCTCGTCAGTGTGAACACTGTGATCTTTTGTGGAAAGATCAGTAGGAAGCTTGGTGTGGAAAAAACATCATCTGGATGACCTCTTGGCGTGGTCTTTGTACTATTTGTTCAATGCAAAAAGGACAAATAAAATAAAAATAAAATAACACTATCCATTTGTTCTGTTTGTGTTTACATTTCTTTCTTTCTTTTTTCGTGTTTCGTAATGTTTTCCCTAATGTTTTTACTGTAAAAGAGCATTCAAGGCATGTTAATAACTTGAGAAAAGACTAATTCTTAAGAAGACAACTAACGTTAAGCACATTATTTACTTGAAATTCTTATAACCAACTTCCTAATCTCTGTCTTGGATTCCATTAACAATAAAACAGATGATTAAGAATCAAAGACTAGAGCAAATTAGATAGATTGAATTGAAAAACTATAAAGCAAATTCTTCACCAGAAGAGAATGTTGCCTACACACGTATGCTAAGAATCTTAATCTTATTCCAAAAGAAAATATACTCAACCCCCTCAACTAGCAATTCCCTGTAACATCACAATAAGTAACTGTTTCATCGGAATCCAGCTGCTGGATGAGACTGCCGGAGTTGACCATAGCCGCAGATTGCTCGGCGGTGCACTGTGGAGCTGAGGAAGAATACGACGAGCATTCTGGTTGCCAGCCAACGATAGCACTGGTGGAAGCTGATTCTTGCCCAACATGGCCGCTAGAGCCTAGTGTAGCTGAATATATTTCTCCACATTAGGCTTTTGCTCAATTGAACAAAAGATGCCCTTTTGTTTTTTCATGTAAGAGTCACTTTTTAAGTTTGCACATTCGTAGTTTCGATTTTGTTAAACACCACCGATGTATTTATGAGAGAGTTGATGTATAGTAACCCACAATTGATCCTACATACCCTTTCTTGCTCTTTTTTTAACCTAAAATTTCTAATTTCACCGATTCCATTAAGATTTATTTTAGGGAATGCAGATTATAGACGTTATCATATTGATATACTAGCCATCCAAGAGTAATAAAGTTGTCCTTTCTTTAGGCAACAAATTTAATTTGCTTATTTATAGGCATAGTATGCATTTAGTGCATAGATTTGAATTGAGTTTTTTAAGCTGGATTTGACCTTTATTATTTGCGGTTGATATATGGGTTTGAATGGTTGAAGTTATAAAGTATAAAAACTTGAAATTATGTATTTGGAAAAGAAATATCAATATGTGGCCTGTTTCATTTTTATCAAAATTCTACGTAATTAAAAAAAAATCCTATTTAGATTTGTATATATAATATTATAGACTTTTAAAGTTTGAGTTTTAAAATTGTTTATTTAATTGAAACTCTAAATAGTGAATAAACTGATAAAAAAAATAATTGCATTTGAGTTGAATTTTGGAACCAATTGTCTACTTAGTATCAACAACCTTAAAAAAGAAACTAGTTGTTTCCTAGTTAGATAAAACAGAGTTCCTTGTCACTACAGAGTTTTCAAATTAATTATTTTGGAATTTGGAAGAACAAAGCATTTGCACTTCGTTACTGATTGATTCCCCAAATAGAAATTTAGTATTCAATTAATCATTTTATTGGCATAGTCTATTAAGAAGGTTGGCAATACAATGTTCTTTGACAATCTCTTGAGAAATATAACTAAATACAATTTTAGAAATTATCCTAACATCATTCTCCAAAAATTGTTTATATTTGAAATCAAAAATCATTTCTAAAATGTTGATTCCAAATAGGTAATTTTTGGTTTCAACAGAAAATAGTTGGATGCACCATACCTACTTTTTTTTTGTTTTTTTCTTTTTTTTTTTCTAGGATGAAAGTGAATTCGGCCCACTGAATAATTTCTTTTATTGTTTTGGTGCTAGGACCTAACTTTAGGATGCACTAGTTGGACCATTGAACATGTTCCGAGACTATCCATGAAACAAATAAAAGTTATGTGACTACTTTGTAAAAGGGGGTTAAGTGCAATAAATTCTAATAAAGGCTATTAAGTGGAACTAATTCAATTTAGAGGGAAAAAATTGGACTAATTCAAAATTTATGGGTAAAGTAAGAGTTTTTAAAGTTCATAAGGAAAATGAAAAAGGCTATAAAGTTGAGGAAGTATGAATAAGAATAATCTATAATTAAAAAAAAATGGGAATGAAATCATGACTCCTTATGTAGTTTGGAGACGAACGAGTATAGTAGAAGAGCCATAATTATTTTTTAATGAGACGCTATTAACAATTTTTGAGGGAGTATTTCCTTAAATGGAGATGTTGTTAAATATCTCAGTTTTTAAAAGTTTTTAAAGTTTTAAAGGTAGTATTTCCCTTAGTAGGGAGTAAATTTGTAATTTTTCTTGTAAAATTAAAACATAATAGCATATTTCAATTGTTGAGTGAGGATAAAGTTATTATTCTGTAGAAAAATAGGGATGTAAATGAAATATTTAAAAACTTCCAATACAAAAATGTAAAGGTCCATTTGGTGGGGGTTTTGTAGATATGTTTTACTTTTGGAAATGAGATGTAGTTTTGAGAAAGTGTGGTTGGCGGAAAAAATTATTTGTAATGAAAAAGTATAGAATCTTAAAATATATTAAAAAAATTAATATGAATCTTATTTTGTTACGCGTAAAATTTTATGTAATTTTTTTAAGACTATAGATATTTAAAATTATGAACAGTAAAAAATAGTTTTGAGTAAAATTAAAAATAAAAAAAATTTTGAAAACCAGATGTCAGTAATCTACAAGCTTTAGCCCTTGGTTGGTATATGGGTTTGAATTGAAAATTTTGATTTGAGTTGAATTGAGTTAAAATGTGCATTTAGTCAAGCATTTGAGCTATTGGATTTAAAAAGTGTAAAATTTTGAAATATAGTTAAAAAAAAAAATTAATATGGAGCTTAATTCATTTGTTTCGAAATTTTATGTAATTTAAAAAATATGTATCATTTGGACTTATATATGCAAATTTATGTACTTTGAAGTTTAAATCACAAAGTTATAATAATAATTAATAAAACTGACGTTGACTTTTTAGAAAAACAAAAAATAAAAATAAATTAAAAAAAGGGACAAATTTCATTTTTACTCCTTAAATTTTGATACTCTTATAACTTTGTTTGTTGAACTCTAAAAACAGATAAAAATGCTCTCTAAACTATGAAATGTTATTATTTTTTTATTTTTTTATCTGTTAAATAGATGGAATGTTTTATATTGAACTTTAAGTTTCTTATAACTTTACTATCGAACTTTGAAAACAGATGTTTATACCCCTTAAATTTTAAAATAATAGTGTAAGCACATTTTTTAATATTTTGACCATATAGGATATGAAAAAAATTTTTTTTTGCCACATAAACTTTAGTAAATTTGAAAATTAACTCTGAAAGTCTAAAAATACTTGGTGTATTCATAAAATTTGCTTTTAAAATTAAAGTTATTATAAGAAAAAAAAAAGAACTTATAAATTTAGATCACTCAAACTTCAAACTATTCGCCAAAAAGTATCCATTGTTTCATATTTTGACTATTAAGACTTGAAAAAAACTTTATTTTTGTTCGCTCAATTGGTAACTTTATCCCAAGACGTTGAAAAACTAATATTTATACCTATCAAGCTTTGAACTATTAGCATAAAATCACTTATATTTTATAAATTTAAAACTAATATGATATTAGTATAATAAAAAGTTAATTTAAATTAAATTCTTTATAATTACAAAAATAACCTTAAAAATCTATTAAAGGATCTAAATATACAAGTTTTTTTTTGCAATGACTTTAATTTTAAAAACAAATCTTATGAATATGTTAATTATTTTTGGGATTTGAGAGAGTTGAAGGGGAAAAAATTAAGTTTTTCTAAGTTTTATATGGTTAAAAAATGGATAAATGTGTGTTTTTGCATACGATTTAAGATTTGAATGGCATTTTAGCCATCAATTTTAAAATTTGATGGGTTATAAACACCAGTTTTTAAAGTTCAAATAGATAAAATTATAAGAATATTAAAATTTAAGAGAATATTCCATCTATTTAACTAAAAGAAAAAGTAAAATGATAACATTTCGTAATTTAGAGCAATTTTATAAGTTTACAAAGTTCATGAAGCAAAATTATTAGTGTAACAAAATTTAGAGAGTAAAAATAAAATTAAAAAAATAATTGTATTTAAATACAATTAGCTCACCAAACCCATGCAAAACCACGATCAAAGCTTTTGATAAAATGGAGATGAAAGAATAGATTTCAAAGAATTTGTCAAAACAATGGAAGATAGTTTCCGCTAAAACATCTCCAAAATAGTAATAATTTGGTTTGGCTTTGGTTAATCCTGTAATTTATGTAAAAAACTTGTTACTGGTACCCATCTATAATGCCTTCTAAATTCGGGAACTTTTTCCCCACAGTTTTTAATGTCAAGGAGCATTCGTATTCACCTTGACTTGGGATAAGTTAAGATTGGACGAGTGTGGGTCCGCTCAGTGAAAAAACTGTGATCTTTTGTGGAAAGATTACTAGGAAGCTTGTGTGGAAAAAACATCATCTGCATGACCTCTTGGCGGGGTCTTTGTGCTAATGCAAAAAGGAAAATAAATTAAATTAAAATAAAATAAAATAACACTACGTTTGTGTTCTATTTGTGCATACATTTCTTTCTTTCTTTCTTTCTTTATTATTATTTTTATATGTTTCATTATGTTTTCCCAAATGTTTTTACTGAGAAAGAGCATACAAGGAATGTCAATAACTTGAGAAAAGATAAATTCTTAAGAAGACAAATAACGTTAAGCACATTATTTACATGAAACTCTTATAACCAACTTCTTGATCTCTGTCTTGGATTCCATTAAAAATAAAACAGATGGTTAAGAATCAAAGACTAGAGCAAATTAGATAGATTGGATTGAAAAAACTATAAAACAAATTCTCCACCAAAGAAAATGTTGCCTACACACTTAGGCTAAAAATCTTAAGCTTATTCCAAAAGAAAATCTATCCAACCCCCTCAACTAGCATTCCATAGTCACATCCCAATAAGTAACTGTTTCATCGGAATCTAGCTGCTCGATGAGACTGCCGGAGTTAACCATTGCCGCAGATTGCTCCACGGTCCGTTGTGGAGTTGAGGAAGCATACAACGAGCATTCTGGTTGCCTGCTAACGATAGCACTGGCGAAAGCTGATTCTTCACCAACATGGCCGCTAGAGCTTAGTGTAGCTGTAGGCTCCAATATTAAGCCATCTTTAGTCTTAATTTTCTTCTTTTCATTTAGGTAGACCTTGCAAAGTAGCCAATCACCCAACTGCAGTGGCAAAAAATATAAAAATAAAAGTCAGTCACCATAATGAAAGGACTTGTAATGTTAAAAGAGCTTCTGTTGGATTGGCTGGTTTGAGTTGAAATACTTGAGTTATAGTTGTTTGATTTTTTAAAAACTAGTTAAATTTTTGTCAACTTTTAAGGAAAAAAGAAAAAAATGAGTTGAAATATGTCTGACACTATTCGTATGCGTACCTGCATTATGTCATCTGGTAATCTGTATTCGTACATGAGCCAATTAGTCTTTTCTCCACGACCTTCGCCTCGGTGGTAGACTAAGCTCCTCCTATGTCCAACAATGCGATTGTCAAATTTTATGGCTATCTCTTTAGTAGAAGCCCTCCAAAATCCATTACCAACCGTTCTACGTTGAAGACGTTTTCCTGTTTGATACTTGAGCACTTTTTTCACGAAGATATACATTTCATTTTCTTGTTGCACTCCATATATTTCTGCATTATCATTATTTAATGATGTTAGTTTCTTCTTTCAATTAAGTCTGGCAAATAAATAAGAAACTTTATGCTATGTTTGGTAGGATTAAAAAAGGGGGAGGAAGGACATGGGAATAGGGATAATTGTAATAACTTATGGTTGAACAATAAATTATTCAATCGATCAGGTGCATCACCTCATCGTGCTTACGTGGTACACCCGTTTAATAAATGATTAATGTTTAAATGATTTATTAATGTCAATTGTGTTATAAATTTCTTATCACTATTTTCTTTCCTAATAAATTTCAACTTATTTGGATGATTAAAATAGTTGATATAAATCACTTAAATATCAATCATTCACTGGACGGTTATACCATGTAAGCATGATAATGTAGCACACCTGATTTGCTGAATAATTTCTTGGAGCAAATGGGGGCTTTCATCATAGTCAACTTTTTCTTTTTAAAATTTTTATTTTTAAAAAATTTACATTTTTCATATTTGACCCCCACTAAAAATTGATTATCCTATATAAATCTCCTAAAAGTTTTATACTTTAGCATACCCTACCACCAAAACAATAGGCTTACTCGGTACCACCAACATTTAACTTTCCATTTTAGGATATATAGTAAATATAAAAAACCCACGGTGATTACTAATTAAAATTAATGTTTTTATCTTTGTTTTTGCAGCAAATTAAATATACGTTGAATAAAATATGAGGGAAATTTTTTTTTTCACTTATTCATTTGTACGGCATATATAACACGACATATACACACATATACATGTGTATGCAATCTTGAAAAGCAGAGCAAGAGCATGCTCAATAAACAGAAGACCTAGAAACCAAATCCGAGAAGATATGTATCGACCAGAAAGGTGGGGTGGGGGAGACCTAAATAAAAAAAAAAGTAACGTACGTAGGCCAAAAAAAATGTAGAACGTAACATTTTCATGCAGATGAACATATAAAGAGAATTAAGAAACCATACCAATTAAAGACGTGAAAACTATCAAGCCAAGAAACAAAATTGAAGATTGAGTTTAAAACTACAAACCTCTAAGTTGTTCAGGAGTATAATTGTAAAGATCAAGTTCTTGAAATCTGTTCGTGGGATCATAAATGGGACTATTCGTAGCTTTGTTCTTCAAATAGCAAACGACCAACTCTTCTTCCTTCGGAAGAAACCTTAAGCCTACTGGAAATTTTGGATTATTCATTGTAAATTGTAATCAAGTTAGTTTCTTTGAAAAGGGTCTTTCAATAAATTATGAGCGGAATTATTATTGAGACTCTTATTTATAATTTAGCTTTTGTTATTGAGACTCTTATTTATAATCTAGTTTTGCTGGTTTCCTAATAGGATTCATGGTTTCCTTTACCCATTATGACAGAAACAAATATTGAAAATTATCTATTATGGTTTTTAAAAAATGAGCCTAATAGTCATTTGTAAAAGAAACAAATCTTTAATATTATCTACTACATTTTTAATTAAAAAAAAAAGAGAAAAAGCTATTTGTTATGAACTACCCTTTTATTAGTTTATAATTACAATGCTGAGAGGGCACATGCATCCCTCTAAATTTTTCAAAAGAATACAAGAAATTATTTTCGCAGAAAAAGAATACATATAAGGGTATATATTGACTATTTTTAGAGTTGTATTAGTGTTAGTAGTAGGCATTCTTTTTTAATTTTTTGCTTGTAATTTGTTGACTATGTTTCGGATTAGGAAATCTCAATCACAACATATCTATACTACCATATTACTATTATCTATAAATACCACTTATAAGTTCTCAGTTTTATTCATAATCATAATTTCTTTATTTTCTTCATCAATTGCTTCAATGGAGATCTCTTCTGCGAACCCTTTTCCAGTAGGCTTCAGATTTCAACCAAGTGAAGAAGAATTGGTCCTTTATTATCTCAAATACAAAGCCTTGAATTTGGATTTTTACGATCCCACCCAAAGATTCCGAGAACTTGAGCTTTACAATTATACTCCTCAACAACTCAGAGGTTTGTCATTAGAGAAACTTAATCTTTCTTTCTCTATCTTCTACGGTTTGATGGTTTCCGCGTATTTTTAGTTTGAATTCTTTCTCTGTATATGTTAATCTGCATGATAATAACGCTATATCAGATAAAACGTGCCACAAGATTATCGGTGCTCTTCTTTGCCTTCATATATATATATGTATACATGTATGTATATGCGTACATATGTATATTTTTTGTATGTATTCAAAGTGATTTTTCTCTGGCTACTACATTTCAATGATCATGATCTAGATTTTGTTCAATTATTATTAGGGCTTGCAATTCGTGCCACTATGTTATGTTATGTTTCTTAATTGACACTATTACACTAAACCTAAACCTCAATCGGCCCATTTAATATTTATGTCAAAATCTCAAACTCAAACCTAATCTATTTATTAATCTTGTCAATCTGAATTAACATGTTTAATTTAAATATAAATAAAATAATGACTTATTCAATATAATTATAATATTTTAATATGGTTATTAATCAATATATCTTTTTAAAAAAGTGAAATTTACTTATAAAATTTTAAAATTCATATTATTTGTAATTTATTAACTATAAAAAGTCTTGTTTTATATTATATATTATTAAGTAAAAAATAATATATATTGATAATTGTGTTAATTCGTGTTAATCCATGTTAGGAAGTAAATTTAAACTTGACCTATTTACTAATCATGTTAACCTGTTTTTGATCCAAATCTATTTATATAAAACCCAAGCCATTAATTTTTTGTCGTGTTCGTATCAACCTATTGTGTCGTGACCAAAATTACCAACCCTGATGATTACTTTCTCTTAATTTTTGCATCTTTCGTGGTCTATCTTTTTCTGTTTCCGTGTACTTCTTGTTTGATTTCTCTTTTTGTTACCTTACTCAATACTATTCGCAATCACTACATGTGTATATTATGTATATGTGTGAGCGTGTACACGTGTGTGTGTTTATGTATTATCCAAAGTGATTACCATTGAATATAAATATTGTTAGGAGTCTTCTTTGGCTTCTACCTTCTCTAATTTGTTGAGATTTTTGTTCTTGTATTAATATAGCTCTTCGTTTTCTTTTTTTTTTTTTTGGTTTGGTTATCCTTCTTCAAGACTAGCCGATCTTCATATCTGTAGAGTTTC
The DNA here is from genome assembly GCA_035233585.1 of Antiaris toxicaria. Lineage (NCBI taxonomy): Eukaryota > Viridiplantae > Streptophyta > Magnoliopsida > Rosales > Moraceae > Antiaris > Antiaris toxicaria. The sequence goes on from CP141155.1 coordinate 10,079,808, forward strand.
TTGTTTTTATTTATTTTTTAGTTTTAATTTTTTTGTCAAACTCATGTCTGATTAAAAGCACAAACTAACGTATATCATTCAATGTTTTTAATATGCAGAAATATACGGAACGCAAAAGGAGGAACTTAGTCTATCACAAAGGCGAAGGCCGCGGAGAAAAGACCAACTGGCTCATGTGCGAATACCGATTGCCTGATGACATGATACAGGTACGTATACAAATCATGTAACACATATTTAATCATAAAGTTTGATACTCACCAATATATATATATATGTATATTTTTACATTGTGGCCTTATGATTATTTTCTAGTATTTAACCTTTTGTTTCCCACTGCAGTTGGGAGAATGGCTACTTTGCAAGGTCTACCTAAATGAAAAGGAGCAACTTGAGTCTCACGTTAACTTGGTGTTAGAGCCCCCGGTGTCTAAACCTAAACCGAGCAGCAACATTGTGGAACCAACTTCCACGGTCAATAGGCTGCCGGAGCCATCGTCTTCCTTTTTGGTAGCTTCTAACACCGAGCAATTTACAGACATCCATCGGCCAAACTCGGAGAAAATTGTTATTCAGTATGACGACGCCATAACTACGGATACGCTATTTGAGCAGGCTGAATATATTTCTCCACATTAGGGTTTTGCTCAATTGAACAAAAGATGCCTTTACGTTGTTTCATCTAAGAGTCACTTTTTAAGTTTGCATATTCGTAGTTTAGGTTTTGTTAAACACCACCGATGTATTTACCAGAGAGTTAATATATGGTAACCCACAATTGATCCTACATACCCCTTCTTGCTCTTTTTTTAACCTAAAATTTCTATTTTCACCGATTCCATAAAGATCTATTTTTAGGGAATGCAGATTATAGACATTATCATATTGATATACTAGCCATCCAAGAGTAATAAGGTTGTCCTTTCTTTAGGCAACAAATTTAGTTTACTTATTTATAGGTGTAGTATGCATTTGGTGTATGGATTTGAATTGAGTTTTTTAAACTGTATTTGAGTTGTATCATTTGCGGTTGATACATGAGTTTGAATGATTGGAGGTATAAAGTGTAAAAATTTGAATTTATAAGTTTAGAAAAGAAATATTAATATATAACCTGTTTTGTTTTTCTTAAAATTCTATACAATTAAAAAAAAAATCCTATTTAAATTTGTATATACAATATTATGGACTTTAAAGTTTGAGTTTCAAAATTGTTCATGTAATTGAAACTCTAAATAGTAGATAAACTAGAAAAAATTATTGCATTTGTATAATTTGCTAGTAGATAAACTAGAAAGATTACTAGGAAGCTTGTGCGGAAAAAACATCGTCTGCATGACCTATGACCTCTTGGCGGGGTCTTTGTGCTAATGCAAAAAGGACAAATAAAATAAAATAACAAAAAACAAACAACTCATATGCAATTAAAGCACAAGTAAGTTGTCGACAAGTGTTAACAATTACTACGAGGATTTTTTTAGTGTTTTCTTAATTCCATTTGAGCACTGCCCAAGTGATCCAGTGGACGAATTGTTTTTTTTTTTTTAACAGTCGGATTACTACGACTTTTCTATTCGTTTATGTATACAGCAAATTTTGTTAGTTAAATTTAATTGATAAAATGGAATCCAAACATTAATAAGCGAAATTAACGACAAGGTTGCATATATCGACATAACCCATAACATCAAAATTAAGAAAGGTGACAACCAAATACAAACAAATTAACCACGCATATTATATTACAATGAACTACTTAGTTTACCTATATATCTATATATATATTTATTTAGAAATTAATAACTATTAATTGATTTACTTGTAATCTTTTATTTAAAATCTTATCACATTATAATATTTAAATATTGATATAAAAGATAAATATTACTATAAATATTATATTAAAATCCCTTAATTGCTAGTATATATTACAAAACAAGTTATAAGATACTGACAGGAAGAGTGTGAGATAATAGCCCCTCCCTATTATATCACCATCTATATATATATATAGAGAGAGAGAGACAGAGAGAGACGGTGATTATTTATTGATTTAAGTACGTAGAGTGAAATCAAAATGAAAATGGAAGACGCAACATTAAGTACGGACGGATGCATGCAGTATTCAAGTAGGTTTGGCGGTGCGTTTGAGAATGTCGTCAATGGATTTGAGAGCCTGAATGGCTATAGTAATATAGTGGCTGAGAGGTCCAGCAATGGAAGCAAGGGGATTTTCAACACGTTCTTGTTTGACATCTTCAGCCGCGGACGGTGGTGGCTTGGTGGGATCCTTTTCAAACTCCTTGGCTTGCTCAAGGTATGCTTTCATGCGCGGAGTGGCAAATGCTCTCACGGCATCCACATCACCTCTTGCAGCGTAACGCTGCCGATCATGGGATGTCTCAAAAGACATTGCATAAGGACGCCCTTTTGCTTCGTATTCTGTTTTTGAATTCATAAAGCCCGAGAGCTGTTCCAGGTCATACATGAGTGACTTGATTATCTGTTTAGGATCATCAACGTTCTTAACACCCTCAAGCGAGTTTTTGGCTTCGTCCACCTTGTCCTTTGCTCTTTTCAGCTCATTGTTGTCAGCCAAGACTCTTGCTTCTTTTACACTATTCAACGTCTTGAGACGGTTCTCCTCTATAATCAACTTCGGTATCTCCTTGTCGGACGCTGTCCTGCAGCGGGTTACTGTAGCGGTCATAGGAGGAGCTTCAAATGGTCGTGTCCCCTTACCTCTGCATGCACGACCGTAACATATACGTATACATATATATATATATTTATGTCAGTTTAATGATCAAATCAAAAAGGCTAAAATGTTCTTGTGTGCAATTACAGGCAAATGCATGACCAAGATTTAAATTTGGTACCACTCACCTATACGAGTAATTGACATGAAGAACATCTGGGTTCTTCTCACTTTCAGCTTTAAGGAGAAGAAGGTTCACCAACACCATGCGTACCTCATTGTTGTAGAGTTCGCCAAACGAAATATTTACGGAGCCGTCCTTCTCAGTTTTTGGATAGTTTCCGGCGGTCACATTATTGATGTCGATCTTGGATTCTTTATTGACCTGTGCGAGGCTCAGATTCAGGTCTTGAACAATCACTGTCAGAAGCCCACCCAAACACTGGGAAAATGCTTTACTCAAGTCATTCTGGTTTTGAACATGTGAGAACGTTCCTCCCTTGCTCTTCTCCGCAATATCTTTTAACACCTACAAACATATATACATGCACAATTGCATTTAAACGTCTGTATATAAATATATATGTACGCACACACACTAGTTTATATAAATCCAGTCAATTAGTTCACATGATAAATTAATTATTTAAGTTATACAATTTTTTTAATATATACGATTTAAAGGTTGCATACCTCTGGTTTGGCATCTGAGCCAAAACCAAATGTGTATACGGCAAAGCTGTCAACGGGAACCAGGCGAGCATCACCGTATTCGATGGTTTGTTCACCATCAGACATAAGCATGATGGCACCCACACGCCTGTTACTAAGACGGCGGTCGTTGAGTACTTGTACGCCCATTTTAAGGCCAGCAGCCGTGTTTGTTGTGCCGTGGGCTTGTAACGCCTTGACATGTTTGATAATCTCCAGTTGAGATTCATTAGTTATCTGTCGCAACGGGCACAACCTCGTCGAGTCCTTGGAGAATGCGACAACCGACAAGCGATCCAAGGGGCTAAGTTTCTGGATGAGGAATTGCATTGCTGTTTTCAGTTTTCCAATCCTGTCCTCCTTATTCATGCTTCCACTGATATCTAAGACTGTCACAAGATCCACTGGAGCTCTGTCTTCGTTGTCACCTGATCCGGTCAGCTCCAACAACACTTTCAGTTCTGTCTCTTCAAGTGGTGCCTCCGGCTTGTTGATGATAGTCACCTGTGTTTTTCCCGCTTCGAATGCTTCAGGTTTGTCCCCTGTAATACATATAATTACATATTTACATATATTTACATATACATATATGCATATATTAAACAAGACATAGAATTCGATTTAGCTTGGTACACACATATGTACCTGACTCATCTGCAAGTGCTACAATTGGCTCATCGTCGTCGTAGGTCATTTTGCCAACAAATTAAATTGAAATGTGCTGCAAATCGAATTTCGTCTACTTTTTTCCTTGCGTCTTGCCGATAATATTGTTTCAACCAGCTCCGATATATATAGAGAGAAGATAACAATTGAATAATGAATATTCTTTTCGCATGCACCGAACTCGCTTGTCTTGTATGTATTTGTTTTAAGTTAATTTGATAACGTCCATGTCTTCTCCAAGTCGCACATAGAGCTAACAAGCTATTAAAAAAAAAAAATAAATGGATAATATATAGATGACGAAAAAATTAAGGGGGCGTTTGTTTTTGTTCTTGAAAATGATTTTCCATTTTCAAAAACGCAGAAAATGAAAACGGTTTCAAAATAGCGTTTGTTTATTTAACGTTTTCAAAACCGTTTTGAAAACACCGTTTTCAACTATGTTGTTTTTTTGAGTTTTTTGAAAACGAAAAAAAGTTTTTTTCACTTTTTATTTTCATTTCCAAAAAATATTGTGTTTTTTGGGTTTTTTAAAAATGAAATGGGTTTTGAAAAAATATAATCAAACAAAGTTTTATTTTTATGTTTTTCAAAATATACACTCAGAAAACATAATCAAACACAGTTTCAGAAATGATCTTAACATAATTTTCAAAACATTCATTTTCAATTTTTTTGAAAACAGAAAACATTTCAAAAACAATACCAAACGCTACCTAAAAGATGTTGACTTTTTTTTTAATTGTTTTACGTGAAGTTGATAAGGATCATTTTTCTATCCGTATTAAGTTGATTTATCTGTAATATCTTTATCATATATAAAAAGAAAAAATGTTTCTTTTAATCTCTATTTCAATATTCGATACGTGGGGTCTCTAATGCTCCTCATGTGATTTTTTTTTTTTTTGCATTTTATTTTGTTTGCCTAATTTTTTTTATTTCTTTTCGTTATTAATTAAAGCAATTCTTTTAAAAATTATATTCAAATTTAAATATTTTTACTTACAACCCTCTTAATTAATTATTTAAACAAAAAATTATTTTACAACTAATTTTATATAAAATTATATATAAAATTATATTATTTAATAATTATTCAACATATATTATTAAAAAATATTATAATAGAATTATTAATAAAACGTAAAAACAAGTTACATGTCTCGTGTAAATAATATATGAAATTGGGTAACAAATGGAGTGGTTCATTTTTACTAGTCAAAATAATAATAATAATAATAATAATAAAAGGAGCAGTTTCAATATATATTCATATATATAGAAATGATGTCACTTGATTTTTTTTTAATGAAAAAACTTCACAAAGCAACAAAACTCGATCTCGGATCATTTTTTAATATTAATTAACATGTAAAGATATCCGTATTACTTTACTTATTATCCATGCAAATTGGGAACTGAGTTGCAATATACTCTACAGATAATCAATTCCTCAGAAATTCATGAATCTGCGACTTAATTTTAGAGTTTTCGTAAATAAAACCTTGTGTTTTGTTGGCTTACCAAACTCTCTTGTCGGTTCTTGGGCAATTGTTGCCGTTATTGTTGGCCAGTATAAAGTGATCATGTCCAACTAGACAAATGTCATCACTTTTGGTTCAATTGATTTTAATAATTTGGTTTTACGGTAATTAAGTAGTGACAATGCGAACGAAAGGACAAAGATTTTATATTTATACGTAGTTCTCAATCATGATTATCTTAGGACAATATTTCGGTCTATCATTTTTAAATTGAGAATAGAAAACTTCAGTTCATTTCTTACCACTTGATCATGTTTCAATGGAACAAATGCATCTAAGAGCAACTACAATTTAGATAATTAGATAATTCTCAAGATCAGTTGTTTAGTCATTACATTTAAGATTAACAATTTTTTTAGATAATACACTCTAATCGTATCAGAGTAAAAAATAAAATAAAATAAAATAATATTATTATAAATAATAACCGTATCCTTTTTACTTCATGCAATAACTAAATACGATTTGGATTGAATTTGTATTCTGATTTTATGATTTACCGGGCACTTAAGGCCTAAACGCCTCATACTTACACTTCTTATATATAATTAAAGGATGAAGTGTAATTATGAATTATATATATAGTATAATTTACTGTTGAAAATTGGGTGTGTGGAGACTTGAACATCTTCCTATATAATTGCTTCTGTAATTTTCGCGTACCGAACCCATTTGTCAGTTTTTGGGCAATTTGATATCTGTCTTTGTTTATCAAAAAACAAAAAGAAATTAAGTACATTTAACAAAGACTTTGTATATATCTTTTATTATTATATTTTGCATGCTAAAACTTTGTCTTGAACTTTGCCAATATCCTAATTTAGTTGACTAGTGATTGTGAGGACAAATAGAGAAAGATAATATCAAACGGCATCACAACCACATGATCCAATGTCATGTTGATCTATTATACAGTCAAACGGATGATGCCATTTTAAAACGGATTCATATATATATATATATATTTAGAATGGATAACGATTAGATTTTTTTAGTTTCAGAACAGCAAAAAAAAAATAAAAAATATATATATATAAATTAGAGTTATTTTATACATTTTAATCGTTGTCCAACAAATTTAAAGAAATAAAAACGTAAAGAGCACAGAAAATTTTATGATTTTAGTAAATTGAAAATCAGTGCGAAGATGAAAAGTATTGATGAAAATAATCCTCTATTTTACGTTAATGTAATTTTATATTTTATATTTAAATATTAAATGTTAAATGTTAAATTTAAATAATACTCAAATATAATATATAATTAATACAAATCAGTGTCAGTGGCAGGGACTCAAAGGCTTAGAACAAGGAAGTTGAATATAAATTTTAAGTTGCCCAGCTGTGGTAATGGCCATGTGGACAAACGGGCATTACTTTTTTATTTATGGATGGAAATATAGTCTAGCCTCATCCCTGTTAGGTATCAGAGTGTGGTGTTTTATTTTTTTATTTATATATTTATTAATTATTTTGAAAAAATCTCATCGTATTAAATACTTGCTTTTGTTGTTTTTCACTTACCGAACTCATTTGTCTGTTATTGAATTGAGCTACCACATGTATGTCTTTATTTATCAACAACAAGAAATTAATTCTAATGGTGATATTAAAAAAGACCTTGTAAACTCACAGTTAATTATTATTATTATTATTATTATTATTACTACGATTGTTTTTATCATAATTATTAATTTGGAAATGTCAATTATTATTATTATTAGATGTCATCACACAACCGTTGATAAAGGTCGTGTCACAGTAGCGGTTGGAGTTATAAGTCTTTCTGAGTACCTGTTCAGAGGAATATTGAATACGAAATTTTAAACAGTGATTTAAAAATATGTATTTAATTAAAATATAAATTAAAAATAAATTTTTGTATGAAAATATTATTAAAATTTAATATGTATTCAGAAAAAATATATAAAATAGATATAATTTCGTTTATTTTTAAATATTTTAACATAAAAATCATTTTATTTAGATTTAAAATAAAAAATTGTGGACTTTTAGATTTTGACTTTTGTCGTTCAACAAATTTAAAAGAAAAAAAAAAAAACAAAAAGGACATTGAAAATTTTAACACGATTTTAGTAAATTGAAAATGAGTTCAATGATTGTAGGAATTCATGAAAATAATCCTCTATTTTATGTTAATGCTATTTTTAATAGTCCTCCGTTTGGTAGAAATCTATTCTGTGTGTGTGTGTTTCTAATAAAGACATACCATTAGATATTAAAGTAGTTAAATGAGACATTTAAAAGTAAAGGTGTCACTAATTTATCTAGGATTAAAAAAGAGGGAGGAAGGACATGGGAATAGGGATAATTGGAATCACTTAGGGTCGAACAAGAAATTATTCAACCGATTGGGTGTATCACCTCATCATTCTTACGTGGTATACCCGTTCAATAAATAATTGATGTTTAAATGATTCATTAATGTCAATTGTGTTTTAATTTTCTTATCACTATTTTTTTTCTAATAAATTTTAACTTATTTGAGTGATTAAGATAGTTGATACAAATCACTTAAATGTCAATCATTTACTAAAAAGTAATATCATGTAAGTATGATAATGTAGTACACCCAATCTATTGAATAATTTCTCGGATCAAACGGGGGCTTCCATCACATTCAACTTTTCTTTTTAAAATTTTTATTTTTAAAAAATTTACATTTTTCATATTTGACCCCCACTAAAAATTGATTATCCTATATTAATCTCCTAAAAGTTTTATCCTTTAGCATACCCTACCACCAAAATAATAGGCTTACTGGTACCACCAATATTTAACTTTCCATTTTAGGATATATGGTAAATATAAAAAACCCACAGTGATTACTAATTAAAATTAATGTTTTTATCTTTGTTTTTGCAGCAAATTAAATTTACGTTGAATAAAATATTCGAGAAAATTTTCTTTTTCACTTATTCATTTACACGGGCATATATTACACGATATATACACACATATACATGTGTATGCAATCTTGAAAAGCAGCGCAAGAGCATGCTCAATAAGCAGAAGACCTAGAAATCAAATCCGAGGAGATATGTATCGACAAGAAAGGTGGGGTGGGGGAGACCTAAATAAATAAATTTAAAAAAAAAAGTAACGTACGTAGGCCAAAAAAAAAAGAGTAGAACGTAACATTTTCATGCAGATGAACATATGAAGAGAATTAAGAAACCATACCAATTAAAGACGTTAAAACTATCAAGCCAAGAAACAAAATTGAAGATTGAGTTTAAAACTACAAACCTCTAAGTTGTTCAGGAGTATAATTGTAAAAATCAAGTTCTTGAAATCTGTTCGTGGGATCATAAATGGGACTATTCGTAGCTTTGTTCTTCAAATAGCAAACGACAGTAATAATTTGAATTTGGTTTTGGTTAATCCTGTATTTTATGTAAAAAACTTGTTACTGGTACCTTCTAAATTCAGGAACTTTTTTCCTCTAATTTTCACTGTCAAGGAGCATTCCTATTCACTTCGACTTGGGATAAGTTAGGATTGGATGAGTGTGGATCCATTCAGTGTCAACACTGTAATCTTTTGTGGAAAGATTAATAGGAAGCTTGTGCGGAAAAAACATCATCTGCATGACCTCTTGGCAGGGTCTTTGTGCTAATGCAAAAAGGACAAATAAAATAAAATAAATTAAAATAAAATAACACTACATGTTTGTTCTGTTTGTGCATACATTTCTTTCTTTCTTCATTATTTTGTTTATGTGTTTCATTATGTTTTCCCAAATGTTTTTACCGAGAAAGAGCATACAAAGCATGTTAATAACTTGAGAAAAGACAAATTCTTAAGAAGACAAATAACGTTAAGCACATTATTTACATGAAACTCTTATAACCAACTTCTTGATCTCTGTCTTGGATTCCATTAAAAATAAAACAGATGGTTAAGAATCAAAGACTAGAGCAAATTAGATAGATTGGATTGAAAAACTATAAAACAAATTCTCCATCAAAGAAAATGTTGCCTCCACACTTAGGTTAAGAATCTTAAGCTTATTCCAAAAGAAAATCTATCTAACCCCCTCAACTAGCATTCCATAGTCACATCCCAATAAGTAACTGTTTCATCGGAATCTAGCTGCTCGATGAGACTGTCGGAGTTAACCATTGCCGCAGATTGCTCGACGGTCCACTGTGGAGTTGAGGAAGAATACGACGAGCATTCTGGTTGCCTGCTAACGATAGCACCGGCGGAAGCTGATTCTTCACCAACATGGCTGCTAGAGCTTAGTGTAGCTGTAGGCTCCAATATTAAGCCATCTTTAGTCTTAATTTTCTTCTTTTCATTTAGGTAGACCTTGCAAAGTAGCCAATCACCCAACTGTAGTGGCCAAAAAAAATAAAAATAAAAATAAAAGTCAGTCACCATAAATAAAAGGGCTTGTAATGTTAAAAGAGCTTCTGTTGGATTGGCTGGTTTGAGTTGAAATACTTAAGTTAAAGTTGTTTGGTTTTTTAAAAACTAGTTAAATTTTTGTCACTTTCAAGGAACAAAAATAAAAAGACAAAAATGAGTTGAAATATGTCTAACACAATTCGTATACGTACCTGCATCATGTCATCTGGTAATCTGTACTCGTACATGAGCCAGTTAGTCTTTTCTCCACGACCTTCGCCTCTGTGGTAGACTAAGCTCCTCCTATGTCCAACGATGCGATCGTCAAATTTTATGGCTATCTCTTTAGTGGAAGCCCTCCAAAATCCATTACCAACCATTCTACGTTGAAGACGTTTTCCTGTTTGATACTTGAGCACTTTTTTCACGAAGATATACATTTCATTTTCTTGTTGCAGTCCATATATTTCTACATTATCATTATTTAATGATGTTAGTTTCTTCTTTCAATCAAGTCTAGCAAATAAATAAGAAACTCTATGCTATGTTTGGTAGGATTAAAAAAGGAGGTGGAAGGACATGGGAATAGGGATAATTGGAATCACTTAGGGTCGAACAAGAAATTATTCAATCGATTGGGTGTATCACCTCATTATGTTTACGTGGTACTTCCGTTTAATAAATGATTGATGTTTAGATGATTCATCAATGTCAATTGTGTTTTAATTTTCTTATCACTATTTTTTTTCTTAATAAATTTCAACTTATTTGAGTGATTAAGAGAGTTGATACAAATCACCTAAATGTCAATCATTCAATAAACGGTTATACCATGTAAGTATGATACTGTATTATACCCAGTCCACTGAATAATTTCTCGGATCAAACGGAGGCTTCCATCACAGTCAATTTTTCTTTTTAAAATTTTTATTTTTTAAAAAATTACATTTTTCATATTTGACCCCTACTAAAAATTGATTATCCTATATAAATCTCCTAAAAGTTTTATCCTTTAGCATACCCCACCACCAAAATAATAGGCTTACTCGGTACCACCAATATTTAACTTTCCATTTTAGGATATATAGTAAATATAAAAAACCTACAGTGATTACTAATTAAAATTAATGTTTTTATCTTTGTTTTTGCAGCAAATTAAATATACGATGAATAAAATATTCGAGAATTTTTTTCACTTATTCATTTGCACGGGCATATATTACACGATATATACACACATATACAAGTGTATGCAATCTTGAAAAGCAGAGCAAGAGCATGCTCAATAAACAGAAGACCAAGAGATCAAATCCGAGAAGATATATATCGACAAGAAAGGTGGGGTGGGGGAGACCTAAATAGATAAATTTTTAAAAAAAGTAACATACGTAGGCCAAAAGAAAAAAATGTAGAACGTAACATTTTAATGCAGATGAACTTATAAAGAGAATTAAGAAACCATACAAATTAAAGACGTGAAAACTATCAAGCCAAGAAACAAAATTGAAGATTGAGTTTAAAACTACAAACATCTAAGTTGTTCAGGAGTATAATTGTAAAGATCAAGTTCTTGAAATCTGTTCGTGGGATCATAAATGGGACTATTCGTAGCTTTGTTCTTCAAATAGCAGACGACCAACTCTTCTTCCTTCGGAAGAAACCTGAAGCCTACTGGAAATTTTGGATTATTCATTGTAAATTGTAATCAAGTTAGTTTCTTTGAAAAGGGTCTTTCAATAAATTATGAGAAGAATTATTATTGAGACTCTTATTTATAATCTGACTTTGCTGGTTATTGAGACTCTTATTTATAATCTAGTTTTGCTGGTTTCCTAGTAGGATTTATGGTTTCCTTTACCCATTATGACAGAAACAAATATTGAAAATTATCTATTACGGTTTTTAAAAAATGAGCCTAATAGTCATTTGCAAAAGAAACAAATCTTTAATATTATCCACTAAATTTTTAATTAAAAAAAAAAGAGAAAAAGCTATTTGTTATGAACTACCCTTTTATTAGTTTATAATTACAATGCTGAGAGGGCACATAATCCCTCTAAATTTTTCAAAAGAATACATGAAATTATTTTCGTAGAAAAAGAATACACATAAGGGTATATATTGACTATTTTTAGAGTTGTATTAGTATTAGTAGTAGGTTTTCTTTTTTTAATTTTTTGCTTGTAATTTGTTGAATATGTTTCGGATTAGGAAATCTGAATCACAACATATCTATACTACCACATTACTATTATCTATATATACCACTTATAAGTTCTCAGTTTTATTCATAATCATAATTTCTTTATTTTCTTCGTTAATTGCTTCAATGGAGATCTCTTCTGCGAACCCTTTTCCAGTAGGCTTCAGATTTCAACCAAGTGAAGAAGAATTGGTCCTTTATTATCTCAAATACAAAGCCTTGAATTTGGATTTTTACGATCCCACCCAAAGATTCCGAGAACTTGAGCTTTACGATTATACTCCTCAACAACTCAGAGGTTTGTCATTAGAGAAATCTTTCTTTCTCTATCTTCTACGGTTTGATGGTTTCCGCGTATTTTTGGTTTGAATTCTTTCTATGTATATGTTAATCTGCATGATAATAACGCTATATCAGATAAAACGTGCCACAAGATTATCGGTGCTCTTCTTTGCCTTCATATATATATATATGTATACATGTATGTATATGCGTACATATGTATATTTTTTGGATGTATTCAAAGTGATTTTTCTCTGGCTACTACATTTCAACGATCATGATCTAGATTTTGTTCAATTATTACTAGGGCTTGCAATTCGTGCCATTATGTTATGTTATGTTTCTTAATTAACACTATTACACTAAACCTAAACCTCAATTGGCCCATTTAATATTCATGTAAAAATCTCAAACTCAAACCTAATCTATTTATTAATCTTGTCAATCTGAATTAACATGTTTAATTTAAATATAAATAAAATAATGACTTATTCAATATAATTGTAATATTTTGATATGGTTATTAATCAACATATCTTTTTTTAAAAAAGTAAAATTTACTTATAAAATTTTAAAATTCATATTATTTGTAATTTATTAACTATTAAAAGTCTTGTTTTTTATCATATATTATTAAGGAAAAAATAATATATATTGATAATTGTGTTAATTGGTGTTAATCCATGTTAGGAAGTAAACTCAAACTCGACCTATTTACTAATCATGTTAGCCTATTTTTGATCCAAATCTATTTATATAAAACCCAAATCATTAATTTTTTGTCGTGTTCATATCAACCTATTGTGTCGTGACCCAAATTACCAACCCTGATGATTACTTTCTCTTAATTTTTGCGTCTTTCATGGTCTATCTTTTTCTGTTTCCATGTACTTCTTGTTTGATTTCTCTTTTTGTTACCTTACTCAATACTATTCTCAATCACTATATGTGTATATTATGTATATGTGTGAGCGTGTACACGTGTGTGTTTATGTATTATCCAAAGTGATTACCGTTAAATATAACTATTATTAGGAGTCTTCTTTGGCTTCTACCTTTTCTAATTTGTTGAGATTTTTGTTCTTGTATTAATATAGCTCTTCGTTTTCTTTTTTTTTTTTTTTTTGGTTTAGTTATCCTTCTTCAATACTAGCCGATCTTCATATATGTAGAGTTTCTTGTTTTTATTTATTTTTTAGTTTTAATTTTTTTTGTCAAACTCATGTCTGATTAAAAGCACAAACTAACGTATATCATTCAATGTTTTTAATATGCAGAAATATACGGAACGCAAAAGGAACGCGAAATGTATTTCTTCGTCAAGAAAGTCCTCAAGTATTCAACAGGAAAACGTCTTCAACGTAGAACTGCTGGTAATGGACATTGGAGGGCTAGTACTAAAGAGATAGACATAGAATTCGATGGCCACATCGTCGGACATAGGAGGAACTTAGTCTATCACAAAGGTGAAGGCCGCGGAGAAAAGACCAACTGGCTCATGTGCGAATACCGATTGCCTGATGACATGATACAGGTACGTATACAAATCATGTAACACATATTTAAGAAAAAAGTTTGATATTCACCAATATATATGTGTATATTTTTACATTGTGGCCTTATGATTATTTTCTAGTATTTAACCTTTTGTTTGCCACTGCAGTTGGGAGAATGGCTACTTTGCAAGGTCTACCTAAATGAAAAGGAGCAACTTGAGTCTCATGTTAACTTGGTGTTAGAGCCCCCGGTGTCTAAACCTAACCCGAGCAGCAACATTGTGGGACCAACTTCCACGGTCAATAGGCTGCCGGAGCCATCGTCTTCCTTTTCGGTAGCTTCTAACACCGAGCAATTTACAGACATCCATCGGTCAAACTCGGAGAAAATTGTTATTCAGTATGACGACGCCATAACTACGGATACGCTATTTGAGCAGGCTGAATATATTTCTCCACATTAAGGTTTTGCTCAATTGAACAAAAGATGCCTTTACGTTGTTTCATCTAAGAGTCACTTTTTAAGTTTGCATATTCGTAGTTTAGGTTTTGTTAAACACCACCGATGTTTTTACCAGAGAGTTAATGTATGGTAACCCACAATTGATCCTACATACCCCTTCTTGCTCTTTTTTTAACCTAAAATTTCTAATTTCACCGATTCCATAAAGATCTATTTTTAGGGAATGCAGATTATAGACATTATCATATTGATATACTAGCCATCCAAGAGTAATAAAGTTGTTCTTTCTTTACGCAACAAATTTAATTTACTTATTTGTAGGTGTAGTATGCATTTGGTGTACGGATTTGAATTGAGTTTTTTAAGCTGTATTTGAGTTGTATCATTTGCGGTTGATACATGAGTTTGAATGATTGGAGGTATAAAGTATAAAAATTTGAATTTATATGTTTAGAAAAGAAATATCAATATATAACCTGTTTTATTTTTCATAAAATTCTATACAATTACAAAAAAAAAAATCTTATTTAAATTTGTATATACAATATTATGGACTTTAAAGTTTGAGTTTCAAAATTGTTCATGTAATTGAAACTCTAAATAGTAGATAAACTAGAAAAAATTATTGCATTTGAGTTGAATTATGGAACTGATTGTCTACTCAGTATCAACAACCTTTTAAAAAAAAAAGTGATAACTGGGAAATCGATAGTTCTCGGAACATTTTGTACAAGATATGTAAATAAATGTACATTTATAGTGAGACATGTTATAGAATATAGAGCAGATGAAAATTTTGATTAACTGAGTTTTAATCAAAATTTGACAATGAATTAATGAATATAGTTTAAATGCTAAACATTAATTCAAATTAAGATATTTTAAAATTTATAGAAAAGTATGTGGAAAATGCATATTAAGAGATCAATGACACACAAGTGAGCCACATCAATGGCCAAGATTAGCCAAACAAGCCCTTGCAAATTTCAAAAAAAATTAAAGAAAATGTGAGGGAGGAGGACAAGCACGTGAGGGCCTTAGGCTAAGTAATTCAAGTGAATTAATTCACTTGAGTTTGAGCTGTCAAAAAAATAAGTAGCCGGCAGAAAGAGAAAGAGAAAGAGAAAGAGAGAAAGAGACTGAGAAAGAGACCGAGAAAGAGAGAGAGAAGAAAGGGAAATCCAAACAAGTTCTAATTTTCTCTTCAAGCAGCAGATCGATCGAATTTTTCAGTCAAGAATCAGTAGTAAGAAGCTCTCAAGTTTCAAGCAAGGTAAACCGTCGTTTTCTCACATTTTTCTTGGGGGAAAATCTGGGGTTTTGAGAGGAAAAAGAGAATATGAGTAAATCGTGTTGAGATTTTCGTTTAAAATCGAAACATGGTTCGAGTCTAGTTGTTTTAAAACATGAATCCATGAGTTGATGGTTTAGAAAACCAAGTTTAGTGAGTTTTCGTCAAGCAAGTGCAGATTTTTCAAAAGTTGAGTCAAGAGATGTTCATAAGCAAAATGTGAAATTTTGCTTATGTAACCATGGATTTGTGATGGTAGAGATGTAGCTTATACCTTGAAACGATCTTATTGAGATCGATTTTGAGTGTAAGAAGTAGAACAAAGGTCATAAATGTGATAACCGAGAAATCTATACTCTCGGAAAATTTTGTACCAGATATGTAAATAAATGTACATTTACAGTGAGACATGTTATAGAATACAGAGCAGAGGAAAATTTTGATTAATTAAGTTTTAATCAAAATTTGACAATGAATTAATGAAAATAGTTAAAAGCTAAGCATTAATTCAAATTATGATGTTTTAAAATTTATAGAAAAGTATGTGGAAAATACATATTAAGAGATCAATGGCACACAAGTGAGCCACATTGATCAATGGCCAAAAGATTAGCCAAACAAGCCCTTGCATTTTCAAAAAAAAAAAATGAAAGAAAATGAGAGAGGGAGAGGCACATGAGGGAGAGACCTCCACCAGCCAAAGTGAATTAATTCACTTTTGCCTTAGCTGCAAAGAGAAACAGCCGGCAGAAAGAAAGAAAGAAAGAGAAAGAAAGAAAGAGAAAGAAAGAAAGAGAAGGAAAGAGAGAAAGAGAGGAAAGGGAAATCTAAAGAAAGTTCGGATTTTCTTGTTCAAGTAGCAGATTGATCAAGATTCAGTCAAGGATTAGCAGCAAGAAAATCTCAATATTCAAGCAAGGTAAACCCTCATTTTTCTCTTGCTTTTTCGGGGGGAAAATTTGGGGTTTCAAGTTAAAAAAAGAGAATGTTAGTGAATCATGTGAGGTTTTCGATTAAAATCGAAACATGGTTCGAGTCTAGATGTTTTCAAACACGAATCCGTGAGTGGATGGTTTAGCAAATCAAGTTTAGTGAGTTTTCTTTAAGAAAGCTCAAATTTTTCAAAAGTTGAGTCAAGAGGTGTAAATGAGCAAAATGTGGAATTTTGCTTATGAAATCATGGATTTGTGATAGTAGAAATGTAGTAGATACCTTGAAACAATCTTATGGAGATCGATTTCGAGTGTAAGAAGTAGAACAAAGGCCATAAAAGCCTTAGAAAATCAGAGCAGAGCTGTTCGGACCCAGAATCTTGATTCTGGTATGAACACGGGCATGTTCAGTACACGGCCCCGAACATGCCCATATGCACGACCGTGTTGCAAGAAAAAATCAGACTCGAGAGGTACACGGCCAAGAACACGGCCGTGTATCGGGCCGTGTCAAGGGGCATACGGTCAAGGGAAAGGTGTGTAGCAGACCATGTTAGACAGCAGGAAAACACGGCCAGAAACACAGCCGTGTAAGTAACTGTGTAAGAGTCCAGAGGAGTATACGGCCAGTAACACGGCCGTGTATTCACCCGTGTAAGTATACACGGTCATATTCTATGAAGTACACAGCCAGGCATGTAAGTCCAGAGAGGTACACGGCCAGAGACATGTTCGTGTAGGAGGGCGTGTCCGAAGTCAAAGAGTAAAAAAAAAAAAAAAAAGAGTCTGGAAATGTAAATTTTCATGTTTTGCCATATTTCCAGTATAAGGTGAATATTGGAAATAATCAGTGATTATTCCTTTTATAGGAGTTCAAGCCAGAGACCCTGATACAGCAGTCCCAAAGCAGCAGAGGCTTACGTTAGCCGACTTTCTGTAAGTTCAAGCATTGTCCTGACTGCAACGTGGACAAGCTTGTTATATTATGATGTTATGTATGTTGTATGATGTGTTTGTTAGACATTGATTGTCTGCATCACGATATCTATGTCAGTTCATGTCATGCATGTAGAGTTTCATGTTTCAGTACACATGTCAGACAGGTACCAGAGCACGAAAACAGGTAAGTGCACAAGGTACCCTAGTGTGTTCATAATAACTCACACCCCAGTAAATCATGTAATAGGTTCCGACTGTGGGGGCAATCAGTATGCTACCCAGTTGGAACATCAGCAAGATGGTAATTAAACCAATTATTGGCGTATCGGCCTCTCGACCCACGGGGAGGTTTTCATGTTTAGCTTCAGTTAAGACTGAGGAGGTCAACACTAAAGTACCGCTCCCAGTTGCGCTAACATGTCGGTATGACCAATCAGGAGCCCAAAACCAGAACTAAAATAACAGATAATGTCCTAAGACTAACCTTTTAGCCACGAGTATGTTTACAGAGTCCAGTTTCATGCATGAGCACAGCAGTACAGCATGTCATGTTTCATGTTTTTATGTTTGAACTTACTGAGCTCATAGCTCACTAGTTTGTTCACATGTTGCAGGTAAGAGACCTGTTCACCAGTAGTATACGGTGGACGACGGACAGGGTATGTACATGCCAGGGAGATTGGGCAAGGGATTGTGGTCACCTTAAGTATTCCGCTGTACAGTTTTGAAATGTAATTTCAAAAGGAACAAGATTTCAAGTAAAGATTATGTGATAGTGGAATCATGATTCATGTGTATGTTATTTTAATAACATGATTTCCTTATCACATTCTCGAACAGTTTATGAATATTAAGAAAAAAAAAATTTATTCCACAAATTAGCAAGCAAGTTTTCAGTTCAGCTGATTGCTGGCGACCCTAGAGGCCTGCAGACTATTGCAGTTAACTACAGAGTTGACTGTAATAGCACTGTAGAGCCTCTATAGTAGGGAGGGCCGCCACAATAAAAGCCTTAGAAAATCAGAGCAGAGTAGTTCGGACCCAGAATCTTGATTCTGATATGAACACGGGCGTGTATACGGGCATGTTCAGAACACGGCCCCGAACATGCCCACATGCACGACCGTGTTGTAAGAAAATTCAGACCCGACAGGTACACGGCCAAGAACACGGCCGTGTATCGGGCCGTGTCAAGGGGCACACGGTCATTGGAAGGGCTGTAGCAGACGATGTTAGAGAGCAGGAAAACACGGCCAGAAACACGGCCGTGTAGGTGACCGTGTAAGCTTACACAACCATGTTCCACGAAATACATGGCCAGGCACATAAGTCCAGAGAGGTACACGGCCAGAGACACGCCCGTGTAGGAGGGCGTGTTCGAAGCCAAAGAGTAAAAAAAAAAAAAAAAAAAACGAGTCTGGAAATAGAAATTTCATGTTTTGTCATGTTTCCAGTATAAGATGAATATTGAAAATAATCAGTGATTATTTCTTTTATAGGAGTTCAAGCCAGAGACCCCGATACAGCAGTCCTAGAGCAGCAGAGGCTTACGAGTATGTTTACAGAGTCCATTTTCATACATGAGTACAGCAGTACAGCATGTCATGTTTCATGTTTTTATGTTTGAACTTACTGAACTCATAGCTCACCAGTTTATTCACATGTTGCAGGTAAGAGACCTGTTCACCAGTAGTATACGGTGGACGACGGACAGGGTATGTACATGCCAGGGAGATTGGGCGAGGGATTGTGGTCACCTTAAGTATTCCGCTGTACAGTTTTGAAATGTAATTTCAAAAGGAACAAGATTTCAAGTAAAGATTATGTGATAGGGGAATCATGATTCATGTGCATGTTATTTTGTTAACATGATTTCCTTATCACATTTTCGAACAGTTTACGATATTAAGAAAAAAAATTTATTTCGCAAATTAGCAAGCAGTTTTCAAGTTCAGCATGATTGCCAGCAACCCTAGAGGCCTGCATACTATTACGGTTAACTACAGAGTTGACTGTAATAGCACTATAGGGCCTCCACAGCAGGGCGGGCTGCCATAAAAAAACTAGTTATTTCCTAGTTAGACAAAACAGAGCTCCTTGTCACTGCAAAGTTCCCAAATTAATTATTTTGGAAATTGGAAGAACAAAGCATTTGCACTTCGTTACTGATTGAGTCCCCAAATAGAAATTTTATATTCAATTAATCATTTTATTGGCACAGTCTATTAAGAAAGTTGGCAATATAATGTTCTTTGACAATCTCTTGAGAAATATAGCTAAATAAAATTATAGAAATTATCCTAACATCATTCTCCAAAAATTGCTTATATCCGAAATAAAAAATCATTTCTAAAATGTTGATTCCAAATAGGCAATTTTTGGTTTTAGAGAAAATAGTTGGATGCAGCATGCCTACTTTTCTTTTTTCATTTTTTTTTTAGTTTTTTTTTTCTAGGATGAGAATGAACTCGGTCCACTGATAATTTCTCCAATTGTTTTGGTGCTAGGATGTAACTTTAGGACGTACAAGTTGGACCATTAAACATGTTTTGAGACTATCCACGCAACAAATAAAAGTTATGTGGCTACTTTGTAAAAGGGAGTTAAGTTCAATAAATTCTAACAAAGGATATTAAGTGGAACTAATTCAATTATGAGAGAAAAATTGGGACTAATTCAAAATTCATGGGTAAAGTAAAAGTTTTTAAAGTTCTTAAGAAAAATAAGAAAGGCTATAAAGTTTAGGAAGTATGAATAAGAATAATCTATAATGAAAAAAGAAAGGGATTGGAAATGAAATCGTGGCACCTTATGTCGTTTTAAGAAGAACGAATATAGTAGAAAGGCCATAATTTTTTTTTAACGAGAAGCTATTAAAAATTTTTGAGGTAATATTTCCTTAAATAGAGATGTTGTTACAAATCTCAAAATTTTAAATTTTTTAAAGTTTTAAAGGTAGTATATCTTTAAGGGGGGAGTACACTTGTAATTTTTCTTGTAAAATTAGAACATAATAGCATATTTTAATTGTTGAGTGAGGATAAAGTTATTACTCTGTAGTAAAATAGGATGTGATTGAAATTTTTGTAAACTTCCAAGACAAAAATCTTATGGTTCATTTGGAAGGGTTTTTGAGATGTGTTTTACTTTTGGAAATAAGACGCAATTTTGAAGACGTCTGTTTGGAGGAAAAAACTATTTGGAGCAAAAAAGTGTAAAATTTTAAAATATATTCTAAAAAAATTAATACAAATCTCATTTCGTTCCGTGTGAAATTTTATGTAATTTTTTAAAGACCATAGATGTTTAGAAATGTAAACATTAAAAAATAGTTTTGAGTAAAATAAAAAATAAAAAAATTTTGAAAACCAGATGTCAGTTATTCGCAAGCTTTAGCCTTGGGTTGGTGCATGGGTTTGAATTTAAAATTTTGATTTGAGTAGAATTGAGTATAAATATGCATTTGGTCAAGCGTTTGAACTATTAGAGTTAAAAAGTGTAAAATTTTGAAACATAGCTTAAAAAAATCAATATAGAGCTTAATTCACTTGTTTCAAAATTCTATGTACATTAAAAGTATAAATATATATCATTTTGACTTGTATATATAAAGACATGTACTTTTAAAGTTTAAATTATCAAGTTATAATAATATTTAATAAAGCTGAGGTTGAATTTCTATGAAAACAAAAAACAAAAACAAAAATAAATTAAAAAAAGGGGACAAATTTCATTATTACTCATTGAACTTTGATACTCTTACAACTTTGCTCCTTGAACTCTGAAAATAGATAAAGATGCTCCTTTAACTATGAAATATCATCATCTTTACTCTTTTCATCTGTTAAATAGATGGAATACTCCATTGAACTTTAAGATTCTTACAACTTTGCTCCCGAACTTTGAAAACTAGTGTTTATATCCTTTAAACTTTAAACTAATAGTATAAACACATTTTTTAATATTTTGACCGTATAGGATATATATATATTTTTTGCTACATAAACTTTAATACATTTGAAAATTAACTCTCAGAGTCTAAAAATACTTAGTGTATTCATGAAATTTACTTTTAAAATTAAAGTCATTATAAGAGAAAAAAAAAAAAAGGAACTTGTAGATTTATATCATTCAAACTTCTAAAAATTATCTATTGTTTCATATTTTGACTATTAAGACATGAAAAACTTTGTTTTTGTTTTCTAAATTTGTAACTTTATTCCAAAATATTGAGAAACTAGTGCTTATATCTATCGAGTTTTAAACTATTAATATAAAATCACTTATATTTCGTAAATTTAAAACTAATATGACACTAGTATAATAAAAAGTTAATTTAAATTAAATTCTTTATAATTACAAAAATAACTTTAAAAATCTATCAAGGGATCTAAATGTATAAGTTCTTTTTTTTTTGTTATGGCTTTACTTTTAAAAACAAAATTTATGAACGAGTTAATTATTTTTTGGATTTGAGAAAGTTGAAGTGGTATAAACTAAGTTTTTATAAGTTTTATACGATCAAAAAATGGATAAATGTGTATTTTTGCAAACGATTTAAGGTTTGAAGGGCATTTTAGCTATCAATTAAAATTTGATGTGTTATAAATACTAGTTTTTAAGGTTCAAATGGGCAAAGTTATAAAAATATTAAAATTTAGAAAAATATTCTATCTATTTAACTAACAAAAAAAGCAAAATGATAGCATATGATAATTTGGAGAGCAATTCTATTAGTTTACAAAGTTCATGAAGCAAAATTATAAGTGTAACAAAGTTTAGAGAGTAAAAATAAAATTTAAAAAAAATTGTATTTAAATGCAATTAGCCCACCAAACCAATGCAAAACCATGATCAAAGCTTTTAATAAAATGGAGATGAAAGAATAGATTTCAAAGAATTTGTCAAAACAACGGAAGATAGTTTCTGCTAAAACGTCCCCAAAATAGTAATAATTTGGATTTGGCTTTAGTCAATCCGTATTTTATGTAAAAAAAACTTGTCACTGGTACCCATCTATAATGCCTTCTAAATTCGGGAAATTCACCCCCCCTCTTAAAAAAACTTTTTTATGTCAACAGTACTAAGTTTTGCAAAGGAGCATTCCTATTCATCCCGACCTGGGATGAGTTAGGATTGGGCGGTTATGGGTCCACTCAGTGTGAATACAATTGTGATAACTGATAAATCTATCGTTCTCGGAAAATTTTTTACAAGATATGTAAATGTATATTCATGATGAGACATGTTACAGAATATAGAGCAGATGAAAATTTTGATTAACTGGATTTTAGTCAAAATTTGACAATGAATTAATGAACATAGTGTAAAAGTTAAACATTAATTCAAATTATGATGTCTTAAATTTATTAGAAAAGTATATGGAAAATACATATTAAGAGATGTGGAAAATACATAATAAGAGATCAAGGGCTCACATGTAAGCTACCTTGATCAATGGCTAAGATTAGCCAAGAAATTGTAATTTTCTTTAAACGAAATTAAAGGAAAATATGAGAGAGAGTAGAGGGCACGTGAGAAGGGGCTTCATTTAGCAGCCAAGTGGATTAATTCACTTCTTTAGCTGCAAAGAAGTGAACGGTAGAGAGAGAGAGAGACAGAGAAAGAGAGAGAGAGCAGAATAGGAAAATCCTTTCAACAGTTTCGGATTCTCTCTTTAAGCAAGAAAATCATTCAAGTTTTCCACCCAAGATTCCACAGCAAGACATCCTCAAGTTTCAAGTAAGGTAAACCCTCTTTTTCTCATATTTTCGGATGAAAAATCTGGGTTATTTGAGGAAGAAAAAGAGAATGTGAGTTTTGAATGTTGAGATTTTCAGTTAAATCGAAACATGGTTCAAGTTTAGTTGTTTTTAAACACAAATTCGTGAGTTGATGGTTTAGAAAACCAAGTCTTAGTTGAGTTTTCTTTTCAAGAAAGTTTTGATTTTAGGTTTTGAGTCAAGAGATGTGGTGGAAGCAAAATGTGAAATTTTGCTTATGAAACCATGAATTTATGATAGTAGAAATACAGTTTATACCTTGAAATGATCTTATTGAGATCGATTTTGAGTGCAAGAAGTAGAACAAAGGCTATGAAAGCCTTAGAAAAACAGAGGTGAGAATTTCAAACTCAGAATCAGGATTCTAGGATGAACACGGGAGTGTACACGAGTGTATTCAAGGGCGTGTTCAGAACACGGCCTCAAACATGCCCACATGCACGACCGTGTTTTGAGAGTATTTGAGACCCGAGAGGTACACAGCCAAGAACACGACCGTGTATCGAGCTGTGTAAAATGGCGCACGGTTGTGGGAAGAGCATGTAATAGACCATGTTCGACAGCAAGAAAACACGGCCAGAAACACGGCCGTGTAGCCACCCGTGTAAACATACATGAGTTACACGGCCATATTGCATGAATTACATGGCCATGCAAGTAAGTCCAAAGGATTACACGGCCACAAACACGCCCGTGTAGGAGGATGTGTTCGAAGCTCCAAAAAAAAAAAGAGACTGGAAACATGATTTTTCATATTTTGCCATGTTTCAAGTATG
Source organism: Antiaris toxicaria (assembly GCA_035233585.1). Classification (NCBI taxonomy): domain Eukaryota; kingdom Viridiplantae; phylum Streptophyta; class Magnoliopsida; order Rosales; family Moraceae; genus Antiaris; species Antiaris toxicaria. The sequence goes on from CP141155.1 coordinate 10,103,965, forward strand.
AGATAAACATTGGAAATAATCAGCGATTATTTCTTTTATAGGAGTTCAAGCCAGACACCCCGAGATAGCAGTCCCAGATCAGCAGAGGCTCACGTTAGCAGATTTTCTGTAAGTTTAAGTATTGTCTTGGCTGCAACATGGACAATTTTGTTATGCTTTATGATGTTATGTATGTTGTTTGGTGTGTATGTCAAACATTTACCATCTGCATCATAATACACATGTCAAGTTCATGTCATGCATGTAGAATTTCATGTTTCAAGTAGACATTTCATGTACACATGATAGACAAGTATTAAGCCCACGAAAACATGTAGGTGCACAAGACACTATAGTGAGGTTAATAAAACTCACACCCTAAGTAAAGCATGTAATAGATTCCTACTGTGGGGCAATCAGTATGCTACACTTCAGAAAAGATGGTAATTAAACCAGTTATTGGCGTACCGGCCTCTCAACCCACGGGGAAATTTTCATGTTCAGTTTCAGTTAAGGCTGCGGAAGTCAGCACTAAAGTACCGCTCCCAGTCATGCACGTCTTACGGTACGACCAATCAGGGACCCAAAATCAGAACCTAATTTCAGATAATGTCCTAAGACTTACATACAGTCATGAACATGTTTTTCAGAGTTAAGCTTCATGCATAAGCATAGTATTACATGTTATGAATTCATGTTTTTATGTTTGAACTTGCTGAGTCGATAACTCACTAGTTTGTTCACATGTTACAGGTAAGAGACCTGTTCACCAGTAGTACAAGGTGGACGACGGACAGGGTATGTACATGCCAGGGGAATTAGGCGAGGGACGATGGTCCTACCATGAGTTTTCCGCTGTACAGTTTTGAAAATTTAAACATGTGATTTCAAGAATATGATTTTAAGTCAAGACTATGTGATAGGGGAATCATGATTCATGTATATGTTATTTTGTTAACATGATTTCCTTATCACATTTTCAAACAAGACATGTATATGTTTGCAAGTTATGTATTAAGAAAAGAAAAAAAAATTATTCCGTAAAAATTTACAAGTAGTTTTCAAGTAAGCATGATGCCGGCGACGCTAGAGGCCTATATACTATTGCGGTTAACTACAGAGTTGATTGTAATAGCACTGTAACACCTCTACAGCAAGGGCGGGCCGCCACAGCAATGATCTTCTACGGAAAGATTACCAGGAAGCTTGTGTGGAATAAACATCATCTGGATCACCTCTTGGCGGGGTCTTTGTGCTACTTGTTCAATGCAAAAAGGACAAATAAAATAAATTAAATTAAAATAAAATAACACTACGTATTTGTTCTGTTTGTGCATGCATTTCTTTCTTTCTTTATTATTATTTTTTAAGTGTTTCATTATGTTTTCCCAAATGTTTTTACTGAGAAAGCATACAAGGCATGTTAATAACTTGACAAAAGACAAATTCTTAAGAAGACAAATAACGTTAAGCACATTATTTACATGAAACTCTTATAACCAACTTCCTGATCTCTGTCTTGGATTCCATTAAAAATAAAATAGATGGTTAAGAATCAAAGACTAGAGCAAATTAGATAGATTGGATTAAAAAAACTATAAAACAAATTCTCCACCAAAGAAAATGTTGCCTACACACTTAGGCTAAGAATCTTAAGCTTATTCCAAAAGAAAATCTATCCAGCCCACTCAACTAGCATTCCATAGTCACATCCCAATAAGTAACTGTTTCATCGGAATCTAGCTGCTCAATGAGACTGCCAGAGTTAACCATTGCCACAGATTGCTCCACGGTCCACTGTGGAGTTGAGGAAGAATACGACGAGCATTCTGGTTGCCTACTAATGATAGCACTGGCGGAAGCTAATTCTTCACCAACAAGGCCGCTAGAGCTTAGTGTAGCTGTAGGCTCCAATATTAAGCCATCTTTAGTCTTAATTTTCTTCTTTTCATTTAGGTAGACCTTGCAAAGTAGCCAATCACCCAACTGCAGTGGCAAAAAAATTAAAAATGAAAGTTAGTCACCATAAATAAAAGGGCTTGTAATGTTAAAAGAGCTTCTGTTGGATTGGCTGGTTTGAGTTGAATACTTGAGTTATAGTTGTTTGGTTTTTTAAAAACTTGTTAAATTTTTACCGGACATTTTGAGGAAAAAAAAAATTAAAGAACAAAAATGAGTTGAAATATGTCTAACACTATTCGTATAAGTACCCGCATCATGTCATCCGGTAATCTGTATTCGTACATAAGCCAATTAGTCTTTTCTCCACGGCCTCCGCCTCGGTGGTAGACTAAGCTCCTCCTATGTCCAACAATGCGATCGTCAAATTTTATGGCTATCTATTTAGTAGAAGCCCTCCAAAATCCATTACCAACCGTTCTACGTTGAAGACGCTTTCCTGTTTGATACTTGAGCACTTTTTTCACGAAGATATACATTTCATTTTCTTGTTGCACTCCATATATTTCGGCATTATCATTATTTAATGATGTTAGTTTCTTCTTTCAATTAAGTCTAGCAAATAAATAAGAAACTTTATGCTATGTTTGGTAGGATTAAAAAAGGGGGAGGAAGGACATGGGAATAGGGATAATTGGAATCACTTAGGGTCGAACAAGAAATTATTCAATCGATTAGGTGTATCACTTCATCATGCTTATGTGGTACACCCCCTTAATAAATGATTGATGTTTAGATGATTTATTAATGTCAGTTGTGTTTTAAATTTCTTATCACTGTTTTCTTTTCTAACAAATTTCAATTTATTTGGGTGATTAAGGTAGTTGATACAAATCGTCTAAAAGTCAATCATTCACTAAACAGTTATACCATGTAAGCATGATAATGTAATACACCTGATTCATTAAATAATTTCTCGGATCAAACGGGCTTCCATCAGTCAACTTTTCTTTTTAAAATTTTTATTTTTAAAATATTTACATTTTTCATATTTGACCCCCACTAAAATTTGATTATCCTATATAAATCCCCTAAAAGTTTAATCATTTAGCATACCCCACCACCAAAATAACAGGCTTACTCGGTACCACCAATATTTAGCTTTCCATTTTAGGATATATGGTAAATATAAAAAACCCACAGTGATTACTAATTAAAATTAATGTTTTTATCTTTGTTTTTGTAGCAAATTAAATATACGTTGAATAAAATATTCGAGAAATTTTTTTTTTCACTTATTCATTTCCACGGGCATATATTACACGATATATACACACATATACATGTGTATGCAATCTTGAAATGCAGAGCAAGAGCATGCTCAATAAACAGAAGACCTAGAAACCAAATCCGAGAAGATATGTATCGACAAGAAAGGTGGGGTGGGGGAGACCTAAATAAATAAAATTAAAAAAAAAAAGTAACGTACGTAGGCCAAAAAAAAATGTAGAACGTAACATTTTCATGCAGATGAACATATAAAGAGAATTAAGAAACCATACCAATTAAAGACGTGAAAACTATCAAGCCAAGAAACAAAATTGAAGATTGAGTTTAAAACTACAAACCTCTAAGTTGTTCAGGAGTATAATTGTAAAGATCAAGTTCTTTAAATCTGTTCGTGGGATCATAAATGGGACTATTCGTAGCTTTGTTCTTCAAATAGCAAACGACCAACTCTTCTTCCTTTGGAAGAAACCTGAAGCCTACTGGAAATTTTGGATTATTCATTGTAAATTGTAATCAAGTTAGTTTCTTTGAAAAGGGTCTTTCAATAAATTATGAGAGGAATTATTATTGAGACTCTTATTTATAATCTGGCTTTGCTGGTTATCGAGACTCTTATTTATAATCTAACTTTACTTGTTTCCTAGTAAGATTCATGGTTTCCTTTACCCATTATGATAGAAACAAATATTGAAAATTATCTATTACGGTTTTTAAAAAATGAGCCTAATAGTCATTTGTAAAAGAAACAAATCTTTAATATTATCTGCTACATTTTTTATTTAAAAAAAAAAAAGAGAAAAAGCTATTTGTTATGAACTACCCTTTTAGTAGTCCATATTTACAATGCTGAGAGGGCACATGCATCCCTCAAAATTTTCAAAAGAATACATGAAATTATTTTCGTAGAAAAAGAATATATATAAGGGTATATATTGACTATTTTTAGAGTTGTATTAGTATTAGTAGTAGGTTTTCCTTTTTCAATTTTTTGCTTGTAATTTGTTGAATATGTTTAGGATTAGGAAATCTCAATCACAACATATCTATACTACCATATTACTATTATCTATAAATACCACTTATAAGTTCTCAGTTTTATTCATAATCATAATTTCTTTATTTTCTTCGTCAATTGCTTTAATGGAGATCTCTTCTACGAACCCTTTTCCAGTAGGCTTCAGATTTCAACCAAGTGAAGAAGAATTGGTCCTTTATTATCTCAAATACAAAGCCTTGAATTTGGATTTTTACGATCCCACCCAAAGATTACGAGAACTTGAGCTTTACAATTATACTCCTCAACAACTCAGAGGTTTGTCATTAGAGAAACTTAATCTTTCTTTCTCTATCTTCTACGGTTTGATGGTTTCCACGTATTTTTGGTTTGAATTCTTTCTCTTTATATGTTAATCTGCATGATAATAACGCTATATCATATAAAACGTGCCACAAGATTATCGGTGCTCTTCTTTGCCTTCATATATATATATATATGTATACATGTATGCATATGTGTACATATGTATATTTTTTGGATGTATTCAAAGTGATTTTTCTCCGGCTACTACATTTCGATGATCATGATCTAGAATTTGTTCAATTATTTGTGATGATTACTAGGGCTTGCAATTTGTGCCATTTTGTCATATTATGTTTTTTAATTAACACTATTACACTAAATCTAAACTTCAATCGACCCATTTAATATTTATGTTAAAATCTCAAATTCAAATCTAATCTATTTATTAATCATATCAATCCGAATTAACATGTTTAATTTAAATATAAATAAAATAATAACTTATTTAATATGATTATAATGTTTTAATATATTAATTAATCAACATATCTTTTTTTTAAAATAAAAAACAAGTGAAATTTACTTATAAAATTTTAAAATTCATATTATTTGTACTTTATTAACTATTAAAAGTCTTGTTTTATATCATATACTATTAAGTAAAAAATAATATATATTGATAATTGTGTTAATTTGTGTCAATTCATGTTAGGAAGTAAAACTAAACTTGACCTAATTACTAATCGTGTTAACCCGTTTTTGACTCAAATCCATTTATAGAAACCCAAACCGTTAATTTTTTGTCATGTTTGTATCAATCTCTTATGTCGTGACCCAAATTATCAACCCCGATAATTACTTTCTCTTAAATTTTGCGTCTTTCATGATCTATCGTTTTCTATTTCCATGTACTTCTTGTTTGATTTCTCTTTTTGTTACCTTAGTCAATACTATTCTCAATCACTATATGTGTATATTACGTATATGTGTGAGCGTGTACACGTGTGTGTGTTTATGTATTATCCAAAGTGATTACCATTGAATATAAATATTATTAGGAGTCTTCTTTGGCTTCTACCTTCTCTAATTTGTTGATCATCTAGATCTTTTTTTTCCTCAATTAATCATCTAGATTTTTGTTCTTGTATTTATATAGCTCTTCGTTTTCATTTTTTTTTTTTTTGGTTTGGTTATCCTTCTTCTAGACTAGCCGATCTTCTTATACGTAGAGTTTCTTGTTTTTATTTTATTTTTTAGTTTTAATTTTTATGTCAAACTCATGTTTGATTAAAAGCACAAACTAACGTATATCATTCAATGTTGCAGAAATATACGGAACGCAAAAGGAACGCGAAATGTATTTCTTCGTCAAGAAAGTTCTCAAGTATTCAACAGGAAAACGTCTTCAACGTAGAACTGCTGGTAATGGACATTGGAGGGCTAGTACTAAAGAGATAGACATAGAATTCGACAGCCACATCGTCGGACATAGGAGGAACTTAGTCTATCACAAAGGCGAAGGCCACGGAGAAAAGACCAACTGGCTCATGTGCGAATACAGATTGCCAGATGACATGATACAGGTACGTATACAAATCATGTAACACATATTTAAGAATAAAGTTTGATATTCACCAATATATATATATATGTATTTTTACATTGCGGCCTTATGATTATTTTCTAGTGTTTAACTTTTTGTTTGCCACTGCAGTTGGGAGAATGGCTACTTTGCAATGTCTACCTAAATGAAAAGGAACAACTTTAGTCTCATGTTAACTTGGTGTTAGAGCCTCCGGTGTCTGAACCTAACCCGAGCAGCAACATTGTGGAACCAACTTCCACGGTCAGTAGGCCGCCGGAGCCATCATCTTCCTTTTCGGTAGCTTCTAACACCGAGCAATTTACAGTCGTCCATCAGCCAAACTCGGAGAAAATTTTTATTCAGTATGACGACGCATTAACTACGGATATGCTATTTGGGCAGGCTGAATATATTTCTCCACATTAGGGTTTTGCTCAATTGAACAAAAGATGCCTTTATGTTGTTTCATCTAAGAGTCACTTTTTAAGTTTGCATATTCGTAGTTTAGATTTTGTTAAACACCACCCATGTATTTACCAGAGAGTTAATGTATGGTAACCCACAATTGATCCTACATACCCTTTCTTGCTCTTTCTTTAACCTAAAATTTCTATTTTCACCGATTCCATAAAGATTTATTTTTAGGGAATGCAGATTATAGACATTATCATATTGATATTCAAGCCATCCAAGAGTAATAAGGTTGTCCTTTCCTTAGGCAACAAATTTAATTTACTTATTTATAGGTGTAGTATGCATTTGGTGCATGAATTTAAATTGAGTTTTTTAGGCTACAGTTGAGCTATATTATTTGCGGTTGATACATGGGTTTGAATGGTTAAATAGTTGAAGTTATAAAGCATAAAAACTTGAAATTATGTATTTGAATTTATGAGTTTCAATATTGTTCATGTAATTGAAACTCTAAATAATGAATAAACTGAAAAAAAAAATTGCATTTGGGTTGAATTGTGGAACCAATTGTCTACCTGGTATCAACAACCTTCAAAAAAAGAAAAAACGTTATTTCCCAGTTTGATAAAACAGAGTTCCTTGTCACTACAGAGTTTCCAAATTAATTATTTTGGAATTTGGAAGAACAAAGCATTTGTACTTCGTTACTGAATGATTCCCCAAATAGAAATTTTAGATTCAATTAATCATTTTATTGGCACAGTCTATTAAGAAAGTTGGCAATATAATGTTCTTTGGCAATCTCTTGAGAAATATAGCTAAATACAATTATAGAAATTATCCTAACATCATTTTCCAAAAATTGCTTATATTTGAAATAAAAAATCATTTCTAAAATGTTGATTCCAAATAGGCAATTTTTGGTTTTAGCGAGAAAATAGTTGGATGCAGCATGCCTACTTTTCATTTTTCATTTTTTTTTTTAGTTTTTTTTTTCTAGGATGAGAATGAACTCGGTCCACTGATAATTTCTCCAATTGTTTTGGTGCTAGGATGTAACTTTAGGACGTACAAGTTGGACCATTAAACATGTTCTGAGACTATCCACGCAACAAATAAAAGTTATGTGGCTACTTTGTAAAGGGGAGTTAAGTGCAATAAATTCTAAAAAAGGATATTAAGTGGAACTAATTCAATTATGAGAGAAAAAATGGGACTAATTCAAAATTCATGGATAAAGTAAAAGTTTTAAAAGTTCATAAGAAAAATAAGAAAGGCTATAAAGTTTAGGAAGCACGAATAAGAATAATCTATAATTAATAAAAGAAGGGGATTGGAAATGAAATCGTGACACCTTATGTAGTTTCAAGAAGAACAAATATAGTAGAAAGGCCATAATTTTTTTTTTTTTGAATGAGATGCTATTAAAAATTTTTGAGGTAATATTTACTTAAATAGAGATGTTGTTACAAATCTCAAATTTTTAAATTTTTTAAAGTTTTAAAAGTTGTATATCTTTAAGGGGGGAGTACACTTGTAATTTTTCTTGTAAAATTAAATCATAATGGCATATTTTTATTCTTGAGTGAGGATAAAGTTATTACTCTGTAGTAAAATAGGGATGTAATTGAAATTTTTGTAAACTTCCAAGTCAAAAATCTTATGGTTCATTTGGAAGGGTTTTTGAGATGTGCTTTACTTTTGGAAATAAGATGTAGTTTTGAAGATGTCTGTTTGGAGGAAAAAACTGTTTAGAGCAAAAAAGTATAAAATTTTAAAATATATTCTAAAAAAATTAATACAAATCTCATTTTGTTTCGTGTGAAATTTTATATAATTTTTTAAAGACCATAGATGTTTAGAAATGTAAACAATAAAAAATAGTTTTGAGTAAAATAAAAAATTAAAAAAAATTGAAAACCAGATGTTAGTTATTCGCAAGCTTTAGCCTTGGGTTGGTGTATGGGTTTGAATTGAATATTTTGATTTGAGTAGAATTGAGTTTAAATATGCATTTGGTCAAGCATTTGAGTTATTAGAATTAAAATGTGTAAAATTTTGAAATATAGTTTGAAAAAATCAATATGGAGCTTAATTCACTTGTTTCAAAATTCTATGTATTTTAAAAACATAAATATATATCATTTGGACTTGTATATATGAAGTTATGTTTTTTTAAAGTTTAAATTATAAAGTTATAATAATATTTAATAAAGCTGAGGTTGACTTTCTAGGAAAACAAAAAACAAAAACAAAAATAAATTAAAAAAAGGGGACAAATTTCATCATTACTCATTGAACTTTGATACTCTTACAACTTTGCTACTTGAACTCTGAAAATAAATAAAGATGCTCCTTTAATTATGAAATGCCATCATCTTTACTCTTTTCATCTGTTAAATAAATGGAATACTCCATTAAACTTTAAGATTCTTATAACTTTGCTTCCGAACTTTGAAAACTAGTATTTATATCTCTCAAACTTTAAACTAATAGTATAAACACATTTTTTAATATTTTGACCATATAGGATATAATTTTTTTTTGCTACATAAACTTTAGTATGTTTGAAAATTAACTCTCAAAGTCTAAAAATACTTAGTGTATTCATAAAATTTACTCTTAAAATTAAAGTCACTATAAGAAAAAAAAAAAAAAAAGGAGCTTGTAGATTTATATAACTTCAAACTGTTAGCTAAAAATTATCTATTGTTTCATATTTTGACTATTAAGACTTGAAAAAACTTTGTTTTTGTTCTCTAAATTTGTAACTTTATTCCAAAATATTGAGAAACTAGTGCTCATACCTATCGAGTTTTAAACTATTATTATAAAATCACTTATATTTTGTAAATTTAAAACTAATATAACACCAGTATAATAAAAAGTTAATTTAAATTAAATTCTTTATAATTACAAAAATAACTTTAAAAATCTATTAAGGGATCTAAATGTACAAGTTCTTTTTTTTTTTTTTTTTGCAATGGCTTTACTTTTAAAAACAAATTTTATGAACACATTAATTATTTTTTGGATTTGAGAAAGTTGAAGTGGTAAAAACTAAGTTTTTATAAGTTTTATATGGTCAAAAAATGGATAAATGTGTATTTTTGCAAACGATTTAAGGTTTAAAGGGCATTTTAGCTATTAATTAAAATTTGATGGGTTATAAACACTAGTTTTTAAGGTTCAGATGAGCAAAGTGTAAAATTTATATAACAAAAAATGCAAAATGATAACATTTGATAATTCGGAGAGCAATTCTATAAGTTTACAAAGTTCATGAAGCAAAATTATAAGTGTAACAAAGTTTAGAGAGTAAAAATAAAATTTAAAAAAAATGTATTTAAATACAATTAGCCCACCAAACCAATGCAAAACCATGATCAAAGCTTTTAATAAAATGGAGATGAAAGAATAGATTTCAAAGAATTTGTCAAAACAATGGAAGATAGTTTCTGCTAAAACGTCCCCAAAATAGTAATAATTTGGATTTGACTTTGGTAAATCCTGTATTTTATGTAAAAAAAACTTGTCACTTCTACCCATCTATAATGCCTTCTAAATTCGGGAAAATTTCCCCCCCACTTTTTATGTCAACAGTACTATGTTTTGCAAAGGAGCATTCTTATTCATCCCAACCTGGGATGAGTTAGGATTGGGTGGGTATAGGTCCACTCAGTGTGAATGCAATGATCTCTTGCGGAAAAATTACCAGGAAGCTTGTGTGGAAAAAACATCATCTGGATGACCTCTTGGCGGGGTCTTTATGCTACTTGTTCAATGCAAAAAGGACAAATAAAATAAAATAAAATAAAATAAATTAAATAACACAACGTATTTGTTCTGTTTGAGCATACACTTCTTTCTTTCTTTATTATTATTTTTTAAGTGTTTCATTATGTTTTCCCAAATGTTTTACTAAGAAAGAGCATACAAGGCATGTTAATAACCTGAGAAAAGACAAATTCTTAAGAAGACAAATAACATTAAGCACATTATTTACATAAAACTCTTATAACCAACTTCCTGATCTCTGTCTTGGATTCCATTAAAAATAAAACACATGGTTAAGAATCAAAGACTAGAGCAAATTAGATAGATTGGATTGGAAAAACCATAAAACAAATTCTCCACCAAAGAAAATGTTGCCTACACACTTAGACTAAGAATCTTAAGCTTATTCTAAATGAAAATCTATCCAACCCCCTCAACTAGCATTCCATAGTCACATCCCAATAAGTAACTGTTTCATCAGAATCTAGCTGCTCGATGAGACTGCCGGAGTTAACCATTGCCGCAGATTGCTCCACAGTCCACTGTAGAGTTGAAGAAGAATACGACGAGCATTCTGGTTGCCTGCAAACGATAGCACTGGCGGAAGCTGACTCTTCACCAACATGGCCGCTAGAGCTTAGTGTAGCTGTAGGCTCCAATATTACGCCATGTTTAGTCTTAATTTTCTTCTTTTCATTTAGGTAGACCTTGCAAAGTAGCCAATCACCCAACTGCAGTGGCAAAAAAATAAAAATAAAAATAAAAGTCAGTCACCATAAATAAAAGGGCTTGTAATGTTAAAAGAGCTTCTATTGTATTAGCTGGTTTGAGTTGAAATACTTGAGTTAAATTGTTTGATTTTTTAAAAGCTAGTTAAATTTTTGTCGACTTTTAAGGATAAATAAATAAAAAGACAAAAATGAGTTGAAATATGTCTAACACTATTAGTATACGTACCTGCATCATGTCATCTGGTAATCTGTATTCGTACATGAGCCAGTTAGTCTTTTCTCCACGGCCTTCACCTCTGTGGTAGACTAAGCTCCTCCTATGTCCAACAATGCGATCGTCAAATTTTATGGCTATCTCTTTAGTAGAAGCCCTCCAAAATCCATTACCAACCGTTCTACGTTGAAGACGTTTTCCTGTTTGATACTTGAGCACTTTTTTCACGAAGATATACATTTCATTTTCTTGTTGCACTCCATATATTTCTGCATTATCATTATTTAATGATGTTAGTTTCTTCTTACAATTAAGTTTGGCCGGCAAATAAATAAGAAACTTTCTGCTATGTTTCGTAGGATTAAAAAAAACGGAGGAAGGACATGGGAATAGGGATAATCGGAATCACTTACGGTCAAACAAGAAATTATTCAATCGATTGGGTGTATCATTTCATCATGCTTACATGTTATATCCGTTTAATAAATGATTGATATTTAAATGATTCATTAATGTCAATTGTGTTTTTTCTTATTACTATTTTCTTTCCTAATAAATTTCAACTTATTTGAGTGATTAAGATAGTTGATACAAATTACTTAAATGTCAGTCTTTCACTGAACATTTATAACGTGTAAGTATGATAATATACTACAACAGATCCACTGAATAATTTCTCGAATTAAACAAAGGCTTCCCTCACAGTCAACTTTTCTTTTAAAAATTTTTATTTTTAAAAAATTTACATTTTTCATATTTGACCCCCACTAAAAATTGATTATCCTATATAAATCTTCTAAAAGTTTTATCCTTTAGCATACCCTACCACCAAAATAATAGGCTCGGTACCACCAATATTTAACTTTCCATTTTAGGAAATATAATAAATATTAAAAACCCACAGTGATTACTAATTAAAATTAATGTTTTTATCTTTGTTTTTGCAGCAAATTAAATATACGTTGAATAAAATATTCGAGAAATTTTTTTTTTTTTCACTTATTCATTTACACGGGCATATATTACACGATATATACACACAAATACATGTGTATGCAATCTTGAAAAGCAGAGCAAGAGCATGCTCAATAAACAGAAGACCAAGAAATCAAATCCGAGAAGATATGTATCGACAAGAAAGGTGGGGTGGGGGAGACCTAAATAAATAAAAAAAAAAAAAAAGAAAGTAACGCACGTAGGCCAAAAAAAAAAAGTAGAATGTAACAATTTCATGCAGATGAATATATAAAGAGAATTAAGAAACCATACCAATTAAAGACGTGAAAACTATCAAGCCAAGAAACAAAATTGAAGATTGAGTTTAAAACTACAAACCTCTAAGTTGTTCAGGAGTATAATTGTAAAGATCAAGTTCTTGAAATCTGTTCGTGGGATCATAAATGGCACTATTCGTAGCTTTGTTCTTCAAATAGCAAACGACCAACTCTTCTTCCTTTGGAAGAAACCTGAAGCCTACTGGAAATTTTGGATTATTCATTGTAAATTGTAATCAAGTTAGTTTCTTTGAAAAGGGTCTTTCAATAAATTATGAGAGGAATTATTATTGACTCTTATTTATAATCTGGCTTTGCTGGTTATTGAGACTCTTATTTATAATCTAGCTTTGCTCGTTTCCTAGTAGGATTCATGGTTTCCTTTACCCATTATGACAGAAACAAATATTGAAAATTATCTATTACAGTTTTTAAAAAATGAGCCTAATAGTCATTTGTAAAAGAAACAAATCTTTAATATTATCTACTACATTTTTAATTTAAAAAGAGAAAAAAGAGAAAAAGCTATTTGTTATGAACTACCCTTTTATTAGTTTATAATCACAAGGCTGAGAGGGCACATGCATCCCTCTATATTTTTCAAAAGAATACATGAAATTATTTTTGTAGAAAAAGAATACATATAAGGGTATATACTGACTATTTTTAGAGTTGTATTAGTATTAGTAGTAGGTTTTCTTTTTTTAACTTTCTGCTTGTAATTTGTTGAATATGTTTCGGATTAGGATATCTCAATCACAACATATCTATACTACTACATTACTATTATCTATAAATACCACTTATAAGTTCTCAGTTTTATTCATTATCATAATTTCTTTATTTTCTTCGTCAATTGCTTCAATGGAGATCTCTTCTGCGAACCCTTTTCCAGTAGGCTTCAGATTTCAACCAAGTGAAGAAGAATTGGTCCTTTATTATCTCAAATACAAAGCCTTGAATTTGGATTTTTACGATCCCACCCAAAGATTTCGAGAACTTGAGCTTTACAATTATACTCCTCAACAACTCAGAGGTTTGTCATTTGAGAAAATTAGTCTTTCTTTCTCTATCTTCTACGGTTTGATGGTTTCCACGTATTTTTGGTTTGAATTCTTTCTCTTTATATGTTAATCTGCATGATAATAACGCTATATCATATAAAACGTGCCACAAGATTATCGGTGCTCTTCTTTGCCTTCATATATATATATATGTATACATGTATGTATATGCGGGCATATGTATATTTTTTGGATGTATTCAAAGTGATTTTTCTCTGGCTACTACATTTCGATGATCATGATCCAGATTTTGTTCAATTATTACTAGGGCTTGCAATTTATAGCATTATGTCATGTTATATTTATTAATTGATACTATTATAACAAATCTAAACCTCGATCAGCCCATTTAATATTCATATCAAAATCTCAAACTCAAACCTAATTTATTTATTAATCGGATCAACCTGAATTAATATGTTTAATTTTAATATAAATAAAATAATAACTTATTTAATATGATTGTAATATTTTGATACATTTATTAATCAACATATATATATTTTTATATAAAAAACAAATGAAATTTACTTATAAAATTTTAAAATTCATATTATTTATATTTTATTAACTATTAAAAGTCTTGTTTTATATCATATACTATTAAGTAAAAAATAATATATATTGATAATTATGTTAATTCGTATCAATCCATGTTAGGAAGTAAACCCTAACTTAACCTATTTACTAATCGTGTTAATCCATTTTTGACCCAAATCCATTTATAGAAAACCCAAACCATTAATTTTTTGTTATGTTCATATCAACCTATTGAGTTGTGACCCAAATTACCAACCCTGATGATTACTTTCTCTTAATTTTTGCGTCTTTCATGGTCTATCTTTTTCTATTTCCATGTACTTCTTGTTTGATTTCTCCTTTTGTTACCTTACTCAATACTATTCTTAATCACTATATGTTTATATTATGTATATGTGTGAACGTATACACGTGTGTGTGTTTATGTATTATCCAAAGTCATTACCATTGAATATAAATATTATTAGGAGTCTTCGTTGGCTTCTACCTTCTCTAATTTGTTGAGATTTTTGTTCTTGTATTAACATAGCTCTTCGTTTTCTTTTTTTTTTGGTTTGGTTATCCTTCTTCAAGACTTGCCGATCTTCGTATATGTAGAGTTTCTTGTTTTTATTTTTTTTTAAGTTTTAATTTTTTTGTCAAACTCATGTCTGATTAAAAGCACAAACTAACGTATATCATTCAATGTTGCAGAAATATACGGAACGCAAAAGGAACGCGAAATGTATTTCTTCGTCAAGAAAGTTCTCAAGTATTCAACCGGAAAACGTCTTCAACGTAGAACTGCTGGTAATGGACATTGGAGAGCTAGTACTAAAGAGATAGACATAGAATTCGACGGCTACATCGTCGGACATAGGAGGAACTTAGTCTATCACAAAGGCGAAGGCCACGGAGAAAAGACCAACTGGCTCATGTGCGAATACAGATTGCCTGATGACATGATACAGGTACGTATACAAATCATGTAACACATATTTAAGAATAAAGTTTGATATTCACCAATATATATATATATACATGTGTGTGTGTATTTTTACATTGTGGCCTTATGATTATTTTCTAGTATTTAACTTTTTGTTTGCCACTGCAGTTGGGAGAATGGCTACTTTGCAAGGTCTACCTAAATGAAAAGGAGCAACTTGAGTCTCATGTTAACTTGGTGTTAGAGCCTCCGGTGTCTAAACCTAACCCGAGCAGCAACATTGTGGAACCAACTTCCACGGTCAGTAGGCCGCCGGAGCCATCATCTTCCTTTTCGGTAGCTTCTAACACCGAGCAATTTACAGACGTCCATCGGCCAAACTCGGAGAAAATTGTTATTCAGTACGACGACGCATTAACTACGGATATGCTATTTGAGCAGGCTGAATATATTTCTCCATATTAGGGTTTTGCTCAATTGAACAAAAGATGCCTTTTTGTTGTTTCATCTAAGAGTCACTTTTTAAGTTTGCATATTCGTAGTTTAGATTTTGTTAAACACCACCCATGTATTTACCAGAGAGTTAATATATGGTAACCCAGAATTGATCCTACATACCCTTTCTTGCTCTCTTTTTAACCTAAAATTTCTACTTTCACCGATTCCATAAAGATTTATTTTTAGGGAATGCAGATTATAGACTTTATCATATTGATATACTAGCCATCCAAGAGTAATAAGGTTGTCCTTTCTTTAGGCAACAAATTTAATTTACTTATTCATAGGTGTAGTATGCATTTGGTGCATGAATTTAAATTGAGTTTTTTAGGCTGCATTTGAACTGTATTATTTGTGGTTGATACATATGTTTGAATAGTTGAATAGTTGAAGTTATAAAGTATAAAAACTTGAAATTATGTGTTCAAAATTATGAGTTTCAATACTGTTCATGTGATTGATACTCTAAATATTGAATAAACTAAAAAAAAAAATTGCATTTGGGTTGAATTGTGGAACCAATTGTCTACCTGGTATCAACAACCTTCAAATAAAAAAAAAAAAAAAACGTTATTTCCCAGTTTGATAAAACAGAGTTCCTTGTCACTACAGAGTTTCCAAATTAATTATTTTGGAATTTGGAAGAACAAAGCATTTGTACTTCGTTACTGAATGATTCCCTAAATAGAAATTTAGGAGTATTCAATTAATCATTATATTGGCATAGTCTATTAAGAAAGTTTGGCAATATAATGTTCTTTGACAATCTCTTGAGAAATATAGCTAAATACATGCACAATTATAGAAATTATCCTAACATCATTCTCCAAAAATTGCTTATATTCGAAATAAAAAATCATTTCTAAAATGTTGATTCCAAATAGGCAATTTTTGGTTTTAGCGAGAAAATATTTGGATGCAGCATACCTATTTTTCTTTTTTCCTTTTTTTTTTTTTTTAGTTTTCTTTTCAAGGATGAGAATGAACTCGGTCCACTGATAATTTCTCCTACTGTTTTGGTGCTAGGATGTAACTTTAGGACGTACAAGTTGGACCATTAAGCATGTTCTGAGACTATCCACGCAACAAATAAAAGTTATGTGGCTACTTTGTAAAAGGGAGTTAAGTGCAATAAATTCTAACAAAGGATATTAAGTGGAACTAATTCAATTATGAGGGAAAAAATGGGACTAATTCAAAATTCATGAGTAAAGTAAAAGTTTATAAAGTTCATGAGAAAAACAAGAAAGACTATAGAGTTTAAGAAGTATGAATAAGAATAATCTATAATTAAAAAAAAAAGGATTGGAAATGAAATCGTGACTCTTTATGTAGTTTCAAGACAAACGAATATAGTAGAAAGGCCATAATTTTTTTTTTAATGAGATGCTATTAAAAATTTTTGAGGTAATATTTCCTTAAATAGAGATGTTGTTACAAATCTCAAATATTTAAATTTTTTAAAGTTTTAAAGGTAGTATATCTTTAAGAGGGGAGTACACTTGTAATTTTTCTTGTAAAATTAGAACATAATGGCATATTTTAATTGTTGAGTGAGGATAAAGTTATTACTCTGTAGTAAAGTAGGGATATAATTGAAAGTTTTAAAAACTTCCAAGACAAAAATCTAATGGTTCATTTGGATGGGTTTTGGAGATGTGCTTTACTTTTGGAAATAAGATGTAGTTTTGAAGATGTCTATTTGGAGGAAAAAACTGTTTAGAGCGAAAAAATATAAAATTTTAAAATATATTTTAAAAAAATTAATACAAATCTCATTTCGTTCCATTTGAAATTTTATATAATTTTTTAAAGACCGTAGATGTTTAGAAATGTGAACATTAAAAATAGTTTTGAGTAAAATAAAATATAAAAAAAAATTTGAAAACCAGATGTTAGTTATTCACAAGCTTTAGCCCTGGGTTGGTGTATGGGTTTGAATTGAAAATTTTGATTTGAGTAGAACTGAGTTGAAATATGCATTTGGTCAAGTATTTGAGTTATTAGAGTTAAAAAGTATAAAATTTTGAAATATAGTTTAAAAAAAATCAATATGGAGCTTAATTCACTTGTTTAAAAATTCTATGTATTTTAAAAATATAAATATATATCATTTGAACTTGTATATATAAAGTTATGTACTTTTAAAATTTAAATTACAAAGTTATAATAATATTTAATAAAGCTGAGGTTGACTTTCTAGGAAAACAAAAAACAAAAACAAAAAAATAAATTAAAAAAGGGGATAAATTTCATTATTACTCCTTGAACTTTGATACTCTTACAACTTTGCTCTTTGAACTCTGAAAATTGATAAAGATGCTCCCTGAACTATGAAATATTATTATCTTTACTCTTTTCATCTGTTAAATAGATGGAATACTCCATTGAGCTTTAAGGGGGCGTTTGGAGAAAGAATTCCATTTTAATTTTACTCAAATACAATATAATTTTACACCAAACACAAATTTTACAACAGTACTACTAAAACAATTACTATTCAAAATATTTTTAAAACAATCACATCAACTTTTCAACTCTACTATTTATCTTTATTTTTATCAATCACATCAACTTTTCAACTCTAAAATACTTTTCATCCAAACACACATTTCATTCAAATACAAAACAAATATTTTTCAACCAAATACAACATTCAAAAAATAAATTTCATTCAAATACAATCAAAATGCAATGCGTTTACCAAACGTCCCCTAAGATTGTTATAACTTTGCTCCCGAACTTTGAAAACTAGTGTTTGTATCCCTCAAATTTTAAACTAATAGTATAAATTTATTTTTTAATATTTTGATCATATCGGATTTTTTTTTTTGCTATATAAACTTTAGTACATTTGTAAATTAACTCTCAAAGTTTAAAAATACTTAATGTATTCATAAAATTTGCTTTTAAAATTAAAGTCATTATAAGAAAAAAAAAATAAAAGGAACTTGTAGATTTATATCACTCAAACTTCAAACTGTTAGCTAAAAATTATCTATTGTTTCATATTTTGACTATTAAGACTTGAAAAAACTTTGTTTTTGTTCTCTAAATTTGTAACTTTATTCCAAAATATTGAGAAACTAGTACTTATACCTATCGAGTTTTATACTATTAATATAAAATCACTTATATTTTGTAAATTTAAAACTAATATGGTACTAGTATAATAAAAAGTTAATTTAAATTAAATTCTTTATAATTATAAAAATAACTTTAAAAATCTATCAAGGGATCTAAATGTACAAGTTTTTTTTTTTTTGCAATGGCTTTACTTTTGAAAATAAATCGTATGAACGCGTTAATTATTTTTTGGATTTGAGAAAGTTGAAGTGGTAAAAACTAAGTTTTTATAAGTTTTATATGGTCAAAAAATAGATAAATGTGTATTTTTGCAAACGATTTAAGGTTTGAAGGGCATTTTAGCTATCAATTAAAATTTGATGGATTATAAACACTAGTTTTTAAGGTTCAGATGGGCAAAGTTATAAGAATATTAAAATTTAGGAAAATATTCTATCTATTTAACTAACAAAAAAAGTAAAATGATAACATTTGATAATTCAGATTGCAGTTATACAAGTTTACAAAGTTCATGAAGCAAAATTATAAGTGTAACAAAGTTTAGAAAGTAAAAATAAAATTAAAAAAAAATAATTGTATTTAAATGCAATTAGCCCACCAAACCAATGCAAAACCATGATCAAACCTTTTAATAAAATGGAGATGAAAGAATAGATTTCAAAGAATTTGTCAAAACAATGGAAGATAGTTCCGCTAAAACATAGTAATTTGGATTTGGCTTTGGTCAATCCTGTATTATATGTAAAAAAGATTGTCACTGTTACCCATCTATAATGCCTTCTAAATTGGGGACATTTTTTCCCCCAACTTTTTTATGTCAACAGTATTATGTTTTGCAAAAGAGCATTCCTATTCATCCCAACCTAGGATGAGTTAGGATTGGGTGGGTATAGGTCCACTCAGTGTGAACGCAATGATATTTTGTGAAAAGATTACCAGGAAGCTTGTGTGGAAAAAACATCATCTGGATCACCTCTTGGCAGGGTCTTTGTGCTACTTGTTCAATGCAAAAAGGACAAATAAAATAAATTATATTATATTAAAATAACACTGTATTTTTTCTGTTTGTGTTTACATTTCTTTCTTTCTTTCTTTCTTTCTTTTATGTGTTTCATAATGTTTTCCCAAATGTTTTTTTACTGAAAAAGAGCATTCAACGCATGTTAATAACTTGAAAAAAGACAAATTCTTAAGAAGACTTATAACGTTAAGCACATTATTTACATAAAATTCTTACAACCAACTTCCTGATCACTATCTTGGATTCCATTAAAAATAAAACAGATGATTAAGAATCAAAGACTAGAGCAAATTAGATAGATTGGATTGAAAAACTATAAAGCAAATTCTCCATCAAAGAAAATGTTGCCCACACACTTATGCTAAAAAATCTTAAGCTTATTCCAAAATAAAATCTATCCAAACCCCTCAACTAGCATTCCATAGTCACATCCCAATAAGTAACTGTTTCGTCAGAATCTAGCTGCTCAATGAGACTACCAGAGTTAACCATAGCCACAGATTGCTCGGCAGTCCACTGTGGAGTTGAGGAAGAATACGACGAGCATTCTGGTTGCCCGCTAACGATAGCACTGGCGGAAACTGATTCTTCACCAACATGGCCGCTAGAGCTTAGTGTAGCTGTAGGCTCCAATATTAAGCCATGTTTAGTCTTAATTTTCTTCTTTTCATTTAGGTAGACCTTGCAAAGTAGCCAATCACCCAACTGCAGTGGCAAAAAAAATAAATAAATAAAAGTCAATCACCATAAATAAAAGGGCTTGTAATGTTAAAAGAGCTTCTATTGTATTAGCTGGTTTGAGTTGAAATACTTGAGTTAAATTGTTTGATTTTTTAAAAGCTAGTTAAATTTTTGTCGACTTTTAAGAAAAAAAAATAAAAGACAAACATGAGTTGAAATATGTCTAACATTATTCATATACGTACCTGCATCATGTCATCTGGTAATCTGTATTCGTACATGAGCCAATTAGTCTTTTCTCCACGGCCTTTGCCTCTGTGGTAGACTAAGCTCCTCCTGTGTCCAACAATGCGATCGTCAAATTTTATGGCTATCTCTTTAGTAGAAGCCCTCCAAAATCCATTACCAGCCGTTCTACGTTGAAGACGTTTTCCTGTTTGATACTTGAGCACTTTTTTCACGAAGATATACATTTCATTTTCTTGTTGCACTCCATATATTTCTGCATTATCATTATTTAGTGATGTTAGTTTCTTCTTTCAGTTAAGTCTGGTCGGCAAATAAATAAGAAAATTTATGCTATGTTTGGTAGGATTAAAAAAGGGGGAGGAAGGACATGGGAATAGGGATAATTGGAATCACTGATGGTTGAACAAGAAATTATTCAATCGATTAGGTGCATCACCTCATTGTGCTTATGTGGTACACCCGTTTAATAAATGATTGATGTTTAGATGATTTATTAATGTCGATTGTGTTTTAAATTTCTTATCACTATTTTCTTTCCTAATAAATTTCAACTTATTTAGGTGATTAAGATAGTTGATACAAATCACTTAAACAGCAATCATTCACTAAACGATTATACGATGTAAGCATGATAATATAATACACCTGATTCATTAAATAATTTCTCGGATCAAACAGGGCTTCCATCAGTCAACTTTTCTTTTTAAAATTTTTATTTTTAAAAAATTTACGTTTTTCATATTTGACCCCCACTAAAATTTGATTATCCTATATAAATCTCCTAAAATTTTATCCTTTAGCATACCCTACCACCAAAATAATAGGCTTACTCGGTACCACCAATATTTAACTTTCCATTTTAGGATATATGGTAAATATAAAAAAACCCACAGTGATTACTAATTAAAATTAATGTTTTTATCTTTGTTTTTGCAGCAAATTAAATATACGTTGAATAAAATATTCGAGAAAATTTTTTTTTCACTTATTCATTTCCACGGGCATATATTACACGATATATACACACATATACATGTGTATGCAATCTTGAAATGCAGAGCAAGAGCATGCTCAATAAACAGAAGACCTAGAAACCAAATCCAAGAAGAATATCGACAAGAAAGGTGGGGTGGGGGAGACCTAAATAAATAAAATTAAAAAAAAAAAGTAACGTACGTAGGCCAAAGAAAATTGTAGAACGTAACATTTTCATGCAGATGAACACATAAAGAGAATTAAGAAACCATACCAATTAAAGACGTGAAAACTATCAAGCCAAGAAACAAAATTGAAGATTGAGTTTAAAACTACAAACCTCTAAGTTGTTCAGGAGTATAATTGTAAAGATCAAGTTCTTGAAATCTGTTCGTGGGATCATAAATGGGACTATTCGTAGCTTTGTTCTTCAAATAGAAAACGACCAACTCTTCTTCCTTTGGAAGAAACCTGAAGCCTACTGGAAATTTTGGATTATTCATTGTAAATTGTGATCAAGTTAGTTTCTTTGAAAATGGTCTTTCAATAGATTATGAGAGGAATTATTATTGAGACTCTTATTTATAATCTAGCTTTGCTCATTTCCTAGTAGGATTCATGGTTTCCTTTACCCATTATGACAGAAACAAATATTGAAAATTATCTATTACGGTTTTTAAAAAATGAGCCTAATAGTCATTTGTAAAAAAAAAACAAATCTTTAATATTATCTACTACATTTTTAATTTAAAAAGAGAAAAAGAGAAAAAGCTATTTGTTATGAACTACCCTTTTATTAGTTTATAATTACAAGGCTGAGAGGGCACATGCATCCCTCTATATTTTTGAAAAGAATACATGAAATTATTTTCGTAGAAAAAGAATACATATAAGGGTATATATTGACTATTTTTAGAGTTGTATTAGTATTAGTAGTAGGTTTTCTTTTTTTAACTTTCTGCTCGTAATTTGTTGAATATGTTTCGGATTAGGATATCTCAATCACAACATATCTATACTACCATATTACTATTATCTATAAATACCACTTATAAGTTCTCAGTTTTATTCATTATCATAATTTCTTTATTTTCTTCGTCAATTGCTTCAATGGAGATCTCTTCTGCGAACCCTTTTCCAGTAGGCTTCAGATTTCAACCAAGTGAAGAAGAATTGGTCCTTTATTATCTCAAATACAAAGCCTTGAATTTGGATTTTTACGATCCCACCCAAAGATTCCGAGAACTTGAGCTTTAAAATTATACTCCTCAACAACTCAGAGGTTTGTCATTAGAGAAACTTAATCTTTCTTTCTCTATCTTCTACGGTTTGATGGTTTCCACGTATTTTTGGTTTGAATTCTTTCTCTTTATATGTTAATCTACATGATAATAACGCTATATCATATAAAACGTGCCACAAGATTATCGGTGCTCTTCTTTGCCTTCATATATATATATATGTATACATGTATGTATATGCGTACATGTGTATATTTTTTGGATGTATTCAAAGTGATTTTTCTCTGGCTACTACATTTCGATGATCATGATCTAGATTTTGTTCAATTATTACGAGGGCTTGCAATTTGTGCCATTATGTCATGTTATGTTTATAAATTGATACTATTATACTAAATCTATACCTCAATTGGTCCATTTAATATTCATGTCAAAATCTTAAACTCAAACCTAATTTATTTATTAATTGTGTCAACCCGAATTAACATGTTTAATTTAAATATAAATAAAATAATGATTTATTCAATATGATTGTAATATTTTGATATGTTTATTAACCAATATATCTTTTTTTTTTTTATAAAAAACAAGTGAAATTTACTTATAAAATTTTAAAATTCATATTATCTGTACTTTATTAACTATTAAAAGTCCTGTTTTATATCATATACTATTAAGTAAAAAATAATATATATTGATAATTGTGTTAATTTGTATCAATCCATGTTAGGAAGTAAATTCAGACTTAACCTATTTACTAATCGTGTTAACCCGTTTTTGACCCAAATCTATTTATAAAAAACCCAAACCGTTAATTTTTTGTCATGTTTGTATCAACCTATTGTGTCGTGATCTAAATTACCAACACTGATGATTACTTTCTCTTAATTTTTGCGTCTTTCATGGTCCATCTTTTTCTGTTTCCGTGTACTTCTTGTTTGATTTCTCCTTTTGTTACCTTACTCAATACTATTCTCAATCACTATATGTGTATATTATGTATATGTGTGAACGTGTACACGTGTGTGTGTTTATGCATTATCCAAAGTCATTACCATTGAATATAAATATTATTAGGAGTCTTCGTTGGCTTCTACCTTCTCTAATTTGTTGAGATTTTTGTTCTTGTATTAACATAGCTCTTCGTTTTCTTTTTTTTGGTTTGGTTATCCTTCTTCAAGACTAGCCGATCTTCTAATATGTAGAGTTTCTTGTTTTTATTTTTTTTTTAGTTTTAATTTTTATGTCAAACTCATGTTTGATTAAAAGCACAAACTAACGTATATCATTCAATGTTGCAGAAATATACGGACCGCAAAAGGAACGCAAAATGTATTTCTTCGTCAAGAAAGTTCTCAAGTATTCAACAGGAAAACGTCTTCAACGTAGAACTGCTGGTAATGGACATTGGAGGGCTAGTACTAAAGAGATAGACATAGAATTCGACGGCCACATCGTCGGACATAGGAGGAACTTAGTCTATCACAAAGGCAAAGGCCGTAGAGAAAAGACCAACTGGCTCATGTGCGAATACAGATTGCCTGATGACATGATGCAGGTACGTATACAAATCATGTAACACATATTTAAGAATAAAGTTTGATATTCAACAATATATATATGTGTGTGTATTTTTACATTGCGGCCTTATGATTATTTTCTAGTATTTAACATTTTGTTTGCCACTGCAGTTGGGAGAATGGCTACTTTGCAAGGTCTACCTAAATGAAAAGGAGCAACTTGAGTCTCATGTTAACTTGGTGTTAGAGCCTCTGGTGTCTAAACCTAACCCGAGCAGCAACACTGTGGAACCAACTTCCACGGTCAGTAGGCCGCCGGAGCCATCATCTTCCTTTTCGGTAGCTTCTAACACCGAGCAATTTACAGACATCTATCGGCCAAACTCGGAGAAAATTGTTATTCAGTATGACGACGCCTTAACTACGGATATGCTATTTGAGCAGGCTGAATATATTTCTCCACATTAGGGTTTTGCTCAATTGAACAAAAGATGCCTTTATGTTGTTTCAACTAAGAGTCACTTTTTAAGTTTGCATATTCGTAGTTTAGATTTTGTTAAACACCACCCATGTATTTACCAGAGAGTTAATGTATGGTAACCCACAATTGATCCTACATACCCTTTCTTGCTCTTTCTTTAACCTAAAATTTCTATTTTCACCGATTCCATAAAGATTTATTTTTAGGGAATGCGGATTATAGACTTTATCATATTGATATACTAGCCATCCAAGAGTAATAAGGTTGTCCTTTCTTTAGGCAACAAATTTAATTTACTTATTTATAGGTGTAGTATGCATTTGGTGCACGGATTTGAATTGAGTTTATTAAGCTGGATTTGAGTTGTATTATTTGCTGTTAATACATGAGTTTGAATGATTGGAACTGTAAAGTGTAAAAATTTGAATTTATATGTTCGGAAAAGAAATATCAATATATAGCCTGTTTTATTCTTTTCAAAATTCCATACAATTACAAAAAAAAAAAAAAATCTTATGTAGACTTGTATATACAATTATGGACTTTAAAGTTGGAGTTTCAAAATTATTCATGTAATTGAAACTCTAAATAGTAGATAAACTAGAAAAAATTATTGCATTTGAGTTGAATTATGGAACCGATTGTCTACTCAGTATCAACAACCTTTAAAAAAAAAAAAAGAAAAAAAAAACTAGTTATTTCCTAGTTAGATAAAACAGAGTTCCTTGTCACTACAGAGTTTCCAAATTAATTATTTTGGAATTTGGAAGAACAAAGCATTTGCACTTCGTTACTGATTGAGTTCCCAAATAGAAATTTAGTATTCAATTAATCATTTTATTGGCATAGTCTATTAAGAAAATTGGCAATATAATGTTCTTTGACAATCTCTTGAGAAATATAGCTAAATACATGCACAATTATAGAAATTATCCTAACATCATTCTCCAAAAATTGCTCATATTCGAAATAAAAAATCATTTCTAAAATGTTGATTCCAAATAGGCAATTTTTGGTTTTAGCGAGAAAATAGTTGGATGCAGCATACCTACTTTTCTTTTTTCTTTTTCTTTTTTAGTTTTTTTTTTCTAGGATGAAAATGAACTCGGTCCACTGATAATTTCTCCTATTGTTTTGGTGCTAGGATGTAACTTTAGGACGTACAAGTTGGATCATTAAACATGCTCTGAGACTATCCACGTAACAAATAAAAGTTATGTGGCTACTTTGTAAAAGGGAGTTAAGTGCAATAAATTCTAACAAAGGATATTAAGTGGAACTAATTCAATTATGAGGGAAAAAATGGGACTAATTCAAAATTCATGGGTAAAGTAAAAGTTTTTAAAGTTCATAAGAAAAATAAGAAAGGCTATAAAGTTAAGGAAGTATGAATAAGAATAATCTGTAATTAAAAAAGAAAGGGATTGAAAATGAAATCGTGACACCTTATAACTTTATGTAGTTTCAAGAAGAACGAATATGTAGACAGGCCATATTTTTTTTTCTAATGAGATGCTATTAAAAATTTTTGAGGTAATATTTCCTTAAATAGAGATGTTATTACAAATCTCAAATTTTTAAACTTTTTAAAGTTTTAAAGGTAGTATATCTTTAAGTGAGGAGTACACTTGTAATTTTTCTTGTAAAATTAGAACATAATGGCATATTGTAATTGTTGAGTGAGGATAAAGTTATTACTCTGTAGCTACTTTTGGTAATAAGGTGAAGTTTTGAAATGTCTGTTTGGTGAAAAAAAAAAAAACTATTTGAAGTGAAAAAGTAAAAAGTCTTAAAATATATTCTAAAAAAATTAATATAAATCTTATTTCATTCCACGTAAAATTTTATATAATTTTTTAAAGACTGTAGATATTTAGAAATGTGAACATTAAAAAATAGTTTTGAATAAAAAAAATTTTGGAAACCAGATGTTAGTAATCCGCAAGCCTAAGCCCTAGGTTAGTGCATGGGTTTCAATTGAAAATTTTGAATTGAGTTGTTATGTGCATTTGGTCAGGCATTTGAACTATTGGAGTTAAAAAAATGTAAAAATTTGAAATATATTTGAAAAAAAAACAATTTATTTATCTTGAAATTCTAACCAATTTAAAAAAAAATCTTATTTGGATTTGTATATACGAAATTATGTATTTTTGAAGTTTAAATTACAAAGTTATAATAATTATTAGTAGATCGTTCCTAGACTTTATTATTAGAGAATTTCTAAGTGAAGAAAATCGTCCCGACAATTGACATCTTCTGTGGGAATTGAGAACGAAAAACCTAAGAAGAAGATTCAAAAATCGAAGGAAACGTCAAAATGCCAAGATCAAAGCGGACTATTTGTCAAGAAAAAGGAAGTCAAATTGCGGAGAAAGAGCTACTAAAGGAAATGATGGTGAATGTTCAGTCTGAGTTGAATGCTAATATGCAATCACCAAATCTAATGAAATTGATCCAAAGTATGATGGAGAAACAGCAACAGATGCAGGAGAGTTGTCGGAAGGAGAGAGCTCAAGAAGAAGGAGAGAGCACTTGTCGAAACAAATCATGAAGATTGAAGTAAAGCTAATTTAGAGGAAGTAAGCTAAAGGTTAGAAGTTTCGGAAATGACGGAGACAAAAAGAACAAAAGAAAAGAGAAACACGAACAAGGAAGAGAGAGTTGAAAAAACAGAAAGATGGCGAGCTGTCTTCCCACCTGGTTGGAACTTTGAAGAAGATATATTGAAGCAAGTGAAGGATTGCATAGACATGCATAAAACAAAGATCAAGAACATTTCTTCAATAGGTTTAGCATTGAGAGAAGCTAGAAGTATAGTGAAATCATCATTCTTGCTATCAATTGATGGTTTGATGAGATATAAATATCAATTTTCAAAGTTCAAGAGGCAAGATTATAAGAATATCAAATAATTGTATTTAAATGCAATTGGCTCACCAAACCATACCAAATGGATGTTTGGTAAGCCTATTATGTTTGCATTACGTTTGAATGAAATGTATTGAATACAATTTGCATTTGGATGAATGGTATTTCCATTATATTTTAATATAATATGTGTTTGGATAAAAATATTTGAATTATATTTAAATAATGAATATGTGATATAATGGGTAAAAATAGAGAAAAAAAAAGAGAGAAAAAGAGAGTAAGTGACAAGGTTGGTAAAAGTAATAGAAAAAGTAAAATAATAAATAGTAATTATATTATATTTAAAATATGATATAATTAGTATTTAAATATAATATTTTTATTTTTAGATAAAAATTATATTATATTTAATCATAAGGTAAATGTTATATAATAGACAAAAGAAGTAAAAATCTCACAAATTATGTGAGATACGGCACTATCACTGTGGCTTCGTCACTCCCACGTACCAACAAAATAATTTACCTTTCCGAAATTTATCCTATTTTTCATTTCATTTTATTATTTTTATTTTTTATCTTATTATTTTCTAATTGAACTCTTTGCCCTGTGGTGTTTCTCTTCTTCTCATCGCTGCCTTGTCAAGTTCAGATCTTCTCTCCAGTCATAGGGAGCTTTTAGTTTCGTTTTTGAGAATGTTTTTCTATTTAAAAACAAAAAAATAAAAATGATTTTAAAATAGTGTTTGTTTAATCAACATTTTCAAAACTATTTTGAAAACAACATTTTCAATTATGTTTTTTTTTTTAGGTTTTTTGAAAATAAAAAAAAATTGTTTTTATTTTTTTGTTTTCATTTTCTCTCTCTCTCTCTCAGTTCTCTCTTTCTACCTGTGTAACGTCGGTGATGATAATCATGTCTGACGATAGCCTCCATCTCAGGCGAAGGGCGATGACCAAGGACAGGCGACAATGGTGATGGGCCCCTTATGATGATGACCATTGACTTGCAGCGATGACCATCGATTCACAATCCAAATCTCATTGTCAAAACTACCTAAGACTCAGACTACTAATGTCTTCCATCCATGCCTCTTATTCAAAACCCACAACCAAAGGTCCTTTTTTTTTTTATTATGACTAATAATTTATTTTTTGTTATTTTTTTTAAAATTAAACATAAATATGTTTTCATAAAATATTTACTTATAAAATAAGTTTTCAAAAATATAATCAAACAAAATTTTATTTTTATATTTATCAGAATATATATTTAAAAAAAATAATTAAATACAATTTTAAAAATTACTTCAATATAATTTTTAAAATATTTTTATTTTCGGTTTTTATAAAAACTGAAAACATATTATAAAAACAATACCCTCCCTGCTTCCCTAGCTCTGGCCTACTATTTATATGTATGTGTATGTATATTTATTACTTATTGATTTTGGGTTTGTGTGTGTGTGTGTGTGTGTGTGGAACTGCGGCAAAGGAGATTGCATCTGGGCGACATCCCAACTGCGGCAGAGAGTGGACTCTCGGACGATGAAAACCCAACTCCTGACTTCCGGTACTGCGTCTCTCTTCTCTCCGTTTTCCACCGTCGGCACCCAATCTCGCCGTTCCATGTTGAAATTCATCCGACTCCGCTGTATATCTGGAAACCTCGACCTCCATGAAGCCATCGGCTACTTCGACTCCATGCTTCAGATGCGCCTAGTTCCTCGTATCCGCGCTTTCGCCCGCCTCTTCGGAGCACTATCCAGGCTCAACCACCACTCCACCGTTGTTTCCATGTACAAACAGCTCTCGGCCGTCCTCGGCTTCGCCGAATTCCGACCCGATGTCTTTGCCCTGTCGGTTGTCATCAAATGTTCGTGTCATCTGAAGAAAGTGGATGAAGCTTTCTCCCTTCTGTCTGACGTTTTTAAGCGCGGTCTTCAACCCGATGCACGCACGCTTTCGATTCTTCTCCACGGGCTTTTTATGCACGGGTTTATCGACTCTGCGGCGGAGATGTTCAACGAAATGTGTCAGAGGGAACTCCCGCGCAATGTGGTTACTTTGGTACTATGATTTACAGGTTTTGCAAGGCCGGAGAGACTTGTAAGGCGCTAAAGCTACTCGAGGAGATGCGGTCTTGTGATCGGATTAGCCCCGATTTTCATTGTTGGCAGTCTTTGTAAAGAAGGGCGGGTGAGCGAGGCGCTCGATCTTGTGGAGGAAATGCGCAGTGAAGGGATGAAGCTTGATGTTGTGATCTACAGTTGTTTAGTACTCGGATTATGTCGATCAGGGCAATGGAGGAAAGCTATTGATTTGTTGGATCAAATGAATGATCGGGATGTTCCACCGAATGTTGTGACCTTTACCATCGTTATCGATGCCCTTTGCAAGCAGAGAATGATGAATGCCGCGTTTCATTTGTTTCGTCTCATAATTTAAAGAGGCGTAAAACTGAACGTTTTCACTTACAGTGTATTACTTTATGGATCAAGTCATTTAGGTCGATGGGAGGAAATCAAGATGTTGTTTGATGAAATGTGGCGTCTTAAAATCAATCCAGATACCGTTACTTTGAACGGAGTTTTGGATGCTTTTTGCGAGAGCGGTACGATGAACAAAGCTCGAAATTTGCTTGATGGTATGATTCAAAACGGTCCTAAGCCGGATAGAATAAGCTACACTACTTTAATCAAAGGATATTGTTTGTTAGGTGACATGAACAAGGCAGAGGAGATTTTTTATCTAATGGAATCAAATGGCGTTCAACCTAGTACCATTTCCTATAATACTTTGCTCATTGGTTACATTAAGGCTGGTAAAATATACATTGCCATCAAAATTCTTGACGATGTGATCCAAAAAGGTTTGGTGCCTGACGATGTAACACGACTTATCATGAAGAGCATTCGTGCTAGATCTACCATTGCGCATTTCCCATAAGAGATTTCTCTTCCCTGTTCTTGTGTTATAGTTTTTTCATTTTTTTTCCTTTTGGGTGATAAATACTTTCATTAAAATCGATTGAAAGCCCAAAATAAGAAATTAAAAAAAAAAAGGACGCACAAACACAGAGCAAGCACGCTTCAACATGGTTAAAAAAACCTAGTTCTGCCACAATCTCCATGAATAACTTTAGTTACCATCTACGAGCATCTGAAATTAGAGAAATTTTCACCTTTGAAGTAGAACAACACGAGATTTGCTTGAATAACTATCCACAAAAAACCACGAAATGGGAAGCAACTATAATAACCGAAAACCCACTATACTCGGAAATATGTATATTGTATTTAATACAATAATTTTTATGTTTAAAAATACAAAATGAATGATTTAATACTGTTATGAATGCAGAAAATGTTCTAACAGTATTAAAAGTTAGGAAATTGGGAATAGAAAGTTTTACCTAACAAAAAATGTAAGGAACGGTGCCGTATAGATGTCGAAAACCCTAGGAAGTGCAAGAAATTGCACTAAAAGACGAAAACGTTTGACCGAGAATTTTGGCCAAACAGAAGAAAAATAAGGCAAACCAACTGCACCGGAGGTCCCAGGAACCTGCTGGAGCGATTCTGGTGAAATTTTTTCAGTTTGACTTTTTGATCAAAATTATAATTGAATTAATATGAATAGTAAATAAACTATATTAACATGTGATTAGGTTATATTATATAAAAATTATAACCTCATAATTGTATTTATTAAAAAGTAAGAGAAAGAAATGGGAAATCCTAAGGCTAGGATTTGTTTTTTATCTAGATTTAATGGCTTAGATTAAGCCAAAATTTTATTAAGTGTATTTCTTAAATTTGGGAAAGAAATAGAGGTGATAGGTGTCAACATTTTATGGAAGGAAAGAGGAATTAATTGATTTGATTAATTAAAAAAGGGAGCATCGGTTTTGGTGGAGAAAAACTGAAAGAAAAAGAAGAGAGAGAGAGAAGAACCGGAAGAAGAAGAAAGAGATTTGTAGCCAAGATTTCCTTCAAGATTTTCACACTAAGCTTCAACCCCAACCTCCTAGGAGTGAGAAAATTTCTTTAGTGATAAGGTAAGTTTAAATTTCTTATTTATGGTAAATTTAGAATTGAGATTTATGATTTTTAAGCATGTGATGGAAAATGGAGTATTGAAATGAAATTTGAGAGTATTGGTTGATTGTGAAAATATGTGTAGTGTAGTGTATAGATTTTGGAAACTATTGAGTTATATTGTTGTTAGTATTGGTTAAGAAAAAAAAAAAGAGTTTTTAGGCATGTAAAATTTTAGGATACATGATTTTGAGGCGTTTTCCTAAACGCCGAGAACCTAGAAAATTAGCGGAAATACTACCAAAAATTTTAAGGATTATACCAAATAGTATTTTGGAAAGGTGTTGAGAAACAAAGAGGTTGATGTTAAAACCAAGCCCTTAGTACTATAAGTTGAGGAAAAAGAACAAAAAGGGGTTAGGAATGTTATAGAAAGGTTTCAATAAGTTTTCAAGAGTTAAAACTTAGGTTTTTAAGGCTAGAAATCAAGTTTTAGTATATTACAAGGGCGTGTACCCTATGTACACAGTCGTGTAATAAGGAAAAATGTATTACAAAGAGTTACACGGCCAGAGACATGCCTGTGTATCAAGCCGTGTACATTCAATGTCCAGTCTACACCGGTAATTTGCACGGTTGTGTATCGAGAAGAGAAATTACATAGGATTACACGGCCAAAGACATAGCCGTGTACATGCACGGTCTAATGCACGGTGCAGGTTACACGGGTAAATCATACGGCCATGTTAAAAAAGAATTTAAATCACAGAGAGGTATATGGTTAGAGACACAGCCATGTACCAAACCATGTACATATAATGTATAATTCACACGGTCATGTAGCACAGTTATGTAAGGAAGAAGCTTGATAGACAGAGAGGTATACGGGCATAGACACGGCCGTGTACCATACCATGTTAAAAAAAAAAATCCCACGACACATAAAAGTTTTCTTAAGAAGAATAAAGGTAACTTAAGGAAAAGAATTAATCGATAATATTATTACTTGTAGGGAACACGACGAAAGGTAAGGACGATATTGCAAATGACCCAAGGACGACCACATTAGAGCAAGTTATGTAAGTACTGACATTTAATTGTCTATCCACAAACTGACTTCTTGTTTGACTAACTTGTTGTGGTTATATTTCTATAAGCTCTTAGAAGATTTCTTGAGGAAATAGATATGAATATAAGGTGAGTTAATGAAATAGTAATAAAAAAAAGAAAGATAATAAAATTTAAAATTTAAGTGTTTGGCGTATCGGTCTCCCATAAGTGAGGTTTAAAGTTATAAATTCCACTACCATTAAAAAGTTACCTCCCAAGATTATGAGATTAATGGCTTACAGTGGAACGCTACCTCTCAAAAGTAAGAGGTTAACAGTTAAAGTTAAAGATAAAGATTTGCCATGTGGTAGGCTGGTGGGTCGCTCCCCTTTCCTCCCACTGGTTTGTGCGTAAGACGGTACGTCCAACACAGGGCCCAAAGTGAAAGTAAAAAGAAGAGAAAAGCAAAGAAGCAAACAAGGAAAGAAAAGAAATAAAGGATATAGAATGATAGAAAAATGATATGATCTAAAGAACAGTTAAGATGATTTTAAGTATCATGATGGAACTAACCCTAGTTACCTCATACCTATGTGATTTTGTATGTATGTTTGTACTTGTTAAGCTCTAGCTCATTAGTTTGTTTGTAGTATAGGTAATAAGAGTAAGCAGCAGTCGAGATAGAGAGTAGACACATGATGGACTGGCGGGTAGATTCCCAAGATGTCATGGATAGGGAAGTGGACCTGTTAGATTTCCAGTTGTTTAAAGAGTATATGTTTTATAAAGAAATAGAACAAATGAATGAAAATGTATATACAAAAGTATTTTGTGAACCAAGAACAAATGTATTATTTTGAAATGGTACATGTTTAAAAAAAAATACCCTCAATTTTTACTAAACAGATTATTAAATTAAAATATGAACTTTTAAACATGTTTCCTCACCATAGAAAATGAAAGTATGATATATAAGAGTTAGAAGAAAAGAAAGTGGATGATGGCTTGGGCAAGCCGGGTTGACGTCCACAACAACAGAATATAGCGACAGTATTGATGCATCGATAACAAATACTCGAATACATTGTCACATTAAGCACAAGACGTTATTACACGTATACGCAAATACATTGTAATACAAATACTCAACACATGACACAAACACAAACACAGTTGAAAATCCAACATGAATGACCAGGGATATTCATAGCACATTTTGAGGTAGAATTCATAAGTTACATGAAATACTGAATGTATCAAGTCAACAAGTCCAACAAATCAGTGTACCACAAACATAGTCCTAGAGTACACATGAATAAAAAGTTGTTGAACAAACAAACTATAGTGAAGGTGGCCTACGAGCACTAGGATCCGGATAGGGTGGATAGCTTGGAGGTGCTTGGGGCTGAGTGAGTTTGGTAATTAGCCATCTGTACCGTTTTGATTCAGCCATGTTCACAAAAAACTCACACCAGTGAGGGTTTGCACTAAATCCGTCAAGTGCCTTATAGTATGTGTCGTCATCTACGCCCATTTGCTCAACGATATCCTAGCAACGTCGCTTAAGCGTAAGGGAATTAGTTGACCTTCCTCCTGATTCTCCAGATTGACTAGTTGAGATGCTAGCAACTATCAACTTCATAGTGTTCAAACACCTCGCTTGGTTGCTGAGAGATGCTTTTTTCTTTTTCTTGTCGATAACTCTTAATTAGTCTCCAAATGTAGGTCTTCCACGTGGCATGTGGTCACTACTACCACCAACAAGACCCACGTCCCCATTGTCTTCATCATCCGATACATCAAGTGATGGTTCAACTACATGACCTGAACCATATTGCCCAATACCAGTAGCAGTTCCCTTTCTGAACACCACATCCAACATCTCCTCTCCTAAAATGCCATTGTGTCGTAATGAACACGCCTTGGAGTTTTTTTACAAATGTAATTGTAAAGGCATTTCACATAAAGGCACAATTTAACAAATGGAAAAAAAATTAATAATGGAATAAACATGAACCAGCGCCGTAATTAGTACTACCTTAATGTATTCCATCCAAAACTTGTTCGAGCAAGTTACTATTTTGAGTGTCGCATTCCAACCCAACCCGGTATTGCTCTTTAATTTTTGAAACACATTGTAAAGGCACCGTAAGCGGTCCCTTTTGCCACTTAATTATGCAGCCGTGAATTCCTTGCCCGTCACTTCTTTTAAATACACTGACCATGTGTCCCAATCAGTTGGGTCGGGCTTTCGACGTCTGTGCTCTAATGCATAATTATAGAGTAGCCGAATTAATATGAGAGTTACGTCATCGTCCCACAACTTCTCCTCAGACATCTTATCGAATAATATGAAATAGATTAAGAATGTTGAGAACAATTAGGCAAAACCACATTACTGTTTACAATACATTGTAACATTCAATGAGTCTGTTGGTAGCAAATTAGGCATTAATGTACAAGTGAAATGTAATGAATGTCTAGTAATTGTGATGAATTGTAATGAATTGCAGTATTTATAATACAATTGATAGCATACTCCTCTTTGTTTTGAACACACCAAATTGTTCAACATAAAACAAATACAAACCAAACACCAGAAACACACAACACAATACATGGCATGACCAGAAACTTCAAAACATTAGTTTGAATTTGAAGTGATCCGTTTAAATCATCAACCAAAGTTAAAACGTCTACCCAACATAACAATAAACAATACAATGCAAATATGAAAAACTATGGTTAATTTGGCCGTAAATTTAGGTCTCAATCCACAACTGAAATTGAACATGAAAAAAAAAACCCAGAAGTAGAATAAACATTTGAGCATGATGTTGGCTAACACACTTTCAAAGAAGAAGCAGAACAAAAACAAAATTCTTCTATCACAACCGGTACTCGATTTTTCAACCAGTTAGGTATAGATGCCACAAAAACTGAATCGATTTCAAGAAAAATGACTTGAAATAGTTAAATCCTCACACACATTTTATACATATCCAACCCGGTAATGCTATTTCGGTGATATCATTCCCAAACATAACACAAAATTCCTTGATTCGAAATGTAAAATATTTGATCGAGCTGTAGATTCCCAAAATAAATCCGAACCAACAAACTTATTTACAATGCACGACCAGATTTAACATAGCCCGACAAACACATACTATAACTCCGGCGTTATTTCGTCGGATCTTAGGGGGGGAAAAAGTGAAAAAAGAGATGAATCGGCTTACCGGAGAGGAAGATCCAACTGATTCGCAAGGAGAACTAATGGGGATAACAACCCGACACGATGTTGCCGGAAGCTGGGGAGGAGTCAATGGTGGAAAAGGGTGTCGTGGTCGGCGAATTTTCCCCCGATAATATCATTGAATGAAATGCCAAACCTTGAACTTCTGATTCAATGACGCCCGCACAGTTTTTCCAGTTCTCATCAAAGAAAAAAAAATTCAGAGTGTAATGGTTTTCGTATCAATCGCTCGACCCTGTCTTGCCAAAGTAAAAAGCGATCGGATTTGGTTGGTGCCTTATATGACGAAAAATGGAGGAGATGGCCAGTTAAGTAAAGGCATTTCACTAGAGTAAATGATGTCCTTTAGGTGGGGAAAAGAGTTTCGGTGTCACATAGCTCAAATTATTGCTGTCTGACCCAATACACTATGCACCCACGTTCGCCTGCACAAAACGAATAAATCTACCGTTTGAAAGGAAAACATTTTCAACTGCCACAGCCAAACGTCTTTTGACATCTTGTTTTTCAATTTTGAAAAACAAACATGTGAAACAAACAAACACTAAGTGTAACAAAGTTTAGAGAGTAAAAATAAAATAAAAAAAATAATTGTATTTAATGCAATTAGCTCACCAAACCCATGCAAAACCATGATCAAAGCTTTTGATAAAATGGAGATGAAAGAAGAGATTTCAAAGAATTTGTCAAAACAATGGAAGATAGTTTCCGCTAAAACATCTCCAAAATAGTAATAATTTGGATTTGGTTTTAGTCAATGCTGTATTTTATGTAAAAAACTTGTTACTGGTACCCGTCTATAATGCCTTATAAATTCAGGAACTTCTTTCCTCTAATTTTTAATGTCATGGAGCATTCATATTCACTTCGACTTGGGATAAGTTAGGATTGGATGAGTGTGGGTCCACTCAGTGTCAACACTGTAATCTTTTGTGGAAAGATTACTAGGAAGCTTGTGCGGAAAAAACATCGTCTGCATGACCTCTTGGCGGGGTCTTTGTGCTAATGCAAAAAGGACAAATAAAATAAAATAACAAAAAACAAACAACTCATATGCAATTAAAGCACAAGTAAGTTGTAGACAAGTGTTAACAATTACTACGAGGATTTTTTTAGTGTTTTCTTAATTCCATTTGAGCACTGCCCAAGTGATCCAGTGGACGAATTGATTTTTTTTTTTTTTTTACCAATCGGATTACTACGACTTTTCTATTCGTTTATGTATACAGCAAATTTTGTTAGTTAAATTTAATTGATAAAATGGAATCAAAACATTAATAAGCGAAATTAACGACAAGGTTGCATATATCAACATAACCCATAACATCAAAATTAAGAAAGGTGACAACGAAATACAAACAAATTAACCACGCATATTATATTACAATGAACCACTTAGTTTACCTATATATCTATATATATTTTTATTTAGAAATTAATAATTATTAATTGATTTACTTGTAATCTTTTATTTAAAATATTATCATATTATAATATTTAAATATTGATAGAAAAGATAAATATTACTATAAATATTATATTAAAATCAGTTAATGTTATAAGATATTGACAGGAAGAGTGTGAGATAATAGCCCCTCCCTATTATATCACCATCTATATATATATATATAGAGAGAGAGAGAGACGGTGATTATTTATTGATTTAAGTACGTAGAGTGAAAGCAAAATGAAAATGGAAGACGCAACATTGAGTACGGACGGATGCATGCAGTATTCAAGTAGGTTTGGCGGTGCGTTTGAGAATGTCGTCAATGGATTTGAGAGCCTGAATGGCTATAGTAATATAGTGGCTGAGAGGTCCAGCAATGGAAGCAAGGGGATTTTCAACACGTTCTTGTTTGACATCTTCAGCCGCGGACGGTGGTGGCTTGGTGGGATCCTTTTCAAACTCCTTGGCTTGCTCAAGGTAAGCTTTCATGCGCGGAGTGGCAAATGCTCTCACCGCATCTACATCACCTCTTGCAGCGTAACGCTGCCGATCATGGGATGTCTCAAAAGACATTGCATAAGGACGCCCTTTTGCTTCGTATTCTGTTTTTGAATTCATAAAGCCCGAGAGCTGTTCCAGGTCATACATGAGTAACTTGATTACCTGTTTAGGATCATCAACGTTCTTAACACCCTCAAGCGAGTTTTTGGCTTCGTCCACCTTGTCCTTTGCTCTTTTCAGCTCATTGTTGTCAGCCAAGACTCTTGCTTCTTTTACACTATTCAAGGTCTTGAGACGGTTCTCCTCTATAATCAACTTCGGTATCTCTTTGTCGGACGCTGTCCTGCAGCGGGTTACTGTAGCGGTCATAGGAGGAGCTTCAAATGGTCGTGTCCCCTTACCTCTGCATGCACGACCGCAACATATACGTATACATATATATATATGTATGTCAGTTTAATGATCAAATCAAAAAGGCTAAAATGTTCTTGTGTGCAATTACAGGCAAATGCATGACCAAGATTTAAATTTGTTACCACTCACCTATACGAGTAATTGACATGAAGAACATCCGGGTTCTTCTCACTTTCAGCTTTAAGGAGAAGAAGGTTCACCAACACCATGCGTACTTCATTGTTGTAGAGTTCGCCAAACGAAATATTTACGGAGCCGTCCTTCTCAGTTTTTGGATAGTTTCCGGCGGTCACATTATTGATGTCGA
This sequence comes from Antiaris toxicaria, assembly GCA_035233585.1. Classification (NCBI taxonomy): domain Eukaryota; kingdom Viridiplantae; phylum Streptophyta; class Magnoliopsida; order Rosales; family Moraceae; genus Antiaris; species Antiaris toxicaria. Next base: position 10,142,601 of record CP141155.1, read on the forward strand.
TCTTGGATTCTTTATTGACCTGTGCGAGGCTCAGATTCAGGTCTTGAACAATCACTGTCAGAAGCCCACCCAAACACTGGGAAAATGCTTTACTCAAGTCATTCTGGTTTTGAACATGTGAGAACGTTCCTCCCTTGCTCTTCTCCGCAATATCTTTTAACACCTACAAATATATATACATGCACAATTGCATTTAAACGTCTGTATATAAATATATATATACGCACACACACTAGTTTACATAAATCCAGTCAATTAGTCCACATGATAAATTAATTATTTAAGTTATACAATTTTTTTAATATATACGATTTAAAGGTTGCATACCTCTGGTTTGGCATCTGAGCCAAAACCAAATGTGTATACGGCAAAGCTGTCAACGGGAACCAGGCGAGCATCACCGTATTCGATGGTTTGTTCACCATCAGACATAAGCATGATGGCACCCACACGCCTGTTACTAAGACGGCGGTCGTTGAGTACTTGTACGCCCATTTTAAGGCCAGCAGCCGTGTTTGTTGTGCCGTGGGCTTGTAACGCCTTGACATGTTTGATAATCTCCAGTTGAGATTCATTAGTTATCTGTCGCAACGGGCACAACCTCGTCGAGTCCTTGGAGAATGCGACAACCGACAAGCGATCCAAGGGGCTAAGTTTCTGGATGAGGAATTGCATTGCTGTTTTCAGTTTTCCAATCCTGTCCTCCTTATTCATGCTTCCACTGATATCTAAGACTGTCACAAGATCCACTGGAGCTCTGTCTTCGTTGTCACCTGATCCGGTCAGCTCCAACAACACTTTAAATTCTGTCTCTTCAAGTGGTGCCTCCGGCTTGTTGATGATTGTCACCTGTGTTTTTCCCGCTTCGAATGCTTCAGGTTTGTCCCCTGTAATACATATAATTACATATATTACATATACATATATGCATATATAAACAAGACATAGAATTCGATTTAGCTTGGTACACACATATGTACCTGACTCATCTGCAAGTGCAACAATTGGCTCATCGTCGTCGTAGGTCATTTTGCCAACAAATTAAATTGAAATGTGCTACAAATCGAATTTCGTCTACTTTTCTTCCTTGCGTCTTGCCGATAATATTGTTTCAACCAGCTCCGATATATATAGAGAGAAGATAACAATTGAATAATGAATATTCTTTTCGCATGCACCGAACTCGCTTGTCTTGTATGTATTTGTTTTGAGTTAATTTGATAACGTCCATGTCTTCTCCAAGTCGCACATAGAGCTAACAAGCTATTAAAAAAAAAAAAGGATAATATATAGATGACGAAAAAATTAAAAGATGCTGACTTTTTTTTTAATTGTTTCACGTGAAGTTGATAAGGATCATTTTTCTATCCGTATTAAGTTGATTTATCTGTAATATCTTTATCATATATAAAAAGAAAAAATGTTTCTTTTAATCTCTATTTCAATATTCGATACGTGGGGTCTCTAATGCTCCTCATGTGATTTTTTTTTTTTTTGCATTTTATTTTGTTTGCCTACTTTTTTTTTATTTCTTTTCGTTATTAATTAAAGCAATTCTTTTAAAAATTATATTCAAATTTAAATATTTTTACTTACAACCCTCTTAATTAATTATTTAAACAAAAAATTATTTTACAACTAATTTTATATAAAATTATATATAAAATTATATTATTTAATAATTATTCAACATATATTATTAAAAAATATTATAATAGAATTATTAATAAAACGTAAAAACAAGTTACATGTCTCGTGTAAATAATATTTGAAATTGGGTAACAAATGGAGTGGTTCATTTTTACTAGTCAAAATAATAATAATAATAATAAAAGGAGCAGTTTCAATATATATTCATATATATAGAAATGATGTCACTTGATTTTTTTTTAATGAAAAAACTTCACAAAGCAACAAAACTCGATCTCGGATCATTTTTCAATATTAATTAACATGTAAAGATATCCGTATTACTTTACTTATTATCCATGCAAAATGGGAACTGAGTTGCAATATACTCTACAGATAATCAATTCCTCAGAAATTCATGAATCTGCCACTTAATTTTAGAGTTTTCGTAAATAAAACGTCGTGTTTTGTTGGCTTACCAAACTCTCTTGTCGGTTCTTGGGCAATTGTTGCCGTTATTGTTGGCCAGTATAAAGTGATCATGTCCAACTAGACAAACGTCATCACTTTTGGTTCAATTGATTTTAATAATTTGGTTTTACGGTAATTAAGTAGTGACAATGCGAACGAAAGGACAAAGATTTTATATTTATACGTAGTTCTCAATCATGATTATCTTAGGACAATATTTCGGTCTATCATTTTTAAATTGAGAATAGAAAACTTCAGTTCATTTCTTATCACTTGATCATGTTTCAATGGAACAAATGCATCTAAGAGCAACTACAATTTAGATAATTAGATAATTCTCATGATCAGTTGTTTAGTCATTACATTTAAGATTAACAATTTTTTTAGATAATACACTCTAATCGTATCAGAGTAAAAAATAAAATAAAATAATATTATTAAAAATAATAACCGTATCCTTTTTACTTCATGCAATAACTGAATACGATTTGGATTGAATTTGTATTCTGATTTTATGATTTACCGGGCCCTTAAGGCCTAAACGCCTCATACTTACACTTCTTATATATAATTAAAGTATGAAGTGTAATTATGAATTATATATATAGTATAATTTACTGTTGAAAATTGGGTGTGTGGAGACTTGAACATCTTCCTATATAATTGCTTCTGTAATTTTCGCGTACCGAACCCATTTGTCAGTTTTTGGGCAATTTGATATCTGTCTTTGTTTATCAAAAAACAAAAAGAAATTAAGTACATTTAACAAAGACTTTGTATATATCTTTTATTATTATATTTTGCATGCTAAAACTTTGTCTTGAACTTTGCCAATATACTAATTTAGTTGACTAGTGATCGTGAGGACAAATAGAGAAAGATAATATCAAACGGCATCACAACCACATGATCCAATGTCATGTTGATCTATTATACAGTCAAACGGATGATGCCATTTTAAAACGGATTCATATATATATATATATTTAGAATGGATAACGATTAGATTTTTTTAGTTTCAGAACAGCAAAAAAATATATATATATATATAAATTAGAGTTATTTTATACATTTTAATCGTTGTCCAACAAATTTAAAGAAATAAAAACGTAAAGAGCACACAAAATTTTATGATTTTAGTAAATTGAAAATCAGTGCGAAGATGAAAAGTATTGATGAAAATAATCCTCTATTTTACGTTAATGTAATTTTATATTTTATATTTAAATATTAAATGTTAAATGTTAAATTTAAATAATACTCAAATATAATATATAATTAATGCAAACCAGTGTCAGTGGCAGGGACTCATAGGCTTAGAAAAAAGAAGTTGAATATAAATTTTAAGTTGCCCAGCTGTGGTAATGGCCATGTGGACAAACGGGCATTACTTTTTTATTTATAGATAGAAATATAGTCTAGCCTCATCCCTGTTAGGTATCAGAGTGTAGTGTTTTATTTTTTTATTTATATATTTATTAATTATTTTGAAAAAATCTCATCGTATTAAATACTTGCTTTTGTTGTTTTTCACTTACCGAACTCATTTGTCTGTTATTGAATTGAGCTACCACATGTATGTCTTTATTTATCAATAACAAGAAATTAATTCTAATAGTGACATTAAAAAAGACCTTGTAAACTCACAGTTAATTATTATTATTATTATTATTATTATTATTATTACTACGATTTTTTTTATCATAATTATTAATTTGGAAATGTCAATTATTATTATTATTAGATGTCATCACACAACCCTTGATAAAGGTCGTGTCACGGTAGCGGTTGGAGTTATAAGTCTTTCTGAGTACCTGTTCAGAGGAATATTGAATACGAAATTTTAAAGAGTGATTTAAAAATATGTATTTAATTAAAATATATATTAAAAATAAATTTTTGTATGAAAATATTATTAAAATTTAATATATATTCAGAAAAAATATATAAAATAGACATAATTTCGTTCATTTTTAAATATTTTAACATTAAAATCATTTTATTTAGATTTAAAATAAAAAATTGTGGGTTTTTAGACTTTGACTTTTGTTGTTCAACAAATTTAAAAGAAAAAAAAAAACAAAAAGGACATTGAAAATTTTAACACGATTTTAGTAAATTGAAAATGAGTTCAATGATTGTAGGAATTCATGAAAATAATCCTCTATTTTATGTTAATGCTATTTTTAATAGTCCTCCGTTTGGTAGAAATCTATTCTCTGTGTGTGTGTGTTTCTAATAAAGACATACCATCAGAGATTAAAGTAGTTAAATGAGACATTTAAAAGTAACGGTGACACTAATTTATCTAGGATTAAAAAAGAGGGAGGAAGGACATGGGAATAGGGATAATTGGAATCACTTAGGGTCGAACAAGAAATTATTTAATCGATTGGGTGTATCACCTCATCATGCTTACGTGGTATACCCGTTCAATAAATAATTGATGTTTAAATGATTCATTAATGTCAATTGTGTTTTAATTTTCTTAACACTATTTTTTTTCTAATAAATTTTAACTTATTTGAGTGATTAAGATAGTTGATACAAATCACTTAAATGTCAATCATTTACTAAATGGTTATACCATGTAAGTATGATAATATAGTACACCCAATCCATTGAATAATTTCTCGGATCAAACGGGGGCTTCCATCACATTCAACATTTCTTTTTAAAATTTTTATTTTTAAAAAATTTACATTTTTCATATTTGACCCCCACTAAAAATTGATTATCCTATATAAATCTCCTAAAAGTTTTATCCTTTAGCATACCCTCCACCAAAATAATAGGCTTACTAGTACCACCAATATTTAACTTTCCATTTTAGGAGATATGGTAAATATAAAAAACCCACAGTGATTACTAATTAAAATTAATGTTTTTACCTTTGTTTTTGCAGCAAATTAAATTTACGTTGAATAAAATATTCGAGGTAATTTTCTTTTTCACTTATTCATTTACACGGGCATATATTACACGATATATACACACATATACATGTGTATGCAATCTTGAAAAGCAGCGCAAGAGCATGCTCAATAAACAGAAGACCTAGAAATCAAATCCGAGAAGATATGTATCGACAAGAAAGGTGGGGTGGGGGAGACCTAAATAAATAATTTTAAAAAAAAAAAGTAACGTACGTAGGCCAAAAAAAAAAAGTAGAACGTAACATTTTCATGCCGATGAACATATGAAGAGAATTAAGAAACCATACCAATTAAAGACGTTAAAACTATCAAGCCAAGAAACAAAATTGAAGATTGAGTTTAAAACTACAAACCTCTAAGTTGTTCAGGAGTATAATTGTAAAAATCAAGTTCTTGAAATCTGTTCGTGGGATCATAAATGGGACTATTCGTAGCTTTGTTCTTCAAATAGCAAACGACAGTAATAATTTGAATTTGGTTTTGGTTAATCCTGTATTTTATGTAAAAAACTTGTTACTGGTACCTTCTAAATTCAGGAACTTTTTTCCCCTAATTTTTAATGTCAAGGAGCATTCCTATTCACTTCGACTTGGGAGAAGTTAGGATTGGATGAGTGTGGATCCACTCAGTGTCAACACTGTAATCTTTTGTGGAAAGATTAATAGGAAGCTTGTGCGGAAAAAACATCATCTGCATGACCTCTAGGCAGAGTCTTTGTGCTAATGCAAAAAGGACAAATAAAATAAAATAAATTAAAATAAAATAACACTACGTGTTTGTTCTATTTGTGCATACATTTCTTTCTTTCTTTATTATTATTTTTATGTGTTTCATTATGTTTTCCCAAATGTTTTTACTGAGAAAGAGCATACAAAGCATGTTAATAACTTGAGAAAAGACAAATTCTTAAGAAGACAAATAACGTTAAGCACATTATTTACATGAAACTCTTATAACCAACTTCCTGATCTCTGTCTTGGATTCTATTAAAAATAAAACAGATGGTTAAGAATCAAAGACTAGAGCAAATTAGATAGATTGGATTGAAAAACTATAAAACAAATTCTCCATCAAAGGAAATGTTGCCTACACACTTAGGCTAAGAATCTTAAGCTTATTCCAAAAGAAAATCTATCCAACCCCCTCAACTAGCATACCATAGTCACATCCCAATAAGTAACTGTTTCATCGGAATCTAGCTGCTCGATGAGACTGTCGGAGTTAACCATTGCCGCAGATTGCTCGACGGTCCACTGTGGAGTTGAGGAAGAATACGACGAGCATTCTGGTTGCCTGCTAACGATAGCACCGGCGGAAGCTGATTCTTCACCAACATGGCCGCAAGAGCTTAGTGTAGCTGTAGGCTCCAATATTAAGCCATCTTCAATCTTAATTTTCTTCTTTTTATTTAGGTAGACCTTGCAAAGTAGCCAATCACCCAACCGCAGTGGCCAAAAAAAATAAAAATAAAAGTCAGTCACCATAAATAAAAGGGCTTGTAATGTTAAAAGAGCTTCTATTGGATTGGCTAGTTTGAGTTGAAATACTTAAGTTAAAGTTGTTTGATTTTTTAAAAACGAGTTAAATTTTTGTCACTTTCAAGGAACAAAAATAAAAAGACAAAAATGAGTTGAAATATGTCTATCACTATTCGTATACGTACCTGCATCAAGTCATCTGGTAATCTGTACTCGTACATGAGCCAGTTAGTCTTTTCTCCACGGCCTTTGCCTCTGTGGTAAACTAAGCTCCTCCTATGTCCAACAATGTGATCGTCAAATTTTATGGCTATCTCTTTACTGGAAGCCCTCCAAAATCCATTACCAACCATTCTACGTTGAAGACGTTTTCCTGTTTGATATTTGAGCACTTTTTTCACGAAGATATACATTTCATTTTCTTGTTGCACTCCATATATTTATGCATTATCATTATTTAATGATGTTAGTTTCTTCTTTCAATCAAGTCTGGCAAATAAATAAGAAACTCTATGCTATGTTTGGTAGGATTAAAAAAGGAGGTGGTAGGACATGGGAATAGGGATAATTGGAATCACTTAGGGTCGAACAAGAAATTATTCAATCGATTGGGTGTATCACCTCATTATGTTTACGTAGTACTTCCGTTTAATAAATGATTGATGTTTAGATGATTCATTAATGTCAATTGTGTTTTAATTTTCTTATCACTATTTTTTTTCTTAATAAATTTCAACTTATTTGAGTGATTAAGAGAGTTGATACAAATCACCTAAATGTCAATCATTCAATGAACGGTTATACCATGTAAGTATGATACTATATTACACCCAAACCACTGAATAATTTCTCGGATCAAACGGGGGCTTCCATCACAGTCAATTTTTCTTTTTAAAATTTTTATTTTTTAAAAAATTACATTTTTCATATTTGACCCCCACTAAAAATTGATTATCCTATATAAATCTCCTAAAAGTTTTATCCTTTAGCATACCCTACCACCAAAATAATAGGCTTACTCGGTACCACCAATATTTAACTTTCCATTTTAGGATATATAGTAAATATAAAAAAACCCACAGTGATTACTAATTAAAATTAATGTTTTTATCTTTGTTTTTGCAGCAAATTAAATTTACATTGAATAAAATATTCGAGAAAATTTTCTTTTTCACTTATTCATTTACTCAGGCATATATTACACGATATATACACACATATACATGTGTATGCAATCTTGAAAAGCAGCGCAAGAGCATGCTCAATAAACAGAAGGCCTAGAAATCAAATCCGAGAAGATATATATCGACAAGAAAGGTGGGGTCGGGGAGACCTAAATAAATAAATTTTAAAAAAAAGTAACATACGCAGGCCAAAAAAAACATGTAGAACGTAACGTTTTAATGCAGATGAACTTATAAAGAGAATTAAGAAACCATACCAATTAAAGACGTGAAAACTATCAAGCCAAGAAACAAAATTGAAGATTGAGTTTAAAACTACAAACCTCTAAGTTGTTCAGGAGTATAATTGTAAAGATCAAGTTCTTGAAATCTGTTCCCGGGATCATAAATGGGACTATTCGTAGCTTTGTTCTTCAAATAGCAAACGACCAACTCTTCTTCCTTCGGAAGAAACGTGAAGCCTACTGGAAATTTTGGATTATTCATTGTAAATTGTAATCAAGTTAGTTTCTTTGAAAAGGGTCTTTTGATAAATTATGAGAGGAATTATTATTAAGACTCTTATTTATAATCTAGCTTTGCTGGTAATTGAGACTCTTATTTATAATCTAGTTTTGCCAGTTTCCTAGTAGGATTTATGGTTTCCTTTACCCATTATGACAGAAACAAATATTGAAAATTATCTATTACGGTTTTTCAAAAATGAACCTAATAGTCATTTGTAAAAGAAACAAATCTTTAATATTATCTACTAAATTTTTAATTAAAAAAGAGAGAGAAAAAGCTATTTGTTATGAACTACCCTTTTATTAGTTTATAATTACAATGCTGAGAGGGCACATGCATCCCTCTAAATTTTTCAAAAGAATATATGAAATTATTTTCGTAGAAAAAGAATACATATAAGGGTATATATTGACTATTTTTAGAGTTGTATTAGTATTAGTAGTAGGTTTTCTTTTTTTAATTTTTTGCTTGTAATTTGTTGAATATGTTTCGGATTAGGAAATCTGAATCACAACATATCTATACTACCACATTACTATTATCTATAAATACCACTTATAAGTTCTCAGTTTTATTCATAATCATAATTTCTTTATTTTCTTCGTCAATTGCTTTTATGGAGATCTCTTCTGCGAACCCTTTTCCAGTAGGCTTCAGATTTCAACCAAGTGAAGAAGAATTGGTCCTTTATTATCTCAAATACAAAGCCTTGAATTTGGATTTTTACGATCCCACCCAAAGATTCCGAGAACTTGAGCTTTACAATTATACTCCTCAACAACTCAGAGGTTTGTCATTAGAGAAACTTAATCTTTCTTTCTCTATCTTCTACGGTTTGATGATTTCCGCGTATTTTTGGTTTGAATTCTTTCTCTGTATATGTTAATCTGCATGATAATAACGCTATATCAGATAAAACGTGCCACAAGATTATCGGTGCTCTTCTTTGCCTTCATATATATATATGTATACATGTATGTGTATGCGTACATATGTATATTTTTTGGATGTATTCAAAGTGATTTTTCTCTAGCTACTACATTTCAACGATCATGATCTAGATTTTGTTCAATTATTACTAGGGCTTTCAATTCGTGCTATTATGTTATGTTATGTTTCTTAATTGACACTATTACACTAAATCCAAACGTCAATTGACCTATTTAATATTCATGTCAAAATCTCAAACTCAAACCTAATCTATTTATTAATCTTGTCAATCTGAATTAACATGTTTAATTTAAATATAAATAAAATAATAACTTATTCAATATAATTGTAATATTTTGATATGGTTATTAATCAATATATCTTTTTTTAAAAAAGTGAAATTTACTTATAAAATTTTAAAATTCATATTATTTGTAATTTATTAACTATTAAAAGTCTTGTTTTTTATCATATATTATTAAGTAAAAAATAATATATATTGATAATTGTGTTAATTCGTGTTAATCCATGTTAGGAAGTAAACTCAAACTCGACCTATTTCCTAATATTGTTAACCTGTTTTTGATCCAAATCTATTTATATAAAACCCAAACCATTAATTTTTTGTCGTGTTCATATCAAACTATTGTGTCGTAATCCAAATTACCAACCCTGATGATTACTTTTTCTTAATTTTTGCGTCTTTCATGGTCTATCTTTTTCTGTTTCCATGTACTTCTTGTTTGATTTCTCTTTTTGTTACCTTACTCAATACTATTCTCAATCACTATATGTGTATATTATGTATATGTGTGAGCGTGTACACGTGTGTGTGTTTATGTATTATCCAAAGTGATTACCATTGAATATAAATATTATTAGGAGTCTTCTTTGGCTTCTACCTTCTCTAATTTGTTGAGATTTTTGTTCTTGTATTAATATAGCTCTTCGCTTTCTTTTTTTTGGTTTGGTTATCCTTCTTCAAGACTAGCCGATCTTCATATATGTAGAGTTTCTTTTTTTTATTTATTTTTTAGTTTTAATTTTTTTGTCAAACTCATGTCTGATTAAAAGCACAAACTAACGTATATCATTCAATGTTTTTAATATGCAGAAATATACGGAACGCAAAAGGAACGCGAAATGTATTTCTTCGTCAAGAAAGTCCACAAGTATTCAACAGGAAAACGTCTTCAACGTAGAACTGCTGGTAATGGACATTGGAGGGCTAGTACTAAAGAGATAGACATAGAATTCGATGGCCACATCGTCGGACATAGGAGGAACTTAGTCTATCACAAAGGCGAAGGCCGCGGAGAAAAGACCAACTGGCTCATGTGCGAATACCGATTGCCTGATGACATGATACAGGTACGTATACAAATCATGTAACACATATTTAAGAATAAAATTTGATATTCACCAATATATATATGTATATTTTTACATTGTGGCCTTATGATTATTTTCTAGTATTTAACCTTTTGTTTGCCACTGCAGTTGGGAAAATGGCTACTTTGCAAGGTCTACCTAAATGAAAAGGAGCAACTTGAGTCTCATGTTAACTTGGTGTTAGAGCCCCCGGTGTCTAAACCTAACCCTAGCAGCAACATTGTGGAACCAACTTCCACGGTCAATAGGCTGCCGGAGCCATCGTCTTCCTTTTCGGTAGCTTCTAACACCGAGCAATTTACAGACATCCATTGGCCAAACTCGGAGAAAATTGTTATTCAGTATGACGACGCCATAACTACGGATACGCTATTTGAGCAGGCTGAATATATTTCTCCACATTAGGGTTTTGCTCAATTGAACAAAAGATGCCTTTACGTTGTTTCATCTAAGAGTCATTTTTTAAGTTTGCATATTCGTAGTTTAGGCTTTGTTAAACACCACCGATGTATTTACCAGAGAGTTAATATATGGTAACCCACAATTGATCCTACATACTCCTTCTTGCTCTTTTTTTAACCTAAAATTTCTATTTTCACCGATTCCATAAAGATCTATTTTTAGGGAATGCAGATTATAGACATTATCATATTGATATACTAGCCATCCAAGAGTAATAAGGTTGTCCTTTCTTTAGGCAACAAATTTAATTTACTTATTTATAGGTGTAGTATGCATTTGGTGTACGGATTTGAATTGAGTTTTTTAAGCTGTATTTGAGTTGTATCATTGGCGGTTGATACATGAGTTTGAATGATTGGAGGTATAAAGTGTAAAAATTTGAATTTATATGTTTAGGAAAGAAATATCAATATATAACCTGTTTTGTTTTTCTTAAAATTCTATACAATTACAAAAAAAAAATCCTATTTAAATTTGTATATATAATATTATGGACTTTAAAGTTTGAGTTTCAAAATTGTTCATGTAATTAAAACTCTAAATAGTAGATAAACTAGAAAAAATTATTGCATTTGAGTTGAATTATGGAACCGATTTTCTACTCAGTATCAACAACCTTTAAAAAAAAAAAAAAACTAGTTATTTCCTATTTAGATAAAACAGAGCTCCTTGTCACTACAGAGTTCCCAAATTAATTATTTTGGAATTTGGAAGAACAAAGCATTTGCACTTCGTTACTGATTGAGTCCCCAAATAGAAATTTGATATTCAATTAATCATTTTATTGGCACAGTCTATTAAGAAAGTTGGCAATATAATGTTCTTTGACAATCTCTTGAGAAATATAGCTAAATACAATTATAGAAATTATCCTAACATCATTCTCCAAAAATTGCTTATATTCGAAATAAAAAATCATTTCTAAAATGTTGATTCCAAATAGGCAATTTTTGGTTTTAGAGAAAATAGTTGGATGCAGCATGCCTACTTTTCTTTTATCATTTTTTTTTAGTTTTTTTTTTTTTTTTCTAGGATGAGAATGAACTTGGTCCACTGATAATTTCTCCAATTGTTTTGGTGCTAGGATGTAACTTCAGGACGTACAAGTTGGACCATTAAACATGTTCTGAGACTATCCACGCAATAAATAAAAGTTACGTGGCTACTTTGTAAAAGGGAGTTAAGTGCAATAAATTCTAACAAAGGATCTTAAGTGGAACTAATTCAATTATGAGAGAAAAATTGGGACTAATTCAAAATTCATGGGTAAAGTAAAAGTTTTTAAAGTTCATAAGAAAAATAAGAAAGGCTATAAAGTTTAGGAAGTATGAATAAGAATAATCTCTAATGAAAAAAGAAAGGGATTGGAAGTGAAATCGTGGCACCTTATGTAGTTTCAAGAAGAACGAATATAGAAGAAAGGCCATATTTTTTTTTTAATGAGATGCTATTAAAAATTTTTGAGGTAATATTTCCTTAAATAGAGATGTTGTTATAAATCTCAAATTTTTAAATTTTTTAAAGTTTTAAAGGTAGTATATCTTTAAGGGGGGAGTACACTTGTAATTTTTCTTGTAAAATTAGAACATAATGGCATATTTTAATTGTTGAGTGAGGATGAAGTTATTACTCTGTAGTAAAGTAGGGATGTAATTGAAATTTTTGTAAACTTCCAAGACAAAAATCTTATGGTTCATTTGGAAGGGTTTTTGAGATGTGTTTTACTTTTGGAAATAAGATGTAGTTTTGAAGATGTCTGTTTGAAGGAAAAAACTATTTAGAGTAAAAAAGTGTAAAATTTTAAAATATATTCTAAAAAATTAATTCAAATCTCATTTCGTTCCGTGTGAAATTTTATGTAATTTTTTAAAGACCATAGATGTTTAGAAATGTAAACATTAAAAAACAGTTTTGAGTAAAATAAAAAATAAAAAAATTTTTGAAAACCAGATGTCAGTTATTCGCAAGCTTTAGCCTTGGGTTGGTGCATAGGTTTAAATTTAAAATTTTGATTTGAGTAGAATTGAGTTTAAATATGCATTTGGTCAAGCGTTTGAACTATTAGAGTGAAAAAGTGTAAAATTTTGAAATATAGTTTAAAAAAATCAATATGGAGCTTAATTCACTTGTTTCAAAATTCTATGTATTTTAAAAATATAAATATATATCATTTGGACTTGTATATATAAAGATATATACTTTTAAAGTTTAAATTACCAAGTTATAATAAAATTTAATAAAGCTAAGGTTGAATTTCTATGAAAACAAAAAAAAAAAACAAAAATAAATTAAAAAAAAAGGGGACAAATTTCATTATTACTCCTTGAACTTTTATACTCTTACAACTTTGCTCCTTGAACTCTGAAAATAGATAAAGATGCTCCTTTAACTATGAAATATCATCATCTTTACTCTTTTCATCTATTAAATAGATGGAGTACTCCATTGAACTTTAAGATTCTTACAACTTTGCTCCCGAACTTTGAAAACTAGTGTTTATATCCTTCAAACTTTAAACTAATAGTATAAACACATTTTTTAATATTTTGACCGTATAGGATATATATATTTTTTGCTACATAAACTTTAGTACGTTTGAAAATTAACTCTCAAAATCTAAAAATACTTAGTTTATTCATAAAATTGACTTTTAAAATTAAAGTCATTATAAGAAAAAAAAAAAAGGAACTTGTAGATTTATATCATTCAAACTTCTAAAAATTATCTATTGTTTCATATTTTGACTATTAAGACATAAAAAAACTTTGTTTTTGTTTTCTAAATTTGTAACTTTATTCCAAAATATTAAGAAACTAGTGCTTATATCTATTGAGTTTTAAACTATTAATATAAAATCACTTATATTTCGTAAATTTAAAACTAATATGACATTAGCATAATAAAAAGTTAATTTAAATTAAATTCTTTATAATTACAAAAATAACTTTAAAAATCTATCAAGGGATCTAAATGTATAAGTTCTTTTTTTTTTGTTACGGCTTTACTTTTAAAAACAAAATTTATAAACGCGTTAATTATTTTTTGGATTTGAGAAAGTTGAAGTGGTAAAAACTAAGTTTTTATAAGTTTTATATGGTCAAAAAATGGATCAATGTGTATTTTTGCAAACGATTTAAGGTTTGAAGGGCATTTTAGCTATTAATTAAAATTTGATGGGTTATAAACACTAGTTTTTTAGGTTCAGATGGGCAAAGTTATAAAAATATTAAAATTTAGAAAAATATTCTATCTATTTAACTAACAAAAAAAGCAAAATGATAGCATTTGATAATTAGGAGAGCAATTCTATAAGTTTACAAAGTTCATGAAGCAAAATTATAAGTGTAATAAAGTTTAGAGAGTAAAAATAAAATTTTAAAAAAATTGTATTTAAATGCAATTAGCCCACCAAACCAATGCAAAACCATGATCAAAGCTTTTAATAAAATGGAGATGAAAGAATAGATTTCAAAGAATTTGTCAAAACAACGGAAGATAGTTTCTGCTAAAACATCCCCCAAATAGTAATAATTTGGATTTGGCTTTAGTCAATCCGTATTTTATGTAAAAAAAACTTGTCACTGGTACCCATCTATAATGCCTTCTAAATCCAGGAAATTCACCCCCCCCACCCCCCCACAAAATAAAAACTTTTTTATGTCAACTATACTAAGTTTTGCAAAGGAGCATTCCTATTCATCCCGACCTGGGATGAGTTAGGATTGGGCAATTATAGGTCCACTCAGTGTGAATGCAATTGTGATAACTGAGAAATCTATCGTTCTCGGAAAATTTTGTATAAGATATGTAAATGTATATTCATGATGAGACATGTTACAGAATATAGAGCAGATGAAAATTTTGATTAACTGGATTTTAGTCAAAATTTGACAATGAATTAATGAACATAGTGTAAAAGCTAAATATTAATTCAAATTATGATGTCTTAAATTTATTAGAAAAATATGTGGAAAATACATGTTAAGAGATGTGGAAAATACATATTAAGAGATCAAGGGCTCACATGTAAGCTACCTTGATCAATGGCTAAGATTAGCCAAGAAATTGTAATTTTCTTTAAAGGAAATTAAAGGAAAATGTGAGAGAGAGTAGAGGGCACGTGAGAAGCAACCAAGTGGATTAATTCGCTTCTTTAGCTGCAAAAAAGTGAACGTGTAGAGAGAAAGAGAGAGAAAGAGAAAGAGAGAGAGAGAGCAGAAGAGGAAAATCCTTTCAACAGTTTCGGATTCTCTCTTTAAGCAAGAAAATCATTCAAGTTTTCAGTCCAAGATTCCACAGCAAGACATCCTCAAGTTTCAAGTAAGGTAAACCCTCTTTTTCTCACATTTTCGGGTGAAAAATCTGGGTTATTTGAGGAAGAAAAAGAGAATGTGAGTTTTGTATGTTGAGATTTTCAGTTAAATCAAAACATGGTTCAAGTCTAGTTGTTTTTAAACACAAATTCGTGAGTTGATGGTTTAGAAAACCAAGTCTCAGTTGAGTTTTCTTTTCAAGAAAGTTTTGATTTTAGGTTTTAAGTCAAGAGATGTGGTGGAAGCAAAATGTGAAATTTTGCTTATGAAACCATGGATTTATGATCGTAGAAATATAGTTTATACCTTAAAACGATCTTATTGAGATCGATTTTGAGTGCAAGAAGTAGAACAAAGGCTATGAAAGCCTTAGAAAAATAGAGGTGAGAATTTCAGACTTAGAATCAGGATTCTGAGATGAACACGGGAGTGTACAAGGGCGTGTTTAGAATACGGCCCCGAACATGCCCACATGCACGACCGTGTTTCGAGAGTATTTGAGACCCGAAAGATACACGGCAAGAATACGGCCGTGTATCAAGCTGTGTAAAATGGCATATGGTTATGGGAAGGGTGTGTAACAGACCATGTTCGACAGCAAGAAAACACGGCCAGAAATATGACCGTGTAGCCACCCATGTAAACATACATGAGTTACACGGCCATATTGCATGAATTACATGGCCATGCACGTAAGTCCAGAGGGTTACACGGCCACGAACATGCCCACGTAGGACGACGTGTTCGAAGCTAAAAAAAAAAAAAAGAGTCTGGAAACATGATTTTTCATATTTTGCCATGTTTCAAGTATGAGATAAATGTTGGAAATAATCAGCGATTATTTCTTTTATAGGAGTTCAAGTCAGACACCCCGAGATAGCAGTCCCAGATCAGCAGAGGCTCACGTTAGCAGATTTTCTGTAAATTCAACTATTGTCCTGGCTGCAACGTGGACAATCATGTTATGTTTTATGATGCTATGTATGTTGTTTGGCGTGTATGTCAGACGTTTAGCGTCTGCATCATAATACACATGTCAAGTTCATGTCATGTATGTAGAATTTCATGTTTCAAGTATACATTTCATGTACACATGATAGACAAGTATTAAGCCCACGAAAACATGTAAGTACACAAGACACTAGAGTGAGGTTAATAAAACTCACACCCCAAGTAAAGTATGTAATAGGTTCCTATTGTGGGGCAATCAGTATGCTACACTTCAGAAAAGATGGTAATTAAACCAATTATTGGCGTACCAGCCTCTCAACCCACAGGGAGGTTTTCATGTTCAGTTTCAGTTAAGGCTGCGTAGGTCAGCACTAAAGTACTGTTTCCAGTCATGTGCGCCTTACGGTACGACCAATCAGGGGTCTAAAATCAGAACCTAATTTCAGATAATGTCCTAAGACTTATATACAGCTATGAACATGTTTTTCAGAGTTAAGCGTCATGCATAAGTACAGTATTGCATGTTATGAATTCATATTTTTATATTTGAACTTACTGAGCTCATAACTCATTAGTTTGTTCATATGTTGCAGGTAAGAGACCTGTTCACCAGTAGTACACGGTGGACGACAGACAGGGTATGTACATGCCAGGGGGACTGGGTAAGAGATGATGGTCCTACCATGAGTTTTCCGCTGTACAGTTTTGAAAATTTAAACATGTGATTTCAAGAATATGATTTTAAGTCAAGACTATGTGATAGGGGAATCATGATTCATATATATGTTATTTTGTTAACATGATTTCCTTATCATATTTTCGAACATGACATGTATATGTTTGCAAGTTATGTATTAAGAAAAAGAAAAAAAAATTATTCCCTAAAATTTATAAGTAGTTTTCAAGTAAGCATGATGCCGGCGACTCTAGAGGCCTACATACTATTGCGGTTAACTACAGAGTTGACTGTAATAGCACTGTAACACCTTTACAGCAAGGGCGGGCCGCCACAGCAATGATCTTCTACGGAAAGATTACCAAGAAGCTTGTGTGGGAAAAACATCATCTGGATCACCTCTTGGCAGGGTCTTTGTGCTACTTGTTCAATGCAAAAAGGACAAATAAAATAAATTAAATTAAAATAAAATAACACTACGTATTTGTTCTGTTTGTGCATACAATTCTTTCTTTCTTTATTATTATTTTTTAAGTGTTTCATTATGTTTTCCCAAATGTTTTTATTGAGAAAGAGCATACAAGGCATGTTAATAACTTGAGAAAAGACAAATTCTTAAGAAGACAAATAACGTTAAGCACATTATTTACATGAAACTCTTATAACCAACTTCCTGATCTCTGTCTTGGATTCCATTAAAAATAAAATAGATGGTTAAGAATCAAAGACTAGAGCAAATTAGATAGATTGGATTAAAAAAACTATAAAACAAATTCTCCACCAAAGAAAATGTTGTCTACACACTTAGGCTAAGAATCTTAAGCTTATTCCAGAAGAAAATCCATCCAACCCCCTCAACTAGCATTCCATAGTCACATCCCAATAAGTAACTGTTTCATCGTAATCTAGCTGCTCGACGAGACTGCCGGAGTTAACCATTGCCACAGATTGCTCCACGGTCCACTGTGGAGTTGAGGAAGAATACGACGAGCATTCTGGTTGCCTGCTAATGATAGCACTAGCGGAAGCTAATTCTTCACCAACATGGCCGCTAGAGCTTAGTGTAGCCGTAGGCTCCAATATTAAGCTATCTTTAGTCTTAATTTTCTTCTTTTCATTTAGGTAGACCTTGCGAAGTAGCCAATCACCCAACTGCAGTGGCAAAAAAATTAAAAATGAAAGTCAGTCACCATAAATAAAAGGGCTTGTAATGTTAAAAGAGCTTCTGTTGGATTGGCTGGTTTGAGTTGAAATACTTGAGTTATAGTTGTTAGGTTTTTTAAAAACTTGTTAAATTTTTACTGGACATTTTGAGGAAAAAAAAAATTAGAGGACAAAAATGAGTTGAAATATGTCTGACACTATTCGTATAAGTACCCGCATCATGTCATCCGGTAATCTGTATTCGTACATGAGCCAATTAGTCTTTTCTCCACGGCCTCCACCTCGGTGGTAGACTAAGCTCCTCCTATGTCCAACAATGCGATCATCAAATTTTATAGCTATCTCTTTAGTAGAAGCCCTCCAAAATCCATTACCAACCGTTCTACGTTGAAGACGCTTTCCTGTTTGATACTTGGGCACTTTTTTCACAAAGATATACATTTCATTTTCTTATTGCACTCCATATATTTCTGCATTATCATTATTTAATGATGTTAGTTTCTTCTTTTAATTAAGTCTAGCAAATAAATAAGAAACTTTATGCTATGTTTGGTAGGATTAAAAAAGGGGGAGGAAGGACATGGGAATAGGGATAATTGGAATCACTTAGGGTCAAACAAGAAACTATTCAATCGATTAGGTGCATCACTTCGTCATGCTTATGTGGTACACCCTCTTAATAAATGATTGATGTTTAGATGATTTATTAATGTCAGTTGTGTTTTAAATTTCTTATCACTGTTTTCTTTCCTTACAAATTTCAATTTATTTGGGTGATTAAGATAGTTGATACAAATCATCTAAAAATCAATCATTCACTAAACAGTTATACGATGTAAGCATGATAATATAATATACCTGATTCATTAAATAATTTCTCGGATCACACAGGGCTTCCATCAGTCAACTTTTCTTTTTAAAATTTTTATTTTTAAAAAATTTACATTTTTCATATTTGACCCCCACTAAAATTTGATTATCCTATATAAATCTCCTAAAAGTTTTATCCTTTAGCATACCCTACCACCAAAATAATAGGCTTACTCGGTACCACCAATATTTAACTTTCCATTTTAGGATATATGGTAAATATAAAAAAACCCACAGTGATTACTAATTAAAATTAATGTTTTTATCTTTGTTTTTGCAGCAAATTAAATACACGTTGAATAAAATATTCGAGAAATTTTTTTTTTCACTTATTCATTTCCACGGGCATATATTACACGATATATACACACATATACATGTGTATGCAATCTTGAAATGCAGAGCAAGAGCATGCTCAATAAACAGAAGACCTAGAAACCAAATCCGAGAAGATATGTATCGACAAGAAAGGTGGGGTGGGGGAGACCTAAATAAATAAAATTAAAAAAAAAAGTAACGTACGTAGGCCAAAAAAAAATGTAGAACGTAACATTTTCATGCAGATGAACATATAAAGAGAATTAAGGAACCATACCAATTAAAGACGTGAAAACTATCAAGCCAAGAAACAAAATTGAAGATTGAGTTTAAAACTACAAACCTCTAAGTTGTTCAGGAGTATAATTGTAAAGATCAAGTTCTTTAAATCTGTTCGTGGGATCATAAATGGGACTATTCGTAGCTTTGTTCTTCAAATAGCAAACGACCAACTCTTCTTCCTTTGGAAGAAACCTGAAGCCTACTGGAAATTTTGGATTATTCGTTGTAAATTGTAATCAAGTTAGTTTCTTTGAAAAGGGTCTTTCAATAAATTATGAGAGGAATTATTATTGAGACTCTTATTAAATCTGGCTTTGCTGATTATCGAGACTCTTATTTATAATCTAGCTTTGCTCGTTTCCTAGTAGGATTCATGGTTTCCTTTACCCATTATGACAGAAACAAATATTGAAAATTATCTATTACGGTTTTTAAAAAATGAGCCTAATAGTCATTTGTAAAAGAAACAAATCTTTAATATTATCTGCTACATTTTTAATTTAAAAAAAAAAAAAAGAGAAAAAGCTATTTGTTATGAACTACCCTTTTATTAGTCCATATTTACAATGCTGAGAGGGCACATGCATCCCTCAAAATTTTCAAAAGAATACATGAAATTATTTTCGTAGAAAAAGAATACAAATAAGGGTATATATTGACTATTTTTAAAGTTGTATTAGTATTAGTAGTAGGTTTTCTTTTTTCAATTTTTTGCTTGTAAATTGTTGAATATGTTTCGGATTAGGAAATCTCAATCACAACATACCTATACTACCATATTACTATTATCTGTAAATACCACTTATAAGTTCTCAATTTTATTCATAATCATAATTTCTTTATTTTCTTCGTCAATTGCTTTAAAGGAGATCTCTTCTGCGAACCCTTTTCCAGTAGGCTTCAGATTTCAACCAAGTGAAGAAGAATTGGTCCTTTATTATCTCAAATACAAAGCCTTGAATTTGGATTTTTACGATCCCACCCAAAGATTCTGAGAACTTGAGCTTTACAATTATACTCCTCAACAACTCAGAGGTTTGTCATTAGAGAAACTTAATCTTTCTTTCTCTATCTTCTACAGTTTGATGGTTTTCACGTATTTTTGGTTTGAATTCTTTCTCTTTATATGTTAATCTGCATGATAATAACGTTATATCACATAAAACGTGCCACAAGATTATCGGTGCTCTTCTTTGCCTTCATATATATATATATGTATACATATATGCATATGCGTACATATGTATATTTTTTGGATGTATTCAAAGTGATTTTTCTCCGGCTACTACATTTCGATGATCATGATCTAGATTTTGTTCAATTATTTGTGATGATTACTAGGGCTTGCAATTCATGCCGTTATGTCATATTATGTTTCTTAATTAACACTATTATACTAAACCTAAATTTCGATTGACCCATTTAATATTTATGTTAAAATCTCAAACTCAAATCTAATTTTTTTATTAATCATATCAGTCCGAATTAATATATTTAATTTAAATATAAATAAAATAATAACTTATTTAATATGATTATAATATTTTAATATATTTATTAATCAACATATCTTTTTTTTTAAATAAAAAACAAGTGAAATTTACTTATAAAATTTTAAAATTCATACTATTTGTACTTTATTAACTATTAAAAGTCTTGTTTTATATCATATACCATTAAGTAAAAAATAATATATATTGATAATTATGTTAATTCGTGTCAATCTATGTTAGGAAGTAAAACTAAACTTGACCTATTTACTAATCATGTTAACCTGTTTTTGACCCAAATCCATTTATAAAAACCCAAACCGTTAATTTTTTGTCATGTTTGTATCAACCTCTTATGTCGTGACCCAAATTATCAACCCCGATGATTACTTTCTCTTAAATTTTGCGTCTTTCATGATCTATCGTTTTCTATTTCCATGTACTTGTTGTTTGATTTCTCTTTTTGTTACCTTACTCAATACTATTCTCAATCACTGTATGTGTATATTATGTATATGTGTGAGCGTGTACACGTGTGTGTTTTTATGTATTATCCAAAGTGATTACCATTGAATATAAATATTATTAGGAGTCTTCTTTGGCTTCTACCTTCTCTAATTTGTTGATCATCTAGATCTTTTTTTTTTTCCTCAATTAATCACCTAGATTTTTGGTCTTGTATTTATATAGCTCTTCGTTTTCTTTTTCTTTTTTTTGGTTTGGTTATCCTTCTTCTAGACTAGCCGATCTTCTTATATATAGAGTTTCTTATTTTTATTTTTTATTTTTAGTTTTAATTTTTATCTCAAACTCATGTTTGATTAAAAGCACAAACTAACGTTATCATTCAATGTTGCAGAAATATACGGAACGCAAAAGGAACGCGAAATGTATTTCTTCGTCAAGAAAGTTCTCAAGTATTCAACAGGAAAACGTCTTCAACGTAGAACTGCTGGTAATGGACATTGGAGGGCTAGTACTAAAGAGATAGACATGGAATTCGACGGCCACATAGTCGGACATAGGAGGAACTTAGTCTATCACAAAGGCGAAGGCCACGGAGAAAAGACCAACTGGCTCATGTGCGAATACAGATTGCCTGATGACATGATACAGGCACGTATACAAATCATGTAACACATATTTAAGAATAAAGTTTGATATTCACCAATATATATATGTGTATTTTTACATTGCGGCCTTATGATTATTTTCTAGTGTTTTAACTTTTTGTTTGCCACTGCAGTTGGGAGAATGGCTACTTTGCAAGGTCTGCCTAAATGAAAAGGAACAACTTGAGTCTCATGTTAACTCGGTGTTAGAGCCTCCGGTGTCTAAACCTAACCCGAGCAGCAACATTGTGGAACCAACTTCCACGGTCAGTAGGCCGCCGGAGCCATCATCTTCCTTTTCGGTAGCTTCTAACACTGAGCAATTTACAGACGTCCATCGGCCAAACTCGGAGAAAATTGTTATTCAGTATGACGACGCATTAACTACGGATATGCTATTTGAGCAGGCTGAATATATTTCTGCACATTAGAGTTTTGCTCAATTGAACAAAAGATGCCTTTATGTTGTTTCATCTAAGAGTCACTTTTTAAGTTTGCATATTCGTAGTTTAGATTTTGTTAAACACCACCCATGTATTTACCAGAGAGTTAATGTATGGTAACCCACAATTGATCCTGCATACCCTTTCTTGCTCTTTCTTTAACCTAAAATTTCTATTTTCACCGATTCCATAAAGATTTATTTTTAGGGAATGCAGATTATAGACATTATCATATTGATATTCAAGCCATCCAAGAGTAATAAGGTTGTCCTTTCCTTAGGCAACAAATTTAATTTACTTATTTATAGGTGTAGTATGCATTTGGTGCATGAATTTAAATTGAGTTTATTAGGCTACAGTTGAGCTATATTATTTGCGGTTGATACATGGGTTTGAATGGTTAAATAGTTGAAGTTATAATGTATAAAAACTTGAAATTATGTATTTGAATTTATGAGTTTCAATATTGTTCATGTAATTGAAACTCTAAATAATGAATAAACTGAAAAAAAAAATTGCATTTGGGTTGAATTGTGGAACCAATTGTCTACCTGGTATCAACAACCTTCAAAAAAAGAAAAAACGTTATTTCCCAGTTTGATAAAACAGAGTTCCTTGTCACTACAGAGTTTCCAAATTAATTATTTTGGAATTTGGAAGAACAAAGCATTTGTACTTCGTTACTGAATGATTCCCCAAATAGAAATTTAGTATTCAATTAATCATGATATTGGCATAGTCTATTAAGAAAGTTTGGCAATATAATGTTCTTTGACAATCTCTTGAGAAATATAGCTATATACATGCACAATTATAGAAATTATCCCTATTCTCCAAAAATTGCTTATATTCGAAATAAAAAATCATTTCTAAAATGTTGATTCCAAATAGGCAATTTTTGGTTTTAGCGAGAAAATATTTGGATGCAGCATACCTATTTTTCTTTTTTCCTTTTTTTTTTTTAGTTTTTTTTTCAAGGATGAGAATGAACTCGGTCCACTGATAATTTCTCCTATTGTTTTGGTTCTAGGATGTAACTTTAGGACGTACAAGTTGGGCCATTAAGCATGTTCTGAGACTATCCACGCAACAAATAAAAGTTATGTGGCTACTTTATAAAAGGGAGTTAAGTGCAATAAATTCTAACAAAGGATATTAAGTGGGACTAATTCAATTATGAGGGAAAAAATGGGACTAATTCAAAATTCGTGAGTAAAGTAAAAGTTTATAAAGTTCATGAGAAATGTAACACCCCCCGCCTCGTGCGGGAAACGTCACCTGAAAACTCTGCTTTACTTTAATTCTTTTCTATCAAGTCATAACAAAATAGATTGCGGAAATTTTTTTTTTTAAACCATCGATATACGTAGTACTACAACTTTCCAAAACTAAGTTATCATAGTAGGAAAACTACTTTATATTACTTGCATATAATACTGTCATACTGTATTAAACATAGTTAAGGTTAAACATAACAGTGTACTTAATACAATATCATACAATTATATTTTTTTTTCTCAATATCCTTTTCTTTCTTCCTTGCGGAATTAGCCTGGCAGGTCCATAACCTTTATCATGACACTGGCACTTCATTCCTGCAGTCCAATCCATACACTGTGGCTCAGGTTACAGGTTGTTTACCTCGATTACCTGAACAAGAACAAACTGGTGAGCTACATGCCCAGTAAGTTCAGACATAACATTCAAAATAATAAAACAATAAACCACTACAATGCAACTCTACACAATGCATGAGTTCATTATGCTCAATTTACACTTTGCATTGTTCATTTACTATGTCTATGGGCCCGGTTTGGTTGTACCATGTGCGCGCTGTAAGAGGGGTCTGGGAGCGACCCGGACTCTCCCTCAACTATGATATGTCTTTTGCTTCGACATAAAATAACCTCCCCTCGCGAGAGGCCGGTACGCCAAACATTAGGTCTTTATCATTACCTTGTTGTTTACAGTGCGATATTATTTACTATGATGTCTTAACTGTTCCAGTGTACATATTCATAAATAATGTACTCAATGTTATGCCTATTCAGCCCAAAAATACTGTTTAAAAATCATCACCCATGCATTTAAATATTGGGGCGTGATTGGAACTGAAAACAAGGCGCAAACTCTTAATTATACATTTTTGGAACAGTTGGAGCGCCTGGCACTCATTCTCGAGCGCCTGGCCCTTCATTTTATTTTTCTGTAAAAACTTAGGACAGAGACTCCAGCGCTTCGGCGCTCTCTTTACAGAGCCTGGCGCTTTCGAAAATCCTGTGCAAGCGCCTGGCGCTCTTACCCTAGAGCCTGGCGCTTCAGACAACTTACACTAGCGCCAGGCGCTCATGCTGATTTTTGTACTAGTGCCTGGCACTCATACCCCAGGGCCTGGCACTCCTACTGGATATTTACCATAGCGCCTGGCGCTCATACCCTAGGGCCTGGCGCTTTAGCCAATTTTTACACTAGCGCCTGGCGCTAATACCCTAGAGCCTGGCGGTCCTACTGAATTTTAAACACCAAATTTTGGCCGAGAGCTCAGCGCCGGGGCGCTCCTTAGCTAGCGCTTAGCGCTTGGCTCCGGTAAAAATAGGTTTTTTAACACATTTTGATATAAAAACCAATTCTCATGCATACATTCAACCCTAAAACATGTTTAAGACATTCTAGGGTCAAAATCCATGAAACACAGCCATATACACAAAGCACATCACTGCGCACTCACCTACTCGCCAATTTAGGCGTTTTAACGAGTTCACAACAACATATAATATTTCTAACCAAAGAATTTAGGCTATACATATTTTGAAATTTCTAAAATGACATATACTTCCAGTTGTTCATGTTCAGACAATTAAATGCCAGAACTTACCAGAAATTTGTTTCTGCTTTCGTTCCTTTGTTTTCCTTCGTTGCCCTATAACGAAACAGTTCAACATTCAGTGAAATGTTTATAGGTCAACGCGAGAATATTTAAACACTTCTCCTATACATTGTATCATTACACCCTTAGCCTTAGTTATAAGTCCGAAAATTTCGGCATTATAACGGCTTAATTTTTCATTTTCCCACTGTGTCAAAATCGCTTAAATCGCGTTATTGAACACAGTTTCTATCATAAACCTGCTCAAAATCCCAGTGCATAACAATAATTCATTCTCAAAATCAAGGTATAACAATATTTCTAAAAATTTAGGGTTTCACTCACAACCCTAAACTTTCCTCTTTGTTTTTCTTCCATTCCATACTCAAATACCACATCAAACTCTTTTCCACTTCATCGTACATAATTATCTCCAATCCATAAGGGTTTTCACTTTCTTTTCCACGTAAATTTTTCCCTCCCCATGCTACATTTTTGTTTTCAAAAACTAACCCCACAAAAACCTCAAAAACAAGTTCAAAACATGTTTTTCCACATGATTTTCATCAAAACATTCAAAAACACTCTAACTCCATTTTGTTCCACTATTCACATAAACATAAAAACACTTAAAAACAAGCATTAAAACAGAATTTTGAAGAACTTGCTTGAGCTTTGAGGTGAATACTCCTCAACTTAAAGTTTTCTCACACTTTTTCTTCAAATTTTGCAACTTTTGAAACTTTGGAAATTTTTGTGAGCAAAGGAACGTGGGAGAAGAAGAAGAACAGAGAAATGGAGTTTTTTTCTGCTATGGGGGACGTGAAAAATCAGGGGAAAAAGTTTATACAAATCCTTAGGGGTGTTTTTGTAATTTTTGAAAATTTTGGGGTCAAAATGAAAATTTCTTGGGGGCATTTTTGCAAAATTTTGGGAACTTTTTCAGCTGAAATACAGCTGTTTCTCCCCCTCTCTTCCACGTGCATGAGCAGATCATCATGCATTTAATGCAAATTTTCTTTCCAAATTTTGATTTTAAAGGAAATTCAAAAAATTTCCTTAATTTTAATAGCCTTTGGATCAAAAAGAATGATTTGATCTCATCCATTGATTCCTATATTAATAAGAAAATATTATTTGTTTATACAGTATAGGTTTTTCTTTAATAACAGTATAATTTTCATCTGTCGAAATTTTGACCGAAAAGCTATACTGGCCAAATTTCGCAGTTTACCTCTTGAAATGCTGTTAGAGCCTTTCGATGCATTTATATCATTTAAAACACTCCATAAACCCTAGATATTTCATTATTTTCCATCTGAGATCTATGTTTGTCACATTTTGAGTCTCAGTAGAATTCCGTTTTTTGATACCGAAAATGCACTATTTGAGGCGTTTTGATTCGAAAATCATTACCTCTACTGCCATAAAGCATTTATAAACTCTAATAAATATACTTATCAACTCTAATGATGATTTATTAGAGTGAAATTTATATATTTTCGTCATACTAATATATATAAATTTTCACTATACAATGTTCCCGAGAACGATTTAAAATCTCGGCTGTTACAAGAAAAACAAGAAAGACTATAGAGTTTAAGAACTATGAATAAGAATAATCTATAATTAAGAAAAAGGATTGGAAATGAAATCGTGACTCTTTATGTAGTTTCAAGACAAACGAATATAGTACAAAGGCCATAATTTTTTTTTTAATGATATGCTATTAAAAAGTTTTGAGGTAATATTTCCTTAAATAGAGATGTTGTTACAAATCTCAAATATTTAAATTTTTTAAAGTTTTAAAGGTAGTATATCTTTAAGAGGGGAGTACACTTGTAATTTTTCTTGTAAAATTAGAACATAATGGCATATTTTAATTGTTGAGTGAGGATAAAGTTATTACTCTGTAGTAAAGTAGGGATGTAATTGAAAGTTTTAAAAACTTCCAAGACAAAAATCTAATGGTTCATTTGGATGGGTTTTGGAGATGTACTTTACTTTTGGAAATAAGATGTAGTTTTGAAGATGTCTATTTGGAGGAAAAAACTATTTAGAGCGAAAAAGTGTAAAATTTTAAAATATATTTTAAAAAAATTAATACAAATCTCATTTCACTCTGTTTGAAATTTTATATAATTTTTTAAAGACCGTAAATGTTTAGAAATGTGAACATTAAAAAATAGTTTTGAGTAAAATAAAAAATAAAAAAAAAATTTGAAAACCAGATGTTAGTTATTCGCAAGCTTTAGCCCTGGGTTGGTGTATGGGTTTGAATTGAAAATTTTGATTTGAGTATAACTGAGTTGAAATATGCATTTGGCCAAGTATTTGAGTTATTAGAGTTAAAAAGTATAAAATTTTGATATATAGTTTTAAAAAAATCAATATGGAGCTTAATTCGCTTGTTTCAAAATTCTATGTATTTTAAAAATATAAATATATATTTTGAACTTGTATATATAAAGTTATGTACTTTTAAAGTTTAAATTATAAAGTTATAATAATATTTAATAAAGCTGAGGTTGAATTTCTAGGAAAACAAAAAACAAAAACAAAAAAATAAATTAAAAAAAGGGGATAAATTTCATTATTACTCCTTGAACTTTGATACTCTTGCAACTTTGCTCTTTGAACTCTGAAAATTGATAAAGATGCTCCCTGAACTATGAAATATTATTATCTTTACTCTTTTCGTCTGTTAAATAGATGGAATACTCCATTGAACTTTAAGATTCTTATAACTTTGCTCCCGAACTTTGAAAACTACTGTTTATATCCCTCAAATTTTAAACTAATAGTATAAACGCATTTTTTAATATTTTGATCATATAGGATTTTTTTTTTTTTTTTTTGCTATATAAACTTTAGTACATTTAAAAATTTACTCTCAAAGTTTAAAAATACTTAGTGTATTCATAAAATTTACTCTTAAAATTAAAGTCATTATAAGAAAAAAAAAAAAAAAAGGAGCTTGTAGATTTATATCATTCAAACTTCAAACTGTTAGCTAAAAATTATCTATTGTTTCATATTTTGACTATTAAGACTTGAAAAAACTTTGTTTTTGTTCTCTAAATTTGTAACTTTATTCCAAAATATTGAGAAACTAGTGCTTATACCTATCGAGTTTTAAACTATTATTATAAAATCACTTATATTTTGTAAATTTAAAACTAATATGACACCAGTATAATAAAAAGTTAATTTAAATTAAATTCTTTATAATTACAAAAATAACTTTAAAAATCTATCAAGGGATCTAAATGTACAAGTTTTTTTTTTTGCAATGGCTTTACTTTTGAAAATAAATCGTATGAACGCATTAATTATTTTTTGGATTTGAGAAAGTTGAAATGGTAAAAACTAAGTTTTTATAAGTTTTATATGGTCAAAAAATGGATAAATGTGTATTTTTGCAAACGATTTAAGGTTTGAAGGGCATTTTAGCTATCAATTAAAATTTGATGGGTTATAAACACTAGTTTTTAAGGTTCAGAGGGGCAAAGTTATAAGAATATTAAAATTTAAGAAAATATTCCATCTATTTAACTAACAAAAAAAGTAAAATGATAACATTTGATAATTCAGATAGCAATTATATAAGTTTACAAAGTTCATGAAGCAAAATTATAAGTGTAACAAAGTTTAGAGAGTAAAAATAAAATTTAAAAAAAATTGTATTTAAATGCAATTAGCCCACCAAACCAATGCAAAACCATGATCAAACCTTTTAATAAAATGGAGATAAAAGAATAGATTTCAAAGAAATTGTCAAAACAATGGAAGATAGTTCCACTAAAACATCCCCAAAATAGTAATAATTTGGATTTGGCTTCGGCCAATCCTGTATTTTATGTAAAAAAGACTTGTCATTGTTACCCATCTATAATGCCTTCTAAATTGGGGAAAATTTTTTCCCCCAACTTTTTTATGTCAACAGTATTATTGTGACGTCTTAAATTTTATTTAAGGGTCAATATATAATTTAAATAAAATTAGTATGCCAAAAATTAATTAAAAATCTTTTGGAAACCCTAGGTTGGTTTCCTAGTCAAATTCCACTCAAAAAGTCAACAATTTTGACTTTAAAAACCCTAAAATATTCAGCCATTACTTGGGATTTTTAATTAAAATTTAAATCTCACAAATCCAAGGGAGAATTCAAACTCAAATTTCATCCCTTAAATATAAAGAAGAAATTCGGCCATAAAGTGTAGGAAATAAAGGAGATTTTATTTGAATTAAAAGCTAGGTCAAAACTCAATCAAAATTCAAATTATTTTTCCTTAAAAACTAATGGGTAATTTTGGTCACTTAAGGAGAAATAAGGAGAGAAAAACCCTAGCCTCAAAATAGCACAAAGTTTCCCCTTTTGCCCCTCAAAATATTCGGCCAAGCAAGGAAGAGAAAGGGAAAGAAAGACCTAGTATAAAAACCCTCTTTTAACTCTCATTCACCTTTCCTTTCACTCTCAAAATTCGGCCAGCCTCACCCTATTTCCTCTCTGAATTTCTCTCTCCCAAAACACACCCAAAACAGCAAGCAAAACCTACCTAAAGGCAGCTCAAGGATTCAACAATTTTTGAGACAAAAACAAGGTAAGAAATCAACTTTTTCCTTCCTTCTCCTTTTGATTTTAAATCCGAAATTTATATGGTTTTCTCCACTGTTTTCCCTACTGTTTTGAAGACTCCAACACTCACACAAATTCAGCCAAAAAGGAGACCAAGCATCAAAAATAGTGCAGCACAAACAAGGTGTGATTTCTCTCTCTAAAACCGTAAAAATTCTGCCTCATTGATCCCCTTTCAAAAACCCTATTATCACATGTGAAAATTTTATGATTTTTGCCAATTTGATTCTTGGGTTGTGTTAATGACATATAAATAAGGTTCTCCACGAAATTTCATGATCATTGGATGAAAATTGAATTGATTTAAGGCTAATTGAAATTCGGACAGGAAAAACGGAAATCTGGAAAATTACCATATGAACAGTAAAATTTTGTCAGCCATAACTTGAGTTTTAAAAATGATTTTTGAGTGAATCTTGCGCCTAAAATTAAATTCAAGATGTCCCCTAAATTCCTGCAAAATTTCAGAACCAAAATCAGCCGTTGGCCTAGTCAAAATATTTTTCTAATATAGGTGGACAGAACTGCCAGTTTTTGAACTGAAACTGAAACCCTAATTTTATGCCTGAAAACAACCCCTCGGTTTTTGGCCTAATTGAATAACCAAACGATGTCCAAAAATTATAAAAATTATATGAAATTAAAGCTACTGATGTCTAGTTTAACATATTAAAAATTTAGAATTTTTGGGATTAAAAATGAATTAATATTGATTTTACAGTCAGCCTAGGTCAGTCTGCCCATGTCCAGTAAAATCCTAACTTAGAGTTTTTTTTTTACAAATTTTAAATCCCAAATGTTTATTAAACATTTTAAAATCCTTTTGTGGCACACTAAAATGATTGGATGATTATGTCTAGACCTAGACTGATCATATGTTGTGATTATAGGATTTATTTGACGTTCTTGCTTGATTCGTGGATCACGTTGTTGCAACGCTTGTGCAATAATCGAGGTAGGACTTTCTAGCCTTTTTTGGGAGTAGTCAAGTGTTTTAAATTTCCCTGTTTTATCGATGGCATGCTGTTTTCAGTTTGTGAAATTATTATACTGTTTTTAATGAAATAAACGCATGCAACGTGTTTTGTAATAAATGTGTATTTTAAAGCGTGTTTTGATTAATGGCATAATATAACTTGGTAAATACCATCTTTTGAATAATCCGATGAACATAATTGAGCTCTAGTTCACGATCATTGTAAATGATGTGTGCGTCCCAAAGTTGACGCCATGGGGGAAGGTCCCTAAACCTGCGCAGGGCCGTTCGGCCTATTTAGACCGTAACGAGATAATCTAGGATAATTCAATTCGAGGCACGTATATTATAGCTACGACAAGTCCTCACTCAAAATATGATGGTTTATTTTAATGATTTAATTTTTTTATATTGGGGCACGTATATTGCAGCTACGCTAAGTCCTCAGCAGAATAAAACTTGTATTAAAAATATTTTTCACGAAATTATTGATTATTTTTGGAAATGATTATTATGCCATGTATTCTTAAATTGTTGATTGTTTTTTTGAAAACGAATATTATGTCATACTTTTAAATGTTACCTGTTTAATCCACCTTTCTTTCTGTCCTACTGAGCCAGCGCTCACGTCCCTTTTTCTTTGTGATTTCGAAATGACTACTTCCAGGTGCGGGAGGTAGTAGTTCCGAAAATCGTTGAGCTATCCGTTTCTACTGAAGATGATGCTATCCGTTTTCTCCATCTTCTTCTTTCTGTTTTTCGTTCTGATGTAATGAGACTTTAAGTTTAGACTTTATTTTACGTCATTTAAATTTCATGCTTGGGAATATTTTATGGTTGGTAATTTCTTTTGAAGACCGATTTTGTGTTTGGTTTCCGCATTAAAAAGTATTTATTTTCAACATTATAATTTAGCTAAGCCTAATTATTTATAAGGTAGCATCATAATAATTAGGCTTAGCTAAATTATAATGTTGACCCGTTTTTCGTAATAAATGTTTTCCTTAAATCTCGGGTTGATATTATGATTTGGCTGCCGTGTCACGTGTCTAAATTTTGGGCCGTGACAAATAATGGTATCAGAGCCCAGGTTTTCAAAAGGGTTTTCATCAAAATGTTTTCAAAATACCCAAGCATGGTTTTCCTTACTCTTAGAAGCTTATAGGATTTCCTCTTCCTTTAATCTTATTCAGCAAAATGGCTCGTCCCGGCACGCGTAGTCAGAGGCAGTAGAGAGGCAACGACGAAGAGAACCCTGGGAACATGCAGCCTCAAGGGAGTCAGAATGCAGCGGTTCCTACACCGAATGATCAGCTAACGGCGATGCAAAATCTCACGGTGGTGATGCAGGCTCTCCTTATCGTCTTACCTTTTGGAACACCTAACCCAGCTCTTGTAGCCAATGTTGTTCCTAATGAGACCCAGAGAGCGGGGAGTTCTTCTCAGACTCCTCAGCAAACGCCTACCACCGGAAACCCTACCTCTGGAGCAGTACCTATCCAGCCTATGATACATCCTAAACAGGCAGCCTTAACTCTTTTCTTTAAGCCTCACGTACCCACTTTCGACGGCACAGGCACAGAGATGGATGCCGACTACTGGTTTGATGCCATTCGCAAGCAGCTAAAGTTGACCGCCACACCCGCAGAGTTCTGGGTTGAGTTTGCTTCCAACAAGCTGGTGGGTCTAGCCTCTACCTAGTGGGCTAGTATCGAGGATGGTTTGACAGAGGAGCAGAGGTCTTCTTGGACAGTTTTCGAGGAGCGTTTTCACGAGTATTTCTTTTCAGCTCAGTTCCGCGACAGAAAAGCTAGGGAGTTCATCCGTTTGAAGCAAGGGTCTATGTCAGTGCGGGAATATGAAGCCAAGTTCACCGAGTTGGCCCAGTATGCAAAGAATCAAGTTTTGGATGAAGCTACTAAGTGTCTCCGCTTTGAGGAAGGGCTTAGCCTCTATGTGAAGAGGGGTGTACAACAGTTCCAGATCAGGGATAGCTACCAGTAGATAGTTGCTCAGGCGTTGACAGTGGAAGAGGGCGACAAGGAGTTCCTTGAAGCTCGTAACAGAAACAAGTCTGGACCAATCCGCAACAAGCCTCAGCACAAGCCGTAGACTCCTTACCAGAAGAACCAGCAGTCTCAGGGATCGGGTTCTCATCAGTCTTCTGGACAACGACAGGGTCGGGTGAATGTGATTACCTGCTTCGAGTATGGGGATGAAGGCCACAAAAGAAATGTCTGCCCGAAGAGACAGTCAAGAGACAATGCTCATAGACATCATCATCAGCGGAATCAGAATGGTCTTCAACAGAGGCAACAGATTACTTCCCAGTCTTCGCAGTCACAGCGCCCTCAGCTTCCGGCTCCCTATAAGCCTCAGCGCACGAGCCAGTACACTGCGCCTTATGCTCCACATGCTACACCGCTGTAGCAGTTCTCAGTGCCGAGTTATCAGAGACCACCACCACAGGGTCAGAGTACGGGCTATCAACGAGGGAATACAGCTCAAAATCATGGTAAGGCACCACAGGTACACGCTCTTGGAGCTGACAACATGGAGATAGATCATACACCGACTGCATTAGATGGTATAATTCCTATCTTTGGTACATATGCACATGTTTTGTTTGACACCGGGGCTACACACTCTTTTATAGCCCAACATTATGCTTGTTCACTTGGTTTAAAACTGTAAAATCTTGACTCTCCCTTATGTGTGAAATCCCCGTTGGGCACGACTACCGTTAGTGATGGGTGTCAAGCCTATGTTTATGTTGGAGATGTTTGTTTGGAGGCATCACTTGTGGTAATGCCTATGTTTGCTTATGATGTTATTCTGGGATATGACTGGCTTTCCCGATATGGGATTATGCTTGATTGTCGTAATCGTCGTGTTATCTTTACAACTGATTTCGGACATGTGGTGTCCTATCAGTTAAGCTTAGTTTCAGATGTTGATAGATCTACTGTTAGGTTAGTGTCGAAAAGTAGACAAGGTATTCTTTGCTTCTTATCCTTATGTGCAGTGGAAGGATCCAGTTCTGAAAAGAGTACCCAACCTATACCTGTTGTCGATAGTTTTCCAGATGTTTTCCAAAAGTTCTTCCAGGTTTACCGCCTCATCGAGAAATAGAGTTTCGTATCGACTTAGTTCCCGGAACAGCTCCTTTTGCTTCTGCTCCGTATCGTATGGCACCTCTAGAGATGAAAGAGTTGAGCAAGCAGCTGGATGAGTTGAAATCGCTGGGCTTTATCCGAGACAGTAACAGTGACGCCTTAAATTTTATTTAAGATTTAAATAAAATTAGTGTGCCAAAAAGTAATTAAAAATCTTTTGGAAACCCTAGGTTGGTTTCCTAGTCAAATTCGGCTCAAAAAGTCAACAATTTTAACTTCAAAAAAAAAACCCTAAAATATTCGGCCATCACTTGGGATTTTTAATTAAAATTTAAATCCCACAAATCCAAGGAGGATTCAAATTTAAATTTCATCCCTTAAATATAAAGAAGAATTTCGGCCATAAAGTGTAGGAAATAAAGAGATTTTATTTGAATTAAAAGCTAGGTCAAAACTCATTCAAAATTCAAATTATTTTTTTTCCTAAAAACTAATGGATAATTTTCGGCCACTTAAGGGGAAATAAGAGAGAAAACCCTAGCCTCAAAATAGCACAAAAACTTTCCCTTTTGCCCCTTAAAATTTTCGGCCAAACAAGGAAGAGAAAGGGAAAGAAAAACCTAGTATAAAAACCCTCTTTTAACTCTCATTCACCCTTCTTTTCACTCTCAAAAATTCGGCCAGCCTCCCCTTGTTTCCTCTCTGAATTTTCTCTCCCAAAACAACCCCAAAACAACAAACAAAAACCTACCTAAAGGCAGCTCAAGGATTTAACAAATTTTGAGACAAAAACAAGGTGAGAAATCAACTTTTTCCTTCCTTCTCCTTTTGATTTTAAATCCAAAATTTATATGGTTTTCTCCACTGTTTTCCCTACTGTTTTGAAGACCCCAACACTCACACAAATTCAGCCAAAAAGGAGACCAAGCATCAAAAATAGTGTAGCACAAACAAGGTGTGAATCTCTCTCTCAAACCCTAAAAATTTTGCCTCTTTGTTTCCCTTTCAAAAACCCTATTATCACATGTGTAAAATTTTATGTTTTTGTCAATTTGATTCTTGGGTTGTGTTAACCACATATAAACAAGGTCCTCCACAAAATTTTGTGATCATTAGATGAAAATTGAGTTGATTTGAGACTAATTGAAATTCGGACACAGAAAAACAGAAATCTGGAAAATGACCATATGAACACTAAATTTGTGTCAGCCATAACTTGAGCTTTAAAAACGATTTTTGAGTGATTCTTGGGCCTAAAATTAAATTCAAGATGTCCCCTAAATGCCTGAAAAATTTAGAACCAAACTCATCCGTTTGCCTAGTCAAAATATTTTTCTAAGATAGGCGGACAGAACTGCCAGTTTTTGAACTGAAACTGAAACCCAGATTTTTATGCCTGAAAACAACCCCTCGGTTTTTGGCCTAATTGAATAACCAAACGATGTGCAAAATTATAACAATTATATGGAATTAAAGCTACAGATGTCTAGTTTAACATATTAAAAATTTAGAATTTTTGGGATTAAAAATAAATTAATATTGATTTTACAATCAGCCTAGGTCAGTCTGTCTATGTCCAGTAATATCCTAACTTAGAGTTTTTCACAAATTTTAAATCCCAAATGTTTATTAAACATTTTAAAATCTTTTGTGGCACACTAAAATGATTGGATGATTATGTCTAGACCTAGACTGATCATATGTTATGATTATAGGATTTATTTGACGTTCTTGCTGGATTTGTGGATCACGTTATCGTAACGCTTGTGCGATAATCGAGGTAGGATGTTCTAGCCTTTTCTGGGAGTAGTCAAGTGTTTTAAATTTCCCTGTTTTATCGATGGCATGCTGTTTTTTTTTTCAGTTTATGAAATTATTGTACTATTTTTTTATGAAATAAACGCATGCAACGTGTTTTGTAATAAATGTGTATTTTAAAGCGTGTTTTGATTAATGGCATAATATAACTTGGTAAATACCATCTTTTGAATAATCCGATGAACATAATTGAGCTCTAGTTCACGATCATTGTAAATGATGCGTGCGTCCCAAAGTTGACGCCATGGGGGAAGGTCCCTAAACCTGCGCAGGGCCGTTCGGCCTATATAGACCGTAACGAGATGATCTAGGATAATTCAAATTCGAGGCACGTATATTATAGCTACGACAAGTCTTCACTCAAAATATGATGGTTTATTTTAATGATTTATTATTTTAATATTGGGGCACATATATTACAGCTACGCTAAGTCTTCAGCAGAATAAAACTTATAGCAAAAATGTTTTCACGAAATTGTTGATTATTTGTTTTAAATGATTATTATGCCATGTATTCTTAAATTGTTGATTTTATTTTTGGAAACGAATATTATTCCATACATTTAAATGCTAACTGTTTAATCCACCTTTGTTTCTGTCCTACTGAGCCAGCACTCACGTCCCTTTTTCTTTGTGATTTCGAAATGACTACTTCCATGTGCGGGAGGTAGCAGTTCCAAAAATCGTTGAGATATCCGTTACTACCGAGGATGATGCTATCCGTTTTCTCCATCTTCTTCTTTATGTTTCTCGTTTTGATGTAATGAGACTTTAAGTTTGTACTTTATTTCACGTTATTTAAATTTTGTGCTTGGGAATATTTTATGGTTGGTAATTTCATTTGAAAACCGATTTTGTGTTTGATTTCCGCATTAAAAAGCATTTATTTTCTCCTTTATTTTATTATGTGGTTATGATGCTACTTTATAAATAATTAGGCTTAGCTAAATTATAATGTTGACCCGCTCTTCGTAATAAATGTATTTCCTTAAATCTCAGGTTGATATTATGATTTGGCTGTCGTGTCACGTGTCTAAATTTTGGGCCGTGACAGTAACTCACCTTGGGGTTCGTCAGTCTTTTTTGTGAAGAAAGTCGACGGTTCGCTACGTCTCTGTGTGGACTATAGAAAGCTCAACAGTGTGACCATCAAAAATAAGTATCCCTTACCACGTATAGATGACTTGTTCGATCAGTTGGGTGGAGCTTGTTTCTTCTCCAAGGTTGATTTGAGATCCGGTTATCATCAGCTTCGTGTTAGAGAGGAGGATATCCCGAAGATAGCGTTCCGAACAAG
The DNA here is from genome assembly GCA_035233585.1 of Antiaris toxicaria. Taxonomy (NCBI): domain Eukaryota; kingdom Viridiplantae; phylum Streptophyta; class Magnoliopsida; order Rosales; family Moraceae; genus Antiaris; species Antiaris toxicaria. The sequence continues at coordinate 10,179,921 of CP141155.1, forward strand.
GTATGGCAGTTATGAGTTCTTAGTAATGCCTTTCAGTTTGACAAACGCGCCAGCAGCCTTCATGGATATGATGAATAGAGTCTTCCGACCTTTTCTTGATAAGTTCGTCACCGTATTCATCAACGACATCCTCATCTACTCCCGAACTCGTGAAGATCATGCACAGCATCTCAGTATAGTTTTACAGACTCTTCGTGAACATCAGTTGTACGCCAAGAAAGAAAAATGTGAGTTTTGGATGATAGAGGTTAAGTTTCTCGGGCATATCATCTCAGGAGACGGTATATCAGTTGATCCATCCAAGGTTGAAGCGATTCTTAAGTGGGAACGACCGAAGAATGTTCCAAAGATCCGAAGCTCCTTGGGCTTAGCGGGATATTATTGATGTTTTGTACAGGGCCTCAGCAAGCTCGCCGCTCCCCTCACCAATCTGACAAAGAAGGATGTACCTTTCGTTTGGGACAACAGCTGTGAGTCAGTTTTCCAGGAGTTAAAGAGTCGTTTGATGTCTGCACCTATCCTTATCATTCCAGATCAGGATCAAGTATATGACGTCTACACCGATGCTTCTCATCAAGGTCTTGGAGCAGTTTTGATGCAACAGAACGGAGTTGTCGCTTATGCCTCACGACAGCTGAGACAACATGAACGAAACTACCCTACACACGATCTAGAGTTAGCTGTAGTAGTGTTCGCGCTTAAGATTTGGCGTTGTTATCTGTATGGTGCCAGTTTTAGACTGTTTTCAGATCACAAGAGTTTGAGATACCTAGCTACACAGAAAGATCTCAACCTGCGTCAGAGAAGATGGGTAGAATATATGCAAGACTACGACTTCCAAGTCGAGTACCATCCGGGTAAAGCAAACGTGGTTGCAGATGCACTAAGTAGGAAAAGAGAGGCAGTTTCCAATCCTGATCATGATGCTTCTATAATGGCTATGCAGATAGATGAGTGGGAAAAGGACAGAGTTCTTACAGGTTATCAGGTTCGTTTTGGTGAAGTTCAGGGTCACCCAGTGTTGTACAACTTAGTGATGGAACCAGACTACGTGCAGCGGATCAAGTAGAATCAGTTGGCAGATACATGTTTCGTTGACATCTGAGATAGATTGTTAAAGGGCAAGCATGTTGCAGAGTGATCGATGGACGCCAATGGAATTCTTTACAACGAGGGTCGCTTAGCAGTGCCACACATCCCAGAGCTTATACAGGAGATCTTGTCAGAGTTTCATCAGTCGAGGTTCGCCATGCACCCAGGTGGAAACAAGATGTATCAAAACCTAAGACGGCAGCTTTGGTGGAGAGGTATGAAGTTAGATGTGAAGAACTTCGTGGCCAACTGTTTGACGTGTCAGAAGGTAAAGGCAGTACGGGAGAGACCCGCAGGTCTGCTCCAACCACTTCCAATACCTTGGTGGAAGTGGGATAGTAAATGATGCGTGCGTCCCAAAGTTGACGCCATCTTTTGAATAATCCGGTGAACATAATTGAGCTCTAGTTCACGATCATTGTAAATGATGCGTGCGTCCCAAAGTTGACGCCATGGGGGAAGGTCCCTAAACCTGCGCAGGGCCGTTCGGCCTATTTAGACCGTAACGAGATGATCTAGGATAATTCAAATTCGAGGCACGTATATTATAGCTACGACAAGTCTTCACTCAAAATATGATGGTTTATTTTAATGATTTATTATTTTAATATTGGGGCACATATATTGCAGCTACGCTAAGTCCTCAGCAGAATAAAACTTATAGCAAAAATGTTTTCACGAAATTGTTGATTATTTGTTTTAAATGATTATTATGCCATGTATTCTTAAATTGTTGATTTTATTTTTGGAAACGAATATTATGCCATACATTTAAATGCTACCTGTTTAATCCACCTTTGTTTCTGTCCTACTGAGCCAGCGCTCACGTCCCTTTTTCTTTGTGATTTCGAAATGACTACTTCCATGCGCGGGAGGTAGCAGTTCCAAAAATCGTTGAGATATCCGTTACTACCGAGGATGATGCTATCCGTTTTCTCCATCTTCTTCTTTATGTTTCTCGTTCTGATGTAATGAGACTTTAAGTTTGTACTTTATTTCACGTTATTTAAATTTTGTGCTTGGGAATATTTTATGGTTGGTAATTTCATTTGAAAACCGATTTTGTGTTTGATTTCCGCATTAAAAAGCATTTATTTTCTCCTTTATTTACACGATATATACACACATATACATGTGTATGCAATCTTGAAAAGCAGCGCAAGAGCATGCTCAATAAACAGAAGACCTAGAAATCAAATCCGAGAAGATATATATCGACAAGAAAGGTGGGGTGGGGGAGACCTAAATAAATAAATTTTAAAAAAAAGTAACATACACAGGCCAAAAAAAAAATGTAGAACGTAACGTTTTAATGCAGATGAACTTATAAAGAGAATTAAGAAACCATACCTATTAAAGACGTGAAAACTATCAAGCCAAGAAACAAAATTGAAGATTGAGTTTAAAACTACAAACCTCTAAGTTGTTCAGGAGTATAATTGTAAAGATCAAGTTCTTGAAATCTGTTCGCGGGATCATAAATGGGACTATTCGTAGCTTTGTTCTTCAAATAGCAAACGACCAACTCTTCTTCCTTCGGAAGAAACCTGAAGCCTACTGGAAATTTTGGATTATTCATTGTAAATTGTAATCAAGTTAGTTTCTTTGAAAAGGGTCTTTCGATAAATTATGAGAGGAATTGTTATTGAGACTCTTATTTATAATCTAGCTTTGCTGGTAATTGAGACTCTTATTTATAATCTAGTTTTGCCAGTTTCCTAGTAGGATTTATGGTTTCCTTTACCCATTATGACAGAAACAAATATTGAAAATTATCTATTACGGTTTTTCAAAAATGAACCTAATAGTCATTTGTAAAAGAAACAAATCTTTAATATTATCTACTAAATTTTTAATTAAAAAAAAGAGAGAAAAGCTATTTGTTATGAACTACCCTTTTATTAGTTTATAATTACAATGCTGAGAGGGCACATGCATCCCTCTAAATTTTTCAAAAGAATACATGAAATTATTTTCGTAGAAAAAGAATACATATAAGGGTATATATTGACTATTTTTAGAGTTGTATTAGTATTAGTAGTAGGTTTTCTTTTTTTAATTTTTTGCTTGTAATTTGTTGAATATGTTTCGGATTAGGAAATCTGAATCACAACATATCTATACTACCACATTACTATTATCTATAAATACCACTTATAAGTTCTCAGTTTTATTCATAATCATAATTTCTTTATTTTCTTCGTCAATTGCTTTAATGGAGATCTCTTCTGCGAACCCTTTTCCAGTAGGCTTCAGATTTCAACCAAGTGAAGAAGAATTGGTCCTTTATTATCTCAAATACAAAGCCTTGAATTTGGATTTTTACGATCCCACCCAAAGATTCCGAGAACTTGAGCTTTACAATTATACTCCTCAACAACTCAGAGGTTTGTCATTAGAGAAACTTAATCTTTCTTTCTCTATCTTCTACGGTTTGATGATTTCCACGTATTTTTGGTTTGAATTCTTTCTCTGTATATGTTAATCTGCATGATAATAACGCTATATCAGATAAAACGTGCCACAAGATTATCGGTGCTCTTCTTTGCCTTCATATATATATGTATACATGTATGTATATGCGTACATATGTATATTTTTTGGATGTATTCAAAGTGATTTTTCCCTAGCTACTACATTTCAACGATCATGATCTAGATTTTGTTCAATTATTACTAGGGCTTTCAATTCGTGCCATTATGTTATGTTATGTTTCTTAATTGACACTATTACACTAAATCTAATCGTCAATTGACCCATTTAATATTCATGTCAAAATCTCAAACTCAAACCTAATCTATTTATTAATCTTGTCAATCTGAATTAACATGTTTAATTTAAATATAAATAAAATAATAACTTATTCAATATAATTGTAATATTTTGATATGGTTATTAATCAATATATCTTTTTTAAAAAAAGTGAAATTTACTTATAAAATTTTAAAATTCATATTATTTGTAATTTATTAACTATTAAAAGTCTTGTTTTTTATCATATATTATTAAGTAAAAAATAATATATATTGATAATTGTGTTAATTCGTGTTAATCCATGTTAGGAAGTAAACTCAAACTCGACCTATTTACTAATCTTGTTATCCTGTTTTTGATCCAAATCTATTTATATAAAACCCAAACCATTAATTTTTTGTCGTGTTCATATCAACCTATTGTGTCGTGATCCAAATTACCAACCCTAATGATTACTTCTTCTTAATTTTTGCGTCTTTCATGGTCTATCTTTTTCTGTTTCCATGTACTTCTTGTTTGATTTCTCTTTTTGTTACCTTACTCAATACTATTCTCAATCACTATATGTGTATATTATGTATATGTGTGAGCGTGTACACGTGTGTGTGTTTATGTATTATCCAAAGTGATTACCATTGAATATAAATATTATTAGGAGTCTTCTTTGGCTTCTACCTTCTCTAATTTGTTGAGATTTTTGTTCTTGTATTAATATAGCTCTTCGCTTTCTTTTTTTTGGTTTGGTTATCCTTCTTCAAGACTAGCCGATCTTCATATATGTAGAGTTTCTTGTTTTTATTTATTTTTAGTTTTAATTTTTTTGTCAAACTCATGTCTGATTAAAAGCACAAACTAACGTATATCATTCAATGTTTTTAATATGCAGAAATATACGGAACGCAAAAGGAACGCGAAATGTATTTCTTCGTCAAGAAAGTCCTCAAGTATTCAACAGGAAAACGTCTTCAACGTAGAACTGCTGGTAATGGACATTGGAGGGCTAGTACTAAAGAGATAGACATAGAATTCGATGGCCACATCGTCGGACATAGGAGGAACTTAGTCTATCACAAAGGCGAAGGCCGCGGAGAAAAGACCAACTGGCTCATGTGCGAATACCGATTGCCTGATGACATGATACAGGTACGTATACAAATCATGTAACACATATTTAAGAATAAAATTTGATATTCACCAATATATATATGTATATTTTTACATTGTGGCCTTATGATTATTTTCTAGTATTTAACCTTTTGTTTGCCACTGCAGTTGGGAGAATGGCTACTTTGCAAGGTCTACCTAAATGAAAAGGAGCAACTTGAGTCTCATGTTAACTTGGTGTTAGAGCCCCCGGTGTCTAAACCTAACCCTAGCAGCAACATTGTGGAACCAACTTCCACGGTCAATAGGCTGCCGGAGCCATCGTCTTCCTTTTCGGTAGCTTCTAACACCGAGCAATTTACAGACATCCATTGGCCAAACTCGGAGAAAATTGTTATTCAGTATGACGACGCCATAACTACGGATACGCTATTTGAGCAGGCTGAATATATTTCTCCACATTAGGGTTTTGCTCAATTGAACAAAAGATGCCTTTACGTTGTTTCATCTAAGAGTCACTTTTTAAGTTTGCATATTCGTAGTTTAGGTTTTGTTAAACACCACCGATGTATTTACCAGAGAGTTAATGTATGGTAACCCACAATTGATCCTACATACTCCTTCTTGCTCTTTTTTTAACCTAAAATTTCTATTTTCACCGATTCCATAAAGATCTATTTTTAGGGAATGCAGATTATAGACATTATCATATTGATATACTAGCCATCCAAGAGTAATAAGGTTGTCCTTTCTTTTGGCAACAAATTTAATTTACTTATTTATAGGTGTAGTATGCATTTGGTGTACGGATTTGAATTGAGTTTTTTAAGCTGTATTTGAGTTGTATCATTGGCGGTTGATACATAAGTTTGAATGATTGGAGGTATAAAGTGTAAAAATTTGAATTTATATGTTTAGGAAAGAAATATCAATATATAACCTGTTTTGTTTTTCTTAAAATTCTATACAATTACAAAAAAAAAATCCTATTTAAATTTGTATATATAATATTATGGACTTTAAAGTTTGAGTTTCAAAATTGTTCATGTAATTAAAACTCTAAATAGTAGATAAACTAGAAAAAATTATTGCATTTGAGTTGAATTATGGAACCGATTTTCTACTCAGTATCAACAACCTTTAAAAAAAAAAAACTAGTTATTTCCTATTTAGATAAAACAGAGCTCCTTGTCACTACAGAGTTCCCAAATTAATTATTTTGGAATTTGGAAGAACAAAGCATTTGCACTTCGTTACTGATTGAGTCCCCAAATAGAAATTTGATATTCAATTAATCATCTTATTGGCACAGTCTATTAAGAAAGTTGGCAATATAATGTTCTTTGACAATCTCTTGAGAAATATAGCTATATACATGCACAATTATAGAAATTATCCTAACATCATTCTCCAAAAATTGCTTATATTCGAAATAAAAAATCATTTCTAAAATGTTGATTCCAAATAGGCAATTTTTGGTTTTAGAGAAAATAGTTGGATGCAGCATGCCTACTTTTCTTTTATCATTTTTTTTTTAGTTTTTTTTTTTCTAGGATGAGAATGAACTCGGTCCACTGATAATTTCTCCAATTGTTTTGGTGCTAGGATGTAACTTTAGGACGTACAAGTTGGACCATTAAACATGTTCTGAGACTATCCACGCAATGAATAAAAGTTACGTGGCTACTTTGTAAAAGGGAGTTAAGTGCAATAAATTCTAACAAAGGATATTAAGTGGAACTAATTCAATTATGAGAGAAAAATTGGGACTAATTCAAAATTCATGGGTAAAGTAAAAGTTTTTAAAGTTCATAAGAAAAATAAGAAAGGCTATAAAGTTTAGGAAGTATGAATAAGAATAATCTATAATGAAAAAAGAAAGGGATTGGAAGTGAAATCGTGGCACCTTATGTAGTTTCAAGAAGAACGAATATAGTAGAAAGGCCATAATTTTTTTTTTAATGCGATGCTATTAAAAATTTTTGAGGTAATATTTCCTTAAATAGAGATGTTGTTATAAATCTCAAATTTTTAAATTTTTTAAAGTTTTAAAGGTAGTATATCTTTAAGGGGGGAGTACACTTGTAATTTTTCTTATAAAATTAGAACATAATGGCATATTTTAATTGTTGAGTGAGGATAAAGTTATTACTCTGTAGTAAAGTAGGGATTTAATTGAAATTTTTGTAAACTTCCAAGACAAAAATCTAATGGTTCATTTGGAAGGGTTTTTGAGATGTGTTTTACTTTTGGAAATAAGATGTAGTTTTGAAGACGTCTGTTTGAAGGAAAAAACTATTTGGAGCAAAAAAGTGTAAAATTTTAAAATATATTCTAAAAAATTAATTCAAATCTCATTTCGTTCCGTGTGAAATTTTATGTAATTTTTTAAAGACCATAGATGTTTAGAAATGTAAACATTAAAAAACAGTTTTGAGTAAAATAAAAAATAAAAAAAATTTTGAAAACCAGATGTCAGTTATTCGCAAGCTTTAGCCTTGGGTTGGTGCATAGGTTTAAATTTAAAATTTTGATTTGAGTAGAATTGAGTTTAAATATGCATTTGGTCAAGCGTTTGAACTATTAGAGTGAAAAAGTGTAAAATTTTGAAATATAGTTTAAAAAAATCAATATGGAGCTTAATTCACTTGTTTCAAAATTCTATGTATTTTAAAAATATAAATATATATCATTTGGACTTGTATATATAAAGATACATACTTTTAAAGTTTAAATTACCAAGTTATAATAAAATTTAATAAAGCTAAGGTTGAATTTCTATGAAAACAAAAAACAAAAACAAAAATAAATTAAAAAAAAAGGGGACAAATTTCATTATTACTCCTTGAACTTTTATACTCTTACAACTTTGCTCCTTGAACTCTAAAAATAGATAAAGATGCTCCTTTAACTATGAAATATCATCATCTTTACTCTTTTCATCTGTTAAATAGATGGAGTACTCCATCGAACTTTAAGATTCTTACAACTTTGCTCCCGAACTTTGAAAACTAGTGTTTATATCCTTCAAACTTTAAACTAATAGTATAAACACATTTTTTAATATTTTGACCGTATAGGATATATATATTTTTTGCTACATAAACTTTAGTACGTTTGAAAATTAACTCTCAAAATCTAAAAATACTTAGTTTATTCATAAAATTGACTTTTAAAATTAAAGTCATTATAAGAAAAAAAAAAAAAAGGAACTTGTAGATTTATATCATTCAAACTTCTAAAAATTATCTATTGTTTCATATTTTGACTATTAAGACATAAAAAAACTTTGTTTTTGTTTTCTAAATTTGTAACTTTATTCCAAAATATTAAGAAACTAGTGCTTATATCTATCGAGTTTTAAACTATTAATATAAAATCACTTATATTTCGTAAATTTAAAACTAATATGACATTAGCATAATAAAAAGTTAATTTAAATTAAATTCTTTATAATTACAAAAATAACTTTAAAAATCTATCAAGGGATCTAAATGTATAAGTTCTTTTTTTTTTTTTTTGTTACGGCTTTACTTTTAAAAACAAAATTTATAAACGCGTTAATTATTTTTTGGATTTGAGAAAGTTGAAGTGGTAAAAACTAAGTTTTTATAAGTTTTATATGGTCAAAAAATGGATAAATGTGTATTTTTGCAAACGATTTAAGGTTTGAAGGGCATTTTAGCTATTAATTAAAATTTGATGGGTTATAAACACTAGTTTTTAAGGTTCAGATGGGCAAAGTTATAAAAATATTAAAATTTAGAAAAATATTCTATCTATTTAACTAACAAAAAAAGCAAAATGATAGCATTTGATAATTCGGAGAGCAATTCTATAAGTTTACAAAGTTCATGAAGCAAAATTATAAGTGTAATAAAATATAGAGAGTAAAAATAAAATTTTAAAAAAATTGTATTTAAATGCAATTAGCCCACCAAACCAATGCAAAACCATGATCAAAGCTTTTAATAAAATGGAGATGAAAGAATAGATTTCAAAGAATTTGTCAAAACAACGGAAGATAGTTTCTGCTAAAACATCCCCCAAATAGTAATAATTTGGATTTGGCTTTAGTCAATCCGTATTTTATGTAAAAAAAACTTGTCACTGGTACCCATCTACAATGCTTTCTAAATCCAGGAAATTCACCCCCCAAAAAAACTTTTTTATGTCAACAATACTAAGTTTTGCAAAGGAGCATTCCTATTCATCCCGACCTGGGGTGAGTTAGGATTGGGCAGTTATAGGTCCACTCAGTGTGAATGCAATTGTGATAACTGAGAAATCTATCGTTCTCGAAAAATTTTGTATAAGATATGTAAATGTATATTCATGATGAGACATGTTACAGAATATAGAGTAAATGAAAATTTTGATTAACTGGATTTTAGTCAAAATTTGACAATGAATTAATGAACATAGTGTAAAAGCTAAACATTAATTCAAATTATGATGTCTTAAATTTATTAGAAAAGTATGTGGAAAATACATGTTAAGAGATGTGGAAAATACATATTAAGAGATCAAGGGCTCACATGTAAGCTACCTTGATCAATGGCTAAGATTAGCCAAGAAATTGTAATTTTCTTTAAAGGAAATTAAAGGAAAATGTGAGAGAGAGTAGAGGGCACGTGAGAAGCAACCAAGTGGATTAATTCGCTTCTTTAGCTGCAAAAAAGTGAACGTGTAGAGAGAAAGAGAGAGAAAGAGAAAGAGAGAGAGAGAGCAGAAGAGGAAAAATCCTTTCAACAGTTTCGGATTCTCTCTTTAAGCAAGAAAATCATTCAAGTTTTCAGTCCAAGATTCCACAGCAAGACATCCTCAAGTTTCAAGTAAGGTAAACCCTCTTTTTCTCACATTTTCGGGTGAAAAATCTGGGTTATTTGAGGAAGAAAAAGAGAATGTGAGTTTTGTATGTTGAGATTTTCAGTTAAATCGAAACATGGTTCAAGTCTAGTTGTTTTTAAACACAAATTCGTGAGTTGATGGTTTAGAAAACTAAGTCTCAGTTGAGTTTTCTTTTCAAGAAAGTTTTGATTTTAGGTTTTGAGTCAAGAGATGTGGTGGAAGCAAAATGTGAAATTTTGCTTATGAAACCATGGATTTATGATCGTAGAAATACAGTTTATACCTGAAAATGATCTTATTGAGATCGATTTTGAGTGCAAGAAGTAGAACAAAGGCTATGAAAGCCTTAGAAAAACAGAGGTGAGAATTTCAGACTTAGAATCAGGATTCTGGGATGAACACGGGAGTGTAAAAGGGCGTGTTCAGAATACGGCCCCGAACATGCCTACATGCACGACCGTGTTTCGAGAGTATTTGAGACCCGAAAGATACACGGCAAGAATACAGCCGTGTACCGAGCTGTGTAAAATGGCATATGGTTATGGGAAGGGTGTGTAACAGACCATGTTCGACAGCAAGAAAACACGGCCAGAAACATGACCGTGTAGCCACCCATGTAAACATACATGAGTTACACGGCCATATTGCATGAATTACATGGCCATGCACGTAAGTCCAGAGGATTACACGGCCACGAACATGCCCATGTAGGACGACGTGTTCGAAGCTAAAAAAAAAAAAAAGAGTCTGGAAACATGATTTTTCATATTTTGCCATGTTTCAAGTATGAGATAAATGTTGGAAATAATCAGTGATTATTTCTTTTATTGGAGTTCAAGTCAGACACCCCGAGATAGCAGTCCCAGATCAGCAGAGGCTCGCGTTAGCAGATTTTCTGTAAGTTCAAGTATTGTCCTGGCTGCAACGTGGACAATCATGTTATGTTTTATGATGGTATGTATGTTGTTTGGCGTGTATGTCAGACGTTTAGCGTCTGCATCATAATACACATGTCAAGTTCATGTCATGCATGTAGAATTTCATGTTTCAAGTAGACATTTCATGTACACATGATAGACAAGTATTAAGCCCACAAAAACATGTAAGTACACAAGACACTAGAGTAAGGTTAATAAAACTCAAACCCCAAGTAAAGTATGTAATAGGTTCCTACTGTGGGGCAATCAGTATGCTACACTTCAGAAAAGATGGTAATTAAACCAATTATTGGCGTACCAGCCTCTCAACCCACGGGGAGGTTTTCATGTTCAGTTTCAGTTAAGGCAGCGTAGGTCAGCACTAAAGTACCGTTCCCAGTCATGTGCGCCTTATGGTACGACCAATCAGGGGTCTAAAATCAGAACCTAATTTCAGATAATGTCCTAAGACTTATATACAACTATGAACATGTTTTTCAGAGTTAAGCGTCATGCATAAGTACAGTATTGCATGTTATGAATTCATATTTTTATGTTTGAACTTACTGAGCTCATAACTCACTAGTTTGTTCACATGTTGCAGGTAAGAGACCTGTTCACCAGTAGTACACGGTGGACGACAGACAGGGTATGTACATGCCAGGGGGACTGGGTAAGTGATGATGGTCCTACCATGAGTTTTCCGCTGTACAGTTTTGAAAATTTAAACATGTGATTTCAAGAATATGATTTTAAGTCAAGACTATGTGATAGGGGAATCATGATTCATATATATGTTATTTTGTTAACATGATTTCCTTATCACATTTTCGAACAAGACATGTATATGTTTGCAAGTTATGTATTAAGAAAAAGAAAAAAAAAATTATTCCCTAAAATTTATAAGTAGTTTTCAAGTAAGCATGATGCCGGCGACTCTAGAGGCTTACATACTATTGCGATTAACTACAGAGTTGACTGTAATAGCACTGTAACACCTCTACAGCAAGGGCAGGCCGCCACAGCAATGATCTTCTACGGAAAGATTACCAGGAAGCTTGTGTGGGAAAAACATCATCTGGATCACCTCTTGGCAGGGTCTTTGTGCTACTTGTTCAATGCAAAAAGGACAAATAAAATAAATTAAATTAAAATAAAATAACACTACGTATTTGTTCTGTTAGTGCATACAATTCTTTCTTTCTTTATTATTATTTTTTAAGTGTTTCATTATGTTTTCCCAAATGTTTTTATTGAGAAAGAGCATACAAGGCATGTTAATAACTTGAGAAAAGACAAATTCTTAAGAAGACAAATAACGTTAAGCACATTATTTACATGAAACTCTTATAACCAACTTCCTGATCTCTGTCTTGGATTCCATTAAAAATAAAATAGATGGTTAAGAATCAAAGACTAGAGCAAATTAGATAGATTGGATTAAAAAACTATAAAACAAATTCTCCACCAAAGAAAATGTTGTCTACACGCTTAGGCTAAGAATCTTAAGCTTATTCCAAAAGAAAATCCATCCAACCCCCTCAACTAGCATTCCATAGTCACATCCCAATAAGTAACTGTTTCATCGTAATCTAGCTGCTCGACGAGACTGCCGGAGTTAACCATTGCCACAGATTGCTCCACGGTCCACTGTGGAGTTGAGGAAGAATACGACGAGCATTCTGGTTGCCTGCTAATGATAGCACTAGCGGAAGCTAATTCTTCACCAACATGGCCGCTAGAGCTTAGTGTAGCCGTAGGCTCCAATATTAAGCCATCTTTAGTCTTAATTTTCTTCTTTTCATTTAGGTAGACCTTGCGAAGTAGCCAATCACCCAACTGCAGTGGCAAAAAAATTAAAAATGAAAGTCAGTCACCATAAATAAAAGGGCTTGTAATGTTAAAAGAGCTTCTGTTGGATTGGCTGGTTTGAGTTGAAATACTTGAGTTATAGTTGTTTGGTTTTTTAAAAACTTGTTAAATTTTTACCGGACATTTTGAGGAAAAAAAAAATTAGAGGACAAAAATGAGTTGAAATATGTCTGACACTATTCGTATAAGTACCCGCATCATGTCATCCGGTAATCTGTATTCGTACATGAGCCAATTAGTCTTTTCTCCACGGCCTCCACCTCGGTGGTAGACTAAGCTCCTCCTATGTCCAACAATGCGATCGTCAAATTTTATAGCTATCTCTTTAGTAGAAGCCCTCCAAAATCCATTACCAACCGTTCTACGTTGAAGACGCTTTCCTGTTTGATACTTGGGCACTTTTTTCACAAAGATATACATTTCATTTTCTTATTGCACTCCATATATTTCTGCATTATCATTATTTAATGATGTTAGTTTCTTCTTTTAATTAAGTCTAGCAAATAAATAAGAAACTTTATGCTATGTTTGGTAGGATTAAAAAAGGGGGAGGAAGGACATGGGAATAGGGATAATTGGAATCACTTAGGGTCAAACAAGAAACTATTCAATCGATTAGGTGCATCACTTCATCATGCTTATGTGGTAGACCCTCTTAATAAATGATTGATGTTTAGATGATTTATTAATGTCAGTTGTGTTTTAAATTTCTTATCACTGTTTTCTTTCCTTACAAATTTCAATTTATTTGGGTGATTAAGATAGTTGATACAAATCATCTAAAAGTCAATCATTCACTAAACGGTTATACGATGTAAGCATGATAATATAATATAACTGATTCATTAAATAATTTCTCGGATCAAACAGGGCTTCCATCAGTCAACTTTTCTTTTTAAAATTTTTATTTTTAAAAAATTTACATTTTTCATATTTGACCCCCACTAAAATTTGTTTATCCTATATAAATCTCCTAAAAGTTTTATCCTTTAGCATACCCTACCACCAAAATAATAGGCTTACTCGGTACCACCAATATTTAACTTTCCATTTTAGGATATATGGTAAATATAAAAAAACCCACAGTGATTACTAATTAAAATTAATGTTTTTATCTTTGTTTTTGCAGCAAATTAAATATACGTTGAATAAAATATTCGAGAAATTTTTTTTTTCACTTATTCATTTCCACGGGCATATATTACACGATATATACACACATATACATGTGTATGCAATCTTGAAATGCAGAGCAAGAGCATGCTCAATAAACAGAAGACCTAGAAACCAAATCCGAGAAGATATGTATCGACAAGAAAGGTGGGGTGGGGGAGACCTAAATAAATAAAATTAAAAAAAAAAGTAACGTACGTAGGCCAAAAAAAAATGTAGAACGTAACATTTTCATGCAGATGAACATATAAAGAGAATTAAGGAACCATACCAATTAAAGACGTGAAAACTATCAAGCCAAGAAACAAAATTGAAGATTGAGTTTAAAACTACAAACCTCTAAGTTGTTCAGGAGTATAATTGTAAAGATCAAGTTCTTTAAATCTGTTCGTGGGATCATAAATGGGACTATTCGTAGCGTTGTTCTTCAAATAGCAAACGACCAACTCTTCTTCCTTTGGAAGAAACCTGAAGCCTACTGGAAATTTTGGATTATTCATTGTAAATTGTAATCAAGTTAGTTTCTTTGAAAAGGGTCTTTCAATAAATTATGAGAAGAATTATTATTGAGACTCTTATTTATAATCTGGCTTTGCTGGTTATCGAGACTCTTATTTATAATCTAGCTTTGCTCGTTTCCTAGTAGGATTCATGGTTTCCTTTACCCATTATGACAGAAACAAATATTGAAAATTATCTATTACGGTTTTTAAAAAATGAGCCTAATAGTCATTTGTAAAAGAAACAAATCTTTAATATTATCTGCTACATTTTTAATTTAAAAAAAAAAAAGAGAAAAAGCTATTTGTTATGAACTACCCTTTTATTAGTCCATATTTACAATGCTGAGAGGGCACATGCACCCCTCAAAATTTTCAAAAGAATACATGAAATTATTTTCGTAGAAAAAGAATACAAATAAGGGTATATATTGACTATTTTTAGAGTTGTATTAGTATTAGTAGTAGGTTTTCTTTTTTCAATTTTTTGCTTGTAAATTGTTGAATATGTTTCGGATTAGGAAATCTCAATCACAACATACCTATACTACCATATTACTATTATCTATAAATACCACTTATAAGTTCTCAATTTTATTCATAATCATAATTTCTTTATTTCCTTCGTCAATTGCTTTAATGGAGATCTCTTCTGCGAACCCTTTTCCAGTAGGCTTCAGATTTCAACCAAGTGAAGAAGAATTGGTCCTTTATTATCTCAAATACAAAGCCTTGAATTTGGATTTTTACGATCCCACCCAAAGATTCCGAGAACTTGAGCTTTACAATTATACTCCTCAACAACTCAGAGGTTTGTCATTAGAGAAACTTAATCTTTCTTTCTCTATCTTCTACAGTTTGATGGTTTTCACGTATTTTTGGTTTGAATTCTTTCTCTTTATATGTTAATCTGCATGATAATAACGCTATATCACATAAAACGTGCCACAAGATTATCGGTGCTCTTCTTTGCCTTCATATATATATATATATGTATACATATATGCATATGCGTACATATGTATATTTTTTGGATGTATTCAAAGTGATTTTTCTCCGGCTACTACATTTGGATGATCATGATCTAGATTTTGTTCAATTATTTGTGATGATTACTAGGGCTTGCAATTCATGCCATTATGTCATATTATGTTTCTTAATTAACACTATTATACTAAACCTAAATTTCGATTGACCCATTTAATATTTATGTTAAAATCTTAAACTCAAATCTAATCTATTTATTAATCATATCAGTCCGAATTAACACATTTAATTTAAATATAAATAAAATAATAACTTATTTAATATGATTATAATATTTTAATATATTTATTAATCAACATATCTTTTTTTTTTAAATAAAAAACAAGTGAAATTTACTTATAAAATTTTAAAATTCATATTATTTGTACTTTATTAACTATTAAAAGTCTTGTTTTATATCATATACCATTAAGTAAAAAAATAATATATATTGATAATTGTGTTAATTCGTGTCAATCTATGTTAGGAAGTAAAACTAAACTTGACCTATTTACTAATCATGTTAACCTGTTTTTGACCCAAATCCATTTATAGAAACCCAAACCGTTAATTTTTTGTCATGTTTGTATCAACCTCTTATGTCGTGACCCAAATTATCAACCCCGATGATTACTTTCTCTTAAATTTTGCGTCTTTCATGATCTATCGTTTTCTATTTCCATGTACTTCTTGTTTGATTTCTCTTTTTGTTACCTTACTCAATACTATTCTCAATCACTGTATGTGTATATTATGTATATGTGTGAGCGTGTACACGTGTGTGTGTTTATGTATTATCCAAAGTGATTACCATTGAATATAAATATTATTAGGAGTCTTCTTTGGCTTCTACCTTCTCTAATTTGTTGATCATCTAGATCTTTTTTTTTTCCTCAATTAATCACCTAGATTTTTGGTCTTGTATTTATATAGCTCTTCGTTTTCTTTTTTTTTTTTTTTTTTGGTTTGGTTATCCTTCTTCAAGACTAGCCGATCTTCATATATGTAGAGTTTCTTGTTTTTATTTTTTATTTTTTATTTTTAGTTTTAAGTTTTATCTCAAACTCATGTTTGATTAAAAGCACAAACTAACGTTATCATTCAATGTTGCAGAAATATACGGAACGCAAAAGGAACGAGAAATGTATTTCTTCGTCAAGAAAGTTCTCAAGTATTCAACAGGAAAACGTCTTCAACGTAGAACTGCTGGTAATGGACATTGGAGGGCTAGTACTAAAGAGATAGACATAGAATTCCACGGCCACATTGTCGGACATAGGAGGAACTTAGTCTATCACAAAGACGAAGGCCACGGAGAAAAGACCAACTGGCTCATGTGCGAATACAGATTGCCTGATGACATGATACAGGCACGTATACAAATCATGTAACACATATTTAAGAATAAAGTTTGATATTCACCAATATATATATGTGTATTTCTACATTGCGGCCTTATGATTATTTTCTAGTGTTTAACTTTTTGTTTGCCACTGCAGTTGGGAGAATGGCTACTTTGCAAGGTCTGCCTAAATGAAAAGGAACAACTTGAGTCTCATGTTAACTCGGTGTTAGAGCCTCCGGTGTCTAAACCTAACCCGAGCAGCAACATTGTGGAACCAACTTCCACGGTCAGTAGGCCGCCGGAGCCATCATCTTCCTTTTCGGTAGCTTCTAACACTGAGCAATTTACAGACGTCCATCGGCCAAACTCGGAGAAAATTGTTATTCAGTATGACGACGCATTAACTACGGATATGCTATTTGAGCAGGCTGAATATATTTCTGCACATTAGAGTTTTGCTCAATTGAACAAAAGATGCCTTTATGTTGTTTCATCTAAGAGTCACTTTTTAAGTTTGCATATTCGTAGTTTAGATTTTGTTAAACACCACCCATGTATTTACCAGAGAGTTAATGTATGGTAACCCACAATTGATCCTGCATACCCTTTCTTGCTCTTTCTTTAACCTAAAATTTCTATTTTCACCGATTCCATAAAGATTTATTTTTAGGGAATGCAGATTATAGACATTATCATATTGATATTCAAGCCATCCAAGAGTAATAAGGTTGTCCTTTCCTTAGGCAACAAATTTAATTTACTTATTTATAGGTGTAGTATGCATTTGGTGCATGAATTTAAATTGAGTTTTTTAGGCTACAGTTGAGCTATATTATTTGTGGTTGATACATGGGTTTGAATGGTTAAATAGTTGAAGTTATAATGTATAAAAACTTGAAATTATGTATTTGAATTTATGAGTTTCAATATTGTTCATGTAATTGAAACTTTAAATAATGAATAAACTGAAAAAAAAAATTGCATTTGGGTTGAATTGTGGAACCAGTTGTCTACCTGGTATCAACAACCTTCAAAAAAAGAAAAAACGTTATTTCCCAGTTTGATAAAACAGAGTTCCTTGTCACTACAGAGTTTCCAAATTAATTATTTTGGAATTTGGAAGAACAAAGCATTTGTACTTCGTTACTGAATGATTCCCCAAATAGAAATTTAGTATTCAATTAATCATGATATTGGCATAGTCTATTAAGAAAGTTTGGCAATATAATGTTCTTTGACAATCTCTTGAGAAATATAGCTATATACATGCACAATTATAGAAATTATCCTAACATCATTCTCCAAAAATTGCTTATATTCGAAATAAAAAATCATTTCTAAAATGTTGATTCCAAATAGGCAATTTTTGGTTTTAGCGAGAAAATATTTGGATGCAGCATACCTATTTTTCTTTTTTCCTTTTCTTTTTTTTAGTTTTTTTTTCAAGGATGAGAATGAACTCGGTCCACTGATAATTTCTCCTATTGTTTTGGTGCTAGGATGTAACTTTAGGACGTACAAGTTGGACCATTAAGCATGTTCTGAGACTATCCACGCAACAAATAAAAGTTATGTGGCTACTTTGTAAAAGGGAGTTAAGTGCAATAAATTCTAACAAAGGATATTAAGTGGGACTAATTCAATTATGAGGGAAAAAATGGGACTAATTCAAAATTCGTGAGTAAAGTAAAAGTTTATAAAGTTCATGAGAAAAACAAGAAAGACAATAGAGTTTAAGAAGTATGAATAAGAATAATCTATAATTAAAAAAAAGGATTGGAAATGAAATCGTGACTCTTTATGTAGTTTCAAGACAAACGAATATAGTACAAAGGCCATAATTTTTTTTTTAATGAGATGCTATTAAAAATTTTTGAGGTAATATTTCCTTAAATAGAGATGTTGTTACAAATCTCAAATATTTAAATTTTTTAAAGTTTTAAAGGTAGTATATCTTTAAGAGGGGAGTACACTTGTAATTTTTCTTGTAAAATTAGAACATAATGGCATATTTTAATTGTTGAGTGAGGATAAAGTTATTACTCTGTAGTAAAGTAGGGATGTAATTGAAAGTTTTAAAAACTTCCAAGACAAAAATCTAATGGTTCATTTGGATGGGTTTTGGAGATGTACTTTACTTTTGGAAATAAGATGTAGTTTTGAAGATGTCTATTTGGAGGAAATAACTGTTTAGAGCAAAAAAGTGTAAAATTTTAAAATATATTTTAAAAAAATTAATACAAATCTCATTTCACTCTGTTTGAAATTTTATATAATTTTTTAAAGACTGTAAATGTTTAGAAATGTGAACATTAAAAAATAGTTTTGAGTAAAATAAAAAATAAAAAAAAAATTTGAAAACCAGATGTTAGTTATTCGCAAGCTTTAGCCCTGGGTTGGTGTATGGTTTTGAATTGAAAATTTTGATTTAAGTAGAACTGAGTTGAAATATGCATTTGGCCAAGTATTTGAGTTATTAGAGTTAAAAAGTATAAAATTTTGATATATAGTTTTAAAAAAATCAATATGGAGCTTAATTCACTTGTTTCAAAATTCTATGTATTTTAAAAATATAAATATATATTTTGAACTTGTATATATAAAGTTATGTACTTTTAAAGTTTAAATTATAAAGTTATAATAATATTTAATAAAGCTGAGGTTGAATTTCTAGGAAAACAAAAAAAAAAAAACAAAAAAATAAATTAAAAAAAGGGGATAAATTTCATTATTACTCCTTGAACTTTGATACTCTTACAACTTTGCTCTTTGAACTCTGAAAATTGATAAAGATGCTCCCTGAACTATGAAATATTATTATCTTTATCTTTTCGTCTGTTAAATAGATGGAATACTCCGTTGAACTTTAAGATTCTTATAACTTTGCTCCCAAACTTTGAAAACTAGTGTTTATATCCCTCAAATTTTAAACTAATAGTATAAATGCATTTTTTAATATTTTGATCATATAGGATTTTTTTTTTTTTACTATATAAACTTTAGTACATTTAAAAATTTACTCTCAAAGTTTAAAAATACTTAGTGTATTCATAAAATTTACTCTTAAAATTAAAGTCATTATAAGAAAAAAAAAAAGGAGCTTGTAGATTTATATCATTCAAACTTCAAACTGTTAGCTAAAAATTATCTATTGTTTCATATTTTGACTATTAAGACTTGAAAAAACTTTGTTTTTGTTCTCTTAATTTGTAACTTTATTCCAAAATATTGAGAAACTAGTGCTTATACCTATCGAGTTTTAAACTATTATTATAAAATCACTTATATTTTGTAAATTTAAAACTAATATGACACCAGTATAATAAAAAGTTAATTTAAATTAAATTCTTTATAATTACAAAAATAACTTTAAAAATCTATCAAGGGATCTAAATGTACAAGTTTTTTTTTTTTTTTTGCAATGGCTTTACTTTTGAAAATAAATCGTATGAACGCGTTAATTATTTTTTGGATTTGAGAAAGTTGAAATGGTAAAAACTAAGTTTTTATAAGTTTTATATGGTCAAAAAATGGATAAATGTGTATGTTTGCAAACGATTTAAGGTTTGAAGGGCATTTTAGCTATCAATTAAAATTTGATGGGTTATAAACACTAGTTTTTAAGGTTCAGATGGGCAAAGTTATAAGAATATTAAAATTTAGGAAAATATTCCATCTATTTAACTAACAAAAAAAGTAAAATGATAACATTTGATAATTCAGATAGCAATTATATAAGTTTACAAAGTTCATGAAGCAAAATTATAAGTGTAACAAAGTTTAGAGAGTAAAAATAAAATTTAAAAAAAATTGTATTTAAATGCAATTAGCCCACCAAACCAATGCAAAACCATGATCAAACCTTTTAATAAAATGGAGATAAAAGAATAGATTTCAAAGAAATTGTCAAAACAATGGAAGATAGTTCCACTAAAACATTCCCAAAATAGTAATAATATGGATTTGGCTTCGGCCAATCCTGTATTTTATGTAAAAAAGACTTGTCACTGTTACCCATCTATAATGCCTTCTAAATTGGGGAAAATTTTTTCCCCCAACTTTTTTATGTCAACAGTATTATTGTGACACCTTAAATTTTATTTAAGGGTCAATATATAATTTAAATAAAATTAGTGTGCCAAAAATTAATTAAAAATCTTTTGGAAACCCTAGGTTGGTTTCCTAGTCAAATTCCACTCAAAAAGTCAACAATTTTGACTTTAAAAACCCTAAAATATTCGGCCATTACTTGGGATTTTTAATTAAAATTTAAATCTCACAAATCCAAGGGAGGATTCAAACTCAAATTTCATCCCTTAAATATAAAGAAGAAATTCAACCATAAAGTGTAGGAAATAAAGAAGATTTTATTTGAATTAAAAGCTAGGTCAAAACTCAATCAAAATTCAAATTATTTTTCCTTAAAAACTAATGGGTAATTTTGGTCACTTAAGGAGAAATAAGGAGAGAAAAACCCTAGCCTCAAAACAGCACAAAGTTTCCCCTTTTGCCCCTCAAAATATTCGGCCAAGCAAGGAAGAGAAAGGGAAAGAAAGACCTAGTATAAAAACCCTCTTTTAACTCTCATTCACCTTTCCTTTCACTCTTAAAATTCGGCCAGCCTCACCCTATTTCCTCTCTGAATTTCTCTCTCCCAAAACACACCCAAAACAGCAAGCAAAACCTACCTAAAGGTAGCTCAAGGATTCAACAATTTTTGAGACAAAAACAAGGTAAGAAATCAACTTTTTCCTTCCTTCTCCTTTTGATATTAAATCCAAAATTTATATGGTTTTCTCCACTGTTTTCCCTACTGTTTTGAAGACTCCAACACTCACACAAATTCAGCCAAAAAGGAGACCAAGCATCAAAAATAGTGCAGCACAAACAATGTGTGATTTCTCTCTCTAAAACCCTAAAAATTCTGCCTCATTGATCCCTTTTCAAAAACCCTATTATCACATGTGAAAATTTTATGATTTTTGCCAATTTGATTCTTGGGTTGTGTTAATGACATATAAATAAGGTTCTCCACGAAATTTCATGATCATTGGATGAAAATTGAATTGGTTTGAGGCTAATTGAAATTCGGTCAGGAAAAACGGAAATCTGGAAAATTACCATATGAACAGTAAAATTTTGTCAGCCATAACTTGAGTTTTAAAAATGATTTTTGAGTGAATATTGAGCCTAAAATTAAATTCAAGATGTCCCCTAAATGCCTGAAAAATTTCAGAACCAAACTCATCCGTTAGCCTAGTCAAAATAGTTTTCTAAAATAGCTGGACAGAACTGCCAGTTTTTGAACTGAAACTGAAACCCTAATTTTATGCCTGAAAACAACCCCTCGGTTTTTGGCCTAATTGAATAACCAAAAGATGTCCAAAAATTATAAAAATTATATGAAATTAAAGCTACGGATGTCTAGTTTAACATATTAAAAATTTAGAATTTTTGAGATTAAAAATGAATTAATATTGATTTTACAATCAGCCTAGGTCAGTCTGCCCATGTCCAGTAATATCCTAACTTAGAGTTTTTTTTTCAAAAATTTTAAATCCCAAATGTTTATTAAACATTTTAAAATACTTTTGTGGCACACTAAAATGATTGGATGATTATGTCTAGACCTAGACTGATCATATGTTGTGATTATAGGATTTATTTGACGTTCTTGCTTGATTTGTGGATCACGTTGTTGCAACGCTTGTGCAATAATCGAGGTAGGACTTTCTAGCCTTTTTTGGGAGTAGTCAAGTGTTTTAAATTTCCTTGTTTTATCGATGGCATGCTGTTTTCAGTTTGTGAAATTATTATACTGTTTTTAATGAAATAAACGCATGCAACGTGTTTTGTAATAAATGTGTATTTTAAAGCGTGTTTTGATTAATGGCATAATATAACTTGGTAAATACCATCTTTTGAATAATCCGGTGAACATAATTGAGCTCTAGTTCACGATCATTGTAAATGATGCGTGCGTCCCAAAGTTGACGCCATGGGGGAAGGTCCCTAAACCTGCGCAGGGCCGTTCGGCCTATTTAGACCGTAACGAGATGATCTAGGATAATTCAATTCGAGGCACGTATATTATAGCTACGACAAGTCCTCACTCAAAATATGATGGTTTATTTTAATGATTTAATTTTTTTATATTGGGGCACGTATATTGCAGCTACGCTAAGTCCTCAGCAGAATAAAACTTGTATTAAAAATATTTTTCACGAAATTGTTGATTATTTTTGGAAATGATTATTATGCCATGTATTCTTAAATTGTTGATTGTTTTTTTGAAAACGAATATTATGTCATACTTTTAAATGTTACCTGTTTAATCCACCTTTGTTTCTGTCCTACTGAGTCAGCGCTCACGTCCCTTTTCTTTGTGATTTCGAAATGACTACTTCCAGGTGCGGGAGGTAGCAGTTCCGAAAATCGTTGAGCTATCCGTTTCTACTGAAGATGATGCTATCCGTTTTCTCCATCTTCTTCTTTCTGTTTTTCGTTCTGATGTAATGAGACTTTAAGTTTGGACTTTATTTCACGTCATTTAAATTTCATGATTGGGAATATTTTATGGTTGGTAATTTCTTTTGAAGACCGATTTTGTGTTTGGTTTCCGCATTAAAAAGTATTTATTTTCAACATTATAATTTAGCTAAGCCTAATTATTTATAAGGTAGCATCATAATAATTAGGCTTAGCTAAATTATAATGTTGACCCGTTTTTCGTAATAAATGTTTTCCTTAAATCTCGGGTTGATATTATGATTTGGCTGCCGTGTCACGTGTCTAAATTTTGGGCCGTGACAAATAATGGTATCAAAGCCCAGGTTTTCAAAAGGGTTTTCATCAAAACATTTTCAAAATACCCAAGCATGGTTTTCCTTACTCTTAGAAGCTTATAGGATTTCCTCTTCCTTTAATCTTATTCAGCAAAATGGCTCGTCCCGGCATGCGTATTCAGAGGCAATAGAGAGGCAACGACGAAGAGAACCCTGAGAACATGCAGCCTCAAGGGAGTCAGAATGCAGCGGTTCCTACACCGAATGATCAGCTAACGGCGATACAGAATCTCACGGCGGCGATACAGGCTCTCCTCACCGTCTTACCTTTTGGAACACCTAATCCAGCTCTTGTAGCCAATGTTGTTCCTAATGAGACCCAGAGAGCAGGGAGTTCTTCTCAGACTCCTCGGCAAACGCCTACCACCGGAAACCCTACCTCTGGAGCAGTACCTACCCAGCCTATGATACATCCTAAACAGGCAGCCCTAACTCTTTTCTTTAAGCCTCACGTACCCACTTTCGATGGCACGGGCACAGAGATGGATGCCGACTACTGGTTTGATGCCATTCGTAAGCAGCTAAAGTTGACCGCCACACCCGCAGAGTTCTGGGTTGAGTTTGCTTCCAACAAGCTGGTGAGTCTAGCCTCTACCTAGTGGGCTAGTATCGAGGATGGTTTGACAGAGGAGCAGAGGTCTTCTTGGACAGTTTTCGAGGAGCGTTTTCACGAGTGTTTCTTTTCAGCTCAGTTCCACGATAGAAAAGCTAGGGAGTTCGTCCGTTTGAAGCAAGGGTCTATGTCAGTGCGGGAATATGAAGCCAAGTTCACCGAGTTGGCCCAGTATGCAAAGAATCAAGTTTTAGATGAAGCTACTAAGTGTCTCCGCTTTGAGGAAGGGCTTAGCCTCTATGTGAAGAGGGGTGTACAACCGTTCCAGATCAGGGATAGCTACCAGCAGATAGTTGCTCAGGCGTTGACAGTGGAAGAGGGCGACAAGGAGTTCCTTGAAGCTCGTAACAGAAACAAGTCTGGACCAATCCGCAACAAGCCTCAGCACAAGCCGCAGACTCCTTACCAGAAGAACCAGCCGTCTCAGGGATTGGGTTCTCATCAGTCTTCTGGACAACGACAGGGTTGGGTGAATGTGATTACCTACTTCGAGTGTGGGGATGAAGGCCACAAAAGAAATGTCTACCCGAAGAGACAGTCAAGAGACAATGCTCATAGACATCATCATCAGTGGAATCAGAATGGTCTTCAACAGAGGCAACAGATTACTTCCTAGTCTTCGCAGTTACAGCGCCCTCAGCTTCTGGCTCCCTATCAGCCTCAGCGCACGAGCGAGTACACTGCGCCTTATGCTCCACATGCTACACTGCTGTAGCAGTTCTCAGTGCCGAGTTATCAGAGACCACCACCACAGGGTCAGAGTACGGGCTATTAGCGAGGGAATACAGCTCAAAATCGTGGTAAGGCACCACAGGTACACGCTCTTGGAGCTGACAGTATGGAGATAGATCATACACCGACTGCATTAGATGGTATAATTCCTATCTTTGGTACATATGCACATGTTTTGTTTGACACCGGGGCTACACACTCTTTTATAGCCCAACATTATGCTTGTTCACTTGGTTTAAAACTGCAAAATCTTGACTCTCCCTTATGTGTGAAATCCCCGTTGGGCACGACTACCGTTAGTGATGGGTGTCAAGCCTATGTTTATGTTGGAGATGTTTGTTTGGAGGCATCACTTGTGGTAATGCCTATGTTTGCTTATGATGTTATTCTGGGATATGACTGGCTTTCCTGATATGGGATTATGCTTGATTGTCGTAATCGTCGTGTTATCTTTACAACTGATTTCGGACATGTGGTGTCCTATCAGTTAAGCTTAGTTTCAGATGTTGATAGATCTACTGTTAGGTTAGTGTCGAAAAGTAGACAAGGTATTCTTTGCTTCTTATCCTTGTGTGCAGTGGAAGGATCCAGTTCTGAAAAGAGTACCCAACCTATACCTGTTGTCGATAGTTTTCCAGATGTTTTTCCAAAAGTTCTTCCAGGTTTACCGCCTCATCGAGAAATAGAGTTTCGTATCGACTTAGTTCCCGGAACAGCTCCTTTTGCTTCTGCTCCGTATCGTATGGCACCTCTAGAGATGAAAGAGTTGAGCAAGCAGCTGGATGAGTTGAAATCGCTGGGCTTTATCCGAGGCAGTAACTGTGACGCCTTAAATTTTATTTAAGGGTCAATATATAATTTAAATAAAATTAGTGTGCCAAAAAGTAATTAAAAATCTTTTGGAAACCCTAAGTTGGTTTCCTAGTCAAATTCCACTCAAAAAGTCAACAATTTTAACTTCAAAAAAAAAACCCTAAAATATTCGGCCATCACTTGGGATTTTTAATTAAAATTTAAATCCCACAAATCCAAGGAGGATTCAAATTTAAATTTCATCCCTTAAATATAAAGAAGAATTTCGGCCATAAAGTGTAGGAAATAAAGGAGATTTTATTTGAATTAAAAGCTAGGTCAAAACTCATTCAAAATTCAAATTATTTTTTTTCCTAAAAACTAATGGATAATTTTCGGCCACTTAAGGGGAAATAAGAGAGAAAACCCTAGCCTCAAAACAGCACAAAAACTTTCCATTTTGCCCCTTAAAATTTTTGGCCAAACAAGGAAGAGAAAGGGAAAGAAAAACCTAGTATAAAAACCCTCTTTTAACTCTCATTCACCCTTCTTTTCACTCTCAAAAATTCGGCCAGCCTCCCCTTGTTTCCTCTCTGAATTTTCTCTCCCAAAACAACCCCAAAACAACAAACAAAAACCTACATAAAGGCAGCTCAAGGATTTAACAAATTTTGAATCAAAAACAAGGTGAGAAATCAACTTTTTCCTTCCTTCTCCTTTTGATTTTAAATCCGAAATTTATATGGTTTTCTCCACTGTTTTCCCTACTGTTTTGAAGACCCCAACACTCACACAAATTCAGCCAAAAAGGAGACCAAGCATCAAAAATAGTGCAGCACAAACAAGGTGTGAATCTCTCTCTCAAACCCTAAAAATTTTGCCTCTTTGTTTCCCTTTCAACCCCTATTATCACATGTGTAAAATTTTATGTTTTTGTCAATTTGATTCTTGGGTTGTGTTAACCACATATAAATAAGGTCCTCCACAAAATTTTGTGATCATTGGATGAAAATTGAGTTGATTTGAGACTAATTGAAATTCAGACACAGAAAAACGGAAATCTGGAAAATGACAATATGAACACTAAATTTGTGTCAGCCATAACTTGAGTTTTAAAAACGATTTTTGAGTGATTCTTGAGCCTAAAATTAAATTCAAGATGTCCCCTAAATGCCTGAAAAATTTTAGAACCAAACTCATCCGTTTGCCTAGACAACATATTTTTCTAAGATAGGCGGACAGAACTGCCAGTTTTTGAACTGAAACTGAAACCCAGATTTTTATGCCTGAAAACAACC
Source organism: Antiaris toxicaria (assembly GCA_035233585.1). Taxonomy (NCBI): domain Eukaryota; kingdom Viridiplantae; phylum Streptophyta; class Magnoliopsida; order Rosales; family Moraceae; genus Antiaris; species Antiaris toxicaria. The sequence goes on from CP141155.1 coordinate 10,206,835, forward strand.
CCTCGGTTTTTGGCCTAATTGAATAACCAAACGATGTGCAAAATTATAACAATTATATGGAATTAAAGCTACGGATGTCTAGTTTAAGATATTAAAAATTTAGAATTTTTGGGATTAAAAATGAATTAATATTGATTTTACAGTCAGCCTAGGTCAGTCTGTCCATATCCAGTAATATCCTAACTTAGAGTTTTTCACAAATTTTAAATCCCAAATGTTTATTAAACGTTTTAAAATCTTTTGTGGCACACTAAAATGATTGGATGATTATGTCTAGACCTAGACTGATCATATGTTATGATTATAGGATTTATTTGACGTTCTTGCTGGATTTGTGGATCACGTTATCGTAACGCTTGTGTGATAATCGAGGTAGGACGTTCTAGCCTTTTCTGAGAGTAGTCAAGTGTTTTAAATTTTCCTGTTTTATCGATGGCATGCTGTTTTTTTTTTTAGTTTATGAAATTATTATACTATTTTTTTTATGAAATAAACGCATACAACATGTTTTGTAATAAATGTGTATTTTAAAGCGTGTTTTAATTAATGGCATAATATAACTTGGTAAATACCATCTTTTGAATAATCCGATGAACATAATTGAGCTCTAGTTCACGATCATTGTAAATGATGCGTGCGTCCCAAAGTTGACGCCATGGGGGAAGGTCACTAAACCTGCGCAGGGCTGTTCGGCCTATTTAGACCGTAACGAGATGATCTAGGATAATTCAAATTCGAGGCACGTATATTATAGCTACGACAAGTCTTCACTCAAAATATGATGGTTTATTTTAATGATTTATCATTTTAATATTCGGGCACGTATATTGCAGCTACGCTAAGTCCTCAACAGAATAAAACTTATATTAAAAATGTTTTGAGGAAATTATTGATTATTTGTTTTAAATGATTATTATGCCATGTATTCTTAAATTGTTGATTTTATTTTTGAAAACGAATATTATGCCATACATTTAAATGCTACCTGTTTAATCCACCTTTGTTTCTGCCCTACTGAGCCAGCGCTCACGTCCCTTTTCTTTGTGATTTCGAAATGACTACTTCCATGTGCGGGAGGTAGCAGTTCCGAAAATCGTTGAGATATCCGTTACTACCGAAGATGATGCTATCCGTTTTCTTCATCTTCTTCTTTATGTTTCTCGTTCTGATGTAATGAGACTTTAAGTTTGTACTTTATTTCACGTTATTTAAATTTTGTGCTTGGGAATATTTTATAGTTGGTAATTTCATTTGAAAACCGATTTTGTGTTTGATTTCCGCATTAAAAAGCATTTATTTTCTCCTTTATTTTATTATGTGGTTATGATGCTACTTTATAAATAATTAGGCTTAGTTAAATTATAATGTTGACCCGCTCTTCGTAATAAATGTATTTCCTTAAATCTCGGGTTGATATTATGATTTGGCTGCCGTGTCACGTGTCTAAATTTTGGGCCGTAACAGTAACTCACCTTGGGGTTCGTCAGTCCTTTTTGTGAAGAAAGCCGACGGTTCGCTACGTCATTGTGTGGACTACAGAAAGCTCAACAGTGTGACCATAAAAAATAAGTATCCCTTACCACGTATAGATGACTTGTTCGATCAGTTGGGTGGAGCTTGTTTCTTCTCCAAGGTTGATTTGAGATCCGGTTATCATCAGCTTCGTGTTAGAGAGGAGGATATCCCGAAGACAGCGTTCCAAATAAGGTATGGCAGTTATAAGTTCTTAGTAATGCCTTTCGGTTTGACAAACGCGCCAGCAGCCTTCATGAATATGATGAATAGAGTCTTCCGACCTTTTCTTGATAAGTTCGTCATCGTATTCATCAACGACATCCTCATCTACTCCCGAACTCGTGAAGATCATGCACAGCATCTCAGTATAGTTTTACAGACTCTTCGTGAGCATCAGTTGTACGCTAAGAAAGAAAAATGTGAGTTTTGGATGACAGAGGTTAAGTTTCTCGGGCATATCATCTCAGGAGACGGTATATCAGTTGATCCATCCAAGGTTGAAGCGATTCTTAAGTGGGAACGACCGAAGAATGTTTCAGAGATCCGAAGCTCCTTGGGCTTAGCGGGATATCATTGACGTTTTGTACAGGGCCTCAGCAAGCTCGCCGCTCCCCTCACCAATCTGACAAAGAAGGATGTACCTTTCGTTTGGGACAACAGCTGTGAGTCAGTTTTCCAAGAGTTAAAGAGTCGTTTGATGTCTACACCTATCCTTATCATTCCAGATCAGGATCAAGTATATAAAGTCTACACCGATGCTTCTCATCAAGGTCTTGGAGTAGTTTTAATGCAACAGAACAGAGTTGTCGCTTATGCCTCATGACAGCTGAAACAACATGAACGAAACTACCCTACACACGATCTAGAGTTAGCTGTAGTAGTGTTCGCGCTTAAGATTTGGCGTTGTTATCTGTATGGTGCCAGTTTTAGACTGTTTTCAGATCACAAGAGTTTGAAATACCTAGCTGCACAGAAAGATCTCAACCTGCGTCAGAGAAGATGGGTAGAATACATGCAAGACTACGACTTCCAAGTCGAGTACCATCCGGGTAAAGCAAACGTGGTTGCAGATGCACTAAGTAGGAAAAGAGAGGCAGTTTCCAATCCTGATCCTGATGCTTCTATAATGGCTATGCAGATAGATAAGTGGGAAAAGGACAGAGTTCTTACAGGTTATCAGGTTCGTTTTGGCGAAGTTCAGGGTCACCCAGTGTTGTACAACTTAGTGATGGAACCAGACTACGTGCAGCGGATCAAGGAGAATCAGTTGGTAGATACACGTTTCATTGACATCTGAGATAGATTGTTAAAGGGCAAGCATGTTGCAGAGTGATCGATGGACGCCAATTGAATTCTTTACAACGAGGGTCGCTTAGCAGTGCCACACATCCCAGAGCTTATATAGGAGATCTTGTCAGAGTTTCATCAGTCGAGGTTCGCCATGCACCCAGGTGGAAACAAGATGTATCAAAACCTAAGACGGCAGCTTTGGTGGAGAGGTATTAAGTTAGATGTGAAGAACTTCGTGGCCAACTGTTTGATGTGTCAGAAGGTAAAGGCAGTACGGGAGAGACCCGCAGGTCTGCTCCAACCACTTCCAATACCTTGGTGGAAGTGGGATAGTAAATGATGCGTGCGTCCCAAAGTTGACGCCATCTTTTGAATAATCCGGTGAACATAATTGAGCTCTAGTTCACGATCATTGTAAATGATGCGTGCGTCCCAAAGTTGATGACATGGGGGAAGGTCCCTAAACCTGCGCAGGGCCATTCGGCCTATTTAGACCGTAACGAGATGATCTAGGATAATTCAAATTCGAGGCACGTATATTATAGCTATGACAAGTCTTCACTTAAAATATGATGGTTTATTTTAATGATTTATTATTTTAATATTGGGGTACGTATATTGCAGCTACGCTAAGTCCTCAGCAGAATAAAACTTATATTAAAAATGTTTTCACGAAATTGTTGATTATTTGTTTTAAATGATTATTATGCCATGTATGCTTAAATTGTTGATTTTATTTTTGGAAACGAATATTATGCCATACATTTAAATGCTACCTGTTTAATCCACCTTTGTTTCTGTCCTACTGAGCCAGCGCTCACGTCCCTTTTCTTTGTGATTTCGAAATGACTACTTCCATGTGCGGGAGGTAGCAGTTCCGAAAATCGTTGAGATATCCGTTACTACCGAAGATGATGCTATCCGTTTTCTCCATCTTCTTCTTTATGTTTCTCGTTCTGATGTAATGAGACTTTAAGTTTGTACTTTATTTCACGTTATTTAAATTTTGTGCTTGGGAATATTTTATGGTTGGTAATTTCATTTGAAAACCGATTTTGTGTTTGATTTCCGCATTAAAAAGCATTTATTTTCTCCGTTATTTTATTATGTGGTTATGATGCTACTTTATAAATAATTAGGCTTAGCTAAATTATAATGTTGACCCGCTCTTCGTAATAAATGTATTTCCTTAAATCTCGGGTTGATATTATGATTTGGCTGCCGTGTCACGTGTCTAAATTTTAGGCCGTGACAGTAACTCACCTTGGGGTTCGTCAGTCCTTTTTGTGAAGAAAGCCGACAGTTTGCTACGTCTCTATGTGGACTACAGAAAGCTCAACAGTGTGACCATAAAAAATAAGTATCCCTTACCACATATAGATGACTTGTTCGATCAGTTGGGTGGAGCTTGTTTCTTCTCCAAGGTTGATTTGAGATCCGGTTATCATCAGCTTCGTGTTAGAGAGGAGGATATCCCGAAGACAGCGTTCCGAACAAGGTATGGCAGTTATGAGTCTTAGTAATGCCTTTCGGTTTGACAAACGCGTCAGCAGCCTTCATGGATATGATGAATAGAGTCTTCCGACCTTTTCTTGATAAGTTCGTCATCGTATTCATCAACGACATCCTCATCTACTCCCGAACTCGTGAAGATCACGCACAACATCTCAGTATAGTTTTACAGACTCTTCGTGAACATCAGTTGTACGCCAAGAAAGAAAAATGTGAGTTTTGGATGACAGAGGTTAAGTTTCTCGGGCATATCATCTCAGGAGACGATATATCAGTTGATCCATCCAAGGTTGAAGCGATTCTTAAGTGGGAACGACCGAAGAATGTTCCAGAGATCCGAAGCTCCTTGGGCTTAGCGGTATATTATTGACGTTTTGTACAGGGCCTCAGCAAGCTCGCCGCTCCCCTCACCAATCTGACAAAGAAGGATGTACCTTTCGTTTGGGACAACAGCTGTGAGTCAGTTTTCCAGGAGTTAAAGAGTCGTTTGATGTCTGCACCTATCCTTATCATTCCAGATCAGGATCAAGTATATGACGTCTACACCGATGCTTCTCATCAAGGTATTGGAGCAGTTTTGATGCAACAGAACCGAGTTGTCGCTTATGCCTCACGACAGCTGAAACAACATGAACGAAACTACCCTACACACGATCTAGAGTTAGCTGTAGTAGTGTTCACGCTTAAGATTTGGCGTTGTTATCTGTATGGTGCTAGTTTTAGACTGTTTTCGGATTACAAGAGTTTGAAATACCTAGCTACAAAGAAAGATCTTAACCTGCGTCAGAGAAGATGGGTAGAATACATGCAAGACTACGACTTCCAAGTCGAGTACCATCTGGGTAAAGCAAACGTGGTTGCAGATGCACTAAGTAGGAAAAGAGAGGCAGTTTCCAATCCTGATCATGATGCTTCTATAATGGCTATGCAGATAGATGAGTGGGAAAAGGACAAAGTTCTTACAGGTTATCAGGTTTGTTTTGGTGAAGTTCAGGGTCACCCAGTGTTGTACAACTTAGTGATGGAACCAGACTACGTGCAGCGGATCAAGGAGAATCAGTTGGCAGATACACGTTTCGTTGACATCTGAGATAGATTGTTAAAGGGCAAGCATGTTGCAGAGTGATCGATGGACGCCAATGGAATTCTTTACAATGAGGGTCGCTTAGCAGTGCCACACATCCCAGAGCTTATATAGGAGATCTTGTCAGAGTTTCATCAGTCGAGGTTCGCCATGCACCCAGGTGGAAACAAGATGTATCAAAACCTAAGACGGCAGCTTTGGTGAAGAGGTATGAAGTTAGATGTGAAGAACTTCGTGGCCAACTATTTGACGTGTCAGAAGGTAAAGGCAGTACGGGAGAGACCCGCAGGTCTGTTCCAACCACTTCCAATACCTTGGTGGAAGTGGGATAGTATAGGAATGGACTTCTTAACCGGCTTACCGAGAGCACAGGATGGATCTGATGGAGTCTTGGTAGTTGTAGATCATCTCACGAAGACCGCGCACTTCATCCCGTTCAAGACGACTTGCAACAGGAACCAGCTAGCCGAGCTTTACATAAGGAACATAGTCAGATTACATGGAGTCCCTTCAGTGATGGTTTCTGATCGTGATACGTGCTTCAACGCTCATTTTTGGCAAAGTCTACAGGAAGCTCTAGGCACAGAACTGAACTTCAGCACTGCTTTTCATCTGCAGACAGATGGTCAGTCGGAGCGTCTCATACAGATTCTCGAGGATATGCTACGTGCCTGCGTTCTTGATCTTGGAGATGGATAGAGCAAACACCTCTATATGGCAGAGTTCACACACAACAACAGTTATCAAGCGAGTATCGGAATGGCACCCTTTGAAGCGTTGTACGGAAAGCCTTGTCGATCACCCATCTATTGGGTTGACAACCAGGAAGCACCAATGGGTGGACCCGATATGATCCTAGACCAGTACGAGAAGATTTCCATCATTAAACAACGACTTCTAACAGCACAGAGTCGACATAAGTGCTATGCGGATCAACGCAGAAAGCCGTTAGAGTTCGAGGTTGGAGAGTTTGTGTTGCTAAAGGTTTCACTGAAGAAAGGTATCTCTCATTTCGGAGTTAAAGGGAAGCTAGCATCGCGTTACATTGGACCTTTCGAGATTGTACGCAGAGTTGGTAAGGTTGCATATGAGCTGAAGTTACCCGACACCTTGGGAGTGCACAACATTTTCCATGTATCGATGCTGAGGAAGAGTGCACGAACAGAGTCCGAAGTCATTTCAATAGATGATGTAGAAATCCAACCAGATGTCTCTTACGTCGAAGTTCCGGTGAAGATTTTGGATCGTAAGGTCAAGCAACTGAGAACGAAAACAATACCCATGGTGAAGGTTCTTTGGAGTAACCATGGTGAAGAGGAAGCCACATGGGAAACCGAGAAAGATATGCGCGAGAACCATGCTGAATGGTTCGCTAAGCAGTAGAGAACATGAAATGTAGTCGACCTAAGTTTGTCTTGTAACCCTACACTATTCATAGTGGTAGATATACCACTATATGTTTTGAAAGGTGCATTTAGATTGCTTAATGAAATGAGAAGTTATTCATATTCTTATTCTCTTCTTTAGTGTAGAGTAATTCTTAAAGTTTCGAGGACGAAACTATTTTTAGTGGTAGATATTTGTGACGTCTTAAATTTTATTTAAGGGTTAATATATAATTTAAATAAAATTAGTGTGCCAAAAATTAATTAAAAATCTTTTGGAAACCCTAGGTTGGTTTCCTAGTCAAATTCCACTCAAAAAGTCAACAATTTTGACTTCAAAAACCCTAAAATATTCGGCCATTACTTGGGATTTTTAATTAAAATTTAAATCTCACAAATCCAAGGGAGGATTCAAACTCAAATTTCATCCCTTAAATATAAAGAAGAAATTCGGCTATAAAGTGTAGGAAATAAAGGAGATTTTATTTGAATTAAAAGCTAGGTCAAAACTCAATCAAAATTCAAATTATTTTTCCTTAAAAACTAATGGGTAATTTTGGTCACTTAAGGAGAAATAAGGAGAGAAAAACCCTAGCCTCAAAAGAGCACAAAGTTTCCCCTTTTGTCCCTCAAAATATTCGGCCAAGCAAGGAAGAGAAAGGGAAAGAAAGACCTAGTATAAAAACCCTCTTTTAACTCTCATTCCCCTTTCCTTTCACTCTCAAAATTCGGCCAGCCTTATCCTATTTCCTCTCTGAATTTTTCTCTCCCAAAACACACCTAAAACAGCAAGCAAAACCTACCTAAAGGCAGCTCAAGGATTCAACAATTTTTGAGACAAAAACAAGGTAAGAAATCAACTTTTTCCTTCCTTCTCCTTTTGATTTTAAATCCGAAATTTATATGGTTTTCTCCACTGTTTTCCCTACTGTTTTGAAGACTCCAACACTCACACAAATTCAGCCAAAAAGGAGACCAAGCATCAAAAATAGTGCAGCACAAACAAGGTGTGATTTCTCTCTCTAAAACCCTAAAAATTCTGCTTCATTGATCCCCTTTCAAAAGCCCTATTATCACATGTGAAAATTTTATGATTTTTGCCAATTTGATTCTTGGGTTGTGTTAATGACATATAAATAAGGTTCTCCACGAAATTTCATGATCATTGGATGAAAATTGAATTGGTTTGAGGCTAATTGAAATTCAGACAGGAAAAACGGAAATCTGGAAAATTACCACATAAACAGTAAACTTTTGTTAGCCATAACTTGAGTTTTAAAAATGATTTTTGAGTGAATCTTGAGCCTAAAATTAAATTCAAGATGTCCCCGAAATGAATTCAAAATTTCAGAACCAAACTCATCCATTGGCCCAGTCAAAATATTTTTCGAAGATAGGTGGACAGAACTGCCAGTTTTTGAACTGAAACTGAAACCCTAATTTTATGCCTGAAAACAACCCCTCGGTTTTTGGCCTAATTGAATAAACAAACGATGTCCAAAAATTATAAAAATTATATGAAATCAAAGCTACGGATGTCTAGTTTAACATATTAAAAATTTAGAATTTTTGGGATTAAAAATGAATTAATATTGATTTTATAGTCAGTTTGCCCATGTCCAGTAATATCCTAACTTAGAGTTTTTTTTTTTCACAAATTTTAAATCCCAAATGTTTATTAAACATTTTAAAATCCTTTTGTGGCACACTAAAATGATTGGATGATTATGTCTTGTCATGGCCCAAAATTTAAACACGTGACACAGCAGCCAAATCATAATATCAACCTGAGATTTAAGGAAAACATTTATTACAAAAACAACTGGTCAACATTATAATTTAGCTAAGCCTAATTATAAAGTAGCATCATAACCACAAAATAAAATAAAGGAGAAAATAAATGCTTTTTAATGCGAAAGTCAAATACAAAATCGGTTTTCAAAAGAAATTACCAACCATAAAATATTCCTAAGCATGAAATTTGAATAACGTGAAATAAAGTACAAACTTAAAGTCTCATTACATCAGAACGAGAAACAGAAAGAAGAAGATGGAGAAAACGGATAGCATCATCTTCGGTAGTAACGGATATCTCAACGAATTTCGGAACTGCTACCTCCCGTACCTGGAAGTAGTCATTTCGAAATCACAAAGAAAAAGGGACGTGAGCGCTGGCTCAGTAGGACAGAAACAAAGGTGGGTTAACAGATAACATTTAAAAATATGGCATAATATTCATTTCCAAAAATAATCAACAATTTAAAAAAAAATACATGACATTATAATCATAACAAAAAAAAAGGAATCAACAATTTCGTGAAAAACATTTTTAATGCAAGTTTTATTCTGCTGAGGACTTAGCGTAGCTGCAATATACGTGCCCCAATATTAAAATAATAAATCATTAAAACAAACCATCATATTATGAGTGAGGACTTGTCGTAACTATAATATACGTGCCTCGAATTTGAATTATCCTAGATCATCTCGTTACGGTCTAAATAGGCCGAACGGCCCTGCGCAGGTTTAGGGACCTTCCCCCATGGCGTCAACTCTCGGACGCATGCATCATTTACAATGATCGTGAACTAGAGCTCAATTATGTTCACCGGATTATTCAAAAGATGGTAATTACTAAGTTATATTATGTCATTAATCAAAACACGCTTTAAAATACACATTTATTTCAAAATACGTTGCATGCGTTTATTTCATCAAAAACAGTATAATAATTTCATAAACTGAAAACAGCATGCCATCAATAAAACAGGGAAATTTAAAACACTTGACTACTCCCAGAAAAGGCTAGAACGTCCTACCTCGATTATCGCACAAGCGTTACGATAACGTGATCCACAAATCCAGCAAGAACGTCAAATAAGTCCTATAATCACAACATATGATTAGTCTAGGTCTAGACATAATCATCCAATCATTTTAGTGTGCCACAAAAGATTTTAAAACGTTTAATAAACATTTGGGATTTAAAATTTGTGAAAAACTCTAAGTTAGGATATTTCTGGTCATGGGCAGACTAACCTAGGCTGATTGTAAAATCAATATCAATTCATTTTTAATCCCAAAAATTCTAAATTTTTAATATGTTAAACTAGACATCCGTAGCTTTAATTCCATATAATTTTTATAATTTTTGGACATCGTTTGGTTATTCAATTAGGCCAAAAACCGAGGGGTTGTTTTCAGGCATAAAATCTGGGTTTCAGTTTCAGTTTCAGTTCAAAAACTGGCAGTTCTGTCCGCCTATATTAGAAAAATATTTTGACTAGGCAAACGGATGAGTTTGGTTCTGAAATTTTGCTGGAATTTAGGGGACATCTTGAATTTAATTTTAGGCTCAAGAATCACTCAAAAATCGTTTTTAAAACTCAAGTTATGGCTGACACAAATTTACTGTTCATATGGTAATTTTCCAGATTTCCGTTTTTCTGTGTCCGAATTTCGATTAGCCTCAAACCAATTCAATTTTCATCCAATGATCACGAAATTTTGTGGAAAACCTTATTTATATGTCATTAACACAACCCAAGAATCAAATTGGCAAAAATCATAAAATTTACACATGTGATAATAGGGTTTTTGAAAGGGAAACAAAGAGGCAAAATTTTTAGGGTTTGAGAGAGAGATTCACACCTTGTTTGTGGTGCACTATTTTTGATGCTTGGTCTCCTTTTTGGCTGAATTTGTGTGAGTGTTGGGGTCTTCAAAACAGTAGGGAAAACAGTGGAGAAAACCATATAAATTTCGGATTTAAAATCAAAAGGAGAAGGAAGGAAAAAGTTGATGTCTCACCTTGTTTTTGTCTCAAAATTGTTGAATCTTTGAGCTGCCTTTTGATAGGTTTTGTTTGCTATTTTGGGTGTGTTTTGGGAGAGAAAATTCAGAGAGGAGAGAAGGGAAAGCTGGCCGAATTTTTGAGTGTGAAAGGAAGGGTGAATGAGAGTTAAAAGAGGGTTTTTATACTAGGTTTTCTTTCTTTCCCTTTCTCTTCCTTGTTTGGCCGAAATTTCTAAGGGTAAAAGGGAAAGTTTTTGTGCTGTTTTGAGGCTAGGGTTTTCTCTCTTATTTCCCTTTAGGTGGCCAAAATTATCCCTTAGTTTTTAAGGAAAAATAATTTGAATTTTGGTTGAGTTTTGACCTAGCTTTTGATTCAAATAAAAATCTCCTTTATTTCCTATACTTTATGGCCGAAATTTCTTCTTTTTATCTAAGGGATGAAATTTGAATTTAAATCCTCCTTGGATTTGTGGAATTTTAATTTTAATTAAAAACCCAATTGATGGCCGAATATTTTAGGGTTTCTTTTTGAAGTTCAAATTGTTGACTTTTTGATCGGAATTTGACTAAGAAACCAACCTAGGGTTTCCAAAAGATTTTTAATTAATTTTTGGCACACTAATTTTATTTAAATTATATATTAACCCTTAAATAGAATTTAAGGCGTCACAAATATCTACCACTAAAAATAGTTTCGTCCTCGAAACTTTAAGAATTTCTCCACACTAAAGAAGAGAATAAGAATATGAGTCACTTCTCATTTCATTAAGCAAATCTAAATGCACCTTTTAGAACATATAATGGTATATCTACCACTATGAATAGAGTAGGGTTACAAAACAAACTTAGGTCGACTACATTACAAGTACTCTACTGCTTAGCGAACCATTCAGCATGGTTCTCACGCATATCTTTCTCGATTTCCTATGTGGCTTCCTCTTCACCATTGTTACTCCAAAGAACCTTCACCATGGGTATTGTTTTCGTTCTCAGCTGCTTGACCTTACGATCCAAAATCTTCACTGGAACCTCGATGTAAGAGACATCTGGTTGGATTTCTACATCATCTGTTGAAATGACTCCTGACTCTACTCGTGCACTCTTCCTCAGCATCGATACATGGAAAACGTTGTGCACTCCCAAGCTGTCGGGTAACTTCAGCTCATATGCGACCTTACCAACTCTACGTACGATCTCGAAAGGTCCAATGTAATGCGGTGCTAGCTTCCCTTTAACTTCGAAACGAGAGATACCTTTCTTCGGTGAAACCTTTAGCAACACAAACTCTCCGACGTCAAACTCTAACGGCTTTCTGCGTTGATCTGCATAGCTCTTCTGTCGACTCTGTGCTGTTAGAAGCCGTTGTTTGATGATGGCAATCTTCTCGTACTGGTCTAGGATTATATCAGGTCCACCCACGGGTGCTTCCTGGTTGTCAACCCAATAGATGGGTGATCAACAAGGCTTTCCATACAACGCTTCAAAGGGTGCCATTCCGATACTCGCTTGATAACTGTTGTTGTATGCGAACTCTGCCAGGTAGAGGTATTTGCTCCATCCATCTCCAAGATCAAGAACGCAGGCACGTAACATATCCTTGAGAATCTGTATGAGACGCTCTGACTAACCATCTGTCTGTGGATGAAAAGCGGTGCTGAAGTTTAGTTCTGTGCCTAGAGCTTCCTGTAGACTTTGCCAAAAATGAGCGTTGAAGCGCGTATCACGATCAGAAATGATCACTGAAGGGACTCCATGTAATCTGACTACGTTCCTCATGTAAAGCTCGGCTAGCTGGTTGCTGGTGCAAGTCGTCTTGAACGGGATGAAGTGCGCGGTCTTCGTGAGACGATCTACTACTACCCAGACTTCATCAGATCCATCCTGTGCTTTTGGTAAGCCGGTTAGGAAGTCCATTCCTATACTATCCCACTTCCACCGAGGTATTGGAAGTGGTTGGAGCAGACCTGCAGGTCTCTCCCGTATTGCCTTTACTTTTAGACATGTCAAACAGTTGGCCACGAAGTTCTTTACATCTAACTTCATACCTCTCCACCAAAGCTACCGTCTTAGGTTTTGATACATCTTGTTTCCACCTGGGTGCATGGTGAACCTCGACTGATGAAACTCTGACAAGATCTCCTGTATAAGCTCTGGAATGTGTGGCACTGCTAAGTGTAGGAAAATAAATCGCTAAAAACGTATCAGAGTGGCGCAGCGGAACAATAAAAATTTTAAGATCGTTAAATATCTCATGATGCCATATACAATAAACCAACAACAATTAAAACTCATACCTCAAGGACGCCAATCTTGTAGGAGGAGAATGACCGGAGGCTTCAACCAACTAGCCTTCTCTACTATTCTTCAATTCCCGAATGGCTGAGTGTGTGGGCACTCTGAACCTCGATCGGTATGCTAGCACTGCTAGTCTTCTTCCGACCACCCAGATCTCTAAAGAACTTTATTGTCACGATGAGCTGTGCAACAATAAGCCTGCTCACCTGAGAGTCTGTGGTCTGAGAGAACTGGAGTGGCAGGACCTCTATTTATAGACCTGCATGAGGTGATTCTCTGAATTTGAATTGGATTAGGAAAAGATATTTTCCCTTATCCATAACCAAAAAATCCGAACTTTTCCGAAGGAGAATCTCAACAAAAAATTCGGTTTTCTTAGGATAAATCCAATCCAAATCAAAACAAGATTTTAACTAGAATTTTATCTCCCCTTTTCAACCCAAAAAATCCGAAAATTACAAGGAGAATATCTCCTAAAGATTTCGGCCATTATGGATAAGGGAGAATCAAAAATTCCACTAGGATTTTCAAGCTTGAATCTTATCTCAACCTTATCCAAAATAACCGAATTTTCCTAGGAGAGATCCTCCAAATTTTCGGCCACTTTTCAGGGAGGAGAGAATCCAAATTCAACTGGGATTGGAACTTGAATTTTTCCCTTGAATCTTATCCACAAAAAAAACCGAAATTTCCTTGAGGATTATCCTCAAAATTTCGTCCACTTTTGTTGGGATTTAGATTCAAAATTCAAGTAGGATTCTAACAAGATTATCCTCTCTAAATCCAACTCAAATTCGAATTTCAAACCTTGTGGATTTTCCACAACAAATTCGAATCCTACTTGGACTGTGATTCAAAATTTGAATTTCAAATTTCAAATTCGAATTTCAATTTCAAATTTCAAATTTCAAATTTCAAATTTCAAATTTCAAATTTCAAATTTCAAATTCAAATTTCAAATTCAAATTTCAAATTCAAAATTTAAATTTCAAATTTCAAAAATCAAATTTCAAATTTCAAAATTCAAATTTCAAATTCCACAAAATGGTTGTGCTTCAAATTCTTGTTCTCGTGGATAATTTTCTACAACTCCAATCCAATCTCAAATAAAATCATGGCAACTTTATTTGGAGTTCGAATAATTGTGTACTATATTATCCAAAACAAAATCTGAATCCAACCGGAGAGAATCTTGTCTACCATCCTAATCCTGTGTCATCACCATCCATGCATAATAAACCAGCCAATAGCATACACAAATCAATTTGCCAAACGTTAAGGAATTATGTGGAGCTAGTAGAGGGACTGATTGGACATATATAATCGGGCTCTCGTGATTCCATATGATCATCATTCTGTACCGAACAACTCAATTATATGATCACTAGTTTCAGAGTCACACCACTATAAACCTGAAACTGAACTCCCAATTATATACCGTATTACGTAAGCCTGTGACGAGCTACTATCCAATGACCTTGTCATATATGCAAAACCCTCATATGATATCCATGATCAGCCTTAGGTCAAAGTCCGTTTAATCCTACTGATCATGCTATCTTAAAATTCCATTATACTACCAAATAAAGAAAATGATTATTCACCATATGTGAATAAGAAGTCATCCGCCCAGCAGACGACCCAAAGCCTTGTCCATTTTCACATTCAGTATAATGCCTTTAAGAGGATACCTTTAACTCCTTAGAGCTATGATTCCGATATCTGTAAACAAACCTTTCATCGTATACAAGTCATACACCCAACGAACAGGTCTATAAGCTTACTACCTCTGAGACGCTTTAGCCATTGGAACATCAAAGTACACAAGTCATATACATGAAGAAGTTCATTTACTCAAGATTAAGGTTATTGCACAATGAACGTCAAAAGGAGATTGATCCACTTATAGCGGACTACGTAGATCAATCACGCTTTAGTCCCGGTCTAATATGTCACCACCGAGCAACATATCCATGTCTCTACTTGGGAGTCCAGCTCCAGACAGTCAAGACAAACCGTCCCCTCTAAGGCTTTAGACAACATAATAGTCTTAACATGAGTTAGATGCTCGGTCTAACCCCATAGACTACAGACCATAGTTTAGACCGCTAACTTTAGAACATTGTCTTCTCGCATACAAAAGTCCATTGCATGCAACGTTCTAACAGTTTTAACACAAGCAGTCAGTGAGCCATATTTGCTTACATTTAGTTTAACATGTAAATAAGACGAGGACAAATAGCAATGTAATGAATAACCTCTATATATATAATTTTATTATCCAGTTCAAAATGAATACATCAAAATGTCTCTAATGCTTAGGGCATTTCCTAACACTAAGCGACCCTCGTTGTAAAGAATTCCACTAGCGTCCATCGACCACTCTACAACATGCTTGCCCTTTAACAATCTCTCTCGGATGTCAACGAAACGTGTATCTGCCAACTGATTCTCCTTGATCCTCTGCACGTAGTCTGGTTCCATCACTAAGTTGTACAACACTGGGTGACCCTGAACTTCGCCAAAACGAACCTGATAAGCTGTAAGAACTCTGTCCTTTTCTCACTCATCTATCTGCATAGCCATTATAGAAGCGTCATGATCAGAATTAGGAACTGCCTCTCTTTTCCTACTTAGTGCATCTGTAACCACGTTTGCTTTACCCGGATGATACTTGACTTGGAAGTCGTAGTTTTGCATGTATTTTACCCATCTTCTCTGACGCAGGTTTAGATCTTTCTGTGTAGCTAGGTATTTTAAACTCTTATGATCTGAAAACAGTCTAAAACTGGCACCATACAGATAACAACGTCAAATCTTAAGTGCGAACACTACTGCAGCTAACTCTAGATCGTGTGTAAGGTAGTTTCGTTCATGTTGTTTCAACTGTCGTGAGGCATAAGCGACAACTCTGTTCTGTTGCATCAAAACTACTCCAAGACCTTGATGAGAAGCATCGGTGTAGACTTCATATACTTGATCCTGATTCGGAATAATAAGGATAGGTGCAGACGTCAAACGACTCTTTAACTCCTAGAAAACTGACTTACAGCTGTTGTCCCAAACGAAAGGTACATCCTTCTTTGTCAGATTGGTGAGGGGAGCGGCGAGCTTGCTGAAGTCCTGTACAAAACATCGATAATATCCCGCTAAGCCCAAGAAGCTTCGGATTTCTGGAACATTCTTCGGTCGTTCCCACTTAAGAATCACTTCAACCTTGGATGGATCCACTGATATACCGTCTCCTGAGATTATATGTCCGAGAAACTTGACCTCTGTCATCCAAAACTCACATTTTTCTTTCTTGGCGTACAACTGATGTTCACGAAGAGTCTGTAAAACTATATTGAGATGCTGTGCATGATCTTCACGAGTTCGGGAGTAGATGAGGATGTCGTCGATGAATACGATGACGAACTTATCAGGAAAAGGTCGGAAGACTCTATTCATCATATCCATGAAGGCTGCTGGCGCGTTTGTCAAACCGAAAGGCATTACTAAGAACTCATAACTGCCATACCTTGTTCGGAACGCCGTCTTTGGGATATCCTCCTCTCTAACATGAAGTTGATGATAACCGGATCTCAAATCAACCTTGGAGAAGAAACAAGCTCCACCCAACTGATCGAACAAGTCATCTATACGTGGTAACGGATACTTATTTTTGATGGTCACACTGTTGAGCTTTCTGTAGTCCACACAGAGACGTAGCGAACCGTCGGCTTTCTTAACGAAAAGGACTGACGAACCCTAAGGTGAGTTACTGTCTCGGATAAAGCCCAGCGATTTCAACTCATCCAGCTGCTTGCTCAACTCTTTCATCTTTAGAGGTGCCATACGATACGGAGCAGAAGCAAAAGGAGCTATTCCAGGAACTAAGTCGATACGAAACTCTATTTCTCGATGAGGCGATAAACCTGGAAGAGCTTTTGGAAAAACATCTGGAAAACTATCGACAACAGGTATAGGTTAGGTACTCTTTTTAGAACTGGATCCTTCCACCACACACAAGGATAAGAAACAAAGAATACCATGTCTACTCTTCGACACTAACCTCAGAGCAGATCTATCAACATCTGAAACTAAGCTTAACTGATAGGACACTACATGTCCGAAATCAGTTGTAAAGATAACGCAACGATTACGACAATCAAGCATAATCCTATATCGGGAAAGCCAGTCATATCCCAGAATAACATCATAAGCAAACATAGGCATTACTACAAGTGATGCCTCCAAACAAACATCCCCAACATAAACATAGGCTTGACACCCATCACTAACGGTAGTCGTGCCCAACGGGGATTTCACACATAAGGGAGAGTCAAGATTTTGCAGTTCTAAACCAAGTGAACGAGCATAATGTTGGGCTATAAAAGAGTGCGTAGCCCCGGTGTCAAATAAAACATATGCATATGTACCAAAGATAGGAATTATACCATCTAATGCGGTCGGTGCATGATCTATCTCCATGCTGTCAGCTCCAAGAGCGTGTACCTGTGGTGCCTTACCACGATTTTGAGCTGTATTCCCTCGTTGATAGCCCGTACTCTGACCCTGTGGTGACGGTCTCTGATAACTCGGCACTGGGAACTGCTGTAGCGGTGTAGCATGTAGAGCATAAGTCATAGTGTACTGGCTCGTGCGCTGAGGCTGATAGGGAGCTGGAAGCTGAGGGCGCTGTGACTGCGAAGGCTGTGAAGTAAACTGCTGCCTCTGTGGAAGACCATTCTGATTTCGCTGATGATGATGTCTATGAGCATTGTCTCTCGACTGTCTCTTCGGGCAGGCATTTCTTTTGTGGCCTTCATCACCACACTCGAAGCAGGTAATCACATTTACCCGACCCTGTCGCTGTCCAGAGAATTGATGAGAACTCGATCCCTGAGACTGCTGGTTCTTCTGGTAAGGAGTCTACGGCTTGTGTTGAGGCTTGTTGCGGATTGGTCCAGACTTGTTTTTGTTACGAGCTTCAAGGAACTCCTTGTCACCCTCTTCCACTGTCAACGCCTTAGCAACTATCTGCTGGTAGCTATCCCTGATCTGGAACGGTTGTACACCCCTCTTCACATAGAGGCTAAGCCCTTCCTCAAAGCGGAGACACTTAGTAGCTTCATCCAAAACCTGATTCTTCGCATACCGGGCCAACTCAGTGAACTTGGCTTCATATTCCCGCACTGACATAGACCCTTGCTTCAAACGGACGAACTCCCTAGCTTTTCTGTCGCGGAACTGAGCTGAATAGAAACGCTCGTGAAA
The DNA here is from genome assembly GCA_035233585.1 of Antiaris toxicaria. NCBI lineage: Eukaryota > Viridiplantae > Streptophyta > Magnoliopsida > Rosales > Moraceae > Antiaris > Antiaris toxicaria. The sequence goes on from CP141155.1 coordinate 10,224,970, forward strand.
ACGCTCCTCGAAAACTATCCAAGAAGTCCTCTGCTCCTCTGTCAAACCATCCTCGATACTAGCCCACTAGGTAGAGGCTAGACCCATCAGCTTGTTGGAAGCAAACTCAACCCAGAACTCTGCGGGTGTGGCGATCAACTTTAGCTGCTTGCGAATGGCATCAAACTAGTAGTCGGCATCCATCTCTGTGCCCGTGCCGTCGAAAGTGGGTACGTGAGGCTTAAAGAAAAGAGTTAGGGCTGCCTGTTTAGGATGTATCATAGGTTGGGTAGGTACTGCTCAAGAGGTAGGGTTTTCGGTGGTAGGCGTTTGCTGAGGAGTCTGAGAAGAACTCCCCGCTCTCGGGGTCTCATTAGGAACAACATTGGCTACAGGAGTTGGGTTAGGTGTTCCAAAAGGTAAGACAGTGAGGAGAGCCTGTATCGCCGCCGTGAGGTTCTGCATCGCCGTTAGCTGATCATTCGGTGTAGGAACCGCTGCATTCTATCTCCCTTGAGGCTGCGTGTTCCCGGGGTTCTCTTCGTCGTTGCCTCTCTGCTGCCTCTGACTACGCGTGCCGGGACGAGCCATTTTGCTGCATACGATTGAAGGAAGAGGAAATCTTATAAGCTTCTAAGAGTAAGGAAAACTACGCTTGGGTATTTTGAAAACGTTTTGATGAAAACCCTTTTGAAAACGTTTTGATGAAAAACCCTTTTGAAAACCTGGGCTCTGATACCATTATTTGTCATGGCCCAAAATTTAGACACTTGACACGACAGTCAAATCATAATATCAACCCGAGATTTAAGGAAAACATTTATTACAAAAACAACGGGTCAACATTATAATTTAGCTAAGCCTAATTATAAAGTAGCATCATAACCACAAAATAAAATAAAGGAGAAAATAAATGCTTTTTAATGCGGAAGTCAAACACAAAATCGGTTTTCAAAAGAAATTACCAACCATAAAATATTCCCAAGCATGAAATTTGAATAACGTGAAATAAAGTACAAACTTAAAGTCTCATTACATCAGAACGAGAAACAGAAAGAAGAAGATGGAGAAAACGGATAGCATCATCTTCGGTAGTAACGGATATCTCAACGAATTTTGGAACTGCTACCTCCCGTACCTGGAAGTAGTCATTTCGAAATCACAAAGAAAAAGGGACGTGAGCGTTGGCTCAGTAGGACAGAAACAAAGGTGGGTTAACAGATAACATTTAAAAATATGGCATAATATTCGTTTCCAAAAATAATCAACAATTTAAAAAAAAATACATGACATTATAATCATAACAAAAAAAAATAATCAACAATTTCGTGAAAAACATTTTTAATGCAAGTTTTATTCTGCTGAGGACTTAGCGTAGCTGCAATATACGTGCCCCAATATTAAAATAATAAATCATTAAAACAAACCATCATATTATGAGTGAGGACTTATCGTAGCTATAATATATGTGCCTCGAATTTGAATTATCCTAGATCATCTCGTTACGGTCTAAATAGGCCGAACGGCCCTGCGCAGGTTTAGGGACCTTCCCCCATGGTGTCAACTCTGGGACGCACGCATCATTTATAATGATCGTGAACTAGAGCTCAATTATGTTCACCGGATTATTCAAAAGATGGTATTTACCAAGTTATATTATGCCATTAATCAAAACACGCTTTAAAATACACATTTAATTACCAAATACGTTGCATGCGTTTATTTCATCAAAAACAATATAATAATTTCATAAACTGAAAACGGCATGCCATCGATAAAACAGGGAAATTTAAAACACTTGACTACTCCCAGAAAAGGCTAGAACGTCCTACCTCGATTATCGCACAAGCGTTACGATAACGTGATCCATAAATCCAGCAAGAACGTCAAATAAGTCCTATAATCACAACATATGATTAGTCTAGGTCTAGACATAATCATCCAATCATTTTAGTGTGCCACAAAAGATTTTAAAATGTTTAATAAACATTTGGGATTTAAAATTTGTGAAAAACTCTAAGTTAGGATATTTCTGATCATGGGCAGACTGATCTAGGCTGATTGTAAAATCAATATCAATTCATTTTTAATCCCAAAAATTCTAAATTTTTAATATGTTAAACTACACATCCGTACATTTGATTCCATATAATTTTTATAATTTTTGGACATCGTTTGGTTATTCAATTAGGCCAAAAACCGAGGGGTTGTTTTCAGGCATAAAATCTGGGTTTCAGTTTCAGTTCAAAAACTGGCAGTTCTGTCCGCCTATATTAGAAAAATATTTTGAGTATGCAACCGGATGAGTTTGGTCCTGAAATTTTGCAGGAATTTAGGGGACATCTTGAATTTAATTTTACACTCAAGAATCACTCAAAAATCGTTTTTAAAACTCAAGTTATGGCTGACAAAAATTTACTGTTTATATGGTAATTTTCCAGATTTCCGTTTTTCTGTGTCCGAATTTCGATTAGCCTCAAACCAATTCAACTTTCATCCAATGATCACGAAATTTTGTGGAATACCTTATTTATATGTCATTAACACAACCCAAGAATCAAATTGGCAAAAATCATAAAATTTACACATGTGATAATAGGGTTTTTGAAAGGGAAACAAAGAGGTAAAATTTTTAGGGTTTGAGAGAGAGATTCACACCTTGTTTGTGCTGCACTATTTTTGATACTTGGTCTCCTTTTTGGCTGAATTTGTGTGAGTGTTGGGGTCTTCAAAACAGTAGGGAAAACAGTGGAGAAAACCATATAAATTTCAGATTTAAAATCAAAAGGAGAAGGAAGGAAAAAGTTGATTTCTCACCTTGTTTTTGTCTCAAAATTGTTGAATCTTTGAGCTGCCTTTTGATAGGTTTTGTTTGTTGTTTTGGGTGTGTTTTGGGAGAGAAAATTCAGAGAGGAGAGAAGGGAAAGCTGGCCGAATTTTTGAGTGTGAAAGGAAGGATGAATGAGAGTTAAAAGAGGGTTTTTATACTAGGTTTTCTTTCTTTCCCTTTCTCTTCCTTGTTTGGCCGAAATTTCTAAGGGTTAAAAGGGAAAGTTTTTGTGCTGTTTTGAGGCTAGGGTTTTCTCTCTTATTTCCCTTTAGGTGGCCAAAATTATCCCTTAGTTTTTAAGGAAAAATAATTTGAATTTTGGTTGAGTTTTGACCTAGCTTTTGATTCAAATAAAAATCTCCTTTATTTCCTATACTTTATGGCCGAAATTTCTTCTTTATATCTAAGGGATGAAATTTGAATTTAAATCCTCTTTGAATTTGTGGAATTTAAATTTTAATTAAAAACCCAAGTGATGGCCGAATATTTTAGGGTTTCTTTTTGAAGTTCAAATTGTTGACTTTTTGAGCGGAATTTGACTAGGAAACCAACCTAGGGTTTCCAAAAGATTTTTAATTAATTTTTGGCACACTAATTTTATTTAAATTATATATTGACCCTTGAATAGAATTTAAGGCGTCACATGTCTAGACCTAGACTGATCATATGTTGTGATTATAGGATTTATTTGACGTTCTTGCTTGATTCATAGATCACGTTGTTGCAATGCTTGTGCAATAATCGAGGTAGGACTTTCTAGCCTTTTCTGAGAGTAGTCAAGTGTTTTAAATTTCCCTGTTTTATCGATGGCATGCTGTTTTCAGTTTATGAAATTATTATACTATTTTTGATGAAATAAACGCATGCAATGTGTTTTTGTAATAAATGTGTATTTTAAAGCGTGTTTTGATTAATGGCATAATATAACTTGGTAAATACCATCTTTTGAATAATCCGGTGAACATAATTGAGCTCTAGTTCACGATCATTGTAAATGATGCGTGCGTCCCAAAGTTGATGCCATGGGGGAAGGTCCCTAAACCTGTGCAGGGCCGTTCGGCCTATTTAGACCGTAACGAGATGATCTAGGATAATTCAATTCGAGGCACATATATTATAGCTACGACAAGTCCTCACTCAAAATATGATGGTTTATCTTAATGATTTAATTTTTTTATATTGGGGCACGTATATTGCAGCTACGCTAAGTCCTCAGCAGAATAAAACTTGTATTAAAAATGTTTTTCACGAAATTGTTGATTATTTTTGGAAATGATTATTATGCCATGTATTCTTAAATTGTTGATTGTTTTTTTGAAAACGAATATTATGTCATACTTTTAAATGTTACCTATTTAATCCACCTTTGTTTCTGTCCTACTGAACCAGCGCTCACGTCCCTTTTTCTTTGTGATTTCGAAATGACTACTTCCAGGTGCGGGAGGTAGCAGTTCCGAAAATCGTTGAGCTATCCGTTTCTACCGAAGATGATGCTATCCGTTTTCTCCATCTTCTTCTTTCTGTTTTTCGTTCTGATGTAATGAGACTTTAAGTTTGGACTTTATTTCACGTCATTTAAATTTCATGCTTGGGAATATTTTATGGTTGGTAATTTCTTTTGAAGACCGATTTTGTGTTTGGTTTCCCCATTAAAAAATATTTATTTTCTACTTTATTTTATTATGTGGTTATGATGCTACCTTATAAATAATTAGGCTTAACTAAATTATAATGTTGACCCGTTTTTCGTAATAAATGTTTTCCTTAAATCCCGGGTTGATATTATGATTTGGCTGTCGTGTCACGTGTCTAAATTTTGGGCCGTGACAATTATGTTTTGCAAAGGAGCATTCCTATTCATCCCAACCTAGGATGAGTTAGGATTGGGTTGGTATAGGTCCACTCAGTGTGAACGCAGTGATCTTTTACGAAAAGATTACCAGGAAGCTTGTGTGGAAAAAACATCATCTGGATCACCTCTTGGCAGGACTTGTTCAATGCAAAAAGGACAAATAAAATAAATTATATTATATTAAAATAACACTGTATTTTTTCTGTTTGTGTTTACATTTCTTTCTTTCTTTCTTTCTTTCTTTCTTTTATTTGTTTCATAATGTTTTCCCAAGTGTTTTTTACTGAAAAAGAGCATTCAACGCATGTTAATAACTTGAAAAAAGACAAATTCTTAAGAAGACTTATAACGTTAAGCACATTATTTACATAAAATTCTTACAACCAACTTCCTGATCACTGTCTTGGATTCCATTAAAAATAAAACAGATGATTAAGAATCAAAGACTAGAGTAAATTAGATAGATTGGATTGAAAAACTATAAAGCAAATTCTCCATCAAAGAAAATGTTGCCGACACACTTATGCTAAAAAATCTTAAGCTTATTCCAAAGGAAAATCTATCCAAACCCCTCAACTAGCATTCCATAGTCACATCCCAATAAGTAACTGTTTCGTCAGAATCTAGCTGCTTAATGAGACTGCCGGAGTTAACCATAGCCACAGATTGCTCGGCGGTCCACTGTGGAGTTGAGGAAAAATACGACGAGCATTCTGGTTGCCCGCTAACGATAGCACTGGCGGAAACTGATTCTTCACCAACATGGCCGCTAGAGCTTAGTGTAGCTGTAGGCTCCAATATTAAGCCATGTTTAGTCTTAATTTTCTTCTTTTCATTTAGGTAGACCTTACAAAGTAGCCAATCACCCAACTGCAGTGGCAAAAAAAAATAAAAATAAAAGTCAGTCACCATAAATAAAAGGGCTTGTAATGTTAAAAGAGCTTCTGTTGGATTGGCTGGTTTGAATTGAAATACTTGAGTTATAGTTGTTTGATTTTTTAAAAACTAGTTAAATTTTTGTCAACTTTTAAGAAAAAAAAATAAAAGACAAAAATGAGTTGAAATATGTCTAACACTATTCGTATACGTACCTGCATCATGTCATCTGGTAATCTGTATTCGTACATGAGCCAATTAGTCTTTTCTCCACGGCCTTCACCTCTGTGGTAGACTAAGCTCCTCCTGTGTCCAACAATGCGATCGTCAAATTTTATGGCTGTCTCTTTAGTAGAAGCCCTCCAAAATCCATTACCAACCGTTCTACGTTGAAGACATTTTCCTGTTTGATGCTTGAGCACTTTTTTCACGAAGATATACATTTCATTTTCTTGTTGCACTCCATATATTTCTGCATTATCATTTTTTAATGATGTTAGTTTCTTCTTTCAATTAAGTCTGGTCGGCAAATAAATAAGAAAATTTATGCTATGTTTGGTAGGATTAAAAAAGGGGGAGGAAGGACACGGGAATAGGGATAATTGGAATCACTTAGGGTTGAACAAGAAATTATTCAATCAATTAGGTGCATCACCTCATCGTGCTTATGTGGTACACCCGTTTAATAAATGATTGATGTTTAGATGATTTATTAATGTCGATTGTGTTTTAAATTTCTTATCACTATTTTCTTTCCTAATAAATTTCAACTTATTTTGGTGATTAAGATAGTTAATACAAATCACTTAAATATCAATCATTCACTGAACGGCTATACCATATAAGCATGATAATGTAGTACACCTTATTTATTGAATAATTTCTTGGATCAAACAAGAGCTTCCATCACAGTCAACTTTTCTTTTTAAAATTTTTATTTTTAAAAAATTTACATTTTTCATATTTGATCCCCACTAAAAATTGATTATCCTATATAAATCTCCTAAAAGTTTTATCCTTTAGCATACCCTACCACCAAAATAATAGGCTTACTCGGTACCACCAATATTTAACTTTCCATTTTAGGATATATAGTAAATATAAAAAACCCACGGTGATTACTAATTAAAATTAATATTTTTATCTTTGTTTTTGCAGCAAATTAAATATACGTTGAATAAAATATTAGAGAAATTTTTTTTTTCACTTATTCATTTACACCGGCATATATTACACGGCATATACGCACATATACATGTGTATGCAATCCTGAAAAGCAGAGCAAGAGCATGCTCAATAAACAGAAGACCTAGAAACCAAATCCGAGAAGATGTGTATCGACAAGAAAGGTGGGGTGGGGGAGACCTAAATAAATAAAATAAAAAAAAAAGTAACGAACGTAGGCCAAAAAAAATGTAGAACGTAACATTTTCATGCAGATGAACACATAAAGAGAATTAAGAAACCATACCAATTAAAGACGTGAAAACTATCAAGCCAAGAAACAAAATTGAAGATTGAGTTTAAAAGTACAAACCTCTAAGTTGTTCAGGAGTATAATTGTAAAGATCAAGTTCTTGAAATCTGTTCGTGCGATCATAAATGGGACTATTCGTAGCTTTGTTCTTCAAATAGAAAACGACCAACTCTTCTTCCTTTGGAAGAAACCTGAAGCCTACTGGAAATTTTGGATTATTCATTGTAAATTGTGGTCAAGTTAGTTTCTTTGAAAATGGTCTTTCAATAGATTATGAGAGGAATTATTATTGAGACTCTTATTTATAATCTGACTTTGCTGGTTATTGAAACTCTTATTTATAATCTAGCTTTGCTCATTTCCAAGTAGGATTCATGGTTTCCTTTACCCATTACGACAGAAACAAATATTGAAAATTATCTATTACGGTTTTTAAAAAATGAGCCTAATAGTCATTTGTAAAAAAAACAAATCTTTAATATTATCTACTACATTTTTAATTTAAAAAAGAGAGAGAAAAAGCTATTTGTTATGAACTACCCTTTTATTAGTTTATAATTACAATGCTGAGAGGGCACATGCATCCCTCTAAATTTTTCAAAAGAATACATGAAATTATTTTCGTAGAAACAGAATACATATATGGGTATATATTGACTATTTTTAGAGTTGTATTAGTATTAGTAGTAGGTTTTCTTTTTTTAATTTTTTGCTTGTAATTTGTTGAATATGTTTCGGATTAGGAAATCTGAATCACAACATATCTATACTACCACATTACCATTATCTATAAATACCACTTATAAGTTCTCAGTTTTATTCATAATCATAATTTCTTTATTTTCTTCGTCAATTGCTTTAATGGAGATCTCTTCTGCGAACCCTTTTCCAGTAGGCTTCAGATTTCAACCAAGTGAAGAAGAATTGGTCCTTTATTATCTCAAATACAAAGCCTTGAATTTGGATTTTTACGATCCCACCCAAAGATTCCGAGAACTTGAGCTTTACAATTATACTCCTCAACAACTCAGAGGTTTGTCAATGGAGAAACTTAATCTTTCTTTCTCTATCTTCTACGGTTTGATGATTTCCGCGTATTTTTGGTTTGAATTCTTTCTTTGTATATGTTAATCTGCATGATAATAACGCTATATCAGATAAAACGTGCCACAAGATTATCGGTGCTCTTCTTTGCCTTCATATATATATATATGTATACATGTATGTATATGCGTACATATGTATATTTTTTGGATGTATTCAAAGTGATTTTTCTCTAGCTTCTACATTTCAACGATTATGATCTAGATTTTGTTCAATTATTACTAGGGCTTTCAATTCGTGCCATTATGTTATGTTATGTTTCTTAATTGATACTATTACACTAAATCTAAATCTCAATTGACCCATTTAATATTCATGTCAAAATCTCAAACTCAAACCTAATCTATTTATTAATCGTGTCGACTGAATTAACATGTTTAATTTAAATATAAATAAAATAATGACTTATTCAATATAATTGTAATATTTTGATATGTTTGTTAACCAATATATCCTTTTTTTTATAAAAAAAAAAGTGAAATTTACTTATAAAATTTTAAAATTCATATTATCTGTATTTTATTAACTATTAAAAGTCTTGTTTTATATCGTATACTATTAAGTAAAAAATAATATATATTGATAATTGTGTTAATTTGTATCAATCCATGTTAGGAAGTAAATTCAGACTTGACCTATTTCCTAATCGTGTTAACCCGTTTTTGACTCAAATCCATTTATAAAAAACCCAAACCGTTAATTTTTTGTCATGTTTGTATCAACCTATTGTGTCGTGATCTAAATTACCAACACTGATGATTACTTTCTCTTAATTTTTGCGTCTTTCATGGTCTATCTTTTTCTGTTTCCATGTACTTCTTGTTTGATTTCTCTTTTTGTTACCTTACTCAATACTATTCTAAATCACTATATGTGTATATTATGTATATGTGTGAGCGTGTACACGTGTGTGTGTTTATTTATTATCCAAAGTTATTACCATTGAATATAAATACTATTAGGAGTCTTCTTTGGCCTCTACCTTCTCTAATTTGTTGATCATCTAGATCTTTTTTTTTTCCTCAATTAATCATCTAGATTTTTGTTTTTGTATTTATATAGCTCTTCGTTTTCTTTTTTTTTTTTTTTTTGGTTTGGTTATCCTTCTTCTAGACTAGCCGATCTTCTTATATGTAGAGTTTCTTGTTTTTATTATTTTTTAGTTTTAATTTTTATGTCAAACTCATGTTTGATTAAAAGCACAAACTAACGTATATCATTCAATGTTGCAGAAATATACGGACCGCAAAAGGAACGCGAAATGTATTTCTTCGTCAAGAAAGTTCTCAAGTATTCAACAGGAAAACGTCTTCAACGTAGAACTGCTGGTAATGGACATTGGAGGGCTAGTACTAAAGAGATAGACATAGAATTCGACGGCCACATCGTCGGACATAGGAGGAACTTAGTCTATCACAAAGGCGAAGGCCGTGGAGAAAAGACCAACTGGCTCATGTGCGAATACAGATTGCCTGATGACATGATACAGGTACGTATACAAGTCATGTAACACATATTTAAGAATAAAGTTTGATATTCACCAACATATATATATGTGTGTATTTTTACATTGCGGCCTTATGATTATTTTCTAGTATTTAACATTTTGTTTGCCACTGCAGTTGGGAGAATGGCTACTTTGCAAGGTCTACCTAAATGAAAAGGAGCAACTTGAGTCTCATGTTAACTCGGTGTTAGAGCCTCCGGTGTCTAAACCTAACCCGAGCAGCAACACTGTGGAACCAACTTCCACGGTCAGTAGGCCGCCGGAGCCATCATCTTCCTTTTCGGTAGCTTCTAACACCCAGCAATTTACAGACATCTATAGGCCAAACTCGGAGAAAATTGTTATTCAGTATGACGACGCCTTAACTACGGATATGCTATTTGAGCAGGCTGAATATATTTCTCCACATTAGGGTTTTGCTCAATTGAACAAAAGATGCCTTTATGTTGTTTCATCTAAGAGTCACTTTTTAAGTTTGCATATTCGTAGTTTAGATTTTGTTAAACACCACCCATGTATTTACCAGAGAGTTAATGTATGGTAACCCACAATTGATCCTACATACCCTTTCTTGCTCTTTCTTTAACCTAAAATTTCTATTTTCACCGATTCCATAAAGATTTATTTTTAGGGAATGCAGATTATAGACTTTATCATATTGATATACTAGCCATCCAAGAATAATAAGGTTGTCCTTTTTTTAGGCAACAAATTTAATTTACTTATTTATAGGTGTAGTATGCATTTGGTGCACGAATTTGAATTGAGTTTTTTAAGCTGGATTTGAGTTGTATTATTTGCGGTTAATACATGAGTTTAAATGATTGGAACTATAAAGTGTAAAAATTTGAATTTATATGTTTGGAAAAGAAATATCAATATATAGCCTGTTTTATTCTTTTCAAAATTCCATACAATTACAAAAAAAAAAAAAAAAAATCTTATTTAGACTTGTATATACAATTATGGACTTTAAAGTTTGAGTTTCAAAATTGTTCATGTAATTGAAACTCTAAATAGTAGATAAACTAGAAAAAATTATTGCATTTGAGTTGAATTATGGAACCGATTGTCTACTCAGTATCAACAACCTTTAAAAAAAAAAAGAAAAAAAAACTAGTTATTTCCTAGTTAGATAAAACAGAGTTCGTTGTCACTACAGAGTTTCTAAATTAATTATTTTGGAATTTGGAAGAACAAAGCATTTGCACTTCGTTACTGATTGAGTTCCCAAATAGAAATTTAGTATTCAATTAATCATTTTATTGGCATAGTCTATTAAGAAAATTGGCAATATAATGTTCTTTGACAATCTCTTGAGAAATATAGCTAAATACATGCACAATTATAGAAATTATCCTAACATCATTCTCCAAAAATTGCTCATATTCGAAATAAAAAATCATTTCTAAAATGTTGATTCCAAATAGGCAATTTTTGGTTTTAGCGAGAAATAGTTGGATGCAGCATACCTACTTTTCTTTTTTCTTTTTCTTTTTTAGTTTTTTTTTTCTAGGATGAAAATAAACTCGGTCCACTGATAATTTCTCCTATTGTTTTGGTGCTAGGATGTAACTTTAGGACGTACAAGTTGGACCATTAAACGTGCTCTGAGACTATCCACGCAACAAATAAAAGTTATGTGGCTACTTTGTAAAAGGGAGTTAAGTGCAATAAATTCTAACAAAGGATATTAAGTGGAACTAATTCAATTATGAGGGAAAAAATGGTACTAATTCAAAATTCATGTGTAAAGTAAAAGTTTTTAAAGTTCATAAGAAAAATAAGAAAGGCTATAAAGTTTAGGAAGTATGAATAAGAATAATCTGTAATTAAAAAAGAAAGGGATTGAAAATGAAATCGTGACACCTTATAACCTTATGTAGTTTCAAGAAGAACGAATATGTAAAAAGGCCATATTTTTTTTTCTAATGAGATGCTATTAAAAATTTTTGAGGTAATATTTCCTTAAATAGAGATGTTATTACAAATCTCAAATTTTTAAATTTTTTAAAGTTTTAAAGGTAGTATATCTTTAAGGGGAGAGTACACTTGTAATTTTCCTTGTAAAATTAGAACATAATGGCATATTTTAATTGTTGAGTGAGGATAAAGTTGTTACTCTGTAGCTACTTTTGGTAATAAGGTGTAGTTTTGAAATGTCTGTTTGGTGAAAAAAAAAACTATTTGAAATGAAAAAGTATAAAGTTTTAAAATATATTCTAAAAAAATTAATATAAATTTTATTTAGTTCCACGCAAAATGTAACAACCGGGAAAATTCACATTTTCGGAAAATAATTACACAATGAATTTAAGCGTTAAAATGTGAAATTAAGTGATTTAATATTGTTTGGAACTAAATAAAATGTTCGAACAATGTTAAATGATGAAAAATGAGTAATAGTGATTTTATGTGTGTACACGTGTGTGCGACTCACAGTATCAAGAAGTAGGTTAAGATGATATTATCTTGACATAAAACTGATAAATTTGGGTTCAGCACACCCAAATTAGTTAGGATAGCCTATCAGCACGCTCAAATTTGATAATTGAGCACAAGGGTAATTTTTGACCGAAAATTCGCAGTATCGGAAACTAGTCGAAACGACCTCAGGTGAAAATAAAACTGATATATTTGGATTCAGGACGCCCAAATTAGTCAGGAAAGCCCATGTTAAAATTTTGGGCGAAAAAGTATATAAAGAGCGGAAAAAAAAAAAATGAAATTTCCTCATTTGTCCATGTGTACTCTCTCTCCTCATTTCTCTCTCTCTCTCTACCCGAATATGTACAGTAACCGACCATCGGAAACGGTGTCCGTTTTCGACACCGCCGGTGTCATCGGAAAGCTCTCGCCGAGCTGAGTCCGATGGTGGGTCGACGCAACGGAACGGCCGCCTCACGCCGCCGCACGGGCCGCCTGAAGCTCGCCAGAGCCGAGAGGTTCGAACGTCGATTTCTTTGCCGTCTGGACACCATTTGCCACGAAACAAGTCCCAAAAGATTCGTGGCGAAGAGTACTACAAAACCCATGTGATGGATCGCCTCAACACCGGCAGAATCGCGCCGCCCGAGCTTGGAAAAGTCTGACAAAACGCCGCCGTGGAGCCACCGTCGAAACCACCGATTCCGGCCGAGTTGAAGCACGCCATCGGTACAGAAATGTTCGCCGTGAAGAGGGGAGCAAAAGCCCTTAACCAATTTCGGGGAAAAAGTCCGGCACGGCGGAGCTCCTCCGTTGCCGCCGTGACCGAGCTTTCGAGGGGAGATTTCCGGCGATAGAGGGGTCGAATGGTGAAATTGAAGCCACCAATGGATTCCTCTTGTCGAGATCTTCAAGATGAACTACCCACTTGCCACCGTCGCCGGCGGTCAACGCCAGTCAACGGCGACCGGTGACCGAAAATGGAAGTTTGGCCTGTTGGCCTATTTTCGACATTCCGAACGCATCCGCGGAGTCGGACTTTCAAGACGAGACCTCAAATATGAAGAACGAGGAATTAGGGTTTATGCCGTCGAGATCGGACTGCAATTCGGTATAAATCTCGACCCCTTTACGTTCCACAATTTAATTGTTTGGGACTATTGTATGATTTTATAATTATTGGTATGAAAATTATGAAAAAGAATGTATGTAAAAAAAAAAAAAAAAGAAAATGGCTGTAATGGAGAAAAAAGAAAAATATGTGATAATATAACGATTTTACGTAAACAGTATGAGTTTTACGTAAAATCTAGGTCTCTGGTATAGTACGTGATAAAATTAGATCAGGATAGATGGTTTTCAGGCGTTTCCTAAACGCTGGAACCTCAAAAATTAAGGGGAAATTCTGCCAAAATTTCTAAAAAATGACACCAGGGGTAATATGGGAAAACGAGGGGTAAAATATAATCGGGAAGGGAACCCGAGCCCCCTCGAAGAATTAGGGCATGGAAAAAGAGAGGACAAGTTATAATTAGTAAACCGACCCTTCGAAACCCTAGAACGCAAGAAAAACATGAAACCGATTCTTGGGTTCGAATAGTACTTCCCGAGGGTCGGGAATGTGAAAATTGGTAAAATGATAAGAATTGATCCGGAAAAGATCCGATAAGATTTAGAAAGTTAATTAAATGATTTTGGGTTTAGAAAATCCAGCCTAAATATGAAAATGAAAATGTTATGATTAAACGACCCATTAGGGGCAAAATGGTCATTTTTCCCGAAGACTCTCAAATTATGGGAAAAGAGCCCCAATGACCCCGGAATAGGTTAATGAAGTTTGTAAAAGCCAAAATTGAGGTTTAAGTTATGAAAAATCACATCAAGGGTAAAATTGTAATTTTGTCAAAAGTTAGGGGTAAAATCGTAATTTTCAAAAAGTTGGGGAAAAATTCGAAAAGGGCCATTAAGGTTTAAAAAGCTATCCTAAGGTTATAATTAAGGGTTATAGGATCAAATTCAAGCTTTTTAATAAAATAAAAGTTATAAATGAAAATGTGATTAACGGACAAAGTTTGTCTGTAGGAGCCCGATCCAAACGCGACAAAAGACGTCGATGGATTCTAAGAAGAGGATAAGCATGCTATGAGTAAGTTCAGACATTTACCCGTCTGCAACTATGAACAAACTTATAGTATTTATATGTTTTATATGTAAATGTCATGATGTGATTTATGATACTGCTATAGTAATGCTATAGCAATGCTATGATGATGTTAAAAGATATGTTTTAATAAATAATTATAAAAAAATATATATATAAATATATGTATATATTGAATTATGAAGGAAAGACATTATAAAAGTTTTATGAGAGTAAAGATGTGATAAAGAGTGATAGAAGAATGGAAAGAGTAAGAATGAGAATGTCATGATAGAATGCATAAGAAAGAGATGAGACATGAAAAGAAAGAATAGATGTTTTATGAAAAGTTTTATGAAAGTTAGGTTATGATTGATAGAGCAACGATGATCGGTGATGAAAGAAATTAAGAAAAGACATGTTTTATGATAACGAAAGGATAGGTGTTTTATGAAAAATGATATGAAAGTAAAGAGTTAGACAAGAAAGAGAAACAATGATAGGTTATGATGAAAGGTATGATGAAAGGATTAGAACATAACGATAAGATGTGATTGATAGAATAGAACGATAGGCTATGATTGATAGAATGATGCAAATGATAAAATAAACAGAGAATAATTGTCTGCACATAATTGAACATAATTTTGTTTGTTATGATGTGATGTGATGTTATATAAGTAATATGTGCTATATGTGCTATGCTAAAGTGTGATTAACATAATTCACACAAGTAAAGTAAAGAATTTAGAAAAGAAAAACAACGAAAGAACATATGTTCCATGAAATATTTTATGAAAAAAATAAGAAAGGAAAGATTATGAATGTCATGAAAAAGATGTATAACGAAAAATCAATATAAGAAAAGCTAAAAGAATGCAAGATAAGAAAACTGAAAACTTAATGTTGGCTTACCGGTCTCCCTATATGGTTGAGGCTTCCGGTCTATATCCTCCGCGCAGATGTGGTGCTACCCCGAAGT
This sequence comes from Antiaris toxicaria, assembly GCA_035233585.1. Taxonomy (NCBI): domain Eukaryota; kingdom Viridiplantae; phylum Streptophyta; class Magnoliopsida; order Rosales; family Moraceae; genus Antiaris; species Antiaris toxicaria. The sequence continues at coordinate 10,240,144 of CP141155.1, forward strand.
GTGGTAGATTATAGGATGGACCAACCCCGCAGGTGAGGTTTTATGTGACTATGAGGTAGGTTGGTGGGTAGCTCCCCCTCCTCCCACTGTCAGCGTGCAACTAGGTACGTTCAACGACAGGACCCACCAGTAAAAGATAAGAAAAGAAAAGAAAAGAAAGTGAAAAAGAAAGGAAAAGAGCGAGAAAAGAAAAGAAAAGAAAAGAAAGTGAAAAGAAAAGAAAGCTACGAAAAGAAAAGAAAAGTAAGGAACGACATAAAAAGAAACAAACAATATGAAAGAATAACACAATGAAATCGATGAAAAATAAATAAATAATAAAACGAAGTTAAAAGAACATAATAGAATCATATATGTGATGTGATGTGAATGACACATTTTACGTGATGTTATGCTAGTGTGTATGTTACTAGCTTTTAAGATATGAAATGTTAAGAGATGATGATAAAGCGATAGAAAAGTTATAAAGGTTTAGAACAGAAAGTTAAGAAATGATATGAATGAAAAGCAAAGAAATGAAAAGATTGGATTAGAATGATAAGAGATGATCGATAGAATGTTAAGAACGATGAACGAAGAGATAAGTGAGCATGAAGATGTTAACATAATATGTTATGTTTCGAGGATATGTATAGACGATGTATATGAGGTGTATATATGTGATGTCATATATTCTAGTAATAATATATATTACTAGTATTTATAAGTTAATGAATGTATGTTTGAACTTACTGAGCATCTAGCTCATTAGTTGTTTATATGTTGCAGGTAAGCAACCTGTTAGTTTAAAGTAGTACGATGGACAACGGACGGATCTGCACGTGCCAAGGGACTGGGTGAGGGTATGATACTACCATGAGTCTTTCGCTGAGCGTTCAAAAGGGAAGATTAAAGAAAGAAATTTATGAATTATATGTTATAAGAGTATGATAGAGATAGGTATAATATGTAAGTTAAAAAAAAAATTTGCTATAGAAATTGCTTCCGCTTTAAATGAGAACGTTAAGAAGGGAAAGTTAAGTATGTTAAGTACGAGGATGACGACCCACGAGGTTGCCAGCCATCGCGGTCGGCGTCAGAGCTCGACTGGTTGGTATGGTAACGTACGTGGGGGGCGTCACACAAAATTTTATATAATTTTTTAAAGACTGTAGATATTTAGAAATGTGAACATTAAAAAATAGTTTTGAATAAAAAAAATTTTGAAAACCAGATGCTAGTAATCCTCAAGCCTAAGCCCTAGGTTAGTGCATGGGTTTCAATTGAAAATTTTGAATTGAGTTGTTATGTGCATTTGGTCAGGCGTTTGAACCATTGGAGTTAAAAAGTGTCAAAATTTGAAATATATTTGAAAAAAAAATCAATTTATTCATTTTGAAATTCTACACAATTTAAAAAAAAAAATCTTATTTGGACTTGTATATACGAAGTTATGTATTTTTGAAGTTTAAATTATAAAGTTATAATAATAATTAGTAGATCGTTACTAGACTATTGTTAGAGAATTTCTAAGTGAAGAAAATCATCTCGACAATTGGCATCTTCTGTGGGAATTGAGAACGAAAAACCTGAGAAGAAGATTCAAAAATCGAAGGAAACGACAAAATGCCAAGATCAAAGCGGACTATTTGTCAAGAAAAAGGAAGTCAAACTGCGGAGAAAGAGCTACAAAAGGAAATGATGGTGAATGTTCAGTCTGAGTTGAATGCCAATATGCAATCACCAAATCTAATGAATTTGATCCAAAGTATGATGGCAAAACAGCAACAGATGCAGGAGAGTTGTCGGAAGATGGTTGAAAAATAGAGTCAGTTGGTAACCAACTCGCAGCCTTTAGAAAAGATAATGAAGAGCTCAAGAAGAAGGAGAGAGCACTTGTCGAAACAAATCATGAAGATTGAAGTAAAGCTAATTTAGAGGAAGTAAGCTAAAGGTTAGAAGTTTCGGAAATGACGGAGACAAAAAGAACAAAAGAAAAGAGAAACACGAACAAGGAAGAGAGAGTTGAAAAAACAGAAAGATGGCGAGCTGTCTTCCCACCTGGTTGGAACTTTGAAGAAGATATATTGAAGCAAGTGAAGGATTGCATAGACATGCAGAAAACAAAGATATATCAAGAACATTTCTTCAATAGGTTTAGAATTGAGAGAAGCTAGAAGTATAGTGAAATCACCATTCTTGCTATCAATTTATGGTTTGATGAGATATAAAAATCAATTTTCAAAATTCAAGAGGCAAGATTATAAGAATATCAAATAATTATATTTAAATGCAATTGGCTCACCAAACCATACCAAAGGGATGTTTGGTAAGCCTATTATGTTTGCATTACATTTGAATGAAATGTATTGAATACAATTTGCATTTGGATGAAAGGTATTTCCATTATATTTGAATATAATGTGTATTTGGATAAAAAGTATTTGAATTATATTTAAATAATGAATATGTGATGTAATGGGTAAAAATAGAGAAAAAAAAAAGAGAGAAAAAGAGAGTAAGTGACAAGGTTGGTAAAAGTAATAGAAAAAGTAAGATAATAAATAGTGATTATATTATATTTAAATATGATATAATTAATATTTAAATGTAATTTTTTATTTTTAGATAAAAATTATATTATATTTAATTAAACATAAGGTAAATGTTATATAATAGACAAAAGAAGTAAAAATCTCACGAATTATGTGAGATACGGCACTATCACTGTGGCTTCGTCACTCCCACGTACCAACAAAATAATTTACCTTTCCGAAATTTATCCTATTTTTCATTTCATTTTATTATTTTTATTTTTTATCTTATTATTTTCTAATTGAACTCTTTGCCCTGTGGTGTTTCTCTTCTTCTCATCGCTGCCTTGTCAAGTTCAGATCTTCTCTCCAGTCATAGGGAGCTTTTAGTTTCGTTTTTTAGAATGATTTTCTATTTAAAAACAAAAAAAATGAAAACGATTTTAAAATAGTGTTTGTTTGATCAACATTTTCAAAATTATTTTGAAAACATCATTTTCAATTATGTTTTTTTTTTAGGTTTTTTGAAAATGAAAAAAAATTATTTTTATTTTTTTGTTTTCATTTTCTCTCTCTCTCTCTCTCATTTCTCTCTTTCTACCTGTGTAACGTCGGTGATGATAATCATGTCTGACGATAGCCTCCATCTCAGACAAAGGGCGACGACCAAGGACAGGCGACAACGATGATGGCCCCCTTATGATGATGACCATTGAATTGTAGCGATGACCATCGATTCACAATCTAAATTTCACTGTCAAAACTACCTAATACTTAGACTACTAATGTCTTCCATCCATGCCTCTCATTCAAAACCCACAACCAAAGGTCTTTTTTTTTTTTATGACTAATAATCTATTTTTTTTATTTAAATTAAACATAAATATGTTTTCATAAAATATTTACTTATAAAATAAGTTTTCAAAAATATAACCAAACAAAATTTTGTTTTTATGTTTCTTAGAATATATATTTAAAAAAACATAATCAAATACAATTTAAAAAATGACCTCAATATAATTTTTAAAATATTTTTATTTTCAGTTTTTTTAAAAACTGAAAACATATTATAAAAACAATACCCTCCCTGCTTCCCTAGCTCTGGCCTACTATTTATATGTATGTGTATGTATATTTATTACTTATTGATTTTGCGTGTGTGTGTGTGTGTGTGTGTGTGTGTGTGGAACTGCGGCAAAGGAGATTGCATCTGGGCGACATCCCAACTGCGGCAGAGAGTGGACTCTCGGACGATGAAAACCCAACTGCTGAATTCCGGTACTGCCTCTCTCTTCTCTCCGTTTTCCACCGTCGGCACCCAATCTCGCCGTTCCATGTTGAAATTCATCCGACTCCGCTGTATATCCGGAAACCTCGACCTCCACAAAGCCATCGGCTACTTCGACTCCATGCTTCAGATGCGCCCCGTTCCTCGTATCCGCGCTTTCGCCCGCCTCTTCGGAGCACTCTCCAGGCTCAACCACCACTCCACCGTTGTTTCCATGTACAAACAGCTCTCGGCCGTCCTCGGCTTCGCCGAATTCAGATCCGATGTCTTTGCCCTGTCGGTTGTCATCAAATGTTTGTGTCATCTGAAGAAAGTGGATGAAGCTTTATCCCTTATGTCTGACGTTTTTAAGCGCGGTCTTCAACCCGATGCACGCACGCTTTCGATTCTTCTCCACGGGCTTTTAATGCACGGGTTTGTCGACTCTGCAGCGGAGATGTTCGACGAAATGCGGCAAAGGGAACTCCCGCACAATGTGGTTACTTTTGGTACCATGATTTACGGGTTTTGCAAGGCCGGAGAGACTTGTAAGGCGCTAAAGCTACTCGAGGAGATGCGGTCTTGTGATCGGATTAGCCCCGATTTTCATTGTTATAGTGTTGTCATTGGCAATCTTTGTAAAGAAGGGCGAGTGAGCGAGGCGCTCGATCTTGTGGAGGAAATGCGCAGTGAAGGGATGAAGCTTGATGTTGTGATCTACAGTTGTTTAGTACTCAGATTATGTCGATCAGGGCAATGGAGGAAAGCTATTGATTTGTTGGATCAAATGAATGATCGGGATGTTCCACCGAATGTTGTGACCTTTACCATCGTTATCGATGCCCTTTGCAAGCAGAGAATGATGAATGCCGCGTTTCATTTGTTTCGTCTCATGATTCAAAGAGGCGTAAAACCGAACGTTTTCACTTACAATGTATTACTTTGTGGATCAAGTCACTTAGGTCGATGGGAGGAAGTTAAGATGTTGTTTGATGAAATGTGGCGTCTTAAAATCATTCCAGATTCCGTTACTTTGAACGGAGTTTTGGATGCTTTTTGCGAGAGCGGTACAATGGACAAAGCTCGAAATTTGCTTGATGGTATGATTCAAAACGGTCCTAAGCCCGATAGAATAAGCTACACTACTTTAATCAAAGGATATTGTTTGTTAAGTGACATGAAAAGGCAGAGGCGATTTTTCATCTAATGGAATCAAATGGCGTTCAACCTAGTACCATTTCCTATAATACTTTGCTCATTGGTTACATTAAGGCTGGTAAAATATATATTGCCATCAAAATTCTTGACGATGTGATCCAAAAAGGTTTGGTGCCTGACGATGTAACACGACTTATCATGAAGAGCATTCGTGCTAGATCTACGATTGCGCATTTCCCATAAGAGATATCTCTTCCCTGTTCTTGTGTTATAGTTTTTTCACTTTTTTCCTTTTGGGTGATAAATACTTTCATTAAAATCGATTGAAAGCCCAAAATAAGAAATTAAAAAAAAAAAAAGGACGCACAGACACAGAGCAAGCACGCTTCAACATGGTTAAAAAAACCTAGTTCTGCCACAATCTCCATGAATAACTTTAGTTACCATCTACGAGCATCTGAAATTAGAGAAATTTTCACCTTTGAAGTAGAACAACGCGAGATTTGCTTGAATAACTGTCCACAAAAAACCACGAAATGGGAAGCAACTGTAATAACTGAGAAAACCCACTATACTCGGAAATATGTATATTTTATTTAATACAATAATTTTTATGTTTAAAAATACAAAATGAATGATTTAATACAGTTATGAATGCAGGAAAATGTTCTAACAGTGTTAAAAGTTAGGAAATTGGGAATAGAAAGTTTTACCTAACCAAAAATATAAGGAACGGTGCCATATAGATGTCGAAAACCCTAGGAAGTGCAAGAAATTACACTAAAAGACGAAAACGTTTGACCGAGAATTTTGGCCAGACAAAAGAAAACTAAGGCAAACTAACTACACCGGAGGTCCCAGGAACCTGCCGGGGTGATTCTGGTGAAATTTATTCAGTTTGACTTTTTAGTCAAAATTATGATTGAATTAATATGAATAGTAAATAAACTATATTAACATGTGATTAGGTTATATTATATAAAAATTATAACCTCATAATTGTATTTATTAAAAAGTAAGAGAAAGAAATGGGAAATCCTAAGGCTAAGATTTGTTGCTATCTAGATTTAATGGCTTAAATTAAGCCAAAATTTTATTAAGTGTATTTTTTAAATTTGGGAAAGAAATAGAGGTGATAGGTGTCAACATTTTGTGCAAGGAAAGAGGAATTAATTGATTTGATTAATTAAAAAAGGGAGCATCGGTTTTGGTGGAGAAAAACTGAAAGAAAAAGAAAAAGAAGAGAGAGAGAGAAGAACTGGAAGAAGAAGAAAGAAGAAGAAAAAAAAGAAAGAGAAAGAGAGAGAGAGAGAAAAAGATTTGTAGCCAAGATTTCCTTTAAGATTTTCACACTAAGCTTTAAACCCAACCTCCGAGGAGTGAGAGAATTTCTTTGGTGATAAGGTAAGTTTAAATTCTTATTTATGGTAAATTTAGAATTGAGATTTATGATTTTTAATTACGTGATGGAAAATGGAGTATTGAAATGAAATTTGAGATTATTGGTTGATTGTGAAAATATGTGTAGTGTAGTGTATGGATTTTGGAAACTATTGAGTTATATTTTTGTTGGTATTGGTTAAGAAAAAAAAAAAGAGTTTTTGGGCATGTGAAATTTTATGATACATGGTTTTGAGGAGTTTTCTTAAATGCCGGGAACCTAGAAAATTTGCGGAAATGTTGCAAAAAATTTTAAGGATTATACCAAATAGTATTTTAGAAAAGTGTTGAGAAACAAAGAGGTTGACATTAAAACCGAGCCCTTAGTACTATAAGTTGAGGAAAAAGAACAAAAAGGGGTTAGGAATGTTATAGAAAGGTTTAAATAAGTTTTCAAGAGTCAAAACTAAGGTTTTTAAGGCTAGAAATCAAGTTTTAGTATATTACACGGGCGTGTACCCTATGTACATGGGCGTATAATAAGGAAAAATGTATTACAGAGAGATATACGGCCAGAGACACGCTCGTGTATCAGGCCGTGTACATTCAATGTCCAGTCTACATGGGTAATGTGCACGGTCGTGTATAAAGAAGAGAAATTACAGAGGATTACACGGCCAAAGACACAGCCGTGTATTAGGCCGTGTACATGCACGGTGCAGGTTACACGGGTAGATCACACGGCCATGTTAAAAAGAATTTAAATCACAGAGAGGTACACGATTAGAGACACGGCCGTGTACCAAACCATGTACATATAATGTATAATTCACACGATCATGTAGCACGGTCATGTAAGGAAGAAGCTTGATAGACAGAGAGGTACACGATCATGGACACGGCCGTGTACCATACATTGTTAAAAAAAAAAAATCCCACGACACATAAAAGTTTTCTTAAGAAGAATAAAGGTAACTTAAGAAAATGAATTAATCGATAATATTATTACTTGTAGGGAACATGACGAAAGGTAAGGACGATATTGCAAACGACCCAAGGACGACCACATTAGAGCAAGTTCTGTAAGTACTGACATTTAATTGTCTACCCACAAACTGACTTCTTGTTTGACTAACTTATTGTGGTTATATTTCTATAAGCTCTTAGAAGATTTCTTGAGGAAATAGATATGAATATAAGGTGAGTTAATGGAATAGTAATAAAAGAAAAAAAGATAATAAAATTTAAAATTTAAGTGTTTGGCATATCGGCCTCCCATAAGTGAGGTTTAAAGTTATAAATTCCACTATCATTAAAAAGTTACCTCCCAAGATTACAAGGTTAATGGCTTACAGTGGAACGCTACCTCTCAAAAGTGAGAGGTTAACGGTTAAAGTTAAAGATTTGCCATGTGGTAGGTTGGTGGGTCGCTCCCCTTTCCTCCCATTGGTTTGCGCATAAGACGGTACGTCCAACACATGGCCCACAAGTAAAAGTAAAAAGAAGAGAAAAATAAAGAAGCAAACAAAGAAAGAAAAGAAATGAAGGATATAGAATGACAGAAAAATGATATGATCTAAAGAACAGTTAAGATGATTTTAAGTATCATGATGGAACTAACCCTAGTTACCTCATACCTATGCGATTTTGTATGTATGTTTGTACTTGCTAAGGTCTAGCTCATTAGTTTGTTTGTGGTATAGGTAATAAGAGTAAGCAACAGTCGAGATAGAGAGTAAACACATGATGGATTGGCGAGCAGATTCCCAAGATGTCATGGATAGGGAAGTGGACCCGTTACATTTCCAGTTGTTTAAAGAGTATATGTTTTGTAAAGAAATAGAACACATGAATGAAAATGTATGTACAAAAGTATTTTGTGAACCAAGAACAAATGTATTATTTTGAAATGGTACATGTTAAAAAAAATGCCCTTAATTTTTACTAAACAGATTATTAAATTAAAATATGAACTTTTAAACATGTTTCCTCACCATAGAAAATAAAAGTATGATATATAAGAGTTAGAAGAAAAGAAAGTGGATGATGGCTTGGGTGAGCCAGGTCGACGTCCACAGCAACAGAATACAGCGGCAGTATTGATGCATCGACAACAAATACTCGAATACATTGTCACATTACGCACAGGACGTTGTTACACGTATACGCAAATACATTGTAATTACAAATACTTAACACATGACACAAACACAAACACAGTTGAAAATCCAACATGAATGACCAGGGATATTCATAGCACGTTTTGAGGTAGAATTCATAAGTTACATGAAATATTAAATGTATCAAGTCAACAAGTCCAACAAATCAGCGTACCACAAACATAGTCCTAGAGTACACATGAATAAAAAGTTGTTGAACAAGCAAACTATAGTGAAGGTGGCCTACGAGCACTAGGATTCGGATAGGGTGGATAGCTTGGAGGTGCTTGGGGCTGAGCGAGTTTGGTAATTAGCCATCTGTACCGTTTCGATTCAGCCATGTTCACAAAAAACTTACATCAGTGAGGGTTTGCACTAAATCCGTCAAGTGCCTTATAGTATGTGTCGTCATCTACGTCCATTTGCTCAACGATATCCTGGCAACGTCGCTTAAGTGTAAGGGAATTAGTTGACCTTCCTCCTGATTCTCCAAATTGACTAGTTGAGATGCTAGCAACTATCAACTTCATAGCGTTCAAACACCTCGCTTGGTTGCTGAAAGATGCTTTTTTCTTTTTCTTGTCGATAACTCTTAATTAGTCTCCAAATGTAGGTCTTGCACGTGGCATATGGTCACTACTACCACCAACAAGACCCACGTCCCTATCGTCTTCATCATCCGATACATCAAGTGATGGTTCAACTGCATGACCTGAACCATATTGCCTAATACCAGTAGTAGTTCCCTTTCTGAACACCACATCTCCTCTCCTAAAATGCCATCGTGTCGTAATGAACACGCCTTGGGGTTTTTTTACAAATGCAATTGTAAAGGCATTTCACATAAAGGCACAATTTAACAAATGGAAAAAAAATTAGTAATGGAATAAACATGAATCAGCGCCGTGATTAGTACTACCTTAACGTATTCCATCCAAAACTTGTTCGAGCAAGCTACTATTTTGAGTATCGCATTCCAACCCAACCCCGTATTGCTCTTTAATTTTTGAAATGCATTGTAAAGGCATGGTAAGTGATCCCTTTTGCCACTTAATTATGCAGCTGTGAATTCCTTGCCCGTCACTTCTTTTAAATACACTGACCATGTGTCCCAATCAGTTGGGTCGGGCCTTCGACGTCCATGCTCTAATGCATAATTATAGAGTAGCCGAATTAACGTGAGAGTTGCCTCATCGTCCCACAACTTCTCCTCAAACATCTTATCGAACAATATGAAATAGATTAAGAATGTTGAGAACAACTAGACAAAACCACTTTACTATTTACAATACATTGTAACATTCAATGAGTCTGTTGGTAGCAAATCAGGCATTAATGTACAAGTGAAATGTAATGAATGTCTAGTAATTGTGATGAATTGTAATGAATTGCAGTATTTATAATGCAATTGATAGCATACTCCTGTTTGTTTTGCACACACCAAATTGTTCAACACAAAACAAATACAAACCAAACACCAGAAACACAACACAATACATGGCATGACCAGAAACTTCAAAACATTAGTTTGAATTTGAAATGATCCGTTTAAATCATCAACCAAAGTTAAAACGTCTACCCAACATAATAATAAACAATACAACGCAAATATGAACAACTATGGTAAATTTGGCCGTAAATTTAGGTCTTAATCCATAGCTGAAACTGAACATGAACAAAAACCCAGAAGTAGAATAAACATTTGAGCATGATGTTGGCTAACACACTTTCAAAGAAGAAGTAGAACAAAAACAAAATTCTTCTATCACAACCGGTACTCGATTTTCAACCAGTTAGGTATAGATGCCGCAAAAATTGAATCGATTTCAAGAAAAATGACTTGAAATAGTTAAATCCTCACACACATTTTATACATATCCAACCCGGTAATGCTATTTCGGTGATATCATTCCTAAATATAACACAAAATTCCTTGATTTGAAATGTAAAATGTTTGATCGAGCTGTAGATTCCCAAAATAAATCCGTTCCAGCAAACTTATTTACACATGCATAACCAGATTCAACATAGCCCGACAAACACATAATATAACTCCGGCGTTATTTCGTCGGATCTGAGGGGGGAAAAGTGAAAAAAGAGATGAATCGGCTTACCGGAAAGGAAGATCCAACTGATTTGCAAGGAGAACTAATGGGGATAACAACCCGACACGATGTTGACAGAAGCTGGGGAGGAGTCAACGGTGGAAAAGGGTGTCGCGGTCGGTGAATTTTCCCCCGATAATATCATTGAATGAAATGCCAAACCTTAAACTGTGGCGGTCCGCTCTGCTGTAGAGGCTCTACAGTGCTACTACGGCCAACTCTGTAGTCAACCGCAATAGTCTGCAGGCCTCTAGGGTAGCCGGCAATCATGCTGAACTATAACTGACTACTAATTTTGCGGAATAAATTTTTTTTTTTTAAATACATAAACTGTTTGAGAATGTGATAAAGAAATCATGTTAACAACTGATCATGATTCCCCTATCACATACTCCTGACTTGAAAACTTGTCTCATTGAAATTACATTCAAAATATATATACAGTGGAAGATTTAACTGTGACCAATATCCCTCACTCAATCCTACCCGGCATGCGTCTACCCTGTTCGTCGTCCACCAATACTACTGGTGAACAGGTCTCTTACCTGCAACATGTGAACAAACTAATAAGCTATGAGCTCAGTAAGTTCAAACATAAAAACATGTAACTAACATGCTATACTGCTGTGCTCATGCTGTACTACTGTGCTCATGCTGTACTGCTGTACTCATGCTGACTGCTGTGCTTATGCTGTACTGCTGTGCTTATGCTGTATTGGACTCTGTAAACATGCTGTACTAGCTGAAGGTTTAGTCTTAGGACTTTAATCTGTTATTTAGTTCTGGTTTTGGGCCCCTGATTAGACGTATCAACATGTTAGCGCAACCGGGAGCGGTACTTTAGTGCTGACCTCCTCAGTCTTAACTGATGCTAAACATGATAACCTCCCCGTGGGTCGAGAGGCCGATACGCCAATAACTGGTTAATTACCGTCTTGCTGGTGTTCCAACTGGATAGCATACTGCTTGCCCCCACAGTTGGAACCTGTTAATCAATTACTGGGGTGTGCATTAATCAACACACTAGGGTGCCTTGTGCATCTAACTGTTTTCTTGTTCTGGTACTGTCTGGTCTGTGTACTGGGACATGCAACTCTATATGCATGACGTGAACTGCTATGAACTGACCTGTGCTGTGACTGACATGCACTGACCTGTGCTGTGACTGACATAAACTGACATAATATCGTGATGCAGACAATCAATGTCTAACAACACGTCATGCAACATTCATAATATCATGAGATAACAAGCTTGTCCACGTTGCAGTCAGGACAATGCTTGAACTTACAGAAAGTCCTCTAGCGTAAGCTGCTGCTGCTCTGGGACTGCTGATTTGGGGTCTCTGGCTTGGACTCCTATAAAAGGAAAAATCGCTGATTATTTACCATATTTATCTTATACTGAAAATATGGCAAAACATGAAAATTTTCCTTTCCAGACTTTTTTTTTTTTTTACTCTCTGGCCTCGAACACGCCCTCCTACACGGTCGTGTCCGTGCCCGTGTACCCCTCTGGACTTTTCAGCCTAGTCGTGTACTTTCTGGAACATGCCCGTGTATGCTTACACGGCCGTGTTACTGGCCGTGTACTCCTCTGTACTCTTACACGGTTACTTACACGCCTCTCTTTGACCGTGTGCCTCTTGACACGGTCTGATACACGACCGTGTTCTTGACCGTGTACCTCTCGGGTCTGATTTTTCTTGCAATACGGTCGTGCGTATGGGCATGTTCGGGGCCGTGTTCTAGACACGCCCTTGTACACGCCCGTGTTCATACCAGAATCGAGATTCTGGATCCAAACTGCTCTGCTCTGCTTTGCTAAGGCTTTTATGGCCTTTGTTCTACTTCTTACACTGGAAATCGATCTTCATAAGATCATTTCAAGGTATCTACTACATTCCTACTATCACAAATCCATGATTTCATAAGCAAAAATCTCACATTTTGCTTATTTATAACTCTGGCCTCAACTTTTGAAAAATCTGCATCTTTGTGAAGAATATTCACTAAACTCGGTTTTCTAAACCATCTGTTCATGGATTCATGTTTGAAAACATCTAGACTCGAATCACATTTCGATTTTAACCGAAAACCTAAATGTGATTCACTCACATTCTCTGTTTTCTCTCAAAACCCCAGATTTTTCCCCAAACGAAAAACGTGAGAATTAGGGTTTACCTCGCTTTGAATCTTGAGCTTTTCTTGCTGCTGATTTGTGACCGAATCTCGATCAACCTGCTGCTTGAACTAGAAATCTGAACTTCAATGGATCTCTTCTTCTTCTTTCCCTTTTCTCTCGGTTTCATTTCTCTCTTTCTTTCTTTCTCTTTCTTTTCTTCTTTCTTTCTTTTCTCTTTCCGCCGGCTGCATCTGCAGCTAAGGGAAATAAATCCCCTTTCTCTATCATGCTCACATGCCCTTCACACTCTCTCCCACTTGCTTTCTTTTATTTTTTTTTTAATGTGTAAGGGCTTGTTTGGCAAGTTCTTTTAGCCATTGATTCATGTGGCTCACTTGTGGGCCATTGATCTGTTAGTATGTATTTTTCACATACTTTTCTATAAATTTTAAAACATTATAAATTGAAATAATGCTTAGCTTTTGAACTATATTCATTAATTCATTTTCAAATTTTGATTAAAAACTTGATTAATCAAAATTTTCCTCTGCTCTTTATTCTGTAAACTGTGTCACTGTAAATGTATTTACACATTTGTACAAATATTTCTGAGAACGTAAATTTCTCGGTTATCACATAAACTTCTGATTCAACGACGTCCGCACAGTTTTTCCAGATCTCATCAAAGAAAAAAAAAATTTCAGAGTGTAATGGTTTTCCTATCAATCGCTCGACCCTGTCTTGCTGAAGAAAAAAGCGATCGGATTTGGTTGGTGCCCTATACGACAAAAAATGGAGGAGATGGCCAGTTAAGTAAAGGCATTTCACTAGAGTAAATGATGTCGTTTAGGTGGAGAAAAGAGTTTCGGTGTCACATAGCTCAAATTATTGATGTCTGACCCAATACACTGTGCACCCACGTTCGCCTGCACAAAACGAATAAATCTACCGTTTGAAAGGAAAACATTTTCAACTGCCACAGCCAAATGTCTTTTGACGTCTTGTTTTTCAATTTTGAAAAACAAACACGTGAAACAAACAAACACTAAGTGTAACAAAGTTTAGAGAGTAAAAATAAAATTAAAAAAAAATAATTGTATTTATTGCAATTAGCTCACCAAACCCATGCAAAACCATGATCAAAGCTTTTGATAAAATGGAGATGAAAGAATAGATTTCAAAGAATTTGTCAAAACAATGGAAGATAGTTTCCGCTAAAACATCTCCAAAATAGTAATAATTTGGATTTGGTTTTAGTCAATGCTGTATTTTATGTAAAAAACTTGTTACTGGTACCCGTCTATAATGCCTTATAAATTCAGGAACTTTTTTCCTCTAATTTTTAATGTCAAGGAGCATTCATGTTCACTTCGACTTGGGATAAGTTAGGATTGGATGAGTGTGGGTCCACTCAGTGTCAACACTGTAATCTTTTGTGGAAAGATTACTAGGAAGCTTGTGCGGAAAAAACATCATCTGCATGACCGCTTGGCGGGGTCTTTGTGCTAATGCAAAAAGGACAAATAAAATAAAATAACAAAAAACAAACGACTCATATGTAATTAAAGCACAAGTTGTCGACAAGTGTTAACAATTACTACGAGGATTTTTTTAGTGTTTTCTTAATTCCATTTGAGCACTGCCCAAGTGATCCAGTGGACGAATTGATTTTTTTTTTTTTTAACAATCGGATTACTACGACTTTTCTATTCTTTCATGTATACAGCAAATTTTGTTAGTTAAATTTAATTGATAAAATGGAATCAAAACATTAATAAGCGAAATTAACGACAAGGTTGCATATATCAACATAACCCATAACATCAAAATTAAGAAAGGTGACAACGAAATACAAACAAATTAACCACGCATATTATATTACAATGAACTACTTAGTTTACCTATATATCTATATATATTTTTATTTAGAAATTAATAACTATTAATTGATTTACTTATAATCTTTTATTTAAAATATTATTATATTATAATATTTAAATATTGATATAAAAGACAAATATTACTATAAATATTATATTAAAATCACTTAATTGTTAGTATATATTACAAAACAAGTTATAAGATACTGACAGGAAGAGTGTGAGATAATAGCCCCTCCCTATTATATCACCATCTATATATATATATATATATAGAGAGAGAGAGAGACGGTGATTATTTATTGATTTAAGTACGTAGAGTGAAAGCAAAATGAAAATGGAAGACGCAACATTGAGTACGGACGGATGCATGCAGTATTCAAGTAGGTTTGGCGGTGCGTTTGAGAATGTCGTCAATGGATTTGAGAGCCTGAATGGCTATAGCAATATAGTGGCTGAGAGGTCCAGCAATGGAAGCAAGGGGATTTTCAACACGTTCTTGTTTGACATCTTCAGCCGCGGACGGTGGTGGCTTGGTGGGATCCTTTTCAAACTCCTTGGCTTGCTCAAGGTATGCTTTCATGCGCGGAGTGGCAAATGCTCTCACCGCATCTACATCACCTCTTGCAGCGTAACGCTGCCGATCATGGGATGTCTCAAAAGACATTGCATAAGGACGCCCTTTTGCTTCGTATTCTGTTTTTGAATTCATAAAGCCCGAGAGCTGTTCCAGGTCATACATGAGTGACTTGATTACCTGTTTAGGATCATCAACGTTCTTAACACCCTCAAGCGAGTTTTTGGCTTCGTCCACCTTGTCCTTTGCTCTTTTCAGCTCATAGTTGTCAGCCAAGACTCTTGCTTCTTTTACACTATTCAAGGTCTTGAGACGGTACTCCTCTATAATCAACTTCGGTATCTCTTTGTCGGACGCTGTCCTGCAGCGGGTTACTGTAGCGGTCATAGGAGGAGCTTCAAATGGTCGTATCCCCTTACCTCTGCATGCACGACCGTAACATATACGTATACATATATATATATATGTATGTCAGTTTAATGATCAAATCAAAAAGGCTAAAATGTTCTTGTGTGCAATTACAGGCAAATGCATGACCAAGATTTAAATTTGGTACCACTCACCTATACGAGTAATTGACATGAAGAACATCCGGGTTCTTCTCACTTTCAGCTTTAAGGAGAAGAAGGTTCACCAACACCATGCGTACCTCATTGTTGTAGAGTTCGCCAAACGAAATATTTACGGAGCCGTCCTTCTCAGTTTTTGCATAGTTTCCGGCGGTCACATTATTGATGTCGATCTTGGATTCTTTATCGACCTGTGCGAGGCTCAGATTCAGGTCTTGAACAATCACTGTCAGAAGCCCACCCAAACACTGGGAAAATGCTTTACTCAAGTCATTCTGGTTTTGAACATGTGAGAACGTTCCTCCCTTGCTCTTCTCCGCAATATCTTTTAACACCTACAGACATATATACATGCACAATTGCATTTAAACGTCTGTATATAAATATATATATACGCACACACACTAGTTTATATAAATCCAGTCAATTAGTCCACATGATAAATTAATCATTTAAGTTATACAATTTTTTTAATATATACGATTTAAAGGTTGCATACCTCTGGTTTGGCATCGGAGCCAAAACCAAATGTGTATACGGCAAAGCTGTCAACGGGAACCAGGCGAGCATCACCGTATTCGATGGTTTGTTCACCATCAGACATAAGCATGATGGCACCCACACGCCTGTTACTAAGACGGCGGTCGTTGAGTACTTGTACGCCCATTTTAAGGCCTGCAGCCGTGTTTGTTGTGCCGTGGGCTTGTAACGCCTTGACATGTTTGATAATCTCCAGTTGAGATTCATTAGTTATCTGCCGCAACGGGCACAACCTCGTCGAGTCATTGGAGAATGCGACAACCGACAAGCGATCCAAGGGGCTAAGTTTCTGGATGAGGAATTGCATTGCTGTTTTCAGTTTTCCAATCTTGTCCTCCTTATTCATGCTTCCACTGATATCTAAGACTGTCACAAGATCCACTGGAGCTCTGTCTTCGTTGTCACCTGATCCGGTCAGCTCCAACAACACTTTCAATTCTGTCTCTTCAAGTGGTGCCTCCGGCTTGTTGATGATTGTCACCTGTGTTTTTCCCGCTTCGAATGCTTCAGGTTTGTCCCCTGTAATACATATAATTACATATTTACATATATTACATATACATATATGCATATATTAAACAAGACATAGAATTCGATTTAGCTTGGTACACACATATGTACCTGACTCATCTGCAAGTGCAACAATTGGCTCATCGTCGTCGTAGGTCATTTTGCCAACAAATTAAATTGAAATGTGCTGCAAATCGAATTTCGTCTACTTTTCTTCCTTGCGTCTTGCCGATAATATTGTTTCAACCAGCTCCGATATATATAGAGAGAAGATAACAATTGAATAATGAATATTCTTTTCGCATGCACCGAACTCGCTTGTCTTGTATGTATTTGTTTTAAGTTAATTTGATAACGTCCATGTCTTCTCCAAGTCGCACATAGAGCTAACAAGCTATTAAAAAAAAGTAAATGGATAATATACCGATGACGAAAAAATTAAAAGATGCTGACTTTTTTTTTAATTGTTTCACGTGAAGTTGATAAGGATCATTTTTCTCTCCGTATTAAGTTGATTTATCTGTAATATCTTTATCATATATAAAAAGAAAAAATGTTTCTTTTCATCTCTATTTCAATATTCGATACGTGGGGTCTCTAATGCTCCTCATGTGATTTTTTTTTTTTTTTGCATTTTATTTTGTTTGCCTACTTTTTTTTTATTTCTTTTCGTTATTAATTAAAGCAATTCTTTTAAAAATTATATTCAAATTTAAATATTTTTACTTACAACCCTCTTAATTAATTATTTAAACAAAAAATCATTTTACAACTAATTTTATATAAAATTATATATAAAATTATATTATTTAATAATTATTCAACATATATTATTAAAAAATATTATAATAGAATTATTAATAAAACGTAAAAACAAGTTACATGTCTCGTGTAAATAATATATGAAATTGGGTAACAAATGGAGTGGTTCATTTTTACTAGTCAAAATAATAATAATAATAAAAGGAGCAGTTTCAATATATATTCATATATATAGAAATGATGTCACTTGATTTTTTTTTTAATGAAAAAACTTCACAAAGCAACAAAACTCGATCTCGGATCATTTTTCAATATTAATTAACATGTAAAGATATCCGTATTACTTTACTTATTATCCATGCAAAATGGGAACTGAGTTGCAATATACTCTACAGATAATCAATTCCTTAGAAATTCATGAATCTGCCACTTAATTTTAGAGTTTCGTAAATAAAACCTCCTGTTTTGTTGGCTTACCAAACTCTCTTGTCGGTTCTTGGGCAATTGTTGGCGTTAATGTTGGCCAGTATAAAGTGATCATGTCCAACTAGACAAACGTCATCACTTTTGGTTCAATTGATTTTAGTAATTTGGTTTTATGGTAATTAAGTAGTGACAATACAAACAAAAGGACAGATTTTATATTTATACGTAGTTCTCAATCATAATTATCTTAGGACAATATTTCGGTCTATCATTTTTAAATTGAGAATAGAAAACTTCAGTTCATTTCTTACCACTTGATCATGTTTCAATGGAACAAATGCATCTAAGAGCAACTATAATTTAGATAATTAGATAATTCTCATGATCAGTTGTTTAGTCATTACATTTAAGATTAACAATTTTTTTAGATAATACACTCTAATCGTATCAGAGTAAAAAATAAAATAAAATAATATTATTATAAATAATAACCGTATCCTTTTTACTTCATGCAATAACTGAATACGATTTGGATTGAATTTGTATTCTGATTTTATGATTTACCGGGCACTTAAGGCCTAAACGCCTCATACTTACACTTCTTATATATAATTAAAGGATGAAGTGTAATTATGAATTATATATATAGTATAATTTACTGTTGAAAATTGGGTGTGTGGAGACTTGAACATCTTCCTATATAATTGCTTCTGTAATTTTCGCGTACCGAACCCATTTGTCAGTTTTTGGGCAATTTGATATCTGTCTTTGTTTATAAAAAAACAAAAAGAAATTAAGTACATTTAACAAAGACTTTGTATATATCTTTTATTATTATATTTTGCATGCTAAAACTTTGTCTTGAACTTTGCCAATATACTAATTTAGTTGACTAGTGATCGTGAGGACAAATAGAGAAAGATAATATCAAACGGCATCACAACCACATGATCCAATGTCATGTTGATCTATTATACAGTCAAACGGATGATGCCATTTTAAAACGGATTCATATATATATATATATTTAGAATGGATAACGATTAGATTTTTTTAGTTTCAGAACAGCAAAAAATATATATATCTATATAAATTAGAGTTATTTTATACATTTTAATCGTTGTCCAACAAATTTAAAGAAATAAAAACGTAAAGAGCACAGAAAATTTTATGATTTTAGTAAATTGAAAATCAGTGCGAAGATGAAAAGTATTGATGAAAATAATCCTCTATTTTACGTTAATGTAATTTTATATTTTATATTTAAATATTAAATGTTAAATGTTAAATTTAAATAATACTCAAATATAATATATAATTAATGCAAACCAGTGTCAGTGGCAGGGACTCATAGGCTTAGAAAAAAGAAGTTGAATATAAATTTTAAGTTGCCCAGCTGTGGTAATGGCCATGTGGACAAACGGGCATTACTTTTTTATTTATAGATAGAAATATAGTCTAGCCTCATCCCTGTTAGGTATCAGAGTGTAGTGTTTTATTTTTTTATTTATATATTTATTAATTATTTTGAAAAAATCTCATCGTATTAAATACTTGCTTTTGTTGTTTTTCACTTACCGAACTCATTTGTCTGTTATTGAATTGAGCTACCACATGTATGTCTTTATTTATCAATAACAAGAAATTAATTCTAATAGTGATATTAAAAAAGACCTTGTAAACTCACAGTTAATTATTATTATTATTATTATTATTATTATTATTATTATTACTACGATTGTTTTTATCATAATTATTAATTTGGAAATGTCAATTATTATTATTATTAGATGTCATCACACAACCCTTGATAAAGGTCGTGTCACAGTAGCGGTTGGAGTTATAAGTCTTTCTGAGTACCTGTTCAGAGGAATATTGAATACGAAATTTTAAAGAGTGATTTAAAAATATGTATTTAATTAAAAATAAATTTTTGTATGAAAATATTATTAAAATTTAATATATATATTCAGAAAAAATATATAAAATAGATATAATTTCGTTCATTTTTAAATATTTTAACATAAAAATCATTTTATTTAGATTTAAAATAAAAAATTGTGGACTTTTAGACCTTGACTTTTGTTGTTCAACAAATTTAAAAGAAAAAATAAAAACAAAAAGGACATTGAAAATTTTAACACGATTTTAGTAAATTGAAAATGAGTTCAATGATTGTAGGAATTCATGAAAATAATCCTCTATTTTATGTTAATGCTACTTTTAATAGTCCTCCGTTTGGTAGAAATCTATTCTCTGTGTGTGTGTGTGTTTCTAATAAAGACATACCATTAGATATTAAAGTAGTTAAATGAGACATTTAAAAGTAAAGGTGTCACTAATTTATCTAGGATTAAAAAAGAGGGAGGAAGGACATGGGAATAGGGATAATTGGAATCACTTAGGGTCGAACAAGAAATTATTCAATCGATTGGGTGTATCACCTCATCATTCTTACGTGGTATACCCGTTCAATAAATAATTGATGTTTAAATGATTCATTAATGTCAATTGTGTTTTAATTTTCTTATCACTATTTTTTTTCTAATAAATTTTAACTTATTTGAGTGATTAAGATAGTTGATACAAATCACTTAAATGTCAATCATTTACTAGACGGTTATACCATGTAAGTATGATAATGTAGTACACCCAATCCATTGAATAATTTCTCGGATCAAACGGGGGCTTCCATCACATTCAACTTTTCTTTTTAAAATTTTTATTTTTAAAAAATTTACATTTTTCATATTTGACCCCCACTAAAAATTGATTATCCTATATTAATCTCCTAAAAGTTTTATCCTTTAGCATACCCTACCACCGAAATAATAGGCTTACTGGTACCACCAATATTTAACTTTCCATTTTAGGATATATGGTAAATATAAAAAACCCACAGTGATTACTAATTAAAATTAATGTTTTTATCTTTGTTTTTGCAGCAAATTAAATTTACGTTGAATAAAGTATTCGAGAAAATTTTCTTTTTCACTTATTCATTTACACGGGCATATATTACACGATATATACACACATATACATGTGTATGCAATCTTGAAAAGCAGCGCAAGAGCATGCTCAATAAACAGAAGACCTAGAAATCAAATCCGAGAAGATATGTATCGACAAGAAAGGTGGGGTGGGGGAGACCTAAATAAATAAATTTAAAAAAAAAAGTAACGTACGTAGGCCAAAAAAAAAAAAGAGTAGAACGTAACATTTTCATGCAGATGAACATATGAAGAGAATTAAGAAACCATACCAATTAAAGACGTTAAAACTATCAAGCCAAGAAACAAAATTGAAGATTGAGTTTAAAACTACGAACCTCTAAGTTGTTCAGGAGTATAATTGTAAAAATCAAGTTCTTGAAATCTGTTTGTGGGATCATAAATGGGACTATTCGTAGCTTTGTTCTTCAAATAGCAAACGACCAACTCTTCTTCCTTCGGAAGAAACCTGAAGCCTACTGGAAATTTTGGATTATTCATTGTAAATTGTAATCAAGTTAGTTTCTTTGAAAAGGGTCTTCCAATAAATTATGAGAGGAATTATTATTGAGACTCTTATTTATAATCTGGCTTTGCTGGTTATTGAGACTCTTATTTATAATCTAGTTTTGCTTGTTTTCTAGTAGGATTTATGGTTTACTTTACCCCATTATGACAGAAACAAATATTGAAAATTATCTATTACGGTTTTTCAAAAATGAGCCTAATAGTCATTTGTAAAAGAAACAAATCTTTAATATTATCTACTAAATTTTTAATTAAAAAAAAGAGAGAAAAAGCTATTTGTTATGAACTACCCTTTTATTAGTTTATAATTACAATGCTGAGAGGGCACATGCATCCCTCTAAATTTTTCAAAAGAGTACATGAAATTATTTTCGTAGAAAAAGAATACATATAAGGGTATATATTGACTATTTTTAGAGTTGTATTAGTATTAGTAGTAGGTTTTCTTTTTTTAATTTTTTGCTTGTAATTTGTTGAATATGTTTCGGATTAGGAAATCTGAATCACAACATATCTATACTACCACATTACTATTATCTATAAATACCACTTATAAGTTCTCAGTTTTATTCATAATCATAATTTCTTTATTTTCTTCGTCAATTGCTTCAATGGAGATCTCTTCTGCGAACCCTTTTCCAGTAGGCTTCAGATTTCAACCAAGTGAAGAAGAATTGGTCCTTTATTATCTCAAATACAAAGCCTTGAATTTGGATTTTTACGATCCCACCCAAAGATTCCGAGAACTTGAGCTTTAAAATTACACTCCTCAACAACTCCGAGGTTTGTCATTAGAGAAACTTAATCTTTCTTTCTCTATCTTCTACGGTTTGTTGGTTTCCGCGTATTTTTGGTTTGAATTCTTTCTCTGTATATGTTAATCTGCATGATAATAACGCTATATCAGATAAAACGTGCCACAAGATTATCGGTGCTCTTCTTTGCCTTCATATATATATGTATACATGTATGTATATGCATACATATGCATATTTTTTGGATGTATTCAAAGTGATTTTTCTCTGGCTACTACATTTCAACGATCATGATCTAGATTTTGTTCAATTATTACTAGGGCTTGCAATTTGTGCCATTATGTTATGTTATGTTTTTTAATTGATACTATTACACTAAACCTAAACCTCAATTAGCCCATTTAATATTCATGTCAAAATCTCAAACTCAAACCTAATCTATTTATTAATCTTGTCGATCTGAATTAACATGTTTAATTTAAATAAAAATAAAATAATGACTTATTCAATATAATTGTAATATTTTGATATGGTTATTAATCAACATATCTTTTTTTAAAAAAAAGTGAAATTTACTTATAAAATTTTAAAATTCATATTATTTGTAATTTATTAACTATTAAAAGTCTTGTTTTTTATCATATATTATTAAGTAGAAAAGAATATATATTGATAATTGTGTTAATTCGTGTTAATCCATGTTAGGAAGTAAACTCAAATTCGACCTATTTACTAATCATGTTAACCTGTTTTTTATCCAAATCTATTTATATAAAACCCAAACCATTAATTTTTTGTCATGTTCAAATCAACCTATTGTGTCGTGAACCAAATTATCAACCCTGATGATTACTTTCTCTTAATTTTTGCGTCTTTCATGGTCTATCTTTTTCTGTTTCCATGTACTTCTTGTTTGATTTCTATTTTTGTTACCTTACTCAATACTATTCTCAATCACTATATGTGTATATTATGTATATGTGTGAGCGTGTACACGTGTGTGTGTTTATTTATTATCCAAAGTGATTACCATTGAATATAAATATTATTAGGAGTCTTCTTTGGCTTCTACCTTCTCTAATTTGTTGAGATTTTTGTTCTTGTATTAATATAGCTCTTCGTTTTCTTTTTTTTTTTTTTGGTTTGGTTATCCTTCTTCAAGACTAGCCGATCTTCATATATGCAGAGTTTCTTGTTTTTATTTATTTTTTAGTTTTAATTTTTTTGTCAAACTCATGTCTGATTAAAAGCACACACTAACGTATATCATTCAATGTTTTTAATATGCAGAAATATACGGAACGCAAAAGGAACGCGAAATGTATTTCTTCGTCAAGAAAGTCCTCAAGTATTCAACAGGAAAACGTCTTCAACGTAGAACTGCTGGAAATGGACATTGGAGGGCTAGTACTAAAGAGATAGACATAGAATTAGATGGCCACATCGTCGGACATAGGAGGAATTTAGTCTATCACAAAGGCGAAGGCCGCGGAGAAAAGACCAACTGGCTCATGTGCGAATACCGATTGCCTGATGACATGATACAGGTACGTATACAAATCATGTAACACATATTTAAGAATAAAGTTTGATATTCACCAATATATATATGTATATTTTTACATTGTGGCCTTATGATTATTTTCTAGTATTTAACCTTTTGTTTGCCACTGCAGTTGGGAGAATGGCTACTTTGCAAGGTCTACCTAAATGAAAAGGAGCAACTTGAGTCTCATGTTAACTTGGTGTTAGAGCCCCCGGTGTCTAAACCTAACCCGAGCAACAACATTGTGGAACCAACTTCCACGGTCAATAGGCTGCCGGAGCCATCGTCTTCCTTTTCGGTAGCTTCTAACACCGAGCAATTTACAGACATCCATCGGCCAAACTCGGAGAAAATTGTTATTCAGTATGACGACGCCATAACTACGGATACGCTATTTGAGCAGGCTGAATATATTTCTCCACATTAGGGTTTTGCTCAATTGAACAAAAGACGCCTTCACGTTGTTTCATCTAAGAGTCACTTTTTAAGTTTGCATATTCGTAGTTTAGGTTTTGTTAAACACCACCGATGTATTTACCAGAGAGTTAATGTATGGTAACCCACAATTGATCCTACATACCCCTTCTTGCTCTTTTTTTAACCTAAAATTTCTATTTTCACCTATTCCATAAAGATCTATTTTTAGGGAATGCAGATTATTGACATTATCATATTGATATACTAGCCATCCAAGAGTAATAAGGTTGTCCTTTCTTTAGGCAACAAATTTAATTTACTTATTTATAGGTGTAGTATGCATTTGGTGTACGGATTTGAATTGAGTTTTTTAAGCTGTATTTGAGTTATATCATTTGCGGTTGATACATGAGTTTGAATGATTGGAGGTATAAAGTGTAAAAATTTGAATTTATATGTTTAGAAAAGAAATATCAATATATAACCTGTTTTGTTTTTCTTAAAATTCTATACAATTACAAAAAAAAATCCTATTTAAATTTGTATATACAATATTATGGACTTTAAAGTTTGAGTTTCAAAATTGTTCATGTAATTGAAACTCTAAGTAGTAGATAAACTAGAAAAAATTATTGCATTTGAGTTGAATTATGGAACCGATTGTCTACTCAGTATCAACAACCTTTAAAAAAAAAAAAACTAGTTATTTCCTAGTTAGGCAAAACAGAGCTCCTTGTCACTACAGAGTTCCCAAATTAATTATTTTGGAATTTGGAAGAACAAAGCATTTGCACTTCGTTACTGATTGAGTCCCCAAATAGAAATTTTATATTCAATTAATCATTTTATTGGCAGTCTATTAAGAAAGTTGGCAATATAATGTTCTTTGACAATCTCTCGAGAAATATAGCTAAATACAATTATAGAAATTATCCTAACATCATTCTCCAAAAATTGCTTATATTCGAAATAAAAAATCATTTCTAAAATGTTGATTCCAAATAGTTCGATGCAGCATGCCTACTTTTCTTTTTTCATTTTTTTTTGTTTTTTTTTTCTAGGATGAGAATGAACTCGGTCCACTGATAATTTCTCCAATTGTTTTGGTGCTAGGATGTAACTTTAGGACGTACAAGTTGGACCATTAAACATGTTCTGAGACTATCCACGCAACAAATAAAAGTTATGTGGCTACTTTGTAAAAGGGAGTTAAGTGCAATAAATTCTAACAAAGGATATTAAGTGGAACTAATTCAATTATGAGAGAAAAATTGGGACTAATTCAAAATTCATGGGTAAAGTAAAAGTTTTGAAAGTTCATAAGAAAAATAAGAAAGGCTATAAAGTTTAGGAAGCATGAATAAGAATAATCTATAATGAAAAAAGAAAGGGATTGGAAGTGAAATCGTGGCACCTTATGTAGTTTCAAGAAGAACGAATATAGTAGAAAGGCCATAATTTTTTTTTTTTAATGAGATGCTATTAAAAATTTTTGAGGTAATATTTCCTTAAATAGAGATGTTGTTACAAATCTCATATTTTTAAATTTTTTAAAGTTTTAAAGGTAGTATATCTTTAAGGGGGCAGTACACTTGTAATTTTTCTTGTAAAATTAGAACATAATGGCATATTTTAATTGTTGAGTGAGGATAAAGTTATTACTCTGTAGTAAAATAGGGATGTAATTGAAATTTTTGTAAACTTCCAAGTCAAAAATCTTATGGTTCATTTGGAAGGGTTTTTGAGATGTGTTTTACTTTTGGAAATAAGATGTAGTTTTGAAGACGTCTGTTTGGAGGAAAAAACTATTTAGAGCAAAAAAGTATAAAATTTTAAAATATATTCTAAAAAAATTAATACAAATCTCATTTCGTTCCATGTGAAATTTTATGTAATTTTTTAAAGACCATAGATGTTTAGAAATGTAAACATTAAAAAATAGTTTTGAGTAAAATAAAAAATAAAAAAAATTTTGAAAACCAGATGTCAGTTATTCGCAAGCTTTAGCCTTGGGTTGGTGCATGGGTTTGAATTTAAAATTTTGATTTGAGTAGAATTGAGTTTAAATATGCATTTGGTCAAGCGTTTGAACTATTAGAGTTAAAAAGTGTAAAATTTTGAAATATAGTTTAAAAAAATCAATATGGAGCTTAATTCACTTGTTTCAAAATTCTATGTATTTTAAAAATATAAATATATATCATTTGGACTTGTATATATAAAGATATGTACTTTTAAAGTTTAAATTACCAAGTTATAATAATATTTAATAAAGCTGAGGTTGAATTTCTATGAAAACAAAAAACAAAAACAAAAATAAATTAAAAAAAAGGGGACAAATTTCATTATTACTCCTTGAACTTTGATACTGTTACAACTTTGCTCCTTCAACTCTGAAAATAGATAAAGATGCTTCTTTAACTATGAAATATCATCATCTTTACTCTTTTCATCTATTAAATAGATGGAATACTCCATTGAACTTTAAGATTCTTACAATTTTGCTCCCGAACTTTGAAAACTAGTGTTTATATCCTTCAAACTTTAAACTAATAGTATAAACACATTTTTTAATATTTTGACCGTATAGGATATATATATATATTTTTTGCTACATAAACTTTAGTACGTTTGAAAATTAACTCTCAAAGTCTAAAAATACTTAGTGTATTCATAAAATTTACTTTTAAAATTAAAGTCATTATAAGAAAAAAAAAAAAGAAACTTGTAGATTTATATCATTCAAACTTCTAAAAATTATCTGTTGTTTCATATTTTGACTATTAAGACATGAAAAAACTTTGTTTTTGTTTTCTAAATTTGTAACTTTATTCCAAAATATTGAGAAACTAGTGCTTATATCTATCGAGTTTTAAACTATTAATATAGAATCACTTATATTTCGTAAATTTAAAACTAATATGACACAAGTATAATAAAAAGTTAATTTAAATTAAATTCTTTATAATTACAAAAATAACTTTAAAAATCTATCAAGGGATCTAAATGTATAAGTTCTTTTTTTTTTTTTTGTTATGGCTTTACTTTTAAAAACAAAATTTATGAATGCGTTAATTATTTTTTGGATTTGAGAAAGTTGAAGTGGTAAAAACTAAGTTTTTATAAGTTTTATACGGTCAAAAAATGGATAAATGTGTATTTTTGCAAACGATTTAAGGTTTGAAGGGCATTTTAGCTATCAATTAAAATTTGATGGGTTATAAACACTAGTTTTTAAGGTTCAGATGGGTAAGTTATAAAAATATTAAAATTTAGAAAAATATTCTATCTATTTAACTAACAAAAAAAGCAAAATGATAGCATTTGATAATTCGGAGAGCAATTCTACAAGTTTACAAAGTTCATGAAGCAAAATTATAATTGTAACAAAGTTTAGAGAGTAAAAATAAAATTTAAAAAAATTGTATTTAAATGCAATTAGCCCACCAAACCAATGCAAAACCATGATCAAAGCTTTTAATAAAATGGAGATGAAAGAATAGATTTCAAAGAATTTGTCAAAACAACGGAAGATAGTTTCTGCTAAAACGTCCCCAAAATAGTAATAATTTGGATTTGGCTTTAGTCAATCCGTATTTTATGTAAAAAAAACTTGTCACTGGTACCCATCTATAATGCCTTATAAATTCGGGAAATTCACCCCCTCCCCCCCAAAAAAAAAAAAATTTTTTATGTCAACAGTACTAAATTTTGCAAAGGAGCATTCCTATTTATCCCGACCTGGGATGAGTTAGGATTGGGTGGTTATAGGTCCACTCCATGTGAATGCAATTGTGATAACTGAGAAATCTATCATTCTCGGAAAATTTTGTACAAGATATGTAAATGTATATTCATAATGAGACATGTTACAGAATATAGAGCAGATGAAAATTTTGATTAACTGGATTTTAGTCAAAATTTGACAATGAATTAATGAACATAATGTAAAAGCTAAACATTTATTCAAATTATGATGTCTTAAATTTATTAGAAAAGTATGTGGAAAATACATATTAAGAGATGTGGAAAATACATATTAAGAGATCAAGGGCTCACACGTAAGCTACCGTGATCAATGGCTAAGATTAGCCAAGAAATTGTAATTTTCTTTAAAGGAAATTAAAGGAAAATATGAGAGAGAGTAGAGGGCACGTGAGAAGGGGCTTCATTTAGCAGCCAAGTGGATTAATTCACTTCTTTAGTTGTAAAGAAGTGAACATGTAGAGAGAGAGAGAGCAGAAGAGGAAAATCCTTTCAACAGTTTCGGATTCTCTCTTCAAGCAAGAAACTCATTCAAGTTTTCAGCCCAAGATTCCACAGCAAGACATCCTCAAGTTTCAAGTAATGCAAACCCTCTTTTTCACACATTTTCGGGTGAAAAATCTGGGTTATTTGAGGAAGAAAAAGAGAATGTGAGTTTTGTATGTTGAGATTTTCAGTTAAATCGAAACATGGTTCAAGTTTAGTTGTTTTTAAACACAAATTCGTGAGTTGATGGTTTAGAAAACCAAGTCTCAGTTGAGTTTTCTTTTCAAGAAAGTTTTGATTTTAGGTTTTGAGTCAAGAGATGTGGTGGAAGCAAAATGTGAAATTTTACTTATGAAACCATGGATTTATGATAGTAGAAATACAGTTTATACCTTGAAACGATCTTATTGAGATCGATTTTGAGCGCAAGAAGTAGAACAAAGGCTATGAAAGCCTTAGAAAAACAGAGGTGAGAATTTCGGACTCAGAATCAGGATTCTGGGATGAACACGACAATGTACACGGACGTGTACAAGGGCGTGTTCAGAACACGACCCCGAACATGCCCACATGCACGACCGTGTTTCGAGAGTATTTGAGACCCGAGAGGTACATGGCCAAGAACACGGCCATGTATCAAGCTATGTAAAATGGCACACGGTTGTGGGAAAGGCGTGTAACTGTGACAACCGAGATTTTCTAACTGTTATCGGGATCACTGTATAGTAGAAATTTATATATATTAGTGTGATGTAAATATATATAAAATTTACTCTAGTGATGATTTATTAGAGGTTATAAATGTTTTATGGCTATAAATGTAACGATTTTCGAATCGAAAAGCCTCAAATAGTACATTTTCGGTATTGAAAAACAGAATTTTACTGAAACTTAAAATGTGGCAACCATAGACCCCAGATAGAAAATAATGAAATATCTAGGATTTATGGAGTGTTTTAGATGATATAAAAGCATCGAAAGGCTTTGATAGCATTTCGGGAGGTAAACTGCAAAATTTGGCCAGTATAACTTTTCGGTTAAAATTTCGACAGATGAAAATTCTACTATAATTAAAGAAAAACTTATACAGTATAAACAAATAATATTTTCTTATTAATATAAGAATCAATGGATGAGATCAAAGATACCTTTTGATCCAAGGGTTACCAAAAATAATGAATTTTTAGAATTTCTTTCAAAATCCAATTAAGAAAGAAATTTTGCATTTAATGCAAAGCTTAGCTGCCATTGCACGTGGAAGAGAGGGGGAGAAACAGCTGTATTTCAGCTGAAAAGGTCCCAACAATATTGTAAAAATGCCCCCAATAAAATTTCATTTTGACCCCAAATTTTTCAAAAATTGCAAAAAAGCCCCTAAGGATTTGTATAAACTTTTGCTCTGATTTCTCACGTCCCCCACAGCAGAAAAACACCATTTTCCCCTGTTCTTCATCTTCTCCACGTTCCCAAAGCCACCAAAGTTCCAAAATTTTCAAAACTTGCAAATTTTGAAGAAAAAGTGTGAGAAAACTTCATCTTGAGGAGTCTTCACCCTAAAGCTCAAGTAAGTCTTTCAAAATCATGTTTTAATGCTTGTTTTTAAGTGTTTTTGTGTTTATGGGAATAGTGGAACAAAATGAGGTTAGAATGGTTTTGAGTGTTTTGATGAAATTCATGTAGAAAAACATGTTTTGAGCTTGTTTTTGAAGTGTTTGTGGGGTTAGTTTTTGAAAACAAATGTGTTGCATGGGGGAGGGAGATTTGACGTGAAAAAGAGGGTGAAAACCCTTATGGAATAGTGATGAACATGTATTGTGAGTTAGAAAAGGAATTGATGTTGTATATAAATGTTGAAAGGAGGAAAGAAAAAGAGGAAATTTAGGGTTGTGAATAAAACCCTAAGTTTGGAAATTTTGCTATGCCTTGTATACGAGAACGAATTATTGTTACGTACTAGGATTTTGAGCAGGTTTATAATGAAAATTGTGTTCAATAACGCAATTTAAGTCGTTTTGACACAGTGGGAAAATAAGGATTTAAGTCGTTATAATGCCAAAATTTTCGAACTTATAACTAAGGCTAAGGGTTTAAGAATGATAATGTATATAAGAAATGTTTAAATGCTCTAGTGTTGACCTATAAACATTTCACTGAAAGTCGAACTGCTTCATTATAGGGCAATGACTGGAAACCAAGAAAAGGAAACCAAGAGATCAATTTAAGGAAACATTAGCAGAGTCTGGTAAGTTCTGACATTTAAATGTCTGGACATGAACAACTGGAACTCTATGTTGTTTTTGAAACTTCAATTCATGTATAGCCTAATTTCTTTGGCTAGAAAAGTTATATGTTGTTGTGAACTCGTTAAAATTCCTAAAGTGACGAGTGTACGAGTATGTACTGATGTGTTATGTGTACATGATGATGTTTTATGGATTTTTGACCATAAAATGCATTAGACATGTCT
Source organism: Antiaris toxicaria (assembly GCA_035233585.1). NCBI lineage: Eukaryota > Viridiplantae > Streptophyta > Magnoliopsida > Rosales > Moraceae > Antiaris > Antiaris toxicaria. Next base: position 10,271,071 of record CP141155.1, read on the forward strand.
TAGGGTTGCTTGTATGTGTATGAAATGGCTTTGGTGTCAAAATATGTTTCAAAACCCATTTTAGCCAAAACTAAGCACTAAGCGCTGGTCAAGGAGCACCCCGGCGCTGAGCTCTCGACTGAAATTTGGTGTCAAAAATCCAGTAGGAGCGCTAGGCGCTAGGGTATGGGCGCCCGGTGCTAGTGTAAAAATTGGTGGAAGCGCCAGGTGCTAAGGTATGAGCGCCAGGCTCTTGCACCGAATTTTCAAAAGCGCCAGGCGCTGCAAGGGGAGCCGCGAAGCGCTGAGGTTTCTGTCCAAAATTTTGCAGAAAAATAAGATGAAGGGCCAGGCACTCGGGGATGAGTGCCAGGCACTCCAACTGTTCTAAAAATGTATAATTAAAGTTTTGTACCTTATTTCCAGTTCCAATCTCGCCCTAATATTTAAGTGCATGGATGATGAGTTCTAAACAGTATTTTTGAACTGAATGGGCATAACATTGAGTACATTAATTATAAATATGTACACTGAAACAGTTAAGATGTCATAGTAAGTAGCATTACATAGTAAACAACAGGGTAATAAAAACCTAATGTTTTGGCATACCGGCCTCTCACAAGGGGAGGTTACCTTATGTCGAAGCAGAAGACATACCATAGATGAGGGAGAGTCAGGGTCGCTCCCAGGCCTCTCTTACAGCGCGCACAAGGTACGACCAAAACAGGCACATAGACATAGTAAATGAACAATGTAAATATAAATTGAGCGTAATGAACTCCATGCATATTTGTTGAGCTGCATTGTGATGTTTTATTGTTTAAATGTTATGTCTGAACTTACTGGGCATGTAGCTCGCTAGTTTGTTTGTGTTCAGGTAATCGAGGTAAGCAACCTATAACTTGAGCCACAGTGTATGGATTGGACTGCAGGGATGAAGTGCCAGTGTCATGATAAAAGATTATGGACCTGCCAGGCTAATTCCGCAAAAAAAGAGAAAAGGAAAAAGAAAAGTACAATTGTATGATATTGTATAAAGTACACTGCTATGTTTGATTTTAACTATTTTTAATACAGTAGATATTATTATATGCAAGTAATATGACATAGTTTTCCAACTATGATGATTTAGTTTTGGGGAAATTGTAGTACTATGTATATCGATAGTTTTAAAAAAAAAATTTCCGTAATCTATTATATTATGTTTTGAAAAAGGAGAAGTAAAGTAGCATAGAGTTCCAGTGACATCTCCTGCGCGAGGTGGGGGGTGTCACAGTAACAGACCATGTTCGACAGCAAGAAAACACGGCCATGTAGCCACCTGTGTAAACATACATGAGTTACACGGTCATATTGCATGAATTACATGGCCATACACGTAAGTCTAGAGGATTACACGGCCACGAACACGCCAGTGTAGGAGGACGTGTTCGAAGCTAAAAAAAAAAAAAAAGAGTCTGGAAACATGATTTTTCATATTTTGCCATGTTTCAAGTATGAGATAAATGTTGGAAATAATCAGCGATTATTTCTTTTATAGGAGTTCAAGCCAGACACCCCGAGATAGCAGTCCCAGATCAGCTGAGGCTCACATTAGCAGGTTTTCTGCAAGTTCAAGTATTGTCCTGGCTGCAACGTGGACAATCATGTTATGTTTTATGATGCTATGTATGTTGTTTGGCGTGTATGTCAAACGTTTACCGTCTGCATCATAATACACATGTCAAGTTCATGTCATGCATGTAGAATTTCATGTTTCAAGTAGACATTTCATGTACACATAATAGACAAATATTAAGCTCACGAAAACATGTAGGTGCACAAGACACTATAGTGAGGTTAATAAAACTCACACCCCAAGTAAAGCATGTAATAGGTTCCTACTGTAGGGCAATCAGCATGCTATACTTCAGAAAAGATGGTAATTAAACTAGTTATTGGCGTACCGGCCTCTCAACCCACGGGGAGATTTTCATGTTCAGTTTCAGTTAAGGCTGCGGAGGTCAGCACTAAAGTACTGCTCCCAGTCATGCACGCCTTACGGTACAACCAATCAGGGGCCCAAAATCAGAACCTAATTTCAGATAATGTCTTAAGACTTACATACAGCCATGAACATGTTTTTCAGAGTTAAGCTTCATGCATAAGCACAGTATTGCATATTATGAATTCATGTTTTTATGTTTGAACTTACTAAGTGTGACAATCGAGATTTTCTAACTGTTCTCAGGATCACTGTATAGTAGAAATTTATATATATTAGTGTGATGTAAATATACATAAATTTTACTCTAATGATGATTTATTAGAGGTTATAAATGTTTTATGGCTCTAAATGTAACGATTTTCAAATCGAAACGCCTCAAATAGTGCATTTTCGGTATCGAAAAACAGAATTTTACTGAGACTTAAAATGTAGCAAACATAGACCCCAGATGGAAAATAATGAAATATCTAGGGTTTATGGAGTGTTTTAGATGATATAAATGCATCGAAAGGCTTTAATAGCATTTCGGGAGGCAAACTGCGAAATTTGGCCAGTATAGCTTTTCGATCGAAATTTCGACAGATAAAAATTATACTGTAATTAAAGAAAAACCTATACTGTATAAACAAATAATATTTTCTTATTAATATAAGAACCAATGGATGAGATCACATCTTCATTTTGATCTAAGGGTCACCAAAAATAGTAAATTTTTAGAATTTCTTTCAAAATTCAATTAAGAAAGAAATTTTGCATTTAATACAAAGCATGGCTGACCATGCACGTGGAAGAGGGGGGGAGAAACAGCTGTATTTCAGCTGAAAAAGTCCCAAAAATTTTACAAAAATACCCCCAAGAAATTTTCATTTTGACCCTAAAATTTTCAAAAATTGCAAAATGGTCCCTAAGGATTTTAATAAGCTTTTTCTCTGATTTTCTCATGTCCCCCACAGCAGAAAAACACCATTTCCCCTACTCTTCATCTTCTCCACGTTCCCAAAGCCACCAAAATTTCTAAATTTTCAAAGGTTGCAAATTTTAAAGAAAAAGTGTGAGAAAACTTCATCTTGAAGAGTCTTCACCTTAAAGTTTAAGTAAGTTCTTCAAAATCCTGTTTTAATGCTTGTTTTTAAGTGTTTTTATGCTTTTGGAAATAGTGGAACAAAATGGGGTTAGAATGGTTTTGAGTGTTTTGATGAAATTTATGTGGAAAAACATGTTTTAAGCTTGTTTTTAAAGTGTTTGTGGGGTTAGTTTTCGAAAACAAATGTGTTGCATGGGGGGGGGGGGGGTATTTGACGTGAAAAAGAGGGTTGAAAACGCTTATGAGATGATAATGGATTGGTATTGTGAGTTAGAAAAGGAATTTATGAGGTTAGAAGTGTAGAAAGAAAGAAAGACAAAGAAAATTTAGGGTTGTGAGCAAAAAACCCTAAGTTTGGAAAATGTGAAAGTTATGTTATATGGAATGCATGGGAATGAATTTGTTATTGTGTATTGAGATTTTGAGCAGGTTTATAATGAAAACTGTGTCCAATAACGCAATTTAAGTCGTTTTAGCACAGTGGGAAAATAAGGGTTTAAGTCGTTATAATGCCGAAATTTTCGGACTTATAACCAAGGCTAAGGGTTTAAGGATGATAATGTATATAAGAAATGTTTAAATGCTCTAGTGTTGACCTATAAACATTTTACTGAAAGTCAAACTGTTTCATTATAGGGCAACGATTGGAAACCAAGGAAAGGAAACCAAGAGATTAATCTAAGGAAACATTAGCAGATTTCTGGTAAGTTCTGGCATTTAAATGTCTGGACATGAACAACTGGAACCCTATGTTGTTTTTGAAACTTCAATTCATGTATAGCCTAATTTCTTTGGCTATAAAAGTTATATGTTGTTGTGAACTCGTTAAAATACCTAAATTGGTGAGTATATGAGTATATATTGATGTGTTATGTATACATGATGATATTTTATGGATTTTTGACCCTAGATGTAACAACCGAGATTTTCTAACTGTTCTCGGGATTACTGTATATTAGAAATTTATATATATTAGTGTGATGTTAATATATATATTTTACTCTAATGATGATTTATTAGAGTTGATAAATGTTTTATGCCTATAAATATAACGATTTTCGAATCAAAACGCCTTAAATAGTACATTTTTTATATCGAAAAACAGATTTTACTGAGACTTAAAATGTGGCAAACATAGACCCCAGATGGAAAATAATGAAATATCTAGGGTTTATGGAGTGTTTCAAATGATATAAATGCATTGAAAGGCTCTAATAGCATTTTTGGAGGTAAACTGTGAAATTTGGCCAGTATAGCTTTTCGGTCAAAATTTCGACAGATGAAAATTATACTGTAATTAAAGAAAAACCTATACTGTATAAATAAATAATATTTCTTATTAATATAAGAATCAATGGATGAGATCAAAGATACCTTTTGATCCAAGGGTTACCAAAAATAATGAATTTTTAGAATTTCTTTCAAAATCCAATTAAGAAAGAAATTTTGCATTTAATGCAAAGCTTAGCTGCCATTGCACATGAAAGAGAGGGGGAGAAACAGCTGTATTTCAGCTGAAAAGGTCCCAAAAATTTTGCAAAAATACCCCCAAAAAATTTTCATTTTGACCCTAAAATTTTTAAAAATTACAAAAAGACGCCTAAGGATTTGTATAAACTTTTGCTCTGATTTCTCATGTCCCCCATAGCATAAAAACACCATTTTCCCCCGTTCTTCATCTTCTCCATGTTCCTAAAGCCACCAAAGTTCCAAAATTTTCAAAACTTGTAAATTTTGAAGAAAAAGTGTGAGAAAACTTCATCTTGAGGAGTCTTCACCCTAAAGCTCAAGTAAGTCTTTTAAAATCCTGTTTTAATGCTTGTTTTTAAGTGTTTTTGTGTTTATGGGAATAGTGGAACAAAATGAGGTTAGAATAGTTTTGAGTGTTTTGATGAAATTCATGTAGCAAAACATGTTTTGAGCTTGTTTTTGAAGTGTTTGTGGGGTTAGTTTTTGAAAACAAATGTGTTGCATGGGGGGAAGGAGATTTGACGTGAAAAAGAGGGTGAAAACCCTTATGGAATAGTGATGAACATGTATTGTGAGTTAGAAAAGGAATTGATGTTGTATATAAGTGTTAAAAGGAAGAAAGAAAAAAGAGGAAATTTAGGGTTGTGAGTAAAACCCTAAGTTTGGAAATTTTGCTATGCCTTGTATGCGAGAACGAATTATTGTCATGTACTGGGATTTTGAGCAGGTTTATAATGAAAACTGTGTTCAATAACGCAATTTAAGTCGTTTTGGCACAGTGAGAAAATAAGGATTTAAGCTGTTATAATGCCGAAATTTTCGGACTTATAACCAAGGCTAAGGGTTTAAGGATGATAATGTATAGAAGAAATTTTTAAATGCTCTAGTGTTGACCTATAAACATTTCACTGAATGTTGAACTGTTTCATTATAGGGCAACGACTGGAAACCAAGGAAAGGAAACATTAGCAGATTTCTGGTAAGTTCTGGCATTTAAATGTCTGGACATGAACAACTGGAACCCTATGTTGTTTTTGAATTTCAATTCATGTGTAGCCTAATTTCTTTGGCTAGAAAAATTATATGTTGTTGTGAACTCGTTAAAACGCCTAAATTGACGAGTGTACGAGTGTGCATTGATGTGTTATGTGTATATGATTATGTTTTATGGATTTTGACCCTAGAATGCTTTAACTATGTCTTAGGGTTGATTGTATGTGTGAGAAATGGCTTTGGTGTCAAAATGTGTTTGAAAACTTATTTTAGCCAGAGCCAAACGCTAAGCACTGGCCAAAGAGCACCCCGGTGCTGAGCTCTCGACCGAAATTTAGTGTCAAAAATCCAATAGGAGCGCCAGGCTCCAGGGTATGAGTGCCAGGCGCTAGTGTAAAAATTCAGTAGGAGCGCCAGGCACTAGGGTATGAGTGCCAGGCGCTAGTGGAAAAATCAGTGAAAGCGCCAGGCTCTAGGGTATGAGCACCAGGCGCTAGTGTGAAAATCTAGTAAGAGTGCCAGGCGCTAGGGTATGAGCACCAGGCGCTAGTGTAAAAATTGGTAGGAGTGCCAGGCGCTAGTGTAAAAATTGGTGGAAGCGCCAGGCGCTAGGGTATGAGCGCCAGGCTCTTGCATCAGATTTTCAAAGGCGCCAAGTGCTGCAAGGGGAGTGCTGAAGCGCTGAAGTTTCTATCTAAAGTTTTGCAGAAAAATAAGATGAAGGGCCAGGCGCTCAGGGATGAGTGCCAGGCACTCCAACTGTTCCAAAAATGTATAATTAAAGTTTTGTGCCTCATTCCCAGTTCCAATCACGCCCCAATGTTTAAGTGCGTGGATGATGAGTTTTAAACAGTATTTTTGGACTGAATAGGCATAACATCGAGTACATTAATTATGAATATGTACACTAGAACAGTTAAGATGTTATAGTAAGTAGTATCGCACAGTAAACAATAGGGTAATGAAAACCTAATGTTTTGGCGTACTGGCCTCTCGCGAGGGGAGGTTACTTTATGTCGAAGCAAAAGACATACCATAAATGAGGGAGAGTCAGGGTCGCTCCCAGGCCTCTCTTACATAGCACATAAGGTATGACCAAAACGGGCGCATAGACATAGTAAATGAACAATGTAAATGTAAATCGAGCATAATGAACTCCATGCATATTTGTTGAGTTGCATTGTGATGTTTATTGTTTTAAATGTTATGTCTGAACTTACTGGGCATGTAGCTCACCAGTTTGTTCGTGTTCAGGTAATCGTGGTAAGCAACCTGTAACCTGAGCCATAGTGTATGGATTGGACTATAGGGATGAAGTGCCAATGTCATGATAAAAGGTTATGGACCTGCCAGGCTAATTCCGCAAAAAAGAAAAAAAAGGAAAAAGAAAAGTACAATTGTATGATATTGTATACAGTACACTGCTATGTTTGACTTTAACAATTTCTAATATAGTATGATATTAATATATGCAAGTAATATGAAGTAGTTTCCAACTATAATAATTTAGTTTTGGGAAGTTGTAGTACTATGTATATCGATGGTTTTATAAAAAAAAATTTCCGCAATCTATTATGATATGTTTTGAAAAAGAAGAAGTAAAGTAGCAAAGTTCTTAGTGACGTCTCCCGCACGAGGCAGGGGGTGTCACACTAGAATGCATTAATCATGTCTTAGGGTTGATTGTATGTGTGAGAAATGGCTTTGGTGTCAAAATGTATTTAAAAGCCTATTTTAGCCGGGAGCCAAGCGCTAAGCGCTGGTCAACGAGCGCCCCGACGCTGAGCTCTCGACCGAAATTTGGTGCCAAAAATCCAGTAGGAGCGCCAGGCGCTAGGGTATGAGGGCCAGGCGCTAGTGTAAAAATCCAGTAGGAGCGCCAGGCGCTAGGGTACGAGCGCCAAGCGTTAGTGTAAAAGTTAGCGGAAGTGCCAAGCGCTAGAGTATGAACGCCAGGCGCTTGCACAGGATTTTCAAAAGCGCCAGGCGCTGCAAGGGGAGCGTCGAAGCGCTGAAGTTTCTGTCTAAAGTTTTGCAGAAAAATAAGATGAAGGGCCAGGCACTCAGGGATGAGTGCTAGGGGCTCCAACTGTTCCAAAAATGTATAATTAAAGTTTTGTGCCTCATTTCCAGTTCCAATCACACCCCAATGTTTAAGTGCGTGGATGATGAGGTTTAAATAGTATTTTTGGACTGAATGGGCATAACATCGAGTACATTAATTATAATTATGTACACTGGAACAGTTAAGATGTCATAGTAAGTAGCATTGCACAATAAACAACATGGTAATGAAAACCTAATGTTTTGGCATACCGGCCTCTCGCAAGGGGAGGTTACCTTATGTCGAAGCAGAAGACATACCATAGATGAGGGAGAGTCAGGGTCGCTCCCAGGCCTCTCTTATAGCACGCACAAGGTACGACCAAAACGGGCCCATAGACATAGTAAATGAACAATGTAAATGTAAATCAAGCATAATGAACTCCATGCATATTTGTTGAGTTGCATTGTGATGTTTTAATGTTTTAAATGCTATGTCTGAACTTACTGGGCATGTAGCTCACCAGTTCGTTCGTGTTCAGGTAATCGTGATAAGCAACCTGTAACCTGAGTCACAGTGTATGAATTGGACTACAGGGATGAAGTGTCAGTGTCATGATAAAAGATTATGGACCTGTCAGGCTAGTTTCGTAAAGAAAAAGAAAAGGAAAGAGAAAAATACAATTGTATGATATTGTATAAAGTACACTGCTATGTTGATTTTAACTATTTCTAATATAGTATGATACTATTATATTCAAGTAATATAAAATAGTTTCCAACTATGAAAAATTTAGTTTTAGGAAGTTGTAGTACTATGTATATCGATGGTTTTAAAAAAAAAATTCCGCAATCTATTATGTTATGTTTTGAAAAAGAAGAAGTAAAGTAGCCAAGTTCCAGTGACATCTCCTGCGCGAGGCGGGGGGTGTCACACTGAGCCCATAACTCACTAGTTTGTTCATATGTTACAGGTAAGAGACCTGTTCACCAATAATACACGGTGGACGACGGACAGGGTATGTACATGCCAGGGGGATTGCGCGAGGGATGATGGTCCTACCATGAGTTTTCCGCTGTACAGTTTTGAAAATTTAAACATGTGATTTCAAGAATATGATTTTAAGTCAAGACTATGTGATAGGGGAATCATGATTCATGTATATGTTATTTTGTTAACATGATTTCCTTATCATATTTTCGAACAAGACATGTATATGTTTGCAAGTTATGTATTAAGAAAAAGAAAAAAAAATTATTCCATAAAAATTTATAAGTAGTTTTCAAGTAAGCATGATGCTAGTGACCCTAGAGGCCTACATACTATTGCAGTTAACTACAGAGTTAACTATAATAGCACTGTAACACCTCTACAGCAAGGGCGGGCCACTACAGCAATGATCTTCTACGGAAAGATTACCAAGAAGCTTGTGTGGAAAAAACATCATCTGGATCACCTCTTGGCGGGGTCTTTGTGCTACTTGTTCAATGCAAAAAGGACAAATAAAATAAATTAAAATAAAATAAAATAACACAACGTATTTGTTCTGTTTGAGCATACACTTCTTTCTTTCTTTATTATTATTTTTTAAGTGTTTCATTATGTTTTCCCAAATGTTTTTACTGAGAAAGAGCATACAAGGCATGTTAATAACTTGAGAAAAGACAAATTCTTAAGAAGACAAATAACGTTAAGCACATTATTTACATGAAACTCTTATAACCAACTTCCTGATCTCTCTCTTGGATTCCATTAAAAATAAAATAGGTGGTTAAGAATCAAAGACTAGAGCAAATTAGATAGATTAGATTAAAAAAACAATAAAACAAATTCTCCACCAAAGAAAATGTTGCCTACACACTTAGGCTAAGAATCTTAAGCTTATTCCAAAAGAAAATCTATCCAACCCCCTCAACTAGCATTCCATAGTCACATCCCAATAAGTAACTGTTTCATCGGAATCTAGCCGCTTGATGAGACTGCCAGAGTTAACCATTGCCACAGATTGCTCCACGGTCCACTGTGGAGTTGAGGAATAATACGACGAGCATTCTGGTTGCCTGCTAATGATAGCAATAGCGGAAGCTAATTCTTCACCAACATGGCCGCTGGAGCTTAGTGTAGCTATAGGCTCCAATATTAAGCCATCTTTAGTCTTAATTTTCTTCTTTTCATTTAGGTAGACCTTGCAAAGTAGCCAATCACCCAACTGCAGTGGCAAAAAAATTAAAAATGAAAGTCAGTCACCATAAATAAAAGGGCTTGTAATGTTAAAAGAGCTTCTGTTGGATTGGCTAGTTTGAGTTGAAATACTTGAGTTATAGTTGTTTGGTTTTTTAAAAACTTGTTAAATTTTTACCGGACATTTTGAGGAAAAAAAAAATTTTAAGGACATAAATGAGTTGAAATTTGTCTAACACTATTCGTATAAGTACCTACATCATGTCAGCCGGTAATCTGTATTCGTACATGAGCCAATTAGCCTTTTCTCCACGGCCTCTGCCTCGGTGGTAGACTAAGCTCCTCCTATGTCCAACAATGCGATCGTCAAATTTTATGGCTATCTCTTTAGTAGAAGCCCTCAAAAATCCATTACCAACCGTTCTACGTTGAAGACGTTTTCCTGTTTGATACTTGAGCACTTTTTTCACGAAGATATACATTTCATTTTCTTGTTGCACTCCATATATTTCTACATTATCATTATTTAATGATGTTAGTTTCTTCTTTCAATTAAGTCTAGCAAATAAATAAGAAACTTTATGCTATGTTTGGTAGGATTAAAAAAGGGGGAGGAAGGACATGGGAATAGGGATAATTGGAATCACTTATGGTCGAACAAGAAATTATTCAATCGATTAGGTGCATTACTTCATCATGCTTATGTGGTACACCCCCTTAATAAATGATTGATGTTTAGATGATTTATTAATGTCAGTTGTGTTTTAAATTTCTTATCAGTGTTTTCTTTCCTAACAAATTTCAATTTATTTGGGTGATTAAGATAGTTGATACAAATCATCTAAAAGTCAATCATTCACTAAACGGTTATACCATGTATATAACAGCCGAGATTTTTAACCGTTCTCGGGATCATTGTATAGTGAAAATTTATATATATTAGTGTGACGAAAATATATAAATTTCACTCTAATAAATCATCATTAGAGTTGATAAATATATTTATTAGAGTTGATAAATGCTTTATGGCTATAGATGTAACGATTTTCGAATCGAAACGCCTCAAATAGTGCATTTTCAGTATCGAAAAACAGAATTCTACTGAGACTTAAAATGTGGCAAACATAGACCCCAGATGGAAAATAATGAAATATCTAGGGTTTATGGAATGTTTTAAATGATATAAATGCATCGAAAGGCTCTAATAGCATTTTGAGAGGTAAACTGCGAAATTTGGCCAGTATAGCTTTTCGGTCAAAATTTCGACAGACGAAAATTATACTGTAATTAAAGAAAAACCTATACTGTATAAACAAATAATATTTTCTTATTAATATAAGAATCAATGGATGAGATCAAATCATCATTTTTGATCCAAAGGTTAGCAAAAATAAGGAAATTTTAGAATTTCCTTTAAAAATCAAATTGAGAAAGAAAAATTGCATTAAATGCAATGTTGAGCTGCTCATACACGTGGAAGAAAGGGGGAGAAACAGCTGTATTTCAACTGAAAAAGTTCCAAAAAATTTTGCAAAAATGCCCCCAAGAAAATTTCATTTTGACCCCAAAATTTTCAAAAATTGTAAAAAGGCCCCTAATGATTTGTATAAACTTTTTCCTCTGATTTCTCACGTCCCCCACAGCAGAAAACACCATTTTCCCTGTTTTTCTTCTTCTCCCACGTTCCCTCACTCACAAAAATTTCCAAAGTTTCAAAAGTTGCAAATTTTGAAGATAAAGTGTGAGAAAACTTCCATTTGAGAGGTATTCATCTTAAAGCTCAAGTAAGTTATTCAAAATTCTGTTTTAATGCTTGTTTATAAGTGTTTTTGTGTTTATGTGAATAGTGGAACAAAATGGGTTTAAGATGGTTTGAAGTGTTTTAATGAAAATCATGTGGAAAAACATGTTTTGAACTTGTTTTTGAAGTGTTTGTGGGGTTAGTTTTGAAAAACAAAAGTGTTACATGGGGGAGGCAATTTTGACGTGAAAAAGAAGGTGAAAACCCTTATGGAATAGTGATGATTATGTATTATGAAGTGGAAAAGGAATTAATGTGGTGTATGAGTGTTGAAAGGAAGAAAGACAAAGAGGAAAATTTTGGGTTGTGAGTAAAACCCTAAATTTTGGAAATATTGCTATACCCTGATTATGAGAATGAATTATTGTTATGTACTGGGATTTTGAGCAGGTTTATAATGGAAACTGTGTTCAATAACGTGATTTAAGCTGTTTTGGCACAGTGGGAAAATAAGAAATTAAGCTGTTATAATGCTGAAATTGTCGGACTTATAACCAAGGCTAAGGGTTTAAGGATGACAATGTATAGAAGAAATGTTAAAATGTTCTAGTGTTAACCTATAAACATTTCACTGAATGTTGAACTGTTTCATTATAGGGCAATGACTGAAAACTAAGGAAAGGAACCAGTAGTAGATTCTGGTAAGTTCTGGCATTTAATTGTCTGAACATGAACAACTAGAACCCTATGTCATTTTGGAATTTCAAATTATGTATAGCCTAAATGTTTTGGCTAGAAAAGTTATATGTTGTTGTGAACTCGTTAAAACGCCTAGATTGGCGAATATACGAGTGTGCATTGATGTGTTACGTGTAAATGATTGTGTTTTATGGATTTTAACTCTAAAATGCTTTAATCATGTTTTAGGGTTGAATGTATGCATGAGAAATGGCTTTGGTCTCAAAATGTGTTTAAAAACCTATTTTAGCCGAAGCCAAGCGCTAAGCGCTGGCCAAAGAGCGCCCCGGCACTGAGCTCTTGACCAAAATTTGGTGTTAAAAATTCAGTGGGAGCGCCAGGCGCTAGTGTAAAAATTGAAGGAAGCGCCAAGCTCTAAGGTATGAGCGCCAGGCGCTAGGGTAAATATCCAGTAGGAGTGCCAGGCTCTAGGGTATGAGTGCCAGGCACTAGTATAAAAATCAGCATGAGCGCCAGGCGCTAGTAAAAAGTTGTCTGAAGTGCCAAGCGCTAGGGTATGAGCGCCAGTCGCTTGCACTGGATTTCAAAAGCGCCAAGCGCTGTAAAGAGAGCGCCGAAGTGCTGAAGTCTCTGTCCTAAGTTTTACAGAAAAATAAGATGAAGGACCAGGCGCTCGGGGATGAGTGCCAAGCGCTTCAACTGTTCCAAAAATGTATAATTAAAGTTTTGTACCTCATTTTCAGTTCCAATCACGCCCCAATGTTTAAGTGAATATGTACACTGGAACAGTTAAGACATCATAGTAAGTAACATCGCACAGTAAACAACAGGGTAATGAAATAACTTAATGTTTGACGTACCGGCCTCTCGCGAGGGGAGGTTACCTTATGTCGAAGCAAAAGACATACTATAGATGAGGGAGAGTCAGGGTCACTCCCAGGCCCCTCTTACAGTGCGCACACGGTACGACCAAACCGGGCCCATAGACATAGTAAATGAACAATGCAAAAATGTAAATTGAGCATAATGAACTCCATGCATTTTGTAGAGTTGCATTGTGATGTTTTACTGTTTTAAATGTTATGTCTGAACTTACTGGGCATGTAGCTCACCAGTTTGATCTTGTTCAGGTAATCGAGGTAAACAACCTGTAACCTGAGCCATAGTGTATGGATTAGACTGTAGGAATGAAGTGCCAGTGTCATGATAAAGGTTATGGACTTGCCAGGCTAATTCCGCAAGAAGAAAGCAAAGGATAGAGAAAAATACAATTGTATGATATTGTATAAAGTATACTGTTATGTTTAACTTTAACTATTTCAAATATAGTATGATATTATTATATGCAAGTAATATGAAATAGTTTCGAACTATGACAACTTAGTTTTGGAAAGTTGTACTACTATGTAACACCCCGCCTCGCGCGGGCCTGTCACTTGACATCTATTCTTACTTCTACTATTTGTTCTTTTCACATTTGTGACGACCCCCCACGTACGATACCATACCAACCAGTCGAGCTCTGACGCCGACCGCGATAGCTGGCAACCTCGTGGGTCGTCATCCTCTTTCTTAACTTAACTTTCCATTCTTAACGTTCTCATCTTATAGCGGAAGCAATTTCTATAGCAAATTTTTTTTTTTTTAATAATTTTTTTTTTTTTTAACTTACATACTATACCTATCCCTATCATACTCTTATAACACATATTTCGTAACTTTCTTTCATCATCCTTTTTGAACGCTCAGTGAAAGACTCATGGTAGTACCATACCCTCGCCCAGTCCCTTGGCACGTGCAGATCCGTCCGTTGTCCATCATATTACTTTAAATAAACACGTTGCTTACCTGCAACATATAAACAACTAATGAGCTAGATGCTCAGTAAGTTCAAACATACATTCATTAACTTATAAATACTAGTAATATATATTATTACTAGAATATATGTCATCACGTATATACACACCATATACATCATTTATACATATCCTCAAAACATAACATAAAATATGAGCTTCATCATGCTCGTTTATCTCTTCGTTCATCGTTCTTATCATTCTATCGATCATCTCTTATCATTCTAATCCAATCTTTTCATTTCTTTGCTTTTCATTCCTATCATTTCTTAACTTTCTGTTCTAAACCTTTATAACTTTTCTATCGCTTCATCATCATCTCCTAACATTTCATATCTTAAATGCTAGTAACATACACACTAGCATAACATCACGTAAAAACGTGTCATTCACATCACATCACACATATAATTCTATTATGTTTCATATCGTTTGTTTCATTTTATGTCGTTCTTTACTTTTCTTTTCTTTTCGTATCATTTCCTTTCTTTTCTTTTCTCTTCTTTTCCTTTCCTTTCCTTTCTTATCATTATTTTTTTTTTCATTTTCTTTTCTTTTCTTATCTTTCACTGGTGGGCCCCGTTGTCGAACGTACCTAGTGCGCGCTAACAGTGGGAGGAGGGGGAGTTACCCACCAACCTACCTCACAGTCAATCTTTAACTTTTAGCCATTAACCTCACACCTTCGGGAGGTAGCGTTCCACTATAAGCCATTAACCTCGCCTACGGGAGGTAGCATTCAATTTTAGTGGAATTCATAACATAAAACCTCACCTACGGGAGGCCGGTACGCCAACAACTTAAGTTTTCAGTCTTATTATCTTGTAGGCTTTTATTTTTTTTATATTGATTTTTCGTTGTACATCTTTTTCATGACATTCATCATCTTTCATTTCTCATTTTTCATAAAACATTTCATGAAACATTTATTCTTTCGTTATTTTTCTTTTCTTAATTCTTTACTTTATCACATCACATCACATCATAACAACAAAAACATGTTTTGTTACGTGTAGACAATTATTCTCTGTTCATCTTATCATTTGCATCCTCCTATCTACCGTATCTTATCATCATCCTTCTATAGATCATAGCCTATCGTTCTATTCAATCAGTCACATCTTATCGTTATGTTCTAATCCTTTCATCATACCTTTTGTCATAACCTATCATTGTTTTTCTTTCTTGTCTAACTCTTTGCTTTCATATCATTTTTCATAAAACATTCATCATACCTTTTATCATAACCTATCATTGTTTTTCTTTCTTGTCTAACTCTTTGCTTTCATATCATTTTTCATAAAACATTCATCATACCTTTTATCATAACCTATCATTGTTTTTCTTTCTTGTCTAACTCTTTACTTTCATAAAACTTTTATAATACCTTTCCTTCATAATTCAATATATACATATATTTATATATATATATATATTTTTATAAATTATTTATTAAAACACATCTTTTAACATCATCATAACATTGCTATAGCATTACTATAGCATCATCATAAATCACATCATGACATTTACATACAAATCATATAAATACTATAAGCTTGTTCATAGTTGCAGACGAGTAAATGTCTGAACTTACTCATCGCGTGCTTATCCTCTTCTTGGGATCCATCGACGTCCTTTGTCGCGTCTGGATCGGATTCCTACAGACAAATTTTGTCCGTTAATCACATTTTCATTTATAGCCTTTATTTTATTAAAAAGCTTAATTCTGATCTTATAATCCTTAATTATAGCCTTAGGACAGCTTTCTAAACCTTAATGGCCATTTTTGAATTTTTCTCCAACTTTTTGAAAAATTACGATTTTACCCCTAACTTTTGACAAAATTACAATTTTACCCTTGACATGATTTTTCATAATTTAAACCTCAATTTTGGCTTTTACAAACTTCATTAACCTATTCCAAGGTCATTGGGGCTCTTTTCCCATAATTTGAGTATCTTTGGACAAAATGACCATTTTGTCCCTGATGGGTCGTTTAATCATAACATTTTCATTTTCATGCTTAGGCTGGATTTTCTAAACCCAAAATCATCAAATTAACTTTTTAAATCTTATCGGACCTTTTCCGGATCAATTCTTATCATTTTACCAATTTTTCATATTCCCGGCCCTCGGGAAGTACTATTCCGATCTAAGTGTCAGTTTCATGTTTTTCTTGCGTTCTAGGGTTTTGAAGGGTCGGTTTACTAATCGTACCTTACCCATTCCTTTTTCCTTGCCCTAATTCCTCGAGGGGGCTCGGGTTACCTTCCCGATCATATTTTTACCCCTCGTTTCCCATATTACCCCTGGTGCCATTTTTTAGAAATTTCGGCAGCATTTCCGCTTAATTTTTAAGGTTCCAGCGTTTAGGAAACGCCTGAAAACCATCTATCCTAATCTAATTCTATCACGTACTATACCAGAGGCCTAGATTTTACGTAAAACTCATACTGTTTACGTAAAATCGTTACATTATCACATATTTTTCTTTTTCTCCATTACAGCAATTTTCTTCTTTTTATATACATTCTTTTTCCATAATTTTCATACTAAAAATCATAAAATCATATAACAATCCCAAATAATTTAATTGCGGAACGTAAAGGGGTCGGGATTTATACCGAATTGCAGCCCGGTCTCGACGGCGTAAACCCTAATTCTCCGTTCTTCATATTTGAGGTCCCGTCTTGCAAATCCGACTCCGCGGATGCGTCCGGAACGTCGAAAATAGGCCAATGGGCCAAACTTGCATTTTCGGTCAACGATCGCCGTTGACCGGCGTTGACCGCCGTTGACCGGCCGTTGACCGGCGTTGACCGGCGGCGACGGCGGCGACGGTGGAAAATGAGTAGCCCATCTTGAAGATCTCGACGAGAGGAATCCATTGGTGGCTTCAATTTCACATTTGGAGGCCCCAATCGCCGGAAAATGCCCCCGAAAGTCACGGCCACGGCGGCGACGGTGGAGCTCCACCGTGCCGGACTTTTTCTCCGAAATTGATTGAGGGCTTTTGCTCCCCTCTTCACGGCGACCATTTCTGCACCGACGGCGTGCTTCAACTCGGCCGGAATCGGCAGTTTCGACGGCGGCTCCACGGCGGCGTTTCGTCGAACTTTTCGAAGCTCGGGTGGCGCGATTCCGCCGGTGTTGAGGCGATCCATCACATGGGTTTTGTAGTACTCTTCACCACGAATCTTTTGGGACTGGTTTCGTGGCAAATGGTGGCCGGACGGTGAAGATATCGACGATCGAAATTCTCGGCTCCGGCGAGCTTCAGGCGGCGCGTGCGGCTTGCTCCGGCGACTGCTCCGTCGCGTCGACCCACCATCGGACTCAGCTCGGCGAGAGCTTTCCGATGACACCGGCGGTGTCGAAAACGGACACCGTTTCCGATGGTCGGTTACTGTACATATTCGGCTAGAGAGAGAAAGAGAAGGAGGAGAGAGAGTGTGTGTAGATAAATGAGAAAATTCCACTTTTTCCCGCTCTTTATATACTTTCTCACCCAAAATTTCAACATGGGCTATCCTGATTAATTTGGGCGTCCTGAATCCAAATATATCAGTTTTATTTTCATCTGAGGTCATTTTGACCAATTTCTGATACTGTGAATTTTTCGTCAAAAATTACCATTGTGCTCAATTATCAAATTTGAGCGTGTTGATAGGCTATCCTGACTAATTTGGGTGTGCTGAACCCAAATTTATCAGTTTTATGTCAAGATAATATCATCTTGACCTACTTCCTGATACTATGAGTGGCACACACGTGCACACACATAATATCACTATTACTCATTTTTCATCCTTTAACATTGTTAGAACATTTTATTTTAGTTCTAAACAATATTAAATCACTTAATTTCACATTTTAATGCTTAAATTCATTGTGTATTTATTTTCCGAAAAATGTGAATTTTCCCGGTTGTTACAACATTGATATAAAAAGGTGCGGAAATTTTTTTTTTTTTTTTATATACATACTTACACTTACTCACTTTCTCTCTTTCTATCTGACGGATTAAGCATAGCGGGTCCATAACCTTTGACATGACATTCGCAACCCATTCCGCCAATCCCGTATCTCAATAAACTCAAATGGCAGGTTGTTTAACTTTGTGACCTGCACACGAACAAACTGGTGAGCTAAACGCCCAGTAAGTTCAAACATAAAAACAGGAATCATAAAACAGTATATTATACTGTTATATTCTGTCATATAAACATATATACTATCTATAGTATATAACTACTAAAAACATATCGTGCATTAACACAAATAATCACATAATTTGTGATAACTATTAGTATTCTATAAAATTAGAATAACTATAAATATACCAACTGTAATAACAGTGGTATACTCTGATGTAACTCATGCCATCTCTTTAAACTTTACTCTGATGTAATGACAAATAATCACATAAATTGTGATAACTATAAGTATTCTATAAAATTAGAATAACTATAAATATACCAACCGTAGTAACAGTGGTATCCTCTGATGTCACCCATGACATCTCTTTAAACTTTACTCTGATATACTAACATAACATCACATATAGGTTTAGCACAAACATCACATCATGTGGTAGTGCTCATATTATACCCAATTATTTTTTTCTTCATATTTCTCATTCTTTCTTTCATTACATCATTCATTGCTTTTAGTTTATGGGCCTTGCGCCCTGGGCCTCGCGCCCGTCACACTATATGGGCCTCGCGCCCTATATATCATAGGTCTCGCGCCCGTTAAACTGTATGGGCCTCGTGCCCGTTAAACTGTATGGGCCTTGTGCCCGTGGTGCTATATCTTTAATAATTAGCACATGTAATTTATAAACATATATATACAAATGCACATAACATATAAGTTAGCGCAACACATTGCAATCAAACACAACAATTATGTCTTAAGTGT
The DNA here is from genome assembly GCA_035233585.1 of Antiaris toxicaria. NCBI lineage: Eukaryota > Viridiplantae > Streptophyta > Magnoliopsida > Rosales > Moraceae > Antiaris > Antiaris toxicaria. The sequence continues at coordinate 10,290,034 of CP141155.1, forward strand.
TTTATGCTCAGTTTTCCGATTTATTCTGTTCATTTATTATCTTATCTATACTTTAACTCTGTATGGGCCCGTTTTGATCGTACCGAAAAACGCACTGTAGAGGGGCCTGGGAGCTACCCTGGCTCTCCCTCATCTGTGCTATGTCTTCTGCTTTAACAATGAAATAACCTCCCCTCGCGAGAGGCCGGTACGCCAAAACATTAGGTTTTCATTACCCTGTTGTTTAATGTTCAAGTGTACATATGATAACATCTTTATTGTGCAGTCATAAAGACTGTAAACATCACATATTAACACTGTGATTAATCAAACATTAATACTGCACTACGATCATAACGTAGTAACTGGAATCATAAAAATGGAATCCAGTAAGTTTGGAACCTCTCGCCCAAACCTGTAACATAAACAGAACAGTACATCAATTATACTTAATTTATTTATTCTCATTATTTTCATCGTTTCTTTAAAACGATACCTCACACTCTTGGGAGGTTGCCTCATTAATTATAAGGCATGCAAATACTCAATGCAATCATGACAGTTTGAAACGATACCTCACACTCTTGGGAGGTTACCTCATTAATTATAAGGCATACAAATACCCAATGCAGTCATAACAATATAAAGAATCAGATTCTCGTGAATCTGAAACAATTGTAACAATAGTATAAATTACACAGTCATACCATAAACCATACAGTCTAGTACACAACTATACCAATAGTTATGTACCCGTCATCAATCACAAATCAAACAATTATATAGTTTAGGGGAAAATATATTTTTCCACCTAAACATAACCATATCAATTTGTTCGTGCACAGACAATTAAATGTCTGAACTTACCTTAATGCTGCTAACATCAGCTTTCTGTGGTTTCTCGACAGTCCATCATCACTGTCCCGTTAAACTCCTATAACCGAAAAATTAACGGTTATTTAAAATCTTTATTTCATATATAAAACTTTATAAAACGTAAAAATACTACGTTTTATTTCTTAATAGAGAACTTAGGAGCTTAACGTTTTATTTTTAACTTTTCTGTAAACTTTTGGCAAAATTACCATTTTGCCCCAATCAGAACTTTTCTTATTTTTCATGCTTAACTCTTGACTTTGGCCTTTAAAACTTTAATTAAAGTCTTAGGATTATGTTCTAGGCTTTAAGAACTCTTTTTCTAACTTTCTGAAATTTTTGGTCAAAATGACCGTTTTGCCCTTGACGGGTCTTTGAATCTTAACCTTCTCGTTTTAATGCTTAGATTGAATTTTCTAAGCTCATAAATCATCCATTTGACTTTTAAAAACTTGCCGGACCTTTTCCAGGTTAATTTCTATATTTTTCACAATTTTTACTATTCCCGGCCCTCGGGAAATTCTATTCCGACATAAAAGTCGGTTTCTTGCTTTTCTTACATTTCAGGCCTCAAAGGTCGTTTTACAATTCTTAAAACATCCATTTTCCATTTCTTATCTTAAATTCATAAGGGGCTCGGGTTTACCTGCCCGATCACATTTTTAAACCCTTATTTCCAGAAATGCCCTTTACGCCATTTTAAAAATTTCGGCAGCATTTCCTCTTAATGTTTAGGCTCCCGGCATTTAGGAAATGCCTCAAAACCATCTAACCTTGTCTAATCTATCACGTACTATACCAAAGGCCTAATTTTACGTAAAAGTTACACATTTTTTACGTAAAATTTACACATTTTCATACCTTTTTCATATCTGCTATTTCATCCATTTTTCTTTCTTTCTTTTACAATTTCTCATATCAATACATCTAATTAACATACATTCATCTCAATTAACAAATTGAGGAATAAGGATGGTCGAGATTATACCAAAAATGTCGTTCGGTCTCGATCGCACAAACTTTATTCTTTCGTTCTTTGCATCTGGAGTTCCGTTTTGCAAATCCGACTCCGCAGATGCGTCCGGAACATCGAAAATAGGCCAATGGGCCAATCTTCAAAATTTGGTCAACGGTCGCCGTTGACCGGCGGTTGACGGCGGCGACGGTGGCAAGTGAGTAGCCCATCTTGAAGAGCTCGACGAGAGGAATCCATTGGTGACCTCAATTTCATGTTTGGAGGCCCCTATCGTCGGAAAATCCCCCTGAAAGCCACGGTCACGGCGACGACGGTGGAACTCCGCCGTGCCGGACTTTTTCTCCGAAATTGGTTGAGGGCTTTTGCTCCCCACAACCCCACGACCATTTCTGCACCGATGGCTCTCTTCAATTTGGCCGGAATCGACGAAAATCGACGGTGGATCCCACGGCAGCGACGGCGGATTTCTCGAAGCTCGATCGGCACGATACGGCGGTTGTTGCCGTGAACCACCACATGGGTTTTGTAGTACTCTTCACCACGAACCTTTTGGGATCGGTTTCGTGGCAAACGGTGGCCGGACGGCGGAGATACGGCCGTTTGAATTTCACGGCTCCGGCGAGCTTCGGGCGGCGCGTACGGCTTGCTCCGGCGACTGCTCCGTCGCGTCGACCCACCATTGGACTTAGCTCGGCGAGAGCTTTCCAACGGTGCCAGCGGTGTCGTGAACGGAGGTCGTATGTGAAATTTGGTCACTGTTCACATTTGAGAGAATTTTGGGGTTGAATTTCGGATTTTTCGAATTTTATGAGGGATTTTTGAATTTAACCCCCAAGATTTCCTATTTATACTCTTCTCTCCAAAATTTTTAACTTGGGCTATCCTGACTAATTTGGACGTGCTGAATCCAAATTTATCAGTTTTATCTTAATCCGAGGTCATCTCGACCAGTTTCCGGTATTGTGTATTTTTCGCATTCCCGATCGAAATTTTTGTTTTGTGCTCAATTGACTAATTTGAGCATCCTGATTCCAAATATGTCAGTTTCAAGTCGAGAAAATGTCGTCTTGACCTTTTTCTCGATACTGTACATACGATATACACATTTCCCGAAAATAGTAAAATTTTTCCGGCTGTTACATACTATGTATATCGAAGGTTTAAAAAAAAAAATATTTCCGCAATCCATTATGTTATATTTTGAAAAAGAAGAATTAAGGTAACAGCAGAGTTTTTTTTTTTAGTGACGTCTCCCGCGCGAGGCGGGGGGTGTTACAGTGTAAGCATGATAATGTAATACACCTGATTCATTAAATAATTTCTCAGATCAAACGGGGCTTCCGTCAGTCAACTTTTCTTTTTAAAATTTTTATTTTTAAAAAATTTACATTCTTCGTATTTGACCCCCACTAAAATTTGATTATCCTATATAAATCTCCTAAAAGTTTTATCCTTTAGCATACCCTACCACCAAAATAATAGGCTTACTCGGTACCACCAATATTTAACTTTCCATTTTAGGATGTATGGTAAATATAAAAAACCCACAGTGATTACTAATTAAAATTAATGTTTTTATCTTTGTTTTTGCGGCAAATTAAATATACTTTGAATAAAATATTCGAGAAAATTTTTTTTTCACTTATTCATTTCCACGGGCATATATTACACGATATATACACACATATACATGTGTATGCAATCTTGAAATGCAGAGCAAGAGCATGCTCAATAAACAGAAGACCTAGAAACCAAATCCGAGAAGATATGTATCGACAAGAAAGGTGGGGTGGGGGAGGCCTAAATAAATAAAATTAAAAAAAAAAAAAAGTAAAGTACGTAGGCCAAAAAAAAATATAGAACGTAACATTTTCATGCAGATGCACATATAAAGAGAATTAAGAAACCATACCAATTAAAGACGTGAAAACTATCAAGCCAAGAAACAAAATTGAAGATTGAGTTTAAAACTACAAACCTCTAAGTTGTTCAGGAGTATAATTGTAAAGATCAAGTTCCTGAAATCTGTTCGTGGGATCATAAATGGGACTATTCGTAGCTTTGTTCTTCAAATAGCAAACGACCAACTCTTCTTCCTTTGGAAGAAACCTGAAGCCTACTGGAAATTTTGGATTATTCATTGTAAAGTGTAATCAAGTTAGTTCCTTTGAAAAGGGTCTTTCAATAAATTATGAGAGGAATTATTATTGAGACTCTTATTTATAATCTGGCTTTACTGGTTATCGAGACTCTTATTTATAATCTAACTTGCTCGTTTCCTAGTAGGATTCATGGTTTCCTTTACCCATTATACAGAAACAAATATTGAAAATTATCTATTACGGTTTTTAAAAAATGAGCCTAATAGTCATTTGTAAAAGAAACAAATCTTTAATATTATCTACTACATTTTTAATTTAAAAAAAAAAAGAGAAAAAGCTACTTGTTATGAACTACCCTTTTATTAGTCCATATTTACAATGCTGAGAGGGCACATGCATCCCTCAAAATTTTCAAAAGAATACATGAAATTATTTTCGTAGAAAAAGAATACATATAAGGGTATATATTGACTATTTTTAGAGTTGTATTAGTATTAGTAGTAGGTTTTCTTTTTTCAATTTTTTGCTTGTAATTTGTTGAATATGTTTCGTACTAGGAAATCTCAATCACAACATATCTATATTACCATATTACTATTATCTATAAATACCACTATTAAGTTCTCAGTTTTATTCATAATCATAATTTCTTTATTTTCTTCGTCAATTGCTTTAATGGATATCTCTTCTGCGAACCCTTTTCCAGTAGGCCTCAGATTTCAACCAAGTGAAGAAGAATTGGTCCTTTATTATCTCAAATACAAAGCCTTGAATTTGGATTTTTACGATCCCACCCAAAGATTCCGAGAACTTGAGCTTTACAATTATACTCCTCAACAACTCAGAGGTTTGTCATTAGAGAAACTTAATCTTTCTTTCTCTATCTTCTACGGTTTGATGGTTTCCACGTATTTTTGGTTTGAATTCTTTCTCTTTATATGTTAATCTGCATGATAATAACGCTATATCATATAAAACGCGCCACAAGATTATCGGTGCTCTTCTTTGCCTTCATATATATATATATGTATACATGTATGTATATGCGTACATATGTATATTTTTTGGATGTATTCGAAGTGATTTTTCTCTGGCTACTGCATTTCGATGATCATGATCTAGATTTTGTTCAATTATTTGTGATGATTACTAGGGCTTGCAATTCGTGCCATTATGTTATATTATGTTTCTTAATTAACACTATTACACTAAACTTAAACTTCGATCGACCCATTTAATATTTATGTTAAAATCTCAAACACAAATCTAATCGACTTATTAATCATATCAGTCCGAATTAACATGTTTAATTTAAATATAAATAAAATAATAACTTATTTAATATGATTATAATATTTTAATATATTTATTAATCAACATATCTTTTTTTTTTAATAAAAAACAAGTGAAATTTATTTATAAAATTTTAAAATTCATATTATTTGTACTTTATTAACTATTAAAAGTCTTGTTTTATATCATACACCATTAAGTAAAAAATAATATATAGTGATAATTGTGTTAATTCGTGTCAATCCATGTTAGGAAGTAAAACTAAACTTGACCTATTTACTAATCGTGTTAACCCGTTTTTGACCCAAATCCATTTATAGAAACCCAAATCGTTAATTTTTTGTCATGTTTGTATCAACCTCTTATGTCGTGACCCAAATTATTAAACCCGATGATTACTTTCTCTTAAATTTTGCGTCTTTCATGATCTATCGTTTTCTATTTCCATGTACTTCTTGTTTGATTTCTCTTTTTGTTACCTTACTCAGTACTATTCTCAATCACTATATGTGTATATTACGTATATGTGTGAGCATGTACACGTGTGTGTGTTTATGTATTATCCAAAGTGATTAGCATTGAATATAAATATTATTAGGAGTCTTCTTTGGCTTCTACCTTCTCTAATTTTTTGATCATCTAGATCTTTTTTTTTTCCTCAATTAATCATCTAGATTTTTGTTCTTGTATTTATATAGCTCTTCGTTTTCTTTTCTTTTTTTTTTTTTTGGTTTGGTTATCCTTCTTCTAGACTAGCCGATCTTCTTATATGTAGAGTTTCTTGTTTTTATTTTTTATTTTTTTTTAGTTTTAATTTTTATCTCAAACTCATGTTTGATTAAAAGCACAAACTAACGTATATTATTCAATGTTGCATAAATATACGGAACGCAAAAGGAACGCGAAATGTATTTCTTCGTCAAGAAAGTTCTCAAGTATTCAACAGGAAAACGTCTTCAACGTAGAACTGCCGGTAATGGACATTGGAGGGCTAGTACTAAAGAGATAGACATAGAATTCGATGGCCACATCGTCGGACATAGGAGGAACTTAGTCTATCACAAAGGCGAAGGCCACGGAGAAAAGACCAACTGGCTCATGTGCTAATATAGATTGCCTAATGACATGATACAGGTACGTATACAAATCATGTAATACATATTTAAGAATAAAGTTTGATATTCACCAATATATATATATGATCTCTTGCGGAAAGATTACCGGGAAGCTTGTGTGGAAAAAACATCATCTGGATCACCTCTTGGCGGGGTCTTTGTGCTACTTGTTCAATGCAAAAAGGACAAATAAAATAAATTAAATTAAAAAAAATAAAATAACACAACGTATTTGTTCTGTTTGAGCATGCACTTCTTTCTTTCTTTATTATTATTTTTTAAGTGTTTCATTATGTTTTCCCAAATGTTTTTACTGAGAAAGAGCAAACAAGGCATGTTAATAACCTGAGAAAAGACAAATTCCTAAGAATACAAATAACGTTAAGCACATTATTTACATGAAACTCTTATAACCAACTTCCTGATCTCTGTCTTGGATTCCATAAAAAATAAAACAGATGGTTAAGAATCAAAGACTAGAGCAAATTAGATAGATTGGATTGGAAAAACTATAAAACAAATTCCCCACCAAAGAAAATGTTGCCTACACACTTAGGCTAAGAATCTTAAGCTTATTCCAAAAGAAAATCTATCCAACCCCCTCAACTAGCATTCCATAGTCACATCCCAATAAGTAATTGTTTCATCAGAATCTAGCTGCTCGATGAGACTGCCAGAGTTAACCATTGCCGCAGATTGCTCCACGGTCCACTGTAGAGTTGAGGAAGAATACGACGAGCATTCTGGTTGCCTGCTAACGATAGCACTGGCGGAAGCTGACTCTTCACCAACATGGCCGCTAGAGCTTAGTGTAGCTGTAGGCTCCAATATTACACCATGTTTAGTCTTAATTTTCTTCTTTTCATTTAGGTAGACCTTGCAAAGTAGCCAATCACCCAACTGCAGTGGTAAAAAAAATAAATAAATAAAAGTCAATCACAATAAATAAAAGGGCTTGTAATGTTAAAAGAGCTTCTGTTGTATTAGCTGGTTTGAGTTGAAATACTTGAGTTAAATTGTTTGATTTTTTAAAAGCTAGTTAAATTTTTATCGACTTTTAAGGAAAAATAAATAAAAAGACAAAAATGAGTTGAAATATGTCTAACACTATTAGTATACGTACCTGCATCATGTCATCTGGTAATCTGTATTCGTACATGAGCCAGTTAGTCTTTTCTCCATGACCTTCGCCTCTGTGGTAGACTAAGCTCCTCCTATGTCCAACAATGCGATCGTCAAATTTTATGGCTATCTCTTTAGTAGAAGCCCTCCAAAATCCATTACCAACCGTTCTACGTTGAAGACGTTTTCCTGTTTGATACTTGAGCACTTTTTTCACGAAGATATACATTTCATTTTCTTGTTGCACTCCATATATTTCTGCATTATCATTATTTAATGATGTTCGTTGCTTCTTACAATTAAGTTTGGCCGGCAAATAAATAAGAAACGTTATGCTATGTTTGGTAGGACTAAAAAAGGGGGAGGAAGGACATGGGAATAGGGATAATTGGAATCACTTAGGGTCAAACAAGAAATTATTCAATCGATTGGGTGTATCATTTCATCATGCTTACATAGTATATCTGTTGAATAAATGATTGATATTTAAATGATTCATTAATGTCAATTGTGTTTTAATTTTCTCATCACTATTTTCTTTCCTAGTAAATTTCAACTTATTTGAGTGATTAAGATAGTTGATACAAATCACCTAAATGTCAATCTTTCACTGAACGGTTAAAACATGTAAGTATGATAATATACTACAACTGATCCATTGAATAATTTCTCGGATTAAACAGGGGCTTCCATCACAGTCAACTTTTCTTTTAAAAATTTTTATTTTTAAAAAATTTACATTTTTCGTATTTGACCCCCACAAAAAATTGATTATCCTATATAAATCGCCTAACAGTTTTATCCTTTAGCATGCCCTACCAACAAAATAATAGGCTTACTCGGTACCACCAATATTTAATTTTCCATTTTAGGAAATATAGTAAATATTAAAAACCCACAGTGATTACTAATTAAAATTAATGTTTTTATCTTTGTTTTTGCAGCAAATTAAATATACGTTGAATAAAATATTCGAGAAAAAAAAAAATTTTCCCTTATTCATTTACACGGGCATATATTACACGATATATACACACACATACATGTGTATGCAATCTTGAAAAGCAGAGCAAGAGCATGCTCAATAAACACAAGACCTAGAAACCAAATCCGAGAAGATATGTATCGACAAGAAAGGTGGGGTGGGGGAGACCTAAATAAATAAAATTAAAAAAAAAAGTAACGTACGTAGGCCCAAAAAAAAATGTAGAACTTAACAATTTCATGCAGATGAATATATAAAGAGAATTAAGAAACCATACCAATTAAAGACGTGAAAACTATCAAGCCAAGAAACAAAATTGAAGATTGAGTTTAAAACTACAAACCTCTAAGTTGTTCAGGAGTATAATTGTAAAGATCAAGTTCTTGAAATCTGTTCGTGGGATCATAAATGGGACTATTCGTAGCTTTGTTCTTCAAATAGCAAACGACCAACTCTTCTTCCTTTGGAAGAAACCTGAAGCCTACTGGAAATTTTGGATTATTCATTGTAAATTGTAATCAAGTTAGTTCCTTTTTCAAAGTCTTTCAATAAATTATGAGAGGAATTATATTTATTGAGACTCTTATTTATAATCTGGCTTTGCTGGTTATTGAGACTCTTATTTATAATCTAGCTTTGCTCGTTTCCTAATAGGATTCATGGTTTCCTTTACCCATTATGGCAGAAACAAATATTGAAAATTATCTATTACGGTTTTTAAAAAATGAGCCTAATAGTCATTTGTAAAAGAAACAAATCTTTAATATTATCTACTACATTTTTAATTTAAAAAGAGAAAAAGAGAAAAAAGCTATTTGTTATGAACTACCCTTTTATTAGTTTATAATTACAAGGCTGAGAGGGCACATGCATCCCTCTATATTTTTCAAAAGAATACATGAAATTATTTTCGTAGAAAAAGAATACATGTAAGGGTATATATTGACTATTTTTAGAGTTGTATTAGTATTAGTAGTAGGTTTTCTTTTTTTAACTTTCTGCTTGTAATTTGTTGAATATGTTTCGGATTAGGAAATCTCAATCACAACATATCTATACTACCATATTATTATTATCTATAAATACCACTTATAAGTTCTCAGTTTTATTCATTATCATAATTTCTTTATTTTCTTCGTCAATTGCTTCAATGGAGATCTCTTCTGCGAACCCTTTTCCAGTAGGCTTCAGATTTCAACCAAGTGAAGAAGAATTGGTCCTTTATTATCTCAAATACAAAGCCTTGAATTTGGATTTTTACGATCCCACCCAAAGATTTCGAGAACTTGAGCTTTACAATTATACTCCTCAACAACTCAGAGGTTTGTCATTTGAGAAACTTAGTCTTTCTTTCTCTATCTTCTACGGTTTGATGGTTTCCACGTATTTTTGGTTTGAATTCTTTCTCTTTATATGTTAATCTGCATGATAATAACGCTATATCATATAAAACGTGCCACAAGATTATCGGTGCTCTTCTTGGCCTCCATATATATATATATATGTATACATGTATGTATATGCGTACATATGTATATTTTTTGGATGTATTCAAAGTGATTTTTCTCTGGCTACTACATTTCGATGATCATGATCTAGATTTTGTTCAATTATTACTAGGGCTTGCAATTAATGCCATTATGTCATGTTATGTTTATTAATTGATACTATTATACTAAATCTAAACCTCGATCGGCCCATTTAATATTCATATCAAAATCTCAAACTCAAACCTAATTTATTTATTAATCGGGTCAACCCGAATTAATATGTTTAAGTTTAATATAAATAAAATAATAATTTATTTAATATGATTGTAATATTTTGATACATTTATTAATCAACATATATATTTTTTTATATAAAAAACAAGTGAAATTTACTTATAAAATTTTAAAATTCATATTATTTATATTTTATTAACTATTAAAAGTCTTGTTTTATATCATATACTATTAAGTAAAAAATAATATATATTGATAATTATGTTAATTCGTATCAATCCATGTTAGGAAGTAAACCCTAACTTAACCTATATACTAATCGTGTTAATCCGTTTTTGACTCAAATCTATTTATAGAAAACCCAAACCATTAGGGGGCGTTTGTTTTTGGTCTTGAAAATAATTTTTCATTTTCAAAAACACAGAAAATGAAAACGGTTTCAAAATAGTGTTTGTTTATTTAACGTTTTCAAAACCATTTCGAAAACACCGTTTTCAACTATGTTGTTTTTTTGGGTTTTTTGAAAACGAAAAAAAGTTGTTTTCACTTTTTGTTTTCATTTTCAAAAAATATTGTGTTTTTTAAGTTTTTTGAAAATGAAATGGGTTTTGAAAAAATATAACCAAACAAAGTTTCATTTTTATGTTTTTTAAAATATACACTCAGAAAACATAACCAAATACAGTTTCAGAAATAATCGTAACACAGTTTTCAAAACATTCTCATTTTCAATTTTTTTGAAAACAGAAAACATTTCAAAAACAATACCAAACGCCACCTTAATTTTTTGTTATGTTCATATTAATCTATTGAGTTGTGACCCAAATTACCAACCCTGATGATTACTTTCTCTTAATTTTTGCTTCTTTCATGGTCTATCTTTTTCTGTTTCCATGTACTTCTTGTTTGATTTCTCTTTTTGTTACCTTACTCAATACTATTCTCAATCACTATATGTGTATATTATGTATATGTGTGAACGTGTACACGTGTGTGTGTTTATGTATTATCCAAAGTCATTACCATTGAATATAAATATTATTAGGAGTCTTCGTTGGCTTCTACCTTCTCTAATTTGTTGAGATTTTTGTTCTTGTATTAACATAGCTCTTCGTTTTCTTTTTTTTTTTTTTTTTTTGGTTTGGTTATCCTTCTTCAAGGCTAGCCGATTATGTAGAGTTTCTTGTTTTTATTTTTTTTTTTTAGTTTTAATTTTTTTGTCAAACTCATGTCTGATTAAAAGCACAAACTAACGTATATCATTCAATGTTGCAGAAATATACGGAACGCAAAAGGAACGCGAAATGTATTTCTTCGTCAAGAAAGTTCTCAAGTATTCAACCGGAAAACGTCTTCAACGTAGAACTGCTGGTAATGGACATTGGAGAGCTAGTACTAAAGAGATAGACCTAGAATTCGACGGCCACATCGTCGGACATAGGAGGAACTTAGTCTATCACAAAGGCGAAGGCCGCGGAGAAAAGACCAACTGGCTCATGTGCGAATACAGATTGCCTGATGACATGATACAGGTACGTATACAAATCATGTAACACATATTTAGGAATAAAGTTTGATATTCACCAATATACATATATACATGTGTGTGTGTATTTTTACATTGTGGCCTTATGATTATTTTCTAGTATTTAACTTTTTGTTTGCCACTGCAGTTGGGAGAATGGCTACTTTGCAAGGTCTACCTAAATGAAAAGGAGCAACTTGAGTCTCATGTTAACTTGGTGTTAGAGCCTCCGGTGTCTAAACCTAACCCGAGCAGCAACATTGTGGAACCAACTTCCACGGTCAGCAGGCCGCCGGAGCCATCATCTTCCTTTTCGGTAGCTTCTAACACCGAGCAATTTACAGACGTCCATCGGCCAAACTCGGAGAAAATTGTTATTCAGTATGACGACGCATTAACTACGGATATGCTATTTGAGCAGGCTGAATATATTTCTCCACATTAGGGTTTTGCTCAATTAAACAAAAGATGCCTTTATGTTGTTTCATCTAAGAGTCACTTTTTAAGTTTGCATATTCGTAGTTTAGATTTTGTTAAACACCAGCCATGTATTTACCAGAGAGTTAATGTATGGTAACCCACAATTGATCCTACATACCCTTTCTTGCTCTTTTTTTACCCTAAAATTTCTACTTTCACCGATTCCATAAAGATTTATTTTTAGGGAATGCAGATTATAGACTTTATCATATTGATATACTAGCCATCCAAGAGTAATAAGGTTGTCCTTTCTTTAGGCAACAAATTTAATTTACTTATTTATAGGTGTAGTATGCATTTGGTGCATGAATTTAAATTGAGTTTTTTAGGCTGCATTTGAACTGTATTATTTGCGGTTGATACATATGTTTGAATAGTTGAATAGTTGAAGTTATAAAGTATAGAAACCTGAAATTATGTGTTCGAAATTATGAGTTTCAATACTGTTCATGTAATTGATACTCTAAATATTGAATAAACTGAAAAAAAAAAAATTGCATTTGGGTTGAATTGTGGAACCAATTGTCTACCTGGTATCAACAACCTTCAAAAAAAAAAACAAAACGTTATTTCCCAGTTTGATAAAACAGAGTTCCTTGTCACTACAGAGTTTCCAAATTAATTATTTTGGAATTTGGAAGAACAAAGCATTTGTACTTCGTTACTGAATGATTCCCCAAATAGAAATTTAGTATTCAATTAATCATTATATTGGCATAGTCTATTAAGAAAGTTTGGCAATATAATGTTCTTTGACAATCTCTTGAGAAATATAGCTAAATACATGCACAATTATAGAAATTATCCTAACATCATTCTCCAAAAATTGCTTATATTCAAAATAAAAAATCATTTCTAAAATGTTGATTCCAAATAGGCAATTTTTGGTTTTAGCGAGAAAATATTTGGATGCAGCATACCTATGTTTCTTTTTTCCTTTTTTTTTTTTTTAGTTTTTTTTTCAAGGATGAGAATGAACTCGGTCCACTGATAATTTCTCCTATTGTTTTGGTGCTAGGATGTAACTTTAGGACGTACAAGTTGGACCATTAAGCATGTTCTGAGACTATCCACGCAACAAATAAAAGTTATGTTGCTACTTTGTAAAAGGGAGTTAAGTGCAATAAATTCTAACAAAGGATATTAAGTGGAACTAATTCAATTATGAGGGAAAAAATGGGACTAATTAAAAATTCGTGAGTAAAGTAAAAGTTTATAAAGTTCATGAGAAAAACAAGAAAGACTATAGAGTTTAAGAAGTATGAATAAGAATAATCTATAATTAAAAAAAAAGGATTGGAAATGAAATCGTGACTCTTTATGTAGCTTCAAGACAAACGAATATAATAGAAAGGCCATAATTTTTTTTTAATGAGATGCTATTAAAAATTTTTGAGGTAATATTTCCTTAAATAGAGATGTTGTTACAAATCTCAAATATTTAAATTTTTTAAAGTTTTAAAGGTAGTATATCTTTAAGAGGGGAGTACACTTGTAATTTTTCTTGTAAAATTAGAACATAATGGCATATTTTAATTGTTGTGTGAGGATAAAGTTATTACTCTGTAGTAAAGTAGGGATGTAATTGAAAGTTTTAAAAACTTCCAAGACAAAAATCTAATGGTTCATTTGGATGGGTTTTGGAGATGTGCTTTACTTTTGGAAATAAGATGTAGTTTTGAAGATGTCTATTTGGAGGAAAAAACTATTTAGAGCTAAAAAGTATAAAATTTTAAAATATATTTTAAAAAAATTAATACAAATCTCATTTCGTTCCGTTTGAAATTTTATATAATTTTTTAAAGACCTTACATGTTTAGAAATGTGAACATTAAAAAATAGTTTGGAGTAAAATAAAAAATAAAAAAAAAATTTGAAAACCAGATGTTAGTTATTCGCAAGCTTTAGCCCTGGGTTGGTGTATGGGTTTGAATTGAAAATTTTGATTTGAGTAGAACTGAGTTAAAATATGCATTTGGTCAAGTATTTGAGTTATTAGAGTTAAAAAGTATAAAATTTTGAAATATAGTTTAAAAAAAATCAATATGGAGCTTAATTCACTTGTTTCAAAATTCTATGTATTTTAAAAATATAAATATATATCATTTGAACTTGTATATATAAAGTTATGTACTTTTAAAGTTTAAATTACAAAGTTATAATAATATTTAATAAAGCTAAGGTTGACTTTCTAGGAAAACAAAAAACAAAAACAAAAAAATAAATTAAAAAAAGGGGATAAATTTCATTATTACTCCTTGAACTTTGATACTCTTACAACTTTGCTCTTTGAACTCTGAAAATTGATAAAGGTGCTCCCTGAACTATGAAATGTTATTATCTTTACTCTTTTCGTCTGTTAAATAAATGGAATACTCCATTGAACTTTAAGATTCTTATAACTTTGCTCCCAAACTTTGAAAACTAGTGTTTATATCCCTCAAATTTTAAACTAATAGTATAAACGCATTTTTTAATATTTTGATCATATAGGATTTTTTTTTTTTTTTTTTGCTATATAAACTTTAGTACATTTGAAAATTAACTCTCAAAGTTTAAAAATACTTAGTGTATTCATAAAATTTGGTTTTAAAATTAAAGTCATTATAAGAAAAAATAAATAAAAGGAACTTGTAGATTTATATCACTCAAACTTCAATCTGTTAGCTAAAAATTATCTATTGTTTCATATTTTGACTATTAAGACTTGAAAAAACTTTGTTTTTGTTCTCTAAATTTGTAACTTTATTCCAAAATATTGAGAAACTAGTACTTATACCTATCGAGTTTTATACTATTAATATAAAATCACTTATATTTTGTAAATTTAAAACTAATATGGCACTAGTATAATAAAAATTTAATTTAAATTAAATTCTTCATAATTACAAAATTAACTTTAAAAATCTATCAAGGGATCTAAATGTACAATTTTTTTTTTTTTTTGCAATGGCTTTACTTTTGAAAATAAATCGTATGAACGCATTAATTATTTTTTGGATTTGAGAAAGTTGAAGTGGTAAAAACTAAGTTTTTATAAGTTTTATATGGTCAAAAAATGGATAAATGTGTATTTTTGCAAACGATTTAAGGTTTGAAGGGCATTTTAGCTATCAATTAAAATTTGATGGGTTATAAACACTAGTTTTTAAGGTTCAGAATGGCAAAGTTATAAGAATATTAAAATTTAGGAAAATATTCCATCTATTTAACTAACAAAAAAAGTAAAATGATAACATTTGATAATTCAGATAGCAATTATATAAGTTTACAAAGTTCATGAAGCAAAATTATAAGTGTAACAAAGTTTAAAGAGTAAAAATAAAATTTTAAAAAAAATAATTGTATTTAAATGCAATTAGCCCACCAAACCAATGCAAAACCATGATCAAACCTTTTAATAAAATGGAGATGAAAGAATAGATTTCAAAGAATTTGTCAAAACAATGGAAGATAGTTCCGCTAAAACATCCCCAAAATAGTAATAATTTGGATTTGGCTTTGGTCAATCCTGTATTTTATGTAAAAAAGACTTGTCACTGTTACCCATCTATAATGCCTTCTAAATTCGGGAAATTTTTTCCCCCAACTATTTTATGTCAACAGTATTATGTTTTGCAAAGGAGCATTCCTATTCATCCTAACCTAGGATGAGTTAGGATTGGGTGGGTATAGGTCCACTCAGTGTGAACGCAGTGATCTTTTGCGAAAAGATTACCAGGAAGCTTGTATGGAAAAAACATCATCTGGATCACCTCTTGGCAGGGTCTTTGTGCTACTTGTTCAATGCAAAAAGGACAAATAAAATATATTATATTATATTAAAATAACACTGTATTTTTTTTGTTTGTGTTTACATTTCTTTCTTTCTTTCTTTCTTTCTTTCTTCTATGTGTTTCATAATGTTTTCCCAAATGTTATTTACTGAAAAAGAGCATTCAACACATGTTAATAACTTGAAAAAAGACAAATTCTTAAGAAGACTTATAACGTTAAGCACATAATTCACATAAAATTCTTACAACCAACTTCCTGATCGCTGTCTTGGATTCCATTAAAAATAAAACAGATGATTAAGAATCAAAGACTAGAGCAAATTAGATAGATTGGATTGAAAAACTATAAAGCAAATTCTCCATCAAAGAAAATGTTGCCCACACACTTATGCTAAAAAATCTTAAGCTTATTCCAAAAGAAAATCTATCCAAACCCCTCAACTAGCATTCCATAGTCACATCCCAATAAGTAACTGTTTCGTCAGAATCTAGCTGCTCAATGAGACTGCCGGAGTTTACCATAGCCACAGATTGCTCGGCGGTCCACTGTGGAGTTGAGGAAGAATACGACGAGCATTCTAGTTGCCCGCTAACGATAGCACTGGCGGAAACTGATTCTTCACCAACATGGCCGCTAGAGCTTAGTGTAGCTGTAGGCTCCAGTATTAAGCCATCTTTAGTCTTAATTTTCTTCTTTTCATTTAGGTAGACCTTGCAAAGTAGCCAATCACCCAACTGCAGTGGCAAAAAAAAATAAAAATAAAAGTTAGTCACCATAAATAAAAGGGCTTGTAATGTTAAAAGAGCTTCTATTGGATTGGCTGGTTTGAATTGAAATACTTGAGTTATAGTTGTTTGATTTTTCAAAAACTAGTTAAATTTTTGTCAACTTTTAAGGAAAAAAAATAAAAGACAAAAATGAGTTGAAATATGTCTAACACTGTTCGTATACGTACCTGCATCATGTCATCTGGTAATCTGTATTCGTACATGAGCCAATTAGTCTTTTCTCCACGGCCTTCACCTCAATGGTAGACTAAGCTCCTCCTATGTCCAACAATGAGATCGTCAAATTTTATGGCTATCTCTTTAGTAGAAGCCCTCCAAAATCCATTACCAACCGTTCTACATTGAAGACGGTTTCCTGTTTGATACTTGAGCACTTTTTTCATGAAGATATACATTTCATTTTCTTATTGCACTCCATATATTTCTGCATTATCATTATTTAATGATGTTAGTTTCTTCTTTCAATTAAGTCTAGTTGGCAAATAAATAAGAAAATTTATGCTATGTTTGGTAGGATTAAAAAAGGGGGAGGAAGGACATGGGAATAGGGATAATTGGAATCACTTAGGGTTGAACAAGAAATTATTCAATCGATTAGGTGCATCACCTCTTCGTGTTTATGTGGTACACCCGTTTAATAAATGATTGATGTTTAGATGATTTAATAATGTCGATTGTGTTTTAAATTTCTTATAACTATTTTCTTTCTTAATAAATTTCAACTTATTTGGGTGATTAAGATAGTTAATACAAATAACTTAAATATCAATCATTCACTGAACGGCTATACCATATAAGCATAATAATGTAGTACACCTTATTTATTGAATAATTTCTTGGATCAAACGGGGGCTTCCATCATAGTCAACTTTTCTTTTTAAAATTTTTATTTTTAAAAAATTTACATTTTTCATATTTGACCCCCACTAAAAATTGATTATCCTATATAAATCTCCTAAAAGTTTTATCCTTTAGCATACCCTACCACCAAAATAATAGGCTTACTCGGTACCACCAATATTTAACTTTCCATTTTAGGATATATAGTAAATATAAAAAACCCACGGTGATTACTAATTAAAATTAATGTTTTTATCTTTGTTTTTGCAGCAAATTAAACATACGTTGAATAAAATATTAGAGAAAATTTTTTTTTCACTTATTCATTTACACGGGCATATATTACACGACATAGACGCACATATACATGTGTATGCAATCCTGAAAAGCAGAGCAAGAGCATGCTCAATAGACAGAAGACCTAGAAACCAAATCCGAGAAGATATGTATCGACAAGAAAGGTGGGGTGGGGGAGACCTAAATAAATAAAATTTAAAAAAAAAAAGTAACGTACGTAGGCCAAAAAAAATGTAGAACGTAACATTTTCATGCAGATGAACACATAAAGAGAATTAAGAAACCATACCAATTAAAGACGTGAAAACTATCAAGCCAAGAAACAAAATTGAAGATTGAGTTTAAAACTACAAACCTCTAAGTTGTTCAGGAGTATAATTGTAAAGATCAAGTTCTTGAATCTGTTCGTGCGATCATAAATGGGACTATTCGTAGCTTTGTTCTTCAAATAGAAAACGACCAACTCTTCTTCCTTTGGAAGAAACCTGAAGCCTACTGGAAATTTTGGATTATTCATTGTAAATTTTAATCAAGTTAGTTTCTTTGAAAAGGGTCTTTCGATAAATTATGAGAGGAATTATTATTGAGACTCTTATTTATAATCTGGCTTTGCTGGTTATTGAGACTCTTATTTATAATCTAGCTTTGGTCGTTTCCTAATAGGATTCATGGTTTCCTTTACCCATTATGACAGAAACAAATATTGAAAATTATCTATTACGGTTTTTAAAAAATGAGCCTAATAGTCATTTGTAAAAGAAAAAAATCTTTAATATTATCTACTACATTTTTAATTTAAAAAGAGAAAAAGAGAAAAAGCTATTTGTTATGAACTACCCTTTTATTAGTTTATAATTACAAGGCTGAGAGGGCACATGCATGCCTCTATATTTTTCAAAAGAATACATGAAATTATTTTCGTAGAAAAAGAATACATATAAGGGTATATATTGACTATTTTTAGAGTTGTATTAGTATTAGTAGTAGGTTTTCTTTTTCTAACTTTCTGCTTGTAATTTGTTGAATATGTTTCGGATTAGGAAATCTCAATCACAACATATCTATACTACCATCTTACTATTATCTATAAATACCACTTATAAGTCTCAGTTTTATTCATTATCATAATTTCTTTATTTTCTTCGTCAATTGCTTCAATGGAGATCTCTTCTGCGAACCCTTTTCCAGTAGGCTTCAGATTTCAACCAAGTGAAGAAGAATTGGTCCTTTATTATCTCAAATACAAAGCCATGAATTTGGATTTTTACGATCCCACCCAAAGATTCCGAGAACTTGAGCTTTACAATTATACTCCTCAACAACTCAGAGGTTTGTCATTAGAGAAACTTAATCTTTCTTTCTCTATCTTTTACGGTTTGATAGTTTCCACGTATTTTTGGTTTGAATTCTTTCTCTTTATATGTTAATCTGCATGATAATAACGCTATATCATATAAAACGCGCCACAAGATTATCGGTGCTCTTCTTTGCCTTCATATATATATATATGTATACATGTATGTATATGCGTACATATGTATATTTTTTGGATGTATTCGAAGTGATTTTTCTCTGGCTACTGCATTTCGATGATCATGATCTAGATTTTGTTTAATTATTACGAGGGCTTGCAATTTGTGCCATTATGTCATGTTATGTTTATTAATTGATATTATTATACTAAATCTAAACCTCGATTGGCCCATTTAATATTCATGTCAAAATCTCAAACTCAAACCTAATTTATTTATTAATCGTGTCAACCCGAATTAACATGTGTAATTTAAATATAAATAAAATAATGACTTATTCAATATGATTGTAATATTTCGATATATTTATTAACCAATATATCCTTTTTTTTATAAAAGACAAGTAAAATTTACTTATATAATTTTAAAATTTATATTATCTGTACTTTATTAACTATTAAAAGTCTTGTTTTATATCATATACTATTAAGTAAAAAATAATATATATTGATAATTGTGTTAATTTGTATCAATCCATGTTAGGAAGTAAATTCAGACTTGACCTATTTACTAATCGTGTTAACCCGTTTTTTACCCAAATCCATTTATAAAAAAACCCAAACCGTTAATTTTTTGTCATGTTTGTATCAACTTATTGTATCGTGATCTAAATTACCAGCACTGATGATTACTTTCTCTTAATTTTTGCGTCTTTCATAGTTTATCTTTTTCTGTTTCCATGTACTTCTTGTTTGATTTCTCTTTTTGTTACCTTACTCAATACTATTCTAAATCACTATATGTGTATATTATGTATATGTGTGAGCGTGTACACGTGTGTGTGTTTATTTATTATCCAAAGTGATTACCATTGAATATAAATATTATTAGGAGTCTTCTTTGGCCTCTACCTTCTCTAATTTGTTGATCATCTAGATCTTTTTTTTTTTCCCTCAATTAATCGTCTAGATTTTTGTTTTTGTATTTATATAGCTCTTCGTTTTCTTTTTTTTTTTTGGTTTGGTTATCCTTCTTCTAGACTAGCCGATCTTCTTATATGTAGAGTTTCTTATTTTTATTTTATTTTTAGTTTTAATGTTTATGTCAAACTCATGTTTGATTAAAAGCACAAACTAACGTATATCATTCAATGTTGCAGAAATATACGGAATGCAAAAGGAACGCGAAATGTATTTCTTCATCAAGAAAGTTCTCAAGTATTCAACAGGAAAACGTCTTCAACGTAGAACTGCTGGTAACGGACATTGGAGGGCTAGTACTAAAGAGATAGACATAGAATTCGACGGTCACATTGTCGGACATAGGAGGAACTTAGTCTATCACAAAGGCGAAGGCCGTGGAGAAAAGACCAACTGGCTCATGTGCGAATACAGATTGCCTGATGACATGATACAGGTACGTATACAAATCATATAACACATATTTAGGAATAAAGTTTGATATTCAACAATATATATATGTGTGTATTTTTACATTGCGGCCTTATGATTATTTTCTAGTATTTAACATTTTGTTTGCCACTGCAGTTGGGAGAATGGCTACTTTGCAAGGTCTACCTAAATGAAAAGGAGCAACTTGAGTCTCATGTTAACTTGGTGTTAGAGCCTCCGGTGTCTAAACCTAACCCGAGCAGCAACACTGTGGAACCAACTTCCACGGTCAGTAGGCCGCCGGAGCCATCATCTTCCTTTTCGGTAGCTTCTAACACCGAGCAATTTACAGACATCTATCGGCCAAACTCGGAGAAAATTGTTATTCAGTATGACGACGCCTTAACTACGGATATGCTATTTGAGCAGGCTGAATATATTTCTCCACATTAGGGTTTTGCTCAATTGAACAAAAGATGCCTTTATGTTGTTTCATCTAAGAGTCACTTTTTAAGTTTGCATATTCGTAGTTTAGATTTTGTTAAACACCAGCCATGTATTTTCCAGAGAGTTAATGTATGGTAACCCACAATTGATCCTACAAACCCTTTCTTGCTCTTTCTTTAACCTAAAATTTCTATTTTCACCGACTCCATAAAGATTTATTTTTAGGGAATGCAGATTATAGACTTTATCATATTGATATACTAGCCATCCAAGAGTAATAAGGTTGTCCTTTCTTTAGGCAACAAATTTAATTTACTTATTTAGAGGTGTAGTATGCATTTGGGGCACGAATTTGAATTGAGTTTTTTAAGCTGGATTTGAGTTGTATTATTTGCGGTTAATACATGAGTTTGAATGATTGGAACTGTAAAGTGTAAAAATTTAAATTTATATGTTTGGAAAAGAAATATCAATATATAGCCTGTTTATTTTTTTCAAAATTCCATACAATTACAAAAAAAAAAAAGAAAAAAAAATCTTATTTAGACTTGTATATACAATTATGGACTTTGAAGTTTGAGTTTCAAAATTGTTCATGTAATTGAAACTCTAAATAGTAGATAAACTAGAAAAAATTATTGCATTTGAGTTGAATTATGGAACCGATTGTCTACTCAGTATCAACAACCTTTAAAAAGAAAAAAAGAAAAAAAAAACTAGTTATTTCCTAGTTAGATAAAACAGAGTTCCTTGTCACTACAGAGTTTCCAAATTAATTATTTTGGAATTTGGAAGAACAAAGCATTTGCACTTCGTTACTGATTGAGTTCCCAAATAGAAATTTAGTATTCAATTAATCATTTTATTGGCATAGTCTATTAAGAAAATTGGCAATATAATGTTCTTTGACAATCTCTTGAGAAATATAGCTAAATACATGCACAATTATAGAAATTATCCTAACATCATTCTCCAAAAATTGCTCATATTCGAAATAAAAAATCATTTCTAAAATGTTGATTCCAAATAGGCAATTTTTGGTTTTAGCGAGAAAATAGTTGGATGCAGCATACCTACTTTTCTTTTTTCTTTTTCTTTTTTAGTTTTTTTTTTCTAGGATGAAAATGAACTCGGTCCACTGATAATTTCTCCTATTGTTTTGGTGCTAGGATGTAACTTTAGGACGTACAAGTTGGACCATTAAACATGCTCTGAGACTATCCACGCAACAAATAAAAGTTATGTGGCTACTTTGTAAAAGGGAGTTAAGTGCAATAAATTCTAACAAAGGATATTAAGTGGAACTAATTCAATTATGAGGGAAAAAATGGGACTAATTCAAAATTCGTGAGTAAAGTAAAAGTTTATAAAGTTCATGAGAAAAACAAGAAAGGCTATAAAGTTTAGGAAGTATGAATAAGAATAATCTATAATTAAAAAAAAAAAGGATTGGAAATGAAATCGTGACTCTTTATGTAGTTTCAAGACAAACGAATATAGTAGAAAGGCCATATTTTTTTTTTTAATGAGATGCTATTAAAAATTTTTGAGGTAATATTTCCTTAAATAGAGATGTTATTACAAATCTCAAATTTTTAAATTTTTTAAAGTTTTAAAGGTAGTATATCTTTAAGGGGAGAGTACACTTGTAATTTTTCTTGTAAAATTAGAACATAATGGCATATTTTAATTGTTGAGTGAGGATAAAGTTGTTACTCTGTAGCTACTTTTGGTAATAAGGTGTAGTTTTGAAATGTCTGTTTGGTGAAAAAAAAACTATTTGAAGTGAAAAAGTATAAAGTCTTAAAATATATTCTAAAAAATTAATATAAATCTTATTTCGTTCCACGCAAAATTTTATATAATTTTTTAAAGACTATAGATATTTAGAAATGTGAACATTAAAAAATAGTTTTGAATAAAAAAAATTTTGAAAACCAGATGTTAGTAATCCGCAAGCCTAAGCCCTAGGTTAGTGCATGGGTTTCAATTGAAAATTTTGAATTGAGTTGTTATGTGCATTTGGTCAGGCGTTTGAACCATTGGAGTTAAAAAGTATAAAAATTTGAAATATATTTGAAAAAAAAATCAATTTATTCATCTTGAAATTCTACACAATTTAAAAAAAAATCTTATTTGGATTTGTATATACGAAGTTTTGTATTTTTGAAGTTTAAATTACAAAGTTATAATAATAATTAGTAGATCGTTCCTAGACTTTATTGTTAGAGAATTTCTAAGTGAAGAAAATCGTCCCGACAATTGGCATCTTCTGTGGGAATTGAGAACGAAAAACCTGAGAAGAAGATTCAAAAATCGAAGGAAACGTCAAAATGCCAAGATCAAAGCGGACTATTTGTCAAGAAAAAGGAAGTCAGACTGCGGAGAAAGAGCTACTAAAGGAAATGATGGTGAATGTTCAGTCTGAGTTGAATGCTAATATGCAATCACCAAATCTAATGAATTTGATCCAAAGTATGATGGCGAAACAGCAACAGATGCAGGAGAGTTGTCGGAAGATGGTTGAAAAATAGAGTCAGTTGGTAACCAACTCGCAGCCTTTAAAAAAGATAATGAAGAGCTCAAGAAGAAGGAGAGAGCACTTGTCGAAACAAATCATGAAGATTGAAGTAAAGCTAATTTAGAGGAAGTAAGCTAAAGGTTAAAAGTTTAGGAAATGATGGAGACAAAAAGAACAAAAGAAAAGAGAAACACGAACAAGGAAGAGAGAGTTGAAAAAAGAGAAAGATGGCGAGCTGTCTTCCCACCTGGTTGGAACTTTGAAGAAGATATATTGAAGCAAGTGAAGGATTGCATAGACATGCAGAAAACAAAGATCAAGAACATTTCTTCAACAGGTTTAGAATTGAGAGAAGCTAGAAGTATAGTGAAATCACCATTCTTGCTATCAATTTATGGTTTGATGAGATATAAATATCAATTTTCAAAATTCAAGAGGCAACATTATAAGAATATCAAATAATTGTATTTACATGCAATTGGCTCACCAAACCATACCAAAGGGATGGTTGGTAAGCCCATTACGTTATCATTACGTTTGAATGAAATGTATTGAATACAATTTATATTTGGATGAAAGGTATTTCCATTATATTTGAATATAATATGTGTTTGGATAAAAAGTATTTGAATTATATTTAAATAATGAATATGTGATGTAATGGGTAAAAATAAAGAAAAAAAAAAGAGAGAAAAAGAGAGTAAGTGACGAAGTTGGTAAAAATAATAGAAAAAGTAAGATAATAAATAGTGATTATATTATATTTAAATATGATATAATTAATATTTAAATGTAATATTTTTATTTTTAGATAAGAATTATATTATATTTAAACATAAGGGAAATGTTATATAATAGACAAAAGAAGTAAAAATCTCACAAATTATGTGAGATACGGCACTATCACTGTGGCTTCGTCACTCCCACAAACCAACAAAATAATTTACCTTTCCGAAATTTATCCTATTTTTCATTTCATTTTATTATTTTTATTTTTTATCTTATTATTTTCTAATTGAACTCTTTGCCCTGTGGTGTTTCTCTTCTTCTCATCGCTGCCTTGTCAAGTTCAGATCTTCTCTCCAGTCATAGGGAGCTTTTAGCTTCGTTTTTTAGAATGTTTTTCTATTTAAAAAAAATGAAAACGATTATAAAATAGTGTTTGTTTAATCAATATTTTTAAGACTATTTTGAAAATATCATTTTCAATTATGTTTTTTTTAGGTTTTTTGAAAATGAAAAAAATTGTTTTTATTTTTTTGTTTTCATTTTCTCTCTCTCTCATTTCTCTCTTTCTACCTATGTAACATCGGTGATGATAATCATGCCTGACGATAGCCTCCATCTCAGACGAAAGGCGACGACCAAGGACAGGCGACAACGATGATAGCCCCTTTATGATGATGACCATTAACTTGCAGCGATGACCATCGATTCACAATCCAAATCTCACTGTCAAAACTACCTAAGACTCAGACTACTAATATCTTCCATCCATACCTCTCATTCAAAACCCACAACCAAAGGACCTTTTTTTTTTATTATGACTAATAATCTATTTTTTGTTATTTTTTTTAAAATTAAACATAAATATGTTTTCATAAAATATTTACTTATAAAATAAGTTTTCAAAAATATAACCAAACAAAATTTTGTTTTTATGTTTCTCAGAATATATATTTAAAAAAAATAATCAAATACAATTTAAAAAATGACCTCAATATAATTTTTAAAATATTTTTATTTTCAGTTTTTTTAAAAACTGAAAACATATTATAAAAACAATACCCTCCCTGCTTCCTAGCTCTGGCCTACTATTTATATGTATGTGTATGTATATTTGTTACTTATTGATTTTGCGTTTGTGTGTGTGTGTGTGTGTGTGGAACTGCGGCAAAGGAGATTGCATCTGGGCGACATCCCAACTGCGGCAGAGAGTGGACTCTCGGACGATGAAAACCCAACTCCTGACTTCCGGTACTACCTCTCTCTTCTCTCCGTTTTCCACCGTCGGCACCCAATCTCGCCGTTCCATGTTGAAATTCATCCGACTCCGCTGTATATCCGGAAACCTCGACCTCCACGAAGCCATCGGCTACTTCGACTCCATGCTTCAGATGCGCCCCGTTCCTCGTATCCGCGCTTTCGCCCGCCTCTTCGGAGCACTCTCCAGGCTCAACCACCACTCCACCGTTGTTTCCATGTACAAACAGCTCTCGGCCGTCCTCGGCTTCGCCGAATTCCGACCCGATGTCTTTGCCCTGTCAGTTGTCATCAAATGTTTGTGTCATCTGAAGAAAGTGGATGAAGCTTTCTCCCTTCTGTCTGACGTTTTTAAGCGCGGTCTTCAGCCCGATGCACGCACGCTTTCGATTCTTCTCCACGGGCTTTTTATGCACGGGTTTGTCGACTCTGCCGCGGAGATGTTCGACGAAATGCGGCAGAGGGAACTCCCGCGCAATAGGGTTACTTTTGGTACCATGATTTACGGGTTTTGCAAGGCCGGAGAGACTTGTAAGGCGCTAAAGCTACTCGAGGAGATGCGGTCTTGTGATCGGATTAGCCCCGATTTTCATTGTTATAGTGTTGTCATTGGCAGTCTTTGTAAAGAAGGGCGAGTGAGCGAGGCGCTCGATCTTGTGGAGGAAATGCGCAGTGAAGGGATGAAGCTTGATGTTGTGATCTACAGTTGTTTAGTACTCGGATTTTGTCGATCAGGGCAATGGAGGAAAGCTATTGATTTGTTGGATCAAATGAATGATCGGGATGTTCCACCGAATGTTGTGACCTTTACCATCGTTATCGATGCCCTCTGCAAGCAGAGAATGATGAATGCGGCGTTTCAATTGTTTCGTCTCATGATTCAAAGAGGCGTAAAGCCGGAAGTTTTCACTTACAACGTATTACTTTATGGATCAAGTCATTTAGGTCGATGGGAGGAAGTCAAGATGTTGTTTGATGAAATGTGGCGTCTTAAAATCATTCCAGATACCGTTACTCTGAACGGAGTTTTGGATGCTTTTTGCGAGAGGGGTACGATGGACAAAGCTCGAAAATTGCTTGATGGTATGATTCAAAACGGTCCTAAGCCCGATAGAATAAGCTACACTACTTTAATCAAAGGATATTGTTTGTTAGGTGACATGAACAAGGCAGAGGAGATTTTTCATCTAATGGAATCAAATGGCGTTCAACCTAGTACCATTTCCTATAATACTTTGCTCATTGGTTACATTAAGGCTGGTAAAATATATATTGCTGTCAAAATTCTTGACGATGTGATCCAAAAAGGTTTGGTGCCTGACGATGTAACGCGACTTATTATGAAGAGCATTCGTGCTAGATCTACCATTGCGCATTTCCCATAAGAGATATCTCTTCCCTGTTCTTGTGCTATAGTTTTTTCATTTTTTTTCCTTTTGGGTGATAAATACTTTCATTAAAATCGATCGAAAGCCCAAAAAAAAAAAAAAGGACGCACAGACACAGAGCAAGCATGCTTCAACATAGTTAAAAAAACCTAGTTCTGCCACAATCTCCATGAATAACTTTAGTTACCATCTACGAGCATCTGAAATTAGAGAAATTTTCACCTTCGAAGTAAAACAACGCGAGATTTGCTCGAATAACTATCCATAAAAAACCCGCGAAATGGGAAGCAACAGAATACAGCGGCAGTATTGATGCATCGACAACAAAAGCATTGCACCTGGTGATCTCAAAGGAGCTTGAGACGTTAAGGTGCACAAGCAAAACAAACTTGATTCGGAGATACAAATTACCAACGTAAGATCATTGAACTGCTCCTCATCATTTTAACATGTGAATGTCCACATCGGGGCAGTCGACCTCGATGTTCTACAATTTTAGTGACTTCTATGGTTCCCTGGATGTTATTGGGTAAAACTTGAACAGAAGCATAGCCATTATTGTTGAGGCCTAGTCTGTCCTAAAAACCACCAAGACCCTGGAACATAGATACAAAACCGACCCAATGACACAGCATGCCTGATAGGATAGTGACAATGAAAAGTGGCCGAATTCACAACAGGGAAGAAACAAGGAGAATTGAAAGGAAAACACCAAGAAGATCAGTGTTACTGCCTGCCACTAGGGCCTGGAGAAGCAGTCATCACACATCCACTTCCAATTCTCATCTCCGACGACTGGTTAAGGCCGATTCTCCAGGGGATTTTTACCGTTCTTGACAATGTCATTGTACACAACATTTGTTTCGGTAATCTGTACTAGAAAAATACAAGTTGCAGACCACCTTGAGATGGGACTTTGAATCAAGTCCCATCTCAAATGTATCTTGCAAAGAGGTATCTTACCATACTCCTGTTTTCCGGTATCTTGCTTATAGTTTTGAGTCTTTTTAAAGGCGAATTTTTAGGGACTTACATAAAAGAGATTACAGCAATTACAAGCAATTCCAGAAAGTTTTAGCCTGCAGTTCCAATTGATTTTTAGATATCTGCCTCACAACTCCGGTTTCACTGAACTAGCAAAATTTTTATTTTCCTTTTTTTCTTTACTCATGTTAAAATTCCATACCTTTTCTTATCCCAATACACAAATTAAAATCAATTTATATCGGCAAATCAATTTATCCTTTTGGACTCTATTAAGTTCTGCATTAATAATAATAATAAAAATAATAAAAACCCAACTAAAACCTACAAATGGATATTGTGCATTTGCATAGACGGATAGATCATAAAGGTTGTATAAAATTTAAAACTTGATAAGAATTTAGCGAAACCATATATTACATGCTGAAGAGCTACCAAATTTGACAAAGAAACAAACTACCACGCCTACTCTGGAACAACAAAGTAACCTGCAAATTCCAAAACTTTATGCAAGACATACACCCTATACATGTTTCCTGCATGAGGTAATAAATTCAGGTTGTCTTTGGTAGGACGGATGGCAAAGAGGAAGAAAAGCAAGATGTCTAACCTAGACAAGGGAAATGGAAAAGATCGCAGGGATGACCTTTCTCTTACTTTGTTTGACATGGATTCTTCCCTCTTCTAATCACTTCATATTTCAACTAATCCCGCTCGACCCTCTCTTTCCTTCCACTTTCTGACCCTTACCAAAAAAACTCTTCGTTTAGATGAGTCCCAACTCATGAGGTTTTATATGTTGCAATTGGACATCTTGTCTGCATGTGGGACATGAACCATGTCTGATCAGCCACTGGTCCACACATCTCAAGTGAAAAGTGTGATGACACGAAGGCAAACTCCTTGCAGTCTCTCCTACTTCAAGATCCTGCAATAATAATAATAATAATAATAATAATAATAACAACAACAACGATGGTACTAACAACGATGGATAAAGTTGATCCTCAGATAATTTATACTTAAAATGCTGAAACAGACTTTCTCCAAGTTGAAAATTTCTATATGCACAAGTTTCATGTTGATAAAAGTGATTCTCAAATTTCCAAGACGTGCATAAATTGATATATTATTGTCACTGCCATCCATCGATATCCATAAATCTGTACACAAATGAAATATTGAAAGCATTCGCAGAAAAGGATTAAGACCTGCAAACATATTGCACAGCAGATCTGAGCTATCTTATTTTCCTCGGAAATCTTGTGACATGGCAATTTCTTCAGCAAATCCCTTGACAGCCCTCTCGATGCAACTCTCTCGTTAGCATCATGAATCTCATCGTCATTAACACTAGAGAAAGTAGCCTGTTTGGTCCAACAGAAAATAGGCCACAACAAAATATCAGATTTCCAACTGCTGATGGTCTCTATTGTTAATGTCTAGTCATCAGCTCATGATGAACGTGGCAAGATGCAATTAAAAGAGCAAGTTTTAAATGACAGACAGAAAGGCAAGTCCCTCTGCTTGCTGTCAACTCTAGTAGGATTTTTACATGTGAATGCAAAATGGTTCTGAAATTCAAATAACAGGAAAGAAGAGTAAAAACCTGCCAATGGTTACTAGTTAGCATTGCTGGTGTAAAGTGCTCTTCTATAAACCTTCCACGAAGAACTTCTTCTGTAAAATCAGCCTGAACCAAAAACGTAGAATGTTGGTCTACGCACAAAATAGAAAAACAGAAGACTGTCATTTTACTGCTCTAAAAAAATAGTCTGTGGAAAGACCATATAAATAATGAATACAGAACTCCCTCAGGAGCTAGCTGAGCCAAATATGATATCTAGCTAGCCAAGTCTGATCAATAAGGTCCCAAGCTAAACACTAAGTTTGGATGAAAGTAGATCAAGTCCAGTTTCCAGCAGAATCATGAACATGCAAACAATTCAAGGAAAGCAGGAAGATAAGCCATTTGCCGGACAAACTAACCATAGCTGACGTGCTCCGTGAGCCAGATTGATCCAAACACAAGAAAGCACGGGATGCCTCAAAGATCTCCAAGGAGAGTATAGCCCCAGCAATTGCTCCAAGTCCGGCTCCACGGGCAACACCGCTATCAGAAGCCTTACCAGCTAAAGCCCCAGCAATAGCTCCTGCGAAACATCCAACTGAAATATGACAGCATGGAGATTAACTATCAGCATAAACGAAACTAAGAAAAAAATAATGATCACAATTCCAGGCTTCCAACTATTTCAAGAAACTAATTTTGAACGTAGTCGTATACAACAATCTGATACTGCTTAGTAGAGTACTTCACAACAATTTTCAATCTGCCACAATGTACATAACACAAATAGCAATGCTCAATAACCAATAACTCGGTTACACAATTTCTCAAAACAATACAGAAAATAAGAAAATCATTAAATCACCCAATAGAAGAATTGCATCATATCACAACAGTAAGAGAACAAATATACATATATATATATATATTGCTGGGGACCCAACTTTAATCCCAACATCTTAATACCATACCAACCAATATGGCATGTGAGCTACCACTATTTGTCTCGTCAATTGATACAAAAGAATTGCATCAACTAGCGAAATGATAACAACTCATCAAAAGTTAGGATCACTATATTACAAGCCAAAAGAAAAAAAAGGATAGGATCACTATATTACAAGCCACAAAAAAAAAAAAAAAGAAGGATAGGATCACTATAAAAAAGATAGACCATGTTATGAAATGTCATAATAGGTTCTTTCTTTCACTAATACTTAGATCATAACCAAAATTTATTCCATTAAAATATTAAAAAAAAAAAAAAAAGGACACACACCACCAAACCTTCGAAAATTCAACAGTGACTTTACATATTCCTATAAATAACTACAGAGAGGAATAAATCCTCTAATTATCACAAAATCATACAAAGACCAAAAAAATGAAGGTAAAAACTAAATAATTAAATAAATAAACAAACAAAAAATCATATGGACATTTTCGATTACCAGAAGCAAAGAGAAGAAGCAAAGCCCAAGTAATCCCGGAGATGACAAGGCGTGGAATTCGCTTAAGAAAGCCGCCATTTTCGAAGCTTCCATTCTCCATAACCAGTCCAACAATCTGCTACTTTCCATAAATATGTAGAAGAACACAATACAATAATGCTAAGATTGAAAACCCTAGCTCATAATTCGAATTGAGATCGAAGGGAACTGAACAGAAAATCAACGGAGAACAAAAATCGGATCAAGAATTTGGATATTTGATCAGAAAGGGTTTGATTTTGGGGTGATCAAGAGAGAGAATTGGGAATTAATTTGGAGGAAAAGGAGAGACTGAGAGGATTTAAGGAGAAAATACAAAGGAAAAAGTTCAGAACTTGGAACAAAGTTGGGAAAGTAGAAGGCGGGTCAATTACGGGTGAACCTAGTAACGGAGGTTTGAAAGTTGTTTTAATCACGTCATTGTCGTAGGGACAGGCATACAGTCTAACATCCCCTTTTTTCTTTACTTCCATACGAGTCTTTCAGACATGTTCTGGTTGATTTTTTTGTGAAGACTGCTATGGTTGGTGGGACCATTAGAGTGTGGCTGCGGGGTATAATTGAATTGTAATTATATGTCTGATTACATCATACAATGGGATTTAAAAGAAAGATGGGATAGTCGGTCTAAGTCTTCGTTTGGCGAACGTATTGCATTTACATTACATTTTAATGTAATGTATTGAATATAATTTGTATTTGGAAGAAAAGCATTAATATTGCATTTGAATGTAATGTGTGTTTGGGAGAAAAGTATTTAAATTGTATTTTAATAATAAATATGTGATGTGATGGGTAAAAGTAGAGAGAAAAAAAAAAGGAAAGAGAATAAATGATGTAATTAATAAAAGTAATAGAAAAAGTGAAATAATAAATAGTGATTGTGTTAAATTTAAAATGTGATGTAATTGGTATTTGAATGAAATGTTTTTGCATTTGGGAGAAAATTACATTGCATTTAAATGCAATGCCAAAAAAATTTGTGTCCCAGACGCCTACTAAGAGGCCGTTTGAAAAATATTTTTTTGGGATTATGAATAATCAATTTTATATTAAATACAAAATCTTATATTTAAATATAATTATTTTTAATAGTATTATGAAAATAATTATTATTTAAAAATTTTTTAAAATAATTACATCAACTTTTCAACCCTAACTATTTATCTTTATTTTTACCAATCACATTAATTTTTCAACTCTAAAATACTTTTCATCCAAACACACATTTTATTTAAATATAAAACAAATACTTTTCAACCAAATACAATACTCAAAAAAGAATTCTATTCAAACACAATTAAAACGCCATGCATTTACCAAACGCCTCCTAAATTAAAAAAAAAATTATATGTTTATTTTTTTTATTTTTTTTAAATAGAAAAAGATAAAATAGTTCATATCTTGGCTTTTTTCCCTTCGGTTTTATGGCAATTTTGGGACTAACGAAAAAACAAGACCTTAATTATTATATCTAAAAGCAAAGTCTTATTTCCAATAACTGTATGTTCTAGTATATATAACATCAAGATTAATACCTTATAACTAACTTATGAATGTGTAATATATATATATATATATTTTTTTTTTTTTTTGTTGATAAAAGTTCTAAAATGTGATGTGTTTTATACATGAAAATTACATAAAACTATATATAAATCAATCAATAGTTACATAAATAAGTTAAAAATAAAAAAGAGTTATATCTGTAGGAATTTTACTACTACCAAATAGAATATTTGTCCTATATTTATATCAAATATGTCTGGCAAAAAATTGTATGAGTTTTATATTACATATTTGTTTCTGATATAATTTTGATCAAAATTTATTTAAAAAATGCACATTATTATGAAAATATTTAACATTAAAGAGCTCCTACCTTTTATAGTTGTTACAGTCATATTGTTTATTTGCAACAGTTAAATTTGTGAAAAGCAATATATGATAGAAATAAGTAAGAAGAATTATCATTTTCTACAATGAAATTATAACTTCTTCCTTCTTTAAAAAGAAAATAATAATAATAATAATAATAATAATAATAATATTGTACAACAATTCCCACACTTTTAGTAATCATCTAGACACGAGAGCATTTGAGAATAGCCATAAGCTTTCATGTTGACAACCAAGTGCTTGAGAACCTCAATTATTTCTGATTTCAAAGGATGATCATCATCTGAGGCAACAAATTCACTAATCCAACTTCCCACCTCAATTGAGCTACAACCAGGAGACCTTCTCTGCCTCGTTATTTGATCTCTAACAACCATTTTTCTTTCCCACATGCCTTTGGCTGCATAAATATTGGACAAAACAACAACGTCACCAACATGGGTAGGCTCCAATTCAAGCAACTTTTGCCTAACTCTTGAGCCAAGTTCAACATTCCCATTGAGGCTGCAAGCGCTTAGCAGTGTCCTCCACACCACTGCATTCGCCCGAACTGGCATTTTTGAGATGAAATCATAGGCTTCTTCGAGCATCCCTGCTCGGCAGAAGAGGTCCACCATGCAGCCAAAGTGGGAATCTCTTGGCTTCAGACCATAATCCTCAATCATGCTTCTGAATTGCCTCTTCCCTTCCTCCACCATTCCTGCGTGACTGCAAGACATCAGGACTCCTATGAAAGTGACATCATTAGGAACAATCGAAGAGGCATGTCCATTACAATCATCACTTTTCTTCTTCATCTTCTTCTTTGGATATTCTCTTTTTTCCATCATTTCAGCAAAGACTTTG
Source organism: Antiaris toxicaria (assembly GCA_035233585.1). NCBI lineage: Eukaryota > Viridiplantae > Streptophyta > Magnoliopsida > Rosales > Moraceae > Antiaris > Antiaris toxicaria. The sequence continues at coordinate 10,323,904 of CP141155.1, forward strand.
AGAGCTTCTTCTGCTTGTCCATGCAGTGCATGCCCAACAATCATGGATGTCCAAGTTGCGACATCCTTTCCCTGCAGGCTATCAAACAATCTCCGAGCTGCTTCTATGTCTCCACATTTGGCATACATGTTGATGAGAGCATTGTTTAAGCATAAATCCATGTTCATCCCCTTCTTACAACGAACATAAGCATGAATCCACTCTCCCATTTCTAATGCTCCGAGATCAGAGCAAGCAGAGAGAGCAACAGTAACCGTAACTTGGTCGGGTTCAACATTGTCCATTTGCATCTGCCTAAACAACTGAAGGGCCATGTTAGGCTTCTGGTTTTCAACATAAGCAGAAATCAAGGCAGTCCAGGAGACTACATTTCTTACGGGCATTTCATCGAACATCTTGTGTGCATCGACGATGCAACAAGTTGCTGAATACATATTTACAAGAGATGTTTGGAGATGAATAACATGTTCAAATCCAAGTTTCATGACAAGGGAATGCACTTCTTTTCCTTCTATTGAGGAAGATTTTTGGGTACAAGCTTTTAGAACAAACAAGAGAGAATAGCTATCAATGGTAAGGAGGCTTTTTCTCAAGATCTCTCTAAATAGAGAAAGAGCTTTGGTAGGGCAATTGGAGTCGAGATATCTCTTCAGAGTTTGGTTGGCTTTTGGTGGTTTGAGGTGGGTATGGATATGGAGTTGGGTTTTCGGAAGATGAAAAAAGGCAAATAGCTTTGTTACCCTTGTTTGGACAAATGAGAGCTTCTTTATGTATCTCATGATCTGTTGAAAAACTACAAACCTGACACTTTGCCACCAATATATAACAATTTTAGTCAGATTCCATAAGAGAAAACATTAAAATATATATATTTTAAATAGCGTCCAAAAATAATCTCCAGATGGTGGTCCAAATGGAGGCTAAAAACAAGCTTAGAACCTCTTATTTCTCTGTTAAAGTGTTAAATTTCTCTTGAATTGTTTGAGAGCTGATGAAACGAGATCAAACTAAATGATGTGGATCTGTTGTTAAGATATGTCTGCAACAATTGAATGTCCCGTTCGGAGTAAAATTTTCACTTTACCTTTTTTGGGAGAAGAGAATTGTATTTTCAAAACGAGAAAAATATTTGCTCTTAGCAAATATATATACATATACATGGTTTAAAGTACGGGTTTGCATGATTTAGGAAGTTTTTATATCATACACTACAACAGGTAATGAAATCTTATTAACATCTGCTTTGTTCAACTTAAAAAATCAAAACTCAAGTATGAGAAGAAAGTACTTGAATTCATGTCTACACTTAAAAAAGGACCCTGAATCGTTAAAATCTTTTGTCTTTCTTGCATAGCCAGAAAAACGTCCTGTTGAAAATACTTCTTGTTAAAAACACAGCTAGTGAGTCAAATTTCTTCTCGATACCCAGAAAGATTGAAGACTGATTTCCAATATCCACTCACTAGGTAACCCCTAGCTAAGATCTGACATATGCGTGCATTTCGAACGAGACCAATCTTTATTATATCTGCTTGCAGCATCATCAGATCAATTATATGCTTAGCTTGGATGAGCCCTTGCAACATAGCAATATAAGTGAATACATCTGGTTTCAAACCATGAAATCTCATGTCTGAGAAAAGTTTGGTTGCCTTGAAAATCTGACCCTCTTGACACAAACCTTGAACTAACGCAGTGTACGTCGCGTGATTGGGGGACGACAAGCTGCTATCCATTACATTGCTTTCACTGTTAGTAGAACCAGCTCTCGTTTTTGCCAGGAAAAGTTTGAGTGCTTTTGATGTACTTCCATTTTTACAAAGGCCATCGATCAAGCAACTAACTGTGAAGACATTGGGTGTGACGCCCGCCTCTAACATTTCATCATGCAGCCGAAAAGCCTCTTTCATGTTGCCGTTTTTGCAATGCCCGTCAATCAAAGCTGTGTAAGCTATGACGTCAGGCAACAACCTTTTACTCGACATTTCCTTGTACACCCCCATTGCAGTTTCCATGTCCCCGATCTTGCAATAACCATCAATTAACTTAGAGAAGGTGATGGCATTGGGTTCTATACCATTTTTATTCATTTGGGAACACACTTCCAAAGCCTTTCCCATATTGCCTTCTTTACAATACCCATCAACTAACGAGTTATTCGTCACGGAATTTACGATGACCCCTTCTTTCATCATCTTTTGCAAAAAGTCATCTGCTTCTCCAATTTTACCCACAGAGCAAAGGCCCTTAATCAGTATGCTGTAAGTGAAGACATCTGGTGAAATTCCAAAATTTCTCATCTCCTTTGTAAGTTCCTCAGCCTCAGGAAGTTTTCGTGCTCTACAGTAACCTTTTATTAAAGAATTATAAACAAATATGTTAGGAACAACACCAAACTTAACCATATTTACAAGAAAGTTCCTCGCGGATACCACTTCGCCTAAGCTGGAAAATGCATCAATTAGAATTCCAAAAGTTACAACGTTGGGCTGCAGGCCATCGGCCAACATTCGGTGATATAAGACGAGGGCTTGCTTCACATTGCCGAATCGGGAATACCCATCGACCATAGAATTGTAAGCGTATAAATTTGGCAACACACCAGCTTCCTCCATTCTCCGAAACACACTCTCAGCTTCAACCATTTTGCTTCGAACACACAAGCCACGCACAATGGTTGTGTAGATAACAACATTGGCATTAACTCCTCTGTCAGACATTTCATCGAACAGTTCAAGCGCCTTGGAGAGATCGCCTTACCTGCAACAGCCATTGATCAAAATCCCATAAGTGACCATATCAGGACACAATCCACGAGAACCCATTTGCCTATACACCTCCAACATCGAATCAAACCGACCCGCCTTAACAAACCCATGTAACAGCGCATTACAGGCCCGCACAGCGGGCAAATCCTCAATCATGTTGTACACAAACAATGCTTCCTCCACAAGTCCCATCTCGGACAAAGCAATGATCAAGACTCCAAAAACATCAGAACTGAATTTCGTACCCTTTACGCAGTTAAGCGCATCGAACGCAAACCGACAAGCACCGCGGGGTTCGTGAAACTTAAGGAGCTCTTCGATGAAGCATTTCATCAAACATCTTGCCTTCAAAAACAATTTTGCCCACGCTAAATAATGGAGAATCTCTGAATAGGGCTGGGGATTCCTTAGTGGGTCGATGCGCTTTGTTATGCTGTCGAAGAGCTCTAAAGCTTGCCTCGGAGTTCCGCAGTTGAGAATGGTGTTGGCAAAATTACAAGCGGACGACGAGCAAAAGACTGGTCTTGGCATGGTGGATGGATACCTGGTGAAGAAGGCTATGGGCTTTCGCAGCAAAAGCGTCAACATTTGCTCAGATGACTCCAAGGTTTTGTCATAAAAGACATTAAAATATTCGTTTTGCGTTTTTCACTTGCCATGCGATGAACAGATCACCTTTTCTTCTCCTTTGGACATACGAGCAAGAGCATCCAGTTTGATCTCAGGGTTCTCTTTTCAAGTACAATTGAAAACACATCATAATTTAATCACAAACATAATCACTAATGAAAATCATCATAATTACTATGTAAGTCGTAATGATAATTATAACAGACTCGATAGTAGCTTTAAAAATTTGTGTTTGAGTGAAACAATCCAAACTTAAAAATTTTAATTTATTTTTATTGTCTTCTAAATAATTAATAAAAATTTTAATTATTTTTTAAAAATTGTAACTCAATTCGTATACTAAATGCTTATAATTGAAAGTAGTAAAAATGATTATAGATTTAAAATGAAAGCTTTTTAGTAGTTTTAGGTTTGAAATAGAAATTTTTTAGGAAGTGCTTGAAATTAAAACCTTTAAGTTAACTGTTTTATAAATATGAAATTTACTTATTTTTAACTTCCATAAATAGTTTTTTTTTTTTTTCCACACATCTCCCTGGAAAAATTATCAAATACATGTATAATTGTTTAATATCTCGTTTGACAATTAGGTCTAAGCCTAAAATTTGAGTTGAATTTTATCTTTTCTTAAAAAAAATAAATAAAAAATTTTAAAAATTTTATTTCACTGTAAACTTAAACTAGCCGTAATATTTTCAACCGCTCCCTAACGCCAATCTGGCCCTATCAACGTCGAGCAGTGCCTTTCTCTCTCTCTCTCTTTCTCTCCCTCTCTCTCTCTCTCTCTCTTTTTTATTATAATATGAAGTTGAACAATTGTCTTTACTGTCTCGGCCCGACTTGAAAGACAAAGAGGAAGACAAGGCTCTCAAATGTTCATTGAAGTCGACTTTCCCGACAAACCCTCAAGGTTTATCGCTCCACCACCACAGCAGAAGCTCTTCAATTTACTCCTGAATTGCAACTTTTTAAAAAAACTTGTCCAGATTCATGCCCAGATAGTCATCAACGGCTTCACCCAGAAGAATTTCCTTCTCGGTAAGGTCCTATACCTCTACGTTTCTTTTGATCAAATCAAACCTGCGTTGAATGCTTTTGAGAATGTCGAAAATCCAAGCACAATGGTTTGGAACCAAGTAATCAGAGCACACGGCCGGAGCGTGAACCCGAAAAGATCGGTCGAATGCTTCAACAAAATGGTGGAGACGGAGGCCAAGCCTGATGGATACACCTACTCGTTTCTTCTCAATGCCTGCGCGAGGTCAGGGTCGTTGCGAGAAGGAGAACAGGTTCACGGAAAGGTTTTCGCAAATGGGCATTGCTCTAATCTGTTTGTTGAGACGAATTTGGTTAATTTGTATGCGATGAGTGGTGGTGGTTGGGATGACTATGCGCTTAAGGTGTTTGATGAAATGCGTGAGAGAAATGTTGTGAGCTGGAATTCCTTGCTCAAGGGGTATATGAAGTGCGGCGACGTTGCTTCTGCACAGCAAGTATTCGTGGAGATGCCAGAGAGGAATGTTGTGTCATGGACAACCATGGTCTCGGGGAGTGTCAAGCATGGGAGATCTAGGCAAGCTTTGTCTCTGTTTCATTACATGAGGAAAGCCCGAGTGGGATTGGATCAGGTGGCACTATTGGCGGCGTTATCAGCTTGTGCTGACTTGGGGGATTTGAGATTGGGAATGTGGATTCACTGGTATGTCGAAGAAGTATTAAGCAACAAGAGCCAGCCGTTATTGGTGTCTTTGAACAATGCGCTTATTCACATGTATGCTAGTTGTGGTGCTGTTGATGAAGCTTGTAAAGTGTTCAAAAAGATGCGAAAGAGAAGTACTGTTTCATGGACAACCATTATTTCTGGGCTTGCGAAACAGGGCCGTGGGAAAGAAGCTCTCCAGTTTTTCCAGAGAATGTTATGCTCAGGAGTGAGTGAAGTAAAACCCGATGATATAACCTTCCTTGGGCTTCTATGTGCTTGCAGCCATGCCGGATTAGTCAACGATGGCCACAATATATTCCATTTCATGACCGAAACTTTAGGAATCAGCCCAAGGATCAAGCATTACGGGTGCATGGTTGATCTCTTGAGTCGTGCTGGTTTCCTTGATGAAGCACATAGGCTTATCAGAAATATGCCCATGGAGCCAAACGATGCTGTTTGGGGTGCTCTCCTTGGTGGGTGTAGGCTTCACAAGAATGCTGAGCTCGCGTCTCAAATTGCTCAAAAATTAATAGTTCAACTCAATCCCGATCGAGCTGCAGGCTATCTTGTTTTGTTGGCAAACGTGCATGCGGCTGCGAACAGGTGGATAGATGTTGCCTTTGTGAGACAGAAGATGGTAGAGATGGGCGTGAAAAAGCCTCCGGGTCGAAGTTGGATTCAGATCAATGGAGTTATTCACAGTTTTATGGCGGGTGACATAGCTCATATGCATGCGTCTTCAGTCTATAAAATGCTTGCTGAGATTACTATGCACACGCAAAGGGAAGGCAACAGACTCGACGCTCCAGATGGGATTTTATGCGTTGAGGGACATTGTGGTATTTAAGAGGATTGTGCTCTTTTCCTCTTCTTACATGATATTTGCTCGAACTGTACAGACTCCCTTGCAGCAACAATCTGCTAAGACAGTTTCAAAATTTTGTCAACTACTACCAGTGTAAATTTACACCCATTCATGCTATATGAATCTATTATAACGCAAAGGGCATTGAATCCTTAAGAGTGCCCTAGCGCTTTAAGCCGAGCTAAGTCTCTGTCCATGAATAAGTGCGTTGAGCTTGTTCTGTCCCATAAGTTCTTTCATTAAAGCGACTTATACAATGGTTCGGTTTTTTTTTTTTTTTTTTTTTATGCGTGAGCAGAAATAACCGAAGGACTAATAAATATTGAGTTGATAGTTTAAAAATTGTCTCAAACGTTTTCCATCTACTAAACCAATTGAGAGTACGTCCAACATCATTAGGCAATAGCCTTAGTGGTGTGCGGAACGGTTGTGTGTTCTTGAAAGATTAAATGGCAAAACAGAGAGATTTCCAAACTCTTAACTTCGTCCTGCACTGTGTATTCCTCTGTATGAAGCAAAGTGCTTCACCTGATTGAAATAAACAATAAGGAATCCAAAATGTCTTCTCTCATAGGTTTTCCATTCCGTTTTCCTTCCGTCCAAGCAAGGATATGCAGTTTTTTAAACCAAATACCTGATATTCACTCCTAGTTAATGCAAGTACCATAAACTATGGTTGACCCTTGTTATAGTGTAGGTATTGCTTGCCGTAGAAGTTGTTTGAAAACTTCAGTTAACAAGGCAGGCAAGGAAAAAGATTCCTAAACTCAAAACTATTGTCATTTTACCTGCTTGCTGGGTTTTCCACAAACAATCCAAGGTTTCACGTCACCGATCATTCCAAAGTAAGACAGGTAAGCTACCTACTTGGGGAGGAAACATATACTATTATTATGTGGTTTGAACAGTCAAATTATGTCATGATAAACATGATTTTTTTTTAGTCATTTAAATGTTAAATAAGTAATTTTTTAATTAAGAAATTATAAATACCACATGACTCTACCTAAATATTAAAAGGTATAGGTACAAGTTTGAATTCTATGCTTTCAAATTTAAAAAAAAAAGTAAGAAATTATAAATATTATCAAGGGTATAATCTCTTGATAATCACAATGAGATATTTCAAAAAAAAAATTCTTTTTATTACATATGAATGTATCTCTCATAAAGTAAAATTTAATATAGGGAGTGATTTGGCCAAGATTTTATATCTAATAAAAGGATAATTTTATCATTTATTTGTGATGATGAAATGGCTGTGTATGCAGTTAAAAAGGAAAAAAGTTAATGAAGCATTAGAGAATTTAATGGTAGGATACTATACATTTGGTGGGCGTTTTAGTGACAAATTTTAGATATTTTTGATATTTTTTTCCATTACACAACTATTTTTTATATTCAAACTCTAAATCTCTATACCAAATTCAAACTTTAAAAGTAAATTTAAGTTTAAATGAGATGATTTATTTTAAATTGTATAGAATTTCAAAATAAATAAAATAAAATATATATTGATAATTTTTTTTCTAAATAAATTTTTAAAATTTTAAACCTTACCACTCTAAATAATTTTTTTCTCAAATATATTTTTTAATATTTAATTTTTTTTAATCTCCAAAATACATCTTTAGATCTCTTTTAAACGGCCTGAAAATTCCATGACACCCTATCTTTACGAGTGTAGTGGCAAAATTTACATTAACATCTACCTGACTTTCTAATTGGGCCAGTTACCGGCCCCACCGCAAATCGTGTGCAACAAGAAATCTCTTTATCATTTGATTATCTGTTTGTTGGACCAGCCAAATGTTGTAAGGCTTTTTTTTTTTTTAATATATACAGTTATTTTCTGGATTATATTCATATTATTTTATATATAATATAATTTTTATATAAATGTAAAAATATTATAATTAAATATCAATAGTATTACTTTTTAAATCTAATATAATCATTATTTATCTTTCATATTTTAACTATTTTTACTAATCACATTATACACTTTTTTTCTCTTTCTCTTTTTTTCTCTTTGCTTTTATCAATCACATAACATACAATATAGTTTAAATATTTTTCATCTAAACACACATTATATTCAAATATAATGCAAATACTTTTTATCTAAATACATATTACATTCAATATATTGCATTCGAACGTAATGAATTATCTTAAAATAATGACTTGAATTAAACTTTTACACCTTATTTTTGAATAATCTAAATATTTTTTGCATATTTAAAAATAAAATAAAATTTCTCTCTCTTTTTAGTTTATTTTCTCTATTTATCTATACTTTAAAAAGACCTTTTTTTTTTCATTTCAAATTAAATTGAAACAATCTTTTTATATGTTCACAGTAAAAAGAAAAATAAAACCCTATCTCCATATCGTAATCATATATATAACTTTAAATACCATGCTCAATTATTATCTTCTTATTTATATCAATTAACGATGCAATAATTAAAATAATAATAACTTACATATCAAATAAATTAATATTTAAAAAAACTAGATTTTTTATGATGAAAAAAAAAAATTTTGTGTACATTCAGATAAAAAAAAATTCTACTTAAATATTTCTGTTTAAATTACACATATTCAAATACTATTTTAAACGATAATTTAAATATTTATCGCAAAATATAATAAAATATTTCTACCCAATCCAAAAGCCTTCGGTAAAAATTTTCCCGGGGCCCTCGTGCCCTTCTTTATATACGTAGAATTGGCGCGTTTTCGTTCATCTTCATCTTTCTTCTTCATCATCTCCAATCCCAGAGTTTCTCTCTCCTCAAGCCCCTCTTTCTCTCTCTCTAGAACCTCTCGATTCCCCCGAGCCCCAACCATGTCTTCGAGCGAAGATCGGTCCGAGATCGCGTTCTTCGACGTGGAGACTACGGTGCCGACGCGGCCCGGCCAGAAACACGCCATTTTGGAATTCGGAGCCATTCTGGTCTGCCCTAGGAAGCTGGTCGAGCTCGACCACTACTCTACGCTGGTCCGGCCATCCGACCTCTCCCTCATCTCCTCTCTCTCCGTCCGCTGCAACGGCATTTCCACCGACAAAGTCGCGTCGGCCCCGACCTTCAGCGACATCGCCGATAGCGTCTACGACATCCTCCATGGTTTGGCTTTCCGGTTCTTTGCTCTGTTCTTTCTGTTTGGTTGGTGGAATTTGAAGAATCTGAAGGAAAGAAAATGAAATTTGAAATTGAAATTTGAATTAAAAAAAAAAACCTTAATTTTGTGTCTTGTGGCTTAAATGTTCCCTTTTGTGAATGTTGGAGGAGGATACAAAGGAAAATTTTGATCCCCAAAAAAAAATTTTGAAGCGCAAAATTAAAAAAAAAAAACCTGAATTTTGTGTTTCGTGGCTTAATTGTACCTTTTTGTTCCCCATAGAAATGTCTTGTTAAGCTGAAATTGCATTTCGTTGAATTTCGGAATCGTATAAGAGTTAAATTCAACAGCCTATACCTCTTGTAGAATCTGACAGTATAAAATATAAATATGTTGACAATGAAAGTGAAAGTTATTTTTTCGGGGTGTGCGTTGTAGCAGAATTTGAATTCATGTGTGTGCATGTATGTGACAAAAGCTAGTTTCTAAGGTCGCTTGGAGTCTTATATTTGGTTTTCTTTCTTTGCTTTTTCTTTCCTTTTCTTCTTTGACATATTAAAAAAAAAAAAATTTTTGTTTCTTTTTCGGGTGGGTTGTGTACAGGACGGATATGGGCAGGTCACAATATATTGAGATTTGATTGTGCTCGGATTCGAGAAGCATTTGCAGAAATTGGCCGACCAGCACCGGAGCCAAAGGGTACAATCGATTCCTTGGTATTGTTGACTCAGAAGTTTGGCCGGAGAGCTGGTGACATGAAGGTAAAATATATATTTATATATGTGGGTGTGTGTATATATGTTTTGAGCTGATTCCAATACGAGAAAAATGTTTGAAGGAGCAAGAGAACTTGCAGAGGTTGTTGCTAACATAGCTTAGTGGTAGTTCCACACTCGACTCTACCTAAAGGTGTAAAGTTCGAATCCCCAACTTACAAATTTAAAATTAAAAAAAAAAAAAAAAAAGAACTTGCAAAGTGTAATACAACTTTTTTTTTTTTGAAGGATGTTAATTTATTAGGGGAAAATGTTGAAGTGCTTCACCTAAATTCAGCTCTAGTTGCATCTTTCAAAACAGAAGAACTAAATTCAATAAATGATTTCTCATTGGAATATACCTAATCATCTTTAATTTCTATTAATGTCGGCTTTCTTTTAACTATCATCTTTATCTTGTGTATGTTGCTTTTATTACCTTATTTGATAGACAGACACCATAGGTGGATTTTATGCTATGAAATTTGGCATTATATAGTGGTACAGTGTGGTAGCTTTCTACTGTATTTTTTGAGTGTTTGAGACATGGTCATCTAAATGTGCAGATGGCCACTCTTGCGACATATTTTGGGCTGGGACAACAGATACATAGGTACTTTTGCAAGCCTATTTTGCATTTGCATTTTTTCTTCAATTAGTTCCGTTTGGCTAATCTCTCCTTGACCATCCTTCAGGAGCTTGGCTGATGTCCGAATGAATCTCGAAGTTCTAAAATACTGTGCGACAGTTTTGTTCTTGGTAAAACGTCAACTCATGACCATTCTCGTAGTTCCAATATTTCATATTACTTTTATTTTGGTGTTCATAGTTAAAGTGCTTATCCAGATTTCCCCACTTACAAATAGAAATTTAATTTTCCAAAAATTTATGAGAGTTTAACTTATTGTCTTGAGAACATTAGGAGTTCAAATTTTCTCAAGTTCAATAATTGCCAAAGTTCCTATCAAGTTTATGTGTATTGCATTATTAGCTACCTTAATTTATGTATGGTGCTGCATCTGTAATACTCAATGCTACCCATTCTCCTCGACCTTCTTTATTTACTTGACAAGTATGTTCTTGAAAGATTTAGCTGGTCCTAAGTTTTTTTTCTACATTTTAAGTAGTCCGTCAGATATCAGAGAAGCTGCAAGTTCAGTCTCCATATCTGGATTTTCTTTCACCTTTGTTGTTTTGGTTAACAACCTTTTTGTAAAAAATATATATATATATAGATATTTATATATATCCTATGTATATATATTTTTTCATTAGGGAATGCATATGAGCCTGCACTCATATGCTGATTAAAATGTTTTTTGTTTTTTGCTACTCCTTTTAGCCTTTATGTGTATGTTTGCGTGGATGTGTATATGCACGAGTTGGTGTGACTTAAGAAATCTGTCACCTTGATAAGTTTTGGAGTATTTAGTAGTCTAAACGGTTCCAAGCCAGATAACAGAGTAGTCTAATAGGATTGAAATTTGTTGGATTTCTCATGCATGTGTTCAATGTAACCATCTTTCTTCCTTTTTTTATTTCTTTTTTCTTCCTTCTCAATGACTGTTTGGAAGAAAAATGAAAACCTCTTTTGGTTCAGTGTGTTACTACCTGCATTTTATAATCAATTCGGTTATGTACTAGCTCGTTCCTATTGCCTCCAAACTAGGGTTTTAAGTGCAATGATCCATGGATAGGTAGGTGTTGCTATGATTGGTTGTGCGATGATTAACCGTAGTGTGATGTAATTACAGGAGTCTAGCCTCCCAGACATATTCACAGCAAACAGTTGGGTTTCTCCTAATCCTTTAACGAGAAGTCGTAGTAATGGTAACTCATCTCCTAATGCCAGTGCCCCTGCATATGCAAATGGCTTGGTTTCATCTTCCAAATTTCAAACAGTGGATGAGAATCACCCAATAACATCTCTTATGGCTCAAAGCAGAGGAGAAGAGGTATCTGATTCGGTTGAATCTAACGCGTCACGTCCAGATCCTTTTAACATGGCCTCCCTCAGCACTGAAATTACAATGGAATCCCATCAGCCTGATGTCAACATGGAGGAGAGATCCGTTCCAGAGTCACCAGACATTTCTCCCACCTCTGCTGTTTACGAATCTAGTGGCAGTTCTGTGCCATTTCTAGACCCTGATGAAGTTTCTATTCCTTCTATCAGTGCTTCCCATGTTCCATTGGTTCAGGGGGGTGAGAGGATAAAGTTATTGCACAAAGATATCACTTTGCAACTTAAATGTACTCGTCTGAAAGTGCGTTTTGGAATAAGTACAAAGTTTGTAAATCACGCTGGCAGGCCAAAATTGAATTTTGTTGTTGATGCACCAACTAGTCTGTGTATGGTTCTCAAATCATGCAATGACATCGTCCAGAAGTTGTCTTTAGATTTAGGCAGCACCTCGGACTGGAGGCCTGTTGTGTCTCGCAAAGAAGGCTTCTTGTACTCCCCTACAATCAGATTGCAGTAAGTTTTCTTTCCCCAATCATTTTCGGCAAACAACGTGAAAATAAAGTTATGATTCATACACCCTTTTTGGAAGACTCACTTGGCTGAATCCTTTTTCATTTTTTGTGGGATCCTTCAGCATACCAGCCGCAGCATGTCAAGATATAGCTATATACGCCACAGAGATATATCAAAAGGAAAATTCCGGCTCTGTGCAGAGGCTATTATTTAGCAAATTTGATGCTTCGGAACTTAATTCCTTGTTCAAGCCTGGGACCTTGGTGGATGCATTTTTCTCCTTAGACCCATATGACTATCAGCAGAATGCAGGCATTAGATTGGTGGCAAAGAAATTGATTATACATTCAGAATGATAAGGGGAGACACAACATAAAATCTCAAATTTATGTTAGTAGGATTCATGTCTATGTCACATCAACTAGACTGACATAAAAGTTTCTATATGCTTTTCTTTTTTTTTTTTTTTTTTTTTTAATGTTTCTTCTAATTATGTTCAAAAGGCTGGGATGAGAAGGAGGATGCTGGAGGATGTAAAGCATTACTTGTAAAATTTAGTGTACATCCACGTTGATAAATCACAATCCATTTTCGCCAGTTTTTATGGATTATTTGGGCTCCCTTCGTCTCCCTAATATATGTAGCTTCCAAAAGTTTGTGTAAAATACCTCAACTTTTTGATGTACATGATTAGAACAAGGGATGATACCATTGAGAACTCTAGTACAGGGGGAAAAAGAACTCTATTAACACGGTTCTATTTTAAAATATCATATATCTTTTGGTTGTCAAATTTAACTTTGATTTAGTTTAAATTAAATTAAAAAAAAGCATTTGGACTAAGCAAGAATTTAGTTTAGTAAGTCCTACTTTAATAATTTTTTACCTTTAATTTTATTATTTCAACATAATTTATAATATAAATTTAAATTAAATTTTTACATATCAAATATCTAAATTTAGTTTTAATTTAATTTATTTTAAGTTAAATTCAAATTAAATCGGTCATTTTATTTTAAAAAAAAACTATCATCTTGTTGTAAATACAACCATACAACCAAATTTTATGAACATGATTGTGAGATGATACTATTGAGAACTCTAGTTAGGAAGAAAAAACAAAAAACAAATACAAAAACAACTCAATTGAGTCTGTTTTAAACCTTAATATTAATTTTACATACTTTATAATCTTTGATATGATTTTGATAGACCTATTAATTAAAAAAAAAAATGAAGAATTGATAAAACTGCAACTGCCAACCTTACAGTCTGATTTCTAAAAAGAGAGATTGAGTTCCAATCCAACCATAAAGTCCAATGTTCGGACTAGGCCGGGTTGGCCGGTATCCTTCTCTTGCTCGGATTGGGTCGAGTACAATTATACACACCAAAGGCGTAGGCTAATGCTCAATATTCACAGCTTTAACTATTATTCATTGTCGGAAACTCCACTAATACTAAAATAAAACTTGTCATGCCAAATTTTTTTTTTTTTTTTTTTTTTGCCCCTTCCTTTTCGTTACTCTAAGAGAAATCAAGAGTCAAGACAATGTCAAACTCAAAATTTTTTTTATTTTAATCTCATTTTGGCTTTTTTGCTAGAATGGTATCCATTTAGTGGCTTGGTATTGGTAGATATGGAAGTTGGAAAATGGTATCCATCAAATGGCTCTAGAAATAGTCTCAATCTGATATGATTGCATTTGGGATTTTATTCACGGTTGGTATTGTATAATCGTTCACACCATTGACATTACACAGGCTTTTTTGCACATATAACCTCCAAATGAAACACCCCAACAAATTTAACCTTCTTTTAAAATTTCTTTTCTTTCTCATTTTGTTTATTCAATTTTTTGTTAAAAAGAGAAAAACACACTTAGGTTGTTGGCTGCTTCCTTCTCTCTCTCTCTCTCCTTCTCTCTTTCTTCCCACCTAATACTTTTTTTTCTTTGTCTTATATTTTTTTTTTTGGTATCTTTTAATTTTTTTTTTAACTTTTTTTCGTGAAAATCTTAGGAGGAGTTTGGGGAGGTTTTGAAGACATTTTTTTAATTAAAAAAATTATTTTAGAAAATATGTTTGGGAGAAAAAGTAATTTGAGATGAAAAAATAAAAAAATTTAATTTTTTTTTAAAAAAAATATCAATATAGATATTGTTTCGTTTCTCTCAAAATTCTATGTTATTTAAAAAAAAATCTCATTTGGACTTGTATACACAATTTTTAAAATTTGGAATTTGCTTAATATTTTAGATATATAAATAGTGAAAAGTGATGAACTGTTGAAAAAAAGGTATTTTGGAAATTTTTTTTTTTGTCCCAAACTCCCCCTTATAGCTTTTCTTTGCTTTATTTTTTATATTTTATTTTAATTATCTAATATATTTTTCCTTTTTTTCTTTACATTTTTTCTTTCCTATTTAAACATCTTCTTCTTTTTCAAACATATCATAATAATTTCTCTACACAGCTAATTTTTCTATATGATAATTATATTTTTTTATTGTTTCATTTACTCTATATATTTTGATCTAAACCTTCTTTTTTTTTTTTTCAATATCTTCATTAAAATAACTTTCTTAAATAAATCCTCACTATTTTTTTACTTAAAAAAATTTTTTTTATAATTTATTTATATTAAATTATTTTTTAAAATATATTCTTAATTAAATTTTTTTTTCTTTACGTCTAAAAAAATTTACAAATTTAACACACAACTGCATAACACATACTAATATCCAAATAAAAGGAAAACATTTAGTAACACTACTTTTGTCAACAATAGCCACATGATGGGTCTTGAAATTTTTCAATTTCCTACCATGTGGAAAAAAATTTTTAATTTAAAAAATAAAAAATAATATATGAAATTTTTAAATAGTTGGATGGTATATGCTTTGCGCAAGCAGAAAAAATAAGCAAAGTAAGTACAAAAAAGAAAATCTAAATCTTCATTTTTCAAAATATCTTCACATTTTCAAACAATTTTCTTATTAACCAAAGTAAATCCACATTTTACAAAATATCTTTCTACTTTCTCAACCACCTCCCCCTCATCCCCTCCCCCATCACCGTTGTTGTCCAATCATAGTCCATACTTTCCAGCTGCCACCGTTTTCTACTCATTCACACTTTAGGTTTTGAGTAATCAAGATTTTAAATTGTTATCTAAAGTATGGTTTTTTATGTTTAGAAATTTAATTGAAAAAAAAAAACAACAACAAGAATATTCCTCCCTTTATGTCATTTTTTGGCCTGAAAATTTGAAATTTTGCAAGTGATTACAACATGAATAGTGTAGGAAAAGCTGTACAAACCGAGCAGACCATTTGTATCGATTTGGATGGTTGAAATGGTGAAGATGATTATCTCAGGCAGTCTTGAATTGAATTTCAAGAGCTTCTCTAAAATTTTTAACCGAAACCTTCTAACCGTTGAAAACACGAAGAAGATATTTTTAACAATATAAACTTGCCAATTAAAAGAACTTGATATTTAGGAGGCGTTTGATAAACGTATTGTGTTTTAATTGCGTCTAAATATATTTTTTTTAGTGTTGTATTTGATTAAAAATATTTGTTTTGTATTTGAATAAAATATATGTTTGAATGAAAAATATTTTAAAGTTAAAAAGTTGATGTGATTGATAAAAATAGAGATAAATAGTTAGAATTAAAAAGTTGATATGATTATTTTAAAAAAATTTTAAATAATAATTATTTTCATAACACTATTAAAAATGATTATATTTGAATGTAAAACTTTACATTTGTTATAAAATTAGTTTTCATAATACCAAAAAACATTTATCAAACATTACCTTAAGAAATTTTATATTTAAAACACCGACTTATACCGTCTGTTAGCACAGTAAAGTGGTTCTTTTTTTATTTTTTTATTTTCATAAGACATGAAGTGTTTCACCTTTTGTCATTTTTGTTTTTGTATTTAATTTTTTTATTCTTTCTTATATTCTTGATTGTTGCTCCTTCTTTTTCCCTGATTTTCAAACATTTTATTTTCATTTTTGCCCTTTTACTCGTCGAATCCTATTTTTGTTTTCTTTTTTCAGTTTTTGGGTTTTACTCTCTCACTTCTTATTTGTTGCATCTTTTTTTATTTTTTTACTTTTTAATTTTTTTCCCTAAAATTGTATATTTTTAAATATGCATTTGAAATATTTTTTTATCCTAATTAATCCTTGTTAAAAAATAATTTTTAAAAATATTCCTACCTAAATGTTATAATTACGGCTCTTCAATATGTTATTTTATTAAAGTGATCATTGTAAAAAGATTTTATTAATCAGTGTAATCAAATAATTTTCCCAATATTTTTTGTGATGTAATTTTCAAAAATTTAAAAAATTAAATATTAATGCAACTGAAAACAGTTTTTCATGGTGATTATAGAAATTAATTTCACTTCCCACTTTATCATAAAAATGAAAAGTTTGAATTATTCATTCCCAACTTCAAACAAGAAAAAAAAGGCTTTTCATGAAATTTTTTGAATTCTACTTTTGAATATTAAAATTTGTTACCACATACAATCTATAAAATGTGGACTATTAATTTGGCACATACAGGGCACGTGCTTCATTTGTCTATACAAAAGGACGAAAACATTTAGTAACAGTACTGCCATCATCACCTATATAACAATCAAATATCCATCCTGTGACATTTTTTTTCCAATTTTATAAAAAATAAAAATAAATAATTTTTTATAATTTTTAATTTTCTGTTTTTCAATCTCCACTAAATGTCGTTATGTTATGTGACGGATCTAACACTCTTTACATGGCTTTTCTTTAAAGTGTTAATTTTTAAATTTTTTTTTTTTTACTCTTTTCTTACTTATATATTTCACACGCACTTGAACTAGTAAATACATAAATCAAATCCAAATCTCTTAAAATCCCCAATTTTTTTTATTAAACAAAATAAATCCATATTTTTTCAAAAATCATCATACTTTCTTTGCCACCTCTTCTTCATCCCATCTCCCGTTATCATCACTGTCCCAATTGTCCTCTATTCTTTCTGGCCAACATTCTCTACTCATTCACACTTTGGGTGTTATAAATCAAGTTTTTAAATAGTTATTCAAAGTATGGGATTTCATGTTTAGGAATTTAAATTGGAAAAACAATAAGATTTATCATTTTTTTTTTGTCATTTTCAGCCTAAAAATCTTGAAATTCGCAAGTGATGAGGCATAAATAATATAGGGAAGACCGGACAAATCGAGCAGACTGTTTGTATCAGTTAGGACAATTGGAATAATCATAATAATTATCTCAGTTAGTCTTAAATGGAATTTCAAAGTCTTATCTCGAATTTCTGACCATGCATGATCTGCACGAACAGGCTTTCCGACCATTCTAATAATTTATATGACCTTATAATTTTTTCCCTTATTATTTCAAAGTAATTATTTATTTTTTGTATAAAAATGACTGATATTATAATATATATTACCAATATACACTTTCTAATTAAAAAAACTTGATGCGTACTTGATATTTAAGAATTTTTCTATCAAGAAGACTATCTTATAATAGAATTGTTATTACGATCTGTATTAACAAACTGTGCAACAATTCACATAGTTTGTTTCAATTGCTATTGTGATTGGAACAATATTATGATTGGTTTATTTGGACAAGAAACAAAAAGTACTCAATAATTAATAAAATTCCATACTATAATTCCTAAGTCACTATAGTAATAATATGATAATAAATCACATTATATACATAGACATGGTTAGAAAATCTTAATTAAGTATGTTATGATTAAAAAAATACAAACTGATCAAATTTTCACTATATTCTAGAATAAATCATAGTGACTTGAGTAGTTCATGATCCTAATTACACAAGTCAATCAAACAAACCATGCAAATCGTTACAAGGTTCATCCACGTGATCATACAGACCGTGAAGACAATTTTATTTCAAGACAATCTTCTTGCTTAAAATTGTTAAATATTAACTATACGTTAAGTTCTTTCTATTAGTAAGTACATATTAACTGGATACTATTTAATTAAAACGTGACATGCGAATTTAGTAGTGTTATCATAATAATAGTGTCTGTAATACACTAGTCATATTATTAAAAAAAGCCTAATGGGGTATTTGAATAACGTATTATATTCATATTACATTTGAATACAATACATTAAATGCAATATGTGTTTGGATGAAAAGTATTTATATTACATTTAAATGTAATATTTGTTTGGATGAAAAGTATTTGAATTGTATTGTATGTGATGTGATTGATAAAAGTAAAGAGAAAAAAAAGTAAGAGAGAAAGAGAGTATGTGATGTGATTGGTAAATGTAATAAAAAAAGTGAAATGATGAATAGTGATTGTATTAAATTTAAAATATAATATGATTATTATTTGAATGTAATACTTTTGCATTTGAATGAAAATTATATTGCATTCAAACGTAATGCAAATGCAATGCAATAAACAAATGATGCATAAATTAAGCAAATCATTTCAATTTTAATCATATTTCAAACATTTAATTGTAAATTTTGTTATTGATAATATTCTAATAGTCGGATTCTAGTAACTCAATCACATTCTATATGTTAAGTTAAAATTAGAGAGTTTTAGTTAAGTGGAGTCATGATTGAAAAATACAAACTAATCCAACTTTAATAATTTTTCAAAACACATTTTGGTGATCTGAGAATTATGTTTGAGATTTTATCAACGGTTGAATATTAATAAATTTATAATCCAAGCAAATCAAGTGGACTATAACCTCAGTCACAAACAAACTAAAAAACGTTACATGATTCATCCATGCAAACATGCAAACTATTCTATTTAAAGATGATTTTCTGGATCTGAAATTAATTAAATATCAATTGTACCTTAAATTCTTTTAATTAATAAGTATATTTTAATTGTATACTTATTAATTAAAATATAATTTACAAATTTAATAATGTTATTATGGTAATAGTGTGACAATGACACCCCCAATTATATTAATTAGTATGCCTAAATTGAGTAAATTATTTTGATCTTAATCACACTTGATAAATTTATTTGTGAATCTAATAGTATTATCATAGTTATAGTACAATAATAATAATTCAATCATACTATATACGTAAAATTATGATTAGAAACTGTTAATTAAGTAAAATTATGATTAAAAAATGCATAAATTATTTTTGAAATTATGTCACGGTGACTTGAAAATTATAGTTTGACATTTTAGCAATTATTGAATACTAATTGCTTCTTGATCTAAGTAAACCAAGTGGACTATGACCACAATCATATAAGCAAACCAAGTAAACTGTTCACTCATACCATATTCGTTTATAATGATCATGCGAACTGTTCTATTCTAAAATGGTATTCTCGTTTAAAATTATTAAATATTAATTTTACCTTAATTTTTTTAATTAATAAGTATATATTAACTTGATATTCATTAATGATAATTAAAATGTAACAATAAGTTTTATCTTAAAATGTAACTTGATAAGTTTTATCTTACAAATTTAATAATGTTATCATAGTAATCGCGTGATAAAAGTACTCAATCGTATTAATTAGAAAGCTTAAATTAAGTAAATTATTCTAATCTCAATCACATTTTCAAAATTTAATTGTGATTTTACTAGTATTATCAAGTAATAATACGATAATTATAATTCAATCATATTATATACATGAAGTTAATTATCCAATTTTAATTATCTTTTAAATAGCATCATGGTGACTTGAGAATTATAGTTTGATATTTTATCAATTGTAAAGTATTAATTACTTCACAATCCAAGCAAACAAGTAGATTGTAACCTCAATCATATAAGCAAACCATACAAACCATTCAAATCATTCATTTAGACTGTACAAACCATTCTATTCCAAGATAATCTTCAAAATAAAAGGAAAACTTATAATAGGAACTATATTTTTTTTCCTTTGTCAATAAGTATTATTGTTTGAAAAATACTAAAGGGGTATTTGGATCCAGTTTTCTAGTTATCCAAAACTAACTTTTTTCCAAAACTTCACCACTTTTCACTATTTATATCTCCAAAACGTTACAATAAACTTCAAACTTTAAAAGTTCATAACTTTGTGTATACAAGTCCAAATGAGATAATTTTTTTTAAATTGAATAGAATTTTGAGAGCAACGAAACAATATCCATATTGATATTTTTTTTTTAATTTTTTATTTTTTCACCCCAAACGGTTTTTTCTTCTAAATACATTTTCTAAAACAATTTTTTTCCAACTCAAAAATAATATCTCCAAGCATCACCCCTAAACACCCCCTAAGATACTAACTCTAATCCGAACTTTTAAAATATGAGTATTCTTTTTAAAAGTATACAACATATCCTAGAACGATTACCAAAATATCATATTATTAAAAAGTTAATCCGATGACTAAAATAATAGTGCACATTAGTAAGGCAAAAAAGTAGTTTTTATTGCAAGTTTTCCAAAATTAAAATAAGAGGGGACAAATTTTCAGTTATGACAAGTTAGAATTAGATTAACAAATGTTTTTACCAAACTACTATCTTGCCAAATTGTTTTTAGGGTTTCCAACGCATAGTGATACATTACACCAAGCATATGTGGGAATAAAATTAATAGGGTGGACATATTAGGTATTTTATTGACAAAAATGTGCTCCGTTGAAATTTTGCCTTGCCCCATTTGAAAGTTTTGCGTTTACTTTTCTTTTATTTTTCACATAGAATTTCTTAATTTCAAAACTTACACAATTTTTGAGATTTTAATTATGAGTGAAAAAATATACTACACGATTTTTATCCCTATTAAATATCGGTTTATTTTGAATGACATATAACATTATGGTTTTATACGTCTAGCACTTAAGATATAATTGTGTACTAATAAGAAAATTTTCAGTATTGCTCCCCTGTATTGTGAGAGGTAATTAACTACTCCTGGAGAATTATAGTCGGAAACTAGATTCTTTTTGCTCCCCAAAGCTACACGAAAAACTTGAATACCGTGAATTAATTTCCTAAAAAAATTCAATAAATAAAATTAGGGATTTATAGCTAAATAGCATTAGGGATTTTAAAACAAATTGCTCAAGTTTTTAAAAATTGGATAAAATGTTTTTTTTTTCTTATGATGATTAATCAATTTGATAAATAATCACTCATTGATTCATTGATTGACTATCATGAATCACTAATTAATTGTGAATCAATCACTGATTCACTATTAATCAATTATTGATTTATCATAATTAATAATTGATTGACCGTAAATAAAATCATCAATTTTTCTGTCAATTAATAATCAATTATGATAAATCACTGATTTACCATTAAAAAAATAAAAAACACCAACCCATTCAACTTTTTCCCCACTCTCTCTTGTGCTCTCTCTATCTTTGCCATCACCGAAGAAGCTTTACCCACAAATGCAATTGAAATTGCCATCGTTGCCCCCAGATGTCTCCCCATTTGATAGCAGTGAAATCGACAAGATGGTGGGAGACCAGAGCAGTGATGAGGGAGCCGAATCTTGTCGAAATCGCTTAAACCAACCATGTTCTAGTGCAGAGGAACCAAAGTTGCCAGGGGAGAACGAAGCTTGGTGGGAAGATCGGAGTTGATGGTGAAGGATCGGGTGTCGAGATCATTAGAGGTAAAAAAGAGAAGCCATATTTGGCGATTGCTGAGAGGAGAAAAGAAAGAAGCAGACAAAGGAAAGTGAGAGACAAAGAGGAGAAGGGAGAAAGAGGGTGTTCGGAAAAAAATAAAAATTGATCGATCGAAACATACACGTTAGATAATTGAACTAAATAAAATAAATTTGGCTATTTATTAGATTAACTAGTTAACATAGGTCATCCATTCTAGGTATCCATATATTATTGAGACAAGATTAGCGTCGATAGCAACAAAGCTAATTAGTGAGGGAAGTGGTTGTTTTTGCTTGGAGATAAAGCCTCCTATTTATGTGCTGAACATAATGTCAGAGTCGTCGATGGGGGTTTATCCCGCTCTCACAGACGAATAGCTTGTCTTTATGGTCGTTGATGAAAACAGAGACGTGGATCATTCTTAAGTCTTTCTCGCACACTTCACCCTTATCACCTAAGCTTGCATCAGTTGACATCCATTACATTATCTCACGTTGATAACGCTTTTTTAGTTTAGTATGTTACTTAAAGTTTAGATTGTTGTCACATTTTCATGATTGACCGTCCATCAACTTAAATTTGTACATTTAAATGAATTAACGGGTATTTGGTAAAAATTTTACATTTTAATCATATTCAAACGTAATATAATTTTACATCAAACGTAAAGTTTTACATTCAAATATAATTCTTTTCAATAGTATTACGAAAAGAATTACTATTTAAAAGTTTTTTAAAACAATCACATCAACTTTTCAACTTCACTATTTATCTTTATTTTTATCAATCACGTCAACTTTTCAACTCTAAAATATTTTTCATCCAAACACACATTTTATTCAAATACAAAACAAATACTTTTCAACTAAATATAACACTCAAAAAATGAATTGCATTCAAATATAATTAAAACACAATGCGTTTACTAAACGTTCCATTACATAAATATTTTTAATATTTTATCTTTTATTAATAATAAATAAAAAGCCAATAAAACAAAAACACAGGGACAACAAATCTAGACCCCATCACTATATCATTCTCAAATTTTGAGCATATATAATCTCTTTCTTAATCCCTCTCACTCACAACAACTCACTACCAGTCCGCGGTGGGCAAATTCTCAGTTTTTGAACTTCATAATCATACTATAATTTGGGCGGTGTGAGTGTTACTATCATTAAACTAAATAAAAAGTAAAGATAGAAAAACACAAGTAAGACAAAAAAAAAAAAAAAGGGGATAAGTTTTATAAATGTTTTCTTTTTTCTTTTTTAATAATTTTTAAAAAATGGTTCGCTATGGTTTGATCAATAAGTACCCAAAGCTATGGGCGATTATGCTCTACAACACTATCTCTCATAATGTCTAACGCCTTTCCCAGCTGGCTTGCCACGTTTGGTGCCTCTATCCTTTTCTCCCTTATCTTTTCTCTTCTCTCTCTCTCTCTTTTTTTCACTTAGGTTTTATTTAATATACGTATTATATTTATATTATATTTAAATAATTTATAATTTATAAAAAAAATATATGTTTAAATAAATAATACTTAAATAATATCTTAATAATAAATATGTGATACGATGGATAAAAATAAAGAAAAAAATATGTGATATAATTAATAAAAATAATAAAAAATATAAAATAAAAAATAATTATATTAAATATAAAATATAATAAAATTAATATTTAAATAAAATATTTTTATATTTAAATAAAAATTTTATTATATTTGAATACAATGAGAATACAGATGGATCACAAGGGGTTACATTTTATTTTATTTTTCAAAAATATTTTTGTTTGTTTTGGATGAGAAATGGGGAATTTGGATCACAATACATTTCCTTTCATTTGAAAAGATCTTGCAGTGACGTGGCCGTTTCCCCATCAGTACCAAACTATCCCGCTGCACCCAAACCCCAATGCGCTTTTTCTTTTGCACTTTTTCTCTCTCCTCCTCACCCGTCGCCACGTCTACATTTTCTCTAACCTACGCCATATCGTGCACTACGCCCCTCTCCCAAACGATAACTAGTTGCGGTATGCTGACTCTGTGTGCTATCTTACACCCCTTGCTCACACGGCGCACGTTAGCCACAGTCGGTATCACTAATTTATTTTATCATTACTCCAAAATTTTGGAAATAAAATAAAATAAAATAAAATAAAAAAGAAATAGCTTTATCTGTTCAAGTTTAACATTTCTGAGTTGTGTTTTATTTATTTATTTTTTGTTTTTGATTAAAAAAAGGGATAGAGGCACAGAAGTTGGAATTTTTTTAAAATTTTTTTAAGGGAAGCAGAAGTTGGATTTTGCACCTTCGTCCTGGAACCGATTCGCTCTCTGCTAACGTGCGCCTCTCGCCGGCGATCCAAGTCCGGTGGTCGAATTCACCTAGCTCACGACTCGACCGACGACCGACGACCGACGACCGACGGCTTCATTTTCCACTTTTTCATTCCTTTTTAATCTGCGATTTCAGCGGAATAAGATGCGCCGGGGGTGCGGAGGTTAAGTGAGGAGAGTGTTTGACGAGTGTCGGAGGAGAGTCAATCGCTGCGGATATACATACAAAGACACGCGTGTATGTGTCGTGTGTGAATCGTAGGGATGGATTTATGTCCGTCAATGGAGTTTCAGGCTCGGAGCTCAGAGGACGAAACCCTAGCTGTGAACAGGATCTTGGAGAGGAAATTCTCCATGGATATTCTTTAGTATATGGCGTCTTTTTCCTGTGAAGTTGGAGCTTTTGGTGCGGGACTGTTGATTGATTAGCTTTTACCGGTTTTTGTTATGGAGCGCAAGGAGCTGAATTTGAACAAAGACTGCGACGCCGGCGATGGTGGTGGTGGTTGCGGCGGCGGTGGCCGGGGCGATGGCTTCATCGACAGGAGCAAAGTGAGGATATTGCTCTGCGATAACGACGCGGATAGCTCGAAAGAGGTTTTCACGCTTCTTTTGAAATGTTCTTATCAAGGTAAAAATACATCTATACGTATACACATAATATATATATAAATATGTCTAATAAGTTGATAATCCTGTTAATTCTTTCCTATTTTCGCGATTTTTTTTTTGTTGTTGTGTTTTTGTGTTGAGATTTAGTTCCTTTTGTGTTTCGGAAGTTTTTGACATGTTTGTGTACTTTGGAGTACGGTTAAGCTAATCTTATTATTGTTTCTATTATTATAAAGTCGAGCTATTTACTTGGATAATTGTAACTTCCTATCTGTTGATCACTTTTTTGGAATTGTTCATGATAATTTAGGACATTCCACATATAGAGAATATTGGTTGTTACCTTTTGGAAATCTTAACCTCGCCGTAACCGGTTGACTAGCAGTAGTAGTTTGTTAACGTGAAAATTTGCCGAATTTTGGATTGAATTACGTGGGGGTATTGTTAGATTCCGTTTAATAAAATCAGATACTTGAGTGGCAGATGTGGTTACTAAAGCATGTTGGTCGGGCTGTGATGCTACATAGGATCCCAACTCACATCAATTAATATTACAAGGTTCCATTTACAATTGAAAGATGATTATTTACTGTCACATGAATTGAAATAAAAAAAGTTGGCCCATGCCATACGTGCGAACTTTTTGAATAGTCATGCTTTTGATGTGGCTTACTTTGAGTGAGAGTGCTGGTATCTGTAAGTTTGAATCAATTTCTATGAATCCAGTTGCTGATGGTTTCCCGGATTCAAAATCTGTTCCATTATAACTCTTAATTTCTTTGCTGAACAGTGATTTCTGTGAGATCTGCTAGGCAGGTGATTGATGCCCTGAATGCAGAGGGACCTGATATAGATATCATACTTGCTGATCTTGACCTTCCTATGGCCAAAGGCATGAAAATGCTCAAGTACATCACTAGGGACAAAGACTTGCGACGCATTCCTGTGATAAGTATGATGTCTCACCTCCTATTCCCAGACATTGAATTTTATCTTAACAAAGTTTAGCTTTCCTCATTAGAGAACTTTTTTGCTTCAATAGTGATGTCAGCACAAGATGAGATCTCTATTGTTGTTAAGTGCCTGAGGCTTGGAGCTGCAGACTATCTTGTAAAGCCTTTGCGAACTAATGAACTTTTGAACTTGTGGACACACATGTGGAGGCGAAGGCGCATGGTCTGTTCACATAATCTAAGCTAATCTGTTTCTCTTAACCCCTTTTTTCTTTGCACCGCAATTTTTGGGCATCTCTTTTACCCATGCCTCTCCTCTCCTCCTTCCCCTGCTTTATGGAAATTGATCCGAATGCATAGATAAAATGTTGATGCAAGGAATAAATATATATAGTGATACTTCGAAATATTTGATGTTCTATCAAACCAACACTTCTTAATATGGGTTTTCTTATGTTCCAGTTGACTCAGAGAAGCAAACATCATTATTGGTTGGCCTATCTAACATGAAGGTCAAGGTGGCCCCTGCTGATGCCAAGGGCCATCTTTCCACATGTGT
The DNA here is from genome assembly GCA_035233585.1 of Antiaris toxicaria. Taxonomy (NCBI): domain Eukaryota; kingdom Viridiplantae; phylum Streptophyta; class Magnoliopsida; order Rosales; family Moraceae; genus Antiaris; species Antiaris toxicaria. The sequence goes on from CP141155.1 coordinate 10,350,401, forward strand.
GACATAGCTTTTTATAAGGCCTTTCTGTGGGACAGCTATAAAGTTTCGGTTTAGCCAGATTTCGTTTGTTACATCTGTATTGATATGGTTCTGTGTTTCTTTGGCAGCTTGGGCTAGCAGAGAAGAACATCCTGAGCTACGACTTTGATCTGGTGGCTTCAGACCCTAGTGATGCTAATACTAACAGTACTACTTTGTTTTCGGACGACACGGATGACAAGTTGCGCAAGACCACCCATCAAGAGACAGGAATGCCAGTTCACCAGGAAGATGAGGAAGTGAGTGTTTAAGGAAGATTAATTTCTAACTCATATAAATGTCTCAATCTTTGGTTATTCGATGTTGTTGAAAATCATGATAATTGCATCGATTGTTGGATATTTAAATGAATTATTTTGTTTAGAGTATGAACTTTTCAGTTGATGTTTATTAAGCTTTCTTGTTCTTACTGTTTTTTATGGATTTTGGGAAAACTTACAAGTTTATTGACTCTGCATGGTGATGGCTCGAGAACAAAAGAGAAAAAAGGAGAGGAGAAGAGAGAGAGAGAGAGAGAGGAAGGGGGGGGGGGGGGGGGGGGGGGGGGGGGGGTGTGTGTGGTTGTGTGGGTTGGGGGGTTGGTGTTGTGTGTGTGTGTGTGTGTGTGGAAGAATGCCTGAAGTTCACACAAACACACACTTGCACATGTGTGGAAAAATATCCAAGTAGACATGTACGGTAATTTTTTTTTTTGGTTCTTGATTTTATAAGCCTGGTGATCGAAAGTGTTTCATGCTTATGTATATGAGATGTCATGTCCATACTTTATTAGCTGCTGCTGCTCCCCCTTCTTTTATAAAGAACTACTGCATTGAATGTTGGTTTGGCTAGTTTTATAACCATCTAAATTGTACTCTAGAATGAGATGCAGCCTTGGATGTCTGAGAAAATACTTTGACCATGCATACTCAAACTGTACTCAGTTGTATTTTATCAAAATAATTAGTTGCTATGATAGTGTGTGTCGGTGTTTTCTTCCCTTCATTTTTTGGGTGTATGTGTATTTTTGGTCATGAGAAACTAAGCATGTGAGCCAGTTTACTTGTTTAATCGTTTCTTTTTTCTTCCTTACTATTAGACAATATGTTTTTGCTACTAATAAGAAAATCATCAATCACCAGTAGTTCAATATGTCCATGCATTTATATGTTTTTCCTGATACCAGCGTCCTGCTGGTGCTGCTGCTGGTGCTGCGGTAATAGAGCCTTGTAATAATTTAGTGGAATGTCGGCTTGATATGCAAGGAATTAGCGACCGTCAAGCAGGTCAGCCAACGATCACCTTTGTTGCTATTTTTATCAAGTTTTACTTTGTTTATTTTATTATTATTTGCAAATATCTTTAAGGACGAAAAATTTCCTGTATTGAACTATGTTAGTTGCGGTTTATCATTCTTGATTTGTGTAGCACATATGAAACAAGCAAGAAACCATTAAAAATAAAAAAAAGCAAGCAAAAAAAAAATAAAAAAGAAAAAGAAAAACTGAGAGGCATATAAGGTGTCAAAAATTATCCCTGACAACAATTCTGTTCTTCTATTGTCTTTCATAGGTTCTTGATTTTCCAATGCACAGTTGGTTCTGTACTTGACTTTAATCTGTGGGGTTATATGCAGTTGCCTTTTTTTTTCCCCCCCTTTTTCTTCTTTGGTTTTGTGATAGAGAATTTTATTAACATGGCTAATGTGTGATGTGGATTTACAGCATTTTGCGATAATATACAAGATGGCTAGGGATTTACACTATTGAATTATCAAGGCGATATAATTATTCGTCAGGAATGCCCTTTTCCTTTATAGATAACTTATATAATGAACATGGTTAAATTTTGGTTTAATATTTTTTCCCTTATTAGTATCATAAATTGTGAGCACGATAACTTGTTTGACTGCATGATATCAAGAAAATCATGGAACATTTGAGGTAGTAATTTGAGTTTAGCTAAATGTCTTCTAATTGTTCAAAATATTATCTATTTATACGTGCTTGACTGATGAAATGTGCCATATATGTTCCTTGTATTCTGGATATATGTGTCCTATGCATCTCATTCTCAATAAATCATTCAGCAGCTCAGCATTCACCTGGCCCAAGGAAGAGTGAACTAAAGATTGGTCACTCATCTGCATTTTTTACCTATGTGAAGGCGAGTGTTTTCAAAAACACCCAAGCGGTTGCCCATGCTCAACATTCAAGACTTGATGAGAAAAGTCAAGCATATGGTAACCCAGTGGTTGAAGACACTCAAGTACATGAAAGTGGAGAGGCATGGGAAGGCTATTCACAAGGAGATGATGTGCCAAGCAGTACTAGCATCCCCGATTCTCTTTCAATGGAGAGATCTTGTACCCCACCTGCACCAATGGAACATCCAAATGAAAATAATTTTATGAAAGAGAGCTTCTCCAATGTGCAAGTACATCCAAGAAATGGAACTCAATACGAGGATTCGGGTTTACCTGCTCAAGCTGCTTATCAATATTGTATGTCAGGGGGTGTTGTTAATCAGGTTATGATTACATCATCGGGACAAGTGTGTCAAAAGAATCTTCATGAGATGCAAAATCATGCTACCACGGTAATGATGCCGCAATACAATCATCTTCCACAATGTCCTCCTCATCTAACTGGTATGACATCGTTCCCCTATTACCCGGTTGGTATATGCTTACAACCGGGCCAAATGCCCGCTGCTCATACTTGGCAATCTTTCGGAAGTTCATCTTCCTCTGAAGTGAAATTGAATAAAGTTGATAGAAGGGAGGCTGCATTGATAAAATTCAGGCAAAAAAGAAAGGAACGGTGTTTTGATAAAAAGATAAGATATGTTAATCGAAAACGACTTGCTGAAAGGAGGCCTCGGGTACGGGGCCAGTTTGTGAGGAAGGTTAATGGTGTAAATGTGGATCTTAATGGGCAACCAGCTTCTGCTGATTATGAGGAAGACGAAGAGGATGATGATGCCATTGCGTCTTTGGATTCCACTCCTGAAGATGGTGGTTCTGGGTACTAGTACCATGTTCTTGGTTATTGAGGGAGGATGCTTCAAGACGTAAGATGCAGTACTTCCTTTCATGTCATTTTAACTTATCTTCCAGAGTTTCTGCATCTTTAGCTGCTCTCCATAATGGATGATGGGGCACGTTGTTGCACGTATAAATTTGGAGAAATTCTTTATTAAAAGTGGAGTCTGATCGATGTGGAATTGTTTCTAAGCAAAGAAAGAAATCAATAAGTCGGGGTACATCAAGTTTCGGGATGACTCGACGTATGCACGGGGTTGATCATCATACCAGGTGAATCCTTTCAAAGTGCTATTCTCTGTGAAACTACATGCTGCGCACAGTGTCCGTGCTGGGATTTCTAGCGTTGTGTCCTAGAATCATTTCCGTGTTCAAAAACGAAGCAAGTAAATGGGGTTAGTCTTCCAGCTTTTTAATGAAGAACAGTTGAAACTTTATAAATGCAGAAAAGTTTTTTTTGTTGAATTTCCTGGAAATGAAAAATGTTAAATTTAAGGTTCTGCTGTGCCTCCTTATCTTTAGCCTGTATAAAATGTTAAGACTTGAAAATTTCCAGGTAATGGTCCTGGCTTCCTTGCTTGTCTTTAGCGTAAACATTGAGAACATTAGATTGATAACCTATGTTGAAGCAAATTGCAAAAGTTAAAAATTGAATTTCACCTCTATTATGTGGTGATGATTTGACTAACCGCACACAAGCGGCATCATCCTCATCGATGTCATCATGATACATAAATCGTTGTGTTTTGGTTTATCTTAATTTTGTGGAATTGAGAAATTTGATGCTTATTTTTCTTGGGAGGAATATAGATAGTTACCTTACCTTATAGAATATGTGCGATTTTTTGAAAATAGAAACGACGTTGGGTGGACAAATGTAATTGAATTCTTGGTTAATCCATTTGGTGGCCCTTTCCTCCGTTTTATTTTTGAAACTTTAGGGTAGGGATTCAAATTTCACACCATATAATTGAGTTTAGTGTAGAATTATTGTTGTATTATACTTGTTACAACGGCTCTTTATAAATTTTTATTTTATATAGCATATCTATAGATTAGTGGAATTGATTGGATTGCCGTCATTATCCAAGGGGTCATGGGATGCAAAGAGTTTTTAGGAAATTGCAGAAATAATCCTTTTAGTGCATATTAGCATTTGTTTAAGATTTTATTATAAAATTACTTTTTATTTAACATTATAAATAAGCAAAAATCTTAAAATTATTATAAATGAGATAATATTTTAAAAATATATTCTTTTTGAGACATTTCTCATAAAACCCCTTTGAAGGCAAAATTAAGTAAATAAATATTTTCAAACACTTTATTATATACACTAAAGAGAAGGGAGAAATTCCTATTCATTCACAGTTCCTATAACAGTGATGTGTCGATTTTAGTCTGACGGTTATGGGTTTTTAGTTTTTTTCACGTTTATTTATGTGAATTTTCTTTTTTGTGCTTTAAAAAATTCATATTTATTCATTGTTTTTAGAATAGTGATTTGTCAATTTTATCCTTCATTGATTATGAATTTTTAGTTTTTTTACATTTATTTATATGAATTTTCTTTTTTACCCTTTATTTTTGCTTTATCATATCTTAGATAAGACAATGGTTTTTTTTTTTTATTAAGAAAAATATAAAAGTATTGATAGGATTGCGATTATTAGCTATATTTATTTATGCATGAAATATGTAGTTGAGAACATAACTTAACCAACCTTTATTTAAAAAGATGAGAAATAAACATAAAGTCATATGGTTATAGAAAAAGACATTCCAATTTGTCAAAAAAAAAAAAAAAAAAAAGAAAAACAGTACAAAAATAAATAGTTAACACTCATAAATGAAGTATGTATATATAGTAGTCTTTTTTATTTGCATTAAGAAGAGCATAAAAGAATGTGTCGCTATAATTTCATAAAGAAAAATTAAAATAAAATAAAAATACAAGAGTATAAAGGAAATGACATTATTAATCAATCATTATAACAATAAATAAAAGAGGGAATATTATAAGAGTATGAAGCAAAATAAAAAATTGAAAAGCTCATTGAGAAAGCTTCGCAACAAATATGAAAATAAAATTTATGATAACTTAAATCATAAGAAGCAATAATAAATAACACATCAACCACGTTGCAAAAAATTTTTTTTTATTAAGAAAAGAACTTTAATAGAGCAAATGAAAGAATTAGAGAGATGAAAAAGAGATAAGATATGTGTTTGTAAAAGAATGAGAATGAATGAATTTATAGGGTAAAAACTAGTCGTTTATAGTCATTGAAAGTGGAGGGAAATTTTTGAATTTTATGTAATTGTTTCTTAAATGATACAAATATCATAAATACAAATAGTAAATGTACCCATTAAATACAATGTGTCTGTAAAAACTTAAAGATAAATGAATCATAAGGTAAAAACTAGTTATTTATAAGGTAAAAACTAGTTATTTATAACTGTTGGACTAGTTATTTATAACTGTTGGAAGTAGGGGAAATTTTTGAATTTTGTTTAATTGTATTATTGAATTTTATATAATTATATTGATACAATTTTAGTTTTTTTCGACCTAAAAGACAAACATCTTATTCAACCCAACCATTAACATCTAAAAATCATCACGAAAAATCAAATTAATTTAAATATTATAGGAACATAGGAATGATTTTTATACAATATAACAATATCTCTCGTTGCAACGTGTGAGGTTGTAACTAGTAATTGACTAAATAGTATATATATATATATTTTTTTCCACAAAAAAGACCGTTGATAAATGATTGATAGTTTCATTGCTCCATATTTAATTATTGATTAATCATACCAATATCATTAGTTGATCATTAAAAAAAAGTCATTTTTCTAATTTTACAAAATTTTAATCATTTATTCAAAAGGCTGTTTACAAAAAGGCCATTTATCCACAAATCCCAATTTTGTTTAAGCACTAATCTGTGCTCTTCTATTCCAATGGCTACGTTTTGCCATTTCTCTAGCTCAAAGTAAGTAGGTCAAACACAAAGAAAAAATAATAATAATAAAAGAAAAAGAAAATTAGGGTCCTTTGAAAAACAAAAATGGGAAACTTTTACATATTCAAATGGCAAACAAAGTACAGCAAAATATACGACAATCAGAGAATGAAAAATGTAAAAGACAACAAATAAAAAAATTTCCACTAGGCCAAGGTGGCTGGCTAATGTGTAAGCTTGAAGTAAATGATAAAAAGAATTGCAAGGACAAGGGCAGTAATTATAGAGCCAATTATCCACTTGTTTCTGCTCATCCTTCTTGAAATTGTTGTCAGTACCTTCTTACTCTTGCTGATATTCTCATCGACTCCATGAAGCTGCCCAAAAAAATTCAACCCAAAAAAAAAAAAAAAAAAATCAGCAATGAAGAATAGCCTTGTTCCTCTCAGTAGACAAATTCACAGCCACCGGTGAAACAAAATGCAAGCCAAAGAATTCGAGAAGACGTCAAATTCCGCTCCAGGTGCTTCAACTGTAGTACAGGTAGAAGGATCGGAGACGGGAAATCCTTTATATATAAGATCTGATATGGTGAATTGAGGTACACTAGTCTGATGATCCTATATTCATTTTGGCCAGCAATTGAAAGAAAAAGATTGTATCTGCTCTCCCTAATATAATCAGTCTTGTCTCTCAGTCTTTCCAACCTAACCAAAGAGCTAATTTGTTCATAACTCAGCTTTACTACTCCAACAGATGAGGTGGAGAGCGTCCCCAGCTCAGCGTTATAGCCCCTGGGGCTTTGGAGCAACTACAGTGCATCATCAAGTCTCTCAAAGCACTCTGCTGTGAGAATCTAGCTTTGCTAATGCCCGTCTAAGTCTTGAAAATGTTAACTGTTCGCTTTCTCTTTAGCAAAAGCTTCCTCACATCTATGCTCGTTAGATCAACTTGCTTTTAACAACAAGAAACCAAACAAAAGAAGAGAAGAATACGTACTGTTTTGTGAGCATGAAGCAGAGATTGGCGTTGTTGATGCAAATCTTGGAGGATTGACACACCGAGTTCCTCTGTTTCCAGCATTGTTCTTCTACTCTCCTTAATTCTGTCAGTGGACTGATTTAACCTTTCGGTTGCCATCATCAATCTGTCTCTTTGATTACTAGATGCCTGTCCCATATTCATCGGTCTCCATTAAAAGCGAAGTAAGGTAAAAAGAGGGATGACCATTCACAAAAGTAATAGAATACAAGTTAAAATACACACAATAAAACTGGCCGAAAAGTGTGATTTAATCAATATAACTAGTTTATACAGAGAAAGAGATCGATCCTGCATATGACAAGGAAGAGGAGGAAAAAAAATGCCATATTCGGGTCGCGCCATATCCTGATTTTAAAGAAATACTTTTACATTCTGACATGGGTCAAGTGTCAATTAAATAGGCGCGCAACTTATCGTGTGGGCCTCACCTCACATCCTAGTTTGGTGAGTCGGGATGTTTAACATTTTCTTATTTAGAGCAGCATACTTAACAACATTTCAAAATTTTCGGTGCTAATGATAGCGTTAATTTCTACGAATTTAACTTGGGATCCTTAACACCTCAAGATGCATAGCAATACTCAAAATTTTAGAAGAAAAGTAAACATAACTTTTGAGATTTCGCTGCAAAACTAGTGAAATGGAGAGATAATGTGTATTATATATATGTATATATAAACGATATATTCAATGTCAAGGATATTGTGTATATATACATATAAACGATATAAAACAATCTAATTCTAAGCAATAGCTGCATGGTTGAATTAAAGATTCGGTAATGCAAATTAATGAAGTCCAAAATGATTCAATGTCAAAGGCTGGAAATTGCAGAAACACCATAACGTGTATATATATACATATATATATATATATAGATTACTGAACAAGTTATATATGATTATACCGAAAATGTATCAACCATTCCCGACTCCAATAACTCATCTCGGGCCATCTGATTGGCATTCGGCGATGAGATTCTCTTCACTTCGGATTTCAAATTGTTCAAGTCCGTTTTGTATTCTCTCAGCTTCGCGAGAAGCATCGCCTTCGAACTCGGCTGCAAACTCCTCGCCTCAAGATCCATTTTCTTAATCTGCAAATCCATCAAACCGCAATCTTCAATCCAAACAAACACAAAAACTAAAAAAAAAAAAAAAAAAACTCCACAAAGAGAGAGATCGAATAAAAAATCCACGGAAAATGTACCAAATTTTCGGCCTCATCTAATCCAGATTTTATCTCGGAAATCCTCTGCTTTTTCTGCTCTGCAAAAACGCAATAAAAATACAAAAATCCAAATCAAATTTTTTTCTTTTTTCTAGTTCATAGGGCTGATTTATCCATTGATCTTTGCTTACCTCCATTAATGGCGGTAGCTGCGGTGCATTTCCTTACGAGATTGGCGGAAATCTCACAATACTGTCGCTCGTACCCCTCGAAAACCTCGCTCATCGCCCCGAATCTCGTCTCCCTCCGACCTGAACAAATTCCAAAAAAGAAAAAAAAAATTCAGATTTCTCAGATTCTGATGACGATGATCGTTAGATCAGCTTCTTAGATCATGAAACGGTTCGGGAGATTAAGAAAATCGGGTCGTAGAAACCGACCGACGCGACGGAGATTGATCGGAGGACGATCTCGGAGACGAATATGGAGGATTTCGGAGGGATTCAATCAGAAAGGAAAAAATGTCTGATTTTGGTTCGAAAATTTCGTTGATGTTTACGTTGTACAACTTGTACTTGTACCGTACAAGGTTTTTTTTGTTTTTTTTTTTTAAAAGGCCGCTGGATTATGATTAAATTACAGACAAGACGACTACCGCGAAAAACACGTGCGCGTAATTTTATTACGGTTTCTTTAAAACGACGTGTCGTTTGTTGTGCTGGTTATCTATTTGTAGTTGGAATTTGGAAACCAGACTTTTAGAAATCAGAAACAGAAGAGAGAAACAACTCTTTTTAAGGTTTTTCTCAAATGTCGGAGTTGCGTATTATCTGTTCGATGAAATTAATAGATGAAAGATTGGGAATCCCGTGCCGAAATCAAAATTTGTTTTTCATTTTCTAGTTCTTTTTCTTTTAAATTTCAGTGCGTATCACCTGTTCGATGAAATTACTGAATGAGTGACTATGTATTCGGTGCATAAATCAGGATGGCAATTCTTCTTACTACGGAGCTTTGCGGCTCAACGGTCCAGGAAATTTTCATGCTTTCCAGACTCAAGTTTGTCGTCCGCTTCTCGGCTGCAAGAGCTGTGTGCCATTGTTTCGAGGACGGTTGGCGGTCTGGATGATTTGGGGTCGAGTCTGAGTAATTTCAGAGCCTCTTTGACGTCGTTGCTTGTGACACAAGTTATTGATTCTTGCAAAGCTGAAGCACCAACCCGGAGATTGCTCAGGTTCTTCTTGTGGTCACACAAGAACTTGAAGTGTGATTTGGAAGACAAGGACTATAACCATGTGATACGGGTGTTTGCGGGAAAAAGGGATCACACTGCACTGGAGATATTAATTTCGAATCTTAAAAAGGAGGGACGGGCGTTGGAGACGCAGACATATGCCATTGTAGCGGAGACGTTAGTTAAGTTGGGGAGAGAAGATGAGGCATTGGGTATTTTCAAGAACTTGGATAAATACAACTGCCCACAAGATAGGTCCACGGTCTCGGCCATTGTCAACGCTCTTTGTTCCCAAGGACATGCTAAGAGAGCAGAAGGGGTTGTTTGGCACCACAAGGACAAGATTTCCGGTATGGAACGCTGCATTTATAGGAATCTTCTTTATGGGTGGTCTGAGCAGGAGAACGTGAAGGAAGCGCGGAGAATTATTAAGGAGATGAAGTCAGCTGGGATAATGCCGGATTTGTTCTGCTACAACACCTTTCTCAGGTGTCTTTGTGAAAGAAACCTAAAATCCAATCCTTCTGGTCTTGTGCCTGAGGCATTGAATGTGATGATGGAAATGAGATCCTACATGATTGCCCCAACCTCGATTAGTTACAACATATTGCTATCTTGTCTGGGGAGGGCAAGAAGAGTAAAAGAGTCTTGTCAAATTCTTGAGAGAATGAAGCAGACGGGTTGTTCTCCAGATTGGATGAGTTATTACCTTGTTATTAGAGTTTTGTATCTGACCATGAGGTTTGGTAAGGGAAAAAAGTTAGTGGATGAGATGATAGGAGCAGGGTTGGTACCTAATTGTAAGTTCTACTATGATTTGATTGGTGTTCTTTGTGGAGTTGAGAGACCATATTATGCTCTTGAGTTATTTGAGCGGATGAAGAGAAGCTCATTGGGTGGTTACGGACCCATTTATGATGTGCTCATACCAAAGCTGTGCAGAGGAGGGGATTTTGAAAAGGGTAGAGAACTTTGGGATGAGGCTGCGAATATGGGTGTTGATCTTCGCTGCTCAAGCGATGTTTTGGACCCCTCAATCACTGAGGTTTTCAAGCCAACAAGGAAAGAGGAAGAAAAAGTAAGCCTTGTGGAATCCACCTCAGCCAAAGACAAAAACAAGAAGGTAAATAGCAGTACAAAGAAAGTGGCATCTACCTCAGCCAAAGGCAATAGCAAGAAGAAGATTAATACAATTATAAAGAATGTGCGAAAATCATACAAAAGGAAGAGGAAGAAGAAGACGATTAATAGCAAGAAAAAGAATAATTCTGGCCCAGCTTAACTTGGCAGCTGTATTTCATGAATATACATATAGCAACTTTATGACTCAATATCTGGAATTCTTTTGTCCAAGTGATGTGAAATTTAATGTCAATTTAATTTTCTTACCTTTGACTATATCAAGCAAGCCATGGTTTCAATGGTGGGGTTTTAAGCAAGTACCGAACTTGAGAAGAAATGTCCGCACCAGGTATGATATTTTTTATTTTTATTTTTGGCCGAGCCTTCCTTTGAGATGAAGTCAAACCTATGAATATATTGGTTCTTGTTGTGTTAGGGTGGTTGAGGTGGTGGTGTCGTTGGCTGGCAAATCCATTCAAGATCTCTGGACAACCTTCGAGCAAAATTTTCAAGAGAAGCTTTCTAAATTACCGTGTAAACTTCTTTTCTCCGTTCTATTCAATCCGTTTTCTTGTTACGATTTGCAAACTGTTATGCTTGTGAATCGACGTCTTAGGAAGTTAGTCTAGCTGATTAAAACCTCATGCTCATACACAAAATGCTCATGTTCTGGTAAAGAACCATGTAAAAAACTGATGCTGCTTTTTGCACTTCTAACTTTTGTTGGTTATGAGATCTCCGAATAAATCTTTACATGTATTAAATGTTAGTGTTGGATTTAACGTGGAGAGAATTTGTGTTAAGATCTAGCATACAAAAGATTGGTATGTTTCGTAGATTTAAACATAAAATCTACACCATTGACTCTATTTGAACTAGTATAAAGCAAATTTCAATGAATAGGGGTCATTGACTTATGGCTTCTATTTATTAAAGAAAATTAAAAACACTTTCAGGTTTCCAACCTGAAAGCTTTTACCCAAACCCTTTGCCTCCCACTAAGCTAGTCCCAGCGGGGACGGAAATCAAATAGACATGATTTGCTTAAATGAGTCACTTCAATGAATGGTGGTTTGAGTATAAAAACTCTCAAATGTTGGACCAGCCTTTAATGAGCCCAAACGAAGAGTCGGGCAAAAGGTAAAGTCTGGCCTCCTAGAACTGCATCAGATGTGCTTCTGCCGAAGTTTGCCGTCCAAGAGTACTTGCTATGACAGCTCTGCGAACCCCATTTGTCAATCCAATTCCTCTTTATCTCTTGCGTCATTCAAATTGTTGCATTTTGATATAACCTCTCACAATATTCACCCATATAAGTCAAACACCATTTTCATTCTCTCATTTATGTCATTTTCTTCAATTTGCATGAGAATTTTTGTTGAAATCTTAATTAGCTAACAGATCTTTATTAGTATGTAATTTCAGGAAGGTTAACAACAAAAACCTGACTTGTGTTTTACGAAAATGAAGCATTTCATTTTTCATCCTGTATCTTTAATGAGTGCTACACCTATTCCTAACGTTTTACAAGTTGTATCAAAACTATCGCCTAAGATTGTAAACTCGCTTTAAAATACTCTCTTAGTCCCCTTGATTTGTAAAAATATTGAGTGTAAATGCATCATTTTGATAAAATAGAGAGGAAGTCTGTTATTGTCAGTATTTTTTAGGAATGTTATTCTTGTTCTATCCTCTGGCTCTCAAGGACAAAGAAAGGAAAAAACACTATCATTATGGAGAATCACTATTTGTGCTTTGTGTTTTGCATACAAAGAATGAAATTAATGAGGAACAATAGAAGGTGCAGCTGCTATCAAAAGAAGACAGAGGACTGAAACTTGGCACATGCCCACATGTGCATGAAGTGGGGTGACATAGTTCCTGAGATTGGGATGTTGTGGATCCCTTTTTTTTTTATACTTATCTCACCCATGTTTTAGGGCTAGAGACACACACATGGCACATTGTCACTTGGGAGTACTTTCTACGCGCTTGGCCTTTCTATAAGAACGTATTAAGGGACTTTTCTGTAATAATAATTAGGGATGGAATTTTTAAGATATTTTAATTAAAAATAGTTGAGATTTAAAAAATATATGTCCGGTTTAAAAAAAAAAAAAACTATTATGCGTTGAAAAGAATGAAATCTTAGGTCTCGTTTAGTGAACGCATTACATTTGTATTGCATTTGAATGTAATATATTGAATGTAATTTGTATTTGGAGGAAAAGTATTAGCATTGCATTTGAATATAACGTGTATTTGGGTGAAAAGTATTTGAATTGTATTTTAATAATAAATATGTGATGTGATGGGTAAAAGTAGAAAGAAAAAAAGGGGAGTGAGAGAATATATGATGTAGTTAAGAAAAGTAATAAAAAAATGAAATAATAAATAGTGATTATATTGGATTTAAAATGTGATGTAATTGGTATTTGAATGAAATATTTTTGTATTTGGGAGAAAATTACATTACATTTAAATGCAATATCAAAAAAATGCGTTGCTCGCGGACTTAAATATGTTTGAAAAAGAATCAATATAAATATTAATTTATTTTTTTAAATTATATATAATTAAAAAAAAATTATCATATTTCGATTTAAAATAATAAAAATTTGTATTTTTAAAATTTGAGTTTTTAAGAAAGATTTATATATTTAAATAGTAAAAAAGTATTTTTGAGATGAAAAAGAAGATAAAAAAAATTTAGAGATGTTTTTCGAGAAATTCCTCTATATACCTCATAAAATATGATCATGATCGATTATTTGTTTAGGTGATAAAGCCGTCTTGAATGTCATTTTTAGGTTCTCTTCCAATTTCTATATCTTCAATTTGTCATTTTGAGGTTTAGTTTTATTAATGATTTCGATATGATGTACATAGATAGTGATCGAAGATACGAAATCGTCCTTAAATAAACAACTAATTAAGGTTTTTTTTTTTTTTTTTTTTTTTGTGTATGATTGTGATATTGTTCTTCCAATGCAGGAACACGCGCATTTAGTGATGTTTATACAACTGGTGACGGGCGCAGGAGCTCATTAGTACCATGAAAGGGAAAGAAAGACGAAATCCCCCCACTTTTATTAAAAAATATATATATATATCGTTTCAAAGAAGAAGCTTCTTGGCGAGTAAGTTTCAACGAAGAAGGTGAGGTTCACGCGTCAATGCCAGGGGTGTATGTTGTGAAAGACAGACAAGAAGGTCCATTCCACCTTTTGACAGAAAGACTCCCTCTGGATTTATATTGGAACAAATCCACTTTTAAAATAGATTTCTCTCTTTCTCTTGTGAAAAAAAAGGAAAAAGAAAAGACAAATACATTGGCAGCTCGTATAATATAGAATATTAATTCCTATCATACTATTGTTTCGTGGATGCAATATTTAGTGTCATGATTATATTTATATCATGTTTATATATAATGTAATTTTTATTTAAATATAAAAATTTTATATTTAAATATAATATTTTTAATAATATGATAAAAATAATTATTTATTATATTTTTAATTTTTTTTATTCACATTATATATATTTTTTTCTCTAATTTTTTTAATATATTTTTATTTATCACATCAACTTTTTAATTTTATAATACAATTCAGGTATTTTTCATTTATAATACAATTTATTTAAATAAAAATCAAATAATTTTCATCCAAATACAAAATATATTTCTAAAATTGTATTCAAACGTGATGTGAACGCAATATGTTTACCAAACACCTCATAAATGTTAGATACTTCTACACAATTTTGTAGGATTATATAAATTAAATTATAAATAAACAATTCTACAAAAAAAAAATTGAAAAGAAAACAGTTTAAGATACTTAATTGTTTTCAGATTATTGTTGCAGATCATAACTTATTAATAAATTTTTATGAAATTGTCAAAAATTTTTTTATCTCTAAGATACGAGGATAGAATTATGTGTGATTACATCTAAGTTATAACTATTTTTTTTTTGGGTGAATTTTAGACACTCATTAATAGAACAATATGCTTATCAAGATCTAACAAGCTTAAACAATGTAAAAAATATTTGGATGATTAGTGTTAAATATCGTTACAAATAATAAGCAAATATAAGTAGGTAACATTCAAGATTACTGAAACTTTTGATTAGTTCTAATAACATGTACATAGGCATAAAAATAATATTTTAATTTTCTTTTGAACTTATAATTTCCAAGCTCCATACTAAATTATTACTATATGCATAAATTAATTTATATCAAATAAATTATTTTTTAACAAATTAATTATCATATAACATAATATCTAAAATTTAATAAAACAACTTATGCTTATAGCATTATTATTTTATAATTTATTTTCGTGAAGTCTAATAAAACTATGAAGATTCAAGCCTCGTTTGAATTACCCCTTCAAGTTAATAAATATTTATTTGATTACTCAAAATATTTTTTTCAGTTCAACCCACATTATATATAAATATAATTTCATTAGAATACTCTATCAAATTAAATATTTGTGAAAAAAAAATTAAAAAAAAAAAGAGAACGGCATTGACTATAACTCAAATTTTCCACATGAAAACTTTTACCAAAAATTTTCCACATAATAACGTAGAATTTATTATTTAATATTATTATTATTATTATTATTTGTAAATATGCCCTCCTACGGGACAAGAAAACTTTTAAAAAAATAATCAACGTAATAACGTTGAATTACGAGTACCATCATCGGATTCGGACAACTTAAACAAAAAAAAAAAAAATCTATTTAACATCAAAATCCCACATTAACATAAATAAAGCCCCCCCATAACAGTCGGTGTCTGGGACACTATTCCTCTCTCCTCTCTCTCTCTCTCTCTCTCTTCATTCCTAAGCTCTCCCAATTCCATCAATGGCGGAATCCAAGCTCTGATCTTCACATTCCCAAACCCTCCTCGCCACTCTCATCACTCTCTTCTTCACTACACGGCGTATTTCTCCATCCTCAAACCTTTGAATTTCTAGAGAGAGAAAAAAGGGAGAGATGGGGCAAGATAACTTCACAGCTCAGAAGCGGACCGGAGGGATTCTCCTCCCGACGACGGCAGCCAACAACGCCTCTTCAGCTCCCAACGGCAGACGATTCGGCGCCGCCTTGCCCCGCGGCCGCCAGATCCAGAAGACCTTCAACAACATCAAGATCACCATCCTCTGCGGCTTCGTCACCATCCTCGTCCTCCGCGGCACCATAGGCGTCGGAAACCTCGGCGGCTCCGACTCCGACGCCGCCTCCCGCGAGATCATCGAGGAGACCAACCGGATCCTTGCCGAGATCCGCTCCGACGACGACCCTAAGGACCCCGACGACCCCGCCGAGACCGAGATCAACCCTAACGCGACCTACACGCTCGGGCCGAAAATCGAGGATTGGGATCGGGAGAGGAGAAACTGGCTCGATTCGAATCTGGAGTTTCCGAATTTCGTCAATGGTAAGCCTCGGATCTTGCTCGTTACCGGTTCTCCGCCTAAGCCGTGTGATAATCCGATTGGTGATCATTACTTATTGAAAGCAGTTAAGAATAAAATTGATTATTGTAGACTCCATGGGATTGAGATAGTGTATAACATTGCTCATTTGGATAAGGAACTCGCCGGTTATTGGGCGAAATTGCCATTGATTAGGAGGTTAATGTTGTCACATCCTGAGGTGGAGTGGATTTGGTGGATGGATAGTGATGCTCTGTTTACGGATATGGTGTTCGAGATTCCGGTTAAGAAGTATGATGGTTATAATTTGGTGGTTCATGGCTACCCTGATTTGATGTTCGAGCAGAAATCGTGGATTGCGTTGAACACAGGTAGTTTCTTGTTTAGGAATTGTCAGTGGTCTTTGGATTTGCTCGATGCTTGGGCTCCAATGGGACCCAAAGGTCCGATAAGGGAGGAGGCGGGGAGGGTTTTAACCGCGAATCTAAAGGGAAGGCCGGCATTTGAGGCTGATGATCAGTCGGCTTTGATATACTTGTTGCTTTCACAGAAGGATCAGTGGATGGACAAGGTGTTTTTGGAGAATTCGTACTACTTGCACGGATATTGGGCTGGGTTGGTGGATCGGTATGAGGAGATGATAGAGAAGTATCATCCTGGATTGGGGGATGAGAGGTGGCCGTTTGTGACTCACTTTGTGGGATGCAAGCCTTGTGGGAGTTATGGAGATTACCCGGTTGAGAGGTGCTTGAGCAGCATGGAGAGGGCGTTCAATTTCGCCGATAACCAAGTGCTTAAGCTGTATGGGTTTAGGCACAGGGGCTTGTTGAGCCCCAAGATCAAGAGGATCAGGAATGAGACTGTCAATCCTCTGGAGTTTGTCAACAAGTTTGATATTCGACGAAATCCTGTCCGTGAGAGCAGGGAATCACAGAGCTAGCGAGTAAATTTATACGTCTTCATTGTGTGAGATAATCTGTAGGTAATATTGTAATTCATCAGCTAAAGAGCAGATTTAAGATCTTATAACAGGTCACTTTTTCGCAAGTTTTTCTTTGCCCTATTTTTTTTTTCCTTTTTTTTTTTTGGCTACTGCTTCAGAGAACAATAGGATATAATTCTTTCATAAATTTGATATCATCTTTGTACTGTGATCCCAAGTTATCCATAAAGGAATGGAAATTGTCAAAACGCAGTATACGTCCTATTGAGTTCATATTTGTTTCCTGTTTTAGACCTTGGTGAAAGGACTTGAGTTGGGTCATCTTAATGTATACTTATGGATCTAGTTTTGGCTGCTTTCGGAATCAACTTTGAGTTCAAGCTGGTGAATATTCTCTATGGTTACACAAGATGAGAGTAATCACATGTCTTTGTGTATCTTGACAAGGTTTCTAATGTCTACTTTTAGAGTGAAAAAGATGAGAGTGATATTGTGCCTTTGTGTGTATTTGACATTTGACAAGGTCTCTAAAGTGAATCTGTGACATATTGTTAGATAATCTTTCAGTCCCTTGATTTCATTTGCCATTTTCAATAGAACAAACGCCATCAGAATCATTAAGCATTCCCTCTAACTAGTATACAAAGGTGTGTTTGGTCTACATTTTCATTTTCTGCGGATCGAGCAATGAAGTTCCAACTTTGAATCTTCTCATTGTGGGTCAATGCTGGAAAAAGTGGCAAAAAATACCAATTATGTAGATCTTTTGCAGTTTCTCTGTTTCAGGCTGGTTGTTTTTGTCTGCATCGAAGTCAAGACTACAATTTTGGTTCCTATATCTGGGAGAATTGTCTTTGAATGCTACAGAAAATATGGCCCTCCAGTACTGTTGACAGAGTCTGATACACAAACAAATGCATAGTGTCTCAAGCCATCATCTGAAAATTGTCAAAATCAGAAATTACAGGTTTCCAAACTTTTGTCAGGATATCTTTCCATGTGCTTTCTCGTTTCTATGGCGTTCAAATGTCGTGCACCAACAAAACCAGCAAGTCAATTTTCACCATCCCACGAACAAAGAACTAAAAGCAAACAAGAAAAAAGAAAGTGTAGTGGCAATGATGATTAGGAATCACTACCATGGCTATTGTGCATTTCGAAATTTCTATACACTGGCAATTATCACTAAACTCTTTCAATCAATCACAAATTCACAATTTATACGTCATGATTTTACAACAAATCACAATTTCACATGTCAACTTTGAACCTACTGGTTCTACTGTTGTCACAGAGTCCCAAATAGTCTTACATGCCTATTTCTAACTAATAAAAGACACCCCTAGTGATAATTTGTATTTTTCCAACTAATTAACTTTGCTAAGTATTCATCAACACCAAAATATCATATAAAACAAAAATGGAGCAGATGGTTTTGAAAATGAATAGTTTGGCCATTCCAGAACTAATGCACACACAAAGCTTCGTTCCAAACACAGATCAACAGTAATTAGAAACAAATCAGCCACCAAACGGATTACAAGAAGAATATTATGAAAATACTGTGTAACATGTGTCCCAAATCTTGGGTGCTTCTTGTTATTTAGCCAAACCATACCATCCCATGTAAAGTATTTGCAGAGCTCAATCATTACACCATGTGCTCCGACTTCCGTCACAGTTCAGAGACCATTTGCAACAAAGATTATCGTTGAAGTCTCAAGAAACATGACCGACCTCACCATGGAACATAGAGATTTTGAGGATCAGATAAAATGGTAAGGTTTGAAGTCTATATCAAAAGCACTTCCCTTGGTGCTTTCAGCTCCTAGTTGTTAAAGGTAACTCGTACTATGCTACAAAAGAATGTTTCCTTGACTACCAAGCTAACTTTTTAATTTAGGTGATTTTCGAGCTAGAAAATGCAACGGCTTTCAGTTGGGTACTTTTGAAGCTAGTACTCTATGGCGGGTTATCAGCACTTCATTCAACTGAGCAATTTGGTGCAATAGCTGGTTAATTTTCTGCAATTGATCATTGAAATATTTAGTACAAGAACATCATAATAGTAAAAAGTCAAGCACTTGAGCTAATGATAATTTCAAAATCAAAAACTGGGATTTGAGAACATGATTCCAATTCTCAATGCTCATCACCAAAACAGTCCCACATTTTTAATAACTTCAAATAATTAAGCCAAACACAGGATAATAGATACCACCAAATTATTAAGTAACACAGTCAGGAATGGAGCTACCTTTATGCCAGGGGCCTAAACTGTCCTTCAATTTTTTCCGCAAATGATTATTTTTTCCTACTTTGTTTTGTCCCCTTGAAATTCTCTAAATGCGAAATTTAAATAGAACATTTTAATAATTTTCAATCATTCCCCAAGTTTTCACTTTTCATGTGCTCATGTTTCACATCTAATAATCTTCAATTAAACCAAAAATAAACCAAACTACTACAGAAATTCATAATATTTGCAAATCTAAAAAGTAAATAACCTATATATATAACAAGCCGTTTGTAAAATGCATAAGCAAACTATTATATTGCATTTCAACAAACACCTAGAACACAATCAGAGAAAGAAGCAAACCTGATCCTTTTCTCGAACAACCGCCATCAAATTCTCCATCCTCCTCCTCTGCCGAGCCCTAACGAACAGCGACCAAATCACCACCACCACCGCCGCCGCCGCCGCCGTGATCCCCGCGCCGGGGGCAAAGCACGAAGCTTTCCACCAAACGACACCGTTCCCTCCAAACGACGTAACGAGCCTCAGAATCCTCGTCCGCAGCACCTCGACCCCGATCCTCACCCACCACCTGGGCTCGCCGGTTCGCCCGACCTGCGAACCGGACGCCACGGGAGTGTCCGGGTCCGATTGGTCCGAGTCCGACGGCGAGAACGCCGAGGACAAGGACGAAGACGCCGAAAAGGAAGAAGGGGACAAAGACGGAGAAAGTGGGTGGCTGCTGGGTAGAGAAAGGCAAAGATTTTCGTGGTTGGTTGGAGGAAAGACGGAGAATTCTGTTTTGGGGAGAGAATCTCGGATCACCACCATTGTCCAGGGCTTAATTTCTTCTTTGTTGTCGTTTGGATCTTGCGGACGGCCGTCCGTCGCCATTTTTGAGAGCTTTCTGCTCTACCAATATGAAGAAGAAGAAAAAAAAAGGCTTTAACGTGATTTCAACAATTGTCTCTCTCTCTCTGTCTCTCTCTTGTTTTTGTGATGTGATTGTTTTTGGGACAGGTGAAAGATCCTTGTTGTCGTTTTTAAGGATAGTTATCGATATTTGCAAGACTTTTGTTAATTTTAGATTTGCCAAAATGTGCTTGTCGTTTTTAATGTACAGGTTGCTGTCGTTTATGCGCCACTAACATTATAGCTTAAAAATTTGGATAAATAGAGTTATTGTGATATTGTCCCTTCCTTTAGTAATTTGGCCCTAATAATAAATCTTGACAAATTACTTTTTGTAAAGACCAAAATCAACAATTAATTTGTATTTAATATTAATGATTGATCTGACATCCTTTTAATGAAGATTTCTAAATCATTAATCTTGACAAATTACTTTTTGTAAATGGTAAAATTTATGATTAATTTGTACTTAGAATTAATGACCAATCTAACGTGGATCTAATCAAGATTGCGAATGAGCGATAAAATACAAATAAAGAGATATAAGATTTATAGAGGTTTTATTCAAATGGACTATATTTTCTATGGTGTTAGGCTTTTACTATTTAGAGAGAAAAGTATATAAAATGTCAAAAGTATAAAGTAAAGGAAAATCACATTATATAACATATTTTATAAACATTCATTAAATATATAGCATATTTTTAAAAATTGATAAAATTATAACATATTTTATTTATTCTTTTAAAAACAATTTATTTGTTTCCAAATCAATCCCTATTTCTCTCTCCTCACTTTCTCCTTCTTTCCGTTCCATGTCTTCTTTCTCTCTCTCTCTTCAACTTTTCTCTTCTCTCTCTTTCTTGTTCGCGGGTCACGGAGAAGTATATAGTGTTAGGAATACCCTAGGAAGGAAAACATGTTAATGTATTTTATTTATTTATAAAATGTTTAATAATATATTAGACATTATTCACTGCTTCATCGCTATATATCCTTATCTTATTTATATGTTAAAGTAAAACAAAAATAGCTCATTGACTACTTGATATTAAACTCTTAGAATGTTGTATGCAATGGTCTTTTGTATGTGAGAAATCAATATTTTAAAACAAGTAGTTTAAATCTATAATCCGTAGTATGGAGTTAAAGTAAGCATATAACCATATTAAAACTATTATGTTCTCTAAAGCCAATTAGAAAGATGATTTGTCTTAACTGACTGGAGTGAGTTGACTCCCAAGTAGAGATATAGATATGTTGCTTAGTAGTAGCAACGTATTGGATTTAGATCAAAGTGTAATTAATCTATGTATTCGGCTTGAGTAGATTAATTCATTTTTGACGTTTATTATGTTATAACTTTAATCTAAAGTAAGTAAATAAGTTCATGTGTATAACTTGAGTACTTTAATGTTTTAAAGGCCAAGGCATCTCGAAGTAGTAAGTTACTAGACCAGTTCGTTGGATACATAACTTATATTCGATAAAGGGTTTGTTTATAGATATGGAATCATAGTTCTAATAAGGGATAAATGTTTTCCTTTTAATGACATTATACAGGATGTGAAAATGGACAAGATCTTAGGTTATTTCTTGGTAAATGATTTATTATTCATATACGGTGAACAATCATTTTCCTATTTAATATATAATGGATATTTAAGATAGTAAGATTAAAAGGTTGAACTGACTTTGACTTTAAGTTAATCATAGATATCATATGAGGGTGTTGCACATATGACAAGATCGTTGAACTGTGGCTATTCACTGACTTATGTAATATAGCATGTAATTTGGAGTGTAGTTTTGCCATCCACCGTCAGTAATTCACTGGTAGTACATCGTCATCCACCATCGTCACTGAATCTTATGATTCTGACAAGATCAAATATTGTCTCTGCTCTTAAAGATTGAGTTGTGGAGATCATGAAGCCTCGCTAAGAATCAAGCTTCGAAATTGCTCCCTCTATCACATAACACAAAGAGAGAAAGAGAGGGAGGAGTGAGAGAATGACGATGTTGAAGATCAGATCCGATCATGATGATGTCACGATAGATGGTGAGATCCGTCATGATCTCTTTCTACGGTAAGGGAGGGAGAAGGAAAGGTAAGTCAGCAATTCTAGTGCGGTTGGTGAGGATTCTGACAAGATCAAGGTGAATTTGAATGGATTAATGCGGATACCAATGAGATCTAACTTGGTTATTGATATTTACACTTATTTGTTGATATTTGTTTGGTATTTGTTGATTTTTTCTGTTGTTCTCTTGTGATTCTAGTTTTTTTTTTTTTTGTGAATAAAAATATAGAAAATAGTAATACTAAGAATGAATATACTAGAAATATATGAAATATAGTATTTTCTCATATTTCTATATAAATACAATATTTCCATCACAATTTGATTTCTTTGTCGCTCGCTGCTATTGTTGTTGCCGACGTGATCTGGTTTCATCATTACTATTGTGATGTCTTTTGGCACAATATTATTGGGAATGGGAGGGAGGTAGAGAGAGAAAGAGACAGAGGAGAGAGAAAAATGGAGGTAGAGGATAGAGAGGGGAGAAAGAGAAAAAAAATTAGGGGTAAATTTAGTATTTTAATATGTAATTAATTTAAATTATGCTATTTGGTTATATTAGTTTTAATCTTACTATTATTTTAAAATATCACAGTCAAATATGATATTTGGTTTATTCACCCTAAAGTAAATAGCACAATGCATGCTATTTATAAGGGATTATTTATATAGATATCCGAATTAAAAATGCTAAATTGAAATATGTCTAATTTTTCTTTTATTTACATTAATAGCTAAAATCATACTTATAATAACAGCATTACTCTTTATAAAGAATTAATAATTAATGAATAATGAAATTATATCGATATGTTGTTTTTGGTAATCAGATATTTTTATATAATGTAATTTGCCTTTGTTTATTTAATTTATTATAAATAAGACATGATATGGTTTCATAAAAAATTAATCTTTCTCATAAAAATATCATCAGTTTTATTTGTAATAATCCATATAAATAATAATATTTTCTTTGATAAAGAATTCAAAATGCTTTGCTGTTCCAATCTTTCTTTTTTCGTTGAGGTGTATAGATTTAATATTTTGTTGGACTTTTTAGTTGTTGGCATAAATAATAAGGCTTTTTTATAAAGAATTCATCGGGTTTTTTTTTAATAAAAGTGTGAGTCGATATTATTAGTAACTGAATTTTATTGATATGTGGTTTTTAATGGTCGACATAAATAATTAGTTTTTCTATAAAAAAATTCATTTTTTTGGGGTCAAAAAACTTAAATACTTTGTATTAGTATAATTTTTTTCTATTTTATTTTATTTTTATCAATCTTTATCATAAATAATTATTGTGATGTGTTTATTTTAAGATCTAAGGTATCATCTTTAAAGTAAATATTTTAAATTTATTATAACTCTTTTGATATTATTAAGATTAAAACCAAAAAAGGTTTTGAGTTCATGTTTTATGTTCAAGATTAAGACCAAAACTGATTTGATTTTATAAAAAATAACGATAAGTAATCAGAAAAAAAAAAAAATCATCATTGTAGTCAAAAAATGGAAATAGTAAAAAAAACAAAAAGGATGTGAATAAAAGAGGAATAATGTTATGGCAAAAGGGCAAAATTGATACTACAGACTTTTATTTGTTTAAAAATAAACATTAATGTAATACTGTTAAAAATGGATATATTTTAAAATAATAAGACTTCACCCTCCATGAATTAGATTGTTTGTATGAGACTTATTCATTTGAATTTGACTGTGCTTTTATATTTTAAATGCAGTTAGGTTTTTTGTGTTTATCCGATCCCTCTTGATAATGACAAAGCAAATTCAAATAAGATTTTCCATGACATTAGGATAATTTAAACCATTTGAAATAATTTAAATATCTTTGGAATAATTTCGTAAAATCAATGCCTAGCCTCTTTGGAGGTGCCAAGAAAGTAGGCACATTATCCACACAAAAGCTTCTAACTAAGGGCCTAGGCTCATACTCCTCTTTTGTCAACACTGTTATCATATTTGAGGCGTAGATGTTCTAGTAATAATTGTACAACATTGATTCTACTCGTGTTTATTTCCACAATTTGGTAGATTTTCTACTAAAATTAACCATATAAAATTGGACTTAAAAGTACAATAGAGTTTTGAGTTGTGATAATATTTTTGACATCAAATCTTTAAAGTACATTTATATAATTTCAACTTAATTTTCTATAAGAAATTTCAAATTTCAAATTTACCTTGTTTTTTTATAAGAATTTCAATTTAATTTATAGTTAAACAATTTATACATTTGAAATTTAATATAAAGGGTCACAAAGATAAATGGCAATATCCTAGTTATAAGTAACGGGTTCAATAGCTTCCTAATATGAGATGATTAGCAAAATACTCGTTTCAATAGTATCTTGATGTGTCTAACACAAATCCAAAAAATATGGAAATATACAAATTTGTATTCTCAATCTTATAATAAAGTCACTGGTTAGATTATATTATGTATGCCACTATTATAAAATCAGATGTGAACTTTAGTAAAAATATCTAGCAATACCCTTTTTAAACTATCTGTGTGAAAAAAAAAAAAAAAAAAACCATTCAAAATTTGTCAAACGTGAGCAAAAATATAAAAAATTGTAAGTTCATAGGTTGATATATACTTAGAAAAAAAAATTAGAGACCAAAATGTTAAATTCAAGAAATTAAATGGGTGTACTAACAAAAATCCAATGTTTAATTTGGTTGCAATAACATGTCTTTTCATCAAGAATAACATTCGTTGCTTGAATTAAAAAAAAAAAAAAGAGTTGTTTTTTCATTTGTAAAAATTTTATATAATCCATTTTCTGATTTTTCTTTCTTGTCAATTGTTGGAAGTGTGCAAAAAAAAAGTCTCACATTGATTAAATATGAAATTGAGAATAGGACTAATCTGAAGGTTAATCTTTAAAAAAGGAATATTCAGACTTTAATAAATGATGTCAAAGCCAAGTTTTAGCTTTAATCATGTGTACATACAAGATAAATCTCGAAGAAAAATTATATGAAGATTAGTGAATATTAGAAAGATTGCGATGGATAAAAAATCCATGGTGAAAATGAGCTCTCGATGGAGCTGTGATGTTAAACTACTTGAGGAAGATATACGAATAGATCATTATTTATGGAATGACTGTTTGCTTTCGATTGAAGAGGGTAACTATTGAAAACACGAGAACAAAAATCTCATATTAACTACACATAAAATTGAAAATGATTTAAAATAGGCTTGAGCTACTCCTAACCTTTAATGTTTTGGGATGAATCATTTTGAATTGAAAGATTACACTAACAATTAATAATCACGAAAATTAATCGATTCAAATTGCTCGTTAAAAGCTAACTTACATGAACCGAAAGAAAGACAAGGCAAAAAGAGGAAAAAAAATATTTTTAAGGAAAAAAAAAAAGAATATTAATATACGCATGGAAAAATTTTAATAAGCATGGCATGTCTTCAGAAATTGAAATTATGCACATAAGCTCATATTTGAGTATTGACTTTTTCTTTTTCTTAAGCAAAAATCTTGAATTTTGATATGAATTACCTTTTTTCAGAATTCTGAAATCGTTTTTGCGCCAACCCGCCCGGGCCCCCCCCCCCCCCCCCCCCCCCCCCAGTAAGATGGGATTTACAACTATCATTTATTAAAAAAAATAAAAATGCTTAGATTTCGAACTTTATAATCCGTTGAACTATTTCTGAGGTTAAATCTCACATTTATGTTGTTTGCATACGTTGAAATTGCTACTACTGTGCACTTTTCTCAATTTCCACATTTTAGCCATGTACATTTATAACTTAATTATACGTGGTGATGATTAGAGATTAATATAAAAACGAAGAAAACATTAATAATCATAACACGAAGAATCCATTTTTGCCTTTGATTATATAATTATATTGCAGTAGAACTAAGACCAACTGACAAACACTTTATTCATTAAAATATAAAACCCTATTACAGACTGTTATTCATGACAACCGTTCTAATTTTGAAATATATAATTATAGCGTACAAACTAATTTATAGATATGCAGTTTAAACAACATAGAGCCTAAATTAGAACTTTAGGCACTAAAGGATTATGTAGCAAATAAAACGAAATACAAACATACATACATACATATTAATACACACACACACACACACATGCACGCAACGGAGCTATATTTTGTGCTCATGGAGTAGGCTGTTACGTAGTAGTACTTGTACTAAATTATGATATCTTCATGGCGATGCTTCAATTCGGCCGCGGCCTTCTTCAGGAATTACCGGGATGACCGGAAATCCTTCGACGCCGTAATCTCGTGGACATCCTTCAGGTGTTACTTCAGGGATTCCATGTTCTTCTATTGGAACTGTAGGTATCCCAACAGGTATTGTTGGAATTTCGAATTCGATCCACAGACGCTTCCTGGCATTAGTGGTGAAAATCATGGAATTAGCAGCAAAAACAAGAAATAGTGAAAGGAGAAGAACTCTAGAGTTGGTGGTATTCATTTTTTGCTGATTATAAATGTATGGCTTGGTAATCCTATATGTGTATATAAGATGTGTATGTGCTTGTGGTGAAGTTTGGGATGTGAAATGGGGAATACTTGATAGGATGAGACGACTAACAGTGAAAAGTTAATGCTATCTCAACTAATTTCTTTTGAGTCTCAAGCTCCATTTGTTTGACACGTTAGAAAATGAAAAAAATTTTATTATAAAAAAAAAACAATCTTATTAAATTTTCGTATTAAAACATCTAAAATTTTTTATTTTTAAAAAATAAAAAAAAACTCTTTAAATAAAAAAAGTTTTTACTCATTTAAATATCTTTTCATTTTTAAAAAAAATCCTAAACAATTTTTTATTTTTCATATTTAAAAATTTTTTATTTTTTAAAAATAAATATCTCACGCAAACGGAGGCCTAATGTTGTGATGATTTTTGTGCTGTAACTCTAAGGCGTACATATGAAAGGGAGGGCCCGCATCTAACTATAGTGTCTAGGGTATTTTTGTGGCTAAGGATTTTCCTCACTTAATTTTAACTTTTCTCAATTTTAAATCAATTTGTTGAAAGTTTTTGAAGTTAATGTATCCATTGATGCTTTGGATTTTCAATTTTCAAATTTCTTGGTTCATTTTTTTTTTCCTTTGACTTTTCCATTACACAGAGTCGTGGCATTTCAATCTTCCCAAAGCAGACTGAGCACATATGATGGTCACATGCAAAAAGTCATCGAAAAGAAATGGTGGAAACTACTTTCTTTAATTGCAAGGATTTTAAAAGTTGTTGGTGTATTTTCTTTATAGTTAAAAAATAAATAAATAAAGGGATTCAAGTTGTCACCTAATAAAACGTTTGGGATCGAACAATGCCAAAAGTTCTTTCCTTTTATATGCCAATCGATTATAATATTTATCACATATATAATAGTAAAGATGAGTAATATGCACTTGAAAAAAAAAAATTTCATGTGGTGCAAGCTAATTGGTCTCACAAACACACACCCCAACATTGAGATCGAGATGGAATACCCCATTTTCAAGCTAAAAAAATGAATATAATTTTATTTTTTATAATATTTATCATCGTCCTGTGTGAATATGCTATATAGTAGTTACAACTTACAATTAATGAGTATAAATTGCTAATGATTAGCATTGCAAATTAAGTTAATGCAATTCCAACTGTCTTTTGAAAATTAAGGCCTCTAGGTTTAGTGATCTGTCCTGGCTGGCTAGCTAGCTAGGATTTTTTTTTTTTTTTTTCACCAAGAGAGCTTTTTGTAAAATTATTTGGCATTATCTATTTTTACTTAATTGAGTTTTCATTTTGACGGGTATTTATATTATTGATGATTATATAAATATATATATATACATATATATATATATGGTATGGATCGGGGACTGTAGTTCTCTTTTATTGAATATCATAAAAGATAATATTATCAGGTTTTAAATTTTTGAACACTTACATAAATCCCTCTTCTCTTATCATTTGAGCTAATCCCAATCAATATAATCATGCATGTTATTAACTATCATTTCAATCCAATTATGTGTTTTTAAGGGTGAGAGGTGTATTGAGCTTCACGTACTAAAATATGATGGTACAATGATCCAAAATTACAAACAAGAGTTGCCAAAAAAAATTTTTTTTTTTGAACGTATAAAAATGTCAAGTTGAAATTAAAACTGGCAAGCATGCACCATAGGACGGCCGTCTTTGTATCAATGCAATTAAATACGTGACCAAAAAAAAAAAACAAGGCGGCAAATCCTATGAGATATTTATATGTTTTTTACTTAGTCCATGGCCTATCAAAACTCAAAAGCTATTATGTTTTAAACAAAATTTTTCTCATGGCTTCTGTTTAACCCACCTGGATAAGTATATCTTCGAAAATTAATTGTTTTATATAAATTCATTTCTGGTCAAAGAAAGTATAGATACATTATCCACACGAAAGCTTAATTACCATCATGATCATCTGCACCTCTTCTCCCTCAAATAAAAATTTCTAGCACATAGGTCCCAACTTTGTATTTTGTATTTTGATTTGATTTGATTTTTTGGTGAGTAAGCATTCCTATTTTGATAATTTGTTTACTTTTAAATGAATGGATATTTTGTTGAATTCTATTACCACGATGAAGTGGAAGAAGAAGAAGAGCTCTAGAGTTGGTATTCATTTTGGTGATTGTATTCTAATGCTTTAATGCAGTTTTACTTAGATGTATGTATTTAAATATTTAGGTGAAATTGGAGACATGAAATGAGGCTTATATAGTTGATATGTTTTTTTTTTTTGTTTGTGGCAAAACAAGTACTATAACATATATAGTTGATTTGTTATAAGATGACTAACATGGCCAAGTTTATACAATTCCAACCGCCTTTAAAAATGAAGGCCTCTACGTTTAGTGATCTGTCCAGGCTAGCTAGCTAGCTATCTATCCAATTTAATTTTAGTTATAAGGGGTAATCATATTATTGATCACCACTCACGAATATATATGTATATATAGTATGGGTATATTCTCGTTTATTAAAGAGAGATGAAAAATATATACATATATATTGATTTTATTTGATTTTTTGGTGAGTAAGCATTCCTATTTTGATAATTTGTTTACTTTTAAATTAATGGATATTTTGTTGAATTCTATTATCACCATAGAGTGGAAGAAGAAGAAGAGCTCTAGAGTTGGTATTTATTTTGGTGATTGTATTCTAATGCTTTAATGGAGTTTTACTTAGATGTATGTGTTTAAATATCGGTGAAAAATTGGAGATACGATTGGTGCTTATATAGTTGATATGTTACAAGATGACTACCATTGCAAAGTTTATACAATTCCAACCGCCTTTCAAAATGAAGGCCTCTAGGTTTAGTGATCTGTCCAGGCTAGCTAGCTGGCTATCTAATTTAATTTTAGTTATAAGGGGTAATCGTATTATTGATCACCACTCACAAAACTAACAAGCTAGCATTCACCATGGTTTAGTCATGAATGTTATTAATTAGCTTTTCAAGTGTAAGGTGAGTAAGCGAATTTATAGTGCGTGTTTGGTTTTGTTTCCAAAACAGATTTCACGATTCCCTAGGAAATCGATTTTAAAATTAGTGTGAAATTGTATTTGGTTTGTATTGTTTTTGAAAACAGATTTCAAAACTAATCTAAAATCTCCTTTGTTCTCAACGTAAAATTAAAAACAACTAAAAGTCATTTTCTCTGATTTCATTTTTCCTATTTCTCTCATTTATCTGATTTAATTATTATGGTTAATTAAGATATAATTGATATAGTAATTACTTAAATATTATGGTTATTAATTTTTTATTCATTTTTCAATTAAAAAATTTTATTAATTTTTAATTTTTGGTATTCATAATAAT
This sequence comes from Antiaris toxicaria, assembly GCA_035233585.1. Taxonomy (NCBI): domain Eukaryota; kingdom Viridiplantae; phylum Streptophyta; class Magnoliopsida; order Rosales; family Moraceae; genus Antiaris; species Antiaris toxicaria. The sequence continues at coordinate 10,380,562 of CP141155.1, forward strand.
TTTTTTAAATTAAACATAAATATGTTTTTATAGAGTACTTATAAAATGACTGGTTTTCAAAAATATAATCAAACACAGTTTCACTTTTTTGTTTCTCAAAATATATACTCAGAAAATAAAACCGAATACAATTTCAGAAACGTTCTCAGAATTGTTTTCAAAACGATCTTAAATTCAAAGAATTTGAAAACATAACAGATCTCAAAAACAATACCAAACGCTACCATAATCTCTTGATCTCTAGTATCATCTCAGTTATTTGGAATATTATCTAAAAAATTAAGACTGCTTTAATTTTTATTTTTTAATAAGGACTACACAATTCTGCAGACTCTTAATTTGGCATTGCATAAAGCTGATTACATGTATGGATTCTGACACTATGAATAATTCTCTTTCTGATACTATTCTAAAGATGTTTAATCTTTCCAACACAATAAAGCTCCTGGAATTGTTGAAGTTAAATGGTATTGTTAGATATGTCATTAACAATTTATAGGATTTAATTAAGTTATCAATTTAATCAAGTCCCCATTTAGGATAAGATTTTGACATCATCAAAATTATTTTTTTTCAACACTCTATCATTTTTTACTATTTACATCTTCAAAACATTACAGTAAACTCCAAATTTTAAAAGTCTATAACTTTGTGTATACAAGTCCAAATAAGATGATTTTTTTTTAAATTGTATAGAATTTTGAAAGGAACAAAACAATATCTATATTGATTTTTTTTTCTAAAAAAAATTTTAAAATTTTATATTTTTTCACTCCAAACAGTTTTTCTCCTAAACATATTTTTTCATAACAACCTTTTTCCAACTAAAAAAAAAATCTCCAAAACCTCTCTCAAACTCCCCCTAAATTATTGAAAGCATAAATAAACAAAAGATACTGGTAATTTTAACGAGATTTGGTTCTACGTACTCTTCGGGATCACAATCAGCTATTAATAATCCACTAAATCCCAAATAATTACAAGTACTGTTAGGTTTTATATAACCCAAAGATTCTCTTTTCTTGTTGTCACCAGTCAGCTTGCATCAATTAGTTAATTAATATATCTAGCGAGCATCATTCATCTTTAATTTTAAATCTCTTTAACTATAAATGCCTTATCAGAAGACTTCAAATCCTTTTGCTCGAACAACGATAAATTGCTGAATCGCCTTGAACTATAAAGAATGATTAAACACCCAAGTTTCAAAATCTCAAATTAACATGAATAAATTTGTGTTCTACAGCTTCCAAACTGTTTTTAAGACTATAATACATAGCAATACGAAATCTCAAACCAAATCTCGGATTAAACTGAATTCAAATTTTAAACTGTCCCAGAAAGTATTGAAATACTTTCTGTAACACTATTTGAATTTCAAATTTAAACTATTCTATTTTCAACAAATATATCATGATATAAAAATGTAATCCTTGAGGAGAAAAATCAAATCTGATTCAATTAGAACTCTGAATCGTACTCAAAATTAAGATTCATTTTTAAATTCAACTCCTATATTCTATAATAATATTTAAATCACATATTTTTTCATTTTTGCAATATTATCTTCTCAAATAAAACAAGCAAATCTTCAGTTTTTTAAATTCTTCATTTAAATTGTGATTTCGAGATATTTTTGGAAATCCTATTTAAACAGGACTAGGAATTCTACCAAAATTAGACTTTCATTTTAATTCAAATCCCACACAATTTTCCTTAAGCTGCACCAATCCTAATCTTCCAAGAACATTCAACGTCATATCTCATGCAGCCATTCCTTCCAAATGGTTTTAGCTAGCCAAATCTTCTCACAAAATCATACGAACATGCCTAATATTATAACACAACTTAAAACACAGCTAGCTAACAAAATTCTGTTTTTAATTTTTTTTTTCTAAATTATGACAACTCTGAAAATCCAAGCAAGTATAATCCTCTAACGGGCTGGATCAAAGTTAATATGACTGGGGCAGCGCCTAATGGTTCTTCAAGATTGGCAATTCGTGGAAGAGTCATTAGAAATTCTAGAGTTGTTGTTGTTGTTGTTTTTTGTTTTGTTTTATTTATTTATTTATTTATTTATTATTATTATTATTATTATTATTTTATTTTTTATTTTTATTGTTTTTGCGAAGGTTGCTAAGCTGCTTTGCATTCTTAATGCTTGTGAACCTGAATTGATGGAATTTAGCACTATAATTGAATTTTTTTTTTAGAAGATATGATTGGAATTTCCTTTGGTTTGAGTATAATTCTACTTTTGTTGTTGATCTCTTCTATCTCGAAGTAGACATGTAGGTTTTATGCTCAATGGGTTTGCGATATTAATTATCTCAACAGAATTACCTATTGTGATTCTCAAATTTTCAAGGAAGGTAATCATGTGACGAAGAGACTTTCTTTTTACGTTGTTCATTTAGACAAGACTATTAAGTAGTTCAATCTTTCGATTTTCAGCTCTTCAGTTCATAAAGATATAACAGGCTCCTCTTGTAATAGATTTATGAAATTGCTAATTTTGCAAGTAAAGATATATTCTTTTTTGCCTCTAGTATTTTTCCCACTGGATTTGGCTTGAGGTTTTTTAGGAGGGATCTTTGAAGCCTACTTTCAAAGTGCTAGGGTAGGCTCAAACTTTTTTTGAGATTGACTTCTAGGTATTGCTAGTTTTCTTTCAACTTCGGCTCTCAGTTGCCCCCACCTTTTCTTTTATTGGATTGTTTTTATTTTCTCCTTCTATTCCGACTCTTGTATTTTTCTTTCTCATTAATATTGAGTTGGAATTTGATAGAGAATGGGTGCCAACCTGATGCGCAAGCTTCAAATTTGTTCTCCCTTTCTGTTTATTCACGTTGCATTATTACTTTGAAGACAACAAACATTGAAGATTTAAATTTATAAAGGTATTTTATTTCTATACGTATTTTTTTCTTTTTTGAGAAAGAAGGAAAGATGGTTATTATATCTTGAAATTGCATGATGTCTATAATTGTGCTATGACCGAGAAAAGGTCACATGCAAAAAAATTATCGAAAAAAGATGTAAGCTATTTTCCTTTAATTAAAGAACTTTAAAAATTGATGGTCTATTTGTCAAAGTTAAAAGAGCGGGACTCAAATTGTCATCTACTAAACTGTTTGGAAGCAATGATGCCAAAAGCCCTTTCCTTTTGGATAAACAGACTAATATATGACAACATATAATTTGAAATTTAATAGTAAGTTTGGTACACGCATTTGTTTTGGTAAATGCAATGTAATTTTTTCTAAAAATAAAAGCATTTCATTCAAATATTAATCACATTACATTTTAAATCCAATACAATCATTATTCATTATTTTACTTTTTCTATTACTTTTATTAATTATATCATATATTCTCTCTCTCTTTTTCTCTCTACTTATACCCATCACATCACATATTTATTATTAAAATATAATTCAAATATTTTTTATCTAAACACACATTACATTCAAATGCAATGCTAATACTTTTCCTCCAAATACAAATTACATTCAATACATTGCATTCAAATACAATGCGTTCACCAAACGGAGCCTAAGTAAAAAGTTAAATGCATCAGAAAACAAGTTTTATGGGTATATACATGCATCAAAATCAAGTATTGAGTTCAAATATCCTAAATTCAATAAATATATACATATATATATAGGGTTTCTATTATTTTTAGGTTTTTTTTTTGTACGCTTTAAAATTATTGTAAAATTGTATTATATACTCTAAATTTTTAATTTTGATAATTTGCACATCCAACTTACAAATTTATAATAATTTACACACCATTGATAAACAATATTGATTTTTTTAATGAAAATTAACACTTTACTTGCATATAAGTTGTCAATTAAGAGCTTAAAATTTTCTTTTTAATCAATATTAATTCAGATAAAAAAATAATTTAAACTTTTCTATTTTAATAAAAATTAATTAAAGATCTTAGCATGAATAAATTTGGGTTATAACATGGACAAAAATAATTATTCATATTATGAATTAACAACTTATATATAAATTACATATCAGTTTCTTTCAAAAGTTTAATATTATAAATAATAAGGTGTCAATTGTTATACAGTTACATATTCAATATGTAAATTGTTAAAAATAAAAGTTTAGAATACAAATTGTAATTTTACAAAAAGTTTAAGATGTACCAATATAACAAAAAAAACCTTATTTTTATTATTGTCATGTGTGCGATTATACTAGTTATTAAATATTACTAATGCTTATTATTTTATTTTTATACGTAATACAGGCAACACTATATATAGTCGTTGTTGTGAATTCTATGATAAGTGCTATTCTTACTATATGATAACATTCCTAATTAGACATTTAGAGTGAATGGGATACCAATAAACCGTGTGCATGTCAATGTGTGGGCGCGTTAAGAAGACCAACTCGCAAGCACCTTTATTCATTATAATACATAAAGTCCCTATAGCTATTACAGATTGTATACATTGTAAACATTTTTATTTCGAAATATATACGCATATAGTAGATGATCTATAGAGGTACAAACTACTATAGATACGTTATATTTCTATAACATTTAGCCTATGATTTTAAAGATATAGGTAGTGAAATACAAATATATATATATGCATGCAGGCATATAAAATACACACGCGTGCAACTTAATAAGTGGCTATTTGCGATATGCAGGCGCGGTTGGCTGTAGTATATGTTTTATTAGGATCATCTAGCTTCATGGCGATGCTCCGATTTGACCTCCGACGATGTCCCTGGGAGGAATGACCGGAATTTCCCCGGGAATTACACGAGGGATTCCAGGTTCTACACGTGGAAATGTAGGGATATATCCATAACCGAACTGCAAAAGCTTCCTGGCATTAGTGGTGCCAATCATGGAAGAAGCAAACACAAGAAATAGTGGAAGAAGAAGAAGAGGTCTAGAGTTGGTATTCATTTTGGTGATTATAGTGTTATGCTCTGATGGATTTTTGCTAAGATGTATGTATTTGTTTATAGATTGGTGAGTTTTCGTGATATGAAATGGGGTTTATATAGTTGATATATGATAAGAAGATTAATTGCAAAGTTAATGCAACTCCAACCGTCTTTTGAAAATGAAGGCCTCTAGGTTAGTGATCTGTCCTGGCTGGCTAGCTAGCTGCTAGGATTTTTTTTTTTTTTTTGTGACCTGGCTTTTTTTTTTGTTGCCTTTAAGAGAGCTTTATTCTTAATTATTTAGGATTGTCATTTTTAATTTGATTTAGTTTTAGTTAGGAGTAGTGAACATATCATTGACACAAGTCATTAATAAGTATATAGGATGAGGTCTATAATTCCCACTTATTAAAACGAAAAAAAAGAAAATATTATCAGATTTCAAATGATTAGGGATCTTCTAACCAAACCTCTAATTATCAACTGAGCTAATCCTGCAGAGTTTACTTTCAATGTTATTAATTAGCCTTTCAATCCAATTACGTGTATGGTGGGAGATGTATTGAGTTTCATGTACTAATATATGATCATGTGATGATCTAAAATTACAAACAATCTAACAAAAATAAATAAATAAATAAAAGCATATGTATAGAGGAAATTGAAACTCACAAGCATACGCACCATGGGACGGCCATCTTTGTATCAATGCAATTAAATACGTTACCACAAAAGGTGGCAAATTATAAAATGATAAAATCCTATGAGACATTCATTTATATGTGTAATGTTTTGACACAAAACTTTCTAATGGCTCCTGTTTAACCATTTGGATATATAAGTATACCTTAGAACAATATTGACTAATTCTTTCACGGAAATTCACTTGTGGTCCGAGAAATTAAGTATAGGCACATTATCTACACGAAAGCTTACCATCATAATCCCCTTTTCTCCCCTAAATAAAGTAAGAATATTAGAATATAAAAAAAATTAAAATCAATCAGTAAAAAAAAAAAAAGGTTTATTTTTAGCCAATTTATTTATTTTTTGTTCAAAGATGAAGATATATGTCAAAATTATTGGATACAAAATCCCATGCTTCCTCTTGTGCCGAAGACTGCTCAATTCCTATGCTAATTTTGTTCTCATGTTCTGCTTCTTTGCCAAGGATTCTCGCTTATGAAAATGGAGGGATTTGTTGATAAGGATTCTCGCTTATTATATTGATTTTTGTTTTGTTTTTGTAATTAGCCTTAAATTGTGTTCACGCCAGTATTTTTTATAGCTCCATGCAAGGATCTAAATAAAAGCTTACTGCTCATGACAGATGAACCATGCCAAAAAGGCTCCACATTGCTGGAGCTCGTTGGACTCTGCATGGATAAAAGAGTATTGGGACACCACCATCTTCTGCAGGACCCCATATTAGGTCTAACAGGAGCTCCGCGTAAAGCCCAAAATAAAAGGCTTGGGGAAATCTAACTGACATTTTAAAGGTTATTAGGAGGGAAAGAAAGTTAATCTCTTAAGTTCTGAAAGGAGCTTTCTTCTTTTTCTGTTGGTAAGAGAGAGGAAGAATCTAGTAGTCACGAATGGCAAAAAATCAAAATAAAAGTGAAAGTGAAAGATCTTTTTTTTTTATTTAATATGTAACAACAAAGACTTGGCACCAAAATTTCACCAAAATCTATGGGTCTCTTTCTTATTTGTTTTAGACAGAATTTTACCTAAGCTCTCATTAACTGACATGTCACGTTATAATTAATTAGACATTAATTAGGACACCAAAAATTGAACAGGGATTCTAAATCCTTAAACTATCTCCAATACATTTGTGTATGTCAATGCCATATTTGTTACAAAACAATGTGAAAAATAATATTATTCTACTTTTTGTTATCATTATTATGCTTTAAAAGTTGTAAAAGTAAACTTTTAATATTTAAACAAATAAAAAATAAAATTATTATAATAATTACATGAAATAACAATCGATAAGAATTAAAAGTAAAATTTGGTATTGTCTATCCCTTATGACAAATTTGTTATAGAGTTTAACATATGGTATTCTTGACTATAAACATAATATTATATTAAAGAGTATTTTTCCCATTTAAACATCAAAATTTTTTATTGATATTAAAAGTGCTCTTAGTGACATTTCCAAAGAGACGCTTTTGTTGGAGATTTGAATTGACAAAAAGTACATGTCGTTTTTAATTTAAAAGTACGTGCGTGTGTGTGTGTGTGTGTTTTTTTTTTTAACACTTCGGGCATTTGTTGGTAATTATTTAGTAGGTTACAACTTAGACACCTCCAAACTGTTTGAATGTTTGGAATCACGAAAATCCCATTGTATCCCTAAAAGAGAGAGAGAGAGAGAGAGAGAACACCACATGATTGACTGATCACGGATTTAATCAAGAAAAAAATACATTGTATCAAAAGATAAATAAATCAACACCAACGTGTATTTAACAAAATAAATAAAAGAAAAACAAAACCCGCAAAGTATTGTAAACATCAAGCTAAGAAGGGGGCTTGACAAGGGATTTGTGTTTGCTTCATTGCTTGGCAACTTTTTATTTTTTTATTTTTTAAGATTTCTATAACATTAAGAGTCACGGTATTTCAATTTTACCATAGTGAGAAATCATTGGAACAAAATATAAACTATTTATTTTTTCCTTTAATTCAATCATTTTATATAGTGTATTTGCCAAAGTTAAAAGAACGGGACTCAACCAAGTGATTACCTACTATAAATCGTTAGAAGCCAATGGTGTCAAAAGTCCTTTCTTCTAGATAATCTGTCCCTTATGTTTTTCACATATATCTTGTTTTAAATCAAGAGGTATGTGTTGACTTGCAAAACATTATATTTTATATAGTGTTGAGTTGAAATACGTCACCTCAAGTTAAAAAAAAACGAATATTAAGTATTTCTCTCATGTGCGATTATTATATATACGATTAAGTAATTACAATCATTTTCACAATAAAAAAAGTTAGTAATTACAATTAATGATTATTGTTTTCTTTTATACACAATAATAAGGTAATGTAGTTGTTATGAATTCTATTATGATACAGTAGCGGCCGACGAACATGGCCAGTTAGGCAAGTACAGAACGCCTCTGAGTTAGGCAAGGCCCCAAATTAATGAGATATATATGTTTTATGCATGTACATGTATTATTAAATATATATATATATATGGGTAATAAACTTGAAAATTGAGACTAACAAATATTTGTTGTCTGCCTATTTATTTGTAAGTATAAAAACTGTGCTTGTATATATATAAATATAACTATTGACAAACTTTTTTTGCATGTTTGGAATCAGGCCACATATATTTTATATATAATTACATGTTAAATAAAATTTTCTTAATGTGTGTATATATATAAATGTATTTAAGATAAACTATATTCTGAAATAACTTATCTAAAAAAAATATTATTATGAAATAAACAAAAATAACTATGTCCTAGATATTTCCTAAATACATTTTAATAAACAATTTATTTTGATAACTTCCTCAAATTAAAAAAATTTATAAATTTCTTATAAGAGTCAATTTTTTTAACTTTAAATAATTTTAAGAGTGAATTTATTATTTAAAAATGAGAATTATATGATAGTGTTTAAAAAAGTATATATACTTTATCGATATATTTTAATTAATCATTATATTTATACCATCAGATTATGTCAATTTTGTTTTTTTAAATTTTGATATGATTTTTATCAGATTTATTTTTTTTAATGTAGTATCCACATATTATCTAACATTTATAAGTTTTGATAGAAATGCCTCTAAAATTTTTTTGCTTAAAACCCTAAAATTGCTTGGGCTGACCCTGCTATGATAATTGGTAATCTTTAATAAAAGAAAGCTGTGAAAATAAGTGCTATTCGTGCTATAAAATTTACATCCCTCTTTAGAATGAATGGGAGTACATATAAACCGTGTGTTTCTAATTTACGAGCTTTAGTGCAGCCATTTAATAATTTAGAGTGTTGTTTTGATTTCTTTAAATGTCGTTCACTATTGTTGCTCTATTGGGTCGTTTTATTATTAGCTTGCTATTCGTGTTATTCAAGAGGGTTGTCGTTTATTACTGTGTTTGTTGTTTACTGCTTATGTCTAACTTGTCGTTTTGTCATTATGTCTCCTGTTTGGAGTCTTTGTGCCTGCGAGTATTGTGAGCGTCGTTTGAACAACAATTATTTTGTTTTTTCGTTGAGAGTAGGATAAAAGTTTTCTGTTATGTTGTTTTTAAATTTTGGGTTGGACTTGAATATTGAAATATTTGAGATTTACAGTTGTTCTCTCTCCCAATTTTCTTTTGCCTTTCACCATGGATTTGGCTTGAACTTCCCAATTCGGTTGCATCACTTTGTCAGTCTGTGGGCACATAGAACTAAGTCTAGCTCACAAGCACTTTATCCATTTATACATATAAAGTTCCCAATTACATATTGCTATACATTGTAAACATTTTTATCTTGAAATATACACGCATATATAGAAGATCAGTCGACGTACAAAATACATACATTATGGATACACTTTATTTTTTATAACACATAAAGCCTATTGACTTCAAAGATATAGGTACTGTATCCTTTAAAAAAATAGATATAGGTACTGAATTGGATATTATATTATGACAAGGTGAAATACGCGTGTGTATATATATGTATATAACTGTGCATGCATGCATATATAAAACACATGCATGCAACTTGATAAGTAGCTATTTGTGCGCGTGCATGCGCAGTTGGCTAACGGTTGTTATGTTTGTGTGTATTTGTGATTGGGATCACATGTATATCTTCATGGTGCTGCTCCAATTTGACCTCCAACGACGTCCCTCGGAGGAATTACCGGAATTTCCCCGGGAATTACACGAGGGATTCCAGATTCTACAGGTGGAATTGTATGGAATTATCCAGAACCGAACTGCAAAAGCTTCCCCACATTAGTGGTGCAAATCATGGAAGAAGCAGACACAATAAATATTGGAAGAAGAAGAAGAAGAAAAAGAGCTCTAGAGTTGGTGCTCATTTTGTGATTGTAGTGTAATGCTCTGGTGGATTTTTGCTAAGACTTATGTATTTGTATAAAGATTGGTGATTTGTTGGGGATATGAAATGGGGTTTATATGTAGTTGACATATGATAGAAGATTAACATTGCAGAGTTAATGCAATTCCAACTGCCTTTTGAAAACGAAGGCCTCTGCTCTAGGTTTAGGGATCTGTCCTGGCTGGCTAGCTAGCTAGGATTGTTTTTTATTTATTTGTATAGATACCACCGTGAACTTTTTGAATTTGACAATTTATTTCTTAAATTTTTTTTCTTGGCAATTAATCACTCGAACTTAAAATTTTTCATAATTCAATCCTTTTTACTTAAATCAATTAAAATTAAGATATTTTTTTGCATTGAACTTACATTTTATTGTCCAAGAGGGATATTATTGATTATTTTTGCTTAATTTGAATACAAATTTTTTTTAAAATTTAGGTTTAAATTTGAGTGTAATTTAATTACATGAAATATTTCAAAGGAAATTGTCTTGAAAATAAGTAAAAATGATTAACAATGCTCTTTTTGGGGCTATAATGTGCAAATTACATATAAAGAATTGTCTAAATTTTAACAAATTTGAGCACAAAAGGACTAAATTGTCAAATATTATAAATTTAGAAGGTTGATTGCCAAGAAAAAAAAATTAGAGACTAATTTGCCAGATTCAAAAAGTTTAGGGGCATCCATGCAATTCCATAACTAGCATTCTTCCTTTTTTTTTTTTAATTTTTTATTGTCACCTTGAGAGATTTTTAACTGAATTTAATTTGTAAACATATTGTATTGACAACTGGTCATGGTATGGACCGGGGTCTGTGACTCCCACTTTTTGAAAAGAGATAAAAATAATTTTGAGTTTCGAATATGGGAGTTCATACCTAAATGCCTCTTCTCTTATTAGCTGAGTCGTGGATGTTATTAATTAGCTTTTCAATCCAATTGTATATTTACTGGTGTATTGAGCTTGGTGTACTAAAATATGATCATACAAACAAGTTAATAATAAATAAAAAAATTAAACACATTAATATGTCAAGGTGAAATTAAAACTCGCAAGCATGCATCATTGGACTACGGCCATCTTGTATGAATACAATTAAATAGGAGACCACAAAAAGGTTGCAATCATGTGGTAGCATTTGATTTTTTTTTTTTGAAATATTTTTTATTTTCAAAAAAGTTAAAAATGAGAATGTTTTAAAAACTGTATTTAAACCGTTTTTGAAATTATATTTGGTTATATTTTCTGAATGTATATTCTAAGAAATATAAAAATGAAATTTTGTTTGGTTATATTTTTTGAAAACTCATTTCATAAGTGAGTATTTTATAGAAACATATTTATTTTTAAGTTAAAAAATAACAAAAATTAAATTATTAGTAATAATTAAAAAAAAAACCTTTAGTGGTAGATTTTGTAATAAAGAGCAGATGTGGAAGATATTAGTGGCCTGAACTCTAAATAGCGGTAACGATGAAATTTAGGTTGCAAGTCGATAATTGTCACTATAAGTCAATGATGGTTGTCATGAGGGTGCTGTCGCCATCGTCATTAGTCCATGGTTGTCACCCTTTGCCAAAGATGAAGGTCATCATCGGATATGGTTATTGTCATCAATGCTGCACAGGCATAGAGAGAAAGAGAGGGAGGGAGAAAATAAAAATAAAAAAGTAAAAACAATTTTTTTCCATTTTCAAAAAAATCTAAAAAAACAATATAGTAAAAAACGGTGTTTTCAAAATAGTTTTGAAAATATTGAATAAATAAATACTATTTTGGAACTGTTTTCATTTGTAGTGTTTTTGAAAATGGAAAATCATTCTCAAAATCAAAACCAAATGCCAATGCTGAAATCATATGAGCGATTCAAATTGGGTTAACTCAGTCCATGGCGTATCAAGAACAATAATGTATTGAAACATAATTTTCTAAGGGAGGACAAATTTGTATGGCTCTTGTTCAACTACCTGGATTAGTATACCTAAGAACAATATTGATTATTTCATAGAAATTCACTCATTGGTCGATGAAAGTATAAGCACATTATCCACAGGAAAGCTTACCATCAAACTACTAAAGATTTCTTAGCACATAGGTCCCAATTTGTATTTTGTACATTCATTTTTTTTTAAGTAATGTGTTTTGATAATTTGTTTATATTAAATGAAATGAAATTTTTATTTTTATTTTATTTTATTTTTCTTTGGTTTGAAGTGAATAAAAATTTGAGGATGTAAACTCAGAAAGGTATTTGTATTTGTTTCTTTCTTTCTTTCTTTCTTTTTTTTTTTAAGAAATAAGGAAAAGTATAGATGGCTGCATGATGTCTATAATTGTGCGATGATGTTGTTTAACGACTTGTCAATGCATAAACCTGCTATTAAAATAAATGAATGAATGAATAAAACTAAAAGAGAAGCTGGTGAGTGGGCAACAGAAGCTCGACTATAACCAAATTGAAAATTTTCGAGTTTTAACATTAAAGTTTGTCGTCGTTTGCATACTTGATAAACGACGAGTAGTTTCTCTTTGATAGAGCTGTTCTTAGGTCAAGCGACATGTCTTTTATTTTATTATTATTATTTTTTTAAGGATTTTGAGAATCTTATCGCTCGAACAAACGACAAGCTGTGGATAGAAACGACGTTCATGTTGTCATTCTCGGTTCATCCATCTAAATGTGTGGTAATACTAGCTTCTATTGTCCTTTTTCCGTTAAAGCTTCTTCTCTAGTTTATATTTGAAACAGCATATCCTTTATCGTAGGACTCCTATCGTTCATTATATAGTCGAACAAACGACATAACAAGACAATCATGTCGTTTGTTCGGAAAAGTGGCATTACAATTGTCGTTTGTACAAATAAACGACATTTAAATTTATTGTCCTTTCTTTGTTAGAACTTCAGCTCATTTACCATCTTTTGACTCGTTTCAAGATTGAAATCCAACAATGAAAAAAAACCACAAGGACACCAAAACAAAAAACAAACAACAAAAAACAAAATTTTTTTTTTCAAACTTACCCTCTGCAAATTGCAAAATTTGTCCAAGGTAAACTACTAGAATTTGCATAGACAAAATTCAATGCGAAATCGAGAATCTACTTTCAATTGAGGCCATAAGGAAATACATGGAACAAACATGAGAATCGTCACTAGTTCTACTTGTGAAGTTTCCATATTCACGTGTTTTGAGTTCAATCACACAAAACTAAACCATCACTAAATCACAAACTTTAGAAATTACAATACTATATCACAGTCAGGGATAAATTTGGCCAAATTAAATCACCTTCCCTGAAAATTACCCATATGAGAGAACAAAGATGAGCCCTCAACTGACACACTGGAATCATCAAGACCTTGATCTTTTGAATCACCCTCACTTATTTTCTCTATCCCAACTAGGCATTCACTCTTATCTTCAATCTGAATTGAGGCTACCTCTTGAAGCTGCAAAGAATACTCCAAATTCCACAACACATCTCCCATGGAAGGCCTATCGACGCCATACTCTGCGAGACATTTCTCCGCTGCTTCCACAAACTTCTTAAGTGATTCGCCGTTGATGGTACTTGCAATGTGAGGATCAATGATCTTCTCAATCTTTCCCTTTCTATGCCAATGCATAGCCCACTCGGCCAAGCTTACTTGCTCTCTCGGCAACTTAGGATCTATGACGGTCCTAGCACACAAGGCCTCGAATAGAACCACCCCAAATGAGTAAACATCGGATTTCTCCGTGAGCTGTTGCCTTCTGAAGTACTCGGGATCAAGATAACCGAAACTGCCCTTCACCGCCGTGCTCACATGAGTTTTGTCCAGAGATGGCGCAGCCTTTGACAAGCCGAAATCAGCAACTTTGGCGACGAAATTGTCGTCGAGAAGAATGTTTGTCGTCTTCACATCACGGTGAATTATGCCCTGCGCTGCGCCGGTGTGGAGATAGTGCAGGCCGCGAGCAGCGCCGATGCAAATCTCAAGCCGTTGTTTCCATGACAAAGGAGGGAGCGTTGAGCCATAGAGATGATCCCGAAGTGGTCCATTAGCCATGTACTCGTATACGAGAATCATCTCCGATTGCTCATCACAGAACCCGATCAAGGAAACTAGGTGGCGATGCCTGAGCTTGGAGAGCATTTCAATCTCTGTCCTGAATTCATTGATTCCCTGCTCCGAACTCGGGTTTCCCCGCTTTATAGCCAGCTTTGTACCATCCTCCATCACCCCAAGGTACACTTTCCCAAACCCGCCTACGCCAATTACCGCCTTCTCATCGAAATTCTGCGTCGCGGCCTGCAATTCGCCGAGAGTGAAGACTCTTCCAAAGCAAACCGAGGAGGCAAAGTTGCTCGAGTAGCCACTTTTGCTCCGGCGAGAGCCATAGAGACTAGACCTCCTAGAGCTGCTCCTGCTGGACAAAAAGTTGTTACTAGAGTAACCGGTATTAAGCGGAAGTAGCCACGACGAGAAGCTCTTCCGCTTCTCCCACCCTTCAGGTCTCCTATGCCACCGAACACAAATCATACCGAGCAAAAACATCGCCGTCACGGCCAATCCCAACCCGACAGCCGCAACAATCTTCATTGCCCCAACCCCCGAACCCTGCCCTTTGTATTTTCCATCAACGGTTAAAGAACCATTCAAGCTTCGAGCAGAGTTGCTCATTTTAATGATCTCCAATCCATTAAGAATAGCATTTCTCACCCCTGATTGGAGATTGGCGCAACCAACCTGAACCATAATGGTACTATTCGTGACATTCGCCGAATCGAGCACAAAATCTCTGTAATACGCTGTGGCGAGAGCTCCTGTGAGGCTCGAAAGATCGAGGCTAGATACCGCCATCATCTCATTGATGTACACATTGAAGTAAAGGGTGTTGAGGGCCAAGCTTACAATGTCACAAAAATGCATCCTGATCAAATAGGAATGGCCCTGATCCACGCCGAACCGCCAAGTAAGATTGAAATTGGGCTCTAAAGTGACCGGATCGCGCATTTGCTGAGCCGAGGCGTAAACCCAGTTGGGAGCAATCAATGGAGTTAAATTCAACGTCCCGTTTGCAGGGTATTTCACAGTTTTCGGCGGCACAGACACACTATTAGAACCTTGTGCAAACACGTTATAAGCACTATCCGATTCCCATGTTCGGTAAAGCGTATCGTTCCCAGGGCCTAAATTAGGCCCACCGACGTTCAACCGGTAATGCACTTGAAAAGCGTAGTTACTAGACAAGCCAGTAAAATCCCCGGGAGGGAAAACAGCCGTGGCGGAATCGGCAACAAGAGAATCGGGAGCGGAAACTACCTCGATGGCGTTTACGAAGGCGAAAGACTTCTTCTTCGGCTTGAAAACGAGGGAGAATCTGTTACTCGCATTGACCAAATACTCCTTGTAAGCCAATGTGGAGCTTTCCATGACTGAGAAATCCTCCAACAGGACATAGTCATCCGCGGAGACTCCGAACGTTGCGGCGGATAGATTGTACGTTGCATGGGGGATAGGGAAGAAGTAGAGGCGAACAAAGTGAGTTCCGGGTTGGGATATGTGGAAACTGTACATGGATTCTTGTGTGAAGACCCTTAAGGTGGTGAACAACGGAAGGGAGGAGGGAGGAACAGATGGAGGCGCTTTCGCCGATGAAATCATCGACGAATCGTCGGCGGAAATCTGCACGTCTTCATCGGTGGACAGGAGAGACGCAGTGTCACGCTCCGACTTGAAAGTCCGGCCGTCGGAAAGTTTGGTCTGCTGGGAGGAGCCACAGTCGATGAGGTAGTTATCGCCTGGTACGAATGAAGATGAAGATGATGAAGAAGAGGATTTTGAGAAGTTGATGAGGATCAAGATGATGAGAAGGATTGAGGAAGAGAGTTTATGATGGCGTATTTTTGAGTTTGATATGTGAAGAAAGTTCTCCATTGTTGGTAGGTTTTGAGGAAGCTAGCTACGGATGTGGAAATGGCATGTTTGTTTTCTTTTTGTGTGTATGTGTGTGTTTGGAGGGAGTGAAAAGGGGGGAGAAAACTGAAAGTGGGTTTTCTCGGGGGATTGATATGATATGAAAGAACAAAAATGAAATAAAAAAAAAAGGATGCAAATAAGGTTGTTTGTTGTTGGAGGCACGTAAGAGGGAAATACGTGCAGGGTTGTTTGTTGCTCTTCTTCATCTTCTTGTATTGATGTAATATTGAGGGAAGAAAGAGACGACTTGGTAAAAGAAAATTAGAAACGGAAATGGGATAATATATATGTATATGCGTATATATAGAAGGGACGGCGAATTATGCGTTGGGCCCCAAAATCCACTAGAACATGGATCACTTGTAGATAATAATAATAATAATAATAATTAATGTTATCTTTTTTCTATATATAATTGAGCAAAAATATTAATAAAGGTTATTATCACCAACTTACACGTTTAAAAATTTTCAAATCAAGTAATTCACAATACTCGAAAGGGGGCTATTTTCTCTTAAGCAACAACCTTCGAACCCGCATAAAAATAGGTAACTAAACTTATTTAATCATTACAGGGTCCAATCCTTAACAGTGGATTTACAACATGATTTAGTCCAATAAATTTGTGCACATTACACGTAACTATACGTATCAATGAGAAAAGTTTTGAGATACCGGCTTTAATTTTAATTTTTTAAATATAATATATGAATTAATATATTTTATTAGTAAATCTTATAATTAAAATATTATATCTATAAGTAAAAGTATGATAATTCACTATCATATAAGTTGCTATTTAAAAATTGAGCTTTAAATTAATATCCTTTGTATTATTCTGTATGAATAATAATTTCCTTGATTCACCAAGAAAGAAAAGAATAATAGGAAAGAAGTTATTCATACGGAGGGATAGATTATAATAGTAAGAAATAGTAGAAGTTGAGAATAAAAATTAAGAGAAAAGACTAAAAAGAAAAAATACTATAACAACTCATATTTAATGAATTAGAGTCCACCACCAAACCAATCCTAACTTTTTTTTTTCCTTTTATTTTCTTTTGAAGTAATTACATTAAAAGTTCATTTTTAGATTATTGTATTAAAATATGTTCATTTTATAATAATATTACATAAATGTCTATTTCTAACGGAACAAATATATATAGTAATTATTTTACCCTTTTATCATTATTAGCATTATTCTTCTTTTATTCATATTCCTTTTTTTGTTCCCCTTTTTGTTGACATTAGAGGTTTTTTATGATTAATGTGAATTACTTTTAATAAACCCAAACATATTTTAATCATAATTTTTTTTTTTTGGTATTTAATTATCACAAAGAACACAAAATTACCATAATAATTCGGCAATTTTCGAAACACACACATTTTAACCATTAAAATTCCATACCTAACATAACCATAAAGAACTCGAAATTATCATAAACAACTATAAAGATCACAATATTATTATAAAAGTTTAATACAATTCATAAAAAAATAAAAATTATAATAATTAAGATCATAAAATTTTTCGTATTATAAAAGTCAATTTTTTCTTTAATATAAAATCTAATTACCAATACTATGAAACCAATCTTAACTTATTTATTTAAATTTTTTTTATTTAAATTTTTTGTTTCCGTTTTTATAATTTCTTTATAATAATTTCTTTAAAAACATTGACTTCGATCTAAAGGTTTGCCATCACGTTTTGTCCGTTGTCTCTCATGGGTACATGTCTTGACACTACGAAATCTCATCCTCAATTCACCAATTAGTAATGCCGTGAGGGGCCAGGGGTACACATTACTGAAGATGTGGATGGTTTTTGTATGAAATGGTTGTTCACTTGGATTTTGGTTTCTCTTTTCGTTGGCTAAAACATATTGACTTTGGGAAAGGATCTAAAAGGGTGATTGGGAGGACAACTAATAATGCAAAATCTTTGCCACCACGTCTTTGAGTCTTTGACATAAGATCACATGGAGCTGGTATATTATGGCGTCACAACACTAAAAAAGACAAATTAAAAAAAAAAGAATTCTACAGCTCCATAGGCAATAACCCATCAAATAAAATTTTAAACAATACGATCCTCATAAGTTCTTGTTAATATCGTTCTTTGTTTATTTAACATAAAAAAACTATCTTACAATTACCCGTAGGATATTTGTTTATACCTAATCATACAATGTCTGAAAAACGCGGTTCGCAGTGTAAACTTGATCAAGGAGAACTATGATCCGCCATGTAATCACGTAATGTGATACAAGAACAATCTGACAGTATTACATGATCCACAGGAGAAAACTAAAAAATCACGTCAGTTCTTTCAAGCTGAAACTTTTCGGGTATAAATCTTTATACAAGAAACAATACAAAAAGTATCTACAACGCCATAAGCTGTGGAGTAAAGAAATGTATGATTGTTTTGTAAATGAATTATCAAGTGTGCCTTTTGTGAACAATTAATTTCTACAAATACACGAAATCTTATATCAGATGTACCAAAATCTACAACAACTTCTTCTCATTGCACTGCGCAACCCTGCTCCCCGGCTCTGAGATAAATCAGTCCACGTCTCATCCTCTACAAGGAAAAAAGTGTAAAAAAAATTTAAAAAAAAAAAAAACCAAATGGGCTATAAAATAAAAACGAGACAAAATGTCCAATAGATAAACTAAATGGTTAATCTCATTTTTAGTCTCCTAACTAAAGTTCAATTCCATCTTGGTCCTTGACTTAAAATAAAAAATAAAAAGGAAATAGAACAAGTACTCAATCAATCAAGTTTTCCCAATACAACTATATTTATCTCTCATTTGTTTATCACATTGTACTTAAATACGATGCAATTTTCATTCAAACACAAAAGTGTTATATTCCAATATCAATCACATTATATTTTAAATTCAATACAATTACTATTTATCAACCCAATTTTTCTATTACTTTTACCAATCACATCACATACTCTCTCTGCCCATTTTTTTCTCTTTACTTTTATCGATCACATCATATACAATATAATTCACATACTTTTCATCTAAACAAACATTGCATTTAAATGCAATGCAAAATAAGTTTCACCTAAATATATATTGCATTCAATGCATTGCATTCAAATGCAATACAGATGTAATGCGTTATCCAAACTCCCCATTAGTACATTCAAGTATTAGGGGGTGTTTGGAGGGCAAAAAAAATGCCTCTAAAATAACTTGCTTCGACCACACCATTATTTTTCACTATTTATATCTTCAAAACACTATAATAAACTCTAAATTTTAAAACTCTATAGCTTTGCTTATATAAATCCAAATGAGAATATTTTTTTTTTAAATTACATAGAATTTCGAAAAAAATGAAATAATATCCATATTGATATTTTTTTTTAATTTTAAAATTTTACATTTTTTCACTCCTACCAGTTTTTTCTCCAAACATATTTTTCCAAAACAAACTTTTTCCAACATAAAAAAATATCTCCAAAATAGGATCCAAACAAGCCCTTAATCTCGTCAGAAAAAGACGTGTGAGGACCACATGTGATTTTGGAGGAGTTAATTTAGTAATTTTACATGTTAAGGAATGATTGTAATCGTAACTGCCTTCCCTATCAATATTTAATTATCGAATGAATGAAAGGACTAATTTATATTAACTTCGTTGATAATGGACTCCTTTTGGGATGGTCAGAAACAAACATGGGATTTGCCCTACAATTCAGGGACTAAACATGAAATTAACCTAAACGAAGTGAAGCAAATGACTGAGCATATAAGAATGGCAATGGTTTGTGCTACGGTGTAAAAGTGAACCGCATGTTTGCAGAAAACGACCTCAACGTAGCAGGCAGTACCCACTTTCCACACATACAACAAAAGATGCTCATGAAATTCACTTGAACGGAGAAAGACATGTTACCTCTTTTGTATCTCTCATGCGTAGTAGCTCCAATCTTTCATGAGGTCTCCGATTTGTTAGAGTAGTAAGCTGTGACCAAGTGCACATTAATACTGGGTAATATGATTATGGACCTTAATATACATGATAAGTTATAAAATGAAGTTACCCAAAAACTGAAGCGCTCAGGATCTTGTGTTGTGGGCATCATAGACTCCAGATTCTGAATTTTCTCAAGTTTTCTTGGATCTACAGCAGTAAAAGAAAAATGGCATTTACATTAAGAAGAGGGAAAGAAGAACTTCCAACATTAAGAAAATCCTCACATATTAGTGACAGACTGTAAGTACGATTCCAATGGTGAGTCAAAAAAATATATTTTTTTTTTAACACAAGAAATGAAATAACAGGCGAGAACTGTGAAACGAGTACATTGTCCCTCAGGGTCTCACCAAATCGTGCTGCTACTTTAGCATTTGCTATCCATGTCCGAGCGAATTCTGCTGCATTATCTGTCATCTCTTGTAACTGTAACCCCCATAGAAAGTAGGACATAAGGAGAAACCAACATGAACAAAGCAAGGTACCTATTTCTGTATCTTCATACAACGATATACATCTAACATGTGTCATCAACAAGTTCCCTACATGGTCTTGTATAATCGCATTTTTAACAAGACACTGCACTGAGTGAAAACTGCATCCCTTTGGTCCCATATTAGCCATAAAATAAGAAGGTAAACTTACCTCTGCTCTTTCTTCTGAACCTTCAGGTGGATAAATATCCTGTACCCATTCAACCTCTGCAACACGATACCTACATTACACATTAGAAAGACAAAACTTTTGAGAAAAGAGAATCCAAGATCAACTGAGAAGTCAAAGAAATCATAAAGGAACACTAGTAGCTGACCCATCTTGATCCCAAGACCGAATAATTCGAAATCTCCGGCGACTTTCAATCTGCATAACATTTGCTTCTTTAAAATCAAATAAATTTCTGTAAAAAGATTTAACCAAAATTTCACATTGAATAAATATGTTACAAGTTTACTGTAAAAGCATTTAGCCAAGACAATTTATGCAAAAGTTAGAGATACATGACATCTAACCTCCAGATAGAAACGCCCATCTGGAAGTGGCTCACACCTGCATGAACAGAATAACGAAACAACATTCATAATGAAGCTTAATATAGAACACCAAAGTGTAGAAGAAAAGGGAGAAAGGTTAAAGACCTACTCCGTTATCTCAACTTCACAAGCAAAATCAGCTAAGGCACTCGTAGTAGAATCAACAATAACCTACAGAATATATAGACATACAACAAATAATGGTGAGGGATTTTTGGTTGTTCAGATATTTGTCAATAAGCAAATGAGAAAGAAAAAGACCATTGATAGTAATCTACCATTCCCATTCGATGATTCCCTTCCATTATCCTTCTCACCTGTTTTTCAAATTACAATTAATTAAAACAAAAAACCATAATCTCTCCAAAAGATTAGTTAAAAGGATATTGAAATAGCATCTATTTTCTGAAAAACCATTCGTTCAGGAAATTTAGATAGAAAACTAAGTTTGAGGTTCTATTATTCATTATTTTCATAACAGTCCAGCTCTTTTTGCTTAGTCACCTTCTCATTATATGGTGATAGTGGAAAAACCTTTCAAACGTTAGAAAATAGATATAACTGTGAAACGTATTCACAGAAGGAAAGTTTGTAGATGATGCACATATCTTATGTAATAAGACATGTAACAAGCAGTTGAAAAAAAAAAAAAATCTAAACCTACTCACCATAAGTCTATAACGAGGCTCAAATATATGCAGTGGAAATTTCTGACATGGAATGACAACATCCATTACAAATAGAGGCATCAAATCAACACCAAAGCTTGTCAAACTTTCGTGCTCTCTCTTTCTTTCGGCATACTCCACTGGGAAATTCTTTTCAATAATATTTTTCAGCGTCACACTGGCAAAAACAAGTATGGTATTATAAAATGTAGCTAGAGTTAAGAGTCTAAGAAATTTTGGAAAAGCTACACCAATAAATAACAACAAAAGAAGAACTTGGTGGGGTGGGGGGAAGGGAGTTTGCTCAATCAATACCGTATCTCTAGCATTGCGTGCATTATTAACAAAAGAATAATTAGACTGGCCACTACCAAAAAGATTTCACAGATAAAAGATCGACCAAATTAGTAACTTTATATTTTACCCTATTTCCTGCTATTATCCCACACCAGGCAGGACCAACCTATTTATTTGGATACTGATGGCCTACTACTCAGATGATCATAACAAACTACAAAGCCGTTCCACCAATTTCAACCTAAAACATCTTATTTATTAAACCCTTGGATGGCTTGTCTCAGACCAAACACATTCCCAGTAACAAAAGAATATATAGGAAGAGGGATGATACAAATTATCTAAACTATCAACACCCAAAGGAAAATTACCTGGTAGAACAGGTTCTTGGACTAATGAAAAGAATTGTCCGGCACAATGGACATTTGTTACCTAAAATTATCAGCAGAAGCATTATAACAGAAGAAATATAAGTTGATCATAGATCTCTGGATAATAGTGTCTACCGTAGTTAAATACTCACTACAATCCATTAACTGAAATAGGCATGTGCGACAAAAAGAATGCCCACAAGGGGTTGTGACAGGATCATAGAGTAGCTTCAAACATAAAGTACAGTCAAAGTCATCACTACGTTCTGGTCTTCCATGAGTTCTCCTCCCCGTCAAATTGCCTTGAGTTCTCTCCAAATTCTGAAGAGAAGTCTTGAGCGAATTGCTACATATTGCCAGAACAAAACACAAACCATTATCAAGTGGGACATTGTATTTATAGCTAGTAGGTATCATCAAGCTACGGTACAACTGCAGAAGTATCACTAGCCCTGTAACTGACACAAGGATTATGATTATAAGTATTACCTAAAAGGATCCACCTGAAGACCAGAAAGAATAACATCTAGGGCCATCTCATATTTCTCCAACTGCAAATGTCAAATTACCATGACGAGAAACAACCATTATCAAATAATTAAGGGGGAAGTAACAGCTTTTCTAAAAACACAAATACACATGTGATAACATCTGATCCCAAATGAGTTAATTGACCAAAAAAAAAAAATTTACAACACAAAGTGAAGCTAAGCGTCAAAAAAATTAATAACTTTTAAAGTGCCTTAAACTCACTGAAGCACGATAAGATTCCAATTTTTGGGATAAATGAGTTAATTCTTTTTCCTTAGATCCTCTGATTAACTTGGGGATTACTTACATCTAGGGGGTATAAGCGAATTTCTTGGAGTTTTCACAAAAATAATCTGGTCTTTTGTTCCTTCTTTGATTTTCTTACTGCCAGTAAGTTTCTCTATTTATCACAGGAAATAAGATAGAAAATAATGGTTTGCAGTCCCAGTACTATACATGTGGTTAACCCAAGCTGAATCATACTGCTTCTGCAACCATTTTTAATACAAATAACATGATCAGCGTCCTAAAAAGAAAGGCTTATTTTCTGCTAAGGGAAACAAAGATATTCTACCCAGAGTATGGAACTATTCTGCCAAAAAGTTTAAAGCATAATACATGTAGGTTCCACTTATGCATCACATATGCTTTCTAACAAGAGATACTAAACACAAAGTACCCAACGATTTTAGTTGCAAAGACCCTTCCCCTGCAGCCTATCAACAAAATGGCACAATTTCATACCAGAATGAGAGCATCAGATTTTAGAATGTATGATTTCACTGAACTGCTGCGTAAGTTGATCAACTTGTCAGCATCCTTTAAGGCAAGCTGAAATAATTAGTAGAAAAATTTTTCAGAATGTAGGCAAAAGAAAGTCACTTTTTACTAAATTATGATCCAGGTAGACTTACTGCAGCATGCGTTGTAGGATCAAGGCCATTCAGTGGTCTATATTCAGAAGCTGATGGAGATCTGTGAATCAGGAATTTACTAATCCTGCTTAAGAGCAGGCATCGTTAATGCAATGCAAACACTTATTAAAGATGATTGGAAAAGAAAGCAATAAATTATCAATGGCATGGGACAAAGAGAAAATAATTCATGACTAACATTTAACCTTATATAAGCAGCACACCGGTTACCGAGGATAACAGGATCACTTGGTTTAATGCTATTAGCTCTTGAATAACAATTGATTGCCTGGGCAAAAAATATGATCATGAGCAAATAGAGGACAGGAATTCTAGAGAATCCATAACCAATATTCCATGCCCAAAGAATATATAACCAACAATGTTTAGATTAATATGAGAACTTCTGCTTTCTTGTAAACGTAATGCAATCGGTAAAATGATAAAAGACTGTAAACATTTCTTTTGGGGGGTTAGGGTTGCTCCACCATGAAGTAATTTCGCAATAAAAAAAAAGTAATAAACAAGCTGAAAAACAATTTGAGACTTAAAATGTCTATCTACATATGGAAAACCTAGTACAGCGATTAAGAAGTCTATATGACTAGATTTCTCATCAAACGTCCCATACACAATTGTCTAAAGTTAAAGTATTAGTAAAACAACTTTAATCACTCCATAGTTTCAACCATTATCATTAAATGCTCCAACAACTATTTTGTAGATTTTTCATACAACTTACATCAAGTTACAAGGCAATCAACACTGAAAAAACGCCAACAATAGAATAGATTTTTAGTCGCTAAAATACCACCTCCTCATAGCGGTTCTCTCTAAATGCCCTATTCCCATTTTGCACAAGGTTGAAAACATGTTCAAATGTGTCCGCAGGCAAGCACCTGTCTTCATCATTTGCCTGCAGTTTTATCCATTTATTCCTTTAGATTCCAGAGCAGAATATCAAGTAATCAACAGAATTACATTTTCCATAACAACAAAACAAAAATTCGAAATATTGTTAATTGAACTTAGCAAAGCAGCCTCTGAACCGGCTATAGTAAAAATCGACTTATTAGAATTAGAATCCACAAAAGATTTTTA
This sequence comes from Antiaris toxicaria, assembly GCA_035233585.1. NCBI lineage: Eukaryota > Viridiplantae > Streptophyta > Magnoliopsida > Rosales > Moraceae > Antiaris > Antiaris toxicaria. The sequence goes on from CP141155.1 coordinate 10,405,503, forward strand.
GAATAGAAAAACTGATAATATTAGAAAGTGATTTAGGAAGAACATCTACAGTAGTCCATTTTGGATACACCGATGTTAAGAAACAAACCCAAACAGTATCAAATTTCAATTCTATAGTCACTTCTCCTCGGATTTCACACTAACCAGAGAGTTGGCAAAGAGTTAAAACAAGTGAAAGCAAACAAAATTTGATCACACTTTTGACACAAATTGTTCGCCGCAACCAAACACTAAGAAAGAAAAAACAAAAGGAAAAAAAAAAGATTCGCTTTTGAAGGGCAAAACAGAAAAAAAAAAAGTTAAAAGGAAATATCGACTGCCGATTGGCCACTAAGAAAATGGACGAGAAACTAAAATAAATTCAACGGAATAAAATTTCCAGATAGTAGAAAATTCAGCTCAGCTAATCAAAATAGTCACATTGCCGTCGAGAACATTCTCTTTTTCTCCGCTCACAAAATAAACAATTATTATAACCTTTATAGAGAGAGAGAGAGAGAGGAAACGGAAAAAGAAAAGAAAAGAAAAGAAAAGAAAAGAAAAGAAAAAAGTATTATTTCTCCCCCATAACCAAAACCTCCATAAACCAAAATTTCTTTGAACAATTGGACATAATAAAAACAAAAAAAGAAAGGAAACATATAACGCAGCATTATCACTGAAAGAATAACTCAAACTTTGGTCCGATTTTCCCACAGTTTCTCGCGAACCAAACAAAAGAAAACAAAGACAAAAAGAAATGTTTCGTATCAATAGATAAAGGAGAAGAAGAAGAAGAAGAAGAAGAAGAAGAGTCGGTCACCGAAATGTGGTCGTCGACGTCGTCAAAGCCGTCGGCCGGCGAAGCGACGTCGCCGTGAGACATTGAATCGGAATCGGAATCGGAATCGGAAGGCGGAGCTGGTGTTGTGTGTATGAAAGTTGTGAGAATTTGTGAGAAGTTCCTTGGTTTTTGATTGTTTGTTGACACGCGCGGACCAAATTTGGCTACGTGGTTCTACTTCTTCTGCGTGGGCGATAGGTTCCCCCACAAGACAGACTTATCTCTCTTTCTCTCTCCCCTCGCTCTCTCTCCCTCTCTAAAAAGTCTAGCAAGATTCTCACAGTACCTGTCAATTGTTGCTAACATGCCGCAATTGTTGTAAATACGCCGTAAGACTTTTATATATATATATACATATATATATATAAATATATATATGAAAGAAAAAGAGGGCTGATCGTGTTTTTACATCTCTTAATAATCTAAGGTGTGTTTAGAGGTATGATATACGCCTCCAAAACTTTTTTTTTTTTTTACTTTAATATTATTTTTTATTATTCATACCTTCAAAACACTATAATAAATTTTAAATTTTAAAAATTCATAATTTTACATATAAAATTTTAAAAATAAATAATTTTTTTTAAATTATATAAAATTTCAAAAGAAATAAAATAATATTCATATTTATTTTTTTCTAAAATTTTTTAAAAAATTTTACATTTTTTTACTCCAAATAATTTTTTTCTCAAAACATATTTTTTAAAACAATTTTTTTTCCAACCTAAAAAAAATATCTCCAAAAAGGCATCTAAACTCCCCCTTAGCAAGCCTACTAGTTGTATTAATAAGTTGATAAGAAATCCGATTATAGATATTCATAGTTAGTTACATGTACTATAACTCGAATTTGAGATATAATATAAATGAAGTCTCTAAATAGGTTTTTCTTACTATCATACCACCATTAGAGATAAATATGCTTTAGACTTGTAGCAAAATAAAATATATTTTTTATTTGAATATGTTTACCCTTCCAAGGTTGTTAAAAAATAAAAAATAAAAATCATGAATGCATGCATAAACTAATGGAAATTCAATTTCTAATTTAAAAAAAATAATGATAAAATAAAATCAATACAGCTATTAATGTTGATATAGCATTAAAGGATGACCTAATAAGGCTATCGTGTCTGGTACTCTAGGACCAAACGTTGTTGTCCATAAAATTAGTTCTATCTATCCAATTTTTACAGTGTGATGGCTAGCTGTTCACGGACTAACTGTACCCACCCTTTTTTTTTTTTTTTGTCAATATCAGTAATATAGTTCATCCAACAAAAAATTTAATTCGAATCATATAGCTACAACACAATCAAACCCAAAGAAACAAAATGTTGAATTGAATCGTACCGATCTATTATAGGGTTATTACTCATTTTTGTACTTAACTGTATTATTTTCCAATTATTTCTTCAATTAACAAAAAAAGAAATAAGACTATTAAATAATAGTAGTAATTCCCTTATGGCATTCAAAAGGATATCATCTTATAATTATTTATAATCTCATGTGATTTTAGAGTCCCTAAATACTAGTTATCGAAAGTTTTTCTTTTTTTCACCGTGGTTTCTATAAATTGTCAAAAAGAGATATTATTGTTATCAATAGTTTTCAAAAAATAATTAAACTAAATAGTAAGTTTTTTTAAATTATTTATAATAAATAACATATTTACTAAATAAATAGAAAATTTACTATGTAAATAATGTGTTTACAAAATGTAAACAAATCACCGTAAATAAATCATTTATTTAATATGTAAATACATCATTTAATTAGTAAATCTGATATAAATAAATTATTTATGTGCTAAATATATTATTTATTATAAAATATTTTAAAAACCCACTATTTACTTTAATTATTTTCTGAAAACTGCTATTTCCTCCATTCTCCCTTGTCAAAATGGTGTTGGACCGCAAGTATGGGGATACCACCAAACATTTTTTTATCTGTACAAAAATTTTATTTAAATTCATATGTATTTTAAACTGTATCAATACCAAATCTCATTAAAGTTAAGCAAATAGAAAGATAGTTTTAAGTCTTAGAGGGCGTTTGGTAAACACATTGCATTTCGATTGTATTTGAATGAAATTTGTTTTTTGAATGTTGTATTTGTTTGAAAAGTATTTGTTTTGTATTTGAATGAAATGTGTGTTTGGATGAAAAATATTTTAGAATTGAAAAGTTGATGTGATTAGTAAAAGTAGAGATAAATAGTAGAATTGAAAAGTTGATGTGATTGTTTTAAAAATATTTTGAATAGTAATTGTTTTCGTAACACTGTTGTAAAATTTGTATTTGGTGTAAAATTGTATTGTATTTGAGTAAAATTAAAATTGAATATTTCTCCAAATATCCCCTTAGCTCTCAAATTCAAAAGTTTAGAATGTTTTTTTTTTCTTTTTTTTTTTTTAATTAGAAGTAGGAGAATTTAAACTCTAAATCTTATAATAAAATCAAATACATAATTATCATCAGAGTCTAGACTATGTCTTCTTTTTTTTCTTTTCAAGTTAACAATGTTGGTGTTTACATAATGCTATACTTAAAAAAAAAACTATAAAATTAAGAGGACTTTTGTTTTTTTTTTTTTTAGAATGATTTTCCATTTTCAAAAACACAGAAAATGAAAACGGTTTCAAAATAGCGTTTGTTTATTTAACGTTTTCAAAACCGTTTCGAAAACACCGTTTTTAACTATGTTGTTTTTTTGGGTTTTTTGAAAACGAAAAAAAGTTATTTTCACATTTTGTTTTCATTTCCATAAAATATTGGGTTTTTTGGGTTTTTTGAAAATGAAATGAGTTTTGAAAAAATATAACCAAACAAAGTTTTATTTTTATGTTTTTTAAAATATACACTCAAAAAACATAACCAAACACAGTTTCAAAAATGATCTTAACATAGTTTTCAAAACATTCTCATTTTCAATTTTTTTGAAAACAGAAAACATTTCAAGAATAATACCAAACGCCACCTAAAATTTTACATATACACACACATATACCTTTGCAATTCACGGGTCACAAGTTGATATCTTTAGCTATATTTAAAATAGCTAATAGGTTTTTTGGGCATGTCCTCTATGATCACTATGTGACAGCTGATTACGTTCAAATTGTGACAAAATAAAGAGGTCAATTAATGTACAATTAGGATGGGTGATTTCAAGGAGGTAATAAAAACAAATAAAAGATATTAACGGAACAAAAGCATTAAAGAAATAAGCAATCAAACAAAGAAAAAAATTAAGTGTTTTTATGATTTTAGAGTAACTTAATTAAAAGAAAATACAATTTAAAATGGAGAAAAATCATTAATTAAAAGTAGTAAGACATCGATAATCTTTCATTTGTTTCGTTCACATATTTGGATTTTGATCTATAAATTGACTTAATTAAAAGTTTTATTTCACAAACAATCAATCGAAAGATTAGATCTGAAGAATTTTTGAACTAAAATATATTTAAGTAAATAAAATTCTCACATTAACAATTAGGAAAAATTATCTTATAAAAAATGTAAAAGTGACAACATATTTTAGTGTGATATTATAGTAAAAAACTGCTTATAAAATAATATTTATCAATGAATGTATCATGCAATAATTATATAAAAAGATCTTGATTAAATTTGTGTAAAACTTTACAGCAAATATAATGATATGATAAATAAATAAAATGAAAAAAAAAATTATTTACTCAAATGTATAAAACTTACAAATAATTCGATAATCAAAACCCAAACAAACTCATACCACATATATGATCATCTTTAGCCTCAAACAAGTATTCTAATCTAACTTGCAATGCATTCTCACAAAATTGTAAAGAGAATATATGATGATAAAAGCAAAACAAAAATGAAATTTCATAATGTCTTTTTATAGGTATAATTTTACACTATATTACCTAATTTCCACACAAACTTTTCAAATTTATTACAGTTGTCAATGCATACACAACACATACTTTTCAAACTTGTTATAGTAGATATAGTAGTTGGTGCATACTTTGTTACAGTAATTAGTGCACACTTTAGTACAGCAGCTATAGCATTCGCTGCACATACAGTCCCGGTCCAGTGGGTGCATAATAAGCTTATGCCCCGTTTGGTGAAGGCATTACATTTGCATTGCGTTTGAATGCAATACATTGAATACAATTTGTGTTTAGAAGAAAAGTATTAGCATTGCATTTGAATGCAATGTGTGTTTGGGTGAAAAGTATTAGAATTGTATTTTAATAATAAATATATGATGTGATAGGTAAAAGTAGGGGAAAAAAAGAGAGAGAAAGAGAATATATGATATAATTAATAAAAATAATAGAAAAAATGAAATAATGAATAGTGATTGTATTAGATTTAAAATATGATGTGATTGGTATTTGAATGAAATGCTTTTGTATTTTAAGAAAAATTGTATTGCATTTAAATGCAATGTAAGAAAAAATTGTGTACCAAACGTGAGCTTAATTTTCATAATTTCCTCACATGAATAGTGACGTCTGGTGGGACTTCCTTTCAAAATAAAAAATTTTCACCTCGAATTGACACTACAAAACAAAATGTTAAAATTAGATATTTCTAAAATAAAATGCTATAGCTAAACTCATTTGAAATATTTAATTTTAAACTTATTTAATATGTAATTACTAAAAAAAAGGATTAGATAAAATAAAGCAAAATTAAATAAATATTTTATAAAATTTATTAAAAAAATTAAATTAAAATACACAAAATAAAATAAATCAAAATAAATAAAAAAACAACTAAAATTCTTAAGGATAAGTCGAATTTTGTATATGAAAAAATGATAACATAACTCTATTTTTTAGAACTATCAACAACCATATAATGGTCATATCATTGCCACTGTGGTCATGCGAAAGTTCCAAAATTGCCACATGATAATTTTTTTTACTTTATTTATTCCACACGGAGCTTGTGTTTGTCAACTAGTTTATTATTAAAAGAACATAGGTATCATTTGATATATTTGAATGGAATGTTTATTTTTAAAAAATGAAAAATTTTTAGATTTGAAAAATAAAAAGTTGTTTTGATTTTTTTTTTAAAAGTGAAAATTTGTTTGAATTAGTAAAAATTTTTTTTTCAAAATTTTTTTTTATTTTTTAAAAATAAAAAATTTTGAATGTTCAGATACATAAATTTAATAAGATCTATTTCCTTATAATGAAAAATTTTTTATTTTCTAAAAATGAAACTCCAAAACAACATAATGTAAATTTTGAACTTTTTTTTTAGATGTTATTGACCAAAAAATTTTATTTTATTTTTCTTTCTTTTAGGGTGGTTAGGTTTTTTCTGGCTAAAATTGATTATAGACACAGAGAAAGATCTAAAGTAAAAGTTTGAAGGATAACAAAATGGTAAAATATATATATTTTTTTACAATCTCAAAATTAACTAATTAGAAAAGATGAATTATTTCGTAGTAAAGTAAAATATTGCTCCCCGGCCTACGGATTTACCAAAAATTACTCCACGCCACCGGCGCTACTCGTGTGCGCACGCGCTTCGGTGGCTTATATAGTAATTTTCTTGTCTTTACTCTTTGCGATTTGATTTTTATGGTAAGGCAAGGAAATTGTATTTTTATATCATAACAAATAATATAGCCAAGTGTGTGGATTTATTATTTGATTATGTTTTTAATTACTATTTTATTAGGATTTAAATTTTAAAAGCTGTTTTAACATGTCGAGATTAGCATTATTCAACTTTCCAATTTTATTTTAGGATTTATTTAGGATAAATTTTATTTCATATGATTATCTTAAATAATAAGTGTTAGATTTTCTTTAGGATTTTGAATTAGAATTGCTCTAGGATTTATCTCCTATAAATAAGATACTTTTTTTTTATCTTAGATTGGGAGGATTTGAATTTTACATCTTTAAATGGAGTTTATTATAGAATTAGTATTAAGTTATAACATAAATAAATAAGACACTTATATAAGAGTAGATTAATAAGTGTCAAAGCTTTTTGTTTACTTTTTTTGAGTTCTTATTTTCCCTATATGGTCTCTCTCTTTTTTTTTTCCCTTACGAGACCATACACGGAAAATAAAAACCTAAACTAAGTAAACTACATAAATCAAAACAATTCTTAAAAAAAAAAAAAAAAGCACATACGCACACACAAAACACGAGCTGAAAGTAGAATCTACCCTGTTCCAAGATTAAAATGAAATTAGTTTTTGTATATTCAGTCGGTTTCCAAATTAGCATTATTCAACTTTCAAACTTTATTTTAGTATTTATTTAGGATAAATTTTATTCCTTATGATTATCTTAAATAATAAGAGTTTGATTTTCTTTAGGATTTTGAATTAGAATTGCTTTAGGATTTATCTCCTATAAATAAGATATTTTTTTCTTTTGAACTTAAAGTGTAAAAGTTTATACTCTATACTTTTAGGTAGAATTGTGCATGAAATTATCACTAAATTATGACAACAACCACATAAATAAATAAGATCATTATGTAAGAGTAGATTAATAAATGTTGAGTTTTTTGTTTACTTTTTTTGAGTTCTTATTTTCCTTGTATGGTCTCTTTTTTTTTCCTCATGAGACCATACACGGAAAATAAAAACCTAAAATAAGTAGATCACATAAATCAAAACAATTCTTATAAAAAAAAACACAAGTTGAAAGTAGCGTCGTCACTGCTCTATTCCAAGATTAAAACGAAATTAATTTTTACATATTCAGTCGGTTTCACAATATAATGAATGTCATCAACATTCTTTGAACTATGCCAATTTTACTAATGAGTTGGGAAGGATTTTGTTAAAGCGTCTAGTTTATTGTCAATCTTTGTAGGAGTTTTGTAATGTTTTATAATAAAACTGCTTTTTCGGTAGAAGCTAATAGGACTAGCATTTGGAAAACAATGTTGCTAATAAAACTAATATGTGAATTGGTTAATAATACCTTTTCTTTGGATATTGATATATTAAAATTTACATCGATTGATACTAAATTAATCCAATCATTAATCGGACTGTTAGAAAACAAATCAAACAGTTAAAATAATAATTCTCATCGATGGTATTAAATAAGATGTTCTATTTTTATTATTAATATTTTTTAAAAACTATGCTATAACGTTTGGAGTAGGGAACTTTCGGGAATGAATTTGGTGCCGGAAACACGGTGGATATTATTTTTAAAAGAACATTAGCCGTCTTGATACCATTTGGAACGGCAACCGCCGAAGAGAAGAAATGGCCGTCCTTTACAAATACCGCATGACAAAATTCATATGCAAAATAATATATATATATACGTATATATATATATATGTGTGTGTGTGTGTGTGAGTGTATATGAAATAGAAAAATCAAGATAGATCTACTGCCGTCCGTACAAAGTGAGTGTCCGGTTAATGGTTATGCCGCATAGATTCAAGAAAACATAAAATAAATAAATAAATAAATAAATCAGTTATACCTATCATTAGTTATGTCATCAAATGTTGTTTTTAGTTTAATCACCAAAATTATAAGTAACAAAGAAAAATTGTATAATCCTAAAGAAAATTCAGCATCACTTTTTTCTTACCTAATTTTTTTAATCAAGCAAACTGTTATTTCTATTATGTTTTATAATTAAATTTTAATTGATTCGCTCTCTTATGTATTCGATTACCATAAATATTATTATTTTTCTTAATATATGAATACTAAAAGTACTTTAAACTTGTATTTATAAAATCTTTTTTTTTATTTGCTAAAACATTTGTAAAATCAGTTACAAAATAATTTTTAAAGTGATTAAATTTTTAAAATACCAAGATTATGCTTCCTAGTGTACAAAAATCGTTTTAAATATGAATACATTAAAAATAACTAAATAATATTAGAGTAATTAAATAAATCTTTCAATTATTTTGAAAATTTTTAAGTTTTAATATTAAGTTTTATTTGATATAGTTCGATTAATGTTTAAATTGTTTTTAATATAGGTTGGGATAGGTAATTTAAATATTTTGATAAATTAATTGCTTAAAAGTGTATTTTGATATTTATATAATGGAATAGATAAAATAAAAACAATGAGTGTCTCGAGTTTAAAAGCTTATAAAATAAGATTATTATGGTAATTTTTGGATATTTATTTATTTATTTTGTACTATCTAAACCTTTTAGTTCTAAAATAAGATTAACAATAGAAAAAGGAAAATTTTTATTTTTTGCTGAACTACAAAAAAAATAAATTCAACCAAATCCCAATATTTCATACTAAATGAGTCACATATGAACTTAATTAGATGTATGCTTTATATTTTTGTGAGATAATTAAATTAAGTGTGGTTGAATTTCATACTTCTTTAAAATTAAAGTAATTTTGGCCACTATTGATGGTTAATGATTTGGGACTAAGGCCTAAGAGGTGGTTCATTGAAATAAGGCCACGTTCACAAGGTGGCATCCACATTTTTATTTTATTTTACTTTGTTTTATTTGTAAAAGTTGCATCCACATTTTTTCAAACTATATAGGTAGGCTTTTATCCAAACTTTGACTCTAGAGGGGGGCCAATAGATATACACAAGAGGCAACCAGGACCAAGAACAATGGAATGTGTTTGTGTTTGTCTTTATCGTTTTTAAGAGCATGTTTATATGTACCACAACTTTGGAATACATACAAATAAATAAACGTGCGAAGTCTTTATCGTCGGTACACATTATGGCCTAATACAGATAAACTTATGATCGTGACTCACGAAAACCTTGATTCGTTTTGCCACTTTTAATATACAAGTACGTCAACATATTCAACCCAAAAAAAAAAAAAATACATCAACGTATTTTATTATTATTAGTAAAAAGAAAAATGTAGGCAGAAAAAAAAAAAAGTTTTGGTGACGACTTGTTTTGCTCGATAAAAATTGATAGTCTATAACAATTTTTTAGTAGATTTGTATACATTCTTGAATTTGAAGCTAAACGACAACTATTTAGATTTTAATATTCTCTAACATTTATTATGATTATTTGGATATCTCCGAATATTATAAAACATTGTTTAGGATCTCTAGGACATAAGAAGATTCTTTGTATATTCAAGTAGATTATTAAAAAGTACTGTTTTTAGGGTCTCTTATTGGATATTTTTGATAGGAAGGGTGAAAAATAAAAAGGAATGAGAAGTAAAATCTTAAGTGAGGAAAATAAAATGAAAATAAAAAAGGTCTAATTTAAATAAGAAGATAAAGAGAGATTGGAATTAGAATATTTATCATATATATCAATTTTTGTTAAATTTTTCCTTATAGTTTTCTTTTTAAAGTTAGAAGAATTAAAAAAAGTGTGGTCTCCTGAATTCACAACTTTATTCTTTTCAAACATACTCTTAAAGTGTGTTTGGTACAAGAATAAAAAAAATTAAGAAAAAATGACTAATTTATGACTTAAGTAAGGAAAATCGGGAGAAAGGAAAAGCTCTTTTCTTTATTGATTGTTGGTATTAAAAAAAGAAAAATAAAATAAAAGTCATCACTCTCATGACTATAGAGATACAAAGAGATTATGGTGTTTTGAAATATTTAAATCTCACTCAATCTTTTTAATCTTCTTTGTTCTCATTCCAAATAACAGCATAAATATTCTTTAAAATCCTTTTACTAATCTCTCTATCTCTCTTTCTTCCGTGAACTTTTCTCTCTAATCAAATACATCCTAATCAGCAATAGACGGCTTATCAATACGTATAAAAGCGGTTTGCATGCTTAGGAGTTGGGATTAAATATGTCCAAATTAGAGTTAGATTTTGACAAAACCAAGTAAGGAAAAAGAAAATGCTTAAATTTATCATTTAGATATGCCAGGAAAAAGCTTGTTCTAATCGTCTTCATTTAAGTAGTCCTGCGTTTCCTTTCTCAAAAAAATATTTTAAAAAATAGACTTGCTTTTTCACACATGAAAAAGTTGGATGTTTCTAAATGTCGATGTTGAATATTGGCGGATTATTATTATATATAATTTTAATCATCGAGTCGGATTTAGCATAAATTTGATGGCCGTAAAGAATCTTCGTATGTTTCTCAATTGCCAAAAGATTCGCAACACCACAACTTCCAAGGGTTGAACAATGTCGCATATTACGACATTTAGTGAGAGGTGTATATATATATATATTTTTTCGTTTTTGTATTGTTAATATATTGGTGAGATGATTTAAACATAATGTAAATTTTGCTTTATACAAAACTTTTCTGTAGTTAAAGTTACCCTAATGAGTAAATATAGACTGTATTTATGCGTTGGGTGCATAATTTATGCATTGAGTATATATAAATTCTACTAGACTTTATATAAGTCATACGTGGATTAATGGTTACAATATATCGGTAATTATACGATAATGATTTTTCTCTCGATTCTTTTCTATTATTTAGGGTTTCTTACGATAATTAATTTAAAGTGTTATTCCTGTTAAAAAAAATAAATTGCTCACGTTTTCCTATGATTCACCATTTTTTTTTTTTGTTAATTTAATAATGATTTAACTGCAAAAGTTGAAGGAGATAATAAGCATTTTAAAGATAAAAAGAGTACAATCCCTCCATTGTCATGCGCTTGTCGCTTTGGTAACATATGTATGTAACGGGTATTTCTTCTTGACAGGAAACATATTCAAGATAGATAATCTCTCATTTTTACAGACAAATTCCAACAAGGCAAGCCTATAATTTGCAAAATTGCCTCTAAAGAGAATTAGAAAAGGTACTTGAATCTAAGAAATCTCAACCATGCTATAGAGATGGTTTTTTTCCCTACGTGACCGAATGTGATGGGAGATTGGTTTGGGACTAGGATAGAGAAGAGTTCTTGTCTTTGAATCTGAGGATGGGTGAAAACAAGAGAACATACGCCACTCAATCTCCATCCTAATATACATAATTTTTTTTTTTTTGGGTTAAAATCATTCAACCTAAATTTAAATTATGATAAATTTAACTCATTTTTTAATTTCTTACTTGGTAAACTTTTTGTCGATTACGAATTTTGTGATGGCGATTAGAACGGATATAGAGGAAACACTCACAATAAGAATTCCCAAGCCTTATTTCTACTTCTATTTAAGTGAGGACGAAGATAGGATGGAGATTGTTTCAGAGGGCAGGAATAGAGATGGCGAATCGTTCTCTCCTCCTTGTCCCATTCCGATCTTTGGATGCTACCTTGCCTACTACACCCAAGAAAGAATCCAAAATGCAGGCCTCCAAATACTTGGCACAGTCAGAGAAACACCGTGCATTCCAAACAAAGTCCATGTTTTGAACTGAAAACTAAGCCCAACGTATCAAACAGATCACTCGCATACGGGTTTCTTCCAACCTAAGAAAACCAATTGCAAGCCCCATTCTTGCACAACATAATATTCAATTACAACTTTCATCAACGTTGATCCAAAAATATTGTGACCAAAACCACACTTGCCACTTGGATTGAAAGAAGTGGAAACAACACAAATAAACAAATAAATAATAAATTAAATTAATAAAAAAATTAAAGGATCAAATTTCAACTACACGCATAGATCAGTGATTATATCTATATGTATAAACATCAGATAAACACAACAAGAAGAACACACCAAAACAAAATATCGGCAGATTTTCAAGCTTCTTTCCTAGTCATTCTGCCATTTTAAGAGAAGAATATGATTTAGGAAAAACACACTCTGTAAAGATAATTTTGCATACGGACATGAAAACTCGATTGCAACAAAGAATGTACTAGTTATATGCTTTGATTTAGCTCTAATTAGTAGTGAATTGGTTCATGATTTTAACCTTTGAGTAATTTTCACTATTCAGATTAGATAGGAAATAAAAAGGATCATATTCGTATTAACACATAATGACTTATTTAGGTCGTGTTACATATATAATTAATGTACGATTGAGCCACCTAACTTTCAATTTAACTTACGATAACCCAATCTAATTTAATCCATAATGAAATTAACCCAGCTAATGAGATAGCTTCGTTCAATTTTAAACAACCTAACTATTTTTGCTATATTTTTATATGCCAATGATATTGTTACAAAAAAATATGAAAAATAGAATTTTCTTACTTTACATTTGGATGTATTATATTATTTTTAATAGTATTTCTATTTTTTATCATTATTATTATATTTTAAAAGTCGTAAAATTGAACTTTTTGTATATAAATAAATAATATTATAATAATATAACATAAGAGAATAACTAATAAATCGTCAAATTGAACTTTTTATCATAAGATAATACTATTATATTATTTCTAATAGTATTTCTACTTTTTATCATCATTATTATATTTTAAAAGTCGTAAAATTGAACTTTTAATATATAAATAAATAAATAATATTATAATAATATAACATAAGATAATAACTAATAAGAATCAAAAGTATAATTTGGTAATGGTTATACCATTTTATATATTTATCACAAAATTTAGTATATGATAAATTTTACATGAAAGATAATATTATAATAGAGGGTACTTTTTTTTAATCTAAATGACAAAATTTATCATTAGTACATCAATTTAACATTGTATTGAAGATGCTTTAGCATAAATTCAACTCACCTAATGAAGTTTTATTTGTTTCAAACTATACATTACATTATATATATTCATTAGTTTTTTTTTTAATGATTTATGTATTTATTTAAACTCGTGCTATTGAATTTTTAAAATTTTTGAATTCACTTATTGGAATTAAAAAAAAAGATTAGATTTGAACTATTGCCAAGTTGATATGAATAATTTGTTTTGTTTTAACTTTTTCTCATATTTTTTTTATTTAGAATTACATTATTAGATTTATTTTTTTTAATAATAAATAACCTACTCAACCCATCCAATTTATGTGGTTTTAGTTGAATGAATTGATTTTAAACTTTTGACTTAATTGGGTATATTAATAAGTTGCCTAAAATTAAAAAATAAATAAATAAATCAGAGCACTAACTGACTTTGAAAACCAAAACTGAGACTTTGAGAGTCAGAAAATATACAGAGCTAAAGTTTATTATCTTAATTTGTAGAAAATGGGCATACGTTAATTTGGATGAATCATAGAAGCTCACTTCAGTCCAAAATCAAGGAGATTTATCATCGTTCAATAGAATCATCAACTGTGATCAAAGAATTTAAATCAAACGGTCATATTTTGGGGTTGGATATTGTATGAAGAAAACTTATGAAATATTTCACCGTTAAATTCGTTTATAAGTACTATATATATTTAAATTATACAACTAAGATCAATAATCATTTGAGGACTTGTTCAGGAATGACTGGAACCTTTGTTTTAAAGGTTGGAGATGGTAAAGTTTTAAAATGCATGTTTGGTAAATATAAATTATTTAGAGTGAAAAAAGTATAATTTGAAATTTTTTAGCAAAGAATTAACAATATAGATTTTGTTTCATTACTCTCAAATTCTATACAATTGAAAAAAAAAAAAATCATCCCATTCAATTTAAAATAAGAAAGTTGTGGACTTCTACTTTGAACATTTTGAAAATTTGATTAGTAAAATTTAATGAAATAAAAAATAAAAAAACATATAACCTTGGGTTGAAAACCAACCACCAAACAAGCCCCAAGGGGGATGTCTTATCCGTCGTTCAACAGAATCATTAATTGTGATCAAATAATTTATATCAGACAGTCACTATTGGGTTTGGATATTATATGAAAGAAATTTATAAAATATTTCATTGTTACACTCTTTTTATAAATATTATCTTATTTAAATTATACAGTTAAGATCAATTATCCTTTCAGTATACAATATTAGAAGAGTCATAAATTATTTCAGGAGCATAAACTAAAATAAAATTTCGAACTAAAGGAAAAAAAAAAAAAGGTTAAAAACCTCAAAATACCAATGCAACTGTAATAATTACAATTATTCTAGTTTTCATAAATTAATTATTTTCTATGAAGATTGGATTAATCGTACTGCCGACAAAAAATTCTCTCTTAAATCTAGCCTAAATTGAACGTTTCAGCTAGCTCTTTAGCTGATGAAATGGTTTTGCATTTTCATTATTGCCTTTTTGCAAAAGTTGTATTTATTTATTCTTATTGGAGATGATGTATTAGATGTGATATTTGGTGTATGGAATATCCTCCATGGTTTTATTATGATTATTATTATTATTATTATTATTTTTCTTCTACTGTGATGGATATCAAGGCAGCTATAAATTCAAGGTTCAAAGAGCATCATTCTTGTATCATATAAGACCATCAAAGTACCAAATGCCTGAAAAAAAAAATATATATTTGTTGGATTAGTCCCTAAAACTTTTAAGCAGTAAGAGTTTAGTCTTTAAACTTTAATTTTTGGTAAAAATATCCTTGAATTCCTAATTTGACGAGAGTTTAGTCCTAAACTTTATTATTATTATTATTATTATTATTTTGATACAAATAACCCTGAATTCTTTAGTTAGTTTGAGTTTGGCCATTAGTTTATTTATTTTGATTAAAATACCCCATATTACATTTAAAAAAAAGTATATTTTGATCATTCCGTCATTTTTGTTAAAGGAGGCTGAGAGTATGATGGTGGAGTGATATTGATGGAGAGGTTTTCTTGACTCAGATTGAATGGAAGAGGACAACATTTTTTGAACAAAAGTATTATATTAACCTAATATTCAATAAATCCAATAAATCCTCAATAAAACACATTTTTTATGAATTTAAAAAAACCCGCAAATCATAAGTTTATAGGAAAATATATCTTCATAATAAGATAAATAAAATACGTTAGTTTTTTTGTTTTTCCCTTTTTATTTTAAATTGATTTATCTCTTTACAAGAGACAACATTTTTATTTCTCGCTTTATCATTTTTTTTTCCTGATTTTTAATGAATTGTGAATTTTTTAATTCACAAAAATTGTTTTTTGGTTTTAGATTGCTTTGAGTTTAATGAATTTTGATATTGTAGAGTACTTTTGTTCAAATACAAACGTAAATCGCCATACTTTATTTGCTGAAAGTGACCTTTCATACAGTTGTCACACCATCATTGTTCATTTATCTTAGTTTAAAATTTAATATGAGGACCAAAATACATATTTTTTTTTTAAGAATTTAGGGGTATTTAACAAAAAATATATTAGGAACCAGACTCTCACCTACTTCAAAGTTCAGGAGCAATCCAACAATTTACTAAAAAAAAATTATGTTTTATGATATAACATTGTATTATATAAGATATCTACTTTTATCATTAATTAATATATAAAGTTCTGGAATTTGTAGAACAAAACTTTTTTTTAGTTCTTAAAAAACTTGGGAATTAAATAGCAATATTGTCATGATTAGATGAGAAGGTTGTTTGTTGGTCGACTGGCAATTCAACAATTAGGAGTGGTTGACGACAAGCTCTTCCGTCAGTCTGAGAGTGAGGGCGACTTTCTTTGTTTGAAAGAATTTGGGCAAAACCACTCTCGTTCATCGTATCATATTTCATTAATTGTCTCCCTTACACTTAATTTAACCCATATTTTATCACCTTTTTTTTTTGGAATGCAAGCACTCGATTTATAAATAAGTGTACATTTATTAAGATTTAGGAGTTAGAATAATAATTTTATATTTTTGTAGCCTTGAATTCAAAAAATAATTCCATTGCCGTCAGAATCATGCAATTGTGATGTATAATATGAAAATTATGGTCGAAATATTGAAGCATGTCGGACAGGACCGTGGCAGCAAGCCGATTCTATTGTTCTTTAAATTTGATCCGCAAAACATCTGAATTGGTCTGAACTCTGAACTACAATCCAGTAGAGGCTTGAATCAGCTTTCTGTAGGCTTAAGAAATTCAATTCCTGGATTGAAAGTTGTATCCATTTTCCTAAACTTGCATCAAAATAATCAGTTATTGCAAATTTAAGAACAACTTCATCTTTTGATCTCGAAGCTACAAAAATGCTGAAGTTAGGGAAGTTAATGACACTATAAATAAAATGATTATTTTAATTCTTTATGAATATACACTTTTAAGAGTTCATCAATTTATATATGAATTCGATTCACTTGAAATACTCAATCTGAGGTTGTATTCAATTTAACCAGACTCGAAAAGAAATAGCTTTGCTTCTTTTGACCTGTTTTCCTCGACGTTCGAACTACTTTATGCAAGCTGACCATACCGATGCTCTATTAAATTTCTCTTGAATATTTTGATCTCTTTACCATAGAGTTTTAAGAATCCAGTATTAACTTGAATGTCAAAGGTGATAACTTCTTAATATATGTTTTGTCCCTAAGGAGACTCCAATCAATATCACAACCGAAATAATGGTTGTGATAACCGAGAAATCCATACTCTCGGAAATAATTGTATAAATATATAAATAAATGTACAATTACAGTGATATAGATTACAGAATAAAGTGCAGAGGAAAATTTTGATTAATCAAGTTTTTAATCAAAATTTGAAAATGAATTAATGAGTATAGTTTAAAAGCTAAGCATTAATTCAATTATGATGTTTTAAAAATTTGATAGAAAGGTATGTGGAAAATACATACTAAGAGATCAATGGCACACAAGTGAGCCACATGGATCAATGGACAAAAGAAGTGCCAAACAAGCCCTTATGCATTTCAAAAAAAAAAAATGAAAGTAAGGGAGAGAGTGTGAGTGGCACGTGAGCATGAGATAGAGAGGGAATTAATTCCCTTAGCTGCTGATGCAGCCGGCAGGAAAAGAAAAGAAAGAAAGAAAGGGAAAGAGAGAAAGAGAGAGCCGAGAAAAGAGAGAGAAACGAAAAAGAAATCCATTGAAGTTCAGATTTCTAGTTCAAGCAGCAGGTTGATCGAGAGTCGGTCACAAATCAGCAGCAAGAAAAGCTCAAGATTCAAGGCAAGGTAAACTCTAGTTCACACGTTTTTCGTTTGGGGGAAAATCTGGGGTTTTGAGAGAAAACAGAGAATGTGAGTGAATCACGTTCAGATTTTCGGTTAAAAATCGAAATGTGATTCGAGCTTAGACGTTTTCAAACACGAATCCATGAACAGATGGTTTAGAAAACCGAGTTTAGTGAATATTCTTCACAAAAATACAGAGTTTTCAAAAGTTAAGTCGAGAGAGATTCATAAGCAAAATGTGGAATTTTTGCTTATGAAATCATGGATTTGTGATGGTAGGAATGTAGTAGATACCTTGAAACGGTCTTATGAAGATCGATTTCAAGTGTAAGAAGTAGAACAAAGACCATAAAAGCCTTAGAAAATCAGAGCAGAGCAGTTCGGACCCAGAATCTTGATTCTGGTATGAACACGGGCGTGTACACAGGCGTGTACAAGGGCGTGTTCAGAACACGGCCCCGAACATGCCCATACGCATGACCGTGTTGCAAGAAAAATCAGACCCGAGAGGTACACGGTCAAGAACACGGCCGTGTATCAGACCGTGTCAAGAGGCACACGGTCAAAGAGAGGCGTGTAAGTAACCGTGTAAGAGGACAGAGGAGTACACGGCCAGTAACACGGCCATGTACCCACCCGTGTAAGCATACACGGGCATGTTCCAGAAATTACACGGCCAGGCTTAAAAATCCAGAGGGGTACACGGGCACGGACACGGCCGTATAGGAGGGCGTGTTCGAGGCCAGAGAGTAAAAAAAAAAAAAAAAGTCTGGAAAGGAAAAATTTAATGTTTTGCCATATTTCCAGTATAAGCTAAATATGGTAAATAATCAGTGATTTTTCCTTTTATAGAAGTTCAAGTCAGAGACCCCAAATCAGCAGTCCCAGAGCAGCAGTAGCTTACGCTAGAAGATTTTCTGTAAGTTCAAGCATTGTCCTGACTGCAACGTGGACAAGCTTGCTTTATTACAATGTTATGTATGTTGTATGACGTGTTGTTAGACATTGATTATCTGCATCACGATGTTATGTCAGTGACAGCACAGGTCAGTGCATGTCAGTCACAGCACAGGTCAGTTCACATCAGTGCATGTCATGCATATAGAGTTGCATGTCCCAGTACACAGACCAGACAGTATCAGAACCAGAAAACAGTTAGGTGCACAAGGCACCCTAGTGTGTTGATTAATTCACACCCCAGTAATTTGATTAACAGGTTTCAACTGTGGGGGCAAGCAGTATGCTACCCAGTTGGAACACCAGCAAGATGGTAATTAACCAGTATTTGGCGTATCGGCCTCTCGACCCACGGGGAGGTTATCATGTTTAGCATCAGTTAAGATTGAGGAGGTCAGCACTAAAGTACCGCTCCCGGTTGCGCTAACATGTCGGTACGTCCAATCAGGGGCCCAAAACCAGAACTAAAATAACAGATTAATGTCATAAGACTAAACCTTTAGTCAGTACAGCATGTTTACAGAGTCCAGTCAGCATGAGCACAGCAGTACAACATGAGTACAGCAGTCAGCATGAGTACAGCAGTACAGCAGTACAGCATGAGCACAGTAGTACAGCATGAGCACAGCAGTATAGCATGTTAGTTACATGTTTTTATGTTTGAACTTACTGAGCTCATAGCTCATTAGTTTGTTCACATGTTGCAGGTAAGAGACCTGTTCACCAGTAGAATATACGGTGGACGACGAACAGGGAAGAAGCATGCCGGGGAGGATTGGGCGAGGGATATTGGTCACCGATAGTCTTCCGTTGTATAGATTTTGAATGTAAATTTCAAAGAGACAAGTTTTCAAGCCAGGAGTATGTGATAAGGGAATCATGATCAGTTGTTAACATGATTTCTTTATCACATTCTCGAACAGTTTATGTGTTTAAAGAAAAAAAAATTTATTCTGCAAAATTAGCAGTCAGTTACAGTTCAGCATGATTGCCGGCAACCCTAGAGGCCTGCAGACTATTGCGGTTGACTATAGAGTTGACTGTAATAGCACTGTAGAGCCTCTACAGCAGGGCGGGCCGCCACAATGGTAGTCATTTTCTAATATCCGATTGACCATAGATTCACGAGTCTACAAAGATAAACATATCAATCAATATTAGTTAAATGTCAAAGTTGCATTGTTTTAGAGAGTGATTTTCCTACCTTAATGTCAAAATTGATGTTGATATGTTAATTTGATATTGTACTAGAGACGCTTCGGTTGGATCATGTTTGTGTTGGGTTAAATCTTCATTTTTTTTTTCTCTCTCTTTTATTTTTGGGATTCGTTTGACCTAATGATGGTCTTCCTCCCCATGCCGGCCATTTTGCTAGCTGAGCAGGCTGAATAAAATCCCCTTTTACAAGCAAAAGAAGCCAAGAAGAAAGAGATTTAGAATTGTTCACACATGAGGAGACGCATATTTTTGACTAGTCAGCCATTTTGAATATGTTGAGAATTACAAAGAAAGACCCAAAGACACATTTTAGGAGTGGTCCCATGCACTAATTTTAAGCTTCTAAATGTGGAATCATGCATGACTAATATTCACAATCAAGCAAATTTTTAGTCCAAATATAATTAATTTTGCTGAGTTAGGTAAAAGGTCAAGGACTAAAAGTTGTACCCTTTTCGTCACCATTATCTGGATACCATAGCTAACCCAATCAATTTATGGTTAAACATTCAACAAATTAATGTGTTGTTTATGCTAAAGTTAAAAGAAAATAAAAAAGGATCAATCAGGTGCATTAAATGGAGATAGAGAATTCAACTAATATTGGTTGAACCAGGATAAGCATATTTTATATATGTTGTCGATCGTTATGTAGTATATCCTTTTCTCTTAAAAACAAAGATATTCAATATGTAGAACAAGCTACTAAAACAAGAATAGTTTTTCATTATAAAAATATATATATATATGTATATACACACACTTGTTCATTTTTTATTTCAAATCCTTGAAATAGAAGGGAATGATACAAATAATCATATCTCAAATCTCAATATTGAAAACTAAATTAACTTTTTTTTTTTATAAATAACGATTCTATTTAACTAATTTAATGGATAATAACCCGTACATATCTGACAGATTTTAATTTTTATAATATTTGCAAAAAGTCTTGCGTGTTTTTTTTTTAATTGAAAAAGTCTTGTATTTTTAAATTTCACTCTTCATATATATATATATATATATATAAAGTACTCGTGCATAGATAACATATTATAATGACTTCGAGTGCCTGTTTAGGTGGTGTGGATGTGATTGTTTTAACTCATTTGATTATAAAGTTTTAACTAATTAATCATTATTAGCATTCCAAATCCGATCTATTAGTTGGATATTATGCAATTTTTTTAATCATCAACCGAGATTCTTGTCTTATGAAAGGAACCGAGAAAATAAATATTTGATGGGTTGTAGATTAATACGTTATACCATCTTCAAGGAAGAAATATATTAGTTGATTGCCAGAAAAAAAAAAAAAAAAAAAAAAGTGAAGAAGAAGAAGAAAAATAAAGTTTCCAATCTTTTTTTTTTTTGGTCAGTTTACTATGCAGAACTTTGCCCTCTTAGGCTTAGGAGTTGTGTAAATCGGTTTATGTTTTTCCTTTGCTTGAACTTTAGTGGCTTTCTGTTGGGCAAAAAAAGACCTTATACCATGCCATGGCAAACACTACTCAATTTGCAAAAAGCTCCATTTAATTCGGGCTGAAGGGTTGCCATGTAGTTGGTATATCCATGCAGTAGGATCCATCATTCAATTACTGTGAGACAGTTCGATTGACTCGAAATTGGATGAAATTTTTTATTATGCTACTTTCTTAAATAATTTTTCAATATGCTATGGAGAAGCTTGATTAGGACATAGTTCCATGCACAAATACCAACAATATCAAGTACTAACGCTGCTATGAAAATATTGCGCCGACTTCTAACAGAGATAGGGGATATGGGCAATTAGCAAATGAATTGTAGCCTATATTCCACTACTAAAAACAATTTTATACATTGATTGATTGATTGAGCCATAACCTGGTAGGTTGTTTATCAAAGAGTGAAGTAAATAACATTTTTATAAAAATAATTAAAGTAAATAATATGTTTTTAAAATATTTATAATAAATAGTATATTTTGTGTAAAATGAGAACATAATTTGAGAATAAAAAAAATTAAGACTTATTGTAATCAATGATCATAAAAATACATAAAAAAATGTTTATGTAGATTTCTTAAAAAAATATATGAAAAGATTAAATTATCCTTAAGTGCTAAAAATAGAAAACCTATTAATAATAGGAAACAAGTAATAATAAATATATGATATATTCTAATATCTCCCCTTCAACTCATGATGTTACTACAAGAAATATTGAAAGTTTGCCAAATAAGAAACTAAAACGCAAAGTGGAGTGCACCTTGGTAAACATTTCAGCAATGTGCACGGAAGAAGAAACAAAAGGCAATGCGATGATGCCAAGCCAACAATAATGTCGAATGACATGACAATTAATCTCAATATTTTTGGTCCATTCATGAAATATTGAATTACGCACAATCTGAATAGCACTATTATTGTCATAATATAAGGGAATAGGGCAGTCAAGAAAAACATCCATATCTATAAGCAATCAACATAACCAAACTCTCTCCTAATTAGTAGAGGTCATGATATTCTGCTTCTATGGAGGACCTAAAAACAACATCTATCTTCTTACTCTTCAAAGAAATAAGAGAATCACCTAGAAAAATACGGAAGCCGGCGATGGACTTGTGATTCATAGGATTACTAGCCCAATCTGCATCAGAGTACGCACGTAACTCTAAGGATTAAGTAGACGGAAGTAAAAGACTCTGAAACTGAGCATCTTAAAAATACCTCAAAATACAAAGAGTAGCAGCCCAATGAACTATAATAAGCACAGTAATAAACTGCCTAACTACATGAATAGCATGCTTAATATCTGGATGAGTGACGGTGAGAGAAACCAAATTACCAACAATAGTGGCAGGATTCGGTAAGGAAGAATTATCAGAGGGAGAGTACCAAGCATTAGTCTCAAGAGGCCTATCAACAATTTTATTATTAGCAACATGTGCATGCTTAAATATGTTAGCTATATAATTTGATTAGGACAAAAGAGACCTTTCAAAGAAGAGACAACATTAATACCCAAAAAATAATGTAGTGATTTCAAATCTTTCATTGCAAAATAATGAGCTAATTCAAACTTTAGTGCAGCAATCCAATTAACATTATCACTAGTAATAATCATATCATTAACATAAATAAAAACAGAATACCACTAGTACAAGTACTTTTAATAAATAAAGCTGAGCCATGATGGCTAGGACGAAAATCAAGTGAAGTAATCATTGTAGAGAACTTGTCAAACCAAGCTAAGGAAGCCTATTTGAGACCATAAAGGCTTTTCTGAGCCTACGACTTCACCAGGTTGATGAAAAATACCAAAAGGAAGTATCACGTAAACTTCTTCATAAAGATCACCATTCAAAAAGTCATTTTTTACATTTAACTAGTATATGTGACATCACTGGGCAGAGGCAACTGCAATGAAGGTGCGAACAGTAGTCATTTTTCCAACGAAGGTGAAGGTTTCCTTATAATCCATACTATACTCCTAAGAGTAACCTTTAGCAACAAGTTGAGCTTTGTATCTTTCAATAGATCCGTCAGACTTGATTTTGATTTTATAGACCTAACAAGAACCAATTGCTCGTTTACCTAGTAGTAAAGGTACCAATTCCCAAGTATTTATCCGATGTAAAGTAGTAAGTTCCTCAGCCATAGCATCCTGTCAAAGTGGATCACAAACAACCTCTTTATAGGATGAGGGCTTAGAGGGACAATGAACAGAAGCTAAACAAGAAGTAGAAGACCTAGAATAACAAGAGTAAGCAAAATCTAGCAGTCTAGTAGACTTATAAGAACGCATAGAGTGATAACGAGGAGGAGGAGCCATAAACTTGGGAGGTAATCGAGCAGCTATAGGAAGAGAGGGAATAACAAGAGTACCAAGAGCCAAAGTACCAAAATCTGCTGAGCTATTGAGGGGAACCATATAAGAAACATTATTTGAAATTAAAGTAAGTGAAATGGTAGGTGGGTCTATGTTAGAATCAATAGTAAAGGGATCAATGCAAATAAGATTAAACTTGATCGTATTATGAGAACTAACAGGAATAGAAAAGAATGGGATATGTTTAAAAAACACAATATGACAGGAGACATATAATTTTTTACTAACTGGATCAAAACAACTATATTCTTTTTTACCTACACTATAACCCAAAAAGGCATATATAGTAGATTATGATGACAATTTGCTACACTCGACACGAGGACGAAGGACAAAACAAATTGAACCAAAAACACATAAGGAAGAATAATCAGAAGCATGTCCATATAACTTTTCAAAAGGTGATATACCTAAATTGTGTGAGGTTGGAATCCTATTAATCAAATTGGTAGCAGTAACAATTGCTTCTCTCTAAAATTCACTGGGAACAAAGGCAAACAACAAAAGAGAATAATCAGTTTCAACAAGATGCCTATGTTTCCTTTCAACTACACCATTCTATTCGGGAGATTTGTACAAGAAGTTTAATAAAGTGCTCCATAGAAAGCAAGCAAATCAGAAAAATTATTAGAAGTATATTCGCTTCTCAAATCACAACGAAAACTCTGTATTATAGCAAAATGTTGAATTTTTGAAAAAGCTTAAAAAATATTGAAAATATTAAGAAAATCAAAACAATATTTCATAAGATAAACCCAACAATAACGAGTGCAATCATTAATAAAAGAAACATAATATCACGATCCTCCTTTATGATTACAAGAGAAGGTCCCCACACATCAGAATGAATGAGATTAAATGGAGCAATATTAAACGAAACAGTTCTATGAAATGGTAAAGTTGAAAATTTTACCAGTTTGCAACCACTACAATCGGAATTATCATGAGTTTTCAAATTTCCTAATTCTCTTGTAGAAGCTAAAAATTGGAAATGAGATGCTAAAACATGACCAAGACGAGAATGCCATAAATAAAAAACAAAAAGATGATAAGTCCACACTAGAAGCTACAATAAAGGACACTGAGCCTTCCAATGGCCTTTTTGCTTACAGAAAGCACACTCTTTGGGAGAAACCTTAGAGTTTGTCCTATTTTGATTTTTAGTTACGACCTTTGTTATGTTGCAAAAACAAATAGAGTAGACACTAGGATGATCCCCTTGTCTGTATAAGACTTAAGACATATTTTTTCAGCCAAAAGTTCATTAACCACCAAA
This sequence comes from Antiaris toxicaria, assembly GCA_035233585.1. Taxonomy (NCBI): domain Eukaryota; kingdom Viridiplantae; phylum Streptophyta; class Magnoliopsida; order Rosales; family Moraceae; genus Antiaris; species Antiaris toxicaria. The sequence goes on from CP141155.1 coordinate 10,430,601, forward strand.
TCAACATAAGAAAGTGGACTATAATACAAAATCATTCTACATAATCCCTCAAAATCATGATGAAAAGCCATCAAAAGTTATATTAGTCACTACTCTTCTCTACGAGTGATGTAGGGAGCAAACACTCGCAATTCTACTAATTCTGTAAGCACCAACTGATCCTATAATTCTGATATGGTAGAATAAAATTCCTAAATATTTATGTCCTTTTGCTGAAGCGCCCAAATATATGTCTTCAACTAGTATTGTCTTCAAAGTTAGATTGTGTATACAATCTTGCCAGATGATCCCATACCTCCTTGATAGTTTCATACCTTGCCAACTGAGCACCTATCGAATGTATGACAAAGTTATTTACCTAAGTAATAATCTTCAAATTATCAGCTTCTGTAACATCTAAGCTTCCTTGTCTACAAGTTTAATTCTTATACCAGTAACATAATCCTATATAGATTTGCCCCGTTGAAAATTTTTCATAGCATAATGCGAATATGAATAATTTTTTCCATCTAATTGCACATTGATTGACTGAATGGAATCGTCTTTATACCTAGTCATTACGAGATAATAAAACTAACAAATAATTACCAAATAATTAAAATATCGAAAAACGAAATCAAACCAGAATCCAAGCAAGATGTGCAAAAGTGAGCAAACGGAAGAGAAAGCGAAGTTACAAAAGAAGGAAACACTTGTACGAATAAAGATGATTGTACAGATAATCCATGAAAATTGTAGCTGAAAACAAATGTTCTTCGATAAGATCAAAAGCTATAAGATGGTGCCTTTGATACCATGTGAAAAATGAGAACACACTTTGAGGACAAGAAAATACTAGGGTTTCTTATTACAATCAATGATCATAAAAATATATCAAAAAAAGGTTTATATTAGACTTCTTAAAAAAAACATGAAAAGACTAAACTACCCTTAAGTTCTAGAAATGGAAAATCTACTGATAGTAGAAAATAAGTAATAATAAATATATAATATATTCTAACAGATTTATCATATAAATAATTTATTTATATCAGATTTATCATATAAGCGATACATATACATGTTTGGTAAATGATTTGTTCATATTTTTATCAAGTAAATAACTTATTTACGTCTTGTAAATATATTATTTATTGACTAAAATTTTAATTTTTTAAATATATATAATATTTACTAAAAAAATTTTAAAAACCTGTTTTTTAATTTAATTCATTTTTTAAAACTACTATTTATTATAATTACTATTAATAGAAATAATAAGTGAAATGAGGTAAGTAGCAGTTTTTTGAAAATAATATATATTTATTTGTTGTCACCATCGTAGTTGTTTTGCTGCAAAAGGAATCAGCCCTTTAAACATATAACATAACTAATGGATTTTAGATAATTTTAAAATTAGGATATTGGCTTGGTTAGCATCCTAGTTACAACAACAAAACCAAAACCAACAAAAAGTTTATTCCTTTGTACAAATTATTTAATCATTGAATTTGAATTCCCAACTTGCCAAACCCACATTAATTATTGAGGAATATATTCCAATTACCAAATAAAACGGCTAAAAAAATCAGCTATGGGTATAGTACACCAAATTGACCTAATTAATAATTAGGCAGGACAAATACCATTCCCAAAAAAATAAAATAAAATAAAATAAAATAAAATAAAACGATCCAAGAAGCCACCTAACAAAATAACAACACATGACCTTATAAAAGCATGAAGCCTCTTTGCATACTACCATAAATCATTTTTTTAAGTAGTTTCCTATCCGAGCACAAATCCAACAGATGTAATTCTTTTAAAATAAATTTAAATAACTTTTTTCTATTTTAAATGTATAACTTTATGTATAATATGATACTATTTGAAACTGTTAGTGGATGTCATTAATCTTATATTAGAGGGTAGTGGATGTGAGACTTTACTAACAATTTGTAACAATCCAATGAAAGTTGCTTTTCCTTTTGTTTTCATATCTTCTGCTTCTGTTTATTCATTGTGATTTAATTGTTACTCCTAATTCTGTCTTTTTTTCCCTTGCAATCTTCCTTCGGTTGGAAGGTCACCAAATACACTGACACCCCACCAAAGGGACAAGAAAGTAGAGAGAAGTACACCTTTGTATTCCTTTCAACTTAATCCAATAAATATACAACCGCCACATCATCAGTGAAGTCACATCAAAAGTATTGATATTCATTTTGATCACGAATTCAGGGTGGTTGAAACATGTTTTCCAACCTTCAAAACTTTTTTCTTATTTCAATTGTTTTTCATTATTTACATCTCTAAAATATTATAATAAATTTTAAAATTTTAAAATTTATAATTTTATGTATACAAATATAAATGAGATAATTTTTTTAAATTATATAGGATTCAAAAGGAACGAAATAATATCTATATTGATATTTTTTTTCTAAAAAAATTTTTAAAATTTTTTATTTTTTCACTCCAAACAATTTTTTCTTCCAAACACATTTTTTAAAACAACTTTTTCCAACCTAAAAATAATGTCTCCAAATATTACCCCCAAACATCCCCTTAATTTAAAAAATTGAGATTAACAGGACGTTTGCTATATGTATAGCGTTCACATTATATTTGAATACAATTTTAGGAATGCATTTTGTATTTGGATAAAGAGTATTTGATTTATATTTAAATGAAATGTGCGTTTGAAAGAAAAGTATTTGAATTTTATTTTAAAGTTGAAAAGTTGATGTGATTGATAAAAATAGATTAAAAAAAGTTAAGAGAGAGAAAGAGTATGATGTGAATAAAAAAATTGAAAACCTAAACAATAATTATTTTCAAAAAACAAAGAAATAGTAATTAATTTCGTAATACTGTTAAAAGGTATTGTATTTAAAAGCAAAACTTATGCATTTGAATGACAATTACATTACGTTTAAACACAACATGAATACAATCGTGGTACCAAACGCTCCATAAATTTGAAATACGTTAAATTATAAAATAAATTTTGTATTTGATATTCAAGTTTAAATTAAAAATTTTCATTTTAAGCTAATAGTATTCAAATGATAAAAGTTGAATTTAAACTTATATTAAAAATTATACTTCTTTTTAATTTTTCATGTAATTAATATAATTTTTTTATATAAGAGAAGATTTATAAATAATGGTTTTTAATCTAAAACACTATATAATTTATGAACTAAAAAATTTAAAATAGATTAATAAACAAAAAAATATAATTAAATCCAAACTTAATTTTTTTTATTCAAATTGTGATCCATTCTAGCCTTTAGACATTTCATTGGGTCTACTTGTGTGCCCCACCCAGCAAAAATGGGCCAACCCAACTTCAGATCTTGGCTTCCATGAGATGATACATCGTTTTAACATGAAGGATTGTGATCTATATAATAATAATCACATGAGTATGAATCATGGTATTGACTAATTCATCAAAAAATCATAATATTGACTAGTATTAAATGGGCAAAAAAAAAAAAATACCCGCTTGAGATTTTGATTTGGGAAAATGGAAGGCGAGGATATATTGAAGAAATGATGTCTCCACAATTCGTGATAATAATTGTTGATAGAAATGGAAGGAAACCATTTTTATTTTTCTACTTCCTTTTGATGTTATTATATTAATTATCTTGCAAGCTAAGAATCATTCACATTGCCACGTGAAACATTTTAAAAATTTAGGATTTGTACCCTACTTGCTTTATCTTGACAATTTAGCTCCGTTTGATTGGGGTCGATTTTTTTTTTTTTCTTTTTTTTTTAACTAAAGGGGGTTGAACTATTCAACTAGTAACTGTAAATCTTAATCTTCTTACCCCCCTAGTATCTCTATAAGTCAAAATCCAAAATCCAAAATCCAAATTCATGAAATCTAGCTTCCTATTTCTATTTTTATTTAAACTATATTAATAAAATAGCTATGATTAACATAGATTTAAAGTAATTCGTTTAAAAGAAGCAATAACATTTACATGGTATGATGATGTGATGGAAGCATTGAAAAGCAAAATAATAATTAAAATAATAATGGAAGCAATCCAAAAAAGAAAAGCTCTTTCCTTTGCATATCAAAGCCAAGCACATGAAAAAGGTTTCTTACTTCCGTTACAAACTTTGTGCAAAAAAATTCCTTAAAAAAAATTTGCACAGAAAAAAAAAATGAAAGAAAGAAAGAAAGAAAGGGTGCCCTTTTCATGCCTTCTTCAACCAATCAATGACATTAGTGATTTAGAAGAATACAAGGACCAAAAACTTAAAAGAGTCCAAAAGATTGCCTTTGGTAAATACAATGCCAAAACTACTCCAACCCTTTCTAATTTCTTTGAGTTTCTAGTTGTTGGCCAATCCTTTCATCCAAAGACACCAACCTCCAAATTCCCTCTCCTCTAACCAAACATTAAAACTCCAGAAAGAGAGAGAGAGATCATACCCCAATTAAAAAAAAAAAAAACGCTTTGGAAAGCGGAGAAAACACCAATGCTTTATAGCCCCTCCTTCCAGTACACAACATTGTATTGAATTTTTCATTCAAATACATTAAGTCTCCCCTGGATTGCAAGAGAAGAGAAAAAACTCAACAACAACAACAAAAATGGAGAAATCCCACATGATTATCAGAAGATCAATCTACACATTCCTCCAAAACTACCACCATTTCACCTCAAGAGCAGCTCTCTTGGCCTTACCTTTCTCAGCCTCAATCCTCCTCTCCCAAGCCTTGATTTTCCCTTCTTCATCATCTCTCTTTCCCACCATCTACACCCGACTCAACGGCCTTTTCAACGCTGCAGGCTTCCTCCGGTCCTCGGAATTCTTCACAATCCTCAATCAGAAGCTCTCTCAGACAATCTCCTCCTCAATCTTCACACTTCCCTTTACTCTCACTTTCTTCCTCTTGTCCAAAGCCTATGTGATCCAATCCTTAAACTCTCTAAAACCCGCCTCCCGAACACCTTTCTCTTCGATATTCTCCCTTTACAATCCGCTTTTCGTCACCTACATCTGCAATTCCCTCCTGATCCTATCAGCCAATGCAACAGTTTTTACTCTCCTTTTCTTTGCCTTCAATGTTCTTGAAGTGTTGGGTTTGAACTCTCCGAACGCCCTCCTCTTCCTCTCGGCATCGTGGGCAGTTTTGTACTCAATTGTCCTGGCAAACACCCTCATAACATGCAATTTGGCATTGGCTTTGTCGGGCATGGAGAGGAGTGGGGGCTACTTGGCCACCCTCAAAGCTTGTGTCTTGATAAAGGGAAGGACTTCGACCGCTTTGTCCCTGGCTCTGCCCATGAACCTCGTTTTCGCTGCGGTCGAGGCTCTGTTCCATTACAGGGTTGTTAGAGCGTATCATGTTCACGAAAAGATTGGCCCTTCGATGGTCTTGGAGGGTGTTCTGATCTTCTATTTGTACTCAATCCTTGTGGTGCTTGACACTGTGGTGAACGTCATGTTCTGCAAGAGCTGCAAAGTCGGGTTCTTGATTGATCAAGAGGAGAGAATTTGTGGTCCCAAAGATCAAGATCATGATCAAGATGAGATTGGATATGCAAGTTTGAAGACACTGGAAGAACTTCCTTGATTTTTCAAACCAAAAAGTCAACGCTCTCTCCCTCTTTCTCTCTCCTCTCCATCTCTCTCTCTCTCTTCAAGAGCTACATTTGTTATCTACTAAGGAGAAACATGATTTCTTTTTTTCGCTTGGAGAGGCTCCAGGCAATTTCCAGCACATAAGGATCTGCTGCAAGGTAGTTGTTGTTACAAAAACAAAATTGTATACGGATTCATCAAGTTTTTTTTTTTTTTTTAAATCTTTGTTACATTCCAAATCAATTTTAATGTTGTAGTCTCTGCCAATTGATTAAATGGCATCTTTTTTTTTTTTTAAGTGTGAATAATACATAGGTTTTTTGGATCATAGCTATTTTGGGTTAGAAATGAAATGCTGCAATTTCGTTAGGCCAACGAACACCTTTTTTCTTTTTTTCTTTTTTCTTTTTCTTTTCTCTTTGTTGGACCAATATGTGCTTCATCACAAATCCACCACACTTGTAACTAAAGCAATGCTAATAAAAAAAAAAGGTAATCCTTATCTATCAGTTTTGCTTTCTAACAATTAAAAATGTATATGTCAATTTTGGGATACATTGAATACTAGAGTGATCAGTACAATCTTATTTGATGATTTTTAAGTGGATATGAATACAAGTCTTCATCAACAGGAGACTGCTTATATGATTGTGTACATAGCGTAATGTAGAAGTAATACTACATCAAACTCAACTAAGGTATCGTTTGGCAAAAAAATTGTATTTTAATTTTACTCAAATACAATATAATTTTACACCAAATACAAATTTTGCAACATTACTACGAAAACAATTACTATTCAAAACATTTTTAAAACAATTACATCAACTTTTCAACTCTACTATTTATCTCTACTTTTACCAATCACATCAACTTTTTAACTCTATAATACTTTTCATCCAAACACACATTTTATTCAAATACAAAACAAATACTTGTCAACCAAATATAACATTCAAAAAATAAATTTCATTCAAATACAATCAAAATGAAATTCGTTTACCAAACACCCCCTAAAAGTTACTAAAAAAATTAAGGACTGTTTATAGCGTTATTGTCTATACAATGGGAGGATCCTCTAGAAAAGTCAACTCAATGAAGAGTAGGATTTTAGTGAAAAATTAATATCATAGAGGGATCCACACAATTTTGCTTAGTAATTTTTGAGTGGTCGAAAAATCAGTAGTAAACATCACCATTTGTAATATTTCGACATTTTCTTTAAATTCTTGTTTCTTTTTCAGCTGTAGATTTTCTTTATGAAAAAACCATTTGCAATTTCTTTGTTGATATGCTTCTTGTTGTTGCTTTCCTCCATATACAAACCAGCTTCCAAGAAAATGTTGTTGCTTTTATGTTTACTTTTTCTAAATGTTTGTTTGGACTCTTGACCCTCCATAACGATCTGATTAGAAGTGAAAGAAACTGAAACTATTATAATTGGGCAATACTTCAAAAACGTGCTTTTTGAAGGGATAATCTTACAAATCACCCAAAACTTTGTGATGCCCCCACTGGCCAAGATAATCAAGCAACTAGAAAATCACATAGCGAGTTTGCCCTCTACTGCTTGCAAGATTTGACTTGCTTTTGCTTCAACCAGAAGCATTTTGGTCTTCAACCATAATACCCAACTCGGCAAGTTGGTTAGGAAAGTCTCAAACAATGAACAGTGAGAATTCCAAAACCAATGTTTTCATAATACACAAGGCCAAGTTGGTGGGTTTCCCCTATTTGATATTTTGAAAGTAAACAAGAATCGTCGAAGAGAGGAAGAATCAGTTAGTTCACTGACAAGGTCTTTTGAAATTATAAAATTAAATCTTCTTCGGGTTTGACAAGGCCTCCCACTTTGACATAGAGAAAAGAGAGAGAGAGAGTCCTGATATTGACAAAAATCTTGAATATCTAAGGCTCGTATAGAGGCTGGATTGGAATTCATCTATTATAAATTATACTTTTTATTTTGTTGTTTTCTTCAATTTTTATAATTTAACTTTTTTTTAAATTTTACTATTTTAATTATGATATAACCTTTCAAACAAAGGTTCCAATTCTCCTTTCATACGAGCTCTTAGAGAAAAAAAGAAAGAGGTGTAACTTTGGCAAGAATCTTGCACATTTTTCCAAAGCACAAGCAGCTTGGAGTGTAAAAGAATTAGTTAAAGTTCCTCTACCGGATCCTAATATGGAATCATCTTCAAAGATCTTGGTCAAAATAAACATATAATAAACATGAATACCCTTTAAGTCATGGGCAAAATATCTTAATTTATATCCTAACTTGAGTAGGTATAAGCTGTCAATTTTTATTGTTAATTACATAAAAAAGTGTCACGACAATTAATATTAAAAATTTGTATTTATTTGCAAAAAGACATAATTACGCACATACAATGCCGCTATTTTTTTTTTCATGGGTTCCAAGACATTAATGGGGCTAATCTATTGAACCCCAATGCAAACAACGTTAACTTCTACGGGATTAGAAGTTCATGAGGTTTCCCTATCAAATAAATAAATAAATAAACAAACAAAATAACAATAGTTTTCAAGTGTCCTTACATACACTGTCGGTAGGAACTCTTTTATTGTCCTTGGCAAAACAAGAAGCATGTTGGCCGAGGATCTTATCAATGACATAAAGTCCTAACTTGCAAAGCTTTAAGTTTCTACTCCTCAGCCAACGTGCTAACTGGTGAGTTGATAGGATACTAATCGGTTTGAATTCTTATTGTTCCCGACGTTTTGATCGGGATATACATATATATATATATATAAAAGAAAACATGTGGCATATCCAATGGATATCTTCGTATGAAGCCATGTGGCAAAGGAAATTTTCCCAAGGATACATTCATGAGCTTCCTTGTAGGATGAGCCGTTCATACACGCGCTTCAATGGGCAACTTTGTATATTCAAGAATCCGCATGCTATATGGTAATCAAAGCAGCACACATTTTGAGAGGATTAGATAAATATTAAAAAATAACTAAAACAAACATTGAGTTTGATGTTGAAACAAAAGGTAATAGAAACATTAGACTTCTAGCAAGCAAAAACAGTGATGCGAAGGGGGAGATTCATGAATTAGATTATTTTGGATTTTTTTTTTTTTTACTAGATAATTGAAAGAAAAAAAAAATAAGAAAAAGAAATAAGAAATAAGCAGTCTCTAGTTCACAACCTATACTTGTCAGCTATTTTACAATTACAACCCGTCATTTCTAATTCTCTCTTCTAACCTTAGAGACCTATACAAACGTCTGTACTTTGACGGGGATTTTTCTATCAAAAATTTCAACCAAGGGGAAAATGGAAAAACTAAATTATATGTTACAAGAAAATGAATCAAATTCTACACTATGGGTTAGCGCTTTGTACACGACCCGAAACGAGCACCTTTTTTTTTTTTTTTTTTTTTCTAACAATCCCAATCTTCTGGAGCTGGAAAAAAAAAATATGTCAAATGAATGGCGAAAGCCTGAGAATATTGTATCGCCTATACTTGCTCTTGGTGTGGTTGCTAGAGGCCAGATCCAATGTGAAGATAGCCATTACCCCATGTGAAGAAACCTTTTTGTTTCTTAACCGATGATGGTAAAAACTTAATTTGTTCTGAGGTTTGATCTGGCTGAGATATCTAGAGCAACAAGTCGAACGCGATCATCCAATTGAACAGTAACTTGTCACGCATGTACCGCTAAGATTTGTGTTTGTGGCCTATAGGCTCAGCTAGTAGCCCTTTCCCCTTTGTCCAAATCACCTTTGAGGGCTTACCTTTGCACGGATACCGGAGAAAGGGATGCATCTGAGCGTGGTCCTAGTGCAATGTGTGCTTTGCCATCAACTTAGTAACGTTGCAGCAGACCTCTGATCAAAGGTAGGAGCTCCGTTCGCATGCAGTGGTGGGACAGGAAAGAAATCAATCGCCAGCTATTTTGCTGCTTTTCTTGCGAGGTTTATGCCCTTGGCCTTGTCCATTTCGGCCTCCTTTTCTGCTTTCTTCCTCTCCAATTCAGCCTGTTTGCAATTCTCATCGTGTGCTTTTCGGAATAACCTTACAAAGTTTAAGAGAGTTGCTGTCACTGCATTGATCGAGACAGGAAATTTACGTGAGAAAATTATCTTCGTACTTACCTTATAAACATAGTAAAAAAAAGGTTAAAAAAATCCCCACTGTCAAATCTAAACTAACCTTGCTCAAAAGGGCAACGTGAAGGATCCTCACCAAAATACAATGCAAGTGCATCTGCGTTTCTACCCTGGTCACCAAATGATATATAAGACGCTTGCCCCTTTAACACACTATTAAAAGTTAGAAAATTAAGGAGAAGCCAGTTAATCTTGCATCTTACCACCACAGAGTACAAGTTTGTTACAGAAACCACCTCCGTCTCAGCAACAGAAATGAATCCTTTCAGTGTCTGTTATTTCAACAATTAATTTAAAAAAAAAGGTAAAATAATGAGTGCTAAAATCAATTTAAAACGCCATTGAAGGATATATTTGAGGAATACAAGTATATACCTTACGGAAAACCTCGGACACAGGACCATCATTTTCTGACGCGGCCAACTCCTGCTTGACCTTTTCCAGTCCTTTAATTATTGCTTGCATTTCTTCTGCTAAAGACTTCAATTGTATCTGAAAGAAAGGAAGAGCCCATTTACGTGTAAATATATCACCATTACTATAGAGTGAAACCCACTAATAATGCAATATAATCAAAAGACAGGCACCTTTGTTGCGGGTTCCAGGCTGACAAGGTCCAGGTGAAAATCAAGGAGCCCTGGTGACTTAGAAGCAAGACCCTAAGGCATATAAAAACCAAATCTCAGATACTAAAGATTTTACAGCATCCATTTGTAAACAAATCAAAGTAATGTAACAACATACATGCAAAAACATATTGGGGTTAAGGCATAAATTATGCAGCAATTATGCAAAGTCGCCGCATTTCCATCAGACAATTATGAGTACAGCCAAGAACAAACATGTAAGATTTACCCCCAAAAAAAAAACACAAAAAAAAAAAAAAAATTTGTACATAGTTTTTACAATGAAGCTAAATGACTTGAGGAGAAACAACTTTGGAATGTGAAGAGCCTTCCTCTTTCTAAAAGCATGTTTGCATTTGCTTAGGGGGTAGAGAGAGAGAGAGAGAGAGAAAAGATAAAGTACATATATACATATATGCATCAGGTAGAAATACGAGAAGCCTTCTAATAATTGGTCAGAGAACAATTCGGAATGTCCACGTATGCAAATTCAAGGTTATTATAGACAGTATCCATGAGTTTCAATACAGCCCAATCACTCTCGAGGCCACACATTATTTGGGATTTCAACCTAAAACCCACTTGTGATTATTGTTGAACTTGCACCACATTCAGGTTGACCGGCTAATATCATTGTTCTATTTTTTTTTTTTTTTTAATTTGTGTTCTCTGGTTTATGATGTAAACTTCGCTCTCCATACCTTACAAAGATAATGCATGAGGGTCATCTTATTGTTGGAAGCACGAGTATCACTAAGCTTCAAAAGGCTATCCAATTTGAATCCAATTGCCGAACCTGTACAAGTTAGAGTCACTTCAAAATTCAAAACGTGCCATAACAAAGCCCTATGAAGAATAAATTCATCTCAAAACCAAGAAGCAGCCCTCGCAATGCTCATAACTGGGTAACTAAACAGTAAAGTTCAGAACAATATTTTAAAAATAACAAAATGATTGCTTTCTCGTTGAACTTGAGGTAAACTAGATTGTGTTAAGTTCTCTATTGAAAAATTAGCATATAGAATGATGATACAGAATTTCCCAAAATATGCAAATTAAAAAATACAAAGAATAGTCTATATATAGCCTTGCCTCTTGCCGTTCCTTGGTTCAAAGTGTTACCCAAGAAAAGAATCTTCTTCATAATCTCCTTCAATTTGAAGGAATTTCGGACCTATTAAGGAGCAAAAAACTACCTAAGTCAATACAGAGATTCAAAACATGGTTGAAGAGTTCAAGCCTGAGCCTCATAAGACTGCCTAATTAAATACTGATAATTCAAAAACCTACATGGAAGAAATTATCACAAGTAGAAATGTACCTCTTCGCATGCAGAGTTCACGGTGTTCAGACTCCTTTTAAATTCTGATATCTATATGAGACAAGGTGATGCATATAAGATAAATGACAAAATTGTTCTATAACAAACAAAAGTGAAACATGAAAGATACCACCAAACCTGAGTGCTGAACTGAATCTTGAAGGAAAACACTCTTAGTTTTGACTCCACACGAGGTACTTTCATCAACTCCAAGAAATACTGAAATCATAAAAGAAAGATCACAACAAATGACCATTAATCATTTCTCCAGGACCAGGTAAATTATAATTAAGCGGAAAAGATTATTATACATATGCTATCAAGCTGACAAGGAAACGACTCAATTTCTATAGTAACAATAATGATGTACCCCACATATAACTAGAATTAATTGAAGAAAATAGATAAATATATAAATAACTAAAAAAAAAATTCTAGGCCATATTAAGGAGAAAATATGTTTATGTTCTTATGATATCCAAACCATCAATTTGATATTAACTCCAAGTTTCTATCCTCCTTTTTCTGTCTTTCTTACTCTTTTTTCCTATGGGAATAAAAAAAGAAATAATTATTAAAATTTTGAAATAGAAGAAAATAGTCTAAAAACTGAGAACGGAAAGCCATTTATAGATCTGAAAAGAAAAACTTCTGTTGTGTACGTCACTCTTGGAGATGTTCTGTACAAACGAAACGAGTTAATGATTACCTGTTCACATTTTCCTAGGTTCTCCTTGTCGCCCGTGTAGCCCTAAATAATTTAACAACACACAACTTGAAAAGTTAGCACAATAAAATGTTATATTCTTAAAGCATATAAACCGAGCAATTAATATCTTCAATATGAATCTGAACCACCTTGAGAAGTTCCATCTCTTCTTTGGTCGGACAAAATTTTATTAGATTTTCCACCTGATCAACATCTAATACAGATTCATCCATTGCAAGTACTCCAGCCTGAGAAGATGCATATCCACACACTAGTAAATATTAACAATATATTACTTAAAAATGCATTCATCAAAAACACATTATCACTCGAAAATAATCAAAGCCCAAAATAGAAACAGAATTCAAACATAATTAAGACAGATACTAGAGAAAGAAAGCATAAAAGACATGTTATCCCTCTTTAAAAAAAAAATCAAAACCAAAAGAAAAGGAACAGTGCAAGAATATTTATGACAGATGAAGAAAGAAAGCTCTACGCTGTGTCAGACAGTGCAAGATTTCCAAAAAAATAAAATATAAAAATAAGTCCCCCAGGTTGAAAAGCACTATTTTCTACTATATATGTTCATTGAAATTTGACAAGCAAGCCATGAACAACATTAGGTTGACTATCCCGCCTATGATGTATGCCAAATCTATATCGAAAAACCAGCTTGCACATGCAAGAGATAAAACTTCTGCATCTCCAGATTATTCGAGTGTCCAAGATTTTCAACTATAGAAGCTTACCATCATATCAGGAAGTGGCATCTTAACTTTTGTGAGCATAATTTCGGTATTGTTTGCCCTTCTGAGGTCAATCTACAGCATGTAACATGAAAAGTTGCAAGTAAGATGACAGAGAACTACAATTGTAACTTTATAATGCAAAAAATAATAAATCCAATGATGATGTGGTAGTAAGGAAGAAATAAATACACAATCTTGAAGAAAGGTTACCCTTGTAAAAACAACAAACAAGCAGCATCAGGGCACACTGAACTTATAAGAATCATTCTAAGATCAGCAAAGTAGAAACAAACAGGCAGACAGAGCATCTAGATCAGTAGAAAAACCATGGCCATGGTCTGCAAATGGTGTTCAATCTAGTGTAAGCTGTTCACCCTAAATGCGTATTGGAAAGTAGCAAAAAAATTAGTATTAAGTATTTTTGTCATTTATCTAGGTCCAACATTTACACAGAATAGAAATAGAATATTTGATATGTGCCTACATACACACATAAAGGGATATGGAGGATTGCAACTTTATGCTAGAACTCTGCTGAAAAACTCGAATAATGGGCACCAACCCAGATCAGGGGGAAAAAAAGAAAGGGAAGCACACTGCATCATTAGTACGAATGCTAACCTATATATATACATATATATACATGAGTTCTCTCAGTAACAAATCTTCAAGCCAAGATATTCAATTTGTATGAAATTACCAGGTGGACTTTGTCAGTTTTGGATCCAACAGACTTGCGTCGCCCTCCAGCTTTACCCCCTGATTCAGCAGGTTTTGGGACTGTTGCAGAAAAAAGACTCTCAATTTCTGACACATCAAACTCTGGCGCACTAGAACAAAAGAAAGTTACATTAGTTATTAAGAAAGGAGAATTAGGAAACAAAAAGTATCTAAGGGCAGATGTGTTGATGTAAATAATATATTGCTAATACTGAATAATACAACAGAAAGTAGTAGAAGTTGAAATACATTTGAGGGTCCCCGTATCTTTGCAATTCCTCCCACAAGCTTCCTTGCAATGCCCTAGTCACCTTGCTCCAATGTAGTGGCTTTAAGGAGGATCTTCGAACAGCAGTGACTGTACCTCCCATTCCCATAGGTCGGGACAGCCCACGCCCCCTCCCTCCAGGCAGGCCTCTTGCTTCAGGAACTACTCCTTTGGATCCTACAGGAGGAGGAGGAGGTGCACAACCTGGAGGTCTAGGTGGAGTTGGAGTGCCAGGAGCACGACCTCCTGGTGGAGGAGGTGGAGGTGGGCCTCCACCAGTAGTAGGTTGAGGTGGAGCACCACACATGGGAGGAGGCGGTGGTGGTGGTGCCCCACACATAGGAGGTGGTGGTGGTGGTGGAACTCCAGACATTGGTGGAGGTGGTAGGGGTGAGGCACCACGCATAGGAGGTGGTGGAGGTGGAGTTGGGACTCCACGCATTGGAGAAGGTGGCGGTGGAGGTGGAGCTCCACGTGAAGAAGGTGGGGGTGGGGGTGGGGGTGGGGTTGAAGCTCCAGGCAAAGGAGGGGGAGGTGGCGGAGGTGGAGCTCCACGTGAAGGAAGAAAGGGAGGTGGTGGTGGAGGTGGTGGTGGTGGTGGTGCCATACTACACGTTGATGGAGGTGGTGGAGGCGGTGGAGGAGGCGGAGGAGGAGGTGCTCCAACTCCATCATATTTCATAAGATTTGATGTCCTTGATGTATTAAGGGAAAAAGGAGGTGGAGGTGGCGGTGGCAGTGGCGGTGGCGGTGGTGCTGGAGGAGCTTGAGAAGTTGTTCCAACAAGGGCAGATAAAGACATCCAATTGGTTGGTGATGGTGATGCAGGCAACAAAGCCCCACTGCTTTGCCTACTCAATGCAAAAGGAGGTGGAGGTGGAGGTGGAGGTGGAGGAGGAGGAGGAGGAGGTGGTGGGGTAGGTCTACTAAATGACATGAGAGGGGTGGACGAAGGAGGGGGTGGTGGAGGTGGAGGTGGAGGTGGAGGCAAAGGCACGATTGAAGGCTTTGAAAAGGCTGCATTACTACTTAGAAATGGTGGTGGTGGTGGTGGTGGGGGTGGTGGTGGTGGTGGTGGTGGAGGAGGAGGTGTTGTGCGTACATGCAAAGATGGGGAAGATGATGGAGCCTTGTCAGGAACCACATGCTGGAAAGAGCTACTATAAAAAAGTGGCGGCGGAGGTGGAGGTGGAGGTGGAGGTGGAGGGGGAGCTATAGAAGGCAATTGAGGAGAAGAGGTAACGATTTGTTGGGAAACGTGCCCTAGTGTCGAAACTGGAGATGATGAAGTAGCCTCTTGGACTGATTGGATTGACGATGGCTGGCTGGTAACCTTCTCTTGCAAAGTATCTAAAGGCTTTGGGCCATCCACCTTATGACTTTTCAGTTCCTTTACAACGTCATTAGAAACCATATTTGCAGGAGGGGCAGCAAGGGGAGAAGTTTTAGATTTTGTACTTGCATTAGAATCCTTTGAAGCAGCAGAACTGGCAAAAGCAGCAGGAGCACTATTGTACCTTGATGGTGGATGTGATACATGTACTGCATTGGTAGGATAAGATACGTGCATTGAATTGACATAAGAACCTTTGTTAGGGGGTATCCACCTAGACGCTACTGGCTTTGCCGTTTTACCCTGAGAGTCTTGCTGCTTAGTCTTGTATTTCGTTGCACTTGTATCTGCGGCTGGTTTTGCATTTGATGTTGGCTGTTTCCTAGTGGCAGGCTGTAATTTGTCAGATTTTTGTCTATCAACACTTGATTTTTGTTGTGGACCCTTGGATTCTAACCTCTTTTGCATAGCAGTATCTTCGTCATCAACTTTATCTTCCATCTCTTCAAACTTTTCATAAACGTCTCCCGTCACTTCCTTAGTCATGGCATGTCTCACCTCCTCACCAACTAACTTGGGATTTGTTTTGATATCACCCTCATCCACAGCAATATCTTTTACTTCATTAGAATCCGAATCCACATTTTCATCAAGCTTATACTTCACATCATCCACAGCAATGTCCTTGACTGCACCAAACTTAGAATCCACCTTTCTATCCTGTTTGTAGTTCCCATCATCTGACGTACAGTCTTGGAATGTGTGAGGATCAAAATCCTCCTTCCAAACCTCTTTACGAATTAAATATTCTCGAGAGCCGGCACGAGTCCTAGGGGTATCAAATTCCCCCTTCCCTTCATGCCCATCAGTTGTATTGCTAAAAGAATCCTCAACCTCAAAAAATTCCTCTGGGGAAGCACCTTCTGTCTCATTTACATCTTCACTCGCCACCACCGTGGTGAGATTAGGGACAACAGCATCAGCATCCAGAAAAAGTACCTGATACAGATACGAGTATGCATTCAACTCCAACAGCTTCAAGAAAAAGACAACCAGAGAAGAATATTTAACAACCTACCTCTGCTCTAAACTCCTTGGGGAACTGATCTTTGGCATCCCATAAGACATCGATTTCCTCACGATTAAGCATCAATATGTTTGAACGTACAAAAGCTGTATGGAACATAACTCTGAATATCATCTCCTCACGTACAAGATCCTCTTCCAAGTGGATGCACTCAAGAACAACATCCCCTTGAATACGAGAATGAATATCAATTTTCACCAACATACATTCGGCCTGCAGTTAGATTTCATAAGAACGCATTTTATTTTTGGTTAATCTATCTATGAATTTCAATTGTGCAAGTCAGTACCTGTCCATAATGGCGAATTTGTTTTTTCATCTTTGTTGTTGAAAACAAAAGCTTAGAACTCCTGTTTGTTGGTGTTGAAGGGTCTTGACCATAGACACGTATAACAGGCCGGCAACCTTTGCCCCCGTCAAAAAGAGGAAGGAATCTAAGTATCAGACAATCTAAAAATAAAGGCGTATCGGATGGGGGCCAATCAGCACCCAAATTTCTTCTAGAGATGTATTGAAGATATCTCAACTGAGAAGGCTGAGGGTTCAAAGGAGACAACAGATGGAGAAGTTCCCTAGGGGCCTGCTTGTAGACCATTTCAAGGGTCTTCTGTTCCCCGGTGTACTGTTTTCTGTACAGCAAAAGACCTGCGAGCATAAAAGCGAGGACAGGCCATCCACCTCTTTCACAGTGCATCAACAGCACATTTTGTTGCCCCTCCAACGACAACCAGCTCTCGCTCGACCGAAGGAAGTGATGGATCATCTCCAGCGGCAGCAAAGGACACCCCTCGTACTGTCGAGGGTAATCCATGACTGTCATGTCATACTGAGACAGCACGTCTGATATTTGGCTTCGCCTCACCCCTTCTCTGAAGTTAAAAACCATGAAGGAAGCATCAGGAAAGTAGTCCTGTAGCTGCGGTACAATGCCACCCAAGTAAACTTTGTACTCATCTTCTTCCAACACGTCAGTGGAGAAGCAGCAATCAAATACTGCATCGTAAGAGAAAGAAAAAGAGTCATTAAATTCAAAATTTTAGACTAGGAATCAACAATATAACCTGGACTAAAAGAACAAAATAGCATGCACTTGTGAATTATCCTCCATAACCGTGCCCGGAAAAATACAAACGTTAGAAATGCTATAGCAAAGGTAAAGATTAAAAGCCTCTTAGAAACGTATAACTAATGTAAAAAAAAAATGAGGAGGAGAGGAGTGGGGGGCGCTCAATTTTCTTTTGCTGAATACACTCCAAACCTTCCAAATTGAGAAAGATTGAGAGAATCAATTTGTTTAAACACTAAGGCACTACAAGTAAAGGTTTCCTTTCTAATCTCACAAATCCAGGAAATCTGATAAACATTCATGAAAACTTTCAAAATGCTTTTTGCCCACAATTTCAAATAATTCGGTTGCAAATAAAGCAGACATAAAACAAGAAAGAAAAATCAAAACTTGACCTAGCCCATATAAATTTCTAAAGTAGAGCAGCACAATTTGGCTCAATCCTACAGTGGCATTGTCCCAAACCAACACAAAATCTTCACAAAACAGAAAATTGAGCTCGTGGAAAGCAATCCCTCAGCTAAAATACCGATAATTCACGTACCGTAGACCCGCTCAGAGATTTCGAGAAGCCGATCCGGTGGCTTCCGATAAAAGAACCGTCGGAACAGCGCCATCCGATGGCGCTGTTTCTCCCCCGATCGGATCCAAACCGATCAATTCAACAAACCACCGACCAGATCAAGTTTCCGATCCCAAAATGGAAAAAAAAAAAAAAAAAAAAAAAAAAAAAAAAAAAAAGCCAACACCTAGATTCTTCAATTCGTTGAATTCTGATCCTCCTCCCGAAATAGAAACAACGAGAAAACCACGATTTCCAAACGGAATATGATAAAAAAGTAAGAAATTGAACAGGAAAATCCGAACGTAGCTGGGATTGAACTTCAACTGAATCAATTTACAGATTCAAAGAAAGCATAAATTCGAAATTAATTCAGCTGTGTTAGGGATTGAAGTAAAAAAAAAAGAAATATAAAATGTTAGGGGCTTTCAAAAATGGGCCAAAATTGAACGGGGAATGTAGGGTGGTATTTGGGGGATTGGGGAATTGAGAAACTCACAGGGAAAATCTGCATTTTCTCGGGAATTTAGAGAGAGAAAATAAAATTAGAAGACAAGCGAAGTGGACTGCGAAAGAGAAGAAAGAGTACCCTTTTAGACCCATTCTCTCTTTTATTTCCTTCTTGTTCTCTCTCTCTCTCTCTCTCTCTCCACCTGACTCTGCAACTTCTTACAAAGCAAACAAAAATTAAGGATTTTCTTTTTCTTTTTTTTTTTTCCTTTTACTTTCTTTCGTTTCCTTTTTTTTTTTAAACTGAAAATTAAATTTTAGGTTGGCGAAGCTCGTGTCGACGTGTTTGACACGTGGCAATTTATTAACTTAATTAAGTATTATCACTTATTCGCATTTATTACTTATAAATTATTTCTGTTCTATTAATACCCGAAACAAAATGTGTTTGAATCTTGATATAAAATATTATCATTTTCTTCTAAATAAGTTCATGGATATATAACTATATAATACATTTAACATTTAAATTTTAATATTATCAACGAATTGATGATATCCTGTTATATTAGATTAAGTTTAGAAGTAATTTATCAAAATTAATAATTAATAAGATAACTTACTAATTATGGAAAAATTCAAAGGGAAAATACCAAATACCCTTCAATTTTTTTCTAGGGTAATATACCCTTCAATTACAAAACTAATAATATTTTTTTGAAAAAAGATAAAGACATAAGAGTCTTTTTCTCCCTAGAGAGAGAGAGAGAGTACTTTGGACAGTGGCATGCGTATCTAAAGCAGCACAAGACAGGATCTGTTTGGGATCGGGGATTCTTTGGGGTTGCGTTAATTTTTCATTTTCCTTTTTTTTTTTTTTCTTATTATATTAGCAACCAAGAGACGAGGTTCTATTATTGGTGCCATTTTTTTTTTTAATGTTGTTTGTGTCTGGTTTTTTGGAAATTTGCTTGTAGTAGAGAAAAGAATCGAACCATGTTTGGTTGTTGGTCTATGTAACCTTAAAATGTTATCTTGTGAGAGAGAGAGAGAGGAAGAAGAAGAAGAAGAAGAATTTTTATTTCCCTCTAAAGTGCCTATCAATTAATAGATAAATGAGAGTTTCAGTAGTTGAAAATTTCTGTTATGAATTGAAAAAAAAAAAACTTGAGACAGGGATTTCAATTGTATATATAAATAAAATTATATAAAATTACACTTTAAAAAAATTATATAAAATTACTATTAAATTATAATTGTAATTAAATTGTTATTATATTATGTTTGTAATTACGTTATGATTATGATTATAGTGAATCACACTATTTTTTATTTCGAGAGAATGTAACTTGAAAAATGTTTTTTGTTTCTGAAAAATGACTTGAATTATATTGAACCTAACTCATTATCATTCCTTAATTTTTAATTTTATGACATGTTCTCCCGGGACGTGTCACCAAAACTAACCTTAAGATTCCTTCCTACGTACCCAAAGCCACTGCATTAAGATTTTTGTTAAAAATGGATAAATGATTAAAAGTAGGACACTCTCGAAAAACACTTGTGTGTATATGGGCCAACAAGAAAACATAATAGTTCAAGTGTCACATAAAAAAAGAAAAAATGAAAATGAAAAAAAAACCATCGTCAACATCAAACTATATGAGATTAATCTTTCCATGCTTGTAGTTTTTGCCTCAAGTTTCAAAAAGAGGTCACTCTGCTAGTCAATAATCTAATGTTTTCAAATAATCACAGTCTAAAAATACCTTAAAAAACAAAAAAATAATAATCAAAATCAAAATCAAAATGCACATTTTTGGGCACCATGACCACATATGAAAATAGTGGTTTCTCATCTAGAGGACGGAATGGAGCATAACAATAATCATAGATATGATGTTTTCTAGGCTCTAAATACACAATTTGATAGTAGGGTTGCGCTTGTTTTAGTTTGTTTTTACATTTTTTATTTTTTATTTTTTGGTCAAACTGAACATCCGATTTTCTAGACTAATGGGACTCAAAACATCCAAAGGTAAGGAGAAAATAACCAAGAATATATAGTCGGTTTTGATTGGTAAGTTTTGATCTTTTTAGGGGGTATTGAATGTAGATGAAATGCAAGCAAAATTATACTAAATGTATTAAAAAAAAACAATGCAAGTGAAGGAAAACAAATATAAGATAACATCATAAGACAATGGACAGAGTAGAAGCAGCTTAGAACGCACCGAAGAAAGAGTTAACTTAACGATAACTGGAATAGAAAAAATAATACGACGAGCAAAGAGACTATTAGGCGAGGCAACACCAAGGTTTTAAAAGAGATGGGCTAGATAAAATAATTCAAATGAAGGGACTAGGGTTTTTTGAACAAGAGAAAATGAGCAAGGGTGAAACAATGTCACAAGGGGTTTCATTAGTAATAACAACAAAATATATATATATCACAAGCGATTTGATTCATTCAGAACTAACAATTTAAAAAAGGCAATCGAAACCAATCTCTATAATCAATAGTCTATTTGTTTCAAAAAGAAAATAATAGATTTCTTTTCGTCAGCTTGGATTTCAGTGTAAGTTGGCTCAGTTCTATCATTTTTATACACAAGTTGTTATTTTTTAATTGACAGATGATTACAAAATTATTCATACCAATTAAAATTAAAAAGATTACATATATTATTGAAAATATTACAAAATGGTTGTTTTAATATAATCCATACCATATGATTTTGTTTTCCACACACTATAATTTGAACTATTTATCATATTGTAGGACCACGTATGAGGACCTTATACAATCACTTACACACGCACACACAAAAAAAGAAACCAAGATAAAAAAAGTGTACTAAATAATTCTATACTCCAATGTGATATATGTTCAATATTTTTTAACGACGTATATCTTGATCATAATCAAAATTGCCAAAAAGACACCTTTTGGGAGCAACCCTTTTACTCAGTCCACTTGTCAATTGTCGCCAAGCGCTCATGGCCATCCCCCGCATAGCCCACCCCACAGCCCTCGCTCTTTCTGTCAAGGCTCTGTTTGGCTTTGCTTCTCTTTTCTCCTTCCTCTTGTCCAAAATTTCTCAAAGCGTCAGCAAAATCGGAAAGCGCCTTTCTCGAAACGTTTCTTCTTCTTTTGTGAAAGTGCCAAACGTCGCTTCTCGAACGGAAACCACGTCGCTGATTACTTGGAATGTCTCAGTCAAACTGAAATCTTTCATACTCTGTGTTCACGTAACCAAAGAGAAATATTATCAGCCAATCAGGGACCGACTTGTGGTGAATTTATATATGACTTTTGACTTTCAGTGAAGAAGAGTGAGGAGACCACTGAATTATGATGATCCTCGAGATACTTAAACTGAACCCCAAACATGTCGGTCCCTCCAAGTCTGTGCGCTCTCCTTTTTTTTTTTTTTTTTTTTGAGTGATCTTTATTCAATATTGTAAACCACACATCACCATCGTCCAATTAATTGTCAACTTCAGAAAGTCAAACAAACTTGCGTCCAGCAAACGACGTTAGGATTTGTACGTATAGGGTGAGAATTAAGCAATTTATGCGTATGAAGTATTCAAATTCGAAAAGTATGCGAAAAGTATATTCAAGCTAAAAACAAAGTTATAAATAATAAATAAACAAATTAGTTTTAGAAATATATTTCCTCCCCCCCAAAGTTTACTCACCATAGACATTATTCTTATCTAAGGTTGTTTACCTCCATCTTAATTAAAAAAAAAAATAGAAGTAATAGTAATACACTAGTACTTGTCAAAAACTATTGTGTATATCCAACGAAAAAAAAAAAACTATTTTTTGTATACCATATAACAATTATAAGTTCATGATATACACGAATTTTTATTTGTGAAGAGCATATTAATAACATGAAAAGCTCATATAATATTGAAGATTTGCATATGCTCCTTTTTTTTTTTTCGAATTTAGAAATAAAGAATTCAAACTCTATATTTTGTATTGGAGTCAGACATAAAATTATCATTAGATCATACTTATAATCACAATTTACATATGTTTCTACATTTGTAGAACTAATACATAAAAATTGTGTTAAAAGAAAACATGAAAAGCTCACTTAATCTTTAAGGTTTTACATTAATTGAATTGATTCACGAAAAATGATCATATTAAAAACATTTGTGAATATTATCATAAGAAAATTATAAAAATTAGGTGATATATTGTATATGAAAAGTATGATGATATCACTACTTTAAACTACGACAAGTTTTATTTCTATATATTTTTTAGAGAGCCACATTGACTAAGTAATAAGCCATTGTCGTTAGAACATTTTTTTGTTTTTGGAAATCGTCGTTAGAACAAATTAATATGTAGTTGGTAGCCCAAGACTCAATTTACATTTCCCAATAAAACACAAACACAATGTAATTAAAAAAGAAGAAAAAAAGAGAAAGAATTGATTAATAGATAATATTATTCATAATTGCAATCATAAAGGACCAACTAATTACAAGATTAATATTGATCTCTTTTTAGTTTGGGCTGCACACCAACTACTTATTCTTTAATCAAAGGCATTAGTGTGTATGATTTACTCTTTTCCGGCAGGATTTCAATGATCCAGCTAATACATAAAGACTTTAATTTTTCTTTTTTATTTTTTTATTTTTGCTACAATTTTCAGATTTTTTTTTTGGCTAAAAAATTTTTCAGTTTATTTGCAACAATTACAATTTCTCCCAACAGTGGAAACGTGTGTGCAGTAGATGAAAATAAAAGTCCAGCAAAAAATTAAAAAAAAAAAAAAGATGAAAGTGAAAAAAAGAAAAAAAGAATTAAACTAATTATTCATGTCACGTGTCTTACAGCAGTGGATAAGAAAGCCCGCAAATCAAGCAAATTCCGGTAGTAAAATGCAGAACCTTCATCAAGCCTTTTTTTTTTTTTCCTTCAAGGAAAAAAAATATAATAATAAAAAAAAATAAAAAACAGTTTACTTTACCATGCTGTCCTACCTAAGGATTACTTTAGTGATCCCAATATAATTCCTTGTAAGTCGTAAATTACCCTACAACATTGTCATTTTTTTTAAATTTAGATTAAGAAGTTAATTAAGAAATTCAAATTCTTTATCTTGTAGTGATATCAAATATATAATTATCATTAAACTATATTTATAACTACAATATTGTTATTCCTTTTAATTAAACATAAAATTTTTAATAAAATTTATAAAAAAAAACTATTTTCTAAACAGCATTGGTTCTGATTTTTTTTTAGTACTTTAACATTTAAATTATCATATATAATTATTGAAATAATTTTATAGTTCTATTTGGATGGATTTCAATCATAAATCATAATTTAAACTAGGAATCTTATTTACATTAGAAAAAGAAATAATAGATGTAATTAAATGAGTTCAACTCATTTATCAAATAAACCTCCAACCTTATTGTTAATGGTGTTCCCAACATAAATCAGTCATAAAGATAACTATATGATCTTCCTAGTCGGCTTCTATGGTTACACCACTTGAAAGTCATTTCTGGCACTGGAAAATGCATCGAGAGACTTGTACGATCGCAGTTGAGCCCAAATAAGTTACCTAAGAGCAAGGTTGACCAACTATGACTACTATGGATGGAGAATAACTACAATCGGCTATGTGATGTTGGAAGGTACCCGAATACTATGCGACTACGACCAATTGATCACCTGTACCACAGTGTTAGTCAAAAGGTCCGATTCAAGCTCTGTCAAACAGGATGAGCATGTTGATTAGGTATTCACCCTAGGCTTTCACTTGCTCACCTATGATCACCATCAATCGACCCATGTGCTCCACCACTCTACTTTGTCGACATACTATGCTTACTCTCCCACTAACTTGTACCACCCAACATTTGCACCTGGGTGTAGGTACCCTCATTCCTTTTGCTACCTTACATGGCCTGGCAGTGGTACACACACCAACGCTTATACCAACCACCATCACAAAGGTTGTAAGGCATGTGGCAACAGTCTAATGGGCAACCAATGTCAATACATTTGACACTGGGTCAACTTATCGGGACCACTTCAGAGGACCCGAACCCATAGAAAATATCTAAAAATAAAGGAGTGTCTCACTCCTTTATATATGAATTACATTCTTTACTTAAACTCTACCTCTCAACTTGCTCTATACTAACTTAAGTATCAGAGTACTTTTGGCAAACGCCCATCGACGTCCACCTTATTCTCAGGTGCTTTCCTTCATTTTACAAGTGATCAGACAGAGGATGGTAGCACAACACCAATCACGCTAAGTGATTTCATTTGGCGTTATGTCAAGTTTTTGACATCAACACTTATCATAATACTAAAATAATTTAAGCTGATATTAAAAAAAAATATTATTGTAGATGTAATATACCAGAATTTCATATCTGATATCAATAAAAAATGTGGAGTTAGATTTCCTCACGTTAAATTCAAAAAAATTAAAATAAAAATAGTACTGTTATTAAAATATTCTTTATTATAGCTATTAAAAAAAACCCTAAAAAAAATTAAATATTGTTATAAGACATCGATGATACTAAGACGACATTTGTTTACAGTTTTATATTCATATTACGTTTAAACGTAATGTAATTTTTATTCAAACATAAAAGTTTTGCATTCAAATACAATGTTTTTTAATAGTATCTCAAATATATTTATTATTCCAGAATATATTGAAAATAATTTTTTTCCATTCAAATCATATTCTTTTTTTATCTTACTTTTTCTATTTACTTTTATCAATCACATCAACTTTTTAACTCTAAAATCTAATTTATATTTTTTTCATCTAAGGGGGAGTTTGGGGGAGGTTTTGGAGATGTGGTTTTGGTGTTTGGAAAAAGGTTGGTTTTGGAGAATATGTTTGGGAGAAAAAACTGTTTAGGGTGAAAAATTATATGCAATTTAAAAAAAAATCATCTCATTTGGACTTGTATACAAAAAGTTATGAATTTTTAAAATTTGGAGTTTACTGTAACGTTTTGGACATGTAAATAGTAAAAAGTAAGAAAGTTTTGAAAAAAAGTGAAAAATTGGGGGTTGGAGACAGCCCCCAAACGACACCTAAATATATGTTACATTTAAATATAAAACAAATAATTTTCATTCAAATATAAAATATATTTAATTTATTATATTTAAATATAATATAAATATAATACAGTTATTAAATATTTTATAAATATTATTTATTAATAAAAGATAAATAGTATAATATGAGATTTACTAGGTTCACCTTTTATTAATAACAATAGTTAACATGTAATCATTTTTCAAAAAATTCGGAGTAACGAAAACTAGAAAGAGTGACAGGAGAGAGCGCATGTCGCCAAAACCTAGTGGCCTTCTGGAACCACGTGGCGTGCATGCGTGCTTTTCCGATAGGTGGTCAACATGTGAGCAAAAAAGTCAATGGGATAAACGCTGTGATGATGACATGAAGATATCGTATGTGTGGAAGTGGAACCCATGGAATAATTGCAGCCACTGTGTGAACGCCATGTGCAGAAAAATCATCATCCGTTGCAATATTATCCAGTGGAAAAGATGAAGGGAAAAAGATGATTTTATTATTGTTCCAATTTTCCAATGTGATAAAATTACACCAACTTTTTCTTGTTTTTCCCCCCCCTTCATTTCGCCACATTTTTTTCCCGCAAAAAATAAAATAGAATAGGGGATAAGATGTCGTCTTATATTAATTTGTTACCTATTTTATGTTTAAAATCATTTAGGATAGAGATTTTAGAGAAATATTTTGAAAGTAAGAGAAAAATAAGTTTTAAAAAATATGTTTGAAAAAAATTATATATAATGTAAAAATATAAAATTTTAAAAATTTATTCTTTAACAAATTATAAATATAAATCTTGTTTTATTCTTTTCGATTCTATATACTTAAAAAAAATCATCTTATTTAAATTTATATATGTAAAGTCATGGTTTTTTAAAATTTGAATTTAATATATAATTTTGAAGATGTAAATAGTAAAAAAATGATTATAAGATGAAAAAAGTATTTAAAATGAATCTTTAAAATGCCCTTCAAACACATCTTAAATGAACCCTATTGGAATACTATTTACCAAATATTTTCTTTCTTTTTTCTTTTTTCTTTTTTACTTAAAGATTGAGAATTTGTATTATTGTATAATCATTTTTTTATTTAAAAGTGGAGAATTCAAATCTTATATCATCAAAATCAAATATAAAATTATTATTAAATTATGTTTACAACCGTTTTAACTAAATATTTTCTATTTATTTATTTGAGAAGAAATATATGCTAGAGTTTAAATGTTCTATTCAACAATGAATCAATTGAATATTTACATCATCATTAAACTTAGTTGAGTTAACACTATTTTCTCTTGTATAATTCATATCATGTAGCGAAGAGAAATTACACGATACCAAGACTTTTTTTTCCCCCGCAAATTCCAATAATTTTTCATTACTCTACAACGAAATTCCTGTCATTTTTAATTGTAATCAAAATAATTTAATTTATTGATTTTTAATTATTGTCAAGTGTTTGAGCGCCTACTAACTTTAGACCAATAATATATGGTATACTTGATTCAAATTCCAATAATTATTGTTAAGTGTTTTAGACACACAATTTAAACCTTTTCTCTATAATATTTTATTTCATAAAAATTTAAATTTATTGTTTAAACTTATTAGTCAAACGTATAAATTAAGTATATCATATATCTACAATCATAATTTAACTAATATTATTTATAATCATCTGATTATAAATATAATTTAATTATAATTTTACATATGACTCTATTATAAAATGAATAGTTTTAAATCTGATATCTCAAATTTAATATATTATTTCTAATCCTTCAGGTAAGATTTGCACCTCTAAATTTTTAGTAGGAAAGGATTAGATCTATTAATTATCATACCAGACCTATGGATATAGGTCAACGTAGTAAGTGAAGTGTATCACTTGAGTGTTACAAGTTTTTTTTTTTCTTTTTTCTTTTTCTGAAAAAACACTTGAATGTTACAAGTTACAAGTGGAAAAACTCGAACTAGATCGTGCAAACCATAATGTGTTTATTAATGGCGTAGTTATGGAATGGCAAATAAATTAGTTGAGTAATTTATGTTCTAAAGGTTGTGTGGAACCCACCTTGGATCTCATGGGTAAGTTTGAAACACAAAAGTTATGGGGAGTTGGAAGATGGTCTCAAGAGACATTTTCGTAACCACATTTGTCGTTTTCACCTTGGAAATCAATTTGGTTTAACACCAAGCTGTTTTCAATATATTCATTCATCATAAACAAACAAAAAGAGAAAGGACAATTTATGTTAGATAGGAATTATACTTGTTGAAGGAGCACCTATATTTGAGACTGAGGAGGCTGATAAATATATATATATATTTACACACACACTCTTCAAGACATAAATAATGAGTTTTAGCTAACTCAAAAAGCATATTTCAGTTCTATTTATTAAAGGGATGTTTGGAGCAATGTCTCCATACCTCAAAATTTAACTTTTTTTTCAAAATTTTACCACTTTTTAGTATGTATATCTTCAAAACGCTACAGTAAACTTCAAATTTTAAAAATTCATAACTTTATGTATACAAGTCCAAATGAGATAATTTTTTTTTTAAATTGCATAGAATTTCTAGAGGAACAAAACAATATCCATATTGATTTTTTTTTCTAAAAAAATTTTAAAATTTTTTATTTTCACACCTCAAACAATTTTTTCTCCTAAACACATTTTTCAAAATAACTTTTTTCCAATTCAAAAATAATGTCTCCAACCTCCTCTCAAACACCCCCTTTTAAGTCTTGTGATAATGAGAGGTTTTTTATTACGTCCTTCCAAAGTTAATTGTTTAATAATAATAATAATAATAATAATAATAAAGGAAGGAAAGAAGAAAATTCTCGTGTGATAATGATTAAAAATCCTTTCAAACTTGCAATAACGAAGTCAGAAAGTTTTTTCTTTTTTCTTCAAGGACATTATATGGAAAAATTTTATTGGATAAAGATATCATTTTAAGTTTCAATTCTTGAGTGGGGGTAGTTATAATCAGAATTTTTCTTGTAAAAAATATATTCTTTATTTTTGAGTATGGTTGCAAATACAAATTTTCGCGTGAAATAAGGATAGAACTAAAAATTTTGAAAACTTTTCAAAGACAAAACTAAAAAACTAAAAAAAAAAAAAAAAAAAAAAAAAAAAAAGCGCCTCTTCACATTCACAAACACAAATCACAATGAAGCTTGATTGGATCACTTTCACAATTAATTCCAACCTAATAATCTAACTACGACATGTATTTTATATGTTTTTTTGCTAGTCTATATCGCACATTGTTGAAAATGTAATTCATAAAACTATAGTTTAAAAAAGGTATAGTTGATAGAAGCTGTCTTATTAAGGTATAAATGCAAATTAATATGCTTCAAGAGACACATAAACCCAAGTCAAATAGTCACTCAACAATAATAATCTTCAAGAAGCATCAACAATGATGGCTTCTTTGTGGTAAGAAATTAATCCCATATAATTAGCAAATAGAAGGTCATGATTTCATGGAGTGAGGCCAAAAAGAGATTAAATTCATGTCTTTTACACCTTTAGAACCATTTTTCTTTTTCTCTTTTTTCTTTTCTATATTAGACATTTATTTGCAAGTCATTATTTTTTTTTTTCTCAATACTCATTTCTCATGGAGAGTGCTTTTCTACTTCAAATGGAGACAACTTCACATGAGAACATATATAAAACCTATATCTCTGTAAGAGTCATTACATGAAAGATGTAGAGTCTGCTTGTTACAAAGATAAGTAGTCATAAAAGGGATAATAAATTAGGTGAAAATAAAGTTATTTTAGAATTCACCATTTTATGTAACTTTTTTTTTTTTTTTCCAAATTTTCAGTCACGTATTGTTTGATAACTTATTTGCAAATATGTCCTCGGTCAATAATACAAATTAGAAGTAATGTTCCTCCTCAATATGCCTCTTCTCAATTAAAATAAGACCTAACAAACTATTAAGATCAACAAAAAGTTCACACTTTTAATTCTTTTTAAAAAATATTTTTAATAATAATCTAGGCTTAAGCTTTAAGAAGCCAAGCTAACCACAATCACAGACTTTATCCCGTTAAAAAATTGTGTGTATATACAGCTTAAAAAATTTTTTAAAAAGTACTAATATTTTTTTATAAAGTTTTCACTTTTCCTTTTTTTTATAATAAAATTGTGGCTTCATTGAAAAATTTCTAATTCCATAGTTTTACTATTATGCATAAACTAGACGTTTATTTAATAATTTATATTCAAAATCTATAAACTTGTTTAGATAAAAGAGGAAAAAGGTTGGATGAGAGACACATTAACAACAACTAGCAGGTGCATGTTTTGTCAAAGAATTAGAGCAATCAACACAGTGACACACTGGCCCATCTGGCTCCCTTCCCCACTTTATCACTACAATAATGAGAATCCTCCAATCTACAAAAAACCACCATTTTATGGTTTCCAGCTATATACACACACACACACACACACACACGCATATATATATATATATATATCTTCATGGTCCAACCATACTTTATTTGAATTACCACACATTCAGATCACACCAAGCCAATATGAGCTTTTTGTGTATGTCCTCACGGCAATGCTTATAGCTTAAACATCAACTCATGTTGAGTTAAGTTTTTTTCTTTTTTTAGTTGTGATTTGCTTGGAATCTAACACTTGAAGGTAATATCCTTGAAGAGTGGATGACAAAAGGTCTTACGATTTGTAATGTCTTGTAGTGTTCAGCCCAAGGTTGTGGTTGCTATCAATGGCAGGAAACAAACACTTAAAACAAGGTTTTGGATATACATGTATAGTGATGAAAGTGTGGTTTGGTTGTTGGGTCTTTTTCTTTGTCCTTTGAAATGTTTGCCTCTATGAACTTTCTCAAATGACATTCTGTAGTTTTTTTCCCCACAAATTACATGTTTTCAAGTGGCTAATCTTTTCCCATGTAAAAGCACTTTTATCCATGTCTACTTTAGGTTATCTCGTTACACATTTGAAAATGGTTACTAAATAAACTTTATCTCATCATAACGTTACATTATAATGTGTACATTATTATATGAATTATTTGTGATCATACCAAGCCCTTGATGTGGTGATGAATAACGGAGTCATGTAATGTTCCGCTCATATTTTAAAAACATAGTTTTTAACTTTTTTTTTTTTGAAAAGGGGTAAATAGGTCAAATTCAATCTCAATAAAAATAAATAGCCAAAAAGTTTTGAGATATTAGTAAATGACAGATTTTTTATATTATAATTTACCACAAAACTTAAAGTCCAAAAATGCACTTTATGTGTAAATTTTAATAAATTTATTTGATAGATCACTTTTTAACTTGATAAATCATTTATTTATCGATTTTGATAAATTTTGATAAACTTATCTGATAAATCATTTTTTACTTGGTAATTTATTTATTCACTGAGTTTGATAAATCATATATTACTCGATAAAAAATTTATTTACCACATAAACAAAAAACTCTTGATTTTGAAAATCATGAATGTATTGATGTAATTAAGTGTAAAATATTGATTTATTAGTATAAATTCTTGATTTCGTGAATCATAATTTATTAATTGATTGATTAATCATGTAAATCATTAATTTACTGTGCAAATCTTAATTTACAGATTTCTAAAAAAAATCCCAAATTGAACAATCCCTAACCTAGATCCTAAATTGACCCAAACCCTGGCACTTCACCCCAAATTGAGCCCTAAATTACAACCTAATCCCACCTCTATGCAACTCAGTCAGTAGTTGATGATTGGCAATGAGGATAGCATTGGTTCTGTCTAGAGCATTAACGATGATGATAATTATCGACCGAACTATTTGCTATGCCAGATTGAAGCAAATCCAAGAATCATGATCATGAATCGTAGCAACCTTAAGATCTCCAAATGCACGACGGCCTTGCGATCTTCTCGGCAGTGATTTTATGAGATAGTGTCGGATTTTAATATCAAGATCTCATGATTTCACAATCGCGATCTTGGCCCTATGATTGCAGATCTTGATCTTGGCAAGCAACGCTTTGATTTGGATTGACGGCCTTTTATCATCGAGATTGGGTTAGCAATCAAAGACTCACAACTGACAGAGAAGACGAGAGACAGATGCTCCAATGAGGAAGATAAGCAAGAGAAAGAAAGGAGAGAGAAAAAGAAAGAGGAGAAAAAAGTGGGTTTAGAGAAATATGAGAAAAAAAGTCAAAAATCAGTTCATGAATAAAATGAAAATATTGTTTGCATTAAAATTATATTATGCTATCAATTTTAAAAGATTTAAAATTATGCTATTTACTTTCAAACCATCCAGAAAATGATCTATTTATTACAATTTCCTTTTTTTCCTTTAAATTTAAGTTGTATACGCACTTTACAAGAAAAATTATAACTATGTACCCATTTAATAATTAAAATATAATTATGTTTTTATTTAATAAAAAATTATCTCTGATTTTTTTCTTATGACCCCATTGAAAAATTTTCTACTAAGATTATTGTTAGATTGTAAATTTAT
Source organism: Antiaris toxicaria (assembly GCA_035233585.1). Taxonomy (NCBI): domain Eukaryota; kingdom Viridiplantae; phylum Streptophyta; class Magnoliopsida; order Rosales; family Moraceae; genus Antiaris; species Antiaris toxicaria. The sequence goes on from CP141155.1 coordinate 10,462,924, forward strand.
TTTACATCATTAAGTTATTGGGCGATTGTGGTATGTATATGTAATTGGGCTCTCTATCTCCTTGAGTAAGTTTTTAGAGATTAGTTTTACCGAAGTCTATTTAAAATGATAGGAAACTTTAGAAAAATACCACAAAATAATGTCTTGGATTGATTTTTACCACAAAGAAAAACTCTTGCAAAAAATACCATCAGCAAATCATTTATCAATGAAAAATGTTTATTTATCATTTGTTGCTAAATTTTTTGTTTATGAAACGTAAATGTTTCATTTACAAAATATAAATATTTCATTTACTAAAATCATATGATGGTAAATGAAATATTTATTATTGATTTTAGCTCTCTTTCTTCCCGAATCACTCCCACACTCACTCACTCACTCTCTCTCTTTCTCTCTTCTTCTCCTCCCCAACACCGACAATGATTCTCTCTTTTTTCGATGACTGTCTGACACCGAATCCTCCGTCGAGCTCCTCCTTTCTCTTTACTAGAGCAAAAGATAGAACTCACAAGTCGGCAAACTGAGATCTACTTTTCGCGATCCAATAAGCGTCACTGCAACTAGCACTAACTCTAATCTCGGCATTCCTAGAGATGATGAGATTTTTTGACAAGGTCGAAGTAGATTGCAAGACCGCGATTCTGTCTCTGTCTCGAGGTCCGTTGTCATTGTCTCCTACATCATCTTTAGGCGGCGATGGTCATTGCAAGGAGAGGAGATCGCAATAGAGCTTAGGTTTTTGGCGAGATCCATTCCTGGGAATTGCGATCCATGGCTCAAAAAAGTAGATTGATAGTGGCTGCTTGATAACTCTATAAAATAAAGTTATTTTAACATTCTTAAGCTTATATTTTTGCTATTATTTTAGTATTTAATTAAATTTTCTCTTCAAATAGTTGTTTTCTTTATTGTGTAGGTAAATTTTGTGAAAAAGGCAAAAAGTAGCAATTTGGAGTATAAAAAAGGTTAAAAAATGCAATAAACAGCTAAAAATTTTTTTTTTTGAAGCTAGGCTTTGACCACACATGGCCTTTTCCACACATCTTCACTTGCGACGACGCTGATTGTGAGGCATGATGATAGCGCCGATCATCTTAACAGTGACTTCTTTCTGATGAGGAGATATTGTGAATGGTGCTGGTGCTGGTGCTGTTGTTGGCTCGTCCGCCATGAATGGGGATCGCGGATCAAAGAGAAAAGGGAAAGGAAGTATTAAATTATAAATTTACCATACATTGTTAAGTTACTAAGCTGTTATAGTACGTATATGTAAATTGAACTCCCTCTCCCCCTTAACGGGTTTTGGGATGAGTTTAACTCAAACTTATTTAACAATTATAACCAATGATGACTAATATCTTTAATTTTGGACTCATAAATATAATGGAGTGATATGTCAAAATCAAACAATTTATTTCTTAACAATAATTTTCTATCGTTATAGGTTCATAGAAATCGAAACCAAAGAAACCTATTGTGATTTTCAACCAATAAAGAAAATGGATCCTTTTAAGGAAAAGTAGAAGCAGAAAAAATCAAGTTAACAAGATATTAGATCTCTTGTTTTGTTTTTAGTCATTGGGCAATGTGAAATTTGGGGAACTACCATCTCAAGGTTATCGGTTCAATTATTTCAATATCAAAATAATAGAGCATATAAACACTCACAACATGTAGCTAATACATCAATGTTGAATTGACACTGGGAATGGTTGCATTTTATTTATGATTGATGTACAAATACTTCGCATTGACCACAAACAGTCAAATTTTGGTTTTGTCCATTACTTATGCTTTTCATTTTTAATCAACTTTCATGCAAAGTAGCATGATATACAACCTAAAACGCCAAAAATGTTATTATTTTATAATATAGGTGAATCCAATACCTACCCTTTTTCTTTTTTCAAAAAAGAAGTAGAAGAAGAAGAATTGAATTTTCGTATGGAGATAAAAACATATCGACTTCAATATAAGAAAGTATGTTGGAATTAAAATTGTGCCTTTCTAAACAACAAACATGAAGAAAAAGAAAGGAGACTTTATTTTTGGGCATCAACTTGAAAAGTTTCGGACTTCATACTTTTGCTTATCCTGCATGAGTTAAGCATAATGTGATTGTTACTTATCAGCGTGATGGTAATTTTATATCTTATTATATTATAAAGTGTTGAATTCGAAATTTCTTATATCAAATTAAAAAATATATCTATATTTATCTAGAAGTACCGTTATTCAAACAAGTTTTTTTTTTAAAAAGTACTGTTGTACAATGGAGGAAATTGTAGGAATAGTCTTTTTAGTACATATGTTTCAGATTTTAGGGGGCGTTTGGTAAACGCATTGCATTTTGATTGTATTTGAATGAAATTTGTTTTTTGAATGTTGTATTTGGTTGAAAAGTATTTGTTTTGTATTTGAATGAAATGTGTGTTTGGATGAAAAGTATTTTAGAGTTGAAAAGTTGATGTGATTGGTAAAAGTAGAGATAAATAGTGGAATTAAAAAATTGATGTGATTGTTTTAAAAATGTTTTAAATAGTAATTGTTTTCGTAGCATTGTTGTAAAATTTGTGTTTGGTGTAAAATTGTATTATATTTGAATGAAGTTAAAATGAAATACTTATCCAAATGCGCCCTAGTCTTGTAACTTGGATTTTTGTCTTGAAATTCAAATTATAAAATGAAAAAAAAAAAATCCTTAAATCGTTACATACCGGGCAATTGGGCAGTTTTCAGAGATGAACTCATTTGGACATTCCTCCAAAACAACCCATGTACAGAAAGCTGGTCTTGGCCGATGTCCAGTTTTGGGCCTACAATAAATGGGCCCACAACATGATAGACAGAGACCTTAAATTCATCGGCCCACTCATACTACTGTAAAGCTGTCAAAGAACAAAAGAACATGGGGTGATACGCACGAGCCTTGGGTTTGTGGACAAATAGACTGTTCTTCTGGGGTAAGGATTGGATAATATTTAGCTGGTTAGGGTTAAAATTTATTGGCTTTTTGAAAATTAGTTGTAGTTTTGTTAATTTTTTAGAAAAAGATAAGACTTCTAATCATAAAAAATTATAATTTAATTAGAAACAAGATAACAAACCAAACATAAGTTAAATTTTGATAATACGCATATTCAACTTTCTAAAACTTGCCTTTCATATGTTATCTTTGCTTTTGGTAGGATTTAAGAGATTGAAAGTTGAAGATCAAGAGAAGTTTGTTAGAATTTTAAAAATTGTATGACCGCACACTCCTTCAACGATAAGTAAATACATGTTTAATATATATATTTTTTTAAAATTAGCAATAGAGAGTTTTTGAACTCTCTATCTTATGTTGAAATCAAATGTAGATTTATACTAAATTATACTTGAACTTTTATATTAAATCTTTATTTTTTTTTTCTATTTTTAGTATTTTTGTGAATCAACGAATTTTGACGTTAAAGTTTCAAAATTTTATGTAAATCATTGGATTTTGAAACAGTCCCACTTACAATTTGTGTGTGTAAACATTTTAATTGATCTTCGTTACCTCACTAAAAGAGAATTATCCGTCAAAAAGCAAATTCTAAAATCCAACTGCAGCCTTTGGTCCCACTTCTTATCATCTCTTATGATATCAACCAAATGCACGTACACTCCAAATTGAAGATCAGCCAACACAAAGGACGAGTTGTTTGACCCTAACTCAAGATGCACTGAAGCTGCGCACTCCTTGTCTTTTTAAAGTGTGTTTGGTAAGAGGAAGGAAAAAAAAAAAAATAGGGTGGAAGGATTATCTGCCAAACATACCCTTAAATGTGTTTGGTAGGAGAGAAAATTAGAAGAAATGAGAGGGATAGAGGGATTAGTGAAAGGAGATTAACATTAATGTTTGTTTGATAGGAAATAAAAGAGAGAGAAAAAAAGAATAACTCCAAATCTTTTAAATACTCTCATTTTGATATTTGTTAAATCAAAGGGATTATTAAAGAACTATATACCAAACATCTTTTTTTAAAAGTATTATCTTACCTTCCTTTTTAAATTCCCAGCAGGATGATATACTACTTCCTCATTTTCTCTTCTTGTGCCTCCTTGCATTCTTCATTTCACTTTATTTGATTATAATATAATTTGTAGCTTAGGAATATTCTAGTGATGTTGACTCACGTACTTAATAAATTTGTTTGTAATACTCGTAGCACATGATTAACACAAAAAAAAAATGCAAGAATGAATGTTTTGACGTGAATAATTTCCCATCCATTAAATAAGACATCCTTTTATTAATAATAATTAGACTTGTTAAATAATTTTGAGTAATTAAAAAAACAATTTATCTTTTTTTTTTTTTTTAGTTGGACAATTATGCTACGAACGTCGCTTCCATACTAACAATATAGGTAAAATAGAAAGAAAAGCAGTTTTTGACTTAACTAAACAAGCAAGAAAACCCTTTCTATGTTATTAAATAAAGCTAAAACATCTTTATTGAATTTTTAAAATTGTCTTAGAATTATGCTATTAGTCCTAAGTTGGTTCCTCTTATTTAATTTTATACGTTACACTACTTCAAACTTTTCTATAAAATTAAATGACTCTTATATTTATATTCTGTCAAAACATAAACGAAAGTTGAACACATTAAGATCACATGAGTTTTAGTTAAAGCAAAAATCATAATTATATCTTGAGATAGTTTATGACATTATATATTGATTACAATATAGTTTGTACTAGATATATTTGTTTAAAGTATAGTTATTTTCTAAAATATTTCTAATTGAGGTATAATTTCTGTCCCAAGATATTTAATTATCACTTTACATATAAATAAAGCTTATGTGATTAGAATGTGTTTAATTTATGTCTTATATATATATATATAATTTGTTAGACGAACCATTAGTACGATAATAGCATGTATAAAATAAAAAATCGAGGATCAACTAAGACAAGATGAATAATTTAGAGATCATTTACAAAATTAACCCTATTGAAAAAGAACGCTCTACAAGCGAGAAAACGGATTTGCTAAAGTTCAACTTAATCCCTCATTTTTTGAAATAATTTCAGAATATACTGATTATATTGTAATTATCATAATGATTTTCAAGTTTTGTTACATAGTAATTGCTATGATAATATAATGTTTTGGTATCGGTATAATATCCTTATAATAAAGGGATAGTTCCTACGACTCAAATTATTCTCTAATGGTATCAGTCTATTAATTCCATTAATAATAAAGTTATGTGGAGTTTATTGTGATATTTGTACAACGAGTGACTGTCTCCCTATCGATTGGAATATCCTATCGATTACATATACGTTTTCAAAAAGAGCTTTCTATATGCTTAATTATAGAATTATCAATAAATTTAATGAAATTTCTCAATATCGAATTTTGAGTTGTATCTTTTTCATCAAGTTCACTAATAGTATCGATCTTAGTCAGAGTTGTGCCCTTCCTACCACAAGATTATTTCATGTTGTTTATATCCATTTTAATTTAAATGATAATTTCCCTTATAAAAAAAAAATTCTTAATTTTCGTTATGTTTCAATTCTATCCGATGTATTTTGCTATACGTCTAAAGAACTTGCTAAATTTTTTTATTTTTGTTTTCTTGTGTTTGGTTTTCGTTATGAGCAGTTTGATTTTTATATTTCCAGGTATAAAAATATCTTTAAAAAAAAAAAAAAAAAGGCTTCCAAATTATGCAAGAAATTTCAAAGCAGAGGAAATGGTGAGGAAAAACCTGATGCATTAATCATTATGAAACCTTCCAAAAAGAATATACGTGGCCTCTTTTCTCATAATCTAATCACCATTGATCTGTACATTGCCGGATGGTACTGGACACCTCAAAAGATAATGAGGAAACAAAAAAGGAAAGGAAAAGAGAAAAATAGGGAAGTGATTCAATCTAATATAGAAGAAAGAAAATACCCATCATCAGCCTATAGCAGCACTATACTAATCTTGTTTTCTCTCCTAGGACTTCGGATTTTTGTGATTTGAAGATGTCATTTCATGTTCTTGTTCTTTTTTGATGTCTCTCATTCACTGAGTTTGTGATGGAGACTCTCACTTGCCAACAACTACTTAGTTTCCACGGCTGTTGGAGACATCAGCCTGCTCGGAGAAGACACCGGACAGGAATCGGATTGTTGAATGCTGGAATTTGTGGAGTGTCACAGAGGCCTATTCTTTTCCCAAGTTTCTTGGAGACCAAGCATGTCAAACGAATTACTTCCCAAGCTTCTTACCTGGAATTGTAAAAAAGAAAAGAACATTATGAGCCCATTAAAGTCCATTGTGATAAGAACTAAGGTAGCACTACTAGAAAAAAGAATTTTACAAATAGCACTGATATCAATTATTTTCTTTCATGTCAATGTCATCTGATTAGTTACAATAAGTACTAGAATGACAAAGAGTTTAAAACCAGTACTATTTTTGAAATACATTTTTTTAGCAGTATAAAAAATTAATCCTAAAAACTAAGGTAGAATTAGGACCTGTAGTATTTAACTATAACAGGACTTTTAAACAATTAAATAAAATAAAAATAAAAAACAACTAGGCTAAAGAATGGAGTTTCTTTTTCCTCTCCAAAGCCCAATTCTCCATATTAATGAGCCTAAGATATTTCTTTTTCAGTTAGAGAGGGTAAAAGAATGAGTAAATGGGGGAGTGAAAATGATGGCACGTTCTCTTTACATTACTTTTCTCAACCTATTAGCTTTTCTTAAGTTTCTTGCTATTATCACACACATGGGAAAAGAACAGTTCTCAAAGACTGATGATAAAATCATAGTGCTGAATAAAGAATGAAAAGCAAACAAATAGAAATGAAACCAGTACAGCCTAATGCCTATAATGAAGTTTCAACCTATAACTGTTATAATACCTCTATGGAACCATGATTTCCGGACTGCCCTTCTTATCTGACGCTCGTGTCTCTCTAAGAGTTCGTCAATCCGGTTCGATTGGGATAATAAGGGTCCAGAAAATTCAACCTTCTCTCCTTGATCCTGAAAACCCTGTCACAACCCAATAATAAACAAGTTAAAACCAACATTAAGATGCAATAATGAGCAGAAACACGAAACTTGACTTTATCAAAATGTGATCAACCCAACGACCAGATTATGATCACAATTAATTTTGTCACGTCCATTGTCACATGAACATTGATTAAACCATTTAAGGATGTATTTATTGTATTCCTAAATTTGAGTCTAGCAACTTAAATTGGGCTACTATGAGACTGGGCATCATCAAAGATAATCAAATCAGTTCTACGATTTCAAGTCAAATATACAACTTCAAGCCACTGTTACCACATGTGATGAGCTTCTACTTATTCATGAATGACTACTTGGGTCAATGACAGCCAGTACAGCAAAGTCGTTTGTGACGATTAAATTATGTATTAAAAGTCTATCTATCATAAATTGCAGTTGGTTTTTAATTAACAGGGCCAACTCTGTTGTCTAAAATCTAGTAAATGGAAAAGATAAATTGATCACCCATTTCCAAGGTGACTAGGGAGAAGATTAAATTTTACTGAAATGCAAAATCCGTCTTCTAAACTCTACAATTCGCTGAAGAAACAAGAGTGAGTAACTTGAATCGCAGTGTTTATCAATTCATCAACCATTAGATGGATTTAGCAAACTTATTTTAGGAAAATTTTGTTCATTCTGAATCAGGATGACACGGGATTTGATGTGGGACGAGCCTACACATGGTGGGGCTCACTCCATCTCTAATCCCGAATCATCTCAACTCTAGATTTTTATTGTTTTAAGACTGCTCTTCTTTTCCCACTTTGCTACCAAATTTCCCCCACTTAAATTATCATTAAAAAAAAATTAAAGAAAGAAAAAAGAAATAGATATTTACAAGCTTTGTCGATGTCCGATAAATGGTCTTTCATTACACCAAAAATTTGTTTTCATTTTCCACTTGAGGATAGTTAAGATTTCCAAGTATAAAAAGTAAAAAGTCAATGTCATATTCGTTCCTTCAGTTACAAACTTACCAGATCACTTTTAGTAGCTCCCAGTCCCTCTCTGTGGTAAAGTGCCAAAGACAATTCCTGCGAATGATACACATCAGAAGCATCAAAAGAATCAGGGCGCTCAAACTTGCCCCACTGATTCTGGATAGCAAGCTTAGCAATCTCATATGAATCATGGCCTCTAGACTCGGTCCTTCCCCGGTGCATAACATCTCCATTTTCATGCCTTTTCAAATCAGAACTGTTCTTTGCATGCAATGCAACAGAAGGTTCGACTGGATTAAAAATGTGTCCTCTTGAAATGGATCGGGTGTGGGATCTTATAGGCACATCGTCTTTTCGTCGTTTTGCCCATGCAAAGCCACTTGACGTGGAAACCTGTAATGGCCCTGAGAACGGAATGTCTCCTTGAGATACATTCTTTACGTGTGAGGCTTCTTCGTCTTTATCAATTGACGGTTTTGGGACATCCCCAGATGAGATGCCATTTTCTTTTTGAATATGTATATGATAACCGTTGCTTTTACGTGAGTCTAGACTTTGAGCTGCCAAGTCCTGCAAGGTAAGGTTGAGCTGATCATTAGAAAACAAGCTCCCTTCAGTAACTTCAGCATTTAAGTGTATCTACATATGGTTGAAAAGGAACTATATTGAATAAAGAAAGAGACCTCTGCCGGTGCCAATTTGCTGATTCCAAGCGGTTTTCTTGTTGGCTTTCTTGTTTCAGGACCGCGAACTCTCCCACTGCTCTTCTTTCTGCAAATCAGTAAAAATACACTTACCACCTTTTGAAAAAGAACTTGATCAACATTTTATATCGCAAACACACCAGGAAAATCTGATGATCAATAGTTCGGTTTTACTGTACAATAGTTATAATACTTGGAATTATAAAGCCCCATGCATCCCAAGGTGTCGTACAAATATGAGTACTGACCGTGAGTTCTAGCATTGTGTCTCTCCCCTTTTTTTTTTTTAATTATATGACATAGTTAACCTTGCTTTCATTACCTTGACAATTGACATCATTAGTACAAAATCAAAGCATAAACTCACCTCTTTGCCTCCTCCCGGTTTTTAGCATCAATCTCTTTGCTAGGCGGGTACCCCGGCAAGCTTGATGGATCACATGCATAAGGCTTTGTCGAGAAATACTGAAAGTGACACAGAAAGTGTACCGTGTTATAATTCATGAATCACAGTGACATATTAACCAAGCAGAAGTTTCACATAAAGACCATAGTTTCATGTTATCCATGAAAGCTTTACAAACACAAGAACAAGAATAAACAACAAGGAGAAAATGTAATTAACACAACCGATCATACACAATATACATTGTATCAGCTTAATTACCTCAGATGCAAGAGCTGAGGAGGCGGTCCCGCGTTTGTATGGTTCGACGGAAAGGAGTATCTCAAGAAGGTTCACATTTGTTGTGGGCAAATCTTGAAAAGTCTCCCGTAGACAACTATCGTAAGGTTGCTGTGGTTTAAAAAGAGTGGCATGGGGAAGTTTGGACTTTTTCCAGTATTCATCTGGTGGGGAGCCACAAAGCTTGAAAATCTTGTGTAGTTGTTCAACCTATAACAAGACAAAGGGAATGACTAACCAAAATTCTAACCAGAGAAGTCAAATTAAAATATAATGCCTACTTTTGAACCAAAAATTAAAGACATCTTGGCGAGGAAAAGGATGCAAAATTCGACCTCATCGGACCGTTTTCTTTATACTTGCATCACTATCTCTTGAAACTTTATTTCCTTTGAGTTGTTGCCTATTTAACTATTTTTTTCCATGCATAAACTTTATCGTCCATGCCCCCAAAATCTTAAGTTGTTGCCTTAACTTTGAATTTAAGCCTACTTTACCACTTCTATTTGAATTTCAAAAATAAAATTAAAAAAAAAGGAAATATAGGAAGATTAGTCTTACCAAGCCCATTCTATCTAAAAGCAAACGAAAAAAGGATCACACAACTACACTCAACTCCCTTTTCTAAATTGGGTAAAATGGGGGTAAATCCAAAATCCAAGAGGCAAAGTAGGAGTTTTTAAAATTTATGGATAAAGTGGAAGTGACCCTAAAATTCAAGGGGCGTAGATAGGAATTATTCAAATTTTATTTTATGGATACTTCTTTGCTTTTTATATGCAAACTTTATGATCTGAGATAAAATGTCTCCACTTAAGAAAGGTTGTTACCTCTGTTCTCCCCTGAAGAATAGGTTTCCCCATGAGCAGTTCTGCAAACACACATCCAACACTCCAGAGATCTACGGCAGCTCCATAATCCGTCGACCCCAGCAAAAGCTCAGGAGGACGGTACCATAACGTCACTACACGGCTTGTTAGGGGTTGCCTGTGTCCGTAATTACAGAAGTTTGCCAATCCAAAATCGGCCACCTTCAGAATCCCATTGTTGCTCACTAGAAGATTCGAGCCTTTTATGTCCCGGTGCATTACTCCTCGCGAATGACAATGTTCAATTCCAGATAACAGTTGCTTCACGTAGCATTTTATCTGCAAACGAAAATCAAACCCGAACATGTAAAAGCTAAAGCAAGAAATACTTGATTTGTTTAAGATTTAACAGACTGTGACATAGCATTACCTGTGATTCACTGAACTTGACATCAGGGCAAGACAAGAGTCCGGTAATATCATGTTCCATGTACTCAAAGACGAGGTATAAGCTACACGATAATCGGGAAGTGATTAAGCCCTCCAATTTTATTACATTTGGATGATCAAGCCTGCGAAGAATTGTGATTTCTCGCGCCATAAACCTAACGCTCTCGGGCTCATAATTGTCGAACCGCACCTTCTTCAGAGCAACTATCCTCCCAGTCTCAAGGTCTCTTGCCCGGAATACAGTGCTGTATGTACCTTGTCCAATCTGTTACAAGCAGTTAATAATTAAACATGTCACAAAAGAGAGGGTAAAAAACAGTGGTGAAACCAATTATCTAGCTGGAATTTAGTCATTTAAACTTTAGTCAAGAATCTTAAAATGAGAAATATATCCTAATTAAAAGTCAAGAAACACAGCTATTGAAAGGTCACACCACTTGAAATACAGCTTCTATAAGCAAAGTAAACTCAGAATTTTTTGAAACTTTTTTTTTGGTCCATAAAAAGGCACTTTTCACATGAGAATCCGACCAAGAAGAACGACTTAGCCAAAAAGAAGCATTAACACAAATTCCAAAAGAGCTTTCCCCACAACATAAGGAAAATTCTTTTCAACTTTCATGTAAGAAAATTCTCATCTTTTTTCACTTTAAAAACCAGTAAATTTGTCATCATTTTCCACTTTCCATATTTGAGAATCCACTAACTATGCAACAAAAAACATTAGCCCAAAAAGATTTTTTTTTTTTTAAAGCAAAATTTGAGCTGCATTTTGCAACCCTCTAATGCGAAATTTCTCAAAATTCCCACTTTTTATTTTTCTTTGATTAAAAAAAACCAATCATAAAAACAACAAACACAATTCACCAAACAAACCCAGATATAAAAACCAACAATAACGCAAAACCTTTTTTTTTTTAACTAAAAACATGAACTTTGGACTAAATTTATAATTTTTTTTTTGTTTTCTTGGAAAACAGAAAACCAATCATAAAAAGGATAAAGAAGTTAAACAAAATAAACCCAAGAAAAAAAATAAAAATAAAAAACGCAAACGATATCAACTAAAAACATGAACTTTGGACTAAATTTACAAATACATACATTTATATATATACACATAAATATAAATATATTTATATATTGAGCTCCATGTTGTAGGCCTCCAAATCCCTATACCAAACTTCTCGAAATTTCCATATTTTTTAAATAAATTTACCTAGACAAACCCAAAAAAAAAAAAAAGAAAGAAAATTAATCATAATTATTATAAACTTTAGACTTAATTTACCAATTAATACTCTTGAAAAATATTTAGGAAAAAACCTTCTCAAGCTTCTCAAACGAGTCGGCTCTGAGTGGGACCCAGCCGTGGATGGCCTCTCCGGCGACGGCTGAGAGCCACGCCGGCCACCCCGCCGCCACCTGCTCCCCCTCCACGTACTTCTGCAGGTTCCCCAGCCTGAAGCTCAACGACTCACCTCCATTACCACCATTACAATTTGAACTCGCTCTTCCCGACTCACCCAACTCGCTCCCCCCCAACTCACTCCCGCCATTGCTCCCCTTCGCTTTCTTCCTTCCGGACCCGCCGCTCTTCCTCTTCTCCGACTCCACCGACCCGACCCGGGTCCGACCCGAATTCCCCGCGTTGCCAGCGCCGTCCCTGAGGGCGCCGGAGTGGTCGAACGCCGGCGTCACGGACACGGCTTGCTTGGAGCTCACGCAACCCATTCCGACGCCGGAACCATAAACCCCGGCGGCCGACCCAGATCACGAGACGAGCCCAGAAATCGTGGGTTGGCGCTTGGGATTGTAGAGAAGATGGTTTTTCGTTTTTTTTTTTTTCTTTGGAGTTCTTGGGTGGCTGAGAAAGAAAGAATGGAGGTAATCGAGAGAGAGAAATGGGGTTTGGGTTTTGTTTTATACCGCCATTAACGTAGAATGGCTCAATGTGTTTCTGTTGTACACTTTACACACTTACTACATCAATTCTCTCTCTCTCTCTCTCAATGTATATATATATATGTGTGTATGATATGTATATGTTTCTCTCTCTAAAAAGTTTACCACTTTCCCTTTTTCAATTCTTCTCTCTCTCTCTCTCTCTCTCTCTCTCTAAAAGGAAAAGTGGTGCGACAATCGCGGGAGATGGCGGACAAGAGAGGGAGTTGGAGTTAAGGATTGGGTTTTAATGCGTCTCCTTCTCAACAGCGAAATCATCGGCTAACACTCCCACCACACGTATAATTCTTGCACCATCCTTTTTTATTCTCCTTTTTTTTTTTTTTTTTTTTTAAACGACTGCACAAAGTAAGTACAAACTTCTCTCTACTAGTACCACATCTTTGTACCCTTTTTTTTTTTTTTCTTTCTAAATTTTCATAGTAACAAAAAAATGGAAACGAGAATGAAAAAACTGGAGTTGAAATTTTAAAAATAGTTCACTTGAAAATAATTTAAAAATACACATATGATTGAAAAATAAGCTGTCGTGATAAATAATGTAAATAAATAATAATAATATGTACATTGTTATATTTTTCTTGTTAATTTATGTAAATTTTTTTTAAATCATTCAATTTAAAATAAAAAAATAAACTTTTAAAATTTGAATTATTTGAAAACTTTAAAAATAAAAATACAAAAGATATGTTGTATTTTGTACTTCCATTGTCCCATTTCGTTAATTGTTTTGACATTATTTTTAAGCATTATTTAAAAAGTTACAATAGTATTTTGTTGTGTGTGAAATTGATTATTAGGGCGATTCGCTAACAAAAATGGCTAAGGTTTTTTTTATATTTTTTTAATATTTTTTTAGTGTGTACACTTTTGGTCTTAGGCTTTGTTTATTCTCTGCATTTGTTTTATTTTGGGTTTTTTGTTTGGTTTTGTTTTTTTGTTTTTCCGATGATCTACAAGGAGGTGCCTGGAAGGGAATATAGGCTGGCAAGAACAAATGGTGGGGCCCATTATTACGTGGCAGCCAATGAGAGATTTGTGGGTTATTTATTTATTTATATTTTTTAAGTTGCAGTGTGCCTTTTGGTTAAGTGGTAGTTGACTGACGGCAAAAAGGAGGGAGAACTCTTCTTATAGTTGTGTTTCCACTCCACATTTAAAAATTTTGTTTGGGTTTGAGTTTTTGGCATTTGAAAAAAGTTTGGAAGTGCTTGTGTGTTTTCACAACTTACGTAGGAGTAAGGATATGTGGAAAGGAACAAGTGAGACGGCTAGCATGGCATAAATTGAAGGAACAAAGGGAGGGAATTGATTAAAGAAAGGAACGCCAAAAGGAGAAAAACAAAAATAAATTTAAAAAACAAAAAAAAAACAAAGGAGTAAAGGCTGTAGTGATATTTTAAAAACAAAAACTTGGAAAACCATCCGCATTAACCACTATTATTAATTAAAAATAGACTTCATCCTTAAATTTCATATTATTCACTTTCTATTAGCAGATTATACTCAATATTATTCGTGTTTGCTCTTAGATTACTACTATATATTACTTATTTTATGTAATATTATATGTACTTTATGTCACGTTTGAAGAATCTCTTAGTAGTGGGATTTTAAAATAAAAAAATACATACACATATATATGGCCGTCAATGAAGTGATGTGGTGTTTAGATTGCATTCTTTCTTCTCTTTATACACATCACTTTAAGGTTCATATTATATTAACAAGCTACACAATGGTAAACTTGTATTATGGTTAAAGTAAATTTGACGAGTAAAATTAAATTAAACCCTTTTTATTCTATTGCTAAATCTATGAATTTCTACTACAATCGAAGAGAACAGAGAAGCAAATGAGAACAATGACATGTTTACTCATCAACGTTAGAGAATGAGAGTCAATATCTTTTTTATTTGTTTTTTTTTTCCTTAAAATAAGAGAAAATAAATAAATCTCACGTCAATTTGAAATTAAAAAAAAAAAAAGCAATTATCAATCTTAATTTCGAATCTTATAACCTAAATAAACATTTTATTAGGATTTCAAATCTTTATTCTAAATCATATCCATTCTCTAAATCATTTATATTCCGATTGTTCCTATTCCGATTACGTACAAACAAACATGTTACAAGATTATTGAGGAATTTCCTCAAAGGAATGGGAAGACAATCATAGTCTCACCTTTGCTTTCTCCGCATACCTTTTGCCATTTTGGCTGGCCATTGTGTTCCCACCTCTGACATTTTGTAGCATTTCATTACTGCTATGGTCCCAGATGTTGAGCTATAGTGGGGTCCAGAAAATAAAGGGGCAAGCATCTCTATGCTTAATCAAAACTTGAAAGAAAATAAAATGAAAAATAATTCCTTGACTTATTCCCTAAAGTGGGCTGCTGGCAGCTCCTAATGGGAAATATCTAATCTGCTTCAGCCAAGAGATCTAATCTTTGGCCATTTGACCAATAATTTCTCTTTCTTAGGTGAAAACTTTATGATGGGGTGGAGCATTGCTTATTATTAATTAAAAATCATGCAAGTGTTACTTGATTAAGGGGCAAGGGGCAAGGGGAAGGGGAAGGGGAAGGGGAAGGGGAGAGTAATCATGCTTCTTTGCTTGACCCAAATGATGTTTGACAAGGATAGAATATGTGTAAATAAATGAGAAAAAAAGTGGGTTGCCTTTTTTTTTTTTTTTTGTGTCTTGGGAAGAGAGCTCAGCATGACCATGAGAATATATACATATATGACAAAAGAGTTGCTTGTGTTAGTATTCCTTACGCACTCACATGTGAATTTGAAAATTGTTTTGACATTTTTTTCCTTTTTGAGAAATTTTTTTCTTATTATTTGAAAAATAGTATAGTAAATTTTTTTTTTATTTTGATACATTTTTAATCAAATTTAATGTTAAAAAAATATGCATTATCGACTAATATTTGAAGCTTTTATCCACAGGGAACCCTTTATGAATGTGAACGGTTTACTTGGAAAGGGAATTCTAGAACAGGAACTCAAGTTTTTCAATTGTGAAGGATACAATTCACAAGTCATGCTAAAGTTGAGTTGACATGACAACGTTTTGGCTTAATTGTTGAGCAAGAGACATTCAAAAGCAGTTTGCAACAAAAGGGGTTGTGTGTTGATTTGGTGAGATTGTCGACTTTTGACATCCCATTGCCCAATATGCAAATTTTGGCTCAAGCAGAGTCCTAGACCCACCACAGATTAAGCTCCAGTCAAGCTCACTTGAAATGGAAGGAACAATGGAAAACATAAAAGAATGAACAAGTGAATAGTAAAGGAAAAAACTGTTTTAAATTGGGAACTTAAAGATGATTTAGAGAATTATAAAAAAAAGAGGTTAAATTTCAGAACAAAACATATAAATGAAAATTACATTTACCTTGCAATAAATGTATTTGTCAATATCAGCCAATGACAAAAATCTATCTTTAACATTAAGGGATAGAAAACACCACCCTTTCCACCACACAAAAAAATCTCAAAATTCACAAATAAGCAACGTCTTTTTTTTAAGGGAAAAAAACATTTAAAATAAAAATACAACGTTGTCCTATGAATAAAGCTACGTTATTTTATTCAACCAAAAAGAAAAAAAGAAAAGTTGCACATTTTTTCTTACATAAAAGTG
Source organism: Antiaris toxicaria (assembly GCA_035233585.1). Lineage (NCBI taxonomy): Eukaryota > Viridiplantae > Streptophyta > Magnoliopsida > Rosales > Moraceae > Antiaris > Antiaris toxicaria. The sequence goes on from CP141155.1 coordinate 10,479,205, forward strand.
CAAGAAAAAAGCTGCAGAGTTTTCCATAGCAAAGTGTTGTAACATCAAAAGTGCTACTTTATCTCTATCTCTCTCTCTCTTTTTTTTTTTTTTTTGGAGGAATGCTACCTTAGGCCCATTCTTAAAAGATGTTTCACCCTGGTGAAATACTTTAATGTAAGCCTAAAATATTAGCATATAGCATACAATGTGTGTGTATATATATATATATATTGGTTTGGTATACAAGTGTGTATGTGTCTTTTAGACAACACTCACCCTGTGATTTGTGCCAACACAACTCACTTCTCTCATCTGAAGCTATAATTGCTGCTTCCCATGATCCAATCAGGATTCCCTTTCAATAGCACACAAAGCACTCAATTTCACTCATGCATAAAAGAAAAAGACATCAAATATATCAAAATTATATTCCTACTCACTTTAACATAATTCAACATGCTCTTTCTGATATCAAGCATCTTGACTTAAACTAAAATATATCTGAGGATCACTGCTTATGCTTTGATAAAGAGTTGTGCTTTTCAGTATTGTGTTGTTCTCCCCGAGAAAATTAGGATTAAAAAAAAAAAAACAACCCATTACTCAAGAAAGTCTATGGAAGAAGAAGAAGAGAGGGAAAAAAAAAAAAAAAAAAAAGAGAGACATTATGAGATTTTCAAGGTAGTAGTTGTCATTCTCCTTATCAAGAGGAATTGATTAATTTTTTAACGGATCGATCTATAAATATGAGTGATTTTTTTTTGATAAAGTGTTGTAAATTGTCAACATGAACACTAATATAATGTTATTTTGGACTAAAGAAAAAAATTAATTTTGAATGGAATTGGCATAATTTGTCTTCTAATAAAATGTACCGACAGAGAATAATGACACAATTTATATATAAATTAACTTTAAATTTTTAAAAAATTAAAGAATCAATTGACCAAATGGCGTTTTATATAAGTTTGGGACAAGCTTTTTTTTTGCATTGCATTTAAATATAATGTAATTTTCCCTCAAATACAAAAACATTTCATTCAAATATCAATCATATCACATGTTCAATCTAACATAATCACTATTTATTATTTCACTTTTTCTATTACTTTTATTAATTATATAATATATTCCCTCTCTCTCCTTTTTTTCTCTTTACTTTTACCCATCATATCACATATTTATTATTAAAATATAATTCAAATACTTTTTTTCTAAACACACATTGCATTCAAATACAACGCTAATGCTTTTCATCTAAATACAAATTACATTTAATGCATTCAAACGCATTATAGGGAGTTGGGTTAGATGGGTTTGCTCCCGCAATAATAAGCATTTTGTTCACAAAATCTTCAATGCAGGAAACCAACACTATTACTTTATAATAAAGGAATTTAATGTCTACAAAAACTAATAGATGAATAAATAACAACAACAATAGGGGAAATTTATTAACATGGGACCTTAGCTTGAGGTCCATGTAGATGTGTGCTTTGTGACATTTGGCAGAGAGCTGTGGATTGAATAGAAGATATTAAAAGTACACCAAAACCTAGTGCCAAATTAAATACCACACAGTCTAATCATGAAAAGAAAAATTGCCAAGGTTAGGTCCAAAGGTAGGTTTGGTGTTGTCGCCATCCAATCATTGCTCATCAACTTCATCCATCACACTAAGTTTAGGATTAGCAAGCAATTAGGGAGTTTACCAGGTGATTAGATAAAGAGTTTAATGTTAACGTCGTGTAATGCAATTAATCACGATCCGATATGTTCAATAGAAATACGGAAAATCAATCCACGTAAATATAGTTTTATTTAAATTTAATTGATCTCATCTTACCTTTGAGAGAATTACTATATAAATTATTTCATTTTTTTCGGCTGCTGTTAGCTAAGCATGAAAGATGAATTGATTCCATCGAATCATTTCAACTTTAAAATTTTAGTCTTTCCTCACACTTTTTTTTTTTAATTTAGGGTCTATGGAGGATTAAACCATTTACTTTCACCTTGTAGCGAGATTAAATATGAAATTATTATTAAGTTATATTTATAACCACTCCTCATACTTTAATTAGGTTAAAGCTTAATCAAATTTTTTTAAATAAAATGAAAGGAAGTGAAATAAGAGAGCTACAGGTAGCATCTAGAGCATGTGCTTGTTGTAGTGGAGAAATAGTATTGATAGTGGTAACAACAAGGTTTGACAGCGGATTTCACTAAGTGAAATTAGCCAACAGTAACGGACATGTCTAAAATTTACAGAAGGTTAAATGCGGAAAAAATTTTAAATAAGGCAAGATAATGGTCATTTCCAATAACCACAATTTCACGAAATTAAGGAAAGGTAATTCAAACGAATGCTCGTCATTTCATTCCCTTCCTTTCTATTCCAAGCTCGGATTGGAATGGCTTGGTGGGTGGAATTCAGCTCCTTTTGTCACTTTCAATAAATATAGAAATTACTCTCCCACAGGAATATGGGTGAGAGGGTACAATTTTAAGAAATAGTTAGTAGCTAGTGATCAATTACTATGATTATCATTGAAGGGAAAAAAAAAAAAAAAAACTAGGATTGTCAAAAAGAATTAACAATTAGCAATCCAATTGTCAATCTTTTTTATACATGCATAGAGATTCTTCCAACCCCACTAGGGTTTGTTTACTCTTATTTAGTGTTTATACGAATGATTAGCCCCCTTTCTACAACTATTTTAAATCACGTGCTTCCTTATATCATGCTTCTTCCATGGGGCTTTGGTCAATGCACTAAATGAAATAGTTAAAATCCTATTCAAGTAGACTATAATGTTTGCCAGCTTGGGTTACCATATAAATTTACCAATGGCATTATTATTATCACTATTATAATGTCAAATTGACACTGCAAGAAAGTGACCTTTTAACTAACAAAACCAAGAGGCTATGTACAAGGTCCCTTTAGATTAGAGCCTGATATTTCTTTTCAAGTTCTTTTTTAGGACCAAAAGGAAAGGTTTTTAGTGGAGGGGTGTTTTTTCAAACCTTGTTAATTTTCCTACCGCAGTTCAAGGGTCATTGTAATGGTCACTTTAAGTCAATTTGATTATTCTCTTTAATATGGAAAATAATTGGTTTGGTAAATTAGTGGTCTGAACCCATTGAACACGTTTTAATAAGTCATGTATTTGATATGTACATCAAAGTAGTGGTCTCTTTTGGAAAATGTCTCATTCAGTTATGCTTACTGATGTCATGTGGTGAGAGCTGGCGTTGTTTCTTTTCTAGAAATCAGCATAGTAAGATAAGAAATTTTAAGGTTTTTCAATAGCAAATTTTATGGTAATGTTGTTATAATTATTAAATTAATTTTATGATTTGTAAATATTCACTTTAAAAATTTACAGAATTACGTGTAGTACTAGTCATAAACTGAGCTGTAGAAATATTGATCTATCAATTAAAATAGAAGAACCTACTGGTTAGAAAAAAGTAAGTATTTTATTATAAATTCTCTCATTTTAAATAAGATAAGAAAATGGATCGAGTGCTATTTGAATTATCGTTATCAAATTTTGATAATTTTGTTTACTTTTAAGTTTTAACTAGTTAAAAATTCACAAGTTTTAAGAGGAGATATTGTTGTATTATAAAAAAGTTGAGAATTTTTACAACGTAAAATTTGTTTATAGAGATATGTATGTACATATATTTTTACATTGAGAAGTTTGTTATTGTTTTCTACAGCTTCTGTTTTGTCCTTTTTCTTTGTTCTTGGTCACTGCAAGACAGGAGGAAAAATAAAATAAAATTAAAGAGTGTTAAAATATATGTATTATAAATTAAATAATTTAAAAGTAGTTGTATTATCTCGTCATCCAACTTTTTTTTTATGAATTTGTTATTTTTATTTTTGATTTGTAATGAAAAAAATATTATTAAGACATATATTTAGAAAAATTTATGTTATTTTTTATATGTGCTAAATATAAATTAGTAAATATATTTAATCTTGTAATTAGTTTTTTTGAATATGGTGTTTTTGAATCTATTATTGTAAGGGCTGGTAGTTGAGGTAGTGGTGCTAAAGGTTGGACATCTTCAAAATTCTTTAAAATAACTATGTCAATCAATGTTGCTTTTAATCGAAAATAAACTTAAAAGATTTTTGTTTGTCCTCTAAGTTGATCTATAATTGGTGGAATTGTAAATGGGTCTGCAAAAACTTCATCAATAGTTAATGCTGAGCATGGTTTTTGAAAAAGTACTTGTGTGACTAGTCTAAATATGATGATGATTATATTTCTTAAATTATCCTTGATTTGTGTATTTAATTTATATTTGTAATAAATATTATCATTAGCAATTACTATAACAGTTTATTGATTATAATTAATAAGATTAAAAGAATTTGAATAACAATTGACGAATAATATTGCTTATCATGGCATAAGGATTGTGTTTGTATTATCATGATTATCCTATTATCATCCATTTCCTGCTTGTTGTTTTACCTGTTGATAGCACTTAGGGTATAAGTTATAGTATCCGTCTTGATCTATATGAAATCCAATTATTGTAGCCTTTAAGATAAACTTAACACCCTGTGTAAATGAAATAAAAATCATTAATTTTAATAATGAAATTAATAAAATAAATTTTAGTAGTACTAACCTGGTTGTTTTTTCCTTTTCTTATTTTTGTTATTCTCTTGATTGTATAGGTGTTGCTGATGTTGGTAGGAAATCATTTTGTTGACTTTGATGGGAAAATATGTGTATGCAAAACTGAGTAAAAATAATTAGATAAAAAGGAGAAAAAAAATTTTTGAATTTTTTTTAAAATGAGATAATATTATTTTTATTATCTTGTTTTTAATGTTTTTGTTTCTGGAATATTTACATCAAGATGATATTTGTTGTCGTAGTGCTTGAAATTTATGGATTTCTAATATTTTGAAGATAAAAAGGATTAGTATTCAGAGCTAACCAATACTAATTTTGAATAATGATAAATCACTAAGTTGATGAAAATAGAGGAAGAACAGACGTATATAACTATTATTTATTGATGAAAAACAAAAAAAGACAGAGAAGCTGTATAATTATATTCAAAATAGTTAACAACATATATTAATAATAGAACAAAACTATAGATGAACAAAGACCATAATAGACAAAGAACATACATTAATTCAAAGATTGGGAAAAGAATACATGCAAAATAAAAAATAGACATTAATGAATAACAGAGTAAATCATAAAAATAAAAAAGGTAAGAGTTAAAATCTATCAATCATAAAGAAACCTTAAAAAAAAAATAGAGATTGAAAAAAAAGCCACTGACAACAAATCCAACAAAAATAAAATAAAATAAAATATTCAAATTTTAAATTACAAATTACAAAAATTAAAAAAATTATATATAAAAAAATAGCCAAAGTCAATCAACAAAGGGACAAAAATAAGAGACAAATAGAGAGAGAGAGAGAGAGAAAAAAAAAAAAAAAACCAAATCAGGCATAAAAGGGAACAGCCAAGGGCAGATGAAAAAATAAAAATCAAAATCAAAATCAAAATCAAAAGAAAGCCTCCACTCATCCAACCCTAGACTAGCCATAGAAAGAAACCTAAAAGGAAAAAGAGAATAAGAAAAAACGAACAGAAAACAGGTAAATCGACCGTCAAAGAACACAGCCAAAGGAAAATAGGGCACAAAAGAGGAGGAGTGATGGCAGGGAATAAAGAATGGCAAAACAACCCAAAGGCAAGAAGAGACAAAGATAGAAGATGAGGCCTAGGGTTTTTTTTTTTAAGGCAAAAATGACAAAGGACCCAGGGGCAAGAAAGGAGAAAGGGAGAGGTGACTAGGGGCCAAAACATAGAATGACACGGGATAGGGCAAAAATGATCGAAAAGTTACGGCCAAGAAAGGGAGTGAGGGGAGAGTCATAAGGGCAAAACGAACTAAAGGCATCCCCAAAAGTATAGTGGGAAAGGCATTGTACAATGTACAATAATTTGAGCCTCTATTTTAGTATATAGTCAATAATGTGATTTAAATTAGATTTAATATTTAGAAACATTCAATATAGATTGGATAGAAAAATTCTTGAAGTTTAATTAGAATAAATGAGACAATAATAATAAGCATTCACAAGAAAATCTTATTTTTGACTTATAAATCAAGATTTAGAAACACCCATCATTAATCAGATAGAAAATTTCTAGAAGTTTGATTAGAATAAATTAGAAAATAACAATAAGCATTCACATGGAAATTTCATGTTTGACTTTGAGTCAATCAAGATTCTGAGTGGATTTGGCGCCAGGTGTCAGGTGGTAATTGGATTGATGAAAAATTGTGGGTGTTTTGGATCAACTTGAGGTTATGCTAGTCTTCCTCCAAACAGTAAAACCCAAGAAGACACAGCATCATGCCCACGTTCGTGGCAAAGTGCCAACCGTGAACCACCAATGTCTGCCAAACAGATTCTCAAGTCAATTATTTATTAATTTCTTTTTGGACCGTGTACGAGCCTGCTTACATCAATTATATATTTGAATTAGAAATTTATTTTTTAAAAATAAAAAATTTTAAGTATGAAAAATAAAAAATTATTTTGATTTTTTTTATAAAAATAAAAAGTTATTTGAGTGGGTAAAAAAAAAATTTTTTTTAAATTAATTTTTTTTTATTTTTAAAAATAAAAAATTTTATATATTTAGTTATAAAAATTTAGAAAGATTTATTTTTTTAAAATAAAAAATTTTCTATTTTTTTAAAATGAAACTCTCAAATAAATATAACATAAATGATTTGAAGTTTATATATGGGAATAATTAATTTTCAATCAAAGGTAAAATGATATAAAAAAAAAAAAGAAAGTATAAATTGTTAAAAAGGTAAAATTAATTTAAAAAATGAGTTGGCTCTACCCTTGTTTTAGTTAAAGCTACAAAAAAAAGTTCTCACCCTCTCCTGTTAATCCAAGTTAATGAACGTAGTGAGTCTACCGAAGATACCCACCAAATACAATCAAACAATTTTTTTATTTTTTTTCCTTTTCTTTTTTTTTTTTAAGTAAAATGTAACTTAAAAAAAAATCCCTGAAAATCTAAGAGGGTACGGTCATTGCTTGTTCTCTAAGAAAACAAGTGCACCATACATAGGCCTTCTACCCCCCGGCAGCATCGATCCATTAGGCTTTCACTCATTGCGGAAATTTAGAACTCAAATTTAAAATTGAATGAAAATTAATTCCGTCTTAAACTCACTTTTCAAACTAAAAATTCGAATAAAAAAAAAAAAACACAATTGAAATTCAGAGATCCAAGTGGGAACTGTCTTTGTTTACCATTCTATTTAAAGACTATTTTTGGACACTATTAAAAAACCTTTCTGCAGTGCTTGCCCTCAAAAAATTTTGAACTTGCCATCTATCATTCGAATTTACTATTGAAATCCATAATGCAAACGAGGCTAAGCGCCGTATCCTTCCAAAAAGAAAAAATATGACCAACGGACACACACATAATGGACATCGTTTGTCTTATTGGGCTGCTGCAACTGCAAAGGTCCAAAAGATGAGAAATTTAAGGTAAAAGATTTGATGGAGTTAAAAGTAAAGGGTGTTAGGTGTAAATAACATCAGCCAGGGTGTAAACTGTAATATCGACAAAATTGAGTGGATGTGAATAATAAATATGTTATGGTAGACAAGAGAAGAGAAAATGAATGAATCTCTAACACACACACACACACACACACACACAGAGCAATAAATTGAAGATTATTGTCCCCTTCTCTTTCATTTCAATTAGCAATGTCAAACGAGATTTTGAAATGGACGGTCAAGAATTCAGGCCAAGGATCATAGAAGTCCATTTGAAGAATCATTAGAAAAAAAATTGTAAACAAGTAATAAGCCCCAACTCGAGTTCTTCAGAAGGATCCTTCATCTACGAAGGTTCATTGTTATATGGCAACTTGCACGCAGCTGTATGGTTTTTCGACTTGTACTGGCCAAGCATCTCAGCAACAGTTCTGCAACGGCACTCCTTTCCTGGCCGGATCACATCGCCATAAACAGCCATTTCGATTATGTCGAGTTCCTTGTCTGCAACAAAATTGTTAAAAAATAGTGAAAGATGGAAAGGAAAACAGCATGTGTATCTCTGCGAGGCATTAAAAATGGCATAGTCATTGCTCACAACATTCACAGGTAAAGAAATTTAGAGGCATAACTTCTAAGGCGGCCCTAAGTCTCTGCACAGCCACATTTGGATTACCTCTGACACTACAAGCTAAAGTAGAAGTGAAATCTACATAAACACAAACTAAAATAGCCGGTCTTTTAGTGTCTGCCATGTTGCTAGAACGAACATACACAAATCATTTTGCGTTTCGATTACTGGCATAATGCAGAGTGCAAGAAGCAAAATAGAAGGTTCAAGTCATTAGATTAGGGACCACTAAAAATAGAAAGTACTAATCTTGTAAGTGGTTAGAAGTTTGGAACTCCACGGATATAGGCACTGAAGACAGTATAGTAAGTGAGATATTGCAATATAATTGGACCACTACAGCGTAGACATTTGTTCAATTCAATTTGGCATGTGTTTCGACACTTAAGGAAAGCTTTAGATGATATCTCACCAAAAAGTATGCAACCGATAGAAGTTCTTTGAAACCAATATCACAGATTTTGTATCATAGCACATTCAGCTTAATTACGTGACAACAAAATTTATGATCTGTATGAATACTAAGCTCTGACAATTTGTGCCGTCTCATAGAATCAAATTACAGATCAGTTCATAAGCATTCTTAGAAAGGCTCAGGTATTGTATTGTAGACGAAAATCACTATATCAGCAAAGCAATCAAACAATCAGAACTTTATTCACCTCAGTAGTGACTACAACTAACTATTCGCTCAATCTGCATAGAAAGCTATTATTGTGAAGGCCTTAATTAAGCATATTTGAAGTTAAGCTTAACCAGCTCCCGATCTGAAACCCCAGAATCATAAAGAACGATTGCTGGTCGGTATAGTAATTAAGTTCAGTAGTTAGTTACTGTATCAAGTAGAAACTAGAACACATAGGAAGTTTCAGGGAGTTGTAAATGAATATAAAAAAATGAATCTAAATAGTAATTTGGACAATAAAAATAACAATTAAGCAATTTAAAGCCATACATAAAAGCCAAAAAATAAGTTTGATTCTTGAAGTAACCCTAATAGGTGAGGAAGTACACACCAAAGCATAACCTACTTACAAGTCACTTAAAAAATCGAAACATAAATATGCAGGTGAAGAAAAGATAAACATACCAGTAAACTTGATATCACAAGAATAGCCCTTCAGTTGAGTTGCATCCAAACCATCCTTATCTGATTTTAATCTATTAACTCTAGTTTGAAGAATCTGACAATTCTCTGAAGTGGACTCACCACCTAGAAGACGATCTCAAACCTCAAACAACCTTTGTTATATATAACAAGAACAACAAACAAACAAAAAATTAAACCTCTGTCCAAGTTTAGACAATCAAAGATTGTGAACCCTCCAAAAGACAGTACAAAATTACACGTCAATTTAAGAGTATATCTTTTATTTTTCCTGCTAAAAATAAGGGACTCGAACCTAAAACTTAATGATCGATGGTTCTTAAAGTTCATTCAAATGAGCTGAACGAGCAGCATTTTTTTTTTTGGAAAAATGATCGGTGTCCATTAAAAATGGTTGATAAGTTTGTTAATACTGGTCAATAATTGATCATTAAATCATTTGTTGACATTGGTTAAGCAAATTATCGATCGATGTGATCGATCCTGATTTTAAATGGTACTTAGAGTCCATTCAAAACGAGCTGCCAAACCCTATCTTCTATTTTATCCCATTTACGACGTTAGCTTCCTTTTCCCCAAGGTCCAAACAAAGTTTATATCTTTTCCTACCTCAAAACGCCAAAACTCATAAAACCCAATTCAAAACCAAACCAAAACATTGAAAAAGAAAATGCCAATTACAACAAAAAAAAAAAGGGAAAAAAAAGGCATGGAAATCAAAGAAAGGGAAAAGCAAAAAAAAAAAAAAACACCCAGAAAGAAAAACAGAAGAATATGAAAAGAAAGAAGAGAAAAAGAAGAAGTACCTCTGGAGAAAGGAACGATATGGTCGTACTCGAAGCAGAGGCAGCCATTGCAGTTGCAGAAGCGCTTGCAGACGACGTTGCCGGCGGCGTCCTTGCGCCACCGCTCCGGGTGGCGGCCGGGGATTGTCTCGGCGTTTGCCCAGCATATGCTCTTCGCCTTCTTGTCGAAGAATCTCGGCCTCTCTTCACCGTTGCTATTGCCACTATTCTTATTACCACCCCGAGAACGAGAAGGCGAAGAAGATGATGAATTCATCTCTCTCTCTCTCTAAACAATGAAGAGAGAGAAATAGCTCACAGTGTTTTGAGACGAAAGAAACGTCCGCTCTTGTTCTTCAAATCCGTTGTTGTCCTTGTTTATTCATGGATTTACAATTAAATACTTTTTTTTTTTAATAAAGGTTTTTAATAAATCATCCAAAATTTTAAAAATTAATTAAAAACGTATACATATTTTAAATTAATCTAATTTTATAAAATGATAAATCAATAATCGACCGTATTTAATTAATTAATGACTAATTATTAATAAATTAAAGATTAACTCTTAGTTAATTACTAATTAATTATAAAAATCATTAATTTTTTAATTAATTAATAATTATTTATTTATAAATCACATATTTATTATTTAAGAAAATAAAAAAACAAAAAAAAAAAAGGAAGATGGTTGAGAAACTTGTGGGGAGAGGTGGTGCTCGTTGCTCGTGGAGATCTGCGATATGGTGAATCTACTTCGTGGGGGGGAGATTGTCGTGATGCGCTTGAGATCAATATCTCAATTCCGATCGTCACACGAGACCAAATTTCAAGATTCCGACATCACAAGTCTCTATTTAGGGGCACTTGCTACTATTTCAATGCTCGAGTGTCGACGATGCAAGTAGAAGCAACGGTCGAGCGAGTTGTTGCACTCGATTTCAAAGAGAATAGATTAAAAAAAGAGACGAAGAGAAAAAGAAGGAAGGGGTTTGAGAAAAATGAAATTTAATCAACCAAAATACAAATATTAGATCATTCACCTAAATAAAAAAAATTAAACTATCTATTATATTAAATTAAGTGATTAAGATAAAACACCTACCCCAATTTTCTCTTTATTTATTTATTTATTTATTTTTTTTTTAAAAAGCTAATAACAGTGTTTTTTCGTTCAATATAATTTCAATACCACCGTGGCGGTGAAGGACAACAAATTAGCACTTTACATCCAAGGATCTTGTGTTTTCACCTCACCTTTCTACCTTTGTGATTCACAAACGATCCTCTAATGACAATGGATCAAAGATGTAAAGACAACATCAATCCTCTTTTTCACATAAAGGGTTACAAAAAAAATTTATAACTTCAGCAACCCATTAGTATTTTTTTGGTTCAATAACCAATTATTGGAATGTAAGTTCATACTTAAACTAGCAACTCCCTCTCGACAAAAGAAAGCAATCCAATCTGTGTAATTGCCGTCCAAACTAATATCGACTGATTTACTGGTTTTTTGTTAGTGACACAAAATTTAATTACCCCCCAAAAAAATAAACTATTATCCTGAGTCCTGTTTTAACAAAGAAGACAATCTTTTTATTTATAACATATGTCTCGATAGACTGATTAGTGTATAGACACTAGTTTTCCCCACCAAGAAAGCAGACCAGCTTTGCTTTTCTTTCATTTCTTACACAAGTCAAACACCATAGCGGTCTTTAACATCTCGATGGTAAATCAAGACTCCAAAGCACAAAGAAATTAAACACAAAAAAGATTAAAAAGAAAAGGAAAAAAAAAAAAAAAGGGGATAACAACTTCTTTCTCCAGAACCACAAAACCCCAGCTGGAGCAGGCACCACCAACCATACTTATGATGTCTTTCTACCCAAACGCGGGCTAAAAGGGCTTATGAAATCTATATTGCTAAAATTCCAAGTTTCACCACAGTCTGACATGATATATAACTCACAACAAAGACTAGTAGTAGACTACTTTGGGCCAATATCCTTGAGTGCGCAAATCTGTTCCTCTCCCATTGCAGACATCACAGTAACAACCAAGTCCTTCCCCTCAGCAAAACCATCCTTGATCTGCAAAGACCAATTAAATACATAGTCAAGTCGGGTTGCAGAATTGAACACAAGAAACTGTGAAATATGATCATAAAGTTGAAATCCCACAAGCCCACTTCATCAAAATTCAGTTTAGATAAACGCAGAAGTTAGCAAAATGAAACGTGAAAATAGAGGGGTAAAAGAAAACTGCAATATCTCCAACCTGGGAAAGCAGATTCTCATCAGTTGGGAGCCTCAGATCATCCTTAGTGTTTCCATTTTCAGTCAACAAACTCACCTGTAACATCAAATTCAGCAAGAAACAAAAGCGTTTGATTTCACCAAATCAAAACGGAATCAACAACTAATAAGCAAATAAACAAATTGAACATACAAATCCATCTTCAGAAATATCTATCAGCTGATAATCAGTACGATTGACATGTGGAATCTGTATATAAAACACAAAGAAAAAATGTTAAAAGTTTTTAAAACCATGAAACAATCACATTAATACCAAAACAGAAGGTGCGAAAAGAGATATACAAAGTAAACATCAGAAGCTAGAGAGTACATACATCACAGTTGTGGGAAGAAGGCACAATATCATCATACTTCTTGCCGTTGAAAATGTCAATCCCAACGAAGTGACACTTTGCATGTCCATGCTTCCCAGTTTTGGAGGTCGAAACCTCAACAACCTGTCACAACCAACAGCATAAATATTTGTAGCAGCAGAAGTATTGGTGCTCAATATTTAAAGAAATTTCAGAATAAGTAGAAACTTAAAAGAAAGTCCTAAAAGACCAAAACATGATTGGAAGTCATAATGATACAAACAATATTAAAACCATGATATGCTAATCCACAAAACTTTTTGAAACTTTTCATTATATTCCCAATATTTATCTGATAATTCCTTTATACTACAACATCACAGATGTCAATATTTTTACCAAATATTTACTAAATTTATTTACTAAATTTTTTTTAGGAAAATTTTTCATGCCCTAAAGATATTTTGGGACCTTAAAAATTAAATTTTATCCATAGCACAACAAAAAGAATAACAGGCTTCGTCCAAGAGAAAGAGGATTATAAGAAATAGAAGGATGCAATTTGGTGGGTCTAGAGTGAAAAAGTCTCTCTCTACCTCTCTTCTCTTCTCTTCTCTTCTCAATAAGAGGCTTCATTCGGAATGAAGAGGATTTAAGAAATGAAAGGATGCAGTTTGATGGGTCTAAATGGAAAGGGCCTCCCTCCCCTCCCTTGAGGGGAGGGGAGAGGTAGAGGGACACTCTCTCCAACCCACCAATTGACATTCTTCCATCGCATATCATCTCATCGCATATCATCTCTTCCCTCCAGACCCACCAAATTACATCCTTCCATTTCTTCTCTGCTCTTCTGACCAGACACTGGACTGGACCCCTCCCCTCCCCTCCCCTCTTCTCTTCTCTTCTCTTCCAACCAAACAGTGGATTGGATCTCTTCTTTCTACCTATATCCCTCCATCTCTCTCTCCAACCAAACACACTCTCAGAACAAAAATAAACGAGTAGCAGAGCGCATATATATATATATTATAGAGAGAGGGAGGGAGGGAGAGAGATCGACAGTCCCATTAACATACACACAGAATCAAAGCCATCAGATTATTTTCCCCAAACTACCTCAAAAACCTAAAAACACAAACACTAACAAAATCCCCAAATTTAATTAGCCCAAAATTGAATAGAGGCCTAAAATTCTCACCACAAAAAGCATAGAACTGACAAACCCTAAAAAAAATTCCTAAAAAAACCCTAAAAAAGAAAGCAAAAACCAAAATTAGACACGAGGACCAGAAAATTCCGACTATAAACAGTTCCCTAGAGATCAAACGGAAAAATACCACAGCTGACAGAAAGGAAACAAAAAAAAAAAACCAAATAATCATCTTTTACAAAAAGGAAACGGAACATAGATACCAAACAGGGAGAGATTTTCCGGGAAAACAAACAGGAAAGTGTAGATAGAGAGAGAGAGAGAGAGAGAGAGAGAGAGAGGAGAGGACCTTGCAGGCACGGCCTTTGATGACGATGTAGCCGTTCTTGCGGACAGTGCCGGCCTGCTGAGGGTAGGTCTTGGAGGCTCCGGCGTCGGCCTTCGACTCGAAGTGATGCTCTTCACTGTCAGTCATGGCTGCTGCTGCTTCCTCCCAAACCCTAATCGATTCGATTCGGCGATCTGAGAAGAAAACTCTCTCAGTCTCTGAGAGACAAACCAAAAAAAAGCAACAAAAAGAAAATTATAGAGAGCAAAAGTCTCGGAACTCTTCAGGTAAACAAGTCAAGCAAAGATATTTTCTCTCTCTCCTCTCCCCCGAGATTCGTTTTCCACCGTCGGATTCACTGCGGTGGGTGGCTGTCGATTATTCTCCTTTTTTTTTTTTTTACATTTTAATTTTTGTTTTACCATAAAAGAGTTTTTACACCGAGATTTATGCGGTTTAATTTATAACTGAAACGGTTCTACGTCGTTTTAAAGTCTTTAATGTGCATTTTTGAAGATTAAATCATTTAAAAAAAATTAATTAAATAATTGAAGAACAGTTTCTAACAATGGAGCAAAACAAGGGTTTTGATGTATTTTTCATATTCTTAGTCCTTCATTTTTTGTTTTATTTCTCTAGTAATTTAGATTTTATGTTTTAATAGTTATTTTATTAATCTGATATTTTTTTAGATGACTAGTTTGACTTTTTTTTTTTGAATTTTGAGGTGAAAATTCGCATTATTATACTTTTGGATGGGGTCAAATTATATTTTAAAATTAAATATATATTTAGACACACAATTATTTTTTACAAAATTATATTTTTCTACAAAAAAATTCAAAAGCGTGGTCACATCTCTGCCCAAGACTAAGGGCTTGTTTGGTTGTGACTTTGGAGATTTTTTTTGTTAGAAAAAAATTGTTTTGAAAACTATGTTTCAGGGAAAAAAATATTTATCGTGAAAAAATTTAAAATTTTAAAAAAATTTTACGAAAAAAAATCAATATAGACATTATTCGTTATTCTCAAAATTTTATACAATTTTTAAAAAATCATCTTATTTGGACTTATATATATAAAGTTATGGACTTTTAAAGTTTAGAATTTACTGTGACGTTCCGAAGATGTGAATAGTGAAAATGAGGTGTAAAAAAGTTATCTTAGAGATTTTTTTTTTTTGCCCCCCCCCCCCCCCCCCCCCCAAACACCCTTTAATTTGAAAATTTTGTTTAGATCATGAATGGGTGAGAAACTGGATCAATTCACGTTCTTATCATAATCTGAGAATATATGTGCATGTTGGCCACATTCTCTTATTTTTTTTCTAAATGAAAATAATCAAACTTCCGAGGGACAGATGAAAAAGCAATATAAGAGATCTTATTGTAACTCCTCACTGATAGTCCTCAATAAAGTTACTTGGATAAGAATGAGCAACATAATTAGGGTGGGATCTATTTTTATGTTGATTATGATGTCCAACAGCACTTAGGTATATTATTATTTATAAGGATAAGATTTTAAATAAGAGAATGATAATAAGGATAAATTTTATGATTCCTACCAACTTAGTTCATTTTTATTTTAACCCACAAATTTGAAAATTTATTATTACTTCTTCAAATTTTAAAACATTAGCAACTTAATTTCTTCTAACATTTAAATGGACGAAAAAGTTCATGTGGCACTGTATTTAGAGCACAAACTTTATAAAATACCCCTGAAACTATGGTATTCTTTTCATTTCTACCCCAAATTTGAAAGCTTGTTATCAGGGATGGAGCTAAAAGATTATTTCTGTATGAGCGTGTACCAAAATTTATATTTTGAAGAAAATTAAATTTCAATGGGGGCTATGTGAGATTTTTAATTTTAGTGAGTTTATGTAAGAATTTTTAATTTTGATAGGTTAAAATAAAAAAAAGCATAAACTTTTTTTTTATAGAATTAATTTTAATGTGAGAATTTTTAATTTTTTATAAGAATAAAGTAAAAAAATATAAAATTTTTTTGAATAAAAATGGAAAAACAAAATTTTCCTTTACTCCCCTGTCGCACCCCCGGCCTCCATCCTTGCCTGTCACTCTATATCCCCTAAGCTTCAAGACATTAACCATTTTACCCTTTTTTTTCACTTGGCACATGAGTTCATTTTGAACTAAATATACTTTACGATTGGTTTTTTTTTTTTTTTGTCTTTTTTTAAAATATAAACAAAATTATAATTAATTTTTTAAAAAATAATCAATTTTAATATAAAAATTTTATATTATTTCAAACTTAATTTGTGCACCAAACGCCCTTAAATTGATGAAAAAGCTTATTTAACCCTAAATTAAAAGTATTTTTTTAAGATATAATTGTAATACTAGATTAAAATAATTAAAATCAAATTAGACCCTACTTAAAAACAAAATTAAAACTAAAACTAGAAAATTTAAATAGTGTTTTAAACCTAATGAAAAATATATAATTGCTTACGTATAGTTTGGGGTGGAAAACGATAGGTTTCCATATATGAGAGATATGTTGAAAAAGAGACCTAATTTAACCGAAGATATATGAAATTTGTCCTTGAAATTGAGTGTCATATTTGTTTTTCTATCAATTTAAGTGAAAAAAGCCAAAAAAAACAAAAAAGGCAAAATGGATATTTTGAAAGTTTGAGGGAGGGAGAGCGACAAGTTTCCAAATTAATGACCATATAAAAAGGGACCCAACTTTTGGAACATTTATAAATTTTGTTAAAAATACTTGGACTAATGTTATTTATTATTTTAAACCATCAAATTATATTACCTTTGTATTAACTAAAAGCATATAAATTTATTAGAATTCGACGAATATTTGACTAACAAATAGTTTTATTTTTAGATTCCATGAAAGTCTTCCTTTTAAACTATTAATTTTTTCAATAAAACTTATAATTTTGTATTATCGATAAAAACTGTTATTTTAATTATTTGATTAAATTTTAGTGACTTAATATACATATAATTTTGTGTCAATATAAATTTTTAAGATATACACTCAGAAATAAGACCATTAAAAATTAATATAACAGTAAAAAAAATAATTTTTATCGATAATGTAAAATAATATATTTTTATGTAGAAGAGCCATTTTAAATATTTGCATTCTAAAAGAAAATTGAAATCTATGTATATTTTTTGGAGAATTGTTTATTAGGATGTGGATAAGCATTTTATTTTCCATTATTCAACCGGGGGCGGTGGTATTGAACCTCCACCGGAATTGCCTGTAAGCTACAGAAGGATGAATTATTTGTTGTTTTTTAATTATAAAAAATTTAATAATAATAATTTGTCGTTTCCTAATATATGCATACGGTCCGGCGTAAAAGATGTGATTTCATTAATAATAATGATTTGTCGTTTCCTAATAAACAACACCAATTGTTTGGAAAATAAAATATATTTATTTATTTTGGGGAGAGGGTTCAAATTGTATGATTTTAAATTGAGTCAAATATAATATTATATTATATTAAGTTATGTCGGTTATCATACTTTACGTGTAGGTTCAAAAAAATATATTTAAATAATCAACATCAAATTTGAAGTATGCGCGAAGATGAGCGGCAACATGTTTTGGGGTAGGATGGTATGTCGTTTTCATAGACAAAAACATTACTTTTTATAAGGTGAAAAAAAAAAAAAACGCAACTTTGCATTAAGCGACTAAGGGTTCGTTTGGTGAACACATTGTATTTGTATTGCGTTTGAATGTAATATATTGAATGTAATTTGTATTTGGAGGAAAAGCATTAGCATTGCATTTGAATGCAATGTGTGTTTGGGGGAAAAATATTTGAATTGTATTTTAATAATAAATATGTGATGTGATGGGTAAAAGTAGAGAGAAAAAAAAGAGGGAGAGAGAATATATGATATAATTAATAAAAGTAATAGAAAAAGTGAAATAATAAATGGTGATTGTGTTTGATTTAAAATGTGATGTGATTGGTATTTGAATGAAATATTTTTATATTTGAGGGAAAATTACATTGCATTTAAATGCAATGTTAAAAAAATTTGTGTCCCAAACACTAGCTAAATCTCCATATTGCAGAAGCTACAAAAAAATTTGGGGACAAACCCAATATTCCAAGAGGACCAAACTAAATGCTCCAAGGGATTGTAGGTAAAATTAAGGTGACATACGTTTTCTTCAAATTCTCGATAAGATAATGATCCGTTTGATAACCGTATTACATTTACATTATATTTAAATGTAATATATTAAACATAATTTATATTTGGAGGAAAAATATTAGCATTACATTTGAATGTAATGTTTATTTAAGTGAAAAGTATTTGAATTATATTTTAATAATAAATATATAATGTGATGGGTAAAAATAGAAAGAAAAAAAGAGAGAGAAACAACATATATAATGTAATTAATAAAAATAATAAGAAAAAATGAAATAATAAATAGTAATTATATTGGATTTAAAATGTGATATGATTGGTATTTGAGTAAAAATTACATTATATTTAAATATAATATAATTTGAATATGTGTACCAAACGCACACTAAGTTTTTAAGCAAAGTGTAAACAAAGTCACGTAATCCTATCCAAAATGTAAGCAAAGCGAATTCCGGTATAAATTTGGCTTGGCCGGTCATTTTATCAGATATGATTCAATTGAATACAACATATAATCATAAATTCTAGAGATGAAGACCATGTAATGATTAAAAGAAAAAAAAAAGAGGAAAAGAAAAGAAAAGAAAAGAAAGAGGAGTTCATTTTCCACCCTTATAGAAACCAATGGATAATGTCATGCAAATGGGCTTTACAAGTAGTAAGTTTGAAAAGGAGAGAGACCTTAAAACTCTTCAACTTTAATGCCTTCCCTAGGCATTTCAAAGGCGTCTTTCGGTCTAGATTTCTTCACACCAGCCATGAACCAAACTTTGTCACTCTTGTAGCTCTCAACGCCAATACTGGTGACCTTAACCCAAACTAGAACCTTTGTCTTCATCCCCTCAATCCCATTGAGCTTTCCCCTCGATAGCATCGCCTTAACGCGAGTGGCATACCTTATCACAGACGAGTCCTTGAAGCTAACCTCGCAGGGAGATGCCAAGTACACGATGAGCTTCCCCTTTGGTTCCTCAAGCTCATAGCAAGTTATGTTCCGGGGAAAGAGGCCCGGAGGAAGGTTGTACTCCCGGAGAAGGTCAGGCAAGGCTTTCTGTGGCTTTCCTGCAAAATAAAGTTATGCACAACATCCTGACATGACATGGCAAAGAAGAAAAAGAAGAGATTCCCATCCGATTAAGAAATATACGATAGTTTAAAGAAACTTAATGAAAATCTAATGATTCAAAACTGTATCCGTTATTTGTATTTTTTCCCTCTTTACTGGGGGAAAAAATTAGGTGCATCACAAGCATAAAGTGATAGGTAATGGGTCAACATCAGTACTTTGCTTTAGTTGATACAACCATTCTTCCACTAATCGAAAGCTAACCTCATTACCTAATGACAATCTACCAAACATAGTTGCTGGCATTTCTCATTTGTTCATTTACTTCACTTTGTGGAGATCCTGTCAAGTTTACTGCGAGGAAGCCAATATACGAAGCTTCTGTGTGAAAGGGTAATTAAAGATTGCGCGTTTCAGTACCGGAAAACACGAGTCTTAGTGCAAGAGTTCAGATTGACAAGATACAGGCAATAGGGTAAAGCAATTTCTCAAGCTAATGAGCCTAACAGGGTACACATGTGGGGGTAAAGTAGGAAAAACAAGTAGAAAACTAGAAAAGAGAGACATTTCATAAATTCATACCTTTCAGCTTGTTGAATGCCCATTTTGCCTTCTCCTCAACAGTATTGGAGAAAGTCTGTAATAACAATGAAAAACAAAGACGTGTTTTTTTTTTCCCCCCCAATTATACGGACAACATTCAATCTATTATGGTAGATCGAACTACAATACATCTTAAGAAAAAAACGTATGAAATGTTGAAAAAAACTTTAATCAATGAGACCGTTTTTAAATCTCGTGATTAAATTACTAAAATCCAGGCCCTACATGCATCCAAATATATAAATATATATAAAATGTGCCTTCTTCCATCATTATTTCATATGTGCTCTCTTTTGATTTACCATCAATTTGGAAACAATTTAGAAAGACAAAACTGAATCTAGTTAGACAATTAAATAACTTATCCTAAGAAAATACAGCTTGATGAGCAAAAAATTTCACAAAGCAGAGATCAAAATATGAGGCAACTTTTTATCTAAAAGGTAATCCAAAGGACAAACAGGGTAGCTTCTCAACATCAAAAGTTCTACCAATTTTCTATCTTTTCTCTTTGTTTCTCATAGAAAATCTTTCGCATCCAAAAAAAAAAAAATGAAAATGGGCAAATTGGGTGAGCAAAAACAAGACAGGAAAACAATCCAAAAAAATTTATTAAAAAAAAATAGAAACTGATTTAATCAGAATTACATACGGAGAGATCGCCAGTAATGTTGGAGAACTCTTCTTTTGCCTTCTTGGAAATCCAAAAGCTCCCAACTTTTGTAAGAGCTTTCTCCATTGTTTTTTTTCGTTATTTTTCTCTGAGTTATCTCACTCTGGCTAAACCAGAATAAGTAGTAGAAGGAGAAGAAGAGGAAGAGAGGAAGTTTCCAATTTTATTTTCACCCACACAACATGAATGCCTTAGCGAAGCCAAATCTCTCTCCCCAACACATGGATTTGTCTTGCAAACTGACAACTCACGTATATAGCCAACCTTGTGACACAAAATAAAAGTGCCCAAAAAATAAAAAAATAAAAGAGAGAGAGAGAGAGAAATAAAAAGAGGGAAGTAAATTTAAACCAGTTTTAGTATTAGAAAACGGCACCGTTTATGCTTTTCTAATCTCACAATTCTATTTTTGGTGTCAATTATCTCCTTAGATTGTGATGTGGTGATATGCACATTAATTTAATGAAGATAATTTTGCAATTATAAACATTTTTCTCAATAGAAAAAAGAGAAACTAACCAATTTAGTATCTCCCCACCCCCAAAACTCCAAATAAAAAAAAATTCATTCCAAATTTTTAATTCTATCAATGAACAAGTTTTTTTTTTTAAATTTATTTCTTTAGAATTATTTGTTAATATATTACTTTTGATGTGATTTTGTTAATTTTAAAGATTTAAAAACTCTCACTTTAGATAACATCTTACCATAAATAGCCCCCCCTTGTTTTTTAATTTATTTCTTTAGAATTATTTGTTAATATATTACTTTTGATGTGATTTTGTTAATTTTAAAGATTTAAAAACTCTCACTTTAGATAACATCTTACCATAAATAGGCCCCCCCCACCCCCCCTCTTTTTTTTTTTTACCCTTCTAATGGATTCAGAAAAAAAAATAAAGATTCAAAAGAGGTTATCTTTCACGCTTGGGATGCAATTAAAGGCAATTAAGTTTCCATTATTATGGAGGGTAAGAGAGACAAGGACAGCTCATCTTAACCAATCAAATATTTTTTTGGGTGAATAATAGCACATGCACCATAGCAGAATTCTCTGAAGGAATTAATTAGACAAATTGAAGAACCTTGACTCTAGGAGGCGCCTATGTTCACACAATGGATCAAAATTTCACCTATTTTTTCTCTTCAAATGCCAAGGAGTATATTTCTGATTCTCTAGTATAGAATAGGTTATAATGTCAAATTTAGTATAGAAAAAAAAAAAATTATATGGCTTGCAATCCAATTCAATCTAATAATATATATATATATTATAAGTTTATCAAAAAAATAATATATATGTATATATATATATTAGATCTCTTACAAAATTAAATTCTGATAAAATGCACAAGGTGGTAAACTGTGCATCTATCTAACAAGGAGAAATCAAAAAGGTGTATTAATTATCCAACACATATATAGATCTTAAACAATATCACTACAATTAATATAAATTTTCTATCAATTGAGACGAAAAGATCTACAATAAAAAGGTTATTACCAAACATCATATAAAAATAACTCTAATAGATTGGGCATACAACCAATACAAAAACGCGAGAAGACCATTATTACAAAATAGCGGAAAAAAAAAAGCGACAAATGCAACAATTATATAGCAAAAACAATATTGCATTTTATTTTAAACAAATAACTATCATAATTAAAAGAAAAAACCCCAATTACTTAAAAAAAACACTCTAATAATAAACCGATCAACACAGTCATAAAAGGAGATAATTAGTTTATAGCTTAATTGATAAATCATTGATTCACAGAAGTTCAATCAATTAGCGATTGAACTCTAAGTCAACTAATATATATAAGTATAACTTGAGACAAAATTTTTTTTTTTTTTAATATAAAATTCATTCATTAACAAAATGAAACAGACAGGGCAATTGCTATTTTATTTATTTATTTAAGTACTAGTACGGAATTGTGTCCATGGCATTTTTGTGCTCTATATTATTTCACCTTACCTTAATATGGCATGGAGAACATACCAGTGAACAACTCAATTTGTGTTGACAATGGTTTTATTCCTTTCATGGTCTTCCATGAAAAAAGAGAAGAGAACAGAAGAAAGCAAGGAAGCTACGCTCTACTAGATAAAAATGAAAATATATCATCATTTTTTTTTTTAGAATATCGAATCTATTAGTATAACTAAAAAAAAAGTATGATACAATAACAATTTTTATAGATAGAAATGATAGAAATGAATCTAATCAAATAAACTCATTATTTTATTAAGAATATAAGATGTTAAAAAATGGACAACTTTAATAACTTTCTAATACACATAATATAACTTAGTTCCTAGAAAATAAATAACAAGCTAGACACATATAACAATAAAAGTCCAAACTCTTAACAAGAAATAGATCTTCAAAATTTGGGATATTATCAATGTATCAAAATAGATCTATCAAGAATTAGAAATCAACCAAGATCTCTAGTTTATTGTTTGAAATATTTCATTGAGCTTGAATCCACCCCTATAGCCTTTGACCTACAACAACCATGTGGGAATGATTAGCAAGCATAAAAATCTAGATAAAATAATATTTAGATTTAGATTTCTTTCATTTTTTGAAAATTTTTTAATAGACTCATTGAAATATCTTATTGTAACTTTAGTGAGGGATGCTAAAAGTGTTATCAAGGATTTTTTTTTTGCCGTAGCAGAAAAATTAAGTAATAGACTTTTGAAACTTATATAAATAAAATATTAGCATTAAAATAAAAAAAAATTTGAAATTCTCATAAAAAAAGACTATTGAAACTCTTATAAAGAGAGACTGCACAAAGATTAAAATCTATCTATGTTACTATATATAATTATTAAATTCCTCATTAAAAAAATTTTAAAATTCTTATAAAAATAATAACAACGGTAAAAATTCTCATAAAGAAAGACTCAAACAAAATAAAAAATTTCAAACTCTCATAAAAAAATATTTAAAAAATTGTAAACTTGTAAAAACTCTTGCCTTCGTTTGAGGCACATTATAGAGACTAATACGTGGTAGTAGCGGAGTTAGAAGCCCAATACGTGATATTATTTGGAGAGTGAACAAACGTGGATGGAAGCAAAAACATCATTTCTTTAGATTTTCTCATAAAACAAACATAGAACCAAATCTAACAAATTGTAAGAAAGTAAAAAATAATAATAATTCAAATAAAAGAGAGATCAAAACAAATAAAGATGAATTCGACAAAACTTGTTTGGATGGATTGAAGAAAAGATATTAAACAACGTAGCATTTTGATCAGAATACTAATAAAAAAAAGAAAAAAAAAACAAAGAAAACACATAAAAACAACAGCAAAACATTAATTACTCTAGATACATTTAAGAAACAAACAGACAACCAAATCTAACATTCTGTAAAAAAAAAAGAAAATTTGAGTAGAAGACAAGAAAACTATCAAAGGCGAATTCGCAAAACATATTCTCAAAGATCGAAGAAAAGATATCAAAGCCCACAATATTCTAGTCAAACACTAGTCACAAAAACATATCTCTAGATTTTCAAAAATGATAATCAGATCTAACAAATCATAAGAAAAAAAATCATAGAATTGAATTTCAAAAACACATAGACTCTGTTTGATATGCATTGCGTTTGCATTTGAATGCAATGCATTAAATATAATTTATATTTAGAGAAAAAATATTTACATTGCATTTGAATATTCTAGTCAAACAGTAGTCACAAAAACATATTCTCAAAGATCGAAGAAAAGATATCAAAACCCACAATATTCTGGTCAAACACTAGTCACAAAAACATATCTCTAGATTTTCAAAAATGATAATCAGATCTAACAAACCATAAGAAAAAAAAATCATAGAATCGAATTTCACAAACACATAGACTTCGTTTGATATGCATTGCGTTTGCGTTTGAATGCAATGCATTAAATATAATTTATATTTAGAGAAAAAAATATTTGCATTGCATTTTAATGCAATGTATGTTTAAGTAAAAAATATTTAAATTGTATTTTAATAATAATTATGTTATATGATGGATAAAAGTAGAAAGAAAAGAGAGAGAGAAAGAGAATATATGATGTGATTAGTAAAAATAATAAAAAAATGAAATAATGAATAATAATTGTATTAGATTTAAAATGTGATATGATTGGTATTTGAATATAATATTTTTGTATTTGGATGAAAATTACATTGCATTTTAATATAATGCGAATGCAATATTGTCACCAAACTGGAGTTTATTTCCTTCAATTTCTAGGAAAACAAACAAGTGAATACACAGATCAGATCGACAGATTTGTTACTTACTAGTGAATGCGTGGAAGATCTGGCGGACGAGGAGAAGCGGAACTCCAATGAGGTTTCCGAAAACCAAAGGAAGAAGATGAGTTTGGTTGATGTCGCCTCTTGTTTGTTCTGTGAAATGTTCGTCAGACTTGGTTACTCTATTGACATTTTAGGAATAGAGCAGAGAGATTTTTTTTTTTTAAATGTCATTTATAAACAAAATGAAGCAGATGGAGTTGTTGTTTATTTATTTTTATATTTTATATCTATCTATATGTAGAAGTGCCAAAAGTTGGCACTATTCACCAGCTTTCAACCAAAACTCACCGTTTTGGTCCTTTTATTTTATTTTATTTTTTGTTCTTTCTTACTTTTTGTCAACTTTTTTTTTATATTATTTGTCTATATTTTTTAAATCTTTTTGCACTTTTTCTAAATTTATATATATTTTAACAAATGTTTTTATTTTATAGAAACAGTTTTTTTTTTCTTATTTGTCTTTACTTAAAATTCTCTAATTATTTTTAAAAAATTCTAATTATTCTTATAAATTTTTTTAATATATATGTCTTTATTTAAATATTATTTTCTTTCTCATTTACTTTTTTATAATAATAATGCTGTTTGATCGCTATTCTAATATTTCAACCATCTATGTTTTGTGATTTTTCCTAAAACCTTCTTCCTTCTTCATTTTAAGTTTCCCCTATCAAAATAATCATTTTTCAAGTGTATCTTTATTTTTTCCATGTATTTTTTTGACTATGGTTTCTCTATTTTTTAAAATATTATATTTTAACTATGTCTTGTTGTAATAATCTTTATTTTCATTAAAATGATTACATCTTCATTTAAAGATTAATTTAATATAAAAAATATAATACTAGTTTATGTTTAGTACTAGAGTCACTAGACTTTGAACTTTGGACTTGCTTTTTGTTTATGTTTAGTAGTTTACTAGAATTATATTTAATGTTTAATCACTAAAACGTTGAACTTTATTTTATTTTATTTTTTTGGGATTAGCATTACCAATAAATTAGATGTTGTTGAACTAATTATTGGATACAAAACAGGACCAAAAAAAAAAATCATAAAAATGAAAAAAAAAAAAAAAAAACTGCCTGGATACAGCCTAACTCTAACCTGATTACCATTGGTAAGATGTTACAGTACGTCTTTACCAGTCAGACCCAGTGTGCAATGGATAAGCAACAACTTGGACGACCAAACAACCAATAGATTAGGAATAGGAGCTCGCGGATTCTATAAACCAAAATTTGTTGTTTTCACTAACTTATCTTTTTTACTTTTTTTTTTTCAAGAGTTTATTAATTTCCTTTAATATAAAAAAGGGAAAGATTTCCATAAAGTAAACTAAACTCACAGCAGCCCTAACATCGATTCAAAATTTTTATATTTTTACATAAATATGAAATCTAGTGTTTCTCAATGATTCCTTCAAGATCTACTTCTTTAATGCATAACAAATAGCACCTTTTCAATTCTTCCTCTATTCTAAAGATTTTTGAATGTAAAGTAAGAGATTTCAACTTTATATTTTTAGATGAAATCAAGTATGATATTATTATTAGACTATACCTGGTTACAACCACTTCATTATTCTAAATATTTAAATGTCCTTAATAAAAAAGGGGGAGAATCAAGAAAAAAAAATATGAAAATTTCAAAATGTGAAGGAGTGTAGGTTTTTGCAATAATCAAAATTACATTTAATTTAAAAAATAAGGATTTATACATGAATTTGAAACGTGATGGTATAAATTTGATTAAATGAAATAAGTACAATTCACAAGTTTAGAACGGGATGTTTTGAAGCTTGTTTGAAACAAAGAAAAAGGAGGGAGGACGTTCTGAACTTTGGCTTCATTTTCATATACTAAAAGGGCCAACTCAGAAATATATTATATATATAGATGAATAGATGATATGTATATAAAATATATCTTTCTTCTTGGTTTTATTTTAATTGAAAATTTCTGATAGGCACATTGTTTTGTTTTAGAATATGTTTTATTAGTCAATAACTTAAAATTTTAACCATTTAATTTAAGAGTTCCATGTATAAATGATACAAAAGCGATCCTTTTTGAAGTTCATATTGTTGCTCCCAAACTTTTTGATAAGGGGCAAGTTCCCCATAAGCATTATTTTTTAATAATTTACCCCTCCAAGTTTCTAAATTATTGCAATATTCCCCATTTTGTTCACTTCTCATAAAATTGAGGATTCAAATTTTGAAAGCTTTATATTAAAATTTGAATTGGAAATGGAAATTTTTGTCATCTAGAGGATTTTCCTTTCTCATAAGAGGTGTACAACGATTTTATTTCAAAAATTTAACGAGACATTAACTAAATGAGACGCATTGTATAAATTTAAAAAATTTGGTAGTAAATTATAAAAATAAAAAAATTTGAAGGATAAGTAGCAGAAAAATTAAGGGGACAATAGTGGTAAAAACACAGAATTGATCTAATTCTCCTTTAGTAGGGCAAAACTAGAAGTGGCTAGTTTCCATTCTAACAACACCATGGTCAACTCTTCTCGATCCGGACTCCCCCTTTCTTTCTACATACTTGTGTGACGATCATAGCAACAGCACCGCCGGAGGCGGCGACACCGCCTAGGGAAGGCGCGATATCGAGGATTGTGTCGGAATTCAGAAACGTGGGATTGTTATATTGGATTTCAGTCCGGTAGTCCAAGTGATGGACACAAGGACAGTTACTACAAAGTCTACAACATGAGCTATGCTAATTTACTGGTACCTTCCGAAGGTAGTCACTCTCACCATTCCGTACTCTCCATGAAAAAGTAATGAACTCACCATGACCATGAGAAGGATGAGAAGGGGCTCCCTTGTTTCGTTTTACGCGAGCGCTCGCAGTTGACGGATTGTGATCCGCATATTGAAGGTGGTGTCCGAGACGTATGGCCTCATTGGAAACCCTACATGCAACTCCAAGGAATCACTATGTGATTATTCAGTTAGTACTAGTACTGATGACGGTAACCAGCAATATTCCGAGGGTGTTGATCTTGTGCAAGAGGAGTTGAGGGTCCTACACCTGTGATATAGCAATGTGTGTGTATATATATTTGTGTTATTGATACTGTTTCTAGTAAGTGTCGTAAAACAACATATTTTCTAGATTTATTTGTATGGATGCTTTTGAATTTTTTTGAATTTAGCTTATTTTTTTGGTGATCAATTATTTAAAATTATTATTTTTGACAATTCAGCTCATTTTGCTTAACTTTGTTAAAATTTGGATATTTTTTATGTATAACTTGCACATTATAATCCCAAAAGAGTATTGTTAATCATTTTTTTTTACTTATTTCTAATGCAATTTCTTTTAAGATCTTTTAACTTAATTAAATTATACTCAAATTTAAGACTTATTTGTATAGATGCCCCTAAACTTTTTGAATTTCATAATTTAATTCCTAAACTCTTTTTTTTTTTTTTTTTCCTGATAATCAACCTCTTACACTTATAATTTTTGATAATCTAGTTAGTTTTGCTTAAATCTGTTAAAATTTGGCTATATAAAGTATAAGTTAAAGAGATTGATTGTCAAAAAAAAAAAAAAAAAAAAGGAATCGGAACTAAATTGTCAAATTTGAAAAGTTTAGAAGGCATCCATACAAATAAGGTCTATTTTATAAATTCAAGTTTAGCTTGTGTTCTGATGTTTTCAATTGATTTCATGATTTTTGTAAATCTCCTTAACATTTATTAAAATCCAATTTACCAATCACCTGAACTAGTATTTTTGGGATTCACGACAACTTTGTAAATTACACAATTTACCAAACGCTTATCTGATTCCGATTAGATCAACAAAATATACCTCAATCAGGTTTTTTTAAATTTAAGAAATGACGAAATAATGATGTTATTGTTATGGAATTTCCAGACATTTTGATGGGCAAGGCCAACGTAGAAGAAGAGAAAGACAAGGAAAAAATTATAATAAAGGGAAAAAAATGTCAAACCCCACGTATTAAAACTAAGGTTAGTGCGATTAATCCAAGGCTTAGCTGCTCAAATGGCTGTGACATTAATAAAAAAAGAATCAAACACCTTGTAGAATCCTCCAAAGTAAAATCTCGAACAAAATCTTCCAAAAAACAGTGATTTGTTCTATGCAAAATCCATATTTTTATGGTTTCAGGTATATCTGTAAATTATCTTTCCCTCCTATATCTGTTTTGTTTTAATGTCGAATTTGGCGTCTATAGGGAGTCAAACTAAGCTTCCTTTTCTTTTCCTACATTCATCTTAGGCTTATTATCGTGTTTCCTAAATGTTGCAAAGAACTTATAGCCTGAATGGTTCTTAAAGACTCGGAACCGAAAGGGTTACATAGCTACTCACAATATTTATTGCCAACTTTGGTTATTTTCTTTGTTGGTCTCATTTTTAACAAGAAATTCGGTTGGTTGAGGAACATGGGCGAGATTGATACCAAACCAATTGAATCAGTCCAGACGGCGCTATCGCTTTTTGGTGAGAAAGGCGATCAGAGGAGAAACCGGTCTACCGGCAGCGAAGTAAGATGCTGTTATCAATCTCTTTAGAACTTTTTTAGTACTACAGCTTTCCTAAGGAGATGAAACAGTTGCATATTAAAATTTCATTTTCAAAATATGTGGTATAGGACACTTTTTTTATTCGAACAGAATTTTTCATTTTTTGGATTTAGAAATCAAATGGAAATTTAAACGAGTTTGCATCCTTGTGTATACGACAGGGAAAATCGTTTTAAGGTCCACTAAAGAATCTCTTAAAGAGTTGTTATGATCTGATGTTTAGGACTTTGCACGATTGTACTTTTTATTATTAGGTGGTTGCATGCTTAGTCTAATGGTGAATTTAAATGAACCCTGTTCGTGACTACTTTTAGGATGAACCATGAAAATAGATAGCAAATTCTTGTATATGCAAGATGAAATTTATCTTTACATGAAGGATTTAAATAAGAAAAGAAAAAAAAAAGGGTGATTTTCCCTGTCTTTTTGCCAGGATGAGAAAGAAAGAGAGCTTGAAAGTGTACTAAAGGATTTGGCAAATTACAAGGTGCAACTAGAAGCAAAGGAGGCTGCTTACATGCAAGCAGAACTTAAGCTGGAACACTCGCAGAAGACGGTGGATGAACTTTCCGCTTTGATGAAGAATTCCGAGATCAAGAGGGATAGAGACGAAATAGAATGTAGAAGCGCTATAATTCAGATAGAGAAACTTGAATCCGACATGAAAGAGACCGGTGATCGGTTATCTGAAACCGCAAACATTCGCGAGCACCTTTCACAAGTTCTTGATGAATTAAAGGCGGCTAAAGGAGAGCTTCTTAGCAAGGAGACTGAACTTGTTGCTGCTAGAGGTTCAGAGCAAGAGGCCTTGAAACAAGCGGAAACAATGGAATTAGACTTGAAAGCGGAGAGATTGAAGTCTGCAGTCCTTACGGTGCAAGTTTCGGAGCTTGGTGAGGCTATTCGCGTATTAAATGAAGCCGCTATTAAAGCACGAGAAGAGAGGCTTGTACTGCTGTCTGAGAAAGATGATGAGATTGAGGTAGCGAAAACCGCTTTAATTGAAGCTGAAGAGAAGCTAGAAGATATGAAAAGGGAAATGCAAATGATGCGGGAATCGGAGAATCAGCTTCTTCCAATGTCTTTGTTTGTTGATTCGCTTCAGTTGCAGCTTAAGGAGGCAAATGAGCGGCTGAGTTTCTCCGAAAAGTCGGCTGTTGAAGCCTTCACCGATTTGAAGCTGCTTCGAGAGGAGATGGAGTTTAAGGACAGGAAGAAGTCTAGCCAAGATGCTTTGATTGAGGCATTCAAAATGGAAACGAGAGAATTGAAACTTGAGTTAAGAAAGGCGAATGCATTGGCGAGTCAATTGATGGTAGATGTCGAAATGCTTACAGGCGATTTACAAAAGGAGAAGACCGAGATTGATGAGTTGAGGAAAAGGGAAGCAGAGTCACAGGTTGAGATAGCATTGCTAAACTCCGAGCTTCACAAAGGGAGGTCAAAGATTGCGGCAGCGGAGGCAGCTGAAGCAAGAGCGGAGAGTGTTAAATCCGGGTTGTATCTCGCGGTTCAGGAGCTAGCAGTGGAAGCAGAGAGTGCAAAGAAAGAGAACCAAAGGTTGAAACAAGCAACAGATAAGGAAAATGAAGTTGATGCTTCCCAAATCGATAGCCCGAATGCAGAAGCTGAAGAGAGAAAAGATGATAACAATGTCCATATGACAACTTCACTTAATGAAGATAAGTCCTTAATCAAAAACACCGAAAGTTCTGATGAACAAATTCCCGAGTCAGTGATCGAAGATTCAATCCACTTAACAGCACACGAAACCAAGCAAGAGTTGGAAAATTTGAGAAAGGAGTTGGATGCTGCGACGGCCAAAGTAGCGGAGTTCAGGAACCGAGCAGAGCAGGCGATATACAGGGCGGAAATGGCCGAGAGAGCGAAGACCGCAATCGAGGATCAGCTGAGGAAGTGGAGAGAGGAGAGACAAAAGAAAAATGCTGCACCTGCAGCGATCAAAGAGGTATCTGCCTCCAGAGAACTTAGCAGCATTTCCACAGAAAACAATAAGTCACCGGTAACATATTATCAGCCACTGTATAAGGTGCTCGACATGAAATTCTAGTGTTGCTATTGACAGCCTGTGTTGTACTAATACCTCTGCTAAATAAACATTTCTCTATCATTTGTTTAATTCCTCTGTTTTTATTGGATCAACAAGTTTGGATGAGAATTACACAACTTAATGTATCTTTATTTTTCCCTGAGTCATCATTTTATTAAGGATTTTGGCCCGAGTTGATAAGAATGTATACTGAAATAATCTTTAAAGAGTGAGCGGGGAGGTTTTATACAAAATTTTCTCTAGAGTTCTAAATCCCGTTTTATTGATACTTCTTGGTGAAAAAGAAATCATATTGTATGTCGAGACGATCTCATCGATCAACAATCAAATTTTGTCCTTGTTTGTTTATTGCATTGCATATGTATTGCATTTAAATGTAATACAATTTGCACCAAAACACAAAAGTATTACATTCAAATATCAATAAAACATAATTTAAATTCAATACAATCATTATTTATTATTTTATTTTTTCTATTATTTTCATTAATAACATCATATATTCTCTTTCTCTCTTCTTTTTTTCTCTTTACTTTTACCTATCACATCACATATTCATTATTTAAATATAATTTAAATACTTTTCATCTAAACACACATTATATTCAGATACAATGTAAATACTTTTCTTCCAAACGTAAATTGTATTCAATGTATTGTATTTAAAAAATATATATATATAACTATTTATGCTAGTTTAGTACCTCAATATTTTGGCAAGCTCCAACATCAGTTTTAGCCAATCCTCTTGGCAAAGCTCCAACATTGTAGCTACTTATGCTACTCTAGTACTTCAATATTTGGACTTTAAAAATTGGGTTTAGCCCACATATTGATGTCTATTACAAAAACGCAAGCTAATCACTCATCTCATTTTTTACTCTGCCATCTTTGATCCAACGCAATTGACATCAATATTGTCAGCATTTTATTTATCAATTTGATAATATTACTATCACAATATGTGAATATTCTAGTCTAAAGTCATGTCTACCAAATAATAGATAAAAATGAAATTCGGTGAACAAATATAGTAATTTATGTTCAACAATAATTACCCAAATAACTAGTAGTGCTCATATGGATACGTTTAGTTTGCACTTTGTAATTTATGGTTTTGAATCTTTTAAACTTAAAAAAACATATATGTAGTATATTTGTTCAAATCGTCGTATTTAAGGCGGTTAAATCATGGATTTAGATGTTTAAACTAGGTACGTGTTTGGTTTTGTTTTCAAAACAGATTTCACGATTTTCTAGGAAATCGATTTTAAAATCGGTGTGAAATTGTGTTTGGTTTGTATTGTTTTTGAAAACAGATTTCAAAACGAATCCAAAATTTCCTTTGTTCCCAACGTAAAATTGAAAATGACTTTTAGTCATTTTCTCTGATTTCATTTTTCCCATTTCTCCCATTTCTCTGATTTAATTATTATGGTTAATTAAGATTTAATTGATATAGTAATTACTTAAATATTATGGTTATTAATTTTTAATTCATTTTTCAATTAAAAAATTTTATTAATTTTTAATTTTTGGTATTCATAATAAATTTTTTTTTAAATCAAACATAAATATGTTTTTATAGAATACTTATAAAATGACTGGTTTTTAAAAATATAACCAAACACAGTTTCACTTTTTTGTTTTTCAAAACATACACTCAGAAAATAAAACCAAACACAATTTCAGAAACGTTCTCAGAATTGTTTTCAAAACAATCTCAAATTCAGAGAATTTGAAAACATAACAGATTTCAAAAACAATACCAAACGCTACCTAGATTTTCCAGTCCCTTTTTTTTTTTTTTCCTGTATCGAAAAACGAGTTTAGTGGGCAGGCTTACAAGTTGCAAAGCCCCTTTTACGTTTCTAAAATTCTAACAGCATTATTTTATTCTAAGATCTCTTGTGTCCGTCCCTCACGTAAACATAGAGTAGTATGATTATCCCATACGACACCATCCTTGCTTGTTCAAAGATATTAAATCGTCACCTCATTTGTCAACATCACCATGTTTTATTTGGACCCTTCAAACAGTTTGACTATGTTTGGAAATATTTATCCCACAGTTTGACTTGAATATATTATTCTCTCACTATCGTTTGGCGAATATATTTATATATCGGGTATGACCAACGCGGGTACACACATGTTATAAAATACAGTTTACTATGTGACAAATAAATTTCAGCCATCTACTTTGTTTATTTATGTGCCACAAGAGACTGATTGATAACATGTAGCCGACATGTGATGAACCTACCAAAAGATATTGTTGGGTTGAATTTTGTGGCTTTACATCTTTCACATTGCTGAAGAAATGAATACTATTAGAAAAAAAAAAAAAAGGGTTGAGACGATCAATCATAATATACTCTATTAAAACGTGATTATAGAAATCCTTAGACGTCGATAAATATTTGTAATCGGACGTGACTATTTTTATTGGTTACGAAACACATTGTCTCAATTTTATTAAAAACGCCTTATTAATGGTAGTCTAAAAAAACCTCGATGCTCAAAATTTAAGAACACTCATCTATTAAATCACTTGAGAACAACTATAATGCTTAATAGACTATCATCTTGGTGGTCACTTTTCTTTTGCTAGTGAAATGGACACATCAAATAAGGCTAATGTGGTCAAAAGCTTCATTCATTGTTGTCTACTAATAAGGGAACTGATAATCATCACACGAGAAGAAATAGATTTATAAGGAGAGCTATAAAATCTAACTAATTTTTTTTAAGTGAATTAAGAAACATAGCATTTGAAATTAAGTTTAAACTTTTAGAAGAGTGATAAAGAACTAAAGGTTTTTATTTATTTATCTTATACGTTTGTTTTTTTAGAGAATATTTTGTATAGTTTTGAAATCTATAATTCTCGTTTATTATAAAAAAAAATCGAATCAGTTAAGACCACTAATTGTATCTCCTTTCTTTCCACCCACTGATTTAGCCTCCACACTGGGATAAATGGGATAAACAAAAGTTAGGTGAACCTAGTTTACACGTTTTTTTGTTTTTTGTTTTTTGTTTTATTTTTCTAGAACAACCTAATGGGAATAGGAGACAGAACATAGACAAAGAAAATGGCGTTTTTAACTCGCAGTCTTCTTTTTTTCATAGTCTCAAAGATCATGCAGGATTTCCCACACGTGAGTTGGAATAGATTCTTTTGGACCAAAATGGCACATCATTTTTTGTTTTTTTGGTTTTTCCAAATCTGAGTGCAACACAAAAGAGACAAAAACAATTGGTCTACTTTTTGTGCCCATTAGTTGAACTGGAAATCTGACGGCTCACCAGAAACCAAAAATTGACAAAGATATAAGGTTGTTGAATTTTGACCAAATTGTAATCATATTACACGTTATAAGGCCTCGATAGAACATCCCGGACAATATCTTAGACACATGCATGATTCATTTTGCTGTTTTTTCTTTTGTTTTTTTTTTATTTTGTTGTTTGTTTTTACAAAAGTTGTCCACAGAATCTAGCAGGGTTCTTTTTTTTTTTTTTTTTTTTGGGATAAGTTACAGGATCTAGCAGGTTTCAAACATGTATCATCGAGAGAAGCGTGCAAGGAATTCGGTGTTGCTTCCTTTTGACCTCATTACAAAAAAAAAAAAAAAAAAAAAAAGCTATAGTAATTACTTTATGTAAATTTTAAGGAGGTCTATTTTAGATTTTGATTTTCGAAAGCATGAGCTCAATTTAATTAGCCTTATGTTGTCCGTTCCCATTAGCTGAGGACGAACTTTGTCCCTTGGGGTTGTTTTTCTTTTCTTTTCTTTTTTTTTTTTTTTTTGCAATTATTAACATTTTGTATTATCTGTTTTTTTTTTTTTTAATTTAGTTGGTTAATTAGTGGCAGAAAGGGCATTGCTTTAGGATAACAACTTATTTAGGATGATTTAGCGGTATCTAATATTTGTTGTTTTTCTTCTCCATTAAGAAAATGACCCACTTAGATGCTAAAAATTAATTATTTAATGATGAAATGATAACCTACACAAAAGTTCAAAGAATATGGACTGCTCTTTATGATTATTTGTATATCTCCTAGGTCAAGAATTGATCGATAGCCTCGTAAAACAATAGAGTATTAATTGTATAAATGGAAGCGTTATGAACTGAATAAATACACAACATATATATATGCTCATTGTTTATATGCTCATTTTTTTAACTTATGAATAGGAGATTCAAACTCTATATCTTAAAATAAAATCAAGTGTGGTATTACTACATTCACAATCATGCCAATTTAATAATTAAAGTACTTAATTATGTTTTAATTGAATATAATTATTTTTAAAAAAATTTAATTATCATTGAAATACGTATGATATGTAAATTTTTTTAATTTATATATATGCAAATATTTAAAGGTATTGTAAGCAATACCTTTTGTCTTTGTATATATTTTAATAAAAAAAATTATCAAGTGCCATTTTGTCGGGGCTGTCCTGATTCCTTTCCATTGAACATCTTGAATTTTTTTTTTTTTGGGGAATGTCGTATATATTGACAACTTAATAAAAATATATACAAACGATTATACAATTTGAGCATGCTTGGATTGCAGTTTCGTTTGGTTGTTAATTTATTGGGTTACTTGATCAAGAACCAGTGCAAATTAATAGATGATAATATATATATATTTATATATTTGTTACTTCCAAGTATGCAGATCCATGTTTATGTTATTAAATAATATAGACTTTTTATGCATTGGTATATTTTAAACTTATTATAAAGTTGTAATTTATACCACAAATATTTAATTTTGATAATTTACATTTTAAAGTTACAAATCTATAACAATTTATACCTCATCGGTAGATAATATTGCTTTTTTTAATAAAATTTGACATTTCACTTTTCATATAAGTTGTTAATTAAGAGTATAAAGTTTTCTTTTTAATCAATTTTTATCCAAATTTATATTTATAACAAAGTTACTTAAAACTTTTTTGTTT
The DNA here is from genome assembly GCA_035233585.1 of Antiaris toxicaria. Lineage (NCBI taxonomy): Eukaryota > Viridiplantae > Streptophyta > Magnoliopsida > Rosales > Moraceae > Antiaris > Antiaris toxicaria. The sequence goes on from CP141155.1 coordinate 10,515,911, forward strand.
TGTTAAAACTAAATTAAAGATCTTACCCTTAATAAATTTGGGTTAACATACAAAAATGATTATTCATGTTAAGAATTAGCATCTTTGTACAAATCACATGTAAATTTCCTTTAAAAAATTAATATTATTATCAATGAGATATAAATTGCTATACATTTATAAGTTCAAAATGTAAAATATTAAAATTAAAAGTTTAGAATGTAAATTATAATTTTGTGATAAATTTAGGATGTATTAATGAAAAAAAGCTAAAAATATAATATGTTGTCATGTTTGAACGTAAAACATTTCTATAAAGAAAACGTGTCACGCATGTCAAATTTCTGTTGAGCCTCTGATTACTTTTTTTTTTTTTGGCTGAAAGGAGCCTCTAATTGCTTGACTTTAAATTCTCCACATTTGGGAGATTCATGAATTCACTTTGCTTATAATTAAAGCTTCCGAACGTTAAATTGGACCTGCAAAGAAAATTTGATCATTAACTAAAATGACCTATTTTATTTCAAGAAATTTATAATTTTTGATAAATTTATGCAACTGAAATGATTCAAGGCAAAGAAAATAACTCCAACAATTTGTTCAGCGATTAGTGTTGAGAATGTTTGATAGTCTATATATGGTGTCTTTCTTATAAGCCTACAGTAACTTTTATAACTTTTAAAATGATAAATATATCCTTCAAATACATAAAAATGATAAAATTCTTCTCCCATGTACCATAAAAGTTCTCAATGTGAAAATTAATGCCATTATTAATCGTAACGTTTGGTTTTCACTGAACAATTATTATACTAATTTATAGGGGCAGAATTTGTGAAAAGACTGCAGCATTTTTGCATAGGACTATAAGCAAGCATTTGATAAAAGTTTTATATTTTAATCATATTTAAATATAATGTAATTTTAAATCAAATATAAAGTTTTATATTTAAATACAATCTTTTTTAATAATAATATGAAAACAATTAATATTTAAAAGTTTTTTAAAATAATCATATCAATTTTTCAACTCGATTATTTATTTTTATTTTTATCAATCACATCAACTTTTCAACTCTAAAATACTTTTAATCCAAACATATATTTCATTTAAATACAAAATAAATATTTTTGAACCAAATTCAACGTAAATTTTCTGTTTAATTCACCAAAAATATTTCTGCTCGACTACCGATAAAAAAAAAAGGAAAGAAAAGGAAAAAAAAGGTTGGGGTGTGGGAGCACCCGGTTGAAAACAATAACATGCATACGTCTATTTGTTATACGTAAGCAAGTACATATATAAATCCATACGTGCACAATAATTATTTTTAGTATAGTCAAATTCCATTATTTAATCACTGCTAACAAGGGGATAACTACAAATGGAAGATTTGCATTATATTGTTGTCACAAAAACTTTGGTTTGGTAAGCCAGATTGGCCTGGTGTATTTAGGGTTTGTTTAGATGATAACTTCGAGGTGAAAATATATTTTAAATTTAAAATAAGTTGAATGGAGAAAGAAATTTTGTGCTTGATACTTGAGTTTGAGTTAAAAAATTTTATCTTGATCTAAAAGTGTTTAAATGATAAAAATTATATTTTAATTTACATTAAAAATTATGCTTCCTTTTACTTTTTTATATAATTAGTACAATTTTTTTTATATAAAAGAAGATTTGTAAATAGTATTTTTAAATTTAACATACAGCAAACTAACAAACTAAACATAGGATCGAGTTCAAATTTAATTTTTTAAATTCAAATCGTGATTTAAATGTACCCGCAACTTCCTTTTGGATTAAGTATCTACTTTTGAAAAATAGAAAATTTTTACTTTTAAAATGAAAAAATTTACTATCTAAAAATAAAAATTCACTTAAATAGGTAAAAAAAAATTATATTTCTCGAAAGAAACTCTTTTTTGATGTCTAAAAGTAAAAATTTTTTTATATTTAAATATGAAAATTTAGATGAGTTTTATTTTTTAAAAGTGCAAAAATTTTTATTTTTTAAAAATGATTGTGTCAAATGATCAAAACATTTGAAATTCACTATACTATTGGGACGTTTGATAAACGTATTACGTTCGTATTATATTTGAATACAATTTTAGGAATGCATTTTATATTTGAATGAAAAGTATTTGATTTGTATTTAAATGAAATATATATTTGGATGAAAAGTATTTGATTTGTATTTGAATGAAATGTGTGTTTGGATGAAAAGTATTTGAAATGCATTTTAAAACTAAAAAGTTGATGTGATTGATAAAAATAAAAAAAAATTAAAGAAAGAAAGAGTATAATATAAGTTAAAAAATTAAAAAACTAATAAATAATTATTTTTAAAACATAATAAAAAAAGAGTAATTATTTTCATAATACTATTAAAAAATATTATATATATGTAAAATTTTTATATTTAAATAAAAATTATATTATATTTAAATATACTACCAATATATATACCCTAATAATATATATATATAAAAAGCAAGACTGTTTCATTGATTTGACTCCCTTAATTTATTTTGGAAGTAGAAGTTTCTTTTCGTCCAGTCAGAGCCCCTGAATTTGAAAATCCCTTTGTCTAATTTTTTCTCCTTTTTCCACTGATCATATGTTTAACAAGGGGAAATGACGCTGACGTCGGATTAGTTTTTGTCAATGTAGTAGTAGGCACTGATAACAACACCCAAACTAGCTGATTAAGCTGTCTCACCCACACAAATCTGCCAATAGCAAGATGACAAATTGAGTCGTTCATCTTGACTATCAATTTTTCTTTCCCTGACATTTCTGCTTAGCAATATATGTCAAGAGATCAAGTCCGACGGATCTACTCACCACCAGCGGCGCGCTGACATAACGATTGTTGATGTATTTTTTTCAGGTCTTTCTTTATCTTAACATTAGAATTTAAATTCTCCTCTTTGTACTTTGAGGTCTAGTATTAAAAGTGACATATATTCTATAAGAAATATAGATACACGATAGACCGAATAATTCCATAAGTTTCTAAATAAACAATAAATAGGAGATGTGAGAACATAATCGATATCTTTTCTTTTTTTTTTTTTTGTTCAAAAAAAAATGAAAAAGATTATGTTCATCACCAACTAGATTGAATTTTATGGAAACTTTAGAAATTAGATTAAGAGTATTCTGCCCAAATCACCCGAATTACATTAGAAAAATCCTTTTCATTAGTAGAAGTTAGATACATTTTTATTTCACGAGTTTGGTCCACCATCAAATAATGTTGAGTATATTTGTCGAATTAATTAAATGGACATGAACGTTTAGCAGTGATGAGACTGTTTAACTTTGCCGTGAAGCCAAATCAAAATTAACAAAACCGGCGCGCCATTGCATGAACTGTCCGTTTGGCTTTGACCTAACAATGTTTAGTATTCATTATTTGTAGTTTTGCACTTAGCTAAAGATGAGAATTCTCCACAAAAAAAAAAAAAATGTAATACATACATACATATATATATATATACACGTATATATACAGCACACTCCGATAGATCATCCTCCTTGTAACCTATAGAAGCACTCAAAGTAACAACTGATGTTACGTAGGTTTAAAGTGAGAAATGTTGGGTGATATTGGACATTCTCAACTTCAAAAAACTAATTTAAAAGAGGAGACGATCTCTCACACTTTCACAACTAATTTAGGATTACTTCAATAAAAAAGTGCTATACTTAATAAATATTAGATTACACTTTCAGGAAAGGATTGGAGACAAAGCACATACATATAATTATAGCCTTTATGTAAATATTTTTTTTTTGTTTGTTTCCATTCAACAATAAAGAATAGAAAGGGAAAGAAAAGATAATTAAAGAAAGAACCACTCTTGATATAAGACATCCATTAAATTTCTTTGCTTTTGACTAGATGCCACCATCAAAGGATTTAGAATATACATCTTTATATGACTTCCTGTCATTTCCCTAGTGTATATTTTCGTGCACTTTGTTAGCGACTTTTTATTTGATTTTTATTAGGGTATTATTAGATACCTCTTGTCTTATAGATTATCTGGATGTTATATGGGTGTAATTTTAATAACTACTCTAATATTTATTTATAGATGGTTATTACTGTTTTAGTCATATGATTTTAATCGGATGATTATAACAAATTATGTCATTGACCTAATAATTCAATAACAATTAGTGAATATAGAACTTAGAGAACTCATTAACTACTATTTTGGATGGACAATTTGTTATTAACTTGTTGACATGACTTTTTTAAGTTTTTTTAAATAAATTATATATTAAAAATCCATTTTTAGTTTTGAATTCTTATTTATGATTTCATTTGTATTTTTGATTCTGTTTATTTCTAATTTTTTAGTAATCGTTGTTTTATTTATTTTTTAATTATTTTCTTTCAAAAATGTCTTATGTCCAATAATTTTACATCCACGTCAGTCATAGATTTTTTTTTTGGGGGGGGGCTGAATCTACTCTTTCTTTTTTTTAAGGTTTTTTTTTTTTTTTTTGGATTCTTTTTTTTTCCCCATAACATATAAGTTATACTCACGTCCAAGTCACCATGCATTTTCTAAACAACAAATTAAATGGCGCCCAAGGAATTTACTAGATGAGAGGCACTTCTATTATAGACTCAGAGGGCACTTTAATATAAAAAACTATTACTTGTGTGGCTGAAAGTTTTTGTCTTCAGCTGATAAAATTGTTTAGTGAATTTCTTAGCACCAATTATGTTATTCTATGCATCCAACTAAAGTGCCTTCTTCTTCGTATTCTCTTTATTGTATTTTTCATGTTCTCATTTTTATATATCAATAAATTTTAATGGACATATATTCGGAATAGATAAAGTTTCAAAAGGACCAAAACTCTTTGAGCAATATTTGGAAAATTTTCACTTTTGAAAAATAAAAAATTATTTAGATTTCTACCTACAAATGAAAAGTTTTTTGGATTGATAAAAAAATTTCTATTTTCTAAAGAGAAACTCTTATTCTATTTTTTAAAACTGAAAACTTTTTAATGTTTAAATATGAAAAATTAGCGAAAGTTCATTTTTTAAAATTGAAAAAATTTTTATTTTCCAAAAATTAAATTATTTGTCACACAAAGCATACATTAATGTCATAAGAAATTAAAAGGGAAAAAACAAGTCAAAAGTATTATGAAATAATTAAGAAAGTAATATTTAGTGAAAGTTACAACTTCTTTAATCCTTGTTGAATAATTATGGATTGTTTGGTATAAGTCCCAAATTTCAACTATTTTCTTATTTACAAACACTCGTAAAAGAATGTAGTGTTCTGATATCATTATGGTAATGAAAATCTAATATATAATTGAAAATCTAATGTATAATTCAAGTAGTACCTAGTCAGATTTCTAAAAGTATAAATAGTAACAGACAAATATTAGCATTGCAAAACAAACAAATTAAAGAAAAATATTCCTTGCGTCATCACAATTTTCAAGTCTACCCATGAACGTTTCATAGTTATGTAATGGTAAATCATTTAAGGGTAATGTATCTTTCTGCAAAATAGATTGTAATGTTTTGTATTAGAGACTTAACATTTATACCAATATATAAAAACCGTTATTTAAAAAAAAAAAAAAAACAATTACCGTAATTCTTACTGAAGATACCATCTTCTAGCTTTTCCCCCAGTCCTGATCCTCTCATCCTCAATCAAGAATGCAGATACCATAGTAATAAACTAATTTTTGAAAATATAAAATAAATACATAATCAAATGAACAAAATGATCAATATGAAAAATTGGTAACAAGGCACATCTGATTGTATAAACTATTATACACAGCAAAAATATTAATTACTTCAGTTTCTAATTAACTTCTAGGACTAAGATATCAAAAGTCCGAATGTAAAAGGTGATGATTGTGAGACTACCCTAACAGTAGCCTACATATAAAGAGTGGAACAAAGTAACTGAGATCATGAAAGAAAAAAAAATCACGAGGAAGCAAAAAAAAAAAAAAAAAAAAAGGAAGAAAAAAAAAGCGAAAGAAGAAGAGGAGGATGAAATTGAAATCGGAAGAGAAAAGAAAAATAAAAGTGACAAACAAGTGTTAAAAAAAAAATGGGAAAAAAAATCCCAACACTTGTATAACAGTTTAGTGTTATAGGTATAGCACTGCTTATAGTGGAGAAGAATGGACGGATTTTGGCAATATGGACGGAGTGATGGCATTTGCCATATTTTTTTGTTCACGGAGTTGACCATTCCTTCAGGGAATATATTCCCTGCCGATTGTGTCTGCAGCCAACATAAAGGATCTTTTTTTTTTTTTTTCACTTCAATGGTGCATTCACTGCACGTTACTATAGCAAATTGTCAGCATGTTTTTATAGTCAAAATAAATGGGATACAAGTTACGTTTTTTTTTTTTACCTTGTTATAAATATATAATAAATTAATATATTATCTATTATATACTATTTATTACACTTTATAATTTATATATTTATTTTTTTAATCAATTTTTTCAATCACATCACTCATTATATTTTACTCTTTTTTCCACATAACTTTTACTAATCACATCATAAAATAATTATTTTAATATAATTCACATCCTTTACATCCAAACACACATTACATTTCAAATGTAATAATCACATCATAATATAATTCAAATGTAATGCAAATACTTTTCCTCCAAACACAAATTACATTTCAAGCATTGCATTCAAATGAAACGGAAACGCAATGCGTTTACCAAACAGATGTTTAGTTTAGTTTGATAGGACTTACTTTTATTATTTTTTAGTTTCAGTATAACTTGTAATATAAGTTATTTCTATTTTAATAATCTTCAGTATAAATCAAATTAAACTAAATTGGAATAAAATGTTTGATCTAACTTAATTTTTAAGTTAGATTAGTAAATTAAACGCATACTAGATAAAGTAATTGAAAAAAAAAAAGTGGTCATCACCAAGGTTTAACATGAATGCTAGATCTTAAGTTTTGATTTATTATACATTATTCTTTTCCAAGTTACAAATATAAAAGGTAAAGGAGGAAGTTCAATCTAAAAGAGATCTATATATTGGCATTATAGTAGTACTATAGCTATGCACATTAGATGAGCAATAGGACTACTGCCATCCTAATCCCTTACTAATTTGATTAATTAAAGTGGCCTTTGCCTACAACGGCCAAAACTGCCAGTTCAGTTACTATAAGTGATATTGGATCTTTTGTTTATTGCTTTAAAAAAATATACTCTATCAATACTATTAGATATTTTTCTAATATCGTTAAGTTATTATTTTTTTATTAATATAAAAGTCTAATATAATATGATGGTTTAGAATTGTTCTTTAATAACAAGGTTTTTTTTTTTTTTTTTTTCATGTCTTACTGATTGGACAAACTAGTCTTAAATTAGATTTTTATCAAATTTTATTATAAGTTGTCATACTTTATTTTTTATTTTTTAAAATAATACATTTATGATGTAATATAACATTGAGAATTTTATTTTACTGATAGGGTTTTGTTTTTATCAAACACTATCACGATATTCTCTTGGAAAAAAATCGTGCAAAGAAAAGAATTTAAGTGCTGAAACTTTTTCGATTTTATTTTTGATATTTATGATAAAATAGTGAAAGAGTTTCAAATAGAACTTTCTGGATTCAAATCCGTCACCCAAGCATGGACCCTTTAAGACTCTACCTCAAATGGAAATAGAAGCTGCAGGTAGAGCTAAACTCCACTCTCATAGAGCCTAGCATGATCTTATATATTTCATGAAAGTTGTTGTGAAATACCTAAAAGACTTTTGTTTTGTTACAAGTCATAATCACAAGTGTTTATGTATCGTCATTATCACAACATGTCACTATCATTATCATTATAATTACATTATTTACTAGAGAAAATTACATTCACGTCTCTTTTATTCAGTTCAATATTGTGACGTAACTTTGAAAGTTGTTGGCATATGCACGCACACACACACACAGATATATATATAGATATATATATGTTATCTTTGAACATTTATATTTACAGTTTCCCTATTATTGCTACTTAATTATTATCTGCATGATTAGTTTTCAGTAATGCTACAAATTAAAGAAGAAGTATTTTTTTTCACATAAATATCAAGTAAGAAAGCTAACATGAGTAATTTGTATTATTTGACTGTGTTATTTTTTTTAGGTATATAACAAAGTCAGAATATCACGAAATAAGTAATAACGAAGGAAATAATAATAAATTAAGGAAGAAAGAACAATGCGAAGAATTGCTCGTTTTAGTTAGATATATTAATAATATTTACTTCGTTATTAAAAAAACAAAAAGAATACAAAATACAAAAGTCAAGAAACTTGATGTCGGATGCATGCCTGTTTAATGCTTTGTGATTTGCTATAGTAATGTGCTAGATCTCTGTTTGTCATTTAATTAGTATTATTATCCATTTAAAATGAAACTGTATTCTCTGATTTAATTTTATTTTGAATTATTATTGGCTATTTAAATTTATTGATACTATATTCTCTTGTTTTATTTTACTTTATTTTTCTTATTTTATTCATGGAAAACAAATTTTTTATTTTGCATGACATAAGAATGCCTTTGAATTGTAAAATAAACAAATTCCAATGGTTGATTTTTCTTGTCATTTCATTATAAGGCGGCCTTCTGGTTTTGACCATAATATAAGTAAATAAATAAAAGATATTGATGAGGTCCGTTTTGTGAGACAAAGGGTTTAATTTGCTCTCCATATTCTAATTTTTGCCTATAGACCATTACCACTTCATGAGTTTTATTTTCCTTTTTTTTTTTTAAAGAAAAATAAATATTATTTTTCTCCCATTGGAAGGTGAAACGTTTATGAAGGGTGTGACACATTATTCATATGAAATTAAGTAGCCGTGGACATATAGGTTTAATTATACAACATTTAAAAGGGTAGATATATGCATATGGTTATTGGCAGACAATTAATGTGGATAATTAATTAGACTATTAAATTAGATAGTAGTTAGATGGTTACTTCGTTTTCTGTCCTGAAGTTCTATGAATACCATGTAGATATAACAAATATATATCAGATGGTAGATCCATCATTATATTTATATGCATATATGTATGTGTATATATATGTATGTGTGTGTGTCGGTGTGTTTCAGATCCATTAATTCTTGATCTTACATTTTTCCCTTAGGTAAAATAACATCATACTTAGCAGTCATATGCAGATTATCTTTGGAAAATGCCAATTGTACTAAAGGTCGCTTACAAATTCATTCAACTTTACTATTTCATTACGTAATTAATTAAATACTTGTTTTAAGTTAGGGCAATCACCATCATGATAAATGTGATAAGCATGGTTTTTGTTTTTTTGTTTTTGTTTTTGTTGTTTAAGTTAAACATTTGGAAAAATAAATGAATGTTCTTGACTCTATGTTTCAGGCCATATGAAAATAGGAATTCAGTGAGAGAGAGTTACTATGAATGGCAAACTAACAGAAGAAAATTTATATAAATTGAAAATTAGCAATTAAAAATAATAATTTGCATGGAAATTCAGCACAAATCTAGCATGGTGATAACAATGAAGGACCCATTTAGGGAAGTTTTGAAGACTTTTTTTTTTTTTTTTGAGTTGGATAAAAGTAAGTTTTGAAAAATGTATTTGGGAGAAAAAAAATTGTTTGAAGTGAAAAAGTGTAAAATCTTAAAAATTCATTTAGAAAAAAAATATTAATATGAATCTTATTTTGTTTTTCTCGAAATTTTATAAAATTAAAAGAAATCATCTCATTTGGACTTGTATATTTAAAATTATAAATTTTTAAAATTTAAAGTTCACTGTAAAATTTAATAGATATAAATAGTAAAAAGTGGTGGTGAGATAGATAAAAGTACGAAAAAATGAAAATTTTGGTCTTTAAAATCCCCACTTTTTTATATTTCTTAATATTATTTAAATTGGGTTAACTTGTGATGCAAGGAACAAAACCAAACTAAAATTTTACGTGCAGTTGTAATACTTTTTCATCAAAATATATGAACAAATTCACACAAAAATTAAATTCTCTCTCTAAGAGAATCTAAGGAAAAATTAGTCTTTATGATGTAGGTTAACAAAAAAAAAATACTACCACATAAAATATGGTGACAAATAAAAAGTGAACAACTTAATTGGCATAATTTTTCTCCAGAAAAAAAAAAAGTTATCGCCAAGTTTATTATATAACTTAATTAGCACAGTTCTTGTTGGTAGTCCGCCACTCTAACTACTAATTTTTTCCACAGTTTCCATTCTTGTTATAAAAATGAAAAAAAAAAAAAAAAAAGCTCAAACCAAATTAAAGAAGTTGTTGACAGCTTTTGGTGGAAGTTTCTTCAATCTGGCTTTGTGTATGAAAGTCACAAATATGCATATACATGCGTGTGTGTGTGTGTGTATATATGTGTGTGTGTGTATATATATATATATATATGAACAACTTTTTCTCCATTGAATTCCAAAACCGTGCGTGGGCCTTTTTTGGAATTTTCCAAGATATTCCCTTTTTTTTTTTGTTTGTTTCTCGGCACTTTCTTTCCAATGGATCCAATGACACAGCTTACCAGCCAACAAAACCAGCCACATTTTTTATTTTATTCTTTTTTGCCCCTCTAAATTTCTTAATTCTGGATTTTGCTCGTACGAATCCAATGGCCTGGAGCCGTCTAATCCCACGTTTAATTGAAGTGTTTGAATTCTCATTTATCGTCTCTCTCTCTCTCTCTCTCTCTCTCTACATATATATATATATTTATATGCATCTTGAATTTTTATCATTTGAATTAAATTTTTAGTAAAGTAAGAAAAAAGGCCTTTTATTTTTTGGGCATGGATGCCCTTGAATTTATTGTGTTTGGAAATAAATTCTTAAACAAAAAATTTTTTTATTTCAAAATCCTTTGTATCAATTGTCTTTTTTTATTACGTTTATTAGATTGTAGGTAGTTGTAAACATATGATTTGCATGATTTTTTTTTTTAATGATTCTTGTTCATTATTCATTGTCTATGTATGATGCACATGTTGATTTTTATTAAAAAAATTTTGACAGAGTTATCATAAGGACCACTAATACGATAGAGTTGAAGGATGCATTTGGGTGTTTCCAAAACATTTTTTTCTTAACACTTCGTTATTTTTTATTATTTATATCTTCAAAATACTACACTAAATTTCAAATTTTAAAAGTCCATAACTTTGTATATACAACTCTAAATGAGATGATTTTTTTAAATTGCATAGAATTTTGAGAGAAATAAAATAATATTCATATTAATATTTTTTTTTAAATTCCTTTTTAAATTTTAAAATTTTCATTTCAAACCGTTTTTTTTCCCTAAATATATTTTTTAAAATAACTTTTTTTCAACAAAAAAAAAATCTCTAAACATCTCCCCCAAACTCCTCCGAAGTTTAATGGAGTATATTATCAAGATTTCTAATTCAATGACTGATTATTGAAACGTGTTAATTCATGAGGTAATAGTGCAAAAAAAGCTAAGAAAAGATAATCTTAGTTTAGTTGTAATTCCATATCTGATTTTATTATAAAATATAGAATTTGAATCTTTTCATTCTCAAAATATTACAAAGATAATAATAAAAACTCTCTTATCATTTGTTTAGTTTCCATTTGGTTTCCCATTAAATTGTATTTTTCCATGAAAATTATCTATCATTTGTTTAGTTTATTTCATTATAGGTATAGAGTTCAAATCTCTCTACCCTCAAAATATAAAAAGTTAATAAAAACTCTCTTATCATTTTTGTTTAGTTTGCCATTTGATTTCCAATTAAACTGTACTTTTGTATTTTAATTTTTTTTTAAAAATCAACAAAAATTATCCTTAATTTTTGAAAAATTAACCAATTCTACTTTAAAAATTCTAAATTCAATCAAGAAAACCTAAAGTTATGAAATTAAATACTTTTTTTTAAAATTCCTCCCCCTTTATTTATTGTACCTAATGATAATTTGATATCCAAACCCAGTAAAAAAAAAAGATTTCAAATCCTCAAATAAAAAAAAATTACAGAATTTACCACTCCTACTAATAAATTTTTTACATCTATATCTCTAATTACATAGAACAATTCAGAAAATTTACAAAAAAAAAAAAAAGAACAATTATTAAATAAATATCCGTTGACAAATCGTCATTTTCTGGAATCCAATATCAACGTGAAGGACATTTACTAAAAAAAAAAAAAAAGAAATGGGTGAAGGACATAGACTCTGTTTCCCACCCCCGAACAGTCAAAACGCCAAGCCGGTTCGACCGAACGGGTCAACATGGGCGGCTCGACCGGCCCTTGTTCTTCCCAATCATCCTTCTTCCAGCCCAATGGTATTAGTTGAGATTTAAGAACCAAACCAAAGAGGTCGACACTGTTAAGCAACGTTTTTTTATTTTACTATTTTCCTTCTCATTCTCTCTCTCTCTCTTTCTCTTTTTTTAACCGACTTTTGTTTGCTTTTTTTTCAAATTAAATAAAAAAAAAGAGAAGGAAAAGAAAAGTTGAGTTCCATTTGGTGAGAGAGAAACTAAAACCAAATATTTGTTCAACTTTGTCATGTTTTGAACATTCCTATTCGTTCTTTAATTCTTTCTCTGTCTTTTTTTTTCCATTTTTGTTCTTCATAAAATAAATAAAAAAAAGTTCATCAGTTGAGCAAACAAGGAAAAAAACCTTTTGCAGAATTAATAAGAAGAAAGAAGAAAAAGTGGAGGAAGAAGAAGAAGAAGAAGATCATATTATACCATTACCATGTCTAATGAGAAAACCAGTAGTTCCTTATTAATGGTGGTCCTGTTTTGCTTCTTCTTCTTCTTCTCTGTCCTATTTACAGGTAAAGAACCAAAACTCATTAACCAAAAACATTAAAAAAAAAAAAAAAGTTTTCTTGTTTAATATCTCTGTTTTCCACCCACCAAACCCACTCCCCCCTTCTAGTTCAAAGTTCAGACCTTTGAGAAAACGTTACTGGGTTTTATTTCGGTTCTACGTGTTTTTTTTTTTTTAAATCCCTTTTGGCATTTCCAAAAACCCAGATGTTCCGAATAGCTAGTTTTGTTATTAGAACATGTTTTGTGTGTGTGTGTGTGTGTGTTTTTCGAGGTTGATTCTGTAGACCAGAAAACTGAAAATTTTCTCGCTCTAACTCTTTCTCTCTATTGTTTTAGGTACTGTTTCAGCCGGTGATTCTATAGAAACAGACAGAGAAGTTCTTATAGAACTAAAAGAGTTTCTGCAGAAGAACAACCAGGTGAATCAGGGGAGATATTCAGATTGGAATTTGCAGACGTCAAATCCATGTCAATGGCACGGAATTAATTGCAGTGAAAACAACAGAGTTACAGGGATTTCTCTGTCTGATAACTCCATTACTGGACCTATTTTCACCAACTTCTCTTCCCTCACTACTCTGACTCACCTCGACCTGTCGAAGAACACGCTAGGCGGAGAGATTCCCAGCGATTTGCGCTTGTGCCGGAGCCTCAAACACCTCAATCTGTCACACAATATCATTGAAGGTGAGCTTAACTTAACTGGGTTGGACAAGTTGGAGGTGCTTGATTTGTCTCTCAACAGGTTTAGGGGAGAAATTCAGTCGAGCTTTCCGTCGATTTGCGGCAATCTAGTCGTCGCGAATTTGTCATCGAACAACTTCACCGGCGGCATTGACGAGTCCTTTGATGGGTGCTTGAATTTGAAGCACTTGGATTTGAGCTCAAACAAATTTAGTGGAAGACTTTGGCAGGGGTTTACGCGGCTCGTCGAGTTTTCCGTGTCTGAAAACAATCTCACCGGCAACCTTTCCAGCTCCGTTTTCGCGCCGAATTGCAGCTTGCAGATTCTAGACCTTTCGACTAATGAGCTCGCGGGTAGCATCCCTAGAGAAATCTCGAATTGCCGGAGTTTGATCATTTTGTATCTGTCGGGAAACAGCTTCACGGGACAAATCCCGTCCGAGATCGGAAACATTTCAAGCCTGGAAGCTTTGTTCTTGGGTGACAACAATTTGTCTAGGCACATTCCAGAATCCCTTCTGGGCTTGAACCGATTGGCCTTCTTGGACTTGAGCAAGAACGGATTCGGAGACGACATACAACCGATTTTCGGGAATTTTACGCAAGTCAAGTACCTACTTTTGCATTCTAACTCATACACAGGAGGGATAGAATCTTCAGGGATTCTCAAACTGCCCAATGTCTCAAGATTAGACCTTTCTTTCAACAACTTCTCGGGTCCTTTACCGGTCGAGATCTCCGAAATGCCGAGCTTGGAACTCTTACTCCTTGCCCATAATCAGTTCAATGGAACAATCCCGGCGGAGTTGGGAAACTGTTCAAAACTCCAAGCATTGGACCTCTCGTTCAATAAGTTAACCGGCTCAATCCCGGCCACTCTCGGAAAACTAAATTCTCTCTTGTGGTTGATGCTTGCGAACAATTGGCTCACCGGTCAAATCCCGAAAGAGTTAGGAAACTGCAATAGCCTGTTATGGCTTAACCTTGCTAACAACAACCTCTCCGGGAACATGCCTTCCGAGCTCACCAACATCGGGAGCAACCCCGCCCCGACGTTCGAACTGAATAACCGGAAGACTGACAGGATAATTGCCGGCTCCGGGGAGTGTTTGGCAATGAGGAGGTGGATTCCTGCAGACTACCCTCCATTTAGTTTTGTGTATACTATTCTCACAAGGAAGAGTTGTAGGAGCACATGGGATAGGTTGCTCAAGGGGGTCGGGCTTTTCCCGATTTGCGTGGCGGGTTCGGCGGTGAGAACGCTTCAAATTTCTGGTTATGTTCAGCTGAGTGGGAATCAATTAACAGGTGAAGTGTCTCCTGATGTCGGGAAAATGTACAATTTCAGTGTGTTGCATTTCGGTTCCAATAAGTTCAATGGGAAACTCCCGAAAGAGATCGGAAATTTGCCGCTTGTGGTTTTCAACATTTCAAAGAACAACTTCTCCGGCGAAATTCCTACGGAGATAGGGAAACTTGATTGTCTGCAGAATCTTGATTTGTCCTACAACAACTTCTCCGGCAACTTTCCGACTAGCTTGAGCAACTTGACTGAGCTAAGCAAGTTCAATATCTCATACAATCCGCTCATCTCCGGTGCAGTTCCCGATACCAGGCAATTTGCGACTTTTGAGGAAGATTCATACCTTGGTAATCCACATTTAGATCTTCCAAATTTTTTAGGAAACTCGTCGGATTCGCCACCCAAGCCAAATGGAAATTCCAAAGGGCGCGGAAAGTTGCATCCATTATTGGTGTTCCTAGTCCTAGTTTTGTCTTCCTTAATATGTGGAGTTTTGTTATTGATAGCCTGTGCAATGCTTAAAGGCACTGTTGAGCCAGAAGGTTATCTTTTACCTGACACGAAATACCGGCATGACCTTGCCTCAAGCTCAGGTTTTTCATCGCCATGGTTGTCGGACACGATTAAGGTCATTCGCCTTGACAAGACGGCTTTCACACACGCCGACATCTTAAAAGCCACAGGCAACTTCTCGGAGAGCAGGATCATTGGCAAGGGCGGATTCGGGACAGTCTATCGGGGGGTTCTTCCAGATGGGAGAGAAGTGGCAGTGAAGAAGCTGCAGAGAGAAGGAATTGAAGGCGAAAAGGAGTTTCGATCTGAGATGAAGGTGCTAAGTGGAAATGGCTTTGGTTGGCCTCATCCAAACCTTGTCACGCTCTACGGATGGTGTCTCGACGGAATGGAGAAAATACTCATATACGAATACATGGAAGGAGGAAGCCTAGAAGACCTCATACCGGACCGGACAAGACTAACATGGAAAAGGCGATTAGACATCGCCATTGATGTGGCCAAAGCCTTGGTTTATCTTCACCATGAGTGTTACCCTGCGATAGTCCACCGCGATGTGAAGGCGAGCAATGTCCTGCTTGACAAGAGTGGCAAGGCCAGAGTCACTGACTTTGGCCTGGCAAGATTCGTCGACGTTGGTGACAGCCATGTCAGCACAATGGTGGCGGGAACCATAGGATATGTGGCGCCCGAGTATGGCCAGACATGGCAGGCCACACCGAAAGGCGACGTGTATAGTTATGGTGTGTTGGCGATGGAGTTGGCCACAGGGCGGCGGGCATTGGATGGAGGCGAGGAGTGCTTGGTGGAATGGGCTAGGCGGGTGGTGTGGAGCGGTCGGGGAGGGTTTAACCAGGCAGTGATACCGGTGTCGGTGATGGGGTCAGGTACGTTTTTGCTTGAAGGGGCAGAGGAGATGTGTGAACTGCTGCGGATCGGCATAAAGTGCACAGCAGAGTCGCCGAATGCTCGCCCTAATATGAAGGAGGTTTTGGCTATGCTTGTGAATATTGCGTCCAAAGGCCAAGGGGAATTCATTTCTAGTGGTTGTTCTCCTCCTTCATTGTGATGATGATCTGATTATTAGGACTTTTTAGGATTTTCTTTTTGTAGATCTCCAATAGAGTGTTGAAATGTTCATATTTATACATAGTTATTACATACACAATTAACGCAGTAGACTGTTGCTGCCATTCTTATTGTACACAGTCCATTCTTCATAAATAAAAGTTAAAAAAAATAATAATGAAAGTAAAAATTCACAATTCACTCAGTTTTGTTGATGAAATTTGATAAGTTTTCTTGAGGTTTTATCTTGGTCTTGTTTGAACTACTTTGCACCTTTGCTCTATCAATAACATGTAGTGCCACAGACACCAAAAGAAAAAACAAAACATACCAGAAAAAAAGAGAGAGATTTCCGTTTGTGAATGGTACAAGTGATACAAAACTTGTTTGTGATCAGTACATAAGGGCTTGTTTTGCATGTATTGGAAAAATCCTATTTCACTTTTTCGAAATCTAAACCCGTTTATTTTTTTTTCCCTCTTAAAAATACCAATCCTGTTTAAATTACAATTCAAGCTGGGTTGATACAATTCAAATCTATGTGTCAAACAAATCATAAATACTACTTCTAATTCTTCACCGACCCTGTTAACAAAAAAGAAAAGGGGTAACTTTCAAGTTTGCAACAAGCAAAAGCTTAAAAAAAAAAGAGAGAGAGAGAGAGAAAAAATAGAAATTTATGCCTTTCTTCTATAATATTGTATTGAAAGAAGTGGACATGGCAAAACTTGTGTGTTTAATCATTATTTTTTTTTGTAAAGGCTATACTTATTCAACGTTGAGTTGGATTTTTTACCCCTTTTTTTTTTTTTTTTTTTTAACGTTGAGTTGGATTTTTTCCCCCTTTCTTTTAAGAGAGAAGGTTTTTTTTTTTTTTTTTAATAAAGGAATTAGTGGTGTCTTCATGCCTTAGTCTCAATAGTCATTGAGTGGGTCCACTAATCACACCTATAGAATGATAAAAAACCTAACTTTAGTTTTTTATAGCTAATAAATCTCAAATTTTAAGAGTAAGCAGTATATAACCTTTCTTATCAAAGACTAGACTTTTATATACGTTACTATTTAAACTTAAAATTTGATAAAAGTGAAAACTCTAATTAAACTTTTCTTACTATCTTACTACTACAATCGGTCCACCGTTGTGATAATGTCCAATACCCCCCACTAATTCATGCATAAATCAAGATTCACTTCATTAGGCAGGGTCCACTTCTAAACTCAATGGCTACATAATAATGATTGAAAACATATTCTCTTTTCCCACAAGCATAAAGACAATAGGCGTCCTAATAAGTTAGGTATATCCAGGAAATTTTTCATGATTGACAATGTACTCATTAAACTTTGATTTTGACAAATTATACCATGAATTTACAAGACGTCCCCGATTGATGGAGATTATTAAAATTTTGATGGAAATGCTCACGTATATGTGTTACATGAACTTGTTCGAATAAAGAGATTGAAATTTCAAATGATAAACACGAGGGTGCTTTCCTCTCAAACTTTGACACCATTCATCGAGTTGGTGGAATATTTCGTTGAGTTCATATAGTAATTCTCATAATTAAAAGTTCAAAGCATAACTTACCAATTCAATTCAGGGAACAAAAGCACTGAAAAAAAAGAAAAAAAAAAAAAAAAGAAGAGGAGAGAGAGAGGGAGAGGAAGTTCACCAATGGTGCGGAGGAATTTACCTCAACACCCCCGTTCTTTTACCAAAAATAACCCTGAAATTCCCACAGAAAAAGTAATGGCATTTGCAGGACTGTTGTCCTTCAAACGGTCATGCTTGCCATCCCTTAACCCTTCACTCACTCTCTCTCTCTATCTCTCTCACACACATATAAACACCCCTTTTTCAGCCTCAACTTCAGACAAAAAGAAAAGAAAGAAAGAAAGAAAAAGCACTCTATTTCTAAATGTAATTCATTTATCGTCTTCAACAAAAGAAAGTGAGCCTTTTATCTTCAAGCAAAATAAAAAATAAAAAAAAACAAGTGAGCTTTTGTATCTGTTATCTCTTTCTTCTCCCCTTTTATTTTTTTGGGTGTTATTATTATTATTATTATTTTATTATTATGCTTTTGGTGATTTCTATACTAGTTGAAGCTTGAATTGGAAGCTAAACATAGGCTTTCCATCTTCTTCTTCCTTGTCCAAGTTTCCATTTTTCTACATTCAAAATAATAATAATAATAACCCTTTGAGTCACCTCTATCAAGTAGGCTCTTTTGAATGCAATAATATTACTATTATGTCCATAACTTTTTTTTTTGTGCTTTTTGTGAAACGTAATCCGCATGGGCTAATTATTAATTTAATTTCATAGAAGAAAAATGTTATTTTTAGCTAATCTTGTTGAAGAATGTACGGCCTAATTAGTATGTGAGCAGAAATTAATTACAAGAAGCAAAAGAAATGGCAGATAAGTGGGATGGAGATAAAATGTCTGTGGAGCTTGCAATCCAAAGAGAGCTTGCGTATACGAGGAAATTAGCATTACACTTGAGACCAGATGATGACTTCCTTAAAGACCTCATTCCTTTGCAGGTAACATAACTGATGCCTTGGCTCTCCGATAAAGGCGATTTTGAGTTCACTATAATTTTTTTTTTTTTGTCTCCCTTTTAGTATCCCTTTTAGTATCCCTTCTAGTATAAAGCTTCTGGATTCTTGAAGAATGCGACATTCTCTAAATCTGTTAGGCCCCGAAGACAGAGACAAGAAATTAATTCGGAGGCCTTTTGGATGGAGTTTTTGGAGATGTAATTTTAAAGACGTTGGTTTTAGAAATTAGATATGGTTTTAGATATTGTGTTTGGAGTAAAAGTTTTTGAAAAAAATTGTTATAGAAACTTGTGTTATTGATTGTGGAATATTTGATAAAAATGATTGATTTGGAATGCATGCAATGTTAAAAAAGAAAAATGAAAAATAAAAGATGAAAATTTTGCATGTACTATTCAACAAACACATCTTGGTCTCCAGTTCCTAAAAATATGTCTGCAAAAGGGACAACCATTCGGATTATTAGTGGACCGTTTGGTGAAAGCTTTTTTTTGGCATTGTATTTAAATGCAATGTAATTTTTCTCCAAATACAAAAGCATTTTATTCAAATACTAATCCATCACATTTTAAATCTAATACAATCATTATTTATTATTTCATTTTTTCTATTACTTTTATTAATTACATCATATATTATCTTTCTCTTTTTCCTCTCTACTTTTACCCATCACATCACATATTTATTATTAAAATATAATTCAAATACTTTTCACTCAAACAGACTTTGCATGCAAATGCAATGCCAATACTTTTCATCCAAATACAAATTGCATTCAATGCATTGCATTCAAACGTAATGTAAATGTAATGCGTTCACCAAACAGGGTCTTAGTGAAGGAAAATAATAATAAGTAACAGTATTGTTGGAATTTTTTTTGAGGATACAATTATAATTTTTTAATCCGTTATGTCACGATCATGATTTTTTCTAATTATAAATGTATCATTAGTGGTTACGTTGCTAATTGAGTTAGACGCGATAATGCTATTATCTTTTATATTGAAATTCAGGTTGGAGATTTTACAAACTTGGTTCTTTTGAAGAGCAAAATCTTAGATTTCTTGGAATTTTACGTTTAGGAATAACTTTGCATCAAGTAACAAAATGGTATGATTTGTTTAGCAGGTGCATTGCTCAAGTCCAAGTTCAAGTAATACTATATCAGGAACGAAGAGAAAAGAACCACCTAGTACTAGTATCCTTCAACCCCCGTCGGTTGTTGAAAAACATCAATCTTTTCATGGAAATCCGATGACGGAAGGCGGTCCAACCGATCACAGACTACATTGCTTGCTTTGCAATATGGTGTTCTCTAGTGACTTCAATCTTGAGCAGCACCTGCGTGGTCAGAAGCACCAGGCTAAACTGCAAGAATTGCTTGAGCATCCAAGTCCAAGTAATATTGTTTCGAGAACCAAGAGAAAAGATCCTGCTAGAGCCTTCGAAACTCAAGCTCCGCCGGTGCATGATAAACAGCCGTTTTTTCATGGAAGTGGAAGCACTCAAATTGATCATAGACTGCAGTGCAGGTTCTGCAATGTGGTGTGCTCAAGCGACTTCAACCTCGAACAGCACATGAAAGGCCAAAAGCACCAGGGTAAGCTGCAAGACCTGGCGAGCGGGCAGCGGCGTTGGTGCGAGGTTTGCAAGATTCCGTGCATGAATGGGGATTTGCTGAAGATGCACATGAAGGGAAGAAAGCACAAGGCTAGGCTTCTAGAATTGAACTTGAGCGCGGCAAAAGGTGAGGCCGAGATCCCAGCAGAACGACGGAATTTGTACTGCAAGTTGTGTCAAGTTTGGTGCATCGACGAATGTTCTTTCAAGCAGCATGCTGAAGGGAAAAAACACAAACTTCTACTCGTTAAGAATTTCCCCAAAGACAGAGGCTGCCATGGCCAAAAAACCGCCTTGGAACTACTGGAGGAATAGATGATCTCCGGAAAAGTACTCAATAAGCAGAATATCTGTTATATTGATTTATGTCATTTTTTTCCCCCTCTTTGTTTCTTTGTTACTAGAAGATAACAAAGCTAAAAATACAGTTGTGTCTACTTTTTGAAATTCGGATACTTGTTAACATAGACTGAAAAAAAATTGAATTTACCGGCACTCACATGAGCTTAACTAGGCAACTCAGACTCCACTTCTTTTCAAGAAGGCCATATTTCTTGGCCAGCAAGACTAGAAAGGGATGAAGAACATATTGGAATGGGCACGTTTTCTTTATGGCATCAAAAACCATTTGTGACCACATTCAAGCTCTCCAGAATGATGGTTCAACTTGCAAAGTTTGGTTTGGTTGTTCCACAATCTTTTCTAATTAGTCCTGTCAACTTTTACATTTTGTTATGGACCTGAATTTTTTTTTTTTAATATTTTGGGGTCAAGTGGTTCTCAAAGCTGGTCCACTTTTCCTGGCTGCTCCAATTATTATATATGGCCATCTCCAAGTTTGTAACGTCAATGGACTAATTATTGTTGTCTATAGTCCCAATTCTGGGAAAAAAAATTGTACACGTTATGAATTTAGGGGAAAAAAAACCCTAATTCCTACCATCGGAACCAATAGGAAAAACAGGAAAATCAAAAAATAAGTGGAATATGCGCAAAATTTACAATGGTTTACTCTGAGAATTTATTTCCATTTGTTGCTCCACAGATTACAATTCAAATAAAGAAGTAAAAGCTACAATATGCTCAAAATGCCTGTCTCCGTCTATCTGTTTCTCTCTACAAAAACGAATGTCCTAAAAGTACTATATATAATATAAGAATTAGTGAAAAAAAATGCACTAGGTTTTTGTTTAGATCAATCACATGTAAATACATAAAATGCCCTTGAAAGTTAATCAACGGCCTAACTCTTGTGATGGTAATCTGGCTCCACATATAACTCAAAAATTAGTATAGTCCATGTACTAAAACAAAATTTAGAAGAAAATTTTGCTTATTCCTGACTATCCACACTCTTCTTCGATTTGTTTCGAATTTTATATCTAGGAGTCTAATGGGCTTAACCTTCCTCTATAATCTTTCTGGTCGTGAAGATAGAATAAAAAATACAAAAGAGGATTTTTTTTTCAGTTGAGATGATATTTGGATGTGAAATTTTCACTTGGCTTTATCTTTTACCCCTTTAATGAAAATCATTGTAGGGCTAAGAAATTACCATATGAACAAATACAAGCTTAAAAGACACTTCTTTCTTCTTAGATTTGTTAGCTGAGAAGAAATAGATTCAACAAAAGCTTTCGACGTGTTATTTAGAGATTCTCTGGATAAGAATTTAATTCATAATATCCTAGTTCACTTTCTGCTTGGGGAAAAAAATAGCTCACATAAGGTCAGGTAACTTAATTTCCATTCATTTTTATTGTTCTGGAAATAGCTATTTCTTTCTGATCTTTACAAAGTTTTTCATTCATTGATTGGAAGATGGTTGTGAGTGGATATGCATCAAGGGTTGTGTCCTAAAATGCACTCTCTTGTTCTAGCCTTACCCTATAATCACGTTGATAAGTTGGTTCAATGAGGGACATTTCTTATCTCTTCCATAAGCCTAAAAGGGCCGGTGTCTATTACCTAGAAAAAAAAAAAGTCTAGTTGTGCCGAATCTAATTCTACTATTCACTTTTTCCTGATTGCATTTCGATATGTATTAGTTTGCCCTAATACTCTTGATATGTTAAGGACTTTTATGGTAGTCTTTTTCTTGAGAGAAAAACAAAAGAGACTGAGAGGTACTGGAATTAAAAAAAAAATTGTTTGGAAAGGAGATGATCGGCATAAGCATATCCCCTTGTGCTGACTGGAATGTTCACTGAAAACCCTATCTATGAGCTTAATCCGTTAATAAGAAATACGTTACTCCAGTCCCAATGAATGAATAATAATAAGATGCATGTAGGATTATTTCTTTCATTATTGTAAATTTTTATAGTGGAAAGTGAACATAATTTTCAGAGTGAACCATTGGTTTGTTCTCTATCAATTTTTGTTCTACTCGTATTGCTCTCAAATAGTAGAAATAAGGGCCTTCAACTCCTAAATTAGCCAAGGTCCATATTTAAAAAATAAAAAATAAAAATAAAAATAAAAAAAGGGATAGCTCTCCCAGTTTTCCATCCGTACTGTTTGATATGATGGCAGCTTCCCACGTTTTTCAGCTCATCTCCAAATAAATTCCTGAAAAATTTTGCCAATATGAGGATTTTCTTTAATTTTTAGGATCCAATGAGAATATTTTTATTCCAAGAGGGCCTTTTGAGTAAGAGATGAGAGTGGAGCAAGGGAAAGCACATTCTTTTCTGACAACGCTGCTAAAAATGGTTATAGATGGGAACAAAGCTGGTTGTCCTCTTTTAGCTAGTTTTTGATTGAAAGTTGCCAAAGTTGTGGCACATTTAGCTAGACAGAGCCTCGTTGTGTGAAAGAAAGTCTTTATTGGCCCCATTTGTCTTTCTAGCCAAAGTTAGGAGTTCCCGTGGGACTAGTACAAGAGTTTGGTTAATTGTCCAGTGGCCACCGGAAAGTTCAACTGGGGTCTATATTAAACTCAAAAAAGAAAAAAAAAATCCCTTTAGGCACAAGTTAGATTGGCCACACCACGGCGTAGGCAAATTCATAAAGTGCTCGGAATCTTAGCTGCGAGTGCTGATAGGTTTGAGTCATCCCACCACCACAGTGAGCATACACACCTAACACCTTCTAGCTAGTCTTTTTGATTTCAAGGGGGGGAAAAACGGTTGATATGTCTTTCCGGGAGAGAGAAGTTTAAAAAATAAAAAAGAATAATATTTGGCAAAATGATTGTGTAGCAGGTCTAAGGCTGTTAGCTGCTGAAGACTTAGAGTCATAATACTTATCATCTTATATGTGATCTCAATAGACTATTTAAATGATGCTGAGAACACCATTAGTCTCATTTTTTGCTGATTAAAAAAAAAATAGTGATAAAAACCTCGCTTATAATCAGCTTCCCACCTTAAATTTTCATAAATGCTAAATTTGTGAACCCGCATTTCATGAATCGTGTCAAATGTGGAGGTATTTTCTGGTGGAACGTAACATTTCAATAAAACAGACCGAAGGTCAAAAACCATAAACATTGTCTGATTTTGCATGCTCTCCATGTTGCCTAGTGCTCTTGTCTCTGTGTTAAGAGGGAAGAGAGAGAGAAAAGAATTTGTGAATCATCTGACCATGATATGGAGGAAAAATGCTCAATTCTTGCAAAACCACACAAGTGGAAAGAAGGATAAAAAAGTTGGGGCCCGACTGTAGTTAGGCCGCAACGGAGATTCGGTATTTGGAAATGCGTTTAAATCATCATTCTTCGAATGCCCGACAAGGTTGTCATAATGGCCATGAAGCAGATTCAGGAGTGCGAGCTGCCAATCTAAGTCAGAGAATATGACTGTGATAGCAACATTGGAAAAAAAAAAATCATTTGGACCTGCTATAATAGAACATGCCAAATTAAAGAAAGAAATTCATCATGTTAATTTTGAAGCCTTGTGTTATTTTTTTATTTTTTTAAACCTTTCTTTTAACCCTTTTGAGATCTAGACGAAAGGGTAACTCTTAGTTTTTCTGAACTTTTTAATATGTGTGTGGGAGTTGTTTGTATACTGCTGCGCCTACCGATACCTAAGTAGGTGCATGCCAACATGCAACGCATAAGAGAAAAGGAAGGCCAGTGAAAAATTCTCAAGGAAACCCTTCCAA
Organism: Antiaris toxicaria; assembly: GCA_035233585.1. Classification (NCBI taxonomy): domain Eukaryota; kingdom Viridiplantae; phylum Streptophyta; class Magnoliopsida; order Rosales; family Moraceae; genus Antiaris; species Antiaris toxicaria. Next base: position 10,540,695 of record CP141155.1, read on the forward strand.
ATCATGCCAAGTATTCAAAATTTTCGAAGAAATGCCGTAAAAAGCGTGCTAAGAAATTACATACATAAACGATTCTGCAAAGGTCTCTAAACTTGTCGCATCGCCAGATTTCGGTTTCTCATATATACTGCCTGCAAAATCCAATGATGTTTTTTGTATTTGATTCCACAACACAAAATCTTTGCAAGATTCTTGAGGAGTATATTAAAAAGAAAAAAAACGTTGGTAAAAAAATACACTACTTTTATCATGATCTTTTGGGAGAGGATGGACATGGATCCATAATGTGTATAGATTCTAGAATATAGGATTTGAGACTAGATTCTATAAAGAAGGATAAATAGGGCCAATTGTTGTCCATATATCTTGCAAAAATAAATAAATAAATAAAATTTTGCAGGTGGTGGGTAGTGATTTCAAGTCATGGATGAAAAGATGGAGACATCTTTGGCATACCTCACATGATTAATGTTTTGTGGGAACTTTCAAGTGCCTCCCACTATACTCAAAAGTCCAATTTATTATCAAAAATTACATTTTTTTTCCCATTTCTGAAAAATTAAAAAAAAAAACCATCAAAATCCATCTCTCTCTCTCTCTCTCTCACCATTTCCTTTAAATTTGGTCATGCATAACACAAGTTTAGGCACAACTTATAACCTTAAGGAGAGAGATGGACAAGTCTTGTGAGTGTCCAACAAGAACTCCCAAAGATGTTTCCCTCCAAGAGCTGAGAGACAGGCTTGCTGAGTTTGCTGAAGTGAGAGGGTGGGATCAGTACCACAGCCCGAGGAATCTCCTTCTAGCACTTGTAATAAAAATAAATTAGCCTCTCAAAAAAAAAAAAAAGTCCAATTCTTGTTCTTTCATTCAATTATCTTTCTTTTTTTTTTTTTTTTTAACTTTTATGGTCAATAGGCTATAAGAAATATGTTGGTTGTTTATGTAGGTTGGAGAAGTCGGAGAACTCTCTGAGATCTTCCAATGGAAAGGTGAAGTTGCGAAAGGACTGCCTAATTGGACTTCTGATGACAAGGAACACCTGGAAGAGGAGCTCTCCGATGTTCTCCTTTATCTTATTCGATTGGCCGACGTTTGCGGCCTTGACCTTGGCCAAGCTGCACTCACCAAAATAGTTAAGAACGCGAGGAAATACCCGATTTCCGTCACCAATCAAAGAGCAACTTCCAACTACAACTAGAGCTTTTCAAGCTCTCAACTTATTTCTCTGTTGTGTAGTACCGTAATCTGCACTTTTTTTTCTTCTTCCTTTTAAATTTTTGTGTGCAAGTGTGTTCTACAACTTCCTTAACATCTTTGAGTCCCCCGATTCATATCATGCAACGCTTTTTCAGGCGTTGGATGATGGATAAAAGAAAGATACGGATCAAGCAGCTCAAATTTCAACTGCCTTGATTTATTTTTCCACCGTCCAACTCCTGCTAAATTGCTTGTACGGTGCAGCCAATTGTAATTCTAGATAGCATCTTTACGCTTTTTCTTCGTCGTCTGTCAAGCAGGCTTGTGATATCTAGTTTGGGGGAGAGGAAAGAATATTGTGCTTGCTGTTTTATCCTTGTGTTTTTTGCAGCATGTTTATAATAAGACCAAAGGAGTAGAGTGATTGGATATCGTTTTAAATTTACTTTTCAAACGTTTATTTACAATGTTCCATTTTAAAAATTTAATTGTAAATTTGAACCTATTATATAAACGGTCCTGAAAGAGACATTTCTCTCCTGTCTCTTTTTGTAATCTAAAATTCTTCTCAGCCAAAGAAATGGATGAAAATGGTGGAGTTTTGTTTTAGTTGTAGACCCACAAAGGCTTTGAGGATTTAAATCTTTTTGACTCAGATATTGGTGTTTTACTTGAGTTGGCATGACAATGTTAGTCTTATTGCATTATTGCTGAGTACCAAGTCAATTTCTAAGTACACCACTGGCACTATGATTTTTTTTTTCAAGGGTTATTTTCTATCCAAATTTGCTTCTACCCGTTAAAAAAAAAAAAATTCTAGATAAACACTATTTGACTTTATTTGAAGATGAAAATGTCGAATATCTAACCCAACAATTCAAATGAAGTGTTCAAGTTGATGACTGGTTCGATTATCATATTGTCAAAGGAAAAAAGTAAATGCATAAATGACTTGGACCCTTTCCAAAGGATGTTAGTAACTTATTGGTGAACACATTACATTTGTATTGCGTTTGAATGTAATACATTAAATATAATTTGTCTTTGAAAAAAAACTATTAACATTACATTTGAATGCAATGTGTATTTAGGTGAAAAGCATTTGAATTATATTTTAATAATAAATATGTGATATGATGAATAAAAATAGAGAAAAAAAAAGAAACAAAAAGAGAACATATGATGTAATGAATAAAATTAATAAAAAAAGTGAAATAATGAATAGTAATTGTATTATATTTAAAATGTAATATAATTGATATTTGAATGAAATACTTTTATATTTAGATGAAAATTAGATTGCATTTAAATGTAATGTAAATTAAATGTGTGTAGTAAATGTGCACTTACTTTGATTTATTCTCCTTTTCATTTAATTATTAATTTATTTACGATAAATAATTAAGAAGCCCTTAATATATTGTGTCATCTATTTACGCCCATTAACTTAAATAGTAAATAATTTTAATTAATAAATTTAAATTAATTAGAGAAAATGTTTAGGTGCACGTGATTTTCAAAAAGAAAGTGTGTTTTTGGGTTGGCTAATGTGGGGATGAATTTAGAGAAAATGTGTTAATTTATTTTGTGATTTGGTTGATATTTTTTGATGAAATATGTTAATATGGGTGTGTATTTATTTGTTTTGTGATTTGGTGAATTTGTTTAGTGAATGTTAGCACAATGTTTTGTGAAATTTGTTTTGATATTGATTTTGCATATTACATGTTCGATGAAATGCATAAATGTGGTATATGTTTAGGATTTGATTGAAATGATACTTGAAATTGGAATTTAATTGATACAATGTATATATTTAAGTGATTGTGATTTTGATATGTGATTTGGTGAGTTTTAATTTTGTATACTAGGTGTTTGAAAAAATGCTTGAATGTAGATATGTGTATATTATTTTATTATTTTGTTTAAAATTTGATAAAATGTTAATTAATTAAACAATAATTATCATTTTGATATGTTGTCATTTTGGTATTTTGTTAAATATTTGATGTATGATTTGGTATTATATTTGTAGTTTTTCATATGTAATTTAGCGAGTTTTGATTTTGCATACAAGGTATTTGACAAAATACTTGAATGTGGATATGTGTATACTATTTTAGTATTTTGTTTAAGATTTGATAAAATGTTAATTAATTCAAAATGAGCTATCATTTTGATATGTTGTCATTTTGGTATTTTGTTGAATGTTTGATTCATGATTTAGTGATATGTTTATAGTTTTTGATATGTCATTTAATGAGTTTTGATTTCGCATACTAAGTGATTGAGAAAATGCTTAAATGTGAATATGTGTATATTATTTTGGTATTTTGTTTAAGATTTAATAAAATTTTGATTAATTAAATATGAGTTACTTATTTAATTATATATATATTTTTAGTGGTAATTGGTTAAGGACTTGGTTTAAATTGATTTATAATGTCTCAACAGAGGAGTGGGAGTATAACGACCTCTAAACATGGAAAGCCATGGAAAAATGTTGAATTTGATCCCGAATCCGATGCTAAATGAAGAGCAACTTTAATGAAATGGGTCCATCAAGTTTGGAAAAAGAGAGAAAGAATTAAAGTAGAATTTGATTCGAAAGATCAATTGATAGAGAAAAAGGGTGATGAACTTATAAGTTAGATTGGAGTGGTTGCTTAAGAGCACATTCTTATTTGGATAGCTGATTATAAAAGTAGTAATTTAATCTCAAATAAACAAAGAATTTGAACGATAATCATAATTTCTTTCACCATAGATTCTAGGTTTGAAAAAGCATCAATATAATCAAGTGGTTTAGTTGCAAAACAATTTTGACATGATCTATATATAACTTTTGTTGAGAATCGTCTTAATGAAAAGGGTTTGTATATTCAGCCTTTCAAAGTATTTGAAAACTATCCTCCATAAGTGAAAAATGATTAGATCAATTTCATTCAACATCGCTATTTAGTAGAATTCCAGCTACTATCGACAAAGGGAAGTGAACAAAGAAACAAAAGTATATACGAATTAAGGGGAGGCCGAGATGGATATAGGAAACTCAATCAAGAAAAGGTACATGCATTTGAATTGCCTTGCAACTAATATAGTCCATGAGATTACATTAAGTGTGGGGAATGTGCATATGACTATTACTATGTTAAAAATAAATAATGTATCCCTACTTATTCTGACAAACGATACAGCAATTATAGAAGAGGTTATTGGTGGGTTTGTTGCATGGCTGAGAAGCTTAATTGACCTAGACATTTTTTTAACTAAGGTTAGTTGAGGTCCTAATCAAGTTCCTGATCAAGTAGCTGGGGGAGATAGACGCATAAAAAAAAGAGCAAGGAAGAAAAAAATTAAAGTCACAACCTAAGGTACAACAATAAAATATAGTACAACAATTACCTCTGTTTAACTTTAGTGATAGCCCTATAGAGTTGAAATCATTGGATTTTTATGCACAATAATTCATGCATCATAAATATGATGTTCGATACAAAAGGTTATCATCGGTACTAACATGCCAATCAATCTTGGATACGAGGATATTTATCATTTCATTGAATTTGAAGAAATCAGTGCAAATAGTATACAGGTATACATCAGGTAATAAATCTATCTTTCTGTCATGCTTATTTTTCCACACTAATCCTATGTTTTTTTTTTGTAACAAGCTTTATAAATTATTTTGTAGTTATTTAGTAGAATATTGTGCCAAATAGGCTCTTGATCAACAATTCAGGTTTATTTCTCCATCTCTTGACTCGTTGGTTTCAGGGAGCCTAAGTAATGGTGCAAATATTAGAGAGCGAGCTCATTATATTTTACACGTCCTAAAAAATGCACCAAAAGGAGGGCTCTATCCCATGCCTTATAATAGAAGTGCACATTGATTCCTAGTAGTTATTGATCCTTAAGATGACTTGGTAATATATCTCAATTCTCTTGGAAATGAATCACTTGATGATTTTCAAAACTTAGTTAAGTTGTAAATATAGTTTTGTTTGTTTAAATTACATATAATACATTACAATTTTTTTTATTAATTTAAAACTTACTAATTAAGTTGTTTTGCACTTTTCATTAGGGTACTTAATGGTTAGAAGATTGTAGTTAAACTAGGAAAAACAAGGCGGCAAAGCTTTGAAACAATTTTCAAAACCATTAAATGTCCTCAATAATTGGATAATGTTGAGTGCAGGTTTTTTTTTTTTTTTTTTTTTTTTTTTTTTTTTTTTTTATGTTAGCTTATGTGCATGAAATAATTTTGGTGGTTGAGAGATTATCGAAGCTTTAGAATAAGAATTGTTATACAAGTGACGATATTGGTGAGGTCAGGAGAGAATGGGCATGTTTTATAATAAACTTTATACGATATGAAAATACATAAATTTTGTAATTAATGTTATACATTTGTATTAATTTGTGTACAATTATTGTAATGTAATTTTAATTTCTTAATTCAAATATAGGCTATGTTAATAACATTTGAGATTTGCCACCCATGGGAAAAAAAATTTTAATTACTCCAAAAACGATCGTGGAATTGCGAGATTCTACGACCGTTTTACCCTTTATATTTAAAGGATGGTTGTCGAAAATGAAAAAACCATAATAGTTAAAAAAAACTATTATGAAAACTTCTTACTTTCCACGACCACAAATTCTTCGATTGTTCTTTAACGGTTGTGGTAGTTTTCCATAACTATTAAAAATGATCATGAAATCCTCTTTTTCTACCTCCAAACTTTTATCTGATTGTGTAAATGGTTCATTCGTCAATAATTCATAAAAAAAAAAAAAAGCATGAGAAAACATTACACGAGAGTTATTTAGAAATTGTTCTTTGTTTCAAAAGGTTATCTTCACAAATAACCATACACTTAATCTCATGTTACTCTTTTAACTTTTAGTTTCAAGCATCATACTACTCCCCAAATTATTATTTTGTTTTGTAAATGGCTCCTTCATCAATTTTTATGAAAAAAAAATGGGATGAAAAAAATGTTATATGATAGTGATTTTGAAATCATTCTTTGTTTTAAGGACATTTAAAACAACATGCCTTTTTTAAAAAGAAAGAAACTAAGAAAGAAAGAAAGTATTTATGAAACAACCCTCACTTTGTGGTGGCCCGCCCTACTGTAGAGGCTCTACAGTGCTACTACGGCCAACTCTGTAGTCAACCGCAATAGTCTGCAGGCCTCTAGGGTCACCGGCAATCATGCTGAACTGTAAACTGACTGCTAATTTTGCGAAAAATTTTTTTTTTTCTTTAAATACATAAACTCATAAATTGTTTGAGAATGTGATAAAGAAATCATGTTAACAAAATAACATGCAATCCTGCCACATGCTCTGATCATGATTCCCCTATCACATGCTCTTGACTTGAAAACTTGTCTCTTTGAAAATTACATTCAAAATCTGTACAGTGGAAGACTATCGGTGACCAATATCCCTCGTCCAATCCTGCCCGGCATGCGTCTACCCTGTTCGTCGTCCACCAATACTACTGGTGAACAGGTCTCTGTTAGGAAATGCCCTAAGTATTAGAGACATTTTGATGTATTCATTTTGAACTGGATAATAAAATTATACATAGAGGTTATTCATTACATTGCTATCTGTCCTCGTCTGATTTACATGTTAAAGTAAATGTAAGCAAATATGACTCACTGACTGCTTGTGTTAAAACTGTTAGAACGTTGCATGCAATGGACTTTTGTATGCGAGAAGACAATGTTCTAAAGTTAGCAGTCTAAACTATGGTCTGTAGTCTATGGGGTTAGATCGAGCATCTAACTCATGTAAAGACTATTATGTTGTCTAAAGCCTTAGAGAGGACGGTTTGTCTTGACAGTCTGGAGCTGGACTCCCAAGTAGAGACATGGATATGTTGCTTGGTAGTGACATATTAGACCGGGACTAAAGCGTGATTGATCTACGTAGTCCGCTATGAGTGGATCAATCTGCTTTTGACGTTCATTGTGTTATAACCTTAATCCTGAGTAAATGAACTTCTTCATGTATATGACTTGTGTACTTTGATGTTGCAATGGCTAAAGCGTCTCAGAGGTAGTAAGCTTATAAACCGGTTCGTTGGGTGCATGACTTGTATACGATGAAGGGTTTGTTTGCAGATATCGGAATCATAGCTCTGAGGAGTTAAATGTATCCTCTTAAAGGCATTATACTGAATGTGAAAATGGACAAGGCCTTGTGTCGTCTGCTGGGCGGATGACTTCTTATTCACATATGGTGAATAATCATTTTCTTAATTCGGTAGTATAATGGAACTTTAAGATAGCCTGATCAGTAGGATTAAACGGACTTTGACCTAAGGCTGATCATGGATATCATATGAGGGTTTTGCATATATGACAAGGTCATTGGATAGTAGCTCGTCACAGGCTTACGTAATACGGTATATAATTGGGAGTTCAGTTTCAGGTTTATAGTGGTGTGACTCTGAAATTAGTGATCATATGATTGAGTTGTTCGGTACAGAATGATGATCATATGGAATCACGGGAGCCCGATTATATATGTCCAATCAGTCCCTCTACTAGCTCCACATAATTCCTTAACGTTTGGCAAATTGATTTGTGTATGCTATTGGCTAGTTTATTATGCATGGATGGTGATGACACAGGATTAGGATGGTAGACAAGATTCTCTCCGGTTGGATTCAGATTTTGTTTTGGATAATAGAGTACACAATTATTCGAACTCCAAATAAAGTTGCCATGATTTTATTTGAGATTGGATTGGAGTTGTAGAAAATTATCCATGAGAACAAGAATATGAAACACAACCGTTTTGTGGAATTTGAAATTTGAATTTTGAAATTTGAAACTTGAATTTTGAATTTGAAATTTGAATTTGAAATTCGAATTTGAAATTTGAATTTGAAATTTAAATTTGAAATTTGAAATTTGAAATTTGAATTTGAAATCAAATTCAAATTTTGAATCACAGTCCAAGTAAAATTCGAATTTGAGTTGGATTTAGAGAGGATAATCTTGTTAGAATCCTACTTGAATTTTGAATCCAAATCCCAACAAAAGTGGATGAAATTTTTGAGGATAATCCTCAAGGAAATTTCGGATTTTTGTGGATAAGATTCAAGGGAAAATTCAAGTTTCAATCCCAGTTGAATTTGGATTCTCTCCTCCCTGAAAAGTGGCCGAAAATTTGGAGAATCTCTCCTAGGAAATTCAGTTATTTTTGGATAAGGTTGAGATAAGATTCAAGCTTGAAAATCCTAATGGAATTTTTGATTCTCCCTTATCCATAATAGCTGAAATTTGTGAGGAGATTTTCTCCAAGAAAAATTCGGATTTTTTGGTTAAAAAAGGGAGATAAAATTCTAGTTAAAATCTTGTTTTGATTTGGATTGGATTTATCCTAAGAAAACCGACTTTTTTGTGGAGATTCTCCCTTGGAAAAATTTGGATTTTATGGATATGGATATGGATAAGGGAAAATATCTTTTCCTAATCCAATTCAAATTCAGAGAATCACCTCATGCAGGTCTATAAATAGAGGTCCTGCCACTCCAGTTCTCTCAGATCACAGACTCTCAGGTGAGCAGGCTTATTATTGCACAGCTCATCGTGACAATAAAGTTCTTTAGAGATCTGAGTGGTCGGAAGAAGACTAGCAGTGCTAGCATACCGATCGAGGTTCAGAGTGCCCACACACTCAGCCATTCAGGAATTGGAGAATAGTAGAGAAGGCTAGTTGGTTGAAACCTCCAGTCATTCTCCTCCTGCAGATTGGCGTCCTTGAGGTATGAGTTTTAATTGTTGTTGGTTTATTGTATATGGCATCATGAGATATTTAACGATCTAAAAATTTTTATTGTTCCGCTGCGCCACTCTGATATGTTTTTACCGATTAATTTTCCTACAATTGGTATCAGAGCCATCTCATGACTATGCCATGTACATAAATTAGACAATTACTTAGTCTTTTTATTTATGTATGGATTTGATATTTAGAGAGTGGCATTCTAGGGTTCCTTTATGTTGTTATCATGTATTATGTATAAAGTATGTGGTTATTTTAATTTTTTGAATTATTATAAGCATGCTTGTTTATGCCGGTTATGGTTCCTTAGAATTTAGAAAAATTGTATCTAGGAATTTTTATGTAACCATGAGAGCAGTTTATTAACACTGTAATTTTTCCATGGATTTTAATTTTTTGTCTCTTAGAATTTTACGGTTAGAATTTTGTACACCGGAAACGGTATAGGAATTTTTATGTAATTATTCTTGGAGGAGATTAAAGATTGAAGACCGTAATTTATTTTTCCCAAAAAATTAAATTTGATTTAAAGATTGAAATTTTGATTGTGTGGAAAATTTCAATTTAATTGGGATTCAAATTAATTTTTGGAGATCCTAATGGGTAAATTGGAATATGACACGAAAATCGAGACACGACCCTCGGGATAGGCCGACGGGCCTTGGTGGGGCTGCAGCCCCTGCCCTCGGGCAGGATGGGGCTGCGGCAGCCCTTGTGCAGGCCAACACCACCCACGGCCGCAGGCTTGGCCTGTAGCCAAGGGTGGCCATGGCCTGTCCAAGGCTGGCCGCAGCCTGGGCGTGCAGCCTCTGGCTGCAAGCGCTGCCTGCAGCCTGCCGGCTGCTGCGCCCAGCCTGGGCGTGCAGCCTGGCGCTGCAGGCTTGGCCTACAGCGCGGCAGGGCTGCACATGGGGGCGGCCGTGGGCTGTCAGCCCCTCCGGGGTTGGTGGCTGCCCACGGCGGCTGCCGCCTACGGGGGCGGTGGTCCGACGGTCCAAAAATCAGAAAAATTTTGTTTTTTAAATTTGAAATTTAATTTTAAATCATGTTTAAAAATATGTAATTAAAAATTTTAAATTTTTGGAAATTACACATTATTACACATGATGTTTAAAATTGTTTAAAAATTTGAATTTGAAATTTAAATTTTTGGATATTTAAATTTTAAATAATTCTTGGGATGAGAAATAAATGGAGAGGCTACATAAAGATGGATACAAGAAGATGGAACAAGAATTCAAGACCCAAAGAATGCTTTGGATGGAATTTTATAATCTTTATTTTCTTTGTTCTAGGATGGAACCATAGCTTGGTTATTCTGTCAATTATTTTTTCTGTGATATGTCATGGATATATAAATATGTATTGATGGATGTTTTGTATGCATATTTGATAACATGTCATATAGGATAGGTGAGTGCCGCTCATACTATATTGATCATACATAATTTGTCAAAACTTGCATGTTTTTCAAAATATTGAGTGGGAGAGGGTTTCAAACAAAACCCACGGCCTCCATTGTTGATCCATATGTGAAAGCATGGTAACGCCTCGCGTCAGTTCTGCCCTGACCACACCCCTCGGTAGGTGTTTACCGCCACCGGTATACTAGATTGGATCTCCTATGTAGAAAATGTGTTCGGGTATGATCCTATTCATGACCACCCCTCGGTGGCTTGGTAGGACGTGGATTGGGCTACGTAAACAATGGTTATACACTCAAGACTCGTTTAGTTATTAACCTTCCCTAGAAGCTCTGTTAACTAAACTGGTGGCCAAATAAGCGGTTATTAATATATGTCTTAACCTTGGAGGATTTAAGGCAACATATATTAATTGGACAGGGTCCATGTTCCGGCTATTTGTTCTCATGACCACCCCTCGGTGGCTTGGGGCAATAGGTGCTGAGAATTACCGTTGCAATGCTACATGTTTTTCAAGTTTCATGTAGGAACATACTTGTATGTTTTATTTGCTAAATTATCTGTATATTTGCTTGGGCTTTGTAATGATGTCTAGTATAATTTTATTTCAGTTCAAAATGTCACCGACATCCCTCATTTCAATACTTACTGAAAATAAGTTGAATGGCGACAATTATAAAGATTGGAAAAGAAATCTATTAATAGTTCTCAGCTGCGAGAGACACAAGTTCGTGCTGGACGAACCGTGCCCACTTGGGCCCAAACCTGACACACCACTTGAGGAGGTCCCGGTTGCCTATAATCGTTGGAGAGAATCCAATGAGATAGCTCGATGCTACATCCTTGCTAGCATGACGAGTGCTTTACAAAAGCAGCATGAGACTTATCAAGTTGCTGGGGAGATCATGGAAAATCTGGAGGACATGTTCGGAGGCCAAGAAAAATTGGCTCGACAGTCCGCTATCACCAGCATTATGAACTCTAAGCAAAAGGCGGGTACTCCGGTGAAGGACCATATGATCACTCTAATGGGATTCTTCACTGAAACTGCCGAGAATGGTGCTGAGTTGGACTACAACACCCAGATCGAGATGGTGTTCAAGACTCTGTCTAAAGATTTTGTGGGGTTTAAGGCCGCATACAATCTGGCGACAAAGGAGTTAGGACTAACCGAGCTCATGAAGCAACTACAGGCTTATGAGCGGATGATCAGGGATGAGGATGTGGTCCGACCGAAAGGAGAGGCCAATTTGGCAGAATCTTCCAATCCCTCACGGAAGAGGAAGAAGCCAAATAAGAAGCAAGTGGCTTCTAGTTCTTCTAATCCTCTTGTCTCAGACGGGAAGAAGAAGAAGAAGAACAAGAAGCCAAAGGACTCTAAAAAGTCCAAATGCTTCCATTGTGGGAAGGTAGGTCACTTCAAGAAGGCTTGCCGGGAATTCCTAGCCGCCAAGGGCAAGGAAGGTAAGGAACTTCATTACTTAGAAGCGTGTTTGGTGGAAGAATCGAAAGACACTTGGGTCATTGATTCGAGAGCCACTAATCATATTTGTGTTTCTATGCAGGGGTTCGTGGAAACGAGAAGTCTACATGATAGGAGCCTCTCGTTGCGGACTGGAGATGGTAGCTTTGTGGTGGCTGAGGTAGTGGGAGATGTTCATCTTTATTTTGATCAGTTTAGGTTTATTTTATTAAAAGACTGTTTTTATGTTCCTAATTTCAGGAGGAACCTTATATCGGTAGCTTGTTTGATAAAGGATTCTTATTCAGTTTCTTTTAGTAAAAGAGTTGATATTCGTAGAAATAAGTCTTTTATCTATTCTGGATGGATGGATGGAAACCTATATTTGATCAAACCAAAGATGTACTCACTGCTTGACACTGAATTAATTGATAACTCTAAAAGGTTGAAAGTTTCTCACTCTAACAAGGCGTATCTTTGGCATTTAAGACTTGGTCATATTAACCAGGATAGGATTCAAAGATTGGTGAAAGACGGTCCTCTGGAATCTCTGGAGGAGGTACTACTTCCCCAATGTGAATCTTGTCTAGAGGGTAAAATGACCAAGAGGTCTTTTGGAGCTAAGGGTACAAGGGCTCAGGAGCTCTTAGAAATTGTGCACACTGACGTATGTGGCCCCATGAACGTCACAGCACGAGGAGGGTTCGAGTATTATGTCTCTTTTATAGATGATTACTCGAGGTATGGATATGTGTATCTGATGCACCGCAAGAGCGAAACCTTTGACAAGTTCAAAGAGTATCGTGCGGAAGTGGAAAAGCAATTGGATAAATCCATAAAGACACTTCGATCTGATCGAGGTGGCGAATATCTCTCCGATGAATTTCTAGGACATCTTGTAGAGAACGGGATTTTATCCCAATTGACTGCACCTGGTACTCCACAACAGAATGGTGTAGCCGAAAGGAGAAACAGGACCTCGTTGGATATGGTACGGTCCATGATGAGTTATTCATCGCTGCCGTTATCTTTTTGGGGATATGCTTTACAAACGGCATGCTATATTCTGAACCAGGTTCCGAGCAAATCATTTCCCAGAACTCTGTATGAATTATGGCGTGGCAGGAAGCCCTCCCTTGGACATATGAGAATATGGGGCTGCCCGGCACATGTACTGGATGGGAATGCGAAAAAGTTGGAACCAAGATCAGAATTGTGCATGTTTGTAGGGTATCCAAAAGGAACTAAAGGAGGTCTGTTCTATAACCCGAAGGAACAAAAAGTTATTGTCTCAACCCATGCGACATTCTTGGAGGAAAGTCACATGAATGACTTTAAGCCTCGAAGCAAAGTGGTGCTAGAGGAGTTATCAGGTGAAAGAACTGCTCCACGGATTTCAGTCTTGGACACAAGTCCAAGTTCCAGTGAAAGACCTGCAGACGATCAACAATTTATGATGCCTCGTCGTAGTGGGAGGGTTTCGAAGAAACCTAATTTCTTCATGTATGATGCTGAGGTATACCAGGCTGAGGCTCATGAGCATGAGGAAGATCCGGTCACATATGATGAAGCTATAAAGGATGTTGATTCTAAATCTTGGAAACAGGCTATGAACAATAAGATGGATTCTATGAAATCCAACTCTGTTTGGGAACTTGTAGATTTACCGGATGGGATAAAACCCATTGGATGCAAATGGGTCTATAAAAGAAAGAAGGATGCAGAAGGGAGAGTGGAAACTTTCAAAGCTAGACTGGTTGCAAAGGGATATGCGCAAAAGACTAGAATCGATTACGAGGAAACCTTTTCGCCTGTTGCTATGCTGAAGTCTATCCGTATTCTTCTGTCCATTGCTGCGGCTCTCGATTACGACATCTGGCAAATAGATGTCAAGACGGCATTCTTGAATGGTCATCTTGAAGAATGTATCTATATGATACAGTCCGAAGGGTTCGTAGCGAAAGGCCAAGAAAGGAAAGTCTGCAAGTTGCTTAGATCCATTTATGGATTAAAGCAGGCATCCCGCTCATGGAACCAGAGGTTTGATCAAGCGATTAAGACATTTGGTTTTGAGCAGAACGTTGATGAACCTTGTGTTTATAAACGTATTAAGGATGGAAAAGTGGTCTTTCTGATACTCTATGTCGATGATATACTACTCATTGGGAATGATGTAGGGAACTTATCATCGGTCAAGCTTTGGTTACACCAACAGTTTGACATGAAGTACTTGGGAGAAGCTAATTATGTTCTAGGCATTCGTCTTTTCAGAGATCGAAAGAACAAAATGATAGCGTTATCCCAAGCTTCATACATAGATAAAATAATTGACAAATATGCAATGCAAGAGGCAAAGAAAGGCTCACAACCTTCTATTGCCGGTCTAACTCTTTCATTGGATGACTGTCTCAAGACATCGGAAGAAAGAGAGCGTATGAGTAAGGTCCCTTATGCATCCGCTGTGGGTAGCCTTATGTACGCTATGCTTTGCACTCGCCCGGACATATGTTTTGCAGTAGGTATGGTGAGTCGATATCAAGCAAATCCTGGAACCAAGCACTGGCAAGCAGTAAAGCATATACTTAAGTATCTTAAAGAGAACGAGGGATTATATGCTGGTGTATTCTGGAGGGGACTTAACACCTGTAGGATACACGGACTCAGACTTCCAGACTTGTAAGGATTTGAGGAAGTCGACATTAGAGGGCATATGAAGACAGGATAAGTAGATGTATGTAAGATCGCGTCCGAGGACAACATTGCCAATCCCTCTACTAAGACTTTTGTAGCTAGAAGCTTTGAGAGGAATGTAGAGGCGATGGGGATGCGTAACATGGCACATCTGCTGGCTTAGGGCAAGTGGGAGATTGTTAGGAAATGCCCTAAGTATTAGAGACATTTTGATGTATTCATTTTGAACTGGATAATAAAATTATACATAGAGGTTATTCATTACATTGCTATCTGTCCTCGTCTGATTTACATGTTAAAATAAATGTAAGCAAATATGGCTCACTGACTGCTTGTGTTAAAACTGTTAGAACGTTGCATGCAATGGACTTTTGTATGCGAGAAGACAATGTTCTAAAGTTAGCAGTCTAAACTATGGTCTATAGTCTATGGGGTTAGATCGAGCATCTAACTCATATAAAGACTATTATGTTGTCTAAAGCCTTAGAGGGGACGGTTTGTCTTGACAGTCTGGAGCTGGACTCCCAAGTAGAGACATGGATATGTTGCTTGGTGGTGACATATTAGACCGGGACTAAAGCGTGATTGATCTACGTAGTCCGCTATGAGTGGATCAATCTGCTTTTGACGTTCATTGTGTTATAACCTTAATCCTGAGTAAATGAACTTCTTCATGTATATGACTTGTGTACTTTGATGTTGCAATGGCTAAAGCGTCTCAGAGGTAGTAAGCTTATAGACCGGTTCGTTGGGTGCATGACTTGTATACGATGAAGGGTTTGTTTGCAGATATCGGAATCATAGCTCTGAGGAGTTAAATGTATCCTCTTAAAGGCATTATACTAAATGTGAAAATGGACAAGGCCTTGGGTCGTCTGCTGGGCGGATGACTTCTTATTCACATATGGTGAATAATCATTTTCTTAATTCGGTAGTATAATGGAACTTTAAGATAGCCTGATCAGTAGGATTAAACGGACTTTGACCTAAGGCTGATCATGGATATCATATGAGGGTTTTGCATATATGACAAGGTCATTGGATAGTAGCTCGTCACAGGCTTACGTAATACGGTATATAATTGGGAGTTCAGTTTCAGGTTTATAGTGGTGTGACTCTGAAATTAGTGATCATATGATTGAGTTGTTCGGTACAGAATGATGATCATATGGAATCACGGGAGCCCGATTATATATGTCCAATCAGTCCCTCTACTAGCTCCACATAATTCCTTAACGTTTGGCAAATTGATTTGTGTATGCTATTGGCTAGTTTATTATGCATGGATGGTGATGACACAGGATTAGGATGGTAGACAAGATTCTCTCCGGTTGGATTCAGATTTTGTTTTGGATAATAGAGTACACAATTATTCGAACTCCAAATAAAGTTGCCATGATTTTATTTGAGATTGGATTGGAGTTGTAGAAAATTATCCATGAGAACAAGAATATGAAACACAACCGTTTTGTGGAATTTGAAATTTGAATTTTGAAATTTGAAACTTGAATTTTGAATTTGAAATTTGAATTTGAAATTCGAATTTGAAATTTGAATTTGAAATTTAAATTTGAAATTTGAAATTTGAAATTTGAATTTGAAATCAAATTCAAATTTTGAATCACAGTCCAAGTAAAATTCGAATTTGAGTTGGATTTAGAGAGGATAATCTTGTTAGAATCCTACTTGAATTTTGAATCCAAATCCCAACAAAAGTGGATGAAATTTTTGAGGATAATCCTCAAGGAAATTTCGGATTTTTGTGGATAAGATTCAAGGGAAAATTCAAGTTTCAATCCCAGTTGAATTTGGATTCTCTCCTCCCTGAAAAGTGGCCGAAAATTTGGAGAATCTCTCCTAGGAAATTCAGTTATTTTTGGATAAGGTTGAGATAAGATTCAAGCTTGAAAATCCTAATGGAATTTTTGATTCTCCCTTATCCATAATAGCTGAAATTTGTGAGGAGATTTTCTCCAAGAAAAATTCGGATTTTTTGGTTAAAAAAGGGAGATAAAATTCTAGTTAAAATCTTGTTTTGATTTGGATTGGATTTATCCTAAGAAAACTGACTTTTTTGTGGAGATTCTCCCTTGGAAAAATTTGGATTTTATGGATATGGATAAGGGAAAATATCTTTTCCTAATCCAATTCAAATTCAGAGAATCACCTCATGCAGGTCTATAAATAGAGGTCCTGCCACTCCAGTTCTCTCAGACCACAGACTCTCAGGTGAGCAGGCTTATTGTTGCACAGCTCATCGTGACAATAAAGTTCTTTAGAGATCTGAGTGGTCGGAAGAAGACTAGCAGTGCTAGCATACCGATCGAGGTTCAGAGTGCCCACACACTCAGCCATTCAGGAATTGGAGAATAGTAGAGAAGGCTAGTTGGTTGAAGCCTCCGGCCATTCTCCTCCTGCAGATTGGCGTCCTTGAGGTATGAGTTTTAATTGTTGTTGGTTTATTGTATATGGCATCATGAGATATTTAACGATCTAAAAATTTTTATTGTTCCGCTGCGCCACTCTGATACGTTTTTACTGATTAATTTTCCTACAGTCTCTTACCTGCAACGTGTGAACAAACTAATGAGCTATGAGCTCAGTAAGTTCAAACATAAAAACATGATACTGATATACTGTACTGCTGTGCTCATGCTGTACTGCTGTGCTCATGTATGAAACTGGACTCTGTGGACTGTGCTCATGGCTGAAAGATTTGTCTTAAGACATTAATTTGTTATTTAGTTCTGGTTTTGGTCCCCTGATTGGACGTACCGATATGTTAGCGCAACCGGGAGGGGTACTTTAGTGCTAACCTTCTCAGTCTTAACTGATGTTAAACATGATAACCTCCCCGTGGGTCGAGAGGCCGATACGCCAATAATTGGTTAATTACCATCTTGTTGGTGTTCCAACTGGGTAGCATACTACTTGCCCCCATAATCGGAACCTGTTAATCAAATTACTGGGGTGTGAATTCATTAACACACTAGGGTGCCTTGTGCACCTAACTGTTTTCTTGTTCTGGTACTGTCTGGTCTGTGTATTGGGACATGCAACTCTATATGCATGACATGAACTGATATGAACTGACCTGTGCTGTGACTGACATGAACTGACCTGTGCTGTGACTGACATAAACTGACATAACATCGTGATGCAGACAATCAATGTCTAACAACACGTCATACAACATACATAACATCGTAATAAAGCAAGCTTGTCCACGTTGCAGTCAGGATAATGTTTGAACTTACAGAAAGTCCTCTAGCGTAAGCTGCTTTTGCTCTGGGACTGCTGATTTGGGGTCTCTGACTTGGACTCCTATAAATGGAAAAATCACTGATTATTTACCATATTTATCTTATACTGGAAATATGGCGAAACATGAAATTTTTCCTTTCCAGACTTTTTTTTTTTTTTTACTCTCTGGCTTCGAACATGCCCTCCTACATGGCCGTGTCCGTGCCCGTGTATCTCTCTGGACTTTTAAGCCTGGCCGTGTAATTCGTGGAACATGCCCGTGTATGCTTACACGGGTGGGTACACGGCCGTGTTACTGGCCGTGTACTTCTCTGTACTCTTACACGGTTACTTACACGCCTCTCTTTGACCGTGTGTCCCTTGACACGGTCTGATACACGGCCGTATTCTTGACCGTGTACCTCTCGGGTCTGATTTTTCTTGCAACACGGTCGTGCGTATGGGCATGTTCGGGGCCGTGTTCTGAACACACCCTTGTACACGCCCGTGTTCATACCAGAATCAAGATTCTGGGTCCGAACTGCTCTGCTCTGCTTTGCTAAGGCTTTTATGGCCTTTGTTCTACTTCTTACACTTAAAATCGATCTTCATAAGATTGTTTCAAGGTATCTACTACACTTCTACTATCACAAATCCATGATTTCATAAGCAAAAATTCCACATTTTGCTTATGAATCTCTCTTGACTTATCTTTTGAAAAATCTGCATTTTAGTGAAGAAATTTCACTAAACTTGGTTTTCTAAACCGTCTGCTCATAGATTTGTGTTTGAAAACATCTAGACTCGAATCACATTTCGATTTTAACCGAAAACCTAAATGTGATTCACTCACATTCTCTTTTTCTCACTCAAACCCTAGATTTTTCATCCGAAAAAAAAACAAGAGAAAAACGAGGGTTTACCTTGCTTGAACTTGAGATTCTCTTGCTGCTGGTCTTTGACTGAATCTTGATCTATCTCTTACTTGCACTAGAAAATCCGAACTTTGCTTGGATTTCCCCTTTTCTTTTCTCTCTCTTTCTCGGCCACTTTCTCTCTTTCTTTCCTTTCTTTCTTTTCTTCTTTCTTTCTTTTCTCTTTCTGCCGGCTGCATCTGCAGCTAAGGAAATTAATTCCCTCTAAGCTCACGTGCCACTCACACTCTCTCCCTTGCTTTCTCTCTCTGCTTTTTTTTTTTTGAAAAGGTAAGGCCTTGTTTGGCTTATCTTTCGTCCATTGCTCAATGTGCCTCACTTGTGTGCCATTGATCTCTTAGTATGTATTTTCCACATACTTTTCTATAAATTTTAAAACATCATAAATTGAATTAATGTTTAGCTTTTAAACTATATTCATTAATTCATTTTCAAATTTTGATTAAAAACTTGATTAATCAAAATTTTCCTCTGCTATTTATTCTGTAATCTGTATCACTGTAATGTACATTTATTTACATATTTGTACAAATTTTCCGAGAACGTAGATTTCTCGGTTATCACAAACTTTTAGCACGGAACCTTTATCATTACTAATAGTGAACTAGCAAAGGGCGATGGAGAATAAGTGACGTAAAAAATGCTTCTTTTTTTAATGATCATGAAATAAAGAATAATTTCAAAATCACTCTCATCTATTGATTTTACATGTAACTAATTTTTAACAGATTATTATAAAAGGGTGATTTCTGTAACAATATAAAATGTCAAGCTATATTCAAAACCAAAATTTATGGACTAGCATAGGATTCATTGTACAAATTACAGACTCTTTATGAAAATAACTCAAAAAAAAAAAAAAGAGATACAATTTGCATAGTTATTAAGGACATAACTTTACAGTTAATCCACGTCTAATTCTACAGATCAAAATTCAAGGGGAGAAAAAGTTTTTGATACATACTTAACCAAATTAACATTCACATGTAGAAAAGTTATGCCATTACTTTTGAGCTTGCGTAAGAAATTCATATACCGCACGACCATATATGTTTCATTCTATCTTTGAAACCCAAAATGCGTTGTGATCTAGAGGACACATAGAGCACGCCATAACATCATCATTAAGATATAATTAAGCATATTCTAAGTGGAAATTCCATTAGTACATATCCCTATTGGCTAATTAATCTTTTGTGGGCTCTAACTTCCAGCCACAAGATTTTTGTGTGATTAAGCTGTTAAAAAGAAGAATTAATTCGTTATGGACTAGGTTTCCATCTTCTATTTTAAAGTGTTGATGTAATTATAGAATTTTTGAACAATGAACATTAAAAGCTTCTGTTGATTATAGTTTGCAAGTCATTTTTAGTTTGAAACCCGGCTTGTGTACTTCAAATAATCACTTTGAGGGTTGTTAATATATCTTTCCCTTTAATCATTATCTTTTCATTTTGACATCATAAGTATGTCCTAGCCAATATGGACCATTAATGTAAAATTCCATAAGAAAATGTCACCTAATCTTAATAGGATTACAGGTTTAATCTAATAGGGAAATTTTATATTTAAATTGTCTAGTTCAAATCTTCTATCTAAGGTTTTTTTTTTTTTTTTAATGTCACTAATCTTATGAAAAAGTTATTGTATGTGTTTGTTTTATGAATAGTATTTGATATTGGGTTGGTAATCTATTAGTATCACTATCATCTTATGAATTGTCGCATAATGATAAGGGTGACTACTGGGCCTAGAAACATTTTCCATCCCATAATCATTTCAAATTATATACTTATCCAAAAAATCATTTCAAAATTATATGGGATAATTTTAATGGTATAATTTATATTAAAAAAAATTACTACTAACATAGTTAATTTTAGGGAGAATGAATTAAATAGCCAATTTCATAAAATAATTAAAGTAAATAGTAGGTTTTTAAGATATTTGAAATAAATAGTTTATTTAATCATGTAAATGACCTATTTATGTTAAATTTATCAAGTAAATGATGCATTTATATGTCAAGTAAATAATTTACTTCCTAAAAGTTGAAGATTTCGAGTTCACCTCCTAATTAAAAAAAATTATTTACATATTTACCAAATAAATAATTTATTTACGTCTTATAAACACATAATCTATTTAATAAAATTTAGATTATCTCGTAAATCTACTATTTACTATAAATATTTTACATACCTATTATTTATTTCAATTATTTTTTAAAAAGTTCTATTTATTATAATTTCCCTTGATTTATAACAAATGACACGTTGAATGAGGGACCATCCATAAGATAACATTGTTAGTTTTAGCATTTTAGAATAATTTATGAAATAAATATTTACCATACACACGACTTATAAAGAGAAAAAAAAATCAGGTATTACTCGTAAATTTATTCTTTTTAATTGCTTATTAAATTAACCCTCTGTTTTGGTGGTGTATCCGTTTTTGAAAAGAAAAAAATATTTTATTTAAGACTAGAAAATATTTTAGTCCAAATATAAAATAATGTTTGGATGGGTAAAAAATTTTTATTTCTAGAGCAGAAAATTTATTTAGTAAAATTGGATCCATTCTAAAAATGAGATAAAAAAAAGTGAAGAAAAAGAAGAAAATTATTCTAATTTTGGACCATACATGTTAAAATAGGTTGAAGAGAAGAAAGAAAATCTTCTTCACATTTGAAAAGTTTTTGATTTCTAACATAGAAATAGAGAGGATCAAATTATAAAACCAAGTCTATATTTGGACATGCCACCCAAATAAAACATAAAGGTATAGTTTAACTAATACTAAAAAACCAACCAAAAAAAAAAAAAAAAAAACATAAAATCACAGTTCAAACCTCAATCTATGGCTCTGTCTTATGTTTAGCAAATATTCCTTTGAAAATGTTGGTGTAAACTTTTGTCCAACGCTAAAATCACGTCTTTAAACTCGTCATAGGAAAAACATTTTGACGAACACCAAAATCTTTGCAAACGAAACAAGTACAATGCACAATATTAAAAAAATATATATATTGAATCAAAACTTTTTAGTTTCAAATTTTATAAATCAAATGTCACCTACATGTTCTAAGTACAAGAATAAAGTTGATTACATACATAATTCAATGATAATCTCACATATTAAAAAAATCTTCCTTCTAATTCATTTCTCTGTTATTTTCAATTTCATTACATTTCTCATTATATTTATTTACCATTTAATAAACACGTCATAAATAAATGAGTAAAGCGAAACAATAATCCACAAAAAAATATAACATACGCATAAAAATCTAGAACACTCTACTTCCTTTTTTTTGTTTTTTGTTTTGATTTTTAGGTTATATTTTTAATCATTAGAGCAATCTGTTTTGTGTATAAATACATAGAAAATATGATTTCTATTAATAAAATAAAACTTTCATATTTATTAAATGTTATGTAATTATTAATTTTTTTTGCATTATTACTTAATCTTAAGGATGTTTAATAAACGTATTATGTTTATATTGCGTATAAATATAATGTATTGAATGCAATTTATATTTGGATGAAAAATATCTGCATTACATTTAAATACAATATATGTTTAAATAAAAAAATATTTGAATTATATTTAAATAATTAATATATGATATGATAGATAAAAATAGAGAGAAAAAAGAAAAAGAAAAAAAACCATGTGACGTGATTAATAAAAATAATAAAATAATAAATAATAAATATATTAAATTTATAATATAATATAATTAATATTTAAATATAATATTTTTATATTTAAATAAAAATTATATTATATTTAAATATAATATAAATATAGTTCAATAAAAAACGATGGCTAAATCATTTTACATTCCGTTGGAAGTACGTTATGTTATATTTATTTGGGAGGACTTCCTGCCGAGGAGGGAGTAGAAAAACTCCCCCTTGAGCTTAACGTGGGATAAGTGGGGGCCCACAGGTCAAGGCCCAAGGGCAGATCATCAGGGAAAGTGAAGAACAGAACACAAGGAAGAAGAAAGCGACGGAGATTTTTTAGGGGGAATTTGGTTGTGATTTTGGAGATTTTATTTTATTTTTTAAGAAAAAAGTTATTTTAAAAAATATATTTAAAAAAAAATTATTTATTTAAAAAAATAAAATTTTAAAAATAAAAAAAATTAATATAAATATTATTTCGTTGTCTCATCATATTAAAAGATAAATAAAAATTTTCTTTTTTTAGCGCCATTAGTAGGGGGTAATCTCGTCAATCATTAGGTAGAGTGGCAAAACCGTAGTTTCTAGTGAAAGACGCGTCGAGTTTAGAAAGTGTTTGGATCGAAAAAGAACATCGGGATTGGATTGGACACCTAAAAATAAATAAAATAAAAATAAATAAAATAAAAAGAGGAGAATGAAGAGTGGGCCCACCATAGAATTTTCTCGCCGCAATACGTAAACGTATTGGTGAAACTTCGTACGGAAGGAGATTTTTACTTTTATATACCCCATATCCCACCCTATTTGCAAAAATGAGACCCTAAACTTCTCCAAATTTACGTTCGTTTTGTGTTTTTCTTTAAAGGTTTTCGGAATTAGTTTCACTTAAAAGCAGACTCCAAACATGGAAGTTTGTCTCAGCAAGCGTTTGGTATAAGTTTTTTTTTTACATTGCATTCCATTTTCTCTAAAAAATAAAAACATTTCATTCAAATATTAATCACATCATATTTTAAATCAAACACAATCATTATTTATTATTTCAATTTTTCTATTATTTTTATTAATTACATCATATATTCTCTCTCTCTTTTTTTCTCTCTATTTTTACCTATCACATCACATATTTATTATTAAAATATAATTCAAATACTTTTTTACCCAAACACGCATTACATTCAAATGCAATGCTAACACTTTTCCTCTAAATATAAATTACATTCAATGCATTATATTAAAATGTAATGCTAACACTTTTCCTCTAAATACAAATTACATTTAATGTATTATATTAAAATGTAATATAAATGTAATGCATTTATCAAACGAGATCTCAGTTTCAAAATTGATTGGCAAACTAGAAGCATTCTACATTATTCTTACAAATAATTTGTGTTTTTCAACTGTAAAATAAATAAAAAATATTAAAATAAAAAAATATGTATAAAAGTATCTGACAATTCAATATAGTATATTTTGATTGAATTCTTTTTTTTTTAATATATACCACCTTAATTGAGATGTGACTATATTAGCTTTTCCTCATGTTTGACCATATATTTTTATATATAATACATATGTATGTATGGATACAAACTTATTTTTTATTTTTTTAATTAAAAATTTATATGTAATAGGATTACAAATTGTTATCTCTATAGTTCAGAACATAGGCGGCGAAACCTTGAACTTTTATGAATTTTCAAGTAATTCTATTTTTGTCATTTTAAATGTTTTTTTTTTCCTCCTCAAGTGAGAGGAGAGGGGCGTGGATAAAAACTTTTAAATTAAAACCTATTAGTCTTTAAATAAATAAGAGCTATTAAACTCACATCATGAAAAATAAAAGTTAAAAGTAAAAAAAAAATCAATGGATAAATTTATTATCAGCCCAATGAAAAAAAATAAAAAATAAAAAATCTATTTATTTCAAGTTTCAGTAAATCAGTCTAGAGTTTTGTTTAGTTTAATCAGCCTAGGGTTTTGAGTAATAACTTTCAAATTTTCAATCTTTAATTCTTTATTGGAAAAGTAAAAACACACAAAGGAAAATTGGAAAAGAGAGGAAAATGGTCTTGCCTTTATCAAAAAAGGCCACAAAAAGGTGATTGACCCGATCTTGAAACAAGAGACCATTCCGAGATCCAATCATCCCATTATCCTCCAATCGCAATAAAATAGAATATCTTGCCTAATCCAACATATTATCTTAAATATAATAATCTTCAAGATCACAACTTTAAATTTAAAAAAATTTAAGTTAAATTTAAAATAAATTAAATTATAAAATGAACTTGTATTTAGTATTTAATCTTGAGTAAGAGAATTTCATCTTGACTTAAATATATTTAGATAATAAAAATTAAATTTAAATTTATATCAAAAATTATGTTTATCTTTATTTTTTCATATAATTAGTATAATTTTTTTTTATATAAAAGTGGATTTATAAACAGAGTTTTTGAATCTAAAATACTGTATAAATTAGACTAAAAAAAATAAAAACAGACTAGTAAATAAAATATAAGATTGAGTTTAAATTTAATTTTTTAAATTTAAACTCATGTGATAATTTATTCTAAAGCATTCTTTTTTTCTTCTTAAAAAAACATTTTTATTTTTATTTTATTTTTCTCTTATTCATTGACCCCTCTCAACGTCAAGCCCGAAGTTTCTTTTTGCACAAGCTGAGATATCATATTCCACAAATTTCCAAGATCTTGACTTCTTGTGTGTATAAAAATCAATACAAATAAACAAAGAGAACTTTTGCTAAAGTATCCAAAAATTCTTGTTATTTGTATTATATAATTCGATATTGTTAAGTTTTTTTTATTGAATTTTATTAAAAATATTTTTTTTGAAGGATCAAATTATATTAGATAAATATATATTAGTTTTTTAAACATAATTTCGATAGGATTTAGTGAGTTAAAATTGTGTTGTACGATATAGTTTTTTATAACCTTATAATAAAAATTTTAAAACAAATATTTTGCAATGGATTGAAAAATAGAACCAAAAAAACTACTAAAATGCCACTATGTATGATTTGTCAAATAGCAATAAAAAATAATTAAATCTCAACTTACTTTCTCTTTCTGAAATTGTCTACTCTTTCATCTTTTTCTAGCCATTATCTTGTCACACAATGCTCTCAACTTACAATTAAAATATACCTCTTTCCAATTTTGTTGCATATGTAGTTTTCCTTGTTTGTTTGTTTTTTCAGTTCTGTTTCCACTAATGACACACATGTTTTTAATATTTATTGCTTTTTTTATAGTAAGAATATTCATTTATTTGACAATAATGTTTTTTTTTTGTCTTGTCCTCGGCTTTTTCCTCCATGTCCTTGAGTTATTGGCATTGTGTGCCTTAACATTAATATTTCTGTCAAGTTGTTATATTAACAAAGGAAAGATGCTCATTTTATCCCCAAAAAAGAAAAAAAAATAAAAAAAAAGGGAAAGATGCTTATAAACCTAACCGGAAAATGTGCTTCTGATTTAAGTCAAGGTGACCCGACCTTAAGTAGTTTTGTCTTCAATAAATCATTGTTAAATAAAATAAAACAACTAGTCTAGGCTTTTAAACTACATTACAAGCTGCAAGTAAACAGTTTCATCTTCCTAAAGTTTGAGATACCCATAGTTATTGAAACATCTTATATCCGGGACGTTTAACATTTATCGTGAAGAATTAGACACAAGAATTTTATATTATCGAGAGCAATACAACAATAGAAGGAAATTAAAATAAATAAGAACGTACAAAATTTATAATGATTCACCTTTGATATTATAATTATACTAATAAATAAGTAAGTTGGTATTTAAAAATTGAAATTAAGATTAGATACAATACTCTCAGTCGCCTGACCCAATTATACCCTTCAAAGAGGAAAATGTAGAGCCAATTTATGTTTGCTCCTTATTTTCACTCCACCGCAATATTGTGCCAAGCAAAAACAGTGTATGGGACATAAACTAATGCTGCAAAAATTCTAGGTGGGGCCATATATATATATATATTTTATATATCTCCTTTGTTTTTTTTTTTTTTTTTGGTGACAACATATGTCTCCTCTCTTACATCTTAATTAGAAAAAAGATATTCCATTTTGGATGTCAAGACCAAATCTTCAAAGCCCATCTGTTTCAGTCTAGTCTTGTTACATAAATTTCTTGCTCTACAAGTCTACTAAATTTTAAGGTAAATGTACTGAAACGTTACCTTTAGATATTTATTATATTCAATCAGTTTTATGTATTTTTTTCATTTTAATATAATTTTGTCTATGCCCAATATATAAAAAATATATATATGTATTATTGATAGAGATACATTACAAATTTAACGTTAATATACTACGTATGATGAATTGAGTGTTTTTTTGGTTAGATTAGAGAACTTTAATTGAGAAAGAAAAAAAAAATTTATAGTAATAAAGTCTTAGAAAGGCACTTATTTTATCTTCATTAAAGTGACTGAAACTGTTTTATACTCTTTCAAATTAGAGACTCATTTTTTTAACTTTAACCTGCAATTCATATCTATGGTAGTAACTAAATATTTAATAATTCTTCTTATTTTATCAAATATTGAAGCTTTAACTGCGGTTAAAACCCATTTAAGGAGAAAAATATGATAGAATATTAAAAAAAAAACCCCTTAACGGTAGAATGCTGATTTTGTTTATTAGATTGTATCATAATCATATCATGTTAATGGACCACAGATAATTTAATGAAATTTGATTAATATCCAGTGGTAAGAAATTATCTTAATATTAAGGTTTTTTTTTTTTTTCCATATGTTGTTAGAGAATTCTCTTAAATATCCCATAAACCTTTAAATTATGACTTAATACCTTAGCCAAAAAAATACTATTATTCTATGCAAAAGCTATAACATGATTATGGAGCTAATTTCAAACTGGTCCCAAAGCTACATTAAAATAATTAAAAAAAAAACAGATATAGGATTGGATTTTTAATTGAAATTCTATCCCTAGCATGTGTGTCATTTATACATGCCATACCTTTCCTTGTTTAAAACCTTCACATATTTTAGGCTATGCGGACATAAATTTTGATGTGGGTCATGAATTAATGGCACAAAAATAACAATATCTAGGGATTGATGGAACATAATGACTCCCCAACTATTCTTTCCTCTGCTGCCAATATACCTCAATTGAGCTAAAGTTATAATAATTTGATTACTATGTGCCACCTTTCATTAAATGTTTGGAGATTTTCATGATAAGACCTGAAAAAATTATTATACTTATCTTATTCGTTATGATGTGTGTATATTTTGTAAATTTTATTTGATTTCTACTAATATAAAAAACGTGCATACTATTGATATGAATAAAAAACTTTTATATAGGACGTGTAGTAAATGTATTGTATTCGCATTACGTTTGAATATAATTTTAGAAATGTATTTTTTATTAGAATGTAAAGTATTTAATTTGTATTAAAATGAAATGTGTGTTTGGATAAAAAGTAATTGAATTGTATTTTAGAGTTGAAAAGTTAATATAATTAGTCAAAATACATAAAAAAAAGTTTAGACAGATAAAAAGTATGATGTGAATGAAAAAATTGAAAGCCTAATAAATAATTGTTTTCAAAAAACAAACGAATAGTAATTATTTTCGTAAAATTATTAAAAAATATTGTATTTAAATATAAAAATTTTGTATTTAAATAAAAATTATATCACATTTAAACAAATATAAGACTGATATCAAACGTATCATTAGGGTTCAATTTTTCAAACCTTTTATCATCAAATTGAAAGTTGGATAAAGGTACCTTGAGGAGAATTCAACTGTTTAAAACTGATGATCCAATCATTTCTTTTTCTTTTTTTCCTTTTCCTTTTCCTTTTGGCCTTTTCTTCCTCCAAAATCAACTGAAACCCGCATCACTTTTTTCCTTTTTCTTTTTCTCCTTTTTGTTTTTCCCTCTTCAAATCTCAAATGCTTTTCTTTCCTACAAGCTTAAGCCAAAGGGGAACCTCAATTTAAAATAACAAAAGAAAAGAAATGGCAATGAGTAAAAAGTGCAAAATCAAAGGCAAAAAGTATAATGCAGTACATTTCTGCAATTAAGGAAAAGTAAAAGGACACCATTACAAAAAAGAAATTTCACAGAATCAGCATGCTACTTACTTTAATGTTTCCAAAGTGGGACCCACTGCTGACTAAATTTTTTAATATTAATAATGTACCCGAACTAGTAATAACTAATTTAAAAAATAAAAAAAAAAACCCAACAACATTAAAAAGTAATGAAATCTAAAAAGAAAAACCAAAACAATTCCACCAAATTAATATTAAAATTGGGAAAATCAAGGTAGTCTGAGAGATAGTTATGTCTGTTGTTGGAAGTAAAATCAGCTTTCTTTGTACCGTTTGTCTGATTTTTTTTTCCCCTAAATAAACACAAAACAATTCTTAATTATCTACCATTTCAAAAATTATCAATATAAATTTAAAAATTTCTTTTTTTTTTTCCCTTAAATTTCATGAAAGAATGAGAAAAGATTTATATCGTTATTTTTAAAAAATATATTTTAATTTTTTTTTACAATTTTTAACTTAAATTCATTTTCAATGAAATACACTAACTTCAAATATTTACATTTTTTCTTGTAAAAAAAAAGTTCAAAATTCCTATTAAAATGTATCCTCCAAACGCCCTTTTAATTATCATTACAAGACTTTTCATTATTATTTAAAAATTTTTTTTTTCTTATAAGGAGAAGAGAAGGTGAGCTTTGTACCAGACACAAAAATGGTGGAGAGAATCTAGACCCTCTTGAAGACAAACACACACAGTTTCTCAAACATCCCACCCCAAAAAAGAAAAGGGAAAGAAAAAGCATAACAGAAATGAGGATGAGGAGGAGAGAGAGAAGAGAGAGAGAAGACAAGTTTCATGTCCTTTCTCATGTAAGTTTCGTTTGTTTCTGCAAATATTTTTCTCTTTGTCTCCGATTTTCTCTCTCCTCTTTCTCTCTCTTCATTCACTCTCCTCTCTCTCACAATATCTTCCTTGAGTCGTGAGAATGGCCCAGCAGATCCGAAACGATCCAAAAATCTCTTTCGTTTTATCTGCTTTTCATGCCCTTTTCTCCGAAATGCCCACTTTGTTGTTTGTTTTCTTCACCATCTTCTGATTCCTGATTTTCTCTCTCCTCTGTCTCTCTGTCTCTCTGTCTCTCTCTCTCCTCATTCATTGTTCTTCGTTTGTGGCAGTTCATGAGCTGCAACCATGAATAAATCCTTGAAGATGCGTTGTTCTTGGGGAGTTTTCTGAAGAGAAAGACTATTAATTTATCTTCATTTTAGGTAAGTTTTTTTTTTCCTTCAATTATTCAAAAAAAAAAAATTGTGTTCGGAACTTGAAAAGTCATCCTCATTTTTTTTGGTTATAATTTGCCTTTTTTTTCCTTTTTTTTTTTATCTTCAGCTGTTCAAAATATTTCTCTAAGATTCAAATTTTTTTTTATTTTTATTTTGTCAGGACGTGTTTTTATTATGAATTTGGTACTTGAGTTTCTTCTATTCCGAGAAATACGCAAAAAAGAAAAGAATCTGCTAAAATCTGATTTGTTTAGTTTTGAGATTTATTTATTTATTTTTTTGTTCTCTCTGATTTCAAAGCTTTTTTTTGGTGGATAATTGGTCCTAAGTTAGTGCACAGAAATTTTCTCAATTTTCATGGCTCATTTTCTCATGTTTTTTCTCCCCCTCTCTATGAAGTTTCTTCAAATTGATTCAATTGAGTGATTTTGGGTGTAACCGTTTCGTTAGAATTAAGCTTGTTTTAATGCCCATTTATACTCTTTATGAAGATACTTTTTTCCACCTTATTGAATCGACTTGTATAATTGCATTTATTTCTCCAATTTCTCTGGTCTGTTAGCTGGTTATTTGGCATTGCTGACTGCTGTTATGTTGGAACTGGTAGAGATGGCGGCTAACATGCAGTGCAATAGCTATTTTTCCGGATATTACTCGCCGAGGAATCTTAGTTTGGATGCTAATGGAAGTACATGGCCTTCGAATTGTCATGATAAAATTTACAAGAGCGGTCGCTGCTATAACGGCTTCTCATCCTCGGACTCTCTTTTTGCCTGCAACAAGGACGTGTTGAAGCAGACAATGCTCAAGCATGAAACCGTATTTAAGGATCAGGTAGAATCCACTCTCAACCTTTTTGCCTACATTATGTTGTTTTTAGTATTTGCATCTTGTTTTGCACATAGTCATTTGTATAGTAAATATTCGCCCACTTTAGGAAGATTCTAGAGAAAATTTAGGTTATCAGATGTTGAGTAGTTGTCTTTCCTTAAGTGTGCATTTCCCTTAGGTTTTCAATGTGATTCTGTAACTAATGGCGAGTTTTTTCGTTACGGTGTTTGGAAGTAAAAGTCAAATATTATCATGGTGACCAATGGAGCTTCAGGAGCATTTTGGCAGTTAATAATTGTAGTTTTGGCCTTGGTAATTTTGATGATTTGGTGAATTATCAGGAGAGCTTGTAATACTTGTTTTTTTCACCGTCTCTTCATAGAACCCTGCATTTTGTGGGTTACTCTGCCTATAAATTTGATATTTGTACTATATATCCAAAAGAACAAGAGAAGTTAATTGTCAGGGGATCAAACAGAAATAACCCCATTTCAGTTGCACCCATATTTTAGCTGTTTAACTGCCTTACAATTGCATCAGTTCGTGATTCCATGCAAATATTAATTAAAGTTAGTATACACATGGTTGAAATTTGTTTTGGCCATCCAGGTTCAGGAGCTCCACCGCCTATACAGAAGACAAAGGGAATTGATGGATGAAATCAGAAGAAATGACTTAAAGAAACATTATCAAAGATTTGAGGCATCACATTCCAATACTCCATTCTTTCAAACATCATCAGAATATGACCAAAAGGCTTTTCGTGTCCCTGGATTCCATTTGATAAACCCTGGAGGCAGTCAAGTCCTAACACCATTGAGTTTGGTTCAAGGGAAGGACGTTCGAGTGTGTCATTCATACCCTACTAAATCCGAAGCATGTCCTAGAGACGTTCAATTATCAGAATCCAAATGCAAGATATTTGGGAAAGATCTTCAACTTCCAGCTGATAAGTACATTGATAGTGAAGACAAGGACTGCTTGGATGATGAAAAGGTTTCTGAGGTGTTTGGGGTGTCAATTAATTCTGTGAAGAGATCTCCACAACTTGTGTATACCAATGATGTAAAGTCATTTTTTGGCAGTGATGTACCGAACTCTGTTTTCCTCAGCTCCATTGAAACTCCTCCGTCGATATTAGAGAAACAAAAATGGTCAGCTGACTTAAATGAACCAGGCAAACTCAAGGAAGAAGCAGCTTCTTTTCCAAATGGCTTTGTGGGTCCTTCTAGTCACAGTAAGCTTACATTCTGTGAACCACCCCCACCCGAAAAGGCAAAATTAGGCTTCCACTATGCAGTGGAGGCATCTATTGAAAACGCCCCAAGAAGGCCTGATATTGAAGTTTCAACAAATTTTCTACTGTCAGAAACAGAGAGAAAACAGGAGCAGCCATCCTGTCATGCTAAGGCTGGTGAGAGTTCTATTCCAAGGTGGCTTTAACGTGTAATTTCCTCATTTTTAATATTCCCCGTTCCCCTTATGTTGGTTGATAATATGTTTGTTTTAGTTGTACAGAGTCCAGCTAAGCCTCTAGGATAAACTGCAATGTTTTCAAATTATTAACGACTCCTTTTTTCAGGGAAGCTGGGAGGCAACTTGAATTCTTTTCTTCAAGGTATCGATGCAGAAAAGTTGTCCTTGTTTCCTAAATCATCAAACAAGGACCTTGAGCAAGTCTGTAGACCTCCAAACTTTCATCAGCGAAATCAAAGTTTATTAATTGAAAGCACAGTTTCTAATTCGTACAGTTCCAGAAGAAATTCTCCTCCCTTTTATGATAGCCATTATGGACCACATGCTTCTTTTCATGAGAGCACTTTAAACTGTCAAAGTTCTTGGACCAATTCGACAAAATCTGGGCAGAGTCTGGTGGCAGTTCAGCCACTACCTTGTGAATCTGGGCGGAATCCAATAGCAGTTCAGGCCCTCCCTTGTTTTAACACCTCCGTTCAATTAGGTAAAAGATATAAACCTTCGAATGGAAAGCCTGAGCTTGGTGGAGGCAGCAAATTGGTGGCCAATGACCATGGCTTGAACTTCCAGTCGTCAAATGATGTTAATCTAAATTCAAAGCCACCTAGTTCTTCAGAGCTTGCAGTTTCCAAAGGTTTGCAGACAACACATGGAGTGGAAAAGCATGAATATTCCGCAGGCAGGCTTGCTTGGCTTACAGAAAAGCCTGTCCAAAATGAGAAAGGCAATAATGGACATGGAAGTTTAACCCGGGTGGAACCTTTTTCTTTGGAAGCTTATTCTGCTGGTATACATGATGTTGAACCGATGAAGGTGGAGAACAGTGATTCCTTGAGTTCAAAGATTCTTGGATTTCATGACCATAGCAAGTCCTACATTTCTGGTCACCACTGCTCCTCTAGCAACAGCCTCAACAAAAACTATCAGAATCCCATTAAAGATGTGAAGAGCAATGGAAGAGACTCGATGTTTGATTTGAACTTGGCTTGTGATTTAGAGCCCGAGATGGAAATAGAACTAATTGCAGATGAACGTGTAGAAGATAATGGAGTGAAGGGAAAGCATTTGGGTTTTGGATGTCTCATTGACCTAAACTCATCCATAAATGAAGCCGAGTTTACTCAAAAGCCCTCACTTACTGTAGAAATTGATTTGGATGCTCCTGTAAGTCCTGAAAACAAGGAGAGTTCTCCTCCCAGAGGAGAGTCCGATGAAAATCAAGCCGAGACACCAGTGCTATTGTCAGGACAGGAAGATGCTGATCAGCAGGATGGGCTCGTTAAGATTGCTGCAGATGCTATAGTGACTATTTCGTCATCCATGTTGCAGACTTCTCTACAAAAAACCACGTTTAAACACCTAGAGGTTTCTTTGCCCGACTCTCTACATTGGTTTGCTGACATAGTTTCTTCGGCGACAAGTAATCCAGTGAGTGCGTTAGGACAGGTCTTGACCGATAAGGACAATGACAACAATCTTGAGGAGCTTCTTCCTGACGGAATGGACTACTTCGAGGCCATGACATTGAAGCTGACCGAGACAAAACTGGAGGAATGCTTTTACAAAAGTAATGCCTCAAAAGAGGAAGAAATGGGTACCTCTTCGTCACCCAGTCAGCCAAGGAAGGGTAGGATGAGGCGTGGTGGAAGGCAGCGGAAGGACTTCCAAACGGAGATCCTTCCCGGCCTGGCATCATTATCAAGGTATGAAGTGTCTGAGGATCTTCAGACGATAGGAGGGCTAATGGAAGCTGCTGGTGCTCATTGGGAAACAGGCTCATCAAGATATGCTGCCAGAAACGGGCACTCGAGGGGTCGGAAACGATCTTCTGTGGCTGGCTCTGGCATGGTTGGTTGCTCGGTGGAGTCTCTTTTGAAGCAGCTTAGCAGTAGTGACAGTAAATCGGGCAAAGAGGAGAGAAATGTAATATGCTGGGGAAAGGTGACAAGGAGGCGCAGGGGACAGAGATGTCCGGTTAGAGTTGGTAATCAGCAGCTTATACTGAGTCA
Organism: Antiaris toxicaria; assembly: GCA_035233585.1. Lineage (NCBI taxonomy): Eukaryota > Viridiplantae > Streptophyta > Magnoliopsida > Rosales > Moraceae > Antiaris > Antiaris toxicaria. The sequence continues at coordinate 10,574,866 of CP141155.1, forward strand.
AGTTTAGGAAAAAAGGAAAAAAAAAAAAAAAAAAAGAACTGATACATAAAAGAGTCCCTTTTAATTTTTTTTTTTTAATTCTCTTTTGGGTTCTTCTTAGTCATTGGATTGTGTTGTAAATGCCTTAAAAGATTTTCACATACTTGTATTAGGTGGTGGAAATAGGAAAAAGAAGCCATGACATACTTGAGCTCTTAGTGAGGAAAAGTTTATTTCCAATAGCTCTAGATAGCATTTCTTTGTATTATATTTACGTGTATGAGTGCGTGTCTATATATTAGTGGTCAAGCTAAAGAGCATGCAACTTTTACTTATTTTGACGTCAATTTCTAGTATTTTGTGTCAATCAACAGATTTTGAAGAGTTTTTCTGATATTTTTGAAGAGTTTTCCTGATATTTTGTATGAATCAATATGTTAACTAAATTATCTCCTTTTTATTTAATGCTTTAGTTGTTCTAACTTACGCGACATCACCAGTGCTGTAGATACAGGCTGCCTAGCCTGGTACGTGCAGGCCTAAGAGAAAATATGGGCTGTGGTGAGTCCGCCCATATAAACAAGCAGATTGTTCCAGGCTGGTGCTAATTACATAAAAGGTAACCCAATTCGGCCCTAGTCTATAGGCCTGGTGAACCCGTAATGGGGGAAGTTGGAAACTTGCATCAAAAATACCAGCTAAGTTGGTTAAGGAGGCGATTGCTAAACATATTATATTTTAATTGTATTTGAATGAAATTTATTTTTTAAATATTGTATTTGGTTGAAAAGTATTTGTTTTGTATTTGAATGAAATATGTGTTTAGATGAAAAGTATTTTAGAGTTGAAAAATTGATGTGATTGGTAAAAGTAGAGATAAATAGTGAAGTTGAAAAGTTGATATGATTGTTTTAAAAAACTTTTGAATTGTAATAATTTTCGTAGCACTGTTAAAAAATTTGTATTTGGTGTAAAATTATATTGTATTTAAATAAAATTAAAATATAATTTTTTTATCAAACGACACTTAAATGAGACCAACAAGTTGCATTATGAGTAGCTTGTTAAAAAAGTCTTGGAATCCTATACAATCAAAAAGAGCAAAACATGGAAATAGCAAATAAAGCAGCCAAAAAAATAGGTTGAATCATCCATTGGTCTGGTGGGTCAGCCAAGAAAGTAGAATTCACAAATATCTTAGCATCTGATTTAACACAAAATTTTTTCATCCATGCATGGAAGCAAATATCTCAAGCCAGCAAGACAGCTAGTACTCAGCTTCAAGAGCACAGGATGCTAGTAAGACCTTTGTTGTGATTGAAGGGACATGGCCTGTAGTACCACAAGTTACACAAACAAAGGTTTGGGGATAATTAGAAACAAATGTGACGTTTGGTATTGTTTTTGAAATGTTTTCTATTTTCAAAAAAATTGAAAATGAGAATGTTTTGAAAACTGTGTTAAGATTATTTCTGAAACTGTGTTTGGTTATGTTTTCTGAGTGTATATTTTGAAAAACATAAAAATGAAACTTTGTTTGGTTATATTTTTTCAAAACCCATTTCATTTTCAAAAAACCTAAAAAACACAATATTTTTTGAAAATGAAAACAAAAAGTGAAAACAACTTTTTTTCGTTTTCAAAAAACCAAAAAAAACAACATAGTTGAAAACGGTGTTTTCGAAACGGTTTTGAAAACGTTAAATAAACAAACGCTATTTTGAAATCGTTTTCATTTTCTGTGTTTTTGAAAATGGAAAATCATTTTCAAGGCTAAAAACAAACGCCCCCAAAGTTTTTATTTCTATATAGATTTCAGAATTTCTCAATTGTTTTTTCTTCCCTCTACGATGTGGGATTAGACTCCCTTTTTATTTGTCAAAATTCCAATACTTCAAGAAGGTTCTGCCAGAGACAAAAGAAAAAAGCTCTAAGTATCTTGTCATGCATTATATAATTGGAAAAAAGTAACCAAAAGTTTATTATAAAATCCATAGAGGTTATCTCGAGGTAACTCTGTAATTTCTCGAGATGAAAGATTGAACATTTTTGTAAGTAAGTCTGGACATCAAATAACAACGGGTATTTAGCACCAAAACCTCTAAATTTGTCATCTTTTGACAGCTTAACCCCCAAAATTCTGCTTCTAGCAATTTACCTCTGAGTTTGCTAAATAATTACAATGTATCCCTTATGGTTTAATTTTCTGTTGGATCTCGTAACAAAATGAAAGATAATGCTACATAGCAGCGGTTGTACGGTCACAATTAAGGGCGGCTTTGACGAACTAGTTTTGCATCGGAGTTCAAGTTGATGGCTTTGTTGTTTTGTTTTGTTTTATTTATTTATTTTTTTGGGTTTGGCAGTTGGTTTGCAAGATTTGTGTGATGAACGAACAGGAGTGGATTTAATGCTAAAATTTTTTTTTTTCTTTTAATTTAAACCCCAAAAATTTTTATAATTTTGCTATTTTGCCCTTTTTAAAATAAAAAAATTATTACATGGCCCCTAAGTTTTTCTATTTTTCCCCCAATAAAAATTGAAAATTCTCATAAAAATCTTATTAAAATTTTATCACGTGGTTTTTATACTTTAGTATTGTTAGTTTTTATTAAATAAAAATAAAAATTTGATATGCGCCCCCTACTAAATTATAGTTCTGGTTCTGCCTCTGTGAACAAAGATTGGGTGGTTCAAGTAGATGCGGAACAAAAAAATAAAATAAAATAAAGTTAATGTCTCAAAGATAGGCTCTGATTTCATCTTAACAAAATGGAAGATAATGCTAAATTTTTTTCTTATTTTTATTCATCTTAATGAAAGATACAATTTACAGTCATATAAACCAATCTATCTTAGTAAACAAAACTACTAATTATTGAAAAATTATAAACCTAATTAGTAGTCAAATCTTCAGGTATACGATCTTGTTTCAATCAAATAAATCTTCTAAATCCGAAATTATCATCAAATTCCAATAAAATTAGTCAAGAAAAGTCCATGTATGGTTTGAATGAATATGTAAAACCTCGTTTTCGATCAAAAATATTTAAATCTAATACAAACCCTAATGCAAATCTTTCAAATCTGAATTTAAATTTAATGAAAAAAAAAAAATCTAAATGGGATGCATTGTACCAATTTAGAAAGTTTAAGAAGTAATTTGTCAAAATTAAAAATTTGAGAGGTAAGTTACAGAAGGGTCACGTTGTATAGCATCAGGACTAAATACCCAATAACAAATGTTGTTTTTTCATTTCAGAAAGAAGCAGTTCCAACTTAAGTCTATTGCCATCTTGAAAATTATAAAAAAAAAAAAAAAAAAAATCAACCATGTTACATGTAGAACAGCTGAAAACATAAGGCAACCACAGAAAGTAAACGGCTGAAAACATACGGCAAGTCGGCAACCGCAGAAAGAAAAAACTAGAGGAAAGTGTGAATCATCGAAAGGAAAATCCAATTTTGCTTAATTCAATTTAATGACCTTGCATCTATTGACTCGACGAAAAAGCAGGAAAAAAAAAATGACAAATTTACATGTTAACATTTTGACTTGCAAATACTATTTCATATTTTTCAAAAAATAAAAAAATCTTTTTTAAATTTAAAAATAAAAGATTTGAACTTTTTACTTTACGGTGACATTAGGTAACATAATATCTAATTTGTATTTGGAAATATGTTTATTTGGAAATAAGTTATTTATAAGCTACAAAAACGATATTCATTAATTTTGAAGTCAAAGTTATCTAAGACTCAGAAAACATCGTCACTGCAAGCAAGTTGTAACACCCCAATAATTTCGTAGCAATTAATTATATGCAAGAGATATGATTATTTATAGGTATTGTCAAGAATTATAATATAAAGGTTGAATAAGTGATCTTGTAGGTAGCGGCACTAAGAAATTTCATACGCTCAAAAAATTTAAATTTAAAAGGTTAAATGTTGAGAATTTTTATAAAGAATGTGGTTTTATGTGCAACCATAATTTTGATTAGAAAACTATTTGAATAAGATAAAAAGTTCACCGTTAAAATTGTAGATCTTTTCGTTAACATTTCAATGCCTCTTGAATCGTTCAATTTTAATATTGGAATAAAAAATTATAGCTAAAATACTATAAGAGGTTGAGTAGCTGAAAATATATATATATATGGAGGGGGCCTGAGAGCGTGGGGCGGCCATGTCTCTTGGCTGCATGGGCGTGCCATAACCACTGTAAAAAAAAAAAAAAAAAAAGAATTATAGAGGGGCCAACTTAGTAGTTTTTTTTGGGCCTATTTCGACCCTTAAATCACCATCCAACTTTTAATCCTAACCCATTAAACTTTAAGGTTTAGTTATTTAAGTATAAATGCATAAGTTTAAATCTATTATACGTACTTTCTCATAACTTTTTCTTTCTTTCTTTCCTAAACCTCTCTGTTCTTTCTTCCACTTAAAAGATTGATTTCCTTCAATATTCCTCCATTCAAGCCTTGAAGAATTGCTTTTCTTGAAGGCTTCTAGGCTTGATTTTATTGGAGATTCAAGATAAATATATTATTATTCATTGGTTTATAGATTTTTAGGATATTTCCTAAATATAAAATATTGATACTATAATTTTGTAATATGAATTTGGTTAAAAGACAACAAATCAAGGTTTCAAAACGTCACGTCATCAAATTAATGAACTTTAAAGGTTTGCTTGACGAGGTAAGTATATTTATCACCTGCAGCATGTTTGTTTAAAATTAAATCGGTTTTGAAATGTATTTAATATAAATGAGATTTTTATGTGATTAGCTTTTCATATTATCAGTAAAATAACAATAATTTTATGTGTGCTATAATGCTAGTTACTAGATATCATATTTGTATGATATCAACCATAATTGTTTGGCAGATAATAGTTGATAATAAAGAAAATCAAGCATAATTGGTTATGCTTATAGTTGGCTTTTGCTTTATGTATTTTATGGTAGACTTGTTCTATCAGATAGTAATTATATACATGCAAGTTTTAAAATGTTTTGTAAGATAGGTGATGTACTTACTAAACATTCACTTATTAGTTTAATTCGCATGTTGTAGGTAAGAACAAAGGAGAAGTTATAGCATAGAGAGAGGAAGCTCAGTGTGGAAATAAATCTGTTGATCGGCACGGGTTATTAGAAAATCTTATGAGAGCTATTTCAATTTTAAATGTTTAAGTTTTTGTTAAGTTGTTTTAAGATATTTACTTTTAGTATTTCATATTTTAGTTTCAGTTTTAGTCGGTTTATTTGTTTTACAAAGCATAGTTATTTGAGATTGCCGTTATTTAATTAGGAAGTAATATTCAGTTAAAAAAAATTATTCCGCATTTTCATCAAGAGTAAATTGTTTAATGAAAATTTGTTTTAATTTAAGAATTTAGCAAGTAACATCCTCCCACCTAGAAGGAGGGGTGTTACACAAGTATTCTCGATGTCTTCAATGATCGATATCTCAAAAACCTACAAATTACTTTGATAGTATCCATTTGTGCACATGCATTTTTGATGGCTACTCATAGGATTCTACTAATATAATGGTCTCATATCGGGTACCTAATGGTATTTGATACTACCGTAAATATAAATTTCAATTATTATAAATATGATTTCACACAGAAAAAAATGTAAATATGGGGATGTTGAAAAAACACCAAAGAATGTGAATTCCTGTTATTTATATTTCCTTTTACATAAATTCATATTCTTAATAACTGAAATTTATATTTACATCAGTGTGCTAGATATAGTACCTAACATGAGACTTGTATAATCAAAAGTTGGGCAAATCTATAATTTCACAAAAACTTTTGTGAAATGCAATTTCCATGTAGAAAGTATGATGATTCTTTTTGTTAAATTAGATGGATAGCTAATATTAATTAGAAGAGAGATTATAATACCAAATGAAATAGACGTAATGATTAAAGTATAAAACATAATGTGGATGGTGTGAAATGTGGAGTCTTGGAAGTTAATGAAATTCTTGCTTGAATAAAATGTAATAGCTAGAAATATACAAAATGTTGAACTTTTTTTAATTTTTTTGGGATAGAAGTTGAACTTTATATATTTAGAGTTTGTATAAAGGGATAGATTGAATCCATACAGTACAAGTTAAAATGAATTGGAATAGTAAAAGTTAAGAATAAAAGTTGAGGAAAAAAATTAAAAAAAATTGTAATAACTCATGAGAAATGGATTAGAACCCATCTCCCAAGTAAGCCCTTAGAAAATATGAAAACATCTCTTCATGACACTGCTAATTCTTTCAAAAGCTTTTAATTGCCTTAATTTCTTAAAATTAGGCGAAATTTCAAGTTTAAGTCTACTCTAACCCTCTTCGTTATTTTATTTTTTGAAAATCCCTCTTCATAATTCATTTACGCACAACTATCCTTAATCCATTTTATATTTTTAATAAATCTGAAACTTTGGACGAAGTTTTTAAGAAATAAACAAAAATGTGAGTGAATGCTGCTGTCATACTTGGGGAAGATCTTGCAGGTTTTTTCTGATATTTTGTAGGAAATTAGCCCTACATAATTCTTACTAATAGTTTTCCACCCAATATATTAAGTATAATAACCTAGATATTAACAAAAAAAAAAGATATATTAATGTTTCACTTTTGATTAAACAATGAAGGTGTGATTCTGCACACAGCAATTCAATGAACAATAAAATCTACGCAACCCATACGAGGTAAAAGAAGGCACTCAACAATTTTCATTTTATTTTCTTTGGAATTGATTTAGAATTCCCAATACAAATTATGTAGGATTTTAATCCGAGTTTAATCTTTTTTCGAAGATTAAGAATAGATGATATGTTTCTATTTCACTATTTTTTTAAAAGGTAAACGACATAGTGATCCTTTCATTGAATTTTTTAGAACAACAAAATGAATACAAATCAATCAGTACTTATCCCGAAAGAAATAGACTTTTAGAATTGAACTCTATAGTCTAGCTTCATTTATAGATCTTAATTCAACGTGGTCCTATAACCAAGTTTGACACTCCATGCCCACCTATCTATCAAAATGACAAACTTTAAGGGGAAAAACAATATGAAAATTAAAACCGAGCAAGCAATAAATGACCTCATAGGAAAAGCAAACTAGAATTAATGTTAAAAATAAATCTAGAAAGAAAATCTTCAACAATATTTACATTACATGCAGAGAAAGGCATATTCAATAATAAATAAATAAAAAATAGAAATATAGTACTTATACATACTTTTCCCCCTCTCTTTTTCTTGGGAGACAAGGAAAAAAATGCTTCAAAAACTAACTTTTACAGCAATCTATATAACAACAACTGGTCCTAATATTCTACCAAAACCCATTATATTAAACAACCTCCCCAAGTTAAAGGGGGCAAAAAAAAAAAAGGTAGGAAAATTCTTTCCCACCAAAAGGGGCAAAATAAAAATTAAAAAAAAAAAAAGGAAAGTAAACTATAAGCCAAACTTGTGGTCCAGGGTATGTGTGTGTGTGTGTGTGTATTAAAAAGCAATAGCTTGAGGCTCTGCTTGATGAGTGAAATGTGGACTATGAAAAGCCTCTTGAAGAAGCTCATGATCATGATCATATGAATCCCTGTAAGTCTCTAAGTTGACCAAAGCATTTTTTATGGCTGATACACACAGCTGTTTTCTCCATTCTTCCAAGTGTGGAAATCCAACATGATCTCCATATCTATCACAATACTGCAACACAAAGCAATTGGGATTTTTATTATAAAGCTTACTAGTTATCTCTCTCTCTCTCTCTATATATGTATATATTCCATTACATTTTATCTGTTCAAGTTGAAAAATATATGACACTAATTAAAGAATTTTGGTCATAACCCCACACAATTAACGTAGTACATTAAATAACTGGAATTCTAGTGCATATTTCTATACATTAGATGTCTAAAATTACACCAAAATTTAAAAAAAAATTAAACGTGGTTCTAATGACATACCCTCTTGACTCTCTACAACCCCTTTTTAAGCGTATGTCTCTCTTAAATTCAAAATGATTAAATTTACTTAATACACATTTATTTCATTTCCAAAATTATCCCTAATCACTAATCTACTATTTCAAATCTCTTTTTACACCCATTTTTTTTTTTTGCATTGATATTTTATTGTAGGTTAAATTAATAATATTACAAGAAAAAAACATTTAAAAAGAAAAAAGACAAAAAATATATATAATAGATTAAAGATTTTGCAAGAAAAAGTTTTCTAAAAAAACCAAAGAACATATTACATATTCATTTATTCCTAATAAAATGTATAATATCTATAATATTTAAAATATATAAGGTTTTAAAAGTTTTTAAAAATAACGTATATGCTACAAATAGAAAGCACAAAAATAATTAAACAAAAATGAAATTTATTCAAAAAAAATTTCAATCAAAAGTAATTGAAATGGACCAAAAATAAAATTTAAAAAATAAGAAAAAAATCCAAAAAATATCCCCAAGTTTTTTTAAGATAAAACAATATTCCCGACTAGTTTTAAATTTATAAAAACTAAAATTATAGCATATATATTTTTTTTAAAACTTTTAAAAATAAATAAAATATGAATTATTTGAATGAAAAACATGTGAAAATTAGGGTTTTTGTTATAGGTTTCAAAGTAGTAATATTTATAAATTATTTATTTAGAAATTTGATACATAGGTGTGTGTAGAAAGAAAAAAAAAGAATGTAATTGAATTTTTTTTATAATAGAATTTTATTTATGTAATGAAGTGTATTATTATTGTCCTTTTATGTCATTTTATTTGAGAGTTTTTTTTTATAATTAAAGAATTTAATTAATAGGGAGGTGTGGAGTCAAAAAGGATGTATCAATAAAACCATCTAAAAATAAAACTAACAATAATTTAATGCAGTGAATCCCATCAATATAGGACGTTTATCTATAACTTACCTTAGAAAAACTCTCCATACTAATATATATTTGACTTTACGTATTTTAAAAATGATTAGGTCTATTAAATAACTTGGTGATCAATTAAGTGACAATCACCAATTGCAATATGATAAGGAATGCTCTCCGTATATCATTCATAAAATGTACTAGTTATTGACAATTTAATTTGCTTAAAATTAAAGTTAAACATTGATACATGCCATATGGGCAAATGATTATATACTTGGAGACAAGTACAGCATAGATATTGTACTAATTGTAAGTCAATAATGTATAATTTGATTTCTCCTAAAATTTGTTTATTTAAATATATGTGTGTGTGTGTGTGTGTGTCTGCGTGCGTGATGAAAACATTTCTATTACCATCAATGGCAACAAAAGGATATTCAAAAACATAAAACTGTGTGAATTAAACTTAGCAAAGAAATATATAACATAAGAGTAAATATCTTAATTTATGCTAATAGTCTAGTAGATATCTAAGCTTCGAACAAGTTCTAGCTTTGCTTTTATTATAATATAAATATATATTTTTTGAGAATATGCTTTTATTATTATAATTGAGAATATGCTTCTATTATTAAACTGGGGCTCTTATGATGTCTCTTGTTACAAAGAAAATATTGAGGAAATTAAGAAATGTCTTTTTTGTTTTTTACCTCAAAATCTGCAATGTCGTGAGTGTTTTCCTTGGGAATGCCAGCAACATCTCTTGAGTGATAGAATTCCTTAATGGATTGCATCATATCATCCCATGATGGCAATGTTCTTTTCCCGGACAACACTTGGGCTATCCATTTTGCTTGTGATTCAAAGAATGGGAATCCAATTATCTAATTAATAGTATTAGTCAACACACTATTAGATCACCCAAAAAAAATAAATAAATAAAAAGAAAGAAAGACATTTTGAATATGTTACAATAGAAGATTACTAACACAAAATTCAGTCAAGAATTCTTTTATCTCTCATTTATAGATCATAAATGTCTATACATATAGATTTTTTTAATGATCAAAAGGATCCCCTTCCTCGTAACATATAAAAAAGGAAATATAATATAATATTTTTTTAACATAAAATTTCTTACCTATGTTATAGGTAAGGATATTCCTTTCGAAAGGAGCATATATAAACAAATCTTATATATATATAACTTTATTTACACAATATTCTACCCATTTTCAAATTAACCAGTTGTACATATGTGATCTTGAAAAATTAATGTATAACATAATATTTATTTTACGTAATAAATAATTTTAAAAATATATCATAGTTACATGGGATGAAGACTATGAAAGTTACTATCACAGAAACTAAATATCTTGTTGCTTTAATTTATATACATTATACATGTAAATTTTTACATACAATATGTAGATTAAGGTTTTTAATCCTGACGACATTAATATAGATATGATAGTATAATATTTTGACTAACAAAGTGTTAACACTGACATTACTAACATGTGAAAGTTTTCAGTTACTTGTTATTTATAGCAAAATATATCTACTAAATAAGTAACTTATTACCTATAAAATTATATAACATCATACATAGACTAATCAATCGTTACAGAGACTTAATTTTTTAAGTTATATTTATCATACTGACGCGATCGTCAAAGTGAAGACTAATGCTATAAATATTGTATTGCATGGAAAGAAATGACGAGAAATGAATAAAGCATTGCACCTTTCTAGGAATGCCAATAAAAGAAAGAGAAGGAGCAAGTGATGGAGGGAAGGTGTGCTCGTAAAGGGGACCCACTCTGCAATCATCCACAGCTACTATTCCTTTGGTGTCAAGGAATGGGAAAGTGTATAAATATCTGCACACAAAAAAGTACCCACACTTTGCTTTAAACATTAATCATTCCAATGCAAAACCAGATCGGAGACAAGCACTGAGTCTCATATATTATATGATTTCAGTAAGTGGGACCCACACAAAATCTCCCAAATTCCAGTCAAACGGCTCATAATCAACCAATCACACAAATGGCTTTAGATTTTCCAAAGGCATAGATGTTCAAGGGGGCAAATTTGTAATTGCAGTTTCACTTGTTCGTGTTGATGTCTATGCATGACTAATAATATTGGATAATTTGTAAGAGTACTTAATATCACAACATAAAATTCTCTAACCTAAATTCTCAACGGATTTAATAAGAATTAATAGTAAGAGAGAAAAGTGGAAGAAGAGAGATATAGATGAGATAATTAATTGACGGATTTAATACCTATGACTATTAGATTTAGTGAGAGAATTTTATTTTTTATTTTTATTTTTGATATATGATTGATGAACATGCATGCTCTAAAATCTAAGCATAATCCTCTATAATAAAAGAGGGTTAGAAAAGTAAATCCATATTGATTACAATAAGACAAAAATCTTTCTACTAAGCTATTTTCTTCAACTAAATTATACACACTTTTTTTTTTATTTTCTTTCCCTCCTACCAAACATAACTTCACCTTTAAAAAATGTGATAAGGCATCAATGAACACAGCCTCCCTGCCCACATTTTATAAACATGATACATTGGATCCACTATCTATAATTAGGCCTCTATCTATTTATAATAAAATATGTCATTGACAGAATTTGACAATTTCCAAAAGAGAGAGAGAGAGAGAGAGAGAGAGAGAGATTAATGGTAAAAAGACATAATTACCCGGTGCAATAGATGATTGTGTCAGCAAGGACCCAAGAGCCATCCACAAATGAAACCTTCCCATCTTCTTTTAGGGTGTCTATCTGAAATTTAGGTTTTTAAATAAAATCGTAAGTCATAATTATTAATTATATAAAGTTTGAGAAATATTACAGACATGTAATTTTCACAAAATTAAATGCAATTAATTCAATAGTACTAAATTAATTCCCATTAAATTGTTCATAACGTAAGGTGTACATTGGGACGAAGATGCAAATTCTCATGTTTGGCTATGACTTTTGATAACCCTTCAGTAATGTTCATAGATCTGGAACTGATATACACTTCTTTAGCCACTTCGACGAGTTCCATTGACAAATCTTGCCCAGTAAGTGAATTCCCAACGATCACCACAACCTGCAGTCATAGATTGTCAAACACATAAATATATATATATACACACACACACACACAAACACACACACACAGAGACATGTGCGTATATACTAGCAAACTATATGTTGTTAGTTTATAAATGATTTATCTCCGAACTTGTGGGCCAATAAAAATATTATACTTTAATATTTGTATATTCTATCAAGAATATTTAATAATTGACCTCGTCTCGAAATGGCTCAGGAACCCTGTAAAAGTGACTGTGCATTTGCTTCCTCTTCCACGAATCCACTCCTGAAAATTCAAAGGAGATCAGAAAAATAAAAATTAAAAAAAATATTGGAACTTTTTAGTCAGAAATATGTGGCTGTATCTTGACCAAGTACACGAGCGCATGAAACAAGTTCATGATGAGTAGATTAATTACTTTTATTTAATCTGTTCCCATTGTACAAAGCTCAAAATCACTTTTTCCCCTCACTTTAATTCCTCGAGCCCATTGTACCAAAAAAGAAAAGAAAAGGAAAGGAAAAAAAGAAAAAGAAAAGGAAAAGGAAAAAAGAAACCAAAAAGAGCTTGGGGAGGGAGAGAAATTTACCTTTGAAAGAAGGCAACTTAGGCAAAGAATAATGTCCTGTGGCCACAACCACGGCATCAAAAACTTCTTCAACAACCTTATCATTATCATTAGTAGAATTCAATAGCTTTCTACTCTTGACAATCCATTTCAAATCTTTCCCATTAACAACCCCATAATCCAGTATGCCCACGTGCTCAACCCTAGTGTTAAACCTGATCAAATCCCTCAACCCAAACCACTCACAAAAGTCCTTCAAGTACAAGTAGACCTCTCTATGCCCCGGAAACCGCCTCGAGTCCCGGCCTTTCTTCGCCGCGAACGGGAAATCGGTATATCCCATGGTCTCTCTAGGGGACACCAGCCGTAGAGAGGCGTAAACGCTGCTATGTACCTCTAGGAAATTAGTGTCCTTTGGCCCTAAGGGGTCATGGCCTTCCACGTTAGGGTTGTAGAGCCACTGACCTCCGACGTCGTGGTGTTGCTCTAAGACCACCACGGTGTGGCCTTCTTTCTTCAGCTCCCTCGCCGCCACGATCCCCGAGGGCCCCGCACCGATCACGCACACTGTTTTCGAGGAACGCTGTTCGGAGACCATGGTGGTGAAGTGGGGAGAGGAGAGATTTTTTTTTTTTTTTTGGTTTGTTGAGGAAATATTTTTGTTGATGAAGGGAAATGTACTATTGTTGCCTTGTGATTTGTGAGTAGATGGATGGTTTGGTTTATCTATATGTGTGTGTGTGTGTGCATATTTATAGAGGAATGTTGTTTACGCAAAGGTTTAAATCATATTCATGCGTGTTGGTGTTGACGGAATGTTGAAAGAATTTTTTACATTTTTATTATGAGACTTTCTTTTTTCACCAAGCAAAAAGCGGGAAACACTCGCACGAAAGAATTTCGCATATTCTAATAAAGTTTGACACCTACTTAAAATACTCATTTTTTACGAAGTCCTTACCCGATTCTTTTTTCTTTTGATAGGTTCTTAATTACCGGACGTAGTAAAAAAAAAAAAAATTAATACAAAATAAATGGGTTGAAAAGACTTATATCTTGTTTGAGTTATAGACTCAATTTGAATGTTCATGCAAACTAAATATTTGTATTTAAATGTAAAATTTAAATTATGTACTCAAATTAAATGTGTATTAAGATAGTTTTGTCAAAGATAATATATGAATATTATAAAGATAAAAAAAAAGAGTTTGGCATGGATTTTTTAAAAGTGAAAATTTACGTTTGATTTGAGTTGAGTTGTTGTTAAATAGTGAAACACTCGTCAACTAAATGAATATTACACTAGAGTCTAATAACAATTATTGGAATAGTTCATCCAATCACACCATTAAAAACTCAAATATAATTGTAATAAAAATAGGAAAACATGAACAAAACATATATTAAATTAGAGTCCAATAATAACTATCAAAATGGTTCATCCAATCACATCCTTAAAACTCAAATAAAATTATAATTAAAAAAGGAAAATATAATAAGTATAACCACTTATCGCTAGTAAATTTTTTTTTTTAATCAATCATGCATATATACTCTCCCTAACTAAAATTCAGAATACTACAAAAGAATCAAGACTATCAATTTTTAACTAGTCGATTTCAAAGCATGTTAATAAATACTACTAAGCGTTCCATTCTTATGTATGACGCAACATGTTTGGGGTCCTTCTAGTACTATTTATAATTCATACTTCTACCTATCCACACATCGATCACAAATATTTACTTTTTCTTTTAGGTTATGCAATAATTTTATGTCGGTTTTGATGTAGGCTAGAACAAAAACAACACGATGGGACCTAAGATCCAAAATATATATATATATACATACATATATTCGCATATATAAATATACCATTGTGATTAAAGGTTTGCCAACACACTGAAAGGTATAACTCCTGAAACATGCCTTCGTAAAACTACTTTAGCAGACAGTCCCGTAAATAGATCATTCATAAAGGGAAAAAGGAAAAAAAGAAAGAAAAAAGCAAACATAAAGGGCAAAATTAATCTTTCTCTGCAATTTTTTTTTTTTTTGCGCCTTTATTAATTTTTATCATTAATTTTGATCAGTACTTCTATTAATATCCTCATGGGATTTTAATTCTCTTTTGACGTGTCAAATTTCAATAGGTTTTGATACATTTTCAAATTCTTCTTTTTTTTTTTTGGAATTTAGAAATAATAGATTCAAACTATAGACCTTATAGTAAAATCGAGTATAGAATTATCATTAAATTATGTATGTAATTACAATTATTATTATTATTTTTTAATTGAAACCTATAAATACATGTTAAATAAAATAAATGAATTTTAAATAAGAATGAGTGACCACTTGGCTGTTTAAGATCAGAGATCATTTGGCAGTGTGTGCTGTGATAGTTAATCAGAACTTTTAATGGTTCGGTCGCTGGGAGACAAATATTTTCTTTTATTATTGAGCTAGGGAGACACACTGACATGATAAAATTAAAACAAATTGATCAATATAAATGTACTTGTATTTTTCTTTGTACACACATGACTAAAGTTCCATTTGAAATAGTTTTCATGTTTTCTTTTGTTAAAAAATTTGTGATGCAAACTTGAACAAATAAGAAAAAGCAAATGCTATCTATGCATATGTTAGAAAACATTTTACATGTTAAAAGTTAAAAAAGGAGAAAATAAGAGGGAAGAGGACGTAAAGGTTTAATGTGAACGTGCTTATATTCACAAATTATTAGAAATAGAGAGAAGATCTATTAGTAATTTGCACAATTATGGACTCTAAAATAAGTACGTGTAACAATTATAAAATCTGGTAGATTTCTTGAGACTGATAAATTCTCTTTATAAATCGTTAGAATTTCTATATATATAAAATAATTACAAATAAATATAAAACTCTTTGCAAAATGTTTATGTTTATATAACCCACAAGATGGAGCTCTAATAAAAAGAACAAGTATGGAGGATGGGAATATGTTTATTTTTTTTTTTTTTTTTTTTTGAAATAACAAAGATGGTGGAGTTAAGGGACTGACGCTTTCGAGAGAGGGAGTAGGAGTATAAGGATAACAAGTATCAAAAGAGGTCTTAAGGACGCAGACAACAATTGTGAAGAGTTGAATCAAGGATCAAAGAAAATTTAAAAAAAAAAAAAGTTCAAAGGTTTATTAGAAAAAAAGAGAATATTCATTAGTTAAGAAAATCATAAATGAGCTCACATTTAAATGCAAGTTATAGTTACGTGATCAAATTAGTTATACTTGACTAATAATGTAACTAAATTAATAATTTTTAAAAAAAATACAAATAAATACAAAACTCTTGATAAATTTAGTTACATAAAAAAATTTAGAAATATCAACTATAATTTTAACTTTTGTATACTAACTTATTTTACATGTGAGTTTTCTTTAAATTAGAAAATTATATATATCAATAAAAAGATGTTACAATTAAATAAGTGAAGATTGAGGTTAGTTTCCTATTTAAAAAGAATGTAACCATCCTTAATCGGTGTATATATTTATATTCTGATACAACAGCTACTTACACAAATTGAGAATAATGATTAAATACATATACACACACACACTCGTCCGCATGTAAAAATTACTACCATTAATAGATACAACATTCCCGGTAAGACCACAGCAATGGCCATTGACGTGTGATGGCCTTGAAATTTTCTAAATAATTTGGGGGGTCCTATCCTTGTAATAAACACCTCACTTGGATGAGATAGAGGAAATTTTAAATACTTTGCAGAGTTGCTTTTTTTTTTTTTTTTAATAAAGAGGGTCTTTAATCAAAATTCAGCATTACAATAATAGATCAACGAAACCACAATCGATATGAGAAAAAAAAAATCTATAACAATACACAAATTAAAAAATCTATTGATTCAACCAAAGAATAGGAGTTTTTTTTTTTTTTTTTTACGTATATTTATGCTTTCTATTGGCATGCATAGGAGATAGATTCAAACTCCTTAAAAGAAAAAAAACAAAAAGAAAAAATCATTTTGTGGCTCTTTCAAATTATTACCTCCGTCTCTAGTGTAGATCCTTTTGATTGGTACGATAACAAATCTAGTGTTAATGACAACCTTTGCCAGCCTAAAATCTTCTAAATTTGATGTTTTGACACTTCAGATCTAACAAGAGACCACACAAAAACAAAATAAGTTAAATAGAAAATCACAAAAGTGGTCTGTTTGAAACAAATCCATACCACCCAAGATTCAGATCCAAGTGAATTTCGATTTATTTAATATGAAAATCAAAAAGTTGAAATATTAACAAGAGGAAAAATCCTATTAGAGAAAGATCCTCGACAGAGGATTTCCTCTCTTTTGTAAAACAAATTATCCAAATTTGCACTCTATTCTCAAAAGTCAATATTTTGCACAGTATTACATACCATTCTAGTGTAGATAATCTTTGATAAGCATAAGCTCTTTGATTTCTTAAATACTGTTCTTTCTTTTTAAATTATATGCATGTTGAAAATACATAATATTTATAATTTTTTAAAGGTAGGATCCATAAAGTCCCATTCTCGTGAGAAAAAATGTTATCCCTATATTTTTAGCCTGCAGATTTTATTATCTATATAGCAATAAAATTATCTTTATAGTAGTAGAGCCCATATAAAGTTTTAGAAACCAAAACATATATGAAATTTTTTTTATTATTTTCTTTTCCAAAAGAAAATACATCATTGGTTCCTTAAAAAAAAGGTTGGATATAAATAGAGAAACTTTTATTTGAATCCAGTATTAAATTTGATCAAAATTTATCATTTAAGGATATATATTATATATAGAGGCCAATAAAAGCTGGCTGCTTAATACTTATAATAAATAAAAGAAATTCAGATAATTATTAGCATGTTTTGCTTTACACTTTGAGAGAGTCCCCACAGGATGCCCCTTCTTCAAGCCAAGGGAAGAACAGCGGCAATCATGGAAGACCAAACACGATTTACTTACCCAGCACAATTTCCCTTTATTATTTTTAATTTTTTCTTTTTTTATTTAATTATTTTGTTTTGATTTTGCACACACTTTCATCAGGTGACCACCCCTTTCTTTCTTTTCCTACTTTAACTCTATATAATGTGTTGCTTCTTCATTACACAACAACATTATTAACGTACCTTGTTACCTTTTATATGTCATATTTATATATTAAATCTATAATTTCACGTCCTATCAATTCCAAAATACGTTTTACAATTTAATATTACGTTTATTTCATTTTGTATTATGATTTCTCTTTTAATTTTATATTAATTATTCATTCAATTTTACCAAAATACCTCTCCTATTCATATATAAAAATTACATTTCACAAAAGTTGTTATGAAATTATACTATTATCTTTTTCTTGTTATTTGTTTTGTAATATTCTAGTGCCATTATTTTATAACTTGAAGTAGGAATAGGACCTAAGATTTTCTCTATATTCATGTGTAATCTAACACAACCACGAAAATTTAACTTTTGTTCCATATAATATTAATATTGTACACGTCTCTCTAATTGGGTTGAGTACTAGTGGTCTAAGGTTTTAACTCTAAAATTCGAAACTTCAGAAATTTTCATTTAAATCAATAAAAACGTGTCGCTAAATTAAACACCGTCATCAAATATATATATATATATATAACACGTCCCCTTGTGTGAAAGCATTATTTGTCGATTGAACCACTAAATATGATTACCGAATAGATTTGTTGCAAATTGCCTTAGAGTGAGAAAACTTGTACGTCACATCAAATTGATAAAGAATTAAAGTAGTAATATTGCTATATATATATATATTGGCTAAGTTTTCTAATGCGCGTATGGTACCTTGATCATCAATCATGCTAATGGCCGTACGATTGGATTGCTTGCAATTAAAATTAAGTAATTAAACTAACATAAAAAATAAGTTATTACAAATGAGATCTTTTAGGGGACTGATAAATCGTGAGATGTATTTAATAATATATTTGATAGATTCGATCGAAAAAACAGTAAATAATTTCTTAAATTACTATTGTACTAATTATAATCACACATTAACAACTTACAAGATTTCCTATATATTCTAAACCTCTCCATTAATTTTCTCTTGCTGAGCTAGCCCAATGGGAATTTATTATAATGTAACTTAAATAATTGGGCATATTGGTGCTTTTATGTGTGTGTGTGTGTGTGGCAATAACACGTGCAAGGCCACATGCACCAAATTGTAAATGTATGTTTACTTTTATACATAATACAAACATGCTAGTTGTATACGATCAATACAATTAGTTTATATCAATCAAACAATGCATTGTTAATTGATATAGTACTTCTTTAGGAAAAAAAAAGAAGCTAAAATAAACTAATTATGCCCCATATTTTTTTCCCTGAATCGTAATATAAAGTACTTAATCTCATTAATATTATATATATTTAGCTAGCTGAATTCTCTTTGTCTCTCTGAGTTTTGCTGTTGTTCTTTGTTCTTTTGCCTCATTTATTTGTTTTGTAAAGTACTATCTTTTAACCACTAATTGATAACTAAGCGCAACCCGAGAATATATGCCACTCGATAAATTTAATGCTCTAAGGTTTCTTTCACCAAAGTGGAAACCACAAAATATACATATATAAACACACACACAGAGACACACATAAAAATATTTAGGTATTGTAGGTATATATGTATGAAATGTTTTTCCGCCCTCAAGTAAAAGGTTAAGCGATTAGAAACTATTATAGTATACTCATTAATATTGGGTCCTTAATTTGATAATAGACTCGAATCTTCAACTTCATGATCAGAAGTCCAAAGTCCTAATCAGTCCACCTGTTGGTACATAATATGCAGGTATATTTTACGTAAAGGTTTTCAGAAATATGTGTGTGTGTGTGTGTCATATATAAGCATTTGGCCAGCCGCAATATGTGACAAATTAATGAGGAAGGGAAGCATAAATATATATATATATAATATACACACACATAAATAAGACAGACATAATGATGAGAAAAAAGAATATATATCATCATATGGTAGGATCTTATTAGTAATCTATATGAATTTGTTCACAACAAACTATATATATATATATATGATCATCATACAAAATTATAGCATCATAGCTGTAACTATGGTGGGATATCGTTTTTTAAGTCTACGCCTACGTACAGTATAATTGCAGAACTTTTTACTGCTTCAGCAAAAAAGTGGCGAAAAACTTTAGCAATTAAGCTAATATGTAAGATATAAGCTCGTTTATGTCTATCTATAATATGAAATTATGTCTTAATTACTAAAGTTAGATAGGATTTCAAGCTTAGCTACACTTACACACTTTCCATTAACAAGGATTTAAAATATATATATATATTTTTTGAAAAAAAAAAAAAAGGACTTGATAAATGGATTACTTTCAGTAACCATGTAGTAAAGGGGCTACCAACTTCCTTTTGTCTACTGATGCTTGACGTTTAAAAATAATAATAATAATTATTATAAAATAAAAGTAAACTAAAGTATCTTTCTTGACTGCTACAGTAATTTTTAAAGAGATAGAGGGTTGACATGCTTTTCAGCTGGCCGTGAAAAATATATACTTTAGTGACTATAAAAGCAACGCATGCATGCATGAAATCATTCAAAAGCTGCAAAAACGACTTCCTAAAATGTGTCGTAATCATGCATCTTTTAAGGCCTTCATTGGTTGAATTCTTGTGACGAGTATTACTGCTCCAAATATATCAATTGGGGGGTCGAGATATATATATATATATATATATTCTTGACGTCGTTGCTAATTCATTAATATAAAAGGAAATCTCTGTATCTGTCTCTCGCTCTCTCTACAGCTGTAGTTGTCGTAAATGCACTGCTATTTTGAGTATGCATGGTTTGAAGCAACATAGCAATAATTTTTGACGTTACGTTTAGTATTTACATCTTTCCATTAAAGTGAATCCAACTCATCATAACTAATATATTAATTCTATATATATATATATATTCGTTTTGCATGACAATGCATGGATATATATATATATGTATTGTATATGCATATTCTCTTTGACTAGCAACATGAAAAAAAAATTAAAAGAAAGAAATCGATATGTGTGCGTGTATCTCTCTGTCGACAGAACGATAAAAAAAAAGGTGTGTAAAATAATGAAAAAAGAAAGCTTATAAAGTAAAATAAATAATGAAAAATAATATTTATATTATTGAATTTTTATTTTTTTATTTGTATAATAATAGTCAATATATAAGTCTCATTTATTAAAGAGAAATAATAAAAACACTTTCAAATTTTAAATTTAATTTATTTTCAAACCATTTCCCTCTCACTTTTGAGCTTATTACCCTAGCGACATTATGGTTTAAAATGTATTAGGTATTTGGTTTAAAATATATATTTTTTTTTTTGCTTTTTTGTTTTTTTCGTTTTCATGTTCGTTTGCTGAATAAATTTTTGTTGGTTAGACATGACAAGAAGAGCTTTGTTACGATTTCGTTGACCTACCAACCCTAAAGTTGATCATTGAATCAAAATCTTAAAGGGAGCAAATTGGAGCTTGAAAGCGAGGTAAAGCTAAATAGTGATCATTACTAATATTAATATAATTTTTACTTTTATACGTGCGTGCCTGTCAAAAGCTATAAATAATGTTATCATTTTAAACCTAGCCTATATGTACACATATACGATATATATCTAGGAAATATCATTATCACGATTTGGTATTTTTGTCGTCGTGTAATTACTTTGCCATCGTAATTACTTAGAAGCCAACTCTAGTGGAAAAGAAATAAAGATCAAATGAAGTGGAAGGAAGCCGCTGGAGAATTATTATAATGTAGTACATAAAAGAATTTAAGTGTGTACAAATCTTAGTTTGAAGTCTTCATTTCTTGTAATATTGGCATTAATGAATCCTCCTAAAGAAGACACGTGTAGGCAAAGGTGTATCATATTATTTTAATTAATAAATTTAAAGGGATGATTTTGTTGAGCACGAATTTTGTTAAGGCTAGGGTGTTAACCTAATTGGGAGTTGATCTATATGATGTGTTTGGTGGGTGTTTGGAAGAATGGATTGGGGTTGGGAGAGTTTATATATATTTGATTGAGCCATAATCCATTCATTTGTTTGGTAAAAAGGATTGCGTAACGGATTGATAATGCGTGGGACCCACCACAATCCCCCTACTTGTACACGGATTGGGAGGGAGGGTCTTAGCCCCATCATGCAATTACAATATTTCCCATTTCTTTTACTAAATTTTCGTTTTATCCTTTACTTAGCAAAGATAATACAATAATTTTGAAATTAAAAGGTAATTATTTCCTCTTTATTTCTTTCCAATAACAAACAAAGAAGAGGACAGCCATAATCATTCCTTTGATCTATTATACCGAATAACTTAAACAAACTTACAATCCAACTTTTCTTTAAGACTCTCCATCCCTTCTAACCTATCCATCCTTTACTTCTTCCATCCCTCCTTTCAAAGTACCTAGCCCATCTCCAATGCATTAATTTATCTATATCAACATTATATTTATTACTAGTGAGAAAAATATCATTATTTTATATTATACTTTAATATATAATACAATTTCTATTTTTTATCATTATTATAATTTTTTAAAATTTGTAAAAGTGAACTTTCAGTATAAATAAATAGAAAATGAAAATATTGTTATAATTGCATTAAAAAAGAAGCCAAAAACCAATAAAATCAAATGTTAAATTTGGTATTGGCTATACTTTGTGGCAAATTTGCCACAAAGTTGTTAAATTTAACATCAAATATATATATATAGCATTGTATTGAAAAACAATTTTCTATCCAAATATCAAAAATTTACCATTGACAATAAAATTTAGCATTGCATTATTGGATATACCCTTAATTTTGTATTTTTATAAGAAATGTCAAAATAAACTAGGCCTATGGTCGGAATGCATGACATGCTAAAATCTAGAAATGTTCATACAGCACAACACAATACAAATTATCAAATAGACCAACCGCAAGATGTTTTATTAAGCGGACCGTGTTTGACTTGGCTTTTGGACATGAAGCATGCTAAAAGCACTACACATTAAGGACCCAGCATTTAGCAAGAACATGGCCACAATAAGTGGCATCATGTTGCTTTTTATGATCTTTTTTGTATAATTTTTATACGACACCTATAGTTTACTTTTTAAAAGAAGATTTTATCTTATTTGCGTTTTTTGATAAGCTTTTTACTGTTGTAATTTCTTTTTCATAATATGTTTTTTTTTAAATCAACGTTTTCTATTTTATTCAATACTTGTTTTTCTTGTTTATATATATATATATTTTTTTTTTCTATTTGAAGAAACGTGCATTTTAATTAAGGGCATATCATATTTAATGGACCCTAATTAGCCTTGCTTATAAATTATAAATAGGCACGGCATGGCCTAACATAATTGTTAAATGGACCGGCGAACGCAACATATAAAACTAATGACTCCATAATAAATGGGTAGGCTGGCCTATTTTATATCCATATTTGATATCATTTGTCATCTTTCTTCACTTCCTTTTGTGTGTCTTGTGTGTGTGTGTGTGTGTGTGTTTTTTTTTTTAAAGTATATCATTTGGTTGATCTTATGGTAAATCTCCAATAGAATTTAGGAAAATAAAATCTTATACTTAGATTTTTGGGGAAAACAAAATCTTTCACTATTTTTGCAAAAAGGTTAATATTAGATTCCAGTTTTTTTTATTTTTTATTAGACCCCTCTATTTTGTCAAAAAGGGAAAAAAAAAAAAAAAACCTTTTTCATGCATAGCATATAACAACTACAATGTTTTTGGCATTTAAAAAATTATAGGGATCATTTTTTTTTTTCCCAGCAAAACGACAGGGGGATCTTTCTTTATTTTCAGTTTAAAGGAAAAATGGTCATTTTCTCATAAAAACCCCGACACTCTCGTTAAAATTTTGCATATAATTATTGACTATATAAACCTGTGGATTTCAATTTTCTTACAGGTAAGATTATTTGCTCAAACTCTTTAGTTGATCAATCACTTCTATCTAGCCGTTCCAGACGTAGATCTCTCTGCAATTTATTTCCTTTCAATTTTTCGTGTCCCTTTTCCAAGTGGTAGTAGTTGTACTATGCAATTTTTTTTTTCTTGTGGAGGAGAAATTCTAATTATTCACCTTGTAATTATGCCTCCAATTGCTGTATTATACAAGTTTTAATGAACTCTTAATGTTTATATATATATATATATTATGAGTATAGCATCGGAAGCCTGGATGAACGATGGACTGATTTATAGGATTTTAAGTGCCAATTTAGTGTTGGCATAAGATTAGTATTAGGTATATGACTCGAATAACCATTCAGGGGGAAAAGGGACATGTATGCTTCCCCAATCATCGTTCCCACCCCACCACCACCAACCCCACCATCCCTCCACCCTCCCCCCACACACACACCCACACACACACACACACAACAAGTAACCTCCTTGCGTATGGAGTCAAGGTCAGAAAATGCGGTAGACTTTTTCGTATATCCTATTTGTTTATTCATTAAGAACTTAAAAGTAATTATCATAACTATATTAAAACTCAAAATAAATTCCATCAAATTAAATATAAAAAGCAGCATATTGATTAATATCTATGATGACAAACCGAATTAAGTACTGGTTTCAAAATAAAATCCAAACTCCAAAAGTATCTGATCAAAGTCTTCAAATCATAATAAATTCCAACTACATAAAACCAAATTCTTAAATTTCAATCCAAAAACTAAATAATAAACTAGTCTTCAAACTACAAGATTTGAATTTTTTTTTTTAAGTATATAATTATTAATTATTGTACAATACATTTTAAAAATAAAGGTATATGTATATTAGGTCGGGATACTTCCCGACACCCCATCGCGTCCCACCCCGTATCGGGGGATGATACTAGCTCCCATACCCACCCAGATGCCCATTTAAAAACGCCATACCCTATTTGTGGGGCAAGAACTCTCGGGTATGATACCCATTCCCACAGTTAAATTTCTCATCCCTAGACTTAAATTATTCTTTGGGTTATGTTTTATTTTGTAAGTTAAGGTGGGAATTAATATAATATATTGTCCATTAAAGGTCTATAAACATGTCCTTTTTGTTAAAGATTATGTGTGGCTATAAAAGTTGAGAAATAGTATGCCTCTTTTTGAGAAAAAGTAAAAAAAAAAAAAAAAGAGAGAGAGAGAGAGAGAGAAAATAGAGATAAGCAAAGGTATAAGAGGTTTTGGATGCATAGAGATTGTGTGAGTTAATTTATATATGTAGATGTAAACAATCTTATCAAACTATGTTAATATTTGTTTTCTCTATGTTTCTGTTTGGTTTATGTCCGAGTTCATGTTTCACAGCTTTTGGGAATATTGAGTATGTTTTTCCCTAATATTTAGTGGTTATAATAATAGTACGTATTTCTCTCTCCCTTAATGTGGCGTTTTACCTTATAGTTTTAAGAATATTAAAATTTTCTTTTATGAAAAAAATGGCTAATTTTTGTGTTAATTACGGTAAACTGTTAATTTGTTTTTCCTATAACATGGGTAAACCCGGTCCAGCGTTTTTGCTTAGATACATAATTTTCCTTTTTTTTTTTTTTTTTCGAAATGTGTTTTAATGACTGTGTAAAGACTGATAGTTTCCAACCGATCATTGAATTAATCACCATCAGTTGGTTTTCAATAACGTTTGGTGCGGTTAAACGGTTTCTAATTTTTAACAACCAAAAATATAGTTCGGCCGACCAATATATTCAAAGACCAAACTGTCTGAACTAATTACACACCTAATCATGTTTTTTTATGCCATTTACAGTAATAAAGAGAATTCTCAGTATTCTTAAAAGCGTGAAATGCTATCATTAAAAAGAGAAATGGACAATATATGTGTAGCTATATTCAGTAAAATCTCTTGAAAAAAGATCATGGGATCACATAATTACATTTTTACAATTGCCTAGGCTTGTGATGGTCAATAATGTGGAAAGTAACTACATACTAGTTAACCAACAATTATTTGATTAACAGATTATAGGGATGGCACTAAATTTTTCTCGATATGGATTGTACAATGAGAAATCTGGAGGAATGTCCTTTTTTTTTTTTTTTTTTTTCCTTCTTTTGGTCTGAAGAAAAATGTCCTCTTACCAGAGGGGCAAAATGATTTATATCATTTCGCAATGTTATATAATATCTGCTTTTATTTTTATTTTTTCTCATTATATCTCATTTTAAGAAAAAGAATTTTTAAGAGAATGACCCCATACCAAATAAGTGAGCTAAGAGGAAAAGAAGTTCCCAATTAGCTCTTAGAAATATATAGTAAATAGCTAAAATAAGTATATCACATATTTATATTTACGAAACTATCAAAGTTTATCGTAAATTGCATATATATGAATGCTAAAATAAATAAATAATATATTTGAGAAAACGTTGTATAAATTATTGGTTTGACTACAATTCTATAGTAATTTTTGTAAAATAATGCAATTTTATGTGAATATAAGGAGTATTTTTGTAAAATTAAATAGATAATTAATATAAAATTAAAAGCGAAATCATAACATTAAATAAAATTGACGTAACGGTTAAATTATAAAATGTAACGTAGAATTAGTGAAATATGAAATTATAGATTTGTTCATATATTACATATTTACTAATAAATAAATTATTTTTATAATAAATAAGTTATTTATCTAATATATAAACTTGTATTTACTCATGATTAAGAGCGTATTAACCTTTAAATTTATTTTCTTTGACAATTTCGTAATCATACCATTATCTCTTTTGACTTTCCAAAATATGCTACAGCATGTCTCTTTCTCCCTTAGCTCTTACGATGAATGGCACGTGAGACAGAGAAAGAAAAGCCTTGTAATGGATTGTATTGCAATACATTGTCAAATGTAATGGTGAATTCAAGCACACATCAGAAACTTTAACGCCTCGAATAGCTGAGAACCATGAACTCATATATATATATATATATATCTGTGTGTGTGTGTGTGTGTGTGAATATATATATACATATTTGCTTGTATCATAATCTCATATGTTTAGAGCATATAATTTTGTACCCATTTAGATCATATATTAAATATTGCATTTAACTGTTTATTCAGATTGAATTTTACATTTAGACACAAATATTTAGTTTGAGTAAACATTTAAATATAATTTATGATCCAAAAG
This sequence comes from Antiaris toxicaria, assembly GCA_035233585.1. NCBI lineage: Eukaryota > Viridiplantae > Streptophyta > Magnoliopsida > Rosales > Moraceae > Antiaris > Antiaris toxicaria. The sequence continues at coordinate 10,601,761 of CP141155.1, forward strand.
GGTCATAAATATGGAGAAAGATTTTTGGATTGGTTAGCGTAACTCTATAGGCGCCAGCACTTCTATGTAGTTGATGGCGAGTTGCTGAATGTCAACAATGGCTCACGAAAGCAACACCCCCAACCTTGATGTGCCAGACGAGGGTGGCTGGTTTTGGCTGTGTGACTTTTGGTCGTCGACTAAACAGTTTAGTGAGTCTATAATTATATATTAAACATATGCATTTTTCTTTTTTTCTTTTTTCTTTCCTTTTATATCCTGAAAAACTTACCAATTTTTCCTTTCTCTTGCATTATTTGGGATCACACTATCTAATCTCCATGCATAGGGCTGAGAAGGACAGTTCTAATTTTCGTAGAATAAATTTTACGCGCATCTTAATCCGTGAAAACATATTCGCAAGATTGCGATGTGCGAGTCACATGAGGCGTCCCTATGAGCATTTTCATCAGGCTAGCTCCAGGCACACAATCAACAATGGCTATTTTAAAAATGTGACTTGTTAAGGAATTATTTTTTGGCAACGAAATGTAATAGTTTTCAACATGAGCCCATGTTGACGAAAATTGTTCTAATGAATTCCCGAGTAAAAATTCCTCGGTTTTTCCCTTAAGGAATTGTGATTTGGTCTAACGAATTTTTTCTCAAGAAAGTCCATTTCTGATATCAGTGATGATATATATTTAAATGACGTTTTTCATAATAGTGATAATACATATTTAAGTGACATTTTTATTAAGTGGATAATATCTGAATCAACAAAAGATTGATACATACTATTAAATTAATTGATACAGACACGATCCAAGCCTTTACCTTTTAAATTTCCAAAAGGGAGAGTTGACTCTAAATGCATGATAAGGTTAGTGCCACTTTATGTGGGGATTACTAACCAGCAAGTAGACATTGTTTCTTTTTTGGTAAATAAGTTGACATTGTTTCTTGTCGCATGAACAGACGTTCCTAATGCTAGCTTTGGTAGCTTGACCCCATTGTGAATTCCAAATTCAAATGCCGGAAAGTTCAAAAGAAGATGATTCAATCTTCAGTTCAGATATACTTTCATATTGAAATCTTATATTGGTGGAAAATATTTAAATAAACTAAACAAAATGAAAATATGATTAGGAGAAGGGGACCCAAAAGAACTCTAGAGTATGATCCTAATAATATATGTATAATCATTTTTATTTACAAATGAATAGTAGCATAGAACATTATTTGTGCAAATTGGTTTTCACTAAATAGTTAATTTATTTCATATTTACCAAGTTATCTGCTCAATTTATTTAATTTTTTAAAAATATATATGATAGCTTAACTTAAAATTACAACACTGAAGAGAAATATAATAGTAAGGATAAAACCTAATATCAAAAATATAATTATAATAATAACAAAACCCAACTAACATTATAGTACTTTTCTACCAAAAACAAAATACAAAAACATAAAAGTAATCTATCTCGCAACCTTTTATTTTGCTAAAAACATAGTAAATCATGTTTTTTCTTTATATGCTGTGGGATTTAATAAATAATAGCTTCTGCTTGTATCTTTTTGTATTAATGTTTAAAAATTATAAAGATCTCTTTTGTGTGATTTAAGTAGTTTCTCTGGTATGGTTTTTCCTTAAGTTTTCCACATATATAGCCGACGAGTAGTATTTATTTGTCTTGCCTTTCGTCAGAGATTGATATCAACGATAATTTAATTACTCATTGTATGAGCATAGTAAAAACACAAGGAGCTTAGCAATGGCATAGGTACTCTTACGCACATTTTAGAAAATGACTAAATGATATGTTTTTAAAATATTTATAATAAATAATAGATTTATTATATAAATAATTTATTTATATTAGATTCATCAGGTTAATGATGCCTTTACGTATTAAGTAATGATTTAGTCACATTTTTATCAAATTTACGTCTTATAAATACATCATTTATCTAGAAAAATCTATATTTATCTAGTAAATATACTATTTATTACAAATATTTTAATACATGCTATTTACTTTAATTAGTTTTTAAATTTATTTTAATTTCCCCTATTAATTTTGATTGTGCCCATTCGACTTTCAGTTGAATAGGACCATAAATTCACAACTTATAAGTTGATACAAATTTTAATATTATAATGGTAGTAGGTATAATTACTTCACTAAAAGGTGAAAAATTCGAATATTCTTATTCCCAATTTAAAAAAAATCTCACATAATAAAAATTCTTGAGAAAAATAAAAACCATAGAAATAAAATAATTAAACAGGACATAGAAAAATAAAAAAAAAAGTACATAGAAAAAATAGAACAACTTGAAAATAACACATATAAAGACTGATATATAGTTTTATCTTTTTTTCTCAAAACTCTTCAAAGAAGAATATTGTGAAAGGGGGTATGACAAAGACCAAAAATTAAAAAGAAATTATTTATTCGTAGAAATAAAAAGTTGAGGGCATTTATCCAGTAGTTACAACAATAATCAAAAGATTTGTTAATCTTAATTTTTTAAAAAATATATTTTGTCCCTCAAAATTTCTAAAATTCATAGAAGTATGTAAACCTATTGAGAGAGGTTAAAATATCTTCACCCACACCGGGGAAAAATTCATTAGGTCACTGAAAAAAAAGAGATCATTTCATGTATATGTATTATTAGAAAAATTAGATATAGATGGACAATTTACATATATAGGAATAGTTTTAGGTGCGTTTAGTGTATGTGTGTGCTCGTTGAAGTATGTTGGTTAGATTAATAGCGGACAGTGAGGATGAGACATACTACTATAGGGGTTGTAAATAATAACTCTACTGTGTCGACAGAGAATGTTGCAAAATAAGGATAGTCGAGAGATTTAAAAACTCATCTCATATTCTTTTCTCTCTCTTTCAACTTTCCCTCTCTATCCTATGTTAGCACCGGAATGACCACATCACTGGTGCGCTTTTGAAACCATTTCCATATTTTGTTAGGTTCTTTGTTTTGTAATAATTTTCCATTTTGTTAGGCTCTTTGTTTTGTAATAATATTATTCTTTTCTCTCTCTTTCAACTTTCCCTCTCTATCCTATGCCGACACCAGAATGACCACATCACCGGTGTGCTTCTGAAGCTATTTCCATTTTGTTAGGCTCTTTGTTTTGTAATAATTTTCCAATTCAACTCTTTGATTTCACCCAACAAAAAAAAAAAAAAAAAAAAAAAACCAAAGAAACAAGAAAAAAAAGAAAGAAGCAAATGTGTTCAACAAAACTTTCTCACAATTATCTGAAACAAATATTTACAATCTGTCGATCTCGACCATGACTATATGTGTTTTGTCCATGTTTACACCTTCTCTCTTCTCTTTCTCCTTTGTCTATGCCCTCTTTATCCTAGGAAAATGTCACTCCATATACCAGTGAGATCCCTAAACAAAATTTTATGGCTAGCATTCGCAATTTTTAAGAATTCCTACAACAAGCACAATATTATAGTTTTCATACCAATCTTTTTGGAATTCCTACAGCCATTTTTTTTTTTTAACGTAACACATCCCTTAGAGATGGAAAGTGTTAATCGTTAAACTATTGACTTAAAATCAATTTTCATATAACAAATTGCTATTCACGAAAATATGAAATTAAAAACAAAAAACAAAATAATACTTCTTAAGTAAATAATGGCAGATTTTAAATAAAATCCATAGCCAAACAAATACTACAATAAGCAAAGTTTTTTACGATAACAAAAAGTCATCGTAAAAAATAGAAAGCCGTTACAAATTTATTTTTTGCGATAACATATCGTCACATATACATCATCGCTAATAACCGGTCGCAAATAAATTTGTTGTGACAAAAATCCGTTGTTGCAATTACAATAGCGACGACAGTTATTGTTAAAAAGTTGCTATAACTATGTCGTTGAAAGTTCGGTCAAGTTGATGTGGCATCCATTTTTTTGTGATGACAAATTCAAAAACTATTGTCACTAATATGTGTAATGTTGATGACATAGCATCAAATTTTTACGATAACAATTGGAAAATGTCGCCGATAATATACATAGTTTTTTATTGTTATTTACAACGACATATGTTATCACAATAGATTTTATATTTTATATTTATAATTTTTTATTGATTTATTATTATTTATTAATTTATTTTTTTATTAGATTTTATTATTATATATTTAAAATCAAAATTAAATATAAATGTGTGAATTATAATAATGAAAAGAATTATAATATTAAAAAGACAAATGATAATAAAATATTTCTAAAAAAAACTGATCCCTATAAATTAAGTATAACAACAACTAGTGATATAATCTCTTAAATTAATAGTATTACTGGCGTCATCGTCATCGTTGTCATCGGCGGCAACATCTGAAGGAGGCGGAGGATTTAGAGGGACAGAAAGCTAAAGGTGAGTAATTGGTAGGAACTAAATATTTGGAAGCATCTGATCCATCAACTCTTACATCATCTTCTGATATTCGTACAACTGCAAGTTTTGCTCTATTTTCACAAATATTGTTCCATCTGCGGATCAACACAAGCCAAAAATATTTCATCCAATTAGGAACTAAAGGATGAAGAAGCATCAGAGAGAATCCTACCTGAGAATGTGAGGTCTACTCCAATCTTGTGTACTCTATGTATGCCCAATACGTGCTCCATAATTCCCTTCTTATTTATCGAAGGTTGCATAGATGAAATAAAAACAGACTATGTCCTTTGAGTTTCTCTCCCCCCCTCCATCATGTGCTATACAATAACACATATTATAAATACACAAACTAACTTGAATAAAATAAGATAATATTAAAAAATAAGAAGACTTACTAAAGTCTACTTAGCTTAGAAGTTAACCTTAGTATCTTCAAGATGATGCATGTTGCCCCAGTTGTCAATGGCAGGCATCGGCTGTTGGGTCTCCATGTTATTATTTCCATCAATTTAAATGTGTTAGTATAGTATATTCAATTACCAAAAAAAAACTCTTACATCAAACAGAAATTAAAAAAATTTACTAACCTTCTTTTGACAATGTTAGGAAATCGATACCCAACTATATAAGCTCGTCCACTTCTGGTTGCTACTATTACTTTTGTTTGTCTTTGACTTTTTCTGTTTATAATTATATTCAATGTTAGTAAAATTGAAATGATCTTATATAATTAATTACCAACTTAGTAGATCTACAATTACCTAAAATTTGTTGGACATGAACCTATCGCAGACCCTAGTGATCATGATTCCTAAGGTTGGTTAGGGGTTAACTCTAATAGCCTTTTTATTTACTACCTTACCAAGTTCTTTGAAATGACCATAGAGGTTACTCTTTAAGTTCTTCTAGCATTTTGAAACATACTTATTAGCTACAGAATGGAGGATATCGTCCTTATAGTTATAATCAAGCTTAAATCAATCCTGCAACATAGTCAACATGTTAAGTGGTTTTTATTATGTTTAACTTTAGAATAAATTCAATAACTATGAAGTTGAATGATACTACTATGCGTTCTTGAATCTCTCTCTTGTGTTAGAGATCTACATCTTTCCAAGCATTATGAAACGACTCACATATATCTCTAGTGTAAATGCGACCACACTATCAAACTAAGGACCATAGCTGCCATGTTTCTTCTAGCTACCTCCATCTTCATCAAATTTAAGTCTGATCTTTCCATCCTTCACCACCTTTGTTGTGATTTTATGACCCTTCGCCTTCCCTCGACCTCCACATCGTTGAGGTGCGGCATCCAATACTGTAAATACAAATAAAATAGAATTTACTATCATGTTATTGATTATTTAATATTGACTTAATAAATTTGTAATTAGGTAATTGTAGCATACTCAACTTATAGTGTAATGGCAATCTAGAAGGATTAGGTGGAGGCTGCGTTTCCCTCGAAGAGCCAGTACAAGTAGCAGCTGGACTAGACATAGTTACATGTTAACAAATTAAAATTAGTTTAATATCATGTTTACATCTATAAATACTATACATTAATTTTTTTTATATTAAAATAATAATAAGAAAAACATTAGTTGTAATATATATTTTTTATTCATCATTACTTTTTATGTCTTAAATGTCACCACCATCATTTATGTCATCATTGTTTTTAGAATCAACAAATTCCTCTTCAATATACTCTTCTAAAAGTCCATCTTTCTCTCCCAACATATCAAAGTCATCGTCTTCAATGTGGGACTTATCTTTCAAGATTATATCAACATCAGATATGACAATAGTAAATGATACATTTGGTCAATTTTATGCCAACGTGTCAATCTCTGGTAATTACAATACTAAGTCAATATGTGTAGACTTAGTATATTGAACTACCATCATGTTGTCCGCATCTGTTTCTGGAATAATTCAAATATGCCGATGTCTAAAGTGTTCAGTCACTTTCCAGTTTAAACTGTGTAATAAATTACCTATATAAAAAACTTGTTCTGCTTGAAATGCAAATATAAATGGTTCATTTTCATATTACGAGTTCTTAATAAAGATGCTTGTTTTGTTCTAGTATTGTTAAATACTTTTTTTTTTTTAGATGAGTATCGAACCACTTATATTTAAAAAGAGTAACAGAATTATCTTTTATGTAGGATAATTTGAAAATCTCTTCCAAGACTCTGTAATATGTTTGATTATCCAATCCATAAACACAAATACCACTACTCTGGGTATTTCTATTGATATATTAAATGTATATTAAAAATTTGACTCCATTCACCACACAACACAAATAGCTTCTAACAAAGAAGCTTAAACTAAACAAAAGTGAAACCAATTGTGCGGTTGCCTCTGGTGTGTTTGCTCTTGAAGATTAAACACTTGTTAATAGTAAAGAATATTCTTAGAAATAAAGAATAACTAGACAATTTGGATATCCAATTTGTGATGTACAAAATTGTAAGTTAAAGGTATACCTTATTTCGAAACCATTTTAAAAATTCCTTGTTTGAATTTCGTCCAATGATCTAGTTCAACCACTATCCTCTAACTCTTTCTTATGATTATTGTTTATTAGGGAGTTTATGTGAGTGATACAATTATATTTGATACAACTACATAATGAAATTTAGAGTAATACTTACTTTGTATATTACTGAATTTTTGAATAGTTATGTAATACGTACCACTCGACTTTATTCCGTGGATGATTTTCTAATATGATTAGGGTTATCTTTCTAATTGGATAATATCGATCTTCGAAGACAAAAATGTTACCATCTTCGTCCTCTACCCAATTTCGATAGCATATTCTTTTAATTCTCTTAAGTATACTATCATGCGTACAACCCAAAAATAAAGAAAGATGTATTGAAATCTCTATTAAAAGTATGAGTGAAATACAATGATAAATGCATAAAATACAATACCAAACTATCTAAATGAGATAATTCAAGCATTAAACATTACGTATCGATCCTCAAACAAGTCTAAGGTTAATTCATGCATACATTTGCAACATGCAAATAAAAAAATTGTAACTGTGTGTATATATATATATATTTTTGTAACTATACCGTCACAAATCATACCATAAGGATTAAAAAACTATATGGTATATTTTATATAAATTTATGATGTTTTATCAAATTTTATCAAAATTATTATACTTCTAAATAATTTGTTACTTTTATACTATTTGCTTTTAACATCGTAATGATTTTTTTAATTTATTATTAATTTTTTTTATAAATCTAATTATACATTTTTTAATTTTTATTAAAATATTTATTTGATAATCTCGTATAATTATTTTTTAATTTATTACAATTTTTTTATTTATTTCTAATGAATCATATTTTTATTTTTTTAATTATTCAAATAATATCATAATTTACTATATATTTCTAATTCTTCATATTTTTATTTTTTAATTATTAAAATAATATTATAATTTGTTAAATAAATAATTTTTAAGCTAATTATTAAACCTTCCTCGTAAATATTGTAGGAAAATAAATCGGTAAAAACGTATCAGAGTGGCGCAGCGGAATAATAAAAATTTTTAGATCGTTAAATATCTCATGATGCCATATACAATAAACCAACAACAATTAAAACTCATACCTCAAGGACGCCAATCTTGCAGGAGGAGAATGATCGGAGGCTTCAACCAACTAACCTTCTCTACTATTCTCCAATTCCCGAATGGCTGAGTGTGTGGGCACTCTGAACCTCGATCGGTATGCCAGCACTGCTAGTCTTCTTCCGACCACCCAGATCTCTAAAGAACTTTATTGTCACGATGAGCTGTACAACAATAAGCCTGCTCACCTGAGAGTCTGTGGTCTGAGAGAACTGGAGTGGTAGGACCTCTATTTATAGACCTGCATGAGGTGATTCTTTGAATTTGAATTGGATTAGGAAAAGATATTTTCCCTTATTCATATCCATAAAATCTAAATTTTTCCAAGGGAGTATCTCCACAATAAAATTCGGTTTTCTTAGGATAAATCCAATCCATATCTAAACAAGATTTTAACTAGAATTTTATCTCCCTTTTTCAACCCAAAAAATCCGAAAATTTCAAGGAGAATCTCTCCTAAAGATTTCGGCCATTATGGATAAGGGAGAATCTAAAATTCCACTAGGATTTTCAAGCTTGAATCTTATCTCAACCTTATCCAAAAATAACCGAATTTCCTAGGAGATTTTCTCCCTAATTTCGGCCACTTTTCAGGGAAGGAGAGAATTCAAATTCAACTAAGATTGAAACTTGAATTTTCCCTTGAATCTTATCCACAAAAAATCTGAAATTTCCTTGAGGATTATCCTCAAAAATTTCGTCCACTTTTGTTGGGATTTGGATTCAAAATTCAAGTAGGATTCTAACAAGATTATCCTCTCCAAATCCAACTCAAATTCGAATTTCAAACTTTGTGGATTTTCCACAACAAATTCAAATCCTACTTGGACTGTGATTCAAAATTTGAATTTCAAATTTCAAATTCAAATTTCAAATTTCAAATTTAAATTTCAAATTCAAATTTCAAAATCGAATTTCAAATTCAAATTTCAAAATTCAAATTTCAAAATTCAAATTTTAAATTCCACAAAACGGTTGTGTTTCATATTCTTATTCTCATGGATAATTTTCTACAATTCCAATCCAATCTCAAATAAAATCATGACAACTTTATTTGGAGTTCGAATAATTGTGTACTCTATTATCCAAAACAAAATCTGAATCCAACCGGAGAGAATCTTGTCTACCATCCTAATCCTGTGTCATCACCATCCATGCATAATAAACTAGCCAATAGCATACACAAATTAATTTGCCAAACGTTAAGGAATTATGTGGAGCTAGTAGAGGGACTGATTGGACATATATAATCGGGCTCCCGTGATTCCATATGATCATCATTCTTTACCAAACAACTCAATCATATGATCACTAGTTTCAGAGTCACACCACTATAAACCTGAAACTGAACTCCCAATTATATACCGTATTACGTAAGCCTGTGACGAGCTACTATCCAATGACCTTGTCATATATGCAAAACCCTTATATGATACCCATGATCAGCCTTAGGTCAAAGTCCGTTTAATCCTACTGATCAGGCTATCTTAAAGTTCCATTATACTACCGAATTAAGAAAATGATTATTCACCATATGTGAATAAGAAGTCATCCGCCCAGCAGACGACCCAAGGCCTTGTCCATTTTCACATTCAGTATAATGCCTTTAAGAGGATACCTTTAACTCCTCAGAGCTATGATTCCGATATCTGCAAACAAACCCTTCATCGTATACAAGTCATGCACCCAACGAACCAGTATATAAGCTTACTACCTCTGAGATGCTTTAGCCATTGGAACATCAAAGTACACAAGTCATATACATGAAGAAGTTCATTTACTCAGGATTAAGGTTATTGCACAATGAACGTCAAAAGCAGATTGATCCACTCATAACAGACTACGTAGATCAATCACGTTTTAGTCCCGGTCTAATATGTCACCACCGAGCAACATATCCATGTCTCTACTTGGGAATCCAGCTCCAGACAGTCAAGACAAACCGTCCCCTCTAAGGCTTTAGACAACATAATAGTCTTAACATGAGTTAGATGCTCGGTCTAACCCCATAGACTACAGACCATAGTTTAGACTGCTAACTTTAGAACATTGTCTTCTCGTATACAAAAGTCCATTACATGCAACGTTCTAACAGTTTTAACACAAGCAGTCAGTGAGCCATATTTGCTTACATTTACTTTAACATGTAAATAAGACGAGGACAGATAGCAATGTAATGAATAACCTCTATGTATAATTTTATTATCCAGTTCAAAATGAATACATCAAAATGTCTCTAATACTTAGGGCATTTCCTAACAAATATCAATTTGTTTACAATTTCAAAATTTTTTATAATTAATAATTATTTTCATATTATTATTCTTTTTAATTTTTTATGAGAAAAAATTTGTTAATTATTAAACCTTCTATTTGACTAAATTTAATAATCAATTTCCATACACAAATTTTTCATAAACAATTTATATAATCAATTTCTATAAAATTAACGATAAAAAACAAGCAAAAAAATTTAACTAAACATTACAATAAAATCACTATCATAAACATAATACTCACCATCAATATAATCAATACCCATCAACATTATCAACACCATATAAAATAAACACAATTAGATTAACCAACAAAAAAAAATTCTACTCACAAAAAACCAAACGTACATAAAACGGGGGTCAGAAATAAGCAACAGAGGGCGACATCAATAAGCAATAAAGATGACCGGTGACAGCGACGGTGGCAACTGGACTACAAAATCAATGGTGAGAGAGCGAGAGAGAGAAAGAAAGAGAAAGAGAAGCATAGAGAGAGAGAAAGAATATTTTATCTTGTGTTGAGGGAGAAAGCAATGAACGAAGGCAAATAACGGCAAAGGGACTATCGATGTAACGAATGACAGAAATGGGAAAAATGGGATTTTTAGGGGATTTTTTTTTTCAATGTGTTCGAAAAGGCTATTTTGAGACTACAACGAAATAGATAAAAAACCAAGGAAAATGAAGAAGAAAGCTTGATATTCTAATTTATCACAAATAAATTAAAAACAATATCGTTTGGCCTCAGCTCATTAATATTACTGTGAGAATATTCGAAAATTATTCTAGAATTATTTTCTGAATAACTTTTTGTGACAACATTTTTTGTGTCATCACAAATAATTTTTGGGAAACTACCAAATGTTTTACCCTTTTTTTTTTTGGTCAAAATTTAAATTTTAAATGCATTTCTCATTGCAAATACAACCATAGTTAATGCTAGTTATAATTAACCTATATCTGTGACAACATCATCGTCACAAATAACTCTCAATCTACGTGAATCAACTTCACGCCATTTTCTTTTGACGACAAAACAATAATTACGACAACATGTAATTACAAATAATTAATGTCATGTCTTCGCAATTACTTAGTGCAACAGTATGTCGTTGTAATTACTTAATGTGATGACACATCTAATATTAAAAAATGACTCTTATTTACAATGATTTATCATCACAAATAATCATTTATTGACAAAGACATTAGTCATCGCTAATAATATCATTGCTTAAAACCACGTTTGTAGTAGTGAAAATTATGTTTTGCAAAACTAATGAATCAAACTAAAACTGAAATATGAAATATTAAAAGCAAGTATCTTAAAAACAACTTAACAAAAACTTAAACATTTAACACTGAGATAATTCTCCTAAGCTTTTTCAATAAACTGTTTTCGTCAACATGTTCATATCCACATCAAGCTTCCTCTGTCTATGCTATAACTACACTTTTGTTCTTACTTACAACATGAGAAGTTAAACTAATAAATGAATGCTTAGTAACTATATCATCTATCTCACAAAACACTTTAAAACTTACAGATATAAAAATACTAACCTGATAAAATAAGTCTACCATAGAAAAAATATAAAACAATCACTAAGTATAAACATACCCAATTATACTTGATTTCTAATATTCCCAATTATTATCTCTTCTACTAGAAGAGCCCTTAGGTAATGTACCAAACTAATGCGTGCAACTTTTTTAGGAGTGAAGGAACAACTTGCAAAACCCAACAAAGCTTCTATAGGAGAACTGATCCCCATGGCACACCCCTAATTACCATCTTATAATTAAATTCGTTTATGCATATGTAACAAAAAGGTTTTAATAATTGAACTACAACTGAAATTGGGAGATATACAATCTCAAAATAATTTCTGATTAAACCTATGTATAAAGCATAAAATATTTGAGCTAGTATAACTGAAATATATATATATAGCAATTTGAACTGAAATATCTAATCATATAAATATGATATCTAATAGCTAGCATCATAGCACACATATAAATACCATTATCTACTCAGAATATAAAATACTAATCACATGTAATATTATGAAAAATATCTCATCTATAATAAATACATTTCAAAATCCTTTTAATTTTGAGCTAACTTGTTCCATGTGAAAGATGTATGTACCACGTTAAATAAACCTACTAAGTTCGTTAGTTTGGTGATGTGACACTTTGAGACTCACTCTTAACCAAATTTATGTTACAAAATCATATAATCAATATTCTATTATTAATAAAAATCCTAAAAATCCCCAAAATTATGGAAGTATCAATTTTTCAATTCTCCGTAAACCCTAGAATTCTAATATCATAAAATTGACATAAACCATTTGAAATCTTATCTTCCAACTCCTTAATACCTCGATCTATGTCATTAATTGATCACCCAAATCAATAATTTCTCAATTTTTAATGAAGCCTTAAAATTCAAAATCCCTAAACCATAAATAATATGTATATATAATTACCTTGCATTTTCAATGAAATCAAGCCTAGAAGTCTTCAAGAAAAGCAATTTCTCAAGGTTTAGGTGATGGAAATTTTGAAGGAAAATCGATCTTTTAAGAGAAAGAAGGAATACAGAGGTTTGAGAGAAAATGAGAGCAAAATTTTTGATAGAATACATATAATGGGTTTAAATTGATGGATTTAAACTTAAGTAATTAATCTTTAAATTTTAAGGATTAGGATTAAAAATTAGATGGGGATCTAAAGATCAAAATTGGCCTAAAAACCTATTAGGTCAGCCACTTTTCAAAATCTTTTTTTTTTAATTTATTTTGCGAATGGGCACTGCAGCACCCACAATTTGCCTTCCTTTTTTTTTTTCAATGAAGGATACCAGAGGTTACCCGATCTCCTGTAGTATTTTGGTTATAATTTTTTGTTTCGATATCGGAATTATACAAATCAAGAGGTGTTAGAAAGCTAATGAAAAGATTTATAACTTTAATGTCTAATTTGAATGTTTTCCTAATTGAAATTATGGTGGAATATAAAACCACATTTTCAATATAACATTCATAATACTTAACCTTTTAACGTGAACATGTTGAGCATATCAAAATTCTTAGTGTTATCGACTGCAAAATTACTTAATCCAATATTTATACTATAATTTTAGATTATATTTTATAAATAATTAAATCTATTACCTATATTTAATTGTTAGGAAATTATTGATGGCTATGAAATTGAAATCTATTGCCTGATAGGCCTGTGGTCAATATTCCAATACGTTTCAATCCATTGACATATAGTAGACTATGGCAATATATATATATATTATATGACAATTTTTTTTTAAGAAAATAACTGACAACTAGTAAAATATTGATTAATTTTGATTAATCATAAATTAATAGGTAAAAATATAATTTGACATCAATTAATTAATAATTAATAATCATTTATTATAAAATGTGAAATTTAAATATTTTCATCCTTGCAATAAAAAAAATGATTAATAACTAATTAAAGATATTTTTTTATCATTTTAGAATATAAAATTTAAACCCTATACTTTTATTAGAAGGAGATGGGAGGCAGGAAAAAAAAAACTTGAAAAGTAACCATTTTCTTACCTGTCCCGTAATTTTTATTTTCCTTGAAGTTTTCCCTCTCTCTATCTTTCATTTCATTTTTTACTCCTTTTCTTTTCTTCTTTGCCTCTCTCTCTCTCTGTCTGTCCGACCATTTGATCAGACGGGCCTATTTCTTCAGCGAAACTGTTCGGAGAAAAAAGGGAGAAATTTTGAGGTTAGGGTTTTCTCTCTTTCTTGGATGGCCTAATTAATCTGAAGTTTCCCAATTCAATTTATGAAATCCCTTTTGCCATTCTGATTTCAAAAAACAAAAAAAAAATCCCTTAAATCTCGACAAACAAATTGTCAGTACTCAGTAATGAAAACTGATTGAATATCTTTCTATTACATTGGTTTTGGTTTTGCATGAGGTACTGAAGGCCTCCATTTTCAGTCTGAAAAGTTTTTTTTTTTTTTTTTTAATGTTGGATTTTGGGGCGTGACATTACTGGTTCATGTTATCTTAAAAAAAAAAAAAAAAAAAAAGGTTCTGCAAAGATTAAAGAAACTGAGGCCTAAGTAATAGGATTTATTTTTTGATTTTTTATAAAATCTAATTATAGGATTAATTTCAATGTCTTAAGACTCTTATGGATAATTGGTTTAAAGTTTGATGGAGGTCATCTTCAGTTGCCAGTTCTTCTCTAAGTTGGTGTTTTTGAGATTTGAGTTTCTTTTTTGGGCTTCTTATGTATTTGGTATTTTAACTTCAGAATTTATATATACATATAACTTGAGTTGTTGTTGTTGTATTTTTTTATTTTTTATTTATAAATTGAAAAGTATTTTGTTCTTTTCAATATCCTTTATTACACTTGTAAAATAGGTAATGTGGATGTACAAACTCACATTTCTGTTAAACTTTAACAGGAAGTTAACTCGCTACTATTTTAAGGAGTTCCTAACCAAGCAATTTACCCGATTATTTAATCAGTTTCAGATTGATTTTTCTCAAGATCCTCGTTAACCCTTTTTAGTTTTGGTTGTGTTGGCCATACATTGGTTGTAGGTCTAGCCCAGATGGCGTGGCTTATCGTTGTTAGTTCCCTTATTGTACTTTGGGTTGCTTCTCTTATCAAAATTCTCCACAGCTCTTTCTTACCTTCCAAGGACTCTTTTTTCTCTAATGGTGGGTGACTATCTTCTTATGTTTGTGATGATTTTACTAAAAAATGGGCAAATTATAGGGACTGGGTCCTACTTGTGGTACCTGCGCTTTACTAGTTTGCATGTTGGACACCACCAATGCTCTTGAGCATTGTTCGATTTTACTTAATGAAGTATGGTGGCGTGGCTCATCATTGTTAGTTCTCTTATTTTTCTTCTATGTTGTGATGATTTTACTTCAGGAAGTGTGAAAAGTCCATATCTATTAATGTAGGTGGCACTTTTAACAAGACAAGAAGGAACGTCTTGCTGGTTGTGGCCCACCCAGATGATGAATCCATGTTAGTTTTTTATTTTATTTTTATTATTGCCTGAAGAATCCATGTAAGCTTTAAAATTCTAGATTCTTTTTCTTTAAACTCATTTGGTACTTGTTGAATGTTAGACTCGGGTTTAAGGGAAATTTTTTTATTTATTTTTCCGTAAAAGATCACGGTCATTTAAAAGAGAATGTAGGAGCATACTTGAACTTGGGAGACAGCCTATATGTCTTGGGCCTCAAAGAAGCGCATGAGCCCGTCTATTGGGTGCACCTGGGGATTTGTAAGAGACTCCTCAAAGTAAGGACCTAGACAGATAGTGCTTGGGATGGATTCCCGAGTCTAGTCTTGGGTAGTGCTTAAAGGATTTGATTACGTCTAAACCATTAGTTGCAACTTTTGGGAGGAATGGTTACGTCACTCTTACATCATTGTTATTGCCCTTGCTGTGCTATCTGGGTGTGTGAATATGTTATCAATGGAAAACTGTCTTTATTGTAATCTAAGCATATCTTACCAACCAAAAAGATTAAAAGGAAAGGATAGAATTTTGTTCTAGTTTGTGTATTTCTTTCTTAGTTAAATCTGTTTATAATCTGTTAGGTTGTCATGAAATGCTAATTTTCTTGTCCAAACTGGAATGTATGATTTATTGTGTCATCTGCTTGTTGAAATTGTATGTACATATCTTGCAGGTTCTTTTCTCCAACAATAAGTTACCTCACTTCCAGAGGGTATAATCTTCACGTATTATGCTTGTCGATTGGTAACACAGTTATATTGTGTAGTTTTTATATGTTTCTTTTTCCCATTTAAACTGCTTATAAATTATTATTATTATGGATAAAAGTTTATGATGACTCCTTTACCTGCCACTTCTGCAACAAGAACTATAATGTCTACAAGCTGTAAATGTGTTTATATGACCTATATGTAGCCTTTGAAGTTGAGAAATGTTTAGCACACAGCAATCTTTTCAAATTCGTTTAGATATGATGGACTATCATCCAATATACATTTTTTTCACCTGCTTGTCTGGTTAATAACCGTTCTTGGTTCTTTCAGTTGGGCCAACTTAATTGTACGGATCTGATGGAAAATGCGGAAGTTTTTAATTTTATCTGTTTCTGTTTGTCCTCAAAATACCAGAGTTTCTGTATGAATTTTGAACAGGACGGAAAAACCAATTTTTTTTAGTTTCTTTGTCCAAAACAGCTGATGTACATACATCTTGGTAGAAAATTTCATTCTATGGAAGTTTGTTGGTTTAAATTTATCAGCACATGCCGTGTGCTATCAAGAAATATTATCTAGACTCAACTAAACTTCACGTGGTTTTTTCTTCTATCCTTTATCATTTTTCTCTTTAATCTCTCTCTGTGATGCCTTTTCTTTTGCAACATTATTTTTCCTGAGAACGTCAAGACAGAAAACTGAATGCTTCTCTTAATTTGTAGAGGCATTAATCTCTGTCTTCTGGAGTTTGTGTAGCTAATTTAATGTTTTGATTAACTTTGTCTTGCTTCGGGTGTCTTGTTTAGGTGATGCTGACGGTAAGGGAAGTATTAGAAAAGAAGAGCTCTACCAGGCCTGTGCAATCCTTAAGGTTATTTTCAAACTTGCTCTGCAGACTTTGAGAATTTCCTACTATAACACACTCCTACAATTAACTTGTTTTACGGAGAAATAAATTCTACGCTTTGTCATAACATCGATCCAGGATTCTTTATTTTTTCAATCCACTTCTTTTTAGTTTCTTTCATGTGTACACCTAAATCGACTGTTCATCTTATGTAAAACTTATGCTCTAAAAGACTAAAACGAGTGAACATGAAAAGAAAATGTCTCCACGTTGTTTTTGGATAGATGATATGTGAAATTGTTTTTGCAGATTCCACTACAACAAGTGAGGTGTCTAGACCATGCAGAACTTCAGGTTTTACAGCACACAACATTTGTTTTTCTATTGGGCTTGAGTTTCTATCCTGAGGCATCTTTAATTTCATATGACATCATCAGGACGGGTTTGGCAAAGTTTGGAACCATAATTTATTGGCCAAGATTATTGAAGAAGAAGTTACAAAACATGGTATTGACTTGGTAAGATAATTGTTTTCAATAAACCAGTGTAGCTTGCCCTTTCCCCTCAATTCTCTTCCGTAGCCTTTTGAAAACGGATTATAGAATTGCAATAGTTTTTGCTTCTCATGCTGTTGCAAAATTATTCCTATCCCTTCAACTAACTTATCTGCACAATTCTAAGATCCATTTTACATGGTTGTATGTCAGATTATTACATTCGATGACTATGGTGTTTCTGGCCATTGTAATCATTGTGATGTTCATCATGGGGTACGGTAAGTTTTTTATTTGTCCACTTACTTTTTGAATGTCTGTTTTTCAGCTTTCATTCAAGTGCATGTTATTTCTATTTGGGCATTTTATGTTCATCATGAGGTTTTTTTCTGTAAAAAACACACTATTTGAACACTTTCCATGAAAATTCTTGCATAAGGACATAAACAGATAAGATTATGTTCTTGAAGTTTCATCTTAGCTTGAACTTTGTGATGACCATTTTATGCATAATCCATTTGTCACTTTTTTGGAATCTGCCCTCGAGAGAACTCTATGCTATAGCTTTTAAACTTCTATCTGTTAATCTGTCTCAGTTCCTACACACATGTCCATGTCGTTATGATGATAATGATCCTTGTTGTATATTCCTAGTTGCAGATGAGTTTTTCCATTAAGATGATCTGTTTGAGTATTATTTGTTGATTATTTATCTGTACGCATGTAGGAAGCTCTTACACAATATTTCACAACAGGATATTGAAGTCTGGGAACTTGTAAGTTTTCTCCTCTTTAACTGTAAATATTCCTCAATTTTAATAACTGGTAATTTAATGAACTCTGATCCAAGTGCTTTAATTTTCATACCAATAAATGATGTTTTACGCACAATTTACTGTTCGATTACTCCAAGCTTTTCCCTGTTGGTAGTGTAGACCATAACTTCTAGTCTAACGTGCCAAAAACTTTCTAAAGTCAGCTGATCGTATACCTGATTCAGACCTGTACGCTTAATCTTTTATTCTTTTTGTTTAGTTGGTGAATAATATTGTTGTGATGTGTCACTCTTCATTGTTCGTAGGTTAGCACCAACTTACTACGCAAGTACAGTGGACCGATTGATATATGGCTGTCCTATATATGTGCCTTTCGAGGCTCAAGTGGAGTGACGCACTTTTTGATAAACGAACACCCTCGAAAGAGTTTCCTCGCCATGGCACAACATTCTAGCCAATGGGTCTGGTATGCATTCTTTTCATTATTTTCAGTGCAAAACTATTGTTTTCTATTATTTGAAGATATACAAGCCGGTTAGAAGTTGTGTTATAATGAGTCAGTTGGAGTTAAGTTTATTAGACATTTACTAGTAGTATATAGGTGCTGATGAGATTGAGTGTTAGTTGTTTGGGAAATTCATTTGGGCTTGGGAGACAAAGATTAGGAGAGTTGAGTAGTGTCCTGAATAGTACCTCTGCTAGTGTTTCCTAGTTGCTTGTAATATCAATAAAGTTCATTCTTTTGATTGAGGTCGGGTTAGATAGTTCGGTGCTATAGCAATCTAAAGTGCTTGGCTATGGAAATAATATCTAGTTTGTTTTGTAGGTTCCGCAAGCTTTTTGTGACATTTTCGAGCTACACATACGTCAACACGCTTAGAAGAATCAACTAAGGGTTTATTTGGATCATAAGTTCAAACCACAGTTCCAGCAGTAAATTCAAATTTTTGTCACCGTAGATAAAAGTTTGGAAAGTGGGTTTGAAACGAAGTGTCAAATGGGAGCTAAATGCGCATGGCACAGGAAAAGACGAGATGTCATTGTTCAAGTCCTGTTTACACTAATCTTTGAATGGTTTGTTTTCACTGGGTTGGGGAGGTCTAGAGGAGAGCGGAGGATTTACCTATTTACCTCCCATTTTGTGTGATCCATTAGTGGTTTTTTAAAAAAAAAAAAAAAAAAAAAAAAAAGCAAGAAAGATTTGTAAAATTTCAATAATCGAAGCTGAGTTGAAATGTGATGAATTGTCTTTGGTCCAACTAAACTTGGAGCTAAGTTGCTCGCATTGGGTTCTCGACGTGCTCGGTGCATGATCTGTCTTAAGCTACTCGGACTTATTCCGTGTCAAGAAAATGCACAAAGGCAACAGATTGAAAGCTAAGAAACTAAAGTGTAGAAAATGCTCATTTTTTCTCTTAATATAAAGGCTAAAAGGTGTGATTCGTGACATGTGATCACTTAAATAATGAAAGTCTAAATATGAGAAAATGTCTAGATACGTTCCATTTGGTTTAGGATCGGATCTCCGCAAGTTCTATCTTGAAAAAAATAAAAATAAAAAATAATAATAATAAAAAAGATTTCCACATGAGATAGTCTTCAATTTAAAATTTTTCTCAAAATCCATGGTTTCAGTTTCAGATTCACTGTCACATACAACTCTTTGAGGGCGTTTGAGGGGTTAAAAAAAAAAAGAGAAAGTCTTTGAAACAATTTTTTTCTATCATGTCATCATTTTTTATTATTTATATCTTTAAAGTGTTACAGTAAATTATAAAATTTAAAAATTCATAATTTTATATATACAAGTTTAAATTAGATGATTTTTTTTAATGCATAGAATCTTGAAAAAAAATGAAACAATATTGATATTTTTTAAAAAAATAGTTATTAAAATTTTATATTTTATTTTTTTCTTAAACATATTTTTCAAAATAATTTTTTTCTAATTAAAAAAAATCTGCAAAATAAGATTCAAACGGGTTCTTTACATGTTCTTTGGTGACAACTTCGCTTTGTCCTGTTTTCAAAATTTGAATTCATAAAAAACATTATTTGTTGGTAAAAAAAAAAATTGATTCAATTAAGAATCTGATCTTGTTATTTTATTTTATTTTATTTTTCTAAATATCGACAGATAAACTCGATAAAGCATTTAAATAAATAGAGTAAATCCCAAATGAAATTAGAAAGCATTACTTGAGGAAATTGAATCTAATCAAGACATTTAAGATTAACTTTTAGATCGAATTTTGATTTAAAAAAATAGTAGCCCGGATTGAATTTACAATGAAGTTAAATTTGTTTCAAACCAAACCCATCTGCATTTAAACTCCCATGTTAATCACAATTTTAACAAAGATTACTCCGAACATTATCCTTTAACAACATTGAAAATTAACCAAATAAATCAAATACAGCTCCTACAATTAAACAGAAAAATAGTTATCTGTTTATTTTTTATAATAAATAGCAATAAAAATAGGATTGAAGATCCTAATGCACGTAATCTCATCATTTCAGCAAATAATTAATACTCTTAAGACTAAAAAACAAATAAATGGTTGTCTCTCACCTATATTATTTGTAGTGATACTTTAGAAAGAACAATTTGATAAGCATCTTGAAACAACATACAATGGCAAGTTTATTCAATATCTTAATGAGTAGTTGGGTAGATGGTCAGCAAATTATGAAGTAATTACTTTATGCATAGTTTCTTTGTCCTTAATTAATTCCCACTAAATCATGTTGAATTCTTCACTAAAGAGAGAAAATCGATAATCAATAGCCTTTATGTGTGATTCATCCACAAATGAGAAAATAAATAAATACACACTACCCATTGTGCATACAAGGAAAGGAGAAAGAATCCAAGGTGCCAATTATGATCATTATCAATATTCCCATGTTTTACAATTCATTAGTTTTTTTTTTTTTTCCTTCATAAATCTTTTTTTTTTCTTTTCTTTTATTGGTTCATCACCTCATGTGCCAGAGAATAAATGCATAAGTGCAAGTCCTTGTTTGGTTACTTTGTAGGAAACAAGAAATGATTCCTTACCAAAATAATAATAATAATAATATAATCAACATCTTACACTAATAAAAATAAATAAATCTATAGAATGTTTTTTTTTATTAGTTATGATATTTAATGGTTCCACCAATATTCCAAAACATTAAAAAAAAAAAACCATTGGTAGTTGAGACCACGTTATGCATGAAGGAAAAAAAAATGATAATATGTGTGATCCTTGTTCAAACCCCACACCCAATAAAATAATTATAAGAGCTTACAACAATGTCAATGGCAGAGACATCTCTCCTACAAAATAAAAACTCTCCCTCTCTCTCTCTCTCTCTCTCTTTTTAATTTTTATTTTTTGCAAATAATCTCACAAAAAATTAAATAAATAAATAAAAGACCAGAACCTCTTAATAAAGCCAATCCAAAGCGTGACATATATATATATGGTAACTACAAAAAAAAAATGCCAAAATTAGAAGCTTAACAAAAAGGATAAGTACAAAAACATACTTAGTTTTAATCAAAATTTAAGAATTTATCTTGTATTTCCTAAAAATGTTGAGATTATCCATTATGTTTTTCTAATCAGAAAAAAAAATTCATAATTTTGTGTACGTGTTTGTTTTTCCCTTAATCACACAAATTGTTTTTCCCTTAATCGCACAAATTTACTTCAATATCAGATTTAGGTAAAATCAGTTATGTAAAAAGACACATTTACTCTCTATAGAAAAAAAAAAATGATGATTTTCAAGAGTAGTAAATTTTATTTTTAATTTTTCTCTAACCTAATCAATCTTATATTTTTGGGAGTTTGTTTTTATTGATACTTTGTTGTCTTACAATCAAATGTACAGGTTCTTAATACGAGGGAAAAAAAAGTCTTTTTTTAATTAAATGATTTAAAACTTGCTAATATTGAGATTGATGTAAACTGAAAGAAGTATTTCTTCCATTAATCATACCAAACTTGCAAAGGTTAAACTCATAGCCGGCAACCAAATTTTTTATTTAAATGAAAACTTTGTTAAAGGTTAAATTATTGTCAAAGAGATAATAGTAAAAAATGCCCATATGGTCCATAACTAAACGAAATGCATCTTTCTTGATTAAATTAATTAAAACCATATTTAATCAATTTTCAACTATGGCTCTATAATATTGTATTGCAAAGACTATATAAAATCTAATCTTGGAAAAGGCTCTTTGAGTGCAAAATCCTTCCAACCATCCGCAACTAACATGCAAGCAACCAGCAAAAGCCAACCTTTAAGCTCAATTAATTATTTACCACACAATCATAACTACAACTACCACGCAAATATAATGTAAAGGCCTAAGTATAAAAAATATGCGAGGATTTAAATTCTACGCCTATGATGTAATTAGATGTGAATTATTATCAAACTATATATATAATCATCAATAATTTGTTAATTTAATTTCATAAAGTAGAAGAGATTCTTACATAAAGGAATTACTAAAAGGAACTAAGAGTTTGCAATCGATATCTTGATTAAGTCGTTAATTAATAATTTAGTCGAAATTAAATAGATGAACCAAAATGACAAAGATGGGTAGCTAGCAAGTTCAATCAAATGGTTTGTCATTGTTTTCAAAGGATTAAGGAAACCCACCTTATATTATTACATATTTAAAGAGAGAAGCCTCAATTTTATTATTATTATTATTATTATTTTCATTTGTTTGTTTTGAAAGTAGAGAAGGAGCTTCTTAGACTTGATAGGCAGACGTGAAATGGCCCACAAATGACCCATTAAAGTTGGACAATCTATTCTTCATTTTTCAAATAAAAAAAAATTTATTACAATTTCATGATGACTTTGAACTTAAATTATAATTATCATGAGCTCTTCTTTTCTTTTCTTTTTTTTTTTTCTTATTTTTTCTAAATGTAGTCCCACTACCAAAATTAAATATAATTGAAACTAATAGAAAACCCCTTTCAATTATCGTGACATTATCAATATTTCAATTTACACAAATCACACCATATTTTAATTAAAATATGTCACTTGTATAAAAAATAATAATTTAAATAAAGAAATGTTTTGTTAAAAGAACGTAAATGAGGAGGAAAGAGGCTTGTAACCTTGACAAAAATTATTTAGGTCATTCCATCAAAGGGAAAAGATTGTGATAGGTGTTATTTTATATACTTTACCATAGTTTATGATAAATATCATTTTTTAGACTGTTCAAATTTGATCAAATGAATAAGATTTGCTTGTGTACGGTAATTATAGTGCATGTTAGCACATAAGGTAGTGAACTGAGAAATAAAAAAAAAAAATTTCACCCACAAGTTTCCATTAGCAACCTTTCTCCCCTCGATGACCACTCCCCCCGCAAGACCTTCCACCACAACACCCCCCGCACGGCCCTCCTCTCTCTTGGTCTCTCTCTCCCTCTCCTCGGTGGTCAAGCTTCCTCATACGAACCAAATCTAAGATTGGAAGAATGGATCTTCGGTAGGGGGTGTTGGCATCAGAGTTGGTTAAACCGCTTTCTCTCTCCCTCTCCTCAATGGTCGAACTTCCTTATGCAAACTAGATATGAGATTAGAGGAGTGGACTTGCGGTTGGGGTGCCGATGTTGGAGTAGGTCGTATAGGGAAGGCCATCGGATCTGATGTAACTTCGATAAGTTAGTGTGCTAGTGGGAGGTCACAGGTGCGAGGCCAGAGGTTCCTAGTGGGGGGACACTAGATCTAGTCACGAGTTGGGGGGTGATTTTTTTGGTAGAGGTTGGTTTTTTATTTTTAACTTCCTTTTTTCTTATTTTTAAAATTTTTTTGAGTTAAAATGTATTATAATTATTATACAAAAGTAATATCTCATCTATTTAATTAAATGTAGCTATTAGTAGGGTTTATAAATTGATACTTACCACAGTTTCTCCCTCGTTAAAGTAGTCAAGAATATTTAAGTTTGAATCTTAATAGTAAGTAATCAAGAGATTCCAAGATACATTGAATTTGTCTAATTCTTTAATTATAGCTTAGGGGGTATTTGGAGACAACATTTCAATTGTATTGTATTAGAGTGTAATGCACTGAATGCAAAACATATTTGAGTATTTTATATTTACATTACATTTAAATATAATGTGTGTTTGGGTTGTTGGTGAAAAAGAAATTGAGTATGTGATACAATTAATAAAAGTGATAGAAAATTGGAGAGAGAAAGAGAATATGTAATATGATTGATAAAAGTAACTAGATAGAAAAAATACAACAATAAATAGGGATTATATTGATTTAAAATTTATATTTTAATGAAATGCTTTCTTAAACAAAGACATTTAATTATATTGCAATACTATGCAAATTGAATTGAATGTGTTCTCCAAACGAATACTTAATGTTAAAATGGAAAATCAATGTGAGAATGGATACGGTTGGGATAGGATTCTAGCCAAAAATAATCGTCAATAGATGAGATAACTTGTTGTGCAAATGCTAAATAACCCAAGTCATCTGAATTCGGTTATTAGCATTTTCGAAAAGTAAACAATAAAGATATTATAAAGTTGGAGATCTCACGCGTTAAAAATTGTGTGGAGTTTATTTCTTTTCTCATAATTTGACTTGCCTGAATCGAGGTGTATCAAAAATACTTTTTAATTTTTCATTTTCTTAATAATTGTTTTACAAACATTTTGTCATTCATTTTATATGGACTTTTGAAAAAATAATTTTATTTTTGCACATTTCTAAACATTTGATATTAAACTATTGAATATTATTGAATTTGACGGGCTCTAATCAAAATCTAAGCCCACGTTGGGTATAATTTTTCATCTATATTATATTTAAATATAATGTAATTTTTCTCTAAATACAAAAGCATTTCATTCAGATATCAATCGCATCATATTTTAAATTTAATACAATCATTATTTATTATTTCATTTTTTCTATTACATTTATTAATTGCATCATATATTCTCTCTCTGTTTTTTCCTCTCTACTTTTACCTATCACATCACATATTTATTATTAAAATACAATTCAAATACATTTTACCCAAACACATATTGCATTCAAATACAATACTAATACTTTTCCTCCAAATATAAATTACATTAATGCATTACATTTAAACATAATACAAATATAATACGTTCACCAAACGAAATATAACAATTTAAAACAATTCAAAACTTTGTGTCCATTACAGTTTGTTCTTGGAAAACATGAAAATAACACTGATAAAGTATATTTTATTAATCGCTTAATTAAATTTTTAGCAGTCTTATTTATCATGTCCATTCACATTCATAATTAAACTGTTAAAATTTAATTTTATTACTAAAAATACTTGTACTATTGACGGTAAAAAGTTTCTTCCGACGAAAATAAATAGAAATGGGACCACCTGCGGTAGAATATCACAGGCTGGGGAGATAATGATAACCAAACTCGTGAAAAGTAACATTTATGGATAACTAGGCCTTAACTTTTTGATGTGGGGTCGTTGGTTTCTCACTAACCCAATTTTCTTTGTCGTTCCTATTTTATTTTTATTTTTTAAATTATTATCTTCATCTTTTTCATTGTTTCTAGAACTTTCCTCGATCTTCTCTTCTTCTTTTTGCCAACTCCAAAACTTCTTTCTTTTCATTTCTTACTCGAGGGGGAAAACAAAGGGGCTTATTTTTATTATTTATTTATTTATTATTATTTTGCTGAAAACAAACGCGCCAAATTCTTTCCCATTGTCATAGAAAGACAGCCAAGCAAAACAACCCCATTTCTAAACACAGACTTCTTGTTTTCCCTTTTCTTTTCTTGCGCTTTCTTTGTTTTGTGGATTGCATAACAATACAAGGTAACGCAATTTTTTCTTTCTTTCTTTTTTTTTTTTTGGGTTCTGTTCTTTCCAAAGGAATGGGTTTTTTTTTTTTTTTTCCCCTTGATGAAGCACAATAAGTTTTTTTTTTTTGGTCTTTGGAGATGGTTTTCTGGGGAAGAATTCAAAAGGTTCGGTCTCTTTCTTGGCTATGATTTAATCCGTAGTGGGAAATTAAGTTCTTCTATAAGAAAATATGAAATGGGTTTGTATTTGTTTTGTATGTCAGCGTGAAATTTGATGTGAAAATTCAGCTTATTTTGTGTCTTTTTAATGATTATTTTTACTGATGTAAATGGCTTGATATTTTCTAAGTAAATCGTCTCGTTCTTATTTATTTTCTGTTAAAGATTTCTGCTTTATCTCCCTGAGTTATATCAGAGCTATTGTTCTATATAGAATTCATTTGTAGCAGGATATTCTCTGTTTGTCTTTCTGTTTTTTGGTCTTCTTTTGTTTGTATCTATTTGTACTTATTGATTAGTACATACAATATATTGGATAGATGACTATTGGAGCATTTTATAGTTTATTCTGTGGCATAGAGATGATATATGCACAGAAGTTTATGTACATTAAGAAAGCTAAAGATTAAGTAAATTTTGTAAATCTTGTACAAGGTTTCGATAAAATTAAAAAAAAAAATTTTGAGTCCAAAAAGATTGATGCAAAAACCTTGGTTAAAAAGGACACCCATGTTTTTTCAAATCACAAAAAAAAAAAAAAAAAAAAAAAAGAAAGAAAGAAAATCCGCTTTATATTCTTTCCTTGGTTTGGTTTTGTTTGTAAGGATGTGAAGTTTGAATTGGACATTGATTTTTGGGAATATTTGCAAGTTAGACTCAAATGAATTGTGCGGTTCTTTTAACGCAGGCTAGCAATCTTGTGAATTGTTGGGTGTTCAGTTTTGCGGTTGAGTATTGATAATAATGGCTGAGGCAAGCACTGATATCCCAATGATCCTGGAAACAATTGAGCCTGAAACAGTTGGTGTCGAAAGGAATCCCACCAAAAAGGTGAATTCGCCAAACAGCAGAGCAAAGGTTCTTTCTCGTTATCTTCGAGCCTCTCCGGGTTCCTGCCATGATTATTGCAAGTATGGAAGGAAGCATGGGGTTGAAGCAAAGGAAGGGATTCCATTACGGAAATGGATTAAAGCAAGACAAGGTGAAGCCCAGGATCTCAAAACCGCTGTTTCTTTGGCGGAAAGGAGGAAGAAATCTGTGAGTAGTCCTGAACCTTGTCAAGATTCTGAAGCCAAGAAACATGATGATCTTGATGCCAGCACGAAAGATGCTTCCTCATCCTCAAAGGAAGCAACCGCCTCTTCAGCTTCACAGGAAGGAATAGATGGAGAAATAATGCTCGAAAAAGTAGAGGTTTCTGTGGGCGAAGATCCCAACGTTTCAAAGTCAATTATTGAAGAATTGGAGCCATCTTCTCTTCCGAGACAAGCAAACATTGAAACTGAAAAAGGCAAGGGATCACAGGAAAGTTCAAGCAACAGAAAAACAAGCAAAATCAGAAGCAAAGAAGTGAGGAAATTGGTACTGGGGGAGAAAAAGGTTTCAGGTCCTCCTTCCATTCCTCTATCACTGAAGCGTTCACTGAGGAGAGTTTCCAACATCACTACTCGAAAGGCTAATGAAAACCTCAGAAATGAGCCTCATCTGAAGAGCCAAAGCAAGGTCAAGAATGTAGAACCTAAGCATGCTAGCAATGAGGATGTTCCTGAAAAGACTCTGTATGTCATTGAATCAACTCTAGAGAATAGAAGTTCGGAACCAACTCAAGATGATGCTCATATCACTCAATTATCTCAATCCTCAACTAGTATCACTCACTCTCCTCCATCTTCTCAGAAGAACTCGAAATCCACAACTAGGGTCGGAATTCATGCCTCCCAGTCTCCACCTTCTACCTCCCTTGAGAAGAAAGGCCTAAGACATACAAGACATGAAACTCCAAGTACAAAACTGCCTTTGTCTTCATTGCAATCATCATCACCATCATCCATATCTCCATCCGAATGCATTGATGGCAAAGAAAATGGTCTTGATGACACCTCTGTGCATCAGACCGAGGTAAAAGAGAAGAAGAAGAAGAAGGGCGCCAATTTGAAAATGGACCAAATCAAGATAGGCAATATGAAATGGGAGCGTAGGAACAGTGCTCGAAGGGTTGGCATACTTGCTTCAGAAAGTAAGAGCTCCGCTGCTCAGAAGCTGAAATTCAGAAGAGGAACAATACTTGACCTTAAACCTGTGGAAAATACCCCTTGGAGACTCAAATTCAGGCGAGGAAGATTGCTCGGGGAGATCCAAAATGGCAAAGAAGATGTCAGAAAGACAGGCGTTAAAAGTAACGAAACTGCTGTCGCTGAATCTTCTGAGTTTGGTACTAAAACCAGACCGGAAAAAGTTGTTTTAAGAAACCAAAATGCGGATGGTATTAATAGTAGTTTCACTGCAAGAAGAGGCATGAGGAGGAAGGGAACTAGTGAAGGCGAGGTGATTGGGACCAAGACAAGCTCGGAGAAAGTCATTTCAAGACACCTAAATGCTGAAATTGCCGCAAGGAGAAACCTGAGGAGGAAGGAAATCATTCGTAGCGAGTTGAGCGGTACTAGTAAGCCAAATTCAGAGAAGGTCGTTTTGAGACACCAGAACGTGGTTGGGAAGAAAGAAGTCCGGAGTTTGTTCAATAATGTGATTGAAGAGACAGCAAGTAAGCTTGTTGTGACTAGGAAGAGCAAGGTCAAGGCTCTGGTTGGTGCTTTTGAGACCGTCATCTCGCTGCAGGATGCCAAACCGCCGGTCACAGCTGGTACATCTTGATTGTTGATCTTCAAGAGGTTTGTTTGTTGTTTATTCATCTTGTAACTGTTATGTACATAAAAAAAAATGAAAAGTAAAAGAAAAAAACCAACAAAAACAGCAACACAACACAAAAAGAAAAAGTATTTGGAGGGTGATATATAGAATCACAAGCTTTGGGAAGATCTTCTAAGCTTCAATCAATGGAATGCTTAGGAAGACATTCAACCGAGCTAATAGTATTTATTGTGTTTTACTACTATTGCAATGCTTGTTGTTAGTCATGGTAGTTTTTTTTTTTTTTTTGGGTTCCCATATTTTTTTATATTTTGTTTATGGATATTTTCTTTCTTTCTTTCTTTTTTTTTTTTTTTGGTTTTTTTTTTGGGTACTTGTATTTGAAGAGGCAGAATGATGCGTGTGTGTATTCTTTATTTTTGATAAACAAGTTAGAATGAATAATTGAAATAAAAAGTGGATTGCTATTTTTTTGGGCTGTAAATTTGTTTGTGGATATTAGTTTGTTCTATTGATTTGTGTATGGGAATAAGTTGTACAAAAAGACATGTAACCCTCTATTTATTTGTAAATAAGACAGTATCATTTATCCATTTTATTTTCAGCATCTTTATTCACACAAATCGTGCTTTTCAAATTCCTATTATAAAAGTGTAAACCTCCGAAATAACTTCAATTTGAGGAATGGGGGGGTTGGGGTTGGGTGGGAATCTTCATTATAAATGTGAGTGCATAAAAATGGTAAGAAACAAAAATCAATCAATATACCAAAACATTCTGACCAAATCAATACCTAGTAATCTTATTATCTATATATCTTACGTATTATGATTTATTTGTATGGGTGATTCATGAATTTTTCGAATTTAGTAATTTAGTTTCTAAAATTCTTTTTTTGACAATCAACTCCTTTAATTTATAATTTTTGGACAATTTTTAGCATAAATCAGTAAATATACTAAAACATTCTGACCAAATAAATACTTTAAGTAATCTTATTATCTACATATCTTACCTGAAATTAATAGATTTATTTATATAGGTGTCTCATGAATTTTTTAAATTTAGTAATTTAGTTCTTAAAATTTTTTTCTTAACAATCAACTCTTAATTTATAATTTTTAGACAGCTTTTAGCATAAAACTTACATATTATAGTTAAAAGGGATATTATTAATTATTTTTACTTAATTTGAATACAAATTTCTTTTTAAAGGTTATATTTAAATTTGAGTATAATTTAATTAATAAGGCATTTGTTTATAGTTTTGTGTTCATATTGCGTTTAAACACAATATAATTTTCATTTAAATGTGAAAGTTTTACGTTTAAATACAATGTTTTTCAAAAGTGTCTCAAATACATTTATTATTCTAAAATATTTTGAAAATAAATTTTTTTTCTCATTCATATCATATTCTCTCTCCATCTCACTTTTTCTATCTACTTTTACTAATCACATCAAGTTTTTAACTCTAAAATACAATTTAAATATTTTTTATCCAAAAACACATTGCATTCAAATACAAAGCAAATATTTTTCATTCAAATACAAAATGTATTCTATGCATTACGTTTAAATATAATGCGAATACAATATATTTACCAAACATCCCATAAGTTAAAGAATTCAAAGGAAATTATATTAAAAATAAGTAAAGATGATCAACAATACTTTTTTAATTTGCTTTAACAAATTAAAGTAAAAAGAATTGAATTTCCAAAAATAATAAATTTGGGGCTGAATATTAAGGAAAGAAGTTTAAAAACTAAATTACTAAAATTAAAAGTTCAAAAGGATATCCATATAAAAAATCAAATTAATAATGTTTTAAAAAAAAACCACTCTAGAAATGAGATTAAACACAAACACTACTATGATAACACTACCATCCTATAAGAATCTAGCGCAACAAGAATGGTGCCTCATTATTAGAAAAAAAAATGAAGGAAAAAAAAAATCTTATAAAGGAAAAATGAGTGTATGATCCTAGACAACTAAAACATCTAGACTAGAACACCTAAAAAATGAAAAGGAAATCTATAAAAAATAAAGGTCATTCACATCCTTCTAAAGCAAAGTAAGAATAAATTTTTGAATTACGAACCACCATTAGAATTGATAATACTGAATTAAATGATTTGTTATATTATTTGCAACCTCATTAGTTTCATTAACTCTATTTGTTTGTTAATAAGAAAAAACTGGAGAAAAATCCTTCTATTGCAACTTTTGCTTACTCATATGTTGGGATTATAGTAAGGTATGTAAAAATGAATATGTGATTATATTTATTTATTTAGTATAGTGATTAAATATTGAAGTCAAAGGAGATAAAATTCATATTATATATGAAATTCCTAATTCATATTCCTATTATGAATAAAAAATAAAATGGTTTTTTTTTTTGAAATGTCTCAAAAAGAGTGTGTGATCCTAGACAACTAGAACACCTAAAAAATGTAAAGGAAATCTATTAAAAAGAAAGGTCATTCACATCCTTCTAAAGCAAAGTAAGAATAAATTTTTGAATTAAGAACCACCGTTAGTATTGACAATATTGAATCAAATGATTTGCTAAATTATTTACAACTCTATTAGTTTCATTAACTCTGATTGTTTGTTAATAAGAAAAAACTGGAGAAAAATAATTCTATTGCAACTTTTGCTACTCATGTGTTGAGATTATAGCAAGGTATATAAAAATGAGTATGTGATCATATTTATTAATTAAAACACTCACATATTCATTTATTTAGTATAGGATTAGATATTGAAGTCAAAGGAGATAAAATTCATATTATATATGAAATTCCTAATTCATATTCCTATGATGAATAAAAAATAAAATGGTTTTTTTTTTTCTTAAATGTCTCAAAAAGAGTATATCTATGTAATACGATCACATCTATTATGACTCAAGGATTTTTACCTTACAGTATCAAATAAAAATTAGTATTAGGATAAAAACCGAATCATGAGATCCTTAACATGTACACCAAAGTGGTTATTCTAACCATTTCTTCAAAAATTTAAAAGTAAATTATGCTGACACCTTCTGTGTTTTCTCAAATACAAAAACACCTCGTTAACTAAAATTAATAACATCCGCCTCTATCTTTTAAAATATTACCAAGAGACTCCTATTATTAGTTGACCATGAATATGACTATTAATCATGCTTATAATACCAAAAATGCCCCTTCTTGCATAAAAAAGTCTTTAGCTGTATATATGAAGGCATAAAATAACCTTTCTACCCTTAACTAACATCAGAAACAATATTTTAATTATTTTTTAAATATTTTAAATCACAATTCACATTCTAAAAAAATCTTTTATTATAAATTATTATAATTTTTTTTTTGTAAAACCTCTTTTTAATTTTGATGAACAAATATAACTTATTATTAAATAGCATACATAAAAATGACAAGAATATAAAAATAAAATTGTTATCCAAAATAAAATATTGGTATAATAAAGAACCATTAACATACTTTTAATAATATATTTACAATTAATGATAAAATACTAATTATTTTACATCTTATTAATAAAAAAAGGTATTATTGTTTTTTTTTTTGATAAATTATTTTTCTTTTTTAATTAAATTAAAATAAATAAAAGGTTAAATTAAAAAATGAATGAGTGGTTATGATTTAATTTAGTAATATCAATAGTTGAGATTTATAAAATATATTTTAGTAAAAAAAAAAAAAAGTAAAGAAGGAATTTTAATATTATTAATTTTGATTAAAGGAAAATATGGTGAGAAAAAGGATGGTTGTCCAACCAAGGACGGCTCACAAGGCGGTTTGGGCCGAAGGCGCGCCGGCCGGTTTTCCGTCCACTGTCAAGAGCGGGAAGTACTCGCTGCTCTGTGAAACCAGCCTCACGCTGTGCCCTCCTCTCTAGGAACCACGGGCCTCAGGCCTTCGCTCATGACCCGTGGCCTAACTCATGACTTGGATCGGGCTGGCTAGCAATTGCAACCCACCAACCCTGCCATGTGGGCCGAACTGCAGTCCAACCATCCCATTGCCCTCGCTTGAGTAACAAGCCAACGCTACCCAGCCCGGCGATTAGGCGTTTTCGCTCGTGGCATTATAAACGACATATTGTATATGTTCGTTGTCGATGTGGGACAAGCAAAATCCCAGGCGCCTTATGTTCTTTTTGGCAGATTTGGAGATCAAATCTGAGCTTATGTTGTCTGGTTTTAGTCTGCTTGAAACTTCGAAGGTTTATTGTTGAATTGCGTAGGATCATCATTAGTGATGATCTTTTACACTTTGTGGAGCAAAATTGACATGCAACAAAGTGGGTTGGGTAATTACTACATAGATTTTGATGCAATTTGTTCTAAATAGCAACAATTGTAATGATTAGGCAAATGTACATTGAATTGGAATTGTACCAATTTCATATTTTCTCTTACGGGGATGATAATTTATTTTAGTATTTATACCCACACACATTGTTATTTTTAGAATAAAAAAGGATTAGTTCACGTTTTTGTCAATAATCCTCAAAGATCTATACACCTCAAACACAAAACTTCATTATTTTAAAAAAGAGTAGATTTTTAATTGAAACTCTAGTGAAAAGCAGAGATTGTCATAGAAGGATTATCCTTTGCTTATGTTATCACCAAAGATGTGTGTGTTTTTTTATTTTTTATTTTACTTCTGCATTTTTGTTGTTTTAGTTACTGTTCAATGTTTTTGTCTCTCTAGTTTTTGACATTAGTCCACCTTTAGGCCTTCTCTCCTTGGCTCTATAAAGTTACTTTTGGAAGATGACACTACTCGTTTCATGACAAGAGTCAAAAGGTTTGGTAAGGAAGCCAAAAATGCAAAGGATAGAAACAAACAAGATAAGGTTTCTAATTAATTATTTTATTTATTTATTTATTATTATTATTATTATTATATTTGGTAATCAACAAGTTGTGATTAGTTGAAGTCATTCTCATGGTAGAGAGTGACATCTTCTTCCAGGTGTACAAAAATGCCTCCAAATCAATCCCCTCATTTCCAGCCTGTGACAAAGAAGCAAAATGGTCCTTTAACTCATTCATAGTGTGAGGTAACCTTAGTTTCAAAATTCCACTCACAATTTATGATCCTCTTGGATTTTTTGATGCAAGAAATTTAGTATTTCTTCTTAAGGGCCAAGTTGGTTTTCATGCAATAGTAAACAATTTGCAACCAAAAAGAAATCTCAATGTATTGAATTCAATGGTCCCATTTTGCTCTTGACCATTGCATCCAAGTGGTGCACGTAATGAGGTGATGCATCTGTCTCTATCTCAGTCCCGATCTTGATCTCAATCTCAAGTGTCAAAGTTCAAATCCTTGTTTTGATGCGGCCTAGACCAGACTTGTAATCAAGCATTTAATGTCATCAATACTGAATTTGATGAACTTCTGCATTGATATGGATGGTTTCTCTTCTTGGTTTTCAATCTTTCTTTGGCAACTCCTGTATAGTTTCTCCTAGATTCTGCAGACACTTTTGACCAAATCATGTAATGGAATTAGAGAATGTTAAGAAAGTATTAAAATTGCCTCTGCGATAAGTTTCGGAACTTTGACATAAATTGCAGTTTATGAAACAATCAGAAAATTTCGTGCGATGGAATTGCAATGTTTTCCTTATATGCCCACTCACTTTTGTCATGGCATGATCTTTTTCCCAACATGACCATGTCGGCACTTAGCACGTTCCTAATGCTAACTGCCGCGTGCTATCCAAGTGTTTTAAGTTAGCTGACTTAGCATTGGAAGCATGCTAAGTCAAGGGAGAGGTTGGCAAATTTTATGCCAAAGTTCCATTCTTACAAGTCTGTTTGTTCTCATACACGTTCACACGGCATCATAATACCAGGAAACCATTGTCAATGAGCTGGTATTGACTCACGCTGATCTCTCCCATCAATCTCAATATTCTGTAAAGCATATTCAAAGCTTTGATGTCGATGTCAGTCTCAATATTCTTCTTTGGTCGACGAGTGAATGATGCCTTTGTCAACCTCTTGCTAGGAACGGATGTAACAAAAGGCCTATCCTATCATATGTTTCAACCATTTTTTGTGCCTGCACACATGCATAAATCGGATAATTCAAACTGTGTTTGATGGTCCCTACAAGTATTTCATGTGAAGAAACTTATGACACCTCTAACTTCTAGGTTTTAGTGGCCCCAAAACCTGCTCATAGGCTTGAGAAGATAGGGAACGTGACCAAGAAATCGGGCCTACCTGTATGCTTAAGAGGTTGCATGCTTTAAATGAATTGACGAGGCATCACTCGAAGATTGCTTGAGACGTGACCTATGCTGACCACTGACTCTTGTCAAATTCCCTGCCATTGAGAATGCCAGAACTTGACATTAGGTACGATATATGTCGATGTTAATGGACAAAATTAGTGGTGTTAACGATCACGAACTTGCACCAGAAACTGTTTCTGGATGCAGTCTTTACTCGTGGGATTGACACAAAGAGAACAGGGATAGAAAAAGATTGACAAAGATTATAAGTCTTATCCAAGGCTATGAATATTGTACTTGTTTTTAGTACTTCTAAACAGTTGTCCAAATGATTCAGAAACCACGTTTGTGTACCAAATTTTCTACCTTCTAAGATACGACTTAAGATGAGAATTGATACAACGGAGAGAAACAAGAGACTTCTCGGTGGGGGAGCCTATTTATCATCGTGACGCAGGGTCAACATGTCAACCTTATTTTAGGGTGTATTGAGTTTTTCATCCATGTATTTTGGTTATCATATGGTAGGGGAAACCGTTTTTAAGAATTAGACTAGAGAGACAAAAATACCGAGTTTGAGAGGCGTAAGGTATGTGATTCCTTTGCTACGGTTAGCAAAGGATTAGGAATTTGATCTGTAACAAAGACTACATCACAGACCTGCAATGAACAATACTAACAAATGATACGGTGCTGGTTTTGAGTTCGTTTTCAAACAGTTATGTATGGACAAAAGAAGGGATCCCACAACGTTCTCTTCGGCTTCAACTGTCAAGTTGCATAGCTCAGATTTCCTTCTTAAGATTTGTTTTTATTTTTTATTATTTATTTATTCATTGGTTTTGATGCTTTGTTTGTCTCTTCAATTATGATCCTCAAGCGTAGTTCACACATAAATGAATTCCGCCTTTCCTATGCTTGCCCTGTCTGGTTCTTGAGTGAACACTCTTACACAATAGCTTTGATTATATGAGTATGAAGGAAAACAAGCTCAAATTCTCAATATTTTTATTTCACAAAAGAAAGAATAATCACATTATAAACTTATTTTTTGAGTTAATAACATAAAAACACTTGAATTACAATTTCAAATTATGCAGATAATTAACCATATAATACAGATAATTTTCTAAGGTCACTTTCTAAATAAACTATGCCAGCTTCTGTAACAAGTACTTCTTAATCCTCTTGCGTGTGGCTTGAACGAGATGGACTGCTTGTTGCCTGCATGGTCGGGTTGATTTGCCGGCTGTATAATTCGGCCATCTTGTTGTAAAGTTCCATGTTCATCGACTACGCAAAGGTCAGAAAAAAAAAAAAAAAAAAAAAAAGCATACATAAGAATGTCAAAAGAACACAGACATGAAATAAGGTAACTTGCAATGTTGAGATCATGGCATGAACGTACTTGTGCTAGAAAAGCGCAGCAAGGATCAGGCAAAGGAACCGAGGAAGCCCAAGCGCTAGAGGTGCCAGCAGGGCCAGGCTTATATTGAGCAGGAGCCATGTGGGGTGCCACGAAAGGTGGTGGAATGAATGTGGGACCACCACCTGCATTAGTAGCAGCCGCAAATGGATTGGTATGGTTGAGTGACTGTGGGAGAGAGTGAGGGCCAGTCCTTGCCATGGAGCTTGTGTCAAGCATTCCCATCCCCATCGCCATCCCCATCTGCACTAGCAATGACATCTGCAGCTGCTGCTGCATCCCCAGAGGCATCACCATCTGTGGTGGCGCTGGCGGGGGAGCCATGTTCCTCACATTGTTCATCAGTCGGACTTGTGCTTGGAGCTGCTTCAAGTATTCAATCACTTCATCAAGCATTGACGCTTTATCGGTCTGCAAAGAAGATCAGTTTGATTTTGAAATGAGAACGAATTTTCTGCTAGTCACAAAAATAATATTAAAAAAAAAAAAGAGGAGTTCTTTGTTGTGATGTGTCGCTCACCTTACTTGCATTTGGCACTAACTTCTGCAATGCTTTCATCTTCTGATTAATCCTGTCCCTTCTTCTCTGCGACAATCATATAAAACCATCAGTTATAAATAAATAAATAAATAAATAATAATAATAATAATTAAATGGACCACCTAAATGACACTGATTTTGATTGATTTCTTTTTTGCTATTTTTAGTAGTCATGACAGTGATACAAAAGAAAATAATCAGAATCAGCATCATTTATAAAATACTTATTGAAACCCTTACTACAAAGCTTTGAGCATAAAATTTACCCTTTCTGATTGGTTATGAACAGCAGCGGCTCGACTTCGTCTTGTCGAGTTGGAACGGCCAGATTCCCCTTTAATCTCTCTGTCTTCATCTTGGTTTTCCTATTAAAAGTGAATTGGATTTTGTCATAAGCTTCATAACTTGTGCAGAACATTCTTTGACACGATTAATACAAGAAAAACACTTCTTCAATTGTTTCAGCGCGTACTTTGTATTTTTTGGTTAGTTTTCTATGTTGTACTCTTAAAGAAAGTGTTTGATAAATAACACTATTTTTCATTTTC
Source organism: Antiaris toxicaria (assembly GCA_035233585.1). Lineage (NCBI taxonomy): Eukaryota > Viridiplantae > Streptophyta > Magnoliopsida > Rosales > Moraceae > Antiaris > Antiaris toxicaria. Next base: position 10,639,573 of record CP141155.1, read on the forward strand.
TTTTTGTGTCCCTGCCATGTTATTACATTTACTACACTGAATAATGGTAATCATAGTGTTAGCACAACTCCAATTCCAGTTGCAAACTACACCAAGAACACCAATGAAATCCTAGAACAATGGGAAAGAAAGCAAAACACAAATCTAAGAAAACCCCTGAGACTTTTATTCAAGAAACCAATCACCGTGTACATAACACATACAAAGCTGTTTGTCTACACAGCACACCCTTAATTTCAGTATGTACACAATGCTTCCCTGTTGTTTACAGTAAATTGTTTCTCTCTCTCTCTCTCTCTCTCGTACCGGTTTCTCTCACTCTAGGCTTTCTCTCTTTAACTCTCAATTTCAGAATTGAACTCTCTAACTAATGAAACGCAAAAGCCTATTTATATGTTTTAACAATACGTTGAAACCTCCCAGCCAAAAATAGGGAAAAAAAAAAAATCTAACTCTATGAAGCTATCTAACAAGTCTGATTCCAATCCTTGACAGTCAGCAATTGCGTGCCACATCAGCAACACGTAGCAATTACTTAATATAAATACTTGTGTGGCAAACACACAAAACAAAATAGTAAATAATCAAAACTAGTGTTATTCGTAAAATGCTCTTTTTTAGCTGTTATGATTCAAGCTACTTATTCCAAGGACCATAAATTCAAATTAAAAATGTCCATTTGCAACAAACATAAAAAGATTAAAAAAAAAAAAACCATGAGCATTCAAAGATCAAAATAATAAATAATCCATATTTGATAATGAAATTGAAAATTATTAGCGGTTACAAACATAATTTAGGTGTAAAGTTTTATCCTCTATCCGTTAAAAGCGACATTATTTTTAAATGAATAACAGAGGACAACTTAACTTTTTCATTGTCTAATTGATTTTTTTTATTGGTAAGTAATGACTAAAAAATTAATTGGAAAAAAAAAAAAGATCTAATGACAAATTTCAAGTTAAAAGAGTGTATTTTTACCAAGCCACCTTGAGAGGCAGAATCCTGATCATTAGTTTTGTTCATCAAGCAGTCCAGAGACTCAAAAGAGGCCCATGTCATCATAGTTGTGTCACTCTCCCTACAAAATGTTGCACTAGCACTAGCACAGGCACTAGGCCCTGCATGCTCTTCCTGCATGCTGCTGCCGCTACTCAAAGCCTTCCCGCCGTGGTCAGAATCCGACCGGCTCCGCTTTCTCACCACCGACGTCGGCGGCACCGCCTGGCCGGGATTCTCGGCCCATTTCCCAATGAAAGGTTCAACAATGTTGGAGCTTATGGTAGCCGGGGTCTGTCCATGTCCAATGCATGCCACATTGGGGTCTTGCTTGTGGCATGTGGCTTGGTGCACTATTGACTCAAGCGTGTCACCGGCTTTGCTCCATGTGGGCTTTGTTGGTTCCAAGGGAAGGACCCCACCAAGCCCATGCATGGATAGGTGCCCATTTTCCCATGTCAGCTCCTTTACTTGGTAATTGGATCTATTTTTTCTTTTTTTTTAATACAAGTGCATGTGAAATGTGATTAAAATAGACAATATCATGATTGATATATTGGAATTAAATGCAGTCATATTCTTAAATGTAATAATGTTGTAATGAGTGAGACAATTTATTGAAAGAAGAATATAACGAAGAAGAATATATTGTATTGTATACATACGTATAAATGCTCTATAGGTATAGATAGTCTTTGGAAGGTGGAGGCATAAATGATGATGTGAAGGGTTAATTTCGAAAAGGAAATTTAGTTTTTGGAAAATTAAAGAAAACTCAAAACAAAGAGAAAATTAGGTTTTCACTTAAACATTTAGTAGTAATTGTAAAATTTTTTTTAAAAAGTTAGGGGTACAGCAGAAAAGAAAAGGCCAAACAAACACACAATAGTACTAGAGAATGAAGAGGAAAAATAAACACTAGATAAGAGGAAAAACGTGTGTAGTATTTCTAAAGCTATATATGTATATATATATATGAATATATGCGTGCACACACACATATATGAAGAAAACTTCTTGCAGAAAGGGGCTTGAAAAAGAAACAACATAGTGTGGGAAATCATAAGTAACCTGATCTTCATTGGAAATCACGTGAAAAGGAATGAAAAATAGCTAGAAAAGGTACCTAGATAAGCGGGCTAAGGTGGACAAAAATGTGGGTCTTATAACAGGAACCATTGTTTCCTTTCATGTTAAGGACTTTGAAAGCAAGAAAAAAGGACAGTCCAATGGCAAAAAACGCAAGAAAATCAAAGTGGGTCTTTTTTTTTTTTTTAAATTTCAAATTGAATATTGAAAGAAAGAGATTTGAAGGGGGAAAAAAAAAAGGAGCATATATAGAAAAAATTAGTGCATACATGGGGACAACAAGGTGACTACTAGTAGTGGTGGTGGTGTCGGTATTGTGATTCTGCTGGGCGTGCACGTGAGAGCATCTGTTTCCCTCTTCTCCTTCGACTTGTTCTTGTCTTTGGTGCCTTAGATTCAAATTTGGTACTACACAATGACTCATTCTGATTCTTCTCTCTCTCTCTCTCTCCTTTTCTCTATCTCTCTCTCTCTCTCTCTAAGTGTTTGTGTTTGTGATTGTGAAAATGAATGAACAATGGGAATGGATTATTGAGTTAGGGGAGGGATGTGGGTTTGGACCCATTTTTAATTTTCCTTGGGTGGTGCTGGTCCCTCCCCTTTGATGTCACGTTTTGGTGTGATGGAGATTTTATACAAAGAAAAATATATGTGGTGGCAAAATCACAATGGGCTTTACGAGGAGGGAAAGGATATGCTTTGACTCTATCCCTGAACTTCTTTTAGAATGACCCGGTGATGTGCTTTGGCAAATTACATCAATTTGGATTAATATATATCTTTTTTTTTTATTGTTTCAAAATTTTATATAATTTTATTTAAAAAACATATCTCCTTTCGAGTTATAAATATAGTGAAGTTTATATACTTTTATAGTTTAAATTTTGAAATTATAATTGAAATCATAAATAATAAAATTAAAATTGATTTAAAAAAAAGAAAAACAAAAATGAGTTGAGTTATATATATATAGATGAACCAAACATCATATTAGTTTTTTAATTAATATATAGTATTAGATATTATTGATATTCAATTGATTTCATCGAATTATTTGCATGGGCAAGGGAAACAATGAAATCTTACAAGAAAAAATGGATAGATTTATTAGATAAATAAAAAATTGATTAGATAAATGATGAATACGTAAATAAAAATTTAATTTGTAAAGATGTAAATAAAAATTTACCTGATAAATCTACTATAAACATAAATACATAATTTACATGATAAATCTAACGTAAATTTTCTGTAACTAATGAATTTGTTATTTGTTATAAATATTTTAAAAACTATCTATTTATTTAAATTATTTTTTGAAAAACTTTTATTTATTTCTTTCTCAAAAAAAAAAAAAATCATTTACAACATGCAAGGATAGAGCTAAATGGTATTTGAGCCCTAATAATCTTTTTTTTTTTTTTTTAACGATTGAGCATAATCCTTAAAGTAATTTTAAGAGTATACAAGTTTTTTTTTTTTTACTTTAACTTTGAGAAAGTCCCTTAAGCAAAAATGTAAAATTTTGATGGTTTTGAGATATATTTGAGGAATTGAAATTCGTAAAATGTCGAGATGATCTAATCTTAATTATAATTTTTTCTGAATTTTTCCGGCTCTATGTTTCTGTTGACATATGGTTGTATATTTTCCAAAATTTAAAGTATATAATGCCCATTTAAAAAGCAGAGGAGTGAAATTAATGTGTGTATTCGAGTGGGAAATTTGTGCATTTATTGTGGTTGATTTGAATCATATCATGCAACTTACAAACACATTTAATTTAGCTGGCTGAGGCTGCGTTGAAAATTTGAGGCTTGGTCCTTTCTTTCCGTCTCTTTGTTCCTTTAATTCTCTTAATTTCTCAATTCTTACCAATAATTAACAATTAGGCTAATTCCAACGCACACCATTTCGCCGTGAGAAAGCAGAAATGGCGCTGGATATTACCCCGGCCTCTAACCTAGTGTAATTTTCGATGCTATTTTGAAAGATGAACGGTATCAATGTCATTTTTTACGTTGGTTTTTAATTTTTTTTTATTTATTTTTTGTTTTCTACTTATCAAAAAGAAATAAAAAGAGAGATAAAATAAATTATACATGAATTTTTTTAATATTATAAATAATATAATGGTTTGAAAATGAATTTATAGTTTGATGTGACAATTATAGTATTTTGATGTGAAATTTGGTGTATTAAGTTGGAGATGCTAAGAAAAAGAAAGGGTAGAGATTTTTTATAGTTTGTCTTTAAATTTATTTGAAATTTTGATAAGGGCGTTTGGTCAACGTATTGCGTTCGCATTGCGTTTGAATGTAATGTATTGAATATATTTTGTATTTGAGTGAAATGTATTTGCTTTACATTTGAATGTAATGTGTGTTTGAATGAAAAATATTTGAATTGTATTTTAGAGTTGAAAAGTTGATGTGATTGGTAAAAATAAATAGAAAAAGTGAGATAGAGAGAGAATATGATGTGAATAAAAATTTTTTTAAAAAAATGTTTGGAAATAGTAAATGTACTTGAGACACTGTAGAAAAATACTGTATTTGAACGTAAAAATTTTGTGTTTGAACGAAAATTTTATTGTATTTAAATGCAATTCGAACATAATACGGAAAATAAACGCAAAGGGAAAAAAACTCAATTTGTTAAACGGGAATTTGTAATGTAAAACCTCATATTTTCATTTAATTAACATTAACTACTATTTAATTTTAGATTAATTTTTAACAAATTAATCTAAATCAAATTAATGATTAAAATAATAATTATTAGTTGTAGCAGTAAAAAATGTTAAACATGATTAAAAAAAAAAGTAGTTGACTCTTCTCAAAAGTGTCATCATCCATAAACATATATAATGACAAAAATGCCCTAGGAAAAATACGATACTTCCAATCATTAGATTTCAGGTCTGCCATCAATCGAAAATACTAAAATCCAAGGCCGTGTTTGTTTTTGTATTTGAGATTGTTTTCACAGTTTCCAAAAAAATCGTTTTCGAAATCAATATGAAAACGTGTTTGTTGGCACCAGTCTTGAAAACAAGTTTTGAAACCGGTAACTTATATTCATTGTTTTTTCGGTTAAATTTGAAAACGACTATAAGTTGTTTTCTCTTCTCTTTCTCTGGCGTTTTTCTGCAGCCCCGTGAACATAGAGCTCCCGACGCTTACCTCGCCTCTACAGTGTCGCCTCCACCCCCTCTCTCTCTTTCTCGTTCATCATCGTCAACCGAAGCTTTCTCTCCTTCCCTAGGCTGGACTCCGCCTGTCTCTCCTCCCCTGGGCTAGTTCATCGCCGTCGCCCGAGCTCTATCGACCCTCATTCGGTGGTGGTTACAGTATTATCTTTCTCTGCCGTCTCGTTCACCTAACTCTCCTATTTTGGTCGTCTGCTTCACGAGAGGTAACCTCCCATTCTCGATTTGGATTGGCTCTGTCTTTTCTGTTGTTCTTTGGACCAGTGATTGAAATTTGCCCTCGAATTTGGGGTTTTTCAAACCGGTGAGTTGATGAGCAAATCAGACTTTCTATTGTGTTTATAATGTTATCTGATAATGCTCTTGTTTTCATCTCATGTATTATGTACATGTTGTTGACTCCGTTTGTGAATCCCTATTCTTGGCATTTTGAATGGTGTCGTTCTGGTTCTGGTGATTGAAACTCGGTTGTTTCTTCCCTTTGCTCTAGAATGTAGGCGAGTTCAGATTGCAACTGGGAACAACAATCTACCGTGTTGTGTAGAATTGTTCAGAATGTCATTGATGCTGGTTGTTTTCTGCCGTGTTGATCTGTTGTAAATGCTGGTTGTTATTGTTTTTACCAGCCAAAACAGAGTTTTATGTTGAATAAAACCATTTCATTTCATGTTTTGGTATGTTTCATTTCATGTTGAATAAAACACAGGTTCTGTTGTAAATGGTTTTTGAATTGCTGAGATATATGGAATTTTTGACTCATATAGAGAGTGAGGAGGAAATGGAGAATTTGGTTCTTGAATTAGACAACATTCTACTTTTGATTACTGTTAATTGTTGCATAATTACTTTTTTTTATCTCACAATGTTTTGATTTCTATTTGGAAGGATGATTGACAAGTCTCCTACTCCTAAATTATACTTTAACTTTGAAATTATGGGTGTTTGTTGGCCATTGAAATTGTAGTCAACAAATTGGTTAAATTTTAATTTAAGTTAATTTAGAGTTGAAACCTGTTTAGGCAAGCTTTTAAAGCCAAACTCAATTGGCCAATTTGTGCTTTAGATAGAGTTTATTAACCTCTCTCTCTGTATTTTTTTTTTTTTTTTGCACTCCTTTGCTTGTGTCGGCTCAATATACATAGATTGTGCAATGTGTCCTTACTTTGAAGATAATGAACATAATTTATGGACAAAAGAAATTTCAGTCATGGATTTGTAGCCAACTCATAATTGATAGCTATGTATTTATATGTTTTTATATATACATATACACATATACACACTTCTATGACTTAGTCAAGCATTGAGATATGTACAAATACACATATACACACTTCTATGACTTTAGTACTCGTTTTCATCTCTATGATTAACTATGTTGATAACCCTTACTATTTGGTTGATATGTGACACAAGGACAGTAAATTTAAATAATTAAGGTCAATGAGGATAGTACTATTGAGGATCATGCCACATCGGGAGAAAATTTGGAATCCTTTTTTATCGAGTTATTATACAAAGAGGCAAAAAAAAGAATTCAATCATCTACTTTAGACAAAAAAACATGGATGAAAATTTCAAATGAAATACTTAGCAAGTTTAATAAGCGACTTACAATAGCACAACTTAAAACCAAGTGGAATAGGCTTAGACGTAGCACTAGAGAGTTTGAAAGCTTGATTCAAACTACTGGATTTGGATGGGATTCTGAAGCAAACACAGTCACAGCCTCAGAAGAAGTTTGGGATTCTTATCTACAAGTAATGTACCTATTATTTAATGGCATTTATGTTTATCTAAATAAGTTACTAATCATTGGCTTAATTAAATTTATTTTCACTGTGTAGCAAAATCCAAAAGCTAAAAAGTACCAGAAGAAGAGTCTAGCAAACTTTTCCCTCCTAAAGGAGATCTTTAATGGGACTATTGCAACAAGCCGTAATGCCATGGGTCTGCAAACAGCTGTATATGTGCCACGTGCAACACCACCAGATTCTGTGAATCTTGAAGCTGAAGGAGAAGGTACGGGAGACTCGTATAAAGTCCAGACAGACCGCAATCGTGTTCGAAATGCTGAGGCCAGCAGTGGGCGTTCCAAGAAGAAAATCAAAACTGCAATGGAGTTTGCAATGGAGCTGTTGGCAAAGTCTGTGAGTTTGCAAAGTGAGGCGTCAGTGCAACGTACTAATGACTTACAGCATTATCTAGCGGCGAAACGAGCACGTTTTAGGGACATAAGTGAGGTTGAGACTTCCGCTGAAGATCCCAATAGTATTGAAATTTTTTTTGAGCTGTTGGATGAAATGGGAGACTTGGATGACAAGATATACGGGATGGCAATTAAGACGTTATCAAACGACAAGGACTACAGGAGATCGTTTGTAAAGATCAAACCTGAGCATCGTCGTGGTTTCATTCTCAGCTTAGTAAAGTAGTTATTAGTTAATAATTGGTTTCAATTTCTTAAACTCATTTAGTTTGTTAAACTCTTTCAATTTGTTGTCCTATTATCTACTGACTGGTTTGTTGAGTTAGATTGATTTATGTTGTTTACTTTCGTGGTTTTAGTATGTTGAACTCTGGAGTATTAATTGATTTGTTGTGTTTGATTACTTTGTATTGTTTGCTTTCACGATTTTAGTTTATTGAACTCTTATATAATGACTGGTTTGTTGATTTATATTAATTATAAGATATTTGTTGTCATGTATTGTAACAACCGGGAAAATTCACATTTTTCGGAAAATAATTACACAATGAATTTAAGCGTTAAAATGTGAAATTAAGTGGTTTAATATTGTTTAGAACTAAAATAAAATGTTCTAACAATATTAAAGGATGAAAAATGAGTAATAGTGATATTATGTGTGTGCACGTGTGTGCCACTCACAGTATCAAGAAGTAGGTCAAGATGATATTATCTTGACATAAAACTGATAAATTTGGGTTCAGCACTCCCAAATTAGTAAGGATAGCCTATCAGCACGCTCAAATTTGACAATTGAGCACAGAGGTAAATTTTGACCGAAAATTCACAGTATCGGAAATTGGTCAAAATGACCTCAGACGAAAATAAAACTGATATATTTGGATTCAGGACGCCCAAATTAATCAGGGTAGCCCATATTGAAATTTTGGGCGAAAAAGTATATAAAGAGCGGGAAAAAGTAGAATTTTCTCATTTATCTACACACACTCTCTCTCCTCCTTCTCTTTCTCTCTCTAGCCGAATATGTACAGTAACCGACCATCGGAAACGGTGTCCGTTTTCGGCACCGCCGGCACCGTTGGAAAGCTCTCGCCGAGCTGAGTTCAACGGTGTGTCGAGTCGACGGAACCGACGCCGGAGGAGCCCGCACGCGCCGCCCGAAGCCGCCGGCCACCGGAAAATTCGCGACGCCGTATCTCCGCCGTCCGACGTCCGATCAAGCTGCAACCGGTCCCAAAAGACTCGTGGTGAAGAGTACTACAAAACCCATGTGGTGGATCGCCTCAACACCGGCGGAATCGCGCCGCCCGAAGTCGCGACGTCGCCGCCGTGAAGCCGCCGTGAAACTCGCCGTTTCCGGCGATGTTGAGCTGCACCACCGGTGCAGAAATGGTCGCCGTGAAGAGGGGAGCAAAAGCCCTCAATCAATTTCGGGGAAAAAGTCCGGCACGGCGGAGTTCCACCGTCGCCGCCGTGGCCGTGACTTTCGGGGTCGATTTCCGGCGATAGAGGTGTCGAATGGTGAAATTGAAGCCACCAATGGATTCCTCTCGTCGAGATCTTCAAGATGGACTACCCACTTGCCACCGTCGCCGCCGTCGCCGCCGGTCAACGCCGGTCAACGGCGGTCAACGGCGACCGTCGACCGAAAATGCAAGTTTGGCCCGTTGGCCTATTTTCGACGTTCCAGACGCATCCGCGGAGTCGGAATTGCAAGACGATACCTCAAATATGAAGAACGAAGAATTAGGGTTTGTGCCGTCGAGACCAGACTGCAATTCGGTATAAATCCCGACCTTTTTACGTTCCGAAATTTAATTGTTTGGAACTGTTATATAATTTTATAATTTTTGGTATGAAAAATATGGAAAAGAATGTATGTAAAAAGAAGAAAATGGCTGTAATGGAGAAAAAGAAAAATATGTGATAATGTAACGATTTTACGTAAACAGTATGAGTTTTACGTAAAATCTAGGCCTCTGGTATAGTACGTGATAGAATTAGATTAGGATAGATGGTTTTCAGGCGTTTCCTAAACGCTGGAACCTCAAAAATTAAGGGGAAACTCTGCCGAAATTTCTAAAAATGACACCAGGGGTAATATGGGAAACGAGGGGTAAAAATATGATCGGGAAGGGAACCCGAGCCCCCTCGAGGAATTAAGGCATGAAAAAAGGAAGGGTTAAGTTATAATTAGTAAACCGACCCTTCGAAACCCTAGAACGCAAGAAAAACATGAAACCGATTCTTAGGTTCGAATAGTACTTCCCGAAGGCCGGGAATGTGAAAATTGGTCAAATGATAAGAGTTGATCTGGGAAAGGGTCCGATAAGATTTAGAAAGTTAATTAAATAATTTTGGGTTTAGAAAATCCAGCCTAAGCATGAAAATGAAAATGTTATGATTAAACGACCCATCAGGGGCAAAATGGTCATTTTGTCCAAAGATTCTCAAATTATGGGAAAAGAACCCCAGTGACCGTGGAATAGGTTAACGAAGTTTGTAAAAGTCAAAATTGAGGTTTAAGTTATGAAAAATCACGTCAAGGGTAAAATTGTAATTTTGTCAAAAGTTAGGGGTAAAATCGTAATTTTTAAAAAAGTTGGAGAAAAATTCGAAAATGACCATTAAGGTTTAAAAAGCTGTCCTAAGGCTATAATTAAGGGTTATAGGATCAGAATCAAGCTTGTTAATAAAATAAAAGTTATAGATGAAAATGTGATTAACGGACAAAATTTATTTGTAGGAATCCAATCCCGACGCGACAAAGGACGTCAATGGATTTTAAGAAGAGGATAAGCACGCTATGAGTAAGTTCAGATATTTACCCGTCTGCAACTATGAACAAGTTTATCGTGTTTATATGTTTTGTATGCAATTGTCATGATGTGAATTATGATGATGCTATAGTAATACTATAGCAATACTATGATGATGCTAAAAGTTATGTTTTAATAAATAATTTATAAATATATATATGTATATATATGTATATATCGAATTATGAAGGAACAGTATTATAAAAGCTTTATGAGAGTAACGATGTGATAAAGAGGGATAGAAGAATGGAAAGAGTAAGAATGAGAATGTTATGATAGGATGCATAAGAAAGAGATGAGATATGAAAGGAAAGAATAGGTGTTTATGAAAAGTTTTATGGAAATTAAGTTATGATTGATAGAGCAATGATGATCGGTGACGAAAGGAATTAAGAAATGGATGTTTTATGAGATTGAAAGAATAGATGTTTTATGAAAAATTTTATGAAAGTTAGGTTATGATTGATAGACCAACGACGATCGGGGATGAAAGAAATTAAGCAAAAGGTATGTTTTATGATAACGAAAGGATAGATATTTTATGGAAAAATGATATGAAAGCAAAGAGTTAGACAAGAAAGAAAAACAATGATAGGTTATGATAAGAGGTATGATGAAAGGATTAGAACATAACGATAAGATGTGATTGATAGAATAGAAAAATAGGCTATGATCGATGGGCTATGATTGATAGAAATATGATGATAAGATACGATAGATCGAATGATGCAAATGATAAGATAAATGGAGAATAATTATTTGCACATAACTAAACGTGTTTTTGTTGTTATGATGTGATGTGATGTGATAATACATAAGAATTAAGAAAAGAAAAACAACGAAAGAACAAATGTTTCATGAAATGTTCTATGAAAAATGAGAAATGAAAGATGATGAATGTTATGAAAAAGATATACAACAAAAAAATCAATATAAGAAAAATAAAAGCCTACAAGATAATAAGACTGAAAATTTAAGTTGTTGGCGTACCGGCCTCCCGTAGGTGAGGTTTTATGTTATGAATTCCACTAAAATTGAATGCTACCTCCCGTAGGCGAGGTTAATGGCTTATAGTGGAACGCTACCTCCCGAAGGTGTGAGGTTAATGGCTAAAAGTTAAAGATTGACTGTGAGGTAGGTTGGTGGGTCGCTCCCCCTCCTCCCACTGTCAGCGCGCACTAGGTACGTTCAACAACAGGGCCCACCAGTGAAAGATAAGTGAAAGAAAAGAAATGAAAAAAAAAAAGGAAAAGAAAAGAAAAGAAAGGAAAGCAGAGAGAAAAGAAAAGAAAAGAAATGATACGAAAAGAAAGAAAAGTAAAGAACGACATAAAAAGAAACAAACGATATGAAACATAATAGAATTATGTATGTGATATGATGTGAATGACACGTTTTTACGTGATGTTATGCTAGTGGGTATGTTACTAGCTTAAATGATATGAAAGGTTAAGAGATGATGATAAAGTGACAGAAAAGTTATAAAGGTTTAGAACAGAAAGTTAAGAAATGATAGGAATGAAAAGTAAAGAACTGAAGAGATTAGATTAGAATAATAAGAGTTGATCGATAGAATGATAAGAACAATGAACAAAGAGATAAACGAGCGTGATGAAGCTCATATCCTATGTTATGTTTTGAAGATATGTATCAGCGATGTATATGATGTGTATATATGTGATGTCATATATTCTAGTAATAATATATATTACTAGTATTTATAAGTTAATAAATGTATGTTTGAACTTACTGAGCATCTAGCTCATTAGTTGTTTATATGTTGCAGGTAAGCAACGTGTTTATTTAAAGTAATCTGATGGACAACGGACGGATCTGCACGTGCCAAGGGACTGGGTGAGGGTATGGTACTACCATGAGTCTTTCGCTGAGCATTCGAAAAGGAAGATGGAAGAAAGAAAATTATGAAATATGTGTTATAAGAGTATAATAGAGATAGGTATAATATGTAAGTTAAAAGAAAAAAAAAATTTAAAAGAAAAAAAAAAATTTGCTATAGAAATTGTTTCCGCTTTAAATGAGAACGTTAAGAATGGAAAGTTAAATATGTTAAGTAAGGGGATGACGACCCACGAGGTTGCCAGCCATCGCGGTCGGCGTCAGAGCTCGACTGGTTGGTATGGTGACGTACGTGGGGGGGTCGCCACATGTATTGCTATTATTATTGGTGACAAACATTTATAAATTGATTTGTTTATCTTGTGTAGGTTATTATGAAATCAGATGGTTCAGATATTGATGAAGAGTTGGTTTTTTTTGAGTCACTTGAGTCATCTGATGATGAGGAAGAGATCTTATAGTTATTACTAGATCTTATACCAACTATTACTAGGCAATCTAGGCATAATGATGAGCTAACAGGACGACAATATGTATTAAATATACTGGAAGGGAATGCTGAAGTATTTTATGAAATATTTCGTATGTATAGAGAACCTTTTTTGACATTAGCTCGGCTACTTGAAGAACGTCAATTATTACCTAGAAGTCGACTATCAGTGGAAGAACGGTTAATGATGTTCTTAAAGATTATTGGTCATTCCGATCGTAATAGAGTCATACAAGATAGATTTTGTCATTCTGGAGAAACAGTAAGTAGACATTTCGATAGTGTTCTTAACGCCATTTGTGCATTGGCCCCAGAATTTATTCGTCAACCAGACCCAAACATCGTGCCTCTGGAAATTCAAAATAGCGAAAAATATTGGTCGTGGTTTAAGGTATAACTCACATTATTTTTAAAGTATGAAATAGATGGTTTTTACTTTCAAAATAGGGTTTAATAAAGTTTAGGTTCTTTACTTGTGTAAGGACTGTATCGAAGCTATTGATGGCACACATGTGATGGTTATTGTCCCAGCGGCCGAGCAAAGAGTTTATCGGGGAAGAAGACATACTTGCACTCAGAATATAATGCCAGCATGCAGTTTTGATATGAGATTTACCTCTGTTTATAGTTAATGGGAAGGTTCAGCTGCAGACTCTAGAGTATTAGTACATGCATTACAAGATAAAGATAACAGATTTGTTAGGCCACTATGGCCTAAATTTTATGTTGTTGACTCCGGATATAGTAACATGTCAGGATTCCTTGCATCGTACCAGGGTTAAAGGTATCATCTATCAGAATTTAGAAATAATGGACAACCAACTGGACCTATCAAACTGTTCAATTATAGACATTCATCATTACGCAATTGTATAGAAAGGTGTTTTGGTGTTCTTAAAGCACGATTTGGTATTTTGAAGAATATGTTTAACTTTCCTTTGCATAAACAAGCCCAGACAGTAACTGCATGTTATGTTATTCATAATTGTATTAAGATGTATGATGCAAATGATGATTTATTTAGATATTATGGCGTTGACGAGCCTATAGAAGATATTGAGAGGTGAAAAGGAAATCAATAACGTACAAATTATCATGAATCTGAACCGTCTTCTAAAGTTGGTTCCATTAATAGGGACCAATAATGTATGAGCCAATTTAAAGACCAAATAACACAAGCAATGTGGAAACAATATGTATCCTAATTGTTATGATAGTTATAATTTGTAATTTTTTAGTTAAATATTACTTCTACTATTAGGAACTATTTTGTAATGTATTTATAACTAAATATAATGGTTAATTATATTTCAATTGATATAGTAAATATTTAAATATTATGATTATTAATTTTCAATTAAAATTTTTATTAATTTTTATTTTTTGGTATTTATAATAATGTTTTTAAAATTAAACATAAATATATTTTTATAAAGTACTTATGAAATGACTGGTTTTTAAAAATATTAATCAAACACAGTTTTATTTTTGAGTTTTGAAAACATATACTCAAAAAATATAATCAAATACAATTTCAGAAATGATCTTAAACAGTTTTTAATATGGTTTTATTTTCATTTTTTATAAAAACATAATAGATATGCCATCCAAATTTCCCACCTTTCCAATGTCGTTTTTCTTAATCAGACACTGGATGATGAACTAACGCATGAACATTAGCCACGTACGAATAGCCACTGACTGCCACGTGGAACATAATCATATTCTTTGCCCTCCACGTGTCCTCTGTGATCAATTTCTCTCATCAGAATTCGAATGCAAAGAGTGAGAAATTCCAGACCCCACCACCACCATGATTTTCTCCCAACTTAAACCGGAAAAATATATCTGAATAATATATGTAAATCTCTGAGTTTTACATAATTAAGTGTTAAATTTGTAAAAACGTCACTACAGCTTTTTCTTGATTTTTTTTTTTTCTTTTTCTTTTTCCCTTCCTCACACAAAGAAGAATAAACACATAAACCCATAAAACATATAAATCACAAGAGCCTAAAGAATAGTATTGAATTTATAAGTGGATTCCACTAAATTATAAATTTCAAATAATTGTCGATAAGAAAAATACTTGTGGCATTTCCTCATTTTTCATTAATATGGGATTTCTTATAGTGACTATTAACTTTTTTGATATTCACACAAATAAGAACAAGCATATGATCTCACGAGACATACTACTTACAAAGATTTTTAGGAAGATGGTTATCCTCAAGAAGAATATTTTCAAAATTAATGAGTAAACTCTTACACTGTGTTTGGTAGGAGATATGGAAAATAAAAAAGAAAAAGAAGTAAATTATTTAGATGAGAATAATAAAAAGAAAAAGGGGAGAACATCTTTTACTGCTTGGCAAAAGAAAAAAGGAAAAGGAAAAGGAAAAGAAAATATCTAATGCATTATGATATGCATATGTAAATAAGAAGATAATTATTGATTTAAGTCAAAATAATTACATATGTTTTTTAAATAAAATTACATATGTTTTTAATCAAAACATTTCCCTATACTTTTCTTTTTAAAGTTTAAAAGACTAAAAAATAAAAGGTCCCATAAATTTACAATTTCTTCTCTACTAAACAAACTTAATTTTATTTTACTCTCTAAAATCCCTTTTCCAACCTTCGCACGTGTGGAACATAGGTTTACAAACTTTTATTTTCAAAGAGATTCTTAAAAAAAAAAAAAAGCTATTCAACCTTCATATGTTCCAAAATATGCACCTCATTTATTTATTTATTTTATTCCCTCCAAGCACTAATATAAAAATATTCTCAATTTAAATTGAAGTAACATCTCAAACATATGTTCTAAATGCATGCATCTTAAATACTTTGTGTTAAAAATATGAATAGAAGTGTCATGTACTCAATCAAAGCAAATTGAAAAGAAAAAAAATTAGAAATGAATCACGAATGAGATTTAAAAATTAGGGTAGAATCTATATTGTAGATTCTATTTAAATTAAAAAATCATTTTAAAAAATTATATTAATAAATTAATAATAAGTTGTTTACCCAAATTATATTTAATAAGTTTTATAAGTAAAATATTCATTAATTATCATAAATTCTCCTAATCAACTATCTAATTAATTATAATTATCTGATTTATATCCAACGGTTAAAATAAAGATGATCATCATCCAAGTGTAAATATTTGAGCAATTATTGGAAAATCTTTTATATATATATATACACACACACGAATGGGCTAATGTTCGACATCGGATGTAATATTCGTTTTAGCATGTCCTTTCATTCTTATCCTCTAATTACAATCGTTAAACATCCATCCGATAATCATGCTTCCTTTGTCAAATTCATCCGATAACTGTAACTGAAACCTTTCCTATATGTATAATATTATAGAATTTGTAGCCTCCCATGTTTCATAAATGGGATCATTACATTTGGGTGATTTGGTTATTCCGAGGAAAAACTTTTTCTGTATTGCTCCACCAAATCTGCTGATTAAATACAGAACTATAGAGAGAAGAGGATGAGACAAAGATGTCTAAAAGTTGCACACGAGAAGAATGAAAGGAGTCAAAACCCTCGCACCAAGTCGGTGCAGATTCTGGTCAGAAGAACTTTTGGTGGCGTTTGGTATTATTTTTGAAATGTTTTCTGTTTTCAACAAAATTGAAAATGAGAATGTTTTGAAAACTGTGTTAAGATCATTTCTGAAACTGTGTTTGGTTATGTTTTCTGAGTATATATTTTGAAAAACATAAAAATAAAATTTTATTTGGTTATATTTTTTCAAAACTCATTTTATTTTCAAAAAACCCAAAAAACATAATATTTTTTGGAAATGAAAACAAAAAGTGAAAACAACTTTTTTTCGTTTTCAAAAAACCAAAAAAAACAACATAGTTGAAAACGGTGTTTTCGAAATGGTTTTGAAAACGTTAAATAAACAAACTCTATTTTGAAACCGTTTTCATTTTCTGTGTTTTTGAAAATAGAAAATCGTTCTCAAGAATAAAAACAAATGCACCATTTGTTTTGTTTCACACTATAGTATACAGTACATATCATACAGGAGGAAAAATATAAGAAAGGAAAGAACATAAAATCTTCTCTATAAGGAAAAAAAATATAAAAAAAAAACACACAATCCTAATTAGTTGGAAGGAAAATCCGTCAGCCTAGACACAAAAGCTCACAAAAATTTATTCTTCCTAAAATAGTCTTTTTTTCCAGGTCAGAGACGACTGATGCTAGCTCAACGAGCACAAGGTAGCATGGGAGGAATTTTGGATAAGAATTTGCAGGTTTGAAACCTATGAATATTTTCATTTTTTTAATAAATAAAAACCATGTATTCATACCATTAAAATAATAATAATAAAATCTATTATAATCATTTAATTGATCTCTTAAATCAACACACATATCAATAATTGATCTAACATCACTTTAGCAGATGTCATAGTTAGCTATTGATTCTATTGGCACATCCTTTTTAACTCTTCACACCTCCTTTCTAAACACAGAACCCTATTAAATTTATTAATAGTTAAATTTACTTATTACACATTCTTATGAATTCCAAAATTATCTCTAATTATTTCTAAAATATAAAAAATACTCCATCACTTTAAATTTCATTTTACATCTACTTTTTTGTTTCTAGTTACCTCTGAATATCTACAGAGAATATTATATTTGAATACACTTAAATTAAAAAGTGTTTACTTTATTTGTGGATTAAATAAAATATTTTGCAAGAAAAAGAAAATTCACACATATTATGTGTAAATAATGAATAACCATTCTGTTACAAAGCCAATAAGAACAAAGGAAGCCAACAATACAAAACAAAAAAAAAAAAAAAAAGCCCAACGTAAAGTCATGAACAATATAATGAAATAAAAAAAAAACTAAAAAACATGAATATTTTAACAACTAGTAATTAAATTAAAAAACAGCACTATTAAAAAAAATATAGTAGAAAACAACTAATAAAGTTTTTTTTTTTTTTATGGGTGCAAAAGCAAAAATGAAGGTGAAAATTAGTATTTTGCAATAGGTTTTAAAATAATAATGTTTGTACGTTATTTATTTGAAGATTTAATATATAGGTGTGTTTAAAGAAAAAAATATAATTGAGTTTATTTTTTTTATTTATGCAATAAAGTTGAAAATAGTTGTTTTTTTATGTTATTTTGTTTGAGGATATTTTTGTAATTAAAGAATTTAAATAATAAGGGTGTGTAGAGAGTTAAGAGGTGTGTATCAATAAAACCACCCAACACTATACTAAACTTTTATATATATATATATAATGAAGGTATTATATGATCAAGTGGAAGTTGGAATAAACTTTATTTTTATAACTTAACCTGAAACTTCATTTTTATTATGAATTTAAACTTTAAAATATTAAATTTTATAAATATTATGATGACGAAATATAATTTGAAAGAACTTAAATAATCATAAGAACCTAATCAACTTAAAGGATGCAATTTTGAAACCTAAACAATGTCACAACCAAAAATCAAATTTAGAAATACTTTGGAAAATAATTGAGGGTTCTATTAAATAAGAAAGCCTTATAACCTACTTCACCACCATGCACACATCCACACCAAGTGTTCCCAAGCCTAAGCCTTGCCTTTTACTTTATCTCATTGAATAAATTTACTAAATTCGCTACTTTGTTAACGTGACACTTCATAATTTTGAAATGCTCACTCTTAACAAAATTCATATTATAAAATCATAATATCAATGTTTTATAATTAGGAATAATCCTAAAATTCATAAAAGCCCCAAACTTCTAATCTTCCATTAACCCTAAAATTTGAATTTCCTAAAATTAACATCAACAAATAGAAATCATATCTTCAAATTTCTTAATTCATCACTCTACATCATTAATTTGATCATTCAATTTAAGAATTTATCAATCTCCCAATTTCACCAAAATTGTAAAATTCAAAAACCCTAAAATTAACATATAAAAAAATTACCTTGAACCTACAACTAAAATAAGCCTAAAAGCTCTTAAGAGAAGCAAACCTTTGACATTTAAGTGGTGGAATTCAAACAAAATCAATGTTGCAAGGGAGGAAAAAGAATAAGGTGGTTTTAGAGAACAAGAGAGAGATTTTTGAAAGAAAATATGTTAAGTGAGTTTAGCTGATAGGATCTTATTTAATAGCCAATTCCAAAAATCCAAGGGCTATGATTAAAAATTATATAGTAATTTAACAATTAAAATAGACCTAGAAGATCAACTAAGTCGGCCCCCATTCAAATCCTTTTTTTTTTTTTTTCTAGATGGGCGCTACAACTACAACACATGTTGCAGGAGTTATAGCACTTGCAGCCTAGCCGCGGTGCTATAGCCTACAACTAAGGGCTCTCTACACTTGAGGGAATCTTTCTTTCTCTTTGTAGAGGGAAAGCAGCAAATGATGGTTACTAAGGTTTCAGGACTTAGTGGGCCATGAGTCCACTTCTTATGTTGCCGAGATCATGGGCTTCATATGGACTCGATCAAAGATGAAGGTCGAATTTCTAGGGACATGAATCCTTAGGAATTGCCAAGCAAACCTACTAGATATTGAACGTCAATATGTGATATGGGAGTTGCATGCAACAAGAACGAAGTGCTAATTACACAAGCAACCGATTGTCGAATGGTGGTTGGAGACAACATTTGAGCATGTCATTTTAATCATCGAGCAATAGTAGTAATGAAACATATGTTCAAGTAATCGATCACCGAAGAGATAAATTACAAAACATAGTTTGTAGGTATCTATGGCTCGACACTCGATGTCCACGAAGATGATCCAACAAACATCAAGTTCATTTAGAATCATCCAACGTTCGATAGCATATGGAAGCCATGCGTGCAATTCATGGGTGAATGAAGTTTGACTCCAACTCCTTTTTAACATGAATTTTCTTGAGTATATCAAAGTACTTAGCATCGTCACCCGCAATGACACTTAATCCAAAAATTATTCTACAATTCTGATCTATACTTTACAAGTAATTAAATCTCTTGCCTATATTAAATCACTATGAAAATATTGAGTGTTACAATACATTTTTAACACATTATTGACGTGCGAAAATTACTTTAATCTTGCAATCACACCTAAATTCATGAAAAGATGTAGAATTCCAACCGCATCTTTAATTCAAAATCAAAGAAAAAAGGTAAAAACTAGTAATCTTTATCCCCAGCAACCAAATTTCAACTCGAAACACGTTACATGATAATCCTCTTATTTCCTTCTAACCAAATTACTGAGCTCAAACCTTCATTAGCCATGTTCCACATCCTTAAGCTCGTATTAATCTGGGGTTAATTCGACCAACCTTTGGTATAACAAACACAATCCAATATAGTCCTTAAATTATTATTATTATTATTATTTAGATAAGTTAATTTTTTTTATATGTTATAATTAGGACAGATATGAATTTAATAATAATAAATTACATTCCACAGCAAAACAATAAATCATGATATTCCTCTTTGGGCCTAAAAGCTTACACAACTTGTTTTATTATTGGATCTTGTTCCTTATAATAAATTAGTCAGACAATTAGTACAATAACAAATTTTTAGCACAGACATCCAAATCTTAAAAAACAGTTAAATTGTTGCACCAAGTGTTGTGTTTCTTGCATCAACAAGTGAAACAGAAACATTTTACCGGAACATTTCCTGTTGATCTTATCTTCTTTGCCTTGTCTTTCACTGCCAACTCTTCATACCTTCTTTTTTCTTCCAATTGTGCCCTTGCCCCTCTAACCACCTTCTCTATCTTGACCATCTTGTTCTGGTAGTGTTGCATGTTTCGTCCCCTTATCTGCTCCAAATAATTCTGCGAAAATTCCGACATCGAAATCTTAGTACGTAAAAAAAAAAAAAAGTAATAAATTAATTAATTAAAAAAAAAAAAAACAACACTGCTAGCAGAAACAATGGCGTAGTGGTATCCCATGAACATAGAAACAACCTTTCTCTTTTCCATCTTGGTCTTGGCTTGCATCTTTTTTTCGCTCTCCCAATCGAGTATTGTGGATTTTGTCTTCTCATACCTGAAGTTAGATCATAGTACTCAGCTTAAGGAGCTTAAATCAAGTGAATGGTTCAAACAAATTAGTCTTTATTATTATTATTATTATTATTATTTACCTGCTCTGAACCTTTTTCATCTGAGCTTTCTGCCAAGCATCCGCTTTGCTTTCGAAGCCATTTTGCCCCGATGATGTCCCTTTCTGCATCTGATATCTATCTGCTGGTGTCGCCTGCCTAACTGACGATGCCCGACTTGGCTGCCTGGCATGAGGAGCCCTCTCGGACACATTATCTTCCTGCCCCACAACTGATCTTTTCCTCGAAACCTCGTCTGTAATATTTGCGACGTGTTAATTCTCAGCACCATTTTTGATCAAGGAAAACTTCAACATGAATCATAGCTAAAATAAGTACCAGCAGTCTTTGATTCCTTTTTCGATAAAAGCCTGGTTGCCCCTCTTGAACTTGGAACTTCCGCCGTGATCTCCTCCTTCTTGCTCTTCGCCTTGCTCCTCGAGATTTCTTGAGCCTCCTGCGTCCGTTTCTGGTATTGCAGCTCCTCTTGCTCAAGTGAGTGAACTGCAAATGCAGCTGCCGCAACCGCAGTCGCGAATTCGCTCTCCCTTGCGTCGAAGTCCTGACTCATTTGGTTCAAAAAGTACACCCTTCGCACTTTGTTTTCTAAAAAAAAAAATCAATCATAACAAGCATTCTTAAGACTTTTGTCCACGGCAAGAAAATTTCATACCAGTTGTGGTTTGAATTGAACATGGTTACCTCCTTTGAGATGTTCAGTTTGTTGAGGTTCTTGCCTGTCTCTTCCCGAGCCGGAAATTTTCACTCTGCTGAGAAGTAGAAAACAATTCACCAAAAATTAACAATAAAGAAAAATCAGGACACGGAACAGACTTACTTTGAAAGAGAGCTTATTATGATACAGCAAGTTTCTCATTTCTTTTTACTAGTTTCCAAACACTTGTCTTTTCCTTAAAACTTATGCTCTGAGTTTGGGGTTCAAAATTAAAAAGTACCTCTTTTGCCGAAGTAATAAATTGTCCATTACCCAGATAAATCTTTTGCTGCAGAAAATTTTCCCTTCTTAAAAGTGTTTGGTTCTCAGGAAAACAAGCGTAACCATAATGGGAATTTGGGATGTCGATTACTTGACACTGGTTATATTGGTTTTGGTTCATGCACAGGAGACGGAAGCAAAGTGAAAAATGCCTTGCATCCTGTTACAAAGGGAAGCAAGGGATTTCTCCAATTTCCCTCCTATTGCCAACACACGCATACACACGCGCACACACAAGAACTTTTAGTTTCCTTTAAAAACAAGTCGTTTCCACTTTTAGCTCCCCTTTTATTGTCTTTTTCTCAATCAAAATATACCTTTGGTTTTTATTTTATTTTGTTTTAATTTTTTTCTTTGGAATTTAGGATGACTCTAATATGAATTACCATCAAGTTATATTTTTGCAAACAGAATACATTATATGAAATATTTTCAATGTAGCTTATTTCTCAAGTTTTATGGATTCAAAAGATGGATTCCTTCATGCATTGTTTTGTTCCTTATTCCCTTCGAAGGGAAGGGAATATCTTTCCAAACATACGAAGAGAAGAAGTCAATATTAAAATAGGAATTGGGATTCTGCTGGCCCACCTTAGTAAGCAAACTTTGGCGTAACACAGGCAAAATATCACTTGCTACTAATTTGGAATATTAAGAAAGTTGAAACCGAAATGTGAGAACTATATAATTTCTTTTTTAGTTTTTTTAGAAAGTGAGGGTTTAAAATTCGAGGTGAACAATTTTGGTAGGGTTTCATTGGTGAGTGATTAAACTTATTGTTAAAGAATTTTGAGACACTGTCCAAAAAAAAAAAAAAAGAAAGAAAGAATTTTGAGACACCCACCCGGGTTTTCTTTGCCAGGGAGGTTTCCGAAGCCTATCTTGTCCCTGGTTTAGATGGTAGGTTCTTGGAATGGTGGCCTCTACACGTCTTTTGCTTTCCTAGTTCGTTTTCTAAGGAGAAGATGCTTAAAGATATTATTTTTGAGTTAGAAAAAAGTTGTTTTGGAAAATGTGTTTGGGAGAAAAAACTGTTTGGGGTGAAAAAATAAAAAATTTTAAAAATTTTTTTGAAAAAAAAAAAATCAATATGGATATTGTTTCATTTCTCTCGAAATTTTATGTAATTTTAAAAAAAATTATCTCATTTGAACTTGAATACACAAAGTTATGGATTTTTAAAATTTACAGTTTACTATAGTGTTTTGAAGATATAAATAATGAAAAATAATGAAATTTTGAAAAAAAATAATAATAATTTTAGATATCTCCAAAACTAGTTCCAAACGGAGCCTAAAACTCTTTCAATAGGTTTGTTTCTCTGCTGAAAGTGTAAATATATGACTACCCAAATCACACCAAACCGCATTGTTGAAACCATGGATTTATTGCATTGTTAAAACCACCAGTTCTTTGATTTGATCTTAAACCAAACCGTTGAATATTTCATTTGATTTGATTTAAAAGTTTTAAATCACAGTCCAAATCGCTAAACCGTCAAACCATAAATTTTTTTTGTTGTTTTAGGGGGCGTTTGGTAAATGTATTATATTTTAATTGTATTTGAATATTATATTTGATTTAAAAATATTTGTTTTGTATTTGAATGAAACGTGTGTTTGGATGAAAAGTATTTTAGAGTTGAAAAGTTGATTGATTGGTAAAAGTAGAGATAAATAATAGAGTTGAAAAGTTGATATGATTGTTTTAAAAAACTTTTAAATAGTAATTGTTTTCGTAGTATTGTTAAAAAATTTGTGTTTGGTGTAAAATTATACTGCATTTAAGTAAAATTAAAATGTAATTTTTTTGTCAAACGACACCTTAGTACTTTCATATATATGCATGTGTTTTAAATTTTAAATAAGAAAAAGAGTTTACAATTAAAAATTTTTCTACATTTTTCACTTCTCTTTCCGAAAGACACGAAAATAATCATGAAGATATTTTGAAATATCTAAAGATTATGACTTTTAGAATACTTTCTATTTCATTTTTATTTTGTATTATTGTAATCCATTTAAAGAGTTAAACTAGAATAATGTGCTATTTAGATTTTATTGAAGTTCAATGTTTGAAAACGAATTTAATGGATGAAAACTTTGCACATACTGTTATGATTTATCATAACAATAATTTAGAATTTTTATCGGTCCTTAAAAAAAAAACCCTAAATTGTGATATTAAAGTGCACCAAATCTTGGTTCATGGGAGGTGGATTCTAATTCACTTTTATAAATTGCTATAGTTTTTTTTTACCCTTTTTTTTTTTTTACTTTTTATTGTTTTAATTCTCTCCAACTTTCAAATAAAGGTTTTAATACTCCTTCCATACGAATCCTATACGGCTTACGGTTTAATTTCAAACCGTATCAAACAACTTGTTTTAGTGGTTCGAAATTTGCCAAACCTATAATATGTCGGTCTGGATTGAAAAATATTTCAAACCGCATTGCTTTCGCCCGTTTCTCATGCAAATTGCATTGTTGCCTTATTATTGGGAAAAATGAAGAAAGAAAAATGAGAATTAACTCAAATGACATCATGTTTTTATACTTTATCAAACTAGCACATGTCATGTCGCTTGTTTGTTTGTTTGTTTTTTTTTTAACTTCAACAAGATACACGCTTTCCACATTAAAAAAATGATATCATGTTTTAATATTGTGTCAAATTATCATGGATATATTGATATAATCACATCTAAATGTAGTTTATCTTTCTTATTAAAATAGGGTTAAATTCCTAACTTGATCTTGAACTATATATGATATTACAATTTGACATTCTATCATATTTGTCTCAAATTAACCAACTATGCTTTTTTCAAAAATTAAAAAAAAAATTCCCTTGCACCTTCCCCTCTTTAAACAATGTCTCCCTCAGATCAAAACCACCCTCATGCCAACCCAATCATATAGGTCGCAAACTCAAGCTATCATGAGATTGAACTCCAAGTCGAGAGCCCTTCCTAATATCAAGATGAAATTGTGACTTTGTATTTAGTTTGGCATTAAATGATCAATTAATTCCGACCTAGAAAATAACTACATCATTTATGCTTTCTTCGGTTGACATACTCATTTTTTAAAAACAGAAATTTTTTTCACTTTTAAAAAATGAATTATTCTAAATTTTTGTATCTAAACATTAAAAAATTTTCATTTTTAGACATCAAAAAAAGAATTTCTTGCTAGAAATGAAAATTTTTTCTACTCATTCAAACAACTTTTCACTTTTGAATTCAAAATTTTTCTTTTTCTAAAAATAGACACCCTATCCAAACTGAACTCTATGATCATTTTCATTTTATTCCTTAATTTTAAAAACTTTCACATTACTATTTAAATTTTGAATTAGCTCCCGCCTAACCACTTTTATTGTAATTTGAGTTAAAAACATATGAGAAAAGGCGAATTAAGTACAATTATGTGACTTTTTTCTGTATGTTTTTAACACAAATCTTAGGTGTTGTTTGGAAAACAAATTGCACTTTAATTTTACTCCAATGCAATACAATTTACACCAAACACAAATTTTACAACAGTACTACGAAAACAATTACTATTCAAAACATTTTTAAAACAATCACATCAACTTTTCAACTCCACTATTTATCTCTACTTTTACAATCATATCAACTTTTCAACTCTAAAATACTTTTCATCCAAACACACATTTTATTCAAATACAAAAAAAATACTTTTTAACCAAATATAACATTCAAAAAACAAATTTCATTCAAATACAATCAAAATACAATGTGTTTACCAAACGTTCCCTTAACAAATTGGATTTAATAAGACTAATTCTTTTTTCTATTTTATTTTTAATAAATATTTTAGTAAAAGGGGTAAACTAGGAAAAGTTCAAAGTCTGAAGTGTTAAAATGAGAGATTTTAGGGTTTGTTTCGGGACATTATTGGCATCTGGTTTAAAAAACTTAGCCTCCGTCTGTTTGATACGTTTAAATTTCAAAAATGAAAAATTTTTCATTTCAAGAAAAATGAACCTTTTTAAATTTCCGTATCTGAACATCCAACATTTTTTATTTTTGAAAAATGAAAAAAGAGCTCTCCAGAAACAAAAAGTTTTCACCCACCCAAACAACTTTTCACTTTTAAAAAAAATTCCAAACAACTTTTTATTTTTCATATCTAAAAATTTTCTATTTTTCAAAAACAAACACCCCATCCAAACGGACCCTTATTTTGTCTTTTTTTTCAACTCAAGATTATTTTTTACTATTCATGTTATTAAATATCTATAGTAAATTTATGGGGCATTTGTTTATAATTTTGCATTCACATTGTGTTTAAACGCAATGCAATTATCATTCAAACGTAAAATTTTTACGTTCAAATACAATGTTTTTTAACAGTACATCAAATACATTTATTATTCTAAAATATTTTGAAAATAAAATTTTTTTCTCATTCACATCATATTTTTACTCTCCATCTCATCTTTTCTATTTATTTTTACCAATCACATCAACTTTTTAACTCTAAAATATAATTCAAATACTTTTTATTCAAACACACATTGCATTCAAATACAAAACAAATATTTTTCATCCAAATATAAACTACATTTAATGCATTACATTCAAATACAATGCGAACACAATACGTTTACCAAACGTCTCATTGAACTTTTTTCAAAAGGATAATAAATTCAAATTTTAAACGTCTATAATTTTATTATTTTAAGTTCAAATGAAATTATTTTTTTAAAAATTATATAAAATTTTAAAAGAAATAAAAAGTGGTTTATATTAATTTTTTTTTTCAAATATATTTTAATATTTTATCCTTTTTTGATCGGATCAGTTTTTTTTTTCTCTGAGCACGTTTGATAAACTTTTTTGGTACTATGAAAACCAATTTTACACTAAACATAAAGTTTTACATTCAAATACAATCATTTTCAATAGTGTAATAAAAACAATTACTATTCAAAATTTTTTTAAAACAATCACATCAACTTTTTAACCTTAACTATTTATCTTTATTTTTACCAATCACATCAACTTTTCAACTCTAAGGTGTCGTTTGGCAAAAAAACTACTAGGGGTGGCAAATCGTGTTAGCGGGTCGTGTTCGTGTCGTGTCTGACCCGTTTATTGACACGAATGCACTCGACACGAACACGACCCGTTTAATAATCGTGTCAAAAATCACAACCCGAACACGACCCGTTAATAAACGGGTTGACACGACACGACATGTTTATGACTCGTTTATTAAATGGGTCATAAACGTGTCGTGTCGTGTCGTATCTCTTAAACCCTTAACGGGTCATAAACGTGTCGTGTCGTATCTGCTAAACTCACTTATTAAAAGGGTCATAAACGGGTCATTCAATCTGTTATTAACCCACTTAACTAACTTGTTCTTGATCTATTTAATTAACCTATTATTGACCAATTTAACTAACCTATCATCAATTTTAACATTAAAAAAACTTATTAAACATCTAAATAATAATCAAATTAAGTTCACAATCAAACTACATTTAAATTTAGATCACAAAAGATAAATACAAAACTAAAAATATACATATAAAAACTAAAATATATATTTTATATTTAAATTTTGAATTTTAAATTTTTAAACTTTAAAAATTTATATAATATATATTAAAAATTATAAATGGGTAATTCATGGGTTGTGTTTGTGTTAACCCATATATGACTCATTTATTAAACAGGTTATTTCGTGTCAATTGCGGGTTGGTGGGTTCATGCGGGTTCAACCCTTTATTTAATCGTGTTTGACGGGTTCGACCCGTTTTGACCCAAACCCATTTAAAGAAAACCCACACCCTCTAACTTCGTGCGGGTTTCGTGTCGTGTTATCGTGTCGTGACCCAAATTGCCAGCCCTAAAAATTACATTTTAATTTTACTCAAATATAATGTAATTTTACGCCAAATACAAATTTTGCAGCATTACTACGAAAATAATTACTATTCAAAACATTTTTAGAACAATCACATCAACTTTTCAATTCTACTATTTATCTCTACTTTTACCAATCATATCAACTTTTTAACTCTAAAATACTTTTCATTCAAATACAAAATAAATACTTTTTAACCCAATACAACATTCAAAAATAAATTTCATTCAAATAGAATCAAAATACAATGTGTTTACCAATCGCCCCCTAAAATAATTTTCAACCAAACACACATTTCATTCAAATATAAAATAAATACTTTTCAACTAAATACAATATTTAAAAAATAAATTTTATTCAAATACAATCGAAATGTAATGCGTTTACCAAACGCCTCCTAAAATACTTTTCAACCAAACACACATTTTATTCAAAAACAAAACAAATACTTTTCAGTCAAATATAACACTAAAAAAAAAAATTATATTCAAACATAATTAAAATACAATACACTTACCAAACACCTCTTAAATATGCATTTTCAAAATTACATCTCAGTTTTTAACATATCTCTAACTTCTCCAAAAATAAAATGAATTAATGAAAATGATCAGAACGTCCAACGCATGGATGGTAGTTAACCAAAAAATTAAAAAAATAAAAAATAAAAAATAAAAAACGTCATGTCATGTCGTTCGGTAATGTCGTTTTCTGTTGAGGTTTGTCGTGTTAACTTCAATCCATCAGTCGTTCCTTTCCTTTCTTCCCGCCCCTTCTTCACTTCAAAACTCCACCATCATCTCATCTTCTTCTTCTCTGGCATCTCCAAAACCCTAGCAATGCACATCACCGACGAACAACGGAAGCGAGCCGAAGCCAACCGCCTCGCCGCCCTCGCAAGGCGCAAGGCCCTTCTCGAATCCTCCAACGGAGGACAACCACCACAACAACAACAACCGCCACGGACGCTCTTCAAGTGCCCTAACAACCTCGATCATTCCTCTTCGACCATTCAAAAGGACCCGATTCGCGTCGCCGATTTGCCCCAAAAGTTCCGAGCGAGGCTCGAAATTTGCTCTCCAGACTCCTTCTCCGCCTCTCCGATCGCTCTGCGGGGCTTCGCCTTTCCCGGTGACGAGGGGTGCTTGCGTAGATTGACAGATTGCCTCTCCAATGTGAGTGGATTCATAAAGAAAACGGTGGTTTTTTTTTAATTTTGGTGATTTCTTTATTTGAATTACGTAAAATTCAGAACTTCGAAGTGAAATGGAAGGAAAAAAAAATGGTAGAGTGGAATTGTAGGTTTTTTTTTCTTTTGATTTTTGGCGCTTTCTTTACTCAAAAAGTGTAAATTTTAGAAGTTTGAAGTGGAATGCATTTTAATATTGGAGGATTGCTTTCCAAGATTAGCCCTAATTCTAGTTCGGTGCTTTTTGGTAGAGAGATATGGAAAGAAATTAGAACCTTTTCTTTTGTGTGTGTTTGTGTGTTTTCAATTGTACCGGTTTTATTATGAAACAGGCAAAATTACTGTTATTATATATATATATATTTATAGATATAGATAGTGGCTGCTATCCGGCATCCCTCCAAAACGTCACTTTTAACTTTTTTTTTTTTAATGATATATTGTGACAAGCAGGTGATCCTAATGTAACATTACACGAATATCTAAATCATACTATGTAACAAGATTTTTAAATAGGAAATTACGTGTAAATCAATTAGTTATTATAAGTTTTTAAATAAAATGTTACAAGTGCTACATAATATATCTGGTACTGGATATAAGACCTTTATTTATACATATATGTATATATTTTTTTCAGGTTATGCCGTCACACTACACGCAAAATCATGGCGGTGGAAAGGCCTGCGTGTACAATCTGAGGGATTACAGTACAGTGTTGAAGTGTTTAAAGAGCAACAAGAATTTTGACGTTGAGGAGATACCTTGGGGAACACTCAATGTTGTTGAGAGGCTTTCGTATTCGTTTGTCTCCGAGAGGTGGATGCCTTGCCGGCCAGAGCACTTGTCTGATGACCAGGTAGACGAGTTGATTGGGAAGCTGCCGAAGTCACTATTGGAAGCACTCTTGCCTTTCCAGCTCGATGGCGTCAAATTTGGGTTGCGGAGGGGAGGCCGGTGTCTGATTGCGGATGAAATGGGCCTTGGGAAAACACTGCAGGTTGTTCAATATAAATAGGTTTAGCCTGTTGTGTGGTTTGGTCAGCAAGAATGTTTATTGAGCCAAAATGTTTTTTCATCTCAGGCTATTGCAATTGCTTGTTGTTTCATGAATGAAGGATCTCTACTTGTCGTTTGCCCAGCCATTTTGCGCTTTTCATGGGCAGAAGAATTGGAGCGTTGGGTTCCATTTCTTTTGCCTTCAGATATCCATCTGGGTAATGCTTCTTTTACTTGAATCTATTTTATTTTACATAAATATAGAGTAACTAAACAGGCAAATTATTATTATTTTTATTTAAGTGAATGAAAAATTCTTCTTTATTAGTTCCTTTACGCAGATGATTTTTCTGATTTAGTTGAAATTTTAATATTCTCTTCTAAGAGTTTTCTTGTCCGCTTTGGTTCCAGTTTTTGGTCATCAAAACAATCCTGCCCATTTGAAAAGATGCCCTAAAGTTGTGGTAATTTCCTTTACGATGCTTCACCATTTGAGGAAGAGCATGCTTGATCGAGATTGGGCTATTTTAATAGTTGATGAATCTCACCATGTTCGATGTACCAAGAAAGCAGAACCAGGAGAGGTACAGCATGCCATTTCTTCATCATGTTAAAGGTGGACTGACGATGAATTTTTTGTCATCTGGAATTTCAAATGAGATTTTGATTGCACCAGTAACAAAATTATGGTATCTCATTTTCTGTTGTCTTGCTGACTATTTCTTGACCATGTTGATCCACGTTATTGTTTTCAATGGGGAATTTGTCTCAAATTTCCAAGATTATAAGTTTCACGTACATGTAGAATATGGATGAGGAACTATTATACTTCTACGACTTCACTCAGTATGGTTAGACTAAGTTTTCTAGCTACTATTTGTGGAGTTTAGCAGTAACAGCTCTCTCTCTCTCAAAATGATCTAATATACGTATGTCATATGTCATTCTTCGAAGAAATAATCTGTACTTAACGGTACATTTGATGTTTCTTATCTTCATTGGAAAGTGGAATCATGATGATCAGTTTTGTCTATTTCTTATCTCTATGTGACTGGCAGATATTGTATGTCTGATGGTACCCTTCACTTGTAGAAATGCGTCTTATCTTATGTCAGCAAACATCTTGTCTCTAATATTTTATGCTCTTTATTTAGAACTGGGACTCTCAAGTGGAAAAGTTTTTCTCCTAGGAATTGAAATGTTGAGCATTGACATTGAAATATCCTAAATGACAGGCAGCTTAATTTTTGGAAATCCTATTTATTCAGGATTTGTTTGTTTACTTTATTCTATTTGCAACATTTCAAGTATTCTGGTTTGTTTGTGCTTGTAAAGAGTTGTTATTTTACCTTACTTGATCATGTGTTTAATCAGACGAAAGCTGTTCTTGACATGGCAACTAAGGTCAAGCACATAGTTCTACTATCAGGGACACCTTCTTTGTCAAGGTTGTAACATGTATCTTTTAGCAAAAAAGCATGCCATCTATGAACACTTTATTTCTTCTGCACTACTATGTTTTTATTTCTATGCAACAGTCTTTTCTTGGCTTTGCTTTGTTTTACTTTGGTCCGGTTAACTAGCGGTTGATGGATTTTAATAGCCCATTTTGTATGTTTTCCTAGGTGACAATAGACCGTTCGACATTTTTCATCAGATAAATATGATATGGCAAGTGTTCCTCTGACCTTCATAATTTACTTGATTGGCTTGCTTTTCTCTAGGCTTATAGCTTTTGCTTAATGTTCATTTATAGGCCTGGTTTACTGGGAAAGAACAAGTACGATTTTGCAAAAACATATTGTGATGCCAGATTTGTCAAGGGTGTGGACGGGAATGTTTTCATGGTAATATTTATAATTTTGGAGAAAGATCACTATAATTGCACACTTTACTATGGAAGCTCTTTGTACTGTTTTGGTAGTTAAGTAATACGCTTTCAATTTCAATAAAAGGGCATTCTGCTATGTCATAAACATATCTATTTTGTTGTTGATTTGCTATTTCATGGTTTTTCTGTCTACTCTTGTAGTATGTTAACCCCTTTTTTTGACATTATCATTTTCTCTGAGATGGATTAATTTGCAATTAAAAGTTCTAATGGTGCTGCAGGATTTCTCAAAGGGGACTCGTTTGGAGGAGTTGAATGTGCTACTTAAACAGACTGTTATGGTATGCTGCTATGGTATGCTCTTGTTTGTGATATGCGAACAAGGATTGAATTTACATGATGTTTCGTTTTCATAAAAGTTGGATTTGTAAATATCCTTTTCCATGTGTTGTAGTAGTCTGTGCCATGAACCTTCGTATATGATTGCATGCAATGAGTATGACTAGAAAAGGGAGTTGCGACAGTGGCGATTAAAGCCTTCCCAATAGGATTTTCACCAATGTTGCAGGACATGCTCCATGTAAAAATGTTAATGTTGTGACCATAATTTATATTTGTTTACTAAAAACGCATGACAGTTTCTATGTTTTAACTATGTGCCCTTCATGATTGACAGGCCTAGCTAGTAAATCTTTGTGATCCATTTTAACTACCCTAGAAATTTTATTTGACCTTTTTGTTGCCATTCAGATTCTATAACCCAAGTTCCTTTGTTTACGTTTTTCATACTATAACACCAGAATATCTATGTTAAACGAATTCTTTGGGAAGATCAGTATTCTCCTTTGCAATGCATGCTGGGCTGTGTTGAAATTGGTCTGATTCATTGAAGTTTTAACTGTTTATTCTAGATTAGACGTCTCAAGGAGCATGTCATGCTTCAGTTACCACCCAAACGGAGGCAAATTTTAAGAGTTTTATTGAAGAGATCTGACATAATTGCAGCAAAGGCTGTGGTTGGGCAGCAGACTGATGATGAAAGAACTGCCCCCGAAGATGTTTCTTCAAAAGATTTGGATGAGTCTGATGGTAACTCATGTACATTTGCTTATATATATATGCATAATGAAAAGGGCTCTTTCTTGTTGTTATACTTCGTGTCATGCCACTTTTGTATTAACTTCTGAAGTCAATAATTTCCAATTTAGTTTCTATAAAGTCATTGAGTTTATTTGAAGCATGACAGTTTTGGTAGAATATTTGTAGTTTGAGAATTGCATAGTTATGTTGTGGATTTACTAAGCTTTCCAAATTCTGTTATCTTAAATTCAAGAGTAAAAAATTTGAAATGATAATGATTCCATATTGACAATCATGAAGAAAGTGCTCTCGTTAAGTTATTTTCCACATGCTTGATTTTGAAGATTTTACCTTGTCTAGACTAAGATTACATGCAATTCCAGGGGCCTTTGGTGTCTAAATTTACTTTTATTTTTTGAACTCACTTAATTACCTGACTGATTTACGCCTTTTATGGTAGTGGTACTGATATTAAAAATTAGGTTCACAAAGATACAAGTTTTATGCAGTCTTGGCTTTTTAGCTGGTTGGAAATGGGGTTAAGGTAAACCCATTTTCAAACACATTCTAAACATGACAAGTATCCATTGTTACATAGAATAGTCTGCTTGACAGTAAGTTATGACATACTTCATCTATAAATATTGTTCGACTTAATGGGTGAAATGTTTACAGTATAAGAAATGTGCCTCTCATTTATTGTTAATTTAATAAACATTATGAATGTATTGTACATAAAAATAGAATTACATTGTTTCTTTTAAAAAAAAAAAAAGTTATGTTGTGCTATTCATATTCTTTTAATGGCTTGCAGACGGTGGAAATTGCCATACTTCGGAGCTGCTTTCAGACCAAGAACTTGGTATTGCGAAGCTCTCTGCATTTCGTGAATGGCTTTCCATTCATCCACTCATTGCAGAGTCGGATAGCGTAACAAACCTGGACTCAGATTCCAGTTCTCACAAAATGATCGTTTTTGCACATCATCACAAAGTACTAAATGGAGTGCAGGTGAAGAATCTTCATTACTGGTGCTTCCTTCGTACTTTTTAAAGATAGTCTTAACGTATATTTCAGTTATGGCATTATCCTTTTATTATATGGATGCCATCTCTAACTATGGTTTCACGTATACTCTACTTGTACAAGTGGCATATGTCATGTTGTTTGAAAGTTGAACCTAGCTGCACCATCACTTAGTCCCCATTACTGTACAGTTCTATATATGATATCTGCGTAAGGCAGGGGGTTGGGGGTGGGGGGGGGGGGGGGGGTGGGGGTGGGGTGGTGGTGGTGTGAGGGGTCGGTTGTGGAAGATAGCTTGAATATTTTTGCCATTTCAAACTTAAATTACGTGGTTCTAGACTTCTAGTTACTACTGAGTTTAAGATAATTTAATGCTAGAATGGGCAAGGTTCTAATTGACTATCCTTCACAGTGTTAAGATTATTTTCTCCTCATATTTTGTTTGATTAAAGGTGTCACTTTTATTCCTTTTGCGTAATTTGCTGAACTTTGTGGTCAGGAATTCATTTGTGAAAAAGAGATTGGTTTTGTCCGCATTGATGGGACCACACTTGCTAGAGATAGGCAATCAGCTGTGTTCTCTTTTCGATCGTCAAATGAGGTGTATCTCGTCTGCCTAATCGAAAATTATTTGTTTTTGCTGGGACTGCCCAATTTATTATTTGTCTTCTGCTTTAAGGGTTGAGAATTCAAGCGTATTTTTTTCCTTATGGTTAAATCGTTCAGAAGGATAGAATATCTTACGGCACAGTTACTACAAATAATCTATTTCCTTGATTAGTTAATTTCTTATCCTTGTTACTCTTCTTCCAGTGATTGGATTTTCTTAATCAAATCTGATTTATTGGTTGCCATAATTATGGTATTAACCTGCTTATGAAAATTAACACATGCACCTTACAAATTTTGAGATTCAATATGCCTTATTTATTTTCAGCCAAAAAAAAAAAATAATAACAGAATCTTTGACCTGCTTTCGACTTCTGCTCTTATAGGATATAACCTTTGCCTCAACAATATACAGAAAAACAAGGATGTTGTTGGACTTTTTTCTTTTTCTAGCTGACGGAATTACTTTTACATTTTTTCACAGTTTGTATATCTGTGCTGGTATCTAGCAACCCTTTTCTTTCTTGAAGGACATAGTAGACATACTTCTTTGAGTCGTCTGTGAAGTTTATTTTTAGTTTTAACGAGAATTTTTTATTCCTTTTGAAAAAAATCAATTTTAACCAAAAGATGTAATAGTTTTCGTTTTTCAAAGATTTGAAAGTACCTCTTTTGCTCTGTATGACTTATTATGTTCTAGTCTTTCTAACATTAATGCTCAAGATGGTTTTATCTTTTGCTCCGTATGTCTTGTTGAAGCTGCCCTTATGTTTCAGTCTTTCCAACATTAATGCTCAAGATGTTTTTATTGTTCTTCTTTTATCAGGTGAAAATTGCAATAATTGGTATTACTGCTGGTGGTGTGGGACTGGATTTCTCATCAGCACAACATGTTGTCTTCTTGGAGCTTCCTAAGTCCCCATCATTGATGCTTCAGGTCCAAATAATGAATTTTCTCAGTTTCTTTGAAAAAATAACTCCTCGTTGGAAAAGTAAAAGAAACATATAACCAAAGAGATTTGTCCCTATTATCTTGTTTCTCACTGTTGACTTTCATCCATTAATTTTGGTGATAGAAATATGTTTAGAGTCATTAGACCTTCAATGTGTACTATTATCTTTATAGTTTCAAGTTTTTGATGTTTTATCTGAGTGATTGGATTAGAACCAATCCTGCTTAAATGGCTCCAAAATTTAGAGCTCAACAAGTGACTAACTTATCATTTCTTTTCTTTTTACTTCTGATGATTCGGAATAAGGCTGTGTGTTAGTACAGAAAGGAAAAGCATAGGATTTGGTATTCTCTTAAACAGTAGAACAAAAATGCAAAACTTATGAAGAAAACAGAAAATGACGTAACTTCCTCTTGGTTCAACAAAATCCAAAAAGAGATGAGGACTAAATGATGAAATTTCTTTTGCAATTTACCAGTCGTATCATGGATCATATTGGGTTTCTCCTTTTTGGACTTGTGTTTTTTGATGCATATGCTTCTTCTGTATTCTTAAAGGCTGAGGATAGAGCTCACAGGCGAGGGCAAAATAATGCAGTCAACATCTATATCTTTTGTGCAAAGGTTCTTCTTCCGTTTGTTATGTAAGATTTGCAAACATATTTTTTCTTTGACATGCAATGTAATGTTTAGTACCATGTTGCAGGATACTCTCGATGAGTCGCATTGGTTGAGCTTGAACAGGAGCTTGCGCCGTGTTTCATCTACAACTGATGGAAAGTATGATGCAATACGGGAGATAGAGGTATTTGTCCCTCCTTTTCTTTACTCTTAACTCAATTTTGTTTGCTGTTTACTACTGAAATGCTCCTCTGGGCACGAAAGTTTTCAGGCAACTTAGCTGTCTATTCATATTTTCTGAAAATATGTGAAAATCTAGTTGAAAGTTTGCTTAGTCCTTACTACCAGTGGTCCTTTTAATGACCCGTTGTTGCATTTCTATTTTGTTTTCTTAATGGAGAAAATAGGGTAACGTTTTCATCTGCTTTGAAATTCTTGGATTTTCTTGTAATTTTTGTTTAACCAATAGCGTTATTCCATAACAGTAACAATGTAGAACCCAAAGTTCTTTCTCTGGTAGCTTATTTTACTTTGTTTTATTATAACCTTAGCTTTGCATATGCCTGTGTGTATATGTGTGAGTGCATGCGTGTGTGCATAGATGCTTGTATATGTGTGTATGCTTACAAAGTGTTACAGTTTAACATTTGTTCTAAAAGAGTTGGCATCATACCTATGGGGCCAGGTTGAAAATATTTCATTTCTAGGAACATCTTGTAAATTGGGTAGCCTTGAAGACAAGAATAAGATTTTGGAAGTTAAGGAGCCCGCCGAGCTCTCTGCTCAATCACTGGAATTTCAAAACTCTGGCCTACCAAAGGATACAGACCCTTCTGAAACAAATCACAAGTTTGTGGATGATATGACACCGAGATATGAAGAAAACACTGATGTAGAAGGAAATTCAGCCAAAACAGACAATTTTCTCACTGAGGTATGGATAACATATAATGTACTTAGTATTTTTTTTTTTCCTATTGGAATTTTTCCTTTTTGCTGAATTCAGTTTTCTATATTCTGTGTGGATGGATCCATGCTTGCATGTGTGTGAAACAGGCCGTGGTAAGTTGTGCTGGTGATGCTAGTAAGGATTCAGTTTCAGTGGGAAAGTTGGAAGAAAACGTTTACGAGACCAGAAAAGCTGGTAGAGAATCTTTGTTGAAATTGGACGAGGTTTGTGAATATGACACAATAAAAAAAGTACTATTAAATTGCTTATTGCCTCTAAAAAGATTATTTTTGTTAACTACAAATGGAGGAATTTGGTCTAAAAAATTATTTTATGCAGGGAAAAATGCTTTCCCCTCAAATGGAAGGAGATGAAACAGTTGAAGCTAATGAATGTAGCTCTAACCCAGTAGATTTTTTGCGATTTGAGGTAAAACCTTTGCATTTACTAATGGGATTCCTTTGTTCCTTGCTCTAACCTGGTAGCTTCCATGGATATGTTTGTTGTATGCCCCATGTCTTAGTGCACGTTTGACACACACATTTATATTGCATTATATTTAAATATAATGCAATTTTCACCTAAATACAAAAACATTTCGTTCATATATCAATCACATCACATTTTAAATCCAATACAATCACTATTCAATATTTTACTTTTTCTATTACTTTTATTAATTATATCATATATTCTCTTTCTCTCTCTTTTTTTCTCTCTACTTTTACCCATCACATCACATATTTATTATTAAAATATAATTCAAATATTTTTTATCCAAATACACATTGTATTCAAATGTACTGCTAATACTTTTTCTCTAAATACAAATTATATTTAATGTAGTACATTCAATACATTGTATTTAAATACAATACAAATAGAATGCATTCACTAAACGAACTCTTACTATAAAGTAGAGAATAAAGGTAAACTACAAGATACAAACAGAACAATACTTAAAAGATGTTAGTAACCCAAAAATATTGACATTCTATTAAATCAAAATAGAGTATAATGATAGAAAATATAATGATAACAGAGGATTTTGTGAACCCTAAACCTCTCAATGGCCTCAGCCAACACTCACAATGGACTGCGAATACCCATTCACTACTCTAATAAGCTAATGATGCTAATATTTAGTTACTATAATAAAACCAGCTACTAACTCTTGGTTCTAAAGATTACCCCTTCCCCAAAAAAACACCATGTCCCCGAGGTGTCAGGTATTCGCAGTCGAATGTTGCCATCCACTTTCCATTGCAACGAATTTTAGCAGTAGTGGCAAAACTGAAAACAACGGGTTTTGAAACCATGAAAGCAGAAGCAATGTCCACAACAGCCAGGGGACTAGGAAAGATGAACCCGAGA
Source organism: Antiaris toxicaria (assembly GCA_035233585.1). Lineage (NCBI taxonomy): Eukaryota > Viridiplantae > Streptophyta > Magnoliopsida > Rosales > Moraceae > Antiaris > Antiaris toxicaria. The sequence goes on from CP141155.1 coordinate 10,677,926, forward strand.
GAAATGAACAATGCTTTTGAAGCGTAGAACTCATGAATTTCGGGTCTGTCCACTAAAATATCTCTGCTTCGAACACCATTGACGTTGAATTTTGCATTCCCAGCAAAAATGACTCCAGGATTCGCCCTCAAGTTACTGAAATGTTGAGGCCAGCCGTAAATGCAGCTGAATTAGCCCCAATCCCACTGAACTTGCAAGGCCCAGCCCCAAGCACACCGAAATTGAGCCTAAACACGAATGAATAGCGGAAACCAGCCACAATTCCGCCAGAATCTTCACCGGAAATCTCTGTCCCCGACACCAAGCCACCGGAAACCTCTGACCCAACCCAATCTGGCTGGAAATTTGGAGCCAAGCCTCAACTTCATCGAAAATGGGGCCAAAATTCCCTAACCCATTCCCAATGGGGCAAGAATTTTGGAGCCTAGCTCCAGCCGCGCCGGAATCCGCCACCATCATGTCGGAAGTGAACCCATCTGCACTCGAAACGTGAGGCCGAGCCCCAACAGCGCCGGAATTCGCACCATCCTCGCCGGAACGTGCCAACCCGGACCTATAGTCGTCGGAATTAGGCTCAACATCGCCGAAATCGCGAGTCCGTCGACCCCAATCACGATTTGCTGTTCGACACTCGGCGTCGACCAGCGATTCCGACCAAACTTCGCCGGAATCGTTAGGCCCAGTCCCAAGTCAATCGGATCTGCGTTGTTCTACAACAAATCCGCTTCATTCCAGGTCAATTCGCCCTGATCCGAGACCATCCAGCACAGATTCGCGAGTCTTTAATCCGACCCGACTTAATCTGCGAATTTCTTAAACAGATCTGAACGAACTCGCCTCGATCTCGCCGTAATCGCGAAGCCAGAGGAAATCCTCACCGGCGGTCTCAGATCCGGTTACCAACTCACTGCTATTCATCTCAGATCTGGTCAATTTGAACTCAGATTGCAAAAAATTGATTGAATCGCTCGATTTCACTCCAACTCGGAGCAAAAGAACTCTCTGGCAGAGTCCTCAATCTCTCGTGCAGGATAGTTTGCAATTACCGTAGCGTCATTCTCGTTGCCATAGACCGTAGCTCTAATATTAATTATTAGGAAGAACTCACCTTTATAAAACAATTTGCAAGGGGGGAGAACCCAAGTGCTTATGAACCCACTTTTTATCTAATAATCTTTATATGTAGGACAATTGGTCCCAGCTAGTTGACTTCATGGATCCTACCTTCTACCAGTTAGCAGCCCTCCTTAGGTCGCCCTATTCGTAACACGACCATAGAACCGTAATTCATACTATGTCCGATCCCATACTCGACATGGTGGTTTCTAACTATTCACTATGCTTGGGCTTAAGTTCATAGTCCACGTTATCGATACTGACCTAGTGGTAGCCCTTTCCTTTCTTTAGTGGCTTCATTCGAATATCAATATTCCATGCGTTGACAATTCCACTAATGCATCTTAATCCAACCTATAACATAACCACTTGGACTTGGACACGCAACGTGATGGATTGGCTTTAATAACAATTATTAGGAACCCGAAAATATTGATATTCTATTGAATCAAAATAGAGTACAATAATAGAAAATATGATGATAATAGAGAGTTTCGAAAGCCCCCTAAGTTTCCCAATAGCCTCAACCATCCCTCACAATCACTGAACACTATTCTCCCCTCTCCCATAATCCCTCATCCCCATTTTATACTCACTATTCTAATAATATTTAGCTATTAACATAAAACCAGCTACTAAACCTATGTTCCTAACAAAAGATTATATGAGTTAAATGCATGGATAATGTAACTAAGTTTTAATTATTATTATTTTTTATATATAGTTAAAACTAATAATTATAATGATTATTGTTATTAATACTATTATTGGCGTTAAGGGTTTATTATGGGAGCGCTAATAATCTAGTCTTGGATTTTGTTTTTCTTGTTTATCCTGCTGTCTGTTTAGTGTGGTGTTCATAGGATTGCTTGCACGAAATCTTATTAACTTCTGTCGTTCTATGTTTTCAGGTGAGCCAATATACCGGTAGGATTCACTTGTATTCTTGCATTTCGGGGACAGATACAAGACCAAGACCACTATTGGAGAATTTTAGAGCCGAGGAACTCGAGCCTCTAAATTCTCCTGTTGCTGACAATGAAAACAAAACAAGTTTAAACTCTATCAAGGACAACCCAGTTTATAAGAATGCTGCTTTTGCATTCTGCAAGGAGTGGAATAATCTGAGGCCTGTCGAGCAAAAGAAATTAATTGGCAAACCATTACAACTTCCTTTAACAGTAGAGCTATGCTACTTGAATGAAGGTGCTAACTACAAAAGCGGGGTATGTATTTTTCTAACTTGAAATATTGAATTCTAACTCTTTTATTTAGCTCCCAAAAAAAAAAAAAAAACACATTTTTTTCAGGTTTCCTTTTGGTGTTTGACCTTTGATTGTCTGTTGTGTCTTTTCTTTTTTTCTTTTGGTGAGTTCCCATAAGTCTATTATGTGTTGTAAATGTGCATTCAGTTGTATCAATGTTTGTGTTAATTTATTACTGCTCTATAACAGGGAGTGCTTAAGGTTGGAAGCAAGCGGCGCCGCACTCCTTTGTGTGAGATTAGCCAACCTCTACCGGTGGATGCTGTATGGAAAAAGGTCCGTCTGCGTACTGGGTATGGAAAAAAGGAGAAGGAGTACACTCAAGGTTGGACCTTGGCTGATGAACCACTCTGTAAACTCTGTCAAGCACAGTGCAAGTAAGTCCCACTTATCTTTTTTGTTCTTCGCCTGTTACAAGTATTTGCAGTAGAGTTAACCATTTTTACCTTCAGGAGTAGCAACGCAAAGGCACCTGAATTTTTTGAGGATCTATTCTGTAATCTTGGATGCTATGAAGAATATCGAATAAGAACTAGTAATAGATCCCTCCGGCAGGTCAGATTTGTTAAGTTTATACCTCCTTTGTGGCATTGCCCTTTGTATTTGTGCGTGCTGGCGTTTCAAGTACAATTCTTAGTGCTGTTAGGATTTTGTTTTTCATCCTTGTTATATTTTGTTATTATGAACACTGAAGCATTTGTAATTGCCAGGAACTTTTTCAACTAGAGAATGGTATTTGCACAAATTGTCAATTAGACTGTCATAAGCTTGTGGAGCTGATAAGACCTCTATCATCGGCTATGCGACGAGAGTACATTGAGAAAATTGCACCCAGAATAGCGAGCCGGGAGAACTTGTGAGTTGATATTTTTTTGTATTTGCTACGTGGGGGACAAGATATGAATCGACAGTACATTGTTTAATCAGAAAATTCTTTTTTTTTTTATTTTTTTGGCTTTGATGGATATTGTCCTTCATTCTTGTTTTATACATGTTACAATTTAGTATTATAAGGAGATCGTTGACTTAGAGAACATTAAACATCCTATAACTGCATAAAAGATGCTTTTGTGGAAGTTGGGGACAGAAACAGATTTTCTGGGATAAAGATGTATTTGGAAAATCATCTGGTTACAGTGCTTTGATCATGACTTAACGCCTTTACCTTTCATTTTCGAAGCCTCTTGAAATCCAAGTTTATGATGTTGCAGACTCGACAAGCTTGTTAAGGATCCAATAGAGGGCAATGCATGGCATGCAGACCACATTGTACCGGTGTACCAAGGTGGAGGTAAGGGTACAATATCTACATATTGCACTACAGGTCCACTTAAATGATCTCCAACCCATTAGATTGCAGAACCGTGCATTCTGTCGAACCATACTAGTACTAGTGAATGTCTGACTGCCCATATCTTATTAGTGCCTTGTTGTGTTCCCGGAGGTAAGCCCTGGTGATCGGCCTTGTAGTTACCGGTGACTCTCTCTCTCTAGCCTTTAGCCCTCGTTTATTCTTACCCTTCCCCGTGGAGTTTCCCTGCGAATTCTGCCCTTGCAGAATTCGTTTCCCCTCTTGCTCTCAAGAGTGAATTTCAACAGAAAACCTAGACCCCTTCCTTTATTTCTTTCTGCCCTTAAATAGGCCAAATAATACAAATAAAGAATCTCCATGATTATAGGAAATTCTGGTTATTTCCAAAATCTTCACAATCTAAAATTTGAATTACATAAAAAACTAAAATTAAAAGACACATCAAAATTTAAAAAAAGAAACTTCTCTCATCCACTAATACCGGAATTGGCCCGGTTCTTCCGATTGTAGACGCGGCCAATGAAAGCGTCCACAACATTACTCCCTCCCTCGAAATCGAGCTTGTCCTCAAGCTCGAAATCAGGATAAGCGGCGCGCAGAGTCTCGAGGTCTTCCCAAGTAGCTGTCTCAGGTGTTCCATGCGTCCATTGAATCAAAAGTTCGGCCTACCGCGGTTCAGGCGGAATCGAAGGACCGTAAGGGGAACGGGCAACACCTGACCGTCCCGCAGAAGCGGTAAGTCCGGCGGGGCTTGCGGTGGATCCCCCACGAATGCTTTAAGGAGGGACACGTGGAAGACATTGTGGATGCGGCTGTTGGTAGGCAGCTCCAACTCGTAAGCCACGGATCCAATCTTGGATAGAACTCGACAAGGCCCATAAAACTTAGGGGACAGTTTCAGTGATCCACGGCGAGCAACAAATAGCTGTCGGTATGGTTGCAGTTTGAGCCAGACCCAATCCCCCGGAAGGAAGCTTACCTCTGTACGCTTAGAGTCATAGGCAGTCTTCATCCGCTGTTGACCTTGGAGTAATCGCTCTCTTGCTGCGAGGAGGATGGTCGACCGTTCTTGAAGAGCCAAGTCAACCGCTGCCACCCTCGTAGATCCGGCTGTGTAGTCAAGCAACCTAGGTGGATCTCGGCCATAAACTAATTGGAATGGAGTAGTGTGTAGGGCTGTATGGAAGGAGTTGTTGTAGCAGTATTCCGCCCACGGTACCCAATCCACCCAAGATCGTGGGCGATCTCCCACAAAACAGTGTAGGTACATTTCAATGGTACGGTTCAGGACCTCAGTCTGACCATCCGACTGTGGGTGATAGGCGGAAGTGAAAGCGAGTTTAGAGCCAGACAGCCGAAAAAGCTCCTTCCAAAAGAGGCTAGTGAAGACCTTGTCCCTATCTATAACAATGGATTCCGGAAGGCCATGTAATCGAAATATCTCAGAAAAGAAGACTTGTGCCACTAAATGTGCTGTGAATGGGTGACTGAGTGGAATGAAATGGCCATACTTCGAAAACCGGTCAACAACCACTAGGAGGACTGATTTACCATGAACCCTAGGGAGGGCCTCCACGAAATCCATAGAGATGTCCGCCCAAATCTGCTGCGGAATAGGTAGTGGTTGTAATAATCCCGCCGGGTGTAGGTGCTCCCATTTGTTCCTTTGACAGACTAAGCAAGCCCGTACATAGTCCGCCTCCATAGACTTCATCTCTGTCCAAAAGAACTCACGTCGCACTCGCTCCAATGTCTTGAGGACTCCTTCATGCGTGGAATCATGAATACTGGCGATGAGTGTAGAAACTAATGGCGAGGAGGCTAGTAAGTAGAGTCGCTTATGGTAGAGAATCAATCCATCCCGAACATACCACTCCGGCCCCTCCTCACCTTTCAAGATTCGGTCCCGAAGCTGACTGAGAGAGTCCGTGGCTTGTATTTCTTGTCGGATGTCGTCGAGGATTTGGGCCCTAGTGCAAGTAATGGCAAGGAAATGGCCTGTGTCTTCATCTCGCCGAGACAAGGCGTCAGCCACCTTGTTAAGTTTGCCAGCCCGATACTCAACCCTGAAGTCAAACCCGAGCAACTTACTGATCCAATGTTGCTGAGGTGAAGTAGTGAGCCTCTGGTCAAGCAGAAACTTCAGACTGTAGTGGTCGGTACGAATAAGAAACCTTCTCCCCCATAGGTAAGGCCGCCAATGAGCGACCGCTTTAGCTAATCCAATAAGTTCCCGTTCGTATGTTGCCAATTTGTGGTGGCGGTCGGCTAATTTCCGACTAAAGAAGGCGACAGGATGGCTGTTTTGGTGAAGTACGGCTCCAATTCCGCTGCCCGAAGCATCACATTCAACCATAAATTCTTCCTCAAAATTCGGTAGGCTGAGGACTGGCGCCGACGAGAGTGCTGTCTTGAAAGCCTGAAAGGCCACGTCTGCCTCTGCGTTCCATAGGAAAGCATTCTTCTTGAGGAGGCTGGTTAAGGGAGCGGCTATGTGCCCATAATTTTTGATGAACTTCCGATAGTAAACGGCAAGACCTAGGAATCCGCGGAGGGCCTTCGTGGTTTGTGGGGTTGGCCAATCCACGATGGCCTGAACTTTACTGGAATCAACCTCCACTCCAGATCCATGAATAACATGGCCCAAGTAAGCGACCTGGCTAGCCCCGAACGAGCATTTGGAGCGCTTGATATAGAGCTGATGTTGCCTGAGTAGCTCAAAAACTAAACGGAGGTGCTGTAGGTGCTCCACCCAAGATTGACTGTACACCAAAATATCGTCAAAGAAAACCAGGACAAACTGCCGAAGGTAAGCGCGAAATACCTAATTCATAAGCCCCTGAAATGTAGATGGGGCGTTTGAAAGGCCGAATGGCATTACAAGGAACTCGTAGTGGCCTTGGTGGGTGCGAAAGGCCGTTTTCTCAACATCCTGTGGATCCATCCGAATCTGGTGGTAACCGGATGTGAGATCTAGCTTTGTGAAGAACTTGGACCCATGAAGTTCGTCTAGTAGCTCGTCGACTATAGGTATGGGAAACTTATCTTTCACTGTTCGAGCATTCAGTTCCCTGTAGTCCACACAAAAATGCCACGAGCCATCTGCTTTCTTGACCAGTAAAACCGGTGATGAGAAGGGCGATCGGCTAGGTCGAATGATCCCCTGTTTCAGCATCACCTCACACTGTCTCTCGATCTCATCCTTAAGAAGGTGGGGGTAGCGATATGGTCGTACGGCCACAGGCTCAACTCCGGGAAGTAAAGTAATCCTATGATCACAACTCCGACTGGGAGGTAAGCAGGACGGCTCTTCAAACAAGTCAGGAAACTCAGCAAGTAGCTCCTCCATGGCCGCAAAATCTGGCTCTACTGTCTGCAAAGCGGCCAATGTCGGCCTTGCTGGCAGAGACTGTCCCTGCCAACAAATCCGCTGTCCTTCGACCTCAAAACTCATCGTTAGTGCTGCAAAATCCCACAAAATGGGACCTAAAGTACTGAGCCATCTAATTCCCAGAACCACATCAAACCCCTCCAACAGTATGGAATAAAAATCAGCCGTAAAAGAATGTCGTCCCACCTGAAATTCCACACCACGACAGATACCCGCACTGGCTACCATCTCTCCATTCGCCACTGTGACGCGTAACCCCTTCCTTTCTTGTACCGGGACCCCCAACCGTGGTATTATTCTGTGGGCGATAAAATTATGAGTACTGCCTGAATCAATAAGAACCCAAACGGATTTATTACCAATATGCGCTTGTAGCTGCATGGTTCTGGACTTCCGCACTCCGCTAATGGCATGCAACGAAATTTCCACATTTTCGTCTACCTCTTCCTCCGGATCACTCTCATTCTCCGGTACTTCAATCCATAACAGTTTCTTACACTTGTGGCTGTTAGTATAGGGCTCATCACAATTGAAGCATAGTCCTCTGGCTCGCCGATCTGCCATTTCTGCATGCGTAAGGCGTTTGAAGAATGGGTTTGTTGTCCCCCCGGTTCCCGCACTCTGTGTAGGAGTCAGTTTGGTACCGCTTGCTACCGGTTTGTCTGTGACTATTCCGTTCACCCCTGGTTGTTTTAGGGGAAACTTACTACCCCCCACTGGCCTTGAATACCCTAGGCACTGTCCTTTCTTCTCAAGGGTTCGTGCTAGGTTCATAGCAATTCCTAAGGTAGTGGGTTGTTGGAGTTCTACCTCAATTCGCAAGTGCTCCACTAACCCGGCGGTGAATAGGTCACTTGTTGGCGAGGTCGGAGGTCGGTGGTTCTTGCCAATAGCGTCTGAAATTGCCTCTGATATTCCTCCACTGACCCTCGTTGTTTCAAGTTGGCCAATTCTCCCAATGGATTATTGCTCATGGGTGGCCCAAACCGTATGTTGCACTGTTCACTAAAATTGGGCCAATCTAGGTTAGGGTCCTCTTGTTCTAATTGATAAAACCATAGTTGGGCCTCTCCTGTCAAATGGAAGCCCGCTAACCCCACTTTATCCCCTTCTAAAGTGTGTTGACTGCTGAAAAATTGATCACAACGCCTCAGCCAAACCAAGGGGTCGTCTCGGCCATCATATGTCGGGAACTCCATCTTGGAGTAGTGGGGAACCCAGTTCCCTCTTGTTTGTTCCGTTCCCCAGCACTCTCCGGACGGATTTTCCCACCTATTTCCTCCCTAATTCTGCAGCTGCTCCCCCTGAGTTACACACGTTCTCCCTCCTCCGTTTCTAGGGTTTCGGAAGCCCTCAGCTTATTTCCCACGATTCCAGCCGCCTCCACCATAGCCTGAACTGCGTGGTGGTCCACCCCCTTCCGAATCTATCACGCGCACCCCGCCGGTAGTAGCCCATGCCCCCACCAGTCGCGATGTCTCCCCAATCGCGCCCGCTTCTTCTGCCGCGACAGAATCTGCCACGATTCCATTCCCCGCCGCGACGTCCTCTCCGCCTCCATCTCCTCCAGTACCGCCTTGCCTCCGCGGTCTCAGCCCCAGTTCGCGAAACTGGTTTGCGAACTCCGACAGTCGCGACTCCAGTCGAGATTCCAACTCCTGCTGGCGTTGGTTAAGTTCGTTCATGAAGGACGCCAATTGGTCGGATATTGACTCAGCTTCTCCCATCACGACCGACTCTGATACCAAGTTGTTGTGTTCCCGGAGGTAAGCCCTGGTGACCGGCCTTGTAGTTACCGGCGACTCTCTCGCTCTAGCCTTTAGCCCTCGTTTATTCTTACTTCCCTGTGGAGTTTCCCTGCGAATTCTGCCCCTACAGAATTCGTTTCCCCTCTTGCTCTCAAGAGTGAATTTCAACAGAAAACCTAGACCCCTTCCTTTATTTCTTTCTGCCTTTAAATAGGCCAAATAATACAAATAAAGAATCTCCATGATTATAGGAAATTCTGGTTATTTCCAAAATCTTCACAATCTAAAATTTGAATTGCATAACAAACTAAAATTAAAAGACACATCAAAATTTAAAAAAAGAAACTTCTCTCATCCACTAATACCGGAATTGGCCCGGTTCTTCCGATTGTAGACGCGGCCAATGAAAGCGTCCACAACATGCCTTCACTTTGTGTGACAAGTCAAACATTTTATTTCCTTTTCTGTTGATTTTGGTAACTCGTTTATTGAAAACTTGTATTTTTCTGAAATTGCTATAGGTGAATGCATGCTAGAGAACATGAGAACACTTTGTGTGGCCTGTCATTATGATGTGACAAAGGCTCAATGTGCTGAACGACGCTTGGCAAGGGCCAAGGCTAAGAAACAGCTAAAAGCTGCCATGGACGGCCTTAAAAATTCTCAAAGCAATGAACAAACAGACGACAATGTAAAGGTGCGTTCTCAGTCTCAGTCTCAGTCTCAGACGACAATGCATTTGTTCTCAGTCTCAGCCTTCTGATTTTAATAGACATAAAAATTTCAGGACCAAGGGCATTTGGAGATGCAAAAGAATGTATTAGAGGATGAACTTTTAGTTAAGGTACCTGGGAGTGCATACTCTTCAGGAAATAACTTGGGTGCCGGAAGTGAAATGTCTATCACCAGTAAGGAAATTCCTGTATCTACAGACAGTACATAATTTCTCAGCACTTTACGGGCAAAAAAATGTTTACTTAATTCTCAGCAACAAAAAATGAAAAAGAACGTATGGTAATTGCATAGCTGTTATAGCAAAACATCCCTCCTGCCCATATGGTTTTTTGTTACTGACATTCCCAGTTAAACAAATATAATTTCTGTTGGCTCTTGCTCTAATTTATAGCATATTCTGGGGTGCATATACAAATGGAGCACAAAGCACTTCTTCGTCTTCAGTATCAATACACGCCAACTGGAATGTGTTGAGATGTCCTGGATTTTTTGACCCCTGGACCTGGTTTTCGTCATGAAACGTTCATTTCATTCCTTTTGAACCATAATTTCTAGTTGTAGACAATTGGTGTACCAAAATTTATTGTAAATGTACAGTTTAATGTAATTGTAAAAATCGGTTTTGTTAGCAGTATGTTTTGAAATAGTTATTCTTTCTTTCATGAATCATAATAATAAAGAGCAAATAGGCTTTATTATCATGCATAAAAAGAGCGAATAGGCTTTATTGGTCTTTTTGTTTGCGGCTGTTGTTCTCTCACCGTTGGGAAAGTTTGATTACTTTTGCATTTAAGAAGCTAGAAGCAAAAATCGACCGAAGCCTTATGTCAGGTGAAGACATGGTTTTTACTGGTGAGAGAGATTGGGAAAAGTATTAGGCCTCGTGGCATCAGGGTCAAAGCTGAGAGTTTTTTATTAGGCAAGTTTTCTGCATTATTTACTCCCCAATAAAATAAAAAAAAATCGTCGGTTTTCACATTATTGATTAGTCTTCCTAGTTTTCTCCTGCTAATAAATTTTATTGCTGTTTCTTATTATTTTTGTCGGCTCGCCGTTAATTTGTTGTTTTCTCTTGTTGATGTCATTTTTGTCATTTCTCAGGTAATCCTTGTTTTCCAACTTGATGGCTTCTTGTTTCACTTCTTTAGGTAGTCATTTTTCAAGTTTTTTTGTCATGTACAAAGTTCATGTGTTTCACAAGTCATTGCCCTTTTTATGATCGTCTGAACTCTGAAATGATGTCAATGTCGTTTTATTTTTTTTTAGGTTGTTGTTGTTTTATCTTTTTCATATCTACAGGTAATTGTTTTTCAGGTTGTCATCGTTTTTAAAGTTGATGTTGTTTTACACATAATTGTCGTTTAAATCATGCCGTTTTACATTGATGTTGTGTGCACGTCATAACCTTTTTTTTTTTTGCATCGTTTTCGACGTTCTTGTTCATAAAGTTGATGTGGTTTTACATTGTGCCGTCGTATAATTTTTTTTGTCGTCTTCAGGTTATTGTACTTTATCGTTTTACGATGCATTTAAAGTTATTGTCGTTTATCTATTTCTTGTCGTTTTAGATTAATGCCCATTTAAAATTTGTGTCGCTTTAAAAATATTTTGTAGTTTATCGTATTTTTGTCGTTTTTCGCATTTATTGTCGTGTCATTTTTTTTTTCCAATCTCAATTTCAATTTGACGCTGTTCTTGTGTTTTCGTAATTGCTTCCAGATTATTGTTGTCTTTAAGTACTTTTTTTTTTTTTTTTCTAAATTAGTTTGTTCTGGTTTCATTGGAAATATTTTATGAAATTTATAATTATAAAATATTAAATAACAAAATAAAAATTTTAAAATGTTATTCACTAATAATAGTCCATGGTTTCTACAGTTGCAAAAATAAAATAAATAGCAAAGTGGGAACTAGGGAAAATTTAACTCTTGGTTCGAGTGATAAATATGACTTGAGATGTTCAAGGTTGTTGGAAGAGTATTTATTGATAAGAATGCTTAGAACTGTGTTCTGTTATTAGAAGAGTGATCGTTAATGGGGAAGACCTTATATATAGATAACCTGATACAAGAAACAAGTTTAGACAACTTTGTTCTTATTAAAAAAAAAAAGGGTTTAAACAACTTTGTACAAAGTTAGGGTAACTGAGCAATAGAGACTTGGGCAACTTTGTACAAGATTACGCAACTTTATACAAGGTTAGGTACAAATTGTAAGGTTAGTAAACTTTGCTCGAAATTACAAGCTTGAGGAACCTTGTACAAGATTAGGTACAAAATGTAAAGTTGGACAACCCACACGAAATATGAGATTAGACAACCTGCTAAAAATACAAGGTTAGACAAGCTGGCACAAAAATGCAAGGTTGGACAAGAATGATTAACAGACAAGGCTTTTCCAAAGTTGATAAAAATGTGGTTAACATTCTAAATCATGCATCCTCTTATTATGATCGTTACGTGTACGTCATTGTAAATTTGAATTATAATTATCCTTAAATGTTTCCTACTTAATAACTGATTTATTTTGAATTAGTTTGTTAGCCATTTTCCTCGTAAACATTGCCTTTTTCATCATGCTTGTTTCCTCCTTATCTCAAGTAATGTTAAGTGAATGGCAAAGTGTAATATGAATAAATAGTTTCGTATCATGAGGATTGTCTTTCTAACTTAATATATAGTGCATTTACTAAAATGTCCAAAATTTTGTACTATAATAGGTCTTGTAACGATGTATCCCTCAAAATTACTTCCCCATCCTGCACTTTGAAATTATAATTATAAGAATGCCTTTTGTGTTTTTTGTTTTTATTTTTTTGTTTTGGACAAAAAGGCACCATGTACAGTGTGTGAGAGACGAATTGAAGTGAGATTTTATGATTTTAATCATTTTAGAGGGTGAAATCTATAATAAATTTGTTTTAAGGGTCATTGATCGATTTGATGTTAATTGTTAGTGTAATCCGTTGCTTGAAATTGATCTAGCGTATTGCATATAAATGAAGAAAGTAAAATATGCAATACGCTAAATCAATTTCAAGCAACGGATTACTTTTTTGAAAAACATGATATGAAAACTAGTTTATGACTCATACGATGAGTCATTTTTAAGCTTATTTTGGGTTTTAAAGGTTGCCATATCAAACTTCATTTTGTACTCTCTAATGACATGTGTATAGTGAGAGATGAGGTACGAAATCTGACCTCAATAATAAGCTTCCCATTCTACAATTAATGAAAATTGGCTTAAGGAGCTTCTGTAAGTTGTGTATCAACACTAAGTGCTTGGATATTTTGTGAATATGAAGTTTTAGACAGAATCCTTTCTGACTTCTCTTATTCAAATCTTTAGATTTTTGAACATGTGGCTTTAGAGAACTTGTCTCAGCTTACTCTCCTTTGCGGTTTAGCCCCCAATAAGTAATCTTGACTTAGCTCCAAGGGGGCTCATGAGTATAACACTACATTAAAGTTGTTGACAGACAAGAAGGATAATTGTAGTGCTCATGAGGATGATCACGATGACAAGCCACTCGAGGAGGAAGTGAATATAAAGATTATGTAACTAGCGAATTTACTCTCAGATGAGGAGGACGGTGAGCTTGAGGCCTAGCTAAACGAAGTCACAGCCAATGCAATGCAGGTGACTAGTGAGGTATCACTTGAAGAGTCATCTGTTCTTAAGGCAGTGGTTGAAGATAAAGTTGCTGTCGATGATAACTTGGATAGTAAGTGACCAGCCCCTCACTTTTTGCTTGAATTTATGTTGAAGTCAAAGCATTGTCTTTGTCTGGTAGGTATGATGCCACAGATTGATTAGTTGTAGAGCTTTTGTGTTTCAAACACCTTTGTTTTGTGCATGTATAGTAAGGCTTTTGATGTCATATTCGTATAACACGTGATCGACAAAGTTAATGTGATTGCTTGAGGGTTAACTCGTTGGTTAGAGTTGGTTAAAAAGTTGTCCTGAATGGTGAATATATGTCCCCGGTGGACATAAATGGTGACATGTTACAAGCGAGCAATAATGCTCAAGTCGATGGATGACTTGTTGAGCTATTGATAAGTGTTGTATCCAACCATGGATGATAAGTTAAATTTTCATGATGTCATTGACTTGCATAATGAGGTGAAGGACATCAATTCTTTAATTTGTATAGAGAATCTGCAACAAATACACGTTAGAATAAAACGTAGGATGTATACCTTGTTTGGTTGTGATGGCTGATGTTTTCCTAATGTTAGGCCTTCATAATGGAATCTCCAACGTTAAAAGATGTTATGATCGATTGACCAGTAGATGTTAATCTTGATTGAAGAGGTCCTTTGAATCGCAACCACAAGACACGCTAGCCCCTTAAAGTATGGCGATTCTTTTCTTTGAGTATGAGGTTCTGAAGACTTGTTTGATTTAGTTGCATGAGATAGAGCTATTGACTCAACTGTTGAGATTGACTTGAAAATTGATGTGATCAATAAACTCGTCAGTCAACGTGGTCGTTAGTTAACTTGTGAGTTGAGATTGCAAGACTTGTGAGTCAATGATAGGACTCGTGAGCCACTGCGAGACTGTAGTGACTCATGAGTTGTCGATGAGGCTTGTGGGTTGATGTAACCGAGAGTTGATATTACAACTTATGTGTCGCATGACCCGTGAGCCGTCTGTGGGACATTAATGAGACCTGTGAATTAAAATGACCAAGAGTCGTTACTATGACTTATGTGTCAAATGACTTGTAGATCACAATGACTAAACAATGTGGGAATCAATGTGACTGATCAACCCATGAGGTGAGAGTCGATGTGACCGTTGACTCAAGTAAGAGTCAGGAGTTGTTTCTTAGTAAGTAAGGTTTAGCTAGGTACTGTGCACCCATGGCTTTTACCCTGTATCTCTGTTGGGACGAATGAGAGAACATGTTGGTTGACTCTCAATTACACTAAACATGACTATAATGTTAGCTTCAACCCAGAGGTTAACATAGGTTTGGAAATCGGCATCAACTTTTTAGGTCAGTTGCGACACGATTATCAGCTTTTAGCCCGAAGGTTGTAATAATTATAGGGACTACCATTGTTACCGTGATAATTTAGTGGGTGCTTTTTTAACTTTGACATGTCATAAAATACTCTGTGTGGGTACACTTTTTGTAGAGGATATGGTCACCCTTAAATTGTCGTAAATTTAAATACCTAGACTAAGACTATACTGACAGGGGGTGATCAGTCTTCCATGACAAGTTTGCTCATGATAGCGGGGTTCTCAATGGTTTGGGGAGTCCCACCGAGACTAGTCTGTAGCATAGCTTAGTTTAAATCTGACAATTTGTACTAGCGGCTTATGTCTTACAGTTTCTTTAGCTCTCAGGATAAGAGGCTTTTGTGTTTGCTATGACCTACTACAACTCGATTGACGACTTTGCATTAGATTATCAACTTATGAGTTGCCAGAGGGAGATATGGGTTATGTGATATACCTCATGATTCATAGTCATTTGTAAGACTTGAGAATCTGTGTAGAACTTATGAGTCACAAGACTCTCGAATCGTTGATGAGAATTGTTTTTGGGGGTGATTGAGAGTTGCTGTTAAAACTCGTGTTTTATGGTGACCAGGAGTTACTGATGAGACTCACGAGTCGAGCTGACTAAGAGTCACTGTTACGACTCATGTGTTAGGAGACTCATGAGGTGACCATGAACGTTGTATTATCATGCCAAAATATGAAATATATGAAAGAGGAAATATCAAACTTAAACAGGTTATAACATGTTTGAATCAAGATTGAGTAGAATTAACTGGATTAGTTGAGTCAATGTTGACGGTGTGGCATCTTATTGATAGGGATTAGAGGCTAACGTTCCCAATGAAGAGTGGTTACAAACTCCAAGCGGCATAAATATATTGTTTAGGTCTGATTCATTTTAACTTGTTAGTGATGCATGAGTCATTGTCACTCATCAGTGTTCTGTGAGTCATTACGACTCGTCGGTGGCTTTGGCTAACCTTTTGTCGAAGAGTCATTAGAAGATACGATGTGCCATCCTTTATGTTGTGTTGGATGATGGGAATTTGTTAAAGACGAGAGGTACGATGTGCCATCCTTATTGCTCCTTATTCCTCATAATTGGCCCTAAGATTTTTGCATGGGAGTTCTGCTCCCAGAGTGATGCTTATAGAGTGACCAACATCTTCATTCATGGGAACAAATTTTGTTGGACACTCGATGTCTAATTTTTTGACCAAAGGCCCCACGGTGGGTGCAAAAATATAAAGGATGAAATCTATAGTAAATTTGTTTTAAGGGCCATTGTTTGATTTGGCATCGATTGTTAGCGTGATCCATTGCCTAGAATTGATCTAGCATGTTGTGCATAAATGAAGAAAGTAAAGTATGAAAAACAAACAAAGAGACATGAATTTTTATAGAAGTTCACTGATAATCACATGGGCTACATCGTTTTTGGCGCTTTAAGAGCCTTCATTATGTATGATGTGATGAATACATGATAGCTTGTAAGCAAAAATGAGATAGAGAAAAGGAAAGAGGATTCTTAAAGATAATGAATTTGGGAAATGACTAGAATCGTAGGTCACTGACTAGATGATGACAAGGCGATGGTAGAGCGTCAACATAGAAGTTGTTGGAGAACTCCATCGGATGAAAATAACAGCGATAAGCTTGAGTGCTTGGGCATGGGTGTGATAACCGAGAAATTTATCGTTCTCGAAAATTTTGTACAAAATATATAAATATATATTCATGATGAGACATGTTATAGAATATATAGCAGATGAAAATTTTGATTAGCTGGATTTTAGTCAAAATTTGACAATAAATTAATGAACATAGTGTAAAAGCTAAACATTAATTCAAATTATGATGTTTTAAAGTTATTAGAAAAGTGTGTGAAAATTACATATTAAGAGATCAAGGGCTCACATATAAGCTACCTTGATCAATGGCCAAGATTAGCCAAGTAAATTCCAATTTCTTTAAAAGAAATTAAAGAAAGAATGAGAGAGATGATGGGGAGCACGTGAGGGAGGAGCCTCAAACAGCCCAAGTGAATTAATTCACTTGTTTTGGCTGCAAAGAAGCAGCAGAGAGAGAGAGAAAGAAAGAGAGAGAAAGAAAGAGGAAGAAAGAGAAAGAAAGAAAGAGAGAGAAAGAGCAGAAGAGGAAAAAAAAAAACCCTCCTCTGTGTTTTCCTCCCACCAATTTCGGATTTCTTTCTTCAAGCAAGTAGATCATTCAAATTTTCAGCCAAAATTCCACAGCAAGACGTTCTCAAGTTTCAAGTAAGGTAAACCCTCTCTTTCTCACATTTTCGAGTGGAAAATCTAGGTTATTTTGAGGAAGAAAAAAAGAGAATGTGAGTTTTGCATGTTGAGATTTTCGGTTAAATCGAAACATGATTCAAGTCTAATTGTTTTTAAACACAAATTCGTGAGTTAATGGTTTAGAAAACCAAGTTTCGATGTTTTCTTTTCAAAAAATTTTTGATTTTTAAGGGTTAAGTCAAGAGATGTGGTGAAAGCAAAATGTGAAATTTTGCTTATGAAACCATGGATTTATGATCGTAGAAATGCAGTTATACCTTGAAACGGTCTTATAGAGATCGATTTTGAGTGCAAGAAGTAGAACAAAGGCCATGAAAGCCTTAGAAACACAGAGGATAGGATTTCAGACTCAGAATCAAGATTCTGGGATGAACATGAGAGTGTACACGGGCGTGTATAAGGGCATGTTCAGAACACGGCCCCGAACATGCCCATATACACGACCGTGTTTCGAGAGAATTTGAGACCCAAATGGTACATGGCGAAGAACACAGCCGTGTATCGAGCCGTGTAGAATGGCACACGGTCGTAGGAAGGATGTGTAACAAACCATGTTCGACAACAGGAAAACACGGCTAGATACACGGCCGTGTAACCACCCGTGTAAGCATGCATGAGTTACACGGCCATGTTGCATGAGTTACACGGCCATATTGCATGCATTACACGGCCATGCACGTAAGTCCAGAGGAGTACACAGCCACGAACACGCCAATGTAGGAGGACGTGTTCGAAGCTAAAAAAAAGAGTCTGGAAATATGATTTTCATATTTTGCCATATTTAAAATATAAGATAAATATTGGAAATAATCAACGATTATTTCTTTTATAGGAGTTCAAGCCAGACACCCCGAGACAGCAGTCCCAGATCAGCAGAGGCTCACGTTAGCAGATTTTTTATAAGTTCAAGTATTGTCCTAACTACAACGTGGACAATTATGTTATGTTTTATAATGTTATATATGTTGTTTGACGTGTATGTCAGACGTTGACCGTCTGCATCACGATACACATGTCAAGTTCATGTCATGCATGTAGAAATTCATGTTTCAAGAATTCATGTACACATGATAAACAAGTATCAAGCACACGAAAACATGTAGGTGCACAAGGCACTATAGTGAGATTAATAAAACTCACACCCCAAGTAAAATATGTAATAAGTTTCTACTGTGGGGCAATCAGTATGCTACCCAGTTGGAATTTCAGAAAGATGGTAATTAAACCAATTATTGGCGTACCGGCCTCTCGACCCACGAAGTGGTTTCAAAGTTTAGTTTCAGTTAAGACTGCGAAGGTCAGCATTAAAGTACCGCTCCTAGTCATGCGCGTCTTACGATACGACCAATCAGGGACACAAAATCAGAACTTAATTTCAGATAATATCCTAAGACTTAACATACAGCCATGGACCTGTTTATTCAAAGTCAAGTTTCATGCATAAGCACAGTATTGCATGCTATGATTTTATGTTTTTATATTTGAACTTACTGAGCCCACAGCTCATTAATTTATTTACATGTTGCAGGTAAGAGACCTGTTTACCAATAGTATACGGTGGACGACGGACAGGGTATGTACATGCCAGGGGGACTGGGCGAGGGATGATGGTCCTACCATGAGTTTTCTGCTGTACAGTTTTAAAAATTTAAACATGTAATTTCAAGAACATGATTTTAAGTCAAGATTATGTGATAAGGGAATCATAATCCATGTATATGTTATTTTGCCAACATGATTTCCTTATCACATTCTCGAACAAGACATGTATATGTTTTCAAGTTATGTATTAAGGAAAAGAAAAAAAAATTATTCCGCAAAATTTACAAGTAGATTTCAAGTTAAGCATGATGCCGGCGACCCTAGAGGCCTACATACTATTGCGGTTAACTATAAAGTTGACTGTAATAGCACTGTAGAACCTCTACAGCAAAGGCGGGCAGCCACAATGCGATAATGATGGCAAATTCTATATATATTTGCATGTATATGTGAAGAAGATGCCTCCAATTTTGGTGAGGATTGTTATTAATAGAGCATGGTGGTGGCTAATGAATCCTATCATGAGTAAGATTCATATTTGAAATTTGAATATAAATAAGATTCAGGTTTATTCAAATCTTCTTCAAAGTAGATCTTCTATTTGAATTTTATATATTTAAATTTATGGAGTAAATCTAAATATATTTTATGGTTGGAAGATTATCCAAATCCTTAAAATTGTGGGTGAATAATTATGGTAATTATTCACGCAATCCCAAGAATCTTATACTAGAGCTCATGGAAGGCCAATGGCGAGCCACTCGGGAGGCGTTGCGAGGACTAATTCAGGGAGTCGTCTGCTGATTTGTCTGAGGTTGGTCTGTGACTCATGTGATAAGTCATTCTGAAGCTTGTTTTGAGCTTTGGAGGTTGTCATACTGTACTTCATTTTATTACTTTCTAATGATGTGTATTGACATTTTATTACTTTCTAATGATGTGTATTGACACGTATATAGTGAAAGATGAGATGTAAAATCTAACATTCATATTATTCTACCCAAATTTATCTTTTTGCCCTTTTAAATCCTTAATTATCCAACTTGCCATGGGTTTTTTTTGAGGCTGCCATTTTAGAACTATATAGTTTTTTTAATTATTATATAATTATTATTTTCAATAGCCGCCCTTTTTAAGAACTAGACCCAAAAAAGCTCATCTTTAAAATGTCTTTTGCGCTTTGCTCTTTTTCTGTCTTTGATAGTCAAGCATATGTTAGCACCTAATCTCATTTTTATTTCCGACCTTCTAAAACATATCAAAACAAGTCCCTGATCTACCAGCGTTATCCCAAATCAATGCCTTTTTTGTTTTATCATTAAATTATTGAGGAAAAAGGTGCAAGTTCCTTCTTAAAATTAGTTTGATAACAACTAATATTACAAAACTAGCTCCTACTAAGTCACACATGATCATCACACATCTATTTTTATTGATAAACCAGGGACTTGTTTTCAGATGTTTTAAAAGTCAGAGACAAAAAAAAAGAAAAAAAAAAGATTTGATATATAGTTGGGAGTTTTAGAATGAGATTATCCCGTTATTTTAATTATTATGGAGGGCTACAATTATACATTTCTCTGCACACCTGCTGTGACTCTAGTACTTACGTTGCTGGAATTGGGTGTAGAGACACGCATCAAAATCAAGGTGCAAGAATACAATAAACATCCAAAAAAATAATAATAATAAAGGAAATATGGAAATTTTAAAATTCAGAAAGAGCGGATGATACAAGCCAAAAGTTCGGAAGGCACATTGTTATAAAGCATAAAATTCGAAGAGAACTTTCAAAATTCCTCATTTAATTTATTTACGAAATGGGTGTTTTTATTAGCGTAACCGTCGACTCAGTACACAACGGCAAGGCTCGTGGTACAGGGATAAGTTCTTCACCAGTGCCCATTTGGACTCCTGGTGACCATCAACAGAGAAAAATGACCAACACAGAAGAGCTGCATAAGAATACAGATCGGACTCTCAACCAACCACAGTGGAAAATTCCGAGATGGCTCGGCTTGGGAAACCCACAAACTCCTTGTAACCTTGGCATTCATTCTTGACAAATTATAACCTGTTTCCACCTCTACACCAAATTCTAAGTATCTGTCAGTGTCATGTTTGCCGAAGTGTCAGAATCAAAAACTTCTGCCTGAAACTTCGTATTCGAGTGTCTTAAATTAAGAAACTTTAGCTGTCGTTTCTGTTTCAAGTAGTATATGTGGTAAAACAGTTCCATCTGCGGTTGACTTCATACTTCATCAGCTATGCTAGGGGTCCCGGATGAAAAGAAGAGCTCCGCCTTATCGATGAAACTGAGAGGTAATCTACAATGTAACATCATGGAGGATGTTTCTGATGCCGGCATGTTAGGCTTTAGAGCTGCTTCTTCATTACTCTTTGTCCCTTTGCAGTCCCTTTGATTTCTCAATTTGCCATTCTTCATACTGTTTCCCGAAGCACCATTCTTCCTAGAGCTTCGCGAGTTGTAACGGCTGGGTTTAAGGGGACCGTCACCTTGAACCTTCTTATGTTCTCCATTAACCTGATTATCACTAAACTCATTTACCAGGGAACCGTCTGTGTTTGGATTGGATCGAAGCAAGCACATATTTCTGCAAGATCTTAACAAGGATAGCAGCATATCTGTACTGATTTCCTGCTGGACTACACCCTTGTTCTGCTCGCACTCGTAACAGGCAGCAACCAGTGAGCTGGCTAAGATTGGCATCAGCTCAGGATCGCTGAAGAACACAAACGGCAAATCGCATATCTGGCCTCATCCAAAACAGGAGTTAGATTTAGCAATGAAACTCAAGATGGAACAAACACAAAAGTGGAGGATTAACTGACCTTGTGTAAAATAGTAGGTGTCTTTCCCCATCGAAGAACAGCCTGATTCCCGGGGTGGAACAGTGCAAAGTGACCGAGAAGAGACAAAGATTCAAGAAGAAGCATACCAACCTAAGACACATTACAGTTGCTCAAGAACAAATATATATATATATTTATCTATCTCCAAGACAAAAGAAGAAGAAAAGAAAGTTGAATATATTGCACTTGCTTAATCTTGTGGTTTTAGATATAACAGGGTGGATTGAATCACCTGATCACTAGCCGCCTTCCACCTGCTGTTGCAATGAGAAAGGAGGAAACTCAACAAATGAAAAAATTCCATTTTCAGGTCTGGCCTAGCCTGTAACCAAGAATGGGAAAATAATGAAAGGAGAAACCAGTATTAAACAGAGTCTAAATTTGGAAAAAATAAATAAACCAACAAATCTCTGGTATCTGATGTGATTTTTTTTTTTTTTAAATATATATAAAAGGCATCTGAAGTGAATTTGAATAACCCACCAGCATTCTCTGCAAAAATTTTAGATCCAGAAGAGCCAAATTGTTCAACACTTTCAGAACTCCAGTTGCCACCTCCTCAAAATTTGACGGAAGGGCATACGATCCCTGAAGCAAAAAAGAAAAGTTAATATGGATGTTATGGGTCCTCACCAAATAACTCATTGTATATAGAAAAACAAAATAACTCATTAATAAAGAAAATAAAAAAACAGGAGAGAAGATGAGCAGCAAGCAGGCATTCTAAGCAAACATGAAGAGAAGTCATTGCCAAGACAACTAATCACAATATATCATGTGAGGAAGCAAAATAGAATTACAAAATGACAAGTATCAAATAGATGAGTCAAGATCTGCTGACTCGGATTTTTTGTTTTATTGGCTGTCCCCATTAGCATAATGCCAAATCAACTAAATTTAAAATTCTAGTCACATAAAAAATGCTAAATACTAAAAATTCATAAACAAATTGATGAAATGTCAAAATACTATTGAAGCGACAGTCATCGAGCCATGATAACGGGACAGCAGCTTTGAACTCAAAATAAATGGATTCAGCTCATATGTCCCCTTATTTGTGTGTTCCTATACATGTTTCTCCAATAATATCATACCACAAATTTAACTAACAACACATTTTAATTAATGCAATATGATATTTTAATGGAAATGATATGTTAACATATTATTGGAGGGACATGAAGGAGACAACAACAAAGGTACATAGAAGTTGAATCCTTCATAGACATGCTCACTCATGTTATTTCATCTTTTGTTACTGCTCATTCATCTTTATGATATCTCTTGCAAAACATATCTACGTATATAAGTTATATAGTTATATGAACGATTACCTGTTCAGAAGACAATCTATTGTTTGCCTGCAGTAACACAGCAGTCAACACAGAAAGGAGACTGACAAGCCCAGTTTCTGATATAGCAGAAAGAAGAAACACCACTGGTTGATCCAGGTTCAAAACATTTTCGCTCTTTTCTTCTACACCAACATCCACCAAGTTTTTATCATCCTTCTGAAGTGAAAAAGACTTCATTGCATCGTCCCTTTGAATCTTTTCAGATTCTTTTGTATCATCTGATTTGACCACAGCATCCTTATCCGGATCAACCAAACAATTAGTCTTCTCCTTTTCGGTGCCCACGCGGATGGATTCTGACACAACATTTTTTTCCACCTCACATGATTCATCTAATGGTGTATGCTCTGGTACATCAGGTAGATATACAAATTTACAACCATTTGGCATAGGTAATGGAGGTCTAAGATTCCTGGAATTATCATTTGGAAATCTGGCATCTCCAGATTCTGCAAATTTAGGGTCTTGACTTCCCGTCCGTGCTAATGTTTCAGTATATAAAGATTCCCAGTCAATCAGCAAATTTGTTTCAGGTCTGGAAGTTAAAACCACCAATAAATAAATGCTTAAGAGAATTGAAGAAGGAAATGGTGACCCTTCCACCTGGGGCCGATCATAAAGAGCAAACAAATCTCGCAGACGGTGAATAACTTGGTAGGCAGTCAACAACTCTAGCAAGCTGTCCCGCATTTGAATCTGTTGTTCCTCTGAGTTTATGTGACCGATTATTGTCATCACAGTCCATAGAAATCCTTCCAAAATTTCAGATATTGACTCAAAATTTTCGGCTGAGGTTTTGCTTGAAGGCAAATTCATATTGCCAGGGAGATTTAGAGATGCTGCAATCTTTATATAGTTCTCGAGGGCAGCTGAAAGCATTGGAATAATTGGGGGTAAGAGATTCTGCGCGAGAAAATAACTCCTGTTTGCAGACACAGATAATACCACCTTCAAAAGCTTTAGAAGATGTATTGTCACTTGACAGGCTTCAGGTTTTGATGTATGAGAAGCAGGCAACGCAGAGGCTATAAAATCTATAAGACCAGCCTGGCGAGAAGCCTGCAGTTCAGCATCCTTTCCTTCCAAATACTAATTCCAAGAAAGAAAAGTGAGTTAAAAGGCAATTGTATCCCATTTCATACAACTATATGAAATGGTAAATAAAACAAAAGCAAATTTTTTTTGCTAATTTGAACTCAGATTTAGAAAATGTCCACGAAGCTGATATAACAAACATACCCACAACCACTAACAAATTAAGAAAGCCACAAACTTATGGCTACCACATTGTTAGCAGTAGAACCATTTCACGCATTAAGCTACACAACATTAAAGTGAATACTTTCATATTTAAAATATTATGGTTCATAGTTATTACATATCAGGGCAAAAAGTATAAAAACGTGCTGATAGTCCTATAAGAAAATACCTTGACCATCTCAGCGATTATCAGCCCAATACTTGCAGCGCCTTCTTTTCTCGCCTGCCTAAGTCTTTGAAGTTCTTGAAGCCATCTGCCAATTTTCATCCTTGCAGTTCCCATTGTCGTTCTGTATCCAATACCAGCATTTTCAGCACCTACAGGAGGCTCAGGAAATTCATATTTCAGAGCCATTAGTCTTTGTCGAATTTTTTTAATCCTTCGTTTCATCGAATGTTGCAAGGCAACATTGCTTGTCACCAGAGTAGAGCTTCCTAAACCTGACAAACTGCTTGCCTGATTATCTTCACCAGTGTTAGTTGGTGTAGATCTACCCTGACCATCCTTATTCAAAGACCGACGCAGTAACGGCGAAGATTGATCCCTGAAATCCATAGAAGCTCTTTCTCGTATTTGCTCCAGGTAGAACTTACGACGTTGCTCACTTTCACTAAGTTTCTCAGCCAATTTTTGGGCCAGAAGTTCGGCTTCTTCCTGCTGAGCTTTGGCTCTTTCCTCCTTTCTACGAAGTTGTTCCAAAGCTCTTGCCTCACGTGCTGCACTTGATGCTTTGCGTTCTTCTTCCCTTCTAACCTGGGCCTCTTCCTTTCTCCTCTGCGTCTCAGCAAGACGCTGCAACTTCTCAGCTTCAATGAGTTTCCTGCGTTCTAATACAGCTTCTTCTCTGGCCATGTCTTCTTTTTGTTTTGATTTCATTACCTGAAGTTTCTCAGCTCTCCTCAACTCCGAATCATGAAGTTTTTGTCTCAACATAAGCTTCTTATTTTCCTCATTTAAAGAAGTAATGAAACGAACCTCGTTAACTTTGCTACTCTCATCGCCAGCTCTCCTCACAACCTGAGCAAGAAAAGCTTCATGCCGAGACTCACTGCGCTGTTGTCGAGCATACATTCCCTCTCGTAACTTCATGTTTCGAACAGCCTGCCATTCACTAACCCTATTTAACTTTTCCGAGGTCCTCTGGAGTTTTTGAACTCTCTCATTCTCTAGCTCGCCTCTGATCCTCATAGCCCTTGCATGCTTTTCTGCTGCCTCCCTTTTCAAATCCATTGCAGTTTTCTTCTTCTTTTCCGGAGACATTAGCTTATCATGCAACATACGTGCACGCTCAGCACTTTTCCTGCTCATGCCAGGCGAATGTGAAACACGGGAAGAGACTCGGAAAGAAGATGAAAGTATATCCTCCCAGTTCCTCTTCTCCTTCCATGCATCCATGGATTTCCAAGGAGCTGAACTTCTTTTTTCCTTTTCCTTTTCCTTGTCTTGTTCAAACTGAGAGATCTGTCTCTTGTAATGATCTATCAACTTAGGATTTTTCTCAGAAACACCTCCCACTAACGTCTTAACTTTCTTTGGAAACAGTTTCTCTGCTTCAGATCCAGGTTGCTCTCTCTTACTCTTTCCAGCAGCAGCATTGTCCCGGGGAGGCAATTTAGATGTAATAACGTTAGAGGATGAAATCTGAGGAGATTCATGCCCATTCTGTACAGTTTTTAATTTGCTGGAACCGACTAATTTAGCATTCTGCTGTTCTATGCTCAGGTCCTCTGTCGAATCTTTCACAGTGGATGTTTCATCACTTTCCGTAGATGCCTTCTTAAGACCATCACTAGATTGGAGATTTAGCAAGATTTTTGCATCGTTGGTTTGACGTAAGGCGGCTCTTTCTCGTTGAATTTTCTTAAAAGCTTCAAGAGATGAAGAAAGTATCTCTGCTTTGTGTGCTGAAGTAGTCATTCTCCGCACCTGCACTCAACATTAATTGGCTAATATTGTTTATATCAGAGAGCTAGGAAAATGAAGAAAGTGCGAACAAATTCACTCCAAAGTATAATATGTGAAACGATAGATTACACGCATGCTAGTAGATACTCAAACCATTATAATATATCAAGATTTTAGTGGTGTAAAGTTGCACGCTGCCAACTAATAAATAATTTTTGTCTGAAGATTCAAGCATCCTAAACAGAGCCCCCATAATACATTCATAGACTACCCAGTTGAGATCAAATAGTTCAAAATAGATATTAACTACTTTTTTCTACACAACCACAAACATTAATTTACCAAGTTATTAGTTCATGACAAAAAAGGGAGGAAGATAATGTCATTATTTGGTTGACTCCTAACACGCATATTCCTTGCAATTTAATTTTTATAACAGATTTAAAAAAAAAAAGCCCCCGAAAACAAGTTAATGAAGGCAATTATAATGTATGACACCATGTGAGCATCCCTCAAGAATTCAGAAACAAAAGTATCAAGCAACTTATAAGAGGACAATGCAGGCTATACTATACCATTTCAGTATAAACTTTAATTCCAGAAATTATGCATTGACTTAACATTTGAATCTAATTTGTCACATTGGAAAGGAAAATATGTTAGCGTTGTTACCTCCCATGACAGAGCATGAGGCCTGCGATGATCACTCTTCAAGTTAATCGGTGCCCCATTATTGTACTGAGAAGATGACCTTTTCATGCTTTCAAACTCTTCCACTCTAGTTGTTAGATCTTTAAAATCAGATGCAGCCTCTTCAAGAACAAGAATGGCCTCCTTCATCTGCTCCATATCACATTCTAGTTCACAGAGAAGATAAAGCTCATCCACAGCCCTATTAAGATTCTCAAACAAAAAGCACCAAAGCCGCTGCCTAAACCGCTCCTTGCTTTCAACTGTGTCACATTCTCCTAAGGTATTCATGTTCCGAGTGCTTGACGTATTATCCTGTATGGTATCACCATGAAGAACCACATGGTCTCCCATAGATACCGTGGCAGCATGTTGTTCTTCAGAAATTATAGGTCCACTATCGCAAGCAAGGACGGACTCAGGATTGCTATCAATCAGAACTGATTTTCCTGAATCCACTGCCATCTTGGATGCTTTGAGAATTTCTCGATTGCCAACCTCAGTTGTAAGAATAGTATCTTGAACTTTCACAGTGACCTCAGCCTCCACACCAGATGAACTACTAGCAGTTACACAATGATCAACCACTGATTCATCATGGTTGATTTGGATATCGTTGCAATTTGAAACCTCAGTGCCACAAGCAGCCATATTTTCACTGACAATTGGTATTTTGACATTCTCAACAGTTATTTCATCTGAATCTTTACGGTTATCAACGTTTTGTTGGTCGTTACGAGTTACTGGATGCGTCTGATCAGAAACGGCAACTGCAGATGCATCCAGAAATTTGTTTTCTTGAGAACTTGTATGTGAAAATACACAAGAAACCAAATTACTATCCTTTTCACCATCCCTACAAACCACAAAATTATCCTCTTCAATAGCACCAAACTTGATTCCAGATCCAATAGCATTATCAGGATGCAGCACTCCATTATCCTCTAGCCAACTTCTGTTACCATTATGGACCACATCAGTCTCATCTTTATTAGGAAGTTTCTCAAAAGATTTATTCCCATCACTTGTAATAGCGACACCCAGAGGGGATGGCTTGGGACATACAACATTTGGCTTGACAACGCAATCATCAGAACACCGCACATTTTGCTTGTCTTCATTTGACACGGTGGTAGCCGAACTTGTAATGTTTATCTGACTATGAACAGCATAACTCTCCCCTCCTTTTGGATGTTGGTATCTGCGCTTGTCACGAGAACTTCCACTGTGATCACTTAATGAGGACTGACCACAAAAAGGGCCAGAAGCATTTCGTCCCGAAAATCCCCCAACCCAACTCTGGAGGGAGAACTTCGAACTATTTCTATGTTTCTGTCAAAAAAGGAAGTGCACAAAACAATATCATCATCATCAAATACTAGTTCAATATACATCTATCAGAGGATTCTAATGTTATCTCATTCTATAATATATCAAAATAAATACTCATCAATGCACAGTTTTCACAATATATACAGCTTTACATACTTCATTTGCTACCAAAAAAAAATCAAAAATAAAAATGCTGATACTAACTTTTCTCTTTATATGTTTCAAGAGACTTTTTTTTTTTTTTTTTTTTGTAAGATAAATTTTTAAAGAGAGAATAAAATCTACCCATGTAAGCCTATAACGAATGCATCACATTTTCGACAGAAAACCAGCAAAATTCAGTAGTTGCTTTTACAAAGATTATTCACAAAATATAAATATAAATATATATATTTTCCCCTAATTTAAGAAATAAAAATTAAGAGGCGGGGGGGGGGGGGGGGGGGGATGGGGGAACACCTTTTTCACTTCGAACCATCCAGAGCCTTGATCATCAACTGCTTCTTCACTGTTCTCCATCCCCAAAACTTGATCAAACCAAAATCATCCTTCTCCAAACCCAGAAATTTCACATAACTTTAATTCCCCAAAAAAAAAAAAAGAAACTATTTTTTGATGATTTCTATCAAAAGCGCCGAAAAAATTTGTACCAGCAAGATAAGATTAGACAAAATTCTTCAACTTCCGCAACAAAAATCCCGAATTTCCTATCCAGACGCATAAAAAAAAGGAAAAAAATTGAAAATTTAATAATAATTAATACTAATAAATATCAAAAATCAAAAAACAAACTCCGAGAAAGCGGCGAAATTGACAGCTCGGAGGTGAAAATGAACTCCAAGAAAACCGAATTCCACGAGAATTTGAGAATTACGAAACGAATTCGGAGGGAAAAAACAAATCGAAATGGTTTTTCTACGGCCCTTTTTTTCTTTTTTTTCTGGGATAATAATTATTTTATTGTAAGTAATAATTTTGGGGAAGCAGTGAAAGGAAGAGAGGGAAGAGTGGAAGTGAAGTGTGAATTTTGTCAACATTCGTGAGTGGGAAAGCAGGGTGAAGAAAGAAGGTTATTTTACAAATTTACCCTTGTCCTTTTAAATTGTTACATGTGTGTCCCTTTACGTTTTTTGCTCGAACATGTATCGGGTTTGGATCAGTCAAACGGATCGGCATTGGGCCCACCGACAATGATATTTCTTATATGGAATATATATATATTGCTAATGTATATATATTGCTAATATATATATATATATATTCCTCCACCCATTAATTTTGATGGTTTTGCTTATTTATTCGGAAATCATGAAAGATTTGTCATCCATTATTGACCTTTTTTTTTTTTGTTGCTTGTTAATCATTCGTGAGAGATCTCATTTTTCATTATCAATTATCAAAATATATCTTTCTTTTTTTATTTTTTTATTTTGTCTTCTTTAGTTTTTTTGAGAATTTAGTTTCCATTGGATTAAGCAAGTAGACAATTTTTGGACGGTATATTATTAATATTTTAAGTAGACAATGTTAATATTAATATTTTAAGTTGTAACATTAATAAACTAGTTTTTATACGGAGGAAAACTAAGAATATGCTAATATGTAAATTTAAGGTGTTTAGGGTGATAATCTAAACCTAAATAATTCAATTCATTTTTTTAAGTCAACAAAAATTTTAGAGAGTGTTTAGATAACATATTATGTTTGCATTATATTTGAATTTGATACATTACAATATACATTAAGATGAAAAGTATTTGTATTACATTCAAATATAATATTTGTTTGGATGAAAAGTATTTAAAATGTATTGTATGTAATGTGATTGATAAAAGGAAGAGAGAAAAAGAGTATATGATGTGATTCGTACAAATAATAGAAAAAGTAAAATGGTAAATATGGATTGTATTATATTGCAAATATAATGCAAACATAATATGTTTATTATATGTAAAGTATTTGAAGTGTATTGTATGTAATGTGATTGATAAAAGAAAGAGAAAAAAAGAGTATATAATGTGATTCATAAAAATAATAAAAAAATAAAATGATAAATAGTGATTGTATTATATTTAAATTGTGGTGTGATTGATATTTAATATAAAGTTTTGTATTTAGATGAGAATTTTATTGTGCTTAAATGTAAAATAGGTGTCAAACACATTCTCAATTAATTTTTAAAAATTCAAATAGCTCAAATTCAAAAAATTTAACTCAAACCCAACTGTTCTAAAATTGGGGGATTTAATCTCTAATATGTACATCTTCTTAAAGTGAAATTAAATTATTACTTAGGGGGCGTTTGGTAAACGCATTACATTTTGATTGTATTTGAATGAAATTTATTTTTTAAATGTTGTATTTGGTTGAAAAGTATTTGTTTTGTATTTGAATGAAATGTGTGTTTGGATGAAAAGTATTTTAGAGTTGAAAAGTTGATGTGATTGGTAAAAGTAGAGATAAATAGTAAAGTTAAAAAGTTGATGTGATTGTTTTAAAAATGTTTTGAATAGTAATTGTTTTCGTAGCACTGTTGTAAAATTTGTGTTTGGTGTAAAATTGTATTGTATTTAAGTGAAGTTAAAATGAAATTTTTTGCCAAATGTCCCCTTATACTCCAACCACTCTATAAGTGCAATGAAGTATTAAGTAAACATATACATCACTTGCATTGTCACTTTTTTATTATTATTATTACTCTCTTATTTCTTTTCTTGCCATCCAACAAAGCATAACAAGTGGCCATTATTTAACTTTTAATTACAAAATTGCCAAATTATGTTTTATTTCTTTCTTCGCACTATTTTTTACCTAGACACACAAGCTTTATTTTTTTGGGATAAATTTTTGCAACCATATATCATCAGTCTTATATTGCTTAACGTTTTATACATAACTTTTATATATATATGTACATATATCATGATATTATATTAATTTTTATTACTCTTATTCAAATGTATAAGTTGGGTGTGTCTTAGTTATTAAAAAAATTTTGATTGTTACTCTTATTCAATCGTTTTTTTTTTTTTTTTTGCTTGTCATTTTTATTCATGTTTATATTTTCTTGAAAAGTGACCGTTTTCAACTTTATAAGTAGTTCTTCTTTGTATGTTCTTTTCTTTTTTAAGCTCCAAAATGAATATATGGGGAACTAGAGGTGCACAGCGTCGTCTAAATAGTTATAGCAGGGAGGAAAAAAAAGTGTCCAACGATATTTAAAGAAAAGATGAAGAGAGATGAGAAAAACAAAAACAAAAATCAAGAAAGGAAAAAAAGTCAAAAAGGTTACAAACTACTGCTGCAGGTAAAATTTGAAGAAAAAGACTATTATCACAAATAAAAGATTCATCTCACCTTATATTATAAGACCTAATAGATAATGTTTAATATCATTAATATCTTTTAATAATGCTTCAGTTTAAAGGATGACATAATGACAAGAGTGTAATAAAAGTTAAAATAATATAGATGATTATGCCACTCTTTTTGGGAGAAGTGAGATTACACGTGACAAAAAAAGAAGTAAGAGAATGACAAAATAAATGACCCTAGCGTTTATTTGTGTTACACTTTATTAATTACAATCTCTATTTTAAAGCATACCGACCATTATCTCATATTAAAAATATAATACTCTTTTTTTATTATCTTGTAGATTTTACATGTTAATTAAAAAAAATATTATTATTTTATGTTATGCTAAATCCAATTATTAAATGTCATTAGTAGGGTTTCTCGAGAAAAAAAAAAGGTCATTAAAAAAAATTACAATAGTTCTAGATTCTTTTTTTATTTTTTATTTTATATTTAAATAAAAGTTCATAGAAGCATTAATGGATGGATCTGGTAACATTTTATGGTATTAGGTCTCCTTGTAATGTACATTTCTTTTAATCCAAAAGGAAGAGAAATTATTATAAAAAGAAAACAGCATATTAAATCTGAAAATGATACTTGAAGGTTTTGGTGAAAAGTTGATTTTCTGTTAGGTGCTTGTCAAAGATTAGTTGAACCATAAATCCTTTTGAAAAAGTAACAATAAATGTTCGAGGAATAGCCATAAGCTACCATGCTTACCTTTAAAAACAATGTGTTGACCTGGAGTTTCTCAATTTATTGCTCAAAAGAAAATGTATTTAAGGTTATTCATTTCACAAATATTCTAAGAAATTCAATACTTGAGTAACTTCTTAATCTAACATTTTAATGGAAGATTGCATAATTTGCATTCAACCAAAAAAAAAAACCAACATTTTCATTATTTTCTTCGGGAATATCAAAAAAAAAAAAAAGGAAGACATAATAAGTTAGAAAGAATAATTGAAGTTTGCAAGATTAAAAAAAAAAAAGAAAGAAAGATAGAGAAAATAATTCTAAAATAAATAGATACATCAAGTAATAAATCTTTATAATTTGAAAGCCAAATCTACAATTGTACATTTCACTAATTTTACATTACGTTTCATAGTTTAATTATTACATCTGTTTTCTTTAGTGTTATAATCTCTTTTCTAATTTAATATTAGTTATTCGTTAAATTTTATAAAAATATATCTTATATTCACATATAGAATTACATTCCACAAAAATTATCGTAGAATTATAGTCAAATCCTAATTTCAATAATATATTACATGTGCCAAAAGCAAATAAAATATTAATGAGTAATTGCACATAAATATTCTAATGATAATTTTCTATCATAAAATATAATAATCCAAAAAATATATATTTTCAACATTGTGTCATATGAAAATTCCTCTTAAACAGAAAATATTATGGTCTAAGTTTAAAAATCGATAAGGACAAAGTTGCAAAATGATTGCTTACTACTTTTGAATCTGCTATTTAATTCGTCACAAACATGGGATTTTTAAAAACGTGTTTTTAACATAATAAATATTGTGCTATTTCTTACTTGAAAAACCTGATTCAATCAAATTCAATTATTCAATTTCACAACTTGGGTTTTTCTAATATTGTCATTGATCTTCTGTTTTAAAGTATTTGTTTTGTGGCAAAGGTCTTGCTTGTAATACAAGGCTTCCAAGTTTTATATTTATCTTACTAATCCCACTATTAGTTTAATCCACACACATAAAACATTTCTCTTATAGCAATCAACATTCTCAGCTTATTAAACAACTGTTAGTCTGAAATCTTTACTATAATTGCTTCAACCATTTGAAAACCATAGTCAAATTTGTCAAACAAAAAGATCTAAAATAGGCATAAAAATAAAGGGGCAAAACCCAATACAAACCACTTTCTATTTTTTTATTTTTTGGGTGTATGGAGGGAGTTTTAGATATATATTTTTAAAGATATTAATTTTGAAAATCAAATATGATTTTGATAATTATGTTTGAGATAAATATTTAAAAAAATTGTTATAAAAATAAATAAATAAAAATTTTAAAATATGTGATAAAAAATTAAAATTTGAGAATATGTGTATATTCTATTAAAGATTCAAAAAAATATAAAAAACAAATATATTTTATTTTCAAGACAACTAAATTATACCTATAAATCTATGACCCAAACACCACTTTTTTTTTTTTTTTTTGGGATAGATAAGTCCTCCCCAAGCCACTTATGCTGGGGAAACAATGATTTGGGACAGGCATAACTTTACCCTTGCTTAGAAGTTAGCCAGCTAAGCTCACGTCAGAAATATTGGAATACCAGCAAATAGACATCAACACCTGTCAACCTCACATTCATTATAATATTATTATAATTATAATTATTTAAAAAGTTTGATTTTGTAATTTTTTTTAATTTTGTAAGTTTTGATTTTGTAAATTTTATGTTATAATGTTTAACCTGAAATTACATATATTTAGAAATTATTTAAGAGAATTTTATAAAATCTGAAGAAAAAATCTGATTATCCTAAAATTTTGTATCAAAATTTAATTTACTTAAAAAAAAGTTTGTATCTAAATATCTCTCAAAAAAATTTGTATCTAAATATAGAATAATCTGATAATTTATTATCTTATCTTAGATTTTTTTTAGTAATAAAAATCTTATCTAAAATTTGTACCTAAATATAGAATTCTCATTTTAATTAATTTATTAAATTTTTTTAAAATTCCGGCCATTTTCCCAAAAAAAAACTTTTATTTATTTGTTTATTTTTTTGTCATTAGTTTCTAAAAAGATATGTTTTGACACGTCCAAAACCTCTGACTAGTCTTTTCAGGAAAAAAAAAAAAAAAACCTCTGACAAATCCAAAGCTAATTTGCTGGATTTTTGGACAGATCCGAAAATTCTACAAGACCGACCCATTTCATCAAAAACAGTGTTTTGATCTACGTGAACGGCTCGTGAATGTACCAGATTCCAACACAGGAGTGAGAGTGAGCAGAGAGAGAGAGAGAGAGAGGAGAGAGAAAGAGCTTGTTTCTAACGGACACGGTAAGGAATCTTGGAGCTTTCACTTGCCCTTTGTCTGAAGGAAGTGCTCCAGCGATTGAACTTTATTGTCGGATTTAATGTTGGATTTCTCGTTTTTGAGGTTAGTTTTGATCTGGGTTAACGTTGCTTTTCTCAAACTATTACTGGGTTGATGCAAAGTTTAAGTCTTTTTTTGTTGTGTATTGTTCATAAACAATGTATTTATCCTTTGAAATTTTAGTCATTTGAATTAGTCGATGATTAGTTGGAGGAGTCATGGATTTATCTGATACTTTTTGATATTATCCTTATGTTGAACATGTTGTGTATTAGTGGGACAGTTAGTCAAAAATTTAATTGAATAAAATATGAGAAAAGTGTGATATGAATTACTTAGACATTCTTTATGATTAGGAGGTCTACATAGACATTCCTCTATATGTGAACTGAGGAGAGATGCATTAGGATTGAGCTCCTATTTGGTGATTTAAATCTCCTTTGTTTTGGGGAATTGGAATTCTGGTTGTTGATCTTTTTATTGAATTCTTTTAAAAAAGGCCTCTTCTTGTCCTCCTATACACGTTACTCGTTCCATGTTATGTTTGAATTTGAGATCTTGATTTGTAACTTTCGACTCGATTGTTTGTCGGATCATGTAAATGCTAATGTTGCTGATGTCGAATCACGTACGTATGTATGTATTTTGGGGAGAATGACTACTTTGTTTGATTGTGTTGGAGAAGCTTAATCCAGTTTATGAACCTGAAAAAGTGGGAGGAGAAGATTCAATTCTTATTCTGAATGTTATCGTCTTATGCAGCAGCCAAATTAGTTGAGTTGATGCTGGGACTGCTTTAGTAGATCAGCCAATGGAATTCCGCCTCACCGTAGTCCTCTTTCTGACTTCTCTGACTTCTATTTTCGCTCAACTGCAAGTGCAAGATACAGCGGTTGCTACTATCGTAGTTGATGGAACTAAATTTGTTGCAGACGTGGATAAAAACTTCATTTGTGCCACCTTGGATTGGTGGCCCCATGATAAATGTAACTACAACCAATGTCCGTGGGGGTATACTTCTGTGATGAATTTGGTACGAACTCGGAAATCTTGTTTCCAGTAACTTTTTTTTTTTTTTTTCCCCTTTCTTTTGAAACATTACATGTTGTTTACCTACTCCTGTTTGCTTCTTTTTTTTTTTCCCCAGAATTTGTCCCATCCTTTTCTTGCCAAGGCGATCCAAGGTTTGTTGGTTTATGTTGGTAGACGTGCATTGTTTGTAAAACACTGAATACGTTGCTGAATGAATGAAACTAACTTCCGTTTGGTGAGAGGGAAGGAAAAGAAAAAACGGAAAACATCCAAGGGAGAGAAAATATGAATGAGAGAGAGGAGGTTGTTTTACCTTTAGCTTCTTCAGTATGATAGGAAGGAAAGAAAAGGAGCGATCAAATGAATGACTACTTAACAATAAACTTATTTATTTTTTTCCATAAAAAAAAAAAACTAATATTATTAGTTTGAAAAGGATAGAAAAATAATTTGTCTTATTATCAGAGTTGTACACATTCTCTTCAAAAATCTCTCTGCTTTTGGATGGGTAAAAATTTGTGACCGGAACCATGGATCCTTTCATCTCTCCATTTTAAGTTGTGTCTGGGAAAAGTGAAGGAAAGGATTATAAGGATTGTAGTTGTGTTATAGTCATGGTATTTTTATTTCGACTACCTTTTTCTAAGACTGGTTACTTGACAGCTTTCAAACCTTTGAGGATCAGAATTGGTGGTTCTTTGCAAGACCGAGTATTGTACGATGTAGCGGGTTTAAAACTTCCTTGCCACCCCTTTCAAAAACGGAAAGATGGCTTATTT
This sequence comes from Antiaris toxicaria, assembly GCA_035233585.1. NCBI lineage: Eukaryota > Viridiplantae > Streptophyta > Magnoliopsida > Rosales > Moraceae > Antiaris > Antiaris toxicaria. Next base: position 10,714,073 of record CP141155.1, read on the forward strand.
GGATTTTCAAGAGGATGTTTGCGTATGAAAAGGTGGGATGAGCTGAACCTTTTCTTCCGTAAGACAGGGTAAGATCTTGACTACTGAACACTTGCTTGTCAGACTTTTTTCCTTACAAATAGCTGTTCATGTTTTCTTTTCTGTATGATTATTCTTCTCTTATGTTTTCAGGGCCGTCGTAACATTTGGCTTGAATGCGCTTTACGGGAGGCATATTATCTATAAGAGTTCTTGGGGAGGAGATTGGGACTCTAGTAATGCTTATGAGTTTATAAAGTACACTATTTCAAAGGGATACCAGATAGATTCGTGGGAGTTTGGTATGGAGCAGTGGAAAAAAATAAAAATAAAAATCTGTTTGTTTTGTGCCTCCATTATCATCATTATCATTATCATTATTATTATTATTTGCTTCACCACTATTGATGCGTGTGCCAATTTAGGTAATGAACTTTGTGGAACTGGTGTCGGAGCAAAAGTTAGTGCCGAACAATATGGAAAAGACTTGATCAAACTTAGAAAGATAATCGATGAGCTATACAAGAAGTCCAGCATCAAACCTACGCTCGTTGCACCAGGAGGATTCTATGAACGGAAGTGGTTCACCAAGCTCCTACAGGTTACAGGTTCAGGCGTAATCAACATCATTACTCATCACCTGTACAATCTCGGTGCAGGTAGGTTACGTTAGTACCAAAGCGTTATACTGTAATATGTTCTTAATGTGTTATTGTCATTCCAATAAGTATACGTAAACTTTTATTCTCTTTGTTGTTTTTTTTTCCCTTGGTGGGGCTGAGTTCTGCTTTCAATAATTGGTGAAAAAAGTTTTTGATCTTGTCATATCGAGTAGTGATCATTCTTGCTTATCAAAAAAATAAAAATCACTAATAGAAGAACCTCTGACCAAACCGTCTTTAAAATATCGATCTGATGAACCAATCCCATCAGTTTGATCTGTTTTGAGTATAAAGGGATTAAACATGGCCCCATATTATTGATCTTAGAACTTGGCGACTGAATACGTAAAGCAGTTAAACGATAACGGAGAAATCTCTAGTAAGCTACAAAAATAGATATCACTATTATTATTTCTACCCTTTTTTCCCCTCTTTTACAACACCGGTCCTGTTGTCAGGCGATGATCCTAAGCTTATGAATAAAATACTGAGTCCCCATTACTTGAACAAGACAGCAGCAACGTTCATTGATCTTGACCAGACCAGGAAACAATATGGTCCTTGGGCTACTGCATGGGTTGGAGAGTCTGGAGGGGCCTACAACAGCGGTGGTCGTGATGTGTCCGACACATTTGTTGACGGCTTTTGGTAATCTTTGTTGCCCTATTTCTCTCATCATTTTGTGTTTTCATTGTGTGGAAGTTCTTTTTTCAGTCTTATTCTATGAACTGACCATAACCGTCCCCAACAAACTTGCTTGTGAACACAAGGTACTTAGATCAACTTGGAATGGCAGCGCAGTATAACTCCAAAGTGTACTGCAGACAGTCCCTAATTGGTGGGAATTACGGTCTTCTTGACAGGAACACATTTGTTCCCAACCCCGATTACTACAGGTTAGAGCATGGGTTCAGAATTATCAAATTGTTCCTTATTTAACTTTCTAATGATGTTATCTGATACAAAATATCTGGTTTTGTTTTTGGTCTTTGGTTCTGAAAAGTGCACTTCTATGGCATCGACTTATGGGAGAAGGCGTTCTTGCTGTTAAGACCAACGCTTCGCCATTTCTACGTACTTATGCTCATTGTTCCAAAGGAAAAGTAAGGCTTATTTCATGATGATTTTGTTTTCTTTAAATCCAGGCATACAAAAGAAAGTCTATTGTCAAAACAGATCAACTCAATTTGTTCAAAAAAGTTTCTTGATTTTCTCATTTAAACATCCCAATGTGTTGACTTAACTTGTTTCGGTTTTTTCTTCACGAAAAGTATTTTTAGTAATCTGATTACAAGCTAACCAGGTTTACCTCCACCATGTTTTAAAAGTTAACGACAATTTTCATTGTCTTGTTCTTACAGACGGGTGTAACACTGCTTCTGATCAACTTTAGCAACCAGAGTGAATTCTTTTTCAATGTTAAGAACAGTTTGGGCAGTTTCCATGCACTAAGTAATACCATCCATAGGCAAAGTTCCATCGTCCGTGGTGTCAAGCAAGCGGTTTCCTGGGTTGGGAGAAAAACGTCTGACGGACCATTATACAGAGAAGAATACCATTTGACTCCGGCAAATGGACGCTTGAGGAGCAAAACAATGCTTCTGAACGGCACTCCACTGGAGCTCACAAAGGATGGAGACATCCCGAAATTGGAACCCGCTTTTACTGATGAAAACTCTGTGGTCTCTATCACTCCTAGGACCATCAAATTTGTTGTGTTGCCCAGCTTTGATGCCCCGGCTTGTTCGTGATCCGCTGCTAGCGTCGTTCAATCTCGGTTCTTGATGTATACTGTGTACTTGTGTTATGGCATTCTTCTAAGCTTATTATGGCAATTGTAAGTTATCTGAGCAATGCAATTAAAAAAAAAAAAAAGGCACTCTGCATTCTCAAAAAAGTGAAATGAGAGCAATTAGTATTCTTAATCAATTGTATATCAGGAAATAAGACAGATTACCATCGTTGTTTTTACTCTTGTATGATGAATGTCTCTTGAGTTCCGTGTCTAAGACCTGTTTAGCAGAATTTTTAAATTTAGCTTTATTATTATTTATGTTTTTTGTTTGAAAATATCTATTAAAAGTGTTTGGATGATTGCGGAGAAGAAATTTTGTATTTTAATGGTGTATTTTATGGAATACTCAAAAACGAATGAAAAGGATTAAGTTGAATTAAATTTGGCACCGGAAGGTGGCATCCAAGCATATCAAACATGTTATTGTTATTCCCTCTACGACAAAAAATATTAAAAAGGCTAACGTGATGAGTATGTGAAGGGTAAATTGGTAAGTGACGTTAAGATCAATTGAGTAACGTGATTTGGAAATTAATATAAATAAATTCATAGCAGTCAACTTTCCTTAATATAATTATGTGCTAATTACTTGCAATTATTTAAGACTCCTTGTATTTTATGTATTAAAATATATATATTTCAATAGCAATTGTAAACGTTGCTTTAGGAAAAAAGGAATACTCATCTTTCTTTTAACCTTTTAATACAAACAAAAAAATAAAAAATAAAGAGAAGGAGAAAGAGAGACCATATTCTTCCACAAGCAAAGATCATGAAACTTATGATAAAGAGAAAACTCCTTTTTAAATTTAGCAAAGATCATGAAATTTACGGGGTGTTTGATAAACGTATAGTGTTCATATTGTGTTTAAACGTAATATATTAAATATATTTTGTATTTAGATGAAAAATATTTACTTTGCATTTTAATGTAACGTGTATTTGGATAAAAAGTATTTGAATTATATTTTAGAATTGAAAAGTTGATATGATAAAAGTAAATAGAAAAAATGAGATAAAAAGAGAATATAATATGAATAAAAAAACTTATTTTTAAAATATTCTGAAATAATAAATGTGTTTGAGGTGTTATAGAAAAATATTGTATTTAAACGCAAAACTTTTACGTTTGAATAAAAAGTATATTGCGTTTAAACGTAATATGAATGTAATACTGGGAAATGAAAGATTAAAGAGTAATTTCTCCTATTGTAATTTTGTTAACAGTAATTTCTCTTTCCTTTTTCCTCTAATACCATTAGAGAGAGAGAGAGAGAACCCTTTTTTAAGAAATCTAATGGATCGTTTGGTAAACACATTGTGTTTTAATTGTGTTTGAATGTAATTGTTTTTTGAGTGTTGTATTTAATTGAAAAATATTTGTTTTATATTTAAATGAAATATGTGTTTGGATGAAAAGTATTTGAATTATATTTTAGAGTTGAAAAGTTGATGTGATTAATAAAAGTAGAAATAAAAAGTTAGAGTTGAAAAATTAATGAGATTATTTTAAAAAATAAATGAATAGTAATTATTTTTGTAATATTGTTGTAAAGAATTATATTTAAATGTAAAACTTCATAATTGATGTAAAATTATATTGTATTTAAATATAATGAAAATATAAAATTTTTTATGAAATGAGGCATAAAAATAAAAAAAAAATAAAAACCTCTTTCAACAACTTCTCCACCCCCACCTCAAACCTCACACGTTTATCAGAAAACCATGTCGTTTCCTTGCAACATTATGTCCCAGCAAAGTGTATAAAATTCTTTCCAAAACCTCTTTCAACAACTTCTTCACCCCCCACTCTCTCCCCTCTCTTTCTCTCTCTAGTAATGGCGTCGGCCAGCGCACCAACTAGGCCGGAGGTCCTCTCTCTCCTCCGGTCGCTCCTCCGGACGGCGCGGGCGTTCAGCGACTACAACATCCGCGAGTACACCAAGCGCCGCACCCTCGACGGCTTCCGCCGGAACCGGAGCCTCTCCGACCCCGCCGCCGTATCCGCCGCCTTCTCCGACGGAAAGTCGCAGCTCGAGGTCGCCCGCCGGCAGGCCATTGTCTACCACCTCTACTCCCCCAAGATCAAGAGCGTCATGGACGTCAAGCCCCACGCCTGAGCTCCTGCTATTCCGGAACTAGAGAACCTAGGGTTTGTAGCTCTTGATTTTAATACTTTTTGTTATTGAAATTGAATCTATCTGCAACAGAAATGGATAATTGGGGATTTGGGGGGCATACTATTAGGGTTTTTGTTTCTTTTTGGGAATTTTGCTTATAACGAATGAATGTTGGGATATTTAATGAGATATAAATAATTTTGCTTTCTATATATCCATTATTCTTTTTTTTTTTTTTTCAATCATCAATGGTGATTCTGATTTTCTTAACGGAAGATTTTCTTTGAATAGGATTTGAAGATTATAATTCAGAGTGAAACCCAGATATGGAATTATCTACAAAAACTGGGACAAATTTTACTGTAAATATGAAAGACTGGTAATTATTAAGCAAGTGGTCAGGGAAATTCTGTAACAGGGAAAGATAACATATATTTATAAATGTAGTTTTATTTTATTGGAATTTATTTTGAACTCGGAAATCTTTTGACTTTAGAAGATCGATAGTTTTGGATGAGTTTTTTCTATTAACTTGTATATTGTAATCCTTATTCATCAATGGAAAATGGCAAGTCATTGTTTTCCAAAACATAGTATAGCATGAAAGGTTTTTAACTAGTTTTTGAATCCAAGTTTTTAAAAATTAGTTTAAAAACTTAATTAAAAAGATTATTTTTCTTAAAATAGTTAATCAATTCTTTTAAATGATCAATCAGTAATTGATTAAATAACGATCATTCACTAATTGATCATAATATAAATTATCGATTTTTTTAGTTAATCACTTATTGAATGTAGATGTTAAAAATCTATGATCAAATAAAATTCAATTAAATTAGTAAATTGGATGGATTAAATTGGTTGGGTCCTTGATTGTTGTAATTAAGAACAAGTAAATCATAAGAATTTTAAATTAGTAAGTAAATTGCACCAAAATAAAGGAGATTAGAGGTAAGAGAGGTTTGTCGAAACGTGTTATGTTTTTTAGGAGTTCTTCGTTTGATTTTGAAAGAGATACTTTTTTCATAATTTTGGCAAAATAATAGTATCTATTTAGATCTTTTTCGTTTGAGAGAGCTTTATTTATAAAGGAAGTGGGCCATACATTCACTATTCATGCCATTGAGATTGTGGGCTCTACGTGGTCACAATCAAAGATAAAGGCTGAATTCTTAGGAATGTGAATCCTCGGATCTGCCTTTCAAATCCACGGGATATCAAAAATCGATATGTGGTATGGAAATTGTATAGAGCTAGAGCTGAGTACTTTCTTGACAAAACGATTGTCAAATAATGATTAGAGGCAACATATATGTTCGTCATTATGATCATAATCGAAGAAGCAACAATGGACACTCAAGCACTCAATTACCGAAGAGATAGATCGATGAACACTACTTATAGGTATCTAATGCTTGACACTCAATCTCCATAAAGACGATCCAACAATTCATCAACTTCTCAAATTACCCAACGTTCAATGGCAAACATGCCACATGTGTAATCTCAGGATGAACAAAGTTTAACCCCAATAGATAGCCCCCAACTCTATCAAGTACTTGTACTTGGTAGAGTGTCAATTTTATCTTGACCACCAATTATTGCATTAGATGCTTTCCTAGTATCTGAAATGGGCAACAATAAATGAGGATTAGCTTTTCACGTGGTAGACTTTCATTCACTCACTTGAAACGATGATTACTTCTAGACTTTGAAATTCAAATTTTGAAATTTCGATTAGATGCGTTATAATTACTTTTAACGGGAAATTCAAAGGTCGCGAATCCTGGACCCTTGATCAAATTACGCTCCTGAGCAGACAGATTGCTTCTTATAACCCCTGGAACCCCATTTCCTATTTCATCGCTTTCATGCACGGAGAATATAGAGACCTTTCAAGTTCCATTAGAGTTTTCAAGCAAGAACTCTTTTTCTTTTTGCTTTTCATGTGATATTTCTCCAAAAATCTTCCTCCTCTTGCACCTTCGGATTGTTTAGTATGGATTTTGTGCACTTTCAACAAAATTTTTGGTGATTCTGGGTTAAGTTTAGTATCATTCAGTTCTGTTCACGTGTGTATGAATTCCTAGTTTTGAATACTTGAAGAATTCGTTAAATTCAAAAGAGAATCTTTTAGATTCAAAAAGGATTTAGACTTTGATCTATTTAGGGTTCGAAACGAATTGAACAGGGTAAAGCCCCAATAGGAGAAGAGTTCCAGGATGCTAGGTTCCCGTATGTCAAGCTCCTAGAGTCTGATGACGAAGAACTAGATGATCAAGAGACAAGGGAGATACTCGAATACTCAAGATGAGTACATGAGTGAGACGAGAGCCAAAGTGGCTTCAGATCTAGTTCTGGTCCTATTGGAGAAGATTGATCAATACAAGTAGATGGAGTAGGAATACTTAGCATCCCTCAAATCGCTCATTTATCGAGACCTCCTTGGTGGCTGAGTAATGAATGCTTCTTAACGACCAAGAACCCTCAGTTAGTTCTGACAGAGGATGCCTTGATGTAGATAAAAAGAAAGTTCAGTATTCTGAGTGAAGTCCAGCTTCGATTACCCTTTCCAAATGAGCAAGTGGACATAGTCTCCAAGGGATGGATCTGCATATACTAGATCTATTATGAATGTGGCATGCGATTGTCAATTCACCCGCTCATTGTCCAATGTATATCCTACTATCATTTGGCGATCCCTCAACTGATGCCAAATGGTATGCGAGTCTTCTTATGCCTTATCATTGTAGCAGAAGAGGCAGGCATCGAACTAACAATTGAGGACTTTCTCAACTTTTAGTACATGAAGCTTAACCGATTCGATCATAGTCGATATGCAATGGTGCAGCGATCAAATAAGCATATTATATGTGAAATAAAAATGTCGATCGGAACTAGCAAGGCCATTAAATCTTCATGCTAATAAATACGAAGTCTGTTGGTCTGTTGGCAGATTTGTTGTACCCCCTTTAGGGTAGACTCCGTAAGTAGGGGGAAAAATCAAATTGCTAAATGCACTTTTTAATTCTTCCAAGTCTTATTCCTTATCAAGTTTATTTTGTTCTTTCGAACATACAAGGATCACAAGAAAGCTTCTCCGCTTGAATTGAACTTCTCAGCAAAGCTTTGAAAGCGATACCCAAACGGGAGTTGGATGACTTCACAGTCAAACGCTTTCGCAGATCAAGCCTTTGGAAAGACTTTACCAATATCCCTACAGGTATTGTAAAAAGATTACCAAATTAGGTCGATTGGACTTTTGTGATCAGGGTAGCGTTGCATCAGCAATTCGACACCCTGTTGTTCATCAATCCCTTATCAAACAAAAGGGTCTTGGTCGTAAATCAAGTTTTGGACACAAGGAAGATCAACCTTTCTTTCACAAAGGACATTATAGTAAAAGAACGTGTGGAAAAGGCCACATCCAAAGTAGCTATTGAAGCGGCAAAAGCTGTAGTTTCATAGTCAACAACCACAGCCCCCTTTCTCGTAATCGAATCGAGCCCTGAGCCCGTAGAGTAAGGGCTAGTTTTTGAGCAGCCCAAGGCAAAAAAACAATCGAAGAGGAAAAGGGTAGATGGTGGCCTTGTAAGAAGTAAGAAAACAGCTCTATCATAAGAAATTGGGGCTCAACAAGCTGACCGAACGACAGAATTGGCTTTCGAAAGCGAACAACCTTTGGTTAGCTTGTTGGAAAAGGTGAGTATTTTTAATGACAAAGCTTTGGCTGCCAAGCTCTTGTAGGAGCTTATTCCAAAAGGTGATTGATCGGCGATAAAACAAAGTTTGTTGAGGGACCATTTCAAAGAATGGGCTTAGGAAGAGCTCAAGGTATACATTGAATTGCTAACTAATTCATGCTCCCATTTTATTTCAACCTTGTCCTGACATAATGTGAACTTTGCAGAGTTGTTAGAGGTGGCTTAATTTTTACAAGTTGGATGACAAAAGGCAAAATGTATCTAAGAAGTTGGAGTCTCAAAAGCAGATAAATGTCCAGCTCATCAGTTTACTTAATAAGGCTAACGACAACATAAAGCTTAAGCTCAAGAAGATGAAGAATGAGCTTAAAGGAAACACTCAGACTTCCAAGAAGTGGATTGACGAATTTGAGTCATCCAATGATGACTTAACAGAGCAAACGCTGATTTGAAAAAGTTGATTGTTGAGAAAAACACTGAGATTGAAGAGCTAATTGCTCGTTTCATCAATTAACATGAGGAGTCAATGCTTAGGGCTGGTACGATCTACTCAAGGAATACAAAGACGGTCCCCACACTTAATGGGATGTAGATGAGGAAATTAAGGCATACGAAGGGCTCATGGAAGATACCACTATGGCGAATATCAAGGTGCCACATGTGAACGATCAAGCTCAAGAAAGCCAACCTTCACGCAATCAGCCAACAATTAAGGCTAGTGAAGAAGCCCTCGAATCGAACCATCAGCGAACTAGTGTATAAATTTTATTTTATTATGACATTTTATGCTAGCTTGCATGCCATTTGCACACTTAACTTATAGAAGTTGTAATTCATGTCAAATCCATTTTTGCCTGAGCTAAGAACGAATGACTTTTCGCTAAATAATGATTACTAACCAATTTGCGAAGTATGGTTCACAAACTACTTTGTCGATAGCTTAGTAACGCAGTCGATAACTAGTTATAATAAAATGAAACAAATGTAAGCATTCACGGATCGCATTTGTTTACAGGTCAGTTGCTTGAAATGAACATAGTAAAGCAAATGGTATTTGATTCCTATCGTTGCTAATAAATTTACAGAGTATTGATAAAAGTGCCATCAATCACCACTTTGTTTTAACTCAGGAAGACATTGAATGTACAACAAATGGTGGCATTATCCCACATTTCAATTTGCAATGTAAAGTTTGCAAACTTACTTCATCGGTAGCCTAGTAAAGTGTCAATAGGCTGACAAAAACTTGCCATAAAAAGTAAGCTAACACTGTAAAGTGATAGCGTAATAGCAATGTATTTGCAATCCTCGATTCTCAAGTAAACAACAATTGCATAATTACGAACACATTCCAAATACTGCTCAAGCAAAATAGTTTTTTTTTTTTTTTTTTAATTTTGAAAGGACTGGACTTGTTCATAGTTTAACGAGCTACCTAAGTACCTATGTATAGGGATAAGCCTGAAAGCAGTTTGATTGTTACATTGTATTGGCGTCAACCTAGTAGCTCGTGAAAATGAACATCATGTGTTAAGGATCGACCCATAGAAAAACACAAAGTTCATGAATCAATGAATTACTTGATACCAAAAGGTGAAGAGTACATTGAATTACACATAGTACTTTTTAAGGTGATGTGCGTTCTAACTGCAAATGACTTCAAATCCATTGAGCGTCTCAAGCCTGTAAACTCCAAGACGAATGACCTTCAAAACTCGATAGGGACCTTCTTAATTGAATTACATGTAGTACTTTCTAAGGTGACGCACATTCCAACTGTGAATGACTTCAACTTCAACGAGCTTCTCAAGCCTATAAATTCCTGGACAAATGACCTTCAAAACTCGATAAGGACCTTCCCAATTTGCTCCTAATTTACCAACGTTCAACTTTGCAGTGTTCTGAAATACTCGTCAAAAGATAAGATCTCCTCTGTTGAATGTTCTTGCATGAACTTTGTTGTTGTAGTAACAAGCAGCTGACTATTGGTACATCGCTATTCGAGACAATGCTTTATTCCTTCACTCATCAAGTGCATCTAACTTACTTAGGAGCACATCTTGGTTTGTTTCTTCATTTTCAAAGGCATAATATCATCGAAGGCTAGGAAAACCAATTTCTGCTTAGATGACTGCTTCAGAATTGAACATAAGTGAAAATGGAGACTCACTAGTAACACGTCGAGGGGTGGTTTGGTAAGCCCAAACTACGTTTTGGAGCTCATCGGCTTATTTACCTTTATGAGCCTTAAGCTTTTTCTTCAAGTTCTGCAAAATTTTTTTATTTGTTGTTTCGACCTGGCCATTTCCCTACGGATATCGAGGAGTAGAAAAACTCAATTTGATCTTTTAGCAAGCACAGAAATCTTGAACTATCCAAAAATAAACTGTGAGTCATTATCAATCATGATCTCCTGAGGAATGTTGAACTTGCACATAATATTCTTCCATACAAAAGCTTCGATGTGCGTATCCTTAATATTGAAATATGCCTCAGCCTCAACCCAATCATCAAGTTCTTCAATGGCAATTGTCAAAGATGCTGGAAATCTACGGTCAAATAAAATTCAATTAAATTAGTAAATTAGATGGATTAAATCTGTTGGACCTTTGGTCATTGTAATTGAGAACATGTAAATCATATGAATATTTAAATTAGTAAGTAAAATGCACAAAAATAAAGGATACCAAAGGTTAGATAAGTTTGTTGGAATGTGCTATGTCCTTTAAGTGTGCTTTACTATATTGCGAAAAAGATATAATATCATAATATCCTTTCTTTTTTTATGATTTTGGTAGAATAACAGTATCTATTTAGATCCTCCTCGTTTGAGGGGGTTGTTTACGCTATTTATAAAAAGAGAGCAGTAGATAAAGGTTCTTCTAATCTCGAGACTTAGTAGGTCATGAGCTTACTACTCATGCCGTCGAGATCATAGGCTCTATATGGTCATAATCAAAGATAAAGGCCGAATTCTCAGAGATGTGAATCCTCGAAATTGCTTAGTAAATCTACTAGTTATCGAACATCGATATGTGATGTGGAAATTGTATGCAGCTAGAGTCGAGTACTTTCTTGACCAAACAATCATCAAATTATTGTTGGAGGCAACATATATGCTTGTCATTATGATCATAACCAAAGAAACAATAACAGACACTCGAGTACTCAATCACCAAAAATATAGATCGATGAACATTACTCGTAGGTTTCTAATGCTTGACATTTGATCTCCATGGAGATGATCCAACGATTCATTAACTTCTCAAATCACCCAATGTTTAATGGCAAACAAGCCTTGTGCGCAATTCCAGGATGAATGAAATTTGACCCAACATTGACCAAAAGTCAATCGTTGATTGATCAAATCAGAAAAAATAATAAATAACCATTTTGCTAAATTATAAAATAGCTTGACTATGTATTAGATTGCATAACAAAATGGGTCACCCAGCTTCCTAATCAATGGTCAGCACTTAAAAATATTGTCATCTCTGTGCCCTTGATGATTTCAATCTTTGTGTTCTCAACTATAGCAATCTGTGTGCCTTGCACCATTGATGATTGTTGTTCCCCGTGCCCCTGATGATTGACGTTGTTGTGCCCTCAACGATAGCAATTTATGTGTCTTGCACCCTCGAAAATTTTTGTTGCGCCCTTGATGATTGACATCCTTGTGCTCTCAATCATAGCGATTTGTGTGCCTTGTGCCCTCGACAATTGTCATCCCCGCACCCTTGATGATTGACGTCCTTGTGTTCTCAACGATTGTCGTCCTTGCATTGTACACCTATTGTTGCACTTGCACCCTGCAACCAATGGCAATTACCTATAGACCCCTGCACCACAAGTCCACAACATTCTCTCCCTGGTCTTCAAGACACTTCCAAATCCTCCACTCTTCCAAATCCTAATCTCTTTGAAGTCCTTTTAACTCAACACCCATAATGTTACCTTTTATTACGGTCTATTGGAATGCGAAGCTCTATCTTGGGAGGATATATTAAGAAAAGTCATTTTTATTTATTTGAAATTAGGAAGGAAATCTCTTGATTTTAAGGGATTTAATAGCCGTTAAAGAACTTAACATGTATTTGTATACCTCGTCCCTCAGGGAAAAAAAATAATTGAGTATTTATCCGCCTTGAAAATGAAATTATGTATTTGTCGACTGTTGTCTTCCTGATTGTGCGGTGATGTAAATCTTGATGTCGTTGTTTCTTTTGCCCCTCGTCATTTTGTTGCCATTTTGCCATTTACCGAAGTAGGATGGACTTTATGTCGTTTTTATTTTGTCGTTTTGGGGTTGTTTTTCTCGCTTATGTCGTTTTTACATTGTCCTTTTTTCCAATATTGTGGAATGTACTATGTATCTACACGTTGGTGTCGTTTCAATTGATGATTTCGCTTATCCCAGACTAAATTGAGTCTTTTTTTTTCATGTCGTTTATAAGCTTGTTTTTGCTATGACGCCGTTTTCTGCACACTTTCTTTTTTTTTTTTTTTTGGGCCTTTTCCTCTTATTAACGTTAATAAAAACAGCCGTTCTAATTGAAAACATCCAAATCATCCACGTCATTTTGATTCGAATGGAACTAAAATATTCTTTTAATTATCCAAGTTAAAACAAATGACACTACAACATTGCCCTTGCATACAATTCGGATTCAGCAATTTAAGTGGCTAGCAAGTGCCACAAGTTCAAAAAAGATCGATTGTAATTATCTGAAAGTTATTAAATAATTATTTGAAAGTTATAATTTAATAAATTCACTTACAAATCTATTGAATTCCTTCTCTTAAAACCTTGTAGTCGACTTCTCACATAAAACTGCATGTTTTTACTTATGTGTTTACCAAACACATGAGGCTGAAAAAATAGTTTTAATTAATCAAATAAAATACAAAGGTTTAATTTTTGTTATTTTAATTACAGGCTCTTTGACAAGCAAAAGAAGATTTGAATTAGTTCCGTATAGTAACTTTTTCCGGAGTTTAACCGAGGCTTGGTGGATTTTCAAATCCCAAAAGATAAGTGGAATATGGAAAAGGTAAACTCTCAAATCAATTACATAGAAGAAAAACTACTGTTTTAACAATGTACAGTATACAAATATCAAATCCAAGGGAGGGGGGGAAAAAAGGTATATCTGAATCCAGAGAATAAAGCAAAGAATTAGCAGGCAATATAGGAAAGTAAGTGTGACAACCATGCTCTTCACTTGCCAAGCAAACGGCGACCGCGCTCATTGGCCCCTCTAACACGGTAATTCAGCTCGTCAACATCATCATACATATGATCAATAGCCTTGCTATGCCTGCAACGTTCCGAAAGTAACCGTAATTAGACATATTTTAGAACTGGCTGATCCAAAACAACAAGAGTTTGTATGTCGATATCCCTGTATCATCATCATTGCAACTGACCTTTCGATTTCAGTTCCCATGTCAACAGCCATATCCTTCAACTCTCCCAAGAGATTACTTAAATCTGAAAGAGCATCATCCTGCTTTGCCTTTTCTACCTGGTTTAAGGCAATTAGGAATAGGGCTGTGAGGATCAGAAAATAAAAAAGCATACTCTACATATTCGGATGCTGAATTCTATAGACACAAGATTTGGTTGAGGAAAAACCAAAAGGCATTTCTACAAACTACAACAGATAAAAGGGGTTCATTCATCCAAAAACAAAAACAGATAAAGTGGTTCAACATGTAGAATAAAGGATCAGATATACGAACGTCAACTTTCTGATAAGCATCAGTTGGTTCAGGATGCAATGTTTGTGGCTTTGACCGTGGCTTGGGGGGAGGAGCCAACCCCAACTTCTCCCTTTGCTCTATGTGGGCGACTTTCCTTTGGACGTCATCTGTAAATCCAAATAATGCAAACGTATAATAAACAAGACAGCAAAAGAAAGTACAAGGCTGCAGAACTTGATTCATGCAATAACCTGTTTATCCCTTTTTTTTTTTTCCCTCCAAATCCTTTGGTTTTATTAGCAGTAGATTGTAAGGAGTTCGATACAGGAAAATAACAAATAGCTAACCTGCGACTATAACAGGGCCTGTTATTTGACGGGTTTTCTTAGGCTTCCAAGTCTTTGAGAAGATGCCACCAAGGCTTCCCAGAAGCTTTTCACCCTGAATAATGCAATCGTTATCATCAAATTTTGCATTATACTTGTTCCATCATCACACACATTAAGACTACATCAATAAAGTTGTGAACAAACTGTTGCCAGAGAAAAACAATGCAAAAAGAGGCACTCACAATCTTTCTCAATTAATTAATTGATTAATTATTTTTTTTTAAAATTCACTACAATGCAAGAGTCCTTTGTTTAGAAATGAGATTTGGGAATTATATACTCAAGTGAGATACCAGTCCAAACATTAGAAAGATAGAAAACGAGAAAATAAGAAGACAATGCACACAAAAACTCAAGATCAGAAACAAGAATCATGCTTTCTCAACAACTCCATTTAGGCATCTAACCATAACTTAGTAAGTTACCAACTCCAACCCACTGAAAGTAAATTGTACTCAATATCACAAAAGACTTTGATCAAAAGTAGTTGTTCTAACTTCTACAGAAGACGTTCAGTTATCCGGAGTTAGAGGCTATAAATCAGTGAACTGAACCAGTTATAGTAAAAATTATAGGCGGTGCACAAGTTTGGAGGTACGACATGATTGATGAAGAAACCAATATATTGTTTGCTTAATTTACGTTTCAGTGATTGGCATACAAAAATATCATTGTTTATCCTCTAATTACAGTCTGATTTCACAAATAGAAACTTACCCGACTAAGGTCATAATCAATGTCAGCAGCAACCGTGTGGGTCCTGGTAATTTGCTCACCCTGATGATGCAATAGAACCAAAGTCTTCGTAGCATCCTCTCTCATATCCTCAGCGATCTTAAGGCAGTTA
Organism: Antiaris toxicaria; assembly: GCA_035233585.1. NCBI lineage: Eukaryota > Viridiplantae > Streptophyta > Magnoliopsida > Rosales > Moraceae > Antiaris > Antiaris toxicaria. Next base: position 10,729,314 of record CP141155.1, read on the forward strand.
TTGACTGACTTTGTGGTCTCTTCAGCCTTGTACACTGCATAGTCCTCCAATTCCTGCACTGCTTGGTTCTCCAAGCCTCCCGAGTCACGGAAATCATTCTTGAACTTGTTCCTCGCTGCCGAAGTGACCGAGTGTGAGTACAAAGAAGATGAAGTTCCTCTTCCTTGATCATCATCATCAAATGGGTTGGTGTTAGACTCTGGTATAAACAACGTGGGCTCAGAAGAAGTCCTCCTCGCCGAATTATGCTTTGGCTTGGTCTCATTTTCGTTATCAGAGTCAAATGGGTTTGTGTGAGAGGGATTAGGATATACAGGGTCAACAGTACTATGTTTGCCAAACTTAAGATGAGGTTTCTTTAAACCAAACATCTTTCAAAGGGATAAAATTTGCAACTAATTTCGTAATGCAGGAAAGAAGGAAAAGATCAGAGATCTTGACGAAAAAGAAACAACGATTGATGTTAATGAATTCTGTACAGAATCAATAAATCCTGAAAAACAGAACAAAAATGGAAAACTAATGTGTTAGATTGTCCAAGAAGGAAAAAGAAAAGTGCATAACTGTCGAAAAAAAGAATATTGAAAAAAAAAAAAAAGTTCCAAGAAAGCTAGGAAAAATTTTCAAAAGCATTCTAAAAGGATACTATTATAACGGTTCAAAAAAGAAGAAAAAAAGACAATAAAAGACAGGACCCAATTCGAGAATCATCAATTTGCATCCAAAAAACAGCAAAAAAGGGGGGACAGAGATGAAATCAAGTGGAAATCAACTACAGATTTTTCTTTCTTGCTTTTTGAGGCAAATTTTGAGTAATTTGATGAAAATCAAATAAAATATATGTAAAACTAAGTACCCCAATGCTTGTTTGTTTGCCAGGAAAATCTAGAGCAAGAAAAGCAAGTAGAAACCGAATGAATTCTAGGTCATTAATTCTCTCCCATTCGATTTTTCAGAAAACTTGAACCTTCAGTAAGATAAAAAGAACAACTTGACTTGATTAAATTGACTACTTCCATTCTTAACAACCACGCCAACAAAAAAAAAAAAGTCAAGATTTCCTCGATTTCTTTCCTATCTTTCCTTGAATTTTTTAAAAAAATCTTTTTTCCGAGTAACCAAACAGAAAGCTGAAGGGGTAACGAAACCGAGATGAAGTTGACCGTCCGATATGAAAGAAACAGGAAAAAAAAAAACACCAAAAATCAGAGAAACCCAAGTTAGATTAGACAAACAAATCCTAAGAATATCGATTGACGAAAAATGACAAGAGAATTGGGTCCCTCATACCTGAGAGGGAAGTGCAGGAACTGTAAATCCGGGAAGAACTCAAAGACGAGTTTATTGGACGACCAAGCAGAGAGTTCTTCAGAGGAGAGAGGTTTCAAGAGAGATAGAGAGAGAGAGAGAGAGAGAGAGAGTTTCTAGAGAGCGAGAGAGATACGGAAACCAAAGGGAGGGGAGAAACTGGGTTATAGAAGAAATGACACGGAGAAGAAGGCAGGCGACCGAGTTGAGTTTCAACTTTTCTAGAGAGAGGGAAAGTGGAAGCCGGCTAGAAACTGCAAAATTATTTGGGTCCTTTTCACTCCAATTATGATTTTATTTTTACAAATTAATTGATGAGTGTTGTTTTAATTTTACTTTTATAGTAAAATAAAAAACATGATTATAAATATATAATCTAAAGACAATCCCATATTTGATATTGTCATAAAATAAAGGTTTAGATATCCACCTTTAAGATTTAAAAAAAAAACTATATTGTCAAGAAAAAAAAAACTATTACTTAATTTATGTTTTCACTAATTACATTTTTTTTGACTCTATTGATTTAAATACTTTTTTAATAAATGATTTTCTCAATTTTAATATTAAAAAATTTTCATGATTTAGAAAAGTTTTAATTTGTAATTGCATATATAACGTAATAATAGCTTTATATATAATTTTATTATGAAATATAAAGTTCGAATATTCATCTCAAATTTAAAAGGAGAAAAAAAAATTTTTTCAATCATTTATTTAAAGGATAAGGGATTTTTCATTTTCATTTACCTTGTAGTCTTATTTCATTTTCCTTTTTGGAAAGAAATTATTATTTATTTTTTATTTAGGATTAGTCATTTTTTTTATTTTAACTTGAAGATGAGATACTTGAATTTTATATATTTTAATAAAGTCAAATATGATATTATTGTTAGATTATAATTATAATTATGATAAGTCATTTTATTTTAATAAGAGTTAAGGGACCTTATTTTTAATATAAAAGATGAAAAAAATTTAAATTTAAGAGAGATATACTAATTACATTAGAATGGATATGGATTTAATCAGAATATTTTGATACATTTATTGCTTCTTTTCACAATTTATCTTACTCTCCCATTAAAAGTTTTCCTTTTTATTTCTTAGAACCAAGAAAAAGAAAAAAAAAAAAGTTTTGTTTATTAAAACAAATAACAAAGGTCAAAGAAAACCAATTTGGACCGTTTCTTGGCTTTAATGGCAAGACCTTGACAAGTCAGGCTTACATTAACCACGCTTCAATGACCTCCCATTGATGACCATGCCTTTCACTGTTTATTTTCTCATATCAGCAAGTGGCGTTTGGTTCTTTCTTTGGACCCTTTCAACTTTTAATTAAATAACACAAAGACACGCGGGGTGTCCGTATGTTTTTAAAACATCACTTTTTGTTGAAATCGCATTAAATGAAAAAAAATTATAAAACTAAAAAAATAGTAAAAAAATTTGATAGTTAAAATCAAAACTCCAGGATTTTTTTAATATTTATATATATATAAACACACACGCATATATATATATATCGTGCCGTATAAAGGAGATAATACAAAGGCAATTGGAGATAAAATTGTACAACTTAACGCTTATCTTATTCACTAAGAAACTCAGCCTTTTCAAACATTAATAACTTGGCAGAATGCTCAAAACAAGATTAGTGTGCTATACAATGATATTGCTCCAGTTTTGAAAGGGAAAGTTGCATGTTGAAGCAATGGGGTTCTGGGGCTTAAATGAAAATGAAATTTATCAAATATGCCCTCTTTGACTTTTTTTTCTTTCTTTTTTTTCCCCCTATATTTTTCTGCTTTCAATTTTTCTCTCTTAAATTGAGATAATTGAATACTAATTCTTGAATGATTATGACAAGTTCTTAAAGCATTTTTAAAGCGCAATTATCTTTTCTTGACTAGCTTGTTTTGATGTAAATTTTGGGAAAATAAAAAAAAGTATGATAAGAAGTTTTTTCTCTAACTTTTTACGAAAAACTTTGTTGGTTAGGTTAAGATCAAAGGAGAAATTAATTGATGCAAAATGCAATCAGTTTAAAAGAGACATATTACTATAGAATAACTAGTAATGAAAGTCCTCCAAAAGCAATGTCACACAGATTCTAAAAGACTCCAATAATCTCTATTGGAACGTCGAATTTACTGTAATATTAAAAGAAGGTGATTTTGGCTACCATCACTACAAGTTAGGTTTTCTGATTGGTCATTTTGAAGACTAAAGAGCTTAGAGCCATTCAGGTGTCGGGCATAACTTTTTTTTGTTTTTTGGTACCAAATACGATTTGTTGAATTCAGAGCAAAAAACAAAACCAAAAACAAAAACAAAACAGATTGATAAACGCTTAAGAACCTAAAATTCAAACGTTTATGCTAGACGTTTAATGCTTCTCAGAATCAAAGAATCTAAAATTTATTGAGAAGAAAACGAGAAGAAGATGAGGATTGAAGATTCCAATATCAGTTTCCTCTGTTATTTGTATGTTAATTGTCCTCTCTACCTCCCGGCCCCTTTTTTGTTTCCTCTTCTGTCCTTTCCCATTTTTTAAATGACTAGTAATATAGTATATAATTGAAAAAATCGTGTAAATTAATTTTACTCCAAAAAAAAAAAATCATACATCAGCCTTAAGCTTTTGTTAAAATGATACCATACACTTGCAAGGACGATATATATGTATGTATGTATCTATATAAATATTCTATCCTGAAGTCTTGGAAGATTGCTTACTAATAGCCAGCTGATAGAGAATGGGATGAACAAGACTTGTAAATTTCTTTCACACATAAAAACACCCTGCCAATAATGTATATCTATCACACGAAAAATGTCGACATCACTGCTTCGAATAATTCGTATAAGATTTACATCGATTGCTCACTCGACCGAGATTAACATGACCGAAAAAAGAACCTTTCAAACTCTACAATCCAGCATCACACGGCCATTTTGCTTGTGCTTAGGCTATACGTTTCATTAAAACTGTCAAGTGCACACGTCAAACCAACCCCCAAGCTAGTAAAAGTTCTTCCATTTCAAGTTAAGAACTAACCAGCATATCCAGGGTGACAAAGAACCCTATTCATCCAAATTAGTCTTGTAAATCATCACCGGCTACCTGAAAAACTTCTGCAGGACTGTTTGAAATATTGGCTCCGAAAGATTCTCCATAGTTCATCACACACATTGATACGTCTAGCCAGATTTTACGCTTCATGGAGATACTTGGCAACATCAAAGGATTTTCTCTGTTCTTTTTGAACCTAAATGCAAGCGAATACTTACTTTTCAGAAGTATCATCTCTTTGGACAAAGAAAATTACAAAATCTAAAATATCAGTACCTGTGCTTCTAATTCAGCAATTCTCTGTGTAGATGCTTGTTCGATGCAAGCACGGCGTTTACGCTCTTCTTCTAGCAAACCTGTCATTTGGTACCTGAGCTCGGCCATTTCTTGGGCTAGATCTTCTGCTTCTTCTTTTGCCTTCAACTTTTCTTCTCTTAGTTCTCCCTGTTAATCACGTAATATTCAAGATCCAGAGGTTACAACCAACTGGGATTTTCAATTTTTTAAGGAGAACATTGTGCTTAGTCAGAAAAGACGATAACCAAACCTATTGGACCAGCACCTCCCTCAAAGATTACTTTAGGTTTTTCTGAGTTAAGCACAATCAAATTGCCATGGTTGTGTACCTTAAGTTGCTTTACAAGGATTTCATATTCTTCAATTTGCTTTGACGCCTTTTCCATCTTCTCCATAACATCTCCATCTCTCCCTAGGACCATTTCGAGCTTCGAAATCAGTGGACTCAAGACTTCTCCGCAAGTGCTTCAGTGTGCATACAGTCAAAATGTTAGCAGAGATGTTAAAAGTGAATTCTATTGAATGGATAGTCGGAAGATGAACCTTAGCATTATAGTGTCTCCAAAAGTAGTTTTAACTAATCAAGTGAACAAAAAGGCAAAAAAATAAATATTAAAAAAAAAAAGTTTTCTTCAAACAGAAACTTTCTTAACATCTTTCTTATTTTATTTTATTTTCCTCCTATAAGTTTGCATAAAACATCACATATTCCTCAGTGCAGTATTTTTTTTTTTTTTCCCTAATCCATTTTTTATAGACTGGAGCCAAATTCCACTCCTTTTTAACATCTGCATGCACTTGACCAGCATGAATTTGCAAGAAGGCTAAAGCCACTGATTTTCTGCAAAGCCTTACATTGAATGGGACCGAGGGTGGTGATGATATAGCACATGCATTGACTCAACATTTGAGACAGTAAGATATCAATACCAACAATAGCTATTATTTATCAGATATATTCAATTTCATGTTTGTACTAGGCGCAGCAACATTACATGATGCCTCCTAACGGGAACAATTAGACGTGGAATCATTGTAGAAAACACAGATTTCTTGAGAGAAATCGGCATGTGGCATGTATAAAGCACAAATGAGAGCAAAACCTTCTCTTATTACCTAAGTGCAACAAAACTATAAATCATAATTTCTGGAAATGTTAAAGAGAAAAATATAATCAGGCAATTAATGAGTACCTCGTGTCTTTCGACACAGCAAGCTTTGTCTCAATTTCATTTGCTAATAGTTTTATGTTAGGTTGGGAGTCGCCTGTTGCCAGCAATTTCTCAAGCTTTTGCCAAAATGTCCCAAATTTGGTTTCTGATGTGTCGATCTTTTTCCTCAATTCTTTATTTTCCAACTCCAAACATCTGATATTTTCTTGTGCATCCAGAAACTGAGCCTCAAGCTCTCGAATTGACTGGTTCATCCTAGCTTTTTCCTGGACAGCTTTTTCCTGGATCTTCTCAGCTTCAAAGCAACTAGTCTCCAATGCCACAATCTCAAGCTTCAAGCTCTCTATTTCACACTGAGAATCTAATGTTATAGATGATATCGACCTCCGTAGTTTCTCTATGCACAGAGAAGAATTTTGTAACTCCACTTCTCTTCTTTCTAGTTCCTGCATCAAGAAAAAGCACTCTGAGTAGGACCTTTTAAGCTCATCCCGTAATCTTCCAACCGCATCCTGTAAATTATCCATGTCTGCTAATTTCAATTCAAGGCTGTGTACATGCTCTTCCAGGGCGTTAACCTCTGTGTTCCTTGCATTTAGTTGATCCTGTAGGTAATCTGTTAAGAATTTTGATGCGTTAACTTCAATATGCACGTATCATTTGTTTCTTAGCTAAGTTTAAGAATAGATGTTGTCGCAGATGCAGACTCCACCTAGGAATAAAACATCAATTTCAGTAAATGGCAGAATAGTGGCAACCAAATGGCCCACGAAAACGGTCAAGATCAGGCCTAGTGATGATGAAGATAGATTTCCGACAAACTTCACATATCAATTCTGATTAGTATCCGATTTAAATGCATTTTATGAAAAATGTCATCTTTGTGTTCCATGATATCAATTTAATGTAATATCAATCCTAAAGAAAACTAATAGAGCAAGGAAATTATAAGTCAAAAAAAGAAGTACCAATTTCTTGAGAGCAGTTCATCAGTTCTTTTTCTAACATTTCAATGCGCTTCTTGTCTTCTGTACGGGCTGCTGATAATGATGTCACATGTTGCTCTAATCGCTGCATCATAGGAATTGAAACTCAAAGATTCAAACAGCATATAAGGATAAAATATGCCACAGTCTATGATTCTATAGCATTCTACTGTACTGATACTATGAATTTGTTAGGAACCTTAATGTAGACTTAAGAAGGCAGTAGTGAGGGAATTATTAGAGGGCGGCTAGTAGTTTGTTAGAGAGAGATAGTTAGTATAAAAGGGTCTAAGGGGCTATTGGGAGGGAAATATGGAATGATTTTATTCTGCTATTGAGTGTTTGGTTGAGGCCATTGGGAGGTGGGGGGTCCTCGAATCCCACCATTATCATTATATTCTACATTATTATACTCTCTTTTGACTAAGTGAAATGACTAGATCAGTAGGTTTCTATCAGAATTAAGCATACATATATTATATATGTATAAATTACCCTGATCAAATCAAAGCTTTGTGATTGTGATTCTTTCAACATCTCCTTTTCTTTTCTTAGCTGCAGATAAATAAATTATGACAAATTAGTTCATAACCAACATAAAAAGCAGGAAGTACTAAAAAAAAAAAATCTCAGTTTCGTTATAACATGAGAAGGTCAGAAATATAAACAAATCACCAGAACAAAAAAAAAAAAAATTGCCCAAACCAAGAAATCATAGTAATAAAACCCAATTTAATTTCGGTCTAGTTTCCAAATCAGTTGTTCCAACAATGTGAGAGCATGCAACAGGAAGTAACATTCTTGACACTTAAAACTAAAAGAAAGCAACACATTCTACGTGCGAATACGATTCAAAATTTGTATTACATGCACAACGGAAACATATAATAAACATTTATTAAAAAATTAAATACAACTATATCTCACATTTTTTGAGGAAAAAAAATTCCAAGCACGCAATTTTCTTTTATATTTAGCTAAAAAATTGAAAAGGGCACAAAAAGTTACCTCTCTACATCTTGTTTCAATCTGTAGGAGTTCCTCAACACCAAAATTGTTGTCACTTTGGCTCCTGTTGTGGCTAGACATTTGATTTTAAAAAAAAAAAAAATCCTACCCAAATGACCGTGAATACCTGTATATGATCACAAATGAAAGAGCTTTATTACACACACACACACATTCCAACCCAAGAGATTGAAAAGGAGGAAAAGGAAAGCCTTTTCTCACATTTAAAAGAATTCAAGAATTGTATCGACTTTAATGGAGATTTTAGTCTTAAGTCAAAGTTCAGAGAACGACATACTTTTGTTGGAAAGAAGAAAAAAATAAAAATAAAAAATAAAAACATGGGTTAGGCTCCTTTCGGTGCAGCAATGAAGCCGTTAACAAGAACTTTCGAAAATTCCATTCCCCTCTGCGGAACGGATCATATACATATACATATACACAGATAATTCTACGTATATTTATATATATATGTATGAATGCATGTATATGTAAGGACTGAATTCAAAATATGTATGGGCAAAACGAGATTTGAAGGTTTTACCTGTTAGAAAGAGAGAGGATTGAGGAAAGCACTTGTGCTTGTTGTGGATTGACTCGGTTTTTGAGAAATTTTAATCAGAAAAGAAAAAGAAAAGGTTGATGAAATGAAACGAAAGAAGAAATTAATTAATTTTGGTGTTTAAAGTTTAAAAACAAAGGGCGACATAATTCAGTTTCCGGGTTTCAAAACAAATAATTTGCCTAGTTGTCCTCTATCTTTTTCCCCCTTTTTTTATTTTTTATTTTTTTGTTTGAAAATGATTTCCTCTTTTTGATTTGACGAAGGAAGAAAGGGGAATTGATTAAAATAAAAAAAAATTAATGAGGTGCATTTATACCAAAACGACAAGTCGTCCTTACAAACAAAACGACATGCATTTTTTAAATTAAAATAGTATGTACCACTGTGATTTTTATAACTAGTGACCTGTTTTAATAAGCTATTCGAATAAATATTATTATATCCAAATACAATATTTAGTTGGCTCAATACTAAATGTTTTAGTATTTCATAACAAACAGTCAAATTTAAATTTAAATTTTCACTTTTTTTTTAATTTATATCATTTATTTTTCTAGTTTTAGACTAGTTAAAGTTACTTTTAATAAAAATTATCTAAACGTACATTTTATTTGAATATATAATTCAAATTCTCTATGTAAATGTAAATATTCAATTTGAGTAAACATTTAAACATAATCTATAATTCAAATGAATCAAAAATGTTACAAGCTATTTTTTTTAACTTATACAAACTTTCTTTCTTTCCTATTTCTTCTTCTTCTTCTTCTTCTTCTTCTTTTATTTTTTTAAGTTCGTACTCCGTAGAGTTTAATTGAGAAAACAAGACATAACATAAACATGCAATTTTTATAAAATATTAGGAAGCAAAACTAGAGATACTTGCGAGTGTTCATGAATGTCCATTTTATGTGATTGATTAACCTAGGAACGTGGGTCGCACCATGGGACGTCTTGATTTTAGTGTATTGATACGACTATTAAATGTGACAAATTATTTTTTTTTCACTTATTTTAAACTTTTTTTTTTTCAAATTATGCTACATAATTGACCATAGTAGCTTCATTGAGAATACAAAACATAATGAATCATTTTGAATCTCTTTGATAAGATATTCTTTTACATCTTATACAAATTTTGAAAAAAAAAAAATAATGAAAGAATGGTGCATTTACAAGGAACGTTTCCCAACTAATTCTATTAAGGTCTTGTTTAGTGTACAGTATAGGACCACATTGGATAGAATCACATTGAAGGATGGATTGAAGTGTATATAAAATAATAGGATTGAATTTTGAGTAATTCTATCCTACGTTTGATTGTATAATATTAGACTAAGATAGGATTTTACATTCCGATCAAATAAAACTTTAAAAATTACCATTTCGTTAATTAAATGCCAAACTTTTAGAGTTAAGTTTCCATTAACTAAATAAGAACCAAAACAAAATTAAACCAGCGTGTATGCACATAGATATGGCCAATGTATAATCTAGCAAGTCAAACGAGTGTATATCTAAATTTTTTAAAAAATAGGAAATTTCATTCTAACTCAAAAAAGATACAAACATAACAATGAGTACAAATGACCTCAAAATACATAAGACATAATCATTCATTAAGACTAGTTCTACCAATAAATTTTGATCAAACCCATGAGGAAGGACGTATGTTTGAGGTCTAATAAGGGAAACGTACCTCGATACACTAATATTGAACATATGTAAGGTTCTTTTTAACAAAATCCCTACAATCTATGCATACATCCAATCAATCGAGGGCCAAGACCTAATAGCATTAGGGTTACCATTCACTTCATATAGAATTAAATCTAGTGAAAACTAAATAAAAACACAACCAAAACATCAATCTAATGGACAAGTAAACCCAAAAAGTAGGAAAACCACCTCGGTTATTAAAAGCTTACTGCAAAAAAAAAAACAAAAAACAAATTCTATCTAGTGAAGATATTGCCTTCGTTAATTCTAAGAATCTGTTACATGATAGATTATTAAAAACAACGCAACAACACAAGCCCATTATGAGAAAAACATCGATAAGTTCGGGATCATTGGAAGGCAATGGATCGGTCTTACTATAACCAAGTCCCCTCAACTACATGTCCGTAGGATGGCTCTATAAAATTTGATTTGAGACGATCAGTCAAAAATTTTTAAAATGAAGAAGTAAAAGTTATTATACCATCGCTTGAAGGGAAAATATTAAAAAAGTCGGCAAAATATGCTGACATATAGACGTTAGCATGCATGTATGCATACATACATACATTTTTATATATATATGAATAAGAACAACATTATCAAAGTAAAATAGAGGGAAAAATATATATATATATATCGTTAGAATCGAAGCAGCAGATCAAACAACTCATTTCAACGAGTCTAGTCTGGTCTTATCCCATATTTTTATACTTGGGATAGCTGAATCCCCTCCTTTGGGAATTTGAATATGGGCTATACATCTTAACCAGTCTAATTTTTTTAAATTTTCTACAATCAAGAGATTAGAATGTTATACCAGGCTGGTTCTTTTATCCTCGTTAATCTCACGCATCAAACAGACCGTTAAGGGTATAATATGTTATTGCAATCTTTGACACAAAAAGTTTCATCAGACCCTCTATTTTTAGTGCAATCTGTGGAACAAAGAGTTATACTGTTAAACCCTCTATTTATGGTAAAAATAATTTTTTTTATAAAATAAGAATTATTTTTTAATCATTGAATTAATCTTATAACATTATAATTTATGAGTTATTAAAATTGATTAGACTGTTAAAAAAATTCAACTTCTAAAATAGTAGTTTTTATCGATAATATAAAATATGAAGATCAACTTATAATAAAACATTAATTGGATTTATATATATATATATAAAACAATTTGCAAGCTATTATATATAATAATTATTTGGGTCAATGACATCTTATTTCATAACTAAAACCAGCTAAATAAAAACCAACTTAAATACAAATATAGAACTTGTGGTCTCTACTATAAACCCTAGCCGTTTAGAGATTAGAAAGAGAGAGTCAAAGAAAAAGAAAGATGAAGAAGGGTTCATGTGAAAGTTAGGGTTGATGGTTCAATGTTTGGTTAGGCTGTTGGCAGTCACATTTTGTAAGGGTGGTTGCAGAGGTTGTTGACTTTGAGTTTGTACTGTTGGAGGAGGGGAGAGTTTTTGGAGTTTGACAAGGGGAGAAGAATGGCTTCCTTCTTCTATGTATCTAGGACGCGTCCGTCATGGGAATCTGGTTAAACTCCGAAAGCTAGGTTGTGGGAAGGAGGCAAGTTTGCTAGTCTGATGCGTGTAGTAGATTTTCAGGTGTCAATGGTAGCAAGTGAGTTACATGCATGGAAGCTTTGCTTGCGCTTTTAGTGCTGTTTAATCCTGGCATTGTCTCTGCTATTTATTTCTGTTATTCGGCATTGAGAGACTCGATATATGTTGGTAGATCTGTAGGATTTTCCCAACTTTTTAGGTTTTTAGTTTTCAAAATGTGATAAGGGCGTTGACTTTTCCACCTTAGTGTGTTTGTTTTGTTTCGTGTTGTAATAACGGAGGTAATTTCTCTACTTTCCAGCGTTGCCCGCTTTATCGTAGCTGTGATTTTCTCGTTGGCATTATAGCTATACAAAGTGTGTACGGTGGCCTCTGTATCACTCAGTCATGACTCTCAATTGATCGACAGTATCCATCGATTGTAGAGGTGTTTTCTGAAAGAACCATATGCAAGCCTAAGTTTAGACTAATCGATGAATTTTCTTGTTATTAGGTCTCAACGTACGTCTCCCATCTTGACCGTCATTCAATTCTATCGATGGATATGATCTTTGTTAAAGGTCATCTTTCGTGTTTGGTAAGGTCATGCGCATGATTATTGATGTTTGTAATATTTTCTTAATTTAATGCAGTTTTCCCTAACAAAAAAACTTAAATACAAATATTACTGTAAATTTCAGAAGATTGAAGGTATGTTTGGATGGGAGGTTTATTTTTGAAAAATGAAAAATTTTTAGATTTGCCTAAACAAAAGTAAATCAGAATTTACAATTAAAATCATTTCCAAAAAACAATTTGTCAAAATATTAGGAAACCCATCAAAATAAAAAAGTTACATCTTTAAAAAAGTTACAACCAATCAAATCATTTATTACAACACCCACAAAACGTTTCCCAAGATTTCTATCTTTATGATATATTGCTGCTATTAATATCGTGTAATATCTTAAAAAAAAAAAAAATCCCGCAAGATTCACAGCCATAATTTCCTAACATTTACTCCGATAAAGCCAAATTTTAATTTACGTGTTAAAAAATAGAATTTGCACCTTATATACCAAAGTGATTTCGATTTGTAAAACATATACCAAATAATGAAGATTACAACATAAATGAAAATCAGAACCAAATATATAAACGTGAAGATCTTTGACCATTTATATACATTCCATTGCATAAATACTGGATTATAAAGTGAAAAAGGGACAAACTAACATTCTGTACGTCTCAAACAAAACTTTAATATTCTCAGAGATCAGAGATGAAGCTCTCCTTTTCTTTGCCTATGCTTATAATGCTTTTCTTGGTCTTTTCAAGAGCCTGCCATGGTTCCGCAGGTACATAATATATATATATATATGTATGTATGTATGTATAAGTGTATATATATATATTTAATCAATTTAAAATATATATATATATTCTGGATCTATTTCCAATTTAAATCTAGTCTTGCAACGTATGTATATGTTTTACTTTCTCTTGTCATTGTTTCTGATTTACTAAACCCATTTGGGGATCAACCAAATATAAATGGATCATTTTACTTTGTTTGATAGATGTTTTTTTTTTTTTTAATCATGCTCATGTTTACAAAATTTCAGTTCGATATTTAAATTTTGTAAATGTATACGGCGTCTGCAAATTCTTTGAACAAAACTAATAGCTCTAAAATCTGGACTCATGTATGACTGTTTGTCAAAATTGTCATTGTTATTGTTATCGTTAGTGGCAAGGCCTCAGTAGAATATTTGTTTATAGTTAAATTTTTATGATCCGTTTGGTCAACGCATTATATTTGCATTATGTTTGAATGCAATGTATTGAATGTAATTTGTGTTTGGAGGAAAAGTATTAACATTGCATATTTGAATGCAATATGTGTTTGGGTGAAAAAGTATTTGAATTATATTTAATAATAAATATGTGATGTGATGGGTAAAAGAGAGAGAAAGAAAATATATGATGTAAATCATAAAAATAATAGAAAAAGTGAAATAATGAATAATGATTGTATTGGATTTAAAATGTGATGTGATTGATAATTGAATGAATTGCTTTTATATTTGAGAGAAAATTACGTTGTATGTAAATGCAATGTAATTAAAATGTGTATATAAAACACACTAGTAATCAAATGTGTATATTATTATATATATTCAAAAGTTTAACTGGGAGCATCATTTTTGCTATATAAAAAAAAAATGGGAGCATGCATCATCATAATTTATTGTAAAGGAGCGAAAGTGTCTCCACTCACACACATCGCATGTATGTGGAATCGACTTAGTATTATTATTATTACTACTATTATGTAGTAGATAATAAGATTGCGTGGGAAAGTATATTTTTAACCACTTTTTATATACAAGTTCAAGTTTTGTTAAATAAAAAAAATGGTTGTTTTTTTATAAACGGCCAATCACTTTTTAGTGATTTTTATTGATCAATCAATAAAAAATGGTTGTTTTCTTATTAGTGAGTGGCTACTTTACAAATTGTCAAATTGATTAACAAATATCAATACATATTTTTATTGATCGACCAATAATTAACTAGATGTAAAAAATTATGATCAATTAATATTTTAACTAATCTCTTCTACAAATATCTAATTTTTTTGAAGCACACCTAAAGTCCCGTAGAGGCATGTAATAATAATCAACTTTAAGCCTATTGATTTGTAGAGGCACCCTATCTTCTCTTATCAATTCGATACATGCAATTTCTTTTCTGCTAATACGTTTTTTGAAACTATTATCTGACCTAATCTTTCTTGATAATATATAGGTGCAAGGCTGGAGAATGTAAAATGTGAGTATGAAATTGATGTGGATAACTGTGAAAAGGATACATGCGTTAAGAGTTGCATTAATTCAGAATTTGGAGCTTTTATAAATGGCGCCTGTATTGATGAACGGAAATGTTGTTGTGAATTTGGCTAAGCCAAAAATTTGGTTATGTACTTTTTGGTTTTTGAGAGGAGGTAATGTAATCCAATTATGAAAATATTAAATAAATTTTCTTCTTTTGAAGATTATTTAAATAAACAATTAGTTTTCTCATTTTTCAATTTGTTTCGTGTCATTTTCATCAATCTTTTCCACTCATTTTATACTCCTTTTTTTTTTTTTTTTTTTTTGCAAATTAAGCTAAAATGGACAATGTAGCTTCATTGAGGAATCAAATCATAATGAGTTGTTTTGCATCTTTTTGATAAGATGATCTTTTACATCTGATACAAATTTTTAAGGACCTGTTTGGTTTATAATATAGGATAATATTGATCAGAATTGTATTAGAGGATTGGTTTATAATATAGAATAACATTGGTTAAAATCATATTAGAGGATTTGATTGAAATGCATATAAAAAGATAAGATTAAATTTTAATTAACCCTATCCTATATTTGGATATTTAATATTAGGACATGAAAGGACTTTATATCTCGATTAAATAAACTTTAAAACGGCATATACACACACACACAGATAAAATCAATGTGAAATCTATATTTTACTTTCTCTTGTTATTGTTTCTCATTTATTAAGCCAATTCAAGAATAACCACATATATATATATATGTATGTACACATTACTCTTTTTACTTTGCTTGAGAAATGATAAATCGATATTTTTACTAATCTCATCTACAAATATATGATTTTTGAGACCTAAAGTCCCATAGGGCATAGAATAATAATCAATTTTAGCCGTAATAGTTTGTGAAGGCACCCTATCTCCTCTGATTAATTCAATACGTGCAATTATTTTTCTATTGATTTGTTTTCTAAAACTGTTATCTGACCTAATTCTTATTAATAATATATAGGCAAAAGGGTGCAACGGCAATATAAATGCTTGTATGAAATTGATGTGGAGAACTGCGCAAAGGGTACATGTGTTCAAAGTTGTGTTAGTTCAGAATATAGAGCTTTTATAAATGTCGGTTGTATTGATGCATCGAAATGTTGTTGTGAGTTTGCCTATGGTTTTTAATGTACTTTTTAGTTTTTGAGAGGAGACATTGTATTCTAATTTTTGAAATATTCTTAAAAGCAAGATTGCACAGACTTACTAACGTGGAGAATAGTGCTCCCGTGGTTTACTCTGACTGGCAATCGAGACATTGGCTTTCGTTTAATGCCTAGTCTTTGAAGAACATAAGCAGTGTAGATCTCTAATAGCATATGCATCGCCCAAAATTTGGGGATCTAACTAGGCCCAAATGAATCCAAAGAGATGGCCTATAGGGACTCATTTGTTGGTGAACTTGTTAACTCAATGGACAAGAGCCTGGTTGTTGAAGAGAATCTTTACGAGCATGGAGAGGTAGGAGGAGGGTATAAACTGTTTCATGGAGATGAATTTAGGAGTTTCTAGAGGCAAAATGAAGAAAAATGAAGTTTTAGAGGTAAAACAAAAGCTTCCTGAGAAAAGCCTCTAGCGATAAAATAAAAGAAAGCTTGTCAGAGAAAACTTGCTAGAGAAAGTCTCAAGTGAAAAAGCAAAAGAAAGCTTGTCAAAGAAAATTTTCAACGACAAAAGAAAGATAACCAAAGAAAGCCTCTGGAGGCAAAACAAAAGAAAGCTTGTCTTCCCAAGAAAGCCTTTTGCAAGAAAGCAAGAGAAAGCTTTCTAGAGAAGGCCTCAGACGACAAAGCAAAAGAAAGCTTGTCAGATAAAATCTTTGACAATTTACCAGAAAAAGCCTCCGACGACAAAAACAAAAAAGGCTTCTAGAGGAAAAGAGAATCCCAAGGCAAGTATTAATAGGAAAATTACTATGTTAATGACACAGGCTTGGCAAGGAATTTATGGATTGAGACTTTCATGCTTGCTCTTAAGACCTTTGAGAGCACAAAAAAGCCTTTGGCATTATCTTTCAGAGAAAAAAAAAAAAAGAATATGTCTCGATTGTATGTGTCTGTCTAAGGTTGAGTGGTATTTATAGTGTGGGGGAACTTTTCCACCTTACTAATCTCCGAAGGAGATAGTTAGCTCCCTAATTTAGAGGAGAAAAGTCTTGGTGCTATTCTCGTGGTTAGCTACTAAGGCGTAGCTAATTAAGGTAATATCAAAAGCTAACAAAATAAATAGCCAAAATTGTCTTTTGATGGGAAAAGACTCTATTTTAGGTGGTCTAAAGTTTTGGGAAGGTTGTTTAAATTGAATGAATCTATTTTCGTGAGAGTCAACCTTACAAGGTTTGATAGAGGCGACTGGAGACTATGCTTCTAGAGGACTTTTAAATCCAAATCTAAAATAGAGAATATTCTTGTAAGATATTCTAAAAGATTTTTGGCTTATTGGGCTTATTGAGCTAAAGGATGTTGGCTTACTATTTGGGATACCACTAGTTTTCCTCTATTTGTCCAACTTGTCCTCAGTCTAATTCCCCGCCCGCCCCCCCAAGTAGGTCAAGAACTACTTGAAATAAAAAGAAAAATTATAATAAATAGACCAATTGTTTTAATCGATAAAAGTAAATAGCATATTTACTTAATTTAGAAAATAAATAGCAATTTTGATTTAAGAGTCATGTAATTTTATAATTATATCCATATTTCTTTCTAGATTTTATTTCTCTTTCTTTCCTTTTCTCTCTCTTTCTCTTTCTCTTTCTTTTCTTCTGAGAACTTTTGTTGAGGGCTAAACTTGTGGGCGACCCCTCTAGCTTAGGTCGTCCACCTTATCTTGCTTGCTTTTTTTATTCTTTGCTTAGTCTTACTTAGCTTGCTTGTCTCTATAACTTTCTTCTCCTTGGGGTTTAAAAGATTTGTTCTTGAAAAACTAGGAATATTTTTTTTTTAACTGGAAGAAACTACTAATTCTTGAAAATTGTGTATACATAAATATATACGTACTTCTTAATACTTTTTCCCAAAATATATTTTGGAGTCTTGTTACTTTAAAGTACGTAAATATAGAAACATACTTTTAAGCTTGTTTCACTACTTTACATACTGCACTCTTATCTTATCTTTCTACATATACCTCACTATTACACTTTCTTTCTTTTACACTTTGATGGCAGCGGAACTCTGCGAAACGGAACCATAACCCGTCCATGACATCGCTGGGATCTGCCTGCCAGTCCGCTACTCTTGTTTCATCTTGCTGGTTGCTTTCCTTTATTACCTACATCGCGAATAGACTAATGAGCTAACGCTCAGTAAGTACAAACATACAAGTAAATAAGCTGAATACACCACACTTAGGGTTAGTCAACTTATGAACAATTATTATTATTATTATTATTATTATTTTCTACTTGTTCTTTCTATTCTATCTCTTTCTTTTCTTTGCTTTACTTTATCTTGCTTAATCTTTCACTTGTGGGCCCGTGGTTGGACGTACCTAGTGCGCGCAGACCAATAGAGGATCAGGGGAGCGACCCACCAATCAACCCTAAGGTCATCTCTGGACTACTTACCTTATAGGCAGTAAGTCAAGCCATAAACTACCTCATTATTAACGAGGCAGCGCCACACAACTGGGGTGGAGGCTGGAAGTTAAGCTATCAACTACCTCATTATTAACGAGGCAGCGCCACACAACTGGGGTGGAGGCTAGCTTTGAACCTCACAACTGGGGAGGCCGGTACGCCAACCTTAACTTTTAAGTCTTATTATTTAACTTAACTTATTCCTCTTTTCTTTTTCTAATCTTGCTTACTATTCTCGTGAACATGTTAGTATCATGTCACAAACTGAATAGCTTAAATGTGTATGTATATATAACACAACTCTAGGATAAGTCCATTCGTGAGTAGACAATTAAATGTCTGTACTTACCTTATCAATCTCTTCTCTTTTTCTCTCTAGGATATTTAATCGCCCTCCTTGTAGGTCGATTTTTGGGATCCTACAGACAAACTTTGTCTGTTAATTTCATTTCCATTTATAGCTTTTATTTTTCATTAAAAAGCTTAAATAGAACCTATTTACAACTTTTTGGGCTTTATTTATCATTTCCCCAAGTTTCCCCAACTTTTACAAAATTACGATTTTGCCCCTATATTTTGGTAAAATTACAGTTTTGCCCCTGACGGAATTTTATTGATCCAGACTGCATTTTTTTGGCCCTCAGGAACTTTTCTGACTCTTTTCTAATCATTACCGGGTTCGCTTCTATTTTATTTCCACTTTTCACTTTCCCGACCCTCGGGAAGCACTATTCCGACCCTTACGTCGGTTGAGTGATTTTCTATCGTTTCGGAGCCTCAAATGGACGTTTCACTAGTATTTAAAACGTTCATCTAGACATTCCCGACCTAGATCTTCGACCCTCGGATTTTCCGTACCCGACTCGGACCTTTATTTCATTTCCAAAAACGCCCCCCCCTCGGGGTCGGTTTTTTCCGTTTCACTCGCATTTTACATTTTTAGGGGACGGTCTACTATTCATGAATCACCCCTTAGGTTTTCCCTATTCAATTCTCCGTTAGGGACTCGGGTTTCCGACCCGACCCTAAACTTTTATTTTTTTAATTCCTATTTTACCCCGAAAGCCGTTTTCGAAATTTCGGCGGCATTTCGGCGTAAATTTAAGGCTTCCGGCGTTAGGTACGCCTCGAACCATATGTACCTGCCACATACTATACCACAAGCCTATTTTATGTAAAAGTTTTCCAAACAAACTTTTACATAAAAGCCCACAAATTTCAAATTTCACATTATCACCCACATTACCAAATTTTTTTCACAATTTTGCCCTTAATTTGGTTTCGGTTTTCACAACCAAACTGAACCAAAAATTTGTCAAACTTTCACCACACTTTAGGCCATTCAAATGTCATTTTTTTTAACACATTTTCAAGCCCATTTTCTTGTACTTTTCAACCAAATTTCTTAGGGTTTTACCCTTGTATAACCCACGGCCATTGAATGCTAAACATGTCAAACATTTTTGTTTCATTCTTTCAATCACATTTCCACCATTTACACATTAAATTGCATGATTTAAATTAACCAAATACCACATAATTCATGCAAAATTTTTCTTCCAAACCTTTAGTAAACTCACGGTCACATTAGGCAATTCACACCAAAAATTTTTCACAAGCTTTTCACAAAGAAATACAAGCTTTATTCTTCACAAATTTAAACTTGGAAGCAAGTTAGCAATTAAACCACAACTTTTTCTCATTGGTTACTTAAGGTAACCCACGGATTTTCCCTTGAAAAACCAACAAAATTTTGGTTTTTCTTTAAACAAATTACATGGTTTTCTTCCTTATTTCATCCCTAACAAAGCCCAACATCAATTCAATGGAAAACAACCAAAAATTTTCCATCTTTTTCTCACTATTCACCCACGGATTTTATGAAGAAAAACCATGAAAATTTTAGTGCAAAAAGGGAGTTACCTTGGTCTAATGCTTCCTTTGTCTTCTAGGAACACTTTGACACTCTTTTTGTGAAGAAAAGTTGAAGAAATCATTTGGTTCTCCTTTGGTCACTCACGGCTCACCATGGAAACAACTTAGAAAAAATTTTGTTATGTTTTGCTTTCAATTTTTGTCTCGGCCTTTATGTCCCAAATTTGCCGACTTATGCATGGAAGAAAGCCAATTAATTTGGCCATTAACCAATGAAAATTCACCACCTTTCAACACCATTTCTTTCCAACATTTTCAAAAATTAAAATGGTTAATTTTTAGCTAAATCTTGGCCTTTGGATCAAAAAGTAAGTGAATCATGGCCATTCATTCTACCAACCACCATATTTCTTTCCATTTTGTAAATGGATTTATGATGTCATAATTGCTAAAGCAAAGTTGACTTTGACTTTCACTATTCACATTAATTCGACTACTTTTTGACCGATACCGGTTCGAGCCGAAATTTTCCTGGAATCGTCCCGGCGTGTTCCTGAGGTCTCCTGTGCAGTCGGATCAATTTAAATTGCTTCCGTTTGATCAAAATCAATCCCGGAAATTTTCCGTCTTTTTGAGCTCCTGTTAGGGTTTTCAATGCCGGTTTTGGCACCGTTTCACCCGTTTCAACTCAGTGAATTTTTCCCACACTGAATCCTTACTCGTCAGTATTGTTAGAACATTTAAATATATTCTAAACAATATAAATACATCTATTTCACTCTTTAAATAGTACAAATTATTATGTACATATATTTGTACTTTTCTTACTGTGCTCTTACTTTGACTTGTCATATTCTTATCTTTATACTGTTTAGATACCGAAACTACTCCTTTTTGAGCGTTTTGGGCCTGAATTCACTTTCTTACTCATATACTTTATTCTCTACTTATTTTTGGAGATTTTAATTCCTCCAAAACATTTATTTATTTCTATCAACACTATAATTTGTCTAATTACAACCATAGTGTTTCTTTACATTCTTACTTACAGAACTCATAGAAAACCCTAGATTAAACTAGGTCACACCGCTAAAATTCTCTGGTCGTCACAACACTTCTCGTTTTTGTTTTTCTGAGGAATTATCTGCTTGTTTCTTCAGAAAAATTTGGATGGAAAATTGGTAAATAAATGATTTACACACGTAAATAAATGATTTACTAATAAAATTTTAAAGCTATCTGCTTGGTTCCTAAGAAAATTCTGGGTGGAGAATTGGTAAATCAATAATTTACACACGTAAATAAATAATTTACTAAGTAAAAAATGATTTCCAAATAAATTTATCAAGATTTACACATAAGGGGTGTTTTTAGAATTTTAGTTATAATAAATCATTATTTACCAAAAATATATTATTTATTAAAGATTCAAAATTTTTCTGTTATTTATTTTTATTCAATTTTAATTTTGATTTTTTTTCCTCGTTCTCCTAAATAAAAATAAGTAGATCCGTTTATGCTCTCATAGCCACCAAAACACAGCCCATTAAAATTCCCCAACCCTGGCTTGGGTCCAAGTAACGTCCCTTTCTTTGCATTACGAAATAGTGATTGGTTTTGGGCCTCGCCTTTGGGTCTTGTGCCTTGTTAGACATCAATACTGTCAAGGACAACCATTCTGTCAAATTTCAATCTTAAAATCTACAATTTAAATTATTTTTTCCCCCGTACCTACCCTGTAGAAGTTGTCAGCTATATTTTTAGCTTACCCTTAAATGACAAGTAATAATCCAGTTGTTATATTCGGTGTTTTGGGGATGGCGGGTTTAAGACCATCTCTATACATATAAATATGAATGATAACATCAAAGTTGCATGTTAGACAACTCATTTTATTAAGTCTAGTCCAATCATATCCGTACTTCTAGTATTGGGGATGGTTGTATCCCTTTCCTAGAGGATTTGAATATGGTTGGATAAATTTTTATCCAGTCTACTCATTTAAATTCTTCTCCTACCAAGAGATTGGAATCTTTTTTTATCCTACATAATCTAGCGAGCCAAACAGGTTGTTAAAAAATATAATATGTTAATGCAATCTTTGGCATAAAGAGTTTTTACTATCAGACCCTCTATTTGGTATTATTGGTAAGAATTGTTTTTTTTTTTTTTTCTAAATGGATTAATTTTATAATAGTCTAATCTATAAGTTGTTAACAATTAATCTGACAATTCAAACTTCGAAAACAATAGCTTTTATTGGCGATATAAAATAAGAAGGCTTATCATCGAAACTTAATTGCATTTTATATATAAATGGAAAAATATATATATATAAATTTATAGGCTATTGCACATTAAATTTTTTGGGTCAATTACAACTAATACCGTAACTACAAATAGCTAAATAAATAAGAAACCAACTTAAATACAAATTCACTGTAAATTTCTTTTTTTTTTTTTAAAGGAAATTTACTGTAAATTTCATAAGATTAAATTTCGTAAGATTACAATATAATTCAAAATCACGGTTAAGCTTTCATAACAGTTAGATATATGACAGCTTAATATTCGCCGAAAATAAGGTAAGTCAGAATTTACAACTAAAATCATTTCCAAAACAATGTGTAAAGATATTAGAAAACCTTCCAAAAAAAGGTCACAGCTTTAATGAAAATCACAACCAATTAAATCATAATTTGTTTGAATACCCATAAAATATTTCCCAAGGTTTGTCTTTATGAATGAGGATAAGACTGAGAAAAATGTGGTTTGGACTCGGTGAAAGCAACATCATCAGAAGTGTAGAACTTCCTAGAAGGAGGGTGGTAGCAACTATACACTTTTTGTGTAGACGAATAACCAGGGAAGATACATTCGATTGCCATGGGGTCTAACTTTCCTCTATGTTGGCTATGGACATGGACAAAAGAGGCATAACCAAAAATTCTAGATGTAAGGCAGTTTGATGTTTTGAAATTTGGGAAAAATTTGGCAAAGCTTCCATGGGAGTTTTACGAGCCAGTGTTCGTGAGGTTAGTCTCTTTATCAGGTATGTTGAAGTGAGAACACCCTCCACGCAGTAAGATTTTGGTACATTCCCTTGGAATAACTTTGCTTGGGTGGTGTTAAGTAAATGCCCAATTTCCTTTCTACAACCCAATTTTGTTGTGGGGTGCTAATATATAAGACTCATGAATGATACCCTCCTTTTGAAAATAAGGGAACAAAGTTTGGTTGAAATAATTTCTTGCATTGTCAGACCTAAATCTCTTGATTTTTACCCCAAATTGGTTCGAAATCATAAAGGGAAAGTTTGAGATGACACTATTGACATTAGATTTTTGCTTAAGTTAAAAAAAAAAAAAAAGCCATGTAACTCTCTAGTGCAATCATTGATAACTCTATAAAATACAGTTTGCTTCTTTTTTATATACAAAAATTGACTTATCCTTAAAGATTTTAGTTATTTTTCATTTATTTATTTATTTTATTTTATGTACTTTAATTTAAATTTTTTTTAATTTCATGAAATTTTTACTTAATTTTGATTTATTTTATCTTATCTTTTTCTTTTAAGAATAATATATTAAATAAACTTAAAATTAAATATCTCTAATGAGTTTACCTATAGTATTTTATTTTGAAAATATCTAATTAACACTTTTTTTTTTACAATGTCAAATTGAGATGAAAATTTTATGTGTTGAAAATGGATTTCACTCGACGTTATTATTTATGTCAGGAACTATGAAAATCAAGTTTATTATGCACCCTACCACACTAGATCCTTTCTAATTATATGCACCAGTACTGTAGCTACTATAACTACTATAGTAAGTTTGAAAACTGTGCACTGACTACTGTAGCGAGTTTGAAAAGTTTGTATTATGTATGCACCAACTACTTTGACAATTTTGAAAAGTTTGAAAATAGTATTTTATTTTGAAAATATATAAGTAGTCGAAGGGGTCCAAGTTTGTTGACAATTTTGGTACATGAAGGACATCTTTAAGGATGAGGGAATGGGTTAAATGGATATATCTTATTCCTACAATTGTGGCTAACTCACCACTTGCCACTGTAATTTTCCTAATATTAGGACATGGAGTGTAAGTTTTAAAATGCTCTGAGGTGTGGGTCATATGATCAGTAGCTCCCAAGTCAACCATCCAAGAATTGGTAAAACATTTCTCTATGGCATGTAAACAAAAAGTGAATGGAGATTTACCTGAGAGAGCCAATGGACATGTACTTGAGATCTTCTCAAGAGATCCTATCAACTCTCTAAGCCTCTCGATCTCTTCATTATTGAGTCCTTTTCCCTCCTTCTCCTATCCTTCCTTTTGACCAGTTTGATCGACTGAATAGGCCTGAGTTTTTTGCTGACCTCCCTGAAATTTTTTTTTTTGTTGTCCTCCTCGGTTTCCCTATTCTCGACTTGGTGGCTTTCCATTAAGTTTCCAGCAATTTTCCTTGGTGTGTCTCAGTTTTTTGCAATAGGTGCACCATAAGCCGTCTTTGTTATCTCTTCCAGAGAATCTTGACTGATCTACCCCTTCCTCTGACTTGCTTGGTCTGAGTCACCAAGGCTGATCTTTCTAACGGTTTTGATTCAAGCATTACACCCCTTCGACTTTCTTCTGCTCGGATTAGAGATATTGTCTCTTCTAACGAAGGTGTTACTTCCTTGTTGAGAATCTACACCCTAACCTGATCAAATTCATGGTTAAGTCCAGCTAGAAAATCACACACCAAGTCCTTCTCAATAAAATTTTTCAAAGTGGTGGCATCCTCTGGACACTTCATCTCAAACACTCGATAATGATGGAGTTCTTGCCACAAATTCGTCAATAAGTTAGCATATTCTGCCACTGTTTTGTTCCCATGTTAAGTTGCACCTGTCTTAACCTTGATCTCGTACACTTGGGTTGCATCACCAGCTTTTGAATATGTCCAACTAATGGAATCCCAAATTTCCTTTGCGGTTGCCAAGAACATGTAAGTGTCACTAATGGCTGGATCCATCGAGTCCCACAGCCACGACATGATCATTGAATTGGCTTCATCCTATGCTTCAAATGCCGAATCTCCCCTTTTTGGTCTTGTCCTAAGAATATGATTGAACCTCCCTTTGCCCTTAAGGTATGTTTAGACAAATTGAGACCATTTGAGGTAATTTTTCCCATTCGACCTGTATGTGGCTCGTATGTTCTGTAAATCCCCTGTCATTGGGATTGTGTTAACTTCTTCCATCTAGTTAAAGGAACTGATTTCGAAAATGGTGTAAAAAGGAAATTAGGGAAGATAAAAGAGGGTTTTTGAGTTAAATTAAGAACAAAACAAGAGGAAGAACAGCAATAAAGACTACAATCAGTTTGATTGTGGCAATGAAGGCCACACGATTATAGAAACCCAGAAAATACCTAATCCTCTGATACCATTTGGTAAAATAGAGAGGAAGAAACTGTATTTTCTGTGTATTACTGAATGAGTCGTACATTACAATTTATAGGCTATTCTAGGATAGAAGAAAAAGTAAACAGTCTAACCAATTTATACAAATTAGGAAACAATCAAAAAACAGCAAATAAAACTTTCCTAATTAGTTCTATATAGGCTGTATACAGCCAGAGTTTCCTAATTAGTTCTTAATCAAGAACTATCCAATTTGACAATACTTAATATAGCACTACTGGTTGCGGGATTATTTCACAGTTGCGAGTTCTATTATGTTTCTTACTAATTAAAAGTTTCTCAAAAACATCTTCGCCATTACAGTTAACCTTGTCAATATCATACCTCATAGTTTGCTGAGGAATATACGTTGTTACATCTGTTACTAGAGGTGTATATGCCCAAAAGGAACTTGAACTTGTGCGCAACAATGAATTTTCAAGCTCGGGTTTTCCAACCTACTCAAAAAAAGATCTCGTCTTCGAAAAACAAGTATGTACAAAACACACAATTCCAACACTTGCCCTGCGAACCTGATAAAGATCTTTCTTACATGTTTGTATAAGCTTATATGATGAATAGCATACTGACATACATAAATATGGAGACAGCTGGCTCAAGCGACTCCCAAAATTAAAAAAGAAAACTAGGAGTAAGGGTGAGTTTGATTTGTGCTTTACATTTATCTTCTGTTAAAAGCATGTTCTTAATTTTCTTTTCGTTTTTTCTTTTATTTTTTTTTAAGGGAGCACATTCTTAATTTTCGATTCAACTAAAATTCCAAATCTCCACGTAGAATTCGAGAACAATGTACTGATGTTTTTTTATAGTTTTTATCAAACTATTCCTAATCCATATGTTCTTGCCATGTTATACTCAGACATTGTCAATAAACTTAAGGGGCGTTTGGTAAACTTATTGTGTTTTAATTGGGTTTGAATACAATTCTTTTTTGAATGTTGTATTTGATTGAAAAGTATTTGTTTTGTATTTGAATAAAATATGTGTTGTTTGGATGAAAAGTATTTTAGAGTTAAAAAGTTGATGTAATTGGTAAAAGTAGAGATAAATAGTTAGGATTGAAAAGTTGATATGATTTTTTTTAAAAGCTTTTGAATAGTAATTGTTTTCATAGCACTATTAAAAATAATTGTATTTGAATTTAAAATTTTGCGTTTGGTGTAAAATTGGTTTTCATAACACTAAAAAACGTTTACCAAATATTACCTTATTAGCCAAACTGAAACACAATGATGAAATTCTAGTTTTTAGATATGCACCCTAATTACTTGGCACCTTTCAATAAACAAAGTCATATTAAATTCTCAAATCATACAATCAAACTCAGTAGAACAGGAAAAAAAACACACACACGTTACAACCAAATCAAAACAAAATAAACACCAAAATATCCAAGAAAAACAAACAAAACCCACTTCAAAATTCCAATTCCCAGTTAAAATTCACATCAATCTCATTAATTAATTATTAAAAGATAAACCTTATCCAAATTTCCAATTCCAGTCATAAATTCACATCAAATCTCAAAAACTAACCTTACAAAAAAAAATGACCAAATTAGCAACTCACAGTATCATATCCGATTGGTGCAGTTTGTTGGACGAGCCAATTCTAAGAAACTGGACTTTGGTCATCGTAATTCAACGATGGTGAATGCTGGGACCTAGAGTGGCAAGTGGGTCATTCCTTGGAGTGTGAATGTAGGGCTCCGAGGTTAGAAAAGAAGGAAGAAACGGTTGAGGAACAGCTAAGTAAGGCTTTTTAGAGTTTGTATTGTGCAATTAATTTGGTAAATTTGAATGGGAATTGGAAGACAGATTAGTGAACGAGGCTTATGATAGATCGAACATTGAAATTAAGGTTTAGGATATCAATTTTTCTTATTTACTTAGTTTGGGAAGGAGAAGATAAGGTTTAATTAGGTTTGATCAGAGTGCAGAAGGCTCGGACATGGACGGTATCACAGGTTTCGGCACTCACACTGATTTTTCTCACACACAATACCCTGTGATGGCCTAAGTGACTCACACATAGTCAGCCAACACCAACATGCACACCACACACACACACACCCAACAATGCAACTATAAGGAATCACATAGAAACCTATACACACGCAAACACAAAGCACAATCTTATGGGAAATCTTACCCAACCTTGTCATAAATCTCAATAACAAGGAAAATACAAGTGTTTACAACAATACAGGATCATGACACCCCCATGTCTCTATAATAGGTGCGGAATATAAAGCATACAAGCCAGTTCAATACACAAGTAACCGCCATAGTGTTCTGGACTAACCAGCACGGGCCACTTGGGGCACACGATTACACTAAGTAACCGTCACTGCTTACTGTCTCATCCCACAGCGTGCCACACGTCTGACTAACTTGCACCCGCTCATCAGATTCACCCACGTACCCACTAAGGGTTAGGAAGCATTGGTAACCACTTGCAATTGCCACCTACATATGTCATCTGACTAGGTCCCTAAGTCATCCGCATCTTTGGGCCACCCACTAACCCATTGGACTCTCGGCACAGCCACACAGGCTAATCAGGGTCATTAACATACGCTCATTGGGCCATCCCATGCACATGCATCACAAAGTCAGCCCTCTTGGACAACCAGGTCCTACCCAAGGCAATGTCAACATATAGTAGGCCTTAGCGTCCTAATAAGTGGCCTTGGTGGTGAACCCAAACCTACCAAGCGACATGCCCCACACCACTAAGGGACTAACAGATAGAACGTTTCAAGAATGAACACTTGGAGAGAGAGAGAGTGTATGTGAGTGAGTGAGTGAAAGAGAGGTAGGGGTCTCAGTCCTTATTGAATGAGTTGAAAATATTTTTTATTACTTTATTAATATATGTTTGGATGGGGGTTTATTTTTAGAAAATGAAAAAATTTTAAATTTAAAAAATAAAAAATTGTTTAGATTTTTTTTAAAAGTGAAAAGTTGTTTAGATGGGTAAAAATCTTTCTTTTTGTAGAGAGCTCTTTTTTAATTTTTCAAAAATAAAAAATTTATGATATTCAGATACAGAAATTTAGGAAAATCTATTTTTTTAGAATGAAAATTTTTTCATTTTCTAAAAATAGAACTCTCAAACAAATATAGCATTAATTTAATATAAAAAATTAATCTATCTATTTAAAATTAGATTGGATTTAATAGATTTAACGATTTGTATATTTTATTAAAAAATAATAATAAACAATACTAAAAATTCAATATTAAATGAAATTTAAAGAGAAAAAAGAATTAAACTCACAATAATTTTTAAATAAATTTTATCACAGATCCTGTATGAAAAAAAAATTTTAATATAATCTCATTATTAGTCGGATATAAAATAAATATAAGTTATAAGAATCACTAAAAAAACTATAAGGATACTAAAGTAATTAATGGTATTTTTCACAAAATTATCAAAAATTACATTTATATTAAATATCAAGTAATGCATTTTATACATTTAAATAATTTAAACAACATTTAGATGTGAATATCATTTAGCAAAGAAGAAAAAAAAATAAGTAGGTGAATATGGGGTGGGTTGGGTGGGTTTTTAGAATTTTTTTAACCCATCCAATAAAGATTGGGTGGGTTAAAAATTTTTTTTATCCATCCAATCAACCAAATGCAGCGAATCAACTCACCTAATCAAGGTCGAGTTTGATAAATTTAATGGGTTTGTTGGGTGATTAAGTTTTTTGTTCACCCATAGTAAGAGGGAGAATTTTTTTTTTGTTTTTTTGTTTTTAATTCAAAATTTAGAAATCAAGGTTTTGGAGATTTATTTTTATTTTTATTTTTTTGAGTTTGAGGGTAAAAGATTCAAAATTTGTATTTTTAAGTGTAGATTTTTGGGTTTAAGTTTTGAAAAAAGTTTTTTTTTTTTTTGGAGATACATGAAAGATATTGAATGGCATGTTCAATTCCAAAAAGAGAACAAATTTTGTAAAAAAGTATTTATTTCAATTTTTTTTTTTTATCATTCTTCTCATTTTGAGAAAGAAAAATATCTCATTTTTAAATATATCTTGTATGGTATCTTTTTAGAAAAAGAAAAGAATTTTTTTCAATACTCTCACAATACACAATTCCTAACACTCTTCTATCTTATTCCTAACAACTTTCAACAAAAAAAATTTTTTTCTTTTCAAAAATGAACATCCTATGTCCCTATTTACACACATGGGTATAACAGCATCCACAAACACTCCCCAAACAAGACCTTTTAAGTTTTAACTGGCTTTGATTTTTTTGGCTGGTAACGCAGACTATGACACAATAGCAGAACTTGAAAACAATGTGATTTTTTGTGTGTTAGAGTTAGCGGAAAGAATAAGAAAAGATGTTGGTCAAAATTTGGAAATTTTACACATAATTTAAGTTAAGGATTTGGATGGATTATGATTAACCTGATTTAATTTGTTGGGTGTTAGATAAAAGTTTTTATGGATGAAATCTTTCATCAACTAACCAAGATCTTCATGTCAAATCATTGAGAAGAAAAACTGGAAGTGGAAGCATACCTTGATCCATTGAGACGTAAATGATTATAGGTTAATTGATCTTCCAAATCTACAAAATTTTCCTTTGGAAATTGAGAAATCTCAGTATTCCTTCTGATGATGGGATGTCAGTTAGGAATAGGAAGCATATTGTCTCTTGTGTGATTTGGGAATCACAACCCTAATTATGTAGTTATCTATTTCTAATTTGGCCCATCATAAAATTAAAAATTAGACTTTAGGTTTCTACACAAAATAAGGGCTATACCTAATTAGATGCTTAAAAGTCCAATAACCTTAAGCCTTAATCAGATCACTTTATTTGGGTCAAAATTTAAGATAGCCTATAATACACAACTAATTACATATGTAGGCCCACATGATTAATTATTATCCAACAATCTCCCACTTGGACCACATATGTTACCTGATAAGTACGTATTAAAATATTTTTATGTGCGCTTAAACTTTTGCTATCTATACCGAAAGCATCTTAAAACAATCTCGTCTATCGATTATATCAATATAGGATCAAAGCGATTTTCATTACATTTAATGTAACTAGACTTATCAATGATCACATATATCAATATAACTAAATGACATAGATCAAGTATGGATGTGTAACATGGAAATTACATGTAATGTGATCCTAACATGCCTATTTTCAACTGATCCAACCTTATTCCTTAGTGAGATCAAATTATATAAATTAGAGTGAAAATAAACTAAATACTTTATTTCTGTAGAAAATATCTATAACCCAAAAATTGTCTAAAATTAAAAAGCATCTAAATACAAACTCCCACTAAACCAGCACATCATTAAGAGATATAACACCCATATGAACAGTATACTCATGAAAGACCTTGGGTGGTAAGCCTTTAGTAAGTGGATCTGCAACCATAGAGTTTGTGCCAATATGCTCTATAGACAATAAACCACTCTGAACTCTTTCTTTAACAATAAGAAACTTAATGTCTATGTGCTTCGACTTTATCGAGCTCCTGTTGTTGTTGGAATATAACACTATTGACTTATTGTCACAATACAACTTTAATGGTCTTTCAATGCCATCCAAAATGCACAACCCTGTCACAAAATTCCGCAGTCACATCCCATGACTGGATGCCTCATAACAGGCTATAAATTCTGCTGCTATAGTGGAAGAGGCTATGAGTGTCTGCTTTGCACTCTTCCAGGAAATAACTCCTCCGGCTAGTAAATAAATATAGCTCGATGTGGATCTCTAACTATCTTGGCATCCAGCATAGTCCGAGTCAGAATATCCAATGATCTCCAACTGATCCGATCTCCTGTACGTGAGCATGTAATGTTTTGTTTTCTGTAGGTACCGCATAACCCGTTTGGCTGCTTTCAAATGATCCATCTCAGGGTTACTCAAATATCTGCCTAGCATCCCAACAATGTATGCTATATCGGGACGTGTACAAACTTGAGCATATATTAGACTCCCAACTACTGATGCATAAGGAATCTTTTGCATTTCCTTAACTTCAAACTCATTTTTAGAATACTGACTGAGACTAAACTTGTTTCCCTTAGCAATAGGGGTGTCACCTGGTTTGCAATCTTGTATGCCAAATCTCTTAAGAATTTTTCGATATAGCTCTTTTGTGATAATCCAAGGATACCTCGAGAGCGGTCTCGATGTATCTGTATACCTAATACAAAAGAAGCATCCCCAAGATTTTTCATCTCAAATTTCTTTAATAGAAATCTCTTGGTTTCGTGCAATAAGCCTATATCATTACTAACAAACAGTATGTCATCGATATATAAAACCAGAAAAATATGCTTACTCCCACTGAACTTGTGGTATATACAATTATCAACCACATTTATCTCAAAACCAAACTAGATAATAATTTGATGAAACTTGTAATACCATTGACGGAAAGCTTGCTTAAGCCCATAGATGGATTTCTTTAATTTGCAAACCTTCTTCTTTGGGTCTCCTAACACAAAGTTTTATAGTTGCACTATACAAATTGTATCATGAATGTCACCATTGAGAAACGCTGTCTTTACATCCATCTGATATAACTCAAGGTCAAAATGTGCCACAAGCGCCATTATAGTTCTGAATGAGTTTTTTGAAGAAACCAGAGAGAAAGTCTCTTCGTAATCAATGCCTTCCTTTTGAGTAAAGCCCTTTGCAATAAGACGAGTCTTATATCTCTCCACATCACCCTTTAAATCCTTCTTGGTTTAAATATCTATTTGCAATCAATGGGCTTCGCTCCTTCAGGTAATGGAACAAGATCCCAAACGTTGTTGTCTTTCATAGACTTCATTTCCTCATTCATGGCATCAATCCACTTTTGTGAGTTAGAACTTTGCATGGCCTGATGAAAGTTAATTAGATCATCTTCCACTATACCAATGTCAACCTCATGTTCTTGGAGAAATATGATATAATCATCCAGAATTATATTTCTTCTCTCTCTAGTAGATTTCCTTAATGGCATTTGTTCTTGAGGTTGTTGAGTTTGCTCTTCAGGAATAATATCTTTATTTTGAACAGGGAGATTTTCAACAATGTCTTGTTGTTCTGGATTTGCTACTTGATCGATGTTAGGAATAGGAGCCTGATCATCGTCAAAAGCAACTATAGGAAGAGAAACGAGTTCCTCTTCAAAGACAAAGTCTCTAACCTTATTTCTCCCCCCAAACTCAATATCCTTAAAGAACCGAACATTCCCCGTCTCAAAAAATGACTTAGTCGTGGGATCATAAAATTTGTACCCCCTTAATCTTTCAGCATATCCAACAAAATAGCAACTTACAATTCTTGAGTCCAGTTTTCTTTCATTTGGCCTGTAAGGCCTTGCTTCAGTTGGACAACCCTAAATGTGTAAGTGCCTAATACTGGGTTTCTTCCCAGTCCATAGTTCATAAGGGGTTTTGGTTGCCGTTTTAGTTGGTACTCTATTTAAGATACAAGCTGTAGTCTTTAATGTTTCTCCCCAGAGAGATTCTGACAAGGTAGAATGGCTAATCATACTCCTTACCATGTCTTTAAGGGTTCTATTTCGCCTTTCAGCAACACCATTCATTCTAGGACTTCTTGGCATGGTGTACTATAGGACGATTCTGCATTCCTTTAGGAATTCAGCAAAAGGACCTGGACCTGATCCATCATATCTACCATAGTATTCACCACCATGATCAGATTTGACAGCTTTAATTCTTTTGTTAAACTGATTTTCAGCCTCAGCTTTAAATGCCTTAAACACGTCCAAAGATTGAGACTTCTCATGAATTAAATATAGGTAGCCATAACGTGAGTAATCGTCTATGAATGTAATAAAATACTGTTGACCATTCCAAGAGGTCGTAAGGAATGGCCCACAGATATCTGTATGAATAAGTTCTAAAATTTCTGAAGCTCTATTGGCACCTAATTTCCTTATGTTTGTCTGTTTCCCCTTTATGCAATCAATACATATCTTGATCTCATCAAAGTCAAGGGGATCAAGGATTCCATCAGACACAAGTCTCTCAATTCTTTGTTTGGAAATATGACCCAAACGCTTGTGCCATAATGTAGCCGAATCCTCATTGGTCAATTTTCGCTTTATACCTTTAGAACTAGTATGCAAGGTTTTATTATAGGAGGCAATCGTATCAAGCAAGTATAAGTTATCATAAACTGACAAAAAATCGGTACCAACAATATTTGAATCATAAAAAAAGACTAAATTGACTATTTTCAAATGAACAAGAATAACCAAATTTGTCCAAAACAGAAATAGAAACCAAATTCCGTCTAAAAGACGGTACAATGTTAGTCTCATTCAAATCCAAATAACAACCAGTCTTTAATAATAACTTAAAGGTCCCTATAATCTCAACTTCGTCCACATAGATGTATCTTTCAGCATCATTTGGCTTTCGGCAGCTCAGATAACCTTGCATAGACACACTAATATGAGTAGTAGCACCGGAATCTATCCACCAAGCGTGTCTAAGTACAGAAATTAAATTAACCTCAAAACAAACTAAAGTGAGAAGCGTACCTTTCTTTGCACATCAGATATGATATTTGGTACATTCCTTCTTCTTGTGTCCACCACCTTTACAGAAGAAACAGGTAAATTCCTCAGTCTGTTCCTTCTGTTATTTCTTTTGTGGTGTGTCACCCGCAGCTTCTTTATTCTTTTTCCTTTTCTTGCTCTTGTCTTTAGGGGTATTTGCCAAGTGAGCATTTTCAGTCCTCTCTTGCTTGAGCCTTTCCTCTTCTTGTACACAATGTGAAATGAGCTCATTAAGAGACCATTTATCTTTCTGGCAGTTATAACTGACCTTAAATTGACTGAATTGTGCAGGAAGAGAAATCAGAACTAAATGCACGAGCAAGTCCTCAGACAGCTCTAACTTTAGTGCCTTTAGTTTAGAAGCGAGATGAGACATCTCTATGATGTACTCCCTTATGTTCCCTTTTCCTTTATACTTCATTGAAATCAAGCTTGCTAGAAGCGTGCTTGTTTCAGCCTTATCATTTTTAGCAAAATGCTTTTTAATTTCCTCATGGAACTGCCTGACAGTTGTAACCTTTTCAGACACAGTGCCCCTGAAGGTTTCTGGAATTCCACGCTTCATGATCATAAGACTCATGCGATTTGAACATTCCTACTTCTCATAGTCCCTCTTATCATCAGAGGAACTTTTATATGTAAGAACAGCGGGTTGTTCAATCCTTAGCATAAGGTCCAGATCCATGCAGCCAAGAACGATCAAAACATTCTCTTTCCAATCTTTAAAATTCATCCCATTGAGCATTGGGATCGAATTGATGTTGGCAGATATCGATGAAGTAGATGCATTAACTGAATAGAAAACTAAACAAACAAAACAACATGTTCACATGAGTATCCAAATGAAAGCAATAAATTCAAATAATAGTAGGGCCCATCATAAGATACCTAGTGCAACATTAATATTTGGTCTTTGGACAGAAATATTAACTTGTAAGTGGTACTCTTGGTGTAGTAATCAAACACTAATAATAAATCCTGTCAAATAATAAGCCTTTCTTTGGACCGACTCATTATTCACATAGAAACCTGATAATCATCATATATTTACTACCACAGGTGCACATAAAGTTCGGCTAAGCATTAACCTTCCTTTAGGCCAGTCAATACCCGCATGAATCACATACACACAAAAAACTAGTTAATGTTCTAAGTCAAATTAACCCCCACAAGAAAGGTCGCTTTGGCGACATCTTGTTTCAGTTAATTTCACCTTTGAACACTATAAAAAAATATATATATTCCATTTATTTGAAGTGTAATTGCAACTTAATTACTTAAAAAAACTTTTTTTAACCTCCCCGATACAAGTCCGTACGACGTCCGTACAATCCGTATGACCCCCGTACCCGTCCCCCCGTACAGCGACACTGTACAAATCCGTACAGACTTTAGTACTCGTCACATACAATCGACATTGTACAATCCATACAATCCCCTACAGATTCTAGTACCCGTCCGTACAGTGACGACCGTACAGATCTGTACAATTCCGTACAGATTCCGGAACTCCATCTGTACAGTCGACGACCATACAAATATGTACAAAATCCGGTATCTGTCCGTACAGTTCGACGACTATACAAATCTGTACAGATTCTGGTATCCGTCCGTACAGTCCGACGACTTTACAAATCCGTATAGATTCCGGGTCCCCCCATCCCTCGTACAGTCGGCGACCGTACAAATCCGTACAAATTCTGGTACCTCCCGACTGTACAAATCCGTACTATTCCGTACAGATTCTGAATCTCAAATTTTGGGTCAAAAATTTACATTCCAAAATCTAATATGTGAATTTTAACCCTAAAATTCTTCCTTAAACATGCATCAATAACCCTAATCTACATATCAAAACCTTAATTCACACATCATAAACACATGAATTCCCAATGATTAAACATGAATAGGCTCTGATACCACTGGTTAGATAAAAGTCTTTATGGATGAAATCTTTCATCAACCAACCAAGATCTTCATGTCAAATCATTGAGAAGAAAACTGGAAGCGGAAGCATACCTTGATCCATTGAGACGTAGATGATTGTGGGTTAATTGATCTTCCAAATCTACAAAATTTTACTTTGGAGATTGAGAAATCTTAGTATTCCTTCTGATGATGGGATGTCAGTTAGGAATAGGAAGCGTATTATCTCTTGTGTAATTTGGGGATCACAACCCTAATTATATAGTTATCTATTTCTAATTTGGCCTATCATAAAATTAAAAATTAGATTTTAGATTTCTATACAAAATAAGACTCATACCTAATTAGATGCTTAAAAGCCTAATAACCTTAAACCTTAATCAGATCACTTTATTTGGGTCAAATTTAAGATAGCTTATAATACACAACTAATTACATATGTAAGCCCACATGATTAATTATTATCCAATATTGGGTAGTAATACGAAAACAGAACCTGAAAATAACATGATTTTTTACGAATTAGAGTTGACAAAAAAAAAAAAGGAGGTGCTAATTAAATTTGGGTCTATTTGAGAGTAAGATGAATAAAACCGATCATTTTCAAGTTGGATACCATTTATCGTTTACTAACATGACAAAAATTCATTCACTATTGCAAATTTTTCGATGTGTAGGAAACATATTTTCCTTCCAAATTTTTCCATGTGTAGGAAATATATTTTCCTTCCAAAACAACTTAATTAAGTTGCACGGTATTTATATTACTTGAAAAATCTTACATGAATTATATATAGACGTCAACAAATATCTACACAAAACAAAACATGATATTTTAGAATTTTTTTTTAATAAATGGTGGTGATAGTAATAAATAGGTGCATCAAAAACACCCCGATTAAATTAATATCCATTTAATACCTTCACCATCAATCTATCTCACGTGAAATAAATAATTAAAAGAAAATACAATAAAATTAGACAAAATAAACAAAACCACTCCAAAAGAGAGAAAACACAAAATCAAATGCTAACATCTTATAGGATACATCAAGACAAGTATGATGTCTTATTAAAACCTTTCACTAGAAAAAACGAAAGGACAAAAATATGACAAGGGAAAAAGTATATGACTCATGACAAATAAAAACCATAATAAACGCGAACGAAAATTATATAAAGAAAAACCATTCATATCCCTATAATGAAAAGCAAGAGTAAAATTCAGAGTCGATTTTGACGATGCTAATCAAATTATTTATTAATTTATCACCTCATAAAAATTATGAGAGACTTTAACCATCAAGACCTCCGTATAGCATAAAAAACGCACCAATCTATTATGATACTTTCAAGAAACTTTATCTGATTTTATCTTGAAAAGATTAATTACTTAAATTAAGTCACATTACAATTAAAGCTCCCTAGCTTTTTTCAATTGCCAGAATAAATGCAATTCAGTTTAGCCTCAAAAAGCAAAGGAAATGACCAGAGGTGCAGCAAAGCAACCTTTAATAAAATCCTTGTGTCTTAAAAACAGCCCGACAACCTACTATGCCAGGGGCACCTCACCAACATTGTATGTATTCACCTTAATCTAACCATGAAGAGGAGGAAGCTATCTCATTGCTATGGCATTTGAAGATACAGGACAATTACTAATAATATGAAATTTATGAAGAATCAAAATATCACATTGTGAATAATTCATGCAACCCATATCAAGAAAATTAGTAATTTATCTGCTGCTCAAATAATGATCTTTTGATAAATTTTATAATATTTTAGAATTTAACTGCTCCTAAAAGTTAGACTGTGTGTTGTGCTTTCCTTTTCTTATGTTTTTTCAAAAAAAAAAAAAAAATGCTTTCATGGGGAGAAGGAGTTAGAAATTAGGTCTTGTTACTTACCAAAATGCAGTTTCCACAAGGGGAAGAGTTGGAGATTCAGAGTCTTATTAATATAAAGCCAGGCAATTAACGAAACCTCTAAGTTTTACAACTAATTTAATCTTAGCTTTTGAAAAAGATATGTCGTTTTTGCATTTATGAGTATATTTCATTCAATAAAAGAAATTATTTGCTTTGCTGTCTACCTATTTTTAATGAAATTATTGGCTAGTTTGAAACTTTTATTTTGTAATGAAAAAAAAAAAAAAAAGAGACAATAAACAAGTACCTTATTTATCATAAGCCAAAAAAAAATTTTTTCGTTGTCATATGCCATAAATAATTATCTTCTTTGGCATCTAACTTATCTTATAACTTGACTTTGAATTTACGATAAGGTTTATTAACGGAGGCTAAGTTTTGAACCAAATAATTAGTTTTGTAATGTACATGCGTAGTGGTGAAACCATAAATTTTTTCCAAATGAAACACTATAAAAACAAATTACAGAGAACTTTTTATTGAACGAAATGTAATTATATATTTCAATTATTGAGTAGGGGCACAATTATAATTCTTCTTATAAATTAAAGACACAAGTAAAATAAGTAGTACATAACTGAAATTTATAAATAAATAAAAAATCTTT
Source organism: Antiaris toxicaria (assembly GCA_035233585.1). Lineage (NCBI taxonomy): Eukaryota > Viridiplantae > Streptophyta > Magnoliopsida > Rosales > Moraceae > Antiaris > Antiaris toxicaria. Next base: position 10,767,886 of record CP141155.1, read on the forward strand.
TTTTTTTTTTTTTACTGTGATGCTAGAAGTTTGCCCACTCATGTCAACGCGACTTCGTCATTGTATAAGCCCCTAAAATTCTCGTAGTTTGTTACTTCCATCCTCTAAAATTATTTATCTTGATTTAGTCCTTAAATTAGTGACAATTTTCAAAAATTCAACAATTGAAGTTAATTTATTCTTTTGAAAAATCCATAGATTAAATTGTCAAGAAAGAAAAAAAAGCTTAATATGTGAAAGTGCTAAACTAAAGAAAATTTAGGTGACGTTGGGGGAAAACATCTCATTTTAATTTTACTCAAATACAATACAATTTTACACCAAACATAAATTTTATAACAGTGCTACGAAAATAATTACTATTCAAAACATTTTTAAAACAATCACATCAACTTTTCAACTATACTATTTATCTCTATTTTTACCAATCACATCAACTTTTCAATTCTAAAATACTTTTCATCCAAACACATATTTTATTCAAATACAAAACAAATACTTTTCAACCAAATACAATATTCAAAAAACAAATTTCATTCAAATACAATCAAAATACAATACGTTTACCAAATGCCCCCTTAGGCACAAATATTAACCACCACTTCCTTTTCCCTCTCTCTCTTCCAAGTGAATACCAAAGCCAATGTTTATGCGGCCGCTTTCAATTTGTCTTTGGTCACATAGTTCTTCACCACTAAGCCATGTCAAAAGAAAACTTCACGGGTAAACCAGCAAAAAAGGTTTCCTTTCATCGTGTCTTTGGTAGGAGTTGGTGGTGAAAGGGCATATCTCTGGTGGGCCATTGTCATATAGATAAGTTGTAGGCCATCTATATCCCTATCTCTTTGACTGTATTTTTGTGCAATAACTTGCATTAATTTGACTAGGTAATTAGTTGGGAATTACCATCGATTAAGGTGACGCAATGGTTAGAATACTTTTTCTTTTTCTCCTAAAATATTTTCAAAGTTTGATGCTCTATAATTCTTCACAATGAGATCTTTAACCGGTCAAGAGCCTGATGGTGTTAGGCATTTAGTGGTGTGATTGAAATTGAGTCCCTCCTTTATGTAGATTTGGGCAGGCTCTTTCTGTGTTGTTATCTATAGACAAAGAAAAGGGGAAACGAAATGACAATGCCGGTATCTTTTTTTCTTTTTTTATAAACAAACAAAATTAGTTGGGAATTGAATACCCTGTCTAAACCACACTTCTTTCTTGACAACCCACTAAAAAACCATCGATGATTTCTATACCACAAGTCTTTTTGATTAATTCTATAATATTGTAATTGGAAAAAAAAAAATAAAACATTGTACAATGTTGTAAGTCTTTGTGTTTAATTATACAATGTCATGTGATAAGATATGGATTTCAAATAGGTCTCTTACTCGAAAATACTTAACGTGAAGTCAACAAATTATTAGCCTCTATTAGAACTACTCCTATATATCACAACAACCAATTTGGGAACACCCGCAGGGGTGAATGGGGTGACAAATGAAGGTGACGCCTTCTTTAGTCTCTTCTTTCGTCCACTCAGATTTGAATCCTATAAAACTCTCGTAAGCCCCGTTTTAGCTTGGTTATTGATGCATTAAATTGATAATATTCTGGATAGGGTTTGAGTTGATGATTAAAGAAACAGAGTTAAATGCTCATCTCTTCTTATCATATCTAAAGAAATAGATCCTGTCTATTGAAGCTGAAAATTTAAGTAATAATAGGATCACTACCAATGCCTTTTCTTCAATTGAAAAAACAATTAATTTGAAAAAAACAGTAAATAACAATTTTTAAAAATAATTAAAGTAAAATACTCATTCCAATTAAAAAGCCCGAACCGCTGTCTTATTGGAAAATTTGTTAAACTAATAAGTGAAGGGCTTGCGTGAAGGTAAAGGTGCCCTTTGCAAATATCTTGATCCTTCTCATTGGGCTAGGTCCCGAACCTTTCCTAATACCCATTTGACTTTTTGTTGCACATTTTGACCAATTTTTTTTTGACTAACGGTAAAAACTTTCTCCCCCCTAGACATGAAAAATCCCAATATCTTTATGCACTTCTTGCATCCGAAGGAAAGGTTCGTGTGGATCATTTCTAATTTCGTTAAGATTTGGGGCCTGTTTGAAGGGTCAAAACCCATATCTTCAAAAAAAAAAAAAATTTTCAACACTTCAACACTTTTGACTATTTACATATCTAAAACGTTACAGTAAATTCTAAAGTTTAAAAATTTATAATTTTACATATACAAGTCCAAATAAGATATATATTTTTTTAAATTACATAGACTTTTAAGAAGAACAAAACAATATATATTGATTTTTTTTCAAAAAAAATTTAAAATTTATATATTTTTTCATTTCAAATAGTTTTTTTTTTTCTTAAATATATTTTTCAAAATAACTTTTTTCCATAAAAAAAAAAAAAAGTCTCCAAATATTGAATCACATGGGCCCTCGACTTTGGAGTTCAGGGAAAATATGGGAGACATGAGTTGACGAAAGACAATCTCTTCTTATATAGAATACATATACATATATATAATATGTATCATGTATCATGTATGTGTGTAGAGAGAGATAGGGGTTCCTAATTCACGTTGAATACTCCTTTTTGTGACCTAAATGCCCCTCGATGTAACCAATGGTTTAGTCAACACGCAAAAGCTTTCTCTTGGTGCCACGGCCATCTTTCTAATGGTAAGGAAAACAAAACAAACAAACAAACAAACAGTAATTTTACCCAAATTTAAAATCACGGAATTTTCAAGCCTCACTTTCACGTTTTCCGCAATAAAATTGTTCATAATATGTAGCATTGTATGATACACATCATCAATATTTTATTATTCGTACTCAGAGACATTATAAGCTAAAATTACCATTTTAACCTTACTTTTTTGTTGAACCTTTACCATAAGCATACTTCATAGCATTATCTAAAAGAAAAAGAGACAAATATCATTTTCAGAGTCAGAAAAACAAAAACATTGAGATATCTATCTAAACAAGTAAGGCTAGAGTAGAAAAAGTTCCAAGAGGCAAATTGTTGTCAAAGATGATCCACTTTACCTCCAATTTGAGAGGTTATTTGAGATGGGCAATTTTGCAAAATTCTTGTGTGGTCCATTTTTCTCTTTCCAAAGTATCAATTATGATTCTCAAATACTTTGCATTACATTTAAAAAAAAAGACATGTTTGCACCCACTTGAATACTAAGTATGAGAAAGGGAGGGATCAGGAATGTGAGAGATAGGTTGTCATGTTTAAATGGTAGGTGACTAAACAACCACCTTGATCTCACATGCCCTCTTTCTAGTGCATTATATATATATACACACATATATAATATACACATATATATGTATGACAATTTTCAACACCTTGCTCATTTCTCTCTTTGATGCCAAGAAAAAATAATTACCTTCCAAAAACAGATCACTTTACTGTATAATAAAAACAAAAAGTACATATTTCGAGCAAAGAATATGATGTTCTCTTACAAACTTTTTTTTTTTTTTTTGACTAGATGTATACAAGTATAAATAACCCCAGAGCCAAAAAAAAAAAAAACTGTTAAAAAAAAGGAAATTACTGTAAAAAAAACCTGTAAGATGAAATTTGACAAGGCTAACATGAAGGCTTTTGGGAAGAAGCAGCATCAACCCAGCCAAGCAAGATCTTGAATCTGTGAAAGAATCAATGAAATAATGTCCAGAACTATATAATATAGATATATATGTTTGTACACTCTTTTGAGCTCCTTTTTTTTTTTTTTTTTGGGTAATTTGCTTGTTGAGATGAAAATTCATGGCATTGACAAAAAAGGACAAAAAAGAATTCAGTTAGAGATCAGACCCACAAGAGACTCATGTTTGTGGCTGTTTCCAGCCCACCATGGCTCAGGGGATGCAGTATTAGCATGTCCATTGCTGTCTTCTTCATCAGGGGCAGGCAGATTGAGATCAAGCAAGTCCCGGATTTCGGGGATCGGTTTCTCGGTCACCACGGCGGCTGCAGCAGCCGTGGTGGCGGGGGCCGGGACCGGGGCCGGGGGTCGGGTGTTGTTTTTGGCATCAAAACCACCACCACCACCAATAATCAAGTGGGATCTCTTGTGACCACCCAAGGCTTGGCCAGAGGGGAAAACCTTGAGGCAAATTGGGCACTCATGACCTTTACTCTTCCTTGATTCAAGAGGAGGCATGTCATGATTAACAAGGCTAATTTCATTGCTGAAATGGTGATCTCTGGACTTGTTTTCCTCGCCGGTTTCGATGCTGTTTTCGCTACTCTCGATCGTCGTCGAAGCGAAGCAACCTTTGGTCTTTTTGTGACTAGCCCTGTGGCCCCCAAGAGCCTGGTAGGAGTGAAACGTTTTGTTGCAAGTTGTGCACTCGAATTTGCTTCTCTTTTGGGAATTCCTACTCATCATCTGATCAGGATCTGAAATCTTCACGCAATCCGACCTCAATTCACCATCAAAATTACCATTTCTCTTTCTTGAATTCATCTTCTTGGAGCCCGACTGATCCGACACGGACAAGATCTTGTCATTAGAGTCCTCGGTCCTGTTAAGTTTAGACCACAACTTCACATTCCCAGATGCGAAATTCTCGCAAGCCTTACCAGCAGGAATGCTAGTGATTCTACTAGTTTGAGATTTCGAGAACTCGGAGAAGTTATCCGAAGACTCAGCAATCGATTTGAAGCCGCTGTGATCTCTCGAGAGCATCATCAAGCACATGGCAACTTCCTCTTGCTCTTGCTGATCAATCTCCGAAACCGAAGAGGAAGCATTGTTGTGATCAGTAATTTTACTTGTTCCAAAACTGCTGTACCTTGTTCTTCTCTGGGATCTCCTTCTCTTCTTCTTCTTGTTCCTATTCGGTGCCGCAGTTTCGTTATCGGATTGACTGTCCATGACCAAATTCACCTGGCTATTGGCGCTGTTGAGCGATGAATCTTGGTGGCTTTTCATGTGACCCAAAAGAGCTTTCCAGGACTCGAATCCCCGGCCGCATTCTTTGCACCGGAGCGAGTTCTCCTCGCGAAGAAGCTGCTTTTCTTGCTGTGAGGAAGCCTCTTCTGGAGCTGAGACAATGTCTGCAAATCTCCATGTCTTCTTGGGATTCTCTCTCAGGCCATAGCCTCCAGCTTCCAAGCCTGATGAAGACGATTCAGGGTTGAATTTGGTTGTGGTTTTGAGCTTCTTTTCGGCCTCGGGTTTTTCGGTTGGATTGTTGTTGTTGTTGTTGTTGTTGTTGTTGTTGTTGTTGTTGTTGTTGTTGTTGTTGTTGCTGCTCGACAAGTGAGACCTCATGTGACCCCCCAAGGATCTGCCACAAGGGAAGCTCTTGTTGCAGAATTTGCAGGCGTGTTTCAACACTAGAACTTCTCCCATTTTTTATTCAAAATTTATATAGTAAACAAAAAAACAAAAAAAAGTTTAAAGAAAGAAAAAAAGAACACAGATCAGACTCTAGAGAGAAGATTTCGGGATTTCCAAATCTGTTTGACAGAATTTTGGCTTCAATTCTTGATCTCATTAGATACACTAGAATGGGCAATGAAACAGAGAACCCCAGATCAGAAAAAAATTCGAATCTGATCAAAAAACCAATCTCAGATTTGGAGAACAAGAAAGATCTGGAAATTGTTTCAGTAGATTTTTTTTCTGGTCTTTCACTAGAACAAGTACTTGGAAAAAAAAAATTTAACAAGAGAAAAGAAACTCTGTTTTACCTTTGGTTAGTAATGATGGTGGAGATGAACAAAAGCCAAAAGAAAGAGAGAGAGCAAAAAATAAATAAATAAGGAAAAAAAGATTGAAAGTGTGAGTTAGTGAGTGTGTGAGTGAGCAAGCGTTTTGTGTTTCTCTCTCTTCTCTAATTTCTCTCTCTCACTACTTTCTCTCTTTCAGGAGTTGGACTGTATTTGGGAGGAGAAATCCATGCATGGAAGCAAAGATAAAAAAGAGAGAGATGGAGAGAGTTTTTAGAGAGAGAGAGAGAGAGAGAAAGAGAAAACAAGATAGCAGCACGTGTACTCAACTGAGGATACTACGCCATCCTTAATCCAACGGTCCAGATTTGTCCAGGTGAGCATCCCAATGGCTGAGGAAAAAAGAGAGAGAGAGAGAGAGAGAAAGAGAGAGAGAACCTACTTAAACTAACTGCCTTTCCTTAAACTATTCCTTCCTTTGTCTTGCTATCTAGGCCTTGCTCCCCTTTCCCCACTTTCTCTCTCCTCTCTCTCTCTCTCTCTCTCTCTACAACACACAACACACACTCAAACCAAGTGAAAGGTTCCACTCTCCGGCCGTTATTCTTTCGTTGGATTTTGGCCCCCACCTCTTTTTTTTTCTAATTTCATTATTTACCATTTTTTAATTACCACTTTCCTTTTTTGGGGAATAAAAATGTGAACAGCTCTCGATAAATATCAAGGAAGACGGTCTTATTAAAAACTTACGAGAATTATAATTAAATTTACGATCTAAAAATAATTTTACAGCTAATTTTATCTTCGATCATTTTAAAATTTTATACATAAACATAAAATGACATTAAAACAAAAACAAAAACAAAAACAAAAACAAAAACAAAAAATCAACTAGATCTCAAAAAGTTTTACGGTAGTTGTAGGAAATTTTTTTTTTTTTTTCCTCTGGTCTTGAAAGATATTTCATGGTGGTCCCTTTACTCTTCCCCTCTTATCTCGTTCCTTTAGTTACAACCAAAGCATAGCAAACTCTGCACTCCATATAAATAAATAGCTTCATAATATTCCACCTTGTGTTTGTGTTTAAATCTAGAGGGTATCGTGATTTAAACTCTATATTTTATAATATAAATAATCGTTAAACTTCGATTGTAATCACTTTTATATTGTGCTTAACGGTGTGGTAATTTAGGTAAAAGCCCGGGGCAATTTAGGAAATCGAGCGAGACCAAATTTGATCTGCTGTGATTGGCAGATGATGGGTTTGGTATCAACCACTTGTGATGTGAGCCAAGTTTTGGAGCTACTGAGTAGTTTACTTCCGTGAGGAGTGCTAGAAAGAAGCAGCTCTTTGAGAGCCAAGTCTTGGCATCTTTCTTTCTTTTGCTAATTTCTTAGTGCTTACCATTACCACCACTATATGACTCTTGGATTGTCTTTGTACTTCACTAATTTCCCTTGCATTATTAAAATCATCTTTTCTCCAAGAGCCATATTGGTCCAACAATTATATTATATTATATATATATATATAGATACATCCATAACCACATATACATATGTTGATAATATAATGCGTGAAAAACTAGAGCACGAAAGCCATCTCTCATGAGATTCTATGAAAATTTTACATTTTTTTGCCTTTGGAAAGTCAATAGGGCAGGCCAGTAATCTCTTAACTAGCATATCTGGCAGACAAACATATTTTATTCAACAATGAAGAAAAATTTTATCAATTCTTCATTGTTTTTTTTTTTTTTTTAAGAAAATTTTGTGGGGGTTTTGTATTGTTATTTTTATTTTTTTTTAAATTATTTTCTGCCGCTTTTGTGCATAATGAAGGTTTTGTTGACCCACCAATACCACAAGTTGTAAAAGTATTTACCTAAAACTAAGTAGCCCTTGGAAATTTGGTACAAGAGTTAATATGCAATTAGTAATAGATTGGAAAACAACGTGAAGGATGCACATTTAACCTAGTGATAAATCTACATGACTGCTTTTCAATATTGAAGTTTAGAATTCAAATCTTCCACGCTTGTTACCAAAAAAAAAAAAATTATATGAACAAGAAAACAATAAAAGCAGTTCTAACTATTTCACCAAATGTGGCCTTTTTGGTGTTTATGTGAATGTCCTAATCACAAGCCACTGGGATGCATTTAAATTGCTTATACAAGTCAGACTGATTTCCAAAAGTTCAATTTTCTTTCCCAATATTTAAAGGGTCTCTACTCTCTAGGTGAAAGGAGGATAATTTTAACTTTAATATTTATAATAAGTTCATTCTCAAGCAAAAAAAAAAAAAAAGATAATTTTATTAACTAGTTCCAAGAAAAAAAAGGTCCTAATAATGTTGAAGTTTATGCAGGACTTGTACTATACTAGTGGGCTAGAGCTTGATAATTAATTACACTTGGTACCTTCTTAATTAGTTGAGGACTCACTACTAATCCCGCGATAATGACTAATTAATTAATAATTAGTACAACCTGTCTTGATTTGTTGATGCTCTGTTATTATAAGACAACAAGGTTTGGAGGTTAGTCTATGCTTAAGTTTTAACAATGTCACAGATTAGGTAGCAATGGCAAGCCGATCGTGACGAATATGCCGGCCTAATTCGATGATCATGATCTAGCCGGCTAGCTAATTAGTTTCATTGATCAAACCGTGACCACCCCAAATGTCTTATTAGCAACTACTAATCCACTTTTAGCTCCAAAAAAATCCTGCCCTTTTTGCCTGCAATTCAAGGCCATGTTTAGCTGTAACTTGTCCGTAAAATTATATTCCAAAACCTTATTATTTTTTTAATTATTTCAGCAATGTAGAGATATGCCATTGACCAAGTGATTAGTTGCAAAATATATTTAAGAGCCATTTGGATATCCTTTTAGAGATTCTTTTAGAGATTCTTTTAGGTTGAAAAAACACTTGTTTTGAAAAATATATTTAGGAAAAAAAATATTTGAGATAAAAAAAATACAAAATTTAAAAAAAAATTTAGAAAAAAAAATCAAAATGCTTATTGTATCGTTTTTTTCGAAATTCTATATAATTTTAAAAAAAATTCTCTTTTAGACTTGTATATGCAAAGTTACGGACTTTTAAAATTTAGAGTTTATTATAACGTTTTGAAGATATAAATAGTGAAAAATAATGGTGAAGTGGAAAAAAGTTGTTTTAGAATTTTTTTTTTTTAAACCCCAAACGGCCCCTTATACTAAACCTCATGAAATAATTTTTTATTTTTTTTAAATGTTCTATATATCCATTTTTCCCTTTTATCTATCTGCTGCCCATTAACAACTTCAGACAAGCATTTACTGTGTCCAAGTAAGATTTGATATCACAGCCGCGGTTTGAGAGAATCTGTCTTGTTGAATAACTAAAAAAACTGATTGAATGTTAAGTTAATTAAAGATTGTTTTGTAAGTTAAGAAGCATTGAGTAGACATTTTAAACTTTTAGCACACAGCTTTAGTGAAAGGTGATCATCTAACAAGATGGTTAGTACTAAGAAAAGCAAATTGAAAGAAAGCTATAAATTTACAAATGTATAATTGAACTTCAATATTTTAAAAGTAGTTGTTTGAACAAATTGAATTTGCTTCAATTTATATATTCATTCATTTAGTGGTAGATTCGTGCATTACTTCCCCACTCAGATTTTTGAAAAATTAAGTTTTTCCCCTTAATTCTTCCTAAGTATTTCACTTATGCTCCCCCTTTATAATTAATTACAACTATAGCCCTATTTAGTAAATTAAAATATAAGGAGATTGTAGCATGTAAGCGAAATTTTAAAAATTTTAAAGTAAATAAAAGATTTTAAAATGTTTGAGATAAATATCATAATTATTAGAAATTAATTTATTTACAAAAATAAATTACAAGTTAAATAAATTATTGACTAAAGTAAAAACCGTTTATTTAAGGGGCATTTGTTTTTGTTCTTGAAAATGATTTTCCATTTTTTAAAATACAGAAAATGTAAACGGTTTCAAAATAGCGTTTGTTTATTTAACATTTTCAAAACCGTTTTGAAAACACCGTTTTCAACTATGTTGTTTTTTTGAGTTTTTTGAAAACGAAAAAAAGTTGTTTTCACTTTTTGTTTTCATTTCCAAAAAATATTGTGTTTTTTGGGTGTTTTAAAAATGAAATGGGTTTTGAAAAAATATAACCAAACAAAATTTTATTTTTATGTTTTTCAAAATATACACTCAGAAAATATAACCAAATACAGTTTCAGAAATGATCTTAACACAGTTTTCAAAACATTCTCATTTTCAATTTTTTTGAAAACAGAAAACATTTCAAAAATAATACCAAACGCTACCTTACTTTTTTTTTTTTGGGAAAAGAGAAATTATCATGCATATTATAAAAGAATACAAATACCAATATCAACTATGAAATAACCTTGGGATACAAGAAATACAACTCTCAACTAAGACCAATTCTATCAATAAAATCTGATAAAACTTAGTCAAGATCTGATAACGGAAAAATTCATTGAATTTCTCAATAATTCTATAATCAAGTATGTACAAAATTCTTATTAAAAACACATCTACAGTTGATGGAATATTCCGATCAATCGAAAGAGAGTCACTTACAGCACAAAGGCCACAAAAAACTCTGTCTAGTCTTACTACTAAGAAAACTAATAGACTGATACTACTGGAGAACAACTCAAGTAAAATACAAATATAAATACAAACCGGAGCTGAGGGAACTACCTCTGTTATTATAAAACAAAAACAAAAACATAAAAACAAAATATGAATAAAAAATAACATCGATCGTAAAATTCTTATTCATGTAGAACAACCACTCCGTCATATGCCACAACTCAAAAGATATCGATCAAGCTCGATTAAAGGTAAAAGATTACCATTAACTATCATATCACCAATGTCTCGTAATATCCTTGATTGTACGTCATCGAACCGTCAATCACCCTTGACAACCACAACATCATTAGACTAGGATATCGATAAAATCGCACTAGTATACTCTGATCGAGTCTTCATCGGTGGTGGTAGCAGTGGAAGTCTTACACAAAGGGAAACTCTAATATTTGAGAAGTTTGAGAGGAAGAGAGACAGAAATTCTAGCCCAAAAAAGTTTATTTACTCTTTTTTAAATAAATAATTAAGCATAAATTTGTTATTTATTTAAAATACTTTACAATCGGCTATTTATTTTTTAAAATTTTGATTACTAAAAAAAAAAAAAAAAGGAAGGCTCCATAGCTCCTTTCTCCCAAAAATATAACTATTGCCTATTGGCCTGTTTAGAGACACCATTGTAGTTGTGATTACCATGTTAGTGTAATATATGTTTGGTTGAGCAATTACAGTATTGGAATTATTTGAATATCACTATTTCACAATAATTCAATTGAAATTCAGATTCAAATTTTTATTTTTTAAAATCTATACCACATTTTTCAAATTTTCAGAATTGGAAAAATGGCATCCGGAGGGGACAAATACGTACTTTGCATGGATACAAATATATACGTATAAATTAATGTATGTTATATTATACATATGTATATATGGAAGTGAAGTAGTAGTTTCTGTTGGCTGTGCCCATAGAAACTTCACTTGAGAGTAAAGAGTGTTGGCTTTTCCAAAAGTACAGATGCCCAAATTGACAAGTAGACTCCTTCAAGTGAAAGGTTGGCCACTCTTTGGTTTTTCTGTCATAATTTGTAAATGTATTAATAAGATTAAGATAAGATGCCTACTTTGGCTCTTTTATATGCTTTTTCTCAGCCCTTTTATCCCCACTCCTCACCATCCAAAATGCTAATCCAAGAACCATTACGGGAAGGATAATGACTCTTTCTTACTTTTGGAGATCAAGAACTAAGCATGTACACTACCAATAGCTATATATATATTTGTATGTATGTATGTATGTATGTATGTATTTATGTATACATGATCTTCTATTCAATTATTCCACTCGTCTATGCATCTGTATATTGTTCTTGCACTTCATTTTTACACCATCCAAAAGCTCCCTTCTTGACGCCACTATACGATCTAGACAACTTTTGCGGTTAATGTTTTCTTAAAAATCTCTTCAATATATGCACATATACCTATATATATTTGTGTACGTTTGAATGAATATAGGTATGAATACACAAACGTATACACACACATATAAAAAATACGTTAAAAAATTGTGCAATTTTCTATCATTAGTTCATTACATATATGTGATGGCTCTTAGTTCCATTTAATATATATAAATATATATTTTTTTAGGAGTACTCTAAGTACTATCAAATTCATTATCCGTTTCATATCTGAAAATCCTTTCTTAAATAGCAAATCAAAAAGATCATAATTTTGTTAAGATCTTCCCCATGTTGAACCACCTATTACCTTAGAGTTTCAATCTCAAGAGTTCATTTTTATCACAATCGATTTCCCAACCATTTCAATCTTTTTACAGGGGGACGATCAATTTTCGTTCAATTTTATATGAGGTTCATCTTGCACGTTTGTATGGCTATATCCAGAATGTTACCATCAATCACATTGTGCCGTTTTATAGCAATATACATAAACATGTTGTATGGCAGATAGCTTCCTATAAAGATACATACATACATATATATATATAGAGGATTCTTCTATTCATTGGGTGGGATGGTCCTTTGTTTACATTTTTTTTTTTAAAACAACTTGTAATAATCGCTTAACTTATTAGTAACTTTATATAAAATAATATATAACACGATACTATTTGACACTAACTTTTTATGTTACACATAATTTTATGTTATACATAATTTTACATGAAGTTACAAGTCAATTAATTGTTATAAGGTATATAAAAAAAAAGTTATAATTAAGGGATCGTTTTCATCAAGAATGGTAGTTAATAATACCTTATATATGTATATATATATGTGTGTGTGTGTGTGTGAATATACATAGCTTTGGTCTTCACGCAGCGCAGCATAAGTGGACAAACTTTGCAAAGTGCTTTAGAGATGCTACCACTACACAACATGCGAAATATACATGCACTCAAAAGGATTAGTATATACGCACAATTATCTCTTGTTGCCAACAGAAAGGTAGAGGTCAAAATTATGTGTTGGCGAACTTTTTTTTTTTGTGTATGTGTGTATTATTTTCCTCGAATTTTATTTTGCCTTTCCTCACAAAACTTTTTGGGATATATATCCGACACCTCTTAATATCCACGAGTGGTTGAGCTACCAACTTACTCAGCTTGAACTCCAAAAAGTAAACTTGAAGTACACAGAGACATATTGCATATACATAAGCATAATTCATATGCAAATGTATTTTAATATATATATATATATATCTGTGTGTGTGTGTGTGCATGTAGAGAGAGAGAGAGAGAGAGAGAGAGAGAGAGAGATGTCGGAATATTTTAAACATCTACATAAAACCCACTTTAAGATAATACAAACCAGAATGAAAAGGTGTGCTGCCATTTTCAGGATCTGTCCACTCAATGGAATTGAAAGAGAAGTGAAGAAGAGTGAAAATTAAATAAAGTGATTAAGTGGATGAAAGATGTAATAGATAGCCACGTTTCCTTTGATAACTGCATGAACAAAAGGCAATATATACATATATATATATATATATATCACTCTTAATTGATCCATTGTCACGTGACACTTAATCAAACCGTTACTTTGATTGGCCAGTGGGGTTTTTAGCCGACACAAGTTATTGATTAAAAAGAATATGAATGAAATTATTAAAGATAGATTGTTGCATTTGGTTGCAAGCATATTGATATCAAAAATAAGCTTTAACCAAGTCACAGAAAGCTAGCTCTTAGCCTTGGCGGTTGTTGCATCTTTTACTCAACTGTTGGTGTTGTAAAATGTTAATTTAATGAAGTCTTTTCCGTCTAAAGGAGAAAATGTACCAACTAATATCGAATAAAAGAATGCAATTCAATGTATAGATGTATTTTCGTAGAACAACCACACCTTTTTACCCATTTTACGTCTTCTATATCTACATCTACGTATGGTCATAGAGTTAATCTCACTTTTATTGGATCTACTCTCATTTTAGTCTCCAAATTTTAAAACGTCTTAAAATCAATTCTTAAATTATTAATTTACGATATAATAGTCATTTTCTCCAAAAACTATTAAACATAATGACCACATAAAGATCAAATATGTTTTACCCTTATAATATTAAAATACATGTATTTTAGAAATTTGTAAATTTCAAAACTGATATCTGAAATATGAAAATAACAAAATAAATTCTAACAAATATAGCAGTCTAGTTTTTAACCTGTTTTTAAGAAAACCACTATTGTTGGATAAATTAATAGTTAAAATATTGGTTCTAGAGTGTTTTAAATTTTAAAGACTATAATGAAATTGGATTTACAGGTTCAGATCAAAAAAAATGAAATCAATCCATATGATATACATTTTGCAAACTTACATATACAGAGAATAATGTGTTTGCATATAAGTGTTTCTAGGTTTTCCCAATAGGTGATAGCCAGTTTTTGTGTTAATGTATTATGTGGGAAGAGCATGTACATGGATACATACATACAAACATTTACAAATATATATATATATACATATAATTAGTTATATATACTTAGGCATACATACCATAAAACATAGGTAGCAACACCAAATCCACTACTCTCTTTTAATATATGGCCTAATCATAAAGGGGCATGTGTTTCTTCACAAGCGTAATAATGGTGCATGTGTAAGTGAGCAAGTACACCAACAATGCTTATGGAATACTCAAGAATAGTTGATAAATTTCAAAGAAAAAATTTCAATAATAATAATAATAAAAGATATATATATAAATAAAATGGTTATGTGAGTCCCACGCTTCTTTCCTAGTCTTTTTGTTGAGAACTAAAGGTTGGCACAATTAGTGTTGCATGTAAAACTATGTTTAGAATTGTTGCCTTTTAGTTCACCAAGCAAGTTTTTTCGTTTTTGTTTTTGTTTTTTGTTTTTTTTTTTTACAGTTTTTTTTAAAACTTTTCAATAGTTGCATATTCCTTATCCAAAGGCATGTGGGAGTGAGAATCAAAGATTGGCTCATGTAAAGACACAATCGGCTTTGTTCATTGTTGTTGTTTTCATGACAAAATGGCTAAGCATTCCACTAGGAACCCCATTTAGTACAACTAATAAAGGTCATTTTCTTTTCTTTTTCTCTTTCTCTTTCTTTTTTTGAATAAAACCCCAGAATTTCCTTTCATTTTTCTAGTGGTTGATTTAGAAACATACCTTGCTCAATGCAGAAAATCACTTAAACAAGTGAATAACATATAAATATACATACATATATATATATATAACACGCGTATATTAATCTAGAGAAAGTTCTAGTGTTAAGTTAAATGTTTTAAGTGTTTTTTTTTTTTTTTCCCTTGTTAAAGAAGTAGTTGTTTTAGCTAATCTGTACCATGTATTTTGAAATGGATAACAAAGAATCTTCTTCCTAATTGGCTGCAAGTTGGAGCTCAAGCCCCAAGTCATCAAGATTTTTCAGTTGCATTAGTTTAAATAGCTAGATTGATAAAAAGAAATTCTTTCAATTTGGATGACAATTTTTAAATGAACTGAATTGTCAAGCTATGGACCACAGCCACTAATAATGAAAAACATGGTCTTGTGGAGTCGGGAAGTTATCTGGTTTGCAACTCTCATCTCCTAATCGGGACCATACAAGATCAGCTCACTTAAGGGTGAATTCCTGTGTAAGAAATTAAGAAGGGAAAAAAAAAATTTTTAAATTAATTGCAAGACTTTTCCCTTAGAATACGGCTAAACACGTAGACCATGAAGTAATATTCATTTTATATGAGTCAAATAAAAATTCATGAAACTTAAAACGATTAAGAGTTGTGCTAAGAATAGGTGTGATTGACACGATTGTTCACCTATCACTGTTGATCAATGTAAGACCACATTAAACAATGATTATCAAAGCACATGTTGCAATGGTCCTGAGCAGAATTTTTACAGCGGATTATTAGAATATATATATATATATATATTAAAAAGATGAGTTTTATTATCCGATCACGTCATAGACAATGTGGCACCGCAAAGTGTTAATAAAGCAAATTCTCATATTTAGCAGCATGAACACAAAGTATTTGGTACCAAAATGATGTGTTTGTTTTCAAAAAGAATCATTGATGCAAAGTAGAAAATTTCATTCTTTCCTACCAAAAAAAAAAAAAAAAACGTATTTCAATGGCACTGCACTATTACTGCATATAAGGGTGTAGAAGTGATGCGGCAATGTCACCCTTCACAGAAACTAGTGCCCCCAATATGATGCTTTTCATAGTCACTCAGAAAATTGGAAAATTCAGAATGTTTGTCGTTTCTATTTTTTCACAAGAATTAAAAAAAAAAAAAAAAGCGTCCTATAATGCATTTTTCATATCCTTAATTCTCAAAGAATGATTTCCTATCAATAATATACATTTCTAAATTTTATTTCTAATCAAAATTATGACGTTGAAAAGCAAAATCCTATCAATAACACTTCAAATATCTTTGATCAAAAAAAAAAAAAAATCAGACGACATAAGGATTATAGATCCAAACTAAAGTTTTTAACTAGATTCTTGTCTTATACTAAAAAATCAGAAAAATTATATCTAATTTTTAAAAAGTCAACCATCTCCAATCTCAAAACTCTATCACCTTTGCTCCAAAGGCATAAATAAAAGGCTTCAACAAAGAAAGCTAATGGAGATTGAACATTAATTTAATTTTGTAGCTATTGTCTATAACTGATGTACACGAGAAGGCTTAGCAATAGTAGCGAATCATTTTCTTGGCTGACGCCTACAGCACATGTAATCTTTGCTTAAAATACCAATGCATGTGAAATAATTCATATAAGCTATATTACACATGATAAAAACCATGCTCTAACTTTGAACAATTTTCCTCTTTCAAGCAAATACGGAGTCACATGGAAATTCACATTTTCCAAAAGAAAGATAATATTGTTAGAGGACTCTATATTTTTATTATTATTTTTATTTATCACCGACAAAAATAGATGAAAAATTAAATTGCAGAGTTCCATCTTCATACAGTCAAGTATATATATCAACCATCCCAACTCTCTCCCATGAGGGAAACCCTTACAAAGAAAACCCTCTTATGTTTTTTCTTTTCCCTTTTTTTTTTCTTTTTATTTTTATCATAAGGTGGGATTGAATTTGTCCAATCCCAAACTTTTTTTTTTTTTATATAGCTAACAAATATAAATGAGAACGAAATAAATCGGCTTAACTGTACACTATCTTACACTAATGGCAAGGCTTCCATTCTCTCTATGTTGCGAAATGTACAGACGGAAAACTGAACTCTCCACCGCCCCCACCCCCGATTTTCTGAGAGAAAGCTTACTGGTGAAAATGCCTGAATGCTGCTTTCAAAAATCACCTTGAATCCCAGCAAGGACTAGCATAGCAACACTAGCTGTTCCCATCGCTGACCTTGTGATTCCGCATCTCACAGCCAAAAACCTCTTCGATCATATTGCAAGTTGGCAAGAAGTCAACCTTGTATTTGGAGCAAGTCATGTATCCCACATCCCAATCCTTCTCGTCACAATGCTCCAAATATCTACTCGAACAATGGCCATTTTCAATCTCCGCGTGACTGCTCAACCCATTGAAGCTGCTGGGGCAGTGGTTGCCATTTCCAGAATCCATCATGTTCCTCTTCACCGCAGCTCCTCTATCAGAAGATGTACAAGAATCATCTTGGACCTCTTGATCCCCTTTTTCATCACGAGCTGTAAAGCTGGAACCATAATTACCTAGCTTTTCAGGGCGTGTTTCTGAAATTCCTGGCCTTTTCGGGGCATTAGAATCTAAATTAACATTATCTTCACATGTGTCATCACCAGCTGCCTCGTCAAGCTCTTTCACAATACCAGCAACATCTCCATGGACAGGAGACTCAACAACTGAGTCATCATCTTCCTCTGACATTCCGATTCCATTGTCACCAAAATCATCACTCCCTCGCCATTCATCATCATCACTGTCAATGTTTGTGGGATCATATCTATTCTGCTCAGCCCGCTTTCGAAGCATGAAGACATTAAAGTAGTAACTGACAATTTCCTTTTTGGTCCGGGAGGGGAAGACAGAAGAAAGCTTGTCCCAGAAATTCTTGCCCATTGAAGCTGGGTTAGTGAAGACTACCTGATGGAACGTCAGTTCCTCCTCTTCACTCCAACTTTCTGCTACCTGTTCTCCCATGTCGCAAAATCCTAGCTCCCTAAATTTCTCCACTCCGATAGTTTTTTCAAGCTCCTCTCTAGCTTCCATGATGTGTTCTCTAACACAAGAGTAAGAACCCTTATCCTCGCAATTGCAGTCAGTTCTACCCTTTCCAACTTTTGCATTGGTGTATGCTGGAGAAGCCAAATCAGGCATCGGAATGATGCACATGCCCATCAGCCTTTTTTCATCCTCAACTTCAGATTTTGAAGCCTCCTCGGATTGACACGAAGGACTTGAAATTTTATTGGTACATTGTTGACCCCATGGTGGAACATCAACCTGATGATCTGGTCCAATTGGAACAGCCTTACGAGGAGGGTAATTCAGAAGTAGTGTGTAAATGTCCTCGCAGTGAGCTAATGTCCTCGCTGGACTCTTGGGGGTAAAAAACTCCGGAAAAAATGAAAAATGAGAGGGTGCCTCTGACAAGGAATCCTCTTCTCTAGCACTGCTGGTGGGCCATGATGAGGACGAAAAGGAGCCAGATCCACTATTTTCAATGTCCTCACAGCCTTTTGGAGAATCAGTACAGATGTCACCAGAAAGGTTCTCACCACCTTCAGCAACGGCATTCGCAAATCCTCTCTCTAACAATTACATATGGCAATTCCATGAGTTCAGAAAACTTAAAACAGGAAACTGCCTCGTCAGGTTTGTTTTTATTTCAACACCACATCGTCACAATAAATAATTAAAAATATTTTAAGAGAATAATATTGATATCCTTGGTACTAAAATATTTACAAAATCACATGCTCCATACTACAATATACAGCATTGGATTTGATTTAAATATTTCCATCATAGCCACAAGCACACTCCATCCACTGCAAGAAAAAGATCGGCCAACCAGCAACAAACAAACGACCAAAAATAAAGCAAAGAAAGAAATATTTAAAGTAAAGAGATGGAACTATGTTCTGTTCTGCAAAGGGAGACAGCTAAGGTAATTTAATAGAAAAATCAACAAAATTCTTTTAAATACAATAAAATAAATGGAACAAAAACATTTCAATTTGCAAGTTGCAAGTTGCTCAGAGAAACATGGAGATTGGATGGTTCATGGTTGCAACAATCAAGTAACGTATTATTTAAAGGACAGGTGCAATTGCCGCTGTTTCTCATTATGTTTATAATTAAAAGCACATATAATGAAATTACTAATGTAACCAAATCCATTTATTTCATTACAGATGCAACACTCTCACCTAAGGATTTTGGCTTTTCAGAAGCGTCCTCGGGAAAAACAGATTCTGAAAATGAAACAAGCTGTTTGCTTTGTTCCACTTCCACTTGTCTAGGGTGTTTAAAAGAAATCTTGATAATTTCTTCCTCGTCGTAAGGCCGTTTCTGTACCATGATTATTAAGCTAAGCTGCATTCCAAAACTAAAATTAGTTTAAATGGGAAAAAAAGAAAAAAATACACGCATGATATAATACAAACTCAATAAAATTAGCATATCCAAGTAATCTATAATTTTAAGACAACAAAAACACCAAACAAAAAGCGTACCCGGCTATGTAGCCAAAATATAGGTGCTATATTTTAACTGACAATTGAAATACACTGACAATATTCCATAGCTCATAGAACAAAAATAAAACATTCACAAGTGTTTGATTATACGCTCTCTTTAATCAAGATTAAAAATTAGCAACAACGTATAATGCCTTTTTTTCCTTATACGTGACAGAAACAGCAAGTAAATGCACAACTAAGCAATAAGGAAATCAGAAACAAAATCATTTATAACACAAAATTTGTAACGTCGGGTTACCCGTAATTACGTATTTTAATACTAACGAATCTTTTTTTTTCCTCGGTTGGAAGGGGAGATAGAACTACCGTGTAGAGGTCTCATTAAGTATTTTATACGTATAAATAATTGAGACTTAATACATATCAACAAATGGTAACGGGTTTAGCTTAGCGATAAGTCTACATTCACGGCTAATGTTTAGATTTTGAGTTCGAATCGGCCCACCCAAGTTTTTTTTTTTTTTTTTAATATCAGCTAGAAATCTAGTGTCAGCCCCACCCCAACATAATATAAGATACTATTAAATCTATAACATGTAACCTACCTTTGTTATTATTATAACATAAATTCCTTTATCTAATAGATTCTCCGAAAATAAAATAAAATATAAGTAATCCAATGGAGGGCAATTAGGTCAAATGAGTTATTCTCGTCGACTTAGAGGGCGCCCAAGTTGGCTAAAATAGAAGTGCCCATATCACTCCCAAAAAAGGAAAAATAGAAAAAAAATAGAAATATCATATTTGGCAAATCAAATTAAACGAATAATCAGAAAAACGACGCAAAATTTATGAAATTAACAAAAAGGACTAAATCTATACCTTCAAAAAAAAGGTCTCCCAGAAATAATCTGCAAATCGCTAGATCGGAAAAATCAGTAGCTCAATTTAACGAGAAGTAAACAGCAAAGTCACGAATTCTCAACAGAATACGACTAACCCCCGACCCAATTTAATCCAAAACGCAAAAGCCCCAATTTTGGGAAAACCCTAACCTTAGATCTAAAAAATTCAACAAAAAATAAAAAATTGCAGCCGAAGATATACAGCTCCGGCGACCTCCGTCTACGATAACATTAAATCTAACGCAAATCTGAAATAACAAAACGGAAAAGAATCAAAACTCAAGAAACCGGAAAAGACTCGAGAAAATTTACAAAATCGGAACGAATTCGAACCTAAAACAAAAAGCCCCAACCCAGAATCGCGAACGGACGAAGGGAATTTCCCAGATCTGCGATTAAATTCGCGGATCAGAAATCTCCGCAACCCTAACCCTAGAATCGGATAGGAAGCACGAATAACAATGAAATTGGGATCGATCAGAAGAGGAAGACGAGAGGAAATTAGAAACGAGATCAATTTGAGACGAAGAAAAAGATCGAGATCAAATCGAAGGAGAAAAGATTCAGATGAAAAAAAGGATGGCGGCGATTGACAAAAAGGGGGCGGGTTAGGGTTTGGTGTTTTTTTGTAAGCGGTCGTCCACGAACCGAAATAACGAAAAAGGGCACGTATTTTACTGTAATTACGGAGAATACCCTCAGCCCAACACGAGAATAGACGTACGTAGGTAGAGGATATATATATATATATATGGCTAATTGGAGGGTATGGAGGTGATTTGAATTTTTCGTAGGGGCCTTAATGTGTAGCCACGTGGGATTTGGTAGGAGATATTGGCTAGCGACAACTTGGCTTTTTTTTTCTTTAACATTTTTGTTTAGGAAAAAAATAATAATAATAATTAAGAACGTTTGTTTACAGTTTTATACAATTATATTACAATTAAATGTAATTTAATTTTTATTTAAATATAAAAATTTTATATTTAAATATAATATTTTTTAATAGTTTCTCAAATATATTTATTATTCTAAAATATTTTAAAAATAAATTTTTTTTCTCATTCATATTATATTCTTTTTTCATCTTTTTTTTTATTTATTTTTATCAATCACATCAGATTTTTCAATACTAAAATATAATTCAAATACACATTATATTCAAATACAAAGCAAATATTTTTCATCTAAATACAAAATGTAATCAATGTATTGCGTTCAAATATAATATGAACGTAATACGTTTACTAAACGTCTTATTAGTTAATCACCCATTTATTTTTTCAATAATTTTTTTTTTTACTTTTTTGTTAAAAAATTTTATAATCACCCATCTAGTTTTCATTAAATAACTACGACACCTCTTTTATTTGAAAGAATTACAGTTAATACAAGCTTAGCAAAAAAATTAAAATTAAAATTACCGTTAGCATGCTGAAGAAATCAAGAGTCAACTAAATAGAATAGCTCAATCACCTCTTTATTTGTTAAATAATCTTCCCAAAAATTTTATTAACAAATACTTCATAGCGATCAAGTAAGGATGGTTTTTAATTAGTTGTTGTAATGTTAAAATAAATAAGGTTATCTTATTAATTTCAATTTTTAAAGTTATCGCTTTGACCATCCAGTTTCACAACCAATCAAGTAGGTTAGAAGTCTTTTAAGACAGTGGTCATGATTTTCTCCTTTGTACAAATAAAAATTTTGTCTATTTCTAATAAAAAAGGCGGCCAAAATCATCATGTTTTGCAACTACTAGACACCAACGGGGTAAGATAAGAAATTTTGCATGATAGTAGTTAGGGTTCGTTTGGTGAACGCATTGCATTTGCATTGCGTTTGAATACAATGCATTGAATGCAATTTGTATTTGGAGGAAAAGCATTAACATTGCATTTGAATGCAATGTATGTTTGGGGGAAAAGTATTTGAATTGTATTTTAATAATAAATATATGATGTGATGGGTAAAAGTAGAGAGAAAAAAAGAAAAGAGAAGGAATATATGATGTAATTAATAAAAGTAATAGAAAAAGTGAAATAATAAATAGTGATTGTGTTAGATTTAAAATGTGATGTGATTGGTATTTGAATGAAATGTTTTTGTATTTGGAGGAAAATTGCATTGCATTTAAATGCAATGTCAAAAAAAAGCTTGTCCCATTAGATTACTTTTCTTTGAACTGACATATATCTCATTTCTTTTTCAGTCAATAACAACAAACTTCGTTACTTAAGAAAATTATCCAAACTTAAACTTATCTAAGAAAACTATCATTCAATATGCTTATAATTTATGAAGGGTTGGCAGAGTGATCTAATTTTACAGTTATCAAATGACATGATACAACTCGACATAAGTAAGATAAGAAGCTTTTTGATGTAATAGTTAGATTTTTCTCTTTCAAATAATATAAATCCAGAATGTAATTCATATATTATTTATGATACCCTTAAATTAAGACAATCACATTTTAAGTAAATTTATTTTATCTGCAACTGTTATGTAGTCTAGAGCAACCAGATACAAGCCAAGTAAGGTAAGAAGCTTTTATAGCAATATTTAGATTCTTCACATTAATACTAATATAAATCCGTCGTAGATTTATTAAACAACGATAACATTTATTGATTGAGGAGAATTATCGTTAACACAAAAATGCTTAAGAAAATTATCCTTAATGTCATAATGTAGGCATGATTTATAGAGGGCAAGTGAATACATTCAGTTTTATAAAACACTTGATGTAAATTTATAATTAAAACAGTTTTATGTCACATCTTGTTGAGATCAAACTTCATCCCCCATATAATTAAAGTTTTTCCTCGAATTTAAATAACGATGGTGATCATCGAGTGACAATATAACAAACCACAGGTCGAAAGCCATTCTTTTGATCATTAGATCGACATTCAATTAGTTTGGCCATTGACTTTTCGAAACTAGATGCAGACGGATTATCTGTCTTACAATCGCCAGTTAGTCAACATGGGGATACTAAAGTGCTTGATCCCCATCCGCAGGGCTGGAATTGAACTAAATTTTATGGTTCAATGTTTGATTAAAGGACAAGACTAACAATGGATGATCTAGTGAACTCATCCCTAGAAATTCAGCCTCTTCTGCAAATTGTATCCCTACTGAACCACAGAATCCCCATAATTTTGTAAGTGGGGAAAAGCCCATTACATCCATGAATTAATAAGAGCTTCTCCATAAATAGAAGAAACCTCCCTTCAAAAGGCATACACAAATTTATTTTTTCAAAACTCCGTTAAAATTTCTCCAGAAGCATTTTATGTGCTTGTAATCACAATTTCTAACCATAATGAAGAATTTTAGATACAGAAGACGTAATAAATTCCGATAAACCCTTGTATATTCTCATATCCTTTATTTAAATTTGTTATTTTGTGATATTTAATTTTCATAACAACAACCAAGAGCCCTATTTATCTCATTTTTGCTATTTGATTTGATTTAATTAAATTTTGATTTTTGATCAAAGATTTTAGTATTTACGTATATTGTAAATTTTTAAATATAAATATTTAAAAATCAAAGCGTCAAAAAATTAATCTAAATTTTAAAAAAATTTCTATCAAAAATGTCAAAAAAGACCTTAAAAACAAAAGAAGGAATGTTAAAAAAGTATACATCATCGAGAACAAGATATGTTGCTGGTAGTTTCCAAAAACTCGTTAATACTAAAAACCGAAAGCACGTGCTTGCTTGCAATAAATGAGTAAATCCAAACACGTGCTCCCTTGGGTTAATATTGAAAATATATATATAAATCCATCTTCCCTCCTCTTTGTTTTTTTTTTTTTTTTTCATCCTACTAATTAACTAACGACATATTTGATAAACACGTTGTGTTTCAATTATGTATGAATATAATTCGTTTTTTTTAGTGTTTTGATTGAAAAGTATTTATTTTGTATTTAGATAAAATATATGTTTTGATGAAATATATTTTAGAATTGAAAAGTTGATATAATTGGTTAAATTAAAGGTGAAAAGTTAAAATTAAAAAATTAATGTAATTATTTGAAAAAAATTTAAATAATAATTAATTATATGATACTATTGAAAAAAATTATAATTAAGTGTAAAATTTTACGGTGTAAAATTGATTTTCATACTTCTAAAAAATGTTTGCATTTATATAAATGGTAATCAGACTGCCACCAGTTAAAATATATGACCCAACCTTTTGTTTTTTAGGGAAATGGTCGGATTCTCTTTTTTCAATCAATCAATTATTTAGGGTGACAATGGGCAGCACAAACTAGGAAGCTTTGGTGTGAAATCAAGTTTATGAGTTGGATGGTAGATAATGGTAAGATGGGTCTGCTTGAATCGGACTAGGGAGAGATCTGGAGATGATGAGGCGGATCGCAATGCCAGGGCAGAGATCTACACATTGGATCGTAAGCAATCGGCGAGCGACGGTGCGAAGGTGAATTAGTGACAGCGAAAAGGAGATTGGCTGACATCGGAATGGGGAGTGACAATGGGCAAAGCTTACTGACAGGATCAATTGAATTTGGTGACCAAGCATGAGAGAGAGAGAAAGAGATCAGAAAGAGAGAGATATACCCAAAAAAAAAAAAAAAAAGTAAAGAGAAGGTGGCAAGAGAGAGAATAATGGTATTTTTTTAATTTTTTAATAATAAATTACTAATTTATTATAATCAATTAGTGAATGATTATGAAAATTAGTAATTGATTATAATTAATCAGTATTTAACTAAAATTTAATCATTAATTGACTGGTAGATTATTATTGATTGATTAAATATGATCAATCAATAATTGACTATTTATATAATTGATTGATCATTTTAAAAACAAAAGAAAAACACCTTTTAATTAATTTTAAAAAATTTCAGTCATTCATTTATAAACTTCTTTAAAAAATGATTATTTAGGTATAAATATATATATAAATTCTATGTCAATTTCTGTTAAAAAAAAATTTAATGCCTTTATCAATAAATAATAGTTTACTATATATACAAATTATCAAGATTAATTTGACATCTGATTTGAAAATTTTAATTTTTTCCAACAACTTAAAATACTTTTATTATTCACATTTTCAAATATCTTCCGTAAATTGAAACTGTTTTATTTGGATAAATAATTACATTTACATTATATTTCAATATAATGTAATTTTCATTTACATAATGAAGTATTGTATTCAAATATTAAAATATTTAAATTTTAAATACAATATAATCAGTATTCATGATTCTATCTTTTTTATCACTTTTATTAATCAAATCACATATTTTTTTTCTCTCTCTTCAAAATTAAATGCAATGCTAATAGAATACTTTATCCAAAAACAACCAAGAGTCAATAACTTGTTGTTTCATGTTTAGATGAGATGATTTTTTTTTCAAATTACATAAAATTTCAAAGAATAAAAAATTTTCATATTAATATATTTTTGAAACAAATTTGAAGATTTTACAATTTTTCACCTTAAACAACATTTTCCCCTAAACCACATTTCCACAACTATGTCTAGTTTTCAAACCAAAACAAATATTCAAAACCCCTCCAAATTGACCCTAAAAAGGGGGTAAATTACAACTAGATGAGAAATTTACTTGGCGTTTGGTATTGTTTTTGAAATGTTTTTTATTTTCAAAAAAATTGAAAATGAGAATGTTTTGAAAACTGTATTGAATCATTTATGAAATTATGTTTAGTTATGTTTTCTGAATATATATTCTAAAAAAAATAAAAATGAAAGCTTGTTTGATTATATTTTTGAAAACTCATTTCATAAGGGAATATTTTATAAATACATATTTGTATTTAATTTTTTTAAAAAGAATAACAAAAAATAATTTATTAATCATAATTAAAAAAAAACCTATTGGTGTGAGTTTTGCAATGAGTAATAAGAATGCAAGATATTGGTGATCTGAACCCTAAGTGGTGGTGATGGCGAGATTTGGGTCACGAGTCAATGATCGACACCACGAGTCGATGGTCATCATAACAAGGAGACTATCGCCATCATCATCAGTCTGTGGTTGTCGCCCTTCGTCAGAGATAGAGGCCATCGTCGGACATGATTGTCATCACCGATGTTGTACATGCACACAAAGAGAGAGAAAGAGAGAGGAGAAAGTGGGAGAAAATAAAAACAAAAAAAATGAAAATAACTTTTTTTCGTTTTCAAAAAATCTAAAAAAATAACATAATTGAAAACAAATGTTTTTGAAATGGTTTTAAAATTTTCAAAAACGTTTAATAAACAAACTATTTTGAAATCATTTTCAAAATAGTTCTCAAAAATGAAAACATACGCACCCTTAGTATCATCGATGTAATTTATTAAAAAACAAAAAAAAACAAAAATTAGAAAGTGAAGCATATTATTAATTTTAAAATATGCTTGTCGAGGAGAAAAGTTCATAAACTTCCTCCAAAATATGAAGCGAAGTGTGAATAAACCCAACAAACCAAAAAACTTGCAGCCGGAATGGCAATAGATAAAAAAACCCACACAATGGCTTCTGGAACAGAATCAACATGTTGATGAGTTAATCATAGCCTGCGTATTGTTTTGGGCATTATTTAAAAGTTTTCTACGATATTTTATCTCACAAAATTTTGAATTTACTTTTCAAACTTTTAAACTGAACTTAAAAATGAAAAATCTTCACAGAAAGTTGTTCATCAACTATTTTTCTCAGTAATGTAATTTGTTCTCCAAATTTCAAGTTCTTCTACCGATAGAAAGTTACTTGCGACAGTTAAATGTATACAAGAACCACAACACTGAAGAAACAAACATTTTTGAACAAGTCTCAAGCAGTGTTCTCATAAACAGCTTGCCAATGACAGGCAAATACTGAACAGAACAAAAGAAAAATAAATTGAAAAAAAAAATGTACAGACAAATATTATCATCTATCTTCAATATGACCCCAAAAAAAAAAAAAATCTATAATAATGTTTTCTTTCCTAAACTAGAACAAGAGTTCATCCGAGCCAACAGCTGCCAATAAACAATACCACTCTTTGGCGTTTAAATAGCTATGGAGTGCTCAACCACTGTCGTCGGATATTTTCAGATGGCGAAAAATCTATAAGATGCAATTCAAGCATAATTTATGAAGTGGTATGTCATACAAATATAGAGCTATGACCAGAAAACTATAAACAGGCGCATTTAAGATTTTGAACTTGTGGAATGAAAACACAGACCGTGTGTCAACCAACATAAAATCGTTTTGGACAGTCAACATTTTTTAGGGAATTAGTCAGGTATTCACATATCCTCATCATGTATTTAGCACCAAGAGTGGGCAAATTGGCTATACTTAGTGATATGCGGATCCATTTAACAGCACATGACTCCTTTGCCATGCATACTTGTAGAAAATTTTCTTTTATGTTTCCGGACCTGATAATTAGTGAAGTTATACTGCCTTGGAAACTAGTAATACCGAATGCTCATCACATGAATCGTTAACGTTCTTAAGAACACAACAAATATTCAAATCATTCAATACCGCTGGTGCTCAGACTAAGTTAATATCATTGAGATGGTGCTCCGGAACTTACAGTAATTTAAAGGCATTAATCTCAAAGATCAACACCCTCATCAAGCCCTCTGGAACTGATCATCACATTTGAATCAATCTGCTTGTCAAACTTTTTCCTCCTCCTTGATTCAAACTCTTGGAATCCTTCCATCTGTGAGAATTCCAATTAAAAAAATTGACACCAACATGAGTGTTATTGAACAAAGGAGTTTGTACACAAAGCACGCTATTTTCAGGAAATTGAGGCATACCTGCTGAAACTGATCCATTGAAATAGGGTTTCCATGCAGAGAAATATTCTGCAGCGCTTTACAGTCTTTCAATATGTTTGTTGGTATCTGTTCACATAATACTATGACATTAGCGTAGACATCTCCAGATATAAACAATGACTAGGATTTTCTAAAAAGAACACTTTGACTTGGTCGTAAATGGGAATATGAATGTGATATTTATCAACCACAAAAAATCACAAATTTTACAGACTGCACCTAAAACTCTTCTGCTCATTTTTAAAATAGCAATTAATTCATCTTGTGTCAAAATTGATATACTAAATAGAAAAACAGTTATTCTTATCTGAGAGGAAGTATGTAAATAAATCGAAAAAATAAAATTAAAAAGAAATTGCATTTTGCATCCTTATGAAAATAAAGTGACATTTGTGTACATTTAACACATACCTGTTTCACATTGTTATTATCCAAGCAAAGTGACTTTAAGTGAATGAGATTGCAGATAGATTCGGGAAGATCTTCAATAAGATTATCTGAAAAGTCATGCAGAAGGATGAATCCGTGAGTGCACAAGGCATTAACCAGATTTTCTGATTTCTGAATTGTAGCTTACCATTTGCTTGTATTTCTTCCAGAGAGAAGCAACTCCCAATTGATTCAGGAAGAGACTTTAACTTGTTATTCGAGACATTTAAAAGTTGTAACTGCATCATCGAACAAGTTATGTCAAACCCTGGATTTTCAAAACAAAAGCTAAATGTAACATCACAAATAAAAAGAAAAAATAAAAAATAAATTAAGTAATGAAACTACAATTTTGTCATTGATGCATATTGATATTGATAACTATAAGTTTATGGCATGCTTCTAATCAGTGGTCGGTTGGCAGAGTAGTTGCCCCTTTTGTGGTACTAGATCAATTGAGAACCAACCCTCCTAACCCCAACCTTTTTCCTTAAAGTTGCATTTACCCCTTTAAGTAGAATGAAGTCCAGATACCGGTTACATAGTTGCATGATAGATAGAGAAATCGCATGAGTACTAGAAAAAGAAACAAGTTTATGCTGCCATCAGCATAGGGGATCCTACCCTTTATTGTAGGATTCCTATTTGGTTCTGAGTTCTTGAGCCAAATTCCAGAGTGACATTGATTGTGATACTTAACTCAGAAATTAACAACAGCACATTTCATAGTAACAAAGCAGAATCACGTTCAAATGCCTAAATTGCCAGAAAAAAAAATGAAATATTTACATTGCGCAAGCTGCCAATAGTTTCAGGCAAACATTCCATAGAGTTCCTTGAGATGGAAAAGCGTTCAAGCCTCACCAGCTGCCCAACTGAAATATTATAGACGCATCAAGTTACAAATCCATGAAGAATCTTTACAAGAAGGAGAAAAAAAAAAAAGAAATCACAGTTGAATTGCAGTGGTTAGCTGACAAAGATATCAAAGGAAAAGAAACTTCATCCGTTCAAAGATCCTCTTACTTATTTAAAGTAGAGAATTACATTCATCAGGCAAGGAAGATATTCGGTTCCCATCAAGCATCATAACTTTTAGTGACTGTAGTTTCCCCAAATTTATTGGTAGCCGCTGAATAAGGTTATCAGCTAAAACCTGAAAAGTTGAGCAACGTGAAAAAAATTTCACCCTTTATACGTAATTCAGTGAACTTCGAAAGGGGGGGAAAAAACAAAAAACATTATAGTGATGACTATGGAAACAAAAATGAGTTATGCTTACGGATGATAATCAGGATGTGAGATATAATTCGATTAAAAAGTCATGAACCACTTGAGTGTAAAAGATGCAGAATATGTATTTATACCTCTAGTAAGTAGACTGATGTTAACTCTACTTGGGTATTTTGATAAATTGTCTCTCTAAAAACTGATCTATTTACTCAAAAATGGCAAGATCACATTTTTATATAGCTCATTTTATTTGATGTTATCAACATTTACTGTGATTAGTTTTGTCCTGATTCCAAACTTTAGAATCAAATTACTTCATTTCTCTAGAAACTAATACAAATCGTGCAATTGTAACCAAAAGCTACTATAAACACTTACCAGTCTTTGCATGTGTATTAATTTGCTAATATCCATAGGTATGTCAACTGCATTCCCAAAAAACAAAAAAAAACAAAAAAATCAAAACAAAACAAAACAAAACGAAGTAGGTTACAACAAAATTCATTCGATCTGTGTTCTATAGAGGATGGAAATAGACAGTGGTCCATTAACTCACTATTATTCAAGATCAATTATTATATAGGACCGGAGAGTAGGAGAGATATAAAATCACAAACTTAAATCA
Source organism: Antiaris toxicaria (assembly GCA_035233585.1). Lineage (NCBI taxonomy): Eukaryota > Viridiplantae > Streptophyta > Magnoliopsida > Rosales > Moraceae > Antiaris > Antiaris toxicaria. The sequence continues at coordinate 10,798,490 of CP141155.1, forward strand.
CTTCATTTGTCACTTTCGGGACAAATGGGCATACCTATCTTGTTGTGTGTCAAATCAAGAGTCCGCACAGATCTCTCGAGATTGAGGACTTCATCCGGAAATGTCTATTTCAGAAGAAGAAGAAGAAGTAGAATAAAAGAGTTAAGTACATACTAATAATAGAAAGAACAAACTCACAAATAAATGGCCAAGCATCTTGTCAAAAGTCTAATAGACACGAACTGAAAAAAGTTACATAATAATTTATACTAATGAAGCTCGAACTTGCATTAAGTTTTCCTGTAACCTGTATTTAAAATGCAGGCACTATAGACTTTCAAAGGAAGAATGAAAAATAAAAAAAATGTTACCCGGCTGCACATAAACGATAGTAATGAATTTACTTAGTTTATTCATATTGTTCTTTATATATATATAAATATATATACATATAACGGGACCTATGGCTTCCATATATATTAAAGAGAAATTAAAGCACTTCCAGGTTTCAAACCTAACTCCTACTCAAATCCCCCTCTCCCACCCGCTGAGCTAACCGCATTGGGGTTCAGTTAGTAAATTCATATCGTACAACATATTATGTAAACAAATACGATAAACACACACACACACACAATCTTTTTTACCCTCTAATTATGAAGTCAATTAAAATGTCTGCTCCAATTTCTACAAATCTACAGTCATGTTGTTCATCTGAGTATATGATGCTTCCATTATCTACTCTTAAGAGATAAAGAAAAGACTGGAATTAATGGAACTAATGTCACATGAAATTAAATTCTCTTTTGATTTGATTCTACATTTAAGCTTGACAAAATTCAAACCTTGGTAATAAGGTCCACTAACCACAACAGCAACAACAGTCCATTAATGAAAAAATAGATGGAACTGGAAAGCTTGAAAAATTCAACACTTAAAAAAAAAATTTAAAAAGAGTAACAGCAACGAACTAAAAAAAAAATTTTTTTTTAAAAACCTGATTTAAATTAAACAAAAAAAAAAGAGAGAACTCAATAAACTAAAATATTTGCTTGATCACAAAATCACAAAAGACCCATATTTCCCAAACGCGAACCGAGGGCATTGCAATTACCAAAACTTCCAAGAGTCAAACAAGAGATATATAGACATAAATACACACACACACACACATATATAAACCTGCAATGAAAGACACAAATGAAATCAAAGAAAGACGAAGAAGAGATGAGATTTGCCTTCAACTTGGCGTCACGAAGAGCGACGATTCCGGTTGATCGCCAGCGAGTGATTCTGTTCGTTTTCGAGTCCGCGCTTCTGCTAAAACAGCAACCCATTTTCGGCGACGAACAAAAACAAATAAAATTGTAACTTTCAAGAGAGAGAGAGAGAGAAACCCAGAAAATCAAATCGAGAGAAAAGGTGCTCTGTGGGAAATGAGGGCGAATAAGACGAAGTCAAGAGTCGAAGAAGAGGGACATGGAAATTTGGAGGCAGAAGGAAAAATAAATTGTCGTCATTGTAAAGACTTTTCTTTTGTTTTCATTTTATTTTTATTTTTATTTTTTTATTTTTGAAATTTTTTAGGGTGGACGTTTGAGAAATGATATTGTAAAGGCTGGAGGGACCAAAAAACCGCGTTTTCTCCTGTTGTTTGCGGTTAGTTTTGTTTTTAGTGCCTTAACGCCCAAATCCACATATTTCAGTTTTTTTTCTTTTTTTTTTTTTCTATTTTTTATTTTTTATTTTTAAGAACTACATACTTCAGTTGGCACACACTACAAAGTGCCAACCAAGAAGTGGCATACTTTGATACAATATTATATTTATAATATATTAAGCTAGTGTTTGGGACACAAATTTTTTTAGCATTGTATTCAATTTTCCCTCAAATACAAAAACATTTCATTCAAATACCAATCACATCACATTTTAAATCAAACACAATCACTATTTATTATTTCACTTTTTCTATTACTTTTATTAATTACATCGTATATTATCTCTCCCTCTTTTTTTCTCTCTACTTTTACCAATCACATCACATATTTATTATTAAAATACAATTCAAATACTTTTCCCCCAAACACACATTGCATTCAAATGCAATGCTAATACTTTTCCTCCAAATACAAATTGCATTCAATACATTACATTCATGTTGCGTTTGGGACACGCATTTGAACAGCTTTTCATTTAAATACAATGTCATTTTCCCCCAAACACAAAAAAATTGCATTTGAATGCAATACTTTTTAACAATTAACACAATTTCGTTTACTGTTCATGAGTTAAACAACCGGTACACAGTTTTTCAAAAAAAAATTATACAAAATGATTTCCCCGTATCCTGTTGGACTTGACCTTTGAGGCAGGGAATATATTCCCTGCCTCACCCCTCTGCAGCTAAGATTTTCCCTCTGCAATAAAATTTTTTTCACTTAAATACGCCATTCAATTCGTGAAGTCTGTGTAGTCAAATCCCCCCAACCTCCCAAAAACGACAACAAGTTTTTGCCGTTCCTGCCTTTCTTTTTTTTCAGTTCACTACGCCAACATTACGACCTTCCCAAAAACGTCTGTTTCGCACCTTCACCGAACCTCCCAAAAACGACGAGCGACGACAGCTAAAGACACCCTCCCACAGTAAGCAAAGCAGAGTATTCGCTCTATTACCCTGCCATTCTTTTCAATTCATTGCTGTAATCCCCACCTGTAACTGAACAAATATATACCCTCTGAATATTAAAACGAAAAACGCCGATTTTTTCGTTCGGGAGTTAATAGCAGTCCAGATTAGCTTCCGCAGCCAACAGAAGCTTTCCACCAGCGTGAACATCTATTCGGCCTCCCAGCATAGCCCTTACCGGCCCCCTTTTCTGTGTGAGGCAATCAATCGAGGTTGTCGGTGTTTAGGGCTACCGGACAGAAAAAAGGTATGTGCCCACATTGTCTAATGTCTGTCTATGGATGGTTTTCATGGGGTTTGAAGTCGTGTATTTAGCACAAAAAAATTATTGGCCGAACGACTTCAACCGATGTTAGATGATGATGGTTGATTAACCGTGCATTTTGCATTTTGCATTTTGCCGTATGCATTTGTGTCTGAATCCCTAACCATCTGTACTTCACAGAGCATAAATTCTGTGAACAATAATGCAAAATGCAAAATGCATAATGCAAAATGCAATAACTGCACGCTTTTTTTCACTTTAGCTGAAGATTCGGAATTTTAAATCCCGTGCCGTGTGTACTTGAGAATGCATATATATTGGAATGCAGTTTATGTAACTAGTTTACGAAGTGCGTTTGGCATACTGTGGTTTTATGTAATGTAAAAGGCAATTACAGGCAATTACAGGGAATGCAGTTGATGTAACCAATTCGTTTATGCAGGGAAGTCAAAATTTTTCACATGTACTTATTTTTACCGTATTTGAGTAAGAAGTTGAAGTTTGTGCGGATTTATACAATTTATGACATAATGAGCAACTGTTGCCTTACGTGTAATACCTTTACAAGTAAATGTGGCCATTTTACAGGTTAATTTACAACTGTGTTTGGTTTAAAGGCTTATGTGTTATGTTACACTTTGTTTATGTGCATTTCTGATGATCTTAGAAGATGTTGTAAACAATTGGTTCAATATTGTAATGTTGTCAACGTTTTTTTTTTTATTGTGAATATTCATACATCTACTAACACAGAGTTTTTTTTATGGATAGAGGTGGTCATTTTATTGCAATTGACAATTTTTATTGCATTCAAGAGCCAAGTTGTGTAAAGGTCGTTCTCCTCTACCACTCCTTCAACGGGAAAGGCGTAGCTTGCAAATTCCATCAGTAGAAGCGGTAAGCTCTAAACCATGCTAGTCTGTTATCTGTTGTCGTTTTGAATTTCTCTGTCACTCCTTATTTCCATTGTAGTCAATTGCTTAACTTACAAAGTAGACCAATGTGGCACTCCCTATTAATGGATGCCACATTTACTCATTAGTGATTTATTTTGTAACCCATTTTTTGGCTGAACCACGTTCGGCACCGATTGTATATCCAGTTTATGGGACTTTACATATTACCAATTATTGGACTCGAGCACTCATTGCTCCGCTAAACCAATATATCCGTTTTTTGCTTGCAAAGGTCTCGGCGAATTGCCGTTTTTCGCAACCAGCTCCCAAATTTTTCCCAGCTATACAACTAATCCGTAACCACGGGTACACAGTTGGAAGCTCGTTCCTATTGTGGCAAACCATGTAGTATTCAACCGAGTCGGCGATCTACTCGCAATTGGAAAAAACGACATTCCCATCACATTAAAGACTTTCCTCAGCGAAAAATTTTGCGGTCCACATTGTCAGCCGCCTCACAAGTTCGTTGTACTGAAGCCGAGAGTTCAGTTGGTTCAAACACGGTAATCAAGTAGCTTTTTTTTGCATAAATACATGATGATGATTCATGGAATGACATCTTAAGTCTGTATGTGGCTATGATTATTGTCATATTACTTACAAACGTGCTGCAATTACGTAGATGCCATGACGAAAAGACAGTTACAAATGGACTGAAGAGAATGAGTTCCTATTACTTTCCCGTTTGAGTACGTTCAAGAACACGCATGGTGGTAGATTTCCTCCACCTAAAACACTAGAGGAATGGGGAACTGAATTTATTCCCCCTTGCACATACAAACAGCTAAAATCCAAAAAAGAAAGAATGGCTAAGACATATAGATGTTGGAAGGCATTAAAGGTACATACTGGACTTGGCTATGATCCACAGACGAAGTCGATTAGCTGTTCAAACGACGTTTGGCAGAGCTTCTTAGCGGTAAGTATATATGGGTTGTATGATGCACAGCTATAAATTGTGTTTGTGTTTTATTGCAGTTTGTGGTGTGTAAGCATTGGTTAGGTAAGCATAATCGTGTGGTACCAACTTTTTGCAGCAATATGGCTCAGATGCTCGTGAGTTGCGCTACGAGGGTCTAAAGTTCGAGGAATTGTACTACAATATCTTCGACAACCACGTACCAACTAATGAATACATGGTCGGTGTGGGGACAAATGTAGACCTTGCTGCAGAGTTATCACCAGACCATGATTCAGGTAATGATGACGAGCCTTTTCATGATGAAGAGAGGGATGTAGGAGGTTCTTCTAAACATAAGGAGCGGTATTCAATTCGAAAGCAAAAGTTACGAAATGATACTATTATGGCGCAAGCAATCCAACAGATATCCACCCATCTAGTTGAGCGTACTGCAAAACGATCACGAACGGATTCGGGAGACTACGGAGGTTCTCGAGATGCCATCGCTGCATGTGAAAAAGTTATGTTACAACTGGGAGTTAATGTCGGGGATGTAGTCAAAATGATGCGTTATTTCTACGACAACCGTGCTTGGATACCTACCTTCCTGGATTGTACTGATGCAACAAGACTGGCATTTGTAAACGACACATTAGGCCGAATAAGTGCTCCGCAACAATCTAACTACCCTCCATTTCCACCGGAAGATCCTAATAACTAGAATATTATCCCATTGCATTTTAACAATTTTATTGATTGCTTTATGTTATTTATATATATATGTATCGTAAACTTGAACTTATTACTATACTATTTTCATTGCCATTATTTACTAGTTATGCGATTTTATTTCAATTGATGGACAACTACTCCTTCAAAAAGTAAGTTGCTTTTGTGTTTTTTCAGTAGTTGATATAAATATGTTGATGAAAATGTAGGTTCATGACATGTCACACCCAACTGAAAATTCAACCTTAAATGCAAACGTGGATAGTGGTAGTGAAAGTGATAGTGATGATGAGGAGACTTTGGCCTTTGCGACATGTCTACTTGTTGCTGCTTACAGGATGAATATAAATTATAGACAACCATTGCATGATTCAATGTTGTCAGGATTGATGAGAGTAGACGAAATTCTTAACGGAATTCCTAACAAAATCAAGCAGAAGATTCGGATGGATAAAAGAACGTTTAAGAATTTATCAAATTTGTTAGAAAGCCGACAACTACTTCAACCAACAAGTCATATAAATGTAGATGAGCAGCTGTTTATATTTTTGTACATCATATGTCAGGGGACAACTAATGCCGAATCAGCTGATCATTGGAACCACTCGGGAGAAACAATATCAAGGTGGTTTTTCACTGTGCTACTAGCTATATGTAGCCTTAAGAACGAAATAATAACTCCTCCTGATTTTAATAGAGTGCAACCATTTATTGTTGAAAATCATTACAAATATAGGCCATGGTTTGATGTAAGTAACTCATAACAATTTCGTACTAAACACAATGCAAATCTGTACTTGTTAATAATTTACTATCGACTCTTGCTTTGTTGTTACAGGGTTGTGTCGGTGCCATTGATGGCACTCATGTGCCTTGTGTTCCACCACCGCGTAACGCTGCAGCGTGGAGAAATAGGAAAGGAACGTACTCTCAAAATATATTAGCAGCATGTTCATTTGATATGAAGTTCACGTATATATGTTCAGGGTGTGAGGGTTCGGTACATGACGCACGTGTGCTGGAAACTGCAATTAACCGTTACGGTTTTCCAATACCTCCACCAGGTTTGACAGCTGTCTTTTAAGTTTACTTACGTCATTATGTTATACACATGTACCACAAATATATATGCTAATGACAAGTTGTTAATTTTCTTACGTAGGAAAATTTTACTTAGGTGATGCCGGATACTCTAACAATAATGGGTTCTTAACGCCGTTTAGAGGTGACACTTATCATTTGCCTGAATATAGGCGTCGGCGTCAAGGTTTGGGATCACCTAAAGAAGTTTTCAACTATACTCATTCGTCGTTACGAAATTGCATCGAGAGGACATTCGGCGTATGGAAAGCGAAGTTCAAAATATTAAAGAGAATTAATAACTACCCGATACAGAAGCAAGTTCTTATACCAGTGGCATGCGCAATAGTGCATAATTTTATCATAATAGTTAGGGAGCGGGACAAGCTTCTTCGACGATATGATATTGACGGTGTACCAATAAACGAAATTGCACAACCGTATAACACCAATCAAGATGATGTTGACGATGACGTGCCTGACGGTCCTGAAGTATCAGATGACAACAATACTCATAATCAAATGAATCAATTTAGAGAAGAATTGACTAATCAAATGTGGCAAAGGTATCCGATATATCCATAGTATAGGTAGTACGACTATTAAAATGACTGACATTTTGATAAAAAACTTGAAATGTAAAAAACTTTGTTTTTATATCTTCTCAACTTTTATCAAACGTGCTGGTGCGAGGCATTTATTCAGTATTCAGGTGTCGTTTATTAACTTGAAACTATTGGATGTTTTAACAAATCTTTACAAATTTTGTTGATATAATATAAGAAAAATAAAGTGAATAAATCCAATTTGCATTAAAGACCGAAACACACCCTACCTTAGTTCCAATTGGTTTTTTTTTTTTTGGGAAAAAAAAACGTGTCCTTTGGCTTTATTGTATTCCGAATGGACATGAAAATATTTAACGCAAAAAACGTCATTATCATTTTATTATAATTTCATAACAAAAGATAAACAAGTTTCGAACGAAGAGTTGTGTATCATTTAATGTAAAGAGGGGAATAAAGAGGAAGGTTTGCACATCAATGTGCAGAGATAATGTTCTATTTTTACAATGTTCAGTTTTTTTTGTGAATACACACAACAATATATTTTCTGATACCGATGCCATTACTCATTAGTGATGTAATAGATTCTTCATCTAGCAAATTCATTTCATAACAGTTCTTATCAACTTTCAACAATATATATATATATGTGTGTGTGTGTGGATACAAATGGACAACAAAGTTGGAAAAAATGGCCTTACGTGTTCAATAGTGCACAGACGAACAATTATATTGGTTTTATCAATTTGGCCTCAAATTAATTCCATATGCAGTTTACTGTTGGAAATGTCAGCGAGGAATTGTAGTCAAAAAAAACATTCAGAATTGATATTCCCGTTTTTTTTAATGGTTAGGTAAGTATTGGCCATATATATATTAAATTAATAATATTAATCTATTACATATTATTCATTACATCTCAAAAAATAATATATTTATTTTTTTATCACTTTTTTCAATCACATAACTCATTATATCTACTCTTTTTTCAACATAACTTTTACCAATCACATCATAAAATAATTATTTTTTTAAAACTCACATCTTTTACATCCAAACACACATTGCATTTAAATGCAATGCCAATGTTTTTCCTCCAAACGTAAATTACATTTCAAGCATTACATTCAAATGAAACGTAAATGCAATGCGTGTCCCAAACAGACGCTCAAACGCAATGCAAATGCAATGCGTTCACCAAACGAACCCTAAATATCAAATTATAAATATAATTTTTGATGAGATGTTTTACGTGTGTATTATGTTTAAATATATATAATATATGTTTGAGTTGTGGATATAAGGGAGTAATTACAAGAAAAATAAGGTGTAATGACATTTTTCTAATATCATTCTAACATAAAATCACTATGATTATATTTTGATCGGTAAAAGTGAATAAAAAAAGAAAATAATAAATAATAATTATATTATATTTAAAATTTAAAAATATTTGTATTTTAATGTAAAATTTCATAATCTTAATAAAAAATTGTATTATATTTTAATACAATATCAATTTAATAGTGATTCCAAGCACCACCTTACTGATAAAAGATAATCATAGCAGATCATATATATATATATAATACTTAATAAGATTAAGATGATTTGCCATTTTTTAGAGAAAAGATCAGCAACTATACAATCTTTGTTAATATTCTTATCAACATCTTGGGAGCTCTTTTAATAACGTTCAAAGACATTTTCTGCGTGTAAAAAAAAGTGCCAAAGACCTTTTTTTAGGACGTTGCTATAGTTTTTTTTTTTTTTTTTATGTATTAATGATAATTTTACATTTTGTTTTTATCACAAAATGTCTTTCATCGCAAATTTGAAAAATAAGTGCATGTTTTTTTTTAGCACATTACTATAGTTTTTATTAATGTATTATAATTATTTCTATCAATAAAAGTACACACTCTAGAGATTGTATAAATTGTCTAATAATAATTTAACATTTTGTTTTTATCACAAAATGTCTTTATCCCAAATTTGAAAAATAAGTGCATGTTTTTTTAATTTTATTTTAAGTATAATTAAAATCATATTAAAAATAAAAAATGATAAAAATAAAAGTGAAAATTCTATTAAATGGACTCTCCGATAATTGAGATCTCATGGCGATTTCTTGTGTAATAAGTTTATCTTTCTAAACGATGTCCATTTCGTTCTTTAGTGCTAGCACGGTTGATCTCACCCTCTCATGTGCAGCTTTGTTGATTTAAGGTAAGAAAAAAACTCCAAGGAAGAGACAAGATAGGGTATAATGGTTGGTTCACTTGAGTTGGAAAATTAGATTTATTTTTTGTTGTAGTTAAAATTGTGCTTTTGATTAAAAATGAACTGATTGAAGTTAAAAAGTGTAAAAATATGAAATGTGTTTTTAAAAAAATTAATATAAATTTTGTTTCATTCCTATGAAAATTTTATGCAATTAAAAAAAATCCTTATTTGGTCGTGTAACAATAAAGTTATGGACTTCAGCGTTTGAAGAAAAAGTAAACTTTTAAGTTAGAGTTGAAGATATAAAAATTCTCATTTGTTTTTTTTCCTTTTATATATATATATAATTAAAAACAATTAGAGTTGCTCAACTTCGGTGAATACGTCGGAAAAGCCCTTTTTAAGTGTTCACATGAGGTGGGTGTAGTTGGAATTAGGAGTGTGAAGATTAATAACACCCAAACAATTTGAATGACTCTTTGCATGTGACGTGCTATTGCTGCCAAATTTGTAGTTGATAAAGATTGAAAGGCTGTTGTTTAGAATTAGGTGTAAGGACAATATTAGTTTGAAGACAGGGTAGCCATCTTCCATGCCATCACATAAAGAAAAAGCAACTTTCATCCCTATCATGTTAATCCGTTTAATGACCATCAAGTGTGGTAGTCTAGTAGTAATGGATTATAATTTTGGGTTAGTGGTCAAAAGTTTCAGCGTTAGGTGACTCTCTTAGATACCTTAAAATGTAAATGCTTGTTTCTTACCATCTTAGGGGATGTTTGGATCACCAATTGCATTTGTATGTTTGATATATCAAGCATTACATTCAAATATAAATACTTTTAAATTTTAAATCTAATGTAATTATTATTTATCATTTTCTTTTTCTATTTAGTTTTACAAATCACATGACTTACTCTCTCTTTTTCTTTCTTTTTCTATTTACTTTTAACAATCACATCATATGCTTTATTTATCTCATACCAATAACCCAAACACACATTATATTTAAAAGTAATGCAAATACAAAAATATTCAAATGCATATTACATTTAGTGTATTGCATTTCAATGCAATCCTATATCATACACCCCGTTAGTATTCAATGAAGAACGCTTGGGACCACGCCTTCATGAATCCTTATTTAACACATTCAACAAAATTAGGGTCCTTGTTGATTGGCAAGACCCACCCATTTGACCTTCAATAAATATTCCCGTTATTGTTTAAACAACCCCTCCTTCAATAATGCTTAAAAAAAGTATTGTTAATTTTGGTTGTCCTCTTCAGTAGCAAAAAAAAATGAAAAATAAAAAGAGTTCTTTTAATAGAGCAGGATAATATTTCGCCTCACATATTTCAGATACTCATTGACTATCAAAATACTGAAATATATAAACAATCCACGTACACATAATTTAAGTCTTTATAATATTTCATATCTTCTTTTCTATTATGTATCATAATCTTTTCAATTAGATATAAAAACTTCCATATTATAGCCTTTATAATAATTTGTTCATCGAATTTCTAATGAGTCTCCAAATAATGTTTTGTTAAAGGGCTCCAGCACTCGCAATATATAAGTTAATAAAAAAAGGTCGCTTTACAAAGGTGCTAATGTAGTTGCACCAAAATAAAATAAAATAAAATAAAAAGAGGTCTTAAGGTAATTGTAGGCAGAGTCTAGTGCAACTAATCCACCAAAAGGCATAAAATTCGAATCTCTTACCCTAAGTTCAAAAGGAAAAAAGAAAAAAGAGATCCTAAACGATGTCATATTTATGGAGCGACTATGCCACAAAACCATAAGACCCATGAATCCAATGACATCAACACTCAGATCCAGTGGAAAGCAAAACAACGAACATTCTGACCATTAGAGGGGCAAAGCAGCACCAAAATGACTACCGCCATATACAGCACTTATTTTCTTTACACAAACCATCGGAGAAGATATAAGGCCCGTTTGGTTTATAGGTTGAGTCTGCAATAGAATGAAATTTTTAGATTCAAGTTGGTTGATTTAATTTTAATTTTTATTAACTTTTCAGGAAAAAAAGACAAAACTGAATCCAAACATTTAAATTCAGACCGGTTATCTAAACGAGACCTAACTAAGATTTTTTTTTTTTTTTTGGCAGTGAATATGGTGAGTGACAGAAATTTAATGACTTGGGTTTTGGATAAGTTAATGTTATTATTAGGATATTCTCAATCCACGCTGGTTCAGTACGTCATTGGGCTGTGTAAGCTGCCCCAAGCTCAATTTTTTGCATTTTTGTGTAGTGTATTTTTAGCTAAGATAAGACATATGGTAACTTTTGCTCTATTGTAGCTAAACAAGCAACTTCGTCGATGGATGTGGTGAGTAAGCCTGTGAGGTTTGTGTTATCCTTGTCAAGTGAAACACGTTCCTTTGTCGAGGAAATCTTCAACGGGGTGCCCCATAAACAATCTAGTTTGAGTGTAAGTTTTCTATTGGGATTAAGTGGATTGCAATAACATGTGACATGTTATATTTGTGTGCAACAAAGTTATTAAAAGCAGGAAAGGGAAGCTGCATTGATTGCAATTTTTTCTTATATTTCATGATATTTTTATGTCTTTTCTATTTACTAAAACCAAGAATTATAGTCATAATGAATATTTTAATTAATTACCATTTATTAAAAAATTGTATTGAGTTGATAAAGATACCAATTGAATATATATGATATAAGCTCTAATAATATATGTAATTAATTATCTTATATTAAATAAATTAATTACACAATTATTAGTTTTAAAGTTACACTATTATAAACCTGAGATTGTACTTCCACTTTTAATTATATAATGTATTATCTAAGTCAGTGTATTGTCATAATCTAATGACCTTGTCAGATATGTAACATCCTCATATGATATTTATGATCAACTTAAGGTCAAAGTTCGTTCAACCTTTTAATTATTCTATCTTAAAGATCCATTATATATCCAATAAAAAAATGATTATTCACTAAATGTGAATAATAAATCATTTGCCAAACAAATAATGCAAGGTTTTATTCATTTTCACATCATGTATAATGTCAATAATAGGATAAGTTTTACTATTTATAGGAATTATAATTCTGTATCTATAAGCAAAGTTTACATCGAATATAAGCCATGTACCTAAGAAACCAATCTAATAACTTATTGTTTCAAGACGCTAAACATGAAATTATTTATTTACTCATGATTAAGATTATTGCATAATGAACATCAAATGTAAATTAATCTATTCAAGCGGACTTATAAATTAATTACATTTTGATTTAAGTCCAATATATCATTAGATAATATATCTATGTCTTTATTTAGGAGTCAGCTCACTCCAAATGGTCAAAAGAAACCATCTTCTTAATCGGATCTAAACAAAATAATAGTCTTCATATGATTTAGATTTTCGCTCTAATCCTATATAATACGGACTATAAATTTAGACTACTTATTTTAGAATATTGTCTTCTTATATACAAATTCAATTATATGTAATATTCTAATAATTTAAACACTAAGTAGTCAATGAGTCATATTTGTTTATATTTATTTTAACATGTAAAAAATGACAAGGATAGTATAGCAAGTATGTAATGAAAAATCTTAAATATATTATTAATTAGTTCAGAATAAATGAAATATATTTAAAAATATCTTTCACATTTAGACCATTCTCAATAATCTCCTAGTTACCATAAACTAGTAAATGTGTCATATATCGCATCCGCATAGTCTCGATATGCGTTTCAAAGCTTCTAGTCATTAAAATCTTGGTAAAGAAATAGACAATATTGTCCTTAGACGCGATTTTATGGACATCTATTAGTTCATACTCCACATATTCTCTTATAATATGATATTTCTGACTATATGTTTAGTTTGCATGTGATGTCTCGATTTCTTTGTATTGGCAACAGTCGCGTTGTTATTATAATAAAGTGTGATAGCTTTATTTACACTCAGAATAACTTTAAGATCTTCAAAGAGCTTGTAGAGTCAAACTTCTTCTTTAGAAGCCTCAGCTACAGTCACATATTATGCTTTCATCGTAGAGTAAGCAATGTAATATTGTTTTATATTTATCCATACAATGGTGCCTCCTCCAAGAATAAAACACATATCCTAAAGTCGATTTCCCCAAATCCCTATAAATTTGGAAGTTTAAATTCGTATATCTTATGAGTGTTAGGTCTTCTCCAAAAATATTAACAACCTTCAACAAAAATCTAGGAAAAAAAAGACTAATTATTATAATATTGGCTGGTATACTCGTTGACTCCACACTGAAACATTGCATGAAATCATGTAACATAACTAATCTTCTATTTGTTTGACATATCCAAATTTAAAAAATAAAAAATTTTTCATTTTAAGAAAAATGGACCTTTCAAAATATAACAGGGACAAAACTGTTTTTTACAACAGAAAGAAACACGGACAAAACTTCTGAACACACGGTGAGAACAAAAAAAGGTGTAAAAGTAAAGGAAAATTTTTTTTTTTAGTGTCACGGCAATAGCTTTGGCTCTTTTATTGTTGTATAGATTAATAATTATAATTATAATTACACTATATATAAAGTGACAATCAGTTTTTCGGATACTGTTTAAAACGTTTCGTACATTTTTTTTTGCGTTTCCTTGAAAGCGGGTTCTTCCCTCTCTCTCCCTCTTTCACGCTCCTTGCTTTTGCTCTCTTTCCCCTCTCTATTTGAGACGTTCGTCTCCTTCTTAGATACTCTATTTTTTTTATTTGCATTATAATTATTATAAATAAATAAATTTTATTTGTTTAATTATATATGAATGATTTAAAAAAAGTAGTTATTGCAAGTATTATTGTGAGATTTCTATCACAGTCTTCTCTTAATAATAATTAATAACAAAAACCCAATAGTTTTATTAATCACATAACATACTCTTTTTCTTTATTTTTATCGATCACATCATATACAATATAATTCAAATATATTTTATCTAAATTAATATTACATTTTAAAAATAATATAAATACTTTTTATCCAAATATATATTATTATCTCGTTTGGCAAAAATTTTACATTTTAATCATATTCAAACGCAATGTAATTTTACACCAAATACAAAGTTTTACATTCAAATACAATTCTTTTTAACAGTGTTACGAAAACAATTACTATTTATTTATTTTTTAAAACAATCACATCAATTTTTCAACTCTAACTTTTTATCTTTATTTTTATCAATCACATCAACTTTTCAATTCTAAAATACAATTCAAATACTTTTCATCTAAACACATATTTCATTCAAATGCAAAACAATTACTTTTCAACTAAATACAACAGTCAAAAAACAAATTACATTCAAACGTAAATAAAAAACAATACGTTTACAAAACGATCCATATATTTAATGTGTTATATTTAAATATAATAAAGCTATGATACGTTATTCAATCTATGGTAAAATTCAGTTCGAGTTGGCACCGTAGCTTCACATTTGCAAAAATGACAAATACACTACAATAACTTTTTTAAGGGAGCATGCATTACATTATTTAAGGTAATATAAGCTATTTTTCCGATATACTACGTGGCAAAGATCCACGTATCTTTATCTATCTCCTATTACAACTAATAATTATAATTACACCATATTAAGTGACAATTAGGGGCATTTAGGTAAATATTTAATTTTAATTTTACTCAAATATAATACAATTTTACACCAAATACAAATTTTACAACAGTATTACGAAAACAGTTACTATTCAAAACATTTTTAAAACAATCACATCAACTTTTCAATTCCACTATTTATCTCTACTTTTATCAATCACATCAACTTTTCAATTTTAAAATACTTTTCATCCAAACACACATTTCATTCAAATACAAAACAAATACTTTTCAACCAAATACAACATTCAAAAAACAAATTTCATTCAAATACAATCAAAATGCAATGCGTTTACCAAACGCCCCCTTAGCCTCTCGGATGCTGTTAAAAAAACGTTTCGTACGTTTTTTTTGCGTTTCCTTGGATGCGGGTTCTTTTCCGTTTTTCCTGGCCCCCCCCTTCTTTTCATCCACCCTGCTCTTGCTCTCTTTCCCCCCTCTATCTGAGACGATCCTCTTCATGTCGGACACTCTTTTTTATTTTTAATTTTTTTTTTCTTTGCTTTCTTGCTCTCTCTCTCTTCTCCTCCCCTAATCAATCTATTTCTTCTTCTAAATACCTTCTGCAAATTTCTTTGTCCTTCACCTTCCCTCTCTCTTTTCGGCCTCTTCCCTTCCTCTCTTTGCATTCGAGTTCTTCAGCCAACTTCTCTCTTTCTTCATCATTTTCTTCTTTGCTGGTACGATTCTTAGACAAAGGGAAAGGCTTCTTCCGCTACAAGGATTGGGTTTGTTTCTTCTCTTCCCTTTTGATGATTTTATTTTGGGATTAGATTGTTCATTGTTCAGATTGCTGCTTGGATTTCGTTTCTGATTCAACTTACACCTTTCGGGTTAAATTTATGATCATGGAAAATATTTCGATTCATACAAATCCTAAGTTTTTTTGTTTTTTAATCTGTTCATTCATACATGTCTATAGTCACAAACATGTGCACATATGAAAGCAATCGTTTTTTCTGAAGTGGTTACTCCTATTTGAACCACTTTTTCTAAGTTTTAACAGAGTTTTAAGGTTTTTCATTATCCAGCTTGTTTTGAGTTTATTGAGTTTGAGAATGTTATTTATTTATTTATTTTTCTTTTGTCAGTGAATATGGCGAGTGATGGGAATTTGAACACTTGGGTTTCGGATAAGTTAATGTCATTGTTAGGATATTCTCAATCCACGCTTGTTCAGTACGTCATTGGGCTATGTAAGTTGCTCCGAGCTCATACTGCGAAATTGTTTTCTTTTTGCTCTTTTGTGTACTGTATTTTTAGCAAAGAAATATGGTAAATTTTGCTTTATTGTAGCTAAACAAGCAACTTCGCCTGCGGATGTGGTGAGTAAGCTTGTGGAGTTTGGATTATCCTCATCGAGCGAAACTCGTGCATTTGCCGAGGAAATCTTCAACAGGGTGCCCCATAAAGCATCTGGTTTGAGTGTAAGTTTCCTCTTGGGATTATGTGGATTGCGATATCATGTGATATGCATCCATGTTTTGTGGTATGGTTCGTGAAGTGGCAAAACTTACTGATGTTGTTTCTTATATTTGTGTGCATCAGAGTTATCAAAAGCAGGAAAGAGAAGCTGCATTGATTGCGAGAAAGACATATGCTTTACTTGATGCGGATGATGAAGACGAGGATGACAACCGTGGTTCTGGTAGTGGCATTGTTTCTGTTGATTCTGCAGCTGAAAATAGAAAAGGGACGTCCAGAAATAAAAGGTTTCGGAAGAAAGATGAGACCCAAGATGTGGACGATGATGATGAGGCATGGTTTTTCATAATTTACAGAACTTGTTCCTTTTTCTTTTTTCCTCCCATAGCAGTAAGCCGTTAATCATGCTTGTTCTAAAGTATTTCTTTTCTTTTGACTTAATTATATTTACCAGGGGATTTTTCATGGACAAGAAGAGAGGCGGGTTAAAAGGCGAACTTATTCAGATGGTGATGATGGTTCAGAGGTATTTTTAATTTTTTTGTTCTTAAATGTGGTTGTCATGGAAGCACTGGTGCTGTATCTTTCTTATCAGATGAATAAACCCAAATAGTAAGATAATAATAACCAAATAATAAAATGAACTTAAAAACATCCTACATAAAGTAATCAAGATTAGCAAATAGTATAGTTTTTTTTTTTTCAATTGTATTTCTTTTTTGACCATATTAAATGTGTTATGTATTTATTGTGAGATATAGTCAGAAGAAGAAATGAAGCGTGATCAAAGGGAAAGAGAGCAATTAGAGAAAAATCTAAGAGAGCGGGATGCAGCAGCCACCCGCAAGGTACCGTATCTGAGTTAATCTTGATGTCCTTCTGGTAGTTGTTAATAATATTGGAATTGACATCATGAAGTAACGTTTTGTTGATGTAAGTTGCTAATTTTATCCTTTCGTCCCCCTCTTTTTGGTTGCAACAGCTAACTGAACAAAAGTTGTCAAAAAAGGAGGAAGGTAAGTACAAGTTAATGCTTTAAGTTTTGTGGAATGCATTTATTGTATATTTGATTTATGTTACTAATCTAGATGTTTATTATGAATAATAGAGGAGGCTATTCGAAGATCAAAAGCCATGGAGGAAGATGACATTAATTCCTTAAGGTAAGTTATTATGCATTGTGCTTATTTTATTTATCTCAATGGTTCATGTTGTTCCTCTGTTCAGTTATGATCCTTTCTTATGAAATATCATGCAAATGAAATTGTTAAGATTTCAGTATATATTAGGAATATAGGCGTGAAGAAGGTGTTGAACGTAACTATCTCATGTGGGGTTTCAAGATACAACTAGTGTGAAAGGATTTACTTTTTGGTCCCCAAAGTGGTTAAAAAAGGACTTGAGTATGTCTTGTGCATGTGCCGTATATTAAGTGTCGTCTGATTATATGCTGCAAATAAGCAGTTAGTACTAATGCTTTTTCTGGTTTATTGCTTTTGTTTCAGAAAAGTTTCTAGACAAGAATATTTAAAGAAAAGGGAGCAAAAGAAACTGGAGGAAATCAGGTAGAAATGATATGCGTTGCAGATTAATTTTATTAACATGTTGTCCTTGCAGTCTCTAATATTCCGCTGGTATGATGTATATCTCAGGGACGATATAGAAGATGAACAGTATTTGTTTGAAGGTGTGAAGCTTAGTGAAAAAGAACAACGTGAAATGAGGTAATTTATATTATTCCTTCTTGAGGTTGTAATAAAAGCCATGTGAATTCCTTTCATTGCTGCTTGATGACAGTAACAGATATGTAAAAAAAAATTTTAGCTCATATGCGTTGGCCTATGCTGAGCTCATCCTTTATTTATTTCTCTTTAAAATATACAAACGCATATACATTTCAACGCTCACACTCATGCTGAAAATGGTTTCATGAAAACCTCATATATATGTTTTAATCTTATGTAGTTACAAAAAGCAAATATTTGAGCTTTTGAAGAAGCAGACAGAGGAAACTGATGAAACAACTGAGGTACTTAAAACATTTTTTTTTCCCTGATAGCATGGTAGGCAGGTCCTTGTAATTTGTTTATTGTTTGTTTTCTTTTTTTTCTTTAGTTATTTACCGATCACACTTCTCGAAAGATATTTAGTGAATTCAATATTTGACACTTTCTTTTCTGGCAAACGCAGTATCGGATGCCTGATGCCTATGATCAGGATGGTGACGTTAATCAGGAGAAGAGATTTGCTGTAGCCATTCAACGTTATAGGTTATCACTCTGAAGAGAAAAATGGCATGAAGATCTTCGCAAAAACACACAAATGCACAACCCGTTTATGAGTTCTATTTATAATTTAAACTATTTGTTTGTTTTCGGCGTATAGGGATAATATTGCAGGGGAGAAAATGAACCCTTTTGCTGAACAGGAGGCCTGGGAGGATCATCAAATTGGTCAGTTGTTGTTGAAAATTTTAATTTTAATTTTTGTGAATGCTAGTTTCCAATTTTACTCTATTTTTCATATTTTTCTAATTTTGTCACTGTAGGCAAGGCAACATTGAAGTTCGGTTCCAAAAACAAAAAGCAAATGTCTGTTGATTATCAGTAAGTTGGTTTTCCTTCCCCTTTCTTTTCTTTGTTACCTTGATTTCACATAGAATAAAAAATATTGTAGATGCATGTTGTGGAAACTTCCTTCTTTTATGCCTGAAAATTATTAACACTGTAAGCCTTATAATTGTAGGTTTGTGTTTGAGGACCAGATTGATTTTATCAAGGCATCAGTGATGGATGGGGATGCGGTATATCTATCAAGTTGATAAATTCCTTTTGATTTAATTCTCTGGTGTCATGTGAATGTTTATGTGTAATTTTATGGGTTTTACTTCGATACTTAGTTTCCATGGTGATGTTTCATCTTTTTGTCAATTTTTCCTTGCAGTTTGATGATGAGCAGCAGACTGAGTTACATGAGCAGTCCAAGGCCAAATCAGCCTTGGAGAAGCTTCAGGTAGGTTTGTTTGTTTGTTTGTTGTTGTTATTGTTGGAACTTTTTTTTTTTTTTTGGGGGATCTCTGCAAAAACTCCATCATGTTGTTGTATAAGCTTCAGATGCTTAACATCACCATTTTGTTCATTCAGGCAGAGAGAAAAACTTTGCCCATATATCAATATCGTGATGAGCTGCTCCAAGCTGTTCATGATCATCAGGTTTTTCTCTTAGACTATTCTGATAAGGAACATATAAGTTTGACTAGAAGAAAATTTCTCGAAACCTGTTTTGATGATAATCATTTAGCATGATACTTGACTTGTAATTTGGTAATAACATGAAGAGCATTTTCCACCTGTACCTATTGCACATTTAGCAGTATCTTGTCTTTGAACGGATCCTTCTCTTATGGCTTTCATTTATTGGTTTTTTAGGTTCTTGTCATTGTTGGTGAAACTGGTTCAGGAAAGACGACACAGATACCCCAGTATCTTCATGAAGCAGGATACACAAAGCGTGGAAAGGTTTAGTTTTTAGTTTTTTTATTTTTTATTTTTCCTAAATACTTGTATGTCTAGAGGTTTGGAATAAACTTTTTTTTTTCTTTATTTATTTTTATTTTTTCAAAATGTTTACAGGTTGGATGTACACAACCACGGCGAGTTGCTGCTATGAGTGTTGCTGCTAGGGTTTCTCAAGAAATGGGCGTCAAACTTGGGCATGAGGTACGCTATCTTGATGTGTACTGTTGTTTTTGTGGATATTGCTGTTGTCCAGTCCGTTTGATTGAGCTCCAAAAGTGGAGAAAACTAACTTTTCTGGGTGGAGTATTTCTTTTTTCTGCTAATGCTGAAAGTGGTGCTTATGATTTCTTTAGTATGATGTTTTGAGTTATTCTCTGTTGATACAAAATCTTCAGCTGTTCTCCAACAAAAAAAGAATAATCAAATGTAGAAACAGGGTAATATTTAGCTGTTAAGTAGAACTTGATCTTTGTTAGCTGAGTAATAACTTCGTTTAGGTCATATTCAGGTTGGTTATTCCATTAGATTTGAAGATTGCACATCAGAGAAGACTGTTCTGAAATATATGACTGATGGAATGCTGCTGCGTGAATTCCTTGGTGAACCAGATCTGGCTGGCTACAGGTAACCTTGGATGTTATGTCAAATCAAATCTATTGTTGGTTAGCTTGCTTATTTTATCTCACTTGTTTTGTCTTTAAAATTTCAGTGTGGTGATGGTGGATGAAGCCCACGAGAGAACACTCTCGACTGACATTCTTTTTGGTTTGGTAAAGGTAAGCAGAACCTCTTCGAACTTTGAACTGTGTTATTTTCACGGTTTTCTTACCAAAATTCTCTTAATGTTCCAATTGCTTGTTATCGAAACTCCTATTGGACAATGGATCAACTTTGTAGATTAGGAACTCATAACTGCAGTTTGGGTGCTATCCAAATGTCCAACTTTGCTTTTCTTTAAATTTATTCCATATGTAAAATGGCAAAGGAATTTAAAATTTAGGCATGGAGATGGTTTCTGTTTAGCAGGACTCTTTATAGGATTTTGTGAAGTTTCCAATTTTAGCTTTGCTTCAAGTAATCAAGGATTGATATTGCATTTACTTCTTGGAAGAACGATATCCTATATTTGCATTTTAGAGAATGATAATTGGTGGTTCTTTTTTAAGCCTATTGCCTTTTGCTGTTAAATTCTTTTGACCACCACTCATCTTTGTCATAGTTGAGGTACTTGGCAGAACTATGATAGTATTTTAGGATGATCTAACACTCAACGTATTTTATTGTAGGATATTGCTCGATTTAGACCAGATCTAAAGTTGCTAATCTCGAGTGCCACATTGGACGCAGAAAAGTTTAGTGATTATTTTGATTCTGCTCCAATCTTCAAAATTCCAGGGAGGCGGTATCCTGTCGAAATTCATTATACAAAAGCACCAGAAGCCGATTACTTAGATGCAGCGATTGTGACTGCACTTCAAATCCATGTGACGCAGCCATCTGGGGATATTTTGGTGTTCCTTACCGGTCAAGAAGAGATTGAAATGGCAGAAGAAATTATGAAGCATAGAATAAGGGGTCTAGGGACAAAAATTGCTGAGCTGATCATCTGTCCCATATATGCAAATCTACCAACAGAGCTGCAAGCAAAAATATTTGAACCCACGCCTGAAGGGGCAAGGAAGGTTGTCCTAGCCACGAATATTGCTGAGACGTCATTGACGATTGATGGGATAAAATTTGTGATTGACCCGGGATTTTGCAAGATGAAGTCTTATAATCCAAGGACTGGAATGGAGTCATTGCTAGTCACTCCCATATCCAAGGCATCTGCAAATCAGAGGGCAGGTCGGTCTGGTAGAACAGGTCCTGGAAAGTGCTTCCGACTATATACTGCCTACAACTATTACAATGATTTAGATGACAATACTGTCCCAGAAATACAAAGAACTAACCTTGCAAATGTAGTCCTTATGCTCAAGAGTCTTGGTATTCACGACTTGTTGCATTTTGATTTTATGGATCCACCACCGTCTGAGGCACTACTAAAGTCGTTAGAACTGCTTTTCGCATTGAGTGCCTTAAATAAATTAGGTGAGTTGACTAAAGTGGGTAGACGGATGGCAGAGTTTCCTCTTGATCCCATGCTGTCTAAAATGATAGTTGCTTCGGAGAAGTACAAGTGCTCAGATGAGATCATTTCCATTGGTTCCATGCTTTCCATCGGCAATTCAATCTTCTACCGACCAAAAGACAAGCAAGTCCATGCTGACAATGCACGCTTGAATTTTCATGCTGGAAATGTGGGAGATCACATTGCATTACTTAAGGTATGAATATTTGCTCATGACTTTATTTTGCTATTTTACAGATTATGAAATGTTTTGGCTTGCCCCCTCATCAAAAATAAATAAATAAAATAAACTAAAATAAATAAAAGAAAAAAAGCTTGTAAACCACGAACTAGGACTTTGGTTGGAGAAATGAAGTTTCATTAAATATCAAAAAACAAGTATGGTAATAAATTGAAAAGCGGAGTTTTGTACAATTTTAACCTTTTCGAGCCAAGAATTGATGTCATATTTAAATGTTACTGACCCAATTTTTGCTGTTTTATTATCCCCTCAGGTTTATAATTCATGGAAAGAAACAAATTACTCAACGCAATGGTGTTATGAAAATTATATACAGGTACCATGGATATTACTGAATTCCTTATTCAATTTTTCTGTCCTAATTCTCTTCATAATTTTCTTTTGATAAATGCAAATAATTTGTGCATGATTTTCTTGTACTTTACATGACACTGTAACTCAACTTTAGTGTTGAATAGGCCCTGAGGTAGAATGTTTAGCATTTGTAGTTCACAATCCTTTTCCAGGACAGCGATCTACCTTTGTTTCCATTCCAAAATTAACATATCACAGTAATTTAGAGACCATGTTCTTTTTGCCAACAGAGACCTTATAGTGGGTGATGCTTATAGGTTAGGAGTATGAAACGTGCAAGAGATATCAGAGATCAACTGGAGGGACTCCTGGAGAGAGTCGAGATTGAGCTAGTCTCGAATCCCAATGATTTAGAAGCTATAAAGAAGTCCATAACATCTGGTAATTTATGACAGCCTTCTGAGTGTACGACCCTGTAGTGGAATGTTTTTCTGAATGTTGATTGTTGAAACTAATTCTGAAATAAAATTCCTCTCAGGCTTCTTCCCTCATTCTGCAAGGCTACAAAAGAATGGATCTTACCGGACAGTAAAACATCCCCAGACCGTCCATATACACCCCAGCTCAGGGCTGGCCCAAGTAAGTGAAATGCGCATTACATTTTAGTTTTCAGTTTGTTTGTGACCCTTTGGGCTTTAAAACATGTTGATTGTTTGGTTTTGGTCGTGCCGTTTTGAACAAAGAAGTTGTTATTGCACTTTCTTATCAATCAATCTATCTATGTACATGTATATTTTCCGGGTAGGGTTGAAGATAGGTTGTCATTCTTTTACTGTTGGATGCTGTCACAAATGATTATTTTTTAGCATAATTAGTTTGTGTATACTAATCTATCAGGGAAGTAAAAATTGGCACTGCAAGCATGTTCTTGTGGAATGTTTAAAGAATTTCATTTGTAAATAAAAATGCTAAAGCCGATGTATGATTGATTGACAGAGGCTCTAAAAAGAATATTTCCCATGACTGCTTACACATCTGCTTTTGTATCCTCAGGTGCTTCCAAGATGGGTTGTTTACCATGAGTTAGTGCTTACGTCTAAGGAATATATGAGACAAGTAACTCCTTCCCCTCCACAAAATCATATTTAAACTGCTTTTCTGTATCGTTCCTGTGTTGAATTTATGTTTGTTATGTGCTAATACGCAGATATCCAATTGCAGGTTACAGAACTAAAGCCAGAGTGGCTGGTTGAAATAGCCCCGCATTATTACCAGCTTAAGGATGTGGAAGACTGTATGCTCTCTCTCTCTCTCTCCATACACTCACACACATGTTGGGACTCTGGGGTGTTGTAAATTTAGTGAACATTACCCATGAGCTTTAAAACCCTAATTCACACAATCAAAAACCTTTATCCAGCCAATGTTTAAGGATAAGAAATAAATACTGATACTAGGCTAATAATTTATTGTGATAACGTCGGATATTTGGTTGCTTATGATTTATTTATAATATTTATCATATATTAACATTATTATCTGCGGCAGCAACGTCAAAGAAGATGCCCCGTGGAGAAGGGCGTGCATCATAGGATGGAAACTGGTGACAAGCTGAGGAAAGTGAAGATTATAGCATATACGACAATTGTATATACAATGGGTGGCTAGCTGGCCGGGGATAGAGGAAATCAGGAAGAGACGCACAATTTTGTATTGTCGAACTGATTATAATTTTTGTACATAAGAAAAAATCATTGTCTGAACACTCCCGATCGATTCCTTTATCTTTGTGGGTTTTGAGGGGGATCTTTTTGCTGTCTATCATGTAGAGGACGCCTAGCGTGACCCATTTTTTTAACCCAATTTACATTCTGTATCATAGATTGTACCATTTTGTAACCAGCTTTTTGGTAGTGGTGAAGCACTAAAATGCATTTGGGCAAGTAGGTTGTTGACTATGTATCTTCCAAAAATCTGTATGAGAAGTGAATTTTTTTTTTCTTCTCAATGTCTTCTCCACTATTCATGTAAATGAAATTCAACTTCGAAAAATTCCTTTTGATGTGAGATCTAAATGCTACTAATTCTGAAGTGACCTTTGGGGTGTAAGTTTACCTAATTATGGTTGACTTGAGGAATAGACGCTGTTTTTTAGCTGAATAGACACTATTTTGTTGAAGTTTTATTTTGCCTCCGTGCCCAACTTTCGTTTTTTCCCTATAGGATGGAGACTCCAATTTGGCTGGTCCCCAAGCACTAGCTTGTATTGTAAGTAGTGTGCTGCCAAATTGCCAGCTTCCGTTGGCTCGCAGATGTCACACTTTTTTTTTTTTTTGGTATATCGCTAGTTGTTCTTGGGATTTCAGCTTGTGATCTCTTCCTTCCTTTGGCCTGTACCAACTCCTATTCTGATCGCTGAAACATATCGATTACAAAAGGCATGATTGATCATTGAAACAACGTAATAGTTTAAACTTCGCCTTTTTATTCATTTTAAGAGAGAGCTAGGTAGATTCACTTTCTGTAAGACAAGAAAACTAGTAATAATAATAGTAATAAGGAAAGAAAAATGAAGGGTAGACAAGAACTAAAAATAATGATAAAATGAAAGAAACTGTATCTCCTTGAAGCTCCATTCCAGCTCTACATTCCCATAAGAAGGCTAATCTCATGCCACGGCAGGCATATCCTTGAGCCACGGGTCCAACGGCTTCCCAATCGAGTACACAATGAATCCAATCTCCCTCAGCTTCTCAACATCCACAATGTTCCGGCCGTCAAACACGAAAGCTGGCTTTTGCATGTTGTCAAAAATCTTCTTGTAGTCAAGTTTCTTGAACTCTTCCCACTCGGTAAGAATGCAGATACCGTGAGCATCCTTAGTTGCCTCGTAAGCATCCCAAGCAACACTGACTTGTTTCACAGCAGTTGGGCTCATTGGCTGCAGATGAATTGGGTGGTCCCAATCGAACTTGTTCATCGAAAGATCCCGTTGGATTTGGTCCCCAGTAACCTGCGGGTCATAAATGCTCAGCTTTGCCTTATCACCCAACAGCCCCTTGCAAACATCAATGGCGGGAGTTTCCCTGGTGTCGCCTGTGTCTTTCTTGAAGGCAAAACCAAGAATGGCAATCTTTTTACTGGAAATTGTGTTGAACATTGAAGACACAACGCGGTTGACAAACCGGTTCTTTTGGTAGTCATTCACCTTTATAACTTGCTTCCAGTAGTTTGCAACCTCAGTTAGGCCATTGCACTCGCAGATATAGACCAAGTTTAGTATGTCCTTTTGGAAGCAAGATCCACCAAAGCCGACACTGGCATTGAGGAACTTGGGTCCAATTCTGGTGTCCTTGCCGACAGCATGGGAGACCTGTGAAACGTCGGCTCCGGTAGCTTCACAGAGGGCTGACATGGCATTGACAGATGAGATACGCTGCGCGAGGAAGGCGTTTGCAGCCAGCTTCGAGAGCTCTGCAGACCACAGATTGGTTGTCAAGATTCTGTCCTCTGGCACCCAATGAGCATACACAGCTTTCAGCGCTTGAATTGCCTTTTGCCCGTCCGCGGTTTCCCTCCCTCCAATGAGGACTCTTTCGGGGTTAAACAGGTCCTGGATTGCAGTCCCCTCAGCAAGAAACTCCGGGTTTGACAAAATCTGAAAGTTGATTCCCTTGCTGTTGTGAGTCAAAATCTTCTCAATTGCCTCTGCGGTTTTCACCGGGACAGTTGATTTCTCAACAACAATCTTGTTGGACTTTGAGACATCAGCAATCATCCTGGCCGCGCTCTCCCAGTACGTCAAGTCTGCAGCCTTGCCTGCTCCAAGACCCGCGGTTTTCGTCGGAGTGTTGACTGAGACAAACACAATTTCTGCCTCGGAGACATGTTTCTCCACATCAGTGCTGAAGAAAAGGTTCTTTCCTCTGCACTGCTTCACCACTTCTTCAAGGCCCGGTTCGTAGATTGGAAGCTGGTCGCTGTTCCAGGCTGCAATCCTTGAAACCGAGATGTCGACAACCGCCACCTTGATTAGTGGGCACTTGAGAGCAATTACCGCCATGGTGGGCCCACCAACATATCCGGCTCCAATGCAGCAGATTTTCACCATTTTTCTTTGTTCTTGTGAGATATAAAAACGAAATATTCCTGCCAATATGAAAGTAAATACAATTCTTTTACAATAATCGAATTTTAACTAATTTCCATTCTTCAGTGACAAGATTAGTCCTTGAAGAGAAAAAATATTGTAAAAAATTTCTCATTCGTTAAAACAAAGTAAATTATATTTAAAAATAAAAATGTACTCATTTTTGCATCAGATCCAAAACCATATTCATATCATGGTACAAATAAGTTCCTAGAGACAGGATGCTTGTTTACAGTTCTTCAACGTTATGAAGAAAATCCAACAACACGAATATAAATCACTATGCTACCGTCTTTCCTTATAACCTTTTTTTTTTTTTCGGAAATTAGTAAACTAGAAAAATATAAGAACATTCAAAACTCTAAATGTAGAAAGATAAAAGGCCGGCTTAAAATACGGATCAGCGCTTAACAAAGCTGGAGATTTTACAAAGCTTACCTCGACTATTTCTCTGTGAATACTTGAGAAGAGGAGAAGAGAAGAAAGTAAAACGGAGGGAAATGTCAAGACTACTTGAGAAAGCAAGGAGGTACCTCCCTAAATACATGCACGTATACTTATTCATATAAATATATATATATATATTTGTATAAGTCTACTAATAGGATGTGAATAATAACTTTAGTACTTTAACGAACCAAAGCAAAGTCAGATTAGAAACGTGGAATGGAACGTTAAACATGTTCCCCGGATACAAGGGATTACCTTTTAGTAACAAACAAGGGAAGGTTGAGCCGCCCACTTTTCTCCTTAAAACCATCATTAATTTTTAATGCCATTTCCCAATAGTTCCATTTCACTTTCACAAAATATCGTATCCTTCGAACCAATGCTCTGAAAGATTTAAAAGAAAAAAAAAAAAAAGTAAAAAGATAAAGAAAACCTTGACTACTGGTTTTTTGTTACTGAAATATCTTAGAAAAAGGACTAGAGGGACATAGTTTGTGTTCTTAGACTAGATAGATATTAGCACTTTTTTACACAAGAAAAGAAAAAAAAAAGTTTTGTAACTAACTTTCCAAAAAAAAAAAAAAAAAAACTTCTGGTTTATTTTTCCTGTGAAATAATTTACGTAGTGTTATTAAACCACCTCTACATTGTAAAGCCTAATTAGAAATATAATACTAAAATATCATGCAATTTCATACTTATTAAATTGATGTCCTAGTTTTTATTTTATTTTATTTTATTTTATCTTTTTATAAGAGCAAAGGTTATAAAAAACCGTTTTTAGTTTAAAAAGATTATTAAAAGAATTACTATGAACCTAAAAGATACCTAATTTTCTTTTATAAATTTCTTAATTGTTATAATGAATTATTACAGTATCTGAAATTAGACATACCAAAAAAGGGTGAATTACTATAAAAATATATATATATTTTTGTTTATTTTCCTGTGGTATGATAATGCCAATGAACGGCTCAACCAAACAACACAAACGTAAGAATTGTTAGTACAAAAAGGAAGCTTTGACGTCAAGAAACAATGTGCTTGGAGGGGTGGGGCTTTTTTAGAGAAAGAGAAAAAGCTAATTGAGTGATTTCAAAGCCTTGATATTTATTATTGTAACATCTCAACACTTAGAGACCTTTATTTTAAAGGAACAAAAGATGATTAACGTGTTAATCCTTGGAAAGATCCCACAAATCAGCACCAATCTATTTATTTTTTTGTTTTTATTTAGAATATCAAAATGGTAGATAGAAATCGCGAGGTGTACAGCAAGAAGGAATATGTATGAGAAAATATATATACACACATATATATATATGCTTTTTTTTGCTGGAAGAAAATAATATATAATGCTTTGAGTAAAGCGGCCACAACTCAAAAGATGTTCACTTTTAAACCGTGATTATAATTTTATTTTTTTAATTTCAGGAAGAGGGATTTTAACTTTGTATGGAATTAAATGTAATATTACTATTAGATTATACCTATAATAACCTTATCATAATTATAATTATTTATTTGCATATATATATGCATATATTTTGTAGTTGATAAGAATGAGATAATTTCACTCTTTGTAATGTTAAGGTGGCGTTTGGTATTGTTTTCGAAATATTTTCTGTTTCTAAAAAGAATTGAAAATGAGAATGTTTTGATAAATGTATTGAGATCAAAACTGTGTTTGGTTATATTTTCTGAGTAAATATTCTGAGAAATATAAAAATGAAATTTTGTTTGGTTATATTTTTGAAAACCTATTTTATAAGTGAGTATTTTATAAAAATATATCTATGTTTAATTTAAAAAAATAAAAAATAAATAAATTATTAGTCATGATTAAAAAAAAAACCATTTGGTGTTAGGTTTTGTAATGAGGGACAAATGTGAAAGATATTAGTGCTCTAAACTCTAAGTAGCGGTAACGGTGAGATTTGAGTCGTGAGTTGATGGTTGTTACTACAAGTCGGTGGTCATTGTTGCGAGGGACTCGTCGCTAGTCCGTGGTCATCGCTCATCGCCAGAGATGGAGACCATCATTGGGCACAGTTGTCGTCACTAACACTGCATAGGCAAAGAGAGAGAGAGGAAGAAAATAAAAACAAAAAAGTTAAAACAACTTTTTTTTTGTTTTTAAAAAACCCAAAAAAACAACATAATTGAAAACCATGTTTTTGAAATGGTTTTGAAAACGTCAATAAACAAACGTCATTTTATAATCGTTTTTAATTTCTATTTTTTTGAAAATAGAATATTATTTTGAAAAACAAAATCAAATACTCCCTAAATCATCTTTCCAGGTATTTGTACCAAATAATGCATGGTAAAATTTTAATTTTTAATCAGTGGTTAAAGATTGTTAATCTAATTTTTTATAACTAGTTGTTAATCTAATTAGTGAATTGATTTATGGATATAAAAATGATCTCACTAATGAGGTTAATAATTTACTTATCATATAATTTGGTCTAAAAAAGTTTTAAATTGGAATTAATATTTCTTAGATAGGGTTAACTACAAAGTTATATCTTTTAGTTTTAATTATTTTTTAACTTGTCTCTTTATTTTTAGAAACCATAAAGATATCTTTAGAACTCGAAAAACTTGTTTTAAATAAACAAAAAATTTGGACAAAAAGATAAAACTATCCTTTTATAGTTCATAAAAGCTGCTTTATAAACATTTAAAGTCATATAAAAATCCATTTAAAAACATAACATTTCAACAAGAAGACTTGATATAATTTTTTAGCTGAAAAGTGTACAAATGCCAAATTATTTGGCTCCACTAATAATAAAGCCTTAGCAAAGTGGTCTGTTTTTAAAATCGTTCTATTTTTTATTTCCTGATCTGACAAGTTTTTGATAATTTAATCTCGTGGGCAAGGCCATACTTCTGCCGAGTGGCCATGGTCGACCATGGAGCTCACATCTAAACGATGGATCGGGCTAAGCTATCTCCCCATCACTAAAGTGGTGAGCTTCGAATATTATTGAAAATTGAAATTTGGTTTTGTGGAATCTGAATCAGTTATGGGTTTGTTTTTTTTTATTTTTCCTCTTTTAATTCTTTTGTTGTGTTGACTATTTTTCAGGTTTGCATTAATGCTTTGAGGTGGTTTAAGACATTATTTTGACATATCCAGAACCTTTTTTTATTTTTTTAAACTTCATCATTTTTCTATTATTTATAACTTTAAAATGTAATAATAAATTCTAAATTTTAAAAATCTATAACTCGATTTAAATGAAATAAATTTTTTTAAATTATATAAAATTTCAAAAAAAATAAAATAATATTTATATTGATTTTTTTTTCTAAAAAAAATTTTAAAATTTTATATTTTTTCACTTTAAATAATTTTTTTCTCTAAATATATTTTTTAAAATAATTTTTTTCTAACCCAAAAAATATACCTCTAAAACATCTTCTAAACTCTACCTTCGTATGTCTGAACTGGGTTTTGCCAATAATACATGTAAGGAAAAAATAATTGAGTTTTTTTTTTTTTAATTTTCAATCACAAGTTCTGAAAAAGTTTTTTTTTTTAAGGGCAAGTTCTGACTCGCAGTCTCAAAAGCGATGGAAGCTTTTGTTATCGGTGGGACCCACGATGAGTCCGGATGCCAACAACAGCCATGGTGGGTGGCAATGTCAACTTACGGATGGGATCCTCTCACATCAAAATCTCGTCTTCATGATATCACAAAACCGGTTGCTTTGACTTCCCCTTAGATTTGACCTCATTATAACAAATTGGACTTTTGGGGTAAATGAATGTGACCAGATTTTTCAATTATACTAATAATAGAGTTGCCTTGCGTGAGGGAAAATCACCTTCTTTACATGCAACTAATTTTCATTAAGCTCACGTTTGCACAACATACTTTTTTTACACTATATTTAAATATAATATAATTTTCCTTTAAATATAAAAACATTTCATTTAAATACCAATCACATCACATCTTAAATCCAACACAATCACTATTTATTATATCATTTTATTATTATTATTTTTAATTATATCATATATTCTCTTTTTTTTTTTTTCTATTTTTACCTATCACATCACATCACATATTCATTATCAAAATACAATTTAAATACTTTTTACCCAAATACACATTGTATTCAAATGCAATCCTAATACTTTTCCTCTAAATATAAATTACATTTAATATATTGTATTTAAACGCAATGTAAATGTAATGCGTTCACCAAACGAACACTAAATGTTTGGTTGAAGAGAGTTTTTGAACTTTTTTTTAAAAGTAAATTTAAAAAAATGTATTTGAGTAAAAAAAAACATTTAAAATAAAAAATATAAAATTTTAAAAATTTATTTTTAAAGAAATTATCAATGTAAATTTTAATTCATATATTTTAAAATTTTATATAATTTAAAAAAATCATTTTATTTGGATTTATATATAAAAAATTATGAAATTTTAAAATTTAAAATTTTGTAAAATTTTAAAAATATAAATATTATAAAAATGGCAATGAGGTGGAAAAAATTTAAAAAGTGAAAATTTTGACCATTAAAATCCCTCTTCAACGCTCATAAAAGAAATTATTCAATATTATCATATTATTATATTTAAGTACTATTTTTATTAAAAAAAATTAATATTTTAATAATTTATCAATACCAATGCCATTTTAAATTTTAAATGATCATTTTTTTCTTAATAAATTTTATTTTATTTTATTTTATTTTATTTAGATGATTAGGAAGTCCCTACGTTTCATACGGCTGTCAAACACCTAATTAATTACTTTGGCAAAAAGTCAAAACTTCAACTGAGACTAGCTATGGAAATATACCATTTCCTAATAATCGTACTTATTTTTTGTTTGATTTATACCGTTTGTTAATCTTCATTTATGCTCTAAGTAGTTAGTCTCCACTAAAATTTCAAATCTAGTTTATTTTAAAGTAGCTATGGACTCTATTTGCATTTTTTTTTTAAAGCATGCGTATATTAGAAAATAGAATATGTCTCATAAAAACTTTTTTTTTTTTTGTTCCTCCATACCTAGGAGAAAAAAAAAAACCAAAATTAAGAAGCTTTACTTCTATAAGAGTTTGTTTGATAAGAGGAAAAAAAATGGAAGTAGAGATAGGGATGGGAGAGGAATGATTTCAAGACATACAATTGTTTATTATGAAGGAAAAGATTTGGGAATAAATTGGTTGAAAGATTTAAAAAAAAAAAACTCAAATTTTAATCTGTTCTAATAGGGTTAGGATAGAAAATGCATATCAAACACAGCAGGGAAAAATACATCCCTTTCTCTCCCTTTTCCTCATCGAAGTTATATACCCTTTTTTTTTTTTTGGGTTTTTTTATAATTTCTTTCTTGCTAACCAAACACACTTAAAAGGCCAAATCCAATTTTAAAATAAATAAGAAAAAACTGTAACATAAAATTTCACATCAACGATCAGCCTAAAAAATTTTTAACGTTCAGTTGATTTTTTTTAGCAAGTAGATTCCAGGCCCTTCTACCTTCCTAACTCAGAGCCTCCTTGGCTAGCGAAGTAGACAGGGTTATAAATTTTGACTAGCTGATGAACTCTCTCATAGGGAATGGAGTTTGGCTGTTTAGGGCCTTAGCTTTCATGTTGTAATTTATTGTTATAGAGCCATAGATAGCTCTACCAACATAACTGAAATGTAGGTTTATGGGAGATGTGCCTTGGTTAGGACTTAGATTGCTTTTCGTCATCATTCATAATTTTAAACTATGAGAATGTTAAAATGTATGGGTCTAATCAATATATCTTAATATATATATATATATAGATTTTTTTATCATCATAAATAAATATAAACATCATTGGCTATTTTCCTTAATTTTTGATTCCAAAATGCATAGAATCCAAGCGAGACTCTAAAGGTTGTGACTTGTGATTAGTGAGTGTTTTTAACATTTCTCTAATAGAACAATACTTTGGTATTATATATTTTTTTAGGATGACCCTTTTCTTTTTCTTTTCCAAGCATTGAACTCTCAATGTTGTGAACTAATATTTTATGGGACGTTTAGTAAACGTATTGTGTTTTAATTATATTTAAATGCAATTCATTTTTTGAGTATTATATTTGGTTGAAAAGTATTTATTTTATATTTGAATGAAATATGTGTTTAGATAAAAAGTATTTTACAGTTAAAAAATTGATATGATTGGTAAAAGTAGAGATAAATAGTGGAGTTGAAAAATTGATGTGATTGTTTTATAAAACTTTTAAATAGTAATTATTTTCGTAGCACTGTTGAAAAGGATTATATTTGAATGTAAAACTTTATGTTTAGTGTAAAATTGCATTGCGTTTGAATATGATTAAAATACAAAATTTTTGCCAAACGCCCACTAAGGGTTTTATTTTCCTTATTTTTTTATTTTGCTAGAAAGAAGACCATCGAATACCTTGAATTGTTTTTGTTGTTTCTTAAATTAAACTATCATTACCACCCTATTTTTTTTTTATATAAACATGTTAATGAGAAAAATATATTTTAAAAAGGAAAATAATGAAATACTTTACCTAATTTTTAAAATTTTTTTAAAAATTTTATATGTTAAGAAATTACTTTGGAGTTTTTATTTAAAAGGATTTAAGATACAAGTTAAGTCCTGGAATAAGTGCACTAGGTAGGAACACATAGATTTATTTTATTATTTTCTGTATGCATGGGTCCTAATTCAATATAGTCAAAACATTGAGGTATAATCTACTAATTCTATAATACGCTAGCACCCCTCACTAGAATGTAATTTTCACATGAAAATATAGATTTTTTTTAGGTAATGAAAATATTGATTTTTGAAGACGTTAGAAATTACAACTAAGCATGATAGAAAACCATACTCTTTTTTTTTTTTTTTTTTCTTTTTTAGCAGATGAAAAGAGATTTATGAATCATGCCTAATATTTTCCCATATCTAAGAATATTCCAAAATAAAATAGGAGGCTCGAACCTTAAATCTCTCCCTCTTAAAAAGGGGTCTTTAGACCTCTCTCTCTCTTAATAAGAGTCTAAACAGCTATTAACAAGTTCTTTACTACTCCGTCCACTCTCTCAAGGCAAAAGCCAATACTTCTTTGTTTGCAAGAACGATTGCATAATAATCCATAAAAAGGCAACACAACGTTCTTATACCTCCCAAACAATTATCAAAGAGCTGACCAAATCCGCACCAACCTAATATTTTAATTTTCAATGCAATTTTTTTTTTTTTTTTTTGGTTGGGGGTTAAACCAAACCCATTTGGGCTTTATGTCTAACCCCGACTTGGTTAACCACAACAACACACAATTTGAGAAAGTATACGCCAACAAGAAGACGAATAAAACAATGCAAATTTTCTTGTTAACCATCCACTCCAAAGACATAATTTCCAAGGCCAAATCACTAACTCGTACACAAAGTCCACGATTAGGTAACAACCCCAAAAAGGTAAAAATCCCATATATTTGTTTTTCTTCAAGAAAATGGGATCAGAAGTCTCAAACCAAGAATTCCCATCAAATTCTCTGCAAATCCCAGAAGCCAGACAGCCAAAAACAGGCACTTTATCAGCCAATAAGTACAACAACATCAGCCCCATATGCAGGCTAAGCCCCAGCTACAAAGGCAGTGCACTATATGACTCTTATGAGCTCCAAGCAGTGGTTCACCAGCTGAACAAGGCCATTCAAGGCTCGAAAGCGTTCTCTCCAATAGGATTGAATTCTCCCTTTGTCCGGAAACGCTTGGACCGCAGTTATGGAGAAAGCAAGTCCCCGAAGAGGCTGACATGTTCCGGTTTTTCATCTGCAACGAGTAACAAAAATGGCAATAGAGGTGCTTGGGTGATCACAAGGGTAGCTGTGACAAGATTGTGGATGAAGGTGAAACAACGATTTATGAGGAATAAGCATAAGGAATGATTTCAAAGTGTATTTGCTAGTCCTCAACCTTAAGCGTGTAGTTTCCTTGAGCTTTTTCATTGTTATGTGTGCTTAAATTGAAACTGGTGTATCCATATTCATCTTTTTGAGTCTTGAACAGAAGTTTGTCTTGTTTTGTTTTGTTTTTGCTTTGTTTATTTGTTTTTTTTTTTAATTTTTTTGGGGGTATTCTAAAGCACCTGGCTAATTAGATGTTAAGGCAGTGTCCTCGAGTCTTGAAGTGTACTACCGTAGTACCTTCTTCAAACATAAAAAAATAAATAATTTGTTTGTATTGTATGTTTAAAAAAAGAAAAAAAAAATTAAATAGTTAATTCAAATTTTTATAAAAGAAAATATGTAGAAATCTTTTTAAATACTATCCAAAAACAATTTGAAGAGTCTCAGAATCAACCTCATGCACATGATTTAGCCATAAAAAAAATTCTCATGCCCTTGAGAGAGAATCGAGAGGACTATGATGCACATATCATCATAAATAATATTAGAAGACATTGATAATATTAAGCACCTACCACTGATAAAAAATATATGCTATGCTAATGGCCTGCAAATGAAATTCACCTTCTCTTAGTAGTGACATTTAGCACTGCCTCCTGCTGCTTTAATATGTTACTTTGTTGTAAAGCACCGAATTGACAAATAACTGCTAAAAGAGTCGTTTGATCTTGCCATTCCATCCAGCTCAACTCAGCTAAAGAAAACAGGGTTTGGCAACTTAAATAACAAGGCAAAAAGTATGAAATGCTAACTTCTTTCTTTTCAAAAATTCTTCTCGTTACATCTTTAACGAAAAGGTAAAAACAAAACAAAACAAAACAAAACAAAACAAAATTTCCTTTCTGTGGATGCTGAACAAGGTTAATCTACATGCTTCAGCAACAAGCATCATGTTCAACATCGCCAAATATTGCACACGCAAAAAAGATACACCGTACATGTATAGATGCTGCGATATAGAAAGAGAAAAAGAAAAAAAAAAAATGATACCACAACAAAAACCACTCCTATTGCTGTAACATATCTTCTAAGACAACCTCATAGCCATCTCTTGAAGAAGGGCCCGCTTTTGCAAAGCATTGATAACATGGTTGGTCTCCGCATTCTCAAGGACATCAGTGATTATGGCAGCTGCATGACCAAGTGGCTCCTCCGATGCCCTCTTCAACATGAAAGCCTGTCCAACTTAAACATGTTAGCCAACGACCCTTGTGCTTGAGAAATAACAAGAGGAAAGTCTAGAGAAAAGGAAAATTAGGTATTCACTAGAAAACGAAGGGGCACGTTTTTTTTTTTTTTTTGGTCTATCAGTGACCCAAAGATACAATCTAGAAACGAATAAGAGCCCTTGAGCAATTGTTCCATTAAGTCACCAGTCTAGTGAAGTGGCAAGCATATATGAAGCTAGAAGCCGGTCAATCTTTATCCATTTTCATAAAAAATTAATGAATTGCCGGGGATAACATAGGATATCCAAAATCAAAAAAGGAAATATATAGTGTGCATTGCAACAAATGTGTATTCTATAAGCGTAGAGAGAGAGAGAGAGTGAGAGAGACAACCTGGCCATGATGGGAAATGGCTAACATACACGGTTGCTGAACCCAGGGTTCGCCGTCAATTTGAACAGGCAAGGCAGCAAAAAGCTGTATCTTAATTGACTGACCCTGCGCGAGTCTTCGAGCACGAGAAAGACCTACCTGTTGCCAATACCACAATGGCAGTTCATGAATATCTCCAGTCTTGACAATGTTCCCCAGAAACATGAATCAAGCTGGAACGAGAGAATCTAAACCCGCTAGACAGAGTTAGAAGTATTTATAAGAAACCAAAACTTAACAACTTCAACAATCATAAATTTTGCAGTTCAGACAAACTCCTGAAGAAAAAAATGAGCAGACACCAATGTTTGGAAAAATGGAGAAAAATCATGCCCAGTAATTGGCTGAATATGTTCACATCAGTTAAGAAGAGAATATGCATCTTTAGCAATCCTTCTCTCCCTCTTCCCCAACAAATTGGAAAACCAATATACCTGAAGCTTCCCAAGGTGCCAGGTCCCAGATATGCTAACGACCTCAAGTACTTTATCATGCATAGACTGTGGATCAAAATTATCATAACTTTCATCCTCATTTTGCCACAAGTCTACACCGCCCATATAGCTTCCGATGTTTGCAAGAAGTACGCCTTCCGCATCCTGCAAAGATATGTCAAACAATGTAAGACCCAAGTTTCAAAACTCTTCAAACGTCATAGTTACTATCTGGACATCACTAAAAAAAATGATAGAACTATCATTAAGACATCATATAACTTGTGATTTATACAAGTACTCCTATACCAATGCTTGGTATTTTTTTCGACTCACCTCAGGCACCTCTATCTCAACACCATCTACTTCAACTCGTACTTGCCAAGGGAAATCTTCAAATGTTCTATCCATGATACCCTTAGCGCCTTCTCTCGCATAAAGAACTTTATTCATAAACTGCAGTTAAGAAGGAGATTCAAGTAAAATAAATAAAAAACACAGGAGCAACAAAAAGTTCAAAAAATGTTCTACCCAGTCAAAACATGACGAAAACTCTCTCTCTCTCTCTCTCTATATATATATATATATCAGTTTTATATTTGTCTTCATAAAAGTAAGAAAAACAAAAAACAAAGGGAGCGGCAAAAAGTTCAAAAAATGTTCTATTTTTACCCAGTCAAAACATGATGTAAACTGGTTCTCCTTCCCTCCTCCTGTCTCTTTTAAAATCAGCTTTATACAAACTTTATAAAACTAAGTGCTTTACAGATGATACAAGAAGTTTCCATTGATCAAGACCAGACGATTGCTGTCAATATTACCTCACAACCTTTGCTTGTCTGTAAGCTCAACCTAAGTCTGAGAGAACTTCAAATGCAATCAATGCATATGTTGTTCGGTTTAAGTTTTTACCTGGTTATAGAACTTTTCTGGATTCTCCTCTCGTAGGTTATGAATGTCGAGAGCAACCTTTGCATCACAGCCAATTCCTGAGAATAAAACTTGTCCGAGTTAAGTACCATAACATGTATCAAGAAAATTAAAATACTAACTCAATTGTAGCATATAAACAAAAGACTGGGTTATTCCTAAATAACAGGTTCACATACCAAGATAGTTGTTCATGAATTTTGGAGGTTGAAGTTGTTTTCCTTGTTGATTTAAAATCGCTACCTTCCACCTGTCAAGGATAGTTACTGCAGCATGCTCTATGTCATGCAACACCGTGCATAGGCCTCCTTGTCTCTCCATGGAACCCAAACCACCTCCCCAGGACAGAACCCTGGCCAGATCGTTTCCTGTTCCAGCGGGAAGAATGGCAACAGGAGGAGGAGAATCAAAATTTTGCTTATCTATAGCATCAAGAACCCAACCAACAGTGCCATCTCCACCACAAACAAGAACTCTGAAATGAGGCACCTTTCTGAATAAATAGAAACCCATCTCCGGTCCTTGTTTTGAGCTCAACTCACATATCTACATGAAGCACAAGCATACGGAAACTCATATAAGTTAAGCTTAACATTATAAAAGGATAATCAACTCAAAAAAAATAACATGTAAGCGTACCCCCTATGTTCAACTTAATAAAATGTCAACAGTGGTGCAAATTGCCATGAAGAACCTACTTTTTTTTTTAATTATTTTTTCCTGAAAGAACTTACTTTTTAGACATTAATTTTTTAGTTAGTTCCCATTAATCAAAAGGCAGCCTTCCCAACTGGAAACAACTCGAAAAGAATCACATGTAAGCGTGCCCTCTATGTTCAAGTTGATAAAATATCAACAGGGTTGCAAATTGCCACGAAGAGCCTGCATTTTTTTTTAATTATTTTTTCCTGAAAGAACTTACTTTTTAGAAATCAATTTTTTTGTTAGCTCCCATTAATCAAAAGGCAGCCTTCCCAACTGGAATAATGAATTGCAATCTATAGATATAGATTGGAATTTCTCTATAGAAGAGAAAGCAAGACAAAAGAATATAA
This sequence comes from Antiaris toxicaria, assembly GCA_035233585.1. Taxonomy (NCBI): domain Eukaryota; kingdom Viridiplantae; phylum Streptophyta; class Magnoliopsida; order Rosales; family Moraceae; genus Antiaris; species Antiaris toxicaria. The sequence goes on from CP141155.1 coordinate 10,837,763, forward strand.
AAATCTGGCCTTGCAGCACTGAAAGAATTCCGGCTTTACAGCAATAAAAGAATCAAGAGAGAGGACATAAGTAGATGAAACTTCTGTATTTCACCTGAAAGTAATCTCAGGAATAGAGGGATGGAGAGAGAGAGAGAGAGAGTGAGAGAGAGAGAAGGAAAGAGGGAACAGGGGACACAAGTAAGATAAAACTTCTGTATTTCACCTGAAAGTGATCTCAGGAATAGAGGGATGGAGAGAGAGAGAGGGGGAAGGAGAGAAGGAGGGGAAACAAGTAGATAAAACTTCCGTATTTCAACTGAAAGTAATCTCAGAAATTTTATCCAAAATAAATCTCCATCGAGCTTATGGGGTCAAGAAATTCAATAAACCTTGATCATTGCCACCATATGTCATGTAACTCCAGTGTTTGTATCTCCTCAAAAAAATCACACAAGTGCAAACACTCACTTTTTCACACAATAATACATTCATATGTTTACTAATCAAAACCACCAAGTGTCCAAGGAAAATCAGAACTAACAAATTAAATGTAATTCATACTCAAAAAGGTAAGCAGCTGTAGAAAACCATGGTAGAAATCAAACCTGAACTGGATTTAGAAGAATATTCAGTCGTAGCCTCAATGAATCCCCACGTTGAGCCCCACTCTTCTTATTAATAAAAACTAACAAGGGCCTTGCATCTGACGGCAAATCAGTCAACTCATATATTTGCTTTTGCCTCAGAAATTCATCCTTCCTACCAATCGATGAGTTTCTTTTATAACTGCGCTTCGAATCCAATTTCTTATCTACATTATCATCTTTGTGATGAGCATCAATACTTGTGCTACCATTACAATTTTCATCCACATGAGAACCATTAATAGCTTGGTGAGTATCTGCAGTGCTTCCTGTGGATGTATCCACAGTACTGCCACTATTTCCTGAGTCAGCATAGGCTTCATTTTCGTGCTTGTACTTCTTGCTCTGGCTTATAATACTAGCACGCATGGAAGATGCTATATCAGTAGCTCCCTGAGTAATTGAACTCAAAATTCCACCCTTAAGCTCCTTAACATAAAGTGGAGACAGAATCAACCTACTATAGGGGCCTAAATCACAAATATCACCTGTTTCATTGGACAGATTATTGTGACAATCAACATGCACCAGTCGTTGACACCACAAGCAACACCAAATCGGGGATCCACCAAGAAAAGATCCACTACACTGCTCTTCACAATAGCTACAGAAAGAAGTTTCTTCAGGCTGATCCAGGACCTCAGTCCATCTGACAGCCCACTGATGCATTACATGTTCAAATCCAATCATGGATACGCACTTGCAGTCCTTGTGTGCTTTAGAGGAGCACTTTAGATGAGCTGCTGCGCCACAAATGCTACAAAGGTGAATAAAACTATCTGAGCCTGCTATAGGACCAAGAGTTTGAGAAGGGTTTACTAATTTCAGACAAGCACAGCAATTTAAGTTCTTTCCACGAGATACAGATTCCACATTCCAAGTATGAGATGCTAGAGCAACTTTGTTTTTTGCCTTTGGGTTTATCTTTGACCTGGTTATGGCTCTCATCCAACTCAGATTGATGTTCCTCCTCCATTGGAAGGCCGTGTAGGCTATAGTTAAAATCCCAATAAGGGCGGCACTAAAGCAAGAGATGATAAAAAGACGATCACTCGGGTTCTTGTTGTTCCAACTTGGAAAGAATATCTCAAATTCTCCATGATCATCCATCATAGCTCTCTTTCACTATACATACGAGACTAAGAAATAAACTTCTAAATCACCAAAAAAGCACAAGCCAACTTAATTGGGAAAAGGAACAAAACATACATAATCAATCATGACCCCGCGATATAGCTTATTGCCTACTTGATTTCACTTATTGAGCAAAAATGAGTCCAGTGCTTATGAAATACTAATCTAAATACAGCAACTCCACTCTGCTCTCTACAACTATAATGCCTCAACCACATCCTTGATTCTCATACAGCAGTTCTAACTGGTAGGGTTGTAACAGCCTCAAGAATTTAACGGGCCAAAGTTCTGACAAATTTCCTGCAGAACATAAACTATAAACAATAAGCAAAGACAGAAACGATGTAGCTTTGAGAATGGAAACGCGCTGTAAAGAACTAAGATAAACTTTTAATCCAAAATACAAACAAAAGACAAAGTTGACTCTACGATTCAGGTTTTGAGAAACATTTTGATTTTTAAAGTTTAGAATTTGAAATTGGAATTCTAACGATCTAAATAAACTTCCGAATAATAAAAAAGAAACAATTAAATGATAGAAGTTTCCAAATGAAAATTCAAAATCATATAATATCATCAATTTCAACATCAAGCAGAATAACACTAATATCTAATGCAAGCAAAAGAAAGATGGAAAAAACCAAACAAAATAATCAGAAGCAAACAAAGAAAGTAACGAGAAGTTAGGTATTAGTTTAGACCAAAGTCCCCAAAAAAAAAAAAATCTGCACCACCTCTTAGTCTTTGGAAATCAAACCACAGCCAATTAGAGGCAAGTGTTCATTTTCCGTTCCAATTTCTCAGCAGCCAATCAGAAATTTCAAGCCAAAGCACCACATAATACGAAACAATACATACAGAAAAATATACACATACTTCCATTACACATATTCAAACCCACATACACGTAAAGAAACATATAAATCTATGCGCATATATATGTATATATATGCATAATATTATATATAACGGCATTGAGAAAGAGGAGGAAAACTTCGAAAAACAGGAATAAGATCGTTCGAAAAGCGTAAAGGAACTTACGGTGAATCACTGTGAAAGAGACGTCGCGTCGAAAGAATCGATCACAGGAAACCCTAAACACAGTAATTGATCCGGGAAGAGAGAGATAGAGAGGAGAGAGAGAGAGAGAGAGACAGAGAAAGGGAGCGAAAACAGAGAATCGGAAGGAAACCCAAACGTGAAGCTATTCGATTTCAATTCGACATTATTCTCACCATCCAAGAAAAGCATGGGCCTTGCTTATGGTGCCACCTTTTTTTTTTTTTTTTTTTTAATTTAACGTTTTTACGACTTTTTCTTTTTCTTTTTTTTCAATTATTCTTTTTTTTTTTCAATTATTTTTTTTAAAAAGCGTTTCGTAAATGCATTGTATTTTAATTACATTTAAATATAATTTTTTTAATATTATATTTGATTAAAAAGTATTTATTTTATATTTGAGTAAAATATGTGTTTGGATGAAAAATATTTTAGAGTTGAAAAGTTGATATGATTAATAAAAATAAAGATATATAGTTAGGATTGAAAAGTTAATATAATTGTTTTAAAAAACTTTTGAATAATAATTATTTTCATAATACTGTTAAAAATAATTATATTTAAATATAAAATTTTATATTTAGTATAAAATTGACTTTCATAATATCAAAAAATATTTACCAAACGTTTTCTCCATTGTTCTTAAGAAATTCGATAATGTTTATAATTTAATTAATCCTTTCTACATCTTTTTTTTTTCTTTTTAATTCTTTTTTAAACCACGTACGGTAATGTTTTTCTAAAATACTTGTGACTCGTTTGTCACGTTATTTTAATTTAAAAAATTAAATACAACTTTTTTTTAACTCCACATTGTACGTTTTTTGTTTTCAAAATTTCAAACGCCCATTTATTTTATTCAAAATTAACTTTTTTTAACAAGAGTTTAGTGGAATTCTCTAATTATGCAATTAATTATTACTTTATGCAAATTTAAAGAAAAAAAAAACATTGTCACTCTAAAAGAAAATTTTCTCAAAAAAATCATTTGAATATTTATATAAAGAATAAATTGTATGAATTTTTTCTGAATAATATCATTAGTATTGGTATGTCTTCTAAATTTTGAAATGTATATGTTGGACTCTTGAATTCTTATACATATCTAAATCATCCTTTGAATTTGAAACATTATTTTTTTTAATGGAATATCACATGTGACGCTCATGAGAAGCACAAATTCATCAATTTTTTTTTATATCTTTAACTAATTAAATTGAATTAAGGTTTTTTTTTTTTTCTCTTTTTGCCATCTTTTCTTATTTTTAAATAGTTACTCTAATCCAATGATGAATACCTTCTAGTAGCATATCTTTTTCTCAGTTTTGGAATGCTAAATAGAGTTTTGATTTCTCAACTTTCTTTCTTTTTGACAAAGACATAATTCTTGTCATATCTTTGAGTTTTTGATAGGTTTCTGATAGACTTATTTGGCGTCATACTAAAGATGGGTTTTATCAAGTAAAATTTAATTATCACTTAGCTTCTTTCTTAGTGATGTAGCCTCTACCTTTGAGCTTGAATCCTTGTAGAGATGGTGGAAAAATTTTGGTCTCTCTCTCTCTCTCTTCCCAATAAAATTAAGTCTTTTGCTTGGAGAGCCTATCAGGAGGCTCTTCCATTTGCTGTTTGTCTATACATCTAGGCAATAATTCCCATTACAAAATGCTCTTTCTGTTCTTAGGATTGGAAGTCAATTGGACATGTCCTTATCTATTGCAAATTTGCTAAACAAATGGCACAGAATTAGACTCTTGGAAGATTAAACAAACTTCTCTTCGTCATACTGCAAAATGGATTCCTTGTGATCATAATTGTTACAAGCTTAATGTGGATGCTTATATCTCTTCCTCATTGAAGATCATAGGAGTAGATGCTGTTATCCTAGATTCAAAAGTTATGTTATAGTAGCTTTTGCTAAAAAGCTTGATGGAGCTTTCTCTCTTTGCGAAGCAGAACCTCTTGCCATTTTTGTTAGTCTCTCTAGGGCTCGAAATGTTGGTCTTAATTTATATAATATGGAGTCAGATGCATTGACAATAGTCTAAGCCCTTCATAATTCTTCTTCTTACTATAATGAGTTTGCACTCCTTTTGTAAAATGTATCCAGCTTATTATCACATTTTCTAAAAACTAAGTTATGCTATGTATATAGAGAAGTTTATATAACTACTTATTACTTACCATCTTATGCTCTTAATATTGATGATAAGCTTGTTTGGTTGGAACGTGCATCTCCATTTATAAAAACTGTTATTATATCAAACACTTCTTATTTATAATAACAGACGCTAATTTTAAAAAATAAAAATAAAAATAAAGTTACTCTAATAAGATGATAGATCTAAAATTTGGTAGCCAACTATTTTATATTTAAGTAAGGGCATTCATTAACCTATAACTTTTATACTTAATTTTAAATCAAGTGTTAACTCAGTAATTTTGTCTTAAAAATAACACATTTTAAAGTTCTAGAGGTAAATATAATTCTATAGGTATATTATAGTTCAAGGGGCATTATATGTACGTTTTAAAGTTCAATGAATATATTTACACCCATGACATAGTTTAGAGGAAATTCGTGAAAAATTCCCTTAAAATAAATAAAGTGAAAAATTCTAACATTGTATGTTTATTGGAAAAACAAAGTTTGAATTTGTTCCATTTATTTATTTGTTTATATTATCTAAAAAGGAAAAAAGAAAGTGAAGGTAAAAAAAAAAAAAGAGATTCTGTGAGACAGAGTATGAGTGGGGTGCAGTCGAGCGAATCTAGTTCGAAGGCCGCCACGTGTCAGGCGGTGGGGTGATCTGTGAAGGTCTTTGGGTCCCACATTGTCACTGTGACGAGTGTTCAAGCTGACATGTCTACGCCTTTGCCTTTCGTCTCACACACTCTTGATTGGACATGGCCTGCTCACTCCACGTGGCACCTAAAAATTGGCCTAAAGGGATATTTTTATTCAATTTGTTTTTAATTATTGTTGACGAAAGTGCTGGACAAAATATATATTTATGAAAAAGCATGCGGATTGTCGGTCAAGAGCAACTGTCAAGTTCAATAAAAGTTTGATGTCGTTTGCATAGAGTTGTTATGTCATGTCGTTTTTCAATTTGAAAATAATTTAAAAGAATCTTGCCCTTATAATTTCAAAGTTTATAAAATGAAAACAATCAAATCTTTTCCATAATTATCCCTCGCTTGGATCATGATCATTATCTAAATATTATTTTTTAACACTATATAAAATTTTTTTTATAATGTTTATTCTAATGAAAATTTAAACGTATTATTTTAATTTGCTTTTTAAATATATAATCAAATTTACTTTTTACTCGTATAATTCAAACAGATCATTAAAATTTTAAAATTTGCAATCGTTAAAGTAAAAAAGGACATAGAGCTTGTCTTTTTTAAGCTTGTATTTAGAATAAAGATTTGAAATAAAATTTTAATACTAAAATTAATTAATTTTTTAAAAATTAATTATAATTTTTATTAAATTTTCAATAAAAGATAAAAATCTAATAAAAAACTTTATTTAAACTTTAATGTCCATACTTCTATACGTCTCTGTCGTTCACTCAAGGCAGTCCCGCGTAATCTTCATCTTCACACACACACACACACACACACAAATCGTATTTGTGACGATGAGCAGACTTATACTTGGATGAGCATTTCACCAGTTAAAACCACTGAAAGGTTTAATAGTGCATTTTGGTGACAAAGCTTCCATTACTTTAAAAGCAAAATAAAAACAAAAACAAAAAAACTCAACAGTAAACCCCTTAATATTAAACGAAATAACGAGTCATGTCCTAAAAAATGCACTTTCCTTCGATCCTCTTCATTCAAAGTGAACTAGATAGCTTTCAAGTATTTGCATCTGCAGTGAAGCCGCATCAGCAATGAAGCTTTAGCCGGTATTTGATTTTATTTTTAAAAATGATTTTCTATTTTTAAAAACACAAAAAATAAAAAGAGTACTAAAATAATATTTGTTTATTTAACGTTTTTAAAATCATTTCAAAAACACTATTTTTAACTATGTTGTTTTTTTTTTTTTTGAAAATGAAAAAAAAGTTATTTTCATTTTTTTATTTTCAATTTCTCCTTCCCACTCCTTTCTCTCTCTCTTTCCATCTTCCTGTGCAGTATCAGTGACAATGAACATGTCTAATGATGGCAACCATTTCCGACGAAGGACAACGACCACAAACTAGCGACAATCCTCTTACGACGACGACCATTAACTCGCGATCCAAATCTCGTGAAAACAACTATCGTAACAACCCTTATTTCTGACAAAAGGACGATGATCACGGACTGACGACAATGATGACAGCCCCCTCATGACAACGATCATGAATTCATGACTCAAATCCCGTAAAAACGATGTTTAAGAAACCCACTACGATGGCCTCCATTTTTAGCGGCGACAAATACCATTAAGTTGTGAGTTTAGGAGTTACTGCCGGCATTAGGATTTCATGTCTTTAGAGTTGTCGCCACAATCACATTTGTTCCAAAACGATGACATTGTCACTCCAAGTTGTTGCCATCGCTACTACTTATAGCTTAGATTACCAATGACTTCTACCTATACCCCTCATTACAAAATCCACCACTAAAGGTTTTTCTTTTTTCTTTTTTAATTATGACTAATAATTTTTTTTGTTTTTTTTTAAAAATTAAACATAAATATGATTCATGACACACTTAATTATGAAATAGGTTTTCAAAAATATAATCAAGAAAAGTTTTATTTTTATGTTTCTCAAAATATACACTTAGAAAACATAATCAAATACAATTTCAGAAATGATCTCAACATAGTTTTCAAAACATTTTCATTTTCAGTTTTTTTAAAAATAGAAAGTGTTTTAAAAATAATACCAAACGCTATCTTAATTTCTCAAACTGCAACTGCAATCCATCCCGCAACTTGGTTGAGATCTCGCCGACCGGTGGATGCAACTCTACATCCACTGAAACAAAAGAATAAATGTTACATTACCAGCCACAGCTATGCTATGCATGGTAAATTGCAGCATCCAATTTAATGCATTGAATTCACAATACAGGCAAACCACTTTCAAAAAGAACCGCGATCGAAAATCGAAGTGACACGTTCAATTATCAAATTGTTATGCTAGTAAGATCATTAGATCACACAACGCTTACAAATTGTCAATGCAACGACCAATCATGGCAACAATCTAATGCCAAAAGGTAACAATTACACAAAAACTAAACAGAACTCACCCTTTATTTTAATGATGTTCACCAATTGCAATTGCTTAAGCGTCTGTTTGATAAATTGATTTAGCTTAGATCAAGTTAATCAGGCATCTGGTTCCAATTTAAGTTTAACTTGAACTTATATTAGAAATTGTGTTGAAATAGTAAAAATAGAGATAAAAAGTTGCTGAAGTGAGTTTTACTAAATTAAACTAAGTTGAAATTAAATATCTGATTTAGGTTCATCAAGCTAAATCAAAGCTAAATCAAGAAACTAAAAAAACGCTAACGTGACGAGTGATAGAATCTTTGCTTTCGCAGAAATGAGGAGTACGACTTCCGTTCCTCTTACTCCATACATTCTCCGGAAGGCACCAACACCTAGACCACCCCTAAGGAAATTTTCCCTGCCACGGAGGCTGAAAAGCAAAACAAATATATATGTTAACGAAAAGGCACAACCGAAAAGAGAAAGCAAAGGCAATGCAAACAAATTCAGGCCTGAGGTGGGAGAGATTTCTAAGACCAACTCTGATGTAGTACCAATCAGGGTCATATGGAGCAAGTTCCTTAAACACGGCAGTCTTCACAATATCTGTCCACTCGGGAAGCTCAATCTGATGACGAAGAACAAAATGAGAAGAAAAATATGAGATATTAACTATATGTTACCCTACAAAGACGCGACGCTACTCGCTTCTTCTTAATTTATCCACTGAATCATGTTTCAAGCTGCAGAATCAACAACGGTTGCATGAGATCAAGCACTGTTAAGAGCTTAAGATACTTCTCCACGCCAATTAGTCCCAGGAAAACTAACTTGTTTCATTGTTTTTTCAGCAGGCACTATACACTACTATAGTCTTCAATGCCTAAAAAACAATAGTATAAAATTAAGGATTATTTTCATTTATACTTCTAAATATTTAAAATTCCTATTTTGTCTCTTGAACTTTGAATTTAAACCCAGTTTATCTCTTTTGTCAGAGTTTTAGTTAAAATCAAATTAAAAAAAAAAAGGGATTAATCTTTCTAAGCCTACTCTTTTAGGATTTTTGCTAAAATTATCAGAAAAAGATCACATGACTTAAATTAACTCACTTTTTTCCATTTGCTTTTAATTGAAATTCTAGTAGAAGGAATAAAGTAAGGTTAAATTCCAATTTTAAGGAATAAAATGAGAGTTTTTAAAATTAAAAGTGATCCAAAAATTCAAGGGCATAAATATGAATAATCCTAAAATTATTCATTCTTGATGTTAGACTGACAATAATTAAAAATGAAAAAGAGAATTATAGGGAAAAACCTTGTATTTAACACTTGAAACTCCTCATAATAATCAAGCTCAAAATATCCTAAATAATCATAATATGATAAACATGAAATTTAAATAACTCAAATCCTATTACAACTGTAAATCATTAATGTAAAGCTACAACCAGCCAAAATTGAAGATGTGAAGGATAATGAGTGGTATCAAAGACTTGTTGGCAGGCTTATTTATCTGTCACACGCACATCCTGACATCGCCTTCTCTAAAAATGCAGTTAGTCAGTTTAAACACTTACCTAGTCCTGAGCATTTTGAGGCTGTTTGCAGGATCCTAAGGTATTTAAAGGGAACACTAGGCAAAAGGCTTATTTTCAAACACCGAGGACACCTTCAAATTGAGGCTTATACTAACGGAAATTGGGCTGGGTAATTGATAGAAGGTCAATATTTGGATATTATACTTATGTTGGTGGTAACTTAGTAACTTGGTATAATAAGAAGCAGAATATAATTGCAACGAGTAGTATAGAAACTGAGTTCAGAGCAGTGGCTCATGGGATTTGTGAGGTAATGTGGATCAAGATCATACTATAAGAGTTGAGGGCTTCAAAAGTTCTACCTATGAAGTTATATTATGACAATAAGGCTACTATTTTTATTGCTCACAGTCTAATTCTTCATGATCGCACGAAGCTCGTTGAAGTAGACAAGCATTATATTATGAAGAATATAGAAGGAGATTTGGTGTGCATGACCTATTTTCTGACTGAAGAACAAGTTGCTAATTTTTTCACAAAAGGACTACCTAAAAAACAATTTGATTTTTTAGTTAGCAAGCTGACTATAAAAGATATTTTTGAACCAGCATGAAGGGAAGTGTGGAACAACTGAAACTGTTTTAGGAAAGAATCTTTTTGAAGTTATAATCAAGAAAGTGTAAAATCTGTATATTTAGGAAAGTGTAATTTATGGAATTAGGAAAGTTTTGTTAGCAGTTATTTGTTTTCTAGAATTAGTGATATTGTTTCCTAATTTGGTTAGGCTGAAATGGTATAAAAGTTTACTCAATAAATGAAATCATCAATTTTTTCCCCCAATTTCCTTCTTTTTCTAGTAGGAGATTACTCAAAAATAATATTAATATATATGTCAATTGAATAGTATCAAAAACAGAGCAAGACAGCTAAAACAAGAGCAAAAATAAAGGTTTTGATGAGGAAAATCAGAAAAATTGGTTCATATCAGTGTAAAATAAGAGCAAAAATAAATAAATAAATAAATAAAACTAAGGGGGAGTTTGGGGGAGGGTGTTGGAGATGTTATTTTTAAGTGGGAAAAAAGTTATTTTGGAGAATATGTTTGGGAGAAAAAACTGTTTGAGGTGAAAAAATAAAAAATTTTAAAAATTTTTTTAGAAAAAAAAAATCAATATGGATATTGTTTCGTTCCTTTCGAAATTCTATGTAATTTAAAAAAAATTTAAATTTATCTCATTTGAACTTGTATACAAAAAATTATGAATTTTTAAAATTTAAAATTTACTGTAGCGTTTTGGAGATGTAAGTAAAAAAATTTTGGAAAAAAATAAAAATTTGGGGCTGTCTCACGGCCCTAATTACTCAAAAAGACACACTAAGCACTCATTGCTACATCTAAAACAAATACAAAACAAAACAAAATTTACTAAACTATTTTATTTTTTATTTATTCATTTCTAATCCATATAAGCTGTTAAATACACACATACATGAACGAAAATATAAGAATAAAAATTTACCTAGAAAAGTGAATCTTGAAGTCAAGAATTCCCAAATCAAATACACAACAAAGATTCAACAATTTTCCACCGAAAATATCAGCCATTGAACTGAAATTTAGTATCAGTGCAGTTGCAAAAGGGTTAATTCCCAAATTTACTGAAAAAAGAAGAAAGAAAAAAACCAAGGAGAATTCTTCTATAAGAAAAGCTTCAATTGACAAACCCAAAAAAAAAAAAAAAAAGCCATTAAAGACCAGAGAAGAAGAAAAAGACTAATAAAAAAAGAAAAAGAAAAAAAAACACATCTGAGACCAAAGAAACTGAATAATTTCATTTTTTTAATTATTTACTTCTCATCCAACCCAAAAAAAAAAAAAACAGAGAAGAAGAAGAAGAAGATCGTTGTAGAGAAACACAAGCGAATCAAATTGTCTATTTTGGAGATTAATTGAAATTTTTGATCACTCGAATCTTTTTTTTTTTTTTTAAGAAAAAGAAAAACACATCTGAGAAAATAAAAAAGAAAACTAAGAAAAAAAGAAGAGAACCATATCAGCAAAGAAAAAGATGGTGAAGAAAGGAAATCTGGACTGAAGAAATCAAAGGATCTAGAGTGAGGTAGAAATTGTGAAGAGAGCGAGACCAAGTGGAGGAGAAAGAACCCGAGAGAGAGAGACGGGGTGGGGATGCACACAGGAGAAAGAAAAAGGCTAATTTGGCGCACAAGTTAAATTTGAAATATAAAGAAATTTTGAGTTTAAATTAATCGATTTAATTATAATTTTTATTAATTTTTTAAGAATAATAAAATTAAAATAAAAAAATTAGATTGAAATCTGTAAGTAAATGAGGCTTAAAAACATTAAGGGTGTGTTTAGGGGGTTAAAACTAATGCCTTCAAAATAATTTTTTTAACATATCATCACTTTTTACTATTTATATCTCTAAAACGTTATAATAAATTCTAAATTTTAAAAGTTCATAACTTTTATATATAAGTCCAAATGAGATTTTTTTAAAAAATTGTATAGAATTTCGAGAGAAACAAAACAGTATTTATATTAATATTTTTTTTAAAAAAAATTTTAAAATTTTATATTTTTTTCACTCTAAATAGCTTTTTTTTTTCTCAAAAATATTTTCAAAATAACTTTTTTCCAACTCAAAAAAAATGTCTCCAAGCATTGATTCTAAATGGACCCTCAAAAAATGAAGAAGAAAAGACACCCACATATTCCCAAAACGAACTTAGAATCTGCATTTTGGATGATGAAAAATAAATAGTAATTTTATCTACTTTTATATATACGTAGGATTATAGATAGACATCGATTAGGTGTGAGATGTGTAAGATAATAAAAAACCCATGTGAAGTATAATTAGACCATTAAATTTAAATGAGATAAAAAAAAAAGAATTTGAATCATATGATCAAAAAAGTAGAAGTGCAAAACTCCAACAATTATTTTCACTTCTATATATATATATATTATAGATTATAAATATAGATATAAATATACAGGAATCTCTCTCTCTCTCTTAGGCATAGAGGAATGTTTTTGTATTTATCAAACACATGAGATAAAATAGATGCATATAAAAATTGAGCTTTAAAATTAAAATTGATGGATATAGTTGAAGAAAAGGTGTAGAGAGTAGATTGGATGTGGACATAGACCCTCTCAGTTTAATGCACGAGATTTTTTTTTAATTATTTTTTTCTTTAAATTTTTTAAGATTATTTGTCGCTCACCTTAAAAAACTCTCACTGTGTTCATTTAACCCACTTTATCGCAATATTGTCATGTGATTTTTGGGTTAAAATATCTATTAAAAAACTAACATAAGGACCATGCGATTGTATTTTACTTCTTTTAACACCCTTTTCCAATTTTTTTTAGCATAATTTTTACAATGGGTTAAACAGAAAAGTTTGGGGATAGAATGAAAGTTTTAAAAGTTTGAGAAATAAAATGAAAATGATCTAAGGACTAAGATGAGAATGATTATATACGTACACACTTTTTTTATTAATATAGGATGGTAAATACAAATTCTTGAATTTCTTATGCTACAATCATGCATAGAATTACCACTATTTATGCAGAATAAGATTAGAATTCAAAACTAGAATTTGTGCATCATTTGAAAATCCTAATCTTATTAGGTATCAATTACAGTATACGTGCAATCTGTTTTTTTTTTTTTTTAAGTTAATTACACGCAGTAAATAATTTATATATTTTTATACGATTTAAATCTCCTTTTTTATGAGTCCCACCGCTAACAGGAATCGTCTAGTGAATAACAAAAGCCAGCATGTAGCTATCAAATCATCTTTGTCTTAAACTCCTTATTATTTTTTTTTAAACCTGAATCATTCTCCCAATAAGATTCAATTTTTAAAGTACTTAAAACTTTCAAGATTTGTCCAATTAGATTTCCTACTTATAAATATTAGTCTTGTAGCTGTGCATGGTATATATACGTACGTCAGCTAGCCATGGCCATCATAATCTCAGCTGAATATTGAATTTATCATTAGAATTTTGATCATGGATCCAGAAAAATTGAGTTTGGTACTCTTCGCCGTTGACAGAATTAAAACGGGACGAGGACAACGAGAAGAAGAAGATCCAAAGTTGGCAGAACTGCCTGTTGGGTTTAAGTTTCTCCCGACTGAAGAAGAACTATTTACTTTATTTTTAAAGAGCAAGATCTTGTCTCTTCCACTTCCATGCCCGGCCATTGGGGATATTGATTGGAAAGATCTGTACAAACAACCACCATCAAATTTTGGTACGTCAACATAATTTCTCATGCACACACACACACATATGTATAGATATATATATTTATATAATTCGCATTATAATGTTTCTTTGTCTCTAGTTTTTGAAGTAATTCACACTGGCAAAGAGCAACTGCACTAATTATATACTTAATTCTAGCTTATTCACAATTGTTAGAATTTTAGCTTAATAAATGAGTTTTGTCCCACATCAGAATGTAAGGAGCACGAAGTCTTTGTTTTTAAAATTTAATTTAAAAGCAATTCAAGTATTGTATTTTGACTTTAGTTAAATTCCTTTATATTTCTTATATATATATATATATATTTTTAATATAGAAGGGTGCGAATTGGTGTTTGTATAGAATAGGTGTATCATGATTGTGGGAGAGCTAGATAAAGAGTCTATGGTTTTATTCCCCGTTAATTATGATTATTTTGTTTTTGGAATCTAATTTTTGGAATATCCCTTCGATAAGGTACATTGATGCTCTTTCCTTTTTTGTTGTTGTTGTTGTTGTTTTTTTTTTTTCTTTTTAAATATAGTCAATAAATTTTTAGCTAGTTTGTAATAAGTTTCTTAAATAAGTAATACATTGTAGCTTTTGATGTTGTAATTTTTTATCACAAATTTGAACACTATACCTTATGATGAATTTAAAGTATGATTTTTATTGAAACACTATGCTTTCTAGCCAAATAAATGTCATGTTTTGATCACGTTGAATTTTGATCATGTTAAAATTAATCTATTGCGTCCTTTTCTTTTTCTTTTTTTTCTCTGAAATTGCATTTATTGTTAGTGTTTTCTAAGTTTATATATCTAGTTGCTTTTCTTTATATCTTGTTTGTTTACTGCATTACATTCATATTACGTTTGAATACAATGTATTTTCATTTAAACGTAAAAATATTGTATTCAAATACTAATCATATTTTATTTTAAATCTAATATAATCATTATTTATTATTTCACTTTTTCTATTACTTTTACCAATCATATTACATACTCTCTTTCTCTCTCTTTTTTTCTCTCTACTTTTATCAATCACATCACATGCAATGTAATTCAAATACTTTTCATGCAAACATATATTATATTTAATACATTACATTTAAATATAATACGAACGCAATACGTTATCCAAACGCCTTATTAGTTTTTACATGCCGTTCCCGATAAAACCACTTAAATAATAATAATAAAACTTGATCATACTAGGATGTTTAATTAATGTACTGACATACGCATGGGATTGCATTATGAGTAATTCATCCAATAAGCTTTTGTCTGTTTGGCTTATCTACTTTTGGAAATTTCTACTTTTACACAAAATATTCATTCTTGAAAAAATGATCTTTTTAAATTTTCGTGCATGAACATCAAAAAATTCACTTTCGAACATTAAAAAAGACTTTTCTTTCTAGAAATGAAAAAATTTTATCCATTCAAACAACTTTTTATTTTTGGACAAAAACTTTTTTCTATTTCAAAATAGAAAAATTTTTTCGTTTTAAAAATAGACACTCTTTTCAAACAAAAGCCAAAATTAAAGCTTCAAGGAAGGAGCTTAGAGACTTGATATTAGCTTTTTTTTTTTTTTTTTAGGTTGTTGCTAAAGAGACTTGAGATTAGTTTGGATTTAACTTATAGAAAGCTTACCACCTCCAATTTTCCCTCCTCTAATTTTTCCTCCATTATCCTCCTCCTCCTCCTCCTCTCTCTCTCTCTCTCTCTCTCTTCCGCCTAGAAATCAAGTTAAAAAAAAAGATATAAAATAGGCATAAATGACGTATGTTGTATCACAATAGTGAACAGAAATATTTGCTAGCATTTTTGTATTTGGAATGTTGAACAATATTGCTTTCTTTTTGGTGAGGATAGTCTTTTTTTTTTTTACTATTTAATTCGTTATATTTATTTCTTTATATTCTGGACTTGAGCTTACAGTGACCTTTTCATCCAGTGAGGATAGAGAATGGTATTTCTTCACTTACTACGACGAAAATCTCAACAACAAAAGTATACGAACTGTTGGAAATGGGCTAGGGTTTTGGAAGAAGCAAAACAAAGATGGGATTCCAATCCCAATAGTAGACGAACCTAATTTACGTGCCATAAAAAACTACTTGACGTACTTCAACGTTAGAGAAGATAAGAAGGCGAAAAAATCACATTGGCAGATGGAGGAATATCACTTACATTTTCAATGCAGTGTGGACGAAGAAAATCGTAAGGTAATTAAAGTTCTTCATTTGTTCCCTTTTTTTTTATGTTTAAAAAGATACTCTTGGAAAAAAGTCGTGAGACATCACTGAATTTGGCTCGTAACCTCACAATAAATAGGCCTCGCCGACCTATTACAATGGCATGGTGCAGAACGATGCCTCACATCAATGTGCTTTGCATGCTTTGTAGGGATACAATAATATTGTAAAGGACCTGTTGGTAAAAACAAGTGGCAATGCCTGAGATAAGGTTATTGTGGGGAGAAGGGAAGCAACCCTCACCCGACCCTGGTCCTGCGAACATATTTGATTAATAAAATGTAGGCGCACATGTATGAATAACATTTGGTTAATGTTTATTGTGTTTTAGTACTATTACATAAATTTATACCAAATTTTCTAGAATATAATTTTCATGTGGTACATTTGAAGTTGGACCTAATTTGGATTGAATTTCAAATTGATTTTTCCAAAAAAATAGCTGGTTTTTTACATGAAAGTCATTGTATCTTACACTGTAAATCAACAAGATAATAGTGAAAATTGTTTTTAATTATTTTTACTATGTTTAATATATGCAGAGAGAAGGGGAATGGGTGTTGGTCAAATTGAAAAGAGGAGGATTTTACCAGAGCTCGTTTTGGTGATTGCGATTATTGGACTAGTATTAGGGCCTTATGCCCTTGCCAAAAAACTCTTCCCCCTTTTCATTGGAGCAAGCCGGAGTTGTTTCTTTTGTTTATTCATTATTGATTATTGGACTGAGGGGAGCATTTGTATATATACACACGTACATATATATAGAGAATCTTTTATTCTTTTTATAGCTTTTTATTCAATTGTTTAGTCATTTTTCTTTTAATGAGAGAAAACCTTTTTATTAAAAAAAATTCATGTACATCCGCATTTAATCAAATTTCAAAGTTGATGTTGAGAAAATATTAGAAACTTGAAACACGTAAGAAATATGCTTTAATTAAAGCATTATTTGCCCCCTTTTCGTAGAGATTGTTTTGGGTTTCAGTAATAAATCGCTCTTAGAATATGACAAGTCTCACGTAAATTTCTAGTACGCAAAATTAAAAATTTACAGAAAGAAAAAAAGGAGCACAATTGAGTATTTGGGAGAGAAAAACAGAGGAAAATTGAGAACGAAAAAAATATTGTGTTAAATGTTTTCTGATTTCCCTTAACATAGACTCAATAGCATCCATTCATCAATATATACAACTATTAATATAAACAGTTATATTAATTGCATCTATATCCTAAAAGTCACATATTTTCAGAATATAAAAAATTTGAATGCTATTTTTGAAAATCACATCTTTTCAGAAATTAAAAAAAATTTTAAACGTTAGTTCTGAAAAGTTACATTTTTTCATAAATTCAAAAATTCGAAATTAAAATTCGAATTATTTATTTTATTTTAATTTTTTATAAAAAATATTAATAAATCAATATTAATTGTAGTATTCAATATCCATGTGACATGTGTCACGTTCACGTGCTAAGTGCGCCTAATAAATGTCAAAAGCACTTCTACAGCCAAATTGCCTATACCATGCACGCGCACGTATGCAAATTTTATAGGCATATCCCTTCATTTGCCACATCATTGACTCATTGTCAGGCATTCTCTTATAAAAAATTATAACTTTTTATCTTTTTTTCATGTGAGACTTTAGTATATACTTTTGCACTTATAGTTAAACAATTTCAACAGTTAATTAGACCAAATTCCAACTATATATTATAAATAGAAAAGGTTGAAAATCAAAAGTTACTGTATTCATCAAATTGCAAGTTAAAACTCTAAAATACAATAAATTCAATCTTTTTTTATGTCTAATACAGACAAAAAAAAGATTATGAAGCAATTTAAAAACCAAAAAGAATGTGAAAGAGACTTAAAAGCCTATTAATATGAGAAATCAAAGAATAGAGAGGAGTAAAAGAATTTTTTTTTTTTTTTTTTGTGGGATTAGTTGTAGTACGACTTTACTTCGGCCAGCAAGTATGGGATTCAACTTCAAGTGCAATCGGGCCTAAAACTCGACATCGTCCTTGCCAGCATTTCTCGCGCTGTCAGGTGGTGGCTTCTCCTTTGAGGAAGTTCAAATTCAATGTTGAAACCTCCACGGACGAAGCAGGAATTTTGGTTGGGTAGGGCTAATAACGGTTAGGATTGGTGCACATAAAGCATATGATGTCAAGATCTTATTGTAATTTAAATAGATGAATGATGTATTTTATTATTATTTTGTATGCATGTATGTTTGGTACATTATAAATAGCATAAAATTTCATGATTGTTTATATGACTTTAGATGTTGTTTATAAGTGTGGTTGCAGTACCATATTGATTCCACTAAAAGGTGGAGACTTTAAGTCCTCTACTCCCAACTTAAAAAAAAAAATGTTTATAAGTCTTATGTGCAAGAAGACAAGATTTAATAATAATAATATAAAATAATCCGTAATAAATAACTAAAGATAACAGTTAATAAAAGTTGAAATCTTTGATTAATTATTACTAGCATGGTTCATTTCTATTATGAGTAGGACAATCCTATCCGGATTGTTATTGAGGCATCATCAGGATGAAGGTGTTTAATATAATGTAATTATTTACAAGGAGAGACAAAGATGTTTTATATGATGTAATTATATATAATGTGAGCAGGATTAATTTGAATATCTAATAATTTTTGTTAGTGTATAAAGTATTCGAATGTGATCAATGATGATTATATATGTAATAGTCTTACTTCTGAGTTATTAATGGACTCTTATTTATCACTCGATCAATGCATATTCACAAGATGTTGAATTTCAATTTTTTATATCTTCGAAACATAATAAAGTAAAGAGTGAATTTAATCAATGACAACCATATATATAATAGTCTGAATTTTGAACTGTTAATAGACTCCTATTTATCATTCGATATAGATTCACAAGATGTCGACTTCTTTTTTTTTTTGGTATCTTGAAAACATAACAAAGTAAATAGTTGTGAATGCTAATTTAATGAGATCAAGTCTATTACTTTAACATAAAGTGGATGGACAATTACTTTAAGTATTAATTCAGGACTTGAATAATAAGAACACTCAATTTATGATAAGATCATAAATAAATTGCTCATTAGAGTATCAATAGTATTCAAGGAGAAATATATAATTAGAGAGCTTATTTGATTAATAGAATCTAACTCTAGTTTAAACTGATTTTGGAGGATTGGTCTGTATGTAGTAATTAGATCAATAAACGATTTAAAATCTTTGAATAAATTATATTTCAAATTTCAAGAGTGCAACCCTAAAGGTTTTAGCCGAATAATTTAAGAGTTCATAAAATTGATATATTAATTAAAGAATTTAATTAATTATCGAATTCAATAGATGTTGAAATTATAAGTCCATAGTTCATATGCCATCTCCATAATACTATTTGGATCTTTGTGTTTTATTGATTAATCTATAAGTGATGAATTTTAAATTAAAATATACTCATATAATATATGATCAATATAATTTAGAATAAATCAAATTATTTAAATAATGAGATTATTTAAATAAATTAATATTGGATGCTACAGTGATGCAAACTATTTGCACCCAACAGTGAGTGTGCTGTGGTGTGCCGATTTTTAATTTGATAAGTTTCCTGTTTTGAGTTTAAAATATTTAAATCTATAAACCGGATTTCATTGGAATGTTTGAATTCAAACCCGAAACAATTTCAAATTTAGAAACAAGATAAAAAGCATAGTGGAGGAGATGTAGCCACCCAGGGACTGGCCCTGAGTGGGAAGGTGGCCAATTAATTTAATTTAAATAAATTAAATAATTATATTATTAGGGATTTTTTCTGGCATTATAAATAGGTGATTTATGCCAAGGATGATAACTTTGTACCTCTTATTTTTATTTTTATTTTTGTGAATAGATAAGCTCTACAAAGGAAAGTCTTCTATTGCACTCTTCGTTTTTCTCTTATGTTGCTAATAAAAAGCAAAGAACATAAAAGGTGAATGTATGATCATACCTTATTAATAGAGAGATTATGCATCCGTTCCAATAATGTTGAGATTAGCCATGGAAGACCTAAGGTGTCTAGGAACTTAATTCATTAAATCGAGTTATCGATCTGATTATACAATAGTAAAATTCTTATTCTTATATATAATTTACGTAATTAATAAACCTATAGAGTAACAGTAAAATTTTTATGAAATTTTTTTTGTTGTACATGGTCCAATTATCTATGACGCTTCTACAAATTTCCGCTTTTATGGTTTTCAAAAAGAGAAACTCAAAATTTCATTAACATCGACCATCTTTTTAGGTTAAACTATTCCAAATAAAATAGAAAAACTACTAATAAAATTAAGAAAACAAATAATTCTGAAAATAAAAATAAGCAAGAAATAACTTACTTTTTACCTAAGCATTAGTCAAAATAAAAACTTTCTTAGTAATGCTGAAGGAAGCTTCCTAATTGTCAAATTGTTAATTAATTTTTCTTTCTATAATAATTGTCTTCGAACCAAAAACACGATTTCCTATCTTGAGACTATTTGTTTTTCTTAAAGTTCTAATTTTGCATTATTTTATAACCCTAACATTATTAGGCATCAGTTCCACCAGCCTGCAACGGAAGTTTTTTTTTTTCTTTTTTTTTTTTTTCAGCAAATCGCCCGACGTAAATTTATACGTATATGTTTTACACGATTTAAATTTCCTCCTTTAGCTAACAGTTCCACTACTAATAGGAGTCGTCTTGTAAATAACAAAGCGGGCCATCGAATAGCTATCAAATTGTCTGTCTTAAACCTTTTTTTTTTTTTTTTAACCTGAATTGTTAGACTCCGAATTAGTTTCAACTTAAAAATTTTTTTTTTTTTGAATTACATTCAACTTTTTAAGAACTTAGAGCTTTCAATCATTATCTTATTATAATTTTTTTAACTTAAAAGTGAGGGATTCGAATTATGCACTTTTAAGTAGAATTAGGTATATGATATTATTATTAGGTTATGTTTCTTTATCCAATTAGAATTCCTACTTAAAAAAAATTATTGGAAGAGCTGTTCATGCTATGAATATATAGTCTGGTCATCATAAATCTTAGCTGAATATTAGATTTGTCATTATAAGAATTTTGATCATGGATCCAGAAAAATTGAGTTTGGTACTCTCTGCCATCAACAGAATTACGATGGGACGACGACGACAAGAAGAAGAAGATCCGACACTGGCAGAGCTGCCTGTTGGGTTTAAGTTTCTCCCCACTGAAGAAGAACTATTTGCTTTCTTTTTGAAGAACAAGATCTTGTCTCTCCCACTTCAACGCACGGCCATTAGGGACATTGATTGTAAAGATCTTTATAAACAACCACCATCAAATTTAGGTACGTCAAGACAGTTTCTCATACACATATATACATATAATTCTCATTATGATGTGTGTTAGTTTCTAGGGAATTTTTTTTTTTTTTTTAGTAATTCACACTGCCATGGTACAGGTTACACTAAATTTGTCCTTAATCCCAGCTAGTTCTCTGTTTAATAAAGTACATTGATGCTAGCTCGTTGTCGCTGTAAAAATATATATATATATCTAATGCCCATAAGTTTCTAGCTAGCTCGTAGTTTGTCAATAAGTTTCTTAAATAAGTAATGCATTGTAGCTTTAGATGTTGATATTATTGTTATCATTTTTTTCAATTTGAGAGTAACAAATTTGAACACTGCATTTTGCAGTGGAATTTAGAATGAATTTACCGTTTGAGTTGCACTTCTATCTATGTTAATGTTGATTGATCATGTTAAATATGTTGTTTTTCTTAGGCTTATTACATCAGTTTTTCCTAAGATCGCCTTTATGGTCGTGTTTGGTGTTTTCTTATTAGGTTTATATTTTGCTTTTCTTAAGATGTTGCATGCCATTCCCAATAAAGCGAATTAAAAAAAAAAAAAAAAGAACATCTTAGGATGGCTAATGTGTTAACATAAGCATACGTAGGATTGCATTGTGAGTAATTCATCCACTTAAGTAAAAGCTTAAAAGAAGGAGCTTAGAGACTTGAGGCTACCTTCTTGTTTGTTTTTTTCCCCCTAAAGAGACATGAGATTAGCTTGAATTAACTTATAGAAAGCATCTTATAAATATATATATATAGAGAGAGAGAGAGAGAGAGCTCACTTCCTCAAAAAAAAAAAAAAATCTATTTATCCTTTGAAGTCAATTTTTAAAAAAGGAAAAAAAAAAAATTAAACTAGGCATAAATGTTGATATGCATGTTGTGTTGCAATTTGTGAATAGAAACTTTTCAAGCTCGAGAAATTCTCGTTTGCTATATTTTGGTTCTACATATGTTTGATAAAACTTTGGGACTTTGAACGTTGAACAATATTCGTTTATTGTTGGGGCAAGAATGAACTCTTTTTTTTAACTGTTTGATTCGTTATTTTATTATTTATTTTGTTCCTTTTGTTTTGAACTCAATCTTATAGTGACCTTTTCATCCAGTGATGATAGAGAATGGTATTTCTTCACTTGCGATGACAAAAATCTCAGTGGCACAAGTACACGAACCGTTGGAGATGGGCTAGGGTTTTGGAAGAAGGAAAACAAAGACGAAATTCCGATCCCCATAGTAGACGAACCTAATTTACGTGCCACCAAAAACTATTTGACTTACTTTAACGTTAGAGAAGACAAGAAGGCCAGAAAAACGCATTGGCAGATGGAGGAATATCACTTACATTTTCAATGCAGCATGGAAGGATATCCTGAGGTAATTAAAGTCCTTCATTTGGTCTTGTTTCGTTTTGTTTTGTGTAGAAGAAAATACACTAGCAAAAAGTCGTGAAGCATCATTGAATTTGGCTCGTAACCTCACAATAAATGGCTCTTGCCCACCTATTACAAACGGGCATGGTGCATATGTTGTAGGACACTCGAGCTAGGTTCGATGATGCTTCACATCATGCTATGCAAGCTTTGTAACCGGTTGGATAAAAACTAATAGTAACCCCCAAGTCTTGGTCAGCGTGGTGACAAGGGTAGCACTCCCCATCCAACCCCTACCCTATGAACATATATCAGTAACAAAATTTACATGCACATATATAAATTTAAATTTTATATATACTTAAATTGTGTTTTAGTTCTATTGCTCATATTTGTACCGAATTTTCTAGAATTTGATTTGCATATGGGACATTTTGAAGTTGGATTTAATTTGGTTGAATTTCAAATTTATTTTTCCCTAATATAGCTGAAATTTCACATGAATATCATGGTATTTACTACTGTAAATCATCAAGAAAATACAAATTACTTTGTGGTGAAAAATATTATCAATTATTTGTACTATGTTTTATGCAGATAGAAGATGAATGGATGTTGGTCAAATTGAAAAGAGGAGGTTCTTACCAGAGCTCGTTTTTGTGATTGCAATTGGACTTCTGTTAGGCCTTGCATTTTTTTATTTAATTTATTGATTATTGGACTGAGGGGCAGGAGGGAGATGAGCTTCTGCCCCTCATTTTTTTAGTATTTGTACATATCGCATACATACATATATATATAAATTCTTTTTTTTTATTTAAGCTTTTTTATTATAAAAAATTTACATATATCCCTATTTAATCTAATTTAAAAATTAATTAGATCAAATTGTTACTATTTAAGAAAAAAAGATTGAATATCCTTATTTATTAGATTCATGTTAAGTGCTTGAGGATATAAGCTAAACTTTGATTTAAAAGTTTTCGTTTTTTTTTTTTTCAATTTTTGAGGGGGGATAAAACAAAGTTTTTAAGCTTTTAGAGGGCTTCCAGATTAAAAAAGTTTTTAGAGGGGGCCGTAAAATTAAAACAAACACACATTTGAAAGTGAAATTAAGAAAAAGTTGAAAGCGGACTTAAACCCCCTGGGCCCTTAGTGGTTACGTCCCTGGATTCAAATCTCTGTTTGCGCTGAAGTAGGTTTTGTCGGAGTGGGAGTGGAGATTTTGGATAATATAAAATCGTGGTGGTGTTCAGTTTCTTTGCTAAGAAATTCTGTGGTTGCTTTGAACGTCACCGGTGATTGCTTGCTTAGCAATCGGTAAGGTCTCATCTTTGCAAAGAGCAAGCTGTGGCTTTCCAGTACCATATTTTGTGGAGTCCGATCGACCCGGTTAGTTATTGCAAATGGAAATTAATCATTTTAACCCTCTCATCCCCCTTTCAGCTTTTGGCGTCTCGTCCTATGTGAAGGGTAACAGTACTATCACAGTCGAGCTCTGAAGTCAACTACGATAAACTGTCACCTCATGGGTTGTCGATAACTTACTTTTAACTTACTTTCTTTGTTTTACAAACTTATACTAAATTTTTATTTTAATGTAAAAATAGAAATTTTTTTTCTTAACACTGAATTTGGAAATTGAACATCTTGGTATCAAAGCATGTTGGTATCAGCTGCCACACAGCCACCTTATAAAATTAAGCAGAATGATAATTTTTTCCACTCATGAACAATTTCTTACAGGCCATATTTGCCAGCACAATAAAATTATTTTGCAACATGCAGATACAAGTCAACACTTGCCAATGGGTCAGTTTCTTGTACACAATCATGTAATAAAATACATATAGTTGCCAATTTTTTTTCCCCTGATAATTGATATATAGTTGCATTTCTTTTTAAAGAAAACAAGGTGCATAATTTTGTATTTAAATAGCTTGGTTTTGTTAATCTAACTAATTTGGTAAGAAGTACGATCGAAAACTCATCAACTAGCTACTGGAAAAAATATAATTAATTAGCATGAAAATTCATCAGCTTACAAGAGGTAGAGGGGGACAATATATTTAATTACCCTCTTAAATCTTATCTACATTCATCGGGTGATGCATTCTCTTCAAAAAAATGATGACAGAAAAAAAAAATATATAGAACATAAAAAATAAGAAAGGGGAAATTCTACCATATAAATCTTATTTTTGGCTATGGATAGAAAATCAAAATTTGTTGTCTTGAATTTTGTATTTTATTAATTGTCCTTTAATAGTGTTATTTAAAATTATTTAAAATTTAAAATTTATCCATCCAAATAAAATTAAATATTAAAAATTTTTAAATAAATTAATAAAATGTCAAAATATTATTAATAAAATAGTAGATACAACAGTAAATTTAAACTCACGTATAAACTTAAATTCCTAAATCTAATATTCTTTTATCTAGACGTTGGGGGAAAATTAAAAAAAAAATGTGACTTATACTATAAAATATGACTATAGAAAAAGAACTTTAGTCACACAAATCTAGTGCGACGAAAGTATCAGATTAAAATTTATTACTATGACTAAAAAACTCAGGGGTCATTTGGGGGTTGTTCTCCAGACTTCAAAAATCAATTTTTTTTTTCAAAATTTCACTACTTTTTACTATTTATATCTCCAAAATGTTAAGTAAACTCTAAATTTTAAAAGTTCATAACTTTGTATATAAGTTCAAATGAGATATTTTTTTTTAAATTGCATAGAATTTCGAGAGAAACGAAACAATATCCATATTGATATTTTTTTTCTAAAAAATTTTTTAAAATTTTTTATTTTTTTACCTCAAACAGTTTTTTCTCCCAAATATATTTTCTAAAACAATTTTTTTCTAATCCAAAAATAATGTCTCCAGCCTCCTCTCCTAAACACCCCCTCATGATTAAAAAATCTGTGGCGCTGTCGTCAACGGACTTGTGATCTTGGCAGATCACACGACTTTGGCGACTGGGTGAGGAAATCAAGGCCAGTCATCAGAACCTCCATCTGGTTTGTCGCAGTATGTGGGCACGGTGCCTTTTCTCACTCTGACGCCGGTGCAAGCAGATCTCTTCACTTTGGTGTTGGTGCAGAGGTGAATTAAGGCAGGTCCGTGAGAGGTCGACACCATTCCGATGCTGCCCATCATCGCGAGCTTTGACGGCTAGTTTATTTTCTCCAGCGACAGTGAGCTTCCAGACAATCAATGCTCACTCCATCTCTAGCATCCTCCATGAAAAATAAGGTAACATTGGGTAAACTTTTTTGGTGTTACGAAAACTAATTTTACATTAAACATAAAATTTTACATTTAAATACAATTATTTTTAATAATATTATAAAAATAATTACTATTTAAAAATTTTATAAAATAATCAATTAACTTTTCAATTTTAATTATTTATCTCTACTTTCACCAATCACATCAATTTTTTAATTCTAAAATACTTTTTATTTAAAAACATATTTTATTCAAATATATATTTTATTAAAATAAAAAAAATATTTTTCAATTAAATATAATCCTTAAAAAAATTATATTTAATGATAATTAAAACAATACGTTTATGAAAGGCATCTTAAAACTTTAAAAGGTTTTTTTTATTTGTAAAAAAAAAAAAAAAAGGCACTTGAATTGAGAAGAAAAGTAAAACATGTGGGACCTATACAATTTAATTCTGCCACAAACGACGGGGTCACAGCCCCTCAAGATAGAAAAGATTACTTTAAAAGTAATTGGAAAACGTTAGTGAAGAGAACGAAAAAAGGATAGAGAAAAAGACAGCCAAGCGCCAGATCAACAAAAGATGAAGAGGGAAAAAGCTAGGAATAGTGTAGCAAAATACTTTGATAAATTAAGGGCTTGTTTAGAGTCCTTGTTTTAAAATTTTTAAAACACTTTTTTTTATATATTATTATTTTTTATTATTTATATCTTTAAAATATTTTAATAAATTTTAAATTTTAAAAATTCATAACTTTACGTATACAAATTTAAATAAGATTTTTTTTAAAATTACATAGAATTTTAATATGAATAAAACAATATTTATATTGATTTTTTTTTAAAAATTAAAAATTTTTTATTTTCCACACTAAATAATTTTTTTTCATAAATATATTTTCTAAAACAATTTTTTTCTAACTCAAAATATATGTCTCCAATCATTTGTCCCAAAGGAGCCCTAAGGGCCGTTTAAGAAAGCGTTGAAGATAGATTGAGTTTTTAATTAAAAAATTGTTTAAAATGAAAAAAAATTAAATATATAAAAAATATATTATTATAAATTTGTTTTTTTATTTTTATTTTATATAATTAAAAAATTTTATCTTATTTAAAATTAAAATAATATAATTACGGATTTTTATGACCCCGTGAAATAAAGGTTCAAATTAAATATTTTAGATTTTTGTCTTTTTTTTAATTCAATAAAAATTATAGTTATTGTTTAAAAGGTTTATAAACTCTAATTTTAAAATTTTATTTTAAGTATTTATTGAGTTTATTATAAACGGTGAGAAATATAAATATTAAAAAATTATTTTCAATCGAAGAAAGAGGCGAAAAAAAGTTTTGAAAATTGGATATGGAGAAGGGTGAAGCTATACATTGGTGCAGTGCACCATCTGACGTGGCTTGCTTATTTGTCTGTTCAAGCGCGCGTTTAGACAATGTATTTTTTTGATATTGTATTTAAATACAATATAATTTTCTTTTAAATATAAAAATATTTCATTCAAATATCAATCACATCACATTTTAAATCCAACACAATTATTATTTATTATTTCATTTTTTTATTTCATTTTTTAATTATATCATATATTCTCTCTCATCTTTTTTTCTCTCTACTTTTACTCATCACATCATATATTCATTATTAAAATATAATTCAAATATTTTTCACTCAAACACACATTACATTCAAATGCAATGCTAATGCTTTTTTTTCTAAATATAAATTATATTTAATACATTATATTCAAACACAATATAAATGTAATTCGTTCAACAAACAAACGAGACCTAAATATATTTACTTTTTATTATTTTATTTTTGGGGAAGGACACTATCATTAGTTCATCACCACGACAACCTCCGCTCTCACAGTCTGGCCATTACTCTGACAACCCTCGCCGGTGCAGTTCTTTTCTGAGCAAGACCCGCTATTCTGATCTCTCTCCTCCACTGCGCTCTTCCTCTCAATTCCAACTGGGTGGGTTTTTTTTTTTGGTGGGTTTGATCACCATTTGGGTAAAAAATTGCAGATCTGGAAAATAATTTATTCAGCACTTTGCTCATTTGAGCAATTGCTGCCAAGCAAAGTTGACGATGCCGTTTCTGAACAAATTTTTGAAAGCCACAAAATTTTTTCGATGCCAATTTCTGTAATTTTTTTTTTCTTCCTCTACAGCCCATCATCAACCTCTCACTCCTCTGAATGCACCACAAGGATGACGAAAATCTTTTGTTTGCCAACATTTGGGGAAAAAAATAATAATTTTCTTCTGAAATCTTCACTCACTAGATTCGAAAAGAAACTAATTTTTGGATCTAAATAAATGATATATAGGGAGTAAGCTCTCCGACACCCAAGAAGGTGGTGGAGGTGGTTGGGCCATAGAGTTTGAAGAAGAGAGTATCTTTGAGATCTTCAAATCTAAAAAACCAGAGAGAGAGGGAGAGAGAGAGGAGGAAGGAAAGAGGAGAGGGGAGGATGAATAGACGACACTCAAGCCGATCGTCGAAGGTTGTCGGAGAGTTAGGGGTATTTGATATTGTTTTTAAAATATTTTTTGTTATTAAAAAATTAAAAAATGAGGTTTAAAAAATTATATTGAGATTATTTATAAAACTATATTAGATTATATTTTTTAATTATATATTTTGGGAAATATAAAAATAAAATCTTGTTTGAATATGTTTTTGAAAATTCAAAAGTGTATTTTATAAAAATATATTTATGTTTAATTTTTTAAAAAATAATTTATTAGTCATAATTAAAAAAAATCTTTTGTGATGGGTTTTACAATGAAGGGTAGGGGTGGAAAATATTGGTGGTCTGAACCTTAGATGACAGCGACGGTGAGATTTGGATTGTAAGTTAATGGCTGTCGTCGCTAATCGATGGTCGTTGAGAAGAGGTTGTCGCAGTCGTCATCGATACGTGGTTGTTGCCCTTTACCGGAGATGGAGGCCTTCGTCAGATATGGTCGTCGTCACCAATACTGCACAGGCAGAGAGAGAGAGAGGGGAAGGAAGGAGAAAATGAAAACAAAAAAACACTTTTTTCATTTTCAAAAAATCCAAAAAAACAACATAGTTGAAAACAGTGTTTTCGAAATGGTTTTGAAAACGTTAAATAAACAAATTCTATTTTAGAATCGTTTTTATTTTCTGTGTTTTTAAAAATATAAAATCATTTTCAAAAACAAAATCAAACACCTCCTTAGAGTTTTAATAGATCCAAACTTGCATTTTGGGTTTGGTGTGGGAAGTGTGAGGCAGAGAACTAAACAAGTGAGCAGCCACATAAGCTGCCACCCCTTAGCTTTATTCTTTGAAAAATCTCCTCCAAACACATCAAATTCATATATTATGTATGTTGACATATAAAAATTTATATTAAAATTGATATCTCTAGTTTTAAACAAAAGATCATGCATAAGTTGATGTTCCTAATGTGATTAATCCAACATGTACAAGGTAATGATAGACTATTAATTAAAAAAAAAAAAATCAAAGATTAAGTATTTGTTTGGCTTGTCATTTTAACTCCAACTAAAATGTGTTTTTTTGACTGGATTTTTGTCTTTTCTAAAAAGTTAACAATACTTATAACTAATTTATAAAAATTCAACTAAACTCTAATTTAAAAATTTTAACTCCAACTTAAAATTTTCTACTCAAACCAATAATACAAACAAAATATAAGGGAGAGTTTGGGGGAGATGTTTGAAAACATTATTTTTGGGTTGTAAAAAAGTTGTTTTAGAAAATGTGTTTGGGAGAAAAAACTATTTGGGGTGAAAAAAAAAAAAATTTTAAAATTTTTTTTAGAAAAAAAATATCAATATAGATATTGTTTCATTTTTCTCGAAATTTTATGCAATTTAAAAAAAATTATTTCATTTGGACTATCCACAAAGTTATAGACTTTTAAAATTTAGAGTTTACTGTAGCATTTTAGAGATATAAATAGTAAAAAGTTGTGAAATTTAAAAAAAAAAAAATTTTAAATGTCTTCAAAACTAATCTCAAATGAGCCTAAATATTAAATTGACGAACCTTGCTATTCAGCACCGGATTTTATCGGAATCGGAGAGCTCCACATGATGTGGCAAGTGATGTGCTGCAAATATGGAACCATACTCATGCGATACTTACTAGCCTTCTTTTTTTTTTTTTTTTCAAATCACAAAACTCGTTCCAATTTTTGATTTGAGCTTTCATGTAATAACCACTCTTTTTTTTTTTTTTTTTACCCACTTCAATTTTGTGCGAGAATCTCAGCAACGGAGGGGGAAAAAAAACCACGATTTGAGGGAGAACCATTTTGGATTGAAATCTTCTTTACTCCCCTCTCCCTCACCCTCTCTTCCACTGAGAATAGATATGTTTTTCTGTGAAAAGAAACCTAGACATATGTCTATTGTAATTATTGTAATTATTTAGTATATATGTGTTTTGGTTGTAAATAAATATCTAATTCTGATATCAGTTTTATTTTTTTTTGTTTGCTTTCGCTTAAGATCATGATTGTTTTTGACTTGAAGAAATTCTTGATTGTATTGTAAGAAATTCGTAGAAATATGTGTATCCAAAAAAAAAAAAGACAATTGTCAACTCTTTTAAAAAAAATAATCAGAAGGGTAAACATGCTAAAAAATATACAAAATTATAGTTATAAACATAATTTAATACTAATTTTACATCTATTTCTATTAAAAGTGTAAAGTTACAATCCCCACTATCCCTATTTTTTATTTAAAAACAAAGGTATAAAATGCATTTTTTTTCCAAATTTGTTTACAAGTGTTTGTTTTGTTTAAAAATGTTGACAAAACCCTTTATCTTAACGTTTGTATTTTAGAGAAAATAAATATATTTTGAAGATCATAATCCATAAAGAATTATTTTTTTTGCAATTAATCAAATCTATTCTTTCTTCCTTCTTTTTTCTCTTCTTTTTTAAGGAATCGAATCTATTCCTAGTGGGACAGAGTAAATTATGGAATGGGAAAAAATAAAAAATAAAAAACAGTACATGCATTTGGCAGGGGAGTTTAGTTGGGACAAACAAAAGTATGGATGAATTTATTATATTATATTCATATTATATTTAAATATAATATAATTTTTATTTAAATATAAAATTATATTTAAATATTAATTATATCATAATATATATATAATATAATTATTATTCACCGTTTTACTTTTTTTTTACTATTTTTATAATCACATTATATATATTTTTTCTCCCTCTTTCTTTTTCTTCTACTTTTATCAATCACATCATATATAATCACATCATTTAAGGATTCGTTTGGTGAACGCATTGTATTTGCATTGTATTTGAATACAATGCATTGAATGCAATTTGTATTTGGAGGAAAAGCATTAGCATTGCATTTGAATGCAATGTGTGTTTGGGAGAAAAGTATTTGAATTGTATTTTAATAATAAATATGTGATGTGATGGGTAAAAGTAGAGAGAAAAAAAAGAGGGAGAGAGAATATATGATGTAATTAATAAAAGTAATAGAAAAAGTGAAATAATAAATAGTGATTGTGTTAGATTTAAAATGTGATGTGATTGGTATTTAAATGAAATGTTTTTGTATTTTAGGAAAAATTGCATTGCATTTAAATGCAATGCCACAAAAAAGCTTGTCCCAAACGCCACATAAGAATAGAGCTTTGTCTACTTCTTTCTTCCATTATTGATGTCATTTTCGATACCGTCCCATAGGTTGTGCTTTACAGGCGGCAAAAATGGACGCAACTTAGCTGCGGGGTCATATTGAAGTGGAAAGATCTTTGGGGGTTGTTTCAGAAGTCATCAAGCTAAATGTTAGTATGTTCGCCTTCTCTCTCTATCTGTGGTTGAGTTCCTATTCATCTTTGTTGTTCTCTATGTTCTTTGTTTATTAACTCCGTCAATAAATTGATGAGATTTGTTTTGTATAAATTGGTCTTTAATCTAAATTTTGAAAAATTTTACTTACAGAATTTACGATATAATTGATTCAATTATAATTAACTACGGAACAAATATACTACACCCTTTGAAATTGAAAGGAGTCATTTGAAAATTGTTAAATGGGTTTGAGTAGTTTAAGGGGGAGAAGATGTTGAATTTACATATAAATATTATGACAACTCAATAACTTGGTAATATGGGACATTCATTTTCCAGGGGCTTGTCTGGGGAATGGTGAAAACATTTGTTTTGAATGTTAAAAATGTGTGTTGGGAGAAAATGAACTGTTTAAAGTGAAAAAATATAATTATTTGAAATGCATTTAGAAAAAAAAGTAATCTAAATATTGTTTCGTTACTCTTAAAATTATATATAATAAAAAAAATCATCTCATTTCTACATTAAAAAAAAAATTATGAACTTCTAAAATTTAAATTTTTTAAAAACTTTTGGAAAAAGTGATTAATAAAATTTGAGAAAAAAAGACATAAACCATATTAGAACATGAGGTTGAAATAGTCCCCCCTAACACCGCCATATTATCACATCAAATGCAGCTTTTTGTCTAGAATTAATTGATCGAACTCGTTTGTTCTTTTAGCAAAATATCCGTTTGGATCATAGAACATGAGGTTGAAATAGTCCCCCCTAACATCCCCTATATTATCACATCAAATGCAGCATTTTGTCTAGAATTAGTTGATCGAACTTGTTTGTTCTTTTTAGCAAAATATCCGTTTGGATCATAGATTGAATTTGTAGTTTTAGATTTTCGTATTCAAATTGAAAGCATGAATCCAAAAGTTTAATTTGAAACATGTATATTCAAATTTGAATAGGGGTCATTGTAGGAAAATTAACGTGATACAGATTTTTAGAAAGTGAAAATTAGATTAGTAAGAATTTTTAAAAAGTAAAATATTAGTATTTCACTTGATTTGAGTGTTTTTGTTTTTTTTTTTTTGGTTTTTGGACACACAAACATGGCCTTATGAGGAGAAACAAAGTAGAAACATAAGTGGTCTTTATTAGACTACAACTTCTAGATAATTGCTAATTTGAATAGAACTTGTAGACACTCATAAGCCACCTAAAGTTTTTAGTCCCTGCCGATAGACTCACTACAGGAGTTGCTAGGTTTTTTTTTTTTTTTTTTGGGACACATAAACAAGTAAACACATATCTCTTGAGACAAATAAACCACATGACTTCGGATGAGGAACAAACTGGACCCACTGGCTACAAGGAAATTGTTGACAGAAAAAGAATTTGTGGGCACTTATAAACCACCCATAGTCCTCTTGCCATATTAGCTACCAGTTTTTTGGTGGATAAACAAGCAAGCAAACTCATATTTCACAAGGTCCCCATTGGATCTGTCACTGATGAAAAGGCATTAGACTCCTACATCAGTGCGTCAAAACTTCTCCAAGATAAAAAAATATAAAAATAGTGAATTAAAGACTCTACTATCCCGAGTTGTCGACTAATCAGTCGAGAATCACTAATGGTGGTGGCACTAATTCTCTTATTTCCCGATGCCGCGACAGTGTCGGGAAAATTTGTGTCACTTTAATACACGATATTCGCAGTGGAGGAGAGTTTTGTGGCTATTCTTTGTCAAGATAGTTCTCTTACATCTACAACTCTTGGTTGGTTTTTCTTTCACACATTTATAGACATGAACCTATATTACTCTACAAAGTTAGAGAAATGTGCACCAATTTGATCAGATGCCGTAGCAAAATTAAAAGGGAAGTGACAAAATAAACATTACATGGTTAACATTGGTGTTAGTTATAAAGATACTTGAACTTTAATATGCTTTATATAGATCATTGAAAAGTTATATTCACGTACTTTATATGCACCTTCATTAACTTTAACTTTCAATTTGTTACAGTAAGGTCACGATTATCCTCTTCATTAATGAGAAGCCAAGAAGAAAATGGCGGATATCATACTGCCACCTGTTGCTAGGAGCTTAGTGGAGCTTTTATTCTCAGAAGCAAAACGGTTGGGCAGCGTCCACCAAAAGGCTAGCATTCTACAAGCTGAACTTCAAGTGATTCAGTCTCTCCTACAAGATAATGCAAATGCTTGGTCAGACAAAGGAGAAATGAGCAATACTATGAAAGTGTTGGTGACACAGCTAAGCTGCATAGCGGAACGTATTGAAGATGTGCTTGATGAATATGTGCAACGCGTGAAACCGCATCGTAGACAAAGTAATAGCAGACTGCTCGGTTGCCTCAGAAAAGCTAGTTTCTTTGCTATATCTCTCAAACCTCGTTATGACGTTGCTTCTGAGATTGAAAATATTACCGGGTCATTAACCGCAATCAAGACTAACTGTCAATCTTTTGGGTTACGACCCCAGGAGCTAGGATCAAGCAGCCAAACCACAAACATTGAGAGTCACTACATCCCTATTCTCGGTGATCATGATCCCGCTATCGAGGAAGAACTGGTGGGAATTGATTCACCATTGGAGGAGCTTAGAACCAGGTTACTCAGCGGACAAAATGTACGTTCAGTGATCTCCTTGGTTGGTGAAGGTGGGATCGGCAAGAGCACTCTTGCAAGGAAAATCTACAACGATGCTGCAGTGAAACAATACTTTGGCAATTGCCAAGCTTGGATCACCGTGTCTCAATCAT
Organism: Antiaris toxicaria; assembly: GCA_035233585.1. Lineage (NCBI taxonomy): Eukaryota > Viridiplantae > Streptophyta > Magnoliopsida > Rosales > Moraceae > Antiaris > Antiaris toxicaria. The sequence continues at coordinate 10,872,568 of CP141155.1, forward strand.
ACAACCAAAAGACGCTTCTGAAAAGCATAAAAGAACACCTCTTTCGGAAAGAAATGTCTTCAACTGAAGAATGCGATACTCAAGAAGGGCTAATTATTGCTCTAAGACAATATCTGCAGACAAAGAGGTACATGGTTGTCTTAGATGATGTTTGGGAAAATGATTTCTGGAAAGTGATAAAACGTGCGTTGCCAATTAACGATACAGGCAGTAGGATAATTATCACGACACGCAAAGCTAATGTTGCTGCTTCGTGCAAAGAAACCCCATTTGATATTGTCCAAAAGGTGCATGCTTTATCTCCAGAATTGTCATTGGAACTATTTTACAAGAAGGCATTTCGTTTTGGAGGGCATCATGCCGAGTTAGAAAAATGGTCTGAAATGATAGTTAGTAAATGTAATGGCTTGCCGCTTGTTATTTCTGTTGTAGCTGGTCTGTTATCCACGAAAGAGAAAAACGAGCATGAATGGCGAAAAGTACTTAACAACCTAAGTGCTGTGCTTGAAGAAGAAAGTGTATCGAAGATTCTACTACTCAGTTTTCTTGATCTACCCTGCAATCTCAAAAATTGTCTCTTGTATTTGGGAATTTTTCCTGAAGATTCAGTTCTTTATCACGGTGATATATATGGACTCTGGATTGCCGAGGGTTTCGTTGAAGCAGGGAGAAACAAGACACTGGCTGAAGTTGCTGAAGAATATATGGAGGAGCTCATCCAAAGAAATATAGTTCAATGTGAATTTTACTATGGAGTTGAGAAACACATTAGAATTCATGATGTGGTGCGGGAAATGATCATATCAAGGGCTGAGGAATTGTGTGTTTGTCAAATTTTTTCAGAGAAAAGCGAGTCAACTTTTGAAAGGAAAAGCCGTCGTCTGTCAATCCACGGTAGTATGGAAACATTTTTGGAAACCATTGAAGACTCTGGAGTGCGGTCCATTCATTTTATGTCCAACTCTGATGATGAATTGAGTGAGTCTTCCTTGGTTACTTTGTTTAAAAAGTTTAAGCTGCTAAAGTTGCTGAACCTTACATCTGCTCGCCTTCATCGTTTACCCAAAGAAGTAGGGACTTTATTCCACCTGAGGCTCTTGCGTTTACAGGATACGATGGTGGATGTTGTTCCAACGTCTATTGGGGAGCTACACAATCTAGAGAGTTTGGATCTTTCAAATTCCCCAGTAAATATGCTTCCGGAGTCCATTGGTAAGCTTCATAATCTACTAAGTTTGAATGTTGAAAATACCTCAATACGGGAGCTACCAATTACGATTAACAAGCTTCGAAAGCTTCAATATCTCTTTGCAAGTCATAGCACAAATTTCATATTTGATATAAAAACATTCAATGGAGTGAAGATGCACGAAGGCATTGGAAATTTGGAGAACTTACGTGCGTTAGGAGTTGTGGAAGCTCATCCTCGCAAAGTGGGTATCATCAAGGAGTTGCAAAAATTGAGGAAATTGAGCCTCTTGTGCCTTTCTAACTTGACTGCTGACGTCCACGGAAGAGCTCTTTGTAGTTGTATCAAGGAGATGAAAAACCTGAGACAGTTAAATATCTACTCAAGTAGTGAAAATGATGTCTTAGGTGTGCAACACATGCCGTCCCCACGTTTTCTTGATCTCGAAGAACTTGTCTTAAAGGGCAGATTGGAACGGTTTCCGGACTGGATTACGAAGCTTCAAAATCTTAGGGGATTGGAGTTGAGTTTTTCGAGATTAATAAACGATGCCTTCGCAAGTGTTGGAGATTTGCCTAACTTGGCCTTTCTGGCGCTCAACCAGGCATACGACGGGGTGGAATTGCATTTTGAAGAAGGTCGGTTTTTGAAACTGAAGGACCTTCATCTACGAAAGTTGGAAGGCTTACGAGTGTTGAAGATAGACAGAGGATCATTGCTTCGTCTTGAGAACTTCAAGGTTGGCGACTGCCAGAATCTAAAAGAGGTGACTTCGGGCATCCAATCCCTTAGAAGTCTCAAAGATGTTACAATATACGACATGCCAGTGGAATTTGCAGCCATGATGCGTGGTTATTTTCGGAATCTTGGACCGGCACCATATATCAGTGTATGGACTCCGCTTGATCAGGAAGACGGAGAGCCTCGTCGTCTGGATTATGATTGCTGAAATGAAATAGCAGGTACGCACAATGTCTAAAAAGTTTTATTCATTTAATAATAATGCAAAACTCTTGATTGTCACATAATTTCGAATCCAACTCTTCTAAAAAGATTCTTAAAAAAAAAAAAAAAATTCTATTCACTGTTTTGAATCCTACACCACACTTTATTATTATTATTATTTTGTCTCTCCCAAACACCAATCCAAAAATATTCTCATTTTGAAATAGAACGGCTATCTAAATCACTGCCTGGATATATTTTTTAGCACCATTACCACTCGTTTAGATTACCATTTTGAGACTATTTTTGATACTGGTTAAAATGTTTTCCCTAAATTTTTTCACAAAAAAATTTGAATTTGTTTTTTAAATTTATTTTTTAAACTTATAATCAAATTGCCTATAAAAACTTTTTCTATATTATTTTATGATCCAAATAAACCATGAATCTTTTTAAAATGAAATTTCAAAACTATATGCCAAATAATGGCTAAGATTGCTAATGGGGAAAAAAAAAAAAAAGCCCTTGTCACTCCCAAACATAGAAGAAACTCCTAACTTTATTAATATCCATAAAGTACCCGTGACTTTTACCCAAGTGCCATGAATTTTTTTTTTTTTTTTAAGAAATATTGTTAGCTTCTATAAAGTTTTGGTTGTAATTTTTTAATTTTTGCTCTGAATTTAAATTTATTCATATTTAAGATACTTGTTAAATTTTTGACTATTAAGAGTATCTATGATATTTTAAGCAACTTGACTAGTTAACAGTTATTTTCAACTCTTAAAAAACTTGTAATTGCAAGTATAATTTAATAATAATTTCATATCAACTTGATCAAAAAGTGAAAAATTCGAATCCTCCACCTATAATTTAAAAAAAAAAAAAAAAACTTACAAAACTTAATAGTGATAAATTTGGAAAGGAGCCTGACGTTCATGACACATCCATCTCTATTGTTTTCTTCAGTTAATTCATATATTTCAAATAAAGGATATTTCCTTTCAAAGTAGGATGAAAAAAAAAAGGTTGTTGAAAAGATTATTTCAAAAAAAAAAAAAAAAGAGTAATGGTTTTAGATTATTGAGCTTAAAATCAAAGAATGTGCTCTTCAATATGCTAATTTCTGGTGCAGTTCCCTCGGATGCTCCTGCGTGGCCGTTCAATATACGCTGAAAACTTCAAACGCTTTCATTGTTCCGCTTGTGTTATGAATTGCCTTCTTTATTATGGATTTTTAAGTTAGTTTGATTCACTTGCCTAGTGGTTTGGGTACTCTTTTTCCTGTGTAGAGTTTTTCCCATTGGGTTTTATCTACTCAGGTTTTAAGGAGGCCTGTTGTGTTAACGTTTTCCTAGTTGTTGTGAGTTTCGACTTTATTCTTGGTGACTGGTGAGCTCCATCTATCTTATCAGTTGTATTTTTCTCGTTTATTTCATTGCTCTTTTGGTTGTTCTTCATTTTGCTACGAAACATGTTTGAACTTTTAATTTATATTAATGAAATTTGTGGTGTGTGAATATAATATATGCTAGTTATAATATAATATAATATAATATAATATATGCGTACTTTTAAGTTGTAAACATAATTAGAAGGGTATTTAATACTAATGCCTAAATTTGTTTTCTTCTATCAACTTGTCTCTTAAACTTTTAATTTTTATAATTTAGCTAACGAACTTTCTATATTATTGTAATGTCCCTAAATTAGTTAATTGTACATTATATTTACAATTTAAACTTGGAAGATTTACAGTATGGTTTGTATTAAATTTGAAAAAAAAATTTTGTCAAAAATGAGTTTTTCGTCTTCACATTAAGCGTATGTGGACTTTTTGCGACTAATTTAGTGGAAAATAATTCCATGTGGAGTATATTACAATAGTTTAACAAGTCAATAATAATTAAAAGTTTATGGTTAAGTTATTAAAGTGTGACAAATTTACTAGGCATGGGTGCTAAATACCCAATTTAGAATCTTATACAGCACACTTCACTTAACTCTCTTCTCTTTTCTTTTAATTTAAAAATATTTATTACCAAACCAACCTTGTACTTGATATTAAAAAAAAAAAAAGGGCTAGTGATTATTCATGAGACATCTCATAAAGCTCACTGGCCCAACAAACATATGTTAAAAAAACTGTTGAGTTAGAAGCTTAAAGCAGGTTTTTCTTTTCTAAATGAAAGTGATCTTCTAACCGGTAATTCCTTATCTAATTGCAATTAAATCAATGTAATGGCCATACAAGGGAAATGAAAGAAAATTACTGCTATTTTTTTTTATAGAAATTATAAGAAATAGGCCATTTTTCATATACTTTAAAAGTAAATAACAGAATTTAAAATCTTGAAAATTTATAATATATTTAATTTTAATACAAATAATATTCCTATTTTACCCTTAAAACATGTTTTTAACATGTATTTTTCATATTTTCGCAAAAACCAATCTATTTCTTTCTCTTCCTTCTCTCTCCACCCTCTCTCTCTCTTTCTCTGCTCCGAGTATCACTCTCTCCACCGCCCCCTTTTTCTGTCATTCCGATCATCATATCCGACTGTTGCTTTTGTGATTCTCCATCATGATCTCCGAGAGATTGGTCGACATAAGATTGCAAGCTTGCAATGATCAGACCTTCGCAAGCTCGATGGATCTTTACAGCTTTGCGAATCTCAGCTCACGTTAAAGTCCGATAGCTAGATCTAACCTCGAGCATATGGGAAATTGTTGGAGGCTTCAAATCCAACACCATCTAGGATTGTTGCTTTTTGTTTTCGATTTGCAGGTTGAACAAACATGTGGCAGTGTTGGTGTAGCCTGGTGACGAGATTACCACGGCTTTTCACTAGATCCGCATGAATTTAGCCAGATCTCATTGGAAAAGAAGAGATCCTGAGTGGAAAGTCATGATTTCAACTAGATTGCGACTCGATTCGATCTGATGGTCCTGAAATTCCATGAGTCAGTGGAGTTTTCAAGTTGCCGTCGCGACGAGCTCGTGAACTCCAAATCTCATAAGCTTCTAATTAAATGAACCTTAGCTCAGTAGATGATCTCTAAGAATGTCGACGGTGACGATGGTGTCTCCGAGAACGACGGCACTACCAAGAATGACGGTAATGGTAAAGTGTGGTAGCGGTTTTTTTGGTGAATTTTTGGGGTGGTTTGGAGTTTAGGACAATTTTGGGGGCTAAAATTAGTGTTTATACTATTTTTTGGATTATTTTGCAAAATTCGTAAATAATGATTTATCAAAATTAGTAAAGTAATGATTTACATGGTAAATTAATAGTTTTGGGGTAAAGTACTAGGGTTTAGGTCAATTTAGGCTATTGGGTTAGGAATTATTTAATTTGAGATTTTTTACAAATTAGTATATTAAGATTTATACGATAAATCAATGATTTACATGATAAATCAATTAAATAGTAAATTATAATCTACAAAATCAAGAATTTATACCGGTAAATCAATAATTTACACTTAATTACATCGGTAAGTTAATGATTTACAAAATCAAAAGTTCTTTGTCGATGTGATAAATTAATGATTTATGAAATAATTTACTAAATAAATTTATCAAAATTTATTAAAATATGTAAATCAATGATTTATCAAATTTAAAAAGTGATTTACCAAATAAATTTATCAAATTTTATATATAAAAGGGTATTTTTAGAATTTTAGGTTGTGGTAAATCATGATTTATCAAAAATATATTATTTACTAACAGCTTAAATTTTTTCTGCTATTTATTTTTATTGAGGTTCAATTTTGACTTATTTATCTTTTTCTTCCCCCCCTTTTTTTTTTTAATTAACTAACGAGTGTCCTTGGAAGTTCCCTCCAAGGGAACGCCACACGAGGATTTGAACATTTGTCCTGGCGGATCACGCCTCCAAGTCTTTGCAATCTCGTTACTTACGTGTTTGAATTCACAATCCAAGCCCAAAAAAAAATTTAATTCATTTGTCTTTTTTTAAAATTCAACATCAATTTTACTATTTATATTTATTATTATAATGTTGTAATTCAAGTTTGAAAATTTCATAATTTTGTATATATAAATCTAAATAGGATGATTTATCTTATTAAATTACATAAAATTTTGACACGGATAAAACAAATTTCATATTGATATTTTATCCCCAAACACATTTCATGTTTTTATTCTTTTTAGCTTCAATTGTTCAAAGGCATCACCAAATGCAAATGTCAATACAATTTAATACAAATCCAAAAAATTCAATTTAAACTCATACACCAAACACATGTAACTGTTTGAGTCACCAATTGTAGGCTACTTTGAGCACTATTTCGAAAAGTTTTTCCACAACATTTTATTTCACAAAAACTGAAATTGCAACAAGTAGGCAATTTTTAAAACTATTTACGATAAAGAGCATAATTTAAAAATATTTGAGGCAAATTTTTACGATAAATAATTTATTTACAAGAATATTTATAAGTTTTTTTTTTTCATAAATGTGCTTCGTATATCTGTTATTACCATTAAAATGTTATTTACTTAAAATATTTTTAAAATATGCTAAAACATTTGTTACCATTAAAATGTTATTACCAAAACATTTGTAGAAAATTCTAATTACCTCTTTCTTCCTCACGAAATTTTGAATTTATATTCTTACTTTTCAAGCATATGATCATCCAAACGGACCATTAAAAATCTGATCAATACTAGTCAATGAGTCACGTTTTATAGAATTCATCGTTAACTAAAGAGGTTGATGAATTAACTGCTATATCATTTTGAAGAGATTGTAATATATCTTGGATAGTGGAAAGGCCAAATTACATTTGGGTAGTGGGAAAACTAAAAGTCCCACATTGGAAGAATATAAGTAGATGAAATAATATAAATAGAAACAAATAATGAGTAAGTATTACCTGCATATAATGATTTTATGAGACTACCATATAACACCACGTACGCGCGCAAGGGCAATTGGGCGTTTAAAGCCCTTTTGGTCACACTTTGCACTTTACAATTTGCACAGGCGTTTAAAGCCCTTTTGGTCACACTTTGCACTTTACAATTTGCACATACACATCATCGCAAGGAGCTCTGTCTGTTTTTAATTTGTTAGATTTAAATAATTTCAGTTTTAATCTGAACCATTGATCAAACAATAACGATCTAACGGTTAGATTAATTTGTTGACTAACAATTATATCTATTAAGAATAGATACACTTTAGGTGATTTCACTACAATATGTCTGTTGTAACTTATCAAAACATACATGAGTTTTGCCTATAAATATATCTCTAATTCTGATATTAGTTTTATTTTTAATTCTAGAATTTAATAAGATTGCTATTTATTAAATTTGTGAGTTTGTAGTATCTTGGAAGTAATTTACCTAAAATACCCATTAGCAAACTATTCGTAGTGGAGGCAAATAAAACTTTAAGGATAGTATTCTTTATGCCTCAAGCCCAAAAATTCTCTATTATTCATTGCATCCAAAACATTTTTCATCCACTTTATTCATCAATCTTAAGGTTTTATTTTCAAAGGAGGCTAGAAAATCCATGGCTTTATTTTTGAGTCCTGATGTCAAACTCAATCATTTTGACAAGACAAATTTCATTTGTTGGAAGGGAAAAAAATTGTTTTTCTTTCTCACTGTCAAGAAGATTGCATATGTCCTGGACCCAAATCTTCCTCCAATTGTTGAACCAAAAGATGACACTTTTGACACACTGAAGTCGAAAAGGAAGAAGAGGCAAGAAGATGAAGTGATGTGACGAGATCATATTCTGAACACTCTTTCGGTGTATAATCTTAAAAATTCAATGTAGATTCTAAAAGAAGTTTGAAATGCACTTGAAAACAAGTATAAAACTAAGAGTAAAGGTATAGATAAATTTGTGATTCTGAAATATCTTGAATTTTATATGGTTGATACCAATTCTTTTTTGGATCAAATCCATGAGTTGCAAATTCTTATGATGAAACATCATGATTGAAAGTTGCAATTTCTGAATCTTTTCAAGTTAGGGCTATTATTGCCAAATTACCCCAAATTTGCAATGGTTACAGAAAGAGACTCCTTCATACAAGGGATGACATAACTTTGGAAGAATCTAGAAACATTTGAGAATTGAAGGAGAGACTTGATCTCATGATCCAAAAAATAATTCTCAAGATTCTTTCAAGTTAATACTGTTGAACTAGAAGAATTTCATAGTAAAAAATGATAAGAAGTTTAAAAAGAAATCTGGAGATGGCTAGATCAAGTCTAATGGCTAGTTTAATGACAATTGTTTCTTTTGTGGAAAGAGAGGCTACAAACAATCGACTGCAAATTCAAGAAAAAGAAGGATGGGAATAATTCCATCAAAGCCAACGTGGTCGAAAAACAACATTATGAAGAAATCTATGCCATGATTTTTGAGATGAAAATTGGCATGATCATGAAATTGAACATGGAAACTATAACTAAATCCTCTTATTGGTGGCTCGATTCTGGTGCTACCATTCACATCTGCAATGATAAGGTGTTGTTCTCTTCATTGCCAGAAGAAAAGGATAGTCAAATGGTTCCTATGGGTAATCACAATGCTGCTAAAGTTGTTGGAAAAGGAAGCGTGGAACTTCAGTTTACTTTTGGAAAGAAATTAGTTTTGAAAAATGTATTTCATGTTCCTAAAATTAAAAATAATCTTATATCTATTAGTTTGTTGTGTAAGAATGGTCTAAAAGTTGTACTTGAGTTAGGAAATTATATTCTGACCAAAAGCGGGCTTTTGTTGGGAAAGGGTACTCATGTGATGGAAGGTTCAAACTCAGTCTTGATATTAATAAAGTGATGAATTCTGCTCATATTGTTGACTCTTTTAATATATGGCATGCTCATTTAGTTCATTTAAATTTTATATCTTTGAAATGTATGTTCAAGCTTGGTTTAATGTCTTGTAGTAATATTAGTCATGAAAAATATGAAATCTGCATTCAAACAAAAATGACTAAGAAACCTTTTCCTGAAGTAGAAAGAAATACATAAACATTAGACTTGATATATTCTAATATTTGTGAATGCAATGGTATTTTGGCTAGAGGAGCAAAAAGATACTTTGTCACCTTTGTTGTTGATTGTTCTAGACTTACATGCATGTATTTACTAAGAACAAAAGATGAAGCCTTTGATAAGTTTAAACTTTTTAAGACTAAAGTTGAGAACCAAAAAGAAAAGAAAATCCAAATGGTTTATAATGATAGAGGTGGTGAATATTTTCTAATGAGTTTAATGCCTTCTATAAAGAGCATGGAATTATTCACCAAAGATCTACTCCTGTTACTCTTCAACAAAATGGTTTGGTTAAAAGGAAAAATAGGACTTTTACAGATATGATAAAATCTATGTTCTTAATACTAGATTGCCAAATAATCTGTGGGAGAAGCCTTACTTACTGCATGCCATGTTCATAATAGAATCCCTTCAATGAAAACACATGCATTACCATATGACATATGGAAAGGTAGACAACCTAATTTGAAGTATTTAAGGGTGTGGGGTTGTTTAGCATTTTATAGAGTGCATGACCCTAAATCTTCAAATTGGGGCTGAGAGGAATTAAAAGTGTTTTCGTGGGATATGCAAAAAATTACAAGGCATACAGGTTGTTGAATTTAGATTCTAATGTTATTATAGAACCAAGAGATGTTGAGTTTATTAAAAATAAATTTAGTAATGATTTACTATTGAATTAGAGTCTTTCTGATCCACCATGTGACTTAACTCCTAGTTTCTACTAGCAATAAAAGAAAAGAAAGTAAATTACAATTTGAACCCAGGAGAAGTCAATGTGAAAGAAAAGAAAATTTTCTAGCAATTGATTTTATCTCTTCTCAAGCTTTAGCATTTTTGGTTGAAGGAGATGGAAATAATGTAGTTAATAAGAGACCATTGTTGCTTAACATAGAAGAAGCTTTGAAAACTTTGGTAAGGCCATGTCATCTAGAGCTGCATCTTTTTGGAAAGAAGCTGTAAAGGGTGAAATGGACCAAATTATATCAAATTAGACATGGATCTTAGTTGATCTTCCTGATGGATTGAACCTATAAGTAACAAGTGAGTATTTAGAAGAAAGTATAGGAAGGATGAGTCTATACAAACTTTCAAGGCCAGATTAGTGGTCAAAGGTTTCAAATAGAAACGTGGTATAGACTATTTTGATACGTATGCTCTTATAGCTAGATAAACATCCATAAGAGTGCTAATGGCTATTACATCAATACATCATATAGATGTGCATCAAAATGGATGTGAAAACCGCTCTTCTTAATAGTGATCTTGGTAAGGTAGATACTATCTTGGATATCCAAGTTAAGAAACCTAATGAGGGTTAGGCATTGTGTCAATCACATTATATTCAGAAAGTGCTTCTAAAATTCAATCATTTGAAAAATTAGAGAAGCGAATACCCCATATGACTCTAGTATTAAGTTATTAAAAAATTCTACCAAAGTAGTTGCACAAACTTGAGTATGCAAGTGTGATTTGAAGTTTGATGTATGCAAGGCATTATACAAGGCCAGATATAGCATTTGCTATATGCAAAATGTCTCTATACATGAATAATCCTAGTTAGAACATTGGAAAGCAATTGAGAGAATACTTGATTATCTCAAAAGAGCCATTAATTTGGGTGGGTATGTTTTACAATAACTTGTATAACTCACTTAACAATGGAGTTTGAGTTTATAGTACTGGCTTAGCTAGGCAAAAAAGCAAAATGGCTAAGAAACTTATTGTTTGATATAAAGTTATGGCTACAACCAATGACATCAATTTCTTTGTATTGCGATTGTGAGCTACTTTGTCTAAAGCTTATAACAAGGTATATAATAGAAAGTCTAGACATAGTAGTATGAGACATGAATATGTAAAACAACTAATAATAGATGGTGTTATTAATATTGGTTATGTTAGGATGAATAAGAACCTAGTCGATTTGTTGACAATAGGTTTAGCGAGGAACCTAGTCAAGGTTACATCTAATATAATGGGATTGAAACTTTTCTTTAAAAAGAATCACTAGTGATGATAACCCAACTATGTAATTGTTTTACCACTATTCCAAAGCTTAATGGGTAAGAACAAGTTATGGATAAGTGATTGGTGTAGCACTAAAATTTAAATTTATCCATTTTAGAATGTTCAATGCAAAGAGTTACGAGTTGAGGATGAGTATTGTGGCGACCCCCCACGTACGTTACCATACCAACCAGTCGAACTCTGACGCCGACCGCGATGGCTGGCAACCTCGTGGGTCGTCATCCTCTTACTTAACATACTTAACTTTTCATTTTTAACGTTCTCATCTTATAGCGGAAGCAATTTCTATAGCAAATTTTTTTTTTTTCATTTAACTTACATACTATGCCTATAACCCTATCATACTCTTATAACACATATTTCATAAATTTCTTTCTTTCATCTTCCTCTTTGAAAGCTCAGCGAAAGACTCATGGTAGTACCATACCCTCGCCCAGTCTCTTGGCACGTGCAGATCCGTCCATTGTCCATCATATTACTTTAAATAAACGCGTTGCTTACCTGCAACATATAAACAACTAATGAGCTAGATGCTCAGTAAGTTCAAACATACATTCATTAATTTATAAATACTAGTAATATATATTATTACTAGAATATATGTCATCACGTATATACACACCATATACATCATTTATACATATCCCCAAAACATAACATAAAATATGAGCTTCATCATGCTCGTTTATCTCTTCGTTCATCGTTCTTATCATTCTATCGATCATCTCTTATCATTCTAATCCAATCTTTTCATTTCTTTGCTTTTCATTCCTATCATTTCTTAACTTTCTGTTCTAAACCTTTATAACTTTTCTATCGCTTCATCATCATCTCCTAACATTTCATATCTTAAAAACTAGTAACATATACACTAGCACAACATCACGTAAAACGTGTCATTCCATACATATAACATCAAACACATCACATCACATATATAATTCTATCATGTTCTTTAAACTTCGTTTTATTATTTTTCATTGATTTCATTGTGTTGTTCTTTCATATCGTTCGTTTCTTTTCTTTTCTTTTCGTATCATTTCTTTTCTTTTCTTTCACTCTCCTTTCCTTTCTTTTCTTTTCACACTCTTTTCTTTTCTTTTCACTTTCTTTTCATTTTCTTATCTTTCACTGGTGGGCCCCGTTGTCGAACGTACCTAGTGCGCGCTGACAGTGGGAGGAGGGGGAGCTACCCACCAACCTACCTCACAGTCAATCTTTATCTTTTAGCCATTAACCTCACACCTTCAGGAGGTAGCGTTCCACTATAAGCCATTAACCTCGCCTACGGGAGGTAGCATTTAATTTTAGTGGAATTCATAACATAAAACCTCACCTACGGGAGGCCGGTACGCCAACAACTTAAGTTTTCAGTCTTATTATCTTGTAGGCTTTTATTTTTTTTTATATTGATTTTTCGTTGTACATCTTTTTCATGACATTCATCATCTTTCATTTCTCATTTTTCATAAAACATTTCATGAAACATTTATTCTTTCGTTATTTTTCTTTTCTTAATTCTTTACTTTATCACATCACATCACATCATAACAACAAAAACATGTTTTGTTACGTGTAGACAATTATTCTCTGTTCATCTTATCATTTGCATCCTCCTATCTACCGTATCTTATCATCATCCTTCTATAGATCATAGCCTATCGTTCTATTCAATCAGTCACATCTTATCGTTATGTTCTAATCCTTTCATCATACCTTTTATCATAACCTATCATTGTTTTTCTTTCTTGTCTAACTCTTTGCTTTTATATCATTTTTCATAAAACATTCATCATACCTTTTATCATAACCTATCATTGTTTTTCTTTCTTGTCTAACTCTTTGCTTTTATATCATTTTTCATAAAACATTCATCATACCTTTTATCATAACCTATCATTATATATTTTTTTCTTGTCTAACTCTTTGCTCTTATATCATTTTTCATAAAACACCTATACTTTCGTTATCATAAAACATACCATTTTCTTAATTCCTTTCATCACCGATCATCATTGCTCTATCAATCATAACCTAACTTCTATAAAACTTTTCATAAAACACCTATTCTTTCGATCTCATAAAACATCCCTTTCTTAATTCCTTTCATATCTCATTTCTTTCTTATGCACTCTATCATAATATTATCATTCTTACTCTTTCCATTCCTCTATTCCTCTATATCACATCGTTACTCTCATAAAACTTTTATAATACCTTTCCTTCATAATTCAATATATACATATATTTATATATATATATTTTTATAAATTATTTATTAAAACATATATATATTTTTTTAACATCGTCATAGCATTGCTATAGTATTTACTATAGCATCATCATAAATCACATCATGACATATACATACAAAACATATAATACTATAAGCTTGTTCATAGTTGCAGACGGGTAAATGTCTGAACTTACTCATAGCATGCTTATCCTTTTCTTGGAATCCATAAACGTCCTTTGTCGCTTCTGAATCGGGTTCCTACAGACAAATTTTGTCCGTTAATCACATTTTCATCTATAGCTTTTATTTTATAAAAAAGCTTGATTCTGATCTTATAACCCTTAATTATAGCCTTAGGACAGCTTTTTAAACCTTAATGGCCATTTCGAATTTTTTCTCCAACTTTTGAAAAATTACGATTTTACCCCTAACTTTTGACAAAATTACAATTTTTGCCCTTGACGTAATTTTTCATAACTTAAACCTCAATTTTGACTTTTACAAACTTCATTCACCTATTCCGAGATCATTGGGGCTCTTTTCCCATAATTTGAGAATCTTTGGGCAAAATGACCATTTTGCCCCTGATGGGTCGTTTAACCATAACATTTTCATTTTCATGCTTAGACTGGATTTTCTAAACCCAAAATCATTTAATTAACTTTCTAAATCTTATCGGACTTTTTCCGGATCAATTCTTATCATTTTACCAATTTTCACATTCCCGGCCCTCGGGAAGTACTATTCGAACCTAAAAATTGATTTCATGTTTTTCTTGCGTTCTAGGGTTTCGAAAGGTCGGTTTACTAATCGTACCTTACCCATTCCTTTTTCCTTACCCCAATTCCTCGAGGGGGCTCGGGTTACCTTCCCGATCATATTTTTACCCCTCGTTTCCCATATTACCCTTGGTGCCATTTTTAGAAATTTCGGCAGAGTTTCCCCTTAATTTTTAAGGTTCCAGCGTTTAGGAAACGCCTGAAAACCATCTATCCTAATCTAATTCTATCACGTACTATACCAGAGGCCTAGATTTTACGTAAAACTCATACTGTTTACGTAAAATCGTTACATTATCACATATTTTTCTTTTTCTCCATTACAGCAATTTTCTTCTTTTTATATACATTCTTTTTCCATAATTTTCATACTAAAAATCATAAAATCATATAATAATCCCAAATAATTTAATTGCGGAACGTAAAGGGGTCGGGATTTATACCGAATTGCAGTCCGGTCTCGACGGCATAAACCCTAATTCCTCGTTCTTCATCTTTGAGGTCCCGTCTTGCAAATCTGACTCCGCGGATGCGTCCGGAACGTCGAAAATAGGCTAACGGGCCAAACTTGCATTTTCGGTCAACGGTCGCCATTGACCGGCGTTGACCGGCGGCGACGGCGGCGACGGTGGCAAGTGGGTAGTCCATCTTGAAGATCTCGACGAGAGGAATCCATTGGTGGCTTCAATTTCACCATTCGACACCTCTATCGCCGGAAATCAACCCCGAAAGTCACGGCCACGGCGGCGACGGTGGAACTCCGCCGTGCCGGACTTTTTCCCCGAAATTGATTGAGGGCTTTTGCTCCCCTCTTCACGGCGACCATTTCTGCACCGGTGGTGCAGCTCAACATCGCCGGAAACGGCGAGTTTCACGGCGGCTTCACGGCGGCGACGTCGCGACTTTGGGCGGCGCGATTCTACCGGTGTTGAGGCGATCCACCACATGGGTTTTGTAGTACTCTTCACCACGAGTCTTTTGGGACCGGTTTCAGCTTGATCGGACGTCGGACGGCGGAGATACGGCGTCGCGAATTTTCCGGTGGCCGGCGGCTTCGGGCTGCGCGTGCGGGCTCCTCCGGCGTCGGTTCCGTCGACTCGGCCCACCGTTGAACTCAGCTCGGCGAGAGCTTTCCAACGGTGCCGGCGGTGTCGAAAACGGACACCGTTTCCGATGGTCGGTTACTGTACATATTCGGCTAGAGAGAGAAAGAGAAGGAGGAGAGAGAGTGTGTGTAGATAAATGAGAAAATTCCACTTTTTCCCGCTCTTTATATACTTTTTCGCCCAAAATTTCAATATGGGCTATCCTGATTAATTTGGGCGTCCTGAATCCAAATATATCAGTTTTATTTTCGTCTGAGGTCATTTTGACCAATTTCCGATACTGTGAATTTTCGGTCAAAATTTACCTCTGTGCTCAATTGTCAAATTTGAGCTTGCTGATAGGCTATCCTTACTAATTTGGGAGTGCTGAACCCAAATTTATCAGTTTTATGTCAAGATAATATCATCTTGACCTACTTCTTGATACTGTGAGTGGCACACACGTGCACACATATAATATCACTATTACTCATTTTTCATCCTTTAATATTGTTAGAACATTTTATTTTAGTTCTAAACAATATTAAACCACTTAATTTCACATTTTAACGCTTAAATTCATTGTGTAATTATTTTCCGAAAAAAGTGAATTTTCCCGGTTGTTACAAGTATAGACTCTTAATAAAATTCAAGTCTTAAGTAGGTAAAATAAGTGATGAACTTCACCTAAAGTGAGCATAAGAAATGGTTCCGTTTCCAACAAGAGCTTGGTTTACTCTTGTAAATGCTCATGAAGCCAAGATAGAGTACACGGCCATAATAGTGTTAACATGAAAGGAACATATCTTGAAACTGGAGATAGCTCATATGTGATATATTTCCAGTATAAAAGACATGGTTTAATGCTTAACACACCTTTGTCTTGTGAGAACTTTGAAGTATAGTCAGTAATTAAAGGTTTAAATTGAAAGATACCTTCTTGTAGGGGTGAACAAAAAACCCGATCACCCAACAAACCCACTCAATCCGATCTTAATTGGGTGGGTTGATTTTCTATATTTAGTTGATTTGGTGGGTAAAAAATTTTTTTAACCCATCCAATAAAGATTGGGTGGGTTGAAAAAATTTCAAAAACCCACCAAATCCACCCAATATTCATTCACTTACTATTTTTTCTTTTTTGCTAAATGATGTTCACCCCTAAGTGTTGTTTAGATTATTTGAATATATAAAATGCATTATTTGTTATTCAATATGGATGTAATTTTTGATAATTTTGTAAAAAATACTACTAATTACTTTAGTATTCTTGTATCTTTTGATGATTTTTATAACTTATATTTATTTTACATTTGACTATTAATGAGATTATATTAGAAATTTTTTTATTTGTTCAAAATTTATGATAGAATTTATTTTAAAAACTATGTCATGAGTTTAATTTCTATTTTTCCTATTAAATTTTTATTTGTTGTTGGATGTTTAGTATCATTTATTATTTTTATTAATAAAATATATAACCCACCCAACCCAAACCAATCTGATATTAATTGGGTGGGTTGATTTTTTATATTGAGTTGATTGAGTGGGTAAAAAAAATTGTCAACCCACCCAATATTTATTAGGTGGGTTGAAAATTCACAAAAACCTACCAAACTCACCCGATGTTCACCCCTACCTTCTTGTATGTGTGAGTATATCTAATAGATTTGAAGAAATATTACAATCCACTGGGGGATTGTTGAAGAGATTGTAATATCTCTTGGGTAGTGGCAAACCAAAATTACATTTGGCTAGTGAGAAAATCAAAAGTCCCACAATGAAAAAATACAAGTAAAAGAAATAATATAAATAGAAATAAGTGATTGATAAGTATTACGTGTATATGATAAGTTTATGCTACTACTAAACACCACCACACATGCGCATGTGTAAGGGTGATTGGGCATTTATTGCGCACTTTGCATGCACGCATCATCGCAAGGAGTTCTATTTTCTATTTGCTATGTTTTTTAGATTAAATTTAGATTATTACTTTGATTGAACATGATCTAACAGTTAGATTTAAACGGTTTTAGTTTAATCTGAACCGTTTATCAATTAATAATAATTCAATTCAGATTAATTTATCTGCTGATTAATAGTAATATCTGTTAAGAATAGATACGTTTTTGTGTAAAAAGACACTTATTCGCTAAAGATTGTAACTATCGTAATTATTCATAACAAACATGTGTTTTGGTTATAAATAAATCTTCAACCCTAACGTTATTTTTTTTTTTCTAGAATTTAATAAAATTACTATTTATTAAATTCATAAGTTTATTATATCTTTGAGTTAATTTGCCTAAAATATCCATTAGCAAACTATTTATGGAAAGGACAAATAAAACCTTAAAAGATAATATTCTTTTACGCCCACTCTATTCATCTCACCATTCCTTTAAACACCGTGTATATTCTCTTTTCTCACACTTTTCTTTCTTTTTTTTTTTTTTTTTTTTTTTTGGTGTTTAAAACAGCATTCGTTCAATGCCAAATCAAGGCTGATAAGTTTACAACCCTACTGACTACTTAAGTAGAGTCGTTTTTTCTATTTATTATTGCCCGCGGTCTCATTCAGACATAACCGTGGAAAAAGAAAAGGCCAATAAACACAAATTAACCGCAAAGCGACGGCAAAGTTCAAATATAACTTGTATATCCTGGAATTGTTTGTCTTCATATCCGTTGGACGATCTTATCAGGAAAGAACTAGAATAAAATTTGTGGCTAACAGCAAAAATTCTCTCAAAATGAATCACATTCCAATTGCATTCTCATGATTCTATTATAAACTTCACAAAAGTAAGCAGAAACGTTCATGTTAATTCAAAAGATGAATAACATTAAAGTCGGGAAATGAAAAGGGAGACACATTCCAAATCCGAGCAGCGAGGCTAGAGTTTCTCCTTCAGGAAAGTACATATAAAATTCAATACAAGCACAACAAAGTAAATCAACACTGTAGCAAGAGAAAAAAAGAGAGTACGAGGTTTTTTAAATATAAAAATTGTCGATATAGTCACCATGGAAACATGTAAATGACAAAATAACTTATTTTTCAAATGAACTTCACAAGGGACTTCAGAAGACTACTCTCGCAGTTGCTTTGCCAGGTCTTTATTCAGAAGGACTCAAAAGTACAGATCTGTCACACTCGAGAATTCCACTATTTGTCTTCTAGATGGAGAGCTTGATAATCTTGATTCACATCGTCGTCGACGATTCTGAAAGTTTGCTGCCCCAGTTAGAAAATGAAAACATCATGAAAGGATATTTCAATCCAATATAGACAAGTTCTTAGAATATGGAGATCAAGAAAAATTCAGAATGGGAAAAACTGACGCAATCAATGCTTTTTCTACAAAAGCAACCATTTACCATGCAAAACCAGAGATTGAGTTCAATTCGATTTAAAGCATGACTTCAATTCGTGCTCTCAGGTTGGACTTTTTCTTGCACATTGAAAGTGCAACAAAGTGAGCCAGAGCTCTTTGGGCAAATATGTAAAAAATACTCGAACTTTGAGCCAATATATCTTGAAATATAAACGGAATGACGAGCAAATTAAGGCTCCAACAGTATAGCCGTATTTGCAAGATTTGAAGTTCGGTGGCCTTGGCGACTTTCTTGAACTTTGTTAGAAGTACTGTAAAGTTCTCATGTGTTTAACTTGCTGCCAAAAATCTGTCTCAAAGTCTCATGCAAGAGACTACGGTAAAGTAGCAAAACAGGGAAAGGTTGGCAACAAAATGAATGACGAATGAGATCTGGCTTATTAAATTACAAAACTTATTGCTTTCGTTTAATCAAGATTATGGCGCACTCAATTGACTTTTCTATGTTTTTTTCTTATTTCTGCAATGACCAATTCGGGAAATATGAAGTTCAAGGAAAAGAGAATACATGAAGTGAAATGCAGAATCAAAATCGAGTCGATGCGAGGAAACTCAAAGTCAGAGTCGAGCACTTTCAATTAACAAGAAAACTAAAGTTGGAAGCTCGGAAGAACTTATGAAACAAATGACAACAACAAAATACATCATTAAAATAAATACTTACCTCAAGAATTATCTTTCTCCTTTGTCAATTAATAGACATTAAGAAATTCACGGGATTGCACATGTTGAACTTTCTCTAAGTCCTCTCCTCTCACCCTCCAACAGAAAGCCATTGGCATCCCTTTGATCACCATCTTCTTGAGAGTCGAAACATGCCTCAATCCATCCGGGACTCTGCTCAATCTAACACAATCTTCAATATGCAAATAGCTGAGAGAGGGGAAGGCCCCTTCCATCACTCTCCAGAGGTTTAAATTCTTCAATTCGACAAGCAAAAGAGATTCTAGCCGACAAAAACCTCCTTTGGAGCTGACCATTTCAGTTCCACTGAAGGCATCAGTACCAAGCACAAGGATCTTCAAATCTTGTAGTCGTTTTAGCATTAACATCGGATCATGATCAAGACGAGTGTGGCGCAAGGTTAACTTGCGGAGGCCTGAGATAACGTGCTCTTCTGGTAACATGGATATGGGCAACTCCAGGTGCAGCTTAAGAATGTTAGGACAGATTGAGATTAGTGGTTTAATATCTACAGGCTGAAGATTCTCCAGTGTAGACGCCACGATGGCAAGAGATTCAAGCTGCTCGAACAGAGAGTCTTGAGGCATATTCAGTTCTTGATTTGTATCCATGCGAATTTTCAATTTTCGAAGCCTGGTTAGTTGCACCAAATCTTTCAAATCGCAGCAGCTTGTTGAGACATTCACTAATGTCTGTAAACTCTGAAGGTTATTCAACCGTAATAATGACTGATCCTCAACTTTATATACGTCTGGCAAATATAAATGTCTAAGTTGTTCCAAATTCCCAATCACATTTGGTAACTCTACCGATGACATTATCTGCAGATCTAAGATCAACAAAGACCTTAACTTGCCTACAGATGGTGGCAATTTTGTGACGTAGCTTTTCCTCATACTAAACAACCTTAAGTAGACAAGGTTTCCTATTTCTTCGGGCAACTTCACAAATTTAGCGGGAGTACGATTGTTAAACTTCAAAACTCTGAGCAAAGCAAAGCGGTTGAACAAACACTTCAAAGTTACTGCATCATAGAACGGATACCTTATTGGATTGAAGCATACAAAGGACCTGAGACAGTGATTATTCTTTTTTATTATAGGACGAAGTTCATCAGCAACATTATTGTTCAAATTGATGACAAGTCTGCGGACCTTTTGGGTTAGCACATGATGATTATCACGAGTCAACACAACATCTCTTATCCTGTGCCTGTTTCGCAAGTCGACAATTTCTAGAAAGTTCTCTTTTTGAGCTTGTAACAAGCAAAAATCTCCAACGAGACCATGGACACGACATGTCTTGATTTTTCCGGTAAAGTTCCACTCTTCTATTTGAACCATGTACCTTCCAACCAACTCATGAAAATAGTCGTATGCCTCATCTTCTAACCTCTCATCTCTTGTCAACACAAGGCCCTCTGCTATCCACATTTGGCACAAATCTTTGACATGGATGTTCTCCGAACTCTCCGGAAAATGTGCTAAGAACAAGAAGCATGGCTTAAGCCTACATGGCAACTCGTGGTAACTTAAACTCAATACCCATGAGACACTCGAGTACTTTGGGTCTTCGTGTCCAACACCTTCATTTATGTATTTTTTAGCATCCCTATGCACCATCTCCCACCCAGAAATTGTGGATCTCTGAGATAAAATCCCACCAAGTAGTACGATCGCAAAGGGCAAACCAGCACAATGTTTAACCATCTCTTGCCCCAATTTTTCCATCTTACTTCTATCTACTACAAAAACAAAACAACACAGCAAGAAATGAGGGCTTTTCTCTACTGATATTAGTCATCATATATTTACAAATAAGCATACGACAAAAATACCCATATGAAGTGGTGATCATAAACATTGAAAAGCATAATTCTGCTTCAACTATTAAAGGAATCTAAAATAGCATAAAATTTCTCTAGTCTTATGCAAATAGCCAGATTCTTGAGTTTTATACTCAAACAGAAATAAACAAAAGAGAAAAATAAAATAAAGAAAAAACTACGGGGATGATAAGCCCAGCTGCTAGTTTCCACAAAAGAAGTTGTTGATGTAAATGATATTTCTTTTCTGCTCGCTCATGACTTCAAGATAAATAAAGATACAAATGAAACTGTTGATGTAATTATTAGTTCAAGAGACAATGAAATAACTCCCAAAATTGAAAAGATATGAATGAATTTTTATTTTATTTTTCTCTGAAGTGAAAACTCAGAAAATGGTGGAATATTACCTGTTGCATCCAGCCTCCCAAAATTTGCTTTATTCATGAACAACTCCCAACTTTTATCATCACCAAGATATCCAAGTTCATGGATGAAAACATTCGTATCTGTGCCCAGAGCTACTCGTTTATTACGGGTGGTGATCAAAATCTTGCTATTCATTTCATTTTCTACGGGAAATGCTGCCCTTAGATTGCCCCAAGTCTCAGAAGTCCAAATATCATCAAGAACTACCAAACATTTCTTCCCTTTCAGCATGTTGTAGAGCTTGCGTGCTACTTCACCATCTTTCATTCTAGCCAAGTCTTCTCGTTGTCGTTCAGTGGAAGGATCATTAAGATCAATCAAGAGAGTCTCCCACACGTCTCTCTTTGCTTGACATTGTCGAGATATATACGTCCAACCAAAACAATGAAAGTGCCTCCGAACTTCACTATGGTTGTAAACTTCTCTTGCCAGAGTGGTCTTTCCTAGACCACCCATTCCAGAAATAGCAACGACTCGGCCACGACTCTCTGTGCTGATCAAATAAGCAACCAATTTGTCGATATTTTCCTCAAAACCAACAACTCCGCTATCTCTATTGTGACCAAAAGTTTCCCTTTGTTCCCGCTCTCGCAAGGATAGTCCTCTTTCATACTCCTTCAAAGTCTCCAACTTCTGTAATTCGAAAACGTCTGACCACAACTTTGAAAGTCTGTCAAGAACTTCCTCGATCTCAGATCGAACTCTGTGAATCAATTTCGCGTTTACTCTACGCCCAATTGAGCCCGACGATAGATAAGTGGCAACAACATCCTCCAAATCATGAACAGCTTCTCTCATCTTCAAAACAAAGTAGGATAACATCTCGTGTCCTGCTGGCAATTGTGTCTCTGCATTTCTTATGAAAATGTACATGTCTTGTAGCTTTTCCCTTGCACGATCAACTTGGTCTTTAACTCCATACATGTACACTGCTTCATCCACGATCAAGGATAAAACATTTTTGAAGGAAGCAACAATTTCAGCCATTGGTTTGATCTCTTCGGTATTGAGGGGTAGGAACCGACAGTTTCTAGTTTTAGTAAGCTGTGTGCAAAGAGAAAATGGTATTATTCATATATCTGTTTAAGGTATCTTTGTAACAACCCAACTTCTCCAGCCGTTGGATAACATGAATAAAACTTAACATATCTTAAACTTGGACCTTTAATTAAGTTCCTAAATTTTGGGGATTTTTTTTTAAGCACAGTACTTAATTTTTTTTTTTTTTTTTCAAACCCTTGTACAAAGGGTTAAATCTTTCAAATCTCAAGCCAACAATAATAAGATGCAGAACTTGATTTAAGTGGAGTGTTCAAATCAAGTGAGCGTATCATACATGGTCAAATATATACGTCATGTGTATAAGACTTATTAAGTACTAGGAGGTTGAATGTAATTAGCGTACTACTTAATCATAAGCTCACACGCAGGTTTCAAATTCATAGAATACTTAATTATGATCAAATTAAACTCCTAGTAAATTTATAACCATCAAATTAAACGACTAATAAAATTAATAACTTCCAGGGTTTTAATTTGTGGAACAATTAGCGTAATAATATCCCAAATTTGCCTCCAACGCCACATCCCTGCTTCCACCATCCATAACATACAGAAGTAAAGGCTTCTACAACATGAGTAAACATGAGTGAGCTAATGCTCAGCAAGTACAATATAAATCTCACAATGCAAGGATACATGCCATGATATATTATGGTAGTATAGTGACATTTCCATCTTATGGACCTCTTACTTATGTATACGTACCAAGGTGTGCAAGCAGTTGGGTGGTTGAGGGAGCCACCCCAATCGAACTCACCCGCGGCCCAAACCTTCCTCTTAGGTTGGGACGGCTGCACAACACTTAATTTTCACTTATCTTGCATTAGCCTCCTACTTAACTTATTCAAGGTGAGCATTCAATTATGGTCATGACTCAGTAAAACAGATATAAGAAATCTCATGATTGGAGGCATTACTACTTGAGAATTAAAACATAGTGTACGCAATTCATGCCCATTTATTGTCACAACAAGGACACATCAACAAACAAAGCTCATGATGTAGGTGAGGATTGAACTTACTGAAATTACAAGCTTAACAATTTCACGTAGAGTTCCTCGTATCAACAATATCTTCGTTAAGATGCCCTACTTAAAAAGGCAGTCATCAATTAGAAACGAGTCTTGGCTAAAATTGTCATGAAATGACGTTTTATTAACTTGGACTCTCTTTTAATTCTCCTAGAATTTTCTTAATCTTTCTCTTGAATTAATAATTAGTTTCTCAATTAATTATCAAGCTCTTACTGGGTAATTAAGTCCTTGGTGATCATTGAACCATTGATTATATAACAATGATCTCTGTTTGTATTATTAATTATTTGATCTTAAACTGTCATCTTAATTTCATCAGCCAACTTGACTAGTTTCTCATGCTGACCATCTTGGTCACCATGGCCTCCCTTTTATCTTTTAGCGTATTCGAATCTTAAGGTCTATTTATAATATCCAAGGACTTATTCCTTATTTGATGAGTGTTTTCCACCTAAGCCGTATTTCAATCTTGGGTTAGAGATATAGCCTACCAGCCACTCCTTTAATTACTTAATTAACCCATGGATGGTCATAGACTATACGTGGACTGTCTCGGAGACTTGGTGACAGTTTTACCTCTTTCAGATAAAGTGATGTAGGAAAAATGTAATAAAAAAGCAAGGCTATTTTGTATTTGTTCCTCATTTCTGTTAGTGTCGTTTGTAGTTTAATTTCCTCCAAGTATAACATCTTGGATCGTCGTAGGTGCTTTGTTGTTGGGCTTATTTTCCTGGTTGTCGTTTTTACTTTTATGAGTGTGTACGTTAGATGTTGTTTTGAGTCATCATCCCAGGGCATTAAACACTTCCTAGTGATGTTGTTTGGCAGACTTTGGAATTGTTTTTTCAGAATATTTTAGAGAGCTCTCTCTATTTGTTCCTCCCTTTTGGGTGATGTTTAGGTGGATTTGGAGCCTTAGCTCCGTCCTCCGCCCGGGTTAGGCCGGTAAAATCTATCTTTTATAGACTTCCTATGTCAAGTGGTATCAGAGACCTCGTTCTTTTCTAGTGGGTTTCCGATGGAACGAATCGGTGGTAGTCGCCACTCCAACGATGATGTTCGTGGTGTGAGGGCCTTCTGCGCAATTCAAGAGCTCCAACGGTATCGAAGGGGAGATTTCGCATGCCATCGACTGGAGGGTGCTGGAGATCAAGTATACGGCGTTGTAAATCTCGATCCTGAGCGATGCAGCAGCCGATTGCACGATAGGTGGGGCTGGACCCAAGCACCAGTGGCAGCTCATGGTGGTCGGAGCGTTCCTTCGACGCTGCCGTTCCACAAACCTAGTGCGAGAGATCAACTATTCAACTACCAAAATGACCTACGAGATGTTCAAATGGGAGTTCAAGATCAGTAGTCTTAGGCGATTTGAGCGACCAGCGTACTCGGAGATTGGTTCTGAAAAAGGATTTTGACGAGATCCGCAACGGATCTTCACCGACTTCAACGCCAACACCAGAATTGCAAATTGGGCTCTGGGACAGTCATGGTATCTTAAGGCTATATTTTCACCGAAATGAAAATAGTGTTAGCAATTACTATCATCGGAATGATATTGCCCAATTTGATGGCTATTTTGATTTGGAAGATTTTCTAGAGTGGATTAGAGAAGTAGATGATTTTTTTGAATTTTCACTAATCGAACCTACTAGAGAAGCAAAATTAGTGCCCAAGAAATTTAAAAGTCAAGCTGCCTATTGGTGGGAAAGACTACAATATCAAGGAAAGGAGAAAATTAGGACTTGATAAAAAATGAAGAGGGAGTTAAAGAAAAAGTTCTTACCCGTCTGGTTTGATGATGAAAAATACTCTAGTTATGTTCAAGATCCTAAGTCAAGACTTCTTGTGTTTCAGTTCAAGGAAAATTCCCAAAGTCATCATCTAGGAGTTTTGCATGAGCAGAGTAGCAAAGGGTGGGAATCTAAAGAGACATCTTGCCAGCAATCCTTGCACCATAAAATTCAGGAAAAGGCGGTAGTAGATGTTGGTAATTCGAATCAATTTGTTTGCGTCAAGAATACTGAAGAGGCCTCCGTGCTTGAAGTTGGTATAAAAGTTCATGAAGCATCAAAGTTACAAACTGTGATGGAAACTACAATTCTTGAAGCTATTGGTGAAATTTGCAATAAGAAAGATGGTGTGATAGAAGAAGCTTTCCAAGTTCAAAAGGAAGCAAAACAAGAACCAGGTACTCTAACTGCTAAAAACGTTTTTGATACTCCCCTTGTGTGTAATGACTACTGCACTCATCAGATTTCTAGTGTCTTCATTGAAACTACTACATCTCAATATCCTTTGAAGCCTGCACCTTACAACATTGGGCTTGCATTCACTCTTTTGAATATTGTTGACTTTGAAGGGATTGTTCATAAGCCTCAATCTGTCTGTGATAATTTCACTGGGCACTTACGAGGACAGATTTTTGAAGTTTGAAAGAAACGTGTCTACAGGCAAGGAGAGAAGGCTTTATAAGGTTCCTATAGAGTTCATGGTACCGTGTGATATTATTTTGCTGCAGATGTGGGAATTTGATGAGGTTAAAACAGAGTTTTCAGTTGGAGTTTATTTAAAAAAAACAACAGAGAGATAGAGACAAGATTTGCCGCTGAGCTTCATGTTCTATGCAATCGTTCTCTATTTCTACTCAACTTTCAGTTTTCCATCTCCATGATCCTTGCTTTCTTTATCTCTCGGAGTTCATGAGCAGCTTGTGGTTTTGTTGGACAATTCTCTTCTCCAAAGCCAAATCTAATGTAACAAGCTTGTGTCTTGGAGCAGTGAAGTTAAAGTTCTTGGACAGTTGAATTCAGCTTTAATGTTTTGGTTCTTCCATTAGATGGTGCTTTCATGGCTCATTTTTTAAACCGAACTTGAGGGCAAGTTCTTTTTTGAAGAAGGGGAGAACTGATGTAGGAGAAATGTAATCAAGAAGCAAGGCTATTTTGTATTTGTTGCTCATTTCTATTAGTGTCGTTTGTAATTTAATTTTCTCCAAGCATACCATCTTGGATTGTCGTAAGTGCTTTGTTATTAGGCTTATTTTCCTGGTTGTCGTTTTTACTTTTATGGGTGTGTATGTTATATGTTGTTTTGAGTCATTATCCCAGGACATAAAACCCTTCATTGTAATGTCGTTTGGCAGACTTTGGAATTGTTTTATCAGAATAGAAGTTCAGAGGGCTCTCTCTATCTTTGTTCCGCCCTTTTGCGTGATGTTTAGGTGGATTTGGTCCTTAGCTCCGTCCTCCGTCTGGGTTAGGCTAGTAAAATCTATCTTTTATAGACTTTCCACGCCATAAAGTTTTATGTATTAGATTTGTTAATGATTTCTAAACTTAATGTGTGTCTCGGAGTTTATTTTTTAAAATTGAAAAATTTTTCATTTCAAAAAAATAGATTTTCTTAAATTTTTGTATTTGAACATATAAAATTTTTCATTTTTTGAGGTAAAAAAATTATTATCTCTAAAAAAAAAATTTTTTTACGCATTCAAACAACTTTTCACTCTTATCAAAAAATCGAAATAATTTTTATTTTTTATATTTAAAATTTTTTTATTTTTTAAAAATAAACTTTCTATCCAAAACACGAGAACATTCTTAAACTCATTGACGTAGTACTTATACAGCCTTTAAATTTATTTATTTTTTATCTTTGAAGGTCAAATTACAGTTTTACCCCTACTGTACTTAAAATTTCCCAACGTTCACTGTGTGACTTGAAAGTCTCGTTTATGACCTCTATAACTCAATTACAGCCTATAGAAAGTCTCAGAATGATCTCAGAAATAATATTTACAATTTAACACCATTAGTTAAAATTTTTTATGTTTTAGACTCCGTTTTGACTCTGTAGGTGGACTCATTAGTCCAAGTCTTAAGCCAACTCTTTTATATTGCTTTATGTCTTATATACTATTTTAACATGTTCAAACATTCAAGTTGCTAGCAGGTTGTTCTATATTTAAATTTTGGTCTCTAATTTTGACAATATTTGCATTCTAGTTTTAACAGGTGTCCTGTGAGTTTACTAACCCAACCCTTTGGGTTTTTCTTTCAACTTTTTTTTTTCCCACCCCTAATATCTGTTGAAGAGTTTTCTACTATCAAAAAAATCTGTCTTACCAGATTTACGAAAAAAAAAAAAAAGAGGCTTTTTCCCATTAAATTATTCTGTTTTCTTTCATGCTATCATGATCCTCAAAGATTATGCCATTTAGAGTCCAAAAATCAATTTCTACCACAACATGTCACAACATTTTCCACAATACAAATCATGTAAAATGATGTAGAAGTGTAAACTTCAAGTCATCATAAATCACTTCACAGATACTCATTTCCAACACTTTAAGATTCTAATTTATAGTAAAGATCCTAAAGTTTCAGGCCATAAAACTTCATTTCATACCAAGTCATAGCAGCTTTTTTTTTTTTTTTTCCTCCTCCTGTCAGATTACTTAAAAGTTCACATAATTAAAAAATTTAAACTTTTCTTAAAACTCTAGCATGTCTTAAGCATTCTTCACCAAATTACCAATAGTATCATCTTCAAGACAAGCGTTGGAACACTAAAATTCACAGTTATTTTCAAACCATGTCAAGCTCATATCTTGTTCAATATAGCTTTCCCTATTCTAAAAGGGAGATCTTTACCTGTTTTGCACAAAATTTAGTCTATACTCTCTTGGACTCCTTGAACTTCTTCTATTCCTCTCGATAGTGGATCTCATACTAGGAAACAAGAACGGTTTTAATGGTTTAAAGAGATGGAAACCCTAACCACGGTACTTTAAAGAAGTCTACTAAAACTCAAATTTTCTTACCTTCCAAGCTCTTGAGCACTAAGTACTCCAAGCTTTTGAGCTTCTTGATGATATGAAGAGTTGGGTGAGAGAAAAATTGAGAGAAGGAAGGCATTTGGTGTTGAGCCATGTTGACGGAGCAAGGGAAAGAAATGGGTTTTCCTTGGATTTTTTTATTTTTTTGGTGGAGAAGGATCGGAGGTTAGATGGAGGAATGGCAAGAAAGGAAGTCCAACGTCTCCACATTTCTTTATTTATAGAACCATCTAGAGTATGGCAACTTGACGAAATTTTGCAACCTAAACCCCTCCTCATTTTCGACCATCGGTGGAGAAAAATTTTAATAAAAAAAATTGCTTCCTTGAACTTCTTTGGTCGATCATGTGCCATGAAATATATTGAACCGCTTTTGAGCCTTTGACCAGCGCCCTTCTCTTTCTTTCGACTTATAAAGCCATGCCATTTTTACATATAAATTTCACTAAGGTTCCCATTACCTTATTTTTGCAATCAATAAACCATCTTCCGTATTAGGATTTTTTTTTTTTATAAATTATATCATTTTTCACTTTATATTTTAAATTTTTAATAACGTTCGTTGAATCTTTTAATTTATATGAAATTATTTGAAATACTTATCCTATCTTAATCTGTTTATATATATATTTTTTACTGAAATGCTGATGTAACAAATTTAAAAAATATTAATAAAGGATATTTTTGGCAACAACACCTATCTAACTATATAAAAAGTGTCAAAAAAGAGTTATCGTTTGCCAACTTTCAACAAAACGTGCATTTTCGTTGAAACGGGCATTTTGATTTTATTTTTATTATTATTATTATTTTCCTCATCGGCTCTCTCTCTCTCTCTCTCACGCCTTGTCTGTTTGTGTATGAAAATGGTCAGTAAGTGCTTGAACCGTGGGAAGGGCACTTTGAATTTAGCGTGAGGCTAAAAACTTTTATATATATATATATATATTTGAAAGGAAGGTTTATTTTTAAAATATAAAAAATTTTTAGATATAAAAAATAAAATACTATTTAAATATTTTTATAAAAAATTATTTAAATAAGTAAAAAAAATTTTATTTAAAGATAATTTTATTTTTATTTTTAAAAATAAAAATCTTAAATATTTAAATTTAAAAATTTAAAAAGTTTTATTATTTTAAAATAAAAATTTTTATTTTTTAAAAATAAAACTCCCAAACACATAATATAGGATAACTATACCCCTCCTACCTTTTGGATTGTCTTTTTTTTTTTTTTTTTTTTCCGTTCCCCTTTT
The DNA here is from genome assembly GCA_035233585.1 of Antiaris toxicaria. Lineage (NCBI taxonomy): Eukaryota > Viridiplantae > Streptophyta > Magnoliopsida > Rosales > Moraceae > Antiaris > Antiaris toxicaria. Next base: position 10,902,423 of record CP141155.1, read on the forward strand.
TTTTTTTTCCACCTTTCCTTCCTGCTTTTTGGCTGTCACACCATTACAACATTGTCTTTTTTCTTTTTCTTTTTTTTTTTTTGGCTTTGATTTTACTATATTGTCTATTTGTCTTATATACATGCGGCAGAGAGACAGTGAGAGAGAGAAAATTACGTATATTATGTATATACATGTATATTGAATATATAGATTATTAAAGAGAGAGATTTTTTAAAATTTAAACATACGCCAAATCTATATTTCCATATAAAATTTTATATAACACAATTTTACATAAGAGATATATTTTTATAATTAGATAAATAATTAATATTAATTAAAAAATATCATATATCAAATGAAATTTACATAATATTTAAACTATAAAATATGGTGTGAAATTGTGTGGAATTATAATATTACCCTTAAATATATGTCAACAAATTTTTTTATTTTTTTAATATTTTTTTTTCATATCTGGCATTACTTAGAATTTTCTAATTATTTTATAAAAAATCTAATTATCCTTATTAATTTTTTAAGATATGTGTTTTTATTCTCGTATACTTTATTTTTGTTAATTGTACATATAATAATAATTTTTTAGTTACTATTTTAATATTTTATCCATTTATATTTTGTGATTTTTCTTAAAACTTTTTTTTTCTTCTTAAAACGTTGCTCCTCTTTTTCATTTACCCCTCTCAAATTAATCATTTTTCAAATATATCATCATTTGTTTCCTTTTATTTTTATTTTGGTTTCCTTTTTTTTAAAGCTAATAATAAAATGATTGTATATTTATTTAAAGATTATTTTCACTATATGCAAAAAAATTTAACAAACATAATATATACGATCTACACACGTACTCATAAACTAATATATATATATACATATATCTTGTTGAGATTTTCTTTCCTAAAATTATTGGATTTACTTGATTCTCTTCCTTAAAATTATGGGATTTACTTTCCTGAATTTAAGGCTACTTTATAGGCTAATTGAAGGCTAATGTACTCTATAAATCGGCTGTAATGTCCCGTTCAAAAGTATGAATGAGAAAAGAAGAGGATTCTCTGTTGTTTTTAAGTTGGTCTTAAAGCCTTAAAAAAAAAAAAGAGTTGGGGGGGGGGGGGCCTCGGGGTGTAGAAACCCGAAAAACGTACCCATTGAAAAAAAAACATCGCAACACAAGGCCTCTAATCATCAGAAAGGCGTCCGTTTTTTAACATCTCCCGACTAGTTGGAATGCTTTCGATGAGCTAAGTTTAACATTGTATTAAGTCAATGATAACTCTACCAGAGAAAGTCACACGTGTCAAAAAAAAAAAAAAAGGACACCAAGAGACAATTTCTTTTTGACACCATATCTTTGTCGTCCTGACCTCCGATTGAGTTGATTTTAGTTCTTATAATTTCATTGTATCGAGAAAAACAAAACTCATATCTTATTTTGCCTCGCTGACCAATGGATCCTACCGCTTGATACACGCCGAAGCCACAAGCAACTTCGCCATGAAGCAGCCATCATCAAATTATTTTCTTTTTTAAGCTCCGTTTGGTAAACGCATTGCGTTTGAATACAATGTATTAAATGCAATTTACATTTGGAAGAAAAGTATTTGCATTGCATTTAAATGTAATGTATATTTAGGAAAAAAAAGTATTTTAATTGTATTTAAGTGTATGTTTGAATGGGAGGTTTATTTTTGAAAAATAGAAAATTTTTAGATTTAGGAAATAAAAAGTTGTTTGCACTTTTTTCTAAAAGTAAAAAGTTGTTTGGATGGGTAAAAAAATTTTTTTTTAAAGAGAACTCTTTTTCCATTTTTTAAAAATGAAAAATTTTAGATGTTTAAGTACAGAAATTTAAGAAGATCCATTTTCTTAAAATGAAAATTTTTTCATTTTCCAAAAATGGAACTCCTAAACAAACATGCCCTAAATAATAAATATGTGATGAGATGGGTGAAATTAAAAAGAAAAAGAGGAAAGAGAAAGAGAGTTTGTAATGTGATTAATAAAAATAATATAAAAAATAAAATAATAAATAGTAATTGTTTTGGATTTAAAATGTGATGTGATTGACATTTGAATACAATACTTTTGCATTTAAGTGAAAATTACATTATATTTGAATGCAATACGGATGCAATGTTAGAAACAAACAACACCGTAGAGTTTATGACCAAACCAGAGACACTTAGTGAGGAACGTTGACAAATTCTGGCACATGGCCAAAGATTGAACTTTACCACTATTGTGAGTCATGATTTCTGATTATTCGAAGCCATGCGAAGCTCACGTTTGGACCTATATAGAACCTTGTGGCCAGTATCTTCTTCCGACTTTTGGTACTGGTATCTCCGCTATCCAATGCAAGGTATGCATGCAAACATAATACTTGATATCTTGCAAAAGCAAAGCTGAGTGGTAATGTCATGCAAACAAAATACATATAGCTTGGTTGCCACCCATAACTTTGGCATCTCAAAATACGCATGCTTTCACATGTTTTCACACGTAACTGTAGGGAATATTTAGAATCCTACAAAAGCTAAGCTGAGAAGATAACACTAGCATGTAAAGTCCTTTTTTTTCCCAAGTTTCCCAAGTCCTCTTTTCTTGTAACCACATGAGATGTAAAATATATATATTTAAATAAAAGGAAAATATATATATAAAAGAGGGTAGAAGGATGAGTGAAAAAAAATATCGAGATATCAAAGAAAAAATTGGCCCCTGTAATTATTCAGTCAGAAAGTGTTTTTAATGCGAGATTCATTCTTATAAAATCAAATTATGATATATGATTATAATTGATGGATATACACATTGTCGAATGGGAAAAACTTTCTTACATTCGGGGTAATACAAGGCTACTCGCAGAATCAAAATATGGATATGAAAAATGGTATGCTAAAAATCAGAAGGTGAAGAGATGGCTACTATAGTCCATGGGTCCAGAAATTATGAAGTGTTATTTACGCTTAGCTACCGTCAAAGAAATCTAGAGTGCTTTGTCAAAGGCCCTTTATGATGAAAGTGAAAAGTTACAAGTTTTCAATCTTAATCAAAAGGCCTTCAATACTAGACAAAGTGGCAAGTCTCTCTTTAAATATTATGGGGAGATGATTGATATTTTCTATAAATTAGATCACCGTGATAAGGTGGTCATGAAAGATCCTGACAACATTGCAGCATACTGAAAATCCATTGAATGACTATGAGTGCACATATTTCCTGCTGGTTGGATAGTAACTGCAAACAAGTTCGTGGAGAGATTCTACACAAAGATCCAGTTTCTGATTTAGAAGAATGCTATGCATTGGTTCGATGGGAGATAGTACGAGGTGCAACTTTGACAAGGGATTCTAATAATCCTGACACCTCAGCCATGGTGGCTCGACAACGATCAACTTAAAACTAGCAGGACCAACCTAAAGCCAACCATCCTAAGGCCACCACTAGTGTTGATAAGTCTACCTTGAAATGCACTCATTACAATTAGACTAGTCATATCAAAAGTCATTGCTTTGAACTTGTCAAATACCCAGAATGGTAGGATCATAGTCGTAATTAGCGAAAGAAGGATTCCAAGAAGAACTCAACTGCTACCACTATCGAAACAAAGATGGAAGATGATGTTATTGAAAAGGCCTCAGCATTGATAGCAACTACAGATAATAGTGGTAAGGTTTTACATATTTCTGCACTTGCTACTGATAGTACATGGATAATTGATTATGTTGCTACAGATCATATGACTTTTGATTTTAGATAGGGTTCACTCCTTAAACCCTCATCACAAAAAATAGTCTCCATAGCCAATGGCAATATAACCCTATTCATTAGGGAAAGATCGTTAACCTTTACTAATATGTTAAATTTGGATTCTATTTTAGTTGTTCGATCATTGGATTACAATCTTCTATTAGTTTCCCAAATCACTATAGTCTTATCTTGTATTGTGATATTTTGGCTTGAATTTTGTGTATTTAAGGATATCCAAATGAGACGGACGATTGGCTGTGGTATTAGGTGAAGGAAGTTATTTTACTCGGATTTGCTATCAAGGGACTCCAACAAACTGCAACAAGCCTTGATAGTAGATGAGTCTAAGGGGAAAAAGAAGAAATCCAAAATTTGATTATGGCATCGATGCTTAAGGCATGCTTCCTTTGGATATTTAAAAAAAAAATTTGTTTTTGAGTTTGTTTACAAAGTGTGATGTTTCTTTTTTCCACTGTGATGTTTGTGAATTGGTAAAAAGTCATTGTGCTTCGTTTCTGTTAATTTTGAATAAAAGTCCACTTCCTTTTATGACTATTGATTACACCCAAATTGTAACAAAATAAAGCGGTCAGTTATAGTACAATTAAGATGGCCGATCTCGCGAGGAGGTGATAAAAATAAACAAAAGAGATTAGTAAAACACAAGTATTAGAGAGATACGCAATTAAACAAGAAAAGAAAGAAAGCGTTTTGTGATTTTAGAGCAATTTAATTGAAAGATAATGCAATTTAAAGTAGAGAAAATTTAATAGTTAAAAACGGTAAGACATTAAGAATCCCCTATATACTTCATTCACCTATTTGAATTTTGATTCCCAAATTGACATAATTAAAAGTTTCACATTCCAAAAAATCAATCGGAAGATAAGATTTGAAGAACTTGTAAATTAAATATATTCGAGTAAATAAAATTCTTACGTTAAATGCTAAGAAATATTGTCTTATAAGAAATCTAAAATCGACAATATGCCACTGGTGATAATGCAGTAAAAGACTACTTATAAAACTATTTGTCAATATATTATATCATACAACAATCACATAAAAAAAGCTTGACTGAATTTATATAAAAGTTGTCAACAAAATATATTGATGTGAGAAATAAATGAGATGAAAGAAAATTATTTACTCAAATGTATAAACATTACAAACCATAGAAAATCAAAACCCAAATAAGCTCACTACACATATAGGATCATCTCTAACCTCACTAAAGAACTTTACCCTAACTTGCAAAACATTTTCACAATAATCTAGAGAGAAAACATGAGAATGAAAGCAAAGCAAAAATGAGAGAGATAAAGTATATCTCCCCTCCTTAAAACTCTCCAAGAATGCCTCCTTTTATAAGTATAAATTTATACTATTCCACCTAACTTTCACACAACTTTTCAAACCTGCTACAGTATTAGGTCCCACACAACACAAATTTTCAAACATACTACAGTATTCAGTGCTACACAACACAAATTTTCAAACTTGCTACAGTGCTATAGTGATCGGTGCACATGTGCTACAGTTTTTTACGCTTACTTGTTACAGTGTCGACGCATGCTTACTATAGTGTCGATGCATGCTTGCTACAGTGTTTCGACGCATACTTGCTACAGTATGTTGCTTCTTTAAAATGCTACGCAAGCGCACATGTCGCATACAAGTAATATAGTGTATAAGAGTACGGATATCGTCCCACAGAGAATGTTATCACCACTTCATCTAAATTAAAATCAAAATTAAGAATATGCAAGAATTGATGGAGAATTAAAATTGTCTTAAACTCACTATACTAGTATGAAATAAAAAATGCACAAAGCAACTGCAAACAAATTAAAACAGACTTAATAACAATTGGTAATTGAATGACTGAAATTTAATTTCCCCTTTTTTTCTGCAACCTGACTCAGTATGCTACGGCAATGCTACAGCATTGCTACAGCAATGTTACTTAGTTAACCTAGAACTCAAAATTCCACAAGTTTCTTCCGAAATACTTATGCTATAACTTCTTGCTTCATTTTCAACATATTCCTATGATAAATGGAGTATGAAGTCAAATTAAGCTTAGGTTCCAAAAGGTTATATGAGACAAGCATGCATTCCTGCTTAACTTGCAAAATTAATTAGGTTACTGCACAAACCCAACTAAACACACATTATCCAAAACCCATCTAATTCCAATTAGTTTTCCAACCAACTGAAATCACAGTATTATGCTCAAGATGGCCAGTCAAAGAACACAAATAAACCAACAAAATGGTGTTGAATAAACTGAATAACATTAAAGTAGCAAGCTCAACATACAAATTGTTAGGAAATGCCCTAAGTATTAGAGACATTTTGATGTATTCATTTTGAACTGGATAATAAAATTATACTTAGAGGTTATTCATTACATTGCTATCTGTCCTCGTCTTATTTACATGTTAAAGTAAATGTAAGCAAATATGGCTCACTGACTGCTTGTGTTAAAACTGTTGGAACGTTACATGCAATGGACTTTTGTATGTGAGAAGACAATGTTCTAAAGTTAGCAGTCTAAATTATGGTCTGTAGTCTATGGGGTTAGACCGAGCATCTAACTCATGTTAAGACTATTATGTTGTCTAAAGCCTTAGAGGGGACGGTTTGTCTTGACTGTCTGGAGCTGGACTCCCAAGTAGAGACATGGATATGTTGCTTGGCGGTGACATATTAGACCGGGACTAAAGCGTGATTGATCTACGTAGTCCGCTATGAGTGGATCAATCTGCTTTTGACGTTCATTGTGCAATAACCTTAATCCTGAGTAAATGAACTACTTCATGTATATGACTTGTGTACTTTGATGTTCTAATGGCTAAAGCGTCTCAGAGGTAGTAAGCTTATAGACTGGTTCGTTGGGTGCATGACTTGTATACGATGAAGGGTTTGTTTGCAGATATCGGAATCATAGCTCTGAGGAGTTAAAGGTATCCTCTTAAAGGCATTATACTGAATGTGAAAATGGACAAGGCCTTGGGTCGTCTGCTAGGCGGATGACTTCTTATTCACATATGGTGAATAATCATTTTCTTGATTCGGTAGTATAATGGAACTTTAAGATAGCCTGATCAGTAGGATTAAACGGACTTTGACCTAAGGCTGATCATGGATATCATATGAGGGTTTTGCATATATGACAAGGTCATTGGATGGTAGCTCGTCACAGGCTTACGTAATACGGTATATAATTGGGAGTTCAGTTTCAGGTTTATAGTAGTGTGACTCTGAAATTAGTGATCACATGATTGAGTTGTTCGGTACAGAATGATGATCATATGAAATCACGGGAGCCCGATTATATATGTCCAATCAGTCCCTCTACTAGCTCCACATAATTCCTTAACGTTTGGCAAATTGATTTGTGTATGCTATTGGCTAGTTTATTATGCATGGATGGTGATGACACAGGATTAGGATGGTAGACAAGATTCTCTCCGGTTGGATTCAGATTTTGTTTTGGATAATAGAGTACACAATTATTCGAACTCCAAATAAAGTTGCCATGATTTTATTTGAGATTGGATTGGAGTTGTAGAAAATTATCCATGAGAACAAGAATATGAAACACAACCGTTTTGTGGAATTTGAAATTTGAATTTTGAAATTTGAAATTTGAATTTTGAATTTGAAATTTGAATTTGAAATTTGAATTTGAAATTCGAATTTGAAATTTGAATTTGAAATTTAAATTTGAAATTTGAAATTTGAAATTTGAAATTTGAATTTGAAATTTGAATTTGAAATTTGAAATTCAAATTTTGAATCACAGTCCATGTAGGATTCGAATTTGTTGTGGAAAATCCACAAGGTTTGAAATTCGAATTTGAGTTGGATTTGGAGAGGATAATCTTGTTAGAATCCTACTTGAATTTTGAATCCAAATCCCAACAAAAGTGGGTGAATTTTTTGAGGATAATTCTCAATGGAAAATTCGGTTTTTGTAGATAAGATTCAAGGGAAAATTCAAGTTTTAATCCTAGTTGAATTTGGATTCTCTCCCTCCCTAAAAGTGGCCGAAATTTTGGAGCCTTAATCCTAGGAAATTCGGTTATTTTTTGGATAAGGTTGAGATAAGATTCAAGCTTGAAAATTCTAGTGGAATTTTTGATTCTCCCTTATCCATAATGGCCGAAATCTTTTGGAGGATTTTCTCCTTGTGAATTTCGGATTTTTTGGTTGAAAAAGGGAGATAAAATTCTAGTTAAAATATTGTTGAGATTTGGATTGGATCTATCCTAAGAAAACCTAATTTTTAGTGGAGATTCTCCCTTGGAAAAATTCGGATTTTATGGGTTTGGATAAGGGAAAATATCTTTTCCTAATCCAATTCAAATTCAGAGATTCACCTCATGCAGGTCTATAAATAGAGGTCCTGCCACTCCAGTTCTCTGAGACCACAGACTCTCAGGTGAGCAGGCTTATTGTTGCACAGCTCATCGTGATAATAAAGTTCTTTAGAGATCTGGGTGGTCGGAAGAAGACTAGCAGTGCTAGCATACCGATCGAGGTTCAGAGTGCCCACACACTCAGCCATTCGGGAATTGGAGAATAGTAGAGAAGGCTAGTTGGTTGAAGCCTCAGGTCACTCTCCTCCTGTTCATTGGCGTCCTTGAGGTATGAGTTTTAATTGTTGTTGATTTATTGTATATGGCATCATGAGATATTTAACGATCTAAAATTTTTTATTGTTCCGCTGCGCCACTCTGATATGTTTTTACCGATTTATTTTCCTACACAAATCTAGTCACAGAAATGGGTACTTTATCCTCCCAGCCTTAAAAGGAAATTAGTTCATGCTTGATCGTTTAAACCTACTGGAAAAAAGAAACATTGTATGGGAAAAAGTAAAAATGAGAGTACAACCGAAAATGGAGGAAAGATTGACAAATAGACGTGCACACGGTACACAGCTACTTTTTAATTTCTCCTTCCAGAATATGCCGAAATCTCCTCCAATCCTTGTATGTTTCCTTTCTCTTTCGGGTTCCCCTCTTTCTGTCCTGCTCTTTTCCGTATATTCTCTCTGCCCCTTGTCTGCCTCTCTTTTTCTGAATGCAACATGTTTCCTTTTAAGTGCTAGGGCAAATGGAGGATGTACATGTGTACATAATCTAATGGCTGAGCTTTTGTTTGGTGTCCTTAGATTAAGACAGCTCATACGCCTGTCCTTTCTACCCAGTTCACCAATAAAATTGACTGCCAGCTGTATGTTGACCTGTCAAAATATCTGAACATTTTCTGCCCAGTTTGCTATAGTAATGTTACAGCATTGTTGTAGCAACGCCTAAAATCAATCTTCTTTGTCATTTTTCTCCAATTTTTGCAATTCCATCCTAGCTGCAGCTTGACCTCCTTATCTAAACAACCTTCCACTACTTCAACTCTGCAAAACACTTAAAAGCAATATAAACTAACTTGAAAAATTAAATTTAACATTTTAAAAATAAAAGACTGCATTTAAAACCAAAAAATGCTTTAGTTAACTATTAAAATGTCAAGAACTCAATGGACCAAATATCTTTTTACATCCCCAAATGGCTGTAATAACTCTATTTCATAGAGTTATCATAGTACCACTACAGTGTCACACATACTTGCTACAGTAGCACATTAGGAAGGATCTAGTGTGATAGAATACATGATAAGCTTGGTTTTTATAGTTTCCTGACATGAATAGCGATGCCCTCTTTGACGCTACAGAAAAACAAAGTGTTAAAATTAGATATTTTCAAAATAAATGGCTATAAGTAGACTTATTAGAAATATTTAATTTTTAAGCTTATTTAATATGCTATTAGAAAAAGATGAAATTAAATAAAAAATTTACGAGATTTATGAAAATCTAAATTAAAGTACACAAAACAAAATAAATAAATAAAAAAACTAAAATTCTCAAGAACAAGCTAATTTTTGTGTATGAAAAAATGGTAAAATAACTCTATTTTATAGAGTTATCACATCCCCAAACTTAAGATTTTGCTTGTCCTCAAGCAAAAGAAAAGAAAAAGAAAGAAAGAAAGAAAGAAAATATTTTATTAGTAATGGTGATTTTCAAAAAATTTCTCATAGGTTACTGTAAAAGATATAGTCTACAGAAAAAATATTAATTTTAATCAAAAATTTGAATTTAATTTAAGAGTATATCTACTTACAGTTGGATTTTCCATGTGTGTATGTAAAATTTCTTTTTCATTAAATTCTATGCAATTTAGATGAGTTTCTGAGAAATGAAACAATCGATCTAGGATAATTATCAAATCTCATAGGTTCATTTTTCATTTTTCTCTCCACTAATGTCGACAAACACAAAACTAAGGATCATTAGGACTTTTATTGGACTTATAATGTGTGGCTGAGGTGAAAGTAAGATATAAGAAAATATGGCTTAGATCACCCTTCAACACATTAATCATTTTAGAACTTGTTGTAGAGTTTTTTATTTACACCTAAGTAACACCCCCAAACTTATTCACAACTTTCCCTTTAAAAATAAAACTTTTTTTAATTTGTTTTTGTTTTTGTTTTTGTTTTTTGTTTTTTGTAAGAACAACTACATCCTCAAACTTATTATGATAAACAAAGGATATAGTATTCTCTTTTTTTTTCTTTTTATTCTTTTTTTTTGGTCTTTTTTTGTATTTCGTAATCCCAACCTTCCTTCCATATTTCAACATAGGTCAAAATAATTTCTAAGATGATCAACATGCTTAAGGGCTAAAGGTTAGATATTTTATTTAAAAGGCTAGGCTAAAAATGTAGGTGATAAGGAAAATATTGTATAAAACAAGGCTCAAAAGGGGTAAACTAAGGATAAAGATATTACAGGGTTGGTTTGAAAAGCTCAAACATTCAAAAAAAAAAAAAGCCTAAATCATTTTCTTAATTTTTGATATTGTCTAGAATTTCGCCTCGAGAGAAAATCAAGCAAATTTGTGAGATAAAAAATATTTCATATTAACAAAACTTTCTCTAAACAAACACATAACTCATAGATTAAGAATTAGTGCTCAAATATTGAATATCACAACTGAGTTAGACTAACTCAAAAAATTTAAAGGTAAATTTGTCCAAAATTTATACTTTTCTGAAAGACTATATAAAATAAAGCAATCAAAATTTTCATCATCGGATTTATGAGAAATCACCCCCTTTTTTTTGCTTTTTTTCTTCTTTTTTTATTTTTTTATTTAAAATAAAGCCAAAACAATGACACAAGAAAACAATCATTACTATCAGATGCGTATCAAGAGTACCAAAAGTAACTCTTTACTCAACCATCTTATAAATAATGAATCTAGTTGTTTAAAAAAAATTTATTTTTGTTTTTGTTTTTTAGTAAAAACACAAGAAACTGAACAAAACAAAAAAAAAATCAAAAAGACTAAACTATTCCCTCCTCACAACCTAATTGAGACATTGTCCCAAATGTCTAATGTAAATAAGTAGAGAATGAACGGTCTCACCTGATCTGGTGTTATTGAAGGAAAAAACTGACAAACTGAAACTAAAAGAAAAAAAATCAAATATTATAAGAAAAACCAGCAAGTTAAGGAATGTTACAACCGTAGCGTCAGATCCAACCCTTGCTTCTTACTGTTTTTGTTGTCTATAGTTGACCATACTACTTATGACATTAATAGATTAGGTTCAGACACAAAAATCTGTAGTTGATCAATTAGCTGATCAGTAGTTGGAACTGAGATTAGGATTTTCTGAGTCGATGGTGTAATGAATTCCTGTTCCATAGCATGATCTAGAAAAGACAACAAACCATCATAAAAACCATTAACATTTAACAATCCTAACGGCTTTTGATGAAAATTAAGTTGGGCTCAAGAGGCAGTGTTGAAAATATCTTCCAGGGTTTCTAAACCACCAGGTAAAGCAATAAAGGCATCTGCATTACACGTTATGTTACTTATTCTCTCATGCATGGATGAGACCTTTAACTCATTACCCAGAGTATAACCAATGATTTTTTTTGTCAGCTAAAACACTAGAAATGATACCTAAGACTTTACTGCCCTCCACATATGCACTGAATGACACACAACTCATTAACCCAAGACTTACTCCCCCATATATTAGATTAATCTTTCTAGTGGCTAACACCCTACCAAGGTTGTTTGCTGCTTTCAAAAACTCTTTATATTTTCCTAGACTAGTCTCACTGAAAACACAAATAGTTTTAAACTTACAAACTGAAGGACCTTCCATTCAACTCACTTCTTTCTAACCTTACAAATGGATATGTGTGTGATGAAAATGGTAAAAATGCATGCATATTTATAAGGAGAGGAAAGACAACATTGAGTTAAGTCTATCTCGGGGTAGATCGGCTGTTTGTCAGAAAACTTTGAAAAATAAAAAGAAAAAGTCAAAAATACACACTCGATGCAAAAAGAAAAAGCCAAAAATATACACTCGATGCAAAAAGAAAAAGATAAAAATACACACTTAATACAAAGAAAAAGTCAAAAATGCACACTCGATGCAAAAAGAAAAAGACAAAAATGTAGACTTGATGCAAAGAAAAAGTTAAACATGCAAACTCGTTGCGAAATAATAATAATAATAATAATTACAGTTAAACATGAGAAAAATAAGCAAGATTTATACAGTAGTTGTGATTGTAGCTCACATCTTCCTCTGGTTTTACATCCAATAACGGCTTAAACGCCTTCTATGAGTCGAGGATGAGCTTCTCATCTAGTTTTCTTATAAACTAGCAAATAGAGTCTTTTAACATCAGATTTCCTAGACTGTAGCACTTCCATTCATGCATGAATAAATTCCATAGGTCAAGAATGATACCTTAAACTTGTCCACTAGGATGTGCATCAAAAGATAAAAGGATATCATCCAATGATTCTTTCCTCAAACCATCCTTTATAAGCATAATCTTAGAGAGCAATATATGAATGCAGTCATGTGTATTTTGAGGTATCTGAAAAGTGCTCTTAGGAAGGGAATTCTGCTCATAAAAAACGCATATCATCAGAGCATCAAAGTATATATTGATGCTAATTGGGCTAGAGTAATAGATGGCAGGTGGTCTACTTTAGGTTACTTTACCTTTTTGGGTGACAACCTTATTATGTGGAGAAGTAAAAAACAAAATGTTGTGACACACTCAAATGCTGAAGCTAAGTTTAGAAGTATGGCACTAGGACTCTGTGAAGCGCTATGACTAAGACTTCTCTTATAGGATTTGCTCTATCCACCTAAGCAACCAATTCGACTATATTGTGATAACAAAGTAGTATGTGATATTGCTTATAATCCAGTTCAACATGATCGTACGAAACACGTTGAAATAGACAGGTTCTTCATCAAAGAAAAACTAGATGGTAAAATTGTGGAACTGCCTAAGATATAATTTGAAGATCAATTGACTGACATCCTCACTAAAGCAGTCTCAAATCGGGTGTTATCAAAGTTTCTTGAAAGTTAGGCATGCGAGACATCTACACACTAACTTGAGATAAAGTGTTGAGATTTTCTTTTTTGAAATTATGGAATTAATTTGATTCTCTTCCCTAAAATTATATTATAGGAATTACTTTCCTGAATTTAAGGCTAATTTGTAAGCTAATTAAAGGCTATCATACTTTATAAATTGGTTTTAATATCCTGTTCTAAAGTATGAATGAGAAAAAAGGAAGATTTTCTATTGTTTTTAAGTTTTCTACATCTATATAATATAAGAGACACACGTTTTGGTTGAAACACACGTTTTTTTTTTTTCAGATTCATTCCATTTTGGGACCTTTTTTGCCACTGTTTATAAGGATTGTCACTGTTCTTTCCACATGTTGGCAGTAGGTCTTCTTTTATTAATTTTTTTTCTTGAAAAAGTAACACATGTTGGTGTCTTTTCTTACTTGCTTTGGGTGTGGGTCCTATATGATATATGAGATAACATTTCCTTGATTTTTTTTTTCTCGTCCTTCTTTGTTTCTTATAACTCATTTGGTTTAGTTTCTTTTTTTTTTTTTTTTTTTTTTGTTGAAGATGAAGTTTTATGTTTGAGAGATATATATATATATTTTTTGTTGAAAGTAATTTTTGTTAATCCTCCATTGTTTAGTTTCTAGGGTGTCTTTCATTTTTTTTTTCTTCTCTTACCTTTTTATTTTGTTTTACCCTCTTAAATTTAACTTATTTTATTTTATATTTTAACTTTTCCTTTAAAATTTTATTTATTTTTAAATGTGTCTTATTTGAAATGCTTTTCTTTTGATTTGTCACTATTAAAATAATTTATTTCAAAGATTTTACCGTTTAAATAATTTTCAAACAGTTTTATAAAACATCATTTTATTAAATACGATCTTCATAAATATTTATTTCTTCTAATTTCTTAATAATTATTTTTCCAAATATGTTTTTTAAACATCTTTTTTTTATCAAAATAAAATATATAAGAAATTTAATAAATTAAATACACGTATATACATGCCTTTTAACTAGTCTACCTATGTCCAAGACGTCTCAAAATTAGTTACTGTTTGCACACTTTTTCAAAAAACTTCGTTATATTTATTTTTCAGCCCTCCTTTTACTGTTTTATTTACTTTTTAATCTAAATTATATATATATATTTCATTTTTATCTTCTTATGAACATTTATTTTCCTCTTGATTAGTCCTCGTTAAAAGAAATCTTTGTAAGCCAAAAACTTAAACTATCTAACATGCTTAATATACTAAATAGCATGTAAATCAAAATTGCATAATAAAATTAAATTGAAAACTTACCTCGAGCCATTGTTGTTCTCACGCACTCAAGGTTAAAGGGAAAAAATTTTGTTTTGGTTTTTTGTGCTTCTAAGACGATTAACAACTTGATTTGATGGTGTTATGAAAACTAAAGGGTTGGTTTGCCTTAGGGACCTAACCGGATCATTTTGCAGTTATATACACTTTTTCCATTAAAGAGCAGTTACCAAAAAAGTGGCTGAGTTTGTTGAACGTATTTCAAACTTCAAAACGATTTCTAAGAGGTGGAATGAATATGGACAATATTTCGGTTCCATTCAATTTCCGATTACCTTATCTCGTAGAGAGAAATCCAATATTCTCCTATTTGGTCCATCCATTCCATCATTCATCATGATAAGAAACAAAATCATGAATTATGGTAATAGGTCCTCTAAAAATGAGTATTATTTTCCGTATATCACAATACATCGTGTCTCTTAAACACCGGTCCACATAACTTAATGAATAAACCATATATTTATTCTAGTTCCAAACATTGATAATGTTTCTCTAAATAAATAAATAAATGTGTACACAAGGAAAAAACCAAATATGAGAAAGCATCATAAATAAAGTTTCATTAACATAACATTCATTCTTACAACAAAAATCACACAAAGGAACTAAATTCCATTTTATCTACATGATCCTTAAATTTCAATAATGGCATGCCTTTTGTCAAAGAATCAACAATCATCATTTCAATGCTAACGTATTTAATGACCACTTGGTGGTTGTCGAATCCAACAAAATAAATTCCTGCTCTAAATGTATATATATATATATTTGCATACAGTGATGAGCAAGGTCATGTCCACAAGGATTGGTTAGATTTATTTCCTTAAAGATTAAGATAAATAAAAGAAAAAGGGATTTTGAAAATTAGAATTAAAACAATCTAAAGAGGAGGCAATAAAAGGAATGCAAAGGAAAGAAAAATCAATATAATACGAACATCTAGCCAAAGGTACAATTCCAGTTTTGGATCAGTGAATTGATCATTGATGTAAGGATAATTTCTTTAATTCTTAAATAAATTGGTTATAGTTATTAACAAGCTCTAACCACCTGTCCCTCCTTAATTTCTTGATAACCAAAACAAGCTCTTTGATTATTTCTCTTATTAATAAACAACCCTAAACAAGCTCTTAGGATTTAATTTACCAACAGCATTAACAACTAAAGAGACTACCAATTCTAGCCAACAAATACAAAGGCTCGGTTCATTTAGACTAGATTATATATTTTCATGACATAAATTGAAAATCTCTTTTATAATCAAGTATGTCAGTTTACCACTTGTATTAGAACATTCAAACAATTACGGATTCGAAATTCTAAATGGCAATATATTATTTTGATAAATTGAACAATAGCCATTTGCATCAATCGATCAAACAATAATTTCTAGTAACACAGAAAATATATAAATATTGAAGAATAAAAGAACAAAGAGAATTAATTAGATCTCACAATTCTTGAAGAACCAAAACTTTAATTATCCCTTGGCTAGAAGAAATATTTAGCAATCCATAACAGAAAGAAAACGTCTAAAAGAAAAGAGGGGCTAGAAAAATCGTCTCCCTTCTGAAAAACCTAACCTCTTTATATACTCCAAACAATATACTAAAAGTTGCCTATTCTAAAAAGAAATCTATTAAAAACAAATCCCACTTTAATAGGAAATCTTAACAACCGGGAAACTTTCCTAAAGATAAGCATAAGCAAACAAATCTTTCCAGCTGTCACCCATATCTTTGTTTCTAAATAAATTCGTTTCCATAAATCAAAATCGCATGGACCAATAAGGCGTGCCCACGCTTTATCTGCGAACTTCTTCTTTGAACGTACTGGGTAAATAGAACATGCCCGCGCCTTAAGCAAAAACCTCTTCTGATCAGTGTAATTTCTTGAGTTCTGGATTTTTCCACGCAAATCGTGCTATATTGATCCAAATCTTCAATCTACTCCATAGAATATGAAACATAATCAAAATCCAAGATTTAAGCATTTTTTAATCATTAAAACATAAGGGAATATCACAAATTATATAGCTATTATGCACACTATCAAATTCCCCCACACTAAAACAATGCTTGTCCTCAAGCATACAATAGCTCAATTTCATCAACTCTTCTCAACGTCCTTCCTTCTCCCGTCTTTACTCATCCTTTTACAATTCAAATTATCATGCCTTAAAGACCCAAATTCAAACACAAATAAGGCATCAGCAATTCATAGAATAAATCTTCATAAACCACACAAGTGAATAATCACTTAAACAATCTTTCAAAGTCAAAATGCTGTAGGATTTAATACCCTCTCATTGGATACTCTCAATATGCTCAAAGTGCTTAGGGTATCAACAAGCTCTCAAGTCAAAACATGGAAAGATCTTTTCCATAGGCTTGCTAATATATCACATCTCCACCACTAAATAATGAGTTGAATGCAAAAATCTAAGGGTCTTGGAACAGGTTATGATGGGGTCAAGGCACGGTATGGTAATCAAGGGAACTTTTTTTTTTTTTTTTCAGGGACCAATTTCATCGAAGGAATTATACAAACTTCTCCACATGAAATTTGATTTCAGCCTTTTCAAATGTTTTCAATCCAAGTCATATCAATATAATTGTGATTGCATAACTTCCCTTCCCCTTTTTCCCTTTCTCGTTTTTTTTTCTTTTTTTTATTTTTATTTTTATTTTTTTTATATTTTTTTTTATTTTAGAACCCGTAAGCTGTCTGCTAAAACCCAAAACCTCCCATTTAACCCATAATAACTAATTACCCCATGCCACTTGACCAACCGGTCATGGGCAAAATGAAACTTGTAACTTGAATTACTTTATTCCCAACATCTTTCAATATTCTCAAAGCTGATTTGAATTTCCATGTAAACAAGTTTATACAATCCTTCGATTCAAGGTTCAAAAGAAGGGAAATCAAAGAAGTTTGATGTTGCTTATGTCATGGTTAATTCCCAAAGAAAAGGCTAAGGCTCAAAATTGGCTTTCTAGAGGTAAAAATCAGGGTAGGCCTTTTAAGGAAGCTGAAATGGCTAAACCTAAATGCCCTTATCATCTTATGCATTCAATTCAATAATGTGGTCTCAATATGCATAACAAAGCAAGTTCTAGAAAAATCAATCTATGTGTGACAATCACTCATTCAAGAAGATGGAGCATAATGTAATGGATGCTCATCGGCTCAAAAGCTCACAAAAAGGGTGGACATGTATCAAATCCCACACATTTTTCATTCAATCGATCATTAAGAGCAATTAATCATTGTGTCGCAAATAAAGACTCAACTACTCATACTAATCCCCTATCATGTCTAAATTCAACTCGATAATTCACAATAATCCAAATCATTTATGGACAAACATCGAAGGAATCCAGAATTCTGAAGAGAAAAATCAACAAAGGAGAACTACAGCATACTTGGAATTTGAAAAATTTTGGAAAATTTTGAAGAAAAGTTGCAATGTGAAGCAAAATTTTAAGATTAATCAGTTCATTACATGCAATGCAAAATCAGAATTTTAATGTCAAATACCCTCCCCCACACTTAATCCATACATTGCCCTCAATGTATCAAAAACAGATGCTCAAGAAATAACAAAAGTACAGGGAGCAAAAGTAAGAAGAAAACTTCCCTGAAAATATTGAGCATCATCCAAACATCATCTACATGCTAGATGGAGAAGGTGGAGTAAATCCAATGTAATCGAAGAAGGCTGTTAAGTTCCTCTCCATTCTCCCAATCCGAAGTTCGAGCCTCTCAAACTGATGATCGTATCGCCCTTGGGAAGGTGCAACAGATGTAGATGGTACAGTCCCATAATTTTGGACCACGTCATCCTCTTCTTTATCGAAGATTATCCTTTGTTGACGAGTCATAATAGGTCCTAGAGGATAAAAATAGAAAACATCCTTCTTTTTTCCAATTAAACCCATCCCTGCCAAACAATCTAAATCCAGTGGCAACATTTCACAAGCAACATGCAAATCATTATTTTCAAGATCAATCAAATTCTCATGAACGGCCAATTGAGTAATTAAAGAACCCAAAATCAATGGACGTCTATTAGTCAAGACACCAGCAAATTGAGAAGCTAGCCAACACCCAAGATTCACTTTAATGTTATTTTGCATACACCACAAAAAATAGAACTCAGCCTTAGACAATACCCCAGCAGAATCTTTCCTACCTGAAAAAGTGAAGGCAAGGAACTGATGAATATATTTCAAAACTGGATCACGAAGGTAGGAGTCTTTTGACTTACTCGGGTCACAATGATTTGAAGTAGACAGAGTTCTGTAAAGACTAACCGGTTCAAAAGTCTCACTGAAATCACAGGTACTGTTCAAATACTCATCAGACTTGGCATATTCCTCAGTAATAAAACCAAAGGCAATGTTAAACTCAGTGATGGAAAGCTTAAAATCTTTTCCCATCAATCTAAAGTTGACTAGTCCTGGGCTATTCAATGTGAAATCAATAGGTTTGGTAAACTTGAAAGTAGTATAAAACTCTCTAACAAGTTCGATATAGGCCGGACAGGTAATGGAAAAGTAATTTTGCCATCCTATGTTTGCTATCAATTCAATCACAGCAGCTTCAATATTCAAAGTTTCCATAGTAGGGTGATGAATATACTTACAGGGAATTATAGACCGCCTATAGATACTTTGATACCTTTCCTTCTCTGTCTTCTTGGTGAAATTCAAATGCCCTTTCAAGTCTGATTCTGAAAGTGGGAGAATGTGCTTCCCCTTCCCGATTCTTGCTCTCTTGCGCACTGGAGGAGCTTTTGGTGGTGAAATGTTTGGTTCGGCTCCTTCCGATCGTGAAACTGGTTGTTGATCAGGTGATTCATGGGTCCTTGTCCGCGGTTTTGTTCGGCGTTGAGCAGCTCGTTTCGTCCCCATGGTCGCGGCTGAAATCGAGGGAGGAGGGCTCGCGATTGTGGCTGTTGCAGTGGAGAAATGGAGTTCGGCGGCTGGGTGAAGAGAAAATGTAAAAAATTAGGGATTTATAAGATAAGAAGAGGGGAAAAATAAAAATAAAAATAAAAATAAAAACATAAAGAATATATATTTTTATTGATTTTTTTGTTTTTATTTTATTTTATATTTTTTTTGTATTTTTATTTATTATTATTTTTTTTTTTTTGAAAATGAAAAAGTGCAATGTTGTCTCTTAAAACAGAAGAGCCATTTGAATTAGACATGGGCACGTCTTAAAAATAGATCCATGTGCAGTGACACCCAAAATAAGACGCGGGCACGTCTTATTCAAAAACTTCTTCTGACTTGTCACTCAATTACTCAGTTTCTGCTTATTCCATAAGGCATGCCCACGGCTTACTGAAAATCATCTTCTGTTCAAGAAAAATAAAATAAAATAAAATAAAGTCCTAATACTAAAAGAAAAGAAGGAAAAAATATATATATATATATAGGTTGCCTCCCAAAAAGTGCCTTTCTTTAACGTCTTTGGCTAGACGTGGTGACTCTTTACTTGTCATAAATTGGACATTCTAGGCTGAGCTGATCAACATTATACACTTGAAAACCTTCATAAAAAGGTTTTAAGCGATGACCATTGACCTTGAAGGTTTTACCAGTATCTAAACTTTGTATCTCAACTGCACCATGAGAAAACACATTAGTGACAATAAAAGGACCTACCCATCTAGAGCACAATTTACCAGGAAATAATTTCAATCTAGAATGATAAAGTAAAACTTTCTAACCAACAGAAAAATTTTTCTTGGAAATCATTTGATCATGAAAGGCTTTTTTCTTTTCCTTGTAAATTCTCGAGCTCTCATAGGCGTCATTACGAATTTCCTCTAACTCTTGCAGTTGTAATTTCTTTTGTTCTCCAGCTTCATCCATCTTCATATTGCAATGCTTGATAGCCCAGTATGCCCTGTGTTCTAGCTCTACTGGAAGATGACATGGTTTGCCAAATACCAAGCGGTAAGGAGACATACCTATGGAGGTCTTGTGGGCTATCCGATAGGCCCATAATGCATCATCAAGCCGCATACTCTAATCTTTCCTATTCGGGTTGACAGTCTTCTCAAGTATGGATTTGATTTCTCTATTGGATACCTCGGCTTGTCCACTTGTCTGTGGATGATATGCAGTAGAGGTGCGATGAGTGACATTATATTTCTTTAATAAGGCTTCCACCACTCTATTGCAAAAATGAGTGCCACGATCACTGATTATAGCCTTCGGTGTTCCGAACCTGACAAAAATATTAGATTTGACAAAATCTACAACAACTTTAGCATCGTCAGTCCGAGTGGCCTTAACTTCTACCCACTTTGAAACATAATCCACAACAAGAATGATGTAAACATTACCATAAGAGCAAGGAAAAGGGCCCATGAAGTCAATACCCTACACATCATATCTCACAAACAAGAATAGGAGTGAGTGGCATTTGGTCTCTATGTCCTAGATTTCTAGTTTTTTGACATTGTTCACAAGCTTTACAAAACATATATGAATCACGAAACAAAGTAGGCCAAAACAATCCACTCTCTAATACCTTACGGGCTGTTCTCTTCGGACCAAAATGTCCTCCACATGCATATGAATGACAAAATTTTAAAATGGAAGGAATTTCTTGTTGAGAGACATACCTTCGAATAATTTGGTCAGAACAATGTTTCCATAAATAAGGGTCATCCCAAACATAATATTTAGCATCACTTTTGATTTTATTTTTTTGGGCTCTAGACAAATCATCTGGTAGTGTTCTGGTAACTAAATAATTAACAATATCGGCGTACCAGGGAATTGTCTTTTGTATAGAAAAGAGATGCTCATCTGGAAAATTGTCTTGTAGTTGTGCTGGCTCTTCACTTGTGGTCAATCTACTGAGGTGGTGGGCAACCAAGTATTCTGCACCTTTTTTATCACGTATCTCTAAATCAAACTCTTGTAATAAGAGTACCCACGAATGAGTCTAGGTTTTGCCTCCTTCTTTGAAAGCAAGTATTTGAGAGCTGCGTGATCAGAATAAACAATTACTTTAGTGCCAAGTAAATATGGACGGAATTTTTCTAAAGCAAAAACAATAGCTAAAAGTTCTTTTTCCGTTGTTGAATAGTTGCATTGTGCACTATCAAGTGTTCTCGAGGCATAGTAAATGACGTGAGAAGCCCTTCCAACTTTTTGTTCAAGAACAACACCAACTGCGTGATTACTTGCGTCGCATATGATTTCAAAAGGGAGATTCCAATTCAGTGGCTGGATAATTGGTGCTGAAGTCAACATATCCTTTAACTTGTCAAATGCCCCTCTGCACGACTCATCAAATTCAAACACCACATCTTTTTGCAACAATCTACATAGGGTTTGAGTGATCTTGGAAAAATCCTTGATAAAACGCCGATAGAATCCTGCATGTCCAAGAAAAGAGCGAACTTCCCGCACACTTACAGGGTAGGATAAAGATTTAATCACTTCTATCTTAGCTTTATCAACTTCAATTCCCCTAGATGATACAATATGGCCTAGAATAATATCTTGATCAACCATAAAGTGACATTTTTCATAATTTAAAACAAGGTTCGTTTCTATGTATCTTTTAAGGACTTTTGTGAGGTTAGTCAAGCATTTATCAAAAGAATCACCATAGACTGTAAAGTCATCTATAAATACCTCTATGATGTCCTCTACATAATCTGAAAATATACTAACCATACACCTTTGAAACGTGGCAGGGGCGTTGCAAAGTCCAAATGGCATCCGTTGATATGCAAAGGTACCAAATGGGCACGTGAAAGTGGTTTTCTCTTAGTCTTCAGGTGTAACAGGGATTTGATGAAAACCTGAGTAACCATCAAGACAACAATAATGAGTACGACCTGCTAAACGTTCAACCATTTGATCAATAAGTGGAAGAGGAAAGTGATCTTTTCTAGTTGATGCATTTAACTTTTTATGATCTATACAGACCCTCCACCCGTTTTGAACACGAGTGGGCACCAACTCACCATCTGGATTTTTTATCACAGTTATACATGTTTTCTTTGGGACAACTTAAATTGGACTTACCTATTTACTGTCTGAAATTGGATAAATCATACCAGCATTGAGAAGTTTCAAAATCTCTTTCTTTACCACTTCCATCATAGGTGGATTCAATCGACGCTGGGCCTCTCTAGAAGGCTTACAACCTTCCTCGAGTAATATCCTATGCATGCATGTGGAAGGGCTCAATCCCTTAATATCGGCTATAGTCCATCCAATAGCTTCTTTATGCTCTCTGAGTACTCGAATCAACTTTTCTTCTTCTGAAGTACATAGTTTGTTGGAGATTATCACCGGAAGGTTTTCTTCTTCTCCCAAAAACGCGTACTTCAAATGATTTGGTAACGGTTTCAATTCCAAATTTGGTGTCTGCACAATGGAAGGAAGAAGTTTTGTGTGAAAAGATGGCAGCTCAATATAAAACACACCATACCTTACAGGTTTCAGCGTTTCCAATTCGTGGATTATGCTTTGCAAGTTAGGGTCTAATACAAACTTCTTCATGAATTTCTGTACCCCTTCAAGAGTGAAATTTCTATTAAGTGCAATTTTCAGTTTATCATCATCTATTAGATCAAACATTTCCTGTGTTAAAGGGTCAATAACATCCATAACAAAAACAGAAGACACATCATTAGGATATTTCATGGCATCATAGATATTGAATTTAATAATTTCACCATCAAATTCCATAGTGAGTGTACCATCATGCACATCAATTTTTGTTTTAGATGTTTTTAAGAATGGCCTTCCTAATAAGATTAGTGTCGAATTAGAAGAGTCATCTTCTTCCATATCAAGTACATAGAAATCAGCAGGAAAAACCAATCCATTAACTTGTACTAAAACATCCTCCAGAACTCCCTCAGGATATAAATTAGATCTATCAACAAGTTGAATAATCACGCCAGTTTTTTTTAATGGACCAACATTCAAGGATGAATAAATAGATAAAGGCATGACATTTATTGAAGCTCCTAGATCTAACATTGCTTTCTTAATCCTATCATTACCTAGTTTGCAAGGGATAGTAAACATACCTGGGTCCTTGCATTTGGGGGGTAATTTTTTCTGGAGGACAGCTGAAACGTTTTCCCCCATACTTATCTTTTCATTACCTTTCAATTTTCTCTTGTTGGTGCATAATTCTTTGAGAAATTTAGCATAGCGAGGTACTTGTTTAATTGCATCAAGTAAAGGAATGTTTACCTCAACCTTGCAAAAAGTCTCAAGAATTTCCTTTTCTCCCTCTTCTTTCTTGGATTTAGTCAATCTGCTAGGAAAAGGAGGATTTGCCACTAATGACTTTGGCTGCTCATTGCTAGGTCCTCTGGATTGATCAGTTTGAGGTTGGAGAACAACTACTTCCTTTTCAGTTTCTTTTTCTGAGGCACGCCCACGTGTTATCTTACTAGGTTCCTTCAACTCTTTTCCGCTTCTCAAGGTAATTGCACTGGCATTTTGTTTTGGATTAATGACAGTTTGCGAAGGCAACTTACCTAGAGATTCCAATCGGCTCATAGAAGATGCCAGTTGACTCACTTGATTTTCCAATTACTGAATGCTTGTTCTTGTCTCCTGTTGAAATTGTTGAGTGTTAGTTGCGAGTGATTTGACGATTTCTTCAAGAGACATACCTGGCTTTGAAGAGGGCAGTTATGGAGGATTGGGTGGTCTATATTGAAAATGTTGGGGATTTGGTGGCCTTCCTCCATAACTGAAATTAAGATGATCCCTCCATCCAGGGTTGTAGGTATTTGAATAAGGATCATATCTCCTTTTTGGTGGACCTGGAAAGCCTCCAACCGCATTGGCATGCTCATAAGATTCATCTTGAAGTGTAGGACATATGTCGGTTGGGTGACCAATTGCAGCACAAATCCCGCAGGCTTTCACTTGTTGTGTATTTCCTACAGCCAATTGTTGAACAAGGGAAGTCAAATTGGATATTTGATGCTCAAGGGAAGATATACTTACCTCATTCACCCTTCTTGTAGACGTGTCTGGTCTAAATCCGAACTGTTGTGAGTTGGCAGCCATGATGGAGATCAAATCCCTAGCATCACGAGGAGTTTTATTGACTATAGCACCCCCACTAGCTGCATCCATCATCTTCCTTTCCATGGGTAGCAATCCTTCATAGAAATATTGAATGAGGAGTTGTTCCGAAATTCCGTGTTGAGGACAGCTTGCACACAATTGCTTGAACCTTTCCCAGCACTCATGAAGGGTCTCCGTATCTTTTTGTTTTATTCCACATATCTCCCTTCTGATGCTAGCAGCTCGTGAAGCAGGGAAAAATTTATCAAGAAACAACCTTACCATCTCTGTCCATGTGGTTATAGAACCAGGAGGCAAATAAAATAGCCAATCCTTGGCTTTGTCGGTCAACGAAAATGGGAAGGCACGCAATTTGATTTGCTCTTCAGATACTCCCTGTGGTTTCATGCTTGAACATACCACATGGAATTTTTTTAGATGCTTATGAGGATCTTCATTCTCAAGACCACGAAAAGTAGGCAGCAAATGGATCAAACCAGATTTTAATTCAAAAGCCGCGTCCAAAGCAGGGTATTCAATGCATAACGGCTGTTGATTCACATCAGGTACAGCCAGTTCCCTCAAATTTCTCTCTCTATTGGCCATCGTTTCTTCTATGTCTTCTTTTCTTTCTGTTTCAGAATCGCTGGATGAATTAGCTAAGTCAAGTGCTAAATTCAGTTCGGGGGATGAAGACGTTTTTTTTCACGTAATTTAGCTTCCTTCTTCAACTGTCGAGCTGTTTTCTCAATCTCAGGATTGTATTGGAGTTCACCTGTGCGAGAAGAACGAGGCATGAAAATAAATCTATTTAACACCAATCCCCGGCGACGGCGCCAAAATTTGGTGGTTGTCGAATCCAACAAAATAAATTCCTGCTCTAAATGTATATATACATATATTTGCATACAGTGATGAGCAAGGTCGTGTCCACAAGGATTGGTTAGATTTATTTCCTTAAAGATTAAGATAAATAAAAGAAAAAGGGATTTTGAAAATTAGAATTAAAACAATCTAAAGATGAGGCAATAAAAGGAATGCAAAGGAAAGAAAAATCAATATAATACGAACATCTAGCCAAAGGTATAATTCCAGTTTTGGATCAGTGAATTGATCATTGATGCAAGGATAATTTCTTTAATTCTTGAATAAACTGGTTATAGTTATTAACAAGCTCTAACAACCTGTCCCTCCTTAATTTCTTGATAACCAAAACAAGCTCTTTGATTATTTCTCTTATTAATAAACAACCCTAAACAAGCTCTTAGGATTTAATTTACCAACAGCATTAACAACTAAAGAGACTACCAATTCTAGCCAACAAACACAAAGGCTCAGTTCATTTAGACTAGATTATATATTTTCATGACATAAATTGAAAATCTCTTTTATAATCAAGTAT
The DNA here is from genome assembly GCA_035233585.1 of Antiaris toxicaria. Taxonomy (NCBI): domain Eukaryota; kingdom Viridiplantae; phylum Streptophyta; class Magnoliopsida; order Rosales; family Moraceae; genus Antiaris; species Antiaris toxicaria. Next base: position 10,928,492 of record CP141155.1, read on the forward strand.
GTCAGTTTACCACTTGTATTAGAACATTCAAACAATTACGGATTTGAAATTCTAAATGGCAATATATTATTTTGATAAATTGAATAATAGCCCTTTGCATCAATCGATCAAACAATAATTTCTAGTAACACAGAAAATATATAAATATTGAAGAATAAAAGAACAAAGAGAATTAATTAGATCTCACAATTCTTGAAGAACCAAAACTTTAATTATCCCTTGGCTAGAAGAAATATTTAGCAATCCATAGCAGAAAGAAAACGTCTAAAAGAAAAGAGGGGCTAGAAAAATCGTCCCCCTTCTGAAAAACCTAACCTCTTTATATACTCTAAACAATCTACTAAAAGTTGCCTATTCTAAAAAGAAATCTATTAAAAACAAATCCCACTTTAATAGGAAATCTTAACAACCGGGAAACTTTCTTAAAGATAAGTATAAGCAAACAAATCTTTCCAGCTGTCACCCATATCTTTGTTTCTAAATAAATTCGTTTCCATAAATCAAAATCGCATGGACCAATAAGGCGTGCCCACGCTTTATCTGCGAACTTCTTCTTTGAACGTACTGGGTAAATAGAACATGCCCGCGCCTTAAGCAAAAACCTCTTCTGATCAGTGTAATTTCTTGAGTTCTGGATTTTTCCACGCAAATCGTGCTATATTAATCCAAATCTTCAATCTACTCCATAGAATATGAAACATAATCAAAATCCAAGATTTAAGCATTTTTTAATCATTAAAACATAAGGGAATATCACAAATTATATAGCTATTATGCACTCTATCACCACTATTTTCTCTTTAATACATTCCTTCATGGCTAAATACTTAAAATCGATGTGCTTATTTCAACTACCACTTTTGTTGTTTTTAGCTATAAAAACTACAGCTAAATTGTCACAATATATCCTCAATGACCTAAAAATCCAATCCATAACTCTAAGTCCATAAATGAAACTCTTCATCCAAACACCATGTGAGGTAGCCTTAAAGCAGTAGTCAACGTCTACTTTGCGCTTCTCTAAGATACAATTCCACTAGTAAACATAAAGATGTATCCTAATGTTGATTTTCACAAATCAATATAGCCAGTGAAATCTGAATCAAAATAGCCAATCACTTCTAAATTATCAGTCTGTCCATACATAAGCATGTAGCCTTTGCTCCCTACTGAAGGTACTTCCACACTTTCTTTGTAGCTCTCTAGTGGTCTGCACCTGAGTTATTCCAATATCTTCCCAATACCCAACTGCAAATGCAATGTCAGGAGTTGTGTAGACCTAAGCATATATTAGGCTTCCAATAGTTGAAGCATAAGGAGTATTCTTTATTTGTTTCCTTTCAAAATCATTCTTTGGGCACTAGTTCAAATTGAACCTAACACCCTTCACAATAGGAGTTATACTTGATAAACAACATTTTATCTGAAATCTCTCTAAAACCTTGTTGATATAGGTTTCTTGAGACAGACCCAAAATGCCGTGAACTCTGTCTCTATATATCTTAATGACAATGACATAAGAAAAATCACTCATATCTTTTACATTAAAGTTTTCAAAGAAAAACTGTTTCACCTTATGTAAAAAACCCTTATCATTGGTTACAAGTAAAATGCCATCTACATACAAAATAAGGAAACAAATCTTACTCCACTAACCTTTTGGTCTATATATTGATTCATAATGGTCTCTACAAATCCAAACGAAGAGATAATATCATGAAAATTCAAATATATTTAACGGGAAGCTTATTTCAATCCATATATAGATTTCTTGAGTCTGCATAAAAACCTCACCATCGCTAAAGAAAATCCTTCTAATTGCCTCATGTAAACTTTTTCTTCTAGATCTCTATTGAGAAAGGCCGTTTTCACATCCATTTATTTCAACTCTAAGTCAAAATGTGCAACTGATGCTATAATAATGCGAAGTGAATCTTTCTTTGATAAAGGAGAGAAGGTCTCCTTATAGTTGACTTCTTCCTTTTGAGTGAATCATTTTGTAATGAGTCTTGTTTTATATCTTTCAATGTTGCCTAATGAGTCTTTTTTCATTTTATAGATCCATTTACACTCTATGGCTTTTGCACCATCAGGCAACTCAATAAGATCCTAGACTCCATTAGATGCCATATAATTCCTTTCATCTTTCCTAGCATCATACCATAAATTTGATTTTACAAATATCGAAATCAGTAAAATCTAAAGTACTAGGTACTTTATCATTTACTAATCTCTTAATCCTCTTTATGGAAATATGTCTTAATCTCCGATACCACAACATAGAGGAATCCTTATTTATAACACATCATTTCAAACTAGTGTGAACATGTATGGCATTATAACTAATATCATTTTACAAAAGATAGAGAAAAAACCATCAAACAATGTACAATTCCCAACAAGATCAGATTTATAGAATAAACTGAAAGGTGTTTCTGAAAATTAAAAGAATAACCTAAAGGTACAAGTCTTGAAACTGAAATCAAATTCTTAGAAAAACTTAGAATATAAAATGTCTTTTTTAAATTCAAAATAAAAACACTACTTAAAATTAAAGCGCATGTTCTAATAGCGTCCATGTATGAGTGCATCTTGTTTCCTGAATAAATGCATTGCTCACTTTTTACTACCTTCCTCAGGTTTCGCATCCCCTGTAAAGTATTCAAAATATTGATTGTAAAATCAGAATCAATTTACCATGTATTATAAATCAACCATATTTAATTCACAACAGACAAATGAGATTGGTTTATCTTTCTTGTCAAGCTATTTCTGGAATTTCATGTAATTCTTCTTCATGTGTCCTTCTTTTTATAGAAAAAACATTTAGATTCCTTGTTGATTCCACCTTTAGGGTAGTATTTTATCTTTTTTTTCTTCTTGGCTTGGTTTTCATCCTTCCCTTGTGTTGCCATTAACGCATACTCTCCTAATTCTATTGCCAGTCTCACTTCTTCCTAAACACAGAAGGTCGGAAACTCATTGATTAACCATTCATTTTTATGTGTGTTATAGGATATCTTAAAAGGTCCATGTTGATATGGAAGAGTATTCTAAATATAATACACAAAAAAAGACTCAGACATATCAATCTCAAGAGTCTTCCGTTAAACCATAATGTCCCTCATTTGCATAATGTGCTCATGCACACCTCTCATAGTAATGGTCCTCATGGATGAAAACTTCATGATCAGGGTATTAGTAAGTGCCTGATCTGAACTCTCAAATTACTCATCAATAGCCTTCAGCAATACTTTGACATTATCATGCCTTTTGACTAAACCACGGATACCAGCAGAGATCTTGATATTTACGAACATCACACTGAGGCGATTGGAGCACTCCCATCATTCATGAAGAGCAATTTCAACTGGAGTGCTGGTTTGTATAATTTTTATTTCATCTTTTATGATGGCATAATCAATGTCCATCCACTCCAAATAAAAGAGAATTTTTTTCCTTTTAAACCTTATATTTATCACCCTCTAATTCAGGAATATCAGACTTAATATCTAAAAAATTCATAGATTGCATGACTGCATAAAAATTAAATACGCATGCTTATAATCTAAAATTGAGATTAATAAACATATATCATGTTTTAGCAACATAAAATATATTTCAAAATTATTAAGCTAGTGACATAAAATTTGTCCGTGGGCCAAAATCCTATTCAATTAGATCCATTTTTAACTTTATGATAAAACTATCAAATTATATTTATTTTCCTAATTTTTGTAGGTAAATTAAGAAATATATATAATTTGATATCCTATCCTAATTAATCATACAAATATAATAAAAATTCATGTGGGATAGAATCTACTATGTTCAATATGACTAACCACAATTAATATCATAATGTGATCATAAACACTTAAATATAATTTTGCATAATTAAAGATGCTGTGATTACTCTTAATTAATTAAAATTATAGGAGTCACTCAACATTCAATTCACAAATTATTCACATAAATTGCACAAAAAAATAAGTAATTGAACATAGTAAATAAATGTACCAAAATTATTTAACCCAATATTGCATGTATAATAAAAACAATAAAACTATATATACAAAAAATCAAAATAAATCATTTAGCACAAAAATATTAAAAATATAAAAGTTTTAATAAAAAGAACCCGAAATTAAATTCATAAAAGAATATATCAAAATATTATTTTTAATAAGGAAACCAAGATAATGCATAATATAGATTTTTAAATAAAAATAACTAGGCTTTAAAATTTTATTTTTTGAATTTCTGGAGTCCAAAAACGACATGTCGTTTTGTGGGAAATGACACTGAAATTCTCCATAAAACGATGTATCGTTTTCTACAAACGACAATAGCTTCTATATAACCCAAACGACATGTTGTGTCTATCCAAATGAAACGACGTGTCATTTTGTGCAATTACTAATATGCTAAATGACAACTCTATAAAATAAAGTTATTTTACTACTTTTTCATACATAAAAATTGGCCTATCCTTCATAATTTATTTTTTTTATTTATTTTTGTTTTGTTTATTTAGATTTTTTTTATAAATTTTATGAGATTTTTATTTAATTTTGCTTTATTTTAGTAATAGTATATTAAATAAGTTTAAAATTAAATATTTCCAATGAGTTTATACATTTTATTTTGAAAATGTTTAATTTTAGTACTTTATTTGTCTGTAGTGTCAAATAGTAATAAAAAAATCATGTGTTGAAAGTGGGACCCACTGGACATTACTATTCATATCAATAGTCAAATCCCTTAACTAGTCTTATTTTGATTCCCTTATCGATACGAGTATTTTAAAAAAGAATCACTTAAATCAGAGCTCATATGAATAAGTTATAACAGATTCTAACTTCGGATCAATAAAAAGAAATATGAGACTCATGCACAGCTACTTTTTTTATTTTTTATTTTTTATTATTTATCTTTATTTTATTTTTATTATTTTATTATTTTTTTCTTTCCTTCGTCTGTTTCCTCTTTCTTTTGTTTTCTTGCTACCTTCTTTGCACCAAAAATTGTCAATGTCTTTTGTAGTCATGTGCCGAATGTCCATGATGCACAACTTTTGTAATGGGTGTGAGAGAATAGTACAAATTTTGGGCTTATAAAAGGCCGCGAGAACCAACAAGGAAAGTAAGTAATAAAGTAAGGAGTTTCAAGGCTTAGGCCTCTAGTATAAAGCTCTACTTGGAGCATAGGTTACTTACAAATTTGTCTATTTTTAGTTTAAGTTGTAATTTTCATATTAATGAAAGGAGGAGTTTCCAGAGGTTCTATCAGTATAAATATCAATAACTTTTCTAGACTCTTTCCTTTTTGTCATTATGTTTAATTTGTCTTGTTATGTTATTTTATTTTTCTTTACGAATTAAATAAATTATTAATAGGAATTATAACGTAGTCTGATTATGATGGTTTAATTAAATTAAGTATGTTGTTATGATTGTCGTATTTGTTGATGTATTTGTTCTCAAACTTAATGCTTTCAAATTTTTGCCCAACTTTTGAATGAATTAAGGAATAAATGAGACTGAAAGGAGATTTTTATGATATAACTTTGGAATAAATATTATAAAATCTAAAATAAAATAAAGATATATCTATCTGTTTTTCTGTGATCATATTATTAATTATCACAGATTTTTCAAAGAACACTTTTTTTTAATTGAATTTGGATTCATATTTTACTGTTCACATGTATGAAATTGTTTGCATATATGTTTTATTCATATATATGATATTATTCATGTGTATGATACTATTCACATGTTTGACACTATTTATCATGAATTTTAGTTTATTAATCCTTTACGTTTTAAGTAAATTTAATTATAAAAATATAAAATTTATGTATAACTTGAGAAAAAGTACATAAAGTAAAAAGAATAGTGACTTTCAACGAATATAAACACAAAATCAAAATAATATACTTAAATAAAATCAAATCTAATTAATTACGATAAAATCATAATGTGATACCCGAGAAATCTACATTCTCGGAAATATTTTGTACAAATATGTAAATAAATGTACATTACAGTGATACAGATTACAGAATAATAGCAGAGGAAAATTTTGATTAATCAAGTTTTTAATCAAAATTTGAAAATGAATTAATGAATATAGTTTAAAAGCTAAACATTAATTCAATTTATAATGTTTTAAATATTTATAGAAAAGTATGTGGAAAAAACATACTAAGAGATCAATGGCACACAAGTGAGCCACATTGATCAAGGGCCAAGAGAATAGCCAAACAAGCCCTTACACATTTAAAAAAATAAAAGAAAGTAAGGGAGAGAGTGTGATGCACGTGAGCATGAGATAGAGAGGGAATTAATTCCCTTAGCTGCACAGCAGCCGGAAGAAAGAAAGAGAAAAGAAAGAAAGAGAAAGAAAGAAAGAAGAAAAGAAAGAAAGAAAAGAAAGAGAGAAAGGAAACCGAGAGAAAAGGGAAAGAAGAAGAAGAAATCCATTGAAGTTCGGATTTCTAGTTCAAGCAGCAGGTTGATCGAGATTCGGTCACAAATCAGCAGCAAGAAAAGCTCACGATTAAAGCAAGGTAAACCCTCGTTTTTCTCTTACTTTTTCGGATGAAAAATCTAGGGTTTGAGTGAGAAAAAGAGAATGTGAGTGAATCACATTTAGGTTTTCGGTTAAAATCGAAATGTGATTCGAGTCTAGACGTTTTCAAACACGAATCCATGCACAGATGGTTTAGAAAACCGAGTTTAGTGAATATTCTTTACAAAAATAAAGATTTTTCAAAAGTTAAGTCAAGAGATGTTCATAAGCAAAATGTGGAATTCTTGCTTATGAAATCATGGATTTGTGATAGTAGAACTGTAGTAGATACCTTGAAATGATCTTATGAAGATCGATTTCAAGTGTAAGAAGTGGAACAAAGGCCATAAAAGCCTTAGAAAATCAGAGCAGAGCAGTTCAGACCCAGAATCTTGATTCTGGTATGAACACGGGCGTGTACAAGGACGTGTTCAGAACGCGGCCCCGAACATGCCCATACGCACGACCGTGTTGCAAGAAAAATCAGACCCAAGGGGCACACGGTCAAAGAGAGGCGTGTAAGTAACCATGTAAGAGTACAGAGGAGTACACGGCCAGCAACACGGCTATGTACCCACCCGTGTAAGCATACACGGGCATGTTCCAGAAATTAAACGGCCAGGCTTAAAAATCCAGAGGGGTACACGGGCACGGACACGGCCGTGTAGGAGGGCGTGTTCGAAGCCAAAGAGTAAAAAAAAAAAAAAAAAAAAGAGTCTGGAAAGGAAAATTTACATGTTTTGCCATATTTTCAATATAAGATAAATATGGTAAATAATCAGTGATTTTTCCATTCATAGGAGTTCAAGCCAGAGACCCCAAATCAGCAGTCCCAGAGCAGCAGCAGCTTACGCTAGAGGACTTTCTGTAAGTTCAAGCATTGTCCTGACTGCAACGTGGACAAGCTTGCTTTATTACGATGTTATGTATGTTGCATGACGTGTTGTTAGACATTGATTGTCTGCATCACGATGTTATGTCAGTTTATGTCAGTCACAGCACTGGTCAGTGCATGTCAGTCACAGCACAGGTCAGTTCATATCAGTTCATGTCATGCATATAGAGTTGCATGTCCCAGTACACAGACCAGACAGTACCAGAACAAGAAAACAATTAGGTGCACAAGGCACCGTAGTGTGTTGATTAATTCACACCCCAGTAATTTGATTAACAGGTTCCGACTGTGGGGGCAAGCAGTATGCTACCCAGTTGGAACACCAGCAAGACGGTAATTAACCAGTTATTGGCGTATCAGCCTCTCGACCCACGGGGAGGTTATCATGTTTAGCATCAGTTAAGACTGAGGAGGTCAACACTAAAGTACCGCTCCCGGTTGCGCTAACATGTCGGTACGTCCAATCAGGGGCCCAAAACTAGAACTAAATAACAGATTAAAGTTCTAAGACTAAACCTTTAGTCAGTACAGCATGTTTACAGAGTCCAGTACAGCATGAACACAGCAGTACAACATGAGCACAGTAGTACAGTATATCAGTTTCATGTTTTTATGTTTGAACTTACTGAGCCCATAGCTCATCAGTTTGTTCACATGTTGCAGGTAAGAGACCTGTTCACCAGTAGTATTGGTGGACGACGAACAGGGTAGATGCATACCGGAGAGGATTGGGCGAGGGACATTGGTCACCATTTGATCTTCCGCTGCATATATAGATTTTGAATGTAATTTCAAAGAGACAAGTTTTCAAATCGGGAGTATGTGATAGGGGAATCATGATCAGTTGTTAACATGATTTCTTTATCACATTCTCAAACAGTTTATGTATTTAAAGAAAGAAAAAAAATTTTATTCCGCAAAATTAGCAGTAGTTACAGTTCAGCATGATTGCCGGTGACCTTAGAGGCCTGCAGACTATTGCGATTAACTACAGAGTTGGTCGTAATAGCGCTGTAGAGCCTCTACAGTAGGGCGGGCCGCCACAGGTGGTATCAGAGCGAGAGCTTTTACGACGAATCTAGTTTAGGATACCAACCGTAGCCACAGTTGGTATCAGAGCCCAAGTTTTAAAATGGGTCTAGTTTAGAATACTTACTGTAGCACAGTGGGTATTATCAGAAAGATTGGTTGACCATATCCTGCCTGACTCCATGCATATCCTGTTCGCCGATCCATGTAAGTTAAATTTATGTTAATATAAGCAGCTAGATATGCATGAAAGTAAAGGTCTGTAGAGACCTATACTTTGTAGTAAGTATGTGATAACATGTAAATGTAAGAAATCATATGGATCCTTTTTATACAGGATCTAACACAAGTTCATCGTGTGATTATAGGAGATACAGTAGCACGATAGAAAATCAGGGCTAAAGCCAAGGCCAGAGAAGGAGAAGGGGACGCCCATCTCTAACTCAACGACTAGAAGAGATGCAAGCTCTTCTAGAAAATCAAATGAAAGAAAACGCAGAGTTGAGACAGAGACTAGAACAGTTAGAACAAGGGCAGGGATCAGTAGGGACTCCTGCACAACCAGCAGCAGAGGCAGAACAGGTAGTGCCACCAGCGGCACCAGAAGTGGTTCAGCAACCACCGGTTATTGTAAGCCCAGAGCCGCTATATGAAAGATTTCGGAAAATGAGGCCTCCGGAATTTGAGGGTTCAACAAATCCTCTAGAAGCAGAAGATTGGCTTTCTTCAATACAGATGATAATGGAGTTCATGAGACTCACAGATGAGGAGAAAGTCATGTGTGCATCCTTTGTTCTAAGGAAGGATGCAAGATTTTGGTGGGACACAGTCCGCATGAGGAGGGACGTGACCACAATGACATGGGCAGAGTTTCTGGAGGAGTTTAACCAGAAATATTATGATCCTGCATCACTCAGACCCCAGCAGAAAGAATTTGCAGAGCTACAGCAGGGGGACATGTCAGTCAGTGAGGTTTGCAGGAAATTTGATCAGCTCTCCCGTTTATGTCCGTACATGGTGCCTACGGAGAGAGAGAAGATACAGAAGATGATGGGCATGTTTAGGCCTGAGATCTCTACTCTAATTGACGTTGGCCCATTCCCACCAGTTTCAGTAGCCGACTGCGTTAGTCGTGCTTTAAGGGCAGAGTACCACCTAGCCCGACAGAAAGAAGCGAGAGAAAAGGTCTGGGAAGCCAGGAAGCAAGAAAAGATCCTGGCTAAGGCCTCTCAACCTGGACAGCACAGTAAGGGCAGTCAGAGCACAAAACCAGAGCAGTCCAGTCATCCAGGCCCTCAGTCCCAGCAGAAAAGAACAGGGAATTTTCAGGGAGCTCAGAGTCAGGACAACAGAAGTCAGTCAAGGAGGACTCACACCACTACAGTTCCAGGTAACCCCACTTGTCCAAATTGTGGGAGGAAACATGTGGGTCAATGCAAAGCTGGCACGACTACATGTTTTCAGTGTGGAAGAGAGGGCCACTTCATCAAGAATTGCCCCATGAACCGCCAGTTAGTATCAGCATCAGGAGCAAACTCATCACGTCCACAGCAGTCCCAAGTACATGCACTCAGGTTGAGTTATGAAAGCCCAATAGAAGTGCCTCCAGCAGTGCAAGATAGAGCTCCACAGGCAGATGCTAGGGTGATGGCCTACACCAGAGAAGAAGCAGAGGCAGGGACGTCCAACGTGGTGGCAGGTCAGATTTCTGTCGCTAACCACTTGGCATCTGTACTATTTGACTCTGGGGCTACCCATTCTTTCATATCATGTGTATTTGCTGATAAGTTAGAATACCCTAGAGATCACATGGGAAGGACTTTTAGAACTACTCTCCCATCAGAAGAAATCATGTTGTCAGAATACTGGTTACCTCATGTACCAGTAATCGTGGCAAATAGAGAGCTGTATGCAGAGTTGATCATGATGAGGATCGTAGACTATGATGTGATCTTGGGAATGGATTTCCTAGGAAAATATCAAGTTACGATAGATCACAGAAACAGAAGAATAGTGTTCAAGCCAGAAGAGGAAGAAAGTTTCGAATATGTCGATTCTTCGAGAAGATGCAGCAAGATGATGATCAGTTCAATGAGAGCCAAGAAGCTAATAGCCAGTGGTTGTACTGGATATTTAGCTTATGTGACAGATACAGCAGAAAAGAAGAAGTTACAGCCAGAAGAGGTTCCAGTTGTCAGAGAATTTCTCGAGGTCTTTCCCGAGGAACTACCAGGATTACCTCTAGAGTGGGAAATCTCGTTTGAGATAGAGCTCCTACCTGGAATAGCACCCATCTCCAAGGCGCCATACCGCATGGCACCAGTGGAGTTAAAAGAGTTACAAGTGCAGTAGAAGGATCTGCTTGACAAGGGATTTGTCAGACCGAGCTATGCCCCATGGGGAGCTCTCGTACTGTTTGTCAAGAAGAAGGACGGGACGTTCCGCATGTGCATAGATTACAGAGAATTGAACAAGGTTACAGTTAAGAATAGGTACCCATTACCTAGGATTGACGACCTGTTCGATCAGCTCAAAGGCGCAGCAGTGTTCTCAAAGATTGATTTGAGATCAGGATATCATCAGCTGAGAATCAAGGAAGATGACGTTCCCAAGATAGCTTTCAGAACCCGTTATGGGCATTATGAGTTCCTAGTAATGCCATTTGGGTTAACGAATGCGCCAGCCGCTTTCATGGACTTAATGAACAGAGTCTTCAAGGAGTATCTTGACAAGTTTGTCATTGTGTTCATCGATGACATCCTTGTATATTCAAAGACTCACTCAGAGCATGAAGCCCAGTTGAGAGTTGTTTTTCAGAAGCTGAGAGAGCATCAACTCTATGCCAAATTCTCAAAATGTGAGTTCTGACTAGACAGAGTGCATTTCCTCAGTCATGTAGTGTCCAAGGAGGGAATTGCAGTAGATCCAGTCAAGGTGGAAGCAATCAACCAATGGCCTGCACCTAAGAGCGTAACAGAGATACGCAGTTTCTTAGGGTTGGCTGGCTATTACAGGAGGTTTATGGAGGGATTTGCTAGATTAGCAGCACCTCTCACCACCCTCACACGCAAGGAAAAGAAGTATATATGGACAGATGAGTGTGAAAGAAGCTTCCAAGAGCCGAAGAGACGGCTGACAAGCGCGCCGATCCTCACACTCCCTACTGAAGGGGAGAAGTATGAGATCTACAGTGATGCTTCCAAAGTGGGTTTGGGAGCAATATTGATGCAAGAAGGCAGAGTGATTGCCTATGCTTCGCGTCAATTGAAAGAGCACGAGAAGAATTATCCCACCTACGATCTAGAACTTGCTGCAGTAGTGTTCGCACTCAAAATTTGACGACACTATCTGTATGGAGCTCAGTGTCAGATATACACAGATCATCAGAGTCTGAAATACTTCTTCACACAGAAGGAGTTAAACATGAGGCAAAGAAGATGGTTGGAATTGGTGAAGGATTATGACTGTGAGATCCTTTATCATCCAGGAAAAGCCAACCGAGTAGCAGACGCTTTGAGCAGAAAAGCGACAGTTCCACAGCAGCTGCCTATTGACAGGTTGCCAAAAACCTTGCAACAAGAGGTGCATTCGCTCTAGTTGGAGCTGATATCAGGAAAATTGTCAACACTGCAGTTGAAATCATCATTGTTTGATGATATTAAAGAAGCTCAGAAACAAGATTCAAGTCTAACAGACTCCCAGGAAGAGATGTCCATAGATGGATTAATCAGGTATAAGGGGAGAATTCATGTGCCAGCAGATGAAGAGCTACGAAGGCGAATCATGTCAGAAGCTCATGAGACGCCATATTCAGTCCATGCTGGAGCCACCAAGATGTACCAAGACTTGAAGTTACAGTTTTGGTGGAAAGGGATGAAGGGAGACATTGCAAGATTCGTGAGTAAGTGCCTTACTTGTTAGAAAGTCAAGGCTGAGCATCAGCATCCTGGAGGAAAGTTAGAACCTCTAGAGATTCCAGAATGGAAATGGGAGAACGTTACCATGGATTTTGTGGTAGGGTTACCCAAAATAAGAGGAGGACACGATGCCATCTGGGTAATTGTGGACAGATTGACAAAGACAGCCAGATTCATACCAGTCAGGATTACTTACTCATTGGAGAAGCTGGCACAGCTGTACGTAGATCAGGTTGTCAGGTTACATGGAGTTCCAAAGTCCATAGTATCTGACAGAGATGCACGTTTCACTTCAAACTTTTGGGAGTGTGTGCAAAGAGCCATGGGCACAGAATTGAGATTCAGTACAGCCTTCCATCCTCAGACAGATGGACAATCAGAACGGACTATCCAGACTCTGGAGGATATGCTCCGAGCATGTGTCATGGATTTTCCAGGAGCTTGGAATGAGAAGCTGCCACTAGTGGAATTCTCATACAACAATAGTTACCAAGCTTCCATCAAGATGGCATCGTATGAGGCCCTGTATGGAAGAAAGTGCAGATCACCCATTCACTGGTATGATCTGAAGGAAAAACAACTGCATAAGACAGATTTCATGCAGGAGACTTGTGATGCAGTTGCCAAGATCCAGCAAAGAATTAAGAGTGCTCAGAGTAGACAGAAGAGTTATGCAGACAGAAGGCGGAGATCCCTAGAATTCAAGGAAGGGGACTTCGTTTTTCTGAAAGTGTCACCCATGAAAGGGATCATGCGTTTTGGTAAGAAGGGAAAACTGAGTCCAAGGTACATTGGACCTTATGAGATTATCAAACGCATTGGGAAGGTTGCCTACAAGTTGGTATTACCTCCTGAGCTATCCGCAGTACACAATGTATTCCATGTCTCCATGCTCAGAAAGTACATGTCAGATCCATCTTATGTGCTACAACATGAACCAGTCCAAGTCCAAGAAGATTTGACTTATGAAGAACACCTTGTTCAGATACTGGCTAGAGAAGAAAAGGAGTTGAGAAACAAGACCATCCCACTAGTCAAAGTATTGTGGAGAAATCACAACGTTGAAGAGGCTACGTGGGAGAGAGAAGATGAGATGAGACGTTCATACCCTTACTTGTTTTAAATTTTCGAGGACGAAAATCTTATAAGGAGGGGTGAATGTGATACCCGAGAAATCTACATTCTCGGGAATATTTTGTACAAATATGTAAATAAATGTACATTACAGTGATACAGATTACAGAATAAATAGCAGAGGAAAATTTTGATTAATCAAGTTTTTAATCAAAATTTGAAAATGAATTAATGAATATAGTTTAAAAGCTAAATATTAATTCAATTTATAATGTTTTAAATATTTATAGAAAAGTATGTGGAAAAAACATACTAAGAGATCAATGGCACACAAGTGAGCCACATTGATCAAGGGCCAAGAGAATAGCCAAACAAGCCCTTACACATTTAAAAAAATAAAAGAAAGTAAGGGAGAGAGTGTGATGCACGTGAGCATGAGATAGAGAGGGAATTAATTCCCTTAGCTGCACAGCAGCCGGAAGAAAGAAAGAGAAAAGAAAGAAAGAGAAAGAAAGAAAGAAGAAAAGAAAGAAAGAAAAGAAAGAGAGAAAGGAAACCGAGAGAAAAGGGAAAGAAGAAGAAGAAATCCATTGAAGTTCAGATTTCTAGTTCAAGCAGCAGGTTGATCGAGATTCGGTCACAAATCAGCAGCAAGAAAAGCTCACGATTAAAGCAAGGTAAACCCTCATTTTTCTCTTACTTTTTCGGATGAAAAATCTAGGGTTTGAGTGAGAAAAAGAGAATGTGAGTGAATCACATTTAGGTTTTCGGTTAAAATCGAAATGTGATTCGAGTCTAGACGTTTTCAAACACGAATCCATGCACAGATGGTTTAGAAAACCGAGTTTAGTGAATATTCTTTACAAAAATACAGATTTTTCAAAAGTTAAGTCAAGAGATGTTCATAAGCAAAATGTGGAATTCTTGCTTATGAAATCATGGATTTGTGATAGTAGAACTGTAGTAGATACCTTGAAATGATCTTATAAAGATCGATTTCAAGTGTAAGAAGTGGAACAAAGGCCATAAAAGCCTAAGAAAATCAGAGCAGAGCAGTTCGGACCCAGAATCTTGATTCTGGTATGAACACGGGCGTGTACAAGAACGTGTTCAGAACACGGCCCCGAACATGCCCATACGCACGACTGTGTTGCAAGAAAAATCAGACCCGAGAGGTACACGGTCAAGAACACGACCGTGTATCGGGCCGTGTCAAGGGGCACACGGTCAAAGAGAGGCGTGTAAGTAACCATGTAAGAGTACAGAGGAGTACACGGACAGCAACACGACCGTGTACCCACCCGTGTAAGCATACACGGGCATGTTCCAGAAATTACACGGTCAGGCTTAAAAATCCAGAGGGGTACACGGGCACGGACACAGCCATGTAGGAGGACGTGTTCGAAGCCAGAGAGTAAAAAAAAAAAGAAAAAAGAGTCTGGAAAGGAAAATTTACATGTTTTGCCATATTTTCAATATAAGATAAATATGGTAAATAATCAGTGATTTTTCCATTCATAGGAGTTCAAGCCAGAGACCCCAAATCAGCAGTCCCAGAGCAGCAGCAGCTTACGCTAGAGGACTTTCTGTAAGTTCAAGCATTGTCCTGACTGCAACGTGGACAAGCTTGCTTTATTACGATGTTATGTATGTTGCATGACGTGTTGTTAGACATTGATTGTCTGCATCACGATGTTATGTCAGTTTATGTCAGTCACAGCACAGGTCAGTGCATGTCAGTCACAGCACAGGTCAACTCATATCAGTTCATGTCATGCATATAGAGTTGCATGTCCCAGTACACAGACCAGACAGTACCAGAACAAGAAAACAGTTAGGTGCACAAGGCACCCTAGTGTGTTGATTAATTCACACCCCAGTAATTTGATTAACAGGTTCCGACTGTGGGGGCAAGCAGTATGCTACCCAGTTGGAACACCAGCAAGACGGTAATTAACCAGTTATTGGCGTATCAGCCTCTCGACCCACGGGGAGGTTATCATGTTTAGCATCAGTTAAGACTGAGGAGGTCAGCACTAAAGTACCGCTCCCGGTTGCGCTAACATGTCGGTACGTCCAATCAGGGGCCCAAAACCAGAATTAAATAACAGATTAAAGTTCTAAGACTAAACCTTTAGTCAGTACAGCATGTTTATAGAGTCCAGTACAGCATGAACACAGCAGTACAGCATGAGCACAGTAGTACAGTATATCAGTTTCATGTTTTTATGTTTGAACTTACTGAGCCCATAGCTCATCAGTTTGTTCACATGTTGCAGGTAAGAGACCTGTTCACCAGTAGTATTGGTGGACGACGAACAGGGTAGATGCATGCCGGAGAGGATTGGGCGTGGGACATTGGTCACCATTTGATCTTCCGCTGCATATATAGATTTTGAATGTAATTTCAAAGAGACAAGTTTTCAAGTCAGGAATATGTGATAGGGGAATCATGATCAGTTGTTAACATGATTTCTTTATCACATTCTCAAACAGTTTATGTATTTAAAGAAAGAAAAAAAATTTATTCCGCAAAATTAACAGTAGTTACAGTTCAGCATGATTGCCGGCGACCCTAGAGGCCTGCAGACTATTGCGGTTAACTATAGAGTTGGTCGTAATAGCACTGTAGAGCATCTACAGTAGAGCGGGCCGCCACACATAATTCATAGTATTTGTGCGTTTGCTTGTGTGTTATCAATTTATGTTCATTTATTTTTGTAATTTTATTTTATTTATTTACTTTTTTAATTAAAACTTTTTCGGTCGCTCAAATAAAATTAAAATTAACTAATTTCGATACTTAATAACACTATTCTCGTAGGAACAATACTTTATTTATCACTTTATTACTTGTTTGATTCGTGTATTTGTGAAAATCACCAAACGACATGTTGTTTTGGCTATGATAAAATACATGTCATTTGATGTCGTCTTCTTCTTTTAGACAAGTCATTTCAACTTGGTTTTGGTTTGAAATGAAACCTGATGGTTTCTCGGCCTTCTAAACAAAAACAAAAAAAAGTTTTAAAGCCCAGAAATGTTAGAAATCCAATTAATCAATGATTTCTAATCTCGTTTTGAATAAAAAAATATCTAAATAACAGTTTTGAAAATAAAAAATTTAGACAGTATTTTACTATAAAATGAAAACAAAAGTTGTAGATAATCCAAACGAACAAGAACACCAAAGCAGAGGCATAAAAATTCTTTGATACCAACTGTAAACCAAAAACTTAAACTATCTAACATGCTTAATA
This sequence comes from Antiaris toxicaria, assembly GCA_035233585.1. Classification (NCBI taxonomy): domain Eukaryota; kingdom Viridiplantae; phylum Streptophyta; class Magnoliopsida; order Rosales; family Moraceae; genus Antiaris; species Antiaris toxicaria. The sequence goes on from CP141155.1 coordinate 10,945,243, forward strand.
AACTAAATAGCATGTAAATCAAAATTACAGAATAAAATCGGATTTGAAACTTACCTCCAGTCATTGTCATTCTCACGCACTTAAGGTTAAAGAAAAATGAAAATTGGTTCATTTTAGGTGCTCCGAAGACTTTTAGCAACCTGATTTGATGGTGTTTTGAAAACTAAAGCGTTGCTTTGCCTTAGGGACTTGATCAGAACATTTTGCACTTATATACACTCTTTCTATCAAATGGCATTTATCAAAAAAGTGGTTGAGTTTCTTGAACATGTTTTGAACTTAAAAACGGTTTCTAAGAGGTAGAATGAATATAGACCTTATTTCGATTCTATTTAATTTACTGTTACCTTATTTTGTGTATAGAAAATTCAACAGTCTTCTCAACTTCCTTTCTATTTAAATATTTATTTCATGGATTTCTCAACCAAAATGATTAAATTTTCTAATATTTATTTTTCAATCATCTTTTTATAATTTCTTAAGTTTTTACTCTAATTTTTTTTCATTTTTATCTTTTTTTTTTCCCTCCTGGTATGTCCCTGTTGGAAAAATTCTTCTCAAATGCCTCTCTACTTTAATTTTTTTTTTTTACCTCTAATATATTATTTTACAAAATGTGACTTCCAATATAAATTCTTTTAATTTCTTCTAATTGTTTAATAAAAATAACTACTACTCTTATGTGGCTTTCAATTTTATTTGTCCTAAATTAAAAAAAAAATTATAATAAAGCATGTAACAAGTTTAGAGCATGTTTAGGGATCCATTTTCAGTCTCCAAAATTTTTTTTTTTATATTTTTATTTACCTCATGATCATTTTTTACTTTTTATATATCTAAAATGTTATAATAAACTCTAAGCTTTTAAAATTCATAACTTTACGTGTATAAATCTAAATTAAATAATTTTTTTTATAAATTACATAGAATTAAAAAAAATAATATTTATATTAATAATTTTTTTCTGAATAAATTTTTAATATTTTATAATTTTTTCATTCTAAATAATTTTTTTCTCTAAACATATTTTTCAAAACTATTTTTTTGAGTAAAAAAAAAAAAAAACAAAACTCCCCGAACATGCTCCTGATAAAATGAATATACACGTGTATTGTCTCACTATAACTTGTATTGTTTCTATAGTACTATCATAGGAGGTGTTTCTATTCTGGATTCCTTTTAGAAAAAAATTATACCAAGTCTAGAAATGTTTATAATTTGCTTTCATTATTATTCGTTGCGCTTTAGCACTGGTTTTCTGATTATTGGTATATAGTGCTCCATGTAGTTAGTGATTTGAATAATGTTTATTACATTTCATGATGAAGTATAATTATATATAAAAAAATATTATTGATATTAATTTGGTGTGTTTCTTAAGTTTTATGCTAATAACGTAAGGTTATTTGTGTGATTATGATTAAATGACTGTCATATTAAAACTAAGTAAGCACATCCGACTCAGCAAGTACATTGACGTCCTTAACTTCCTTCTGTTATTCTAGAAATGAGGTAAGTAAAAATTTATTTCAATTATATCACAAGATAAGTAATGAGATATGTTTTTGTTAAAGCATTTTCAAGCATGGCATCATGGTATTTGCAAGCATGACGTCATGACATTTGCATATATTTATAAAGTAATCACCGTAGAATATGAGAAAGAGATTGTTTTGCACTATATAGTTTGCTCGTAAGTGACCTTAATAAATTCCTTGGGTTAAATGAGAGCTTAATTTTGTCTCATAAGATAGATTAGGACTATTTTAGACTTTATTGTAGTTCCTAGGATCCTGGAACTACAGCATCTCATCGATTAGATTAGAACACTTTATATTACTAGCTAAAGTTCGATAGTATGCATGCAACATAATTTTTAGGCCTAGGTGGGCGGCTCATAGTGTACATAATTATGCGTGCTTAATAAATATTTTTATGAAATGGTAAATACGATAAAAATTTGATGAGCTTATATATTATGTCATATTTATTTATTTGTATAGTTTCTACTAACTGAGCATTAGCTCATATAGTACTGGTGATGCAGGTAAGGGTATGTCTCAGTAGATATCGATACTAGGAGATTAATTGACATGCTCTCCACGCTTGTGACTTAATTCTATATGGACACTGCCGACTTTATATAAACACACTTTTGTTTTATTTTGTATGTTTTGATACTTGAATCAATTAATTATGGGAATTGTTATATATATGTATATATATTTGATCAACGTTTCATTTTAAGATAGGGGTGAACAAAAAATCCGAAAACCCAAATAACCCACCCAACCCACCCAAGGAAAACCCGACGGGTTGGGTCCACGTCAGACCCAAAAAAAAGTCGGGTTGACCCACCCAACCCAATGTCAAATTGGGTGGGTTCGGGTTGGAATTCTAAAACCCGATCAAAACCCAACCCACCCAATGAATGTGTTTTTTTTTTTTTTATATTTAGAAAAAATATAATGATTAAGCTAAGCCAATTTTGTTGATCTGACTGTCATTTCCCATTTATGCCTCCCCCCAAGCCAAAGTTCGTGCCTTGCCCTTACCAAACCCGATGTCCCACCAGCTTCCTCCAATCGTCCCTTTCTTTGATCATCGGCCGTCACCCCTAGACGTATTCATTTTTGTCTCCCCAAGCCCGTGTTCGTCTCGTGCCTTACCCTTGCCCAACCCTAGCCGCCACTTGCCACTAGCCTCCCCTGATCCTCCCTTCTGTTAGGATTTAGGAATAAGATTTCAAGTTTATTTCAATTTGCTTGACTTTAGTTCTTGTTACTACACACATTGGAGTTAGAGATTATTCTTGTGAAATAGATTTGATTGTTTGTGATTGATATTTCTTAGTATTCATTAAAAGCATGTTTTAATTAGTTCTTATTGTCTTTATATGACTTCTTTATTTGAATATTTGAGCTTGTATTTTGATTTGTGATTAAATTTTTAAGTCATGTTTTATTATTTTGTTTTTATAAATTGCCGAACCCGCCAAACCCGAAAAACCCGCCAAACCCACCCAAACTTTAATTGGGTGGGTCGATTTTGTATATTGGGTTAATTGGGTGGGTGAAAAAATTTTTCAACCTACCCAATCATTGGGTGGATTGAAAAATGCTAAAAATCTATCCAACCTACCCGACGAACACTCCTATTTTAAGATGTAATTTGTTATATATATATCCCGTTGGTCTAGGTTTGGCTAATAAACTCCCATAATTATATGCAAGTTATAAAAGTTTACAAAATTTACACACTATTTTATACGGTAAATAAGCAATATTAAGTTAAACCTAATGCTACCTAACTTAATTGTAGATTAGCCGTATAATTAGATTAGGTGGACGTCACTTTTTACACTTTTGGTAATTTGATTAAATTACCAAAATTGATAATTTAATCAAATCTGATAAACAGCAAAAAAAAAAAAAAAAAAACATTATAACATACTCTTCTTCTCCATAAAAAATGGAGAGTTGGGAGGGAAGTGGTTTTGTTTTTAGGAAAGAATTACATAGAACTTAAGATTTGAAAAGAAATTATGGACAAATTGAATAGCAGCAGGCTTGAATTGAATCCAGAGAAAGAACGAAAAGGTAACTGCAAACTTGATCTGAAGCTTTCAATATTAAGAAATAACGCTTTTGTAATAAAAATGCAAGCAAACGCCTTTTTGTTTGTCTTGCAGGTTTTATTTTTCTAGCGATTCCCAATAAAATTTTTAATAAAACAACAACAACAATAATAATAATAACAAATATTCGAGAACATTATAAATACTTGATTTCATGTTAAACTACTTATGGTGCTCCTTGGGCTGATGATCAGTCTCTCTGCCTCTCAAGTAAATTCTCTATATATGCCAGAAACATATATTAACTACAGAGCCATGACAAAGTTCAAAATAATTTTCATATCCTGGAATTGTTTTGTCTTCATATCAACTCTCTCGAATGTCAACATATCAGTACTCCTCATCTAAAAATCATTAAAAAAGGAAAACATAGAAGTGAAGGAAAATGCTAAAATCTCTAGTACTCCTCGGAATCTTAATTCTATGTGCCAGGCCGAGAATACAAGAAGTGCCGTAACGCCAAAGCCGCTATAGTGAACCTGGTAGTCAGAATATAACCAAAATGAATAAAAGTAAAGTGAAAAATAACCAAAAGGAAAAACAAAGGACGACATTTAAGCATATAATACTCCAGAAACATTAAGACCATTGTGTAACATAGGTGTCGAACATAACCCGTGGATAATATAATACAAGAGAACAACTTCTATCAGATATATTGCCCTTACACAGATATCCACTACAATATAAGAGACCAGATTCTCTGCTAGAGAAAATTTAATAACAACTAGTCAAAATATAAATAAATAAATAACCTTGCCGTAGGCAATAAAACTTGGAAAAAACTGGTATGCTTCTAACTATAAGAGAAAAAGCAAAAGTTAGCAATTCCTTAGAATTGATATAGCACCCTCACACTCACGATAGTTTGGCTTGGCTTGGTACTGATTTATTACCTCTGTGTGATATTGGTGTATTTACTATGATAAACTTATCAATTATCATTTTTTCCAGCAGGATTCGTCCAGCAATGGGCACCCAAAGTATAAAGAGTACTGAGACATACTACCACAATACCACTTGAATCTAGATACTCCAAGGGTCACAATATCGTATTTATGAAGTTCAAGAATGCATCTAGATAGTATATCAGCTGACAGAATCTATTGTCTTACTTCATAAGTAGAAAGTACTTTTTAACAAAAACCCATCAACAAAGAGCTTAAAACTGCATTTCAAGGTGCGAGTGGTATGAAAAAAGATTCTTCTGCAACTAAAACACTATAAGAAAAAGAATTTTCTGCCTCAAAATAGGTTAACACAATCACCTCATCTCAGTATCATCATAAGTAACTTTTAGGATCAGATAAGAAAAATTTTGGTGCCTTCTTACTTACTAAAAGCTCATTTATGTTCACCTTAGCGTCACTTTTTGAGGCTATTACATTCAAAAAATAAATAAACAAACAAACAAACAAACACTAACTTATTATCAATATAAATTGTTACACCAGAGCATAGCAACTCTATCTTTTGCCTAATTAGATATGTATGGTCTTCTGGTCATCGGGTTTACTTCGGAACCAAGTCTTAACTATTCGTCTCTCTAATGATTTAACAGTAACACTTCTATACGTCTGCGATTCTAGTGAAGAACCTAGTTTTCCTCTTTAAACAATTTAACTTTTCCCAAACTACAATAATAAACTAACGTCTAAGCTAGCTTCATTAGTTGAACTACGGTATGCAAATTAAATTCCAAATAACTGAAAATCCATAAAAGATTAGAGACACTTCAGAGCTCTCTAATGCAGTTGACTTCCTACACTGGTCCTCTGAAAAATTCCATACATTGGTTCCTAATACTTCACACTTAACATAAAAAGTTAACAGAAGATTCATCTTGTACCGAACTATGACAAGCTGAATTGGATTAATATGAGCTAGTTTTACCAAGTGGAATAATGAAATCCTGGAAAATTTCATACATATCTACAGATTTATTGATATTTTAAAATTCAATTAAATTTCTATACAGTGGAACCCACATTTTTTGCCCATATATACATGTACATATATATGTATATATGTGAATAGACGCGTACAGAAAATTAGAACTTACATAATGGCCATGGAGACCTGCTGGAGAAGGCTTTTGTGGATCTTCATGTTGGCGAAGTATTGCGTGAATAATGTGCTTTTGAGCCACAAGCGCAGCTCTTCCTGCAAAAATTTGAAGCAAAATTCTCAATTAGCATTATTGTACGTAATCAGAAAAGGTAAATCAGAGAATCCATTGAAAAAGATTCATGGAAGGAGATCGAGATCGAGATCGAGATCGTGATCAGAGTTCAGAGTTCGGACAGTACCATGAACATGGCAGTGAAGAAGGTTAAGGTGGTGAAAATGATAAAACTGTAAAAGACGGGCAGACTTTGCGGCGATCTCACTGGACGAACATAAGGCTTTGCCGCTGACGGCTGCCGCGGATCGTCTCCAGGAAAATAAGAGAGAGGGAACGCAGGCCTGAAGGTAGACAGTTTGTACTCAGAGGAATCAAAGGGATGACAATAGGGCTGCTCGTCATCCAAAAACTCAATGTGAAGCACATGCTGGACTTTGTTGAAATCATTTCCACTTTCCTCAACCTTCATTTCGAATTCCCTTGGCATCCTTTTAATAACCAACTTCTTCAAACTGGTAACGCATCTCAAACCATCAGGAATTGACTCTAACTCATAACAATATTCAATGAGCAAAAAGCTAAGGCTAGGCAAAGCCCCATTCTCCACCCTCCACTCTTTTAGTTGTTCCAATGCAACAAGCGAAAGAGACTCAAGTCGAGGGAAACCTCCACAAGAACAAACCATTGTGCTCCCTTTGAAAGCATTATAATTGAGAAGAAGGAACCTTAAATTTGGTAGCTTTTCCAGTGTCGTCATCGGATCATCCTCAATATCAGTTCTGCTCAGCGTTAACTTGATAAGCAAAGGAAAGTACTTGTCTTCAGGTAACTTTTCTATCCTCCCCTCAAGACGCAACTTTTCAATATGAAGACAACTTGATATGAATGGTGTGAGATCCACTCTTGCTCTAGATAAATTTTCCACTGCTAGAGATCGAAGATGATTGAACACAATGCTTCTAGGGTTATTATTTTGCCACCATTTTGCATGGACATAAAATTTAAAATTAGTAACTTGCGTCAATTCCTTCAAATTGTCTAAGTCGCAAAACATCAGTGGAATATTTACCAACGTTTGCAGCCTTACAAGATTACCGAACCTCAACTCATTTCCACTAATATAAGATCTGTGTCCCAAATATAAGTGTCTGAGCTGTTCCAACTTCCATATAACATTCGGTAATTCTATTGTCCATTTTGTTCGCAAATCTAAGGTCTCTAGGAAGGTCAAATTGCCTATGGATGATGGAACTTGTTCCACATGGCTTCCCTTCAGGCTTAAGAATCTCAAGCCGAAAAGCTCTCCAATCTCTTCGGGCAAGTTTCCAATGTAACCCTGAGTAAGATTTTCACACTTCAAAACTCTAAGCGCATGAAATTGTTTGAGCATTGGTTTCATTACTTGTTCATAGGAAGGATATGGTAGTCTATTGAAGCATATAAGAGATCCAAGGTTGTCTTGTCTATCAACGCTTTCAATCAAGGGAAGCAATTCGCTAGGAACATCTTTGTTCAGATAGATGGCAATCCTTCTTGGCTTATTAGTTTGCACAACATCTGCTAATGCATCATAAAACAAAACATCGACTTCCTCGTGTATGTTTCGGGAATCGATGATTTCCACAAAGCCTTCCTCTTTAGCTTTTACCAAGCACAATTGCCTCATGAGATTATGGATGCGCAATGTTTTAATCCTTCCATGTAAGTCCAACTTTTCTACCTGCACCATGCACCTCTGAACCAATTCATCAATGTATTCATATACCTCATCATCTTCTGGATTCGGTTCTAATTCTGCTCTCCACATTTGACACAGTTCTTTTACCCGTATCTCAGAATCTTTGGGAAAATGGGCTAAGTACAAAAAACATAGCCTCAAGTAATCAGGCAAGTCATTGTAACTTGAACTCAACATCTGTGAAACGGCTTTCAATTCTCCATGCTTGTCGGTTTTATCTTCTCTTATACCTGTTTTCACACTCTTACCGAACATGATATCTTGCCACTCAAAAGTTGTGTCTGCTCTAGATAAAAGCTGCCCGAGCATAGTGATGGCTAATGGCAAACCGCCACAACGTTGAAGCATCTTTTCTCCAATTTCTTTCATTTGGTTGTATTCTGAATCTACAAAATAGAAAAGCCAAAGAAACAAGTATACTTCATTACTACCAGGCAATTCCAAACACCTATTCGAATTCGAATTGTACCCTTTTTTTCCTTTCCCAAACACATATTTGAAGTCATAATTCCAGTTTTAACCGAAAAAAAAAAAAAAAAAAAGGTTCAGATTTTCCTTATCTTAACCCATGTGCCAATGGGCACTAAGGCTCTCCAAAAATAAACATATAAAGGATTTTCAATATTTTTACATGGTCGTCTAATAATGTCAATTAATCCTATTAGTTAATACAAAAACGGAACTATTTAATTAATGTTAGATTTTTATCCATGAACTATGCACGCATCTAGCTGATTGAAAAGGTTTTAGTAATGAGATCGACCACATAATAAAATAGGATTAATTTTTCATGTTTTTTGAAAGTACAAGGTTACCGAGAAGATGACTGAAAAGATAGAAACAATATTACCTCTTACTCGTCCTGTGAAATTTGTCATCTTCTCGAACAACTCCCAACTTTGTTGATTATCGAGACACCTTAACTCATGAAAAAAAATAGATGCATCCAGATTGGAAGTTACACCTTTATTGCGAGTAGTCAGTAGTATTTTGATGTCTGGCAACTTGGAAATCAACCTATGCATGATGAATATCCCCTTATCGCTCCAAATGTCATCTAGAACCACCAAAAAATCCTTGCCTTCTTCCCTGAGCTCTTCAAATTTCGCAAACAAAAAATCTCGTTCAGAAAACTTTCTCGTTCTTTCTGCTAATTCTCCAGCAGTGGTACTAGTAAGTCGAACTAAAATCTGGATAAAAATTTTTTCTTCTTCCGGGAGAGTTGTCCAGGTATTGTCAGACAGAGAGACCCAAGCAAAACCAGCAAACTGGGACCTGATTTCAACGTGATGATAGATCTGAGCAGCAAGAGTGGTCTTGCCTGTACCACCCATCCCCCATATACAAGCTACTCTACAGCACTCATCTCCTTTTTTGGTCAACTGCACCACCAATTCCTTGACACTTTTCTCTAATCCAACAACAACAACATCATCATCATCATCATCATCATCATCGTCATCCTCGTCTTCCCCAGAACAAAAAGCAGAACCTACCACGTCGACTGGCAAGTACTCTGGCTTGTTTCTTCTTGATCCTACCATTTTCTCTATCCGATCTCTTATTGATCCTACTAATGTGACCATCACTTGACCACGCTTGGGTGGTAAAACTTCTTTCCGATTATTGCTTCTAATGATTGTTGATTCGGAACAGTGCGGATCCATTTCACTGTTCTGTGATCACCACCCAAGCTCCGAATGGGATACAAATCTCTGTTTCACAGTACTCTCTCTCTCTCTCTCTCTCTCTCTCTCTCTGTGTGCAACTTTCGGTGCTACAATTTTGTCCTCTCAAGTTTGAACCTTATTTTCTCGCCGGAAAAGTTTGGGAATTGCTACCAGGAGAAAACCAGTTGATACTTATTCCACAAAAAAAAAAAAAAAAAGAATAAAAATGTTTTATACTTATCGCCTTTTGTGCGTTTGCAAGCTGTCATGTTGTCTTTGATTAATGACAAGTTGTTATATTTAAAATGACAAGATGGTTTTCTTTCTTAGCTACGTCTAAAATTAATAATTTAATTATTATATTCATTTTATTTAATATCAAATTTTTTTAATTTAATATTTATTACTTATTTAACTTTTGTAAAAAGTTACGTTCTAAAAAAATTATTAAATTGTAGTCAAGGTTATTTTGTTTTAATAAAAAAATAAAAAAGAAATTAATGAAATAAAATTGCATATATAAGAATCTTTAATTGAGGAGTTAAAAATAATTAAAATTGTTATGTTATGAAATTTTGAATTTAACATATAAATATAAAAAATTTAATTATAAATATATCAATTAATTTTTAATTATAAAATTTTAAATTTTTTAACAAATTTTAAAATTTTTACAATTTTTATTCAATAATTTTACCATGTTATTTTTATTTTTTTATTTTTTTTTTATCTTTTTATCTTTTTCTTTCTCTCCTGAAATTCTCTGGAAGTCACTCTCTTCTTCTCTTCTTTTTTTCACACTTTCTGGACCTTCTCTCTATATGTAATTCTTAAACATTCTTTCTCTCATCCTTCACAACCCTTCCCCTTCTCTCATCGTTTCTCTCACTCTCCCACACTCTCTATCAATTTTCTCTCTCCTCCAACCGTTTTCTTCAACCCCTTCTCTCTCAAAAATTTTTCAAAAGATTTCACTCCTTTCCTCCTTAAAAATCCAATCTTCCCTCTCTCAAATTTATTTCAAAAATTCCAATCTCTCACACTTTCATCTCATCCTCACTCCCTCAATCCCTCTCTCTCTTCCACTCCTCTTTATTTTTCAGCCACCAACCCCAGCAGCCTCACCTATAGTAATCGCCCAAGCCAACCAAGCTCATCCACACGCGAAATGCGACTGAACCACCGGTGCTACCCCGCGAACCACCACCAATCGTGCAACCACGCCATGCCCTCGCCCTCCTCGTGACTGTGCCAGCCCGCGACCCCGTCCAGCCTAATGCCGCCAGCAACCAATCAGATCCAACCGTCATCAGCATTCCCGAGTCGCACCACCACGGCCCTCACCATCCCAGTAGCTGGTGCAGCCCAACCTAAGCTGCTAGTCGAAGGCCGCCACCAAGCCTGAGCCACAACCCCGTGAGCCCCCGTAAGACAGATTCGCCTCCGTGCAATCGTGACAAAGCTCGAACCCATGCCACAGCCCTGTCCTCTGTCACGCCTGAAACCACCGAACCCAGCCACCATCGTTCTTAGTGAGTCCACGCCCACGAGCCTCGCGCCACCCAGCACAGAGCCACCAACCCGAACCTCGCCGTTTTCATTGCAACGCCGTGCCAGCGTCCTCTACCGCCGTGAGCCACCGGCCGACCACCCTTGTTTTTCTTTCAAACAAATATATATATGTATATGTAATTATACATCTGTATATGTATAAGTTTATATAACAAGTAATAATAATGGTAATAATAATAATACATAATACATAATAAGAAGATGATAAAAAAAATGATAATTTTTAGAATATAAATTTAAATTGAATTGGGATTTGGAACTTGAACCTATCTGCGAATTGAAAATTTTTTTTTTTTTTTTCAGGTTTGAAGTATTTTCGAGATTTTGAGTAGTGAATATTTTAATACAGTTCATGTTAAAATTTTTAAAAATATTCGAGGATTACAAATAAAATATCATTTTAAAAGTATTATGTTAAAATAAAATATCATTTTAAATTTAAAAATCAATGACATACTGATTAATTAAATTTACTATAATTACGATTGTGGAATTTTTAGATAGATAATTAAATTATTTGTAATTTTTGTTTTAGGTATTCGTTAATCAGAATATGAAGAAAAGGATTGTATCGGAATACATATAAAAAGTTGTCAATTGATTAAATTGCCAAAGAGGTATGATATCTTATCCCTTCTTTGTATTCAGTTTTGTTTTTAGCAATTTGGCCAAAACGATTGATTTAAAGAAAATGTGTTTACAAAGTTTTTATAAATTTTGTGATTTTTGAAAATATCAAAATTTCATAAATTAAAAGAAAATAATCCGATTACGGATATTTGAGAAGATAAAACAGCATATTTTATAACATGAATCTTATTTTTAAATGAATTTGGGAAATGAATTTGGGTGTTAAAATATATATCAACTCGATCGAGAATCATTCATTGTACTTCAGCATGGTGAGGGGGCTCATATGGACCATACACGATTTAAATGTATTTAAGGACACAATTTGCATAATCACTGTTACACGTTTATATTTTTATATTGCATTAATATATTATTAATATGATAGTTAAAATAAAATGGTTGAAAAATGTTTTAAAAATATCCTATTGGACCTTTTACTCATTGTTGTAAAACCGGTAAACCCCTAGGAGATAAAGGTAAATAAAAGACCAAAATGACGTAAAATCGCCAGTTGGCGATCAGGATTAAAGAACTGATGTAGTATTCCTTTACTTTAAGATCAAGTATGTAAATAAACATTCAAGAATTGTAATTTCAATTTTACTTTTGTATTTTTACTTGTTTATTTTTTCTAAGTGTCCATCTGTGGAATATAGTTACCTTATCACTTGATATTGTGATAAGAATTTAAATACAAATAATAATTATTTAAAATATACACGTATAATTTGTAAATAAATTTAAAAAGACGGTAAAAGATTTAAAAAGTAAAACCAAATAGACCTAAGAATCCGAGACCTCTTTTATTTATTTTACCATCCCCTACACGTCACTATCCCGGATTTTAGGACGTGATAATTTTTAGTATCAGAGCACGATTTGGGATTCTCATGGGAATTATATGCATACTTGAAGTAAAATAAAATGCAAACTTATAGTCTTGAATTTTATTTTTAAAATGTCGCCACAATATAAAAATGGAAACATCTTGATAACAGTATCGACATTAGCGCCAGATTTGGCAAACGTCACAGAAGCCATGTATCGGTATCTCAAAGCATGGCTACTCGTATGAAGAATGAACCGGACGTAAACAATATAAACCGAAGTTTCGTCAATGTGTTAGACTAATGTTGTTACGTGAGAAGGCGAACAATTGAGTGTCTAGTTGATTATCCTACTAATGACATGTTATGATGTGATTTTTGGTATGGATTGGTTAGCACAGACCAAGGCAACATTAGATTATCATCATCGAAAGGTAATATTATTCATAAGATCAAACTTGATGGTAATCAAACTTGAAGATCCAAATCAGATGATGACCAGCAAGCTGTTGAGACCAGCCATAGGTGGTAAATGGAAATTGCCCTGTATTGCAATTATTTTTGGATTTGAAGGTGACAACAACGTGAATAGTGGCGATCGCTACACTCTAGTGGTAGATGAATTCCCGAATGTATTTCCTAAAGACCTACCCAGTTTGCCACCTAATCGAGAAATAGAATTCTACATTGATCTCATTCCTGGTACAGGTCCGATATCAAGTTTGCCCTACAAAATTGCACCTGAGGAGAAAGCTGAGTTGCGAAAATAGTTGACTGAGCTAGAACTTAAGGGATATATTTGGCTCAGTAAATCACCATGGGCAGCACCAGTCTTCTTTGCAAAGAAACAGGATGGAAGCTTACGATTGTGTGTCGACTACAGACAGTTAAATAGGGTAACGATCAAGAATAAATATTATTTGCCAAGGATCGACGAGTTGTTTGATCAACTAAAAGGTGCTCAATACTTTTCCAAGATCGACTAATATCCGAATATCACCAATTAAAAATCTAGGAGGCAGATATCCTAAAGACAGCATTCAGGACTCGGTATGGATCTTATGAATTCCTAGTTATGCCTTTTGGTTTGATGAATACTCCAGTAGTTTTCATGGACTTAATGAATTGTGTCTTCCAACCGTTTATAGATCAGTTTGTCATTGTCTTTATTAATGATATTCTGATCTATTCTAAGACTTGGGTGAAACATGAACAACACTTGAGATTGGTCCTACAGACTTTGCAGGAGCATCAGTTGTATGCCAAAAGGGAGAAATATGACTTCTGGCTATCTAAAGTCAAATTTCTTAGGCACGTTAACTCTTGTCAAGGCATAGCCGTAGACCTTGCGAAAGTCGAGGCAATACTGAAGTGGGAATGACCTAAGAATGTAACTGAAATAAGTAGTTTTCTGGGATTGGCAGGATATAATCATAAATTTGTTCAAGATTTCTCGCGAATTGCAGTCCTAATGGCACGAATGACAAGAAAGGATGTTTGATTCGATTGGGATAGTAAATGTGAGAACACTTTTCAAGAATTGAAGACTTACCTGACTAGTGCCCTGATTCTTATAATTCCTAAGCCTGAGGAATTCCATAAAGTTACACTGATGCATTGAAAAAAGGACTTGGGTGTATTCTAATGCAAAAAGGACATGTTGTGGCTTATGCATCACGACAGTTGAAGACGCATGAGAAGAACTATCCAATGCATAATTTAGAGTTAGCAACCATTATCTTCGCTTTGAAAATTTGGAGATGCTATCTCAATAGTGTCTCATTTCGAATTTTCTTTGACCATAAGAGTTTGTAGTATCTCTTTACTTAAAAAGATCTGAACTTAAGACGAAAACATTGGTAGTGTGACGATACATCCGTAGTTACCTCAACTTTAAACTTACTTTCTTTAACATACTTGTTTTAACTTTTCATTTGAATGTAAAAATCGAGGAATAAATTTTTTTTCTTAAACTTTAAAACTGTATCGTGAAACATTTACTAATTAAACATTTTACTTAATTTAAACTTTATTGCCTCATAAATATTTCGTTTCAATACTCTTATTAAACAGCTCAGTGGAAGACTCATAGCAATATCATAACCCTCACCTAGTCCCTTAGCACATGCAGACCTCATTTGTCATCCACCATTTGTGTTATCGTTGGGTAGGTTGCTCACCCGCAACATGAACAAACTTGTGAGTGACAAGCTCAGTAAGTTCAAACATACATACATGACATATAATAACTCATACCTTTTTAGACAGAGTAAATTTGATACCAACTGTGGTATCAGAACATTAACATAACATATATCATATATTACTTAACATACTCTAACATCAAGAACAAACTTTCATACTTAATATACTTTCACATAACACAATTCAAACATAGCATACTTAATATATGCTTAAACATCGAAAACCTAACGTACGTTAAACATAGCATACTTAATGTATGCTTGAATATCGGAAACATAGCATACTTAATGTATGCCTAAACATCATAAACATACTTAAAATTATAAGACTAACTTATGCATATCAAATTCTGCATATCATAACATAAGCATACATGTTAGTCTTATTATACTTGTCTACTATTTATTCATTCATTTTCATTATTCTTTTGTTCTTTCTTTCTTTCATGTCATTCTTTTCTTTTCTTTTCTCACTTAACTTTCATTTTCATTGTTCGTTCTTTCTTTCATATCATGTCGTTCTGTTCTTTTCTTTTCTTGTCTTTTCTTTTGCTAGCTTTTTCTTAACTTTTCTTTTCTTTTCTTTTCTTTCACTGATCTTTACTTGTCTTTTCTTTCTTTCATATCATTCTGTTATTTTCTTTTCTTTACTTTACTTTAGTTTCACTTGCGGGCCCCATTCAATGGTCGTACCGTAATGCGCGTAAACCAATGAGGGAAGGGGGAGCTACCTACTAACCAACCTCACGGCTGAACTTTAACATTAAACTTCCGTACCTTCAGGTTAATATCTCGTCGAATTGGATAGCCATTCTTTGCAACCTCATTTTATAAGAGACCGATACGCCAGCAATTAACTTTTCAGTCTTATTATCTTACTTATCTTTCTCTTTCTTTACTTTATCTTTTGGTTCGTACATTCATTCTCTCTTTCTTTCATTTCATTTCTTTCTTTCTTTCTTTCTTTCGTTTATTTCATTTCTTCTATAAGCCTTTCATAAATCATTTCTTTCTTTCGTTCATTTCTTTCTTGCATTCATTCATCTCTTATCTTTCCTTACTATCTTTCATATGATTCCGACCAGATGGCATTATCATAGCCTCCTTGGTTTAGAACACCTTACATAAGCATTTCATATAACACTTTAGTGTGTTTCATAAGCATTTCATAAATTATTTCTTTCTTAATGTAATTTTGATAGTTTGCGTTATTTTAGTCACACTTTAATGCGTATAGCACTCACATATATAACTTTCATATAACACTTAAACATAGACCTAACTCACATGTTGGTTCATGTTGCAGACAAATAAATGCTTGAACTTACAGTTACTTTGCTAGTATCTCCTTTCTTGCTTTCTAGATCCGCAGACGTTCCTTCGTCGCGTCTGTTTTGGATTCCTATAACCGAAAAAAAAACCACAGTTATTTTTGTTATTTATTTCATGCATAAAACTTAATAAAACGTAAAAATTCTACGTTTCATTTCCCGATCATAAACTTAGGGGTCTAATATCCCATTTATAACTTTTCCGCTAACTTTTGACAAAATTACCATTTTACCCCTAACGGGATTTTTTTCATCTTAACATTATTTTTCTTTGATTTACAACTTAGTTTTGGTCCTTAAAATCTTAATTAAGTCATTCTAAGTCCATTAGAGCCATTTTCTATCATTCTTGAAATTTTCGGTCAAAATGACCGTTTTGCCCTTAACGGGTCTTTAGGTCGTATCATTTTCATTTTAATGCTTAGACTAGATTTTCTAAGCTCAAAAATCATAAAATAATTTTTCTTAGGCTTTACTATATTTTTACGGCATCATTTGCCGCCATTCTTCAATTTACTATTTACCGACCCTCGGGCGGCACTATTTCTACCCTAGGTCGTTTTTCGTCATTTTCTTACATTTCCAGATTTCGAATAGCTGGTTTACTAATCCTCAAAACATCCATCCATCTCTCTTGGGCCTAGATCATCGAGTGGACTCGGGTTTTCTTCCCAATCATATTTTTACCATTCGATTCCTAAAATACCCTTTGTGCCGTTTTAGAAATTTCGACAGTATTTCCGCTTAATTTTTAAGTTCCCGGCATTTAGGAAACGCCTCGAAACCATCTAATCTAATTTTATTCTACCACGTACTATACCAAAAGCCTATATTTTTATATAAAACTCAACTTTTTATGTAAAAATATTCACATTTCTACACATTTTCTTTTCCATCATTTTCATCCATTTTTCTTACAATTTCATATGTAAAAATACATAATTAATACATAATCATTCCAAAATATAAAGACCGAAATCACTACCGAAATCATCCCATCGGCGATCGAACGAACCGTTCGGTTTTACGTGTACAAACTTTAATTTTCCATTCTTCACATTTGAAATTCGGTCTTGCAATTCCAACGCCACGAATGTGTTTGGAACGTCGAAAATAGGCCAACGGGCCATTCTTGAATTTTTGGTCATCGGGTCGCCATTGACTGGTGTTGACCGTCGTTGACTGACATTGACCGACTGTTGACTGGCGGCGGCGAGGAAAAAGGTGGCCACCATCTCATAGATCTCAACGTGAGGAACCCATTGGTGGTATCAATTTCACCAATTGAAACTCCTATTGCCGGAATCAAACCCTTGAAAAACTGACGGCAACAGCGTTGTTCAATCTCCATCGTGCCGGCTTTGTTTCGTGCAATTGGCTTGGGGCTTTTGTTCTACTCTTTATTCTGATCATTTTGGTACCCACCACGTCATTCAACTCTGTCAGAATCGTCGGATTCCATAGTGGCGGTGGCGACGGGCGATCTTGGGCGGCATGATCCGGCTGCCATTAAGCTGAAATGAGGCATGGGTTTTATTCTACTCTTCACCACGAATCCATTGGGATCGGAATCGTGGCATTTGGACGTCGGACGATAGAGATACAACGGTGAGAAGTTTTCGACCACCGGCGGCTTCGGGCGGTGCATACGGCTTCCTCCGGCGGCCGTTCCGTCACGTCGACCCACTGTTGGACTCAACTCAGCGAGAGCTTTCCAACAGTACCGGCGGTGTCGAAAATGGACGCCGTTTCTGATTCGTCGGTACTGTTCATTTTCAATGTTGGTGGGGGAGAAAAAGAAGAGAGAAGAAAATTTGGGGGCTTTTTCATAAAAATCTGAAATTCCCCCTTTTTATACCCTTTTTTTTTTTGAAAATTTTAACATAGGCTATACTGACTAATTTGGTCGTGCTGAACCCAAATATATCAGTTTTATTTTCACCCGAGGTCATCTCAGCTAGTTTTTCGGTACTGTGATTTCTAGGTCAAAAATTACTTTTTGTACCCAATTGACTAATTTGGGCATGCTGATTCTAAATATATCAGTTTTACTTCAAGAAAAGGCTATCTTGACCAATTTCTTAATACTGTATATTTCCTTATCAAAAATTATATATATATTTTTTACACGATCTGGTACACGGCTGTGTCTATGACCGTGTACCTCTCTGTCTAAATAGTTTCTTCTTTACATGGCCGTGTAACTGTACATTTCATGTACACGGTCTGGTACACAGCCGTGTATCTGACCATGTACCTCTCTGTAATTTGATTTTTCTCACTACATGGGCGTGTAGCTTGGGCGTGTTTGGGTTTCATTCTCATACACGGCCGTGTTCCTCTAATACACGCCCGTGTACTGTTAAAAATTACATTTAACCTTAAAAAATCACACTCATACACACATAAAATCACTACATTTCACATTTTAAACATGAAATTTATCGTGTATGTTCTATGTACCGATTTTTTGAGAATGATGAAATTTCCCGGTTGTCACAGGTAGAATATATGGAAGACCATGACTTTACTCTAGAGTATCATCCAGGTAAGGCTAATGTCGTAACAGATGCTCTTAGTTGGAAGGGTGCAGGTGTTCTTGCCTTTTCAACAGTGCTTGATTAGAAAAGGACAGCGGTAGTCAAGGACTTTGACTTTTAGATTTCTGGGGATCAAGATTCACTCACTTTGTATAACTTGGTAACTCCACCTTACCTGATTCAGCAAGTCAAGGAAAATCAATATAAAGATAGCCATTTACAAAATATCTGGTCAAAGCTTCAGAATAGAGAGCAACTGGAACACTGGAACATCTGTAATGATAGAACTTTGTATTTCAAACATAGTCTAGCTGTTCCATAAATACCAAAATTGAAAAAAGTGATCATAGATGAAGCTCATAAGTCTCGATTTGCGATACACCAAGCATTATCAAGATGCACAAGGATCTGAAGAGACAATATTGGTAGCAAAACATGAAGAACGATGTGTCAACATACATAAAGACTTGTTAGAATTGTTTTAAGGTCAAAACGAAACGTCAGAAACCTGGAGGGAACAATTTTCTTTTCTCTTTTTCCTTTTTTTCTTTAATTTTTGAAAAAAATTGTTCATTTATTTGGGGTAAAGTTGTGGTAGGAACTTTAAATAGTACTATGGTAGGTATTCTTTTTTAAACTGTTTAGATATAATTAAATGGTTAAGATTTGTTTGTCTGTAATAGTTATAATACACCTTAACACATAATATTATGGAATAAGAAATTAAAAAAAAATCTATAAAATTAATCAAAGTAGGGTATCCGTGACTACGGAATGAGAAATTTTAAAAAATTTGAAAAATTAATCAAAGGGGAGAGGGGAGGGGGGAAGGGGGGGTATCGGAGAGTCGCAGGGTCGAGGTTGTGGGGAAGGGTGGACTAGAGGGTTGTGTGGTTAGGGAGGGGCGGTTGGTCGGTGGGGGGTGGGACTGAAGGGTCGCAAGGTTGGGGTTGCGAGGTCACAAGGTCGTAAGTTAGGGAGGGGTGATTGATTGACAGGTGGTTTTGGAGGGTGTTGGTCGTCAGTTGAGCCAGGGGGTGTACTAGAGGGTCGTAGGGTCCGAGGTGGGTTGTCGGTTAAGCTGGGTGGGGGGGGGTGGTGTTGCCGGAGAGTTGCAGGGTCGAGGTTGCGGGGAAGGGGGGACTAGAGGGTTGTGTGGTTAGGGAGGGGCGGTTGGTCGACGGGGGTTGGGACTGAAGGGTCGCACGGCTGGGGTCGCACGGTCACCAGGTCGCAAGTTAGGGAGGTGATTGATTGACTGGTGGTTTTGGAGGGTGTTGGTCGTCAGTTGAGCCAGGGGGTGTACTGGAGGGTTGTAGGGTCCAAGGTGGGTTGTCGGTTAAGCTGGGTGGGTGGGGGTGTTGCCGGAAGGTCACAAGGTCGCCAGACGGGGGATGCCAAATGGTCGTAGGATCACCAGGGCCGAGGGGGCAACAGTTGGGGGGTCACCGGCTTAACAGGGGAAGAGGATTTTTGAGTTTTTTTTTTTTAATTTCTTATCCCATAATACTATATATTAAGGTGTATTTTAACTATTATAAACAAGTAAATTTCAACTTTTCAAAGTTTAAAAAAATAGTATTTACCGTAAATACTATTGTGAGTTTCTTACAATAGTCTTCCCCATTTATATAGGGTGTTTAGGTTTTCTATAAACCAACCTGATGTCATTTGTGAAGGGATAATATTCAAATGAAATGTGTACGGGTATGCTTTCCCTGTCTTCCCCATTTATTTAGGGTGTTTTGGTTTTTTATAAACCAACCTGATGTCATTTGTGAAGGGATAATATTCAGATGAAATGTGTACGGGTATGCTTTCCCTAACTTCTCTTTTGCCCCCCATATTCGTCCCATCACTGCCTTGTATAAGGTGGGTTTCGGGTCGGAGAATCCTCATTTAAAGGTATTTCTCTATATCTTAAATATTTACTAATTAAGACCTTAAAAGATTATTATAACATTATTAAAACTCGAAATAAAATGCAAATAGAGTCAAACTTGCATATAATAAGGACCTAAATTTTATTAAAATATGGCAATAAAAATAAATAAAAAAAAGCGTAAACATGTAAAAACTGAATGTTAACATAGAAAAATCATAAACTTTTCAAAATTTTTAAATAAAAAAAAAGTTATTAGCAGCAACCTTTTCTCCACTCGTCCTCTAAGTGACATCGTCATTGGCTGCAAGTAGAATTCAACGATAAACTCGTATGAGGTTTTGGATTCAATTTCCCCCCGCTATAAATTTGTAATAATTAATAAATAATATTAAACTGAATAAAAAAGTCAAAGATAAGCCGTCCAAATTAGGCTTGACCATTTCAACGGTCCTCATTCAAGGCGTACGCGGTAAGTAACTACTAGAATGGAAACAAGAGAAATTATAGCAACTTCGGCAGGAAGGTCACTATCTATCTATTAATTATTACATTGAAAGAAAATAAAATGGAGGAAAAACTAATAAAAGATGGAAAATTAAAACAATAATAAAAAATTAATTTTCTTTCAAGTTGGTTAGTAAGTAAGAAGGAAAGCAAGTATTCGCATCTTTACTATGTTTGTCATTCATTTATACTATTTTATTTTATAAATAAGGATATTAAAAAAAAAAAGTAATTTCAACTATTGGTAGAAAGATTTATGTTTTACACCCACTTTTGAAAAGATAGAAATTAGAGGGTTCCACTGTAATTTTAATCCCTCTTATTTGTCTTTCTTTTCTCTTTTCTTTTTTATGAAACGAGCAACCTAATCATTTTTGATCAACTTTTCTCTCATATCTCTTCTTTCCTTCCTCTTTTTCACCCTACCAAGCATAGTGTTAGATTGACATTTATGTGTCTTAACAATCATAAACCTAGCAATGCTAGTTTGTTGTTGGTTTTATGAGGTATTGCTTATATATGTGCATGAGTATGCTTTCCCCACCCTCTCTTTTGCGCCCCCTCTGCGTAGTCACCCCATCACTGCCTTATATAAGGCAAGATCGGGGCTGAAGAATCCTCATTGGAGGGTATTTCTCTATATTCAAACTATTTACTTATTAAGACCTTAAAATATTCTTATAATATTATTAAAACTCGTAATAAATTGCAAATAGGAGTCAAACTTGTATTTATACTCTGAGGTTTTTTTTTTTTTAAATAGAAAATTTTTAGATATGAAAAATAAAAAATTGTTTGGAATTTTGTTTAAAAGTGAAAAGTTATTTGAATGGGTAAAAAATTTTTTTTTTAAAGAGCTCTTTTTCTATTTTTCAAAAATGAAAAATTTTGTTTCAAAAATGAAAAATTTTAGATGTTCAGATATGAAAATTTAAAAAGATCCATTTTTTTAGAATGAAAAATTTTTCATTTTTCAAGTTTGAAGTGGTCAAACAAACATAACATTAGTGAGGACCTAAATTTTATCAATTTTTGAAATAAAAATAAAAAAGCGTAAATATGTAAAAACTGAATCTTAATATAGAAAAATCCTTAACTTTTCGCCACTCGTCTTTAAGTGACACCGTCATTGGTTGCAAGTTTAATTCAACAATAAACTCATAATTATATTAGGTTTAGGATTCTATTTCCCCACTATAAGGGGTAATTTGGTAAACGTATTGCATTTTAATTGCGTTTGAATATAATTCTTTTTTGAATGTTGTATTTGATTGAAAAATATTTGTTTATATTTGAATAAAATGTGTGTTTGGATGAAAAGTTGATGTGATTGGTAAAAGTAGAAATAAATAGTTAGGGTTGAAAAGTTGATGTGATTGTTTTAAAAAACTTTTGAATAGTAATTGTTTTCGTAGTACTATTGAAAATGATTGTATTTGAATGTAAAACTTTGCGCTTGATGTAAAATTAATTTTCGTAGTACTAAAAAATGTTTACCAAATATTATCTAAATTTGTAATAATTAATAGATAATATTAAATTGAATAAAAAGTCAAAGATAAGCAATCTGGGCTTGATAATTTCACCGGTCCTCGTCCTAGGCGTGCGCAGCAAGTAGCTATCAGAATGGGAACAAGAGAAAACATAGCAGAAGTATCTATCTATTAATTATTACATTCCGCGAGATACGAAAGAAAGAAAATAAAATGCAGATGGAAAATTAAAACGATAAAAAAGAAAGTAGTTTGTCTTTTTTAAGTTGTTTGATAAGTAAGAAGCAAAGAAAGCATTAGAAGTATTTGGAAAATGTATTATATTTGAATGTAATATATATTTAGATAAAAAGTATATGAAATGTATTTAAATGTAATATTTATTTGGATGAAAGTATTTAAATATCAAGTATGTGATGTAATTAATAAAAGTAGAGAGAAAGAGAGCATGTGATGTGATATGATTGATAAAAGTTATAGAAAAAATAAAATGATGAACAGTAATTATATTGATTTAAATTATGATGTGATTGATATTTAAATGTAATACTTTTATATTTAATTAAAAATTACATTATATTTAAATGCAATGTAAACGTAATGTAATTTCTAAACACCCCCTTGGTACCTTTACTATATTAGTCATTCATTCATACTATTTTACTCTAAAAATAAGGTATAAAAAAGAAGAAGAAGTAATTTCATAGAAAGATTCATGTTTTACACCCACTTTTGAAAGGATAGAAATTAGTGGACTCCACAACAATTATAATCCCTCCTATTTTTCTTTCTTTCTCTTTTCTTTCCAATCAAACAACCAACTCAATCATTTTCCATCAATTTTTCTCTCATATCAGTTCCTTCTTTCCTTTTTTTCACCCGACCAAACATGGAATTAGATTGATATATATATATATGTCTTAATAATCATAGACCTACCATTGCTCAAAGTTTGGTGTTGGTTTTATGAGGTATTGGTTTATGTTTATTTATGTTTATTTCTATATTTTAATAAAATTTATGTCCCCACTAAATACAAGGTTGCTCCTATTTCAATTTATTTCGAGTGTTAATAATGTTATAAGAATCTTTAGGTCTTAATAAGTAAATAGTTTGGATATAGAGAAATACCATCTAATGAAGATTCTCCAGTCCTGATCTCGCCTAATATAAGGCCGCGACGCGGGGGCGCAAAAGAGAGGGTGGGTAAAGCATACTCGTACACATATACTTATGGAAATATACATGTAAAAGCTGAACCTCAATATAGCAAAACCATAAAATTTTCAAACTTTTTGGGGAGAAAAAAAAAAGTCATTTGCAGCAGCTTAGAGAGTTGACATGTCATTGCAAATTGATCATGCTTTCTGGGAAGTTGACAATATTAGGGTTTTTTTTTATTGGATGTGGGTTTATGTAGAGATTTGCCTAATTTTGTTTGGTACTTGAAATGGATGGTCATGGTTTTTTCACTTCGGTTGAATTTTGAACCTTCCAAAATTTTGCTCTAACTGCAAAGCAGTGGGTCACAATATTGCTTAATGTTGTAAGGATCTCGCCCTAGTTGTTGAGATAGTGGATAATGAGGGGGGAAAAAAAGAAGAAGAAAAAAAGACTCAATAGATTGTAACGACAATGACTCACGCTTCAAGGCACCATTAGGGCTCACCTTTACAGACTTCTGCCCCTTAAACACGTGTCTGTTACTCATAACGTATTATCTTCTATAGTGATCACATCCTCAAGGATTTCTGTCATGATCTTAGCTTGAACCTTTGACCTCATCTTTAAAAGATTCTTAAGTTCAAAGCTAGATCAATTGATACCGGCTTTGAACTTAAGAACCTCTTAAAGTTGAGGTCAGGATTGAGCTGGGAATGCGACGAAAATCCTTGAGGGGGTGAACTCCAATGGAATATTTAATCATTGGTCGTTACATAAAAAACGAGCAAATCAATTGGTACTAGATTTAAACTTAATAACCTTTTAAAGGTGAGGTCAATGGTTCGAGCTAAGACGCAATGAAAATCTTTGAGAAGTTGAGCTCAAAAAAAAATAATACATCACGAGCAGTGGTCATGTATATAAAAGGCTGAAGTTTTAAGGATGAAACCCAATAGAACCTTGAAACGTGGATCGTTACACAACTATTGGTCTGATCAGGCAAGTATAGAGTCCTAAATTTATAACCGCAAGAATACAATTATAAAGTTGTGGATGGCAATAACAAACCATCTTTTGAGAATGTGTTGAATCATGATGCTGATTAATCCTGTGAATCACAAAAGACAAACCTGATAACCCATGCATGAATGGAAGGGAATCTTTTTCATATAAAACCAACAGCAACAACTCTAGACAGTAACAATCATCGACAACTCACCCAAAATTAAGGTGAATTTCAACAATATTCATCAGAGTCAAAGTTCGGGTCTCACCAAATGTTGGCAATAAGAAATAAATAAATAAATAAACGGTCTAAACTATTAAGAGCGTAACCTAAACCACCATCAATAACACTCTGAAATTTGGAGGCGATTAGAAGAAGATTCTGTAATAACCGAGAAATTTTATTGTTCTCGAAAAATAAATATATAGTATGTATATGATGATTTTCATGTTTAAAATGTGAAATGTATGTTTTAATATTATTTAAAACGCAATAAAATATTCTAAAAATGTTAAAGGTTAGGAATTCGGTGATGAAAAATTTTACCGAATTGAAATAGGACAAACGGTGCCCTTTTGGTATTGAAAAAGCTAGAGGGATACCTATGGTTAACCAAGGATAAGGAAAAAGACAAAAAACTTACGGTAATGATTTTTAGTCAAATGGAAGTGAATTAAGGCAAACCGATCGCACGGACGGCCTCAAAAAACCGTCGGTGCGATTTCGGTGAAATTTCATTTGGTTTGAGTTTTGATCAAACTTTGAGTGAAAAGCATAGATATGATATCAACAAAGTCGAGATAGAATATGTGGTATTCTAGGTATGTCTCAAGAGATCTATATCAACAAAGTTTTAGAGAGGTTCCGGATGAATGATTGTTCGCCAAGTCTAGCCCCCATTGTGAAGGGTGACAAGTTCAATTTGGACTAGTGCCTGAAAAATGATCTTAAACAGGAACAAATGAAAAACATTCCTTATGCTTCAGCTATTGGAAGCTTAATGTATGCTCAAGTTTGCACTAGACCTGACATTGCATTTGCTGTTGGAATATTGGGTAGATATCAGAGTAATCCAGGTATGGAACATTGGAGAGCTGCGAAGAAGGTAATGAGATACCTTTAAAGGACCAAAGACTACATGCTTATGAACAAACGGACTGATAATTTGGAAGTCATTGGCTACTCTGATTCAGACTACGCTGACTACATTGATTCATGAAAATCAACTTCAGGATATGTTTCCGTGCTAGCTGGTGGAGCTGTATTATGGAGAAGTGCCAAACAGATATTGACTGCTACTTCCACTATAGAAGCCGAGTTCTTATCTTATTTTGAGGCTACTTTGCATGGTGTATGGATTAAGAGTTTCATTTCTGGGCTTAGAATCATGGATAATTCAGGCCGCTGAAGATATATTACGATAATTCAGCCATTGTCTTCATGGTTAAGAACAATAAGAATGGTAGCCAAAGCAAGTACATCCACATCAAGTATCTGGCCATAAGAGAGCGTAGCGTGTTAAGGATAAATCAGTCATCATTGAGCATATTAGCACTGATTTAATGATTGCCGATCCTTTGACTAAAGGCATGCCACCATTGAAATTTAAGAATCATGTAGATAGAATGGAACTTGGTTCCTCGATATAATTTTCCTTTTAAGAATGATGTTATTAAAGAAACTCGAATTGTGATGTTTTCTCATATATGGTTGTGTACACATATTTATATATTTTAGTATTTGATGAGAGAAAAATCATTAAGTTTTGAACCAAGAATAAACATGGAGTTTATTCATAAAGTTGTATGGGCTATTTTTGAGAAACATGACACATTGTGATGCATGGAAGATAATACTCACATTTAGAGGACTTATTGCCATAATTCATATGTTTTGTTTCCTGCTGTAGTGAATAATGGTACATGTGGATCAAGTGGGAGAATATTGTTTATTTTGCTCCTAAAACCTCGACAATTAACCAATCGTGAAATGATCCACATGTGCAACTCCTAAAACACGTCCTCAACATTCAAAAAACGGTTGAGATTTTTGGCCCCTGTTTGCACATACAAGGTAGTTTTTTTTATGGGAAAAAATTGTATAAAATAACCGTGCATCTGAATTTGGTCTCTAAGCTAAACTCTCGAATCTTTCATACACACCATCTAGTGAGCGAGGGTTAAAGGCTTAGAAGATCAAAATTTACAGAAAAATTGTACTCTGAAAACAAACCGTAATCAATTAGTTAGTCTTACAAATCCTGTACAAAACCCATCAACTTTTGCTTTGTATGTGTCTGTGATGCACTTCAAAATCTGGTGGTTTTGGACATATGGTTGAGCTGCATATTCCTCCAATGATATCCATTGCAAACAGTTAATCACTTAGTATAATGTTGTTATAAATTAAATGATATATATACATGAATTTATAAATGTATAAATTTCATTTTTAGTATCCAGCTCTGTTAGTTTTTTGACTGGAAATTTTACCGCGCCTGCTTCTATCTCTAATTCCTGCATTCGAATGTCGAAGGAGAGAGGTCGCAATATGCAGACAAAGTACAGCTCCGACTTCTTAAAGAATGGTTTGTGGTGTTGCCTGTAAATTAGTGAACAAAAGCATAAATAACTAAACATTCAGAAAATAACATGACCCATGGATACGAAACTGTAAGTAACAAGAACAGACGGGAGCAATTTTTTTCTGTGTATGCGTACCCGAAAGCTAGTATTTCCAAAAACTCTGAATCAATCTGAAACAAAAAAGAACACCAGAAAGGGAAATATTAGAAAATATTTCAATTGATAAAACTAATGATTGTGCAAATTAAAAATGGTTTAAGCAAAACTGTATCTATATATGGTGTTCAAAAATAGGTAAGAAAATCACTTACTCCTGTTTCTTCTTTCACCTTTCTTATGGCAGCATGACCGATATCTTCTCCCTGCAGTGATGGAAAATTATAGCTCAAGTAAAGTTTCAGCACGAAAAATTTTCGCAGTATGATCTCATTATCGATGCATTTACCTCATAAACAGCTCCAGTAGGGAATTTCCACTCCCCTAATCCCCGTAAATATCCGGTCTTTTCTTGCACAACTTGTAGCTAGAATTGGTAAAAGTATGAAATTATATGAGATTAGGCGATTAAAGGTGAGCAAAAGAAATGAAATTTTGGTGCTCATAAAACATCAAACTAATGACTTAGAAACTTCCAACAAACTTAGAAGCACTTTATTTTTATGGCAAGGCATCCAGAATTTCACAAGAAAAAACTTTAGAAAAATGAAAAAGGTAAAAAGTACCTCTCTTTTTTCATTCATGACAAATGCACCTACGCTGACGCGGGGTGTGGCATTTGCAGGAATAGTATTCTCACTTTTGGGGATCCAATACACAAGCATTATGTATCTTGGCTTAGCATGGTGGTACCAAAACCCTTCCTGTCCAAAAATATGGATAAAAATAAAAATATATATCTTATGTATAAATAACAGTTAAATTAAAGTTTACAAGAAGTAACAATATCAAAAGTTTCACCACCGATGAGGTGACATGATGACAAGAAAGCCTACTTAAAACCTTCACTTTTATTAAGTTTCAAGTTCGAGTCATGACACATATAAGAGTTTAGTATTTGATAAAAAAGACCATATTCTGCCTACTCTTAAAGCTTGAAATCTTCTAAATATGAAGGTCTAAAATCAAGTTTCTTGTCATCACACCAATACAATTAACGGGTTCATCCAATAATTACTGAAACGAAGACCTGAGGATACACCGATCCTCTTTTCTTATATATAAAAAAACAATACCATAAGTTTCATCATAAAAAAGGTAGACTGACCTTGACTGCATATTCAACAAGATTGGCTAGCTCAATGGGCAATTTGATCCATACCCCCTTCTTTCCCTACAGAAATGGTTGGACATTTATTAACAAAAAAATAACAATTATTATTATTAAAAAAAAGAAAAAGAAAACACTACGGCTTCATTTGGTGTGTTAATTGGCATTCATGTGATGTAAACAACAGGTAATTAAATTGCAATTCGAAATGGTGTTTCGATATATAGTTAAATTTGTAAATTTAAATTGGGAATAAAAAGTTAATCTGTGTTTTGACAGTTTGAAAACAGAGGTTTGAACTGTGAAAAAATAAATGAATAAATAAATAGCGCTTTTCAGAAGGAACAGAATTATCATGATCAGAAGTATCACGACCTGG
This sequence comes from Antiaris toxicaria, assembly GCA_035233585.1. Taxonomy (NCBI): domain Eukaryota; kingdom Viridiplantae; phylum Streptophyta; class Magnoliopsida; order Rosales; family Moraceae; genus Antiaris; species Antiaris toxicaria. Next base: position 10,973,803 of record CP141155.1, read on the forward strand.
TCTCTCCATTGACAAAGTGAGGCTTTGAGCATTGAATGAAAGACCATTGGATTCATTGCCTCTTTCATTTCGATGATAACGTCATCATTTTTGGCAGCGAGTATTATGCCATTTTCGACTTCATTATCCACAGATACGCCTAGTTGCTCTGCAGCCATTGAAGAAGTTACAGGACTGGACTCTGATGATCTGGTGCTAAAAGCAGCTCAAGTTCGTAACCTTTAAGAAACAAGACACATTAAGAAACATTAATAATTCCAACGAAATCTGTAAGTGAAAAGTCAGCGTCGTTTTAGCCCACTTTCAACCCAGATTGGTAACTTAATCTAGTACTCAGCCCCAGTTTTCTTTTTTAAACAAAAGGGCCGAGGACGACATCAACGATCCTTTTTTTTATCAAAAAAAAATTAAAAAAAGAAAAAACCAGTACTCGACGGACCCATCAATCATGAACCGATATTTTCATGATTCGAAACATAGGAAACGTACTAGAATACTGGATTCCTATCATTTTGCTTTGTAACAGATGAAAATTTTACCAAAAAGAGGAAAATAATTTTCATTTTTTTCTTTTAATTTTTTTTCCCCTTGGATATTACTGGTTGTCTCCTGTGCTGATCAAAACACAGGATTAAGTACTCAGACGCTTGTTATAATAACGGACTATACATACATACGTACATATACACATATATCATATGAAGCATATGTATGGGGCACAAAATCTCACATTTAAGCGATGAAAATGGTAAGAACAGAGGAAGGGTGAGAAGTACCTGAAGAAACTGGCTTACTTGAAGCAACAGCAATAAGTTTTGCAGGCGAAGAAGATGATGGGACACAGAGAGAGAGATAGAGAGAGAGTCGGAGAGATATTTATGGTTCCAAAACAAAGCAGTGAATGCGGTTTAGACAAGTACCTAAGCAATTTTATACGACTTTACTTCATGGCACTGAGACTTTGATTCTCAGTGTTTGAAGTTTGAACAAAAGCTTGGACTCCCCCTTTTTCACTCTTATAGCCCCTCTCTTTGTTTACGTTCTCATTTTTCTGTTTTGGCATTGTACATAAGTTCCCTTTTTTTTTTCTTTTTTTTTTAACGTTTTTTTTTTCCCTGAGTCAATTCAACGCTATGAAATACGTGGCAGGTATATGAGGAGCAGAAATGGGATAAATACATGTTAACAAAAAAAGGTCATATGCACACAATAAAATCTTTGATTGGAGGCATTATTATAAGAAAACAAAAATAAATTATAGATTGCTAATATCAAAAACTTGGCACAACATTATACAAAACCATTTGATGTGATTGGCCTTATACTGTTGTGCTCTGTTAAATCACTTATAAAACGGAGAAGAGTACCTCAGAATAAAGGGAATAATAGTGAGATTTATGTTAAATATACTCTAATACTAAAGTTAATAAACAATTGTTTACATTCTCCTTTTTCTGTTTTGGCATTGTACATAAGTTCCCTTTTTTTTTTCTTTTTTTTTTAACTTTTTTTTCGCTGAGTCAATCCAAGGCTATGAAATATGTGGCTGATATATGAGCAGTAGAAATGGAATAAATACATGCTAACAAAAAAGGACATATGCACACAACAAAATCTTTGATTGGAGGCATTATTATAAGAAAACAAAAATAAATTATAGATTGCTAATATCAAAAACTTGGCACAATATTAGATAGAACCATTTGACGTGATTGGCCTTGTGCTGTTGTGCTCTACTAAATCACTTATAAAACGGAGAAGAGCACCTCAGAGTAAAGAGAACAATGGTGAGGTGTCTATTAAAGATACTCCAATACTCAAGTTAGTGAACAATTGTTTACGCTCTCCTTTTTCTGTTTTGGCCTTGTACATAAGTTCCCTTTTTTTTTCTTTTTTTTTTTTAACGTTTTTTTTCCCTGAGTCAATCCAAGGCTATGAAATATGTGGTAGATATATGAGCAGCAGAAATGGAATAAATACATGCTAACAAAAAAGGACATATGCACACAACAAAATCTTTGATTGGAGTTATTATTATAAGAAAACAAAAACAAATTATAGATTGCTAATATCAAAAACTTGGCACAACATTAGACAAAACCATTTGATGTGATTGGCCTTGTGCTACTGTGCTCTACTAAATTACTTATAAAACGGAGAAGAGCACCTCAAAGTAAAGGGAACAATGGTGAGGTGTCTATTAAAGATACTCCAATACTTAAGTTAGGGAAGAGCAAGCAAAGAAACAGAGTTCAGACAAGTAATGTAGTCCACACCTAAGAGAGTGAAGCATTCTACTTTTTATAGGCATTTCCACAGGCTCGGGTTCCACAAGGTGGTTCAGGCAAGTCAATCCAGTGTTAGTGTCTGATGTTCTATGTACATTGGGTTGGTACATGCCCCATTATCTCTACAGTGGCGGCTAATACAGGTAGTGATACAAGTGCTAGTGTCAGACGATACAGGGCAGCAAAGAAAATGTAGGCGCTTGCCTTAGTATAATTGTCAAGTGGTACATGTTGGTGGAAGGGCGCCAATGCCGTACTTAGGCTATACAAGATAGTGGAGCAGGTGTCACATAAGAAGATCTATTAAAACTGAAGTCAGGGGCGAGTAAAGGTCAAATTTGAGCTCCTTACTCGGCATTGCTTGGTGTAGTGGTAGTACAACCACCAGGGATACAACTAAGCATGTGGATTTGGTCGTGTGACGTCCCCCCACGTACGTTACCATACCAACCAGTCGAACTCTGACGCCGACCGCGATGGCTAGCAACCTCGTGGATCGTCATCCTCTTACTTAACATACTTAACTTTCCATTCTTAACGTTCTCATCTTATAGCGGAAGCAATTTCTAAAGCAAAATTTTTTTTTTTTAATTCCTATGCTTATAATTCTATCATACTCTTATAACATATATGTCATAAATTTCTTTCTTTCATCTTCCTTTTTGAACGCTCAGCGAAAAACTCATGGTAGTACCATACCCTCGCCCAGTCCCTTGGCACGTGCAGATCCGTCCGTTGTCCATCATATTACTTTAAACTAACAAGTTGCTTACCTGCAACATATAAACAACTAATGAGCTAGATGCTCAGTAAGTTCAAACATACATTCATTAACTTATAAATACTAGTAACATATATTATTACTAGAATAGGTGACATCACGTATATACACATCATATACATCATTTATACATATCCTCAAAACATAACATAGAATATGAGCTTCATCATGCTCGTTTATCTCTTCGTTCATCGTTCTTATCATTCTATCGATTATCTCTTATCATTCTAATCCAATCTTTTCATTTCTTTGCTTTTCATTCCTATCATTTCTTAACTTTCTGTTCTAAACCTTTATAACTTTTCTATCGCTTCATCATCATCTCTTAACATTTCATATCTTAAAGCTAGTAACATATACACTAGCACAACATCACGTAAAAACGTGTCATTCCATACATATAACATCAAACACATCACATCACATATATAATTTTATCATGTTCTTTTAACTTCGTTTTATTATTTTTCATTAATTTCATTGTGTTGTTCTTTCATATCGTTCGTTTCTTTTCTTTTCTTTTCGTATCATTTTTTTTTCTTTTCTTTCCACTCTCTTTTTCCTTGTTTTTTTTTTCTCACGCACTCTCTTTTCTTTTCTTTTCACGCTCTTCTCTTTTCTTCTCTTTTCACGCACTCTCTTTTCTTTTCTTTTCACGCTCTTTTCCTTTCTTTTCTTTTCACGCTCTTTTCCTTTCTTTTCTTTTCTTCTCTTTTCCTTTCTTTTTTTTTTCTTTTCTTCTCTTTTCCTTTCTTTTCTTTTCTTTTCACTCTTCTTTCGTTTGTTTTCTTTCCACTTTCCTTTGGTTGGGCCCGTTGTTGGACGTACCTAGTTGCGCGCGGACAGTGGAAGGAGGGGGAGCGACCCACCAACCTACCTCACAGTCACATAAAAACCGCACCTTCGGGGTTGATCCATCCTATAATCTACCGCACCTTCGGGGTAGCGCCACATCTACGCGGAGGATATAGACCGGAAGTCTCGACCTTGTAGGGAGACCGGTACGCCAACAACTTAAGTTTTCAGTCTTATTATCTTGTTGGCTTTTATTTTGCTTATATTGATTTTTCATTGTATATCTTTTTCATAACATTCATCATCTTTAATTTCTTATTTTTCATAAAACATTTCATGAAACATTTATTCTTTCGTTGTTTTTCCTTTCTTAATTCTTATGTATTATCACATCACATCACATCATATCACATCACATCATAACAAACAAAAACATGTTTTATTACGTGTAGACAATTATTCTCTGTTCATGTTATCATTTGCATCCTCCTATCTACCGTATCTTATCATCATCCTTCTATTGATCATAGCCTATCGTTCTATTCAATCAGTCACATCTTATCGTTATGTTCTAATCTTTTCATCAAACCTTTTATCATAACCTATCATTGTTTTTTTTTCTTGTCTAACTCTTTGCTTTCATATCATTTTTCATAAAACATTCATCATACCTTTTATCATAACCTATCATTGTTTTTCTTTCTTGTCTAACTCTTTGCTTTCATATCATTTTTCATAAAACATCTATCTTTTCGTCTTCATAAAACATCCCTTTCTTAATTCCTTTCATCACCGATCATCGTTGGTCTATCAATCATAACCTAACTTTCATAAAACTTTTCATAAAACATCTATTCTTTCGATCTCATAAAACATCCCTTTCTTAATTCCTTTCATAACTCATCTCTTTCTTATGCACTCTATCATAATATTATCATTCTTACTCTTTCCATTCCTCTATTCATCTTTATCACATCGTTACTCTCATAAAACTTTTATAATACCTTTCCTTCATAACTCAATATATACATATATTTATATATATATATTTTAATTATTTATTAAAACCTATCTTTTAATATCATCATAACATTATTATAGTATTACTATAGCATAATCATAAATCACATCATGACATTTACATTCAAATCATATAAATACTATAAGCTTGTTCATAGTTGCAGACGAGTAAATGTCTGAACTTACTCATAGCGTGCTTAACCCCTTCTTGGAATCCATCGACGTCCGTTGTCGCGTCTGGATCGGGTTCCTATAGACAAATTCTGTCCGTTAATCACATTTTCATTTATAGCTTTTATTTTATTAAAAAGCTTAATTCTGATCCTATAACCCTTAATTATAGCCTTAGGACAGCTTTTTAAACCTTAATAGCCATTTTCAAATTTTTCCCCAACTTTTTGAAAATTTACGATTTTACCCCTAACTTTTGATAAAATTATAATTTTACCCTTGACGTGATTTTTCATGACTTAAACCTCAATTTTGGCTTTTACAAACTTTATTACTCTATTCTGGGATCATTGGGGCTCTTTTCTCATAATTTGGGAATCTTTGGGCAAAATGACCATTTTGCCCCTAATGGGTCGTTTAACCAAAATATTTCCATTTTCATACTTAGGCTGGATTTTCTAAACCCAAAATCATCTAATTAACTTTCTAAATCTTATCGGACCTTTCCCGGATCAATTCTTATCATTTTACCAATTTTCACATTCCCGGCCCTCGGGAAGTACTATTCCGACCTAAGAAACGGTTTCATATTTTCTTTGCGTTCTAGGGTTTCGAAGGGTCGGTTTACTAATTGTAACTTGTCCATTCCTTTTTCCATGCCCTAATTCTTCGAGGGGGCTCGGGTTCCCTTCCCGATCATATTTTTACCCCTCGTTTCCCATATTACCCCTGATGTCGTTTTTTAGAAATTTCGGTAGAGTTTCCCCTTAATTTTTGCGGTTCCAGCGTTTAGGAAACGCCTGAAAACCATCTATCCTAATCTAATTCTATCACGTATTATACCAGAGGCCTAGATTTTACGTAAAACTCATACAGTTTACGTAAAATCATTACATTATCACATATTTTTTTCTTTTTTCTCCATTACAGCCATTTTCTTCTTTTTTTTTTTTTTTACATACATTCTTTTCCACATTTTCATACCAACAATTATAAAATCATATAACAGTCCCAAACAATTAAATTGCGGAACGTAGCGGGGTCGGAATTTATACCGAATTGCAGTCCGGTCTCGACGGCATAAACCCTAATTCCTCGTTCTTCATGTTTGAGGTCCCGTCTTGCAAATCTGACTCCGCGGATGCGTCCGAAACGTCGAAAATAGGCCAACGGGCCAAACTCCCATTTTCGGTCAACGGCGCCGTTGACCGGCGTTGACCGCCGTTGACCGGAGTTGACCGGCGGCGACGGTGGCAAGTGGGTAGTCCATCTTGAAGATCTCGACGAGAGGAATCCATTGGTAGCCTCAATTTCACATTTGGAGGCCCCAATCGCCGAAAAATGCCCTCGAAAGTCTCGGCCACGGCGGCGACGGTGGAGCTCCGCCGTGCCGGACTTTTTCCCCGAAATTGATTGAGGGCTTTTGCTCCCCTCTTCACGGCGACCATTTTTGCACCAGTGGTGCAGCTCAACATCGCTGGAAACGACGGGTTTCACGGCGGCGACGGCAACGGCGACGTCGGGACTTTGGGCGGCGCGATTCCGCCGGTGTTGAGGCGATCCACCGCATGGGTTTTGTAGTATTCTTCACCACGAGTCTTTTGAGACCGGTTTCAGCTTGATCGGACGTCGGACGGCGGAGATACGGCGTCGCAAATTTTCCGGTGGCCGGCGGCTTCGGGCGGTGCGTGCGCTTTCCTCCGGCGTCGGTTCCGTCGACTCGGCACACCGTTGAACTCAGCTCGGCGAGAGCTTTTCAACGGTGCCGGCGGTGTCGAAAACGGACACCGTTTCCGGTGGTCGGTTACTATTCATCAAAGGGGGTAGAGAGAGAGAGAGAGCATGTAGATAAATGAGGACATTTCACTTTTTTCATTCTTTATATACTTTTTCGCCCATCATTTCAACATGGGCTTTCCTGACTAATTTGGGTGTCCTGAATCCAAATATATCAGTTTTATTTTCATCTGAGGTCATTTTGACTAATTTCCGATACTGTGAATTTTCGGTCAAAAATTACCATTGTGCTCAATTATCAAATTTGAGCGTGCTGATAGGCTATCCTGACTAATTTGGGTGTGCTGAACCCAAATTTATCAGTTTTATGTCAAGATAATATCATCTTGACCTACTTTTTGATACTGTGAGTGGCATACACGTGCACACACATAATATCACTATTACTCATTTTTCATTTTTTCAACATTGTTAGAACATTTTATTTAGTTCTAAACAATATTAAATCACTTAATTTCACATTTTAACGCTTAAATTCATTATGTAAGTATTTTCCAAGAAATGTGAATTTTCCCGGTTGTTACAGGTCGGCATCCCCTTAGACATCACAATCATTTCACCACTGGTCAACACTCAACTTTCGCATGCTCTAATCTGCTCGGAGTGGTTGGGTTGACAAGCCTAGATTGGTCTGCACAGTCTGCTTTGGTAATATGCTACTAGGCTTGATGGCTTTTATGCCGATAAGCCAAACAGTGCTTCTCCTCGTCCAGAGGATCAGCAGACTTCTTGGCTTTGCACATCGACCAACTAGCCCAGATGCTCCGAACATGTGCTGGACACATGCCGAGCACACCATTAACATAGATGATTTTTCTATTGAACAAGGTTATGGTAATGAATTCCAAATTTGAATGGGAGAATATAGTTAAATTTATATATTATATATAATCACCACACTTAAGATGAATAAGGATATAAACTGAAAATTTTTATCTAAAAATTAAGAATAAAATCAAAATTATCAAAATGTGAGTTAGAGTATATGCCTTTGCTTACATCATGTACGTGTGTTGACTTGGCATACAATAGCGCCCAAAAAAGTTGCTCATAACACCATAATCAATAAGGAGAGGATTCATTAAGGGAGTTGTTTTCCTATAATTAATGTATAATATTGGACAATAATAATATTTTTCAACATTTGTTTTATTTTATCTAGAGCACATGATTGAGTGAATGTGGTAGAGTACATGGCACAACTTCAAACTCGCCTCTTGGAGATTGGAGAATAAAATGAGGCAAATCTTTTTTTTTTTTTTCTTTTTCTTTTTTTGTATTTTTGGATTGGGGTGGGGGTTATAGAGAGAGATGATTTTTTGTTGCTTGAAGAGGAAGTTAACACAACGTTGATGGGGTCAGGCATTGACCACTGTGGTGGACACCGGCATGGACTGTAAAAGGAAGATGTTTCGTATTTTCCTAGACATCGCAATCACTTCACCACTGGTCAAAAAAAAGACAAAAAAAAAAATCTTATTTTGTAATTTTAATATCACTTGTATACAAGTAAATTGTATTATACCGGGTCTTTTAATTTTAATTCATACGATATTCTTTTGAAATAATTCACACATAATATGGATAAATATTTAAAAATTAAAGTCAAAGTTGGTATTATAAATTATAATATTATTCAAAAAAAAAATTCGATTATTGGTAGTGTAATAGTGTTACTGAAATTTTTTTTTTTTTTGGCAGTCTTCGACTACTAGTGCCGTAACAAAACAAATAGAGTAGAAGCTCCAACTCAGTTTTATTTTAATGTTCCCCGGACCATAATGAAAAACAATAGTTCTGTAGGTGAAATTTACCCTTTCAATTGTTTTACCATATATATATATATATGTATATATATAAAGAGTGTTGGATTTTCAGTTGTATACTCTCTTTAAAAATAATCCATTTTCAGTTTTTTGTATTTCTAGGTAGTGTTCTATTTTTAGTTTGATTATATAGCAACATTAAAAATATTATTTTATCCAACATCATTTATACTACACACTAATAAAAAAAAAAGAGTTTTATCAATTACTTCAATTTTTATTAAGAACAATGTTAGGAACACAACTGTAAATACTAATTTATATGTTATATTTTTATTGATAAATATAATTGATTGAGATAACAATAGTTAAATATTTATTAATAAAACAACAATAACTCATATACTATATAAGTTGATACTCAAAAATTAAAATTAAAGTTGGTATCCTTAGTTTTTTTCTTTTATTAATTATGCTACTTCCAAGTATTATTTTTAAATAAACAAAGGATGTATTCTAAGACATTGTATAAATTAAGAACTAAAATTAGATTTGGTCTACAATTTGAGTACGAAAACAAGATTTGCCCAAGTTTTAATGGCAATTTTACTTCTAAAAGAAAAGGGAAGAATTTGCAATGAAGCCCTCCATTTGTTTAGAAAACTCAACAAACCCCAAATCCCAAAAAGTCGTGCTTCCACGCCCCCATGCCCCACACGTGTCACACATACCATTCACAGGGACATATCCGTAAAAACACACGAACAAACGGCAGCCAAACTAGAAGATGATGGGACACAGAGAGAGAGATAGAGAAAGAGTCGGAGAGATATTTATGGTTCTAAAACAAAGCAGTGAATGCGGTTTAGACAACTACCTGAGCAATTTTATACGACTTTACTTCATGGCACTGAGACTTTGATTCTCAGTGTTTGAAGTTTGAACAAAAGCTTGGACTCCCCCTTTTTCACTCTTATAGCCCTTCTCTTTGTTTACGTTCTCATTTTTCTGTTTTGGCATTGTACATAAGTTCCCTTTTTTTTTTTTTTTAACGTTTGTTTTTCCCTGAGTCAATTCAACGCTATGAAATACGTGGCAGGTATATGAGGAGCAGAAATGGAATAAATACATGCTAACAAAAAAGGTCATATGCACACAATAAAATCTTTGATTGGAGGCATTATTATAAGAAAACAAAAATAAATTATAGATTGTTAATATCAAAAACTTGGCACAATATTAGATAGAACCATTTGATGTGATTGGCCTTATGCTGCTGTGCTCTACTAAATCACTTATAAAACGGAGAAGAGCACCTCAAAGTAAAAGGAACAATGGTGAGGTGCCTATTAAAGATATTCCAATACTTAAGTTAGTGAACAATTGTTTACGTTCTCCTTTTTCTGTTTTGGCCTTGTACATAAGTTCCCTTTTTTTTTTCTTTTTCTTTTTAACGTTTTTTTTCCCTGAGTCAATCCAAGGCTATGAAATAGGTGGCAGATATATGAGGAGCAGAAATGGAATAAATACACGCTAACAAAAAAGGACATATGCACGCAACAAAATCTTTGATTGGAGGCATTATTATAAGAAAACAAAAATAAATTATAGATAGCTAATATCAAAAACTTGGCACAACATTAGATAGAATCATTTGATGTGATTGGTCTTGTGCAGCTGTGCTATGTTAAATCACTTATAAAACGGAGAAGAGCACCTCAGAGTAAAGGAAACAATGGTGAGATGTCTATTAAAGATACTCTAATACTTAAGTTAGCGAACAATTGTTTACATTCTCCTTTTTCTGTTTTGGCCTTGTACATAAGTTCCCTTTTTTTTTTCTTTTTCTTTTTTAAGTTTTTTTTCCCTGAGTCAATCCAAGGCTATGAAATATGTGGCAGATATATGAGCAGTAGAAATGGAACAAATACACGCTAACAAAAAAGGACATATGCACGCAACAAAATCTTTGATTGGAGGCATTATTATAAGAAAACAAAAATAAATTATAGATAGCTAGTATCAAAAACTTGGCACAACATTAGATAGAACCATTTGATGTGATTGGTCTTGTGCAGCTGTGCTATGTTAAATCACTTATAAAACGGAGAAGAGCACCTCAGAGTAAAGGAAACAATGGTGAGATGTCTATTAAAGATACTCTAATACTTAAGTTAGTGAACAATTATTTATGTTCTCCTTTTTATGCTTTGGCATTGTACATAAATTCCCTTTTTTTTTCTTTTTTTTTTAAGTTTTTTTTCCCTGAGTCAATCCAAGGCTATGAAATATGTGGCAGATATATGAGCAGCAAAAATGGAACAAATACATGCTAACAAAAAAGGACATATGCACATAACAAAATCTTTGATTGGAGGCATTATTATAAGAAAACAAAAATAAATTATAGATTGCTAATATCAAAAACTTGGCACAACATTGGATAGAACCATTTGATGTGATTGGCCTTGTGCTGCTGTGCTCTACTAAATCACTTATAAAACAGAGAAGAGCATCTCAGAGTAAAGGAAACAATGGTGAGGTGTCTGTTAAAGATACTTTAATATTTAAGTTAGTGAAGAGCAAGCAAAGAAACAGAGTTCAGACAAGTAATGTAGTCCACATAGCATTCTACTTTTTATAGGCATTTCCACAAGCTCGGGTTCTACAAGGTGGTTCAGGCAAGTCAACCCAGTGTTAGTGTCTGATGTTCTATGTACATTGGGTTGGTGTCATGCGCCCCATTATCTCTACAGTGGCGGCTAGTACAAGAAGTGATGCAAGTGCTAGTGTCAGACAGTACAGGGTAGCAGAGATAATGTAGGCGCTTGCCCTAGTACAATTGTCAAGTGGTACATGTTGGTGGAAGGGCACCAATGCTGTACTTAGGCAATACAAGATAATGGAGCAAGTGTCACATAAGAAGATCTATTAAAACTGAAGTCAGGGGTGAGTAAAGGTCAAATTTGAGCTCTTAACTCGGCGTTGCTTGGTGTAGTGGTAGTACGGCCACCAGGGATACAACTAAGCATGTGGATTTGGTCGGTATCCCCTTAGACATCACAATCACTTCACCACTGGTCAACACTCAACTTTCCCATGCTCTAATCTGATCGGAGTGGTTGGGGTGACAGGCCTAGATTGGTCTACACAGGCTGCTTTGGTAATATGCTACTAGGCTCGATGGCTTGTATGCCGACAGTGCTTCTCCTTGTCTAGAGGATCAGTAGACTTCCTAGCTTTGCACATCGACCAACTAGCCCAGATGCTCTAAACATGTATTGGACACATGCTGAGCACACCATCAACATAGATGATTTTTCTATTGAACAGGGTTATGGTAATGAATTCCAAATTTGAATGGGAGAATATAGTTAAATTTATATATTATATATAATCAGCACACTTAAGATGAATAAGGATATAAACTGAAAATTTTTATCTAAAAATTAAGAATAAAATCAAAATTATCAAAATGTGATTTAGAGTATATGCCTTTGCTTACATCATGTACGTGTGTTGACTTGGCACCAAAAAAGTTGCTCATAACACCATAATCAATAAGGAGAGGCTTCATTAAGAGACTTGTTTTCCTATAATTAATGTATAATATTGGACAATAATAATATTTTTCAACATTGTTTTATTTTATCAAGAGCACATGATGAGTGAATGTGGTAGAATACATGGCACAACTTCAAACTCGCCTCTTGGAGATTGGAGAAAAAAACGAGGCAAGTCTTTTTTTTTTTCTTTCTTTGTCTTTTTTTGTATTTTTGGATTGGGGTGGGGGTTATAGAGAGAGATGATTTTTTGTTGCTTGAAGAGGAAGTTAACACAACCTTGATGGGGTAAGGCATTGACCACTGCGGTGTTGGAAATTTGGAGAAAATGGCAAAGTTAAGGTCGGTGATTGAAGGAATAAAATCAGAAAAAAAAATTTGTAAATTGCAAACCAATCCCTAAAAAGTTTCAAAAACACCCCCCAAAGTGTTGGAAATTGCCCAAAAGGAATTGTTATTTGGTTCTCCCTTTTTGGCAGCCATAAATACACGGCTTTAACGTGCAAAAACAGAGCAAAAACTAGAAAAAATTTTCCAGTTCTGGCTGCTTGCTGCCGTGCACCTCCAAGCCCCCTTAAGTCAAGTTTTCTCAATCAAATTCCTTCTTAAGCTCAAGTGCATCTTAAGTGAGAGGTAAGCTTTCATTTTAAGCTTTTTCTTGAGCTTTTGATGGCGAAAATCTGTGGAAAGTATGAGGAATTGTGTTGAGAATTTCAAGTTAGAATTTTAATTGGTTTGTGTTTTAGAAAGCTAAGTTGGCTTATGAATTGAGTTAAAGAATGAATTGGAAGCGCAAAAAACAGACTTTTATGCATTGTTTCAAAGAGAAATCCGTGGGAGTATGTAGAGGGAAGAATGAAAAATTTTAGCTTGGTTCTTGATAGTTTATTGATTCAAAAACCAAGATTTGGTATGTGAATGCAATAGAGAATCAATTAGAAGCTTAGAAAACAAATTTTGATGCCTTCGTTCAATGAAAACCGTGGGCGATTTAGGGAAATAGTGTAATGAATTTTAAGCTTTTATTTTGGCTAGTTTAAGCTTTAAAAAGATAGGTTGACAGGTGATTGAAATTGACAATAGATTGGAAGCTTGAAAACAAATTTTATACTTGTTTTCCAAGAGAAAATCTGTGGGCTATTATGGGGAGATGAATGAAAATTTAAGTTTGATCTTTGATAGATTATTGATTCAAAAAGTTTGAATGTAGCATGTGGATTGTTAGGCAGAATTTAGAAGCTTGAAACAAACTTTTATGCATGAAAATTCAAGAAAAAAAACCCTTGGGGTTATCATGTAAAAAAATGTGATTTTGTGAGGATAATATGTGTTGGAAATGTGGATGAAAACCGAGAGTTAAAGTAGACAAAAATGAACCAAAATATCATTAGAAACGACGAGATTTCATGGATATTTTTACGTAAAAAGTTTGTATTTTTACGTAAAAATTAGGCCTCTGATATAGTACGTGGCAAATTAGATGGTTTTGAAGCGTTACCTAAATGCTAGGAACCAAAAATTTAAGCTCAAATGCTGTCAAAATTTTTAAAACAGCACAAAGGGTATTTTAGGAAATTAGGGGTAAAATAGGGTAGGGATTTGAAAACCCTAGCCCCGTCGGTAATCTAGGCTCGGGAAAAGGCAATCGACGATTTCAGGAGTAGTGAAATGTCCATTTAAAACTCCGAAACATTAGAAAAGGTTGATTAACGACCGAGGATCGGAATAGTACCACCGGAGAGTCGGGTGACAAATAGTCACCGATTTTGCAGCAATTGATGCTGTAAAAATATATCAAAACCTAAGAAAAATTATTTTATTATTTTTGAAGTTCAGACATTTACCTGTCTGCAACATGAATTAATTGTTACGTCCATGTTTATGCGTTATATGTGCATTATGTATGTTTGTGCTATGGGCATTAAAGTGTGGTTAATCTAACACACGTAATTGACTTAATAGGTCTAAATTGTGTACTATATATACACTATGGAAATATGTGCTACAGGTACTAGAGTGTGATTAATTTAATACATACAACAAATGAAAGAATATAAATGTACTACAGGCACTAAAGTGTTCCTAACCAAAGGATAATGAAAATGCCAACTGGTTGGAACTATAAGAAAAATTGTAATTAAACCACTTTTGGCATACCAGCATTCAGTATGATAGAAGTTTAGTTTCCTACAGGGATAAAGCTTATGCTTATGTAGGCTGTAGAGGATTGGCCAGTAGGTCGCTCTCTATTATCCCTCTCAGTCATGCGCACTAATGGTACGTACAGCCAATATTGGACCCAAAACCAGAATATAAGAAAAGATAATGATCTAAGACTGAACAAAAGTCATAAGAGAGCATAACTGAGCATAAGATGCACTGACATTACGAGTACTTTCGCAGTCAAAGTTACTGTTTACAATAACGATACTGTTCACAGTCAATAGTACTGTTCATGGTCAAAATTATGATGATTAGTGCTATTCACAATGACTAGTGCTATTCACAATGACTAGTACTATTTATAGTAAACGTCACTAGTCATAGATTAAAATGTGTATTCTTTCTAGAATTTATGTTTGAATTTACTGAGTCTGTAGTTCACAAGTTTGTTCATGTTACAGGTAAGAAACCTATCCAGTAGTAGATAGCTATAGATGATGGCGGGATCTGTGTGTGCCAAATGGGATAGGGAATTCTCTGTGGATATGGTCCTGCTATCAGTCTTTCGCTGAGCATTCAAGAGAAGATTTGAAAAGAAAAGTTGATGTATGTTACGATGAAGTTGAAATTATACATTTATGTAAATTATGTATTGCACTTCCAAAATAACAAGCATAGTAAAATTTTATTTACGACGCAGTTTGAAGAAGAAAAATATTTTGAAAAAGAAGTTTAAAAAAAATGTGCCCTAAAATAACGAGAGTTTTAAAAGTAAAAGTAAATTACAGCGGCTCTACAAGTCAACCGTCCTTCGTGGTTAGCTATGGAGCCCGACAACGATGGTACCAAACCGGGCGGGCGCCACATATTCACAATTAAATCTTGCGTAATTTTTCATATAAAAAATACCATAAAATCGTATTTTTCTTTCATCTTCTCTCTTTCGTTTTCCCTCTTTGGTTTTACGAAGACACTTACAGCACACTCTTTCCTTCTTTGTTTTATTACTTACCTTTATTTTAACTTATGTGAGTGGATCCCAACAGGGTTAAATCAACTAAAAGTTTACATGTTACATTCAATAATTCCTGCCTCGAAGAACTTTTTCAAAAATTACTGTGAGCTGGAATCCTTTCTGGCTATTACTCTCAAGTATAATAAAGAAGCCAAGTTCTAAAACATCCTTGGGAATGTGCATGGGTCGGTTATTAGACCTCAACTCATCAGTTTTTTTAAAAAAAATGGCCTAACGACACCAACCGTCCACAAAGTTAGGGTTGAAGCTTTTCGTTGTTTGAGTAGATTGATACGAGTATCATAGTGTAAAAAAATATATATATCCTAATTTTGCATGATAAACGATGTAATTTTTGCAATTTTTGCTCCTATTAAAGGGGATTGGCATTGTAAGTTATGGTTGTTAGATCTCTTTTTCATGTCGTTTACTTTTGGTATCGTGATGAAGGACATGATGAATTGATGGAAATTGTTGTCGATTACTACAGAAGAAGAAGTTGTAGTGGCCGTTGACGATCAAGAGTTAGAGAAAGCAAAGCGGAGATCGATTTGGCCTTCCAGGGAAGCTTCTCACGAGACGCCCAATCAATTGGAGAGGGCTTTTGCAGATAGAAGATGAATGGGTGTTGGTCAAACCGAGTAGAGGAGGTCCTTACCAGAGCTCGTTTTAGTGATTGCAATTGGACTTCTGTTAGGCCTTGCTCTTTTTTTTTTTTTTTTTTCTTTTTTTTCTTATCATTAGCAAGCTAAAGTTATGTCTTTCTTTTTATTTATTTAATTTATTGATTATTGGACTGAGGGGTTGGAGGGAGATGAGGTTCTGCCCCTCAATTTTTTTAGGATTTGTACATATCACATACATACATATACATATATAAATTCTTTTTTAAGCTTTTTTATTATAAAAAATTTACATATATCCCTGTTTAATCTAATTTAAAAATTAATTAGACCAAATTGCTACTATTTAAGAAAAAAAAGATTGAATATCCTTATTTATTAGATTCATCAATTTGCAAGTTAAATACTCTAACGAATAATAAATCCAATCTCTATTAAGCCTATTTAGACAGACTAAAAGGTTATGAAGCCATTGAAAGAAGAATGGACAAGAGACTTTAAAAAACCTAATTCTGGGCATTTCTCACTCTCTCAATGTTGACGGCCGTAAGGAAATCAAGAATTTTGGTCTGCAAATATTTATTCATAATAAATAATTAGGAGGCGTTTGGTAAACGCATTGCATTTTGATTGTATTTGAATGAAATTTGTTTTTTGAATGTTGTATTTGGTTGAAGAGTATTTGTTTTGTATTTTAATGAAATGTGTGTTTGGATGAAAAGTATTTTAGAGTTGAAAAGTTGATGTAATTGATAAAAGTAAAGATAAATAGTGAAGTTAAAAAGTTGATGTGATTGTTTAAAAATGTTTTGAATAGTAATTGTTTTCGTAACACTGTTGTAAAATTTGTGTTTGATATAAAATTGTGTTGCATTTGAGTAAAATTAAAATGTAAACTTTTTGCCAAACAACACCTTAGTAAATACTATTATTGTCATCCATTGTGCAGTGAAACAAACGAGAGAGAGAGGGAGAGATGTTTAACAAAAACATTCGAAGTTGCATAAGTACACTCTAAACTTATTATAAGATTGTAATTCATAATTTAAACTTTTGATTTTGATAATTTATACCTTAAATTTATAAATCTATAATAATTTGCACCCCATCAACAAACAATGTTAATTTTTTAATGAAAATTGATACTTTACTTGCATATAGGTTGTTAATTAAGAGCATAAAATTTTCTATTTAATCAATGTTAACCTAAATTTATATTTATAACAAAGTTAATTCAAACTTTTTTATTTTGATAAAACTTAATTAAAGATTTTAACCTTAATAAACTTGGCCTAATATAGACAAAATGAATATTCATGTCATGAATTAACAATTTATATATAAATTACATATCAATTTCTTTCAAAAGATTAATAATATTATCAATAATATGTAAATTTCCTTAGATTCGTAAGCTTAGAGTGTAAATTGGAACTTTGCGATAAATTTAACATGTAACAATGTAAAAAAAAAAATAAAACCTTTTTTTTTTAATTTTTGAGGGAAATAAAACCAAGCTTTTAAGTTTTCGGGGGTGTCCATTTAAAAAAGTTTTTCTTTTTTTCTTTTTTTTGTTTTGGTAAACACCCTCATCTGGCCATAATACACTACCTCAATACTTTATACTTGTCAAAACTCAACACTATAAAATGTGAATTTAAAACAAACACATATTTAATGCAAGAAAAATTTGAGGGGAAAACTTAAGCCCGTGGCTACATCTTTGGGACTCAAGCCTCTATTTGTGTTGAATTAGGTTTATCTTGGAGTGGGAGCGGTGATTCGGGACGCTAATGTATGGGGGTGGTGCTCGGTTGCTTTGAATGCTTGCTTAGCAATGCGAGAAGGTCTCCCCTCAATAGAGAGCTGTGGTTTTCCAGTACCGTGCTTTGGCTTTTGGCTTTTCCTTTTTTTTTTTTTTTTTTAATTTGGTTGCCCATAGCAATATTTAAATCTTTTCTAGGATATTATTTCAATTTTTTATACTAATTATCATTTTTTAGTACAATATAAATCGATGGAAATATTAATGTGATGACATCAGCTGTATGTTCCCTCTTTCTCTTGCTTAAAAAAAAAAAAAAGATGAAAAATGAAAAAACAAACAAACAAAAAAGGCAAACAACAAATTGCATGGTGCCATTTGTTTCTTAGGTTTGGGTCGTAGTTTTAATTCTTTTAAATAATGCTAGTTGTAGCACGTGCTTTATGTGGGAGACAAAAATAAAACCACATGTATAAAATACAAAAAAAAATAAAAAAAAATATAACATAACAGTAGTAGGATAGAAACAAAAAACATAAAAAAAAAAAAAAAAGGAAGAAGAAGTTGCCACGTAACAGATATCACAGGCGGGGCATGTAAAATGAAAGTTAAACTATGAGTTTACAACAAAATAAAAATAAAAAAATAATAACAAAAGGAAGAACAAACCAAAAAAGTGGAAAAACACCAAAAAAAAAAAAAAGCCAAAAGTTTTTTGAAGCCAAAAAATTGTCATTTGACAATCTCTCGAGATAATTGTAATACATGCGAGACAAAAATAGAATCACATGTAAAAAATATAAAAAATAAAAATAAAAAAATGTTATATGACAATTGCAGGGTGAAAAAAAAAAAAAAGTTGCCATTTAACGGATTTCATAAGTGGGGCATGCAAAATAAAAATGGAATCACAAGTTTACAACAAAAGACAAACCAAAAAATTAAAAAAAATTTAAAACAAAAGAAAGAACAAACAAAAAATGGAAAAAAAAAAAAAAAAAGAAAGCCAAAAGCCCTTTTGAGAAATTATGCCAAACAAACAGCCACTTGATAACCTTTTAAGATGAGCCTTTGGCTCTTTTAATTTAATATAGATATAAATATAGATTTGAAAAAATAAATAAAAAATAGAAAAATGAAAAGTCATGTAAGAAATTTATTTTAATGGGTACAATTGAAAAAAAAATGTTAACACTAAAATAAATATGAAAAAATATTTAAATAATAAAATAAGTAAAATTATTAAATGGAAACTTAACTGTACACACATTAGAATGTCTAAATGTTCAAATGGGGATACATTTGTGAACAAGTTTAAACAAAGAAATTTAAAAAAATAACTATAAAAATCACATTCTTAAAATAATATTTTAATAGATGGAAGAAAATTATTTAAGTGACAATATATTTTAAAAAATTATTACACAATAAAAGTAAGAAATAGAAAAATATGATTTTATTTGATTCATGGATTAAATCTAAAATTGAATGAAATTTTAAGATTCAAATTGATTAATTTAATTATAATTTTTATTAATTTAAAAAAAACTCAAAAATTTAAATTTGGACTAAGGAACTAAATGAAGTCTTAAAATGAAAATTTTAAGGTTATGAAAAAAAAAATTGAAGAAGGTATAAAAGGGAAAAATCATAAGATAAAAGGTTTAAAAAGAGGGGGAGAGAAAGGCAAATGGTTAAATCAAAGAAAAAGCAAAAAAAAAAAAAAAAAAAAAAAAGAAAGAAAGAAAAAGAAACGAAAGAAGGAAGCAGAAGCAGTAAATGGAGCGTAAGAAGTAAAGAAGGAAAAAATTCAAGAAAAAAAAAAAAGAATAAAGGAAGGGAAAAAAATATATAAAAAAAAAAAACCAAAGGATGCCATGCGTGTGAGCATGGAAATTTGCACGTTCACACTTTTAAATATAAAAAGATGAATATAATTCTAATTTTTTTTAACAACACCTTTTTTCATAAAAATTTTAATTTAAATGAAAATTTTATATTTAAATCTATAAATCAAACAGGTGACAATGTAATCTAATAATAATTTTATACTCTATTATATCAAAAAAAAATAAAAAATTCAAACCTTCTCGTTTTAATTTAAAAAAAAAAAAATCTTATGAACCAAACCTCATCGTAACCTTTTTGTTTGTGTTCTTTTCTTTCCCATGGGTCAAAAAAAAAATTATAATTTTGTGATGATAACGGGTAACTTTCAGGAATTTCTATTTATTCAGGGGGGAAAAAAAGAAGAAGAAGAAGAAGAAGAAGAAGAAGACGGGGTATATGGGTGAGTATGTTTGGCGTTGAGGGAAGGAGCTTCTTTATTTTGCCAGGGCGTGTGGTTTGGAAAATTGGGTGATGGAGTCAGATGCGTTAAATGTAGTTAATGTTGCTATAGCTTGGACTCTTAAGGCAAATATCATGGGAGACATTTGAGAATTTACCGATGCAGTAGGTAGTGATATTATTTGCCATATTTCTTGTGATGCGAATAAGGTGGTCCACTTTTTTGCCAATCTTACTAGCTATTTCTAATTATGTTAATTTGATCTGGCCTTGTTTTGTGATGGAAAAAAAAAAAATCCAGTTTCACTTGAAATAATTAGGTGATCTTACCGGGTGGTGGAGTCAGCCTTATCGCGGGATGGAAAAAAATCCAGTTCCACTTTAAGACAAATAGGTGGCCTTTATCGGGTGGTGGAGTCAGATGTGTTAAATGTGGTTGATGCTGTATATTCAAGATATGTGGCTTGGACTCTTGTGGCAAGTGTCATGGCAGATATTCGAGATATTGTCGTTGCAATAGGTAGTGGTATTGTTTGCCATATTTCTCGTGATGGGAATAAGGTGGCCCACTTTCTTGCCAATTTTACTAGCTATTTCTAATTATGTTAATTTAATCTGGCTTTATTGTGTGATGGAAAAAAAATTCAGTTCCACTTAAAATAAATAAGATTATTTTCATAAATACAGTTTGAATTATAAACTTCCATTTAATTAATTCTTATTTATTCAAAATCAATTATTGTACTCTCTAATATATAAAAAATCATTTAAAATATCCCTTTGTTAAATTATAAACAAAATGGACATTTTGAACAATTTCTATATACAAGGGTGCACTTTGAACGATTTCGAGTTATAGAAGTAACTTAAATGGAAGTTTATGGTTTACGAGCTATTTATAAAAATAATTCCTTTATTAACTTCTCATGAAATTCAAATTTCCATTAAAATCATAAACACATATATATGAAAGGGATGCTTTGAATGATTTTCTATATATCGGAGAGATATAATGAACGATTTCAAACAAATAGAGACTGATTTGAATGAATGTATATAGTTAAAGATCTATTTATAAAATTAATTCAAATAAATATATAGGTACATATATACAAATATAACAAATAAGAAGCACTAGCTAAAACCATTTTTTTGTTTTGTTTTTTTGAAAGAGAATGATGCAGGAAGGTAAGACTTAAGAGGTCAATTTTCGTAAAATACATATAAATATATATTTATATATCTATGGTATTTTGCAGCTCATGAGTGAATTTTCTATAGAAATTTATTGACTAGTAAAACTCATCTAATAAATCCCACAGTGATGGGAATCCTTAAGAACTATAAAGAATGCAGGACCACGTAAAATGCAAAAAAAGGAAAGTGTAAAAATTAAAGAATACAAAGATTTATGAAGGTTCGCCATGACTAAAAAAGTGACATCTTCTCTTCAATCTTAGAGTTTCACTAAATTCGCAGAATTACAATTAGTATAATTTGCTAATTGTGAATTAGATTTCCGGATGCCTATTCTCATGTATTTATAAGCTTCTAAGAGATAATTCTTAATAAATATTTAAATACGAATATTTAATATTTGAATTAATCTTCAATATTGTAAATTCTGTTATAGATATTAGATAATCTTAATAAGTTATTTGAAATTCAAATATCTGAAAACTCTGTTCTTAGATTCTCAAACACCGGTATCTTAGTTAGCAAATATGACCACGTTACGATGGTCGTATCAACAGCTGAAGTCCCATCTAGAGCAACCTCTATTCTTGTCCAAACTGGTAGCCGAGGAAAAGTTAAGTATTTACTTGGCCATATCTCAACACGCGATAAGCTTGGTGTTAATTCAGGAACAAGATGGTGTTCAATTGCCAGTGTATTATGTGAGCAAAAAGTTGCTAGATGTTGAAACCTGGTACTCGAAAATTGAAAAGTTAGCTTTGGCTTTGATGGTATCGACGAAAAGGATAAAGCACTATTTCCAAGTCCACTTGGTAGTAGTCTTGGCCAATTATCCTTTACGGCAAGTGCATTAATAACCGGAAGCCTTAGGTTGACTCCTGAAATGGTCAGTTGAGTTAGGATAGTATGACATTGAGTTCAGACCGAGGATAGCCATCAAAGGCTAGGTATTAGCCGATTTTGTACTTGAGTTTTCTTCTCAATAGGTGAATCCTGGTTCAAAGTTAGCAATAACATAGTGGAAGCTCTATGTGGATGGATCGTCAAATGAGAATGGAGTCGGTGCTGGCATAATCTTAGTAAGTCCTAAAAACAACAAAATAACTTATGCAATTAGGTTTTGCTTTAGGGCGGGGTTCTTCATCGATCTCTACCATCTCTTCAAGGAAAGCATTAATTTCCCTCATTAGAGCATCAAGGTTAACTGATTGACGTCTTAGAAGTCTTCATCTTTATTGAGGCCAAGAAGACAAAGCGTTGTTGGTGCTAGCTTCAGGAGCACAAGAACTTTGATCCCTAACGGCTTCTCGGCCACTAAAACCTATAAAAGACATTTTATCTACAAAATGGAACTCAATACCCTATGATCAAGAAGCCACTAGTCGAAATTGGATAGGTATGTCTTAAAGTTTCAGTTTTATTACTAAAATTAGTGTTTATTATGTGCTAGATGCTTTATTTAAGTTTGACAAAATATAAAACCCAAAAAAATGAACAAAAGGAAAAAGAAGAGAAATCAAAAGGCTCAAACAATCACACTCGAAATAAATTTTAAACAAAAACCCATGAAGAGGAAAACTCACTGAATTCGTTGAAAAATACAAAGGTGGAAGAAACTCCTCTAAGAAATCTCTACAAAATGAGAAATGGGTTTGTTTAAAGGAAGTTTGAGAGTGAAGAATAGGGTTCGAGATAGAAGAAATGGCGAAGTTAGGTGCTTAAAAAATTCAGACAAAGTTTTAACAAGGTTAGAAGAGAAAAATGAGGAATTATAAGGTTTTTGGGTTTTTTTTATAAACAAATCTATGAAATGGCTCCTTGCCATACGATCAAAAAGATGCTGATCTAAGGGCCCCAAATTACTTCTTAAATCAATGACTCAAGAGTAGGTAGAAGTTTAAAAATGATATCAATAGATAGGTGTAACAACCAGGAAAATTCACATTTTTCGGAGAATAAATATACAATGAATTTAAGCATTAAAATGTGAAATTAAGTGATTTAATATTGTTTAGAACTAAAATAAAATGTTCTAACAATGTTAAAGGATGAAAAATGAGTAATAGTGATATTATGTGTATGCACGTGTGTGCCACTCACAGTATCAGGAAGTAGGTCAAGATGATATTATCTTGACATAAAACTGATAAATCTGGGTTCAGCACACCCAAATTAGTCAGGATAGCCTATCAGCACGCTCAAATTTGATAATTGAGCACAAGGGTAATTTTTGATCAAAAATTCGTAGTATCGGAAACTGGTCGAAACAACATCAGATGAAAAAAAAACTGATATATTTGGATTCAGGATGCCCAAATTAGTCAGCATAGCCCATGTAGAAATTTTAGGTGAAAAAGTATATAAAGAACGGGAAAAAGGTGGAATTTACTCATTTGTCCACAAATTCTCTCTCTCCTCATTTCTCTTTCTCTCTCTAGTCGAATGTGTACAGTAACCGACCATCGGAAACGGTGTCCGTTTTCGACACCGCCGGTGTCATCGGAAAGCTCTCGCCGAGCTGAGTCCGATGGTGGGTCGACGCGACGGAGCAGCCGCCGGAGCAAGCCGCACGCGCCGCCTGAAGGTCGCCGGAGCCGAAATCTTCCTGGTGAGATTTCTCCGCCGTCCGGCCACCATTTGCCACGAAACCGGTCCCAAAATGTTCGTGGTGAAGAGTACTACAAAACCCAGGTGGTGGATCGCCTCAACACCGGCGAAATCGCGCCGCTCGAAGTCGCGACGTCACCGCCGTGGAGTCGCCGTCGAAACCGCCGTTTCCGGCGATGTTGAGCTGCACCACCGGTGCAGAAATGGTCGCCGTGAAGAGGGGAGCAAAAGCCCTCAATCAATTTCGGGGAAAAGGTCCGGCACGGCGGAGCTCCACCGTCGCCGCCGTGGCCGTGACTTTCGGGGGGATTTTCAGGCGATTGGGGCCTCCAAATGTGAAATTGAGGCTACCAATGGATTCCTCTCGTCAAGATCTTCAAAATGGACTACCCACTTGCCACCGTCGCCGCCGTCGCCGCCGATCAACGCCGGTCAGCGGCCGGTCAACGGCTGGTCAACGCCGGTCAACGGCGACCGTTGACCGAAAATGGAAGTTTGGCCCGTTGGCCTATTTTTGACGTTCCGGACGCATCCGCGGAGTCGGAATTGCAAGACGAGACCTCAAAGATGAAGAACGAAGAATTAGGGTTTATGCCGTCGAGACCGGACTGCAATTCGGTATAAATCCCGACCCCTCTACGTTCCGCAATTTAATTGTTTGGGACTGTTCTATGGTTTTATGATTATTGGTATGAAAAATTATGGAAAAGAATGTATGTAAAAAGAAGAAAATGGTTGTAATGGAGAAGAAGAAAAATATGTGATAATGTAACGATTTTACGTAAACAGTATGAGTTTTACGTAAAATCTAGGCCTCTGGTATAGTACGTGATAGAATTAGATTAGGATAAATGGTTTTCAGGCGTTTCCTAAACGCTGGAACCTCAAAAATTAAGCGGAAATGCTGCCGAAATTTCTAAAATGGCACCAGGGGTAATATGGGAAACGAGGGGTAAAAATATGATCAAGAAGGGAACCCGAGCCCCCCTCAAGGAATTAGGGCATGGAAAAAGGAATGGACAAGTTACAATTAGTAAACCGATCCTTCGAAACCCTAAAACACAAGAAAAACATGAAACCGATTCTTAGGTCGGAATAGTACTTCCCGAGGGCCGGGAATGTGAAAATTGGTAAAATGATAAGAATTGATCCGGAAAAGATCCGATAAGATTTAGAAAGTTAATTAAATGATTTTGGGTTTAGAAAATCCAGCCTAAACACGAAAATGAAAATGTTATGATTAAACGACATATCAGGGGCAAAATGGTCATTTTGCCCAAAAATGCTCAAATTATGGGAAAAGAGCCCCAATGACCCCGGAATAGGTTAATGAAGTTTGTAAAAGTCAAAATTGAGGTTTAAGTTATGAAAAAATCACGTTAAGGGTAAAATTGTAATTTTGTCAAAAGTTAGGGGTAAAATCGTAATTTTTCAAAAGTTGGAGAAAAATTCAAAAAGGGCCATTAAGGTTTAGAAAGCTGTCCTAAGGCTATAATTAAGGATTATAAGATCAGAATTAAGCTTTTTAATAAAATAAAAGCTATAAATGAAAATGTGATTAACGGACAAAGTTTGTCTGTAGGAACCTAATCCAGAAGCGACAAAGGACGTCGATGGATCTCAAAGAAAGGATAAGCACGCTATGAGTAAGTTCAGACATTTACCCGTCTGCAACTATGAACAAGTTCATTGTGTTTATATGTTTTGTATGTAAATGTCAAGATGTGATTGATGATGATGCTATAGTAATGCTATAGCAATGTTAGGATGATGTTAAAAGATGTTTTTTAATAAATAATTTATAAATATATATATATGTATATATTGAATTACGAAGGAAAGGTGTTATAAAAGTTTTATGAGAGTGAAGATGTGATAAAGAGTGATAGAAGAATGGAAAGAGTAAGAATAAGAGTATTAGAATAGAATGCATAAGAAAGAGATGAGGTATGAAAGGAAAGAATAGATATTTTATGAAAAGTTTTATGGAAGTTAAGTTATGATTGATAGAGCAACGATGATCGGTGAGGAAAGGAATTAAGAAAGGGTATATTTTATGAGAACGAAAGGATTGATGTTTTATGAAAAATGATATGAAAGCAAAGAGTTAGACAAGAAAGAAAAACAATGATAGGTTATGAAAAAAAAGTATGATGAATGTTTTATGAAAAATGATATGGAAGCAAAGAGTTAGACAAGAAAGAAAAACAATGATAGGTTATGATAAAAGGTATGATGAAAGGATTATAACATAACGATAAGATGTGATTGATTGAATAGAACAATAGGCTATGATCGATAGGCTATGATTGATAGAAATATGATGATAAGATACAATAGATAAAATGATGCAAATGATAAATAGAGAAGAGAAAAAAAAAATTGTCTGCACATAATTAAACATACTTTTGTTTGCTATGATGTGATGTGATGTTATATAAGTAATATGTGCTATATATGTTAAGGTGTGATTAACATAATTCACACAAGTAAAGTAAAGAAATTAAGAAAAGAAAAACAACGAAAGAACAAATGTTCCATGAAACATTTTATGAAAAAAATGAGAAGTGAAAGATTATGAATGTCATGAAAGAAAAAGATGTTCAACGAAAAATCAATATAAGAAAAATAAAAGCCTACAAGATAATAAGACTGAAAACTTAAGTTTTTGGCGTACCGGTCTCCCTACAAGGTCGAGACTTCCGGTCTATATCCTCCGCGTAGATGTGGCGCTACCCCGAAGGTGCGGTTTTTATGTGACTGTGAGGTAGGTTGGTGGGTCGCTCCCCCTCCTCCCACTGTCCGCGCGCAACTAGGTACGTCCAATAACGGGTCCAACCAAAGGAAAGTGGAAAGAAAACAAACGAAAAGAGTGTGAAAAGAAAAGAAAAGAAAAGAAAGGAAAAGAGCGAGAAAAGAAAGGAAAAGAGCGTGAAAAGAAAAGAAAAGAAAAGAAAAGAAAAGAGCAAGAAAAGAAAGGAAAAGAGCGTGAAAAGAAAGGAAAAGAGCATGAAAAGAAAAGAAAAGAAAAGAAAAGAAAGGAAAAGAGCGAGAAAAGAAAGGAAAAGAGCGTGAAAAGAAAAGAAAAGAAAAGAAAAGAAAAGAAAGGAAAAGAGCGAGAAAAGAAAGGAAAAGAGCGTGAAAAGAAAAGTAAAGAAAGGAAAGGAAAAGAGAGTGGAAAGAAAAGAAAAGAAAGGAAAAGAGAGTGGAAAGAAAAGAAAAGAAAGGAAAGGAAAAGAGAGTGGAAAGAAAAGAACGATAAGAAAAGAAACGAATGATACGGAAGAATAACACAACAATGTGAATGACACGTTTTTACGTGATGTTAGGGTAGTGTGTATGTTACTAGCTTTTAAGATATGAAATGTTAAGAGATGATGATAAAGTGATAGAAAGTTATAAAGGTTTAGAACAGAAAGTTAAGAAATGATAGAATGAAAAGCAAAGAAATGAAGAGATTAGATTAGAATGATAAGAGATGATCGATAGAATGATGGGAATGATTAGCGAAGAGATAAATGAGCATGAGGAAGCTCATATGATATGTTATGTTTCGAGGGTATGTATAAATGATGTATATGATGTGTATATACGTGATGACATATATTCTAGTAATAATATATATTACTAGTATTTATAAGTTAATGAATGTATGTTTGAACTTACTGAGCATCTAGCTCATTAGTTGTTTATATGTTGCAGGTAAGCAACCTGTTAGTTTAAAGTAGTATGATGGACAACGGACGGATCTGCACGTGCCAAGGGACTGGGCAAGGGTATGGTACTACCATGAGTCTTTCGCTGAGCGTTCAAAAAGGAAGATGAAAGAAAGAAAGTTATGATATATGTGTTATAAGAGTATGATAGAGATAGGTATAGTATGTAAGTAAAAAAAAAAAATTTTGCTATAGAAATTGCTTCCGCTATAAGATGAGAACGTTAAGAATGAAAAGTTAAGTATGTTAAGTAAGAGGATGACGACCCACGAGGTTGCCAACCATCGCGGTCGGTATCAGAGTTTGGCTGGTTGGTATAGTAATGTACGTGGGGGGCGTCACAATAGGATTTGGTACCCTGAAGCGACACATTAGATGAATTAATCGACGTGATTATTATTTAAACCAAGGTGACACTTCAATTTTTGTGCCAGTAATAAACGTAACTTCTGGAGAAAGTTTAACAGTTAAGGCTGAGGACTTCTCAGTCTCTGAGCTCAAAGCACTTCGAATATAGAATAAAGTCGTTCGAGTTGGGGGACAGTTGTTGATAGGGTGCTACGTTCCTTGACAACATGGCACCAAAGAAGGATTTTCAAATTTAAACTTCAAAGGATCCAAGATTTTTGAAGACCATGCCAACAGGCAAGAAGTACCTTCCGAGATATCAGGGGTTAAATAAATTCAATATGACTAAGTCAAAGGACAAGTGGCGGAGATAAAAGAAGAGAAGATCTAATATTTATGAATTTTAAATATTTATAATTCAAATTTCAAATAGGAAGGCAGTATGTTATAAAAGGGCATGGGTGCTCTATAGAAACCCTAGAGACTATCTTTTACACTCAAGAACTTAGAGAGATCCAATAGCATTCATTATACTTTGCTTGAAGAATAATCAAATCATTCCCAAGAGCTTCCCAAAGAGAACGTATTCTTTGTATTGAAGGCAAACCTCTATAAAATTCTGGTGTCATTTTTTTATTTTTGCAACCTTTTTAATGATTTTATGCATCCAAACTCGTTAACAGCATCACATTCGACTCCAGTTTTGTTAGACAAATTTCAACTGTCAATGATCTCAATTCCTCTTCTTCTAGAGAAACCAAGCACCTAAAACCCTTACCGCCTTCTGCCAACAATGACATCGTCTCTGTAGCAATGGCCGACTTGACTCGATCGATCGTCTTGGTCAACTCGTAAAAGAACGAGATCTGACTCATCTACACCCTAATGGCCTGTATAAAGGTCGTCCAACCGAACAACCTCAACCTCGTAGAAGCTCTCACGAAGCAAGTCCACTACATGGTGATCTCTTTTTTTTTTTTTTCCCTCACAACAGTGGCAGAGGATTGGGGGGAGGTAGGCACCCTTGGATCTAGCAAAGGTGGGGGTGAGGGTACCAATGAAGTGTGTGTGTTGGGGGGGAGGGGGGGTGAGCTTGGATCTCATAGGTTGGGGGAGCTACCAGGGTGGGGAAGGTCAATCGGTAGTTGATTTCATAATTTTGTTCGTTTTTTAAAATTTTAAATGTTAATCAAGTGTGATTAGTTTTATGATTTTTTTATGTTCCCTTTTAATCTAGATCGTTAAAAATTGATCTACCAATTCAAAAAATTTTCCCCATTGATGGGGAAACATAGAGTGTTCTGATTGTAGAACTCCCCATATTTTAATATATAAAGTATTGCATGTCAATCATATGTCAACTTCTGTTAAAAAAATCCTAAAGAAAAAACTGAATTTATTAATGGAATATAATTCAAGTGGAAACAATATTAGGTTGTGAGATTTGGAAGATAAAATGTTATAAAAACCTTATCTTTTGAAGAATCATCTAGACAAAAATAGTTAATATTGAAACATTTTGAATGAAAATATTTTGAATATAAACGGTTAGTATGCATTTGGATCATCAATTGCATTCAAATGATTTTTTTTTTTTTTAGTTTTCACTGTTTATTGTTTACTATTACAATTTTATAATTCAAATTTTAATAGTCCATAACTATATATATATACAAGTACAAATAGGGTTTTTGTTCCCTAATTTGCATAAAATTTTTATACAAACAATATAAGCTCTATATTCATTTCTTTCTTATAATACATTTCAATTTTTTACACTTTTTAACTCCAACCATTCAAATCCTTTTCACCAAAACATAATAATTCAATTTAAATCTAATCTAAAAACTTGATTTAAACCTGTAATCCAAAAGCATGCTTAGCACTATATTAAAAAAAAAATCCAAATGGTCAAATCCTACCCCATAATATTTAGAATTTTATTTAAAAGTTTCAAATGAAAATATTTTACAATATCTCATAACATTTTAAATGTAATGCAACAAGTAAAATATTAGGAAATAGTTAAAACAACCAAATATCTAAAGGGATTTCTACGATCTTTATTATTAAGATGGGTGGTTAAAATCAGCCGCCAACCGCAATCTCTCCTGCAAATAAATGTCCATGTGCCCCTGCGCGATCATTTATTAGATGCTTCACAACACGGCCAGCTTGCAAGACAAAACAATTTTTTGTTTAAAAAAAAAAAGGGAAAATACAAAGGGGAAAGCTGCCCAAAACGCTTTATGATATGTCAACTTTGCAAATTAAATAATAGATTATTTTAAATAAATAATTTTAGTTTAAGTAAAAATGATTTTTTTAATTATTCATTAAATATAGATTATTTATTTAATGAGCTCTATTATTGATAGATCATGAATCATCACCACTATAATAATTGTCCAATCAGTGATAACTGATAAACTAATATAAAACAATAATGTACCGTCCATTACAATATTGATCCATATACTGTGATGGACTATTAATATAATTGATTTACTTTAGAGAGGGAAAAAAAAAAGTTCATTCAAGAAGTGGCCAAAAGAAGTACACAAAAAATCATCTTCTCACACACCCTCAATTCCAAAAAGATCTAGTCAATGGCCAAAGCTGCTGCTTCATTCATGATGGAAAGTGTTTTATCCTTGATTGTAGATGAAGCAGTATCCATTTATGGAGTTAGAGATCAAGTTAATCGTGCAAGGGAAAAGCTACAAGAAATGCACATTTTCATAAGAGATGCAGAGAAAAAATTGCCAGCCTGAGACGAAATGCTATCCCACTTAGTTTTGAAGATGAGAGAAGCCGCTCAGGATTTAGAAGATGTTGTAGCAACTTACCTATCTTCTGGCTCAATTGGACGTAGAGTGAACGCAAAAATGAGTCAATCGGAGATCGAAAAAGTTGTCGAGAGGCGTTTTTTAATTACAGAGGCTAGAGGCGTTATGCGAGGATGAAAAAAAACGATCCAATGGAGAAATGCGACACAGGGAAACTTTCGGTTACAATGAAAAAATGGAGGTTGTTGGTTTGGAGGAAAAGATCAATGAGTTGGTGTCTTATTTGACCAACAGAAAGAGAGAGTGTCCTGGTCGTGTTGTTGCTATTTCTGGAATGGGCGGTTAGGAAAGACCACTCTAGCAGGAGAAGTTTACAACCATTGTGAAGTCCGGAGACACTTCGACTGTTTTGGTTGGGTGTATGTATCTCGACAATGTCAAGAAAAGAAATATGTGTGGGAGACACTTCTTACTGATCTCAACAATTCTTCCGCCAAACGAGAAACAGAAGACTTCACAAGAATGAACAATAATGAAGTAGCTCGGAAGCTCTACAACATGCTGAAAAAGAAGAAATGTTTGGTAGTTCTTGATGATGTTTGAACTTCTGAGACGTGGGGCAATCTAAAGGCTGCATTTCCCATAGAAGATATAATGAACAGCAGGATTTTGATCACCACCCGTAGCAAACAAGTTGCTCTAGGCGCAGAAGAGAAAGTTTTCGTACAAGAACTTGAATGTCTTGATGATGATAAAAGTTAAGAATTGTTCATGAACAAAGTAAATTTTGGGAGGATGGATGCAGCAGGTAATATGCCATCATTCCCTCTGTTTTCACTTCGAGGAAAAAAAAAAGGGAGAGAGAGATCAAGTTATCTTATTTCGTTTTCGCCTGCAATTATAATTACACCAACAATTTCATTCATATCTTTATTCATCTTGAAGCCATGTGCGAGCAGGGAATAAAAAAAAACGCTTATTTTGCGGAAATTGGAAGCTGGACCTCTCATTTTTGTAGTTTTTTCACCATTTCTATTTTGAATACAGTACTAAAGAATCTTGGCCATTAGCAAAAAAAAAACGTGAGAAATTTAATTCTATTGGAGCAGAAGTACAAACAAATATACTTGCACTTATTCGTGTGTGTGTGTGTGTGTGTGTGTGTGTGTGTGTGTGTGTGTTGAATAATCAGTTGATAAAAGCTCTCATTTCTTACTTTGTGTTGTTTTACATATGTGAGATAGAAGAAAGATGGAAGAGTTGGGGCGAGAGATGGTTAAATACTGTGCTGGGTTGCCCTTGGCCATGGAATTGCTTAGCGGGATATTATCTCAGAGGCCCACAATTTCTGGGTGGGAGATGGTACATAGGCATGCTAAGACATACATTAATGAAAGAGAAATCCAATACCGAGGCACGATATACTCGAGTGTTTCATGGGTATTGAGTTTAAGTTACCACGAGTTGCCATGTGAACTAAAGCCATGTTTCTTGATCTTAGCACATTTTCCACAGAGTTTGATGATCATCAATGTCAAAGAATTATGTCATATGCGGATAGCAGATGGTCTCTTGTTGTCAAGAGAAGATCGGTTAGAGGATGCAGCATACGAGTATTTTGATAAGTTGGTTGATAGGTACATGGTTCGAATAGGAGGACGAAACTTTGGGGGAGAGATCAAAACGTGCCATGTTCATGACCTCGTTAGAGATTTTTGCTTGTTCAAAGCTCAAAAGAAGAACTGTCTGGAAATTGTTGACTTGCGAAACAAGCACAGGTTAAGAGGTTTTGAGTTAACTCGTGATAAGATTCATAAGGTCCGTAGACTCGTCATCAATTTGAAACAACAATGTTACTGATGAACTACGTCCTCAGGTCCTTTATATGCTTCAATCCAATATCTTTCCCGTCCTATAGTGAAAAAACTTTGAAAACTTTTGTTCAACTGCTTTGCTTTGCATAGAATTTTGAAATTTACCAATTACACTCCCAGAAATTTGTGAAGCTTCCCAAGGAAATAGGAAATCTTATCTTCTTAAGGTTGTTAAGTATGAGGAAAAGCCACATCCAAGAATTGCCATCATCTGTAAGCAAGTTAAGATCATTGCTGAACTTAGATCCGCGGAGACTTTCATCAGTACAGTTACCAAATTTGATTGGGAATTTGGAACACATTAGACATTTATATTTGCCGGCTGTATATAATGTTAAAGGTCAGAGATTACTTTTGAATAATCTTCAGAGTTTACAGACATTAGTGAATGCCTCAACAAGCTGTTGTGATTTGAACGATTTGGTGCGACTAACCAGGCTCCAAAAATTGAAAATTTGCGTGGATAAAAATGAAGAACTGAATGTGCCTGAAGACTGCTTTTGAGCAGCTTGAATCTCTTTCCATCGCGGCGTCTACTTACTTATCTCAATCTGTCCAAAAATTCTTAAGCTGCAGCTGGAGTTGCCCATATTAACGTTACCAGGCGACTACTTAATCTCACGCCTTCTCAAGTTAACCCTGGGCCACACTCGTCTTAACAATGATCCGTTGTCAGTGCTAGAAAGGTTACAAGATTTGAGGATCCTTGCGCTTGGTACCGATGCCTTCAGTGGAACTGAAATGGTCTGCTCCGAAGGATGCTTTTGTCGACTAGAATCTCTTTCGCTTGTCGAATTGAAGAATTTAAACGTCTGGACAGTGATGGAAGGGGCCTTCCCCTCTCTCAGTCATTTGCACATTGAAGATTGCGTTAGGTTGAGTGAAGTCTCGTATGGATTGAGGCATGTTTCGACTCTAAAGAAGATGGTGATCAAAGGGATGTCTACGGCATTCTGTTGGAGGATTAAAAGAGGAGTGGATTTTGAGAAAGTTCAACATGTACATTTCCTTGAATTTCTGGATGTCTATTAGTTGACAAAGGAAAAAGAGAATTCTTCAAGTAATAATTTATTTTTATTTTTTATTTTTAAATTTACTACTATTAATAAATGAAGCCATTGTTTTTGTAAGTTCATCCAAGCTTCCAACTTTAGTTTTCTTGTTGATTGAATGTGCTCAGCTTTGACTTTGAGTTTCCGCATGTCACCCTGACTTTGATTCTATATTTCACTTCATTTGTCCTTTTTTCCTCGAACTTCATATTTACCGACTTAATTATTGAAGAAGTGCGCAAAATAAATCAAGTGCAACATAATCTTGATAAAATGAAAGCAATAAGCTTTGTAATTTAATCCGAATCTTCAGATCTCGCAAGTCATTCATTTCGTTGACAACTTTTCCCTGTTTTGCTACTTCATCATTTTCATTTGCTTGAGACCTTCAGAATTTTGTAGTTCTTGACAAAAAGTTTGTTATCGCAAGTAAAACATATGAGAACTTTGCAGTACTTCTGACAAAGTTCATGAAAGCCTCCAAGGCCATCAAGCCTCTAATCTGGCTCATACGGCTTTAATGTTGACGCCTTAATTTGCTTGTCATGTTATTTTTCATTCTGAACATATTTGGTAAAAGTTGGAGTCTTTTTAACATATTTGTTCAAAGAGCACTTGCTAACTTTGTTTCTTCTCAATGTACAATAAAAAGTCCACTCTGAGAGCGCGAATTGAAGTTCTGCTTTAATCATATCAAATTCAATCCCTGGTTTTGAGAGAGAACTGATTGTTTATGTGAAAGAACATTGATTGCACCAATTATATTTCCTTGTTCTAAGAACTTGTCTATGTTGAACTGTTCTTTCATGAGAATTTCTTTTTCTAACTTGCATGACGAACTTTCAGAACCATCGACTGGTGTGCATCGATGTGGATCAAGATTATTGAGCTCTCTGTTGATGATATTTAGAAGACAAATGGACTGCTCAAGTGTGACACATCTGTGCTTTTTGAGTCCTTCTGAATAAAGACTCGGCAAAAGCGACTGAGAGAGTTTAGTCATTGGAAGTCCCTTGTGAAGTTCATTTGAACAATAAGTTAGTTCGTGATTTACTTGTTTCGATGGTTTCTCACTCGACAGTTGTTATGTTTCTTTCTCTCTAGCTACTATCTTGTTTTACTTTGTCATTATTTTATTGTAGTTGTTTCATGCTTTCTTGAAGGACAGACGCTACCTTTTCCGCATGGATTACGAACATGTCTCACTTTATCATTCCCAGACTTTAAATCTGATTCATCTTTTGAATTGGCATGATCTTGTCAACTCAATTTTGTAAAGTTTTTAACAGAATTACGAGTATATGATTCATTTTTCAGAGAATTCTAACAGTTAACCACACATTTCTGTCCTAAATCTTGGCTGATGTAGTTTTTTTAAGTGATAATAAAGAGAGAAAGAAGTGGTGGATGAGATCATCTATAATGAACTCAACATTGAAAGCTAAACATATTCAAAGCACAAAAAACAAAAATAAAAATAAAAATGAAAATAAAAAGATCAACAGTTTGAAGTGAAAGAGAATATCATATCATAAATGAAGAAGATGCCAAATGTCATGGTCGTTGGAGTATATATATATATATGTATATATCTCTCTCTCTCTCTCTCCGGTTTTAGAAGTGCATGAGAAAAACATCTCGACACTCGGGCACATTTCTAGTTTTTAGCCATGCTCAATCCACATCTCTTTATCTTTACTTTTCTTTTTGAATCATTTACATCCCTATAAGAGCTCCTCTAGAAAATGAACGCGTTGCATTAACAATTGGTGAACTCTCCATAGTGATCTGAAGACGGCAAGAAACTATACGAACCTGTTGCCGTAAAATGTACTTTTAACAACTAGTGAAGTGGTAAAGATAAAAGGTTCTGATAGCTAATGTACATCCATGTGCACTCTTGAACATGATAAATATTATATTGTTGCCCCTGAAGAGTCTAAATTCAAGCGTTTTTAGATCTCAATGTTCCTTCAAGCTCCACATTACAAGAGTCGTGGCTAGGAATTTATTACTTCTTAGCCCTTGTGAGTTTATAGATGGCTGTAATTCAAGGTTTCGTTGACCATTTTTAAATAAATAAGCAAAACATATTGGATTTCATGTTTACTTGCAACTAATCAATAACCAAAAACAGGTTGATGAATTAATTGTTTCATTGTTAATTCACACCACCCAGTAAATTATCCACTACTATTGCCCGTCCCATTAAATCCGAACCATAGAAAAAGAGAATGCCAGAAACACATATTAACCGCAGAACGACGACAAAGTTCAAAAATAATTTGCATATCCTGGAATTGACTTCATATCATTTCTATCGAATGTCAGAATATCAGTACTCCTCGTCTCCAAATCCATAAGAATGGAAAACATAGAAGTAAAGGAAAAATGTTATAACATCTCTAGTACTCCTGGGAATCTTAATTCTTCGTGCCAGGCCGAGCGTATCCTAAGTAATTTGACACCAATCCCATTATAGCAAACCTGGCATTGGGCATATAATCAAAATAAATATAAGTACAGGTTAAAAAAAAAAAACACAAAGTACATGGTTTACACACATCCACTAGAGGAAAGCAAACCAACATCAAGATTATTGCGAAACATAGGTGTTGCCAAACGTAAATTCAACTCCTTTGTCCGTATATTTCTAATTCTTTCATGTGTTCCAATAATATCATGACACGCTGTTTTAGGATTTAAAAAAAATCTGTATTGTTTAATTAAAAACTTTAAGAAAAAATAAAAAGTCCGCTGATTTTTGAAAACCAGCAGCTGCCTGCAGCTGGGAAGGCAACAAAGGCACTTGTTGTAAGAAACAAAGTGTCAAGACCCTTCATCAGCTGACTAACAAAAAAAACAGGTCTCACGGAGCTTGTTATCAGATTATTAGTTGTAAAAACAAGCATCAAAGGGTCTTTTAACACCTGGACAGCCGTGACAACTAACAAAATATGTATCATGGAGACTTATTATCAGCTTGTTAGCTGTACAAAAAAGTGTCAAAGGGTCTCTTGTTGGCGGAATTAACTTAAATTAGTTAGAACGGGTTTGAAATTTAAATTGGATTTAGGAGTTTTATTTTATTTATGAATTTGTGTCCTAGTAGGAGTCAGTTACAGAGTAATACAAAAATCTGTATCCTACCAGGAGTTAGTTATAGAGTAACATAATAACCAAGTCCTTCATGCTGTATTCATAACTTACAATCTTAATCAATAAAGGCAGTGAATTCAACATCTCTTTCCTTGCTCTTAGCTTTTATGGTATCAAAGCAATAAAGGCTAAAAGGGAGTCAAAAGAGAACTATGACTAGAGCAAGAAGAGGTGATAGCTTTGAGATTGCTTCGAGCATCTCACAGACAACCTCTACAATTGTTCCCACTACTGTAATTGAAAACTCATATCCATCTCTTCAGATCACGACACACAAGCTAAATGAAAAGAGTTTTCTTCAATGGTCTCATTCGGCTCAACAGGTGATTCGTGGCAAAGGAAAAATCAATTATTTGGATGGAACCATTCCCAAACCGAGTACTTCAGATCCTTCATATCAAACATGGGACACTCAGAATTCCATGGTCATGGCGTGCCTCATTCACTCCATGGAGGATCACATCAACGACACCTAATTGTTTTATCCTGCAGCTAAGGAAATCTGAGATGCTGTCGCTCTCACATATTCAGATCTAGAGAATTTTTCTCAAATGTTCGAGCTACGAAACCTAGCATGTAATCTAAAACAAGGAGAGCTTGAGGTCACCCATTATTTTAACTCTCAAAAAATTGTGACAAGAATTAGATCTATTCAATACTTGCCAGTGAAAAGATCCAGAAGATGCTATTCTCTACAAGAGAATGTTTAACAAGGACCGAGTTCATGATTTTTTGGCAGGACTTAATAGGGATTTGGATGAAGTCCGAGGCTGCATCCTTGGATTAAGGTTCTTCCCCTCCATTGATGAGGTGTCTTCGAAGGTCCGACACAAGGAATATCAAAGAAGAGTAATGCTGGCTGTTATGGCTATCTAGTATTTTTGGTCGCAAAAGATTGCCAAATGCAACCAAATTTTTAGTTGCAAAAATTTTTGGTTGCCTTTGACATCACATTGCAACCACGTTTTTTTGCAACAACATTTTAAAAGACCCTTTGACACCTATTTGTACAGCTAACAAGCTGATAACAAGTTTCATGACACCTATTTTTTCATTAGTCAGCTAATGAGGGACCTTGACACTTTTTTTCTTACAACAAGTGTCTTTGTTGCCTTCCTAACAACTGTAGGCAGCCACTGGTTTTCAAGCAAACTTTATTTCAGTTTTTAATTAAACACACATAAATTAAAAATATATATTTAATTACAATTTCATATCTTATCAATCAAAAATTCATAACATGTGTCATAATATTATTGGAGGGAAAGAAATGGGGACAAAAACAAGGGAACATATGAACTAAATCCATGAAACATAGGTGTCAAACACAACACACAGAATATAAGAGAACAATTTCTATTAGATATATTGCCTTTATACAAATATCCCTACAAGAGACCAGACTCTCTTTTAGAGAAAATATTAAAACATTTAGTTAAAAAATGAATAAATAACATTGTTGTAGGCAACCAAAAGAAAAAGGGACCTGTTCCATCTAAAAGAGAAAAAGCACACTTAACAATTCCATAGAATTTATTTAGCACTCCCACGCCACACTAAACACTCTTCACTCTTATTTTTCTCTTCACTTTTCCGGTCTCAACAAGGAGGATGGGGTCTTCTTATAGGGACAAATGTGCCATGGATTGACCTCTCTTGGGTGAATTCCAAGTGTCATCAATCCACGACATATTTGTGCTTGTATTTAGACATTTCCTCAAGTATTTAGAGCAGGGTAAAGCAGAGGGAAGCAAGAGTGAGAAATATTAGAGTGCTTTGGAATGATTTTAACTCATTCCTTTATTGTCTTCTTTTTTGGAAGTGCAGAGTTTGTCTTGGCTTAGCAGCAGTTTTCCTTCGTGTGATTCTGATACATTTACTACGATAAAGTTATTCATTTTCATTTGTTCCATCAGTGTTGGTTCAGCAACAGGCAGCAAAGGTATTAAAAGAATTGAGATACGCCATCGCAGTACTGCTTGAATCTAGTTACTAAAATATAACAATTATTGCGTTCAAAACTAGATAGTATGTCAGCTATCAGAATCTAATTTCCTACTTCACAAGTTGAAAGTAATTTTTAGCAAAAACCCATCAACAGAAAGCCTAAAACTGCATTTCAAGTTGCTAGTGGCGTTATAATAAAAGATTCTTTTGTGACTATATAAGGCACTCTAAGAAAAGGAATTTTTCTTTATCAAAACTGGTTAACACAATCACATCATTTCAGCATTATCGTTAGTAACTTTTATGTTCGTTAGATAATTAGGATCTCTTTCCGTCAAACTTATGAAGAGCTCATTGATATTCACTTCTACACCATTTTTTAAGGCTCTTAAAATCCAAAAACAAAAACAAACAAATAAACAAACAAAAGCAACTAAATATCGACAGAAACAGTCAGACCAGATCATAGCAATTCCAACTTTTGCCTAATTAGATACGTATGGTCTTCTGGTGATCAGGTTTACTATGGTGACTATATTTTTAAAGTCTCGCAGGATCCAACCAATATTCATCTCTCTAACGATTTAACAGTAACGCTTCTTTACATCAGAGATTCTTGT
Source organism: Antiaris toxicaria (assembly GCA_035233585.1). Lineage (NCBI taxonomy): Eukaryota > Viridiplantae > Streptophyta > Magnoliopsida > Rosales > Moraceae > Antiaris > Antiaris toxicaria. The sequence continues at coordinate 11,013,148 of CP141155.1, forward strand.
GAAGAGCCTAGTTTTCCCCCTTTAAAAAATTCTAGTTTTCCCCAACTACAAAATGCAGTTTACATCCTACACTGGTCCTCTGAAAAATCCTTACATTGGTTCATACACACTTCACACTAACAAATAAAGTTAACAAAAATATTCAACTTGTAACGAACTTTGACATGTTGAATTGGATTAATATGAGCAAGCTTCACAAGTGGATAAATCCAAATCCTGTAAAATTCCATAAAATTAATTGAAGTTTCGAAATGCAATTAACTTTCTGTACACTGGCACACATAGTTATCGCCTATATATACAGACATAAATATACATATTATATGTATATATATATATAAATGAACAGATGCGTTGAGAAAATTAAAGCTTACATCATGGCCATGGAGACCTGCTTGAGATCGTTTTCGTAGTTCTTCATGTTGGCGATCGATTGCGCGCAAAATATGATCGCGAGCCACGAGCTCAGCTTGTACTGCAAAAATACGAAGCAAAATTCTGAATTATTATAATCGTTATTCGTAATCAGAAAAAGTGAATCGGAGAATCCATTGAAAAGATTCAAGGAAGGAGATCGAGATCGGAATTGGAACATTACCCTGAACATGACGCCGAAGAGGCCGAAGATGATGGCGATGAAACCGGAGTAATCGACCGGCAAATCTTGCGGCGAAATCACTGGAGGAACGAAATGCTTCGCCGTCGATGGCTGCCGAGGATCGTTCGCCGCCGATGAGTTCCCGTGCGACGACATATCTCTCCCTCTCTCTCTCTCTCTCTCTCTTCTCTCTCTCTAGAATCACTGTCTATCGCGATTACATTGATGGAGAGGTGTGAGACATTTACAGCGAGATACATCAGTGGGTCCCATTTTCCATCTGATCTACGGTCGGATGTGTGGTCGCTCGTAACGCTGTGTCGTTTTTTCGTTGCTCTTAGCATTTGTCGTCGCTAATGGGAATAAGGATTTACTATGATAGAAATCATGAAATGTCCCACGGTTTTTTTTTCTCCTCCCACAAGAATTGTCCCTAGTTTTTTTTTTTTTTTTTCTTCTAAAAGAAATTTTTATTTAAGAAATTGAAGAGAATTAAAATAGTAAAAGTTAATAATATTCACGTTGTTAAAGAGGTGTGAGATATTCACAGTGAGATACATCAGTGGATCCCATTTTCTATTTGATCTGCGGTCGGATATGTAGTCGCTCATAACGCTGTGTCGTTTTTTCGTTGCTCTTAGGATTTGTCGTCAAGGAATTGTCCCTAGTTTTTTTTTTTTTTCTTCTAAAAGAAATTGTCCTTAGTTCTCATGGAGAAAGATAAAAATTTTATTTTAAGAGGTTAAAGAGAATTAAAATAGTAAAAATTAATAATAAAACTTAAAAAAAAGACAAAAAAAATATTATTACAACTCATGAAACTCAGATTGGAATCTACCTCTACACAAGTTTAGTTTCACTAGAGTTCGTCCTCAACTGTTGTCGCTAATGATGATTCAGTCGTGACTTGTTTTGATTCTGAGTTATAACTTCCTTTTCAACATTGATTTTGTGAATTTTGAGATAATTGTTGTTCCTCCAATTAATAAAAATTTCATGTTTAAGCTACTTGCTTACTGCTTCAGTCCTTCGAAATTTTGGGCCTGTTTGAAACACCAATTGAAGTTGGAGTTTTGAAAATATTTTGATTAAAATGAGTTAATGTTTAAAAATATGTGATTTTTTAAAAAATGAATTATCATAATTAAATAATATAAAAATTTGAAATATGTTCGAAAAAAATAGTAATATAATTTTGTTTTATTCGTTTCGTTATTTTAAGTAATTTTTAAAAATCATCTTATTTTAATTTGAAATGAGAAAGTGAAAAAGAGATATATAGAGATTTAAACGGGGAAATTGATTTATTTAAAAGAAAAATATTTATAAAAAAAAACAATTGAAGAACGAGTTAAACAACAAACAACCCCTTAGAATTTGCGCTTTTTATTCTTCAGCTAGTGCTGGCATGAACTTTTTTTTTTTTTTTTTGGGAAAAAATGATTTTTTGTTAAAATGAAAAGGAGATATACGGAGATGTAAATGGTAAGATTGATTTATTTAAAAGAAAAATATTTAAAAAAAAAATTGAAAAATGAGTTAAATAATTTGCACGTTTAATTCTTCAGCCACTGCTGGCATGAACTTTTTTTTTTTTTTTGGCGGAAAAATTGATTTCTGACTTGCTTGAAGCTATATGTTTTTTTTTATGGGATTGTTGCTACATAATTACGGGTGATCTCATCCATCAAACGTTTTAATCCAACACTCTCAAGAATCTTTTGAAAGATATTGGATATGGATAATCAACCACTGTAATATAACATTTTTTGTGATCTGGTTTCTTTGGCATCACACCTTTGAAGTCTTAAGTACCATTTTTTTTTTTATAAAGACACATAAGAGATAATTTAATTAATTTACCTCAATTAATGCTCGGAAAATCTACTTCAAACACAATTAGCTCCAAAGTAGACCTTTGAAAATTTCCAAAGAATCTATTTGATAAAGCTTTTTAGAATCTATTTTTGTTTTTTTAAATTCAAAAACTGCTTCTGTGAGTTTTTTAGATGATCTCTAGAAGAGTTTTTTTTTTTTCCTTGTTAAAGATAGAAAATATGAATTAAAAAAAAAAAAACTCTTTAGAATAGACCTTAAAATTAATATCTAAATGTAAATTGTACATGTATTAAATACCGTTTGAACTTTTTTTTTTTAACTTACTTTTTAAAAGTTCTTTTAAAAATATAATTTCTTTTGAATGTTTGGTAAGTGTATTGTATTTATATTACGTTTGAATGTAATTCGTTAAATAAAATTTATATTTGAATAAAAAGTATTTATATTATACCAAATGTAATATGTGTTTGGATGAAAAGTACTTAAACTGTATTTAAATAATAAATATATAATATAATAGATAAAAATAAAGAGAAAAATATATATAAATAAAAATAATAAAATAAAGTAAAATAATAAATAATGACCGTATTAAATTTAAAAAATAATATAATTAATATTTAAATATAATATTTTTAAAGTTTGAATGAAAATTATATTATATTTAAATATAATATTAACGTAACAAATGAGGTATAACCGTCGGGAAATGCCACCCTTTCTTATCGATTGGATTATAAGTTTTAACGGCCACCCGTGCTGAAGACATGGGTGACATGGGGCGACCAGCCACAGCCCCAAGTTACCATTTCCGTTGGTAAGTAAACTAAGGCGTTACGACATGTCGTCTCATGTTTGGTTAGAAAATAAATTTTTGATTTCCATTTTTGCCCTTCCATTCCATCTCGCTTCCATCACGCCGCCACGTTCAACTCCGTGCAGATGTTTCTGCCAGCGCCGCCGCCGTCTAGATCGCGGTGTTCTCCTAGCCCACTAGCCGGTCCAGCAGCGACGTCGCCAGATCCGCGCAGCCAAGGCGCATTCCGATCTCGCCGAGCCAGCCGAGCTCTCGGCGTCACCCCCTCGTTCCGGAAATGGCCGCCGTGCAGGCGTCGTCCTTCGCGCCAGATGCCGCCGCGCCCACACACTGGCCTCCCCTCGCGGCAGCCCGAGTTCGCCACCGTGTGCGCAGACCCCTGCCGTTGTACTGGCCAATGTAAGCACTTACTTAACCTACCGACTTGATCAAAATATTCGTATTTTAAGTACCAGCACCAGCCTCTCCAATCCGACAAGTTTTGACGACTCAGGTTTGCTTCTGCTTTTTTATTTTCTGCTTTTATGCTCGGTTAGATTGTTGTTTTGTGGTTTTTCTATGGTTTGCTGAATTGGGTTTGGTCGGTTTTGTTGGTAGGATGTGGCGTTTGGTGCTGAATTTTGACTGGTTTTTGCGTTTTTGTTGATATTTCTTGGTTGAATGCTGGTTGTGGTGATAATTTGATTGATGTTTTGTGTTTGTTTAGTGATTTCGTGAATTGGGATTGTTTTGGATTTTGTTATCTCTCCATTCCTTTTCTTACATTTTACTAATGTTGTTGCTTGCTTGAATGTTGGGTTTCTGCTGAATTTTTCATTGGTATATTGTAGTTTATTTAGTTGTTTGCTGAATTGGATCTGTTATGGATTTTGTCAACTCGCTAGCCTTTTTTTTTTTTTTTTGGTGTTTCACTTTTATTGTTTTAATTTTGGTTTTACAGAATTTAATTAGTATTTTGTGATTGTTGACTGACTCGCTGAATTCTCTTGTTTTGGATTTTCTCCATTTTTTCTGGTTTAGTAGATTTAATTGTTGATTTTTTAACTTTATTTATTAATTTATTTGCTAAAGACAAAGTTGTGAAAATGTCTGGTTTAGGATTCTATAAGTATTTGTTTAGCAATTGGGTTTGTTATATTTTTCTTAAATAATGCTACTGTTACTTTTGCTGCAACTCCTTTTTTTTTTTTAATTGTTGCAATTTTCTAGACAGATTTTTACAAGCACACCCCCAAAACTGGCCACGCCAAGAGAGACCAGGGATTTCAAGGCCGAGGATCCCCAAAAACCCACCCCCGAAATCCCCCCAAAAATCCACCCCCAAAACAGGCCAGCCAAACGACCAACAAAGAACCGAAAGGGAGGTCAGACCAAAAGAGAGAGCAAGAGAGGCAAAGAGAGAAACAACACGGCAAATGATGGGCAGGCCAAAGAGAAAAAAGGTGGGGCTAGGGTTTTCTTTGCCAAAACCCCCGAAAATGGAAATGAGGAGCAAAACCAAAAGAGTGAGCAAGAGAGGCCAGACGGCAAATGAGGGGCACCGCAAAGGGAAAGAAAGGAGGGTTAGGGTTTTCTCTACCGAAACCCCCCAAAATCAAAATGAGGAGCAAATCCAAAAGAGAGAACAGCGGCAGAAAGAGAATGAGGGCAGGTAGTAGATTAGTGGCAGGGCAAAGTTATCTTGGACAAAATACCCAAAAAACCCAGCCCCAAATAAACAGACCAAACGGCCAATAACACCAAGGGCAAGGGGCAAAAACGGAAACCCGGATATAAATGAGAGCAAAAGGGGTTTCACTGTAGAAACTACAGTGAAACCGAACTACACTTTAGTTATTATAAATAATTTGTATGCCTCTTAGGTGCGAGCGCATACACCACATTTGGTATGCAAATTGATTAGTTAAAGCCTACTTTGTATTTGAGAATTAGCCCATGTTTGGGATAAGCTTTTTTTAAATGCAATGTAATTTTCTTCGAAATACAAAAATATTTTATTCAAATATCAATCACATCACATTTTAAATCCAACACAATCACTATTTATTATTTTACTTTTTCTATTATTTTTATTAATTACATCATATATTCCCTCTCCCTCCTTTTTTCTTTCTACTTTTATCCATCACATCACATATTTATTATTAAAATACAATTCAAATACTTTTCCCTCAAACACACATTGCATTCAAATGTAATGCTAATGCTTTTCCTCCAAATACAAATTACATTCAATGCATTGCATTCAAACGCAATGCAAATGCAATACGTTCACCAAACGAACCCTTAGTGTGAGCATTCCCTTGTGAATTTGTTCAAGATTTTCCATTTAGAGTCTTTTAATAAATATATTTACATTTATATTATTTATATTATATTTAAATTAAATATAATTTATGTTTAGAGAAAAAATATTTACATTATATTTAAATATAATATATATTTTGATGTAAAGTATATAAATTATATTTTAATAATGAATATATGATGTGATAGACAAAAATAAAGAAAAAAAAGAGAAAAAAAATGTGATATGATTAGTAAAATAATAAAAAAAATTAAAATAATAAATAATAATTATATTAGATTTAAAATATAATGTAATTAATAGTTAAATAAAATGATTTTATATTTAAATAAAAATTACATTAAATTTAAATGAAATATAAATATAATCCTGTAAATAAACAAAAGATTAATACTGTTACTTAACTCGTCAAAACTAGGAAATTATAATAAATTATAAGTACAATGGATAAAACAACTTAGGATTAAAATTGCTCTTGCATTTTACCCTTAAAATATAGGTGCAAAATTTGGTCCATTTCTTTTTTAGCATTGACAAATTCCGGAATGTTCAATTTGAATTACTTCTTTTAAAATTGCTTGTTTTGGAATTTCCCAATTCACAATTCACAACTAACACGTGCCTCGCACATGCCTCCTTTCCTAGTTAATGGTTATTTCTCTGCGAGGTACTTGGAGCCACCCATCACGGTGTCGCCGTATACGCCGCCGACTGAAACCATCGAAGACAACGGGAAGGTTCGAAGTTCGCCGAGCTGAGACTCGAAAATCACCAAACTCTCAGACACCAAAAACTACTTCACCAGCCGATCACATTTACATGATGCCCTACAAGAAACTTCTCCTATCTTATTGTTTTTAAATCACAACACTCCAACAATGGCGGAAAATGAACCCAAAGGCCCGGCAACCCCTTCTCCCCTCTCCAGATCTCTGAACACTGGCTTCGAAAGCCCTAGCCCTAGCCCTAGCCGTTCACCACTAGCGCCGTCCGTAGCAAGGCTGTGGAGACCAGCCGCTCAGCGAAATCTCCGAAACCAGTGGTCCAAGCTCGCTCCTTTACGTCAACAATGGCAGTCCTCTTCTTCTGTTGCTCGCTCCCACGCCACCTCCCTCGTCAACGCTTACCTTTCTCAGACGTACTCTCTCTCTCTCTCTCTCTCTCTCTCTCTCTCTATTTCTCTCTTTCTCTCTCTGAAATTGGTTGATTGATTCAGGTACATACCAACAATGGAACTTGGGGTTCTGAGCGACATGCGCGATATACGAAAGAGAGCTTCTTGGAAGTTGCTGAAACAGCAGGTAACTCAAAATTCAGGTTTATAGATTGTTAATTTTTAGTTTGAAATCTTGTTAATTTCACAAGTTTTAGGGTAAGTTTTGCAGTTTTATTTTTTTTATTGGAAATAAATGAATGTTTAAAAGTGTGTGTTTGGTGAAATGTAAATTGAACAGAATCTGTGATATTTTAATAGTGTAAAAACTTTAAATGTGGTCGAAAAAAATTATATATATATATATCGATATAGGTCTTGTTTGCTCATTTTGATCATAATGAGTATTTATATACAAGAAATATCTTATTTCAACAAAAAAAAAAGATTTTTAAAGTTTGAGTTTTTTAAAAATAGAAGAGAAAGAATAAGATGTGGATTTGAAATGACGTGGTGAAACAGACCAACTTTTTAAGAGAATTAGAAAAATTCCATCTTCAATAGTTGTTCCCACGCCCCCTTAGGAATTGGATAATTTTTTTCTTTTTTGGTTTTTTCAGGAGGGCCATCGAAGCAAATTACTTTCTTCATACAGAGGCATGGTATGTGTGCACTTAACACGTTTCCATGATCCTTTAGATATCCAAAACAATCTATAATAGTCTCCGAAGTTCGATGTTAAACAAGTCGAGTGCTTGGCTTTTGATCTGGGTTGGTGTTATTTTTTTGCTTTCATTGAGTTGTCCACAGGTGGGTGTTGTAACTCAGATGGTGAAAATTAGTAAATCCATGAGATGTTATCTCAAAGGGGGAAGTGCTTGTCCAGTCATACAATTTTCGGGTTGTTCTGAGGATAAGAATGATCAAGGAGATGGCGGTGGGATCCCAGTCTTCACATTTTGGTCAATTACTTATTTTGGTATGTCTAAATTTAAGAATTGATATTTGCTAATGAGTTCAGTTTTCATTCGATTTTTCAAGAGAACAAATGAGTTCCGTTAGTGATTAGACCATTGTGAATTTTGTTAATGACTAATCTTCTCAGAGAAATTGGCTGACGAGCTAGTGCAGATGCTTGTATCAGAACTAAATTTGAAGGTATGTGGCTAAAAGTTTTAGGCCATATTGAAGTTTTAATTTAAAATTTCTTATCATTTTCTGCTCTTGGCAGCGGTTGCTTGTGGTGGAGTTATTATCTGTAAGCTGTGAATCTTCAATGGTCAACAAGCTCAATTGGACAGATGAGCTTTATTCAGGAGAATTCGTTGATTTGAGTGTTTGTAACTTGTATTCTGGGGAGACTTCTGAACCAGTCTTTCCAAGTTTGCAGGCCTCGAAATCTGCTGTACCGATTGCTCGATCTAACCATCAGCCAAATCATGAGATCATGCAGGTATGAGTTTGATTCTCGCATTTAATTAAGTATTTAGAAGAACATACTCTACCATAGAAAATTATTGAATGATTATATTGGATATTTCTGTACTTATCCATTTTCTGTTGGGTTATGGATGCTTTTCAGAAGTGTTTATGAGTGGTGTTATCTGTTATTATAATGGTTTTATTACCATATAATGAACCTGCCATGGAAGGTCTATTCTCGATAGGTGTTTTTTGCTGAAAACTTATATTTAACTAAAAATTTTTTTATTCATGACAGTTTGGAAAGGCATAAATTTAACATGGATGCACGAATAGCGTAATTTTTTGCTCTGAAACCAATACGATATTCATTTTTTTTTTTTTTTCCTTGAGTTTACCCAAAATAAGGTAACATATTTGTGTAGATCATCCATATAAATCATATATCCAAAGGCTATTTTATTTTTTCTTGCGTGGCACATTGCAATTTGCAGGTTTACCTAACAACATGGCTTGCTGAGGTGAACATAGATACTCACAGGTAAAAGGAACTTTGGAGCTCAGTTTCGGTTTTGCTATTTACGTAAATAAATCACAGTTTTAGTTTGTTTCTAATTGTTAAATTGGAATTGTCACGGCGGTCACTTTCCTTGAGTTTCATCATTGTTTCTTTCCTTTCCTAAGGGTGGATGAGATATTTTCCGCAGTCAGCGAGGAAATGCACGTTAACCTTTCATAAACTGTCCCATTGAAGACGGTTAGAAGATACCAAACTCTTTGGACGCTAAAAGGTTGAACCAGAGGTAACCTGTCTCCGATGCAGCCGTGATTGACTGTCACTGTATATTTGCAGACACCTGAAACACCAACTTTTGTGGTTATTTTAAACTTCTGAACATTCTGATTTAAAGTTTAAACATCCATCGAAACTCACTTGAATTCTGACCGAGTTTTCGATCGTATTTAAGAGTTAAAAGTGGATATCTGGGTTCATGAACAGAAGTATAGAAGATGCATTTTGTAACTTTCTTCTTTCTTTCTTGTTTTTCACTTATTATTGTACAGATTTTGTTTTACCATGTCAAAATGTAAATGTGGCGTTGGATTAGTTTAGTTCTTTTTTAATTTTTTTGCTGTTCAAGTGTAATCCAAATCAAAGGTTGATTCATGATTCTAGAATCTCATCATTATTCTTTCCCATTCCGGATGCTTTTTTTATTGCCTAGTTTATTATTTGTAAATAAAGCCGTTTAAGCTTCCCAAGTTACACTATACTTTTTTTTTCCCCTGAGAAACCAAGCTACCCTCAAAGCACAAACAGGCAGCTAAATAGGTGAACCAAAGCAACTAACATAAAACAACAATCAATGCGATCATGAATGCGACCACTGCAGAGTCATTGAAGACAGTTCCTTAGGCAGTTCCTTATGTAAGTTCAATAGTAGTGTGTCGAGAGTTCTCATTTTCAAGTTTCAAACTATTAAGTAATTAGATTTCATTAGTGAAAACATTCTTAATTAAGAGTTGCGGATGGCGTATTATCTTGTTTAGTTTGAATTATTTAATTAGTGTAAATGATTTTTTTTTCAAAAAATAAAAATAAAAGGAAATTAAAAGGCGACCCTTTTGACGTGTTACATTAGAAAGTTAGGAGTTTTTTTGGTATCTAATGTGTTTCCATTTTGTAAGGAGTTAATTTAGTATCATTTTCTAGAGCCCAATTTATTCTTTAAGAGTGTAAATATAAATATGTTAAATTGCAGTCTTTCAGTGATAAGTCAAATTATTCGACTCATTCTCCTGTGCTGGCTTATAAGCCCCTCCATACATGCATTGATTCCGTAACATTTTGTTTTGAACCACCACTATTTGATTCACGCTGTGCGTATTTTAACGCTCAATAGCAACAGTAGGAATTTTGCGTCTTTAACTAGTTTTTGTCCTACCAAATTTTCTAAAAGATTATTTCATTTGATGAGACACATAAAAAGGGGGATGACCATATAGGGGCCCATATATATATATATATTTTTAATTTGCAAATAATTGAATTGAACTAGACCCAAATTGACTACATTGCCAACCGTCAACTACGTTTAATTTGGGTTGAAAATAGACCATTAATGAATTGCTTACTATTATTATTGATTTGGAAATTTGCAAGACGTCAAGATAAGATCCCACGTGGCTTAACTTTTAACTTCATTATTTTGATTAAAGAATCCACAATTACCTCATAATTTCAAAATAAGTAAATTCTGATATAGTGTAGTTGCCACTTAAATACAAGACTTGGGACCACCCATCTAATTTATTGCTCAAAAGGTAACACCAAAAGCAAATCTTCACCAACCAGTTAAGGATTCGGTTCAACTGCTGCTTAAAAATATAGTCGCTAGAAGCACATGCTCTTATCCTTGCACTTTTGTGTTGGGTGTGCGTGCGTGCGTGTGTGCGTGTAAAATGGTGCATATTATCACAGTACAATGCAGGATTGGATCCGCGTCCTCTTTAAACCCAAGTCCAAAACCCGCCCTACCTGCCCTACCCAATATCGTTTGAGGAAGTGATCATTGACACGTTGTTCTCCTTACAATCATTAATTGCAGGACAAATATAAAATGGTGCATATCATCACAGGGAGATGGCAAGTCACTCCAATTCCCAGCTGCAAATATATAAATCGTATTTCTCGGAACTCATTCTCTATTACTAAATACAGTGCCTATAAAATGAATATTTCGTCCTTCCCTCGATATGTGTATAGTCTATGGCTGTAAGAATAAACTAGGACAGCACAACACAAAAAACATGAAGCGCAAGCTAAAATGAAAACATAATTCTGTTTCAAGACAACATACAAATTTTGCCAACTTACCAAATTTTAGTAACCAAATATATTATTCAGTGATTGAGCATTAAACTATTCTTCAACCATACATGCTTTGTCAATATCAATGGAACTTAAACAGGGAACTTACAACCAGAGCATTAGACTAATCTTTCAACTACCAGAGCACCTGCTTCCCAATTCATGGTAAGGTCAAGACATCCCACTAAAGCAAACACAGCCCACTTCATACCTTTTGGCGTTGGCTGATACTCGGGACGATAAAATTCACAAGCTTCTTACGTGGAATCAAAAGTTTCTACTCAAATAATTAATAAATTCAAAATTTTTATGGTCAATTTGCCTAAATCCTGAGTAGATTGACATTCCAATTCAGAATAGCCGACTATTGCAGTGCCCCCCCTCCAGAGAAAAAAGGGAATATAGGGAATAAAGGATAAATGAAAAAAACATAATTCGATACCTGGGATTATAGCATTGCGAACTTTGAAATACCAGACCGCAGTTTCATCCTCCCCCTTAAATGGAAAAAATGATGGGGCATCGCAGTTTCCTTTCCAGATTTTTCAAAGTATACACAGGCCATCTTATAAATTTGAAGAATAAAATCAACGACCTAACAGTCTCCATTGATTTCAAGGAGACATCTAGAATTCATTCTTTCTCCTACCGTCCCTTCTGTGTGCTACTTTGTGGCAATGCATGTGCCATTTTATAAGTTGCAAGATGGATGATAAGCATGGGGGACGTGGAGACAATTGACAAAGAGAGGGAAAAATCAATTAATTAATTATCAAAGTGAAAGACATTGTACCCTGTCTGGCAGATTTCTAGGCATTGGAAGTCCAGTAACATATTTCTGTGGGCATGATTTCTGAGCATTTATAGTTCCATCAGATGATGAGGTTTCGGCCCCATCAGCTTGCCCCCGACCATGGAACTTGGCAAATCGATTGATGACAGAAAACTTCTCCAGATCCTGGCATTCCACTCTTAAGTCTAAGATTGAGGCTCTCTTGTCCAGTCTGCACAGAATGGCGGCACCATTCGTATAAACATCAAGAGAGAGAGAAAGAGAGAGTACAAAGATACAAGAGTAAGCAGAAACTACCAGCTAAATAAAATTCCAAGGGGGGAAAAAAATAAAAATAAAAATAAAAAAGCCATCAAGGACACGAAGCTACCTCAACAAGTCACTTTCCAGCTTCTTTGCACGACCAATAAAGCCTTCAACAACTTTTGAGTAGTATTGATCCATTCTCTCGGCCATCGTAAGTTTCTTAGACAGGCTATAAAGCATAAGTAAACTTGATGTTAGCATGTAAAGGAAGTTGCCAGAAACAAAAAACATCTGATGAATAATAGGCATGAAGGGAGAGCTAAAAATGATTAAAAGATGATCTTACAGGTTTTCACTGTCGGTAGATGATGATGCTTCACTTTCAGAGCAAGACACTGCACTGCATGCATCACCTAATGTCAATCTTGCAGAAAAGTAAGCCGCACTCTCATACTGTAAGCTAGCATCTGAGGAGAGAACTGCCGCAGGAGGCGGGTGAAGCATCTGCTGCATGAGTTGTGTCGTCAATATAAGCCTTCTTTTTGCTCTAATCCCTGGCAGTGCATCTTCAACCAATTCAGCTTCATCTTCCACCTGTTTTTAGACAGGAAACAGTTAGAATACTCTAGAAAAATATAATAAAAAAAAAATATTGTAAAAGCTAACAAATAATAAGTGGTTTATCTAGGAAGAAACCTTCTCAACCAGTCGGTTTGTTGCTTTGGCCCACTCTGCTTCTGCCATGCTGGGGAAAAAATTGGAAATTATCAAAAATATAGCATGGTAAGCTATTCTAAGTAAAGAGACAACAAAACAATAAATATTAAGAAATAGCGATAAATAGTAAAACCAGACAATGAAACGTGTTTCAACAAGATAGGAAAGCTACCAATACTAAACAAACAGAAAATGGTAGCATTTTGTATCAGCTCAAAGAATTTATCCAAGAGAAAATAATTCATGCAAACCACCTCATAGTCTGAAGCCTTTGGGAAACCTTCACCAGCTCCTTATGCCAAGGTGAAAGTTCAGACGTTGCACTTTTTCGCTTCTTTGGTCTCACAACAAGCACACTTTGATCAGTAGCATGAGGCATTAAATGAGGAGACGTGCAGTGCTCACTGGATGCAGGGGTGGGAGTAGAAACTTCCAAGACTCTACCAAGTTTACTACCATCAGCAGAAGCATTCAATTGCTCCAATGAACCATGAGCATGCAGATCATCAGCCAGCTTTCCACCCATGAAGGGCTGTTCCACGGACTTCGTAGCGGCAGCTCTCTGCATATCATAGACTGGCAACATTTGCCCATTTTTAAAGGTTCCATACTGATCAAACCAAGATGGCGCCATCTGGGGACTGATCTGAGGATGCTCACCTCTATCAGAAGGTGCATTGCTACCACTAGGGAAATTATTAGAAGTGTTCTGATTAAATGCAAACACGTCCTGAGAAGATGCATTTGAATCCCGATTATCCCCAAGCTTTGAGGAAAAATTAAGCATTTTTGGATCACCAGAAGGAATTGAGGTATGATTAGCTGATGAATCTCTCACTGTACTATTATACCCATGAGGAGACTGCTGCCCTTCCCCTTGACCTACCTGCTGTGGATCCATTCCAAAATCTGGGCCTTTCAACCTCTTTGTGCTCCTATCAGTTGAGTCGGTCTCTGTACTCTTCATAGCTTGCACCTGATGCAGTAGGGAATAATTTGGATGCAAACTGTTATTAGGTCTTAACGAACGGCCAAAAGCTTCAATATCTCTCTGTGTGGCAGCATGGCTTGCAAGAGATGTCTCAGAGAAATGATTCCTAACAGGTTCCTTTCCCTGTGATAAAGCCAATGTCTTTTGTGCTGTGTCAACCTTGTCAGGTGACACTTGCTGCCTAGAGCTTTCTTTGTCCTGTTGTTCCTTCTCAGCAAAGCTTTGCGAATTTGTTCTTCCTTCCATGGTCTCTTGCTCATTGAGCTTCGGTGGTGCAGGAAACATTGTTACCAAACTGCTATTAGGCTGATGCTGAGATATGAGCGAACTGGAAGCAACCTTGGAAGGCTGGGCACTTAATGAAGGTTGTTGACGTGGAACACTGGTCCATGCATTTGGCAACACTTTAGAAAAGGCACCTTGTTGGACAGGAGGCTGTGCGGCTGGTCCTACGTCTGATTCCAGGATCTGTTGGGCTGGATCCCTTTTAGGGGTTTGGTCGGTACTACTTAGATGGAATGCCTCAGCAGATGAAGCAAGGTTATTTTGGGGAGTATTCACAGAAATGTCTGGCATTGATGATGGAACAGAGCGATTAGCTTCAGCTCTCTCGGAAGATTCATCTAACTGTTTTGAAGCAGATGAAAGCCTCCCAAAAGGTAAATTAACAGATTGGTTTGCCATTATCCGTCCACTTGCAGCATGCATGTGCTGATTCTCCAGATTTCTTGCATAAGGAAAACCAGAAGGGAAAGACGTAGAATAACTTCCCTGAAGATTGGAGAATGAAGCTTTACTGCCAGCCTGTCCTGATGTGGTAGAAATACTATTTCCAGGTCCCTGAGATGGTTCGTAAGAAGAGGGCAAGGGCACAACAGAAGCTCTGGAAGTCAACATCATAGGACCCTTTTCTCCAACCTCATGCGTGATATGAGTTGAACCAAAACCTGTTTGTGGGGAGCTCTGAGAAGATACAGCATGGTCTGAACTGGAAAGACGTTGAGTTGGAGGGGCCAATTGCAAACCAAAATTCTGTGAGCTAGATGACTGATTCCGCTGAACATGACCAATAGATCCCTCCGAAGTTTCTGCTTCAGGCATCTCAGAAGACATGTTGCGTTCAGAAGAGCTGAGGCGTGTAGCACTACCATGTTCTCTTGGATGATCCACCTTGTGAAGAAGCTCAAGCATATTTTGACTGCAAGAAAGCGAAACCATCAAAGTCCAACTTCCCACACAAGTCCCAAATTGTAAACGTGATTTTAGCATGTAAAGAGAAATGCTCATAATATACACTGAAAATCATCTAAGATCTACTTGAGTAAGGACTCTCAGTTAAGGAAAGATTAAAGCAACAATAACAGTAATGAAGAGGGGCCCTCAAGAAGATTGACTTTATTAAGGTAGCAACCATAATATCCATCAGAACCCATCAACAGGATATACAATCTTCAGGAGAGAAAAAATATGTTGCAGCCAATTATTTCTCCGACGTGGCACTAAATATTTCTAGGCCAAGTAGTATCTTTACGTACATAGATAAAGAAAATTGAAAAAAAACAAAAAAAAAACAAAAAACAAAAAACAAAACAATAAGATTGCTTGACAGTACTTAAAGCCAAATCTTAAAAAAGAAAAGATTTTGAGAAAAATTAAATAAGCATCATTTAATTACCTTGATGGCGGGACTTTGCTTGGGCCATAGTTACCCAAGCCTCTGTCAAACGGAGCAGATGTAACTGGTGCAAAACCAGGAAACATACTTTTTGAAGGTGTTGCATCTAAGCCTTTTGTGTCCCCCTGACCACCAGGTAAATGCCCCTGGGAGGGACAAAAATGTGAATATGACATTAAGTTACAACACTTTATAAGTAATAAAAAAAAAAAAAACTGAACCGCACAAACAACAATGAAATCAATAATCTAATATAACGATCACCTTCTCCATTTCAAAGGAATTTGACTGCCCAAAACTGCCTTGGTCGTAACTTCTCATTCCTCGTGAGACCTGCTGGGGTAAGGTCTGTGAATGTGTCCCATGTTTTGCTCCATAAGAAGGTTCATTATCAACATCAACATCCCCCATTGGATGATATTGAAATTTCCGAGTTACAGGTGGCCTCCGACCAGCATTACCAGATGTTTTTTGTTTTCCTCCATGAAAAGCACGTGAATCACCCACATCTGACCAAACATTTTCCTTCGAACCAGCACTAGAAGTTTGGTGGAGTACACTAGAGCGAAAACCATCAGTGGATTTATCCTTAGTATTGGAGTTGTTCACTTCATGCATTTCAACCATTCCCCTATCCAGACCATTATTCCCTGAGGACTCCAATATTTGAGGACTCTTACCCAGATTTTGCTGGTTTTTCCCCACAGCTTCACCTCCTCTTGAGTTCGCAGAAGAATCTACAACCTTCCAAAAATCATGTTTTTGGTTACCAGGAAGCTGTTGCTTGCTTTCCTGGCTTGGCCTCACAGTGCTGGAATTTGGGATTGCTATATTACCGAAACTGGGAGACTCCTTGCCTACCTGCGGGCTTCCTATGGATGATTTTGCATGTTCCAGTTCAGCATTTGAATTTGGAATGGATTCAGTCCTCCAAAAACCAGCAGCATGACCCATTTCATCATGCATCCTGCTCTTACGATCATCACTTTGAGCAGGTATTGAATTTTTCATCTCAGGACTTCTATAATTATCGCCTCCATCTGCTGACACAGAATCGATAAAGTTCCAACCATTTGGTCTATTGTATGGCTGAGTATCACTATTTTGTGATGGTGTGCTTTGTTGACGGGTCCAAGATCCCGAATTGATATTTGCATTTGTTTCTAAGCCGGATGGATGACTAACACTCGCATAAATTTGACTTCCTTCCACAGATTGCTTCTGTAGAGGGCCACGATCTGACCATTTATTTCCTAGTTCTGAGAACTTTGGAACATTTTTTTGAGAAGAGTCAGTTTGTAACATGTCACCCTCTACCTGCGAAGTTCTAACTCCTGGTTGCTGAAATTGCGGAAGACTAAAAGAATTAATACTTGAAGTAGGCCTGTTGGCATCAGCTGAGAGAGAAGACGGTCTAGAATTTGGTGCAACAGCAAGATGGAAATTGTTATCGCCCAAAACTCCCTGTGGTTTTCCACCATGATTGACAGTTGATGGCTGCTGAGTCCTGTTTGGAGGTTCAGAATTTTGAATGCTGGGGCCACACCATTCCTCCTGTATCCCTGTGTCACCACTAGAAGTTTCCGCAACAGCAGACTGCATTAGAGCACTCCAACTCCCACTCTGCACAATAGGATACCCACCAGAATATTCTGCACCATCCAACATGTTATAACCTCCCATTCCCATATTAGTACTCCTGCCAAACGCCTCCCATATATTGTCATCAGAACCAAACAAAATTTTCTCTTCTGCTGGATCCAAAGTAGCCACATTTTGTGAAGAGGAAACCTGGGTAAATGCCTTATCATGTGATGGCTCTGAAGATTCATTCACCTCTCGCCCCCCTTGGAATTCCTGCATGGGTGGACTTCTTTGCTGGGTATTTGCTTGCTGCAAGTTTTCCATATTAAACTCACTGCTTAAACTTTGACCAGTGGCAGACCCAAAACTATTCTTCCCATGAAAGTCCTGTCTAGTTCCCTCTTGCATGCTAACCTGATCTGGAAATGTAGCATATATATTACCTGAAAGGGAATTATTGTTGGCTGACATTGGCTGCATTGCAGCTTTATCCATTTGAATATGAGAGTAGGAACCAGGTGTGCCACTTGGGCTAGAAATTGGAACCCCATAAAGTGATTGATCGGCTTGTTGAGGTACCACATCCATCAAGCGTAGTCCTTGGCCTTGCTCAGGGGAGAACACTTGTCCACTGGATGAACCTTGTATAACGGGGGATGCCCCACGCTGCAGCCAGTTGGCATTACCTGCCACAAGCTCAGGCTGCCACAAATTGTTAGATGCCTCATTGATGGGAACGCCATTGATCAAGGATGGTGAATGGTTACCAGCTGCCTGTTTTACCATGGAGGAAACCTGATTTGTAAAATTTTGTTGTCTTGATTCTAGTTGCTGAAGCTGTTGCTGTCTATGGAATTCTTGAAGTTGGGCACGCATCACATGCCGTTGTAGTAGCTGCATGTCATTATTCCCCATTTGCTGCCTTGGCATAGATTGCAGCACATTTAGATGCTGGGTATTCATTTGTTGTTGACCTCCAAAAAAATCAAAACTAACAGGAGATTCAGAAGCTTCCAACCTCATAAAATTTTTTTTGTTATATTCAGGACCATTTCCTTGCTGTGGCATAGATATGCCTCTTGCCACTAAATTATGCCGATTAGTTTCTGTATCCACTCCGAAAAAGTTTGCTTCATTCTGCCTTGTGTGGAAAACCTGATTCCCATGCACATAGCCATTAAGAGCTGGCTGCTGGTTTTGGGCCTGAACTCTGCCAAACTCAGGCTTCAGATTGGATTGTGTAAAGTTTAAACCATGAGGCATGTGCAAAGATGGACTCCCCTGCCCTCTCTCTGGTTCTGCCAAAAAAAGTAAAAAAAGGCGAGATGGTTAATAGCTGGATGCAACTTTCTATGCCAAAATCATAAAACATCTAGATTGAAATGGTGAGCACTAAAAAGAAAACAGTCCAAATACTCTAGTTGAGAGATCAAATCATTTATACCTGGTTGCTGTACATTGTAATTCTTTAAACTAGAGATAAATGGACCACCAATCTGTCTCTGTCCACCAACCCACAAATTGTTACTTAGGCCCGGCCAGTTCCCGTCAATGGCCTGTGACTGATGCTGGCCCTGTGACAGGTTCTCTTGGCCAAAGAAATTGTGGACCCTGTCACCGACTTCGTTGCCAGGCATAGATAATCCAGCCCACAAATTTTCAGCAGCTGAAGTTTTGTCCAACAAAAGAACCACCTAAGGAAAATATGAATGATTATTAAAAAAATTTTTCCCCCAGAGGTTATATGGTAGATTTTATGAAAAATAATAACATTTACACCCACCTTTCTCAAGTCATTTATGTATGACTTCGGCTACCATATCCCACAAACTTGTCCTGCACATAAGCATGCCAAAATATCAAGAAAATTAAAACTAAAACCATAAAATTTAAGACAACGCATCAAAGCAATTGCAATATCAGTAATTCCTAAGAAATTATAATTGGTCACCATGCCGGCCAAAATTGTCACTCAAATTATTAATATAAAACTCTATGGTACGCTGGGAGATTGTAACCCTTATCCCTTTGCACCACATCAAGAAAGTCATCATGGGAACAGCATCTTTATATCCTTCCCATTTTGTCTTAAAGATTCTCAAACCTGGCTTCTAGTGTAAATTACGATTACAGCAATCACAAATGTAGAAAATATTCAATGCCAATAAGGAGACAAAACCAAACCCCAGTCTCCAACTAACTTCCTCAATTAATGGCCAGGTTTTTACCTCATCTCTCTAGCATGCCCTACTAAAAAATTGCCCAAAAAAAAATTCCTAAATTTGTTCCTGTAATTGTAAAACATAAAGATAGAAAAAGAAACTTCTTAGCACAAGAATTCCTTTGGCATAATGCTAAGCCTTATAGCAATGGAACCAAGTTAACCACCTCCTTTCAAAAACCATAACTATTATAAAATATCGTTACTATTTGACAGCTCATGGCTGTATGTTGTAAGATGTACTTTCATTGGTGTAATATAAGAACTGAATCCAAGGAATGTAGTGCACTAAAACCATCATGATCCATTACCACAACAACTAGTTTATTTGAAGCTGAATGCGCCATTGCATTCCTGATATGACTCTTAAGCTTCAAGAAATTTTATGTCTCCTTGAAAAGAACGACCTAAGGGCATTGAATTCTGGATCATTCTTTGTTCACAAAAAGATAAGTTAACCTATATTTCTTCCCTGCTATTTTCTAACAAAGCTATATAGATGAGTTTCAAGCATAAAACCTAATCGCCCCACTTGAACCTGATAAAATCTGCATGTCTCTCCTGTCAACTTATAGACCTTCTATATCACTAGCTAAACAGAAACAGAGTAAACCTTAAGATATAGGCTTCCTTTTCTAACAAAGCCAGTAGCAATAAGCCAATAACTCAATGTAGACTTTCCCTTCCAGTCCTGAAAATTTGAACCATCTGAGTAGCCAAAGAAGATCTAATTCTCTTCAAAGAGATGATGACATGGCAAAAAGTGAACCACAAATCAAAAGAACAGGAAACGTACAAACTTAATATGGTAAAACTTACCATATTTTATCATGCCAGAACAATATCAGTAGCATTATGGTAAGACATACACAAGCCTTAAGTTTTTCAAGAGATCAACCCGACATTATAATACAACTTCATGTCTTTCCCCAATCATTTCCTCTTCACAGAGTATGCCCAAAAGATGATAAACCAAAAACTAAACGACAAAATGTTAGTTACCAAGTGAAAAAATCTTTTCCAAAGGAAACTTAATCTTCAAACACGTTGAAGGAAAGAATGCATTAAGTAGAGATAGACGCCCTTGGCGTTGATGATGCAGAGCTAGCTGTACTTGAAATATTTGTTGCTTTATATTCATTGCAAACAGTGACTACTGAATACAATATTCGTGGATCTTACATGCGCTTGTACATCAAACAATAGTAGCCATTTCCACTAGTTTCTCTGCCTTTGCATGTACATATAACTCTGTCATGAAAACTAAGCCTCCAACCCGTGACAGGTTTTGCAACACAGCTAATTACATACTTTCCTAGGATAAATTTAATACCCAATGGTATCCACATCAGGAGAGATAGATCACGTCAAACAAATTAAACCCTATATCCCATTATCGGCGAGAAGCATACTAAAATTCCCAGCAATTTCCAGCCTTCCATCAAATCATCAATGAACAGAATGGACCGATTTCCGCGGAACTCCCAAATCACTTGCTAAGAAACGGTAAGACAAGGACGGGGGATGATCAATCGTAGCTGAATCTATATACTAGGTACTAAACATGACATAACAGAAGCACAAGAAAATCAAAAAAAAAAGCGCATAAATCTAAGACAATAATAAGCCCTGTTCCAAAAGTAAATACTTCGATGGCAGAAGACAAAATTTAAACGATAACCATTTCCTATAAAAACCAGAGAAACGAAAAGAAAACAAAAAAAGTTTAACAAAGCAAAATCAAGGTTTAGAAGCAGGTGTAAGAAAATTTCATCTCAAAACAGGAAAGAACAACAGTTAAAAGGCATAAAGTACCAATCTTTAATTCATTTCCTTTCCTCCATTTTCCTAGTAACCTAACAGAGCTAAGAAAATCGCAAAATTTCCCGTGAAAAAACCTAAGCAACAACTTCTAAAAACGGGTGAGGATCGAGAGAAAACTCCCCAAATTCCAGCTCGACGAGCTGGGACGGAGCTGCCCAAGACTAAAGCACCAAAACCCTAGCGCGGATTCGCCTTCGCAGCGCAAATGGCAGCGGAAACGCAGAAATTAGGGTTTTGTAGAGAGAGAAAGAAAAATGGAAGTTGCGGACTCACAGTGAAATCGAGAGGCCGCCATTGAAGCTCGAAGCTGACCCTCCGACACGCTCTGATCCGCAGAAGCTCTTAGGGTTCGAATCAGGCAGAGAAATGGCGTCTTCGAGCAGAGAGAGAGAGAGGAGAGAGAAAGAGAGAGAGAGAGATAAAGTGATCGAAATAGTGCGAAATTTTCAACGAACTGAGGGACAAAACTGAGGTTCGGATCCGAGGCTGAGGTTCGGGAGACGAAGCGGGTGGTTCAGATCCGAAGCTTGACGGAGGTGGGTACAGGGGCAGTGGGAAAGCCCTCTCGGGGGAATATTGAATTGAAGCGATGAAAGGCGTTCTCTCTCTCCTGTTTTTAGAGAGAGAGTGAAAATGGCTTGTGCGAAGAGTTGTTGAGGGTAGACGGAGATTTAGATCGTCCTCCAAATCAAATCACGACACGTGTATTTCGGGCGGGACCCATCGCCTGAATTTTGGATACTTGTGTAAGGTTTTCATTTTTGTTAACAGAGTTTTTGAAATATTTTACTTTGGAGGGATCCTGGAGATTTTTTTTTTTTTTTAGTTGGAAAAATGTGGTTTTTTTGAGTTGGAAAAATGTGGTTTTAAAAAATATATTTAGGAAAAAAATTATTTGAGGTGAAAAAAAAATTTAAAAATTTTTTTAGAAAAAAATATTAATATAGATATTGTTTCGTTTTTTTTTAATTTTATGTAATTTTAAAAAAAATAATTTCATTTAGATTTATATACACAAAATTATAGACCTTTTAAATTTAGAGTTTACTGTAATATTTTGTCTATATAAATGGTAAAAAGTGATGAAGTGTTTGAAAAAATGTGTTTTATAATTGAGAGGAGTTTTAAAAATATAAATTTAGTTAGAAAATTTATTTATAATAAAAAATATGTAAATATTTAAAAATATGATTATAAATAGTGAAAAGTGGCAAAGTGTTAAAAAAAGATGTTATAGAGTTGAGAGGAATTTTAAAATATAAATTTAGTTAGAAAATTTATTTATAATAAAAAAATGTAAATATTTAAAAATATGATTAAAAATACATATTAATATATATTTTTTTTAAATTTTATAAAACTTTAAAAATAATCATCTAATTTTGATTTAAAATAATAAATTAATTTATTTTAAAAGTATGAATTTGCTATAAATATTTATAATAAAATGTATGCATTTCAATATATATTTAAATGTTTATTTTTAATTATTGTATTTAAATATAATATATATTTTGATTATTTAATTTAAATAATCATTCTAATGGATATTTGTGAAAAAGAGTGTCTATAATGTAATTAGTATAAATAGATAAAAAAAATTAAAATAGATGAACAATGAAAAAGAATAGATATATTATTCAAATAAATGTGTATTCAAATACAATATTTTGAGTAACCAAATGAACATTATGTCATATTCGAGTAGAAAAAGTGACCTAAATCAAGCATGAAACTAGTTTTTCTTCTTCTTCTTCTTCTTCTTCTTGTTCTTGACGGGGGTGCTAAGCTCACCATCTTTCATACAAGAAGTCGTGAATTTAAATTTAAGACCGTTATAATGGTCGGATATATGGATAATCTACTTCTTAGAGTTATTTGCACATATAAATTTGAAATTATTTTTAAATTAAGCTCTTGTTTGAAGTGAATCTAAATGAATAAAAAATTTACTATTAAAACATTATTATTTTATCATAATACCATCAATCAAATTTTTTTAATGGAAATTTGTCAACTAGAAGGATAATTATGTAATTTTGCTTCTTTATATAAGTGTCAAATTTTTCCCTCACAAAATCCTTTTACATTATGTAGATAAATTTTGGTAAACTTTCTAATTTTTCTACCCACTTTTTATCTCCGTTAAAAAATCTATCCTACCAAATGCACCAAATTATCAATTTTCATTATAAAATCCCTCTTATATTTTCTTTTATTCCACTTTTCACTCATGCTAAACACAACAATACAATAACTTATATTTTATAGCTTATTTTTTATGACTCGGTATTGTAAAAAGGCAAATGATCCATTTGGAAAAACATTTAGATTGAATTCATTTGAATGGAAACATTTTCAATAAAAATATTTGATACAGTAAAAAATCCTTTAAATGATAAAATTTAAGGGCCCGTTTCGGCATTGTTTTGCAGACCAAAAATTTTACCTTTTTTCTAAAATTTTATCACTTTTTACTATTTACATCTCCAAAACGATACAGTACATTTAAAATTTTAAAAATCCATAACTTTGTGTATACAAGTCCAAATGAGATGATTTTTTTTAAAATTACATAGAATTTCGAGAGGAACAAAACAATATCCATATTGATATTTTTTTTCTAAAAATATTTTTAAAATTTTTAATTTTTTCACCCCAAACAGTTTTTTCCCCCAATCACATTCTCCAAAACCAACTTTTTTCCAAATCCCAAAATCACATCTCCAAAACCTCCCCCAAACTCCCCCTAAGTCTATCTATTTAGAATTTACCTAAATTATCAAAATGACAGCATTTTGGGACTAGATGTTCATAAACATTTGAAATGTTTTCAAATATTTGTTCCCAAAATAAAAAAAATTTAAGGTTATTTAGGTTTAAATATTTGAATGATAGCATTTTACATTAAAATATTTGAACAAAACTATTTGAGTTGTCATTTAAAATAGCGTTTGGACGTTCGTATTCTAATTAGAAACAGTAGAATTGTCATCTAAAATTATATTTAAATGTTTGCAATCTAGAAATAGACACTTAAACAAAGCATCTAAAACATGTATTTGAACAAATATTTAGCTTTTTAATGCATTATCTACCTTGAACTTATTACACAGTAACATTTTGCATCCTGAATTTTTTATCTTGACAATTTACACATTAAACTGACAAATCTTTAGAAATATACCCCACATTAAAAACAATGTTTTTTTCTATGAAAATCAAAGAAAAATGCTAGAAAAACATCTGCCATGTTTGGCACAACCATTTCCTGACATTTAGACGATTCCATCATGATCCATCTAAATACGTATTTGGCTAGCATAATTAGAAGTGGAAAATCCAAATGTCATTTGAGTTTTTGTTCTTAATAGCAAAAAGTCATCCCCCAAAATTTACCTTTATTATGAATTTTCATAAGTGTATAAATCGAACAAGTAATAAAGTGATAAATAAAGTATCATTTTCACGAAGATAATATTATTAAGTACCAAAATTAATCAATTTTAATTTTATTTGAGCGACTGAAAAATATTATAATTGAAAAATTAAATAAACAAAATAAAATTACAAAAATAAATGAACATAAATTAATAACACACAAACAAACACACAAATACTAGGAATTATAATTTCACTATAATTAATCGGATTTTAATTTTATTTGATTTTATATTCATATTTGTTGATGGTGAACTGGCCTTTTTTATTTTATGTACTTTTTCTTAAGTTTAACATAAATTTTACATTTTCAAATTTAATTTACATAAAAGATTAATAAATTAAAATTCATAATAAACAGTATTGTATATGTAAATAGTATTATATTTGTGAATAGCATTGTGTTTGTGAATAGTATCATAGATGTGAATGGTACCGTACATATGAACAATACTGTATATGTAGATAATAAATATACAATTCCAAATTCAATTAAAAAAATGTTTGTTGATAAATTTGTAGTTGTTAATAATATGATCATATAAAAATAAATATATAAATCTCTATTATATCCTAAATTGTAATTGTATTTATTTTAGATACATGTCACGAAAATCTCCTATGGTTACATTTTATTCTTCAAATCATTCAAAAGTTGACCAGAATTTGAAAACATTAAGTTTGAGAATAAATATGTCAACAAATACGACAATCATAACAATATATTTAATTTAATTTAATCATCATAATCAGACTATGTCTTAATTCTTAGTAAAAATTTATTTAATTTATTATAAAAAATAAAATAATACAACAAAATAGATTAAACATAATAACAAAGTAAAAATTAAAGAAAAAAATCTAGAATAGTTATTGATATTTATACTGGAGAACCTCCGAAAACTTCTCATTTTATTGATACTAAAGTAAAACTAAACTAAAAAAAAGAAAATATATATATTTAGCTTCGTAAGAACCTTTATTTTTTACACCACATATCTTACTCTCACAAATCTGCTTCTGCAGATCTCTCTACTTCCACAAATTTGTTTCTGCAAATCTCTCTGCTTCCCTCTTTCTATTCCTCTCTTCCCCTTCGCCTTCTTTACTTCTCTCAACCTTCCCCTTTCTGCCTTTTATAAATCACAAACTGGCACTGTTCTACCAAACTACATGAGAATATGATCAAGTAACGCATGCTATCAACTCGTGTGAATTCAACCGAAGAAAAAGAAAAGAGAAGGAAGAAAAATAAAATATAATAATAAAGTAATTGTATATGGGTCCCAAGTATCTCCTTTTCGATTAAAAATTAGAATATATCATAATTTCTTCATACAAGTTCCGATTTAAATTATTCTTTTTTTAAAATACTTATATTAATGAGATGATCAAAATAAGACTGGTCAAGGCTTTGTTTTCCAGTCATGAATAATGACACCTAGTAAAACCCATCTCCAACATATGAATTTTTTATCATAATTTGACGTTGCAAATAAATAAAGTGTTAAAATTAGACATTTTCAAAATAAAATATTATAGGTATATTTATTGAAAATATTTAATTTTAATTTTTTTTAATATACTATTACTAAAATAAAGTAAAATTAAATACTAATCTCACGAAATTTATAAAAAAAAATCTAAATTAAAATAAACAAAACAAAACAAATCAAAAACAAATAATATTCATAAGGTTAAGCCAACTTTTGTACATAAAAAAATAAAATAATTTTATTTTATAGAATTATTAACCTCCATTCTAAGTAGGCGTTTGGGACACAAATTTTTTTGACATTGCATTTAAATGTAATGCAATTTTCCCCCAAATACAAAAATATTTCATTCAAATACCAATCACATCACATTTTAAATCTAACACAATCACTATTTATTATTTCACTTTTTCTATTACTTTTATTAATTACATCATATATTCTCTCTCCCTCTTTTTTTTTCTCTACTTTTACCCTTCACATCACATATTTATTATTAAAATACAATTCAAATACTTTTCCCCCAAACACACATTGCATTCAAATGCAATGCTAATGCTTTTTCTCCAAATATAAATTGCATTCAATACATTACATTCAAACGCAATGCAAATGCAATGCGTTCACCAAACGAACCCTAATATATATTTTACAGTGATTTTAAAAAAAAATTTGAAAACCATTTCAAATGTCATTTTCCTATCTCTTTATATGACTTTTTAGATAGTTACTTTCATATGCATATAAAAATTTGTATTTAAATATTTTGTTTTGAATATTAATATCCAAACTAGCATTCGAATGACATTTCAAATTTTTCCATTCAAATGTTACCATCCTGAATGGTTCCATTTGAATATTTCCCCTAAACAAGTTATCTTAAGAACTATTATAAAATACTTGGTTATTCATGCAAATTTCATCTTACTACTACACAAATTTGAGCTATTTGTTAGCGATAACCAATTTTAATTTTTTTAACTATATTTGAATATAGTCGGAAACCCTGAAAATCAATTGTGTGATTATTAAAAAAAAAAATTAAGAACTTACACATCAATGTGGTTTCAATAACATCTTTTAATACAAATATCGAGAGATTCATAAACGATGCTTGACTTATTATCCTCTTAGTTTGTCGTTACGCTCTCGACATGGATATGATTATCATAAATTTATCTTATTTTCAATGTAATTCTCATTGTACTTCTTCTTTGGATGTTTAAGATTTTTACATTATTTAATTATTAAAATTCCTTTAGTTTTCTCATTTTTTCCCCCTCTTGAATGATATTTTGGTAATATTGTAATTGCAATTAAGTATTGATGAAGAACAGGATTAACAAAAAAAGAAAAAAAAACCTTACTGCCACCCCATCTTTCCCTTTCATGCGATGATAATCCAAATGTAGGAAAATAAATCGGTAAAAACGTATCAGAGTGACGCAGCGGAACAATAAAAATTTTTAGATCGTTAAATATCTCATGATGCCATATACAATAAACCATCAACAATTAAAACTCATACTTCAAGGATGCCAATCTTGCAGGAGGAGAATGACCGGAGGCTTCAACCAACTAGCCTTCTCTACTATTCTCCAATTTCCGAATGGCTGAGTGTGTGGGCACTCTGAATCTCGATCGGTATGCTAGCACTGCTAGTTTTCTTCGGACCACCCAGATCTCTAAAGAACTTATTGTCACGATGAGCTGTGCAACAATAAGCCTGCTTACCTGAGAGTCTGTGGTCTGAGAGAACTGGAGTGGCAGGACCTCTATTTATAGACCTGTATGAGGTGATTCTCTGAATTCGAATTGGATTAGGAAAAGGTATTCTCCCTTATCCATAACCATAAAATCCGAATTTTTTCATGGGAAAATCCCAACAATAAAATTCGGTTTTTTTAAGATAAATCCAATCAAATCTAAACAAGATTTTAACTAGAATTTTATCTCCCTTTTTCAACTAAAAAATCCGAAATTCCTAGGAGAAAATCTCCTCAAAAAATTCGGTCACTTTTAGGATAAGGGAGAATCAAAATTCCACTAAGATTTTCAAGCTTGAATCTTATCTCAACCTTATCCAAAATAACCGAATTTTCCTAGGAGATTTCTTTCATAATTTCGGCCACTTTTCAGGGAAGGAGAGAATTCAAATTCAACTGGGATTAAAACTTGAATTTTTCCCTTGAACCTTATCCACAAAAACCGAAATTCCATTGAGGATTATCCTCAAAATTTCGTCCATAATTTGTTAGGATTTGGATTCAAAATTCAAGTAGGATTCTAACAAGATTATCCTCTCCAAATCCAACTCAAATTCGAATTTCAAACCTTGTGGATTTTTCATAACAAATTTGAATCCCACTTGGACTGTGATTCAAAATTTGAATTTCAAATTTCAAATTTGATATTCAAATTTCAAATTTCAAATTTAAATTTCAAATTCGAAATTCAAATTCAAATTTCAAATTCAAATTTCAAATTCAAAATTCAAATTTCAAAATTCAAATTTCAAATTTCAAATTTCAAAATTCAAATTTCAAAATCCACAAAACGGTTATGTTTCAAATTCTTGTTCTCATGGATAATTTTCTACAACTCCAATCCAATCTCAAATAAAATCATGGCAACTTTATTTGGAGTTCGAATAATTGTGTACTCTATTATCCAAAACAAAATCTGAATCCAACCGGAGAGAATCTTGTCTACCATCCTAATCCTGTGTCATCACCATCCATACATAATAAACCAGCCAATAACATACACAAATCAATTTGCCAAACGTTAAGGAATTATGTGGAGCTAGTAGAGGGACTGATTAGACATATATAATCGGGCTCCCGCAAATCCATATGATCATCATTCTTTACCGAACAACTCAATCATATGATCACTAGTTTCAGAGTCACACCACTATAAACCTGAAACTGAACTCCCAATTATATACCGTATTACGTAAGCCTGTGACAAGCTACTATCCAATGACCTTGTCATATATGCAAAACCCTCATATGATATCCATGATCAGCCTTAGGTCAAAGTCCATTTAATCCTACTGATCAGGCTATCTTAAAGTTCCATTGTACTACCGAATTAAGAAAATGATTATTCACCATATGTGAATAAGAAGTCATCCGCCCAGCAGACGACCCAAGGCCTTGTCCATTTTCACATTCAGTATAATACCTCTAAGAGGATACCTTTAACTCCTTAGAGCTATGATTCCGATATCTGCAAACAAATCCTTCATCGTATACAAGTCATGCCCCTAACTAACCGGTCTATAAGCTTACTACCTCTGAGACGCTTTAGCCATTGAAACATCAAAGTACACAAGTCATATACATGAAGTAGTTCATTTACTCAAGATTAAGGTTATTGCACAATGAACGTCAAAAGCAAATTGATCCACTCATAGCGGACTACGTAGATCAATCACGCTTTAGTCCCGGTCTAATATGTCACCACCAAGCAATATATCTATGTCTCTACTTGGGAGTCCAGCTCCAGATAGTCAAAACAAACCGTCCCCTCCAAGGCTTTAGACAACATAATAGTCTTAACATGAGTTAGATGCTCGGTCTAACCCCATAGACTACAGACCATAGTTTAGACCTCTTACTTTAGAACATTATCTTCTCGCATACAAAAGTCCATTGCATGCAACATTCTAACAGTTTAACACAAGCAGTCAGGGAGCCATATTTGCTTACATTTACTTTAACATGTAAATAAGACAAGGACAGATAGCAATGTAATGAATAACCTCTATATATAATTTTATTATCCAGTTCAAAATAAATACATTGAAACGTCTCTAATGCTTAGGGCATTTCCTAACTCCAAATCCCTTATAATTTAGGTTTTGAACTTGATTTTTCTCTCTAACCTGCAATAACCTCTATCATTTCCTTAAAATCAGTCATCGACCAAGACTCTATTATACCATCATTCTCCTATTGGAGACATGACAATGCCACACCTTACTATTGGTCCAACATCTCTTATTTGAACATCATTAGCTTCCTTAATACTATCATCATTAGAATCACCGTCTTTGGATAAAATCTTTATGGCTAAATCCCATTGGAGTTTGGAACTCTTGACTATCTTTGATGACTCAACCTCCATAATAACAATTTGAACAACTCCATTCTTGCTTAGCTCTTCAATGCAACCTCAAGAAGTAAAGGTGTGAGATGGCAACATCACTGATGAGGAAGGGGGCTACTTGAGGAGTATGAAAAGGGCACACAAGATTTAAAAGGTGATAAGCAAACCTGGTTGTCACAAGATTTTAGGAAAGGGTGGCATTACATGTTTTGGGGTTTCAGGGGTGGTAATCATAATACTAGTGGCAAAAATAGTGGACTTGTAGGGATGGAGAATTTTTTTTTTTTTTTGGGTTTTATTCCTTTTTCTTGTTTGTTTTAAAAGTTTTAGACTCCATTTAGAACAAAAATTAAATTTAGATTTTTAGTGCACTACGTCCAAATTTAATATATGAATCAAATTAAATGTAGTGTTTGAATTGTACATTCAAATTTATGTTTGGATAGTTTTGTTAAAGATAACATTTGAATTGTTCAAACAAGGAAAAGCAAATGTAAAGCAGAATTTTAAAAAACGAAATTTGGATTTAATGAAATAACTTTAGTTTTAAA
Organism: Antiaris toxicaria; assembly: GCA_035233585.1. Classification (NCBI taxonomy): domain Eukaryota; kingdom Viridiplantae; phylum Streptophyta; class Magnoliopsida; order Rosales; family Moraceae; genus Antiaris; species Antiaris toxicaria. The sequence goes on from CP141155.1 coordinate 11,043,812, forward strand.
AAAAGAAAATTGAACTGCTGAAGGATGTCTTTGATGGTTTTCAATTTTGATAAAATAACTTCAGGCGGTTACCGGATTATACCGAGTTTGACAAAAAGGAGAAAAAAAAAAAATCTAAGACCTAGATCTCCTCCTTATTTGACATTCAAAATGCAAGATCTAGAGTTTTAAATCCAATTTCAAAATCCCTAGCTAGTCCCCACACTTACCCTTCATTTCATCAGTAATGACACACCAACCATCAAACTGCCAAAGCTGAAGGTCAAGCCATCCCTGCCACCTGCATCAAAGCCATTTCCCACGGTCGCTGAGCCTGCTTCAAAGTTCACAAGCAATCGACCAAGCGAAGAATGCAGTTACCGTAAGTCCAAAATTTCACCTATATGTCATTCTAAGAACACCTAAGATTGAAAAAAGAATACTAATTTTCTTTTTTAAAATAAGAGGTTTCAATTAAGCTTTGTACTTCCTTGCTTGTTGTTGAATCAAATTCCAACATAAACGGTTACCAACCGATTGTTCAGCCTTAATTAAAATTGAAAGTTATTTTGAAAAGTATATATAATTTATTTATGAAATATAATAACAATCATTTGCATCAACCTACAATATTATAATACATACCTTTTGAATAATAACTTTAGAATATATTATACAAGCTATGAAGAAGATTATTTTTCAAGGGAAGATAAAGAATGTACATATATTATTTAATCATAAAGTTCAAATTATGTTCTGAAAAAATGTAGAGTTCGAATCTTTCACTTTTAAAAAAATCTATATGTTTCAAAAAAAAAAAAAGACACAAATCGATATTATATGGGGCAAGGCTGTGGTACGTACTTAAAAATAATACCTACCACATATACTTATTTGTGGGCCATAGAATGAATTTTTTTATGACTGAGACATGTCCGCGCATGACAATTATAATGCAACAGAACTCATGAAATAATGACTTAGAAATTTAAAAAAAATTCAAAAAATTTTAAAAAACCAAAAATTCCTCGACCTTCCACAGCGACCTCCTTACCCATATCGGCCCTGCACGCTGATGGAGCTCAACAAATTAGGAGCTCTCATGCCCATATATCTTAAAAGAGCTTGACGGAGGGGAAGGGCTATGAAGGGTCTATCATGGGTTCATGGTCCATGGATGGGCAGGGCTACCTCTCTCTTCCTTCAATCATCACCCTTTATTGATCAAGAAATTGATCAGTTTATTGTCTACAGGAGCAACTTTTTCAGATTAGAGTCATTGGTGACTTTCTTGATGTCGAGATCATAGACCTTTGATTTCAAATAAGCTTCCATGGATATCATCTCAATCATTGATGGATGCGTAAATGGAACCGATCTCCACCATCCGTTTCCAATAAGACGATCGCAAGAGCAAATCTCGCATTTGATGTTCATGAAATGCTTTAAATCGCTTTTACATTGCTCGATCCTGTCGGTAACTGTATGGACGTGCTAGAGATATGATCGGAGGATTTGTCACTTGTCGAACCTCTGAATCTTGAGGACGCAGCTTTTCCCCTCTCCGATGAGGTGGATCGGTGTATGTCAAAAGTCAAGGATGGATTAGGGGTCTCGTCCATAATTGAAGGAAGGATAAAGTTGGGGGTGGGGAAAACTTTTAGAGGTTTTTTTAATTTTTTTATTTCTTAGCACATCATCTAATAACTGAAAATATATCTTAATTATAATAGTTAAATAAATTTCATCCCTTTAATTAAATCAAATCAACTTTAATTATTTTTTACCTTCTACTTTCCCTTTAAATGGGATGAAAATATTTCTTGTAAGTATAAAAAAAAAACAAAAAAACAAAAAAACAAAAAGACGATAAAGTCGACGTATCCCCTACCTGCAAAAAGTAAAACCGCAGCCCCAAGCTGTTGGTGGGTCAAAAAAGGAAAAATTTCACTGAGAGAGAGACGACGGAGCTAGATCCGCGGCCGAGGAAGACGACAGGAGGAGCACCGACCACCGCGGAATCTCGGCGAGATGGGGGAGGAGAAGCGGCACCAGATGATGCAGAACCTCTTCGGCGATCAGTCTGAAGAGGAAGAGGACATCGATTCCGAGCACGAGTCCAATCCCCAGCCCAATTACGCCTCTGTAACTCCGAACTTTTTTTATCTACTTGATTACTTTTAGCTTGGTTATGGCGTGTAGTTTTGGTCAAGAATTGGAGTTCTTCAGCCCTCTTGTTGCCTTTTGCTTTGATTTGCATGCACTGGTTTTGGGTTCTGGGAATTCGTTTGTTCCTTAGGGTTTTGTCAATTACGTCTCTATGATTCCTTTTCTCATTTTTTTTGTCCGTTTTCACTTTTATAAAGCACAATTTGGGTTAAGAATTGAGCTTTTAGACTCCCTCTTGTTAGCTTCACTTTGATAAGCATGCATTGGTTTTAGGGTCTGATTTTTTTTAATTATTTTTCCTGGTATTTTTTTTTCTGTGATTAGGAGCTCTTGAAGTGGATTTACCTGTAGTTTTTTCTTGTATAAATTTCAAGCGGGAGTATAATATATTATGCTTTAATATTTGTGATTTTGGTGCTGTTGAATTTTGTTATTTTTTTCTCCTCAAAATTGATGAACAAGAAGAGAGTATTTTTATTGTACTTAGTAGTCACTTAATACATGATTTTCCCTATGATAGTCGGTAAAAATGACTCAGCTCTTTTAGTTATGGGATAGTTCTTTGTTTTCATCATGTTTGAAATACTGGGAACATTTTAACAATGTGCCTCTTAACGTGTAAAAGTAGCTTGGAAAATTGTATGTATATGTATACGTACATTATATAGCTGAAGAAAGAAAAAGATGAAAAGGCTTTACCGATGGGTAAACATCGAAAATGTCTTGTATCGTGCACTGTACAGGCGCCAGCAGAGTTTTGTTTGCTAACATTTCAGGAAACTGTGCTGTGAAATTATTTTTGACGCAACTAAATGCGTAGAAGTAGTTACTCTATTTGAGCATTTAAGTGACTTCATTTCTCTGTTCTTTTTTATAGGATGAAGGAGAAGGAGGAATGGAGCCTGAAGGTGAAGGTGAAGTGGAGGGGCACGGGGAGGTAGAAATAGAGAGTGAAGGTGAGATGCGTGAGGTAGAACCCGATCCGGGTGAAAGCGAGGGTGAAAGAGATCAAAGTTCCCAAGAGGTAGAAGCTGGTGTACAAAGAGAAGAAAGTGAAGGCAGATATACAGATAGTGATGAGAAAGAAGAGCTAACAAGTCGTAGACGGAATGTGATTGAAAGTGGATCAGAGAGGTCGGAGGAAAACCATTACCCTGATAATGAAGATGATGAGGTTGATCAGGCTCGTAGTCCAGGGTAAAGTCCACACTCTGCCTCCTTTACAATATTTTTAGTTCCGTTTCTTCTTGCTGAACTCAGTGATTCCAAACTTTTAAAATCATGTTTTGTCTGCAAAAATAAAAAATAAAATAAAATAAAATAAAAAAGGCAAAATAAAAAAAAAAGAATGAAACTCCACTTTTGCACATCGAGAATTGTTCTTGCCTGTTACAATTTCTTTATCGATTCACTTTAAAGGAGGTTTTTTCAGTTTTGTTTTTTAATCAGCTGGAAAAATGGGTGAAATTTCTGACGATTAATAGTTATGAAGTAAAATGTTATGAACAACCGGGAATGAATGTTTCTCTACCAGGTCTTCTTACCTCGTGCTTCGACTTCCACCATTTTTGACTTTGCACTAAATAGTAATGCTCCTCGTTTGCATTTCAGCTGTAAAAACAGTTGCTGGTCTAGTTGACTAAGGGTGCATTTAACAATAAATATACTATTTAATGTACAAAAGCTCAGTTTTTTAAAGAAAACAATAAATTCTTTAGCCAGCTTGTTTTTTAACTCATTACATCAATTTTAATACTGAGAATAGAAAGAGTTATTTAAGACTGCAATTAGATTTTTGTATGGTACATTTTCTTAAAGAAGCTGGTTGCTCGGACTGGTCCACAAAACTGATTTCTTAATTCTAGATCCCCTGAAGAGGAGAGGGATCAGGCTCACGTTACAGGTACTGCTGCTGTGCGAAATGTATTTGGTGATTCTGATGACGAAGAAGCAGAAGAATATGCTATTCGGACTGACATTGACCATGATTCTAATGTGAGTATCCAATATGAGAAAGCAATATTTATATTATTTATTTTTGTATAAATAGATTTAATTAGAAATACGTATAAAGGCTTTCCCTTTTTCTTTTGATTATTTTGTATTGGATAGATGTGATGGGCCGTTGAATGTATAATTAGTAGTTTTAGATATTGTTTTTTTTTCATTTTCTGTTGATGTTTTCATTTAATTGTGATGTCCTCTCGTTCTCCCTTACTTGTAATTAATTTTATTGTCAATGAAAGGAAGTTTATGACACACACACACACACACACACACACACACACACGATTCTGTTAGATATCTGTAGAGCGATGGTTCAAAAATGATTTAAACTGATTCTATGCTTCAGAGATTACCTATGGAAGAAGAAGAAGGAAGCTATGAGAAAAGTCCAAGACCAGAGGATATAGTGCATGATGAAGATGCTCGGTATGAGTCAGAAGAGGAAAACATTGAGGCTAAGATTAAGGAGAAACCAGTTGGTCCCCCCTTGGAGCTAGAGATTCCTTTGCGTCCTGCTCCCGCTCGTCCGGAAAAGGTTTGGTTTCTTTATTCTGCTTCTGGAATGATAATTTACCTTATTGATTGGCTTACTTCAAGTACTCCAATGGCCGCATTTTGACTAGGTGATATGCGTTTGATAAACCATATTGGCTATGGATTTTAGTGAAGTTAGGAAGACTTTGTGCAAAAGGACATTCAATTGCATACTTGTAATGACTGGTTTGAGATTTGTACTAGGAAAACAAAAGTAGTAGAAAGAAACCATGAGAAAATATTTTAATTTCTGCATTTTTTATGGGCCTAGGAAAATGGTTATGTCACTAGTCAATTCTTCGAAATGGTTTTCTTGCTCATTATGCAATGCGTGTCCGCAGAACAAAATTTGAATATATTTGTGGTAAATCAAAAAAAATTTATGTCTGGCATAAAACAGCTTGCCTGTAAAGTAGGGGAGCTACATAGCATATGCGCTGGGCATTTATGGTTCGTAGTTTTAACTTATACAGTACATCAATGAACGAGACTATGGTATTCCTTTATTGTGCACAGTAATATGTAACTGTTACTTATGTGTCTCTGTTTTATTTATACATTTACCTTACTTTGGAGCCTGTGATGCTTAATATCTTAATTGTACTTCTGTTTCATTTGGCACTTTAGAATGTTCATTAGTCATTGCTTTTTGTAAATTCAGATTTCTAATACCCGAATATCATCATTTGTAGATGAACATGATTAAAGTTTCTAATATTATGGGAATTGACCCAAAGCCATTTGATCGTAAGACATATGTGGAGGAGGATACATTTGTCACTGATGAATCTGGGTCCAAGAAAAGGATACGCTTGGAAAACAATATTGTTCGCTGGAGGACTGTTAGAAATCCTGATGGCACGTTGTCTGTAAGTAACTTTGTTATTAGATTTTGTTTTCATGTACGAACACAAACACATTATGTATACATGCACATTGCACAATATGTTGATGGCTCCACATGCGCGTGCATAAGATTGCATCTGCACGCTTTTCTTTATATATATTTTAATTAATTTGTTGGTGGACTTTATCACAAGGGATTTTCTTTTTTATTTTTTTTAAACCACATTGACACTAAGTTGAGTTTATTATTTTTAGGGGTTGTCCTTTTGTCTACTTCCTTATACTTCTTGTGCTTCCAAATATTATTTGCTTGGCATTTCTCTAGATATATAATCAATTTGTCATGAAGTTCCTAGGGAGAAAAAAAATCAACATCCAGCTGACTTTAGTAGAAAATTCTTGATTTAAAGATCTCTAATTTTAGTTGTTCGTTGTTATAGATAGATTTTTAAATCAGAACGACCCTGTATATTAATTGTTTGAGCTTTTATATATTATGTGTAACTTTTTTCTTAGTCTTGTTGTCATGTTGTCTTTTTTAATTTTCCCTCTCATTTGGCTTCAGAAATTTGTATAATTTCAGATACTTTAGAATAACTTGGGTGCTTCATTTGCTTGATAGCTTTCCTATTTGGCATATACTTAGTGTTTCTACATTCACTTGTGAATGCAGCGTGAAAGCAATGCGCGTTTTGTTAGATGGTCAGATGGCAGTCTGCAGTTATTAATTGGGAATGAAGTCCTAGATATAACTGTGCAAGATGCACAGCATGATCAAGCACACCTTTTTCTTAGACACCAAAAGGTTACTTTCTAAATTTATTTTACCATTAAGATTCATAAATTTGACCACTTTACTTTTTCTCTCTTAAACAATCTGGAAAAGGTGCAGTATGGGTCCAAGAGGATCTTGAATAAACACCAACTAAGAGCAATGCCACCGTTTATCCATTGCTTCTGTTTATAATACCCGTACTTTAATATAGTAATAGTTCGTTGTTGATGACCGAGGATAATATGTTGTCGTGACACAATATAGGCATTAGGGTCCCTTGGTCTGCTAGATAAACATTGCGTTAATTTTAAATCTTTTGCCGCTTATTCCTGCAACTTTCTGCACATAATCCCAGCTACTTATTGGAAGCATTTCTAAAGATATTTGTCCATTGTAATTTCTGGGGCCTCTTTGAGATTTTCTCAATTATGAGGTAATCAAGTATCTTTTGTTTGATATATACAAGTTTCAGATTAGAACAGTCTAGTTTAAATTGTAATGAAACAGCCAGATTCCACATCATATTCTGTTTCAGGACAACTGGTTTTCAGGTCATATGTGTTCATGTGATCTATTTTTTGCAGGGAATCCTCCAATCACAAGGAAGGATACTCAAAAAGATGAGGTTTATTCCATCATCGTTGTCATCAAATTCTCATAGACTGTTAACTGCCCTCGTTGACTCGAGGCATAAAAAAGTTTACAAAGTTAAGAACTGTGTTACTGATATTGATCCTGAAAGGGAAAAGGAAGAGAAGGAAAAGGTAACTTTTAAGTTCACATGTTGTGTATTTGATTGGCACCGACTGTAGAGAGACAACATCTTTGGTTTTTAACCTTTTTGACAATTACTTTGTCTAGGCTGAAAGTCAAACTATCAGAGCTAATTTACTCCTTAACCGGAAGAGGGAAAAGGTCAGTCGGAAATATACACCTACCGTGGACAGGAGGCGCCAGCTTTCGCCTGGGTTCTTGGAAGATGCTCTTGATGAGGTAGAGAGGAGACGCTTAATTTTTGTTGCTTTAACCTGTAGTCTAGGGCGTACTTTGTAAACCTATTCTGCTGTTCGTGATTACAAGGTAAATAATTTGATTGGTGTGAATTTAGTCTTTAATCTATATCGACTTTGGATGCACAAGATTTATTTACTTATTTATGTTTTTCTGATTATGTGGAAGGACATGTCAGTGTTGGATGTGGATATACTCTTAATTGTCTGGTTATCTTTTAATTCATTCAAATTGAGTTGATTTCTTGATTGGCCAATTTTTTCCAGGAGGATGAAACAGATTTTTATGATTCTCGTCGTTCTCGCCATCGCTTTGAGGAGGATTTAGAAGTGGAAGCTCGAGCAGAGAAACGCATTTTGAATGCTAAGAAGGTTTTATGACATGAATTTCAAGTAATTTTACCTATGTGAAAGCTTACGTCAGTTCTTATAACCTAATTTCTCTTGAAACTTTAGTCACAGGGATCTCGAGACATCCCTCGCAAATCATCTCTTTCAGCTGCCAAATCTTCCCACCGTCCAGTGGATTTCTCTGACAGTGATAGGGGTGAGTCTGAGTATGAAAGTGATGGGGAGGAAGATGAGAGGTCTCCTCCACGCAGACGGGTTGAGGAGCTAGAGCAGGAGTATGAAGAAGAGGAAGAAGAGGAAGAAGAATATCATGAAGAAGAAGAAAGAAATGAATTGTCAGAGGAAGAGGCCGAGGTATGTTGCTCTTGTAAAGTCAACAAATACGAATTTCCATGCTATTTGTTCCAGCTTGTCTTACTAGTTGTGCTGGTGCAAAGGGAAAAATATCTCAACTCAACAAGTGTTTCTACATAATTTGTTTACCCTCATTTGCATCTTTAGTTGTTCCATTTATCACATAGCTCCTGTTTGGTATTACATCTTTGATTGTCATTTCTAAGACTGTAATGCGTGTGATTTAGAGGGTAAAACCTTCGCTTCATCCACTTCCAGAGGACCCTACATGACTTGCCCAACTCCGAAGTGGATATTTTGTCTGTTAATTATTTGTGAATACCGTATAGTTTTGGACCATCCTCAAATTTTGGGACATTGAAATAACTAATAAAAGGTGTAAAGACAAAGGGCTAAAAGTAGATCCTTATGTGTACGCAAAAGGCACCACCAAAAGTTTGGTCATTTCTTCCATCCTTAATACTTTCTTTATGTTAAAAGACGTAAACCAATTGCATTCCTATGTGAAACTAAAAGTTGAACATCATCATTCATCGTTCAAGTTACATTTCCACCGAATACGGACTTAAGGATGCAAGGCCCTTCTATGTTTAGTTCAAGGTAATGTACTAATGTTTTCTATATTCTGTTTCTTGGACATTTTTTAAAGGAGCCAAAGCAAAGGGGTAAGGAGTCTGGACAGAGTCTCAAGCGCAAGGGGTTCGAGTCCGATGAAGACTCTCCCCCAAGGAAGGCCACGAACACTCATCGCCGATTGGCTGTTGTTTACGATAGTGATGACGATTGAAAAGTTGTGCTGATGATTACAAGTGAGTGTTTCTCTCCAAACAAAATCCATCATTGATAATATTTGGCCTTGCGTTGCTGCACAATGGTGGGAAGTTGATTGCTTATAAGGCCTACAGAATAACCTCCATTTGAGAGAAGCAATATATATATATATATATAATATCTTTACTACACTCTTCGATTTTGGTTTGATGTAAATAAGAAGAGAATTGTATCCTCAGGATTTCTTTCTTCTATTCATAAATTTATGCACCATTTGATTTCTAACAAGACTTGCATTCTATGAGGTTCTGGTGTTTCTCTCGAATTTATAATTTTGATTGAGTTTAAGAGTTAAGTTTGTTTGCCGACGTAGAGCTGACAATTTTTTATCGAGCTTAACGTTGTTTCAGCAAAAATTATGGGGAGACTGGATGGGAATATGCTTCAATAATGTGGTCACTGGTCACATTTTTCCTTTTCATTATTAACCCTTTTAGCAGATTGTTATGTTTAACATTTTATTTTTATATTTCCTTTAGCAACTATAACTCTGTTTTAAATTGTGTTTGGAATGGGCAATCAATAGACAAGCCAAAAAATAGGCGCAATCATTAATCAAGAAGAGATGTAACAATCAACATAAGATGTACTTTGCCTGTGAAATTTCCTCTAAAAATTTATCTTTTAAATGTTGTTTATTTATCGTGTTTTTCTCTCTCGTTAGCTGTATTGGCTGTTTGGTTTTTAGGTTTTAACCATAAGTATGAATGGAATGTGTGTTTTGGCAATGTTAGGAGAGGATGTTTTAGAAGATAGAAATGATTGAGTTTTAGAAACGTGTGTTTAGCAAAAAAATTTGTTTACAATGAAAGAATATAAAATCTTGTTTCGATTCTTTTGAAATTTTTATGTAATTTTTAAAAAAATTATTTTATTTGTATTTGAAATAATAAAGTTATATACGTTTAAAATTTTGATCGTGGAATTTTAAAGATGTGAATAATAAAAAATAATTATGAGGCAGTGGAAAAGAGAGTTTTGGAAATATGGTTTTCAAAACAACTCCAAACACTAATTTAAATGTTGTCGGTTTCTCTCTTTTGAAACCAATTTGGCTATACATTAGTTAATTGTTCATCCTTTACAAGTGTGATTTTTATATCATGTATGACTGTGTTTAAGAGCATATTGGTTGAAGTTAATTGCCTTGTAGGAGAAGAAGATTGATATTGAACGGGTGTGTAACAGCATAAGGATGCTCCTCATCAATCCTCGTTAAAGAAGTGTGTTTTGGCGTGTAATATGGGAAGCCAAAATAATTATGGGGTCGTAATTAAAATTTTCAGTGTTTAAATGTTGCATTTCACCTTTTCTGTTAAGATTCTTCCGTCAGCATATCCAAAGACGGAACATAATATTACAACATTGTATCCAAACAACCCATTTAATTTAAACATTAAAAAAAAAAAGAAAAACTAATTAAAAAATTGCAAGAATCTCCTCTCCTTTGACATCCTTAAATCCCCTTTTTTTTTTTTTTTCAGAAACTATAATAAATGGTATTTATTCAAGAATAAAAAAATTTCACAATAAGGTTTTAAAATATTTAAATAAATAATTTATTGTAGGTTTTAAGATATTTAAATAAATTATATATTTACAATAAATTATTTATTTATTTATATATAATTTATTATTTAAAAAATTATTTATTTATTTATTTAAAATAAGCTTATTGTTTATTTTGAATATTTTTAAGGGATTATTTCAAATATTTTTAAAATATGCTATTATTATAATTTTGAGTAAAATATATCATAAGGAATTATATTACTATTCCAAAAATTTTGTTGGCCGAGTTTTGCCGATCTTTTTTTGCATAAATTATTATTGTTCTGTTGTTTTTTTTAATACAGAAGCGCCTTTTTTTTTTTTTTTCTTTCTGTGATGTGGTGAAATAATAAATATCTTAAATATATTTTCCAGACTCTTCTAGATTTTTCCATTGAATTCGATGAGCACATGGAGAACGTGAAATTTACTTGGACAACTCACTGTGTCGGTGGAACTGGATAGCCCGGAAAAAAATTATTTTTGATCCTTCGTTGAACAGACGTTCCATTTTGCACGCGCCTCTCTGTAAGTATACGAACCACGCGCTGCCCCGAGTATTTTTGGGTCAAGCAGTTTAAGAAAATCTTATAGTTTGATGAATATTTTATGAAACTTCGAAAACAAAGAAAAAACATACTATAAAGTATATTCTTAATACTTATTTAAAATATATAGCATATTTTATTACTCTGGTTAAATTATAACAAATTCATATTTTTAAAGATGTTAATTTTCTTTTTTACTCCTCAATTTTCCCTCCATGCTGATTCTTTTACTTCTCTCTCTCTTTTCCCTCTCTTCCTCTTGCTCTCCTCTCTCTCTCTCTCTCTCTTTCTCTTTCTCTCTCCTCAATGATTAGAGAGGATGCATTGTTATGAACTCGTCGATATCATTGCAATCACCAAAGTTTCCCAATTGATAAGTAGCGGCTTCCTCTTCCCCTACGTGATTGTTGGTGGTGAAATTACAATAAAAGAACCATGAGAATCGCAATAAAATTGCAATTTATACTGACGAGATCCCATTGACGATGGTGCAATCAGATCTCGATGGCATGGAGAGTGTGATTGCGACAAAAAGGCTTTTTCTTCTTGCCTCTCTTTGGTCTTTTTCACTAGTCTGTGTTTGTTGTCTTTTGGTTCTCTAAGATTTTTTTTTTAAGGCCTGCTCATAATCTTCATCAATTCTGTTGCCAGAGTCATCATTTTTTCTAGTTACAGCAGTTTAGGGATGGGCAATTAGGGTTAGGTTTGAGTTTTAGTAATTATATTATAGAGCTGATTTGAAATTATTTAGATTTAAAAGATTTATGATAAAATAATAAAAATAAAATATATTGTTTTTTTTTTTGGTAATTTATCATGTATCTACTATTGTATGATTAAAAAGATAGATTTTCTAGTAAATATCTCACATTATAAAAAGGTAAATAATGGATTTATCGGTAAATTGTCGTACTAGTTTATATTAGTTTGTAAATAACTTAGTTATAACTAGTAAATATTTTGATTTATTTGAAAAATTAACAATCGTTAAAACAACATAAATATTGATAAATACTAAGATTTATTAACAAAAAGACTAAGATTTAGTAGCACATATTTTTATTTATTCGATAAATTGATATATATTAGTAAATATTGGGATTTATCAGTAAATATTATAATTTACTAGTAAATATTTTGATTAACTTGATAACTTGGCAACTTTTAAAACAACTTAAATATTTATAAATATTAAGATTAATTAGTCAATATTAGAGATGTCAAACGGGTCAATCCTACCTGGTCCGGTCAATTTATTTTGAGTTTAATAGTGTTTCGTACCATGCTCATATTAACTCATTTAATAAACATGTCAGGCTAAGCCCAATCCGTTTAATTTTTAAAGCATTAAGCCAAGCTTGTGGCCCATTTGTTAATGTGTCATGTCTTAATTGTACCTGGGTCATGCTCATGCAATACCAATCCCCATGCTCGTTCTTTTGATGCACTTTTTTTTTGTGTTCAATAGCAAATTTAAAATGAAAAAAAAAAAACATCACACAAAACAAAAATATTAAATCTTTGTAAAATAAAAATTATTATTAAAAAAGAAAAAAAACTGCCTTATTAAAAACCTTATCGAGCAAAATCTATTGGGATAAAATCTTGGTAAGAAAAAAAGAGTGCAGGTACTAAAAAATACATAATTAAGTGAAAAAATTAAACTCAAATGTCCATATTTCGAAGTTCATTGATCAACTTTATATCTTCTTTATATTGTTGTGTCCTCTTCTTTGCATGCTCCTGATTTTTTTTATTAAATGTAAGATATTATATATATATGTTTAATTTTATAATTCATGCTTAATTTGGCTTTTTATTGTGCTTTAAACGTACTCGTGCTGTGCTTATGCCAAGCCTTTATCGTGTTTCATACCTAAAATTAGCAACAAGAATGGCCCATTTTAGTAGACAAGATGGGTCAGGTTCATGTTATATTTGCACTGCATCATATCATGCTCACTAAATCCGATCTATTTTGACATCTTTAGTCAATATAAAGATTTACTAATAAATATTTTGATTTACTTGATAAGACAAATTTTAAAACACTAAAATTTAGTAGTAAATTTTTGTTTTACTTAACAAATTAACAATTTTTAAACGTCATATATGTTGGTAACTACTAAATTCTTTTAATAAATATAAATATTTACTAGTAATAATTATTTGTAATATAGTAATATTTACTAAATTCTATGATTTACAAGTAAATGTTTTAATTTACCTAATAAATTGATGAATACACAATTTTATGTAGTAAATGTATTATTTGAAAATAAATTATTTATTGATTATTAATTTCATATTTTAAAAATTACATACTTATTATTAATTAATAATAACACCTAATTTTATTGAAAATTCTAAAACCACCCAAAAACATTACCCAAAAACTCATCGTCGCTTGGATAAGACAAAGCTCAACGAGTTGCGGCCGTCAGAGAAACCGTTATAAGGAGGTCAGAGATTTGGTGTCAATGGCAATAAGGACGGACTGCGATTTTCTGATGATTTCCCCGCAATTCACTAATTTTAGTTGCAATTTTAACAAGAGAAACTATGACGATTGACGTTCTATGAGTTCGAACCAACCCACACCCACACCCAACAACAACCCAATTGTTGAAGAAACCATGATGGAGCCTGGATTTGAGCAAAAGGAAAGGTCACGCCATCGCTAGAGAAGAAAAGAATTTGTCATGATGAGATATGAGCAACTTGAATTTCTAGGTGATGTCAATGTCGGGTTGAGAGAAGCTATATAGACAGTGGTCGGAGGAGAGGCTCTTGATGGCAGAAGAGTTGGTGAAGAGTGAGCTTTGCTCACGACATCGACTGTGATGATGAATGGAATGGCGAGTAGTTTTTGATTCAGAGAAAAGAGACTCAGAGGTGAGGGAGGGCTTTTCTTGGGTTTTTTTATAATTGTTTTTATCCTAATTGTACTATTGTATAATAATAGTTTAAATTATGTTATTATTTTAAAAACATATATTCTATTCTGTTATTTTGTCCATTTAAAAAAAAAAATTAGCACATGCACATAAAGAAATTGAAATAAAAAAGGTCTTTATATTGCTATCGTCATGATTTAGAGTTTAAAATAAAATGACATTAAAAAAAAGGTATGATATAAGATATAAAATAGTCCGATCAAATTTATAATAAACTAGAGATGAATCTTTTTTTGTTAAAAGAAAAAAAAAAAAAAAAGAAAGAAAGATATCTACTAGCCATATAACAATTACATTCTTTTTCTTGATGATCTTATGGGTCGTTTAGTAAATGTATTACGTTTTAATTGCATTTGAATGTAATTCATTTTTGGAGTGTTGCATTTGATTGAAAAGTATTTGTTTTGTATTTGAATGAAATATGTGTTTAGATGAAAAGTATTTAAGTTGTATTTTAGAGTTGAAAAGTTGATGTGATTGATAAAAGTAAATAAAAAAGTTAGAGAGAGAAAGAATATGATGTGAATAAAAAAATTAAAAAACTAATAAATAATTATTTTTAAAAAATAAATGAATAATAATTGTTTTCGTAATATTATTAAAAAAGATTGGTTTTAAACGTAAAACTTTTACATTTTGGTGAAAATTACATTATGTTTAAACGTAGTACAAATTCATTGCGGTACCAAACTAAACATTAACTCTTGTTTAATATTTTAAACAAGGGATTTTTGGAGCTAAATTAATTTGAACACATGGTCAAGAGCACGGAAGTGTAGTTTTTATTTTTTTATTTTTTTAGAAAGGATAAGTTTGAAAGTGTACCCTTTATTTGGATGGAAGGTTTGTTTTTGGAAAATAAAAAATTTTTAGATATGAAAAATAAAAAGTTATTTGGAATTTTTTTTAAAAGTGAAAAGTTGTTTGGATAAGTGAAAACTTTTTTTATCTAGAGAGTTCTTTTCCTATTTTCCAAAAATGAAAAAATTTGGATGTTCTGATAAAGAAATCTAAGAAGGTTGTTTTTTCTTAAAATGAAAAATTTTTCATTTTCCAACTTTAAACATATCTAACAAACAGAATCGTAGTCTTTTACTCTTATCAGTTACTGCCTCGGTTCAATTAGCATGTGTTACTAAACAAAGGGAGCGAACAACGTATGAAAAGCACAAATAGAACAAATAAAAAAAAAAAACCCAAAATTTTTTAGACATTTTAATCATCGAATATTTTAACTTGCATTAGTGCAATGATTAGAATTAAAAAAATTTAAATTGAAATTGTGTGATTTTTTAAAAATTAATTAAAATAATTTTATAAATTTGAAGGGTATATAATTTGTTTTAAATCACATATTTATAATTGTTAACTTGTGATTGTACGCTTAATTTAATGATAATTTTATAACTAACTATACTAAATAATGTAAAGTTCAAATTCTTTATCTTCAAACTCAAAAAACAAAAAAAATCATTCACTTACATTTGATTTATATTAATTAATAAATAATACATAAATTGATAAAATTTAATGAAGTTAAATGGTCCAAAATAACACCATGCCCATATAATACAAATTAGTGCTTATTTTTCTATTTATTTTATCCTTTTCATCGAATAAAATGTAAAATTTTACATATTATACATACGCTCAAATTATATAGTCTTTGTCCAACAACGATTAGGTCCATGTATAACTTGTATTTTGAAATATTTAATTATTAGTTAATTTATACGTATAACTTTATATTATTTAGAGTTATTAAAAGTTATGAGTACTAACAAAAATATTACACATTAATATTTGTCATATTACATATAATTTATTTATTTGGTTTATGAGTCGAGTTTGAAATGAAATGTAAATTTTATATTCAAGTTGATTATCTTAATTATAATTTTTATTGATTTTCAAAAAAAAAAAATACAAAACTGAATATAAAAATTTGAATTTGTACTTATAAACCAAACAAGACTTTTATTTTATATTAATAGTTATTTAAAGGGAAGACTGTAGTAGGAATATTAAAATAGTATCTAAGGTAGATACTCGTTTTTAAACCATTTAGATGTAATTAAACGATTGAAATTTACTTATTATAATACACCATACCACATATAATCATAGATTAATAAATAAAAAAAAAAACTCAAGAAACAAAAATTAGAAAAAAAAAAAACTCAAATCTAACCCAAACTTCTCCATCCACCGTCGGCCGGCCCACCTCTCTAACGACCTTCCACCTCCCCCTCTTCCAACTACCAGCGAGACCCTCCATCATCGTCGGATTTGCAGGGGAGTTGGTTCGCCAGATTCTTGCAACCATTGGTTGAGGGGTGGGTTTGTCGGATTTGCAGGGTCATCGAGGGGAAGGAGTCAAGGAACTGGAGGGCTAGAGTGTTTGTTTGCGGGGTAGGGGGTGGGTGAGTTGGTTTGCTAGAGGTTTTGGGGGGTTGGTTCATCGAAGGTTTGTTGGGGGGGCAATTGATTGGCGGTGGTTGGGGGGTTGTCGGTTGAATAGGGGAGGGAGGTTTTTGAGTTTTTTTTTTTAAATTAATTTTTCAGATTTTTTAAAAATTTTTTGTTTGATAATATTACGTATTAGGATATATTATAATTATTATAAATGAGTAAATCTCAACTGTTTAATTATATCTCAATAATTTTTTAAACAAATTTATCATAAGTATTAGGGGGCGTTTGGTAAACGTATTGTATTTTGATTGTATTTGAATGAAATTTGTTTTTTGAATGTTGTATTTGATTGAAAAGTGTTTGTTTTGTATTTAAATGAAATGTGTGTTTGAACAAAAAGTATTTTAGAATTGAAAAATTAATGTGATTGGTAAAAATAGAGATAAATAATAAAGTTAAAAAGTTGATAT
The DNA here is from genome assembly GCA_035233585.1 of Antiaris toxicaria. Taxonomy (NCBI): domain Eukaryota; kingdom Viridiplantae; phylum Streptophyta; class Magnoliopsida; order Rosales; family Moraceae; genus Antiaris; species Antiaris toxicaria. The sequence continues at coordinate 11,060,609 of CP141155.1, forward strand.
GATTATTTTAAAAATATTTTGAATAATAATTATTTTCCTAACACTATTATAAAATTTATGTTTGATATAAAATTATATTATATTTGAATAAAATTAAAATGAAATATTTTTCTCAAAACATCCCTTGAAATAGTAGTTTGAGATTCCTCTAGCTACTTTTTTTGTTATTTAAAACATAATTATGCTATCTTTCCTCTTTTTGGGAAAATAAGCATTTTATATAATTAAAAAACAATTACCCAAGGAAAAAAAAAAAAACCCTTAAAAAGGGGAAAGCAAATTTCCCTGGAAAAAGGAGTTTTTTTTTTTTTTTAATTTTTTTTAAGGGAAAAGAAAGGAAGGTATGAGGCGAATCTAGTAGTTTCTAGCATGGGAGGGTTGTCTCATCCTGGGACCTTCCAGACGTCTCCGCTTGCTCATCAAAAGGACCTCTATCTCTTCTTATTCCTTCACTCTTTAACATTTTTCACAATTCTCTCTCTCTAACGCGATCGAGAAAAACCAAACAATCCCAAAGCGAAAAGCTTATTTCCCCAAATATTAACTGTAAATACACACACACACACACACACACACACACACACACATACATACGTACTCATCAACACCAGCAGAGAAGTCTCTCTGTATTCTGCCATTTTTGTTGCTTCAAAGGTATGCCACTCTCTGCCTTCTCTCTCTGATTCCACAAGTTTTTATGCCTTTCTCTTCTGGATTGGATTTTTTTTTCCCATTATGTTGAACAATTTGAATTTCAGATAGTCCTCGTTCTGAAAACAGAGTGTGAGTTTTTTTTTTTTTAGGTTTTTCGAAGAATCGTTTTCTTTTTCATTTATTTTTTTTTCCCGTTAAACATATAAACCAGATTACAAAGTGGGTTGTAGTCTTTTTTTTTTTTTCTCTAATTTTTTTTAAAGATTTGTGGAATATTTAAAGATAGAGAAAGAATTGCTTAAATTATAATAATTTTCTTCGTTCTGGGTTTCTGGATAAAATGGGTTGTTACTAGTGAACTTTAGTTCTCTGTTTTCCGCCTAATTTTTGATCTAAAAGTAATAGTTCAAAAAAAATAAAAAATCAGAAGTAGTGAAAAAAAGCGAGAATTTTTATGAATTATGATTATTTTCTTGTTTTGTTACGACGTGTTTTGCAGATCATTAATCTTTTTCCAGAGAATTTACTTTTGCCGTTTTTATTTGGTTAGGTTCTAAGAAACAGAAACAAAGATGAACCCAGATAAGTTCACACACAAGACCAATGAGGTCATTGCCACGGCTCATGAACTGGCAATGAGTGCCGGCCACGCCCAATTCACGCCGCTCCATCTTGCAGTGGCTTTGCTCAACGATTCGGGTGGCATTTTCAGTCAAGCAATTGCCAATGCCGCAGGCAGCGACGAAGCTCTGAAGTCTGTGGAGAGAGTCTTCAACCAGGCATTGAAGAAGCTCCCCTCTCAGTCCCCTCCACCGGACGAGATCCCAGCTAGCACTTCCCTCATCAAAGTGATTCGAAGAGCGCAGGCAGCACAGAAAGCCCGCGGGGACACTCATTTGGCTGTTGATCAGCTGATCCTTGGCCTTTTGGAGGATTCCCAAATCCGGGATTTGTTGAAGGAGGCTGGCATTGCCACGGCGGGGGTGAAAGCAGAGGTCGAGAAGCTCCGCGGCAAGGAAGGGAGGAAGGTGGAGAGTGCCTCTGGGGATACTACTTTCCAGGCGTTGAAAACTTATGGGAGGGACCTTGTGGAGCAGGCCGGAAAGCTCGACCCTGTGATTGGTCGAGATGAGGAGATTCGGAGAGTGGTTAGAATTCTATCAAGGAGAACTAAGAACAACCCGGTTCTCATTGGGGAACCGGGAGTGGGGAAAACCGCGGTGGTTGAAGGGTTAGCTCAGAGGATAGTGAGGGGCGATGTCCCGAGTAATCTTGCGGATGTGAGGCTCATAGCATTGGATATGGGAGCTTTGGTTGCCGGGGCCAAGTATAGAGGAGAATTCGAGGAAAGACTTAAGGCAGTTTTGAAAGAAGTGGAAGAGGCGGAAGGGAAGGTTATTCTCTTCATTGACGAGATTCACCTTGTTCTTGGTGCGGGTAGAACTGAAGGGTCTATGGATGCCGCGAATCTGTTTAAGCCGATGCTTGCAAGGGGTCAGCTTCGGTGCATTGGCGCAACTACCCTTGAAGAATATCGTAAGTATGTTGAAAAGGATGCCGCATTTGAGAGAAGGTTCCAACAAGTTTATGTGGCTGAGCCTAATATTCCGGATACAATTAGCATCCTGAGAGGTTTGAAAGAGCGATACGAAGGTCATCATGGTGTTAGGATCCAAGACCGTGCTCTTGTTGTAGCGGCGCAGCTTTCAAGCCGCTATATCACAGGTATGGTTTTTGAACCGCAACTAAACAAATGCAATATTGGTGAAGTTACTTATTATTGAGGTTGAATTTGAAGCATTTGCACTGATGTGTGTTTCTTGTTTTGATTGAATTTTAGGTCGGCATCTTCCTGACAAGGCCATTGATCTTGTTGATGAGGCGTGTGCGAATGTTCGAGTTCAACTTGATAGCCAGCCGGAAGAGATTGACAACCTTGAAAGAAAGAGAATGCAGCTTGAAATTGAGCTTCATGCACTTGAGAAGGAAAAGGACAAAGCTAGCAAAGCTCGCCTCATTGAAGTAAGTTCGGGTTTTGAAAATTCAAATGTAATATTTCTGAATAATTTGAATTTCAATGAACTAACATGAATTTCTTGACTGTTACTTTCAGGTGAGAAAAGAGCTTGATGACTTAAGAGACAAGCTTCAGCCGTTGATGATGAAGTACCGAAAAGAGAAAGAAAGGATTGATGAGATCAGACGGCTCAAGCAGAAACGTGAGGAGCTGCTATTTGCTTTGCAAGAGGCTGAAAGAAGACATAATTTGGCCAGAGCTGCTGACTTGCGGTACGGGGCGATTCAGGAAGTGGAAGCTGCGATAGCACAACTTGAAGGAAGCACGGATGACAACTTGATGCTAACTGAAACCGTTGGACCCGAACACATTGCCGAGGTTGTTAGCCGGTGGACAGGAATACCGGTCACCAGGCTTGGCCAAAACGAGAAAGAGAGGCTAATTGGTCTCGCTGAGAGGCTGCACAAGAGAGTTGTGGGGCAAGAACAAGCTGTTGAAGCTGTCGCAGAGGCGGTGCTAAGGTCAAGGGCTGGGCTGGGACGGCCTCAACAACCGACTGGATCCTTCCTTTTCTTGGGTCCAACTGGTGTCGGTAAAACTGAGCTTGCTAAGGCTCTTGCTGAGCAACTCTTTGATGATGAAAACTTGCTCGTGAGGATTGACATGTCTGAGTATATGGAGCAACACTCTGTCTCGCGCTTGATTGGCGCCCCACCAGGGTAAGTTTATCTGCCTTGATTGGCATTAAAATTCGATATATTATTTGAAGTTCCTTGTCAAACTAGACTTTTGTGGTGATCGGTAGAATAGAGACTGACTCGTTCTTCGTTTATTTGCAGCTATGTGGGACATGAGGAAGGTGGGCAACTCACAGAGGCTGTGAGGAGGCGGCCATACAGTGTTATTCTGTTTGATGAAGTGGAGAAAGCACACATTGCGGTCTTCAACACTCTCCTGCAAGTTCTCGATGATGGAAGGCTAACCGATGGCCAAGGCCGCACTGTGGACTTCAGGAACACAGTGATCATCATGACATCAAACCTTGGAGCTGAGCACCTCCTTGCTGGGTTATCCGGCAAGTGCACGATGCAAGCTGCTCGTGATAGAGTTATGCAAGAGGTATGCAATTCTTGCTTTTAAAGATATTTCACTTTGGTTCACATCTTTGTTTCTTCTTCAGTTCAGGAAGTACTAAAACAAGTATGTTGGTATTTAACAGGTAAGGAGGCACTTTAGGCCAGAGTTGCTAAATCGACTTGACGAGATCGTCGTGTTTGATCCTCTCTCCCATGAGCAACTGAGGAAGGTTGCTAGGCTACAAATGAAGGATGTTGCAAGCAGACTTGCTGAGAGGGGTATTGCTTTAGCGGTTACTGATTCAGCATTAGACTATGTCTTGGCTGAGAGTTATGACCCTGTAAGTATATATGCGCGCGCACACACACACACACACACACACACACACACACATTTATTTGGTTTTTGTGGAGAGACTTAAAATGGTTTTGTTGCATTTCAGGTGTATGGTGCGAGGCCAATCAGGAGGTGGCTTGAGAAGAAGGTGGTGACTGAGCTCTCAAGAATGCTTGTGAGGGAAGAGATTGACGAGAACTCTACCGTGTACATAGATGCAGGGCCAAATGGATCCGAGTTGGTGTACCATGTAGAGAAAAACGGTGGCCTGGTAAATGCAGGCACCGGTCAGAAGTCGGATGTTCTGATTTACCTGCCCAATAGCGGACAGAAGAGTGACGCTGCCCAGGCAGTGAAAAAGATGAAGATCGAGGAGATTGATGATGATGATGATGAAGTAATGGATGAGTAAAATGTTTGCTTTCTTTGGGGAAAAGAAATAAATAAAATGTGTAGATATGTTTTCTTCTTTTCTTTTCCCTAACGTGATTTTGGTTTGTGTGTAGTTTTTTGAGATTTTGGCTTCGAAAAGCTAAGATGTAAAAAGAAGAAGAAAGGGAAAACTTTCTCTTCTCCTGTGTGTAATGTTTATTTTTTTGGGTACAAAAACAGTTTTATCAAGTACTTATGTTCAAATTCTTCCCTTTTTTCTTTATATATATATATATATATGTAATGAAAGTCTTTGATATAGTGTGCACAACTATTTTGTTGTGGCCAAAGCAAGTCGAGCAATTCAGTTGCACATAAGTTTGCTGTTAAGTATTTGATATTTACTTTGAATATTTTGAAAAACTGTTATTTATTATCCATTGCTATTACAATAACAATGTGAATGACGTAGTAAGAGTTGTTCATCAATTATCATAACAGTGTTAAAGGAAGGACTTTCAGTCACTTTTTAAGCAAATAATGACCACTGATATATCATCCAACAGCTATCTTATCTATTCTCGAATAAAATCTTATATCAGATATAAGGCCAATCCTACAGAAAATAAGAAAGGTACTAGTTCAAAAAAAGAATGCGGACGGTGACTTAAAAAAAAAAAAAAAAAGGTGCTAGATCAAACAAGCCACAAAGCAAGAATAAGGCGTTGAAATTATAAAATCATGCAAGTTTATAGAATGTTGACAGGAAAAATCAAGTGAAAATGCTCCTGCAGTTTGTGACCAAAAAAAAAAAAAAAAAATCCATTCAGTTAAGGCTGACCTTTGTGGTCTCCTCATTATTTATGTTTAAACTTTAACTTTCAAATCTAACCAAAGGCAGTGTTGATTTGTGAATGTGTAATTACTACTAAATTTCTAAATTAACCCCATAATATGACATTTGAATAACAAATTCAATTTAAAATGCAATGTTATTTTTAAGGGTTATCGCCACGTCATCCTCTGAATAATTCATATTTGACAAATTACCTTAAACTTTTTAATTTTAAAAATTCATTATCTTAACTTGTCAAACCATTACAATGGGACCCAAATTGCTAAGTGTTGAAATTGGTAAAGGAAATATAACCCATGCGTGCTTGACACCTTTTGCACTTTACCTTTTAAACTTTCGTGCTTTGGCAAAGTACTTCTAAATTTTATCAAATTACTCCCAAATATTATCAAATTCAAAATGTACTATCAATTTAGGTCCAATTGCAACAGTTTGATAATTTTGGGGTAAATTACAAAATTAAAAGTTTAAGAGGCAATTACCAATAGAAGAACGTTTAGGGGTATAGTGCTAAGAACCTTATTTTTAATATTGAATTTGGCAATATGGTGTATAGTTGGTACCAAATTTAGCACCTAAATAAACGAATTTTAACATTGGTTACTTGCATTGATGTTTCATTTAATAATATCAACATTGGCATTTTCATATTTTGAAATTAAAAAAATTTTCTTTGATAGTCTTAAAGCTTAATATTTATGACCAAAGTAGATCAATTAATATTTATGACCAAAGACCGCCGCAATTTGTCCCAACTATACGTTGCGTGCGCAGTCACGGCTCAAAAAGCATCCAACTTGGTTTCAAACCATTAAAAGTAAATTCCTCAACTACATTTTATATTGAGTTGGACAGTAATGAAGTCAGAAATTTTCATTAGTGGGATTAACGAGTAAAACACAAATTTAATAAGATTATAAGATCAACTTTTTGATATTTAATTGGGGTTATATATACATTTATACAACAAAATGCATATTAATTAATATATATGTAAAATTTTATATATGTGTATATATGTATATTTTGTAAGAAAACATTAGTTAGGTTAAGCCCCCACTAGGCCTTACAAGGCTCCGGGGCTGGTGTTAGCCATGTTGACTGTGTTGCATGCTTTCAATTATTATAGTTGATACGTAAACTTCTATACTATGACATCTTATTTTTCATTTTTTTTTTTTGGACATAAAATTGCTTGCATATTATCAGGCCAAATCAGCCAACATGAAGGGAGCTACATTAAAACGAACTTTTTGAGTACCGTAAAAGTCCTCAGGACAAGCAAAATTACAGCTAGCTAAACTACGGGCCACACAATTAGCCTCCCTAGCTACACCAGAGCTAGACCAACCAGTAACAGTGGATAAGAGCTCAAATATATCCTTTGTCACACCACACCTTCCTCAACCAAGGAATCGCCAGAATTCACAGCTTGGGCCACTGCAGAAGCATCTCTATCAATTTCTTTATTGGTAAGAACTGTTGTCTATTTGGATAAAATTTTCAATTTTACAATGAGTAATTAGGATGGGCAATCCATATCTATTATATAATCCAATATATAATTTAACTTTTTTTATTTATTTAGATAAATGGCAAAATAACATCATTTGAATCAATCAATTTTGCTCTTTCCCAAACACCCTCCTCCCACTTTGTCTCCGCCTTTGTCTCTTTCTCTCTTTGAAAATCCAATAACCAGTGGTGATGGAGGTTGTTGTCGTCCTCAGTTTACGTGCCTAGGTGATGGAAATCTCCTTTACGAACTTCGGTGACCAAGGTGGTTGCAATCTCAATCGGATTCATGGATGTCTGCTCTTGAACTCCAGTAGTGGAGATCTCCCTCGTGAACTCCAATGATCAAGATTTCATAGTCTTTCACAAACTCTGATGGCAAGATCTCGCGGTCGCGATCTCCTTCTCAAACTTCGGTGATCTAGATTTCACGGTCTTTCACGAACTTCGATGGTGAGATCTTGTGGTTGCAATCTCCCTTGCGAACTCTGGTGATCGAGGTTTCGTGGTCCCTCACGAACTCCGATGGCGAGATCCCTTGCCTTCGACCTTTGTGATGGTAGCTAATCGGGATGGAGTGAAACTTGGAAAGGCATGAGGTTGGCGTGTCGAGCTTCGCAGGCGTTCTCTGGTAGTGCGCAGCTTCATCTTCTCTGGCGATTGGGTTTTCTTTGACGCAAGGGGAAAGAAAGAGAGGGAGAGAAGTTGAATTGGGTTTTTTTTTTTTTAAATTTTTTTTATATCTTTAACGATCAATCAGTGATTGATTAAGAGTCAATCAGTGATTGATTAAGAATTGATCAGTGATTGACTAAGATTTAGGGAGATTTTGAGAAACTTGGACACTTTTTTGATACCTTTTCCTATCACACAACCACTTTTATAATTTATATATCTACAAATCTAAACTAAATTCAAAATTTAAAACTCTATAATTTTGTTTATAAAGTTCAAATGAAATATTTTTTTTAAATAAATTATATTAAATTTTAAAAAGAATGAAACAAAATCTATATTGATTATTTTTTTCCTAATTCATTTTTCAGATTTTATACTTTTTCGCTCTAAATAGTTTTTTCTCTTGAACATATTTTTCAAAACTCATTTTTTTCTAATTTTCAAAATAAATTTCCAAAATTTCACGCAAATAAACCCTTAATCAATAATTGATTATTTACAAAATTGATTGATATCTTTTTTAAAAGCCCTTTTAATTAATTTTTAAAAACTTGGTCTATTTTTTTAATTTTCTTTTAAAAACGACTATTTAACCATAAATTCCTTTTATAATTTGGAGTTGATCTGTATGATGTGTTGCAGAATGCAAATGTGGACTCTAATAAATCAGACGACTAAGAAGTCAATCGAATGATTGAAAAATGATTCTTATCGATTATGAAAATTTGAGTTCCTGCTATAAAAATTCCTTTTATACAAGATTTACATTAATAATATGGTATAGAAAAAATGATTTAAAATAGAATTCCGTCGATAAAACATTATTCTGCTGTCTATTTTTTTAATGTAATTTTCCTTTTATAAAATAAAAAATATTGTTCTTTGGAAAATTTTCATATATTTTTATAATTTTTCCTCCCTTTCAATTTTTTTATTTTTACAATAGTTCCCTTTTTTTGGTTAGATTTTTTTTTGAACATGATTTTTTTTTTCTTTAAAAAAATGATGGAAAAACACTTCTAGCATGAGTTTTCCAAATTCAAGTGCTCCTTTTTTTTAGTCATTGTGAACGTTTTCTTGTTATGACTATTCTTTTGTGTGCCTTTTCTTCATAATTTTTTTTTGGAGGAACTTTCTACATCATTTTCGGTTTATAGTTTTTTAATCAACTTTGGCTACTTACTATTATTATTTTTAGGAAGATCATACTAGAATATTCAATGGATACTATTTAAATATATGTTTTATAATCTACTCCTCTCTTTCCCCTTTGTTTCCCGTTGTTTCCCTTTCTCCTCTCTCTCTACCCCCTTCCCTTCTGTGTTTCTCTTACTGGTGATGGAGGACGGTGGCAATTGATCGCCATTTTTGATCGTAGGCTTTGGGTCCTCCAATTTTGTCGTCTAGCAATGGCGAGAGTTCACAGGTGAATTCGCGGCGAGGTTGTAATGTTTGTTGCGAATCTTGATCGCAAAGTTCCTTTAGCAATGAGACTGTTAGGATCGCCATGATTGTTGATGGTGTTTCCTTTTTGGTAATCGTTTCCCATTGCGGCCTTCTTTGTCTCTTGGATTATTGTTGTTGTTGTTGTTGTTGTTTTTCCATTTTTTTTAAATTCTTTTAACAAGTTGGTTGTGGTCGTTGGTCGAGCAATGTCATTATTAATTCCCTTCACAATGGTGCAAACATTCTCAGATGATGGTGGCTGGGCGACTAGCGGCGATTGGGTTAGGGTTTGTGAGTGGTTGGTAGGGGTGTTCGTCGGGTGGGTTGGGTGGATTTTTGACATTTTTTAACCCACCCAATGAAGATTGGGTGGGTTGAAAATTTTTTTCACCCACCCAATTAACCCAATATATAAAATTGACCCACCCAATTAAAATTTGGGTGGGTTTGGCGGGTTTTTCGGGTTCGTCGGGTTCGGCAATTTATAAAAATAAAATAATAAAGCATGACTTAAAAATTTAATCACAAATCAAAATACAAGCTTAAATATTCAAATAAAGAAGTCATATAAAGACAATAAGAACTAATTAAAACATGCTTTTAATGAATTCTAAGAAATATCAATCACAAACAATCAAATCTATTTCACAAGAATAATCTCTAACTCCAATGTGTGTAGTAACAAGAACTAAAATTAGGCAAATTGAAATGAACTTGAAATCTTGTTCTTAAATCCTAACAGAAGGGAGGATCAGGGGAGGTTAATGGCAAGTGGCGGCTAGGGTTGGGCAAGGACAAGGCACGAGACAAATACGGGCTTGGGGAGACAAAAATGAATACGTCAAGGGGTGACGGCCAATGGTCGAAGAAAGGAAAGATTGGAGGAGGCTGGTGGGACATCGGGTTTGGTAAGGGCAAGTCACGAACTTTGGCTTCGGGGGAGGTATAAATGGGAAATGATAGTCGGATCAACAAAATTTGCTTAGGTTAATCATTATATTTTTTCTAAATATAAAAAAAAAAAAAACACACACACACATTCATTGGATGGGTTGGGTTTTGATCGGGTTTTAGAATTCCAACCCGAACCCACCCAATTTGACATTGGGTTGGGTGGGTCAACCCGAATTCTTTTTGGGTCTGACGTGGACCCAACCCGTCGGGTTTTTCTTGGGTGGGTTGGGTGGGTTATTTGGGTTTTCGGATTTTTTGTTCACCACTAGTGGTTGGGGTAGATTAAGCTGGGTTTGTGATTGTTGGGGGCAAACTTGTTGTGTTAGGAATATTTTAGGGTTGATTTGAGATTTTTTATTGGTTTATGTAAAAATGTAAATAAATAATTTTATTATATAAAATAAACTTAAATATCATATAAATTAAAAATTAAAAATAAAAAGTAAATATTATAATTACGAGTAAGAATCCTGATTTATTATATTTACATTGTATTTGTAAAATTTAATTAAAATGAAAAATCTCTTTTTAATTTTAAACGACAATATAACTTTTTATTAAAAAATATATATAATTATGATAAAAATATAAAAATAAAATTTTTATTAAAATAAAATCCACAATAAAAAACAATTATTTAAAACTAATAACAAAATATTATGCATTATTTTGCACTTTATTAATAAAAAAGAGGCATTATTAGGTATTTTTAATAAAAATTTTTCCTTTTTATCTAAGTTAAAACAATTGAAGGGTTAAATTAAAAAAAAAAAAAGAATGTTATGATTTAGTTAAATAAGATATAAAATTTTGATTTATTAAGGGTATTTTAGTTATTTTAAACTTAAATTTAATAGAGTTAACAAAAAGAGTAGGTATTATTAGTTTTGGTAAATAAAATGTCTCTATAATTTTTAAAAAAATACAAAGGATATCAATGTAATTCACCCATATTTTACAAAAAAATGTGTCATGTGTAGGCCCTAATTTGATTATATTAATGTGACAAAAATAAAAAGTCACGATGAGAAATTGTTCTCGCCAAATTATTTCCAAATGCTGGCGAGTTTGCATGTCCATCTTAAAATGGGCTAAAAAAGCGTTGGAAGGGGTGTCTAGGGTCAAAAATAAAATTTTCAAAACAAATTTTTTTATCTCAATATCATTTTTTACTAGTCACATCTTTAAAATATTATAATAAATTTCAAAGTTTAAAAATATATAATTTTATGTATATAAGTCTAAATGAGATTTTTTTTAAATTGTATAGAATTTCGAACTGAATGAAATAATATCCATATTGATTTTTCTTCTACAAATTTTTTTAAAATTTTATGTTTTTTCACTCTAAAACAATTTTTTTTCTTCAAACATATTTTTTAAATAATTTTTTTTGAACACAAGAAAATGTCTCAAAAAACACAACCAAATGGCCTTGAATATTAGGGGTGTTTAGAGGCAATTTGGAGATATATTTTAGACATTTTTTTTGTATTTTTTCCAATTCATAATTATTTTTTATTATTTATATATTTAAAACTTTACATTAAATTCAAATTTCAAAAGTCCATAGCTTTGCATATATAAGTCCAAATGAGATTTTTTTTTTAAATTGTATAGAATTTTGAGAGAAATAAAATAAGTTCTAATATTGATAATTTTTTTCCGAATAAAATTTTTAAGATTTTATACTTTTTCACTCAAAACAGTTTTTTTTCTTGTGAACATAGTTTTCAAAACTCAAATTTCTCTAATATTCAAAGTACATATCCAAACACCCTTTGCGAACACAGTTTCTAAAACTCACTTTTCTCTAATTTTCAAAAAACTTATCCAAACCCTACCCCCAGCGCCCCCCCCCCCCACCCCCAAAAAAAAAAAAAATTGTGCTATTCTCTTAAAAAAAAAAAACTTTATCGTATTAAAAGTGACTTTAAAACATCATGTCATAATCTGTTTCATTTCCAAAACACATTCAAATGCCATCTTATTTTCAAAATAAAACGACTTTCTCATTTCAAACTATAATTTTTTTTTTTTTTGGAAATGAATATGCAATCCAAATAAGTTAAGGGTCTATTTGGAGGGAGTGTTTGAAGACATTTTTAATACTTTTTCTACCGTATCACTATTTTTTACTATTACATGTCTAAAACTTTATAATTAAAGTAAAATTTTAAAAGTCACAACTTTACATATATACGTCCAAATAAGATTTTTTTTCTAAATTGTATAAAAGTTCAAAAGTAACAAAATAAAATATACATTAACAGTTTTTTTAATAAATTTTTATATTTTTTTACTCTAAACAGTTTTTTTTTTCTAAACATATTTTTCAAAACTTATTTTTCTCTTACTTCCAAAATATGTCTTGAAAACTTCCTAAATGTGCCCTCGGTTATTTGCAAAGTACTCCGCATTTACAATCGTCAAAAATATGTTACTTTTCTTTTTCAAGCACGAAAGAAAAAATTTTCAACATTTTTTCCTCCTTTCACACGGTCGTCCTAATCTTAAATTTTCAAATTTGCCTAATATATATCCGTTCTTTTCTGCTAACATTCTCTCTAAAATCCGGGATTCTAAAGAAAAGTTTATTCCAACAAAAATATTTTTCAAATGCTTGCTTGACTTCATTATTAGTCTCCTTTTTTTTTTTTTTTTTCTTAATAGAATCATTCCACGGGTTTATTTTATCAATGACTATTCAATTTCAACCGTTTTGATGGACAATTATAGATTAAAGTCTTTTGTCCAGTTACACACATAGATTTTATATTGAATTTTAGAAATTGTCATTTTCATTCGAATGGTTATTCTGTCAAACCAGACTTGCCTTTTAGATGGTTTTCTTTTCTTTTTTCATTTTTTTTTTCAATATACTAAAAGCTCTATTTTGCCATATTGGCAGAATCTTTGATATGAGAAATTTAGATCAATTCTTATGTTTTAAATAAATGTAATGATTTCAATCCATATAATGAAGCATCTGAATGGATGAGACTAATATGGTTTTTGGTCTTTTAAATATTTAACAAACATATTAAGTAAAACTGTTAGAACTGGTTACAAGCTAAAAACGTCTGTGTTTGGTCGCTGGGAGTTCGAAGTATAGAGGAGATCGTGCTTGATGGCCGAAACTTTGGAACGCTCATGTCCCCAGCAAAGTTAAAGTTCACATTTGGATGGCTTTCCACAACGTCATCCCTGCCAATCAACATCTTGCTAGTAAAGGTATGAATTTAAAGCACTGGTCATGCTCTATGGTATTGCAGCCAGACGAGGGAAGTTTGGAATAGTAGTGCTCCTTGGGAGACTTTGAAGTCTTTTCCTAGGGTTCTTTCAATTTGCTGTCTTTAATTAGCAGATCATGAGAAAAGTGATGTCCTAGGAATTTTTCTATGCTCTCCTATTTCATTTGAAAAGCTAGAAATTCTCTGCCCTTTTGGGGGACGTTTTGTGGAGTACTATTAGATGTGTTGGGCAAATGTTGGGGAATTTCTTGCTGTGTAATTGGCTTGATGGCAGTAGGGTAAAGAAATCTCATCCAGTTGTGAAGAAATGGTGAATCCCTCCTGCAGAGACTGTCAAGATTAGCATGGACACCTCAGTTAGAAAGAATGTTCATTATACAGGTCTTAGCATGATAATTAGAGATGATGAGATGAGCCGGGTCCTAGCAGCCTCTGTCAAATGTGTATCAGGTGATTTTACTCCTCACATAGCGGAATGCTTAGCAGTTCAGTAAGGCATTTTTTTGGCTTCAGAACTTGGATATAAAAGAGTTAATTGTCGAGTTCGACGCTATTAATGTGGTCCAAGCTATCAATTCTCCTGCCCAACATGCTTTGGAGGCCTCCATTGTGAATGATATCAGAGATATAACAATAGCAAGGTTTGATATGCTTCTCGTCAAGAGAATGCCGTAGCCCACTGGTTGGCAAATTATACTATTTCTCAGGTTATTAGCCTTGTATGGTTTGACTCGGCGCCAAAGTTCATAGGCACTTTTGTTTGAGCTAATTTGTTGCCTTGATTAATAAAAGTCATCCCATTTAAAAAAAAAAAAAAACTAAGCAAAAAAGATGTGTAACTGTAAGTAGTTTGATAAAAATTAGTATTATTCCTAAGATAAAATATTTGACCTTCTTTTTCCTCAATGAGAAAAACGACGCTAACTGTTGTTTGAGGTCATATTTTGATGGAGCCGGTACATCCAGAATGCCAACAAAGACCACAAGTCGGCTATAATCAGATGACTTCATCAAGGCACATCGACTAGTTCAACATAAGACAGCTCAATTATTCAGTGAAACGGGTATCATATCATCATATTTACGTGATATATCTATTTAATTTAACATTTAAACAATTTGTATATATTAGCCTTCTATAATTACATTTTTTTTAGTGTGTATCATATTAGTTGTTAATTCAAAATCGTAAAAATATTTTACTTATATCCCTTATATCAATTAATTAATATGAAATACCAATTTTAATTCAGTAAAATTTTGTATACACTTGAATTTATTAATTTAATATTACATTATTACTTTTAGTTCTACTAAAATTTTATAATTGAATTTATTTGGGAGGAAATAAGGCTCTCTCCTCTTTCTTCTTCTTCATTGAACGAAAAGTTATACTTCGGGTTTTGGAAAGCATATATTTGAGCAAAGGTAATATATATCTTAGTGATACATATATTTGTTATTTGAAAAAATATATATACCAATACAATTAAGAAAGAATGTGAAAATTTAAATTTATGTTTGAATATGTACTTCATATGTAAGTTATTCAATTTTTCCTTTTTCACTTAAGCTTTTCGTTTATATCTCTCTATATTATACAGTTCTAAATTAATTTAAAATTTCCCTCAAATCAAATAAATTTAAATTTAAGAAAAAAAATTTTAACATTAAAAGAAATAGTATTTAAATTTAATTAATTAATAGAACTTTTTTAAAATAATTTAATATTAGAGTATACAATATTTATAGAGATTATAAATCAACAATTAATGCTATGTACACTAAGAAAAAGAAACATAATTGAAAAAAAAAATTAACATAAATAAATCATTCAAATGTCATATTTTAATTGGACGGGTTTACTGTATAAGTCTGGTGATGCCGCCCTCATAACAAGTAAAGTTTGGTGGAAATGAATTTACATGAAAAGTTATCATATCCAGGATGATGAAAGGATTTTCAAGATTTAAATGGATATGTCTTATCAAAAATCAGGAAACGAAGATGCAACTAACCTCCTCTATAAAATGGAAAGATACTATTAAACCCGAGAAGGATATACAAACACATATGATCATCTCTCTAATGTCATCAGACAAATTCACGTCACTGCTTATGCCTATTTCACGCCCAATTCTCAGTCATGTGGAAAACCCTAGCTCGTTGTTCATGCTCTCAACTATTCTTGTCACTCTAAATTCTTGTTTGTTCATTTACTTTCTGCAATTTCGTTTACCATTTATAAATATGTCTGGATATGATCGGATTTCATAATTTCATTCTTTGACACTGAGATCGGGCCAATGACCCTTAATACAAACGGACAGTAACACATGTAATGTCGGACACTTAAGCATAGGGAGAAAGAAGATATTATGTAAAGTTACTTTTTGGACATTTGTATAATTAATAACTTATGAGTTATGTTAAAGAGTAATTATTTAAAAAAAAAAAATGTCAGGTCCATACATGATTGTGGGTGAGAGTTGAACCGGGTTTATACGTCGTAAGCATACCTTCCAGGGTTCCACACTTCTTAAGCGTGGACACAATACAGTTTTACTCTTCAATAATTGAAGCCCTCTTCCTTATTGTGATAGGCATCTTTTTGTACAATGTTATACGTCTATCGTTCACATAGTCACATATCAAGAATTGGATTTCAACTTTTTGTTAACAAGTTGACAGTTGTTCGTTAAATATTATTGCTGAACATTAATGGTGCCCCAAGTGACTGTATTGGATTCGATTTCAAAAATATAAAACGGGTATATATAATTCGAAAGTATAAGAGATCATGCATATAATACATATAAGTTTCTATTATTAAGTGCAAATTCTAACTGACTGGAAATTACATATTTTAGAAATTAATTTGAAGACATAAAAAAACAAAATATAAATTTTAAAACTATAAGCGACATTTGGATAACACATTATATTTGTATTATATTTGAATGTAATATGTATTTGAATGAAAAGTATTTGTATTGCATTTAAATATAATGTTTGTTCAGATAAAAAGTATTTAAGTTGTATTTGAATATTAAATATGTAATATAATTAGTAAAAGTAGAGAAAAAAAAGAGAAAGATAAAGATAAAGATAAAGATAAAGAAAATATGTGATGTGATTGGTAAAAATAATATATAAAGTAGAATGATGAACAATAATTATAATAGATTTAAATTGTGATATAATTAGTTTTTAAACGTAATATTTTTAAGTTTGTATGAAAATTACATTATATTTTAATATAATGTAAATGGAATACAATTTTCAAACATCTCCTAAGAATATCATTCTTCTTCAGTGTAAATAATAATAATAATAATAATAATACTGGCACTAGCAGTGGCAATGGCAGTTGTAGTAGTATGTACCACTGAAGCTTTTTCAAATTACTAGAGAAATAAAATCAAAATTTTAATAGATGATTAAGAATGGTTTGTATAGGTGACTCCACATGGATAATCGTCTAGGATAATAGTCCCTTTGGATAAAGAATTTGTATCAGAAAGTGTTTGGTTTGTATTCAATATCTACACTTTCAACATGTATAATATTCCCTTTATCTACTCTCGCAGTTTTTTTTATTCATTGAGGATCGGCATTAGTGCGTTGTTTAATATATAAATATATAGAACAGGCTGTTATCCGCCGCCATGTGTAAAATGTGCGTCACAGGGTACCTAGGTTTGTTAGACATTATTGAAAAAATTGGTTGAAGAATGACGGACAGCAGACGGAAAAGTCAATGAGAGGGTTCACATGGTAAGGCTAATTGGGAGTAAAGCTAAGGTCATCAGTGATGTCTCTTTTGGCATTTGAGTTGGTAGCTGATTTTGATTGCCAACCTTAGCTCATTTGCGACCCATAATTTTTCTCACTCCAACCAACCAAAAAAAAGAAAAAGAAAAAACACCTTTCTTGAGTTGTCTCTCTCCTCTCCTTTCTCTCTCTAGCACTCTCCTCCCCCATGCATGACCTCCAAACTGCAAAGCAACAATATCGCCGTCGTCGTCGGTGACGAGGTTCTTTCCTCTAATTTCTAAAAACAACACAAGGGGATAGAAATATTTGGAAAAGAATTTCAGATCTGAGGTACATGTGAAAATGTTTGGATTTGAGGTTAAAGGTTAAAAGCCTTTTTAAGGCTTCATCCTTTTCTTTTTCACTGTTTTTTTTTTTCCCCCTCCATTTTTCTGCCTCTCACCATCCCAAGCTGAGACAAAGACCCGTTCGTCAAAAACTTTACAATTCCATCTCCACCGTACAACGCGAGTACATCTAATCATCATCCGGCGAACGACATGAATATCACCTCCATCATAGCCTTTCATGTTCAACAAATTCCCAGATTAAGATTGCTCACCACTTTTTTTTTTTAAGAAATTCTGTTTGGGTTTGGATGATGCTTTTGTTACCATCTGTTCAAATCTGAAAATTATTCAGTGTAGATTTGAGACGGAGGGTAAACCAATTATAGCATGGTTTGGAAGGCTAAAGAGCGATAAAGTTCATGACTTTCTCTTTCTTCCATAAACACTTAAAACCCCATCTCCATCTGAGAAGTCAAGGAAAAAAAAAAAACTATTTCATTTAACAATAAATAAATATGAAACTTCACACGAAACATATGCCTTTATTTTGCGTAGGAGAGAAGGCGATGACTTCTGCAGAAGAAGATGCTGACAATTCAGAGAAAAATGAGGAGAGATGCAACTGAAGGGGAGAGAGAATAAGGAGCAGAAAGAGAAAGAGAGGAGATGTGGTGGCTTGTAAAACCTTTAATTTTTATTGTTTCTCTTGTTTTCTAACTGATGGGAAGTGGGAACCCAAAAATAAAAACAAAAATAAAAAGCAGTGTTGGCTGTCTACATCGACCGCCATGTCCTGATGGAAAAAATGGCTGAAGAATGTCGGACAGCAACCGGAGAAGTACGATGGTTCAGCTACAACCCTATTGCTTAAACATGTTAGACTTTACAACCTTGATTTCTGCTTTCAACTGTTCATCGTCCATATACAATCCAACAGCCAAATAAATTATAATAATTTATAAAATTTGAAAATATCTATCAAAATTAAAAGTTTTGGAGAACAAATGGCGAAAAGCCTAAGTTAACTTCGGCACGGCAACCATGCTAAAAACCCGTCAAGTTGATTCGTTGTACATGGTTCCTTGATTTTGTTTTGTTTAAAGTAAATACCTAGGCACGGTTATTAGTATAATTACTTTTAACTGCCGCTTGTCACTATTGCTAAAAAATTATTTGCGTACAATTACTACCAATATAGTATTACGCTTCATCTAAATACAATTATTTTTTTTCCTTTTTTAGTTTTTTTTTTTTCTTTTTTAACCTTGAAAGTGTAGAGATTTGAATTACACATACATAATACAATAAGATTGAACATGAAACTATCATTCATTTATATCTAGAATTCACAATAATTCTATTTTAAACAATTTTCTGTATGTATTATTAACTATTTTCTAGTTAATTTAGGAATAAGGGTTTGTTTATTCATAAATTGAGTCAAAATATAATAAAATTTCTAAGTTTAAATTAGTTGATTTAATTATCATTTTTATTAACTTAAAAAAAATGAAATTGAATTAAAAAATGTTGATTCACACTCGAAAATCAAAGGGATTAAATCCTCACTTTCTTTCAAAACATTATCAACAGTAATTTAAACAAGTGACGAACTTGTTGACGCGTAGGTGAAATTATTATCGTGCAATTATACAAAATTCAACGGTGAATTAAATGAGATCATTAAACAAAATTAGACCCCAATTGTTACAAAATCTTAAGGAAGACAGGTTGAGAAAACTAGTCCCTTCAGCTCAGATCCGGTGTATCTGACCGTCAACCATATCGTGCCTTTACTACCATTCAACCAACCTTCCACGCCTCTACTCTCGTAGATTTACACATGCTTACCAAACTAATATTACTTTTTTTTTGTCCCCACCTTATTCTCATTTATTGTTTATTATTTATTATCATTAAGTCCAAAAAATAAATTAAAAAAACTCTCAAGATTCTCTACCTATATTCTATAAAAGCTTCCAAAAAAACTCTCACTCGCAAGTCACGACCAAACTAAACTTTCCGTCCCAAAAAAAAAAAAAAAAACACATTTTGCCATGGCTTCTATCTCCATCATCCTCCTCTCAGGACTCTTGGCGGTTGTGGTGTACCGTCTGGTCGCCAAGCTGCTGAGCAAGCGATCGCTGCCGCTGCCGCCTGGGCCGAGGCCGTGGCCCATAATAGGGAACCTGCCGCACCTGGGCCCGGTGCCGCACCACGCCATAGCGGACCTGGCCCGGAAGCACGGCCCGCTTATGCACCTCCGGCTAGGCCAGGTGGACGTGGTGGTGGCGGCGTCGGCGTCGGTGGCGGCTCAGTTCCTGAAGGCCCACGACGCCAACTTCTCTAGCCGGCCGCCCAACTCCGGCGCCAAGCACATCGCGTACAACTACCAGGACTTGGTTTTCGCGCCGTACGGTCCGAGGTGGCGGATGCTGAGGAAGATTACGTCCGTACACCTCTTCTCCGGCAAGGCTCTGGAGGATTTCAGACATGTCCGACAGGTTTGTTTCGTTTCGTTTTCGTTTTTGTTTTTGTTCTTGTTTTTGTTATTAACGAGCCAAAAGCCCTCGTGTATTATCATGGAGAGTTGAAGGGATGTCTTGGAGATTTTCTTTTTAGCTTTGGAAAAAAGTTGTTTAAAAAAGATATATTTGAGGAAAAGGGATGTCTTGGAGATTTTCTTTTTAGCTTTGGAAAAAAGTTGTTTAAAAAAGATATATTTGAGGAAAAAATTTTGTTTGAATTGAAAAAATTTAAAATTTAAAATATTAATATATATTGTTTTAATTTTTTTGAAATTTTATATAATTTAAAATAAAAATCATTTTATTTGTATTTATTTACGTAAAGTTATAAATTTTTAAAATTTATAATTTATTTGAAAGTGATAAAATATTATAAAAAAATTAATTTTAAAAATATTAAAACTTTATCTTAAACGACGTTGAATCATGCAAAAGGTAGAAATTTTTTTTAAAATATAAGATGAGAAAATAATCGAAGGAAAATCTATATTCGTTCAAAAAATATTAAGTGAATAAAAAATAAAAATGTAAAAATAAATTAAAGGAGAAAATCAGAGAAAAAAATTATAAAATAACCAAAAACAAAGAAGAGAATCATCATTATTATTTTAGTATTTTATAAATATTTGTGGGTGGGTGAAGAAAATGTGGGAAAGGGTAACATGGGGCATGGCTTTCCCAGTCGGCCTGTTATCTTTTTTTTTTTTTTTTTAAATTAAATTTTTGAGTAAAAGTGTAATTGTATAAAAGTTAGGGGTAATTCCGTCAAATTACCTCCTAAAGACAGGAGAGAGAAATTACTATATAATATACAGAGATGTACAGTGATTTTTACTTTTCTCTTTTTTGTATTTTTTGTTTTTTCCTTTTAATTTTAAGTAAAAGTGTAATGTAAAAATTAAGAGATAATTCCGTCAAGTCACCTCTTAAAAATAAGAGAGGAAAATCAATATATAATATACAGTGATTTGTCAAGTATATATAATAATTTCTCTTCAAAAACGGAAAGAAAATAAAAATAAAAATAAAAATAAAAATAAAAATATAACAGATAGAGAAACACACCCTTCTTGTTGTTGCAGATATAATATTAACTTAAAAAAAAAAAGGGGTGAGTTCGAATCCCGACTACTCAAGCGAATAATTGAATTAATGAGTATTTAGTTTAGTGGCATTACTTCTTTTGAACTTTGACGATCTCCTTGAGATCTTATAATAAGAAAAAAGATTCTTTTTTCTTTTAATAATATGAGGACTATATGATTTTTACGCTTTAAAAAGAAATGATATTACTAAAATTCCTAATTTTAGATTTTTTTATCTAAACTTTTTTTCCTTTTTACTCGAGCTAGTCCAGTTTGTCATAAGAAAATGATCCTTAACCAGTTTGAGACAATTTTTACTCTCCTTTTAAACTAGTATGAGAAAAGAGTGAAAACTTAATTTTGTTTTTTTTTTTTTTTTTTCTTTTTGGGCTATGGAGCTTTTAAAATAACTTAATATATCATTTTTAAATTTTATACTAAGAAGTGGATATGTTATCGTGGAGTATACTTTTTGTGCTAATCAGGTATATATTTTAAACCTAATAAATAGCGTTTTTTTTTAATATAATACTTTTTCTGTTTTTCCATCGATTTTTAATGGTTTAAACATTTTCCGAATATTCAGTAAAAAAACGTTTTTCTTTTTTTTTTGAGAAAATTTGAATATTTGAGGATAAATTGAAAATTGCGGTTAGGACAAATAGGCATTTGAATATTTGGTATTTTGAAAGTTCAAAGGATAGGTTTTTCCTGTGCGCGTGAGAAAACAATATATTTCTTCAAAGTAATTCAAAAACAATATATTTCTTCAAAATAATTCAATTTTTTTTTATTTTTTTTAGAATGAAACATAATGTTTTTGAATTAATTTGAAGAAATATATCGCATCACTAGCATGTATCCTTTAGACAAAATATTTTCACATTATAAGTGGACATATATGGAATCCGAGGTAGTCTACTCTATTTTATTTAATACATCAATTATTACTCTGTTTATTATAATATAAATATAGCATATTTTATATGTATGCATATATATATATATAAACACAATATATGGACCCTATTACAGTCATAACTGATTGAAAATCATACATTTCAAAGATGCCACGTTGGGATATCTCATAGTCAAGGGGGGGGAAAAAAAAAAAAGCAAAAAATAGATCATCAAAGTCTCTTCGAGGTCAAAGAAGGTGAATTTTGACTTTGCAATCTTGCATCCATTAAATAATTAGAGATTAATAAGATAAAAAATAAAAAAACTGCTCAGAACAACTTAATGGTTGAACTAATATTACTGAGAGAAAAAAAAAATGATCGGTGATTTGTGAACATGCAGGAGGAAGTAGCCGTGCTAATAAGAGCCCTAGCAAATGCAGGCTCAACCGCGGTTAATTTGGGTCAATTGCTCAACGTGTGCACTGTGAATGCCCTAGGACGCGTCATGTTAGGGTACAGGGTCTTTGGCGACGGTAGTGGCAAAAGTGATCCGAGGGCGGATGAATTTAAGTCGATGGTGGTTGAGGTGATGGTGCTAGCCGGGGTATTCAACATTGGCGATTTTGTGCCCGCGCTAGAGTGGCTTGACTTGCAAGGCGTAGCGGCGAGAATGAAGAGGCTCCACAAGAGGTTTGATGCATTTTTGACGTCGATTCTTGATGAACACAAAGCTAATGTTGGCAAGGGGCAGCACAATGACCTGCTTAGTACGTTGATTTCACTCAAGGAAGATGCCGATGGTGAGGGTGGCAAGCTAACTGACACTGAAATCAAAGCATTGCTTTTGGTACATTCTCTGTCTTATCTATTAAAAAAAAAAAATAGTATTAGTAGTAGGATGTCAATTCAAATATGATAGATCATATTAAAAATTATATTAAATTAAAAAAATGATAATTTTAAAGAAACTTAATAAAAATATGCCAATCCAAATTTAAATCATAGGAGTAAGTTGTTTCATTTTTACATAAATGATAATTTTGAATTTTACTTGATTTCTTTTCTACATTTCAAAATATTTTACGTTTGATACGTCTCTATTTTGTTAATTCAAAGCTTGTATTGTGATGTTGGTGAATTGATCGTTTAATTGTAATGAGCTTATTAATTGATTGAAAGATTTTATACATGACAAATAAAGGTGTAGTCCATATGTGGGGTTTGATCCGGTAGTACTATATTTTAAGCTATAGGACTTTCATAAATTTTGGCATCTATCTTTCCATTCTCTCTCTATAAATTTTATGGCGTAGAGTATGATGTCCATGCTCCATCGCTATCTTCATTATTAGTTTGGAAATGGGTCTCAATACATAGTAATTGACCTTGTAATTCGTACGGTAAGCCACTACTTGTCCTTTACTTAAAAAAAAAAAAAAAAAAATCCCTCTTCGTCCAATTGTTAAAATTTAATCCTAAACTTTCCTTTATGGCATGTGATGATGGCAGAATATGTTCACAGCTGGTACTGACACGTCATCTAGCACTGTGGAATGGGCCCTTGCAGAACTCGTCCGCCACCCTAAAATCCTGGCCCAAGTCCAAGAAGAACTCGATCGCGTCGTGGGCCGAGATAGGTTTGTGACCGAATTGGACCTGGCCCAATTGACCTACCTCCAAGCCGTGGTGAAGGAGACCTTCCGGCTCCACCCCTCGACCCCACTGTCTCTGCCGCGAATAGCGGCCGAGAGTTGCGAAATCGGCGGCTACCATATTCCTAAGGGGACCACTCTTCTTGTCAATGTGTGGGCCATAGCACGTGATCCTGCCGAATGGGCCGATCCGCTAGAGTTCCGGCCCGAAAGATTCTTACCGGGTGGCGAGAAAGCACACGTAGATATTAGGGGGAATGACTTTGAAGTGATACCATTTGGGGCGGGCCGTAGGATTTGTGCTGGCCTGAGCTTGGGCCTGCGCATGGTCACGCTTCTCACTGCAAGCCTGGTCCATGCTTTCAATTTGGGCCTTCCTAATGGGCTTGAACCGGGGAAACTAAACATGAACGAAGCATATGGGCTGACTTTACAACGGGCTGCACCGTTGATGGTTCACCCTCGGCCCAGGCTAGCCCAACAGTTATATCAAGCATAATTTGAAACATGAGTAATGAGTGGTTACCATTACTTCGTAAGGTGTCATGTACGGTTCTATGGCTCCCTGTGGTCATTTTGGAACGTGCGTGTGTGTGTGATTTTTTTTTTTTTTTTTTTTTGATTGAGGTCATTTAGGAACGTGTTTGAGTTTAAAAGATGGTGATGTGTTTTCTTTTTTTTTTTTTTTTTTTTTTAAATTATTGCTATTATTATATTATTATAAATACTAATTAAATAGCACACGCTTTACACGTACGGATAGACAAACAAATGTGTGTGCAAAAATAAATAAATAAATTTGACACGTGGCTTGTTGCATAAAAACTTAAGATGTTGTTCTTATGAGGATTACCTTTGATTTTAGTTAAGTATTAAAATTGATTAGTTATAGAATTAATTGAAAGATCAATTAAAAAAAAGATGTAAAATGCAAATTAAAAACAGAAAAAACAAACTATAGAATATTAACAAAAATAAAATAACAAAAACAATGCTCTAGAAATTCAATTTCATATAATTAATTTCATTCGAATCAAATATAGCCTCTAATTATTAATATTAATTAATGGAATTGTTAGTCAAATCTATGTAATTGCTCAAAATCCTCTTTCGATAAACTAATATATTTATTTACACTAATTAAAACCCTTATATCCCTATGAAGCATTATTTAACATAAATTAGTTAAGTTTAGACATTCAAAATGACATACATACTCTATAGATATATTTGTAATCCATATAACATATAAAATCCTAAAACCTAATCTCAATTTCCCTTTTTCAATTAAATCCAACAATATCACCTATTGGCCAAATCACTAGGAGTGCTAGCAATAGAATCAATAATAACCAACAATCGTCAATCAATCCAAAAGAGCAAATACAAATTCAAATTACACAAATTAGATCTATTGGAACACTAGAACAAAAGGTAAAGCATAAATGAAATTAAAACAAATATTAAACAAATCGAGGATTTAAACACCATCAAATTACAAAAATAAAAAAGATAAAAGAAAAAAGGAAAAACTGTCATGAATGTTGCAATAATTTTTTAAGCATTTTTCTCAAAATTTCATCTTCTCCACTTGTTCTTGAACTTGAAGTTACAATCTCCCTTAAAATTTTATTGGATTAAAAATCTAAAACTAAAAATAAAAACTAAATCCTAAAACTAAAAATAATAACTGAATCCTAAAGCTAAAAATCCTATTTTTCTATTTTCTTTTTTTTTTCTCTTTTTTTCTCTTCATTTTCTTCACTGGTTTTTCTTCGGTGCTCGGCCTCTACTCTTGTCGAGCAATTCCCCCGGTTTACGGACTCCTCTTCTCTTCCTTCTCTTTCTGCACGTGCAATCCATGGGCTGCTCAATCACGGGCCCAGCTTTTGAGGGCCTATACAGTGGCTAAGCCTTCAGCAAGTAAAATTTCTTAGGGGCGTTTAACAAAATTTTTGCATTTTAATCATATTCAAATGTAATATAATTTTATATCAAACGTAAAGTTTTACATTCAAATACAATCTTATTCAACAGTACTATAAAAATAATTACTATACAAAAGTTTTTTAAAACAATCACATCACTTTTCAACTTCACTATTTATCTCTACTTTTACCAATCACATCAACTTTTTAATTCTAAAATACTTTTCATTTAAACACACATTTCATTCAAATACAAAACAAATACTTTTTAATCAAATACAACTAAAAAAGTGAATTATATTCAAATACAATTAAAATGCAATGCATTTACCAAACGCCTCATTAATCTTTTGCACCCTTTTAATTACCATTTAGCTTCAAATCTCAGCCGATTACAAATGAGAAAAATAAATATTTTGAAGGAAAAGCTAAATAAAAACATCAAAAATTTTAAAATACTTTTACCAATCACATCAACTTTTCAATTTTAAAATACTTTTTATTCAAACACACATTCCATTCAAATACAAAACAAATATTTTTCAATCAAATACAACTTAAAAAATGAATTGCATTCAAATGGAATCAAAACGTAATACGTTTACCAAACGCCCCATTAATCTTTTGCACCGTTTTAATTGCCATTTAGCGGATTACAAATGAGAAAAATAAATATTTTGAAGGAAAAGCTAAATAAAAAATAAAAAATTTTAAAATAAATTAAAATAAACTAACTTAAACTAAAAATTAAGCAAAATTAAATTAAAATGACTATAAATAAATAAAAATACTTTAGAACATAACCAATCCAATACATAAAAATCTTGAAATAACTCTATTTTTATAAAGTTATCACGGTGTCATTGGGTGATCACATTAGACAATTGGTGAGGTGAGGACGAAATTTTCTATTCATACTTTTATATATGACTATAGATCTAGAGGATTATTATTATTATTATTATTATTATTATTTTGTCTTCTTGCTTGGTGATATTTCCTGAGAGTAATCTGGTTTGACCAATGATGTTTCTCTTTAGAGAGGAGTTGGCAGTTGACCGCCAAGATGTCCCTGAGAAAGGGAAATCGTAGTTTTATGAAAGGGTTGAATGTTCTTTGTGTTTACAAATTAATATGTCAGCTACTTTTGCAGTAGCCATATGCTGACGTTGAAACTACCGAGTAACCCAATCCAACATGCATTAAAAGAAAAAAAAGGAAAAAAAAAAAAAAAAAAACCTAACCAACATGACTCAATTATATGCTAGACCCTTTTATAATGAGTGAGCCCCATCTGATTTAACGTATTAGTATGGAAATCACTTATGAAAAAAGGCCAACGAACCTGTTAGAATAAGTAATATTTTTGAAAATATGAGGATATCATTCTAATTAGTTCACAAGTAACTAAGTCTCATATTTTGAGAATATGACTTTTAATCTTAAAATTCTAGTCATTTTTTCCATTTTGATATGTTAATTTTTACTCTTAATTTTATTTTTTTTAGAATTTAGTTGCATACCTATTTTGTAAAATAAATAAATAAATAAATAAACTATATAATAATATCCTTTACTAAGGAAAAATTTTCTCTAATTTTTATAGCGCCGGCCCGTTGAAAATATTTTCTAGATTTGCCGTTGATTCTAATAAACCATCTATATGACTTTTTCCCCCCATTAATTTATTCCGTTTGTTTTACAGTAAGAAAAATCTATGTTTCACAACAAGTTGTTAAGACTAAAAAAGCATGCGTGAGTAATTCTTTAGTTTATACATGCCCCTCCATTTGTTTATTTCTTTTTTTTTTTTTTTAAATTCTGTTTTTGTTTTCTTCCTTTCAATTCCAAAACATTTTACACCACCACACGAGATAATTAGGTACCGTATTGATTGGAGGTTGGATTACAGATATAAGAAAGATGTATACACACAAAATTTTACTAAGCACGACGGTTGGTATAACAAAAGATTAGTGCATCTTAACTAGGTTGTGTAGAAACTTTCTTTACTTCTTGTTACTTTTTTAGTACGTATTTATGTAAAATTGTAAAAACAACTACTTAAATGGATGCATTTACATTTTTTTTTTTTTGTCATTCTTTAATGTTTGCTTGGTTTTGTGAACTTTTATACTTAAGTTTAAAAAGTTAAAGTTATTAAATTGAGACAATTATTTAGATATGTGTTTTTTAAGGACAATCCTAAAAATCACCCATAGTTTTTTTTTTTTTTTTAAAGGAATCACCCAGAGTTCTTTATATTTGTTTGGTATTCTCTTTTGGGTCTATATCAGAGGAAGGCTAGTGCATTACTTTTACTAGCCGTATTGTTTCTTTGTAGGAACTCTTTTATCGGGAAGGAAACAACGATATACCAATTTAACCAAGTAATATTTGTTATATATTAAATTAATTGTTCGATGTTGCCAATGTTAAGTTACTAAACTGTTATAATATTTATACGCTGATTGCAAATCTAATTGACTGATTTGCGTATTAGAACACAAAAGTTGAATTTGATTTACATTGTCAAGTTTTTTAAGTTGTTATGTACAGTGCTTACATTTATTGAGAATCCTCCCTCCGTTTGAGCCAGTCATTGAGGATGGTTCTACTCAATCGTTATATCAGTATCTTTTGATTGTCTTTCGTATTGCATTAAATCTTATAAAATTCCTTCGCTGATTGTGTTAAAGAATAACATTTATTGACTATAGAAAAACTGCAAACTGCCTCAGGTGAGGGAATTTCAAAAAGGGGAAATATTAGGGTTACTCTTTTTATTATTCTCTCACTCATTCTCTATATATATATTTTTATTTATGTCAAGTGTCTTCATATTTACCAAAATAAATAAAGTCTAATAACAAATCAAATGTTTATAGTTTATAGTTTATTACAAGTTTGGCACTTATGTATTTAAAAGCAACAATAAAAAGAAAAAGTACAACTTTAATAATCCTTTGTAGTTTGTAGCAAAAAAGAAAACTAAATAAATTCAATAAAAAACTAAAGAAATTTCGTTATCTCTCTCTCTCTCTCTCTCTCTCTCTCTCTCTCTCTCTCTCTCTCTCTCTCTCTCTCTCTTGTAAAACAATAAAATAATTCTCATTAGCCAAAAAAAAAAGGCCTAAATAATGTTTACCGCCTGGGACTTTTAGCTCTACATATATAAGGTATTATATTTACAAATTTTTAATTTTCTTTTGTTTTGATGAAATATAAATTTTTAACTTGAGAACAAAGTATATACACTAACATAACAAAATTATAGTAACACACATATGCTTTCTACATGCGTTGGAATCCATATCATTGTATTTATTAGGGATAATTTCCAACTCAAAGTTTAATCATTTTCCATTATTTTTATTGGAAAAAAACAAACAGTAGAATGTTTCTTCTCTCTTTTAGTCAAATACGAAGAGTAAAATATCCCCAAAAAAAAAAAGTTATCAACTGTAGAGTGTAGATTGATTTCATCTCTATTTTGTGTTTCTAAATATGGTGGTGTCAGACTTGTAATAAACTATACACATTTAGTTTGTCATTAGACTTTGCTTTTTTATTTTTTTTTATTTTTTTTTGGTAATTGTGAATATACTTGACACTAAAAGAACATAAAGAGTGATAAAAAGAAAGATATAAAGGGTAACTATAGCAATTATTAAGAGGAGAGTGATTGGAGTGAGGTTTTGAGATAGAGGGGTCTTGGAGGGAGAGACAAAGTGGTTTTGGAGGGAGAAATGCAATTAAAGAAGAGTTGACGAGAGACAGTTAGGGAGAGAGAAATCTCTATAGAAATCTCTTCTCATGCTTCTTACCATCTCCTTAATGTAGATAAAAATCTATATGACAAAATCAAGTTCCAACATTTGAATAGGAAATTACTCTTCGACATAACATGACGTATTTTAATGTCAAATTTAGCAATCATAACATAATTTTAATATTTAATTGTTATTAATTGATGTTTTAGTCTTTTTATTTAATCATTACGAAATTGTCGGTTTTAAATTATATAATAATAAAAAGTTTATTTTTACAAGATTTAAAATTTAATAATAATACAAAAGTTAAATATAACATCAGAAATGTCATTATTTTATGAGTATAAAATACTATCTTATATCAAATATGCTATTTTGTATTTTTTTTCTTATGATAAATATAGTATTTACATTGATATTTATGTTGGAGATGATCTAAACATACACAACACTTACAGTAGGTTATTATTAATATAAGGGTTATGTCCCCAAGAATTCATGGGTTACATCCACTTACAATTATCACAATAGCACGCTGAATCACAGAAGAAGATTATAATATCTATAGTAGTTTACGATTAAAGGAATGGAATATGAAGAATGATGCTTTATTCTCATGTTTAGTTGGCTTTACAAATGGAATGGTCATTCAAAAAGTAATGAATTTTTCATATCTTGTTTGAATCATCATTCCTCTTCCATGTGAGAGGCATAATACCCATTTCAACCTATTTACAGTGTTTTCTTCCACAATTACCTCTCTTTTCTTCTTCATTTTATTTATTTATTATTATTTTTTTTCAAAAGATCACCTGCTCTCTCCTTGCTCGTCAACTCCCGCTGCTATCTTTCCTCCAACCCATGTCAGCAGAGTCACTGTCTAAGCAATGCTATTACTCCGAACTCCTCCGGCATCACTCAGTGTTTTCTCTAATTTCTTTTTCAATCTTAAAAACGACACCCACTCAGTAAAAGAAAACTAGGGTAACAATATCACATGTGTAAAATCTCTGAATTCTCCGGTAATAAATTTTATGTCAAAATAATAATTAGATTCCACACACTCAATATATACTAACAGGATTATTGATCCCAAACTATCACACATTCTTTTGAGGGTAATTTGCAAGATTGCCCGAAATATAATACCATCTTATAGTTTTGCCCACGTAACGTGAGAGTCGATAAATTTACCCGTTCTTAATATTTTATCAAAAAAATTAAAAAAAAAATAGTAAATGAAAAAAAAAATCCTTATATCTTTCTTTTCCTCTTTCTTTTATTTTATTTGTTGAATTACTTTTTGGACATTTCTGGTGCCGATCGATTGTCAGTCTCCGATTGCTGGTGGTGGTCAGTCTCCAGTCGCTAGTGTCGGCTGTGGTTGGTCATGGGCATTGGTGGCAAAGGTTGTCGGCCGGTCGCTAGATTTATTTATTTATTTATTTTTGCGTTTGAAAAAAAAAATTTATCTGACATATTCAACTTCAGTCGCTGGAGAGATTATGTTAGAATCCAGTTTTTTTTTTTTTTTTTTCAACAAAGATGACTAGTTCTGGCTAGCCTCCGATGTCAGCCATGGGAGAATTTCTATTGGATTATGATAGAATATATTTTTTTATTTTAACAATGATGACTAGACGTTGCCGACGCAAGTCATTTCTCTGATCACCAGAGAAATTTTGTTAGAATCCAAAATTAATTCTACCAAAATATTTTTTTATATATATTTCAATAAAGATAATTAGAAGTTTATGACTCTTATTACCAGAGACATTCTGTTAGAATCCAAAATGGATTTTTTGAATTCTACATGATGCTTATTGGATTGTAAAGAATACTTATTGGATTCGAAAATATACCTTTTGAATTCCACTAGAATACTTTTGATTTAGAATACGAATTTACACCAACAATAACGAAAAGATACAAAACTATTACACATCCAAATGTACCTGTTGCTATAAAACTTTCATTTTTCACTGTGATACCAAAACTTATTTCAGCAAACAAACAAAACCGAGAAAATAAACAAGCAAACCGTCAAATAAAAAAAATCAAACCACCAAAAACAAATTTTCTCAGCAAACAAACCATCGAAAACTAAGAGAGTATATTGGTTGTAACAAATTTTCTCAAATATGACGTTGGAGATCCCCTGCAACAAAAAAAGAAAACGAACAAAAGCAGCTCAAACATATACAGAAGACAATGACGAAGTCGCCATACAGGCATGGACCATACCAAACCAAGAGCAAAAGCAAAAGCAAAACAAAACAAAACCGGACACCATCATACGTCAACAAAACTTCATTAACCATCACAAACAATAAAAACAAACTCCATTTATTATTACAAACAATTAGAAACACAATGAATTCGTTTAGTAGAATCCGTCTCAAATTCTACTAGAATACTTCTTGGATTCTAATAGAATATTTCCCAGATTCTAGTCTCTTAATGGTCCTAACAAAATTTTACACAAACAAAATATAGAAAAAGAATCAGCCATACGCATATAAAATTATCAGGTTAGCCTTAGACAAGAATTTGCTACAACAAAACAAACTTGTACATTAATAACAAACAAGAACCTGCAATACGAAAGTTATTGCCAGCAAAAAGAGTTTTCTTTCATCTGGCTCCATTTACCATATTGACGTATATAGTTGACTACGTATATGTATATGTGTATGTATGTGCAGGTATATACACATACAGTCATAGATATATGCAAACTAATAGACACAGATACCTATATACAAACTTATAAATGCTCATATATATTTGAACAACACGAATACTTAAACAATATTTACCATATCATATACCACCAGAAGCCATCTCCTTTGTATTCAGTTCTTCCCATCTCTGCTCTCAACCTGAACATACAGTCATAATACATTTAACCATTTATTTCTGACTCTAGGTACTTCACAATTTATGCTTCTCTTTCTCTACTTCCATTTGTTTATTTAATATATCCGCATTGTGTTCTCCATTTCTTCTCTATTTAAATGCAATCTGTAAATCCATTTTTAGTTATTTATTGAATTTAATTAAGTATCAAATTAATTAAATTATCAAATAAATAAAAGATACAGACAATTTTTAAGAAGTTCGAATTCATCTGCTCTATGAGACCACATACAAACGTTGAATAACTCATTAACTGATAAACTTTTAGAAGCACTAATAGTCTTATACAATATAAAGACTCCATTTTTATTACTGTCGTCACTTGTCTTGTACCAAATTACTGAACCTCTGAAAGCTTTAAAAGCTAGATTTATCTCAGTTAAAAGCCCACACAAACGTTTTGCCCAACACCCTCTGTGTATAATGTAAGTATTCCTACCTTCATTAGGAATCATACTTCAACTTGAATTTATAATCCATTAAGGATTCCAACAATATGTTGCTTTTGTTGTGCGGACTGTGGATTGCAATTCCAAGTTTGTAATTCAAACTTCATAACGTTGCTTCTGTTGATGTGCAGTAAGATTAGTTTCATATTTGAATATTGAATCCAAAATCTTTAACGACTTCATATTCAAACTTCTTTAATTAAATTAAATCCTTTTCTCCTTCTAAAACTTGATCTTCAAACTTCTTTGATTAAATCCTTTTTTCTTTTAACTTATTTTGAATTTATCCATAAACTGCAGCATTATTAGAATCTCCAAATCTTCAAATAATCTCCGTTGCAGCATTATTTTCAAATAAGTCTTCAAATAATTCCAAAATTATCTCCTTGTAAAAAGGATTTAATCAAAGAAGTTTGAATATCAAGTTATTAAATAATTATCTTTAAATAATTTCAAGATTATCTCCAGCAAATCTTCACAAAATCTATTTTTGGTTTTTCCTAAATTAGTTGCCAAAAATGCCAACTCTAAAAAACCTATAATAATTCAATAAATTCTCCACAATATTGAATCAACTACTATATATTTCAATATAAAAAGGCAAATAATGAAGAAGACAGAGTGGTTTTGATACAGAAAAAAGCTAAGAAACAAACCTATAAAAAATATATGTATATATATATATATATAACCTATGATAACAACAGAGTAGTAGCGAAAAAAAAAAAGAACCTTGGAAGGAACCTTGAAAAACAAATCCATGTCAGAAAACTTCAGACTCCAGATCTCCTCTCTTTCTTTCTTTGTGTGAAGATGAAGGCATTGGAGATCGAAAAGAGAGTGAGAGGGGAGAATAGTATAAAATTATGCCTATCAAAGGACATTCTTAGGAAAGCTTAAGTAGAGAGCAGAGATATACTCTTTTTCTCTCATTTTTGCTTTATTTTCATTCTCGTATGTTCTCTCTAGAATTTTGTAAGAATGTTTTACAAGTTAGGCTAGACTTCTTAGGTGAGGTTATAGATGATCTTATATGTGTAATAAGCTTGTTTGAGCTTTGATTCTCTAATAGTTTATAAGTTTTATATATTTGAGTAAATTATTTTCTTTCATCTTATTTTAATTTCTAATACCATTATATTTTGTTAATGACCTATATATAAATTCAGTTTAGTTTTTTTTTATGTGATTATTACATGATACAATATATTGATAGATATTATTTTATGAGTAGTCTTTTATTGTAATATCGTTGGTGGCATATCGTCGTTTTTAGATTTCTTATAAGATACTTTTTCTTAGTTCTTAATGTGAAAATCTTATTTACTTGAATATATTTTAATGCACAAGATCTTCAAATCTTATCTTTCGATTGATTGTTTGAGATGTAAAACTTTCAATTGAGTCAATTTATGAATAAAATCTAAACAGATGAATGAAGTATATAAGAGATTCTCGATATCTTACCACTTTTAATTATTGAATTTTCTCTATTTTGAATTGCATTTTCTTTTGATTAAATTGCTATAAAATCACAAAAAAACTTTTTTCTTTTCTTTGCTTGACTGCATATTTCTCTAATGCTTTTATTTCACTAATCTCTTTTGTTTGTTTTTATCATATTCTCGTAGGATCGACTGTCCTAATTATGTTACAATTGAACATTTTGTTTTGTCATAATTTGAACGTACTCAAAAGACATTTTATTAATTATATTAACACAAAAACTTTTTCTATAATTTTGTATTGTAATTTTCAACAACAACAAAAAAAAAAAAATACTAATGAAACTAAAAATGACTTTTATTATGTGATTATCTTATATATTCAATTTTTTATTTCATTGTTAGTGGAAATGTTTATTACAGGGAATGGTATAGCCTACCTCTTGACGAATTTTTTTTTTTTAGAATTTTGGTGATTTGCTTTCTTACTTAGTTTGTTCCTCTAATTTTTTATTCATTTACATAAATGTTAATAAAATTAGTCATATCAATGTACAATTTTTTCATAAAAACATTTCACATTCTTAATTGTCACATTATAATTCCATACGCATGAAGCACATGCCCCACTAATTTTGTAGAAAGAAGAAAACCTTCCCCCCCCCCCCCCCCCCCCCCCCCCTCAAAGTTGCAATCTTTTTTATTAAAATGTTTCATCATTTATTTATTTTTTCAACCGTACGAGATCTATAACTTTTACAATTAAAAAAAAAGGAAATACTTTAAAATTTACGAGATTGTTGTATTTTACTTTATGTATTTTAGATCTTTGAACGCGTCTATTTTTTTTTATTAAATCATTTTAAAATCATCCCCATACGTGGATTTGTTGACTGAGAAACTATTTTTATCTTATTTTTTAGCCACCTGGCTGCTATACAAAAAGTCAAAACGTGGACAAAAGTAACAATTTATCTACGTACCAAAAAAGTTGCGTAACTATAACAAAAGATAGTACACAAATTTTTTACGTACAAAAAAAGTTGGACGGCTCTAAAACAAACGTAAGATAATTTGTGACAAATCTTTATATAAAAAATTTGTCGTAATATTCAGCTTTGACTACGTTGTTCACACGCGACTCTTAATGATGAAGTATTATATATGTACGTATAAATATTTTAATCAGTCAATCTTATCTCATTCAACTCTCTCTCTCTCTCTCTCTCTCTCTCTCTTCCGGTCAGTACAATAATGTCAATGACAAATTACGCAAATATTGTATATAGAAAACGATTCAACTATATATGTCCTAATGTTGTGGCTGTGATTGAACTATGATAGCATCTTGCCACTAATATGTTACTTTAATTGAATGTGCATTTTGAATATTGATTTGATGTTAGTTTTTAGTAGTAATAATAATGTAAAAAAGCCCCATATGTATTTATTTTATGTTGGCATTAGTTTCTTTCTTTAATACGGAAAAGATATACGTATGCGGTAATACATTTTTGATATAAAGTTAAGGAAACTATTCAAGCACTTGATGAAAGAGAAATTTTGAACATTAGGATTTGGTTAATATTTTGAATAAAAAATTTGAATAAAAAAATTTAAATTTTTATTCAAAAAATAGTGTAGACATGTTTGAATATTATGCAAACCTATGACATGTGCGGAGCTAAATACTACTAATTTCTAGAAGAAAAAAAAATGACAAAAATGAACAGGTTGAGTTAGGTGTAAATACTCCAGGATGAGTTAGGTGTAAGTACTCCGTTCAATGAAAAATATATTGGATATTCCCATGTCAGTTTCAAGAGACAGGATATTTCTTTTATACTATCAACAGGATATTTCTCTTACACTGTCAAAACT
Source organism: Antiaris toxicaria (assembly GCA_035233585.1). Classification (NCBI taxonomy): domain Eukaryota; kingdom Viridiplantae; phylum Streptophyta; class Magnoliopsida; order Rosales; family Moraceae; genus Antiaris; species Antiaris toxicaria. Next base: position 11,096,436 of record CP141155.1, read on the forward strand.
TCTACTTCTTTCTTTTTATTTATTTATTTATTTTAGTTGTTTAGGTCTTATTGCAATTCTTTTCCCTTCCAAACAGGTCTTAATGCGAGTTTTAATAAAAATCGTTGAGGATATTTAAAATATATATGTCATTTTCTATTGAAAATGCTAAGGATATTAATTATAATCTAAATTTTTGAGTGTTACCTTATATGATATGTAAGTTGTTTAGTTTTTTCATTAGTAAAAATATTATCACCTCAATTGATTGTATTTACTAATAAAATTATGACACATGAGTTAATACTTAAAAAATTAGAATTAGAATTAATGTTCTTAGCATTACTCTTTTCTATTTGATTGTCTTATCTTGTTGGTGGAAGTTCTCTACAAAGTTCAACACCCCATTTTTTTGGGGGCTAAATATAATGTGCATCTTGTGGTTATTTTCAAAGGATTAGGTTACGCTATATATATAAAATATGATTTTGCTTTAAGTTATTGTGGTCCTTTATTTTAAGTTTTAACGTCCTTCAAATGCAGGATTCAATTAGATTAGAGTGCATGTTCCGAATGTCATTTTAATCCGATTTAAAGAGCTTATAATTTGACTTATAATGAGAATTTTTTAAGGTTCTATAATAGGCCTAATTTTAGAGCCCACCACTGAGCCCATTCATGGTGCGAGGGCTCCCATGAGATATAAATCTGTTTTATTTTTGCATTATATATATGATTTAATTCAGGGTTATGGATTTTTATGTTTTTAAGTCACATATATTATTCCCATCTCTTGTACTAATTTTTGAATTAGTGAATTTCTTATCTTTTGTTCATGGTTTTTTTTCCTCCAGTTTAAGGTTTTTTTTTTTTTTTTTTGTAAATCTGTGTGTTTTTATTTTCCCTTTTCATTGCCTGTTCTACATAATCTCATAACAAATTATTTACATATTGATCTTCCAGCAAAAAAAAAAAAAAAATCTACATATTGATATCTTGTCATTACTTGGCGTTTGGTGATCGAGGTTGTTTCATGTGATTTTTCAGTTATTTTGTGCATTGGTAAGTATTAGTACAGTTGCGACTTTTTAGGCTCATGGTATTATTTTGTTGTCATTGCTTTGCACATGCGGAAAAATTTTTTTTTTGTGGGTTTTAGTTAAAAGGGGATTTGGTGATATCTTCACGCTTCCCACCTAATATCAATAGGGAAATTTATTAGGAAAACAAGTGAAATGAAAAATGATCTTACTGTAGTCTTTGAAGAATCATCATGAATCCAATGTTTATAAAGTTTATCAATACATTATCAATGTTAATAAGCAATAAATCAAATATTCATAATCATCTTCAAATACACATAAAATTACAATAATAAAATAAATTATAAAATTATAATTTACAATTTGAAATTATTTTTAAGAGAAAAAGAATTTATAAATTTTTTATAATATAGAACATATTTTGTTCTATTTGTTATAGAGATAAATAAAATGTGTAGATCAAAATTATTATTTATTATTAACAATATTTTAGAAAATTTATCTAATGACAATTGAAACTGCTATATAAAAGCAATTCCTAACCTGCTTTTCTAATTTTGTTTTATTGCAACAGTTTTTGGTATCTACTAGATAAAAATAAGGTTTAGCAAACACCCTTAGCCTACCATAGGTTATTTAATAATCTAGGGGAACTTTATAGAAATTCCATAAAATCATAGATTGGATTGATTTTTGCCACATACAAAAAATATATATATCTTGTAGAAAATGTCATTTTATAACATCATAAATATTTATTTTTTATTTATTTTAATATATTAATTAAACTTATTATTTTTCTGTAATACTCAAATTTTAAGAGTTACTTAGTGTAACACCTTCTTAACAAAATGCTGTAGTTGATTATCTTTAATATAATATATTAAATAACTTTTGGAGCAATATATTCATAAATTGTAAAAATAATTTATGTCTATGTCAAATATCGCAAAAAATAAGAATAGTTATATATATATTTATGAAAATATTAACTTATCTCACATTCATACAATTGAATAGAAAAACTAGATTTTATCAAAATCATCAAGGCAAAATATGTAGTTTTAAAAAACAACTGTAACAATTTTAAGAATTTTACAAGTAAATGATCAAATAACTAAATTTAATAAATTCAAATCATAAACTTAAAATTCTTTAAAAACAATTATAAATCCCTTCAAACAGAAAAGTTTTGATAATGCACTTTACTACTATGCATGCCTCCAGTTGAGCCTCTCTCAATCCTATGCTAAAAGTGTTTTCTAACCTACAACATATGAAAACCATATTCAGCAAATGGTTAGTAAATACATTTATTATCTCACTAAACATTTAGTATATAATGTTGGTGTAAATACAAATATTAATATATAAAACATTAGATAAAATGTAATGTAGAAACGATGTCCATACAAGACAATAAATAAGAATGTATATCATAAAATATAACCTGCAAAGGCAAAGACAACTCATGTTTTAAAAACATATAAGTTTTCATATATCTTTAATTATTACTCTTGCCTAAAATATTGGGTCCTAGATGATGTATTAATACACACAATTACGATAAAAGTAGAATTGCAAGTTCCAAACCCAACATGGCAACAATTAAACTGTTATTATTATGGGCATTAACCTAACACATCTTGTGTTCTACTAGCGGCTCGTGTGTACACTATTACTGTTATTTGGGACAAATCACCAATACATGTCTTCTAATTACCATTTTTATCTTGACAAGCTTAATCATTTGTGAAACAAGTCATAACTCTCCATACTATACCAAAACCAAAACACTGATAATAACATAACTGTTTCAAAGGAAGCATAACTCTTTAAAAGAAAACATAGTTCTTTATAAAAATATGACACTTTATATAAATCATAACACACAAATGTAAAAAGGAAAACATAATCTTTTTTTAAAGTATTTTCATTGAGAAAGTAACATATGTCATCAAAAGAAATAAAACAACAATAAGATACATATACCATAGCATAGATAATAACTTTCTTTATAAAATACTTCAAAGATTTTGTAAAAGAAATGACATATTCTTTCAATATATTACACTAATTATAAACTATTTTAATTTTTAACAAACATATTATAAGTGAAAAATGTATTTACTTTACTTAAAAATCTTACTACTATTTTGATGCTGGGGTTTAATAACTCTTTTAGATTAGTTTCTCTATTTTTTTGTTTATGAGTTTTAATAAGTTAACGACTAGTCATTATAACTCTGGTTTGTTTTGTTGTCGTTTTCCTTTTATCAGCCAAATGGCATTGTTGCATGTAGCTGTGGCTAGGGTTTATCTTTTGCTTCTATTTTGAGAAAGTTCAAACTAGTGTTCAGCTGATTTCCTTTAAGGATGAAAGTGTGTTTTTCTTTTCTTTCATTTACTTCAATGGTGATCGATTGATTAAGGCTTGTCGTTGTCCTCATATCAGCTATTTTATCCATATTTGCTGTTTGTTTTATTAGACTCTTCATCATATTTAGTATCAAAGCCTTGGTTTTTTCTCGTGGATGTTGATGACCAGAGGAAACAGGGGTAGTCACTATGCTACGGACATCAATCCTCATATGTAACCCCTTTGAGCAGAAGTTCATAGTCTAAACACCAAGTTTGATAACTTTACCATGGAAGTTCGACAAGAATTGGTTAAATTATCCTTGTTGATCAGGTGGAATTTGTAGACCAATGGAATCAAGTTCATGATCTCTATTGTGCGCCCTGCCCAGAGGTCGATTCCCACGAATCTAGCAAAACCCCAGACCATTTGGATCACTTTGCCACTACTCAACAAGTTCTTACTCCGTAACATCGTTGACGAACTTTGGTCCAGCCTAAAACGCTAAATCTACTACGTTATCCTGCTGAAGTAGTGGTTCCTCTTTCGCGAACACAAATCTTATTGAATCTGATACCAACGAAAAGATCAAGGCTCTTGCTTTAGAAGAACAATAGACCGAACACTAAATCCAACCCTTCGAAGGCCATTTCCATGATCGAGTTAATTTTGATTTCAATAGCAAGAATGATATTCCTTGTTTCAAGGGCCATTTACACATAGAAGATTTTTTTTAACTGGTTATGAGCTATTGATAATTTCTTTTATTACATAGATAACCTCATGCACAAGTAGGTTCAGCTTGTCACTTATAACTCTAGGGAGGTGCTTCTGCCTGGCAGGAACAGTTACAGGCTAACCATCACCAATCCAATATATCATCGCCAAATAACATATTTATATCTCTACTCGAGAGTCAAATGCTCCAAACAGTAAGACAAACCGTCTCCCAATTGACTTTAGATAATATAATAGTCTTAACATGAGTTAGATACTCACTCGAACCTTAAAGACTATAGATTATAGACTATAGATTAGACTACTTATTTTAGAACGTTGTCTTCTCGTATATAAAAAGTCATTGTATGCAATATTCTAACAATTTAATAATAGGTAGTTAATGATCCATAATTGCTTACATTTACTTCAACATGTAAATAGGATGAGGATATACAGTAATGTAATGAATGACATCTAATATATTATTAATCAGTTTAAAATTAAATGAAATACATAAAATGTGTTTCCACTTAAGGCATACCTAACATGTATAATGAAACCCAACTGAGAGATTTAGACTTAAATAAGTAATCTCCAATTAATCAAGAGTTAGGATTAAAAGTTGATTTAAGATCCTAGAGCTAAAAATAAGCTTAAAACACCACTATTTCGGCCCCCATTTAAAATCCCTTCTTTTTTTTTCCCCTTTAAGCGGGGCACTGTAGCCTACAGCCAGGGCAACCGTTAGGATTAAAAGTTAATTTAAGATCCTAGGGTTAAAAATAAGCTTAAAACACTACAATTTTGGCCCCCATTTAAAATCCCTTCTTTTTTTTTCCCCCCAAGCGAGCACTATACCCTGCAACCATGGTAGCCCCTGCCTGTGCTGTAGCCCCAACTTTTTTTTGTCCAACCTACCTACAGTATTTTAGCCATAATTTTTTACTTCAATATTGGAATTGGACGATTTAACATGTGTTAGAACCTTTTGTCTAATTTGGACGTTTTCCTAATCAAATTTATAGTTGAATATAAAACTACATTCTTTGTATAAAGTTTTTAATACTTATCTTTGTAAACATAAATTTCTTAAGTGTATCAAAGTCTTTGGCGTTGTCACTTGTAAAAACACTTAATCTAACATTAATACTAGGGTCTTAGCCTATACTTTATAAACAATTAATTCTTTTGCCTATATTAAAACTCTATGAAAAATTGGGTGTTACACTTAGTAAGCATAGATGTTCTAAGTAATTCTAGAGTATATCATGAGTAATTATTGTTAATGTTTTATTAAGTCGATTGCAGGTGACAACATTGAGGAATCCAATACACTTAAGAATTCGTATTTCATGTGTAAGACAAGTCAAGCAAAAACTATAAAGTTTCAATTTAATTTTAAGATGATTTTGGGATGATAAATTGCTCAAGTATGGTAGATTTGATGTGAGATAAACTAGATATAAATAAAAGATTCATGTTTAAAAAGGTTAAGTATTGATAATGTTTATAAAAAAATGTTGTGATGCTATATTCAATCACAATTTTGAATATAAAAATATTTTAATTCAACAGAGTTTCCTTCATCAAGGTTAATCTTTTAGTTAGCTTTCCAACACCTCTTGAATTGTCTAATCTAATATCGAAAAAGAAAGTTATGACCAAAATACTACTAAAGGTTGAGTAGCTTCGGTCTCATTAAAAAAAAATTTTTCAAGCTACAACGGTAGTTACTTCCATTGCAACAAGTACAGAGCAATGAGTTTTAGGCTATAGCGAGAGTTTCATTTGCTATAGCCCATACCCAAAAAAAAAAAAAAAAGAAATGATTTTAAAAGCTAGACTTAGTGGACATTCTAAGTCTATTTTGGACCCTTAGTTCATTATCTAACATTGATGTTTGGGATTAATCATTAAAGAGTCAAAACTCTTAATTGAACACATCCAAAATATTATTTCAAAAACCATTTCTTTCTTCTTCCCAAATTATCTTCATCTTCCACCTTCATTAGAGAAAGAATTTTAGCGAGCTCCCATCAGTCAAACCTTAGAGATTGGCTTCTTTTATGATCCTCTAAGTTTGATTTCACTAGAGGATTAACGAAATTCTCTTTGTGCTTTGATTTTTGTAGATTTTAGAATTCTAGGGTTTGGTGGAAATTATGAATTTGGGAGAATTCTTGTATTAGGTGATGAATTAGATATTCTAGAATGATAAATTAAAGGATTTAATGATGGAATTTCTGAATTAAGATTGTTAGATTCATTATATTAGGTTTTCTTGAATTTCTTGAAAACTAAAATCAAGGCTTTGGTAACGATTATGCCTCGATCGGTTTGGAACTTGCAATTCCACTCTTACCATGATAGTGAACATTAGTACATCACTTAAGGTCTAACATCGTATACAAGATTAATAAACATGGATACATTTTATGTTTAAGTGTTTATGATATGTATGATAATTGTTTACCTTTATTATACGAATAATGAGTTGTATAAATACTTACTACATGATGTTTTACACCAAATTCATGCACTAAATATTTTGTGAGATAATAAATGTACTTACTAGGCATTCACTTAATTTAGTTTCCTCACATGTTGCAAATAAGGTAAAGCTAAGGAATAAGTATGGAGAAGGCTTCGAGTGGAAGCATTCGTGGTTACAGAGTAGATTATCAGGACTTTCCTATTTTAAGGAAATCAATGTTTATGTTTATTATTTTTTTTAAGTTTTAAATTTATTATTTGAACTTATAAGTTCAGTTATGTTAACATTTACTCAAAATGTTCTAAGAATTTTTAAAGTTCCTGTTTAAGACTATGATCCGCCGTCACAGGACTTATAAAATATAGGATTTCTAATTGATTTCATAGTATAATTTAATATAATTTGTTTAAAGTTAAGTTTTTTATTTAATCACAAAAATGTGAGATAAGTTAATATTTTTCATATTTTTAGTATCTGTCATTTAAGTTGTTTAAGAAAGGAAAAAAAAAATTATTTATGTTTTCTGTATTGATGTTTTTAAATTTATTTTACTTCTTTATCATATGTTACGTCAAGGGGTATTACATTTTCAATTTTTTTTCTTTTTCTCTCTTCTATCTCTTTTATCTCACTCTTCTCCTTGTTGGCCAGCCAAATAGTGGTTGATAGCGGTGAGCAACATGCAGAGGACACTGAGGTCACCCGAATATCGGCCTGGAGCAGCTCACCTTTATCTCTCTCTCTCTTTCTCTCTTAGATTTCTCCTCATGTCCTCCCATCGTCGTCGTGGCTATCCTTGCACGAAGGTCAGAGATCCAACTTCTCCTCGCGTCCGTCGTCATCACACTCCATGGCTGAACAACGACGACGGCTATAGATCTTGCCCAAGACAATGTCGTCGTAGAGGGAGTTGAGCTTGGCGGCATTGTGAGTCGCACTATTTGCCATGTCAGAGGATGGTGCAAAACCTCTGAGTGGCAGACATCACCCTGACGCAACCCTAACCATGATCTTATTGGAGCTTACCTCCCGCATCTAATCGTTGGAGCAACGCATAGCATCGGGAGTTCCACCATCTGATCTCCTCCACATAAGCCGATCTCCACCATCAGAGATCGCGAAAGCGTGACGGTCAGTGAAATCGTGAGGGTGGGGGTGAGGCGGAGGCTACGATAGAAGTGGCTTTGGGGCAATGGCAAGAAAGAAGCTAGCGAATTGGCGGGGAGAGAGAGAGTGGGTGGAGGAAAGGAGAAAGTAAAAAAAATATATATTTTTTAATATAGTTTAAATTATTGCCTAAATGATTTCATCATTATAGCATTTTTAACAAAGGTTTTTTGTTGTGATAAATACCAATTCACATCATACTTTTTTAACATATAATCTAATTATTTTCCCTAAAAGAAGTTTCTAAACGTAACGCCAAACGGTCCTATAGTATGTTGGAAAACTAGTTAAATTGTGATGCAACTACACATGTGTGCCATTAACTCGTGATAGAATAAGAACAACTCTTTGCTTAATTTCCTTTTGCTATCTACTGGTTGAACTCGTGAGATTCTACGAGTAAGTTGAAATATCTTTTTAATTTTTTGGTATTTTAAAATTTTGTAAAACTAATAAACTAAAGTCTCATTAAAATGTCTAATTTGAATCCCCATTTTCCAAAGTTCAAAAAAAAAAAAGCTATCTTAAAGTTTTATAAATACATCTTTAATCTCTAAAAAAAAAAAAAGTGTTAAGAAGACAAAACAAGTTGCAATTTACATCATGATTTTCATAATTTGCATTCTTAATTTATAAATTTATAACAACTTATGGCCTATTGATAAAAATATTGCCGATCTTTTGAAGAAAATTGACATGTGATTTATACACGAATCATTAATTAATGACATGAATAATTTTCTTAATATATTTTAATCCAAATTAAGATTAAGATCTTTAATAGATGTTTTAATTATAATAGAAAGTTATGAATTAACTTTGTTTTAAAAATAAATTTGGTTTACCAATTATTACAAATGATCTTCTATATTCTTGATTAACCATATATATATATATATGCAAGTCAAGTGTTAATTAAAAGAAAAAAAAAGATACATTTTTATCACTTGGGGGTAGATAGCTAAAAATTTATAAGTTCAAAGAGTAATTATCAAAATTAAAAGTTTGGAGTGTTAATTTCCAAAATTAAAAGTTTGGCAATTTGCTAAAATTAAAAGCTTGGAATACAAGTTACAATTGTACGATAAGTTTAGAATATACCCTTATAAAACAATCTTGAGAAATTATAGTAAATAGTATTTTTATGAAAAATAACTTAAGTAAATAACATATATATAATATTTAGAGTAAATAACAAAATTATCAAGTAAATAAAAAACTTACTAAATAAATGACATTATTTACAAGACTAAATAAATCAAAAAACTATCTACGTGAAAAATTTATTATTTATTTCAAATATTTTAAAAACCTATTACTTACTTGAGTTATTTTTTTGAAAACTTTCTTTCCCTCTTAGTATTAGGTATGTTGATAAAGAGTACACAAATTTATATATATGTTATATGGATAGTGGATTTTTTTTTTTTTATCACTTAGCTTTTTCTATATATAGACGGCGTAATATATTTTCTTGCTAAGTTGATTTTTTTGCATGACATAAATTTTTGAAAGATATTACATTAAAAAATAGAAAGATAGGCTCATTGTCACTCTCCAATTTATTCTTTCCACCACTTTTTAACAAATTACTTTATTATTTGATTGTTTATTAGTAAAATTAGTTTTAAGGACGGATTGTTTATTACACTCACTATTCCGTTTCTCTCTATTCTTATGGTATAGTACTTTCAAATTTGCCATCGATTTTCTCCTTTCTGTTTTCAGCTTTTTATATTATTATTCTTTGTTTAGCCCTTTTAATATTGTGATACAAATTACAACAAGACTCTTGATTAAAGCTCAATCATATTGTTCTCCAGATTAATTACTTAATTTTTCTAACTTGTCTTTATTTTATACCCCTAATCAGATTTAAAATTTGAAACTGTCCTTAAATTCAAACTCTTTACCTTACAATGAAGTTACGTATGAAATTATTATGAAACAATTCTTACAATCACCATATATTGTAAAAATAACGCCAATATCCACACTTTTTCCTTCTCTTATAATTTACCTCAATGGTATTTAATTTTCTTGAATCACTTTGTCCTCAGCCCGCCCCGTTGCCATTGCTAATTAAAAGTTCCCCAAGTTTTAATTGAAAATCCTGTCCCTTGAAAATAAAAAATAAAAAACAAAAAAGAAAAACAATTGACGTGACAATTTACTTATAGCTTGTTTCTCAAAAATTGAGATTTTAATTTAGTGGGCAAGCACTTAGTTGAGTATAATCTATTGGATTATGGCATAATTATCTGACAATAAGAATTGCACATTATTCCAAACACACAAAGTCTCCCAAAAACTTATCATAGAAAGAACTTGTCAAATATAAATTCTTTTTCCACCTTTGGATCAAAGGTTTAAAGGAGGATCCAAATCTAATTGGTGGTTTTTTCCCACCTTTGGCTCAATTCATGGTTAAACTCTTTGAAGTCGTATTCCCCTCTAGGTCTTCCTCAGCCAAGTTCATTTACCACCTAAAAAAATATGTATAGACATGTTTGTTTAGGAGTTTCATTTTTAAAAAATGAAAAATTTTTCATTTTAAGAAAATAAATATTTTTAAATTTCTGTACTTGAACATCCAAAAGTTTTTATTTTTGAAAATGAAAAAAGAGTTATCTTTAGATAAAGAAAATTTTTTATTTATTCAAACAACTTTTCACTTTTAAAAAAAAAAATCAAATAACTTTTTTATTTTTTCAAATCTAAAAGGGGAAAAGGGAAATCTAAACCTTCCATCCAAACATACCATGAAAAAGAGAAAAGAATTTTGAATTTGAGATAAATCTACAAATACCCGTTTCAAAAGTTCAATTAACGTTAATTTTAACGGCAAACATATAGTACATTCACCATCGTATTACCTATCATTTCATACAAAATGTGAAACACACTCCTAACTCTTCGAAGTTGTTTTCACCTTTAGGTTTGGCCAAGCCTTGCCCGATCACCATCTCACATAAAAAGGATTGATTGGAAAAGGGATAGAAAAAGTTAAAAAAAAACTGTGGTGAATTTACAAATGGTCGTTTAGAAAAAAAATATATATATATAATAATAATAATAACGCACACAGTTTTGGAGATACAGAGAAGAATGTCAAAGACAGTGTTTTTACCATTTAAAAGAGATAGAGAGAGGAGAAACGAGGAGACTGGTTAACAGTGCATGACTTTAGTGTCGAACAAAATTGAAAACGGCCCAGGACAAGTAATGTTTTACGTATGGCAACCAAAAAGGAGCCGGTAGTTATAATTTTCCTGGATCTCGAAGCTTTGAAAAATCATGGCCAATATTGTTAGATTTAGGAAAACAAAAAGCGATAGAAAAATCCAAATGTTCGATTGGGTAAAGCGCGGTCTTATAACTGGCTCTATTAATTGCGTAGAGGTCACTGTCATATCGGTGAATGTATAGTTTTTTACTTTTTTCTTCATTTTTTTTTTCCGCGTAAATACGTTGAATGTATGGTTTGCCAATACGAGGTTCACGTTTTTGTGAAAACTTTAAAACCAAAATGAAAAAACAAAAGGATTTGAAGAACGCGTAAAAGTAATAAAACGCTAAAAGCATGAGAAGAACAAACCCAAATGCCAGCTACCGCACTTTCTCACCTAATTTTTCAGTCTTTGTTTCTTCTTCTTCTTCTTCTTCTCCTTTTTTTTTTTTTTTTGTGTGGAAAATAGCCTTTGTTTCTTCTATTCACTCAGAAAGAAAAAAAAAAAGATTCAACTATTTAATTATTCTATTTGTTGTTTCTTTAATGTGTACATGTCTTATTGATGAATACACAAATAAAATAGAGAAACACGAAGGCGTTTGGTATTGTTTTTGAAATATTTTTTGTTTTTAAAAAAATTGAAAATGATAATATTTTAAAAATTATATTGAGATTATTTCTGAAACTGTATTTGATTATATTATCTAAGTGTATATTCTGAGAAACATAAAAATGAAACTCCGTTTGATTATATTTTTGAAAACCCATTTTATAAGTGAGTATTCTATTAAAATATTTTAATGTTTAATTTTAAAAAAATAAATTATTAGTCAAAATTTAAAAAAAAAAAAGCCTTTTGGCGATGGGTTTTGTAATAAGAGGCAAGAGTAGAAAACATTGGTAGTTTGAACCCTAAGTAGTGATGGTGAAGGCAATGGCGACAGCCAGAGTTGGGTCGCAAGTTGATGGCCATCGTTGCAAGGGGGTCGTCACTATCACGAGAGGGCCGTAGCCGTCATCGCCACTCTATAGTCGTTACCTTTCGACGAAGATGGAAGCTATCGTCGGACATAGCCGTTATCACTAATGTTGCATAAGCGCAGAGAGAGAGAGAGAGGAGGGAAGAAGAAAATGAAAACAAAAAAATGAAATAACTTTTATTCATTTTTAAAAAACCAAAAAAAAAATAATACAGTTGAAAACGATATTTTGAAAATTGTTTTAAAAACGTTAAATAAATAAACGTTATTTTGAGACTATTTTTATTTTTTATATTTTTAAAAATGGAAAATCATTCTCTAAAACAAAACCAAGCACTTCTGAAGATTTTCTGTTTATGAATTTTTTCCCTCTATTTGATACATAACTAAGATTAAAACAAAAAAACAAAAAAATCTCACATTTTACCTTTTTCTTTTCTTATTTAATTTTTAAAATAGAAGTTGAAAAGATCAAGAGAATAGCAAAGGCTTATTACTTTTACGTTTCTATTTTCTTATTTCAGTTTTAATATTTAAGTTAAAATTTTTTTTTTACCTACCTTGTTTTTCCAATAAGGCCTACTTTTGTTATTTTATTTCAACATGTTGGGCTATCTTGTTATTTCGCTCTCTTATCATACGTCATTTCTTTGTCTGTAAAAAATAAAATAAAATACTCTAATTAAATCCGTTATTTTCTTTATTATTATAACTTTACCACTTTTGATATTATAAGATTTATTTTTCAAAATTTTACATAGAACAATTAACAAACGACAGAATTATGATTGGTATGTACAATTCACGCAGAGGGAGAGTTAATTTCTAGTGATTATAAAGGCGATTTACCTCCCCCAAAAAATATTATAAAGAGTCAAATGGTGAAGTCATATCCATTTATTTTTTCATTTTCCCCCCTTGTTTTAATGGGATTCTAATTAACAAGTAAAGTACGTAAAAGATTCCCATTTGTCTCCATATTTTGTTCAAAATGACCACGAAATTTGAAAAAATAAAATAAAATTTAATTTAATTAAAAAAAGTGAAACTAGTGAGGTGTTTGATAAACGTATTGCATTCGCATTGTGTTTGAACATAATACATTGAACACATTTTGTATTTAGATGAAAAATATTTAATTTGTATTTGAATGCAATATGTGTTTGGAATTCAAAGTGTATTTTAGAGTTAAAAAGTTGATATGATTAATAAAAATAAATAGAAAAAGTGAAATAAAAAGAGAATATGATGTGAATGGAATTTAAAAAATTTATTTTTAAAATATTTTAAAATAGTAAATGTATTTGAGGTACTGTAGAAAAATATTGTTTTTGAATGTAAAACTTTTGTATTTGAATAAAAATTACATTACGTTTAAACATAATACGAATACAATACAGAAAACAAAAGCCTCTTAGGTCAGAGTATTTTTGAAAACCAGAAGTGGCTGTGGAAAACTGGGAGCCAAACACCCAAACTGATGATAAGTAATTCCTACAATGTCCACTCGAGACTGCTGGCATTACAAGTAATTATCGACCAAATATACCTCACAAACTAATCAAGGACTCAGACTTTTCACCTTAAATTTCTGTTTTTGTTTGGCTTTTACCAGTCAAACGCGGCTTTCTAATTTGTGATAGCAACGTCAATAAGAAAAAAAATTATCCTATACATACTAAAATGTTTGTCAATATATGTACTTTTTTTTAACTATACTTACATTAGTGCGAACCCTTACAATTTCTTAGCAAAGTATATAGAACTAGAATAAGAGTTTATTTCTTACGTAACTTAATTTGATGAAAAATCTGAAATTTAATTCATTTTTTGTGGAAAATATTCTCCATTCTTTTAGTTTCAGATTACTAAACACGTAGAACGGAAATCAAAAGATAACGAGAAAGTGTTACTTAATTTTGGCTCTCATTTGGAAGATATTATCTCATGAAAAGCAAGTTGTTGAATTTATAATTTATGACGACGAGAAGATCTATCATGATTAGAAAAAAAAACATAATTGATGACGACGATAAATGCTGACTAACTTAGTACTATGAAAAACTGTAATTAATTGCTTGTGATGAAAGTTTAGACTATGGAGTAAAATCCCTGGATTTAGATTTAGAAATTTTAGGAGGCGACCGTTCCTCTCATGAATTCAATTATATGTTATTGGTAAAGAATATATTTTAATTACGTTTGAATGTAATTCATTTTTTAAGTGTTATATTTGATTAAAAAATATTTATTTTATATTTAAATAAAATATGTGTTTAAATGAAAATTATTTAAATTATATTTTAAAATTAAAAAATTGGTGTAATTAGTAAAAATAGAGATAAAAAAGTTAGAATTAAAAAATTGATGTAATTATTTTAAAAAATAAAAAAATAATAATTATATTTATAAAACTATTAAAAATAATTATATTTAAATATAAAAATTTTGTATTTAGATAAAAATTATCAATCATATTATAACCGTGTCAAACAAGGAGGGTAGCATCAATTAATACGTAAAGAAAAAACAAACAGTCACTTGCGTGATACAAGAAAAACTAATTGTGCATTTAGCACCGCTATAGAGGTAAAAGTAGAGATATTAAAGCGGCGTCAAACCCATGATTAATTTTTCTTGTATCATGCAACTTGGCTATTTATTTTTTCTTTGCTTATTAATTAATGCTACCCTCGTTGATGGAAGACTAGTCAACTTATGGATTGTCATTAATATCACTCTCTCTCTCTCTCTCTCTCGCTCCTCTCCTCTCTCTCTCTCTCTGGCATAAATAAACAGATTGCCAATCTCTTCTTTACGAAGATTAAAGGAAAGTAGGCCAAGTAGAATAGCCAATAAAAAAAGTTATCATAAACCATACATGTTGAAACTTGAAAGGTACATATATCGTAGAGTAGTAATTTTAAATAAATAAATAAATAAAATCAGATCGGAGCTCTATGCTATTATTTCCACTAGGTTATGGAAATATTATATATATATATCGGTTAGGTTTTATTTTAAACTGTCGTGATATTTGTATTTGATTACGTCAGTTTCTCGTATTTTATTTTTGATTTTGATTAAATTAATTAATATTTGTTATCGTAAAGATAATGTAATATTAAAAAAAAAAAAAAAAAAAAGCTTCCACGAGGAAAATGTACCGATTGGACATATTGGAGCCGTGGATCTCGATGAACTTGAAGTAGTCTTTGAAAAACGTCATGGATTTTAAAAAGTCTTCGTTTTTTTTTTTAAATAATTTTTTCGAACTCTTTTTTTTTTTTTGGGGAGATGATAAAGTCGTTTACAAAAAAAAAAAGTTTGAATTAATCTGTACACAAGCCAGCCAACGAAATAGAAAATTCACCTCTGGAAGGGTCAGCCCGGTGATTGGTTCACATAGTCAGATTATTTAAAATTATCATGGGTTTGCGTGTGGACTGTCGTGTCGCCATCATATTTATAGTATCTTTAAATGCGCTACTGGCTCACGCTCTTTGGTAAACGGTGTTTGTTGATTTTTTTTTTCTCAAAAATAGATAATTACATAGATACTCAAAACGGAGTATCTATCCAGATATTTAAGTTTCATTTCGATAAATATATTATATTTATATTAAGTATGAATATAATATGTTAAATATAATTTATATTTAAAAAATATTTATATTATATTTAAATATATTATATATTTAGATAAAAATATTTAAATTATATTTAAATAATGAATATATGATGTGATGAGTAAAAATAAAAATAAAAAAAAATATGTGATGTGATTAATAAATAAAATAATAAATGATAATTATATTAAATTTAAAATATGATGTAATTAATATTTAAATATAATATTTTTACGTTTATATAAAAATTATTTTATATTTAAATATAATGTAAATATAATACTGAAAACTCCCTAATAATTATGCTTCTAAGCTTATCACCTTTTAATAACTTCCCCTTTCAATTTATAGTTTCGACAACTAGTCCTAAAACTTTTGATTAAATTAGTTACAAGAAACTCACATACATCTTACATAAAGACAAAATCCTATATTTCTGATTACCAAATTTCAAATATGATACAAACTCTTATACAAATATTGTATTTTATCTAAAATTTACTTAATGGGGCTTATTGCAATAATTTATAAAATTGGGGAAATAAATTACTAAAATCAAAAATTTGAGGGGCAAGTTGCAAAAGGATATGTACCTTATCTTTAAAAAAGTAAAATGAGGTAGATGCTCGTACTCTGAAATTATTGTAAAGAGTACATATAAGAATGATTTGCACCAAGAAAAAATAAGAAGAGGTACGAGAATCCACGTGTAATGAGAAAAGATTCAATTTTAGAATCCTCGTCGCCTCTCTAACCAGTTTGGTAGACTTCCATCCCCACCCCCTCAACAGAAAAACAACAACGGATGCGGCTGTGAACAGAGAACATAGAACAGAAAAGAGATGAACTAATTAGTGGAAATAAAACAGAGGTTTATACTTATCTGTTCAAAACTACTAAAATTTTTCTAAAATTATTGGGATTTGTTGGTGGTTGGACAAAGGAAAGGACAAGTTTTTTTTTTTTTTTTTAATTTCTTGTAGAAATTTTAAGTTAAGAAATAAAACTTGTTGCGGTGAAAGTGGAACTATGATGAATTAAAAAAAAAAAAAAAGATCTTGTTGTGAATTTAACGAATGCCAATGTATGTCATCTTTAATAAGTAATAAAATAATAAATAAGAGTATAGTTTCTTACGATGATTAATTGCTTATTAATTACCGAAATTGGATTAACCTACTTTTATTTGAAAGAATAAAAAATGAAACTACGTTGAATGAAAATAAAATAAACTAAAATGAACACAAAATAAAATCTAATAGAAATCAAACATTAAAGTTCCAAGGTTTTCAACTTCAGTGGATTAAACATATTTAAACTCTCTAGATTGATTAACCAACGTTTATTTCCTATGATACCAGTGAATCTCACTAATATAATTATTAATATTTCTCAAAATTTAACAATTTATCTCAATGAAAAAATTCCTTATATTTTTGTGACAATTTCAGCCTATCAAAATTCATTAAGTGCAAAAAATCCATAATACTGAACAAGCTACATGGGTATTTTTTTATCCTACGAAAACTGATGACATTCTTCTTATAACAAACTCAATTATTTCCTCTCAGTCTCAAATTAAATCTATAAATTATCTAATAATTGGCCAAAAAATCACAAGGGTTATGCACAAGTTAAAATACTTAATATATAATTGGAATAGACAAAAATTATTAAAAATAGAAAAAAATAAATAAATAATTATAATTTAACCATATCGTAGTTCTAGAAAAGAAAACTAATGCATAAATAAATATAAAAATCTACAAAATAAAAGTTCAAGCATTTTTAATTTACAAAAATAAAAATATAAGAAAATAAAAAGAAAAACCTCTTTGTAGAAGTGTCACAAGTCTCGGAGATTTTCCTTTTAATCTTTTTCTCCTTCTTCTCTTGATACTTTAAGATACAATCTCTTAAAATTTTGTAGAAAACTAAAACCCAAAACAAGAACTCAAAATAAAATACTAAAAGTTGAATTCTAAATCCTAATTTTTTTTTTCTTTTTCTTTTTCATCTCTGGTTTCTGACTCAAAAGAATGCAGTCAAAAACTCCATAAATAAATCATAAAAGATTCTATTTATAGGCCTTGAAAAATAAGGTACCTTGTTTTAAAATTTGGAGTTTTAAATTTCAAAAAGATTCACACGGATGCCGCGACCTTAACTCCTTGTGCTGCGGCTTTAGCAACTCGAGCTGTAGCCTTAACTTCTCGCACCATGGCCTCACAGATTTGAGCCACAACTCGACTTTGGTTTTTCTCAATTTACAAAATCATGAAGCCATGGCCTTAAGCACTCTACCAAGCTCATCATTTCATTCCTTTTGGAGCCATATCTACACCCATTTGGGCTGTGGCTTCGGTCCGTTTTCTTTCAAACTCCCAGTTCCGCACCAATTTCATCTTCAGAGCATTATAAAAGCATTATAGTTTCACCAAAAATAAATATTTTAACGTAACCTACAAATTAAGAAAGAAAACACATTAACTAACAAAAATGCTCAAAAAACCAACAAAACATTAATTCATATATACTTAATTTGTAGGTGTGTAAAACTCACTTATTAGATCCTTTCCATTTTATTAACGTGCTATGGGAGTTATATTACATATTAAAATATAGCATATTTTCTATGTACATTGTTGATATATAGCAAGTTTGACTTTTTATTGAAAAAATAGCATATTTGACTTTTCCGGTGATAGAATTCCATTGCTGCTCTCGTCTTTCTCTACCCCTATCCAATCCCACACTCTCTCTTGTTTTTCTCTCTTCATCCATTCTCACTGACCGTAGTCGACGCCGTATTGGTGATGGAGACCATGATCTAGTTTCTCTGTAACTCTAGCTGTCGCAGTGACGAAGTGCTCTGAGGAATCATGATGGTGAATCGAGGATAATATTTTTGAGGATATGGACATTTTTGAGATTTTATCATATTATTTATTCTAATTGTGTTATTAAATAATAATATTTTCAATTATATTATAATTTTAAATCTATATATTGTATTATGTTATTTTCTCCTCTCTCTCTCTCTCTCTGTTAAAAAGACAAGAATTATATAACACCAATTCTATTTTTCTCTTTTAGAAATAAATATATGTATATATATGTATATATACATACATACATATTACACTAAAATCCAAGAGGTCAATAGGCCATCATCAGACACATTAATCACTATATAACAAAATATCAAATTTGACTTATTTTATTATTTGTTACAAAAATAACATATATCAAATTTAACATTTAAAGCATCTCTAACAAAATGATAAATGTTGTGTTAAAGCTAAATATTGGCATTTGGGTGGAAAAAAAAAAAACTCTATAATATAGTGTAATCTTTACATCAAATTGGATAAATACTAAATTTGATGATAAATTATAATAAATATTAAACACCCTATTAAATTTGATATTTAATTGTTATTGGTTGTGTGTTAATTTTTTTTCATTTAATTGTAATTACATTCTCATTTCTAAATTGTAAATTTAATTTTACAAATTTTAAAATTTAATTAATGATAATAATAAAAGATAGATAATATATAGTAACAAATATAATATATTTATACTTTGCCGTAAATACATATAATAAGGCGGCTAAACGTGATATTTTACACTCAAATATCAAATTATAATTTTGACAAGTAGAAATTTTACCTTATATTGACGA
The DNA here is from genome assembly GCA_035233585.1 of Antiaris toxicaria. Classification (NCBI taxonomy): domain Eukaryota; kingdom Viridiplantae; phylum Streptophyta; class Magnoliopsida; order Rosales; family Moraceae; genus Antiaris; species Antiaris toxicaria. Next base: position 11,115,727 of record CP141155.1, read on the forward strand.
TGTATTTTTAAACCCAAAAAAAAAGACCAACAAAAATGATAAGATAAGTAGGTTGACAAAACTTTTTGCCTCCCCAACTACTCTTAAGCGGCTTCGGTGAATCTGACTTTAGAGAACCGTGCCTCCATAACATTGCTTTTGATTCATACCATAATTAAATATACATATAAATATTTTTTTAATTTTATGTTATTAATTTATATTTACCAAAGAAAAGGCAAAACTTCACGGGCTCTCTCCTCTATATAAAGCTCTCAGACAACCTAAAACTTTCTTCACCCCAAAAGCTTCTCATAAACCTTACGAAAAAAACACACACATAATAGACGTATACTGAAACAGTTGATTAACCATGGCCTCTGTCTCAGTCATCCTCCTTTCAGTCCTCTTCGGAGCGTTAGTTTTCCGTCTGTTCGCCAGCCTACGAAGCAGGCGGTCGCCTCCGCTGCCGCCAGGTCCCCGGAAATGGCCGATCCTCGGGAACCTGCCCCAGCTAGGCCCGAGGCCTCACCAGGCCATGGCCGCCATGGCCCGGAAGTATGGCCCGCTGTTGCACCTCCGCTTCGGCGTGGTGGACGTCGTGGTGGCGGCGTCGGGGGAGGTGGCGGAGCAGTTCCTTAAGGTGCATGACACCAACTTCTTGAGCCGCCCGCCCAACACCGGTGCCAAGCTCGTCGCCTACAACTACCAGGACATGGTCAACGCGCCCTACGGCCCGCGGTGGCGCCTGAAGCGGAAGCTCAGCACAGTTCACCTCTTCTCCGCCAAGGCCTTAGATGATTACCGACATGTCCGACAGGTTGGTTGCTTCTTAACATTTGAAAATGAATTCATGAATAATGTCAAGTATATCATCTCTAATGTTACTAAACATTTTCTTTTGTTATAGCAAGTGATATTATTTTATTAATTATAAAATGTTTATAAGAGTAACACGTCAACGGAGAAAAGACATATGATCTACGAATACAAAAATATAATTTACCATCATATATGTGTATCTATATTGCATGGTTTGTCCTTGTGCTATAGAAAATTTTCATTGTAAGTTGACTTATTCGCAACTAGATATAAAAATACAGAATATTCTATGGCTCTTTTGATGCAGTGTCGACATATAATTTACCATCATATAGTATGACTTGTTAAATCTCCTCCTATTAAAAATAGAAAAGGCCAAAACAAATTTGTATAATTATTTATTTATTTATTTATTTATTTTTGTTGAACGTCAAAAGTGGATTTATTAAGTCCCCGCAAGATCAGAGATGATGACCTTCAAACTAGACCGAGAGTCATGTATATTAAAATTATTCAAATAAAATATATTACTCATGGTTGTGTCCTAAAAAAAAGTAGATTATTGATTGGATTAACGTGAATTGATGAAAAAGTAATTGCGGAATTTGTGAACATGTAGGAAGAAGCAGCGCTGCTAATAAAAGGCCTAACAAACGCAGGTTCAAGCGCGGTAAAAGTGGGACAACTGCTCAACTTGTGCGTATCAAACGCCCTAGGACGAGTCATTCTTGGGTACAGGGTTTTTGGCGACGGTAGTGGCAGGAGCGACCCGAAGGCGGATGAATTTAAGTCGATGGTGGTTGAGGCGATGGTGATCGGAGGAGCGTTCAACATAGGCGATTTTGTGCCGGCGCTAGAGTGGCTAGACTTGCAAGGGCTGGTGGCAAGAATGAAGAAGGTGCATAAGAGGTTGGATGCGTTCTTGACCAGAATTATAGACGAACACATGGCTAATGTTGGCGAGAGGGGGCAAAATAATTTGCTTAGTACTTTGCTTTCACTCAAGGATGATGGTAATTATGTTGGTGATGGTGAGGATGGCAAGCTCACGAACATTGAAATTAAAGCATTGCTTTTGGTAAGTACTCTCTGTCTTCTCTCTCTCTCTGAATTTATTTATCTATCAGTTAATTACTATAAGGATTGTTATTCTAGAATTAAGATTACAAGAAAAAATATTTGAGTAGGGGGCTCATTTGTGAAATTTTATTTCAATTGGAGTAGAATAGAGAAGAAAATATTTTAATTAGTCGTATTGAAGAGTTATAAGATTTCTTAAGAGCAAAAAAAAAAAAAAAAGAATAGATGTCCAAAATCAAAACTTGCGTGTCCCAAAAATAGGGTTATTTATTTAATAAAAAGAAAAGTATTTCATTGTTTCCTAATAGTATTTTTTTAATTATTATTATTTTTTATTTTACTAATATGTCTCATTTTTTTAATAAATACTAAAATTTCAATCTTTGTATGGAATGATTACAGAACATGTTTGTAGCTGGTACCGACACGTCAGCAAGCACGGTGGAATGGGTCATTGCGGAACTCCTTCGGCACCCCGAAGCATTGGCCCGACTCCAGGAAGAGCTCGACCGCGTGGTGGGCCGAGATAGGCTCGTGAAGGAACAGGACTTGCCCCAATTGACGTACCTCCAGGCCGTGGTGAAGGAGCTCTTCCGGCTCCACCCCTCGACCCCGTTGGCCATACCGCGGATAGCGGCGGAGAGCTGCGAGATCAATGGCTACCACATCCCCAAGGGAGCCACTGCTCTTATCAATGTGTGGGCCATAGGACGTGACCCGGCCGTATGGACCGATCCGCTAGAGTTCAGGCCCGAAAGATTCTTACCGGGTGGCGAAAAGGCCCATATAGACGTCAAAGGGAATGACTATGAACTGCTGCCGTTCGGCGGAGGGCGTAGGATTTGTGCGGGCTTGAGCATGGGCCTGCGTGTGGTCCAACTACTAACTGCGAGCCTCGCCCATGCATTCAATTGGGAGCTGCCTTCCGGCCTGGTCCCAGAGAAACTCAACATGGATGAAGATTTTGGGCTGACATTGCAACGGGCTGAGCCATTGCTGGTCCACCCTCGGCCCAGGCTAGCCCAACACGTTTATCAGGCATTATAAATATATAATGATAGCACCGCTGCTAGTGGGATATAACGTCTATCAAGCATTATTCGCTTTTGAGTTTGAAAGGGTTTTTGTTTATATTATTATTATTTTATATTTTGGTTTTTTTTGTTTTTTTTACTTGTTGGGTGATATTTCAGTTAAGAGCAATGCTATGAGATATCAATGGTGTAAAATACTAAATATTAATAAAAATCGAATCTCAATAAACGATTTGCGGATTGGTTTTACTCTATATTAGTCATAGAATTAAACACTAATAATGACAACAACTTTTTTTTTCCCCTCAAGATCATAGTCTGGTTTCATCAAGAATTTCTCCCTAAGAGAGGAATTGTAACTTGTAAGCACCCGTAGACTACCGATATCTCCTGAGAAAAGGACATCGATAGTCTTGCAAGTGTTCTTTGAATAATACCAATAAATATGTTGGCCAATCTAGTGGCTGGTGTTTGTAAATTCTAAATATTTGCTTTTGTTGGTTTAAATAGAAAAAAATTAAATGTTTTTTTTTTATTTTTTATAACTGGCATTTTAAGTTTATCCCAAAAAAGAAAAAAAAAAAGCATATAGTTTACTTGTACTCAAGATTGTATTTTTTCCCCCCTTTTTACTTCACATTTCATGTTAAATTGTACACTTTGAGGTCAGCAACTGATTTTGACATCTAAATTAACAAATTACACTTTGCTACTTCTAAAGAAAGTTGTAACCAAACAGCGTTATGTTTAAAAAATTAAATGAATGACGTACAATTGTATATTTCATGTTATGAATGACAGATTTGTTGATTTGTATTTGTTTATAGGCTTATTTTATTCATCAATTAAACTCTTCAATCTTTTGACCTTGGAAAATTCTTACACACCTAACCACAAAGAGAAAGGGAAAAGCAACCTACCAAGTTTTGCCACTTTGAACCTTGTAAACGTCTGGCTTTTGCTTCTCAGAATCTTTGTTCATTTTCTCTCAAATTATCAGGTTTTGCCAAGACAGTCCAAGAACTGATGTTATAATCTCCATTTCTTTGAGTTATTGTACAATTGTTGTTTATCACAGTTACAATTTCCTAATTGGTTTGATTTTCATGAATAACGTTAGTTGTTGACAAATAAAAGTTTGAAATTTGAAATTAAATTGAAATTTGGAGGTAAAATCTTGATAACATCCGTTAAATTTGTATCCTTGCCTCAATATCAACTATTTATATTAATCTGCACGATTAGTTTTCATTCTTCTAAAAGCATTACCCTATGTATTGTAATTCATTAATTGGATTGATTCTCATTTTAGTTATAAACAAATTTCCCTTAGAAAAAAATAATATTATTAAAATAAAGGGAGATTCTACAATAAGATAAGCTTTTTTACCCTCATTGATAAGGTAAAAAATTTCTGATCCTTAGATGAATTTTTAATTGTTGAGATCAAAAGACATATCCAAACATATCCTTAGACAAACAACACCTAATAATTTTAAAATATTTTAAAAAAATTTTAAACAAGAATAGGCCCCCTCGGACGACTGCCCTAAGTCGGCAACACCACCCATACAAGTCAAAGAGCCCAAACACCCATGCAACTAGAAAAATGGCAACCATCGATGCTGCTCGCACCACTGGCCACCATGGCAAGATGGTTGGGCTGGGCTTTAAGCACCAAATCTGCCCATGACGAACCACGGTTGGTTGGGTTTGGGGCGAACCATAGTGATGAGCAGCTGCAACCTAATGACGGTGACCTACGGTGTTGAAGAGCAAATCTATGGGTCTCATGCATGGAGGTCACAAGGGAGCTGGGTCTCGTGCTAACCAAGAGTAGATCTATGGGAGGTAGGTCTCGTGCTCGGTAAAGAGCAGATCTTGCAGGTTGGGAAGAAAAGAAAGAAAGTGGGAAGAGAGAGAGTGAGAAAGAGAGCGGCATGAGTTGGGGAGACGTCGAAAAAGTGATCAATGCGAGGGGGACCCTTGCTGACCTCCATAGTCGATGGGGAGTCCGGCAGTTGGGGGTGCCGCCAGCAAGAGTGGTTGGGTGGTGGTGGGGGGATCTTGCAGGTTTAGGGGGTGGGGGGTGTGCCTTCAACAGCGGTGGTAGGGTGGCTGCCGGTGGTGGATGGGATTGTCGGAATATAAGTAGATGTTTGGTGAAAGTTTTTTTTTGGCATTGCATTTAAATGCAAAGTAATTTTCCCTCCAATACAAAAGCATTTCATTCAAATATCAATCACATCACATTTTAAGTATAACGTAATCATTATTTATTATTTCACTTTTTCTATTACTTTTATTAATTACATCATATATTCCCTTTCCCTCCTTTTTTTCTTTCTACTTTTATCCATCATATCACATATTTATTATTAAAATACAATTTAAATACTTTTCCCTCAAACACACATTGCATTCAAATGCAATACTGATGCTTTTCCTCCAAATATAAATTACATTCAATGCATTAAAACGCAATGCAAATACAATGCGTTCATCAAACGAAACCTAAGTTTTTTTTAGTTATAAGTTCAATTTTTTATTTAATTTTTATATTTTTGTATTTATAATTGAGCATAATAAAATCTATCATAAATTTTCCTCCGATTAAACAGAAATGATTAGATTTAGTAAAAGACTTTATCCAATTATAAAAGCCCTCTAAAATAAATAGTTCACATCGACAAAAATTTATATTTCTCTTTCAATGAAAAGAAGAGAGAGAGAGAGAGAGGCTAATATGACGACGAGAGTTTGGAAACAAAGTCAAGTACAGAGAAAGTCATCATCGTCTAGTTCTAACCAATTGTGATCCTTTTTCTCTCTGACTTTTTCTTCCTTTTTATTTTCATTTTTATCTTTATTACCAGACAATAATTTACCTCTTGCACAAGTCCCTATAGTAAGTAGTTCACGTTGACAAAAATTTCAATTTTTCTTTCTAGAAAAGATAAAGGAGAGGGGCTCATACGAGGAAAAATACAGAGAAAGTATCATCGTATTTATGATACTTTTTCTCTCTGACTTTGTCTGTTCTTTTTATTTTCATTTATTTGTTTTGTCAACCAAACAACAACTTTCGTCCGCGGGCCATATAAACGAGGATTTCCACAGTCCTAAATGAGTGACGGCGAGCTAAACTGTTAGATATAGTTGTATCATAGAGCGATATAATATTACGTACTACACCATAGTACCGTCGATTAACATACATATTTTGTAAAGTTTGTTTGATAACATGAAGTATTTAATATTGTTGATTTATTGCTTATCAGAATGAGTCCCAAAAGGTAATATTACTGCACTCAATCCTACCAAACCACGTCCGACATTTTTCCCTAATTTTCACCCCCATTATTGGTAACTGATTGTAAACAAATGAATTAATTGGACTATGCAATTATAAGGATTAAAATTAGAAAAAAAAATATGAATATATTGAAAGAGTAATTATAATAATTACTCATTATTATTACGATAACCACTCATATGTTGGACTTTAGAGGGCGCATAAGACAAGTAGGAAATAAGGGTATTTTTAGTTCCCCATAAATTATATTATACTGGGGAAACGCATATCGTAAAATCTTCTGACATGTCAATGTCAAAGAAAGTTTTAAAAATTTTTTAAGAGTATTATTGAAATTAACCCTACAAACTCTATTAACCAATCTGGTGGTTAGTTTGCATAAAAAAGATGTACGAGATGAATTAGAAATTTAGAGAATGTGATAAATAAAAGAACCATCAAGTAACTATTTTATTTACAGGTCAAAATCAATTTTTTATCTAGGATACAATAATTCTTTCTTACTCTTTTTTAAAATGTTTGATAATCTGTTGTTGATAAATGAAACAGAGATGAAAATTTTGAGTTTGGACGCAAGTTCCAAACACCTTTTAAATAAATAAATAAAAACCAAAGATTTTTGTGGTGGTTTTGTTAGGAATACTCTAAGAAAGAAAAATATATAAGATGTATTTTATTTACTTTGAACTAATTAATAATATATTTGAAATTTTTTATTACATCATTGCTATATTATCTTCATCATTAATTATATGTTAAAGTAAATCTAAGCAAATAATATGACTCATTGTTTACTTGATGTTTAAACGGTTAGAATGTTATATATAATGGATTTTATATGTGAGAAGACAATGTTTTAAAGTAAGTGATCTAAATTTATAGTCCATAGTTTATGAGATTACAGTGAGCATCTAACTTATGTGAAGATTATTATGTTGTCTAAAACTAAATGGAGAGATGGTTTGTCTTGACCATCAAGAGCAAACTGACGCCTAAGTAGAAACATAGATATATTGCCTAATGGTATTAATATATTAGGTTTGGATCAAAGTGTAATTAATCTATATAGTCTACTTAAATGGATTAATTCATTTTTGACATTCATTATGCAAAAACCTTAATCCTGAATAAGTAAATAACTTCATGTATATGACTTGTGTACTTTAATGTTCTAAAGGCTAAAGCACCTCACAGTAATAAGCTATTAGAGCAGTTCGTTTGGTATATGACTTATATACGATGTGAGCTTCACTTACAGATATAGAATCATAGCTCTAATAAGGAGTAAAAGTTATCCTCTTAACGATGTTATAAATGATGTAAAAATAGACAAGACCTTAGGTCGTTTGCTTAGAAAATAATATATTATTTATATGCGGTGAATAATCATTTTCCTATTGGATGTATAATGGATTTTTAAGATATCGTGATCAAAAGGTTGAATAGATTTTAACTTTAAGTTGATCATCAAACTGTGCCTATACACTTGTTTACATAATACGGTATATAATTAAGAGTGTAGTTTCAAATTTATAGTAGTATAACTCTAAAACTAATAATTATATAATTAATTTATTTGATATAAAATAATTAATTACATAAATTATTGAAACCTATATTATAATATTCAATTGGACCCTTTACGTGTATAATATAATTTCTTAATGTATGGTAATAAATTAGGATTTCATTATAGTTTTAATTCTTGGACTTAACGCAGAGAAAAATTAAGATTGCCTCCCATATGATGAAGGCATTTTTTACACTAAGGGTAGAACGGGACTTATAATTTAAATTGATTGCATTTATATTTTTTGATAAATATGATATTAATTTAAATTAAAAGATATAGGTAATTAATTATTTAGATAATTAATTTAAATATGTAGATAATCTTATTTAAATAAATATTTTAAACTAAATATGGTAATTTATTTTATTTGAATTTGAATTGAAATAAAATTTTATCTTTATCTACAAATGATAGGCGTTTTCCACTAGGATAAGGTAAGGAAAAATATTTTCTTCTTATTGATTTTATTTGGATAATTATTACATAATTATTTAATTTAAATAAAGTTTTCGTGATTTAATTTTGAATTTAAATTGAATTTATGGAACATTAGCCATGAAAATAAAATCACAAAATAAATAGAGATTAAATTTAAAATTAAGGGGGCGTTTGGTAAACGCATTGTATTTTGATTGTATTTGAATGAAATTTGTTTTTTAAATGTTGTATTTGGTTGAAAAGTATTTGTTTTGTATTTGAATGAAATGTGTGTTTGGATGAAAAGTATTTTAGAGTTGAAAAATTGATGTGATTAGTAAAAGTAGAGATAAATAGTAAAGTTAAAAAGTTGATGTGATTGTTTTAAAAATGTTTTGAATAGTAATTGTTTTCGTAGCACTGTTGTAAAATTTGTATTTGGTGTAAAATTGTATTGTATTTGAGTGAAGTTAAAATAAAATTTTTTGCCAAATGTCCCCTAAAATTAAAATTAAAATTTGAATATCCTACATCTTATGTGGATAATTTTTTGGAGCTCCCTTAGGGTAAAGGAAAAATACAAATCACAGTAGAATGAGAATCTTTTTCAAATATCCTACTCAAATTTAAATTCCACGTAGTCTATTCACTTTAAATAGAACCCTTAGTGCTCCTATTTTATTTAAACTACAAACTTTAAGATGAGTAAGCTTATTATTATTCTCTCATTATAGTAATAATAAGCTGCAAGAGTTTGGGTGATTGGAAAAAGAAAACTGTACATGAATACCGATTGAGAGACCGAATGCCCACACACTCTACTGACCTAGAATTGGAGAATAATAAAAAAGGCTAGTTGGTTAAAACTTTATCTGTCACCTTCTCTAACATTCCTGTCATCTATTTAAATATATATAAATTGTTGAATAATTTATTATATATGATAACATAAGTCAGTATGATACAAGAACAATTTTAAAATTCCATTACGTAAAATACCATGTTTTTCCTATAAGCGGTACCGTGATAAACTCATGATTATATCATGTATATAAATTAGATAATCTAATTTTCTCTTTAAATTATATATGGATTTAATGCTTTTAGAGAGTGGCATTCTAGATTTCTATTATGTTATAATCATGGATTATGTATATATGTGATTATTTTAATTTTATTATTATTATAAACATGCTCAATTTTACAAGTCATAATTCCTTAAAATTTAGAAAAATTATATCTAGGATTTTTTTATGTAGTCATAGGAACGGTTTATTATTATCTTAATTTTTTCATAAAATTTTTTTATTTCTTTGAATATTTAGAATATTGTACATCAAAAATAGTATATGAACTTTATATAGCTTATTTATAAAAAAGATGAAGAATGAAGATCATTTTTTGTTTTTGCTAAATTTTAATTAAGGATTAAAAATTGATAATTGGACGAGTATGGTTTTGTGTGGTACTCCTAGTGGAATTAGGGTTCTAAATTAGAACCCTAATGATGACACAAAGATGGCACACATGAGAGAAACGACCAAGGGGCACGCTTGAGTGTGCCTTGGGGTGCAAGCACAAGCATAAGGCTTATTGGTGCATGCTGCATTAGTAGGTGGGGCCACAAACCTGGCCCATGGTTGGCCGTGTGTTGTGTAGCTTGGCTGTGCGGCTGTGCCTGCCAATAGGCAGGGGCCAGTGACATAAAGGTACAGGCGCCTATCTACATCCAACCCATTGTAGCTATAGCCCATGTGTGGTCCCTTTCTAAAACTGTCAAAAAAAATTTTTATTATCAATTTTAATTAATGTAAAATTATAAATTATGTATAAAGATACATAATTTTAATTAAATTTAAATTTACATATAATTATACATGAGATTTAAAATTGATTAAGATTTGAATTTTCTGGAATTTAAATTTTAAGGAATTTGTGGGATAAGAAATAAATGGTGGAGTTGCATAAAGATGGATATATGAAGATAGAGCAAAATTCAAAACCTAAATAATACTTTAGATGTAATTTTGTATTCTTTTTTTTTTCTTTTTTCTAGGATGAGACTATAATTGGATTATTTATTTTTCTGTCATTTATTTATTATATATTTTGTCATGAATAGATGAAAATATTTGAAATATATTTTGGTATATATTTGATAACATGTCATAAACAATAGATGAATGCCGCTCATGTTATATCGATCATACATATTATCAAAAACTTAATTTGTTTCAAAACATTGAGTGGAAGAGGATTTCAAATGAAACCTGTGACCTCCATTATTGATTCATATGTCAAAATATGGTAATGCCCCGCATTCGTTCCACCCTGACCACATAATTCAGTAAGTGTTTACCGTCATCGGAATACTAGGTTGAATCTCCTATATTAGAAATTGTGTTTGGACATATTTTATTTGGGACATTCCTTTAATGGCTCAAATAACATATAGATCGGACTTCGTAAACAATGATTACATAGTTAAGACTAATTTAATTGTTAACCTTCCCTATAAGCACTATTTATGGCGCCCCCGAATCCAGCCATGTGAAACTGCCGAGGTCCGACTTCGTAGTCGACCAAGACAACCCGTACACCGAATCTGGATCGTCATTTAAACACTTTTTCATTCAATTCTCCTATTTCAGGGCCTAAAATTCGCCCATAGTTTTTTTTTTCTAATATACTTTCCTCACATGAAAGCCACGTATGAAAGTCATATAAAATATAATACTAACTTTTAGTTGTCTTTTAGAAGTACAACATAATTTACAAATATACAATATAAGTACTTTGTTTTTCAAAAATACATTATCTTCAATTTACTTTCTCTCGATGCTCAATGGAAAACTTATGGTAGGACCAAATCCATAGTGGATTCCCTATCCCATCGACCCATGCGTATCCTACTGCCATCCAGGAAGTCTACTAGACAGGTTTCTTACCTGCAACATGAACAAACTGATGAGCTAACAGGCTCAGTAAATTCAAACATGCTTAGTAAGAATCGCATAAATTCAAAAACATCAAAAATACAATTTCCTATAAATAGTACTATTTATCCATGAATAGTACTATTTACCATGAATAGTAATTTTGACATTTAATCGATGAATAGTAACTGTTACCCTAACTGATTACTATTCACATGACCCTAACCGAGTCCACTACACTTAGTGTTAGTGTCGATTATGCTCAATTATGGCTTTTGTCACATTATTGGCTATTATCTTTATTTATATTCTAGTTTTGAGCTCATAGTGACCGTACCGATAATTTATTGGGTGCTGACTAGGAGGGCCTTGAGAGCGACCCTAAGGTTTTTTCCTCTACAGCCCTTATCGCTCGAAGTGATCTTTATATCCTCATAGGATATGAAAAATCTCTACCACTAGAAGGGCAGTACGCCTTAAGTGGTTTTATTAAAATCTTTCAATTATAGTTGCTATCAAGTGGTATTATTTATCACCTCAAGGTTAGGAACCTCTATTGTCCTTAGGTCTTACTCATTATCTCTTTAAGGGTATGTCTTAATTTTAGTCACACTCTTCTTATAGTGTACCTATAGTACACTTCTCAATTTATTAACTCATTAGGTGTGTTAGTCTTGCTACACCCTATTACCCGTAGGACTTACATCTAATTCACAACTAGTACATAATCAAATATCACAGTATTTCATGTTGCAAACATGAAAATGCTTGAACTTACCACCACTGTGATAATATCCACTTCCGGAACTCCTCTGTAGTTTTATCTCTAGTTTGGGTTCCGACATACAAAGTATTGTCTATTAATACTCATCATTAATTATCACTTTAAATATATTTATTTTGTAATACATTTTACAACATATTTCAACTTTTTAGGTGGTACACGGTCTGCAACACGCTCATGTCACTGCCCGTGTACCTCTCGGGTTCACTCTACACGGCCGTGTTTCAAAATGCACGTTGTGTACTATTTAAATTGTAGATTTTAACTTTAAAATCTTTATTTTGGGTTCTAGAATTTTATTTAAGACATTTTAGATCCTTTACGGTCTTTTCTAAGCCTTTCAGAAATTTTTGACCAAAATAACCATTTTATCGCTAACGGGTCTCGGGACCGTAACTATTCTGTTCTATCATTTTTTCAGAAATGTCAAAGCCCAAATATCATAAAATAATATTTCCTAGACTTCTGTATCTTATTACAGCTTTATGCTACAAAATTATAATTATTCATTTTCCGACCCTCGGTTACTATTCATCTGACACCTATGGTCGTTTCTCGTTTTTCTAGCGTTTCGGAGTCTCAAATAGGTATTTCACTACTCCTAAAACATTTTTCATCTCGTTCCCTAGCCTTGGTTCCAGAGGGGCTCGAGTTTCCTATCCTGATCTAATTTTTCCCCCTCGTTTCCTCCTAACGTGAATTTTTCCCATTCTAGGCATTTTAGTCATTAAAGGGTTGGTTTACTTCTTCCTTTTGGGTTTGGTTTTTCATTATTATCCCTGACACACCGAGGGGTCTCGGTTTCCTTTTCGAGCCTAATATTTTTACTCCTCGTTTCCCAAAATAGCCTTATACCGTTTTAAAAATTTCGGTAGCATTTGCGCTTGTATTTTTAGGTTTCTCCGGCATTAGGTACGCCTCAGAACCTTTGTACCTGTCACGTACTATACCAGAGACCTATTTTATACAAAGTTATCAAACTTTGTATAAAAATTTCCATATTAACCAACATTCAAACATAACACAAAATTCATTAAATTTTCTTCCAATTAACCCATGGATTTTCATGGTAATCACACCAAGAAATTTTCATCACATTATTCAATTTCCACATTCCATTTTTAAGGTTTCTAATGCACATGTTATCATTAAAAACCTAATAAAATTTTCATTCCAACCCTAGCATTAAGCCACGGATTTCATGCTAAACCACTATAGAAGATTTTGTTCTCATTCCTAGGGTTCTTGTCAACATTTCTCATCATTTTTCCATCACAAAACTTTCTCATTTTTATCCCACATAGGCCATGGATTTTTGATGTGAAACATACATCAATTTACTTGTTTCATCATTCCAATTCACGCTTTAATAAATATAGTATCAAACCAACATAACCATTAAAGTAAATCACCAAAATTTCTCAACATTTCTACCCTACAAGGCCACGGATTTTCATGGGGAACATGTAAAACTTTTGCTTGTTTCTTGGTTCTAAATCATGCTTTTATTCACATATCACCAAATAAACATAATCACTAAACCAATTCACCAAACTTCCAATAATTTTCTTCACCAATAGTGCCACAAATTTTTGAAGAAAACAACAATAAAAATTGCTTCAATTTAGAAACTCACCTTATTAAGTTGTCTCCTTGCAACTTAGGCTTGTATTGGAATCAAATTTTGCGAAGAAACTTGTCAAATTTTTGGCCAAAATGGGAGGATGATTTTTAGTTTTGGGAAAGCAAGAGTTTGGGTTGATTTTGTGATTTTTCAAGTGAATTTTTGATGCCTATTTATAGTCAAATGAATGGGGACCTTTTTGTAATTTTTTCCAACAACTTACTAATTGTTCAAGGACTTAAATGCAAACTTTTTGCGGTCAAAATGAAAATTTTGGGCTGTTTTCTTTCCGTGTGGCCGATCCTCCTAATTTGCCCATTTTCCAAATTTTTTTCAAAGCCATTTTGACTTGATCATGATCATTGATCCATAAAGCATTAAATCTTGGCCATTAATACTGCCTACCATCGTAAATTAAGCTTTAATTACCTAATTAATTAAGTTATATTTATAATGTCATCTTGACATCATCTAATTAATATATAAATTAATTTGTGGTTAAATTTTGACTGAAAGTCAAACCAAACGGAACTTTACCGAAATCGCGTAGGCGGGTTCCGAGCGCCTCCGGTGCGAATGGTCTGTTTTATTTTGCTTCTATTTGACCAGAATTCACTACCGTAAATTTTTGTCTTTTAGTGCACTTCGGTGCACTCTTCAGGGTTTTTGGCTTTATTTTTGAGTTGTCTCCCCCGTTTTTATTTAGTAAGATTTTCTATCTTCAAACTCACTCACTTTAACACTGTCGGAACATTTTCACAATATTCTCAACAGTATTAAAACACAACTTTTTCACATTTTATTCATTAAAATTAATATATACATACAATTTTAATTTACTCTGAGACTCTAAAAATTCCCGTTTATCACACTATTAGTTAAAATGGTGGTCAAATAAATAGTTATTAATATATGTCTTAATCTTAGACGATTTAAGGCAACATATAGTAATTGGACAGGATCTATGTTTTTAGCTATTTATTTCATGATCACCCCTGAGTAGCTTAAAGCAATAAATGCTAGAAATTATCATTGTACTACATTTTTTTTTCTAAGTTTTTCGTGTAAGAACATATTCATGTTTTATTTGTTAAATCTTTTCTTTATATATGCTTATGCATTAATGTGATGTTCATATATATATATATATTTATTTTTAGTTAAGAATGTCACAAAAACATTTGATTTCAATTCTTACTGAAAACAAATTAAATAAAGATAATTATAAAGACTAAAAAAGAAATTTACTAATAGTTCTCGGCTGTGAGTGACATAAGTTTATACTCGACAAATCTTATCCACCCTGATGACCTTTGAATGTGCCTCTTGAAATGGATAAAAATAGACATCAATGCACTAATTGTTAGTTATTCAAGCCCATAAATCTTTAAAAGCAAGCAAAGCTTTTGATAACAATTAATGAGAACAAGTATAGAGAAATAAAATGGAAGATGAAAAATGAAATAAATGGTGGCTATACTTGAGGAAAATAGTGGTAAATTGATATGCTTGGTCGGAAGGAGAGGGAATACAAATAACAACACGTTTGAAAAAAATATATATTTGTAGTATAATAGTGGGAAAAAAAAGGTTTTGTAAGGGAAAAAAAAAATAAAGCTTAGACACATTTAAGAAAATTTCTACAAACTGAGACAAGTTCAATTGCTAAACTTTCCCTCTAAGCTTTATTAAAACATGCTGTTTACTTCAATTATGTATTACAAAAATGCTATTTACTTCTTTCTTCTTTCTTTAGCCTTCTACATGATTGCGGGACATGTTTATATACCTGGCACCGACACATCATCAAGCCCGGTAGAATGGGCCATTGTAGAACTCATCTGACACCCCAAAATCATGACCCAAGTCCAAGAAGAACTCGACCGCATCGCTGGCCGAGACAGGCTTGTGAGCGAACTAGACCTGGCCTAATTGACCTACCTCCAGGCCGTGGTAAAGGAGACCTTGCAGTTCCACCCCACCATCCCGTTATCTCTGCCACGAATACCGGCTTCGGGTTGCGAAATCAACGGCTACCACATCCCCAAGGAGACCACTCTTCTCGTCAAT
This sequence comes from Antiaris toxicaria, assembly GCA_035233585.1. NCBI lineage: Eukaryota > Viridiplantae > Streptophyta > Magnoliopsida > Rosales > Moraceae > Antiaris > Antiaris toxicaria. The sequence goes on from CP141155.1 coordinate 11,131,362, forward strand.
ATATGGGCCATAGCACGTGACCCAGCCGAATGGGTCGATCCACTAGAGTTCAGGCCCGAAAAATTCTTACAAGGGGGCAGCAAGGCCTAAATAGACATTAGAGGAAATGATTTTGAAGTGGCACCATTTGGTGCTAGTCGTGGGAGTTGTGCTGGCACGAACATGGGCCTGCTTGTGGTCCAGCTGCTAACTGCGAGCTTTGTCCACTCATTCAATTTGGGGTTGCCTAATTCGTTGGGCCCAGATAACCTCAACATGGCTGAAGCATATGGGCTGACACTACAACAGATCGCACCTTTAATGGTTCTCCCTCGGCCCAGGCTAGCCCAACGTGTATATGGAGCATAATTTTATGAGAAAATTGTAGAAATAACCCTTAATTAGACATGTTAGTTCTCTCTCTTCTAGGTTCTCTCTCTCCACATGATCTCTGCCGCGATCTCCTTTAAGTGCCTTCTCTCTTTTCTCTTTCTTTCTCCTCGTGATCTTTGCTGCCACAGCCGCTGGAATCTCCGCTAAACATTGGATCTCCCCTATACTCTCCTGGCCTCGCAAACTCACCACCAAAAGGGCCTTTAGTCTCCTATCTCCGTTGGGATCCCAGAAATTAGGCTTTTTTTTTTGGGTATTCTAGTGGATTACTCTATGTATTAATTTGGATTACTCTATGTATTCTGGTGAATTACCCTGTATTTTGATTTGTTACTTATTGTATTCTGGTTAATTACTTGGTGTATTCAAGTTAGTGATGCAAAAATATATATATATATTTTGTAAGATGTGAAAATGGATGAAAAAAATAGTTTGATATTTTTTTAAAAAATAATTGGTTAGATTTTAAAAAAAAATTCAAAAAGTATAAAAAATTAAATTTTTGTTTAGTTTAGCCTGATCAGAGCTAAATCCAAGATAAAATATTTTACCAAATAGATGTTAGTTATCAAAAAATGTGAACTCATATAGAATAGAATGTAAATATCAAAATATTAAAAAATGATGTGTTCACATTTTCTTATACATAACTTCATAATTCTAATAACTGTAATTCATATTTACGTCAATATACCAGTTTATAGATGATAATGAATACAAGACTTTATATATATATATATATAACAAAAGGGTAATTAAAATTTTCTTTAAAAAAGGGTAATTAAAATAATTAACAATGGTTAATAAAGAGCTATAAATAGTAAATTTTATAGATAAATAACTAATTAACTATGCATGTCTCAAATTTACTCTTAGGGAATAATTTAGATAGTAATTAGCTATTTTATATTATTTATTCTAAATATTTTAAAAATTTACTGTTTACTTTTCTTATTTAGCATAAAACTGCTAGTTAATTTCTTCTATAAGAGATATGTACTTTGTGTAGATAAACATACATTTCTTGAATTAACGCTCGATTGATTAAAAAAAAAAAAAAAAAAACCTATATCTATTCAAATTACAAAAATGTATCTGCAGATCAAAAAATGTTCTGCAGGTCTTTCAATTTTTCCTAAATATTCAATATTTTGTGTATCACGCCATACAGTTTTGATCAGTAGACACTTTTCTAACATAACATTTTTGGAAATACTTGCATATACCCCTGCCAATTGAAAATTCCGTGGGCCATAAATTTGGTGACTCAACAATGTGTCTAATGCCTTGTTTGTTTACCGTATTTTATCCACGTTACGTTTAAACGCAATGTAATACTTATCCAAATGTAAAGATATTACATTCAAATATCGATTATCTTACATTTTAAATCTAATATAATCACTATTCACTATTTCATTTTTTCTATTATCTTATCAATAACATCACTCTCTCTCTCCGCTTTTTCTTTTTACTATTATTAATCACATCACATACAATATAATTTAAATATTTTTCATCCAAACAAATATTACATTTGAAAATAATACAAATACTTTTCATCTAAACACATATTACATTTAATACATTACATTCAAATATAATACATTACCCAAACACCCTACAAAACCCAAATATAAGAGTTAAATAACTTTTTTTTTAAATAGAGTAATAGTAAATTAAAAAAAATTTAAACATAATATTGTAATAAAAAAATAATTAAAAAAAAAAACCCTTCTGTCTCTTTCAATTTATCTCTTCCTCTCTCCTTTTTGATTTGAAATTATGCACATAAATCTATTATTAAAAATTAACTGTGAATATATTTTTTATTAGAAAATCTAAAGATCATAAGTCTGTAATGCATTATATATCCCATTATAGATCCCATTTTTCTATCCTTTCCCAAAAGTCAATGACTATTGAGAACTACAAAATATTTGATTTCATCCATAAATTTTGTTTCCTATGAGTTTATGTTGTTTTATATCTTTGATCTACGTACTGAAATTGATAAAATTTGAGATTATGTAGGATTATACACAAAAGATCATTTTTTGACTCTCTCTTTAGCCCTATGTCTCCTATCGATCAGAGGTCTTCCTCCAATAGCAGGGTTTTTCGTAAAACTACATTTACTCTGAGAGGACAACAAAAATCTTAGTTTCTTATGACTAAAGACACTATTGTTGACATATTAACTTCTATACGAAATGCTAACATAAATAAAAGAAGAACAGTTCGAATACCATATATTAAAATCACTGAAAACATTCTTAAAATCCTTTATGAAGTATCTAATCTCACTCGCTTCCCTAGATTTCGTCTCTCAGTGTCAATGTCGACCCAGTATAGTGCTTTCGCCGTTGGTGCTCTTTCCAATATTAATGCATTTCACTAAACTTGTACATGCTCTGATATTCTGCCCCCACCTAGTTGAGGAATTATGAGGCGTGAAATAAAAAAACATGCTAATGAGAGTTTACTATATTTAAAATATCCTTCATAGAAAGAAAAAGTAGAGTAAAATTATTCCATTTTGATAAAAGCCCACGCCTAATAATTTAATGTAAAGCCCTATAGCTCTCTACAGGTAATTTAGTGATAGGTTCTATAAGAACTAGACGATCCCAATTCCTTGACAAATACAACCCTTTTGATCATTTCTTTACATTTACCTACGGTAGCATTTAAGCAATGTCCTTTGATTTCACCTGTTTCAGCTTGTGCTTTATAAATTGCTTTAGCACAAAATAAGAAACGGTCTCTCCATAGCTTTAGGCCCACCGACACTTGTGCCTCGTTCCACACTACCCGGATCCCTCTTGAATTGCCATTAGCAGGGACCCTAAGGTTTAAGTTGAATCCTAGTCTGGATGCAATCCTAGCTGCTTTTACCTGAAAATTCAAATATTTATCCACAAGTATATGCCTCAATTTATTATATTTTTAAAAACCTACAATAAATTTCAAAATTACCTATAAAATATGCTACATATTACAATTTCCCGACTTTTAACTCGATAAGTTGCTCGCGGTCAATTGAGTTCACCAATGGGGTGCTCTTGTTCGAAACCAAGGTAACAATCTGAAACTAAAATCAGCTTCATTCCCTGGAAACAGAACCCTTAATGAGCAAAAAAGTACGAGAAACTCTCGTCATTATCATAAAGAAAAAAGGCAAATTATAACTCACAAGAATCAACACTCGTTGGATACAATGTACATTGCCATGTTTAACACATTGAACTATCACAGTTATTTTAAGAATTTGCCGTCCTAATTCTGTGTCACTTAGAATAAAAAAAAAAAAAATTGCATAAGAAAAAAAATTCACAAACAAGCAAGATTTATACAAATTTGCTTCAATACAAGACTACATCTTGTTTCAGCCACTGCGGTAATTTACCATGGCGGTCAAGAAGTTTCCAAGATAAACTAGCTCTCAAACTGTGTTTTTTTTCTAAACTCTCTCCTATTAACAGCAACACCCACACCCACACCCACCCTCCCCCCAAACAAAAATAAATAAATAAATAAATAAAAATTAAAAAAAAAAAAGATCAACCGAAATTACAACTGTGAAATCCCCCAAATTATGAAAATATAAGGATAATGATAAACAACGCAAGATGGATGATTGAAAAGGATATATATGCAAAGTAATCTAGTAGCTTATGTTGAGGCATGGACAAGACGTTAGCTCTACTACGTCATAAATTTGTTGATAATTCTCCTAAATTTAATGTTCAGATAAAAAAAAAAATTTAGAGATTTAATGCATCTAACATTATCATGAAAAAACAAGGGAGAGAAAAAAAATAAAAAGTCGAAAATATTAATAAATAAATGCATTTTGACCTTGAGAGCACTTGGATCTGTTGGTAACTCCATATTGGTAATTAAGTGATCGGAGAAAGTCACTCTCTTCAGAGCATATAATTCCAAAGTGGAGGTATTACCAAGAACCAGCCACCATGCTTCATCTTTCACCTGCGCACAATATATCAAAGGATATTTTCTAGTTCGGTTACCAGGAACATTATATATATATATATATATATTAAAGTATAAGATGAAACTTCCACCTTAGGGAACCGAGGGGCAAACGCTTTTGATGACTTTCTCCTGGAGTTTTTCTTCTCCAGTTTGATGTTCAAAGAAGGTGATTTTCCACTGTCAACTTCCCTCCGATTAAGTCTTAATTTTACTTGGACATGGGGGAAACATTGCAGATCCTAAAAGCAAACAGGAAATATGAATCAGTTCACATGCTCACCTCCCAAGATAAAGGCAACTAAAGAAATAAACAAATAAAGTCCCCTAAGAAATAAGAAGTTGCACAAGCAGTTTTAGCCTGACCAACAACCAACTCTTAAGATGTACAAACATGAACGCTACCTTATTTAGAATCATCTACATGAGTTTGCCCCTCCTTTTTTCCTGCCATTTTTATTCCCAGAAAGAAATTTGATTTACAAGAACTAACATGTGGAAGGCATGCCTAATGTTTTGCACACAATTATCAAATGTTTTTGGTGGACATGATCCAAATTTGATTTGTATCCAAACCATAGTTACCAAACCAGCAACTTATGGAAACATTTGTATATGTACACAATAAGCAGAACCATCTTCGAGAAGTGAAGAAGACGGATTACTTTCTCCTACAGCTGGATATGCACATACCATCTATGACTCTTAGAGGGTGCAAATGCATATGTGCCTCCTAGTTAAGAAATAAATATTCATATCGCGTTAAATTGAAGAGGAAACAAAATAGGAAATGAAATGCTTTTCAAGGATTTTTAACAAATTCGATCTATTTAAATTTAAACCATAATCATGAGCAAATGCATAAATATACTCCGGAAAGATAAATGGGTATACGAGGTCATGTTTCCAAGATCCATCTAGTTCTAATTATCCTTGATTACTATTATTTTACTTTTCACAACAGAAACATAGCCTCCATCCCATGTGAATGCAAAGACGCAGATATAAACCTTTAGATGCTTGACAGCATAAATTATGTTTTATTAGGGTTCCAAACCTGAATTAATCTTGAAATCGGGAAATTTCCAATCATGCTTTGCAAGGTTGCCTTAGGGAAATCCAACAATTGCTGCAAACTTGAAATGCCTCTTCTGCTTAGAGAATCCGCAAGTTCAACCGTCATGCAGGGCAGCATCCACAAAGAAGAATCTTTATCAAACCATGAACCCTGAAAGAACCAAAAAGTTATATCAAGGGAGTGCAATGTTGCCGCATGTAAACAAAGAAATAACGGCATCAAATACCATCAAATCATTATCTCTCTCTCTTTCTTCTTCTCTTGCCTTAATTTGATACAACTTTCATTCCTATTCTCTTTTGGACTTGTTAATTCTTTTCATATTCACAAAGTCGTTCCGTTTCCTTAAATTTTAGCAGTAAGTTCAGTTACTTTTGCCTGATGCTCTGAACATAGGTTTTGAATGACTGCAATAACGCTAAGTAATTAGTTATGGTGACTGAAACTGAATTCCCAGAATTTGAGTTATGGACGTTTCAAATCTTTCTCAGCAACCATACAACATATCAAGGCATTCTTTATTATAAGAAGAACGTGAAAAAGAAAAGCTTTTTTCCCCCTATTTCTCCCTTGCAAGAAATTAGATAAAGAACATAAATAATAGGGAGCAGAATATCTCGCTTCACTTGACATAACCAAACGAATTAAATACTTCATGGTGCAGTAGACCTCTCTCTATCTCCGTAGCATAAGGCAATGTTTTATATTGACGAAGAAAATGGTTACAACTTTAGAGGAATACCTGCATGACCATTTGCAAAAGATGCATGCAAGTGATTGAGCTTGAGAGCCATCCGCTATTAGCACATATATCTATCATGGCCTGGATAACGCGTATGCTTTGATCCAAGACAGACTTTAAGTCCGTGACATAGTCGCTGATTGGCAACTCTAATTGAGAAAAATGTGCCTGGATAACAAAAATTATGTATGACAAAGAATAATCAAAATGAAAAAGAAAACATTAAAAAGAGAGAGAGTTGATTTTCAACAAGCTCAAAATAATGACAAAAATGTGATTCTGACCTGAAACAGCAGATTGGCTTTGACATGAGGATCATCAAAGCGATCCTCGTCCACCATATATCGAACTCTTTTGGACAAAGCTTCATTATAGTTTTCCTGATATTGAAGAAATTATAACCAGATAAACAATTTTATTTCTTACATAAAATAAACATAAAGCTGTGACAATTTCAGAGAGCATAGGTATGTATACAGCAAAATAGGTAAATTCTTAAACCTTTTCTTCCAACATGAATACATTTGACACAATATGCTCAGGACCATTATCTAAATAAAAATCACTACATAACAAGGGTACATCTTTAAATTATTACCTCATTGTGCCGCACAGGAAGTTCATCATATTCAGATGCTCCAGATAAGATATGCAAAAATACCTACAACAAATAAGTCATCATATGATGGCAAGTTGTAAATTTTTATCTTTATCACAAGTATCTATAGAAAATGCTTATTACTTCAAGTGACGTATCCGGACCAATGTTTGACCCAAACATTGATACAGTCATGTAACTAAGGTAATACTGCGATGCTATTGAACCCAGCATCATTGGCTCCACATTGTCTTCATTCATCTTGATGCATCCACTGTCCTCGAGATCCTCAAATGTTGTTTGCACTAACCTGCCAAAAAGAGAATAGTGAATTAACTAAAGTAATAAATGGAAATATAAACAAGGTTCCATGGCTTTTAGAAGTTGAATAATACCGAGACAGGTAAGAACTTAAAATCTCAGGCTCCCTCGTCTCCAAACCATAGTATGCTGGATTAATCATCTGTTACAAATATCTCACGCTAAGAAATTGAAGAAGATAAAATAAAGATATATGGACTCAGGTTTAGTTTCCTATTTGCTCAAGCAGCTAATTAGTAATATTAACCACTTCTATAGCATGTGCATTTGCATCACGCAACAAAGACTCTGATTCCTTATATTTATGCTTTTTGTTCACAGAAGCTTTGACTTCTAATGTGCCATTTGGCACTAATATTTCATTTTAACTTCATTCAAATACAATACAATTTTACACCAAACACAAATTTTGTAACAGTGCTACGAAAACAATTACTATTTAAAATATTTTTAAAACAATCACATCAACTTTTTAACTCCACTATTTATCTCTACTTTTACCAATCACATCAACTTTTCAACTCTAAAATACTTTTCATCCAAACACACATTTCATTTAAATACAAAACAAATACTTTTCAACCAAATACAACATTCAAAAAACAAATTTCATTCAAACACAATCAAAATGCAATGCGTTTACCAAACGCCCCCTAATAATTCCATACACGTGGAGTATTCTATTAAAATTTAGCATATTTTTTATGCTCAAAAAATTTATTTTTGGCCTCGTTATTTCAAATCTGTCTGTAATTTAAAAGCACACTGGGAGGCCCACTACGCCAAAAGCAAGAGAAACCCCATCCCCCCCTTTTCCTTTTTTATGCCCCCATATCCCACCCATGTGGCGACTTGGGGCAAGACTTTCTCAAGATTATCAAATGACTTAAGTCTCTTCCATCCTTTGAATATACAACAATACCAACCAGAATTCATACCAGTCTACGGAATAGGTAAGTCCAAGTAAGATAATGAACTGCATCCTCTTTGTGGCAAATTGTTCCAGATACTATCTCTGCATTGATGTGCTCATGCAGTTGCTCCCTCAAACTACTCTCAACAGGAAATGGCTCATATAAGAACTGCAATCATAAAATCACAAATTATAGCTCAACAAAACAAAAATAAAGAGACTGGGATACAAAAATGACTAGTGGAATCATTGTATACTTCACTCCTTTGATTCAACCTTTTTATAGAAGCTCTTTTTGGGGTCATGAACAAGAATAACTGCTTTCCCATGTTGATCATATTGTGGACGGCCTGCACGACCCATCATTTGCAAGATATCTGTGATGGGAAAATCAACATATCTCTTTGTTTTTCCATCGTAATATTCTGTTCCCTGCAACACAAAATGGTTTTGTCAGAGTAACATTCTTACTAAAACTTTTTATACAAATATAGTTTCATGCACCATGAGCTAATTTCTAAAGAAAAGAATCACTTTGAAATACAACTCATCAAATATCAATTTGTCATGCTCCTCCAGTATATCCACTATCTATAACCAATTTTTGTAACTAATCTTGCAACATGACTTGTATTTCCATATGATTAAGTCAATCTTAAGTAACAAAATCAAGTAATTGCTTCGACAACATAAAAAATGCCACAAAAATTTTTGAGCCAAGATGAGAATGTCAAGAAAGAATAATAAGAACCAAGGAAAACAATAACATAAAAGAGATATTGGGGCAATGTGAGTTTGTTCTGTTTGGAACAGGACAAAAAGGGACTAAATCTTGTCGCAAAGCTTGAGACAATTTAATGTACAACATTTTGCAAATAGCGGTACTTACTATTTCCAAAAATTTCCTATATGAAAGTACGTGGAAACTAAAAAGGTTGCCAGTGAAAATTTGCCACTTTGAGGAAAAGTGCAAGCTTATCACGTGCAGGTTGCCTCACCTTGATAATAACCAGATGCGCTGGCAGGTTAACTCCCCATGCCAATGTGCTAGTACAAATCAAGACCTACAATGCTCATACCTGGTCATTTTAAAGTGGGGCACACAAGCAGCTAATAAAAAAGATAACAAATAAGGAAATAAGATCTCAGGTGGCAGAGAAATGCCTGAATCATATTGTTTGCAAATAGCTCCTCAACTAGAGATCTATCTTTGTCATTTAGGCCAGCATGATGCAATCCAATGCCAAATTGCAAGGTGTGCCGTAGGTTCTGATCAGTGACCTGAGAAAGAACCATCTGCAGTGCTTCTTCAGTCATACTAAGAAACTGCCTGGGATGCTCATCTGAAGCTGCAAACTACAAATACAAACAAGCACAAGTAATTGGTAATTGTGAAGGAAGGCTTCATGGACATCCGTGTGAATCTGAGTCTCACCTGAATGAGGTCCAATGCAGTAAGTCTTGTTTGCCGACGTGATGAAACAAATATTAAAACTGGTTTTGTAGGAGAATGGGTGCATATTGCAGCATATGCTGGTTTATTCATGCTATTCATCCTTGGACAATAAAACTTTCCAGGATATCCCTGTGGAATAAAGCTGGAGATATTATGGCGGGGAAATTCAAATACAAAGTAGATGATGGTTCATGCAGTAAGCTTGTTGTCTACTAGCTCATTTCAAGAACTGACTTCTCTTGTACGATAAAATCTGTTATTTCCCTTCGACATCAGTTATTGGATAAGATTAAAAATTGTGACCATGTTCGTTTAAGAATTGTACCTTGAAAATGGTCGTTCCTATCTTCATCATTTTATTGTGATTCCTATCCTCATCATTTTATTGTGAAATGAGCAATCTTTTTACTTGGACGAGAAACAAACTTATTGATAAAAAGGAAATCTTAAATACATGCTAGAAGGACCAGAAGCCACCAAACAAGACATAGAAACAGCATCAAACTGAATGAGACATCCTTGAACTCTTTTGCTGCCAATGGTAACAACAAAGCTTGTAAAGGTACTCTTTCCCAAAGTAATAACTCAGCTCGTCTTTTGATTTGTCATTGAAGATTTAAGAGTCAAACCCACAGCATCCACAAAATAAGAAAAAGACTTAAGACATCCGTGAACCTTTTGGATCTTCTGCTCTCATTGATAACTCTCAACAGATAGACACGCACCTTTTTTTTGTCAAATGAAAAATTGAATATGGATTATGCAAAAATATACGTGTGTGTGTGTGTGTGTGAGACAACATATCAATACAAACAAAAATGAAAACAATAAAATACAAAAGCTTCGACTTTGCTCTCATGTTCATTCCTGTACTTTGGATGACTAAAACCTTTTCCAAAGAAAAAATTTTGAGAGTACCTTTAAAAGATTAACACTGATTACAAGAACTACAAAACTGAAGATGATAAATTTATGTCATTGCTATTCCATTAAAATAGCTATAGTTGAGATGAAGCAATTAATCCACTTACCTGGATATGAACTTCGAGAGGTACAGGCCTTACACTTGGTTTGAAATTGAAGAGTCCGATTTCTCCAACACCCAACCAATCAGCCAAATCACTGAATAAACAAGCAGGCAAGATCGTTTAATAAACCCAAAGACTGAATCCAATGGAAACTCCAAATTCTTGAGCACAAAAGAAATGCATGAACATGCCTTGCATTTGCTAATGCTGTAGAAAGACCCACAAACCGTACTGCACGCTCTGTTTGTGATGATATATATCTCATTCTTGACACGATAACCTGGAAACATATAGTAACTAAAAAAAATTCAACAACTGCACCAGCTCTATTTTAATATTAATACTGCGCTTACGTTCTCATGTGTTAATTATTTTCAATTTGTACTGTAACCCATAAGATCAACAGAAGATGAAGAAAAGAATGACATCCAAGAATTAGCTTTATTGATATTAATTTTGCTCAGGTATATTTAGCAAGTAAATACCTCTAGAATGGGTCCACGATCAGCCCCCAATAGGTGAATCTCATCCAAAATCATAAGTCCAACCTATTGAACGATTACATGACTTGAAACGAGTCAGTTGAAGGTATATAAACGATCTAGTTGTTCCAAGTATACTTAAAATAAATGGAAAAAATTCTATTGGAAATGAAAGGGGGGAGTGGATGAGTGAACCTTTTTGACATAATTTCGACTGTGCCAATTACGACTGATACCATCCCACTTTTCAGGAGTAGATATAATGATGTCTGCTGACAAGAGAGCCATCAAATCTGGAGTATAATCACCAGTCATTTCAACCTAGGAAAAACATTCCATTTTTGTCAATACCATATGCCAAAATATCCAATCTGGCCAATAGATAGGAATATTCACCATTTCTTTTCCAAGCTGAGAGACAAGTCGTTTTTTCCAATCATTCATTCTTTCACGGACAATAGCCTTCAAAGGTGCTATGTAAATGACCTGTTTGAAGAGAAATTTAGCACACCAAAGTCTATTATATGAAACATCTAAATATGTGATCAGGGAAAATCGATGTGAAGGTGCCAGACAGGTCAGTTGGTAGTCTCTTGGCGTCAAATTCTAAGACCCAGGATAGAGCCCTACTTTCACCAGGGTGGAAAGAGTAATCGTAAGGAAGAGGAATAGTGTTAAAAAGGAAATGAAAAAAGCTACAATCGTGCAACATAATAATATAAAAGCTTCATTTACATGGCATGCTATGTACACAACCGAAATTACAGTTTTATGTTTATATTTTTTTGAAAGAAAAAACGAAAATATTATTGAAAGAATATAAGAATAAAAACAATAAACAAAGGACATTCTGTCCTTAATAAAGAACTTTACAGTTGGACGATAATGTCTCATGCCGACTAAGCAACCTAAATATCATATAAAATATTTGTAAATAGGCAACAATCTTCATATCTTTTGACTGAGTTTTGAATTTACTATAGCCAAATTGAAAACTTCCAATCGTCTCTATTTATAATATATCGGAAGTTTTTTTTGCAACATATTAATTTAACTTTTATTTTATGTGTAGAATCACAGTTTTTCTAGGGACAGATTTGTAAGAATCTGTTTCCTGATTTAGCCCACGTTTGGGCAACGCATTTTTTTGGCATTGCATTTAAATGCAATACAATTTTTCCCCCAAATACAAAAACATTTTATTTAAATACAAATCACATCACATTTTAAATCCAACACAATCACTATTTATTATTTCACTTTTTTTATTACTTTTCTTAATTACATCATATATTATCTCTCTCTCCTTTTTTTCTCTCTACTTTTACCCATCACATCACATATTCATTATTAAAATACAATTCAAATACTTTTCACCCAAACACACATTGCATTCAAATGCAATGCTAATGCTTTTCCTCCAAATACAAATTGCATTCAATGCATTATATTCAAACGCAATACAAATGCAATGCGTTCACCAAACGAGGCCTTAGTGTAGGCAGGGTCAACTTATTAGCTGTGTCTATTAGTTAGCAAGTTTCTTAAATTTGATTTTTTGGTATTTATTACTCTCAATTATAGGGATTGAGTTGGCAGGATTGTTGCCTTCCTCTTCCTATATATTGCCGTGTATTCTACCTTTTCTGAATAAGAGAAAATATGACTTCCCCTCTCAAATCATCTAAAATTCTTCACTCTAAAATTCTTCATGGTATCAGAGTCACCTCTCTGAAAAACCCCTCATCTTCTCCTCCTCATGGCAACGTACAAGATCGCCACCAATCGTTCAAACTCTCATCCTAATGTTACCTCAACCTCTAAAGTTACCAATCCCAACAACAGTGTTCTGGAAAGCACTCTTCTCCCTGTGACTGATCACAAACTGAACAAAAATAATTTCATCCAATGGTCTCAATCCATTATGATGTTTGTGTGTGGCAAGGGAAAGGATGACTATCTCACGGGTGTTACAAGGTATGGAAAGTTAAAAGTAACAAGGTCATGTCTTGGCTCATCAACTCCATGAACATTGAAATAGGAGAAATCTTCATGTTTTATAGAACAGTGAAGGAAATATGGGATGCTGCTAGGGAAACCTACTCCGACAACGAAAACACAACCACACTATTCAAAATAAAAAGCACACCTCATGAACTACAACAAGGAGAATCGTCTTGTCACTCAATATTTCAACACCTTCACCCAATTATGGCAGCAACTCGACATGTTCAAGAATCACAAGTGGGTGTGTCCTCAAGATGGAATTAGATACAAAGAAATCACCGTAGGCAAACGGACCTTCAAGTTTCTCTTGGGACTTCACACACAACTAAACAAAGTTCGTGGTCGAGTGCTGGGTACGAAACCTCTTCCGTCCATACAAGAGGCTTTATCCAAAGTTTGCCAAGAAAAAATCAGAAGAAAGGTGATGCTTGGAGGACCTATCACAACAAGTCCTAGTGAGTTATCCGCTCTTGCTGCTCGCAGAAATCAGCTGCAAAATAGTGAGGATTGCCCAAGACAAGGCAGGCCATGGTGCGATCACTGCCGTAAGCTTGGAAACACCAAAAATAAGTGCTAGAAAATTTATAGTAAGCCAGCTGATGGGAAACCCAAGACTTCACGCCCAAGGATCTTATCAAAGCCAAGGAAATGTTGCCACCACTCCTACTACAAACATCTCTACCAAAAAACAGCCCATTCAGCAAGGAGCAGTTGGAAATCCTCCGACGAATGATCAATCAAACTCAGCAAAACCAGCCATCAATTGTTATTGGAACAGGTTCAATTGCACAATAAGGTAACTTTCTCGATGCCTTAACTGCGAGACAAGAAAAACCGAGTTCTTGGATTGTTGACTTGGGAACTTCAGATCATATGACTAGAAATGTCAGTTTGCTTCACAATTGCCCTTGTTCCCATAATGTCTCAGTCCAAATAGCATATGGTACTTTTTCAAAGGTGGCAGGCATAGGCTCCATGGTCATCTCAAAAGGATTAGTTCTTGATATAGTACTCTTTGTTCCAAACCTTGATTGCAATTTACTTTCTATAAGTATACTCACTCGAGACCTAAACTATATTGCTAAATTTTCTCCGAACTCGTGTTTTGCAAGACTTGATTTCGAGGAGGACGATTAGCAATGCTTGAATGTGTGCAAGGCTCTATTTCCTAGAGGTTAAGTATGCAAAGGAAGGCAAGCTCACACAGTGAATCGTGTGTCTTCTCAAACCATTTCCAGTTTACCTTCATTTCTTGATAGTCAAAATATAGTAAAATAATTTTGTGGCACCATCGTCTTGGTCATCCAAATTTTATGTATCTTTCTAAACTTTTTCCATTTCTTTTTAGTAATAAAAATCCAAAGCTGTTTCAATATGAAGCATGTCAATTGTCCAAGCTTGTTTGCAATACATATCCAGGTATTCAATACAAAACTTCACAACCTTTTTCCATGATTCGTAGTGATGTGTGGAGACCATCTAGAATTAAGAATATCACGGGTTCTAGGTAGTTTGTAATTTTGGTAGATGATCATACATGAGCCACTTGGCTATTTCTAATTAAAGAAAAATCTGAGGTTGGGAAAATATTTGGAAACTTCAATAAGATGATCCAAACTCAAATCAATAGCAAAATCCAAGTTTTTCAATTTGATAATGCCAAAGAATATTTGCAAACTATTTTGGGGATCATCTATTGAGTCAAGGAATAGCTTAACAAAGCTCATGTGTGTCAACACCCCAACAAAACGGAGTATCCAAGAGGAAAAATAGACATATGTTAGAAGTTGCTAGATCTTTGCTCTTTACCACAAATGTTCCTAAACATTTTTTGGGGGGAAGCCGTTCTCAGATCAACCTACCTCATTAATCGAATGCCATCTCAGGTTCTTGGGTACAAAACTCCATGCCAAGTTCTCCTTGAATTTTTTCCCTCACACTCGACTAATCTCCACTCTACCTTTAAAAATTTTTGAGTACCCTGCCTTGGTCCATATTAGTCCATCACGCCGAAGTAAACTAGATCCCAAGTCAGAAAAGTGTGCTTTTCTCGGATATTCACCCAACCAAAAAGGTTACAAGTGTTATTCTCCATAAAAACATCATTTCTTCACTTCCATGGATGTGACCTTTGAAAACCAGTCGTATTACCCCAAAACCAATATTCAAGGGGGAATGAATCCAAAAAAGAAGAATATCAATCTTGGGAAAATCTATGTCAACCAAGTCCCTCAATTCAGTCCACTCATCCTATCCTCTGAGCCGAACAGTTTCTCCTTTTTCAAATCCAACTCTTGAAGAACCACCCAAAACAATTTCTAATCTCGTGTTTGTCTCACCCACAAGAAATCCTCAGAACACTCCGAGTCCAGTATCCACTCAACGTATTCCTTCCTCACTCACAGAGACTGTTCCTTCTTCACCTTGACTCACAAAGACAGAGCCACTTACACATCCTATGTAGACCCAAGAATTTGAACCGAGTCTAGGAAACTCTAATGAACCCATCCCTTTTGAAAGACCAAGTAATGATCAGGGCTGGCCTATTGCACTAAGGAAGGGTGTACGGTCATGTACTATGCATGCTATCTCTCAATTGTTTCTTATGAAGGCCTATCTCACAAGTTTCGTGTCTTTATTATTGAACTCACCACTACATAAATTCTCAATAGCATTTATGAATCTTTGAAACAACCAAGATGGAGAGCAGTTGTTAAACAAGAAATTCAGGCACTTAAGAAGAATGGGACCTAGGAACTATCAGATCTACTAAGAGAAGCGAGACCAACTGGATGCAAGTGGATTTTCACCATCAAACACAACGCAGATGGAAGCATAAAGTGATTTGTAGCTATATTGGTAGCAAAGGGATTCACTCATTTGTATAAGATTGACTACCAAGAAATGTTTGCTCTTGTTGCCAAACTCAATACCATTCGAGTCTTACCATCGCTCATTGCAAATTTTGATTGGCCTTTTGACCAACTAGATATCAAAAATTCCTTCCTCAATGGTGATTTGGAAGAAGACACGTACATGGAGATTCCTCCCAGGTTTAAAGATCAACAAAATGCAAACAAGGTGTGCATACTTAGAAAACCACTGCATGGTCTCACAGAGTCTCCGAGAGCTTGGTACACTATATTCACAAGGGTAGTCAAAAAGTATGGCTATTCTCAATGACAATCTGATCATACTCTCTTTATCAAACAATCTCCTGAAGGTAAGAAGTCAATTCTTATTGTCTATGTTGATGGCATTGTACTGACTAGAGATTATGAAACAAAAATAAAAACTCTTAAGAAAGTTCTAGCCCAAGAGTTTAAAGTTAAAGAAGTGGAGTTCTGAGATACTTCCTAGGAATGATAGTAGCTCAGTCTAGAAAGGGCATCTCGGCTTCTCAACACAAATACGTCCTTGATCTCCTCAAAGAAACTAGTATGCTTGGTTGTAAGCCTTTAGATATTCCCATGGACTCAAAGTAGAAAATTGGGAGCTGAAAAGTAAAGTACCCCTACTTACAAGGGACAATGTCAACACCTAGTGGGAAAACTGACATATCTCACTCACACAGGACCTGATATCAATTACTTAGTTAGTGTTGCAAGTCAGTTTATGAACAACCCAACTAAAGAACATCTAGAGGCGGTATATCCGATCCTAAGGTACCTAAAAAAAACTACCGAGAAAGGCCCGTTCTTCAAAAGAATGGAAAGTAGGGACATTAAGATATTCACCGACTCTAATTGGACTGGATCAATTACTAATAAAAAGTTTAATGGTTACTATACTTATGTCTGGGGAAACTTGGTCACTTGGCAAAGTAAGGAGTCGCCAGTCATGTCTCGCAGTAGTGCTGAAGCTGAACTTAGAGCTATGGCCACTAGAATCTATAAGGAATGTGGTTGAGGACTACTTGCAGACTTAAGATTATCAAACGAAGGACATCTAAGGTTGTTTTGTGACAATCATGCAACCATCAGCATTGCCAAGGATTCAATTCATCATGATTGGACCAAGCATATCGAAATAGATTGCCACTTCATCAAAGAAAAGATTGAGGCAAACATCATATCCATCAAATACACACCAACCAAAAATCATATTGCTGACACCCCACAAAAGCTCTTCCAAGAGTTAATTTTAAAGATCGAAGTTTTAATCCGGGCATGATTGACATCTATTACCCAACTTGAGGGGGAGTGTGGAATTATAGTTTTTCTAGGGATAAATTTGTAAGAATGTGTTTCCTTATTTAGTGTAGGCAGCATAAATTAATCAGTCTCCTTATTTAGTGTAAGGAGGGTCAACTTGTTAGCTGTCTATTAGTCAGCAAGTCTGATTCTGATTTTGTGGTATTTATTAGCCTCAGTTATAGGGATTGAGTTGGCAGGATTGTTGCCTTCCTATTCCTATATATTGTCATGCATTCTACCTTATTGAATAAGAGAAATATGACTCCTCTCTCTCAAATCATCTAAAATTCTTCACTCTAAAATTCTTAATTATGTACCTTCATATCAGGCTGTGTGTTAAAGAGACGAAGCATTGCAAGCTCAGCAGATATAGTTTTACCACTTCCAGTGGGAGCTCCTAGCAGAACATTATTGTCCGTGTGGTATAGAACATGAAAGGCCTGCAGAGTCCCAGAAAAAAGATCAAATCATACAAAAATTACATGATATACCTGTACATTTATCATACAAATAACACATGATACCTGTATATTAAGGTAGAATTAGAAAAAAAAAAAATCACTACTAACCTGTGTTTGTATTGGATTAAAATGTGAAAACTTGTATAAGGCTTCATAGGTATTGTTGCCAAGTGCACCCACAGGAAGAGGTTTCAAATCTAGAAGTTCTGTATGAGAAGTGCGAACCTGTAAAAAGAAAGGCCTTTAGATGCTGCATTGCCTTAGTTGGGAAGCAATTTGGCAAAAAGTTTTTGAACGTATTTGAAAATATTGTGACAGGTGTCTCTAATTGGTGATTAGGAGTACAGCTGGCACGAGGACATGGAATTATAGCCATTGAAGACTGCAGCTTTAGGCTGTGACAATTGTACAGGTGTCTCTATGTAATTGGGTCTAGCTAAGAGTATAAATAGCATTGTATTGTATTATTAGATCATTCTATTGTAATCTGATTCTGGGATGTACGAGAGTGACTGAGAGACAGAGAGAGATTGAGATGGGGTTTTAATCTCTCAGGGCTGTAACGGGGAATTGGGGAGTGTTTGTTTCTCTGATAAATTTAGAGAAGCTGTGAGACATTCCTTGTAGTGTGAGATTTCAAGTTCCCTTGTGTTGAGATCAGAGGGTGTACAGATTTTGCCATAGTGGATTGGACTAGAGACTGAAATCCCTGCCTTGGACATAGGATCGATTTGATCCGAACCAAGTAATCTCTTGTCTCTTCTCTGTTATAATTCGTATTTACAGTTTAGCTCTCCAATTCTTGGTACTGCTGTGTTTCTCGGTTTGATTTGTAGATTATCAAAGGCCAATAAGCGTCACATATTGAGAAAAAAAAAATTAAGGAGACAGAATAGATACAAGACCTCAGGAAGTGCTAAATTCTGGAAAGATATGGTGTAGAAAGCCTCTGCCTGCAACCAAGAATCAGAAACAGCACGAATGTAGTATTGGGGTGGGTGTGGTTCAAATATTGGCACAGTGAAAGAGAGCTTCTGGGGTTCCCCTTTGGCCATCCGCTTTGTCAGGGTGAAAAGCTCCGAGTGGTAGATGTGATCATTCTCAGTATCCTGTTCACATTTGATTCAGAAGGTAACCAATTAACATTTAAATTTGCATCTTATTTATTTATTTATTTTTTTTTTGACAAGAAGAAAAGAACTTTGTTAAAGGAAAAGGAAAAAAAAAAAAAAGGGATCAGAAGAAGAAAATAAAATCATAACTAATACAACATCGAACGTATCTATCACACTGGGAGCTACTGTTAACCAAGTATCATGCATGAGGTGGTTCAAAACAAAAGTAGAAGAAGAAGAGTGCAAGCAACTAAAGTGTAGATAGCATCAAACGTTCTGTGACCTGAATTATATTATAGAAAACTCAACACATTGTCACTGACCAGTTTCCTGATTTTTTCTTTTTTTTTTTCTCAATAATTTTCTAGAGTTCAACTAGAAAAAAAGCCTGCCAAAAAATTAAAAGACGATAGAATCACAAATTGAAGCATATTAATTTTCCTCTAAAGATGGAGAAAAACACAATTAATAGTCCAAATTAGCCTTTAGAGGTAAATTAATATGCTTCAATTTGTGATTCTTGAATTTTCAGTACATGGAAAATTAAAACACAATAGGTTGGCTTTCCAGAATTTTCCCACAACCATTCTTCTTCTAAGTTGCAGAACTTTTAAGACTATACATGTATCACCTAAACGTTACTAGGAAAGACAACCAGAAAAGATCAGCACCTCAACCAGAATCCACCAACGTTGTGCAGTACCATGAAAACGATCTTTCCATATGAAATCGGGCGTTATAAGCAAATCCACCTGTTGATTGCAATTGAATATCATAGAGTGTGAGTCCATTTAATATGATTTTTTTTTTTTTTTTTGGGGTTTGTTGAGGGTGTGGGGCTGACAAAAAAAAAATTCTGATAATAGCCGAAATGTAAAACACACACACACACACATACATATATATATATATAACAAGCCTTGTAGTTACCTTTAAAACAGTTCTGGTGATCGGACTTACTGTTGCCGACAACTGGATCCATGGGAAGTATCCCAAATATTGCCTAACGAGCTTCCATTACACCAAAATGAAAATTAAAAAAAAAAAAATTTGCTTCAAGTCCTAAAATTTGTGAGCTCAGCAGAGCATAAATTTTCATAGCATTGTTCTCTGTAACATATTTACCCTCCCTCCTGATGCATAACGAATCATTGCTCCAATATCTTTTTCTTGCATATCCTGCAAGCGATCTAAGTCAGCTCCTCGTTCCTCCAGCTTTCGCAGTATCTGGAACAGTGAAGCAAAATGGTCAAGAATTGTTTAGTTCCAGTGCAGGTAAAGCAAATTGTAGAGATTATGCTGAACAAACTTCTGATGAAATATCCTTGTCAAATTGTCTGAGCGGATGTTGATGGGGCCAAATTTGACGATCCACTGCTTTGCAATATTCCAACATGAACAATGTCATCTCAGACCAGCCTTTGCGTAAACAAATTTCAAATAGAGCCCGCATAATACGAGCCAAGCTTGCACTTATATAAGCAGCATCAGAAACCAATGAAAAGGTATCAATAGATCCACGAGATATATATAACTGCAAGTTACATAGCAACCACACCAATCAGTAGATATCACCCTTTCTTTCAATGTTTATTTAGATTTTAGGAAAATGGTATTACTTGAACAAAGAATCAATATCTAAGCAAAAGTGACCTGAATAAGAATTGAAATCTTTCCATATTTATTCGAAGGACCGCCCCTGATTTCTAATGGACAAGATGCACGTGCCAACATTTCCAGCTCATTCTGTTCCTCTTCTCGAACAACAATATTCTCAAACTCAGAAGAATGTGCAACCATGTCAATTACCTAAATGAGCAACGGAAGTTGTTATAAACATATAGAAGACAACCCTTCATGATAAGATACTACAGAAACAAGCAGGACATGAAAGTGCAACTAGACTAAAGTCCCATCATAAAGATGACTAATTAACCAAATCACCAAATAGTTGGTGATCAGTCTTCTTCCTTCTATCCTACAAGATTGCACCGACATCACTGTAACTAAAAAGAACACTAATGAAACATTTTTGAAGAAAACCTAGAAGAGCAAAGCCATGGTAGCCAATGGAATGCAATATATCAAAGCCAACCTCACTGTCGTTCATCTGTCTTCTCAACATTTCATTGTACGTTTCAACACTAGAGTACTGAATGTAAAAGTGACTTGCAATGCGACCAAGCTCCGTACAGTAAAAGTTGCCACTTTTCTCATCAAAACGCATCATCTTTGCTTTGTCAAGTGCACGTGCAGCCTCTGTTACAAAAGCTCTTTGCTTTAGACTCAAAGTCGGATCTGCAATGACCTGCCAAACAGCAAAATAAAAGATCCTCTGTTGAAGCACCCCATGAATCTAAAGCATGTATCAAGCAACTTCTAGAAAATAATGTTAGACAAGTGTGTGTATTTATGTTCCAGTAGACAAGATGGATTAGTATAATGTTCAGAGTTATTAAGGAAGAGCACATATGAAATTTACAATGGGATATGTTGGAAATGGCCTTCTCTAAAGCATCATTTAAACAGATGTCCAAAGTTTTATTAGATTAGGGAAATGGTCGTTTTCTTAAAAATCAATCAATGACTGATCAACGGTCAATAATTGATCAACTTGGTGGTCAATCAATATCAATCATTATCTAATCAATGTCAATTAGTGATTTACCATCTAATTACTGGGATCTTATTGATCAGCACATCAACCATTATTGCCACAGGCCATTTTCCCCATAAATAGAAAAAAAGTTTGAACATTTAATGAAAGAGGTGGCCAAAACCAGCCACCTGAGCTAATTTCACATTTATTATTTGTTTCATCTATAGACAGTCAGTTTCCATCCTAGGACCAGCTCTATTGTTCGAACCTGCCTTTGTTAAATACCGTCCCTGTTGATCCACCTGCCCTCCCATTTTCCCAAAAATTTCTAGCAGTCAAGCAATTTGAAACTCTTCATGAGCTAGAACGTTCAGTTTTTCTTCTCACGGGTAAGACCATAATATTGCATGAAAATTACAAATCAACAAATAAGCATTACCTCATCCCATCCAATACCATACGCCAAGGGATTTATTCTCATCCTAATAAAAAGATATGTATATCCAAGCCAAGCACAAGCTTCCTTGACATTTGTCACAGTACCCAATGCTACCTCCGCATTTAAATTATCTTTCAGGGAGCTAACAAACTGCAAACAAAATAGAAATTGTTTGAGCATGATGATGAACCACCTTAACAAGCATGGGGTTTCTACTGTATCACTTTGAACCAGGAAAAATAATTGAACAATCTACTAAAGCCTCCACTATTTGCAAATAAACTTGTCAAACAATCATGCTCAAAACTGCGAACAGAAAAGTGGGTCCCAAATGTTTAGTTAGTTTACGGGGGGTTGCTTTAAGAAATAACAAACTTTTATTGAGAGAGATTAGAACAAAATATAAAATAAACAAATAAAAAGATGGAAAACAAAAGGAAAAATAAGATTTTATTTAACAACTATTTTCCAGCATATAAAAAATAACTAAACTACACAAGTACCTGACTCTCTATAGGGAGTTGACATGTCAGCAGCCGTAGATAATAAGCAAGTTTGTCGTGGGACGTGATTATGATGCCTTCCCCACTTTTGTCAAATTGAGGTCTCCCAGCACGTCCAAAGATCTAAAACAGGGACATCATGAGAATGTTGCCCAAGGGGAGGAAGTTAACTTTGTTGAATTGTACAGTTGTCATAGCCGAATTATTAGGAAACAAATCAGCATGTATATATTTATATACGAAAACTATTTTGGTCCCTTGAATCATGGGATTTGTAACGTTGGGCTTAGTTTCCTGTTTTGGGTACATTCTTTTCCTATTATTTTTCTTCCTAGAATAGTCTATATATTGCTGTATACCAACAATTCTGATTCAATGAGAAATTAATCAGTCTCAACCAATTTTCTCGTTAAACTTCACTAAGATTTATGATAGCAGGAAATTTTTTGGTCTTACCTGCATAACATCAAGCATGCCCAGATCTCGCCACCCACCAGCCTTTGGATCATATAATTGGGTCCCCTGGAGCACAAGACGAGAGAGGTTATTCTACATATCAAATGGCTGTAAAAAGGCTTTCAATGTTCCTGGATATATAATTCTTGAAAACTTGGCTGAACAGTAAGCAAAAATAGTGCAGAAAATTGTTGGAAAATCTTTATAACTATTGCTAACTTATCTTACCACCTCGGTTCAGTCCATAACACACACATCATTATGGAAGACACAGTCCTTACCCACAAGATCAAAGTCTGGTGCAGAGATGCAAAAGAAACCAACTGAAAGAACATTTTTAATTTACCAAAACACCAAATGATAGCCATTTCAAATCCAACACCTCATAAAATCATATTGAAGAATGTTTTCACCAGATTTTTAGGGAAGACACTATCAATTAGCACTTTTCCATAACAAACAAGATAGTATTCCAATCATTATAGAAGTGGATTGAGCTCAGTGAGAATGTTAGAAGCAATTTAATTTCAAGGACACGTAAAATTTGGTTTTCCTAGCTATTCTACAATCAACTTCATCCTTGTCAGAAAATTTTGGCATCTTACAAAAACTTGATTAAGTAGCAAATTCACAGAAGTACATAGATGAGATTCACAACAATTAGCACCAACCTTAATCACAACAGTGTGAGCAGGCAGATTTACACCCCATGCCAAAGTTGCTGTACAAACAAGTACCTGGTGACGTGGTTGTGTAAAATTACATCCACAAATTGAAAATGTCATGATGGAATTGAAAAAATGAACAAGCACTACCTTCAAGAGTCCATCAGAGAAAAGACGCTCAGTCAGACCTCTATCAGCTCGTAACATCCCAGCATGATGTACACCAACCGCAAATGCATAAAGCTCAACAAGATCTTTGTTTCTAGATTTAAGAACTTCTTTCTGGAATGTAAGAAATAGGAAGTTTACAAACGATGCAATAGTCATGATGAACACAATATGACTGTTTAACTATTTTTTCCTTCCTTGCCTTGATTAAGGTTGACTTTGGGTGATTATCATTGTTGAAGAGCTCCAAATCGTCATACTTCCGAGCAAGTTCAACCTGCTCAATTCCCAGAAATATTGGTAGTGAGATAGAAAACTACATTTAGAAAAATGCAAACGAAATTCCTCAATATTCATGACAACATATATTTGTACTTTCAAGGAAAAATAAATTTTTGATTAAACATTGCAGCAAAGTACCAAGTTCATTTCAATTTGTAATACAAAAGCAAATTGAATAACTAGTTGCTTTTAGCAGAGGTGAAATTCAATCCTTCTAGGTTGACTGTTAACTGCAACAACGTGCACCTTCAACAAAATTATTATTAACATTAGTTTTAATGCATCCCAAAATGATCAACAACTCTTTAATTTCCCATTTTTATACTCATATGCCAGTATGACGAAACCAATTTTCATCACACAGAAATCGCACCTCTATTAATGTTTCCAAACTAATTCGTTTTTTTTTTTTTTCCTCCAGTCACCTTTTTTATTCATGTTAATTAATACACTTGGTATCATACAATTTTTTACATAAGTGATAAACCTTCAAACTATTAGCTGACTAACTGCATTCATAACAAATTTTTATTTAAGTACATCACTTTGCTTACAGGATTTAAGTACATCACTTTGCTTACAGGTCAACTCATATACTCATACAAAAATGAAAGGAAAAATATATATATATGGTGATGATAGTATGAGGGAACACTATCAAACAAGAATCTTGGACAACATAAAAAATTCGAAAGAAAACTCCAAAAAAAAAAATTACACAAACAAACAAACAAACAAAACAAAACAAAAGGCATACCAGCTTTTCAGCTGTTTTTGCTGTGTCTTTCCGGGAATGAACAAATACCATTGCTTGATGGCCGTGCCTCAGGGAATCAACAACCTAATGAAGGATACTATCTTGCATATGATAAATGTTTTGCAAGATTTAAATAAACTAAATAAGGGGTGCTCATTTGAAACCAGAAACCTTCTTATAACATATCTCATTCAATAACTCATTCCGAGCTGCAAAGTTCTGCTCACTGATACCAATATACTGTTGTGCAAGAGGCACAGGACGATAGCTAGAGTCGAAAAAGAAGAGTCCTGCATCTGGATTCACTCTCAGAAATTGTGCAACCTAGGTGTTTATGCAAAAGATTCCAATTAAAATTTCAAATGTGGTGGCTTCAAAATCTTTAGACTTTAGTTTACAGAGGCGCACAATAAGAAATCAATAAATGCTGAATATGGGAAAACTAAACCTCCAAATAATTAGGTAGCGTAGCAGAAAGTCCCACAATTCTGATCATTGTCTGTGTTGATTCCACCTGTTACCAGAACAAAAACTTTGATTACAATCAAATCAACTGTTTGTATTGAATTTGTATATGATACAAAACTATAACGCCACTAGAGAAGAAGATAATACCTACCAACCTCTAGAGAATAAGTTTCAGAAAGGCCTTTTGGTTAATCAAGGTGATAACATTTTACCTTAAGAAACGACAAAATCTATCAGCAGTTACCTGGCGCAAAGTTCGAGCAACAAGTGCTTCTATTACAGGACCTCTATCATCGTTCAATAGATGCACTTCATCAATGATTAAGAGCTTAACTAGCATTGAGAGTGACATATCACTACTCTTGCGAGTTATGACATCCCATTTCTCTGGTGTTGTAACTATCATCTGTATAACAAGTAAAGCAAAGCTATTAGCTCTTGCACGTATAGGGGAGTAGCAGCAACTAAGCATGAGCAAACAACCTGAGTTTCTTCAAGTTCATTCTTAGTGAGTTGCATGTCTCCAGTAAGTTCTTTCACAGTCATGTTAAGTGGTGATAAACGATGGCTAAACGTCGATGTCACCTCAGCTGCTAATGCCTAAATGCAATTAAAAAAAAAAATGTGACTCCAATATTTGTACCCACAAAGGAGAAAGAATACACACACACTTGCAGTTGAAATCATAAAACAAGAAAGTAAAGCAAACAATGAACGGGTTGTACCTTCATTGGAGCAACATAAACTATCTTAAACTCATCTTTGTGCAAGAAACCGTCCCTGAAATGCTGTCCAATCTGCATCAAAATGGTCTGTTTACTGATCCACCAAATTACAAAAGGATGTATAAACTACTAAACACTTAAATTGTAATAACTTATATCAATCTTTTAATAGCTAAAAAGAAATGAATTGGGTTTTGTATCATCCTATTTATGAATATATGCAGTTAGCATCATGAAAAGGAAATCTCTATGTGAAATTTTACTCAGCTCATACTGCATTGTAGAGCACCCCCACAGTGCCACAGTGATTGAGCAACTTGCTAAGGAACTTGAATAACATATAGAGATCATGCCCTATCAAGATTGATTTTCCAACAATATCAAAGTAGCAAACTACAAATAAAATAATTCCCAAAATAAACTAGAGAGACAGATGCATCAAACTTATTAAACACCTCATGGAGAATAGAAATCATGGCTATATTTGTCTTGCCAGCTCCTGTTGGAGCACAAACCTGAAAGAGTAAGAAAGTACAGTTAGACGTGATTAAATCACAGAAAATCTCTCACTGCTGTGTTAGATATGTCACCTGATTAAGTAGAAAACTTACTAATATGTTCTCATTAGTGTAATAAACAGTTTGGAATATCCGGCTCTGAATGCGATTAAGAGATTTGTAGCCACGAAAAGCTGCTTGGGCAAAATCATCCAACTCCCTTATTTCAATCTAACAACAAAATATTAGTGTTAGGAACATACCTGAGCATTGAATAAACCAAAAGAGAAAGCAAAAGTGACCGATTTATTGCAGAAACTACTGCCCTTGAAGGTCATAACTTCTTTCTGTTGGTCTTGGGAGAAGAAAGAAAGAAAAACAAAATAAAAATAACTTGCTGTTTAGCAAGTATGCAGGTATAACTGCACATCTTTGCCATTGTATCTTCTCAACCACTAAAATAACTAATTAATAACAAACAGGGATATTCGTATTACCAAATGATGAAGATATTGTGTCATGATACAATTGAATGCTTGTCACAACTCAAAACTAAAACTACATACCAGCTTTTCACCAGGTTTCATTTGTGCTGCTGGTGTTGGGGGAATAATAACCTCCTCATACCCCTTAAAATGCTTCCTGACAGTTCCTTGAGGAAGAGCACTGACTGCTAGCGCATGGCTTCCTTGGCCAGACCCAATCATATCATCAAATGGACTTTTATTCTCACTTGCTCGAAGTAAAGAAGAAAAATTCACAGAAGACAAGTCACCCTCAATCCCATGTTCTGCTCCTCGCCTATTTCGCTTTTCTTCCTTGCGCCGAAGTTTATCAATTTGCTTTTCTGACTCTGTATGAACGGTAACCTAAAACAGAGCTATGATTTAGAACATTGAGCAAGTGGCTTTTGGTGCTTCACATAGTAAAAGAGGGAAATGAAAATATACAACAAAGCTAGATATTACCTGAGTACCATAACTAGGCATACGTGATTGAGAGATCGAGGATATCTTCTCAGATTTCAAGACCAACAAACCGTGATGAATACAATCCACAAGTTCTTTCCTATGCTGGGGAATAAATGTAAAGTTCAATTTCAATCCTAGAAAAGCAAAGAATCTCAAATAGAACTTATTTGATCAACAGTAATGCGATGTTTGACCCAAAAAAAAGGGGTAGGAATATACCATCTACAAGAAGGCAACTGAAAAGTAGATTACAAAACTATAAATTAATAGATTTCTTACTGATATTAGATCTTGAACAGTTTCAAATGCACTATCTCCAACGAGATCCAACAAATCACCAGCTATCTTCAGCAAGGAAAAGTTTCAAATTTTTTAGTTTCAATTGAAGTCATTTTCAAAGCTACACCAATAAGAGTAACTACTAAAACATACCTCCTCGCCAGGTTTATCTGAGTCAAGCACCTGACAAATAGCTAATGCTAGTTCATCTCGAGAAAGCTGTGAAGTACTTCTTCTAGTTATCTGGTCACATGCACCTCTTAACCAAGCTAAATTAAAACGTCCTCCATCAGATGCAGAATTTTCAGGGATAATGTCATGACAACCATGCCATCCTTCTTGATGTGAAGAAGAAGATGCACTGCTTTCCTCAAACAATACATCCTCTAATGGAATATCCACCAGAAACCGTGCTGGTGGTTGAAATACAAGGTCGGAACCAAATTCGATACCTTCAGAATTCTCATTTAAATACCCTTCTGAAACAAGTGCTTTCTCATGGCCAGTAGGCTGTAGTGCAAAAAGCCTATGTGCTAAAGATGTAGCTTTCCGCAAGTGACTATCTAGAACTGCATGACCAAGAAGTTTTTGCAGTTCGCTTCTGCATTACATTAACGCAACTGCTATTGAAACTTTGCCAAATTAATGTATACATTTTTCTATATAGGAAAAGTTAAACTTTACTGAATATCAAAATTACGTAAAAAGAGGACAAGGTGTCCTCTTCAGCTTAATAGTAAGAACTAATCTATACTCTTACTATAAGCACTTGAGTATAATAAGAGCTAAAAGTGTCATAGATTATTTAAGTGCCATGCCCCCAGCAGCCTTTAATTTGCACCTGACATCACAAACGTGATCACCTTCGTAGAGCACAACCCAGGACATTTCTTCCTCAATCACCCAAATATGCTGCATGACCAAGTATTTGAAGAATCACTAAGAAACTTAAAAGTCCCATTTCCTATCATTGTGTTCTTGCACCAAAGGCAAATGCAAGTCCAAGCTACATAACCTTTTGATTTTTTAAAGACTGAACGGTGGTTTCATCTTGACTTCTAATTAGTTTTTTCAATTGATGCATTACCCATTCTTTTCTACTCTAGTTTAACGTTGTCTACTTATAGCAAGATACCATAATTAACTCCATAAGGAAAACCCATTACCCAATAGTAAATACTGAGACACTATACCAATTTCATTTTCTAACTGAGCAACACTGTGAGCATACATACAATTAGGGTGAGAGGATGAAATCCTTACTTTTTCTCAGCAATGTTTCTATCAGAAGCTCCCTCCTCCCAGCCAAACAGGCGGTAAACAGTTAATGCCACCTCGCGAAACTCTTCGGAGGGCACTTCCCCATCTATCAACTCAACAACAGCTCCAATAAATTGTTTGTAAGCTTGTCGCAGTTCCGGTGAAGCTGCTCCACCAAAGACCATTTTAACATAACACATCTTATCAAAGTCCATCTATTACATGTCAGTTAAACTAAACTGGATGAAATTGCAATACCTTCTTCCCATCTATGAACTATCTTCCGTGCAAGCTCCGACTCATCAACTGAGCTCGCATAACTAACCATAGCACAATGAAAAGTTTGATAAATCAATTTCAGGACAATGACCGAAATTCTTATAGCAAATAATCTATAAAAATGGAAATTCCGTATATAATTCTAAATTCCATGCCATAGCTGGTTGTGGATTAGCTCGCAGAAATTAACCATAAAACGTTGACAAGTTTGATAAATCAATTGCAGAACAATGACTGAAACTTCTAAAAGCAATTCATGTAGAAAAACTCTCAAACACCGATAAAAATGGAAACTTTCCAATAGAATTCTGAAATCCATCATGTTCATGCATTACCAAAAATAAACCTAATTCCGGTCGAACTATTTAAATCATCAGTATACAAATATATTTTTTTTTTTCCCCCTAAAGTTAAAAAGAACAAGAAAAAAAGCAGTTTCGACATTTTCTTGGCAAACAAACAGAATCCAGAAAAAGAAAAACAGGGAAAAAAAATGAAATTATGATTACTTGCGAGGCTTGTGGTTCTGGAGGATGAGCTTGCGCTGCAAATATGCTTGATCGACGTCGAAAGGACCTCGCAGAGAGTTCGTCAGCCGCGGAAGCTGAATCAACATTTTTCTTCTGAAATTTTCTCGATCCTTTTCACGGAAAAGAAAAGGAAGGGAAAATGAAATGAAATGAGGATTGGGGAACAAGCAAAGAGGAAAAGTGTGGCTTGTCGACTGTTGAGGCCCCTGGTTTGAAGGCCTTATATATCTTTTGGGTTTGTGAATGATGCAGCGCGAGTACATGAACCCCTTTTCGGGTTTCCTGGTTTTTCGGGTCGGAAGAGTTCACGGGCCTTTGAGGCACAAATGGGGGGGCTTCTCGTTAATGACACACGTGTGATAATCTTATTACGTTCATATTATATATAAAAATAATTTTAGATATAAAAATAATTTTAAAAATATATTTTATATTTAGATGAAAAGTATTTGATTTATATTTGAATAAAATATGTATTTAGATAAAAAAAAATATTTGAATTTTATTTTAAAATTGAAAAGTTAATATGATTAGTAAAAGTAAATAAAAAAAAGTTATGCCTTGTTGGTAAAAGTGTTGCATTTTAATTATATTCAAATGTAATATAATTTTATACTAAATGTAAAATTTGCATTCAAATATAATCATTTTCAACGATACTACAAAAATAATTACTATTCACTTATTTTTTAAAATAATCACATTAACTTTTTAATTCTAACTCTTGATATTTATTTTTATCAATCACATCAACATTTTAATTCTAAAATACAATTCAAATACTTTTCATCTAAACACACATTTCATTCAAATGTAAACAAATACTTTTCAATCAAATACAACACTCAAAACCCAAATTACATTTAAACATAATTAAAATACAAGACGTTTACCAAACGACCCATTAGAGAGTGAAATAATATGATGTAAATAAAAAATTAAAAAACTAATAAATAATTGTTTTAAAAAAACAAAAGAATAGTAATGTTTTTCGTAGCACTGTTGAAAAATATTTTATTTAAATGTAAAACTTTTATATTTAGATAAAAATTACATTACATTTAAACATAATACGAATACAATTATAATAGCAAACATTCCGTAAATGTATTTGTCTATACCAAATTTACCTTGGTAAAAGAATAATAAGAAAATAATATTATCTTTATTTTTATATATATATACACCGTTTGATAGGCTATTCAAATATCACCGAATGATTGTGCCATGTAGGGTAGGGCACATTTTAACAAATAAAAAGTTTAGATAAAATTGACAAAATTTATAATTTAAAAAATAAACCATCAAAAAATAATAGTTTGGGAGACAATCATACTAATATGCAGTAAAATAATATTTTAAAAGAATAACAAAAATCATAATCTATAGTAACATAATTACCCTCAATGGCGGAGCTACATTCAAACCAATGAAGACAAACATACCCATTTATAATTTTAATAATTGATTTTTCACCCTAAAGTTTTTGTAAAATTTTTATTGTGCCATTGGTTTATAACAAAATTACAACTATACCCCCATTCAAATTTTGAGATTTTAAATTTTACTTGTCAAATTTATTTAAAATTTTGTTATACATCCATTTTATGAAAACCTTTTATTATACTCACATTCAATTGTTAAATATATAATTACACCCTTCTTGTAAGAAAAAAAAATCTCTAATTTTTTAAATAGCGATTTCAATAAAATCATTTTCTGAACCCATTCCTATTACCTTGTTTTTTACAATTTCTCATAAATTTTAATTACACCACCAAAATTTCCTATGAAAAGGAAATAATGATAATATCAATTAAACAAGATAATATTTTTAAAATCTTGCTATATATCATTATTAGTTCATTTTTCTCAAATATCTTTACGTGGTCTTTAAATATCCAATATACAATATTGTCAATATGTCATTGTAAAATGGTGTACTCGTCATTTTGATTACAGTTTATGAGTGAACGAAATTCAACCCTAACAATTTATTACACTTCAATTTTTAGTTTAGATAAATGTTATAAAAAAAAAACTATGTATGAGTGTTTTAAGAAGAAAAAATATACTTAAAAGAGACATATTAAAAGAAAAAACTATTTTGTTGGATAATTATAAAAAAAAAAACAACAAATCACATACTAATGTCACGATTTTAAAAAATTGTAAAATAAATATCTAAGTAGGAATATTTTTACAATTTTTTAAGGAAAGAAGATACTTAAGCATTATTTGTGTAAAAAAATGGAAAATAAAGAAGTAATTTAGTAAATTATATTTAAAATATATAAGATATTAGGAGAGAACAACAAAAAAAAAATTGAAAGGAAAAAAAACAATAATTTAGGTCTATAAAAGCATGAAGGGAAGAAGGGCTAAAATAAAAGCTAAAGAAGGGAAAAAATAGAAAGAAAGAAAAATAAAGCAAAAGGTTAAAAAAAAAAAAAAGAGCAAAACACACGTTTCAATCAAAACGTGCGTTTTGGTCGAATGCGTATAAGCAGAGCCAAACTTTGGCTCTTCTATGGTATAGTCAGATTAGATACATGTTTTACATTATGAGACCTACAAATACATTTCTTCCTTTTTTATTAATTATAAATATTATGGTCCCCCTAGCACGTTTTTAAAAAGGGAGCATAAGGAGAATTTTATTATGAGATTATCATTTCAATAGAATTATTTTTAATGATTGTGATTCATTTAACTTTCAATTATTTTATGCATATTACTCTTCTTACCGAGAATGCTCCCTCTCGAAAACTCTTTTCTCAAATGCTGATCTCGCATATGAAGTCCCTGCTATGTGAAATTCTTCCCTCTTTTTTCCTTGCATTAAGATGAGTTTCCAGCAAAATACGAATGGATAGAGACCTTTTGAAAAAATGGCGAGTGAAATGATAACAGTCTCAAGAACGTTGACAATCGTGGAATCATTGGTAATAATGATACATAGGAAGTTTGGTAAGCATATTACATTCATATTATATTTAAACGTAATACATTAAATACATTTTATATTTAGATGAAAAGTATTTATTTTGCATTTGAATACAATATATATTTAGATGAAAAGTATTTGAATTGTATTTTAGAGTTGAAAAGTTGATGTGATTGGTAAAAGTAAATAAAAAAAGTGAGATAAAAAGAGAATATAATATGAATAAATTTTAAAAAATTTATTTTAAAAATATTCTGAAGAGTAAATGTATTTAAGACACTATAAAAAAGTATTCTATTTGAATACATAACTTTTGCGTTTGGATGAAAATTACATTACATTTAAATACAATGCAAACGCAATACAGAAAACAAATGCCCCAATAGTAATAATGGTAAGAGGATAACCTATTAAGAAGGCATTTAAGGTATAGAATTTTAAAGATATTTTGATTAGATTTGAGATGAATTTTGAATATGTGTGTTTGGTTGAAAAAATTGTTTGGAGTAAAGAAGTATAAAATCTTGAAATGCTTCTAAAAAGAAAATCAATATGTATCTTGTTTTATTCATTTTGAAATTTTATGTAATTAAAAATATCTCATTTTAACTTAAAATAACAAAATTATGGACTTTTAAAATTTAAGTTTTAAGAGAAAATATAAATAATAAAAAATGATTTTGAGTTAATAAAACAAACACAAAACAAAATTTTGAAAAGGTGTTTTGAAAACACTCTCCCAAATAGCTCTTAAGATTCTCTTGCTTAGCATCCAAAATTGAGGGAGTGTTGGTAAACACATTGTATTTTGATTGTATTTGAATGAAATTTATTTTTTGAATGTTGTATTTAGTTGAAAAGTATTTGTTTTGTTTTTGAATAAAATGTGTGTTTGGATGGAAAGTATTTTAGAGTTAAAAAGTTGATATGATTAGTAAAGGTAGAGATAAATAGTGAAGTTAAAAAGTTGATGTGATTGTTTTAAAAAACTTTTGAATAGTAATTGTTTTCGTAGCACTGTTGAAAAGAATTGTATTTAAATATAAAACTTTGTATTTGGTGTAAAATTATATTGTGTTTAAATACAATTAAAATGCGATTACTATGCCAAACGTCCCCTGACTCTTATTATTCATTGTGAAACTATAATTATGCTTCTTTAATAGTCTGTTAAGTTAAATTGAGTCTTGATGACTTTAAACCCCTACATGTTAAGCCAAAAAAAAAAAAATGAACTAGTTGTTTGTTTGGCTTGCAAGTTTAGTTTAAAGTAAACTATATATTTTTGTTTCTTTCTGAAAAATTAGTAAAATTTATAACTAGTTTTTAAAAATTTTACAAATTTTTTCAAGCTAAAAATCATAGTTCCAAACAAGACATAGGTCTTTTTTTCCATTCTATCTCTAGTATTAAGGCCATCTTCAATCCATTACTTTATTTTATAGTTATTTTAACATTAAAATAGTGCCACTCTAACTTTCTTTTATAATTGTTCTCTAATCCATTAATTTTAAAAATTGCTCTAAAAGGAATATTTTCTGTATATTGTTTTTTTAATTTTGAACCGCTGATATATTTTATCAATTATTTTCTTATATCTTTTTTTAATATATGAATCCTTAAACACATTTTTAATTATTAATGCTCAGTTAAATTAATAATAACTTAATAAATTATACTTAGCTTTCGTTTGGTGAACGCATTGCATTTGCATTGCGTTTGAATGCAATGTATTGAATGCAATTTGTATTTGGAGGAAAAGCATTAGCATTGCATTTGAATGCAATGTGTGTTTGTGGGAAAAGTATTTGAATTGTATTTTAATAATAAATATGCGATGTGATGGGTAAAAGTAGAGAGAAAAAAAAGAAGGGAGAGAAAATATATGATGTAATTAATAAAAGTAATAGAAAAAGTGAAATAATAAATAGTGATTGTGTTTGATTTAAAATGTGATGTGATTGGTATTTGAATGAAATGTTTTTGTATTTGGGAGAAAATTGTATTGCATTTAAATGCAATGCCAAAAAAATTTGTGTCCCAAACGCCATGTTAGTGTATATTTTCATTAAGAGTACAGTTATGTTTCATTTGTTTATCGCATTGTATTCGTATTGCGTTTAAATATAATGTAATTTCATTCAAATGCAAAAGTATTATATTTAAATACCAATCACATCAGAATTTAAATCCAACATAATCGCTCTTCACTATTGCATTTTTTTCTACTTCTTTTACTAATCACATCACATGCTCTCTTTCTCTCTCATTCTTTTCTCTTTACTTTTATCAATCACATTATATACTCAACATTTAAAAATAATTCAAATACTTTTCATCCAAACAAATATTGCATAATGTAAATACTTTTCATCTAAATACATATTACATTTAATGTATTGCATTTAAATATAATACGAACGTAATACATTATCCAAACACCCCCTTATATTCTCAGTGCAAAAGTATTAAACAAAATTATGTGCTTTCACAACATCTATGCTTTTTTTATGAGTTTAATGGGTCGTTTAGTAAATGCATTACGTTTTAATAGCATTTGAATGCTATTCGTTTTTTGAACACTATATTTGGTTGAAAAGTATTTGTTTTGTATTTGAATAAAATGTGTGTTTGGATAAAAAGTATTTAAATTGTATTTTAGAATTGAAAAGTTGATGTGATTGATAAAAGTAGAGATAAAAAATTAGAGTTGAAAAGTTTATGTGATTGTTTTAAAAAACAAACGAATAGTAATTATTTTCGTAACATTATTGAAAAAGATTGTATTTGTATGCAAAATTTTACGTTTGGTGTAAAATTACATTGCGTTTGAATATAATTAAAATGCAAAACTTTTACTAAACGGGGCATAAATGTTTGAATTTTAAATTTAGAAATTATAATGGTTTATCTTAATAGTTTATGTCACATTTATTTTAATATGTTTTATTGAATCTTAATATTAATCGTATTAAAATTGAAGATTTATTATAAATCAATAAAATCATTCAAAAATAAAAAAATAACAAAATAACAAAAAAATTTGTTAAATAACATACATTTAGGCCTAATTAATAATCAGGTTAGGTGAGTTTGGAATAAGGTTTTTTAAACCCAATTTAACTCAAACCTCTAATTTATTTATATATAAAAACAAATATTTTTCATTCCCCATAATATATAGTATTTATTTTATATTTTACATTAATTACTTGACAAACTGTCATATTTTATATTGCATGAGTTTTTATTATTATTTGTTTGTTTGTTGATTTACAACTTTTATATTTAAACATGTTTTATATATATTTTATTTTTATATTGATTTATAACTTATGAGACAAATTTGGAGTTTTATAACACTAATGGAGATTTTGGTAAACGTATTGCCTTTATATTGTGTTTGAATACAATGCATTGAATATATTTTGTATTTAGACAAAAAGTATTTGTTTTTAAATACAATGTATGTTTGAATGAAAAGTATTTGAATTGTATTTTAGGGGGCATTTGGAGAAATATTCAATTTTAATTTTACTCAAATGCAATACAATTTTACACCAAACACAAATTTTACAACAGTGTTACGAAAATAATTACTATTCAAAACATTTTTAAAACAATCATATCAACTTTTCAATTCCACTATTTATCTCTACTTTTACCAATCACATCAACTTTTCAATTCTAAAATACTTTTCATCCAAACACACATTTCATTCAAATACAAAACAAATACTTTTCAACCAAATACAACATTCAAAAAACAAATTTCATTCAAATACAATCAAAATGCAATGCGTTTACCAAACGCCCCCTTAGAATTGAAAAATTGATGTGATTAGTAAAAGTAGATAGAAAAAGTGAGATAAAAAGAGAATATAATATGAATAGATTTTAAAAATTTTATTTTTAAAATATTCTATAATAGCAAATGTATTTGAGATATTATAGAAAAACATTGTTATCACGTCCCAAAATATGAGACAATGAAGTGTAGAGGGTGTTAAATAAATAAAAGAAAATATCGGATTCTTAAGTCTACCAGTTTTTATATTTTACCTTTTACTGTCTCTTTAAACTTGTTTACAAATTATGCTTGTATATTTTAAATTAAGTACTATTTATATTTAAATTTTTATCACAATATCAAATTGTGAGATACCTATATTCCATAGATATATACTTTGATAAAATAAAATAAGTGTTAATACAAAAGTAAAATTTAAAATTTACAGTCTCGGAATACTTGTTTACATACTTGATCTTAAAGTATAGAAATACTATGTCAGCTTCTTATTCTTGATCACCAATTGAAGATTCCATGTCACCTAGTCTTTTATTCACCTTTCTCTCATGTGGGTTTACTAGTTTTAAAACAGTAAGTAAAAGGTCCAGTAAGATATTTTTAAAACACTTTTCAAACATTTTATTTTAACCATCATACTAATAATATATTAATGCAGTACAAAAATATAAACATAGAATTGTGTACAGTCCGTATAAGCTCCCTCACCATGCCAAAGTATAATGAGTGATCCTCAATTGAGCTGTGTATTCTTTGCATGTGTGTGCTGGCTCTTGGTATACTTTACCACTAAATTCTATTTTCAAAATATCATTTGAGAATAAAATTCACATAATAAAATATGTCATATTATTTTTCAAAAATCTATGACCAGATATTTTTCCTTTAATTTTCAAAATCATTATATTTATAAAATCATAGAATTTATAAAATTTTATAAACTCATTTTCTTTAAATCATTTTGGCTAAACCACTAAAAACAAACTGGCTACAAGGAAAGGGATAAGATATCCTATCTCGTTGGCAATTTAATCTACTGACAACTTCTTGCACGAATTCCAAGATAGTATTTTCTTTGAATTCAATCAACAAGTACCTAAAATAAGAATCACAGATAATTAAATTATCTGTCCACGAATTCCGTAATCATAATTATGATAAATTCAATTAATTAGTGTGCTGTTGACTTTTAAAATTTAAAACGATATTTTGTTTTAACACATAAATTTTAAAATGACATTTTAATAAAACTACTCAGGATATTTTAAAAACTTTTGGCATGACCTACCTTAAAATATAAACTACCCAAAAACTCGAAAATTACTTAACATGCATAAAAACAATCCAATTCCTATAACAGTTTTAAATAAAAATTTTAAATTTCAAATCCAAAATAAATTTAAAATACTCATTGAAAATTTATTATTTTACTTTACATATATATATTTTATTATTTTATACACATCTATATACCGGTAACAAAGGGGCAACCAGCGGTGGGTGGCTGGCGGAGGCTCGCGGAATTAGTTTGTCAAGCTTTGGTACTTGGTAGTTGGGCACGGGTGGACGACGAGGATGGAGGGTTGGTTTGGTGGTCGTGGGTGACTGGGCACGGCGAAGACGATTGGTGTGGTCGCAAGGAGGGCAAGGTGCAGCTGTGGCGTGGTTTGGGTTCAGCGTCGGGGTGGTGGCAAATTCAAAGAGAAAGAAAAGAGAGATGAAAGAGAAAGTGAAGGGGAGAGAGAGAGAGAGAGCTAGAGAGGGAGTCGGTGAGAGAGAGAGAGAGAGAGAAAGAGAAGGTTCAAGAAGACTGTAGAAAAGAAAAGAAAAATAATGGCTTCCGGATAATTCCAAAAAGAGAGTAAAAGAAATAAAAAGAAATATGAAATAAAATAATGTTTAGTAAAAAAATTATTGTGTAAAAATTGTAAAAATTTCAAAATTTTGTGAAAAGGTTCTAAATATCCTCAAATTTATATTTAATACACCAAAAATTTAAAATTAAATTCTCATAATTAAGAATTAATCGTCATACTAATAATTGAATTTTATACATTAATGTGTGAATTTTAAACTAAAAGATTTCATAATATGACAATTGTATTTGAATGTAAAATTTTTATATTTGGATAAAAATTACATTATATTTAAATGTAATACAAAAAAATACTTCATAATATTATACTAAAAGTTAGCTTTCTTTTCATATATTTCAAATAATTAGCTATATCTATTTTTAATTATTTATTTATTTATTATGTTTAACCTAAATAACCTACTCAAAATTGAATTGAGTGGGTTGGTTTTAAATTTGAATTAATTGAGTGAGTTGAATTTAAAAATAAATTTATCCAAACTTAATTGATTGAGTTGAAAATTTTTATAAAACTACCAAATCAACATAATGTTCATCCCTAGCCAAACTTGACACAAAACTGGTGTTTTACACCATTTTTTAGTTCGATTGGAGATGCCTAATAGATTGATTAGCATATGAAAGACAACCATTGTTTTCAGAAAAAAAAAAAAAAAAACTGTAGATTTAAAAGTGAAAACCACAAGCGCGGGCTCTGTGTTACTTGCAGCAGTGAGCAGTTCCCAAGGAGCCATATTTTCTTCCTTTAAAACAAAGCAAACGAAAAGTAATAAACATTAATGTCGCGTTTGTTTACGCATGAATTTGTATCGGTATCGTGTTTAAATATAATATAATTTTTATTTAAATATAAAAATATTATATTTAAATATTAATTATATTATATTTTAAAATTAATATAATTATTATTTATCATTTTATTTTTTCTCTTACTTTTATTAATTATATTAAATACTCTCTTTCTCTCTTCTTTTTTTTCTCTATTTTTATCAATCACATCATATACAATATAATTTAAATACTTTTCATCTAAACAAATATTACATTTAAATGTAATACAAATATTTTTTATTCAAACACATATTGTATTTAATGTATTGTATTTAAATGTAATGCAAATGTAATACATTACTCAAATACCTCGTAAACAATGTTTATTTATTTTTACATATTTCAATCGATTGGTTTTATTTTTGAAGATAATTTTTTATTTTTAAAAATATAAAAAATAAAAATGGTTAAAAGCGTTTGTTTATTCAACGTTTTCAAAATAATTTCAAAAACATCATTTTTAACTATATTGGTTTTTTTTTTATAGATTTTTTGAAAACGAAAAAAAAATTGTTTTTAATTTTTTGTTTTTATTTTCTCCGTTTCTCTGTATATGCAGCGTCAATGATAACAATTATGTATGATGATGGCCTTCATCTCCAGTAAAAGGCAATTGACATAGACTAATGACAAGGATGACGCCTCTTCACGATAACGACCACTGACTCGTAACCTAAATTTCGCCATTATTGTCATCTAGGGTTCAGATCACCGATATCTTTCACTCGTATTCCTCATTACAAAACCCATTACCAAAGGTTTTTTTTTTTTTAACTATGACTAATAATTTATTTTTTTGTTATTTTTTAAATAAAAATAAATATATTTTAATACAATACTCACTTATGAAATAGGTTTTCAAAAATATAATCAAACGAAATTTCATTTTTATGTTTCTTAGAATATACACTCAGAAAACATAACCAAACATATTTTCAGAAATGATATCAATATAGTTTTTCAAAATATTATTATTTTTAAATTTTTTTAAAATAAAAAATATTTTAAAAATAA
This sequence comes from Antiaris toxicaria, assembly GCA_035233585.1. Classification (NCBI taxonomy): domain Eukaryota; kingdom Viridiplantae; phylum Streptophyta; class Magnoliopsida; order Rosales; family Moraceae; genus Antiaris; species Antiaris toxicaria. The sequence continues at coordinate 11,171,481 of CP141155.1, forward strand.
TACCAAACGTCACCTTTATTTTCTCCTTGAATTTTAATATTTTTGTAATTTTACCTTATAAACTTTAAAAATTAATAAAAATGCTCTTGAAGATATAAAATATTATTATCTGTAGTCGTTCAATCAATTAAATAGATAGAATATTTATCTAAACTTTATTATTCTTATAATTCTACCTCCTGAAGTTTGAAAATTGATATTAATATCCCTTAAATTTTAAATTGATAGTAAGCATAACTTTCAAACTTTAAACCATTAGTAAAAACACACATTCTTTCATTTTTTGGTCATATAAAATTTAGAAAAAAAACTTTGTTTTGTTATATAAACTTTAGGACATTTGAAATTTAACTCTTGAAGTCTAAAAATGATTAAAATATTCATAAGATTTTTTTTTTAATTGAAATCATTACAAGAAAAAAAAAAAAGAAACTTCTACATCCAGATTCCTTGAGATTTTATAAGGTTATTTTTTTATAATTATGAAGATTTTAATTTAAATTAACTTTTTGTTACATTAGTATTATATCAGTTTTAAATTGATAAAATATAAGTGATTTTACTAATAGTTCAAAAGTTGATAAGTATAAATACTAGTATTTCAATGTTTGAAGATAAAATTAAAAATATACTAAAATTTATGGGGAAATTTTTTTTTTCCAATCTTTATGTGATCAAAATATAAAATAAAGTATATTTTTTTGTTAACAATTTGAAATTTGAGGGATCCAAATCATTTTTAGGCTTTCATAGTTAATTTTCAAATGTAATAAAGTCTAATAAGCAATTAAAGTTTTTTCAAGTTTTATATGATCAAATTATTAAAAAATGTGTGTTTTTACTAATGATTTAGAGTTTGAAGGATATTCTTGCTGTGGATTTAAAATATAAAATTTTTAAAGTTTGAATGTAGAGTTAAAAGAAATTAAAATTTAGGGGATAATAATAAAATATTTTATCTATTTAAATAATTAAAAGAGAAAATATGATAATATTTTATAATTTATAAAATATTTTTATCGATTTCCAAAATTTAAATGGAAAAGTTAGAAAAGTATTGGAATTTAAAAAGTAAAATTGAAATTTATCGCTCTCCCACTCTTTTTTTATTACAATTTTATTTCAATAATGAACAATGTTGTGTAATATAAACGTACAGGCCACGTTGCCAGGAAAGGAACATACCTAAAAGAGAAAATTTTTATTCCTAATTACTTATAAAAAAAGGTCTTATCTAGACATTCTTAAAAACTTTTATAAAATACAAGTTAAAAAAAAAAGAGAGTTATTTATATGAAATTATATGAATAATTATTAGATTAAAAAAAGAAATTATAATATTAAATAAATAGATATAATAGATTATTTGTCAATGTAACATGAATGATGTGTAATTTAAAATTATAACCTTACCTATCAAAAAAGGTTAATTGTTATTTTTTCTCAACTTTTTAACCAAACTATCATTTGTTTCCACTCTTTTTTTTTTTTCCGTTAAAAATATCTGAATTCTTTAAAAACGTATAATTTGATCTTTTTAACTAAAAAATGATTAAAAATTGGATTGAGTAAATTACATATAACACTTAAGGGTATTTGATAATGTATTACGTTTGTATTATATTTAAATATAATATGAGTTTAGATGAAAAATATTTTCATTGTATTAAAATATAATATTTGTTTAGATGAAAAATATTTAAATTGTATTATATGTGATATTATTAATAAAAGTAAGAGAGGAAAAATGAGAGAGAGAAAAAAGCATGTGATATATTGATAAAAATAAGAGAAAAAGTGGAATGATAAATATTAATTGTATTGAATTTAAAATATAATGTGATTAGTATTTGAATGTAATACTTTGATGTTTAGATAAAAATTATATTATATTTAAATATAATGTAAATGCATTATAATTGACAAATGAGATATTAATTGAATTTAGTAAATTTTTTAATTATTATTTAATAATAAATTATGTGTTATTAATGTAATTTTATTATTTATTTTTTGTAAAAATAATTAAATTGTATTATTTTAAAAAATTTTAAAATGTTTTAATTAAAAAAATTAGATGTCAAATAGTAATTTCCTTAGGACGCTAAGCGCTCAGGGGCATTTGGAGAAAATATTCAATTTTAATTTTACTCAAATACAATACAATTTTACACCAAATACAAATTTTACAACAGTACTACGAAAACAATTACTATTCAAAACATTTTTAAAACAATCACATCAACTTTTCAATTCCACTATTTATCTTTACTTTTATCAATCATATCAACTTTTCAATTCTAAAATACTTTTCATCCAAATACACATTTCATTCAAATATAAAACAAATATTTTTTAATTAAATACAATATTTAAAAAATAAATTTTATTCAAATACAATTAAAATGTAATGCGTTTACCAAACGTCCCTCGATTTAGCTGTTAAAAAAATTCCGTTATAAAACCTTTTCCAAAAGATATATATATATATATATATATATAAAAAGGGAAAAAGCAGGCACAAGCCGACACTGAGCTGGGCCACTTTCATCCCCAAGGTCTTCCCCACATACTTGCAAGTTTTTTTTTTAGCCAAACCATACTTTCTCCTCTTTCACTACGCACTTACTGCTTCTGCTGCTGCTGCTCTCTCTCTCTCTCTCTCTCTCTCTCTCTCTTAGACTCAGCAAAACAAACCATTACTCATTAGCTTCTTCAAACCAATCACTGATCTTGCTTCTCAATATCCATGGCTGCTTTAGCATTTCTAGTGCTTATTTTGGCCATGACTGGCCACACAAGTAAGCCCCTCTTCCCTTTTCTGTATCTCCTTTCTCTCCCCTTCCCAGTTTACCCTGAAAAACTTCTTACCTTAAAACTAGGCACAAGTTTTGTATTTTTGTTTTTGTTTTTTCTTTTGTATTCGTTTTCCTTCCTTAATAGGACATTTTCTACATGCCATTTTTCTTCCTCCTTTTGCTAAATATAAATGTGTATTATCTTCTGTATGTTTCAAAAGGGTTTTACTTGTTCATATCCAACAATATACTCTCCTTTTTTTTTTTTTTACATTATTGTAGCTTTTTTTACTCATCTTTTTTTCTTTTTTGATGTGGAAAATGGCTTCTGGGTCTGCTTTAAAATGAGTCTTTCATTTTTCATTTTTCATTTTTCTTTTTGGTACTCACTCAACATTATTTCTTCGCCTTCTCTCTCTCTCTCTCTCTCTCTCTCTCTCCAGCTAAACCTCTAATTTCTCATGCTTTTCACATTTTTTTTTCACACATATGATAACCAAAAAACGAGAGAGAGGGAAACTTATACCCCATAGTGCAACCATACGGTTGGTTCATCATGAGATCTTCATTTTTTCTACTTTTTTTTTTTTATTCAAACACTTCTTTTTTTGTGGGGTTTTTTTCTTTAATTTATAGGTGCAAATTGGTGCGTGTGCAAGAATGGGGTAAATGAGAAAGAGCTACAGAAGACACTGGACTACGCGTGTGGAGCTGGAGCTGACTGCAACCCAATCCACTCAAACGGGCCTTGTTTCAACCCAAACACCGTCTTGGCTCACTGCAATTACGCTGTCAACAGCTATTTCCAAAGGAAGGGCCAAGCTCAGGGCTCTTGTGATTTTTCTGGCACTGCCTCTGTCACCACTTCGGACCCTAGTAAGTTCACCACAACAGCCTCCCTCTCTTCCTTTTCTTCTTCTCATCATCATCTTTTGAGTTCAGAAAAAATTGCAAAAAAAAAAAAAAATGATAAAGAAACATTTTTTCTTCCACTTGTTTACGAAGTTTCGGTAAGGTAGATTTTTTTAAAGGAAAAAAATGAGTAAAGCTGTAAAAATACGGAAGTGACGTTTTATCATACTGTTGTTGGTTGATTGTTTACAGGTGTAACCGGTTGCACTTACCCTGCTACTGCAAGGTACATACATCTAAACTATATACATATATATATATATACACGCTGTTTTTTGTTTTCTCATTTTTGTTTTTTTTAAGGACGTTGTTTTTACTATATGATGTTTAAAGTAAAGAATGTCACAATAATCATGGCTTTAGTCACATTTCAAAGTCTTAATGACTTTGGGTATACACAAGATGGTGACATTGTCACGAGAATATCTAACACTTAAAAGAAACATAAAATAAAATCATGTCTTTAGTCATATTTCAAAATCTTAATGACTTTGGGTATACACAAGATGGTGACATTAGCGCGAGAATATCCAACACTTAAAATAAACATTAAATAAAATTATGTCTTTAGGCACATTTCAAAATCTTAATGACTTTGGGTATCTACGCATACTCAAAATTGTGACGATATCAGGAGAATATCCAGCACTTAAAATAAACAAAAAATAAAATAAAATAAAAGAAGAAAAAGGTGGTGGTGGGATACAGAACTTGAGTATTCATATTCTCCAATCAAAATGTACTGATTTTTCTCTGTCTTTTTGGGTTTTTTTTTTTGGCAAAACTTTAGGGTTTTTTTTTTTTAATTTAAAAGATTGGAATTTGAATTTTATATTTTAGATAAAGTTAAAAATAAAATTATTACTTCTATAATTGGTGGTTTGTTATTTATTTATTTATATGTTTATATTTGTTGTTCTTTCGGTGCCACTTGCAACGTTCTATGTCGTCGTTTTTAATGCTGTGTCGGGAGTGACGCTTTTCACCCTTTGAGTTGGAACACACCCTATGCAGCATTACAGCTTTCGAAACTATGAAAATTTGTCGCCTAAAAAAAAAAAGAAAGAAAAAAAAGGTATGGATATTTGTGAAAAGTTAAAATGGGAATTTCATAATCTTGTTTAGAAATTTGAATTTGAATTTAAGTGTTTATCTAAAGTTAGCCCGTTCATTTTTTGTTTTTTTACCCATTTAGTGGTATTAGTTTAAATTCAGAACTATTTAGCATGGGATTAACCTTTTAACTTTTTGTTCATGAATTAATTGTTTTTCTTAATTTTTACTTTTAATTATTATTATTTTAATCCACGTTAATCTTATATGGATTTTAATCTATTTTTGTCCTAAAATAATACAAAGAAAGTGTGTTTTAAGTAGAACCATTGAAATGCTTTGCTAGGAGAAAAATTATGCAAATAACTATTGTTATTAAAAGATTTTGTTTGGGTAACGTTGGTTTTACCACGAGCATTTTATTTTGTTTTATTTTATTTTTAAAATAAGATTGAGAAAGTGGAAATAAAAAATGATCTGATCTAAAGCATTGATTATTTTTGGATTTGTTGTCTCATTCTGATTCCTTTGCCCAAAACACTGTTGAAACACTTTTATTTTTCAAATTACATTTTTTGGATCATATAGTGGAACGGGCATCTTTTGCTTTTGTTATTCAGGTAAGAGGTTGGCTTTTATTTGATATACTTTATTTTATTTTAATCTATTATATCATATATTTATTATCAAAATATAATTTAAATATTTTTTATAAATATAAATTATATTTAAATATAATATAAATATAATATAATTATTAAACAGTGTTAACGTATTTTGTTGATATTGTATTTAAATATAATGTAATTTTCCTTCAAATATAAAAATATTTCATTTAAATACTAATTATATCATATTTTAAATCAAATACAATCACTATTTATTATTTTATTTTTTTTATTAATTATATTATATATATTTTTTATTTTTATTTATCACATCACATATTTATTATTAAAATATAATTTAAATATTTTTTATCTGAATATATATTATATTTAAATATATATTATATTTAAATGTAGTATTATTTTTTTAAATATAAATTATATTTAATATATTAAATTTAAATATAATATAAATATAATAGATTCACTAAAACGAAGCATTAGTTTTTATACAATAATAGTGCTCTTTTTGTCATTTTGACCAGTATTGTAATTGCATCATGATGTTCCTGACTCATTGCTCATTTATTGGATGGTGTAGCTTTTATTTGTGTGTGGCTTTTTTCACTTTTATGAAAAGATTCTCACAATAATTGTGCTCCGGGGCGGCTTTTTCATCTTGGGAAAAATAAATAGTAAGAAAGTCTATATAAAATTACATTTTTACCATTCAGTAAATTTTTTAAAATGCCCATATGATATGACAAAAGTGGTTGGCTTTTTGCGTGACTGTAAATGCAAAATGGTCAAAAAAAAGTTTGTGGCTATCAAGAAGTGTGGGCAGGACTTGAGAGCTTTGTCCATATTATGGGGGCAAAAAAATCATAGGGTGGCAGCGGCTGCTTTTTTGAGTGGGTTTTTATAAATCTTTTCTGAGGAGTCCTTAGATGAGCCACATCAATGCCTAGAGATGAGCAATTTTCTTGGGATTTGAGCCAACTTTGTATTTTCTTTGGGATTCTTCGGGGTTGTGCTAATTTATTCCCATTCCACCGTGTCTATGGAAAAATACTCCTGAAACGTGATTTTTTTTAATTGACAAGAAAAAGAAAAATGGAAAAGAAAGGTGTTGGGAGTAAGGAGCCCTTTGAAATCAGTTTTGATGTCTAAAATAATTTTTTTGATTTTTTTAATTCTTTCGTCGTTTTATTATTTATATTTTTAAAATTTTATAATAAATTTTAAAATTTTAAAATATATAATTTTGTATATATAAATTTAAATAAGATTTTTTTGAATCATATAGAATTTTAAGAATAGTTAAATAAAAATTATATTGATAATTTTTGTTAATAAATTGTTAAAATTTTATATTTTTTTATTTTAAATAGTTTTTTAATATATTTTCTAAAATTATTTTTTTAATATGAAAAAATATCTCCAAAATTCTCTCCACAACGGCCTTAAAACATCATAATAACAGTAGACTACTGCTAAACCGGATAAGGTTCACGCATTATTACTGTTGAGCTTTTGAATGTTTTTGCTTGTCACCTGATCGTCTAATTTATTTATTTATTTTAATGAAAAATCAAAAAAATGTGTTAATATTATTTTGCTATTGGTAAAGTAGTCTTTTATATCATTTTTAATGGTGGCACGATAACGACGGTGTCTTATTAAGTGTCACATATAAGTTTAACCTTTGGTATAAAAGATTATGTATGGTCTGCATGAGAAATCTTGGACTGATAGCTATTAAAATTTTAAGATTGAGATCATTGTCATCTTATTAGTGGTTGCAATTAACTTCCCGGGAGAAGGTCGATTGAAGAGGGGAAGACATCAATGGTTCTTTTTCTTATTAATAAGGAAAAAAAAATGTAGTTTCTTGATTTTGATGGCTTAGGCCATATATAGTTGAAACTATTAAAGACATCCGTCACATGGTGGGTCTGTCTCTTGTGTACGATAAACAAGCCATGGCAAAGCTAAGAGCTTGCTAGCTGGATTTGATTAGGGAATAGTTCTTTATTCTTTAGGTTTTGAACATGTGAATCTGGTACGTCCAAAATGGAAGACTGATAAAAACATTGTGGAATACATGTGATGGTATATCTCTTTGTAGATATATTGAATACTATTTGTATATACTGGACCCACTTTAAGGGCTCATATGGGAGGAGATTGAAATCTATCCTATTAATTGTTAGAATTTAAATAAAAAAAAATTTTCTAATTTTTATTGTTAATTTTTACTATTTTAATCTTTTTAATCTTTCAGTTTTCTCTCTATATAAATTCTAAGGTGAAGAAGTGATTTTCTTTTTATCACTTTGGTCGAAGTGAGACAATATGTAATTATTTTTTGTGTGACAAATTTTATTCTCATGTAATTTGCTTATAACATTACTCACCAACAAGCTTTTGTCACGTAGAAAATGCATTCATGTTTAATTGCGACTCTTAAGGAAGTTTTGTTTGTTTTATGCATGGATAGATTTTCTGTTCACTTCGTTCCGGTCTCCATGCCAAAAAAGTTGACAACCATTTTTTTTTTTTATGTATTTTTGGCTAACCAGCGCCACAAACACCGGTACGACCGGTACGACGCCTGTGACAACTACAACGCCGTCCTCCACCACCACGACCACCACCGGGACGCCTTCAACCACGACCCCCTACAGCACGACCAACCCATCCAACGGCGTATTAGGAGGGATCCCGGGAACCGGCATGGGCCCATCCGGCATCAACACAGATGAGAGTGATGGATTCAGGCTTACAAGCACTAGTTTGTCGTCTTCCTCAATGACCCTACTCTTCTCAGGCTTGATGCTTTGGTGGGCTTGAAAAGGACATGATGAGAAGTGGATATTGCATTGTGTGCAGAAGAGAGAGATATATATGAGTTGGTTTGTGCATCATGTGATTCTGCTGTTGTTTTTGTAGGTGTTCATTTTAAATAACAACTCAAATGCTACTAAGTTTTTTTTTTTTTTTCTCTCTTTTTAATTTCATTATTTGTGGTTTTTGTCTTCTATCAATCATCCTATATGGGAAAAGTTTAAGATGGGATTTCGATTCCGTTGGATGGTGGTGTCTTCTAGTGGAACTGTGGAAAGTTAAGTATGACTAGTTCTAGCTGTTTCTCCAACCTTTATTTTCTCTCTCTCACACACCTCTTTTTTTTTTTTTTATTGTACATCCAGATCTAAAATGGTAAGGGCTGTAATCTTAATTTTGTGGAAAATGTTGGGCACCCATGTTCCTACTGTTTGTACTGCAGGAACAGCAACTTTGTTGTATTGCACGTGTACGGTCACGTATTTTAATTACACTTTTTAACTCTAACGTTCAGATTACAGGTTGGTTGATTGTTAGACTCCAAATGAAGACCTTGGGGATGCATAGGAATAGGAGAACGGTGAACTTTTTTTTTTTTTTTTGAAGAAAAATTCTTAGGGTGTGTGTAAGGAAAAGATCGGAACTTTGTTTGGAACTTTGTTTGAAATATTAGAGAAAATTAAAATAGTAAAAATTAGTAATAAAAATTTGAAAAAAAAAATATTGTTACAATATATAAATGTGGATCTCATGCAAGCCCTTAGGTTTTGAACCTGAGATGAAAGTTCTTGAACTCTTTTTTTCTTTTAACCGTTGGTCTTGACGGGGTCGGAAAGGCAAGCTATTACAATGAAGTAAAAAATTTTTTTGGTGGCTTCTTGGACAATTATTTTATTAATTTGAAAGAAAATTTGTTAGGTTTTGAACATGAGCTACTCTGAGCTTCCTTTTCTCACCTTTGGTCTTGATTGGGGTAGGAAATAATGACAAAATTGGTGAGCTATAAAGGTTTGCATAATGATGTTGTTGTGTTTGGTAACAGGACAAAAAAATGATAGATAAAAGAAAAAGTATATGACATCGGTCAGAATAATAGAGAAGTTGGCGCTTTATATGACTTTTTTATTCTAATCTCTTATGTTGTTGGAGAATAAAATTGGAGTTTTATGGGATTTGAGATTGTTGAAATTCGAAGATATTTCCATGTTTAAGAAGATTATTTGATTAAAATAAGATTATATAGTTATAGATTTGATTGTTATTTAGGTTCTTAAGCCCTTTAATATTAGTTTCCTTATTTTATAATATAATTAGCATATGATTGGTATAAGTTTTTTTTTATTTCATTTAAATATAATACAATTTTCTTTTAAATACAAAAGTATTTTATTCAAATATCAATTACATCCCATTTTAAATTCAACATAATCACTATTTATTACTTCACTTTTTCTATTATTTTTATTAATTATATCATATATTCTCTTTTTTTTTTCTCTCTACTTTTACTCATCATATCACATATTTATTATTAAAATATAATTTAAATACTTTTCATCAAAAAATATATTGCATTCAAATGCAATACTAATATTTTTCCTCCAAATGCAAATTGTATTTAATGCATTACATTCAAATAGAATGCGTTCACCAAACAAAATCTTAATTTCTAAAGATAAATTGGTTTATGTATACAAAAATTGTGTCTTTTATCGAGACGAATAATAACAAGAAAAATATAGCATTTTCTTCTTTTTTATTAAAATGATATCAAAGCATGTCGAAAAAAAATAATAATAATAAACTTTGAATGTCTTTGAAATCTCGATTCCAACCAAAAATCAAAGCATCGTTTCCCCATTTTGAAATTCAATCAAAACCCAAATTAACCTTCAAAAACACATACCCAATCCTGAACATGCAACCCATCAAACTTAAGTTTGCAGCAATGTAAGTGACCCACCTAGTCAAGGAGTCATCTTCATGTTCACCATCGAAGATGCCAGGTCACCATGTCCTCGTTGAAGCCCATTTGAACCCCTGGCCGTTGAAATTGCTGTCTACGATTGTTGTTAACGCTGCTGTTGAAGTTGATTGCCGGTTCCTCTTTGTTTTTGGTTGTCATTTTTGCTGAAAAAGAAAAAATGGGAGTTTCTAAGATGATATCGCATTGAAATGTCGTTCTAAAAAAAAGTCGTTAGTTTAGCTTTGCATACCCTTAGTTTTGCATCATTAAAAAAAAACAAAAAAAAAAAAAAAGAATGAAAAAAATGAGAGAGGGAAAACAAAAACAAAAAATAAAAATGAAAATATATTGATAAAAATTGAGAAAAAAATGAGGAAAAAATCATCTTATTTAGTCTTTTTTTTTTTGGTTTCATACAATCATAAAAAGAAAAAAAGAATTTGAAAAAAGAAAAAAAAATTTGATCCTTGATCCTATTAATACTTGATTTTATTAAAACATAAACTATGCCACATTGAAACTAGCTGTTTTGTAATAAACCTGATATGTGGAGTTTCTAAAAATCAATCTGTTATGAAATTAATGTGAACTTGAGTTTGTTGTGTGAGATTTTCAAAATTGTTCATAAAGTTTTGAAACCAAGTTGGTATTTTTGAAAATTTTTTTTCCATGTAAGTTGGTGCTTTAGAATCTGAAAATTGTTTTTGAATTTAGAAAAAAATTAGCATCAACTTGAGTTATTACATTGAAATTCGATAATTGTTTTCGAATTTAAAAGATTTGCATTAACTTTAGAAGGTATATTGGAATCTGATGATTATTTCTAAATTTAGAAGATATGTATCAACTTGAGGGATGTATTGAAATTCAAAAATTATTTCTAGATTTAAAAGATTTATTTGATTGATATAAGATTATATATCTGTAGACTTGATTGTTAATTGATTTTTTGATTTCCTGAATATTAGTATTTTGATCTTCTTGTATAATTAGTTTTTTAAAATAGATTGATCTATGTACTTATAAATTATATTTTTTTTTATCAAGATGAATGATAAAATGAAAAAAAAGTAGGGGTTGTTTGACAAAAGTTTTGCATTTTAATCATATTCAAACGTAATACAATTTTACACTAAACGCAAAGTTTTATATTCAAATATAATTATTTTCAACAGTGCTACGAAAACAACTACTATTCCAAAGTTTTTTAAAACAATCATATCAATTTTTTAACTCCATTATTTAACTTTATTTTTATCAATCATATCAACTTTTTAACTCTAAAATACTTTTCATCCAAATACATATTTTATTAAAATATAAAACAAATACTTTTTAACCAAATACAACACTTAAAAAACGAATTACATTCAAACGTAATTAAAACGTAATGCGTTTTTCAACCGATCCACTAATGTTTACTTCTTTAGATAGTATCTTTTTTTTTTTCCTGGTTAAGATGGTGTCTTTATGTTTTCTTCCTCGTTAATCTCCTTTTTCCCTTTTTCTTTTCCTTACTAAACAATCACTGATATACCAATCTGCTTGCACCCATCTCCATTTCAATATTTCCCTTCTACCAAGAAAAAAAAAAATAATGATAATCTACGTAATGAGGCTGCATCACAGCCAGAGGGAGTTTAACGTTGGGAAACGGATTCTATTTTTCGGAGGATAAAAGCTCATTTACCGTGTCATTACTATTTTATGGACCACAAATTACTTGAGGGTTTCCAGTCAACATATAGCAACTAATGCAGATCTAATACTTTTCACCAAATTCTTCAAATGGCAAGAGCTGGGACAGGAATATTTATCATTGTCCTCTTGTGGTACCGGTTGCTTGCAACCGGTTTTGGTGTAAAAAAAAAAAAAAAAAAGGAAGTAAATAACTCGTTTGATTCTCAATGTTTTTATAAAGATATAATTTGGTCCCATTTTTTTTTTTTTTTGTGGTTAAAAATTTTTTAAACTCTTTAAAATGACACAATTTGATACATTTTACCCAAAAAAATTTAAAATTTAATAAAAAATATCATATTAATTACATATAATTTATTATTAAATGATATTTAAGAAAATAATTTGCAAGATTCTACTTACAAGTATTATAAGTGATATATTTAATCTAATTTTTAAGCTTTTTTTTAGTTAAAAGGATTAAATTGTACCATTTAAAGAGTTTATAAATCTTTTAGCAAAAAAAAAAAAGGTTGGGATCAAATCACAACTTATTGAAAAGGTTAGGGACTAAACGAGTAATTAACCAAAAATAAAAATAAAAATAATAGGAGAGATTATGGTAGGGCCTTCGTGAAAGGCTCCATCACAAATTATGATAGGGTTTATTTTTTAACTATTCAGAAATAATCTAATAGTTAAAATTTATTTGTATATCATAATTATGTTATGCTTTATATCATCAAATTAAAAAATTTTTAAAAAATCAACAAAAATTAACATAAAAATTACCTCAACCCTTCCAACACCCTTGCCGTCGACCCTCCATGACTGCCCACCTCCCCTTGCCATGACCCTTTCTAACTGCCCCTTCGCTGGCGACCCTCCACAGCCACCACCCCTCAATAATGAGATTGGCCCCAACCTTCCCTAGTTGTCCCTCGCCAGTGAACCATGACAATGACCCCCAACCTTTCCTCCCCTCCCAGGCAACAGATCTATCCCAACCCTCCTCGCTTGTTGATGACCTCCAGCCCTCGAAACAAGATTGCCCCCAGCGCCCCCCCCCCGATGATGAGATTGGCTCTAGCCACCTCTAGTGACGAGATCGACTCTGGAAACACACATTTGTCGTTGACCCACTGCCACCAACCCATTGCCATCTCGTGATGGTAGAGATCCGAGCACAATCTCGCTGTCCAATCCACTGTCTTCTCCAATCACAAATTATCTAGTCTCTCGATAGCTTCTGTTTTTGACTGAGAAGGAGAGAAAGACTAAGAGAGAGGGAGAGACAAATAGACCGGTGAAGGGGTTGCCAGTTGGCGGGGGGTTGGGCAAGTTTTACTGACCAGGGGTGGTGGTTGATAGCGTTTGCTTCAAAAAAATTTTATTTTTATTTTTTTGTCTCTAATCCTATGAGTTAGTGTATATCAGGGTTTATAAAAAGGTCATGACTGTAGCTTTTACCAAAATTGTTGCATAACTAGAGTTTGGATTAAAACTTGTAGCTCAAATTTCAACTACTCGGAAAAAAAAAAAAAGAAAAAGTAAAAGAAAAAGAAAAAAAGGCATACACACACACAAAAACCCAATCGCAACCCTTTAAAAGAAAATTGTCTGCTTTTAGTTGACAAAAATATAACATGTTTCATTTCATCAGCTAATGGCAGAAAATTGCATTGCTTGGTATACCTCAAATTCAAAGAGTGAGTGTATAATTTTAACCACGTGGTTGATCAAATTTAAAAGTGTTTTGAGGATATCATTTCGAATCTTAAATCAAACCAAATTTTGTTAGAAAAATAAAAAGAGAGAGTTTAACGTGAAATTAAAACATATAAGAGATAATTGTGGCATTTTAATAACACTAGGTAAAAGGCAGTATTTGGAAAAATACAAGGAAGGTTTAAAGTACTTATCCCGATAATTAAAACGCCAAATGAGTTAAATTTTTTTTTTTTTTTAACTTGAGGTGGAGGATTTGAACTCTTCATTTTATGATACAGTTAGGTGTATAATTATCGCTAAATTATACCTGTAATTACTAAATGATTTAGTATATTTAACCAAACAGTTAAAATAGGGAATTCTGGTCAAACCCTAATAATTGATTAAGTTCAAACATAACTTATTGTGGACCTACTAAGTTAATGGTTAGGAATGAATCCTCCTGTTATCTTAAACTTTAACGTTGTTGCTAGCAACATATAGTATCACATTCTATTTCCATTGAATAATGCTATCACTACATGATAAAGAAAATGAATCTCAGCGAATGAGAATTTAGTTGGAATCACTCTTTTTAGTTATGGTATTGAACACTTCTGGTTGTCCCAGTTATTTTTTATATTCATTTGGATTGATCATAAATGTTACGTCCATTAATGTGCAAACCTAATCACAGTAACATAACGGAATTTTAAACACATAAATGTAATAAGTAGAGCACCGCTATAACATCACAGATTTATCTTTTGCTACATCAATAACAATCATTAGTTCCCTTGTAAAAATAAATAAATAAATAGCTGCCATTGGTGCTCTTTCCAGAATTGTACTTCACCATATAAGGGTGGGAAGTGAGGATGCTATATTTCTATGGAAAATGCTAGAAATAATATCTCTAAATCTTAATTTTTAAATATCAATTTATGTGATTTGTACATAATGTTTAAAAGATTATCATATCAATCTAATACTACTTTACCCTTGGGGTAACATAGGCAAGGCAAGGTAAAGTCATAAATTTTCCCAACCATACTCTTTAACACACTCAATGGTGTTGCAAGTACTCTTTGAATTTGCCTCTCTCTAAATAGGTAAATTACAGTACTAAAGCCAGAGGTAAGCCACAGATGCTATTTGGTTGCATTCCAAACGTGCCAAACTCAGCCCCAAGGAACAAAAAAAAAAATTTTTGATAGAAACTACACTTTTATCATATTAGTAAGTAATGTTGTTTTACTTGTTAGATCAACTTTTTTTTTAATGGTAAGATGTAAGATCAAAAGCAATTATATGTATTGCAATATAAATTTTTAAAGGAATATTCAAATCAAATTATAAAAAAAATTAACCTCATGACTAACCTCTTGTTTGATACACACATTACATTGGCATTGCATTTAAATTACATTTAAATTATAAAAAAATTAACCTTATGACTAATCCTCCATTTGGTATACAAATTGCATTCGCATTACATGTTGTTTTACTTGTTAGATCAACTTTTTTTTTTTTTGGTAAGATGTAAGATCAAAAGCAATTATATGTATTGCAATATAAATTTTTAAAGGAATATTCAAATCAAATTATAAAAAAAATTAACCTCATGACTAACCTCTTGTTTGATACACACATTACATTGGCATTGCATTTAAATTACATTTAAATTATAAAAAAATTAACCTTATGACTAATCCTTCATTTGGTATACAAATTGCATTCGCATTACATGTTGTTTTACTTGTTAGATCAACTTTTTTTTTTTTTTGGTAAGATGTAAGATCAAAAGCAATTATATGTATTGCAATATAAATTTTTAAAGGAATATTCAAATCAAATTATAAAAAAAATTAACCTCATGACTAACCTCTTGTTTGATACACACATTACATTGGCATTGCATTTAAATTACATTTAAATTATAAAAAAATTAACCTTATGACTAATCCTCCATTTGGTATACAAATTGCATTCGCATTACATGTTGTTTTACTTGTTAGATCAACTTTTTTTTTTTTTTTTGGTAAGATGTAAGATCAAAAGCAATTATATGTATTGCAATATAAATTTTTAAAGGAATATTCAAATCAAATTATAAAAAAAATTAACCTCATGACTAACCTCTTGTTTGATACACACATTACATTGGCATTGCATTTAAATTACATTTAAATTATAAAAAAATTAACCTTATGACTAATCCTCCATTTGGTATACAAATTGCATTCGCATTACATGTTGTTTTACTTGTTAGATCAACTTTTTTTTTTTTTTTTGGTAAGATGTAAGATCAAAAGCAATTATATGTATTGCAATATAAATTTTTAAAGGAATATTCAAATCAAATTATAAAAAAAATTAACCTCATGACTAACCTCTTGTTTGATACACACATTACATTGGCATTGCATTTAAATTACATTTAAATTATAAAAAAATTAACCTTATGACTAATCCTCCATTTGGTATACAAATTGCATTCGCATTACATGTTGTTTTACTTGTTAGATCAACTTTTTTTTTTTTTTTTGGTAAGATGTAAGATCAAAAGCAATTATATGTATTGCAATATAAATTTTTAAAGGAATATTCAAATCAAATTATAAAAAAAATTAACCTCATGACTAACCTCTTGTTTGATACACACATTACATTGGCATTGCATTTAAATTACATTTAAATTATAAAAAAATTAACCTTATGACTAATCCTCCATTTGGTATACAAATTGCATTCGCATTACATGTTGTTTTACTTGTTAGATCAACTTTTTTTTTTTTTGGTAAAATGTAAGATCAAAAGCAATTATATGTATTGCAATATAAATTTTTAAAGGAATATTCAAATCAAATTATAAAAAAAATTAACCTCATGACTAACCTCTTGTTTGATACACACATTACATTGGCATTGCATTTAAATTACATTTAAATTATAAAAAAATTAACCTTATGACTAATCCTCCATTTGGTATACAAATTGCATTCGCATTACATGTTGTTTTACTTGTTAGATCAACTTTTTTTTTTTTTTGGTAAGATGTAAGATCAAAAGCAATTATATGTATTGCAATATAAATTTTTAACCAAATATTCAAATCAAATTATAAAAAAATTAACCTCACGACTAATATCCTGTTTAGTACACGTATTGTATTCACATTGTATTTAAGTGTAATGTAAATTTCATCCAAACACAAAAGCATTCCATTCAAATATCAATCACATCACATTTTAAATCCAATATAATCGTTATTCATTATTTCAATTTTTCTATTATTTTTACTAATTATATCACATATTCTTTCTCTTTCATTTTTCTTTCTATTTTTATCTATTATATCATATATTTATTATTAAGATATAATTTAAATATTTTTCATTCAAACACACATTATATTTAAATATAATATAAATATTTTTTTCTTTAAATATAAATTATATTTAATGTTTTATATTTATATACCATACAAATATAATACATCGCAAACGAAGTCTAAAAGATTGATTAACAATGAAACACACTAGATACAATACAACACAACACAACACAACAATGTAATGCGTGCGCAACCGATCTGCCCAGTCACACGCCAACGTTAATATTTTGAGCCATAGTGATTGGTGCGTGCCTGTCACGTGCCTCGTCCGTCGGAGACTGAGACCACATATTCCAAATTTCCAATAGTGGCCACTGGCCGGCCCATTGTAGAGGGAAAAGAGGGACCAGGGTTTTGGTTGGTTTGCCATATTTTCTTGAGAATCTCCCTAGGAAACGTCGCCCTCGCATTTACCTCCGTCAGCCCTCCATGAAAAAATAATTTTTTTCCTTCGTAAAAGGTAAAAAGAACTGTTTGGAAGGTGAGAAAATTTGCTAAGTTTTGGGGATAGCCACATGGTAGACTTTCTTTTTTCATTTTTTGCTCTAACTCAAGAATACAATATTTTTATCATTTTTCGGATGCACGAGTTGTACTGCACTTTCCAGTTTATGCGATATAAATATTTGTTTTATGCAATTCGAGCTGTATTGGAATTAGTTGTCCTGCATGCTTCTGATTTGTGAATTGTGACGGCCATTCTAAATTGCTCAACGGAATCTAACTTCAAATTTGGCTGTCACTGGCATTGTTGTTTTTCTTGAGTTTTATTTTTATTTTTTGAAATGTATATAACTAACCTTAGCCGACACCAATGTTCTTTTACAAGTACATTGTTTCTGTCACGTAATTCATGACACAAAAGTCTGTCAATTTGCAAGCAAATCATGGCTCTCGCATGATCCATGACGCCGGTGCTGGAAGCCTGGGACTTTTAAGGATTACAAGTAATTTGCGATTCCAACGATCGGGTTCGCCAAGTGTGTCATACTCCGATGTTGATACCGGGAATTCTTCTCCAGAAATAGTAGAGCTAGAGCAATCCTTTTACTGAAAGCAATCTAACTTGGGAATCAAGGTTCTTTGTATGTTTGTAATCCTAATGTAGCGACTATGCTCCCCTAGATTCCCATTTAGCATTGGCATAATAAATTTTTATTCCTAATGTTCTTCTTTTCTTTCCTTTTGAAAGATGCTAAATAGGCAAATTTTTGTCTGCCATTCTGTTGGGATCAATTTTGCGCCGCAAAGTTAATAGAACTTAAAAGTGAGTAGTAGCCACCCATGGGCTTTTAGGCCCCAAAGTTCTGACTGATTTGTGCCTGTTACAGTGGGTCTGGGCTCTTCTAGAAGTCAAAATGGCCTTGACCATAGGGTTGGGTTTCGGGAATTTGGAAGAATGTCCCACCTTCAAATTTACATTTGTTTACGGAGAAGTTAAAAATCATCCTAATACATCTTTTCGAAAATAAAAAAAAATCATAATATCATTGATAATTTGATAAAATATAATTTGATAATCTATTTTTAATAATCTTTTCAAATATCATTTAATAATTCATTAAAAATACATTTTAATAATATATTTAAATACAATTTGATAATTCATTACAATACTTTTAAATCTACTAGGATATCATTAAATAATATATCCTATTTTTTTATATTATATTATTTTAATTTTTTTTAAATTTATAGTTTCAAAAATATCATTTATCATATTATTTTATCACTTTATAAGTTTGGGGAATGTTTAGAGACATTCTTTTTAGATCGAAAAAAAATTGATTTTGAAAAAAATGCTTGAGAGAAAAAATTGTTTGAAATAAAAAAATATAAAATTTTAAAATTAAAAAAAAATATCAATATAAATATTGTTTTATTACTCTTAAAATTTTATGTAATTTGAAAAAAATCATATTGTTTGAATTTATATATATGAAATTATGAACTTTTAAAATTTAAAATTTATTATAACATTTTAGATATATAAATAATGAAAAGTGATAAAAATATTAAAAAAAAAGTTTTAAAGAAAACAAAACTTACTCGTACACCCCCAAATAATCCCTAGATTTAAAAAAAATAACATAACAACTAAAATAATTAAAAATTAAAAAATTACATCTCAAATCTATAACATAGAAAATAAAACATCTAAAGATACTAAAATAAAAAAATAAAAAAAACAAATATGTAAAAAAAAAAACCTTAGCCGCCACCTTCCCACGGTGACGGCCAAGCTCTGACGGCAATGGCCAAATTCCGATGGAGAGGACCAAGCTCCGATGGCTTCGCGAGGGTAAGATCGCGGTGGGAGTTTCGCTAGGGCGAGATCGCACGACGGCTTCATGAGGGCGGGCTTTGGGTGGATCAGGTCGTGGCCGGGCTATTCTGTCAAACTAACGAAGCTGAGATCTGAATAGCGCCTATCGTGGCAACCGGCGATCGCAATGGAGGCGGAATTCCCGAAGGGGAGAGAGAGATCCACGATTTCGACATTAACTATAGATCATCGATTTTCAATCGCGACAGCGATAAGGAGCGACTGGATTTCACGTACAGATGGCGTAGACCATGGAGTTCGCAAGACCTCAGTGACGGCAACTGCGGGATCTCCGACAGCTTCACCCATGACGACAATGGAGAGAATCGGACGCCATGATCGACGAAGGAAACTTCTTCAGCAATCTCGAAATCACTTCCTTTCACACTCTCATAGTTGCTCATATATCTTTTGCCTCAAAGGATTAAGTGAACTGACCATATTCCTACTTATAATTCTTTTCTTAAAGCAAATGAGAACTCTCAAAATATTTCTTTAATTTGGCGAAATTGGAAAGTAAAAGAGATCGAGGGAATGTTTAGTAATAGTATTCCGTTTACTTTGCGTTTAAACGCAATACAATTTTTATTCAAATGTAAAAATATTATATTTAAATATTAATCACATCATAATTTAAATATAATACAATCATTATTTATTATTTAACTTTTGTTATTATTTTTATCAATCATATCACATACAATAAAATTCAAATACTTTTTATCTAAATAAATATTATATTTAAATGCAATACAAATATTTTTCATTTAAACACATATTAAATTTAATATATTACATTACCATACAATACAAATACAATAATTTATCCAAATGACCCTTAATTTTCTTTCCGAGTTATGGTAATATGGTTGCAATATCATAAGTGGTTCTTTCCAAAAACACATGGTGATTTGAATTATTTTTTGGGATAAAATTATGAAAGGTCCTTGATTTTTTTTCTTTCTTTAAAATTAGTCCTTCTAGTGGATTTTGTCTAAAAATGAGTCCTGAAATTGGATGTTCAACACTTCTACACTTTTCCCATATCATTATTGAGGAGTCCTAGATTGAAGAACGACGAGGATAGACGGATTTCTTGATGATATTCTGATTTTGATTTTGATTTTTTTTTTTGTTAAGATTGTGTTAATTACTTTAGGGATGAAAAACCTGGCGTAAATCAAAGTTCCTGGAAAATGGGAGAAAAGTGCCAAAGTACAATAACATGGTTGGCATGTTTTTCATTTCACGTCCAATTGGCTTGTTAAAAGTTAAAATCGTCGTGGTGCAGAAAAAAGAGTAAGTAACGACCTCCTCATGCCATCCTTAATCCTTAATCGTCCAGTCAAATGGTGTTGATACAAACATTATGCCTTGCTTGCTTTGGTTGCAAAATGTGCTTAAATGATTTTATCAAAAAAAAAAAAAAAAAGAGTAAACTAATAAAATTAATATCACCAAGACCTCATTTTCTTGACTTTATTAAATTTAAGTTTAAAATGAATAAAATACCTCAAATAAATATCAACCATTGATATTACTAAACTACATTATAATCATTTATTTGTTTTTATTTTTTAATTTAACCTTTTATTTGTTTTAACTTAGATAAAAAAGAAAAATAATTTATAAAAAAAAACCTCCTTTTTATTAATATGGTGTAAAATAATGAGTAATATTTTATCATTAGTTATAAATATGTTATTAAAAGAATATTAATAGTTCTTTATTATGACAATATGTTGGTTTCAGTAACAACTTTATTTATATATTCTTGTCATAATTTAGTATGTTTTCTAATAACAAATTATATTGTCTACTAAAATTTAAAAGAGATTCTCCAAAAAATAAAAATAATAAAAATAATTTTTATTAGAGTATAAAATTTGATTAAAAATATTTAAAAATCAATTAAAATATTGTTTTTGTGTTAAATAAGGGTAAAATTTTTATTTTATACCATTATATATATAGCTAAAGACTTTTTTTATTTAAGAATGGGCGTTTCTGATATTTTAAGCATAATTAACAGTTAAACTCATGGTTAACTATTTAAGGAGATATCTCTGTAATTTTTTAAAAAGATAAAGAATGTTAATGTTATTAGTTTTAATTAAAAAAGTGTCTCTATAATTAAAAAAAAATACAAGACGAGTAAGTATAATTCACCAAAAAAAAAAAGTGTGTGGGTGGGGTGATAACGACGTGGGGGTTTTGGTCCTTGTGGAGCAGCAACTCCTCTAGCGTGGCTTATCACAGTTGATGAAATCTGATATTATTCTGGCTTCTATTTATGGCTACTTCAATTGCATGGACCGTTTTGTCATCAAGGTCTCCTTTTCCCAAAACTACATTTTCCCAAAAAAAAAAAAAAAAACCTCCAAAATTTAATCCAAACAGCCTCTTAAAAGCACTCCCCTCTGTGCCAAGACCACCGAAGCCAGAGCAGTTCAAGCTATTAGACACTGAAGGATCTAGCGGCGATGAAGTGTTGAGGGCAAGATCAACGGTTGAGGTGCAATGCAGGTGCCAACAGCCTTTCTCGCCGCGATTGGGCCTGAGCTCGTTCTTCTGAGGCATTATCGAGACTTGCCGCTGTATAAGAAGTAGAGGAGCAACCGAAAACCTCATACTAAACTAAGTTCATCGGAATCACCGACGAATTCACTCCGCTGCCGCCGGGCCTGCCCTGTCGTGGTGGGACAATGCCGTCAAGCCTGCTGGAGGAGGAAGATGGCAAGGGCGAGATCTCGTCCAGCCCACTCGAGGGCGGGTCCGGGCGCCTGAAGAACTTGCAAAGGCTACTCACCGCTAGGATGCAGTGGTGGGCGTGGACTAGACGCCCCTCCACGTTGACGGTGATGTCGCCGAACGCTCGGTCGTGGATCAAAGATCTTGGGTGCAGAGGGGGGTGCGTTCGAAGTTTTTTTTTTCCTTCCATATTAACATTTTAAATTTTTTTCTTCTCTTTTTTCAATTTTGAAGAATGCTTAAGCTATTTTAACGATCTTAGTTGAATGCTGACGGATAAAAAATATATATGTTGATTAAATATAATTTAAAGATATAAAAATTCTAAATTTTAATATACAACGTATACTTTTTAAATAAATATATAATACATTATATAAAAATATAACTAACCTAAAATAAAAGAAAAAATAGATATATTTTAATTAAATATTTTTAATTAAAATATCCTAAAAACAAATAGAGGAAGTTGTAGTAAAAATCTTAAAATAATATTAATAGAAAGTATTATTTCTTAAATTATTTAGGTATAATTGAATGATTAAAATTTATTTATTTATAATAATTATAATATATTTTATTATATAATATTATAGTATAAAAAATTTTAAAAAATTATATAAAAACCTTGAAAATTCCCTCGAGCGACCTGTGAATCTGACGAACCAATCTCTAACCAACGACCACCCTCGAAAGTTTTTTTTTTTTTTTTTTTGGTTTTAAATAAATTTTTGATTCTTAAATTTTTTTAATTTATTGGTCTATAATTCTCTAAAATAAAATATATTATCACAAATAAATTTTAATTATTTAATTATATTTCTACTATATACAAAATATTTATTATAAATATTATTTTAAAATTTTTATCATATTTACACTCAAGATAACTTCGTTTGGCACACATATTATATTTGTATTATATTTAAATATAATATAATTTTCACTAAAATATAAAAATATTTTATTTTAATACTAATCACATCAAATTTTAAATTCAATATAATCACTATTTATTATTTCACTTTTTCTAATTATTTTTACTAATCACATCACATATTCTCTAATTTTCTCCCTTTACTTTTATCCATCACATCACACATTTATTATTAAAATACAATTTAAATACTTAAATATAATGTAAATACTTTTTTTTAAATATAAATTATATTTAATACATTATATTTAAATATAATATAAATATGACACATATATCAAACAAAGTCTAAGTATGCATTTGGTAAACGCATTCAATTTACATTATATTTAAATACAATGTAATTTTTATCCAAATATAAAAACAATTTATTCAAATACTAATCACATCATATTTCAAATCCAATACGATTACTATTTAATATTTTATTTTTTATTATTTTATTAATTACATTATATTTTTTTTTTCATTTTTTTCATTTTATTTTTATTCCTTACATCATATTTATTATTATTAAAATATAATTTAAATACATATTATATTTAAATATAATATTAATATTTTATTTACATAAAATTATATTTAATACATTGTATTCACTCTAAATACAGATATAATCTATATTAATCCTAACACTTTTTGTCTCGTGGATTAAACACTACTGAGCTCAGTAATTATCCCTCTTTTATGACCTGCACAGCAGCTCATTAATAAAAAAATAAAAAAAGTACTCTATATCTGATCAATAAGATGATCATCATTCAATGCACGTTGCCACGTTCCCAGACCCGTTACCACCAACTGCGTGGCGCGTCCCCACGTTAAGAGACACGAAAGGACACCCACACTCGAACATTCTATCTCTCTCTCTCTCTCTCTCTCTCTCTCTCTCTCATTTGTAGTACTGTCACTCTTTCTTATTCTTCTGCTGATCATCAGTTTTTGGTCTTTCTCGTTAATGCTCTGTATATTGATATTGAAATCCTTGCATTTTCTCTGAGAAAAAGGACCCAGAAAATCAAAACCAACGAAAACGAGAGAGAGAGAGAGAGAGAGAGTAATAAAGAAAACGAAAGCGGGCGGCCAGTATTTCATTTCATATTATAGTACCCACTTGGTAAGAGAGAAAATCCTCTGTTTCTCACTCATCGTTGTTTCATTCAATGCTTTCTCTCTCCATACATTCATACATACATATATATCTTCATGGAGTGTGTTCATAGCTTAGCTTGTCTATGAGCGTCTCCATATAGTAAAATGTTATCCTATACTCACTTTTCTCTCTCTCGTGTGATTTTTTTTAATGTTCTTCTTTTTATTTTTTTGGTTTTCCTTTCCTTTTTTTTATTATAGGGAAGACAATAAAATAATTCTGTTTCATGAACGGGCTTGTGGCTTTTTTTAACATGTAAGTTTTATTTCTTTATTTTATTTTGGTATGTGTGTGGTTTCCCCCACAACACCACCCCCACCACCACACCCACCACCACCCCGCCCCCCCCAACAAACCTTTTTTTTCTGGAAGTGTTGATTTTCGGTTTATTAACTTGAGATATCTTGCTGCTTTCTTGCTTGTCATCGACATTTTTTTTTTGGGAACTTCTGCTTTTTTACTCTTCTTTTGCTGTAAATTCTTTTTTTCTATTCCCCAACTTCAAAAAAAGAAAAAATTTCATTGCAAGTTGTGAAATGGGTTTATTTATTTATTTTCGTTTTGATACTGTAAGGAGAGAGAAAGGGAGAATACTTCTGAGAGAGTAAGAGAGAAGCATTGCAAAGGGTGAAATGGGTCTTGGGTTTGTTTTTTTTTTTTTTTACCTTCGTTCTTTTTATCGCTTTTTGCGTGCAAATATCAGTATTTGTTTTAACCATCCAAGTTAATAAATAAAATGCAACAAAGTGCAGATTTCTGGGTGTAGCTTTGCTTTGATCCTGAAAGATCTTCCTCTATTTATCGGGAAGTTTAGTAATGGAGTACAAAAAAACTGTTTGTTTTTGTTTCATTTGATCTTGAGACCTCTAATTGCAACAACCTTTATATGCTGGGTTTGTGAGCATTTCAAGGAGTTGAAATGGTTTTTTTCATTTAGGCACGTTTACGCAATACAATTTTTTTAATATTGTATTTAAATATAATATAATTTTTCTTTAAATATAAAAATACTTCAATATCAATCACATCACATTTTAAATTTAATATAATCATTATTTATTATTTTATTATTTTTCTTAATTACATCATATATTCATTTTTTTTTATTTTTATCCATTATATCACATGTTCATTATTAAAATACAATTCAAATACTTTTCATCCAAACATACATTATATTCAAATATAATATTAATATTTTTTTTAAATATAAATTATATTTAATACATTACATTCAAATATAATATAAATACAATGCGTTGAAACGAGTTCTTAACATTTATTTTTAAAAATTTTTTAAAAAGTTCATATAAATTGGAGAAAGGTTACATGTGTTCATTTGCGAGGAAAACAAGAAAACAAAACGAAGGGGAAAAAAGGCGCTGCAGTGTCTTATTTGTTTATTATTTTATTTTATTATTATGCATAAAAAGATACAAGTCAATAATGTATTTTCAATGTTTTGGCCTGTTACCAGTAATCAATGTGTAATAGTTTTTTTTTTTTTTAAGTTGAATTTGATGATTTAAATTTTTTATCTTTCAAAATAAAATTAGTATAGAATTATTATTAAATTATATATATTGAATATTCTATTGTCATATTTTCGTTGAAAGTACTTTTTTTTCTTAATTCAAATGTTCACGGTGGCACAAGTTTATCTCGAATATCTATTTTAGTATTCTTTTGTTTTACTGAAAAATTTAACTTCTGTAATTATAAATATGATTTAATGATAATTTTATATTTAAATTCATCATTTATAAATATAAAGTTTAAAATTTTCATTACAAGTTGAAAAATAATAACAATAATTAAGAAAAAAAAATATACAGTTTCGTTTATTTGGGAGGTTTATTTTAAAAAAATAACAAAAAATTTATTTTTATATAAAAAAGAATTTTTTAAATTTTCGTATATAAACATTAAAAAATTTTCATTTTTAAACATTAAAAAAACTTATCTTTTTAGAAATAAAAATATTTTTTCACCCATTCAAACAATTTTTTATTTTAAAAAAATTTTATTTCAGTATTTCCATTTTAAAAATGAACATTTCACGGAGGCTTAGTCTATATGCGCTGTGAATCTGATTTCCCTTGTCTTTAGCAGAAAGTATTGTGTAATTCCTTGTGGCTAACTCTTCGTTTTGTTTTGTTTTGTTTTTTGTTTTTAAGGGACGTTTAAATAATCTATTAGAATTATATTATATTTGAATATAATATATTAAATATAATATATATTTAAATTAAAAATATTATATTATATTTAAATATAATATTTATTTAAATAAAAATTATTTAAATTATATTATATATAATGTGATTAATAAAAATAGAGAAAAAATAATAATAAATAAATTATATTGTGTGGTTGATAAAAATAATAAAAAAATAGTATAATAATTAATAATTATAATAAATTTAAAATAAAATATAATTGATATTTAAATATAATATTTTTATATTTAAATAAAAATTATATTATATTTAAATATAATATAAATAATACGGTAAGCAAATAAGAAATCAGCAACAGTCATCAGTAATTACATAGTCTAATTTTTATTTTTTTAACAAAATAAAGCAAAATAATCACTTTATTATTTTTATATTTTTTTATGCTAACTTGTGTGCAGAATTTTTGTCCTTTTTTTTTTTTTCTTGCTGGAATGCAGACTTTCTGTCCTTGACCGTGAGTTGAATTGATTTTGGGACTGCCACCCAAGTGTCTACGGTGAAGAACTTGTCACTATCATGGTAATGGGCCCGGTTCAAACAGAAGTTTCATTGACAAATCTGGTTTAATATTCACACTAATATCCAATAATAATTTAAAAAAAAAAGAAACGAAAAAGGATAAATACAATAATAATAATAAATAAAGTAAAGAAGAGTTAGTTTGGGAGTCACACTATTAGACGTGTGTTGTACATTTGTTGGACACTCTAGGGCCTAAACGATTGGCATGCATGTCAAAGACATTGTGATAATGGCAAAAAAACTAATTTGTATCTTACTGATTTTCCAATTTCCACCCCCAAGGATTCTTAGAATATTTATTTCAGGGATAAGTGCCATTAATTTCAAAAAAAAAAAAAAGGCTATTTAAATGGTTCTTGCAATTGCCATCCTTTGTAGTTTAAGGTCCGTCTAGATGAGAGGTTCGTTTTTGATAAATGAAAAATTTTTAGATGTGAAAAATAAAAAGTTGTTTGGAATTGAGTGAAAACTTTTTGTTTCTAGAGAACTCTTTTTTCATTTTTCAAAAATGAAAAATTTAGGATGTTCAGATACGAAAATTTAGGAATTCATTTTTCTTGAAATGAAAAATTTTTCATTTTTCAAATTTGGAGGTGTCAAACAAACGGAGGGTAAGTTATAGTTTTAGATTGCTTTGTATTATTTAATATTAGAAAGTTTTAATGGTTTCCATGTCTAATTTCTGACTTTATATAGAAATTTTTGTGTTGTAAAATAAGCTTATACATTGTACAACGTAAATGTGACAAGTTTAGTCCATATTAAGTGGTAGTTGATCTCACAAAGCAAATAATCCAAATTGGATGAACATTCAAGAGCGTAGTAAATTTCAAGTCCAGAATTGGATTACAAAGGTTTATTTTAGTATAATCATTTATTGGTTAATGATGATACATTGCTGTTATGTTCAGACATTATAATTCGATTTTCGTTCGATTAATTTTCAGGAAAATGTTTGCGAAGTATGCGGGGGTGATTCTGTTGGTTATGAGGATCTTCTTCTAACATGCTCTATATGCAATTCATCTCGTACGCATGTGTATGACTCTCTCTCTCTCTCTCTCTCAGCATAAGGATGTCTCGAGCTCATCCCTTTTGTTTTGCCAATTTTGCTTGTTGAACAATTTGATGAATTTGTATTTCATTAAGGGTGTTCATGTTTAAGCTATTTTTGGTCCGTTTGGTCGGGTTGAAATTTATTTCATTTGGTCAGTTTTCACGCTTTGTCCGCTTTTTTGAACACCCCTAGGTAGATTAAATTATGTATGGTTGGCATTTGGTATTTCTCTCTTTCATTTTGTTTCGTTTTTGTTTCTGTTGCAATGGGATTGTAATGAAAAAAATCATTTTTGTAGGTTGCTATGAACATCTTCTTATCCTTTTGTTTTCAGCTACTGTTTGAGTGTGTTCACTGTAGAGATCCCAGAAGTTTGGAATTGTGGGTCATGCCTATCAGGCAATGACAGGACTTCAGCAGAGGCTGCCGGGAAAGAAGATAGTTTGTCATCATCCACCGATATGGGCCATTCTCGGAAGGTATCCAGACAAAGGAAAGTGTCTATCTCGGGGTGGAGATCTATCTCAGGCTGGAAACTTCACTCCAAAAGGCAAAAGCCTGTGGAGACTGGGAAAGTCAAGTTCCTTTCTCAAGAAGAAGTTGTTAAGCTATCTTCTGGGGCTAGTACCAAAACAAGATCTCCAAGGAAAACTGCTTCTGCATTCATGTCGCGGAAAACAACCCCGGCTAAGCCAAAATCTGTAAACCCAAAGTTCTTCCCTGAAAGGGTGGAAAAGGCAACTCCCCCTACACCTTCAAGATGCATGAAGCCCGGTGGTTTCAATAAAATCTCAATGAGTAACCAACAAACTTCACGAACCTCAAAGGAACCGAAAGGTGATGGATCTTTTTAAATTGATTTTGAAAACAATTCTTAATACTCGGCTATAGCAATTCTAAAAGAGCATATAGATAGAGATATGCATAGCATGTACAATGAACGTGAATTTTTTGTTGTGTTGAATGTGATATCCATATATATACATACACACACACACACCGCAAATTACTGTAATTATGTAGCTTGAGCCTTGAGTTTAAGCTTTAATTCGTATCTACTCATACATTCTGAGCTGAAAGTCTGCATTTTTCATGACGCTCTTATTACTTTCATACTTAGAATTTTAGCGCAAAACTGGATAGAATACTTGTTATTCTTGTCATGATTCACACTGTTTGAGTTTCGAGCAATGTCTATGTTGTTTATGTTTTATTCTATGTAGTTTGAGTTTCGAGCAATGTCTATGTTGTTTATGTTTTATACTAGTATAATAGTAAGTCAACACTTACTATTGGAGGTAATACGGGTTTATTACTGCTAATTACTCGGCTAGATGCCTCAACCCTTACCCCAACCAATACCACTTATTTGTAGACTCAAATAGCAATGTCTATGTTGTTTATGTTTTATACTAGTATAATAGTAAGTCAACACTTACTATTGGAGGTAATACCGGTTTATTACTGCTAATTACTCGGCTAGATGCCTCAACCCTTACCCCAACCAATACCACTTATTTGTAGACTCAAATAATAGAGAGAAAATGCAGTTGAATTTTGTTTCCCTCATAATGGTATAAGATATTTATAATTTATATCCTTGTTATGGACTTGTGCCCGAGTACATTTAATTTTACAATCAGTTCTGTGGACTAATGTATTTTGGTGTTCTCTAATGATCTCAACTTCAGAAAGGACCCCGTTAACTTCTGAAAAGGGACGGGATCCCAAGAAGCGGCTACTAGAAGATTTGGGTTCTGCTGAAATTTCTCTAAATAAGAAGGATACTTCTACGAAAATTTTTTCTGGTGCACCTTCATCTTCAAGACATATTGATCCAGGTTGGGGAATAGTCCATTTAACAAATTCTTTGTGATTGTGTCATTGTTCCGCATCTTTGTTTTCTTTTTGTTCATCGAAAAAGGAAAACAAAATTTTAATGATATCTACACAGAAGTGGTGACATTATTTTGCGTGGAATATGAAAAATGGCGCTCTTGTGATCATGTCAGAGAAAAAGACTCCAGCACTGCCTACGAAGGAACATTTTGCCGAGAAACAACCGCTTGTCAATGGGAAACAACCGGTGGATGTCTTAATCATCTCCAGAGAAGTTGAAACTACGACTAAGATAGAGAAGGAACTGGCGGAAACACCATGCACACTGTTACCATCAAGGAATTCACCGCTTGATATCAGAGCCGGTAACACAATTCTATGCATCTTATTCGAAGCTCAATGAAATGAGGGGGGAAAAAAAAAAGGGAAAGTATTTTGTATGCCAGATATTTGATCATTCTATGTTATGCTGATAACCCCTTTATGATGCATAAAATGTTTTGGGATCTTGACTTTGATTATTTGGTAACTTAATTACCTGTACTAATTGTTCATCTGACTTTATCAAGGCGGTGACACTGACGATATTGCTGAACATAACCATTTAAATGTTCCGGAAGAAGACCTGCCAAATATTCCGCCTAATGTTTACCTGTACCTTACTTATCTTCCCGCTCTGCAAACGACTTGGAAGTGAGTAACTGATCCTTTCAATTCGTATTTATGTTTTTCTTTTTTACTTCAAAATCTCTTCAGTTATAATTACTAACGATGCGAAATTCATTCCTTAAAATGGAAAGGGCAAAAAAAAACTCGGGATTGTTTTTTATTTTGCGGTCTTGAAGAGAAGTTCAAAATCTCTTCTCAACATTCTCAGTTCTTTATTTTTTGTCCAGAGGGGGCTTCAGCATTATCGACGCTAATGTGTGTGAAGTCCTTGAAGGATTCCAGGCACAGCCTCCTTGCAAAGTCCATAAGAAAGCCTATGAAATCTCCACAAAGATGCCTCCAATTCTCCAACTTAAAATGCTTCCCCGGCTTCATCATTGGGCTGATCTCTTTGAGGATGGCGGTCCTGATCTTCAAGATATTGCGTTGTACTTTTTTCGTGCTGATGATAATATGGAAAGGTAAATTGTTGGCTTCTGATTTTTCAGAGTAGTGCAGAGGTTAAAACAGTTAAGAACAAGTTTTTTCTCTTGACTTGTTGTAGGTATACGGAGAAGTATGGCCAGCTTTTTGAACGCATGGAGATCCAAAGCTCAATCATGATCGGTCATGTTAACGATGTTGAGTTGCTAATATTTACATCTAAGCAACTAAACATCCATTCACAGAGTGCGTTTGTTTTTGTTTTTGTTTTGTTTTTTTTTTCCCAGCAAGCATTTTACTTGCATTTTTATTTCTTATGGCTTTGCCTTTGCCGAGTTTTTTAGGGTAACAAGTAGAAGAAATTGAAGATTCTTCCTTTTCTCTTTTCCTTCATTTTTTTCCCCAGATATTTTGTTATCGAAAGCAGAAAAATTCTTCTGTGGCATCTTCCGTAAGCTGCCAAGAGAAGAGCCTCAAGAGTTGCCTAGACCCTTGTCATGTCCAAATCCAAATGAAGCGAGCATGGACGACAACCCGAATGACGATATGGAGATCGACATGGTAGGAGGACAGAGTGTGGGAATAGTGGATGATGTTAAGCCGAAAGATTCATCTACTCGTGGAAGCAATGAGCCAAAAACTACTCAAGCCAGCAATGCTCTTTTGAAGCCACAAGCAAAATCTGCAATTGTTTCAAGGGATACAGATCTTTCTTCTCAGCGACCTTTGGTAAAGTTCAAACTAGAACCGCGAAAAGGCCACGATAAACCTCCTGGTTTCTTGAAGAAAGTCAAATTTGAGGATGCTTTTGAGAATCCAAGCTTGATTGGACCATTGAGACATAGTCAGGTATATTAAACAACGTTGTTACACTCAAGTCATTTTATGTTTTTTCTTTATCCATTTCTGTTTTTCTCATTTCTACCTGTCTATTTTTTTTTCAACAGGAAAAAAATTTTGCAGATTTTCCGCTTGGTTTTCCAGAGAAGAAAAGAGTAAGTTTCTTGGCAATAAAAGAAGACAGAAATGATGGTGAAAATCCTATTGGAAGAGAGAAGAAAAGAGTGAAAACTGAACCTTATTGAAACTAAAATTCATGGACTTGCTAACAGCAAATACAGTTCTAGGAAAGTGGAGAGAAGATTTAGCTGATAAGGAAAGAAAAACCCTTTTTTTTTCCTTTTTTTCTGTTGAAAAATTACTGCCAAAGCTAGAGGTGATTTTTTTGTTTTTACATCCCTAACACCAAAAGGTCTTTGTTTTTTATGCATGGGGAGAAATAGTGTACAGAAGGAAAATTACCCTTGTAATATGTGTTTCTTAGACGTGATCATGGTTCTTACATGCGGCCAGGAAAGACATCTTCATTTTCAAAATGCCATTTCGTCTTTCATGCACTTTTGGGATAAGAGATGAATTAGTACTCATTCCGAGATAGATTAGAAAATATTAAAATAGTAAAAATTGAGAGTAAAAATTGAAGGAAAAAACATTGAAACAACTCATATTTAGCGTTAAACTTGTCCTTATACTTTATTATTTCGACCATCCTACTAACATAAGCAAATAAATACTGGTCCAAGTTTTTCAAAACGTCATTTCATTTTGATGCCGTATGTAATCCAGCATAATGAAATTTGATATTACTGTAAACGGGAATTTCAGTTACTAGAAATATGAATTTATGTTAAAAATATAAGTATGGGGATATTGAAAAATATCTTATGAATATAAAAATTCTCATATTTATATTTTTTTATATATAAGTTTACATTCACGTTACTGTATATCGAATTATATACGATACTGATTTGAGACTTTGTGTTTCATATATATATATATATACATGTGTGTATGTGTGCGCATGTGCGTGAGCAAAAAAGGGACAAATTTCTTTATATAAGTAAATGGTCGTTTTATAAGCTTTAAAACAGGTTGTTTTACATTGGAACATCTTAAATTTATTGTAAAGTTGTAATTTATACTTTAAATTTCTAATTTTAATAATTTAATCAATAACTTGAAAATGTATAATAATTCGTATCCCGTTGATTATTAAATTAAATTTTGACTTTTTTACATTGGTATATCTTAAATTTAAAGTAAAATTGTAATTCACAATCTAAACTTTTAATTTTGATATTTGCGTCTTAAACTTATAAATGTATAATAATTTACACTCCATTGATAATAACATTAATATTTTGAAGTAAATTAACATATGATTTATATATTAATTATTAATTCATAATATGAATAATTATTTGTGTTTATACTAATCCAAATTTATTTATTGAGAATAAGAGCTTTAATTAATGGGTCGTTTGGTAAACGTATTGCGTTTTAATTGCGTTTGAATGCAATTCATTTTTTGAATATTTTATTTAGTTGAAAAGTATTTATTTTATATTTGAATGAAATTTATATTTGGATGAAAAGTATTTGAAATGTATTTTAGAGTTGAAAAGTTGATGTGATTAGTAAAAGTAGATATAAAAAAGTTAGAATTGAAAAGTTGATGTGATTGTTTTAAAAAACAAAAGAATAGTAATTATTTTCGTAACACTGTCAAAAATGATTGTATTTAAATGCTAAAATTTTGCGTTTATGTGAAAATTACATTGCGTTTTCGTAGCGGTGCCAAACGCAACATAAGTTTTATCAAAATAGAAAAATTTAAACTAAATTTGTTATAAATTTAAATTTAGATTAACATGGATTAAAAAGAAAACTTTATCCTCTTAATTAACAATCTATATATAAGTGAAGTATCGATTTTTATTAAAAAATCAACATTGTTTACCAAGAGGGTGTAAATTATTATAAATTTATAAGTTTAGAGAGTAAATTGTTAAAATTAAAAATTTATGGTGTAAATTGTAACTTTGCAATAAATTCAGGGTACATTGATGCAAAAAAGCTTTAATCTTTGAAGAAAATTGACATGTAATTTGTACATAAGTTATTAATTCATGAAACGAATAATTATTTTTGTCTATGTTAACCCAAATTTATTAAGATTAAGATCTTTAATTAAGTTTTATTAAAATAAAAAAATTTAAATTAACTTTGTTATAAATATAAATTTGAATTAACAATGATTTAAAAGAAAATTTTCTACTCTTAATTAACAGTTTATATGCAAGTGAAATACTAATTTTCATTAAATAATCAATATTATTTATCAATAGGGTGCAAATTGCTACAGATTTATAAATTTATGGTGTAAATTACCAAAATTAAAGAGTTAGGATGCGAACTGTAACTTTACAATAAATTTAAAATGTACCAATACAAAAAAAAATATAAGAAAATCATTGAAATTGAATGAGATCAACATTTTAACGATAATGGGTTATTTTTTAAAAATTAAAAAATTTGGTTTTCTTTTTAAGTGTTTAAGAATTACATGTTTATTTAATAGAGTGTTTGGTATATGCTTTTTTTTTTTTACATTGCATTTAAATATAATGCAATTTTTTCTTAAATACAAAAGTATTTCATTCAAATACCAATCATATCACATTTTAAATCCAATCACTATTTATTATTTCACTTTTTCCATTACTTTGATTAATTACACCATATATTCTCTCTCTCTCTCCTTTTTTTCTCTCTACTTTTATCTATCACATCACATATTTATTATTAAAATATAATTCAAATACTTTTCATCCAAACACACATTGTATTCAAATGCAATGCTAATACTTTTCCTTTAAATACGAATTATATTCAATATATTGCATTCAAATGCAATGCAAATGCAATGCGTTCACCAAACGAAGTATAAGTGATGATAATGATGATGTGATTGCATATATGTATAAAAAATAATAATAAAAATGATAAGCATTTGCCTAATCCCCCTCTAAAAAACTAAAAAAAGAACAAGACCTTCAATATTTCATATGTTGTGTATCCTATAATGAGAATATGTATATTTTTCAAATTTTTTTTTAATTCATCTATAACTCTATCACAAACAAATTTAGTTTAAATTTTTAATAAAAATGATGATTTTTAATTGCAAGTTTCTAAAATAGATATTTATATCCGTCAAACTTGTCTGTTAATTCGTTTAGATCGCTAATCCCATGTTTGATGTAAAACTTTACCCAAATTACGCAAAAAAAAAATAAATCCAACTTTTTTTTTGGAATAGGAAAACTTTAGTCGACCTAGAAAATTTGACAAAAAATGCTCTTTATCTCTCTCTCTCTCTTTCTTTCTCAAACCTTTCGAATACTAGGGATTCCCTTCTCGTAGGACTCCATCGTTGCCATCAATCAAGAATCAGTCAAAGCATGCCAGTGTGCGCTGTTAGTGTCCAGATATGATAATGTTGTAGCTAACGAGGGTGATCGACTGTTTTGTGACTAGTAGTTTCGGATATAGCGAGGTTTCAGTAATCTGATGATTAGTGCAACGATCTCTTACCTCCAATCGAGTCGGATCTATGTCCACTAAATTACAGTGCACTATAAAGTCTATGTTCTGCATGGGTAAGAATTTTACAGTTATTGCGTGTATTTTCACGTGTTCTCTTAAGTGAACGAATCGCCTTAAGTAATAAAGTGACAAAAAATTGAATATCATCTCACGATAATTGAATTTAAGAAATTAACTAAATATTATAACTACAATGATCTAATTTTATCTAAGCAATTGAAATTGAAAAGAAAAAAAAAAAAAGCTAAACTACTAATGTAAACCAAAAATTGAAAGTAAATGCTAAAAGAGAACTAAGATTAAAGGGAACTCAATGGCAAAGGAAATAGAGGTTGATTTCACTTAACTTTTCTTATGTATGTCTAATTCAACGGTTGTTAATTAATCCCATCCTAAAGAATAATAGGTTCTAATACAATCTCACTACCTCTCCTGAGTGTCTAGTGAGAAAATGTGTCAAAACATCAAAATTAATATCTCTATTAATTCTAATATGAAAATACTCATAACCCAATCTTATAAGATTACCTAATCTCTACGGGCCTTTTAAACTCAATAAAACTTAAGTTGTATTTTTCTAATCCGATAAATTAAAATACCTTTCTTGAGTATCTATTTCCAACAATCCAAAATTGTCTAGAATAACAATATAATAACTAGAAGCATTAAGCAAGAAAAACACAAAAGAATAAAAATATAATTTCATTTACAATCAATCAAATCATTCAAATATAGATTAAGAAGGTTTATCTATTTTTCAAGGTTCTGAACGTCACAAACAATTCCAAAGTAAAAGAAAAATCCATTGTTAAACACAATCCAACAAAAAAATACAAGTTCAAGAACAAAAGGAAGATAAAGAGAAATGTAGAACTAGTTGACATATCAAGCTTGAATCCTTCAATCTCCCTTCAATCTCCTTCAAAAGTTGCCTCAAACGTAAGGGTTTTTCTATTTTATTTGAAATTTTGGGTCATCAAAAGTCCCTTTTTCATTTTAGCTCATTTTCCCTTTTATATCCTCTCAAAACATCATGATTTTTGCATAATTTCCGAGGCTTCACGTGTATTTGGCACTACAGCTGGCCTCGTGAGGCTACAGCGCCACCTTAAATTTGTTAGGGTTTTTTTGTTGGTGTTGCAACGGGTCTTATAAGGCTGTAGCACCATAAAACAAGGGCTTGGCTCTATAACGGCCCTATGGGGTTGCAACGCCCGTAATGGGGCTATAGTGTCAATGCGTGGCTGGCCCTCTTTAGAAATGTGTTGTAGTGCCATTCCTCCAACATCCTCCTCAATTTGTTTGTCAGAATCCTCAAAGCTCCTATGTGTTTGAAACCTACCAAAACCAAATAAAACACATAAAAATACTCTAAAGCCAACAAAATACTAAGGAAGGTAAATTGATAAATATCAATTTATCAACAGTCATTTTTATTTGTTATTCATACTTTGTTTTTATGTTTTTGTTTTTGTTTTGTATTAAAGGAGGTAATTTACCTTTACTTTGTATTTGTGTTTATGTTTTACTCGAGTTGTTTTCCACTAATACTTATCTGTTAGTTCTGTTAATATCATGATTATGTAGAGTTTGTTATAGCTTCTGTATTACGAGTGACTGTTTCTCGATCGATTGAAATATTCCATCAATTGTAAATGTGTTTTTGAAAAGAGCTTTGTTTATAATCGATTATAAGATTGTGGAGGAATTTTTCCGTTATTAAGTTTCGGCTTATATCCTCCTCATTGAGTTCATTAGATTTTATTAATAGAATTAGTTTTGCTCGAGAGTTATGTATCTTATACCACATGGTTATTTCGTCTTTGGTATTAGTGTTTGTATTCGTTTTTAATTTAAAGGGATGTTTGTAGGTATTTTGGAGATAAATTTTGGATAATTTTTTAGTACTTTTTTTCACTTCATAATTACTTTTTACTATTTACATATCTACAATTTTAAAATAAATTCAAATTTTAAAAATTCATAACTTTACGTATACAAGTTTAAATGAGATGATTTTTTTAAGATTACATATAATTTGGAGAAAAACGAAATAATATTTATATTAATAAATTTTTAAAATTTTATACTTTTTTACTCCATATAATTATTTTTCTTAAACACATTTTTCAAAACTCATTTTTTTTAATGGGACATTTGGTAAAAATATTACGTTCAAACTTAATGCATTGAATACATTTTGTACTTGGATGAAAATATTTGCTTTGCATTTTAGAGTTAAAAAATTGATATGATTGGCAAAAATAGATAGAAAAAGTGAGATAGAAAGAGAATATGATGTGAATAGATTTTAAAAAATTTATTTTTAAAATATTCAAGAATAATAAATGTATTTGAGATACTATAAAAAAAACATTACATTTGAATGTAAAACTTTTTTATTTAGATAAAAATTATATTACATTTAAACATAATATAAACGCAATACGAAAAACAAATGCGTCGTAACTTTTAAAACACATCTATAAAAGCTTTTTTTTGGAGGGTGTTCGGAACACTGAAAATAACATCTTCAAAACATATTTTTTTTCCAACACTTTATCACTTTTTACTATTTATATTTCAAAAACGTTATAGTAACATCTAAATTTTATGTATACAAATTCAAATGTGATGATTTTTTTAAAATTGTATAGAATTTCAAGAGAAACAAAATAATATTCATATTGATATTTTTTAAAAAAAAATTTAAAAATTTTTTTATCTCGAACAAATTTTTCCCTCAGGTATGTTTATCAAGACAACTTTTTTCTAACAAAAAAAAAAAAAAAAAACCTCCAAAACCTTCCCACACTCCCCCTTGCACAAACCATAAATAAACACATCGGACGGTGTTTTGTATCGGACGGGAATAGGGGATGAAGTTACAATCACCGTTTGCCACGTTTTCAAGATAATTTAACGATCTTTGTCCAGTAGCGCCTGTTATTCCGGAAATTTAAGTAAATTATTTCTCTTTGCAGATTTAAAAAAAAAAAAAAGCAGGAAAAGTGAAAAACAAATTTTTAAGGAAGAAAGGAAAAAATGCGAGGGAAATGACGAAAGCGAAACTCCCAAACACGTCATACTCTTTTTTTTTTTTTTTTTTTATAGATTTTATATTTTAAATTCCGTAATATATTTTGAGATTCCATCATTTTCGAATTGGGATCGTCATTTCTGCTGACTTTACTTCTCTACTTCACCGTCTTTCTCTCTCCTCACAGTACTCAGAGTCACAGGAGAGAGAGAGGTCGATAATGGCGGAGCTGAGGAGCGAGAGCGAGAGCAAGAAGAATGAACAGAGGCGAGTGGGACTGCTGTACGACGAGAGGATGTGTAAGCATCACACTCCCGACGATGAATGCCATCCCGAAAACCCTGATCGTATCAGAGCCATTTGGAAGAAGCTTCACACCGCTGGTGTACCTCAAAGGTAACGCAATTTCCGATCTCTGCTGCTCCTTTCATGACTTGACTTGTTGCTGTTTGGATTTCGGGAAAATTACGTGGAAAAGAAAGCAGTGGTTTAAGCTCAGTTAGTTCAGCTGTTTGTCGATTTGTGTTTTATTTTGGTGATTTTTCGACAGGATCACTATAATTTCTATTTCAATTCTAAGTAAGCGGAATTTGGAGATTCGGAGCTTTTTTCCGTGGTTATTTGTTTGGAATTTCATGTGTAAGGAGTTATCATTTATATCTTTCCGAAGAATGCTCTTCTTCGTTTGCATATGGATTTTATTACGATTTTGGATTTTGGATTTTGGTTGTAATCTACACGATCTTAAAGTTCAATTTCAATTGAGTGGAATTCGGAAATTTTTAAGCTGTTTTCGTGATTGTCTGTAAATTTCATGTGTATGTATCATTTTTCGTATTTTTGAAGGATGTTCTTCTTCTTTTTGCATTTGGATTTTATTTTGATTATGAATTTTGGTTTTAATCTAAACGATCACTTGAGTTTAATTTCAATTGATTAGAATTTGGAATTTTCTAAGCTGTTTTAGTGATTATTTGTCTGTAGATTTCATGTGTGTGGATCGTTTTGTATATTCTCGAAGGAAGCTTCTTTGTTTGCATTTGGATTCTATTCCGATTATGAATTTTGGTTGTAATCCACACGATCACTCGAAGTTTAATTTCAATTATACAGAATTTGGAAATTTCTAAGCCGTTTTAGTGATTATTTGTCTGTAAATTTCATGTGTGTGGATCGTTTTTATTTCCTGGAAGAATATTCTTCTTCATTTGAATATGGATCTTACTCTGATTTTGAACTTTGGTGGTTTATCCTCTTTTCAGGTGTGTTCTTTTGGATGCCAAAGAGGCAGAAGACGAACACATTCTGCTAGTTCACTCCAAAAATCATGTCAACTTAATCAAGAATATAAGTTCCGAACAGTTTGATTCACGAAGAGCTAAGATTGCATCAAAATATAATTCCATATATTTTAACCAGGGATCATCTGAATCTGCCTATCTTGCTGCGGGATCTGTAGTGGAAGTAATAATTTTTTTTTTTTTTTTGGAGATTTTGAGTAGTTTTGGTATTTTCTTGCTTTTCAAGAGTGCTTCAAGATATTCCTGATTCCTCTTGAGCACTTCTTAATTTATTTTTTCAACTATTCTGTTAGATTTATTTTCTTTTAACATAATCCTATATTCTGCCGAATGTATGTTTAGAAGAAAACTTCTTTCTTTTTTCTTTTTCCTTGTGTAAACTCTGAATTGTGTACGTAAGTGTTCCACAAAACATGTCTAACAGCTGATCATTTGAAGTATTGGATTCTAGTTCTTACATTCTTGATTTTTTATTGCGAACTTTCTGGGAATCAGCCAGTCGTTCATCTTATTTCTTTTTATGCTTGAAAATCTGAATTGGGCCCATGGAGTTGCAAGTTGCGACCACATTGTAATTTTTAGAACATTTGTACACATGAACTTTCATATTGTCAAAATTACACTACACACATCAATTACAAAAGCTTGTTGTTGATATTTTTGGACATAGGTCACTGAAAAAGTTGCCAAAGGAGAACTGGATTCTGCCGTTGCTATTGTCAGACCTCCAGGGCATCATGCTGAACGAGAAGAACCAATGGGGTTTTGTCTGTTCAACAATGTGGGTGTTGCAGCAAGTTTCCTACTGAAGGAAAAAGTGAGAGCCGTCTTTTTCATATTAATTCAGTGATATATATGTATTTGCTGATTTCAGTAAGCTCTCTTTTTGTTTGGTCTTTCTTGGTTATTTTCTCCTGATCACCTGTCTTATTTGACAGCCAGAATTGGGTATCAAGAGAATTTTGATTGTCGATTGGGATGTCCATCATGGTAATGCTACTCAAAAGATGTTCTGGGATGATCCTCGTGTTTTATTTTTCTCTGTTCATAGGTGTGTTTTAAATTACTTGTTAATCAATATTTCATACATCTGAACCATAACTAGTTACTTCCACAATATTTAACTGTGGTCTTCTTGTGAAGGTGTTACTTGTAGATGTGTGTAAGCACTTAGTTGTTATCTCCAAGAATGTAAATTTGCAATTAACTTGTTCTTTGTGCTTACCAAGGAATGAGAGCACGTGATACAATAGCAGCTTGCAGGAGATTCCTTTGTCCCTTGTCCATGAATGCTTCCGTTTTACTA
The DNA here is from genome assembly GCA_035233585.1 of Antiaris toxicaria. Lineage (NCBI taxonomy): Eukaryota > Viridiplantae > Streptophyta > Magnoliopsida > Rosales > Moraceae > Antiaris > Antiaris toxicaria. Next base: position 11,212,468 of record CP141155.1, read on the forward strand.
AAACTTCATTATCTATTTGTCACATAAAATCACTAGATCCCAGCTGTGATCATATGGAGCTCTCTCGTTTTCTGTAGGCATGAGTTTGGGAGTTTTTATCCGGCTAATGACGATGGCTTTTATACGATGGTTGGTGAAGGACCAGGTGCGGGGTATAACATAAATGTCCCTTGGGAGAATGGTCGATGTGGGGATGCTGATTATCTTGCAGCTTGGGACCATATTTTGCTTCCTGTTACCAAGGAATTTAACCCTGACCTCATTATTGTCTCTGCTGGATTCGATGCAGGTTGGTCAATTAGCCTTATTTGTTATAGAGTTCGTTTATCCTTTTTTGAATTCTTTCCTCATTCTATCAATCTAGTTTTTTTAGCATGTTAAATATGCTTAAATTAAGGTTTACTTTCTTCTAATGTCTTATTTTCTTCATAATGCATAATGGGAAACTTTTGTTGATTTTACTGCTTCATCACCTTATTCAATATTGGAACAGCTATCGGTGATCCCCTTGGAGGTTGTTCTGTTACACCATACGGATACTCAGTTATGCTTAAAAAGGTCACTCATTTATTAAATTATTATCTCATCTTCTTTATGTTCTTTCATTATAATGTAACGTGTTGATTGATGATATGATACTATCTAAGGCTAACCAATCTTTAAACTTGTTGCCATCTTTGATATTGAATCACCAGTTTTCTAATTTGCGTCACTAGATTGTTGTATTCTTTTGATAGAACGTAACCTGCATCATTGAATGACGATATGTTGCATTCTGTATGCCACTCTAAAACTAGTGCCAATGTAGATTGCAACTGACCTATTTTCTCGTTTTGTTTGATTAGACTAGGATTTAATAATTAATTGAAGTGATGTTCAGGGTCAATAACCCCTTTTTCTTTTTTCCAAATTTTTTTGTTTCTTCAGTTGATGAATTTTGCCCATGGGAAAATTGTTCTAGCTTTAGAAGGAGGGTACAATCTTGAGTCTATAGCAAGTTCAATGCTTGCTTGTGTTCAAGTTCTGCTAGAAGATAAACCAATTCTTGGATCATCAGAGGCTTATCCTTATGAATCGACATGGCGTGTAATACGATTGGTATATTAACATTCAGAAGTTATCTTGTCCTTTTTTATTTCTTATTTTGGGGAAGGAGGGGGTGGGGAGTTCGGGAGTAGTTTATTTTTCTTAAGCTGGTCTATTTTAAAGGTTATTATATATCAAGCAGATTTTTAATTTTACTATGTGCATATTTGATCCACTTTGCAGGTTCGTAAGGAATTAAGTGCTTTCTGGCCAACACTTGCAGAGGAACTACCGGAAAAATTAGTCAATCAAAAAGCACCCACAAGACTGGTAACTTCTTTTCTCTCTCTCTTTTCCATTAGAGATCCGAACATGTTATTTTGACTTCTGAGCACTTGAAACTAGAAAAGTTTGCTTTTTAACTTGTTGGGCATGTCAAAATATTTTCTTTGTTGTGAGATTATGAGTTTGTTTTGTTGGCAAGATAGTTTATTTCTGTCCTCCAAGCACACAGAATTTTCCTTTACGATGTTTTAATGCATTCTCTTACTCAAGTGTCTTCCTTGGGCCCAAGTTGTAATTTCAAAGAAAAATAAAAGATTGCATGTAAATATCAACAAAGTCTAGTTGCCTTGGGCTAAAGGTCAAAGTCATATTATAGTCCTAGTTTGTTTATCCTTTTCGAAACTTATTTTATTTCATTTTCTCCTTTTTCTTTATTTATTAAATTTATTATTATTTTGGATTAAGAGCATACATTTACTCCTTGAAAATTTTAAATGTCATTTATTCTACTAAGAATAAGACCGTTGATCTCTCCATTCTAGAATGTTCCAATCTCGAGCTCCGATTCTGATATGGAGGATTATGAAGTTCCAAATCTTGCAAAGGAAAATTTTGAAGAGATTCTTCAGGATGTTATGGAACCCCTTTCGAAGTTAAAAGTTAATGAAGGTATGTATGACTATATTAGGTCAAAATTGAACCTGAGAGTTGTAGATGCTGGAAATCTATGGTCAAATAAAATTCAATTTGATAAGTCTGTCAGATTAAATCGAATGCCCTTGGACGCTGTAAATGAGAACAAGCAAATCATACGAAGTTTAAATCAATAAATAAAATGCATAAGAATAAAGGACATTGGAAATTAAAAAGGTTCGTTGGAATGTACTATATCTTCTGAGAGTTCTTCACTATAACCTGAGAAAGGTGCAATATAAAGAGTCTGTCGTGATTTTGACAGAGTAACAATATATGTCAAAGATGTCCCCCTTAAGGGATTTCTTCCTATTTATGGAGGGAGAGTAGTAGACGACGGTTCCCTAGGCTTCAAGACTTAATGGGTCATGAACCTGTTTCTTATGTTGTTGTGATTGTGGGCTCCACATGGACACAATCAAAGATGAAAGCCGAATTCCCAGGGACATGAATCCTTAGGAACTGCCTAGCAAACCCATTGGATATCGAACGTAGATATGTGGTGTGGGAGTTATAAGTAACAAAAACCGAATGCTAATTGCGCAAGCAACTGATCATCGAATGATGGTTGGAGGTAGCAACACAACATAAGTTCAAGTAATCGATCACCACAGAGATAATTTACCAAACATAGATTGTAAGTATCTAGTGCTCGACACTCGATGTCCATGGAGACGATCATCAAACGATAGCAATAACACAACAGACATTCAAGTAATCGATCACCCAAGAGATAATTTACTAAACATAATTCATGGGTATCTAATGCTTGACACTTGATGTCCATGGAGACAATCCAAAGAACATCAAGTTCATCTAGAATCATCTAATGTTCGATAGCATACGGAAGCCATGTGTGCAATTTATGGGTGAATGAAGTTTGACCCCAACAAGAGTGCTTATTAGAAAATTATTTGGTTTTCTGTTATCAGCAAGGATAATATCTAAACTGTTTGCAGGTCAAGTGGAAAGCACTACTAATACCTGGAGGTCAGAACTTTCAAAAGTTGATGTCTGGTATGCCTCTTTTGGATCGAATATGTGGCAACCAAGATTTCTGTGCTATATTCAAGGTGGACAGGTAAAGTTGAAATAATTATGAACAAATAATGACGATAGAGAGCTGATGCTAAAGCATTTCATAATTTTTTAATATCTAATCCATCATTTTGATGACCTGCATGTGTATGCCAATTGATATTCAAATATTTTTATTGCCCTTTTCTACAGTAACTGCTTGCATCTTATTAACTTATTCGAAATGACTCTCAGGTGGAAGGGATGCAAAAGCCATGTTCTGGATCAGAAGACAAAACACCGCCTAAGGAAATTACGTGGAAGTCTGTCCCTCATCGGTTATTCTTTGGCCGTGAGTTTACACAAACATGGGGTGCTGGAGGGGTGGCTTTTCTCAATCCTGAAAGCAACATGCAGGAAAAAGCTTATATATGCCTGTACAGAATTACGTAAGTCATCTTTTGTAGCCCCCTTTTTTTGGTTGCCCTATTATCCTTTTGCAGATAGCGCATCATATACTAGGAGCCATCATCTTGCTTATTTGTTCTTGAATCTCTTAGACTCGAGCAGTTCAACGATGTTCTGCTTCAGGAGAATACTCGAAGTGCTGCAATCAGTTCTCCTTTGTTTGATTTGACTGCTTTAGACTCTTTCACAAGTGGAGAGTCGAAGTCTCTGATGGTTAACTTGGAGGTATTTCATTTTTTTGATGCTTGCATTCTTTTATTATAGGCTAGGGCGATCCATATCATTGATATTTCTTTGTTCCAAACTAAACTGGTTTTCAAGGCCAGAGCTATCTACCACTCAGCCATCCTTCAAAAGATAAATCATATTTTTTAATTATGGACGCCCACAAAATAGACAAAGTTCATGCCAAATACCATCTATAAAATCGAGTATAAATGTACAAGTCAATCTGTATGTATATATAGATGCATGATCTTTAGTATTAACCTTTGTAGAGTCATAAGAATGATTCATGGTAAAAATCCGTACACAATGCTTGTTTTCTTTGTTTGGCTAATAGAAAGATCTACTGTCATATAATGCCAGAAGCATATTTATCTAGTTCATACCAGTAGAGTAGAAATCCTTTAGTTTTCATTTAATTGTTTGTTTCATGCAGAGGGGTTGGTACCGTAATGTCGTTTGCTTGGGAAAGGAGCGAGATATCCCCATACTCACAATGACGTAAGTATTTCAACGAATAAACTACTCAACGTTTGGTCTTTTTCTAACATAACATAAACATGTTGATATTTACCATATGACAAAACTTATGGTAAGAGTCTACCAATATATATTGTTGTTTTAATTATTAGATTAACTTTTTAATGTTTTGCTTTATAAATATTCATGTTAAGAATTTATAATACAACATGTAGAATATGTAGAATTGCTTTCGATTGTGGATCAAATCATTAAAAAGAAAAAAGATTTTAATGGTTAAAATAACTGTATTCATGAGGTTGTCAAATTACTTTTACCTCTTTCCTTTTCTTCTTTTATGGAGTCAATATGTTTACTGGCAGGTGTGTACTTTCTGAAATTGAAGGCTTTAAATCCGGTGAGCTTCCCCTGCGAGCTCCGTCGGAGAGATATTCCAAAACATTGGTAACGGGTATGGTAGAAGGGAAACATCTTTCGGAAGAGGAGGCCATGGCTTACATACAAGAAGCTTCTACCAAACCACTCTGATTGCAAACCCCTTTATTGTTGTCTAGTTTGTACGCCTCTATTGTGACATTATCACTATTCTTGTGAACAATCCTTTTTGGTTCTGATGGTAGAGCCATTTGGGAATGCATTGCTTTGGGGCGTGTATTAGATTTCTAGGAAACTCGTGTGTTGAAAAAGACTTAAATGGGATTTGAATTGCCATCATTTTGGGATTTGTTTGTTGGTTAGTACTAAGCATGCCATCTAAATTTTTAAGAGAGTTATTTAAGGAAATCAAACACATTTCTCATAACCATCAAAACAATGGGAAAAAAAAAAATCCTTAAAAAAAAAAAAAAAGATAAAAACTTCTTTTTAGTACACATCCAAACAGGCTTCAATCTTCCTCCAACCATGAAAGTTTGTGCAGGCGAGACAAATATTGTAAAGAAGGAAATTATATCGGAAAATGTATTTATTTGTGCTCAAACTCTCCGAAACTTTCTCAATCATAAAAAAATACAAGTCTTCTCTCCATTTTTATACCTAAAACTGCTATTATAATTTATATTTCCCAGATGAAAATGCAGGAATAATTTGAACCAAAAAAATATAAGCTCGTCTTTTTAACACTCTGCAAGTGTGTTCTCATCGGTATTTAAGCGAAGCGTGTCCACTGTCAGTCAGATGCTTATGCAATTTATTCCTGCAAAGGGAAAAACAGAATAAAATTCAAGCATTCAGAATATTCTATAGCAGCAAAAGACGACAAAGAAAAGGGCACGGATGAAATAAAAATAAAAATAAAACTACTTCGAAGAGGAAAAATTAAGAGCTTTAACGAAAAGGAAACACGAGAAATTTCTTACCTTGATTCAAACTCTTCTCCGCATTTCTCGCATGTATTGCTTGAATTCTTCGATGCAGCCTGATTTCACATGAATCAAATCATCATCACAAATTATACAGCAAATAACAGTTATAATATGAGCAGCCAAATTTAGCGTTGACATACTATTATTCACTCCTGTTATTTACCTTAGCTTTCTTTCCTTTGGATGAGTTCTTGGATTTGGTATGTGTATTGTTCTTTGCATTATTGCCCTTTTTGTCAAAATGTTGATTAGAACCCTTCTTGTTTTCGGCTAACGGATCATCTTCTTTACCATTATTTTCATTCGCCACAACAGAACGAGATGATGATTCCTTTAGGTGGCCTTGGAGCAAATTCTCCTCTCTATTACTTTCCTTACTCTGCTCACTAGCACCAACTCCATTCCTCTCATCTTTCACAGCCTCCTCACTATTCTTTCCATTCTCTTTTCTTGCTCTACGATTCCGCCTCGTGGTCTTCCGTTTATTGTAGTCCATAAACTCATTGTCATCACTCCCAACATGAACACTGGTCGAAGCTCCATTCGTTTCTTGCCTCAAAGAACCATGTTTTCTCCTGTTCTTGCGCCTACCCAACATTGCTTCAAGAACACCAATTTCATCGTCAACATTGTCTTCATCACCATTATCATTGTTTTCGCCGTTCTCATCATCATCATCTTCAGCATCCAAACCAGCTCTCCGACCATCCTCATTGATCCCATTCGCCATACCAACTTCTCCAAACTCATCATCATCATCCCCATTGCTCAACTCAACGTCTTCTTCTCCGCCAATCTGAATACCGTCTCTAATCTTCTCCCCCAATTCCTCAGCCCCGTCATCCACCACCTCTCCCTCTCCTTCCAAACCATCAAAAAACTCTTCATCCCCAACCGACTCCCTAAACTCTGCGACCTTCTCGCGGTGCTTCTTCGACTGCTCGTGGTTCTTCCATTGCTTCTCGCTCTTAAACTTCTTCCCACATACCACACAATACAATTCCTTCCCATTCTTCTTCTCCTCCACTTCCTCAACCCAATTCTCCTCCTCCTCATCCTCCTCCGCGACTCTCGCCCACTCCGGCTCCTCGAACGCCATTGCCCGCTCCAATTTCTCCCTCTCCATCCTCTCCCTCCTCTCCCTCTCGTCCTTCTTCCTCTTCTCCATCTCCAAATTCCTCTTCACTGCCATGTCAATCACTCTCTTATCCCTCTTCTTCACATACTCCGCCAATCCCCGAACCGTCTCGTTGTACTCCCGCCTCGCCTTCTTCCTCACCTTCTTGTTCTCCTCCTCCATAACCCTCCTCGACTTCCGGTTCACGCCGGCCATGGCGTCGTACTGGTCAACCCAACAAAAATCCATCACCGTTGAAAACCCTAGCCAATATCCGTAAAACGCCGTCACCTGAGCGTACGGACTCTCCAGATTCCCCATCGCCGGAGCTTCCCTGACGGAGTCAAGGCCTAATCCTAGCTTCCTCGCGAAATTCACCTCGTTGGAGTAAATCTTGTTGAAGACATCGGAGTAGACCTTGTAAAATCCCTTATTGGAGTCGGAGTAGCCGGAGAAGACGGCGTTGGAGAAGAAGGAGAAGAGGTTGGGGATGACGGAGTCGGGGACGGAGTCGCCGGAGCTGCGATCGGCGAAGAGGATCTGAGAGCGGTGGGAGTCGTACCAGGCTCGTTCCTTGGGGTCGGAGAGGACCTCGTAGGCCTGAGCGAGCTCCTGGAACTTGGCGGTGGCTTCGGACTGGGAGAGCCCCGATTGGACGAGCTTGTCGGGGTGGAGCTGGAGAGCGAGCTTCCGGTACGCCGACCGGATCTCGTCGGCGGTGCATTCTCGCTGGAGACCAAGAACCTCGTAGTGGCACCGCTTTCCCGACGCCGCCGCCGCCATTGATGACGCTGCTTCTGTTTCTCTCTCCTCTCTCTTCTCTCCCAATTCTTCTACGACGAAAATTGGGAAATAAAGGGAATAAAAAAAAGGATTTAATCTTCGGAATATACTAACAAAGCTTTGCTTGACCGACCCAAAACAGAAGGGGGGAAAAAACCTTAAATAAGCTTGTTTTATAAATCGTTTGATTTTATTACTGCTAATGTTATACCCAGCACAAAAATAAAAAATCAGCTAATGTTTCCTTAAATGGAGGCTTAAATTTTGATAATATTATTGAAAGTTTAATTGAATTGACGATATGGATCCTTATTTATAAGCTAACAAATCCTAATTTATTAAAAATTATAATTCAAATAAAATACTTAATTTTAATCCTATTAGGAAATAATAAAGAATCTTTATCAAACTTAAATTATATCTAAATAATAAAATAAAATAAAATAAATATCTTAATAAAACTTCAAATTTTCTAATATCATGTCTTACATCATTCTCCTTCGTTCTCCTCCACTTAAAACAAAAAACAAAAAACAAAAAACAAAAACAAAAACAAAAAACAGAAAACAAAATACAAAATACAAAATACAAAATACAAAATACAAAAAACAAAACTTCGTGGTTGAGTTATGATGTTGGTGAGACATTTTATCAGGAATCTAACAAATCTTTTAGTCTAGGTTTACGATGGGAAATTTGTATGTAATTTTCTCGATTGCATTATCCATGCACATCCATCAACTCTCATAATCCTTAAGAGATAACAAAACACAAACAACATTATGATTCATGATTTTCTTGAATTAAATCCTTCATTGATAGCTCCTTTAGCCGTTGTCTAATTCATCTTCTTTTGTGCTCATTGGGTGATAGATCATATTCAGCATACTCATGCATGACATTACAGTAATGTTTTATTTTACCCTTGGCGTAGGAAACAAGTTGTTCGACGGATCAAATTGAGTGCTGTCCTTAAACTCAACGAATGAAGGTTTCAAGTCAGCCAGAATATTTTTAGATTCCTCCCAAGTCATCGAGTTAAGGTTTCAAGACAGCTTGGAAAATCAACCACCTTAATTATTTATCCCTCACTGCTGTTTTTGAACATTCTCCAATTTGCTTTATAGGCTTTGAACTATCATTATTAGCTAATTATTTTTCACCCTTGAATAATTATTTCACGAAAGAAATACAAAACTTGTCCTCAGAAAAATCTGTCACTCCTTCTACCAAATTTGAGGGGGAATCTGTGGTCTGATGCATAATAGGTTTCTAAACCATCTCATGCAAAGTAGACCCTTTTTTGTCTACTGATAACGAAGCTACTTCTTCCACTTTGTCATTACTTGATCTTTCATCGTTGAATTGATCTCTGAGAAATTCTATAGCCATGAATGTGAGAGCAGAAGCCGGGACATACCATGTAATCCTAGGAATGCTACCTCTGAACAATCCCTTTGCGCCTTCCGTCACCCAAACTCGACCCATTGCGTCCAACCAACCGTTATACCTGAAAGTCCCATGACGCATGAGCCATCAACAAATTTTTATAGGGTTAATGGTGCTGCAAGTCCTTGAACTTTGAAGTGAGCGAAACCCAAAAAGGAAACCTTAAAGATGATCCTTGTACTTGCAATCTTGTCTTGATGACATCCAAGGGAGTCGTGAGATATGCGCTAAGGCCTGCACAATATATAGAATCATAAATTCCATCTAACTGAGACCAATGGTTTTAAGAGAGTAGTTAAAGAGAAATAGATTACACGTGATCGGTCATATTAGCTTTTAAAACTCCCTGATCTAACAAGAAAGGAACATACCACCAGCTAATCCTCCTAATACAAGTCCCTCCATTGAACTATTATGAAGGCCATTTGTATTCATATTCCATCTCTGCTTCCCATACTCTGTCACATCTTTCAAGGCTTCATAAAACATAACCTGCAAGGTGGAAGAGTGACATCAAAAGGTGGGGTGCAAAAAACTAAGGCAAGCTTATTGATTTTTTCCGCATTGTTAGAAACTGTTCCTTAGAGGGCAAAAAATACGCAAAAGACGAAGACACCTAATGAGAAAGAAGCACATATTGAAAGCTAATGACACCATCATAATAGAAAAAATTAAATACCATGAGACCAGCAAATGGCACATCTCTTGCAAGTGTAGACCAGTATCTGCAATTCAACGAAAACTATTCACACAAATATTAATTAGAAAAAAGGAGATCTGCAGCTCAAAGTTCATCTTTCCATATGCACGTATGCGAGTGTTTAAGCCTTGAGGCGTTGGTCAAGCAACAGTCTCTGAAAATCAAAATTACCTATCATGATATGTAAGGAAATTGATGGCTTTCATATGCCTCAGACTTGTTCAAATATATTCAGTAGCATCTAAAGCTGCCTTAACTTGCAACTAGTTTACAATAACACTTAAATCACTCGATAAAGTTTCCAACTCTTATATGCAGGAAAATAGGCTTCAAGATTCTCTGCAGTTTAATGCCTATTTAGATTGAGAAAACTAGAGTTCATACCCAGCATATAATCCCTTTAGTCCCTGCTCCTTCCATATTGAGCAACCAGCATGGAAAATTCCTGTATAGTAACCATACATTGGGACCCCGGGCCTCCTAGCAAAGCCATCTTTCATCGTAACAGAACTCCATGATGACCTTGTACCTTGAACCTGCATTCGTTGCTTCATCACTTCACACGGAACATATACAAAAGAACCAAGCGTATCTCCTGAAATGAAAAAAAAAAAAAAAAAGAAAGAAGATAGTAATTCCGTGCCCTGGAGGTATACCATTTATGGCTGGCAAGAATTTTACAATCATTTTACACCATATTTTACGGAATGCAATTAAGAATGAAAATTTCACCACACCCTTATTAGCCGATGTAAGAAAAGATTTTAGGGGCATTTGAAAGAACAACTTACCAACAGCTCCAGCAATGAAATGAGCCCAGTGACCACCAAGGCTTGGATGTGATTCTTCAATCCACTTTTTGGTAGACTCTATCACACCAAAATATGTTGCACCGGTTGCAAGGGACCCAGTAATCCCAGGTGTAATACCTCTATAGAAACCTACAAGAATTTTTAGTTCAGAAGCACTACGTAATCATGAACCTGCCACCACCAAGAGGCTCAAAACAAGCTACTCCTCTCAGTTAAAAGCCAAAGCCACAAGATCGGATGAAGAATTGCTTAGAATAAGTTCTCAACAGAAACGAAATAGATAAATCTCGACAGCATTTGATGATGGATTAGACATATAGCACGACCAACATGACAGACACAAAAATTGAGCAAAAACAAAAAAACAAGAGTCATCTGCAAAATAACATCAATTTATTTACCTCTCAAACCATCAGCAGCCCAAACTGCTCGTGTCATCTGCGGTATGCTCTTTTGGTTCTGAAGAGTAAAAGAAACAAACAGTTTGTAGGCATCATTCTCTTTTTCCAAGACAAAAATAAAGGCCATCATATAAGTTTAGGTGATCAATTTTTTATAGTAACACATACGCACATGCACACACATGTACATATATATACACAAAAACTTAAGTTCTTCACGAATGACCTATCCTACATGTAACACGAGACGTAGAGGTAGAACGTGTAATAAGAACTTTGTAAAGATATAACGACAATGAATTCATTATGGCATATCAACATTACACCTTTCTAAAGTCATTATTACATAAATATCAACACCCCTTATTAGGACTCGGTGACAGAGCCACTACTGTTGGCTGTACCTCCCATTGAAATTTTTTTTTTCTAATTTTTACCCCCAAAAATTTTATAGTTTTTCTTCTTTGCCCCCATTGAAAATTTCCATATAGCCCTATTAAAACTTTATTCATTCGGCTTTATATTTTAATGTTACTTATTTTTCAAAAATAATTTGGTGTACACCCCACATTGAAATATATGTCTGGCTCCACCACAGAGAGTGGTGGCACGCTTGCCCCAACTTAGATTTTAAAAATTAAAATTTTTTCGAAAAAGTTTCTTAAATTTTCAATTTATTAAAATAATTGATAAATTGATATCATGTATGCGCATTTTATACTTCAAATATATGACTATCCCTATCAAATGAAAAAAATATATATATCCTCTCTAATTTAACTATAGTACCGCTGAACGATATTCAGACTCCACTACCATGACACAAAGGATCAAAGATGAACTTATCTATTTAACTTATTCATACATATATACATATATATATATAGTTATATGTATACATAGAAGAAAAATGCTATGTAATCGATACCTGAGTTTCAGTGAGAATAGCTTGACTCTGAATTCTCGTCTTAATGGTGTCAATGGGATGCATCATCCCTTCCCCGAAAGCGCCGGCAATCGCTCCCCAACAGAACTCTCTCCATACTGAAAATCAATTTCAACAAATTTCACAGTTTATCCAAAAATTGCGACTTAATAAGGATTTTCCAGAGATGGAAAAAAGCGCTGAGAGAAACAAAAGGGCAATGAGGAAGAAGGCTTACTGAAGAAATGACTGCGAGTTGTGACGCCAAAGGCTTGAGAATCACTCGGACTCAGGCTCTGACTCTGAACCGCCATTGGAGAACTCTAGAACAGAAGGTTCGGTAAAGGGGAGCTAAAACCTTAGAGTAGGGTTTTAGATTGAGCGGGCGGCAAAGGTTTCTTGGAAAGCGGGCAATGTGTTATTTATGAGCGATAGTCTCCGCAACATTATTGTATTGCATAATAAATTATTATAATATATAAAAATAAAATATAAAATATCAGCTATATATATATATGTATATAACGAAAACTGTAATAAGAATTTTAAAATAATATCTATAATATATATTTTTTAAACAGTTTAAATATAATTAAATAGTTAAAATTTACTTATTTATAATAATTATAATGCATCTTGACACATAATACTATAAAATAAAAAAAACATTTTAAAAAATTAATTAAAAAACAAAAATCCCCTCCGTTCAACTAACAACTCAAAAATACCTATAATAGGTTTTTTTTTAATTGTTTAAATACAATTGAATGGTTAAGATTTATTTGTTTATAATAATTACAATATATCTTGATAGGTAGTATTATGAAATAAAAAAATATAAATAAAAAAACAATTTGAAAAATTAATTAAAAAAAATCCCCCTCTCCCCTTCAACCAACAACCCACCCCCTCGTGACCTTACAACCCTGTGAATCCAAAGAACCCACCCCACCCCCACCCTTTAATACCACTCCCCTGGATGACATGCGACCCCTTTAGCACATCCCCCCTACCTCGACGACCCTGCAAATTTGACGAACCCACCGCCCTCACCCCAACCCCAAATCGACAGCCACCCCTAAAGGTTTTTTTTTTTTTTTTATTTCTTAAATTTTTTTTAATTTATTAGTCTATGATTCTATAAGGTATGGTATATTATAACAAATAAATCTTAATTATTTAATTACATCTAAACGGTTTAAAAAAAAGTGCTTTCTGTAGATATATATATTGTATGATAACTTATTATAATAATATGACATTTAGTTGAGATATTATGGAAAATTTACATAATAAAAGAATTAAAACTTTATATTACAGCTTTTGTTTATTTTTTAATTGTTGTTCCTCCTCACTATAATATAAAAGACGGGTAAGATTACAGCAGAAACCTCAAAATAGTACCTACCGTATGTATCTTTTTTAAAATCATTTAAATATAATTTAAAAGTTGAGATTTACATATTTTAATGCATTCTACCTTATAGAATCATAAACTAATAAATTTAAAAAAAATCAAGAAAAAAAAAAAAAAAAAACCTTTAAGGGTGGTCGTTGATTTAGTTTTGTAATTCTCTGCAAGTCACCTGTTTTGTATTTTACTATAGTATTTTGTCTTCATTCATAATCACTAATATCTCCAACAATAAACCACCAATATCATTTGATGAAGGAAGTTCGTATTGGCTACCATCTTGTTGTCATCTACTTAATAACCTTAATTTCATTAAAGGAATTTTGGATTGTTGATATTTATCTTTAATTATTTGGAAAAGTTTGACTAATTTATTTGTTTCATGAAGCATTTTGATGAGATTTTCTATTATAAATTTTGTTATTTCTCTTGCCATTTCATCGAATGTAAATATTACCATTTGATTTTCTATTTTATTTTCTGTATCATATATATATAATTGTGTAAATTTTGAAGGGTTTTCGTCAACAGGCAATTAGAAAACTCATAAAATGATGCTATAACAATAATTTCTGACAAATTATAGCAACTGTCAAACAAGGTTATAATTTAGCGTCATCATAATCTAGCATCATTATAGCCATGACTAAATTTTTATTACTTTAAAAAACGTTTATAATTTGCTACTAGAAATTTATGTTATCATATCATCTAACAAAAATAAATAAATAGGATATTTGGTAAACATATTGAGTTTCGTATTGCGTTTGAATACAATTTTAAAAATGTATTTTGTATTTAGATGAAAAGCATTTGATTTATATTTAAATGAAATAGGTGTTTGGATGAAAAATATTTGAATTGTATTTTAGAGTTGAAAAGTTGATGTGATTGGTAAAAGTAGATAAAAAAAAGTTAGAGAGAAAAATGAGTATGATGTGAATGAAAATATTAAAAGCCTATTAAACAATTGTTTTCAAAAAACAAATAGACAGTAATTATTTTTGTAATACTATTAAAAAAATTATATTTGAACGTAAAATTTTAATGTTTAGGTGAAAATTATATTACGTTTAAACATAATATGAATATAAAATTGATACCGAACGCACATACGCATGCTTTATTAAACATTGCTACAATTAAAATAAACCATTAAAATAATTATATTACAAATAAATGAAAATTAAGACATTATATATAAATTACATATAACAAAACGAAACCATAAAATTAAATAAATCTTCATATGTCATATGCTGTCTAGCTCACAACAATAACAAATAAATTTTATAAACGATGTTGGCAAAGGAACAAAATAATAGCAATAATAATAATGATATTATTATTATTAAATAATAATAAGATAATAAAGATTAAGTATATATAAATTAATAAGTAAATTATTAAAATTTTTATAAATATAATTTGGTAAAATTGACACAATAAAAACTATGTAAAGCATATAAAGGATAAAATATTAATTTAAAGAAGCTTTGACTCATAATTTACAAAAAACCGTGTTTTTCTTTTATCTTTGACTTATTATAAAAAAAAGTATGATATTAAAAAATATTCATACAAAAATTTTTGGCTCAAAGCTTGTATCATATATTTATTACTATATATTAAGTTTTTCAACCAAACATTTCAAGTCAAACGTCTAGGGAAAAAATGAATAAATATAATCAATAATGAACTTGATGTACGATATAGAAGTAAAATAAAAATTTAATGATATAATCAAAGCAACCTCTATTTCCTTAGCTACCAAACAAAACATGTCTTGAATCTTTTTTTTTTTTTTTTTTTTTGATTAATGAAAAATATTGTAAAGAATCAGTCAATAGAAAAAACAAAAATAAAAATAAGACACAGTAAAAACTCCAAAATCACAACTCTTAAACAAACAAACCGTAAGAGAAGAGAAGATAAAGATCAAGAAACGGTAGAGAACTAAGTAAAAAAAAAAAAAGGCCAAAGTAAAACTTAAAAATCATGACAATCCTAAAGTTAGGACAAATGAAATACCAAACCAGGTTAAAAATTCCTAACTAAGCAAACATGAGGCGAAGACGGGCGAGCAAAAAGTAAAATGGGAAAGTCTAAAACTGGAGAAATTGTAAAAAATAAAAACACAAAGATCAGAAGAGAAGAATACAAAAAATCTAGGAACAGAGAAGAACATTTGATTGAAACCAAACAACAGAGAAAATGACAAAGAAAGAAAAGAAAGAGAAGAGAAAGATCTATATGTTAAAGAGGAATATCAAAGAGTCATGAAAACCAAATCAAAAATATCAAATCGAGCAAGAAGCAAGATGAGTTAAACAAGAAGGATTCAAGACAAAGTCTGCAGCAACTTTCAAAAGAAAATACAAAACAATTGCTCTAGAAAACTATAATATAGCATCATCATAGCCAAATAGAGTCACATGGATGATAACCAAAATATAGTAATGAAAATCATATAGGAAAAGAACATAAATTAAAATATTATAATAATTACATAAAAGTGTATTTTTATAATAAATGAAAGTGCACTTTTAGTATTAAAATAAATAAAATATAAAAATATTATAATAATTACATAAGACAACAATTAATAATAATCAAAAGTGAAATTTGATATTAGTTATATTTTATAGTAAATTTATCACAAAATTTAACATATGACAAATTTAGCATAAAAGATAATACTATATTAGATAGTACTTTTTCATCAAAATATCAAATTTTATCATTTGCACATTAATTTAGTATAGTATTAGAAATACTCTTAACATAATATAACATAAAACTAATCGTGTCCTACTTAAGATTCTTAACATACTAACATATTATAACATATTATGAACTAGTATTTATGATGTCAAATTTATCATATAGTAAATTTGATAATAAGTTTCTCATCAAAATATATTATATGTTGAATTTAATATTGCATTTTTTTTAATGGCATTTGTTACTAACAAATGTCATTAGTTAGAATCTCAACTTTTTCATCTATCATTATAATTTTATAATTTTTAATTATTTAAATAACAAAACTTTAATTTTACGAATTTTAAGATTTAATAATAATAACTAGAGGTTCATACGGAGGATTGAAACCTTTATTGATATTGAAATTGTAAAAATCAATAATAAAAATTAGAAAAGAAAAGACAAAAAAAAATTCATAGCAATCCACCTCATTCAAACCCTAAATATAGATATAAGATTAAATCACAAATCTCATATATGTATTTTTCACCCTCCATAACAAATATGACATTGGCTTTATAACAGCGTTGAGGGTTTCCCTAAAAAAAATAAAAAATATATATATATTGTAGAGGTACTTAAACGCCATGTCGTTTGCATAACATAAGAATACACGTCGTTTAGTCTCACTCCTTGTCCACCTCAAATCCGTCCTTGGAAAACGCAAATTTCACATTTTAACCTCAAAATCCTTGAAGCTCAGCATCTTCCCTGTCAATTAGCTCTTTGTAGTCGAAAAAAGCCTAGCAATCCACCCCCATTTCTCGATCCCCAATTTTCCTACCTAGGGTTTCCTCATTTCTCGATCGCCGATCTTTAACAGCAGCAATGGCGATGGCAGCTCTTCGACGAGAAGGGAGGCGCTGCTTCTCCCCTCTCTACTCCCCCAATCCGATCGCCGCAGTCCGATCCTCTCTCATTCCCGCCTCCGAGTACGGTTTTCGTCTTACCTTTTCTCTTGCTGTTACTGTATTTCTTGGCTCTCCCAACTACTTGTTTGGTTGCCGAGAAAGTTTGGGAAAATCTGGGAAAGTTGACGTGTTTCTTCGGTGTTGTGGTTTTAACCGACTAGAAAGCTTGCGTTAGACGTTTGTGCATTGAGATTTAAATGTAGTCAAGAGAGGTTTTTTTTTTATTGATTATTTTTTTCCTCAATTTCTCAGTAATTTAAAGTAAAGGAAATGAATTTGTTGTTGTTTGGGAACCTAACATTAAAAAAGTTTGAATTTTTTGGACGATTGGATTGGAGTGTTCTTAGGGTTCTTGATAGTAATTTGTTGGTGAGAAAGTAACGCGGAGAGAAGAGAATTCTTCTATTCGTGTGTACGAGAGATATTACCTTGGTCAATTACAGCTGATCGTTTCGGAGCATACACACGCGCGCACACACACACACACACACACACACACACACACACACAAAACTGATCATGGGTAGTGGAAAGTGGGAATTAGGATGGTACTAGATTTAAGAAGATTATTTTCGGCTAAAAAATATTTTTCTTTCTGATGAAGAGTTATGGAGAATGGCGATAAGGGACTGAAATTCACAAGTAACCAGATTGCCCGAAATTTTAAAGAAGACACGTGACTACTTTCCTGTTAATTGGTGGACAAACTGTGCGTTTCTTAAAGCTTTTTAATTGGCCAAGTATATGGTCCCTTGATTTTTTTGGTTTACTCATTGGTCATTACTCTATCCTTTTGAGGTTGAATCCGTGTACTAAATCATGAAAATGTGGTCAAAACTCCAAAGTTGTCCGACGAACTATTGCCTTTTGCTGGAGAACAAAAAAAGACACGTGAGGTGTGTTGTGGGAGTAATCTTTCTAGAAGATGCAAAAAATTTGTGATGAGCTGCATCTTGTGAGTTTAAAAGCAAGTAGTATGAGAAGTTATAAGATCATGTAATCACTCTGTTTTTGAAATTAGTGGAAATGAGGAAAATTGAATGGAACTTATAAAATGTAGCTAAGCATAGGTTGAACATGTTTTTGGTTGATAATAATTGTATGTATGAGTTTCTTGTATTCTATGGCGTTTTGGAACTATCTTTCTTCAACCCTTTTTTGCACTGAAACAATTTATTTAATTCGCTATGGTTGTGCAGTGAGCAGTCCCCTTTGGGAGTACGTTCTATTTCCACTCAAGTGGGTAAGTCTTATCATCCTTATGTACTGTATTTTTGTTTCGTAATGTACCTGTATTCATGTGGTCTTTTGTTGAGGCATTTTTGTAACTTTATTCTTTTCAAAAGATTTTTATGTGATGCATAATATTGATTTCTTTTGGTGTGGTATTTTTTTTTTTTTAACACAGTTAGGAACCGGATGAAGAGTGTTAAGAATATCCAGAAAATTACAAAAGCAATGAAGATGGTTGCAGCGTCAAAGCTAAGAGCTATTCAAACTAAGGCTGAAAATTCTCGTGGGCTATGGCAGCCTTTTACTGCACTTCTTGGTGACACTCCTAGTATGTTTCTCAACATGATTTTAAGCTTTCTCCTCCTTGAACTCTATATGAGAGTGAAGTTCGGTTCTAGTGAAGCAGTGTTGGCCTTGATTAAGGAAAAGAAGTGAAGAGGGTTTTATTTTATCTTATTTTTTGGAAGGGAGGTAGGGGGTGGTGTCTGGGTTATCTTCCTTACTCTGTTGCAGTTGTACAGATGCAGTAATTCTTAGGATTTTACTGGGTGCTGAAAATGCTCAATGTGTCACTGTATGCTCTTGAATCAATTTATATTTGTTCTGTTTATCTGTATGTGTTGTTTGATTCCTTCTTTGTTTGCTTCAATGTTGCTCTTATCATAATATTTTTTGTGGGACTAAATGTATATTCTATGTTGCAATGCTAGGTGTTGATGTTAAGAAGAATGTCATTGTTACCATTTCATCTGACAAAGGTCTATGTGGAGGAATTAATTCTACTTCGGTCAAGATTAGCAAGAGTATTCACAAGTTGACTTCAGGTAGATCTGCAAGCTAAATTGTTTCCTTCTTAAGAACTGCAAAGATCGTATTTTGTTTAAATTTCCATCTATTTTCACTGTTATAGGTCCTGACAAAGAAACAAAATATGTTGTTCTGGGGGAAAAGGGAAAAGCACAATTGGTACGTGACTCAAAGAAGGACATTGAGTTGATAATAACCGAGTTGCAGAAAAATCCTTTGAACTATACTCAGGTTGGTAACTGATGATTCTTTTCTGTATATGATAGGCCCAAATGGGCTTATTTAAGATGTTTGTGCATATATTTACATGCTTGAATCCTGTCCTTTTGTTTTAAGATTGTCTATTGGACTAATATTATGTTGGCAAAGTGCCACAACCATTTAGATTTTACCTTTTGACCCTGTTAAAGTCAATTAATTTTGTTTGCTATTGATATATCAAATGTGTAAGAAACAATTTTATATGCAATTGATTCTAAGCTATTAAGATGTAAGGGGGACGAGGCATTTGGGGGTTCTTTGATGACTTTTGGTTTTTAATTTTTTCATTTTGTTATTCCTGTTTTTGTTTTGATTCTTAAGGACATTGTTCCCTCTTTCCTATGTACTGTTTTCGATTCGATAAAGTATATTTCTTAGTGATTTATTGAAAAAGAAAAAAAAGGTGATTTGTTCTATTGACATTTTTGAATGAACTATTTGTGCTTTGTGTAAATGTGATCCTCTTGATCATGTAGATACACTTACATTTGCTTGCCTTCCTATTCTATATTTTCAGGTGTCTGCTCTTGCTGATGACATTTTGAAGAATGTGGAATTTGATGCCTTAAGACTTGTCTTTAACAAGTTCCAGTCCGTTGTCTCATTTCTCCCAACAATGGCAACGATATTGTCTCCAGAGGTGATAGGCTTGTTTACATTTAAAATCTACTCTGTTAATGTCAAGCTATTTGGCTGGTTGGATATTTAATGTGGTGTTCTTATAGGTTGTTGAGAAAGAGTCTGAAGCTGGGGGAACGATTGGTGACCTAGACGCCTACGAGATTGAGGGTGGTGAGACAAAGTCGGAAATACTCCAAAATCTGGCTGAGTTCCAATTTTCTTGTGTATGTCCTTTTTTCTTACACAACTTTTTTTATTTTGTTGGTTAGGAGAGTTTGTATGTTCATGAGAAACGCATGGTTAGGAATATTAATTATTAATCTGAACACTTATGTTGTTGAGCATTTTACCTTTATAAGTGACTTTCCATTTCCCTGTTTCGATTTGCATCCTTTTTAAATTGGAATTTAGAAACTAGAATTGAACATCTCCATTTAGCTGTCAACCTTTCTTTCTTCTCTTATACTTTTTTATTTTTTATTTTTTTAGCGTGCCTTAGATTGATTTTTGGACAACTGTTGCAGTTGCTTGTTTCTCTTGCAAATATTTTTGGTTAGCAGTCCTGTTCATGTACAAAGGCGAGGACCTTATCTTAATCTTCTATTATGTGAAAATTCATGTCCGGAGGGTGGACCATAGTGAAAAGTGAATCTGACGTTTATAGGGGAAGTAACACCCTATAGTACTGCCCTAGGCGCTGATGCTGCCGAAAAATGTTTAAGTTTTGGTGTACTTATCATTCTTCTCCAATTAATAGAACAGCTAGCAGCTCAATATAAATTAATAACATTTTTTTATTTTTGTTATCATTAGTTTTTTTGGTTTGCATTGTCCTTGCTCTTATTGGGTACCTGACTGCTGCTATAAGAGGGTGTATTATGTTCTTGCAAGTTAAATCTCTAACTGGAGACTTTTTCATGTAATGCATATATGATATTTATCACTGAAAGAATTTCAAATTTTGATCAGGTCTTGTTCAATGCTGTGTTGGAGAATGCTTGCAGTGAGCAAGGAGCAAGGATGTCTGCCATGGATAGCTCAAGCAGGAATGCGGGAGAAATGCTTGATCGTCTCACACTTACTTATAACAGGTCTCTCTCTCTTCTCTCTTCTCTCTTCTCGTTCATAAAATACAAAACCGTAGTCCCGCTTGGCTTGGTTGTTGAAGGGCCAAAGTTCTTCGCCTAATCAGTCAGATCATGTTAAGAATAGGTCCACTGAAATTGACCAATTGGAAAGCCATTTTGTTAGTGTGGATTTCTAGGGCGGTTGGGTAATAGCTGATGGTGGTTGGTTTGTACGAATACCTGTAGTTTGGAAGCAGTAACGGGGGGCTGAGAATAGGATCAGCAGTATAGATTAAACAAAAATGAAAGGGGCTTGCTGCGACTTTGGTGGAATGGGTTAGGTTTGGTTAGTTGCATAGAGCTCCTCACTAATAGACCTTTTGCAATGACATTGATTTAGGTGGTCAAATCAATTTATAAGCCTGCCATCCAATTAGAAATGCACTCAATTAGAAATAAAGCAAATGATTGGGTAATTTGGATTTGTTTGACTTGGTTGTTTAGGTAGATTTTACCATGACATTTACTTGGTCGGGGAAAGGCCTGATGGTTGAGAAAATTATATTTAGCCAATGCTATTGATTAAAACTGAACGGACCTTCTTTTTCTAATACTAATCATGACCGAATACGTATATAACATCTTTATGTCTGAATACATATATAACATTGTATGTGTTTTGTCATGACTGATCTTATTTTGTGTGACCAATTTGTACAGAACTCGTCAAGCAGCTATCACCACCGAATTGATAGAGATTATTTCTGGAGCATCAGCTCTTGAGGACAAAGCATGAGACCCGTGACACCCGGCGGGGACGAAATAAGGCTTTAGAAAGCTTTTGAACTTTTGCTACCTTTCGAGTTGTTCCTTTGATCTTTAATAATCACACCAGAATCAAACTTTCGTTTCTGGGTCCCAAAAATCGTATGAATTATGATTTCGATTGATTTTTGAATTTTCGTTTCCTTTGTACTTTGTACACAGTTCATCTTTAATGATCAAGGCTTTTTTGTAAAATTTCATCGCTAGTATCTTTTCTGTGAAATGGAACCTTGTAATCAATGGCTAGACTATAGCTCTTTCCATTTTGTGTCATGGGATACAAATTTTTTTATTGTAATATTAGAACCCTATTTGATTAGTTGGCCAAATAGATGAAAATGTTGGTGTTGATGAAAGTTTCGAGGGTCAGGATTTACGGAAATAGTGATGGATTTTGTTGATGTCAATAAAAGTGAAAAAAAATAACCGGTATTTGTACCCCAAAAAAAAAAATTCTAAATTTCCGGTGAAATGTGTATAGAAAGCAAAATGTACAATCCTACATTAGAATGCAATAAAGGGTGGGTTGTCATGACTGTTGATGTATACCATGAGCATTTTATTCACTCGAAATTAATACAAAACTTACTCTCTAATTTAAGGGGCAACAGTGTCATCATCTTTGCCCTTGTGGTTGATCTATTTCATGGGATTACATGTGTTTTTGTTTACGTGAATGCCAAATATGTATATATGTATATATATTATATAGAATTTATACACATTGGGCCATTATTGGTGTTACCAATTAATGTGGAACTGGTACAATACAATGACAGATTGATTGAAGGATCAATCTAGTAATGCTCCTTGTGAAAGACGAATCTTGTGGTGGTTTTGGTGGAGAATTTGGTGCACAATCTTTCCAAATCTTTTGCCAAGTCGGATGGACCACAATAGAATACACCTGTACAAGCAAAATTCCTACAGGTGAATAGGCAGTAGTTATCATTGGATTGACAAAAATTTATGGGGAAAACTCTTTGATAGGGTATGGGAAAAAACTATTGGTAAATGGTAAGACAGTTTTAAACCATCAGTTTTATCAGAGTAGAAAAAAAGAGTACGAAAAATTATTAGAACAAGATGGAAATCCGACGGTTAAAATTGTATCTCATCAATATGTTATTTTTTTATATCTTATTATAAAATTTTCTAATTTTAGTTAGCAAAATAAAATGAGAATTCTATGAGTACCAATCTTTGCTCCTTTGTGTCTCCAAGCCAATTTTGAAAAGATGCCGAACCAATTTGGTCTGGCAAAATGTGTGCGTACCTGAAAATTCCTCAAGGGATTTAGTTGTTACATATTTTCAATCCTACTTTTTTTCCTCGAAAGGATTATACTTAAACCTGACAATTCAGTGGTGGCTAACTTAAATATTTCTGTGGCGTTTAATCTTGTCATAAAAGACTAATGGGGCTAAGTGAACTTAATTTTTATGTGTATTTAGGTAGAATGCTTACCGGAGTCCGGGAGATGATATCAATGCCATGTTTAGCATGATGCAAAGCTTGAATAGCACTTATGAAAGCTGACCGTGCATCTCCTTCCTGATATATGCTGGTTAGGAAGTTATGAACCTCTACAACAGACTTCAAACATCACCATCATAAACAATGATTAGAAACTGATTATGCACAAGAGAAAATTATCGAAATGTTGCGTTACACCTTGTGTTTGCAGAAATGCTGCACCTATCCTTTACGATCTACACATCGAGTTACTACGGTTACTATGTATGGAAGAAAGTGCAACATTCCTGAAAGTATGAGGCAGAAACGCAACATTTACAGAAATGATGCACCTATCCTTTACGTTCTATACATCAAGTTACTATTGTCACCATGTATGGGATAAAGTGCAACATCCTGAAAGTAATAGGCGGAAATGCAACATTTTGATAAAATACAGGCGAAGTTTTTGTAAGCTTCTTGCATGCACCTGTTTCTGGTCTGATTTTGATGTTTGCTTGATGATGTCTCTAAACCATTCAAAGGAGCTTTGTTCTCTTGTAATCCAATAAAGATAGGCTTTGCTGGGACCTTTTCTTAAGCTGCAACCATTCTGTTCAAGCACAGTAATTTTTTTTTTTTTTTTTACTGTTAAAGGATACCAGAAGTAAAGATACCATGAGAAACAACAGGTTTTTAGCACTGTTGCCTTCTAAATTTTTTGCCTTCGACAATTTGTTCTCAAAATTCTAATTTAAACAATTTATCCACTGAACTTTCAGATCATTGCAATATAGCCCGTTTTGCTAACTGTCCATTAAATTGAGGATTTGAATTTGAAAGATTTGCATTATGTATTGAATTGGATTTGAATTTTTTTTTTTTTTTTATTAAATGTGGCCATCCCTAATCTAACGGGAAATTAAGTAAAATAGGACATATTGCAACAATTCAAAAAGTTGGGGAGGTAAGTTGTTAAAATTAAAAGTTTGGGATTAAGTTGCCAAATATTGTCAAGTTTGGAGAACAATGCTAAAAAACCCGAAACAACAGTAGAAGAAAGAAGGGCAAGAAAGAGATTTACATGGCTGTTGCCTTGTTCTTTTCTAATTCCATTTACAACATCTTTGAGGATGCTAATGAAAGGAGTGGCTCCAATTCCTAGGCCAATCAGCACCACTATGTCATACTTGATATGGTCTTGGGAGGCAGCACCATAAGGCCCATCAATGTATATTTTAGGATACTCCTTTGCACCTGATAATATTGTCTACAAAAACTTGGAAAAAGTTAAATAAAGAATTTTGAAGATAATTTTTTAGAGCTTTGTTTATTTTGGTTTTTGTTGATTTAGTTTCCTGGTTTATATTACCTCCTGGAAAAGGTTATAAATTTGGTAACTCCAGTCTCCAAGAGTTCTGATGTGTATACTTAGGTATTTATCTTCTGGCCCTGAAGTTAAGGAAAATGGGTGCCTACAAATGAAGAGAGATGATAAGATTAAAAAATTTTTCTTTTTTAAAATGAAAATATTTTAATAATTTTAGTTACGTCCTTCATAAATTAAGAAAGTTATACATGTATCCCACTTGATATATATATATATACATATATTTATATACCTGTACTTAATAACAGAGAATTCTAACCATTCATCATTTGTCTTTTATATTTTATGTTTTGTCCATATTGAATAAATTTCCTGGTTCCATCACTCAAAAGTATATCAAAAATGGACGTGTAATAGTCAGACAAATACTTGGCAGAATGCATATAGATATATTACCATTCAAATGGTGAAATCTGAGGGCATTGAATGAATATGTACATGCCACTCTGGTACCTAAATCCTTCTGGTTTGTGCAATTTTAGGGACAACACTTTTCCTTGATAAAAACTTGCCTGCACTTTATTTTCCAAGAACAGCACAAAATTGTCATTTGCATCTGTGGTAACATTAAAATTCTGAACATTCCAATTCTTAAAAAAAATTAAATTTGATTAATAACTGATTAATTAAAATAAAATTCTCAACTTTGTAGAGGCAGAGGAATTTACACCACCTTCAAAATTTGAACTTCACAACATCCTGATCTTATGGCCCTGAGGATCCTCTCTGCAGCATATATAACCATTGGAATAGCAATGTACATCCAAGTCTGCTCAAACCAAATTTTAGCACCAAAAAAATATTAGACATAACATAATTAGAATCAAATAAATAAATAAATAAATAAATAATAAGTAAAGTTTCTTTTGTCAAATTATATAGTCACATTGAGCAAGTTAAAAAAAGCTTACAGTTTTTTCAGCCACATTGTCTGTTAGGAAGAGGAACATGGAGTGAATAATAAGCAAGGCATACACAGGAATGAACAAGTGGTGGGAGTACCAAAAAGTGTTGTATCCCGTGACACGGCGGACTGACCTCGGTAGCGAGGGAGACTGCCGGCGCGGCCACTTCGTTGCTAGTGAAAATGCAATGGCCATTAGTATCACCATGGCAATCCCTGTTGCCACCTCCGTGGTGGCCAATATTTCGAGGTACGACGGTTGGTGATATCCGAACCCGGCGGCTATGGTTTGCTGAAAAATCGAAGTGTCTGAGCTGCTGATTCTTGGGAAATCACATGCAAGATGAGTGCCACCATGTAGGATCACTCCCACCACAATCGCTCCTGCAATCAGCTAAACTCAACAACATGTGTTGTTACAAAGGATTTGTGGACAGTTTTGGTGATTTTGATTCAAAGTGTATTTAAAGTCGCGCTTGGTATGTTTATCGATTCACGTGAGTTACACACTGATCAATAATAAAATATAAGTCGCAGTTATGCTCTACATAATTCTTTATTTTCACTTACATTTAGCAAATATTAACAATAAGAAAAACCAAAATCCCTAAAATTTTGTGTAGTTTTGGAAAAGGCAAATTATAAATTAACAAACGAATTTCTCGAGAAAATGACCTCTTTTTTTTTTTTTTTTTAAACCTATTCTACTGAAAAATACACTCCTCTTCTTTTTGGTAATACATTGAGGGGCAAAAATCCCTTTGTCATGTAGTACATGAGTGACATGACCAAATTATGTGATTTTATCATGTCCTAAAACTCTCCACGTGACGTGGTAATCAACAAACACTGAAAAATTGTTTTCCTTTAATTTTATCCCAGAAATTTTATGGTTTTTCTACTCTCATTGAAAATTAAAAATTTTCAAATAGCTTCCGCTAAAACTTTAATCTATGGTTTTTATATATTGATGTTATTTATTTTACACCCCAACTAAAATTTTTAATGTTTAACTCTTAAAAAAAAAAAATCGGGGTTCAAAAATAAAATTAAGAAAAAAACACCTATATATTTTGTGGTGAAAATAGATATACCAAATCTCAGCCACAAAACAATAGAAAGAAACGATCTCAACTGTTCGAAATATATATATATAATATTTACCACCTAAAAGTTAGAAAAAAACAAAACAAAAATCACCATCTCGGAACGTCTATTTTTATCACTGAGTAGTTGAAATCGGAATTAAAAAAATGCCAACATACCTTGTGGAAGTTGATGTTGTCGTTGAAAGGAACTACCGAGCTGAGCCTTCGGTTACCACGCAGCCATGTGCTTGTGTTACGGCAAACAGGCAACAAAACAAGAGCCATGTTGAATTTCAGCGTCTCCGCGGCACCTTTGGCAGTGGACAAGCAATACCCCATGACTTCAAAAGCTCTTCTGTGGCGATATTGGGTGAATTTCCAAGTGAAGAGGACTACACAAATGACCAACCAAAGCAATATTATCCACCCTCTTCTCCAATGTGTTCTGAAGAGAATTTCAGCCTCAGAACGTGGCTCTTGAAATGTCTCACAAGTACTATTGGGAAATGAATTATGTGGCATTGCAGATCTGTTAGCCGAAAGAGGACGTTTTGCTAGGCTTATTCTGAAGAAGGTCTCAAATTCTGATATCTACAAAAATGGATCCCAAAAAATGGACTTCAATTAAAGATACCAAAGTAAAATGCTTTAATGCAAAGAGGGTTTTTCTTTTTTTTGGACTCTTTCTTAAAATGTACCCCAAACCATATCACTTATGTCACATTATCTGACGGGCTTCAAAGCATACCGTTTGTTGATGTTCCGAAGTTCAAGAGGACTGGATGGTCTGTTTTGAACTTCGGGAGGCATTGTGACATTAGTGACATAGTTTGGGGGCCATCTATTTTTCTTTGTACCTCAATGTAGCCTCTCTTTTCTTTGTCAAGAAATTCCATAGCCAAAGAAGCATAGTCTTCTGTTTCCTCATGGGTCATAGATAGCTTGTTTGTAGAAGCACTTAGCAGAATACTCTGCACAGTCGACCAAATCCAATTAAATAAACTCAAGAATATGAACAAAAATCCTATTTGAAAAAAATTCAGCGTAGTAAAACATAACGTTATGAACAAAATTTCTTGTTTAAATGCTTTTAGTTAGTGAAAAAACCTCTTTAATATCAATGTAAGTGATTTTTCCATCCATATTTCTGTCACACCTGCAAAGATCACAGATTAAAGGAGAAAAAATTCAGCTGTAAATCCATTTTACATCGTCACGCCCCCGCCTCTTCCTCTAATCCCGAGCCAACCCCACTAGAGAGAAATAAAAATTTTCAACAAAAAAAAAATTTAAGAGAGAAGAGAGAGAGAAAGAGAGAGAGATAGAAAAGTTTATGATAAAAGTTTAGGTGTGGTTTGGTAACAATTACAAGTCAAAGAAAATCCTCATCCTTGCATCATAGCAAGGGTCATTCAAGCGAAGCCAGTAACTATAGAGTTCTCCTTTTGTTATATAATTTTTCAAATCCTTTCTGATTCCCCTTAGAGCCCTCAACAGCTCCTTAGCAAATTCTGGTGATTGTTTCATCCCTGTGACCAATGAACAAGCTTTAACTCCGAAAGGCAAAACATATTAAATCAAAGCTTAGTTTCTCAAGAGTTTTCCTTTTTTTTTTTTTTTTAAATTCATTCAAAGAAATTTAATACAACAAATAAAACCCAGATTAATGTAATAAATACTGCATCATTTTCATGGGAAAATAGCATGACAAAAACTGTTTTATATATATATATATATAAAAACATTGTGCCATTTTCTGTGGCATGAACAAATTAATATGCTTAATGATTAAAAAAAATTGCAATTTTACGTCGATTTTGTCGGATAAAAGAAAAATGACCAAAATCTACGTTCTATCAACATTATGGTATTATGAATAATGTGGTGACTTGGGAAAATCCTATATTTTACCATGTTTTTCTATGTAAAAGAAAAAAAAAATCTTGACCAAGCCTTTTCTTTTCTTACCGATACAAAAACCAAAGTCAGACCATTTGACAACGTGTTGATCAGACCCATTTGAAATTACGGCAAGCCGATCAAACCGCTTCTCAACCTCCTTCCACTGATCCATCATCCCATAATCATGGCCCGCATTATCAACGTCCGAAAATCTCAGCCG
Organism: Antiaris toxicaria; assembly: GCA_035233585.1. Lineage (NCBI taxonomy): Eukaryota > Viridiplantae > Streptophyta > Magnoliopsida > Rosales > Moraceae > Antiaris > Antiaris toxicaria. Next base: position 11,241,077 of record CP141155.1, read on the forward strand.
TTCGTTAAATAAGTGATCAGGCACTGGTGGCCTCCTATGTAGTTCACTAAGAGGAGCAACACTTGCATTGAAAGAAGAAGTAGAAGAATAAGAATAAGAAGTATTACAAGATAAAGAAGAGGAAGAGGAAGAAGATATTGAGAGAGCAGTTGTGTTAGAATGTGATTCATTCATGATTTGAGACTCTTCATGGGCATCCATTGATGATCTTCCCAGATTCTTTCATCAAGTTTTATTTATATACGTATGTATATGTATATGTATATGTATTTTCACTCTCTTTTCCCTTTCACAAGAGAGAAAACGAAGTTTAGAGAGATGGGGTTGTAAAGTTTTAGAGGGTCATGAGTTTGTTTAGCTTGTTGAAGAATATATGCATGCATAGCTTTCAAACATGAAGGACGTATATATGAAAGAGATAGAGTGATATAATAATAATTTGGTTCTCTTTGTTGAAGGGTACAAGCTAGCAAGTGGGGTTTGATTAATTAATTTTCTTCTTTATTTTTATTTTTATTTTTTTGGTGTAGAATGTATATTAGTTTGCTCTCTAATTTTCTTTTGATTAATTTGGGTGGTTGAATAATCAATGATCAGAACATGAGAAGATAATCAAGAAAAGTGAAATGTGTGTATGCATATGTTTGGTAATGGTGTGGTTGTGAATAAGATATGACTAAGTAAAGTGGTACATTATTAGGCAAAGACAAGTTTTGTTTTGGGTGGAGAAGATTAGGAAAAGGAAGGAAATATGAGCAGGTAGAGAGATTGGGAATAGTGAGGAATATGCATGGAAATGAAAAGGTTGTGATGAGAGAGAGAGAGAGAGAGAGAAGGTCAAATCCTCTATTCAGCTAAACCAAGAAGAGCAAGAAAGCAGTTGAAATAAGAAATCAACTATATATTTTTAAAGAAAAAGTATTGAAAGTTTGAATGTCCCAAGACTGGTACATCTGCTACATAATTTGTGTTGCAAGCTAGCTCAAGTCATGGGTTAAGGAAAATGTCATATATATGGGCAGAATAAATAGGTATATGTGCAGGTTATTATTCACAAGATCATATAATTGTTGAATTGTGTGTAACCTATATAATATCTCTTAACTATTAAAAAAAAAAACCCTAAATATTACCTATGCAATCAAAAAAGGCCACATTTTTAGTAATATAAAATTAACACGCTAGTTTAATGGGTAAATTAGTAAATTACATGAAAGTTCAGGGAGCATAAGCGGGATTTACTCAATTTTGTTGTGTAACGTATTTATCAGAAATTTCACTAAAATTAGCTAGTTTGGTAATGATTGATTAATTTTCTGATTAACAGGTTAATTTAGGGAGTGTTGTTGTTGGCCAAAACAAACTTTCAATAAAAGGTGAACAAAATTACGTATTGATTGTGCTAACTTATTTCGTGTAATACAATTTAGTTCCGAATTAAGCTAACTTGTCCTTGAAACTATGAATAGTACTAGACTAGTGCAAATGCAATTTGATATGGTTTTGACTTGGATGTCTTCGTTTTACCTAAATGCATGTAATTTTTCTTTAAGTGGAGACATGTTCTTTCTCACCAGCTTAATTTCTTTGTTTTATAGTGGTAATATAGTAACAAAGTTGTGTGATTAAGGGCTTGTTTGCAATAGAATTCACTATTTATAAACTTGTCTTTTTGCTCTTGGAATATTGTGTCATTCTTTTATTTTGTTTTTTGTTTTTCAACTCAAATGCCTCTACATCAAAAGTTGACATAATTAACCTCGCCACTTGAATTGTTTATCTGAATTTTTTTTTACTCTTTACTCTTAAGAGGAAAAAAAATTCAGAAATAATTTAAAATCGTTGGGTTGGTTGTTCAAAATCAAATTCTCATATTTTATATTTGATTACTTTATTAAGGAATTGACAATTATCTATATAGATATAAACTGTTTGTTCAGCAGATTAATAAACTTGCAATGGTGACTTATTATAAGAATATGTACCTTGTATATGTGTCCTTTAGTGATCATTCGAAATAATTAAAAGGGTTATAGTTTTTTCTTTTACTTTTTTTTTTTTTTTTGTCTTTTGGGTGCTGGAATTAAAACGGTTTTAGTGGGATACAATTGTTGAGATCTTTTGACACTATGAAAGATATAGGAGGATTTCCAAGACATTTGAAGAGGAAATTAGGCAATAAATTCTAATTAGAATATTTATCTTCTGATTCTTACTTCTTACACAACATATATTTACTAGGGTATCATGATTTTGACATTGTCTATATTATACACATACAAATATGATTTTTTTTTTTTAGGGTACATATAAATATGATTAATCCTCCTAGTTTTGAGCTTGCTTGAAAACAATTAGCAGAAATTTACACCTACATATCTATATATATAGATATGCGTGTGTGTGTGTATATACTTCCTCTCATGGTCTGGAGGTTAATTGACAATGCTATGAGCGCATATCTAAATCTATGTGTTGAATTTATATATATGCATGAATTAACTAACGAAAATAATTTTTTTATGAAAAAAAAATTAATTGACATAGAAAAATATTTGCATTTCCATCCATGTTTTTTTATTGCTGTATACGCCATACAACATAGTTTAATTATTTTATCAACTCGCGACATATATGTTGTGCTCTATTAATTAAATCTGAAAAAAATATATTGTGGAAATCAATTCTCAACTAAATAAATAAAAATAAATATCTGCTTAATAGCATTGTTTATATTGTTACATGTATCCAAATATTCTTATACGTATGTTTGTAATCAAGTCTTCTTTAGTTTCCTACTTGACACTTGTTTAGGAAAAGAAAGAAAAAAATCTCACACCAAACCGGCTTTATCAGAGAAATTTCGAAAAAAAAAAAAAACTTTGGAATGTCAGTTGTATTAACATAATAGTTAATATAAAATGGATTTTATCATGTTATGTGACTCACTCTTTATTAACGTGTTATATTAAAAATCATGCATGGACATTCTTTAATATTGTTCAAGTAATTTTATGAGTACAGATGAAAAAAGAATAAAAGAATAAAAATTTTCCACGTCGCCGATATCCCATTTGTGAACCTCAAATAAGTGGCTCTTCTGATTTCTTGTACAAAAATAATAAGAATTTATAATGTCGTTTTGTGGCTTGAATTGTCAACTTTTTCAAAGAAAACTATACATTTTGCAACATAAACGGCAACAAAAATTAAAAAATTTTTTGTTGAGGGTAAAAAAATTTTAAGAGGAATAACAGCATGTAGCCTTTTTTCTTTTCTTTTCTTTTCTTTTCCTTTTTTTTTTTTCCACAATACTAGTTACGAACATGTGTGGATAAACAAATCAAATAAAAAAAAATGTTACGTGGTGTAGTGGATATTAGGCCCATCACATCTTTAAAGACTATATACAAGTTCAAAAAATATAGACTACATATAAAATATAGACTACATATAATTGAGGCTAGTTTGATTGGGATTGAGTAGATGTGTAAGTTGTTTTTAATATATTAAATTCTGAATTCTAAGTTCTACGTATAGCATTTTCTTTTTTTTTTTACGTAAAAGCACAAGTTTTTTTATTTTTTATTTTTTTATTTTTTGAAATTTTACAAGATTTTTATATTGCTAAATACCATCGTGTATGCCATTGATGGAAGGAAACTCTGACATAAACGACCGTCGCTATGAATTATCCAAGAGAAACAACATGTCGTTTAATTGAGACATGAAAAGAGAGCGAACTTCCTTTTTAAAAAATGACTCGTCGTTTCTCCACTAAAACGACAGAAATTTTCCACCTCCCTCGCCCTTTTATCTCTCTGCCGAACCCGAACCGTGGCGGGGCGGTTTCTGGTAACGGGAGTTCGGAAACGGGTACCCGGTCGGTCCGAATCCTGAAAAACCGAATCTCCCGACCCGTTTCACTCCAAAATACACTGCAGTTGGAGGAGCCACCAACCACCTATGGACGCCAAGCACTGAGATCTGAGTAGAAGAGAAAAGTATCCCTCTCTCTCTCTTTTCCTCTTTCTGTTTGGTTCCCGAGAAAAGGGTAAAAAGAAAGGTAAAAAAAAAAAAAAAGGAAAAAAGGACCTCCGAAATTTAGAATCGTTTCACTCATTTTAACTTTCGTTTGAGCGGATAAATTTCATGGAAGGCCTACTAGGTTCTTCGCAAATCACAGGAATTCCTACTCATCGTATAAAAAGTCGCCTTTCGATTCCATTTTCTCGAGCATTTTTGTTGAGATTTGAGCGCAGAAGCCATTTCAAAATGAACAACAATTCGAAGACGTCCAGCTCGGTCGTTGCCTCAGTTCAGCCAGTGGAAACCTCCACGCCTCCCAGCCGATACAATAATACACAGCCATCCAAAGGTATTTTATTATTCGACTGATTTCAAATTCAGATATTTGTATTTATGTCGTTGCTTTTGCGAAAAAAAATTACAAAGAAAAAAGAAAGGAATGAATTTGGTGCGGTATCTATGGGCGTTTGGAACAATGGTTGGAGTTGGAGTTTTGTAGGTGGAATTGAAATGTGTGTTTGTGTTTGGTTGAAGTTTGAGTTAGAAATGAACTGTGATATAGGAAATACCGTGAAAATTTGAAATGTGTTTGTAAAAAATATATATAATATGGATCTTGTTTTGTTTCACTCATCGTTATGAGCATATTTAGGTACAAGAATCATCTCATTTCGACTTGAAATCAGAAAACGTGGACTTTTGACATTTGGATTTTATGAAAATTTAAGAGAGAGAGATGTAGAATTGGGAGTTTTGGCATTTAATAGGTTAATTGTTGTTCCAAACGGCCCCTCAGTCTGGTTTAAGATCCGTTTTTTAGTTTTTGTTTGTTGAAATTACAGTTTTATTAGTCATTGTACGGAACAATTTACATTAAGAATTTAAAGTTTTGGATTTCAATTCGAATGCGTGCAGCCACCAAATACTTAGAATTTTGTTATTTGATTGTTGCTTATTAGAAATTAATGAACATGACGCAAAAATTGGTCCCAATTTATGGTCTGAAGGTCTATGTTTAGTTATAGTTAAGTTTGGTTGTGTTGCGTATTAAATGAAACGACTTATTAGTTACCACTGAATTTGAGTATGTAGTTGGTATTAAAGGAACTGGATAAACCGAGTTCATGAAATGAAGCGTTGATTCTCGAAAGTTTGATCATTCGGTGAAACACCTTATGAAGTTAATGGGGATTTGTCGTTGGCATTCAAGAACAGGGTAATCTGGTTTCATTAACGGGAAGGAATTCGAGGGCGGTTTGTCCTTGGGAAATGATGTTCTTAGTCTCAAAAACTAATATGACTACTGTTAATGGGTTTTTTTTTCTTACATCTTTAGTGGTTCTTGGGTTGTGGAGAAGCGCCAATGCAGTGTGCTTTGACATCGATAGCACAGTTTGTGTGGATGAGGGCATTGATGAGCTTGCAGAATTTTGTGGAGCTGGAAAGGCTGTCACAGAATGGACGGCGAAGTCAGCTGTTCTTGTCAATACTAGCAATTGTTCCATTTTTTGGCTTCTTAGAGTTCTTCTTCCTGATTTTTCATTTGGAAATTTTCAGGGCAATGAGTGGATCAGTACCTTTTGAGGATGCCTTGGCTGCCAGACTATCGTTGTTTAATCCTTCCCTTTCCCAAGTTCAGGAATTTCTTGAAAAGAGACCACCAAGGTATATGGATTTTTTATTTTTTAATTTCAAAAGAGAGAATGTTGCAAATATTCGTTATTAACAACTGCAAGCACAAAAAGAAATGGGGTTATATAATTGTTTTTACAAGCACAATCAGCTTGCATCTATATGTTGATGGTGGACATTCCATTTTTCAGTAGCATGCGGGTGCCTTATTCTATTCTATTGCTCTAGTAGATACATCATTTGTTGGACTAGAGAATTATGCATTGGATATGACCTTAATTAGCCTGATTCTGCAATTGTTTTTTTCCTAGTTAATGTGTTCTTGAAAACACTACTAGAGTTTGCAATAACAGAATCCAGAAATCCTGGCATTTCATTGAATTGAATGGAAATACAATAACAGAAAATATGAAGATAATGGTGGGTTTCGAGGACCTCCAACCTCCCAAGGCACTCAGCCAAACACTCAACCAAAAACTAACTCATTCCATCCCCACTCCCAATGGTCCCTTGGACTCTTTTATACTAACTCTCTCCTTCTAACAAACTACTAACCACACTCTAACATCAGCTAACTATTAACTTCCCTAGTCTATTGTTAAAGGTTCCTAACACAACATGCCTATGATCACAAACTTCTCTGTAATATTCTTCTCTGCTGTGCACAAAAAAGATTATTTAGGATGGGAAGTGCCCATCCTACTCGAAATGTTTAAGAAACAGTTGTTGCACAAAACATGAAAGGAAAAAAAATATATATATATATACTAATTTTTTGCTGCATGATGTTAGTTCAAATTCCTCTCTATGATTGAAACTAGCTGCTTCTGATTGTTTTTTTCTCTTCTAGCAGCTTTATGGCTGCAAATTTTGAGCTTATGCATAATTCTTAAGTCTTCAGTATTTTCAAGCAGGCTTTCTCCCGGAATTGAGGAGCTGGTCAAGAAACTGAAGGCTAATAATACTGATGTTTACCTAATATCTGGAGGCTTCCGGCAAATGATCAATGTATGTTGTTGAAAGACATGAGGACTATCTTCTTCCTTGTTTTATTTTCTATGCCCCCTTTTCTCCTTTTCCGTTTTCCTTTCTGTTTTTATTAACAGAGGCCTTTTGTATGTGAGTTCTCACATGTAGCCTCTTTTAAAACCAAGAATAGATTGATGTCTGTGTATGGTTGCTAAATGAGCAATTTCTTGTGAAGCCTGTTGCATCAATCTTTGGTGTACCACCAGAAAATATATTTGCCAATCAACTGTTGTTTGGAAGTTCTGGGGAGTTCCTTGGATTTGACAAAGACGAACCCACTTCACGTAGTGGAGGAAAAGCAAAGGCAGTGCAACGCATAAGAAAGGTCAGTCTAATTGCTTACAATTTATGTTTTGTTTTCTTATTTGTTGCTTGCTAATTGAACTGATAATCTAGGCTCATAATTACAAGACACTGGTCATGATTGGGGATGGAGCAACAGACCTTGAGGTAAGTAAAAGATGAAAACTTCAAAGCTGCAACACAGCAAAGTTTTGTTTCTTCAATGCTAACATACAGCAAAGGATACGTTGAACCTTTTCGTGCCCAAAACAATGTCTCGAACTTTGTCACCTAATAGTTTGAAAAATATATGTAAAAATAAGAAGATATATATATATATGATTATTTGATGTAAGCTGTGATTCAAAATCAAACTTAGTTTGTACTTCGTAGATGTTAAGCACAAATTATATCATGCAATAAATTTGACTCATAGTCACACATAAGCATGACTAACATGATGATATATTAAAATTTATACATATATACACATGATAATATGTCTTTACTCTTCAACATGAAGTTTTCTATCCAATGTACTCTTAATTTATTTTGCTTTTCCTTGTGTAGGCCCGCCAACCTGAAGGTGCTGACATGTTCATTTGCTACGCGGGTGTTCAACTTCGCGGCACTGTTGCAGAAAAGGCTGACTGGCTTGTTTTTGATTTCAAAGACCTGATAAGTACCTTGAACTAGTCTAAATTCTTCTTAAAATGCCACTACTCCATTGTTTGCTCTTCTTTGAGTCACTTTCTTGCTGATACTTGTGTAAGATGATATTTTTCTTTCCTTCATTATAATGGAAAAGTGTAAAGAACAATTGATATTAAGAAATAAAAAGAAGTCAGTATTTGGTGTTTCCATCGCTGTAAATGCAACTTGATTGCCCTTACTGCTGGATACCATTTTACAATGTGCATAAATCTCTGATCATTGTTTTGCTCTCAAGTTTGCATTGTTCAAGTCAATGTCTTTTACAATAATGTAAGTACTTTCTTTTTCAATAAAGGGCCTCTTTTGGCATATCTTTCTTCTTGTTTGGATGAACTGTTAGAAAAACTTCAAGTCAGATCTACAAAATGTGGCTTCTCATAAAAGCCCATCTGTGTGGATTTTCGAAACTTGTACCAAAGTTTTAATAAGATATTATAAATCGCATTCTAATATTTTTTTTATTGCTTATTAAAAAATTAAATAACTTTTTGACCTATTAAGCTCTTTCAAAGGTGTAGTTTCAAACAATACTGAAAAATTACAATTTATACTTTTTTTTCTTTTACTAACCAAAAGCAAAGGGCTCTACTAGACGAGCCCTATGATGTACATAAATTGCCTCTTTGGACTTCAGGTCTTCATTTTGTAACGTGCCTATACTTATGGACCCAACATAGCCCATGGCCTAAGCTTGACCCGCTATAATGGTGATTAGGTTGAATCTGAGGCCCAAAATGCCTATAAAGGCGAGTTAAAGTTTGATGATTGGCATTTGTCAAATCCATTTCCGTTAGTTTTCATTATTAAAAGGACATCTTTCAATTATTGTCCCCATTATAGTAGATAAAGAGTCAAAAATCTAACGGGGTAAAACAATAACCATATCTATTTGATGGGCTGTTGTCATCATTTTCTCTTGTCATAACACATCATAGTCCAGAGTCTTTCCCCCCTCATGGAACATAGATTTGGAGTTCACGTCTCACTTCGAAACTTTCTTCTTTCTTTCTTTCTTTTCCTTTTTTTTTGTTTTAACCTTTTCCGTTTTAATTCTTTGGTGGGTGTAGAAAGGGTCCTCTCCTCTCCTCTCCAGCTAGACTAAAGAGAAAGTCAAAACTCAACTGAACAAGCTTTTTCTTTTTTCTTTTTCCTCTTTTAGGAAGGCTCACCTAACAAGTACCTTTATAGTTTGTTGTTGCATAATAGTTTCTTTTTCCCTCCTTTCATCACAATAGTGTCTCGTGAGTTGTAGCATTAAATTAAATCTGTCGTTATACTCGTATATGTGTGTGTATATATATATATGTGTGTGTATATGTACATAAATGTTTTCAAACCAAAGAAATGTATGTATGCTTTTTAATGTTATGTGTCTTGGATGTCTGAATGTTCCCAAAAAAAAAAAAAACAAAGAGAAAAATGAAAAATGAAAAAAGTTGCTTAGCCGGTAGCCCATAACAGAAATAAAAATAAAAGATCAACATCATTGTATCTGAAGTTTATCATTGCAATTTATAGTTTGAAAAGGGTGTGTGTGTGTAATAATTGTAACTAGCATGTATAATCAAAGAGAATTTTGTCAAAATCGTATTCAAACATGAATAACTTTTTCTTTTTGGGTGAATTATTGCTCAGCAAGTTTAGGATTTGGCAAATGATTTTTTTTCTTTTTTCTTTTTTATTTTTTTAGGGAGATTTGGCAAATGATTCGCTCTGTTGTTTTCACCAATGACAACCGGCGTTTCATTGGACCCATGGAAAGGATCCACTTTCTTCTTGCCTTTTTTTTTTTTTTTTTTTTGCCTCTTTACTCTTCAATATGTTTTTTTCTTTTTATTTTCCTGCTAGAATACCCCTTTAATTGCTTTGTGATTGGGGCTTTTCTATTGGTCATGAACTAAGGAACAACTGCACCCATTACCTCTGTCCCTTTCACACTCATTCTATTAGAATAGAAAGACGGAACTACTTGAGGTTTGGAGGTCAAGTGCAGGGACTCCTTTTGTTTTTGTACTTAAAAATATATTTTTGTATTTTATTTTATTTTACACCTATGAAATTATATAATTATAACTGTAGTTTTTATATATGTTTGATGCCTCCCAAATTTTAACTGTATGTATACTAATGTTTTATAAAACTTTTTAAACATCTAGATTATATCCCTGTTTAGATAAGAAGTTTATTTCTAGGAAGAAAATTTTTTTTATTTTAGATGAGAAAGCTTTTTTATTTTTTAGAATAAGATAGTATTTGGATGTGCTATTTTTTTTAGAAACAAAATGTTGTTTAAAATGAGAAGAGATGGTGATGAGAAATGTATATTGTGAGATGGAAAAATATTTCTTTTCTTTTCTTAAAAATGTATTGTAGAATACGTGTTTGAAAAAAGATACCTTTTTTTTTTTAAATGAGAAAAATAATGAAAAAAACTTGAAACAAATAGTTTTAAATAAACTTTTTCTCTTTCTTAAGGTGAACCTCGTATTCAAACATAATGTTATATTTTGATTTTTTTTTTTTAAGTAAATTTTGATTTTTGAGTTACTAATAGATCAAACTTAAAATCCCAAATAAACAAATCAATTATACCACTACATAAATTTATTTATTTTTAACTTGAAAAGTGAATTTTACTTGATAAGAGGCTAGATTCATTTGCAAGAATAAATAAAAGATATGAAACAATTTATTAAAAAAAAAAAAAGGTAAAACAGAGACCAAGAGTTATAAAATTTATATAAAAAAAATAGGTACACGGTTTTTCTTTTAAAATTTTGATTTAACTCATGCCTTAATAAAAATAAATAAATGTATATAGCTCTGTCACTATATGTATACATGTTATGTATAGGTTTTTTTTTTTTTCTCTCTCTTTTATTTACAAACTATATCCATGGCTAACCCCACCACTTTGTTTTTATTTTTTTTAATTAGATTAAATTTAGATAAAAGAAAAACAAAATAGAACCGTGGTTTTGGTGGCGCAACTTTGATTCTGAACCTGGTGTGCTTGTAAAAGGTTGGTGAGTGAGTTGGTTAGAAAAATCTTGAGAATAAAGTTGATCAAACGTTGTTTTTTTTTTTCTTAGTGGCGATTATGGCAAGGAGCCACCACAGAAGAGCCATCAGTCATTTCCAATTTCCCAAAAGCTATAAGGCCAAAAGCCACAAGCCACGAGCCGGAAGCTGATTTATTACCTCCCAAATATTATAGGGTTCATGAAATTTCTTGTCAACAATTTAATTTATAGGTAATTTAATATAGGTAATTTAGTAAACACATTATATTTTAATTATGTTTGAATTTAATTTATTTTTTGAGTATTGTATTTGGTTAAAAAGTATTTATTTTATATTTGAATGAAATATGTATTTGGATAAAAAGTATTTTAGAGTTAAAAAGTTGATGTGATTGATAAAAGTAGAGATAAAAAATTAGAGTTGAAAAGTTGATATGATTGTTTTAAAAAATTTTTGAATAATAATTATTTTCATAACATCGTTAAAAAGGATTGTATTGCGTTTGGTGTAAAATTACATTGCGTTTAAATACAACGGTACTAAAAAAAGTTTTTCAAACATCTCTTTAATTGTAATTGTATTTTATAATTCATTCGATATTCACAATTTTAATTACAACTTAACAATATTTTTTTAAATATATTTTAAATTTTATATTTTTTTTTTAACTCCAACCATGTAAGACTTATATCGATCATAAATAATTTAACTTAAATCCAACTTAAAAACCTTTAATTCAAACCCATACATTAAATATATTATTAATAAGAACTATTTTTAAATAATTAATTTAATATTTTTATTGATTTAATTTATAAATATTTGGTTTAAAAGTTCAAAACACATAATTTAAAACTACTCCAACGTTTGAAAATTTAATTTAAAAACCAACACTAACCTACATCTTGTGACTTCTATTTTCACCACTTAATTTAGATAACTTTTATTCTCCAAGTTTATATTAATATTTCATTTTTCCCTTTTTTTTAAATTAAAAGTAATTTAGTTTTATTATAATTATAGAAACACCGCTATTTAGAGAAAAGTTTTTTTTTTTTTTTTGAGAGAAGTTTTTAGCTGACACTGTTTTTCATATATATATATTTTTTACAAGTAAATTAGTCTAATTTTTTTCTTTTTATACATAAAATATACTTTCAGTCATAAGTTTTAATTATTTATAGGTTGCTTTTTTTTTTTTTTTCTCTCTTTTGAAAAGTGAAATAGCTTTTAAGGTAGAGAAAATGATGCATGGGACATACAGTCACATAGGCACATATATATGCCTGAAAACAAATTACGAATATTTCAACTCAAAACAAAAAAAAAAGATAAAGATAAAGAAAGTGAAATACGAAATCCTCAACCAAAAAAATTAAAAAATATTTTCAAAAAATTCTCACAACCCTATTCGTGGGTGTACGTTTAGATAACATTATTACGGGTTTCAAACCTCCTAAGTGAATCTGTAAGATTCACCAACACCCGAATCGGTTTTTTTACAGATTTTCATCCTCAAAAGTAAAGCCTTTCACTTTTCCCTTTTTTTCTCCTTTTTTTTTTTTTTTTCTTGTTCCCCAAAAGAGCTGGGCCGTTTTGACCTTCTTTTTCTTCTTCTTTCTCGTTTTTAGTTTCTCAGGTCGCCTTATATTAATTTATTTGCAAATGGGTTCTTTTCGTTGATGAGTTTTGCAGCGCAAAGGCTGCTTCCAAATGGGTATGTCTCAGATTTTTGATTCTTTTTTTTTTTTTTTTTTCAGTTTTGTTACGGGCAGTGAGGGATTTTTTTGTAAGGTATGGAGTTTTTTCTTTGATGGGTTTTGAAGATTAATGAAGATTTCTTTCAATTTGTAGAGTTTTGTATTTTTTATATTTGTTCATAAGTGGTTGTTGTTCTGTTGGCTTTTTTGATTTGTATTTCTGGTTTTGAGATATTAGTGCCTGAACTTGGTCATTTTGTGTTGGTTATCTTGGATAGTTACAAAGCTGAAAATTGTGAGAGAACAGAGTTTTATTTTTCGGATTGCGTTTCGGGGACGGTTTCGGTTATTTGGTAGTGGTTTTGGCTAATATTTGTAGATTTGTGATAGCTTGTTACCCCCTTAAAATAAAGAGGGTTCTGCATTCCAAGTTCAGGCATTTTTGTTTCTTGATTTGAGGTTCATGTGAATTGTTGGTGCCGGGTGTTTGATGTTGAGAGTCGAAACAAAGTTGATAGTTATCGTGTTGGAGTTAGGGGGGTAATGTTTGGTGTGTCGAAAGGAGAGCAGAAATGGATTTCTGGCTTGTTGCAGCTGCGGCTGGTGCTGGATATTTGGCCAAGTACTGGCAGAATATTGCCAGAGATCGAGATAGGGATAGCTTAAGTTTGTTACCATTGTCTTCTGGGGATTCAAATTTTAAGAAACCTGAATCCTCGAGTTGTCCGCTGTCTGGTTTGGGACACAGAACGAAACAACAGGGCAATGTAGCTGAAGATAGGACGGTTTCTGACAAAACACATCTGGATATTAGCTCGTTAGATGATGCTTTGGGAACGGAAGTTGCGTCTACTAGTGGGAACTTGGACACCTACCAAGATCCAGTACTTTCAGTGTCAAATTTGCGTTCAGGGTTTTCAAGGAGTGGAAACCTTAAATATCAGGAGGGTGGAAATAGATTAATTGGTAATGTTGGTGATAATTGTGGTGATCTATCACCCAACCAATTTGCTGAAGAAATGGATTCCTGTAATGATTCGATGAGGAAAAGAAGCCCTCTTAGAACTAAACATTCTCATGCACATTTTATTAAACCGCTGAATTCCTTGGATAGTTGCCTTATGGCTCAATTATACAAGGAACATGCTGAAATGCAAGAGTATGTGCTTAGTTCCCTTCCATCCCCTGCCACACCAACTATGAGGTCATTGTTTGTGACGGATGGAAGCCGAGTAATCAGCGGTGGATATAATGATTCTTTCAATGCTCGAATTGGAACCGAGGAAAGTAGGCTGAGTAATGAAGCCTACTTAGAAAAGAAAGAAAAAATATATGGGGTTCCTCCGCTGCCGGAAATGGGGTATTTGAATCCTACCAAGAAGATGAAAGTGAAGAAAGGAAAGGGACAAAATGAAAAATTGAGCAGTTCTACTCGAATGACCAACAAAAAAGACTTGCATTCTCAAGGTGATAAACTCATCTTCATTTTTTCTTTTTACTTTAATTGTTAATCGTTATTGTTATATTGCTAAAGAAGATAATATTTCAATCTATTCCTTATGAATGCATGGATTTTTCTTTGATCAATAACTTGATTTTTAAATTTTCTAGGTTCCTTGGAATAACTTGCTGTCTTGTTTAGGAGGGAATTCAATTTGTTGATTCCATGGCCTTATGTGGTTCACCAAAGAAAATATCATTAATTTAACAAGCCCTACTTTTTTATACTAAGAATCTTAATTCAATCAAAAAAGCTTAGCAGCCATTAGTGATAAAAACTCATTGTTCTCATTTAAGGGTCAACTTGCTCTCAGATGATGAAAGTCTTAGTGCCCACTTTATGACAAAAATGCTGAACATTAAAACTATATCTAATTTTCGGATCCCAATTGTATTTGAGATAGCCAGCCTGCCAACCTTTCAATGAATCAAATCGCTAGTTATTTATCACAATCTGGATCCTGGTTTCGATACTTTGCTTGTGTTTCTCTTATTTTGAAGATGTCCGTGCCTTGATATTTCCACCTCATCTTGGCAGGTTCACTGGATGGAACAGTTTTGTTCTGTATTGGGATTTCTATTGGCATAATATCTTCTTTCATAACAAATAAAAGCGAAGTGGACAAGTTGAGGGAGTTGTTGAGGCAAACTGAAAACTTAGTTCAAGATTTACAAGAGGAACTTGAGATGAAAGATTTACTGACAGTGAAGGAGCTGGCTAATGAGAATAACGAATCACAGGACACACATGATAATTCCATTTCTAGAAGGACCATGAATGAATTTCTCACTGAACAATGTGATAGCTTTACCAGAGACGATGGCGAAGATTCACATTTTCAGAAAGCAGGGGAGACTTCAGAATCTATAAGTAAAATTGAGGCCGAGCTTGAAGCTGAACTAGAGAGGCTGGGCTTGAATATGAATGCATCAACTCTGGAGAGAAGATTGTCCGAGGTTGTTGATGTAAGCATCTAAGCTTAATTTCATCTATAATTTTATTCAGCTACAGCTTGATTATTCAATTTAATAGTGACAGTTCATGCTGGCATGTCTATTTCTGTACTTTCCTGGTTCTTTTCCTACTATTTTAAAATACGGGCATAAAAAGTTGTAGCATTCATGGAATGATACAAGATTTAACATGCCGTTATGCTCATCGCTGAAAGATTACTAAGTTGTTTGGTAAGTTTGTTCTTTCTTTTTAATATCGTTTGTAGGTAATATTAGTGAAACTTAAATATATTTTGCTGAATCTTCGTTATTGTTGAATCTTTAGCACCAAGCAGAGTGCAAGGTCTTATTCCTGTTTTCAGAAGCCTAAACTTATTTCCGTATTTAATTTCGTTTCATTGTTAGTAGCCCACAACAACCGTGTGTATATTTAACATTAGATTATAATCTTGGATTGTACTTGACCTGTCAATCCTTGGTAGCAAAACCATGAGTTGGTCCTCGTCTTTGTGATCCTTCATATAGAGGTCATTTTAAGGTAACTTGTGGTTGAGTTTGGACGGTTCTGTGATAGGATCTTGAATAGAAATCAGTAGGAAACAAGTTGGTAGTATTATTGATGTAACTAAAAGGCAAATTACAGGAATTTGAAGATAGTTGATAGCAAATTTGAGAGTGCTGTCTCCCTCCTACACTAGCCAAAACCAGCCTGGTAAAAAACATGACTTGCCCTATTTGGCTATTTATACCCTGCCATAACCGAATTCTCCCTCCCCAAGGACTAACTTTTTTAATCCACCAATCACAAAACAGCCCGCTTAGGGGGTATACTCAAAATTACAATCCTGCCACCTGTCCCTCTCCTCTCTTCCATCTCCTCTGATACACAAATCTGATTGGTGGCTTGTCATTCTCCTGTTTGTTCTTGTATTACTAGACTAATTGTTGAAGTTCATTTACTATAAGTTCAATCCCGTGTGTCATAACATCTTTTCTTCATGGGAGTTTCACTTTCCAAAAGTCATGAGCTTCCCCTTCTGTCGCACACACAAACAATAAGGAAAATGCATGCACTTTGAGTGCCAAATTGAAATTTAATATTATTCCTTGTCATTTAAGGCAATAATTGAGATTACATCAAAAAAAGGCGACATCAAACAATAGGATCAAATAACAGTTGCCTGCAAGATGGCCAAGACGTTGTTTTTGTGAATTCTAATGAGATGTTTTCTTCTGGTATTGATACAGCAGAAAGTTTTAACAGAGTTCAAAATTTGTGCAGCTTGACCCAGACTTTGTGGCGGATTTTGCTCAGGGCGAGTTGAGAGTTGACACGCTCGTTGGAGAGGCTGTTACCAAATCCAAGTCAAATGAAGATGGGGCTAGCACCTCCACAACACATCACTCGGGGAACTACTCAGTTTCTCCAAGAGAGCTTAGCTTGCGCCTGCATGAGGTCATTCAATCAAGACTTGAAGAACGTGTAAATGAGCTTGAGACAGCACTTCAGAACAGCCAGAGAAAGATTGAGATTATGGAATCTGGGCAAAACAATCGGAAAGAGTTCTCAAATGGTCGTTTGAGATATTTGTCAACACAGGAAAGCCCAATGGGTAGAAAAGATTATAGTTTCATGTCTCACCCTCCTCTGGTCATGAATTTATCAGGAGAAGCTCTTAATGCTTACAATGAGGCTCATGAAGAACTGATGAAAATGAGTGACTCAGAGGAAGAGGATTCACCTCGCCGTATCTACGAAGACATTCATTACTCTCATTCTTTTTCTCAACAATCTGCTATCCCTGAAGAGAAAGCGCTTGGCGAATACGTTTCTAACGGTTCAAGAATACGCGAAGAGCATGTCTCTTTGGTTCTTGGATCAAATGACACCTCCAACAGTCAAGACGAAATCCGCGGTTGTGAGGATGAGATGGAAAAGGAGTTGATAAAGCAGATTGTGGAGAGAACCAAGAAAGGCTCCCCGGTAGTTTTGAACGCGCAAAGGCTACTTTTTTCGATCGATGAAACCTAGCATCCGGTTGAAACCAAGTTTTGAATTGTTCAATGTATATACATAGAAGCGGATACTTGGTTTATTACAAGCTAATCTCTTTGTTTTGGTGTAATCTATTATTTCTCTCGATCGTTTTCTTTGTTCACCACAAAAATTGGCCTTCATATTTTTATCGATTCTTCACGTTTCCCCACAATCCTTTTTTTTTTTTTATAATTTCTCCTTTAAATTTTTTCTGCTGGAGAGGACCCATTAGCTTGTTCATACATTTGTACGTTTAAACTCACTTGTAGCCATAAAGAAAAAGAAAAAAGTATGATTATAACATCTTATAAAAAAAGGTTTTTATTTATATATATATATTTTTTTTTTTTTTTGGTACAAAACAAAGCGCGCCTACAGGACACAGCGAGAGGGAAAAACCCTTGAAATACAATTATTTGAGAATTTCAGGTTTTATAATCGAGACCAAGGTAAAAACTGCATCCAAAATAAAAGGTCCAAGTGTCAAAACCACAGGTCAAAATATAATAATTCGATAACAGGGGACTTAAGAAAGGCCCTTAAAAGCTAAAAAGAAAAGAACGGGGGAACAAAAAAGAAAAGAAAAGAAAACAATCTACTCAACATTTAGAAGAAGCGATATGCATTACTCCCATACTTTCTTTTTTTTCAAGCTCTTTTGGCAAAGTCAGTATCATCATCATTATCCCTGAAAGTTTCTTCCAATGGACCATCCTTGTCATTATCGCCAAATGTATTACCGACATCATTGTTACCACTACTGCCAGTGAATTGATCGTCACCGCCAAACCCTGATCCGGAGCTTCCAACATTTCCTCCACTGAAACTACCACTGTCACCAACACCTCCAACAAAGTTGTCGCTGCCACCAAGGCCACTGGGGAAGTTATCGCTGCCACCGGCGCCGCCAGCAACATTGTATCCTTCAGCATCACTAGTTGCTGCATAGTTACTGCCCCCAGAGCCCCCTGAATTTCCACCATATCTGCCGCCACCATAGTTTGCATTGTAGTTTCCATCATCACCACCTCCATAGTTACCACCTCCAGAGTAATTACCTCCACCATAGCCACCACCACCATAGCTGCCACTACCATAGCCACCACCACCATAGCCACCACCACTGTAGCCACCACCATAGCCGCCACCACTGTACCCACCACCACCGTAGCCGCCGCCACCTCCAAAGCTACCACGCCTATCAGTGGCATAATTCACCCTCACACGGCGACCATGGAGTTCCTGGGAAAAAAAGGTTTTGCCCAAAAAATTAAGTCTTCAAAACTCTTATGCAAGGAAACATTATGTCTTTAAAACTAACAAACAGCCAGACATGTGACCTGGAACAAAAGGAATTTTATGGAAAAACTGTGTTTCTATATTCAATCGTGTTTCCCATGCTAAGACTATCAACCCAACAATACCAGCATCATTATCGAAATTTTAAGACTATCAACCCAACAATACCAGCATCATTATCGAAATTTTAAGACTATCAACCCAACAATACCAGCATCATTATCGAAATTTTAAGACTATCAACCAAACAATACCAGCACCATTATCGAAATTTACAGCTCTTCATTCGTTGTAGGTAAGATAAAAACAATGTGCCATGATGTGCCACCGGAACACATAGATGAGTTGTGCGTATGATGTGATGACAGCACTCAGGAACGAGATAAAACATTGGTGGTGACCACGTATTCACACTAGTCAAAAAGAAAAGAACAGAAGTGATAGCATTCATAGGTACTCTAAAGTCACACTGAAAAGAACAGAAGCGATAACACTCGTGGAAAATATTGGAAATGACTTGCCAAAAAAAAAAGAGGCTAGACCTGGGATGCGTAATTTCTTATACTTTATCTTATTTCAACTTTCAAGCATTTTAAAGTAAAGACCGCAGAGTTCGACAATAGCTGTAGCAATCATTTTACATATTCAGAAAATCTACAAGAAATTCACCAGCAATATCAACTCATGCTACACCAAGATATAGAGGAGAGAAAATTTAAGCACCTGTCCATCCAAAGCCTGGATGGCACTGCTTGCCTCTTCACTCGAAGTGTAGGTGACAAACCCAAATCCCCTGGATCTACCAGTTTCACGATCCACAATTATTCTTGCTGTACAATTAATAAGACCAATCAGCTCGTGCTCAAAAAAGTAAGTAAACAAATAACAAATATCATTTGAATTTCACTTGAAAATAAAACAACCTTGGCAGATGAGAAAATGGGAAAACAGAGATACCAGAATTCTACCCTAACTTCTCAGACCATGCAACCCAGTAGTAGGGCATCATATTTGAATGTTAGATGGGCGTATTGGTGGGCCACCAACGCGATCCATATAACAGGTAGTCAACAACAAAAAGCTTGTGCAACATGACCATATTCTTCATTTTAAACTAAAAACTAAATTTAACACAATAGTTAATAACCTACCATCAACAACTTCACCGTATTTTGAAAAAGCCTCCCTCAAACTCTGCTCATCTGACTGGTATGCAAGACCTGCAACAAAAAGTTGTAAGAAATATTTAAACACAAAAACAAAATGAAACTCGGTAATACCTGGAAATCAAAACGAAAAATGCAAATTTCACCTCCAATAAAAAGTTTCGAACTTGGCATGGAAGACATGCATCGTATTGCTTGGAAGATAGGGAGTTTGAAGGTAGACGCTTCAGAATTGATCTGCTTGGCTGCAGATTGCCTAAGGATATTCCCAACTTTACTTAAGAAAGCCATTGCAATCACCTAAAAAGGAAAACCCATAAAATTAAAAGCATCGATACAGAGTCGATAATAATCACATAATCTCAACCAAAATATCTCAAGAATAAACAACAACAGAAAAACACCACCACAGCAACACAATATCAAAATCAGCTCAATATTACAAGCATGCCATTTGCAAACAATAATACCCATTTCTAGATATCTTTATTTTTGAATGAAAATTTACCAACCCAAGGAAAAAAAAACCCAGAAAAAGAGACACAAAAAACAAGTAAAAACAACTTCATGAGAATTGTATATATCCAATTTGAAGTAAACAGTTTTATAGGTTCCACTAAATTTTCATATTTTATTTGATCCAAAAAGCGAATCTCTAATCCACTTACCACGAATTAACCAAAAAGAAAAAGAAAAAGAAAAGAATCAACAAGCAAATGAAACGCCAAACCAACGCAGCTTTCCAAAGAACATGAACTGAATAAATAAATAAATAAAACTCCATAAATCATAAAGCGACTTTCAGTCATCCCGTAGGAATGCTAATACCCTAGAATCAAATCATTCAAAACTCTCATTTTCTTTTTCCTTCACTTTCTCATCAACCAAACTGATCTTGAAAAAATAATAACAATAATAATCTTACACAAGAACAAAAGTAATGGATCATTATATAAACCCAAAATGAAACCCTAGAAATTACAAATCTCTACAAATTTTTGTGAAAAATAAAGCAAAAAACAAAAAGAAATTGAAATGAAATGGTCTGTGAGATTCTGACTCCAAGCGTACCTTGTCGGAATCACTCGATCTTTCACCACTAAAACCCTAAAACCTTCGATTTGGATTTTGGGTAGGGTTTATGTAGGCGAGAGAAGGAGAGAGAGAGAGAGGGAACGGGCTTTATATATGGAACGGAATTGAAAATCTCAGCCGTCGATTGCTAGTGTAGTTGGGACAGCCGTTGGATGAGAAGAGCGATGAGGAGGTCAGAGATATTTGTTTCATATATGGCCCTTTAAATATCTTTTCCCCAATTTGATCGAAAATTGTTATGATTTTCTTTTTTTTTTTTCATAGGAATAAAAATTTTTTTCCATTTTTTTTTTATGGAAAACTTTCTTGTAATACACATGAACCTATAATAAAGTAAAAGATTGTTTTAAGTTGTGTTCGATAGTGTTTTGGAAGTTTTTGTTTTTTTTTTTTTATATGTAAGTGTTTTAGAAGTTATTTTTAGGTACAAAATGATTTTGAAAATGATTTTAATTTGATCATGGTACAAAACCAAATGTCTATAAGTTAAAGCTCTTCATAATGATTATAATAAAAACATTTTTTTTATAATACTAAAAGTAGGTGTTTATCTACGAGTAAGAGTTAGCTGAATTGATAAGATACCTTCGCCTATACATCTGAGGTTATAGATTTGAGTCATCCCATATTCTATGAATTGTAGTGGTTTTCCCCTTCCTTTTTATAAAAAATATATAAATATATATATAAGAGATGTTTACCAAATTGTGATTAAATTGGATTTGATAGAATTGAGAACCAACGAATTGACAGATTGTGATGTTATGAATTTTGTTGGGGAATGAGAATTTCTCAATGCATGAAATCCACAAATCCAAGCCATACACACACAAACATATTATATATATAAACATATGAATTTTATATAATAATATTGATGATTGATTAATTTTTTATTTTGAGTTTATAATTAATATCTATTTGTTGTAATAAATTATAATGTTACAATTTTATTTATAATTTAAGACTTGTTCTTGATTGTGTTGTGATAAATTGTATTCTATTAAATTATTTTATAATTTAATGTGTATATATATATATTAGTTTTCAAACACTATGAAATTGAATACATGAATCCAATCTATGAAATCTTTTGAACAAGATTGAAGATCAAACCTATTGAGATTTTCCCGGTTCAAATTATGGAATGTGGTCTAATACTGTAATCCAATCCATCCATGACACCTATCTTCTCGAATTGTCTTTTTTCTTCTTATTCCACCATTAGCTTTCTTTCATCGAATCACGATGGAGCCCTAATGTGAGAGTCCTAGGCTTTTTTTATTTAGCCCCCGTTTGCAACCTCCGTTTGCAACCAAGGTTTTGGCATCTTTAAAATCAACTTTTTTTTCAATGCTCTATCACTTTGCATTATTTATATATATAAAACGCTACAATAAACTCCAAATTTTAAAAGTCCATAACTTTGTGTATACAAGTCCAAATGAGATGACTTTTTTTTAAATTACATAGAATTTCGAGAGAAACAAAACAATATCTATATTGATATGTTTTTTTCTAAAAAAAATTTTAAAATTTTATATTTTTTCACTTCAAACAGTTTTTTCCCCCAAACACATTTTTTTAAAACAACTTTTTTCTAATAAAAAAAAAAAAAATCTCCAAAACCTCCCCTAAACTCCCCCTTAAAACATAGTGGAATGATGCAATGCTACACAACAAGGAACAATATTAGGAACGGCACCATCCCACCTACTGTTAGAAACAGAGCCACCTTGAGCCCAATGTGGGTAGTCACTCCTGCTGGACCAAGGGGTGCTTTGCATTTTCACTCCCAAACAATCAAAGTTATTTGCACTTGTTTCCTTAATTTGCCCCCTAAAATTTTCAGTTGCAATATATAATTTTAATTTTTTTAATAAATGTCTCAATTATCCCCCAAAATTTGACATTTAGCAAACACATTTCAAACTTAAAAAAAGGGTGGATATATCAAGTAACAACTATGTAATCGTATAAAAATATATATATATTACATTTATATATAAGTCATAAACTCTTAAAAGTTGCACTGTTTGAGTTTAAATTTTTTGTTTAATTTACACCCCTTAAAATAATTTCTAACTCCGTCTTTATCTACTGCAATTTGATATCTTCACATCTTCTCCTTTCTTTTTCTTCTTGACCGTTGTTCCCTTTCTCCACCATCCTAGTCGTTGTCAGCCTCCCTCCACCTTAAATCCTTAGCAAAGCATATAGATCAGCTCTAGTTAATCCTTACCGATGCACTGATTGATGCAAAACATATTGTTTTTAGATGGTAATTAAACCACTTCTCCTTACATAGACTCGATGTTTGGTTCCTCCTCTTGAAAATTGTCAAACCAAACCAACGAAAAATGTCGGTTACCAATTGTTGTTTAACCAATTAGCCATAATAGCCCATTTAGATATTAATTTATAAGACACTGAAATGTCTTACACATAATTGGTAAAATTCAAAACCACTTTTTAAATAGATTATGCACAGAATTACATGCATAGTTTAACGATGATTACTCATATGACTCATCATGAAAAATAAAGTTTAAATTTTCCCACCTCACATCATGTTTTAACTTATTTTTCAAAAAAAAAATATTAATATTCTCTCTCACGAATGTTTAAAATTATTATTTAAATAATAAGTTATAGCTTATAATCAAAAAAATAATGATAATATAAATCTATCCATAAATCTTCTTATCATAAATTCTTCATATTTTTATAGAGTAAATTGCTCCTATAGTCCCTAAACCTTTAACAATTTGGTTGGTCTCTAAACTTATATTCCGTTTGATAAACGCATTACATTTGTATTGTATTTAAATGTAATTTATATTTAAAGGAAAAGTATTTACATTATATTTACATGTAATGTATTTTTAAGTAAAAAGTATTTAAATTGTATTTTGATAATGAATATGTGATGTGATGGGTAAAAGGAAAGAGAGAAAAAGAATATGTGATGTGATTAATAAAAATAATGAAAAAATAATAATAATAAATAGTGATTATATTAAATTTAAAAAGTAATATAATTAATATTTAAATGAAATATTTTTTATATTTAAATAAAAATTACATCGTATTTAAATATAATATAAATACAATAACTAACGGGGTTTAAAAAGTTGCAAAATTGGTAAAACCCTAACAGCATTCCAAAAAACTCACGTGAGTTGCACGTTAGAGTAATTAATAACAGAGTTATTTTAGTAAAACAACATGCTAAAATAATTATAAAAAAAATTCTCATTTTAAGTAAATTAAAAAACATATTCAATTCTAATAAAAATTAACAAATTTTAACCCACGAAAAGAAAAATTTTACCAAAGCAAAAAAAAAAAAAAAAAAACCAGATATGGGATGGGAGTTGACGGGAGGCTTGGGCGGCGGCGTGGTGGTTTTTGATAGATGGGCGGCGGCGCTGCGGTTTCGCAACAGAGGAGCTCGGGAGGTAACGCGGAGGGGCGAAGGGTTCGTGACCGAGGGACCTGCGTGCGGCGGGGTGGCTGCGACGGCTCTGGTGGTTGTGTGAGAGAGAGATTTTCAATCTTCCCTGTGTGTGTCGAGAAAGGGCAGTATGTTTTGGAAAATTAATATCCCCCAAGTTGTGTGTGAAATTTGGGTCTGAAATATGCGTGTGTATCTGAAATTTGTAATTACTTTTTGCAGGCTGTGGCCAAATCCATCAGGTCGCGTTTGGATAAGGTACCTGGCTTCACCAGAACCCAAACTGGGGTTGCAACTTTCGGCAGCACAGTACATTTTACAATTTGAAGGTACAAATTATATTTTACCTTATTGATATACCAATATTTAATGCTTTAGCCAACATAACTACTAAAATCAGTAATCATTTGGGTTCGTGATGAAGTGACTCGCGAGTCAGGTTCCTGGCAGAGGAGGAGCTCGGGCAACGGCGCGGCGGGTTTGCAACAGAGGGACAGGGGCGACGGCCCGAGGGGTTCGCAACGAAGAGACTCGGCGACAGTGCGGTCCTCGCGGCATAGGAGCTTGGGCGGCGGGTGCGTGCTCGGGCTCACGTAATTGGGCTACTGGAGGTTATTGCAGGGAAAGAAAAGTTGTTTTGTTTAATTTTTTTCATTTTCATTCATAATTTTTTTAAAATATTAAAGGAGGAATGTGTGGTATTTTATTTGAAATGATAGGTTTTTTTTTTTTTTTTTAAAGATGTTTTCTTTCACTTATTCTTTATTTTTAGTTTTTAAGGTTAGTTTTGTCAATTCATATAAAAATTATGTTTTATTACCATTTTTCGTTTCATTTTTAACTGCAGTTGAAGTTGCCACGATTAATGATTAAAAACAAAAGAAAAAAGGGTTTTGAGCATTGAGACCAAAAGACCGCCCAGAAAAAACAAACCTAACCGTTCCGACCAAAACTCAAAGACACCCGTCAACCGAAACACCACCAAGAACCAAAATTGATTCAATTCTCGAACACCCAATGGCCCAAAACCCAAGACCCAGAAGCGTTCTTGAGTCTCTAGGCGAAGAGATCATCAGAATCCTAACCCCAGTCTCAATCTGCATGTTCATGGTGGTCATGTTGGTCTCCATTCTCACCTCGGATACCTCGGCAACCGCGAGCTCAATAGCCACCATAGCCTACTCGGAGACAACCTCGGACACAACCTGGGACAAATTCGTAGGTGCCCTTTTGAACTCGCTTGCTTTTGTTGCAGTTGTTACTGTGGTCACATTCGTTTTAGTGCTCCTTTTCTATCTCAGATGCACAAAGTTCTTGAAACTCTACATGGGTTTTTCAGCTTTTGTTGTTTTGGGGTTCTTGGGAGGTGAAATAGCCCTGTTTCTAATTCAGGATCTTAGCATCCCCATTGATTGCGTTACATTTCTGGTGGCTTTGTTTAATTTCGCTGTGGTTGGTGTTTTGGCTGTGTTCATGTCAAAAATGGCGATTTTCGTTACACAAGGTTATTTAGTTGTTATTGGAATGTTGGTCGCCTATTGGTTTACCCTTTTGCCTGAATGGACTACTTGGGTGCTGTTGGTTGCCATGGCATTGTATGATCTCGCCGCGGTTTTATTGCCGGTCGGGCCGTTGAGGATCTTGGTTGAGCTTGCAATCTCCCGGGATGAAGATATCCCCGCTTTGGTTTACGAGGCTAGGCCAGTGAGTTGTAATGATTCCGGTACAAGTGGTGGTGTGGCTCAAAGAAGGGTGTGGAGAGAAAGGAGGAATCCGAATCCAAGTAGTGAAGCTAACCCTAATTCGAATGACAACTCTGTTTTGTTCGAAAATGAGAATCGCGGGTCAAGTTCCAATATGAATGCTGATGATATTTCAGAATTGAATTCGAGTGTCGGTGGAGATGGTGTTGCGAGCTTGGTGAGAGCCGAGGAGGGGCTTGTTGCTCCATTGCTTGATCAGAGCATGAATGTCGTGCAGGCTGAAGGGGAAAGTGTGACGTCAAGTGAGAATTTGTTGCTGGAGGGAATGGGTTTGGGGTCATCAGGTGCGATCAAGCTTGGCCTAGGAGACTTCATCTTCTATAGTGTGTTGGTTGGGAGAGCAGCAATGTATGACTACATGACTGTTTATGCGTGCTATCTCGCCATCATAGCTGGTCTTGGCATCACTTTGATGTTGTTGGCTTTGTACCAGAAAGCTTTGCCAGCTCTTCCGGTGTCTATAATGCTTGGTGTATTGTTTTATTTCTTGACCCGGTTTCTGCTCGAAGTTTTCGTTGTACAATGTTCTTTGAACCTGTTGATGTTCTAGGAATATGAATTGTGTTATTGATGTATTCTCAGCCATAACATTATTGGAATATAATATGAAACTCACGATTTTTTCTTGCAACTCACTTTATTTTCTACCAGTTTATTCTATATTGTATATCACTTTCATTTAGCCCAAGTGGTTAATAGCACCGTAGTAGTTGTATAAGTGAGCAACTTTTGTCCGAAGACACTTGAGCGAGTGCATCGTCCATGTTTGATTCTCTGCTTCAAGTTTCAGATAACAGATTCTTGATTCCTCAAGTTAGTTTAGGAAACAAAAATGGCAGAGGAGACGAGTGGCAAGTGGAGGAAATGGGACTGGTTAGAAGAGGCAGCATTAAAGTACAGGGCTTTGCTCGTAAGCGTTTGAAGAAGTGAAAATGGAGACACTGAGGCTATCCATGGTGAAGGGAGTTCCGCAGACGGAAACTTGGGACAAGGAATAAAGGGATTCAGCTTCTCATTGTTCTTCCATAACCATTCACCTACCTGCCAGAGGTAAGAAAGCCTACATATAAAGTACTAATTCATATTGGCATGTCATTTCTACATAGGTTGGGATTACTACTGGTATTCTACCATAATGTGAACTGTATTTGGCTAAAGATAGACTTTGGCGATTCATTTATGGATGCTAAATAAAATCTTTGCCCTTATATTTGAACTTTGATTCCATGTTTTCCAAGTCTTCCACTGTGAGATCATTAAGATTGTCCTGGCTCCAACCTCAAGGGG
Organism: Antiaris toxicaria; assembly: GCA_035233585.1. Taxonomy (NCBI): domain Eukaryota; kingdom Viridiplantae; phylum Streptophyta; class Magnoliopsida; order Rosales; family Moraceae; genus Antiaris; species Antiaris toxicaria. The sequence goes on from CP141155.1 coordinate 11,268,046, forward strand.
TTGGTTCAATGATGAATCACTTTCACTTAGTATCTTAGACTAATGCCCCTTTTGTTAACCGCATTGCATTCGCATTGCGTTTTAATGTAATGTAATTCTCATTCAAACATAAAAGTATTGCATTCGAATACTAATTACATTACATTTTAAATCCAATATAGTTATTGTTTGTTATTTTACTTTTTTTATTATTTTTACTAATCACAACACATACTCTCTTTTTCTCTCCCTTTTTTCTCTTTATATTTACCAATCATATTACATATTCATTATTTAAATACAATTGAAATGCTTTTCATCTAAACACACATTACATTCAAATATAATGCAAATACTTTTAATCCAAATGCAAATTGCATTCAATACATTGCCTTCAAATGTAATGCAAACGCAATGCGTTTAACAAACATCCTATTAATATTTCAAGAAGCATCAAGTCTATGGTTCAATTTCCATTGAGTGCTACCAATTCCTTGCAGCCAAGCCCCTGGGCTAACGGCTCGAGATCCCAATCCATGTGAAGGGAGCGTTTTGCATGGATCCTATGGATTAGTTATGACAAAGTTTTGGACACCACGGTTATCCAAAAAAGGGAAAAAAAAATTTGTCTTGGCTTCCTATTTTCCAAATTTTTCACATTAAGAACGTTGAGATTGTCTTTGCTCTTGCCTTTCTTTCTAGTTATGAAATGGTTTTGGGCTTTTGGAAAAAGTATGGTCTCTAGCTGGTTGATTTGGTACTAAGAATAAAATCTTCAGTCTTTAGTATCCATACTATAAGCTTTTAGGATAGATCGGTGAACTAACATGATATCAAAGAGGTTCGGAATTCAAACTACTTTAATGTACTCTTGACCTCTTTTAAATATCATATGTCATCATGTGTTTCACGCTTATTATTTTTGTGGCTTTCTAACTAGTATTTATTCGGATGTTTGTCAATTGTAGAGCATGCACATGAGGGGGAATTTGAGAAAATAAACCTATTATTGGTCACCCCTCATAACTTAAGTTTTTAGGATGGATTAGTAAATTAATAATGCTAAATTTAGCATATACAATTCATAAGTGCCACGTTTGGCACCAAGTTTAGCAAATACAAATTTTTTGCATGCTGTTAGTAATTGTAAGTGTGCTGACTTTTTAATTTGCACTACTGCAATATGTTCAAATTTATGACATAAGGTACATATAACTTTAAAGATAGTATTATGTATTGGAATAGATTGAAAATAATATCAGATATGTTATTTTCACAATTTTTATGTCAAATATTGCATTGACATTAACATTTGCATGGGAGATGATGGAAAATTCTTACGAGAAACTCCTGATTTTGAATCTGCTGAATAATTTATTGGAGGAGAAAGCATGCTACCTTAACTTTATAATAATATGAGGACCATTAGTGGTTGATGACTATGACAAGCACAGCTTAACATAAATCAAAGAAAGCTTTGAGAATCATGTCGAAGGACAGTGTTCTTGTCAAACAATCAAGTTTCTAACTGCTCATGGGGATTTTTTTCTCTATGGTAGAGCCCTTAAGTCAAGGTATATAATGGCAGGTGGGGGGCAAAGAAAGTATAGTTTGGGTTATTGTTTTTGACTTTTGGGATATATATATATATATATATACACATATCTTTTGAGATAAATAAAAAAGACGTTAATGTTTAGCATAGTGAAGACCCGTTGACTTGTGTTGATAATTACAATTGATGAGAAAAAGCAGCCTTTAATTAGTCCAAGCTATTCCGGCTCTTGGATATTCCTTAACGTCTGTCAAAACACGATCTCTGTATAAATCAAACTCACAATTTAAGCAAAAAAATTCAAAATTTTATGGGAGAAAACACTGTATAAAAAAATTCATGGGTTCGTGAATGGGGATAGTCTTATGCTGCAGAAATAATTAATTACTAAGTAGTGATTGTTTTGATCTTATGTTCTTTGATAGTCTGAATTCTAATCTAAATACGTAATGAATACAAGGATTTAAAATTTACAAAGCCATGGGGCCTGTGCTTGCTGTTCTTGTTCTAAATGGATTGCTTTTCTTGCATTATTATTAGCCCCCCAAAGTTTAAGATCAAAAGAAATACCCCAAAATTTAAGAAGTTCTTTGTTAAGTCATTTTTTATGTTATCTGTTAAAATTTAATATTAATGGGTTAGAATGAATGATTTGACAAAGTTAAGGGATCAACAATTCATGTTCAGAAAAACTATTTTGTCATTGAATCCAACAGAAAATGTTAGAAGAGGATCAATGACAAATTTCACCCAAAACTAAAATGAGATTTGTATGTTAGACAAGCCAAATGACTGGTTCTGTATTGGACAAACAAATAAAAGGACAGTGAGAAATTATTTACATTTTGTGGGGATGGCTAATGCCAAAATCTTGGAAGACTTTAGACACCAATATTGGGATCAAAAGCACAATCTAGAGTAATGATATACATCATGAAATCTTGATTATGAATATCATGAATTTATAATCGTTTTACAAAATCAAAATGACTATTTTGTCCTCTCTTTTTTTTTTTAATTTTTACCCCTAATAAATTACATTTTAGTTTCATGATACTTTAGAAAAATCTTTATTCTATAATATGCATCATTTTCCTTTATAGAAATATGCTTCTTCGTGCACAAGTCAAGTTACACTGTATATGCTAATTACCACAATAGAAAATAGGAGCATCTCTATCTCTCTCTCTCTCTCTCTGTTATTTCTTTTTCTTTTTTTTCTTTTTATTAAGGTGGCCAAAGAGTAGACAACTTGGAACACGTAACACGATTTGAATGAAGCACCAAAATCTTGTGCTAAGGATACTATAATCATAATCGTTGACTCAATATTAGAGCCACAAGAATTCAATACAATGAATGGGGATTATAGGAGCCACGAGAGTCAAATGAACCTTGATCATGCCTAAACCCCATTGATTTTGTGTGACAAATGTCAAAAAGATGTTTCTTTTTCCCAAAGAAAGATCTACTTGAAGATGATATGTATGGGTATTTTGCATGCTTTCTGGTCTTTAAGAACATGAACGAGGTAAAAGCGTTACGAACTTGGGTTTTGGAAAAACTCACCTTCTGTCTCTTGTGCGCGGTACAAGGACCGTGTTTTGGAAGAAGTTAAGAGTACATCCCATTTTTTAATGATGTACAGAATAGTAGTGACAGAGTCAAAAAAAAATTTTATTATTTTTAAATGAAAGACTTAAAACATTTAATAAAATCTACAGTGTTTTATTTAATGAAGACATAAACATATATTTAGTTATTGCGTGGGAACACATCTATATATACACATATATATATTTTTGGTCAAATGAAATCATAGGAAAGGGGGCTATAATTGTAATATTTTATTATATTATGAGGCCACAATTAGAATTTTTGAGAAATTGTAAGAGAAATTCAAAGTTTCAAAAGTTCTCCAGTCAAGACTAAAGCTTTGCATATCAATTTTTGTCGTTAAATGATGAAAAAAAAAATGCTTTAGGTAAACTCTTTCATGCGGCAATTGACATTTTTTCAGCTCCTTAATTTTTTTTTTTATTATTTAGGGGGAGTTTTGGGGAGATGTTTAGAGACATTATTTTTGGATTGAAAAAAATTGTTTTGAAAAATGTGTTTGGAAAAAAAAAACTGTTTGAGGGTGAAAATATAAAAAAATTTAAATATTTTTTTAGGAAAAAAAATACCAATATGGATATTTTTTCGTTCTTCTCGAAATTCTATGCAATTTAAAAAAAATTATCTCATTTGGACTTGTATACATAAAGTTATAGACTTTTAAAATTTAAAGTTTACTGTAACATTTTGTAGATGTAAATAATGAAAAGTGGTGAAGTTTTAGAAAAAAGTAATTTTGGATGTCTCCAAAACTAACCCCAAACTGGGCCTTAGTGCATGAGATTTGGACCGTCGTAGTGTTCATTGTAGGGGTGAACATCGGGTAGATTGGGTGAGTTTTTGAAAATTTTCAACCCACTCAATCAAGCTTGGGTGGGTTGATTTCAAATTCAACCCACCCAATTAATCCAAAATTTAAAATCAACCCACCCAATTAAATTTTAGGTAGATTGGGTGGGTTAATCGGGTTGAACATAATTAAAAAATAAAAAAATAAATATGACTACTCATCAACCTAAAATAATAAATATATTTGAAAAAAGATAACTTTTAGCATAATATTAGTGTTATAAAACTCCAAAATTATCTCATAAGTTATAAACTGATATAAAAATAGAATATAAAAAAAATTTAAATATAAAAGTTGTAAACTAACAAACAAATAATAATAAAATTTCATGCAATATAAAACATAATTAGTTGTCAAGTAATTAATGTAAAATATAAGATAAATACTATATATTATGAGGTATAAAATATATTTATTTTTACATATTAATAGATTGGTTGGGTTCGGATTAAGTTAGGTTTAAAAAAACTCAACTCAAACCTACTTAAGTAATAATCGGATTTGGTGGGTTAGGTTGATCTCTTGATCGGATTAATCGGGTTTGGGTTATAATGGGTTGGGTTGGGTTTTTCAGGTTGTTGAGTTTTTTGTTCACCCCTAGTTCACTGCAAGTTTTAACGGTGGAAAATGTTGGCAAAGATGCTCTGGACAAATATATTTTGGAAACGACTTCATGAATTTTCCATTTGGGCTGCACTTTAGACAAAAACAAAAAAACAAAAAACAAAAATTGCATGTCTAGAAGTCGAGCTAAAGCGTGAATTTTGTGCTCGTGGTAAAGAGCAATTTGGTTAAAATTTACAAATTTTGTCATCAAAAAACTTGGTCAAAAATGTTTTATATAGAAGTTGCTGGAAAATGACTACTCTATGTATTTGCCATACCAAAACAATTTTCCCAAGTTAATTTTGTAGATCTACACCACATTTTAGTATTTTGGAACCAAAAAAAAAAAAAGTCACATTTTATACTCGTAACTTAAATAGAATTGCGTCGTTGTTTTTTATTTTTTGTTTTGTTTTGTTTGTTTTCTATTTTTTTTTTTCCTTTAAGAGAAATTTAGAAGGTCGTAAATGGGTTGCTCTAGACTTATAAACAAAGTCAAGTCCCTATCTTCTGGAAGCCAATTTCATTGATTGATCAAATGTCCAAGCCGTACACTTCAATTTCGTGTTAGATGAGAAAATTATTAAAAATCTCTTAAAGATTTACTTTAAAAAATGTGAGAGAGAAGAAAAAGGAAAAAAAATAAATAAATGATGACTTTAAAAAAAACTATGTTCATTGCACTAGGCCTGTCACAAAATAATAATAATAATAATAATAATAATAATAATAAACATTGTAGCTGCCTGATAAACATGAAACTTCGGATTCCCACCTATTGTCATTTTTTTTTTCAATGCCAGCGCTTTCAAATGACAAAAAACAAAGCACCACTTTTAGCTTTTAATGCTTGAATCGACTACTTTTTCCTTTTCATTTTTGGATTCATGAATTAAATATCGGGAAAAATTCGAGGAAAAAAAAAAAAAGGACACGGCTGCTTTGTTATCTGTAAGTTTGTGGGCTATATTAAGTCAACCCAAGGCAGGATCACAATTCACAACAAAAAAATTGACCAAAGGAAAATAGGACTTTTTCTGGATGATCTGCAGACATGGAAGCATTGTTGAAAGAGAAGTTACAGGCTAAATTAGATGCCTTGCTTTTGATCCAGATGCAATTCAAAGTAAAAGAACTAATATGGTAATGATAAATATGAGCCTTAAGTACGACTGATCATTCTACTCCTTGCAAAGTAGAAGATGGTGGTTCTCAATATCAAAAACCGAGTATTACTATAAGATATTGATAGTGTTAAATATCATCTATTAATAAACAATGAATCCCATGATATAAGATTCATAGGTGAAAGAGGTAGATAACGTAATATATGAAACTCGTAACTAGAGTCTATTTTTTTATTAGTAATAATGTTTAATGCGGGTGATGGGTCCGTTTGGATGAAGTGTTTGTTTTTGGAAAATGAAAAATTTTTAGATATGAAAAATAAAAAGTTGTTTGGAATTTTTTTTAAAAGTGAAAAGTTGTTTGGATGGATGAAAACTTTTTATTTTTAGAGAGCTCTTTTTTCATTTTTCAAAAATGAAAAATATTGGATGTTCAGATACGAAAATTTAAGAATATTTATTTTTCTTGAAATGAAAAATTTTTCATTTTTCAAATTTAAACGTGTCAAACAGACAGAGTGTTTTTCTTCAAAACCACCTATGTCTTTGTGCGGTCTATCATATTTCTTGCGGAGCAAGCCTAACAAGAGAACTTATGGGAAAAGCATTTCACAACACAACAAATATACTACAGCATAATTTTTGATATGATTTTTTTGAACATTAGAGACGTGAGAGATTCAATCACCATTTACAATCTGTAATATTAAAATGTAAAGAGAAAAATGTTTCCTTAAAGAAATAAAGAACTCTACAGCCTGAAGAACATTATCGACGCCTCATCTTCTGCGCGAATTCTGAAGTGATCTCGGTGACCCTTCAAAGAGATCCAAGAGGAAGTTCTCCAGATCATCAGCAGTGTACTTAATGTGCCTCTCGTCATTGGAGTTTCTCCCGGTGAAATTCCGATACGCGTGGATCACCTTCTGCGATATCGAGATCTGTAGATCTTCACGGAGTTGTGGATCGGGGACTAGCCAGCCGGTTTGGCTTCTGTATACCTCTTCAAAGGCATTGCTGAATGCCCTGCACCGTTCTTTGAAAACGGCCCTCGGAAGAGCATATCCGTCGCGTGATCTAAGCAGCGAAAGAGCCGAACTCCAAGATATCCTCACGTAGCCCGTGGCCTGCTGCTGAACCCGGGCTATGTGCTCTCTGATCCAAGCGTCGCCGAAGAAGGGACCGAGCTTTGAGTCCTTCACTTTTTGGACAATGTAATTGACGTTGTTCATCAAGAACACAAGCTGCAAAGCGCCGTCCCTGTACAATCTGGATCGGTTGTTGAGGTTGGATTCGAGAGTTGATGTGATCGACCGAAGACGGTAAGCCACAGGGGAAGAAGTCGAAGATGAACCGTCCTCCATGTGATTGTGCATCTCGAAAACTGAATTGGGATCTTCTTCTTCATCTTGATCCTTGAGAAGGACATTGAGCGTGTCGACGTATTCCGCAAGGGTCTTGATGTAGTTCATGACATATTTTGTTAGAGGGGGAATGCCGCCACCTGCGAAAGGAGTGGTTGAGGTGTTGGAGGCGATGGCACGTCTGAACTCTGCTAGCGTTGCTCTTGAGCAATCCGCGAGCTTCTCCAACAGCTGGTGGAACTCGATTTGGACATAACATTCGGCCTCTTCGAACGGCAAAGTGTGTATGTCGGGCAGAAGGTCGGCTAGGACCTCGTACATGTCAAGCAACCGAAACAACTTTTGGGCCTGATGGTCTCCCATTGCCACGGCCTCACCAAAATTCAACAGATACACCATTGTAGCCTTTGAGGTTTCGACGAAGCAGTAGGGACTAAATGACCCGAATTCCCCAAGTATCTGGTCACAGAGACGCTTCTCGCTTGGCAAGTAGACCCGGATCATGATCTTCATCATCCAAGTCCATCTCTTCATCTCATAATTCAGGCTCTTCCAATCCATTTTGAGCACATCCTCAATGCTAAACGTTTCCATACCTAAAGTAGCCCAGTACTCGTCCAAGGCTTCTTTCCGCGCCTTAACGAAAGCCTGGCAGAATTCCTGACCGTAGTCCGAAGCAAACATCGTCTTCGCAATGGACTTGAGATGAGGAACCACATTCTGATGGATCAAATCCACGAGATGGTCGTCGGATTCGCCGCCGGTGCTGTTTCTTCGGGACGCTTCCTCTGGTGATTCTTCCTCCACCGAAACGAAGGACTCGTCGTACGCAACATCCGATCCACAAGACCGAAAAGACATGTACTCGGGCTCGAAGTACTGCTTGTGCTGATGAAGAATGTGGATGAGCTCTTCTTCGAGCCTCGCCATCGCCGTCTGAAGAAGACTTTCTGCCCTTCGGAGAAGTTCCATTGGCTTGCCAAACTCGTCTTCAGATGTCAAGCTTCCGAGGCGTTCGATCAGGGACCGGATTTCTTCAATGACTTTGAAGCGCCTGGAGGCTTCATCAAGGCAAGAGTCCCACACCATAAGCTGATCCGACGTCCAAGCCGAGACCTTTTCCTCAGCGACTTTGAGGCGCTGTTCGAGATCGGCGAGTTCCCCCCCGCCTTTGGCTTCGGCGATAACGGCCATGGAAGACAAGTGGGAGTCAAGATCAGTGAAGATCTTTTTCATGTTCTCCGGCAGGTAGTCACTCGCCACCAGTGCCTTGGTTAAGTGCAAAGCTGCAGCCATAATATGCTGTTTTCCTTCTTCGGTTTGGATGGCAGATTTTAAATCTTCCATTCGAGAAAAAATGAGAAAAAAATCAAAACTAACTAATCAAAGACTCAACCGAATTCCTGAACTAAAACCGAACGAAACCCGAACCGATCAGCTGATTTTCTATTCAGAAGAAGTTGAATTTAACTAAACCTTGTTTAAAACGAAACAAACTTGAAAGGGAAACTAACAAAAAGGGTTCTTTTGACAAGACTTTGTTTTTAAGTCCCAAATAGTATCAAAAGACTATACTTGAAAGAGGGGAAAGAAAAGGGAGGCAATTTAGGGTAGTGGTTCAAACAAAACCCAGAAATGAATGGAATTAAGACATGATAAAACATCAAGAAAAATACTAAAATTGAAGCTTCCTTAAAGAAAAAGAAAAGGAAAAAAAAAAAAACTTGAGATTTGTAATTAAAAAAAAAATCTACAAAAACTTCTCTGCTTCTTTCTCTTGAATTCCCTTTTGCCCTTTTCTTCTGGGGTCTATAACTGGATATAGATGGCTAAAAAAAATTCTCAAAATTTACACCTTAAACAAACAAATACAAACCCCAAAACCTCAAAAAACTTAAAAAGTACTCAGATGAATAATTTGCCAAAAGAAAGAAACGAAACAAAAATCATGGTCAAACACTTGGCAAGTACATATTATCATAACAAACACCAAATGAAAATTAAGGAGAGGAGAGAGAGAGAGAGAGATTATTTTAAGGGGGGAGAAAATCTAATCAGATATCCAAATGAAAAGTGAATCACGCGTTTTGTTTGATCGGATTAAAATTTTCCAAGAAAGGGATAGGGGAAAAAAAAAACTAAAAGGAGCAAAAATAAAGTAAATAAATAAATAAAATGGGAAATAAATAGGAGGGAGTGAAAATGAAAGAAGAAAAATCGAATAGTTGGAAAGTATATACGGGATGGTGGTCCTGAAGCTTCGTGGGAGTTGTAAAAGTCTTTGCAGCTTAAAATAATTTCTCTGTTACCAACCAAAAAATAATAATTTATCTGCCATAACAATTTGACTCATACTCTTTTAATTAAAAAAAAAAAAACAACAACATAAATATAAAAATAATAATATAATATAACATATTTTAATTTTATTAATTTATGAAAAATTCGAATCTACACCCCAATTTAAAAAAAAAAGTCAAAAAATAGAGTATTTTAATTGCATGCTAATTTAATATTGAAGGATACTTTAGTCCTATTTAATTATAGATATAAATGGTAAGTTCATATTTTTGAACTTCTTAAATAATATTTAAAAACATTTTTTAGATGGTAATCTAATTAATCATTTATACATATACACACACATATCATACACTTCAAACTTTAAGATTGGAATTTAGCAATCAGTCAATAGCACGCCAAAAAAAAACTCCGGTAGAACATTGACAAACTTAAAATATAATAATTTGTTATGTGTTACTACAAATTGTTATGTATATTGATACTGATAATAATATTATTAGTGACGTTGGTAAACTTAAAAATTAAAATATAACAAATTATCATGCATTACTACAAAGTAGAAATGCTAAACAAATATTAAAATAGTTTTGGTATGCCTCGTTATTAATAGGTTTAATAATAAAATTATTATTATTTTAAGAAAAATACATATGAATTTTAATCTAAACTTTTAAATACTAACTAATATAACGTATGAGTTGTTATTCTTTTATTAATAAACTTTTAAAATATTGTCATAATAATTAATTATATCTATCAATAAAATTAAAATTGATGTTTCCATTAATTAGTGTGAACTATCAATATATGAACTGATACTAAAAAAAATTAAAATTGATGTTTGTATTATTATTATTATTAAATAATTGTGTATTTATATACTATTAATTAGTACGAACTTTAACTAGGTGGAAATACAAACTGTATTTTAACAATTTTGGTTTTTTAATTTTTTTCCAATACGTGCCTTTGACCAATTTGGTGAAGCTGCCCCTGCCGTCCACACCTTTATTTGGTTATCTTTGACTTTATCTTGAACTACAATACTGCCATTGCAAAGCATACTTAGGTCAATTCAAAATAAAAAATAAAAAAACAATAAAACAACTGTTTCAAGAAACTTGAGTATTAATTTTACCTTCTTCAAAACATATTTTTTCTAATACATCGTCACTTTTTATTATTTATATATTCAAAACATTATAGTAAAATTCAAATTTTAAAAGTCCATAACTTTATATATATAAGTTCAAATGAGATTTTTTTTAATTGTATAGAATTTCAATATAAATAAAATAATATCTATATTGATATTTTTTTATAATTTTTAAAATTTTTTATTTTGTCATCCTAAACATATTTTCTAAAACAACATTTTTCTAACCTAACAAAAATATCTCCAGATTGTTGCCCCACACGGGCACTGGATCTTTTCCTATCTTGTTTTATTGCCATCCTGCTAATGCAATCTTTGTTCATTGTTGTTTTCACATCTAGTTAAATTAAAGGGGTGGATGTTGAGTTGTTTGCAGCAGACTGTAGCATATGCATTTTTATGGATAAATCTTTTTACAAAACCCATTAGGACTAACTTAGGGGTATTTAGTAAGAGTATTGCATTCATATTACATTTAAACGTAATACAATTTTTATGTAAACACAAAAGTATTACATTTAAACATCAATCACATCATAATTTAAATTTAAAACAATCACTATTTATTATTTCATTTTTTTATTACTTTTACCAATTACATCACATACTCTCTTTCTCTTTTCCTTTTTTCTCTCTACTTTTATTAATTACATCACATATAATACAATTCAAATATTTTTCATTCAAACAAATATTACATTTGAATGCAATAAAAATACTTTTCATTTAAACACATATTGCATTCAAATATAATGCAAATATAATACGTTATTCAAACACCTAGATAGAATGAAAATTTAGGTATGAGTTCTCACATTTAAAATTTAAAAGTTTTCATTTATTTTTTATCTTTTGTTTGTACTAGTATACATTAAATTTATTATATAATTACAATTTATATATTGAATTTTTTATTTTGACAGTTTGCTCACTGAACTTACAAATCTATAATATGTCTCTCATTGATAACAATGTTGATTTTATTTTAAAAAAAATACACTTGACTTGCATTTTGGTCATTAATTAAGAGTATAAAAAGTCCTTTTTTTTAGTCAATGTTAATCTAAATTTAAATTTAAACTAAATTAATGCAAAATTTTTTCATATTGATAAAACTAAATTAAAATACTTTAACCTCAATAAATTTTGGATTAAAATAAATAAGAATGACTACCAACGTTGTTAATTGACGATTATTATCGCATCAAATGTTAATTTTCTTCAAAAGAATACATTTTATCAATAAGGATAAATTAATACAAATTTTTATATTCATAAAGCAAATTGCTAAAATAAAAAATTTAGAATGCAAATCATAACTTTATAATAAATGAGAATCGTATGTTATATACAGGAAAAAGAAGAAAAGTGAATTTTTTAGGACAGTTTTGGCATTTTGCATATGTGTTAATGAGTAAACTTTGTGTTATAAAAGAGGATTTTTTTTACGAATTTTATAACGCAAATATACACATCGCAAACAAGTGATAAGGTAATAAATAAAGTATTGTTCTCACGAGAACTATTATTTACCAATTACTAAAATTGTATTAACTATAACTTTGTTTGAATAAACCGAGAAGAAAATAAATAAAAAATGAAAATGAAAATAAAATCTAGCAAAATAACAGTTGATAAAATCAATAAAATAAAGTCTAAGATTATAATTTTTCCTCAATTCTTTACATAAATCTCTCTATCTTCCCTTTAATAAATTAATCGAATTCAATTGTTAACCGAAAGTTCTAAATTATCTAAAAGCTTCTTCTGATGGTCAAGTAGAAATATCCTCATTAACTAACTCACTATATTCCTATGAGAATTAGATTAAGAAAGATTCATTAAATAAAGGCTCCCTTGATTATTACATATGTTATATAGGTATATACTTATCCTATATAAACTTAAGGCTTTCGACATAAAGAGTTAGAAAAAACTCAAAAGAGATTCATAAATTTGGCAAACTAGGGCGATTCAGCTCAAATTAACCTCAAGATGGATAACAATTAGAGAATATCTCAATGATTACAAACCAAGGCTCTCAACCAAAGGGTAAACAAAGCAGCTAAAACTGAGCTCTATTAGAGCTGTGAAAGAAAAGATAAAAGCAACCCATCAACATAAATAACAAATCGTTTTAGTTTACAAATGACTAAACAACCAACTAACAAGGAAACAAAACTACAAATAAAATGGTGACAAATAACAAACGACCAACGTTTTGACTAATTGTCTATGGCTAATTATCTATAACACTAAATGTTGCTACATTAGTATCTTCCATTGCAAAAGGATTCATCCATGAATCCTTAGGAGAAGTCAAGTCACCATTGGGTGGAAAGTATTTATGAATGTCTGACATATTGAATGTCTTAAAAATCTAAATATCAATAGGGAGATCCACAACATATGCATTGTCATTGAACTTGTGATTGATGCAAAGGGTCCAAATCGCTTAGCTTGGAGTTTGTGACTAAAACCTATTGCAAGACACTCTTTGTGCAAGTGAACCATGACTAAGTCACCAACCTAAAACACTTTTCAACGATGATGGGCATCACCGGTGGCTTTATACTTGGCATTGGTAGCCTCCAAATGTTGAACAACATTGTTATAGGTGACAACAATCTGTTTAGCAAGAGCACAAGTGATACTAGCTTTCAGAGTTAGGAGTTGTAGCAAGTCAATAGTGTGATTAGGAGACTTCATACAAACGATGCTCAAAGGGGATCAGCTGGTTGAACACTTGAGTATAAAGCTGTAGGAAAACTCAGCTTACACTAAGGCTACATCCCACTATGAAGGTTTATCACCAATTAGGCACCTGATCATATTACCAAAGGGTTAGTTCACCACCTCCATCTATCTGTCTGAGGTTAAGCTGCACTATTGAAATTCAGTGAAGTGTTAAATCGGTGCCAAAGCTCTCGCCAAAAATGGCTGACAAACTTGATGTTCTAATCCAAAGTGATGGAACAAGGAACATCATGGAGTTGAGCAACTTCCCGAAAGAACAATGAGCCACATGACTAGCATCCGTGGCCTTTTTACAAAGGATGAAGTGTGCTATTTTGGGGAACCGATCAACTACAACAAACACAAAGTCAACTCGACGTTGTGTGTAAGCAATTTTTAGCATAAAGTCCATAGATAGGTCCTCCTTAATGTTTTCTGAATGGGAAGAGGAGAAATAAACACCATTATTTTGAAAACTACCTTTATGGCTTTAACAAATTCCACAACTCCAGACAAACTTAGTAACCTCATGCCTAATTAGAGGCCAAAAGAAACAACCTTCCAACACAAATGTCTTGCCTCGATCGATGTGAGTTGCAAGACCACTAGCATGAAACTCATGAATAAGATGTTGGCGAAGAAAGCCAAGTGGAATACATAGTTATTGCCCTTTAAAGAGAAAACCATCATGAATGGTGAAATCATCAACAGCCTTTAAGGCAAGAAAATGTTGCCAAATAGATGCAAAATTCATCCTCTGCATACTTAAAGGGTAAAAATTAGTCAAAACAGATCCCATAGTGGTAAAGAAATAACTCTTCGACCAAAAGCATTGACGACCTTGTTAGTAGTTCTTAAGTAGTGCTTAAACACAAAGGTAAACTTTCACAAATAAAAAAGCTAGTGAGCATGCATTCTATTAATCGTACGTTGAGAGTTCATGAATTTGAAAGCTTGATGGTCACTGTGTAGTACAAATTCTTGATGAAGTAAGCAGTGCTCCCAATGTTTAAGTGTGCGGACAATATCATATAGCTCCTGCTTATAAGTTGTCCAACATTGCTATGAATCACTTAGGGGGCGTTTGTTTTTGTTCGTGAAAATGATTTTCCATTTTCAAAAACACAGAAAATGAAAACGGTTTCAAAATAGCGTTTGTTTATTTAACGTTTTCAAAACCGTTTCGAAAACACCGTTTTCAATTATGTTGTTTTTTTGGGTTTTTTGAAAATGAAAAAAAGTTGTTTTCACTTTTTGTTTTCATTTCTAAAAAATATTGTGTTTTTTGGATTTTTTGAAAATGAAATGGGTTTTGAAAAAATATAACCAAACAAAGTTTCATTTTTATATTTTTCAAAATATACACTCAGAAAACATAACCAAACACAGTTTCAGAAATGTTCTTAACACAGTTTTCAAAACATTCTCATTTTCAATTTTTTTGAAAACAGAAAATATTTCAAAAACAATACCAAACGCCACCTTAATTTCTCATTAAAAAATTCCATGGGATGACCACCTTGAGTTGACACAGCACCAATTCCTACCATTAAAGCATCGATTTCCATTTTAAAGGCCTTGTCCAAATCTGGAAGTGCTAAAACAAAGGCTGAACTCAGCTTTTCTTGATAAACCGAAAGGTGTCCTCTTGTTCTGGTCCCCACAAAAGCTTGTGCTATTTCAAAAAATCAGTATTTAGAACCATAATAACACTAAAGTTTCAAACAAACTGCTAATAAAATGTTGCCACGCCATGGAAACTACATACATCATAAATAGTCTTCAGAGTAGGCCATTGGTGGATAGCTTTGACTTTGGTTTCGTTGATCAACACCCCCAAAGCACTAATAACAAAACCAAGAAAAAGAATTGACTCATAAAGAAATTCACACTTCGTCAAATTAATGAACAACATGTGAGTCCACAACATTTCTAAGATTGCCCGCAAGTATTAAAGATGATCTTCTATTGATTTACTAAAAATCAATATGTTGTCAAAATAAACCACAGCAAATAACCAATAAACAGCTTAAGAACCTCGTTCATGAGGTGTATATAAGTGCTCAATGCATTGCAAAGCCCGAATGGTATCACTTGCCACTCACTGAGTCCCTCCCTTTTTTTAAATGCTATTTTCCATTCATCGCCAGGTCAGATTCGAATTCGGTGAAATCCGCTACATTAGTCTAGTGTAGAGAACATCGTGGAACCTACTACTTTATCAAGCAAATCTTCCAACCAAGGAATCAGAAAATTGATACTTGATAGTTATCTTATTTATTGCTCAACTATCCACACACATCGATCAAGAACCATCTTTCTTAGGAACTAAAAAGGCGGGCACATCACAAGGACTAAGACTTACACAAATCAGCTACTTTTAAAGTAAATCATTAACTAAAGACTGCAAAACTTCATGTTCTTTCAAGCTCATTTAGTGGTGGGGTAGGTTTGGTAAATTTGTACCAATGTTTCAAATTGGAGTGAGCACTGCGGGTGGGGTAAACATCTTAGAACTCGGCCAACAGTGGTTCAACAAGTGGAGGAATAAAGAAAAGTAATGAGCACCCTTCTTTAGCAACAACCACTAAAACAAAGCTGCTCTCTTTGAGGCTATTATGGAAAAACGATCTAGGGACAGCGAGCAACATATTTTAAGGTGCCAAATCAATTGAAAGAGAGGTAGTAAGAGCGAGGGTAATCTTCCTCCCCTTCCACTCAAATAAGCAATGATTCTTCCAAATCTTGTGTGTAGCACCAACATCGTATTGCCGAGCTCGACCAAGCAAAATATGGCAAGAGTCCATATCCAAAACATCACACTTTACCTCGTCATGATAGTGTTTGCCAACTGAGAAAGGCACTCGACATATCTTCTATACTTTAGTGACCACACCTTTCTTGATCTAGCCACTTTATAAGGTGTTAGATGTTTATCTGTTTGTAAACTAAAACCCTTGATGAGAGACTTGGACACAATATTATTGCTACTTCCGCTATTGATAATCACGTCACAAACTTTCTTATTAATAGTGCATTGAATCTAAAAAATACAATGGTATCGAGAAGGCTGTATTTGCTTTGGAATGAGTGATAGGCAATGGATAATATATATGACCGAGTCACCTTCATCTCCTTGGACAAATTCAGGCTTATCCATGGCTTCCATAGCCTGTTCCACCATTACTTCATTTTGCTTTAGTACTTCTTCAGTAAAGTTTGTTTGTTGACACTGCGAGCACTCATTAGAGCGATGCTCCGACTATTGCTAGCAATAACACTTGATCAGCATAGGCTTGACATAAGGATTTGGTTTCCAGGTGCTCAACCAAAGTTTTCTAGCCGTTTTAGAAGTCAAACACGAACCATCAAGGCTTCTACTCAGAATAGCCAAAAAACTAGGTTGGGAAAAGTAAACTTAAGTCCTCTTTAATGAGTTGGATGATGTCGGATTTCGTGTGAATGATGAAGAACCCCTTGACATTTATTCTTCTACTTTTTGAACCAAATTCATGGCATCATCAAGATTTTAAATGGAGTAAAGCAGTAACTTATCTTTGATTACATCTCTTAGGCCTACAACATAGATAGTGGTCAATTGAAGCTCTGATTCTTATAGATCCATACGAGAGCTAAGGCGATAAAACTCCTTTATGTACTCGCTTACTAATCGGTGTTTTTGCTGACATTAACGGCACTGTTAATGCAATGTCTACTCAAAACCTTTTAGGAAAAAACGATCATGAAGTAGGTGGCACATTCGAAACCAAGTACGGACTAGCTCATGGCCATACTGATGCCATTGTGCTTGGATTTGATCCCATCAAGCTAGAGCACCACCAGTTAATTTGTAAGCAACCAAACGCACATGTTTATGATCAAGAATTTCCATATAAGCAAAACAATTATCAACTCATTGCAACCAATCAAGAAAATCCTTTTTATAGAGTTGACTGTCAAAAAGAGGAATGTCCAATTTTGGATGAAAATTAGAATGAAATTGGTGAAAATTAGGAGCTAAAGGGTGATTATACCTTCAATCTTCCAAAGCCTAGTCATTGGCTTCATTACCTAACTCAGATCCAAAGTGTTGGAGGTGTCAATGAGGTGGATCATCATCTTCCAAGTCTCAGATGTTTTCCCTCCATTAATGGTGTCATCGAGGTACGTGATCAGGGACCTGCAATGGTGGAAGATGAGCAAAGCCTCGCTCTCGCCATTGTCGCTTTCCCAGACTTCGCCACCATCCATCAACAACTAGATTCAGAGCTTGCCAAATTTCTAAAGTAAGGGTGTCCAGCTTCTAATCCAAATTATTGATGGCTGCCCGCAGGGCTTGCACGTCCCATTCTTCACTGACAATGTGGTGACTGCCTTCGTTAGATTGAATTATCACGAACCTAAGGGAGTCTTTTATACAATTGACATAAAGAGTATGAGAAAAACTAGAAGAGACTCACAAATTTGGCAAACTAGGGTGATTCAGCTCAAATCAACCCCTAGAAGGATAACAATTAAAGAATATCTCAATGATTACAAATCAAGGCTCTCAGCCAAAGGGAAAACAAAGTAGCCAAAAACTAATCACTACTAGAGCTATGAAAGAAAAGATAAAAGTAACCCATCAACACAAATGACAAGCTATTTGGGTTTACAAATGACCAAACAACTGATTAAAGAGGAAACAAGACGACAAATAAAAGTGTGACAAATAACAAACGACCAGCATTTTGGCTAATTGTCAATAATACTAGCTGTTGCTACATCACTTTCACATATGGATCATATATCATTCTATTTAAGGTTAAATACAAAAATTCATTTTCTAAGTTTATTAAGATTTACCAAATCAATCTAATTAGTGACCAATTATTTAGAAATATTAAGCACAAAGCAGAATGACCAATTCGATATCAATTAAAAAAAAAAAACAAAAGAGAAAATAAGTAAATTCAGACTAGACATTGAGTTTCAATTGCAATCCTAAAAAAGAAAATTAATTCATAAATAAAAATAAAAATCTACAAACTAAATGTTCAAACATTCTTAAATTATAAAAATTAAAAGATAAAAAAAAAAGCAGAAAACTTTTTTTTGGAGATATAACAAGTCTCTGAGACTTTCTCTAAATCATCTTCTCTTTTTTTTTTTTTCCTCCTAATACCTCAAGATGCAATCGTTAAGGGGGCATTTGTTTTTGTTTTTGAAAATGATTTTTCATTTTCAAAAATAAAGAAAATGAAAATGGTCCAAAAATAGCATTTGTTTATTCAACATTTTCAAAATCATTTCAAAAACATCGTTTTCAATATATTGTTTTTTGGGGTTTTTGGAAAACGAAAAAAAATTATTTTTATTTTTTTGTTTTCATTTTTTCCCTCCATCTTCTGTCTCTCTCTCTTTCTTTCTCTTTCTACCTGTGCAACGTCAGTGACGATCATGTTTGACGATACAATCCATCTTTGGTGAAGGGCGAGGACCATAGACTAATGATGATGGCAATGACTCCCTTGCGACGATGATTATCAATTCATGACCTAAATTTCATCGTCACCGTCACCTAGAGTTCAGACCACCAATGGCTTCCACCTCTATCTCTCATTACAAAACCTACCACTAAAGGGTTTTTTTTAATTATGACTAATAATTTATTTTTTTGTTATTTTTTAAAATTAAAAATAAATATGCTTTTGTAAAATACTCAATTATAAAATAGATTTTCAAAATATATAATCAAATAAAGTTTCATTTTTATATTTTTCAGAATATATATTCGGAAAATATAATCAAACACAATTTTAAAAATGATCTTAATATAATTTTCAAAACATTTTTATTTTTAATTTTTTTAAAAATATAATATATTTCAAAATTCAATAGCAAACGTAACTTTAATTTTATAGAAAACCAAACTTAAATAAAAAATAAAATTCTAAATACTAAATACTAAATCCTAGTAACATTTATATTTTTTTTTCTTTTTCTTCTCGTATTTATCTCTGCCTAACTCTGTTTTGCAGCAGCCAAAACCAGAAGCTCTCCCCCACTCTCCACGCACGGAGCCCATGGCTTTTTCTGGCTTCCAAGCCAGCCACTTGACTTTCCCCTTTCTTTTTTATATTTCTTTATTAATTTTTTTTTCTTTTCCTTCTCTTTACTTGCTGCAGACGAGAAAGCAACCATCAAAGCCCAATTTCGGGCTGACGAAGCGGACAAGCGGCATAAAACGGTTGGACGCAAGCGGAAGTCAACTTCACGTGAAGACATGTGGGACCGAATTTCTTCTTTGAATTTGATCTGTGACTCAATTTAATGGTACGTTTGAATAGAGCTTTATTTTATAAAAATAAAAAAATTTTAAATTTAAAAAATAAAATATTATTTGAATTTTTTTTAAAGTGAAAAGTTATTTAAGTGGGTAAAAAAAAAATTTTTAAGTTTTTTTTATTTTTTAAAAATAAAAATTTTAGATATTCAAATATAAAAATTTAGATAGCAATTTTGGATATTCAAATATAAAAATTTAGGTAGCGTTTGGTATTGGTTTTGAAATGTTTTTTTGTTTTCAAAAAAATTAAAAATGACAATGTTTTGAAAACTATATTGAGATCATTTCTGAAATTATGTTTGGTTAAATTTTCTGAGTGTGTATTCTGAAAAATATAAAAATAAAATTTTGTTTAGTTACATATTTTGAAAACTCATTTTTATAAGTGAGTGTCTTATAAAAACATATTTATTTTTAATTTTAAAAAAATAATAAAAAATAAATTATTAATCATAAATTAAAAAAAAAACTTAGGTGGTAGGTTTTGCGATGAGTAATAAGGGTGGAAGAGATTGGTGGTCTGAACTCTAGGTGGCGATGATGGTTAAATTTAAGTCATGAGTCGATAGTCATCGTCGTAAGGAGGCCGTTGCTATCGTTACTAGCCTATAGTCATCAGCCTTCGTAAAAAATGGATGTCATCGTTAGACATGATCATCATTGACGCTGCACAGACAGAAAGAGAAAGAGAGAGAGGAGATAGTGAGAGAAAACGAAAACGAAAACAAAAAGTGAAAACAACTTTTTTTCGTTTTCAAAAAACTAAAAAAAACAACATAGTTAAAAACGATGTTTCCGAAATGATTTTGAAAACGTTGAATAAACAAACGTTATTTTAGGACCGTTTTCATTTTCTATATGTTTGAAAATGCAAAATCATTCTCGAAAATAAAAACAAACGCCCTTTTAATAAATCAATTTTCTTAAAATAAAAATTTTTTTCAAAAATAAAACTTCTAAACAAACATAGCATGAACTTTAAATTGTTAATTTTAACATTTTTCACCAAATTTACCTTTTTAATAGAGTCAAATCAATTAATTAATTAAAAGAATTGAATTAAAATTTATTAAATATATATAAAATTAATAAAATAATTTTATTTTATAAAATTATCAAACAAACCTTATGGTGCGTTTTGCATCGCTATGAAAACGTTTTCTATTTAAATATAATATAATTTTCATCTAAACGTAAAAGTTTTATATTTAAATATAATCATTTTTAACAGTGTTACGAAAACAATTACTATTCTTTTTTTTTTTTAAACAATCACATCAATTTTTCAATTCTAACTTTTTTATATCTACTTATACTAATCGCATCAACTTTTTAACTATAAAATACAATTCAAATACTTTTCGTCCAAACAGATATTTCATTCAAATATAAAATAAATATTTTTTAATTCAATACAATACTCAAAAAACGAATTACATTCAAATATAATAAAAATATAATGCATTTATCAAACGACCCATTAATATTTTATACCAACTTATCAAGAAATCAGTTATATTTTTAAATTGATAAATTGAATCTCTTATTACTTATTAACATGACAATTTTTTTAAAGCTAATAAAAAAGAATGACAATAGAAATCACATTACTTTGTTTGAAATGTTAGGATTAAAATTAATACCTTGCATTATTCTTCATTATAATTAAGGCTTATGACAACAAAATAAACGTCTTTTACATCGAGAATAGCCCACTAAAATAGTCCGGAATGCCTCAATTATAAATGGTTCTTCAGGGAAGAATTTGTCCCAGTTTATTGCTGATGTCAAGGCCAAAATTTGACAAACAAACGGTAGTAATTAACCCGTTTTCACTTCTTAAACTTTGATATTCTTCTAACTTTTTCTTTTTCTTTTCAATGTTTTATTATTTAAATATTATTCTAACAATAATAAATATGAACATCAAAAACATCCTAAATCCAAATTCCTTATTCCTTAAAAAACAAGAAAAGATCATTTCATTGTTCATTTTGATTTCCAAACAAGAAAAATAAATATTTTACTCTGCTATATTCGTTGTATGACTATTTCCAGACTCGGTCTGATTCCATTTTCTCATTAACTTCCATTATTTGCAGTATTCTATTGTTTAAAGGCTTTTAAATGTACACTTGCTGCGTTCATATTTCCTTAATCTTTTCTCCCCTTTGAAAGTAATAGAAAACAGAATGAGAAAGTCTACTCTCAAAGGCGGCAATAATGTAAATAACATATAGAAATTATAAATATTAATAAAGTCCAGAAACTATAGCACTTAAGCCATTTTTAAAAACTTTTAGAAGTATATAATTGGGTACCTAAAATATTTTTAAAATCGGCTACTTATTTCTTTAAGTTAAAAAATTAAAGTAATAACATAACTTGCTTTTAACTTATTTATTTAATTCCGTACAGTAGAATTAGTCTAGCAATAATAGGGACAAAAATGGAGTGAAGACAAAAAAAAAAGTTAAAAATAATTATAAAATAATTTAATGATATTTTTGCATTAATTTTATTTTAAGGTCTAAAGTTCAAATATTATAATCCTCGGTTTTTAATAATAATGATAATGAGTTAAGGAAAAAAAAAACTCAAAATTATGGTACAAAGTTCTCTATGTCACGGAATTCATCTTCATTGGGGGTATTCTATGTAAGAGCCTCCTTTATATAAAAAAAAAATCAATATAGATCTTATTTTGATCTTCTTGAAATTTATGTAATTTATAAAAAAAAAATCATCTCATTTGGATTTATATACGTAAAATTACAGATTTTTAAATTTTGAAATTTATTATAATGTTTTTGAAATATAAATAATAAAAAGTGATAGCTAGATAAAATATAAAAAAATTATTTTGAGATCAAACAGTCCCTAAGATTCTATTTGACTTATTCTATTTTCTTTAGTTATACAATTTTTGGCGTTTACAAATAACAAAATGGCCATTTGATCAATTACTCTCCTCTCAAGGTGTTCAATTCATAACAACATGGTCAAATCTTGACTTGAATACTAAGTAGAATAAAAAGAAAAGTTATTTTCAGCCAGAGAGAGAGAATTGTATAAAGAGTAACTTTTGTTGTTGGTAAAATCCTAGAAACTTTTTATATCAACTATCGAACTTGAATGGCTGAAATTCCTATCACAAAGAGAGATAGAATAATAATAATAATAGAACAAAAAGCTCTATTGTTGTTGTTGGTGAAACTCTTGAAAATTTTTTTCAACGCTCACACTTGAATGGAATGGTAAGAACCAACCACGATCAATAATTTAATTCTTATCACATCCTTTAGTCTACATGTTGAATTCTCCCCCACAACAATATCAAGATTATATAATGCTCAAAAGTCAAAAGCAATATATGCCCAAAAAGAGAAAAAATAAAAATAAATAAACAACAAACAAACAAACAAACGAAGCAGACCAAAACAAATATAGAAAACAAAATGAATAAATATATAAGAGAAGGAAGTAAATAATGGTTTTTAGAAAATATAGGATAGGTTACAGTTTAAATACCTAATTGGTAAGAGTTAATTTAAAATCTTTTGATAAATTTTTAACAGTTGAGATATGAAAGATGTACAATAATTAAAATAAATGCTAATCTATGGAATTACAGTGACTCAACGCCATCACGATAATTTTTATACCAACCACTAAATTATATTTATTATGGTTACGAGATAATTTGTTGTAAAACCATCGTCCGTCTTGGTGCATATGATGATTTGTTGATAATTTTTACAATGATCAAATTTATGAAATATTTTTCATCTCATTTAAATAATATTATCTCACTATTTAAATTAAATGAATATCAATTCATAAATATTAGATCATACCTACTAATATAGTAGGGTAATTAAACTGTGACTACAGTTTTCCCTATTTTAAAAACTTGCTGAGGGGAATGCATCCGCTCGTGGCCCGCCGGGCTATAGAGTCAAATTGGGCTTTCATTTCCTTCCTTTGATCTATCCCGGGCCTTGTTTCCTTTACAATCCAAGAGCGACCCCTATTGCAATTCTAATGGTCAATGAGAGGCGTGGAAAGGAAGTTAAACTATATTTTCTTTCCCTTGCCTCGATCATTTTGTGTTTCTATTATATCCATTGTGATTCAGTGTGATGGTCTCTTACATCTTCTTCTAAAATATGCACATAGGACCTTGTTTTACATTTCTCAACTTCTTTTAGACCTTCCCCCAAGTGTTCAAAGAAAACCATGCATAAGGTCATGGTAGGGATGTTCAAGGACAAAATTTTGAAGGTCATCATGAAGGGCTAAAAAGCTTGGAAAAGACGACCAAAGGAGGGCTATTTCACTCACTTAAACTTGGTCTAGAACGACCCATAAGTTAAAATTAACTAGGTTCAAAAAATCTTTAAGTAATTTAGAATGCAAAAACTATCAAAAATTTTGGATTAATATCTAATCACATTTGGTAGTTATTAGAATCTTAAATATGGATCGGATTAGGTCGATCAGCCTCATCCAATCCGCATAAAGATTTATATTCTTTTATATTTGAATTTTTCAAAATTCTTACTAAAATATATCAACATACCATATAGGGTTAAGTTGGTTTTTCATTCATATCTCCCTTCCACATGGGGTTGTATCAGCGCCCTACTTGCAAGTCAGATATTCAATGAAATGCATGAAAATGACATAACCATAGTTCCTTTCCCTATTGTGATTCATTGTACTTCCGGCATGATAATCTCTTCCATTTTCTTATCCATGATGCCTCTAGCGTGTAGGGGGGTATATATTTCTCCCTTCAAATAGAAAATTGAAATTAGTAAAATAACATTGTTTCATTATAATATAAGACGATTGTATAAAAAATTAGTCGTTCCTAATCGTTTTAAGATATTTTTACTAATTAAAATTTTTGAAAAATTATTTAACAAAAAAAAAGTGTTTGACTTATTTTACTAATTCACTCTTTTTTTTGTTTTTATAAGATAATTCACTCCACTTATATTCTAACTGTGATATTGCTATCCCTACTTTATTTCAGTAATTTCCTTGTCGAGGAACGACCATTGAAAAATGCTCAAAGTAGGTATTACGCAATACTACTAGGCACTAGCGACTACTCAAGCGATCGGGAGCATACTCATTTTATAATCTTTTTGGAAAGGGAAAGGCCGTTCTACTTCAGTGTTTACACTCCTGTCTAGTAGGTTGACGGAAATCAGCATATGTTTTAATTTTAAGAGAATAAATTTGGGACACCGATTTGAATTGAATTTTTTAAGGGGCATTTGGACAAAATTTTTCATTTTAATTTTACTTAAATACAATATAATTTTACACCAAATACAAATTTTGCAACAGTGCTACGAAAACAATTACTATTCAAAATGTTTTTAAAACAATCACATCAACTTTTCAACTCTAAAATACTTTTCATCCAAACACACATTTCACTCAAATACAAAACAAATACTTTTCAACCAAATACAACATTCAAAAAACAAATTTCATTCAAATACAATCAAAATGCAATACGTTTACCAAACGCCCCCTTAGTTTTAAAATAAATTGAATTGAATGTATATATGATAAAACGTTTGAACTGATAGAAATAAAAAAAATAAAAACCCAAAATGTATTTAAAAAAAATCAATATAATGTTTATTTCGTTCGTTTTGAAATTCTATATAATAAAAAAAATCATTTCGTTTGAACTTTTATATACAAAATTATAGAATTTTGAAGTTTTAATTATAAAGTGGTAATAGTAATTGTAAAAGATGAAGATGAGTTTAAATTAAAAAAAAAAGACAAAATAAACTAAAAAAAATTATATTTGAATGCATTTGCCACACTCTTTAAAAACACACATAAATATAAGTTATATATATATATTTGCTCAAAATGTCTTCAATGCAAATAAACAGATTGCTCTTGTTAGGCTATAGACTTTGTTGGTTTTTTTTTAAGTAGGGCACTGACTTTCTTTCTTTCTTTTTTTTTTTTGGACTTATAATAATGGGGATACAAATTTTGTAGTTTCTTTTTTTTTTTTGAAAAGATGTTAATGTTCAATAGTGACTTACCATGATTAAGGGTTCTAGATAAAATTTAAGCCTTGTTTGGTGAGCGCATTGTATTTGCATTGCGTTTGAATGTAATGCATTGAATGCAATTTATATTTGGAGAAAAGGTATTAGCATTGCATTTGAATGTAATGTGTGTTTGGGTGAAAAGTATTTGAATTATATTTTAATAATAAATATGTAATGTGATGGGTAAAAGTAAAGAGAAAAAAAGGAAAGAGAGAGAGAGAGAATATATGATGTAATTAATAAAAGTAATAGAAAAAGTGAAATAATAAATAGTGATTGTGTTGGATTTAAAATATGATGTGATTGGTATTTGAATGAAATATTTTTGTATTTAGTGAAAAATTACATTGCATTTAAACACAATACCAAAAAAAAGCTTGTAACAAATGTCCACTTAAATAGGTCTTTTAAACAATTAGACTTTCATCCCTTTTGATAAGCCTTTTAAACAGGAGAGTCAATCGGCAATCATGTTTTCTCTATGCAATAGAATCTATTAGTTATATGGAGTAAAGGTACCCACAATTTTATTGCAGCATATTTAAATTTATTATGTTATACGGTAGATGATATATGAAATTAAAATTATATTATATTATATTTATTACATTATATTATATTATTATACAGTATTATGTATATGAAATATTATAGAATATTTATATAATTATATAAGTTAAGTTTTTGCATTGCAGTTTTTGTTTGTTTTTTTTTTTTGGTTGATTCTCTTTACGGCATAAAAAATTATAATTAATTTAAAAGAGATAATAAGTGTAATTTAAGTAAAACATTGCTATATTAGTTGGAATTAGGTAAATATTTGTGTTGGTTATAAATAAGTTGATTACTTGATTAGTTTTTATTTTGTCGAATATTTTGTTATTCTTACTTTAGTACTAAAATAATAAAATATATTATTATTTAGGTTAGCATTATTATTCTTTTGTTTTCTTTACTTAATAAAATATGTTTTAATAATAATGTTTTAGTAATAGGTTAGGGTTTCTTAACAAAATGGCACAAAAGCTGTAAGCAAAAACAAGTAAGAGAGCAAGCACCAAGGGTAAAAGCATAAAAGCACACAGAAAGCACAAAAAGACCTAAAGGACAAATGCATCAAACCAACTCCTAATGCACGGCAAAAAGACCAAAAAAAAACCCCCACTAACAAAGTCCACCCACAAATCGAGGGGCAAATCTGTCAAAGCACTTCTCAAGGGCAAGAAGGGTAGATCTTTGTAGAAACTATAGTAAAAACTTGCTTCCCTTTAATAATATATTATAATTTGTACTTGGATCTTTTCTATTGATTTCTTAAAACTTGTAAATCTCTCTTTTTATTGATTCAATCAATTTTTTTAAATTTTGTTCTGTCTTAAGATTCTGCTACCATTACCATAGCTTTTAAACATCATATTACTAAAAATACCAAGACACTAATAAGAATTCTTACTGAGAATAATGGTCATTAAAATAAAAGTAATACTATAAGGCACTTATAATACTAAACACCATCTATTAATAAAAGATAGATCCTGTATTATAGGACTCATATGTGGGGCTAACTTTTTATTAATAATGATACTTCTAAGCATTTTCTTAAAATAATTGTCAGCGGAAAAAAAAAAAAGAAATTAAGAGCAAATACAAAGATTGAGATAAAATTCTTTGTTTTTATCAAACTCTATAAAATATTACATTTTTGGGGAGAAAGCATATTAAGGACTAAGTTAAAAGGGAAATTATTCAGTTGTAAGAATTAAGGGGGAGTTTGGGGGAGGTTTTGGAGATGTGGTTTTGGGGTTTGGAAAAAAGTTGGTTTTGGAGAATGTGTTTGGGAGAAAAAATTGTTTGGGGTGAAAAAATTAAAAATTTTAAAAATTTTTTTAGAAAAAAAATATCAATATGGATCTTGTTTTGTTCCTCTCGAAATTCTATGCAATTTAAAAAAAAAATCATCTCATTTAGACTTGTATACACAAAGTTATGAATTTTTAAAATTTTAAATGTACTGTAGCGTTTTGGAGATATAAATAGTAAAAAGTGATAAAGTTTTAGAAAAAAGGTAAAAATTTTGGTCTGGAGTCCCTCCCCAAACGGGGCCTAAGTACAAATGTTCAATAATTATAGCAACATAAAATTTTTTATTCTTTTTTTTTTAACGTGAATGGTTATTGGAAAAAGGATTACAATTTTTTTTTTCAACTTGGGGATTAAGTATTTAAACTCTTTACTTTTGATTGAGTTGGTATGAAATTACTGATAACTTATTTCTACAGTCATAAAAGGATTACAAATTTTATGGGACAAAATATGATATATGCTAAAAGAGACATTTAAAAAGATAAAAATAGTCAATTGTCAATAAAAAAAAAATTTATTAACACTAAAGTAATAAGTAGAAACAAACATCTTTAATTACTTATTCTAGTTTCATGTGTTTATGGAATCAAACTAATATTAAGTGTCTTTTTAATTCTTGTTTTTCAATATTTTGAGGTCCTAAAATAATTAGTTAAGAATTTCTAACAAACCTTGAAATGTAAAGGTTATTAATTAAAGATCCTAATAATAAGGGCCTTGACTTAAGGAGGGCCTTATGCCTCATACGCCTTATCGTTGAGCCGTCATCGAATTGGTTCTAGACTTCTAGTATTGCATGAAAATATTGCCCCTTTCTTTTTTTTTTTTTTGCTCTGAAAAATTGCTCTTCTTGTTTGCAGTTGTTTGGAATCAATGGATTCCAATTCAATGCAAAAACATTTTTAATGGGTATGATAGTTTCAATTTTGTGGTATATATTTTGACTTTTTAGTGCCAAAAAAAAAAAGAGAAGTTTAGAACTTTATTAGAATTTTCTACAATTTTTTTTTCCTGCATTAGCTTTGAAGAGTAAATGTATGGAAACAAGAAAAGTTCAATCTTCTAAACTCAGTTTCTGATTATTAAGATGTCCACTAAGAAAAATGATGCCAAATTGCCAATATAATTTTTTTTTTTAAAGAGCTTATATTTTGTGTTCTTCTCACGCATTGAATATGCTTGATACATTTGCCCTATGTCCTAATTAAATTCAACAAGTTTCTCTTCTTTTTCTTGCAGCATGATCTCTGGAGCCTGAATCAGCAAGACTGTTTCAGCTATGGACTCCGCCGATGCAATTGAAACTAACGGCGATTTGATACGACATCCTGCCACCACGACTCCCGGCGAAGGTGATCATTCCACCACAGGCCAGGAGTTGAACCGCTCTTTATCATCATCGTCGTCGTCGTCGTCGTCCTCCTCCTCCTCCTCCTCTTCTGAACACATATTCCGACTCGGTGCTAAGGAAAATGCCGATAGCCCTTTAGGCTCCGCTGATTTCCCATCACCTCATGATGACGAAAATGGCTGTACAGCTTTGAGGTCCGAATCAAATCAAACCTTCCCAAATGCAGGACAAGGAAATGTGAGCATAGTTGGCAGTGATTCCAGAGCAATTCCTGGTACGACTTCTAATGAAGCGGATCTTCCTATCCCGGACAAGAAGTTGGATAACTCGTCATTAACACCATCATACCCTAAAATTATTGCAAGAATTTCCGAGGATTCTAGTATCGTGACCGAAAGGGACATTTCCCTCTCCTTCTCGTCGTCGTCGTCGTCGTCTTCTTCTAAAGACTTTTTCCAACATGGTGCAAATGAAACTGCTGATACCCCTTTAGGTTCTTCTGATGCCCCGGCATTTGAGGAGGAAAATGGCTTAACCGCTTTGAAGCCTGAATCAAATCAAACACTCCCAATTACAGGACATGCAAATGTAAGCATAGACAGCCGTGACTTGAGAGCGATTCTCGGTACAACCTCGAATGACGCCGATCTTTCCGAAGTGGACAAGTTGGATAATTCAGGATCAGCATCATCAACACATGAATCTGAATGTTCCCCTGTAGTCACCTCCCAAATTGTTGCAAGAGAGACCGGGGATTCTCTGATAGCGCCAGAGAGTTGTGACGAGAATATTCGAGACAGCCCCAAGCCTATGCAAGAGCATGCTCGTACCCTTTCATCATCATCGTCGTCGTCGTCTTCATCATCTTCCGTATCATCTCCCGAAGACCCTTCCCAAGTCAATGCAAATGTAACTGCCGGCAGTCCTTTACGCTTTGCTGCTTCCCCGCCACTTGACAAAGACAATGACGAGGCGACTTTAGCATCTAAATCAAATCAGACATTTGAAAACGTTGAACACGTAGCAATTCCTGCTCCAATTTCTAATGAAGCTGATCTCTCCATGCCAAACAATAAATCTGATAACTCGTTGTCATCACCACTGTCTCCTTTCCAGGCCAATGCTAAAGAGCTAGAGGATTCTCGAGTAACGACAGAGAGTCGGGTTCACGAGCAGCGTAGTCATGAATTCGCGGGGTCTCCATCGAAGCCAGCAGTTCAGGGACACATTTACAGTAATTCGACGACACAATTTCCTCCAACTCAAGTGATGGAGCGGCCTAATGATCCGAGTTCCTCCGGTTACAGGATTCCGTCGTATGTCTTTGCGCGAACGAAATCAACGGCCCCAATGGAGTGGAGCACCGCCTCCAATGAGTCCCTTTTCAGCATTCACATGGGCAACGCAAGTTTCAATAGAGACCAGCAATTCTGGTTAGGCAAATCAGGAGAGCTTGGCATGTCTGGTCCATTGATGGACTTGTCAAGTAACCCGCCACCACCAATGACTAACAAAACGTCGCACAGCGTCCACAACAGCGCCATCTTGGACGACGATTTTCGTGCCGCTGAAGCGAAGGCTGCCGAAACAATGAGAGAAGTCATAAGGGAAAGTGCAGAGAATAAGGCTAAAGAGAATGCACCTCCCGCCAAGGACACGCATGCTTCGTCTAGGATTCCTCGACAACACGATGAGAAAACAAAATCTTTCGCATTTCCGGTGTAAGATTTTTCGATTCCACGGTTCTGATCTATAGCATTAACTAATCATAAGTTCTGACTTCTTCAAATTCTTGCATAGTCAAGACAATGCAGATCAATTTTAACATATAATTATCGATATTTTTCGCTAAATTGTTGAAATTTTTTTTCTTGTTATGTGAAGATTGACAGGGGATGGAGACAAAACCACAGCGGTGAAGGCAGGAGCGTCGAAGCAAGAGCGAAATTCGCCGTCGGTTACGCCTAAAGCCGCCCCGGTTGCGGCGGATACCGCTAGAGTAAACCGAATGGCGGGTCTGAGCAAATGGTTTTCTTATTATTCTTGCTTCGCATGTTGTCGTCCGTCATGTTTCTGAAGTGGTTCTCTCGGAGGAATAGGAATCACTGTGTTGGAAAATCCTAGGAGACGTGTGTACTTAGGATAGTTGCATAGTCTAAGAAAGAAAGTAAAACCCAAGTTCTGCTATTGCAAATATTTTTAGTTTGTATGGTAGTTTTGTTGTCTCCTCTTATTAAAAATTCTACATGAAATTATGTACTGAGATTCATTTATTCCTTTCCCATTTTTCCACCTTTTTTTTCTTCCCTGCAGCTGTATATGAAGTAGTAATCATGAAGAAAATGGCCATGTTAGGGTGTATCAAACAAAAAATTGTTTTTATCTTTTTTAAGGGTTGATTTCGTTTTTCTTTTTCCATGAATTAAAGGTTCAATCATATTTTCATTTCTATTTAGATATGGTATCTACTTTTAGGAAGTAAAAATTTTCTTATTTGAAACTAAAAAAGTTTTTTAGTTCAGAAATAAAATTGTGTTTGGATGTATATAGAATTACAATTTCTAAAATGAAAAAATTACTTTAATAATTAATGGGCGTTTGATAAACGCATTGTATTTTAATTGCGTTTAAATATAAATTTATTTTTTGGTGTTGTATTTAGTTAAAAAGTATTTGTTTTGTATTTAAATAAAATATGTGTTTAGATGAAAAATATTTTAGAGTTGAAAAGTTGATGTGATTGATAAAAGTAGAGATAAATAATTAAGATTAAAAAGTTGATATGATTATTTTAAAAAACTTTTGAATAATAATTGTTTTCATAATACTATTGAAAATAATTATATTTGAATATAAAATTTTACATTTAGTGTAAAATTGATTTTCGTAACGCTAAAATTTATTTAACAAACATAGCATTAGGCTTATTTTAAAAGTAAGACGAAAAAAATTAATGAGAATAAGAAAATTATTCCTATTTCAATTAAAATACTATTCAAGCACATTCAAAAAGAGATAAAAGATTCTCTTCAGACTTGAAGGGGACGTTTGTTTTTGTTTTTGAAAATGATCTTCCATTTTCAAAAACACAGAAAATGAAAACGGTTTCAAAATAGCGTTTGTTTATTTAACGTTTGCAAACCGTTTTGAAAACACCGTTTTCAACTATGTTGTTTTTTTAAATTTTTTGAAAACGAAAAAAAGTTGTTTTCACTTTTTGTTTTCATTTCCAAAAAATATTGTGTTTTTTGGGTTTTTTAAAAATGAAATGGGTTTTGAAAAAATATAACCAAACAAAATTTTATTTTTATGTTTTTCAAAATATACACTCAGAAAACATAACCAAACACAGTTTCAGAAATGATCTTAACACAGTTTTCAAAACATTCTCATTTTTTATTTTTTTGAAAATAGAAAACATTTCAAAAACAATACCAAACGCCACCGAAAATTTTTTGACGTCGAATACAAAAACATAAATAACCATGAGTTTAACCAAACAATTTTTAATTTTTTTTAGTCCAAATCAGATTTGGACACACCATCCAAACACATGATTAATCTCCGAATTTCAAACGCCCCAAAACCACCTTTAACTATTAATTTATTCCATTACAGTCTAACCCTCCAAAAAGTGTTAAAAAAAAAAAACGAATATAATTGTCACATAATCATTGTGTTTCAATCAATGTTAGTTTTCCATTGTAATTTTTTTTTAAAGAAATGTGAAATTATCTGAAAAATAAAATTGATGTACGGTGTTCCAATCATCAGATATATAGTTTCATTCAAAGAGCGGGTTAAGATAAATCATAAGCCGTTAGAATATAATTTAATTAATAAAAAACCAATAATAAAAAAAATTGTAATCCGATTGATCCATTCAAATCAATCTAAATTCGATATAATTTACCAATACAATCTTAATCTTAACCTAACCCACTTAATCTGATATTCCAAGTTTTCATTAAATGGGTTTGAATTCAAATTTAATAACCCGACGTAAATCTAATTTATATAAAACAAACTTTTTGTGTTTTTTAAAATATATTCTAATTATATATCAATCAATTTTTATTATGATTTATACATATGTATTTATACGTTAATCTTTTATTTTTATATTTGCTTTATTATAACTTTTATGAAATTGAAATAGATTTGATATTGTCAACTTCATATATAAAATTTGTTATAAATTTGTTGTTTTTTGCATGCATTTTTTATTTTATATTGTATTATTAACTTTATTTATTTTTATTATATGCTAAATCCAATTAGCCTACCCAATCTAACATGACTCTAGTTAGGTGGATTGATTTTCAATTTTGAATTAATTTGATTAGTTAAACTTTTTTTAATTTACCCAAGCTTATTTGAATGGATTAAAAAATCTCAAAAACCCAACCAATGTTAGTATATATGAGAATTAATTAGAAAAAAATAAAGAAAAAAATCTCATTTTTACTTCTTTAATTTTTATGCTCTTATAAATTTGCTTCTTAAATTTTGAAAATTGGTATAAATATATATTAAACTATCATGTTTACTCTTTTTATCAGTTAAATGGATAAAATATTTTATTGTTATCCCATGAGCTTTGTTTAAAATATTTGTTTTTAAAATTGAAATTATTACAAAGGAAAAAAAAATAATAAAGAAGGGAACCTGTGTAACATCCACCCGCAAAGAACTTCTACATGCGTGAAACATGAAAAGTTTGAATCCTGGAAATAAAAAAAAGACAGAGAAATTCTAGTAAATAATAATTTTTTAAAAATAATTAAAGTAAATATCATATTTTTAAAATATTTGTAATTAATAACATTTTTATTAGGTAAATAAAAAATTTATTAAATAAATAATATATTTATAAGATGTAAATAAATTATTTAGCTGATATGTAAATATATTATTTATTTAGTAATTTATATAAATAAATTATTTATTTGATAAGTTGATATTTATTATAAATATTTTAAAAACATGCTATTTGCTTCATTTATTTTTTAAAAATTGCCATTTGATATTTATTATAAATATATTAAAAGCTGCTATTTACTTCATTCACCTTAAAAAAAAAAAAAAAGAAATATTTTCATAAATAACATCTAAATTATATGTTTTTATTCAAATTAGTTTTTATTTATTTGAAACCGATCATTATATATTTTAATATATAAAAAGTTATTAAAAATTTCCTTTTTAATATATCAAGAAATATTTTGAATGATTTCAAAAAACAAAAAAAAGACTAACTTGAATAAAGTTATATAGTTTAGGTGCTATTTATCAAAATAATCATTTAATTAACTTTTTATAAAATTTAAACTTCTATTAAAATCATAAATATTTATATATAAAAAGAGTATTTTAAGCTATTTTTTATATTTGAAGAGATATAATAAAGGATTTTAAATAAATAAAAACATACTTAAATTTAAATGTAAACGTAAGTATAGGGTTATTTATGAAAAAAAAAGGAAAAAAAAAAAAGAAGTTTCTCACTCTTTTGGACTCAGCTATTAATGGGCCCACAACACTCACAAAGGGCATAAAGGTAAAATCATATATAATCCCCGCCTGTAAAACACCATTCGGCGGGAGACCACCCAACGAGTTAAAATAGAAAAGATACCGCCAAAAAAAATTAGCCAAAAAAAATAAATAAATAAATAAAGAAAAGAAAGAAGAAGAAGAATGAAGCAGCTGAAATTTTCGGTTTCGAAACTCTTTAAAAATTTGCGGGAAAACAATTCGAAGGAGCTCAAATGGCCCGCCAACTCCATCTCATTATTCTCCCAGCGAGCCAATACAAAAACCCATTTCCAATCTCTATTCCCTCTCACTCTCCTCCCCATTTTTTTTTTCTTTCTCTCTCTCTTTCTTTCCCTCCAAACAAACAACTACAAGAATAGAAGAAGAAAATGACAATGAAGACGCCAAGCCTGGACGCAATCTCCACCATTCTGGCGAACCCCTCGCCGGACGCCTCTGCCGCCGACCCGCCGGAGATCGTCGTCCAGATCCTCGATCTTACCTCCAAGGGTAA
Organism: Antiaris toxicaria; assembly: GCA_035233585.1. NCBI lineage: Eukaryota > Viridiplantae > Streptophyta > Magnoliopsida > Rosales > Moraceae > Antiaris > Antiaris toxicaria. The sequence continues at coordinate 11,303,029 of CP141155.1, forward strand.
CCGCTACATGTGAGTCCCTTTCTTTCCGTACATCTTAGAGTTTTGTCAATCTTTTTGAATTTTCAGCTTGATTTGTCGTTTGTTTTTGCTTCAATCTTTACTCTTGTGCTTTGTTCCACCGGAGTTTTCTGTTTTTTATTTTTTTGATTTTGTTTTACTGATTTGCTTCTAAGCTTCAGATTTCTGTTTATTTTGTTAATTGCCAATTTGTCTGTCACAGTTTTTTGCTTTGATCTGCGGTTCCGCGTTGTTCCGTCGAAGTTTCCTTTTTCTTTTTCTTTAGTTGGCTATGGTTTTGTGCATTTCAAATGAGAATTTGTCGTTTATCTGTAAACAACCGTAATTTAGCAGATCGGGTTCTTCAGTATTTAGGATTTAGATACATTTTGAAACAGTGATTTTTGTTCCTTTTTCAGTATTTGCGAGTTTTTAATTAAATTATAATGTAAGAGATTTGCTTATGGATTACTTAATCTAGTTATAATGGGCGAAATGAAATCTAATTGTGATTTGAATTTTCTTGTAGGTTTACTGCTAATGATGGAAAGAAGAAGCTAAAAGGAATTCTCCCATCACACCTGACTTCTCAGGTGATCTCGGGAGAGATTCAGAATCTGGGTCTTATTCGTATCCTTGATTACTCCCTCAACGACATTCCAAGCAAGTCAGAAAAGTAAGAGCCTACTCCGATTTGTTTCTCAAACTATTTCAATTTGAAATTAATTATTGTCAAAGGATTTAATTTTGTTCTGGTGATTATTTAACTCTGTTCAGATATATGATTGTGACAAAGTGTGAGACAGTTTCTCCTGCACTAGAAATGGAGTTTAAGAGTGAGGTGAAAAGTGAGGAAACTCGTATTTTGTTGACGCCAAAGCAAGAGATTGAGATCAAGACTGAGGTGAAAAGTGAGGATGCTGGGAATGTGGGGATTGTGTTGAAGCCAAAGCAAGAAATGGTTGCTAAATCAGCTGCGCAAATTGTTCATGAGCAGCATGGAAAGTGAGTTCTTTATGCACACCACTGTTAATGATTATTTATTGTCCTTTTGTTTGCTACGTTTTATGTATAAGTTCATGTTAGTTGACCCTGTTTCTTTGATTGTGAATTTCAGTATGGCGCCGTCTGCACGGATGGCAATGACTCGCAGAGTTCATCCTCTTGTTTCTTTGAACCCTTATCAAGGAAGTTGGACAATAAAGGTCCGTGTTACAAATAAGGGAACCATGCGTATGTACAAAAATGCTAGAGGTGAAGGCTGTGTCTTTAACGTGGAGTTGACTGATGAAGATGTAAGCCAAAAAAAAAAAATCCATTTTCTTTTGTTTCAAAATGTTTATGATCTGCACAAAATTATATAGCTTGTTGTGAGTTTAATTCTGAATTTTTGTGGTAAATTTGGTACAGGGGACCCAAATTCAAGCAACAATGTTTAATGAGGCTGCAAGGAAGTTCTATGACAAATTTCAATTGGGGAAGGTTTACTATATCTCGAAGGGAACCCTGAGAGTTGCTAACAAACAGTTTAAGACAGTGCAAAATGATTATGAGATGACTTTGAATGAGAATTCTGAAGTGGAAGAAGTAAGCAATGAAGTAGCTTTTGTTCCTGAAACGAAATTCAACTTTGTCCCAATTGACATGTTGGGTCCCTATGTTAATGGGAAGGAACTTGTTGGTAAGGAGCCTTTCTTGGAATCCTTTTGGTGATTCCAAATTTTTGGTTTTGCTAACCTTCTTTTTGTTGATATACTTTCAGATGTTATTGGAGTAGTTCAAAGTGTATCTCCTACAATGAGCATCAGAAGAAAGAGCAACAATGAAAACATTCCAAAGCGTGATATAACAATTGCTGATGAAACGTAAGTGTATGCCCTTTCTGATTTGCTATTGGATGTCATTTTTATCATGCTATTTTATACCATGGTTATCTGAATTGCAGCAAAAAGACAGTTGTGGTTTCTCTGTGGAATGATCTTGCAACAAATGTAGGCCAAGAATTGCTGGATACTGCTGAGCAATCCCCTGTAGTTGCTATTAAGTCTGTTAAAGTTGGAGAATTTCAAGGTACTTAGAAGTTGATAAGGGTTTACATACTGAATAAAAAGCAGTTGAAGACCCCAATTTAAAATTTGTTCTTTTACTCCTTGTTGCAGGTTTATCTTTGTCAGCATTGAGTAGGAGCATGGTTGTGATAAATCCAGATACGCCTGAAGCGAAGAAGTTGAAATCTTGGTAAGCTATTATACAGCAAGCTACAATCTAACTCACTAATCCCTTATTTTTTCCCTATTCACGTCCTCATATGTGATTTTTAACATCCTTATTTGTACACAGGTACGACTCTGAAGGTAAAGGGTCGCTGATGGCCCATGTTGGCACTGGTATGAGCCCATCAACGAGGACTGGAGGAAGATCTATGTACTCTGACAGAGTCTTCTTGTCCCATATAACTGAAAACCTATCATTGGGTGAAGAGAAGGTATTACATCATCAGTTTCTAATTGTAAAAAGATACTTCCTTACGCTTAAGACATGGTGGAATAATTGTGAGGTGTTATGACATATACATGTCTGTCTCTGCAGCCGGTGTTTTTTGGCATTAGAGGATATATAAGTTTTATCAAGCCTGAACAGACAATGTGGTATCGGGCTTGCAAAACCTGTAACAAGAAAGTCACAGAGGCTATTGGGTCTGGCTACTGGTGCGAAGGTTGCCAGAAGAATGATGAAGAGTGCAATTTAAGGTATAACTCCTAAAACCTATAGAAATAATCACCATGCTGTTTCTCGAGTTTTGTTACAAATCCATTGTCCTTTCTAATGCCTTCCATTCTTTTTCATTCAGATATATACTGGTAGTAAGAGTGTCTGATGCAAGTGGTGAAGCTTATGTCTCTGCCTTCAATGAAGAAGCAGAGAGGATTATTGGGTGCTCAGCAGAAGAGCTTGATCAACTGAAATCACAGGTCTATAATCGTTTGAACAATGTAACTTACAACTTCAACGTGTAAAAGTAAGAAAAACTGACCTTTAGTTCTTTATTTTTATGTCTTAGTTGGGAGAGGAGAACTCATTCGAAGCGAAATTGAAGGAAGCAACTTGGGTTCCTCATCTTTTCCGAGTCAGTGTTTCTCAGAACGAGTACAACAATGAGAAGAGGCAAAGGATAACGGTCAGGGCCGTTGCTCCTGTTGATTTTGCTGCTGAGTCAAGATTCTTGCTAGATGAGATATCTAAGATGAAAGCTTCTTGAATCTGATGCTGCTGATTTGATAACTAACGAAGGGCATGGTGTCTAGGCTAATATATGTTCTGGTTAAAATGTTGGTTTACCTTTTGCTTAGGCTTGGTGTGGAAGTCTAAATCTAATTTAATTTTAAGGTGATGGCATACATGCCAATGCCTATAATGTTGAATCTTCTGATCAGTACAGGTCGTTTAGTGATTTTTGCATCCTAGGAATGTAGTTAAAAAACTTGCGGGGAATTTCCTGGAAAATCTTGTTTGGTTGGCTTGTAAATGAGTAGCCCTTATTCCTATTATTGGATGTTGCAAAACTAGTGTGTTATTTTGTCTCTGTTAAACAAATGCTAGGTAAAAACCAAACAAAAGAAGTGCCTCACTGCTTTTTTAAAGTAGATAAATATTTGCGGGAAGAATAAGAACATTCAGACGGTGATCAATGGATTGTTCTCTTGAGTTGTCATTCCGATGATTGAGAAAGTAGTGATTTGAAATTTCGATCATTTTTCAATTTTCCCTAACATGTGTGTTTGTGTGTGTGTATAATTTATCAAAAGGAATAAAGAATGGCATTTTGCTCTGGTCGGATGAATGCTGATAATAAATACTCTAATGTGCAATTTCTCTGTTGAGCAAGTACTGCGTTACAGCTAAATTTGAGTATGTAGATTACTTCAGTGTATCATCGGAATGGGAGCATTTAAATGTTGACCGTAAGTAAATAGTAACTACTAAGAATTTCCGGTAGGAAAAGCGTCTCAAGGATGCAAATTAGAAGGTTAAGAGAGGATTAGTGTTTGGATTAACAAGGGATCGAGGGCAATAACAGCAGCAACTTAGTGGAATAAGGTTCTAAGGCTGGACACCGAGTAGAATTTAGTTTGTATTATACTTTCTGCTTTGGAGAAATGTAAAAGGTGCAATAAAAGTTGGAGGCAACCATGGGATTGACAGCCATATTTTTGTATACCAAAGTACGAGCTTTTAATGACAAAATATTATTTGTACTAGAGGCCCCAAAAGAAGAAAAACAAACGAAAAAAACGTGGCACTACTTATTTTTATTCATAAACCAATCTCAATAGGGTTTGCCCGCACAAATTGTGCAATGACAACAAAAAAGGAGAAAACCAATCGACGAGATGTCATGCTTTCTTGTAGGAAGAAACCAACTTAGCTATTTCATGCAATAATTTAGATGCATTCCGATCATCAGCACCTTTAAAAGATGTCCACTCCTGGAAATTGTGAAGGCTGCCGGTGAAGTCTGTAAAGAGTCCGTCAACTCCAATCTGGTTAATCCAGAAATTGAACTCCGCATATGGGTCTTGATGAAAGTCCAGGTGCAAAAACTGGTTCTCATTTCTGAAAGTGTAGGGATGCACCTGTGCATTCACCACGTTAAGTTGCAATTTAGAGCTTCTAGGCAATGGTGACTCAGTTAAAGAAAAAGTTTTATCAGTTTGAAATCTGATCGAACAATTTAACAAGATTTTCCTTGGTTTTCAGAAGCATAACTATAAGCCACAATTGAGATCCCATTCATAGTCCTTAACCAAACAAATGCGTTGAAAATGCTGCAACTATTCATTTGATATTTAGCTTGACTACAATGTTAGCTTAATACTCGGGGCAATCGGAAAGCATTAAAGCAGCATTGGCTTGAAGGAGTAATATATAGAACTGTCTCAGTGATCTCTGTAAGTTATCAACGGCTCTTAGAAAACAGGATTTTGTCCAAAAAGTGGCTAATTCTTTTCATTATGTTTAAATGCTTGTGAATCGCGGCTAACTGGTCTACATTTTGTAAGATAGAGCATTTTCATTTTCCCATTTACACGAAGAAATAAAACACAAAATATTGCATAAACAAATTAAATTTAATGTGCTCATAACCACAACTTTAACACGTAAGCCAAAATTAGATGGAGAAGAGTACCTGTAGGTTATGGGCATGTGCTCTTGCCACCAAATCAGTGGGTGGTTGCAAATAGTTATTTACAACAGGGACCACTGTGTCCTTCCAAGGACCAATCCCGACCACGTAATCTTTAATATAGTCAAAGTAACTATCAGAGGTGATTTCCCAGTATGACTGCACATTATTTGCTTTCATGTTATACAAGGAAGAATGCAGAGGTGAAGAGAAGTCAAAAGGAAAGAATATGTATTAACAGCAATAAGAAAACGAGAATCCAACCAAAAAAAAAAAAGAAGAACGCACACACAAATACACACGGGATTCATAGTGGTTCACTTGCTGCTGCAGAATATCAATATAAATAGACGAAGAAGTAAAGGGTACAATCCAGTCAAAATGCCCCTCTCAGTCTCTTAGTTTCTCTCTGCAGAAAACGGCGCTCCCAAAAGTCCCTTAATGTATCATGAAAATTAGGTTGAACCTCGTAAGGTAATGAGCAAGAAACTATGTTTCAAACCATAGATATATGATGGGACAACATTGTACCGTAACTGGCAATCCTTTTAGCAGACTTTAATTACAAGGTAATGATGGTTAAAATAGTTTTTGTTTTTCTCATCGAAAGGTGGGTATTACTTTGACCTTATGCAACTACTCTTTCTCATCTCTGTACAGAAACAGGCGACAAGAATAAGAAATTATTCCTAACCAAAAGCAGAATTCACCCAGAAGATCTAAGGAATTACAAAACTAACTAACGGATTGAATGGGATTGATTATGAAAAGTAGGGAGATTAATATTGGCAAACAAACGCCTCATGATATGCCCAGGAGCCAATGGCATGATTATGGTATTTTCATGATCCGCACAATACCATAAACTATATCAGCTTTTCAATTGTCAACTTATATGGTTTGAAAAGGAACTTTTCCAAAAGATTGAAAACATCCCCGGACAATCATTAAGCATGTCATATTTACTGGGGCCACAAATGAATTGACCATATGGTTAAAGACAAGGGTAAGAAAACAAACCTGATTAGTGTCTTGAGTTGGGATTGTAATATCATCAATTAACAGGATCTTGGGCAAGTCTGTGAGATTAAATATATGTACAAGCGAAGTGGGAGCAAATGACTGGATAAATGCCGGTTGTTTCAACCAATCTTCTGACAAATATGAACCCTTGTATCCATACTTCTTGAGTGTCTCCACAAAGATGTCCTCAAATTTCTTACCATGTGGCCATTTCACCTGTCGTTATCAATAATATATATATATATATATATACGTATTAAAGGAAGTGGAAATGTTGACTAAGTGAAACTATCATCCGTGTGAAATAAAGTTTAATCTAATTAAATTCTGCAAAACCCTTTTCTATAACAACATGCTAGATACTTACATGCTGGTTGATAAATACTGGATTTTTTATCTCAGGATAAATTCCGACGATTCTGGGTGCATCCAGCCCAATATCGATGAATTCTTCAAAAGTAATAATGGGAAACTTTCCTGAACAACGAACCAAAAAAAAAAAAAAATTCTAATTATAGCCAAATCTAGTCAGGCTATTTAATTTCAATACAGTCTATAATGAGCACACATATTTATAGCACTGTTCTATACAACGTGATCTAGGACTTGACTAGGTGCATGGATGTTCATGGAACTAACCATTATATTGTTGATCACGGAAAGGATACCTCTGCTTCACACGCAACGACTTCAGTTCCTTAAGAGTGAAATCAACTGTTCACCACGTAAAATAACATTTAAATTCTTCCGCTAATTATATTGAAGAACATCATACTTACAGGATGAAATAAATGCCATAATTATTTTTGAGATCAACGACACATGACTTGCAAATTTGTTGGTCATTAATGCATTATTAAGGTTATCTCATACAAGAAACCACCATTACAATAAAATTCTCAATTGCACCACAAACAAAAGGATATAAAAGAAGTGCTTGCATACCGGTGAAAAACCCAGTGACATTGGACCCTTGAACCTCATAAGTCCTTTTGCGATTTGCAAATTGCTTGTGTTCCGAAATATCAGTTGTAGAATCGAGTGTCACATCATGGAAGCAAATTAAGACTCCATCTTTGGAAGATAAGATATCTGTTTCAATGAAGTCTGTCCCCTCTTCAATAGCTCTCTGCAATACAGATATCAAATTTAGGTTCACTTTATTTTCCATTCCAATTAGTTAAGTTAACAACTGCAATCACTTAAAATGAAAATTTAAAACTTTTAGTCCTAAAAACCTCGTCATCTTTTTTAAATCTGGATCACGATCCACCTAACCGACAAATAGAAGTGCTCTCTTATGGATTAAACACCCTTGTCTTTTCCTATTGACAGCAATAAAAATAAGGAAAGCAATCAAGTACACACAAGATTTCTAGTGGTTCATCCTCAGTGTGAGAGCTACATCCCTATTAGCTGCTGCATGTTTTTCCTTAGAATCACACACCTCACGCCCAGCCATGGAGCCAATGAAGGCTCAACTCATTTTGTTTAAGAAAAACTATATGCATGAACATGTTCTTTATTATATCAATATACACATAGCCCCCACTAAACATTCAAAATTCGATCTTATAACCCCCATTAAAATTTTGCTTTAATAGTGAGCCACCACGAACAAAATTCTTGGCTTCGTCATCACAAGTCTAGGACTCATTGTGTTTGTCTGTAATCCCATTCTCCCCACCCCAAGTAATACATGTGTTACTACTAATTGGGGAAACGAAAACATGTTTGGAAGCTCAAGTACATTCTGCATGCAAAGTTTGTGCGAAGGCAATAATTAGACTCAACACATCCAGCGCACTATTTTCCCTCGAAAAATGATGGAGACACCAACTTAAATCTCAAACTTTTGAGTACCAACCTATGTGATATGTGAGTTGTAATTCTTTTATCAATAAATGTTTAAAGTATTATCACATTAATTAATTATATTTATCAATAAAATGATGATAACTCACCTTCAGGTGAGTTGGTCCTCAAAAGTTGGATTAGTTTTTTTGTTTTTGTTTTTGTTTTTGTTTTTTTTTAACGTCGTTTTTTCCATGATGCTAAATTCTTAATGGTAAACCAACATGAGGAAAAAGGATCATGGGTTCCCAAATTTGACCTATTTAAACAGACATTGTCCTAATGAGTTCTGAATATACACACGCACATATATACATATGTTTGTTGTATACACACAAAGAAGTAACACGGAGTTATTCCCACAGGGTAGATTGATACATACATACGTCCATATATATATGGGGATACAAAACCCAAATCCCAATGGAAAATATCAAATTAATTACCATGTAGGCAAGTGCAGTTTCTTCAGGAATCTCTCCATTGGAACCTCGGTGGGCAACATTGTAAGGACGAAAAGTTTGTAAAGGCTGTTTACTTCCACGACTATATTTGCTGGGAAGTGGGTATAAAGGCCTTCCAAAGGACCCAGCAACGAGAAACAGAAACACCAAGGTAAATATGCCTGTGATGAAAGAGAAAGAAACAAGGGACAATTTATGTTGCTAAATCAGTAAAAATCTTCCAAAAAAAAAGGCCAAGAAAAAGAATGAAAAAGAACATTTTGAAAGAAACCCATTACGGAAAATGGATTATTTTTGGAGATAGAAATCATATAAAGGATCCCAAAGATGAGATTTTGGAGCTTACAGTGTGTGGAAGCCATGGTGCGTTCTGTTCTGCTCTGTTCTGTTTGTTAGGTTCAGCGCCTTCTGTTGGAGAAATTTTGACTTTAAGGTTATCCTTATTTTAGCATTTATTTAGGTGTTTGTTTATTTTAGTGGCTTTTTTTATTTTTTATTTTTGAAAATTTTGGAGAAATTTTTGAGAGGTGCATTTTTTTTTTTTTGCTAGAGACTGAAAATGCCCAAATAGAATCACCAATCACACTCTAAAAAAATAAAAGTTTAAAGTTAAAAATTAAAAACTAAAAAAAAAAAGTAAAAAAAATAAAAAAAGAGAGAATCACATGCGACAAAATGTGGCACATGCAACTAAAGAATATGCTTTGACTAGATGCCATAATTGACTCTAGGATAAGATAATATTATTTTTAGAAACTCAAAGAAAGTAAGGTGGCGTTTGGTATTGGTTTTAAAATGTTTTATGTTTTCAAAAGAATTGAAAATGAGTATATTTTGAAAACTGTGTTGAGATCATTTCTCAAATTGTATTTGGTTATATTTTCTGAGTGTATATTCTGGAAAATATAAAAATAAAATTTTGTTTGGTTATATATTTTGAAAACTCATTTTATAAGTGAGTATCTTATAAAAATATATTTATTTTTAATTTTAAAAAAATAATAAAAAATAAAATATTAGTCATAATAAAAAAAAAAAACTTTGATAGTATGTTTTGCAATGAGCGATAGGGGTGGAAGAGATTGGTGGTCTGAGTTCTAGGTGGTGGTAATGGCTAGATTTAGATCATAAGTAGAAAGTCATTATTGTGAAAGGACCTTTGTCATTGTTACTAGCCCACGGTCATCAACCTTTCGTCGAAGATGGATGCCATCATTGGACATGATCATCACTAATGCTGTACAGACAGAAAGAGAAAGAGAGAGAGAGAGAGGAAATGGAGGAAGAAAACGAAAACAAAAAGTGAAAACAATTTTTTTTTTGTTTTCAAAAAACCAAAAAAAACAACATAATTGAAAACGATGTTTTCGAAATCGTTTTGAAAACGTTGAATAAACAAACGCTATTTTGGAACCGTTTTCATTTTCTGTATTTTTGAAAATAGAAAATCATTCTCGAGAATAAAAACAAACGCCACCTAAATATCCACAACGATACTTGATAGATATCTAAAGGTTTTTGAAAATTTTGCAATTTTTCGAATTTTAGGGGGTGTTTGGGGGAGGGTGTTGGAGATGTTATTTTTGGGTTAGAAAAAAGTTGTTTTGGAGAATATGTTTGAGAGAAAAAACTGTTTGAGATGAAAAAATAAAAAATTTTAAAAAATTAAAAAAAAATCAATATGGATATTGTTTCGTTCCTCTCGAAATTCTATGCACTTTAAAAAAAATTTATCTTATTTGGACTTGTATACACAAAGTTATGAATTTTTAAAGTTTAGAGTTTACTGTAGTGGAGATGTAAATAGTGAAAAGTAAGGAAGTTTTGAAAAAAAGTGAAATTTTGGGGGCTGGAAAACAACCCCCAAACGGCCCGTTAGTGTCTTAGTTTCCGAATTTTTGATATCGATAATTCATTCTTTTAAATTTCTAATTTTTGCAATGTTGTTTATTTTATGTATTTTTTTTAAATGGATTTTAATTAGATTTAAATTTAGTAATTTAAACTCAGATTTGTTGTTTGCCCTAACTAAATTTTGACATTTAAGTGAATTGTTTAAATAATTAGTATATAGCTCCTATTTATATGATCAAGTTATTTATATTTAGATGATTTGATAAATATGGAATAGAAAGGACAATTATGAAGAAATGAAAAATTGGGGTGGAAAATTTGGCTTGCGAGATTTGTGTTAGGGATTGAATTAGACTTCAAATGTGTTTTTCCAATTGCCAATATTACATAACATGAGTAAAATGGTTCATATTATAATTAGAAAAAAAATAAAAGGTAAATTATCAAAATTAGAAATGAAGAGGGTAAGTTATTAAAACAAAAAAAGTTTAAGGGTAAATATATAAAATATCTAGAGGATATACATATATATATATGTGTGTGTATATATATTTGATTTTGTGTGTGTGAGAAAATTCGAATTCTATACCTTTTGATAGAAATAGATTGATACTACTGTTAGATTATACTTACAACCGCATATATCTGAAGATAATTAGAAAAAGATATTTAAAAAAGTGCTAAATTTAATGAACGGTTAATTATTAAAGTGAGACCATTTGATATATAGTTTTCATGATGACATAAAAATTCTTGTATAGCATGGTCCAATAAAGCCCCATACCTTTGCTTGTAGTTAAGGTTAGCAATTTGAGTGACAGTATGACAGGTTAATATGAACACGATATGAAGCTAATATGTTTGGGTTTTCTATAAATAAGTTTAGGTCAAAAACGGGTTAATACGATTAATACGGTTAATAAACAGATTGGGTTTAGGTTGGCTTTCTAACACAGATTGACACGATTAATTATATATTTTTTAATATTTAATCATATATTATTTAAAATAAGAGTTTTTATAGTTAATAAAGTATAAATAATATGAATTTTAAAATTTTATAAGTAAATTTCACTTAAAAAAGATATATTGACTAATAAATATATCAAAGTATACAATCATATTGAATAAGTCATTACTTTATTCATTATTAATTTAAGTAAGTTAATTTGAATTGATACGATTAATACGATTAATATATGAGTTGGGTTTGAGTTTAAAATTTTGATACGATTATTAAATTGGTTGGATTTGAGTTTAATATAATAATATTAAATAAAAAATATAATATAATATAAATATAATACGATAATGCTAGTCTCACTTTTAATAAATCATGAACTAACACCATGTTTGTTGGAAAAGAAGTTGAAAAGCATTTTCAAAAGAAATAAAATATGGAATAAGTAGAAAATTCCCAGGACCATAATTTATATATCTTTCCTGTTTTTCTGTTTTTCTTTCACCCTTGCTAAGCACAGTGTCACTGTAGGCTCAATAATTTCCTTTTCTTTTCCTTTTTTTTTTTTGTGAATAAAAAGGCTCAATAATTGCCCTTTCGATTCTTTTTTCGAGGTATGACTTTAATTCTGTGAAGTTGATGTTTGCCCACTTTGTTACTTTTATTTTTATTTATTTATTTAATTTTTTTCACAACTTGCACAGGTAATATCATGGGCCAATTTTCCACTGCTAAAGTCATGTCACTTAATACCAAAGTCATGTACACATGTTTGCCAATTGGTTTTAATTTCTGAAAACTTTTGGTTTCAATTGATTGAAAATATGCCCAGCTGGTGCCTTAGCTACACAAAAAAGGGGGGGCAACAAAAAAAAAAAAAAGAAGCAATTAGTTTTCCTAATGAAAATGACCAATTATTTCTAATGTTAATAATTTGTTATTGTCTTTTGGTGATAGCTCTTGCTTTTTATTCCTAGAAATAGGAACAAAGAGGCCCACAATAGCAAAATCAATTTCTGATTGAGAGCAACAACATATATAAACATATTTATTTTTTAGATTTCTTTTAATGGTTGTTTGTATTTTTACCCACCTTCATATTTAGCTAATTAGTGGTTTAAAAAAAAAAAACCGAATTGAATTAACCATAGCAGAATAATATAAAAAGAACTAATCTAATGCTATATTTTACCAAATCTTTGTATCACATAATATGATATAAATTACCAACCAAATAGAGCATGTGTTTAATATATATATATATTTTTTATAATGAATTGCTTATTATTTGTGTGAGACATGTGGTTTTGTTAAGCTATATTTTTCTTTTTTGGGCTGAAGATTAGCAGCAGAGGTTCTTCTGTATCCGGTTAGTCTAATTAGGAGTTCTGAATATGCTATTTTAATGGAATTTGTTTGTTGCTTTAGCAGTATCCCCTTGTAATCTTCTGTCTATAGTTTTTTATTTTAATTTTTAATTTATTTATTTTTCTGTGTATTGTTCTTTTATGCAATTTGTCCATTTTCATTTTCTTTAATGACTAAATTAGATTACCTTTTCCTTTTCCATTTTTTTTAATGAAGAACAAATTAGATGCCTTTTCTCATACCAGACAGTCTCATTGTTTGATCTTTCAGCGGCCACATAGAAAGAAGTAAACAATTGTCTGGTCTGTCCAATCTGTAGCCTACAAAATAAACATTAAACTTGAAAGCTTTACTCATCAAGTTGATTTTAGATTCATTTTGTCTAATCAATTATTAAAGATTTCCTTTCTTTTTTTTTTATTTTAAAATCAATAGTATCCTCACACTCTCATGTATTATCCATTTAAAAATCCAGTGGATGAAATTTACACAAGTCCATAGTTCTTATATAAAATACCAATTTTAAAACTGTATTTTGAAATAAAAATGTAAAGATTTAAACTTTGATATTAAGATTGTAAGAGGCTTGAAAAAGACATGCTTGATCACTGTACCACTACTACTAATAATCACGGGTCATTAACTTTATCTTCTTCTATCCTATCACTTGGAATTTCACTCAAGAAGAACAATTTTATATCAATCAAAGCAGAGAACTTACTCTCATGATTATAATATTTCAACTTCAGTGCTAATAGAAAATTGACTAGTTTAAAGATCCCCATTGGCTAATTGAAACGCGCAACAAAGGAGAAAAAAATATCTTTTTAATAAATAAATAAAAAAAGTCATCGTCTGTTCAATATTTACACAAAAGAAAGTGACATCAAAGCCTACCTTATTTCATCTATTAGTCTACTTTATCTCATCCATTCATATTTTAGTTTTGCAAAAGCTTACAGCTGAAAAGGAGGAGGAAAAAAAAAAGGGTTCAGTTTGAAAAAGAATTAGGAAAGAAAGAAAGAAAGGGAAAATTTTTTTTTTCCTTATGATTTCTCTTATCTGAAGTAGGTTATTTCTTTATCTACCTTACCAATTGTCTACTTCACAACAACGACGGAGGTACTTATCGTGTGCTGGAAATCCAGCGGTGTGTCTCAGCCGTAGGAAGAATCCGGCGGTAGGTGGCAGGACCTTGTTGTTTTGTGGTGTGTCCTAGAATTAGAACGTCTTCTTATGCAAAATGTGATCATGTAAGGTAAAGTTCTTTGTTGTTCTGCTTTTGCTTTTCTTTAACTTGGTTGTTCAAAATGACTCTACGTTTGCCTTTGTTTTAAATTTTTGTTAATAAAATTTGGGTTTAGATCAAAGAAACAGGAAAATCTGTGCAAAAATGCATCCGAGGATGGTAAGACTATCTTTCTTAGATAAGGTCAAAAAAATTCAAGTTAGTCCTATAATCTTTAGATGCATTCCTACAACATAAGTAGTAATCCATATACCACGCGGGCAAATCTATGGATACACTACCTTATATCCTTATAGGGAGGGTTTGGAAAAAAAAAAAACGAAGTGGGCAAATCTAATTAAACCCAAAGAAACAAGTAGCAGAACCTCCAAAAGATTTTGAGTTCCTGTTTGTTCCTAAGCTATGGAAAAAAAAACAGCAGTGGCATTACTTGGACATCGTATGGTACCAAATTACATGACAATGGTACGAATAATTGACAACAGGAGGTATTTTCATCGTAAATGGGTGAAAAGAGAAGTACCAGACAATTAGTTAATCCAAGTAAATTCCAACATATATTCTTTTCAGAAAGGACAAACAGCACAAAGGACATTAAAAAGCTGATTTCACCATATTAACTGACAATTCCTCGATATTATCCAAATTAGTAAACATTCAAAACATGAGAGCTAGAAACAATTAAATAAAGATATTTAAAAAAGAAAAAAAAAAGTTACTATGCTTAAGTTGGGCTTCTCATAATTTGTTAGCATTGCCTAAAAGGGGGAGACATGACAATGCCACCACCACCGACGGACCTACAAGGGGAGAGCAGTGCATACATTGATGTGTCTCATCGGGTTCGCCACCTCCGTACCGCCCGCGTGCTTGACGAACTCGGCGGGGGAGAGAAAACTGCCATGGCAAACACACACTATGCTCACTTGCCCTTTGGTGTACTTGTAGAGAAACCCATCAATTCTCTTCCCGTTTGGACCATTTCCAGTGGTTGTCACACTAGGCATTCTGTTTACCACATCCCTCCAATTGTCCAAAACCTCCCCACTAGAAGCTTTGATTTTCTTCAGTGGATTCTGCTGCAACTTGGTCTCCGCAAGCTTGAAAAATTGGCCCTCGTTGGCGGACACCCTCGCCGAGAACATGGCAGGAGGTTCCATGGCAGCGGCGGTCTTCAAGCCCGTGTTGTCTCTTGCAGCAGTCGAGCACTCTTGTCCTGTGTGGAGTTTGATATCACAGAAACTCAGTGTCCGTTTGAATGGGAGGTTTGTTTTTGAAAAATGGAAAATTTTTATATATAAAAAATAAAAAGTTGTTTGGAATTTTTTTTAAAAGTGAAAAAAAAAATTTTTCGTCTAGAGAGCTCTTTTTCCATTTTCCAAAAATAAAAGATTTTGGATGTTCTGATACGAAAATTAAAAAAGATTACTTTTTTTTAGAAAGAAAAATTTTTTATTTTCCAACTTTGAACATGTCAAACAGTCATTGCAGTTTTTTGGATGTTGGGCAAAACCGGAAAAATTAGGAATTCTCACTCTTGAGATAAATTTCCATGCTGCAAATTCTTATGTCTACGACTCTAAATAAAATTATTGATTCTAATCAGAAAACTTTTACTATTTATCACTGAATTATTTAGGCATTCATTGAAGCAGTAGACATACAAAATGAGTTTCTACAATAGAAACTGTCTTTTCTCACTACCACTGTCCATAAATGTTAGCTCTCTCATGGAAAATTTTAAATCTGGATACCATATATAAGATGATTTAGATTATTGAAAAGTCAATCTAATGGTTAAAATTATACTTACTGGTGATAGCGAAAATGAACAAAAACTACCAAACTCATGGAAGTATAAATTTGCTAAATGGCCATCTATCAAAATTAACCATCCTAATAAGATACCTAATATTGGTTTTGTCCATTCTACTTGGGCATTTCCAAGGTAAACTCCAACTCAATTTCCCAAAATACACACACACACACACATATGCATGCACAAGCAGGCAGATGAAGACATATGAATCAGATAATCATAAGCGAGTGCAAAAGAATTCACAGAACATGTGCACTGATCTTATGTTCTCAGAATATTGCATGTGCATTTTCCACAAGCAAAAAAAAAAAAAACAAATAAATAACTTTTTCAACTATTCTTATTAAGCATAACAAAAACAAAAACAAGAAATCAAAAACACAAAAATTAAAAAAAAATTATTACACAGTCCCATTTTCACCTATCTAAATATAAATTTAGTTCTATTTCAGTGCACTTTTTTTTTTTTGGGTTGTATTATGCCACAAAATTTATATAAAAACAAAAACAAGAACAAGAAATCAAAAACACAAAAATTTAAAAAAAAATTATTAGACAGTACAATTTGCACAAATCTAATATAATTTTTAGTTCTATTTCAGTGCACTTTTTTTTTTTTGGTTGTATTATGCCACAAAATTTATATATATAAAAAAAAAGGGTCAAAGAAGAGTACCTTTGATCTTACATATGGCACGACCGAGGGCGGCACTCTTGGCAGCGGAAGCCACCGCGTTGGTCGCGATCTCCGACGCTGGCGGTGAGTTCTCCGGCGAATTTTCCGACGACTTGTCTTCCCTGAAGCCTCTCTGCTTGCCGGCGAGCCTCCTCTTGGCCGCCATTCTCCTCATGGACTGCAAGTCCTTCAGCCTGGCCGTCTCTTCGCCGTTGTTCGTCGCCGTCGGGAGTGAGCACGACCTTGACAGAGAGAGAAACGGCGACGGCGTTGCTTCTCCTCGGTGGGTCTCCGGCTCTTCTCCGGCGACGGAAGACGACCGAACCAGGGGCGGCGGCTTCTCCTTGGTGGGCGGCTTCGCGTAGAGTCCGCCCAGAGAGAGGCAAAGATTCAGGTCCGGCTCTTCTTCCTCCGATTCGGAGCTTGATATTGAATTCTCCTGAGAAAATCTCCAGAAGAAATTTACTGGGTTCTGTTTGTAGCTCGGAAATGGCATCTGGGTCTGACCAAAGCTGATCATTTGATTAACTTTAGCCATTTTGTTTTTCGAGTCAAAATGAGACGAGAAAAACAAAGAAAAAAACTAGTGAGAAAGAGAGAGGAGAGAAACGCAGAAGACAGTGAAAGAGATAAGACGAAGAGAGTTTGGGGTGATTCAGTTTCGGTTCTTTTTTTTGTTTAATGATGTGAAACAGAGTAAGAGCACCACGTGGGTGTCAATGGCGGAAGAGAGAGAGAGAGAGACAGAGAGACAGAGAGAGAGAGCGAGACAGAGAGATAGAGTGGTTTATTCACTCGTTGATCAACATTCCGTTACTCTTTTTTCTCTTCTTGTTGTTTGTTGTCGTTGGACAGAGTCCTTTTATTATGCGACAGTGAGTGTGAGGGATTTTGCAAGTTGCAAAGGAGGAGGAAGTGAGAGACAACAGCACAGAGACGCTAAGCTGAGTTCACCACCTGTGAACTAGCTGTAAGCTTTGTCCGTTGAAAGTTTGTCTTGTCTTCCTTGAGTCAAGTTGGATTAGTGATGGGACTGGTGTGTAATTTGGAGTGCATGTGGAGGGTAAATCGGAAACAGAAAATTGATTTTGGGATTTTTTTTTTTAACATCATTTGTTTCCATTGGAAACTCACAAGCGTTTATTTTTTATATTATATTTGTATTATATTTAAATATAATATTTTTTTATAATACCTTAAATATATTTATTATTTTAAAATTATATTCTCCCTTTATTTTATTTTTTTTATTTATTTTTATCAGTTACATTAATTTTTTAATTCTAAAACACAATTTAAATACTTTTTATTTAAATACATATTACATTCAAATATAAAATAAATATTTTTCATCCAAATATAAAATATATTTAATTCATTATATTCAAATACAATACGAATGTAATACATTTATCAAACACTCCATAACATATTTTAACTCTGTTTTAATCGAAAAGAGTGAACAAATTTTATCATGTATTTGTTTTGATTATAATTTAAATTTTAAATTTTAAAATTCTATAAATTTATTTATATAAATTAAAATGAAATCATTTTTTAAATTATATATAATTTTAAGATAATTAATATATTATTCTTATTAATATATAATTTTTTTAAAAACATTTTAAATTTTTAAATTTGTTTTACATCAAATTGTTTTTTATTTAAATACATAACTCAAATCTAACTTAATTCAGGGCGCCGAGTCCTCATAAAGTATTATAATATATTTTTAATCATTTTTCTAAATTTTTACCCTCATATTTTATCATTTTAATCTTTTTTAATTTTTAAATAAAGTTTCTAATCTTTTTTTCTTAAGTTCCTATGAGATATTTGATAAGAATATTATATTTATATTGTATTTAAATATAATATATATTTTATCTAAATATTAATCACATTACAATTTAAATTCAATATAATTAACATTTACTATTTTACCTTTTTTATCACTATTATATATGACATTATATATTCTCTTTCTCTTTTCCTTTCTTCTATTTACTTTTATCAATCACATTACATATAATATAATTCAAATACTTTTTATCTAAATAAATATTATATTTAAATATAATATAATCACTTTTCACCTAAACACATATTATATTTAATATATTATATTATATTTAAATATAAAATAAATATAATGAATTGTTCTTAGGGTTACAATTCAGGGGTTTATGTGGAGACACGTTGCAGTCATGGGACGGTAGACCCTACCCCTAGAGACCCCTCCCTTTGCCCACTTGCACTTTTAGCTTTTCCCCACATTCGTTATTTTTTTGGGATCGAAAATGCCATGTAGCCTTTTCTTACTCATAAGAATCTACCTATTTTCAAGTGTAATTTATGATCTGCTTGACACTTTTTTTAAAACATTAATTAAAAGTTTTTTTTTTTGAGAGAAGATAATGCATGTTTGAATTTATTACAAATTTATTTTTCAAACCATGATACAAAATAGATCATTAGTCCATAAATCTCAAATTTTCTTTTCAAAAGAGAGTAGGAAAAGTAATTTGTCTGGTAAAAAAAAGTAATTTCTATGTTTAAAATTTCTCAAAATAAAAAGAAATACTAATTTATTTTTGAAAATGTTTGAAAAATGATATCAACTGTATCCTATTTATTTTATGATAAATTAAGTTGATGGGATGTAACAATTTAATTTAATGCCCTTATTTTTTTGAGAGTTTAATTTTAGTATGTTCTTATAATATGTATCTTTAAATAAAATTCAACAAAATTTTTAACTAATTAAAAAATTACTAAATAACTTCAATCCAAAAAAATTCTAACTGGTAAATTAAATGCAAGTATAGATTTTTACCTTATGCTTAGATGTGATATTTATTTTTTAAAAGGAAAAAAAATCTTATTTAAGACAAGAAAGTTTTTTTTATTTAAAAGTAAAAAGATATTTGAATGGATAAAAAAAATTTCATTTCTATATAGAAACTCCTTTATTTTTTGTTTGGAAGAGGTGTTTGAGTTCATAATTTTGAGTTTGAGCGAAAACTTTATTTGGTTAAAACCAAACCCTTCTATAGTTTTGTATTCAATCATTAAAAAATTTTCTTAAAATATGAGATTCTTTTAAGAAATGAAAATTTTTTACTCATCCAAATACTTTTTTGCTTTTGAACAGAAAAAACATTTTATCTCAAATAAGACTTTTTTCCTTTCCAGAAATAGACATTCTATTCAAACAAAAGTTGAGAAAATTTTTTGATGTTTAAGTATAGAACCATAGAAAGGTCTGGTTTTAACCAAACAAAATTTTGACCCAAACTCAAAAAATTTTCAAGTTCAAACACCTCTTCCAAACAAAATATTAAAGGCTAGTTTAATAATAAACTCCAATTCACCAAATATAAATTACTATATTATTTTTTTATTTTTTTTATCAAATTTTACTCTTAATTTTTACTATTTTTTATTATTCGAATATATATTTATTTCAGGCTCATTTGTATTAAGATTTCGAACTAGAAAATTTAGATTAGGTTTTAAATGAGTTGAATCATAAAATAAACCTTGTATTTGGTATTTAAATTTGAGTTAAAGAATTTCTTCTTAAACTAAAAATATTTATATGATAAAAATTAAATTTAAACGTGTATTAAAAATTATATTTTCATTTGCTTTTTTTTACATGATTAATATAATTTTTATATATAAAAAGATTTATAAATAATATTTTTAAAATCAAAATATTATATAAATAATAAATTAAAAAATTTAAAATAAAATAACATATCAAATATAAAATTAAATACAAGTTTAAGGGGGGAGTTTGAGAGAGATGTTATTTTTTGGTTAGAAAAAAGTTGTTTTTGAAAATGTGTTTGAGAGAAAAAACTGTTTAGAGTGAAAAAATAAAAATTTAAAAAAAAATCAATATAAGTATTATTTTGTACCTCTCAAAATTTTATGTAATTTAAAAAAATTTATCTTATTTAAAATTATATATACAAAATTATAAATTTTTAAAATTTAAAATTTATTATAATATTTTAAAAATATAAATAATAAAAAAAAAATTTAAATGTCTTTAAAACTTGACCAAAGCGGGCCTCAATTTTTAATCTCGAATCCTCAATCAAAACTTAACGCTCACTCAATTTTTCCGTACGAGCTCTAATGTCCGTCAGTGCAGCAAAAGAATTATACTTTGAGGGATACTGACGGAGTTGCGTCACGTCCGATGGTAGCTGCGATGTGGAGCTGACGTGTGGGCCATGCACAATCCCCAAAACAGCTACTGGTCAGTGGGTCGTGAGTAGGACCCACCAACTCCCTCCCCACCAAAAAAAAAAAAAAAAAAAAAAGAAAACGCAACTTGCGCTTTTTTTTTTTTTTTTTCCTCAAAAAAAAAAAACTTTTGTTTTCATGGCAGGCAGAAAGGTACGGAAACGTCAGGAGAAGTCCACGTGGCGCGAATCTGATGGAAATAAGGACGTCGTCCTTTTGGATATGTGGGACCCGTTTGCTCTCATCCACTTGGCAACTTGCAGTACCACGTGTCGACTAGGGAGCCTCGTACTTTCTATGACGCCATCTCCAGTTGTGATACCCATGCTGTCTTTTTCCACGCGCTCCTCCGTGCGCGTGTCGTGAGCTTTATGTGACGTACCGACGATATTACCCCTATGAGAAAGAGTTATTTACGCGGAATGGATTTTTTTTTTCTCCCCTAAACGTTTTCCTCATCAAATATTTATAAATATATATATGAGACCAACACGCAGTAAAAGCAAATAAAAATTCTGAATATTTCAGAAAAAAAATCCAAAATAATCGAAGTAATTATCAAAAACAGAAACTGAGTGGTGTTAGCAATTAAGGACCTTAGGTTAGAGCCCATATAATCCCACTTATATAATAAGCTTATATATATATATTTGAGGAAGGTAACAAGCACTTATTCTTTCATATAGTTCCTAATATAAATACTAATAGTATGACCACCAATATATATATATAGGTATGTTTAAACATAAGTCATACTTAGTTTGATATGTAAAACATTCATTACATTTAAAACAACATAACAAAAGAGTGATTATCAAAATAGATGTGGTCGCTAATGCACAAGTGTTTTGTTCCTCTTTCTATTTAATTACAAGAAGTGCACAAATTGAGAGAGAGAGAGAGAGAGAGAGAGGGAGAGAGAGAGAGAGCGAAGCAGAGGTACTTGCCGTGCTCGTTATGATTAGGCATGAAACATAATTTAATAACCCAACAAAATAGAAACTTGGGGATTGAGATTTGGAGAAGATATGATGCCAAAGAAAAGAAGTGCTTAATTATTCCATGTTGCAAGTTTAAAAGATAATTAATGAATGTTTCCAGTATTAAAATATCAAGGCAATGAGCGCCACCATTTGGCAAGTTGGATATATTTATACACTAGCACATGTGGGAATTTGACAAATTTCCACCTAAATACACAAGATTCCATTATTTTTAAAGTGTATTGGCCGTTTGAGGTGGCGGTGCTTTGTTCTCCTATCAAGAAGGGACATACATACATACATACATACATACATATATATATATATTTTAAGGTTTGTCAATTGCAACACTGCTGATTAGTGATTACAGTTGAGAGTGACCAAAAATTATTGGTATTTTCCTTTGAGTGAATGCCAAGATTTCTCGGACTTTTACATTGTTTTTAGTCAAAAGAAATGACTCCCCTAAATGGATATGGAATAATGGAATTTGAAGGACTAAAAGCATTTGTAAATGGGGCATTATCATAGCAAAATGGAGAATATTAAAGTGGTTTTAAGTTTAGTTTAACAATAAATTTATATAAGAGAAAGTTTAGACAGTGTATTATATTCGTATTACATTTGAATATAATATATATTTAGATAAAAAGTATTTACATTACATTCAATTGTAATATTTATTTGGATGAAAAGTATTTGAATTATACTGTATGTGATGTAATTGATAAAAGTAGAGAGAAAATAGAAGAGAGAAAGAAAGTATATAATGTGATTAGTAAAAATAGTAGAAAAAGTAAAATGATGAATAG
This sequence comes from Antiaris toxicaria, assembly GCA_035233585.1. Classification (NCBI taxonomy): domain Eukaryota; kingdom Viridiplantae; phylum Streptophyta; class Magnoliopsida; order Rosales; family Moraceae; genus Antiaris; species Antiaris toxicaria. Next base: position 11,325,537 of record CP141155.1, read on the forward strand.
TTATTGTATTGAATTTAAATTGTGATGTGATTGGTATTAAAATACAATACTTTTATGTTTAAATGAAAATTATATTGTATTATATTTAAATATAAAACAAATATAATGCGATAAACGAATGCACTTAAAGAGTTTAAATTCCTATTCACATGTTAAAAAAAAAAGAAGAAGAATAAGAAAAAAGTTATTTTTAAGTAAAAAAAAAAAAAAGGATCAAAACTTTAATATGATTAAATAAGATTTCAAGTCCAAACTCCTATTTGTAATTATATCTTCGACCTAACGGAAATTTCACTCTGTTTTTTATTTGAGTCGTCTAATTAGTGTCCATATAGGAATATATATATATATATCTATATTGGTTGAATACGTGACAATTTCTTCTTCCGCCAATCTCTCTCTCTCTCTATTAGGATATATTTCATTTTGTTCAACATTTTGTCGTTTATAAACTTTTATGTCGTTCATATAGTTGTTGTCCTTTTCACGGCGTCCAAATGTGGGAATTTGACAAATTTCCACCCAAATCCATAAGATTCCATTATTTTTTAAGTTTATCGAAGTCTGAGGTAGCGGTGCTTTGTTCTCCTGTCAAAGAGGGATACACGTATACTTATACATATATTTTAAGGTTTGTCACTTCAAATTGCTACTTTGCTAATTAATGATTACAGTTGAGAGTGACTGAAAATCATTGGATTTTCATTTAGTGAATGCCAAGTTTTATCCTATTTTTACAATGTTTTTAGTCAAAAGAAATGACTGCCCTAAATGGCTATGGAATAATGGAATTGGACATACCAACAGCATTTGTTAATGGAGCATTATCGTAGCGAAATCAAGAATTAAAAAGTGATTTCAGGTTTAGTTTGACTGCAAATTAATGTAGACATTCGAACATCGACATACTTTTTAAAGAAAAGAGAATAAGAAACTGTACATATGATATAATAATATATCAAGTTTAAACTCTTTAATTGTAATCCGATCGTTAAAATAAAGAGAATTTTACTCTTTAATGTCTATATAGGAATATCTTTTCTTTTTCGTTGAATGTGTAAGAATTTTTACTTTCATCAATAACCCCTCTCAGAGTGTGTGTGTTTTTGTAAAGTTTGTACAGTATTGTCGTTTTTAAACGTCATTTTAGGGCTGAACAAACCCGCCTTGTCCTTGAATTGCCCTGGTGTCCAACGGTGAGTCCACATCATCAACCTGCCCGTCAATATGCTTTGGCTGGCAGTTTTTTTTTTTTGACAGGTTGAACTTAATTCGCTTGTCATAGATTTTTAAATATTTTTTTGTTTATATTTTAATATTTTTATTTGTTTTTGATAGACCTATACGTGATTGTACATTGATGTGCTCTTTTTTTAGATAGATGAATATTTTCTTAAGTTTTATTTTGAAATTAATCAAAAAAACATATTAAATTTCATTATTTGCACATTTATTATAATTTTTTGAAAAAACCACCCACCCCATCCACAATCCACCCACACATGGTCCGCTTGTCCTTGGGCGGTCTATAGTTTTATATATCCTTAACCTGCGTTTAAAAAAAATCCAACCTGTTTCTTTCCGAAACTACCAACCCGTCCCTATGTTCACCCCTAGTTTTTTTTGTTCTTCACATAAACTTTTATGCTATTCATATGGTTGTTGTGCTTTTCACGGCGTCTATTGGTTAGGTTCATGTTATTTTAAAACGTGATTGCCATTCCTTATGCTACATCTTCTTGCAAATTTGTAATTTTTATGACCTTTTTATGGTTACTATTGTTCCCAACTTTTTTTTCGTTTTCTAGTGTTCTTGCTTCTATTTTTACTGTGGTATTCTTTTATTGCGAACTTATGAGAATTTAACCTTCATCCGGTGTAATAAGTATTGAATCATTATTAATCTACGTCCGCAACCATTCTTATTATTTCATGTGTTTGTCGTTTTAACTTTAGGTTATCTTATTGTTTGTTATTGGGAATTATGTAGTTTTATGTTTACTTGTCGAATTTTTGTTTTCTTTGCTTCAATAAAAATTTCATCATTTTTGGATTTGATAAGGTTTGACATGTTATCATTTTATAATCTCGTCGTCTTAAATTCATTTTTTATCGGTTTTTTTTTTTAAGGTTCTTTTTTAATTTGTTGTTGTTGTTTAAGTCTCATGTCGTTTGTTTGCTGTTGTCATCTCAAAATTTCCTTGTTTTACTTACATCATTGTTTTCAAGTTCCTTCGTTTAGATCTTGGTAAAAACCACGACACATTCCTGTAACACCTGGCTATTAGGGGACTGTGACAGAAAAATCATAGTTTGACCGTTGAATATTTTCAAAATGCCAAAATGTCCATCCTACCATTGAAAAACCTTTCCAACTAGGTAAAAGGTTGAAAAATTTCCCATTTCATTCTTTTTTTAGCCCTAAAAGAGAAGGGTAAATGGTCATTACACACTTGCAAATATTCACACAAATAACAGAAACAAATGCATCTTATTTCACAGTTCAAGAAAAAAAAAAAAAAGTATTTTTTTCCGCAGAATTCCTTCATGCTGAAGACCAAGTATCCAACTAGCTTTAACAACACCAAATTTCCATTTTATTAATGAACCAACTCTCTAATTCATTGAAAAAAAAAAGTTTAAAAAATGGGCTCATTATAGTGAATTTTTAAACAATATACACTTAAGGAATTAAAAACATTAATTCAAAATTTCCATTATTTATTTTATTTTAGAAAATATTTAACCTTACCATCACTCAGAAAATAAAAACTACTACATCATCACATTATTTATTTATTTATTTTTTGTTATAAAAAATCAACTATGATGGAACGCGAGCCGTTTGTTTTTTTTTTTTTTCCCTTGGTTTGTAGGTTAAAAACTAGTTGGCCTGGTTGTAAGGTTTCATGTCGTCTTCTTAAGGGTGAAAAGGAAAGAAACCTTTCACGTCGTTTTCATGACTGATGCCGTTTTTCGTTAATACAGTGTCGTTTATGGAGTGTAAAAAATCTGCCGCACTTTCGTGTCCATCTATTACATTTTCTCCACCAGGGACAGTAGGCCATTGCCTTCCATTTTGTCCTTTTGACAACATTAAACTCCACTTCTTAAAATTTAAAAAAAAAAAAAAACAATAAACCTCCACTGTCAAACTTCCATATCACCGACACGAATCGAACCAAAAATAAATAAATAAATAAAAGAGAGACTGTAATAAAATTCTTTTAGAGACTCGGTTACAATCTATGATGAAATTTATTTTTTAATCGTGATTAAGATTTACACATTCATAATAACTATGATATATTATACCTCATAACATAGATTAAGAAGTTAAAAATAATTCAACGGCCCTCCCACCGTGACAATTCCAGTCACTGCATTACATAAAACAATATGACATCGCAAACCATCTAATTTTCTATTAGAAAAAAAAAAAAAAAAAAAACCCCACCTAGTTTTCTTTACAATAATGGGGTGCTTGTCTACTTCAAGCAATGGATCAACTAGATAGCATTTGACTTTTGGAATTGAATTTAATAAGCTTGAACATAATTTTTAAACTTTTACAAGAAAAACACTAAAATATATATATATATCAAGTTCATCTGTGAAACAGGCCTTTTAAAAATAAATAAATAGATAAAGAAAGATAACTGAGAGATTTTACTCAAATTTGTTTTTATTATTACATTAAAATTATATTCAAATATAATATAAATTTCATCAAATCACAAAAATATTATATTCAAATATTAATCATATCATATATCATATTTTAAATATAATACAATCATTATTTATTATTTTATTTTTTCTATTATTTTTATTAATCACGTCACGTATTTTTTTTCTATACTTCTATCAATTACATTACATACTCATTATTTAATTATAATTCAAATACTTTATATCCAAATACATATTAGATTTAAATACAATAAAAACACTTTTACTCTAAATACAAATTATAAAATATATTATATTTAAATATAATACGAATACAATACTTTTATTAAACAAAACCTTAACCTCATCCTACTAGCTAGGATGGCACGTGCACAAAATTTTCCATCGTCTAAAAAATCTCCATCTCAATATTATTGTTAAAAATAAGTAAAGATACATAAAAGTTTAAAAATTAAAATTATACTGACAATTAACACGTATTTGATTTAATTTAAAAATTAAATTAGACCATGCTTTTTATCTTAATTTAACTTAATAAAATATTTGTTAAAAATTTATCATTCATATTATATTTAAATATAATATAATTTTCATCTAAAAAATTTTATATTTAAATATTATGTTTTTCATTAATACCTCAAATACATTTATTATTTCAAAATATTTTAAAAATAAAATTTTTTTATTCACATTATATTTTCTCTTTATCACTTTTCCTATCCACTTTTATTAATCACATCAACTTTTCAACTTTAAAATATAATTCATCTAAATACACATTATATTCAAATACAAAATAAATACTTTTCATTCAAATATAAAATATATTTAATATATTACATTCTAATACAATATGAACGCAATACATTAAACAAACATGTTACAACTTAACTTATACTACAAATTGTGAAAATAAATATAACTTATATTAAAAATAATACTAAAATAAATAAAATAAAAATAAAAAATAATGAAAATAAAACTTATCAAACAAAATTAAATTGAATAGATGAAGCAAAATTTCAAATTAAAAAAAAAAATTCTTTCAACAAGTTGTTTTTCAAACATTAGCACAGCTGTCACTCGGTTAAATTTTTTGTTGGTTAATTTGGTTGTTTGTTATGTTCCCTCACCTTCGATGAGTTTGATAAACAAAAATAAAGCAACGTTTTACAAAGTCATACGACATGGTTTGTAAAGACCACTCCAAAATGCCTAGAAAGGAAATTCTCTTGCCCTCAGTTACTAACGCTACTAAGCTGAAGAATTTCATGGACATTGAAGCTTCATTGAAAGCCAATCACACCCCTAAAGGTCAGCAAAGACCACCACTACAACCGACCTTCACCAAAGAAGACGGTGACAGCATCAGAGAAGACGACGACAACGACGACAACAACAACAAGGGTTTCTGACCCTGTTAATCCTTAAACTACTAATGCCCCGTTTAGAACATCAGTTTAACAAAATTGCAAAAGTTTGGCATCTATTTAGAGGAATGATTCAAATGAAATTAGAGGAAATTGTGAAAAAATCTTCTATAGTGTATACACTTAGGATTTTTGTCCTATGATTGAGATTTTTACCCCAAAATCACTTAAGTGGACAAAAAATGCTTAAGTCATTGGAGACGAGACAATATTTCAAATATGTTCTCTTGTTAATTGGTGACGGTGGTGATGGTGAGAGTCAAGCAGAGATGGAGGCTTAAGAATGAAGCTCAAAGCACTATTCAATCTCTATAATTTTTCCTTCATTGGGCAAAATGTACAATATATATATTTTTTTTTCTGTCAATACCTTTTTGAGGTAGAAATTAATTTTAAAACTAAATTACAAGAAAAGAAATACTTGGCATGTACATTAACTAGATGAAAACCTTAATCATTCAAGAAGTCTTCACATGGTCAATTAAACAACGTGATTAACTAAGTTTTTAGAAAACTAGGAACAAAATCATATCGCATATCAATGGGATAAATTTGATGATAAAATTTGCTACTAAATGAAGAGATTACAGACTTAAAACAGGACATTTTTCAGACCAAATGTAATATAGAAAGCTCTCAGATCTCATAGCTTTAATCTGGTCACTAGCAGTAAAACCACAGAATTTTCATCTGATAGCCCCTTTACATATTTTACCACCTCAAGGAAGAGAGAGAGATATGGAAAGAAAGAGAAAAGGAAAGAGAGTGATGAAGTTGATGATGAAGTTGAAGATGAAGCCTCCATTTATTTACGTCCCCTGTTTTTTAAAAAGAAAAATCATTTCTCATAAAAGAATATTCTAAATTTTCAAGTGTGACTATAAAAATTTTGTCATTTTAGATATTGAAAAAGACTATTTTTTCTAAAAAAAGATTTTTTTTTCTTATCTAAATTCCTTTTCACTTTTGATAGAAAATATTATCATTCTAAAGATGAAAAACTTTCATTTTTAAAAAATTGACATCACATCTAAACGGAAGCGAAGTTGAGGATGGAGGAGGAAAAAAATTAAAGTAAGGCTCAAGATGAAACTGCTTCAATAAAATAATTTTTTCCATCATAGGGCAGATGCAAAAGCAAGCAACAACCATACAAACATTTACATACATACATATATATATATATAAATGACATGAGTTCAACTATTGGGACGCCAAAAGCAAAAATACTAACAAAAAAAGAACAATAAAGTTCCAATGGGTTCAGAAAAAGCTTTCTAGGCTGCATTTCCATCAAGAACCACAGTATTAAAAACTGCTCAGAGCCCAGTGCATATTTCATCATCAAATGCTAAAAAGAAAAAAGTAATTTTCACTTAAATCCCTTGAAAATAAACGTTAGCAAACACACCCCTAGATCCTAAATAAACAGCAAACACAAACAAAGGCTTCCACACTAAAATGGGTACCATTAAAAAAAAAAAAAAAAACACAAAAAAAGCCCTCAGTTCTTGTAGCTTAGAGAGAGAGAGAGAGAGAGAGAGAGAGAGAACTGAACAGAACAGAACAGAACAGAACAAGGTGAACCAAAATCCGACTCAGCCCAACTCAAGTCATGGCAAAATCGGGGGATAATTAAGCCACATGCTACAATTTTGGGGTGTTCTTCAACAGGCCCCCAACACAACCACCGCCAGACCACTTCAAAATGTGTGTATATGTATGTATGCATATATGTATGTGTGGAAAAAAAAAAAAAAAAAGAGAGAGAGAAAAGAAGAAGAAGAAGAGGTGGCAGTAGAGTGTAAAAAGAGCCTCGTTTAAATTTGGGTTTTTTCCATCACTGGGCAAAAACACATCTTCTCACAAAAAAAAAAAAACAAAACAAACAAATAAAAACCATAGAAAGTAGGAGAAAACGCATATGAGAAAGAGAAACATGGGTTAAGAAAATGGAAGAGAAAAGGGGCTTCCGAGTTGTTGAAGCCGAAAGCAATGTAAAACGTTGCCATTAGGGTTTGAGGATCAGAGAGGGAGGAAGGAAGAATTTATATGCCAACTTAAATGACGGAAATAGCCTTGGTGAATGTGCAAATTTACTGGAGTGGCGCGATTTGGGCCTCATGGCTGGCCCATTCTTAGAGTGGATTTAGGGCAGTCCCGTCCCCTTGCTTATCGGTACAAAACCAAAAAGTATGAGGGAGAAAGAAGCTTTTTAAAAAAGAAAAAAAAAATATTTGTTTAAAATTAAAATGTCTTTAATTTAAAAATAAAATGATATTTAAATGGATTAAAAAATTTTATTTTTAGAATAGAAAAGTTGTTTATTAATATTAAACTTATTTCAAAGATGAGACAAGAAAAGTGGATATGAAATAAAAAAAGTTTCAATTTTAGGGAAAAAAAAAGTTTCAATTTTAGACCAAATCTTGTTTAAAAAAGTTTAAAAAAATAAAGAAAATTCTTCACAGTTATGAAAAAGATTTTAATGTCCAATATAAAGCAAATAAAGTCAAATTTTAACTAAGGGATCATTTGGGGACCGTGTCTGCAGACGCGGTTTGAAGGGTTGGAGACCAAACCCCGTTTGGCGATTTCGATTCCACAGACGGTGAACAGGAAGGCGCACATGAGGTTTGTTCTTTTTCCTGAGAGATTCCCTTCCTCCCGTCCATCCATCGCTTCAAAACTCTTTTCTGTCAGGTTCAATGTTGACCGACATGTCCTATTTCCACCTTCATCCGGCTACAACGATAATGTTTTCTCTTCGTCTTCTCTCCATCTTCTTCTCCCGGTTGCTTTTCACTCTCAGTCCTGCCGCTGTTCCCATGAAAACCCCCCTTTATTGTGGTCGATAGTTAAAAATTTGTAGAGGAAAAAAACCGGATTTTTCAATTCCGGTTTGCATTGTTTGGAATTTTTAAAACGATTTCTTTATAGCTACCGTGTTTTTTCAACAAATTCCGGTCAGTACGATGCAAAAAAAATTTTCTTTTAGTATCGATCTGTGGTTTCATTGCTGTTGTCGAAACTAGATTTGTAGTTTTGGGGAAGTTTGGGGTAAGTGATTGTAGGTTCAGGAATTTTGCATGGTTTTGCCTTACCGATTGGGTGTTTGCTTTGTGCATTGTTGTAGGGCCGCCGAAGTTTACAATTTCCGGTAAGTTTTCATATTTTGTTGCTTTGATTTCCTCTGTACTGGAGTTGAGATTACTTCCAGTTTGGTACTTTGTTTCCCCTCTGTGGTTGATGTTTCCCTTCTGTGCTTAATATTTCCCGTCTATGCTTGACGTTTTGCGTTGAGTCCTGCATTGTTTGAAATTGTTGTGGTTGGTGGTTGTTGAACTTAGGTTGGCATTTTTCATGGTTGTTTTCTGTTATTGCTCCGAACATGAAGATATAGCCTCAATGATTTGAATTTTCGTTGTAATCTTTCTCTATACTAGACGTTACATTACATCCGGCTCCATTGATGGTTTCCCCTGTGTGCGTGATGTTTCCTTCTGTGGTTGAAGTGTCCCTTCTGTGCTTGATGTTTCCCAAGCTGCTTGCATTCTCCCCTCTGTGGTTGACGTTTTATAATTATGTCCTGCATTGTGAGGATACTATGCCATGGTGGTCGTTGAACTTAGGTTGGCATGTTTGTTTGTTTGATTCTGTTATTGCTCCGACTATGGCTCTTTCACAAACTAACAAATTTGTTGTCGTTTCATCCAAACAACTGTAGCATACACTACATCCGCTTGCCTTTTCTATTTTCCCTCTGTGGTTGATATTTCCCCTCTGTACATTATGTTTACAGCCAGCTAGGTTGTTACACGTTTTGCAATAATGGTTCTGTATTTATTTGTATGCTGCTTGTATAAACACAGGATATTTGCAAAGTTAATCTTAGCCATTTATAGTCGTTGTTTTGGTTGACAGTAATAGGTTGACGGTTTCAATCCCGTCGACCTGTCTTGATACTGTAGCCACGGCTACCGGTAGTAGGAGACACCGAGGTCGCGTTCACAAACGCACCACTCGGCGTTGCCACCAGAATCAACAAAGGGCCCAAATTATGCATTACTTCTGTGTTCGAAAGCGGATACAGTGAATAATATCATCGTTGCCCATTCGTGAAGCGACTACCGTCGTTTCATCCACCGCCTCGAACTCAGTATACATCTTATTAAACATCTACATATCTGTTTACATTAAATTTGTTTTATTGTAATTATCAAAATTTTTTGCTAGCTCTATGACTAATGAATAACATACAATGTGCTTGTCCACATTGTATGTTATACCCCAATTTGATACATCCGTTTATCTATGTACATTGCATTAGGTATGGATTATGATTTATGAATTGATTTGCATTTGTCATTATGCCACCTATTTTAAAGTATTTATATTACTTTGTTTTTTGATGGCATGTTTTGTTCTAATTTTCATTCTATTGTTGGTCTTGATCAGTGGTATCTGTTGTATGTGCTAGCCCTTGTTGATTCTGTTGTTGGCCTCTTATTCCTTGTGGTTGTGTACCGGCTATGATGTAAAACTGTCATGGTTGGTTCGCTTATCATGTTATTGGTGTTTTACAGACCCGTTAAAAGATTTTGTTGCTGGTTGGTATCTGGATTGTGAAACTTTATCACTTTTTTCGGTGTTCAACCTAGGTAGCAATTTGTTTTATGGGTGTGCATAATGCCTAACATGATTATGTGATATATTGACATTAGACTGAGCCGTGTAATTTCAAAAACCAAATTTTGCCCCCATCGTGCCTGTGAATTTTTACATTGTTTTGTACATTTTAGTTTAACACTGATATGCCTCGGGCGGATGGGTCGTCTTACAATTGGAATGAGGAGGATGAGGTTTATTTTTTAAACCTCCTTGATAAATACCAAAGTAATCATGGTGGAAGACTTCCCAAGACTGATACATACTCGGAGTTGGCTGAGATGTTCAATAGGAGGTGGCCTGATATTAACACCCCGTGTTATGCAATGACTTTGCATGGGAAAAGGACGCGAATGAGGCGGACGTACACCACATGGAAGGCGTTACAAACATGGATGGGTTTAGGCTACAACCTTATCACTGATACAATGATCTACTCCGATGAACAATGGGCCCATTTCATTGCTGTAAACACTACTACTCCTGTTTAGTATGCCAACTTATATATTATATGACATTTTACACTTTCCCGTTTTGGTGTATATTTAACAACACATAATTTTGTTCGTGCAGGTTCACCCAGACCAAAACTTCCTTAGAACACAGGGTTTAAAGCACAAGGATTTGTACCTCAACGTTTATGCGAAGTACCAAGTAACCGGTGCACGGGTTCAGCATTCCCGATTTAGCCCTAGTCCGAATGTTTCCCATTTGTCTGGCGATGACATGTCTGGAGACATATCTCAGGCCCTTGGCGTTGCGATCGATGGAAATGACTCGCAAGCCGACACGATGAACCCGGCCCAATTTGACTCTCAATACGCACCAGGATCAGTACGGAGTCACGAGAAACAGGTTAAGCGTAAATAACGTCAGGACATGGAAAATATTCTCGCTAACACAATAAGGGACATCAGTAGTTACTACTCAAATAAGTCCTCACGAACATCAAGTACTGATGACGCTACCCAAGCTGAATTGCTTGCTCAAGCGGACAAGGTGATGGAAGAGATGAGGGTGCCTACCGATGATGCAGTTACCGTGTACCTGTGGCTGCGTAATGAAAAAGCGTTGTTGAGAGACTTTACTAGGCTTTCCATTGAGAAGAGATGGAACATTATTAATAGGATCGTGAATGGCGGTTTATAAGCTGGGTTTAGGGGGAAACATTATTATTTGTGAAACTATTCATTTGTCACGGACATCTACGTTTACTTTATTGTTTTTACCGTTTTGTGTTTATTGACTATCACTTATACAGTTGTTTTCATATTTATATATTTTTATTTATGCCATTTCAGACTGTTCACCTGCATGTTAATTTTTGGTATGCCATTACATAATTTAACTGTTATAATGATTTGTATGCAAGTTTTACGAAAATTAAATCACTCGGTATCTTATAAAATATTATAATGTTTATTTTTATGCAATGATTTATGAAAATCCAATTACAAATTTTCTTACAAATTCACTAAATATAGGTCGTATAACTCAGCAAAATATGGATACATCTGATACGGATACCGATGATGATGTAGGCAGTGTTGCACGTGTCTTATACGCATATATGAGAAAGTTGCATAAGCAAAAAGTCCGCAAACACGACTCTATTTTAACAGGTGCTATAAAAACAGATGAGTTGTTATACGGAAATGACAATAATATCAAATAAAAGACTCGGATGAATAGGCCCACTTTTATGGCTTTGTGCGAGTTGGTGGAAGTAAAGGGTTTACTTCAGTTGATAGATCGTGTGTTCATACCTGAGCAATTGTTCATATTCTTAGAAATACTATGTCATGCGACAACAAATAGACAAACACAGGATATTTGGCAACATTCAGGTGAGACGATATCGCGATGGTTTACAACCGTTCTTGACGCACTATTTACATTAAAGGCCTAGTTTATACGCCCTCCAGATTATAATATCGTGCAACCGTATATTTTGGAAAACGCATACAAATACAGATCATGGTTCGACGTACATGATTAAGTTTGTTTTTAGATTTATCGATTTTAATTGTTTGCAACCGTATATTTTTCTAATAATGTTATTGTTTTTGTAGAACTGTATCGACGCCATTGATGGGACACATGTGCCATGCGTGCCATCAGCAGATAACTCGTTGGCTTGGCGGAACAGGAAAGGCATAAGCACCCAAAACATCCTAGCAGTTGTGTCATTCGATATGATGTTCACATGCATGATCGCAGGCTGGGAGGGCTCTGTACATGATGCGAGGATATTAGCATATGAAATGGCCGTCAATGAATTCCCAGTCCCACCTGAAGGTTTGCTTTGTGTTCGTAAATATTTTACTTATACAATTTATTTTTTATACGTATCGTATTCCCTATTATATGTACTAATATATATTATTTGTTTAGGTAAATTTTACTTAGCAGACTCTGGTTATGCTAACAACGATCACTTTCTTACACCTTATCGCGAGAAACATACCACTTGCCAGAATACCGTCCGAGACGATATGGTCTTACAAGTACGAAAGAAGTTTTTAATTATACACACTCGTCTTTGTGAAATTGTATTGAAAGAACATTTGGTGTTTGGAAAGCGAGATTTAAAATACTGACTAAGATGAACAGTTACCCCATCGAGAAACAAGTGAAGATATCAATAGTTTGTGCGATATTGCATAACTTCATAAGAATGCATGCAGTGGTAGAACCAGACTCGCTACTTCAATCGTACATGCATGATGTGTCAACGTTTAGTGCAAGTACATCTATGTCTACCTGCGCAGTGGATACAGCTGATGCTGATGGGTTAGAAGATATTGATGATGTGTATGAGAACATACATACGAACATAGCTAACGTCGACGCACAGCATCAACATTATAGTGGGACCACGACTATGGCTCGCTTTAGAGATGCTATTGCAGACCAAATGTGGGAGAGATACCAACAGTATCCATGGTATAGAGTTTGACGTCTGTCGTTTTGTTGTCGTTATTGTATGCTTTCCAATGTAAATCAAAATGTCACGATAAATATTGTAACGCATGACTTACTAACCTGCCGAATGATTTTGTATGTATAATTATGGCAAGCAATTGGCCTATGTACGTTAGTGATTGTCTATACTTTTCGACTAGGGGTTTAACTGCATGTGCTCATTTATGGGGTAGGGCTTTTTATAATTATTTTGTTTCACACTGACAATCATGTTTGAATTAAGTTTTACAAACATTTTGTTAACATGTTGATTTTGGAGGGTGTTTGGGAGAGGAGGCATTATTATTATATTTTGGGTTATAAAAAAGTTATCTTGGAAAATTTGTTTGGAAGAAAAAACTGTTTGAATTGAAAAAATACAAAAAAGTTAACAATTTTTATATATAAAAAAATCAATATGAATATTGTATGGATCCTCTCAAAATTCTACGCAATTTAAATTAAATTTATCTCATTTGAACTTATATACACGAAGTTATGAATTTTTAAAACAATTATTTTAGATAAATACCCCCTATATATGATTATTTAAATTTAGTTATACATTATAATTTAGTTCAGATTTCTGTTGTTATAGATATAACATGATAAATCATTATGTGTCATGAAATTTATTGTCTAACATCGCGTGTAAGTATTGAGTAAGAAATGTTAAACGCAAATGCTAGTTGTCATGAAGATACCAAAATCATATCTTCAAATTCCAAACACTTCCTTATTTTATCTATCATATAACACAAACTCCCATAAAGATTCCTTTTTTATTTCACTTATTTAATAATTTTTATACACTTTTTTTCATAACAATTTTTTTCTAAAAATTTTTATCCCAAACATAATCTCTAACATCATATCTCATCTCCAAAACCAACATCTCCAAAACACCCCCCAAACCCCCCCCTAGACTTTTTGGTCAATTTTTAAATCATATCTAGATTTAAATGCATCAACGAAACAAAACATAAGGAAATAATAACATATAAATCAATCATATACTTAAATAAATCCCAACATTGGCGAGAGAACATCGTCGGTCTGAACAACGCCACTCTAAGTTAAAAATCCTCATTCGAGAAACAATTTACCGATGTTGGACTGGAACCACCAAGACTGAGTAAAACAACGCCTTCAAACATCTCAATTTGGATGTTCTCCAGCAGTCACGTCACTGAATTACACCACAGAAAGCATCGACTTCCCTCTGGGGAATGGACTGATGATCCAAACTAAGCAGCATTTCCTTCTTGGACGACAATGAAGTCACTAAACCTGATTGACAGTGAAGTCAAAGCAACCACAATAATCAAAGCATACGTGATAACTTCCATTTAAACACAACCAATCAACATCTAAACTCCAAACCACTTCATGCATCTATAAAACACTAGCATACTCAACATGCTTTAGGGCTCGTTTGACTGTTGTTTTGGAGATTTTTTTTTTTGAAAAAAAAAAAACTATTTAAAGTTAAAAAAATACAAAATTTTAAAAAAAATTTCAGAAAAATTTATAAATATGAATATTATTTTTATCCTTTTGAAATTTTATACAAATTAAAAAAAATCATTTTATTTAAATTTATATATATATAGAGTTATGAATTTTTAAAATTTGAAATTTATTATAATATTTTAAAAATATAAATAATAAAAAATAATAGTGACGTATAAAAAATTATCAAAAAAATGATTTTGAAGACATTATTTTTTGATTCCAAATGGCCCTTAGAATCAGCATGTAATCATCATCCTCACAATTGAAAACATGGCAGAAATGAGAAAACCACCCGTTTTCAAATGGGTATTTTGGGCCTCATTTGTAGACTGGTTATTAATTTATAAAGGGAAATTGTAATAAATAAATCAATTTTTTTAGTCAATAAAAGTAAATAGCATATTTACTTAATTTAGAAAATATATTATAATTTTTATTTAAGAATCATGTAATTTTATAATTATATCCATATTTCTTTCTAGATTTTATTTTTCTCTCTTTCCATTTTTCTCTCTATGTAATCATTCACAATCAAAGATCCAAGTATAAATAGATCTCCTACAACATCTCGTAGAACACAATAAAATCAAAGAAGCTCTGAAAATCTACTATCTAGAAAGAGAAACTAAAGATCTATTTTTACTTTTATGCTGCTAATTTTTCTTTTTTTTCTGCGAACTTTTGTCAGGGGCTAGACTTCTCATTTTTATTTTTCTGAGGAATTATCTGCTTGTTTTTTGAGAAAATTTTGAATGAAAAATTGATAAATCAATGATTTACACACGTAAATAAATGATTTATTAGTAAAATTTTAAAGTTATCTACTTGTTTTCTGAGAAAATTCTGGGTGGAGAATTGGTAAATCAATGATTTACACACATAAATGATTTACCAAGTAAAAAATGATTTTTAAATAAATTTATCAAGATTTACACATAAGGGATATTTTTAAAATTTTAGTTATGATAAATCATTATTTATTAAAAATATACTATTTATTAAAGGTCTAAATTTTTTTTATTATTTATTTTATTCAATTTTAATTTTGACCTATTTCCTTCCTTCAATCCTTTGTAAACACATTCTTTCAACAACAAGATTAATTTTGTTTTTTTGCCAAGTGGATTTTCACGCTTAGCAAATGAATCATTTTTATTACAATCACTTAGGCAGCTGCCACTCAGTTATTTTTTTAGTTGATTTTATTGTTATTAACCATAAAGCAACGTTTTACAACTAATATATCCAACAAAGTTAATTTTAGTGTGTATTTGGTACATATATTTAAATTATATTAGATTTAAATGTAATATAATTTTTCTCTAAATACAAAAATATTTCATTAAAATATCAATTATATCACATTTTAAATCCAATATAATTACTATTTATTATTTCACTTTTTCTATTATTTTTATTAATTACTTCATATATTTTTTCTCTCTTTTTTTTTCTTTTTATTTTTACTAATCACATCACATATTTATTATTAAAACACAATTCAAATATTTTTCCACCAAAACACACGTTGTATTCAAATACAATATTAATATTTTTTCTCTAAATATAAATTATATTTAATGCATTGTATTTAAATGCAATACAAATATAATACATTCACCAAAAGTACCATTAAAGAACACTCCAAATGTGCATTGAAAGAAAGTCTCTTGCCTTCAGATCACAAACGCTAGCAGATTTTCATGGACACTGAAGCATCACTGAAAAGCCAGTCACACCCTTAAAGGTCAACATAGACCACCACTGCAACCAACCTTCACCGAGGACAAGGTCTACGAAGATGGAGAAACAATTCTCAAATGATTTAGGATTAGATTGATTTTAAAATCTAACTTAATCTAATTTATAAATTAAACAAACTAAATTTGTTCTAGCTAAATTTAGTTTCATAGAACACACTTTACTATTTCTTATTTTTACGTTTACAGTTTCATCACAATTTTCAATACAAATTATCTCCATTTTAACAATTTTCAATTCAAGTCAACCTAAACTAAACTAAAACGAAATAACCAACTTAACTTATAGGACGTTTGTTTTCCGTATTGCGCTAACATTATATTTAAACGTAACGCAATTTTCATCCAAACACAAAAGTTTTATATTTAAATATAATACTTTTTTACAATATTTCAAATATATTTACTATTCTAGAATATGTTTACGGACTATTTGGAGCAATGTCTCCAGATTCCAAAATTCAACTTTTTTCTAAAATTTCATTACTTTTCACTACTTATATCTCCAAAACGCTACAGTAAACTCCAAACTTTAAAAATTCATAACTTTGTGTATACAAGTCCAAATGAGATATATATATTTTTTAAATTACATAGAATTTCAAGAGAAACGAAATAATATCCATATTGATATTTTTTTTCTAAAAAAATTTTTAAAATTTTTTATTTTTCATCACAAATAGTTTTTCTTCCCAAACATATTTTCCAAAACAATTTTTTAAAATAATATCTTTAACCTCCTCCCCCAAACACCTCCTTAAAATAAATTTTTTAAAATTTATTTACATTATATTTTCTCACTATCTCACTTTTTCTATATACTTTTACCAATCAAATCAACTATTTAATTCTAAGATATACTTTAAATACTTTTTATTCAAACACGTTACATTTAAATACAAATCAAGTGCTTTTTATTTAAATACAAAATATATTCAATACATTTTAAATATAATACAAACATAATATTTTTACCAAACACCCAATTAACTTATAAACTAAATTAAAATAAAACATTAAATCAAACGTCCGCTTAAAGCCCGATTGAAGGAACAATTGGAATGATTTTGGACTCGACTTTTACATCTTAAAACTTGTTTGACGACTTGCAAAGACGAAATTTTAAAATTTAAGTTTGACAATATGCATTTTT
Organism: Antiaris toxicaria; assembly: GCA_035233585.1. NCBI lineage: Eukaryota > Viridiplantae > Streptophyta > Magnoliopsida > Rosales > Moraceae > Antiaris > Antiaris toxicaria. The sequence goes on from CP141155.1 coordinate 11,342,720, forward strand.
GAGCAAATAACTTTTAAAAATAATCTATATTATAAAAAAAATACAAAAATTTAAAATATATTTAAAAAAATACAAAATAAATCATATTTTATTTATTTCATCTTTTTATATGAATTGTTTTTTGATCATTTTAATATATTATTCATCTTATTTCAATTTAAAATAAAATAAGAAATTATAGTTTTTATGCCTCATAAGAAACAATGATTTGTTTAGTTTAATCTTAAAAGTTCCTTGACTTAAAAAATATTATTTATAATTTTCATTAACTTAAAAAAATACATTTTATTTTAAACTAATCTTCATTGTCACAATTGAAGTTTGAGTTTTTGAAAATATAAGAGAGGGAGAAAGTAAGATATAGGTTGGGAGTTTTAAAATTAGGCAGTAAACTTCTCTTTGGAAAACAACTACACAAACAAGCCCTTAAAGCTGATAGTGGTGGTCGTGTTGGCGGTGAATGGTGATGGTGGGAGCGGTGGCAAAGATGGAGGCTTAAGGATGAAGCTCAAAGCACAACTCAAATTCTATAATTTTCCATCATCGGGCAAGAGTGAAATATCATTTTCTTTTCCTATCAATACTTAATTGACACAGTTTAAATTAATTTTAGAGTAAAATTACAATAAAAGGATTTCTTGGTATGTAAATTAACTAAACATGAAAAACATAACCTAACATTCCAGAAAAGTGCAAATGGCCAATTAGTCAATCAGATTCACTAATAAAACGTTTAATACTAAAGTTATATCTATATTCAATCAATCGTAATATAATTTTTACTCAAATATAAATATTAGTTTATATTTAAATATAATATTTTTTAATAATATTATAAAAATAATTATTTTTTTATTTTTTAAAAATAATTATTGATTAACACATATTCTATTCAAATACAAATTAAATTCTTTTCATCTAAATATAAAATTCAATCTAAAAATTAAATTTAATATGAATGTACTTCGTGTACAAAAACCCCGTAAATTAAGGAAAAAAAAATCATAATGCATAACAACAGAATAAATATGGTAATAAAATTCCATAATCTTAAAACTTGAAACTAAAACACTCAATGACAATATTGGATGCAAAAGATTTACAGAGTTCAAACAGGACATTTAATAGACAAATGTAAGTCAGAAAGCCCTCAGATCTCATAGCTTTAATCTGGTCACTAGCAGTATAACCACATAATTTTTCATAAGAGCCTAGAGAGAGAGAGAGAGAGAGAGAGTAATATGGAGAGAGAAAGAGAGTAAGTGATGTGGATGATGATGATGACGATGGAGGAGGAAATATGTAAAGTAAGGCTCAATATGAAAAACCATGCTAACTGCTTCCAATAAATATTTTTTTCCATCACAGGGCAAATGCATAAGCCAAGCAAAAACCTTCTATATATGTATACATACACGCGTGTGTGTGTGTGTGTGAATCTAAAGGACATTAATATTAATTCAAAAAATGGGACACCAAAACTAAAATGATACTTGAACAAGAAATAAAGATCAACAAAGGCTTAACGGGCTCAGAAAAAGCTTTCTAGGCTGCATTTCCGTTAAGAAACACAGTAACATTCTCAAGATAAAAAAAAAAAAAGGGAATTTGCACTTTACTCCCCCTCAGCACAAAAAACCCCATAAAGCCTAAAAATGAGATGCTAAAATCAATGAGAAAACCAACCCAAACATAAACCAAGGCTTCCACAGTAAAAATAATATCATCTTAAAACAAAGATAAACACATAAAAGCCCTCAGTTCTTGTAGCTTAGAGAGAGAGAGAGAGAGAGCTGAACCGAACCGAACAGAACCGAACAGAACAAGGTGAACTGAAATCCGACTCAGCCCAACTCAACTCATAGCAAAATGGGGCGTTCTTCATAAAACCCCCTAACACAACCACCGCCAGACCACCTCAATATGTGTGTATATATATATATATGTATGCATGTGTGTAAAAGAAAAGAAGAAGAAGAAGAAGAAGAAGAGGTGGCAGTAGAGTGTAAAAAGGGCCTCGTTTAAATTTGGGTTTTTTCCATCACTGGGCAAAAACACATCTTCTCACCAAAAAATAAAAAAAAAAAGACACAAACAAATAAAATTCATAGAAAGTAGGAGAAAATGTAATATGAGAAAGAGAAATATGGGTCAAGAAAACGGTGAGAGAAAAGTTGCTTCCGAGTTGCTGAAGCCGAAAGCAATGCACAAAGCTGCGATTAGGGTTTGAGGATCTGGGGAGTGAAAGGAAGAATTTATATGGGAAAATTTAAATTACGAAAATACCCTTGATGTATGCGCAAAATTTACTGGTGCGTGTGATTTGAGTCTCATGGCTGGCTTAGTCTTGGAGTGTGTTTAGATGCCTTTCCAAGATTTTATTTTTTAATTAAAAGTAGTTTTGAAAAATATATTTAAAGAAAAAAACAAAATTTTAAAAATTTGTATAGACAAAGAAATATTAATATAGATTTTATTTTATTTTTAAAAAAATTTTATGTAATTTAAAAAAATTATCTCATTTGAATTTATATATATAATTATGAATTTTCAAATTTTAAAATTTACTGTAATTTTTTAAAGATATAATTAATAAAAAATGATGATAAAAAAATACAAAAAAAAAGTATTTTAGATGTATTTTTTGGGTGTGCCAAACGGCCCTTAGTGTGGATTTGGGTATGGCCCACTCCTTGGGACATTGGTCTAGACCCAAAAATATGATCAGCCAATGTGAAATAAGCAAAGAGTTAGATGTTTAAATCAGATATGTTTAGGTTTTAATTTTATTTAAATGTAATACAATTTTATACCAAATACAAATTTTGTAACAGTGTTACGAAAGCAATTACTATTTAAAATATTTTTAAAACAATCACATCAATTTTTCAATTTTACTATTTATCTCTACTTTTACCAATCACATCAACTTTTCAACTCTAAAATACTTTTCATCCAAACATACATTTCATTTAAATACAAAACAAATGCTTTTCAACCAAATACAACATTCAAAAAACAAATTTCATTCAAATACAATCAAAATACAATGTGTTTACCAAATGTCCCCTTAATTAAAAAAAATTCATTTTTTCTTTTATTCGCATAAATGTTTAAAATGTATTTTTAAAGATAACAATCTAACATTTTCCTTTAATTGAAAATTAATATAAAGAAATTATAAAAAAACAAAACAAAAAATGAAAATAAAAAACTTTTGAATAAATAGGTTAATGGTCAGTTTGGTGAATGCATTGCATTTGTATTGCGTTTGAATGTAATGCATTAAATATAATTTGTGTTCGAAAGAAAAGTATTAGCATTTCAAATGCAATGTGTATTTAGGTGAAAAGTATTTGAATTGTATTTTAATAATAAATATGTGATGTGATGGGTAAAAGTAGAAAGAAAAAAAGGAGAGAGAAAGAGAGTATATGATGTAATTAATAAAATAATACAAAAAGTGAAATAATAAATAGTGATTGTATTAGATTTAAAATGTGATGTGATTGGTATTTGAATGAAATGTTTTTGTATTTGGAAGAAAATTACATTGCATTTAAATGCAATACAAGTTGAATGTGTGTACCAAATAAGGCATAAGATTGATTTTATAATATTGGTAATCAGATTTTATTAAAAAAATTTGAATTTTATAATAAAGAAAATTTCATAATCTAAATTATAATAATGTTGTGATATTTATGATTTTTATGGTAATTTTAGAGTCTTTATAATCATATTAGATATGATATTTTGAAGATTAAAATATATTTATCTTAGAAATTATCAATTTATTATGGTAATTTCGTATTTTTTATGATAACTAAAGAAAAATAAATAAATACAAATTATAATTAAAATGTATTTAGATTTATTAAAAGTAATTCATATTCATTAGCCAAAAAAAAACCCTCATTAATGTCAAAAAAAAATTTCCGAATAAAAGAAAAGTAGTGTTAATTATGATAAAAGGACAAAATAAATATTATATATATTTTCTTTAAAAATAAATATTTATGCAATATCATAAAAAAAAAAAGGGTGTGGACGGGACATATTTAATATAGTATCTTAAAAATAGATTTTTAGTGTGATTACTTCGCTACTTAAATAACATATTTATGTAAATTTGGGTTTAAAATGTCACCTCCTAGTACATTTGCTAATCACTGCTGTTTACTTCTCCTATTTATTTTTGAAAATGCCATTTACTTCTTAAATAAGCTATATTTATTAAAAAATTTTGAACTCTGGTCTTTTTGTTGGTATGAATGTACAGTCGATTTGATTGGTTGAGCGGTAGGTCAGAAAATTTGATCAAGTAAAAAATTTGAGTAAAACATGTAAAATCAACTTTTCAAACATCTTTGCTTAGGTCTTTTGACCACTACTAGTTTATAGAATAAGGAAATGTAAACGCTTATGTTAGCATAAATGGCTTCTATCTTCTCTATCTATCATGTGAGTGGTGAATCCACAAAGCCAAAAATAAAGTATAATGTTTGTCTTTCTATACAAATTGAATACTGTGTATTTGTTTGTATTTTCTTTTTCATGATGAGTATTGTAATCATTGTAAAACAAAGTAAAAAGAAAAATAGGAGTCTACAACCCAGTTGAATCCCAGAACTCTCACAAATGATGGGTCTCACTTGAGCCTCACCTGGTAGGTCCTAATATTTGTGAGAGACCCAGGTTCAACATTGTCAGTTTGAACAAGGATACTTACGTGAAAAATCCTTGTTCAGGATACAATTTACCGCTATCGGACTCGTAAAAACAGTATCGAGTCAAAAACCACCATCAAACAACATCTCAATAGGGAGGTATACAATCAATCAAGTCACTGATTTTCAGCACAGAAAGCATCTATTTACCTCATTCCCCAGAATAGATCGACGATCAAACTTAAAAACATTTCCTTCTTGGACGAACATGTTGAATCTTTATGTCAATAAGATCAACTATAAGATAAGTAGTTGATGACTCAAATGTCAAAGACATGAACGACTTGAAACTTAAAAACAAAACTCGGTGCCTGAAATGATGTTGGATTTAAAAATTCACTAGACTTGACAGTGAAATCAAACCAACCAGAATTATCAAATTAAAAGTATTAAGTTCTATTTAAAGAAATAGACAATCAGTATCTAAACTCAAAGCCACTTCATTCATCCATAAAACACTAGGAACAAGCATACTCAAGTTGCTAAATTATCTTCTTCACTACAATTTCAAACATGGCAGAACTCCGTCTTTAAAAGGGTATTTTGGGCTCGATCAATGTGAGAAACAGAAAGACTACACTTCAAATAATAACCAGCTAGCTAAGAACAGCCCCATGAACATACTCATATTGCCATTAGATCACCATAATTTCGCATCAGAATGATCGATCCCACAAAAAGCCCACCAGCACGCAGCAATTTCTGCACAAGAGACACAGAGCTTGGGATATAAACACATTGGAGTGGGACTGTTTTCTTAATCAAACCAAGTCATTCCTATGCAAAAATACTCGTGAGCTTCACTAACACACCATTCACTAACTTGTGAATAAATCAGCGTTCTTAAGCAATCACAATCACAGGAATATGAAAAGGAATGTAGTAACAAAGTAAAGAGTGAGACATCTTTATCCTCATTCCTCACCTAGTATATTTTATTTATCAATCAACTTTCTTGAATAACCAATTAATACTCCACCACCAAACTAAAACTAAAACAAGGAAAAAGATGACACAGAAGCAAATTTCTCATAAGCATTATGTTTTGTCAATCAGATTTTAAATAATTTGCAAGTTAGATGCTAAAACTTTGGCTTCGGCATTTAAGACCATAAATTTGACAATCCTTGGCAACACAGTCCACTCGACGACAGTTTCCAATTAACAAAGGAAATTAAGGTCCCAAATGCGAAAATTTAAATGTTCAAACTAGAAGTCTAGGGTGAATGTAGGGCATATTATCAATTATATCAACAACAATTTGTTTGACCGATTTTCAAATTTAGGACAGAATTTACCAAAATTAAAAAGTTCTGAGTTCCCAAACACCAAGTTCAGGGTGCCCCAAAAAATAAAAAAATCCTTAAATTCACCAGGTGATCTGAAGAAGGGACCAGTCTCTTGGATAGAAAGAACACAACACAATTTCTATAATATTCATCAAAAAAAATATCAATCTCCTGATCACACAACATCAAATTAACAAATTGAAGCTGAAAATTGAATGAACAACGTTAAAGAATCTGAGCCCTTCGGTTAATTTAGGGCAAAAATCCCAACAACTCCAAAAAGACTAGAGCCTAATTTCATAGACAAGAACACAAATTACAAGCAACGAGAATGCCGAGTGAAACAGCAAAGAGAAAATCTAGAGCTTAACCAATGAGATCAAGATCAGAATTACATATATATACGCATATGTATGAGAATGGAAAAAGAAGAGGTACCATGTTGTGGGCCCACTTCTCCTCGTCGTTGTACTGGGAGTACAAGAAACCTTTCACCTTGTCGAGTGAGACGACGGAGTCCGCCATTGATGCACAAGGGGGGGGGGGGGAGAGAGAGAGAGAGAGAGAGAGAGAAGCTGCGTTGATTTTGGGATTTCGATTTTTAGGGTTTTGGGTTTTTGGAGAGAAGGGAAGAGAGTAAAAACCAGGAAATGGGCGAATGCAAGGCTGCCTTAGCGAAATTACGACAATGGCCTTCGGTTGATAGCCACGGTGTGGCTTGATGAAAGGGTAATAATGGGAAATAAATAGGGTATTGTTGCATACAAGCACGTAGACAAATTTTAGAGGTAATTTTAAAGTATATAACAGAGTTTTAAAAGATGTTAAATTATATTAGGTAAATTCTTAGATTTTTTTTTTTTTTTTGTAAATCCTTGATTTTTCTAATAAATAATGGATTTGCGGTTATTTTACATGTGCACATAAAGATTGAAGAAGAAGAAGAAGAGAGAGAGAGAGAGAGAGGAGAGAGAAGGCTGCGTTTTTTTTTTTTGCAAATATTGTGTGGTCATAAACTTATTATGTTATTATTATTATTATTATTGTTATTATTTTAGAATTTTGTACTATAATTTACTATTAATCTTTTCAAACATTCCCCCAAATAATTATTCCTTTCATTTTAGTTGACAATTTTATATTATTCTTTTTTAAAGACAAACACCTGTCGTCTGATATTAATTAATAAAACAATGGTAGCGTCATTTGATAAAATTCCTTTCAATTTTTTTTTTGGATAAAAATAATGCGTTTAAAAGCTATGTTTTACTTGTATATATATATATATATTATGAGTGTATTCTATCAAAGAACATTATTTGGGGACAAAGAACTAAAATAATTTTTAATTTGGTTGATGGTTTTTTCTTTCAAACTGACCATAAAAAAAATCCCTAAATCATATGACAACTTTTTTCTCATTACAAGCCCTGTGATTTACTCCATTTTTTTTAAACATTGAAAGTCCGTGAAACTTATTAACATATAATTTAGTAGAGTATGTAGAATATTCTTTTAGAATATTCTGGTAACCGGTTTCAACAGTTAAAGTCGGAAATATTTGACTATTTATATTTAAAACTGAAAATATTTTAGTAGGATATATAGTATATTTTATTAGAATATTTTAATGATTAATGCCGGTGGTCATAGTTGGAGACATTTGATCGTTCATATTGAAAATTAAAATTTTTTTTAGTAAAACATCTAAAATATTTCAATAAAATATGTTATATACTCTACTAGAATATTCAGGTCATTAGAAATGCTAGTCGAAGTCAGAGACATTTGATCATCTATGTTGAAAATTGAAAATTTTTAGTAGAATATCCAAAATATTTATGCTCTATACTCTATTTAAATATTTCAGTAAACAGCATTGGCAGCTGGAGACAAAGATATCCAATCATCCATATTAAAATCTAAAAATATATTATTAGAATATTCAAAATATTTTACCAAAATGTTCCCACAACTCGCAAGGTATTCGGTGTTGGAGACATTCGATCATTCATATTGAAAACACAAAATTTTATAATAAAATATTCGTAATATGGATAATTTTTTTATTAATAAAAATATTTTGAAAAAAAATATTATGTTGATATTGATTAATCTCCTTAATCTTTTAACTGGTTTTTTTTAGATCATAAAGAGGAAAATTATCTAAAAACCATGCTAAAAATATCCAAAAGGCATCAATATGGTGGCATTTCTATCTTGTCTATAAAAAAAATTATAAACAATACACTTCGGAGCCCAACTGTAGGAAAAAAAAAATAAATAAATAATCTGGAAACACCAAATCAGCCTAGTGGACGGGAGCTTACGAAACAGTCCCTAACATAAACTGATGAAGGCAACGCTAATCATTACAACCAACCATGTGGCGACATGTGGAAACAAAAATCTGGAAACCAATCCTCCATTTTTCTTTGTCCATCATTCATTCAGATTGTCGACTCCTCCTCACGCAAATCCAAATTCATCCAAACCTGAAAACATTTCACCCACTGTCAACCACATTGAGTCACAAATTCTAGAGAGAGAGAGAGAGAGAGAGAGAGAGAGAGAGAATACAGAGAGAATGGCCGCAAGAACATTTTGTGGGTGCAGAGCAATAACAGAGAATTCTGCTTCTTTCTCTCCCCTTCTCATCAAATCCATGGCCACCCAGAAGCCCCTTCCGGCTGCTAATAGAACTGTCACCTCCAGAAAGGTCACTCAGATCCTTCAAACAATGTCTGTTTGTTTATATTTTCATTATTATTTTTTAATTGGGTTTTGATATAACTCATTTTAAAAGCCAGTTTAATGCAAGAAATAATACGATGATACGTTACAAATTCACAATCTCACACACTCCCTCATGTCTAGAGTGTCATGTAAATGGAACAGGATCTAAACCCACTAATAAAATCTAACTCTGATAGCATGGTAAATAGAATTGCATAAAACTCATCTTAAAACTAGGTTACAAGCATTATAGTAACTTAACGACGTGGGAGAAATTCATAATCTCACAATTCACAAGTTTTTCATTCAATTTCGAGATTTGCTTCTAGTTTTTGTCCATTTTAATGGTTGCAGTGATGATCACATTCTTAAATTCAAGATTATAAGTTATTTGGAAGTGAGAATCCTAGTATTTTTGTTATTGTACTGAAAGGGGTTACCATTACAATCCACAGAATTCAACCGTGTTTCCACTAGGCGAGCAAGGTCCGCGGAGCAGCCCTTTGGCAAGCGGGACGCCGGTGAAGTTGCTGACTAGGGTAGAGCAGCTGAAACTACTGACCAAGGCGGAGAAAGCCGGCCTGCTGTCAGCTGCCGAGAAGTTCGGGTTCTCTCTGTCGACCATAGAGAGGCTCGGCCTGCTTTCGAAGGCGGAAGAATTGGGGGTTCTATCGGCCGCTACAGACCCCGGAACCCCGGTAGCATTGTTGACACTCAGCTTGGTTTTGTTGGTTTTGGGGCCTTCTTTTGTTTACTTTGTGCCTGAGGACTCCCTTTGGGAGATTGCCCTCCAAGCTGTTGTTGCTTTGGTTTCTGTGGCTGGGGGTTCTGCAGCTTTTGCTGCTTCAAATCTTGTTTCAAACTTGCAGAAATCAAATTGAAAATTTCATCAATCTCCCTTTATTTTTAAGGTCTCTCACATTATGAGTTGAGTTCAATTTGATTGTGCAATGAGAATGTTGAGGATGAAACCTAATAGTGAGCAATTTGCTAGGCAATATTCAATAATAGCACAACTCGAAAATGTAGCTCGGCTTTAGAAGAGAGTTTAGAAACAAACGGAGACCCTTGATGTCATCCTCTACACTAGAGATACACCGAAAGATTAATTATCTGATTCAAGCTCTTGCCATCAGTTTCTTGGCCAAAAAAAAAAAAAAAACCTTCACAATAAAGTTGGTTGGTTAGAATAAAATTGTATACTTGCATTTTTATAATGTATGCAATTTAACATATAACGCGAAAAAAAGGAGAACAATCAATGTGCAGATATTATTTTAGTTTTTTTTTCCCCTTTCCATAGCAAGATTGTATTATCAAATGGAAACGAGAAGATTTTAAGTTAGCGGAAGCCCCTTTAGAATGCCAAAGTTTATGTGGAGAATTATCCAAACACTCCTGAAACCAGCAAATCAGCTTTTGCATTTCAAAGTTTACTCAATGGGCATGATTAGCACGCACACACGCACGCGTGCGCGCGCGCACACACACACACACACACATGTATAGAGGGAGAGAGCGAGAGAGGTCACAGGACTAAAAACATGTATGTCAGATAAAAAACACCAGCTTTTATGAAAGAATATGTTGCACAATTGAATTTTCTCCAAGCCAAGTAAGCTTTTATAAAATAAGCCAAATGAGTGAAAGGAGAAAAAAGGGGAAAAAAAAAAAAAGATATAATAATCTTAAGTATCTGAACTCAATCGTTGCAGTAGAAAACAAAAATCTAAATCTTAATACCCCTCATTTATCCATAAGAGAGAGGGGGAAAAACAAGAAAAAGGAAAAAAAAAAAAAAATGAGCCTCATTTGTATCCCCAAAAAATTGCCTATCCACCAATGTCTAAGAAGCAACAGAACCACGGCCCCCACCACCTTGACGCCCGCCTCTTCCATTGTGATTGCGCTGATAACCTTCTCCATTGCGCCCAGCCGAACCTCTACCTCGCCCTGAAAACTCACCATGGTTTCTGAAGTCGTTCCTTCCATAATTGCGACTGCCACCGAAGTTACTTCGGCTCCTAAAACTGTCGTTGCGAAACCCACCTCTTCCAGAAGAAAACTTCCCCCTCCCACTACCACTGACTGAAAAAAAAATAATAATAATAATAAATAAATAAATAACAGCTTTGTGAGGCTTCTTTTTCAAGCAAACCAACTAACGCAGAATGGAACTTCAGTGGGTTAAAGCTCAACAACTCAAAACGACAGAAGTTATTTTGTCTTACCTCGAGTGGTAGTTCTTTTCTCTTCAATAACGGCCTGCCGATCCCCAATTGTAAGAGGTGAAGCCTATAAATGATATAAGAATCATATCAGATACAGCAAGAAGTATGTACCGTAGAGCGCTATAACAGTGCAATCTAAGACGGAAATACTAGCTAAGATCATAAGCTCTATTTGCAATAGCATACATTATAAAGGCTCCAAATAAATTTTTAAAACTACCCCAGAGCAAGAACTATCAATAACGTCCACAAGGAATACATAGAGCATAAATTTTTTCATTGCCACCCAAGAGCGTTGACCCAAACTAGCGGAAACAAAGCCAGAATAATCAAATGAACTAGGACTTCTCATTCTTTTTATTGCAGAGAATGTCAGTGTAATAATATAACTACTTGGAAGTCCTATCAACAGCTAAGTTCTAATTCTAAGAAAAGTTGAGCAAACATTGAGCACAAACTGCTAACAAGATGACAACAACAAATTCTTGGTTTGCTTGTCCAAACTCACTTGCATCCCAATCCTTCTTTAAAAAAATTTAGGCCTCTAACAAGTAATAAGCCATAGAAAATAGGCATATATAGCATTTAGAATGGAGCAGAAAAGCAAACTAATCCACATACTCAAGTCTCAAAGTAAGAACCGACAGGAACATAAAATTAAGTGCAACGCAACACATATGTTCAAGAATACGAAAATGAGTAGTTGTAAGCATGTAGAAAGCATTTAAAACTCATTAATAAGTTTGTATGCCTACCTCCAATGCACTGTGCCTGGAACTCAAATTTTCAAATTCGACAAAACCGAAACAGAATCCTTGCTGCAAGAACCCAAAGATATATCATCACACATTAATGAATCAACAGTTGAAATTAAACGTGCATTAGCCATACAAAAAATAGTAAGAAAAGATTTTTGCAAACCTTACTACTTCTGACTTGGATCCCATCATGTTTAATAGGGCCAAATTTCTTAAATTCCTCTTCCAGCTGTTCAACTGTTGCATCATATGGCAAATTCCGCACGTATATGGAGTGACCTTCAGCTGTCAACAATATATGCAAAATAGAAATAAGCTTCATAGGGAAAAGATCGGCACTTGTAGACATAAAACCTAGAGAATGATGAGATGTTGACCCTTCTGGATCAATACTGTGCCTTTGCACTCACAATTTGAACTATATAAATTTATATATATATATATGAGAAGTGAAAAGAAACAATTCTCAGAAAAGGGTGTACAGAAGATACAACAAGTTTTAGAAACAGTAATATTCACACCGTTTGAACAGAGAAATACGTACTTTCTTCATGTGCACTGTCACTTTCAGGAGCACCACTCCCACTAGGAGCCGATAACTCCACAGGAGGGGCAGGTTTTGCAGAATTAGACAATTGTTGATCGGTATATGTTGTTGTTGTCCTCACAGCAGCTCGGTTTTGAGCATATGTAGGAGTTGGCGTTGTACTAGCCTTCATTACTTTCAACTAAATGTTAAATGCTAGTCAGAAACGGAGGGACGTAAAGCCATAATGTATGCTGAAACAAAGAAAAAAGTTGCAATCTACTTACAATTGATGCATATGATTTCTTTGGAATATCCTCCTGGACTTCAGGAGCTGAATCAACAACTGGAACACTTTTAATCTCAATCAAATGAATAGGGGGTTCAACAACCTCGTCTTCGACCACAGATCCATCCTCATTGTCTGAAGGATCGCAAACTTCAGCACCATTGTTAAGATCTTCCTCCTCTAAAGGAATTGTATGGTCCACCACAACATGATCAGGAGCATGAGTAGGCTCTAGAAACAAGGAATAAGCATTTGCAAATAAAAGTTAAACCAAACCATACATAAACTAATGATATATCAAGGAAGACTAATGCCAACCTGGTTCTGCAGCCAAGGCAGCTTCCTGAGTATTTTCATTGACGCCACTAACTGGGACAGAGTTGGTCTGCAGTACTTCGCTCTCCTCAACAAACCTAAACACATCATTTAAGACATAATACCCTTTGTCTTGAGGAGCAAGAAAGAATGTTTGTGTGAATTTCTTTTTGATATTGTCCTTCCCTGTCAAGCATCCGGTTACTAGAACAATTACTCCTTTCTCATGTGACTCCTGAGCATCGGCAGTTTTTATCTCTGCAGTGTAGTCCTCATATTTCAAGGATAAAATCTTGTCATTTATCGCCTGCTCAATCAAAACACAATGTCAAAACATGCACATCTTTTCTGAAATTCAAGCAAATAACTTTGGAAGCTAATGTGTAGTAATACTACAAAGTCTTTTCAATCTGTCCTTTTTGCTTCTTATATATAAAAATATATACACTTTAGGGAAACAACTTCAAAATTTTTGAACAACTAGCTAACTTGGTAACTGATTGGAAGCTCCACAAAGGACTCTGATATAAGTTATTAATTTTTTAACATTAAAGTTTAAACAGCAGAGTTCCCAATTAGATTCTGTTAATTATTTTAGAACTCGAGCCTATCAGAATCCAACAACCAACAACACACCAAGACAGCAATAGCTACTCCATCTACTGACTGGGCCAATAAACAAATACAGAAGCACATAACAAAAACTCTGCCAAGTTTAATCATCAAACGGGCAAATACTAGATCTAATCCATATTGCTCGTAAGTAATATATAAACAAGTCTTTTCTGTTTTTGCCATAGACTTAACTAAAACTTTCTGCCATCAAAATGAGCTTGAATCAAAAACCGAACAGCAGCAAAATAAACAGAAAGCCGAAGCGTACTTGCCTGCATGGTTGATACCGTTGACATTGTGCCCTCAGTATCGGGCCTGCTGAGCGAACTCGCATCCTGATAAAACCTATGCACCAATCCTGGAGAATGGTGAAGGATGTGGTAATACTGCTCCACAAACGCATTCCCAACAACTTCAGCACTCGGAGCCGAAACGGGACTTGCTTCCTCCATTGCCATCTAAAACAGAAAGTTCAACATCAACATCAACATCAACACTATGAATTATTCATTGAAAATGTTATTCAAAAAAATGTTCAAAAAACTCTAAAAAATAAATAAATAAATAAATAAACAACAACAAAACAAAGGCATGACCTCTTTAATGACTAAATCAATTTGATTTAATTAACATCTATTATTTATCTACTATTGTACCACAAGGGATCAAATAGAAAACAAAAATTTTCTATTTAACAGAAAAAATGTAAAGAGACAAAGTAAAGCCTATATTTCCCTAACTACTTGCTCAGAAACTGAAGTAGAAAAAACCAAAAAGCTTAGCCAAGATTAGCAGAGAATAAAGGAATCAGACCCAGATACGAAATCATAAAAAAATAAAAAATAATAATAAAAAAAAAAGAAAAAAAGAAACGAAAAGAAAAACGACATCGGATTGCAATTTTGTCAAAGATACAGAGCCCTAAAACCAGATTGACAACGAAAATCAAACAAAAATCCAGCTCCATCAAAGCGAAATGCATGGAGTGAAAAAGTTTGACCTCAAAAACCACGAAATGGATAGATCAATCGGCGAATCAGAAACCCCAGATCAAATATAACAGCTCAACAAATTATGAATTCTAGAGACACAGAAAGAGGAGCTAAAGGTACCTGCTTTGGGACTGATCTGAAGCTTACGAGGTAGAAAGAAAAAGAGATCTGTGGGTAGAGAGAGAGAGACAGGAGTGAGAGAGAGACGGCGAGAAGAGAGGTATAAAGCGGAGGAAGAGATTGGAACTGGGAAGTACACGGCAAAGATTCTGAAGGTTGCTTTTATATATATATATATGTTTATATGTGTTGATGATGGGATCACAGGAAGAACACCCAAAAAAAGTTTAGTTCTAAACTTGTTCTAATGCCCCAACTCCTTTTAGAAAAACAAGTCCTAATGTTTTTTTATTTTTTTTTGGGGAAAATCTATAATAACAATTGTTTTTTTTTTTTGCTATTATGTTACTTCTTAGATTAAAATTACTTCAAATTATAACTTGGTGATTGTATATATACATTAGTATTAATTTCATATCTTATTTTATTTAAAGATATAAAATTTAAATTCCCCGTTATAAAAATTAAAAAAAATTAAAAATTTAATTTAATAATTAAAAGAGCTTAAGATATAATTACAATTTCTATCCTAACTCCTACCTTACTTTAATTATATGTGTGTACATATCGTTTTCAAAAAGATGACATTAGTGATTATGTGGACTCAAATATGTATGTGATTTGGTGGTGGATCCTATTTATTTATTTATTTATTTTGGGGAAATTGCATTGCAAATCCGTAGAAGAGGAAAAAGAGTGGAACTAGGGGTGTTCGTTGGGTGAGTTGGGTGGATTTTTCACATTTTTCAACCCACCCAATGAAGAATGGGTGGGTTGTAAAATTTTTTCACCCACCCAATTAACCCAACGTATAAAATCAACCCACCCAATTAAAGTTTGGGTGGGTTCATCGGGTTATTCGGGTTCGTCGGGTTGAGCAATTTATTAAAACAAAATAATAAAATATGAATTAAAAATTCAACCATAAATCAAATTACAAGCTCAAATAGTCAAATAAAGAAGTCTTACAAAGATAATAAAAACTAATTAAAACATGTTTTTAATGAATATTAAGAAACATTAACCACAAACAATCATACTTATTTCACAAAAACAATTTTCAACTCCAAACATCTCAATTCAATCGTCAGTTCCCTGCACTTGTAATGCAAGATCCATCACCTAAGAGTAAAATAGAACGAGTTTTTAATGTAAAATGCAACACAAATATAATATAAGACTATAGTTTATAAGGTTTGAAAAGATATGTATATATATAATACCTGATGCAACTTCAAGAGATTCCTCCCAACCTTGCACTTCATCCATGTATTCTATAAGTGCTATAGGCTCATCCTCCTCCTCCTCAGAAACCAGCTAATTCTTTGAACAAATCAGAGCCTCAACCATCTTTGGTGACAAAGAACTCCTAAATTGATCAAGTATCCGACCTCCAGTAGAAAATGCAGACTCAGATGCGACTGTAGAGACTTGTACTGCCAATACATCTTTTGCAATTTGAGAAACAACTTTATATTTGCTTCCATTGTTTTTCCACCATCCCAGTATATCAAAGTGATCATCAGATAATCTTTCACGCCGATCATTCAAGTAATAATCCAAATCATTAGTTTCAATTTTTTCATCCAACTGGGATCTTAGTTTAACCCATGATGAGGATCTCATTGCAGGGATAGTAGAAGATGTCAAAGATGCAACAGTTGAAGAGCTTGTAGCTGCATTTGATCCTTGAATTGGAACCTGTCTTTGAGGAGGATGAGGACTTGTCATCTCTTTGTAAAAATCATACAAACGACGCAATATAATTTCAACTGCTTTTATCATTTTATCTGCAAGAAGAGCATCATAAATGAAGACAAATCCAGTTTTTAAAACCTCCATCTTGAACCTTGGATCCAGAACAGTCGCCACAAACATTAACAAGTTCATCTTCTCAATTTTTCCCCAATACTTATCATACTTTAATTGCATATTTGCTGCCATTTTCCCCAACAAAGTATGTGGCTCTTGAGCTAATTCTTGCAACAAACTATGCACATCAAGAATATCTTGAAAAAACAAATTTGCAGTCACATACAAAGATCCACTAAACTTCACGGTGAGATCATAAAATTTCTTAAGAAACGTAACAAAAACTTCAACTTGATCCCAATCCGAGCTTTGTGGAGGACCTTCTATTACTATGCCACCGAGTCGTTCTTCCTCAAAGTACCTAGTATAATTTGCATCAGCTTCTAAATTCTTGAATGCTTTCTTGAATTTTAAAGCGGCCACTAGCATCATGTAGGTAGAGTTCCATCTAGTCACGACATCTAAACAAAGTAACGCCTTTGACTCTATGTTAACTTCTTTGCAAGCTTCCTTAAAACGTTTAAGCCATTCTGAAGAGGATCTTACATACCTAACTGCATTACGAACACTTGCAATAGAGCCACCCAATTCTTTCAAACCGTCGCAAACAATCAAGTTAATGATGTGAGCACAACATCTCATGTGAAACATCTCCCCATTCAACACAATACCATGCCTCATTTCTTGAAGATGCTCCTTAACTTTCATCAATGCAACAGAATTGGAAGCAGCATTATCAACAGTGATTGAAAATACTTTTGTAATACCCCATTCATTCAAGCAAGCAATCAACTCTTTGCCTATCATCTCACCCTTATGGCTAGGGACTTGAACAAAACTTATGATCCTCTTCTGCAATTTCCAATTATTGTCAATCCAATGTGCAGTCAGACACATATAGCCAATGTTTTGAATAGATGTCCAACAATCAGTTGTTAGAGACACTCTAAACATCTTTAATTCATTCTTCAGCTTCTTCTTACTATCCAAGTATAATTGATAAATGTCTCTTTATACAGTTATTCTTGAATGCAACTCAACATGGGGAAAGGCTTTCTTCATTAGTCGTTGAAATCCTCTGCCATTCACATGCTTAAACGGCAGCTCATCTAAAATGAAGTATGAAGCTATTTCATGTCTAATCTCTTTCTGATTAAGCTTCGGTTGAGTAGTGGAAGCAACATCTTCAGAATCATCAGTTGTGCACTTCTTAGTAAAAGCGTAAATGCTTTTTTGCTTGTCATCGTTAATAGCAGAATATGGATACTTTTTGCACCTATCCAGATGGTTCCACAATGATTTTCTCCCACATGTTTTTGTACTTGAAGCATAATCATGTCCACAATAATTACATGTAGCCCTTTCTGGATTACTATTGGGAACTTCTGTAAAGTGATCCCATATAGTTGAAGTTTTTTTACCCATTCTCTTTCTCTTCTCTGGTGGACCTGAAGGTTGAGGTTTTCGACTACTTTCGTCACCCTTAGAGGCATCGGTTTCTTTTTGTAATCCTTTCTCTTCCTCTTCCTCTTGAATATGAGCAATCCACTCCATTTGTTCTTCCTCCATTCTTTTTTTTTATTGCCATATAATATTACATAAGTTATATTAGTAATTCATTTCTATTTTCAATGAGTATAGTAATAAGAACTAATTCCAGGCAAATTGAAAAAATTACATTTAATATATTTTAGCATTTTTATAACATAAGCAATGTGAGTAAAGGGGGAAAAACTCAACACATTCTAATTGTTGTACACACATTCTGTTATCAGCAAGAAATGGAATAAAAACAACTACCTAAAAAGGGCATTAGATTCCTCATGAAAATCTAATACCTGAAGAGTTCACTATCCCAAATATGCCTCATTCCAATCTCCTACAACAACCTTTTTTTTTGTAGTTCTTTTTTTTTAATATTTTTATTTTCACTTTTCCAATGTGATTCCTACCTCAAATGTCTAAAAAAAAACAAAAAAAAAACTTTGCAAAAACTGGAGTACTTGCTAAAATATTACAAATCAACAAACGTGAGCAAAAAAAAGAAAGAAAGCGAACCAAAACTGAAGTGAGCATTGGCTAACCGTTTCAAAGAAGAAAACAAGACAAGACCTTTGTTCATTTTGACCTTTCCTTCTCTAAAATGCAAGCCAAAACCGACTCTTTTTCTCTGTTCAAGCTTACTATTTTATTATGCTTCCCCTGTTTTTCCTCTCACTTCCCTCGTGTCCTTTGCCTCTCCCTTCCACGTTTTCTCACGCTTCAATATCTTTCTCTTTCCTCTGTCTTTCTCTCTCTCTCTCTCTCTCTTCAACAAGGCAATAACAATATCATCAATTCCTTTAAGTTCAAGAACCAAAACCGATCTAAAATCACAAGTTTTAATTAGCCAATATTGTTACCATTGTTTTACGTATGAGGTTGTACGTGTATGTGTTGCAAGGGCAGGACTTGCAAGTGAAAAACGGCTACGTTAAGGTTCAAGTTGGGAAGCACAAGTGAAAAACGGCCACCTACAGACTGATCACTTGAAAGAATTCCCCATTTTCACTCCATCGATTTCTCTCTCTCCCCCCCGAAACACAAGTATACTTACATAATTTAACATTTTCGAAAGATCAAAACTCCAAGACAAATTTTGATTGTTTCTAGCCACTAAAATGAATTCACAAACAAAATGGAACAAAGATTGTAGACATGAAAGAGAAATAACATAAATCTTACCGGTAGACGGAAGGGACGATTGGCAGAGTCGAACTCGGGCTTGGGTGAGAAGGCAGAACTGGACCGGTCAAACTGTTGACGGGAGACGACTGATGGAAGGGAGGATCGGGGGGGAGGCTTTGGAGTTCTGGACCTTTGGTGGTAGGTGACACCGCGGCGACTTAAGGAAAGGGTAAGGTACGAGTCTCGACCGCGGCAGTGTACTACGAGACGAAGGGCTTTTTAGGGTGGGTTGGAGGTGCGAGGCAGAGAGAACAATGGTGTTGGCAGGGCAGAAGGATCGGGGAGAATCTGGAGTTCGGTGGCCGGCGGCAGCTTGAGGAGGCAAGACACATGAACGACACGGATCTTCGAGACGGTGGGGGGGGGGGGAGGCACGAAGCACACGGCGTGTTGAAGGGAAACGGAACCGATTAGGTTAAATTGCTAAAAATCAGGAGGCAGCCTTTATTTTTTTTTTAAATATTAAAAAAAAAACTTTAATTGGGTGGGTCGGGTTTTTTCCGGGTTTTAGAATCCCAACCCGAACCCACCCAATCTTTACTCGGGTTGGGTGGGTCAACTCGAAATTTTTTTGGGTCTGACGTGGACCCGACCCGATGGGTTTTTTTTGGGTGGGTTGGGTGGGTTATTTGGGTTCTCGGATTTTGTGTTCACCCCTAAGTGGAACGCTTGATGGAAATTCGTGGTACTTCGACAAAAATGAAACCAAATAGAAGTGGCTTAGAAACGGGCTTCTTTATTTTATTTTATATATTTTATTTTTTTGGAAACATGTTGCTGCGTAAAACGACATGTCGTTACAAAAGGAAAATGACATACTAAGTGCGTGTTTGGTTTTATTTCCAAAACAGATTTCACGATTCCCTAGAAAATCGATTTTAAAATCGGTGTGAAATTGTGTTTGGTTTGTATTATTTTTGAAAACAGATTTCAAAACGAATCCAAAATCTCCTTTTCTCCCAACGTAAAATTGAAAACGACTAAAAGCCGTTTTCTCTGATTTCGTTTTTCCCATTTCTTCCGTTTCTCTGATTTAATTATTATGATTAATTAAGATTTAATTGATATAGTAATTAATTAAATATTATGGTTATTAATTTTTAATTAATTTTTCAATTAAAAAATTTTATTAATTTTTAATTTTTGGTATTCATAATAAATTTTTTTTAAATCAAACATTAATATATTTTTATAAAATACTTATAAAATGACTGGTTTTCAAAAATATAACCAAACACAGTTTCACTTTTTTGTTTCTCAAAACATACACTCAGAAAATAAAACCAAACACAATTTTAGAAACGTTCTGAGAATTATTTTCAAAACGATCTCAAATTCAGAGAATTTGAAAATATAATAGATTTTAAAAATAATACCAAACGCTACCTAATTTTTTTTCATTTGCGCGTGAATAAACGAGACAGGTCGTCTGTATTTTAAAGTTTGTTGTCGTTGAAGTAGCAAACGACGTATTCTTTTTAATAGCTTCTCTAGGGAAAAAAAGGCAACGAAATTTTGCCCAAGTAAATTGATAAATGTGATTATATAATCATATCTCACGGTTCAGTTTGTAATCTCTTTAAAGTCTTTTGAGAGTTTTATGAATGTTTGGAGACTCTTGTCTTGGTCTTTGGTGACATGATAAATGCAATTTGAATTGATGTTATTATTATTTTTTTAATTTAAGACAGGAGATTCAAATTTTATATTTTAATAAACAGATTCGGATAAAAAATTATCGTTAGACTCATAATTGATATTATTTTTTTCATTTATTTTTTCACCATGAGGAAGTAATATTTGAAGTGTAAAACATCTTTGATACCTCAAGCGTATCTTGAAACAGGGAATTGATACGTTGAGTGAGAATCCCTCAACTTGATAAGGCCACTACACGAGGGAGGAATTTTGGTATTGTGGTTATGTTTGCAAGTTTTCAGCCGTAGTGATCACTTAGAGTATCCATTTTAAATTCTACTATTAAATCTAAATGGAAATTTATTATTATTCATAATATAATATTCAAATGTATTTTACGAATCATGGATAATGATGATTTATTATATTGATGAGGTTGTATGGCGTATTTACTTTAATTATTTACCAAAAACCACTATTAACTTCTTTTTTCTCAAATTATCATTATATTTCTGAAGAGAAAATAGTTTCTATACGCATTTGCTGTAAATATTGTCCTATTAAACTTTTTGTTTAATCTTCTAATTTTCAAATGTTTTATCCCTGAGATGCTTCTCAAAATTGGATTTTCTACCAAGTGCGTATCACTGGAGGTCTAGTTTACTACTCTTGCTTTTGAGGTTTGAATTGCCTTGAAGATTGCAGCTCCGCTAATTAGATTTTATTAATTTCTTACTTTTGGAGCGATATAATCTCCAGCACTTTAAATTTTTACCATCAATACACACAGATTGGATAGTTAAAAGGTTTATTCAATAATTGAAACTAACATGCAATAATAAGGATATTTTTACTTCATAAACTATGAACTCCTATAATAATAGCTGAGTTTTCACACAAACAACTTTCTCAAAATATGGACATCAATGATCAAAACATCAAAAACAAAAATAAAACAGATAAAAAAAAAGAGATAAGATTAATTATATGGATTCCTCTAGACTATATACCCTATTTCACGTTGTCTCTGCACTTTCTAAACCATTTGTTGTACCTCAAAATTATATAAAACCACTCATATTGCTCCATTCCTTTATTTCCTTCTATAAGCTTAACAAAAATATTGACATGGCATACCATTAAGAAATTAATCAAATAATTTTAAAAATATAAACCTATATTAAATCTCTTATCTCTCTCTCCCTCTCTCTCTTCCTTTCTTTCTTTCTTTGCAAAATCTTTAAAACCTCTTACAAAGATAAGGAGGCTCAAAAGAAGCCATTAAAGGGCTTCTCTCATCTTATTCTCCAACAACTTCTTTGAAGTTCCATCTCAAGTCCTCCTCTCATTTCCTCCCTCGACTTGGCCACTTCGACTCAATCAAGCCCAATTCACTTTCCTCCCTTCTCCTCGAGTTTCAACAAGACAACTTGCTACCTTATAAATCCAATAGCTCGTCTCAGTCTTTTTCTTTTTGGAGCTCATCCTCTTCTTTGTTGTTGATACCTTCCTCAGTCACTTCCTCAGCTCCATTCATCATAAATCTCGAATGAAGCTTCCTTGCCAGATCCAGCCTCCTTCGTCCCCTCCCCAATGAGATCTAGCCTCTATTGCCCCTTCCTCGCATGGTCCAGCCTCCACCACCAACTCCCCCATGCGATTCAACCTTTGCTACCACCACATCCACCCGATTCACTCGTTTCCACCATGGGTTCACATTCAGCGTTTTTAGGCATAATTTTTTTAATAGAAAAAAAGAAGGGTTTGGAAATTTTTAGTGCATTTACTTTAGTTGGTAATTGATATTAGTTAAATTATAATTTATTTTTTTATTAATAGTTTTTAATAATATATGTTTATATTTTAAAAAATGTTTTATTAATTTCTTTAATGGTATGTCATGCTTGTAATTTCGTTAAATTTATATATAGAAGTGGACAGAAAAGGCAAAATAAGTAGTTTAATGTAGTTTAGGGGACACAACGAACAATTTTGAAAGTCTTATAGGAAAATCAGAAAACGTGCGCAACGAAATTTTTAAAAATTTTTTAAAAATCGTACTAACTCGTTTTGCCATATATAATAAATCATATAACAATCTATATATCTTCTGAGGAAAACACCAAGAATGCCAGATGATAAGACTGATAAAACTTCAACTAACTAGCCTTCTTTACTCATCTCCAATTCTCGGATAGTGAAACATATGAGCACTTGGTTACTTGTTCTTTATTCATGCAGCTTGTCTCTTTCTAATACCTAGATTTTTAAGAGCTTATTATTATGAGTAAACGTTATAATAATAAATTAGTTCACCTGAAAGTCTGTGATCTGATAAAAATAAGAGCCCAATGGTCCTATTTATAGTGAATGCACTAGGTGGTTTTCAAAATTTACATACAATACTAGAAAAGATTTTTCTCTCCCTTGTTCTCTAAGTTGGCTATTTTTTCCTTAAAACTAAGCCTCATAAAAATTGTTTACCAAAGATTGGGAAATTCAAAATTTGATTCAAGTTTTAGTCTTCACAAATCTTGTAATTTTATCTGCATAAATAATGTTCCATAAATCCATTTTATCTACAAGTTTAAGCTCTATAAATCCCATTGTACCCCTGGCCTAGAAAAAACGCCTACACGAGACTAAAAGGTAACCCAAATTTGTTTCTTGACTAAGTCCAAGAATACAAGTCATAAAGAATATCTCGATTAATTATCATCTGTTAATGGATTATGCGGAGCTAGTAAAGGGACCAATTGGATATATATAATGTAGTTTCTAATAATCTATGTAATTATTATTCTATACTGAACAAATTAAATTATATTATTATTAGTTTTAGAGTCACGCCACTATAAACCTGAAACTGCACTCCTAATTATAAACCGTATTACGTAAGCTAATAAATAGCTATCGTCTAATAATCTTGTCATATATGCAACACCCTTATATAATATATATGATCAACTTAAAATCAAAGTCCATTCAACCTTTTGATTACATTATCTTAACGATCCATATATACTCAATTAAGAAAATGTCTATTCACCATAATAAATTGTATAGCAAGCATATGACCTGAGACTTTGTCTATTTTTACATCCAGTCTAATGCTATTAAGAGGATGAACTTTACTTCTTATTAGAGTTATAATTCCATATTTATAAGTAAACCTTTCATTGTATATAAGTCATGCACCTAATGAACTAGTCTAGTAGCTTATTACTTCGAGAACGCTTTAGTCTTTGGAACATCAAAGTATACAAGTCATACGCATGAATTCATTTACTTACTCAGGATTAAGATTATTGCATAATGAATATTATAAAGTGAATTAATCCATTCAATGAACTACATAGATTAATCACACTTTGGCTCGAGTCCAATTATGTTACTACCAAGCAATATATTTATGTCTTTAAATCTAATTGAATGTTGGACAAGGCCTACAAGTGTTAGGTCTCCTCGAGAATATACCAGAATATGATCCCTTGTTCTTTTAAGGTATTTGAGTATATGCTTTACCGCTTGTCAATACTTGGTTTTGAGGTTCGCTTGATATCAACTTATCATACATACCGCAAAACAAATATGCGAATGAGTGCAAAGCATAGCATATATAAGACTACATATGTCAGATAGATAAGGGAGCTTACTTATACGCTCTTTTTCTTCTGATGTCTTGAGACAGTCATCCAATGAAAGAGTTAGACTAGTAATGAATGGTTGAAAACCTTTCTTTACCTCTTGCATTGTAAATTTCTCAATTATCTTATCTATGTATGAAGTTTGGAATAAAACTATCATTTTGTTCTTGATCTCTAAAGAAATGAATGTTTAAAACATAATTAGCTTCTCCTATGTCTTTTATATCAAACTGTTGAGATAACTAAAGTTTGACCGATGATAAATTTCCTATATCATTTCTAATGAGTAGTATATCATCAATATAGAGTACTAGAAAGACCATCTTGCCATGCTTTTTACGTTTATAAATGCAATGTTCATCAACGTTCTATTCAAAACTAAATATTTTGATCACTTAAACAAATCTTTAGTTCCATAAGCTAGATGCTTGCTTTAATCAATCAATGGATCAAAGTAACTTGTAAACCTTGCATTCTTGACCTTTTACTATGAGCCCGTCGGGTTGTACTATATAGATATTTTCATCAAAAGATGTCCATTCAAGAATGTCATCTTAGCATCCATTTGTCATATCTTAAAATTGAGAGTTGCAGTAATGGATAGAAAAACGTGGATATACTTCAACATTACAACAGGCAAAAATACTTCATTGTATTCAACTCTAGCCTTTTGCGTGTACCCCCTTTGCCACTGTCTAGTCTTGAAAGTTTTAACATCCCTTCTGCTTCCCTCTATCTCCCAGTTGCACCCAATGCACTTAATCTCATCAAGTAAGTCCATAAGATCCTATATAGAGTTGGATTTCATAAATCTATCTTGTTGTTCATGACCTGTTTCCAAAACTTAGCATTAACATGATTTATAGCCTCATCATAGGTTACAGGGTTATCATCATGCTCATGAGCTTCGACTAGATATGCTTCAGCATCATACATGAAAAAACTCGGTTTCCTAAAAAATCTCTTTCACTACGTCGGAGCTCCCTAAACTATTGGTCGTTTGTTGGTCGTTCATTAGGACTTGAACTTGCGTCCAAGCCAAAAACTTGTGGAGTAATTTTATTATCTGATAACTTTTCAAGAACCATTTTACTTTAAAGTCTAAAGTCATTCATGTAATTTTCCTTAAGGAATATCATATGGATTAAACAATAACTTTTTATTCTTTCAAGTTATAGAATAGATCTCTTTTAATTCCCTTAGGATACCCTCCAAACATGTAAAATTTGGAATGTAGTTTTAACTTCTTCGCATTCCCATCTAGTACATATGCTAGGTAACCCCATATTTTCATATATCTAATGGAAGGTTTCTTACCTCGTCATAATTTGTATGGAGTCCTAAGAATTGATTTACTTAGTATTGGTTCATAATATTATCAAACCTTTTGTAGTACATATCCCCAAAATGATAATGGTAATATTGAATAACTCAACGTAAACCGTACCATTTCCAATAAGGACCTATTTCTCCTTTTGGCTATACCATTCTATTATAGAGTACCAAGTGTAGTTAATTGGGATAAAATATCATTCTTTATAAGATATCCTAAAAATTTATCGAAGAAGTATTTACCATCTTGATTAGATTAAAGTGTTATGGATTTACCTAATTGTTTTTTCACTTCCACATGGTAATTTGAACTTATTAAAGGTTTTGCTTTTATGGTGCATTAGGTATACATATCCATATCTCGAGTAATCATCTATTAAGGAGACAGAATATTTGAACTCTCCTCGTGCCTTAATGTGCATGGGGCCACATAAGTTAGTATGCATAATTTCTAAGAGTCCTTAGCCCTAGTATCCTTACTTCCAAAATACCTCTTAGTTATTTTACCCTCAAGGCAAGATTCACATTGAAGAATATGTACCTCCTTTAGAGTATCCAAAGGACCGTTTTTCACCAATATTTGAATTTTATCTTGATTAATATAACTAAGTCTGAAATGCCAAAGATACGTCTTATTAGAGTAAGAAAATTTTAACATTTTAGAGTTATCAATTAATTTGGTGTCCAGCATGAGTGCATCTTAGGTTTGATCAAATAAATGTTATCATCTATCCATCCAGAATAAATAAAACATTTGTTTTTGTGTATAATAACTATTTTATTAAAAGAAACTGAATAAAAGTCTTTAATTAAATAAGCTACTAATATAAAGTTCCTTCTAATATTGGGAATATAAAAATAGTATTTTAATAAAATAAATCTAAATTTATCAAAATATAGCTACACTTCTTCCACTGCTTAACCCAACACCAAGTTACCATCTCCAGTTCCCAAAGAAAAACTCCTATCATGTAGACTTCTTATTTCCTTGATCCCTTGCGTAGAAACAAAAACATGATTAGTGACTCCTGAATTAAGGACTCAAGTGTCTTTCGATTCTTTCACCAAACAAACTTCTAAGTAAATAAGATCCTTAACTTCATTGCCTTTGACTACTAGGAATTCCTTGTAAGACTTCTTAAAATGACCCAACTTCCCACAGTGAAAGCACTTGGACTTTTTAAAATCCTTAGACTTCTTGTTCTTCTTCTTTCTCTTCCCATCCAAGACTAGAGGAATAGAAGAACTCGAAGCTCTTTGCTTCTTTAACTTTCACTTTTTCTTGTTCCTCAAGGGTTTAGTGGCTTCTAAATCAACGATTCGAGTATCTTTTGATTCTTTCACCAAACAAACTTCTAAGTAAAGAAGATCCTTAACTTTCTTGCTTTTGGAGGTTAGGAATTTCTTACAAGACTTCTTAAAATGACATGTCTTCCCACAGTGGAAGCATTTGGACTTTTTAGGGTCCTTAGGCTTCTCGTTCTTCTTCCTTTTCATCCTATCTGAGACACAAGAAATAGATGAACTATAAGTCCTTTACTTCTTCTTTGGCTTCTTCTTGATCCCAGAGTATTTGGAAGATTCTAGTAAGTTTACCTTTTTATTGGTCTGGACTGGAATCTTATCATTATTAATCAGCTCATAAGCCTATAATTGCCTTATGAGCTTGATAAGTGAGTTTTATACTCACTCATTAGATGCCGTTCAAGCTTCATATTTGTTAGTTTTCGAGGTGTTTGGTTGGTTTGATATGTGTTTTCGTGTGTTTCGTGTTTTGGTGTTTTTGTAGGTTTCATGGTGAATCTTGATGCTAAAATGGATGCTCAATGGTGTAAAAGAAGAAAAGAAGCAATCGGGTTTGGTTGGAGTTGGAAATCAAGGCAAAAAGACACACATGGAATTTTTTGGTACGCACAAGTGCCAGGCGCTAGCTTTGTGCGAGGCGCTTGAAAGCCAGCGCCTGGCGCTCATGCAAGTTACACAATGTGTAGGAGAGGCCGAGAGTGCAGCGTCGCGGCGCTCAGCAGGAAGCGCCTGGTGCTTCATCAAAACGCGTCAAGCGCTTGGCGCTCGGTCAGAAAAAAAAAATCTAGCGCTCGGCACTCCAAGGGCAGCGCCTGGCACTGCGAGTCGGTGAAATTATGATTTTAAGGACCAAAACAGCACAAAATTGATTCATTCGACCTCAAATCACTCAAGGCTATAAATAAGACATTCTAAGTCAAATTGAGGATTCTTTTGGTGGCTCTAAACCTAGAAGGAGAGAGAACAAGTGTGAAGAAGAAGACGGCTACCGACAACGGCATCCTGATTCAATAATCCAGTTTTTCTCTTTCTTCTTCTTTGATTATGTTTAGATCAACCATGATTATTTTTATTTTGTTTAGGATGAACTAAATTTTCTTTTCCTAGGTTTGGGATGGAACCCTAACATGAATTTTAGATGTTAAATTTCTTTATTCTTTATTAATGCCTATTCATGATTATTCATTCTATCTTGTGTTTAATGCTTTTTCTTAGATTGGCCACCTTTGAGAATGATATGAGAATGCTTATAATATCGATAGAGTTATTTGTGTTCATGCCATAGATAGGATGACATATATAATTGTAGGATAGACATATACCTATGTTCATGTGCAATCATATGAGAACTTGATCTTAATAAATTTCTTGAATTCAATTCACATAGACATATAATGGATTGGGTAAAAGAGGTATTTTTGCATGACCATCGACAGAGGCTATAAAGACATGCGTGTTCTTGATTGGTAATCATTTAGGAATATTAAATAGGAAAAAGAAGGGATTTGCATCTAAAGGGATTGTTAGGGGGAAGTCAAAAATCTAGGTTGTTCAATCTTTAATAGTTCTTCCATATTAATTCAGTTTAATTTCAATGTTGCTTTAATTAAATTTATTTTTATTTTCATTTTCATTCGTATTTTTATTTAAGTATTGAAAAATCATCTTTTGTTTGTTTGGATAGAATTAGGATAAATTATATTGGTAATTAGCAATTGAGGGTAATTTAGTCTCCGTGGGAACGACACTTACTCACATCTTTATTACTTGTGCGATACGTGCACTTGCGTGTGTAAAATTATCAACAGAGCTCAATAAATTTTAACTCTCTTGTCGCAAGATTATATGTAGTTTTAAATGCTATAGAATCTTTCGAAGAATTTTGAACACCTTCTCAATCTGAGTGTTATAGTCCATCTCAACACCATTGTTAACAACCTTAGTAAAGAATGTCATAAGTATAAGCATATGATATTTGATGGGAGTACCTACCTTTTGCCTAAAGTTCATAATACTTGTTATAGTGGATTGTTAAACCAACTTTTGTTGGCTTGTGAACATATCCTCCAAATGATCCATGATTTCTATGGAAACTTGATAGATTTTATATTGCTTTTGTATAGCACACGTCATAATAATAATAATGTAGCATCGAGCTATCTTGTTGGATTTTTGCCAATGAGTATACATGATAGAGACCTGTTTAAGTGATGCATCAGGATGTGGCTCGAGTGAGCAAAGTTCTTCTAGTATGAACATGTATCTCTTCTAGTAGAGAATTATTAGCAAGTTTCTTTTCTAATCTTTATAATTATTGCCATTTAATTTATTTTTAGTGGGCATTGAAATTAGAGGTGTTGGTAACATTTTGTACTGTAATAAAATATAAAAGAACATCGCAACAAAGCCCAAATAAAAATATAAAATATTTGTTAACAAATAAAATATATAAGCATGTTCCTACATGAAAAACTTAGAAAAAAAAATATGCAGCATTATAACAGTAATTTTTAGCATCTATTACTCCAAACCACCTAAGGGTGATCATGAAACAAATAGCCGAAAATATGGACCCTGTCCAATTAATATATGCTGCCTTAAATCCTCCAAGGTTAAGACATATATTAATAATCACTTATTTGGCCACCAATTTAATTAATAGAGCTTTTAGGAAAAATTAATAATTAAATCAATTTTGAATGCGTAACCATTGTTTACAAAGCCCTATCCATGCCCTACTTGAGCCATCAAGGGATGGTCCCAAATAAAACATGCCTAAACTCATTGTCCATGTAAGAGATTTAACTTAGTATACCGGCGGTGATAAACACCAACCGAGAGGTATGGTCAGGATATAACTGATGTGAGACATTACCGTACTTTCACATATAGATCAACAACGAAAGTTATGGGTTTTGTTTGAAACTTTCTCCCACTTAATATTTTAAAAACAATGCAAGTTTTTATGACACATGTATGATTAATATAGAATGAGCGACTTCCTTTTATCCTATGTAACATGTTATCAAATATGCATCAAAACATCTATCAATTCATATTTATCTATCCATGACAAAACATAGAATAAGTAAATGACGGCAAAAATAAATAACCTTGCCATGTCCTATCTTAGAAAAAAAAAATTAAAGATTACAATATTACATCCAAAAAATTTTTTAGATTTTGAATTTTACTCTTTTTTTTAATTCATTTTCGTGTATCTCCACTATTTATTTCTCATCCCACAAATTTCTTAAAATTTAAATTTCAAAAAATTCAAATTTTAAACAATTTTAAATCTCATTTATAATTATATGTAATTTAAAATTTAATTAGAATTATATATCTTTATATACAATTTAAAATTTAAAATTTAAATATCAATAATCAGGGTTGAAAACTTTCCCAGTTGGATTTCTCACCACACTACCCTATAGGTTCACGCCTATGGGGCCCAACATTGCAGGTTGTGGGCTTACGCCCATAGCTGCCCCCCTAATGTGTGCCTTGGTGTATGTTAGGCTTGGTGCCTTACCGATCCATAGGCACATGCCTGCGAGTTTGTGCTACCACGCATTGTTTGGTGCACCAAGCCCTTTGAAGCTTGGTTTTCCTCCTTTTATGTCATGTCCCAAATTTGCCTATTAGGATTTCAAAAAAATTGGAATCCTAATTAATTAGTATTTTCTACACAAAATTTTCAATTCTCAAAATTAAATTTAATTATGAGAAAAATAAATTAAAGTCTTTAATCTTCATATCCTTCACAAATAAATAAACAAAATTCCTATATCATTTATGGTGTACATGAATTCTAAATATTCAAAGAAATAAAAATAAATCTATGAGAAAATTACGGTGACAATAAATAGCTCTCATGATTATATGAAAAATTCTAAATACAATTTTTTTAAATTCTAAGAAATCATAACCAGCAAAAATGAACATGCTTATAATAATAAAATTAAAATAACCACATGCATCAAGCATAATCCATGATAACAACATAAAAGTAAACCTAAAATGCCATTTTCTAAACATTAAATCTATATATTAAGGAGAAACTAGATCGTTTAATTTATACACATGACATACTCACGAGTTGGCTTTAATACTAATCGTAGAAAAATTGGAAAACGCACGCAGTGAAATTTTTAAAAATTTTCCAAATATCGTACTAACTCGTATTATCATATATAATAAATCATACAACAATCTATAGATACCTTCTGAGGAAAACACTAAGAATGCTAGTGGATAAGATCAAAAATGCTTCAATCAACTAGTCTTATTTGCTATTCTATAATTCCCTGATAATGGAGTATGTGGTTACTTAATTTCTCGATCGTTATTCGCACGGCTTGTTTCTTTCCAACCACATAGATCTCTAAGAATTTATTATTATAAATCTCACTTATAATGAATTTACTCACTTAAAAGTTTGTGGTCTAAGAAAAACAGGAGCCCTTCAGATCCTATTTATAATGAATTTACTGGGTGGTTTTCAAAATTTAAATAGGACACTAGAAAATATTTTTCTCTCCCCTTTCCTCCAAGTTGGTGATTTTTTCCTTAAGATTGAGCCTCATAAAAATTGTCCACCATAGATTAGGAGATATAAAATTTGATTCAAATTTCAATCTTCACAAATTTTATGATTTTATCTACATAGATAGTGTTCCATAAATCCAATTTAAATTCAAAATAAAATCATGACAACTTTATTTGAATTAAACAAATATGTAATAATCATTCAAAATAAAATCAAATAAGGGGAAAATCTTTTATTTCCTTATCATTTTTATTTGCACCAACTTTGATGCACAAAATAACAAGATTTTGTTCAATTCTAATTTAAAAAGGATAATCTCCATATTTAATTCTAAATATATATTTAAATAAGATTATCAAAATATTTAAATTAATTATTCAAATCTTTTAAAATTAATTTATCCATATCTTTTAAAATTCAAACCAATTTCATATTTATCTTAAAAGATAAATCCAATCAATTTAAATTTCAAATGTTATCTTCCAAAATAAACATTAATACAAATTAGATATTTATCCCACTAATTAAATAAAACAAAATTCTTATTCTACCCTTGCTCTTGAAAAAATGCCTACACCTCACAAAAAGTCGACTCGGATTTTTCTTTTCATTAAATCTAAAAATACAAGTTATAAAGAATATTCCAATTAATTACTATCCATTAAGGAATTATACAAGACTAGTAAAGCGACTGATTGGACATATATAATATGGATTATAATCATCTATATAATTATTATTCTATACCGAACAAATCAATTATATAATTATTAGTTTTAGAGTCACATATTATGTAATGGCCATTATACGTAATATGTAAGCCAATTATACATCGTATTACGTAAACCAGTGAATAGTCATAGTTCAATGACCTTGTCATATACGCAACACTCACATATGATATCTATGATCAACTTTTTGATCACGCTATTTTAAAAATCTATTATATACTCAATTAAGAAAATGTTTATTCACCATATATGAATAATAAATCATTTGCTAAGCAAATAATACAAGGCCTTGTCCATTTTCAAATCTAATATAATATTGTTAAGAGGATAACTTTTACTCCTTATTAGAGTTATGATTCCATATCTATGAACAAACCCTTTATCATATATAACTCATGTATCCAATGAATTAGTCTAGTAGCTTACTACTTCGAGAACGCTTTAGCCTTTGGAATATCAAAGTATATAAGTCATACATATGAAGTCATTTACTTACTCAGGAGTAAAGCTATTGCATAATGAATGTTAAAAAATGAATTAATTCACTCAAAAGACTATATGAATTAGTTACACTTTGGTTCCTGTCTAATATGTCACCACCAAGCAATATATCTATATCTTTACTCAGGAGTCAACTTGCTCTAGAATATCAAGACAAAACCGTTTTGTAAATTGGATTTAGACAACATAATAGTTTTAACATGAGTTAGATGCTCACTCTAACCAATTAAACTACGGACTATAAATTTAAACTACTTACTTTAGAATGTTGTCTTCTCAGATACAAAAGGCTATTATATGCAACATTCTAATAGTTTAACATCAAGCAGTCAATGTGTTATATTTGCTTACATTTACTTTAGCATGTGAATAAGATAAGGACACATCGCAATATAATGAATAACTTCTAATATATTATTAATTAGTTCAAAAATAAATGAAATACATAAAATGTCTTTTCTTTTTAGAGCACTTCTAATAACTCCAGGGGCAAAGTGAAATAAGATATATAGTTTAAGGGGAATCTGTGTGATTAATCCTAAAAAAATATAATAAATAGAGTAGTCTCTTAGTTGTATGTCCTCTAAAGTTATTATTATGTGGTATTAAGACTGACCTTTTTACTATAGGTTTCTTAGGCTCGATTGATCATAGTTTTCCATCAATTATAGTGATATTGTTGAAAGAGCCATAAACATGCTCAATAACTAGTGTGTCTTTTCAATTTTTCATTATTAGAATTTGTTGCATGTTTTACCCCTCATATGTTTCATTAGAATTTATTAGTAAAACTGATATATTATAGTTAAGTTTCCTTGTGTTATAAGATTATTCAAGTCAGTATTGGTGTTTGTACTTTCTAGATTTAGAATACAATTATGATTTGTTTGAAACACCTTCGTTATATATATATATTAATGACATAATGCGTGTTTAAATACCTCCTATATTCTAATCTAATATAAATATATGTAAACAGTAAATCAACCTAAAATACTATTTATTCATTCTCTTTTTCGATTTATTTTTGTTAATCACATCTCATGCTTTCTTTCATTAATACACCATAAAATAATTATGCAATGTATAATCTATTTTTATTAATTACGTATCATACTCTCTTCTTATCAATATACTTTAAAATTATTAATTGAATACAACATATAAAATAAATATTTAAACACATCCTACATTTTATATATTATATTTAAATACAATAGAAAATACATTTGTCTTCTAAACAAAACATAAGTAGGATGTTTGAACATCAAGTCAAAACTAAAACTTTCAACTGAATTTTTATTATTTTTTGAAAAAATTAACGAAAATTATTACTAATTTATAAAAATTCATCAAACTCCAACTTTAAAATTTCATTTCAAACCTAAAACTTTACATGTTGGGGGGAGATGCAAAACGACACGTCGTTTCTCGTGTGCTCAAAAGTCCACGAGGCACAAATCCGCACCCCACCCCACCACACACCCCCCACCCCCCCCGATTTCACCTCCCAGAGCATCAACAATGGCGAAACCCGCATCCTCAGCGACGACGTCCCTCTTCCAGTCCCTGAAGCGGTTCTTCAAGAAGCCATGGGAGATCACCGGTCCCTGCGCCTCCCCCGAGTATCGCTACGCCGTCCCCAGCGCCCTCGAGTACCGCGTCTCCTGCCCGGCCACCACCAAGCTCAAGCCCTCCGTTCCGACCTCCAACCCCGAGACCGTGTACGACATCAAGTACTACACTAGAGACCAGCGCCGCAACCGTCCGCCGATCAGGCGCACTGTCCTCAAGAAGGCCGACCTCGAGAGGATGAAGAAGGAGACCACCTTCAACATCGCCGACTTCCCTAGGGTTTACTTGACAGCCGCCGTCGAAGAAGACGACAACGCTCGCGGTGGAGGCTATCAGAAATGAAACAGAGTAATTGTTTGCTTTTTTTTTTTTTTTTTTTTAAAATTTTGTGGGTGATCAATTTGATTTAGAAAATAATAATTTATGGATTCCTGATATAGAGCGTATGGATGGTATTGTTAAAGTTCGGCGCTTTGAAATTGGGAATTAGGTTGCTCAATTTGATTTTTGAGTTGTTATTGCTTGATTTGCGCTTGATTTGATAATTGCTTGTTGCCGAATGGGGATTCCTGATTTGAGTGTTTGGATAGTGGGAATTTGCTGCTTGGAAAGTTGGCAGAGGACGTTAAAGTTTGTTGCTTTGAAATTGCGAATTTAGGTTTCTCAATTTAATTTTTGAGCTGGTATTTGTTGCTGTTGCGCCTAAATTTGATATTTGCTTGTTTCCGCATAGGGATTCCTGACTTAGAGTGTTTGAATGGTGGAAATTTGCTGATTTGAAAGTGGACAATGAGTGTTAAATTTCGGTGCTTTGAAATTGGGAATTTAGGTTGCTCAGTTTGATTTTTGACCTATTATTGCTTGATGTTGCGCGTGAGTTGATAGTTGCTTGTTTACGGATAGGGCTTCCTGATTTGGGTGTTTAAATGGTAGGAATTTCTGCTTGGAAAGTGGACAATGAGTGTTAAAGTTCGTTGATTTGTGGATTTTTTTTTTTTGATGGACTAAATGTTTGTATCATTTTCACTTTTGGGCGTTTTAGTTTTTGTGTATTAGTTTTCATTATGTCTTTGATTTGGGTTGGTCAATTTGATTTAGAAGATAAATTGTTTAATTTGAATTAGAAAAACGTAATTTGGGTGTTTGGATAGTGGAAATTTCACCTTTTTGGCTTCGTTCAGGAGTCTAAGGGGGCGTTTGTTTTTGTTTTCGAAAATGATTTTCCATTTTCAAAAACACAGAAAATGAAAATTGAAAATGGAAAATCATTTTCGAAAACAAAAACAAACGCCCCTTAGACTCCTGAACGAAGCCAAAAACGTGAAAATGAAAAAGGTTCTAAAATAACATTTGTTTATTTAACGTTTTCAAAACCATTTCGAAAACATCGTTTTTAACAATTTTTTTTTTTTGGTTTTTTGAAAACGAAAAAGTTGTTTTCACTTTTTGTTTTCATTTTCTCCCTCCATCTCCTCACTTTCTCTTTTTCTTTCTGTCTGTATAGCGTGAGTGATGATCATGTCCAACGATGGCATCCATCTTTGATGAAGGCTGATGACCATGGGCTAGTGACGATGACGACGACCCCCTCGCGATGATGACTACCGATTCATGACCTAAATCTAGCCCTCACCGCCACTTAAAGCTCAGACCACCAATCTCTTTTACCCCTATTGCTCATTACAAAACTTATCACCAAAGTTTTTTTTTTTTTTTTTAAATTATGACTAATAATTTATTTTTTATTTTTTTTAAAATTAAAAATAAATATGTTTTTATAAGATACTCACTTATAAAATAATTTTTCAAAATATATAACCAAATAAAATATCATTTTTATGATTTTCAGAATATATACTCAAAAAAAAAAAAAAAAAACCAAACACAATTTCAGAAATGATCTCAACACAGTTTTCAAAATATTCTCATTTTCAATTTTTTTGAAAATAGAATACATTTCAAAACCAATATCAAACGCTACCTAAAAGTCTGTGCATTATGGATCTGGTTTTGGATATTTGTGCTTTTCTTTTGTGGGTTGTTCGGTGACACTGTGAGATTGAATGTCCAATTATAGGCGTTCATTTTTTGTTTTATCTTGTTGATACTTGATAATGAAATTATACCGTGCTCGTGGTTATATGGTTCTGTTGCCAAAGTCCCAAGGAGGATATAATTGTGTAAAATGCATTTTAATTGATCGATGTTGCAGTTTTCTTTGAACGTCCTAAGTGCTTGTTGCTTTGTTTTCGGTGGTAACAACTGATTACGTGTTATGTGACTCCTGTTTTTAGGTGATTAGGATATTTGTTTAAAGGGTCTTCTTTAATAGGTTTTATACAGAAGTTATG
The DNA here is from genome assembly GCA_035233585.1 of Antiaris toxicaria. Classification (NCBI taxonomy): domain Eukaryota; kingdom Viridiplantae; phylum Streptophyta; class Magnoliopsida; order Rosales; family Moraceae; genus Antiaris; species Antiaris toxicaria. Next base: position 11,379,492 of record CP141155.1, read on the forward strand.
GGTTTCCTGTCTTGTCAAGGTTTTGTGATAGGGGACTCATTGTGATAGAGGGTGAATTAATGGAGGTTTCACACTCAGTTTGAAGTTTTCCACTCGTGTCTCTTCTAGACCCAGTTTGGAATTTTGATTGTTCAGCAAAGACAACAGTTGTAGTTCTCCACCAGCTAAAGGAAAAAAAAAAAAAAGAAGAAGCTAATTTTAGGGTGTTATTCCCACAGTTTGTGTAACAAACACATTTAAAATAAAAAACGTATTACAAAAAGTACTACTAAGGGCACCAGCCTCTTAACCCCAATGTAGGCCATTTTGTTGTTAGGTGTATCAAATGGGAGTTTTAGTCGTTAATTTTTATTGTATGCATGATACTATAATGTTTGGTTTGGAAATGTTGTTGGGTTGTAATATCACCTTTACCTGGGTTGGTGTATTTCCAATCACATATATTATTAGTAGATTGCCTTTTGCTTTCTTTCAGCTTCCTATAGTTATAGATACATGCTGGCTGGAGTGAACATTGGACGATTGAGAAAATACCATCCTGGACTGGTGAAGTTGGTCTTAATTTGGTATCGTATCCGGCACAATTATGTCAATATGTTTTTGTTGTGTCATATGTGTTTTCCTTTGTCTGTTGACATATCCTAAGGCTGTTAAAAAGGAGGTTGATCAATTCTTCTCTAGGAGGAAAGGAGATAATTTAAGAACATCGGAGAAATCCATAATTTGTGAGAAGAGTATAGTTGGAACAAGTATTTCTTATAGGTAACACAGTGATTGCTTTTGTAGCTGGTTTTACACTCTCTCTTCTAGATGGTATGATGTTAAGATTCTTTTGCTGAGATTGATTTCGGTGCACCCTTGTATAGTGATTTCAATTAGCAGTATAAACTGACTAATAATTAACCTGATTGTTCCTCTCTGTTGTAGGATTTTGTGTTATTGTTCAAATGTTACCTCACCTGATGGTTTTTGAGATTATTTGTTTGTCCTTGGTGTGCTAGTATATTCAGGGAAGATTCTTTTATGTTATATTTTTTATTTTCTTCTTGCAAGTCAGTTCCAGTGATTCTTATGTTATTGCTTGTTACCAGGCTTATTGAACTGTCGAAAAACATCTGCAGAGTTGTTCTCTCTTCGTCAGTGTGGAGGCTTTATTCACGATAGCCTTGATGTTTTTCTAGATTGCGTGTTTAGAGAGGCTATCGTGTTTGACATGAATAAACGGTAGTTTTCTGAACCTTTCGGGGAACTTTCGCTTTACTTTGTCCGTGAATATATTCGTATTCATTTCATAAATAACAGCAATTGGTTGATGAAAGCTGCATCTCATTTGTTAAATTTCAGAAACTTTATTATCCATTGGGATTTGTCCATATTAGTTTCCTATGAACTTCACTGCCAAAAAAAAAAAAAAAGCACCAAATTTCAGCGCTTAGTTCGCAGTTGTGACTTGATTACTGAAGTCATTGTGAATTCATTAACCACAAGACTTGTAAATGCTCTTAGGGTTTGTTTGGTGTGATCGAGAGAAACTAGGAATGAGCGAGGGATATATCACCTCGCTAAGGGAAACAGGGAAGTCTTTTTGATGTTTGGTATGAAATCTCATGAGTAATCTTTCTAGAATAGGAGAGATTAAAATTGACGTGTTTTCAAACAACTATAAATGTTAAAATCCTTTTGCAAATCTCTCTACTCCTTCCTATCCTTCCACTTTTCTCTCATACAAACACATCTGATTTCGATTGTCAGACAAGGAATCCATGTACATGACGAGACAGTAGGAATTGGTTTTCACACTACAAGTAAGAACTTGATCATGAATCGTCGTGTTGCAAACATTATGCATATGGGTTGAATCTGTCACCTTTTGTAAACTGTAGCCTGGGATGCACACTATGAGCATTTGAATCACTAGAAATGAAAAATAGAATCGTAGGGGGAAAAAAAAAAATCAAAATGAAAAACTAATAATCTCAATGCTTAATTATCAATTATTCTCTGCTTCGAAAATTACAAACTATCTTAAAAATAAAATTGCAGACTGCAAACGTTTTTTTTTTTTTTTTAGCTGGAAAACTGCTAGAGATTATCTCCGATCTATATATTCATGCCGATACTATATTTGTTACGAAAAAAAAAGTAAAAACGCTGGCTATATCCATCTTTTGTATTTATTACCAAGTTTTAAAATAAGTCAAAATAAAGTTTTAGTATTTATCAAAATTAAAACTAATAAAGTTGTATAATAAGTTTTATTAGGACATTAATTTTAATATTAATTTTTTTAGTATTTATTTATTTGTTATATTTTTTATTAGGAGATGTAATTAATTGATGTGATAATGTTTTAAACGTTTATCAATAAAAAAATAACTCACATACTATACAGGTTGTTGTTATTTAAGAGTTAAAATTAGAATTAGTGTTTTTAGTATTATTTTTATATAAACCGGCAAAAAAGTTGATACTGCAATAAATATAAATCAAACGCCACATTTGATATCGGCTATAATTGATAGGAAATATGCCACTAATTATAGAGATGATACCTTATTATAGAGAATTTTAAAAAAAAAAAATTTAAATGTCAAAATTTACTACTTGACAAACCAAGTAAAAAACTTTGAAGGTAAACCAAAATTAAACAAGGAAACCTGATAATGCTAAACTAGCCGTAATAACATAAATCTCTAATTATGAAAAATATATATATATATATCTAAAGTTGAAATTGTGATCTCCCATGACTTACTCCCACTTTATGGTAGTTTCTAGCTTATTTTCTTAGTCTTCATTATTCCTACTTTTACTGTTTTGATGTGTGTTATTCTTGTTTATGTACGTTCTTTCCTCTAGGCTTCCCTACATCTGTATTACTCGTTGAATAACATGAGTTCAATATGTGCAGTCATTTTGGAAATCAATGTATAAAATTTGGGATTAATTATCAAAAATCCCCATGAATATAGTGCTTCCAACATTTTATTTCTCGAGTTCTCCCTAAAAACAAACTATTGACAAAAAAAAAAAAAAAATCCACTCTGCTAGAAATATTAATGGATATGACACTTATCGCATAAGTATAGTGATTGTTAGTAAATACTCCAAAGGGATAAAGTGTTACAAAAACAGAAATTTTTATAATTAATCCTAAATTTAGGTAAGAGAGATTATGAAAATAGCCTAACATAATACATTAAAATTTGATTAGTGTTTTTACCATAAAAATTTCCTAACAGAAGGAGAATTTTTGTTGATGGGTCATAGAATTTAGAGGGAATGGATGTTACATTTTGAAATTGAGTAGGTAAAATATTACAAGGGTTACAATTTGGGGGGTATTTTTATAATTACTGGCCATACAATTACAAAAAAAAAAAAAAAACATCTTAGGGTGTGTTTGATATTCCGACACCTATTGGAGTTTTAGAGTTTTTTGGGGTTAAACTTTCCACAACTCAATTTCAAATCCACGTCTCTTCTCTCTTTGTTCCATTTTGGGGAAATTTTTTTTTTAAATTTTAAAAACTCATAACTTTCTTATTTTAAGTAGAATAAAATGATTTTTGTATTAAAATGTTCACAATGATGAGAGGAATAAAATAAGATCCATATTATTATTATTATTTTTATACATGTTTTAAAATTTTATATTATCAAAATATGGAAGTTCATTTTCAATTTACAATACAGCCAAACATACATTTTGAAACACTCAATCATTTCCAACCCAAAAAAATAAATAAATAAAACCCTCCAAAACTCCAATTAGAGAATAGAGAGTAGGAATTCCAAAAGCCCCATTAGAATGTTGGTCGTGCTAGTTAGAAAAACATCTCCCTTCTAAACATGTTGCTTGTCTTATGATTAAGGAAATGACTACTCCTTCAAGATTGTTGCCATTTGTTGTCCAACGACATGTAGTCAACATCTCACGCTCACTTATCATTTTAGAGAAGACTAGTCTTTTGTTTCAAAACGACATATTGTGCTGATTAAGATAAAAGAGTTTGTGTTTAACATAATACATGCTGATTAAGATATCGTGGAATTTTAGTGCAGAACATTAGTGTTTAGTATAGCAGTGTCTTTCGCAATCTAATAATGTAGTTAGAAAATCTTAAGAGGGAATTTCTTGGAAAATCTTGTTTGGCTGGATTGTGACTTAGTAGAAAATTTTCTTATTATTGGATGCTTAAAATTGTGTTATTTTGTCTCTGTTGGGCAAATTCTCGGTGACAACCAAACATAAAAATATACTTTCAAATTTATATTCAAAAGCTTCTACTCAAATTTATTCCTAGCTTGTCACTAAACTAAACTAATGAGGTTATGTGTAACTATTATATCATCTTCATAATCATCTAACTAGGGACCTTGATAAGGTAAATATATACCAGCTTAGGATGATTTAATGTGATAGGGTGTATATATATATATACGTGTGTGTGTGTGTGTGTGTGTATGGACACACATATAAGCAAAAGAGTGCAAATCAAGGGTAGAATTCAGAGTCATTTTCAGTGCCGACAAAGGAATCTAAAAGCTGGTAGACAATATGAAACGTAAGCTCCAATTTTTCAGACTTGTGTTTCCCCTTATGGTTGTAGGTCATCATACAACCGGGACAATATTACAAACGTGAAATCTACACCGTGTAATGTGCTCCAATGTCTATTTGATTGGACCATTAATATATATTAATATACATATATACCTATATATATATAGACATAGATATTTCCATTGAAAGACATCCTTAAACAGGTCTGTCTTATATTGTGACTGAGATTCTCATGGATACCCACTTGACTATTTTTACACCACCTTCGTTCGTTTAAAAAAAAAAAAAAAAGGTAGAATATTGTCTGTCAAAATAGTGATCTGCTCATAATCTTTTAATACACCTATTAATTTTCATGTCAATTTTTATTAATTTATTAATTTTATTTTTTTAAATTAATAAAAATTATAATTAATTTTTAAAAAACCAATCAATTTTAATTTAAAATTTTTTTTTTGTAATTTTAGGTCCTGTCAACATCATTGTTATTAAAAAAATTATACCATCAAAGGCCACGTATTCCGTCTGAGGTGATTCTTGTGAATGTAGCAGCCACTTTTTCAAAAGTCTACACGGAAACCAAGAACATCTTCAGTCTGCCTGCCGCCTTATTTCTTGGACTGCCAGTTACGGTGTTCAATAACGACGTGTATCCACTCAGTTTGAAGAATTATAAACAAAATCTAGTTGTAGTATTTGTATCAAGTAATTATATTTCTTATCAGCGGTTTCTCACTTTACGGCTTTAATGAAACGAATGATAACGTTGAAATTGACGATGATTTTTGGATTCAAAAAATTTATTTTTACTTTTTTGGTCTTTTTAATAAATTGATATGATAATTAATTAGTTATTTATAATTTAGAGGCGTTTGATAAACGCATTGTATTTTGATTGTATTTGAATAAAATTTGTTTTTTGAATGTTGTATTTGATTGAAAAGTATTTGTTTTGTATTTGAATGAAATGTGTGTTTGGATGAAAAGTATTTTAGAGTTGAAAAGTTGATGTGATTGGTAAAAGTAGAGATAAATAGTGAAGTTGAAAAGTTGATGTGATTGTTTTAAAAATATTTTAAATAGTAATTGTTTTCGTAGCACTGTTGCAAAATTTATATTTGGTGTAAAATTAGATTGTATTTGAATGAAATTAAAATGAGATATGTGTGCTAAATGACACCTTATTTATTTGATTAAAATGAAATTATATTCATAAATTTAATTAAATATTAGATTTTTTAATTTTTTTATATTATTAGTTTTTAAAGATAGGTTGTTTTGTGAGCCTATAAATTATATTGTTTATTGATGATGAATAATAAAAAGAAAAAAATATAGTATTTTCTTCTTTTTTATTAAGATGATATTAAAGCTCATTTTTTAAATTTCTAAATCCTTTTAAATATTTCCTCCAGTCATCCTTTCATGTCTCCTTTTTTTTTTTTTCCCACGAAACAAATACCCAAAACCTTTTGTGTATATATATGTTTTTTCTGGAACCTCAGAAATTGCTGTTGAAGGCTTGAAGTCAAATGAATGTCCTAAAAAAATAATTAATAAAAATTATTGAATCCGTCCTCAAAACCACTGAATCCTTAAGATGGCGTTTGGTATTAGTCTTGAAATATTTTTTATTTAAAAAAAAATTAAAAATGAGAATGTTTTGAAAACTGTGTTAAGATCATTTCTGAAATTGTGTTTAGTTATGTTTTCTGAGTGTATATTCTGAAAAATATAAAAATAAAATTTTGTTTGGTTATATATTTTGAAAACTTATTTTATAAGTGAGTATCTTATTAAAATATATTTATTTTTTATTTTAAAAATAATAATAAAAAAATAAATTATTAGTCATAATTAAAAAAAAAACTTTGGTGGTAGGTTTTGCAATGAGCGATAGGGGTGGAAGAAATTGGTGGTCTGAGCTCTAGGTGGCGGTGATGGTTAAATTTAGGTCATGAGTCAATAGTTATCGTCGCAAGGGAGCCATCGTCATCGTCACTAGCCCATGGTTATTAGCCTTTGTCGGAGATGAATGCTATCATTAGACATGATTATCACTGACGCTGCACAATAAGAAAGAGAAAGAGAGAGAGAGAAGATGGAGGGAGAAAACGAAAATAAAAAGTGAAAACAACTTTTTTTTTGTTTTTAAAAAACCCAAAAAAACAATATAATTGAAAACGATATATTCAAAATGGTTTTGAAAACATTGAATAAACAAACACTATTTTAAAACCGTTTTCATTTTCTGTGTTTTTAAAAATAAAAAATCATTTTCGAAAACAAAAACAAACGCCCCCTAAATCACCAAATTACTTTTGAGTTATTGCGACCACATTGTCATCAACATAGCCAAGAGATGCTGAATCATCACATGGAGAAAGCAAATTATAGACCAGCCTTGTTGTGCCTTACTCTGTTAATTCCCAGACCATTGCGAGTCCTTCTTGCAAGCGCCAAGTTGCCACCTTCTGAAACCATTGTGTTCTTTCTCTCACATTTTGTTTTGTTGATTTGAATTGGCCCGTTCGATAGAGTTTTTGTTTTTGCTTTTAGTTAGAAGAAGAAGATAAGCAAAAGCTATAGCTTTTTAATAAGTGTTTATAAACTATATTTTTTAAGGAGTTTTTGAAGTCAAAATAACTTTAAAGTTACTTTTAATAAGTATTAAAAATATTAAGATAAAATTTATAATATCTAACTTAACTCTAATACAAATTTTAAAGTCTACTTAAAAGTGCTTATTCCAAAAGTCATATTTTTTAGTTTTGTTGGAAAAACTGTTTTGGAAACCAAAAGTTCTTTTGATAGATTAGTCAAACTGTGGCGTCCCGCTCTGCTGTAGGGGCTCTACATGGCTATTACGGTCAATTCTATAGTTAACCGCAATAGTATGTAGGCCTCTAGGGTCGCCGGCAATCATGCTGAACTTGAAAACTGCTTGCTAATTTTGCGGAATAAATTTTTTTTTTCTTAATATCATAAACTGTTCGAAAATGTGATAAGTAAATCATGTTAATAAAATAACATGCACATGAATCATGATTCTCCTATCACATAATCTTAAGTTGAAATCTTGTTCTTGAAACTACATGTTTAAAGTTTTCAAAACTATACAGCGGAAGATTTAAGGTGACCACAGTCTCTCGCCCAATCCTCCCCGGCATGCATCTACCCTGTTCGTCGTCCACCGTATACTACTGGTGAACAGGTCCCTTACCAGTAACATGTGAACAAACTAATAAGCTATGAGCTCAGTAAGTTCAAACATAAAAACATGAAACATGACATGCTGTACTGCTGTGCTTATGCATGAAACTGGACTCTGTAAAACATGCTCGTGACTGAAAGATTAGTCTTAAGATATTATCTGATATTTAGTTTTGGTTTTGGGCCCCTGATTGGTCGTACTGACATGTTAGCACAACTGGGAGCGGTACTTTAGTGCTGACCTCCTCAGTCTTAACTGGAGCTAAACATGAAAACCTCCCCGTGGATCGAGAGGCCGATACGTCAATAACTGGTTTAATTACCATCTTGCTGGTGTTCCAACTGGGTAGCATACTGATTGCCCCCACAGTCGGAACCTATTACATGAATTACTGGGGTGTGAGTTATATTAACACACTAGGGTGCCTTGTGCACCTACCTGTCGTGTTCTGGTACCTGTCTGATATGTGTACTGAAACATGAAACTTACATGCATGACATGAACTGACATGAATATCGTGATGTAGACAATCAATGTCTATCATACACGCCAAACAATATACATAACTTCATAATATAACAACTGCAGTCAGGACAATACTTGAACTTATAGAAAGTCGGCTAGCGTGAGCCTCTGCTGCTCTAGGACTGCTGATTCAGGGTCTCTGGCTCGAACTCCTATAAAAGGAATAATCATTAATTATTTCTTTTATTCATCTTATATTGGAAACATGGCAAAACATGAAATTTCTATTTCTAGACTTTTTTTTTTTTTACTCTTTGGCTTCGGACATGCCCTCCTACACGGCCGTGTCTCTGGCCATGTACCTCTCTGGACTTATATGCCTGGCCGTGTACTTCGTGGAACATGGCCGTGTATACTTACACGGGTGAATACACGGTCGTGTACTCCTCTGGACTATACGTGCATGCTTACATGGTTACTTACACGGCCGTGTTTTCCTGCTGTCTAACATGGTCTGCTATATGCCCTTCCCATGACAGTGTGCCCCTTGACACGGCCCGATATAAGGCTGTGTTCTTGGCCGTGTACCTCTCGGGTCTGAATTTTCTTGCAACATGGTCGTGCATGTGGGCATGTTCGGGGCCGTGTTCTGAACACGCCCATGTACACGCCCGTGTTCATACTAGAATCAAGATTCTAGGTCCGAACTGCTCTGCTATAATTTTCTAAGGCTTTTATGGCCTTTGTTCTACTTCTTATACTCAAAATCGATCTCCATAAGATCGTTTCAAGGTATTGACTACATCTCTACTATCACAAATCCATGATTTCATAAGCAAAATCTCACATTTTACTTATGAACATCTCTTGACTCAACTTTTGAAAAATCTGCACTTTTGTGAAGAAAACTCACTAAACTTGGTTTTTTAAACCATCAACTCATGGATTCGTGTTTTAAAACAACTAGACTCGAATCATATTTCGATTTTAACCGAAAATCTCAACATGATTTACTCTCATTCTCTTTTTCCTCTCAAAACCCCAGATTTTCCCCCAAGAAAACATGAGAAAACGAGGGTTTATCTTACTTTGAAGCTTGAGAGCTTCTTGCTGCTGATTCTTGGCTGATTGCTTGATCGATCTGCTACTTGAAGAGAAAAATCCGAACTTGTTTAGATTTCCCTTCCTTTTCTCTTCCTTTCTCGATCTCTTTCTCTCTTTCCTTTTCTCTTTCTCTTTCTTTCTTTCTGCCGGCTGCTTTGCAGCTCATTAAGTGAATTAATTCACTTAATCCACTTAGCTTAAGGCCCTCCACGTGGCTTCTCCTCCTCCCTCACATTTTCTTTATTTTTTTTTTGAAATTTGCAAGGGCTTGTTTAGCTAATCTTGGCCATTGATCAATGTGGCTCACTTGTGTGCCATTGATATCTTAATATGCATTTTCCACATACTTTTCTATAGATTTTAAAACATCATAATTTGAATTAATGCTTAGCTTTTAAACTATATTCATTAATTCATTGTCAAATTTAGATTAAAACTCAATTAATCAAAATTTTCCTTTACTCTGTATTTTGTAACACGTCTCACTATAAATGTACATTTATTTACATATTTTGTATAAAATTTTCCGAGAGTATAGATTTCTCGATTCTCATACAAATACTTCTAAAAGTTGCTTTTGGCTTATAGCTTTTGATCTTAAGAAGCTAAAAACAACTTCTAGAAAACTTTATCAAAATGACCTCTTATAAATAAAGCCTTAGTGCTTCTATAGCAGCCGTTTTGTTTTGTTTTTTAGTTTTTAATTAAAAAAAAAGGAGAAAAACAGAAAAAAAAAAAGGAAAAAAAGAAAAAAAATAGGGAGAGAAATCAAAAACAAAAAATATATATATTAAAAAAATTTTAACCAAAAGAAATCATAGCATTTCTTTTTTGGTTTTGGTGTCCTTCAACCATGAAAAACAAAAAACAAATGTGTTTAAAAAAAGAAAAAAATTTTTGACACCGGTCCTATTAATACTTGATTTTATTTATTTCATTGAAATATAAAGACGCAATTGAAACTAGATGTTTTGAAATTTGAATCCAATGTTGTGATGCTCGTGTAAATTTGAACTTGGCATGTGAAGCTTCTGAAAATCAATTTGTTGTGAAACTTATGTGAACTTAAGTCTAGCGTATAATTTTGAAGGCAAGTTAGTACTTCTGAAAGGTTTTTTCCCCCCCTACAAATTGGTGCTTTGGAATTTGATGATTGTTTTCGAATTTAGAAGATTGACATCAACTTAAGAGAGTGTATTGAAATTCGATGATTATTTCTGGATTTAGAGATTTGCACTAACTTCAGTAGATGTGTTAAAATCCGATGATTATTTTGAGATTTAAAAGATTTTATTTAATTTCTTGGTTTTTTTTTTTTTGTAATAAACTAGCACGAAATTGGCTAGCTATTAAGGTTTATTTATTTAATTGAAATGAAATTATATCAATGGATTTGATTGATTATAAGATTTCCTGATTTTCTTATATTATTAGTTTCTTATATTATTAGTTTCTTAAGATAGATTGCTGTGCAAGTTGTAAGTTGTATCTTTATTGATAATGAATAATAAAAAGAAAAAATATAGTGTTTTAAGGATGATTTATGTACTTTTTCTTTAGTCAAAAATCTTTTAATTACTTTTTGTGATCATATATACAAGATTAGTTAGGAAATTAATCAATATTTACCAGTGCTTTTAATATATTTGTATGTATATGTTTCCGCGTACATCAGACTGTTCATAACACTCAACAAGAAACCCAAACCCTAGCTACAGCCTCACCATGTTCTAATAGCTAGGTAATTTTATTGCCCAACATTAATACGACAAAAAGTAACATCAAATTCATCATTGTTATGGTTAGAATACCCTCTACTCTGTGTAGTAGTTGCGCTCTGCTTGACTACACCTAAGATGAAGGAAAATCTTTATGTGACTAGCCACTCGGTTTCTCCTAATCTTATCCAAGAGCCGGAATAATGCTTTGTGTAAAACACCGTTTCTTCTTTGTTATATCCGAAACTAATATAATGTACTTTTCGATATCTTATATATTTTATTTACATATAAATATATTTAAACTATAAATTTAATATTATCATTATTTTTTGTATTTACTTTTTCTAGTCACTTTACTCTCTCATGACATTAGAAGAAAGCATCTAAATGCATATTATAATCAATTGTTTTGTATTTGAATATAATATATAATAAATGTAGTTTTCAAACTGATTTTAAATTTTGTCTCTCTTGAATGTCAATAATTTGTTTTTCTTTTAATTTTCTTGAAACTCTATATGAGAGAAAAATATTACTTTTTAACTAAAGACAATTAGGGAAAAATAAAGTTTTAGGGCTTATAGTTGGGTCTTTAATGCATAAGCAAATGCAAGAGTCTTGTTTTAGTCCCTATACCTTGAATCAAGAATATTAATAGTCTCTGAATTCGTTAAAAAATTTCGCGATTGTTAGTCTTTGAAATATTTTGTGAAATCTTTGAGATCTAAAGAGACAATGGTATATTCTTCTAACGTTTACGGGACTAACGATGATTACTAATTTCTATAATACAATTATTTGACTTTGAAGTTTTGAATTGATTAGAAAAATTCATTATGTATTACCCTTAAACTATACAAACACACACACACACACACACACATATACATATCATCAATTAGATCCTTAAACTTCTTAAAACATAACTGGATACTTTTTGAATTTTCAAAAACTCACAGATAAAAACCTGATATCAACTGAACACTGAAGGATACTTTTTGGATTTTTAAAAACTCAGAGATAAACATGAGATTTAACCGAAACTTGGAGATATTTCTGGATTTATATACCCACCCTACTAATGGTTCTATTTTTTTTTTTTTTTTTAAGTTAAAAGACTAAACAAGAGGGACAAAATAATTAAGATAAGGGAGAAAAATCCTTATGGAGAGGGGAGACATAAAGATATTGGCAGTAGTCACAAGGGGTTGCAGTTCACTTTCTTTAATTTGGCAGCTTTGTATTATTCAAAGAGACTCTTCATTTGTATTTTTTGTTTTTTGCATTGGATCACGTCTCTATTGCCTTCCATTCTTTTTCTTCTTTTGCTTTTTTCCTTCTATTAGGGTTTGGCGAGCGCCGTCCCTTTCATGGCCTGCAAAGAAAATTACTACTGATCGATATTCTGAACAGCCGAAGAAGAATTGAAAGAGAGTAAAACAAAAATTACAAAAAAAAAAAAAAAAAACTAAAGAAAAAGTTTTTTTTTTTTTTTGTTTGTGGGGGGAGAAAAAAAGAAAAAAATTAAAGAAAAAGAGAGGGGAAAAAAAAAAAGTTTGGGGGGGGGGGGGGGGGGGGGGGGGGTGGTGTTGGGGGGCGTGGCTTGTTGCTTTAGCAATCCCTTTGATGTTACACTTTTAGAAGTTTGGATAATTTTCTTTCAAAAAAAAAAACCTTTTTTCAATTAGTTCCATATATATATATATAAATGTATATATTTTTAATTATATACACTCGTTATAAAGAGTTCAATAAAATTAGATTATTTCTATCTATTTCACCCTTCCCAATACACAAGGTTAATTCGAACTTGGATGATCTCTCTCTCTTCCCAATTCCATGTCTAATTAATATGTGACTTTTTGTTCACGTATGCTTAATTATCCTGCTCTCGAATAATAACCCACTATCATCTAACAGTCCCTCAAACGAGGAAAACAAGAAAGATCACATTCCATCAAGATCTTCATCACATCAGAGACATCATAGATTTTCGAACTATCACACTTTCCAAAGGCTATCATCCTTCGTCAAATTTTTCTCCACTAATCATTTTGCATATACACATGGTTACATCTAGAATTTGACTTTGATACTACTTGTTATGACTTTAGGATTCGATCTTAAAAGTTAACCTAATAGGATAATGTATCCCAAGTCTTTTTTAAAACCTTTCTAATTTTATGTATAGTCAACATAAGATTTTTTGTTTGCACACACTCAACAACACACATAATACATATAATTATGTGTACATAGATACACATGTTCAGTCATCCTGATCAAACCTGTCACCTGATATCGTTTTAAGATGATATCACTTATTAATATATTCTTTTACTAATGGCCAAAAAATGGAGCAATAATATTGTGATAACCAAGAAATTAATCGTTCTTGGAAAATTTTTTACAAGATATGCAAATATGATGAGACATGCTACAGAATACAGAGCAAAAGAAAATTTTGATTTACTGAGTTTTAATGAAAATTTGACAATGAATTAATGAACTTAGGTGTCGTTTGGCAAAAAAATTACATTTTAATTTTACTCAAATACAATACAATTTTACACAAAACACAAATTTTACAATAGTGCTACGAAAACAATTACTATTCAAAATATTTTTAAAACAATCACATCAACTTTTCAACTCCACTATTTATCTCTATTTTTACCAATCACATCAACTTTTCAACTTTAAAATATTTTTCATCCAAACACACATTTCATTCAAATACAAAACAAATACTTTTTAACCAAATACAACATTCAAAAAATAAATTTCATTTAAATACAATCAAAATATAATGTGTTTACCAAACGCCCCCTTAGTGCAAAAGCTAAACATTAATTCAAATTATGATGTTTTAAATTATTAGAAAAATATGTGAAAAATACATATTAAGAGATCAAGGGCTCACAAGCAAGCTACCTTGATCAATGGCCAAGATTAGACAAGCCATTGTAATTTTCTTTAAAGAAAATTAAAGAGAATGGTGAGATGAGAGGGAGGTCACGTGAGGACCTTAAGCTAAGCAGCCCAAGTGAAATTATTTCACTTGATTTGAGCTACAAAGAGAAGCGGCCGAGAGAGAGAAAGAGAGAAAGAGAAAGAGAGAGAGAGAGAGAGAGAAAAAAAAAACCAGAAGAGGGAAAAGAAAAACCCTCCTCTGCCATTGCTTTCAACAGTTCGGATTTCTCTCTTTAAGTAAGGAAATCGTCTAATTTTTCAGCCAAGAATCCATAGCAAGAAGTTCTCAAGCTTCAAGTAAGGTAAACCCTCGTTTTTCTCACGTTTTCTTGGGTGAAAAATCTGAGATTTTGAGTAAAAAAAGAGAATATGAGTTTAGCATGTGAAGATTTTCGGTTAAATCGAAAATGGTTCAAGTCTAGTTGTTTTTAAGCACGAACTCGTAAGTTGATGGTTTAGAAAACCAAGTTCAGTTGAGTTCTTCAAGAAAGTTCGGATTTTTTTTTTAAAATGTTGAGTCAAGAGATGTGTATAAGCAAAATATGAGTGTATAAGCAAAATAGTCAAGAAATTTTGCTTATGAAACCATGGATTCATGATTGTAGAAATGCAGTTGGTAGCTTGAAACGATCTTGTTGAGATCGATTTTGAGTGCAAGAAGTAGAACAAGGCCATAAAAAGCCTTAGAAAAACAGAGCAGAGATTTTTGGACCCAGAATCATGATTATGGAATGAACACGGGCATGTACAAGGGTGTATTTAGAACACGGCCCCGAACATGCCCACATGCACGACTGTGTTTCAAGAAGTTTGAAACCAGAGAGGTACACAGTCAAGAACACGGCCGTGTATCGGGCCGTGTCAAAAGGCACACGGTCATGGGAAGGGCGTGTTACAGACCATGTTCGACAGTAAGAAAACACGGCTGTGTAACCACCTGTGTAAGCACGTATGAATTACACGGCCATGCACGTTTAAATCCAGAAGAGTACACGGCCAGGAACACGCCCATGTAGGAGGGCGTGTTCGAAAAAAAAAAAAAAGAGTCTGGAAATGTGATTTATATGTTTTGTCATGTTTCAAGTATAAGATGAATATTGAAAATAATCAATGATTATTTCTTTTATAGGAGTTCAAACTAGACACCCGATACAGCAGTCTCAGAGCAGCAGAGGCTTACGCTAGCAGACTTTCTATAAGTTCAAGAATTTTCCTGACTGCAACGTGGACAAACATGTTATGTTTATGATGTTATGTATGTTGTTTAACGTGTATGTCAGACATTGACCGTCTGCATCACGATATACAAGTCAGTTTCATGTCATGTATGTAGAATTTTATGTTTCAAGTACACATGTCAAACAGGTACTAGGTACACGAAAACATGTAGGTGCACAAGGTACCTTAGTGTATTTAATAAAACTTACACTCCAAGTAAAACATGTAATAGGTTCCTACTGTGGGGCAATCAGTATGCTATCCAGTGGAACTTTAGACAAGATGGTAATTAAACCAGTCATTAGCGTATCGGCCTCTCGACCCATGGGGAGGTTTTCATGTTTAGCTTCAGTTAAGGCTGAGGAGGTTAGCACTAAAGTACTGCTCCCAGTCACGCTAACATTTCAGTACGACCAATGAGGGGTCCAAAACCAGAACTTAATTTTAAGATAATGTTCTAAGACTAAACTTTCAGCCAAGAGCATGTTCTCAGAGTCAAGTTTCATGCATGAGTACAGCATTACATGTTATGATTCATGTTTTTATGTTTGAACTTATTGAGCTCATAGCTCACCAGTTTGTTCACATATTGTAGGTAACAGACCTGTTCACCAGTAGTATACGGTGGACGACGGACAGGGTATGTGCATGCCAGGGGGAACTGGGTGAGGGATTGTGGTCCTACCATTTGTATTCCGCTATGAAATTTTGAAAGATTTAAACATGTAATTTCAAGAACACGATTTCAAGTCAAGATTATGTGTTAGGGGAATCATGAATTCATGTCATGTTATTTTGTTAACATGATTTTCTTATCACATTCTCGAATAAGTTTTTATATTAAGAAAAAAAAATTTATTTCATAAAATTCTCAAGTAGTTTTCAAGATAAGTATGATGCCGGCGACCCTAGAGGTCTACATACTATTGCGGTTAACTACAGAGTTGACTGTAATAGTACTGTAAAACCTCCATAACAGGGCGGGCCGCTACAAATATCGTCTTTTGAGTTATTATAATTTTCTATGTGAATATTTCATTCTTAAAAAAAAAAAAAAAAAGATAACATTTGTGCTTTATATTTATATAATATAAACTCTGAATAAAAATTGACAGTCCGTGACAAATATTTTTATTTTTATTTTTTGGGTAAATGACAAATATTTTTGGTTGAAGCATTCAATCACAACTTTTTAATATAACTCGTGGCCAGTATAATCTTAGTCAGAACTTTGGGTTATAAGGAATTAAAATATGAAGTTAGAAACCATTTTTTGATTGGGTTCATTTGCCAAGTTTAAGTTATTATTATTTTTTTAAATATTTTTATTTTTGTTTGGTTTATAGCATTTTATAAACTTCTTCTTCTTCTTTTTTTTTTTCTTTTTTTAAACCATTTTACTAAAATTAAGTAGGATAATTAACTCCTCTCAATTTACTAAAAAAAATTATGACGGTTAAAATTATTGACTAATATCAAGTTTTTTAAGTTACAATTTAAATAGCACCATCTAATGATCTATTGCTCGTTCTCGTCAATTATAAAAGGGGGAAAAAATGTCGCATCTAAATGTAAATAAAACTTCTTTCTTTATTGGGGTAAGATGTAACCAAAGCTGTCCAGCTAATCTTGCTTTGAAGTCGTTATCTGTTTCTTTGATATGTGGAGCAAATTCTCTCCCGTTAGTGCGTTTGGATTCTGTTTGATCAGTCTTTTTCAATGCAACTTTTTTTTTTTCTTTTTTTTTTTTTTCGTTTAGTCAAAATTATCATTTTCGTCACCAACTATCTTGGCGCTATTTTTATGGGGGTTTTATTTATAATTTATTTATTTAGTGTTTCTTCTCAATTTTTGGAACTCATTAAGTCTTTGGATACATTTGGATGGAAAGTTTACTTTTGAAAAATAGAAAATTTTTATATTTGAAAAATAAAAAATTATTTAGATTTTTTTTAAAAGTTAAAAGTTATTTGAATGGGTAAACAATTTATTTTTTTTACAGAGAACTCTTTTTTTATTTTTCAAAAATAAAAAATTTTGAATGTTTAAGTACACAAATTTAAGAAGATCCATTTTTTTAAAATAAAAAATTTTCTATTTTTTAAAAATAGAACTCCCAAACAAACATACCCTTAGCTTCTATTTGAGAGAATCATGTACATTTGCATTTGTAAATGAAATATGTGAATGAAAATATTTAGAATGAGAATATTTAAATTATCATTTGAATTGACGTTTGGATATTAACATTTAGAAAAGAACGTTTAGATGAAAACATTTTGATTTATTTTGGATAAATAATCAGGAATTTGAATCACTGGAATTAATAAGTATAAAAACTTAAAATGTACTTAGAAAAAAAATCTATATGGAATTTATTTTGTTTTTCTCGAAATTTTATGTAATTAAAAAATATATATCTCATTTGGTTGTATATGCAAAATTATAAACTTTTAAATTTTAAGTTATAAAGTTGTAATATAAATTATGAATAATAAAACTGATATTAACTTTCATAACAAGACAAAAATAGGAAATTGGGCAATTCAGATAGAGCATTTCAAATGGAAAAAATTAAAACAAATATGTAAATTGACCATATAGATTAAATAGTTCACATTTACAAGAATGATCCAAACATACAGGGTATAAATATTTAAAAATTTATCTTTTGTCCCATCCAAAAGTTTTTACAGTAAATATGAAATAATTATATATGTATAACACATTAATAAAAAGAGTCGCGTTTAATGGATGTGTTCTAAGTACTTAAAAAAAAAAAGCTTGACGTGAATAACAACTTGTTTTATTCAAAAATTAAAGAATGGCAATATGTATTTTCAAAAGAATTAATGATTTCATTAACTCCTTAAATTGTCTTTGGGACAATAGATTTTGGAAAATAAAAAATAAAAAATTGTTGTTAAAGCTTGCCATGACTCTTTAATATAAACGTACAACATTATTCAAATTTAATTAAACTAAATTGTGAAAAGCTAACTGAATTAAATTCTGTCTTAATTAGCTAGCTATGTTATATACATTACCATCCTTAAAGATGTTGTTAAAGCTTGCCATGACTCCTTAAAATAAACGTACAACATTATTCAAATTTAATTAAACTACATTGAGAAAAGCTAGCTAAATTAAACTTTGTCTTAATTAGCTAGCTATGTTATATACATCACCCTCCTTAAAGATTTATTTGTATGAATACCCTTTTCAAATTTGATAATTTAATCTCTAAACATTTTTCTAATAATTAATCACCTGAATTTATAATTTTTGATAATTTAATCATTTTTAATTAAATCAATTAAAATTATGACAAACAAAATTTTTTGTTTTGGCATAAAACTTATATAGTAATATCCAAAAAGGATATTATTGATCATTTTTACTTGATTTAATGTAACGACGAGAAATTTCATCGTTATCAGAAAACATATATATTGTATGTACATGATAATTTTAGTGTTTAAAATGTGAAATGTATGATTTAATGTTGTTTAGAATGCAATAAAATGTTCTAACAATGTTAAACTAAGGAATTCGGTGATAGAAAATTTTACTGAACCAAAATAGGAAGAACTGTGCCCTTTAGGTATCAAAAAACCTAAAAGGTGACCTATGGTAAATCAAGGGTAGGAAAAAGACGAAATACCTACAGGAACGATTTTTGGCCAAACAGAAGTGATTTAAAGCAAATCGATCGCACAGACGACCTCAGAAACCGGCCTATGCAATTTCGGTGAAATTTTCTTCGTTTTGACTTTTAGTCAAATTTGAACTGATAAAGTAAGGAATGATCACATCATGATGATGCGATAAATGAATGATTAAAGTGGTATGGAAAGAATTAGGTGATCCAATGGTTTGGAATTAAAGTAAGCTTGAATCAAGGGCCAAGATGGTGCCAAAATTACATGCAAAATTTTGAAGAAAATTTGGGAAAATAAGGGTGATTAGAGTCGGTTACAAAGGATAAAAATAACAAAAAAAATTTGTTAATTGCTAATGAAGCCCTAAAGTTTGCCAAAATCACCTAAAAAGTTTGCTAAATGGTCCCTAAAGAATTGCTAACTAGTCCCCCTTGTTTGGCAACTTAAATGCACGATTATTTGGCTGCAAAAACAGAGAAGAAACAGCAGCAAAAACTCAGTTTCTTTGCCGCGCATTTCTGTCATGCATCCCCACCACCACCAAGTCAAGATTTCTTCAAGTTTTTCACACCAAACTTGATCAAAACCCTTCCTAAGCTCAAGTGGATCTTTGTTGAAAGGTAAGACTTCATTTTTCAAAATTTTTCTTAAGTTCTTAATGAAAAATCCATGGGATAGCATTAGGATTGTGTTGTGAATTTTAAGTTGATACCTTGGTTAGTTTGTGTTCTAAAGAGCTAGGTTGATATATGTGTGAGTTAGAAAATGAATTAGAAGTTAGAAAAAATAAATTTTGATGCAATTGTTTTAATGAAAACCGTGGGAATTTCATATGAAGTGATGAATGAGAGTTAAGCTTGAGTTTGATGGTTTAATGATTCAAAAGTTTGCATTGGCATGTGATTTAGTTAGGAGGAAATTTGGAAGCTTAAAAACTTCAAATTTATGAATGGAAATCAAAGGAAAACCGTGGGTTAAATGTGTGATGAAATAAAATTTTGTGGGGATAAATGTGTGCTTGGAATGTGGATAAAAATCAAGGGTGAGAGTAAACAAAAATAAACCAAAATGTTGTTAAAAACGATTAGATTTTCATTAAAATTTTTACGTAAAAATTCTGTGTTTTTTCATAAATATTAGGTCTTTGATTTAGTACGTGATAGGTACACGATTTTGAGATGTTACCTAAACGCTGGGAATCTAAAATTTAAGCAGAAACGCTATTGAAATTTTTAGAACGGCCTAAAAGGTATTTTGGGAAACGAGGGGTAAAATGTGTTCGGCGTTTGTAAACCCAAACCCCCTCAGTGACCTAGGTCGAGAAAAAGATGACAGACATTTTCAATATTAGTAAAACGTTCATTCAGAGCCTCGAAACGCACGAAAAAGAGGATTAACTGTGATAACCGAGAAAATTATCATTCTCGAAAAATTTTTTACAAGATATGCAAATATATATAAATTCAAGACGAGACATGTTGCAGAATATATAGTAGATGAAAATTTTGATTAACTGAGTTTTAGTCAAAATTTTACAATAAATTAATGAATATAGTTTAAAAGCTAAGCATTAATTCAAATTAATATGTTTTAAAATTTATAGAAAAGTATGTGGAAAATGCATATTAAGAGATCAATGGCACACAAGTAAGCCACATTGATCAATGGCCAACATTAGCCAAACAAGCCCTTGCAAATTTCTCAAAGAGAATTAAAAAAAATTAAAAGAATTGAAGAGAGAAGAGGAGAGGCACGTGAGGGAGAGGCCTTCACCAGCCAAAGTGAATTAATTCACTTATGTTGACTGTAAATAAGCGGCAGAGAGAGAGAGAAAGAAAGAAAGAAAAAGAGAAAGAGAAAGAGAAAGAGAGAGAGAAAGAGAAAAGAGGAAACCCTTTTCAAGCTCAGATTTTTCTCTTGTTTCAACAACAGATTGATCAAGTTTCAGCCAAGAATCTACAGCAAGAAGTTCTCAAGCTTCAACCAAGGTAAACCCTCGTTTTTCTCACATTTTCCGGTGGAAAGAAAATCTAGGGTTTTGAATAGAAAAAGAGAATGTGGGTTGATCATGTTAAGATTTTCGGTTAAATCGAAACATGGTTCGAGTCTAGTTGTTTTTAAACATGAATCCATGAGTTGATGATTTAGAAACTAAGTTTAGTGAGTGTTCTTCAAGAAAGTTCAGATTTTTCAAATATTGAGTTAAGAGATGTTAATAAGCAAAATGTGAAATTTTACTTATGTAACCATGGATTTGTGATAGTAGAGATGTAGTCTATACCTTGAAATGATCTTATTGAGGTCGATTTTGAGTGTAAGAAGTAGAATAAAGGCCATAAAAGCCTTAGAAAATCAGAGCAGAGCAGTTCGGACCCAGAATCTTGATTCTGGTATGAACACGGGCGTGTTCAGAACACGACCTCGAACATGCCCACATGCACAACTGTGTTTCAAGAAAAATTAAGACCCGAGAGGTACACGGCTGTGTATCAGGCCGTGTCAAGGGGCACACGGTCATGGGGGGGGGGGGGGGGGGGGGGCGTGTAACAGACCATGTTAGACAACAGGAAAACACGACCAGAAACACGGCCGTGTAGGTAACCGTGTAAGCATGCACGTATAGTCCATAGGAGTACACAGGCAGAAACACAGCCGTGTATCCACCCATGTAAGTATACACGGCCATACTCCACGAATCACACGGCCATGCATGTAAAGTCCAGAGAAGTACACGGCCAGAGATACACCCGTGTAGGAGGGCCTGTTCGAAGCCAAAGTAAAAAAAAAAAAAAAAGAGTCTGGAAATAGACATTTCATGTTTTGCCATGTTTCTAGTATAAGATGAATATTAGAAATAATCAGCGATTATCTCTTTTATAAGAGTTCAAGCCAGAGACCCCGATACGGCAGTCCCAGAGTAGCAGAGGCTCATGCTAGCAGATTTCCTGTAAGTTCAAGCATTGTCCTGACTGCAACGTGGACAATCTTGTTATGTTATGATGTCATGTTTTATTGTATGGCGTGTATGTTAGACATTGATTGTCTACATCACGATACTCAGGTCAGTTCATGTCATGTAAATAGAATTTCATGTTTCAGTACACATGTCAGACAGGTACTAGGTACACAAAAACAGGTAGGTGCACAAGGCACCTTAGTGTGTTAATAAAACTCACACCCCAAGTAAATTATATAACAGGTTCCTACTGTGGGGGCAATCAGTATACTACCAAGTTGGAACTCCAGCAATATGGTAATTAAACTAGTTATTGGCGTACTGGCCTCTCGACTCACGGGGAGGTTTTCATGTTTAGCCCCAGTTAAAACTGAGGAGGTCAGTACTAAAGTACTACTCCTAGTTATGCTAACATGTCGGTACGATCAATCAGGGGCCCAAAACCAGAATTTAATAACAGATAATATCCTAAGACTAATCTTTCAGCCACGAGCATGTTTTACAGAGTCTAGTTTCATACATGAGCACAGCAGTACAGCATGTCATGATTCATGTTTTTATGTTTAAACTTACTGAGCTCATAGCTCATCAGTTTGTTCATATGTTACAGGTAAGAGACTTGTTCACCAGTAGTATACAGTGGACGACGAACAGGGTAGATGCATGCCAGGTGGATTGGACGAGGATTTGGTCACCATTAGTCTTCAGTTGTATAGTTTTGAAATTTAGAACATGTAATTTCAAAAAGAACAAGATTTTAAGTTAAGATTATGTGATAGGAGAATCATGATCCATGTACATGTTATTTTGTTAACATGATTTCCTTATCATATTCTCCAACAGTTTATGATATTATGAAAAAAAAATTTATTCCGTAAAATTAGCAAGCAGTTTTCAAGTTCAGCATGATTACCGGCGACCCTAGAGGCCTGTATACTATTGGGGTTAACTACAAAGTTGATTGTAATAGTACTGTAGAGTCTCGACAGCAGGGCGGGCCGCTACATTAACGACCTAGGGTTGGAATAGTACCACCTGAGAGTCAGATGAATAGTAAATGGAGAATTTGTAGCAATTAGTATTGTAAAAACATGGTAAGGTTTAAGAAAAATTATTTTATGATTTTTGGGCTTAGAAAATCCTGTTAAAATACTAAAATGAAAACGTTAAGGCCCAAAGACCCGTTAGGGGCAAAATGGTCATTTTGATCAAAAATTTCAGAAATGATAGAAAAGGATCGTTAGAGCCTTAGAATAGCTTAATTAAGATTCTAAAGGTCAAAATTAAGTTTTAAGTCAAAGAAAAGTATATTTAAGAAGAAAAATCATGTTAGGGACAAAATGGTCAATTTATTTAAAGTTGGGGACGAAATGGTCATTTTACCAAAAGTTAGAAAAAGGGGCCATTAAGACTTAGAATAACAACCTAAGGCCTTAATTAAGGTTTTAAAGGCCAAAATCAAGATTTAAGTCAAAGAAACGAAGAAAAATCCCAGTAGGGACGAAATGGTCATTTTGTCAAAAGTTAGGGACGAAATGGTCATTTTCTCAAAGGTTAAAAAAAGGGATATTAAGACTTGGAATAGTATCCTAAGGCCTTAATTAAGATTTTAAAGATCAGAATCAAGTTTTAAGTCGAAGAAATGTAAAAAGAGAAGTAAAAAAATCCCGTTAGGGACAAATTAGTCATTTTGACTAAAAATTTAAGAAATGGTCAAAATGAACCGTTAGGGCTTTAAACGCGATTTAAAGGCTCTAATTAGGATTTTAAAGGCCAAAAGTAAGGTTTAAGTAGAAAAATCCCGTTAAGGGTAAAATGGTAATTTTGCCAAAAGTTTGAGATATTATGGTCATTTTTCCAAAAGTTAGCGAAAAAGTGAAAAATAGGGTTAATTAAGACTTTAACGGCCAAAATCAAGATTTAAATAAAAGAGAAGGATATTTAAGGATGTTTACAACAAAAAATCCTATTAGGGACAAAATAGTCATTTTGTCAAAAGTTCGGGATAAAATAGTCATTTTATAAAAAGTTAACAAAAACCCTCTAAGTTTATAATTAGGAAGTTAAATGTAGAA
Organism: Antiaris toxicaria; assembly: GCA_035233585.1. Classification (NCBI taxonomy): domain Eukaryota; kingdom Viridiplantae; phylum Streptophyta; class Magnoliopsida; order Rosales; family Moraceae; genus Antiaris; species Antiaris toxicaria. The sequence continues at coordinate 11,403,447 of CP141155.1, forward strand.
TTTTTACGTTTTATTAAATTTTACGTATGAAAAAAGTATCGAAAATAACCGTGGTTATTTCGGTTATAGGAACCCGATCTAGACGCGACGAATGAACGTCTACAGACCCAGAAGGCGAAAAGAGAGATATTAACAAAGTATTTGAAAGTTCAGATATTTCCTTGTCTGTAACATGAACTGACTGGCGTATGTCTATTTAATGATAAGATGCCATGATATGAATGTTATGCTGTTTAATGATAAGATGTCATGATATGAATGTTATGAAAGTTATGTTATGAAAGAACTATTTTATGAGACGCTATTGAAAGAAATGTTTTATGAAATGATAAGAAAAGTTCCTAACTTTGCACGTTATAGAAATTATGCAATTGTGACATGACGTTTTAGTATGTTCACAGAGTTAGAAAGAATGACAAGTTAAAGTAAAGAAAAATAAACATAAATAAGATAATAAGGCTAGAGCTTTCAATGTTGCATACTGACCTCCAAAGGTAAGATCTCATGTTTATGGCTTCCAATCTGACCGGGTGTTACCCGAGTGCGGAAGTTTAAAGTTCAAGTTTAGCTGTAAGGTAGGTTGGTGGGTCACTCCCCCTCCCCTCACTGGTTTGCGTGCATTAAGGTACGACAATCAGTGGGGCCCGCAAGTAAAATTAAAGTAAAGAAAAGAAAAGAAAAGAAAAGGAAGGATATGAAAGAAAGAAAAAACAATGGAAATAAAAGAACGAAAAATAAGCGAGTATAATGTGACTAACATAAGTTTACATGCATGAGCAATGTATGTTATATGTTATGTTAATATTCTGTGTTATATGGTAAGAGTATTTATAAGTCATGTATGAATATTTGAACTTACTGAGCAATTAGCTCATGAGTTTATTCATGTTATAGGTAAGTGATAACTCTATGAAATAGAGTTATTATAGCCATTTGGGGATGTAAAACGATGTTTGGTCCATTGAGTTCTTGACATTTTAATAGTTAACTAAAGCATTTTTTGGTTTTTAATGCAGTCTTTTATTTTTAGAATGTTAAAATTAATTTTTCAAGTTAGTTTATATTGCTTTTAAGTGTTTTACAGAGTTGAAGTAGCGAAATGTTGTTTGGATAAGGAGGTCAAGCTGTAGTTAGGATGGAATTGCAAAAAATGGAGAAAAACGACAAAGAAGACTGATTTCAGGCGTTGCTACAGCAATGCTGTAACATTACTGTAGCAAACTGGGCAGAAAATGTTCAGATATTTTGACAAGTCAACATACAGCTGGCAGTCAATTTTATTAGTGAACATGGTAGAAAGGACAAGTTTATGAGTTGTCTTAATCCAGGGACACCAAATAAAAGCTTAGCCATTAGATTATGTACACATGTACATCCTCCATTTGCCCTAACACTTAAAAGGAAATATGATGCATTCAGAAAAAGTGAGGCAGACAAGGAGCAGAGAGAATATACGGAAAAGAGCAGGACAGAAAGAGGGGAACCCGGAAGAGAAAGGAAATGTACAGGGATTGGAGGAGATTTCAGCATATTCTGGAAGGAGAAATTAGAAAATAGCTGTGTACCTTGTGCACGTCTATTTTGTCAATCTTTCCTCCATTTTCGGTTGTACTCTAGTTTTTATTTTTCCTGTATAATGTTTTCTTTTTCCGGTGGGTTTGAACAATCAAGTATGAACTAATTTCTTTTAAGACTGGGAGGATAAAGTACTCATTTCTGTGACTAGCTTTGTATGTTGAGCTTGCTACTTTAATATTATTTGGTTTATTCAACATCGTTTTGTTGGTTTATTTGTGTTCTTTGACTGGCCATCTTGAGCATAATACTGTGATTTTAGTGGTTGGAAAACTAATTGGAATTAGACGGGTGTTGGATAATGTGTGATTAGTTGGGTTTGTGTAGTAACTTAATTAATTTTGCAAGTTAAGCAAGAATGCATGCTTGTCTCATATAACCTTTTGGAACCTAAGTTTAATTTGGCTTAATACTCCATTTAGCATAGGAATATGTTGAAATGAAGCAAGAAGTTATTAGCGTAAGTATTTCGGAATAAACTTGTGAAATTTTGAGTTCTAGGTTAACTAAGTAACATTGCTGTAGCAATGCTGTAGCATTGCCGTAGCGTACTGAGTCAAGTTACAGAAAAAGGGGAAATTGAATCTCAGTCACTCCATTACTAATTGTTATTAAGTCTATTTTATTCAGCTTGCAATTGCCTTGTGTATTTTTATGTCATACTAGTATAGTGAGTTTAAGATAATTTTAATTCTCCATCAATTCTTGCATATCCTTAATTTTGTTTTTAATTTAGATGAAGTGGTGATAACATTCTCTGTGGGACGATATCCGTACTTTTGTACACTGTATTACTTGTATGCGATACGTGCGCTAACGTAGCATTTTAAAGAAGCAACAGTAAGCAACTTGTACGCCAATAGACTAGTTGATAGATGATGGGCGGGATCTGTATGTGCCAAGAGACTGGGTGAGGGTTATGGTTCTACTATAAGTTTTCTGCTGAGCTTTATTGAAATGGATTTTGAAATGATGTTTTGTGATGTAAATTAAGTTATGAAAATGTAATATATTTACTATAGTAAATGTTTTACGATGGTACAGATTTTTTTTTAAAAAAATATTCCTTATTTTCACGTTAAAATAAAAGGTTAAAATGAATATATTAAAGAAATAAAGTACGTTAAAAGTAAGTTGCCGGCGACCCATAAGGTGATAGGCTATTATAGTTGGCTTCAGAGCTCGACCGTGATAGTTTTGTTTAGCCTCCACGTAGGGCGGGCTGTCACATTTAAATACAAGTTTCTTTTAAAGTTTAAGTTTAAATTTGAGTATAATTTAATTTAAATAAAAATTTCAAAAGAAATCATATTAAAAATAAGAAAAAAATATCAAAAATGTTGTTCTTAGAATATGATATGTAAGCTATATATAATAATTGTTTAAATTTTAACGGATTTAAATAGAATAGATTGAATTGCAAAAAAATTATAAATTTAAAAGTTAATTACTAAGAAAAAAATTAAAAAACTAACTTGTCAAATTTTATAAATTTAAAGGATATTCATGTAATTAAGTCTCTTAAAAGTACCAATAGCTTTGATTTGACAAGTATTGACCTGGTATTACTTTTATTATAATTACTAGTGTAGGACCATGCAACGCACGTGTGTGTTGAGTTGTAATCTAAATTTTGATAATGTATAATACATGGAAATGTTTTAATAAATCAAGTTAAAAAGTTAAATTTTGATGATAATCATAATATATATATATATATATACAGAAAGAGAAATGGTAGAGAAGATGATCAAAACACATTTAGAAGTTTTGTTTTATACGACAAAAATTAAACAGAAATTATATATCTACTCTTTTACATATGTAATATATGCAGCTGAGAGGAGAACTTAAAAGTTGAAGTTTCACCTATCATCAAACATATTTTCTTTTGATAGTATAAACCAATATACAAATAACTTATAAAACAAAATTTTATAATATAACAATCAAACATATCAGTTTATTAAAAAAAAAATCAAATATATCAATTCTAAAGTACAAATGAAGAAAAACACAGTCATACAAAAACTTGAGCATGTAATGCCTATCTTCACAAAAAAGCAAATAGTTCATAGTAAATCAAGTCAATTCATCGATTCCTAAACTCCAATTTTTGCCAAGTAGATTAAAAAAAAAAGAAAAATTTTTAGATATTTTCTTTTTTAAAATCTAAGATTCCAAAATTTCTCAGAAATTTTGATTTCATGGATCTTGCAACAGAAATAGGAATAGGGAAGTAATAATTTGAAGACAAACAATTTCACTAATGACGAGGTCAAATGAAAAAAATCAACTCAAACTCAAGTCCAAAGTTGATAGTAAAAAAAAAAACTAAACATAAAGAGACTCATTTATAGAAAACTATACAAATAACTATAAGAAGCCAAATTATAATTATTTAAACCAAAATTAAAACATTAACAAAAAAAAATTCATGGCAAAAGGATTAGTGGGTAATTGGGGTTATAAAAAATCAAAATCAAAGATTTGTATGGGTTTGGTTCATGTATTTGATGACCTTCCATCAATGTGCTTGATCCTAAAAACCAAGAAAAAAGTCCAAGTTTAGAGCATCATCGGGCATGGGTCACATAATTTTTGGATAAATTTCTCCCACAGTCCGACTCACTTTTCTTCTTTGTATACTTAAGGAGATTAGAGTTTTTGGTGAAAAAATTAAGATTAAAAGTTTTAAAATACTAGTTGTTAATGAAAAGAAAAAAAAAAAGGGTTAGGCAATCAAATAAAAGTAAAGTAAAATAAAATAAAATAAAATGAAATATGAACACCAAAGAATTTTTTTAATAAAAAAAAAATTTTTAGAGAAAATAAAAAACATCTGAACAAAATGTGAAAGATGATAATGAGATAAAAATAATAAAATTTATCTTCTTTCTCATCAATAAAAGGAAAAAAAGGTGTTTTTTCTTCGTAATAATTTTTTTTTAACCTTTGCTTTTGTTTGCACACCGTTTTGAAATTTGAGAAACTCACTTTAAATTGAAAAATCAAAATAAATTAGATAATAAAAAAAATAAAAATAATACTTATAAATATAATTTAATAATAATTTTATATTTGATTACACAATAATATATAAAGTTTGAAACATTCATTCTCAAATTAAAAGGAAAGAAAAAAAAAACTAAAAAATTGAATTTGGTTTCATCTTAAAATAATATGCTAAAAACCTTATTGGTTGAATTTGAAAAAAATAAAATTTAACAAAAAAAATTAATTTCAAGATGGCAATTTTATAATATATGCACGTGGGGGGCTAAGCTTACAGCAACAACAACATAAAAAATAAAATAAAATAAAAAAGGGAAGGAAGAAGCCACAAAACGTGTGTTTTGGACTACCAAAAATGAATAGTGACATCCTGATCTACTTTTTTTACATATAGTAAGATTTTGTAAACCTTGTAGTACTTAAAAATAAAAATAAAAAACCTTGCCATAATTTTTCGTTGGGGGTTCAGCGATAAGGAAAGATATTGGTGGGGTTTGATATTAGTTTTGAAATGTTTTTGGTTTTTAAAAAAACCAAAAGTGGAATGTTTTGAAAACTGTATTGAGACATTTCTGAAATTGTGTTTGATTATATTTTCTGAGTGTATATTTTGAAAAAAAATAAAAATAAAACTTTGTTTGGTTATATATTTTGAAAACCTATTTTATAAGTGAGTATCTTATAAAAATATTTTTATTTTTAATTTTAAAAAAATAACAAAAAATAAATTATAGTCATAATAAAAAAAACCGCTTTGGTGGTAGATTTTGTAATGAGAGATAAGGGTAAAAGACATTAGTGGTCTGAACTCTAGGTAGTCGTAATGGCGAGATTTAGGTTATGAGTCGATAGTCATCGTCGTGAAGGGGCCGTCACCATCGTCGCTAGTCCATGATCGTCACCTTTCGCCGAAGATGAATGCCATCGTTGGATATGATCATCACTGACGCTACACAAACAGAGAGAGAAAGAGAGAGAGACAAGAGATAAAGGGAGAAAATGAAAATAAAAAAGTAAAAATAACTTTTTTTCGTTTTAAAAAAACCTAAAAAAGTAATATAGTTGAAAACGATATTTTCGAAATAATTTTAAAAATGTTAAATAAATAAACGTTATTTTGGGAGCATTTTCATTTTCTATATTTTTGAAAATAAAAACAAATGCCTCCATTGTTTCCCTATCCGTAGAGAATAATTTTTGATCGTTTGATAAAAAAATTAGTTGATCAAAGTTACATGTTTAGAGAAACTAACAAATATTTATGAAAAATTTAAACGTCAATTTCAATTCTATAACTTTTAAATATCAATTTATATAATATGTAAGTTGTTTTTTTTTAATTTTTAATTGATAAATATTTAAAAATTATCACATTAATTAATCATATCTAACAATAAAAATATAACACATAAATTATACTAAAAAAAATTGAAATTAAAATTAGTGTGTCTAGTATTTACTCATTCACCTATATAAATCGTGTCCTTTTATTAATCTAATAATTACAAAAATAATGAAAAAAATCCAAAAAAAAAAAAAACTCACCTTAAAAAAAAAAAAAAAAACCCGGGCAACTTCCTCCGATGGCGACATGAAACCCAGGCCCTAGACAGAACTCATGATCCTCGATCCCTTACCACCAACACCATGGCTGGATTTTTGAGACACAAAAGACAAACGCATACTTCTATATATCATATGATTGCACTAAAACTTGCTGCAGTAAATGGGAAATGCCCAATAGGCTCGGACCCATGGAAAAAAAAAAAGAAAGGTTTTATAATTAAAAATAGGAAGAACCACCATCTTCGCCTTTAAAATAAAAAAAAAAAATGGAAAAGTGAATCTATCTCACAACTTGAAAACTAGAGCAAAACCTTCTAATTCTTCACGAATCTCCTCCGACAATCCAAGTTATCTAGTCCAACTCATGGGAGAAGAGATGATGAATTTCTGATGTTTGCTTTTTTTTTTTTTTCCTCCTCTCCTGAACATCTGATGTTTGCCTTCCATCGGAAGTGAAGCATGCACTAAAAAAAAAAAAAAATTTAGATTACTTTTTTATAAGTTTTTTAATCACAACATTTTTGTGTAATTAAATTTCATTTTTGAACGCAAACTTATAACTAAATGTCATTTTTAGTCATAATCTTGTGACTAAAATATAATTAGTTATAAATTTTTATTGTGATTAAAATTTTTAATTACGAGACTTTAAATCACAAAAAAAATTTTTGTAAAACATTGTAACTAAAAGTTTAACAACTCACAACAAAAATTTGTGAATAAATACATAAAAAAATATTGAAACTAAAATTTATTTTTTTAAGGACGGTTTTGCACTGAGAGATAGAGCCAAAAAAACTATGAATTCGACTCCAAAATCAACGGTGAGTCCCCGCAACCCCTTTCCATTCCTGGTGTCTGAGCTTCTCCACGCTAATCTCCTGTTCTTTTTTTTTTTTTTTTAATATTTAAATTATTTTGGATTAAAAATCTCGTGTGTGAGAGAGTTCATTTGATAACAATGAGCTTGTTGATGCTTAGCCGTTCGATGCAGATTTGTGGTTAAAAAAATGTTCCCTTCCAATAGGAAAAAATATTAATGCCCCTGTCCTAGAATTAACCTTTTTTTTTTTTTCCTCAATAAAAACCTTGCAGTACTTGTTTAATTTACTGGGGCCTATTATATAAAACTTGGTTTCGCCGCGTAGCAGTACATTTTTCTGGCCAATTAATTGTTTTCAATTTTACCCCAAGGTAAAATAACTTACAAAACATAATTGCGCTGCCTGTCTCTCCTGCAACATTGAAAGCACTTCAGTAATCAGTAATGTCGCAGATTTACACATATGAATGGAAACTCAAAAAAGTCCACCGTCGAGAATATATATGATCATTAACTAGCAGTCATAATGTCATGTACTACCTGTTAATTTTACCGTTCAAGGGAAAAAAAAAAAAACATGGATATAGTTGTCACATAATCTTAATTAGGGAAAGGATAAGAGCGCTGATCTTGAAAAAGAAAAAGGTTACACTAGTGTTCTAATTTATGAAAATAAGACCAGGTCTTTGAAGTTTTTACCACTGAATCTTTCTGTTGTACGAGTCCTCTTTTAATTTTTTTTAATTAAAAAAGTAGATAAATATACAATATTTATAAAGTTATATAAAAATGACTGATTTTTTTTAATTTTTAAAAATAATTGGTGAGTTTTAAAATGTTAATTAACTCTTATTGATAATTTAATAAATGATTAATCATTGATTAACTAGTTATACTAAAAACTTTCATTTTTTATTAGTTTAATAACGTTTTGATACATTTATTAAAAAAATATAAGCTTAAAAAAATGTCATTTTCTCACATATGGCATCTTTTGTTAAGACAGTAGATCTCCCTTTTTTTTTTTTTTTTTAATTTAGGTTGGCTTTTTGTTTGCTTGTAATATAGTTTTGGTTTTTGGTTGACCTTTCTTATTTCTTGTTTTGGTAGCTTTTATTGTTGGATTTTGATTTTTTTTTATTCTTTATTTTTTATCAATAAATGAAATAATTATACAAAAAAATCTATAATCAAAGTCCAATTTTAAAATATGTTCTTTTTTTAAATATTATTGTGTAAAAATCTATTTTTAAAGAAATATATATTTGTAATACATATTTTATTCTATTACCATAATTGATATTATTATTTTTTATTTAGATTATTTTTCCTTTTTTTTAACTATAATTATTTTTTTGGACAACACATCATTATTTTTAATAAAATCAAATCATTTTAATTTTAATTTTAATTTTAAACATAAACATGAATTGAAAAGCTTTTTTAGTTTTAATCTTAATAACATTAATAGAATTATGATAAATATAATATATTTACTATAAAGATGATACCCCTGATAAAAAATAAACATATTACAATAATTATTCATAATCAAGATAAATAAAAAAATTAAAATGGGAAAAAATTACACTAATGCAAAACATTCAAGTTTTTTGATAAAAAATATGAACTCTTTATAAAAAATAAAAAAAATATTATTTATGCTGATCATTGAAAATCACATATCAACATAATTCAGTAACTATTAATATCGACTCACACTTTTTTAAGAAAACCAATGAGTTCTTAATGGAAAAACTTTTTTATTTATGTTGACCACTAAAAAATCCAAAAAAGATATTGGATCTTTACACCTCAAAGAAAAAGAAATAAAAATTAACATAAAAATGCCTTTTGAGTTCTTTACAAAAAAAATAATATCATTTATATAAATTACTACAAATGAATTCGATGACATCTTTACAAGAATGACTAATTCTTTATTTGACCATATCTTGTCTTATTTATAATAATCCAAATAAACAAAATCAAATTTAATTTTTATATAAATATGATACCTATTTATTATACATTATTTATTCAAAAAAAGTAAATATTTCCTTTTTTTTATACAAAAAGAAAATATTAATACAATCAAACTAATTTTACAATATTTATTATAATATTATAATTCTTATTTTTTGAGTTTTCCTTTTTTTATAATTTCTTTATATGTTAGTTCTCAATTTTGTATAAAGGATAATATTACCATTATAAATACTATTTTAAACATTAATTTAAATAAAAGGAAAAATTAAATATATTTCAATTTAATACTTTCAATTTATACATCTATATAAATAATCCTTAATAAATGAGAGTAAAGGGTTGACATAGGAAGAGTTGCTGAATATTGGTGGCTAACCTAGTTAAAGGGTTTGACAGTTTTTGACTAGCTGATAAAATTATAGGATTATTCAATCATTTATGCCTCATAAATTTTGTGATTCTTATATTGCCTCGTGAACTTATTTTAATAATACTCACTTTTTTCCGATTTGAAACTTGAATTATGCCCATTTATAAACCTTTTATATTCGTTATTAAAAACATATTGAATAAAAGAGAGTTAAGAGCAAGTCACGTAGTTTTTTCTTTTTCTTTTTTTTTTTTTCCATTTCTTTTTGATAAAAATCCTAACCCTGTTTGTTTATCATATTGTATTTATATTGCATTTGAATGCAATGTAATTTTCATCTAAATGCAAAAGTATTGCATTTAAATACCAATTATATTACATTTTAAATTCAATACAATTACTATTTATAATATCACTTTTTCTATTACCTTTATCAATCAGATCACATACTCTCTTTCTTTCTCCTTTTTTTCTCTTTACTTTTATCAATCACATCATATAAAATACAATTTAAATACTTTTCATTCAAACACATGTTGCATTCAAATGTAATGCAAATATTTTTCATTCAAATACAGATTATATTCAATGTATTGCATTCAAACGCAATGCGTTATCCAAACATTCCCTTTATAAGTTTAATTCTCCTATTTTTACCAAACACTTAATTAAAAGGTAGATTTAGTTAATATGTTTCTTATTTGTGTCTCCATTCTTGTTGTTTTAATAATATTATGACACGTATATAATTTATTTAATTTTTTAATTAATATAATATAAAATTATAACTAATTATATATATTTTTTTATATATTATGATATTATTAGAAGGATACAAAAGAGATATGAATAAAAGGACACATAAATTAGTTCCTAAAAAATCCCCAAGTTAAAAAAGCAAAATTCTAGAAAAAAGATTAAGTGAAACTGGTTAAAAATAAAAGCGTTAAAAAACATTGAATTTTCCTTGTGATATCACTAAAAAACTTTCCACATACAGGAACAAAGAAGCCGAAAATTTTCCGCACTTACTTGAGAGACTACTGTGTATGTATATAAATATATATATATATGTATATGTGTATCCGTTGTTTCATTAATATCTCCCCAGGGCTTTAAATAGTGAGGATTTAATTTCTTAATTAATAGCCTCATATTAAATGGGAAAAACCCATAAAGCATAAAAGTAAGGATTTAATTCTAGCAATTAAAGAAAAAAGAGGTAAATTGGTCAAAACTTAACCTCAATGAAAATAAATAGCAGAAAAAGTTTAGGTAGGAAGTTAATGTTATATATTTGATACATCATGATATATCATAAGTTAAAATTTCAAAAATACTTTTATGTGTAAATTTTGATAAATTTATTTGGTAAATTATTTTTTAACTTGGTAAATTATTTATTTACTGCTTTTGATATATTTTAATAAATTTATTTAATAAATCATTTTTTTTACGTGGTAAACTATTTATTTATTGATTTTGATAAATCATCTATTACTTGGTAAATAAATTATTTACTACATAAACAAATAACTATTGATTTTGTAAACTATTAATTTACCAGTGTAATTAAGTGTAAATTCTTGATTTACTAGTATAAGTTTTTGATTTTATAAATCATTGAATCATTAATTAACTAGCGTAATTAAGTGTAAATTTTTGATTTTGTAAATCATAGTTTATTAATTTCGATAAATCATTTATTTACCAATTTTACATAATAGTCCCAAAATTGAACAAAACCTAACCCTAGTTCCCAAATTGATCTCAATGGTGATGGCCATCAGAAATTGCAAGGACGAGGAATAGATCACGATCGTGAGGCTAAGTTTGCCAGATCCAAACGCGAGCTTGAGATCACACAATTTGATGACCAAGATCTGCTATTGTGAAGAAGAGATCACAAGCTCACGATAGGAAAAAAATGGTGATCGCGAGCATTAATGTCTTCACGGCCAACCGCGATTTCACTATTGTTGTTGCAATTGAGATGAGCTTTGTGATAGTCTCTAGAGGCGAAAAAGAGATCGCAAGCTCATGATTGAAAAAAAAAGGCTATTGTGAACTCTGATGTCCTCACAGCCAATTAAGATCACGACTCCAACAAGAACAACTTGCAAAAAGACCATAAACCTAGAGAAGAAGAGAGAGAGAAGAGCGAAAAAGGACTTGGAGAAGAGAGAGAATGAAGGTGGAGTAAAGAGATGGAAGAGATAGAAATGAGTAACTTTTGGGGAAATTTAAAAAAGGAAATTAGTCAAAAACCTATGTCAAGAGTAAAATGAGAATATTGCCTACACTAAAATTAGATTATGTTATAAACTTTTAATAGTTTCAAATTATACTTATTTCATTCAAATCACAATAAAAATTGCCTATTTACTATAATTTTCTCGTAATTAATAACTTTTCTATACTTATGACTTTGTAAAGATTTCTTTTTTGGAAAAAAAAAAAAAAAAAAAGAGTTCATAGAGCACCCATTTGTACAAGTAATCTGGGGTAAACCCAATGAAACAAAGAGAACTCTAGTGGTTAATTTTGAGGTATATAAGACTTTAAAAGGTGTATGTTGTTGAGATTTAAGATGATTGTCAAATATTTATTAAAATTATAATTTTTTATGATTTTTTCGTCTTAGATTGTTTGATGGCAATATATGATACATGAATTTATTTATATTAATTTCCATTTTAGAAAAGAGGAATTTTCTTGATTTTAAAAGATTTGATATTGTGAATAATTTACGTGCTTTTGCATTTATAAATTTATATTTAATTGGTTGTCCATAATAGTGCTCTTTAGTCTTTACTATTAAATATTCTTTCAATCCTAATCCATGAACGATACCATGTTCCATATTAGTTTTCAAGTTATATATATAGCAATATATAGCTAAGCTTAATTCTATCAAAAGGTAATTAAAAAGGGGTACTAAGGGGATGTTTATAAACATATTATGTTTGAATATAATTTGTATTTAGATGAAAAGTATTTACATTATATTTGAATGTAATGTATATTTAAATGAAAAGTATTTGAATTGTATTTAAATAATGAATTTGTGATGTGATGAGTGAATGAGTAAAAGTACAGAGAAAAAAGGGAGAGAGAAAGAAAGTATGTGATGTAATTAGTAAAAATAATAGAAAAAGTGAAATAATAAATACTGATTGTATTGTATTTAAAATGTGATATGATTTGTATTTAAATGCAATACTTTTACATTTAAATGAAAAGTGCATTGTATATGTACGTAATGTGAATGCAATATGATAAACAAATAAGGCATAAATATTGTTACTTTAAATATCATTTTGTTGACAAAAAATAATGGCCACTTTGCAGCTACATACAAATCTTGAAGGCTTGTTTAGATTGAGGTTTCGAACTCAAAAAAGTTAAGTTTAAACTCAATCTTATGTTTGGTTTGCTATTCCATTTTAAGCTTGTTAATTCATGATTTACATAGTATTTTGAACTCAAAAACACTATTAACAAGTCTTCTCTTATACTAAAAATATATATCAACTATTTGAAAAAATGAATGAAAATACAATTTTCAATGTAAGATTAAACCCAATTTTTATTATTCAAACACTTTTAACTCAAAATGAAATTCTCTAATTTAAACTTGAATACTATATATAAAATTTATTTTATAATTTAACTTATTTTAAACTTATTCTAAATTTTTTAGGTCGAAATCTCAATTTAAACAAAATTTTGATACTCTGATTAAGCTGTCCTTGAAGATGGTAGGTATGGCAAGCGTTACATTTTCTATAGGTAAAAAATAACAATCAGAGGCTGATCGTGAACCTCTTTTGACTGGTGCCAACAGCAGCTACTATAGTCTATTAATTGAACCCCACATCTCAATTATTTTGTGCTGCAGCAGATTCCTATTTTCTAGACCGTTGAGGCACCCGAAATAAAATCTCTCTCTCTCTCTCTATCTCTGAGACGCAGACAGACATATACAAGCAGAGTTCCTACTAATATTACTAGATTTCATTTTTCATTTAGGTGGACATGGGTTAATCAAAAGATGACCACAAAACAAGAAAGGAATATAATTAGTAGCCTATCTATAAATATATTTAAATAGTCTCCAATATGGAGATCATATTTAGACAAGTTTTATTTAGACGTGTGTAAGAATAGTAACATGTATTATGTACTACTAAGCACTAAAAGAGCCAATTATAATTAGTTATGAATAGTATTCTTTGGTTCTCATCTGTGGTTATCATATGATAATTTCATTATCAATTATATAACGATTTATTTACTATCACATAATGTACCAATCACTTCCATATATATATATATATATTACTCTGCTTTACTTTGATTGTATATTTTCAACTAGTTACACCATGATAAATTTTAAATTTCATTGCTGTTTTAAAAAAAATGATAGTGGAAAGTGTTTTTGACACGGCACGAAAAATAAAATCTGAAGATGATTGTAAAATCAATCGATTCTATGATCATTTTTTCTAATGGTTAAGGAATCTATCAATGACTAGAATGTTGCATGTCATTAATTTTATATTAAAAAACCGTTTCATTCAAATGACGGTCTCATATGAGATCTTACCAAATTCCAAGTTTGTTCCTTTTCCAATATATATATATATATATATAGCGAAGATGAAAAGCTTATTAAGCTTATTTTTGTTTTAAAAAAAAAAAGAAGATGAAAAAAAAACTTATTATACTTTTCTTTTCTGTCTTATTAAAAGTTGTTGGTGGCAATATTATTAAGAGTAATTTGTTCGTTCCTTTCTATTACGAGGACAGGAAAGCTTGGTTTCTCTAGTACTACTACTGTCATGTGTTCTCATCACAAGTTTATCTAAAAAATCTACATTGTTACCTCGATCTAGTTGCAGAGCTTTAAGTATTAGTTTCTTCACACACACGTGTATATATATATATATATGTATCATAACCTTTATTTCATAATTGAGTTGAAAACAACAGCCACTTTTGGGTCACAAAACCTAATGTACTCAATATTACTCGTGTACGTTTTGTCGCTTGTTACACAAGCTCTGCTACTTTCTTTCTTTTGTTTGTTTTTGTTTTTGTTTTAAAGGCTCCATTACTTTTGCTAATTTCTTCTTTTCAGTTGCTGATAAAACAGCTAATTTACTGACAAACAGATGAGATAAACACCAAATTCCAAGGTTGAAAACAAAATTGGAGATTAGTTTTCTTCTTCTTTTTTGGTATTTTTGGGAGAAAAAAAAAAAAAGATGCACTTGTTAAGTTGTAAAGCCTTTACTAGAGTTAATGCAGATCCGTTCTAAAGGGTCTGCGGCAGAGTCGCCGAACGAAATTTTATCAAGGGTCCTGCACTTATAAACTTGGTAACTCTAGTTTTTCTCTACGCATTTGGGGGGTGTAGGATTTATGGTTTTGGAGAGGTTAGAAAAAATAAACTAACATATTGAGATGTGTGTAATTTTCTGTTGTAAAATTTTTTTTATTATCATAATAAATTACAAGTGTGAACATAACTTTCATATCATGGGTGAGCCAAAATAAACTGTATGTGTTCTTGTTTGTTTATTTTGTTTTTATGATTTAATTATTCTCAACAATATGTAATTAGGGTATCTAATTCTTAACAATCAAAAGGATAACATAAATATTTTTCAAATGAAATACCAATTTTACAAAAATAGTTTTTCATATTTGAAACACATTTGATAGATATATAATACACGCATATATACACGCATCAAACATATATATGTATATATGCAGGTCATTATACATAATTCTAACTATGTACTACTACAAGTTGTGCTATGCAAATCTCACTGCTATCTGTGTGTGGTCCTTCTCTGTATATATTCAGTGGATGCTTTAAAGAACCTATATGAGTTGGTCCCTCCTCTACATTATACATATATCTATGCTTTGCTATCCATTTATCATATATATATATATTGCATATATATTTAATATATAACTATGGTTCCAACATATCGACCTCGCACATGCACCACAAATTTTGGAACCTACATAAGAGTGCGACTTATCTTATTGAATTAACTGCCCTAAATAAACCCACAGTCATTTCCCCTTGCTATATATGTGCATATATATATATATATCGACCTTGCTGGAATGACAATCGGAAAGAAAGAAATTAGGTTTATTCATAGAGAGAGATAATATAAATAATTAAAACATTTTCAGCCACTAGGGTTTTATAATGTTATTTTTCTCAATCTTTTGGAGAGGTCGGTATTGCGCGCGATCTTCAATCCATGCTTTTTTGGATACAACAAATAAAGCTAGTTTCTAGTTGCTGTATAAAGTGTACCCTCATTCATTTGTATTTGTATTTTTCCCTTAATTTCTTTATATATGTTTATATATACATATATATATATACACATACGTACATGGTCCCCTGGAAGTTAAATCGTTTGTCTTCGTTAGAATTCTATTAAAATTATGTTCCCATTATCATGAATCTTCACATCACCTATATTTATAAGTTAAAATTCTGTCAATTATTTAATTATTTAAACATTAAGATAATTTAAGGTTTAGATTACATAACAAATTTTAATCAAGAATTGAACAACAAAGAAGACAGACTCTTCAATTCTCTTGGTATTAGTCTCCTCAAATTTATGCTGAAGAGGTTTTTATTTTTTAACTAGCTAGCTAGCTAGCCCATCCTTCGACGTGTCAAGGCGATAGGACTCCACGTGGCATCAATGTGCCTTAACCCTTTTCCTTTTTTCTGTTCTAATCTACTGCAACATGATATATATATATATATTATATGCTGTGGTTAAATAATTATTCTGGCATCTTTTTCTTTACCAAAATTGTGTCTCATTAAAGGGTTATCTTTATTCTCCGTTAAGGAGTAGTTGAATTTAAAAGCTTGAAAATAATAATTTTGCACACCCATATAGCAGATTATAGTTAGGTTTAGCTTACTTCACAATTAGGATCAGACTTTCTTAGCACTTCCTTTTTGCTGCTTCTCTCCTTTTCTTTTCGGCTATGGTGGAAAAAACCAAGAACCTATAATCTCACCATCAGTTTGAGTAGTGCGATCATATTTTGTAAGTCAATTCATCTTTGTGTTCTAAATATATTTCTCAGATTGAAGATTCCTCTAGGGCTTACTATTTTCAGCTAGTTTTATATATGTATATATGGCTTACTATGTTCATCATCCTTTCTTTCTCTTGAATTTTTAATTATAAACTGTTTCTTTTAGGAAATTCAGTGCTTAATTCGTTTGCAGCTACAAGATCGTAGTTTCCTGTTTTGCTCCGTTCCCGATTTGGCAAAGTCGCGAAAGAATTAAGAATTCTAGATATTTCTGGTAAGAGTGCTCCACCTCATCGTCAGAAGTGTCACGATTTCTTTATCATTTTCCTTTTTTAGTATATAAATAGTGGTGAAGAGAATAAGCAGAACAATTCTGTCGTCGGTTTTTTGAAAACCGAATTCTTCAGGATTGCCTAAATCTTGAGGGAACTTTGAAAAAATTTGACAATAAAAAGTGTTTATTATATACTAATTAATAAACTTGAATTTTCTTACCTTGTTCAGTTGATAAATCGGACCGATTTTGCACCCAAAAGAAGAAGATGAAATTACTACAGAATCAGCCATGAAGGTAGATCAAAATTAGCAGTCATAAGTTTACAATGATCAGAAACTCTAAAGATAAAGATTTCTCGGCAGCCAAACAAGAGGCGGCCGGCGACGAGAGGCAGTACAAGGCGTCATCGTCAAGCTCGAGACAATGGTCGTCGGCGGGTTTCCGAAACCCCAGAATCGTGCGAGTCTCGCGTGCCTTCGGAGGGAAAGATAGGCACAGCAAGGTCTGCACGGTGAGGGGGCTGAGGGACCGGAGAATTCGCCTTTCGGTGCCCACGGCTGTTCAGTTGTACGACCTTCAAAACCGGCTCGGGCTAAGCCAACCTAGTAAAGTCATAGATTGGTTGATTGATGTAACAAAACAAGATATTGATAAGCTCCCACCTCTCCAAATTCCTCAAGGAGTGTTCAGCCAATTTCTTCATCAACATGATCATCATCATCATCATCATCTTCATCAACATCTTAATCTAGTTCCTAATCATGATCACGATCACGATCACGATCATCATCATCAAGCAAAAACCAACGAACAAGATCAATTTGCTCAGAAGCTCCTTGGTATGCCGGCCTCATTCATGAACTACTACCAAAACTCCGATCAAACGACGACCTCGTTCTTAGGCCATGGAATTGCCCTACCTCAGATCGATGGAAACCACGGTAACCTTGTGGGTAACTCTCCGACGACGTTGCAGTTTAACTCGCCTTCTATCCAATCTATGTCGCAGTTGTTCTTCGGTTCGCCATTTCCGCCCTACTTAAGTACTAATGAGAATCCTCATGACTCAATAAGGTCACAATTTATCAACAACCATGTCCAATTGTTGAGTGCTTCAAGTAGTACTAGTGCCTCTTCTTTTTCTTCTTCATCACAACAATTTCACGTCCTTAACAATTCTCCCATGTCTTCACTTCATTCCACTAGTACTACTAGTGCCGATAACAATCCGCCTTTGATCAAATCCTTTCCCGCAATTCTCAATCCAAGGCTTCTTAGCGCCTACCAAAACCGACCGCTGGCCGAGAAGGATCGTAGTTAATTAACTAGCTATAGCTTCAATTTCGCCGTAAAATACATATGGATCTTCTCAAGCTGTGGAAAATTACTGAATGTTTCCCTGTTGCCGCATCTTGGATAATTCTATCTTCGGTGCTACTTCTACAAGTAAGGCACACATATTTTAGTTTAAACTGTGATGATCTTTCAGCATAATGCTACACAATGAGTACGGGAAAATTAAAGTTTGTTGTAAACACATGACAGTGTATTATGTATACACACATATAAATTGTCATAGTTTTATGTCTGAGTAGCTAGTATTGCTTATTTGTTTATATATATGTTTTAGAACTGAGTTTACACGTAAGCTTATATTTTATTTCTGCATTTTAGTCTTCTCACATCAATTTTTACTAATTTTTCAGTGTTTTGTGACTGATTTTTCTTTTGAAATAGTATTTTTATTTTACTTTAGATTTCTATAATCTGTCTTTTTATTATATAAATTCAGTTATGAACTTAGTGTGGGATAGATTAAGATTTTGGATACCAACATAGATTTGACTAGTCTTACCTAAAAGCTCTCTGTCATTTCTTCTCTTCATTCAAAAGAAAATCGTATATTTAGAATGGTCAAAATGTCAATCAAGACAGAAAGCTTCAAGTAATAATATTAGGCACTTTTCCTCCATACTTCAAATAAAAGTACAATTTTTGAATGCTAAAGTTAGAGGTGGGCTTCTAGCCAGGGAACATGTGTAAACTTATTCCAACATTTATACTTAAAAACTCATTAGTTTTACTACCTACCTTCTGATATCTAGTTCTTATTAATTCGAAAAAAGAAAAAGGAAAAAGAAAAACCTTATTGCTCAGTAAAAGTTGAAGAAAAAAGGTCTCCTGTTTATGTCAGTACAATCATGTACTATTATGGAATTGTCAAAATGGTCAGAATTTAAGAAGGGCCCGGTTTGAACCATATTATAAACTAAGGAAGCAAATTTTAGCTGTTTCAATTTTTAATAAAAATTATGGCTATAAAAAATATTCACTCTTAATTACTTAATGAACATGTATATACTGGACCCAGACTTTCTTTCGTATTAGGTTAAGCTTTGTTGATAATATAGACTATGTACTTTCTCATAGTTAGCCTGGTTGCAGTATGAGTTCAAATAAAAGAAATTCAATTTTGAATTAAAAATATAAACCAGAAATTTGTAGGTGAAAAAAAAAACCAATTAAATAGAATAGGTGTATTCATTATTGGAGATATCCCCCAAATCAAAGTGAATAAAATTTTCAATAATAGCAAAGTAGGTAATAATTCTGATCAAGAGATCGTCTATTAGTCCCCTTATATAGCTAGCTTTCAATTTGATCTAGTTTCTTAGTTGTTAGCCTCGCTAGCTAGTTGAGCATAATTTGTCAAATTTTTCAAGCATATTAGTGACTATTTTATGTTGCTTATTTTGAATTTTTATAATATAATCACGTATTTTGGATATGCTTATAATGTACCTTTTACTTTCGTATTCATTAAAGTTTGTATTATGTTTAGGTCAACAACTGAATTTGACCCCTAAATTGATAAATATATCTTTTAGACCCCCTTTCAATTAGCATGAATAAATAATTCTTTCGGCATTTAGTTGTTTTTTAACATAATGCCTACTTGGTTAGGGGTTTGGTTATAGGTTTATTGAGAAGTTACAAAGGGTACACTTTAGCAGGAAAAAAAAAAAATCAGTTGTTGACCTAGAAATTAATATACAAAGCTAACACGAATTTTAATATCAAAGTACAATCTTGAGCGCATCCAAAAAAACAGGATTATAATATTTCTAAACTCAAGCTTATAAGGTATAAAGTAGTTATTCTATACATAAAATTTGTTTAATATTATTTTCTCCTATTAACTTTTTATCTTTAAAACAAAAAGTAAGCTATTTACTTTTTTTTTTTTTTAATCTAAAACTAAAACTCACTATCGACGCTTCAAAGTATAGTGTGTTTATATATCTGATAAGTGTGACATTGATGCTGTAACAGTTGTTGCCCAAAAATAGAACGTTAAAGAACAATCGGTTTTTTCCTCTACTCCTCTAGGGTTTTTTGAGCACTGCTCTTTGTCTGTGGGAGGGTCGGAGTCCAGTGCCGTCTATGGATAGGTAACTGGACTCCCAGCCCTGGCTAGGGAGGTATTGAGGTGCATGAATGTCAGGTTTATGTTGGTTGTGAAGGGCAAGTTTGAGAAGGGCGTTTTGGTGGTTTTCTATGCGATTCCGGGGGTCATTTCGGAAGTCCGTTCGTGGCTTTGCATTTTTCTTGCCTATCCCTCTCGGATTTGTGGTTGCCTTGTCATCAGAAGTGTTGTTCACATTGATCAAGACTTTTTTCATGTTTCCACTTGTTATTTCGTTTTAACAAAGGCGATATTGATTCCACCATTTTTTTCTTTGTTATTGTGTTTTTGGTTTTTTCAGTGGTACAATAATTAGGGTGGCTTCTGTTATAGATTTTCACAAGTGCACAAATCAAATAAATAATAAAGTGATAAATAAAATATCATTCTCATGAAAATAATGTTATTAAATATCAAAATAAATTAATTTTAATTTTATTTAAGCAATCGAGAAATGTTACAATTGAAAAACTAAATAAATAAAATAAAATTATAAAAATAAATGAACATGAATTAATAATACGCAAACAAATACAAAGATACTAGAAGTTATAATTTCACTGTAATTAATTAGATTTAATATGATTTTGTATTCATATTTGTTGATGGTCAACTATCATTTTTACTTTATATATTCTTTCTCAAGTTATAAATAAATTGTACATTTTTATAATTAAATTTATATAAAGGATTAGTAAATTAAATTTACAATGAATAGTACCATAAACGTGAATAGTAATGTACATTTAACAGTATTGTACATATGAATAATAGTCCCGTACATGTGAATAGTAAATATGAATTCGAACTCAATTATAAAAAGTGTTTGTTAATATATTTGTGATAGTTAATAATATGACTACACAAAAATAGAAAGATATATCTCTATTTTATTCTAGAGTCATATCACAAAAATCTCTTCTTGGTTTCATTTTGTTTCTCAATTCATTCAAAAGTTGGTTAGAAATTTGAAAACTTAATTTAAATAACAATATGCTTAATTTAATTAAACTATCATAATCACGTTCTATCATAGTTTCTGACAAAAATTTATTTAATTTATAAAGAAAAATAAAATAACACAATAAAATAAATTAAATATGATAAAAATAAAAGAAAAAAGTCTATAATGGTTATTGATATTTGTGCTAACAAAACCTCTAGAAACTTCTCCTTATGACTTAAATTAAAAAGAAAAATTTATAAGTAACCTATGTTCTAAATGAAGCTCTACACAAGAAGGCTAAGCCCCGAATCGAGTTTTTTTTTTTTTTTTTTTCTCCTTGCTTTTCTTGCTTTTCTTCTTTGCCTTTTATAGGCTTAAAAAAAAAGGACAGTATTCCCTCACAAATTAGACGGTGATTTCATGTGCACATAAGCCTGCCCCACAATTGTTCAGCGTTGCAATTTCGTGCATGACTCAGGATGTAGGAAACAAGAAAAGAAAAGAAGAAGAAAAAAAACTATTCATGGGTCCCATCTGTATCTTTATTGATCTGAAATTAGAATCTGCCATAACTTTTTCATACAAGCTCTTATTTAAATAATTCTTTTTTTAAAACATTTATATTGATAAGAGAATCAAAACAAGATTAGTTAAGGGGATGGACTACTGATGTAAATAGTGACGTTCAGTGAAATCCACTTTTAACACATGAATTTTTTATTACCTGTTGACATTGCGACAAACAAAGTTCTAAAATTAGACATTTCCAAAAAAAAAAAAATACTATAAGTAAACTTATTGGAAATATTTATTTTTAAGCTTATTTAAAATACTGTTATTAAAATAAAGCAAAATTAAATAAAAATCTCAAAAAATTTATAAAAAATCTAAATTAAAGTAAACAAAACAAAAATAAATTAAAAATAAATATAACTTTTAAAGATAAGCCAATTATTGTGTATGAAAAAGTGATTACATAATTCTATTTTATAGAGTTATCAGTTTCTCTACTCTTCATTGTTGTTTTGGCATCTAGTCTATTAGGTTTTTTACTATGTGGTTTTGTGAGTGACATTTGTGTAATAGGTGTCCTCATCTCAGTTGATTAGGTTTTTCCACCTACTGAAAGAGTCTTTTCTATGCTCAATATTTGATGTGTTGTTTTTGGGATTTTAGTATCGGAACTCATTACACATTAATATCCCTTATGTGCTTTACTCGAATTTACTAGTGGATCTGGTTGATATTCAAAGTCGAATCTCCCTTTACTTTGAGGTCATTTTGGTCAGTACAAAGTGTTTGTATGACCGTGAGTTTGGAATGCAGTTTTCCCTTGAAAAAAATTTTCACCATTCTCATGTTTTAAATAAAAATGGTGGCCATAAGAGGTGTGACATGTATACACACGCATATTTCAAGTAAGTACATATATATATTTTACACATATGAATATATGTATCTCTATATATATATATATCTTTTCCTGTATACCTGTATGATTTCAGGAATTAGTAGGTTGAGAATTTAATCTACAAATTAATTCTGTCATCTCATTATTATTACACATAATATGCAAGTCGGAAAAAACGTGTGTGTATGTGTGTGGTAGTACCGTAGTAGTACTCTTATTTATTATGCATATTTATAAGAAAAAAAAATTCATTTCATAGTTTTTCTCTTGTGTCTGCTGCATATGCATCAACTAGACCAATTTTTGTATATAACAAAAAAAAAAAAGTAGACCAATTTTTATGAGTAATTCTGTTAAATATTAGGCATACATGTGTAATTCATAATAAAAAATATAATAGCACAAGCCAGAAAGATGATAGCTCTATGTCATATACACACACACACTTACATTCTCTTTAGCTTAAAAAAAAGAAAGTACATGTATTTACATGTATACACGTACGACAATCAATAATGTAAATTTATATTTCACAACTTCACAAGTAATCATGTAATAGTTACTCCAAAGCAACCTCAATGTCTTTTTTTAACTTTTCCCTCCTCTTTCATCATAATTAAAGTCATACAGTTTGCAAATGTATACTAAGAATTAGGTCAAAGGTCGATCCACATATAAATAAATATCTTGGTTTTTTTTTTCCTTTATTATTTTGTAGAAACTAAAAATGAAAGGATGGTTACAAGTATAGACTATCAATAATACTATATCTGGCTCTATTTAAATATGTAGAGTTCGAACCCCCATTCTAAAATTAAAAAGAAAGAGAAAAAAGAAAGGAAAAATAGGACCATAAATCAGTGAGCTTATATTAATTGATATCAAACCTATAAGGGATGATTATGTGTCCCTTTGTGTAACCGAGATTAAGAAATGAATAAAATGATATAAAGTCATATTAATCGATTTTAATATTGTTAATAAAAATCAACTTATGTGAAACAACTATTCTACTTAGAATTTGATCTTGACGTTAATATTAACTAATGTTATATTAGTTAATAAATGATTTTAATCGTGGAGTTGAATCTATGGGATCCGGACCACTTAAGTTGCAATGCAAGCACTCAAGTAAATGGAATTCACTCACACACCACACAGATATATTTATATATGAAAATTGAGGTAGCCTTAATTGGTGTTGAATGGAAGTGTAAGCTGTTTTTAATATATTTAGTAATCCAAATACGCGCATACATTTTTTTAAAGAAATAATAAAAATAAAAATATAGCACCTAATATCAAAGATGTCAATGAACTTTTCAACTAAAAAAAGATTGACATAAATATATGGGTTTACACAGACATAAAATTCAGATCGTATTTAGTATGTATATATGTGTTTATATATAGCCATATAATTCTGAGGTACATGATCGATCAATAAAGCATGATAATTGACTTCACTGAAACAAGGGAAGAGGTAGATTACTTACGTTGGCTTAATCTTTTCTTTTTTTCTTTATTAATAATTTGTTGCATGCATGAATTGATAACAATCAAATAACTAAAATTTGTCATCAAGATTACAGTCGATTAATTTTACATTAGATATAATATTACACATTAGAAAGTTTTTTTTTTTTTTTTCTAAACAAATGTTAAAATTTGACTTTAGTACAGGACATCCTATTAGAGATGTTCTTATGCAACGGTATCGTCTTATTTGTCCTTTGAATTTGAATTTGTGTTATTGCTATCGCTAACCCTTTAAACTTATTGATAAACGAATGTGATATATTGGAAGGTATGCAAAAACTGAGACAATTTAAAGTAGCTTTAGGATCATAAGTGCCACAATTTAAAGCTTGGGGGACAAAATGAGACAACTTTTGTAGGTCACAGAACATAATTGAGAAAATAATTTCCAAAGATTTTTACATGCAAATTTGATCAAGGATCTCATTGGATCCTGTGTGGGCATGTAAATTTAACTTATTGTAGCCCTAGGGTTTGGTTTCTGGGAGCATTTCTCTCTCTCTCTCAACAGCATGCAAAGTACCATCTAAAAAGGAGAATATAGGAGATATAATTATCTTTGAAAATAATTACCACTTCTTCTAATTGTTAACCCAACTAATTAATTCTTTCTATTACCCAACAAGCAAGTACTAGTACTAAACCATTAAGCAACCAAAATCAAAGAACCGTACATCATTCCTACGTTGTTTTCATTGTTTTGTTCCAAGCAATTACTAGATTTTCGACATATATATTTACACACACACACACACACACACACACTCACACAAACACAAACTACACAAGTAAAAGAAAGAAGTAGATAGCAAGCAAGCTCAAATGCTTTTCATTTTCCTTGTGCGCATGTTCAACACAGCATGTATGCCTGAGCATGGGAAGAGTTTTCACACCTAATATTAGAGAGGGAAAAAAAGGAGCTTTTTCTTTTTGGAATCTGCAAATCTTCTGAAATGAAAAGGAAGGAACACAAGTGATCTTATAGAAAGAGAGAGAGAGAGAGAGAGAGAGAGAGAGAGGAGTGAAATGTGGATGAATACTAGTAGTCTGACTAGTGTAGCTGATCTGAGCATGATCAGCATTATGTCACAAGATCCAAGAAAAATTAAAGGACAGCCTACCCCAGTTCTTGTTGTTGCAAGATGGACCCCCTTAAAAGTGTGGCATCAACAGATAAAAAAGACTTTAAATTTGCTGACTATAGCTGGTGTGGTCCTAATATGTGTATAAGAAAATTTGAAAGAATTCATGATGCTGAGGAGAAAATAATGTCATAATTGAATGGATAGTGTTTTAACATGGCCTGCATATGATAAAAAATTTAATTTTTAATTTTTTTACTTTAATTAGGAGATATTTATATGTATATATGTGTGTATATAAATATATATATTTTTTGCAAATATACAAAGGGAATAATGGAATGTGTTGTGTAGGCGTGCCGCTGATAGGAACTCCTACTGAGATCTATGGAATTTGTGGTCCAATAATCCTATACATACTCACTGTGGATGAGGACCACCTTGATTTAATCCCAATTTTCAGTCATTTTCAAATTTTGGTCTAGTTATAGCATCTGTGAAATTCATTGGGCCTGGTTTGGAACTTGAAGTGCTTTTGTAATATATATTGGTTCATAAGGAAATTAGAGATCCAAATTGAAGATGAAAATACTTACGTATATGTATAATATTCTGGTGATTGCGTGCTTAGGATCTAATCTCTATATTAGCCCAAGCTAATAATGCAACGATTACATAATATTTCCATGCAATATTGGAGTTAATATGTCAACTTATATTAATCTCTCAATTTATTCAAAACACAATATAACTACTAATACATATGATCTTATTCTTATCTTTCACTTTGCTTGTTTCCTGCTTTCCTAATTTCTTCTTCTTAATGGATATCAATCTACTTACGAGATGACACTTTATTTAGGTATAAGCGCTCGTGCCTATAAGTTTTCCTGTCCAGTGATAAAGTATACGAGACCAAAAAAAAAGGTTAAGTTTCATCCCTGGACAACTACTATGTGACAACCATAATGTTTTCCAGCCAATCATACTCTACCTAAGTGTATGTGTACATGAGTTCTCACATATATAATTGTACACATATATGCATCATACTTCGATGTATAATTGGCTTAACAAAATGAGATCCCTGAGAAATTAGTCCTCAAATTTCGGCTTGAAAACTTTTTAGATGATTTGGTTGGCTAGGATCATAAAAGCACTTTTGTTAGATCTTTTATGCTACTCATTTAACCTAATTAAGGCTTTTATTTTGGCGGCTATTAGGGACATTAATTCTATTCAAACTAGCAGTATGGTTAATTCCAAACGGATCTTTTGATCTTGTGTTAATCAGAGGCCTGTGGGCAAGCCGCTGGTGGCTACCGATGTCATACCATTTCATTGGCTCCTTTTACTCCTCCAAGTTGGATTAACGTTAATTATAACGAGTAGCACCGGGACCAGTTCGGCTGCGGTGCCATTTTTAGAACTTGTCGTGGTTTTGTTAATGGTTGTTTCTTTACGCTCTTGAAAACTTTTTTTCTTTTCTTTTCTTTCTTTCTTTTCTTTTTTTTTTTTTTTTTTTTTTTGAAGATAAGTTGACGGGCTTTATTTTGACTATCGAGAAAGCTTGAGAATCCTTAGATGGAATGTTATCTCATGTATGTGATCACTCTCTATTATCAGTCTAAGTCTTGGTTTTACCTTGGAAGATTCGTATGTCGCTGGCTTCAAACATTTAAGTACGTAGATTCTTTTAGTATTCGAGTTTCTCATAATTTTTACCAGATTAACGTGTAACAGAACTTTTTCTGCGGTTTCTAATAAGTACTTTTGTTGGTGGTTTTCTACTTCAAATTTAATTATTTCTCTTATCCATGGAATTGTTGGCACTTACTTTTTACGTGAAATGGTTGATCTCATTTTGATCTTTTTTTTCTTTTTTTTTTTGGCGAGCATTTGGCAGTCCTTGTTCTTTTTAGATTTTTTCCTTTGATGTTATATTAACAAAGGTTTTTAATAAGGTTTATTATGAGTATAATTTTCAAAGGTGAAGTTTCAATGCTTTCTTATATTATGTCATTTCCCAGCCCATCAATGTCAGCTTATTTAGCTTGTCATGTTGACCATTTGTCTTACATATTTTGGGATATATATATATATATATTTTTTCATTTGAACTCATTCTGTATTTTTTTTTTTTCCCTTTTCTTATTAGTAAGTTGATGGCTTGGGGATGATATGGACAAGTAACTGTCTAACTTAGTTGGATACTATGCTCACTCTGATATGAGATTAGTTATCCTCTCTCAGCACTTACTAATATTAAAAGGACAAAAAATGAAAAAAAAAAAAAAAAGGTAGAGATTGTTATCACTTGTTATCACTTGTTATGTAGAGTAAACAGTGTTCCACGAAAATATATATTTGATAAACTTCGTCTTAATTTATTCTTTAATTCTTTTTTCCCCCTCAACCCTTTAATTTTCCTTTTTCCTGTTTTTGTTTTTGTTTTATCACTCAGTGGTCTTTTCATTTTTTTTTTTTTTACTAACTTTTCAAAAAATATTATGATGATTGCTTAAAGATTTTTTTTTTCTTTTATCTATGCAAGGTCTTTTTTGTTTAAAAAATAATATGTATACCTTTTTCTGGCTATAAGTTTGTGTATTTCGTCCTATAATTCTTTTTCATTTAGAATTTCTGAGGGTCTGACAAGAATTTAGAGCGACAAATAATTAGTCAATGACAACACAAAAGGAGAGGATATCAAATATGAAAAACGACAATGAAACTGCAAACTAGATAAAATAAAGCTAGAAGTGAAAACAATAATTAAAGTGGAAACGACAAGTTATTGCCATTTTATGGTTCTCCCTTTTGTTGTCGTTTTTAATGTTTGACTTGTTTCGATATCCCTTTCCGAAGTCTTGTGTGTTGAAGTATGGTTGATTTTTTGTTTTTTTAAATGTCGTTTACCAGCTTGTCGTCATTTTGTTGGTTTTTCTTAAGATAAATCTTACACAATCTTTCGAAATTTGGTCACTTTTTCCCTCTGTATTTTAAATTTGAAACCTGTCGTATTCACTTTTTTGAATTTCAAAACATCAGTAAATTTTACCTAATAGTCAGTTTTACCGTCTCTAATACATTTATATACATATGAATGCTATATTTATTATAAAATAATATAAAAATAATATTATCTTATTTTATACTCTAATATATTATGATATTTTTAATACTATTTCTATTTTTTTATTATCTTTATTGCACTGTGAAAGTTATAAAAGTGAATTTTTAATATTTAAACAAATAAAAATAAAAATATTATAATAATTATATGAGACAATAAATAATAAGAATTAGAAGTAAAATTTGGTATTATCTATATCTTGTAGTAATTTATTACAAAGTTTAATATATGGTAAATTTAACATAAAAGATAATATTGTATTACAGAGTGTTTTTTTCCATTCAAATGCCAAAATTTACCATTAGCACATTAATTTGACATTGTATAGGAGATATTCTTACAAAGACAAAATAACAAACATGACAATAAGGTTATGTTTAGGACACTAGTTTAAAATAGAACTTTTTGATTAGAGCCAACTTTTCAAAACATAGTAAAATTTTTTATTGACTTTTTAAAAAATAAAAATAAAAATAAGTCTGAATAGTTTGAATTTAAGAGCCAAATGTAAGTCTGAATAGTTTGAATTTAAGAGCCAATTGCCCTCTAAATTTGAAAGGACATATTTTATAATTCTCCCCTGAATTTAGTTCATTTTTTCACTTTACCCATCGAACTTTGTCCTATTATTAATTTGTCCCCCCCTTTCTTCGTCGAAAACACTAGTGCTAGTAAATTTAAAAGATTAATATTAATTTAAGTTTAATTACTTTAGTTATAAGAAAACAGTGATAGAACTACTTTAAAAAGTGGGTAGAAGGAACTTGTTATGCTTTTTCTATTATTTTTGTCATTTTTAAGTTTTGTGTCGTTCCTGATTTTTATTGTCACTTCATTGTGCTAGTTCGATGCCGTTACATAATTTTGAGGTCGCTCAGATGTTTAAGTTTTATGCATATAATTATCCTTTTTTTTAGGTAATATAATTATTCTTTCACGTTCTTCTTCCCGCTAGCTTTTATTTTTCATAAAACTTGACAATTCATTTTTTTAATATAAATATGACAAGGAACAATTAGCACAAACTAATACATTCTAATTAGATTGACACTTAAAACATGGTCCTTTATCTGGAATTTGCATTAAAATGAACATTTATTTTGACCATTTCAAAATGTTTCGCTCCCATTTAAAATGTGAGATGCCAATTACACGTATTAATTGTCCCTTCTTTTTATGGATCGAAAACGTTCTTCCTAAACACTTAGGGTTCTCCCTTTCTTTATCATGTATTCATCTCGTGTTGAAGTTTTCATTTTTATCTATCCATTTCATCTTTATTTCATTTTCATTCTCACTCTTGTTTTAAAGACCTGAATGGTTCACAAATCTAATCCAGAATGAAATAAAATTTTGAGTCGAAACTAGTTGATTTAATTATAATTTTTGTTGATCTTTTAGAAAAAGACAAAATTGGAACCTAAATTTTAGATCCGAGTCAATAAACCATACGGGCCTAAAATTTTGATCTTTTAGGAAATTTATTTGGTTGCCAGTTTGGTTTTGTTTCATCATCTCGATGTCGTTTAGTTTATGCCATCTCAGATTATTGTCGTTCTCTCTTGTATCTCTCATGTGGTTTTCCAATTTTATTGTCGTTCTAAAAATTTGATGGTCTTTTTTTTTTTTTTTTTTTTTTGTTCACTGCTATACATAAATTTTTGTCGCTTTCCATATTTGTCGTCATTTTAAGTCCAAACGTGGTTTGACTGTGTTCTTTTCCTGTAGTGCTGTTTTTAGAGTCGTTCTCTGTCTTTGTTGTCGCTCACATTTTAATTACCGACTTCAGGTATGTATCAATTTATTCTCGTGCTAATTTTAAAAGGGGCTTGTATCCCATTCAACAAAAACTGTAAAAATTAAAAATGTAGAGCGTTTTGTATCCATATATTCTCATGCTAGTTCTTAAATTTTGTTGTCGTTTAACCTACCCGTTTGTTGTGTCATTCCAGCTCCTTCGTAGCAATCCAGGTGAATTTCATAATTTTGATGTCGTTTTGATGTTTTTGGCGCTACTATTTTATGTTGTTTTAATTTACACTATCGTTCAAGTTTTTTGAGTTGAAACTCGATAGCTTCTTGTAATTAATAACTTTATTCTCGTTTTCTAATATATGTATATTTTTAAATACTTTCTCGTCATTTCCCTCGTTTATTGGTCTTTTTTTTTTTTTTTTCCAAACTACATAATTTTAAATTTACGTATTTTATTTTATTTCTTGCATTTTTTTCGTCTTTAATTTCATGTTCTTTTTTTTTTTTTAATAAGTGAGTTGTCGTCTTTTTGTGTTATTCTTTATTTATAATTTTATTGTTGATTTTGTTATTCTTTATTTCTTGCTCTCTGTTTGTTTTTGCATTCTCCCTTTTAACGTTTCTAGAGATCACCAGTAGTTTGAAAGTCTTACGGCCTTCTCTTTTATTTGTCTTTTTAAATGTTGTCCTCATAACTCATGCTCAATTTTAATTGTTTTATTGTATTTCAGAATTTTGGAATGTTGTCGTTTTCGTTTTTTTCCGTTTTCCTTGGAATTTCTGTTTTTCTTTTAAATTTTAATAGTTGTTTTTACGTTGTTATCCATTTCATGGTTGTGATAAGTTAAGATGTCGTTTTCTCCTATATTGCCATTCACAATTCACAAACTTCTTGTTGCTTCCATATTTTGTTGTTGTGACCATAATGTCGTGGGAGTGTTGTCGTCAGCACGCTTTGTGTTGTTTTCTGGCGATTGAATTTCTGTTTTTGGTCTGTTCTTGTAATCCAGTGAAACTCTATTTCTTTCCTTTTTTTTTTTTTAATGCCGCTTCGAAGTACAATTTTGATTGTCGTTTTATTAGTTTTCAAGTTAATAATGTGTCGTTTCATAACTTTGATGTTCATTTTTTTTTTTTTTTTTGTGTTCAAAGAAGGTATCTTTTTACTATATGAAATTTTTTTGGTCGAGTATTACACTTTTTAGTTGTTAGATCACATAGAACTAACAAACATGTGCATATGAACTTAATAAAATTCAATGAATTAAGGATATTCAAAATTTTATCATGTCAGAATTATTTTTTTTTTTAAATTAAAGCAGAACTCTCCTTAATTTTATGTGCTGGTTTTTTTTATTTATTTAACCATCTTTTTAAGTTTTTATTTATTTTTTGCTTGTAAATACGTAGTAAATTATACTCTTGTTGATTATTCATTTCGATATTGTGTTGCTGTTTTTATCATTTACTGGCGTTCTTCTTGTTTATAATTTTCCTGTCGTTTTATTCTCTCATTCGTCGTTTGTCTTTTCTTGTAGGAACGGATCAAAAGGGGAAAAGAAAGTAGTTTTCAATTCAAAAAGGGCAAAAAAAAAAAGTTTAAAAACAGTGATAAAACAACAATTAAATGAATTTCAGCCCCCGGCGAGGATCGAACTCGCGACCTTTCGCTTACGAAGCGAACGCACTACCACTATGCTACGGAGGCTCGTTTAGTTCAGTCGTTGAATAGTTCTTGATAAACAAATACATCTTGTGCGACAATTAGGGCATTTTTTTGTTTTTTGTTTTTAATTGCCCATGGAACTTCAAGACTATTAAATTTCTCTTAGGATAAATTATAAATTCCTCTAGAACTTAGCTCCTTATTGATTGTCTTAACTCTTTATTGGTTATTATAATGTATTTACACGTGTTATTATTATATTCATAAACTCATAATAAGTATCGATTCTAATATAAACAATTTTTTTTTTGACTCTTTCCATTCAAATTTAAGATAAAAAATGAATATGTATCAAGTTTTGAATTGGGTAATTGATTTACTAAGCTTATCATTGATTGTTGTAATGTATCTTAAATTCTATAGCTTGTTATTCTAATATTTATGACGAATATTTCTATTTAAATTTTAGACGAAAAAGGTGACACATATCAAACTTTGAATTTGGTTATTGACTTTTAATCCAACAAGGAAAATGTTGGTCTTCACGAATTCCTTTTAACAATATTTTCCCGAATCACGGGCATTTACAAGTCTAAGATGATGTAAGCTTCTCATATTTTTTATATGTGCATCTCGAATTGAAATTCTTATAGTGAAGAGGAGCTCTATATACACACATTGCACAAACAATATACAAGCAAACTTGGTTTTAAAAATCCCAAGTTTCACCAGAAATCTAAGCCCTCAGAGATTTGTTACGAAACAATTGGCTAAGCAAAGCATTGTTTGATCTAAATTTCAATCTAATTCTTAATTCTCACGTTATGATAGAAAGCTCATTGGAAGAGGGTGCAAAGGAAAGCTCAGAAGAGATGGCTCTCATATATAAATATTGATCATTGAGAATACCTTCTTTAAAAATTTTGGAAGTTAATTTCTTTACAAATCCAGGACAGCAAACTGTAGTTCTTCCACAAAAATTATTACACTTTTTTTTTTTTGGTAAAAAAAAAATAACAATTAAATGATAACAAGGAAGCCAAATATAATCGTCAAAGTGGCGAAAAGAATGCATAGTGAAAAAACACTACTTTGCAAACAGCTGCCTGCGCCTGCCTGGCTTGGCTCGCAAATTCGCTGCCTCTCCCCCAACAACCTCGTCTACCAAGTCCTTAAATATTGAGCGCTCGACAACTAACACTACCCCGGAAATTTCACCAGAGAAATCTGTCCAACTCCCAGACCGGCGCATCACATCCTCCCATAAGATGCCCTTCAAGGAATCATCCTCATCCTCTAAGCTGCACTCCAGTTTTGTCGTCTGAAACTGCTCGATCTCGTAGCACAGTTCCTTGAGAAGCTTTTGTGCATTGAGGGTCTTCTTCACTAGCTTCTCAGGCTTCAGCCAAGGTTCAGGTGAGACGCTAAGCAAAGCCAACTTCTCTATGAGGATTTCGTTGACGGCATCAAATATGAGCTTCCTATGAAACTTCTCCTTGTCTGATTTGGCATTGGCAGCCTTTTCGGTAATGCTTTCATCCTTCAGTTGTAAGCTGCTCGCCTTAGTTTGCTCCAAGACAAAGAACAACTCGGGGTTGATGGGGTGGCCTGAGGGATGGAACTGAAATGAGGTCAGGCTAGAACCAAGGTCTCTCAGTAGGAGGCCGGATGCTAACAATATCTCCGAAATGTATCTGTGATCGGGATTTGTATTCTCACATAGAGATGCTATATAGTCTGTTCTGGCTTCATCATGACTGGAGTTCAATCTTCTAAGCTTCTGAACCAAGTTTTCAATATTTTCTAGTTTCTTGCGGTTTATCTCAGAGGTAAGGCCAGACCCTTTGTTGTGAGGCACGTTTTCGGCAGGTCGCCATAGATCTTCACCAGGGCTGTCACTGGAGACATCACCTGTAAATGAATAAAAAGTAAGATTTCGTGGATTTCAATATTCCCACCGTGTTTCTCTGGCTATCCCTCATTAACATGAAAAAGAAAAACAAAATGTTGAAATGTCGAGATCCAATCACACATGCTATGAAGAAGAAAATTGACACATTCTGGTAAAGTGTGGTTTGGTCAAATTTTAAATAACTTCAGCAGAAGCAGCACTATAAGCTTCAAAAATTCTAGATTTTATCATCCCAATTGCAAAAATATAACAAGCATCTTTTTCTAAATTCAGTACACCAGGTGGTGGAATCTATAATGAGAAATCTACCTCTATGGGGGATTCTCCAATTTGTTTGCTTTGCTGTGATAGATTGTTAATAACTTTATAACATAATGAACATAGTTCGGGATTTTTAAAGCTATTTCATTCTAGTCCTCTGGTTGGCTGACTACATTTAAACCAAAAACTCTTTTGATGAATAGCTGTTTAGAAATGTACCTTTGAGGGCGTTTGGTTTCTGCTTAACAGGAGAAGGTGCATCATCTTTGTATGCAGAGGTGTCAAGAACAGAGACAGGACTAGGATGTTCCAGTGCGACTGAAGCAAGTTCAGTGAATGGCTCCTCTTCGTCCAGCCTTGGATTTGATTTCTGGAATAAGGAAAAATGAAATTGTCAAGAAAATGTTGAAACTAATTGAGCCAAAAGGGAAGACAAACAACATCTACCTTTGAGTCTGTGGCCAAGTACTTGGCACCTTTCATGGATGGACCAAGGCCAGAATTCATCTCGATTGATTGCATCTCACTCATGACTTCCACGTCCGATTTCGAGTCAAACGCCACATTGCCCTCTGATTGAACAGATGTGTTGTCATCACCTTGGCAACTCAAAGTTTTCGAGTCATTGCTAATCTCACTCAATTGGTCATCTGACTGCTGCGAGTAAGAATACTTCAGTCTGGCTCTTCCACCTGGTGAACTTACATCTGCTGGCTGCCGATTAATTTGCTTTCGTGGTTTGCTTGAATTGGATGGAGGAGTAGGTGGACGGGATCGCTTCTCCATCTCAAGCTTCTTCTGTTGCAGCCTCGGGCTCACCGATCCCGAGCTCTTTGCTGAACTTGTCGCAGCGTTTTCTGCCAAATGCTGTTGAGACCTAGATGAAGAATGTGTTTGCTTCGTATTCCTCAAACTTCCTCTCTTGTCAACAGAACTGACACTAGCATCCCGACGACTGTACTTGGGGGAATGATCTTTAGCCGCTCGGCTGCTATTGGAACCCTTTTTATCAGAAAGACTATCAGAAGAAATGACCGAGGAAGTAGAAATACTAGACTTTTCAACAAGTTTAGCAGGTTTCATGATCACTATCGGAGATTCGAAGGTCCTCGAGGAACTGGACCCCCTAATAGTGGAAGAATCAACATTGCTGCTCTGCTGGTTTCTTTGGCTACAAGACTTTAGATTCAGATTGGGTCCCACGTATCTCTCTTCATGTTGTGCTTGGGCTCCATAATTAGAAGCTTGTTCTTGTTTACTAGTCTCTAACAGTCCCTTTGCTTGCATTGCTTCCAATATCTGCTTAAGAGCCCGAAGATCCTTTTCAGATTGTTTGAATTCGAGATCTTTTAGTCTCTTCTCAATCTCACTATAAACAGAAGGGAAGGAGCTTGGACTCCTTGGTGGGACTTTTATCGTTGTCGAACTTGTTTTCTGACAACCTCTATTTCCATCCTGCATTTTCCATGGAGCTGGTTCGATTGGAAACCTTGAACTTGAAATTGGTTTCATAACCAAATCAGGATTTCTCCACCGTGGCGATGTTGGCTCTTTCAACGAGTTTCTTTGGGAGTTTGAAATTCGAATAGGCCTGGTAATATTATTTGCTTTCAACGATTTTGTAGACGAATCACCATCATGATCTGGGAAGGTTTTGATCAATGCTAATCGATCATCACTAGCCAGAGGAGAATCGGGTAGCGCATCCAAGCCCATCAACTTTGCTACAACACTTGGAGGTCGTTTTTGACTCCTTGATGACTGCGATACACTCAGGTCTTTCTCATTCGTGGCGTCACTACTCTTGGCAAAGTTAGAGCCTCGGATCGAAGTTTCTCGACTATCTAATGAAAGTCTTGGCAATTCTTTTAGCTTTACAGGTGATTTTAAAGCATCCCGCGATTCAAACGATAGACGATTAATTTCTCTTCCATCATAAGAAAACCGAGGAGTATCCTTTGAGATTTGGTGCCAAGACCCATCTTTTGATTCGTATGACGATCTTGGATTTTCTCTAGCATCATTATACCAAGGAGCTTCTCTCAGTTTAGCAAGAACTCTATGAGACTCCTTAAGATCAACCAATGTTTGTTGCTTTCCACTAATCCCGACCCTGTTAGATCCATCCGCATGTTTGGAGAGCGATAAAGGCCTTGGCGAATCTCTATACTTCATTCCATGACCCACTGCTTCTTCCTTACCCGTGGTTTTGACCGATAATCCCCTGGCTTCCCTATAAATGGAGTCCTTAACGACGTCTCGGAGATCAAGAGAGTGCCTCCCCAATCGTGGGGAGGTACTTGATTGGTTCATTGCCGGTTCCCTCGAGGAAATTTTGGGAAAACTGATCCGATCAAAGGAAGAAGCCTCTTGTTGAGCTGTTTTGTCGTAGTCCACTGATGACGCTGAAGATGAACAGGCAGATGAGAAAGACGCTCTTGATGATTCTGTGGAAAGTCTCTGCTTCTCACTCGCACTCTTGCTAAAACTTATCTCCTACGGTAATTACAAGTAAACCAGGTATAAGATCAGATTCAGTATGCAAAAAAAAATATCAGAAATCACAGCATGGCCAGAAGTTGAAAAGAGAACTTTCAGCAACAAGGCTATTTCAATTGCTTCAGACTGCAAACAATCGTTATGAAATTAAAAAAAAAATGGTACAAAAAAAATGGAGCAATGGAGAAGAAAGTGCTTACTGAAGTCTGTTGATGGTGCAAATTATAAGACTGTCTTTCCAAGCCATTGTTGCCGAAATTCGAATTACCTATTAAAACACAAATGTTAGAAGGCTAAACAGACTCCATAATTTCTCAACTTCGAAGTCAACAAACATGAAGAAAAATAAAAATTCTAATAACACAAATATTTAATCAAAGACGAACAATATTATAGCAAAAACAATCAGATCATCATAGGCAAGAAAGATTATTCATCACAGAAAAGTCAAATAGTGCCAATGAAGAACTTTGCAGGATCTGTTCACACAAATGAAACAGCTCCACAAAATTGAAGTCAAACAATAAGCGAAAAAAGGGTACATTTCTTCATCAATGGAAATCAACAAAAACGACACAATTTACCAGGAGGAAGCCGCTTGTGGGGAAGGCGTTTCCCGGTGAGGACGTGGTGGCGATCGAAGATTTGAAAAATCCCAGTCATGCATCCAATTTGCTTCTGCAAATCTGGATTCTCATCAGCCAAGGAATGCAATAGTTTTGCAGCCATCTTTTCAACTCCTCCTTCTGCTTCTTCACTTGATATTCAATTCTCAAGCCTCTCCCAACACATAATTTCTCTCCAACCCAGATAAGATTACTCACAACATTCTTCAAACAATGTGTGGGATCAGTTTTTTTTTTTTTCCTTTTTTTTTTTTGGGCAGCCCACAATATGTTTCAGACACCTAACAGAGGTTTTATACCCTCTGACAACCTCAAAAACCAATTGTATCAGTAAAATTGCAGATAAAATATTCTTGGGCAACTCAAATCCTAGATTGAAGCAGTAATTCACACACCTCAAAGACCTGACATTTTGCTTTCCTCTGACAACAATATCCAAGCTTCCAAGTACAAGGGGAAAAAAAAGATACAAAAATAAAAATAAAAAAAAATTCTAGTGTAAATTCAACAGCTCAATAATATAAGCACATTCTTCATTCCCTTATTAAACTCCAAATCACCTTTTTTTTCCGAGATAAAGCAAATTTAGCCAAAAAAAAAAAAAAAAAGAATTTACTCATCAGAATGCCCACATAAGCTCTGCTCATATACAGCTAAAGATACAAACTTTTTTTCTTCCTTAGAAAACCCACCAAGCTAGTAAAAGGGAAAAAAAGGGAAAAAGATTGTAACTTTTAGTGGAGGTCACGGATTTCTTCCTCAATCTCAACAACTCTCTCAACAAGAAGAGAAAACCCACAACAGAAAAAGGAACATTACCCAAAAGATAGCATAATAAACCCAGACTGTGTGTGAAAGAAACTTGTTTGGTTGCTCAGAAACAAATCAGGAAAATGCACGCCAACAACAACAGTTGTCTTACACATTATAAGAAGGGGACCCAGTAAACTATATTGAAAAATGAATAAAGCAATATAAGTTTTTTTTTTTTTTTTGCTTTTTTTTTTTTGTTTTTTGCTCTAAAAAAATGCAGAGTAAAGAATCTTTGCAGATCCAAGGAGTGATTTTTTCCACTCTAGGAACAAGTGGGAGAGACAGCTCAGGGAAGGTTTGCCATGGGCTATAATGTGAAAGAGGTGCGATAAACCAGTGAGGTTAGAGAGAGAGAGAGAGAGAGAGAGAGTCAAGAGCGTAAGACAAGAATTGGCAAAAACTAAAAATACAAATAAAAATAATTTTTTGTTTGGGGGGAGAGGAAGAGGGAAGTTGGGGTTGTGTGGGTCAGAAATCCTCAAGGGTCTATCCCGCACATCCATGTGGGATGAGTATGTAAGTGGGTCAAAGCCTGTCTGCATGTGCATGTGATCTTGTCAGAGATAGAGAGAGAAACAAAGAGAGAGTTGGAGAGGGGGAGAGAGAGAGAGAGAGGGAGAGAGAAGGAGGATTTATGTACAAGTGCAGAGAAGGCAGGGGAAAAGGAAATTCCCACAAAGGTCCAGCCAAGTACCCTTCCAAAAGACTTGTCAGCTCTTCATTTACCATTTTACCCTTCAACATCGATCCATAATCCGTCTATGCCAATTTTTTTAAAATTAATTAACAAAAATAAAATAATAAAAAAGGAAAGTTCCTAAAAAAAAAAGAAAAAAGGGGAGGAAGTTTATCCACAGGAATGGAGAGAAGCTGTAAAATCAACTTATTTTTTAACATTTGTTTGGTGGTTGTATATTTTAATTTAAATTCAATTTAAAATAAATAAAGGTAGAATTAAAATTAGTATTTAATATATAAAAATTTATTTAAATTTATATTAAAAATTAAATTAAAACAATAAAAATAAAAATAAAAAATTGTTAAATTAGAGCCTAATATATTAAATTTATATTAAATTCAAGTTAAATTTAACCTTAATCTAAATGTACGGTTTAGTTTGATTCAAGTTAAATTCAAATTAAATTTAACCTTAATCTGAATGTATGATTTAGCTGAATGTATAATTTAACTTGATTCAAGTTAAATTCAAACTAAAATATTTTACCAAGTAGAAGTTAAGTATAAGAATTAAAAGCGTCCATATAAAAAATTTACGCCTGTTAAATAAAACTACTCTACTACATCTGAAGCAAAATCTCCTAATTTACAGATTTGTGTTCTTTTCTATACAGAAATATTTTTATTTATAATTTTTAATTTTAAAAACTCTCATTTTATTTCTTTAACTCTCATTTTACATTCATGTTCTTTTCCTCCCCCCTTTCTAATTTATCAAACGCAAAAATTCAAAGGCTTGTTAAATTAGAATACATACTTCTGGAAATATTTATGACGTTGACCATTTTGTTTTAGATGTATTTTATTCATCATTTTAGTTTAAAAGGTTGCTAATTATTGTTCTTTTGTATCAAAAACCAAAACAAAAAAAGTTAGTTTGCTAATTATTGAGTAATTATTGAGAGCTAAAATTAGTGATCTAGTTGCACCCTTAAAAAAAAAACTAGTAATTATGCGCAAAATTTGTTTTAGTATGTGTTATTTGTCACTGTAGTTTACCACCTTTTTTTTTTTTTTCAACTCATCAAAAAATGACAAGTTTTTAATTTCTCCATAAGAAAATTTAAACATTGTGCCGCGTAAATATTATCATATTATCATATTCTAACAAGTTATTTGCACGACTGCCCCCTCAATTTTTCATGTTTAGCTAATATTTGACTAAAGTTTAAAATCTGTTATGTTTTAGACATAAAACATGCACGCTAAGGGTTAAGGACTCAGCACAGGCATGACATGAGTAAGACAAGCGACACGATTATAACACGATAATCTTACTATTTTTGTGTGTTTTTTTTTTAATAATTTTCATATGAGATTATTAGTGCTCTATTTTCTTACAAATATTATATCTTATTTGATTTTTACTTAATAAGGTTTTTCGTCCTTGTGGTTTGTTTTCAATAATATTATTTGCTTTGTTAAAAATCAATGTATTTTTTATTATATTTCATATATATTTATAAATTTTCTATTGGATACTATTAAAGCAAAAGTATATTAAAAACACAATAGGTATAAATAGATCATTATTGAGCTTGATGCTGTAATTGATACGATACAGTCTAACACAATTATTTAATTAGTTGACACGAAGCACTTATATAGACTGAAAATTGTTGCAAAATATATATTTTTAGTACAAGTCCGCAAGTACACGGATCACTACAAATAATTAAGTGATCAAAAGATCAAGTATCGTCCTCAAAGATTAAATTCAAGAAATTAACTAAGTACCGTAATTGTAATGATTCAATTTTATCTAAACAATTGAAATTGAAAAGAAAATAAAAATAAATTACTAATGCAAACCAGAAAATTAAACAATAAATGTTAATGGATAGATGGATTAAAGGGAATTCAATGATAAAAGAGTCTAGGGGCTTGATTTCAATTAACTCTCCCTATGTTTGTCTGATTTAGCAATTGTTAACTAATATCATCCTATTCATTAATCAAGGTTTTAATGTAATCTCACTGTCTCTCCTGGGTGCCTAGTGAGAAAATGTGTCAAAATAACAAAATCAATATCTATTAGTTCTAATGTGAAAACACTAATAAATCGAACTTTATAAGATCATCCAAGTTTTACTGGCCTCTCGAACTTAATAAAACTAAAGTTGTGTTTTTCCAATCTGATAAATGAAAATCCCTCTCTCGAGTGTCAATTTCCAAATGCTTAAAATTATCTAGAATATCAATGAAATAAACTAGAAGCATTAAGCAAAAAATTAAAAATTTAAAAAAATGAACTTTCGTTAACAACCAACTTATTAATTCAAACATCGTTCAAGTAAACTACATCAATCCCTTAGATTTGAAGTTTAGCTAGACATTGTAATTTAAATACCCATAACCAAAATCAAACAAAGCATCAAATCCATAGTTCAGCCACAAAACCTAGAATCAAATACAAGTTCAAGAGCAAAGAACGTGAAAGGAAAGAAGAAAAGAAAAATTAGTTGATGAAACACGCTCTAATTTCTTCAATTTTCTTTGAATCTCCACGAGCACCTCTCAAGTGAGGGTTTTGTCCCTTCTTTGTCTAAAATTTGGTCTTCAAGATGCTCCCTCTTAATCACAATAAGTTTTCCTTTTATATCCTTCAAAACGTCACATTTGTGTCTTAAATTTAACATTCAACGTGTGTGAGACGCGACAGTGGGTATTTTTTCTACTACAGTGCCGCTTAAATTTTGAATAATCAATACCAAGATTTTTAAATCAGTAATGATCGATTATCAAATGTGAGAAATTCAAACGGAATCTATGCAAAAAAGCCTGCTAACAAATAGCATTTTTAATTTATCTTTTTGCTTGGAATCTTCGCATAAATCATCGAACATATTTAGTAGTGAAAGAAAAAAAAAAAACCAATTCAATTAAAGGAGATTTTTTTTTTTGATAAACAAAAGGGTAGGTGTTGAACATTGAGGGAGAAAAAAGATTACTATATTTTAAGTTAATATATTAAGGAAAGTAATCCTCCTTTGACGACTTGTGAGTGGCCGGCAGTATTATCTCTAATAAGATAGAAAATACACGCTAAATTACTCCCTCTATATATATATATATATACAACGGACCACTCACTCGTGTGTGTGTGTGAGAGAGAGAGAGAGAGAGACTATTTATCTAAGTGGACACCACATTTTCGTTGTAAATCTGTATATTTCGTTACATGTTCCAACACCCAAAAAATTTGCATAGGGATATTTAAAAAAAAAAAAAAACCGGATTAATACGAAAACCAAAACTCATTAAGAATATTGAGCCAAATTAACCAAAAAAATGCAGTGCAATTACTAACCGCATGCACATTAAGAAACGGATTAATTCTAGAAGTAAAGTAATACTTTATATTATTATTATTATTATTGTTATTATTATTCATTTTTCTTGTTGTTTGCTTCTCATATATGCCTAAAGAAAATTTTGTTTCAATAGAAATAGAAAAGAATCTTGCTTTGGCTTTCCTTCTATATATTCAGCTAAAAATCAAGCATTAGTGCTAGATAGAGCGACAACATTGATGATGGGCAAATTTTTCTTTCTTTCTTTTTTTTTTTTTTTTGAAGATGATGAAATGTATAAAAGAATAACTAATTAATTTTGTTTTTTGTATCTCCAGTGATGGTTGTTTTTCAACATTTCTGTTCTTATGATACTCATGATTCTTAATTTAATGATAAGAAATTAATATGTGCAAATTGACCTATTAGTCAATTCAATATTGGCCGGCCAAAAGCGAACCTTTTCTTTCTATATATTACTTATATCTTGAGTAAACTATATTGACCTCTTATATTTTTTTTAAATTATAGAAACACTCCTTTAACTAAAATTAATCACATTAAAACTCTTTTTTTTAATTATGTTAAATTTAAATGTAAAATGACTAAAATGTCAATGAATATCAACTATTTGATCGTGTTAGAAAGATCATAACTATTTATTTTTGTAATTCATTATTTTTAATTTTTTTACTAATGTTTTTTTTATCTAATCTAATCTAATTAAAAAAAAACTAAGCCCTTTCAAAAAAAAAGAAAAACCCTTAACATATTCTAAAGTCTCTCCTGACGCCCCACCCAAAAAAAAAAAAAAAAAAAAAATTTGTGCTGGAGATCCCAAAGAAGTCGTTGTTGCTCCATGAAGGAGTCGTTGCATGTGCCGAAACCGTCGCAAAGCAGGGCTGAAGTCGCCATCACTGTCCGTCGCCACCATTGATCTTCTCGTCGCTTGCACCGTCATGAAGCCGAGTCCGCGGTAGCTGGAGCCCTTGCCATCATGAAGGTTGTCGCTGCCCATGAAGCTCGCCGTCATTGTTGAGCCCACTGTTGCCCGTGCTACCATTCCTCCTCGTGCTGGATTCGCCTACGTTGGAGTTTGCTGGAGCTCGATTAAAGTTGGACCACTACCGTGGCCCCCTCCTCGAGAAAAATGGTAATTTTTTCGTTAAATTTTTTTTTCTTAAAATTGTACTACATAAAAAAATTTACTTGGTTGTTTTGTTAGAATTTCTTTATTCGATATTGATAAAAGTTGTCTAATTGCTAGAATTTCATGTTTAGTAGTTTGATTTGTTTTTGTAATATGATTCGGAGTGTTTTTGTAATTTCATGTTTTCTTTTTCTTATATGAGTGATTTTGATAGAATTTTGATTACTTTCTTAATATGTTTGCATTATAGGTGGAGTATCATGTGATTTCTTCTCATTTAAAACATGATTCTATTGTTAAATTTGATAAGTATCTAAAAGGGATTTTGATTGTAGATGAATTGATGTTGAATTAGTTTGATGGCGGTGAGAACTCTTGGTAGATGGTGCAGCAAACTCTTGGTAGAAAACGGCCCTTTCATGTTGGTGATGTGTTAGCAACCCTTTTGTTTTTGTTACTTATTTTGGATGTTATAACTCTTATTTTCATATTATAATGTATTTGGATTAATGCAATTAGCTTATTTGTTAGATATGTTAAATCCCCTTTATTATAATAGTATTTTGTTTTGAATAATAACTTTTATTAATTTTTTTTTATAAAGACAAACTTCTATTATAGATATTATTAGCATAATTATTTATGCATTACAATTATATTCTACATAAATTTTTTAAATATCTTTAACAAGTGTAAATTGTCCATCGAATAATAAATAAAAAAAACAAATTTCAAAAAAGTAATAGTAAAAGTGTAAATTATGATTTTAAATGTTTTAAAAAGCAATTAGAAATCATTTTTTACGTTAAAAAAGAGTAAAAATGTCACTTAATAATTAGTTTAATGGTTGAAAATGTTTTTTAATACAAGAAGGGGTATTTTTGATATCTGTAAAACAATTAATAATCAAACTAATGGTTAAATTAATGGTTAACTAATAAAGGAAATGTGTTTTTAATTTTTAAAAAAAGTTAAAGATGGTTGATGTAATTAGTTTTGAGGATAATATTTTGTGAACACATACGCAAAAATCTCAAGGCCAAGAAACAGTCATAAATGTTATTAAATAATATCGTGTACATCATT
The DNA here is from genome assembly GCA_035233585.1 of Antiaris toxicaria. Lineage (NCBI taxonomy): Eukaryota > Viridiplantae > Streptophyta > Magnoliopsida > Rosales > Moraceae > Antiaris > Antiaris toxicaria. The sequence goes on from CP141155.1 coordinate 11,447,542, forward strand.
TTGATCTCAGAACGCATGATGTTAATTGTTATTTACACGTCACTGCCATCTTATACCAATATATAGAACATACATAACACAGACATATATATATGTATATACACACATATATATTATATAGAAGGATATTTTGGAAAATTCATTATTAGACGGAGTTTCTAACAAACACAACTTATATTTTATCCTTGCAGCTACGCTTGCAATTTTGAGGTTGTATTTCATCCTTATGAAGCATAAAGACCACTAATATTGAAAGAGATAGAGAAGGGTATTCTACATAATACTTCAGTAACTAAAAATGCTATATCAGATTCCTTTGTCAAATGGCTCCCCATAACCACATATTTCTTTGTCAAATTCTCCCAAAAATTCTATAATGGGATAAGGTTATTACCCCATAAATAGAGTAAAATTTAATGATCATTATTTAATTTGAGTGACATTGTATGTGTTTTCAATCATATCAGATTAAAATCCAAATATTTCAAATATTTCAAAAAATAAAAAATAAACTTAAGTCTAAGCTAAAAAAATCCGGTGACTCCCTCTGTCGATAGCCATCTCATCACCTCCACCATATCTTGAGCTCAATCAAGGTCGAGGATTTTGGCAGTAGAGCTTTCGATCACCAATCTCGCGAGCTCGGAATCATTGTCGGAATCACCATCACAAAGGTGGTAGGAGGAAACTGATTTTTAGGCTTGTAGAGGTGGTAGAGGTCACCGATTTCTAGGTTCGACCATTTGTCGTTGGAGTTCCAAGCTATGAACATTACCACTGCTACTCACACAGATCCGGTGGAGGGAGGCTATGACCATTACCTCCTCGCACCTTTCATCACTATAAAAAACTCACCCCCATCTGTTTGGCCTCGGTTGTGGCCTCCATCAAGTTCACCACATCAAATTGGCTTCTTCTCCTAGTTGTGTGATCTCCAGTTGCCCAAACTTCAGGTCTCACGAGCTCAAACAGGTGTTGGGGGGATGGGGCCGGAGGGTTTTTTTTTTTTTTTTTTCCCTTTAGCTTTGAAAATTTTTGAAATTATCATATGTGATTTCTTTTGTTATTGGTTGCGTGTGTCTTTTGATCTCAATCATAGAAAACTCATTTTAAGTATCAAAAATTTTTTATCATATCTATAGAATAAAAAATCTTACTCTATTATAAAAGTCCTAGCATATATATATATATACACACACATATATGACTATTCACCCTCTTCTCTTTGTATATATAATTTCTCTATCTGATTAACTAATAATTAAAATAACATAAAAAAACAAAAACAAAGACAAAATCCTACTAATAATATTATATTTAACAAAAAAAAAAAAAACACCTACAAGTAAAAATCCTGTCTTATGGTACGAGACCCTTAATATTAATGTCAGTTTCAATTTCCTACTTTTTTTTTTCTTTTAAGCCTGTCTAATAGATAGGATCCTCCACATTTATGTGAATTTAATTCGTTGGGACCCTTTTGAATGGTAGATAATACGTGTTGAATATTGTAGAAAAGGTGTTGATTAATTTTCAAAATTTGTCTATCTTAGCAACAACATCAGTATAAATCATATGGCCATATTTAGGACACTGACATAACCTTCAAAGAAGGCTATATATATATATATATATAAGTACACAAAGTGATGAATGGAAATAGACGTACTAGGTGTAAAGAGCAATATGATTTGAATATGAACCTAACCCAACTACTCAACACTTATCTGAAGGCCTTCATGGTCGGATTATCCACTGTTATATGTATATACACATTATATAAATATATATATATATATGTATACATGTACGTACCAAAATAACGCAGTTTTTAGTTGACATTTTACGTCCCTTTTATCATTGATTTGAACTGGTAACAACATGTTATCAGATGGCCCATTTTAAGGTAAGACAATTATTGCTGATGGGGCTCAAGGGTCCCAATATGTCCCACGTATAAATATATGCATTTTTATTTATAGTACTAGTTTTAGGGAACGTGGGCACGATGTCCCCTAATACGAAAGAATTTTACATTCATATGGATCTGTTAAATATATATATATAAATGTAATTCAAATTATGAAAATACAAACAATTATATATGTTAATATAATTTAAAGTTAGATTCTGACTTTAAACAATTATGAATTTGCATCTACCATTATGAGTTATATTGTGTTGTAATGCATGTATTTGAAAAACAAAGAAAGAGTTATAAGAAGTTTTTAATCCTTTTAAATAATATTAGATAATTTATTAAATAATTTTTAAGGTTTGTTTTTTATCTTTTGTGAAATACTTCTCCGTACATATTTATAAATTGTTTTCTTTTATAATATTACTTTATTTAAAATTCAGTTAGAATTAAAAAAAATTTTATCAACCTAAACAATTATTCTATTTATTTCAAAACAATATCAAGAATTTAAAAATTACAAGAATTTAAAAATTAAAATACAAATACATTTTTTAATTTAATTTAATCATATATTGTTTTTCAAATTAAGAAACCGTACTATTTTTAAAATTCAACATATATAAAATAAAAGTTAAACAAATTCAATTACTACCTTAGAATTCTCCCAAAAACCAAATAAAATAAAAAAAGCAAGTACAAAGTAGAAGAAGGTAATTGAGTTTTAGGATCCTGTGTATCCCAATTTCTTAACCCAATTAAAGAATAGAATAGTTTACTGGTCAAAAATCAAGTAAAAAAATAATCAAAAAAGAAAAACTTGAAACCAATCAAATTTGCACAAATTGATATTGAAGAGAAAATTCATTAGATTCAAATAAGTGAAAAGGTGAAAATTTTGGATTATTGGATCAAATGTTGAAGTACTGAAAGTTTCATAACAATTCACACTTCTATACTATAGTTTAGATATAGATTAGATTTAGTTGTCCCTTTTTTCTACTTTTGCTTTTTCATTGAATCTTTAATCTTTAAGATGGGATCTCATATCGTTAATATTTGTTTGTTAAACCTAATTAAAATCATCTCGAACTTAAATAGAAAAAAACCTGACAATTTCTAAAACATATATATAAATATATATATATATATATAAAACGATTGAAAAACAAAATCCTATCAGTGGTGATTTTTTTAAGTCTTGTCACGAAAATTTCATTTTTGCTGTCCCTGTATATGCCAAAATGATGATAATCTTTGTGCTAGAAAATGACTATATAAGTTCATGAAAAGGCATATGCATGCTTGAAAGCCTTGATAATTCATGTATCAACAATTACTTGATGTCCACACATCAAAATGGTTTAAATTTGTTTTCAGTTGATGTGATGTATCGTAATCAAATTATTTCCATTTTTCGCATGTAATAATAAATCTTAGATTTAGAAATAATTATTTTTTAATTCAAAAAAGGGATTCGTAACTCAACATTTAATAGTGAAATTATATATAAAATTATCATTAAATTATATATATAATCATATATTGACAAGATGTTTAAACAATAACATTTCATTTAAAAGCCTTCGTGTATATTTATATATAGTATTGAATATTAACAGTACAGTGATATCCTTATGGTTAATTTTGTTTCTTTTTTTTTTTTTTCTGTTTATAACAATGTATAAATGGTACTACTTGTCTTGTTGAAAAGAGAAGTGTCCGTTGTCTTCCACTTGAAAGCATATGGAATAGAATTCGCTGATTTTATACAAGCATTTTTGTCTTGTGTACGATAATTTAATAATGAAAATGGTAACGTTTTTGCTGGTATAATGAGAAAAAGGGTGTACTTCCAAACCCAAGCATATACTTGCCGCTCAAATATCTATAAATATATATATATATATGCATATGCTTACAGCTGCCAATGCTTAAATGGCTATAACTAGTTGCTCATATACAAAACCCATAATTCTCTCTCTCTCTCTCTCTCTCTAGAAGGAATATTTTGTCTATACACTTATACTTGTATCTCACTTTATGGGGAATAGCATAGGTGGAGAATATAAAAACAAATATTTTACTTGTTTAGTTCAAATGCAAACATCTTCTCCGCCTAACTAGAACTAAAACAGCCTAGAAATCAAAGGGGATGTTCAGTGGTGGTCCTAGGAAATTATTCATTATTTATTTCCCTCAAATCAACAATATTTCAATGAGCATAAAGAATATATCGAGTATTGTGATGTTTTAGACCGGCGGGGATGAGTTTCTACCTATATATATATATATATATTGCAGACAATGTTTGACCATTAATCCTTTTTTCATCCCTATTCCTTTATATTGATTCCTTAAGATGGTTTTTAGCGTTTTTGTCCCTAAACTTCGAGTGGATTGTCAAAATTTTTAGAACAATAAAAATTTTCAATTCTGAAAAATCGTCCGCTTAATTTGATAAATATTGAAGAGTGCTCCGAATCAGTGAATGATATCAAAATTTTGCAGAAAGTATGTATATTTCTGCTTATATTTTTCCCATAATTATCAATCTGGAGACATAATGTAATCCTTTTTTTTAAGAGACATTTTTCAATATTTTGTGATGAAGTGATTTATCATAATTAAAAATTTAAAAAGTAATTTAAAAATCATAAAAAAAAAAAATCAGAGATGGATGTATAAAATACCTTTTTCAACCATACCTGCAGCTTTTATTACAAGCACTAGTAACAATCGATCAGAAATTAATTAGAAAAATAACACTCAACCAGAGAAAGAAAAAAAAATGAGAGAAACAAAACTTTATTAATATGATTTTTTTTTATAAAAGGAATTAAAATAATAAATTTACTAGGGTGAGAATCATGATATCGCAATTACAAGAGAACAAAGCAAAGTGGCCCCACATAATAAAGCAATAAAATTACATGTGATGTGCTTGAACTCTACAAGGCAAGCTCAACCAACTTATATATCTCAACCAGCCTATCCCATGTTCCACGGAACATCATTACCTCAATATTCACCCTCATGGGTACTCTTCTCTTGATTGGAACATTATGCTTTTGCTTTCTCTCTCTTTCTATATAATAATAATATATACATATATAGAGAGAGAGAGAGAGATAATACCAATTATACATACAATCATGCATATTCATCATATCATCATTGACACTTCAATTATAACTTTGGAGAATTGTAACCCATGAAATAGGGGGGGAAAGTTTATTCAAATTTATAATATATATCAAGTCATCATATTCATGGAAATAAGAAAGAGAGAAAAAGTGATATATATATATGTATGTATAATTGTCATGCTAAAATAGTTTGAATGTGTGTACATTGGATTGTGTGGACATGAAACAAGGACCAGCCTCGTGCATGTTTGATTATTCTTTCTTTTTTTCTTTCTTTCTTTCTTAAATCTCATGCACGCTTGCTTGATCACTCAAATAAGGGATTGCCTTCTTTCTTTAGGTTTTTTTTTTTTTTATTAGGGCCCAATTTAGTTACGGCAAAAAATAAATTAAGGGTTGGGAAATGATTAAACAACAAGAAATTAATTAAGCTTAAGTGATTGTCTTTTTTCCCTTTAAGATATTGTTTCAATTAGTGCCCTGTTTAGTTACTGAGGAAAAAAAAAAAGGTTAAATGAGAATACGTAATATTATTAGAAAGTGGCTAAATAAAAAGTACTACGTTGCTAAAGGGGTATTAAAGGGAAGTGGGTTTCCTAAGGCTCTACCTAAAGCCAAGCACCTCAATCAAATACACTCGTAGCGTTGTATTTTGACTCTAGTTAAATTCTTTTCTTATATCTTATTATTGAAAAAATCTGTGTGATTGTAAACATTTTTCACATAGTAGATTTCTTTTTGAGGTCCATGGTTTTTCTTCCACTTACGTAAATTCTTGTATTATAATAATTGTGACTATTTTCTCTTTTATTTTCTTTTTCTGTTGGTTGTTAATATTTTTGTTTGTTGATTCCTAGAGGTGGTGTGGTTGTGTACTGCATGGTTGCTATTCATCAAGCTAAGTAGGTTTCCTAAGATCATATGAGGAGCCCAAGGGCTTGTTTTATAAGTGCCTCAATCAAATACACTTTTAACTTTGTATTTTGATTTTAGGGTCGGTTTGGATAAGAGATCCGTTTTTGAAAAATGTAAAATTTTTAGATATGAAAAATAAAAAGTTGTTTGGATTTTTTTTTAAAAGTGAAAAGTTGTTTGGGTGGATAAAAATCTTTTATTTCTAGAGAACTCTTTTTTCATTTTTCAAAAATGAAAAATTTTGAATATTCAGATACGGAAATTTAGAAATGTTCATTTTTCTTGGAATGCAAAATTTTTCATTTTTCAAATTTGGCAATATCAAACAAACGAAGGGTTAGTTAAATTACTTTCTAAAATTTATTTATTTTTGAGTATAGAAATGTGTGAGTTGGTATATGATAGAGAAAAGTGTGGGTGTATCACATGGTGGATTGCCCATGGTTTTTCTCTTTTTATGAGTTTTGGAGTTTTCCACTTAAATCTTTGTGTTAGAGCGATTGTGTTTATTTTAATCGTTTATTTACCTGTTGGTTGTTGATATTTTTGTTTGTTGATTCTTACAGGTGGTTTTGAGATCTTTTGAAATTGTAAATGTGCTATATATATATGCAACCTTGAATGATTTTCCACGTCAGAAAAAGATTTTTCGAGATTGATTTTAGAATCCAATTTTTTCCAACAAATATTAAGAAAATAATTAAGCTTAAGTTTCAAGAAAAGTAACCAATATATGTAGTCTTTTTTTTTTTTTTTTCCGACAGGATTTTTCTTTTGTTTCTTGTGTGCAGTTGTAAACTAATATAAATATTATATTCATACACATATTATTAATTTAAAGTTGAAATATCAGTTGAGAACCCTTCATATTTGAGTTTGTTTTAGCCACAGAATATTTAATTTTAAATTATTCAAGAAAAACGTGGTCTTGCAGTCGGATCATAGACGTGGCTCCAAGGATGCAATACAAGTAAATTACACCACCAAATAAAATCACAAAGATATTAATGGATAGCAGAAATATGCATATGATCATAGTAATTTAGCCTCTAAACCATTATAATATATTTATATATATGTTCTCATCTGTCCAATCAGATCTTATTCTATAAAGCATTTTGTTCAAGTGGACCGGTGTAATGTGAATGCTACTATATATATGTATATATGTATATATATTTACCGTATGTAAAATTTACATGAATACTCTTGATGTGTTTACAGGTATTAATCTAGCGGTAATTTCTCTTGATTACATCATATTATAATGTACATCCTACCTCTAAACTCAAAAAAAAAAAAAAAAAAAAAGCCTTTCAAAGGAGAGAAATAATAATTAAAAAAAAAAAAAAAACTCTTGTTGATTTATAAGTGTCCCCAAATCATTCTACGATGTTTAGTTCTCAGTACTCTTTTGTTCCCGGTGATGCATGTGTCCTTTTCTATTGAAAACCTCCCAATGCAAAAGGAATGATGTTCTTTGCATCTGATTTTGTTTTTGTTTTTTTTTTTTCTGGACCCAAGCAAGTATTAATTATTATTTACAACCATAACAAGCCACCCCTGTTAATGTCTTCACAGACTTATGCTACATAAACATGTATATATATATATATGTATTAATCGTGTTGTAGAACAATTATATTGCAGATGCTTTTTTTTTTTTTTTGAGGTTCCATTGCTGATTTTTTTTTTCTAACCAAATTCATGTTGTATGACATAATTAATAAAACTAAAAAAGAATAATGGTTCATTAAGCACCAAAATTTCACATGAGAAAATCAACACTTAACATAGGTTTAATTTAGAATTAGAAGTACTCCAAAGTGGTCAAAGTCTTGCTAAAGTGAGAAATAATTAAGAGTTGGTGATAACAAGTGATCAATTTCAGTTGATTTTGCCAGATTGTCCCAAACTAACCTCGTCTGCAGCACATGCCAAGTTGATTCATTTTTTATGGTCAGAAACAAAACTAATTCTGTATTATTGCAATAATAATTCTGGGTTTTGTAATGAACCTTGTTATAAAACGTAACGTTAAGTACATCAAATTTAATCTCAACTTTTTAAAAATCAATTTTTAAGTACTGTAATTTTGTTAATAGATGTAATCAATTGACGTCATAATACTTTAAATACTTATCAATAAAAAAAAACTCGAATATTACATAAATTGATGCTTAAAAGTTAGGATTGGTGTTAGTTTTCAAGCATTTTTCCACTATAAAACTTGTTCAGAGTAGACACAACCCTAGCTATAAAAAGTCTCAAAAAGGCCAAAAAAAAAAAAAAAACCTTTAATTGTTGGATTTATGGGCTTTTTCCCACCTGTCATTTGGATCTAGAGACCAACCAAAGGCAAGGGGGACCATGTTGTTGGATAGTAAAGGTGGGCCTAGATTTAACTTTTGTGGGCCCAAGAGATTAATGTTTGTATTTTTAAACAATGAATGGCCAACAGAGATCCAATCACTTCTAGCTCTTGAAGCTAATAATTAAATAAATTACTAAACAGGCCAAAAAGCATGTGGAAATCTAGTGTAACATGGTTGGCAAAATATGTTTCCCTTTTGGATATAACCCAACAAAAGGGAAACACATGGGGATTCTCTCCAAGATTTTTATAGGCTCTTTGGAGAAATGGTGGTTTGGTAACAAATTTATAATCAACTGTCTAGACCAATATTAACTACCTCAATGAAGACCAAGATGGTGACTTTTTGCCAATGATGTTGACAAAAAGCTTGAGGCTTTTCAATTTACTTGCCAATCTACTAGTTTAGCTTAGTACTTTTTCCATTTTTTTTTTTTTCATTCATTTTTCTTTTGGATCCCTTCTCTAGTGTAATTTTTGTTGTACATTTATTTCTCTTTATTGTGGCCATGAGCTCATCACAATGGATAAATGTTGTCTTTTTCATACCTTCATTGAGTTTGAAAAAGATTATTAGATATAATTGGATAGCAAATGGAATGGATATGAAATGAGTTGATGCTCTTGTCAACTGTTGTTAAAGGTCCATGCACATTTATTGCGATCACTCTTTATTGCCACATCTGCCATCGGTGGCTTTATAATTACTGACTCTCATTCTATGACATAACCTACTTGGAAAATCACTATTTATATCATTTGTATCGTAACTATATTAGAAAAGGGAGTTTTAAAAACCCTAATCATTCTAGGGTCGTCTAAAAGCACCCTATGGTTTTATTTTTTCTATTCTACTTTTTACTCTCTTACTTTCTCTCTTTTTTTAAATTGTATTTCTCATTTCTTATTTTTTTTCTTTTCTTTTTTCCTAAAATTTAAAACATATTTGAAATATTTTTTTTAATTTTAGTTATCCCTATTAACATTGTTTTTTTTTTTTCAAATATTTTCCCACAAATTTTTTCATTGCAATCCTAAAGAACATTATTTTGGTAAAGTTTTATTAATAATCCCAATGAAAAAATCTTCCAAATAATTTTGTAATGCAAAGTTCAATAATCAAAAGACAACGATAATGATACAAAAGATGACTTCCACCATAAATTTCATGCGTGTTTTTCTTATATATTCCATTGGTTTCTTCTTATTCAAAAATATTATTAAAATAGATAATAAAGTAAAAATTATCGTTATTAATCTATAAAATCTACATTGCTAATGCATGTTTTCCCACTAAAAGGCGTTGAATATTTGGACAAACCTATCATGCGTACATTACAAAAAGATCAGTAGGAAAAAACAAAGGACTACAATTGCCCTTTTTTTTTTTTTTTTTTTTTCCATTTTCCCCCTCTAAGAAAAGTATAATAATTTGGCTGGACTCACAATTTTGCTGTCATTAGCCTTTATGATCAGTAAGTCCATTTTTTTTTTTTCATAAATCAGAGGATATTAAATTCAATGGTAAAAGCATTCAGTATGCTTTCAGGGATGGACTAGAATTAGGTCATCTACACAGTAAATAAATACTGGGTATTCCATGGCGAGATGCCCTCACCAACAGAACCACTTATTTTTACTGTAGGATAAAAATCAGTCTATATATATTATATGAAGCTGAATATTGTAAGTGATGCTCAATTTCACCCACTTTACAAATATCATTATATCAAAATTAATTGAATATGTTATTATTACTTATTAAAAGGTCACAATTAAATGTAGATTTGGTGGTGAAGATAGCTACCATTTTAAATGTTAATACAAATACTCCCATTTTATTTAATAATAGACATGTAATGATTATAACGAGGATTGTAGGATTCAAATAGTTAAAATCCTGATAATTACAAAAATGAAATTTTCCGCTATTTCCTTCGGAAATGGTATCTTATTACAGTTCTAACTATAATAGTTAGTTCGATATAAAGGGTCAAAAATTTAAATTAAAAAAAAAAAAATCTTAGTTAGGCTTTTAGGTCCTAAGATAGTTTATAAGTTTCTGGTTGAAGCCTAAATGGGTTTTAAAAATGCATTTATATAGCTACAATTCGTAGGCAATAAAGTAAAGGACCCAACAGGTTTGGTTCATGAAGAAAATTATTTGTAATAACATATTAAAAAATTAGTGTGAAATTTAAGGTAGTATGTCAATTTTGTTATAATGAAAAGTTGCAAGGGGACACGGGGTCAAACGGCGCGGTTCTCTTATACAGCGTTAAATTATTGTAGTTCATCTCTTAAAATTTTAGAACTTAATGATTTTTGAAAAAAATATATATATAAATTATGTATACAGGAAATAAAATAGAAAAATACTTATGATATTATCAGTGTTAAACATTATCACTAATAAAATATGGGTCTTATGTACTTATTTATAGGTCCTGTAATCCTACACTGTAGTACTCATCTTCTATTAGTAGATGGTACTTAACACCACCGATATTTTATAAAAATACTCAATAGAATAATACATCAAACATATTAAACATGTCATTATTTTTATATTATTTTTACATCATTTTTACTATTGATACTAAATACCATCATTAATAAAAAAAATGAGTCATATATCCTTATTCGTATTTAATACCATTAATGTCTTATAGTAATATTCAATAAAACAACACATCAAACATAATAAACATATCACCATTTTTACATCATTTTTTGTGCTGAATATTGGACAGTCTTGCATGAAAGGTTAATACTAAACATTGGTAACCCCCACCTCCAATTTGCTCATAATCTAAGACCCTCGTGTTCCGATGATGTTAAATACCGCTATCTAATAAAAAGTTAGCTCCACAATGAGATTTACTTACTTTCTATTAATAATGATATTTAATATTAGTAGTGCCTTTTGGCTTTTTTTTATTCTTATCCAATATACTTCACCGGCTTGGCATAATCCACTCCAAGAGTTACCAACCGCTTGTGTACTATATTTCACCCAAAAGAAAAAAGAAAAGTCCGGTACTTGCCTTCAATGGTACAGTCAGGTTGGAATTATGGGAATTTCCATATCCATGAATACAACAACGCTAGCTGGCTCGTAGGCACATTGGTGCTGTCTTCTATTTTTAGGACTCACTCCGCAACTTCTTGGGTTGGAGATAAAGAAGTTACACTTACATTACAAATTTCATTTGCGAACAAATAGATTATAAACGTTTTCTTTTTCTTCTGAAAAAATCAAAAAGAAAACATCCATGTATGTATCTGAATTTTAAGTGTAGTTTTAATCTAATGGGTAAGCCCGTCAGTTCAGCAGCGGCATGATGAGATAGAATTCAAACAAATTTCAAAATCAAGAGCAAAATAGGAATAGGATATCAAATTATTTTATCCATAATCATAAACTTCAATATCATTCCCATTATCTATAACTCTAAAACCCTCACTTCTACTCTGTGATTTTAAGTAAGTCTTAATTCCTAGTTAAAATTTCAGTTAAAAAAAAAACACAGGAAAAAAAGGATCCCATAGAATTTTTCATTTGTTTTTAATACAAATTCTAATAGAATAGGTGAATTAATTTCATAATTCGAAGAACAAAGTAGGAGTTTTTAAAGTTCATAAAACAAAGTGGGATTGATCGTAAGATTTGACGACACAACAGATGAGATTACTCCATAAAATAATAAGAACAAATTGAAATCACTAGGTTTTGGAGTATTCTTAAATCTCAATTAGTATTAGATAACTCAAGTATCCACCTACACACTCAATTACAAATTAAAGAAAATATAACGCCACCTTTTCTATTTCTTCCAACATACAAATCTAAAGAGTATTAAGTTATTGTCACTGTGAAATACAAGAAAGAGAATACAAAATGGCAGAGTGTATATGCCAAATATCCTCCTACTAAATCAAATTTGTTTTGCGTTACGAGACTATCCTATCAAATCCTCGCTAAATCCAACCGCTTTCTCAATTTATCACCATCTTAAGATCAATGTCAAAAATTTTACAGCAGAACAAACAACAAAATGTTACCAAAAAGATAAAACGTAAAAACAAATATAAAGTTCAGTAAAAAGCTTATAGAGAAGAACTGTAAGCTGTATAAAAAGTAAGTTTCCATCTTTGGTGCATCACTGTTTATCGGCTAATGTAGTTTTAGTAACATCAGAAAATACCTTTTTCCCATGACTATCTCAGTTCAGCATTGCGGATAAAGTAATGGTGTCTCATAATTTGGAGGCCGGTTCATCTGCGGCAGCAACAATTTTACAATAGAAGCCCCATTGTTTGTGTAACTTTGTAATGGCTTCTTGACCGAATGGATTCTGTTCTACGTATTCTTTAACATTATCGGCCATAGATAATCCTTCCAGATAAGTCCGAAGATCACCCCCAGGTCCTGTGGTGAACCAACAAATGTAAAAACGCATATCGGTGCTATTCGGCATGACAAGAGGACAACTGGGAAGTTGCCAATTAAACAACAAAACAGCTAATCACGGGAAAAACATACTTATAAACAAACTCGGGAGATTTTTGAACACTTACACTGAAACTGCAATTCATGGAAAAATGTAAAAAACGGGAGATGGATTATTGGAATCAGCTTTAATTTGAAAATGATTGTTTAGTAGAGAATAGCCACTTCAAATACCCTAAAGTTATGAGATTCTGGATTTTAACCAGTTAATAAAAGAGGTGAAATATGGAAATTAGTACGAGGCACCAGAAAAATAAAAACTTTGCTGCACCGAGAAATATAATAATTTTAGTGTACTGAGGCTGATGAGGTACGCTTACCTAAGGAGTTATCTTGCCTGTTTTGGAATCTATATGGGAAGGGAAAAACTGCAGTGTTGACCTAAACAATTGGTCATAAGAATGAAGAGACGATATTAGAATCAGAAAAATAAAAATTGTTAAGGACGAAGAGTCCGCAAAATGAAATGTAAGCAAAAAGGAAAGGATTTTCATAAACTGACCGGATTGCGTAAAGCTTTATACGGCGAATCGTCCAATAATAAAGTGTTTGTTTCATCATACTCCCCCTTTTCAAAGGGAAGATCAGGCTCAAGCTTTTCCCATACTTTCCTCAGTTCCTTCAGAACTAATGGTTTACTTTTATTCTCCAAGGTGTTCAACCCCGTAGGAGTACAGTGCGACTGGTCCTGCAAGATTGTGTAAAATAAATCTTTCGATTAGGAGTTGATGCTGCTTTTTTCTTGATAATCAGGAGTACACAGCAAGACAAACACAAGAAAAAACACGCTGTATAACTCTTAGCTTTGAAAAACTCCACTTAGTACATCAATTACTTGGTTATTTTGCCAACTCTGCAAAAAGTAGTTTAAAAAAAAAAAAAAAAAAGGCAGATGAATTGTGGTCTATGAGATTTTAACTTCAGCTGTAGTTTACCTAATGCAAGTTCAACATATCGGTCAAAAGCTCAACCGCTCAAGGTCCAGAATAATAAATGTTCAAAGCATAACACAGGTGTGTTACTCTTAACAGAAAATATAAATTTAAACAAATTACCTTGTCCTTTCATTCATTTAAAAATTGAAACAAATAATCAGCTCATTGCAACTCCAAATAGATAAATCACCGGGATAAACCCTGTTTGGAAGAATGCCTTCTCCAGACACGTCTAGAAAAGCTTTAAAATAGCAAATAGTACACTAGACTACTCCGATGCACAGCCATAATCCAAAAGTCCATACTCACAAAACACACACACACACACACACAAACAAAAGAAGTTTCACAGAGGCCTTTTTATTTTTATTTATAATTATTTATTTATTTATTTATTTATTATTATTATTATTATTTTGGTTTTGTTTTGAGGAAAAACTCCTACGATGGAGAAAATGTTTTAAACAAGAACGTCATTACAAAGCTTTGGAAATATCACAATGGGAGTAAAATTCAGGAAAGGTCAGCAAAGGAAAAGTGTAACAAAGTAGGTTAATAAAAAAACAGTATTCACTCAACTATAAACGTATCATAATCAAAATAAGATCATGAATCTTAGACTTCTCAACAATCTATTCAAAGTTCTTTTTCCAAATTTTAGATAAAGGTAGAGGAATATAATAATATGTGCATATGAAACTGTGACAACTACAAATTCAAACATAGAAAACACTAAAAAGTGTAAAGAAAATGGTACAGGACCACTCATCTCAAACTGCACAAACTAAGATATTTAGGATGGACTTACCCAGCAAAAGAGCAATTTATGCCTGGTTTGATCAAAAAGAAAATTTACCACCTTATCTACATTATACCTGCAAATTTAGATGAACACAAGTATCTTTAGAAACATGAATGCCTAAAAAAAAGCAACCGACCAATTTCAAAAGAACTAGCCTATAAAATTGGTAGTAATCTATAAAGAATAATCGTTAGTTCGTAGGTTAAAGATTACTTCATTCTTGATGACCAGACAGCAACAGTGAATCTTTCAAAGCAGAATTGCAGAAAATCATCACAGTAAGGCCTCTTAAAAACTGGGAGAGGAAGAAAATGCCTTCAGATTAGTAGTTGTATGTTTAAGAAAAATTCTAACTATAAAACTGGAAAGACAATAAACTGTGAATCTTAACCTCCTTTTTTTGATATTCTTATGTGAGGTCTGTAGTCCACAGGAACTTGGGAAACGAATTCAACAAGAATCCCATTCACGTCAAGGATAAGAAGCTTTTTCTTAGAATGGGCAACTAATGATCTTTCCGGCAATGTGTTAGGCATTTGTGAACGATTTCCCTCTTTAATACTAGCATCCAAATGAACTAAATCTTCCACTTGACCATAATTTGTTGAAAAAGGAGCTTCTTCCCTTGTTATTTCTTTCTTGATAGCATCTAATTTTGAGAGATCACTGGAACCGTTTTCCTTGCCACAAGAATTTTCAGCTTTAGATGCATCATGTCTTGTAACCAGCATTCCACCATTCTTCTGTTCATAAGCCCCTTCGGAAACATCTAGCTTAGCCGAATTATTCGGATAAATGCGACTTCTGCTATCCTTCCTTATATCACTTGTTTCCACTAGCTTTTCTCTTTGTCCAAATTCAGGTTCATTATCTAAATGATTAACAGAGTCTTTCTCTATCAAATTGTCAATAACCCGTTCTGCAACAGTGTCTATACCTGAACAAGTCTTTTCAAACTTATTATCCAGGGCAACAGATGTATTTTCTTCAATTAAACAAGGAGTTGAAGCATCATTATCAACCATATCTTCTACGGGTCGCCTTATATCTCCTGAGTCGGAGAACTTTCTCCCGTTTGCGTGATAGTTCTTTTTCCTCTGCTTGCACGTTTCATCTTCTCTTGACTCAGTAACTTCACAAACCTCAGTGTAGCCACCATGATTCTTTGTCGAACCATTATTTATTCCATTTGATAAACCACTTTGTTCCTCACTGGTCGGACAGTTTTCAATTACACCAGTTGAGTTCAGTCCTGCAACTTCTGCAACAAAATCACCTTGGCTGGGAATGCCAACATTTTGCTGAAGAGCTTGATCCATAGCATCAATTTCCCGGACACAGAACTTCTTATCATCCCTTTCCTCACCCACATCATTAGAAAGACTAGACTGTGCACACAGTGGTTCCACTTCTGGCTCTATTCCTACAGATGATCTGAGGTAAGGCTGAACAGTACCATCAAGAACTTTGTCGTCATTATTTTCATGGACATTCTGCCTCATCTCCTTCTCGTTTTTCTGTTTCCTAATTTTTTTCATATTCCCTTCCACTGTCTTTCCCTCAGAGCAACTCAAATCTAAATTTGGCGTGGGGTTTTCCAAATTTGTTGTTCTCTCATTACTAATTAGGTGTGGGATTTCCTGAAATTGTTGTTCTCTTCCTACTGCAGCATTCAGATTCCCATTATCAATATTATTGGTATCAGGGTCCTTTCTTCTCGATCTTTTCCTTTTTTTCTTCTTTGCTGAGGTCGTCACCAATTTGGTACTAACTACAGATTCTGAAGGGTACCTTTCTGAATTTGTTGCTGTGTCAATACCAAGAGCAGATTCCATATGTAAATGTCTTTCGGAAGCACTATTTTCCAAAGAGGCACTATCATGCTCTACGGCATTCACTTCAGTGTTGTGCCTTGTCTTTCTTTTTTTCTTCTTTCTCTTTTTTTCTGAAGCAACATTGGTTGGGTGATCTAACACCTCAGCCTCTGCCACTGGAGGAACTGCAACCATAGAAAGATTTTCTAAAGGCACCACCGGAGTATCGTTCGCTGAAGCACTGTTCTCAAATGAGGCACTCTCATGATCTATGCTATTCATTTTAGAGTCATTGCTTGCCTTGCATTTTTTCTTCTTTTTCTTCTCTTCCAAAGTAACATTTGGGGGCACTATTGTCGTAGCCTCCACCTCTATAGGAACCGCAGCCATAAAAAGATTGGCTGAAGGCACCACCGGAGTATCCTTAATTGAAGCACCGTTCTCCAATGAGGCACTCTCATGATCTATGCAATTCATCCCAGAGTCATCGCTCGTCTTATGTCTTTTCTTCTTTTTCTTCTCTTCTGAAGCAACAGTGGTTCGAGGCTCTAACATCATAGCCTCCACCTCAGAAGGAACTGCAACCATAGAAAGATTGACTAAAGGCACCACAGGAGTATCTTTTGCTGAAGCACTGTTCTCCAATGAGGCACTCTCAAGATCCACTACATTCATTTTAGAGTCATAGCTTGCCTTACGTTTTTTCTTCTTTTTCTTCTTTTCAGAAGTAACATTGGTTGGGGACTCTAGTGCTGTAGCTTCCTCCGCCTCTGTAGGAACTGAGAGAGTATTAATATTGACTGGAGGGTCCAGTGAAGTACCTATCACCAAAGCACTATTCCCGGATGGGTCACCCTTGCGATCTACAGAATTCATTTCAAAGTCGTCATTTGTCTTGCTTCTTTTCTTCCTTTTTTTCCTTTTCTTCCTTTCTACAGTAACATTGGTTGGATCTAACATTATAGCCTCAGCCTTTGCAGGAACCTCAACGGTACCAATATTGACTAGAGGCTCCCGATGAGTATCCTTCACCGAAGCATTGTTCTCCACCAAGGCACTCTCATAATCAGCATTCATTGTAAAGTCATCAGTCATCTTATTCTTTTTCTTATTTTTCTTCTTCTTCTTCTTCTTTTCTGAAGTAACACTAGTTGGTGGTTCTAATTGGGTAGCTACTGCCTTTGTAGGAACCTCGACTTTACCCATATTGACTCGAGGCTCCTGAAGAGTCTCCATCACTGAAGCATCTTTCTCCACCGACGCATTCTTGTGATCAGCATTCATTAACTCGTCAGTTATCTTACTCATTTTCTTCTTTAACCTCTTTTCCGAAGTAACACTAGCTGCGGGCTCTAATGCTATAGCCTCCGTCTTTGGAGAAACCGCAACTGCACCAATATTGACTGGAGGTCCCTGAGGGGCATCCATCACCGAAGCATTCTTCACCACAGCATTTTCATGATCAGCATTCATTGTAAACTCATCAGTCATCTTACTCTTTTTCTTCTTCTTCTTCTTCTCTGAGGTAACACTAGCTGGGGGCTCTAATGCTGTGGCCTCCACCTTCGTAGGAACCACAACAGGAGGCTCCTGCAGAGTATCCATCACCGAAGCATTGTTCTCCACCAAGGCACTCTTGTGATCGGCATTCATTTTAAAGTCGTCAGCTATCTTACTCTTTTTCTTCTTTTTCTTCTTTTCTGTAGTAACACTAGCTGGGGGCTCTAATGTTGTAGCCTCTGCTTCCGTAGGAACCACAATAGTACAAATATTGACTGGAGGGTCCCGATGAGTATCCTTCACTGACGCACATTTTTCCAGTGAGACGCTCCCATTACTTATAACATCTTCACTTGCCTTACTTTTTATCTTCTTTTTCTTCTTTACGGAAGCAACATTGGCTGTGGGCTCTGACATTGTAGCCTCCGTGTTGGTAGGAACTCCATTTGTACAGATCATGACTGGCGGCTCCAAAGGAGTATCCTTCAAACAAGAAGTCCCTTCTGGACAATCATAGTTTGTCTCGCCATTCTTAACCACGTCTTTTCTCTTTCTCCTTTTCTTTTCATGGCAAGAGCTCGGTGTTTCACTCAATACTGCATTTTCTACATCCATCTAGTCTTACCAACAATACACGTGTTCTACTTGGAATAAAATGTTGTTACTTCAGGATCTTCTTATTGGCTCTCTAGAGGTCAGATTCTTGTCCGCGCCTGTTTCAAGTTAAGTAAAAAGGCAATCATCACCCTTCGCTCTCCTTTGGTATTTCACATGCAGTGTTCAAGACCTGAAAATAGTGATAAATTGAAACCGAACCGTGAGTTTCGTGTCGTAAAGGAAATAGCAACACGCTCAATGGTTTTGATCAATACAGACACGAAACTATCGAAACAACCAATTGGGCAAATCAGCATCAACACAATTTAATGAAAGCACTGCCATAGGATTATGGGGATTAGACGATAAGCTATATTTCTAATAGAATTAACCAAATTCTCTCTGGACATATTTTCATCCGTAAAAATTAAAAAATAAATAAATATATATATAATTGCTACAATTAAAAATGAAATGAAAATGGCACAAAACTCATCATGTAAATATACAAGTGAATTCAAGTACCTTAACAAATAATTGAAAAATTATCCGCCAGAATTTTCTTCCAATAAAAAAAATTTTACTAAAAAAGAAAAAGAACAACGAAATTAATCAAGAAACTAAAATCATGTGAATCCTGAAATATCATTCAGCATGAAGCATCATTCAAATTTCAGCCTAAATTTTTTTCATACTCCATTCAGTTTTCTCAGCCACCAAACAAACAAAATTCTTTGAATCCGAAAGAGAACCAAAAAAAATTTAAAAAAAAAAAAGCAGAATTGAGAAAAAAAAAAAAAAAAAAAAACAAGAAATCGAAAATGAAACATACAACAACCGCGTAAAAGCACAACTCTTTCGTGGTTCTCAAAACGGTAAATTGGATTCTATAGACAATATATATATATATGTATCAGAGAGGGAGGAACCTTTGTGATTGAAGAAGAAGAAGAAAGGGAATGAAGTTGAAGGGCAAAGGAGTGGGTTTTTCAGGCAACAAAAGCCCACAGGACGAGGGCGCTGAACTGCGTTAGTGCGTTTTACTCGTAGTCAGGGTTTTACGTTTTACCACATGTCAAGAGCACAAGGGGTATTTTTGTAATCTTAGCGAAAAGAATGTGGCAAAATTGTACAACGGGATGTCAACAGATTAAAAAATGACGTGGGAAAGGTGGACAAAGGGGTGGCAATAGACAGCCATTCGTGGTTGTGTTTTTGTTTTTGTTTAAATGGAGATGTTACCAAGTGCACTGATGGGATTTAGCTTGATCATGATTATTTACATCACATGGGTCTTCCTACTCATTTTGTGATTCTGTCCAACTAACTGAAATTAACTTCCGAGAGGTGATGAATTGTAGATTTACCTTAACAAGTTAACAAACTCAATATTTAATTGACTAGATTACAATTCTTCGTACTCACTTCGAAATTTCTTATGACGACGAGGGCATGAGACGATCATAGTTAATAGGACATTCTATTTAAATTGTGATCAAACTAAACTTAAATGAAAAATTATGAAGTGCATTATGTTTTACTTGGTATTTGAGACTGTAAATGACACATTGGGTAATTTAGAATTTAACTCATGTATAAAAGATACAAGTTTTTAATTTTTTATTTTTTTGTTGCAAATGACAAACAGGTGCAAAGAATTGACACTGGTGAACGGTAAATGTAAAAGGCTAAGAGGCATTTGTTTAAGATCAAGTGCTCTTATAAGTGATACTAATCTAATTGAGATGTGTCATGTTTTTATGATATCTAATTCTCTTATTTATAAAAAGAAAAATGTATTACTAAAACCCCCTGCCACCACTATTGCCATAACCCTTCTCCCTGTCTCTCACTTATGCCACCCCTCTCCTATTGTAACAATGTTGCCATAACACTTGAGGACCGTCGTTGCAATAAGGATCTGGCCATCATCGTTGTGACAAGCTTTGAAACCCGTAATGAAACACGAGCCATTACTCATCATTATATGGTTCTACTATTCAAATTTTAAAATGATTTTTTGAAATTTAATTATAAATAAAATCTAACAGTAATACTATATTTAATTATATTTAAAAATATAGAATTTAAATCTCTTACTTCAAATTCAAAAAATAATGATTTTTTTAAATTATATATATTTTTAATTTTCAGTCATACCCTATGCCCAATAATAAAAGATAATTATCTCCTCATTTAAAAAAAAAACTCTCTTTTGATACATAAACCAATAAAAAATGCTATATTTATTATTAAAAAAAAGGAAAAAAAATCGAATTGAGATTTTTTGCTCCAATAAATACCACTATGTTTTATATTTTATGATCCTTTTTAAGCTTTAAAATTCGTTAAAATAAACTTTTAGTATCTAAATAATTAAAAAATAATAATGCAATAATTAAATTATGATTATATAAAAGGGTGAAGACGCGAACTAATGACAATCAAATGGCAAATTTACCAATTATTACACTAGATGATAAATTTACCATCAAGTTTAATATTTACCAAATTACATTGAAAATAAAATAACATTATATTAGAGAATATTTTTCTATCCCAAATACTAAAATTAGCTGTTATATATAAATTTAACATTATATTAAAAATGCATATTCGTAAGACTACCAATGGTTGCAATGTAGTAGTGATGGTGGTGGTTCATCTTTTCCTCTAATAGTTCAGAGTTGGACAAGAGCTGTGCCCGAGTGACATGTTTTTCTATTTTGGCACAAAAAGCCTTCCTCCAATCATGCATAGTGGCGGAGCCAGGTGGGGTGCGAATTTTTTATTTTTACCCTAAAAATTTTATAATTTTTATATTACTTCCATTAAAAATAAAAAAATTCTTACATAATCCATACTTTACCCTCATTAAAAATAAAAAATTTTCATATAATCCCCAATAAAATTAATTATATAAAAAAATTTTATTATTTTTCTATTTTACCCTATTAAAAATAAAAATTCTAATATAAACCCATTAAAATTAAAAATTCTTATATAATCCTTAAAAAAATAAATTTTGATGTACATCCTTACTAAAACAAGATTCTAACTCCGCTCCTGATTATGCAGTGAAAGAAACGAAGGTTAAAAAAAAAAAAAAAAATCCATGGCGAGTGATGCTTTGACTTTTGAAGAAGGAACCTTATGGGCTTGTATCGTTTCCGAGTGACAGGAACAAACGACAAATTGCACAACAACGGTGCTCAAAAAATTCCCTTCTGAAAACCGCCATCCTACTCCGATGGGAATGTGAAAAAAAAAAAAAAAAAAAAAACAAATATAATAATTGTCTCCATATATGCCAAGGCCCAAGTGTCTCCTACTTAGCAAATACAAAACTATACAAAATATGGACATCCACCAAATCCAGCTGAAAATTCCCCACCTACCTTGCATCTAAAGCTCCATAGAGACGCAGTGAAGAAATCGAAATGATGGGGAGACAACATACATTTCAAAACATTGCATGCTGGAGTCGCCATGAACGTCGTTCTTAGACTTTGACGTACTTATCAACATAACCCTGCAGAACGTAGGAGGAATGGTGATGCCAGGGCAACAACAAAGCATATAAACATGTAAATGTATAGAGTCGTATACGATTAACCTTTCTGGTCTAGCTAGTACACAAAAACCTTACTTAGAACTTCCCGTCTATGATCTTAAGATTCAGAAGAAACCGAGTCTTACTACTTTAAAATCTAAACTGGCTATGCATAGAGTTAAATCAAAATCGAACAATTATAGTTCCTTAATTGGGAAGGGATTTAACAACTAATACTTAGAGCAACCACTTTGTTGCTTTTTATATTCAACAAGAACCCAGAAATCTTTTTTTTTCTTTTTTTTTTTTTTTTAACTTAGCCCAGAAAACTTTTTTCTCACAAGATGTTTAAACGAAGTAGCCAAGAGTTCTGATGAGCGGCAGTCCACAGCCAAGTGCATCAAATATTAAAAAAATATGCTTGAAGAACCTAGATGGTGGGCCTCAATATGATATAGAGTATACATCCCAAAAAACAAAATAAACTAATGTAGACTCCCTTATCTTCTTTTCACATGTTTTACTATAAATTGTATCTCATCAAATTCAAGAGAAAAAAAGGAGGGTTGTTTCGTTTGGGGGGGGGGGTGGTGGTGGGTGGGTGGGGGTGGTGGGGGGCGGTGTTGGAGGGAAGAGGATCCTTACCATGACGAGTTTTGTCAATTTCCGCTGTTGTGAGTCAATATATTGATCAATCTTTGCCCGAGACTTGGGCATCTGGTGGCCCTTCATGGCCCCAGATACCTTATCGACAGTCTTCTTGACAATGGTCTTGAAGGCCTCCTTGCTCATATTACCCTGCCGCCATGATGGCTTCAGGACGTCTTTCACAAAATCTGCAATAGCAATCTTGAAAGGCTTTGTTGATCGAGAATCCTTCTTCTTCTTTTTCTTCCCAAGGGACTTTGTCTCAGTCGCAATCTCTCCTGCGGTTGCCACATCAAGAGGCTCACTTGGGCTCTCATTCTCAACAGAACCCACTTCTGCATCAGCTGTCTCACCAAATTCATCATTATCCAGAGATGTAGTTGAAACGACAGCCGCAACCTCATGTCTGTTCTTCTCTTCGAAATCCAACAGCTTATAAGAACCACCACGCCTTTCTGTTGGATCCAACAGCCTATCAGATTCACTAACAGGTTCCAATTTTCGACAAAGATGATCTGTCCTTTTAGATGATGGATCAATGCTGTCAAAAATTGGATCATACTGATCACCGCCAGCCCTAGGCAAGATCTGCCCAACAGCTTTATCAGAACTTGGCGAGGAAGTTGCCTGTCTAGAACCAAAGCTGCCAAGACCTTGCCCATCTACTGCAACATTCCGTAAACCAAAAGGTGTATCATATTGATTACCACAGAGTGCACCCTTGTCTTGACTTAAAGCAGCAGAGATAAATTTGGAGCCAAGTGGCTGCTCAAACGTTGATGCATAGGGATTATAATGTGCGGAAAATCTTGATACCCCAAAATTGGTATCACCAGATGACTGATTCCTGTTCAGAAGATCTGGTGGGTATTGAGACACTGAACCAGGTTTTCCAGGAATACTCAGGCTGCTATCACTGAGAGGGTATTGCAGATGGCCAGAAGCCAATTGCCTGTGTGGAAACAGATGAATTTCGGAAGATGACTTTGAAACATCATTAGAAAATGGTAGCATTCCGTTCACAGACGATTCCTGTAAAGAAGACACAGGTTGCTGCTGCAAGCTGCCATGACCTAAAGAAAAAGAATTCGATTCCTGGACAGGGGGGTGTGTAATGCGATCATCTCTCATAAGACTAGGGGCTCCAAATTGACTTATAGAATTGCCTGATATGGAATTTTCAACTAAGTTTGGTTGACGAGGCTCCTGTATTGAAGGGTAGGCTTGGTGCACAGAATTGGAATGCAACTTATTAGGATGAGCAGATATCCGAAAACCAAAATCATTCCTTGAAGGAAAGTGACTCTGCTGAAACTGTGAAGAAACACCTGGTGTTGCAGTTTCTGTATTGAAATGCAAATCATAGGATAGTCGAGGTGGTGGTGGCAAGGACATCCACGAGGAATTTGGTGGCACAGGAAACTGTGGATGTTGGCTGGCTAAAGAAGCCTGGTAGGTTTGAGAATTCCCCACAGGAGCAGGCTGAAGCGGATAAGATGCAACCTGTGGCATTGAGCCGTAATCCATAGAAAACTGTGGCATATGAGGGGCCTTTGCGCTTTGTGTATGTGGAAGTGGAGGGGGAGGGGGCAACTGCAAAGATTGTTGTGGAATAGTCGGTACAGAATAATTTACAGGAGATAACTCTTTAGGAGCTGGGAACTGAACAGGTTCAGATGAAAAAGCTTGAGATGAACTTGCATCAGGCAGTGACTGCGATGGTAAGACGTTGCTAGAAAAAGATTCACTGTTAGAGAACTTCCTTCGAGAAGTTAAGGTTCTCTGCTTTGGTGATGCATCTGATACAGATGAACCCTCCATCTCATGAGATAGACAATCACCATTGTGGTCTTCTACTACTGAAATATGGCTTTGAGGTTGATGGATTACAGGGGCATCTTTCCTAGAAGTATCATCACATGAATTCCGCACATCAGCACCATCAACAAAGTGAGAGGGAAAATTATCAACTGATGGCGGCTGGTGATGCTCAGCCCGGAAAGTTTTATTATCAGGGATCTGTAAACTTTCTTGGATTATTTGCTTCTCCTGCACCGTACCAGCTATTTCCCCAGGACTTTGGCAGTTTACTACACCAGAATCAATCAGTTGACCACTGTGATCCAAAATAATAGACTTTTGAGGAACCATAAGAATATCTTCTTTTTTCCGATCAACTTTTCCATCTTGCATCTCTTGAATATGGACTTCATCATGTACATGCTCTGAAAGTTTTGTGGAGCTATTGTTACTCTCTTTCTTTGTCTTATAATTCTTTGAACCAGATGGAACTTCTAGATACTTTTGTTTGCTCCTATGGTGCCTTGAAGTGTCAGTTTTCCCACCTTCATGGTGCATGTATCGACATCTGCCTCCACGGTCGCACCTGCCTCGAATGAAGTCAAAGCATGTTGGAATGCGACCCCTGTCTGATCTCAAACCACTGAATTCACCTGCACGCCTATATGTAGGAGATTTGCTCCTGCTTCTTCGGTTCCTAGGAGAACGGCTGGAATGCATCAAGAAAGTTACTCCATAAATCATTTGCTCGAAATAGTAATATTAAAAATAAAGATATTTAAGTAAAAAATAAATAAATACACAGAGAGAGAGAGATAGAGAGGGTAATCAGCCCCTCAAATAAAACGTAACAAAAAGCAGTTGCTACCTGCGTGATCGACTTCGCTTCTTTTTTCTCCTCCATGAACTCCTCCTTGTTCTCCTTCTGTCTACAGGGGATGGGCTACGACTCCAACTCCGACTCCGGCTTCTGCCTCTTTTTCCTCTTTTTTCATGCCTGTTATTATGCCATGAATCAGAGTCACTGTCATCGGAACCTTCTCTGGCCAATCTCCCAAACTCGTCCACTTTCAACGGAGCTGACTCAAACTTTGCCTTTTTCTCCTCATTTTCCTTCTCCAACATTCCCTTGTTTAAAATAACATGACCATCTGTACCACCCGTGGCAACTTTCTTCTGAAAATCCACATGAGAAGAAACATCCTTGACAGAGCTTTCTTTTCCAGGGTTGCTATCAACATATCCATCAGTTCTCCCAGTTGTGATAGCTGCTCTACCAGCAGCCTCAACATCTCCATGTGAAACTGAGGAACAATCTGTGGCCTTCTGGGACAGGTTGGATTCAGATTGCCATCTAGACACCTTTTTTGACCTTCCAATAGTATGCTGACTTTTTGCCACCAAATCTTTCTCAACACAACTTCCAGTATGCCCACCAGGACTTGACACATCTGGTCTAAGCGATGGCAGAACTGTAGAGGGTTTAACGTCTTTATACAAGAGTTCATCATCATTTTCAGAGTCATCATCAGAAGCATAGTCTTGAAGAAGCCTAATTGGGCTGCCACCTTTGGTAGCCTCATTATTCTTTTTTGAATTTATGGCTTCGGAAGGTACAGTAGCACCAGATGGATCCAAATTATCAGGTAAGGGAAAAACAGTTTTCTCTGGATCGCTGTCCAAGGAGCATTCAGCAGCAATAACTGGATCCATGACCTGACTGTGAACCCTCAAATTGGATTTTGTACTTAAAGCTTCACTTTGTTCAAGCAAGGATCCACGTGAAAGCTTTTCAGACAACATACCATGGGCCAGGCTACATTCTGGTGAAATTTTTGGTGCACGTGGCTGCTCTTTCACATCACTTTCCTTGATATTAAGTAGAGTCTCAGTTGAGTGATTAATTTCTTGGTCTTTATCAAAGAGGGTAATATCATCTTGCGAGCAAACACAAATTTTAAACCAAATTACTAACATTCTGAGATTGCACAAGTATAGTTTAATAAAGTAGGACACAAATTTTTTTTTTTTTTTTAAAAGAGAGTACTATTTTTCCTTATAAAAAAAAGTACAATATGTAGACAAAGATCAAACCAGTCCTCAAAATCAATTAATTTTCAGCAAAAGAAAACAAACAGCTAATTTACAAATTCAACAAAGTTCCTGTGACTGCGTGTGTGTATGAGAGAGAGAGAGAGAGAGAGAGAGAGATGTAACGCTCTAAAATAGTTACAAAAGATGGCCAAAGAGACACATTATGTAAAAGAATAACTTTAAAACAAAAAAAAAAAAAACACACACACACACACAGAGGAGGGAAAGAGAAAGAGACCAAAGAATAAAATCAAGCTACATGCTTTCCGGGGAGAAGAACATATAACAACATAAAGTGAACTGCCTATAAGAGCATCACAAGAAACACTTTAATGGTGAACTATGATAATGTGAAAATAGTAAAAATCAGGGAGAAAATAAAACGCTGAAACTAACCTTCCATCTCCATGTCAGAATCAGCAGTTGACGTGCAACCAGCTGAAGCAGTTGAAGCATCCGGCTGCCTCGAAGAATCCACTTGCAAAGGAGTTACCATTGGTTCACTTTGCTGTTCATGAAATTTATGTTCCAGAAGACATTTCTTCTTCAACCACAGGAAATACTCGTAACCAATTGCAGCCTCACTTCCAGGGTCGTCACCAAACAAAAATGCATACTCCGGATTCCCATATTCACTTTGACGAGTCACATCTTCTACACTAGGGCCATTCTTAGCAATATGACGGCACAAATCTTCAATCCTTTGGATAGTTTTTGTTTCTGTTGGCTTCAATGGAGGTGGAGGAAGATTTAGCATCTCACTTCCATTAAATGATGGAACATCTCCTGGTTGTGCGGATTTACCATCTCTGACCTGATCGCTAGCTGTGGCTTCTTCACTAGAACTCGGATTCCTTATCTTTGGGACAGAAATTTGGGGAGTGGCAGACAACGGCGGAGCTGGAATTGGTGGTGGAGAAGATGGAGGTGGAGGGGCCGCAGAGGAGACAGGAGATTCTCCCTTTATTGTTTGTACAGAACTTCCATATGCAGGGGGAGTGAAAAAACTAGACGTGGTTGTGGGAGGGGGAGGCGAAATATGGTTAAAACCCTGCATACCACCGGGATATGGTGGAGGCGGGAAAAATGCAGTTCTATATGATGTTTGTTGTCCGTGCAGTTGAGGGGGAAATGGCAACGCTCCAAGTGGTTGCGGGGCTTGTAACATTTCTGGGCGGGCAGGGACATGTGTATGAGGTGCGATTGTTGGATTATGATGCACATTTTGGGCTCCCAAGTGCGAAGAATGTTGTGCTTGCTGACCACTTAAACGTACTTGCGATCCTAATGGAGGTGGAGGTAGAGGTGGGTGTCTGTAAGATTCACTTGCATTTGGCACATGAAGGGGATGAATTTGCACAGGCAGACCAGGGTGGACAAGAGGGGGTGGAACAGGAGGACCTTGTTGGTATAAGTGAGGACCGCCGGGTTGATTTATCTGAGGCGGTACAGCAGGTGGAGCCTGCTGAATGAGAGGAGATGGTCCGGGCTGAGGCCCTTGATGGAATTGGTGATTAGGAGGTGGAGGAGGCACTGGCAGGTGGTTTTGGCATGCAGATGCTCTAGGCGGCTGAGGACCATAATTAGCTTGACCATACATTGAAGATGGTAAACTTGATAAACACTTCCAAATACTAGAATATTTCCCACATTAGCTCAATCCTCTCAGACTCAATCTTCAACTCAAGCTTCCATGGACTTCTTGGAATCCTATGATAAAAAATAGTAACAATTAAAAAACTCAGAAAATCCACCTTGGCAATTCAGTAATGTCGAATTTGGAGAATTCTGTTGGTAGGGTAAGAAAAAACTAATACATTTTCACCAAGTTCTGTTCAACTATCATAGTTTTCTTAATCTAACATGATTTCAAATTCGACGTTATCTGATAGTTCAGAACTAGAACTGAAGTTAGGAGCCTCGTCAAGTGCAACTCAAATCCAAAAACCCACATCCACAGATTCTTACAATCAAATTAAGATTAACGAAAATAAAATCAAGAAAAAAATCCGACAAAAAAGAAAAGAAAGAAAAAAAAAGAAATGTAAAACTAAAGTCTACTCTTCACTACAAGAACCAGTTTGGGAAGTTAAAATTAACAAACTCCTTAGCTCAAGAATCAACAAAGCCGATAGAATGAAAAGGATACACAAACGGGTAACAATAAACAGAATCGAAGCCTATGAAGTCACAGTAAGTTCAAATCCCCCATTTTCCTACAAAGTCAGAGTTATTTTTCCAGGCAACCAAACACGCAGAAATACTCCAAAATCATCAGAAACTAAAGCACAATAACTTCACATCAAGCGAGAAATTCGAAAAACTTACCGAAATAAAATCGGGAAGCTGGGCGTTAAAACCCTACAGAAAATGGAAAATTGAGCAGCTTTATAATATATATATATATATATATAGAAAGAAGGAAAGAGTGAGAAAGTGGAAGCTTGACAAACCCTAAGAAAATGAAGAGTTGTTTTTCTCGCACTAGTTTAGATTGGGGAAGATCCTAAACTCAGCGTGGAACTGAAGAAAAGCTCCTTTGGTTTGCCCAACCAAAAATTTGCAGATAAAGTGGATTCACCCCAAAAAAAATAAAAAATAAAAATAAAAACAACACCTGAACTGTTTATAGAAATTGAATTAAATACTAAATTTTTAGATAATTATAGTATTAATAAATTAGAGATTTATTAAATAAATTATTTATTTATGTTAGGTTTATCATATTAATAAATTATTTATATTTTTATTAAATAAATGGTTTATATATTTTGTTAATATAATATTTATTTGGGTTAGGTAAAATGGTAGTAAAGTTTAATTGAAAGACTCTATCATAAATTATAATAAGATTCATTTTTTAACTATCTAAATATAGTTTAATTGTTAAGATTTATTTGTGTATAATAATTATAGTGTATTTTAACTCATAATACACACTAAAAAATATATTAAAAAATAAGCAAAACTAATGGAAAAAAAAAAATCTTCTAATCTCCTACTTACCCCTTGATGATGACCACCCTCCCTCCACCGACGACCCCCCCCCCCCCCCCCGGGGCTGGTTGATGACCTCTAGCCCCTACGATCTCTAGTCCCCCATCATTGGTTGACAAACTCTTGCCTCCGCAATGGGATTCCAACGAGCTTCCCCGAGCTATAGGAGTTGCAGTTATTTTGGTTGGCTTGTCATCTCGGATTCGATGATTGACAGCCATCTCACTAGTGAAGAAGAAGAAGAGGAGGGATTTTTTTTTTATTATTATTATTTTCTTATTTTTTGTAGTTTTATGAATAAGTATTTATTTTAGTTATTGTAAACTATTAATATCTTAGGCATTCAAATTTCATGAAAACGATTTTAAAAAGAGCCTTACCAATAGGACTTATCCATTGGACTCTACCACAATCTTGCTCTATTTATTTTATTTTTATAATTTTTTTAAAACTAAAATTTATTATAATTTCTCAATCAGAGGGGAGGGAAGAAGAGAATGCAGTGCACATTTTTCTATCCTATTAAATATTGAGGCTTTTTTATTTTTTATTATTTTTGCGCTAAAGATGGTTAATATTGTGGTAGTATATATAATTTATTAATAAATTTAATTTGACCGATGTGAAAAGTTCAATTCTCTATGTCTAAATTAAAAGGAAAAAAAATTAGATTGTATAATCTATTTTATTCATCCAATCTAATAATTAGTCAAATTTTTTTTATTTAATAAAATAGTAATTTGTTATTTTTTGATTAACTAATAAAATTAGTAATTTACATTACGATCAATTAGTAATTTTATCAATCACTAATTAACTATTTAAGAAAATTGATTATTTATTTTAAGAAAAACGATATTTTAACTAATTTTTACAAACTTAGGTTATATGTAAAAAAAACTTGTTAAAAAAAGTTTATTTAGCTATAAATAAAAACCTTGATTAGCATCATATCAATTGTAATATATGATGGGTAAAAACTAAAAATAAAACAAAACAAAAACAATTGAACAGGGTGTAAGGAGTAAAACTATGATGACATGTCTTTAATTAATGAGTTTGTTTTCGATCCGTATATGTTCATTGATATTAATTTACATGTTTAAGAAAACAAAGAAGGTAAAACTTACAATAAGAATTATATTAACATTCTGATTTGTGAGTAGAAATAAGTTTGAATCACGAATTATTAATTTTTAACGTGAATAGTTTTATATTACATTATTAAAAAATTAATCTAATCATTAAACAATATTAACTGCTGATAGGAAAAATATATATTTAGTTTTTTTTTTTTTGGGAAAAAAATAGCTCCTACTATTAATTTTAATTTTTGGAAAAGAAATATATGTATTTATCGATCTATGTCAAGTTGTTTTTGTAATAGACTAGTTTATTGCTTATTTTATAAAACTTATTAAAGCTATAAATATGGATCCTAAGATCCGAATATGTGGAGTGATGTCTTTTATATACGAACAAATATATGATTTGAATTGTGTATTTAAATTAAGTTTTTTTTATTATTTTGTTAAAGGTAATATATATATATATGAGTAAAAGACGTGGTAATTTTTATTGATTAAATAAATCAGCCTTTACAAAAGAATCTAAGAAAAAGGAAATTAAATCAATCCAAACAACATTTGCTTTCAAAAGACAAGTATAGCTAATTAAATAGTGTTATGGAATTCCGAACCATAATAAATATTGCCACTACCAATTCAAACACAGCTTCTCGAATATCTTCAATAACCAAAGCTTTTGAGGCTCTTGGAGCTGGAGAAGTGATCGCATGAACAACATTGATAGCACTTGTCTAACTCCAAAACCCACCGGCTAAAACCACACCAATTTGCTATTATTTTCACCTTCTCTTGTATCTAGGCATTCTGCAATAAAGTTCGGATCTACTATCTCATTATCCTATCTTAATGGCTATCATCTTAATAATATTTGACATATCATCAATTTATTTAAGAATTTTTAGTATTTAACATTTTTTATGTGATTAAATTTTTAAATTTATATGATTTGGCATAACACTATTGAAGAACAGCTACTTTCATCTTCGAACTATAAACCCAATTCTAAAAAGATTTTGCTAGTTTCCAACCCCAATTCCATCTTCAAAAAAAGCATTGCACTACAATTCCATCCCAGCATGCCTTGGATCGAAGGGTGACTTAACATTTTCTACCCTGCTAATTCCGTCACACTAGGAGGACCGGGAGTGTGATGGTGGAAAAGCTTGCTCGGTGGGCAATTTCATCTCCCCTTGAGGACTTGCTTGTTTATTTGCTGAGTTTGTGTAATGCCTTTTAGGATTGGTAATTTGGGTCATAACATAATAGGTTGACACGAATACAACACGAAGTTAGTAGGTTTGGGTTTTTTATAAGTAGGTTTGGGTTAAAAAGGGTTAACATGATTAACATAATTAAAGGAATAGGTCGGGTTTGGGTTTACCTCCTAACGTAGATTGATATAAATTGACACGATTAACTATATGTTATTTTTTACTTAATTGTATATGATATAAAATAAGAGTTTTTATAATTAATAAAACATAAATAATATGAATTTTTAAGTTTTATAAGTAAATTTCACTTATTTTTCATAAAAGAAAATATATATTGACTAATAAATTTATTAAAGTATTACAATCATATTAATAAATTATTATTTTATTCATATCTAATTTAAACAGATTAATTCGAACTGACACGATTAATAAATAGATTAGGTTTAAGTTTAAATTTTTGATACAAATATTAAGATATGAATAATATCAACTAAAAAATTAACATTAAATAGTTTCATATTTAAATTTAATAATATTAATTAAAAAGTATAATACAATATAAATAAGATATGATAATTAGAATTATCAATCCTAATGCTTTTCTTTCCCTTTTGCCAGACTTGCCTCGTGGCTTTTGGTCATGCTTTGTTGTGGGCATGTGTCTTGCGCCTGGGCTGTTATACTTTTGTAAATTAGAAGAAATTTTAGAAATTAAAATTAAAATTTTTATTTGAATTGAATTATTACAAAATAATACACGCGAATATTTCAACACCAAACAAATTATATTTTATTGGAGTTATTGTAAATGGACATCCAAGCATGCACTTTGTTGTATAAGGTATCATAACCCAAATTTCCCCTCCTCTGCTTGTTTTTCATATGGGACTATATATATATATATATATTTTTATCTATATATATATTTTCCTTGAAAATGTTTTATTTTTTGGGAAGTGTTCCTTATTTTATTTATCTTCTATTTGTTCTCAACATTACATTTATATTACATTTAAAAACAATACAATTTTCATCTAAATACAAAATATTATATTCAAATACTAATCACATCACATTTTTATTATAATACAATCACTATTCAATATTTTAATTTGTTTATTATTTTTATTAATTACATCACATACTCTCTTTCTCTCTCTCCTTTTTTTTTTCTCTATTATTACCTATCACATTATATATTCATTATTTAAATACAATTCAAAAACTTTTCATCCAAACACATATTATATTCAAATGTAATACAAATATTTTTCCTTCAAATACAAACTGCATTCAATAAATTGCATTCAAACGTAATGTAAATATAATACATGTACCAAATGGGGCTTAAGTCACATAAAAATTTTAGGTAAACAACAACTTTATCAAAACGACTTGTCTCACACACACCAAACAAATAATTAGAGGGTGTTTGGAGCATGGTTTTGAAGACATGATTTTGGTATCTCCAAGACAAAATATGTTTGCCTCCTATATATCTCCAAATCTTCAATAGTATTTGTACGCATTCTTAAACATTAATTTTTAACCATATGTATTAAAATTTAAATTTTCTTATTTCTACAACAATTTTTTTTCCAAAACATCTATCCTAAATACAATCTCCAAAATCATATCTGGTTTCTAAAATTAATATCTTCAAAAATACATCTTCAAAACTATATCCAAACACTCCCTTAGTTTGTCTAGTTTGTCCTACTGTTAATGTTACAAAAATTTGGTCCTCTTTTTTTTTTTTCCCCCTGCTCATTTTATAAATTTCATACTCTTTAGCAAATTTAATCTCTAGCCATAGAAATTCATCACTTGACAAACTAGACAAATTTAATCTTCAAAATCATATCTGATTTCTAAAATCAACATCTCCAAAAATACACCTCTAAAACTCTATCCAAACACTCCCTTAGTTTGTCTAGTTTGTCCTCGACTGTTAATGTTACAACAATTTGGTCCTTTTTTTTGTGTGCTCATTTTATAAATTTCATGCTCTTTAGCAAATTTAATCTCTAGCCATAGAAATTCATCACTTGAAAAATTAAGAGGGAGTTTGAATGAGGTTTTGGAGATATTTTGTTTTAGTTGAAAAAAATTTGTTTTGAAAAAATGTGTTAATGGGAAAAAATTGTTTGAAGTGAAAAAAAATATAAAATTTTAAAATCTTTTTTAAAAAAAATATCAATATGAATATTGTTTATTCCTCTCGAAATTCTATATAATTAAAAAAAATTATCTGATTTGAACTTGTACGTACAAAGTTATAGGCTTTTAAAATTTAGAATTTACTGTAACGTTTTAGAGATGTAAATAGTGAAAGGTGAAAAAAAAAGGGTTTTGCAGATGCCA
Organism: Antiaris toxicaria; assembly: GCA_035233585.1. NCBI lineage: Eukaryota > Viridiplantae > Streptophyta > Magnoliopsida > Rosales > Moraceae > Antiaris > Antiaris toxicaria. The sequence continues at coordinate 11,481,820 of CP141155.1, forward strand.
AACCATTGCCCCTAAACGGGGGTTAAAATTTAAAAAAGACAGTTGCTTAAGATTTAAAATTTTACCTTAAACCAAATTACTACCTAATAGGTATTATTTTGGCATGAAGCTGTCAAAAGACAGTCATATAAAAACATAGAAATTTCAACCACCAAAATAAATAAATTAATTGATTACTTAAAACCTCTGTAAAAAAGCTTGCCAGAATGAAACTCTCTTCTAGAGACTTTTTACTTCATTTTTCAGTTCAGAAATGGAAAGAAAACAATATAAAGAAAATACTTGAGGTCATCTTTGAATGGAACCAGCAGAAAAACTTGAAGTGCTGCGAGTGCCATTCGATTCTTTTCGCTGCTAAAGCATATCTAAACAAGTCAAAGGCTTCTGGGAAGTAACCTCTTTGTTCAAGAATAGATGAAAGCCGGATCCATCCGGACCAGGAACCAGTCAATCATGAAATCACCGCTTCTAGGACAAGAACTACATGCAACTGAAAAAGCTTCATACCTAAAAGAGTGTTAGAAGGTTGCAGATATGGCCGGTTAGCGAATCCTGTATATCTTGTCATAATGCGTTCTATGATCACCTTAGACGAATGTACAATAGCCCATCGTTTATGTGTTTTCTAATCTCCGGAAGTTACACGTTAGCAAATGTCCCATTTCAAGTTGTAGTGGCTGCAGCTTCATTACGTCCAGAGGTTAATGTCCTGTCATCTATCATCACAAAATGGAATAATGGATCAGCTAATAGAATATCTTTTCTGTTAAAAGCATCAATTTAGTATCTACTAGACAGATTCAAATGCAAAAGAGACTTCCTTAAGGTGCAAGAAATTAGATTTAGCTAATTGGTTAAACAAGGAAGTGTCAATTTTGAAGAAAAGGCCACGCCAATGTGTTAGAAATGAATGCTAACATTGATGGAGATTAAGATTGTTTAGTTTTTAATTTGAATTAAAGATTAAGTTTATCTCTCGGTATCATTTCGGATTTAGTTAAGTAAGTCTCTTATTCCTTGCATCATAGATGTTGCTGCATTTGAAGAGGACTCGAACCTCCATGCTCTTTAGCACGAGATTTTGAGTCTCGTCTATTTGAATTTTAAGATTATATTATTTTAAAATTTTCTCTCTATAAGTTTACCTCAGTGATTGTAATTTCGATTCAATTATAGTAAATGAATGGAGATTGAGATTTCTGATTTTCCTCGTCATAGGTCTTGATCTCTCTCTAGAATCTTCTCTATGCTTCTCTCCATCTCTCTAATCTCTCTAGTGGTTCTATTTCGCTCTCTCTATTCTATCCCATCTCTCTTGGTCCTACATCAATAACCATTGAGTTGACAATTTTGCCATACACGCATGAGAAAAGAAAGCCATTACCATGATTGAGGACATGTTGTAAGATGCCATACAAATAACCAAAGCCCGTTAACTGAGTACCTTGATCAAGAGACATGGAATTAGTCTCATTTGCCGGGGCAGACAACTCTTCTTTCAGAATTTCAACATTGCCATTTGAGGCACTGTTTTTCCGGTCTTCTCCTAGAACCTCAGAATTTAATTTTGGTGGATTGTTTGACTGCTCATTTCCTAGATTCGAAGGAGCCACCAGGGGTTCGGGTTTAGCAGTGACCTGAATGAAAATCACAATGTCCAAAACTTCAAAAGCATGTTTATAGAGAACATAGACATAACGTAATGAACTTTAATGTGAAATGCAGGTAACAACAAGCCATCTCTTCAAATATGTAAACACGTAAGTTGAGAGTTTATACGTCTTCTATATTACCGTTTTTAATCTTCCCATTGACATTTTCTGCTCGTAACAGGAAGAAAGTTGGTGGCATTCACACAAGTTATGGATTACAAGAAATTCTTAAGGATGTGAAGTTTAATCTAGTAACCAAAGCACGTATTAAATTAACTACACTAGAGGGATTACAGAAATATACTTGTTATTTTATCACTAATGTTTAAGGCTTTAAGCAAATCCGATAACAAAGCATGCTTAACAATGTATAGACAAAACACAATATATTCTAATGCTATCCCTCATTTGTAGCCTAGCTCGAAAAAGCAGCAACAAATTAATGCCTTACGTATTCAGATACAAAGAAATTACCAAAAAAGAGGGTCATTAGAATTCAAATGCAAGATTTAAAAAAAAAAGAAAAGAAAAAGCAAGCCCCAATCTTAGAGTTAACCTGAGCCCTGGTTTATGTAACCCTATCTTTGGGTTGATAAGCTTTAGCTACTAGGAATTTCATCAAACTATAAATATCATACTTTTTATTGCAAAATTTGCTCTGAGCTTGGCTGCTATGACAAATGACACCCAGGAAACTAAACCGTCTTAATGTTTTAAGTGATGATATGTCCTAGCTTGTTAATCTCAAGTTTATCCCATCTTCAGACGTTCAAATTCTAACCAAGCAACTCTTCAGAACTGGAAAGACAAAAATAAAACAGCAATGAATAAGAAAAAGTAAGTCTGCTTAATGAGTACAAGGAAACTCCGACCTTATGTGTTGGAGTATCAGAAGATGGTTTATCCTTCGAAGTAGGAACTGCAGCACCTTCAACCTGGGGCTCATGTGATGACGACTCTAGTTCATTAACTGCCTGTCTGTGATCTGCAGCATCATGATTGAGGACCCTAGAACTTTTTGTTTGGCTGTTATGGTCACCATTTTGCACAGCATCTCCCATTTCCTCAGCAGCCCGCTTCCTGATTAGAGAATGAAACAATAAAAATGTAAACTGTAGTGTTAAAAAAGTTCAAAAAAAAAAAAAGAAAAAAGAAAAAAGAATGAAGAAATGGACTTTTATCATTTTCCATACTGACAACTATGAAGTGTACAACCAATGACTATTTTCTTACCTACTAGAATTAGGAACAGCTCTGTGGTGATAGTCATGATTGGCAGCAAACAATATGCCCCGAAGAGGCTTTCCGTCAATGTATGTTTCAATAGTATATCCATCCGATATTCTTTCAGTAACCCTGGCTTGAAATGTTTTCTTTCCCTGAAGTGGCGGGGACTGTATCAAATTGATATTCTGTATGTCTGCATTGAGAGCAATAGAATTTCAGAGTCATAGCTTCAACATCAACTTCTTTTAAAGGCTAGATGCATTTTGATGCAAAAATAGAAAATTGAAAATAGGAACTAAATGCTAAGATAGCTTAGAGTATTGTGAAATGGTTATTAATTAAATGGTTATTAATTAATGAGTATCTAAATTGTCTTGCATTAACAGGTTGAAAAAAAAAAAAAAAGAATTCTAAAAAAGGCATGCTTTGATTCCAGATTTTAACTTACGAATAAACAAGCAAAAACTTTTTAATGCACATTGCATCCGCTACTCACATGCTTGGCCATAATCCGGCGCTGTCACAGGTTGGTAAATATTAGCCCCAATGCCAACTTTCGAAAGAGATTTGTCATGAAAGGGAGCGAGGTTTTGTTCCTGGCACTTTAGCTTTAACTGCTTCCTCAGCGACAATTTCTCGAGCCTTTGCTCTTTTTCCCTAGTAAGTCCTGGAATTTAAAAAAAAAAAAAAAAAGGATCATGCCAGTTGGACATTATTCTAATGTTTCATTCCAGCAAACCAAATGTTACATATACTTAACCTGTGTGTAAGTAATACATATCGTCAAGTGCCTCGAGACTCTTATTGCAACCACCGAAAAACACAAGAACACCTCTCCTGTGCGGATCCAAACAGTCTCCAGCCACAGAAAATCTAGCAGATGGGCCATCGCCTACCGTTGCCACTTTGGTCCATACCCCAGTATCTGCAACAACAAATATACGCTCTTAGTTACAATAGGGGACAAATAAAACGCCAGAAGAGAAACATGAAGTCAGAACTCAATGTGGAAGTAAAACTCAAATAAACAAGAAAAATTAACGAGTTATTGATACATACCAATATCTAGCATGTACAGGTCGTTGTACAGATTTTGTGCATCTGTAAATCCTCCAAAAACAAATAACTTCTTGCCAAAAGCAACAGTTGAGTGACCAGCTCGAGGGGTCAATAAATGGCCCGAAGTGTTCAGCTCTCTCCAGACTAGAGTATCTATTGAAGAACACAATAGCAGAAATATATCAAAACATATAAGACTACTTACAATATATTCAGGCCACAATGATTTTTTTCCAGTCACATAACAACAGATTAGCAGTACCTGTGTCAAGGATATGAACATCAGACAAATAATAATCATGGCCATCTTCACCACCAATCACGATGACATTGTTCTTCCAAGAAGAGCAAGTATGGCTATCACGTGGAGATGGTGGTGTGCCTGATGTTGTTGCACGTTTCCATACAAAAGTCTCTACAAAATTGGTAGAAAAACGAAAATCTCAACCGATCAGTGAATTGTAGCTAAACATCCTAGAGCTCTTAAGTCTTAATGTATTGTATACCCCAAATTATAATCAAACTTAATACTAAATGAGATATAATACACGTCACAATCAAAATTCTTGACACCTTTTCTCTCTCTTCAAAATCCACCTTCATTTTCTGCAGGTGATTATAACGAAAAGGGCACTAATTGGACGGCCCATACTATCAACCACACACAACCTTAAAATTCGATTCTATGTGAACCTAGAAGGTCCTAGATGCTTTAATCAAAAGAAAGGAAGTAACTTCCAAACCTCGATAGCCTCCACAAATCATTTCAAAGGACACTTGCTCAAGATCAACATATTAAGCAGGTCAAATAAAACTTGGACCATTGTTTGAGGTGTATTGTGAAAATGCATTTCCACAAAACCGATAATCAAAAGGCTTCTAACTCATAAAGTAATCGGCGCAACTTCCATTGATAAAAAAATTACCTGTATTTAGTATGTAGAGATCATTGTAGTACACCTCATCAATACCACTAGCAGATTTGCCACAACCGCCAAATATGAACAATCGTTTACCAACAAGGGCTGCGTTATGGCCCTCTCGTGCCTCTGGTCCTTCTCCCCTTAGACTTGGACATATCCATGTATGTGATGCTACAATACAACATACAAAAATGTAACCATCCCAGAGAGATCAAATTACATAACTTCAGTACGCTTGCTAATTGGTTCATAAATTTGCCATTCAAGCGCACAAATGGGAACGGAAGATAACCGTCCCGACCCCCGCACGAGATGAAACTACTTAGGCAGCATACCACATGATTGAGTGAAAATGCTAAAAAGGGGAAGAGATTAAAAGAAGGAATTGCTCACAAGTTTCTAATATATGCAAATCCTTGAGAGGATTCATCCCATCAGTACCACCAAAAACATAGAGATTATCACCAACAGTGGTACAACTGTGGCTGTCCCTAGGGGTTGGGGGTGTGCCTTTTATCACTGGCTGGCTCCATGTCTGTGTGGCTGCAATCATCCTTTCAGAATTAGAAAATCAAAATGAAAATAAAATAAAATAAAATAACAACAACAATAATAAGGAGAAACATCAGCCAGGGAAGATTAAAAAATGTATATGGATATGTATATGTATATACAATATATTCCAATTTCATTCTTTGACTGTACCATATTTGAAAAGGGGGGAAAGTAAGATTCAAACTAATAATGCTAAAAAAAAAAAAAAACCAAAGAGAAAGTAACAACATTACATAAACAAACCCAACAAAAGAGGGGAAAAAAAAAAAACCCCCTAAAAAAATTCCACAGACCATTTCAAAAAAAGCTCTAAACTTTTGCCCCAAAATAGGAACCCAAATGCAGGAAAATAAAAAATAAAAACGAAAAAAAGAAACAAAACCCACATCCCCAAATGCAAAAACCGGGATTGCCGAAAATCCAAATATACCCGAAAAAGAAAAAGAAAAACAAAAACAAAAATCATGGGAACTTTTTGTTCTTTTTTTTTTTTGGTTTAATTTTTGGGTTGTTGGGTGTGAGAGAAGAAAGACCCACCAGTGTCAAAGACGTGTACTTGGTTGGTCTGACAGTTATCTTTGCCATAGCCCCCAAAGACATAGAGAAACCTCCCTTCTTTAATGGCGTTGCAGGTGTGTCCCCACCTCTTCCCTGGCCCATTTCCACCACCATCACCACCACCACCCACCACGTCTTCCTCTCGCCGGAACTTTTCCCACCTCATTTTCTTTTCCTTTCTTTTATTTTCCCGGAAAATCAATGGAGGAGGGAAGGGAAGGGAAAAAAACAGAAACAACACGGTGGCTGAGAAAACGAAAGAAAAAGGAAAAAAAAAAAAAAAAACTGGTGAAAAAAAATCTGAGAGTAACAGCAATATTAAGATTAGATTATTGTTAACCTCTCAAAAGGGATTCTCGGCGTTTAAGTGGACATTTGTTCGTTTGAGCTCATGCAAAAGGATTTTTTTGGTAATGTGTTTTTAAATGAAAATGAGAATGAAAATTTTATTTTTAATGATGAAAATTATAAAGGGCAAAATGAAGAAGGAGAAGAAAGGGATTTTTATTTTTATTTTTATTTTTTTTGAATTTTTTAGTGTGGTTGCAGGAGAAAAATGGAATTTTTGACACCTGGCAGAACAAAATGGTGTTGTTGGGACCCACTTAGGTGGGGTCCTTGACAAGTCAGAACCTCTTGACACGTGGCTGACTACTGGCTTGATGTACGCTGTGTATTTTCACTCTGTGGTGATAAATAAAACTGGACGAGGAAACTTTTTTTTTTTTTTTTAAGAAATTTATAAGAAAAATGTTGTTACTTCTGAGAATATATATCTCTAGCCAAAAAAAAAAAAAAAAAGAATGTAAATATATTCCCTTCAAAAAAAAAAAAAGAATGTGTATATATATATATAAATATCCCGTTTAAGAATGTGTAATTATCGTCTGTAATTCTCCATATATATATATATTTTTTAAGATCAATATATATTATGGTTATACTTTTTCTTTTTTGGATTGCTAATAGGTGTAACCTAATAAAATCAATTTTTTACTATAAATTAATATTACAAAGTCAAACTCAAAATTTTTTTATCTGAGTCAGCGTCAAGATCCATTAGACCACACCAATCCCGAATTTTCAGTTTTTTTTTTTTAAACAGGAGTTTTATTTCGGGTTTGCTGAACAATGTTTTATTGTATTTATAATTATTCAATTCTGATTAGGATAACTTTTTCAGGTAATATTTTATTATTATTATATATAAAATCTTTAATTTTGCATCTTTCATTTTTTTTTCTTTTATTTTTTAAAAAGTTGAAATTTTAAAATTTTATAATAATTCTTATAATAAAATACTCGTATTGATAAAATTAATAAAATAAAATCTATTTCATCAAATACATTTTAAATATTTACTATATTTTCTATATCAAAGAATTTTTTTTAAAAAAGAAATTATCTTCTAAATATACATTTCCAAGCCCGTCTCCAAAAATTTCTCAAAAACACCCTTAATTGAAGAGCATGTATATTTTTGGAAACAAGATTCATTTTACAAATTTTTTTTTCAAATACATTTCAAAATTTTATTATATTTTTTATATCATAGAATTTTTTTAAAAAAATTATCATCTAAATACATTTTTCCAATTCAGTCTCCAAAAATTTCCCAAAAACACCCTTAATTGAAGAGCACACATATTTCCCAAAATGACCCTTGATTGAAGAGCACGCATTTTGCTCATGATTTGCACTTTTAATGTGTAGTAAATAATAAATAATAAAAGATATCTAGTAAAAAGAAAAGATATTTAAATAAATAATGTTTGTGTATAGTTAACTGATTTGAATTGAAATATTTATATTGAAGTTAACTAAAAATTTTATTAAGGGTTCATCTGGTATAAAGTTTTGAATCTAAAAATTTGGATTAAGTTTGAAATGAGTTAAAGTTAGAAATAAATCTTATATTTAGTATTTAAACTTGAGTTAGAGATATTTATTTTAAGTTAAAGGTATTTGGATGAAAAAATTTGGGTTTGAACTTACATTAGTAATTTTGCTTCCCTTTACTTTTTATAGAGGTTGATACTTTTTTTTTTGTATGAAGAAGATTTGTAAAGAATATTTTTGAATTCAAAATACTGTACAAATCATAAATTAAAAAGCTTGAAATGAAATTGCAAACTAAACGATGGATTGAGTTCAAATTTATGGGGCTTTTAGTAAATATATTGTGTCCGCATTGCATTTGAATATAATTTTAGGAATGCATTTTGTATTTAAATGAAAAGTGTTAGATTTATATTTGAATGAAATGTGTATTTAGATGAAAAATATTTAAATTGTATTTTAAAGTTCAAAGTTGATAAAAAAAGTTAGAGAGAGAAAAAATATGATATGAATAAAAAAAATTAAAAACCTAATAAATAATTGTTTTTAAAAAACAAATAAATAGTAATTATTTTCATAACACAGTTGAAAAGTATTGTATTTAAACGTAAAACTTTTACGTTTGGGTGAAAATTATATTGTATTTAAACATAATACAAATACAATTATAGTACCAAATGTGCCGTTCAATGTTTTGAACTCCCATCCTATAAATCCAAATGAGGCCAAACTTTTCATTAAAAAAAAAAAAGGAGTAATATTTTTAATTTGGAATGAAGTTGCAAAGAAAAAAAATATTATTTTATATTCATAATTTTTAAATATACAGACACGGAGATTTCCTATTCAAGCAGCATCGACATGAAAGCAACTGGCCCGGAGTAAATGTTTTAACTTCCTATTCCAAATAATTAATGCATGCTAGTTGGGATCCATGTAACCATTGGTTACTGTTTTATTTTATTTTATTTTTAAGTTATTGCTTGTCAAAGTTTGGAATTTGCTAAGGAAAAAAAATTTGTGCCGATACATTTTGATTTTTGAGTCTTTCGTTATTTCTACACTAGATGCAGAACTTTTGATTTAATATTTAGAACTCTAAATCTGTCAATTATTAGCAACATAGCCCTATTTATAATTCAATTTTGATGCTCCTTCAATGATAGCCGCCGTGCGACGGCTGCGGTGGCAAGAAGTGAGCATGGCCAACCGCTCGGCGTGTTTCGTTATGAGCTTTGTCGTTTTCTTCTGTATCTCGAGTTGCGTTTTATGTTTCCGAGTCTTTCTTTCTTTCCCCTTCTTTTTTTTTTTAAAACTTCCTGTGACATTTGTTGCTGCAGATTTTTCTTTTTACTTTGTTGTTGGGTTTGTTTCTTTTGTTGGTTTCCAATAATTAAAAATAACTATAATCATGATCCTTAATGTCAAAATCTTAAAAATTTAAACTCGTTTTAATTGAAGTTTTGAGTTAGAAAATTTAGGTTAAATTTAAAATGAATCGAACAATAAAATAAATCTTATGTTTGGTATTCAAATTTAAGCTAGAAAATTTGATATTAAACTAAAAGTGTTTAGATGATAAAAGTTGAGTTTGAATTTATATTAAAAATTATATTTCCATTTATTTTTTTATAAGAAAAGATTTATAAATAATATTTTTAAATTTAAAATACTATATAAATCATGAATTATAAAATTTAAAACAGGACAAGCAACTAAGGGGGTGTTTGGTAAACGCATTGTATTTTGATTATATTTGAATGAAATTTGTTTTTTGAATGTTGTATTTGGTTGAAAAGTATTTGTTTTGTATTTGAATGAAATGTGTGTTTGGATGAAAAGTATTTTAGAATTGAAAAGTTGATGTGATTGGTAAAAGTAGAGATAAATAGTGGAATTGAAAAGTTGATGTGATTGTTCTAAAAATGTTTTGAATAGTAATTGTTTTCGTAGTACTGTTGTAAAATTTGTATTTGGTGTAAAATTGTATTGTATTTGAGTAAAATTAAAATTGAATACTTCTCCAAATGCTCCCTAAACATGAACTTAAGCAGCTCAGCAAACTAAATTTTTTGAGCTTAAAGTTTCGATTCAAACGAGCTCTAAATGTTCAACTTGCTGGTCAAGAAAAAGTTTTCGGTTACATTGTGCAAAAATCACAAGGCATTTTCATCCATTAAATGACGTCGATTAACTATTGAATCACATTATCAAGGAATTTTTAAATTTAAAGATTTCATCATCAAAATTAAAAAATTTTTGTCGAATATTAATAAATTCATAACGTATTATGCAAAAATAAATAAACAAACAAACAAAAGATCACATTATAAACTTTGTTATTATTGAGTAATGGCAGACAAAAATACGTGAGGCTTTCATGGGTTTTATTTATAATAACGGGAACACCAAAAGACAATTTATTTGAAATTTGAAATTTCAACAAGGGACTGACGTAGCTGCTTTTGTGTAAGGATCTTTTAACATTGTTCTAGTACTGCAGACTACAAACTATAGGACTGAACAGCTATTTATTTGTTTATTATTTATTATTTTCAGGGCAGTGACCCAATTAATTGATTAGTTGGGGTAAGTTTATAGAGACACCAAATGAGAAAAAAAGAAAAGAAGATATTAGTTTAGAATTTGGTATTAATGATAACTTACACACAAAACCCAAAATTCAGATGCCTTGTGTACAAAGGACCGTATCGGTCTGGTTTTGATTAGTCACAAATCAAAATTGACAAGACAAAAGGTTCCCTTTTTTTTTATTTTTTATTTGATTTTATTTTTTCCTTTACTTTGTTTTATTTGATTTGATTTGATTTTATTTTTTCCTTTACTTTGTTGTACGTGCATTTGTTATTGGCTGTCATGAGTCGTTTTTAACCTATCACAACCCTTAAATTAATGAGGCTGCAAAGGGCACTATTGTAAGGAATACCACCGTGAACGGGGAGTCGTGGAACACTTTAAGAAATTATTATATTTGTATTATAATTAAATATAATATATTAAATATATTTTATGTTTAAATAAAAAATATTTAAATTATATTTTAAAATTAAAAAATTAATTTAATTGATAAAAATAAAATAAAAAAATTATTTTTAAAATATTTTAAAATAATAAATATATTTTAAATAATATTATAAAGTATTATATTAAACATAAAATTTTCACGTTATAATAAAAATTACATTGTTATACGTGCATTTGTTAGTGGCTGACACGAGACCTTTTTAACCTCATCACAATCGTTACATTAATGAGGGTGCAAAGAGCACTATTGTAAGGAGTACCACCATCCACGGAGGGCCAAGGAAACGATCCATAAATATGTTATATTTATATTATATTTAAATATAATATATTAAATATATTTTATATTTATATAAAAAAAATATTTAAATCATATTTTAAAATTAAAAAATTAATATAAATGATAAAAATAGATAGAAAAAATAAAATAAAGAGAAAATATAATATGAATGGAAAAAAATTTTATTTTTAAAATATTTTAGAATAACAAATATATTTAAAATAATGTTATAAAGTATTATATTGAATATAAAATTTTTATATTTAAATAAAAATTACATTGCGTTTAAACGTAATACGAATGTAAAACAGCAACCAAACGCATCATTGGATTTTATCGATCATGGTAAAGGAATTTAATAAAAATTAAATTAAATTAAATTAAGTATTAATAAATTATTTGAATTATTAGAATCAAACAATGTAAAATTTTAAATTATGTTGAAAAAAAAAATCATTGTGAAAATTATTCCATTTGTTTTAAAATTTTATATAATTTTAAAAAAATCTCATTTAGACATTTAGGTATAAAATTATAAATTTTTAAAATTTGAGATACAAGTTTATACTAATATTTATGAATAATGAAATTTAGAATGAATTTGAAGAAAAAGATAAAAATATATTAAATTTTTTGGATTTGAATTGCAAATCAAAACACATATATAAACTCAACACTTATAATGAAATTAGTTAAGTATAGCATTCAAGCAAGATAATATTTGCAATTTAAAAAAAAAAAAAAAGAAAGAAACAATATTAGCAGTTCATATTGGATGAGGTTTGGATCCTGTCGAATAATTTCTTAAACTGAACCCACACATTCAGTTTATAAACGTTGTGCAATGTAAGTTATGTGGTTAAGATTAATGGTACCGCATAAGGGCATCCCATCCCAGAATTACACTAAAGAATATAATAAAATAATAAATAAGTAGAGAATGATGTTGAAAATCAGCTAATGGGTAGGCTGAGTTAGGGTTAAAACATTTTGACACCAATTCTGTGGAACTGTCAAGGGAAGAAAGAGTGAGTGAAGTTATATAGCCAATTTGTTCTTTTGGGGCTCATTTGAACCTTGAAGATGTTTTTTCGGATTGGAAAAAAATAATTTTAAAGCATATATTTAGAGAAAAAAATAGTTTAGAGTGAAAAAATATAAAATTTTAAAAATTTATTCTAAATAAAATTATTAATATAGATATTATTTCGTTTCTTTTGAAATTCTATATAATTGAAAAAAAAAAAAAATCTTATTTGGACATATATGTATAAAATTATAAACTTTTAAAATTTGGAGTATATTGTAATGTTTTAGAGATATAAATAGTCAAAAATGATGATGATGTGAAAAAAAAAAACCAAAAAAAGATGTTTTGGAGACATTTTTTTTAGTAAGCCAAACAGCTCTCTAAGGTCTGTAATTACTAACATCTCCCTTTACAGAGGGCATTGGAAGCTGAAGATATGCAGCATAATTTCCTCAAGACATCACTTAATCTGAAAGAAACAACATTAGAAGTAAACACTTTACAATGTTTGAATCTTGTCTTTCGATCTCAAGAATTCAAAATCTTTTCCTCCACAGATGTGCCCGGGCGACGGCTGCAACTACAACACCACCAAAATGGGCAGATTCCGAAACTATTTTCTTGATGCCAAAAACAACCCGAACATCTCCCTGCAACAACAAGCACACATGAAATAAACCAAAATAACAGCAACGTTAATTGCAATTGAGTTTAGTCGACTTAGTCCATGTAGTGGAAAATTCTCAGTTGAAAATCGTGATACAATTTTGCACGCATTTTGAAAATATAAACTTACTCTATTATGTCTATAGCCTCTTTGTATATTTATGTTATTGCTTACATATTTTATGTGTTGATATTATTGCTTATATATTTTGTGTGTTGATATCATTATTTACAAAAATTTGAGTTCATTATTACGATGATTGAAGAAACTTAAAGACTTGAATGAGCTTTGTTCTCTTCGTATGCTTCTAAAATGATCCCATTAGTTGTTCGATTGTCATCGTATTCAAGTCTTTAGTTTCTTCAATCGTCATAACGATGAACTCAAATTTTTGGTCTGCTGAGCAGAGTATTTTCTCCGTGATCGTTACATTTTCTAACTTCTTGCCATTTCTTTTTAGTTGATTGGAAACAACTAGGACTCGAGAAAAGTAATCGGAAATAAAGCCGGGCAGTTTCATATGTAGAGCTTCGAAATCACCTCTTAAAGTTTGAAGACGAACCTTCTTTACTTGTTTGGCTCCTGTGAAATAGGTCTGCAGCTTCTCCCATGCTTGCTTGGTAGAGGTTGCACTTGAAATTTTCTCAAAGCTATCATCATCTAATGCTTGGTAGATAAGGAAGGGAGCCCTCTTGTCTTTCTTTCTTGAGTCCTTTAAACTATCCTTTTATGTTAAGGATAGAGTCGACTCGTTGTTTGGCTTGTCGTAGCCTTTTTTCACAACCTTCCAAACATCGTGTACTCCAGGAAGAGCCTTTATCTTGATACTCCAATTGTTATAGTTGTTGTTGAGTGTTGGAATTTAGAAAGATGCCATGCCACTATTTGTCATTTTGTTCACCATGACCTACCGTTTCACTGCGATTGTAATGTATATAAAAAATAGTATTGAGTGAACAGTAATGTATATGCGAACAGTAATCCCAAACAAAACCAAAACTCTGATACTACTTTGTTGGAGATTATCATAAAATAAAAAAAAATGCTTATAACTTCTTTAAGGGACACAAACTCACAACTCTTTGAAGAACATAAACTTACAACTCTTTGAAACTGTTTCCTCACACATGATCTACACTTATTGCAACTCTTATACAATGAGATGTTTCACTTTACCTGATAAATAAACCTTAGGGGAGGGGACTATTTATAGTTGAAGTAAATTATCTTCGACCACATATTTGGTTGGTATACTTAATACCTCAAACAATCTTAACCATCCATTATGTGTTCACCAACCACACCTATCATCTTCACCAATTACACCTACCTAACTTAAAATATGTAAGTAATGATATCAACATAAAAAATATGGAAGCAATGACATCAACACATAAAAATATTTTGGGCATAATCGAGCAAGTTTATATTTTCAACAGAACATATAGAAAAATGAAGAGAAAATAAAAAATAAAAAAAAATGAATTAACAAGGTCTAACTTTTGGATAAGCAAAATCATTGACAATGGTTTGGTTCGAACACGGAACACCTCTAAATGATGCTTTTGGTGCGAGGAAGCCTAAAGCCGGCTACTATAAAGTTATGCCCGTAATACCAGCAACGGAATAAGAGAGATTGTACACTTGCATGTTCTATATTAAGTGTCAAGGCCACGACAAGAGCATACCTTTATCATACAATAGACTTTTTTTGCCAATTAGGTAGATCGCCTGAAATGGTAAACAAACCAAAACAACTCCATAAGGATCTACACTATTTTTGGAAGCCATTGAGAGAATATAGACACAAACTTAATGGTAAGACGGCAGGAAATGATTGACAGTAGTGTAGACAGCCCCACCTGCCCCCTAAAATCAAAAGCAGACACACAAATCCAATAAGCTTTAAGTTTTTTGACTTAAGTCCAACGGCATTTTAGCATTATGTACAAGCATTTCCACGTGTAACAGACTAACATTACCGTTGATAATGAGACAACAGAGGCAGAGCGCATCAAGAAAAAAACAGAACCAGCGATCCCACCGGCTAGATACAACTTTAGAACAAGCTCAGGTCCAAAAACTTTACCAAGCTGTCCAGTGTTCCAGGACAAGAAAACGATGAGAAATGGACAAAAAGAAATGCCTAATCACAAATCAGGCAAAAGATTATATAATTAAGACTTCAGTAACTGTCTTTGAATTGAATAATATATAATTCTTTCCAAGCAAAGAAATGAGATAGACAAGAACGTATAAACCATCAGACCGTATTGAATGTCCGGTACTCTAGGTTCTATCTGTCAATGTACGTAAATGGAAAGCTCTTGTTTCACATGTTCTAAGCATGTATTTCTCCTAAGTCAGTAAATTGCTAATCCTTAAAAAAAGAAAAAAAAAAAAAAGGTTCTCTAATTTGTTAATTACTCATTCCAGCCTTTTCTTGAAGGAGAGCAAAATTTTGCAATACAGTCAATGTTCAAGGTAGCCAAGGAAACATCACAAAATCGTAAATTGAGGTGACAATTACCTAACGGAAAATTAACGGTAAAAGAAATGCAAAAATCATAGTTGAATAGAAGTTCAGGAGGAAGATAAACATACACGCCTTCCAAAGAAATAGACTCCAATCATGTTAGGAATGATACTTCCACTATCCATGTGAATGAATGCCGAAGTTATCAGAGTGTACAAACGCCTGCTTTCGAAGTTTTTTAATTGAGTTCTTTTCAGAGAAAAATCAACAAAAGATAGAAAGCATATTTTCGAGGGTTAGAAAGATACAATATTCAAATTCATCATTCAATTTAGTGTGTTAAATTTATTAACACGTCCATCAAAAGTTCAAAAAACTCACAGTAAAATTCTTCACCGTAGAGCTGTAATTTGCATCCTACCATAACAGGAAAACTGCGATGTTAGTTAGCATCAAGCGGACAACCACACTCTTGGATAATCTCCCACTTAACCATGACCTACAAAGGGAAGAAAAAAGTATGCATTTTTGACATAATAAAGCATATAGACTATAAGCTACCTATTGCTGTTAAAATTTACAAGCGCATAAGAAATTTATCCAGTAAGAGATCGTGAACCATAAACGACTTATGGATTCATTGCTAAAACATGCAAATTTTGAAGACAATACGGGAAAAATAAGATGTAATTATAATAATTTGCTCAACCAAACATTCAACGACAACTTGACAACAAAATCAATCTACAATAATTGTTCGAAAAACTTTCATGCCAACATTAGGTAAAAGCCATGCTAATCAGTCACAAGCATGATAAAAAAAAAAAAAAACCTGCATATAATGAGCACTATCATAGAATTATTAAATGCGTGGAGCCTAATTAGAGTTAGTACACAGATCGGCCTTGAGCGTGAACGGCTACAAATCTTGTGCATTTTGTTTGTTCATTTTTTTTTTGTTTGATTATAGTGCTCTCAGTACTAAAGGACTTTTAAATTCAGGACAGATTGCTCAGATTTTGGCAAGAAATGATCAGCCGAGAAAGTGCAAAAATATCTACTACTTGGAATGAAGACCTCAAACCTTCTTAATTCCTAACTAAAATGTTAAACGTGGGTTTGATAGCTGAGAAAACTTAAATAAACAAAAACCAGAATTAGAAACTAAACAAATTCCATTACATGCTAACTACTTTTATTCCATTTTCCCACACTTTCTCGGCAAACAAACAGACTCCACTAACAGCAAAACCGAAACACATTACCACCAGGATCTCTTCTTAGATGAGCAAAAACTTGGGCCGAGCTCAAAACTCCTCTTGGCGAACTGGGTCCCATGAAAGCCAACTTTGAAATCCGCGAGACCCCTTTTCCAGAGGGTTGTCGAAGAACAGTCCAACAAGCGCATGGCGAGCAATGGGCTCGAGAGAGTGGTCTGTGACCGCCATGAACGAACTAGGAAGTGGGTCTGGGTTTGTGCTGGTTTCGTGAGGGAGGCGTAAGCTTTGTGAGAGTGAAAAGGGAAGAGCGACGACGTGGTTGGAGTTGTGTTGGCCGATAGTATTTTTTGGGTAGGTCAGTGGTTCGTAAGGGACGGCTTGGAACTTTTATTTTGATGGAGAACTTAATAAAAATTAAGAGTAAAAACTAATTAAAAAAACAGATAAAAATTATTATGTTAACATATGAGATGGATTGAAATTTATCGTCAAATAAATTTTAGAGGCTAGGTTGAGAGAGACTAGCCTTTGCTTTTTTGTTGTATGGAGAGTTTGATATAAAATTATTATTAAATTATATTATAAATATCACCGTTCATAAATATATCTGATATTACCAGACTGTATCTTTCCCTCTCTTGTATGCCGATTGTGTTGTTTTCTTTCACAGATATCTCTAAATTATACTGCTATCGGACAACATGCTTTCCATATTTATTACTATTATTTTTGGGTAAAATCACATAATTTTTTTTTAGTGGAATACATTCATCATGCAAAACCAGATATGTTGGCCTCTAATATTATGTTTAAACATAGAATGTTAAATTCACGTGTGAATAGTAAATTTTATAATTTTCGATTTAGGGAAAAGACAAGTCTTTTGTTGATTGATAGCAGCCTTTAAAGGTCTGGAGACTCTTAACAGCAGAGGAACAAAATCAACAAAAACTGAATCTTCAAAAGCAATAAAAGCAGAAAAAGTCAAGAAGCGAGCCACATTGTTCCCTTGACAAGAAATGTAGCAAATATTTGCACTTCGAGCTTGAGAAATATTTTTTTTGATATCTAATAATATCATGTTCTTGGGCTCATGTCAACGGCCATTGGATCGCTTGAACAACATTGATCTAGTACGATTCAAGTATCCCATCTGTAAACCATGCGCTTTAATCAAAACGAGCCCTCTCTTACAGTGTTTCACCAATATATGGGATCCCCACAGTCTCTTTGCAGCAGCTACCAACACCCTCCCTTGAACATCTTTGAGCTGATATCTTTTAACTCAAATGACCGTTCTAACTTTTAAGTAAAATTAAAATTTATACAAATAGTTAATAATCATCCATAAGTCATACATATACATGATAACAAGATAACAAAAACCCTATTAGAGGAACTAAACATAACATAATCGTGAGTTGGCTCTAATATCAAATAATTGAACATTAAAACTACAGAGCACAAAAGAATACAAAAATTTCAAATAATTCTAGAAATCAAAATCATATTATATATACAATAAGTTAGTGCATGATCATCGTGTTTCTTGAAGAATGAAATTACACTCTGACAGAGCTCTCCTAAAAAATTACATCAAGAAGATTTTCAACCAACTAACTTTCTTTGTTGTTCTCCTCTAATTGAATTGACGTGTGAGAGACACACCTTCAACTTTTTTTGTTTGTTTTACGATCAACTTGTAATTTCTTTACAGGCACAAGAGAACTAAAAACAATCAACTGCTAAATATGAATAATTGATTATTCCCTCTAACCCCAAAAACTAATACATTTGCCTCTAATGATCGAAGTCTAAAGAGCACCACCTAAATAGGATCATATGACGTCTACTTAGAATAGTGGTTGCAAATCCTAAGAGATAATGACCAAGATATTGGGTCATTATCTCAATTCTTATTTTGAATTTGTTTTACCATTTAGTTTCCAATTTTAAATAAATAATACCACCAAAGATAATTATCTATTTAAATACGTATTAATTATTCAAATATATATTTCACAATTAATTCTCAAATTATCAGATAATTAATTTCGGCAAAAAATATCAAAAAAGTTTATGCTACAATACGAATCAATCAACTGAACCTGCCCCACGGGTAAAGGAAGTTAGTTTATGATTTGTCATTTCTATTTTCTCAGAGAATTAAAAATGTAATTATTAGGCACGTTTGTGAAATTCTCTGTTCTTTCCTTAATTTTGCATGGGGTCATTAAAAAAAAAATAAAACAAAAAACAAAAAACAAAAAACAAAAACAAAAAGCGAAAAACAAAAACAAAATAAGAGTGCACTAAAAGACTTGATGGTGCTTCTACCTGCATTGTTAACATTGGTTTTTGGGAAAAGACAAAATCTTTCTCCATTCTCCACGGAAACTTGCCATCGATGATGCTTGGCAACACTCTAAGTTCTCGTTTAGGGGATTTTTAGAGACAGAATTTTGGATGCTAAAGACAGAGTTTTAGAAATTGGAAGAAAAAAAAGTGAGATGTAGATTTGAGAGTTTTGAAATTGAATGACAAAATGCTATCTGGAAATGGTGACCCCATAAAAGCCCTAACAAGATATTGAGGTGGAAACCAAAATAATGAGATTTCGGTGAAGGTTTACTAATACCACAGAGCAGTCATCAGTCACCAGTCATCAGCCATCACCTTGCTCTTTCCCTAAACTGCATCTTTTTGTTCAATATCTTTACAAACGACCTTTTGCTATTTCATGTGAAGTACATATGAAGCTGGGAAATTATAGTACATAACATGTTTACTAACTTTGTAATTGGATATCACAAATTATTCAAATCTTTCAGAAATAGCATAATTTCGTAGTAATTATTATGATAATGTTCAAGTTTATGTTATACAATAGTAACATAGAAACTATTACAATGATGTGATTATTTATAAAAGCAAAATCAGTAAAATCTACAGTTTTAAGTACATTTATTGATCTCTTATTCTTTTGATGGAGATGCTCGCAATCTCTTGTGCCTCATTATGGAGAATTTCTCAATTCTATCATCACGCTTAAGGCCAACATTATTACCATGTGACAAGGTTAAAATCAAAAGTTGAATACAAATGAATCCTAAATAACCCATCACCTAAATTGTCATCATTTATAACAACAACATTATTTTTAAACAACATAAAGAAAGAACCCATGAAATTATTAAGTATACTAAAGAGGAACATGATTTCACTGTTTATTAACAGTGCTCTTTTTTTTTTTTTTTTAGCTTTCTGGATTTTATAAACGAAAACTAAGGATTATATATTCTGAAAAGGAATATGATTTCATTGTTCATTAGACAATGCTCCTTTTGTTTTTTGTTTTTGTTTTTCGTTTTTTTGGATTTTATAAACAAAAACTAAAGAGTATATATACTAAAAAAGAGCATGATTTTACTGTTTATTGTACAATGCTCCCTTTTTCTGTTTTTTTTTTTTTTTACTTTCTGGATTTTATAAGCTAAAATTAAAGAGGGGCATGATTTCATTGCCTTTTCTTGTTCTTTGTTTTTTTTGCTTTTTTTTTTTTTTATAAACTAAAAAGGACCACAATTTTACTGTTCATTGAACAATGCTCCTTTTCTTTTTTTTTTTGCTTCTCAGATTTATATTAGAGAGGAGCACAATTTTACTATTTATTGAACAATGCTCCCCTTTGTTTTGGCTTTTCAGATTTGTCCCTAAATTTATTGTTGGCTTTAGGTTAAGGTACCTGTTTTTTGGTCTTTTTAGGTGTCTTTTGGAGTTAGTTTTCTAGGTTTACCTTTGCATTTATTGTTGGGCTTGGCTTGATCTATTAATTGTTTGGTCTTTTTATCTTTTATGTGTCTCTTTTTTTTATTTACAAGCTTGTCATTTATTTCCTCTCTCCCTCTCTTTTGTTGGGTGTGTACTTTTTGGTTATTTGACTCTAAAGCCTTAGGTCCCCTTTGCATTTGTTTTTCATTAATTTACTTATAATCAATATAAATATAGAATGGAAATTTTTTTTTACTTTTTACTATATTTCTAAATTAATTATTAATTTTATTATAATGACTAGGAGTAACAGAACAAAAACAAACAAAACTGTAATATAATATTATTACTTCAATTATTATGTAAATATTCTATTATATCTCAAACAAATTACATCTTATTATAAAATATTTTGACATAATATATATAACATGACTTCCGTTTAGTATTTCATTAATCATATATTATAACAATTTACAACACATCACAACAACGTCGCGGGCATCATTACTTGTTAAATCTAAAACCATATGGTAATAGTCTTGAAATTGAAATAAGATTTTAAAATAGGTTGGAAAGTAAAAGATTCTTTTGAGATATAGAATAAAGCCATCTAAGGATAAGTTTATGGGTGCTAATCGCTTTCACATGTGAACTCATCCGTTTTCTTGAATAGATAAAATGTATGGTTTCCTTTGGTTTATAAACCCTTGCATGGTATTAGCAATACAAATTATAGAATTAAAAATAATCCGCCAAGTGTTATAAGAAACATGGGACATATTAGATTCGTAATACTTAGAAAACAAGGGAGGAATCAAAACTTAAAACAAACATAGACTGAATAGTTGTACAGTTAATTAAAGATAGCATATTAAACATGAAACGAAGTAAAAATATACAAATCAAATATAGTGTATAACTTATACTTACATATTGTTAAACCTATTATGTTAAATTCCATGTACATTCTTTTAAACTTTTCAAAACTATAATATATTTAACCTTTTAATGATATTGGGCGCTGCAGCACTAGCCTATGGCCCAAGGGTATTTTTCACCTAAAGGGGGGGATTTTTCAAAGGTACCGACTTAAATACTTCTCTAGGATTATTTTAAATTGTTAGATCATCTTTTAACTTTTAATCTTAACCCTTAAATTTAAGGATGAGTTATTTAAGTTTAAATTCATTAGTTTAAACCCATTTTATGTTTTTTTTTTTCCAAAACTTTTGCTCTCCTTCTTTCGTAAACCTTTTTCTTCAATTTCCTCCTTAGAAGATCAATTGAGTATGAATTCTACTATCCAAACCTCAAGTATTTGATTCTCTTAAGAGCTTCTAGGTATGATTTCGTTGGAAGTTCAAGGCAATTTTATTTTCATCTATTGATGTTGGGGTGGGTTTTTGAATTTTAGGGTTTCGTCAAAATTGAGAGATTGATAAATTATTGATTTGAGTGATGAAATTGATGATGTATATTAAGGTATTAAGAGATTGAAAAATAGGATTTCTAATTGTTTATGTCAATTTTATAAAATTAGAATTTTAGGGTTTATAGAGAATTAGAAAATTTGGGCTTTTATGATTTTTGGGATTTTTCCTAATGGTAGAATATTGGTGTGATGGTTTTGTAACATAGATTTCATTAAAAGCAAGCGTATCAAGGTTTTGAAACGTTAAGTTACCAAAATAACAGTAGTAGTAAGTGCTTCAAATAAGATAAGTATATCTCTTATTTGCAATATGTTTGTTCAAAATTAAATGGGTTTTGAGATGTATTTAATATAGATGAGATTTTTTATAGCATGACACGTGATTAGTATTTTATATTGTGAGTAAATAGTTATTTTTATATGTGTATTATGATGCTAGTTACTAAATACCATGTTTATATGGTTAGATATTTCAGTTCATTTTTCTAAATATGCTAGATACATACTTCAGTTATGCTAGCTCAAATATTTTATGCTATATACATAGATTCAATAAAAGATTATTTTAAGATGAAAAATCTTCTAACTTCGGTTTCAATTCAGTTAATAGAACCTTTTGTTACATGTGTATAAATGGATTTGATTACAAGATGACAATTAGGTGGCATGTACTAGGAATCAGTCCTCCCCAACTTTTGGGACTAGTCCTCCCACAATTGCTTTGTTGGGTTTGGAGGTCACATCTTTACTCCTAACAAAGTTGCGTGCATCAGTTCAGTACATTGTTTAAGGGACCTTCCAATAAAAAAGTATTAATTGGGTACATGAAAGATCAAATACAATTGGTTATGGTTATTTTTGGTAATTGTTTTATGTGTTTTTCATTGTAGACTTATTTTATCATATTAGTATTTTTTATACTTGCAATTTTTAAAGTGTTTTGTGATAGAGATATGTACTTATTAAGCATTCATTTAT
The DNA here is from genome assembly GCA_035233585.1 of Antiaris toxicaria. Lineage (NCBI taxonomy): Eukaryota > Viridiplantae > Streptophyta > Magnoliopsida > Rosales > Moraceae > Antiaris > Antiaris toxicaria. The sequence continues at coordinate 11,504,535 of CP141155.1, forward strand.
TAGTTTAACTTTGCACATGTAGGTACGAATAAAGGAGTAGTTATAGCGTAGATGGAGGAAGTTCAGTGCAGATATGAATGTGTTGGCAGTTATGAGTTATTGCAAAATCTTAAGAGAGCTATTCATTTTTAAATACTTAAGTATTTGTTAAGTTGTTTTTAAGAGATTTAACATGCATTTGGTTCAATGTTTTAGCTTGATCTAGTTTGCAAGTTAAGCTAAGTTGATCATTTTGTTATAATTTAATTTAGTTTGACTTGTATTAGAAATTGTGAAAATAAAAATAACTTGTATTAAAAATTATGTTCAAATAGTGAAAGTAGAGATAAGATATAGTTAAAATAGGTCCTACTAAGCTAAACTAAACTAGAATCAATTTGGCCAACTTAACTTAACTTGTAAGTTAGATTAAACTAGATTATGCTAGATCTTGGAATCAAATGAACACTTACTTTCAGTATTTTGCATTTCAGTTTCAGTTTCGGTTTGCTTTATTTGTTTTGTAAAACATAGTTTATTTGAATATAGATTTTATTTGAAACCGCCATTATTTATTTAAAAAGTATTATTTAGTTTTGAAAAAATTCTTCATATTTTTATTAATAATAATTTACTTTATGAAAAATTGTTTTAAGTTAAGAGTTTAATTAATGAGTAATACTTTTCACCTAAAAAGAGGGGTTCGAGTTGGTGTACATACGACTCAAAGGAGAGAGAGCGCCCTAACATTATTCAATTATCTTCCATTCATTAAGTGATGTCGCCATTAATACGAGTCCACTATCTAGTAATTAGCTTACTATAGTCTAATGCAATTTTTTTTTTTGTCTGCAGGATTCGTGACAAAATTCATGAGCATATACAACAAGAGTTTGAAAAATATTCCACAATTCACGTAATTTTATATTGAGATGCTTCAAAACTTTATCATGCGTGTTTTTCTTTTTTAGTTTTTTATTAATTGTAAATCACTATAATAAATCAGTCTTATATAGTTAATCATTAATTGACTGATAAATTTGTGATTTTATTTATGATTAATCAGTAATTGATTAAAAAAATTGATGATTTATATTATGTTTAATCAATAATTGATTATTTATAAAATTAATTAACTATTTTAAGAACAAAAACACCTTTTAATTAATTTTTAAAAACTTAAGCCATTTACTAAAAAAACTTATAAACAAAGCTATTTGGTTATAAATCCCTAAGCATAATCACCACTCTGTTATTTTAGCAAATTAAAAGTTTGCATTTTCCGTATATATTGGACTTAAACGGTAGTCTCTTTATATATAAACAAACAAAACCCCTTTTTTATTCTTAAAGCCGCTTACCATCTTCGATATCAAGCTATATTATAGTTATTATAAATTTATATAAATTATTTTCTTCTTTTCATTAAATACGGATGTATTGAAAGTACTCTTAATTTCCTTTCTTTTTCTCTTTGTCACTCTTAGGGAACGTTTGGTAAACGCATTGCATTTTGATTGTATTTGAATGAAATTTGTTTTTTAAATGTTGTATTTGGTTGAAAAGTATTTGTTTTGTATTTGAATGAAATGTGTGTTTGGATGAAAAATATTTTAGAATTGAAAAGTTGATGTGATTGGTAAAAGTAGAGATAAATAGTAAAGTTGAAAAGTTGATGTGATTGTTTTAAAAATGTTTTGAATAGTAATTGTTTTCGTAGCACTGTTGTAAAATTTGTGTTTGGTGTAAAATTGTATTATATTTGAATGAAGTTAAAAAAGTTAAAATGAAGTTAACACTTGCCATGAAGCCTAATAATTCATTGGAGCCTAAACGCTCTAGACAGAACACAAAGGACTAATGATGTTGGGTATGTTTTAAGAGAATACAAGTGCTACTTTTTATAAGATCAAGATAAATACGAGCAATGAGTTTTATTCTTTTTCGACGTGGGACTACATTCCTTTTATAGGATAAAGGAAAAGCAAAGGCGTTCATAACTTTCTGGTGTGAACTAGTGTTTTTTTTTTTTTTTTCTTTTTTTACTTTCTAGCAGTTCCAATTTCATGGGTGCACGTAGAAAATCAACTTCTTACTCACCCGCACATTATTTTGAGTATATGGACGTAACATTTTAATCGACAGGTACTGTAAAGGCAGTTGTGAAAGAAAAATAATGAGATTTTTAGGAAAAAAATTAAATAAAATAGTAGGGCTAATAACTCTATAAAATTTTATAAAGTTATTTTATCATTTTTTCATACACAAAATCTGGCTTATTCTTGAGAATTTTAGTTGTTTTTAATTTTTTTTATTTTGTTTTGTGTATTTTAATTTAGTTTATTTATAAATTTTATAAATAATATTATCTTTTACTTTATTTTATCTTATCTTTTTTTAATAGTATATTAAATAATATTAAAATTAAATATTTTTAATGAGTTTATCTCTAATATTTTATTTTGAAAATATCTAATTTTAGCACTTCGTTTTTCTGCAGTATCAAATTGATGAAGTGAGTCCCATTAGACATCACTATTCATGTCAGAAACTTGTAAAAACCAAGCCTATCATGCACCTTACCGCATTAGATCATTCCTAATTACATTCACCGCTATAGCTAATGAAGTACTGTAGAAATGTAGCAAAGTGCGTGCCAACTACTGCAGCACTGTAGTAGTACTATAGCATAGCAGCAAGTTAAAATAATTTGTATTGTGTGTACACTGAATACTGTAATAAGTTTAAAAAGTTTATGTGGAAGTTAGTGTAATAGTGCAATATTATGCATATAAAAGAGCATTCTTGGAAGGCTTGAGTAGAGGTGAGATACGCTCTTTCTCTCTCATTTTTATCTTGCTTTTATTCTCATATTTTTTCTCTAAAATTATGTAAGAATGTTTTGTAAGTTAGGCTAGAGTTCTTAGGTAAGACAAGAAATGATCCTATATATGTAGTTAGTTTGTTTGGGTTTTGGTTCGCTAATGATTTGTAAGTTTTATACATTTGAGTAAATAATTTTTTTCATTTTATTTATTTCTTATATCAAATCCCTTTCTACGGTTTTTGTCGTTGTGAGGTTCGAAGGTCCAGCACAAGTGCTAGCCAAATCCACAATATCACGAGCTCATTGATGTCAGCCACATCATTAGCTCCCCATCATCGTGATTCTCTCATGGCCTTCGACACTGGTGTTTGGGAGGATGAGTGTTTCACTGCTGTGAGATGCCGTCACCATGGGAGACAAGTGATTATCGCACTGGTGGGTTGCCTAGGGTTGCAAGTGTTGCACATATTCAGCACAAGGGAGGACTGATTTTGAACTCAACTCTCCCACCCCCTCTCTCTCCGTTTGTCTCTGCCCCCATACACTGCCCTCCTTTGCCATCCTCGGTTTGTCTGTGCTGTCTGTGTCGTCTTTGGAGCTAGAGAGCCAACCTGCGAGCCACCGAGCCCCTTCTGCTACAAGCTGTCGAGCCACTTCCATTGTCGCCAAGGTCCATGAGACTTTTTTTAGTTTTTTTTTAATATTTTTTTTAAATGTAATCTAGCATAGTTTGTTCTCTAAAAAAAAAAAAAAATTTAGTGTAGTTTGTTGTATGTTAGTTTCATGCATCTTTTTGAATTTGGGATGTAAAACAACAATCTAATGATGTATATTTTTTTTACCCTATCAATAGAGTAAAATGGGTGTAAGTCCCCTAACTTAAAAAAAAATAATCAAAATAAAAATAAAAGTTCATAAACGACATCAGAGCAAAAGCCACAGTCTTTTGTATATATGCGGAAAGATATAATTTTAAGGTTCGTCTAAATATAAAGTTCCCAATTAGTAAAACAAAAGGGTTGTTTATTTTTGTTTCCGAGAATAATTTTTTATTTTTAAAAACACAGAAAATAAAAATGATTTTAAAGTAATATTTGTTTATTCAACGTTTTTAAAATCATATTAAAAACAACTATGTTGTTTTTTTTTTTGAAATAAAAAGTTTTTTTTTTCACTTTTTTGTTTTCATTTTCAAAATAAGTTGTGTTTTTTGAGTTTTTTGAAAACGAAATAGGTTTTCAAAAAATAGAACCAAATAAAATTTTATTTTTATATTTTTTAAAATATATACTCAGAAAACATAATTAAATACAGTTTCAGAAATGATTATAATATAATTTTTAAAACATTCTTATTTTTTGTTTTTTTGAAAATAGAAAATATTTTTAAAACAATACCAAATATCATCAAAATTAAGCACTTTAATCATTCAAGAATAGATTTCTCGAAGTAGAGACATCGATATATATATATATATATATACACACGTATACATGTATCAGGAGCTCCTTTTAAAAGCAAAATGGCACAAGGTTTTAGCTACTTGATCATTCGAGTAGATTTAGAGATGACGGCGAAATTTAAGGGTTAGATCAAGAGTCATTGGCCAAGTAAATGAAAATAAGGAAGCACTCTATAGGGGAAAAAAAGGGAAGATTTTTAACATATTTATTAAGAGAATATTAATGGGACGTAAAAAAAAAATTAAGTGCAATTATAACCACTCTAAGAGAAACATATTAAAATTCATACTGATTGAATATGAAGTTCATCCTCTATTCCCACCAAAAACCAAAAAGTACCCTCCATTAACTTGGTAAATAATGAATAAAAACATGAATCCGATAATGCCTATTTTTGTTTGCTCTTCATATGTCTGTAATTCATTAGCATTCCACCTTACAGAGGGCATTGGAAGCTGTAGAAGATCTGCAGGAGAACTTTCTAATGAGATGATTTCGATTTAATCCGAAAGAAAAACAGTTCAGAAGAACTAACTAACTGCTAATAATGCTTTAGTCTCGCCTCTCGGTCTATCCAGTTCCACAGAAGGATAGAAAGAAATAAAGGCTGGAAAGCAGTTCAAGAAATCAGAATCTTCCCCTCCGAAGACGTGCCCAGGCTACAGCTGCGACCACTGCACCACCAAGATGAGCAGATCCTGGAGTTTCTCCCTGCAATAACATAACAGATTACAATTCATAAAATTCACCAACAACAGTGTGTCGCTGTCATGAGCTCAACCAATTTGGTCCCTGGAGTGGAGAGCTCTGAGCTGGAATACAATGATCTTATTTTACACCCAGAATGTACAGAAAAATGAACTACAGTCAAACAAACATGTCAATTGACAAAAAATATAAAAAAATGGTCCATGTAACTATGGCTACTCTTTGAAGAGCTTCTAATAGCTAAAAGCTCATTCGGTAATTCATCCAAAACACCATTAGAAACTGCATTTTATCTTAGGAAGCCAAAAGCTGGCATTCTCAAGTTACACCAAACACGCCCTGATGCAAGCAGTGGAAGAAGAGAGATTGTGCACATGCATACGAAGCATAAATAACAAAGAAACAAGAACAGTATACCTCTATAATCCTCAAGACGTCTTTGCCGATTAGATAGATACCCTGAAACCGGAAACAAGCCGAAACAACTTCATAAGCATCTGCATGAGTGTCAGTAACCATCAAGAGAATATAGAAGCAAACTTACCAGTAAAATGGCAGGAATTGGTATGAAAAAGTTAAAATATAAGGTGGATCGTGGAAAGAGGAATATGTCAAGCAAAACGATAGCGTTGACAGCCCCACTTGCCCCCTAAAATCCAAAGCAGACATAATAAACAAATAAGCCTCAAGTTTTGCAACTCAAGTATAATTCAAATATGAAATCGCTCCACATCTATGAAAAAGAATAATGCCTACTAATAAGTGTCTCTCCACCAAACGTAGTTACCATATCTTAACTTTGATCAGTTATTTCTTCAGATAGAATATACATATTGGTAAAGCACAATTTGGTGTGTAATTTCTTAAGAACTAAATTCCTTGTACGAAGTTCTTCCGTTTTGATGGACAAATCATACTAAAGGCATCTCAATTAATTCTGTGATCTGTCCGTGTTAGAGAAGCAAGGTAAATACTAAAAAACAAACAATAACAATAATAAATAACAAGCAAATAAATAAAAAAGTTGCCAAGAGAATACCAATCCTGGCGTTCTAAAAGGGTCCTTCCATAGTTGGCCCTGTGAATAGCAAAAGGTTAGGAAGAGCTAAAACTTTATGTTTCCCAAACTTGTTTAGGACTTGCCATATATCAAAACCTGCATCAACTGTAATCCGACATCATTTTAGCGTTAATAAGCATTTTCAAGTGTAACAGACTAATAGTACCTTTGATGATGAGGCCAAAAAGGCAGAATGCGCCAAGTAAAAAACAGAACCAGCTAGCCCACCGGCTAGATACAACTTTAGTATAAACTCAGGTCCAAAAACTTGACCAAGCTGTCCAGTGTGCCAAGAAAAGAAACTTGAGAAGTGGATATAACATTACATAATTGAAAATTAGGCAGAGGATTATATAATTGAGACTTAAATCATGGACTTTAAATTTAACAAGATATAATTGTTTCCGTGCCAAAGAAATGAGGAGGACAAGAAAGCATCAGACTTTGATTGTCCGGTAATCTAGGTTCCATCCACAACGAATGTAAAGTAAAGTCAATTTCTGATTCTTTAAGCAATTAATTCTCTCATTTTAAATCCTGTTTCCGGCAATTTTTTCAGAAGAAAATTTTTTAAAAACAATCAATGTAGCATAACATTGCTCATCTGCTTAGTGTTTATTTATTTATTTATTTATTTTAATATCTCCATATAAAATTGGATTTCCCCAGGATAAGGTATAGAAAATGCAACGGAAGTACATTTAACAAAACAGACATCACAACATCGAGAAGAAAAAAAAAAGTGATATTTATTGAAAGTTAACCGAAAATAATAAATCTTCTGAGAAGATCTTGAGCAGGGCAGATCAATTATGCAAATGCTAGACAAAAACAGTATGCCCCAGATTTTTTTGACCAAACAACTATAACAGATTGCTTTTAATCAAAAGTCACACGCCTTCAAAGTTCAAATAAAGCATAGTTTTGAACAAATAATATTTCAGAGCCAGAATGCCTCCTGTATGATGAGATTTCTATCCGCAAACAAAAACTACAGGTATTAATGCTTGTGATACGAAACTCAAAAACAGTTATTAAAAAAAAAAAAAAAAAAAAAAAACCAAAACAAAACAAACAAAACAAAACAAAACAAAACAAACAAAGACAAAAATCCGAATTGAGTGAGAGTCCTGGAGGGGAGAAAAACATACATGCACTCCGAAGAAATATAATCCAATCATGTTATGAATTATATGGTCAATATCCATATGACTGAATGTAGAAGTTATCAAAGTGTGCAAACGTCCATTTTTAAAGTTTTCGACTGAGATCTGTTCAGAAAACATCATCAAAAGATTGAAAGCATATAGTCAGAAATGTTAGATAACCAAATTTATCAATTTTGTGTGTAAAGATTATTAATAACTATGTATGAACAACAAAAAATAGATTTGAAAATTTACGAACTCACAGTAAAATTCTTAATCATAAATCTGTAATCTGCAACCCGCCACAACAGGAAAACTGCGACATTAGTTACAATCAAGCCAATGACCACATCATTAGGTGATAGCTCAAGTAACCATGACCTCCTACAAAGCAGAGGGAGATTATGAGTACCCGACATGTTGAAGCATATATACTATAAAACCATAGCTGTTAGAATCTAAAAGTGCATAAGAATTTTTCTAGTAGGAGATTGTGTTTTGTGAACCATAAATGATTGGTACATTCATTGCTAAAACTAACAAATTTTGAAGACGACAAACAAAAAATAAAAATTTGCTCAATCTAATAACAACTTTACAACAAAATCATTCTGCAGTGATAGTACGGAAAGTTTATGCATTTGCAAGTGATGTTGAGGTGATAGCAAACAGACAACAGTAAGTGGATTATGAGTCATCCTCCATCTTGTTATAGAAAACAATCGTGCAATAGATCAAATATCATGCTAAACACACCACAACCGTTTGGTGGGATAATAAGCCTGCTCATGCTCCTCGACAAGGTCTTAGGTTTGAATCAATCCCGGGATAAGCGACAAAAATGGGCAAACCACTTTGTAAGGGATCGACATGCCAGGCGAGGATGCATTGCCTCCCAGGTTGTCATGGTAAGCCACCCTCTTCCGCTAGATTAAAATATGCCCAAAAAGTCTTTCTCAATGCAAAGCAATCAAGCATAAACCATTTTGAGAATAAAACACCTCTAACTATTACTGTTGCTTAGATTGTTGGTAACTATTAAAAATTAGTTATAATGATTATATTTTCATTATTTTCACTTTCTTTTATTTGATTTTTCATAACCCTAATCAAATTTAGGACCAAATTCCTCACATTCTGACAAGAAATGGCCAGCTGAGAAAAAAAAATTTTAAAATAAAAATTAAGAAAAAAAAATCAGTTTTTTGGAATGGAAGGAAGGTTTCAAACCTCTCTCTTTCTATCCAATGTTAAATGTGAGTTTGATTGCTTAGAAAGGTTCAACAAACAAAAAAAATTACAAAATTAAAACCAATTCTGGCCCCAACCGATTACAGGTTCACTACTCTTCTTCCACTTTCCCACAATTTCTCGGCAAACAAATAAACTCCACTATTACAAAAACGAAACACATTACCACGAGGAACGACGCTGAAATGAGCGAAAACTTGTGCCGTGCTTAAACTTCCAATAGGCGAATTGAGTTCGACGAAAACCAACTCTGAAATCCGTGACACCCCTTTTCAAGAGGGTGTTGAATGAACAATCCAACAAGCTTTTGGCAAGTAATGGACTCGAGAGAGTGGTCTGCGACCGCCATGAATGAGATAGGAAGTGGGTCCGAGAGTGGGTTTGGGTTTGGGTTTGGGTTTGTCCTGGTTTTGTAAGGGAAGCGAAAGTTTTGTGAGAGGTGATTGTTTTGGTTTCTGAGAGTTTTTTGGTCAGATTGGAGGCAAGTTTGCTGGAGACTAGTCTCTGCATTTTTATTTCTTTTATTTTCCTGGAGTTGAGGAAGCTCTGTAAGAGCGCACGGCAAAGTTTTTCCTCGTAGAAGAAAGAGGGAAATTCTATTCTTTCCTTTGTTTGGAGGGGTAAACCCTCCCTTTTTTTATTTTTTTATTTTTTGAAAGGGTGATTCCCAAATTTTAAGCATTCCGTTTGATAAAGCTCTGGAGTATTCTTTAAATAAATAAATAAAAAATACTAGAGGTTTTATCCTTTTTAACTAAGAAAATGTTTAATAAACTCATTATGTTTACATAATATTTAAATATAATACGTTAAATATAATTTACATGGATAAAAAATATTTATATTATATTTAAATAGAATATATATTTAGATAAAAAATATTTAAATTGTATTTATATAATGAATATATGATGTAATTAGTAAAAATAAAAAAAAAAAAGATAAAGAAAAAGAGTATGTGATGTGATTAATAAAAATAATAAAATAATAAATAGTGATTATATTGAATTTAAAATGTGATGTGATTGATATTTGAATGCAGTATTTTTACATTTGAATGAAAATTGCATTATATTTAAATGCAATACAAATGCAATACTATTAACAAACAAGGCATAAGACAAGTTTTAAACTTTACATTTTAGATTGAGTTGAAATATTTTTAATATAATATCAAATTAATACGTCAATGATAAATTTTGATATTTAAATAAAAAAAGTGATCTTCAATACAAGTTATCTTTGATATAAAATTCATTATATACTAAACTTTTTGTGATAAATTTGTTACAAGATATATACAATACCAAATTACACTTTTGATTTTTAATGGTTATTGACTTATATAATTATTACAATAATTTTATTTTTCATTTATTTTATATTAAATATAAATTTTTAATGATAATAAAAAATAGAAATAGTATAATATATTAGAGTATAAAGTAAGATAATATTATTTTTAATACTATTTTATAGCAAATATAATATTAACATATACTAATATATTGGGGATGATATTAAATATAGTATTACAGCTTTGATAAAGCACTGGTATATTCTCTAATAATAATAATAATAAGTACTAGAGTATTAAATTATTTTTATTATGATAAGATTTGAATTTTATACATTTAGATTAAATTATATGTAATATTACAGTTATATTTACAATTCATTATTATAGTAATATATAATAATATATGTGATAATTAGAAACTAATTACTTTCAGAAAATTTTGTACAAGATATGTAAATAAATGTACATTCATGATGAGATATATTACAGAATACAGAGTGAATGAAAATTTTAATTAACTGAGTTTTAATCAAAATTTGATAATGAATTAATGAATATAGTTTAAAAGCTAAACATTAATTCAATTTATAATGTTTTAATTTAATAGAAAAATATGTGGAAAATGCATATTAAGATATCAATGGCACACAAGTAAGTCACATTGATCAATGGCCAAGATCAGCCAAACAAGCCTTTATAATTTTCTTAAAGAAATTAAAGAAAATGAGAGAGAGGAGGTGAGACACGTGAGGGCTTTGGGCTAAGCAGCCCAAGTGAATTAATTCACTTGGTCCAGCTACAAAGAAACGCCCGAGAGAGAGAAGGAGAGAAGCAGTTGCGAGAAAAAGAGAGAAAAAAACAGAAGAAGGAAAAGAGAAACCCTTCTCTGCCATTGCTTTCAAGTTCAGATTTTTTTCTTGTTTCAGCAACAGATTGAGCAAGTTTCAGCCCAGAATCAACAGTAAGAAGTTCTCAAGCTTCAAGTAAGGTAAACCCTTGTTTTTCTCACATTTTTCGGGTGGAAAAATCTGGGGTTTTGAGTGGGAAAAAAGAGAATGTGAGTAAATCATGTTGAGATTTTCGGTTAAATCGAAACATGGTTTGAGTCTAGTTGTTTTTAAATAAGAATCCATGAGTTAATGGTTTAGAAAACCAAGTTTAATGAGTTTTCTTCAAGAAAGTTCAGATTTTTTAAAAGTTGAGTCAAGAGATGTGAATAAGTAAAATGTGAAATTTTACTTATGAAATCATGGATTTGTGATAGTAGAAATGTAGTTGATACCTTGAAACGATCTTATTGAAGTCGATTTTGAGTGTAAGAAGTAGAACAAAGGCCATAAAAGCCTTAGAAAATCAGAGCAGAGCATTACGGATCCAGAATCATGATTCTGGTATGAACATGGGCGTGTACAAGGGCGTGTTCAGAACATGGCCCCAAACATGCCCACATGCATGACCGTTTTTCAAGAAAAATTAAGACCCGAGAGGTACACGGCCAAGAATACGGCCGTGTATCGAGCCGTGTCAAGGTGCACACAGTCATGGAAAGGGCGTGTAGCAGATCATGTTTGACAACAGGAAAACACGGCCAGAAACACGGCTGCGTAGGTGACCGTGTAAGCATGCACGAATTACACAACCATGTTCCACGAAGTACACGGTCATGCACGTAAGTCCAGAGGAATACACGGCCAGAAACACGACCATGTAAACACCCGTGTAAGCCAGCTCGAATTACATGGCCATGTTGTATGAATTACACGGCCATGCACGTAAAGTCCAGAGGGGTACACGGCCATGAACACGCCCGTATAGGAGGGCATGTTCGAAGCCAAAGTAAAAAAAAAAAAAAAAGTCTGGAAATGTGAATTTACATATTTTGCAATGTTTCCAGTATGAGATGAATATTGGAAATAATCAGTGATTATTTCTTTTATAGGAGTTTAAGTCAAAGACCCCGATACAGCAGTCCTAGAGCAACAGAGACTCAGGCTAGTAGATTTCCTGTAAGTTCAAGCATTGTCTTGACTGCAACGTGGACAATCTTGTTATGTTTATGATGTCTTGTTTTATTGTATGGCGTGTATGTTAGACATTGATTGTCTGCATCACGATACTTAGGTCAATTCATGTCATGCATGTAGTATTTCATGTTTCAAGTACACATGTCAGACAGGAAGCAGGTATACGAAAGCATGAAGGTGCACAAGGCACCTTAGTGTGTTTAATAAAACTCACACCCCAGGTAAATCATGTAACAGGTTCCTACTGTAGGGGCAATCAGTAAGCTACCCAGTTGGAACTCCAGATAAGATGGTAATTCAACCAGTTATTGGCGTACCGGCCTCTCGACCCACGGGGAGGTTTTCATGTTTAGCTTTAGTTAAGACTGAGGAGGTCAGCACTAAAGTATCGCTCCCAGTTATGCTAACATGTCGGTACAACCAATCAAGGGCCCAAAACCAGAACTAAAATTCAGATAATGTCTTAAGACTAATCTTTTAGTCAAGAGCGTGTTTTACACAGTCTAGTTTCATGCGTAAGCACAATACAACATGTTATGATTCATGTTTTTATGTTTGAACTTACTGAGCCCATAGCTCACCAGTTTGTTCACATGTTGTAAGTAAGAGACCTGTTCACCAGTAGTATATGGTGAACAACGGACATGGTATGTACATGCCAGGGAGATTGGGTGAGGGATTGTGGTCACCACTAGTCTTCCGCTGTACAATTTTGAAAAATTTAAACTTGTAATTTCAAGAACACATTTTCAAGTCAAGATTATGTGATAGGGAAATCATGAATTCATGTGCATGTTATTTTGTTAACATGATTTTCTTATCACATTCTCGAACAAGTTGTTATGTTAAGAAAAAAAAATTTATTTCGCAAAATTAGCAAGCAGTTTTCAAATTCAGCATGATTGCTAGCGACCTTAGAGGCCTACATACTATTGCGGTTAACTACAGAATTGACTGTAATAGCACTGTAGAGTCTCGGCAGCAGGGCGGGCCGCCACAATATATCTTGTACTTTTTTTTTTATGGGAGAGTTGTATTTATAATCAATGAAACGATATAATCAACAATATAAAAGACTTTATAATACACAAGACTAAACTCCTAATTAAGACAAATTCCATCAGTGAAATCTAATGAAACTCTAGGAAAAAGACATACAGCAAAATCCAACATTAGAAAAATTTCTTGACACACCAATAATCAAGCATATTAAAGCTTTTTTTAATAATATCTTCATAATCGATAGCATCTTATGATTGATCGATGGAGAATCAAAAGCATGTAACACTAAGGACACCAAAACTTATATACATAGATAAAAATCTAATGAAACCTAAAAAACCGTCAAGACACATATATGGCAAGACAAAAACAAGCTTAGAAGGTGAAGAAACCCCCTTAATTATTTGACATTGTAAAAAAAAAAAAAAAAAACTCACAAAAAAACAAAATCATACAAGGCAAAAAATTCTAACACACAAAACTAAAAACATAACCTTCCACGAGGAACCTTGTATTGATGACCAAAGGAACCTTGTATCCGAATCCGCAAAGCCAGACTGTAGTTGAATGGCCTCCACGCCAACGCCAAACACCCGTTAAACACTGATCTGTGAAGCCTCCAACTGCACATCTCCTCCTTCCACGAGGCCAATCTCACCACCAAATCTATCACCATGAGGCCTCTCCAAAAGTCCCTAGGACTGGGAGTTCGAAGGCAAGTCGGCCGCCACTGCCAAATTCTAGCACTAAGTGGGAGACTCACGAGAAACGAGGAAGAGGAACCATAGCTCTCTCTCAGCAAAGGGAGGAGCTAGAGAGAGGGAAGTTTATTGTGACATTAATATAATGTATATATAGTTACATAATAATGGGTGTATTTCATATTTATAGATTTTAAACTAGTCATATTTTCACAACTTACTCCCTCGTCATTTAGTTAATTTCACATTAAATAGGATATTTTAATTTAGAAAACTTGCATTATGATATGTTTAAAATTTAGAAAATTTTTTTTGTTGGAAATAGAGTTTTTCATCTTCACATGTAGTGTACATGGATTTTTTCACAACTAAATTTCATGAAAAATTAAGCCTTATGAGGGTGCGTGACAACAATTTAGCAAGTTAGGGTAAAAATTGCTAAATATATAGTAAGTTGCTAAAGGGATATAAGTTTGGAGAGGCCAGTGCTAAACACCTCAAGTATTTGAATGTTTCATTATTTCACAATAATTCAACTCAAATGCAAATATCAAACTTTAACTCTTAAAAAAAAATCCACACTGCATTTAATTTTCTACCTTTACAATATTCAAATTCTATCTTTAATTAAAACTATCCAAAAATATATTTTATTTAAACAATTCAAATTTTGCATTTGAATGCAAATGTTCAAGTTGAGTGAGCCTTTAAAATGCCGTAATTCATCCAAATGAATGCTTAATATTGATAAGTTTTTAAACTTTTAAATTATTACAATAAGCTTTATTTTATTTAACTTTAAATTAAATTAATTATTTGAATTTGAAAGATTTGTACATTTTTTTTAAGATTTGGAAATATTTTATTGCAAATAAGATTTTTCCTCTTTACATGAGACGTATGTTGGCATTCTATGATTAATTTAACTGAAAGTTAAGTAAAATAAAATACATTACAATAATTTATAAAATTTAAAAGATAAAGTATTAGAATTATAAATTTAAAAAGTAACACGTGTATAATAGTTATACAAAATTGCACATAGAGCTTCACAAAATTAACAAATGCATTAATCAAATGATATTCAAATTGCGTTAGTATGCTCTTATAATAATCCTCAACCAACTTATTAATAGTCCCTATTAATTCAAGTGTGAAAAAGAACCACGGCATGATGAACAGTAAAAAAAAAACCATCAGCAAAGCTCTCCAAGTACTTAAAGCAAAAAGGTTTTTTTGGTCGGCAAGAACCCCCTCTCTAACTAAACCTAACTTACTAATTGTTTTTACACCTTTACAAGATTGAACCTGGGATTTACTGATTCTAAGCCCCAACCCCCCTTTTTATCACAAATTGGATTATATTAGGAAATGCCCCAAGTATAAGAGATATTTTAATGTATTTATTTTGAACTGGATAATAAAATTAAAATATAGAGGTTATTCAATACATTGCTGTTTGTCCTTATTTTATTTACATGTTAAAGTAAATGTAAGCAAATATGGCTCACTGACTGCTTGTGTTAAAACTGTTAGAACGTTGCATACAATGGACTTTTGTATGTAGGAAGACAATATTCTAAAGTAAACAGTCTAAACTAAGGTCTGTAGTTTATGGGGTTAGACCGAGTATCTAACTCATGTTAAGACTATTATGTTATCTAAAGTCATGGTGGGGACGGTTTGTCTTGACTGTCTGGAGCATTGACTCCTAAGTAGAGACATAGATATGTTGCTTGGTGGTGACGTATTAGACCGGGACTAAAGCGTGATTAATCTACGTAGTCCACTATGAGTGGATCAATCTGCTTTTGACGTTCATTGTGCAATAACCTTAATCCTGAGTAAATGAACTACTTCATGTATATGATTTGTGTACTTTGATGTTCCAATGGCTAAAGCGTTTCAGGGGTAGTAAGCTTATAAACCAGTTCGTTGGGTGCATGACTTGTATACGATGAAGGGTTTATTTGCAGATATCAAAATTATAACTCTAAGGAGTTAAAGGTATCCTCTTAAAGGCATTATACTGGATGTGAAAATGGATAAGGTCTTGGGTCGTCTGCTGGGCGGATGACTTCTTATTCACATATAGTAAATAATCATTTTCTTATTCGGTAGTATAATAGAACTTTAAAATAGCCTGATCAGTAGGATTGAAAAGACTTTGACCTAAGACTGATCATGGATATCATATGAGGGTTTTGCATATATGACAAGGTCATTGGATAGTAGCTCGTCACAAGCTTACGTAATACAGTATATAATTGGGAGTTCAATTTCAGGTTTATAGTGGTGTGACTCTGAAATTAGTGATCATATGATTGAGTTGTTCGGTATAGAATGATGATCATATGAATTCATGGGAGCCCGATTATATATATCCAATTGTTCCCTCTACTAGCTCCACATAATTCCTTAACGATTAGCAAATTGATTTGTGTATGCTTATTGACTAGTTGATTATGTATGGATGGTGTTGACATAGGATTAGGATGGTGGACAAGATTCTCTCCGGTTGAATTCATAATTCATTTTGGATAATAGAGTACATAATTATTCGAACTCCAAATAAAGTTGTCATGATTTTATTTGAGATTGGATTGGAGTTGTAGAAAATTATTTATGCGGGCAAAATGTGAAATACAACTTTTTATGGATTTTGAAATTTGAATTTTGAATTTTAAAATTTGAAATTTAAATTTTGAATTTGAAATTTGAATTTGAAATTTAAATTTGAAATTCGAATTTGAAATTTGAAATTTGAAATTTGAAATTCAAATTTTGAATCACAGTCCAAGTGCACAGTCCAAGTGGAATTCGAATTCTATGTGAATAATTCCACAAGGCTAGAATTCGAATTTGAGTTGGATTATAGTGAGGAAAATCTTGTTTGAATCCTACTTGAATTTTGAATCGCAATCCTAACTAACTTGGTCAAAAATTGTTGAGGAAAATCCTCCTAGATATTTTTAGTTTTTTGTGGATAAGGATGCAGGGAAAAATTCAAGTTTCAATCCCAGTTGAATTTGGATTCTCTCCTCCCTAGATTGGCCAAAATTTTAAGGATAATCTTAAGGGGATTTTTGGTTTTTTATGGATAAGGATGAGATAAAATTCAAGCTAGAAAATCCTATTTGAATTTTGATTCTTTCCATCACATTATGGCCGAAAATTTTGTGGACAAATCCTAGTGAATTTTCGGATTTTTCTTGTGGATAATGGTGAGATAAAATTCAAGTTAAAATCCTGTTTGAATTTTGAAAACAAAATCTAAAAGGTGGCCAAAATTATTTGTTGGTTATTAGCCTTAAAAAATTTGGATTTTTGTTGTGGATAAGGGAGAAAATATTCTCCTAATCCAATTCGAATTTAAAGGATCACCTCATGCAAGTCTATAAATAAAGGTCATGCCACTCCAGTTCTCTTAGACTATCGACTCTCAGGTGAGTAGGCTTATTGTTGCATAACTCACCATGACAATAAGTTCTTTAGAGATCTGAGTGGTTGGAAGAAGACTAGCAGTGCTAGCATACCAATCGAGGTTCAGAGTGCCCACACACCCAGCCATTCGGAAATTGGAGAATAGTAGAGAATGCTAGTTGGTTGAAGCCCTCAATGATTCTCTTCCAGCAGATTAGCGTCCTCTGAGATATGAGTTTAAATTGTTGTTAGTTTATTGTATATAGCATCATGAGATATTTAACGATTTTGAAAAATTTTTATTATTCCGCTACGCCACTCTGATACGTTTTTACTGATTTATTTCCTACAGATTACTCCCAGTGATTTCTTTAAGAAAAAAGTTAGTAAGAGATCAGAAATACTATCAAAGTTATTTCAATCAAAACTTCCAAAATTTCGCCAACCACAAACCACAATGCACACAACCTTGAAAATTTTGCCAAGTTAAAGCCTCCATCCCCATTGGTAAATGTAATGATTTAATGGTGAAGTTTTCTCTCATGAAATTGAAAAACCGATAAACACTTAGTGGAATAGGCAATATTTGGACATATAAATGGACAAACATAGGCATTTTCATTGTTTAAAACTTCAACCATTCTCACCACAACCCAACTTCAGGATTTTAATTAGTCATGAGAACGATACAAGTAAAGCCTGGTTAGAAAAAAAAAAAAATTTTTTTTTTGCTTCCTAAAAAACCTTGTATTTTAAAATAACGGAGATTTAATTGAATCCTATTATCTTTTCTTTTTCTTTTTCTTTTTTTGAAACTTAACCAATGCAAAATAGAGATAGTACAAAAGTATTGTATTTCTAACAAAAAATTTCTCACAAAAATGAAATTACTCGAGAGACTTCCAAGACTTTAATGGAACATAACAAATTCTCATATTTTTACCAATATTATCCTTTAAACAAATAACCAAGTAATGGCATTTTAAACAGCAAATAACCAGCTCAAAAGATCAATGAAATTTTATAAATTGTTTTCTCAATTCTCCGCACTCACTCACAAAAGATTTGTGAGAACAGAAATGTATGCTTGAACATGGCAATTCTCTTGGCTGTATACCTTGAACATCTTACAACAACGCTTAGTAACGCGCATACATGGATTTCAGAAGTTATTCTTTAGTAATCAAAGATAGAATAAGGGACTCAAACCAATCAATTTTGAAATCATACCTATAGAAAAGTAAAAATTTAATCTAAAACTTATTCAAACATGCAAGGAAACTCATTTACACGGGAAATTGCTCGAATACAGCAACAAACACAGTTTTTTTATTTTTTTCATGCATAAACATATGAATAAAATCGTGCATAACATGCCACCAACAACAGCCTAGATGAGACAGTGTCCTCATTCCCACGAAAATATATGAAGAATGAAAGTGTAAAGGATAGAGGACACTTGAGTGATGCTCATGAAATAGCAACGCTTGTACTGTGTAACACCCAAAATAAAAATATTTCTCAAACCCCCAACATAAGTATCTTTCTCTCCTTCTAAAGTATTCTATTCTCATATATATTCCCTAAATAATTTATTTGCTGAACTAATTAAAATGTTTTTAAATTTTTAAAATGCGTAACAGATGACTCCTAATTGGTTTGCAAATCAAGTAAGCTAGAGGGTTGACACGCTATATTTTACGTAACTATTTTATTTCTGATTTCTAAAATTTTTATAAGCGTCATTGAACATATATCTTGAACATAAATTTATAACATTACAGTATAAAGAAAGCCAAAGTTCAAATCCTATGTAAGCTACAACTCGAGCACATTACTTTGGTCTAAGTTCGAAGCTCATTAATTAAAAGCCAACAGAATGGAGTCCTTTCTTACCTTGTCTCCTCTTTTTCCTTAATTGGCATCCTCCCCAGCCTCAAATAAGTCTTCTACATGGGTTGTCGTTGGAACGAAATTGAAATTTAAATATGATTTGAAAAAAGCGAGAGCAACGAAGTTTAAGGAATTAAATAAATATAGACCTTTATTTGTAGGATTAAATAAAGGGGCACACAAATAAAATGTTAATGGACTTATTACAAATTATTAAAGCTTCCATAAAAACTAGACTAAATAATAAAGTACCTCGTAAATTTCTCGTTATGATTCTAGTTATTTTGCGGTCCTTTTTACAGCTTGTCCCTCATGATCAGTACTCCGATCAGCTTCAGATCCAATAGAAGCAAGCCCTACAGCCAAACCAATAACAATAATAGAAGTGGTAGAAAATTAGTGGATATTATGATAAATTCCTCACACCAAAATATACAAAATGTTTTAAATGTTAATCTACACCTATATTTTTTTACTTTATTTTTTTTTAACCTTCTAACTTCAGTATTTTTGCTTGCATCCATGCATCACGACCTAAAAATCCAAATAAACAAAAGGGATTCGTGCAAAAACAACCCTTTTTGAAGCCTTTTTTTTTTTTTTTAAGAGAAAGAGCCAAATAGTATATTTGAAGTCTCTAATTTAAAATTATAGCATAATTTTTAAAACCAGTAAAAAATAACATATTCATATTAATTATACACAAAAAAACTAAAATTACGTCTACAACTCTTTTAGTTTCTCTCTCTCTCTCTCCTCAACGTCATGACTCCAGTGTCCCGCCATGAGAGCCTATTATTGTTTATCCGTAAATTTGTTATATCTTAGAAATCCATAGAGCGTGTTTGGTAACGTTTTCGGAACGTGTTTCACGATTCCCTAGGGAATCGTTTTCAAAACCGCTTAAAATTCACGTTTGGTTAAGCATGATTCTGAAAACAGATTTCGAAATCTGTTTTTATTATTCTCGGTTTTTACATAAACGAATGAAAACGAATTTTAATCGTTTTCATTCGTTTTCGGTCGTTTTCGAAGCATTCCCCGTGAGCTCATCTCCTCTCGCCTCCTCTCGCCTCCAGCTCTGTCATTCATCGCCGGCGGCCGAAGCAAGTTCATCACCGTCGTGAGCTCACCCCGAAGCTCGTTCTTGTTTTCGACCTCATTTTGCCTCAGCCGTGAGCTCACCTCGCCGACCCTCGTCTCGCCTCACCACTCTCTTTCTCTGTCGTTCATCGCCCACGGCCGAAGCTACTTCATCGGCGTCTGGTTTGTCTCTCCTCCCCTGGGGTAGTTCATCGGCGTCGCCCAAGGTCTGTCGGCTCATTCGACCCTGGTTGGTGTCGTTCATCGCCATCTGATTTGGTATTCTGCCGGCTCTCACAATCGGGTTCAAAATTTCCTGCGACCGAGCGTCTGCTTCACCGGAGGTAAGGTTCTAATGTCGGACTCTCTCCCATGTTTGGTTTTTGTTATTTGGACTGGCGGCCGGGTTAAAGATTTGGGGGGTTGATAATCGTTTGCCCTAGAATTTGGGAATTTTTTTGCAATTTCAAGTCGATGAGGTAATCGGCTTTGTTTCAATTGTTGAGTCGATGAGCTAATTAGAATTGGGACTGCTCTGTGTCAATTTTGGTTAACATTGACGTTTTCAAACATCTGTGGTAGCCATTGCCGTGTGTGATTTGGTTGACATTGCTCGGTCCCTGTGCACGGCTTGGTTTGTGAATTTCTTGCACCGTTGCCATTTGTGTTTGTTGATTTCAATTTGGTAGTGTCCTTGGCATAATAACCGACCTGTGATTTCAATTTAGAAGCTGTGATTTGTGTTAAAACGTGGATGAAAACCGTGCTGTGGTTTGTGGTTTTTTTGTTTAATTACCGACCTGTGCTTTCAATTTGGAAGCTGTGATTTGTGTTTTTGTGGCATAATAACAGAGCTGTGGTTTGTGATTTCAATTTGGTTTGTGTTTAATTTGCTTGTCTCGGTTCAATATGCATAGATTGTGAAATATATGGTTGAGAGAATTTGTGGCTCTTGCTGCCTGTTTGATGATAGGCTTGTCTCGGTTTAATTTGCTTGTCTCGGTCCAAACAGGTCCTTTGCTTTATTTTGTATATTTTTCATCCATTTGTCTATTAGGATTTTATTTCTGATTATGCAACAAATGAGACATTGAATGAATGAATGTCAAATTATCCATTAACTATTTGGGCTTGTGTGTATATATATATATATATGGTACCTGGGGAGGTCACAAGATTCGGGTTTCCAATCGTACTTGAGGTATTGAGTATTGGGTCTGTCATGTTTTTGGCAATCAAACTCGGGATCTATAAATGGACAGCTTGAGGAATCATAGAAAGGATAAGAAGGGTGGAAAACCCATTTTCCTTGGAACAAATTACACCCACTCACTTGCCTCTTCCCTCTCAACCCGCTCACGTTGTAGAGCACATGCTCTGCTCTTGTTTCTTGTACAAAAAAGAACAAAGCTTGGAGAAACAGAGGGAACAGAGCTCCGAGCCTCAAACCCATGTTCGGAAAAAAAAAAATGAAAAGAAAAAGAGAAGAGATTTAGCAGTGGTACAATGATATCGTTGGAGTAAATTTTATAGTCTGTGGTGGAGGGACATTGTCACGTTTGGAAAGAGAATGATATGAAGAGAGAGAGAGAGAGAGAGACGTTTTTCTAGCTTGGCGGATTCACATGGTTTATGCTAAAGACATAAGTGATTTAGTTGTTTAACCTTTTTTGTTTTTATAATATGGTTGGCGTTAGGAATAAAGCCGATATGAATTTAACTACATATATGACGGTCAAACATGATTAATATGTCGTAATTATTTAATACATAGCGTAAATTGTTTCTGAATGTTACATGAAGATTGCTATTATTAATTTTTGTTACATTACTAGTGATGATTGATCCGTAATATGTAAATCTGTCATCTTAAAATGTGTGCAACAGTAATATTAAGATAATGGACGTCAATGACGATTCTACTACTGAGGATCATGCCACATGGGGAGAAAATTTGGAATCTTTCTTTATCGAGTCGCTATATGAGGAGGCAAAAAAAGGACTTCAAACCTCTACTTTAGACAAAAAAACGTGGATGAAAATTTCCAATGACATACATAGTAAGTTTAATAAGCGACTTACAGTGACACAACTTAAAACTAAGTGGAATAGGCTTAGACGTAGCACAAGAGAGTTCGAAAGCTTGATTGAAACTACTGGAGTTGGATGGGATCCTAATGCAAATACAGTCACAGCCTCAGATGAAGTTTGGGATTCCTATTTACAAGTAATGTACCTTTTTCTAAATGGAATTCAGAATTTTTTTGCACAAGCTAATTTATTGGCTTATCTAAATATTTGTTCATTATGCAGCAAAACCCAAAGGCTAAAAAATACCAGAAGAAGGGTTTACTACACTTTTCCCTCTTAAAGGAGATCTTTGCTGGGACTATTGCAACAGGCCGTAATGCCATAGGTCCGCAAACTGCAGCTAATGTGCCATGTACAGCACCACCACCTTCAGTGAATGTCGAAGCAGTACACGAGGGTACGGATGAGTCGCACGAACTCCAGAGAGACAACAACCATTTGGGAAATGCTGAGGGCAGCAGTAGCCGTTCCAAGAACAAGAAAAAAACTGCATTGGAGTCAGCAGTGGAGCTGTTGGCAAAGTCTGTGAGTTTGCGAAGTGAGGCGTCAGTGCAACGCACTAATGACTTGCAGCAATATCTAGCTGCAAAGCGAGCACGTCTTGGGGACACAAGTCCAGCTGAGACCTCAACTGAAGATCCTCATAGTATTGACATTTGTATTGAGTTATTGGATGCAATAGAAGACTTGGATGACATAACATATGGGACGGCAATTAAGACGTTGACAAAAGACAAGGACTTCAGGGGGACATTTGTGAAGCTTAAACCCGAGCGTCGTCGTGGTTTCATCCTCAGCTTAGCGAAGTAGTTATTTGTTAATGAATGTTTTTAGCTTATTAGACTCATTCCAGTTGGTCAAAACTCTTTCAGTTTGTTGAACTATTATTTCGTGACTGATTTATTAAGTTAGACTTCTTTATATGTTGTTCACTTTCGGGATTAAAGTATGTTGAACTTTTATGTAGTGTCTACTTTGTTGAGTTTGATTAGTTTATGTTGTTGACTTTCACAATTTCATTTTATTGAATTATTATTTAATGACTAGCTTGTTGAGTTATATTTATTATAAGAGATTTATTCTATTGTGTTATTATTATTGGTGGCAAATAGGTATAAATTCAGTTGATTTTTTTGTGTAGGTTATTATGGGATCAAGTGGTTCGGATACTGATGAGGAGTTGGTTTTTTTCGACTCACTTGAGTCATCTGACGACGAGGACGAGATCTTACAATTATTACTAGATCTTGTACCAACTATTACTAGGCAACCTCGGCATAATAATGAACTAACAGGACGACAATATGTTTTAAATATGCTGGAAGGCCATGCTGGCGTATTCTATGAATTGTTTCGTATGTATAAAGAACCTTTTTTGGCATTAGCTCGGCTACTTGAAGAACGTCAATTATTACCTAGAAGTCGACTATCAGTGGAAGAACGGTTGATGATGTTCTTGAAGATCATTGGTCATTCTGACCGTAACAGAGTCATACAAGACAGATTTTGTCATTCTGGAGAAACAGTTAGTCGACATTTTGATAATGTTCTTACAGCAATTTGTGCGTTGGCCCCAGATTTTATCCGCCAACCAAACCCAAACACTGTGTCTTTGGAGATTCAAAATAGTGATAAGTATTGGCCGTGGTTTAAGGTAAAATTTGTATTATTTTTTAAGTTTGAAATAGGTGGTTAGTACTTTTATAATATGGTTTAAAATCTTTTGGGGTTCATTGTTTGTGTCAGGACTGTATCGGAGCTATTGACGGCACACATGTGATGGCTATTGTCCCTGCGACCGCACAGAGAGTTTATCGGGGAAGACGACACACTTGTACTCAGAATATAATGGTAGCATGCAGTTTTGATATGATAATTACCTATGTTTATAGTGGATGGGAAGGTTCAGCTGCAGACTCTAGAGTATTACTACATGCATTACAAGATCCAACTAACCAATTTTTTAGGCCACCATGGCCTAAATATTATATTGTTGATTCTGGATACAGTAACATGCCGGGATTTCTTGCACCGTACCGGGGTGAAAGGTACCATTTATCCGAATTTAGAAACAATGGACAACCAACTGGACCAATTGAACTATTTAATTACAGGCATTCATCATTACGCAATTGCATCGAGAGGTGTTTTGGTGTTCTCAAAGCACGATTTGGTATTTTGAAGAATATGTCCAACTTTTCTTTACATAAGCAAGCCCAGATAGTAATTGCATGTTGCGTTATTCATAATTGTATTAAGATGTATGATGCAAATGATAATTTATTTAGAGACTATAGCGTTGACGAGCCTGTAGAAGATATTGAAAGACGAAGAGGAAATCGACAACGTACAAATAACAGTGAATCTGCACCGTCTTCTGATGTTGGTTCCACTAATAGAGACCGAGAACGTATGAGCCAATTCAGAGATCAAATAGCACAAGCAATGTGGGAACAATATGTATCATAATTGTTATGGTATATAGAATTGGTAATTTTTTAGATAAATTTTACTTCTACAGCTAAAAATTAATTTGTAATATACTTGTAACTAAATATAATGATTAATTATGTTTTAATTGATATTATGAATTATTTAATATTATTGATATTAATTTTTAATTAAAATTTTTTATTATTTTTTAATTTTTTGTATTTATAATAATTTTTATAAATTAAATATAAATATATTTTCATTGACTTACTATGCAATGACTGGTTTTCAAAAATATAACCAAACACAGTTTCAGAATTGTTTTTTAAAAACATACACTCAAAAAATATAACCAAACACAGTTTCAGAAACGATCTCAGATCAGTTTTCAAAACGATCTCAAATTCACCATTTTTGAAATCTCAACAGATTTCAAAAACAATACCAAACGCTACCA
The DNA here is from genome assembly GCA_035233585.1 of Antiaris toxicaria. Lineage (NCBI taxonomy): Eukaryota > Viridiplantae > Streptophyta > Magnoliopsida > Rosales > Moraceae > Antiaris > Antiaris toxicaria. Next base: position 11,529,378 of record CP141155.1, read on the forward strand.
TAATTTTTCTTTTTTTTTTTCCCTAGTAAATGCTTTTGGTTTTGCCAAATAACAAAATGTCCACTAAAATAAAGACTTTGATAGCACAAATCGATTAACGATTTTAAAATGAAAAATCAAGTGATAATTTATCAAGTCAATTTAAACAAAATGGACATTTTGTTCTAATTTTGCAAAACTAGGGCGCATTTATTTAGATTGGCTCTGAAAAGGACCACCATAAATGACGATTAAGTACTAATCAAGCTTTCTACATTGATGGGTTGATAAGAAAATAAAAAGACAAATAGTAAAGGAATAAAATATGAGATTTTAGTATTTATTATATTATAATTTAGTTCCAACATTATAAATTTTACGTCCTGGAATGGATAACATAGAAACATAGTTTAGTGAAATAAAAAAAAAAAAAATAAAGATTAAAGATGACATTCAAACTAGGTTGACTGCATCCTAAATATTTTTATAATTGTAAATCAAAATGACCAAAATTAAGTTAAAGCACAAGTCGAAAACAACATAAATAATTATGCTAACAATAGATATATTATTTGCAACTGATGGCGAATTTCATCTTATTTACCAGAAAGGATGCTATATCTGTGTTTCGCCACGCAAATCCAAAACAAAGCTTTGATATTGAAGAAGCTTAAGCGACAAAGACGAGTAGGGATTAGGGAATCAAGAGAACAATTTCAACTAGGGAATGCAATAGTCATTGTTTGTGGACCCAAGAAACCAAGATGATGAGAATATATACGTAGTCTTTAGCTCCTTTAAATGCAAAGCTCCATGTTTCAAGAGTTTAATTTTGTGTGTTTTTTTGAAGACTTTTCCACAGAAAGACTTGAAATGTGGACGCATTAACAAAAAAGAGTCGAACTTATTTTTTTTGGTTATAAAAAGTTGAACATTTGGAATCAAACTAATAATTTTAAAAGAGGAATGCTAGCTGCATACATTTATTTTTGCACTCTCTGACACTATTTTAACTTTAAAAATGTTGGAAAAAGTACATAGTACAAAATAAAAAAAGAATCATCCTTCTACAAATTATTTAAAAAATAATAATAAAACTCTACTATTGGTATAATGTAAAATGAAAAACACAGATCGTGTGTTGGAACCGCAAATGACTAGGACAATTGTAAGTCACCGGGAAAATCATAGGTGGCAAGGGGTGACAATCGCAATTGATCGGGGAGAACGCAAACCTCAGCCACTGTCTACACTAGTTCTCGTTGTCGGAGGAAGGAAGATCATGTGGAGGAGATTGTCTCCTCTCCACAACTGCGGTCACGATTGGAACTGTAAGGCGGTGTGATCTCTATCGCTGCTAGGTCGTCGCCACCACAAAGACCTTACAAGGGAGAGGAGAAGGTTGGGAGAGAGAGAGAGAGGGAGAGAGAGAGAGAGAGAACACATGTAAATGTATTGTGTTTAATAAATGTATTATGTTGGTATTGGTTTTGATTACAATACATTAAATGTATTTTGTATTTAGATGAAAAGTATTTTTTTTACATTTAAATGTATTATGTGTTTGGATGAAAATTATTTAAATTATAATTTAGAATCGAAAAGTTGATGTAATTAATAAAAGTAGATAGAAAAAGTGAGATATAGAGAATATAATGTGAATGGAAAATTTTTTTTAAAATACTCTAAAATAGTAAATTGATTTGAGATATTATTGAAAAACATTGTATTTGAATGTAAAATTTTACGTTTAGATAACAATTATATTGTATTTAAATATAATACAAATATAATACTATAAATAAACAGTATGGAAATGTCATTTTGATTAATTTGTATTTTTCTCCCCAAGCCTTTTTTTTATTTTTATATTTTTCCAAGCTGGAAAATTTTAATCACTTCGGTTGGGGGTTTTTTTTTTCCTGAATAAAAAAAGCAAATATTTTTCAGGATATGGAAAAAGAAGTAACAGCGTTATGCACAGACATAGAACTCACGTACAGTCTCTCAAATAACCATCTGACACGTGTTGTCCGTCTCTACAATTTCTCCGTTCAAAAAAAAAAAAAACTGCAACTCACTTTTCCTTTTTCTTTCCAGAAATTTTCCGACCAACCAAACAGATTCTAAACCAGTAAACAAAAAAAAAAAAAAAAAGGAAGAAAAACATATTTACCGGGTCACACGCAGAGGAAAACGATAACCTCGGTTGGGATGGATTTTCTGAAAACAAACTCTGCAAGAAATATCTGCAAGAATGCTCTTTCTTCCCGAGATCGTGGTTTGAAAATAAACAAATCATTATTTTTATATCCGTACATATTTTCCTTTTGACAAATTTGCTCTTAACATTATTTTTATAAAACAAATCAACATCCATGACAATAACAAAATATATATATATATATATATATATTAAAAGATTAAGAAAGATAAAACTTGAAAATTTTATGCCTGCATTATGTATTATCTCTTCAAATAAAAGTCTTTTAATGACTTATTATCCTCTATATTTTAATGAATTTTTCCTTTTCTTATGTAAGTGTTTTCTTTTTGTTACAAATTTGGAGGAAAAAATATTGATCAGTGATTTGTAGCGTAAAGTTTTAAGAAGATTTTAACGAAAAATGACTTTTATGGTTCGTTTGATAAACGTATTGTATTTGTATTGCGTTTGAATGTAATATATTGAATGTAATTTGTGTTTGGAGGAAAAATATTAGTATTGTATTTGAATGCAATATGTATTTGAGTAAAAAATATTTAAATTATATTTTAATAATAAATATATGATGTAATGGTAAAAGTAAAGAGAAAAAAAGAGAGAGAAAGATTGATAAGTGATTGTTAAATTGTGTTTTCTTTTTGTTACAAATTTGTAGGAAAAAATATTGATAAGTGATTTGTAGCGTAAAGTTTTAAGAAGATTTTAACGAAAAATGACTTTTATGGTCCGTTTGATAAACGTATTGCGTTTATATTGCGTTTGAATGTAATATATTGAATACAATTTGTGTTTGGAGGAAAAGTATTAGTATTGTATTTGAATACAATATGTATTTGGGTAAAAAATATTTAAATTGTATTTTAATAATAAATATGTGATATGATGGGTAAAAGTAAAGAGAAAAAAAAGAGAGAGAAAGAGAATATATAATGTAATTAATAAAAATAATAAAAAAAGTGAAATAATGAATAGTGATTCTATTGGATTTAAAATGTGATATGATTGAAATTTGAATGAAATGCTTTTGTATTTAAGGGAAAATTACATTGCATTTAAATACAATACAATTTGAATGTGTGTACCAAACATAGCATTAGTCCGAAAAAGAGTATAGAATTTTAGCCTATAAAAAACAAGTGAAATTAAATAAAAGTGACTTAGGTTTCATTTAATAAATATATTGTATTTGAATGCAATATGTATTGAATATAATTTGTATTGGAAGAAAAGTATTTGCATTGCATTTAAATATAATGTGTGTTTGGATAAAAAGTATTTGAATTGTATTTAAATAATGAATATGTGATGCAATTTGTATTGGAATAAAAGTATTTGTATTACATTTAAATGTAATGTGTGTTTGGATAAAAAATATTTGAATTGTATTTAAATAATGAATATGTGAGTGATGGGTAAAAGTAGAGAGAAAAAGAAAAAGAAAAAGAGAGTATGTAATGTGATTGACGAAAATAATAGAAAAACTAAAATAATAAATAATGATTGTATTGGATTTAATATGTGATATGATTGACATTTAAATATAATTTTTTTTATATTTGAATGAAAATTATATTATATTAAAATATAATATAAATATGATACTAAAAATATATAGAGGTTCAATAAGAACAGAAATATATATTTAGCATGTATTTGGTGAACGCTTTTTTTTGGCATTGCATTTAAATGCAATGTAATTTTCTCTCAAATACAAAAACATTTCATTCAAATACCAATTACATCATATTTTAAATCCAACGTAATCACTATTTATTATTTTACTTTTTCTGTTATTTTTATTAATTACATCATACATTCTCTCTCTCCTTTTTTTTCTCTCTACTTTTACCCATCATATCACATATTCATTATTAAAATACAATTCAAATATTTTTCACCCAAACACACATTGCATTCAAATGTAATGCTAATACTTTTCCTCCAAATATAAATTACATTCAATGCATTGCATTCAAACATAATATAAATGTAATGCGTTCACCAAACGAGACTTTTAACTTTTTTTAATTAAATGAAGTACAATTGTTTTAAAACTTTATTTTAGTTTTTTTAACCAATAATTACTCTCTCTCTCTCTCTCTCTCTCTCTCTCTCTCTCTCTCTCTCTCTCTCTCGGTTCCTTAAGTCCCAACCAACGTTTACTTTTGTTTTTGGGATAATGTACAATGGCAACATAAAAAATCTCATAAACAAAAAAAAAAGAGCAAAAAAAAAAAAAAAAAAAAAATCAACGCATACAAATACACATACACATACGAAGTTTAAAAAAGTCGTCCAATAAAATCTCAACAATAATTATTTCTCTTTAAAAGGTCACAATGGTATCCCAAAAATCAAAAGAAACAAATGCGAAAAAAAAAAGAAAAGTTTATAAATTAATTTTGAAAATATAATAATAGCAAATTTATAAGCTAGTTGAAATATATACAAAATTTAGAAGGGAGAAAACAAAAAAAACAAAAAACAAAAAAAAAAATGATTAAGTGGAGAAAAGTTAAAAAGAAAGGTGCTTATAAAAAAAAAAGATAAGAAGTAATGTAGATAATATATTGTATTTACATATATATTATATAATATAATGTTTAATTAGTTTTAGATAATGTGTAAGTACGTGAATTTGATTGGATATATTATATTTTCAAAATTATAATCCAATCTAATTGAATTAGTTAAATTAGTATCAAAATTCAATCTAATAGTGTTTGGATATCCAATTTTCTTTTCAATGGATTGGATTTGTTTGATCGGATGTATTGAATGAATAGTTGTTGTGCCCACCTCTAATTTCTGGATTTTACTAAGCCAAATAATGGTTTTTATTTAGTGTTGAAGCTTCAGTGGTTTGTTGCCATTAGAACGTTAGTGAATTCTTGTAATTAGGTGATTAAAACTTGTTGTGTGCATTAGCGGTTGAGTTGTAGCTGCTGACTTTCAGTCTGATTGTATGTGAATATAGAAATTGGAGGACTTGTTCCAATGATATTTTGTGTGTGTAATTTTTGTTATTCTAAGGAAGCTTGATCATCGAGATACAAAACTGAAATGTTTTCAGTCAAAAACCATTGGGCCGTTTGTTTTTGTTTTGGAGAATGATTTTCCATTTTCAAAAATATAGAAAATAAAAACGGTCCCAAAATAACATTTGTTTATTCAACGTTTTCAAAATCATTTCGAAAACATCGTTTTTAACTATGTTGTTTTTTTGAGTTTTTTGAAAATGAAAAAAAAGTTATTTTTACTTTTTGTTTTCATTTTCTCCCTCCATCTCCTCTCTCTCTCTTTCTCTTTTTGTCTGTAGAGCGTCAGTGATAATCATGTCCAACGATGACATCTATCTCCGACGAAGGCTAATGACCATGAGTTAGTGACAATGACGATGGCCCCCTCACAACGATGACTATCGACTCATGACCTAAATCTAGCCATTATCGCCACCTAGAGTTTAGACCACTAATCTCTTCCATCCCTATTACTCATTGTAAAACCTACTACCAAAGTTTTTTTTTAATTATCACTAATAATTTATTTTTTATTATTTTTTTAAAATTAAAAATAAACATGTTTTTATAAGATACTCACTTATAAAATGAGTTTTCAAAATATATAACCAAACAAAATTTTATTTTTATGTTTTTCAGAATATACACTCAAAAAACATAACCAAACACAATTTCAAAAATGATCTCAACACTGTTTTCAAAACATTCTCATTTTCAATTTTTTTAAAAACATAAAATATTTCAAAACTAATACCAAACGCGGCCATGTTTCTCATCTTCGGTGGATTTTCAAAGTAATAAATTCAAAACCCAAGGGTGGTAATTAATTCTGTATCTCTTAGTCTATTTATCTTCCTATAAAGCTTTGTACTTAAGAAACACTTTAACAACATAACCAGATTTTTTTTCCCACCAACCAACCATAATTTGTTTATAGAATTCCCGTATTTGCCTCTTTAGTGTACACGTTTCAGATTATTGCACTCCCTTATTGATACTCCCTTATTGATTTGGATTTTTGTCCCTTGACTTTTTTTTTTCCCTTCCATTTAATTGCTTACTATAAAAAGAGTACACTAACCTTCCTATATAAACAGTAGTGTTCTTTTTTCTGTCCTTGCACAGTTTATTGCACCAAATGTTGCGTAAAGACTATAACAGCAAAATCCACACCTGAGGCATGCAAAAGGTGATCATTACACCTCTAAAAATGTTGAGATTTTGTAGTATTTGACGGGAAAGTTGAAAAGTTAAAGACTCCCATTAGAAATATAAAAGAAAGATCACAAGCACCCTTAACTGTCTCTTCACCTTTCATATGGGAAGGGCTTTTCTTGGCTGATCTTTAATACTTTCGAGGTTATTCTATAAATTAAAAAAAAAAAATTAAAGTCAGAAATAGAGATATAAAATTTACATGTCATTCCCTTTGCGATAACAAACAATAATTGTTAGCAAATGTAGTACTAAAAACTCTAAAAAATCATTAAAAAAGAAAAAACTAATAATAAGGATACCATGATACTGATATAAAAGACCGTCTTCTAGTAATACAGTCAAAACAAAAAAAAGTACTATAACATTAAAATATATATATATGTATATAACATGACTAATAATCATCCATGACATAAATTTTGTCAACATAAAAATATACATCTTATGTCTATAAAAGAGAAACACACATAGAAACGTCAAGACAAGCCTTATTACGTGGTACAATCTCATTAATCATAGTGAAATATTGCTCGGTTCTCGTTGTAACGAAGAGCGAGTGTTAATAGCCTAATCCAAAGTTGATCCTGTGGAAGTGGAAACAACATCCCAACAGAAGCTGACATATTCAACCTCATCACGATTTTGCTGAACTACAGGAGCTGCTCTTTCGGGCCTTTGGATCCCCTCCAAAACAATTGCGACTTCTTGCATCGTTGGTCGATTTCTTCCATTTAAATTCAAGCATCTCTGTGCAAGGTTGCAAATTAATCTGATCTCATCTTGTGCCGCGTCTTCAAGAACTTGCGGATCAATAATATCAAAGACATTTCCTACCTCAATTGTCATCTTGAAATATGTGGCTAAGTTTTTGTCTTCCTCTAACCTCGTTGGAGATATCGCTTTTTGTCCGGTTAATAGCTCAACGAGAACTACCCCAAAACTATATACATCACTCTTCTCTGTAAATTGGCTGGATTGGAAATATTCCGGATCCAAGTAACCAAATGTGCCATATACGACAGTGGTCAGATGAGTTTGCTCTATCGAAATTGTTCTTGATGTGCCAAAGTCTGCAACCTTTGCTGTGTATTTCTCATCAAGTAGTATATTTGTATATTTGATGTCTCGATGGTAAATTGGAAAAGACGCTGCTGAATGCAAGTAAGAAAGAGCTCCTGCAACTTCTACTGCAACTCGTAATCGCATTTTCCATGTAAAAGGAAACTCCTCAGTTCGCTCATGAATATACTGGGACAAGGTTCCATTTGATATGAATTCGTAGACTAGAAGAGGAACTTCTGTCTCTAAACAACATCCCAACAACTGAACCACGTTTCTATGATTGATTTGTGAAAGGATAACAACCTCATTTATGAATTCTGAGAGCTGAGCTTCATCAACAAGTTTAGACTTCTTTATGGCAACAATTTTTCCATCTTCTAACATTCCTTTGTAAACAGTGCCCTGACCTCCTTGTCCAAGAATTCTGTCTTTACTAAAATTATCAGTGGCCTTTCGCAACTCATTTGAGTTGAACAGCTTGGTTTTTTGTACATTGCCATTAACAGAGGATATTTGTTGTTGTAGTAATAAACCACCATTGCGTTTGAAAAACTTGCGCTTGCGTTTAATGTCTCTCCCGTTCTGTATTAACTTGTATAACCCCCATGTACCAAAAATTAGAAACAATGCTCCAAGAGCACTGCCAACACCTGTACAATGCAAATCAAACATGCATAAATATTTGCACAAGGTATAGCAAATCATGATTATCTTTTTTTTTTTTTTTTTGGTATTTTTGGAAGTAAATCGTGATTACTTTTTCTTTTGTATTTTTCTTTTTATTTAATAAATTTGGGTGGGTTGAACTTGTTTAACACAGGAGGTGTGGTGTATTGAGTGGTAACCTAATAAGAATATAATACTCATGATGGCTGAAGCTAGTCATGTCCTTCACCATATATTTAAAAAAAAAAAATGTGTGCTTAAGAAAAAAAGCAGGAGTTAGTGCAATATTGTCTCGCGTATTCCTAGAAGAAACACCACATCGTTACTCTAATTATCACAAAAACTTCAAGCGCATGAAATCATGCGTGATTCTAAAGGAGATGTCTTGAAGAGATAGATGCCTAGAGAAGAAAGCTGGTGTAACTTGCATACAGAGCATGTCAGGAAAACGTACACACAATGAAGTTACAATGAATAGTTTAAATTATTTGCAGATAATAGTTACACACACCCACACACACACACACATATATAATGTAAATATTTCGACTATGAATATGACATTAAGAAAAGTGAGTTGGGTGGTCGTCTCTAGCCCTTAGCTAACAAAGGTTATGTAAGTTTTCTAGCTGTGCTTTCTAATTGCTTAATATCAGGATTGAATATTTACAAACCTTTCAAAAAAATATATTGGATAATTGTTCACAAATGGCAGAAGTAAAATCAGAGAGAGAGAGAGAGAGAGAGAAACCTATTAGGATAGACTTGCGCTTGTAACTGCAATAGTAGCCCCTAGCCCACATTGCACCGGATACTCCTCGCATTCATTGAAATCTAACAGGTAAAACCATAAGATAAAATCAAAACAATGAGCTAATGCCCGTTTTTCATAGCAAGTAGGCGAGATTGCATTTGAGGTTTACCTCTGCATCCTCCAACGAGATACGGATTTCCTTGCAAACCCCTTTTGCAGTAACATTGGGAAGTCCCCTCATATATATAAGAAGTGTCATCGCAGAACTGATCTTTACTTGCCGACTGTGACATGTTTCTTTTTCCAAAAATTTTCTTGATATCTGTATAATTTATGTACCATTGTAGGAGAAAAGGAATGTTCATTTTACGGATCGTGGCACTTGTCGGCATTGATCGATTCTTGTAATCATACCAATAGTCATAATCTACCACGAATGCAAATTTGCTTTCATTTTTTGTCCCATTCATGGCACTTTTGTTCTCGAACGAGATGTTGAAGTGATCCAAAATATCATTTCTAATGGGAGCTTCGCAGTAGTCTACGGCATCGCAAAGAGTTTCATTGCATTTATTATGATCACTTGATGATGAGCAGTCCGACTCGCACCCTATCTGAGAGTGTATGTTGGCTGAACTTGAATCTATTTTGGCAAGAAAACCACAACTCAGAGCAACAAAAGTGTTAGACCCCAAAACAAACGGCGTTCCTGTTAAATTCAAGTAATTAGCTTTTCCGCTTTCCTTGTCTTCACGATCGGAGAAACTAATCGGGGTTTTGATCTGGAATTTCTGGCTCAGGAACTGGGAATACTGGTCCACGCTACTATAAAAATTTGTAATATTGAGAACTTCCCAGTGGGTTTGTTTGAGGAGAGCCCTATGAGGTGTGGTTGATGTGTTGCAGAATATCTCAAACCATTTGTTAAGAGAACAATCAGGGGCGATTCCGAAAGGGAATGGAATATCCACTTTCCCGCACCGTGATTTGCAGCGATCCTTCGTAATATTCAGTGGCGCTCCTGATCCTGATACTGCATTCGTCATAACCAGCATGCAAGTCACGGCAGTAACTAGTAACTCCAACACGCCGCCCATTTTTCTTCTTCGATATTTAACAATCTTGACGTCCCTACCATGTACAATTAGTGGTTAAATTACTTAATATGTACAATTAGTGGTTACATTACATTACTTAAAGTTACACTTCAAAAGTGATCTTTGCTACACTGCCGTCCTAGAGCTTTCGCGGGGCTCTGCCAGTGGATATCGGACCACATGGAGGAGAACCGCGTGGGGGAGAAAATCATGGCCGCGACGTATCTTCATAATAGAATATATATAAAAAGAGTCAAATCAGTAAAAAAAAAAAAAAAAAAAAAACCGAACACACAAAAAACAACAAATAAAAACACATCTCATTGAATAAGGAAATTTCCCAAAATAATATATATAAAAAAAGATAAAAACAGTTATTACAAACATTTGATTTTTTTATTTTTTTTAAAGAGTAGAGCTATTAATTTAAAAATATATAATTTCATAATATTTTTTTAAAAAAATCATATATATATTTCTAAACGGGGTCCTAAAATAGATAGTTTATGAAATTAATGTTGTGTGAACTTTTCACTTATACTGATTAAGTCCTTCAAAATAAAATTAACTCTAATCCTGAAATGGACAGCGTACGTAGAAGTATAGTTAGTGATATAATTTTGATAAAAAAGAGAAGCTCATATTCCAACTAGGTTAAGTATACTTAGTACAAGATATAAATAATTGTTAATCAAAATGGTCAAAACTTGTTTAAGCACAAATTTAAACAATATTTGAGATATCCTAATACTAGAAATATTTGCCACTGAGAAATATATAATATTCGCCACATATTAAACCGTAATTTGACTTCATCATACTCTTCTTGAAAAATAAATAAAATGTGGGTGTAATTTAAGTGGGTTATACCATAATTTTATTATATGATAAAATTTTAATAAAGAGACTATATAGTAGGGGTATTTATAAGTTTTACAGGTGCAAATAGTGTCACTCTATTATTTTTAGGAAACAATGGAGTGGCTGTTCCAGGAGAAAGGTCTTCAGTCTTCGGTCTTCTTACCTTATTTGTTTTGTGAATAAAAAGCAATCCCCATCCCTTGTCCCTACCTTATTAATCCATGGCGATGGGGCGGATTTTTTCATCACGGTTAAAGAGATTGGTGTGGTAGATTTCTTGTGTACTCAATATTAATTATTTTCACGATATAAAAAATGTAAATAATACTTTTATATAAGAATTTAAGTCAAACATTAGAGAATTATAATTTTTAAATTTTCTTCTTTAATATTTATAATGCTATATTATACTTACTCTTATATATATATTGTTGAAGATTAATGTGCATGATATATATTTAATTTAAAAATAAGATACGATTATACAAGGTAGTTAATCGGGTTGGGATCTCTAAATCATTCTTGTTAGGGACTCAGGAAGCAAATTATATAGGTTTGGGGTCAATTTGTAATCTAGTTTATAACTTTTAGAGAATGAAGTAAATAATAATTTTTAAAAATAATTGAAGTAAACAGTAAATTTTTAAAATATTAATAGTAAATAAAAAATTTATTATATAAATAATTTATTTACATTAGATTTATTAAATAAATAATATATTTATGTATCAAATAAATAATTTATTTATATTTTTAGTCCGTAAATGGTTTAATATCATCTTGTAAATATATTATTTATTTAATATAATTTCTATTTATATTGTAAATTTACTATTTATTATTAATATGTTAAAAATCAACTATTTATTTTAATAATTTTCTAAAAACTACTATTTAATATAATTTCTCTTAGAAAATTCCAATACTTCCCATTCGTTGGGCCCATTCCAATATATAAAAATCAGATTTATGGATTCAATCGGTGGCTTCTAAAAATTAAATAAAATAAAACATAAAATAATTCAATAAAATACAATTTATCACGATAAGTAAAATTCAAGTCTTCAATAATAAAACAATTGTAACATCCCAACAAACAAATATCAATTAAACTTCAAATACAATATTTATCAGTTATTAATATTAGTTTGTATAAAACTTATATATATATATGGTTCAGATTTGCTATAGCATCAGGCACGGGCGCTATAGCCCAGGTTGCTACATTGGCCATCTTGACTCACCCGATAATTCCACTGTTTTGCAATGTTTTTTGAAAATTCATATCTTTTGAGCCGTTGAGAATTTGATAAAAATTTCTTCATAAAAAAATATTCATTTTCATGTTATCAAATTTTTTTTGTTAATGGAAAAAATCTAATTTTACGCATAAAAGCTATTTATTTTTCATAAAAATCTATAATCTATCAGATTAAAACCATTTTTATAAAAGGTTGATATCACTTTTCTAAGTCATTATTTCTTATTATTAAAATTCTAAAACACATATATACACTGTAACTTATCTCCATATACTTTTCTAAATTTTTTTAATGGTTTTCTAACTTTTAGAAACTTATTTTAATTTCTAAAATTTTACTATTCAAATCATAAGCTTTTTATACTTGCTCATGAACATATTTATATTATTGTCAAATCATCATTCTTAAATTCATTTTAATATTCAAACACTATCTTATTGAGCTTGGAAATTTTACGGAAACTATGAACATACGTAATTTCTACTTAAATATCAACCCATAAAAAATTATAAATTTAAATAAAATTAACAAGATCTTAGGTTAAGAATCTACCTTAAGGGTTGGTTTTCTACCGGACTTTGAACTAGAATTCCTTGGAAAGGAGCTTCTTGGAGGAGGCTTGAATAATTTCTTTAATTTCTAGAAAAATAAAAAAGCGTTTGTGATGTAGGAAAATGAAAGAGAAAATGCAAGAAAATACAAGAAAAATTTTGAAAATCTTGAAGAAAACTAAAGAGAAATTTAAGAAACTTAAGAGAAAACTTAAGAGAATTCTAAGAGTAAGAGAGAGCTTTGATTTTGAGGTGTGAAGAAAATGATGGAGAGTGGATGTCTATTTATAGACTTGAGTTAATAACAAATGATTAACTCACCAATTATAGTTTGTCTTAACCAATGTTGTGTAGGAAACTTAGATAAGCTTAATACAAATTTAAACCCACCTGACATAGGCCCCATGACATAAGCATACTGACATATGCATGATATAAAAGAAATTAATTATAAATTTTGCTTCTATCCTCAACCATTTGATTAAAGTAGTTTTAAATTATAGTCATTAGATTAACCTTGTTTAACAAGGCTTTTTCTTAGCTCTTGATCTCTTGGTTCTTATCGATTCATAATCATTAGATCAAAAATCCCTATTTTTCTTAAATTAAATATATAGAGATAATTTTAAATTTTATCTCTTAACCGATAAATTTTAATTTGTTAACTAGACTTAATAGTATTTTTTTTTCTATCTTCCACTAGTACAAATCCTAATTTTTAATGCTGCAAAAGTTAATTCATATTGCAAAAACTAATCTATACTGAAAAAATTAATTTATACTGTAAAAGTTAAGCAATATAAGTTTTTACTGTATTGAAAAATTTATCCTATAAGTTTCTATACTAAAAAAAATATGTTAGTCTCATTTCTTATTGTTAATGAGTAGACAGACTAAATATGTATCTATTTAGGGGCCATTTGGGGGCTGTTTTCCAACCTCCAAAATTTCACTTTTTTCCAAAACTTCTTTATTTTTCACTATTTACATTTCCAAAACGCTACATTAAACTCCAACCTTTAAAAATTTATAACTTTGTATATACAAGTCCAAATGAGATAATTTTTTTTTAAATTACATATAATTTCGAGAGGAACGAAATAATATCCATATTGATTTTTTTTTTCTAAAAAAATTTTAAAATTTTTTATTTTTTCACCTCAAACAGTTTTTTCTGTCAAACACATTCTCCAAAATAACTTTTTTCTAACCAAAAAATAACATCTCTAACCTCCTCCTCCAAACTCCCCTTAGAATTTTACTGTCTAATTCTGATACTATATTTTTATATGCAAAAGAATCATATATAAGAAAATCTTAAAATTGTTAATTTCTATACTACTAAAGTTATTGGAATACTCTATTGGTTATTTGACAACTTATTTACACTTTTAATAATTGATCACTTTTGCTATTTAAACTTTTGAACAAAATAAATGACTTTATATTATGTGACAAATAAAATTATATAATTATCACATTATCTGTTTTCATAACTTTACATAACTTTACGTTAAAAAATTATAACCTATACTTTAAATTATACAAGGTATTTTTATGATTTATATAATTAATTCATTAAAATTCCTTATTCATAAATTTAGAGGAATTACACATCGGTAACGAAGAGGTCCTCTAATTCAACATTTTACACATTAGGCACTAATCAAAATCCTATACACCAAGAAATTCAATCTCACAATTCATCTCCATTTCCAACTACCAAAAAAAAAAAGGAGCTAGAAAAATAACATGCAGCGATGCGCAGAGGCTTCCCTTCACGAAATTGTCACCAACAACCATGATCATATAGCTTCAGATCAAGAGAGGGGGTAGGGTAAGAAAGCTACTAAGTTGCTAAGTTAAGAAAGCTAAGCAGACATGGCTTGCGCACGAAGGAGATCGGCTTGTGACAGTGTAGAAGTCGGAGCAGTGGTGCGAAGTTGTCGCTGGTGCCAAGGAAATCGCAATCGAGCCTCATATCAGTGGGAGGATCGAAGCTGGCGGTGGAAACGGAGCTCACGCTAGAGAGTCATAGTTGGCGGTGGCAAATCAAGCGTCGAGAGAGTGCGAAGGGAAGAGAGAGAAAGAAGGAGAAGGGTTGAGCTTCTCGAGTGTTGGGGGGTGGGGGGGGTAAGGTGGGGAGAGAGGGAGAGAGAGAGAGAGAGATAATAAAATAATTTTTTATTTATTTGATGACATCATTTTTACGATATATTTTATAATTATTTTCAAATTATGATCAAAATCAGCCACTGACACGTGGCTTAATTATTCAATTCATATAGACCGGATATTCTCCCGTCTTCCTTAAGGCAAGTCGTCGCTTGTAAATGAACTCGCCAGTAAATTTACCAATAATTGCTCTTGCCCGTTGGACACCCTACTTGACGCGTGCCGTACTTTTTTCTCTTGGAAAAAATGTATTTAAACAAGCTTAATAGGAGACTCATCGTCTCGCCAATCTGCTACTTTTATCCAACCACAAAACCACCACAAAAACAGTCCATTCACAGCACCAAAAAAAAAAAAATAAAATAAAAAGGAATTCTATATTGTTAAACTCATAATAATAATAATAATAATAATAATAATAATACAAAACCGTATTTTAGTATATTATCAAAATATCTAATTATCAAATAATATTCTAATAAATTATTAAATAATATTCTGAATATCTTTTTGATAAGTCGTAGTACTTTTGGAAAGGCGCGTTAAGATGATTGGTGATTTATTTTAAAAGAAAGTAAAATTTTAAATCCATTATATTTGTGGTAAAATTTTAAAAACGTGCTTTTGGGTATACCTCAGAAAACCCTAAAAATAAAAATTAAGAGGGTGTTTGGTTTTGTTTCCAAAACTGATTTTACGATTCCTTAGGAAATCGATTTCAAAATCGGTGTGAAATTGTGTTTGGTTTGTATTGTTTTTGAAAACAGATTTCAAAACGAATCCAAAATCGCCTTTACTCCCGATGTAAAATTGAAAACGATTAAAAGTCGTTTTCTCTGATTTCATTTTTCCCATTTCTCCCATTTCTCTGATTTAATTATTATGGTTAATTAAGATTTAATTGATATAGTAATTACTTAAATATTATGGTTATTAATTTTTAATTCATTTTTCAATTAAAAAATTTTATTAATTTTTAATTTTTGGTATTCATAATAAATTTTTTTTAAATCAAACATAAATATGTTTTTATATAATACTTATAAAATGACTGGTTTTCAAAAATATAACCAAACACAGTTTCATTTTTTTGTTTCTCAAAACATACACTCAGAAAATAAAACCAAACACAATTTCAGAAACGTTCTCAGAATTGTTTTCGAAACGTTCTCAGAATTGTTTTCAAAACGATCTCAAATTCAGAGAATTTGAAAACATAACAGATTTCAAAAATAATACCAAACGCTACCTAATATTTTCAGTCAACAGGATTTAATACCACCGTCAGGAAGAGAAGAGCTTTGCTTAGCCATTGAGCTATTACAACCAGCTTTTTAAATTTGAGTTGCAATCTTTATTTATTATACGTTTAGCTGTGTTATTTTTGTTTTATTCCACAATCATTTGAATGAATTATTTATTTTTTGAATATCTTTTACTAACGTATATTTCTTTTATGTGTTTATTAATTTTTGAAATATTTGTTAATTATGTGCTACATGGTATACTTATATTTTTTATTTATGAGAAATTGATTTGCATATATTTATGGTAATTTTTTAAGTTATTATGCTTAATTATTTTAAGCTTGTATTAGAAATAGCCTATGTAAGAATGCTTATTCGTAATTTATTTTTATGGTCTTTTATTTGTTTTTGTTTTAGGGTTTTTTTTTTCTTTTTCTTTTTTTGGCATTACATGCTTATTTGCACATAATTATTTTCACATAATTATTTTCACGACCTGTTTGTTAGAAACATGCTTTGAATGTCATATTTTGTAAGGTCATAGTAGAAGCGAAATTAATACGCAAATAACCACTACAAAATTTGGTGGTTTTCCTTTCTCTTATAAACAGACGGGAAAAGGCTTCCTTGTCAGTTATAAAGCAACAAGAAAAGCAAGTTTCCTCGTCGGTTTCCCCACAACCGACGAGGGAGGAAGCTCCTTACAAAAAAGAAAAAAAAATCGTTTCATGAATGGCCTATGAAGCACATTCCTTTTAAATTTTTAATTTCGTTTCTTTCTTTGTGTAGTAGCCAAGTCCAACGACGACTCATTTTTTTTTTTAAATTATAATAATGCCCTGACCCATTTAAAAAAAAAAAAATCAGTGCCCAAAAAATCAATATTATAGAAAATCGATATTAAATGTCCAAAACTAGAGTGATAAATATCATAATATGCACATAATTAATTTACATATAACTCTCTTAAAATAGAAAAACAAAAATAAAATAAATTTGATACTGGCCAAGGTTTGAACCCGGTACGAGGCCCAAAACCGAAGCTCCAAAATATCACTGGGGACTGTCTGCAAGTTCTGATTTATGTGCATTTTCATCACGGTCAATTCGAGCAAGGAAGTTTTTCCACTTATCTGCACGCATAGTAGCATTATAATTAATAGCATAAGTGTTATTAAGGTAAGAAGCCATTAAGTAACTTCATTTTTCTCTGCACAAGACATAAATCTAAAAGATAGAGAGGCAAGGAGGGATTGCAAAAATGACACCTAAATAAACATCAAAAGGCATAAATGTACTGTTTGTTAGTTCAGCATCTTTAGGCCACTTTATCTGCGGGATTTTTTTTTTTTTTTTTTACCTTTCCCAATTATAATGCAATGCCCAAAATTAAGCGTATGGAAATCAGTTTGGACTCGATAACAACAATGAACCTATAAAGCATAAATATGTTTTTTAGCTTCCTTAGCGGGATATCTTTATCTTCAGTCATATATAAAAGCATAAATCCTCTCATCTTCATCAATAAGTCTCTGGGAACCACGCCATCACCATATGAAAGTCTACGTGACGGCTCAATTAATACCACATGGTATTTTTTATCTATTAACGCGTGTTAAATAACTAGTTATTAAAAAAAAAAAAAGACTGCAAGTCGAAAGTTTTTGAGGAAGAATATGGCCTTACATATAATCCAAAGCCAAAAAGTCCAATCATGTGGTGGAGGAGAGGGTCCAAACGAATATGACTAAATGCAGAAGCTATCAATGTATGCGCATGTCAGCTTGAAATATTGTCAAGTGAAATCTGTTCAGAGATCAATGTTAAGATGAAAAAAATATGGAAGTTAGAAATCATGTCCAAATTTATGCAACTTGCTAACCTGTGCAACTCAGGACCAATATACACAAACGAAGATCATTGTACTCATTATATCAAAGTTCAAAATTTAGGACTCACAGCGAAATTCTTCACCATGAATTTAAGATCCGCAACCCGCCATAGCATGAACACAGCAACATTAGCCGTCATCAAGCTGAGAACCAGACCGCCTAATCTTGAGTTCCTGCAAACAAAAGAACATGCAGAATTGTTTATATGCCTAGGCTTTGTTTTCTAACAAAATATTTTAAAAGAAAACGGGATCTACATGCTACGAATGTTAACGTAATGAGAGTAGATTTCGAATAAAAAAGATATTAATAGCTTAGGGATAAAGATAAAAACAAAGATAATAAACTAATAAAATCCTCGATTCTAACAATAGAAAATGATGCAATACTTGGTGTACAATACGTTAACCGACGTTTAGTAAAAAGAGTTAAAAAAAAAAAAAACTGACGTGACACTTATGATCAGTTATCAATATTTTGACAGTGACACAGCTAATTTGGGGATAGTCAAGCACGGACATTAGGGAGGAAAAAAAAAATCAATTAAATGATCAAAATGACATGTAGTAATGGAATCAGCATGTTAAAGAAGTACTATTATTATTAATTAAAATGTTTAATTCTAAGAAGCCTCAAAATGATTATTCCATGATATGGTTTCTACTTTCTCCTTCAAAAGATGGTCCGGAAATTGCAGAGTAGGACAAGACGTGTTGGATGTTTATTTGAGAGACTGTACGTGAGTTCTATATTTGCCATAACGCCATTACTTCTTTTTCCACAGCCTGAAAAATATTTGCTTTTATCATTCAGCAGAATTAAAAAAAAAAAAAAAACCAACGAAGTGATTAAAATTTTCCAGCCAGGAAAAAAATAAAAATTAAAAAAAGGCTTCAAAAAAAATTTTGCAACTCGCTTTTCTTTTTTCTTTTCAGAAATTCTCCGAGCAACCAAACAGATTCAAAACCAGAAAATAAGAAAAAAAAAAAAAGCCTTTACCAGGTCACACGGGGAGGAAAGCGAGAACCTGGGCTGGGATGTATTTTCTGAAAACAAACTCTGCAAGAATGCTCTTTCTTCCCAATACGTGGTTTTCCAAGCCGTGGTGAGCTTTCACATAGAGATCAGCAGCTTTCTGTGACTGTGACCGCCATGGATGAGAATGAAAGCTGGGGCTTTTACAGAAGTACTGGATCTGAGTAGAAGAAGAAGAAGAAGAAGAAGTGAGAGTTTTGAAATGTCGAGCATAATATGCGAGAGTGATTTTCTGGTGAGGTTTGAGGCAAGATGCTTGAAAGAGAGTAGTCTCTGCATTTTCTTTCTTTTCTTTTTATTTATTTATTTTGTTTTTATGTTTTAAGAATTGGGTTTCAAGTTTGAAAAGCTGCTTTGGTGTAGAAAAGGGTTTTGCAGAAAAATAAAAATTTTTTTAAATGAGATGGTTGTGAAAAAGAACCGTTCTATGATATTTCCTCAAATGTAATAACTAAACAAATTAATAAAAACTAGCACAGTTGTTTCAACTAAAAATGTAAAAATGTTGTTTAAAAAGAACCGTGCTATTGATATTTCCCCAAATGTAATAACTAAACAAATTAATAAAAACTAGCACAGTTGTTTCAACTAAAAATGTAAAAATGTTGTTTAAAAAGAACCGTGCTATTGATATTTCCCCAAATGTAATAACTAAACAAATTAATAAAAACTAGCACAGTTGTTTCAACCAAAAATGTAAAAAATGTTGTGAGGGCTCTCTCTCTCTCTCATATTAAACTTAGCAACGTATATGGAAACTGAGAGGGCTCTCTCTCTCTCTCTCTCTCTCTCATATTAAACTTAGTAATGTAGACAGAAACTGAGAGGGTTCTCTCTCTCTTTCTCTCTCTAGGGTTTATCGAGCGTTCCTCGAGAGAGAGAGGGGGGGGGGGGGGGGGGGGGGGGGGGGGGGGGGTGTTCGGCGCTGGAGTTTCTTGGTGGGGCCTAGCCAGCCACAGATTCTTGCCCGGAGATGGGCTTCTAGGCTTTCGAGATGAGCGCTGGAGGCGGGATGGGTCACAAAGCCGGAGGAACGATGTTTTGACGAGGTATCGAGTGTTCCTCTCGGGGGGGCTGGAGTTTCTTGGCGGCGCCTGGCTAGCCTTGGACTCTTGGCCCCAGAGATGGGCTTCTAGGCTTAATGGATGAGCGCTGGAGGTGGGATGGGTCGCGAAGCTGGAGGAGTGACGTTTTGATGAGATGGTCCGGCGGAAGTGTTAGGATCGTCGGGGTACTGGTGATCCTGAAATCAACTAATATACAAAAACAAACATATTCCAAATGTAAATAAAGATGGATCAATGGCATCGCCTTACTTGAAAATATGTCCATATCCTTCTCTTTCATCACTCTTCCAGAAAGTGAATCATTTCATAATATTTCTCACATCCCATTATGATATTATAAAGAACTTTCATTGAAATATCAAAATCTTCAAAAATAATTAATCAAAAAAATCATTATCATGAAACGATAATAAAATATATATTTTTTAATGAAATTGTCTTTTTCAATCTTGAAAGAAAATGCTAAAAGGGAACATAGAGATGATAATGATAATAGTGGCTAGATGAGAGAGGTAAAGAGATGAGAGAGAGAGGGATTGAAAGAATATACAGTGTGATATTTTTTCTCACATTCTGTTCTCTCTCGGTTTTTTCCCCTTTTTTTTTTTTTTACTATAACTAATACTATTATAAATATATATACTTTATATAACTCACGGTAGAAAACAGAGCATCTCTATCACTTATACATATATATATATATATTATAAAGGGAAGGTAGATTTACAAACCTCCCAAATCACTCAGTTGACAAACGTAAAGAAAAGAAAAATATAAAAAGGAAATAAAAATAATATGAGAGTTTACAATAATCAATAAATTCATAATTTCCTTGATTCAATGATAGAAAAGGAAGAAAATAAATATTTACTTATTACAAAGATTTAAGAATAGAATCTATAATATTGATTAGTAATTAATTAAAAAAAGCATTATTGTACAATCATATAATTTTATCAAATCATCACATATATAAAATAAAAGACATCAATTTGACGTGAACTTTGTTCTAACACTCCAAGTCCTCATCCCATATCTTAAAAAAGATAATTCAACATGGCATTATAATGAACTAAATAATATCATTATATTACTCATATTATTTTCTATCATCTAATTTTAACATTATTATTAACTAGGATTTGGGGCGTTATAGATGTACCTCAACATGAATCATAAAACATATATTATTACAAAATCATACAATTAATACTTGATCATGAAAACATGCTTGTAAAGCACTGTCTTAAAATATCATTGATCTTTAACTTGACCATAATTTTGACATATAAAAACATATCATAGAGCTTGTATTTAAAACATAACATAAACACTTGCATTTCTTAAAACATATTGTTCTTAAAACAATTCAAAACTTGCATTAATTGAAATTCTACAAAACTTGCATCACATAAAACACGCAATATATTTTATAAAATATTTAAGTTTGAAAGTTTTCATACTCTTACCTATTTTTTACCATAGTATTTTTCTGTCTTTATCTTTTGGTGAAACTACAGGTTCAACTAATTATATTTCTACGTTAGAAATTTAATTAGTTGTTTATCTGCGTTAAATAGTTGATCTAACGTTAGCTTGTTTGGTCTGGGGCAATAGGCCTGCAAGCCCATATATCTATTGAGATTTTTGAACTTATATCGAGCTCTTAGTCTTGGAATTTGAATGATAAAATATCTATCGTTCTAACTATCTTGAATAACTTGATTTTTTTTCCCAAAACTGTTTCCAATAGTTTGGTATTGTTAAATTTTGAGGATCCTTTTATCCTACTTGCTTGGAGGCAATATTCTAATAATTATACTTGCATCTACTAATTTCCCCATTGTAAAACTTAGTGATAAAACGCTATCTTTTATAAAAATGCATTTTGAGAAAACTTGTGCATTTTAAAGTATTCTATAAATACCATATGTTTCCCCAAAATCAAATAAATTGTATGAGGGCAAATAAAATCTTGCTTAAAACAATTCTATGTTGAATGCATTTTCTGTAAAAGATTTCTCTACGAACCTTATAAATCTTGAAAAGATATTCAATTTTCATGTTTTAAATAAAAGCTGATTTTCACTTTTAACGCAGTCATTTGCTCAAAATTTTAAAACTATGTTATGTGTGAATTGTGAAAAATCCTCTATTTTGAGTAGATTTCGAAGACCCCGTAAAACTGTATCATAATATTATTTTAAAAAATTTCTTCGTTCATAAAACTTGTGGATCTCATTCAGATGTAAATCTTTCGTGTTTGGCTTAAGCCTAATTCAAAATCTAACATGCTTATTTTCTGGGGAAATCAAAAGCTTAGAAAATTTGTAATCAGAATTTTTCTTGTTTTTAAGTAGTTCATAAATCGTTGTAAAACTATACTATAAAGACGTTTTTAAAAAACATTATCTTCTTAAAACTTGCTCAAAATTTATAGATTTAAAACTTTTCAGTTTTAACTAAAAATTTGCTTAACTTTCATCTTACACTTATCCTTGAAAAACCGAGACAAAACTATTTTATTTTTCGGTTTGGACCAATTTTGTAGATCCATATAAAACAATGCCTTAAAAACAATTTTAGTGAAAGTCATATTTACAAAACTTTTAAATTGCAATAAGATCTAAGACTTTCATGTTGTGATAAGGGTTAATTTTGTCTTTAACTTGTTCTTATATACAAAAATATGTGGCTAAATCCTTATTTAAGAAGCATCATTCTAGTTTTGCCCGCTTTCATTAATCGGCCTAAAATTTTATCTTAACATCATTTCTAGAAAAAATAATCTTCATAGAACTTTTAGATCTAATCAATAAAAATAAAAATTTTCTGTTTTAATTTTAAGCTATTTCCGCCTCTTGTGTGTTCCTTTTGGCCAAAACGTAAGAGATCCTGTAATCAAGAGACCTTGTTTCTTATGGTAGTTTACAAATCATTGTAAAAGTTTACACTAGAGACATTTTGAGACAAAATGGTCGTCATGAAACTTTTAGATATTTAAAAGATTTAAAAGTTTTGTGTTTTGATTGGAAGCTAAATTGGCCCCCAAGACCCTTGTTTGGACTAAAAATTCCTTGGCTGGGCAAGTTAACTCAGTTTCTGTCCAATTTTTAAAAAATGGCTTGAAACTAGATCTTAAGGTCCACATTTGAGAATAGCTATTTGAGGGGAAAAAAAAAAAAATCCTAACATCAAGATATAAAACTTTGTAGTTGATCACAAAGCTAAAAACATCGTATACATGAATACCACATGACATTCTATGTAATGACCCAATCAATACCGTATGGTTTTTTTTTTTTTTTTTGTGTCTATTTGAGCATGCTAAACAATTCGCATATGCTAAAAAACTAGTTATTAATTAAAAAAAAAAAAAAGATTGAAAGTCATACAGAAGTTTTTGAGGAAGAATATGGCATTACATGTCTTCCAAAGCCGAAAAGTCCAACCATGCGATGAAAGAGAGGGTCCAAACCAATATGACTGAATGCAGAAGTTATCAATATATGCACACGTTTGCTTAAAATATTGTCAAGTGAGATTTGTTCAGAGATCAATATTAAGATGAAAAAAAAAAAAATGGAAGTTAGAAATCATGTCCAAATTTATGTAACTAGCTAGCCTGTGCAGCTCATGACCAAGATACACATACGAAGATCATTGTACTCATTAGGACAAAGTTCAAAATTTAGGACTCATAGTGAAATTCTTCTCCATGAATTTAAGATCCGCAGCCCGCCATAACATGAACACAGCAACACAGCCCTATGGTTAATTAGCTTAGGGATACAAAGTAGAACAAAGGCCATAAAAACCTTAGAAAGTCAGAGCAGAGTAGTTCGGACCCAGAATCTTGATTATAGTATGAACACGGGCGTGTACATAGGCGTGTACAATGGCGTGTTCAGTACACGACCCCGAACATGCCCACATACACGACCGTGTTACAAGAAAATTCAGACCCAAGAGGTACACGACCAAGAATACGCCCGTGTATCGGGCCGTGTCAAGGGGCACACGGTCAAGGGAAAGGCGTGTAGCAGACCATGTTAGACAGCAGGAAAACACGGCCAGAAACACGGCCGTGTAAGTAACCGTGTAAGCATGCACATATAGTCGAGAGGAGTACACGGCCAGTAACACGGCCGTGTATTCACCCGTGTAAGTATACACGGCCATGTTCCACGAAGTACACGGCCAGGCACGTAAGTCTAGAGGAGTACACGGCCAGAGACACGCCCGTGTAGGAGGGCGTGTTCTAAGCCAAAGAGTAAAAAAAAAAAAAGTATGGAAATAGAAATTTCATATTTTGCCATGTTTCCAGTATAAGATTAATATTGGAAATAATCAGTGATTATTTCTTTTATAAGAGTTCAAGTCAGAGACCCCGATATAGTAGCCCCAGAGCAGCAGAGGCTCATACTAGCCAATTTCCTGTAAGTTCAAGCATTGTCCTGACTGCAACGTGGACAATCTTATCATGTTATGATGTTATGTATATTGTTTGGCGTGTATGATAGACATTGATTGTCTACATCACGATATTCATGTCAGTTTCATGTCAGTTCATGTCAGACAGGTACCAGAACACAAAAACAGGTAGGTGCACAAAGCACCTTAGTGTGTTAATAAAACTCACACCTCAGTAAATCATGTAACAGATTCTTACTGTGGGGGCAATCAGTATGCTACCCAGTTGGAATACCAGCAAGATAGTAATTGAACCAGTTATTGGCGTATCGGCCTCTCGACCCATGGGGAGGTTTTCATGTTTAGCTTCAGTTAAGACTGAGGAGGTCAGTACTAAAGTACCGCTCCCAGTTGTGCTAACATGTCGGTACGACTAATCGGGGGCCCAAAACTAGAACTTAATAATAGATAATGTCTTAAGACTAATCTTTCAGCCACGAGCATGTTTTACAGAGTCCAGTTTTATGCATGAGTACATCAGTATAGCATGTCATGTTTTATGTTTTTATGTTTGAACTTACTGAGCCCACAGTTCATCAGTTTATTCACATGTTGCAGGTAAGAGACCTGTTCACCAGTAGTATACGGTGGACGACGAACATAGTAGATGCATGCCAGGGAGGATTGGGCGAGAGATTGTGGTCACCTTAAATCTTCCGCTGTATAGTTTTGAAAACTTTAAACATGTAGTTTCAAGAACAAGATTTCAAGTTAAGATTATGTGATAGGGGAATCATGATTCATGTGCATGTTATTTTGTTAACATGATTTCCTTCTTATCATATTTTTCGAACAGTTCATGATATTAAAAAAAAAAATTTATTCCGCAAATTAACAAGCAAGTTTTCCAGTTCAGCATGATTACCGGCAACCCTAGAGGCCTGCATACTATTGTGGTTAACTATAGAGTTGACTGTAATAGCACTATAGGGCCTCAATAATAGGGCGGGTGCCACAAACACAATCCTATGGTTAATTAGCTTAGGGATAAAAAAAAAAAAAAAGATAATAAAAGAATAAAATCCTCGATCCTAACAATAAAAAGCAAGCAATGTTGGTACACAATATGTTAACCAACAATTGGTAAAAACAGTTTAAAAAATAAAAAAAGCTGATGTGAAGTAGAAACCATATCATGGAATAGCTAGTTTGAGGTTAAGCACTCTTTTTAGAATTAAACATTTTAATTAATAACAATAAGGTGACGTTTGGGGAAAACATCTCATTTTAATTTTACTCAAATACAATACAATTTTACACCAAACATAAATTTTGTAACAGTACTACGAAAATAATTACTATTCAAAATATTTTTAAAACAATCATATCAACTTTTTAACTCTACTATTTATCTCTATTTTTACCAATCACATCAACTTTTCAATTCTAAAATACTTTTCATCCAAACACATATTTTATTCAAATACAAAACAAATACTTTTCAACCAAATACAATATTCAAAAAATAAATTTAATTCAAATACAATCAAAATACAATACGTTTACCAAACGCCCCCTAATAGTACTTCTTTTAACATACCGATACTGTTACTAAATGTCATTTTGATCATTTAATTGGTATTTTTCTCCCTAAGCCTTTTTTTATTTTTATATTTTTCCTGGCTGGAAAATTTTGATCACTTCTATTTTTTTTTTTAATTCCTGGATAAATAAGCAAATATTTTTCAGGATGTGGAGAGAGAAGTAATAGCATTATGCACAAATATAGAACTCACGTACAGTCTCTCAAATAACCATCCGACACGTGTTGTCCTTCTCTGCAATTTCTCACTTCAAAAAAAAAAAATTTGCAACTCGCTTTTCTTTTTTCTTTTCAGAAATTTTCCGAGTAACCAAACAGATTCTAAACCAGAAAACAAAAAAAAAAAAAAAAAAAGGAAAAGCACATTTGCCAGGTCACACGCGTAGGAAGGCGAGAACCTGGGTTGGCATGGATTTTCAGAAAACAAACTCTGTAAAAAAATATTTGCAAGAGTGCTCTTTCTTCCCAAGACGTGGTTTGAAAATAAACAAATCATTATTTTTATACCCATACATATTTTCTTTTTGACATATTTGTTCTTAACATCATTTTTATAAAATAAATCAGCATCCATAAAAATAACCAAAAAAAAAACTAATATTAAAAAAGTAAAAAAAGATGTAACTTGAAAGATTTTATGCCCAAATAATTAATATTTCTTCAAATGGAAGTCTTTTAATGGCTTTTTATCCTCTATTTTTTAATAAAATTTTCCTTTCCTTTTATATGTGTTTTCTTTTTGTTACAAATATGTAGGAATAAAAATATTGATAGGAGATTTGTAGCACGAAGTTTTAAGAAGATTTTAGAGGGAAGTGACTTTAATTTTAAAAAGAGAATAAAGTTTTTAGTCTATTAAAAACAAGTGATATTAAATGAAAGTGACTAAAAAAGAATAGAAATATATATTTAAATTTTTAATTAAATAAAGTATATTTGTTTTATTTATTTTTTTTAGTTATTTTGGGAACCAACGCTTACATTCTTTCCCTCACTTTCTAAAATCCCTACCAACAATTACTCTTTTTTTTTTGGATAATGGACAATGACAACATACAAAATCTTCTATTAAAAAAAAAATCGCATACACATATACATATGAAGTTTAAAAAAGTCTCCCAATAAAATCTAAACAATAATTTTTATCTCTTTAAGAGGTCTCCATAGCATTCCAAAATTCAAAAGAAACAAATGAAGAAAAAAGGGTTATAAATTAATTTTTAAAATATAATAATAACAAATTTATAAACTAGTTAAAATATCTACAAAATTTGAAAGGGACAAAATGTCAGGAATGCCTTAATTTGAAAATACATATTAATGTATTTCATTTATTTTAAACCGGACGATAAAATTATATTTAGAAGTTATTCATTATATTGTTGTATGTCCTCATTCTATTTACATGTTAAAGTAAATGTAAACAAATATGGCTTACTGACTATTTGTATTAAACTGTTAGAATGTTGCATACAATGGACTTTTGTATGCGAGAAAACAACGTTCTAAAGTAGCCAGTCTAAACTATAGTCTATAGTCTATGGGATTAGACCGATCATCCAACTAATGTTAAGACTATTCTGTTGTCTAAAGCTAATTGGGGGACTGTTTGTCTTGACTGTCCAGAGTTTTGACTTCCAAGTAGAGACATAGATATGTTACTTGGTAGTGACATATTGGATCGGACTAAAGTATAATTGATCTGTAAAGTCTGCTTGAGCAGATCATGTCACTTTTGACGTTCATTATGCAATGACCTTAATCCTGAGTAGATGAATTACTTTATGTATATGACTTATGTACGCTGATGTTCCAATAGCTAAAGCATCTCAGAGGTAATAAGCTTATAAACCGGTTCATTGGGTACATGACTTGTATACGATGAATGATTTATTTACAGATATTGGAATCATAACTTTAATAAAGAGTTAAGGGTATCCTCTTAAAAACATAATATTGGATGTGAAAATGGACAAGGCCTTGAGTCATCTACTAGGTGGATGACTTCTTATTCACATATTGTGAATAATCATTTTTTTATTCAGTAGTATAATGGAACTTTAAGATAGCTTGATCAGTAGGTTGAACGGACTTTGACCTAAGGTTGATCATAGATATCATATGAGAGTTTTGTATATATGACAAGGTCATTAGACAATAGCTAATCACTGGCTTTCATAATACGATATATTATTCGGAGTTCAGTTTCAGGTTTATAGTGGTGTGACTCTAAAATTAGTGATCATGTGATTGAGTTATTTGGTTCAAAACAATGAACACATGGATTCACGGGAGCTCGATTATATATGTCCAATTGGTCTCTCTGCTAGCTCCACATAATTTCTTAACGGATGGTAATTGATTGGGATATACTTGTTGGCTTGTTGTCTTGTATTTAGTGAAGAGAAAAATCCAGATCACCCTTTCACAAGGTGTAAGCATTTTTTTAGTGTGTTGGAGGGGTAAAATTGTAATTTTGTATTATTTAATAAATAGGATAAATAATTGTTAACGTTTATTTTTTTAGATGATAAGATTTAAAATTTAAATTAATTGTATTTGAATTTCAAATTTAAAATTCAAATATGTGATTGATTTGAATTTAGAAAATCTTGTCTTAAAATAAATATTTGAAATTTGAATCTTATTTGAATTTGAATTGAACAAAATCTTCTCTTTACACAAATATAGGTGGCGTTCACACTGGATATGGATGGAAGACAAGATTCTCTCCTATTTGAATTTGAATTTTATTTTGGATAAGATATTACACAATTATTCAAATTTAAAATAAAATTATTATGATTTTATTTGAATTTGAATTGGAGTTGTGGAAAATTGTCCATGAGAATAAAATTCAAAATTCAAATATTTATGGAATTTGAAATTTGAAATTGAAAATTGAATTCAAATTTTGAATTACAAACCTAAGAGGAGCCGGATTCTTTGTAGATAAATTCACATAAAGGGAATCGGTTTTCTTATGGATAAGGGAGAGAAAAATCTTATTTGAATCCTGCTTGAATTTTGAATCATTTTAACACTTAAAGTGGCTGAATTTTTGAAGGGAATCCCATCCTTGGAAGAATCGGTTTTTGTGGATAAGGATGGGGGAAAATTCAAATTTCAATCCTATTTAAATTAGTGTGGCCGAACCTAGCCCTAGTTTTGGCCTAAGGGGAATCGGTTTTGGTGACTCTTGGAGGAGACAAAATTCACGTTAAAATCCTATTTGAATTTTGAACTAAATCCACCATAAGTGGCCAAATTTATTCATGCCT
Organism: Antiaris toxicaria; assembly: GCA_035233585.1. Taxonomy (NCBI): domain Eukaryota; kingdom Viridiplantae; phylum Streptophyta; class Magnoliopsida; order Rosales; family Moraceae; genus Antiaris; species Antiaris toxicaria. Next base: position 11,558,788 of record CP141155.1, read on the forward strand.
TTATAGCCAATGGGAATTTGGATTTTTTTGATAAAAAAAATTGGGAGAGGAAATTTTCTCTTGATCCAATTCAAAATTCAAAAGATCACTTGATGTAAGATTATAAATAGGAGTCCTTACACTCTAGTTCTCTTCAAACCATAGACTCTCAAGTAAGCAAACTTATTGTTACACAAATCACCGTAGCAATAAGTTTTTAAAGAGATCTGGATAGTCAGAAGGAGACAAGCTGAGCTAGCATACTGATTGAGAATCTGGGTGCCCACACACTCTGTTATTCGGAAATTGGAGAATAGTAGAGAAGGCTAGTTGGTTGAAGCTCTTCGGTCACTTCCTCTGGCATTCCTAGCGTTTCCTTTAAAGGTATAATTGATTGTTGTTGATTTATTGTATATGACATCATGAGTTATTTAATGATCTTGAAAAATTTTTGTATTTCTACTATGTAATTTTTACCAATTTTTCCTACAAAAAACAAGGCAAAAAAAAAAAAAAAACCCAAAAAAAGGTTAAGTGGAGAAAGGTTAAAAAAAGGTACTTGTAAAAAAAAGATAAGAAATAAATTAGATAATATATTATATTTACATATACATAGTATAATATAAAGTTTAATTATTTTTATATAAAGTATATGAATTGGATTGGATTTATTAGATTTTCAAAATTGAAATCTAATATCCAATCCAATTTAATTAGATTAGTCAAATTATCATCAAAATCCAATTCAATAGTGTTTGGATATCTGATTTTTTTTTTTTTTTTATATATAATGGATTGGATTGGTTCAATTGGACATATTAGATGAATGATTGTTGTGTCTACACCTAATATTTGGTTTTTACTAAGTGTAATAATGGTTTTTATTGTGTGTTAAATGCTTCAATGTTTTGTTTCCATTAGAATGTTTGTGAATGCTTGTTGTATTAGGTGATTAAAGCTTGTAGTTGTGTGTGTTAGTGGCTGAATTGTAGCTTTTGACTTTCAGCGTGATTGTAAACTGAATATAGCAATTGGAGAACTTGTTCCAATGCTATTTTTTGTGTAATTTTTGTTATTCTAAGGGAGCTTGATGATCAAGATGCAAAACTGAAATGTTTTCGGTAAAAAACAGTGAATTTAGTATCTTTGATGGATTTTCATAGTGGTGAATTCAAAACCTAAAGGTGGTAATCAATTTTTTATCCCTTAGTCTATTTATCTTCCTTCTAAACTTTGTGACTTGAGAAACACTTAAAAAACATAACCAGATTTCTTTCTAACCTACCAACTATAATTTGTTTTTATAATTCCTGTATCAGCCCCATTAATATACACGTTTCGGTTTATTGCGCTCCCTTACTGATTTGGATTTTTGTCCCTCGACTTTTTTTTTTTTCCCATTTAATTGCTTACTCAAAAAGAGGAGTTTGGAGGAGGAGGCTAGAGATATTATTTTTGGGTTGGAAAAAGTTGTTTTGAAAAATATGTTTGGGAGAAAAAACTGTTTGAGGTGAAAAAATAAAAAATTTTAAAAATTTTTTTAGAAAAAAAAATCAATATAGATATTATCTCATTCCTCTTGAAATTCTATATAATTAAAAATATATATATCTCATTTGGACTTATATACACAAAGTTATGAACTTTTAAAGTTTGGAGATTACTGTAGCATTTTGGAGATGTAAATAGTGAAAAATAGTGAAATTTTGAAAAAAAGTTGATTTTTGAGGTATGGAAAACACCTCCAAATGAGCCCTAAACTAACCTTCTTATATAAACGGTTGAAGTGTTCTTTTTTTTGTCATTTGCACAGTTAATTGCACTTATTGTCTCTTCTAAATGTTGCGTAGGGCCACGGGTTGTACAATAACAGAACAATTCCCAGATCGTAAATATACCTGAGGCATGTAAAACGTGATCATTACACCTCTAAGAATGTTGCAATTTTGTAGTATTTGAGGGGAAAGTTGAAAAGGTAAAGTCTCCCATTAGAAATATAAAAGAAAGATCACAAGCACACTTAACAATCTCTCCACCTCTCATATGGCAAAGGCTTTTTTTTTGGCTGATCTTTAATACTTTCGTGGTTATTCCGTAAGGAAAAAAAAAATTGAAGTCAGCAATAGAGAAAAAAAATTTACATGTCATTCTATTCATAATAATAAAAAATAATCCTTAGCAAACGGAGTATCAAAAACTCTAAAAAATCGGTTAAAAAAAAAAAACTAACAATAAGTATATTATAGTATCGATATAACAAACCGTCCTCTAGTAATACAGTCTAAAGAAAAAAAAAAGTACTATAACATTAAAAAAAAAAAAAAACTATAACATAACTAACAATCGTCCATCACATAAAATTTGTCAACATAAAAATACACATCTTATGTCTATAGAAGAGAAACACACATAAAAACGCCAAGACAAGCCTTATTACATGGTACAATCCACTTAATCATGGTGAAATATTGCTCAGTGTGATTCGACAGACAAGAGTGACAGTTCTAATTGTAACGAAGCGCGAGTGCTAGTAGGCTTATCCAAAGTTGATCCTGTGGAAGTGGAAGCAACGTCCCAAGGCTCGATTAATTCAGTTCTGACATATTCAAACTCATCATGATTTTGCTGAACAACAGGAGCTGCTCTTTCGGGCCTTTGGATCCCTTCCAAATCAATTGCGACTTCTTTCATCGTTGGTCGATTCCTTCCATTTAAATTCAAGCATCTCTGTGCAAGGTTGCAAATTAAACCGATCTCATCTTGTGTGGCGTCTTCAAGAACTTGTGGATCAATAATTTCAAAGACATTTCCTGCCTCAATTGTCATCTTGAAATATGTGGCTAAGTTTTTGTCTTCCTCTAACCTTGTTGGAGATATCGCTTTTTGTCCGGTTAATAGCTCAGCGAGAACTACCCCAAAACTATATACATCACTCTTCTCTGTAAATTGGCTGGATTGGAAATATTCCGGATCCAAGTAACCAAATGTGCCATATACGACAGTGGTCAGATGAGTTTGCTCTATCGAAATTGTTCTTGATGTGCCAAAGTCTGCAACCTTTGCTCTGTATTTCTCATCAAGTAGTATATTTGTAGATTTGATGTCTCGATGGTAAATTGGAAAAGACGCTGCTGAATGCAAGTAAGAAAGAGCTCCTGCAACGTCTACTGCAACTCGTAATCGCATTTTCCATGTAAATGGAAAGTCCTCAGTTCGCTCATGAATATACTGGGACAAGCTTCCATTTGATATGAATTCGTAGACTAGAAGAGGAACTTCTGTCTCTAAACAACATCCCAACAACTGAACCACGTTTCTATGATTGATTTGTGAAAGGATAACAACCTCATTTATGAATTCTGAGAGCTGAGCTTCATCAACAAGTTTAGACTTCTTTATGGCAACAATTTTTCCATCTTCTAACATTCCTTTGTAAACAGTGCCCTGACCTCCTTGTCCAAGAATTCTGTCTTTACTAAAATTATCAGTGGCCTTTCGCAACTCATTTGAGTTGAACAGCTTGGTTTTTTGTACATTGCCATCAACAAAGGATATTTGTTGTTGTAGTAATAAACCACCATTGCGTTTGAAAAACTTTCGCTTGCGTTTAATGTCTCTCCCGTTCTGTATTAACTTGTATAACCCCCATGTACCAAAAATTAGAAACAATGCTCCAAGAGCACTGCCAACACCTGTACAATGCAAATCAAACATGCATAAACATTTACACAAGTGTAGCAAATCATGATTATCTTTTTTTTTTTTGGTATTTTTGGAAGTAAATCATGATTACTTTTTCTTTTGTATTTTTCTTTTTATTTAATAAATTTGAGCGGGTTGAACTAGTTTAACACAGGAGGTTTGGTGTATTGAGTGCTAACCTAATAATAATATAATATTCGTGGTGGCCGATGCTAATCGTGTCTTTCACCATATATATATATATATTTTAAAAATTGTGTGCTTACGAAAAAGGCAGGAGTTAGTGCAATATTGTCTCCGCAAATTCCTAAAAGAAACACCACATCGTTACTCTAATTATCACAAAACTGTTGGTTTTCATTTTTATAAAAGTGTGGGCGCCGAAAATGTCACAATTTCATCACATTAATAATAATTAAAAAAAGGTTAAAAAGTAGTGGCATCAAACATGGTATTCGGTATCCACATCAATATTAAAAAAAGAGAGAGAGAAAAACGTATTCTTCACACAGGTCATGGGCACTATAAATAGAGCCCCCTCCCCATCAGATTCGTAAGCAACAAGGCAAGTTGCAAAGGCAAATCAAAGCTGCAAAGCAAAGCAAGCTAGCAGATCAGAGCAAGCAACTGAAAAAAACAGTGATCTGTTGAGAGAAATTCTAGTAGAAAAAAAAAAAAATAAGGCTACTAAAGGAGAGTTTTGTATACCTACCAAAGTTTTATTTTGTAGAGAAAATAATTAGATTACCATAGCTGTGAGTGTAAGAGAATTTTATTATTGAGACTATTCCTCAAGTTACTATTAAAACTTGAGAGTTTATTATATAATAGAAGTTTTTGTCTATGTGTATTGTGTTTTTTCCTTTTCAAATTAAAAGATTTTCTACAAGATAAAATTTTTTGTGTCAGTTTTTAATTTTTCTACACAAGTTCGATCATGAAAGGGAATTAAAATTTTTCCAAATTCCCAACAATTGGATTAAGAGCGCCAGGATCAGTCTTGGAAGAGCTTATTTCTTTGTGAAGTACTGTTCATGAATAGTGAATAGAGAAGATTCCTGTAGCAGTTCTTGTAGCATCGCTGTACCGAAACAGTATAGTTCTTGCAGTAGAGTACTATAATCATGACCCTTCATGTCAACATCTCCCTCTAGAAACCTTTCGGGCCGAAACTCATGCGGGTCTTTCCAAACCGCCGGATCATGCCCTACGGCCCAAACGTTGACATAGATGATGCAGTCCTTAGGGATGTCGTAGCCACCGATCTTGAGTGTGAGAGAATTATTTTAAAAAAAACGGATCACTTATCTAACTCAAAAGTTCCATTATTTTGTATAAATAAATGGTATAGTTCCTGTAGCAGAATACGGTTACTGTAGCAACATGGTAAGCTAGAAGATTGAGATTAAGAAGTTCAACAGTAGCAGTAATTTTTCTCTCTAACAGAGGAAAATGAAGGATCTTTTGATCTAACAAAAGGTCAATAAGACTTTACTAGGCAAAAAAGAGAAGCCTACCACAATCAAGGACAAAGATTGAGAGGAGATGGACAAGATTGCGGCTAGTACAATTGGTCTAATCTCTTAGATATAGTCTTACAAATTATCAAATCCAAGAAGTGCAAGACTACTAAAGAAACCTGAGAGACTTTAACAAAATTATACATGTCAAATAATCTTTCCAATAGGTTCTGCTTATGGAAGGAGCTGTACTGGATGTGGATGTTGGACAATGTAAATATGTTATAGTCTTGAGCAACTTCAATGGTATGATATCGCAATTATTAAAGTTTGGTGTGAAATTCAACAAGGAAGAAAAAGTTGTACTCGTCATGGCGACACTCCCTTCATCGTACGATCAACTCATTACCACTCTAACTTATGGAAAAGATAAGTTGGAGTACAAAGTTATTTCATAAGCCTTGGTATCCTTTGAGAAGCAAAACATGGTGCGAGATGCAGATACTCAAGCCCTTGTTATGGAAAATAAAGGTAGAAGTCAAAGTAGAGGAGAGAGGAATAATAACGACAAGTCCATAGGCAGATCAAAATCCAGAAATAGAAATGATGGCTCTTTTCATTATGGGAAGAAGGGTCACATAAAAAAGAATTATCAGATTTTTGAAAAGAGAACTGTATAAAGCCACCTAAAAGAAGAATGATGGCAACAATAACATGACTACGCAGCTACCACAGAAGAAGAAGTTGTTGTAATACTTACCAATGAATGTTTACATGTCAACGATAACATGGTCAAATGGGTGGTTGATTCAGGAACTTCTTTACACATCACCCCTAGTAGAGAAATGTTTAGCATGTACAAAGCAAATGTAAGGATTCAAACAAATGTTGGTCGAATCTAGCCCTAGAATTGACCAGAAGGGCTTCAATCAATTAGTCTTCTTTACTATTCTCCAATTCCTTGACAGTAGAGTGTATGGGTACCGAAATCCTTGATCAGTATACTAGCACGACTTGTCTCCTTTCGATCACCCAGATCTCTTACTTATTACTATGGTGATTTGTGTAATAATAAGCCTGCTCATCTGAGAGTTTGTGATCTGAAAAGAACTAGAGTGGAATGACCCTTATTTATAATTTTGCATGAGGTGACCTATTGAATTTTGAATTGGACTAAGAGAAGATTTTTCTCTCGTAATTTCCACCCAAAATCCGAATTCCCTATAGGCCAAGATCAAGGTTGAATTCGGCCATCTTAAGGAGAATTAGGATTCAAAATTCTAATAGGATTCAAATTTGAATTTTGTCTCCTCCAAGGACTCAAAAACCAATTCCCCTTTAGGGCAATTCTAGGGCTAGATTCGGCCACACTAAGAGAAGGAGGATTCAAAATTCAAATAGGATTTAAACTTGAATTTCCTCCCTTTCTTACCCACAAAAACTGATTCTCACTTAGGGAGAATCCTTAGAGAAATTCGGCTACCCTATGTGAGAGAAAGGGATTCAAAATTCAAGTAGAATTCAAATAAGATTTTCTCTCCCTTATTCACAAGAAAAACTGATTCTCCCTAATAGATTTATCTACAATCAAATTCGGTTTTTCCTAGGTTTGTGATTCAAAATTTGAATTCAAATTTCAAACTCTACAAATATTTGAATTTTGATTTTTATGCGCATGGATAATCTTTTACAACTCTAATTCAAAATCAAATTAAATCATGGCAACTTTATTTGAAATTCAAATAATTGTGTAATCTTTTATTCAAAACAAAAATCAAATTCAAATAAGAGAGAATCTTGTCTTCCACTCTTATCCAATGTGGACGCCACCTTTACATGTGCAAGGATAAGATTTTGTTCAATTCAAATTCAAATAGGATTCAAATTTCAAATATTTATTTTAAAACAAGATTTTCAAAATTCAAATTAATCACATATTTGAATTTTAAATTTAAATACAATTAATTTAAATTTCAAATCTTATCATCTAAAAATAAATATTAATAATTATTTATCCTATTTATCGAATAATATAAAATTATAATTTAGCACATAGAGAAAAATGCCTACACCCTGTGAGAGGGTGATTCGGATTTTTCTCTTCACTAAATACAAGACAACAAGCCAATAAGTATACCCTGATCAATTACCATCCATTAAGGAATTATGTAAAACTAGTAGAGGGACCAATTGGATATATATAATCGGGCTCTTGTGAATCCATGTGATCATTATTCTAAACCAAACAACTCAATCATATGATCACTAATTTCAGAGTCACACCACTATAAATCTGAAATTAAACTCCTAATTATATACCGTATTACGCAAGCCAGTGATAAGCTATTGTCTACTGACCTTGTCATATATGCAGAACTCTCATATGATATCCATGATCAGTCTTAGGTCAAAGTTCGTTCAACCTACTGATCAAGCTATCTTAAAGTTCCATTATACTACCAAATAAGAAAATGATTATTCACTATATGTGAATAAGAAGTCATCTGCCCAGCAGATGACCCAAGATCTTATCTATTTTCACATCCAGTATAATGTCTTTAAGAGGATACCGTTTACTCCTTATTAGAGTTATGATTCCAATATCTGTAAATAAACCCTCCAACATATACAAGTCATGTACCCAATGAGCTAGTTTATAAGCTTACTATCTTTGAGACGCTTTAGCTATTGGAACATCAAAGTACATAAATCATATACATGAAGAGATTCATCTACTCAAGATTAAGGTTATTGCATAATGAATGTTAAAAGTGACATAATCCACTCAAGCGGACTATGTAGATCAATTACACTTTAGTCCTGATATAATATATCACCACCAAGCAATAATTTATATCTCTACTTGAGAGTCAAAACTCCAGACAATCAAGATAAACTATCCTCTAATTAGCTTTAGATAACAAAATAGTCTTAACATGAGTTAGATGCTCGGTCTAACCCCATAGACTACGGACCATAGTTTATACTGCTTACTTTATAACATTGTCTCCATTATATGCAACATTCTATCAGTTTAACCTAAGCAGTCAGTAAGCTATATTTGCTTACATTTACTTTAATATGTAAATTGAATGAAGATATACAACAATGTAATGAATAACGTCTAAATATAATTTTATTATCCAGCTCAAAATAAATGAAATACATTAAAATATCTTTCTTGTTTATGACATTCCTAACAGTCCTATAGAAGTTGAGTCTTTAGGAGGTGCTTGATATTTTATAACTTTTATAGATGATGCATCTAGAAAAATTTGGGTGTATCTGTTGAAAACAAAAGACTGGGTTTTTAGATTTTTTCAACAATTCTATGCCATGGTAGAAAGAGAAATAGGGAAGAAGCTGAAATGTCTCCAGTCAGATAATGGAGGCAAATATACTTCCTATGAGTTTAGAGATCATTACTCCAAACATAGGATTCGACATGAGAAGACAATACCTAGTACTCCCAGCACAATGGTGTCGCAAAATGGATGAATCACACCATTATAAAGGGAGTCAGATGCATGATGAGATCATCGAAGCTGCCAAAGCCTTTCGGGGAATAGTTATGCAAACTGTATGCTACTTGATCAACAGGTCTCCATCAGTTCCTTTAAATTTTAACATTCCAAAGAGAGCATGGACCAAAAAAGATTTTTGCTACGCTCATTTGAAGATATTCAGGTGCAAAGCATTTGTGTATGTGCTAAATGAACAAAGATCAAAACTCGATGATGAAGCACTTCCATGTAACTTCATCGACTATAGAGATGAAAAGTTTGAGTATAGATTTTAGGATCCAGTAAAGAACAGGATTATAAGGACTAGAGATGTGGTCTTCCACAAGAAGACCAAACGATTGAAGATTCAAGTGAAGAAGAGAGAAAGCTTAAAAAGCTACAATTGTGCTAATTTCACTGGAACAATAGTTACCAGGTGGAGAGGAAATGCAAGAAGTAACTGACAACTTAGAAGTGTCTCCTGATGATGATGATGTTGAAGAAGATGTATCAACATATGAAGATAACAATCAGGGAGAAGAAAATCAAGAACCAAAGAATGATGAACAACTACTCAGAAGATCAATCAGAAATCGAATGCCATCTAGAAGACACTTATTGTTAGATTATGTCCTTCTTATCGAAAAGGGAGAGCTAGAAAGCTTTCAAGAAGTATTGGCCTACAAGGACAAAGACAGGTGGGTGGAGTCCATGTAAGAAGAAATGAATTCCCTAATGGAGAACAACACTTATAAGTTGGTAAGACTTCTGAAAGGTAGGAAAGCCTTGAGGAACAAATGGGTCTTTAGATTGAAAGATGATAGACGAAGCAATCTAATAAAGTATAAAACTCAATTAGTCATCAAGGGCTTTAGGCAAAAGAAAGGAATTGATTTTGATGAAATTTTTTTTTCTAATGGTGAAAATGTCATCAATCAGAGTAATCTTGAGATTAATAGCCAACCTAGATCTTGAGATTGAGCTAATGGATGTAAAGACTGCATTTTTTAATAGAAATTTAGAAGAAGGAATTTACATGTAGCAACTTGAAGGTTTTGAGATCGAAGGAAAAGAACATCTAGTCTGCAGGTTGAAAAAGAGCATGCATGGTTTAAAACAGCTCCATGACAATGGTACATGAAGTTTGATTCATTTATGATGGATCGAGAGTACAAGAGAACCTCGACAGATTCATGCATCTATAATAAGTGATTTCCTGGTGATAAATTTGTCATCTTGTTATTATATGTTGATGACATATTAATAATTGGCTAGGATGCTAAAATGATCAATTAGCTGAAGAAAGAACTCTCTAGAGTCTTCGATATGAAATACTTACATCCAGCCAAACAAATTTTGAGAATGGAGATTATCCGAGACAGCCGATCTTGAAAATTATGGCTATCACAAGAAAACTACGTTGAATGAATACTTAAGAGGTTCAACATAGAAAGAGCAAAACCAGTTACTTCACCCCTTGGTGATCAGTTCAAACTCGTTAAGAAGACGTGTCCTTCTTTAGAAGAAGAAAAGAAGATGATGTTGGCTATTTCTTAGCAGTTGGAAGTCTGATGTATGCAATGGTTTGTACAAGGATAGATATCACTCACGTAGTAGGGTTGTGAGCTGTTTCCTAGCAAACCTAGGCAAGGAACATTAGGAAGCTATTAAATGGATTTTTAGATATCTGAAGGGCACATTTAAAAAGTGCCTAAGCTTGGGGAAAAGACAACCAGTCTTGGAAGGATATGCGAATGTAGACATGGCTGGTGACCTTGATGGCAAAAAGTCTACATACGGGTACATGTTTACTTTTGCAAGGGGAGTTGTATCATGGTAGTTCAAGTTGCAAAAATGTGTCACTCTATCTACAATAGAAGCTGAGTACATAGCGCTTATAGAAGCGAGAAAAGAGATGTTGTGGCTAAAGAATTTTCTCTGAGATCTAGGTTTAAAGTAGGATAGGTATGTGGTTTACTACAATAGCCAGAGTGTAATTAATTTGAGTAAGAATGCCACCCACCACTATAGAACGAAGCATATTGATGTCAGATATCGCTAGACTCCTAAAGTACTTGGGAAAAAGCAATTCTAGGTGTAGAAGATTTATACAAAGAAAAATGTAGCGGATATGTTAACAAAGGTGATCACTTAATACAAGCTTAAGTTGTGTTCCAAGCTTGTCGGAATGAGTTAAAGTTGATAATGACTTATAGCCAGTTCCTTCTCTCATAAGTTGAAAAAAGAAAAGAGGGAGAATTGTTAGTTTTCTTTTTCAAAAAGAGTGGGTGCCAAAAACAGCACCCACATCACATTAATTAAAAAAAAGGGGTAGAAAGGTAGTGGGTGCCAAACACAGTGTTCAATGCCCACATCAATTTAAAAAAAAAAACAGAGAAAGAGATGAACTCATTTTTACGTGTTCTTCACACAGGTGACCCCCTTCAGATTCACACACAACAAAGCAACAAGGCAAGCTATAAAGGCAGATCAAAGCTGCAAGGCAAAGCAAGCCAGTAGATCAGAACAAGCAATAGAAAAAAAGAGTGATCTATTGAGAGGAATTTCAGAAGCAAAAAAATATAAGACTACTGAGAAAGAGTTTTGTGTACCTATAAAATTTAATTTTGTAGAGAAAATAGTAAGATTACCACACTTATGAGCATTAGAGAATTTTAATATTCTTTAAGTTACTGTTAAAATTTAAAAGTTTGTTGTATACCCATTATTTTATAATGGAAGTTTTTATTTGTATATGTCATGGTTTTTTCTTTCCGAATTGAAAGATTTTCTATGAGATAAAATTCTTTGTGTTAATTTTTAATTTTTCCGCACAAGTTAGATTCTGAAGGGTAATTAAAATTTGTCCATATTCTCAACAAAAAATTCAAGCGCATGAAATCATGCGTGATTCTAAAGGAGATGTCTTGGAGAGAAAGATGCCTAGAGAAGAAAGCTGGTGTAACTTGCACACGGAGCATGTCAGGAAAAAACACACACGATGAAGTTACTAAGAATAGTTTAAATTATATGCAGATAATAGTTACACCCACACACATACATATGTATAAAGCAAATATTTCGACTATAGATATGACATTAAGAAAAGTGAGTTGGGTGGTCGTCCAAAAGTTTATGTACGTTTTCTAGCTGTTCTTTTTATTTGCTTAATATCAGAATCGGATATTTATAAACCTTTCAAAAAAAAAATATTGGATAATTGTTCACAAATGGCAGGAGTAAAATCAGAGAGAGAGAGAGACCTATTAGGATAGACTTGCGCTTGTAACTGCAATGGTAGCCCCCAAAAGTATTCACACAAGTACCCCCTAGCCCACATTGCACCGGATACTCCTCGCATTCATTGAAATCTAACAGGTAAAACCATAAGATAAAATCAAAACAAGGAGCTAATGCCCGTTTATCATAGCAAGTAGGCGAGATTGCATTTGAGGTTTACCTCTGCATCCTCCATCGAGATACGGATTTCCTTGCAATCCCCATTCGCAGTAACATAGGGAAGTTCCTGCATCTTCGACACAGAACTGGTCTTTGCTTGCTGACCATGACATGTTTCTTGTTCCAAATATTTTCTTGATATCTGTATAATTTAAGTTCCACCGTAGGCGAAAAGGAATGTACTCCATTTTACGGATCGTGGCAATTGTCGGCATTGATTGATTCTTGTAATGATACCAATAGTAATCATCTACGACGAATGCAAATTTGCATTCATTTTTTGTCCCATTTATGGCACTATCGTTCTCGAACGAGATGCGGAGGTCATCCAAAACAGCATTAGTGGGGGTTTCGCAGTAGTCTATGCCATTGCAAAGAGTTTCATTGCATGTAGTACTGCTATTATGATCACTTGATGATGAGCAGACCGACTCGCACCCTATCTGAGAGTATATGTTGCCTGAACTTGAATCTATTTTGGCATGATCACCGCAACTCACAGCAACAAAAGCGTTATCCCCCAAAACAAACGGCGTTCCTGTTAAATTCAAGTAATTAGCTTTTCCGCTTTCCTTGTCTTCACAATTGGAGAAACTAATCGGGGTTTTGATCTGGAATTTCTGCATCATGATCTGGTCAGTCTGGGACACGCTATTATAAAAATCTGAAATATTGAGAACTTCCCAGTGGGTTTGTTTGAGAAGAGCCCTAGGATGGGTGGTTGATGTGTTGCAGCATATCTCAAACCATTTGTTAAGGGAACAATTAGGGCCGATACCGAAAGGGAATGGGATGTCCACTTTCCCGCACCGTGATTTGCAGTGATCCTTCGTAATCTTCAGTGGTGCTCCTGATCCTGATACTGCACTCGTCACAACCAGCATGCAAGTCACGGCAGTAACTAGTAACTCCGACACGCCGCCCATTCTTCTTCTTTGATCTTTAACAGTCTTACGCCCTAACATGTATAATTAGCGGTTACATTACTTAATATGTATTAAAGAAGCAAGACAATCATTGGAATAAAAAAGGAGATTTCAAAGTTATAGTATAAGTATTACTCGGTTGTCATTATGGTACGAGTTAAAGTATGTTTTAATTTATATATTATTATATCAATTTACTCGACAGGAGAATTTGAAAGGAGTAGGCATAATCTTGACATACAGGCAGGCAAAGAGGGCATCCACTTCTTCATCTGAGCCATCATCTAGATTTGCATGGCCTACTATGTGGATTTATCTAGAGCTACAGCAGTGGATCGCAAACCAATATACTGAAAACTTGCAGTTGGCAAAACATATGTCCCAGATTGATCTGAACTTTAGGTTCAACTATACAACTCCCCCACTTAAGTATAGTCCCTCCATCCCAGCCTCAAAACAGAATTGAAAAAGATGATGATAAAGAAGAGGAGCCAACAAATTTAGATGATTAGTGTAATAGCTATCTTTTTTTTTTTTTTTTTTTCTCTATTATATATTTATTGGACGTTAACTATATATATTATTATTCAACTTTTGTTATTCAACATATGCATTTATGTTTTTAAGATAAATACTGTCTTGTAAAAAAAAACTATTAAAAACAAAATTGGTAAATATTTAATAAATAAAACATCAGTAAAAAAATTAAAATGAAATTTAAAATTATATTAAATTAAAATATAATAAATTATATTAAAAAATAATTTAAAAACTTTAACGACGACATATTAGAAAAGGTCGCCGCTAAAAGTTCTATATTTTTTATTCTTTAATGATGACATTTTATGTAATATCGTTGCCAAAAATAGTTTTCATGTCAGATATTTCAAATTATTAGTAATAACATTTAAAATAATTACCATCGGTAATAACCATGCCATGTTAGTTTCACTCCATTACCAAAGGAAAATAGTGACAACTTTTTGTTTATTATAGCAACAACATATTGTTACTATATAACTCATTTATAGCATTGACGTATATTGTCATCACAAAAATATAATTAGCAATGGATTTATAGCGACGACAGATTAGCAATGACACGTTGTTGCTGCAGATTCTTTAGCGATGAGTTTTATCATTGTTGAAAGGCCTAATTCTTATAATGAGATATACTTACTAAGCAATTACTTATTAGAGTTTTCGTATATTACAAATAAAGATAAAACTAAGATCTAGGTTTAGAAAAGGCTTGGAGTCGAAGTATGTGTGTTGGCGGAGTAATTTATTAGAACTTTAATGTTTTTAATGAAATCCTGGATTATTTTTTCGAATTAGCGAGAGCATAGTTTGTTTTGACAAAGCTATATACCAACTTTAAGAGTTTTAAAGTTTAAAATTGGATCGATAAGTTATATTTATTTCTCAATGTTTTTTAGATTGATTTTAAGATTGGTTTAAGTTATTTTAAAGACTACGTTTTCAATTTTCATGATTTTGATAAATAGTTTTCTATTTAATTGCACTGATATGAGTTAAGTTAATATGATGGTATTTGTTATGTTATTGATTAAAAAATAAAAAATTTATTCAAACTTTTGCTTGATTAATGTTTTATTTTTGAATAATATATATACACACTTAGCTTAGAATCTTTATTATTTTCCATTTTAATGTTACATAAAGATAGTAAACTATGACACTCCGCTAAGGGTGCATTATAGATATGGTATTAGAGAGCAAGAATTTTAATTTAGAAACTACGCTATGCTACTGCCATGCATTCACACTGGTAATGTCCAAGTATGTGTTTTAACATAGTTAGAATTTGGATAAGTTAAGATATGTAAGATTGGTGTAGTGGATGTTGCCTCTAAATCCTGAGTATGGAATTTTTTTTTAAATTTTCCATTAAGACTAATAGATGTTAAGATTTTGCCAATGTTTAAGACATCATGTAAGAGAGAGGAAGCTCGCGAGGAGCTTAGTTATGGACAGGAGTCAACTGTAGCTACCGGTCAGAACCTGATCAATCTGGTCATTCAACTTCAACAACAAATAGTAGAACTACGACAAGTTATAGATTAACTGAAGGAAAATGGAAAAGGAATGGATAGAGGACATGATTGGCAAAGGAGCAAGAATAAACGTAAAGATTTCTCATATTAGAAACATCAAGGAAACCATCAAGAGAAGAACAACTAGCCTAACAAGTGAACCAAGTACCCTCCATGTGCTAAGTGTGGGAAGCTTCATTTGGGAGAGTGACATGTGCACATTAACATTTGTTACAATTGTGAATGTGAAGACCATGTTTTGAAGTACTGCCCTAATAGGACTCAGCTACAATTTCAACAAAGAAACCCATCCAATCAACCTCAGTAACAGCAAAATCAACTAGGAGAGCTATCGGCTATTCTCAACAACTTATAAGTAACCTTAGAAGGGCTAATGATTTGGCAAGAGAGTGTTGAAGCATCTCAAACCACCACTAATGTTTAGGTCATTGCCATTGCTAAGGATAAAATAACTAAGACCTTCAATGTGGTCACTAATAGTGAATGAATGGAAATTAAGAGGCACAATTTGATGGCACAACATAGTTTCTAACAAGGGAATAGTTTTTAAGTCCATATGTTTTAGATTTGGTTTTTAAAGGATTTTTATTAAACTTTGTTTTTTTATTTTGGCGTTTAAAATTTCTTCTATTTAAGAACTACTTTTTTTTGTTTTTAATTATGTTTACATTTTTTTTAAAATATTTATATATTGGTTTTTTTTTTTTTGCCTGTTTAGATTATTAGAAGAAAATTAATTGGTAACACTCTAACTTTTAATAAGCGATCAAACATTTTGTTTGATAAGGGAATTATACACTCCTTTATCATCATTTCTTTTACAAGAAGTCTGATAAACCTCAGGATGATATGAGACATAGGATCACTACATCACTACCTTCAGGATTAGTGTTAAAGGTGTTTGCACATTGGCTTTGTATGGTGTCAATGTGGATAGTGGGTGGAGAACTATATTATATGGTGATGTGATGATACTAGACAAGTATGATTATTATGTGATATTAAGTGTGAACTTTCTAGTTAAGTATAACGCACTCATAAGTTGTCATTGAAGTAGAGTTGTCATTGAACCCAAAGAAGAAGAACAATTTAAGTATGTGAGTGAGCTTAAGAAGAAAGTAAAGATGTTTTTATTGGTATTAGAAGCTCAAAGGATATTGGCTAGTGGTTGTATAGGCTAGCAATTTTATAGACAATGTGTTATCGTGAGGAAGTTCAAAGAGCTGTATCCTGATAAGTTACCAAGACTACCACCTTACCTTGAGATGGAATTCGAAAATCAAGCTTGTACCAGGTACGAGCCCGAGTTCAAAGGCACTTTAAAGATGGCACCAACTGAGCTAAGGAGTTGCACAAACAATTGTAAGGACCACTTGATAAAAGATTCATTCATTCAAATTATTCATTGTGGAGAGCTTAAGTATTATTCATTAAGAAAGAGGGTGGATTGATAAGGCTTTGTATTGACTAGTGGAAAATTTTAGATGGATTCTCGAAGCTACCAAGGTCTTTAACAACACTTATCTGAAAAGGAAAGCGATTTAATAGGACAATGAATGTGAAAGGAGCTTTTAGGAATTGAAGAAAAGGCTAACTAGGGCATCAATTTAAACATTCTGGTGGGTAACGAAGACTTCGTTATGTTTCAACAGAGATAGATAGAAAGGGTAAAAGATTATGATTAAAAGATTCCCCATCATGCCAAGAAGGCGAATTGCATAGCCGATGTGTTAAGTAGGAAGCCCTCTATGTTATTAACATTGTTGTATGGTGTAGTTCAGATGTTGGGAAAAAAAAATGGGTCCAGGACTTTAATCTAGAGTTGGTTTTAGGTCAACTAGCATCTTTAAAGTTAACTACAACACTTTTGAAAACATACAAGAATAACATGAAACAAATCCCAACCACTTGAAGCTCAAGCAAATGGTTCAAGAAGCAAATGGTTTAAGAAGGCAAAAAAAAAAAAAAAAAAAACACGAAGGCTTTTATTCTCAAGTAGTAGAGTCTTGCTTCGTATAGATTGTATACATGTACCGAATGTCGATAACCTTAAGATGCAAGGGATGGGTTAAGCTCATGGGACACTGTATGCCATGCATCTACGAGCTAATGATTAGGATATGCAATGGCATGAAGAAGAGCTTTTGGTGGCATGGAATGAAGAGGGGCATAGAAAAATATGTTAGCAAATGTATGACATATCAACAAATTAAGTGCAAACACCAAAGAACTGAAGGCAAGTTGCAATCCACTCATGTTCTCGAATGGAAATAAAAAACACGTTGATGGATTTTATCAATAAATGCTAAGGACCTCGAATGAGTATAATGCCATATAGGTTGTTTTGGATAGGTTGGCAAGGCATGCTCTCTTCTTCACGATTAAGATAAGATCACATTGGAGCAACTTGCACATTTATGTGTTAAGTACATTATATGGTTGCATAGAGTTTCTAAGATAATTGTCCCCGATTGAGATAGTAGAATCACTTTGCATTTTTAGAAGTACGTACAAGCCTAATTGGATACAAAATTAAAGCTTAGTACTGTTTTTAATCTATAAGTGGATGACTAAATGGAAAAAAATTGAAAGGCTAGCTCTCATTACCTAGGACCATATAATATATGATTACCAACTGAATTGGTAAAGTGGCGTACGAGTTTGACTTACCCAAAGATACGTAGGCAACTTATAGTGTTTTTTGACATCTCAATGATGAAGAAATAGGTAGTTGATCTTGGTTAGGTGATCACTCTACAAGAGATACTAGTGTAAGAAGATCTCAGTTACGATTAGAGAATTCATGTTGAGATCTTAGATAGAGGAGTCTGCAAGTTATGGAATAGCAAAGAGATAACTTTAGTTAAAGTATTACGACATGATCATAGAGTTGAAGAACCAACATAGGAATGCAAGTATGATATGAGTCTAAGTATTCCAAGTAATTCTAAGCTTTGAAGATGACATTTTTATAAAGTAAGAGGGAATGTAACATCCAAGTGTTTGCCTAATAGATTGATAAGTATAAAATGTTTTAATTGATTATGGAATTTAAAAATTAATATTTGTTAACCAATTATTAATGGGTCATTTGTTTATAATTTTACATTTGCATCGTGTTTAAATACAATGTAATTTTTATTTAATTGCAAAAGTTTTATATTTAAATAAAATACTTTCAGCAGTACCTCAAATATATTAACTATTCTAGAATATTTTGAAAATAAAATTTTTTCTATTCACATTGTATTCTCTCTCTATCTCCCTTTTCCTATCTACTTTTACTAATCACATCAACTTTTCAATTCTAAAATATAATTTGAATACTTTTTATTCAAATATAAATTGCATTCAAATATAAAGTAAATACTTTTCATCCAAATACAAAATGTATTGCGTTTGATGTAATATATTTATCAAATACCCCATAAGTTAATTGTAGGTGATGATTTTAAGGAATCAATACACTCAACAATTCATGTTTCATGGTGTAAGACAAGTTAAGAAAGAATTATTAAATTTCATGTTAATTTTAAGATGATTTTGGAATTATAAATTGCTTAAGCATTATTGATTTGAAATGAAATAGACTAGGCATGAATAGATGATTCATGTTTAAAGAGGTTAAGAATTGAGAATTTTGTAAGAAATTGTATGACGCTATGTTCAAACGTAATTTTTATTAGACAAATGATCTATTTAGATAAAATTCCTTCATCAAAATTATAGATATTTTTGTTAGCTTTCCAACGTCTTTTAAATTGTCTAATTCCAATTTCAAACTAGATAGTTATGCACAAAATACCACAAGAGGTCGCTTAGGCTTTTATAGGCCAAACACCCAAAAGTAGGGTGCCAATAAGTGAAACACAAAACCATTGGGTGCAGCAATGCTGACCTACATGCTAAGGGTGATTTTTTTAACCAAAAAAAAAAAAGATTTTTAAAAGGTATCAACTTAGAGACTTCCCTAGGCTTATTTTAGATCTTCATATCATATTTTAATTTTAATAATTGCCCTTGGATGGTTGTGATTAGTTATTAAAAAACCAAAACTCTCACTTAAACATCATTCAACATATTATCATAGAAATCTCTTTCTCTCTCTTTCAAACCATCTCCTTCTTCTTTCTCCCCTTAGAATATTAATTTCCTTCAAATTCAGCCACCAAACCTTGAGAAATTGCTTTTCTTAAAAGCTTTTAGACTTGATTTTGTTGGAGATTCAAATTAATTGTATTTTTATTTATTGGTTTTCAGGATTTTAAATTTTACGGTATCAATAAATTTGGGAGATTGATAAATTATTAAGTTTGATCATGAAATTGATGATGTAGTGTGATGAATTAAAGGATTGGAAAGTAGAATTTCAAATTGTTGATGTTAATTTTAAAGGATTGAAACTCTAGGATTTATGGAGAATTGAAAGTTTGAGGCTTTTGTGATATTTGGATTTCTAGGATTTTTCCTAATTATGGAATATTAACATTATGATTTTTTACCATAAATTTTGGTAAGATTGAGCGTATCAAAATTCTAAAGTATCAACTCACTAAAATAGTAATAGTAGTGAGTGCTTTAGATGAGGTAAGTACACCCCTCACCTATAACATATTGGTTAAAAACTTCATTAAGATTCATAATTGAAGTGGGTTTCATAAAATACTTTATTTATGTTTAATATGTTTTTTATTGATATTTCAATGAGATTCATAAAGGAACTTTCAGTTGTGTATGTATATTTAAATTGATTTCTCATTGATTATATGATTGTGATGATTATGGTAATGATGATGGATTAAAAGGTAATTAGGAGGTGTGTACTTAGGATTTATTCTCTCATGGTAATAGTTCTTGTGGAAACGGTTTCATGTTTGCCTCAGTTGGGGTTGAGTCTAACTAACTCACCTTCATCGTAGTTGCGCGAATTGATACATCTCTTAGGGCCCAACATCATAGACAAGACTAATGAAAAATAACAAGAATTTTGTGTGTTGGTTTTCAAAGTTTTATTTTATATGTTATTTATCTCAATTTATTAGCCTAATTTTTTGTGAGATTATAGATGTACTTATTAAGCAATTGCTTACTAGAGTTTTTGCGTGCTATAGATAAATGTAATAAAGCTAAGGTGGGTTTGAATTCCCCCATCTTGAAATCCAAAAAAAAAAAAAAAACCCTTCTTCCATAATATATTATTTGTCCTAATAAAATAAATTTTCCTCAATTACGTTCCTATTTCCATAATTTTTTCTTCTCATATGTACCTATCAAATTTATTATTTGATTTGGGGCGACTAAAATCCTTTTTCCTTAAATATGTTATACTTGTATGTCATTCAACCATATTCTGAATAAAATTAAAAAAAAATTCTAGTCCATTTTTTTCTCTCTTTTAAATCTTAGATATTCAAAACTATTTTTAATTTTTTTTTTCTTCTCATATCCCCTTAGTTTTCTGTTTGATTTGTCTGGATCAATTTTTTTCTTAAATATATTTTGCTTATGAATATATAATATTGAACAATACACGTTTTTATTAAGAAATGTCCATTTTATTCTATCTACTTTTTGTAAAAGAGAAAACATATTTTTAAGTGTGTCTTTTCTCGATTTGACTTTTTCGCTATTTTTATAATAAGAACTTATATTTCAACATACTTTATGAAAAAACTTGTTTACCTTTAATTTTTTTCATTAATTTCTCAAATATAACCCTGCTAAAATATTTTGTCATTAAATAGAGTTATATATATTATATATATATTCCTATTAAATATTATTTTATCTAACGTGTCCGTAATAAATGCATTTTCTTCTAATTGTCCTATTGAAACAATTATTCTAAAATGCGGAATATAGCCAGCCTGTAGAGTTGAGAGAGATGTGAGAAGAGATAAAAGCGGTAGAGGTCAGTGGTGCAGGTTGGTGTTTTTCTAAACTTTGTTTGCTTGTTTGTTATTTTAGTTTGTTTTGATTGTAGTTTCAAATAAGGAGAGTGGTTTCCCCACGTTACGAAGTTGCTTTTGTTCTATCAGATTTGTATTCTGATAGTTTTTTGGATTCTACTAGTTTGTTATCTATGTAGAGATTTCAGTTGCCTCAATGCTACATGATTCTGTCCCTCAGTCGATCAAATTCGATTGATTGTGAAAACTTTGTTAAAAAGAGTTTTTGTATGTTCGATAATTAATGTGTTGAGAAATTTCTCAAGAATAAATCTTGGTATATGCCTTTATCCTTAAGTATCATCGCATTTTGACTTTTTATACATCTATTTTTTTTATTAATATTTTATGTGTGAAGTTAAAATCATATCCTCTTTAATATTTTTTCCTTGCATCACTCTCCAATACAATTTTCTCACATAAACTTCTGAATCATTTTCTCTTTAAATTGCCTCCATTTTTCCTTCCTTTTACTCGTTCAAAAATTTTCTAATGTTAATTTACTTTTTTATATTCTATTGTTGTTATTTGCATTTGTTCTAGTTTAAATGTTATGCATTTTTTTAATGAGTTTATTCACTTAGAGTCTTTTAGATTATTACTGTGGGAGGCTAATATTGAACTAATATGATTAGATATGAGTAAAAGTGTTCGTGTAAATTTTGAATATTTTTATTCATTTATATGAGAATCTAAGACGTAGCTTAAAGTTGATTATATACCTTACTATGTTACAAAGTATAGAGTTTAAATTTTATCAATCACAAGTTCAAAAAAAAAAAAGCTAAAAATTAAAAAAAAATTATTACACTACGTTGTATTAACCACATGTTAATAACTAATTAAGACCTCCAATATTATTAAATAAAGTAGGAAAAATAATAGCATAATAGTCAAAATTTTAACATTTGGATTGAACCTATAAAATTGCACACGTGGCTAACGACTAGTTTATAATAAAGATAAGCATCATTATAAAAAAAAATGATTTTGTGACTGTTGTAAAGACTTAATGGGACACTCAGTTGCAACATTATATTTATATCCATTTAAATATAATGTAATTTTTATCTAAACGTAGAAATATTACATTCAAATGTCAATCATATCATAATTTAAATTTAATATAATTATTATTCACTATTCTATTTTTTTTATTATTTTTATCATTCACATCACTTACTCTCATTTTTTTTTTCATTTTTTCTATCTATTTTTACTAATCTTATCACATATTCACTATTTAAATACACATCAAATATTTTTCAAAAAAACACATATTATATTTAAATACAATACAAATATTTTTTTATCTAAATATATATTATATTTTATATTTTATATTTAAATATAATGTTTTATCTGAACGCACTATTACATAAGAAAAACAAAGTTGAAGATATGAAATAATAACCAAAAATAAAAATGATTTGAAAAAAAAAATAGAGAAATTATGATTAAAATAAGTAAACGAAGGAATGTTTTACATTTATTGCATTCTAATTTGTTTGTCGGAATTATGTTTATAATAAATATGGTTTATTTATTATAATAATAATAATATTACGTGGAAAGAGTAAGAAAAAGAGTAAGAAAAAGAGCAGAACCGGCCTCTCTAAAGACCATTTAAGTAATTGCCTAAGGTCTAGAGATCTAGAGAGGGCCTAAAATTTTCTTTAATCTAGCTTATAATTTTGTTATTATTATATTTTAAAAATAATTAATGGATATACTTTTTTTTTTACCTTTGTTTCTTTTGATTTTTAGGGATGCCATTGAGACCTCTTAAAGAGAGAAAAAAAAATATTGTTTAGATTTTATTGGAAGACTTTTTAAAACTTCATATTTGTATGTGTATGTGTTTTTTTTTTTTTTTTTTTGATAGAAGATTGTGTATGTTGCCATTGTCCATTATCCAAAAAAAAAAAAAGATTTATTGTTGGTAGGGATTTTAGGGAGTGATGAAGAGAATGTAATTGTTGTCTTCCTAAAATAAATAAAATAAAAGTTTTTTTTTTATAAAAAATTGTACATTTTTTATTAAAAATTTAAATAAATATTTCTATTACTTTTTATTCACTTATATTTAGCATCACTTGTTTTTTACAGACTAAAAGTTTATTCTCTTTTTTAAACTAAAAGTCACTTCTCTCTAAAATCTTTTCAAAACTTCATGCTATTAATCTCTTTTCAACATTTTTTTCCTACAAATTTGTAACTAAAAGAAAATACACGTATAAAAAGAAAGGAAAAATTCATTAAAAAAATAAAGGATAAAAAGTCATAAAAAGACTTTCATTGGAAGAAATATTTCATTATTTGAGCATAAAATCTCTAAGTTATATCTTTCTTACTCTTTTAATATTCGCTATTTTGTTTTTGTTGTTTTTGTTATTGTTGTGGGCGTTGATTTGATTTATAAAAATAATGTTAAGAATAAAATATATCAAAAAGAAAATATATATCCGGCATAAAATACTAAAAAAAAAAGGAGAATAGATAAATTATTTTTTAGGGAAATATAAATTGTTTCTTATAATTCGATTTTGGTTTTTTTTTTTTTTTATGTCTATTAGATATAATAGGCAATTTTGTTATTTTTGGATTTTTTTTTTTCATTTTAATGCAGAATATTTCATTAAAAATATATATATTTTAAATAGGTTTCATCAAAAAGTTTTGCTTAAACCCTAAAATATATTAGGCCGGTCCTAAAAACGAAGGAAGCACAACATTTTTGTATGTTGTTCATAAGATAAAAAATGAAATAATTTTATATATCTTCATTATAGAATATCAAAAAAGAATCAAATCAGAATAGAAAAAACTGAAAAAGCAAATAACACTTTATAAAAACACATCTCATTAAATAAGGAAATTTCCCAAAATAATATAAAAATAAAAAGATAAAAACAGGTATTACAAACATTTGATTTATTTAAAAGAATAGAGCTATTAATTTGAAAATATATGATTTCGTAATATTATACAAAAAAAAAAGGAGATTTATTTCTAAACATGGTCCTAAAATAGATAGTTTATGTAATTAATTTAGTTCGAACTTTTCATTTTTATCAAGTCCTTGAAAATAAAATTAGCTCCAACCCTGGAATGGATAGCATACATGGAATCATAGTTAGTGATACAATTTTGAAAGAAAAGAAAAGCTCATATTCCAACTAGGTTAAAAGTATACTTAGTACAAGATGTAAATAATTGTTAATCAAAATGGTCAAGATTTGTTTAAGCACAAATTCAAACAATATTTGAATTGATATCTTAATAGTAGAAATATTTGCCACCGATGAATAATTTATCTTTGCCATAAATTAAACCGTAATTTAACTTCACCGTACTCTTCTTCCTTGAAATAAAAATAAAAATTAAAAAACTTAATCATACCTTAATTTAACCAGAAAGGATGTGTGTTTCCCATGCAAATCCAAAACAGAGCTTTGATTGAAGGAGCAAGCAGCAAAGAAGAATAAGAAAAAAAATTGATCTTCAACTAAGGAAATATTGCAATATTCAATAACATTTTGTATGGAGATAATATGAGAGCAACATGACAAGAATATATGTACATATACATATATATATAGGTCCTTTTTGCTCCTTTAAATGCAAAGCTTCAGGCTCCAAAAAAAAAATAAAACAAAACAAAACAAAAATCTCTAGTAAACATAAATTTTGTGTGGTTGGGACAAAGTCTTGCTCTTCTCGGTCTTCTTATAAGTATTGCATTGCATTATTGGACTACCCTACTATATAGGCAAAAAGGATCCATGTTCAATTCAAATATTATTTGAGTGGTTATATTTAAACCTATCAATTAATATCTCCTTAATAAAAATTTTAAATTTTAAATTTTAAATTTTAAATTTTAAATTTTAAATTTTTATAGATACTTTTTCTATAATACCCAATTTAACCCCTTGTCATATTATGCCCCCACCCCACTTTCCCCTCATTTTGTTCTTGATTTTCTTTTCTTCTCTTTCCTTTCCTTTTCTTTTTTTTTTTTTTTGAAAAAAAGAAAAGGATGGAAAGTTATAATAAACAAATCTTATTGCAAAGTAAAACTTTTCTTGAAAAAAATAATAACAATAGCAGAGTTTCCTTAAAAATTCCCTAGTTTTGTGTTGAAAGTAATTGAAGCTAATTAAAATGCGAGGACGGAACAAAGGACTTTCAAAAATTTTGAAGAGAATTTGATAGAGAAAATTCTACTGTTCATATATGCAAATATGGTTAAATAAAATGGGTGTGTAATTTAAGGAGGTTATACCATGATTTTATTAAACGATAAAATTTTAATAAAGAGATAAATTTAATATTTTGATATGTAATTAATTTAAAATATACTATTTAACTATATCAATTTTAATTTTATTATTATTTTAAAACATCATAATCAAATATACTATTTAATTAATTCATCCTTATAAGTTTTATGGGTGCAAATAGCATCACTCTATTATTTCTAGAAAACAATGGAGTGGGTTTCGGGGAAGGCCATTGGTCTTCGGTCTTCTTACTTAATTCCGTTTGTGAACAAAAACAATCCCCACCCCTAGTCCCTACCTCATTAATCCATAGCGATTACTTAATTCCTAGTCTTTGGTCATCGGTCTTCTAATTTAATTTCTTTTGTGAAGAAAAACAATCCCCATTCCCAGTCCCTACCTCATTAACTCATAGCGACAGGACGAATTCTTCATCACGGTTCAATATATTGGTATGTAGATACCTTGTTTACTGAATATTAATTATTTTCAAGATATAAAAATGTAAATAATGTATTTATGTAAGAATTTAAGTTAAACATTAGAGAATTATAATTTTCAAATTTTTTCTTTTATATTTATAATTCTATATTATGCGTAAGTTTTATATGTAAGTAAATTGTAATGATCTAATCATGCCAAAACGAATCCAAATATAGCATACAGATTAAAATGCGGACAAAAACGTCGAGACCGAAAAATACCTCCCGCCATTGTTATTTCTCCGACGAACCTGCAAAACTTTGAACCAAACGTTAAAAACACATACAGAAGGCTTGGCCTTCGAAGCTCTCAATCCTCACGATTGATGGTGCAATAAAAACTGAAAATTTTTTAGAATTGAGCTCCGGGACCAAGAGCCAACGTCCTCCTCTTATTCTCTTCCATCAAGAGAATTTTTCAACGTAAATGGAGGAATAATGGTGGGATTAATGGACCATAATTACGAACGGTT
This sequence comes from Antiaris toxicaria, assembly GCA_035233585.1. Classification (NCBI taxonomy): domain Eukaryota; kingdom Viridiplantae; phylum Streptophyta; class Magnoliopsida; order Rosales; family Moraceae; genus Antiaris; species Antiaris toxicaria. The sequence goes on from CP141155.1 coordinate 11,585,084, forward strand.
ACATCCGTTTGTATTCAAAAACCGAAAGTAACCATTCGGTTACCAAGAGTAACCGACATTCTCCTACTTAGTCCATAAATTCCAACATTCACCAAGTAAGAAACAAATTACATGAATCATGGTGAAAAATCCTCTTAAGCACGAGTATTATCTTCCATGTATTACAATGCAATCTGTCCCTTTAATAGCTCATATAACTTAATGAATAAACCCTATGTTTATTCTTGGTCCAAACATAAAGATATTTTCTCAAGACTAACATATGTGTATACGAGATGACAAAAAATGAGAAAATATCACAAAAGGAATTTCATTATAATAATATCGTTCTTATAACGAAATTACATAGAGGAACCAAGTCCCATTCTAACTACATGATCCTTGAATTTTTGTGGTGATGTGGCGGCTCGCCCTGCTGTAGAGGCCCTACAGTGCTATTACAGTCAACTCTGTAGTTAACCGCAATAGTCTGCAGGCCTCTAGTGTGATAACCGAGAAATCTAGGTTCTCGGAAATAATTGTACAAAATATGTAAATAAATGTACATTTATAGTGAGACAAGTTACAGAATAAAGAGCAGAGGAAAATTTTGATTAGTTGAGTTTTAATCAAAATTTGATGATGAATTAATGAAAATAGTTAAAAGCTATGTTTTAAAATTAATAGAAAAGTATGTGAAAAATACATACTAAGAGATCAATGGCACACAAGTGAGCCACATTGATCAATGGCTAAAAGAATTGCCAAACAAGCCCTTATAAAAAAATAAAAAAAAGAAAATGTGAGAGGAAGAAGCCACGTGGAGGGCTTTGAACTAAGGGATGAGGTGAATTAATTCACCTAATAAGCTGCAAAACAGCGGGCAGAAAGAAAGAAAGAAAGAGAAAGAAAGAAAGAAAGAAAGAGAAAGATAAAGAGAAGAGAAAAACCGAGAAAAGAGAGAGAAGAAAAGGAAATCCAAAGAAAGTTCGGATTTTCTTGTTCAAGCAGCAGGTTGATCGAGTTTCAGTCAAGGATTAGTAGCAAGAAAAGCTCACGATTGAAGCAAGGTAAACCCTAGTTTCTCACGTTTTTCTTTGGGGGAAAAATCTGGGGTTTTGAGAGGAAAAAGAGAATATGAGTGAATCATGTTGAGATTTTTGGTTAAAATCGAAACATGATTCGAGTCTAGATGTTTTCAAACACGAAACCATGAGCTGATGGTTTAGAAAACCGAGTTTTGTGAATATTCTTCACAAAAATGTAGATTTTTCAAAAGTTGAGTCAAGAGGTATAAATAAGCAAAATGTGAAAATTTTGCTTATGAAATCATAGATTTGTGATAGTAGGAATGCAGTAGATACCTTGAAACGATCTTATGAAGATCGATTTCAGGTGTAAAAAGTAGAACAAAGGCCATAAAAGCCTTAGAAAATCAGAGCAGAGCAGTTCGAACCCAGAATCTTGATTCTGGTATGAACACGGGCATGTACAAGGGCGTGTTCAGAACACGGCCCCGAACATGCCCATATGCACTACCGTGTTGCAAGAAAAATCAGACCCGAGAGGTACACGGCCAAAAACACGGTCGTGTATCGGGCCGTGTCAAGGGGTACACAGTCAAAGGGAAGGTGTGTAGCAGGCCATGTTAGGCAGTAAGAGAACACGGCCAGAAACACGGCCGTGTAAGTAACCGTGTAAGAGTCCAGAGGAGTATACGGTCAGTAACACGGCCGTGTATTCACCCGTGTAAGTATACACGGCCATGTTCCATGAATTATACGGCCAGGCATGTAAGTCCAGAGAGGTACACGGGCAGAGACACGGCTGTGTAGGAGGGCGTGTTCGAAGTCAGAGAGTAAAAAAAAAAAAAAAAGAGTCTGGAAATGAAAAATTTAACGTTTTGCCATATTTCCAGTATAAGATGAATATTGGAAATAATCAGTGATTATTCCTTTTATAGGAGTTCAAGCCAGAGACCCCGAATCAGCAGTCCCAAAGCAGCAGAGGCTTACGCTAGCAGACTTTCTGTAAGTTCAAGTATTGTCCTGACTGCAACGTGGACAAGGTTGCTATATTATGATGTTATGTATGTTGTATGACGTGTATGTCAGACATTGATTGTCTGCATCACGATGTCTATGTCAGTTTATGTCAGTCTCATGTCAGTACAGGTCAGTTCATGTCATGCATGTAGAGTTGCATGTCCCAGTACACATATCAGACAGTACCAGAACACCAAAACAGGTAGGTGCACAAGGCACCCTAGTGTGTTAATATAATTCACATCCTAGTAATTTATGTAACAGGTTCCGACTGTGGGGGCAATCAGTATGCTGCCCAGTTGGAACACCAGCAAGATGGTAATTAACCAGTTATTGGCGTATCGACCTCTCGACCTACGGGGAGGTTATCATGTTTAGCATCAGTTAAGACTGAGGAGGTCAGCACTAAAGTACCGCTCCCGGTTACGCTAACATGTCGGTACGACCAATCAGGGGCCCAAAACCAGAACTAAAATAACAGATAATGTCCTAAGACTAACCCTTCAGCCACGAGCATGATTACAGAGTCTAGTTTCATGCATGAGCACAACAGTACAGCATGTCATGTTTATGTTTTTATATTTGAACTTACTGAGCTCATAGCTCATCAGTTTGTTCACACGTTGCAGGTAAGAGACCTGTTCACCAGTAGTATACGGTGGACGACGAATAGGGAAGATGCATGCTGGGGAGGATTGGGCGAGAGATTTGGTCACCCTTAAGTCTTCCGCTGTACAGATTTTGAATATTTAAACCATGTAGTTACAAGAACAAGTTTTCAAGTTAAGATTTTGTGATAGGGGAATCATGATTTTATGCATGTTATTTTGTTAACATGATTTCCTTATCACATTCTCGAACAGTTTATGTTTTTAAAGAAAAAAAAATTTATTCCGCAAATTAGCAAGCAAGTTTTCAGTTCAGCATGATTGCCGGCGACCCTAGAGGCCTGCATACTATTGCGGTTAACTACAGAGTTGGCCGTAATAGCCATGTAGAGCCTCTACAGCAGGGCGGGCCGCCACATCTAGGGTCGCCGGCAATCATGCTGAACTGAAAACTTGCTTGCTAATTTTACAGAATAAATTTTTTTTTCTTTAAATTCATAAACTGTTCAAGAATGTGATAAGAAAATCATGTTAACAAAATAACATGCATATGAATCATGATTCCCCTATCACATAATCTTAACTTGAAATCTTGTTCTTGAAATTACATGATTTAAATTTTAAAATCTGTACAGCGGAAGACTTAAGGGTGACCAAATCCCTCGCCCAATCTTCCCCGGTATGCATTTTCCCTGTTCGTCGTCCACCGTATACTACTGGTGAACAGGTGTCTTACCTGCAATATGTGAACAAACTGATGAGCTATGGGCTCAGTAAGTTCAAACATAAAAACATGAAACTAACATGCTATACTGTTGTGCTCATGCATGAAACTGGACTCTGTAAACATGCTCGTGGCTGAAAGGTTAGTCTTAGTATATTATCTGTTATTAAGTTCTGGTTTTGGGCCCCTGATTGGTCATACCGACATGTTAACGCAACTGGGAGCGGTACTTTAGTGCTGACCTCCTCAGTCTTAACTGATGCTAAACATGAAAACCTCCTCTTGGGTCGAGAGGCCGATACGCCAATAACTGGTTTAATTACCATCTTACTAGTGTTCCAACTGAGTAGCATACTGATTGCCCCCACAGTCGGAACCTGTTACATGAATTACTGGGGTGTGAGTTATATTACACACTAGGGTGCATTGTGCACCTACCTGTTTTCGTGTTCTGGTACCTGTCTGACATATGTACTAAGACATGAAACTCTACATGCATGACATGAACTGACCTGAGCTGACATGAAACTGACATGAATATCGTAGTGTAGACAATCAATGTCTAACAAACACGTCATACAACATGCATAACATCATAATTTAACAAGCTTGTCCACGTTGCAGTCAGGACAATGCTTGAACTTACAGAAATCCGCTAGCATAAGCCTCTGCTGCTCTAAGACTGCTGATTCGGGGTTTCTGGCTTGAACTCCTATAAAAGGAATAATCACTGATTATTTCCAATATTCATCTTATACTGCAAATATGGCAAAACATGAAAATTTACATTTCCAAACTTTTTTTTTTTTTTTTACTCTCTGGCTTCGAACACGCCCTCCTACATGGCCGTGTCTCTGGCCGTGTACCTCTCTGGACTTACATGCCTAGCTGTGTACTTCGTGGAACATGGTCGTGTATTCTTACACAGGTGGATACACGGCCGTGTTACTAGCCGTATACTTTTCTGGACTTTTACACGGTTACTTACACGACCGTGTTTCTGGCCATGTTTTCCTGCTGTCTAATATGGTCTGCTACACGCCTTCCTTTGACCGTGTGCCCCTTGACACGGCCCGATACACGGCTGTGTTCTTGGCCGTGTACCTCTCAAGTCTGATTTTTCTTGCAACACGGTCGTGCATGTGGGCATGTTTGGGGCCGTGTACTGAACACGCCCTTGTACACGCCCGTGTACAAGCCCGTGTTCATACCAGAATCAAGATTCTGGATCCGAACTACTCTGCTCTGATTTTTCCAAGGCTTTATGGCCTTTGTCCTACTTCTTACACTCAAAATCGATCTTCATAAGATCGTTTCAAGGTATCTACTACATTTCTACTATCACAAATCCATGATTTCATACGCAAAAAATTCCACATTTTGCTCATTTACACCTCTTGACTCAACTTTTGAAAAATCTGAGCTTTCTTAAAGAAACTCACTAAACTTGGTTTTCTAAACCACCAACTCATGGATTTGTGTTTGAAAACATCTAGACTCGAACCATGTTTCGATTTTAATCGAAAACCTTAACATGATTCACTCATATTCTCTTTTTTCACTTAAAACCCTAGATTTCCCCCTCGAAAAAGCAAGAGAAAAACGAGGGTTTACCTTGCTTGAATCTTGAGATTTCTTGCTGCTGATCCTTGACCGAACTCGATCGATCTACTGCTTGAACTAGAAAATCTGAACTTGTTTAGGTTTCCTTTTTCTTCTCTCTCTTTTCTCGGTTACTTTCTTTCTCTCTTTCCCTTTCTTTCTTTCTCTTTCTCTTTCTTTCTTTCTTTCTTTCTCTTTCTTTCTTTCTTTCTGCCGGCTGCTTCTCTTTGTAGCTAAGGGGAGTGATTTGCCCCTTTTAACTCACGTGCCTCTCACTCTCTCACTTGCTTTCATTTTTTTTTTTGAAAATGCAAGGACTTGTTTGGCTAATCTTTTGGCCATTGATCAATGTGGCTCACTTGTGTGCCATTGATCTCTTAATATATATTTTCCACATACTTTTCTATTAAATTTTAAAACATCACAAATTGAATAAATGTTTAGATTTTGAACTATATTCATTAATTCATCATCAAATTTTGATTAAAACTTAATTAATCAAAATTTTCCTCTACTCTTTATTCTATAATATGTCTCACTATAAATGTACATTTATTTACATATTTTGTACAAATATTTCCGAGAAAGTAGATTTCTCGGTTATCACAGGTGGCATGCCTTTAGTTAAAGGATCAGCAATCATCAATTCAGTGCTAATGTGTTCAATAACCACTGATTTGTCTTTAACACGTTCTTTTATGGCTAGATATTTGATGTCGATGTGCTTGTTTCGACTACTACTTCTATTATTCTTAGCCATAAAAATAGCAACTGAATTGACACAATATATCTTCAATGGCCTAGATATCGAATCCATAATTCTAAGCCCAGAAATGAAATTCTTTATCCATACACCATGTGAAGTAGCCTCAAAACAGGACACGAACTCAGCTTCCATAGTGGAAGTAGCAGTCAAGATTTGCTTTGCACTTCTCCAAGAAACAGCTCCACTGGCTAGCATAAAGATGTATCCCGAAGTTGACTTCTGAGAATCAACACAGCCAGCGTAGTCTGAATCGGAGTAGCCAATCACTTCCAAAAGATCAATCCATCTGAACCTAAGCATGTAATTCTTGGTACCTTGAAGATACCTAAGCATCTTCTTTGCAGCTTTCCAATGGTCTATATCTGGATTACTCTGATATCTTCCTAACATCCCGACTGCAAAAGCTATATCAGGCCTTGTGCAGACCTGAGCATACATAAGACTTCCCACAACTGAAGCATAAGGAATATTCTTCATTTGTTCTCTTTCAAGATCATTCTTTGGACATTGATTCAAGCTGAGTTTATCACCCTTCACAATAGGAGCTATACTCGGTGAACAATCCTTCATTCAAAATCTCTCTAAAACCCTGTTGATATAGGTTTCTTGAGACATACCCAGAATACCACGTATTCTGTCTCTATGTATTTTAATCCCAATGACATAAGATGCATCACCCATATCCTTCATATCGAAGTTTTTAGAGAGAAATTGTTTCACCTCATGTAGCATGCCCTTATCATTGGTCGCAAGTAAAATATCATCTACATACAAAATAAGAAAATAAATCTTGCTCCCATTGACCTTCTGGTATATACATTGATCTATAATGTTCTCTACAAATCCAAATGAAGACATGACATCATGAAATTTCAAATACCACTGACGGGAAGCTTGTTTCAATCCATATATAGATTTCTTGAGCTTGCAAACCAAATGCTCACCACCACTAGAGGAAAATCCTTCTGGTTGTTTCATGTAAACCTCTTCGTCTAGATCTCCATTGAGAAAAGCCGTTTTCACATCCATCTGTTATAACTCTAGGTCAAAATGTGCAACTAATGCCATGATAATGCGAAGAGAATCTTTCTTAAATACAGGAGAAAATGTCTCTATGTAATCGATCCCTTCCATTTGAGTGAATCCTTTTACAACGAGTCTAGTCTTGTATCTCTCAATGTTACCCAGTGAGTCTTTCTTTGTCTTAAAGACCCACTTGCATCCAATGGTTTTTGCACCATCAGGCAACTCAACACGGTCCCAAACACCGTTAGATGACATAGAATTCATCTCATCTTTTATAGCATCATGCCATAAGTTAGATTCCTTACAACTCATGGCTTGTGAAAACGTTTCAGGATCAATTTCGGCTCCAATGTTATAGTCCGACTCTTGTAGATACACAATGTAATCACTAGGTACTGCTGACCTTCTTAATCTAGTAGATCTTCTTAAAGTTGTTTCAACATTCTCTTGAAGATCGTGTTGATCAACTGGTTGTTCAACCATTTCTGGTACTTCTTGAACAACTTGATCTACTGGTTGATCATTAGCAGTTTGTGGAACCTCAACAATTGGTTGTTGAACACCCGTTGGAACTTGAGGGGCATTAACAATGACAATCATTTTATTACTTGATGTGGAAGGTTGAGCATCAATATGATCTCTTTCAGAAACAATGTTTTGAAATCGATCTCTCCCACTAATCATATCATTCTCAAGAAACTTTGCATTTCTAGATTCCACAATCCTAGTGCTGTGAGCTGGACAATAGAATCTGTATCCTTTAGACTTTTCAGCATATCCAATGAAATATCCACTAATCGTCCTTGGATCCAGCTTCTTTTCTTGTGGGTTGTAAACTCTAACTTCAGACGGGCATCCCCAAATGCGTATATGATGCAAACTCAGTTTCCAACCTTTCCATAACTCAAAAGGCGTTTTTGGGACAGCCTTGGTTGGAACTCGGTTTAATATATACACTGCCATTTTAAGAGCTTCAGTCTACAATGATATAGGAAGTTTAGCATTACTGCGCATACTCCTAACCATCTCCATTAAAGTCCAGTTTCTTCTTTCTGCAACACCATTCTTACTCGGAGAATCAGGATTGGTGTATTGAGCAACTATTCCTTGCTCTTTAAGAAACTTAGCAAACGGACCAGGAGCTTGTCCATCCTCGGTGTATCTACCATAATACTCTCCTCCTCTATCAGTTCTCACGATCTTAATTTGTTTTTCACATTGTTTCTCTATTTCAGCCTTGAAAACCTTAAAGGCATCTAATACTTCATTTTTATTTTGAAGCAAGTAGATATACATGTAACGTGAGAAATCATCAATAAAGGAGAAAAAGTATTTTGGACCACTTTGTATGTCCATATCTGGACAACAGATATCTGAATGGATGATTTCAAGTAATTCAGAACTTCTGTGCGCACCCTTCTTAAATGTTTTGGTCTGCTTTCCCTTAATGCAGTCCACACAGATCTCGAAATCAGTAAAATCCAAAGTACTTAGTACTTTATCATTTACTAATCTCTTAATCCTATCTTTGGAGATATGTCCCAATCTCCGGTACCACAACATAGAAGAATCCTCATTTATAACACATCGTTTTAAACCAGCGTGAACATGCATAGCATTATTAGTGGCATCATTTTGCAAATTAATATAGAAAAGACCATTAGACAAAATACCATTTCCAACAACATCAGATTTATAAGATAAACTAGAAGATGTCTTTGAAAAATTAAAGGAAAAACCCAATGGTACAAGTCTTGAAACAAAAATCAAGTTTCTAGAAAAACTTGGAACATAAACGGTATTTTCTAAATTCAAAATAAAGCCACTACTTAAAATTAAACTGCATGTCCCAATGGCCTCCACATGCGAGCCCATCTTATTTCCTGAAAAGATGCATTGCTCACTTCCTACTGGTTTCTGCAGATTTCGCATACCCTGCAAGGTATTTGAAACATGGATTGTAGACCCAGAATCAATCCACCATGTGTTATGACCAACATCAACTATATTAGATTCATAACAAACAAATGAGATTAGTTTACCTTTCTTCTCAAGCCATTTCTGGAATTTTGTGCAATCCTTCTTCATGTGTCCCTTCTTTTTACAAAAGAAACACTTGGATTCTTTCTTTATTCCATCTTGTGGAGGTATTTTACCTTTCCCTTTCTTCTTGGCTTGCTTGTCATCTTTCTTGTCTGTTGCCATCATGACACTTTCACCTTGTTCCATTATCAGCCTGCCCTCTTCTTGAACACACATGGTCATGAGTTCATTAATTGACCACTTTTCTTTATGTGTGTTGTAGGAAATTTTAAAGGACCCATACTGTTGCGGAAGAGTGTTTAATATGAAATGGACAAGAAAGGTTTCAGACATTGTAACCTTAAGTGTTTTTAATTAAGCCGTAATATCCCTCATCTTCATGATGTGCTCTCGCACACCTTTTACTGTACTGAGCCTCATAGACGAAAACTTCATTATTAAGGTGCTAGCAAGCGCCTTATCAGAAGTTTCAAACTGTTCACCTATGGCCTTCAGCAGATCTCAGACCTTTTCATAGCCTTCGATGGAATCACGAATACCGGCAGAGATGTTAGTCTTTATGAACATGACACTTAGGCGATTAGATCGCTTCCATTTTTCATAAAGAGCAACATCAGCATGAGTGCTGGTTTCAGTTATGGCAGGTGGTTCGTCCTTCCTTATGGCATAATCAATGTCCATCCAGCCCAAATGAAGAAGAATTCTCTCTTTCCAGATCTTGTAATTATCGCCTTTTAATTCGGGAATGTCACACTTAAAATCAGAAAAATTCACAGGTTGGATAGCTGCACAAATTAGATATACATAATTCACAATTTTTAAGGCCAAAACTTAAGTTATACTTTACCAATGCAAAACATAAATATGAATCTAGGGACATAAAACTTGCCTGTGGGCTAAAGTTTTACTCAATTAGGTCCATTTCAAATAAATGACGAAACTATCAAATTACGTTCCTTTTCTTAATTCATGTGGGTAGATTAAGAAATATAATATGACATTTCATCCTAATTAATTATACAAATACAACAAAATTTCCTGTGGGATAAATTTTATTGTACTACATATAATTAATTACAACTAATGTTATAATGTGATCCTAAAAATTCTTAATATATAATTTACATAATTTAAAGATGCTGTGACTACTCTAAAAATTAAACAAATTATAAGGATCATATAACATTTAATTAACAAGATAACTATATATATTGCATAATATCATAAGTAATATCAACAAAAATTAATAATATTGCAAAAAACCATAAGCAATATTAATAAAATTAATGTACTTTATTAATTAACATAATGTTGCATATATAATAAAAATAATAAATTTATACACACAAACCCAAATAAATTAATTAAGTACATTTAAAATAAAACAATAATTAAAAAAAATTTTAAAAGAAAAAACGACAATATAATTCGTTTCAGAGAAAAAACGACACAATCTTAAGAAAACGACATAAATGGGCTTCTAGAAACGACATGTCGTTTTTGACATCAGAATGTCGCTTCCGTGCTATCAAAACGACATGTCGTTTTTATTCTGCCAAAACGACATGTCGTTTTTCTCGATTGACAGCGACCTCTCACCCTTCAAAACGACATGTCGTTTTCTCAACAGCATAAAACGACATGTCGTTTTTCGTCGTCTTCAACCTTCAGCCGGGTTTTTGCAGACCCGTTTGACCCGAAATGAAACCCGACGGTTTCTTGGCCTTCCGGACGTCAAAATTCACGTTTTAAAAGCCAGAATTCATAGAAATCAAATTTCCTAATGATTTCTAATCTTATTTTTCAAAAACAGCGTCTAAAATTCAAGGCCAAAATCAAAAACATTAACGTAAGTTTTTGAAAAAAAAATTTGCAGGTTCTCCGGCAAATAAGATAGAGGCATAAACATGGGTTCTGATACCAAATGTAAGTAAATTGTAATGATCTAATCATGTCAAAACGAATCCAAATATAGTATACAGATCAAAATGCGGAAAAAAACGTCGGGACCGAAAAATACCCCCCGCCATTGTTTTTTCTCCGACGAACCTGCAAAACTTTGAACCAAATGTTAAAAACACACACAGAAGGCTTGGCCTTTGAAGCTCTCAATCCTCACGATCGATGGTGCAATAAAAACTGAAAATTTTTGAGAATTGAGCTCCGGGACCAAGAGCCAACGTCCTCCTCTTATTCTCTTCCATCAAGAGAATTTTTCAACATAAATGGAGGAATAATGGTGGGATTAATGGACCATAATCACGAATGGTTACGTCTGTTTGTGTTCAAAAACCGAAAGTAACCATTCGGTTACCAAGAGTAACCTACATTATATACATTGTAGAAGATTAATGAACAGAATATATATTTGATTTAAAAATATGATATGATTATACAAGATAGTTAATAAGGTTGGGGATCTATAAATCGTTCTTGTTAGGGGTGTTGAGGAATCAAATTATATGGGTGCAGGCTCAATCCGTAATCTAACTTGTAATTTTTAAAGAATAAAGTAAATAGCAGTTTTTATAAAATAGTTGAAGTAAATAATACGTTTTAAAAATATTTGTAGTAAATAGCAAATTTATTATATAAACAATTTATTTACGTCAGATTTATAAGGTAAATTATGTATATCAAGTAAATGATTTATTTATGTCTTTTACATGTAAATATTTATTTATCTCGTAAATACGTCATTTATCTAGTATAATTTCTATTTATTTGATAAATCTACTATTGACTATTAATTTTTTAAAAAAACATGCCATTTACTTCAATTAGTTTTTAAAAACTGCTATTTACTATAATTTCTCTTAGAAAATCCCAATCTGTTATCAATTCATTGAGCCCCAATCTAATATATAAAAATCAGATTTCATGGATTCATTTTGTAGGTTTTGAAAATTAAATACATTAAAGCATAAAATAATTTAATAAAATACAATTTGTCACAATACAATCAAATTCAAGCCTGATAATAAACCAAATTGTAGCATTACAACAAACAAACATCAATTAAACTTAAAATACAGTGTTCATCACTAATCAATATTACTTTGTATAAAGCTTATATATATGGTTCAAACTCATGGATTTCACGGATTGAAAAAATCTCAATTCATTGTCAATTTATTAATCCCCCAATCTAATCTAATATCTTATGGATTAGAGTGAATTGAAAGGATTGAGTGGATTTATGAATTTAGTGAACACTCCTAATTCTCATATCTTTGAGAACTTTAGAGAAATGCTACAAATTCAAGTCTTGGAATGATTTTTGCCAAAAAAGAAAAAAAATATAACAAAAAAATGCCATAACGTGACATCTTATATTATCATGCCCTTCATTTTTACGACGATATCAACTGGCATCCATGACATTACCATTTGGTTTCCATTTAACCACTTCCTCTGGTAAGATACCGATTGGTAACCAACTGGAAACCACCACCACCACCAACAGGATACCAGTCGTTTACTAACTGATAACCATCAAATTCATGGGTTTATCAGAGACGGCGAGTCTTCAATCCTCGGTTTTCTTACTTAACTCGTTTTGTGAAGAAAAACAATTCCCATCACTAGTCCCTACCTCATTAATCCGTAGCGATTACTTAATCCCTAGTCTTCCGTCTTCGGTCTTCTTATTTAATTCCTTTTGTGAAGGAAAAAAATCTGCATCCCTAGTCCCTACCTCATTAATTCATTGGGATGGGACGGATTTCTTGATCACGGTTCAAGAGAGTGGTATGTAGATACCTTGTTTACTGAATATTAATAATTTTCGAGATATAAAAAAATGTAAATAATATATTTATATGAGACTTAAAGTTAAACATTAGAGAATTATAATTTTCAAATTTTCTTCTTTTTTTAGTTTTATATGTATTCTAGAAGATTAATGTACATAATATATGTTTGATTTAAAATTAAGATATGATTACACAAGATAGTTAATAATGTTCGGGATCTCTAAATCGTTTTTGCTAAGGGTGTTGAGGAATCAAATTATATGGATTTGGGCTCAATCTGTAATTTAACTCATAACTTTCAAAAAATGAAGTAAATTCCAGTTTTCAAAAAATAATTGAAGTAAATAGCAAGTGTGACGGCCCGCCCTTACTGTAGAGATTCTACAGTATTATTACAGTCAACTCTACAGTTAACCGCAATAGTGTGTAGGCCATTAGGGTCGCCGGCATCATACTTAACTTGAAAATGTGATAATCGAGAAACTAATCATTCTCGGAAAATTTTGTGCCAGATATGTAAATAAATGTACATTCATAATGAGACATGTTATAGAATATAAAACAGATGAAAATTTTGATTAATTGAGTTTTAATCAAAATTTGACTATGAATTAATGAATATAGTTAAAAGCTAAACATTAATTCATAATATGATGTTTTAAATTAAAAAAAAAAGAAGTATGTGGAAAATGCATATTAAGAGATCAATGGCTCATATGCAAGCCACATTGATCAATGACCAAGATTAGCCAAACAAAGCTTATTTTCTTTAAAGAAAATTAAAAGAAAATGAGAGAGGGAGTGAGGCACGTGAGGGAGAGGGCCTCAAATCCTAGCAGCAAAGTGAATTAATTCACTTTGCTTCAGCTGTAAAGAGAAACGGCAGAGAGAGAAAGAAAGAAAGAGAAAGAGAAAGAGAGAGAGAGAGAGAGACTGAGAAAGAGAGAGCATAAAAGAGAAACCCTCATCTGCCATTGCTTCAACCAAGCTTGGATTTTTCTCTTCAAGCAGCAGATCGATCAAGCATTCAGCCAAGAATCAGCAGCAAGAAGCTCCCAAGCTTCAAAGTAAGGTAAACCCTCGTTTTTTCACATTTTTCGGGTGAAAATCTGGGGTTTTGAGAGGAAAAAGAGAATGTGAGTTAATCATGTTAAGATTTTCGGTTAAATCGAAACATGATTCGAGTCTAATTGTTTTTAAACACGAATCCATGAGTTGATGGTGTAGAAAACCAAGTTTAGTGAGTTTTCTTCAAGAAAGTTCAGATTTTTCAAAATATTGAGTCAAGAGATATGTAAAGCAAAATGTGAGATTTTGCTAATGAAACCATGGATTTGTGATAGTAGAAATGTAGTCAATACCCTGAAACGATCTTATTGAGATCGATTTTGAGTGTAAGAAGTAGAACAAAGGCCATAAAAGCCTTAGAAAAACAGAGCAGAGTAGTCGGACCCAGAATCTTGATTCTGGTATGAACACGGGCGTGTACATGGTGTGTACAAGGATGTGTTCAGAACACGGCCTCGAACATGCCCACATGCATGACCGTGTAGCAAGAAAATTCAGACCTGAGAGGTACACAGCGAAGAACACGACCGTGTATTGGGCTGTGTCAAGGGGCACACGGTCATGGGAAGGGCGTGTAGCAGACCAAGTTACACACTAGGAAAACACGGCTAGAAACACGACCGTGTAGGTAACCATATAAGCATACATGTATAGTCCAGAGGAGTACACGGCTAGAAACACGATCGTGTATCCACCGGTGTAAGTATACACAGATTACACAGCCATGCTCCACGAATCACATAGCCATGCACGTAAGTCCAGAGAAGTACACGGCCAGAGACACACCCATGTAGGAGGGCGTGTCCGAAGCTAACCTTGACTGCTTGTGTTAAACTGTTAGAACGTTGCATGCAATGGACTTTTGTATGCGAGAAGATAATGTTCTAAAGTTAGCGATCTAAACTATGGTCTGTAGTCTATGGGGTTAGATCGAGCATCTAACTCATGTTAAGACTATCATGTTGTCTAAAGCCTTGGAGGGGACGGTTTGTCTTGACTGTCTGGAGCTGGACTCCCTAGTAGAGACATAGATATGTTGCTTGGTGGTGATATATTAGACCGGGACTAAAGCGTGATTGATCTACGAAGTCCGCTTTGAGTGAATCGATCTGCTTTTGACGTTCGTTATGCAGTAACCTTAATCTTGAGTAAAAGGACAGCTTCATGTATATGACTTGTGTACTTTGATGTTCCAATGGCTAAAGCGTCTCAGAGGTAGTAAGCTTATAGACCGGTTCGTTGGGTGCATGACTTGTATACGATGAAGGGTTCGTTTACAGATATCGGAGTCATAGCTCTAATGAGGAGTTAATGGTATCCTCTTAAAGGCATTATACTGAATGTGAAAATGGACAAGGCCTTGGGTCCTCTGCTGGGCGGATGACTTCTTATTCACATATGGTGAGTAATCATTTTCTTAATTCGATAGTATAATGGAACTTTAAGATAGCCTGATCAGTAGGATTAAACGGACTTTGGCCTAAGGCTGATCATGGATATCATATGAGGGTTCTGCATACATGACAAGGTCATTGGACGATAGCTTGTCATAGGCTTACGTAATACGGTATATAATTGGGAGTTCAGTTTCAGGTTTATAGTGGTATGACTCTAAAACTAGTGATCATATGATTGAGTTGTTCGGTAAAAGAATGATGATCATATGGATTTGCAGGAGCCCGATTATATATGTCCAATCAGTCCCTCTACTAGCTCCACATAATTCCTTAACGTTTGGCAAATTGATTTGTGTATGCTATTGGCTGGTTTATTATGCGTGGATGGTGATGACATAGGATTAAGATGGTAGACAAGATTCTCTCCAGTTGGATTCATATTTTGTTTTGGATAATAGAGTACACAATTATTCGAACTCCAAATAAAGTTGCCATGATTTTATTTGAGATTGGATTGGAGTTGTAGAAAATTATCCATGAGAACAAGAATTTGAAACTGTTTTGTGGATTTTGAAATTTGAATTTTGAAATTTGAAATTTGAATTTTGAATTTGAAATTTGAATTTGAAATTCAAATTTGAAATTTGAAATTTGAAATTTGAAATTCGAATTTGAAATTTGAAATTCAAATTTTAAATCATAGTCCAAGTGGGATTCGCATTTGTTGTGGAAAATCCACAAGGTTTGAAATTCGAATTTGAGTTGGATATGGAGAGGATAATCTTGTTAGAATCCTACTTGAATTTTGAATCCAAATCCTAACTAAAAGTTGGATGAAATTTTGAGGATAATCCTCAATGGATTTTCGGTTTTTTTGGATAAGGTTCAAGGAAAAAATTCAAGTTTCAAAGAAAAAATTCAAGTTTCAATCCCAGTTGAATTTGGATTCTCTCCTCCCCAGAAAGTGGCCGAAATTTTGGAGAATATCTCCTAGGAAAATTAGGTTATTTTGGATAAGGATGAGATAAGATTCAAGCTTGAAAATCTTAGCGGAATTTTGATTCTCCCTTATCCTAAATGTGACCGAATTTTTTGAGGAGATTTTCTCTTAGGAAATTTCAAATTTTTTGATTGAAAAAGGGAGATAAAATTCTAGTTAAAATCTTATTTAGATTTGGATTGGATTTATCCTAAATGGTCGAATTTTATTGTTAGGATTTTCCCATGGAAAATTTGGATTTTATGATTATGGATAAGGGAGAATATCTTTTCCTAATCCAATTCGAATTCAGAGAATCACCTTATGCAGGTCTATAAATAGAGATCCTGCCACTCCAGTTCTCTAAGACCACAGACTTTCAGGTGAGCAGGCTTATTGTTGCACAGCCCACCGTGACAATAAAGTTCTTTAGAGATCTGGGTGGTCGGAAGAAGACTAGCAGTGCTAGCATACCGATCGAGGTTCGGAGTGCCCACACACTCAGCCATTCAGGAATTGAAGAATAGTAGAGAAGGCTAGTCGGTTGAAGCCTTCAGTCATTCTCCTCCTGCAGATTGGCATCCTTGAGGTATGAGTTTTAATTATTGATGGTTTATTGTATATGGCATCATGAGGTATTTAACGATCTAAAAATTTTTATTGTTCCGCTGTGCCACTCTAATACGTTTTTTCCGATTTATTTTTCCTACAGAATAATGAATTAAGTGAAGATAAGATTTCAATTGGATGATGTTAATTCTAAGGAATTGAAATTCTAGAGTTTACGGAGAAATGAAAATTTGGGGCCCTTATGATTTTAAGGATTTTTAGGAGTTTTCCTAATTATAGAAGATTGATGTTCTGATTTTGTAACATAGATTTCATTATAAGCAAGTGTATGAAGGCTTCAATGTGTCAAGTCTCCACAATAGCAATAATATTAAGTGCTTTAAATGAGGTAATGTGACGCCTTAAACTTTATTTAAGGGTCAATATATAATTTAAATAAAATTAGTGTGCCAAAAATTAATTAAAAATCTTTTGGAAACCCTAGGTTGGTTTCCTAGTCAAATTCGACTCAAAAAGTCAACAATTTTGACTTCAAAACCCTAAAATATTCGGTCATTACTTGGGATTTTAATTAAAATTTAAATTCCACAAATCCAAGGAGGATTCAAACTCAAATTTCATCCCTTAAATGTAAAGAAGAAATTCGGCCCTAAAGTGTAGGAAATAAATGAGATTTTATTTGAATTAAAAGCTAGGTCAAAACTCAATTAAAATTCAAATTATTTTTCCTTAAAAACTAATGGGTAATTTTGGTCACTTAAGGAGAAATAAGGAGAGAAAAACCCTAGCCTCAAAATAGCATAAAGTTTCCCCTTTTGCCCCTCAAAATATTCGGCCAAGCAATGAAGAGAAAGGGAAAGAAAAACCTAGTATAAAAACCCTCTTTTAACTCTCATTCACCTTTCCTTTCACTCTTAAAATTCGGCCAGCCTCCCATTCTTTCCTCTCTGAATTTTTCTCTCCCAAAACACACCCAAAACAGCAAGCAAAACCTACCTAAAGGCAGCTCAAAGATTCAATAATTTTTGAGACAAAAACAAGGTGAGAAATTAACTTTTTTTCCTTCCTTCTCCTTTTGATTTTAAATCCGAAATTTATATGGTTTTTCTCCACTGTTTTCCCCACTGTTTTGAAGACTCCAACACTCACACAAATTCAGCTAAAAAGGAGACCAAGCATCAAAAATAGTGCAGCACAAATAAGGTGTGATTTCTCTCTCTAAAACCCTAAAAATTTTGCCTCATTGATCCCCTTTCAAAAACCCTATTATCACGTGTGAAAATTTTATGATTTTTGCCAATTTGATTCTTGGGTTGTGTTAATGACATATAAATAAAGTTCTCCACAAAATTTCGTGATCATTGGATGAAAATTGAATTGGTTTGAGGCTAATTGAAATTCGGACAGGAAAAACAAAAATCTGGAAAATTACCATATGAACAGTAAATTTGTGCACGCCATAACTTGAGTTTTAAAAATGATTTTCGAGTAAATCTTGAGCCTAAAATTAATTCAAGATGTCCCCTAAATGTCTGCAAAATTTCAGAATCAAACTCATCCATTGGCCTAGTCAAAATATTTTTCTAAGATAGGTGGACAGAACTGCCAGTTTTTGAACTGAAACTGAAACACTAATTTTATGCCTGAAAACAACCCCTTGGATTTTGGCCTAGTTGAATGACCAAACGATGTCTAAAAATTATAAAAATTATATGGAATTAAAGCTACAGATGTCTAGTTTAACATATTAAAAATTTAGAATTTTTGGGATTAAAAATGAATTAATATTGATTTTATAATCAGCCTAGGTCAGTCTGCCCATGACCAGTAATATCTTAACTTAGAGTTTTTCACAAATTTTTTTTTAAATCACAAATGTTTATTAAACATTTTAAAATCCTTTTGTGGCACACTAAAATGATTGGACGATTATGTCTGGACCTAGACTGATCATATGTTGTGATTATAGGATTTATTTGACGTTCTTGCTTGATTCGTGGATCACGTTGTTGCAACGCTTATGCAATAATCGAGGTAGGACTTTATAGCCTTTTCTGGGAGTAGTCAAGTGTTTTAAATTTTCCTGTTTTATCGATGGCATGCTGTTTTCAGTTTATGAAATTGTTATACTGTTTTCGATGAAATAAAAGCATACAACGTGTTTTGTAATAAATGTGTATTTTAAAGCGTGTTTTGATTAATGACATAATATAACTTAGTAAATACCATCTTGAATAATCCGGTGAACATAATTGAGCTCTAGTTCACGATCATTGTAAATGATTCATGCGTCCCGAAGTTGACGCCATGGGGGAAGGTCCCTAAACCTGCGCAGGGCCGTTCGGCCTATTTAGACCGTAACGAGATGATCTAGGATAATTCAATTTGAGGCACGTATATTATAGCTACGACAAGTCCTCACTCAAAATATGATGGTTATTTTAATGATTTATTATTTTAATATTGGGGTACGTATATTGCAGCTACGCTAAGTCCTCAGCAGAATAAAACGTGTATTAAAAATGTTTTCACGAAATTGTTGATTATTTTTGGGAATGATTATTATGCCATGTATTCTTAAATTGTTGATTGTTTTTGAAAACGAATATTATGTCATACTTTTAAATGTTACCTGTTTAATCCACCTTTGTTTCTGTCCTACTGAGCCAGCGCTCACGTCCCTTTTTCTTTGTGATTTCGAAATGACTACTTCCAGGTGCGGGAGGTAGCTGTTCTGAAAATCGTTGAGCTATCCGTTTCTACCGAAGATGATGCTATCCGTTTTCTCCATCTTCTTCTTTCTGTTTCTCGTTCTGATGTAATGAGACTTTAAGTTTGGACTTTATTTCACGTTATTTAAATTTCATGCTTGGGAATATTTTATGGTTGGTAATTTCTTTTGAAGACCGATTTTGTGTTTGGTTTCTGCATTAAAAAGTATTTATTTTCTACTTTATTTTATTATGTGGTTATGATGCTACTTTATAAATAATTAGGCTTAGCTAAATTATGATGTTGACCCACTTTTCGTAATAAATGTTTTTCCTTAAATCTCGGGTTGATATCATGATTTGGCTGCCGTGTCACGTGTCTAAATTATGGGCCGTGACAAATAATGGTATCAGAGCCTAGGTTTTCAAAAGGGTTTTCATCAAAAACGTTTTCAAAATACCCAAGCGTGGTTTTTCTTACTCTTAGAAGCTTATAGGATTTCCTCTTCCTTCAATCTTATTCAGCAAAATGACTCGTCCTGGCACACGTAGTCAGAGGCAGCAGAGATGCAAAGACGAAGAGAACCCCGGGAACACGCAACCTCAAGGTAGTCAGAATGCAGCGTTTCCTACACCGAATGATCAGCTAACGGTGATGCAGAATCTCACGGCGGCGATACAGGCTCTCCTCATCGTCTTACCTTTTGGAACACCTAACCCAGCTCCTGTAGCCAATGTTGTTCCTAATGAGACCCAGAGAGCGGGGAGTTCTTCTCAGACTCCTCAGCAAACGCCTACCACCAAAAGCCCTACCTCTGGAGCAGTACCTACCCAGCCTATGATACGTCCTAGCCTTAACTCTTTTCTTTAAGCCTCACGTACTCACTTTCGACGGCACGGGCACAGAGATGGATGCCGACTACTGGTTTGATGCCATTCGCAAGCAGCTAAAGTTGACCACCACACCTGCAGAGTTCTGGGTTGAGTTTGCTTCCAACAAGCTAGTGGGTCTAGCCTCTACCTGGTGGGCTAGTATCGAGGATGGTTTGACAGAGGAGCAGAGGTCTTCTTGGATAGTTTTCGAGGAGCGTTTTCACGAGCGTTTCTTTTCAGCTCAGTTCCGCGATAGAAAAACTAGGGAGTTCGTCCGTTTGAAGCAAGGGTCTATGTCAGTGCGGGAATATGAAGCCAAGTTCACCGAGTTGGCCCGGTATGCGAAGAATCAGGTTTTGGATGAAGCTACTAAGTGTCTCCGCTTTGAGAAAGGGCTTAGCCTCTATGTGAAGAAGGGTGTACAACCGTTCTAGATCAGAGATAGCTACCTACAGATAGTTGCTAAGGCGTTGACAGTGGAAGAGGGCGACAAGGAGTTCCTTGAAGCTCGTAACAGAAACAAGTCTGGACCAATCCGCAACAAGCCTCAACACAAGTCGCAGACTCCTTACCAAAAGAACCAGCAGTCTCAGGGATCGGGTTCTCATCAGTTTTCTGGACAGCGATAGGGTTGGGTGAATGTGATTACCTGCTTCGAGTGTGGTGAAGAAGGCCATAAAAGAAATGTCTGCCCGAAGAGACAGTCAAGAGACAATGCTCATAGATATCATCATCAGCAGAATCAGAATGGTCTTCCACAGAGGCAACAGTTTACTTCCCAGTCTTCGCAGTTACAGCGCCCTCAGCTTCCGGCTCCCCATCAGCCTCAGCGCACGAGCCAGTACACTGCGCCTTATGCTCCATATGCTACACCATTACAGTAGTTCCCAGTGCCGAGTTATCAGAGACCACCACCACAGGGTCAGAGTACGGGCTATCAGCGAGGGAATACAGCTCAAAATCGTAGTAAGACATCACAGGTACACGCTCTTGGAGCTAACAGCATGGAGATAGATCATACACCGCCTGCATTAGATGGTATAATTCCTATCTTTGGTACATATGCACATGTTTTGTTTGACACCGGGGCTACACACTCTTTTATAGCCCAACATTATGCTCGTTCACTTGGTTTAAAACTGTAAAATCTTGACTCTCCCTTATGTGTGAAATCCCCATTGGGCACGACTACCGTTAGCGATGGGTGTCAAGCCTATGTTTATGTTGGGGATGTTTGTTTGGAGGCATCACTTGTGGTAATGCCTATGTTTGCTTATGATGTTATTCTGGGATATGACTGGCTTTCCTGATATGGGATTACGCTTGATTGTCGTAATCGTCACGTTATCTTTACAATTGATTTCAGACATGTAGTGTCCTATCAGTTAAGCTTAGTTTCAGATGTTGATAGATCTGCTCTGAGGTTAGTGTCGAAGAGTAGACAGGGTATTCTTTGCTTCTTATCCTTGTGTGCAGTGGAAGGATCCAGTTCTAAAAAGAGTACCCAACTTATACCTGTTGTCGATAGTTTTCCATATGTTTTTCCAAAAGCTCTTCTAGGTTTACCGCCTCATCGAGAAATAGAGTTTCGTATCGACTTAGTTCCCGGAACAGCTCCTTTTGCTTCTGCTCCGTATCGTATGGCACCTCTAGAGATGAAATAGTTGAGCAAGCAGCTGGATAAGTTAAAACCGCTGGGTTTTATCCGAGATAGTAACTCACCTTGAGGTTCGTCAGTCCTTTTTATGAAGAAAGCCGACGGTTCGCTACGTTTCTGTGTGGACTATAGAAAGCTCAACAGTGTGACCATCAAAAATAAGTATCCGTTACCATGTATAGATGACTTGTTCGATCAGTTGGGTGGAGCTTGTTTCTTCTCCAAGGTTGATTTGAGATCCGGTTATCATCAGCTTCGTGTTAGAGAGGAGGAAATCCCGAAGACAGCATTCCAAACAAGGTATGGCAGTTATGAGTTCTTAGTAATGCCTTTCGGTTTGACAAACGCGCCAGCAGCCTTCATGGATATGATGAATAGAGTCTTCCAACCTTTTCTTGATAAGTTCGTCATCGTATTCATCGACGACATCCTCATCTACTCCCGAACTCGTGAAGATCATGCACAGCATCTCAGTATAGTTTTACAGACTCTTCGTGAACATCAGTTGTACGCCAAGAAAGAAAAATGTGAGTTTTGGATGACAGAGATTAAGTTTCTCGGGCATATCATCTCAGGGGATGGTATATCAGTTGATCTATTGAAGGTTGAAGCGATTCTTAAGTGGGAACGACCGAAGAATGTTCCAGAGATCCGAAGCTTCTTGGGCTTAGCGGGATATTATCAACGTTTTGTACAGGACTTCAGCAAGCTCGCCGCTCCTCTCACCAATCTGACAAAGAAGGATGTACCTTTCGTTTGGGACAACAGCTGTGAGTCAGTTTTCCAGGGGTTAAAGAGTCGTTTGACATCTGCACCTATCCTTATCATCCCGGATCAGGATCAAGTATATGACGTCTACACCGATGCTTCTCATCAAGGTCTTGGAGCAGTTTTGATGCAACAGAACCGAGTTGTCACTTATGCCTCACGACAGCTGAAACAACATGAACGAAACTACCCTACACACGATCTAGAGTTAGCTGCAGTAGTGTTCGCGGTTAAGATTTGGCGTTGTTATCTGTATGGTGCCAGTTTAGACTGTTTTCAGATCACAAGAGTTTGAAATACCTAGCTACACAGAAAGATCTTAACCTGCGTCAAAGAAGATGGGTAGAATGCATGCAAGACTATGACTTCCAAGTCGAGTACCATCCGAGTAAAGCAAACATGGTTGCAGATGCACTAAGTAGGAAAAGAGAGGCAGTTCCCAATCCTGATCATGATGCTTCTATAATGGCTATGCAGATAGATGAGTGGGAAAAGGACAGAGTACTTACAGCTTATCAGGTTCGTTTTGGCGAAGTTCAGGGTCATCCAGTGTTGTACAACTTAGTAATGGAACCAGACTATGTGCAGAGGATCAAGGAGAATCAGTTGGCAGATACACGTTTCGTTGACATCCGAGATAGATTGTTAAAGGGCAAGCATGTTGCAGAGTGGTCGATGGACGCCAGTGGAATTCTTTACAACGAGGGTCGCTTAGCAGTGCCACACATCCCAGAGCTTATACAGGAGATCTTGTCAGAGTTTCATCAGTCGAGATTCGCCATGCACTCAGGTGGAAACAAGATGTATCAAAACCTAAGACGGCAGCTTTAGTGGAGAGGTATGAAGTTAGATGTGAAGAACTTCGTGGCCAACTGTTTGACGTGTCAGAAGGTAAAGGCAGTACGGGAGAGACCCGCAGGTCTGCTCCAACCACTTCCAATACCTCGGTGGAAGTGGGATAGTATAGGAATGGACTTCTTAACCGGCTTACCAAGAGCACAGGATGGATCTGATGGAGTCTGGGTAGTTGTAGATCGTCTCACGAAGATCGCGCACTTCATCTCGTTGAAGACGACTTGCAGCAGGAACCAGCTAGCCGAGCTTTACATGAGAAACATAGTCAGATTGCATGGAGTCCCTTCAGTGATCGTTTCTGATCGTGATAAGTGCTTCAACGCTCGCTTTTGGCAAAGTCTACAGGAAGCTCTAGGCATAAAACTGAACTTCAGCACCGCTTTTCATCCGCAGACAGATGGTCAGTCGGAGCGTCTCATACAGATTCTCGAGGATATGCTACGTGCCTGCGTTCTTGATCTTAGAGATGGATGGAGCAAACACCTTTACATGGCAGAGTTCGCATACAACAACAGTTATCAAGCGAGTATCGGAATGGCACCCTTTGAAAAGTTGTACGGAAAGCCTTGTCGATCACCCATCTATTGGGTTGACAACCAGGAAGCACCAGTGGGTGGACCCGATATGATCCTAGACCAGTACGAGAAGATTGCCATCATCAAACAACGACTTCTAACAGCACAGAGTTGACAAAAGAGCTATGCAGATCAACGCAGAAAGCCATTGGAGTTCGAGGTTGGAGAGTTTGTATTGCTAAAGGTGTCACCGAAGAAAGGTATCTCTCGTTTCGGAGTTAAAGGGAAACTAGCACCGCGTTACATTGGACCTTTCGAGATCGTACGCAGAGTTGGTAAGGTTGCATATGAGCTGAAGTTACCCAACACCTTGGGAGTGCACAACATTTTCCATGTATCGATGCTGAGGAAGAGTGCACGAACTGAGTCCGAAGTCATTTCAACAGATGATGTAGAAATCCAACCAGATGTCTCTTACGTCTAGGTTTCGGTGAAGATTTTGGATCGTAAGGTCAAGTAGCTGAGAACGAAAATAATACCCATGGTGAAGGTTCTTTGGAGTAACAATGGTGAAGAGGAAGCCACATGGGAAACTGAGAAAGATATGCGTGAGAACCATGCTGAATGGTTCGCTAAGTAATAGAGTACATGTAATGTAGTCGACCTAAGTTTATTTTGAAACCCTACTCTGTTCATAGTGGTAGATATACCACTATATGTTTTGAAAGGTGCATTTAGATTGCTCAATGAAATGAGAAGCTATTCATATTCTTATTCTCTTCTTTAGTGTGGAGTAATTCTTAAAGTTTCGAAGACGAAACTATTTTTAGTGGTAGATATTTGTGACGCCTTAAATTTTATTTAAGGGTCAATATATAATTTAAATAAAATTAGTATGCCAAACATTAATTAAAAATCTTTTGGAAACCCTAGGTTGGTTTCCTAGTCAAATTCCACTCAAAAAGTCAACAATTTTGACTTCAAAAACCCTAAAATATTCGGCCATTACCTGGGATTTTAATTAAAATTTAAATTCTACAAATCCAAGGAGGATTCAAACTCAAATTTCATCCCTTAAATGTAAAGAAGAAATTCGGCCCTAAATTGTAGGAAATAAAGGATATTTTATTTGAATTAAAAGCTAAGTCAAAACTCGATCAAAATTCAAATTATTTTTCCTTAAAAACTAATGGGTAATTTTGGTCACTTAAGGAGAAATAAGGAGAGAAAAGCCTTAGCCTCAAAATAGCGCAAAGTTTCCCCTTTTGCCCCTCAAAATATTCGGCCAAGCAAGGAAGAGAAAGGGAAAGAAAAACCTAGTATAAAAACCCTTTTTTAACTCTCATTCACCTTTCCTTTCACTCTCAAAATTCGGCCAGCCTCCCCTTCTTTCCTCTC
This sequence comes from Antiaris toxicaria, assembly GCA_035233585.1. Lineage (NCBI taxonomy): Eukaryota > Viridiplantae > Streptophyta > Magnoliopsida > Rosales > Moraceae > Antiaris > Antiaris toxicaria. The sequence continues at coordinate 11,610,423 of CP141155.1, forward strand.
TGAATTTTTCTCTCCCAAAACACACCCAAAACAGCAAGCAAAACCTACCTAAAGGCAGCTCAAAGATTCAACAATTTTTGAGACAAAAATAAGGTGAGAAATCAACTTTTTTTCCTTCCTTCTCCTTTTGATTTTAAATCCGAAATTTATATGGTTTTTCTCCACTGTTTTCCCTACTGTTTTGAAGACTCCAACACTCACACAAATTCAGCCAAAAAGGAGACCAAGCATCAAAAATAATGCAGCACAAACAAGATGTGATTTCTCTCTCTAAAACCCTAAAAATTTTACCTCATTGATCCCCTTTCAAAAACCCTATTATCACGTGTGAAAATTTTATGATTTTTGCCAATTTGATTTTTGGGTTGTGTTAATGACATATAAATAAGGTTCTCCACAAAATTTCGTGATCATTGGATGAAAATTGAATTGGTTTGAGGCTAATTGAAATTCGGACAGGAAAAACAGAAATCTGGAAAATTACCATATGAACAGTAAATTTGTGCACGCCATAACTTGAGTTTTAAAAATGATTTTTGAGTAAATCTTGAGGCTAAAATTAAATTCAAGATGTCCCCTAAATGCCTGAAAAATTTCAGAACCAAACTCATCAGTTGGCCTAGTCAAAATATTTTTCTAAGATAGGTGGACAGAACTGCCAGTTTTTGAACTGAAACTGAAACACTAATTTTATGCCTGAAAACAACCCCTCGGATTTTGGCCTAGTTGAATGAACAAACGATGTCTAAAAATTATAAAAATTATATGGAATTAAAGCTAGGACGTCTAGTTTAACATATTCAAAATTTAGAATTTTTGGGATTAAAAATGAATTAATATTGATTTTACAGTCAGCCTAGGTCAGTCTGCCCATGACCAGTAATATCCTAACTTAGAGTTTTTCACAAATTTTTTTTTAAATCCCAAATATTTATTAAACATTTTAAAATCCTTTTGTGGCACACTAAAATGATTGGATGATTATGTCTAGACCTAGACTGATCATATGTTGTGATTATAGGATTTATTTGACGTTCTTGCTTGATTCGTGGATCACGTTGTTGCAACGCTTGTGCAATAATCGAGGTAGGACTTTCTAGCCTTTTCTGGGAGTAGTCAAGTGTTTTAAATTTTCCTGTTTTATCGATGGCATGCTGTTTTTAGTTTATAAAATTATTATACTGTTTTCGATGAAATAAACGCATACAACGTGTTTTGTAATAAATGTATATTTTAAAGCGTGTTTTGATTAATGGCATAATATAACTTGGTAAATACCATCTTTTGAATAATCCAGTGAACATAATTTAGCTCTAGTTCACGATCATTGTAAATGATTCGTGCGTCCCAAAGTTAACGCCATGGGGGAAGGTCCCTAAACCTGCGCAGGGCCGTTCGGCCTATTTAGACCGTAACGAGATGATCTAGGATAATTCAATTTGAGGCACGTATATTATAGCTACGACAAGTCCTCACTCAAAATATGATGGTTATTTTAATGATTTATTATTTTAATATTGGGGTACGTATATTGCAGCTACGCTAAGTCCTCAGCAGAATAAAACGTGTATTAAAAATGTTTTCACGAAATTGTTGATTATTTTTAGGAATGATTATTATGCCATGTATTCTTAAATTGTTGATTGTTTTTGAAAACGAATATTATGTCATACTTTTAAATGTTACCTGTTTAATCCACCTTTGTTTCTGTCCTATTGAGCCAGCGCTCACGTCCCTTTTTCTTTGTGATTTCGAAATGACTACTTCCAGGTGCGGGAGGTAGCTGTTCCGAAAATCGTTGAGCTATCCGTTTCTACCAAAGATGATGCTATCCGTTTTCTCCATCTTCTTCTTTCTGTTTCTCGTTCTGATGTAATGAGACTTTAAGTCTGGACTTTATTTCACGTTATTTAAATTTCATGCTTGGGAATATTTTATGGTTGGTAATTTCTTTTGAAGACTGATTTTTAGTTTGGTTTCTGCATTAAAAAGTATTTATTTTCTACTTTATTTTATTATGTGGTTATGATGCTACTTTATAAATAATTAGGCTTAGCTAAATTATGATGTTGACCCGCTTTTCGTAATAAATGTTTTTCCTTAAATCTCGGGTTGATATCATGATTTGGCTGCCGTGTCACGTATCTAAATTATGGGCCGTGACAGGTAAGTACATCTCTCACCTACAACATGTTTGTTTAAAAATTAAAATAGTTTATAATTGGTGTAATATTTTGAAATTATATGTTGATCATTTTAAGAAAGCCTTGATGTGTTTAATAGAGGAAGTTATTATCTATGCTATATATATATATTTACACACCATGTTATATTATTCTTTCGATTATATATTACTTTCTTAATAAGAATAATTTCATAAGAAATTATGTTTTCTTTTAATAAGATTTATGTATTATGATTTTTTTAAAGAGTAATGTTTGTTATTAAAGGTTAGGTTTTCTTTAAAGAGTAATATTTTTATAAAAGTTATGATTTTTGTTATAGAATAAAAAGCTATGTTTTCTTGTAAAGTGTTATGCTTCCTTTGAAATAGTTGTGTTGTTATAAGAGTTATCATTTGGTTCATAAAAATTTAAGTTAACTTATCAAGATAAAGATAGTAATTAGAAGACATGTACTTGGGATTCGTCCTAAATAATAGTAATAGTTTACACCTAAGCCGCTAGCAGCTTGCAATAGGTATTGAGTTAATACTCATAATAGTAACAATTTAATAGCTACCGTGGTAGATTTGGAACTTGCAATCCCACTCTCATCATGGTTGCGTGCCTTGGTACATCACCTAGAGCCCCATAATAGTAGAAAATAGTAAGAAAATAAAATGTGAAAGAATAATAAATGATAATATGAATTGCTTAATATGTGTTAAGCTATGTATGATTCATGCTTTTATATGGATATTTTATATTATGTTTTGAAATATTAATAGTTGTACTTACATTAATATTATAAACCATATATTTTTATAAGATAATAGATGTACTTATTAAAAATTCGCTTAATATAATTTTTACATGTTATAGAGAGGGAAAAGTTAAAGCATAGAATTGGAAGATGCTTGGCATTTATTTGAAAGGATTTATATTTATTTTTAAAAGTTTTTAAGTTTATAATTTGAATTTATTAGTTTAGTTATTTTATTGTTTACTTATAAAGTTTTTAGGGTTGTTAAAATTCCTTTTCAAAACTATGTTTTTCCATCATCACAAGGTTTAATGAAATATAGGATTTCTAATTAATTTTTATAGTATAATTGTTAAAGTTTAGTTTTATATTTAATCACCAAGGTATGGAATAAATTAATATTTTAGTACCTATTATTATCATTATTGATATTAAAAAAATTATTCCTATTTTTTGCATTATTTGATATAAATATTTATTATTTCTACTACTTATTAATGTATTCTTACAAAAGTTAATTAATATATTATGTTAAAGATAGTCAACTATAAAATCTCGTTAAAAAGGTGTCACAATATATGATGCTAAATTTTTTATATACTAAATTTTATAACAAATTTGTCACAAAATATAATTAATATTAAATTTAATATTTTATTCTTATTGGTTGTTGTATTGATTTTTTTCATGTAATTATTATAATATTTTTATTTTTAATCTATTTAAGTATTAAAAGTTCATTTTTACAAGTTTCAAAATATAATATTGATAAATGTAGAAATAGCATCATAAATGACATTATGAACTGGAACATATAGTAACATAATACTATTTTGTCTTGTTATAAATATATCATTAGCATAAACAAATAGATTATGATAGTCCAAAGGTTTTATATATGCTTTTTCTTTTCTTTTCTTTTCTTTTCTTTTTTCCCTGGCTTGTTTTGTGTTTGTGAGACCTAACGTGCAGCAATGGTTTTTTGTTTTTAAAGTTGCAAAAGCAAGGAAATTAAATAGAAGGCTTCAAAAAATTATATTATATTTTTATACGTGGTGAAAAAGCAAGTAGCGTTTTTGAAAGGAGTACATAATCAAGTTTACGACTAGACGCAACATCAAAAATATCAATCCCCCTTCTCTCTCTGTCTCTTCTCTCTATCTATCTCTCATCTCTCTTTCTATCTTTAACCTAAAACTATACATATCAATTTGTTATTAAAAATTAAAAATTTATTATTAGAAATATGTTATTTATTAAAAATCCAAATAATTAACTGTAACAATATGTTATAATTTATCATTTTTTTAAACTATTATAAATGTGACACCAAATATTTCTGTGCTTTAATATAGATAAGAGAGTTAATTATTTATAAAGTATAGACTAGAATCATAGTATAAAATGTTGGATTAAGTGTTTTTATATGTGACGACGCTAAGAGCTTTGATACGCTCACGAAAGTTTAGCATGTTAGATTTGTCCAAGAATATTTGATCTTGTGTAAGATAAATTAAGGTAGGATTAAAAGAGGCTAAGTATTATGAATTTTCTATGAAATAGTGTGATGTTGTTGATTATTAAGTAAGAATGAAGTATATTCACATGAAATTTTGATTAGAAAAACATTCGAATTAAATAAAAAGCTCTCCATCAAAGTTCTTGATCATTTCTTTAGCTTTCCAACACCTCTTAAATTGTCCAATTCTGACATTGGAGTGAAAATTTATGACCAAAATACTATAAGAAAGCCGAACGGCAAAAAAAAAGGGGGGGCTACAGCATGCATAAGGAGCATTGTAGCATACGTCCGTGGCTAGAGAAGGCCATGGTTGCAGGCTATTATGCCTAAGGGCACACTGTAGCCTACACCCGTGGCCAAGAAGGGCGTAGTTGGGTGCACTATAGCACCCGGTGAGGGAACTATTGCGCACAGCTAAGGAAAAAGAAAACGGAATTTTAAAAAAGACAGAGTTAATGGGTCTTCTAAGCTTGTTTTGCTCCTTGGATCACCACCCAACTATTAATATTGCTTTTACATGATTCTTGCTTTTATGGCATTTTAAGTTATGTATGATTCCTATTTTTATATTGATGTTTTATATCATGTTTTGAAATATTAATATTTGCATTTACAACAATATTATAAACTAAAAATTTTATGAGATAACAGGTGTACTTACTAAGCTCGCTTAATATAGTTTTCGCATGTTGTAAGTATGGAAAAGCTAAAGCATATGATTGGAGGAGGCTAGGCAAGAAGTGTGTGTGGTATCAAAGTGGGTTATCAGAACTTCTTTGTTTGAAAGGATTTATGATTATTTTTAAAGAGTTATAAGTTTATGATTTCAGTTTATTAAGTTTAGTTATTTTATCGTTTACTTATAAAGTTCTTAAGATTGTTAAAGTTCCTTTTTAAAACTATGTTTTTCCACCGTCACAAGGTTTATGAATTAAGTATAGCATTCCTAATTAATTTTCCTAGTATAATTTAATATTGTTTATTAAAGTTTAGTTTTATATTTAATTGCATAGGTATGAGTTAAGTCAATATTTTAGTACCTATTAGCATAAAAAAATTCTTATTTTCCACGTTACTTGACTTGAATATTTATTATTATTATTATTACTTATTAATATATTCCTACAAAAGTTATTTAGTATTTTACATTTAAGATAGTTAACTGTAGCTTCTCGCTAAAGGGGTATTGCAAATATGATATCAGAGAATTATGAAACTTCACTATGCTATCGCCACACATTCACACTAGCATCCTTTAAGTAAGCATCCTAACTTAGTTAAAATTAAGATATTAAGATAAATTAGGATATGTTAAGTTATAGGTATTGATAATTGTCTCTAAATCCTCTTATAAGTTTTCCATCAAAACTAATAAATTTTAAGAACTAAAAAAAGTATAAGGCATCATAAGGACGAGTGAAAGCCCACAAGAAGCTCAAACTGAGCATGAGAACAAGTCAACTGTTGTAACTGATCAAAACTTGAGTGATCTAGTTGCTCAACTTCAGTGACAAATAGCAAAACTATAACAAATTATAGACCAACTAAAGGAAAATGGAAAAGGAATAGATAGACAACTGGATTGGAAAAGGAATAGATATTGTTTCAACTGCAAACTTACAGGCCACATATTCCCAACAGGATTCAGCAACAACGTCAACAAAAGAACTCGTCAAATCAGTCGCAACAATAGCAGATCAATCGGGGAAGCCATTGGCTACTCCTAACAACTTACAAGCCACCTTGGAAGGGCTAGCAAATTAGTAGGAAATTTTTGAGGCATCTTAATCCACCACTACTGCTTGAGTCATTACCATTGATAAGGATTAAGTGACTAAGGTCTTCAATGTTGGTAATGATGACGAGTGAAATGAGATGGTGTGATTGCTAGACAACTTGATGGCACAACATAGTTCCTAATAAGTGAAGGATTTTCAAGCTCGAGAGTTTTGAATTGTTTTTAATGGATTTTTATCACACTTTGTCTTTAATATTGGAATTTAAAATTCTTCTATTTAAGAATTAGTTTTAGTGTTTTGAATTATATTTACGTTTTAATATATATATTTATGTATATGTATAGTAAAATATTTTATGCTCGTTTAAAATTTTTAAGAAGAATGTTAATTAGTAACACTCTAACTTTTAATTAGTCATTAAACGCTTTGTTTGATAAGGAAGTACACACTCCTTCATTATGGCTTCTTTTGCAAAGAAGTTAAAGAGATCTTAGGATGATAAGAGGCATAGGATCACCACATTGTTATTTTCTAGAAAAGTGATTTTGGTGTCTATACTTTGGCTCCTTCTTGTGTCAATGTGTATAGCAGGTACAAAACTAGATTATATGGTGATATGACAGTGTTAGCAAGTATGATTATTATGTGATTTTAAGTATGAACCTTTTAGTTAAGTATAACGAGCAATGTCATTGAAGTAGAGTTGTCATTAAACCCAAAGAAGAATAACGATTTAAGTATATGAGCAAGCCTAGGAAGCAAGTAAAGATGTTATTGTCGGCATTGAATGCTCGAAGGATATTGACTAACAGTTGTATAGGTTAATTGGCTAACAGGGTGGATAATAGTAAGTAAAAAAGCTAGAAATAAATGATGTGTCATAGTGAGGGAGTTCAAATAGGTGTTTCTTGATGAATTGCTAAGACTACCACCTAACCGAGATGCAAAGTTTGAGATTAAGTTAGCAACGTGTATGGCACTAAATTTAAGGGTATTTATAGGATGACAATGACAAAGACGAAATGGTTGCATAAAAGTGGATTGAACGTAATGATGAGTGCTAAAAGTGCTTACATGGATTCAAGAAAAGATTAATTCGCACACCAGATTGATCTTTCTAATAGACAATGAGAATTTTGTGGCTTATAGTGATGTGTTAAATTTGGGATCCAATTCGATATTGATGTAAAATGAGAAAGTGATAGCTTATGTCTTAAGACCAGTAAAAGAACTACCCAACTTATAATTTAGAGTTGGTGCTAGTGGTATTCATGTCTATATTAGGAGCCCTATTTATCTAAAGTCCATTACTACATTTTCACCTACCACCAGAGTCTTAAGTACCTGTTGACGCTGAAGGACCTAAACATTATATAACAACGATAGTTTGAGTTAGTAAAGGACTATGACTGCAAGATTTCCTATCATCCAAGGAACACGAACCATGTAACCAATTCATTGAATCGGAAAGTTATTTGGCTCATTGACATCATTGATAGGGGTGTCACAAATGTTAGAAAGAGAGATTCAGGACTTCAGTCTAGAGTTAGTTTCAAGTCAGTTGACAACTTTAACACTTATTTTGATGCATTTTGAATATATCAGAGAGAAACAAGAAAAGGATTCTGACCTTTTGATGCTTAAGCAAATGGTTCAAGAAGGAGAAAATGAAGCCTTCTATGTCCTTGGTAGCAAAGTGTTACTTCGTAGAGATTGCTTATATGTACCAAATGTCGATGAGCTTAGATGGCAAGTTTTGTATGAAGCTTAAGGGACACCATATGTTAGGCATCCAGGGGCAACTATGATGTACAACGACATTAAGAAAAACTTATGGTGGCATCAAATGAGGTGAAACATAGCAAAGTATGTTCGAAATTGTATGACGTGTCAAAAAATTAAGACCGAACACCAAAGACTAGTAGGCAAGGTACAATCGATTCGTGTTCTTGAATAAAAGTAAAAGACATATCAAGGAATTTTATCAATGGATTGCCAAGGACCTTGAATGGGTGATGCTATATGGGTTATAGGTGATAGGTCGTCAAAGTTTGCTTATCTTTTTGTGATCAACAACTAGGATTCCTAATTAATTTTCATAGCATAATTTGGTATTGTTTATTAAAGTTTAATTTTCTATTTAATTGCACATGTATGAGTTAAGTAAATATTTTAGTTTATATTATTATGAAAGAAAAATATTCCTATTTTTCACATTACTCGATATGGATATTTATTATTACTATTACTTATTAACATAATCTTACAAAAGTTATTTAGTATTTTATATTAAAAATAGTCAACTATAGTATCCGACCAAGGAAGTGTTATAATAAAGTTCAAAAATACCTATAAAATAGGTCATATGTTACAATTTTCACATGTACACGTTTATATATAAAGCAATTACAATTATTACATTACCACAAAAAATTACAAAGATTACATCTCCACTAAGTTTATAATGCAATCAAAGAGTTGACTGGTGTTAAGAATAAAATCAGCTTGATTCACTATCTAAAAAAAAAATTATAATAGAAGCTTGATACCATGAATCACGGTGATGGGGACCTTCCTTCTTGATGGAGGATTTGCAGAATTCCCCTAACAGTTTTTCATTTTCATTTTCATTTTCATTTTTTATTTTGTGATGATTTATGGTAATACTATTTTTTTGGCCGTTAACGTTTTTATGAACGATTTCCTAGAATATATTTCTTCCCTACGCCTCTCTTCCCGGTGCCCTTCACGATTTCGCGCGCACATTAATTTTGGGACTTTGAATCACAAATCGAAGGGGAGGCAAGCAAACTATTGGTGCGTTTGGATAAAGGATTGCATTGATATTGTATTTAAATATAATATGTATTTAGATAAAAAGTATTTACATTACATTCAAATACAATTTGTATTTAAACGAAAAATATTTGAATTATATTTAAATATTGAGTATGTGATATAATTGATAAAAATAGAGAGAAAAGGGGAGAGGAAAAGAGAATAAATGATGTGATTGATAAAAAATAATAGAAAAAATAAAATAGTTAATAGTGATTATATTGGATCTAAATTATTATGTGATTGATATTTGAATGTAATAATTTTACATTTAGATAAAAATTATATTATATTTAAATACAATATGAACTCAATATTACAACCAAACGCACTATTGACACCCCTTTGCTTACTTTTCCCACACCCTTTCTTAAATCACTCACCAATTATATTTTAAACATCCCTTTTATTATTCCAATAAAGTCCCTACAATTAAACAACAATTTTTATCCTTTTTTATTCACCAATTAATAAAATAACCTCTATTTTAGATTAACTATTTGTTTTAATTGTCTAGAGAAAACTACTTGTTTTAATCAATTTTGTTTTGTATCACGTTCCCCCACCTACTACTCCCTTTTCTTTTTTTTTTTTTTTTCATTTTTTTAAGGAAACTGCACGTTTCTTCTTTCTTTCGTCTTTCTCTCTCTTTTAATAATATTCTTCCGATTAGATGATATATGTACACACACACAGAGATGGTCGTCAACAGCATATAAGTAAATCCTTAAAAAAAAAAAAAAAGCATTCAACTAAAGAATGCTAGTTATATATGTAGTTGAATGGTCGAATAAAAAATATGAGTGGAAGATCTGTAATTGAATCGCCGTCGAAGAGCCATCTTCCCAGTTTTTTCATTTTCGTCGTTTCAGATATAACTTAAAACAAATACATAAATAAATTCCCAAACAAAACAGTAAAACATGAGATGGGGGTGTGTGATAATTAGGGTTGATTTTTTTATTTAATTTTGTTTTAAAGACTTCTTATTCTATAATTATTAACATTTCTTGTGTTAAGAATATCTTTTAAGACACTCTTATCATTAAAAATAATTTTATATATGGGTATTTCAGTAATAAAGAAATTTATTTAAAAATAGTGTGAATAAAGTAAACAGAAGGGTCTAAATACCTAATCCACTTATAAAATTACATTTTTATGCTTTAATGGCAACTAATCTTATGTCCACATCAGCATCAGAATCATGGCACCTCACAGTAGGAACAAAACTGAAAACATTTCAAAGTTAAGAGGGGTGGGCAGTCATATAGTCAGTTTCTAAAGTTCAAGAAACAAAATTATAAATTGTTAAAATTCGAAAGACAATTAAAATTTATCCTTAATTAATTAGTTCAAACTTTTTTATAAACACAAACCCATTTAAAAAAAAAAATCGGCGTCCCGTAATGGACAACGTAGAACATAGATTGTCATATAATTATAAAACAAAATAAAAAAAAATAAAAAACAAAAACAAAAATCAAAAAAGAAAAAATAAACAAAGACAACGCTTCGAACTAGGTTGCTACTTAATAATGGATATATGAATACATATATATATGTATATTTTTATTATATTATGCTTTTTTTTAATTATTATTATGTATTACTTATTTATTATTGTTCTGGTGGAGGGATATCTCACTGGATAGACCATAGAGAAATCTATAGTTTGTATGTCAAAATGATCGAAATAAATTTAAGCACAAATTCAAACAATATAAGAAAAAATAGAAATATTGTTGGCAACCGAGGGGATATTTCATATAAATCATAGAACTGTTTGTTTTTTTTTTTTTTTCAAAAATCCTATCATAAAACCGTGATTTTATTTGATCATATTGTTCACTGTTTTATTATTTACTAGCCAAATATTTAATGGGCAATCCAAACACGTTACAACCAAGAAAGAGACAATTTACACTTACCAGCAGAAAGGATGCAGCTGTCAGTGTTTCCCACGCGAATCCGAAACAAAGCTCTTTGATTGAAGAAGCAAGCCAAAGAAGAATAAGGATAATTTGCGGAATAGAGATCTGAACAAAATCTTTTCAACTAGAGAATACAATATTCATTGTTTGTGGATATCCAACTCAAAAACGTATTGTTCGCACCTTTAAATGCAAAAATTTAGGGTTAGTTTGCAAATATTAATACACAGTAAAAAGGAAAACTATTAAAGAAATAGATGAGCTGAATAAAGTATCTAAAAGTCAATTTCACCAGACGTGTATGCAGTGACAAGGAATTATTATTAGTAGGGTCCAATAATTAAACACAAAATTATTAAAAATAAACAGTTATAAATGTCTTACAATTATCCTAAACGTGTTTTCAGTTATTGAAATTATTGTAATAATATCTTAATTATCAAGCTTATTGAAGTACTTTTCTCAATATACACAAGTAAATTGTCATTTATAAATTTATTTTGTCATTCGATTGGGATAGTCGATTCTTCACAAAAATTCATAGCGGATTCTTCAGAAAAAAAATTTGATGGGGCTACAAGATTAATTTTTTTCTTTTTTGTGGGGGCTTTTGTGCATAATATGAAACAATACATATTTAGTTATAGGTTTATTACGAATGAAAAAAAAAAAAAAAAAAAGTTGAGTGGGTAGAGACCCATTAGGCCTTTAATTGAGAATCTAAGGGTCCATTTAGAGGGATAGTTAAAAGCGGGGTTTTTGAAATATTTTATTTGAAATTAGATATAGTTTTGAAAATGTAAGTTTGATTAAAAAAAAACTATTTAGAGTAAAAAAAAGTATAAAATCTTAAATTTTGTGTCAAAAAAATTTCAATATACATTTTTTTTGGTTTATCTCGAAATATTATAAGATTTAGAAAAAAAATCATCTCATTTAAAGTTGAAATAAAAAAGTTATAAATTTTTAAAATTTGAATTTATTGTAGATATTTAGGGATATAAATAGTAAAAAATAATTTTCAATTGAAGAAAAAAATTTCAAAAAAAAATTTGAAAAAATTATTTGAAAAAGTACCGCAAATGGATCTTGGTTCAAATTTTTCTTATCAAAGCTTAAGAAGGAAAATTTATTTAATAGACTAGGTGTACAATATCTTTACACTTATATAATATACTTTTTTAATAAAAATTTTGTACACCAAAAAATTTCAAGTAGAATATTATAAAGATTTTGTATTAGTAATTAATGTAATATATATTAGATAAAAAAATATAATTACAAAATATTAACATAAAAAAATCTTTCATATATCATATTTTAATTTGATAAATATACTACATAAATATGATAATATATTGGGTACATATTATAGTTTTCTTAAAAGAATGCTAAGTGCACTTGCTTTTGCATTCTCTTCGAGGCTCTTTATCTTGAAGAATGATGAATGTTGTGCTTTTCTTCTTTTTTTTTTTTTTTAAAGCTAATCTGCCACTATTAAAGGGTTTTCTCGACAAAAAAGCAAAGAAAAAACAAAACTAACAGGAACACTATCATATATACTTCCTAAAAATTTCAAAAAAATAAAATTACAAAGCTTCAAAGTGCGTTTGCTTTTGCACTCTCGTCGAGGCTCCTTAACTTCAAGAATGATGGATGTCTTACTTTTTTATCTCACTTTTATTATTATTTTTTTCCTATGCTAATCCGCCACTACTAAAGGGTTTTCTCAACAAAAGTAAAGCAAAAACAAAAAATTAACAGGATCTCTATCACAGATATTTCTTAAAAAAAATATATATATATATATATTACAAAGCTTCAAAATCAAAGACTCTTTAAACTTTCATTTAGAAAGTACCTTTAAATTAAAATACCACCTTGGCATTTTCATATTTGTTGGTGCATACAATAATAAGTTGGGAATTTTTAATTTCTACTCCATGAACTTTGGTCATCTTTTTCACTTAACCCTTTGAAAACTAGTCTGAATACCTACTAATGTTTTAAAACATCAGCATTACTGCCGCTACTTCTGTTCATTTAATGGACTAATATGTTGACGTGGCAAGTCTGAATGGGTTTTATTTCTTTAGTAAGACCTATAAATATCCTTTTTCCCACTAAAAACTTTCTTTCCGATGTAAAAACACTCTTATATATCTTGAAACTAAGGGTTTTGGGACATGTTCTCGGTTTTTAGTTTTCTTAATTGTATTTTTAAACATGAGAACAAAACAATTCTACCTTACTCTCGAAAAACTAATGGTGTTTGGCAATTATTTTATAAAATAGTATCATAAAAAATTAAAACAAAAAATACATGCTTGGATATAGGCTTTGGGAGACAATTTTTATTTAATTTAACTTTTATCATTTACCAAGGTAAGAATTGGGTTTAGGATAGGAGTCGGTTTCAGAACTGAGATCAAGGTTGGGTTTTTAGGCTAGAGTCAAAGTCTAGTTTCGAGACTATGGTCGGGTTTCAAAATATGGGGTCAGAATTGGGTTCCAGGACTAGAGCTAAGATTCGATACTCAGGGTCGGGGTTGAGGTCGTAGTCAAGTTTCGACGTAAGGTTCAAGGTCAAGATTACAAATCAGATTTAGGGTCGAGATTCAAGATCAGTGTTGGTATCAAGTTTAAGGACAGAGATCAAAGTCAGGTGTTCAAAAAAATTCCACAAGTTTACATTGTTAAGTATTAATATAGAAGTAAGTGAGAGTTGTCGTCCTTAGGGATTGTAATCAAATTTTCACTAGGCAATATAATTAAAAAAAACCTTAATTTTAATCTAGAAAATCGATACCCAAAACAATTGCAAAACTAAAATTTAATTATAAAGAAAATCAAATAAATATTGGTGAGAGAATCAATAGAAAAAGCGTAGAGGTTCGAATTTACCTAGTTGTCTACTATGTCTTTTTATTGTCAAGTTATTAATAATTAATTCTCCTAGTTTATAAGCCAAGAATTCTAATGTATTCAACTCCATCTCCTGAGTGCCGAGTTAAAAATATTCCTAAAATCCAATTCGATCTTGTAATGACTCTATTTACGTGGCCATTGCTACACTTACTTATTATAAATACTTAGCTTAATTAATTAATATTTGTGGAACTTTTTTTTAAATACATCTTAACGGACATATATATATATTTTCATACTAACATATTGTCATCTTTTAAACAAAATAAGTCAAACTTACTTGTCAAAGATAACTAGTTACTTATTAGTAAGTACATTAAAGATGTTTACATCATTAAACATTCCCAATTAATGAAAATATATTAAAGGTATCCCATCCCTTCTCCACATCCATTCCACTACTTACCCGTCTAATATTTGTTAGGAAATGCCCTAAGTATTAGAGATATTTTGATGTATTTATTTTAAACTGGATAATAAAAGTATATATATAGAGGTTATTCATTACATTGCTATCTGTCCTGGTTTTATTTACATGTTAAAGTAAATGTAAGCAAATATGGCTCCCTGATTGCTTGTGTTAAACTGTTAGAACGTTGCATGCAATGGACTTTTGTATGCAAGAAGACAATGTTCTAAAGTAAGCGGTCTAAACTATGGTCTGTATTCTATGAGGTTAGACCAAGCATCTAACTCATGTTAAGACTATTATGTTGTCTAAAGCCTTGGAGGGGACAATTTGTCTTGATTGTTTGGAGCATTGACTCCCAAGTAAATACATAGATATGTTACTTGGTGGTGACATATTAGACCGAGACTAAAGCGTGATTGATCTACGAAGTCCGCTTTGAGTGGATCGATCTGCTTTTGATGTTCATTGTGTAGTAACCTTAATCCTGAGTAGATGGACAGCTTCATTTATATGACTTGTGTACTTTGATATTCCAATGGCTAAAGCATCTCAGAGGTAGTAAGCTTATAGACCAGTTCGTTGAGTGCATGACTTGTATACGATGAAGGGTTCGTTTACAGATATCGGAATCATAGCTCTAATGAGGAGTTAAGGGTATCCTCTTAAAGGCATTATACTGAATGTGAAAAATGGATAAGGCCTTGGGTCTTCTGCTGGGTGGATGACTTCTTATTCACATACGGTGAATAATAATTTTCTTTATTCGGTAGTATAATAGAACCTGAAGACAGCCTTATCAGTAGGATTAAACAGACTTTGGCCTAAGGCTGGTCATAGATATCATATGAGGGTTCTGCATACATGACAAGGTCATTGGACGATAGCTTGTCACAGGTTTACGTAATACGGTATATAATTGGGAGTTTAGTTTCAGGTTTATAGTGGTGTGACTCTGAAATTAGTGATCATATGATTGAGTTGTTCGGTAAAGAATGATGATGATATGGATTTGTGGGAGCCCGATTATATATGTCCAATTAGTCCCTCTACTAGCTCTACATAATTCCTTAACGTTTGACAAAATTGATTTGTATATGCTATTGGCTAGTTTATTATGCATGGATGGTGTTGACATAGGATTAGGATGGCCGACAAGATTCTCTCCGGTTGGATTCAGATTTTGTTTTGGATAATGGAGTACACAATTATTCGAACTCCAAATAAAGTTGCCATGATTTTATTTGAGATTGGATTGGAGTTGTAGAAAATTATCCATGAGAACAAGAATTTGAAATACAACTGTTTTGTGGATTTTGAAGTTTGAATTTTGAAATTTGAAATTTGAAATTTGAATTTGAAATTTAAATTTGAAATTCGAATTTGAAATTTGAATTTAAAATTCGAATTTGAAATTTGAAATTTGAAATTTGAAATTTGAATTTGAAATTTGAATTTCAAATTTTGAATCACAGTTCAAGTGGGATTCGAATTTGTTGTGGTAAATCCACAATGAATGAAATTCGAATTTGAGTTGGATATGGAGAGGAAAATCTTGTTAGAATCCTACTTGAATTTTGAATCCAAATCCTAACAATAATGGATGAAATTTTTGAGGATTATCCTCATGCAATTTTTGGATTTTTTGTGGATAAGGTTCATGGAAAAATTCAAGTTTCAATCCCAGTTTAATTTGGATTCTCCCCTCCCTGATTATGGTCGAAAATTTGAGGAAGATCTCCTAGGAGATTTTCGGTTATTTTGGATAAGGATGAGATAAGATTCAAGCTTGAAAATCCTAGTGGAATTTTGATTCTCCCTTATCCTAAAGTAGCCGAAAATATTTCGTGAAGATCCTCTAGGATTTTCGGATTTTTTGGTTGAAAAATGGGAGATAAAATTCTAGTTAAAATCTTGTTTAGATTTGAATTGGATAATTCTAAAGAGACCGAATTTTTAGTTGGGATTTTCCCTTTGGATAATTCAGATTTTTTGGTTGTGGATAAGGGAAAATATCTTCTTCTAATCCAATTTGAATTTAGAGAATCACCTCATGCAAGTCTATAAATAGAAGTCCTACCACTCCAGTTCTCTCAGACCATAGACTCTTAGGTGAGCAGGCTTATTATTGCATAACTCACCGTGACAATAAGTTATTTAGATATCTGGGTAGTCAGAAGAAGACTAGCAGTGCTAGCATACCGATCGAGGTTCAGAGTGCCCACACACTCAGCCATTCGAGAATTGGAGAATAGTAGAGAAGGCTAGTTGGTTGAAGCCCTCCGATCATTCTCCTCCTGTAGATTGGCGTCCTTGAGGTATGAGTTTTAATTATTGTTGGTTTATTGTATATGGTATCATGAGATATTTAACGATCTTGAAAAATTTTTTATTGTTCCGCTGCGCCACTCTGATACGTTTTTACCGATTTATTTTCCTACAGCATTCATATTGCAAGCTTCTTACTTGTAATATAAATATTTCTTGATGAGCTTTCGCTCAACAAGTACAAACATATTTCTCACAAAAACTGTAAAACATAATTAAAATATGCATGATTCTATTATGCTTAATTTATAAGGTTACATAACTTGTTCAGGGTCCTAGTGTATGTACCGGGTAGGCGCATGTGATCATCAAAGGTTTAAGTTTTGTAAGGTCTCTAATGATACCGAGGTCATAAACTAGATTAGTCATCCTTGCTCTATAGGGAGGTTGGTGTTAGGAAATGCCCTAAGCATGAAAGACATTTTGATATATTTAATTTATTTTGAACTGGATAATAAAATTATATTTAGAGGCTATTCATTACATTACTGTTTATCCTCATTATATTTACATGTTAAAGTAAATGTAAGTAAATATGGTTCACTGACTACTTGTGTTAAACTGTTAGAATGTTGCATGCAATAGATTTTTGTATGCAAGAAGACAATATTATAAAGTAAGTAGTCTAAATTATGGTCTATAGTCTATGGGGTTAGGCCAAGCATCTAACTCATGTTAAAACTATTATGTTGTCTAAAGCTATGGTGGGGATGGTTTGTCTTGACTGTCCCAAGTATAGACTCCCGAGTAGAGATATAGATATGTTGCTTAATGGTAACATATTAGACCGGAATTAAAGCATGATTGATCTGCATAGTCTGCTATGAGTGGATCAATCTGCTTTTGATATTCATTATGCAATAACCTTAATCCTGAGTAGATGAACTACCTCATATTTATGACTTGTGTACTTTGATGTTCCAATGGCTAAAGCGTCTCAGAGGTAGTAAGCTTATAGACAGGTTCGTTAGGTGCATGACTTGTATACAATAGAGGGTTTGTTTATAGATATTAGAATTATACCTCTAATAAGGAGTTAAGGGTATCCTCTTAAAGGCACTGAATGTGAAAATGAATAAGACCTTGAGTTATCTGCTAGGTGGATGACTTCTTATTCACATTAGGTGGATGACTTCTTATTCACATAAGGTGAATGATTATTTTCTTATTCGATAGTACAATAGAACTTTAAAATAGCTTGATTAGTAAGTTGAACAAAGTTTGACCTAAGGCTAATCATGGATATCATATGAGGGTTTTGCATACATGACAAGGTTATTAGATAATAGCTTGTCACAGGCTTTCATAATACGGTATATAATTGGGAGTCAGTTTCAGGTTTATAGCGGTGTGACTCTAAAATTAGTGATCATATGATTGAGTTGTTCGTTACAAAATGATGATCATATGGATTCACGGGAGCCTGATTATATATGTCTAAGTGGTCCTTCTACTAGCTCTACATATTTCCTTAACGGATGGCAAATTGATTAGAGTATACTTATTGGCTTGTTGTCTTACATAGACATAGGTGGTGTCCATATAGGATAAAGGTGGAAGACAAGAATCTCTCCTGTTGAATTCTAATTTTGTTTTAGATAAGAGATTACACAATTATTCGAATTCCAAATAAAGTTGTCATGATTTTATTTGAATTTGAATTGGAGTTGCCATGGATATAGGTGGTGTCCATATGGAATAAGGGTGGAAGACAAGATTCTCTCTTATTGAATTCAAATTTTATTTTGGATAAGAGATTACATAATTATTCGAATTCCAAATAAAGTTACCATGATTTTATTTGAATTTGAATTGGAATTGGAGTTGTGGAAAATTATCCATGAGGGGAAAATTTTGAAATACAAGTTTTTTGTAGAGTTTGAAATTTGAAATTTGAATTTGAAATTTAAATTTGAAATTTGTATTTAAAGTTTGAATTTTGAAATTTGAACTTTGAAATTTGAATTCAAATTTTGAATCACAAAATCAAGTTGTAACCAAATTTTTATGGATAATTCCACATGATAAATTTGGTTTTCTTGTGGATAAGGGAGAGGAAGATCTTGTTTGAATCCTACTTGAATTTTGAATCCTAATCCCTTAAGATTTGATTGAATTTGTTGAAGGGAATCCCACCTTAGGAGAATTCGATTTTTATGGATAAGGATGAAGGAGAATTCAAGTCTCAATCCTACTTGAATTTTAAATCTCTCCCTCACATGGATTGGCCGAATTCTCTATGGATAATGCCTAAGGGAGAATCGGTTTTTGTGGATAAGGGTGAGATCAAATTCAAGTTAAAATCCTATTTGAATTTTGAATACAAAATCTCCTATGGATGGCCGAATCGTCCCATGTTTTTGGCCTATAGAGAATTTGGATTTTGTATGGAAAAAAGAGAGAAAATCTTCTCTTAGTCCAATTCAAATTTAAGAGATCACTTCATGCAAAACTATAAATAGGGGTCCTACTACTCCAGTTCGCACAGACCACAGACTCTCAGATGAGTAGGCTTATTATTGCACAACTCACTATGATAATAAGTTCTTAAGAGATCTGGGTGGTCGAAAGAAGACTACCAGTGCTAGTATACCGCTCGATCCGAGTGCCCACACACTCTGTTGTTTGGGATTGGAGAATAGTAGAGAAGGCTAATTGGTTGAAGTCTTCTGATCGTTCTCCTCCTGCATCCTTAGCATCATTTAAAGGTATAAAGTTATTGTTGTTGATTTATTGTATATGACATCACGAGATATTTAACGATCTTTAAAAAATTTTTGTAATTCTGCTATACTACTCTGATAGATTTTTCCTACAGTTGGTACTACATATCTTAACTTATAATAACTCAATCCTATTACTTGTCTAAATTCTAATCTTGTATCATATTATTATGGTGGGCATGCAATATAACATTTCTCAGCATAATTAAAATTTATAAAGATAAATATGAGATTATGTATCAAAAATTTCATAAACATCATTTAAACATTTTCAGTCATCCCATAGGTAGGATTTATACTTACATGACTTTCACTACAATCTTTTGTTGATCTTATACACTTAGCATTTCAATAAGCCCATGCCCTATATGATGACTGATAATGTATAAGTATTTTATCTAACTAATTAGATTTTTATTTTAGAAATTTAATTAATTATATCTCTATTTATTAGATTTGATTAGTCCAATACTAGATTATCTAAATCTAGTATAGTTGGGCCTCTAGGCCCATTACATTAATGGGTTTGCTAAAATATCTTAAAATCTCTTACCTCATATTATATATCCATTCAGAGGGCTTTAAAACTAATATTTAGCTTTAAGTCTAGTCTACCGATGAGTAAATACTTGTATTGAGAAAAATCTTGATATGCCATGTTATAAGTTTCTAGAAACCATTTGTTTAAACTTGGTTGATACAACCAATAATAAGGAATGTATCATTTTAGTGACCCAAAAGCTAAATCTCAACGTATGTGGATGAAATTACTATTTTAATCCTTTTAAAATTTTCGTGATAAAAATTCTATCTTTTAATAAAACTACATTTGAGAAACTTTTTTCTGCCGACTAATACAGATTTAAGTACTCTATGTAAGATCTGTTTTTATATTATTTACCAGATTTAATTAATTAATCTAATTAATTAATTACCAAAAGTAAGTAAATAAATAAGACAAGCAATTTTAACGAAGTTTGGTTTCTCTACTCCTTGAGACCATATCCAAACATTAAACACTTCACTAACTATAAAAAGATTACAAGCACTAATGGACTTATGCAATCTAAAGATTCTCTCATTATTGTTGTCGTTGATCATCTTGAATTTAGTTAATGAACACGTTCAATAAGATCCCCTTACTAGTATATGTTGAAGATGTCACAGATAATACTACAAAATCTTCTGTAACAACCTTAAAATTTCAAATTTCAAATCTGTTGAATTTTAAAAATGCAAATTCTTTCTAAATCTACTTCCAAATATATCTGCACGTTTTTTCTAATCAAAATCGCAATATATATAAACAAATCTTGAATTTTTTGAAATCGTAAATTTAATATGATTAGAAATTCAATTTAAATTCGTTTTTCCTTCTTCACGCTTATCCGTTCCTTAAATACCTCCCCACGTCCTATTTCAGCTTGTTTTGTCATAATTTTCTCAGTCCAAGTCAAAATTCAAAAGATCTTCACGATGTTACAACAGATCTTCACGATATTACAGTAGGTGTTATAACATCTTATAGCATAACCTGCACTGAACTGCTAAACTTGCATTAAAACTTCCTAAAATTTTTAGTTTTTCCTAAATTGCCGTAAATGCCAACACTAAAATACCGAACAATCTCCCCCTTTAGCATTTTTGGCTCAAAACAAAAACATAACATAATTCAATGTTTGAAAATCAAATAATTACATCAAAATGAAAGTTAACCAAAACCAGAAATCAAATAAACTAGTAACCAGAAAACTAAACTACTCAAACTACTCCCCCTAATTCTACTACCTACTTACTACACCCCCTTTTTGAATCAAAAAATACCTAACTCTAACTTCAAAAACTTGCACTTTTGAAACTAACACATGCTCCCCCTTAATATCATCTTCTTAAGCACATGTTTCTCATATCAACTTTGCAAAATCCACTAAAGCAAAATTTGCATTATTATCAACTTAAACTTACAAAAGAATGCACTGTAAAACAAACCACATATTCAAAGAATTTCTGATTTTGGGATTAGCCGGAGAGATGAAAATTAGATAGAAAGAGCGATAGCAAATAATCACAAAATATGAGATATAAAGCTATCAAACTTGAGAAAAAAAACTGTAAAACTAGTGTATCTCCCTTCAAATATAAAAGCTAAAGCATCATCTTACTTTACCTCATTTAAAAATAGCCAAAACATAAAGGCGCATAGTGTTGTAGAATATGTTGCAACATTTCGTGAAACATTACATACAAATTCCCAAATTTATGAAACATATGACACAAACTCTTTTTTTTTTTTTAATGACATAAAATCGTAAAACCTAAATGCATGAAACACACACAAATACAGAAGGATTTCACATAGACTATAGCACACTAAAATATCAAATAATCATGTTGTTGTAAAATTTCAACTCAATTGTTAATCTAATCTTACCCCGGTTCCTTGTTATGTGTATATGAATAAGCTTTCACTCCTAATCATTTACTATATGGATGAGTTTATGCAAAGTAGTAAGTATAAATTAACCTCTAGATTGTGTAATAAGAGAACTCTATAAGCTTACTTTTGCTACCATTCTCCATTAATGTCGGCTATATATCATTTAGGATCATTAGAGCTTTTTTGGTATATGATGAAGGGCTATGGTTCAGGTAGAATATAGGATATTGATGTGGTTATAAATACCCATAAATATTAAAACCACTCTTGGACTATTCTGAATCACATTTTCTTCATAATTTTTGAAATCAACTTTTATTTTCTATCATACTTGCTTCCCAATCTTTGAAATCAACTTTTATTTTTCCTCTTTATTTTTCATTTTTTTGGCATATATGACATCCCATTTTTTTATTCATTTTATACGATATATATTTTTTAATTTAACAAGGGATGTATTGAACCTTTTTTTTTTAAACGCTTTCACTTTTTCACTGTCAAAATAACATATCTTTGAATATTATAATCTAAGAGAAACCAAACATGTAGATGGGTAATGATCAAGGTTAGGAAAAGATATGTATGGCTTGGTTAAGCATGGGTGACAAAAGAAAAGATAAATGTTAGGCTCAATGGGGTGAACTATGGATAAAAGATACATAGATAGACTCGAAAGGCTCAAACGATCTAAAGATAACCTAAATCATATCCTAAATTCTGTGTAACTTGAGATTTCACCTCGAGTGATAATCAAAAACGAGTTCTAATGTCTTATGAGATCATGAAAATCATAGAAGTTCACATAAACCTTCTCCAAGCATGAAAAAAAAAAAAAATCAAGAGATCAAGATTATATGCTAGTAAAAGCAAAGAACCATGGCAAAATCAAACTAATAAAAGAGTCAAGCATACACAAGAACACAACCTTTATCAATTTCTAAGAGTTATAATTAGTTTAATCCAATGCAATTATAATCCCTAGATATGAAACCTATAAATGATAAAAACTATAATTATTTTTTTGCTTTTTTTTAACACAAAAAAAAAACCTTAAATGCAAACCTAATATGCAAGGTAATGCAAAGACGAAAAAACACGCTCGCATCATACAAAACCCTAATAATATATGTATATTTTTTAAAGACATAGACCTCACCGAATCAAGAGCCTTGGTAATAATATCTACTAGTTGACTTTCTATTACAACATATTTTAGAACAATGGCCTTGTTTTTCAATAGAACATGCTTTTAAAGAGGTATTATTAACACAACATCTAAGATCAGATTTTCTTATCCAAAATTTTCGAGAAAATTTATTTTTCAAATCAGTTTTAAACTTAGGTACAGATCTTGACTTAACAAAATATGATCGATTAACAACAGTTCCTTTTTTTAAAGCATTTAAATACTTAAAACATCTAGGCCTAATATGTCTGGGTACACTGCAATAATGACAAGTAAGAACAAACCTTTTGGGCTTAAGTTTCGGAGGTGCAAGTCTAAAGGTCTATTTGGTGAATGTATTATATTTATATTGCGTTTGAATGCAATGTATTGAATGCAATTTGTGTTTACAGAAAAAGTATTAGCATTGCATTTGAATGCAATGTATATTTGGGTGAAAAGTATTTTGAATTATATTTTAATAATAAATATGTGATGTGATGAGTAAAAGTAGAGAGAAAAAAAAGGAGAAAGAGAATATATGATGTAATTAATAAAAGTAATAGAAAAGTAAAATAATAAATAGTAATTTTATTGAATTTAAAATGTGATGTGATTGGTATTTGAATGAAATGTTTTTGTATTTGGGTGAAAATTGCATTGCATTTAAATGCAATGCAATTTAAATGTGTGTATCAAACGTGCACTAAATTTCTTACCTAGATCGGATTTTGGAATAGAAGATGATGTTTATTTCACAAACACAATCTTGGATAAAGAGGCTTCACTTGTATAACTTAGGCCGTGATGATCTCCATAAGATTTACCAATTGACAAGATGTGATTGAGTTTGACTGTTTACAAATTGAGCATCTTTAAGGATTTCTGAGTATCATCCAATTTGATTCGGGTGTCTTGAAACTTCTTATCCTTCTCGGTAACCTGAATTTCATAGTTAGCCACTGCATTCTTTAGAGAATCTTTTTCATTTACTAACTCAATCACATGATCTTCCAATTTCTTGTTCAATTTGCACAATTGAATCCAATTGAAGTACATTTTCTCATATGCCTTCTCAATTTCACTATTACTAAGTTCTTCATCATCACTGTAACATTCAGAGTCAGAATAATATATACCATCAATTTCAACAGATGTTTCATTCAGTGTGTTAGGAGATGTTGTGATATTGCTCGATGTGCCACCAGAAGTTGCAACGTTTGTCAAAACAGCATTCCAGCAGTCTATAGGACATGTTTCCGTGCAACTAGTGAGGGCTATGTGAATAATTACATTACCTTCATCCTCCTCCTGACTACCTTCAGACTCTTCATCACTCCAGGTTGTTTTTAATGACTTGCCCTTTTTTATTAAGTGTGTTAGTATACTCCAACTGGATATGACCAAATCCTTCACATTCACGACACTTGATTCCTTTACCCTTTTTCTTGGAATCAAGGGTATTTGCAGTTGCTTTTTCCTTTTGAAAATTATTAGGCTTTCCTGAATTTAAAGCCTTATTCTTTTCATTCACCCTTTTCAAAAATTTTTCTAAAAAATCAAGATAAGAGATTCAATCAAGTCTACCTTGTCACCAACTTTATTTTCATCAATGGAATTTTTAGTCTCAACTTGTAAGGCGATGTTTTTTGGCTTCTTGTTTTGCTTCAAATTCATCTCAAAGGTCTGCAAAGAGCCCATTAATTCATCCAATCGCATGGTGCTCACATCTCGGGCTTCCTCAATGGCTGTGACCTTACAGGCAAATCTCTCTAGCAAAGATTTCAAGGTCTTTCTCACTAATTTTGTCTCAGAATATTTTTCACCTAGAGTAAAAGTTTCATTAACAATATCACATAATTTAGCATTGAAATCGACTATTGTCTTACTTTTAAGCATCTTGAGATTTTTAAATGGTGTTACCAGAATTTGGAGCTTTGACATCTTCACTACAGTTGTCCCTTCATAGGCGGTCTCTAGAATAGTCCATACTTCCTTAGCAGTCTCACAAGTGGAAATAAGCTTGAATTGATTGGCATCCACAACATTAAATATTGCATTCAAAGCTTTTGAATTATTATTTGTTAATCTATCATCATTACTAGAACATGTTACTTCTGGTTTCAAAATGTCTTACCCTCATCATCCTTGATAGTAGGCTGTGTCCAACCGGTTAAAACAACCTGTCATGTTCTCTCATCAAGTGCCTTGATAAAAAAGCCTTCATAAGTGCCTTTTAATAAGGGTAATTAGTCTCATCAAGTAGTGGGGGCTGTGAAACCGATCTTCCTTCACACAGAAAATCCATGCCTACAAAACAGATTAAATCCTAAAATCTAACCAACAAAATATGTTAGTAACCAGCTCTAATACCAATTGTAAGATCCGTTTTTATGTTATTTACTAGATTTAATTAATTAATCTAATTAATTAGTTACCAAATGCAAGTAAATAAATAAAACAAGCAGTTTTAACAAGGTTCGGTTTCTCTACTCTTCAAGGCCACGCACAAACGTTGAACACTTTACTAACTATAAAAAGATTACAAGAACTAATGGACTTATGCAATCTAAAGACTCTATCTTGCTAATGAACACGTTGCCACTGGTCATCTTGAATCCAATTAATGAACACGTTCAGTAAGATCCCCTTACTAACATATGTTAAAATCCCTTCAACTGTTATTATCACTTCCAGAAGACGCCATATCTTTCTCCTGAAAGATGCAAAGAATGCAGAAAGCTTCAAAATCACCAAGGATTCAAAATCTCACGATCACAACTCTTACTCTTTGTATCAAGGATGAATATTTTGAGCCTTTATATAGAATTCCAAAGATTTCTTTCAGAATCTTGGATTTATTTTGAATTTTGAAGATATTACAGATAATGTTATAATATCTTCTGTAACAACCTCAAAATTTCAAATTTCAAATCTACTAAATTTTAAAAATGTAGATTCTCTCAAAATCCACTTCCAAATATATCTGCACATTTTTTTCAATCTAAATTGCAACATATATAGGAAAATCTTGAGTTTTTTGAAATTTTAATTTAAATAGAATTAGAAATCTAATTTAAATTCGTTTTCCCTTCTTCAGGCTTATCCATTCCTTAAATATCTCCCCAAGTCCTATTTCAACTTGATTTGCTATGATTTACTCAGTCCAAGTCAAAATTCAAAAGATCTTCACAATATTGCAGCAAATCTTCACGATGTTACAGCAGGTGTTATAACATCTTGTAGCACAACCTGCACTAACCTACTAAACCTGCATTAAAACTTCCTAAAATTTCTAGTTTTTTTTTAAATTACCATAAATGTCAACATTGAAATACCTAACACTCTATAAATGTTGTATTTTATATAAAAATAATTTTCATTGTTACAAAAATGTTTCAGTCGTTTTAAAATCCTACCAAAAACAACTTATGGTAAAGGCATTTTTGCAAAAACAATTTTCTTCTCTAAACTTATAGACTTTTTCAAGAACAGTAAATTCGATGTTTTATTTGAAAAACTGCTTTTGATCTATAATATCATCATCTTTTTAACAATTTTCAAAACTTTGAACTGTAACATCAAAGTTAAAGTGAAAATCACTTCTTGGAGTACTTTCTGAAAATTGCGTAAAAATATATTGTAGAGTTGTTATTTAAAATTTCATCATTCATGAAACTTTTAGAACTCGACAAGATCTACAACTTTAATGTTTTATACAAATTCTAATGCCAACTCTATCTTGCTGTTTTGGAAGAAAATTCGTGGCTACTTTACTGCAAAAACAGGATTTTGGTTAGTTTATCGATTACTTTCTTATCTTTCCCAAAACTCTATTTTAGAGACATTTTCAAACAAAGTTGTGTTTCATGAAACTTTAAGCTATTGATGAGATATAAAACGTTAATGTTTTGACCAGAAGCTAACTCAGCATCTAAGATACTCATATAGATAAAAATCAGTGGTTGGTTGTGTAAAAATATTTTCTATCCAGTTTACAAAACAAGCCCGAAACATGGTCTTAGAGACCTTTTTTGGGCTAATTTCCATGACTGATTTTTAGACGGCAACCTTTATAACAAATGTTACTTAGCTTAACCAATTCTAATCATGTTGTAGAGCATAACTTGTAACTATAGATCACCAAAAAAATAATCACCCCTTAGATTAGGGTCATACAACATAAAAATTTATTACAACCCAATAACAAATTCCTATATACTTTTTCTAACAAGTTAACATGAAAAACTAAAAGAAATGATTTAGGATCTTACTCTTGAATATCCTCGATGATATCCTAAGACTTGAAGGTAGGGGTGAACAAAAAATCCGAAAACCCAAATAACCCACCCAACCCACCCAAGGAAAACCCGACGGGTTGGGTCCACGTCAGACCCAAAAAAAAGTCGGGTTGACCCACCCAACCCAATGTCAAATTGGGTGGGTTCGGGTTGGAATTCTAAAACCCGATCAAAACCCAACCCACCCAATGAATGTGTTTTTTTTTATATTTATTTTATATTTAGAAAAAATATAATGATTAACCTAAGTCAATTTTGTTAATCCGACTGTCATTTCCCATTTATGCCTCCCCCCAAGCCAAAGTTCGTGCCTTGCCCTTACCAAATCTGATGTCCCACCAGCCTCCTCCAATCGTCCCTTTCTTCGACCATCGGCCGTCACCCCTCAACGTATTTATTTTTGTTTCCCCAAGCCCGTGTTCGTCTCGTGCATTGCCCTTGCCCAACCCTAGCCACCACTTGCCACTAGTCTCCCCTGATCCTCCCTTCTATTAGGATTTAGGAACAAGATTTCAAGTTTATTTCAATTTGCTTGACTTTAGTTCTTGTTACTACACACATTGGAGTTAGAGATTATTCTTGTGAAATAGATTTGTTGTTTGTGATTGATGTTTCTTAGTATTCATTAAAAACATGTATTAATTAGTTCTTATTGTCTTTATATGACTTCTTTATTTGAATATTTGAGCTTGTATTTTGATTTGTGATTAAATTTTTAAGTAATATTTTATTATTTTGTTTTTATAAATTGCCGAACCCGACGAACCCGAAAAACCCGCCAAACCCACCCAAACTTTAATTGGGTGGGTCGATTTTGTATATTGGGTTAATTGGGTGGGTGAAAAAATTTTTCAACCCACCCAATCTTCATTGGGTGGGTTGAAAAATACCAAAAATCCACCCAACCCACCCGACGAACACCCCTACTTGAAGGCTTAAAATGCAAAGAAACAGAGAAGAAAAGAGGATAGTATTTCGATGAGAAAAGGAGGTGGAAAGTTTTGCAAAAATAAGCTTGAAATGGCTTTGTATCTATTTATAGACAAAGTCTGATCCGGCTTATTTTCTCACACGTTCTTAAAGCCTAAATAAGCTTGATTTAAAGGACAAGTCCTTTGCTTAACTGTGCTGAAAATGGACGCGATTTTGGCTGAAAAGGGCTGAAAAAGTTGGCTTTTATGCATGCTCATCTATGACATCACCATAATGACATCACCAAAACTTTTTTCCATAATTTTTGGCACATGTTCCATCCTTTAAAGAATGATGTCTCTTGGCCGTGTTGGCCGTGTGGAAGACCATGCATTAACAGCTAGTCAATGGGTCAACTACAGTTCAATACTTGTCTTTACAGTCTAAACTTTATTCAAAATATTTTCAACCGTATTTTTGGATAGTGTAAAATATCTATTTTTCTCAAATTTTTAAACAATTGATATATTTATAATCTAATTATTTTATATGGTCAACAACTGTAATTGGGTCCTTGATCAATCACACAGCATTATATAGTTGTCTAATATCACAGTTTGAGTTAAAATGCTATTGGATATAGTAGATTTTCCCGTTTTGCTTTGATTTTCAAATAATTGATATTTTTATTCTTTAACAGTATTGTTGGGTTCATAAATATTTTTAATTCCTTAATTGGTCATAACCCAATATCTGATTACGTGGAATAGCAATCTAAGTTAAAATTACACAATCCTAAAAATTTCTTTGAACAATAATGAAATTGACACGAATTCCTTATTTAGGGTTCTAAAACTCAAATTGGGTTGATTTATAACCCAGTTTTTCTAGTAGTGTACTAATATTTTTGATGCAAAAATATACTAGTTGCTAAAGGATTTTTCCATATTTTGGGTATTTCAGTGATTTTTGTGGTTATTTCTAGTGTTTTTGAGCTTATTCATTCTATTTACGTAATTGGTGCTAGTTAACATGCAGTTTTTGTATGGTAAGTTAAATCCAACACTTGACACAGAGTTAAATCTATACTGTGTGCATTCTGAACTGTATTGGACATTATCATAAGTTAGATGTCCAATTATAGTTTGAATGTTGACATTTTGTTTTTATTTAAGTAATTAAAGTTTCCTGAACAAAACTGTGCTTGTAAATTATTACACTATTATATTTCATTGTCTATACTAATATCGATAAAAATATTGGAAATTATGAAATTTTGGATTTATTATCACAAAATTCATCTTTCCATCAATACATAATATAATCAGGAAATTTCAGGAGTTAATTCCTTTCTAACGTAGGAGATTAAGTTTGGATTTTCCAAACATTACTGATATCCCCATAAAAATCAAGAAAATTAAGAATTCATTAAGTTCTTATTCTTTTTATTGACTTCAAAGGAATTATAGACATCTCGAACTTTATAAAATTCTAGATTATATTTTTGATACTTTTGCATCTAAAATCCCCTCTCTTGAGTGCTGGATCTTAAATGTTAAATCATCTTAATTATGGCCAGTAAATCAAAAGCATAAAGAACATGATCATATAAATAAACTAAATGGAAAATCTCTTAAAATAAATTATTCAATAAAAGACATAGTATCAAGCACCAGTTATATTATTCCTCTAGAAAATAGAAAATTAGTTCATAATAAAATAAAATAAAAGCCTAATAATATTAAACATGATTGAGAAAGAAGAGAAGAAAAACTAAGAAAAAAATCAGTGAAGAGCAAATGCGCCTCCCGACTTCGCCATCTCCTTCATCCTCCCTAAGCTTCTCTAAATTTCTCTACCTTGAGAGTCTACCAAAAGCAGCCAAAATATGCCCTAAGAACGCCTATTTATAAGGGGTAAGTTTCCACTTGAATTCGGCCTTGGAAGCATAATTTATCACGTCGTAACACCTTAGCACTTCATTTATAGCTCCTAGGCTCTATTAGTTGGCGAAATAGGATCCCTCAGCCAGTTCTAGTGCCTACGCGCTGCATACCTAATGCCTAGGCGCTAGGTCCTTTGTCCAGTTATGTTTGATTTGCTCTTTTGAGCACCATAACACCCAAAAATGACGTCTAAGCGCTTGCTATTCTGCCAAATATTTGAGATGCCTTAAAAAGCATTCTCCCAACTTGTTCCAAATTAGTTTAAACTAACATAAAATCAAAATATCACCTAACATGCAAGAAAACACAAAAACACAAATAAAACTCACATAAAATCTTGAGAATCAACGAAATATCAAGTTTAAATGGTACTTAATTAGTCAGTAAAACTCACTAATCATTAGGTCTTATGACAGGTCTAGGGGTCAAGGTTAGGTTTCAAGATTGGGTTTTGTTTCAGATTTTGGTAAGAGTGTCATGGTCAAGGTAAGGGTCAGGATTATAGGCAGGGTTGTGGTCAAGTTTTAAGGGTTCATGTCAGGGTCAAGTTTCAATAAAGTGGTCAAAATCAAGTTTTGGGATAAGTGTTGGGTTTTGAGACCAAAATTGGTGTCGGGTTTTGAAAACAGAATCAATCGAGTTTTGAGTTTAAGTTAAGGTCAAGTTTTAGAAAAGTGGTTAGAATAAGGTTTTGGGATAAGTG
Organism: Antiaris toxicaria; assembly: GCA_035233585.1. NCBI lineage: Eukaryota > Viridiplantae > Streptophyta > Magnoliopsida > Rosales > Moraceae > Antiaris > Antiaris toxicaria. The sequence goes on from CP141155.1 coordinate 11,641,233, forward strand.
TCCGGTTTCGAGACTAGAATCGGTGATAAGTTTTGAAACCAAAACCAGTTTAGGGGTTTCGAAAAAGGTGTCAAGATCAAGATTCTTGACCATGACTCAGGGTCGAGTTAGGTTTTAAGTCCTAAAAACTGATCCCAAATCTTGACCCTAGTCTCGAATCTTGATCCTAAATCTGAATCTCGACTCTGGTCTTGAATCTCAACCACGATTCTGGTCCAAAGTCTTAAACCCAACCTTGTCCTAAAAACTAACCCCAGTCTCAAAACCTAAATATGGCCCCATCCCAATCTAGAATCTTGACCCAACCCTGGTCTAGAATCTCAACTCAACCTTAAATCCCAATCTCAGTCTAGAAACTCTACCTTGACCCCTAATCCCCACTATAATTATGAAACCTAAACTCGAATCTCGGCCCTGATTCTGAATCCCAAGCCTAGTCTCGAATCCAGACTCTGAGCCTGAAACCCGACCTTGACCATTCCTCCTAACCCCAATCCCTGACTCTAGTTGCAAAACTTGATGCCAATCCTTGTCCCAAAACCTAATCCCAACCCTAATCCTAAAGCCTAACCGTGAAATCCGATTCTGACCCCGATCTAGAACCTAAATCTCCACATCCTATCTCATTCCCAGCTTTAGTATGTACATAATACCCATATATACATATTTAAAACAAAAAATTGTCATACTAAAAATTATTTTAGTAAACACTAAAAATTAAAAAAATGATGTTTTCTGAATTTTCTACTTTGTGTAACTTTTTTTTTTTAATTATTCCAAAAGAAAAAAATAGCCAAACACTTTTTTTTTATTCTAGAAAACAAAATTAGCACTTAAAAACAAATATATATATATGTTTTTCATTGAAGGCCAAACAGGTAAACAGGCCCCAAATATGTGTGTATATATATTTATACATATATATATATTTTCAATGCTAATAGATAAAACACATAATCCATTCAATTCTTTCTTCTCTTTTTATTATCTGGTCCACAGAACGTCAAGTTATACAGCCCAACGCACACATATATTTATTATAGAAATAATCATAAAGTCTATTTTAAAGATCTCCTATCAAAATATGTTCCTTTTTTAATTTTATTACATAAATATCTATTTTGAAAAAACAAATATATGTAATATGTAATTTATCTTTATATTAAAATTGACATCATTCTTCTTTAATTAAATTTTTTTTCCATTTTTTAGTAACTAAAATTACGAATTACTTTGACCGATAAATGTTAATTACTTTTAATAAATCCAAACATATTGTAACCATAATTTGTATTAATTTTCATATCTGGTCATCATAAACAACACAACATAGTAAATCTAAGACAAACACATTTAAAACGTTAAAACGCCATATCATATATAATCATAAAAAACCTGACATTATCATAAAAAACTCAACATTACCGTAAAAAACTATAAAGGTCACAACATTATTATAAAAGTGTTATACTGTTCATATAATAAAATAAAAATTATGATAATTTAGACTATAAAATTTGCTTTATTATAAAAGACAAATTTTCCATTTATGTAAAATTTAATTACCAATGTCATGAAATTAATCTTACACCTATTCATTCAAACATTTTTTATTCCCATTTTTTGTTTCCTTTTGTATAATTTCTTTGTTTTTTAATTCTCAATTCTTTGCAAAGAATAATATTATAATTAAAAATGCTATTTTACACATTTATGGAAATACAAAAATGAACATTTAACATCTATGTAAACAACACTTTATTATAATATGCAAAAGGGAAAAAAAAAAAAAAAAACCAAGGAGGTATACATAAGTGGAGCTAAATAGTGTCAAGAAAGAAACCAAAATAAAAGGGAGAAACACAAAATGACGCGAACATGAATTCTCAGAAGTTGTATATATATATATGTATATATACATACATACATACATATATGTGTGTGTGTCTTTATTTTTATTAAATTACTAGGATGGAAAGTGCCTACGGCACTTCTATACTTTGAAGTATTACCCTTGAAAAAAATAATAAATAAGAAATAAAAACAGCTTGCAATAGATTATGCTTTTTCTTGACCTTCTATGGTACTTGAATTAGAAAAGAAAAAATAAAAAGGGGTTTCATATATACTTCCAGAGCAAATAAGATATTTACCAAACAAATGTGTCCATATCCAAAACATCTCATTGAATTAGCAGAAGCACACAAATTTCCGCATACTATCTTTTGTTAGAGAACAAAAAGTTATATTGGTTATATAAATGATGAGCTAGCAGAAATAAAAGGTCAAAAAAGACGAAAAAGGAAAGATATACAAAATTAAAGGTTCATCTATACAAAATAATATACACATATTTGACTTCTTATCAGATAATACAAATGGAGACAATGGAATTAACTTTCTATGGGATAGCAGAAGATTTATAGAAATTATCATCAAACAACAACAAACGAACACCAAGATCAATTCAGATAACACACCCTGGAGAAAATGCTCTATGTCCATCCATATACGGAAGAAAGGAGGAAGAAAAAGTTGGAAGAGAGATGGAAGAAATGGCCTGAGAGAAGAATGAATGACAGAGAAGGAAGTGATGAAAAAGAAACGAGACAAGAAGCTGACAGAAGGAAGACAAAGGAGACGAACTCATAAGAGGGCGAGCTATGGAAGGAGAACAAGGCGAAACTTTGTTCTAAATTCGCTTTGATGGAATGGAAGGATAGAGAAAGATATGCTCTGTAATTTGAATCAAATTCTTCAATTTCTTGTTTACCATAAATTCCCAGTACGTTGTGATTTCTACTTTATCTCCGATTTCTCAATTCATTTTTCAAATTCAAACAAAAATCTGTCCCTAAAATCGTCATTTTCCTTCCATCTCAAATCCCTAAAATCACAATGCCCGTAACAATTGCACAGATCTACCGAGAATTCTATCATTCAATCTGGTCGCCAAAACACAAAATCAAAACCCTAAAAATTCATATTAAAGAAGACCAAGCGTCAGCTAACAAGAAGATTATTTTCAGTAAAGATGAAACAAACTAGAGAAAATATAATATCCAACAGTTGAGCAAGGAATGACGTTGAGAATGCAAGAAAAAAAAAAAACCGGACTGAAAATTTGCAGTATTTTCTGTATTTCTCATCATTAAAAAATCTCCCTTCTTATATGAAACGAACTTGCACGTTTCAAATATATCAATTTCCATCCATTCTCTATTTAGCCCAAACAAAAAATTACCTCATGTTCCTTTAGTTTCTTGACCAGCTCTTCAAAGTTTTGCTGTGAATCATACTGAACAAAAAAGTGATCTTTCAATTTCAAAGATATTAAAATTTATATACACCAATTTGTATTTTTATTTTTTTTCCAATTTCTGTTTTTACCTGAATTGAATACCTACAAAACTAATATCAGGCTTTAAAAAAAAATAAAAAAAAATAAAAAACCAAAAGGAGAAATATTGATGTAAACTTAATAAAAAAATTAATGTAAACTCAAAACATAAAAGCCCAAAAAAAAAAAAGAAAAAAAAAACCAAAAAATTCTCTTTCTGCAGGTTGTATATCTCGGAGACTGGAGATGAGAGGTTCGTGCGTGCGACGGTCTGAGTTTGCAATAATTCTAGGTTTGCCGAAATTCGCATGGGTTTGGGCTGGTTTAGATCTGGCATTTGTTTGCAAAGGCTCGGGGCGACTAAGGTCGGCTGCGTGAGACGGTCTAGGCTCGGGACGGCCTTCTGACAAGGTGGCGTGCTTGGAGGCCGTGGTTGCAGGGTTCGCGGCGGCGTGCTCGCGAGGTGGGTTCACGGTGGCATGCTGCTGAACTCAAAAAAGTTATGAGCTTTGTTTGAAAAATAAAATAAAAAAAGCAAAAGAAAATATGATTTTGGGATGTTGTTTATGTTTGATCCGTAGAATGTTGGAAAGCAAACAGAATATTTGAATAATCGGTGGGTGCAATAGAGGAGGGCGGCGTGAGTTTCCATGGGTGGGATCGCAGGTTTTGTTGCGAGGAGGGAGCGATGACATTGCCTAATAAATTGTTTGATAAATATACTGTGTACCTAATATATTAAATATATTTTATATTTAGATAAAAATTATATATTTATATTAAAATAAAATATAAATATAAATATAAAATATTTAAATTATATTTTAGAGATAAAAATTTAATGTGATTGGTAAATATAAATAGAGAAAAAATATGATATAAATTGAAAAAAAATATTTCAAAATACTTTAACATAATAAATGTATTTGAGATACTGTTAAAAAATATTATATTTAAACACAAAAATTTGATTTTTAAATAAATATTATATTATATTAATATAATATTATAATAACCGAACCATAAATATGACTTTTTTTTAGATTAATTATACGAATTTCCCATAAATTATATATCCTAATTCGCTTTATTTCTTGTAATTATAAAACCTTTCATTGTCTTTAGTACATGTAAAATTATTTAAAATGCTTTATTTATATATCTAACAAATTTATTAACGTAATAAATTATTAAAAATTAAATAAAATGTTTTTAAATATAAATCATAATTTTAAAAAATATTAACTTTTAATTTTTTTTTTCCCTATCTCCTGTGATTCTCTCTCCAATTTTTTTCTCGCCGGCCGTTTTTGTCTCTCTCCTCTTTTTCCAGCCATTTTCTTCTCTTTCTCTCTCCCCTCCTTTGCTGGCTCGCTTCCCTCCCTCGTCCTTCGTCGGCTGTCCCTATCTCTTCTATCTACATGATCTGATGAGTATAAAGACAGTAAGCAAATGAACGGTTCATCGACCGCAACAGGCTCCTTCCAATGCTTCTTAATTCCTTGCAGGCGGCCCTTTCCAACAACAGCAACTACTGAGTTATAGAAGAGAGAGGAGAAAGGGGGAGAGTGGATGTAGAGAGGGAAGGAGAGGCGAGTTTTAAAAAAATATATTTTTATTTTATTTTAATTAAAAATAAATGTTTGTTTTTAAATTTCTATTTAGATGCTGGGTTTATTTTTAAAAAATAACCAAATTTATTTTTAAAAAATAGAAAGTTATTTTTTTTTTCTAAAAGTGAAATGTTATATGAATGGGTAAAAAAATTTTATTTTTTAAAGAGAATTATTTTTTTATTTTCAAAATAAAAAAGTTTTTGTGATTCAACTATGGAAATTTAAGAGAGTTTATTTTCTAAAATTAAAAAATTTTCTATTTTTTAAAAATAGATATGATAAATGAATAAAGTACAAATTAGAATTTATATTTGAAAACATTTTATTTACTCTTTAAGACTTGTAACCTCAGCAAATCTGTTACATTTGTAAATAGAACAGATAAAACGGCACCTTAAATGGTTTTATATATATTAAGAGACACGATAAAAAATTTTACAAAGTGAATTAGAGTACATAGAATGGGAGAAATTTATATAATTAATCTTTTTTTTCAATTTTTTTTAGGGAGGTGTAGTGTGGTTTCAGTTTTTTTTTTTTTTCCCTTGATGCTAGAATAATGGTCTCATTGTTTGTTGCTGGAATTGATTTGAGGTAAAATTGGGGTTTTTGTTTTTGTTTTTTATTAATTACAATTTTCCTTATAATTATTTTAGTTAATTCCATAAAAACTAATATATCATGTGAGGTACATGTATATTTTATTCAAATTTAAACAGCAGTTAGGGTTTTACCTTATTTACACATTTTTTAAAAGTTCAAATACCAATTAATAGAAGAAATGTTTAAAGATCAATCACCACCATTATTAAAAATAATTTATCCTTTATACATATTTTTTAGGTTTTTTTAACTTCTTGTCGTTTTTTCTAACAGGAAAACTTGTTGTCGTTTCTTCAAGTGATTCCGTCCACCTCTTTCTCCCTCTCGCAATTCGTTTGGTTGGTTTGGTTCATTAATTTGGCTGGTTTTCTGCATCGGAAAATCATCCCCACAAGAGACAAGGCAACTTTCTCTCCGAATCATCGGAAATGGCGATGATAAGGTCAAAACCCAGAATCCCTCTCTCCCATCTCTTGGAACATTCCCCAATTTTCTCTCTCCCAATTTGCCAACTTTCTCTCTCTACAACTTCAATCCAATCCAGATTTTCCCAGGAATCCCATTACCGAAAGCAGATTTTGATCTCCTGTCTTCTTCAAAGGTACGGTTTTCCTTCCTCTCTTCTCCCCAATTTCCTCTCCAAAAATCGCTTCCTAATCGACTCCGACTTAGAAGACATCGAAAATTCTCTTAGAATTCTTCTCTTCGCCTTCAAAATCCCCCAGAGCGACATCATGTCGCTGGTCCGCGACTGTCCTAGGGTTTTGGATTCACGATTTCTCAAGAATTGGGAATCGGGATTCTCGAAATTAGGCCTTTCGAGAGTTCCCTCGTTGATGATAAAGAGTGTTCTGCAGCATTCCAGAAGGTTCCAGTTAGGTGCGGAGGGGGTTTTCAGGAGCGTGGTGGTTTTGAAGGGTTTAGGGTTTAGTGATGGAACTTTGACAAAGGTTTTAGAGGGATTTCCTGGAGTGACTGTGATGAACGAGAGGGAAATTCAGAGGAGAATTGATTTCATGATCGGAATTCCGGTTGCGAAAGACGGAATTGAGTGGATTGTTCGATGTTTCCCGGAGGTTTTGGGATTTGGGATTGAGGATAGACTGAAGCCATTGCTTTCTGAGTTCAAAGATTTGGGCTTTAGTGAGGATTTGATTAGTAGAGAGATTGTCCGAGAGCCAAGAATCCTCGGATTGGAAATTGGAGAGCTTTCGCGGTGTTTGGAGCTTTTGAGGAGTTTGAAATGCAGGGAAGTGATCAAGGAGAAGATCTTTAGTGAGGGAGAGTTTAGAGCTGGGTTTGAAGTGAAGTTGAGAGTGGACTATTTGAGCAGACAAGGGCTTAATCGCAGAGAGGCATTGGAGGTATTGTGGAAAGAGCCGAGATCGATTTTGTACAAGATGGAGGATATTGAGAGAAAGGTTGAGTTTTTGGTGAATGATATGAGATACACTATTCGTTATCTGCTTGACGTTCCGGAGTATATGGGAGTGAATTTCGACAAGCAGATTGTTCCTAGGTTCAACGTGATAAAGTACTTGAAATCTAAAGATGGGCTTAGTTCTGAAGTGGGATTAAAGGCTCTGATCAAGCCTAGCAGACTTAAGTTCTACAACCTTTATGTCAAACCATATCCAGAGTGCGAAAATATGTATGGAAGATATTTGGTTGGGGAAGTGAAAAGCAGGCATCCGATTGGTTTGTGGAAGTATTTTAAACCGCAGAGTGTTCGACAAACCAAAGAGGATGTGAGGAACATGAAATTGTTCATGTCATCATAAACATCAGTCGGTGGTTCACCTTTATCTAAGATGAAGGATTTGTAGAGCAAGCTTGTGGCTTTTCCTGGTTCTCTCAAAAGGATACTGCACATTTAAGAGTCATTGACCTCTGCCACTTGGTTTTGGAACTCTTGAAGATGTAAATATGATTAGAGTTGTTTTCCAAGAAAGACAGTTCTATGCAGTTGAGAATAAGAAAGAAAACTTACTGGCTTCGATCATATCTTTGATAGAGTGCTTCTCTGACTAAGGTCATTTTTGGATGCTTTATCATTGTTCAACTGTTGAGCCAGACAGTCAGTAAAGCAGTAGCATAGCTCTCGACGTGGTAGATACTCGGGGGATGGGAAAGTGAAAAGAATGCATCCAGTTGGGTTGTAGACAGCATCTAGGCTGTGGATTTGATCAAACATGAGCTTGGATAAGACATGCTGTGACAATGAATTGTATACTTGTTTGGATTTCATTGAATAACATTAAAGCTGAAGCCTGGCTCAAAGGTGGCTCTTGTTGGTCCTAGTGGTGGTGGAAAAGTAATTCTATTTCCTTAATTTTGTTTTCATGTTTTTTTTCATTTCTTCATTTTCAGAATACTTTCTGGTTTATGAATAGCAAAGACACGAGTACTCACCTCTGCAGACTACTATTGCAAACTTGATTGAGAGATTTTATGATCTGATTAAGGGAAAGATTCTACTCAATGGTGTCTCTCTGGTTGTGATATCACATGAAGATTTACACAGAAGGGTGACCTTGATATTCCATGTTATCTCTTCGAGAAAATTCTGTTATGTACCATGCATGCTGCACTGATTTTCGGGCTTTAAACTGTGCTTCTATGTTTGTTTAACCTCAAATAAATTTCAGGAGGTTCATAGACTTATATCTTTGTTAATGTACAGATCAGTATACAGATCAGATCAGTATGTACCTCAAATTGGGAGGTTGAACTTTGATCGAATTGGCAAGTTCCGCCTGGAACTTTTAATTTTGACAAATTACCTCCCAAGTTCAATAAACCGTTCTAGAGTGTCCCCAAATCGATAATTGGTGTTAAAAATTGAAAAGAAACGCCCTCATCCAAAATTTTAGGATCTTCCTTCATACAAGCTCATGAATGTGTACGGGGCATTTCTTTTCAAATTTAATGATTGTCATCGCATTGAAGGTACTGTGCAACACTCTGTTAATGCCTCGTTTATTTACCGCATTACATTTAAATACAATGTAATTTTCATTCAAATGCAAAAGTATTGTATTTAAATATTAATCACATTACATTTTAAATCAAATATAATTACTATTTATCATTTCATTTTTTTATTACTTTTACTAATTACATCACATATTATCTTTCTCTTTTTTTTTTTTCTATTTTTACCCATTGTATCACATATTCATTATTTAAATACAATTTAAATATTTTTTATCCAAACATATGTTATATTTAAATGTAATATAAATATTTTTTATATAAATATAAATTGTATTTAATACATTGTATTTAAACGTATTACAAAATGTAACGTGCTTATCAAACATCCCCTAAGTTTGGGGATAAATACTAAGGTGGCGTTTGGTATTGTTTTTGAAATGTTTTCTGTTTTCAAAAAAATTGAAAATAAGAATGTTTTAAAAACTGTATTAAGATCATTTCTGAAATTGTGTTTGGTTATGTTTTCTGAGTATATATTTTGAAAAACATAAAAATGAAACTTTATTTGGTTATATTTTTTCAAACCCCATTTTATTTTCAAAAACCCAAAAAACACAATATTTTTTGGAAATGAAAACAAAAAGTGAAAACAACTTTTTTTCGTTTTCAAAAAACCCAAAAAAACAACATAGTTAAAAACGGTGTTTTCGAAACGGTTTTGAAAACGTTAAATAAACAAACGCTATTTTGAAACCGTTTTCATTTTCTGTGCTTTTGAAAATGGAAAATCATTCTCAAGAGCAAAAACAAACGCCTCCTAATTGACTACAAATGATTAATGTTATAGGATGCCATGGATTCTCTGATGAAAGGTAGGACTATCGACGGTTAAAACTGCAGACACAGTGGCAGTTGTTTCTGACGGACACAGAGTTGAAAGCGGCACTCATTAAGATTTCTTCTCCAAGAATGGTGTCTACATTGCACAAGTTAAGAGGCAACTACAAGGGACCAAATCTGAAATCTAAACTTTGAACGTCGGATAATCTGCAAAAGTTCATGTTTGAAACGTGCAATCCAAGTATAATTTTTGGTATCAGCCGTTTCCAAAACGCCAATTTTTGCATGGAAAACTCAAATCTTCTTTCATTTGTTTTTTGTGTAAAGTACCTTAGAGCTTTCAAATATCTAAATGATATTTTCTAATCATGGATATGAAATTAAATGATATATATTAAGTTGCCATTGCTGCATCTTTTCCATCCCATTCTATGAAAAATTCCTAGCCAGAAAATTTTTTGGAGAACCATTCCCGATCGTGGGATTTTACGCCACTTCCCCGTTCCAGAAGGTGGTTGGCGCCGATGCGTAGTCTCGATGACTGTGCATGATCCTACTGCATTGATATACTTGTGAGCTAGTAAGAAACGTTAGGGATATATATCAAGCTAATATATTAATAAATAAACTAATTAACCCAAATTCATTAGTCTATTTATTTAATAAAATTCATTGCAATTTCATTAAAAGTTTGAAGCTGGCCTCTTAAATTATATACTAAACAGCGAAAGACCTCATCGTTTAGTTAAGGCTAAGTTCAATTTTACCTCCCGGTTTTCATTTTTAGAAGGTTTACTGTTATTTCATAATGTTCATCCAAGTTCTAAATAAAATTTTAGGAGGATAACATTTAATAAACTCTTCGTTAAGATGAAATGGATTCTGCTATCTATGAATAATGTTATAAGAGTTTATGAAACAAATCTCTCTAGCATACTGAGATGGTTTACCACATAACGAAGTCTCAATTTTTACCGTCTCAAAATAAATACGAAGTCATTTTTTTACTTGAGATTTATAGTGTGCTTGGTTCGAATTAAGAGCGGAAGGAAAGAAAAATATTGGAGGGATTTCTGGGAGTGCATAAAATAAGACTATAAAAACCTATAAGCCGATGAAGAATTCTTGTGGAAATTAAAAAAAAAAAAAAGGAAATGAAAAGAAAAGCAAAGAAAAAGAAAAAGAAAGAAAGAAAATAATTATCGTGGGGAAAAAATGAAAAAGAAAACATCACGCGGGGGATGGGTTTGGGGATTGATGGGACGAAAGACATCATCATGCTTAACGTAAAATCTAAGTTCAATTTTGCCCTCCCGATTCTTTAGATAAAAGCAAATAATTTTGTTATGAAAAATTACAGGGACACCGGTGTTAATATCAATTTTTATAAGTACCAATATACATACCATTTGAATTTTTTTTATTAATAAATATTTAAAATATTATTTTATCAATTAATTATTTTTATTAATAAAAATATAATAAGTGGGTTGATATTAAAAAAATTTGATATTAGAGTAGATATCTCTAACCACTTATTGGTTACAAGGGTTTTTTTGGAAGGGGAAAAAAAAACTAAATGAATGGAATAAATAATTTTTTTATTCTAAACCTGTTTTGCTAAGTGGTTTTAGAAAGTGAGTGAGAAAAGTAAAACTGTAAGTGCAAATAGATCCGCCTATATTATTATAAATACCAATTTCTCAATCTGAGAATTCACTCAAATTATCAAGATAAACCCTCTCCAAAATCCCCCGAAAGGAGAAATTGTAGCAAATAGGCTATTTTTCAAAAGATGTTTAAAGATGTTTAAAGTAAGTCTAATTTTACGGTTATCAATTCTCTTAATAAAAGCACATAATTTAGCATTTAAAGTCTTGCTCCGTCCCTACTTGCAAAAACCACATTCTTTTGCTTCACCATGTGCTTGATCTCATTATGTTAGCCGGTCTGCAGTACCCTTATTCCTGACAACAATCCGAGTACCTGAGCAGTGCAAAAGGTGCAAAGGATTCTTGATTTTCAGGTGGATCAATTAATCAATTGCTGGTCAAAAAAAGAACAAAACTTCTACTTTTTTTATGGTTCTCAACCAGCATCAAATTCGACTGTGGGATTCTCGACCAATATAGGATTTCATTTGGTGCTTATTAGCTTATCAACCAATATCAGAGTCTATTTGGTGATTGTCGACCATCTTTGTAGTTCCTTTTTTTGGGTTTTCAATCAACATATTGGAGCCTATTTAGGATCCTGGGTTAGTGAAAATTCATTGATAATGGCACCGAGTGACTAATGTCCAATATTGGAAGCCTTTTGGTGATCCTCAACCAATATCGGAGTCCGTTATAGGGTTTTCGACCGATATCATAGTATGTTCAGGATTTTCGGTTCGTGAAATTCACTAATAATGGTGCCTAACAGCTAATATCAAACATTGGAGATCATTTAGTGATCCATTTTGGCATCGAAAATCATTTAGTGATTTTTGAACAACATCAGAACACATTATACCAACAATGAAGTCCGTTTTCTTGTTTTTGATTTGTGAAAATTCATTGATAACGATCCTTAATGACTAATGTCAAACACCAGAGTCCATTTAATGATTCTTGACTAGGATATAGTTTGTTTTATGGTTCTCGACCAACATTGGAGTCCACTACAAGATTGTTAACCAACATCGGAGTTTGTTTTGTGCTTCTCAAAGAACGTCAATGCTTGTTTAGTAATTCTTGATCAAACATTGTAGTTCATTATAGGGTTCTCAACCATCATTAGAGTATGTTACATAGTTCATACATAAGATGTTTTGTGGATGATAAGCACCATTTACATACGACATCTAGTTCGATAACTCAACTTTTCAATATGTAAATCACTAGGCCACCATCCCGAAATTCAACCTTCCTCCCTAACAACATATTTGCATTTGGGAGGAGATCCAACAACTTTTGAAAATCAATTAACAAGCTACCACAACGCCTCTCCTTACAATCCATCTTTGAAGTTTTAGGGACCCAAGCTTTTTATGAAAAAAAAAAAAAAGGAAAAAATGAAACAATCTCATGTAATAACTTTTCATGCTATTTACTTTACCACTATATACTCTTTTATGATAATTTATCATTTTACAAGTTTGAATCCACAATCTCAAAGTTTAACAAAACAACAACCATCATAAAAGATTGAGAAAAATTATCATCAAACTTTATCAAATGTAATAAGATATAAAAATTTACATGAGATAATTAAATAAAATAACTTAAAAAAAATAAAAAAGCCAACTAAAGACGAGAAAATGAGTTGTTTCAGACAAAACCTAATGGTAATTTTATACATAATATAATCAAGTTTAATAAATAAATAAATAAAAAGAGAGAATGACATTGTATTTCAAAAATGACTAAAAATTTACCACGTTTGTTGTTCACTTTACTCTATTACCCTGAATATATGACACAAATAAAATCCACTATGTTATGACTAGGGGTGAATAAAAAATCCGAAAACCCAAATAACCCACCCAATCCACCCAAGGAAAACCCGACGGGTTGGGTCCACGTCAGACCCAAAAAAAAGTTGGGTTGACTCACCCAACTCGATGTCAAATTGGGTGGGTTCGGGTTGGAATTCTAGAACCCGACCAAAACCCAACCCGCCCAATGAATGTTTTTTTTTTTTTTTTTTTATATTTAAAAAAAATATAATGACTAACCTAAGCCAATTTTGTTGAGCCGACTGTCATTTCTCATTTATGCCTCCCCCCAAGCCAAAGTTTGTGCCTTACCCTTACCAAACCCGATGTCCCACCAACTTCCTCCAATCGTCCCATTCTTCGACCATCGGCCGTTACCCCTCGACGTATTCATTTTTGCCTCCCCAAGCCCGTGTTCGTCTCGTGCCTTGCCCTTGCCCAGCCCTAGCCGCCACTTGTCACTAGCCTCCCTTGATCCTCCTTTTCGTTAGGATTTAGGAACAAGATTTCAAGTTTATTTCAATTTACCTGGCTTTAGTTCTTGTTACTACACACATTGGAGTTAAAGATTATTCTTGTGAAATAGGTTTGATTATTTGTGGTTGATGTTTCTTAGTATTCATTAAAAGTATGTTTTAATTAGTTCTTATTATCTTTACATAACTTCTTTATTTGAATATTTGAGTTTGTATTTTGATTTGTGATTAAATTTTTAAGTTATGTTTTATTACTTTATTTTTATAAATTGTCGAACCCGACGAACCCGAAAAACTCGTCAAACCCACCCAAACTTTAATTGGGTGGGTCGATTTTGTATATTGAGTTAATTGAGTGGGTTGAAAAATGTCAAAAATCCACCCAACCCACCCAACGAACACCCCTAGTTATGACATTTTACTATTACGTTTAGTACATATCTTGCTATGATCTTTGTTATCATTTAATATTATTTTTTAATCCACTTTTACCCATTTATCCCTTACCTTTCCCTATGAATTTACAACTTTGTCCAACTCCTCATTACTTTGATAACGTAAAAGACGATTCTATCCCCTCCATAGTAATGTATACACAAATTGTCTTCCCGTAATATATGGAAGTCATATTTGTTTATTCTATAACCGGTTGCAACCGGCAGGTTGTTCCACTGTCAGTCAATAAAGGCATAAATGTGGAGTGGCATTCCACAAAAAGATTGTGTGGAAATATAGTTTTGGCTAATATATATATATATATATAACTGAGAAATGCCGTTCATTCAAACGAAACAACCGAATAGACGCTTCATGCAAAGGAGCACCGAAAGATAGCATAAACATAGTCACAAAACAAGAGTACGCTAGCAAAACAAAACAAGAAACAACACAGTTCTATCTATAATGCATATATAAGTCAGCTCTTTTTATTACTATATGGGGCACCCTAAAAAGGAACTTGTAATCCATTTCGTATGTTTATGTAACAATCTTTTAATTTCAATGTAACAATTTTTTTAATGATATTTGTTATTTACAGTATTAATAATTCTAAATATTACGGGTTTGTTTAGTTCTAAGAATGAATTTAATATAGCTCGCAAATTAAGCTAAATTAGTTAAATTAGTTATAGTTTAGTTTTCATTATTTCTTATTTCTACTTTCACTATTTCACTATAATTTTTAATACAAATTATCTCTACTTTCATAATCTGCAACACAAGTTAAGTTAAATTAGATTGAAATGAAATGATCAACTTAACTTAATTTGTAAGTTAGATTAAGTTAGAACATTAAATCAAACGCATGTTACACATTACGGGATTTTAAATAAAAAATTATATGTAAATTAATTAATTGTTACAAGAGATAAATAAAGTATTACAAGTGTCGAACAAATGTGACTGACAGATAAAAGAGTTTTTATATGAAGTTTTACATTCGAACTCTTATATACACGTATATATATTAAAATTTTCTGTAGTGTTATTTTTTTAATAAAATATGGTGACAAAAATTAACAAGTGCACCATGACATCTCGAGTAGATCCACACCATTATAGTACCATCTTCATTTTTCCATCCCACTTAATGTTATGAAAATAAAAAGAAAAATACAAAATAGTTTAATTACAGGGAATAAGAAAAAGCCAAGAAAAATGGACAAGGGTAAACGTCTAATAAAAGACTCTAACGGTACCCGAAAGATAGTTTCACAGCATTGAGTCGAAACGCTGTCCCTGAAATTAATTTTCAAATATACCTTGTTAAAAACCAAAGGTGGGGAAAAACTAAATGGCAAAAAGAGTATATATTATAAAAGTCAGCTAATTATAAAATCTATAATACGGGATACACGCTAAATCCCTATAGACTAAGGAAGAACATATTTCTAGTGTATGATTAATGCTAAGTGCTAACCACTACAAAATGTGATGCTATTACTAGCTAGCCAATTTCACTTAATTACATAAGAATTACTCTTCTCCAATATTTTTCTTCAAGATGGTTTCTCCTAATACTTTCATTCGCTTTAAATAACATTTTAATCTCTCTCAAAATATATTTGACACATAATTACTTTGTTCGTTCTTTTTTATTTTATTTCCTTTTGAAAGAGAATACCTTACAATACAAGTAGTAGGAACGCATGCTATTGGACTTGGAATACGAAGGAAGCATATAAACCAATATTCGTTTAAGATCTTTTTATTTAACTTATTTTTTGGTTGATCTGGCTAGGTTTTTATGGAGCGTTTTATATATATATATATAAATATTTTTGATGGAGGATTTGAACTCGGGATTGGGGAATTGAAATCTACATCTTATATATGATGGAGTTAAATATGAAGTTATATTTATGTCTATACTCTTGTAGAATTAGTTGTACTCTTTTTTTTTTTTTTTCTTTTTTATGCAAGTCATGTGCAGCTTGACAGAAAATTGATCGATTTACATGTGATGTGAATACCAATCTATTTACCATATACACATAACTTCTAAAGATCTTTCTCATATACGTTATATCTATTAACTATATTAGAAAAGAGAATGAGTAGGAAAAGAAAAAAAATTTTGCACTAACTTGCATACTTGCTTCTTTGTTTGTTTGTTTGTTTGTCTGTTTTTTTAATCTTTTGTTTGTAGGAAAAGACAAAATTTTTTCATTTTTGTATTCTTGTTTTGTTTGAAATTGATGTTTTAGTATACATAAAAGTGTGAATTTTTTGAGGAAATTTTTGCACTTCCACCACATAAAATGACCAAAAAAAAAAAAGGTGTCCTTCTAGCCTCTTTGCCACAAGTTTGCATATGAATGATGATTTCTTTTTTTTTTTTTTTATAAATACCATTATTCCTTTTAACTAGTTTCTTGCTTCTAAGTTTTAGTTAATTACTTTCTTAATTCTCAATAAAATTTTTTTAATGTTGTATCATACACCTTTACTGCATGTTTTAACTACAAAACAATAAAGCCTTATATACTCGTCACGATTTAACTTCAGCTTGCTTTACGTTGTATATTTGTTATTTCCCGTTAAAATAATCAAACACTTTTTGACTCAAAGTTTTTTTCTTTTTTTTCCAACTACTTGTGTGTACTTAATTTTACATTACTTGCTTATTTTACAAAACAAGGACAAAACTCTATTCATTTGTGATTTTATTATAAATATCTATTTTTCTTCCTATGGTATCTTTTGTTTTTCTCTCATATATTTGCGTACCCTTTTAAAATTCAAAAAAGAGACTTAACCCTTTCAAATAAATGAGATAGAGAAAACATGATAAGAGCTACATCAACATCACAAAATACAAAAATTCGTAGGTTTTCTTTACAAGATCATTTCTTATCTTTGTTGTGATAATGTTGTTTACTTTATTAAATAAAGCTTTCGTTTTATCTATTAGTTGTTTTGGTTTTGTATAGTCAACATGACAATCGTTTCTTTGTAATTCACGAAAATTGACCTGTGACTTTTTGAGTTATGGAGTTTGCTTTGTTCACATTATATCTCTCAGACTTGATTATTGCCACTGTTGAGCTTTGTAATTGCTCCCTTTCTTTCAATCCAAAATTGAAAGTTAGAATGCTGACTCCAGCTTCCGTCTAGAGATTGCTTGTCTCATATTTTCCATCGATTTTGACCGCTTCATCAGATAGTAATAGCAAAAAATAATGATAAGAAAAGCTAGACCAAAAAAGCAGCAAATTAGTGCCGCAGGGAGAATAATAAAAAGGAGAACAATCCCTTCGAGTTTTAGCACTTCAATCACAAAAAGTCAAATTTTTATTCTTCAATTTTTTAAGTACACTCGTCCAATTTTAGTTTATTCAACTTTCTATATGTAGATCTATGTCTACACTCTTCCACTTCTTTTTTAAATAAATAATCTCCACTTTTTTTTTTTTTGGCATATTGTTCTATTTTTTCTTTTGTTTTTTATATTAAAAATTTTAAATTCTCATAAATAATATTTATAGAGAAATTTAAATATTTAAAAAAAATTTTAAATGATTATTAACATATTTAGTTATATTAAAAATGAATATTACCATATTTAATTATATATTTTCATAGAAAAATGATTTTTCATAGTAAAGTATTATCATTCTATTCAATTTCAAGTTTTTTTTTTTAGTGAAAAAATATTGCTAATGGGAACGTGCCTAAGGCACGTCTCTCATACAATATATATCTATATATATAATTATACAACATAAAATAAAATAGAATAATCGAATAGCATATTACTTCTGGTCTGGTCACCCTGAGGATTTCCATAAGCTTTTCTTTTTAAGTACATTTTTTGGGTTAGCACCTAAAGGAACAACATATAATGGAGCCTTATTTTGAAATACTTAAATGAATCATAGGCACGCATATGTAATTGTGCCTTAGTAATTGCTTCTTTGTAATAATATAAATTAACGAAAGAGGATCCAAGTCGTGGATATACATTTTCCTCTTTAGGTACTTCTATATTTTTATTAATTTATTATTAAATTATAGCAGTTTGTCAAAAATCTCTTTTAGAAAAATTCGGCTGAAAATTTCAAATTCACGTAATACATGCATTACTTAACAAACTTTTACGTATTGCAATTGCGAGTCACATATATATTGGTGATATAGCTATGGTAAGAAATTAAAACACATGAAGATAAGTATAAATAATGCAAAAGTATATGTTGATTAAAATCGTTTGTTATAATAAATCTCTTTAATATTGCATATTTATAATAATTTTAAAATTTTTGTCCCCTTTTAATATCAAATAGTAAATAAATTTAGTCAAAAATGTGAAACATGAAATAAAAGTCCTTATCATAACACTACCGTTTGGATAGGAGGTTTGTTTTTTAAAAATGAAAAATTTTTAGATATGAAAAATAAAAAGTTGTTTTGAATTTTTTATAAAAGTGAAAAATTGTTTGGATAAGTGAAATTTTTTTTTGTCTAGAGAGTTTTTTTTTTTCATTTTCTAAAAATGAAAAATTTTGAATGTTCTGATACGAAAATTTAAGAAAATTGCTTTTTTTTAGAATGAAAAATTTTTCATTTTCTAATTTTAAACATGTCAAACAAACGGAGTCATGCGTACATTTGACTTACCAATCTAGCTTAATCTAGTTTGAAAGTTTAGCTAAATCCAATATTTCATTCCAGTTTATTTTAATTTGACTTATATTGAAGATTGTAAAAATAAAAATAATTTATATTAAAAGTTATATTGAAATACTGAAAATAAAGATAAAAAATAATAAAAATGAGTCTTATCAAACTATATTAAGTTAGAATTAATTTAAATAATTTAATTTAAATTATGAGTTATATCTCCAAAAAGTAAACAAACCCTAAAAGCCTAAAAACTATTTTATCAATTTTCTAAAACAAAATGTAAAATGAAAGTTGAAAAGCATACAATCGGCATAGGTTTCAATTATTATTTCTTTTTTTTCAATGGGCAACTGCACATGAGTTGACACATATTAATAATCCTGCACGTGCTCCGCAGTTCATGAATGTAAAGAATTCCTCGTGATGCAAAATGATTAACTCAAACCGTGCTTATAGAGATTATTGTGATATTAAAAAACACTCACGTTGATTTCAAACTTATCATTGCTATAAAAGTACCTCCCTGTGGCAACGATTTGAAGCAGAGTATTACCATGGTCCTGGACGTTATTTTCGGCTTGCATTATGATTACGCCCAAACTGCAACAAATCAAAACATTCGATTGTAATATAATTAGGACGATCGATTTCACAAGTAGATGATAATAAATAAATAAAAGATATTAGTGAAATAAAAATATTAAAGAAATATGTAATCAAACAAAAAAAAAAAAGAAGTGTTTTTGTGATTTTACAATAATTTAATAAAAAATATAATTTAAAAAAGAGAAAATTTATTAATTAAAAGTGATAATACATCAAGAATTCTTTATATGTTTCATTCATCAATTTAGATTTTAATTCATAAATTGACTCAATTGAAAGTTTTACATCCCAAACAATCAATCAAACGATAGGATTTGAAAAGCTTGTGAATTAAAAAGTATTTAAGTAAACATAATTCTCATATTAAGAATTAGTAAAAATTATCTTATAAGAAATATAAAAACGACAATAGGCCTCCGAAGATATTATAAAAAAAGGCTATTTATAAAACAATATCTATCAATATATTGTATCATATAACAATTACATAAAAAAGCTTTGACTAAATTGATTAAATTGACTGTACGCTTCATTCACTTATTTAGATTTTGATTCATAAATATTGATTCAATTAAAAGTTTCACATTCCAAACAATCAATCAGACGATAGAATTTGAAAAACTTGTAAATTAAAAAGTATTCGAGTAAATATAATTCTTACGTTAAGAATTAGGAAAATTTATTTTATAAAAAATATAAAAACAACAATATACCTCCGGAAATATTGCAATAAAAGACTATTCATAAAACAATATCTATCAATATATTATACTATACAACAATCACATAAAAAAGTTTAATTAAATTTATATAAAAATTGACAACAAAATATTTTGACATGAGAAATAAATAAGATGAAAAAAAATTATTTAGTTAAATGTATAAAACTTACAAACCATTATAAAATCAAAACTCAAATAAACTCACAACACATATGAGATTATCTCTAGTCTCATTGAAGAACTCTAACCTAACTTGCAACGCATTATTACAAATTCAATATAAAAGTGTTGAATTTGAATTTTTGTCCCCCAAATTCAAATATATATGTGTATATAAATATATATATCTCAATTCAACTTATATTTTCCATTGTTGTTTCAAAATGATTTTTAAAAAATTTCAATTCAACTTAATATTTTTTTCACTGTTTCAAAATTCGTATTGCACTCAGTTCTTTTCTATTTTAAACATTAAATCCAAAAAAAAATTCTCAATTTGAAAAATAATCTTTTTTAAAATATTTTTTTAACTTATATTCAGACCGCAAGTTAAAACTTATTTGAGGCTGTCGTTTTAAGGTTACTATGGTCTTTCAGGTTTGTTTATTCACTTTTTTTTTTTTTTTTTAAATGGCAGGTTTGCTTATTCTGCCATTAACCCCTTTATTCTTTTTAAATATAAACAATCTTTATTTTTTTTTACTTATAAGAATGCCGAATTTGAACTTTGAATTTTAGATAAAATCAAATGTAATATTATCACTAAGCTATGTCTATAATCACACAAAAAAAAAAAAAAAAACTAAGAAAAGAAAAATCTCTTTAAAATAAAGATTGTAGTCTCAATGAATCAAAATAAATAATTTTACGATTTCACATATCAAAAAATAGTCAAATTGATTTAACAATCTAACTTTTTAATAAATAAAATAGTTAAATCATTATTTCTATATCAAATATAGATTTTTTTTATAATATTTTCATTGATGCATGTACATATATATATATTTATATATGCATGTATGTGCATATATATATTTACATATTTATATATATATATGTATATATGTACATGTATAACTCTAGAAGAGTTGGTTCAATATAGAAAGAGATAAAATTGAGTTTTACATAGAATAAATATTTCGTTCTTTCTTAACTCCTTTGACTTTAATTTAGGAATAGTTTGATTCATTGATTGAGATTCTTAAATTGAATAAAACTTTTAGATTTAAATTAATTGATTTAATTATAATTTTTATTAACATTTTAAAAGAAGACAAAACTAAAAAACAAAAAAAATTTATGTTCATGAATAAAATGAAAGCCTTAGGCAAGTCTAGGTGACATGATAATGAACTCATCGGCAATTTCAATCTTTATGTGTCTAAAATCTTTCACTTTGGTTTCAAAATATTTTGTAATTTATCTGAAATTAAACAGATATTAATTATTATCGTTCCAAAGAAACAAAAATCTTAGATAGTTGTTTCCTAGATTCAAAAGAGAGTACTATATGTCTACGGGTCTATTTACGATAACTTATAAAAAATAGTTAATTTAAATTAGATCTAAAATGTTGAGAATCCTAAAAATTAAAGTTTTATGCTAGTATGTTTGACACAAAGGTTTAAAAAGTTGCTTTAAAAAGATTCTAATTAATTAAAATAATTCATGATTTCATAATCTGCACTACATTTAGTTCTCTCTCTTTCAAACACTAATCCCCCCCCAAAAAAAAAATTCCCAGTTTGAATCCAAATTCTTTTGAATTTTCTTTTCAAGCGTCTATGTGTATCAATTCCTAGATCAATAGTAGAAAAGGGGTAGGGTAATATTGAACTTAGATTTTAAGTTTCATTTTTTCCCCATGAGAATTATTTTCTTTTCTTTTCTTGTCTTTTCTTTTCCTGAGAAAGAAGTAAATAATAATATTCAAAAAATATTTGAAATAAATAGTAGATTTTTAAAATATTCATAATAAATAACAAATTTACTAAATCAATAATAAATTTACAAGTACATGACATATTTATAAAATATAAATCATTCATTTACTTGGTAAATGTATGTACAAAATGTAACTCAACTATTTACCTGATAAATTTAAAGTAAATAAAACATTTATCTCAAAAATCTATTATTTATTCTTTAAAAAATATATATTATCTATTATAAATATTTTAAAAATCTGTTATTTACGTTAATTATTTTTTTTAAACTACTATTTACGATAATTTTAAGATGTCTCACGAGAATTCTTCATTAGCTTGTATGATTATGGTAGTCTTATTTTATGCCCTCCAAAAAATCCCTCCAATATTTTCTTTCCTTCGGCTTTTAATTCAAATCAAACACATTGTATATCTCGTGAAAATAAAATGACTGCATATTATTAGTTGTATCTTTTGATATGGTAAATATTGAGACTTTGTTATGTGGTCAACCATCTCTGTATGCTAGAAATTTGTTTCATATACTCTTCATAGATGGTGGAATCCATAACTTTTTCAAATGAAGAACTTGGATGAACATTATGAAATAACGGGAAACCTTGTAAAAATAATAACCAGGAGGGTAAAATTAAACTTAGCCTTAAGTTAAGTATGAATAACCACAGGAGCATGATGAGTCTTTCGTTGGTTAGCATATAATTTAAGAGGCCAGCTTCAAACTTTTAATGGAATTGCAATGAAATTTAATAAATAAAATAATTAATTAATTAGGGTTAATTAGTTTATTTGTTAGTATGTTAGATTGATATACATCCACAACATTTCTTGCTAGCTCACAAATTCGAATAAAGTGTTTTTGAATAATTTTCGAGTATATCAGTACAGCAGGATCATGCGCGGTCCTTGAGACTGCACATCTGCGCCAACCACCTCCTGGATGAGTGACAAAATCCCATGATCCGGAATGGTTCTCCAAAAAAATTTTCTGACTTCGCCATGTTCACAAGGGATATTTCATAGAATGGGATTGAAAAGATGCAGCAATGGCAGTTAAATATATCTTTTAATTTCATATCCATGATTAAATAAATATCGTTTTTATCATGCCAAAGTTTTAAGACACTTCACCTCCAGATTGATTGTTCATGAAAAACTAATGAAAGAGGAAGATTGAGTTTTCAATGCAAAAATAGGAGTTTTGGAAAGAACTGATACCAAAAATTAAACTTGGATTGCACGTTTCAAACATGAATTTTCGCACATTACCCGACGTTCAAAGATTAGATTTCGGATTTGGTCCCTTGCAGTTGCCTCCTAACTAGTGCAGTGTAGACACCATTTTTGGAGAGGAGGTCTTCATGAGTGCCGCTCTCAACTATCTGTCCATTAGAAACAACTGCGACTGTGTCTGCAGTTTTTACCGTCGACAGCCTATGAGCTATGACTAGAACAGTTCTACCTTTCATCAGAGAATCCATGGCATCCTATAACAATAATAATTTGTTGAAATCAGTCTTTACTCCTAAATGTGTATTAAAATTAGGGTATCTGACTCATCTGTCACTTGACATTTTATATTGGCAAGTTGATACGTTCCTGGACATAAAAAGGTGTTGCAGAGTACCCTCAAATCAATGACGGCCATTAAAATTTGATAGGAAACGCCTTCATACACATTACATTAGTTCGTCTGAAGGAAGAGATTATAAGTTTGGACTGCAATCGGAGGATGTCATGTCATGTGCATGAGGGTGTTTCCTCCCAAACTTTAACACCATTTGTCGGTTTGGGGAGACTCTAGTATAGTTTATTAAACATGGGAAATAATCTGTCACAATTTAAAGTTTAGGTGGAACTTGCCAATTCACTCAAGGTTCCTTCGGACAAATGTAAGCATGAAAAAGAACGGTTAGTATATGACACGTGAAGACTGACCTGTACTAGATATTCACTTTCAGCATCAAGAGCACTTGTGGCTTCATCCAAAAGAAGGATTCTTGGGTTCATCAGAAGGGCTCTTGCAATTGCCACTCTCTGTTTTTGACCCCCTGAAAGTCTTACCCCTCTTTCTCCCACAAAAGTTTGATACTTGTCAGGGAATTTCGAAATGAATTCATGAGCATTGGCCATTTTCTGCATTCGCCAATCGTCATTTAAAGTGATCAGAACAGAAAGGGATAAGGCTAAAGAAACTATGGGAAAGAAAATGCAAATCTTACCGCAACATTTTCTACATCATCACTGCTGACTTTTCCATCAAAACCATAGGCTATGTTTTCCTCTATGGAACAGTTGAAAAGTATAGGCTCCTGGCTCACTATACTGATCTGTACATTAAAAAAGATTCAAGTCTATGAACCTCCTGAAAATTATTTGAGGTTAAACAAATAGTAGCACAGTTTAAAGCCCAAAAATCAGTGTGGCATGCATGGTACATGACAGGATTTTCTCAAAGAGAGAACATGGAAGATCGAGGTCACCTTTCTGTGTAAATGTTCATGTGATATCTCAACCAGAGGGACACCATTAAGTAGAATCTTTCCCTTAATCGGGTCATAAAATCTCTCAATCAAGTTTGCAATAGTGGTCTGCAGAAACAACAAAACAATAAGAACACTCCACAGCAAGTACTCAGGTCTGTGCTATTCATAAACCAAAGAATTGCATTCCGAAAATGAAGAATAGGAAAAAAAAAAAAAAAAAAGGAAAATAGAATTACTTTTCCACCGCCACTAGGACCAACAAGAGCCACCTTTGAGCAGGGCTTCAGCTTTAATGTTATTCCCTGAAATCCAGACAAGTATACAATTCATTGTTACAGCATAATGTCAAAAGTTATCCAAGCTCATGGTTGATCAAATCCACAGCCTAGATGTTATCTAAGCAAAAGAGTTACCTTGAGAATCATATGGTTAGGGCGAGAAGGATAAGCAAACCAGACATCATCTAGCTCCACTTCACCATCTTCATCACTTCAATCAAAGACACAATGTTGATGCTTAAGAAAGGACTTTGCTAATTTTTCTTAGAACTGAGAACAAATAATAAAGAGTGGACAATTATTGTTATATTGGATTGTGGAGCAAGGTGTATTTATGTACAAAAAGTGATACTTTCCATTTTTCCTTCACAGTTTAGTTCCTGAATTGGGCATTTATTAAGCTTACCCCAGAGGACACTTATCTCCTGATTTAGGCATTGATGAGACGCGATCCAAAAGCTGAAATACACGCCTACTGGCTCCTGCAGCTTTCATTGCTACAGTATATAACCCTGATAATCCAGATACAGCAGATCCAACTGCAGGTTGAAACATTCCAAGGGGGAGTTATAATGACTTACAACATCAACTTTGGACACCAAGAGAAAGAATGCAAAAAAACTGTTATCATCATGTTTAATGGTGTAAAAGTGGAAGACAAGGAGGAACCTTTTACCAGTGAGACTATAAAGAATGAAGGATGTAAGAGCACCAGGGCTCATAGAACCTTTTATGGTCAAAGTAGCTCCGTATATCACCACTATGATAACTGATAGTGTTGATGCTGCATTTAGACCTCCGGCAAAGAGTCCAACCACTTTCTACAGTAGAATAAAGTGGAAATTAAAATATAGACAGAGGGACAAGGGAGAATAGAAAGTCTAGGGAACTCACAGCTTGTTTAAGACCAAGCTTCAGTGTGTCATCTACTTTCTCAGAGTAACGCGATATCTCATAGCCTTCTTGTGCAAAAGATCTTACTGTTCGGATTGCACCGAAAGATTCCTACACAACAATGGAACTCTTGGCTTAGTTTTATATCGTCTTTGCATAACAAACTGGAACATAATGAGGTTACTATAATTGAACAACATAAATTTTTTAATATTAAAATATAATATTTTCAAAGAAAAGATATACCTCAGCAATAGAGGCCGCTGCAGCAGCTGCAGCTTGAGTCTTGTAAGAGAGTTCACGTAGGAAGCGGCCAAATTGACGTACACCAATAGAAATAGCCGGCACAACAGCCAAAGCCAACACTAAGAATAAATTGTGAAATAAGGGATTGGCGGTAGTTTTAATTGTTGACTAAATAGATTAAACTTGAGGCAACAGTACTACTGCTTCAACAATTAAATGCTCACGTGTTAATTTCCATGATGTAGCAAACATGAAACCAAGACCAATGAAAGCAGTGGACAGATTTCTGAGAGCCTCGGAAAGATTGGTAGTTGCAGCATTTTTTATAATCTGGGTATCTTCAGATAGTCTACTTAGGAGCTCCCCCGTTCGGGTGATGTCAAAGAAAGCTATTTCCTGCAGAAACACTTCAGCCATTGTAAACCAAACTTTGTTTGATGACAACAAAGAAAAAAAGAATGAGAAGTGTTTTCTTAACTCCAAACAAAGCCCTAGTGTTGGGATAAATCACCATCAATTTTAACAGAGATAGTAGTGGTTACCTGGTTAATCAGGTGACTAAACAAGTTCTTTCGCAATCTAGCAACAACTCTCTCACTAGCAGAAGAAAACAACCACGCCCGCAATGCAGTGCTAATTGAACTGAAAAGAAGCCAAGTGATCCTCTATATGAGACTCTATAAGTCCAACAATACACATAGAGAAAAAAAATGCCAATTACGTTTGAATAACAGATAGATGAAATAGAAGAATAGAAACTACAAAAGCAATTTTCACACCCGGTTACAACAATCACGAATATATGTAGTATAGTATCGTTGACTTCACTTAAAGCTTCCTCTTTCTGTTGCTGGGTGTCTATATCCACCGACACGATATCTATAATCTTTCCACCAAATTTAGGCTGCAATGAAGGGAAATGGAAAAGTTTGTAAAAAGACCGTATTGAACTCTGGACCCGTATTTAAAACATTCCACATGCACGCAAGAAAAAACTAAAGAATAGGAACCTGACTTGGGAAAAATGGCTCACAAACCAAGTTCCAACCTGACCCTGTTCTCATCAACCCATGCCTTAGATTCGGATTTTCCAAACATAGTATGGGCTTGAACTGAAAACTTCAGTCATTTTCTGTGCAGGATGACTCAGGTTAAGGTTCCATCAGCCCAATCTTAGCTGTGGCTCAACCAAGAAAACTTGCAGCAGTGTCTGTGTTTCATTTTATCT
The DNA here is from genome assembly GCA_035233585.1 of Antiaris toxicaria. NCBI lineage: Eukaryota > Viridiplantae > Streptophyta > Magnoliopsida > Rosales > Moraceae > Antiaris > Antiaris toxicaria. Next base: position 11,668,059 of record CP141155.1, read on the forward strand.
TCCTATGGAAGTTTTTATGTACAGTGGAAATTTCTAACTGGACTTTGCTTTCATTTTTGTTATTATTAATCGAAGCATTCAAAAGGGTTTGAGTCAATTTTACTAAGACATCAGGCCAACCTAAGATTAGCACCACCAAAAATTTTGAGACTAGTCAATAAGTTGAGCTAGAAAACAAAAGGACGTAAAGTTTGGCTTGGCAGTTCCTGCAGTTAGTTTGGGATGTGCTTATAGCCTCATACTAGACCTTTTACGGTTCTGTTTGGTATGAGGGAAAGAACATAGGAAGTAAAGAAAGGAATATAACCTACATGAGGAAAATAAAGATAAGGCAAGCACCGTTCTCTTATTGTATTAGGAACGAATTTCCTCCTTCAATCCCTCCTTATTGGAATAATTAGGATTGGGGTTCCAAATCCGTTCCCTCCTCATTTCCCTCTTACAAAACCACCATATTTCCCAAAATCCTTTCACTAATCCTCTTACCCCATTACACCCTTCCCCTTTTGCCTCAACTAAACAAGCTCTAAACCTAATCATTTTGCTTCATTTGTATCGCTAGGGAAGAAACACACAAAGACAGAGGAAGAGATATGGAACCAACAGAGAATACGTACAATCAATATACTAGATGTAGATGCAACCAAAAGAGCAATTGTAGCCAACATCAGCTTCCCTGCATCAGGCTTTGCCTGCAATAAAAAGGGAGTTTCACAACTTTAACATTTCCCGTGATAAGCTTTTACACTTTAGTACAGCAATATTCAACTAGATAGGTGCACTTACAAGAGAAAGTACTCTACAAAATCCAACGTTTGCAGCCTTAGAAAAAAAAAATCAACAACAAGAATCAGCAGCAACTCAACAAGGAGGAATTGCTCAAAATTTTTATGCATTTTAATGATAGTTTGGAAACAGATATTACGGGTATATTAAAATAGTTTGGAAACAGACATTACCGGTATAGCATCGCCATGCTCAAGGTCTGTCAACTCACGATCCCCTGAAGCATCGTTCCTCCTCCTGCCACCCTATACGGAAACAAAAGAATAGAACTTAAAAACCCCGGAAAAATATTAATGTATTTGCATAGATTTAAAAAAAAAAAAAAAAAAAGGACTATAAAAATTTCAAAACATATAGTGAGAACAAGTTGTGTCTGTCACCCATTTCGTGGTGTTTCAGAATCTTTCAAACAAACACTTCATAGGTATCAAAAAAGACAATTAAAAGACCCTCTATCTAAAAAATGTAAATGTAAAAAAGCAACCTAAGAATGGCAATATATATACATAAAAATGATGAGCATTTATATATGCATTTTCATATATTTATATTTGCTGAGCAAATTCTAAACAGTGAAAGGGAAATTAAATTAAATCCTGGAAAAAAAAAAACACGGATACAATGTAAACAAGACAACCCCATAAATGTACGTTTGTCTGAAGAATCAAACAGCCTGTAAACCTGAAAAACTCAACTAACGAATATTTTCTTTTATTCTCGGACCAATATTAAAACAAATAAATCAGAATAAAACTACCTTCACTGCTCAACCCACCAATTAAAAAGCAAAATTTTTAAAAAAGAACTACTTATGAGCTCTGTGTGAGAAGATTTCACGAAGCCAAAAGAAGACCCAACTTGTGAAAAAACAAAAATGGAAACAGAAAAACAAGTGACTTACTCCTCTGTCCAGAAGAGGAACTCTCTCACTTCCAGAGCCACGCATAATGGGGAAAACAACAACTTTATTTGCCTATCAAAGAAAAGAACACAAAAAAATACAAAGGAAACAAAGAATGAGCTATTCTTTTTTATTTTCAGTTAGTCGTATATAGGTTTTGCGGAGAGTTTGTTGTGGTTCCTCGCACCACATGTGATATCTAGTCACAAATAAAAACATTGCTCATGAAACATGATGAAGTTGTTTTAAGTAGTTGGGCACACCATTTTTCTTTTCTTTTCTTTTCTTTTTTTTTTTTTTTCAATTTCCAATTTATTACGATCTTTTTTTTTTAAATTTTGTGAATGAAATAAATATATATATATATTTAGTAAGCAGCTTTGAAGCGAGAAAATGATTTCAATAGGTTATTATGAAAATTATTAGAGATAATTTTTTAATGATAATATATTTTAAATGCATTTTAATTATATCACATTTTAGACTCTACTCAGGCCACGTTTTAGTCATATCAGAATAACAAAAATATAGTATTGAGAATGATACATATAAGGATGATAGAATTTATTTTAATTCCCTTTCTTAACATCTCTCTCTCTCTCTCTCTCTCTTCTTTTGAAAGGAGGAACAACCCTGTCTTGAGTTCCCCCCATATTGTTATCTACCATGAAATTTCCTTCTCTTTCATTTTCAATGTTGGATAATTGAGACGCACTTTCAGCAGGAAGATTTATCTGTTTTTGCTTCTTTCTTATCTAATCTAAAGTAGATAATATTGTATAGACATTTTTTGCTACAATTTTGTTTTTGTTTGCCATCTTTTTCTCCGCGCAAAATATGCCTTTCACACCTTATGTTCAGATAACTTTTATTATTTTTGACCTATATAACGACATTTGAGCTATTGCAATTGGCTAACAATCCAATCCAATTGCGTTCCCTAAAATAACAAATTAAAATAAAACTTAACCAAGTGATACAACGTCCGTTCACTAAGGTTTAATGGCCACCTTTTTATTTATTTATTGTTATGTTGAACTGCGAGTACAGTCACCTTGGTCCAGCAAGTCATTGTTAGTGCATCTTCACAATCAACGTAGAAAAGCAATTCTTCTACCCTTTTCATGAAATCTAACAGTTTTTTTTTTTTATATTGTTTAAAGATTCAAGTCTGACGATATGAAATATATATATATATAAATGTATAGAATGGATAAGAAGTATATATATGAGGCTGGCAGAGGCTCATATTTGTCATCTCTGACATTTACCGCAGGAAATAGACTTGTACACGTTGGTGCAGAGAACTATTACAAAGTGACAAATATGTTGAAAAAAACCATAGTATAATTTTCTCTATGGTGTAACGAATGAAAATATATATATATATATTCTACCGATAAAGCTCTTTTTTATTTTTTTGGTTAATGTTGAAGACTTTATCGATTTTATGCGTTTGTTCTTTTTATATTATTTTGACTAGATTAAAGTTCACACAATAAAGTAAAAAACTTTATGGTCTGAAACCATTTAAAATGACTTCGAATATTTTGGAAATACTAATATTGCTTTCAGAGCAACTGTTTCTAGTCAAAATTAAAAAGAAATTAAAAATGAAGAAAGAAGAAAGAAGTAGCGACTTAGGGGGTGCTTGGTAAATCCATTACATTTTGATTATATTTGAATGAAATTTGTTTTTTAAATGTTGTATTTGGTTGAAAAGTATTTGTTTTATATTTGAATGAAATGTGTGTTTGGATGAAAAGTATTTTAGAGTTGAAAAGTTGATGTGTTTGATAAAAGTAGAGATAAATAGTAAAGTTGAAAAGTTGATGTGATTGTTTTAAAAATGTTTTGAATAGTAATTGTTTTCGTAGCACTGTTGTAAAATTTGTGTTTGGTGTAAAATTGTATTGTATTTGAGTAAAGTTAAAATGAAATATTTTGTCAAATGTGCCCTTACTAGTCTTTGATGAAGGTGGCCTATTTATTCATGTGCTTTTGTCAAACTTAAATGACACATCAAACAAGCTATCAAGTTTTTCCACAAAAGCATAAATTGCCAAAAAAAAAAAAAAAAAAGCCTGTATCGTAACCCGTACTCCAAATGCAACAAAAAAAAGGAAAGAAAATTCTCATCGCAACTTGTCCTAACTTGGAACAGAATTTGGCTCTTAGCAAACAGCAAATACGTAGAGCCGTATCTCTATTCAATCTTTTTCATGGCTTTGACTAAAAAACCAAGAAAGAATAAACTATTATTCTCTCTTGGAATCTCATACATTATGGCTATAATATGAGTTAATACAAAGCTAATGACGTTAAGTGCAAACTCATATCGTGCATGGCATTGGCCATAAACTCATTAACTTATAAGCAGATATATATATATATGTTTCCTGTGGCAGGATTTGCAGGCGTGATGGCTGTTTTATTTCTTTTGTCATGTATTTATTTAAAATTAATGGAGGCGCTAAGCTATAAATTAAGCCCCTTGGATTCGGAAGAAAAATGGAGATTTGTGGTTTTGAGATACTGGGGAAAAAAAAAAACTCGTGAAACTGATCAATTATATTTGACAAGATGTGATTGTTGATTCTAAAAACAAAAATACATAAAAACTTTGTATTTGAAAGGAAAAGGATTTAAAATAGATAAATAAATCCAGTTTTTGACTGGATTCGGATGCCTCTTCTAAAAGGTTGCTTCTTATTATTTTTATTTTTTGTTTAGGTTTTTTTTGCGACTATATTACTTAGATTTCTATGTTTTTGCTTTTCTTTTTTTTTCTTTTTTTTTTAAATAAATTTGAGTGGAGAATTTTTTTTCCTCTCCTTTTATATATATAAAAAAAAACATAAATCATCCACTAATTTGAAAGCTATCTTGCAGACAACAAAACTTATTGAAATTTATAATGTTTTATGGCCGGTATTAGGTGGGTGGACGTATCGTAAACCGACCATTTTGTATGTAAATATATGAGGTTGATGGTTATTATGTGAAAAATTTGACAGTCTCATTTATATGCAAGTTCACCCACATTTAAAAAAAAAAAAGTTAACAAAATAAATTATTTTTTTCTTAAGAAAGCTCATCCACACTTATTGCAATTTAGTAATGTTCGATTGACTAACAAAGTGAAGGAAAAATATATACATGCTCAATTAGTAACTGCTGTTGGAGCCTCTGAAGGAAAGTGAGACGTGGTTGATATGACAATTTATGGACCATTACAACGGGATGCCAATGTGGGCCGTAGATGGGCAATTTGACGAGGATCGGGAGAGAGAGAGAGAAGGGACGAGATTTATTAAGGGGAAATTAGAGTAAACATTTAAGAAAATAATTAAGATAAATAACATATTTTAAAAATATTTATAATAAATAATATATTTATTAGATAAATAAAAAATTTTATTAGATAAACGATATATTTGCGTGAATTAAATAAATCTTATTTGATATGTAAATTCACTATTTACCTAAAAATTTAATTAAATAAATTATTTACATAATAAATCGGTTTTTTATTATAATATTTTATTATTTTATTATTTTCTTTAATTATTCTTTGAAAGCTATTATTTACTTCATTCTCCAATTCATTATTAACAATAATGTACAGGGCTTTTTACAGGACTGTCATATCTTCAAGTCTTGAATCGAATCATTCCAAAAAAAAAACCTGTTGTAGAAATTGTCATGACACACTATATCGTTATCTTTAGGGGACGTTTGGTAAACGTATTGCGTTTTGATTGTATTTGAATGAAATTTGTTTTTTGAATGTTGTATTTGGTTGAAAAGTATTTGTTTTGTATTTGAATGAAATGTGTGTTTGGATAAAAAGTATTTTAGAGTTAAAAAGTTGATGTGATTGGTAAAAATAGAGATAAATAGTAGAGTTGAAAAGTTGATGTGATTGTTTTAAAAATATTTTGAATAGTAATTATTTTCGTAGCACTGTTGTAAAATTTGTGTTTGGTGTAAAATTTTATTGTATTTGAGTAAAATTAAAATTGAATTTGTTCTCCAAATGCCCCCTATGATACCAGCTGGTAACAACTATAAGGGGGCATTTGGAAAAGAATTGCATTTTAACTTCATTCAAATACAATACAATTTTACACCAAACACAAATTTTGTAACAGTGCTACGAAAACAATTACTATTTAAAATATTTTTAAAACAATCACATCAACTTTTTAATTCCACTATTTATCTCTACTTTTACCAATCACATCAACTTTTCAACTCTAAAATACTTTTCATCCAAACACACATTTCATTCAAATACAAAACAAATACTTTTCAACCAAATACAACATTCAAAAAACAAATTTCATTCAAATACAATCAAAATGCAATGCGTTTACCAAACGCCCCCTAAGTATAATCCACTGTGTGACCGGCTGATAACCGTCACCATCAAGGTTACTGATTAGTAACATCTGTGATACCGACTAGTACCTTGGTAACCGCAAGTTTGCACCATGATACCGGCCAATAACCGTCGGAAACCACCCAAACGGCGGTCAACATGCTATTACCAGTTTTATCACTGGAATAATTGTAAAAAAATACAAAAAATAAAGTCCATCAAACTCTCCCAAAAATTTATAAAAAAAAAAAAAATTTGAAAATGGCCACGAAAAGTCACAACAATATCTGTATAAATCCCAAAACTACACAAAAATATACGAAAATTCAAATTAATAAAAAACTTCCTCAGTTTAGTCAATGCATGGAGATCTCAGGTCCGCTCATCTAAGTTCCATCCTGGCGCCACATCTTCTGTTATCCCTCGAAAAGAAGTATGGATGGCATTGTCTGATTTTTGGGAGGATATTGTTGAATTTTGAAGATTATGAACTATAATTTAGTCGGAAAATAGCTAAAAATGCTACTAAACCGGATGCTCAACAAGTAAGGCTTTTAACATCTAGTACAAATATCACTTTTAACGTTCGTCAAAACCGACTTCTAGGCTAACGACATTAAAACTCCAACCTTCAATGTCACTTTTTAAGCAACGATAAATGCATTACTTGAGATATTGGTATTTGTCTAACCAACGTCTAAAGGCATAAAAATAAATACAAAATAAAAACCAAAATATATAATTTCAAAGTTAAAAAGAAAAAAAAAATTTCTCCTATATAATTTCACTATCGTTTAGAACTGGGGTTTGCTGGATTTTGATTTGGACTGGGGATTGATATGAAAGAACTTATGGTTTCGAAACAAATTTAATGTTAATGAATTTGGATTCACAGGCGAAGGCTCTCTCTTTCTCTTTGTCAATCTGTTCATTACTGAACGATAGTGGGTTTAGCTAGGGGCGAAAAAGACCTAGGCTGTGGTTTTGGGAGATCCGGATTGGATCCGGAGGGGACAGCATGCTTTTAGGTTCGTAACGGTGGGTGGTGGTGCACCGACCTCATGACAGCGGTGGTGGGCTGTGGGCCGTCAAAGTACCTGCTGGATTTGGTCCGGTGGAGCCTGATCTCGACAAGCAGTTGGAGCCGAAGCGGCGGTGAAGCACTCCGACGTACATAATCCACGGCGTCTCAAAAGCTCCGCCACGCTGGCATCGTCCTCTGGCTGAGCAATGGTGAGGGCTCCCTAGGCATCCGGTACCTAAAAAGAGAATCGGGTGTGGTGGTTTTTTTTTTTTTTTTAATTTTCTTCAAGGTTATTTAGGAAATTCAGTAAAAACTGACATTATACATGCCTGTTTCGCAGAGCTTCCTAGAATCGGGTGTGGTGTTTTTTTTTTTTTTTTTAATTTTCTTCAAGGTTATTTAGGAAATTCAGTAAAAACTGACATTATACATGTCTGTTTCGCAGAGCTTTCTAGAAGTTACTTTTAGCTTCTGAATCCAAAAGTAATTTTTGGAAGTATTTGAATAATTTATCAAAAAAATTTCAAATTTCTAAAAGAGCTTGTTAGCAAAGCAAAAAAATATAGCTTTTGAAAAAAAACTATTTTAAGTAGATTTTAAAACTTATATCAACATTTAAGTGAGGCATTATAAATTTTATTTTAATATTTTTAATATTTATTAAAAAACTTTAAAATCATTTTGACTTCAAAAGCACTTATAAAAATATAGCTCGCAAATACCTATTAAAAAGTTATAGTTTTTACTTTTCTTCTATTGACTAAAAGCTAAAGCTAAACGAGCTCATACACTTTTCATCCAAATTTTAACAGTATGATTTGACCCTGTTTTGCACCATTTTAGGAGTCTGGAGATTTATTTATCAAAAAAAAAAAAAGTTTAGGGACTAAACAATTACGTATTTAAAAGTTTAGGAACCGCATGAATTATTTACCTAATTTACTAATAAATTTAAAAGTGTTTATTTTTAAAAAGGTGTCAAAATTTGTTATTTTTGTTTTTGTTTTTGGTTTAAATTTGTTAATTATGTATATTTCATATGTTAGCTCCTATATAAAAGGGGTTATTCTGGGTGCTATATATAGGAATATATACTTTTGGTTTTTCTGGGTGCTATTTCTTTTATTTGGCTTTTTTTTTTCTGCGGGATCAATTGCAACATTTTACCAGTTTAATTATCGTTCAATTATTTTTTTGCCCTCTCAAATTTGGCATTTAATCTTGTGTGAGTATTACATATTGGCGAGATTTCTATTAAAAATTCAGATATTTAGTGCGTGTTTGGTTTTGTTTCCAAAACAGATTTCACAATTCCCTAAGAAATCGATTTCAAAATTGGTGTGAAATTGTGTTTGGTTTGTATTGTTTTTGAAAACAGATTTCAAAACGAATCCAAAATCTCCTTTGCTCCCAACGTAAAATTGAAAACGACTAAAAGTCATTTTCTCTGGTTTCATTTTTCCCATTTCTCCTATTTCTCTAATTTAATTATTATGGTTAATTAAGATTTAATTGATATAGTAATTACTTAAATATTATGGTTATTAATTTTTAATGCATTTTTCAATTAAAAAATTTTATTAATTTTTAATTTTTGGTATTCATAATAAATTTTTTTTAAATCAAACATAAATATGTTTTTATAGTATACTTATAAAATGACTGGTTTTCAAAAATATAACCAAACACAGTTTCACTTTTTTGTTTCTCAAAACATACACTCAGAAAATAAAACCAAATACAATTTCAGAAATATTCTCAGAATTGCTCTCAAAACGATCTCAAATTCAGAGAATTTGAAAACATAACAGATTTCAAAAACAATACCAAACACTACCTTATTGTTTCGGTTCTAATTATGTATGTCATCTTAGTCAAAGTCATTCTTATGTCGATAGGAAAACAAGAAGAGAAAAAGAAAGAAAATTAAAATGATCTTCGATGGGGAAAAAAGGTAATATTAGAAAAATAATTAAAAATATTTTGCGTCTATACCCTTTTTTGAGGGAATATTACAAAGATGATATGTTACATTTGAGCATGGATCAAACCAAGCATGGAAAAAAATTGGTATAATTACGTCTTCAGTTTTGATTAATAAGTAAGAACTGACTATAAATATGCCTTGTAGGCATTAATTGATAATATATATATATATATAACTGTGTAAATTAATGATATAATTTAATCTTAGAGCCCATTTGAAACACTGTTAGAGTTTTGGAAATTTTTTCATTAGTTAAGTTTAGAAAATATGAGTTTAGCTATTTGAAATTAAAACTTGTAAAAACGTGAAATATATTTGAAAAAATATCAAATAATATGAATTTTGTTTTATTATTCTTGTTACTCTATGCATTTTTTTTAAATTATATCATTTTAATCTTAAAAAAAAAATTATGAACTTTTAAATTTAAGTTTTGTAAGAAGGCAAAAAGAAATTTTGATATATGAATAGTAAAATTAGGTGGCGTTTGGTATTGGTTTTGAAATGTTTTCTGTTTTCAAAAAAATTGAAAATGAGAATGTTTTGAAAACTGTGTTGAGATCATTTCTGAAATTATATTTGGATATGTTTTCTGAGTTTATATTCTGAAAAACATAAAAATGAAATTTTGTTTGGTTATATATTTTGAAAACTCATTTTATAAGTAAATATCTTATAAAAACATATTTATTTTTAATTTTAAAAAAATAATAGAAAATAAATTATTAGTCATAATTAAAAAAAAAACCTTTAGTGGTAGGTTTTGCAATGAGTTATAGGGTGGAAGAGATTGGTGGTCTGAGCTCTAGGTGCGATGATGGTTAGATTTAGATCATAAATCGATAGTCATCGTCGCGAGGGGGCCGTCCTCATCATCACTAGCCCATGGTCATCAACCTTCGTCAGAGATGGATTCCATCGTTGGACATGATCATCACTGACACTGTACAGACAGAAAGACAAAGAGAGAGAGAGGAGATGGAGGGAGAAAACAAAAACAAAAAGTGAAAACAACTTTTTTTCATTTTCAAAAAACCCAAAAAAACATAATTGAAAACGATGTTTTCGAAATGGTTTTGAAAACGTTGAATAAACAAACGCTATTTTAGAACCGTTTTCATTTTTTGTGTTTTTGAAAATGGAAAATCATTCTCGAGAACAAAAACAAACGCCACCAACATAGTTGAAAACGATATTTTCGAAATAGTTTTGAAAACGTTGAATAAACAAACATTATTTTGGCACCGTTTTCATTTTCTATGTTTTTAAAAATGGAAAATCATTCTTGAGAACAAAAATAAATGCCACCAACATAGTTGAAAACGATGTTTTTGAAATGATTTTGAAAACGTTGAATAAACAAACACTATTTTGGAATCGTTTTCATTTTCTGTGTTTTTGAAAATGAAAAATCATTCCTGAGAACAAAAACAAACACTACCAACATAGTTGAAAACGATATTTTTGAAATGATTTTGAAAACGTTGAATAAACAAACGCTATTTTAGAACCGTTTTCATTTTCTGTGTTTTTGAAAATGGAAAATCATTCTCGAGAACAAAAACAAACGCCAACTTAGTTTTTTAATAAAAAGATAAAAAACAATTAGAAAACTCCATTTGGAATTAATATCCAAAACGCCCATAAGATCTACATGCAAAAATTAAATTAATTAGTTAAAAATTAATGTTATAATCATCACGTTATGTATAGTGCCATGAAGGTATGAGCATAAGAAGACAGAAGACAACATTCATCTAGCACCTAACGCAGGAATTATGAGAAGGATGCATTAAAGAAAACTATTAATTTTCGTGGTCTGATGTAATATATATATATATGTATGTATGTATGTATTTGGGATTCGATTCCTTAGAAATGATTGTTCATGTTAATTCACTCAGATTGCCTCTCGCGTAAGATCAGTTAGGACGTGAATTGATGTGGACACAAGACAATGTTAGAATCACATCGTACCGTAAAATCCCTATATATATATATATATAATGCAGGCATATATCCTTCGCACAATATTTACAATTCTGCCATCCTAAATGCTAACCTTTATTTTTTATTTTTTTTCTTTTTAACATCTTGTCTATAGCTTGATACTTATACTAAATTTACAGTTGTAAGACTTGTTTTGGTTGAATGACAAATATGTACCTTCTTTCCTATCTTAATCATTCTGTCTTGCTTTTTTCCTGTATCTTAATGATTCGTTTTCCTTAATGCAAGTCCTGATCACTGAAATAGAGAAAGGAAAAGGTTGAGTAACTAATTTATGTGGATTTAATTTCTATAATTCTTTATAAAGGAAATTTCCATTCCAAATAAAAGAGATACAAGAAAGTAATAATTTTGAAGGTAATAGAAAAGGAAACTCAAAGGTGTCACAAACCAAACTTGCATGCAGGCAAAAACAAAAAGAACCAAGGGTAAGAAACCACCATCAAGGGGCGAAGAAACCATTAGCAAAGAAAGCATAGGGATATTCTACTTTCCCAAAAGTTGAGAAAGGCCACATTAAAACCCTTTTTCAACGGAAAAAACAACAAAAGAAAAAAAGGTGAACAGGAGTGCGTGAACAACCCAGCTTTCCCGGAGAGACGAATCTGTAATTAGGAAGTTCTGCCAAGTCATTACCAACCAAATGAGAGTAGAAGTTAGGGGGAGACCACCACCAACAATCTGAACGAGCTTACATAGGGCATTGCGACGTTGCATGAAAAATTGCTTTCTTAGGGCATTGCGATTTTTTCCTGCATTTTCTTCGTGCCACCGTCTTTGCTGTTGTCGCTACCACCGGCTGTGTCTTTGACGCGACAACCACTTGATTCAATTCCCGACTCCAATCAGGCTCATACAACAAATGCAGGGTTTATTTCAGATTATCCTAAATTACAAAACCATGGGCTCAGAAGATTTTGCATGCTGCATTTCTGCTGAATGCCCTTGATTGTGCCCCTGACCTTTCGACCTTGGCTGCTCCTGTGTGAAAAAAAGAAAAAAAAAGAAAAAGAAAAGCGATTTTGTTTTCAGTTCGGATATCTGAAAGTGTTATCAAAGGCGTGTAGCTCTACGCCAACAAGCCTTAATTGGATCTGTTTTTCTCTCAAAAGGAGAATAGCCCCGGAAACTCGCAGAGCTAAGAGAAAAATTACAGCAGCTATGGAGGATCAGTGGTAATAGGCGCCTCATCTTGCTTGGGAAAAAACAATTGCAATTCTCCTCCATTGAAGACAAAAACCATGTTTGGGCCGCTGGCTCTTCTTTACTGTGTCCGGGAATTCTTCTCTCCAACCACGGACACTGGATTTTAATCCATACAAACAGAAAACCATCAATACTCAACTTTGGGTATGCTTTTATGATCTGTCGTAGAAGTATTAGGATAAACAGAGTTTGTTTGAGATTGCTCGTAGAATTGGAACACCGCTGAAGCTTGACAAGAACACGACGGGAGGAAATTTTAACCAGTATGCTAGAATATTGATAGACGTGGATCTGGCTAACCATTAGATTACACTTTACTGGTAGAAAGGTTGGAAGGTTCGATATTTACGTCGGTTGAATATGAAAGTGTTTCGGAAAAAATTTTTTTTTTTCAGTACAAATCCATTGGACTTGCAGTTTTTCAATGCCGATATTGGCAACCAGTAGAACTGAAAGGCAATAAGGATAGTTTGGAGACAACAAAAGGTTGCTGAAATTTCCACTCAAGTTTATCAACCAAAAATCCAAGAACAGGAAAAACAAATAAGTGAGGAGAATCTGATAACCAGAAAGCGGATAATTCTCCAAGCAAATCTACTCATTCTGAACAAGAGCAGCGCAAGCTAATTTGAATGACAAGTAACAAATATTCTCGTTCCATACTGCAGCTGCTAGTGAAGAGGATAAATCTGAAAGTGGCTCTTCTTTCTCTAAGAGTCCGATGCTTCCAGCACTCCAATGGGGTCTAATACTTGCCCATCAGCCGAGCAACGTTATTCTTGCATCCCAGTGGAGCCTCGTGCTTGCTCTTCGATAGATAAACAAACCAACATTTCGGTTGTCAGTCTACCAAATGTCACAGGCTTTTCTGTAGGTAATATTAGTATTGGCTTGCCTATTTCTTCATTCAATGAACGTGATTTAGCAGCTGTTGATGAAGTAAACAAAGCGACGGCAGCTGCTTGGGCAAACCAAGTTGAAGATAAAGATCATGGAGCCATTTCATTAGTTCAATCGAAATAACAAAGTATTAGAAAGTCTAACATGACCAGAGGTAACAATAAGCATTACCATAAATGAAAGTTCTTTACTGGAATATTCGGGGCGTTGCTTCAGATTTTTCTAAAAATGCCCTAGCCAATAACCGTCGTAAGTTTAGACCGGATTTTGTTTATATTGCGGAGTCTTTAATTGACATATGAAATATTCTCAGTAGACATTGATCATTATGCCTCTCTCATATGGCAAGTAACTCTCGTCACAACAAGTTGCCAAATATTTGGCTGTTCGCTTCTAATAATTTTGTTGATGTTACTATTATTGATATGGATGCCCAACAGATCTTGAATTCTCTGTCACAAATTTACTCTATAGGATCTCTGTTGTCAATGCTAGTGTTTTATCTGGTGCGCAGGGCTCGTTGGGAGAAAATAATCTAGCTTAAACGCAATTGAAACGACATTTATGGCTATTGGGGATTTCAATGCTATTTTTGGTGCCCATGAAAAAAATGGAAGCCCACGTCCCTTCAGATTTCATGCAATGAGTTCAAAAGCTTTATAGATTGTTGTGGTTTTGTTGATATAAGCACTCATGGACCTTTCTTTACTTGGACATGTGGTCGAGGTACCCGATCCCATGTTGAGCAAAAGTTAGATCGTTGCCTATGTACTCAGGATTGGTTGGATGCTTGGGAATTATTCACTGTCACCCTTGCCAGAGATGTCTCTGAACATAATCTTTTATTGATCAACGCTGCTAACAATGTTGGAGATTGAAGCAAAAAAAGAATCTTGGAGAGAGGCATAAAGCTCATGTTAGATGGGCAAATGACGATGACCATTATTTTAATCATTTTTGTGCATTTAATTAGTTATGTTCTTGAGTGTTTTAATTTATTTTAAGTTAATTTAAGTTAATTTAGCTTAATTTTAATTTAGATAATTTATATTGAGTTATTTTATTTTGTGTAATTTTATTTTATTTTATTTATGTTAATATTAATTTTAATATATTTTTATTTAACCTCCCCTTCAAAAAATAATTTATTTTCCTCATTTATGTAGTTTAATTAGGTGAAATTTAGAGCAAAATGACAATTGAAAATCTTCGAAAAGATCAAAATTTAAATATTAAATTCAAAGTCAAGCCATCAACACACGGAGGCCAAGGATATGCACCCAACTCGCCATCAAAGCTATTGATCGAGTTCAAATCGCACCATGCGAAACTCGTGCACTCACCCCAGACACGGGCGTGGAGCTTTAGGCGGCGTCAGAAAATGGGTAGGTGTGTCAGGTTCTCTGCAAGTGCACTCATGTAAAGGTAATATGTGTTAACAAATTAACCTCGTCATTTATTTTCGGGTTAATTACTCGTATGATCCCTGACCTTTTAATGAAGTTACAATTTGATTTTTAACCTTTTTGATTATGATTAAAAGGTGTTAAAACCCTTTAAAAACGTGTAATTTGGTCCTTTATACCATAAAAAGGTTAAAAGGGGTTAAAAATTGGATAAAATAAATCACATATAAAACTTGTAAGTTGAATCTTGTAAGGTTTTTTTTTTTTAATTACCATCTAATAATAAATTATGTCTGATTAATGTGATATTTTATTGTTTAAATTTTAAATTTTTTTTATAAAAATGACCAAATTACACCTTTTAAAAGAGTTTAAAGACCTTTTGATCAAAAAAAAAAAAATTAATAGTCAAATTGTAATTTTATGAAAAGATTGGCGACTTAGTAAGCTATTTACCCTTTATTTTCCCATAACATCTCATTTCATGAAAATTGTTGTTTCGTAGATAAATTTTTACCTTTTTGAGCAAAAATCCTCCATATATCACTTAAGGATACATAGGGAAAGGTAATATAATGTGGAATTAGTGTTATATAAAAAAATTTTATTTCACTAATATAGGCATATGTTATAATTCCAGACTATAAGTTCATAATTTTTATCTTTTATTATGCTTCTATTGAATTCAAAAATTGGGTCTGTCCTTATTAGTGGGTCCCATGTTATAGGCTCGTCTTTTATCGATGAGTAATGTTCTCCCTGACATTGTTACAATTAAAAAGAAAATTAATCACTACTTGTCCTAACTTGGAACAGAATTGGGCTCTTAGCAAACAGCGAATATGCAAAGGCAGAGCCGTATCTCTCATTATGCACTCTTTTCTTGGCTTTGACCGAAAGAACCCAAAAGATAATATACTATAATTCTCTCTTGGAAATACCATGAATGATAACTATAACATGAATAAACACAAAGCTAATGACATAAGTGAAAACTCAAATCGTGCATGGCATGATGGCATTGGCCAAAAACTCATATAACTTACTAGCACATGTGTGTGTGTGTGTGTGTGTGTATACATACATAGGCGGGCTCTGTTTTCCGGCAGTGGCGTTTGTGCGGCAATGACTTGGTTACCCGAGCCAGCAGAAAAGCTTGCCGCCGGATCCGCTGGGCTACACCAATAGACTCTTCGACCGGGGGGCGGAGTTATCCCTTAGAAATGACATTCTGGAGGTGGAGTTTTCACAGGCAAATACTTTTAAATTGGATTTCTGCACCACCCTGTGGTGAAACTTGTCTGTATTTTGTCTTAGAATGCCCCTCTTCAGTTAACCGCAGCTCAGGCCCATCGACTTTCCATCGAACGGACTACATTTCTCCGCCATACGCATCCCACAAATTTCGTTGCCGTACCATAGAGTCATCCTATATTTACATATTATTTCTTGTGGCAGGATTTCCCAAGTGCAATGACTATTTTATTCCTCATTTTGTCCTGTTTTTATTTTATGTTAATGGAAACGCTAAGCTATATATTAGCCCCTTGGATTCAGAAATGAAGATTCTGGTTTTGAGATGCTGGGAAAATTTTGCAAAACTAAATAATATGTGAAGAGATATGATCGCTAATTCTAAAATAAAAAATGTGAGGATTCAAAACGTGATAACTATATTTTTTTCTTTTCATTACTACAAAATCTTGATTATGCAACGGAGAAACTGGCTTTTAAAAAACTGTCGTTAGGATATGGCAAAAACGTAGTACAGACCTGTTTTTCCAAAAATGGTCATAGAAACTGGAGATTCCATGACAGTTTTAGAAGCAGTCATCACACTTCTCTCTTCCTCTCGAAACCGCCGCCACTCTCCATTTCTCTTTCTTCCCCACTCCGCCTCTCCTTCTCTCTCTCTCTCTCTCTCTCTCTCTCTCCGCGCCGACCTTCCCCTCTCTTCCTTCCTTGCGATGCAGCCGCCACACTTCTCTCTCTCTCTCACCGCCTCCAAGCCGCCACAACAGAATACTGTAATATGGATCTTGTAGGTTTCATAACATGCAAGTTAGTCTAGATGTTTCTACTTTAGAATGATATCCAATCAGCCCTTGCTTCAGTTGGAGTGCCAGAATGTAACACCCCGCCTCGCGCGGGCCTGTCACTTGACATCTTTTCTTACTTCTACTATTTGTTCTTTTCATATTTAAATAAAAAGGTGCGGAAATTTTTTTTTTTTTTATATATACATACTTACACTTACTCACTTTCTCTCTTACTATCTGACGGATTAAGCATAGCGGGTCCATAACCTTTGACATGACATTCGCAACCCATTCCACCAATCCCATATCTCAATAAACTCAAATGGTAGGTTGTTCAACTTTGTTACCTGCACACGAACAAATTGGTGAGCTAAACGCCCAGTAAGTTCACACATAAAAACATAAATTATAAACCAGTATATTATACTGTTATATTCTGTCATATAAACATATACACTATCTGTAGTATATAACTACTAAAAACATATCGTGTATTAACACAAATAATCACATAATTTGTTATACTAGTAGTATTCTTTTAAAATTAGAATAACTATAAATATACCAACTGTAATAACAGTGGTATACTCTGATGTAACTCATGCCATCTCTTTAAACTTTACTCTGATGTAATGACAAATAATCACATAAATTGTGATAACTATAAGTATTCTATAAAATTAGAATAACTATAAATATACCAACTGTAATAACAGTGGTATCCTCTGATGTCACCCATGGCATCTCTTTAAACTTTACTCTGATATACTAACATAACATCACATATAGGTTTAGCACAAACATCACATCATGTAGTAGTGCTCATATTATACCCAATTATTCTTTTCTTCATATTTCTCATTCTTTCTTTCATTACATCATTCATTGCTTTTAGTTTATGGGCCTTGCGCCCTGGGCTCGCGCCCGTCACACTATATGGGCCTCGCGCCCTATATATCATAGGCCTCGCGCCCGTTAAACTGTATGGGCCTCGTGCCCGTTAAATTGTATGGGCTTCGCGCCATATATATCATGGGTCTCGTGCCCGTTAAACTGTATGGGCCTCGTGCCCGTTAAATTGTATGGGTTTCGCGCCCTATATATTATGGGTCTCGTGCCCGTTAAACTGTATGGGCCTCGTGCCCGTTAAATTGTATGGGCCTCGTGCCCGTAGTACTATATCTTTAATAATTAGCACAACATGTAATGTATAAACATATATATATATACAAATGCGCATAACATATAAGTTAGCGCAAAACATTGCAATCAAACACAACAATTATGTCTTAAGTGTTTTATACTCAATTTTTCGATTTATTCTGTTCATTTATTATCCTATCTGTACTTTATCTCTGTATGGGCCCGTTTTGGTCGTACCGAAAAACGCGCTGTAGAGGGACCAGGGAGCTACCCTGGCTCTCCCTCATCTGTGCTATGTCTTCTGCTTTAACAATGAAATAACCTCCCCTCGCGAGAGGCCGGTACGCCAAAACATTAGGTTTTCATTACCTTGTTGTTTAATGTTCAAGTGTACCTATGATAACATCTTTACTGTGCAGTATATTAACTTTTCGTAGACTAGTACAGTAGCTGTACTCAGACCTGTGCAGTCATAAGGATTGTATACATCATATATTTAATACTGTGATTAATCAAACATTAATACTGCTCTAAGATCATAAAGTAGTAACTGGAATCATAAAAATAGAATCCAGTAAGTTTGGAACCTCTCGTCCAAACTTGTCACATATACAGAATAGTACATAAATTATACTTAATTTATTTATTCTCATTATTTTCATCGTTTCTTTAAAACTATACATCATACTCTTGGGAGGTTGCCTTATTAAATATAAAGCATACAAATACTCAATGCAATCATGACAGCTTAAAACGATACCTCAAACTCTTGGGAGGTTGCCTCATTAAATATAAGGCATACAAATACTCAATGCAGTCCTAACAATATAAAGAATCAGATTCCCGTGAATCTGAAACAATTGTAACAATAATATAAATTACACAGTCATACCATAAACCATACGGTCTAATACACAACTATACCAATAGTTATGCACCCGTCATTAATCACAAATCAAACAATTATATAGTTTAGGGGAAAATATATTTTTCCACCTAAACATAACCTTATCAATTTGTTCGTGCACAGACAATTAAATGTCTGAACTTACCTCAATGCTGCTAACGTCAGCTTTCTGTGGTTCCTCGACAGTACATCATCGCTGTCTCGTTAAACTCCTATAATCGAAAAATTAACGGTTATTTAAAATCTTTATTTCATATATAAAACTTTATAAAACGTAAAAATACTACGTTTTATTTCTTAATAAAGAACTTAGGAGCTTAACGTTTCACTTTTAACTTTTCTGTAAACTTTTGACAAAATTACCATTTTGCCCCAATCGAAACTTTTCTTATTTTTTTTTCATGCTTAACTCTTAACTTTGGCCTTTAAAACTTTAATTAAAGCCTTAGGATTATGTTCTAGGTTTTAACGACTCTTTTTCTAACTTTCTGAAATTTTTGGTCAAAATGACCGTTTTGCCCTTGACGGGTCTTTGAATCTTAACCTTCTCGTTTTAATGCTTAGACTGAATTTTCTAAGCTCAAAAATCTTCCATTTGATTTTTTAAAAATTTACTGGACCTTTTCCAGATTAATTTCTATATTTTTCACAATTTTTACTATTCCCGGCCCTCGGGAAATTCTATTCCGACATAAAAGTCGGTTTCTTGCTTTTCTTACATTTCAGGCCTCGAAGGTCGTTTTACAATTTCTTAAAACATCCATTTTCCATTTCTTATCTTAAATTCATAAGGGGCTCGGGTTTACCTGCCCGATCACATTTTTAAACCCTTATTTCCAGAAATGCCCTTTACGTCATTTTAAAAATTTCGGCAGCATTTTCTCTTAATTTTTAGGCTCCCGACGTTTAGGAAATGCCTCAAAACCATCTAACCTTGTCTAATCTATCACGTACTATACCAGAGGCCTAATTTTACGTAAAAGTTACATACTTTTTACGTAAAATTTACACATTTTCATACTTTTTCATATCTGCTATTTCATCCATTTTTCTTTCTTTCTTTTACAATTTCTCATATCAATTCATCTCATTAACATACATTCATCTCAATTAACAAATTGAGGAACAAGAGTGGTCGAGATTATACCGAAAATGCCGTTCGGTCTCGATCGCACAAACTTTATTCTTTCATTCTTTGCATCTAGAGTTCCGTTTTGCAAATCCGACTCCGCGGATGCGTCCGGAACGTCGAAAATAGGCCAATGGGCCAATCTTCAAAATTTGGTCAACGGTCGCCGTTGACCGGCATTGACCGCCATTGACCGGCGGTTGACGGCGGCGACGGTGGTAAGTGAGTAGCCCATCTTGAAGAGCTCGACGAGAGGAATCCATTGGTAGCCTCAATTTCATGTTTGGAGGCCCCTATCGTCGGAAAATCCCCCCAAAAGCCACGGTCACGGCGGCGACGGTGGAACTTCGCCGTGCCAGACTTTTTCCTGAAATTGGTTGAGGGCTTTTGCTCCCCACAACCTCACGACCATTTCTGCACCGGTGGCTCTCCTCAATTTGGCCAGAATCGATGAAAATCAATGGTGGATCCCACGGCGGCGACGGTGGATTTCTCGAAGCTCGGTCGGCACGATACGGCGGTTGTTGCCGTGAACCACCACATGGGTTTTGTAGTACTCTTCACCACGAACCTTTTGGGACCGGTTTCGTGGCAAACGGTGGCCGGACGGCGAAGATACGGCCGTTTGAATTTCACGGCTCCGGCGAGCTTCGGGCGGCGCGTGGGGCTTGCTCCGGCGGCTGCTCCGTCGCGTCGACCCACCATTGGACTCAGCTGGGTGAGAGCTTTCCAATGGTGCCGGTGGTGTCGTGAAC
This sequence comes from Antiaris toxicaria, assembly GCA_035233585.1. NCBI lineage: Eukaryota > Viridiplantae > Streptophyta > Magnoliopsida > Rosales > Moraceae > Antiaris > Antiaris toxicaria. The sequence goes on from CP141155.1 coordinate 11,688,636, forward strand.
GAAGGTCGTATGTGAAAGTTGGTCACTGTTCACATTTGAGAGAATTTTGGGGTTGAATTTCGGATTTTTTTGGAATTATGAGGAATTTCTGAATTTAACCCTCAAGATTTCCTATTTATACTCTTCTCCCCAAAATTTTTAACTTGGTCTATCCTGACTAATTTGGACGTGCTGAATCCAAATTTATCAGTTTTATCTTCATCTAAGGTCATCTCGACCAGTTTCCGGTACTGCGTATTTTTCGCATTCCCGGTCGAAATTTCTGTTTTGTACTCAATTGACTAATTTGAGCATCCTAATTCCAAATATATCAGTTTCATGTCGAGAAAATGTCGTCTTAACCCTTTTCTCGATACTGTACATACGATATTCACATTTTCCGAAAACAGTAAAATTTTTCTGGCTGTTACATCTACCCCTCCTTTTTAGAATTTTCGTCCTCGAAAATCAGCACAAGTAGGAGTATAACAATTTCAATTCCTTTCTATACTCTAACGTAGTTTTCTCAATGTCATAACTTTCCTATGGCATCTTCTCTTCTTGAATCAGTATTTAAACTAATTGTCCTTCCTAACTTAGGTCATTTTGAACTTGAAAAACTTCATATTTTAACACATGTGATGGATTGGGCACGTACTTTCTTAGCATAAACATCTGGGGTAATGCCAATATATAGGCGATCTTCCCATGTATTCTATACCTTCAAACGATCCAATATACTTTGGATTCAATTTTTCCTTTCTTATAGAAACACTTTATCCCCTTTATGGGCGATACCATAGAAAATACGAAGTTTCCTTCATCAACTCCAAGAATCTTCGTCGTTTGTCTATCTAACTTTTCTGCTAATTCTATGCACTCTTTATTCCTTATAAAATTTTTATCGTTCTATTCTTTTAACCCATATCATTCTGTACTTTTCCTTTCATCACTTTACACATCATTTCGTTTCTTTCTTTTCTATGCTTTACTTTACTTTCATTTACAGATTCATCGTTGATCGTACCTACCTTACGGAAAACTTTAAACATTTAAAATAACTACCTCCTCTTTTGGAGTAATACATGACTGGGAACGTTTCTCAACCGTTCTCCACAGTCTAACTGGGGAGCGTTTCTATTGACCGTCCTCCACCAGTCTAACATAAACATAAAACATTATATTCCTAGGCTGGTACGTCAACATTTAAATCTTTAATATAATTTTCTTACTTTACATTAACTTTTCATTTCATTCTATCTGACTTTGTGAACATATCAAATTATCATGTCACAGTTGCTCATCTTTCATAAAAAGCAAAGTCAGAAACTTTCTATATCACTTTATAAACTTTCTTTCTATAAAACATTTTATAACATTCTATTCATAACATTTCTTTCATAATCTTTTCTATAACATTATCATAAAACGTTTATTTCGTAAACGTTTTCATAAAACATTCATTCATACAGTGCCTCCTATAGTGCTATTCCAATGAGAGCTTGATAACTATTGTTGTATGAGGATTTCTAATTTAATTCTCTTTTCGAACTCTCGAAAAATCTATCACTTAATTTCGAGACATATCTCTCAAGCTCTGAATAGTTCATTTTAACTGCCCGTCCATCGGAGGGTGAAATGCGATACTGTGTCTCAATTCTGTATCCATGATTTCTTACACATATTTCTAAAAATTTGAAATAAACTTCCAGAAAATCTGTCGTTGTACGATTCATTTCAAAATGCCATGCAATTAGATAACATGGACTACATATCAATTTGCCAACTTTTTCAATGAAAAAGTTATTTTCACCACTATAAACCGTACCGTTTTCATTAATCTATCCATAGTAACCCAGATGGCATCATAGCCCTCTCGGTCTTTGATAATCTCACTATAAATCTTATCATAATATGCTTTCATTTCCATTCAGAAATTTCCAAGGATTCCAAATTTCCACTTGGACATCGATGTTTGATCTTAACTCTTTGGTAAGTCATGCGACTACTCAAGAGTATCACAATATCATTCTTCATTTCTTTCTACTAGAATTGTAGCTTTAATCTTGGTATATCTTAATGATTCCCAGATAAACTGAATGTAATATTTCATGAACCTTTAACTAGATCCGTCCTCTGAGTTCTTTGTCTATCGGAACATTAATCCTTCTTTAATATAGGATCAATCCATTCCTGGAAACCCTTTCTTGAGGACTAGTTAGAGTTAGATCCCATATCTGCTACTCTATTAGTTTCGGCCTAGAAGGTAGAGGATTTCATAATTCGTAATTCCTTTACCAACTCTAGTCATATTCTATGTCGTATATTTAGCTTCTTCGTAATAAGTTTCTAAATCATGCATGGAATAATTCCTCCCATGATTCTTTAGTGGACGTAAAACATAAGTATTTACCTTGCTATTTTGCATCAGAACTGCACCTAACCCTACTATAGGTGCGTCACTGTATATTACAAATTTCTCTCTCTGTAGGGACTATGTATAGACTCAGTCTAAACAACTGGTCAAATTTTTATAAACTTCACTTACTAACGTATTACCCTGCTTTAATTCAAAAAATTTCATCTATTAAAGCATAATGCTGCAGGGCTATACTACTTTTAGTTAACTTGTCTAAAATCTTGTGCTAATTCATAATAAACACATCCTTCTCATATGAAGGATATTTTATCACAAGTGGGCGTTTTTCCTCAGAATGAAGGTCATACCCAAAACCTTCTCTTATTCTATTAGATTTATAAAATCTAAAATTATTTATAGCGAGGATTGTCATTCTTCTTCTTTTTCTAAAGAATCAATGAAGTTCTCAAATTCCGACGGTCTCTTTCGTCAGAGCTATTCACAAGTAAAATTCTTGATGTCTCATTAGTTAGGGTTCATAGCCTCTTTCAAGTATTACCAAAGAGGATACTACTTGATCTATTGCCACTGTTGGCTGATCCTGAATTTTCTCAGAACCTTACATTTATTTTATCCCCTCTAACTGTTGTTTTAATTCTGTATTTTCTTTCATTCATATTTCAAGAACAGTCTGTAACTTCTCTACCCCTTTCAAACAATGTGGGACGTCGCCCCCTTCTATTATCTTAACTTTGCGCATTAACCATTTTCTTGGTTATATTATAATCACATTAAAACACACTATTATACTTTATCATAAACAATTTCGTAGAATTCTAAAAATTCACGAAATTTCAATTAACATAATACATCATCTTTAAATATCATCATAGTCTTCATCATAGACTATATCATAAACTCATCATTTCGTTTATTTCATAACTTTTATATGCTTTATTTTATGCCATTTCATACATCTTGGCATTAAAGTCTTATACAAGACAATCTTTCATATTAAAAAATACATATTTAAATGTATGTACCTCCTTTCACTTTATACATCTCATTCATCTAATTCTAGAGGAACTCCTTCTGAATCCTCTTAATTAACGTTTCACTGAATATACTTTAACATCTGATAATCAATACTGTATTTAATTAGTTTCTTAGTATTGCTTTACAATCATAATTCACGCAATAAAATGATCAAGCGTGATTAGAACTAGAAACAAGGTAAAAATTCAATTTAGAATTTTTGGAACAGTAAAAGTACCTAGCACTCTCAATCTAGCGCCTGGCCTTATCGTAAAAATTGGTATAAGCGCTTGGCGCTCGACTTTGGCTAAAATGAATTTCTAACATCAATTGTTATGAAACTTAACTCATTCAATCTCCATTTACCCCAGAGGATAATTAAAACATTCTAGGGTCAAAGACCTGTATTAGCTCATATTTTCAAAATATGATAAAAATCTAGTACATACTTCCATAACCTGAAAACATGGAATATGACATATACCATGGACAAATCTGATGGCAATGTCAGTCTGTAAGCTACCTTTCCACTCTATGTTACGTAAGTCCTCCTCAGTTTCTAATAACATATAGCATACTTTAGAATTGTGTTATCGAACGTCAACTATAATTTCTCAGTCCGATGAACCAATTCCCATATATCCACAACTCTAGAGAATACAGACGGTGTGATTTCTCCTGTGTCCATGAGGAAATTGGGGGCTGATACTGGACTCCTCTGAGAGAGTCACTCAATCATGGCATGGTGAAACTTGGTCCAGTTAGAGCTCATCCTGGTCTCAAGAATCCCAGTACACATGAGAGCATTTTCTCTGAAAGGTGCATGCATGTGAACAGCTATTAGAACCCAATTATCCTAATCAATGGCACACAGTCGAAGAGTCATCTCAATGATATAAAACCGGTACTGTACTTCCATAGAGCGCTGGAATGCTATATGTCCTCGAAACACGGTGGACAGCTGGTTTTAAAATCTGTGCAACTCGGGCATAAATCCTCATTCCTACTCTGAGTAGTAGAGGAGTTCCCAGAGCAATCATCTAACAATGTACTCAAATCATTTTACCCACGATCATACAGTGGATTCATAATTTCGTCTTCTATAATATTGTTTATTTTCAATAAATAAACAATTAACAATATAAAATAAAACTAACTCACTTGGACTGCGTGGAAGAGGACGCAGACAATGTCATGATAGGTTATGGTGAACCGAACCGCTCTGATACCACCTGTAACACCCCGCCTCGCGCGGGCCTATCACTTGACATTTTTTCTTACTTCTACTATTTGTTCTTTTCATATTGAAATAAAAAGGTACGGAAATTTTTTTTTTTTTTTTTTATATATACATACTTACACTTACTCACTTTCTCTCTTACTATCTGACGGATTAAGCATAGCGGGTCCATAATCTTTGACATGACATTCGCAATCCATTCTACCAATCCGTATCTCAATAAACTCAAATGGCAGGTTGTTTAACTTTGTTACCTGCACACGAACAAACTGGTGAGCTAAACGCCCAGTAAGTTCACACATAAAAACATAAATCATAAACCAGTATATTATACTGTTATATTCTGTCATATAAACATATACACTATCTGTAGTATATAACTACTAAAAACATATCGTGTATTAACACAAATAATCACATAATTTGTTATACTAGTAGTATTCTTTTAAAATTAGAATAACTATAAAAATACCAACTGTAATAACAGTGGTATACTCTGATGTAACTCATGCCATCTCTTTAAACTTTACTCTGATGTAATGACAAATAATCACATAAATTGTGATAACTATAAGTATTCTATAAAATTAGAATAACTATAAATATACCAACTGTAATAACAGTGGTATCCTCTGATGTCACCCATGACATCTCATTAAACTTTACTCTGATATACTAACATAACATCACATATAGATTTAGCACAAACATCACATCATGTGGTAGTGCTCATATTATACCCAATTATTCTTTTCTTCATATTTCTCATTCTTTCATTCATTACATCATTCATTGCTTTTAGTTTATGGGCCTTGCGCCCTGGGCTCGCGCCCGTCACACTATATGGGCCTCGCGCCCTATATATCATAGGCCTCGCGCCTGTTAAACTGTATGGGCCTCGTGCCCATTAAATTGTATGGGCTTCGCACCCTATATATCATGGGTCTCGTGCCCGTTAAACTGTATGGGCCTCGTGCCCCTTAAATTGTATGGGCTTCGCGCCCTATATATCATGGGTCTCGTGCCCGTTAAACTGTATGGGCCTCGTGCCCGTTAAATTGTATGGGCATCGTGCCCGTAGTGCTATATCTTTAATAATTAGCACAACATGTAATGTATAAACATATATATATACAAATGCGCATAACATATAAGTTAGCGCAAAACATTGCAATCAAACACAACAATTATGTCTTAAGTGTTTTATGCTCAATTTTTCGATTTATTCTGTTCATTTATTATCCTATCTGTACTTTATCTCTGTATGGGCCCGTTTTGGTCGTACCGAAAAGCGCGCTGTAGAGGGGCCTGGGAGCTACCCTGGCTCTCCCTCATCTGTGCTATGTCTTCTGCTTTAACAATGAAATAACCTCCCCTCGCGAGAGGCCGGTACACCAAAACATTAGGTTTTCATTACCTTGTTGTTTAATGTTCAAGTGTACCTATGATAACATCTTTACTGTGCAGTATATTAACTTTTCATAGCCTAATACAGTAGCTGTACTCAGACCTGTGCAGTCATAAGGACTGTATACATCATATATTTAATACTGTGATTAATCAAACATTAATACTGCTCTAAGATCATAAAGTAGTAACTGGAATTATAAAAATGGAATCCAGTAAGTTTGGAACCTCTCGTCCAAACTTGTCACATATACAGAACAGTACATAAATTATACTTAATTTATTTATTTTCATTATTTTCATCGTTTCTTTAAAACGATACATCATACTCTTGGGAGGTTGCCTCATTAAATATAAAGCATACAAATACTCAATGCAATCATGACAGCTTAAAACGATACCTCAAACTCTTGGGAGGTTGCCTCATTAAATATAAGGCATACAAATACTCAATGCAGTCGTAACAATATAAAGAATCAGATTCCCGTGAATCTGAAACAATTGTAACAATAGTATAAATTACACAGTCATACCATAAACCATACGGTCTAATACACAACTATACCAATAGTTGTGCACCCGTCATTAATCACAAATCAAACAATTATATAGTTTAGGGGAAAATATATTTTTCCACCTAAACATAACCTTATCAATTTGTTCGTGCACAGACAATTAAATGTCTGAACTTACCTCAATGCTGCTAACGTCAGCTTTCTGTGGTTCCTCGACAGTCCATCATCACTGTCCCGTTAAACTCCTATAACCGAAAAATTAACGGTTATTTAAAATCTTTATTTCATATATAAAACTTTATAAAACGTAAAAATACTACGTTTTATTTCTTAATAAAGAACTTAGGAGCTTAACGTTTCACTTTTAACTTTTCTGTAAACTTTTGGTAAAATTACCATTTTGCCCCAATCGAAACTTTTCTTATTTTTTTTTTCATGCTTAACTCTTAACTTTGGCCTTTAAAACTTTAATTAAAGCCTTAGGATTATGTTCTAGGCTTTAACGACTCTTTTTCTAACTTTCTGAAATTTTTGGTCAAAATGACCGTTTTGCCCTTGACGGGTCTTTGAATCTTAACCTTCTCGTTTTAATGCTTAGATTGAATTTTCTAAGCTCAAAAATCTTCCATTTGACTTTTTAAAAATTTACTGGACCTTTTCCAGATTAATTTCTATATTTTTCACAATTTTTACTATTCCCGGCCCTCGGGAAATTCTATTCCGACATAAAAGTCGGTTTCTTGCTTTTCTTACATTTCAGGCCTCAAAGGTCGTTTTACAATTTCTTAAAACATCCATTTTCCATTTCTTATCTCAAATTCATAAGGGGCTCGGGTTTACCTGCCCGATCACATTTTTAAACCCTTATTTCCAGAAATGCCCTTTACGCCATTTTAAAAATTTCGGCAGCATTTCCTCTTAATTTTTAGGCTCCCGGCGTTTAGGAAACGCCTCAAAACCATCTAACCTCGTCTAATCTATCACGTACTATACCAGAGGCTTAATTTTACGTAAAAGTTATACACTTTTTACGTAAAATTTACACTTTTTCATACTTTTTCATATCTGCTATTTCATCCATTTTTCTTTCTTTCTTTTACAATTTCTCATATCAATACATCTCATTGACATACATTCATCTCAATTAACAAATTGAGGAACAAGAGTGGTCGAGATTATACCGAAAATGCCGTTCGGTCTCGATCGCACAAACTTTATTCTTTCATTCTTTGCATCTAGAGTTCCGTTTTGCAAATCCGACTCTGTGGATGCGTCCGAAACGTCGAAAATAGGCCAATGGGCCAATCTTCAAAATTTGGTCAACAGTCGCCGTTGACCGACATTGATCGCCGTTGACCGGCGTTGACCGGCGGTTGACGGCGGCGACGGTGGCAAGTGAGTAGCCCATCTTGAAGAGCTCGACGAGAGGAATCCATTGGTAGCCTCAATTTCATGTTTGGAGGCCCCTATCGTCGGAAAATCCCCCCAAAAGCCACGGTCACGGCAGCGACGGTGGAACTTCGCCGTGCCGGACTTTTTCCCGAAATTGGTTGAGGGATTTTGCTCCCCACAACCCCACGACCATTTCTGCACCGGTGGCTCTCCTCAATTTGGCCGGAATCGACGAAAATCGATGGTGGATCCCACGGCGGCGACGGCGGATTTCTCGAAGCTCTGTCGGCACGATACGGCGGTTGTTGCCGTGAACCACCACATGGGTTTTGTAGTACTCTTCACCACGAACCTTTTGGGACCAGTTTCGTAACAAACGGTGGCTGGACGGCGAAGATACGGCCGTTTGAATTTCACGGCTCCGGCGAGCTTCGGGCGGCGCGTGCGGCTTGCTCCGGCGGCTGCTCCGTCGCGTCGACCCACCATTGGACTCAGCTCGACGAGAGCTTTCCAATGGTGTCGGCGGTGTCGTGAACGAAGGTCGTATGTAAAAGTTGGTCACTGTTCACATTTGAGAGAATTTTGGGGTTGAATTTCGGATTTTTTTGGAATTATGAGTAATTTCTGAATTTAACCCCCAAGATTTTCTATTTATACTCTTCTCCCCAAAATTTTTAACTTGGGCTATCCTTACTAATTTGGACGTGCTGAATCCAAATTTATCAGTTTTATCTTCATCTGAGGTCATCTCGACCAGTTTCCGGTACTGCGTATTTTTCGCATTCCCGGTCGAAATTTCTGTTTTGTGCTCAATTGACTAATTTGAGCATCCTAATTCCAAATATATCAGTTTCAGGTCGAGAAAATGTCGTCTTGACCCTTTTCTCGATACTGTACATACGATATTCACATTTCCTGAAAACAGTAAAATTTTTCTGGCTGTTACACAGAATACATGGCTGAAAATTTCACCGGGTATTTTTAATGTAAAGTTTTCCTTTTAAAGTTTTGTTCAACTCTTGGCTTTGTTTATTATCCTACCTTTAACAGACAATCTTTATCAGGTTTACCGAAACAAGAGAAGCACTGGTGTCCTCAGTTGACAAAATAATTTTTATCAGGTCACCTGGCGTAGGAAGGATGGTATGATATTCTTTACGCTTGTATAGTATCTCAATTCTTCTATATGAGGTTCCATGTTCAGAATCATACTCCAACTCCCAATTTTGTATGGTTAGATGTTTGTTGAATCATACTGCATCCGTTATAAGAATTATCTTAGTCTTTAGTCTTCTGGATATGTGTTGTTTCCTTGAACAAGCACACTAATCTGCTCTTTAAGTATGTTTATTATTGTATTTATTATTGTTTCCTTTGTGCTTATAGACAATCTTGAATTTAACACAAGTCAATTTACTTCCTTCGTATATACTATGTATGCGTGGTTTCTTTGTGACAACCGAGAAATTTCACCAATCTCAGAGAATAGGTATATTAAATGTATATAATGATTTTTAGGTTTAAAATGTGAAATGAACGATTTAATATTATTTAGAACGTGATAAAATGTTCTGACAATGTTAAAGGTGAGAAATTCGGTTGTGGAAAAATTTCACAGAACCAAAACTAGAATAAACGGTGCCATTTTGGTATCGAGAGCCCTAGAAGGTGACTTGTGGTAAGACAAGTCTACCAAAAAATGAAAGAGTTACGGTAATGATGTTATATGTGTGTGCGTGTGTGTTACACGCAGTATCAAGAAATTGGTCAAGATGACATTTTCTTGATATAAAACTGATATATTTAGAATCAGTATGCTCAAAATAATCAATTAAGCATAAAATTCCATTTTTGACCGAGGAACATACGGTATCGAGAAATTGGTCAAAATGACTTTTTATTGATATAAAACTGATATATTTGGGATTAGAATGCTCAAATTAGTCATTTGAGCACAAAAAGTAAATTTTGATCGGGAAATATGTAGTACCGGAAAATTGATCAAGATGACCTCGGATGAAGATAATGTTAGGAAATGCCCTAAGCATTAGAGACATTTTGATATATTTTATTTTGAACTGGATAATAAAATTATATATAGAGGTTATTCATTACATTACTGTTTGTCCTCATTCTATTTACATGTTAAAGTAAATGTAAGTAAATATGGTTCCCTGACTGCTTGTGTTAAAACTGTTAGAACGTTGCATGCAATGGACTTTTTGTATGCGAGAAGACAATGTTCTAAAGTAAGCGGTCTAAATTAAGGTCTGTAGTCTATGGGGTTAGACCGAGCATCTGACTAATGTTAAGACTATTATGTTGTCTAAAGTCATGGTGGGGACGGTTTGTCTTGACTGTCTGGAGCATTGACTCCCAAGTAGAGACATAGATATGTGGTGACATATTAGACCGGGATTAAAGCGTGATTGATCTATGTAGTACGCTATGAGTGGATCAATCTGCTTTTGACGTTCATTGTGCAGTAACCTTAATCCTGAGTAGATGAATAACTTCATGTATATGACTTGTATACTTTGATGTTCCAATGGTTAAAGCGTCTCAGAGGTAATAAGCTTATAAACCGGTTCGTTGGGTGTATGACTTGTATATAATGAAGAGTTTGTTTATAGATATCGGAATAATAGCTCTAATAAGGAGTTAAGGGTATCCTCTTAAAGGCATTATACTGGATGTGAAAATGGACAAGACCTTGGGTCGTCTGCTGGGCGGATGACTTCTTATTCACATATGGTGAATAATCATTTTCTTTATTCGGTAATATAATGGAACTTTAAGATAGCCTGATCAGTGGGATTGAATGGACTTTGACCTAAGGCTAATCATGGATATAATATGAGAGTTCTGCATACATGACAAGGTCATTGGATGATAACTTGTCACATGCTTACGTAATACGATATATAATTGGGTGTTCAGTTTTAGGTTTATAGTGGTGTGACTCTGAAATTAGTGATCATATGATCGAGTTGTTCGGTAAAGAATGATGATCATATGGATTTACGGGAGCCCGATTATATATGTCTAATTAGTCCCTCTACTAGCTCCACATAATTCCTTAATGTTTGGCAAATTAATTTATGTATGCTATTGGTTAGTTGATTATACATGGATAGTGTTAACATAAGATTAGGATGGTGGATAAGATTCTCTCTAGTTGAATTCAGATTTTGTTTTGGATAATAGAGTACACAATTATTCAAACTCCAAATAAAGTTACCATGATTTTATTTGAGATTGGATTGAAGTTGTAGAAAATTATCCATGAGAACAAGAATTTGAAATACAACTGTATTGTGGATTTTGAAATTTGAATTTGAATTTTGAATTTTGAATTTTGAATTTGAAATTTGAATTTGAAATTTAAATTTGAAATTTGAAATTCGAATTTGAAATTTGAATTTAAAATTTGAAATTCAAATTTTGAATCACAGTCCAAGTAAGATTCGAATTTCTTGTGGTAAATCCACAAGGGATGAAATTGGAATTTGAGTTGGATATGGAGAGGAAAATCTTGTTTGAATTCTACTTGAATTTTGAATCCAAATCCTAACTAACTTGGTCGAAAATTTTGAGAATTATCCTCATGGAATTTTCAGATTTTTTGTGGATAAGGTTCAGGGAAAAATTCAAGTTTCAATCCCAATTGAATTTGGATTCTCTCCTCCCTAAAGAATGGCCGAAATTTTTGAGGTAGATCTCATGAGGATTTTCGGTTATTTTGGATAAGGATGAGATAAAATTCAAGCTTGAAAATCCTATTTAGATTTTGATTCTCCTCACACTTTAATGACCGAATCTAGTCATGTTTTTGGTGCAAAGGGGAATCGGTTTTTTGTGGGAATGAGGAAATAAAATTCTAGTTAAAATCCTATTTGAATTTTGAATGAAAAATCCCAAGAAGTGGCCGAATTCTTTTAGTGGATATTGGCCCTTGAATTTTTGGATTTTATGTGTGGATAAGGGAGAAAATCTTCTCCTAATCTAATTCGAATTCAGAGGACCACCTTATGCAAGTCTATAAATAGAGGTCCTGCCACTCTAATTCTCTCAGACCACAGACTCTCAGGTGAGCAAGCTTATTATTGCATAACTCACCGTGGCAATAAGTTCTTTAGAGATCTAGGTGGTCGGAAGAAGACTAGCAGTGCTAGCACACCGATCGAGGTTTAGAATGCCCACACACTCAGCCATTCGGGAATTGGAGAATAGTAGAGAAGGCTAATTGGTTGAAGCCCTCAGGTCATTCTCCTCCTGCAAGATTGGCATTCTTGAGGTATGAGTTTAAATTGTTGTTGATTTATTGTATATGGCATCATGAGATATTTAATGATCTTGAAAAATTTTTATTGTTCCGCTACGCCACTCTGATACATTTTTACCGATTTATTTCCTACAGATAAAACTAATAAATTTGGGTTCAACACGCCCAAATTAATTAGTATAGCCTATCAGAATGCTCAAATTAGTTAATTGAGTACAAAGATAATTTTTGACCGGGAATTCGCAATACTAGAAACTGGTCAAGATAACCTCGAATGAAAACGAAACTGATATATTTGGGTTCAGCATGCCCAAATTAGTCAGGATAGCTCATGTTGAAATTTTAGACAAAAAAGTATATAAATGACGAAATTTTGATATTTACAAATAGGGCCTCCATATTTTCATTATCTAGATTTTTTTCCCCCCACACAACCCCAAAAGTGAACAGTGACCGACCATCAGAAATGGTGTCCGTTTTCGACACCGCTGATCTCGTTGGAAAGCTCTCGCCGAGCTGAGTCTAATGGTGTGCCGAATCGACGGAACCGACGCCGGAGAATGCCACACGCGCCGCCCGAATGCCACAGAAGATGAAAATTTCGATCAGCCATTTCTCCGCTGTCCGACGTCCAAATGCCACGATTTCGGTCCCAATGGATTCGTGGTGAAGAGTAGAACAAAACCCATGCCTCATTTTAGCTCAATAACCGCTGGATTGCACAGCCCAACATCGCGACGTCGCCGTTGTGAAGCTGCTGATTCCAGCGGAGTTGAGCCAAACCACCGGTCTCAAAATGCTCAGAGAAGAACAGGGAGCAAAAGCCCGAAGGCAATTTTGGGCAACAACCCCAGTACGATGGAGATTAAACAATGCTGCCGCCGTCTGATTTTTCGAGGCTCGATTTTCGACCATAGGAGGCTTGATTGGTGAAATTGACACCACTAATGGGTTCCTCTTGTCGAGATCTACGTTTTGGTACTAAGCTTAACCGAAACCGCCGCTAGTCAACATCAGTTAATGGCTGGTCAACGCCGGTCAATGGTGATCTGGTGACCAAAATTTGAAAAATGGCCCGTTGGCCTATTTTCGACGTTCCGGACACATCCGCGGCATCAAATTTGCAAACAGGAATTTAAAAAGTGAAGAAAGGAGAGAAAAAGTTTGTCTACGAGGGACCGAACGGTTCGTTCGATCACTGATGGGATGATTTCGATAGTGATTTCAGTCCCTTCATTCCTTAAATTATGTATTGGAATGATTGTATATTAATTATGTATTTTATCATGTGAAATTATAAGAAAAATGAACGAAAATGATGGATAAAGAAATGTGTGAGAATGTGAATATTTTTACATAAAATTTGAATTTTACGTAAAAATGTAGGCCTCTGGTTTAGTACGTGATAAACTAGAATTTTGTTAGATGGTTTTGAGGCGTTTCCTAAACGCCGGGAACCCAAAAATTAAGTGAAAATGCTATCGAAATTTAGAAAAATAGCATTAAGGGCATTTTAGGAAACAAGGGATAAAAATGCGGTCGGGATGGAAACCAGAGCCCCCTTGGTGACCTAGGCCCGAGAAAAAGAGGATTTACGACGAAGGTCGGAATAGTACCGCCCGAGAGTCGGTAAATAGTAAATCAAGAATTTTAACAATTAATGCTGTAAAAACTTGATAAGGTTTAAGAAATATTATTTTATGATTTTTGAGTATAGAATAACTTGATAGAATGTTAAAGTGAAAATGATACGGTCCCAAGACCCATCTGGGGTAAAATAGTCATTTTGACCAAAAATTTCTGAAATGCTCAGAAACGACCGAAAATGTCTTAGAATAGTTAAAATAATATTTTAAAGGCTAAATTTAAGTTTTAAACCAATGGAAAGTGGGTTCACAGTGAGAAAAGTGAACTATGGGTAAAATGGTCATTTTGTCAAAAGTTAGGGGTAAAATGGTCATTTTATCAAAAAGTCAGTAAAGGGCCGTTAAGGCTAGAAATGGTGTCCTAAGGCCATAATTGAGAATTTTAAGGCCTGGTTCAAGAATTAAGAAAGGAATAAGTGAAAAGATTCTGCTAGGGGCAAAATGGTAATTTTGTCAAAAGTTAGCGGAAAAGTGGAAAATGAGATTTTAGACCCCTAAGTTCATGATTGGGAAATAAAACGTAGAATTTTTACGTTTTATTTAGTTTTATATATGAAATAAGATTGAAAATAACCGTTGATTTTCCGGTTATAAGAACCCGATTCAGACACAACGAAGCAACGTCTGTGGACCTAGGAAAGGAGATATGCGCAAGAGTATCTGTAAGTTCAAACATTTAATTGACTGCAACATGAATAGACTATTAAGTCTAAGTATGATATTTGGTAACTTCAAGCATTTAATTGACTGCAATATGAATGAACTGGTTATGTTATGTGTTATGTGTTCTATGTAGTAAGTTCTTACATTGAACTGTCTGCAACATGAATAGACTATTATGTCTAAGTATGATATGTGGTAAGTTCAAGCATTTAATTAACTGCAACATGAACTGACTATTGTATGTCTGTTTTCATGTCAAGATGCGATGATGTAGATGTTATGAAAGTCATGTTATGAATTATGTGTTATGTCTAAGTCATATATAAAATGACTTGACATATTTATGTTGATGCGTTATATGCAGTAAGTTCAGACATTTAAATTTGTCCGTAACATGAAATACAGTGATACTGATTATGTATTAAGTGTACGTTAGGTATTAAGTCCTATAGACATTTGAGGATTAGTTAGTATAACATATCACATATAAAGAGAAAAAGAGAGTATTAAGTCCTATGGATACTTGGGGATTAGTTAATATAACATATCCCATATAAAAAGAAAAGAGAATATTCTAAGGCCTACGCGGGATGGATGTTAATGACCTTGAGGTGACGATTAATGTCACTTGATCAGAATTATAATTGAAAGATGGTAATAAAACCATTTAAGGCGTACCGCCCCTCCAACGTTGTGATAGAGGTTTTTCAGGTCCTACGGGGATATAATAAGGGCTGTGGAGGAAGAAACTCTAGGGTCGCTCCCTAGGCCCTCCCTGTGATAACCGGGAATTTCAGACTCTCGGAGTAGATTAAAATTGTATGTATGTATTAAATTTAATGAATAAAACATGTAAAAGTTGTGTTTTGATACTGTTGAGAATACTGTGAAAATGTTTCGACAGTGTTAGAATGAGTGAGTTCGGTGATGAAAAATCTTACTGAACATATTTGGGTGTGACGGTTCGAAATCAAAGCCGAAAACCCTAGAGAATGCATCGAAATGCATTAAAATAATAGAAATTTACGGTAAAGAATTCTGACCAAACGGAAGCAAAATAAAACAAACCGATCGCACCGGAGGCACCCAGAACCCGCCTACGCGATTTCGATAAAGTTCCGTTCGGTTCGGTTTTTGGTCAAAATTTGATTATGAATTAATTAGTAAATTAATATGAATAGTAGGATGACATCATCATATTGATGTCATAAATCCATTTTATTTTTGTTTGGTTTGGAAAGTAATTTGAAAGGTGTATGGTTAGGATTATCCCATTTTTTGATCAAGGGTTAGGATCTTGCCAAAATGATGAAAAAAAAATTTAGCATTTTTTTAAAAGGCCATTCGGCCATGTGGAAAGGGAGAAAGAAAAAAATTCTATTTTGGCCCCAAAATCATTACTTTTTAGTCCTTGAACAATTAACAAATTGTTGGAAAAGAATTTTAAATGGTCCTTGAGTTTTGTCTATAAATAGGCATCAAAATTCATAAGAAAAAATAGAAAAATCTAGCCAAACTCTTGCCCATTTCTTGGAGCCAAAAACCATGGGTTTCTTCCCCATTTCAAGCCAAAAATTTCCAAAAATTTCACAACAAAACAAGCTTCCATCTCATTTCTAGTATCAAGCCAACAACTAGTTGAGGTAAGCTTCGAAATTGAAGCATTTTTCCTTGATTTTCTTTAAAAAATTCGTGGGTATTTGATGTGGAAAAACCTTGATAAAAATGAATGTTTTGTTGGTTATATGATTGGTTTGGTGTTCTAGGGTTTAAAGTATGATTTAGGGTTTAGAAACAAGCAAAAATCTTGCATGTTTCCATGAAAAATCCGTGGCATTAGTGGTATGAAAAATGAGTGGTAATTAATGATTTGATTTGGTGTTTAGAACCATTTGATTTCATGTTAAATTAAGCATGAATTGGAATAAGGAAACAAGAAAAATTGATGTGAAATTTCATGCGAAAACCGTAGGTAATGAACACTAAGAAATGGAAATTTTTAGTGTTGAAAAATGTTGATAAAAACCCTAGTAGAGAAAACAAATTTTCTATGTGATTTGAATGAAAAATCTGTGGCTAATACTAGGGTTGGAATGAAAATTTTGTTAGGTTTTGATGTTGTTTTACACATTAGAAAACCTAAGAGTGATATGTGATATTTGAAATGTTGCAATGAAAAACTTTGGTGATGATTAACATGTTAAACCAAGGATAGTTTGGATAATATTATTGATTGTGTATGGATTTTTGAATATTGATTTATGTGGAAAATTTTTATACAAAGTTTAGAAATTTTTTATAAAATAGGCCTCTGGTATAGTACGTGGCAGGTTTAAAGGTTCTGAGGCGTACCTAATGGCAGGAAACCTTAAAATATAAGCGGAAATGCTGTCAAAATTTCTAAAACAGCATAAGGGAATTTCAGGGAACGAGGGGTAAAAATATAGGACTCGGAAAGGAAACCGGGACCCCTCGGTGAATTAGAATTGAAAATGGAAAATCAACCCAAAAGGAATAGTAAACGACCCTTAATGTCTAAAATGCCTAAAACAGGAAAAAATTTCATGTTAGGGTTATCTTGGGAAATGAGGAAATTATTAGGTCGGGATAGGAAATCCGAGCCTCTCGAGGACCGAGGGTCGGAGACTGGATAAAAAGTGTTTTAAGAGTAGAGAAATGGCCATTTGAGACTCCGAAACGCTCGAAAAACGAGAAACGACCTTAGGTGACGGATGAATAGTAATCGAGGGTCAGAAAATGAACAATTAGGGTGTTTAGCACCAAAAAGCTGTAAAATGATATAGAAGCCTAAGGAATGTTATTTTAAGATAATTGGGCTTAGAAAATTTTAGAAAAACGATATAACGAAATAATTACGGTCCCGAGACCCGATAGGGGTAAAATGATCATTTTGACCAAAAATTTCCTAAAGGCTCGGAAAGGTCCGTAAAGGATCTAGAATAACTTAAATAAAATTCTAAGATCCAAAATGAAGATTTTAAGGTTAAAAATCTAGAGTTTAAATAGTACATGGGCGTGTACAGTGAAACACGGCCGTGTAAAATAAAACCGAGAGGTACACGGTTAGGGACACGAGCGTGTTGCATACCGTGTACCATATAATGAATTGAAATATTTTGTAAAATTTATCACAAGTAAATATATGTAAAGTGATAATTAATAGAGAATATTAACAGGCAATATTATGTCTGCAGGAAGTCAAATTAGAGATGGAACTACGGAGGAGTTCCGGAAGTGGACATTAGTGCAGTTTTGGTAAGTTTAAGCATTTTCATGTCTGCAACATGAAATACTGTGTTATTTTATTATGTACTAGATGTATACTAGGCATAAAGTCTTATGGATATTTGGGGATTAGTTAGTATAACATATCCCATATAATAATAAAAGAGAATATGTAATGCCTACGGACGATGAAGGATAGTGACCTTAAGGTGACGATTAATGTCACTTGGTCAAAACTATAATTGAAAGATGGTAATAAAAACCATTATAGTGTACCGTTCCTCCAACATATTGATGGAGGTCTCTCAAGTCCTACGGGGATATAAGGGTTGTGGAGGCCGAAGCTCTAGGATCGCTCCCTAAGCCCTCCCAGTCAACGCGCAAGATTAATAATTGTATTGTCATAAAAAGAGCTCTATACAGAAAGTAAATAGAGAATGAACCATCAATAATATGATGAAAACCATAATTGAGCATAACCGAAAAATATACTAAGTATAGTGATTTCGGTTAGGATATGTGAATAGTATCCAGTTAAGGTAATGTAAATAGTAACTAGTTAGGGTAACAGTTACGATTCATCGATCAAATGTCAAAGTCACTATTTATGGTGAATAGTACTATTTATGATGAATAGTACTATTCATAAGAGATTGAGTTTTCAATGTTTTTGAATCCGTGTGATTTTTACTAAGTATGTTTGAACTTACTGAGTCTGTTAGCTCACCAGTTTATTCATGTTGCAGGTAAGAAATCTATCCAGTAGATATATGGATGGTAGTAGGATGTGCGCGTGTCAAGAGATAGGGATTTCACCGTGATTTTGGTCCTGCCAAAAGACTTCCACTGAGCTTTTTAAGTTAGTGAATTGAAGAGTTTGTGAAAAAAATAAAATGTATAAATATTTTGTATATTATGCATTATGTTATACTCTAAAAGACAACTGAAAGTTAGTATTATATTTTACATATATTTCATACTTAGGGGGCGGTTGGAGAAAAAATTTCATTTTAATTTTACTTAAATACAATACAATTTTACACCAAACACAAATTTTGCAACAATGCTACAAAAACAATTATTATTCAAAACATTTTTAAAACAATCACATCAACTTTTTAACTCCACTATTTATCTCTATTTTTACTAATCACATCAACTTTTCAACTCTAAAATATTTTTCATCCAAACACACATTTTATTCAAATATAAAATAAATACTTTTCAATCAAATACAACATTCAAAAAACAAATTTCATTCAAATACAATTAAAATGCAATGCGTTTACCAAACACAATCTTAGCTTTCTTTTCGAAAAAGAATGTATTAAAAAGAAAAAAAAATTATGGGCGAAATTTTCGGACCCTTAAAAATTAAAGTTTAAGAAAAATAGTTTTAAACTGACGACCAAATTCGGCACACGAGTTGTCTTGATCGGCAAAAGTGTTGGTTTATGACAGTTACGGGCGATCGGAATCGGGGACATCACACTCCCAATCAGCGCGTAATAATTTATCGGTACTGCCACAATCAAACCAGAATATAAACAAAGATAGTAGTCAATAATGTGACGAAAGCCATAAGTTAGCATAACCGATACTTACACTAAATGTAGTGGACTCGGTTAGGGTAATGAGAATAGTATCCGGTTAGGTTAATGTGAATAGTAACCGATTAGAGTAATGTGAATAGTAATCAGTTAGGGTAACAGTTACTATTCATTAGCCAGAGGTCAAAGTTATGGTTTGTGATGAATACTACTATTTACGGATGAATAGTATTATTCATAGGAAATTGTATTTTTGATATTTTGAATCTATGTGATTCGTGGTATGAGTATTTTATATGTATGAATATTACTGTTACTAGTATAAGATACTAGTATGTGATGTGTTGTGAATAAGCTTACGAAATGTAAGTAAGTTGAAATATGATGTGATGTCAAGTGTGCTTACTATGCTACATATGAATGTTTTAAAGCGATGAATGGTGTATTCCATATGTTATGTTAATGTTCTGATGTCATAGTTGATGATAGAGCTATGTTATATGTTATGATTATTCTGATGCCACAGTTGGTAACAGATATGCTCGTTACTATATGGTAAGAGTTTTTATAAGTCACGTATTTATGTTTGAACTTACTGAGTTTTAGCTCACGAGTTTGTTCATGTTGCAGTTGAGAAACCTATATCTCAGCAGTAGATTACCTGGATGACGACGAGATTTGCGTGTGTCAATAGGAATAGAAAATCCACTATAGATATGGTCCTGCTACCAGTCTTCCGCTGAGCGATTTGAAAGAGAGATTTGAAGAAAAGAGAATTGATGTATTTTATGTGTAATTCTGAAAAATAAATATTTCTGTAAACTATATTTTGCTTTACAGAAATATCTTGTGAGAAAAAAAAAATATAGGCGAAATTTTGAGTCATGCAAAATGAGAGATTCAAAGTAAAAATGTTTTTAAATGACGATAAGATAAGGTGCACGGGCCGTCTCGATCGACAACGGAGGTGGATCGGGGCGATGTTGCATGGCCAAAGTTGAGGACGTCACAATCTTTATTGCAGAACACTGGTGGCACTTGCAGATGAATGAAAAATGTGGGCAATCACTCATTTGGAATGTGTTTCCAATGTGCCTAATGTCTGTTTCTTATTGTGATGTATGCGGTGGTTGGCCTTGCTCGTGGCCCAATTCCAACCCATGGGAAATAAAGGAAAATAACAAGAGATATATATATATATATTTAACTACACGTTCTACTCTCATTGTTTTCACATAAAAACAACCATGGTATCCTTGGATTCCATGACCCTTTTTGAAAAAAGAAAAAAAGAAAAAAAGAAAAAAAGGTTGTGGAATCCTTAGCGTTAAGGAATATTTCATGACTATTAAAAATGTTGGTAAAATCTAAAAATATTATGATTATTTTAAAAATTGTCATGAAACTTTCTTATTTTCATGATAATGGATCCCACAACATTTTTTTGATAGTCGTGGTAACTTTTCATGATGATTAAAAATAATTATGGAATCTTTTTTATTGAGATGGAATCCTCCTTTTTTTTTTTAATTGAAGTTAATGAGAGCCCTAAGCTATAAATTAGATGTTTGGGTTCAGAAAGAAATATATATTGTAGTTTTAAGATCTTAGGAAAAAAAAATTGCTGAACCCAATAATATTAGAATATACACAATTATTGATTTTGAAAAGGAAACGTGTTTTAAAAATATATAAACAAATCCTATTGTCGACTGGATTCAGTTGCCTTTCAAAAGGTTGTTTCTTATTATTTTTGATTTCTTGTTTGGTTTACTTTGTGACTTAATTCCTTTATTTTTGTTTTTGTTTTTGTTTTATTGTCATATAAAGCAATAAAAATTATCCACTAATTTGGAAAGCTATCTGGCTGACAACAAACCTTATTGAATTGTATATCGTTTTATGGCCGCTATTAGGTGGGTAGACGTATCATAAACTGACCATTATATACATATATGATTACATTTTACTGAAGAATAATATTCATCAGCATAGGTGTTCATCATTACGGTGAAAAAGATGTCAATAACATAATTATACTTATAATCTAATGATAATTTAACACCTAACTTTATTAAAAATTGTAAAATAGGACTTTCTCCACTCTTAATATTAATATATGCAAGTTCACCTACATTTCTTTTCAAAGAAGTTCAATATATAAATAAAAAATAAAAAAAAGGGCTCACCCACCTGATAATAAATAATCACATGTTGGTGATAATGCCTTGATGCTCCAATTGTTTATAATATTTTCAATTGATTATTAAAAAAAAAATACTAATAACATTCATGCTTAGTTAGTAACTGCCGTTGGAGCCTTTCTATAGATTATATGACAAATTATGGGCCACACTTTTGTGGTCCAATCGGAAGCCAATTTGGGCCATGGATGTGGCAATTTGGCGAGAATACCCCCCTCAGGACCTGCGAAAGTAAGAACATAAAAGAATTAAATAAAAGTTTTCAAAAATATAATTGAAATAAATTACAAGTTTTTAAAACATTATGAATAAAAATATATTTATTAGATAAATAATTTATTTATATTAAATTTATTAGGTAAATAATTTATTTAGTCTTGTAAACATGTTATTTACTTAGTAAATTTTTTATTTATCTCAAATGTTTTAAAAACTTCTACTTCAATTATTTTCAAAAAAATGTTATCTATTATAATTTTCCCAAAAATAATGTTGAGGTCTCTTTACAAGAATGCCATATATTCATGTTTTGGATTGAGTTATTCTACAAAATATATATTTATATATATGTATATATAAAAGTTGTCCCACCACCATATATCATTATCCTTATACTAGGTTGATAACCACTATGATATTGGCTTGAAAACAACTGTAATTCGCTGTGAGAGCGGCTTGTATCCCTCACCACCGGTGGTTATCAGTTAGTAACTTTTGTGATATCAACCAATATCTTGGTAACCGCAAATTTTTAAGGTAATATCAGTCAGTAATCATTGAAAACCACCATTACCGATGGCAATCAACATATTATGACTGGTTTTATTACCAGAACAATTAAAAAATATAAAAAATGAAATCCATCAAAATCACCAAAACTCTCCCAAATTTAAACTAAATAAAAAATATCCCCTTAAAAGTCACAACAATATCCATTAAATCCTCAAAATATACACAAAAAATATATAAAAATCCAAATTCACAAAAAACTTCCTTAAGTTGAGTCAATGGAGATCTCAAATCCTGTCTCCGACCATTTGCTTAGTTGGTAGGGGGCCGGGAGTCTGTTTATCAAAATAATTCTACGTTCCATCCTAGTGCCACATCTCCTCATGTTATCTCTCAAAAAGAAGTATAGATGGCATTGTCCGATTCTTGGGAGGATATTGTTGAATTTGAAGATTGTCAACCACAACTTAGTCCGAAAATAGCCAAGAATGCTATTAAATAGGGTGCTCAACGAGTGCCTTATGGTATGGCTCTTGGTTTCGCACTTGGAAAGATTAGTATATCTCTTCTTCTAAATGGGTCTCCTTTACAGAACATCAAATTAGGCATTGCCAATGATATATCTTAGGATACACTGTTTGATTTTTTTAGACATATATCTCCGGATATTATTTGCATTGCTAAACTAATGATGGATCGTAAAGTCTCTTTTCTGTTAGTTTATTTATGTTCCATTGACATGAATCTTTTTGCTTCTAAGTAAAGAAATTGTGCGTAGAAAAATATGGATTTAACTCTAATTAAGCAAGAAATTACTTTGGAAAATTTTCATAATTCTAATCCATGTCGTATCTCCTTTGTTTATGCATGTGTTCGTATGCATGATGCCCTGTAGGGATCACCGAAATCGTCTTTATAAGTTTGTTGCTTGGAGTATGCCATGGATGTAGTTGGGATTTTCAATGCAGTTAGAGAGACTACAAAGTGTTTAGGTAATAATTTACAAAATCGTTTCTCATGTAATGATTTTCGTGACATGATTGCGGTTTGTAAGTTAATTTAGTTAGATGTTAAAGGGGTGGAGTTCCCTTGGTCAAATAGTTGTGCTTCTCGTTATAGACAATAACTCTGAATCCATCAATTATTCATAATTATTCAGTTAGGATCAGTCTAAACTAGCCCATTATGTATCTGGTTCAAAATGTCAACTATTAAACAACTTACTAGAAACCCTGACACTCTTCTTAACATAACCATTTGGCTATGGCGATTTTACTTGGACTGGTCAACCATGAGTTGATCCCTTGCTTTTTACCATTGAAGAAAATAGCTTTATTAACTACAACGCCCATAAAGCTATGGTCTCTAAGATCAATAGAACCAAACAATGCACTTGATCCTGATGGTTTTGGTCGATGTTTTTATTATCAGTCCTATTGGTATATTGTTGGTAGTAAGATTTTTGGTACCATACAAGATTTTTTCTGTTATGGTTTTCTTCTCCCTAATTTAAATGCATGCGAATTTTCTGGTGCTTATTGCAAGAGGGCTAATGCTGAATTGGTCCAAGATCAATACATATGGTTGCCAGGCTATAATGGGGAACTTGTTTAGAGTTGCTTAGCTTCTACTTTGAATATTTGTTTCGCTTATTAGGTCAAGATTATGGGCATTATTTATTTTGGTTTGGGAGTTGAATCGGTAAAATCTTGAGGTGGAGTGCGATTCCAGCTAAATAGCTGGCCTTTTTAAGAATTCTTTTACTTCGATTCCTTGAAATTACAATAATATATAGATGACATAGAGCAGTTCGTATCATGGAATTTATCAATATTGTCATCTTTCATATTTTTAAAGAAGGTAACTCGTTATTGATATACTTTCTTTTAGAGATGTGAATCAATGTCTTATCCTGGTGGTCTAGCAGCCTTTCATTAACAGGGATATTTCTCTTTTAAGTGAACTACACTAACACTCCTTATGTTTTCTTAAATTTAGAGAAACATCCTTTTAACCAAAACAAATAATATTTACATTTCTTATCTTAAAAAAAAAAACAGAGACACTCCCTCTATTAATTGATCGTGAGTTTGACTGTTAATTATGCTTAAAATACTAGAAATACTCCTTTTTGAATAAAAAAGTCTTTAGTTATATATATGAAAGAATAAAATAGGATTTTTACCCTTATTTAACCTCAAAAACAATATTTTAACTGGTTTTTAAAAATTTCTAATCATAATTCACACTCTATTTAAAAAAATTTATATTACTTTTGTCTTTTTTTTGAAAAATCTCTTTTTAATTTTGATGGACAATATAAGTTGTTATTAGAAAACATACATAATTATAACAAGAATATAAAAACAAAACTATAATTCAAAACAAAATATTGCCTTAATAAAAAACCTTAACATATTTTTAATAATATATTTACAACTAATGACAAAATACTACTTATTATTTTGCACTTTATTAATAAAAAGGAGGAATTGTTGTTTTTTTTTTTAATAAATTCTTTTTCCTTTTTAACTAAGTTAAAACAATTAAAATTAAAAATTAAAAAACAAATGAATAGTTATGGTTTATTTTAGTTTGATTAATGATTGAGTTTTATTAGAAGTATTTTAATCATTTTAAATTTAAATTTAATAGAGTTTAAGAAATAAAATGTTAATGTTATTAGTTTTGAGGAATAAAGTATTTTTATAATTTAAAAAAAATACATGAGGTATCACTGTAGTCCATTCTTTCTCTTTTTGTGTACTACCAGTTTCGATGTAAGACTATTGATGGACGTGTAGATTTTTGCACTTTTTTCGATGTCTTGGATTTGTGATTTTTCCTTTGGTGTTATTACAGGTCAAGCATAGGCATTAAAAAAAAAAATTTCTTGTTAGGTTTTTGATTCCTTTGACTTTTACTAGCAAAATTTTTAATGAGATCTATCTTGGAGGCTAATTTTTAAAGTCGTGGTCTAGGTTGCTGTTTGTGACATCAATCTTTGCTTGTGGGACTTTATCTTGTTTTCAAGCAGTAATTATTCCCGGATGGGCTGTGTTTTGTTTTCTTTTTTCTGGACATTTTTGTAAACTTTTTTCTCTTTATTTAATAATATTCAGGTGAGAGCTTGGTAGAGGATGGGATGACTATTAAGTGTCTATCTAATTGTGATATTTTAGTCTCTCTATATCCTAGTTACTCTCTCTCGGCATGTTTGTGTGTGTATATATGTATATAAAAGAAGGGAAAATGGTATTTAGCAAACTAACAAAATATGATTTCTTCTAAGGGCTCTTGTTTGCAAACTCTCAGTAGCTGTTGGGCCTTTTTGCGGTGCATGTGGAAGGAGGGATTTGATCTTTAGGAATTTGCCATAACAGACAACATGCATCTTCACTTTTATGGATCCCTCATAAGCAGCTTGAAGTTGAAGTTGATTTTTTTTAATTATTTTATTTTATTTTATTTTTTTGCATTTGTGCCAATTAGTAGCCAAACGGGCTTAAATAATCACTAAATATTATAAGGCCCAAATTGTCTCCATGCACCTCCAAGGGTAGACCTTACATGCTAATTTTGCAAGAATGTTGATTAGAATATACTATTTTTATTGATCAATGCTCTAACCTTTTGAAATAAACTGATACATGCGATGGGAAAGTGTTAAAATTAAAAATTGAGTGATATGCCGCAACATTTGTATGTCTTTATATTACATATCACAACTTATTGTGATTCATATTTTCTAATCATATTGACCAAGTTTATTTGTATGACACAACTCTTAAATTACATTATCCATGACAGAAACCTATAGATGAAATTTTTTGTGGAAATCCTAAATATTTCTTATATAATTTAATTGTGACAAACGAGTTGGAGCTTGAGCCAGCTTTATGACGCTTTACCATGCACATACATATGCAACACCTTTTATACTAAGCTTCTTAACTGTCCCCATATTCTCTAGCTATCTTCTTGAAGAAATTAAGAAGAGATCTGATTTAAATTTTTGAGCCTAATTAAACTAGGTTACATAATAATTAATGGCTTGCTAATGTGAAACCCTAATCTAAAACTCTGAAAAAACCATTCCCTTTTGCTCCGGGTAAAAGGGGTTCAAACTTAAAATGCACGTAATATATAACTGACTCAATAATCCTATATACCAAACTCGAGCTGGTAAAAGATCCTGCTTGACCAACAAGTTGTTTGGCACTTTCAAGAACAATGTTGAACGTTTAAGATGCATATTGTCTAAAATTTACTGGTTCATACGACCAAAAATACGTTTACCAACGAAGATTTGTATAATATTCAATGAGGTCGTCTTACACTTTTACTCCATAATTTAACAACAATTGAGAGGGCGAGAAAAAGCCAGAAAGGTTTCCTTAATTTGAGCCAATTGTGTACCGAAAACTGGCCTGTCTACTAATTTAAGAAAGTGAACTGAAATTGAAGAAAATATTGCTGTTTGACTCAAAACTAGAGATTGGGTATTGCCCAACACTGTCAAACATTTCAGATTATATATGTCTTGCGCTTGTCTATTATGTTAACATACACACAAAGAATATTATATATAGTACATTTTCGTGTTTTGTGCCTTTAAAATTCTTTTAATTACAGAAATCAAAGAGAGACTAGAGAGATTAAAGCCCATTTGGAGATGTTTATTATATTAAGGAATCATATACTTAAGTGTTAAAGATTAGAGACAATATTCTTTTTTACATTTGTTTGGAATAAAAGAAATAAGTGGAGAACTTGATTATCGTGTACATGAATATTAAACAGTGCAAATGGTAAATTTTGCCACTCATTTAGCAAACAGACCAAATATTTTTATGTCCACCATGGAATCATGATTTAGTATTAGTCTATGCTTTTAAATTAAGAAGTCCTTACACTCATATATAAACATATATATATATATATATTTGTATATGTATGCATATGTTCATACATATGATTATGGAATTGGGACACAAACAGCTTGGCCAGCTGTACGTAATTTGGCCGACAGATGATATTTAAGTGCTGGTTAAGGTACACAATATTAAGATATATTTATACACAATAGAAAGTGGAGTACTTTCTTTCCTCCAAAAAAAAAAAAAGTTGAGTATTTAAGTTTAATGAATTTTTCTTTGAAGACAAGTTTGGTATCTATGCAACAATTAACTACTTAGATATATTAAAACGCTTTGTATATATCTTAATATATGTTAATAGTAAGATCTCTAGTTGTGCGAACCTCGCCAACTTCCTTAAATATTAATATTCAAACATGCATTAGGAGGGAGATTAGTTTATGGCATTCCTAAACTAAATACTTAATTAGACAACTAAGAACAAAGAGCATGGTTCATAAGAATTAACCACTTTGACTGAGAAATGTTAGGTAAAGAATATTGAATCAAAGGATCTCTTTTAAATTATAATACTAGAATGAGCCTCCTATCCAGCGGCCATATATATCTGACAAATGTAACTTTTTTTTTCCAGACTCATATAATTACTAGATAATTAATTTATATGTGATTTTATGTGTAACAAATCACATTTTAGAACTTTTATTACAAGTGACAAGTATAAAAACAAATGTTACACATTGATGAGTTAGTATTAAAGAATATTAGTTTTTATATTACATTTGTCGCATTGTACTACCATCGGATATAAGAGTTGTTGCTTATATATAAATATATAATGATTAATATGGAAAAAAAATATATATTTGTAGGTTGATATTAATGTAGCTAGCAAGCTAGATAGTAGATATGCATATTCAAACGATCCTCTTTGAATCCGTTATATGCATGCAAACTTTTGCCTATTGGATCATAAATTTGGAAGGCGTGGATTACCGAAGAGCCTTGCATATATAGTATATTTTTATGTTAAAGATATCGTTCGTGCTGCAAGGCTATACACCACAACTTAATTATAAAGTAATGGTTTTGCAAAAAGATATTTTAATAATATTATATTGTAAAAATTACGATCAAGCAAGTCAAGATTTATTGTTGCAGAGTAGTTAATTTGACGTTTTATTGCAAGCTATACTTGCTATTTATCCAAGATGGACTCAGGGAATGAGTGGAGAGGTGTACAACTTTTCTTTCATTACTCGACTGTCCCTTTCATAAACAATAAGGTTTACAGCGCGTCCCAATATGATAAGCCAAGAGGATCTGTTCTCCACGGGCCTCTTTATTTTTTTTATTATGTAATGGATTCTTTTTCCTTCCAATCATTCCCCCAAAGAAAAAAAAAAAAAGAAGAAGAACAAACCTTAGTATTCCTGGTAGATTAATGTTGATAGCAAAAGTCCGCCGTCTTTAGAGAAACCAAGTCTCAATATTGAATCCTGATTAAAATGGATCAAAACGTTAAAACTATACAAGAAAAAAACTGGTCATTTAATAAGAATCGATACTGTAAGCACAATATTATGAAATGATAAACAATAATTACACACCATGAGGGCGGGTAGGGCAGCGGCCTTGCTTGCATGTAAGCAGGGAGAGCCACTGCCCACATGCGGTTGTGACTTCCAATACTCTCTCGGCGCAAGTGGATCAAAAATCCACTTCTCACAATTTCGTGCCGATCATATTGATGTGATCCGAGACTCCGAGTGGTGATAAGTACACCTGAGCCTCCCAATTGAGTTTGGAGTTTCACCCGAGCATAAATTATGGACCAGTAAAAGTGCCTCAAATCGCTCGAGTAAATTAAACGACTCCGCAATTAATTCTTCAGCTCATATGTTAATAATGACGTGAAAAGTGAAAAGTAAACTTTGACTATATCTATTTATGGTATAACAATTAATACAAATAAAAATTAATTAGTTTTTTTTTTTTTACTTTTTCATTCACTTATAACTTTAAATTTCTTAATTATAAAAATTGCCGAAAGGTGGCATGCAACTATTGGCCCGTCTTATTATTAGGTTTTGTGTTAACCTCTTTAGGAATTTATACGCTTATAGATTCAGAAATAACTCATGCATACGTATGTGTATAACTATACTTGTGATCTTATCTGTTTTATATCCTCTCATGGTGTAGATATTTATTTCTTTTTTTTTTCCTTGGAATTAGTACTATTTTTGTTTCTATCATTTTCAATAATAACTTCAATGAATTTTTATAGGAACTGGAGGACCTTATTCATCAAATATCCAATAATAAACTCTTGCGTTTTGTTTATTACAAGGTTTTTTGATAAGTTTTTGAATGACAAGTTTAAGGATTTTCTTATTATTAATAGTGACAAAATTGATGATGTGTAAGTTGATTGCCTCTCACTGCTATGATTTCGACTCTTAATACCACAAAAAGCTGGCCTAAAAGTCATATTATATAAGTTAACCAAAACATTTACGTCGTCCAAACTATTTAACAAAAAAATTAATAATTATTATTTTAAATTTGTCTGATAGCTAGTGGATCAGGTTCAAGTTCGTCAGCTTTTGCTCTATCTTTTATTCTCAAATTGAGCTCTTTCCTAGAATACGTAGATAGTAAAACGCGTAGAAAAATTACATTAAATTGTCCTTAATTACTATTTTTTGTTTATTGTAATAGACAAATTAAAAAAATTATAACATGTGCGGAAACTTACGTAATCACTGACTAAGAATTGAAATTTACGTTTCACCAAGGTTTGACTGACCTTGGAATGACTTTTCAATGCGGAGAGAGGAGAAAAGCAAAAAAAATCACCTAATATCTCTTTTCTTTTGTTGTTCAGCACCCACGTCCCCGCTGATAAGGACTCTAATTTTCTTACATGTTTTATGGAATGAAATATTTGTGCTGCTAACTATCATAATTAATAAAAGACGAATCTCGTATAAAAATTTTACATCATATGATCCATATTATATTAATAAGAAGTGTTTAATATCAATGGTACCAAACAAGTTTGAGAAAAAATATGTTTATTTAGAATTGGTGTGAATTAATTTATACCAAGGCATATAATATGGAATGAAATTATTTGGAACTAGTCAAGTAAATTAAGAGCACTTCTAAGAAAGTTATTATATTATAAGTTAATTAAACCAATTATCCATTTGAAGAGACTATCATATATATTCTTCTTTATTAAATTTTCCGATATTTCATTATTATTTTCTGAAATTATGAAAATAAATTAAAAACTACACTCTCACATGTTGACATTTTCATCTGTGTTTTGTCAATTATTTTGTTGTTTTTGCTTAATTGTTTCTAAAAATTTATTCATACGTTAAGCCTATTTTGGTACCCTCGAAATTTTAGCGATTCTTATCCTTGGTTAGATCTAAGATACCTTGCGAAGCTTTGCGGTTGAAGTAATTACTTGTTGGTCTAATTTGATAAAATTTTAAATATATTTGATTGTAATTCTTCTACAGGATAACAAAAATAAAAATGTAAACATTTTTAGCCTTGTTGCCTATCATTAATCAATAACACACAACAAAATCATCGTGAACAAGTAATTTTGTGATTGAATATGAAATAAAATATAAAAATAAAAAAAATCATAACCTAGCCATCGATATGGCAAACCACATCTAAAGCC
The DNA here is from genome assembly GCA_035233585.1 of Antiaris toxicaria. Lineage (NCBI taxonomy): Eukaryota > Viridiplantae > Streptophyta > Magnoliopsida > Rosales > Moraceae > Antiaris > Antiaris toxicaria. Next base: position 11,719,475 of record CP141155.1, read on the forward strand.
AAAAATAAAAAGAAACAACCTTTTAGAAAAGGTGTATGAAACCAATTTTTATATATTTTGAAATCATTTTCCTTTCTAACATAAAATTTATATGTAGATTTTTAAAAAGTTAGGGAAATTATCGAGCAAGTGCATAATTATTGAGTTATGCTTATATATTCTAAAATCTTGAAATTACAATCTCCTTTTTTTTTTTTTTTGAGCAAGTGCATAATTATGTATTCTCATATCTAATATCTGAAGATCCTGTTGGAATCTCTTCAGCAATGTAATATATATAATAATAAAAAATCATGTCTAATTAATAAAATAAGTTGGTCATATTATATCATAGATTCTCTCCGTAGATTTCGTAAAATGACTTATTTATATTTATGTTCCTAAACTTTTTGTGTTTGATAAATCAATCCCTAAACTAGTTTTAAATCTGAGATTTACTAAAAATTTTGATAATTGACCTCACAAACTTTAAAATCCATTGCAATTCCCCTAATTAGAAGACAAGATTTAATTTAGAATGGTTTTGTTGTGCATGTGGCTCGCACATGAGCTACTATTGAAGGCATGCCTTTTTGTTCAAATTGGACTTCACAGAACAAAACTCCCTCACTTGCAGGGTTGGTTACCCTTAAATTCATCCTAAATAGAGGGAGTTTAATTTATAACTGTCTAATTTGAGGAAAAAGAAAGATGCGCCGCCTTCAATAGTTGGTCTCGTGTGAGTCACATGCAAGAACACCGTAAAAAACTTAACCTTGTTTTCAATTGAGAGTTTAATTATAACAAATACTGAAGTTTGAGGGATAGAGAACTAATTTGTCAAACATGAAAAATCTAAGAGGCAACCATTAAAAAAAAAAAAAACTTTACAAAATTATCTTTTCTTTAAAAACACAAATTTATTCCTTGTCACAAGTCCACAACATGTCATGAAACTTCAATTATGCCTTAAAAAATATTGTCAATCATCACACGATTCTCCTAGTATAAAATTATCTTCTCCTTGTAAGAGCACCATCAGGCCACAAAGCACGAAAATAAAGTACATTTCATCTATGCATTTAAAAAAATTGTTTAACATTACAATGCAATCATCATACAAACGTAACATTCTTAATTAAAAAAAAAAAAAAAGCTAAAAGTAGTATAGCATATCACATAAAAGTATGACTATAATTTACCCAATAGCCACATATAAAAGTGTAAGACTGCATATAATTCACCTGAAAAAAGTGCAATATAACTTTTTTTTTTTACTTTAGAAACGGAGATTAAAACTCTACTTCTTGTTAGGTCAGGTGTATAATTATTGAAAAAAAAAAGTATATCTAAGTTTTAGATTTAAAAATTTTTATTTAAATTTCTTCTTTCTCATCTGGATCTGTTGTGCTAATCCTATCTACTAGTATAATAACAAGATTAACTATCTAATTATACTAATTATTAATAAACAGAAATAACATCGTTCATTCATCATCACCCATTAATTGTGGAGTTCATCACAATGGTGATAAAAGTTACATCTATAATATTTACACAAAGTATAAAGAATCCTTCCTAGCTACTAAAATTCTTAGTCCTTTCCCCTAGTGTGTGGAAGGTTGGTCCACTCACTACAAGCCCCTCCAATCCAAACCACATGTAAACTTTTCATCTTATTACTAAATAATATTATTAAAATAATAATAATTACCATTGGCCAAAATCTAACCATCGTAAAACTACACAATTTAACCAAGGTTAAATACTTTACTCTCTTTACCACTACACCCACCACCTTTCATCTCTATATAATCACTCCAAAGTCCATACTCATCACAGCGTCTCCACTACTCCACTTTCACACAGTTTTCCTCTCCCAAAAATTTTCCCCAGAAAGTTACAGACTCTCTCTCTCTCTCTCTAGAAGGAGCAAAAAATGTCGTACTGGGAATCTTGTTTCCTGTTCAATCCCCAAAGTGGGTTCTCATCATCCTCTCTGATCATGAACTCCAAGACCTTCGTCTGTCTTCTCATCTTAATCTCTGCAATCTCTTTCTTTTTCTCTCCCGGTGGACTCGCCTGGGCTCTCTCCAAATCCCGGCCATCTCACCGCCACCACGGAGCCGCCATTCCTGGACCTTCCGGTCTTCCTCTTGTCGGCTTACTCTTCGCCTTCACTGGCTCCAGCTTAACTCACAGACTTCTCTCTAACCTCTCCAAAACCTTCGGAGCAAAGCCGTTGATGGCATTCTCCGTCGGCCTCACCCGTTTCATCGTGTCAAGCCACCCCGACACGGCGAAAGAACTTCTCAACAGCTCGGACTTTGCCGATCGGCCGGTGAAGGAATCGGCCTACGAGCTCCTCTTCCACCGGGCCATGGGGTTCGCCCCGTACGGGGAGTACTGGAGGAGCCTGAGGAGAATCTCCTCCACTCACCTCTTCAGTCCTCGGCGAATCGCCTCCTTCGGGGCTTTTCGCCGAGAAACCGGCCTTAAAATGGTCCAAGAAATTAGGGTTTTGATGAACAGGGACGATGGGGTTCAGGTGCGAAAAGTCTTGAAGTTCGGATCGTTGAACAACGTGATGATGAGTGTGTTTGGAAGGAGTTATGAGTTTGGATCGGAGGGGTTTTGTGAGCTTGAGAAGATGGTGAGAGAAGGGTATGATTTGCTTGGTGTTTTCAATTGGAGTGACCATTTTCCTCTGTTGGGTTTGTTGGATTTGCAAGGAGTGAGAAAGAGGTGTAAGAAACTTGTGGTGAGAGTGAATGATTTCGTTGGGAAAATCATTGAAGAGCATAGGATGAAAAGGGTGCTAATTGGTGAGAATATTAATAATGTTAATGAGAGTGGAGACTTTGTTGATGTTTTGCTTGATTTGGAGAAGGAGAATATGCTCACTAACTCAGATATGATTGCTGTGTTATGGGTAATAATTTTTTACTTCATTTTCTTTTCCGTTTTTCTTATATTTGTTACATAACATTTTTCAGTAAAATATTTAAAGTAAATAACAACTTTTGAAAATATTTATAGTGAATAATAAATCTATTAGGTAAATATCTAATTTATTAAATAAATTAGCAAATTTACTTCTAATAAATAAACTCAAAATATGTTTTAAAACCTGTTGTTTACTTCTATAATTTACTGAAAATTGCTTTTTAACTACTTTCTCTCCCTTTTTTATTTTTTACATTTTGGTGTTATGCATGTTGATTTATAATGATCTCCACTTTAGAAACTTGTGCAAATTTGTAATTTATCTACTATACACACAAGTGCATAGAGGATAGGCTTGATTTGTGTTTTTTTTTTTTTTTTTTTTGAAGAACAGGTGAAAACGTGTTTTCATTTATTGATTTCATGATAGAAATTATTCTTTAAGCTGTGGAGTAAACTTTCTGTTTTGGCATTTTTTACCATGAAGATTAAGGAATATTTTGTCTAGTATCCCTTGTACAAACGTATATGTTACTGCAATATGGTAATATTGCTACGTCCTTTTCTTGTAACAATCACTTGTCTTATATTCCCATGCAGTACTATCGCCCTTTATACTTCTTCAGTCCTCACCTCTCTTTTTTTCCAAATATGAAAAACCAAAAATAAATTTAAAAAAAGGGAAAAAAAAACTTTTTTTCCACTTTCTCTAAGTTTACAATAATCAATAACAACTTTTTTTATTTTTCGTTTTTTTTTTTTTGGCTAATAACAACTTTTAATTGTTGATGATCAGGAGATGATATTCAGAGGAACTGACACAGTGGCAATCCTCCTAGAGTGGATCCTGGCAAGAATGATCCTCCACCCAGATATCCAATCTAAGGCCCAATGCGAAATCGACGCCGTCGTCGGAACTCAGCAATCCGTCTCCGATTCCGACCTCCCAAACCTCCCTTACCTCCAAGCCATAGTCAAAGAAACCCTAAGAGTCCACCCGCCGGGTCCTCTCCTCTCCTGGGCCCGGTTCGCCATCCACGATACCCGAATAGCCGAAAATTTCATCCCGGCCGGCACCACGGCAATCGTGAACATGTGGTCGATAACCCACGACGACCGGGTCTGGCCTGAACCCGATAAATTCAAGCCAGAGCGGTTCATGGAAGAAGATGTAGCCATTATGGGGAGTGACCTTAGGTTAGCTCCTTTCGGGTCGGGAAGAAGGGTTTGCCCGGGTAAGGCCATGGGCTTAGCCACGGTTGAGCTGTGGCTTGCTCAGTTACTCCAAACCTTTAAATGGGTTCCTGTTGATGATCATCATGGCGTGGACTTGTCGGAGACGCTGAAACTTTCCTTGGAGATGAAGCGCTCTTTGTTCTGCAAGGCTCTTCCTAGGGTTTCTTGATCTCATCACTATTTAGTGGTCTCTGTTGATCTTTCTGTTGGTCTTTCTTTTCTTTTTTTTTCTTTCTGGTTTTTTTGGTTTATGTTTATGTTTTGTTTATGTTTTTTCTTTAATGTGTGAATTTTGATATGATCAGAAATATGTTTGGGACTTTAGTCACCAAATCTAAATGTATGTTTCATATGCTAGCACCTTTCTATATAAAAGGGGTTATTCCGCGTGCTATTTTTAGTGTTTACTTTTAGATTTTATGGGTGCTGTTTATTATATTTGGCTTTGTTTTTCTATGTAATTTTTTTTCTCTGTCGATCAATTGCAATATTTTATCACTTTACCGTTCAAGTATAGACTATAATTACTTATGCTATGAGCTTCCATATCTCAGTACTTTTTTTTTCCTTCTCTCAAATTTAGCATCTAATTAATTGTGGGAGTATATTACAATATTGGAGAATTTTCGATTAAAAATTAAAAATTACTTGTTTCGGTTCTGATTATGTATGTCATCTTAGTCAAAGTCACGATTGTGTCGGCAAGAAAACAAAAAGGGAAAAGGACAGAAATTTAAAATGATCTTGATTGGGGAAAAAAAAAAAAAAGGTATCTACTATTGGAAAAATAATTAAAAATATTTGCGCTCATGCCCTTTCTTTGAGGGAACGTGCTGTAACGCAAATTATTACAAAGATGATATTTTACATTCCAACATGAATCAAACCAAAAATTGGAAAGAAAATAAAAGGTTTTATTACTATATAGAACGACTTAGTAAATTAACGATGTATTAATTATATCGTGATAATTAATGATTTTATCATCAACAATTTATAAATAGTGCTATGAAGGTAATGTAATGAGCATAAGATGACAATATTATCTAGCACCTAGCAGGAATTATAAGAAGGATGCGTTAATGAAAACTATTATATTTCATTGTCCGATCTAATCATACATAGGGGATCTGATTCCTTAAAAATGATTGCTCAGTTAGTTCACTCAAATTGCACCTCGTGTGAGTAGAGCCGGTAATTTAGGTCACGACACGATAATACGATACGAAACCCACACAAAATTAGAGGGTTTGGGTTTTCCTTAAATGGGTTTGGGTCAAAAAAGGTCAAACTCGTCAAACATTATTAAATAAAAGGTCGAACCCGCACGAATCCGCCAACCCGCAATTGACACGAAATAACACGTTTAATAAATTGATTATATATGGGTTGACATAAATACAACTCATAAATTACTCATTTATAATTTTTAATATATTTATATTGTTATATATATTATAATGTTTTACTATTTTTAATTTTGAGTTTTCAAAATTCAAAATTCAAGTATAATAAATATCTTTTATTTTATATATTTATATATTTTAAAATTTTTTAACATAGAAAAGAAAATCTAGATTTTACTTTTTTTTTTTTTTTAGTTTTTTATTACCTTTGCAGCTCTACTCACATCACCCCATCGCTCTCCCCTTCTCTCATTTCATCGACTTTCGCGACAACACAATCAGTCATCCCTGACCTTGTTGTTATTATTTTATTTATATTTAATTTAAACAGGTTAATTCAGATCAACACGATTAATAAATGAGTTGGGTTTGGGTTTGAGATTTTGACATGAATATTAAATGGGTTGAGTTTGGGTTTAGTTAATAGTATCAACTAAGAAGCATAATACGACACGATAACATGAATTGCCAGCCCTACGTGTGAGATCTGTTATGTGAATTGATGTCGACACAATTGTGGTCCAGGCAAACTCATGTTCTAGAATCATATTGTACTGTAAAACCCCTATATATATAGTGCAGGCATATATCCTCTGTACGATTGTCACAATTTTGCCACCCAAAATGCTACTTTTTTAACATCTTATGCTATTTCTTGAAATTTATACTAAATTTACAGTTGTTATACTTGGTTCGATTGAATGACAAATATGCACCTTCTCTTCTGTATTTATTCTGTCTTGCTTTTCCTTGTATTTTAATGATTTTAGTGCAGGTCTTGATCAATGAAAGACAGAAAGGAAAAGGTTGAGTTACTAATTAACGTGTTTGGAAAAAAAGATTCTCTTAACTAATTATGTATAAATTGAACTTCTATATATATTTTTTAGAAGGGTAATTTCATTCCAAATCAAAGAGAAAATACACATAATAACTTGAATGATTCCAACACAAGAAGACTCGACCCCCTAATAATAACTAGCTCAAATGGCAAGAAACATGTAAAAAAATCCTAGAACGAAAAACTAAATAAGCATACTACATATAGAGCATATATATATATATATAACTCTTTTAACAACACCTCCACAATTGATAAAAATTTTCAGTCAATTGAGATCAAGAAACCTAAATAGCACTACATGGCCACCCGAAAACAGCAACGCCAAGAAGAAGCTCTTAACAGACTACACATACAACCCACATCGAAGAGCCGGCATACAGCCACCTCTTATTAAACGGCAAATCCAATCTAGGGTTTTCAATCTTGCACCATTTCATATAGTTGGCCACAAGACACCCAACCCTGATAGTAAGGTCTCGAGGTGTAGGGAGGGTCTTCTTATGGTGATGGTGGTGACAGATCAGTGGAGGGATTTGACACTCGTTAGTTAGGAGTTTTGCCCACAGATTTGGGCGCTTTACAGCTCCGATGCGTGTGCAACCCCAATATTTTTGTCCTGATGGCATCTAGAGGCTTCTAGTATGGCACGTGTTCTGGTCAAAGTTTAGTGGTGACTCCAGGGCCCATATCCCGCTGTACCATAGAAGTTGTTGTTTTTCTGTTTCACGTTTGGTTCCTGGTAGTATTGCTCAATTTAAATTCCTTTGGACTTAAAAGTCTTCTTGTCATTATAAGTATTGGTTGCTGGTTTCTTTTGACTATTTTCTTGCTCTTAGTTTTTTTTTTTTTTTTTTAATCTAATAAAGGCCATGTTGAATCCGCTATTTGTGTGTGTGTATATATATATATATATTTTTTTTGGTAGTGTTTCTGAATAATATCTAGAGTTATCTATAATGTAGAAAACGTTTTCCTTTTGCTTTTATTGGATTTAATCATCATTAGGCCCTTATGCCAACTATTGATTGAGCTAGGGATAACAGAATAAAGAACCCCTATAGCAAGGGAATGATATAGCTCACCACTTTTGCTATGATCCCATTCCTTCACAAAGAATATATGTTGGTGAAGAAGTTGGCATTGATTTGGTGAAAAGCAATACTCCTTTTTCCTTCATATATATATATATATATTGCACATATATGGGTAATGAATATCCACACACACGCATATGTTTAACATTTTATTATTATTTTTAAACAATTTGTATCCATATTGCTGGAAGAACGTAATTTGCTTTGGTCCTTTTATGATCAGCAAATAAAAAAAGGCGGGGAAAAGGGTTTGGTTTCGATCCTTTTTAACTGATTCAAGCTAACTTATATTGATACCCAATATCTCCATATATTCGTTTCCTCCACCTAAAGTAGTCTCAATATCACCTGAAAACACAAGAGAATATATATATGTACATTATAGATGTGTATATATATATATGCATATATATATATGAAGGTACGTCGTTGTTTGTCTTTACATTTATGCTAGATATGATCTATACTCAAATCATATCTCATTTTGTTAGACAATATGATCAGTAGTTGTACTGTATCGTCATCAAATGGAATATCCGTACACCGATGCATAGTGTAAAAGAGTAAAGAGGAGCAAAAGGCACATCCAATATTGATCAATCATTCAATAGATGCCTTCAAGCACATATATGTATATATTTATACACTCGCATTTTTTAACAATAAATTCATAAGACGAGAGAACTTAATTAAAAAAAATTAAGACGGAACTTGCTGCTTTTAAAACTGCTCAATAGCATACTTTGATATGGAATGTGAATCCATTTACAATCTTTTGAAGACCGGATAAAGTTTTTTAAAAGTTTCATAGTCAATGGCTTCGTATTTTATGTTACGTGGAGGACTTAGTTACGGTGTCTCTCAATTTTTCTAACTAATAGTGCAGATAGATTAGTAAATCACTTTATTTAGCAGCATCAATTTTATTGGTGTTTTTCAGCACCAACATTTATTGTTCCCTTATTCTGTAGGAATTTGAATGACCTTCATTTTTATAAATTTTGTTCACAATTTTGAGGTGTGGATATCATGTACTCTTTTTTTCTTATTCGGATTTTTTTCTTATATACCTTTTTTTTTCATGGAAAATTTAATAAGGTATCGGGCTTATGTGGGTAAATCCCATAGGATAATAGTATAGTGGTAGTTTTTGTGTTCTTTCTCATTCTTGGAGTGTTTTTATTTTTTGTTTTTTGTTTTTGTGTTTTTGTCAATCTTAATTGTATTTTCTTTTTGTCTTTAATGTCATGTGTGATAGTAGATGATAAGGGTGTTAAAAGAGTACCTTTTGTGCACATGCTTATTGTTACTGTCATTTATATATATATATATATATATTAAAATATATATTAAAATACAACATAATTTGAACTCAATGTATTGAAAAGCAACTCACATAGACGACACTAATTAATTTAGTCTATTTAAAATTAACAGCATCGTTTATTTTTCATAATCCAATTTCAGAAGAATTTTTTTGCGTTCTTAAATTTACCTTTTTGAGCAAAAATTCTCCATATATATCATTTACAAAACGAAAAGTAATATGGAAATAGAGTTACACTAAATTTTCTATTCACTAATTTGGCATATTTTATATCTCGTACTATATTTATGTATTTAAGGTAGTTTTATTGCGACAAAAACATGAAAAATGAGTGTGTCCCTTTGACCAATAACCAATAATATTGCAGGATTAATTCGTCAAATCCAACTGATTCCATTTTCTTTCCTAAGCCTCTTTACGGAATTTGAAAAATTACCATTAACAGCAAATTTTCTGTATCTTTACATGGCGAGAAATTAATGCATTCTAATATAGAGTCGGTACTACTAACAACTCCATCCTATCATAAGTTCTGATCACTTGACAGTTACTGATACATATAAAATATATAAATATATATAATATATATACACAAACAGCCCTTCAAACTAAGGAGGAAAATTTGAAAATAAAACCAAAAGGGAAATCAGAATAACCTAGTAATAATTAAACTGTTATTTAACGAGGATGAGTTTCCAAAAGAACCGGTAGAAACCAGAACTTTGGACATTTCTTTACATATATATGTCTCCTTAAAAACCTTTGCAGATAAAACCCAAAATTAATCGTATGCTTACTTGATTTGAAAAGTCTAGTAGCAGATATCTTTGTATTCTTAACTTTTTCAATATCACCCTAAAACAGGCTAATTCTAACCAAATTTACCATAAGAAGTAAGCCTCATTTTTGCTTTATACTTTCCTGGAAAATCGAGTATGCGTATCTAGGTTACAACGAATAAGTAGATAGGTATATATTTGTAGGAGCATCTAGCCAAAGACAAGATTCACCAAAAAAAAAAAAAAAAAAATCTAGCCAACGACAAGAAAAGGACACCCAGTATAGAGACGTCCATATGTAATTAATTTAATAAAACAACAGAGAGAGAGAGAGATGTGAATTAAGAAACGAGAAAAAAAATCAAACAAAACAAAAATCAAACATTTCCAAAATAAACATCTCCAGAAATATGTGGTACTCTCTATGAAAAACAGTGTGACAAAAAGAAAACCTTGATATTTAAGAGATATATAGAAACTTTAACCTTATACGTTTACTGTTCATTTTTATGGTCAGCTCAGAACAAGAAAATGAACCCTTAGAGAAATAAATATTTGAGGCTTGAAGCTAGCTAAACTTTCCCTGTCTCTCCCTATATTCTTCTAAAATATATATATATATATATCTCTCTCTCTCTCTCTCCATATATATATATATATAAAGAAATTCTTCATGTACTATCAAAGGGTGATGAAAAATCAATAATAGTTCTAGCTACTAACTACTTTGTTACTTTTCTAAGCTCTTCTTTTCCTTCCAATAAAGAAAACAAGGAATATTGTTATTTCAGGTAATGGACACAAGATATAGTAGAGTACCTTATTACGACCACCATGACCCCTGATGCTTGCCATGAGGAAGCCATAATATTCAAAATTTCATGCCAAAATGTCATTTGACAATAACCAAAAAAAAAAAAAAAAAACCATGATTTCCCTTTATGCCGTAGGCTCAAAAGCCCTAAAAATTGGCATATGAGCAAATCATCATTCACCACCCTAACCCATACACCTAATTGAATATCTACAACAAATTAATGTAATCATGTATTAACAAGATTGGTGGGATTAAAGAAAACACTCTTCCACTACTGCATTAATATTAATCAAGCGCACTAAGTTGCGATATCGATAATTAAAATGTATTGAGTCTAATTTATGTATTAAATCATTCATAATATTCTCTTGCTGGATGCTTCTCCAACATTTGCTTTAACAGCTTAAAGAAAAACATGATAGAAAGCTATCGTCTTCCCTATTCCCGTATGGACCACAAGCATAATATGCTTTCTATTAGTTAATTAAGTATATTTATAAATACATATATATGATGTTGATTGAGCGATCAATAAACTTGTCTTGGTGATCCCAGGTAGGAAGAAAACCAATTCCTTTTACTAGCTAAATACCAAAATATTTGTTTATTCTTAGTTGTTTTGGCGGCGTTAAAAATTTTATACTAGGGGATAATGAGAAGGTGGATCTTAATCATGCTTTTCATTCCTAATGTAGGTCCTCTTTATAAGTTTAATTAGCTTTGTTAAATTATATATGATTTAATTGCTGTAGTGTAGAATGGGATCCACATAGACATGCTATATGTTTAGTACATATATACCTAATTGTGCATCTTATAATCTTTAACAATATTATGTTATTACAATGATGACTATCACAATCACAATAATGATATGAAACTTGATTGAGATTATATACATTACAAAGAGTCTACACTCTATGCAACTTCATAACGAGTTTCGTTCTTTTGTAGTTTTCTTCCTCTACCCTTTCTTTTAAAAAAGAAAAAAAAAAACTAGTATATTATCTCTATATTGGTAGTATACATTTCTAAATATTATAGGTCTAATTAAAATCGTATAAGAAATATGTGAATTTGATAATAATATCTTGTTGTTTCGAACCTTCAAAAAGAATACTCTCTTTTTTGTTTCTTTTAATAGAAAAGGTTTTTTTTTTTTTTTCCCTTTTCTCGTATTTGTATCCTACCCCTTTTTCCGCGCAAGTAGGCTATAAGCTTATAGCTTGATCATTAACACAATCCTCAGCTATAATTAGGTGCACATAATAGGGCTCCTTATAGGTCATTATAAGTTACTTGGTTGAATGATTGGCAGCCCTATGTTTGACAAGTCTCCTGCTTTTATAGCATGTTCAAATTTCCATAGAATGAAGCAATTTTTGTTTATAATTAGGAGCTGACCGAAAAGGTATAGAAGTTTACATTATGGCTTTTGCCAGTGAAAGATCAATTAATTAGAGGGGTAAGGGGATTTATTAATCATGATATTAAATATAAAAGTGACATTTAATCTTGGGCTTCTTTTTGTTAAATAACTAGCTAGTTATAGATTTCTATTAGATACAATCATTAAACATTTACCTTTGTATGCGCAAACTATAGCTAGTGTGGCTCCTCTCCTCTTACATACAAGAAAAACCCAAAAAAAAAAAAAAAGCCTTTTAGAAATATAATTAGAATGTAAAAATTGATGATTTTGTAGATGATGGAGCTTCTAATTTTTCTATAAATATTTAAAATAGTATTAAATTATTTTGAGTGCAACAATAATAGTTTTCGAATACGCATTCCCTAATTCAGCTAAAAGATGATCTTATATATTGTGCCAACCTGCTAGCCATGCAAGTTATAACTCATTTAGGAGGGAGAAAAAAAAAAGAGTATTCCAATCGAATTAATCTAATAGAGATTAGGCCAAGATTAGTTTTCTTGTCACTTTTTCCTCAAGATTTGACTGAATTGGCGAAATTTTCTCCACCCAAAAGAGTGCAAATTGATTCTCACTTTATTAATATTTTTTCTTACAAATAGACACTAGCACGCGTAGTTGATCTTTAAACAGAAATAAATTCAAGTGGATAGTAAAATAATGTTGACCAGTACGGTTATACATGTTGGAGCATTATGGATAATTATAATGACATTACTATATATGTAGCTTTCAAAAGGCTAGTGTAGCTTAATAATTTGTAATGCTAAGCAAGCAAATATTTAAAACCTTCAAAGAAAAGCAAGTGTTGACATAAATAGTAATAAGATTTGAAGCTACAATTTTTTATTTTTTCCAAAAACTTGAGAAAAATCTTTTAAAGAACTAAAAAACAAGTATTTCAAAAACAACACCACTAATCATTTAAATTAGTATCTCAGTAATATATGGTAAGTAATAACAGTCAGTTAGTAACGGTAACTAATAACTTGCCATTATTGTAATAATGACTTGTGGCAATTACTAACCACGACAAAAAAAAAAAAAAAAAAAAACCACTAAGATCAGTTCAACAGTTTGCCCGCTAATATTGCTATGACAAACTTGAACAACTTAACAATGTTTGGTTTTTTTTGGTAGAAAAGGATTCAGTTCAAAGTTGGTTAGAAATTGACAAATGAAGTCATGATTATATAAACGATTCTAGTTAACTCGAATTTTTTGATGGCATAGTTTACACTCTAATTTAAAGAGAATTTATGTTGCTTTTCATGGTATATAAATGATTACAGTTAAACCCATCATAAAAAGAAATGAAAGAAAGAAAGAAAGAAAGAACAATAAAAAAACTCAAATTTAAGAGAAAATTAATGTTGTTTAATTAAGTCATTATTCAAGAGCGGAGAGGCCAATACATGCATGAAATTGATCGGCCCTACACAATAATACATGAAGATATTTATTGTTTTTATATTAAAAAAAATGGATTGTATCTTTACGCCCTTGACCCAGTGAAAATAAATAAGATAATCATTAGAACCATTAATAAGATGACAAATGATCATGATCCAATACCTTTATCAAGGTTATGTGCTTTTAGAGTCTGCTTGAAAGCATAGTCCATATCAATATGAACTGATAGACTTTTACACATAATAAGACTCAAACCTGTCATCTGATCAAAAAAAACGCCTGACCCTTTTTTTCATTTACGCCACCACCATGAATTATGAGTTTATAGAAATTATACTCTAAGTGCATGAGTTCTAGATCCAACCTGCCAAATTAAAGTTTATGTCGAACTTGTACGTTTTAATTTATGGACCAACAATCAATCTTCCCCAAGCACTACTGAAAATATAATCTCCCCACAAGTTGTCATTATTGTTCTACTGAAAATATGCGTTGATCAGAAGAAGAAATGTTAGAGAGAGAAAAGCTCATGAAATCATAGAAAAAGATGTTAATGATAAACGGATTTAGGTTTTACCTCTATTCAAAAGTTAGTGTAAGGAAAGAAAGTGTTCTTCTATATATATATATATATGTATACACATACATATTATGATAATCTAGTAATTTAATGATGTGGACAAATTAATTTAACTTTTAATATCCTTCCTCACAATAGAGTCATGTAAATATATCATGGTCCAAATCTATCATCATGTGCAAAAATTTGGCTCTAATATCATGATATACAAATGAATTTGGGTAGAACCTCCATGTCGTTGAAAGCTAGCTCAAAGAAAAATGGGCTTAATTCACATATAAATAGCATAACAACCCAGTAATTTGACAATATGAGACAAATATAACTTTTAACATTTGGTAACTATGATTTTTTTGAAGACAATTTTTAAGTATAATTATATTCATCTTGGAAAATTGAAATTTTAATCATATTAGAACTTGCTTACCAAGTAGAGGTAGAGGTATAGGTAAGAGTTCTTAAATTTGAAATCTAATGGTATTTTCATTCATCTTCAATATAAGAAAGAGTCATATGCCGCAGAACTGCTATTAAAATAAAAATTTTCAATGTAAGATTTATTTTCAATTAATTTTGATCAAAATAAAAAAATTTGAATTAATTATAAAGACAAATGAAAATAACCCCCAATACCTTAAAAAAGATCACGTGCAAATCATGTATTAAAAACCATTCAAAATTTAACAGATATGATTAGAAAGACCATTGTTCAATCATAATTTTTAGGAACTTATCTTCTACGACCCAAGAATTTCAGGGGGTAATAGCCATCACAATAAGCATGGCACCATAGGAAAATAATCATGTAGTATTTAATATAACGTTTGATCCTACGAGATCGTTGGTTTATTTCGAGTGATGAACTGACGTTGGTCGGGTTGGAGAATAAGAAAATTTTTAAAATCACAACCCAAGACCGCCCAATAATTTGGCAAGCTTGGGCGGGTTCAATATAAGTGGGGTGGGCAGATTAGCGGGTCAAGCTTTTAATGCTTATATTTTGATCATTTTATCCTTTTTATTTTTTTACCAACTACTTTCCCTGTCTTGCTTTCTGTTCATACATTCTTGAAACATAGCAACATTAATCGACCCGAAATTCTGCTACCAAACTTTCATTCCCTAAACTCATTATAGTACCACTATATATTAAACATTAATGTACTGTTCTCATAATATGATCTGATGCTTCCTATCACCACAATGAGTCATGGTCATATCTTTGAAGGGAAACGACTGTTATTCAGAGATGATAGCAAGTAGTACTATAGGTCGAGAATGAAACTGCGAGTTTGCAAGAGATGTGGAGATATTCTTCTTGGGCTTGTATTATGAACTGTAAATAGATATGAAGTGTGTTATATCTGATTGCACTTTTGAATTTGATCCTTTTGGTTATGCGTTGGAGTTAAATAATCTGTATATCGAGGCACTATTTTCACCTATAATGGGGAATTTCAGCACTCTTTCCTTTTAAATTTTTCCATCTTTAGCAATTTGTCCTCTAAATCTTTAATTTTGACAATTTACCTCCCTCAACTTCTAATATGTTCCAATTTGTCCTATTTTATTTTGAATTTAGAAGATTTACATTTGGGGTTCAATTAGATTTGTACATTTTTTTCATACATTTACGTAACAAGTAGACTATTATAAACATTTTTTGTGGTTGAGAACTTATACTACATGAAATGTTTATTAAAAATAAAAATTGAAATATAGCAATTTTCTAGAATATTTTAGCAATAACATAATTACATAAAAGATATTATAATATTTTACACATTTTAAACTATAAAATTACATAGCAATTATTATAATGGTGTGAACTTTTTAATATTTATGAAATATTGTAATCCTTTTATATTTATGCTATAATTGTAGCTCATCCTTTTTTTTTTTTCTCTTTTTTTCTTTTTTCAAAAATAACTCATTCTCCATTTTGGGTTCAAATGGATTATCGTCTAGTTTTTACCCAAAAAAAAAAAACGTACACAGTAAAAACGGCGTGTTCTGGTGCTTCATCGCTTAGGTTTTGCTACATTGCTCTAAGCTCTTCTTCCCCACTCTCTCTCTCTCTCTCTCCTCTCTTTCTCTCTCTAAGCAAAACATGGCTCACCTCTCCATGCTCACTATCATCATTTACAATTTTACATCATAGCTCTTATCTACAAAGACAAAGAGTCCAATAACATTTGGGTCCTTAGAGGTCGCTTTTCTGATTCATTTGGGCCTTGTTGGAATTCTAAACTTGGGCCATTGCATCCGCTATTGGAGATCAATGCTTCGTGGGATTCTGGGGACAATACAACACACAAAAGCCAACATCGAGAGACAAATCAGAGTGAACCATGGTAGCATTGTCCTCCACGCCAGCAAGCTTATGTAAATTAGCCCCACCAAACTCTAATATAAGATGTTGATCAATACAAAAACAAAAGCAAATATATATATATATATATTCTATAAAAATTTAGTCTGGTTATTAATCATGACCATTTATACTGGGAAAAAAAAAAAAAAAAGGCCAGCAACTCGGGGTAAAATGGAGCGTATTCAGTCCTTTGATGTAGCTTCAATAAACGAAGATAAATTTCTTGATTTGGAGGCTGTGTCTCATCGCCCTCAATTTCTTCGACGTCTCAACTAAAAGGGGCATCTTAAGAAGTTGCCGGAATGGATACCAAAGTTAGTAAATATCGTAAAAATTGAATTGATTTTGTCGAGATTGGAAGATGATCCACTTAAACTACACTTTGAGGAATGAGGAGGGAGCATTTCCAAGGCTTAAGTTCCTTTACCTTTACATTTTAACTAGATTGAATTTATTGGTAATAGAAGAGGGAGCATTGTCTAATGTTGAAGAGTTTTACATCGGGCCATGCCCACAATTGAAGGAGGTGCCCTCTGGATTTCAGCATTTAAGAAAACTTAAAAGCCAATGCCAACATTTTTATTATTTTTCACAACTTTCATAGTCTCCAAACTGTACTCCAAGTTCGATTCCTTTTTCTCCTACTCGGAGAACTGCGCTTCTTGATTTTGAAACAAGTTAATGAGCTCTAAAAGTACATCCAAGGTTAGTCCAAAGCAATATGATCTTAGAGTGCGTAGGATCATTCTTTCTGATTTTGCTAGTTAATAATCCAGGCCATGCTTTTAATTTTCGTTTCCTACTGAAGATTCTTAATTTCCTTCTCATAGCTAGTTATACCCGGTGCAATAGAGGAAAGAAACAAGCATACAAAGCATTTTTATGAATCTTCTGTATTATTATAATTTCTTATACTACACCAATATATATTATTGATATATTAATGGCTTAATGCAATTTCCTTAACAGAACGTGAGGAAATAGACTGGAATTCCATGCCCATTGAAGAAGTCTTGAGTAAGTTTTCTCTGCAATTGATTTCTGAATATAACTTTTTGTGCGTGTGTGTGTGTGTGCCTTTCTTTTTTTTTTTTTTTTCTCTTTTTGAACTTTGGGATGGGAAGATTCGACTTCTATATCTAATAGTGGAATTAGTTGTGGAAATTATAACTAGACTATGTCTATAATCACATAGGTAACTCTGCTTTTCATAATCGCGTGTAATGTATATGCACTTCTACTGTATATGCACTTGTGTTGGTATGTTCTATGAATCTCAGAGCCTAGTCCTCTTTATAGTGCTAATCAACCCTGTATTTTGATGTTAAGCTATATTCATAGGAAAGCACTATCTCAACAAGAGAGCGCAAAGTAGAAGCTACTCCTCTTATGAGTTTGTTGCTTCACAAATATCTGAAGAAAAAGACCAAATTCTGTACAACAATCGAAATCCTTGCTCAAAATCAAGGACTTGATCACCTCCCGGTTTCACAAGATTTTATGCTCTCAACATGATTATATAGGTGTTGATCTCCTTTGAGACTCACAAATATCTAAATTGTGTTACTAGATTTTGGACTATGAAATTAATCTATATTGAACATTAAATTCAGAATCTAAATCATTTAGTTTATCTTTCAATAAATTGAAAGCATTGGGCACTAAGCAACAAAATAGAAATTAAACCAATAATTAGCAAAATATTCAAAATATAGTTCAAACATAATTACATCAATCTGTAGAAATAAATTCTAACTCAACATATAAGAATACACAACTAATATTATCGAGAAATCCATAAAAATAAACATGTAACAATATTTCCAAATATAAATTTCAAATAAGATTAGAGTGAGAGAAAGGAAGAGATATGTCTTGTGGACATGAGTTTCAAGCCTTTAATTCTTTAAGGTTCTTCCAAGAAATTCTCTAAAAATCTTCAACTCTAAGCTCTCTCTCTACAAAATTTGAGCCTCTATTGTGTGTTTTCTCCTCAATTCTCCACACTATGTTTTGAGGCTCAAAAAGGATATATATAGAGCTCAAAAATGGGAGATTTTCAGCCATTGAATCAAGAGAAATGGCCAATCTTGGCCATCAGATACAGGGAAGCATGCCCGCACCTCCATTCACACCCCCTGGATTGGCAAGCACACAGCGCCACCAAGCCCTTAGCTAGGCATGCCCAAGCAGGCCTTGAGTGCATATTGGCGTGCTAGGCAACCCGCTAGGGCCTTGTTTTGGCCCTTTTTGGGTTCGGCCTTTTGGGGTCTTTTTTGATGCCAGCCTACTTTGGTTGCTTCTTTTGTTCACGACTCTGTCTAATTGCTTCCAAAAACTGCCATTTTACCATATGTTCATCTATATCCTCTTTTATTTATAATTCCTAAAAATCACACAAAAATATATTAAACTAATAAAAATACTTAAAAACTTACAAATATTTGAGCTCAAATGTACTTGATTTATCGGTAAACAACCTCCTCATCACATATACATATATAAAAATGTGTGTGTGTTTTATATCTGATTATACATTTGAATATGGTCCTTTTGGTTATGCTTTAGAGTTGAATAATTTGTATATTAAGGCACGATAACTGTTTCTAGCCTATTTGGGGACTTTGGGAGAAAGGAACTATGGAGACGTTTTGTTTAGAGTAGAAATGGGTTTTGGAAATGTGGATTTGAGGTAAACACTTTTGGAAAAAAAAAAAAAAAAAAGGTTGTTTTGGATTTTTGTGTTTGATAGAATAATAATTGAAAAAAAAAATAAATGTAATGTTTTGATATGTGTATTGTTGATTTGATAATAAAAAATAAAATATTAAAATTTTTATTAAAAAACTATGTGATAATAAATTTTTGGAAACACACTGTTGGAAAAGAGATGACAAAATACTGTCTCCAATGGTGTCACCAAACGGCCCCTTCAATGACTTCAAATAAAACAAGAAGTTAAGTAATAGAATGATAAACATTTCAACAAATTAGTCGATGTTCTCATCGTCTAAACCTTGCTTCTAACCATCTATAGACCTTGCAATTACCCTTTTTGTTGGAATATTTATTAAAATGACAACCTTAAGAATTAAAATTAGTAAAATAATGTTTCATTTTAATATAGGAACAACTGTTATTGTTTGAAGTTGTTCCTGATCGTTCGAGATCATTTTACTAATTAAAACAAAGTGTTTGAGTCATTCTTCTATTAATTTCTTTTTGAGTTAATTATACTGATATCCCTTGTGCTTTCATAGAGTTACAGAGACACATCTTGATTGAAACTAATGACAGGAAGACTCCTTGACTTTTAAAAAAAATTAAAGAGACACCACATTTGTTAGTTGACTGTGAATTTGATCGTTAATTGCATTTGAAATACCAGAATTACGATTCCTTACATTAAAAAGGTTTTTTCACTATTTACCTAATTATAAATGACATTTTAACCCTTCTTTACGCAAAAAATATTTCTAATTGATTTTTACAAATTGTTAATCATAATTTTCACTCTAATACACGTACTTTTTCCTAGCGAGGGAATGAATTATAGGCCTTTTGATTAAAGTCAAATTTTCATCTCAAAACAAAATTTAAAAAATCAGATCTCATTTTCATCTTCGTCAACAAAATAGAGAAAAAGAAAAAAAAGACAAAAAAAAAAAAAAAAGAAAGCTCCCTGTGTATTTTGCCTGCTGTTGTTGAAGCTTTTCTTTTTCTATAGTTTGGTGTTTGCAATTTGGTTTGGCTTTTTCACATTTGAGTTTATTCTTATTTGTTGTTTTCGATTGACCTCTATTAATGAAGTTTAAATTTCATCAGCAAGAAAAAATAAATAAATTTCTCTAACAAACTGGGCATGTCAATTGCACAAACCCTTGCTATATTCCTTAGAGAGAGAAAACTTGCACTTCTAAAGAAAAATCTAGGGCATGTTTGGCCATATAACTAAAAACTGTTTTCTGTATTTAAAAACATAAAAAAATTTTCTAACAAGAAAACACAACGATGTTTACATGAAAGCAGTTGAGAAATTCAAGAATCCAGGTTGGAAAGAAATATTCATCAATATGTCTAGTCCTAGGAAAATAGCTTAGTTAGATAGGTTTTAAACATGTGCTTATTAAGACACTTATAATTGTTTGATAGGAACTAAAGACTAGTATTTGGTCATCATGCTTAACTAACATGTGGTTGCATATAACTTTGGAGTCTTTTTTTTTTTTTTTTCCTCTCTTGTAACTTTTGATTAGTATGGAACTGTTATATTTTGTTTGAATTCTACATTTTACTATGTCATTTTCTTATGATTCCGAATGATGAGATCTTCTTAATTTCTAAAGTCTTTCTTAAATTGTTTGAACATGCTAGATAATAATAAAAAAAATCTTCTTGGTTCTTTAAAATGATATAATTTATTCATTTACAGGTAGGACTATTCAAATGGATGATAGTTCATCTTCTTTAAGTAGTGAGTTTGATCCTTTTTTTCAGATTTCACAATGTTCACTTTCTTAAGTGAATATAAGGATATGTTTCTTCAAAAAACACCTAAAAGAACATCAAAGTTGACTAGTGATGAATTTGTTAAAGAGTTATTGAGTAGCAATGAAAGATAATTGTGAGTTGTTACAAATAAATAAGGAACACATTTCTTTAGCTTTGTGCTACTTTGAAAGAAAAGGAGCACATAAAAGACACTTGAGAGGTTCCTATTGAAGAGACACTATGTATACTTCTTTTGATTGTTTGTCACAATATTGGGATGAGATTTATTGGTGATTGTTTTCAACATTCTACTGAAACTATTGATCAACATTTCAAATAATCTTTATATGCATTATGCAAGCTAGGAAATGATTTAATTCACCTGACTCAATCCCCATTCCTTGCTAATATTGTTCACTCATATCCATGGTTCAAGGTAATCTATTAGATTAGTATGACATAAGTTCATAAAAATATGTTTGTGTGTCTTTTATTTATGTATATTTTTAACTAATTAAAGTTGCCATATATATATATATATTTTGTTTGTAGAACTATATTGGTGTAATGGATGGCATACATATAAGTGTACACATTCCTCTTACTAAACAATTCAGTTACAAAGGTTGAAAAAGTATGTTGTCGCAAAACGTCTTCTGTGCACACAACTTTGACATATTGTTTACTTTTGTTTATGCTGGTTAGAAGAGTACTGCAAATGATTCAAAAGTATTCATAGATGTTATCACAAGACCTGAAAACAACTTTCCATTGTCTAAAGAAGGTATTAAATACTTATGACCTAACTTTTACTATTTACACATGCAAATGGAATTGCTCTTAGTGTATATTGAATTTTTTTTTTAATAGGTGAATATTATGTTGTTGAGTCTGGTTTTACATGCACCAAGGGTTTTCTTCCTCCATTCGTGATCAAAGGTACCACTTCAATGAGTTTGAAGGTACAAAGGTACCATATGGTTGCAAAGAGTTGTTCAATTATAGGCATTCTTCGTTGAGAAATGTAGTTGAAAAATGTAATCGAGCAATACTTTGGGGTGTTAAAAGCACAGTTTTCAATCTTGAAAATGATGCTACTTTATAAAATACATCAACAACCGTTAATTGTTTAGCTTGTTGTACGCTTCATAATTTTATTTGTTAACAAACTCAACATGATCCCATTTTCAAAGAATAGGAAGAAAGAGAGCTTGAAAGTAATGGACAAGATGTAGCTAGTACAAGCAACTCAAATTATGTAGTATAATTTAGTCCATTTTAATAGATCAACTGCAGCTATGGCAACCGCGCGAGATAATATTGCTCATGCCATGTGGACTAAGCATAATCGCTGTGTAAGGACTAAACATAACAGCTGTGCAAGATGATATTGCTCATGCCATATGGACTGAGCATATTACTAGATATTAGTTATATATATCATGTTTTGGGTAATATTAGTCGATACATTTGGTAACTTTTTGTTTGCTATATTTGTTTCTTTTTTAGTTCAATTCGGTTGCTGACATATTTGTAAGCCTTTTTATTATAAATGACATTCGTTAAGATGTGCTCAAAGTCCTTTTTATTTAAAATAACAAATACCTACCCTGATCACAGTCTCAAATCCCGACTTCGATCCCATTCCCCAATTTCAACTTTAGTTCTGAATCCGAATCTCAGCATAAGTCCAGAATCCCGATCTCGATCCCAAATCCCCACCCCAAACTTCAATAGAGTTAAATTTAAAAAAAAAATGTTTTCCAAAAACTCTATCTAAACGTGTATTTTTCTATTTTTATTTTCAAAAAATTATTTTCAAAAAACAATTGCCAAACACACGTTATTCTCTGAAAACATGTGAGAATAGTTTTCTATTCTCATTTTTAACAACACAATTTTGAAAACTGAAAATAAAGAAAATGGCAAAATACGACCCTAGCTTCTTGAGGGAAAAAAACTAGCAAAATCTTTAGCTTTGATATAGAAGAATCAAAACCAAAAGGTTAAAGACCTAATGGAGTATAATCTAGTTTGTAATTCATATACGAATTCAACAAAAAAATATTCCAAAAAAAAAATTTTCAAAAGGGCTCACGAAGGGGGCAACAAGCTTGCGATGGGGGCTTCACGACACCATAGGATGTTCGGCCCAAAGCTCTTCAATGCAATGGTGACTTCACGACTTCGCGACGTTGGGGACTACTTCATGGCTTTGCTACTATTCCAGTGACTTGGGCGAGGGCTCCACTGCATCTTAGTCTCCAATGCAAGTGAAGAATCCAACGCAACTCGATCTCCAGTGCAAACAACAACTCCAATAAGCAGGGGTGGGTCGGCATAGATGGGGTGGTTCGTGGGAGAAAGGGGTGACTCGTGGGTGATTTGGGTATTTGGTGCTAGGTTTTTGTTAATCAACATACTAAAAAACTTAGATTAAAAAAACATTAAAAAACTTAGATTAAAAAATAAATGGTTGTGATCTACTTTAAGACAATCAATGATTGAGATTCGTTAAGGTATTTTAATCTTATTATATCTAAAGTTAATAGAGTTAAGAAGTAGGGGTCTTGCTGCTGTTATGCTTTGGCGGGTGGTAGACGGTTTAGGCTTTTTCTCTCTTGACCATCCTAACATAGTCTTTCTTGTTTTTAAATTATACGTTTTGCTTTATTTGTCTTTTTTAATGGACTTATACTTGATTGATCATTGACGTACTTTTTTTTTTTTTAATGAAAGCTTTCTTATGTTTTATTTTAAAATAAGTCTTAAAAATCCATTAAGTTTTATTGTTAGCATATTTGTTACAAAATTTTTTTTTTGAAATAAATCAAGAAACAAACATAAATCAACCCACTCTTGTTGTTCACAAACCACCTGAAACCGCTAATCCACCCATGTGTTCACTTTATAACTCAAATCTTCTTATATAATAGCTGCATACTAAATCAGTGTATTTTGTTAGTTTATCATTTAAGGGTTGTTTGAGGTATTTTAGAGACACATTTTTAATTTTTTTTTTTTACCTCACAATCATTTTTTACTTTTTAAATATCTAAAATTTTATATTAAATTTAAACTTAAAAAGCTCATAATTTTGTGTATTCATTTTTTAAAAAATATTATTCGAGATAAATAAAACAAGATTTATATTGATAATTTTTTAAATAAATTTTTAAGATTTTATACTTTTCACATTTAACAGTTTTTTGCTCTAAAATATAGTTTGTTTCTAGTATTATATTCACATTACTTTCAAACGCAATACAATTTCACCTAAACATAAAAATGTTACATTCAAATGCCAATCATATTATATTTTAAATTCAATATAATCACTATTCATCATTTTATATTTTCTATTATTTTTATTAATTACATCACGTACTCTCTTTTTTCTCTTTTTTCTTTATTTTTACCCATCATATTATGTATACATTATATAAATATAATTCAAATATTTTTCATTTAAACACACGTTATATTCAAATCTAATACAAATATTTTTCTCTAAATTAAATTATATTTATTACATTATATTCAAATACAATACAAACATGGTACGTATATCAAATAAAAAACATATTTTTCAAAAGTCATTCTCCTCCCACCTTTCAAATACAATATCCAAAATTCCCAAAAACCCCATAGGTTTTATAGGTTGGAACCAACTTCAATCGCTCTGAGCTCGTCGTCTTCCCCCACCCCACCGCCCCGCGCCACCACCCCCCATTCTCTCTCTGTAACCAAAATATGCCGCCATTACAGTCTCTGCAACTCCGGCGACTCCTCCTCCGAACTCTCTCCTCATCCTCACCTCCACGCTCTTCCCCTCTCCCAAAACCTCACATCTCTCGTCCCTCACAACTTCCTCCTCTCTCCTCCCACTTCCGCCACTTTCTCTCTCCTCCCCAGCCTTCTCTCTCCAGACCCTTCTCTTCCGACGCCGCTGCAGCCATCCCCGACCAGATCTCCCGCTCTCTCTCCTCCGAGCTCCTCAAGGACCCGGACTCCGAGCCCCTTCCGATCGCCGTCCGCCTCCGCCTCAGCTTCTCCCACCTCTCCCCCTCCCCGTCCCTCATCCTCGCCGTCCTCAACCTCTCCCCGGACGCCGGGCGTATGGTCCTCGGTTTCAACGACTGGCTCGTCTCGGACCCTAATTTCTCCCACTCCGACGAAACCCTCGCCTTCTTCGTCGATTACCTCGGCCGGCGAAAGGACTTCAAGGCCGTCAACGATTTCCTGTCCGCCAACCGCGCCGCCGCTGGGCCCAAAACCCTGGCAGCCGCCGTCGACCGGTTGGCCCGCGCCGGTCGGCCGACGCAGACTGTCGCGTTCTTCGAGAAGATGGAGAAGGATTATGGTCTGAAACGGGACAAAGAATCGCTCGCCGTCGTCGTAGAGAAGCTCTGCGAGAACGGGTTCGCGAGCTACGCGGAGAAGATGGTGAAGAACTTGGCGAGTGTGTTTTTTCCGGATGAGAGAATCTGTGATTTGCTGATCAGAGGGTGGTGCGTCGACGGGAAGCTCGACGAGGCGAACCGACTCGCCGGAGAGATGTATCGGGGAGGGTTCGAGCTCGGGACTGCGGCGTACAATGCGATTCTAGATTGCGTGTGTCGGCTTTGCAGGAAAAAGGATCCGTTTCGGCTTCAATTCGAGGCGGAGAATGTGTTGGTGGACATGGATACTTATGGAGTTCCGAGAAATACGGAGACTTTCAATGTTTTGATCAGCAACTTATGTAAGATTCGGATGACGACGGAGGCATTAAATGTGTTTGAGAGAATGGGGGAGTGGGGTTGTCATCCGAATGAGGAGACGTTTCTTGTTCTGATTAGGAGTTTGTACCAGGCGGCGAGGGTGGGAGAAGGCGATGAGATGATCGATAGGATGAAATCTGCGGGATACGGTGATAAGCTTGACAAGAAGGCTTATTATGGATTCCTGAAGATTTTGTGCGGGATTGAGAGGGTTGATCATGCTTTGAGTGTTTTCGGGAAGATGAAGAAAGACGGGTGTGAGCCGGGGGTGAAGACTTATGATTTGTTGAGGGAGAAGTTGTGTGCTCATAACAGGGCTGATAAGGCCAATGCCCTTTTCAATGAGGCAAAGAAACGAGGCGTTCTGGTGACGGAGAGGGACTATCCGGTTGACCCGAGGTACTTGAAGAAGAAGGTGAGGGCTGTGAAGAAGGAGAAGAAGAGGGAGACGTTGCCAGAGAAGATGGCCAGGAAGAGGAGGCGCCTCAAGCAGATTCGATTGAGTTTCGTGAAGAAACCAACAAAAATGATGCGCCGAGCCTTTTGATCTGACATAGGGAACAATTGAACCATGAGAATTTTTCCAAGGGTATTGATTGAAGTTTAGTTTTTTGATTGAATTTTGATCATCTTGTTTTCAATGCCTTTTATGTGTTTTTTTATTGTTTATTTTGAGAAGTTAAATTATTTACCCAACAGAGAAACCAGAAGAAAATAAAACGATTTTTGTTCAGGTTTAGTTGATATTCGTTATTAATGCCATGAAAATAGCCTGCAGTTTATCAACTTAATACTCTTTTAGGTTTAGCTTTGTTAATCAAGTTCAATAGGTCTCTAGATGTGCTATCCTTCTTTTTTTTTTTTTTTTTTTTTTCTTAAGAGCAGTTTCCCTAGGTTGCTCGTTGTATTTGGCAAATGAATCATGATGGGAGAGTAGCCATAAAATTGTCGTTGTTGAGTCCTTTGACTTTGAATGAAATTCATCCCCAATTCTTAAAAAAGAAAAAACAAACACACAAACATACAAACTTGATATCCAATCCATGGAATGGTTCAAGTTCTATGCTTCTTATTCAAACATGAAACATGCTAAAGAATAGTAACTAGTCCCATACAATATCAGAGGGAACCGTCAAGCTAAGCCTGCTTATTGGGTGTTCAAGCTAAGCAAGAAAGGGTGTTCTTTGCTTTTAGCATTCCACCATTTTATATTTTTAATAGCAAAAACGTTCGTTGAAAACGTCGTCAAACAATGCAACTGCTGCTCAGTGTACTCGTCTTTATTTTCAAGCGTCCGTTTGAATCATAGGTTGGATTTGAGTTTCTACATTCAAATTGAATATATGAATCTAAATCTGTATTTGAGGGAGAAAATGAGTGCGGTAGAAAATTTAGATTTGGGTGTGAGTTGAATTGAAAACATTTTGATCCAAAATAGTGATCCAAACAAGAACCGAGTTTGGAATAATAATGCTTTAACCCTGTTATGAACCGTGCAAGTTGTTTTGAATAGCATGATCTTTGTCGAATGTTATTGACAGCTAAGTTTTAGGGGGCATTTGGAGAAAGTATTGAATTTTAATTTTACTCAAATACAATACAATTTTACACCAAACACAAATTTTACAACAGTGCTACGAAAACAATTACTATTCAAAACATTTTTAAAACAATCACATCAACTTTTTAATTCCACTATTTATCTCTACTTTTATCAATCACATCAACTTTTTAATTATAAAATACTTTTCATCCAAACACACATTTCATTCAAATACAAAACAAATACTTTTCAACCAAATACAACATTCAAAAAATAAATTTCATTCAAATACAATCAAAATGCAATGCGTTTACCAAACGCCCCCTTAATTAGTTAAAGCAAGCCTCTATCATAAGAATGTTAGTTTCAAGTTTCAAATTAACACAAGTAGAGCAAAGCATGCATCTTGGTTGAAAAAATATATCTAGCTTTGTGTAGGAATTTCGTTTCTCATTTTTGCTTTTCATATGTAATAACTGCGATAAAGAAACAAAACCAAAATTCTGATCATCCATGAAGCTTACACGAATACGAAATTGTTAGATCTTTAAGATCAAAGGCTTTAAATCGTAAAGAGACTCTACCATCTGGATATTTAGAAAGTTTCCTTC
The DNA here is from genome assembly GCA_035233585.1 of Antiaris toxicaria. Classification (NCBI taxonomy): domain Eukaryota; kingdom Viridiplantae; phylum Streptophyta; class Magnoliopsida; order Rosales; family Moraceae; genus Antiaris; species Antiaris toxicaria. Next base: position 11,747,110 of record CP141155.1, read on the forward strand.
CAATAACGGATTGATTTATCGGTTCCACAGGAAACGAATGCTGCCTCAATCGGTGAATGTTCAAGCCAACGAGGAGCACCAATATGATTGGATGGCCACCTTGCAACCTTCTCTGCTGTCATAGCATCCCATGCTACAATCTGCAGCCAGTGTTGGAATTATAAACATCAGCCGCAAAATTATACATTGGAAATGACATTGTTGGATCAAAAGCACAAGAAGCTGAACAAACCTCGTTGTTAGGTTCATCTACGGAGAGCACAAATTCTTCAGTATGATTGAAAACAGCCTGCCAAGAAAAGTTGTTTAAAGCCCGTGATAAACCAGCTATATCAGCCCAAAATAATAATAATAAAACCCAACCAAAAGCTAGTTCCAAATTTGAAACTTTCCAGTTAAGATCAATCTGAGCAAAATTGACTACCACAACTAAACTGCCGGACCAATAAAAATAGCACGTATACAAACCAACGTTGTACCATTAGAACAATAGTAAGTCTAATTTATCCAATTGGCTTGGTGAATAAATATCACTCAAAATCATAAAATTGTCTACCAAGTTACTTAAATTCCCACAGGTGCATGGTTTGGGTTTGCCTGTCACCTGATCACTGAATTCTTGATGTAAGAACGAGTGTCCGAAAGGGAAAATACATGAAAATACATACTGTTTCGAATTTATAAGCAGATCATAGCAAGAAATGTGGTGTGTCTTTACTTATGGCTCTTGTGCTTAAATCATAAGTTTCCTAGAGAAAATTTAATTGCACGGTGCTCTCTGTAATAATTCTTGTTTCCCTTTCGAGTAAATTAAAACAAATTTCTTCCTATTTTCATGCCGGGAAGGACATATAGGTACAAGCAAATACAAAAAGGGGCCAGCCACAAGCCACAACACAGCAAAAGCCAAAAAAGGGGGTGGGAATGGGATGCTTAACATGATACGAGAAAAAAAGCTATCCTAAGATACCTGACACCGCAACTGTGTATGCGTAGCTCCCAGGTATTGCTTGACCAATTTTCCAGTTCCAACGTCCCATAGCTTCACGGAGGAATCCTTCCCACATGACAAAATGAGCCTATCAAGTTAATATTTGAGTCATGTCAGAAACCCAGCATCTGAAGTTTGTATGTGACTGGAGATTAGTGCCATGTTTTTTAAGTCTAATTACTACATAGTATTATCATTATATAAATTAACCTTTTAAAAGGTAAACCATTTTGTGATCACAACCTCTGATCCTTTGTAAAGATTGCACTACTGGCCTCTGATGGTCCATGCGCACCAACTATAGAACGTATGCAATTGGCATTTACACCATCCCATATACGAATTGCGCCATCTTTAGAAGCAGTAACATACATACCACCTGTAGCTGAATACCTGACCTGATAACCAAAAGAAGGAAATGGTTTCCTTAATATTATTGAATTTGTCTAATACTTGGATTGACATGTCTAAAGTATGACAAGAATGGGATTTGAACATGCCTGATTTATTGCTCCATTTCCGCCAATCTCCGGAACATTTGCAGATATGTAACACTGAAAGGTATTGATATCGTACAAATGAGGAATTGGATGATCAGTTCCTGTGATTTCAATAATTTTTTTGAACGTCATCAGAAACTAATTTTGGAGACGAAAATCTGTTGTTGGGTTATAGCAAACATATTCAGGCCAAAGGAGTCCCAGTGGTGATATAACTTTTTTTTTTTTTTTCCTGTTGTTTTTTTTTTTGGGGGGGTGGTGTTGTTGTTGGTTGTGAATTGTAAGTTGCAAACAGAACCATTGCATAACAAACAATGAATTCATCATAAAGGGAAGCAGAAGAAGCTATCACATAAAGTACCAGCTAAAAGGAAATCCCCAGAAGGGTGGAAAGCAACTGAGCGAACATTGTGTGTATCCTGAGATTGAAAAAAAAAAAAAAAAAAGTTTACGGTTTAAAGGAATGTGGGTTACAACTCTGCAGGTCTCCAAAAAGACATCCTTCTAACCATGATGACAAGATACACAAACCTGGATAACTCTGAATGCTCTCTTTGCAGTCACCTTCGAGAAATCAAAAAACCTGAAAATCGCAAGAAGCATTTAATAATAATTCTTACGTAACAAAGAGATTTATCAACAATGGAAGAAGAATGATATTTTAACATCCTCTTAGGAGATTTCAATTAAGAAAGGAAAAGGGGTATGCATGACTTTTTAGTAAAGAACAATAACAAGAATGTAAGCTAGAAGACATACTTAATTGTCTGATCTTTGGCCCCAGATATAAGAATAGTGTTTTGAGGATGGAAATCCAGGTCATTAATTGGCTGCAATTCCCAAGAGAGGGAAAAAACAAAAAAAAACAAAAAACAAAAAACGGAGAGAGTTAAGGCCACATCCTGTGAGGCCTTCTTTTTGGCAGGAAAATGAGAAATAAAAGAGAGAAATGCGAATTCACCAGTGTATGGTCATAAAATGTCCGTATTACAGGTCGCACAGGACCATCTCTTGCATCTGGCAACATCATTTGCTTGATTTTTGCAACCTAAAACAGAAAATCAACTGCAAATGAGATATAACCCACAGTATGGAAGAACAAACTGTAACAACCTAATAAATGTCCACCTCAAATAGCTTTATAGATGTATCAGAACTTCCAGTAGCAATATACTTCCCGTCAAGACTAAACCTTGCACATCTGGCAACATTCTAGAAATTTTGACATGTCAGACAAAGAAAAATTCTGAGTAGGAGTTCATAAGCATCACTTGTCTAAATAAACTAACACAAAAGAGTTACTTTTTTTTTTTTTTGGCTAAAATAAATTAGTTACATTTGACCAAAAATTTCAAATGCTTATCTTTACCTTGTGCTCCGAAAGATGCCTTGGCTCATGCTTTGGGATACTCTTTGATGAGCCTTTTGTATCTTGCACTAAACTGGTTGACAAAACAAATGCAAACTCAGCCTTCTATATGCTTGCAAACTTTTTCTTATACAGTTTCTTCAACAATATAACAAATATCAACCTTTAAGGGCATGTGAACTTTGAATGTTACTTATGTTCTGACTAGTTAAAAATATAATAACATTCGTTCCACCCATCTAGCTCAAGGAAACTAATCTAAATAAAGATATCCAAAAAACGTTCACAAACTTTCAAAGATATATGTTGAGAAACATTAAAGAACTTTAACACCTCTCTTTCTTCATTTTGCCTGCTTGATTATCAAGTCAGCAAAAAACAAAGTACAACAGCTCTTTACTCCACAAAAGAATCGTATATATACATGTTGGATGATACCAAGCACGTAGGATGACTGATTGATAAAATGCAAAACAGGTTCATTCCATTGGGAGAAAGTGTAAACTATCTGAAATCAATAGAAGAAGCACCATGAGGACCAGGAACCGAACCGTACACCGTGGATGTTGATGCACCCAAATCATATAATCCAGATGAAGAAACCCCTCTTGTCATCTCATCCTTTTCGACTGCAAGACCCTGTTCTCATCTTTAAAACCAAAAACTTATATTGTTTCCCCCAAACCAGTTACAAATTCAACAACAAAATCGACAAAAGGGAACAAAAGCATAAAATCAAACCACAAACCTTAGCAACCAGCTCAAGAAGTCTATTAGCCGGGGCCTCGACATTCAAAGGCGTCATTGTCGCAGAAGCGACAGCATTCGCAGCCTATAATTCGACCAAAAACCGAAATTCAAAATCAGTAACAACACTCAAAATTGAAGTGGAAAATTGCTTCCACTCAAGATCTTTGGTTCCATTCCATTCTTCAAGCCAACAAAATGTAAACTAAAATCGACATTAAAAGGTCGTGATTATCTTGTTTCCTCCTCAAATTCCCAAACAACCAAACAGAAATTTTCCAATTTTCACTTGCCTACTCAACAGAAGACTGGGAAATTAAATGAAACACGACCTGAATTAATCACGTTATACAATCACATTGCGGTGTTTCTTTCTCAGCAACCAAACGGAAATTGAAAATCAATATGTTAAAAAAAAAAAACAGAGAGAGAGAGAGAGAGAGAGAGAGAGAGAGAGAGAGAGAGGAAAAGTAACCTGATTGAGATTGTTGCCGCGAAGATGAGCGACGATGAGAGAATTGAGGAGTCTGAAGAGCTTCGCTTCGTGCAGAATCTGTTCCAAGCTGTTGCTGCTTTCCATCCCGATTCTCTCCCCTCCAAAAACCCTAAACCTCCCAAAATCCCCAATTTCCCCTCACTCTCTTTTGGGATAAATACTCTTTGCCACAGATTTTTCTTTCTTGGGTTTTTTTTTTTTTAATATTTAAAATGTTACTTAAAAAAACAATAAATATATAATTTAAAATACTTACATGTATAATATAATAATAATTTCAAAGAGTTTGAGCCTCTTGTTATAAAATTTAAAAAATATATATTAATTTAAACATTATTTGTTATGTAATTACACTATCGTTACTCTAATTGACATTGAGGAGTATCTTTTCTAAATGAAAATTTTCGGATCAAAATGTCTAATTTATGAAATTTTTTGTTAATATTTTCTGGATGAAATTTTTGGGATTAGAATGTCCAATTTGTCAAAATTTCTTAAGATTTTAGTTTCTTTCTTGATTTATTGTTCTTTTGAGTTTAATTTACTGGGAAAAAAAAATAGGACCTTTTGGAGAAAAAAAAAAAGAATTTAAATGGAGAAAATTAAATTAAAGCTTATTTATGATAAAATAATAGACTAATAGTTAAAAGGGTCGCATGAAAATAATATTGAAAATTAGAGAAAGATATTTATGAGAGAATAGTAGTTAAGAGGATTGCATGAGAAAATACTAATGTACGGATACATTGAAGAAAAAATGATTTTCCTTTCAAAGGAAAAAATAAAATTGATTAAATAAGAGTGAATTTTATATAACTATAATGTTAAAAAAAATGACGAAGGCATATTTTAAAGAAATTATTAATAAACATATATATATATGAAAACTTTTATAAAAACATAAATTTTTGCTTTGAATCATGATGATTAAATATCTGATTGCTCTTTCTACTAGTAAGAGGTTTAAATGTAAATTGCAAAATGTGATCAAATAAAGAAAACACAGGAGAGGGAAAAATAAAATAAACGACAAAAATTATGGGCAGCCACAGTATAAGCTATCAAAAATTTCATCAAATTCCATTAACTATTACCTTTTCTTATTTCCATTATTTTTTCCTAATTTAATGTTATCCAACACCTTAAAACGATCTCATTTGTACGATTTTTATAATACTACTAAGCGTAAATAATATTACACACCACAGGTGAGCAACTTCTTAAAATTTTTTTAATTTTAATCCCACCACAGACCCCTCCATACTTCTAGGCAAATACAAGAGATGGACAGTCCTAGAGGAAAGTCGGGAAGAAAATTAGTGTCGGAAGAATCTATATTTTATATTTAAAATTTTCTATCTCAAATCATATTTAACCACTTATATTATATTATTATATTTATTTTTTCATATATTTTTCATGTTATAAGGTGATATGATATAAATAGTTAGACATGATTTAAAATAGAAAATTTTTGACAAAAAAAGTGGATTCGTGCCCAAAAAACCTTTGCACTAGTGAGTGTAGTGTGCCCCACAAGATCGACTAATTCATTATACAAAAATGTCTTCACTTTCTTCACAAACAAGAAATAAATAAATAAATAAAGCAAATAAATAAGAAGTTATTTCTTGGGTGCAGTTCTCACATCTCAGAGACAAAAACATCGAACATTTTAGAATCTGAATCTGCGTGAAGCGATGGAGTCCCAACACTCGGCAGCCACTGGATACGTTACCAAGTTCACCAGCTTCGTCATTTCGCTCTTAGTCGTGATCTCTTGCTTCTCTTTCACTTCTACAGGTCACACTTATTACTTCCTCACTTGCCCACATGCTTACACTTTTTAAAAACAGTTTTTTCTTTTTGTTTTTCTAGTGTTTGTCATGTTTTCTACTTTTGAGTTTTGGGTATTGTTTAATTTCCTTAGATTTGTTTTTTATCGCCGATAAATGTCCTTTTTCTTTTCTTTGTTTTTGACTGGTATAGTTGATTTTGAGAAAGTTAAAGAATTGAATCGGGTGGATCAAGTGATAAGTCAGATTTTTGTAGTGAAAAAACAAAAAATCTTGGTAGCGTTTGGTATTATTTTTGAAATCTATTGAGATTTCAAAAATGCTAAATTTGAGATCGTTTTGAAAACTGGTCTGAAATCGTTTCTGAAACTGTGTTTGATTTTATTTTCTGAGCGTATGTTTTGAAAAATACAAAAATGAAACTGTATTTGGTTATATTTTTAAAAACTAGTCATTTCATAGTAAGTCAATGAAAACATATTTATATTTAATTTAAAAAAATTATTATAAATACCAAAAATTAAAAATTAATAAAAATTTTTAATTAAAAATCAATAAAAATTTTTAATTAAAAATCAATAACAATTTTTAATTAAAAATTAATATCAATAATATTAAACAATTCATAATATCAATTAAAACATAATTAACCATTATATTTAGTTACAAGTATATTACAAATTAATTTTTAATAGTAGAAGTAACATTTATCTAAAAAATTACCAATTCTATTTACCATAACAATTATGATACATATTGTTCCCACATTGCTTGTGCTATTTGATCTCTGAATTGGCTCATACGTTCTCGGTCTCTATTAATGGAACCAACATCAGAAGACGATGCAGATTCACGGTTATTTGTACGTTGTCAATTTCCTCGTCGTCTCTCAATATCTTCTACAGGCTCATCAACGCTATAGTCTCTAAATAAATTATCATTTGTATCATACATCTTAATACAATTATGAATAACGCAACATGCAATTACTATCTGGGCTTGCTTATGTAAAGAAAAGTTGGATATATTCTTCAAAATACAAAATTGTGCTTTAAGAACACCAAAACAACTCTCGATGCAATTGCGTAATGACGAATGCCTGTAATTAAATAGTTCAATTGGTCCAGTTGGTTGTCCATTGTTTCTAAATTCAGATAAATGGTACCTTTCACCCCGATACGGTGCAAGAAATCCCGGCATGTTACTGTATCCAGAATCAACAACATAATATTTAGGCCATGGTGGCCTAATAAATTGGTTATCTAGATCTTGTAATGCATGCAGTAATACTCTAGAGTCTGCAGCTGAACCTTCCCATCCACTATAAACATATGTAATTATCATATAAAAACTGCATGCTACCATTATATTCTGAGTACAAGCGTGTTGTCTTCCCCGATAAACTCTCTGTACGGTCGCAGGGACAATAGCCATCACATGTGTGCCGTCAATAGCTCCGATACAGTCCTAACACAAGTAATAACCCACAAAAAATTTTAAACCATATTATAAAAGTACTGACCACCTATTTCAAACTTAAAAAATAATACAAATTTTACCTTAAACCACGGCCAATACTTATTGCTATTTTGAATCTCCAAAGACACAGTGTTTGGGTTTGGTTGGCGGATAAAATCTGGGGCCAATGCACAAATTGCTCTAAGAACATTATCAAAATGTCGACTAACTGTTTCTCCAGAATGACAAAATCTGTCTTGTATGACTCTGTTACGGTCAGAATGATCAATGATCTTCAAGAACATCATCAACCGTTCTTCCACTGATAGTCGACTTCTAGATAATAATTGACGTTCTTCAAGTAGCCGAGCTAATGTCAAAAAAGGTTCTTTATACATACGAAACAATTCATAGAATACTCCAGTATGGCCTTCTAGCATATTTAAAACATATTGTCGTCCTGTTAGTTCATCATTATGCCGAGGTTGCCTAGTAATAGTTGGTACAAGATCTAGTAATAATTGTAAGATCTCGTCCTCGTCGTCAGATGACTCAAGTGAGTCGAAAAAAACCAACTCCTCATCAGTATCCGAACCACTTGATCCCATAATAACCTACACAAGAAAATCAACTCAATTTATACCTATTTGCCACCAATAATAATAACACAATAGAATAAATCTCTTATAATAAATATAACTCAACCAACCAGGCACTACATAAAAGTTCAACATACTAAAATCCCGAAACTGAACAACATATAAAGAAATCTAACTTAATAAATCAGTTACTAAATAATAGTTCAACAAACTGAAAGAGTTTGACAAACTAGAATGAGTCTAATAAGCTAAAACCAATCATTAACGAATAACTACTTCGCTAAGCTGAGGATGAAACTACGACGACGCTCGGGTTTAAGCTTCACAAATGTCCCCCTGAAGTCCTTGTCCTTTGTCAACGTCTTAATTGCTGTCCCATATGTTATGTCATCCAAGTCTTCTATTTTATCCAACAACTGAATACAAATGTCAATACTATGGGGATCTTCAGTGGAGGTCTCAGTTGGACTTGTATCCCCAAGACGTGCTTGCTTTGCAGTTAGATATTACTGCAAGTCATTAGTGCGTTGCACTGACGGCTCACTTCGCAAACTCACAGACTTTGCCAACAGCTCCACTGCTGACTCCAGTGCAGTTTTTTTCTTGTTCTTGGAACGGCTACTGCTCCCCTCAGCATTTCCCAAATGGTTGTTGTCTCTCTGGACTTCGTGCGACTCATCTGTACCTTCGTGTAGAGCTTTGACATTCACAGAAGGTGCTGGTGCTGCACATGGCACATTAGCTGCTGTTTGCGGACCTATGGCATTACGGCCTGTTGCAATAGTCCCAGCAAAAATCTCCTTTAGGAGGGAAAAGTGTAGTAGACCCTTCTTTTGATACTTTTTAGCCTTTGGATTTTGCTGCAAAATGAACAAATATTTAGATAAGCCAATGAACTAACTTATGCAAAAAAAAATTCTGAATTCCATTTAGAAAAAGTTACATTACTTGTAAATAGGAATCCCGAACTTCATCTGAGGCTGTGACTGTGTTTGCATCAGGATCCCATCCAAATCCAGTAGTTTCAATCAAGCTTTCGAACTCTCTTGTGCTACGTCTAAGCCTATTCCACTTAGTTTTAAGCTGTGTCACTATAAGTCGCTTATTAAACTTACTATGTATGTCATTGGAAATTTTCATCCATGTTTTTTTGTCTAAAGTAGAGGTTGGAGTCCTTTTTTTGCCTCCTCATATAGCGCCTCGATAAAAAAAGATTTCAAATTTTCTCCCTATGTAGCATGATCCTCAGTAGTAGTATCGTCATTGACATCTATTATGTTAATATTACTGTTATTGTATTACATATCAATCAAATAACAAGAGTTATCAACATAAGTGATCATAGAGATGTAAACGACAAGCAAATTAAATATATTTGATTGTTGAAGATGTGATGTCGGATTATACAATGCCAATAAGCAGCTAGGTTCATTGAAACATGTTTACAATACGTAAAGGAATCAATCTAAAAAATCACGATAAGAAAAAACGACATAAAAATGTTTACAATACTATGAAATTGCACAAGACGACAGAAACTAGAGAAACGACAACAACTAGAAAAAAACACATGAGAATTCTTTTTTCCCAATATGAGAAGAATAAATTTCAAAGACAAGTCACCACCAAACAAAAGAAAAAAGTTCTACATTTATTATTAAATTTGTTTACAAATGGAAAACTTAGTGGGGTGTGAACAAGAAAGAAATCAAGGACTATAACAATTTTATAAACGAACTCCTAGTCAATGGTGAGTTACTTCATTTAATCTACATCATTCAATGTCAGTATATATGATATTATATACATATTATATACGTTCTCCCATCTTATATTAAAATCTTTCCTAAATTTTGCTTTGAACAACATTTAATATACGTTTAAAACCCTTTGTGACTTTCTTTCGTCGGGATTTTCCCCAAACTCTAAAAGTTAAGTTGGCGATTTCTTAAGCCCTCACATTGTGTAAGTTATGCAAAAATCTACGCCAACTTATTTAAACAAAAATATCCATGAAGCGTACTAAAATTTATCATAGCTAGTTTTTTGGTATGTAATTACATACATAATATATATATATGTATATAGGTACTATTTGAAGGATTATATAAAGTTTTGCTATAACGAATTTAGAGATAGGGTAAAGCACTGGATCATTTTGAATGAGCCATATACATACTCTAATGATGGTTATTCAAAAGGGACTTTATCGTTAAACTGATGTTCAGAGTGACAAAACCTAAACAGCTGTACAGGTGGGAATTCATGGACACAACCATACTTGGTGACTCATCATCAACCACTCTCTCATGCTGTTGTCGTCAAACTATACCAGAAGTGTTAGCTGGTCACTTATACATTCAATACATACAATTTTATTTAGCTAATTAATTGATAAATAAAATCAAGCTGAATACTTTGAATTTCAACTATTTTACTTAAATTAAGGAGTGGCTAAAAATTTTTGTGCAGGCATCTTAAAAGGATATAATAGAAATAACGTTGGTGTCAAACTGTTTGTGCCGTTTTCTAAGACAAAACAAGACCAAAATGCTGCGCTACAAGCCCGAATTTCATGTTTGGATGGTATTATAAACAAAGAGAACAACTAATATAAATTCTTTATATATGGTTTAGTATTAAGGAAACATCATACATCTTAAAATATATACCTTTTGTCTTCCTTTTAATGTTAGAAAATGATTAAAAGCCTTTTTACCAGCAAAGAATTATGTTTCCAAAACAATTAGGAAAATGATTCTTAACATGAAAAAAGAGTCGTCATGTATCACAAAACTAAAATTTAATTTGTATGGGATTGAAAAACTGGAATAAAACACTAATTTCGTCTTTATAGAACCTCCAGAGCTTTGATACATACTCGCGATAAAATTTTTTAATGATATATAAAGCTGCTCAAACAATAATGATGCACACCACAAAATCTATTAGCAACTTCAATGTTGAAAACTTCATATTGAAAATTCACCTTGGCAATAACAGGTCGGGCCATTGAGGTACCGAGCAAGTATTTTCTCTCATAAATTACGCCAGCTCGCAAACAAGGGAATATGTAATCTCTAACAAATTCCTCTTTTAAGTCCTTCACTACCAACTGACAAGCCCCACTAGCCCTGAATTAAAATAAAATAAAGTGAAACAAAACCCTGTTTGTGAGCCAAAACCCTGGAAACCAACTGACAAAACCCTGGAAACAAATGGAAAAAAAAAATAAAATAAAATAAAATAAAATAAAGTGAAACAAAATCCATAATCTAAGCAAAATCAACAATGTAAACGCGAAAAACACGACATTTCTTTCAAAAAGGTTTGATTTTTAAGAAAGTCTCGAGAAACAATCAGAAAATGTAAGAAAAGAAAGGATTGAAAAGAGGAAATGAGAGTTGACTTACGGAGAGACAAGAGAAGGATTTGGTGTTAATTGAGAATCAGATCTAAAAATTCCTACACGGTAGAATGCTGTGCTTAGTTGCAATCTGAACATGCTTACACTCGTTTGCAGACAGCAGAAAAACAACCAAGTTTCCAAATTGCAATCGACAACATTCAAAAGGGCAAAAACAAATATTCACAAACAATGTCAAACATAATACATGAGATGAAAACAAGAGCAGCATTACAACAAATTAGCAACACAATACCAAGTCTGATATGCTCATTGAGTCATCGGTAGAAAAATTCCCAAATTCTAGGGCACAAATTTATCAGACACCAGTCCAAAAAATAACATAAAAGAGAGAGCCAATCCAAATCGAGATGAGGAGCTTACCTCTCGTGAAGCAGACGACCGAAACCGGAGAGCTATTCCTGTTATGGCGACCGCGATGGGGGAGAACGATAACGCCGCAACTACGACCGAATGAGGATCGACAGAGCTCGGGTGACGGCGACGAACGAGGCCAGGGGAAGAGAGACAGGCGGAGGCGAGCGAAGGAGGGGAGCAATGTCACTTCGGCCGACGGCGATGACCAAGAAAGGGAGATAGGGGTGGAGTCGAGATCGTCGAGAAGAGGTAGGGGTCGGGGGCTCCGGGGCTATGCAGACACGGGGTCGAGGAAAAAAGCCAGAGAAACAAATGAAAATGATTCGAAGTCGTTTTCTAACTTAAGTGAAAAAAATGAGTTGGTTTCAAGTTTTGTTTTCAAAACCGGTAGTAACCAAACGCGTTTTCAAACAGATTTCGAAAATAATTTTCTTGGAAATCGTGAAAACAGTTTTAAAACCTAAAACAAACACCCTCGTAGGTTTTTACTTTTTCATGATTGACAACCCATTCCCATTCCCATTCCACCGACGGTAATATACAGCTCTAGAAAGAAACAATAAAATATAGGTGGCCTTATTTTGTTTCGCAAGTTTTTTAAGGTACAAAAACGAAAACGTTTTCTACATAAGGTTTGATTGACAACTTTTTCAAAAACGGGAACATAAACAAGATATGGTAAGTAGTTTTGTTAAGAAAAATATAAAACGTCTTTTGTTTTCGTTTTCTTAGGCTTTATAGCTTGGCACATGTGTCTAGATATATATCCAAATACAAATTCAAATTTTATAAACAACCTCGACATCATTCTAAAAAATATATTTTTTTTCATTTTTACGTTCAAAAGCAAAAAAATATTTACAAAACTCTCCCAAACAGGACAGTAGTTTGTTTTTTATTTTTTAAGAATCTTAAGGATTGAATGTTGTTCTCTTTTTCTTTTTTCTTTTTTTTTTCCTTCCTTCCTTATTATTGTTTCTGCAGACGCGTATGATGCACTTGATCCAAATGGGAACATCACGATCAAATGGGATGTAATGAGCTGGACTCCAGATGGCTATATTATAAGTATAAATCAGTAACCAGAAAAAATATACATATATATATATTTTTTGGGGTGTGACAAAAGCCAATTACAAAACGAAATTGGAAGCAGGAAATGATCAGTTTCGGTTCAGATTTCGATGCTGTAGTTTTATATGTCGTGTCTTTCAAAATTTCGTCCTACACTAAACGAATGTAGCAATCCGGATCAATCATACATTTTAACCAAGAGAGTCATATAGTTATAAACACCTTGATGAACACAAGAAACTTTGCATTAAAATAAAAAAAAACACACACATTGGAGTTAAAGAAATAAGGATAAACAAAAAACTCATAACCCAATTGATCCACCTAAATATAGCTGAATTTAACCTGATTAACCCAATTCTAAGCTTAACCCAATTCATCTAATCTGAGTTTTCATTTGACAGGTTTGTATTTAAATTTAGTAACCCAACATAAATCCAACCCACTTAATTATGCTTGTTTATGCTATTAAAATATATTTTGACTATTAATCAATTAATTTTTATTATTAATTATGACATATGTTTTTATGTTTATATCGTTGATATTTTATATTTGTATTTTCTTTATTATAGTTTTTTAAAAATTGAAATAGATTTGATTTTATCAACTTTATATACAAACTATATTATAAATTTATTATTTTTTCACACGTTTCTTAGTTAAAATTACATTTTTTTTTTAAATTATATGCTTAACCTAGTCAACCCACCTAACTCAATCCGACTTTAATTTTAGTTTTTAACTCACCTAAATAACTTATTTAGATAGATTAAAAAATCTCAAAAATTCATCCAATTCACTTTATGTTCAACCTTACAAAGAGGGTTCTTTTGGTGTTGGGCGGAATTTTGCACTGACATGACAAAAAGACCACTTTAAATTCTTGGAATTGTAGTTATGTGTTAACTATTAATTTTAATGGTAAGATGATATTTGGAGAATCTAATATCTGGTGCACCTTGTGAACCATTCCACTTTCATAGGGTTGTTTTATCAACTTCTTTTGCCCTTTTCCCTTGATCTTGCTGATATGATATATGATGTTTGAATTGACCGGCTGTTGTTTCAATGTATAACTTCCAGTTGCATCGCCGTATAGAAGCTCTGGGTTGGAGATTGGGGTGGACATGGGCTAAGAAGGAAGTGATCAAGAGTATGATGGGAGGACAAACCACGGAGCAAGGATATTGTTCGAGATTCAAAGGGTACCCCCGCATTGCTGTGGCAAGAATCCGACAGTCGTCGATTTGTTGCCTGATATTCCTTACAACCAGACTGAAAATTGTTGCAAAGGGTCTGGATACACTTGTGGAGCTGCTAAGATTGTGGCACCAACTAAATTTCTCACTGAAAGTAAGGAGAGAGTCTACCAACCTCTGAGTAAGTACTAATCCATTCCAAAAAGATATGACAGGATAAAAATAAAAAATAAAAACAAAGGACTTTATGCTTTTCTAACCATGATCTAGAGGTAGATAAATGTGTTGTTCTGGACTAACTTTAATCATGCTGGGAATTAATGTGACTTCATAAGTCTTAATCCCTTAATTGGATCATAGTTTCAAACACACAATTCAAATTTTTTTTCCAAATGTAGGGGTAGAAAAACTTGTTGTTTTGGATCGACTTTGATCGTGATAGTAATTGATGTCATATCATTAAATCTATGCTACATTTAGATCATAAATTCAAGCTCACGGATCAAAGGACTGAGAAAATATGGTATTCAACTTGATATGTGTATGGCATTCATGGACGTATAGAAACATGTTTGAAAAATTTTAATGGTGTTTCTAACATATGTATCTCTTTTGGCAGTGACTTGGAAGGTTACTTGCACATTTTCACGAATCTTGGCTTTGAAGACTCCTACTTGTTAAGGAAATAAAATAGGAGATATGGCTCCTAGTTCTAATTTTTCTGTAATTGCAACTATCTTTGAAAACTTTTTCGAATTTACTGTTTATGATGTCATTAGAATTTTAATATAGTAAAATCTACTATTTTGATTTTTGTTTTTTTCTTTTAAGAACTGTCTATGAAATGTTATTAGCTTTTGTTAAATTAATTTGATGTTTACTTGCTAAGATTTGTTGAGCAATTAATATATAAAATAAGATTATATTAGATTACTCTACTTCTGTTAAATTACTCTACTTTCAGGTCACCAAATAATCAATTTTTAGTTTGTCGTCAGAGCGATACTGCATAGAAACATAACTTACTCTTTAAATTGAATTTAGGACCTATTTAGCTAAGGCAAATATGTTGCTAATGTATCTAACTTTGAAAGGTTGATATAATTTTCATGCAAAATGTGAAGAAAAAAATTGGCAAATTTGGGGAAGACTCTAAGCCAGCTATATGCATCCAACACCAGCAAATTAAGGGCCTTAGATGACATTTAAATTTGGGTAACAAAATGATTTCTGGTTATTCAAGTCAATACATCAAAAATTATAAATCATCAATCTCATATAGGCTTTGGAAGTCCAAAATATAAAGGCTTGACTCTGCATTATAGGTCCAATCCCATTTAGTTCATGAACTTTTAAACATCCCAAAATCCAGTCAATGAACTGTTAATTTGTCCAATAATAAATATTCCTTCCAAAACACTACTAAAAACTGCATTGCTATTACCTTAGTTAGGATTAATTTTGTCATTTCACGTTTTAGATGTGAAGATTAGAGAAAAAATGTGGAATTTAAACTTGCATTGGAATATCAAGTTTAGTTTAGTTTAGCATGTACTTTTTTTTTGTTTTTTTTTTTAAGTCAATAAAATTTATAACTAGATTTTGAAAAATCAATCAACTTTTTTAAATTAAACTAAATTAAACCATTATTCCAAATAAATCCTAAATTATTAAAGGATTGGACTTCTAACTTAAAAGTTCAACTTGTTAAGTGAAGTAACTTAATACCTTTATATATATATTATTATTGTTGTGTTTTTATTATACGAGACTTGAATTTTTTATTTTTTATTTTAATCATTGTTGACATTCGATTTCAATTTTGGAAGTTTTCTCAGGGAACATTTGGTGAAATATTTAATTTTAATTTTACTCAAATACAATACAATTTTACACCAAATACAAATTTTACAACAGTGCTACGAAAACAATTACTATTCAAAATATTTTTAAAACAATCACATCAACTTTTCAATTCCACTGTTTATCTCTACTTTAACCAATCACATCAACTTTTCAATTCTAAAATACTTTTCATCCAAACAGACATTTCATTCAAATACAAAACAAATACTTTTCAACCAAATACAACATTCAAATACAATCAAAATGCAATGCGTTTTCCAAACGCCCCCTCAAAATAATTATACTCTAACATTATAATGACAATTTATTATGATCAAATTGTATTTAATCTTTATGTGGTAATTACAATCAAGTTTTTTAACTATTTTTTGAAGGAATAATTATCATGAGCCAAATTAATAATTCGAGAACTTATTTCCATCCAACTCCATCCGGGACTTTTTTCGCACCCCTTTTCCTGATAAGCCTCTTCACACTAGCTCTTTCGTCTCAACGCCTAAGGTGTTTGTATAGATTGGAGAGGAAAACATGATTGTGGTGCATTGACTAGCTAATTCAATGTATCCACAAACCCTACAAGCACCTAGTAAGGTTTTCTATACCATTGCATTGGGTTCAAATGGCAATGATTCGACCAAGGCTTTTGCCTCGCCTGGACGCCCAACTTGTTGATGCGTATCGACTGCACAAGCGAAAACATTCTGCAGCCTTCTTCAATGAAACCGATGAAATTAACTTAACATTGCAACAAAAGCTATGTGATCTAGTTTCACATCTTTCCTCCTCTTCATTTGCGAGCAAAGGTCCAGTGCAATGTTGCCCTGCCAGTGTTGAGCAAGTGCGGTACGATTGAATTCCAAGTGATCAAGCTGCCTTTTGGGCTTCTCTTCAAAGGATTTCCTTACGCCTTTGGCAATGCCTTGCTTTTTGAAGATGAAGATCAAAGAGCTGGTGACGAACTTTTAAGGGTTGAGGCATGATTTAAGTGTCAGGACATGAGCTTGTTGGCCTAATTAGAGAGTTTGCTAAATCCGAGTAGGACTTGCGGATGGTTGAGAAACTGTAGTTATCAATCTCTAAAAGCGCAAATCTCCTTTGCCTAAAGAATTTTAATGCATCTTCACTTTAGCCCGGTTTGTGATAAACTGATCAAAATTGAGTTCCATGAAACTGATTGTTCTTGTCCACTTTGTTGAGAAAATATTGAAGAATTAAAAGCACGTAATTAAATACGTTTTCTTTAAAGGTTATTTGCATTATTTTCATAGAAATTGTTTTGGATTTCAGTAACAAATCGCCCTTAAGATTTGACAAGCTTCACCTAAATTTTTAATAAGTAAAACTAGAAATTCACGTAAAAAATAAAAGCACAATTTGAATATTTGGGAGAGGAAGGAAGAAAAACTAAAAACAAAAATTATTCTAAATATTTTTTGATTTTCCTTTAATATAGATTTAATGGCACCCATTCATTAACACATATAACTATTGTTACAAACAATAGTATTAATTACTGTTATTTCTGAAGAATCATATCTTTTCAAAAATTCAAATTTTGAAATTAAAATTCAAATAAGTTTATTTTGTATAAAAAATAATAAATAAATATTAATTATAATATTTAATCTCCATATGACATATGTCATTTTATCGTGCCAAATGCATCTAATAAGTGTCAAAAGCATTTTTACAACCTCACTATCCACATCACACACACCCATATATGTAAGTTATATAGACATATTCCTTTACCTGTCATATCATTGATTCATTAAAAAATTTATTCTCTTGTAAAAAATTATAATTCTTTATCTTCTTTTTACATGAGATTTAGTATTTCTTTTTACATTTATAATTAAACAATTCCAACACTCATTTAATTAAGTCAGATACTGGCATAATCTTTTTTTTTTTTTTTGGGTTCTAGTCCCCTATTATCTAACCATATGGGAAGAGCCAATTTTGGCAACTACTCACGTAGTTTCAATAATGGTTTGTTTGGTGAACGCATTTTATTTACATTACATTTGAATGAAATGTATTGAATGTAATTTGTGTTTGGAGAAAAAGTATTAGCATTGCATTTGAATGCAATGTGTGTTTGGGTGAAAAATATTTGAATTATATTTTAATAATAAATATGTGATGTGATAGGTAAAAGTAGAGAGAAAAAAAAGAGAGAGAAAGAAAATATATGATGTAATTAATAAAAGTAATAGAAAAAGTGAAATAATAAATAGTAATTGTATTGGATTTAAATGTGATGTGATTGGTATTTGAATGAAATGTTTTTGTATTTGGAGGAAAATTACATTGCATTTAAATGCAATGCAGTTTGAATGTGTGTGCCAAACGCACACTAAGTCTTTTTTTTTTCCCCCCTCGTGTTTTTACCACTTTATAATTTTTTTAATATCCTTCTTCAGCTTTTTGTGTCTTTGTACCTCTCTCATTATTTCTTTTAAAGGACAACTATCCTGATTCTTCTATTATTTTTTCAGAAATACAAAAACACTCCCATATCTAAAACTAATAATACTAACGTCTCATATCTTTAATTTTATTAAATTTAGTTTAAAAAGACTAAAATATCCTTTAAAATTTCAACCATTAATCTTATTATACTAAATCATAACCTTTCATTTCTTTAAACTTCATTAGAATGTAAATTATTTTTATAAATACACAAAAAAATCAACCAATTAACCTTATTTTTGGTGCCAAATAAGGACTAAAATGTCATTTTCTTAATTCAATATAGTTGAAAATATTTTATGATCTAAAGCGGTACTTTAGATATTGTAAGTATATTTAATGTTTAAATTAATGGTCAAAAAAGAATCTCAATAAAATATAAGGGATGTCACTTTTTTTTTTTTCTAAAATAATATTTTAACATATTTACTAAGTGTGCGTTTGGTACACACATTCAAATTGCATTACATTTAAATATAATGCAATTTTCCTCAAATACAAAAGCATTTCATTCAAATACTAATCACATCATATTTTAAATCTAATACAATCACTATTTATTATTTCATTTTTTCTATTACTTTTATTAATTACATCATATATTCTCTTTCTCTCTTTTTTTTTCTTTCTACTTTTACCTATCACATCACATATTTATTATTAAAATACAATTCAAATACTTTTCACCCAAACACACATTGCATTCAAATGCACTATTAATATTTTTCTTCTAAACATAAATTACATTCAATGTATTGCATTCAAATATAATACAAATATAATGTGTTTACTAAACGGATCATAAGTATTTATAAGATCTTTTAAAACCGTGGCGGTCATATTTGTGTGTGTGTGTGTGTTTTTTTTTTTTTTCCCTTTTTAATAACTACTGAATGAATTAGGTTTTTTTTCTTTTTCCCCTCCAATGTGTCTCGAATTAAATATCATTTTTCTTCTCGTAACATTTCTATGTGCTTTTCTGTCACATTTTTCTCAACCAAAATATTGAAGTGTCAATAAACGGTTAGACACTTCTAACTCTAACCAAAACATTTCAGTTTGATCATTTTTTTTTAATTTTTCAAAGGATTATAATAAAATTAATTTTTGCTTCACATACGTGCCTGATACGTTCTCAAAGCTATCAGCTGTGAATGACTTGTCCAAGCCCAGACAAGTAGGCCTTCCCCCCTCCCTCTCTCTCTCGTCTTTTTGTCTAAACTTCATCTTTAATTTTTTTCAAGAGTTTTTAAAAATTTTAAATTTTATAAATTCATAATTTTCTTATTTTAAATTTAAATAAGATGATTATTTTTAATATCATATAAAATTTTATAAGAAAAACGAAATAAAATCTATATTATTAATTTTTTTAAACACGTTTCAAATTAATTTATTATTACATTTTTATCTTGTTAATAAACACAGTTTCTGTTACTATCAGATTAACTTTTTAATAATTTGATTTACAAGTGTTCGTGTTCAAATTTTGTAGCACCCAATACTAAACTACTTCCTATCATATATCAAAACATTAAAAGGTTATTATAACAACTAAAACAAAATACCTATTGACAAAATAAAAATATAGTTCTTATAAGAAGTCTTGTCTATGAGATTAAAAAAATGAACAAGTACATAAAAAAAAAAAGAAAAATAAAAACAAATGAACGGACATTTACGACTAACAATTACATTTTAATGTTCAGCTGCATATGAAAAAATTAAGAGGAATTTATAAAATTCTCCTCTTTTTTTCTTGGCTAATATCTATGGGACAATAAGTGTTTTTTTTATTTTATTTTTATTTTTTCCCCTTTAATGACGTTAACATTGGAACAGGGGTCAAGTTTGGTGGCACGTCCTCAAGGACAAGTTTCTCAATAATACAAACATACACAAATGTTTCATCCAACCTCATTTAAAAATTGAGAGTTTAGTGAAACAAATACCCACCCGTATTAATTTTAGTCAAAGGATATTGAGAGCCAAACTCAGAGCTAATTTGATGAGGGTTTTTTGTTTTTAATGTCCACAAAATCCCAAATGCAAAATAAAGTTTATTTATTTATTTATTTTTGTGTTTTTTTAATTGACAACAATTGCAAATACATCTCTCTCTAGGTTTTTGACTAACGTGTTTCTTTCTTGGAGCTAGAATTTGGCATTGCATCTTGGTTGATCACTGACTCCTGTCCTTACAAAAGGTGCTTCGAGCGCCACGGTGATGACTTTAGTAGTGGGGATGGCTCCTTCATCGAATGAGCGCGTATAGGTTTCTTTGGTCATATTTGCTAACTTGTCATCAGAAATATTATCTATATAGTTAGGTTTATTCTTTTTTTTTTGTGATAGATGTTTGTTAAAAATAAAAATATGTTGTTTTTACCGTGTAAGTGTCGTGTTTATCAATCATCAATATATTTTTGTTTCAATTTATAAGTAACGTAGGTGGTCTCCCTTTGCTCTTATATTGGTTGTGTATCTAAAACGCTAGAGTTTGGTTTTTATGGTATTAAGAGTGTCATTTTTATTCCAAGTCTCTTGATCTCTATCAATCAAAATTTTATGATTATTTGAAAAAAGGTCACAAGTATATTTGATAATTAATGCGTCTTTGTAGTTTTCTATTATTGAAATTCAATACATTTTTTATTACTTTCCAAACTTTATCAGAATTTAGGATTAGTACTAATTGTAATTTAAGTTAAGTTTTCGTAAGTTACAAAGTCAATTCAAGTTAGCATTGACATTATGTTTTTTGTGATTTATTAAAAAACTATTATCCTTAAAAAAAAAAATCGAGAAATGCATTTGTATTAATGTAATGGACAACGCAGGACCCCATAAGACTGTCGGTGGGACTAATTCATTATACAAAAATTTCTCCACTTAATCACAAACAAAAAAGGGATAAAAGAAAAAAAAAAAGAAATTATAAAAGTTTAAGAGAAAAAAAAAAAACTAATAGAAAGAGGGGTCCACAATTTGGTGGTGTACAAAAGAGAGCAAGTCCAAATAACAGGGCAAAAATTAATGGATTTGGTGGTTAAATTAATATAATTTGGTGGGTAAATAGGAAGGATTTGGACAAATAGAAATTGCAAAACCTCTGAAACAGCTTTCATTTTATTTTATTTTATTTTTTCCTTTCTTGTTTCTCATATCACAATTCACAACTCATTGAATTCGCCTTCCACCGACAGGGGAAGATGCCATTAGTGGGCCCACAGCCTTTGCTGTCCACCGTAGCTGTCTCTTCTTAATCTATGATTTTTTAGTTTGGTTGGATTTTTAACCACGTTCATGGCTAATGTCTTTTTCTCCTTTCCAAAAATACCCCTCCCTTTTATTATTCTATATATATTACACATATTTTGCTTCATGGTAACCCGTGAAATATTTTCCTAAGAAAAAAAAAAGGTGGGAAATATATGTAAAAAAGTTTTAATATTGATTTGTGAAGGTGTTTGTCACAATTTGACATTTGACCAATTTTTAATGAACTTTTTCATGTTGGACGAGCCATAGAAGGCAATGGTTGTTGGTTTGTTTAGCTACCATGAAATATCTAGCATTTTCCATATTTATTAAAATCATAGATGGGACATAAAGAGAATTGATCCAAACTCTCGTCAACAATCTTTGAACGCATTAAACATACGATCTAATTTTCATCTAAACGTTAAAATATTATATTCAAATATTAATCACATAATAATTTTAATTTAATACAATTACTATTTATTATTATACTTTTTCTATTATTTTTACAAATCATATCATATACTCTCTTTCTCTCTCACTTTTTTCTCTTTATTTTTATTAATCATTATACTTTTTCTATTACTTTTACAAACTATATCACATACTCTCTTTCTCTCTATTTTTATCAATCACGTTATTTAGTCAATGTTTTAATATAATTTAAATATTTTTCATCTAAATAAATGTTACATTAAATACAATGTAAATTTTTTTATGCAAATGCATATTGCATTCCATTACAATATGTTATTCTGAAGCTGCATAGTATTTTAGCGTGCATTCTTCTTTTTGTTGAATGCATGTCATTGTAGATATAGAGTTAAAAGGAAATCTCATAACAATTGCATGACATATGTAACTATTACATAACAATTACATCACATATTTACAATCTCGATTGCAATATTGACCTAAGAAAAAGAAACATAGATTAACCATCTAATATATGGTGATAAGGGCGTGTTATTTATAGCGTGTTTGTTTTTGTTTTAGGAATGGTTTTCACGATTCTCTATACGATTGTTTTTGAAAATCATTTGAAACCTTCTTTGTTTACTGTAATTTTGAAAATAAAACTTGAAATTATCGATTTCAATTTCAATTTTTTGTAACTGAGGCATGAAAACGATTTTATATCGTTTTCTTCTTTCATTCTCAACCCCCACCCCCAAATACAAGCCCGACAACTCTCTCTCTCTTTCTCATTCTCGCAGCCGGTGGAGCAGAAGCAGGTGGCACGGCAGGAGGCAGAGCGTTCTAGGTTCGTCATGGCGAAGGTGGAGCATGAGAGGAGGGTGGCGATGGTGATCGATTTGGGCTTGGTCGAACGCGAGACAACGAGGACGGAAGCGAGAGACTACCGATGGCTTGCTTTGGCCGGTTGTACTCACGATGGAGATGGAGGCCATGGTTTTACTTGGTTGTGTGAGTGGCAAATGAGGGGTGGTGGTGTTGGGCTCACGACGGCTGCTGTTCACAGAGCTCGAGAGGTCATCTAACAGGCCTAAGCCACGCTAGCCTCGCGAACCCCTGTCGCCACCCTGCCGCCTTGTGAATGCCAAGCCCGAGCCATCCGAGCTCGCGGCCTCCCTCACCCATCGCCATCCGATTGGCCCAAAGCTCGCCGATCGAGCTCGAGCCACCACGCCGTGACCCAGTCGCCCTTCCTCAACCGCAACCTAGCCTCGCGAGCCCAGCCCGAGTCCTCGCTTCATGAACGTCAAACCATTCTTCGTCTCGTCCAGCCCATGACGCTGTCCGTGAGACCACGCCGCAACCATTGCCAGCCTCCGCGCCCCCTGCTATCTCACGCCGCCGCCGTTAGCCTCTGCCGGCCGACTCTTTAATAACAATATATATATGTGTGTGTATATGTAGAAGGGAAAAGAAAAGAATTGAAATAAAGAAAATAATAATAATAATAATAATAATAGATTTTGATAAATATTTTTAGATATATTTGGGATTTGAAATTATATTTGAAACTGTTATGGGAATTGGAATTTGTTTTTCTACAGATTAAGCTTTTGGAGTTTTTGGACAGTTATATTTTAGGGCAGATCATGCTAAAAATTTTATAAAATAAAAATAAAATATTCGGGTATTTTCAAAATAAAATGTTGTTTTAAAATATTAAATCAATGGCACACTAATGAGTATAATTTAATTTTTGATATTCATAATAATTTTTTAAAAATTAATCATAAATATGTTTTTATAAAATACTTATGAAATAACTGGTTTTCAAAAATATAATCAAACACAGTTTTTTTTCTCAAAATATACATTAAGAAAATAGAACCATACACAGTTTCAAATTCGATCTTAGAATAGATTTCAAAATGATCTTATTTTCAATTTTTTTGAGAACATAACAGATTTCAAAAACATTACCAAACACACACCAAATAACACAAGTAATATGGGAACAATATGTATCATAATTGTTATGGTAGTTATAATTTGTAATTTTTTAGTTAAATATTACTTCTACTATTAAGAATTATTTTGTAATGTATTTATAACTAAATATAATGGTTAATTATATTTTAATTGATCTAGTAAATATTTAAATATTTTAATTATTAATTTTCAATTAATTTTTCAATTAAAATTTTTTATTAATTTTTATTTTTTGGTATTCATAATAATGTTTTTAAAATTAAACGTAAATATGTTTTTATACAGTATTTATGAGAAATGACTGGTTTTCAAAAATATCAATCAAACACAGTTTCAAATTTGATTTTTGAAAACGTACATTTAGAAAATATAACTAAATACAGTTTCATAAACGATTTCATAACAGTTTTTAAAATAATTTTATTTTTAACTTTTTTGAAAATATAACAGATTTCAAAAACAATACCAAACGCTACGCTAGAGTTTTTTGTTTCTATGAACTCACTTGCACGCTTTGTCTAACCTCTCGCAAAAAGATACTGTGCCGCCGAGTTTCTTGTCCTCTGCTACTTGTAGTCTAAGTAGACTAATATGATCCTGAGGAGGACAAATCTTATATAAAAAAATAAAAAAAAATTAAAAGGAAAAAAAAACAAATCTTAACTGATGAAGGGTATAACGGTACATTCAACGCAAAGATTAACAGACACAACTTATAATAACGGTACTTCTCTCTCCACCGTCTCTGTTCTCTCTCTCCTCTGTTTCTCTCTCCATAACAGGGGTCCGAGACAGGGCAGCAGCCACTTTTATAAGACCAGTTGCAGTTCAGTTCCAAAGCAAAGGCTCTCCCTTTCACTCTCTCACTTCCCAGTTGCCCTTGTGTAAAGTCGGCCCAGTCACAAGCCCCTCTCTCTCTCCCCTCTCTTTTTCTCTATCTACTTTTCTCTCTCCTAGTATTTCCCTTGTTGCAGATCTCACGTCTCCAGACACAAAAACATCGGATTTGGGAACTGAATCTGCGTGAAGCAATGGAGTACCAGTGCCCATCAGCTACTGGATCCATTGCCAAGCTCTCCAGCTTTGCCATTTCGCTCTTATTCTTGATCTCATGCTTATCTTTCACTTCTACAGGTCACTCTCTCTCTCTCACTACTTCCTCAATTGCCCACTTGATTTCTCACTCTAAAAACTGTTTTTTCTAGCTTTTCTCTCGTTTTCTGCTTCTGGGTATTTCTTAATTTCCTTAGTTTTGTTTTTTGTTGCCAAAAAATGAAGAATTGAATTGGGTTGGACTTGGATCAATTGGAATATCAGATTTTATTTTGTAGTGATAAAAAAATGTTTAACAAATTGCATTTGTAGACCTTTGTTATTTTTCTTATTCTTTTATATACCCCAATTCCATTCCACCGACAGTGATATATACAGATCCAGAAAGAAGTAGACGAGTCTGATGTTGATTGGAAATCATAACTTCCACAATTTTTTTTTATTAGTATTGTACAATAAAATGTAGAGTATGTTAAGGATTACATTTTCCAATTTTAATCGTCGGAGTTCTCTTTTATTTCTCTTTTGTTTTTAATTGTTTATGCTTCTGCAGATGCGTATGATGCACTTGATCCAACTGGGAATATCACGATCAAATGGGATGTAATGAGCTGGACTCCAGATGGCTATGTTGTAAGTACATAAATTACAAAAACTATAAATTGGAAGCAGGAAATGATTGATTTCAGTTCCGATTTGGATGCATTAGTTTTATCCGTCAGGTCTTTCGAAATTTCGTCCAACACCAAAAGAATGTCCTTAAACTAGTAATCCGGATCAATAAAAAACTTTAATCGACAACGTTGTGTGAACACCTTGATGAACACCAAGAACTTTGCAAAACAAATAATAATGCATCAGAGTGCGTTTGACGGAGTTTTGCTCCGTCGTTTTGCCATTTCCCTGAATTTATGATATTATGTGTTGTTTGAATTGGCAGGCTGTTGTCACAATTTATAACTTCCAGCAGTATCGGCATATACAAGCTCCGGGTTGGACATTGGGGTGGACGTGGGCGAAGAAGGAAGTGATCTGGAGCATGATGGGAGGACAAACCACGGACCAAGGAGATTGTTCGAGATTCAAAGGGAGCCCCCCGCATTGTTGTAGGAAGGATCCAACCGTCGTCGATTTGTTGCCTGGAACTCCTTACAACCAACAGATTGCAAATTGCTGCAAAGGGGGAGTCCTCAACTCTTGGGTCCAGGATCCATCCAGTGCGGCAAGCTCGTTCCAGGTCAGTGTTGGTGCTTCAGGGACAACTAACAAAACTGTTAAGCTGCCAAAGAATTTCACGCTTAGAGCACCAGGGCCTGGATACACTTGTGGACCTGCTAAGATTGTGAGACCAACTAAATTTATCACTCAAGATAAGAGGAGAGTCACACAGGCTTTGAGTAAGTACTAATCCATTCCCAAAATAAATTATGAAATTGAAAATTGTGGGCTGATAGTAAATGTGACATCAAAGGTTAGAGATATATGCTTTATTTGATTGGTGTGCATCAAATGGGCCAAAGTTTGAACAAATGTACAATTCAACTTGATGTGTAAAAAATTTGTTGACAGATTAAATCGTGATTGAAAAGATTAATTATGGTTTCGCTAATGTCTTTATCTCTTTATCTCTTTTGGCAGTGACTTGGAATGTTACTTGCACATACTCGCAATTTCTGGCTCAAAAGACTCCCACCTGTTGTGTTTCTCTGTCTTCCTTCTACAATGACACTATTGTCAACTGTCCGACCTGCACCTGCGGCTGCAAGAGCAATAGTACGGACCATGGGAGTTGCATAGAGTAAGTTATCTCATTTATTTATTTTTTGACCTTCTAATCTGGGAGGTTTTTTCTTTTTGTTGCTGTAACTGTTCATGATTTCCTAAACCTTTTGCTGACATTGAATTGTAGCCCAAACACTCCCCATTTAGCATCAGCTGTGACGGGTCCTGGCAAATCCAATATTAATACACCTGTGGTTCAGTGCACTAGCCATATGTGCCCCATTCGAGTCCATTGGCATGTTAAGCTCAATTACAAGGAGTACTGGAGAGTGAAAGTATCGATTACGAATTTCAATTACAGAATGAACTTCTCCCAATGGAATCTAGTTGTGCAACATCCGAACTTTGACAATCTTACCCAGATTTTCAGCTTTAACTACAAGTCTTTGACTCCTTATGCAGGCTTAAGTAAGTTCATTTTCTTTTTCACGAATAGTGTAGCCCCTTTATCTCTTGTTATAAACAATTTCTGATGTATTTTGTTGGTTTTGCAGATGATACTGCCATGCTGTGGGGTGTCAAGTTTTATAATGATTTCCTCAACGAAGCTGGCCCCCTCGGAAATGTGCAGTCAGAGCTTTTATTCAGGAAAGACAAATCAACTTTTACTTTTGAAAAAGGATGGGCTTTCCCTCGAAGAATCTATTTCAATGGCGATAATTGTGTCATGCCACCTCCAGATTCCTACCCATGGTTGCCGAATGCCGGCTCCCGGTCAAGGGCATCCCTACTTCATCTTGCCATGACCATCCTGGCATCGTTTGTATTCTTAGTCACTTATGCATAAGTTGAGTCTGGTGCAATCAACAAAAGCAGTGTTCTTTTCGACAAAATTCCACAAAATCCATTCGGTTACAAAAGCGTATGGCAATCCAGACGATTGGACCACATGTATTCGTGCTGCCACCTCATGCTAAAGAAGTGATTCAGGTGCACTATGGCTGTCACTATAAAATTCAGCTTCGTAATCTGTTTTGTGTATGAAGAATTAACTTTCCCTGCCATTTTTTTTCTCTGTTTAGATCTAGTTTTTGCACGGTTATTATTCATAATTTATACAATTTTCCTCTTTATCTGTAGAATATTCACAAGGAAAATGCTCTTAGAATTGTAAGACATTTCAGGAAGTCACAGTTGATGAATGATTGTGTTAAAGTCTTGTCATACCAGTGATTTTTCTCTCCTCATTTTCATTACGGACTTAAATCCGAATGTACTACAGGAAAATGGATTAACAAAGCAGCTTTAGGTAAAAAAATAATTTGCTAGAGAAGCCACTGTGAACAGCACAGCTCAATAAAAATCCAGATATAATTATTCCAAGCTCAATTTCTACAGCTGAACCATCTCAAGGACTGTACTTCTAGTGCTAGTATTACATGACATGTATACCTGTTTTCTCGATGATGACAAAGGTGTTGATTTGCAAGTTATCGGAAAATCATCACCACCACATCCACCACCACACAATCAGAAGTGTGGAGGCTGCGACTTTCAGAATTCCGAGAGAATGTATCTGGGCAGAGTTTGGTAGAAATGGGTACTCGTCAGGTGGGGGTAGCATACATTCATCGCCGTTGAAGTAAACTCGTCGGGGAAATCCCCATCCTTGTCTGAGTGTGAATGCGCTCTTGTCTTTCTGCATAAGCATCTCAGTTTGGACATTTCCATATGGCCCAGCTTGCATCAAGTAGTCATTGAAGAACTTCATGCCATAGAACATACCAGTGTCATCTGCAGCAAATTTACGCTCGCATGTCAGTCATTACTTCGTAAATGTCACATTTTACTACCTTAGGATACTTTTTTGGGTTTTATACTCGTTACTCACTGATGGACTGGTAGGGAAGAAGAGACTTGTAATTGAAACTAAATACTTGAGTGACATTGTTGAGATTGGGATGCTGGACAACAAGCGTCCACTGGCTGTAGTTCCGCCGAAAGTCGAAATTGGTGATTGCAATCTTGACCCTCCAATAAGCCTCGTAGTTAAGCTTCAGGTGCCAGTGCACGCGTACGGGACACATGTGTTTTGTGCATTGTAGCAATGGTGCAAAATCCTTCTTTGGTGTGTGTATTCCTGGTTTGTCTAAGAGCGTTGAGTTGGCCCTGCGCACCCATGAACAAACACAATATTTAGAGCCGGCATAGTATTGCTTTTGGAGGCTCCAAAAGTCCTTTTTGGATAACACGACACAAATATTGTGTTCTGTAAAAGTGTCTAAAAGTACTTTGCACAAACACCAATGCATATTTACAGTTTTCTGATAAAGTTAGGATTTTTAACTGTTGTTTCCTCTTTCGCGAGTCGAAGCAAAATTTCTTTCAGAAGACGACAATTCCAAACTAAACCTGTGTACAAAGCCTTTATATAGAACCTTTGTCCCCCAAACTTGTAGTTAAATGCATAACTACGTACGTCTAATGAGGAGCTTACATGATGCAAGTATTGTTGTTGCTCTGGCAACCGCAAGCACAAGCCGGGCAAGGAATGATTTTAGGACTGTAGAAAGATGATAAGGAAACACAACAGCTCGGGTTCTTTGAGGCAAGAAACTTCGAATAAGTGCACGTCACATTCCACGTCACTATAAACAAATATAAATATGGAGAATAAAAATAGTTATGATTGTAACCATATTTTTTGCAAACTCTTGAAAAAAAAATTTCGAAAAAAGAGATCAAAGCTTACTCAGAGCTTGAGCTTTTCGCCTGCCATCGGGCGAGAGGATGCGTGAGGAAGGCACAACCTTTGCAGGGCCACAAGTGTAACCTGGGCCGGGACCAAACAAAGTGAAATTTTTTGGCAGTTTCAGTGTCTTGTTTGAGGTCCCGCTGAGCCCGACAGAGATCTGAAATGCGGAGATTGCAGCCGAGGGGTCCTCTCCCCAGGATGCCAGCACGCCGCCCTTGCAGCAGTTGCTGAACTGCTGGTTGTAAGGCGCATCAGGAAGCAAGTCAACCACCACGGGGTCTCTCTTACAGCTGTGTGGGATGTTTATTTTGAACTTGGAACAGTCTCCTTGCTCTGTGGCTTGAGCTCCCAACATTGTCCATATTATCTCCTTCTTCGCCCATGTCCACCCCAGACTCCACCCGGGGCTCATGAAGTGCCGGAACAGTTGGAAGTTGTGTATCGTCACTGCCGCCTGGCGGGACACAGTAGAAAGATTTTGTTACCAACTTTTCTGATGGTTGTAAAGAATTGAAAAGAGGGAAATTTCGGGTTTACAGTTTGGCACTTAGTTTCAAACTCACTTTTCAAACTATAAATGTTAATTTTTAGAAGAGAAAATACTATATAACAAAAAAGTAGAATAAAAAAAAGGTTGAAAAGCGGGTTTTAACATATCAATTTTTTGGAAAAGTAACTCAAAACGAACTTAGCTACTGTTGTAACTTACCATATAACCGTCAGTTGTCCAAGACATGACATCCCATCTAATTGAAACGTTTCCATTTGGATCCAGTGCGTCATAAGCAGCTAATCATTATAAACATAAAAATAAATAAAGTACCAAAAGCAGGATCAAGATTTTATGAAACAAAATGCGTAAATAATATGATTTGAAAATATTTGATGTAAGTAATAATAAATATAAATTTTACTAAATATATTATTAATAAGTAAATTTACTGTTTACAACTATTTATTTTAAATATTTTTAAAATCTACTATTTATTTCAATTATTTAACGTAAAAATATAAAAACGTCATGATCCCGAAGAACATTAAGCTAACGTGAAAACAAGGTACATCCAAAAATTTGGGATTTACCATTCTGAGGCTGCAGCCCAAATTTTAGGCACCATATGATAAAAATGCATTAAAAAGAGAATTGTCATCTGAAAAAATTTTAACGGTTCAAATATTTGGTTCATCATCCAATGGCCATAATTTTGTTGTGTGACAAATTGTTTTTTCTTAGGGAGAAACAAATAGCAGTTTCACCATAATCAATTGAAGTAAATAATAGGTTTAAAAAATATGTAAAATAGATAGCTACTCTTAAATAAAAAAATTTACTAGGTAAATTTATTATTTACTACTTTCATTTTAAATATTTTAAAATTTTACTATTTATTTTCTTTAGTTTTATAAAAATATTATTTATTATAGTCATATATATAATTTAGTGATAATTCTTTACCTATCTCCACCATAAGGTAAGGTGAAGAGCTCAAATTCTCCCATGTCCAAGTTCAAAAAATATATATATATATTATTTACCACAATTTCCGTATTTATCTTATGATTAACGAAAGCACCACGAAGAGAAACAATCTTTGATGATCGATAGACTTTACCTGCAGGCGAAAATGCCGTGCAACTTAGAACTGCCAAGAGGATAAACTTCAGCCATGCAAATGAATGGTGCAAATAGGTGCAGGCTTTTCCTCCATCAAGAATTTTCTGAATCGTGTTTCCGGAAAACATAGCGTCGCCGAGTTCACCGGATTGCAAGCTTTCGGGCTAGGGAGCTAAGAAGATAACGCAATTGCAACATACTTTCTCAGCTGGATCAGGGTGTTATAAAGTAAAATATTTGAGGCGGCTACATTGAAAGTGAAATTATGCCTCAAGATATCCCACCTACTGGTGTTTCAGTTACTATTGTATGTGATATTTCATCTTATATGATTTTTTCATTCCCTCTCTCTCCACTACAGATATACCTCCACTTTTCTCTCGCTCATCATAACACTAACACAACTTTACTAACTACATTTTTGTTCAGTTTATGTGTCAGCATATGAAACAACACTTTGGGATGCTGAAAGTGAAGCTCGATAATCAATCCCTTTACAATGATGGAAAGTTTTTCTTAAACTCTTTTTTTTTTCTTTTTCTTTTTTTCCAAAAAGTAAATTATTATAAATATAAACAATGTTAACACTGCACACCAGAGTATGGGACCTACAATTTGGATCCATTCTTTGTTAATCACCGATACCCCAAAATATTTTGATGCAAGTATAGTCTTGAGAGATGGTGTATTTGCAGAATTCTGGAAATACAACGGTGGCGTTTGTTTTTGTTCTCGAGAATGATTTTTCATTTTCAAAAACACAGAAAACGAAAACGGTTCCAAAATAGCCTTTGTTTATTCAACGTTTTCAAAACTATTTTAAAAACATCGTTTTCAACTAAGTTTTTTTTTAGTTTTTTGAAAACAAAAAAAAGTTGTTTTCACTTTTTTTTTTTTCGTTTTCTCCCTCCATCTCCTCTCTCTCTTTTTCTCTTTCTATCTGTATAGTGTCAGTGATGATCATGTTCAACGATGACATCCATCTCAGACGAAAGCTGATGACCATGGGCTAGTGACAATGACGATAGCCCCATCGCGATGATAACTATTGACTTATGACCTAAATCTAGTCATCACCGCCACCTAGAGCTCAGACTACCAATTTTTTCCACTCCTATCGCTCATTGCAAAACCTACCACCAAAGTTTTTCTTTTTTCTTTTTAATTATGACTAATAATTTATTTTTTATTATTTTTTTAAAATTAAAAATAAATATATTTTTATAAGATACTTACTTATAAAATAAGTTTTCAAAATATATAACCAAACAAAATTTCATTTTTATGTTTTTCAGAATATACGTTCAGAAAACATAATGAAACACAATTTCAGAAATAATTTCAACACAGTTTTCAAAACATTCTCATTTTTAGTTTTTTTAAAAACAGAAAACATTTCAAAACTAATACCAAACGCCACCGATGTATCTCCGTATTACAAATGGATCTAATGGATCGACTTGAACCTCTATTGGTAAAATTTGTAGGACACTCAATTACATTTTTTGGCTAAATATTACAAAATACAAAGTTAAATTCTAATCAATATATACTTATAATGTTTTCGATGTCCTTATCATTGTACAAATAACGGAAACAAAATTATAGTCCAAATACTAGGTATAAGATTAATTTGATAGACTTAAACAAAGTTTAATAATTATTTTTAAAAAATTGTACACATTACGTAAGAAAAAACTTTAAAACATTAAGCAAATGCACGTGTGAAATTAATATAAATTACTGTGTCTACATCTCATCTTGACAACTACTATGTTTTGAAACTAATCAATTTTTAGAAAGAAGTACATGGAGAAATGTAAAGATACTGGAGAGAAAATGAATCTAATCGATTGGAGATGCTTTCCTTGCGCACTTTCGTTCTACCTTTCATGATGAGGGTTCTTCTTGTTTCCCTGAGTTAGATGATGGGCTTATCACCTCAGTGGTGTCTATAAAAGAAAATGAGAAGCTGATTGCGATGCCCTCGCGTGAAGAGATTCATGAAGTGGTCTTTGCTCTAAACCCTTGGAAAGCTCCGGGTACTGAAGGCTTCTCGGGTATTTTCTAGTATTTCCTACTGGGATACAGTTAAAGATGATGATGTAATTGGCTCGATTTTGGAGTTTTTCAGGAGTGGTGTTATGCCTAAAGAGTTCAACAAAACCAATATTGTCTTGATTCTAGGTGTGACTCCCCTGTCAATCTCATGGACTTTTGCCCAATCAGTTTGTGCTATCTTATTTACAAAATAATCTCAAATGCTGTTGATTTTGTGTGGAGAAGTCTTATCTCGTCTGTTGGAGCGAGAGCACAATGCAGCGAATTTTCGTGGTGTTAGAGTGATTCATGTCATGATTTTTGCAGATGATGCCATGATTTTTGGCCATGCAACGCTGAGAGAGGTGTCGGTTATTAAGAACTGCGTTGATGCCTATTGTGCTTGGTCCGATCAAAAGTTATATGATTCCAAGTCATCTTTATTCTTCTTCAAAAATACTAGTCGAGCGATAATTTCGTAGGTTCGTAGTTGTTTAGGCTATCAAATTGCTCCTGATGGTGTTAAACACTTGGATTTTACCTTGTTTTGGTTGAGATCTCGTACAAAAGATTGGGACTCTATTCTTCACCGTGGGTTGAAAAGAATTTAGGGGGGTGAAAATGGAAGCTTCTTTCTGATGGTGGGAAATTGACCCTTATCCCATAGGAGTCCACACCAGCTATGCATTCTTGATTGGAATATAGATAAATTTTAATTTCTTTTCAGGATTTAACTTGTACAAAAAAAATAAAAATTGACACAATGAATTTTAATTCATAGAAAACCTTTCAATTTGAAAAGAAAAAACCACGACACCACACCACAGAGAAAAACTTCTATTATAAAATAATAGTATACGACAAACTCTCAAGTTTTAATAGTAACTTGAAAAATACTCACAACAATAAAATTATTTCACACTTAAAAATGTGGTAATCACACTTTTTTCTTTACAAAATAAAACGTTTTGTATGCATATAAAATTCTCTCTCAATAGTCTTATTTTTTATGCTACTGGAATTCTTCTTAGCAGGTCTTTTTTTTTTTTCTTCCCCTTTTCTGCCTACTGCTTGCCTCTTTCTGGTTGCATATCAAATGAAGGGGAGGGGGTTCTGTTTATAGAGCCCCATCATGCGTGAAGAATGTGATACGTTCTTCTTTCTCTCTCTCACTTTTTTTTTTTTTTTATAATTACTTGATGGTGTATACGGCCTTTGAAAAAGAAAAAAAAAAAACCAATAATACTATGATGACCAACTCTATCCCTAAGTCGGTAACCTCCAAACCCAACGGAGATTTTAGAGGTTTGTATTTTTTTTTTTTTTTTTTGTGGGGCTAAGAATGTAAATGGGAAGACTAGACTTTGCCAAAAGGCTTGGGATGCCATTTACAAGCCAAAATCCACGAGTGGTTTTGGGATTAGGAGGATGTTAGATATCTATCGAGCCTTCCTTGTTAAATGGGCTTGGCATTTACTTTAAGATGATTTGAGTCCTTTGGCCAAGTTTCTTAGAGAGAAGTCTTTGTAGCATCAGGATTTCTGGGAGGTGACGAGCAAACCTTCCGATTCATCCTTTTGGAAGAGTATTCTTTCCGTCAGGGATATATTGTAAGGAGCTAATTTGGAACATTCTTCCTATGCGGGTGGTGATTGAGAAGTTTGTTCATATTGACTCATTGTTATGTCGTTTTTGTAAGGAGCAAAAGGAAACGATCACTCACCTGTCCTTCCTTTGCTCTTATGTCTGTCGTTTGTGGTTCTCTTTCCCTTGTGGCTTGCATTCGGATTCCCTTCCTATCATCCTTTTGTGAGCTCTTGTCCTCCGGATTCTTTTGACGGCTTACTTCAATTCTCTGTTACGCAACACCATGTCTGGCAGGTTTGAAACAAGCTCATCCATAAAGCATCTAACTTCAATCCTTTTAGATATTCTCAATGTTATTTCTCTGTATATCAATTGGATTCTCAGCTCTTATCAAGTCCAAGTCTAGCGCTAGCAATAATGTTCGAAGGTGATTTTTTTTTTTTGTTTTCGCTCTCGCTGAATTGCGCCTCCGTTTGTAACAGGTTTTCCGAGATCCTCTTCCAAAGTTTTTCTGGATACTTAGACCATTCTTCAGGATGTCTTCTCCTAGTGTCCAGGTGTTTGGGTTGCCTTGTGTGTGTTTCGAACCCGATTTCTGATTATTTTCGTGTTAGTTATGTGTCTTAATTTGTTCTTGCTTGTTTGGTTGTTCCTGTTGGGATTTCTTGTGTTCTCTGGTTTCGGTGCGCCTCGTTTTTTTGAGGTTGCCTTGCTTTAATGATTTTTCCTTCCGTTAAATCTAAAGAATCTAAAGATTTGAGGAAGAAAATACAAAACAAATTAAAATTTGAGTTAGGAAAATACAAATATTAGTCTAATTAAATATAACAAATTGAAATAATAAAATTTGAGTGGCACAATTCAGGATAACATTAGAAAATTATGAAAACATAGTGGCCACACATGAATTTTAGAAAAGATAAGTGGGGAGTGTTGGTAGATTAGGAAGACCAACTCTCATAAAGGAAGCGTACTATAACCCATAACAGAAAGGGAGGGACAAATGCTTCTAAAAAGCCGATTATTGGTGTTTAGAGTTTATGGTATGATAAATTTGGGACGCCTATTAACATCTAGGTATACTTTTCTCACCCCTTTCTCAAACTCTTCACCAACTATATTTCAATGTCAATTATTACTTGTTATACCCTTCTTGTTATGTCAAAAAAGTCTATACAATTAAGTTCTAATTTTTTAAATTTATTTTTACCCATCAACAAATAAATAATCCTCTATTTTTTTTTAAATACCCTAAACTTTGTTGTAAATTTATCACCAAGTATAGTTAATATTAAATTTAAAATGTGATTTTTATTGAGTGATGTTTGACTTTTTAATCTAATTATAACATATATTTTTCTTTAAATTATTTAAATACTAAAAATGTACTTTCACGAGTGTCAAAGTAATGAGAAGAAGAAAATAAAAATTGCATTAGAAATAGTAATATATACTAAAATTTAAGTTATGATAATATATTATCTTTTATTTTTATGATAAATATATTATTAATATTAATGCATACATTTGAGATAGTCTAATGATGGAACAAGTGTCTATCGCAAGTGCTATACCTAATATTTTCCATTCATTTTTCCCTCACCAAGCTAATAGTAATCGATGCTATCAAATACGGTTATACGACTATACCCAATACTTTCCGTTACAGAAAGGTACCCATAAGCATAATAAAAATATTTAAGCTTTATACATATAAATTAGACTTTTGTTAAGATATAAATATGTATATATAAATTAGACGTTTGCTAAGACACATACCCATAAGCATGATAATCAGATATTCAAGTGATTTACAATCAATTTGTATACGAAAATCTGACTGATTTGAATCCCTTTTGATGTAGATTTAATGATCCATGTTTAGAATTGATCTAACAATAAAAAAGTAAATAAAATGCAGAACTTAAAATAATAGTGACCAGATTGATAGAGGTTCGTATTCGTTGGTTGGCTGCAACCTCTATGTGTGGGCTGGTTTTCACCATGTGGAGATATTTACAAGTACACAAGAGCTTCAAAAAGCTTAAAATGAACAACAATGAAGGAAAAAAAAAAAAAAAAGTTTCATAGCATTTGAGAGAATTTGGGAAGAGTTTGTGCGTACTTGTAATTGTGTGTCCATCGTTTAAGATGTCTCTGTTTTTTTTTTCTTTTTAATACATGTAATTTATTAAATGCACAATTTGCTTATTTGGATTAATTAGCTCTTTTATATGTATGCATTTTTATTAATTTCTTGTTGATAGTTAATTTTCTAATGGGAATCATATATATGTAATCAATAATATCTTGTTATATCAGTGTAAAAAATTTGAAATATTTTATAATTAATTCTTTATATTTTAAAATCTAATTTCATTTATTGATGTATCAGAATATAATTAATTAAGCATTATTTAAGATGTTAAATTAAACAGAAGATGGGGATTCCACGTATAAGACATTTATTGTAGTACTCCTACTCTAATAATACAATATATAAATAAAAAGAAAAAGTGTGCTATGAGATTAATTTAATACAACATTGATAATATTGGAAAGGTATATCATTACTTTGGATATTTTTTTTAATTTTATTTTACCCTTTTACAACGATAGTGTTACTCAAATAAAATTTGATATTAAACTTTTCACTTTTGTTTATTTTAGAGGATGACGGATTCTCATATTGACGTCCTAAGAGGTGTAGACAAATATGAATATATATATGTGTGTGTGTGTACGTATATATAATGTATAATATATATCCACTGCCAAAATGATTCTTTGACCAAAAACCTTATCGAAGATTAATCTTAAAAAAAGAGAGATCGAGAGAGAGAGAGAGAGAGATGAAAAACCAAGGTAGCATTTTACAAAGACCAAAGCGTGTTTTTATTTTCATACACACACACACACACAGAGATATAAATATATATCTCCTAAGTCCATACCAAAACTAAAAACAATATAAAGCGCGTTTAAAATATCATGTATCCTTGTAGTCGACAGTCTCAATCGTCATCCATGACGTTGAAAAAAAAAGGAATACATTATTTTGAGGACGAAAGTTTTGTGAAGCAAAGGGTGTCCTCTGTTATCGTTTAATTTGGATTTTCTTCTTCACTAATTTTTTTAATTTAAATTTTTTAACG
This sequence comes from Antiaris toxicaria, assembly GCA_035233585.1. NCBI lineage: Eukaryota > Viridiplantae > Streptophyta > Magnoliopsida > Rosales > Moraceae > Antiaris > Antiaris toxicaria. Next base: position 11,785,064 of record CP141155.1, read on the forward strand.
CTTGGTAATACTGTTTCTTTTTTCTTTTCCATTTTTTCCCCTAAAGAGAAATGTTTTTTGTTTTTTTAACGTGTATAATTAGTTTATTCTATAATTTGTTGTCTAAATTAGATTTTCAAGATGCAAATTTTATCTTGTTTTTCAACTTTGTTCTTACCATCATTGTTTGAACTTCCTAAAATATCCCTATTGGGTTTTTTATTGTTAATATCCCCAGTTCACTGCCGTGACAACATATTTTTCTCACATCCCAATTGATCATCTCTTATTTTAAGCCCCATGTGGTTACAAATATATAATTAAAAAATAATTTCATACCTAAATCCGTTAAATATTGAATTGGAATCTTTTCATTCTAAGTTTATATCCTCTCATCTTAAATTATATTAGAAAACTCCTTAAAAAAGGACATGCTTGTCTTTTCAAATGCCTATTATGTTTACTCCTAGTCGTATATAACAATCAATTAATTTAGAGAATTATCTATAGAATGAATTAATATAAAATGTTAAAACCTTAAAACTAAAAAATTGTCTAACGGACATATCACTATCAAAAGTCTAGATGGGATGGTAAACATAAAAATGATGTCTTCTTAAGAACAAAGTTAGAAAATGAACCCCATCATACATTTATAAATAAACTATGAGTTTAGCTTAATACTATAAACATAAAAATTACGATACGTCTATTAAATAGATAGATATGAATATGCCACAAAATATTAATACGTTCTAAATAAAAGGACTGTACCTGACCAGAATAAGCCGTTTGGCATCTCTACTCATCCTTATTAAAAAAAAAAAAAAAGAAGGGAACAAATGATTGTTAAAATTATTTGAATATTGTATAATAGACGTGTGAAACACAAGAGATAGAAGTGCCAGCCATGCAAATCACCGTAAATAGCTCGCTTTTGTTTTACTATTTATTGGCTTATTCTAGAACGTGAATGCGTAGGCTTTTGGGCAAGTGCGGAAGCAAAGGTGGTTGGTGGGCCGAACCTCAACATATAAAACCAGAAGACAAACAAAGAAGAAGAGCATCAAAACAATAATTGAAAAGACAAAAACGAAAGAAACTTAGAGAGAGAAAAAGAGGAGAGAGAGAGAGAGATAGAGAGAGGATGATAAAGGAGACGTATTTCATATCGCACGGATCGCCAACGCTGTCGATCGACGAGAGCCTTCCGGCGAGGCACTTTCTCAAGTCTTGGAAGGAGAAGGTGCACCCTCACACACCCAATTCCATCCTCGTAATATCGGGGCATTGGGAGACTCATGTCCCCACCGTCAACGTCATCTCTCCACCCAAAGTCAACGACACCATCTATGACTTCCATGGCTTTCCCAAACCCATGTACCAGGTTTCCAATTCTGCGGTTTCGTTTTTCCTTTTTCATTAATTTCTCCGAATTCTTGTCCTCAATTTTTGAATTATTAGTTATAAAATGGTTTTGACTTTTTTTTCTTTGCATATAAGTTATGAGACTTGTGATTCATTTGATTCATCCAGTTAAACTGTAAATTTGAGTAAACTTTAAACTTAATTTTTATTTGCGAAAATATTTAGTTCTTGTTTTCAAACTAAAAATATTTAATTTTTATTATTATTTTTTTAATTCATCAAAAATTTTAATTAATTTTTAAAAAATCAAATAATTCTAATTTAAATATTTTACCTCAAGTCAATCAATCTAACAAAAGTTAAAAAAAAAATTTTAATTATGTTTTTGAATTTATAATTTAGGGTTCGTTTGGTAAACGCATTGCATTTGTATTGCGTTTGAATGCAATGTATTGAATGTAATTTGTATTTGGAGGAAAAACATTAGCATTGCATTTGAATGCAATGTGTGTTTGGAGGAAAAATATTTGAATTGTATTTTAATAATAAATATGTGATGCGATGGGTAAAAGTAGAGAGAAAAAAAAGAGGAAGAGAGAATATATGATGTAATTAATAAAAGTAATAAAAAAAGTGAAATAATAAATAGTGATTGTGTTAGATTTAAAATGTGATGTGATTGGTATTTGAATGAAATGTTTTTGTATTTGGGGGAAAATTACATTGCATTTAAATGTAATGTCAAAAAAATTTGTGTCTCAAACGCCATGTTAGACAAGACATGAATTTTGGATGGATAAGTGGATTTTTTTTTAGCTTTCGTTTATTGCTTTGGATGAAAGCAGATTTGGTATAATAGCGGTTGGTGGATGATAACATTTTTGTGGTTTTTCCACAAATAACCCCAGAAGTTTGGTGATCCACCCCGTGTACGGTGTTTTGGCTTTTCAATTATTTTTGCTCCTTCAACGTGTGGAATTGTCACGTCGACTTTTTTTTTTTTTTTTGGAAATTAAAAGTAATGTTTTTTGAAATTGAGTTTGAGCTAACAATGTACTGGCTGTCTTGATTTTCTTTTCTTTTTTTTTTTTTACATATATATTTTGTAAATAATGTATGGGGTTTGTTAGGAAAGATATTTTGTCAAACATATTTAGCTAGCATTCTCATTCGCCTAACATGGAAACATAAGTCAAAAAGAAATTGCACTACATGCCATGTTTATTGAAATAAAGCAATTTTTGAAATGTTTAGGAATAACAAAATTATGGAAATACTAAGTCCTTGTTTATTTAGATCATCTTTGTAAATGTGAATTATTAAATTTATATAGTCAATTTAAATATGTGTTTTTGTTTTTTCTCATTTAGAATATCCCATTTGAATGATCCAATTTTTTTTTCTTTCGAAAAGTCATCATTAGTTTACTATATACAGTTCTTATTATAATTTTAAAACTTAAGTTTTAAAAGTATATAATTTTATATATATAATTCCTAATTAGATTTTTTTTAAATTATATATAATTTTAAGACGAATAAAATAAGTTTTATATTTTTTGACTTGAGCAATTTAAACGCATCATAAATTAACTAAATATAAATTCAAATGTTTTCATTTATTTATTTTTTTAAATATTTACATCTAAACATTTATTCAAATAACAATTCAAATATAACTTTAAAACTTAAGCTTTAAAAGTTTATAACCTTATATATATGTAAGTCCAAATTGGATATTTTTTAAAAATAATATATAATTTCAAGACGAAGAAAATAAGTTTTATATTGATTTTTTTAAACATATTTTAACTTTTTATATTTTTTAACTTGAGTAATTTAAACGCATCATCAATTAACCAAATATAAATCCAAATATTTTCATCTAATTTTTTTTAAATATTAACATCCAAATGTTTATTCAAATAATAATTTAAATATTTTCATTCTAAATAGCTCCTTCAACTTGTTTTCATTTAAATATGTCAATATTATATGACCCTCCCAAACGGTGGTTAAGCCATTGGATTCGACTATACAACCTGCGAAAGAAAATAGTACAACCCAAGATAGAATATGATACAACCTACGTGTATGAGAGAGAGAGAAGGAGGTTAAAATTATTTGTGAAATATTCAAAATTTTTGTTTTATAATAATACGAGTGATAAGATTATGCCATATGTCTAACTTACTCGATGTTAAATGCATCAATGATTAGCTCAAGTATCCGGCGCCGGGGGCTCCACAATTGGCGAAGAGAGTGAAAGAGCTTCTTTTGGCATCTGGGCTGGACCGTGTCGAGGAGGACAAAAAACGTGGGTTGGACCATGGGGCCTGGGTCCCTCTTTTGTTGATGTACCCAGAGGCCCAAATCCAGGTCTGCCAACTCTCGGTCCAGACCCAAAGAGACGCTACTTACCACTACAACTTGGGCCGGGCTCTGGCTCCTCTCAAGGATGAAGGTGTTCTCATCATTGGCTCTGGAAGTGCCACTCACAACCTTAGGGCCATCCACTCTACCAGTGACTCGGTGCCTTTTTGGGCCAGTGATTTTGATACTTGGCTTCGACATGCCCTTGAAGAAGGAAGGTATTCAATAATTTCATAATAAAATAATTAGTAGTATTGCGAACACTAATTTTTCTAATTTTTAAATATCAACTTACATGACGGTATTATCATTTTTACATTAGTAGATGCAATTGATTTATGTGACAGTACTTTGAACATTTATCAATAAAAGAATTACAACTCAAATATCATAATAGTTGATACCTAAAAGTTAGGATTTAAGTTAGTGTTCCTAATACATATTTACTTCTAGGGGATATTTGATAAGCATATTACATTTGTATTGCTTTTGAATGTAATGCATTAAATATAATTTGTATTTGGATGAAAAGTATTTACATTGTATTTAAATGTAATATGTGTTTGGATGAAAAGTATTTGAATTATATTCGAATAATGAATATATGATGTGATGGGTAAAAGTAGAGAAAAAAAGAGTATGTGATATAATTAGTAAAAGTAATATAAAAAGTGAAATAATAAATAGTGATTGTATTGGATGAAAAATATTTGAATTGTATTCGAATAATGAATATATGATGTGATAGGTAAAAGTAGAGATAAAAAAAGTATGTAATATAATTAGTAAAAGTAATATAAAAAGTGAAATAATAAATAGTGATTGTATTGAATTTAAATGTGATATGATTAGTATTTGAATGCAATACTTTTACATTTGGATAAAAATTACATTACATTTAAATACAATACAAATTCAAATGTAATGCGATAAATAAATGAGACATTAAGTTTACTATTATTAATATTATTGTTAAAGCAACTGGTTAGAAATTACCATTCAGATATGTACTATGATTTGTCATATATTAAACTTGTGATAGCAATACTTATTTTATATAACGATAATTAAAAAAAAAGACTATAATAAAATATTTAATTACTATATATTAGTGTTACGTCCTTTTAACAGTATCATTGTTGTAGAAAATATCATATTACCTCTTTCTTCTGCATGTGCTAATGTGGGACCGGGAAAAATTTGTTGGTAAAATTATGTAGGACAATGTGTCATATGCTCTCTAATTGTTTAAAAACTAATATTAGTAATAATGATATATGATTCTCCTCTACCAAACTTATTAGGAAAATCAAAAATAGTTTAAATAAATATATATATATATGATATTCCTCTATCAAACATATTAGGAAAATCAAATTGGCCTAAAGTTGTTCTGCTTATGATTATTCTAATTGTTCTCCTTATCTTTATCCTTGGCATACATTACTGACCTTTTTGTGATTGATGTTATGTTGCATCGTAGATATGAAGATGTGAACAAGTACCTAGAGAAGGCGCCTTACGCGAAAACGGCGCACCCTTGGCCGGATCATTTCTATCCGCTGCATGTGGCAATGGGCGCGGCGGGCGACCAAGCCAAGGCGAAGCTCGTCCACCATAGCTGGACCAATGGTTCCATATCTTATGCCTCTTACAAGTTCACTACTACTAACTAGTGTCATTGGCTGTGACGATCAGGGTTTTTTTTTATCTTTTCTTTTTCATTGATTGGTTGGTCATTGCATTGCCATTGACTCTCTTGCTCTTTTCATTGAAGGATGTTCATATATATATATATGTGTGTGTGTGTGTGTGGGTGTCTGTATATGAATTTACAGTTATGTTGTAATGATTGATAATCTTATATATGAAGTTTGTTATTTTTATCACTAAACCTTTTCATTGACAATATGTTTGAAGCATATAGATTTTAGATTGATGATATACATGAATTGATCTGTTTCAAAATATAAGCCAACTTTAGCCGTTCATATTGAATTAGAGTTAAACGCAATAACCTTCACTGTATCTTTCACCCCCATGCAATTCATAAATTGCAACAAGATAAATCATAGATAAGAGAAAATTTGAGTTTTTTTTTTTTGAGTTTTAATTTTGTTTCCTTTTGATTATATCGCCTCATTCTATATTTTTTCTAAATACATTTTTGGTAATTTGTAAAGAGAGAAATAGAAGAAAAGAATATACTCAATTTAAATTGAACTTGCACAAAGTTTATTTTGGAAAGTGTTATTTTCACTGATGAGTATTAAGACCAACATAGCTCTAACGACAGTATATTTGTAATTCCTAGGTTTTAAAGTGTCCTATATATTATGTGGTTTATTTTTCTAGTATTATATGCTATGTGTTTAAATATGAAATTATTTTGGGAGTTTCAATGTTACTCAATTATATAATTATCGATGCTCGCATATCAAATTATAAAAATTTGTGATTTTTTAATTAGATTTGATGATATTTGTTATTGTAGATTAAACAACCTATTAACATTTTAAAAATAATTAAATAGAATTTTTATTTTGAATGTGAGAAAATAATATCTGATATGTAAATAAGACAATGGAATGGAATCAATTTTTCTTTTTTCTTTTTTTTTTTTTATTTTAAAGAACGTGACCTATAAGCAATTGCCAAATGGCTCGTGGCCTATATACATGTGTACAAAACTCAACATCAGATTATGTTTTACATCCCATAATATTTTCCCTTCTCTTAATTAAAAAAAATAATTCACATGACAAGATTTTTTTTTATAAGGTTTACAAAACTCCCAATTAGTGATGATTGAGAAAGTATTGAAACTTTTCAAGGGATAGGCTACAAAGAAATATAGTAGTGCCATAAGTATGGCGGGCATAATCAGCTTGTATGTGCAACTCTCAGCATGCATTGGGGATTTTTTTTTTTTCCTTTTTTTTTTCAAATAGTTTTTTGTCACTTTTATTTTTCTTTGGTCTTCCTTTCTTTTGATTTCATCTTTTCTTCCTGTTTTTTTTTTTTAAATTTATTTTATTTGGTGACTCTTCTTCCTTTATTTTCTATTTGCTAAAGAGAGCTTCTATTCAAGAACCCAAACAAATTACGACCATACCCAAAATAATAAGATGCATTAGAAGAGATGAAAGCCTCATCTAAAAAAGAAGATAATTTTAATAGAACAGATCATAATGATTATTGGAATCATAATCATTAGGTTTATAATAGAGTAGTTTATGATATATGTTTATATTTGAGTATAATTTACTTATTGAATATTGGAATTGTAACCAGTCATTTTTATAAGAACATAAAAGAGTTAGTCAATTTTTTCAAATATTTGGATGTAAAATAATAATAATAATAATAATAATAATAATTCATCACACTAATTTCATAGTTTTTTATATAATCAAGAAAGGCACTACAGATAGCGAATATTTATCCACAAATATAGGCACAAACCATGATAATTTTTTTTTTATAAGGAAACACTTAAAAAAAATAGAAATAAAAGCAAAACCAAAAGCTAAAAACATAATTAACTCTAGACATTAAAAAAAAAAAAGTCATATAGAAATAAGTCTATGCATGTGACCTAAAGTAACAATGTGATTAGACTATTATTCAATGTGTGTCCTAGGGGACATGCTTTTTGATTTTTCAATCGAAATAAATCTAGAGACATAAGACTATACGTGTAATATAAAGTTAGAATGTGGTTCAATAGTCACATAATATATACCACAAGGTACATCGTCTATATTTCCAATTGAAATAATCATAAAAATATAAGTTTATAATTTTAATTTAAAGCAACATACTATAAGAAAACAAGTTTGGTGACATCTTTTGCAACAACAAAATCTATCTAGAGGTTTTGTCCCCTCTATATATATATATATATTTTTGCAAAACCAATTAGTCGTCGCTAAAGGTTTTAACGATGACATATTGTTGCTAATTGTTCACCTTTAGCAACGACATGTCATCGTTAAAAATATTTGTAGTAAAATTTAATGTAAAGTAATCACTCACTATTTTATTTATTATGTGCCAAAACTTTTAGCAATGACTTATTGTCGCTAAAAGTGCCCAAAAATTTGTAGTGGGAGAAATTGTGTCTTTTTATGTAGAATATTATTAGACCGATTATTAGCAACAACAATTATTATCGCTAAAAGTGTCCAACATATTTAGACAGGAAGAATCATGCTTTTTGTGGAGAATATTACAGATCAATTATTAGCAACAACATATAAGTTCAAGTTGCACCTTTTTTCAATGGGCTTTTAGAAACCACTTTTAGAGACAACAATTGTCATTGTTAATAGTGTAGTTATCGCTAAAATAATGTCCTATTTTCTTGCAAACTCTTTTTATGCCCTTAATTCTCCTAAATCTTCTTTTTCATTCTCCCCCTCTCCATTTTATCACACAATACACCACTTCCGCCCCACCACCACTTGCAGCCACCATTGATTCTTAGCCCTCCACTGCTATCAGCATCGTCCACCACCATCATCCCCTTATTTTCCTTCTTTCTTCTTCTTCTTCTTGTTTCTCCCCTTCTTCTTCTCCCACTATCCACCCTCTCTGCACCTCTCTTCCCATCACCCCTCATTTTCCTTCCGTCTTCACTATCACCAACACCACTGGACCTCAGATCTCTACCACCACAAGAACTCCACCTTCCACCACCACACCCACCCCCTCAACCCCCCACCCATTTTTTTCCTCCTCCTTCTCTTTCTTCTTCTTCCAACGACCTCCTTCACCACAACCACCACCCCTTTTTTAGGAAATACCCTAAGTATTGAGACATTTTAATGTATTTATTTTGAACTGGATAATAAAATTATAATATAGAGGTTATTCATTACATTACTATTTGTCCTTATTCTATTTACATATTAAAATAAATGTAAGCAAATATAGCTCACTAACTGCTTATGTTAAAACTATTAGAACGTTGCATGCAATAGACTTTTGTATGCGAGAAGACAATGTTCTAAAGTAAGCGGTCTAAACTAAAGTCTGTAGTCTATGGGGTTAGACCGAGCATCTAATTCCTATTAAGACTATTATGTTGTGTAAAGCCATGGTGGGGACGGTTTGTCTTAACTGTCCGGAGCATAGACTCCCAAGTAGAGATGTAAATATGTTACTTGGTGGTGACATATTAGACCAGGACTAAAGCATGACTGATCTATGTAGTCCGCTATGAGTGGATCAATCAGCTTTTGATGTTCATTATGCAATAACCTTAATCCTAAGTAAATGAACTATTTTATGTACATGACTTGTGTATTTTGATGTTCTAATGGCTAAAGCGTCTCAGAGGTAGTAAGCTTATAGACCGGTTCGTTAGGTACATGACTTGTATACGATGGAGGGTTTGTTTACAGATATTGGAATCATAGCTCTAAGGAGTTAAGAGTAATCTCTTAAAGGCATTATACTGGATGTGAAAATAGATAAGGTCTTGGATCGTTTGTTAGGCAGATGACTTCTTATTCACATATGGTGAATAATCATTTTCTTATTTGGTAGTATAATGGAATTTTAAGATAGCCTGATTAGTTGGATTGAACGGACTTTAACCTAAAGCTGATCATGGATATCATATGATGGTTTTGCATATATGACAAGGTCATTTGACAGTAGCTCGTTAAGGGCTTTCGTAATACGGTATATAATTAGGAGTTCAGTTTCAGGTTTATAGTGGTGTGATTCTGAAATTAGTGATCATATGATTGAGTTGTTCGGTATAGAATGATGATCATATGGAATCACGGGAGCCCGATTATATATGTCCAATTGGTCCCTTTACTAGTTCCATATAATTCCTTAACGAATGGCAAATTGATTTGTGTATGCTTATTAGCTAGTTGACTTTGCATGGATGGTGTTGACATAGGATCAGGATGGTGGACAAGATTCTCTTCGGTTAGATTTGAATTTTGTTTTGGATAATAGAGTACACAATTATTCAAAATCCAAATAAAGTTGTCATGATTTTATTTGAGATTGAATTGGAGTTGTAGAAAATTATCCATAAGGACAAAATTTGAAATACATAAAATTTTGAATCATAGTCCAAATGGAATTCGAATTCTTGATGGATAATTCCACAGGGTTAGAATTCAAATTTGGGTTGGATTATAGACAGGAAAATTTTGTTTGAATCCTCCTTGAATTTTGAATCCTAATTCTAACAAAAGTGGCCGAAATTTTATTGAGGAAAATCCTCCTAGATAATTTGGTTTTTGTGGATAAGATTCAGGGAAAAATTGAAGTTTCAATCCCAGTTGAATTTGGATTCTCTCCTCCCTAAATTGGTCAAAAATTTTGAGGATAAATCAAAGGGGATTTTTAAGTTTTTAATAGATAAGGGTGAAATAAAATTTAAGTTAAAAAATCATATTTGAATTTTGATTCTCCTCACACTAAAGTGGCCGAATCTGGATAGGTTTATGGCTATAGGGAAATTCGGTTTTATTAGGATAAATGAGGAGATAAAATTCAAGTTAGAATCCTATTTGAATTTTGAGAACAAAATCCCAAAAGTGGCCGAATTTTTTAGATGGATAATGGCCTTGAAAAATTCAGATTTTGTTAGTAGATAAGGGAGAAAATCTTCTCCTAATTCAATTCGAATTCAAAAGATCACCTTATGCAGGTCTATAAATAGAGGTCCTATCACTCCAATTCTCTCAGACCACAGACTCTCAGGTGAGCAGGCTTATTGTTGCATAACTCACCGTGACAATAAGTTCTTTAGAGATCTGGGTGGTCGAAGTTGAAAGAAGACTAGTAGTGCTAGCATACTGATCAAGGTTCAGAGTGCTTATACATTCAACCATTCAGGAATTGGAGAATAATAGAGAATGCTAGTTGATTGAAGCCTTTCAATCATTCTCTTCCTGCAGATTAGCATTCTCTGAGGTATGAGTTTAAATTGTTGTTAGTTTATTATATATGACATCATGAGATATTTAACGATCTGAAAAATTTTTATTATTCCGCTGCGCCACTCTGATACGTTTTTAGCGATTTTATTCCTACACCCTTTATATTCTTTCTTCTTCTTTTTCCAATGGCTTCCTCCACCATTATTACCTCACCCCCTCCTCCTCATTCTTTGTTGGTAATTGTCTATTTTCAAAAATTTATTTTTTTAACAAAAAAATTGACTTTTAGAGGCGACATTTTTTAAAATATCATCACTAATTGTTTATTTCAAAACATTAAATATTATTTTTTAAATATATAAAAAAATTTTGGCGACTACATTTTTAAAAAATATTATTACTAAAACTAACTATTGACGTTACCTGGTTATTAAGTGATGATTTTATAGCGGCATTTTTTTTTCACATTTTAACAATAACACGTCCTCGCTAAAGAGCTCAACACTAGTGACAACATGTTTGTCGTCGCTAATAAATTTTTAGCAATGGTGTTATTATGATGACATATTAGCAACGATATATTGTCACAAAAAAACTTTTAGCAATGACTTTGCAATTTTTAGCAACGACATATGTTGTCATTAAAAACTTATTTTGTTATAGTGTACAATGTGGTTTGACTATGATTAATGTGTGCCTTTGGGAGCATGCTATGTGATTTTGATCGAAATAAGGTTCGGTTTGACATTGCATTTAGAGGCTACTTTTAGGTTATTAAAGAACCCTTCAGCAAGTTGTGAGTGTTTGGTAAACCTTGTTTTTTGTCTAGCAACTTCTAAAAACTGCTACAATATAGTAGAATTTGAAAAGCAGATTAAGGACTACTTCTACACAATAATTTCTGCTATCATTATTTAAATTTAGTTAAATATCCTGAATAATAAATAATAATTTCAATTTACTCACTTTATTTATCTGTGACGGCTTAAATTTTATTTAAGGGTCAATATATATTTTAAATAAAATTAGTGTGCCAAAAATTAATTAAAAATCCTTTTGGAAACCCTAGGTTGGTTTCCTAGTCAAATTCCGCTCAAAAAGTCAACAATTTGAACTTCAAAAAGAAACCCTAAAACATTCGGCCATCACTTGGGATTTTAAATTAAAATTAAAATTCCACAAATCCAAGAAGGATTCAAATTCAAATTTCATTCCTTAGATATAAAGAAGGAATTCGGCCATAAAGTGTAGGAAATAAAGGAGATTTTATTTGAATTAAAAACTAGGTTAAAACTCAATTAAAATTCAAATTATTTTTCCTTAAAAACTAAGGGATAATTTTCGGCCACTTAAGGGGAAATAAGAGAGAAAACCCTAGCCTCAAACAGCACAAAAACTTTCCCTTTTGCTCCTTAAAATTTTCAGCCAAACAAGGAAGAGAAAGGGAAAGAAAAACCTAGTATAAAAACCCCCTTTTAACTCTCATTCACCCCTCCTTTCCCCCTCAAAATTTCGGCCAGCTGTCCCCCTCTTCCCTCTCTGAATTTTCTCTCCCAAAACACACCCAAAACAGCAAACAAAACCTACTAAAAGGCAGCTCAAAGATTCAACAACTTTTGAGACAAAAACAAGGTGAGAAATCAAACTTTTTTCTTCCTTCTCCTTTTGATTTTAAATCCGAAATTTATATGGTTTTCTCCACTATTTCCATACTATTTTGAAGACTCCAATACTCACACAAATTCAGCCAAAAGGGAGACCAAGCATCAAAAATAGGGCAGCACAAACAAGGTGTGATTTTTCTCTCAAACCCTAAAATTTTGCCTCATTGATCCCCTTTTCAAAAACCCTATTATCATATGTGTAAGATTTTATGATTTTGTCAATTTGATTCTTGGGTTGTGTTAATGACATATAAATAAGGTTTTCCACAAAATTTCGTGATCATTGGATGAAAATTGAATTGGTTTGAGGCTAATCGAAATTCAGACACAGAAAAACGGAAATCTGGAAAATTACCATATGAACAGTAAATTTGTGTCAGCCATAACTTGAGTTTTAAAAACGATTTTTGAGTGATTCTTGAGCCTAAAATTAAATTCAAGATGTCCCCTAAATTCCTGCAAAATTTAAGAATCAAACTCATCCGTTTACCTAGTCAAAATATTTTTCTAAGATAGGCGGATAGAACTGCCAGATTTTGAACCGAAACTGAAACCCAGATTTTTACTCTTGAAAATAACCCTCGGTTTTTGGCCTAGTTGAATGACCAAATGATGTCCAAAAATTATAAAAATTATATGGAATTAAAGCTATGGATGTCTAGTTTAACATATTAAAAATTTAGAATTTTTGGGATGAAAAATAAATTAATATGGATTTTACAGTCAGCCTAGGTCAGTCTGCCCATGTCTAGTAATATCCTAACTTAGGGGTTTTCACAAATTTTAAATCCCCAATGTTATTAAACATTTTAAAATCCTTTTGTGGCACACTAAAATGATTGGATGATTATGTCTAGACCTAGACTGATCATATGTTTGATTATAGGAATTATTTGACGTTCTTGCTTGATTGGTGGATCACATTATCGCAACGTTTGTGCGAAAATCGAGGTAGGACGTTCAAGTCTTTTCTGGGAGTAGTCAAGTGTTTTAAATTCCCCTGTTTTATTAATGGCATGTTGTTTTCGATTTATGAAATTATTATACTATTTTTGATGAAATAAACGCATGCAACGTATTTTGTAATAAATGTGTATTTTAAAGAGTGTTTTGATTAATGACATAATATAACTTGGTAAATACCATCTTTTGAATAATCCGGTGAACATAATTGAGCTCTAATTCACGATCATTATAAATGATGCGTGCGTCCCAAAGTTGACGCCATGGGGGAAGGTCCCTAAACCTGCGCAGGGCCGTTCGGCCTGTTTAGACCGTAACGAGATGATATAGGATAATTCAAATTCGAGGCACGTATATTATAGCTACGACAAGTCCTCACTCATAATATGATGGTTTGTTTTAATGATTTATTATTTTAATATTGGGGCACGTATATTGCAGCTACGCTAAGTCCTCAGCAGAATAAAACTTGCATTAAAAATGTTTTTCACGAAATTGTTGATTATTTTTTTTTGATTATTATGCCATGTATTTTTTTTAAATTGTTGATTATTTTTGGAAACGGATATTATGCCATATTTTTAAATGTTATCTGTTAACCCACCTTTGTTTCTGTCCTACTGAGCCAGCGCTCACGTCCCTTTTTCTTTGTGATTTCGAAATGACTACTTCCAGGTGTGGGAGGTAGCAGTTTCGAAAATCGTTGAGCTATCCGTTTCTACCGAGGATGATGCTATCCGTTTTCTCCATCTTCTTCTTTCTGTTTCTCGTTCTGATGTAATGAGATATTGAGTTTGGACTTTATTTCACGTTATTTAAATTCTATGCTTGGGAATATTTTATGGTTGATAATTTCTTTTGAAAACCGATTTTGTGTTTGACTTCCGCATTAAAAAGCATTTATTTCCTCCTTTATTTTATTTTGTGGTTATGATGCTACTTTATAATTAGGCTTAACTAAATTATAATGTTGACCCATTGTTTTTGTAATAAATGTTTTCCTTAAATCTCGGGTTAATATTATGATTTGGCTGCCGTGTCACGTGTCTAAATTTTAGGCCGTGACATTATCTCCTTGACAAATAATAAAATTACATTTAATATTTGTTTAAGAATTTATAAATTCATTTCCTCTTAAACAATTTCAAATTGTAAATTAAAATTTTATTACATTTTATTTTTTTAAATTTCGTTATTATAATTTTGTGTAATTGAAAGTGATAAAAAATATTTATCATCTTGAGTAAGTATAATTTACTTTTACATTTATTTTAGATTATAAAACAAAACTTATATATTTTTCTATAATTTTTGGTCTATAATATTATGAATATTGAATTTACTAGACAACAAAAATTTATATTAGAATATTTATTATAAAAAAATAATAGGACCTTTTTTTTTTTGTCACCATACGTTCGCACAACAATTTAATTATAGTTTACTAAATATATAAAATTTTACTTTTGATACTCATAATTTGAAAAAATATACCAAATACCTAATTGCTTTTAAACACAATAGTTTTAAACTTATAGCACAACTACAGCAAAAATCAAGATTGTCCATGTGATGCAAAGAGACAATGTGGTGCAATTTTCATATAATATTTATATTATAAAGATATATGTCTACATATATGACCTAAAGCATTAAACTATGATATAATATTTGTCCCAAGGAATAATAATAAGGGATAACATATAGAGTCTAAAAAAACATGGATTGATATAGCAGTATAGTTGTTTTATAGTTTTTTGAGATTTTAAGTTTATAATATGAGTCGTGACAAACAAAAGATAACTTAATGATGCGTTTGGTATCGCTATAAAAATGTTTTGTGCTTAAACGTAATGTAATTTTCACTCAAACGCAAAAGTTTTGTATTCAAATATAATCCTTTTCAATAGTATTACGAAAATAATTACTATTTTTTTGTTTTTTAAAATAATCAGATCAACTTTTCAACTCTAATTTTTTTATCTCTATTTTTATCAATCACATCAACTTTTCAACTCTAAAATATAATTCAAATACATATTTAATTTAAATACAAAATAAATACTTTTCTATCAAATACAACATTCAAAAAATAAATTACATTCAAATGCAATTAAAACGTAATCTGTTTACCAAACGATCCATAAGTGAGAGGTTTTCTCAATTATGTCCAAAGAAAGAAAATATGAGAAAAAAAATCAAAATTAAAAAAAAAAAGAAAGAAAGAGTAAAATAATGTGTGATGTAATGTAATTGATAAAAATAATAAAATAATAAATAATAATTATATTAAATTTAAAATATAATATAATTGATATTTAAATATAATTTTTTTTATTTAGATAAAATTTATATTATATCTAAACATGATATAAATTTAATAAAGTAAATAATCGGACATAAACCTAGCCAACCTTCCAAAGCAACATAAATACTAGCTTTTTTTATTTTTTTTATTTTTCTATCACAAAATGAAAGTTTTGGGCCAGCGTGAAAGCGATAAATGGGCGGCAGGGGTGAAATCTCGGATGTATAAAACCAGAGAAGAAACCAAAACAAAAAAAAAAAACAAAAACAAAACAAAACAATTATAATAATTAAAAAAACTTAGAGAGAGAAACAGAGGAGAGAATGATAAAGGAGACGTTCTTCATATCGCACGATCGCCGACGCTGTCGATCGACGAGAGCCTTTGGCGAGGCACTTCCTCAAGTCTTGGAAGGAGAAGGAGCATACGCACACACCCAATTCCATTTTTCGTCATCTTTGGTCACTGGGAAACTCATGTCCCCGCTGTCAATGTCGTTTCTCCCCCACGAAAAAACGACACCATCCATGATTTCTACAACTTTCCCGATTCCATGTACCAGGTTTCCTTTTTTTTTTTTTTACCTTAATTTCTCTGAATTTATTCTCTAACTCTTCGGTCCTTGTTTATAGTAAGTACATATTTTAGTTTTCTTTTTTCCTTAATTTAAAAAAAAAATCTGATTCTTTGTTGCACAAAATTTCTGGGATTGAAAAAAATGAGGAAGACAGTGAGTTTTTTTAGGCGAAGTCGCTGTTATTGTTTGGATAATTTAATAATAAATTTACACGTAATTTTAATTTAATTACAAATTTACACCTTTTATTTTTAAATTATTTTTATAATGAAAAAGTTTAACATTTTGGGAAAAAACAGAAAGATGATATTATTATGATTTTTTTTTATTATCGGTGAAAAGCGCGTACCATAAACCTGTTAAATCTTTTACATGTTCTATTTTAAATAAATTTTTTTAATCAGGATAAATTAGATAAAAAATCACTTAAGTGTTGTATTTGAGAAGGAAAAAAAAAGGCTGTTTGGGAATAACATATTTAAAAAAAATTATAATAATAACAAAAATTAGAAAGTATAACAATTAATAAAATAATATCTTATAAAAATATTTAAATGGAATGCATTTGAGAATATTTAGGTTTTGTTTAGTAAATATATTGTGTTTAAATATAATATATTGATTATATTTTTTATTTAAATAAAAATATTTAAATTATATTTAAATATAAATATATTATGTGATAAGTAAAAATAATGAAAAAAAAGAGATAATATAATATGATTAATAAAATAATAAATAATAATTATATTGAATTTAAAATATAATATGATTGATATTTGAATGTAATATTTTTATATTTGAATGAAAATTATATTATATTTTAATATAATATATATAATATTAAAAATAAATGAAGAATTATTTTTAATAGTGTTTATTTTTAATAGTGGTAAATTAAGAGTGAAAAATATTTTAAATATAATTATTTGAAAAAATTCTTAAGGGAAAAGGAAAAAAAAAAAAAACCAAAATGAGAGGAATAAAGTTTCAGTGCAGTAAAAAAAAAAATTTAAGGAAGAGTAGGACTAAAAAAAGAAAGAAAAAAAAAGTAGCCAAAACTAGCCTTTCAATCGTGTGACCAAGTACTTGTTTTGGCTGAAAACCGTATGAACCTCTTTTTTTTTTTTTTTTTTTGCAATGATTTTATAGATTGACATAGATCAATGTGGGTTGGTCATCTGTCCTTGTACTGTTTATTTTTATTATTATTTTTTTTTTGCTGATTGTGATTTGTTAAATTGAGGTACTGTTAACTTTTTTGTCTTTGTTTGTGTGTGTTCTTTTTTTTTTTTTTTTTGTGTGGCTAGAAGTCTTGGTGTGGATTTGTTCTACTTGAATTTATATTATGTTTGTTTGATCACTCTAAATTTAGAAAATAAAAAATTTTTCATTTTAAAAAAATAAATCTTCTTAAATTTTTGAATCTGAACATCTAAAATTTTTCATACTTAAAAAATGAAAAAAAAGCTCTCTAGAAAAAAAATTTTTTTTTACTCACCCAAACAACTTTTCATTTTTAAAAAAAATTTTAAATAAATTTTTATTTTTCATATCTAAAAATTTTCTATTTTCTAAAACAAAAAACCTTTCGTCCAAACAGAGTATTAGTGCGTGTTTGGTACACACTTTTTTTTGCATTGCATTTAAAAGCAATGCAATTTTCCCCCAAATATAAAAACATTTCATTAAAATATTAATCACAACACATTTTAAATTCAATACAATCACTATTCATTATTTCACTTTTTCTATTACTTTTATTAATTACATCATATATTCTCTCTCTCCTTTTTTTCCTCTCTACTTTTACCCATCACATCACATATTTATTATTAAAATATAATTCAAATACTTTTCACCCAAACATATATTGCATTCAAATGCAATGCTAATATTTTTTCTCCAAATACAAATTACATTCAAACGCAATGCAAATGCAATGCGTTCACCAAACGGGATCTAAGATCCTGAAAGTACTTGAGCCAATCCTAGTAACATTTTTCAATGATTTAAGAATAATTCTGCATTGCACCATGTAAACTTTTATAAGGATATTTATAAGATCTTAAGGTTAAAAGGTTAATCATGCAATAAAAACAACAATACTGCTAGAACATAAATGCAAGTACTATCGCAAATTTTCCTGTTTGTTGCAATAAATTAATCTTTAACTTATTGTTGACATATTTTTCTTCATTATTAATACAATTATTTTTATAAAGTAGTTGTTGAATTTTTTTCCTATTTTTTTTGAGTAATTGGAAAAAAGAAAAGAAAAAATTTTCCTGTTTGTTGTAATAAATTAATTTTCAACTTGTTACTGACATATCTTTCTTTGTTATTAATACAATTATTTTTATAAAGTAGTTATTGAATTTTCTTTCCTATTTTTTTAAGTAATTGGAAAAAAGAAAAGAAAAAATTTTCCAGTTTGTTACAATAAATTAATCTTTAACTTGTTGCTGACATATCTTTCTTTGTTATTAATGCAAATATTTTTATTAAGTGATTGTTGAATTTTCTTTCCTATTTTTTTTAAGTAATTGGAAAAAAGAAAAGAAAAAAATTTCTTGTTTGTTGCAATAAATTAATCTTTAACTTGTTGCTGACATATCTTTCTTTGTTATTAATATAATTATTTTTATAAAGTAGTTGTTGAATTTTCTTTCCTATTTTTTTTAAGTAATTGGAAAAAAGAAAAGAAAAAATTTTCCTGTTTGTTGCAATAAATTAATCTTAAACTTGTTATTGATATATCTTTCTTTGTTATTAATACAATTATTTTTATTAAGTGATTGTTGAATTTTCTTTCCTATTTTTTTTAAGTATGATATGTAAATAAGTATGATATTAAGGTGCTATGTATGTTATTAATACAATTATTTTTTTTCCTATTGTTTTTGTTTTTGAGAATGATTTTCCATTTTCAAATACACAGAAAATGAAAACGGTTCTGAAATAGCGTTTGTTTATTTAACGTTTTCAAAACCATTTCAAAAACATCGTTTTCAATTATGTTGTTTTTTTTTTATTTTTTGAAAACGAAAAAAAAGTTGTTTTCACTTTTTGTTTTCGTTTTCTCCCTCCGTCTACTCTCTCTCTCTCTCTTTTTATTTGTACAGCATCAGTAATGATCATGTCCAACGGTAGCATCCATCTTCAACGAAAGCTGATGACCATGGACTAATGACGATAATGACGGCTCCCTCACGACGATTATTATTGACTCATGACCATCGACTCATGACCTAAATCTAACCATCATCGCCACCTAGAACTCAGACCACCAATCTCTTCCACCCCTATCGTTCGTTTCAAAACCTACCACCAAAGTTTTTTTTTAATTATGACTAATAATTTATTTTTTATTTTTTTTTAAAATTAAAAATAAATATGTTTTTATAAGATACTCACTTATAAAATGAGTTTTCAAAATATATAACCAAACAAAATTTCATTTTTTTGTTTTTCAGAATATACACTTAGAAAACATAACCAAACACAATTTAAGAAATGATCTCAACACAGTTTTCAAAATATTCTCATTTTCAAATTTTTTAAAAAACAGAAAACATTTTAAAACCAAAACCAAACGCCAACATTATTTTCAACTATGTTGTTTTTTTGGGTTTCTTAAAAACGAAAAAAAGTTGTTTTCACTTTTTGTTTTCGTATTCTCCCACCGTCAACTCTCTCTTTCTTTCTCTTTTTGTTTGTACAGTATCAGTGATGATCATGTCCAACGATAGCATCCATCTCTAACAAAAGCTGATAACCATGGGCTAGTGACGATGACGACGGTCCCCTCGCGACGATTATTATCAACTCATGACCTAAATCTAGCCATCACCGCCGCCTAGACCTCAAACCACCAATCTCTTCCACCACTATCGCTCATTGTAAAACCTACCACAAAAGTTTTTTTTTTTTAATTATGACTAATAATTTATTTTTTATTATTTTTTTAAAATTAAAAATAAATATGTTTTTATAAGATACTCACTTATAAAATGAGTTTTCAAAATATATAACTAAACAAAATTTCATTTTTATGTTTTTCAGAATATATACTCAGAAAACATAATCAAACACAATTTCAGAAATGATTTCAATGCAGTTTTCAAAACATTCTCATTGTTAATTTTTTTAAAAACAGAAAACATTTTAAAACCAATACCAAACGCCACCATCGTTTTCAACTATGTTTTTTTTTGGGTTTCTTAAAAACGAAAAAAAAATTGTTTTCATTTTTTGTTTTCGTTTTCTCCCTCCGTCTACTCTCTCTCTCTCTTTCTCTTTTTGTCTATACAGCGTTAGTGATGATCATGTCCAACGATAACATTCATCTCCAACGAAAGCTGATCACCATGGGCTAGTGACGATGACGACGGCTCTCTCGCGACGATTATTATCGACTCATGACTATCGACTCATGACCTAAATCTAGCTATCACCGCCACTTAGAGCTCAGACCACCAATCTCTTCCATCCCTATCGCTCATTGCAAAACCTACCACCAAAGTTTTTTTCTAATTATGACTAATAATTTATATTTTATTATTTTTTTTAAAATTAAAAATAAATATGTTTTTATAAGATACTCACTTATAAAATGAGTTTTCAAAATATATAACCAAACAAAATTTCATTTTTATATTTTTCAGAATATACACTCAGAAAACATAATCAAATACAATTTCAGAAATGATCTCAACGCAGTTTTCAAAACATTCTCATTTTCAATTTTTTTTAAAAACAGAAAACATTTCAAAACCAATACCAAACGCTACCATAATTTTCTTTTCTTTTCTTTTTTCCAATTACTTAAAAAAAATAGGAAAGAAAATTCAACAACTACTTTATAAAAATAATTGTATTAATAATTTATTGTAACAAATAGGAAAATTTTTTCTTTTTTTTTTTTCCAATTACTTAAAAAAAATAGGAAAGAAAATTCAATAACTATGTTATAAAAATAATTGTATTAATAACAAAGAAAGGTATGTCAGCAACAAGTTGAAGATTAATTTATTGCAACAAACAGGAAAATTTTTTCTTTTCTTTTTTCCAATTACTTAAAAAAATAGGAAAGAAAATTTAACAACTAATTTATACAAATAATTGTATTGATAACAAAGAAAGATATGTCAGTAACAAGTTGAAGATTAATTTATTGTAAAAAATAGGAAAATTTTTTCTTTTCTTTTTTCCAATTACTTAAAAAAAATAAGAAAGAAAATTCAACAACTACTTTATAAAAATAATTGTATTAACAACAAAGAAAAATATGTCAGCAACAAGTTGAAGATTAATTTATTGTAACAAACAGGAAAATTTTTTCTTTTTTCTTTTTCCAATTACTTAAAAAAAATAGGAAAGAAAATTCAACAACTATTTTATAAAAATAATTGTATTAATAACCAAGAAAGGTATGTCAGCAACATATTAAAGATTATTATTGCAACAAATAGGGAAATTTTTTCTTTTCTTTTTTCCAATTACTTAAAAAAAATAGGAAAGAAAATTCAATAACTACGTTATAAAAATAATTGTATTAATAACAAAAAAAGGTATGTCAGCAACAAGTTGAAGATTAATTTATTGCAACAAATAAGAAAATTTTTTCTTTTCTTTTTTCCAATTACTTAAAAAAAAGTAGGAAATAAATTTCAACAACTACTTTATAAAAATAACTGTATTAATAACTAAAAAAAGATATGTCAGCAACAAGTTGAAGATTAATTTATTGTAACAAACAGAAAAATTTTTTCTTTTCTTTTTTCCAATTACTTAAAAAAATAGAAAAGAAAAATTCAACAACTACTTTATGAAAATAATTGTATTAATAACAAAGAAACATATGTTTGCAACAAGTTGAAAATTAATTTATTGCAATAAATAGGAATTTTTTTTTTCCAATTACTTAAAAAATAGGAAATAAATTTCAACAACTACTTTATAAAAATAAATGTATTAATAATAAAGAAAGATATGTCAGCAATAAGTTAAAGATTAATTTATTGCAACAAACAGGAAAATTTTTTCTTTTCTTTTTTTCAATTACTTAAAAAAATATACGAAAGAAAATTCAACAACTACTTTATAAAAATAATTGTATTAATAAAAAGAAAATTATGTCAGCAACATGTTGAAGATTAATTTATTGCAACAAACAGGAAATTTGTTTCTTTTCTTTTTTCCAATTACTTAAAAAAATATAGGAAATAAAATTCAACAACTACTTTATAAAAATAATTGTATTAATAACAAAGAAAGTTATGTCAGCAACATGTTGAAGATTAATTTATTGCAACAAACAGGAAATTTGTTTCTTTTCTTTTTTCCAATTACTTAAGAAAATTTAACAACTACTTTATAAAAATAATTGTATTAATAACAAAGAAAAGATATGTCAGCAATCAGTTAAAGATTAATTTATTACAACAAACAGGAAAATTTTTTCTTTTCTTTTTTCCAATTATTTAAAAAAATAAGAAAGAAAATTCAACAACTACTTTAAAAAAATATTGTATTGATAACAAAGAAAGATATGTTAGCAATAAGTTGAAAATTAATTTATTGCAACAAACAGGAAATTTGTTTCTTTTCTTTTTTCGAATTGCTTAAAAAAAATAGGAAAGAAAATTCAACAACTACTTTATAAAAATAATTGTATTAATAATAAAGAAAGATATACCAGTAATAAGTTAAAGATTAATTTATTACAACAAACAGGAAAATTTTTTCTTTTCTTTTTTATAATTATTTAAAAAAAGAAGAAAAAAAATTCAACCACTACTTTATAAAAATAATTTTATTGATAACAAAGAAAAATATGTTAGCAATAAGTTGAAAATTAATTTATCGCAACAAACAGGAAAATTTTTTCTTTTCTTTTTTCCAATTACTTAAAAAAAATAGAAAAGAAAATTCAACAACTACTTTATAAAAATAATTGTATTAATAACAAAGAAAGATATGTCAGCAACAAGTTGAAAATTAATTTATTTCAACGAACAAGAAATTTTTTTCTTTTCTTTTTTCCAATTACTTAGAAAAAATAGGAAAGAAAATTCAACAACTACTTTATAAAAATAATTGTATTAATAACAAAGAAAAATATATCAGCAACAAGTTGAAGATTAATTTATTGCAACAAATAGGAAAATTTTTTCTTTTCTTTTTTCCAATTACTTAAAAAAAATAAGAAAGAAAATTCAACAACTACTTTATTTTCCTGTTTGTTGGAATAAATTAATCTTCAACATGTTACTGATATATCTTTCTTTGTTATTAATACAATTATTTTTATAAAGTAGTTGTTGAATTTTCTTTCCTATATTTTTTTAAGTAATTGGAAAAAAGAAAAGAAAAAATTTTCCTGTTTATTGCAATAAATTAATCTTTAACTTGTTGTTGATATATCTTTCTTTGTTATTAATACAATTATTTTTATAAAGTAGTTATTGAAATTTATTTCCTATTTTTTTTAAGTAATTGGAAAAAAGACAAGAAAAAATTTTCCTATTTGTCGCAATAAATTAATCTTCAACTTGTTGCAAATATATTTTTCTTTGTTATTAATACAATAATTTTTATAAAGTAGTTGTTGAATTTTCTTTTCTATTTTTTTTGAGTAATTGGAAAAAAGAAAAGAAAAAATTTTCCTATTTGTTGTAATAAATTAATCTTCAACTTGTTACTGACATGTCTTTCTTTATTATTAATACAATTATTTTTATAAAGTAGTTATTGAATTTTCATTCCTATTTTTTTAAGTAATTGGAAAAAAGAAAAGAAAAAATTTTCCAATTTGTTGCAATAAATTAATCTTTAACTTGTTGCTGACCTATCTTTCTTTGTTATTAATGGAAATATTTTTATAAAGTAGTTGTTGAATTTTCTTTCATATTTTTTTTAAGTAATTGAAAAAAAGAAAAGAAAAAAATTTCTTATTTGTTGCAATAAATTAATCTTTAACTTGTTGCTGACATATTTTTCTTTGTTATTAATACAATTATTTTTATAAAGTAGTTGTTGAATTTTCTTTCCTATTTTTTTTAAGTAATTGGAAAAAAGAAAAGAAAAAATTTTCCTGTTTGTTGCAATAAATTAATCTTCAACTTGTTGCTGACATATCTTTCTTTGTTATCAATACAATTATTTTTATAAAGTAATTATTGAATTTTCTTTCCTATTTTTTTAAATAATTGGTAAAAAGAAAAGAAAAAATGTTTCTATTTGTTGCAATAAATTAATCTTCAACTTGTTGCTGTCATATCTTTCTTTGTTATTAATACAATTATTTTTATAAAGTAACTGTTGAATTTTCTTTCCTTTTTTTTTAAGTAATTGGAAAAAAGAAAAAAAAAATTTCCTGTTTGTTACAATAAATTATTAATACAATTATTTTTATAAAGTAGTGTTGAATTTTCTTTCCTATTTTTTTTAATTAATTGGAAAAAAGAAAAGAAAAGAAAATTATTGCTGGGCTATCGTCAATGGCTGGCTTTAGCATTCAGTGGCTTATAATTAAACTATTAATCAGTGCCACAGTTTTTTTTTTTTTTTTTTTTTTTTTTTGGGACTAGTTGACTGCCCTTGCTTTTAGAAAAATTCTCTTGCGTTTGAGCTTGTTAAATTGCTAATATTAGTTAGCTGTCTTGATTTTGTTGTCCTTTTATATAATGTATGGACATTTGCTGAGCTTTTCACCGATTAATTAGTCACATATACATATATATATATCTATTATAAAAATTTGTACCAAATGCGACATGTGGGGTTATAATTAGTTAGCAATATAGAAAATGTAACATGTGCCTACCAACAAAGAAAAAAAAAATACATAAATAAGTAATTTACCAAAAAATACATAAATAAATGAATAAATGTGAAATGGTCAGCTCTAGTATCCGGCACCGGGGGCTCCAAAAATAGGCAAAGAGAGTGAAGGAGCTTTTTTTGGCATCGGGCCTGGATCGAGTCGATGAGGAGGAAGAACGTGGGCTGGACCATTGGGCCTAGGTTCAGCTAATGCTGATGTACCCGGAGGCCGAAATCCCGACCTGCCAACTCTCGGTCCAGACCCAAAGAAATGCAACTTACCACTACAACTTGGGCCGGGCTTTGGCCCCTCCCAAGGACGAGGGTGTTCTCATCATTGCGTTTGAATGGTTAACAGTATAACATGACATTACTTTTATGTAGTGTAATACTAAGAAAGTGTTAACAAGTCTTGTTACATGTGAAAAGAATGCCATGTTACACTCACCCACTCCTACAGGTGCAAGACCCGTCCTTTAAATTGTATGCAAATTATTTTGATTTTTTTTGTTTTGGTCACAATTTCTCAAAACTCTAATTTCTGTGTGTGTGTGTGTGTGTGTGTAAACCAATAATAACAATACATAATACATATTACAACATCAGCTTCTGCTTTCTTGATCATTGTGGCGGTCCTTTTCAAAATTTGGCGTAAGCCAGCATGGAAATTGTGCTTGTAAACAGCGCTCTAAAAAGGGAAACAATTGTCATAATTATATGATCATGTGTGTGTGGCAGATATGAAGACGTGAACAAGTACCTAGAGAAGGTGCCGAGTGCGAAAATGGCGCACCCTAGGCCAGATCATTTCTGCCCGCTGCATGTGGCAATGGGCGCGGCGGGCGACCAAGCCAAGGCAAAGCTCATTCACCAGAGCTGGTCTTTCGGTTTGCTGTCTTATTCCTCCTACCAGTTCACTTCTTCCAATTAGCTGTTGGTTTTGAAAATGATATTTTAAAAAATTATAGCAAAACCAGGATATCGATATAATAAAAATTTCACAAAATTTCATTATTATTCTATAGTTATATTAATTTAATATAAAAGAAGAAAAGAATTAAAATTATACCGTCATTCGATTAGGTCAAAAACTTTAAAAACAATTTCACAAAAAATCACACGAACCCGTGAACGATATCTCTCCTTTGATACCATGTTCTTTCACACCTAATCTTCGTCGCTTAATTGAACGAAACAAATAGGTGTTTTCTATCGATAGAAGAATTCATACATTCACAATTTAAGTATATTTGTTTTGACCTCAACACAAGAGAAAACAAAGAGTGTAAAGAGAATGTTTCTCTCTAGAGTTTTTCAAGAATGCAAAAGTCTTTTCTACCTTGATATAAAATCCTATTTATGGAATAAGGTAGATTACCTTCATATTGCATCTTAAATTTAAAATATTCCAAATATTCAATATGAAAATTAATTTAAAATTTAAAATTATATTATATTATATTATCGACATAATCCAATATATATTATATTATATATACCTCAAATATATATATACAGAGCACGGTTTCTTTAATCCGAAACCGTGCCTCCTTTTTTTTTTATTTTAATTGAATTATATATATAATATCACATATATATATATATAAATATATGTATAATCACGAAATAGAAGGAAACGTTTCCTTTTTTCCCTCTCGGCTATATATATATATATATTATAAATATTTAATTTAAAATCTAATTTTAAACATAAATATTCATAATCTTTATAATAGAGGAAACTAAAAGATAAATTTCTACACACAAATCAATTACATCCATTTATAGTATGTATATATACAATAAGTACCACCCACTACATTATCTAATTAAATAATCTCTATTATTTAAATAACACAATTAATTCTCAATTAATTACTTGGGTAATCAAAAATTATTTATGATAATATAAGCAGATATTTTTTTTTATATTTTATATCACATAATTTGCCAACATAAGTACAATCCATCAAATATACTTGTTCAATTGCTAACACAGGCGGTGTGAGAAACTATGGATCTATAATTTCAAATTCCAATAAATGTGATAATTAATCAAACTGTTTGATTAATTTATCAACTTTATTAATTTCAATGTTACTCTATTAAAAACTTAGAATTGTATTCTTAAAATTATAGATATAAAATTACTCGTTGTCCATTTGATACAATCATGACATATAGATCGATCCTCCGTAAATAATTTATGATTAGAATTAGATAAAATCCGTTAACTACTCTAATTACTTATTTATCTTTAAGTACCATTGATTCTATAATGAATGATAAATTCATGAAATTAATCACGAATTGAGTGCTTATACCATTTAAGTCCTGAATCAACACACAAGTGAATTATTTATCTACTTCTTAAATAAGAAGGAATGGATTTCATATTGTAATATTAATATTTCCAGCTAATTACTTTAGTATATCTCCAAAGTACAAGAAATAAGATTAGATTCTCAAATCTGTACCGAGTAAATCAAAAGACATGATTTTATAAATAGGAGTTTGCTAATAACTCAAGATTAAAATCATTCTATATATGACTATCAGTTGACGTGATTAGAATTCACTATACTTAACGAAAATAATTAGCGGTTCATTTCTCATCATATCCCCGTCCTATATAATCACATTATGTACAGTGCACCCATTAAATGTCTTGTCACATTAATGATTAGGATAATATCATTCTATTCTTAATGATAATGACATGCACAATGATATTTAATTAAAGATTCCATACTTTAATTACTTGATCAATTGAATAATTAAATAATTATCACGGATTATTTTAATTATAATATTTAAATATTATCCTCTAATATATAACACTTATATATAATATTTAAGGTCACATAGATAATTATTGAATTTTAATGATATTCATAAAGTATTCAAAATACATACACATAATTATAATGAAAATCAAATTTATTTATTCTAAAATAAATAATATCCAGTACATCAGATACTTTTGGACATCAAACCCAACACTAGCATCACTAATGTCGTCGACTCATTCGTTACTGGTTGCCAATGCTTGTAATACATTGTAGAATATTTATATGCATTTATGCCTATGTGCATGAGCCTACATGTTGTAACGATTGATCTTGTATATGAAATCTGTTGTTTTTCATCAAGAATTTACCCAAACTTCTCCTTCACCCTATGTTCTAGCATTTTCCTAACTTCAAAGAAATTTTAATCGGCGCCTGGTTAGGGGTGGCGGACGTGTATATGAGGCTGAGTGGGGGGCTGATGCCTTGTTGAATCTTTTTTAATGTAAATTTTTTAAAAAAATTTTAAGATTTTCTTGTTTCGCACATATTAACAAATGATTAATTCCTCGTACAAGCCTTCACTAAAATCCATTGAAGTAAAAAATTGGCTCCGACAGTGGTGGTAAATATCACCATGTTTTTTCCTTCTACAGGAGCAAAGTTTTCATTCCTTTTCCTCCATTATTATTTTTTAAGAAAATCAATCACACTATAATTCTCTCTATGTGCTTCCTTTGCACATATTCTCATGGAATATACAAATGATCACAAAAACGCCATATTAACCAGAACCCAAAAGAAAGCCAACTTTGGGAAGATTGTGAGTAGAGTTGGATGGGCAGAATTTGGAAGATATGGGTAGGCATCAGGTGGGGGCATCATGCATTCATCACCGTTGAAGTAGACCTTGCGAGGGAAAGCCCAACCTTCCTTAAATGTGAATGTGTCTAGATCCTTCTCGAGTAGCAACTCTGTCTGAACATTCCCTTCTGGCCCAGCTTCCATTAGGACATCATTGTAGAATTTTAGCCCATAAAACAGACCAGTGTCATCTGCGCACTCGGAATAGCAAAAGCATTATGTTAAGAATCAGACGTCCTAATTTTTTTCTTTTTTGTTCTTTCACAATCAAGAGCTAAAACTACAGAAAAACAAACAAATAAGTGTACACAAAATTTAAATCGGTTCATTTTCAATGTGAGAGGTATGTCAGATTCTAACCGTTGCATAATATTGAGGTATTGAAGAAAAAGTTCACAAAAGAATAAAGTTAGGATAATCAAAAACACCTGTGAAAGGCCAAGAGTACCCTTGCTAAAATTATGATAGGCCCGAGTGCTAACTCTCAGATGTCATGACAATACTTAAAACTCCATTCACTCAATATTATATACTATTTAAAAAAAAATAAGTGCTAGTAAAATGTTATGAAATGACTTACATTCTTTAGAAAAGGAAATTAAGGGAAGGCAATATGTACTATATTTAGTTATATAAAAAGAGGGAGGTTATAACAAATTCGATAACGTATCAGTACTATCACATAACAATACGAGACTTGCATGATCCTTTATTATGATAAGTAACGATAGTCATATGTTTTCTATATTATTTGTAGTTTTTAGTGAGTAATTTCACAAATGGGAATGTATCAAGGAAATCATGCCCTTTTTAATGTACTTTTTTGACCTTCCAAACATTTTCAGGAATATGTGTGTAGATCAGACTTACTCTTGGATTTGTAGGGGATGATTGGCTTGTAGTTGAAGCTGAAGACTTGGGTGACATTGTTGAGATTTGGGTGCTCAACCACAAGTGTCCATTGCGTGTAATTTAAGCGATAATCAAAATTTGTGATCGCAATCTTGGCACGCCAGTACTGCTTGTAGTTAAGCTTCACATGCCAATGCACTCGAATCGGGCACATGTGTTCTGTGCACTGAAGCAATGGAGCATTATCTTTAGTTGGCTTGTGTAATCCCACAACGCTAGACAGCTTTGAATCACTTCTGCATTATATCATATTGACTTTAAGTAAGCAATATATATTTACACACACACACACACACACACACACACACACATACATATCTCTGCATATGTCACATAAACATATGAACAATCAATCCCAACAAAGATTTGAATTTTTCATGTTAGATTTTACGGAAGATGATTTTCCACTAAATCGGCATTTTGAAACTAGACATTTTGAGATGAAAAATAGTTAAACTTTCATTTTGTCCTCTTTCTAAATGACATTAATACGCAGACCTCTACTCTCCGGAGAGCTAAGGACAACTGTAAACAGAGACATGAAGACCAAAAGCACTAGAAGTTGAAATCAAAATTTCATTTCAAGTCTCTGATTTTCATAAAAACTACTTCAAGTTTGAAGTAGTTGTGCAAGATATGATGTAAGAAAGTTTTGATCAAGTGATTAGAGACAAGAGGCGATGGCTTACTTGACGCATGTGGTTTTGTCTTGGCAACCACAAGAACAAGTTGGGCAAGGAGTGATGGTAGAGTTGTAGAACGATGACAAGGAGACACAGCATTTCGGGTACCGAGAAGCCAGCAACTGCGAGTAAGTGCACGTCACGTTCCATGTCACTGCAAATGACAGGAGGAAAACACTGCTAAAGACAATGAAAAAAATATGGATTTTCAAGGAATGCTATTAGGCAGATGAGAAGAACAAAATTTCAAAAATTCTTCTGCTTTAGGAAGTTTTTAGAGTATTATGAAAATTAACTATAACTTACTCCACGCTTGAGTCCTTCGACGCCCATCCGGCGACATGAAAACCGTGGAGGGAACAATCTTTGCCTGGCTGCAAGTGTAGCCGGGGCCAGGACCGGTCAGAGTGAAGTTCTTTGGCAGCTTCACAGTCTTGTTGGAAGCGCCCGAGCGCCCGACACTGACCTGGAAGGAGGACACAGCGGCAGAAGGGTCTTGTCCCCAAGACGACACAACACCACCTTTACAACAATTGGCAATCTGTTGGTTGTAAGGCACTCCAGGAAGTAAGTCCACAACCGTGGGGTTCTTCTTGCAACAGTGTGGAACGTTGCTTTTGAACTTGGAACAGTCGCCTTGCTCCGTCGCTTGCGCTCCCACCATCGACCATATCACTTCCTTCTTTGCCCAAACCCACCCCAAGGTCCACCCAGGGCTCATTATGTGCCGGTACATTTGGAAGTTGGTCATTGTTACCACTGCCTGAAAAGAGAGAGAGAGAGAGAGAAAAAGTTGTTATGGTCACAAAATGGTTGAGTCTTTTAATTTAGCTAACGCAACTTCGAAAATATCTCTTCATCATGGTATCAGAACACAAATATTTGTCGATCCAATTTATCTAACAAAGTGTCACCATTTTTTTTTTTTTCAATAGTAGCGAATGAAGCACCAATACTTACCACATAACCATCTGGAGTCCAGGACATCACATCCCATTTGATTGTAATGTTGCCGTTTGGATCCAACGGGTCGTATGCAGCTAAAAAAGCATTAACAACAGAACTCTAATTAATTAAATTTCATTAAAAGTATTAAATTTTTTAGCATTAATTTTGTAAACTAGATGCTTACCTGCAAGAGAAAACATGAAAACAAACATAACAACTGCAATAACCGGATTTGCATGTTTGTTTGAAGCCATGATTTTGGTTTGAGGCATTTCAAACAATGAAACAGAGATTTGTAAATTTTGTGTAAACAACGATGTTGAAACTTACATGGATTTTAATGTATAAAGGCTTACCTACTGGTTTGTTGGGAACTTTATTTGATATTACTAATAATGTGTCATTTACTTTGGCAGATTTTATTCTATTTTTATATATAATGTTAGAAGTTGGAACACGCGAGGAATTTTAGAGTATTGGAATGCAAAAGCTCAACTGTTAGGAACCTGTGACTGGGTTTCTTAGGATGTTGCCATTTGGGCTTTTCCATAACATCCCAATTTCAAATATTTTATTGTTATTGACATGATAAACAATAATTTTACATCCAACTTTATTATAAAATAGAAATAAAGAAATCAGAATAAAGTTCCAAAAAAAAAAAAAAGATAACATCATTTATTTTAACTAATTATCAAACAAAGAAAACGGTCACCTCAGGCTCAAGTACAAAATAGGTTCTTTTTTTTTTTTTTTTCAACGGTGTAACAATTATTCATGAAGTTTCATCTGATAAGGGTCATTTTGGCACCTGATTGGAGTTCATTAAGTATATTTACTCCTGCTTATGTGGTTGATGTGGGTAGTATGGTAATTTAAGATAAGCTATACTAACTCAACAAGACACCAACCCAATAAAAAATAATAATAATAAAATAAATAAATAAAAATCCCTATTTTATTTTTTTGCATTCTATGCCTAGTTCTCTTTGTTTTACATAATTGTCTCTTATCATGTACATTTCTTATTTGGTAGGGAATTTAATACAACAAGCAAAGAAGTTTGTGAGAGCTGTTACAAGTATTAGTCAACTCCTTTTTGTGATAACGACCCATTAACTGTCCCCAAATGCCATAATAATTAAAAAAAAAAAAAAATCTGGCGACTTTGTCAAATTACTTATATCAAGGGTTACAAATTTTTTTTTTTTTTTCAATTTTTTACCGAGATAAGTTAACTCTAAGTCACCGTGTATGGTGTTTTACTGCCATTTCATTGAAGAAACTGGCTAGACTAATCCCAAAACGATTTTAGACTTGCTTGCCCCGAATCATGAAAAGTATTGAATTCTCCAACTTATCTGCTGATGGATCAAGGTTTAGGAGTAACGAGTGAAAATTTTGAAGTTCGAGGAATGTCATATTTGTAAGAGAAGTTGAATGATCAAAATCAAACTTTTTATTTTTTTTTTGTATTTTTTTTCCTACTAAGGATATTATTATATTGGTATAGTATAAGATGCTACCAACTATAATGATTCAGACGAAATGGCAATCTCAACAGCTTTAGTTTACAAATTTTGCTGAATCAACTGGAGAATTGTTTGGAAAGCTTTAGAGCCAATTATTACTAAGAGTTTATTTGATTCGCTGATTTAGTTTAATCTAATTTAAATTAAGTTAAGTTGTCTAAATTGATTCTAGCTTATTAATTTAATTTGATAGAACTAACTTTTATTATTTCTTATATCTACTTTCACTATTTCAATATAACTTTAAATACAAGTTATGCTATTATCATAATTTTCAATATAAATTAAATTAAATTAAATTAAATTAAAATATCTAATCTAGCTTAATTTTTAAATTAGATTAAGTTAGTTCGGCAAACGAATACATGCTAAATTTTGGTGTGTGCAGGCGCATGTGTGTATGGTTATATGCTCTAATGCTGCTCGTGGATGAGTAAGGATGAAAAGAATAAAATAAATAAAAAAAAAAGATCAAAAGACAAAAAAAAATAATTCCCATATTATATTTTATCATTAGTTTGACTATTACAAAAAGGCAGCCACCGGCCTTTATGAAAGGGATTTTTCAACCTCTATAGTTTGTTTCTTCCAAGGATTATGCAAATTTCTTATCTGGCAACATAACATGTGTCAGGTAACAACTTATTTCACTAATTTCTCTTAAAAAAAAAAAAAGGAAAGAAAACCTTGTTTCACTAATTTGGCCTTGCCTACCTTGCTTCATCTCCTAAACCGTTCAATGAAACCAATGATTCAAACGTGAGGCTTATTAAGGTATTTGCTTCTATCTTATTCTTTTAACATGATGTGTGTCCCCTTTTCATCTTGGAGTCTAGTATGGTCGGCTTAATAATCCTATTCTTAATTTTTTGCAGAGTAAAATTACACAAAAATTATGATAGAAACTATAATTTTACCCTACTAATAGATAGATATTATTGCTTTAACCATCAGACTAACTTTATAATCGTATGATATATGAATACACACATTAAAAATATATAAATGAAAAGTTAGTCCAATGAAAAGTTTTTCAAACGATTAACATTAATGCATATGGGTAAAGCAAATCTACAGTTCTTACCATATTAATTTTGCCTTCACTCTGTTTCATTTTTCCTTTGCTTTGTTTTCATTTTGGCTCTAATGAAGATTTTCCTCATTTGTTGTTTTTACTGCACTTTCTTTTCATTTTGTCTCTCTTTAAATTATCCAATCCCAAAGTTCACGTGGGATATTTTAAAATGATTAAATTATGCCATCAGATTTTTGCTTCAATTATTCCCCATTTTTAAATTCAAAAACCAAAATGAATTAATCAAATTCTTATATTTTGGGCTCAACTTTAAAATCGAATCCGTGTTGGACCACATTAATATTTTTATTAATGTTCGAATAGAAGATAGCTTACCAAACAATCTCTTGTGTATAATTAAGCCATGGACCAATTAAAAATATTGTTTAACCTGATCACCGACTTGTGTATTATGATAAAAAAAAACCTTGTTGCATGAAATCATTAAAAAAAAAAAGATATCATTCCTATGAAAATTATATTTAATTTTGAGTTAAGTATCAAAATTGACAAAATTTAAAATAATTTAAATAATCAAAAACTAAAATTAAAAAGCGGATCCGAGAAAATAAATATAGAAAAATTAATAAAACTAAAAATAAAAATAAAAACAAAGCTCTAGTGGTCAAATTTTACCTTATAAATTTAATTTGAATTCAAATTATCTTCTAATTGATTGATGTTAAATGATGGACATGTTAACCGAATATACAAAATTGTTTAAACGACTCTTTCGATAAACTAATAGATCTATTTTTTTTAATTAAGACTCATATATTCTTATAGAAATCTAATTAACAAAAATTTATTAAGTTCTATTCCAAATTACAAATCAAATCCTATTATCAATTAAGACCTAATCTCTATTTTTTAATTTCAATAAAGTCCAACAACATCATTGGCCAAATCACCAGGAGAATCAAGCATCTAATAGGATAAATAATCACCAATAATTATTCATGCAATCCAATAGAGAAAATATAAATTCAAAATCAACAAAAAGGATTCAATAGAACCCTAGAGGAAAAATTAATTCATAAAGGAAATTAAAACTAAAATTTAGCAAATTAAGAGTTTAGATACATCATATCACGCAAATTAAAAAGAGAAAATGGATAAGAAAAAAACCCCTTGAAATTGTGACAATTCTTTAAGAAATTCCCTTAATTTTTTCCTCTTCAAACTCTCCAACAATACAATCTCTCTTGAAAATTTATTAACTAAAAATCCTAAAAATGAAATTAAACACTAAATCCAAAAACTAAAAATCCTACACTAATAATTTTTTCTAGTTTTCTTCTTCATTTTTCCCTTCCCCTTCTCTCTTGGTTTTGGCCTCTGCTTCCCTCGGATAACTCCCCAGCTCAGAAGCACGCCCCCATTTTTCCTTTTTTTTTTTTTTTTTTTTTCTTCTTCTTTCTTCTTTCGTTTCGCTTCTTTTATTTTTCTCTTTCTTTTCCTTCCGTGTGGCCAGCTGTAGCGGTTCTTTTTGTACGCTGGGGGCCACGTGGCGGCACACAAATGGGCCAGCAGATGGAGCTGGGGCCCTCTCGGCGCGTGACAAAGGCGGCTAGAGGAGAGAGAGAGCGAGCTCACGCGGGCTTCACTGAGCAGGACTGCACAAAAAACTGGGGTGCCTCTAGTGGGTCCAAGGCGTGCCTGGTAGGAACGCGCTTTAGTCAGCATAAATAAAAAATAATTATTATAAATTTTATTGCGTAAATAAAAAATAAAAAAAAGAAACTCAATTATATATTTTTATTATTCCACACACCTATATATTAAGTCTTCAAATAAACAGGGTACAAGCATTATTATTTTAAAACCTATAATAAATTCTTAATTTTCATCATAATTTTTACTTCTACACAAAAAAAAACTTTGTTTGTTGTTTTATAATATATATATATTTTTGGAACAAAGTTGTTTTTTAATTTAATTACTTGTTGTTAAATTATTCATGTTTTTTTTTTGTTTCGTTATATTGTCTATGATTTTGCATTTGGCTTTTTTTTTTTTTTCCCTGTATTATTTTTTTTCCTTTTGTATTGTTGACCTCGTTTGTTTGTATTGACTTTATGATAGCGTGGTTTTTGGTTATTTATATATAATATATATATGATTTTCTTGGTATTGCAAAATGTTTTATTTAATCCACACATAGAGTATTCTTTGCATATATTTATAGGTAACAATAAAAAAAAAGTAAGTGTAAAAAGAAATTTAAAATGATAAAGTATTTTTTATTTTATAAAAATAATTAGGGATAAATTTGGAATTCACAGATGTATGTAATAGTTAAATTTAATAAGAGTGTATATTTAGAAAGGGTTGTGAAGAGTTAAGCGGATGTGTCAACAGAACCACCTTAAAATAAAATGAAATTACACAAGATAAATTAAATCAATATAAACTAATCCTAATTAAAATAATGTAAAATTAAACTAAATTAACCCAAAAATTAAAATACTTAAGAACCTAGCTAATATAATGTACAAAAATAGTGAAAGTAACTCTACATTCATATAGATATCAATTTACATTTCTAAGTTGGAACTCATTCCCTAGCTTAAGTTGAGAATATTGCCATACCAAGCATCTGGACGTAGACTTGGATGTATTCTCAAAGATGCACTAATTAGGTAGATGATGTAGATTTTAGACATAACACCACGTATCATTAGGAAGTTGTTGAAACAGCAATCGCATTTGATTTTAGAGAGCCGTTTAGATTATAAGTTGCATTTAGACATTCATTTAAATCGAATTTTTGTATTCAAATATACAATTGGAATTATGTGAAAATTTGGATTTGGATTTGTTTTCTATATTCAAATCTTGTTGTCCTTGTCACTAATTGAGCCATGTAGCTCTTGTTCTTGCGTTCACTTTATATGCCATCTTATTTATATTCACTTCTAATTAATGTGTTAGAATATTTTGATTGATATATATTTTAATGGATACGGCATAATAGCGTTATAATAACATAGAAAATGACACATTGAAGGAAACATGGGAATCGGATCCCTTATCTCCTTGGACAATTTTCAATCTTTCCCATGGAAATAGGAACATAAAATAGAGTTGACTATAGAACCAACTGAAAATATTTACATACATATATTTCTTACATTCAAATCTCCATATATTCTTATCATTACCGTACTATTTATTCATCAACTGACTTCTCCAATGCTTATCTCGTAAACTATGACTGAGTTCAACCGTACAAGTAATTTACTACTATGCATTTGCTGTCCACAAGCTTGAATCAACTGCAGTTCCTTTTGAGTGGCATCAAACAGCCAGTTGGCAATTTATATCTAGTGGAATAAACCCTTTATTTCCGTGCCTTGGAGACTCCATGTATCTACTTAATAAATTTAAAAGAAAATCTTTTAAGGGTTTGAACTTGAAACCTAAGATCCTGAGTCCCCTTCCCACTTATTTAGTTATCTCCACCTAAGGGGCATCATACGTTCATCACCATTGAAGTCAATTTTCCAAGGAAATGCCCAACCTTTGTCCAATGTGAATGTGGTCTTGTCCTTTTTGACAAGCATTTCGGTCTGGACATTTCCGTGAGGCCCATAAGTCATTGCAATATTTTATGCGATAAAACATCTCGGTATCGTCTGCATTTTTAAATAGAAAACCAAAGTCATGGACAAGTACAGACTCTTAACAATTCACAATTATACGTGTTAATTGAGTTATTGGCCACATACACAATTTCCCCTTATATATTTTCTAAGTGAAAATATTATGTTATTAGATCTCACCTGATTAAAAAATCTTAAATTTCAACGATTCAGATTGATTTATCAATCATCTAATACATAATAAATTATTTGCATGATACGACCATAAATGTAATGGTTGTACTGTAGTTCTGGCCCAAATGTTGTACTTAGAAATATTATCACTTGCTAAAGAGAAGATGTATGCACTAATCTTTTTCACCCAAATCTTTTCAAGGCTTACTTGAGAGTCTGTATCGATTGAGCGGCTTACAGAGAAGGCTGTAAACTTTGGCTAGATTGTTGAGATTAGGACGCTGAACAGCAAGTGTCCACTTGGTGTAATTCTTCAACTGGTTGAAGTTGGTGATGGTGATCTTGGCTCGCCAGTACTCTATGTAGTTGGTCTTCACATGCCAATGAACCCGAATGGGGCACATATGCTGTGTTTACTGCACCATTGGTGAATTCTGCTTCAGCTCTGTTCTGGTCCGAAGTCACCACACTCGAAATCTTCAAATCATTTCTGCATCACAATCTAACCTATTAAAGACGCGTATTATGATATCGAT
The DNA here is from genome assembly GCA_035233585.1 of Antiaris toxicaria. Classification (NCBI taxonomy): domain Eukaryota; kingdom Viridiplantae; phylum Streptophyta; class Magnoliopsida; order Rosales; family Moraceae; genus Antiaris; species Antiaris toxicaria. The sequence continues at coordinate 11,823,156 of CP141155.1, forward strand.
TCTGAGAAAACGAAGGGAAAACATTTTAAACACACTGAAATTCCTATTTACTCAATTTTATACTTACGCAGCACAATTGTTAGGATCTTGGCATCCACAAGCACAGGATGGACAAAGCGTGATTGACGGGTTGTAAAAGGACAACAAAAAGACACAGCAGGTTGTGTTCTTGGTGGCCAGAAAAGGCGAATGACCGCATGTTATGATCAATGTCACTGCAAAGGACAGACAAAGAATAAAACATAATAACTATATCTAGCAGAACTTTAGAAGCCAGACCAACACATAATTCTAAGTATTTAAACATGTGTGCGAACTCCAGACAGGACATATAAACTTACTCACTGCTCGAGTTCTTCGACGGCCATCGACCGACAAGGAAACCGTGAGTGGTGCGACGGTTGCAGCACCGCGCGTGTAGCCTGGTCCAGGTCCAAGCAAGTAGAAGTTGTAAGGAGGCCTTACTGTCATATGTGAAGTGCCGGAAAGGCCAACACTGAGCTGAAAGTCCGAGACTGCAGCGGCAGTCTTGTTCCCGGGATGCCAAGACACCGCGTTTGCCACAATCAAAAAATCTCTGGTTGTATGGGACTCCAGGCAGGAGGTCGACTATTGTGGGACTTCTCATTCGGCAATGTGGAATGTTTCCTTCGAACTTGGAGCAGTGTCCTTGGTCAGTAGCTTGAGCTCCCACCATTGACCAAATCACTTCTTTTTTAGCCCATGTCCAGCCTAGGGTCCAGCCGGGACTCATAACACACCGGTCCATTTGGGCTTTCTGAATCGTCACCGTTGCCTGATCATTGCATCATCATAGAATATTTTAGAGACGAAATTAAACAAATTATTAAATTATTAGTTATTAAGAAGTGATTAGGCAAAAAAAAAAAAATTAAACCAGCAAAGGATTTTATAACAAGGTAAGAAAATCAAAAAATCATGCAAGTTAATATGTTACACTCACCACATAGTCATCAGTGGTCCAAGAGACGATATCCCATTTGATATTTTATGCTCCCATATGGGTCAAGTGTAGCATAAGCCACTATAAACATGAAGGTAGAGAGAGAGAGAGAGAGAGAGAGAGAGAACAAAGCAAGTTAGATAAAGCAATACCAACAAGGAAATACTTGGTATGAGAAACATTATTAAAGAAAATGGAATGCAGTTTGCTTTTAATTTTACTTTTAAGTCATGGATTAGAACGACGTGAGAAAATTGATTTGCATCCTAACAAGGATGAGTTGGGATGTGAAGTCCCATTAGATTGGACCCATAATCTATTTCACATTCTGGACCAACAAAGGTCGAGATGTTTAGTGCTACTCCAAGACTTGTATACCTAATTCTATATCGTAGTTTCTCTAGCAAGTGCCAAACTGTTGGAATTGTTTAACTATAAGTGCAAAAAGATATGCTAAAGTCCTACATAGAGAGAAGATAAAGAGTCATAGCTCTTTATAAGAGAATACCTTTCTAGTGAACCAATGATGTGGTAAGTGAAGGGACATGCCTACACAACTCGCACACGCGCGCGCGCGCGTGGCGTGGGCAGTGAGGCTGTAGAGGCGCTTTTGGCGCTTATTAGGCGCACTTGGCACTTAGCACGTGTTGCGTGGAGATTAAATGCTGCAATTAATATTTATTTATTTTTATTTTTATTTTTATAAAATAAAAATAAAATAATTCAAATTTGAATTTCGAATTTATGAAAAGATGTGACTTTTCAGAATTAGCATTCAAATTTAATTTTTCTGAAAAGATGTGACTTTTCAGATTTAGCATTCAAATTTAATTCTTCTGAAAAGATGTGACTTTTCAGATATAGCAGCAATAAAATAACAACTGTTTGTATCAACAGTTGTATGTGTTGATGAATGGATGCCATTGAGTCTATATTAAGGGAAATCAGAAAACGTTTAATATGTGAATATTTCCTTTCGTTTCAGTTTTCTCTATTCTTTCTTTACCAGATACTCAACTGAGTTCTTATGTTCTTTCTGTAAAATTTCTAGTTTTGCTTGCTGGAAATTTACGTGAGGCTTGTCATATCCTGAGAGCTATTTGCTACTGAAACCCAAAGCAATCTCTACGGAGAGGGGGCAAATAACGCTTTAAAGAAAGCGTATTTCTTTACGTGTTTCAAGTCTCCAATATTTTCTTAACACAAACTCCTTCCACAAAATCTAAAAACGTGCAGAGGTTAATATTTATAAAAAGGGATTAAGCTCAAATTCAAAACAAAATAATTATTTTTGGTGAACACTGAAGTTCATCTTAGGACTCTTTTAGGTGCTTCTAATATTATAGTCCAAACTGCATATACTTGGCATTTCTTTATAAGTGAAAATAATTAAAAAAATTAAGTAGTAACTAAATTATATATGAATTCACATAGAGACCCAGAAAGATTTTGCATAAGCTCTTAAAAGGGTAATAAACAATCCTACAGGCTTCCCATTTAATTGGTAAAGATTACGTAAGTTTTAAAGTGCAAGAACTGTTGGTTCTGCCGGCTTTCTGGGACAGATAGTGACTAAGGCAGTTTGAATAAGTTTCAGCTATGAGCAATGACATATTTACCTTCTGATTTAGGATAATGAAAAAGTTATTTTTTTTTTAAATCTATTATTTTAGAGTCTCACGTTTTTTTAACATTGGATGATTAGATTTGGTTATAATCATATTAAAATAAAAAAAATGCCTGAAGAAGTAGTTTTTGACGCAGATTTGTTGATGAAAAACAAAGCCTTACTAGACCACAAAATTTTTATGATTTCTTTTGATGGGAGGTTTATTTTTAATGTTTCACAATTTTTAAGTACCTATTCTTTTGAGTACTGTATAATTTTTTGGCTGGTACGTGGGTAAATGAATTTTTTAAAGACATTTTCTCAATAAATATCTGAAACTTTATCTAACTTTTGCTTTTAGTGGAATATATGTTGATAATTTTTTACCTTAATTATTATATAATAGGGAATACTAAAAAAAAAAAAAAAATCGCCCATAAGGCTTCAGTTTTCATTAAGCCTGCCCTGTCCAAAAATCACCATTCAAGTTATGTTATTTTATCAGGTGAACAAATGTTGATCAACTACGTACAAGCAAAAATTAAAAATGTTGACAGACAAATTGTATCTTGTAACGCACAAGTATTTCAGAAGCAGTCTGGCTACACATATAAAAAATCAAAAAAAGGCATAAAAAAGAGCAACTGATTGGTCTAACGTAAGCGGATCTGTGTACATCTGACATTTCTAGCACACTAGGCTACGAGTCTATGACCGTAAATAATTTCTTGACAGCTACAACCTGATTTTATTCCGTTCAATCCTTTGTTTCATTTTAGCATCATTATGCTAAGCAACATTAACCCCTCGTCTTCATTTACAGTAGGTATTATATTTAAATATAAAAATATTTTATTTAAATATAAATCACATCGTATTTTAAATCAAATATAATTATTATTATTATTTTATTATTTTTACTAATCATATCACATATTCTCTTTCTCTTCCTTTTTTTCTCTATATTTTTACTCATCACATCACATATTCATTATTAAAATACATTTAAAATATTTTTCACCTAAACACACATTACATTCAAATACAATATAAATATTTTTTCTCTAAAAATAAATTACATTCAATATATTACATTTAATCGCAATGCATGTACCAAACGAAGTCTAATTTATCTTCATCCGTTCTATGGCACCTTCTTCAAACACCCAAAACCTTGCAAAATAGACCACTGAAAAAGGGATAACAATCAAGAACATTATGATGTTTAAATTAGCAAAATTTTCTACATAATTCATAGAATTTGACTATTCTATAAGAGTGTACTTTTCTAGCTCAAATAGAAGCATTTCTAGATGATCTGAAGTTATCAAAATTAATTATATACTTTACCTCAAGAGTAAATGAGGGGATTTATTTCCCTTCTTGGAATTGAGAGAATATGCATTCTCTTAATGGAGTGATTCAGTGATTATAGTTGTCTTCGGTGTTAATTAATAGTAGATAGAGTAGAGACAATCGCAAACTAGAAGAATTTAGCCAAAAAAAAAAATTCACAAACTCGAAGATTGGGCTACCACTAATCTAGGGCTTGAGTTAGGCCGTCTTGACAAGGTCACCTTGGGCGAGGCGTCTCAACTATTCAAGTAAGCAAGGCCACCACGGGCATGGTCGCCTTGGTCAGGCTCCTTTTGTTGGTGACGGCCAGGATGACCGCAAAGTATGCAATCACAACACATTATCAATGGTTTTTTTTTCTTTTAATTAATTGTAATGAAAATACTCTTTAGTCTTCAATTCAAAATCACATATACATTAAGAAGATATTTGGTAAACATATTATATTTATATTGCGTTTGAATACAATCGCATTTTTCGTTTTTTTCTTTTTACTAGTTGTAATGAAAATAGCCTTCAATCTTTAATCCAAAATCACATATACATTAAATTTGGCATCCTCTTTGATGATAAGTCACCACCCCAACATGATGAACTGTCTCATCTTAGGGGGCGTTTGGTAAACGCATTGCATTTTAATTGTATTTGAATAAAATTTGTTTTTTGAGTGTTGTATTTGGTTGAAAAGTATTTGTTTTGTATTTGAATGAAATGTGTGTTTGGATGAAAAATATTTTAAAATTGAAAAGTTGATGTGATTGGTAAAAGTAGAGATAAATAGTGGAATTAAAAAGTTGATGTGATTGTTTTAAAAATGTTTTGAATAGTAATTGTTTTCGTAGCACTGTTGTAAAATTTGTGTTTGGTGTAAAATTATATTGTATTTGAGTAAAATTAAAATTGAATATTTCTCCAAATGCCCCCTTAAAACAAAATTAAATCAAAATCAAATAGTAACATACCAGAAATGATTACTTGATTTGTACATACCTCTATATTAAGTATTAACACAATTCCACGGAAATCTTCATTTATAAAGTTATGCAATGCAAATCCAACTGGTTCAACTTTTGAAAGTCAATGACAATGCGCGATATATTTTAGCCACAAACTCTGCAACGTGGAACTAGCTACGCGTCTGAATCGAGAATGCGGAAATATTAAATTATAAAAATAAGCAACGTAAGCGTAGCAATTAAAGCAATAATCCTCGTATAATATTTTTTTTATTAAGCAACTAGCAGTTGCTTAAGCCCATTAATAGGAATTCAGCAAAAAAAAAAAAAAAAAAAAGCCCCTTTTTTGGAATTCAACTTAAAATAGGAGGAAAAGAGGTAAATCTGAAAAAATTTATATAAATAGAATATCTTAAAAATATATTTATGATGAATAATTCACTAAAGAAGCATATATACTAAGAAATCAACTTATAAATATTTTTGTAAATACCGTAAATGTACTATTTACTTAAAGCATTTTAAAATATGCTATGTACCGATTTTTTTTAAATACCTATTTATAATTACAATTTATGTTAAAATAGTCATTTTTTAAAACTAAATTATTAATACCTTTTTATTAATTTATTTCTTTTGTGTTGCCATTGAGTCCCCTTTAATGGAAAAAAATAAAATAAAAAATCACTGAGACTTTTTTGGGAGTTAGGAACTCCTACACGAATTCCTTAAAAAAAAAAGGTACAATTTTTTTTGCTAAACCAAAAAAAAAAAAAAACGTACTTGAGAACTGAAATGTCAAGTTTAATTTCTCTCGCTATATTTTATTATAAAATATACATATTTTATTAATCTTGTATTCAATATTAATTTCTCTTCCTTTTCTAAAAATAAAAGTCTCTTCACTTTATGATCTTTGCAAGACTACACACTGCTACTCATTTATTTATATATATATATATATATTCCCTACATGTTTGCAATAAAGATACACATGAGAGGTAAAGAAAAATTTATTGGAAGGAGATGGAAAAAAAAAAAAAAAAACTGGTGTATGGTGTAAGTCATGGTAAAAAAATCAAAAATTATTGGGAATTCAATTTTGGTAAAAAAAAAAAAAAAAACCAAGCAATCAAACAAAGAAGGAAAAATGTATTTTCAAAATTTTGGAAAAATAGTACCTTTTTAAGAGAAACGGAATTTGTGAAATGTCATGACTACTTATTTTCCGTTTTTTCTCCTTCAAAAAACCCTTGATCTAGAAAATCTAATCACCCATCATAGATGTTGCAGGAGAAGGCCGTCGACGCTGAAGAAGACAAATCCAAAGACAGGCGACATGACTCGGGGAGAGGTTAAGGGCTTGCGTGGGTGGTCGCGAGTGAGTATGTAACTGCAAGCTCATGATTGGGGTGTTTTCCGTGATAGATCTGTGGCTTTCCAATAGTGTTGCGATCTTCTTATGTTGCTAGCAAGGTCGATTTGTAACCCATGACGGTGAGTTAAACTAGAGAAGAAAAAATTTTTTTATTTGGGAGAGAGAAGGGGCAATGGGCTAAAATGGACATTTTCTAAACTAATGTATAAAAATCTACTACTATTTTCCACCCAAAATTTTTTTTTTTTTTCTCATATATTATCATTCCCCCCTACAAATATGCAACTAAACTCATTCTCCCAAATAGTTATTTCTTGCAAATCGTTTATTCACTTTTATCATTTTAAATGGAAACAGAATAAGATACAAACTTTCATATAACCATCAGGGGCTTGCAGGAAGAGAATTATATAGAAAATTTTAATTAACATGGAATAATCAAATAAAAATCGTAAATAATAAAGAAATAATAATAATACAGGAAACTATAGATGAGAAAAAATTATGTAACGATGAAAAATAATATTATAAGATTAGAGCCAACATGAAGGTGAAGAGGGAGTGAAACCAGAAACAATAAAAATGGGTGGCATGGGAAAATCCTTATCAAGTATATTGCCCATAGATATGTATGTAATTCAAATACTCCATGTACAGACAAAGAAGAAGATAAAGGCAACATTTCTTGATAGATTTATCCCAGCTACCTATTTTCACTGGCCTCTGGAAAACCCATCTCCCTTTTCAACTCAGCGAAATATTCAAGCTAAACACACTACTCTACCATGCACAAATTCCTTAAATTTATAGGCCAGGATGACCTAGGGTTATCTCGTTTTACGAAAAAACTTTGGGTCCACTATTTTAGGAAAAAATGGTTTTTCTCGTGAAAATTGAAAATAACGCACACTTGCATTATTTTCACGTGACTTTATAGTTACATCTTAGCTGTGTTTTTTTTTTTTTTTTCATGTGAGTTTCAATATAGTCGTCATGCACGATTATACTTTCTTTTGAAATTTATTCAAAACTAATTAGGAACGCAATTGTGATTTTGGATTCTTCATAATTAAACTTCCTTTTATAGTGGCTTGTAGAAAATTTGAATTGATCACAAACACATTTGGATTTCATATGAGAAGCAATTTAGGAGAATATCCAAAGAAATTTCACTATTTTGGCAAGTTGATTAATTCTTCACAATTTTGTATCTTTAAAGCCTTTAAGGTCTAAAATTTATAAGCATAGATGTGATTTGTTTCTTTCAATATTGCCTTCTGAAAGTATTATAATAGTTAGGGGATAAAATTATAAGAGTACTAAAATTTAGAGAATAAAAATAAAGCTTGTCATTATTAAATTATACTTTAGTTGTTTTCATGTTAGCAATCTTGTCCATTAAACTAACAAAAGAGGTAAAGATGATAATATTTTATAATTTAGGGAGTATTAATTTCTACTATTTTTCAGAATTTAAGAGCAAATTATAAGAACACTAAAGTTTAGGAAGTAAAAATGAAATTTAACCTCACTTTAAAATAACCTATCAATAGTACGTGTTGTTCAATATGTCAGGAAGCCAAAATCCAAAAGAGAAAAGTAGTAAAACAATTAATGAAATTGTGGTTGCAAGTTTCATCAGATGAAAATCAATACGACCCTCTAAAATTTTAAGGTTTAGGGTTCTAATCTCCTTCTAAAAAAGATTTATTTCTTAGGATATGAAAACCATTTCCAAGCTTAATTGTAGGTGACCAATATCTATTATATTCACGTGCAAAAAATATAAGAGTTCTAACGAAAGAATAGTTTTCCTTGAAGTACTAGGCACTTGTTTTTATCAAGCATAAAAAATATTCATCATTAAGCATTGTAGCATGCTATCAGGGCATGGTGCTCCTAGTGTCTCTGAGTGTGGTGGACTTTTTAAATCTTGTAAAAGATTTTCCAAAGGTTGCTTTAAACTTTGATATTAAGTATTTAGCTCTAATTAACTATTCAAATTATAAATAAAGTTTAATTATATCTTGAATTGTATGTATTCTTTTCTTAACAAGTTAGTTGCTATTGATTAATTTGCGGGATTGGTTCATACTAGGTATTGCTCTTTATGAACTTGAAATTTGGATTTTATTTTTTTTTATTTTTAGTATTTGAACATTAAATTTTGAAATTTGGATGTTTGTTAATTAGGCTTTGGTCTTTTAGATATTGAATTATATGCCCTATTTAACATGACATGTTTATAAACTTTAATTTTACATTAAAATGCTTAGTTTAAATTGTTTTATCAAAGATTACTTAACAATAATCATATTTAATTTTTGTTATTTATGTTAAGTACTTTCAAACTTAGTTAAAATCTCTAAGAAAAAAAAAAGATAGGTATAAAAAGCAAACTGCCCAATATATCACCTATGCCGCTTGTAAAAAAATCCACCCAAACTGCTTAGAACTTGGGCCGTTATGGTTTGAAATTTTCACAATCTATCATAAAATATAAATGCCTAAACCACCCAATCCACCCACCGTGCACCCCTACCTAAAATTAAGAATTTTTGTTTTCCAAATATGAATATTAAAACAAATAAATTTAAATCTCCTACATTACAATTAATCAATTTAAAAACTAGATAGAATCATAAATAATTTTAATGAATATTTGATAATAATATCATATCTCAACATATATACCATGCCTTTTGGTATCGGTTTTCTTTTGAAGTTGAATAGATGGGATTTATTTAGGTTTTAGTTATTGCTTAAGAGAAATATTGGAATATTTTTTGGTTTAGTGTGATTCTATTAAACGGTGGAGCTTCTTCATACTAGATTTGTCAATGTTCCTTGGAGTAGATGAGGGAAGACCTTGAGTTTTCCCTCTTCTATTAGTTTCTAGGTTCTCACGTTCTCCATGACGATAACCAGGTTACGGATAAATATGCTTCTTGTAATGTTCATCTATAAGGATTTCATTGGTGGAGTTCTTCATATGTTTTTAATTGTGCTGAAGTAGACATAGACTTGCTTGGTCTCCTAGCTTGTAGATTTCCTTGAGATGGTCTCCTTCTTTTGGCTTCATTGGAGGCATTTTATTACTATTATTGTTATTGTTATTATTGTGGGAGGAGCTTTACCTCAAAATAATGCGCCCTTTTTTCTTGTTTGGATTTTATCCCACGGGGTTTTATCCATTCTAGATTTTAATGAGACCTTTATCTTGGAGTAATTTAATGGCTCGTCACCCCTTTTTGCTTTTAAGTTGTTCAACTTCCTTTTTAAGGAGTTATTATTATTATTATTTTATTAATACTTGTGTGCTCGAATTCTTTTCATTTATGAATAAATTTGGTGATTAATTGTGAGATATTCTGCATGTACATAGATGTCAATCTTGTTTGGATGCTTTGACATTCTAAGTGAATGAAGGTTATCGCACACTTCATTAAAAATAAAAATGTTATGACACATCTAGCGACATTTCATTTCAAAGATTAGGAGGACAAATAATTTCATCGAGTATGGAAATTGAGAGCTCTTGCAATCAAGTTTAAATATGAGAGATGCCACTACTATTCTATATTAAACAATTAGAACTCAAGGTGAGCAGTTTCAAGCCTATTATCTCAATACGGCAGAATTAGGCAAAATCTAGAATAACATTTTTCTTTTTATTGTTACTCTAAAGGGGAAAAATAAAAAGTTTAATACAAACAAGGAAAGCAAGGTACAAGCAAGTCCTAATTTTGGTGGGGAAAAAAATTGTCACGGTAAAAAATTAAAAAAAATTGGGAATTCAACTGTGGTATAAAAAATAGGGCAATTTTATAATGGAGTATGCTGTTTTACATTATTGATAGGGTAAAATTTTTTTAATTATTGGATCAATTTTAACAGTTTAGATAATATGTATACACTAGAATAATAATGCATCCAATTACACACAAAATGAGACAAAAAATAAATAAATAAGCTCAGCACATTGCCATCAGCAACCCAACCCCTCCCCCCGGCAACCTTCTACTAGCTCCCCCTACCTTCACCCCCCCTAACCTCATGACTACCTCCCAATGGCAATGTAGGCCTCCTCGACAACTACAAATCTAGAATAGACCCAACCCCCCCACTCTGGTTGTCTTCCCCGATAGTGGATCTAACTCTATCAACTCTCAGTCTCTCCTTTTCATCTATGTTTTTTGTTCCCCTTGTCCTTCAACTTTTTGAAGATTCTTTCTTATTTGGTGATAAGCAATGGCAAGGTGCTCATTGTTCCATTGGCCCTCCATGACCTCCCTAAGACTTTCGCTCTCTCTCGGCCATCGACTATCCCCAATGTAAATCTGGATTGAAGATTGCCGTACACACTGGATCTGTGGAACCCCTGATGAGCAATTACGACGTCACATAACTATGGGGGCTTGGCTCGCAATTTGGCTCGGATCTTGCAGGTATGTGGAGAGGGGTTGTCGACACGATCTTCTCTGCCTCGGTAAGTCCGGCATAGTCACCGTCCCCTCCACCTTCCTCTCCCTCGTCAACGCCCTCCACGGCAGTGCCATCTAATCGTGGTCAAGGCTTTTTACCAATTTTTTGGTATTTGGGTTTTTTTAATCTAATCGTGGTTTCAGATTTTAATCTAGTGTGGTTGAATATATGTGTACCTTTGTTGAGATCAAATTCTAACACTTGGATCTTGCCCTATCAATAGGTGTAAAAGTTGCCAAAAAATACACCAAACAAATAAACAAAGAAGATAAGGTATATTTTCAAATTTTTGGAAAAATAGTACCATTTTAAGAGAAAAGGAATTTGTGAAATGTCAAAACTACCCATTTTGAAAATCTAGTCGCCCATCACAAATGTCGCAAGAGAAGGCCATCGACACTAAAGAAGACAAATCCAAAGATATGCGACATGACTCGGGGAGAGGTTAGGGGCTTGCATGGGTAGTCACGAGTGAGTATGTGATTGCAAGCTCATGATTAGGGTGCTGCTCATTAGCATTGTGATCTTCTTATGCTACTAGCAAGGTCGATTTGTAACCCATGACGGTGAGTGAAACAAGAGAAGAAAAAAATTTTCTATTTAGGAGAGAGAAGGGGCAAAGGGGTAAAATGGAAATTTTCTAAACTAATGTATTAAAATCTTCCATTATTTTCCACCCAAAAAATATCTCTCATTTATTACCATTCCTCTCTTCATATATGTTACTTAACTGATTCTCCCCAAAAAATTTTTCTTGCAAATCTTCTATTCACTTATATCATTTTAAAGTGGAAACAAAATAAGATACAAACTTTCTGATGAACAACCAAAACAATGTACTGGGGACTTGCAGGAAGAAAATTTTATAGAGAATTTTAATTAACATGGAATAATCAAATAAAAAAGATTTGCAAATAATAATAAAAAAATAATGATAATTGAAACTATAGATGAGAAAAAAATTATGTACTGACAAAAAATAATATTTATAAGATTGAAGCCAAGATGGAGGTGAAGAGGGAGAGAAACCAGAAACAATAAAAATGGGTGGCATGGGAAAATCCTTATCAAGTATATTGCCTATACATATGGATATAATTTAAATACTCCATGTACAGATGAAGAAGAAGATAAAAGGCAACATTTCTTGATAGATTTTTCCTAGCTACCCATTTTCACTGGCCTCTGGTAAACCTATCTCCCTTTTCAACTCAACCAAATATTCAAGCGAAACATACTGCTCTACCATGCACAAATTCCTTAAATTTATAGGCCAGGATGATCTAGGGTTATCTCATTTTATGAAAAAACTTTGGGACCACTGTTTCAAGAAAAATGGTATTTCTTGTGAAGATTGAAAATAATGGCCACTTGCATTATTTTCACGTGACTTTATACTTACATCTTAGCTGTTTTTTTATGTGAGTTTCTGTATAGTCGTCACACATGGTTATACTCTCTTTTGCAATTTATTCAAAACTAATTAGGAATGCAATTGTGATTTTGGATTCTTTATAATTAAACTTCCTTTTCTTGTGGCTTGTAGAAAATTTGAATTGAGCACAAACACATTTGGATTTCATATGGGATGCAATTTAGGAGAATATCAAGAGAAATGTCACTATTTTGGCAAGTTGATTAATTCTTAACAATTTTGTATTTTTAATGCCTTTGAGGTCTAAAATTTATAAGTATAGACGTAATTTGTTTCTATTAATGCTATCTTCTAAAAGTATTGTTATAGTTAGGGGATAAAGTTAGAAAAGTATTAGATTCATGGATAAAATGAAAGCTCATCCTTATTAAATTATACTTTAGTTGCTTCCATGTTAGCAATTCTATCTCTTTCCAGTGTGGAGCCTAGTGGGCAACTTCACAGCCGCCGTTGTAGGTGCCCTGAATGGAGCCTCACACGATGGCTACATCACAACAAAGATTAAGAGATCATCGCGATTCCAGTAGTGGATTTGAACGCGAGGAGAGACAACTCTCCGATGACGGAAATTGAGCGAAGGAAAGAGAGATTATGGTGGAGAGTCATGATCCCACTGGAGAAGTCACCACTGCGAGGAAACGAGGGAGATCATGGTGATCTTCTGCGATGATTGGAAAACTTGCGGCTTGGGCTACTATTTCACAGGACGATCACGAAACTTCTTTTCCAGCAATGGCAACTTGCAAAGGACCATCATGAAATTTGATCGCGATTGCAATCTCATCAACGTTGAGATTGAGTGTGGTCGCGATCCACCACCACTACCGTAGCATCCTCCAATCACCGCTGGGAGAGAGAAAAAGAAACAATACGTTTGAGAAGAGAGAGAAACAAATGGGATAGGAAGGGTTGGCAAATCTGATGAGACTTGAGAGAGAAAGAGGGAGGAAGGACAAAAAAAGAAAATTACTTATCTCTAAAATTAAAAATAATATTTATTTTTAAGTCTAAAAGATTATGCTATTTTACTTTCAAATTGGTAAATGTTTGGCTTATATAATGTAAGTCTGTTCTAAGAATTTTTCTATGGTAAAGTATAAAACAAGTGCTAATTATAAACACCAAGAATTAAATTTAATATATGTATATTCATAATATATTTTAAGCTATAAAAAATAAATGATATAGTTTGATGAATTATGATTTTGAGAAAATTTAAACCACAAATTGAACCGCACTACATGCTTAAATACTAATTATTTCTGAAATAAAAACACAAACATTCAAAAAAAATAATTAGGGATTTATAGTTAAATAACCTTTTTTTTAAGAAGCTTTTTTAACAAGCAATCTAAGTTTTAAAAAATTAGTTAAAAGAATTTTTTTAAAAATGGTTAATTAATTTTATAAATAATTAGTCATTGATTGACTATATTTAGTCAATTAGTGATTAATCACAACTCTTAGTCAATCACTGATTGACCGACCGATGGTCAATCATTGATTGACTATAGTAGGGACAAGTATGATTTTTTTTTTTTTTACTGACAAGAAAAAATTTAACTCAAATCATCCATAAACAAAAAATGAAAAAAGACAAAAAACTGTATGTGTTAGGCTTTTTTAAGTATTGGAATTTACGTATTTAGGAAAAACCAAAAATAATATTTTGTTAGCTAGCTTTAGGTGTTTTGAATTATGTTGCAATGTGTGTTGCAACATTATGTAGGTATGTGCAATTTTGTGAGAAGATTTAGCTAGCTTAGATTGATTTAAAGGAATGACTGCATAGGAGATAAGGTGGAAATTTTGGTTTGCTATAGCTTAAGGATAATTATGTGAGATTTGAATTAAAAAGGAAAGTCTAAGTTAAGTAGAATTCCTAATCCAATTTAAATTAGGATTTCTAAAAATTAATCCAATTTAAATTAGAATTTCTAAAAATATCACGAAATCACAATTTAAATGAAGAATTTAAAAGCTGAAGAATTACTGGATTTAATTGAGAAGATAATATTACAGGAATGGAAATATACGTGATTTAAATATTACTATAGAATATGAGATTTGAATTTAAAAAAGAATCCTAATTTGAATAGAATTCAAAGTCCTAATTTAATTAGGACTTTTTTTTTTTCCTAATGATCACATTTTTATATTAGAATATAGTTGTTGAAGATTTTGTGAAGATTTGCTAAAAAATAGAGTAGTTTAAATTTGAAATTCTGATGTTATTATAAAAAGTGTAGTAATATCTTTTAGGACAATTTGAAATTCGAATTCAGGACCTAATGGTGTATGAGTTGAGTCCGGAATAAAATAAAATTTTGAATCCAAACTGGTTGATTTAGTTATAATTTTTGTTAACTTTTCAGAAAAAGATAAATTAGAATCAAAATTTTAGGTTTAAGACTTCAAACCATTCATTCCCTGATTTGATCTGAGATTTGGCTTGGGATTTCGTGTTGCTATATATTATAATCTCAAAAATAGTTTGAAGGTTGTAGAACATAGATTTATTCATGCCAATTTGAGATTTTGAAGTTTGGGTATTTTATCATTTTTCAAGAGAAGAATTTATAGTTTTTGGGAGAAAGTGTTTGCAGTTGAAGGGAGTTCAACAATTTATCGTTCTTCAAGAGATGGATTTGAAGTCGTCGGGAGAAGGTGTTTGCAGTTAAAAGGATTTCAATAATCAAGACGAGTTGTACTTGCTAAGTAGATTTCTTAATTAGGTACAAGATGACTGGTGCCAATAAAAAAAAGGAATTTTTAGATTGTATAAGGTCTAATAGTACATGTATCTATTTAAAAGTTAGTGAATTATTCAATATCTGAGCGTTATCCTAAGGAGTAGATGAAACTAAACCTCATAAAAATAACATGTGTTTTTTATTTATTCATGCTTATAGTAATTTAATAAAATCTAGTAAATAGTCAAAACAAATCTAACCATATATTTGTTTCTGCTACATTTTTTATTTTTGATAAAAATATTTTTTGTTGCTGCATTGATTACCAGTAATGGCCGAGCTAGAATTTATTTTTTTATTTTTCTGAGTCTTTGGAAAATCAAAACTACAGCAAATATAACAATAATCTATTATCTCCATTCATCGTTTTTCACTTTTTATTTCCTACATAAACTATGCTTTTAGTATTGTTTGATTCAAATTTTCAAAATTTAAAGTCCAAAAAATTATAAGATTATTTAGAAGTCGTCAAAGATGCTTCATCATTGCCAGCCCCAGATGTCTCCCCTTTCGTCGTCGTGCACACCCACCGTCACCGGAGTTCGCTACTTGCGAAAAGTTGAGATCCAAACCCACCTCGCGATGCTGCTAAGATTGGAACTTCGATCTCACTTTCGGAGATAATCGATTTCAGAGAGAAAGAAGCCGACGGCCATGCTGCCGTCTTCCTCTTCCGGCGCTGGAGCGATTTGAATTATCTATTAGATTAGATAATTTGAATACGCCATTCACCCTAATTTTTCACACATATGTATATATATCACGCCATATTTGGTGGTGTGGGATGGTTTGAGTGGCTTTTATACGGCGAAGCGGTTATTTTGCCCATCCTTGATTTTTATTTACAACTTTGATGATGTTTTTTCAACAACTCACTTGTTATTTTTTTCTATTGTTCTAAGTCATTGACATTTTTCACTTTTGTTGTCGTCAATGTTTTCTACATTAGCTATGGCCTGTGGTTCTTCATTTTGATATCATTTATGCATTTTAATTGTATTTAAATGTAATTCATTTTTTGAGTGTTATATTTGATTAAAAAGTATTTGTTTTATATTTGAATGAAATGTATGTTTTGGATGAAAAGTATTTTAAAGTTAAAAAGTTAACGTGATTGGTTAAAATAGAGATAAATAATAAAATTGAAATAATTGTTTTAAAAAACTTTTAAATAGTAATTATTTTCATAATACTATTAAAAAAGATTGTATTTGAATGTAAAATTTTATATTTGATGTAAAATTACGTTTAAATATAATTAAAATATAAAACTTTTCTCAAACGTTCCCTTAGTTTTTGCGTGGTTCTATGAAATCTGACGTTTGGGAATGTATTGGCATTATCTCGGCTGTCGCTATTCATTTTGCATCATTTATCACACTTTTCTCGCTTTTCCTGATGTTTCTCTTTTATAATTTTGCCGACTTTACTTCTGTTGCCGTTTTTTATCTTTTATGTCGTTGATCACAGTGCAAGGTCCGCAAGTGGAAATGAAGGTCACAGTATGGTAATGTCGGTTGAGAGATGGCTCGAGTTTATTGATCTTTCTTTTTGTTAGGAGAGACTATGATCTAATGCTTTAAAATTATATTCTCTTTTTGAATGTTGGTAGGCATAAAGGATAAAATTTACAATTCAATGTGTAGATATGAGAGTCTAAATAAATATAAATAATAGAACGAGAATTATAAAGGTTTAATCTAAAAGGATGAGCTGCAACATTTGTGGTGTTAGGGTTACAATCTTTGAGTTACAATCTCTTTTAGTCAATCTCAAGCTTGTTTTGAAAAATGTATTGGGAGAAAAAACTGTTTGAGATGAAAAAATAAAAAATTTTAAAAATTTCTTTAGAAAAAAATATCAATATGGATATTATTTCGTTGCTCTCTAAATTCTATGTAATTTAAAAAAATTATCTCATTTAGACTTGTATACACAAAGTTATGAACTTTTAAAGTTTGAAATTTACTGTAGCGTTTTGGAGATATAAATAGTGAGAAGTGGTGAAATTTTTAAAAAAAGTTGATTTTTGATATCTGAAGAACACCCTCCAAACACCCCTTTAAGTTGCGTTGAGCTAAATTATACCACTTTAGCAAAAATCAGGGGTATTTTAGGTATTCTACACATTTGCTAGTCTGCCCTGATTTTGGTGCTATACAAGAAACTTTTTGTGCTTGCAAAAGTTCGTTTTCCTCCCTTTGGGTCTAAAAATTATTTCCGAAAGTATTTGGACAATATTCTACAAAAGCTTTCCCTCAAAGCCACTCAAGAAAGCTGTTATGAGTAGATTTTTAAGTTTGTACCATAACTTCAGTAAGACCTTGTAAACTTCAATCCAATATTTCAACTGCTTCTTAGAAAGTTCAAATTTCTTTTTTTTTGTTGGGGTTTCAAAAATGTGGTTTCCAACAGAAGAATTAGTAACTTTTACCTGCAATCAAATGAGTGCATTTCAGTGGAAATTTAGGAGTGTAGTTCCATTGTTATCTGAATTTTCTACAACACTTGATAAACAACCAATAAAATACCAAATAAAAAAGGTTAAACAACTCATAAAAAGAAAAAGAAAAAAAGAACTTCTGATATAATCACACTTTACAAACAAAATTAGTGCAAACACACTCCATATAATTCGCATGATAATTCGAGCATTAAACAACACAAGCTAAAACATGCAGTTGCCTGAGTTCGCTTGACCATACCGACATCAAATTGAAAATCAATAATCTGCGAATTCAATCACTTAATGACTGAAAAGAGTAGACAGATTAACCCTATCTCAGGCTCATTATAAGACATACAACTCAAACCAAGACAACAAGAGGAGTTTCTGTCCAAACAAACATCAAAAGGAAAATAAGAAAAATACAAACTTAATAATTATAACAAGTAATTAGGGAATATAACGTATAAATATTCTGCCTCGTCTGAGCAGCGTACTTCTGCATGCTTCCTGGAAGAAAAGTAGGGATTTAAAACATGTCTTGCAAAAATTTGAAAAAAAAATTGAAATTAATATATATATATTAACTGAGTTTGTGAGTGTTTCTTAAGAGAAATAATCTTTCAATTTAACATGCCAAGTATTTGTTTATAACATTTCTTGAAAGGAATTGTGAAAGTAAATACATTCGAAACAAAAGCAGTAATGATAAATCTATATATTATTGTAAGGAAACAGGTCAAGTAATTAGTTCAGCAATGATCTAAAGTACCATTTATCTGGTTGAATGATTTCGCAAATCATAAGATGACAAGATAATGAAAATGATGAGAGTGGAACCTCAGGCTCTTATAAATTTTAATATTGTAATTAAAAAAAGAACAAAGAATAGAGAAAACGAAAAGGGCACTGTCTTGAACTGTTAGAAGCATGTCAGGTTGTAACTATTTCATGTAATTTTATTTTGATGCGATTTTGATCATATCTAACGTTAAGAAACACACTATCGGCAGTAATATCGTACCAACGAAAGATCCAAAAGAAAATGCAAGAGAAAGAATGAAGAAAGCATAAGATGTTCGATTAGATGGGTATACCTACAAAACATGTCATTGCTCATCTGCCGTGCTGGTGCAGACGTTGCAACAAGTCCGAGCTTCCCAGCTTGTAGACATCAAGCTTGCGACTGTAGAAAAATTTCACAGAGGGTACGTGTTGAATTTTCCAATAATGAGGGCCTCCATTTGGTTGCAAAGAAAGCACGAATTCTCTTGGCATGTCAATGATTTCAAGAACTCGGAGGCTTGTTAGGTGTTGAATGTCGAAAGACATCTCCTTCATTAGCGGGGAAGGCCCGAACTCAAATTTTTCAAGAAGAGGCAGTGCTCCGTTGTCTATTTTCACCACATTTAATCCTTTTAACTCTAGTAATCGAAGATCCTTCAGTTTTCGAAAACTGCCTTCTTTAAAATGTAATTCCTCTCCATCGCATGCCTGGTGCAAACGAAGGAATACTAAATTGGGCAAACCTTGGAGGTATTTCAAGGGTTCGTCGATTAACCTTGAGAACTTTAAATCTAATAACTGCAAACAATCAAGCTTTGAAATCCAATTCGGCAACTGTTGCAGTCGACAATTCAACTGGAGCCAATGTAAGGAAGGTGGAGGAGACGAAATCCATCTTAAATCTAAAACTTCATGCTCGTTGATTAAAGTTAAAGTTAACTGTTCAAGATGATCCATTTTCTCAATGGACTCTCCAAGAGCTTTTCCCATTTCTGCAGTCACTTGTAAAATGCTCAAAGACCTTAGATTCCTCAACTTTTGTAGCTCTTTCGCCAAGCCAACATCTCTTCCAGGATATGCTTCCACGCGGGTTAGTGTTTGTAAGCTCTCCAACCTTCCGATTCCTTCTAGTATCCTTACACCACGATAGCAATCCAAACTAAATTCACCTTGCCCATCAAAAGAATAAGCGAAAACATGTCTCAATTTGGTTAGTTTATTAATCTCAATCGGAAGCTCCCGCACTAATGTATGACAGACATCCAATGTTTGTAGGTTGCGTAGCTTACCAATGGATTTTGGAAGTATTTTCACCTTGGTACCTTTCAAACTTAAGTACCTCAAGTGGGACAAATTTCCTACTTCTTTTGGGAGATTATCAAGAGGAGAATTTGAAAAATCCAATACCTTTGAAAATCTACATTTTTCACACAATCCAACAATGAATGCCATGCTTAATTAGTTCATGTCAAAGAGAAAAACCGAACGTGTCCTAGAATCTCCCGCAGTTTTGAACGCACCCTCTGTAGTACCATTGATTGATAGGCGACGGCTCTTTTCTCCAATACTAGACTCACGTCGATTCAAAGTTCTGCAAAAGCTCAATTCACCGGCGTTTGTTAAAATGATGTCATACATCAAATCATGGACTCTACATTCCTTAATTATTTCATATTTTTTTTCAAATAAAACTATGTTTCTTTGGATGAGCTCATTCAAGTATTCTTGAGCAACTTCTTCAAGGGTCTTGTTCGTTCTTGCTTTAACAAAGCCTTCAGCAATCCATAGTCCGTATAACTTTGTATCATAAATTCGACAATCTTCAGGAAAGATGCCAAAATATAGGAAACAACATCTGAGGTGGTGAGGAAGATCAACATAACTTAGGGAGAGGATTGTTTTAATATCTGTTTTGTCGTACTCTGAATTAAGATTGGCGAGCACATGTTTCCATTCCAAGTCAATCTTCTCTTTGGTTGACAATATACCGGCCACGGTCGAAATAGCAAGTGGCAAGCCTTGGCATTTGTTAAGAATCTCATGCGACAATTTCACCAACTCTTGCGGGCAACGCCCCTCAAACTCGTTTCGAAATGCCTTCCTGCAAAATAATTGCCAAGCCATCTCCAAAGACCAAGTTTTTAGCTTTTTCACTAGATCACAAGAGTTTACATTACAAAAGGCAACAACATCGACATTACGTGTTGTTATAATTATCCTGCTTCCTTTATTGTTATTCGGCAAAGCACATTTCATTACTTCCCAAATATCCCTTTTCCAAACATCGTCCAAAACAATGACATACCTCTTCGTCCGTAAGAATTGCCTCAAAGGAGTAATTAACTCCTCCAAACTACATTCTTCTTCAATTCTCTCTGGTAGACGAACGTTCCTCGCTATGATCCTCAAAAGCATCCTCATGTCATACGACTGAGACACCGTGATCCAAGCATGGCAATCAAAATGAGCTTTCACCTCTTCATCATTGAAGACTTTCCTAGCAAGAGTCGTCTTACCAATTCCACCTTGACCTACCAACGAAATCACCGACCGCGTGGATTCTTCTCCTGTCAACCTTTCAATCAGTTCCTTGGATTCGGCATCAATACAAACAATTTCATCTTCCTCCATGTAAAGGGATCCAAGGCGTCGATCGATTCGTTCTCCATTCGTTGGTTTGCTACTCGATCCCTGCTCCAAAGGTCTTAGTCCATATTCAACACCTCTACGCTTAATCTCACACAATGACACTTTAATATCCCGAATCTCCATTGCTATGTCATAACGCGGTTTCAAGGCTTTAATCCAAAGACATGCTTTCCGGAGAGAACCCATGAGTCCACCCTGAGAGCGATGTTGTTCCACGCGATAAAAGTAATCGTCAACCACATCGTCTATCCTATCGGCTTCCCTTCTGATTTGTCTCAGCCACGCTTTCGACGCATCAGCCACTTCTCCTTTCTCCGCCTTCGCCTCTGCATCTTTAAGGAACGGCTCGATGATCTCTAGTTCGTCTTTCAGGCTCTTGACTTCCCTTCCGACTTCTTTCAATGAGTGTCCTTCTTCAATTAGTAGCTCGGCCAACTTCTCAATGATAGGGCTCAAGAAAGTCTCCGCCATTAATTCTTCTCAGCAACCTGATCAACCACATAACGGAAAGCTAAATGTTGTTGAAGTACTCAATCTCAACATGTTTTTACACTATAAACGTATATAATGTGTGTGTGTGTGTATTTACATATATTAGAGGAAGTGCTGGAATCTGTAATTGACTTGAAGTAAACATTGGTCAGTTTTTTATTTCAAAGAAAGGAAGAAAGAAATAAATAAATAAAAAGATTATTTGACAGACCTGCCGAGGGGGTTTTCAGTTGCCGATGGGAAAATTTATGGCGCTAGATCGGACCATTGACAAGCAATCTGAGTTTTCCAGTGAGCCTTGATCCGATCAGATGGTATCTGTTTTTCTCTCTCTGACTCTGCGTTTTGTTGTTCTCCGTTTGCTTAGAGGGAAAGACATTTTCCCTCTTTTTTTTTTTTCTTTTTTTTTCTTTTTGCTTTTGCTTTTTGCTTTTTGCTTTTTGCTTTTTGCTTTTTGCTTTTTTCAAAAAAGCAAAAATAAATTTAAAAATGTAACGATTGAATATCAATTTTATTTTCGTGTAACAGATTTAAAATCATTAATTTTAATTTTGCAAAAAGAACTAAATTTAAAACTGTTTTCTTTAAATAATTATGTTTTTGGAGAAATAATTAGTGTTTCATGTTTCAAAAAAATTCGGCTAAAATCATGATTTGAACAGTTGTTAAAAATACCAATTCTCTTTATAACAACTGCATAAATAATTTGTAAAATAATCTTTTGATTCTTTATCAATTTCATGTTATTGATAAACAACCAGTGGAATTTTATAGTGGTAAGATGACTGGTTTAGATCAACGTGATCGAATATAGGTGATACTGCACAAGGTATCCCTGGTGGGGGCTACCCTTCGAGTTCTGGGGTCCCATATTTCTTCGCCCTTGCTGGTGGCATAGAGCTAGCGAAAAAAAAAAAAAAACACAACACCAACAATTTTGATTAGTACGAGGTCATATGTGTTAGAAAAATGGTTTGTAAACCATATTGATGAGCCATTTTAAGACTTATATTTGAGTGAGACTTATTTTGTAAAAGTAACGGATCTTGACCAGATTTGCATTTTTTGATTTGAAGAGATTGAAATCATATATTTAAACGCTCAAAATAATAATCGGATGAATGAGAAATTGATATCCAAAGTTTACCAATTGAAAATTTGGTTTTGTTGAAAAATTACAAAAATATGAAATCCCACACTGGTTAGATATTTTGGAAATGTAGAATTTATAAGTGATTACATTTTTTATCTTGAGTAAGATGTTGTACTTAGGAGGTTTTTTCACTTGCAAATAGGGTGCAAATCACAGACCTGGTGGATTAGGAGTCCAATATATACACGTGCATGATTTGGGTAACGTGAATGTTAGTTTGCAATTTTTTTTTATTTTTCCAACATATGAATTCAGATTTTTTTTTTTTCATTTTTTTTAGAATATCAACCATTTATCTACTGATATTCTAGTGCATGTTAATGAGTATTAATATGCATGTGATTATTGGGCATTAGCGGATGATAAATGGTGAAGATGAATGGTTTTGCTCACCCTTATTGCATGTCTTTGGACAATATGTTGAGTTTATTCAACTTGAATATAAATGGTTGTAACACTAAGGAAATAATTCTCATTTAATCATGATTAAGTCTCATTATTTCAAGCTTATAACACCCTCCATTAGTAGCCTATATAAGGAGGCTTTCACCTCATGTTTACACACACTAATTTCCAAATCTTCCTTCTTCTTGTTTTCATTGTGTTCTAATTTGAATATGAATGGTTGTAACACTAAGGAAATAATTCTCATTAAACCATGATTACGCCTCATTATTTCAAGTTTATAACACCCCCCATTAGTAGCCTATATAAGGAGGCTTTCACCTCGTGTTTACACACACCAATTTCCAAATCTTCCTTCTTCTTGTTTTCATTGTGTTCTATGTGTATTTTAGGTATGTTCTAGAGTGTTTCTAAGTGTTTTGGTGATAGAGAGAGAGCTCGGTTTCGAGTTCGTCAGAAGTAGTATTTGATCGTACTTAGAATATTGCTGTTGTCATTATATCCTGAGAGACGTAGGTCTATTGAATTCTTAAGCGCTTACCAAAGGGGACAAATCTATTTTAAGGAAAACGTGAACATCACGTGCCTCGAAATCTATCAAATTCTTCCAATTCGGGCTAAGGTTGAATTAGAGTTATTGTCTTTATTTTCTAACTCTTTGTAATATTTCATTTGTCTATATTGAACTTGTTTGTTTTCTACGTTTTATATTTTCTAACAATATATAAAATAAGGATTTGGTTATAATTCTACAATAATTTTTATTGAATATAATTCTAAATGTAAAAATATAAGTTATTTTAATAAAATTAGATAATAATAAATATTAAATTAGATAAAAAAATATTATAACATCAAATATAATAGATGTAATGGTTAAAATTATAAAAATATAATGTGGAATTGTAAATTTGGCCATAAAATAAAGAGATGCAAATAATAATAATAATAATACTAAGATGGAAAGGAAAGAAAGAAAATAAGGATCTAGCAAACTACTAGTGAGACAAATTTTGAACACCAAAATGACAAATAGTAATGATTTATAGGAAAGTAACATGAAGGCGAAGAGGAAGAGAAACCCAGAAACAATAAAAGTGGGTCGCATGTGAAAATCCTTATCAAGTATATTCTATCTATACAAATGTATGTAATTCAAATACTCCATGTATAGATGAAGAAGAAGATATAGGCAATATTTCTTAACAGATTTCTACCCATTTTCACTGGCCTCTAGAAAACCCATCCCCCTTTTCGACTTAGCCAAATTTTCAAGCCAAACACGTTGCTCTACCATGCACTGTGGCGACCCCCACGTACGTTACCATACCAACCAGCCGAGCTCTGACGCCGACCGCGATAGCTGGCAATCTCGTGGGTCGTCATCCTCTTACTTAACATACTTAACTTTCCCTTCTTAATGTTCTCATTTAAAGTGGAAGCAATTTTTATAGCAAATTTTTTTTTTTAACTTACATAGTATACCTATCTCTATCATACTCTTATAACACAAACTTCATAACTTTCTTTCTTTCATCTTCCTTTTTGAACGCTCAGCGAAAGACTCATGGTAGTACCATACCATCGCCCAGTCCCTTGGCACGTGCAGATCCGTCCGTTGTCCATCATGCTACTTTAAACTAACAGGTTGCTTACCTGCAACATATAAACAACTAATGAGCTAGATGCTCAGTAAGTTCAAACATACATTCATTAACTTATAAATACTAGTAATATATATTATTACAAGAATATATGACATCACATATATACACATCGTCTATACATATTCTCGAAACATAACATATTATGTGAGCTTCCTTATGCTCATTTATCTCTTCGCTAGTCATTCCCATCATTCTATTGATAATCTCTTATCATTCTATTCTAATTTCTTCATTTCTTTTCTTCTCATTCCTGTCATTCCTTAACTTCTGTTCTAAACCTTTATAACTTCTCTATCGCTTTGTCATCATCTCTTAACATTTCATATCTTAAAAGCTAGTAACATACATACTAGCATAATATCACATAAAAATGTGTCATTCACATCACATCACATATATAATTCTATTATGTTTCATATCGTTTGTTTTTTTTTATATCGTTCTTTACTTTTCTTTTCTTTTCACGCTCTTTTCTTTTCTTTTCTCGCTCTTTTCCTTTCTTTTCTTTTCACACTCTTTTCCCTTCTTTTCTTTTCACGCACTCTCTTTTCCTTTCTTTTCTTTTCTTTTCTTTTCACTCTTCTTTCGTTTGTTTTCTTTCCACTTTCCTTTGATTGGGCCCGTTGTTGGACGTACCTAGTTGCGCGCGGACAGTGGGAGGAGGGAGAGCTACCCACCAACCTACCTCACAGTCACATAAAACCTCACCTTCGGGGCTGGTCCAACCTATAATCTACCACACATTCGGGGTAGCACCACATCAACGTGGAGGATATAGACCGGAAGTCTCGACTTTGTAGGGAGATCGGTACGCCAACAACTTAAGTTTTCAATCTTATTATCTTGTAGGCTTTTATTTTTCTTATATTGATTTTTCGTTATACATCTTTTTCATGACATTCATCATCTTTCATTTCTTATTTTTCATAGAACATTCCATAGAATATTTGTTCTTTCGTTATTTTTCTTTTCTTAATTCTTTACGTTACTTGTGTGAATTATGTTAATCACACTTTAGCATAGCATATATAGCACATATTACTTATATATTATCACACCGCATCACATCATAACAACCAAAAACACATTTATTTATGTGCAGACAATTATTCTCTGTTTATCTTGTCATTTACATCCTTCAATCTATCATATCTTATCATCATATTCCTATTCATCATAGCCTATCGTTCTATTCTATCAATCACATCTTATCGTTATGTTCTAATCCTTTCATCATACTTTTCATCATAACCTATCATTACTTCTCTTTCTTGTCTAACTCTTTGCTTTCATATCATTTTTCATAAAACACCTATCCTTTCGTTATCATAAAACATATCTTTCTTAATTCCTTTCATCACCGATCATCGTTACTCTATCAATCATAACCTAACTTCCATAAAACTTTTCATAAAACATCTATTCTTTCCTTTCATACTTCATCTCTTTCTTATGCATTCTATCATAATATTCTCATTCTTACTCTTTCCATTCTTCTATCTCTCTTACTCACATCTTTATTCTCATAAAACTTTTATAATACCTTTCCTTCGTAATTCAATATATACATATATATATACACATATATATATATTTTTATTATTTATTAAAACCTATCTTTTAACATCATCATAACATTGCTATAGTATTTACTATATCATCATCATAAATCACATCATGAAATTTGTATACAAAACATATAAACACGATAAACTTGTTCATAGTTGCAGACAGGTAAATGTCTGAACTTACTCATAGCATGCTTATCTCCTTCTTGGAATCCATCGACGTCCTTTGTCACGTTTGGATCGGGTTCCTACAGACAAACTTTGTCCGTTAATCACATTTTCATTTATAGCCTTTATTTTATTAAAAAGCTTAATTCTGATCTTATAACCCTTAATTATAGCCTTAGGACAGCCTTTTAAACCTTAATGGCCCTTTTCGAATTTTTCTCCAACTTTTTGAAAAATTATGATTTTCCCCTAACTTTTGACAAAATTACAATTTTACCCTTCACATGATTTTTCATAACTTAAACCTCAATTTTGGCTTTTACAAAGTTCATTACCCTTGTGCTCAATTATCAAATTTGAGCGTGCTGATAGGCTATCCTTACTATTTTGGGAGTGTTGAACCCAAATTTATCAGTTTTATGTCAAGATAATATTATCTTGACTTACTTCTAGGTCTTGATACTGTGAGTGGCACACACGTGCACACACATAATATCACTATTACTCATTTTTCATCTTTTAACATTGTTAGAACATTTTATTAGTTCTAAACAATATTAAATCACTTAATTTTACATTTTAACGCTTAAATTCATTGTGTATTTATTCTCCGAAAAATGTGAATTTTCCCGGTTGTTACATGCACAAATCCCTTTAATTTATACGTCAAGATCAATGATTTTCTCACTTTACAAAAACAACTTTTAGGCCTACTGTCTTAGTGAAAAATTGTTTTTCTCATGATGATTTAAAATAACTCCCACTTGCTCGATTTGTGCATGATAGGACCTTATATCTTCACTATCTTGACTGTCTATTAATGTGAGTCTTGAAATATTAAACGGTTCAAATATGATCATCACGCCACGTACGAGCTTTTATATCTTATTCAAAATTAATTAGGAATGCAATCATGAATTTGAATTCTTTGGTAAACTTTCTCTTGCAGGGGATTGTAGAAAATATGAATTGAGGACTAACACATTTGGAATTCATAAGAATCAAATTTGGGGAATATCAAGAGAAATTTCATCATTTTTGGTGAATTGACTAATTCTTGACAATTTACTTTTTTAGTGCTTTTCTATGTAAAGTAAAAAACAAAAAACAAAAGGAACAAGAGAAGGAGAAAAAAAGAAGTTAAAACTATAGAATTTCATCTCTCAACTTAAGCCTCAATTTACAATTTTAAAAACAAACTAATATTAATAATTGTGTCATGACTCGACAATTTAATTAGAAAGATATTTATTTTTTCAATGTAAACTTCCTTTCTAGGAGAACGCAAGAGAGAAGAAATTGTGGTTGCATAATTATAACCTAACGGTAAAATCATATGCAACTCCATTTAAAAATACTTCAAATTTAAAAAATTTATAATAAAATTTTTAAGAAAACAATTAAAATAACATGCTTTTAAAATAATTAAAATAATTAACAAATTAACTGATAAATAGCAAATTCACTAAATAAATCACATATTTATAATATGTAAACAAATCATTTATTTAATAAATTTATTATTTATTTTAAATATTTTAAAAACTTGTCATTTATATTAATTATTTTATGAAAACTATTTATTTACTTCTTTCTTCCGCAAAAGAAATTGATTTCCGTTTAAACTTCCTTTCAGTCTATTTTTCAAAGTAAGCAATGTGGTTTTCTAGGATTTATCATGTATGGGAGAAAGAGATAGATATCATTTTTCTAAAAATATTTATAATAAATAACATATATTAAAAATATTTAAAGTAGATAACGTATTCATGGTAAATAGTTTATTTGTAAAGCATATTTATGCAATAAAAATATATCTTATAAATATTTTAGACAATAAATCATTTACTGTAATTTTATTTTTATTTTTTTTTTGACGAAAGAGGATTGTATTAAAATTAAAACAATGGTACAAACACCAATACAAACGAACTCATGATGCAAGAGCCCAAACTCACAATTGCGATTGATTCCATAAGTAATTGTGGGAACTCAAGAACACAAACAAACACTAGGACCCATTTAATGGGAACACTCTTAGTACACTAATCGAGCATACTCAAGCTCTTTTTTAAGTTTCTACAATAGTAGATGTAACTTAATTGATTGAGAAATAGACTCTTGTAGCGAAAAGGCAGCCACAAAATCTACATAGATGACGATCTAGCAAAGAAAAAGGCCACAGTAGATCTAATAGCGGAAAACAAACAAAAAAAAACAAAGCTTAAGAATGCCACCACTACTCCCCATCACGACGGGATCCCTTGATGCTAAAAAACTGGGCATGGAATTCAACGACGGTGTCCTAAATAAGGACATGGCCCCGATCTCTTGCCATCCCTGTAGAAAAGCTGCCTGTAGAACTTCATCCCCAAGTCAATCTCCTACCAGTTAGCACCCTTACGCCTCGCAGAAGACTCCACTTGGAAGCTTTAAACATCTTGCGTCCATCACCAGCAACTCGCTTCCTTCAACTACACAAACCCCCTTCGACGTAGAATGGTAGTAGGTGATACTCTAGGCAAATTATTGAGACTAGTTGACGATGACGCGCTGACAACGAGCCTCTATTGCAGATCAAGATCTGGTTTATAAAGAGAGAGAAGAAGAGAAAAAGCTTTCCATTTACCATAAATATAATAATTACTTAAAATATCTTAAACTAATTTATTCACCACAAATATTTTTCAAAAAAAGAAAAACTTATTTGTTGTAATTTCTTGTTACATCAACAACACTTTTGCATTAACCAAGATGAAAAACATAACTTATTCCTATTTTATTTTAAAATAAATTGTCTATTTGGTCCCTAATATTTTTACAAATTTGTGATTAAGTTTCCTTTTTTTTTTTTTTTGTTAAAAAGTTCATAAACTTTTTAAAAGAATGTAATTTGGTCCTTTTCACAAAAAAAAAAGTTAAAAATTAAATGAAACAGATCATATATATAACGTATATAAGTTGACTAAAGTAAATTTTTTTTAATTTCTCTTTAATAATAAATTATATGTGATTCAATTGATTTTTTTATTAAATTTTTTTTAACATTATTTGGTAAAAATTTATCAAATTGAAGTTTTTTTAAGAGTTTAAAGACCTTTAGCTCAAAAGAAAAAAAAAGATTAACATCAAATTGCAATTTTATGAAAAAATTAAGGATTAAACGAGTAATTAACCATTTATTTTAAACATGTGTTTTAGGTCTTAAAGTACCAATTGCACCCTTAAAAACACTAAAAGGTTTCATTAGATATACTGGTTGAACATGAAATTTTTAAGTTGAAATTGGTTGACTTTTTAAAAATTAATTATAATTTTTAATAATTTATCAGAAAAAAGATAAAAACTAAAATAAAAATTTTAAATTGGATAAGGAGAACCAAACAAAAACTAATCTCCTTATCTTCTTCCCCTTACTCTCTTCTCTAGCTTTTCCACCCTCAGCCGTTGCTCTCTCTTGTCCCACTTCTGCAAGCACCGGAGCCATCTTTCCCCCGCAAAGTCGTCACAAGGACCAACGCTCTCCCGGTGTTGCTGCATATCTCCGTAATGCATGCTGGTGGACCGTGGATGCATACGTTGCTGCCGTATTCGAACTGGCTTCGTAGTTGGTGGATTTTGCCGATTCCACGGTCCATCATAAATGGTCTAAGGCAGGGGTCTAAGAGGTAAAACTGGTAAGGTTGCATGATGCACCTTCAAAAGTGACTCTGGCCCTAATTTTCTAGCGGGATTCCTTGCAGGGATTGGGAAATCAAGCACACTTGCAATCCAACGCTGATTTCGACAGCCGGTGTTAACACGGAGTCAAAAGGTAGTCTACCAGAATACATTTGGTCATCAGCGGAGGTCTTCGATTTGTATCGGATCACGACGACCGGAAACGGCGCCGAAGAGTATTCTAGTTGAATTCTTTTTGTAATCTACCAAAATACCTTCCGTGGTCCATCATCTTACCATATAATATTTTGTTTTTTTATCTATCAAATTTTTTTACATTTGATTATTTCAAATATTTTTCTTTTAAGAAAATAATTATTTTAAATATATTAATCTACCGTATTATTATGAGATTTATAGCTACATAGCCTTTTTTTAACAACTATTTTAACAAATAACTCAAGTTTATAAAAATTATTTAAAAAACCATTTTTTTTAAATGAAAAATTAATTTTTTAAATAATCAATCAATGATTAATCAAATCATGGTCAAGTCAAGGATCATAATATAAATTATTAATTTTTTTAATCAATCACCAATTTATTAATAGTCAATTACTGATTGATCAAATCTTAAAAAATAATAAACAATCGTTTGTTAAATAAAAAAAAAGTTGGCTTTCTATTAGATTTTGTGATTAAAATAGGTCACTCTCAATCTAATTTTTCTATTATTTTCCCATTTTATGATTAAAAAATCACAAGATTATTAAAAAAAATTAACATAAAAATTAGAATACTAAAATTACTTAAAAAATTATATAACAAAAAATTAAAAAAGACAAAACAAACAAACAAACAAATCTCCAAATCTGCTTCTCATGGCTAAACCCATGGCGGCAACGTCGATCACTTCTACACCGATGATCACCACCCTATGGCGATTATGGTCACACGCGATTGTAGATCTACAACTTTGCAATAGGGAGGGTGGATGTCGTGGTCACGACGCAGAGAGAGAGAGAGAGAGTTGCAGGTCTTCACCATGATGTCGAAATTTTGTCCCCAAAGGCTTCATAGCAGCTGAGAGCCTTGTCGAGCCGCCGAAGTAATGGTATAAGAACTACCACGACACTTTAATATTTCATAGTATACTGTCATATTACCATGTGTACAACCAATTGTACGTTAAAAGAAATATTAGATATGCTGTTACAGATAAAATTTATACCTAATTTTATTATAAGATCAACATTTTTGTTATCTTACTTGTAATGTTTATCTTCGATCGTTAGGGGGAATGTTCATGTTATCTCATCATTTCTTATAGTTTTTCCTCCCTATTAAAAATTATTTTACAACTTTATCCTTTATTATCTCCCAAAATTTCTTTTTATTATCACATTCCATATTTCATCTTCAATTTGATTTTAAAAAACTAATACTTAAAATTTAACAACTTAAATAAATCAAAATCAACTATAATAATATACAATTTCACAAATTTTCAAATTCTAAACTTTAAAATTAAATTAAATTTTCAATATCACATTCCATGTTATCTCCGTTTGGTGAACGTATTGCATTTACATTGCATTTAAATGCAATGCATTGAATGTAATTTGTATTTGGAAAAAAAATATTAGCATTCAATGTATTGCATTTACATTGAATTTAAATGCAATGCATTGAATGTAATTTGTATTTGAAAGAAAAGTATTAGCATTGTATTTGAATGCAATGTGTGTTTGGGTGACAAGTATTTGAATTATATTTTAACAATAAATATGTGATGTGATGGGTAAAAGTAGAGAGAGAGAAAATATGATATAATTAATAAAAGTAATAGAAAAAGTAAAATAATAAATAGTGATTATATTGGATTTAAAATGCGATGTGATTGGTATTTAAATGAAATGATTTTATAATTAAAAAAAATTACATTGTATTTAAATACAATGTAATATAATGTAAAATAACGTGTAACAAATACGCTATAAGATCATTTATTAAGAGAAACAAAGTTTCAAATAGCTAACGAATTATGGTTTTAGTTCAAATGTTTGAATCAATTCACGGTCCCCCAAAAAATTCTTTTGGTTCCATCACTGCCGGCAGGTAATTAACATGAATCACATATATTTTTCACATGAATCAAATATACATTAATTGTCGTGACTTGTATGGTAAAATGCATCCTCATAAATGGCTAAAAAGATGTGAACCCAGCTATATATATTTCAACTCTCAATAGCGAGCATTATTAGCATGGTCTCTGAAAACAAGAGCTAAGACCATTTCGTGTTCTTGCTTGGCATAACGATTAAGCATTGAATATTACGTTTGTAATTTACAATTAGCTTCTTTTTTTTTTTCTTTTTTGGTTTTTGTTTTTGTGGGAATTTAATTTTCAATTGGCTGTTAGTTCACAATTAGTAGGTGTTGGTGAGTGGGGCAGCTCGTGTGCTATTGGGTCTTTTCACATTTTCTCTCTTCCTTTCTCATTAACAGCCAATTTCCAGTGATGTACCGGTTAAACATATATACATATTTTTTTCAAAGGAAAAGCCTAACTTATTGTTTAACTTTATTCCTAAAAAATTTATTATTCTTTGGAAAGTTATTCAATCTGAAAAAAAACTATATATATATTATGTTTGAGAAACGTTGGAAAATGGCATTTTTTTTTTTAGTTTTTCTAATAAATATCTCAAATTTTGTTAAGTTAAAAAAGTACTGCTATTTTTTAAAAATAACTATTGGGCATTTTCTCATTTTTAAAGTTTTTTTTTTTAATAATATCTCAAATGAATTATGATCATCAATATTTTAATATCAGACTAATTTTTTTAAATTCGGTTTTTTTTTTTAAAGAAGTATGCAAATATTGCCATTTGACATGATTTCTCCTTGTAAATCTTTTTAAACATTAATAGAGAAATTACCAAAACAAATTAATAAAGAAATTAGCCGCTATTTATTTCACTTTTTATAATTTCCTTCTAGTATTTGCAGGGTCGCAGCACCCTATGCTAAGTAATCCATCCGATATATATATATATGCAATTAATATGATTACAGGACCAAGAGCTTAAAAAAAAAAAAAGTTTAAACTTTCCTTCATTCACCAATAAATAAACAACAAAAATGCAGATTAAAATATGTTCAACGAAGCGCAAATACGTGTCCAGAGTCAGTAGAGCCACTTTCTGTCCGGCTGTTGGCTTCTTGTTTGTTCTTCTTTTCTACGTAAGGACCAGAGGCAGAATTTTCTTCCTTTATAGCTGTTTTTTTTCCCCCTTTTTCTTTTTAGTTTTTTGTTTAAAAATAGTTTTTTTTTTGTTTGACTTATAAAGTCTGAATTAATATGTAGCCTGTAAAGTGAACAGGTTTTTATTTTGTTTATTATTTTTTTGAAGATGCGTTATTATCTGGTGGTTGATTGATACACAACCAACGCTTCTACGTGGAGATATGCCGCTGGTTATAAATATTGGAATTTAATAGAAAGACAAGGGAAAAAGGTGGAGTTTTTATTTTGTTTTGAAATTTAAAAGAAACATGGTCCCCAACATAGAACTCAAAAGTGGAAGACCTAGGAAGCTGCCATTTCGGCTTTTTGGTACATGAAGCTTAGGTTTGGTCTGTTGTTTAAAGAATCCTATTGAGTTGCATTGTAAGGTGTCATCAGGTAAACTTATTAAGTTTTAATTATTTTTGAATATAATTCTTTTTTAAATGATGTATTTAGTTAAAAAGTATTTGTTTTGTATTTGAATAAAATGTGTTTAGATAAAAAGTATTTTATGATCTGTTTGGTGAATGTATTGCATTTACATTGTGTTTGAATGCAATGCATTGAATATAATTTGTGTTTGGAGGAAAAGTATTAGTATTACATTTAAATACAATGTGTGTTTGGGTGAAAAGTATTTAAATTATATTTTTATAATAAATATGTGATATGATAGGTAAAAGTAGAGAGGAAAAAAAAGAGAGAGAAAGATAATATATGATGTAATTGATAAAAATAATAGAAAAAGTGAAATAATGAATAATGATTGTATTTAATTTAAAGTGTGATATGATTGGTATTTGAATAAAATGCTTTTATATTTGGGGAAAAATTACAATATATTTAACTGCAATGCAATTTAAATGTATGTACCAAATACACCATTAGGTTTGGTATGTTGTTTAAAGAATCCTATTGAGTTGCATTGTAAACATATTGCCAAATGCCTAACCTATGGAAGTGAGAGTCAACCATGCATGAAAAAACTTATCTTATTCATGCGCAACCCTAACTATTAATGGTTTGTTTGACGATCTAAGTTTAGTTTAAATTAAACCGTTTTTTCTTTTAATGAAAAATCAATAAAATTATAATTAATTTTTAAAAAGTTAAATAACTCTTACAAGTTAAATTAAATTAAACCGATATTTGAAATGAGGTATAATTTTTTTTATATATAAAATTTACAATACTTTCAACATAATAATAACATTAAAAGGGTGTAATAGTCGTCTTGGATAGTTAAATATCTCGATGCCACGCCCTTTTAGCATCCATATTAAGTTAGAAAACTGTCAAAATTGTTTGAAATAATTAATTTTATTGGTGACGCCTTCTAACATGTTATGTTGAATAAATATATTTTTTGCTTCTTTTTTTGTTTCCGTAGGTCCATAACAAAGGTTTATTATGCCACTTGGATCTAGATTTGAAAAATAGGCTTGAACAGTAAATCTAAATTGTTATAAGAGAAAACAATATAGAAAAAAATTTTAAATTATAAGTTTGAAATTATAATCCAAGCAAGATTATAAAAGTGATCAATCTATATGTACTGTTTAATTATACTTGTATATTAGACTTATCACCAAAAAAATACATAAAATTTCCTTTTAAAATAAATGACAAAACAAACTCACCAAAAAGTGAGCATTTCATTAATAACACATTCAACCTTTTCATGAATATGTACCCGTCCAACCTTTTTATTTTATTTACTTTTGCTTTCCCCGATGCTCTTTCACCCTTTTGTTGGCACAAATCCTCAATCAACACCGTTAAGTTGGCACAAATCCTCCAAGTAAGTGTGGGACAGGTGGGCGACGCCCATTAAACGAGACGTATAGCATTACATAGCATAATTAACAAGTTCTTTTATGCTGTTCAGATAGGGGGGAAAAAAAGTTCCTTTATGTAAGTTTTTCCTTCCTTTCTTGCTTATTTTTGCTTTAAAAATTGCCTTCAACAAATTCCCCAACTGATTTTACTTATTTTTTAAAATCTTAAATCCATTCAAAATCACGTTAAAATAAAAAAATACAAAACTAATAAAAATCTCATATAAATTTTATAGATAAAATTAGAATACACTGATTATGTATTTTTCATATCCTAACATAAAATCTGATCAAAAAAAAGTTTTTTTTCTTACAATAAAAAAAGAAAAGAAGAATATCGTGATAAAATAAGGCAAGTAGCTATTAATAAGAAAATTTTGAATCACATCAAATTAAAATTATATTGTGTTTGAAAATATCTATTAATTAAGATAATTTGATGTAAAAAAAATACAGAAACTTTGTACTTCATTAATAAAAATATGTTTTCCTTGTGCGCGTCTACCAATTGTATTCTTTTCGTACTTTATATTATCAAATTCTCAACCAAAAAAAAAAGAGGCTTAAAAGGGATCCAAAAACGTTTTAAGAAAAGTTTAAAAGTTTTAGAGATCCAACGGTGGAAACTTGGCTGAAAAGCGTCGGTGACCAAGTGTAGGACGATGAAGCCGTGGGACCCACCAATGACCAGTGAGCGTTAATTCCGCAAATATAAAAAACAGGAAAAATCGGGATCTAGCAGCCGGCAACTTTGAAAGAGTCGCCTTGGCTCCAACCCCGCGCCGGACTCGCAGGTGACTTGTGTCCCCGTTGCGTTCCTGTCACGTAACATTGTTGTTTTGGAAGATTCAACTCTATTTCTTTTTTTCTTTTTTTCATGTCTTTTTAACAATATTAAAAATTTTATTTCAATTAAAATATCGTCTCATATCAAATAGAGATCATATTAGTTAAATATGAACCATGTTATTAAAATATAATAATAAAGAAAAACGCAATAGGACATAAATACGGGGTTTACGAGCTAAATTCTTTTTGGAGAACTTTTGAACTTATTTTCTAAAAAATACTTAAGACACTAACCAGGTTGAATATTATCATTAATAAAAAGTGAATTTCATTTGTGAATCTCAAATTTTATCCATGAATCTTAAATTGTTAAGCTCACTTTTTATTAAGCTCACTTTTTATTAATAAATGATACTCCAAATCACCAATACATTTAAGTAGGAGCGAAACGAGATAAGTTAATATCTGATTTCTTATTTCATAACTTTTTGAATTTTAAATTTTCATATTTAAAATTTAATATCTAATTTCTTATTTCATAACACTTTGAATTTTAAACTTTAAAATTAAACGCTATTACAAACTTAATTTATTCATAAAAAATATAAAAATTCAATTGTAGATAATAATGACAAAAAAACAATTGTTTTATGGTTCAAACTTTTGATTTAATCCACGTTCTTAAAAAAAGAAAAAAAGAAAAAACTTCTTACCCTGCTATTGCATTTTAAGGCCGGACATATCGGTAGCGTTTGGTATTGTTTTTGAAATCTGTTATGTTTTCAAATTCTCTGAATTTGAGATCGTTTTGAAAACAATTCTGAGAACGTTTCTGAAATTGTGTTTGGTTTTATTTTCTGAGTGTATGTTTTGAGAAACAAAAATAGTGAAACTGTGTTTGGTTATATTTTTAAAAACCAGTCATTTTATAAGTATTCTATAAAAACATATTTATGTTTGATTTAAAAAAAATTTATTATGAATACCAAAAATTAAAAATTAATAAAATTTTTTAATTGAAAAATGAATTAAAAATTAATAATCATAATATTTAAGTAATTACTATATCAATTAAATCTTAATTAACCATAATAATTAAATCAGAGAAATGGAAAAAATGAAATCAGAGAAAACGACTTTTAGTCGTTTTCAATTTTACGTTGGGAACAAAGGAGATTTTGGATTCGTTTTGAAATCTGTTTTCAAAAATAATACAAACCAAACACAATTTCACACCGATTTTGAAATCGATTTCCTAGGGAATCGTGAAATCTGTTTTGGAAACAAAACCAAACACGCACATCAAGTCTCTGTTTTCAGGTCCATAGCCACTTCTATTTGCATGAATTTTGCTAAGATGAGCATGGAAAATTGAGGAATACCCACGTAAAGGGGCACATATATTTTTGTGTATTTTTTTTTAATCGCTAAAAAATTGTTTTTTTTTTTTTTTTTGACTTTGTCTTATTGACTTGGAGCATTCTTAATATTACAATGTTAAATTAGTGTGTCAATGAAAAATTTTGGTAGTGCTATCTTTATTACTAAATTTGATAACATGAAAGGAAGGATTTATTGACATACTCCTATTGTAAACTTCAATTTTGTAATAATTTTTTATAGTATTATAGCATCAAATTATTGTGATAATTATTGGAATCATTATACACACAACAATAATAGTTGGTAGTTACAATGGTTATAATGAAAAGTACTAACTTTAAAAATAACAAAAGAAGATGATCAAAATCAAGTTATTTTATGAAATTTTTTTAGTATTATTATATGCATGCAATAATATAACTGCAAATATGTTCAGTTCAAATAAAATCAAAATTGCAGATATGGTTTGTGAATGAGTACTTTTCATTTACCATGTATAGTTACTTGTCCAACTTAAAGAAGTAAACAAATTGGGGGAATCATCACACTTTAAGGCATTAAATCTGACTAAATCAACTCACATTAAAACTCCATATCCCAATTAATTTTCCTTCCATTATTTAATTATCTCTACACTGAAGCCTAAATTATGTACTACCATTTAAACAAAATTATTTGGTTATCAAGAGAAAAAAAAAATGGTAAGAATTACCATTACCACATCACCTGATAAGTTTTAACCATGATATTTTCTTCCTTAAAAAAAAATAGAAACCTAATTAATTATAATACTTGTTTTGGGGTTGAACCTTATGATAATACTTGAATCTATTAATAACCATTCCCTAGAAAAGGTTTTAGTTACTAGCCAAGTTTATTTTGTATTATTATATTTTTTAAGGAATGAAGGAACAGCATTGGGTTCTGCTGCTTAGAAAACTTGCTAATAACTGCACTTTTTATTTACATTAAGTAATATGAGAACCATATATGTATATTAATTAATTTGAATCCTAAATCAAAAAGATAAAATATAACAATTGAAAATAACCATATTTGAAAAATGACTACTGATTTTTTTTTTTTTTTTATATAAGAAAACGACTACTGATTTGATAGTTAGAAAGTTTGCCTAATATTTTTTACCTATAAAAGTTTTGTAGTAGGATCTTAAAAAATACCACATCAATGGGATAAAGTTTTTAGTCCAATTTATTCCATTCTTACAGTAAGACCGTTTAAAAAAGTAATAATAAGAGTGAAATTTTGGAATAAATTTTAAAAATAAAAACTACAAAAAGAAAAAATTCTTTTCTTTTTTTGGAATAAATTCTTTTCATTCTACAAAAAGAAAAAAAAAGTACTTCTACTATTTGGCATCATATTATATACTAACGATATAAACTGTTTTTACTCATTAAATGAAATTTTTTTTTTTTATGGTTTAAACAACGAGTATTTGCTTCAAAATTTACGGCGTGTAACATATAACTACTTAAATCATAGATTTGACCATTAAGAATTTAATAAGATGACTAAAATAACAATTCTTTATTGATAATGCAATATATAAGGCTTGATGTAGAATGAGATAGAAGAAACATATTAGAGATTAGAGAGAGGGAGAGACACACACACACATATAAGCTAGAAAAGAGTAGAACCACCAAGAGATATAATTAGAGCTATATAAGAAAGATAGAATCAAGAACTCAACAAAAGAAAACTAATAGAAAGCTAGTAGAAAAGTCAATATTATTCATTCACCAATTAACTTAATGAATACAATTACAATCATGCACAACTATTTATAAAGATCTAAACTAATAAAAAAAGTAAACCGTGATTATAGGTGATTATAAGTATAGTTTAATGGTAATTTCACACCTGATACTATTATAAAATGTAAAGTTTGAATGTTCTCATCTTAAATTAAAAAAAAGAGTAAACATGATCAAATTTTAAATAATCTATATTTAGAATTAAATACTAGAAAAAAAAAACGATATCCTAATAGCTAGCTTTCTCTTCTAAATAATAATAAAAAATTTCTCAATTTGAATTAAATTTTTCGAAAATAATGATTATACATATAATTCAATGATAATTTCACAATTAACTCTACTTTAAGATGTAGAGTTCGATTTCCCCACTCTAAATTAAAAAAAAATTTGAAAAAAACTTTTTAAAATATATTCCAAACAAATTTTCCATCAAGAATTTAAAAAAAAATCCAAAGATAAAAAACATGGCAAATTCTACAATGGGAGACGGTCATTTTACCCTATTAATGGTTTATAAGTTTTTAATCATTGGATATACTTTTGATGTTGTAATTTAGAAAGATGTACCAAAATTACAATAGAATACGTACATCCTGTTATATCCAAAAAAAAAAAAAAAAAAAAAGCTTTTCTCTTCCTCTTCCTATTGACAACCATAAGCTCTGTTTTTTTTTTTTCTTTTTTTTGAATAAATGATGAATGAACTTCATGATCAACCATAACAAATCATTAGTATGTATATATAAGATGCTAATTTAGTTAAATTTTTTAAAATAAACTCCAATTTGCTCATAATTTTTGCATCCTAGAATTTATTTTCAATTCAGGTGTGGCTTTTTAGTGATGATAAAAACTTGAAAAAAGTTCGGCCTCGGTGGAAGGGAGGTTGTTCGCGCCCAAATCTTGGTGAGTTGAAGTGGGTCGTGCGATTGTTGTGGCGGTGGGCTGCCGTGTGAGCATCATGACTCCGTGACCCACCGTGGGTCTTAAGAATCAGATAGTGTAGAGGGGGTTCGCCAGTGGCTTGTAGTGGGTCAGACCACTTCTAATCATCTCGCTGATAGGTTGGATCACAACTTGCAAATGGATTGTGTTGCTTCGGATCATCACGGTGCACCCATGGCCTCCGTGTCTTGGTGTTGCCATCTGCACTATCAGCTCCATGGCTGTGCCATATCTTTCTGCTTTAGATTCTCACTCATGCCAGAGTTTATGCATTGCACAGGAGAAAGGCATTCTTGGTTTTCTACTTTTCTTTTCTTTTTTTTTTTAAAATGTTTTGTGTTATAATATGTGACCGACCTTATAATTATTGGGTGTAAGTTTTTAATTTGAATCATTCAAAAATAATCTAATGCTTCATATTTTTTATCCCATGGCTTATTTATTATAGGCTAGTTCAGAGGAATGTTTAGAGATTTTTTTTTTATTGAAAAAAAATTATTTTAGAAAATATGTTTAGGAAAAAAATTATTTGGGGTAAAAAAATATAAATTTTTAAAAAAATTTTTACAAAAAAAATCAATATAGATATTATTTTATTTATCTCAAAATTCTACGCAATTAAAAAAATCATCTTATTTTTTGACTTATATTCGTAAAATTATGGACTTTTAAAGTTTGGAGTACATTGTAGTGTTTTAGATATGTAAATAGTAAAAAGTGATCGTGGGCCTGAATGGTTCATGAGTCGAGTTTGAAATAGAATGAAATGAAATTTTAGAGCATGTTTGGGAAACACATTTTGATGCTACGAATACCAATTTTACACCAAACCTAAAGTTTTATATTCAAATACAATCATTTTTAACAGTATTACGAAAACAATTACTGTTCAAAAGTTTTTTAAAACAATCACATCAACTTTTCAACCGTAACTATTTATCTCTCCTTTCACCAATCACATCAATTTTTTAACTTTAAAATATTTTTCATCCAAACACATAAATTATTCAAATACAAAACAAATACTTTTCAACTAAATATAACACTTAAAAAATAATTGTATTCAAACACAATTAAAATGAAATGCGTTTACTAAACACCCCTTAAGTCGAAATTAGTTGACTTAGGCTCCGTTTGATAAACACATTGCATTTACATTGCGTTTAAATATAATGTAGTGAATGCAATTTGTGTTTAGAAGAAAAGTATTAGTATTGCATTTGAATGAATGCAATATGTATGTGGGTGAAAAGTATTTGAATTGTATTTTAATAATAAATATGTGATGTGATGGGTAAAAGTAGAAAGAAAAAATGAGAGAGAAAGAGAATATATGATGTAATTAATAAAAGCTATAGAAAAAGTGAAATAATGAATAATGATTATATTGAATTTAAAATGTGATGTGATTAGTATTTGAATGACATGCTTTTGTATTTGGGTGAAAATTGTATTGCATTTAAATGCAATGTAATTTGAATGTGTGTACCAAACATGCACTTAGTTAATAATAAATATGTGATGTGATGGGTAAAAGTAGAGATAAAAAAGGAGAGAGAAAGAGAATATATGATATAATTAATAAAAGTAATAGAAAAAGTAAAATAATAAATAGTAATTATATTTGATTTAAATGTAATGTGAATGCTTTTGTATTTGGATGAAAATTGTATTGCATTTAATATAATATAATTTGAATATGTATACCAAATGTGTACTTTGTTATAATTTTTGTTGACTTTTAAGAAAAAGATAAAACTGAAATAAAAAATTTAAATTTAAGATTGCAAACCAAATGGCATCCATGTATTGAAAAAAAAAAAATTTAGGTGGCATTTGGTATTATTTTTGAAATGTTTTCTATTTTCAAAAAAATTGAAAATGAGAATGTTTTGAAAATTGTGTTAAGATCATTTCTGAAACTGTGTTTAGTTATGTTTTCTGAGTGTATATTTTGAAAAATATAAAAATGAAACTTTGTTTGATTATATTTTTTCAAAACCCATTGCATTTTCAAAAAACCCAAAAAACACAATATTTTTGGGAAATGAAAACAAAAAGTGAAAACAATTTTTTTTCGTTTTCAAAAAACAAAAAAAAACAACATAATTGAAAACGGTGTTTTCGAAACGGTTTTAAAAATATTAAATAAACAAATACTATTTTGAAATCGTTTTTATTTTCTGTATATTTGAAAATGAAAAATCATTGTCAACAATAAAAATAAACGCCCCTTAAAACACCAAAACTATTACCCTAACAACCCACAGAATTCCAAAAAAAAAAAAAAAAAACAAAAACATTAGTAACAGCTGTTTAATAGTATAGCCCTTCCCACGTGCCAAACAGCTAGTAACAAGCAAGAAAGGAAGGCCCCAAACTCTCTCTCTCTCTCTCTCTCTCTCTCTCTCTTTCTCATTCAAAAATCCTACAAATACGAACGAAACTCCTCTTTGTTTTCTCAAACCGAAAAACACCCACCCAAAACTCAAATCCCCCCCTCTCTCTCTACTTTCTCTCTCTATTCTCTCTCTCTCTCTCTCTCTCTCTCTGTGCAGACATGGCGGAAGGCAAGGTCGTACCGGCGACACCTCTCCTGAAAGACGAGCTGGACATCGTGATCCCGACAATCCGGAACCTCGACTTCCTGGAGATGTGGAGGCCGTACTTCCAGCCGTACCACCTGATCATTGTCCAGGACGGCGACCCCTCCAAGACCATCCACGTCCCCGAAGGCTTCGACTACGAGCTCTATAACCGCAACGACATCAACCGTATTCTCGGTCCCAAGGCCTCCTGCATTTCATTCAAGGACTCCGCCTGTCGCTGCTTCGGTTACCTCGTCTCCAAGAAGAAGTACATCTTCACCATCGACGACGATTGCTTCGTATGTCCCTCTCTCTCTCTCTCTCTCTCTCTGTGTCTCTAATCGATCTGGGTTTTCTCGATCTTGTCCCAACTTTTCAGATTTGTTGGAGTGTTTTGACTTCGTTTGACCAGGGCGTAGAGTTGAATTCTTTGGTTTTGTTCTTCGGATCTGTGTTGTTTTTTGTCGATTGGAGGTGGTTTTTGATCTGGGTAGTTGTGGATTTTCCTGATCTGTGTTTTGAGTACGATTTCTTTCTTTCTTTTTTGGTGGTTTTGAATATATAGAAAGTTATGATTGGGGAAAAAAGGTTTTTTTTTTTTTTTTTTTTGTATGGAATTTTGAGATCGGAGCTTTTTTAATCGAATTAAGTTTTTCGTGATTCGTAAGCCAATTTTGTTGTACTGGTGACCACATTCTTTTTTAGAACTTCATTTTTCTTTTTGAGTTCTTGTTTAAGCCAGAAGAGTTGACTTGTTGTTTGGATATTGGAAAACATCAAGTGGGTTTTAGATCTGGCTTTGAATATCATGAGTGTGATCTGATAATCTGTTGATGTTGTATGAGCAAGCTCTTGATTTAAATTTGGGGTTCATGGAATTCATAATTGGATTGCAGGTTGCTAAAGATCCTTCTGGCAAAGAGATCAATGCTCTAGAGCAGCACATCAAGAACATTCTGAGTCCGTCGACTCCATTTTTCTTCAACACCCTCTACGATCCATACCGTGAAGGTGCAGATTTCGTCCGAGGCTATCCATTCAGTCTCAGGGAAGGTGCCCCCACTGCTGTTTCGCACGGCCTCTGGCTTAACATTCCTGACTATGATGCTCCCACCCAGCTTGTTAAGCCTCTCGAGAGAAACACTAGGTACATTTTCGGTTTCTGCATTGGAAATGAAATTGTTTGTGTGTCTGAGGGATTCACTGATCATATCTGTGCGTGTTTTTCTTAGGTACGTGGATGCCGTTCTGACCATTCCCAAGGGAACTCTCTTCCCCATGTGCGGCATGAACTTGACATTCAACCGTGAGTTGATCGGCCCGGCAATGTACTTTGGACTCATGGGTGATGGCCAGCCGATTGGGCGATACGACGACATGTGGGCTGGTTGGTGCACCAAGGTATCTTTTGTTTGACTGTGTTAGTGTTTGTCTAATCTTTTACTTGATGCCTCCTTTGTCTTCATCTGCCGCTACATTTGCTACGTGAAAATTTTCATTTGTGC
Organism: Antiaris toxicaria; assembly: GCA_035233585.1. Lineage (NCBI taxonomy): Eukaryota > Viridiplantae > Streptophyta > Magnoliopsida > Rosales > Moraceae > Antiaris > Antiaris toxicaria. Next base: position 11,867,213 of record CP141155.1, read on the forward strand.
CTTGTAACCCATCTTTGGTACTTATTTAAAAAAAAAAAAAAAAAAACATAGATGTGTGGCAAGTAAGAATGTCAATCAAAATATCACAATGAGGAGAAAAATTGGAATAACTATCCAAGCTTGGTTTTGGTATCCCTTTGTCCAGTTTTGATCTTTTGGTGGCTAATGCTAGTTTGTTTTCATCTTACAGGTTATCTGTGACCACTTGGGCTATGGAGTGAAGACTGGCTTACCCTACATCTGGCACAGCAAGGCGAGCAACCCGTTCGTCAACCTAAAGAAGGAGTACAAAGGAATCTACTGGCAAGAAGAGCTGATCCCCTTCTTCCAGTCCGTCACTCTCCCCAAGGAATGCTCCACTGTTCAGAAGTGCTACATTGAGCTCTCAAAGCAAGTGAAGACAAAGCTTGGAAAGGTTGATGAGTACTTCAACAAGTTGGCGGATGCTATGATCACATGGATTGAGGCCTGGGATGAGCTTAACCCGCCTGCAGGGAAATCTGTTGAGGCTGTCGCCAATGCAGCTAACGGACCCATCCCCAAAAAATAGATTGTTTTTGTGATTGACACAAGCTTTTGTCTATCCTTAGTGAGGTTTATACCTTTGTTGCACCCTTATTCTATGTTCTCTTCGGAGCACTTGGCTTTTGAGGTCGGAGTAGCATTCATTTGGCAGGCAGGTGTCGGGCTATTTTTATCGTATTAATCTTTAGTTCTGCGAGTTTAGAACAATAAACAAAGATATGAGTTCTGTATTCCTATAGATTGGAGCCTTCAGCTATTTTTTTTATTTGGTTTTCGGAAATTTCAGAGAAGATTTTATTGGTTATATCATTGGTTTTGTCTTTTGTTTGTTTTTATGACTAAAATTTTAAGTTATCTTTGTTCCTGGAATTTGGACTTGAATTGGCCACAAATCAAGCTCTTTGCAAAGTCAAAGAAAAGGGTACAAGATGGTCTGTTTACCAGATCACCAAATTGGTTTCTTTTTGTGATTGACTTTTCCAAGTGTGAAGCACCCAAACGCGGCTATGATTGTTGTTTTCTTTTGGCAACTGGCAATTCTAATTTGTCTTGGTCTAATTTTATGTGTGAAAGTTAGGCTTGGCTTCCTGTTCTTTTTCAAGTAATTCAAATAGGAATCTTGCCCGAAGCATCTATGTAGAAACTGTTTTGTCCTATAAATACCATTCAAACATAGAGAAAAAGTTTCAGGCAAAACTTATGACAGGAATGTTTCCAGGCATTGTTATTTTAAGTAACCTAGTACGTGAGTATTTATGTTAAAATTTTTTTTAAAATTTATAGAGTAAAACTGCTTCCAAATAGAGATCATATGGTTGAAAAGTTGATCTAATGGTTAACTATGGTGTAGCAAAAGTGCATTTTAATCATAAGTTTTTTAAGGTAATATTGGCCCTTTTGTGCTATTGGTCTCAAAACTAGCCATGTTGCAGTTAGGTCCCTATCGCATACTGTCCAACATATTTGTTAAGCCATCCTATGCTTTGTACATGCACCCTTAACGTGAAGGTTTATTGCACTATTGGTCCCTACCCTTTAATTATGTTTCGAATTATTCCTCATGTTTTTCTTTCTTTCTTTTTTTTCTTGGCATTTAAACTCCTAATATCCTATTTTTGTTGCATTCTAGTCCTTGTCCCTGTTTTACCCGTTCACTTTTAAGAGGTAGCCAATGGACCATTGGTGTAATAATTTTTGTAAAAACACTCTGCGGCTGGTCCTAATCCTTGCTATGCGCCCACTTCAACAAATGCATGGTCGTGCCAAACCTCCTGGCTTTTATTGTAGTTAGATCAGCTCTTTTATTCACTTTTCGATTGGGATACAAATAGGACGGAGCAGAGTTAGGCCAGCCTATCCCAATCCCCTTCCATCGTTACAATTCCCACCAAAAGGGAGGTTGGGAGGCGTTAGGGTCTATCACCCCGACGGGACCTACTGGAAAAGTATTAACACGTTTAACATTTTATGTTGATAAACATTGACTCGCATACAAGATTAACATGATCGGCAACTAAAGCTGCACCAACAGCGATAGGTATAGTGCCTGGCACATGAAAGCCTTTAACGTGGAATTCCTTGCCCGGGAGGAAACAGAATGAGCCGAACTTGTTATAACATCTTGGTGAATCCAGCAAAAACCAAAATTAACGAAAGAAGTTTTCGAAATTAAGAACTTTTAAAAGAAGTAGGCAACGAGTTCCGAAAGGGACAATCAGTCCCTTCATTTGCAGTGCTTCCAGAATGCTCTCGCAATCTCCCTCAATCACCACCAATTCAGAAGTGAAGAGCCAGTAAAATCATGAGCCACATACCTAAAATAGGCCCAGCTTGGAGCAACCGATGCGTGGACATTCATTTCAAATGTACCTTCAGGAGGGCAAGTCCTAGTACAACAACAGGGCGGCCGTGGCTGTGCTGTTATCAGTTGACGCCCTTTTCTTTAGTTCTCGGCCCTGCAAATGATCGTTGCATTTAGTAGATAGACACAGCATAAGCTCCACCAAATCCATCGGTTTCCTTCAAAGCGTACTGAATTACGACAAGCTCCTGGTTACTAAAAAAAAAAAAAATTTCCTTTGCAACTTGGTATGCCAGAAATCAGAATGATATTGTGCAACAACGCAAATCTTTGAACAAATGCAATATCGATTCAGAGCTAGACAAACACAAGGGGGTAAATGGTGTCAATCTCACCGCAGCCAAGCCAACCGCACTCGAGTTGGCAAGATGAGTTTAAAATTAGCGACCGATGGCAAAAGTAAGCTACTTCCATCCCAGGTGAAGCTCTTCCCCTAAAGCATTTATATTCGTCACCACATTGGCTTGACTCATGTCGAACCATTAATAAATCATTTGATGTGTAATCTTTAATCATGTAAACCATTAATATGAAGGAACATATTCAGCTTGCTCAAATAGCATATCCGTAGTCATAGCGTCGTCATAGTAAATAACAATGTTCTCGGAGTCTGGCCGGTGGATGTCGCTATCGGGTTCAATCGTGGCCGTGGATTGCTTGGAGGTGATCTGTGATGACAAGGAACATGATGACTCCGGTGGCCTGCTGACGGTGGAAGCTGCGTCTATTGCCAAGTTAACTTCGAGTCTAAATTAAGTTTCTCCTTGTCATTTAAATAGACCTTGCAAAGTAGCCAATCACCCAACTGCAGTGAGAAATAAAAAGTTAATTACTCTAACTCATAAGGCCATAATGTAAAAAATATTGGTGAATTCAAATGTTAACTTTAAATATGTATTATAGGTTAAGTTGCAGAATCTAATTAATACCTTATGAAAAAACACCTTATATAAAGTCATCGACTTTAAAGATATTTTATTTATGGTGTCTAATTAATGCCTAATGAAAAAAAATCCAGTGCAAAATCAACATGCGGATCGAGGGGGGTAAGAAAGCCTCCCTTGGGGGGATCGGGGGCACCTAAAAGGTCTACGGTATTTGTGAATTGTTTTGTTAAAAGGTATTTTAGGGGTATCATATATAATTTCAGTTGTTTGAATTTTTTTTTAATTAAAAAAGGCACTGTAATTAGGTTTTATTATTAGAGAAATAAAAAAAAAAAAAAGCAATGAGTATGAGGGTATGAATTTCTTTTGTAAAACTACATCATCATCGTGAAATCTGTGACGGTAGAAACAGGAAGTAATTCGGCAAATCTATATAAAAATTCTTGGTGTGTTTTTTATGCGTTTTATTTTCATTTATTCGCTCTCAATGATTTAAATAAGGTCGCCAACTAATTCCCAACATTATATACTATTTGCATCCATACCTGCATATCATCGGGCAAGATCTGGACTCGCACATGAGCCAATTGGTCTTTTTTTCCAGGCCTTCGCCGTTGTGATAGACTGAACTCCTTCTATGTCGAACGACACGGCCATTAAATTCTATGTCTATCTCTTTGGAACTAACCCTCCAATATCCGCAGTTTCACGTTGAAGACGTTTTTCTGTTGAAAACCATGAGAACTTTCCTTACAAAGAAATACATTTCTCGTTCTCTATGCAGAACTCCATATTTTACTGCATATAAGGTTAGTAACAATATTGAACAATATTAGTTCATATTTTCACTTAAAAAATTAATAAAAAAAAAACCAAGAAATTCCACACGTAAACAGATCAACTAGTCTCGAAGAAGGATTAAAAGAAAAATGAAAAAAGAAAAGGAAAAAAATGATGAAGAGCTATAAAAAAAAATGGCTGAACAAAAATCTAGATGATCAACATTAGAGAACGTATTAGAAGGGGCTATTAATTATATATGTTCAATGGTAATCACTTTGCATATTTGCATAAATATACGTAAATATACATAAACTTGTCTGTGTGTATGTGTATAAACACACACATAGCAGGCATAAAATAGACACTGACAAAAGCATGAAACAGTTTTAAAATATATATATATATATAATAAAATACACCAGCATATATTATGTATGATATATATGTGAATACGCACTTAAAAAACCGAACGTAATTTTAATGCATACGGATATAAAAAGAGAGAAATCAAACAAAAAGGCGTGAAATCCATCAAACCAAAAACAAAAAAAACCAAAAAAAAAAAACCAAAAAAAAAAAAAACAAAGAAATAAGATTAAGTTTAAAGTGACAAACCTCTAAGTTGTTGAGGTGTATAATTATAAAGCTGAAGTTCTTGGAATCTTAATTTGGTGTAATAATAAAAACCCAAATTCAGAGCTTTGTATTTGAGATAGTAAAGGACCAATTCTTTCACTGAGGAGATATCCATTGAGTCACTTAAGGAAGAAAAGAAATTATTTTGATAAAATTAAATTGATTACCAGAATTTAGTGGTATTTGATGTGAATCAAACAAGCAAAGTTGACGTTTTTGGCATGAATCTTAAACGTGGAACTGATTGCAAGAAAATGTTTACTTTCCTTATTTATTTTGTTTCCTTTTATTTTCTTTGACTTTAAGGGGGGCGTGTAAATGGCTGATTATGAAGCCAATTAATTTGTCAACTTTCCTTTTATTGTTTTGGGGGTGAAATAAGTGTAAGTTTCCATATTTTTGTCCATTCAAATTCTAGGAATATTAGGAGAATATTGGGGAAATATTAGGAGAATATTACGAGAATATCTCATTTAGTTTCCATTTTATTTTAGGGTATATTTTGAGAATATTCTTGTAATTCATGCCTATAAAAAGGTGTCCACAAGCAATGAAAGAACATAAACAGTTTTATTCACAAATTTGAGAGTTATATTTCTCTTTGGTTCTTTGAGAGTTATTCGAACTTATCGAAGTTTTCCGTGGCGTTCACCATTGACTTATCAAACGGCTTTCCATCACCGTTTGTGGCGTCTTCGTTATACCAAGGTTCTTGTTTCACAATAAGTAACGGGTTGAGGTCATCCTATACCGAGATTCTTGTTTTTGTTGAAGTAACGGGTCGAGGTTCCATCCAAAGCCTGAGTCTTAGAACGTTCTTGGGATCCTAATCTTGACGGGGTTCGCATCAGTATTAATCGAGAGTAATTGATTGTATATATGTATCATGAGATTTCCTACTTCTAAACATATTGTTATCCAAAGTAGTTTATATTTTCTTCTACCAAAATTTCATACAAAAAACATATATTTTTAATATTAATTAGCAATGTTTCAAAACCAATTATTTTTTAAAAGAAAAAAAGGGTTAAATTGGAATTTTTTTGGCAATTATTTAAAAAAAATGCCCAACTTTTTTTTTTTTTTAAGGAAAATGATCAGTGATCATGATTGAGCGGTAAAAATATATATTAATATGGATAATTGATCATATATGATTTCTCGTATTGGTTACCTCATCTACAAACACGACACCAGCTCCATTTTAATCCCATCTTTTACTCATTTAATTAAAACACTGTTATTCTCTTTTCTTTATTGCTACTACATATATAAATATATATTTAGTGTTTTCATGTGAATGTCTTATTCGCTTCTTGAGGAGCTTTGACCCTTCTAAACAATGACTCTTTCTGTGTGACAAAGCCAAAAGTGATGGGCTTTTTTTTTTTTGCCCCTTCTTCTTGTGGATTGTAAACTTCTAATTTTAACCAGTGAGAATCTAAATTTGAAGATCCATTTTAATTTGAGGCCCAATAGCTAAACGATGCAAATTTAATCGACTGAAAATGGCCCATGATTTTTGCACAAATACACCAGATGTTTTTTTGTTGGTTGATAAGTTGGATTGTGAACTTTAATTTTGGTATTTGAAACACTAATCGCCGTCCATCGAATGATGTCTATTATCGTTTAGATTGTATTGCCCTGGAATGTCAAATTTAAGATTCTCAATTCTAAAATTAAAATTTTATTGTCCAATTTACAAAATATGAAAAGTATATGAGAATTATGCTAAATTAAGAATATAGTGGTTATATTCACACACCTTTTTTTTTTTTTTATAATTTTTAACACACCCCTTTAACTTATAATTTATTATTATTAAAAAAAAAACCCCCTGTTCAAAAGATCAAAAAAGGACATTACTTTATTGGACTTAAATTCTTAATTTCTCTAATTTTCCAAAAAAAAAAACTCTAATATCTTCGACTTTAATGAATATTTCTAAAAACTATACACGGAATATAATTAAAAAAAGAAACATTTTTCCCTCTCTTCTCATTAATCGATTCCAATTTTTTTTTTCCTGTAAAACTATAATTTTTTTTTTGAATTAGCCGTTTCGTATAACAAATATGTTTATAATACTAACTCAAATAATAAATGTTTATAATACCATACAATATAACATAGAAATGTATTAGAGAAGCTTAACATACCATCTACCATGTATATGACCATTCATAGATTTTTACTTTTTTTTTTCTCCCATTATACGACCTTTAATATTTATCTTATGTTTTAAGGCCTTTTTTATTCCTAAATAAACAACACAAAACCTTGCCATCGGATATAGAATTTATAATAACTATATATTTTTTTTCTTTTCCTTTCTTTTCTTTTTTTGACAAACTTTTTTTTTTCTTGAATTTTTTAATTTAAGAAATGTAGTAGTAAAATAATTATTCAAAATATAAATAGTAAACGTATTTATTTTTTAAAAACCCAATTAACTTTACATGAAAAAATGGCTTAATGCCAAAAGCTTCATCAACCAAAAAAAAAAAAAAATGAAGAGAGAGATAGAAAAAGGAAAATAATAAAGTAAACAAAATAAAATGGATGTGAGAAGGTATTTGAAGTACTAAAATAATATTTATTTTATGAAAAAAGAATTAAGGGTATTTCTGAAATACATAGAGGCGTGTAATTAGCAAATATAATTATTTTAAATTAAGAGGTGTGTGTATTTAAAAAGGAGTGTAGAGGAATAAAATAAATGTGTCCATAAAATCATCCTTAACAATACTATAACAAACAGCCCATTTATTGCTAAACTGAGCTATGGATTATCTTACTTAAATGAGAATTAATTAGGTTGTATACCTTTTCTAAACCAAGACTAGTGGAGTTTTATATTTAAGGAATAGAATTGAAGTACTAAAATAATATTTATTTTATGAAAATAAAATTAAGGGTATTTTTGAAATATATAACGGTGTATAATGAATAAATATAATTATTTTAAATTAAGAGGGGGTGTGTATTTAAAATAGAGTGTAAAGAAATAAAATAGATGTGTCAATAAAATCATACTTAATAATATTATAACAAACATCCTATTTAGCTTGCTAAACTGAGTTATAGATAATCTACTTAAATGAGAATTAATTAAGTTATATACCTTTTCTAACCAAAGACTAATGGAGTTTTATATTTATATTTTTGGATGTTTGGTGTCCATCACTTCCATATCCGTAAATTCCATTACCCCTATATTAAATAAATAAACAGAAAAAAAAAAAACAAAAAAAAAAGAAGAAACGCCGTTGCCGGGGATCGAACCCGGGTCACCCGCGTGACAGGCGGGAATACTCACCACTATACTACAACGACTCGCTTGTATGTCAATATTTTCAAAAATTACTAATATCCATGCTTGGTGCTCATTATAACATCGACTACACATGAAAACTTTTGAAATTTGTTCCTTGACTTTGTTCACTAAGTTATTCTCTTTCTAGTAAATTACAAAGTTATTTTCTTATACTGTGAATAATTATATATATATTTTTTGCATTTCCAAACTTAACAAAACAGAAATGTGACATTTAAAATAGTACTAGTACATTGAAACCAAAAAAAAAAAAGTAGTGACATCAACAAAATGGCTTTAAAAAATCATGATTTCCAAGAAATTCAACAAGAAAAATAAATTAATGATATGTTTGAATCACAAATGTGAAAATTAAAATAATAAATCCAATATTCTGTGAAAGAAAATACTATAAAACTTGAGGTTAAATGGTATCCAAAAATATTCTTTAGATAGTGATCCAAACGGAGGCTAAGTAAAGCATAACAATGTATAAACCATAATGAGTTAATACAACACAAAATATCTCCTTTTGGTTATGTGAGAGAACTAGTAAATGGTTTTAGAAAGAGTTCACAAACATCAAATGCAACGCAAGAACTCAACAGATAATTTTGTAACGTTTACTTCTGCCACAAGTAATTCATCGGTTCATGATCATTGGTAGCCTGAAAACAAGAAATTGCTTTATTGATCGAGAACTTCAACAATGTTTGGAAAGATAACAACGGAACCCATTAGATGAGAGGATTGACTAGAGTCACATTCATGCGAACATGGGTAAGATTTTGAAGCCAATCTAACAAGATCTAAGAATCCTAACTCTATTGTGCCAACAAACCAAACTTTACTTTGATTCAGTACAAAGACTTTGTTAGCTAGAAGCAGGGTTAGAAATAGATAAATTTGAGCTTTTCCGTCGTTTGAAGTTCGCTCGTAAGTGCCACTCCCTCCGTTTCTTGAGGCGGTTTGAGGTAAAGTCATCGAAAACTGCCATAGAAATGAAGTTCAATACATGCCTTGCATAAAAGTGGAATTGTAAGGGACATTATAAAATAAATATTGTGGCCAATTCATTTGGCATCAAACTTCACATTTTTTTAACTCTCGATTTTATAATTCTTCAGGTATTTTAGAAAGGGTACAATTTTTAAGTATAACTAATTTAATCCCTCTTAAGAGTTGAACTTGTATTCTAAAATGCTTTCGACATCGACATTGAGATGACATGAAGCTAAAGATTATGAGCATGAAAATTCACCTTCTAGTCCACTTAAACATGAAAAATTCGCAAAAGAGAAACAAAAGTTTTACCGGTTGTTAAAGATAAGTAGCTGCATCAAGATCAATTTCATTAGGGCTATCCAGTGGATAAACAAAGAACTCACCTGTCTTCACCTTTATCTAATTTAAGAGAAAAATGCTTAAGCTGAATTAAGTAAAACCAATTTTGCTAGTATAAGATATACCTTGCTTTCAGAGCACGTTAAGTGATTCGAAGGCAGCAGAAAGCATCGTGTTCTGGCTTCATCTGCATGGATTGCCTTTGATCCTCCACTCGTTGGAGTTGTGATGATAATTGAAGCAAGTCGATGGTGGGCGCGTCTGTACAGGCAAGACGATCCTTGGAATTGAGAAGATCTGATCCCTGGAATATCCCATCCGAGATCTCAAAATTGACAGCATCACTACTGCTTGACATCATGATTGGGCCAACTTGACTTCCATCATCACGATTCATCCCCAAAGACGGGAGCTTATCTGAGACACCACTCGTCGACGCTTGTGAAGATGCTCCAACAAGCTTTTCAGTGACCTGATTCATGCTATAACAGGTATGGCTTCCCGGCTTGACCAAGGAACGAGCCATGGAAAATCCCGGAAGGTGGTTTGGAGAGTTCTGCGATTGAGATGACAGAAGAGAGAGAGCACAACCAGAGTCTGATGTCCCAGAAAACCCCTGAATGGTTGATACTGTACTGAAGCTATTGAACTCTTCACATCCTAACATGGTGTAGTGGAAAAAGGCGCGAGAACCCGACCCTGCAGCTCCCAGCTCATGCATATATTGATTACTATTGTCACTGAAAACTCTTGCAGTCACAGCATTAGCTCCACTTTCATGGAATGACGGAAATTCCTTTCCAACCTCAGGAGGGAAGAGTAATTTCGAATGGAGATGCCCATTTGTAACAGGAACAATTGAGAGAGGCCTATTATTGGATCGATCTTCAACTTTGATGCGGCGGCACCAGTCACTCGTTCCATATTTCTCGGATTGCAGAAAGCTGCTGGGTAGTATGTCCTGGCAAATAAACGATGTGGTCCCCTGAAATCTGCTATCTGTTTAACAAGAGAATTGCCTCAAAAAAGCAAAAAAAGTAGTAACAACTGAAAAGAACACAAATTTTGGACGATAGTTTCACAAGAATTAGGTTATATTATTGAACTCATAATTAGTGACGATCTTTGTTAAGTACCATTAAATGACTGAAGCATTCTCCCAGCTCTACCAGAGTGGATCCCCACTTGCGGCTTTCTCCGACGCTCGTTATGTCCTGCAAGGCGTTTACGACAGCTGCGCTTACCATCATCAAATTCAGCCAGCAAATGGAACCTGGATGGTCAAAATGCTTGCACATCTTTTAGCAGCTATAACACTCATCCACATTAGAACCGGGCTGGTATCAGGGTACCAGCTCACTGGTCCTTTAAAATCTTATATAGCCAAAAAAGAAAACCAGATTGAGTTCAAACGGCCTATGCTTCAATTCTATACATGTATTTTCTTTGAAAAAGAAAAAAAAAATGCATGTGAAGGGGGAAAAAAAAAAGATATTCCAATTGGGAAGGTCATAAGCATGTGAAGGAAAAAAAAAAAAAAAATCGAGTACTATGCGTAAATAAAGACTTTAGACCTAAACCAAGGAATCCGAGGAAGGAAAAGTTAAAGAAGGCATATTAGAAGGGGGGTGGTGTGGAAAAAGGAACAATGTTATGAAGAGAAGGTAAAATAGAATTAAGTCAAGATTCTACTATGTCAAGAAAGTTATGAGATAAAAGAACAAGACTCTCACATCAATTTCACAGTATTCTACCATGTCAAGAAAGTTAAGGCGAAAATCACTTGTGTTAATATAACATCCCAGAAATTGCAAGCAAGCAATGAAAATAAGCAAAAAAATTTTAGGCTAGAACATATGAACTACCTGCTACATTGCTGACAAAACCTCTGTTCTATACCATTCACAATAACTTTAGCAGTTTTTGAATGAAGCTCACAAACTTTATGTCTCTTGTGGTAGTCCTTTGAAGAGCTGAGATCCTTGTTGCAGCCATAAACTTGGCAAAAGGCGGTATGGGAATTCACCCCGGAGAGCCTCATTCGCTTTGGAGGCGTGGATGATCCTGATGACGACAAGCCCGGAGGTCCTCTAGAAAATTTAGAATTATGGACATCTCGGCGGTCGCCAATCCGCCCCAATTTTAAATCGATCAGTGAAGAATCGCGGCTGCTCGACTCCAAAACGGAGCTTTTTGAAAGCTTTGAAGTGGTGGGGTCACCTTCCCTACAAAAAGCGATTCCTGCAGTCGGATCAATGAACTTTCCGCCACCGCGAACCGAGTCGCCGGGCACCTGTTTCCCCATCATTTGTGTGTGCTCTCCAACAAAACCTTGACTCTCAATACCTTGTTGGCTTGACACTAAAATATTGTTTCCAAAGTTACATGGGGTGGATTTCAATTCCCAACCCAAGAGAGCATTTTTACTTCTAGGCAGTGAATTAAAAGATGAAATTGTTTCTTCAGACACAAATCCCTTCCCTTCAGACACATAGCTCCAAGACTCCATTACAAGCAACAGAATTCAAATTCAACAGATTTTACAGAAACCCAATTCAAATTATCCACAAAGTTAACTCTATTTTTTTTTTTTTTTTACTTTTAATTTTTCTTTTTTTCTCTCACACACTTCCTAATCAAAACCAAGTTAAAAAATTTAACACCTCACGTGGAAATAGAAGCTAAATGTTGTGCAGCTTTGAAGAATCATCATTCTCTATTAAAAAAGCAGAAAACCCAGAAAATGCTCCTGAAAAAAAAAAAATGAAAGGAAAAGAAAAAATCCATCAGGGAAAGACCCAGAAACCAGAAAAGCTAAATGGCACAAAAACTTGAAAGAAAAAAGGGAAATCTTTTGTCCCCCGTATTAATTCAAAATTTTTTTTTGAAGTATTCAATACAAAAGACATAGAGTAGAAGGAAAAAAAAAAAAAAAAAAAAAAAACACCACAAACAACTAGAACCAAAAACCAGTCTACAAGAGTTACTCACTACTTGGTAGCTATTAAAGGAGAAATTCGAAAATTACCCAAATGATTCGGAGAGAGAGAGAGAGAGAGAAGGTTCTTACTTTTTGCAGTGAACAGTACTGTGAAGTTGTACGAGTTAACAGGGCAAACAGAGCTCCTTAGAATGAGAGAGTTTGTAAATGTGCCCCAAACTCCATGGAAGAAAGCTTTTGTGGTTTGCTCAACAAAAAAACCTGCTATTTTTAGAGAGAGAGAGAGAGAGAGAGAGGGTAAAACATTCCAGTTTTTAGCTTTATTTATTGTTACAATATTTAGCAGATAAAGCCAAAAAAGTTTGTGAACAGTGCAAAGAAAGTGCAATAGTATTGTATATGTATAACTTTCTTTCTCAAATACACTGCCAATGATTATCTTCTACTCAACATGTATTCATGAAAACATCGATACTTCTGTATACAAAATTTCGACAGAAATTAATGTGAAACCTATAAAATATATCGAAACGAATAAGTTTTTAAGTACATGTACTTCTCACAATAAATTTATCCAAATTATCTTGTTAGTCAACATTTGTTTTCTGTTTTATTCTATACAAATCATCACGTAATTTATGATAAACTTTTTTTAATCAATTCTATAATCTCCTTACTATAATTGCGTATTTTAAACGTTAACTTAGAGCAAAATTTAGACAAAATCTGACAATTTAGAACTAGAGATGTCAATATAATTTTTTTTTTTTTACCAAATCAAGGAATTTTCGATGAAAGAGAGCTTTTTTTTTCTTTTCTTTATTTATTAACCACGTGGAAAAGTTTATTTATCTTTGATTTTGAAGGGGACAGTATTCTGCAAGTGATGTTCGTGAGCCATGACAATATTTAGAGTTAAAATATAGATTTTTTTTTTGGTATTTTTTAATTTCACAATTATTTTTTATTATTTATATTTTTAAAATTTTGTATAAAATTAAATTTTAAAAATTTATAATTTTATGTATACAAATTCAAATAAAATATTTTTAAAATTATATAAAATTTTGGAATAAACAAAGAAGAATCTATATTGATAATTTTTTCAAAATAAATTTTTAAGATTTTATATATTTTTTACTCTAATTAGTTTTTTTTTCCTTAAACATAATTTTTAAAACTCATTGTTTTTCTAATCTCTAAAATATATCTATGAATCCTCTTCAAATAATGGAATTAATCTAAATTTTGTATATTTTCTTCGTCTTTTTAAATTGTATTTTGTAACCAAACTCATGTTTGAAGGTGGTCAAACAAGTTCATCTGACCACAAGTGCATGCTTATTTTGAACAGAAGAATTTAAACTTACGTCTCTCCATTTAATATCCAAATGCAATCTAAGCCGTAAAAAAATGTTTTTTTTTAATTAATAAAATTTAGAGCAGCATCTGATGTACAGTATAAATGGATCAAGATTCAAATGCATTATCGCCTCTAAAATCCAACTCTGACCTTACATCAATTGGAAACACATCTCTAATGTTAAGTCAATGAATAAGGGAGTCCAATCACATAATAACATCACAACAACTCAATATCTTAGCAATAATGTGAGAAAAAATTACAATTTAATCATAACTTTCTTAAAAATATATGATTAATAGTTTGTTTAGAAGACACATTCATTTTGTAAATTTTAATGTAATATATAGAGTATAATATGCTTACGTATATTATTTTTTTATATTATATTCAAATATAATATATATTTAAATTATTCACATTTAAATAATCATTGTAATGTATATCAATGAGAAAGATAAAGAATATATGATACGATAAGTAAAAATAAATAGAAAAATAACGAACAAATAGTACCATAAATAGATGAATAGTAAAATAAATGAATATACTATTTATATATATTTATATTGAAATTGAATATACGAGTGAATTTATTTTGTAAAGATTATATGAGTAAATGCGTCATTCAAACACATCATATGAAATATCCTATAGTCATAAAATATAAAAAGAGGTAGCAATAGAATAATTTTTACACGTACTAGTGTAGTAATGCTCGAACCATAAAACATGAAAAGAACATTGACAAAGGGGCATGGAAAACACAGAGATGAAAGACCGCTTGAGATAAATGAACTCCAATCTGCCAAAACTATATAGGACCACAAAGATATACTCATCAATAAATAATAACAATAATAATATTTATTATTATTATTATTATTATTATTATAAATAAAACCATGCAAAAGAAAGTAGAAAGAGAGGAGCAATAATTGGGAGAGAAAAATAAATAACAAAATGAGAGCGATGTCCAACAAATCTGAATGCACAGTCAATACCCAACAACCATCAAATTTACGGGTGTCTGCTGGGATCTTCAAGACAGGCCCCACAGCTTCCTTGGCGTCCCCGTCGCCCCCCAGTTTCCCGACTCCAATCATTTCTGTATTTTCTTCACTTGCGCGTGTGCCTCACTTGCCGTCTCCGTTTTCGCTCTGAAGAAAGTGGGTGGTGGGGACGTCTCTACCCACGCGAAAGGGACGCGTGAGTGGGATATCTCCTCACATTGAGGTCACACTATATGCAACTATTATATTTTTTCCTTTTCCTTTTCTTCCTTTTTTTTTTTTCTACTACTATAAATAAAATTGTAATTTTCATTGTTTAGGATTTGTTTGAAGGGTCGTTTTTAGACAGTGTTTTGTCGTTTAGTTTTTAAATATGCATATGGGGTCTTTGAGTTTCCAAAATTCTTTATCAAAAATTTACTATTTTATAATTTTTTATATAAAAAATAGCAAAACACACGTATTAAAACTTTTTTTTCTAATTATTTTTTCACTGAACATAAAATTTTAAAACAATTTTAAAAAAAAAAGTTTTACCTTTTTACCTCAAATTCAGGTCTCCAAAAATCCATTGTTTTTCAAAAGTATCAACATACAAAACACTATTTCTAGATGTCCCCTCTCAAACAAGCCCTTAACTTGGGAGCATGAAAGTTTAGAACCTATTTGAATCGTGGGTTCGTTTACAAAATGGACTAGAACATCGTTTGATAAGCTCTTCTATCATTAAAAATTAAACCAAAAAAAAAAAAAAACTCATCTCATCCTAAAGCAAGAAAATGTCTTTTTATTGTATTGTTCAAGCATCATTTCATTACCTTTTTCATTTTTAAAAAGAAAATTTTTCATAATTAAATGCCATGTTATTTTAAAAATAAAATAATTTTCTCGTTTTTTAAAAAAAAAATTTTCATTTTAAACTCTAAGCATCCATTTGGAACTAATGTTTGGAGACTTTTTTTTATTAGAAAAAAGTTATTTTGAAAAAACTGTTTGAGGGAAAAAAATATAAAATTTATAAAAAAAATATCAATATAGATATTATTTCGTTCTTTTTAAAATTCTATACAATTTAAAAAAATCATTTTATTTGGACTTGTATACACAAAATTATAGACTTTTAAAATTTATAATTTATTATAGTATTTTAGAGATATAAATAGTTAAAACTGATAATATGTTAGAAAAAAATTATTTTGGAGACATTAGTTTTAATCCTCAAACATCCCCTTTAATTTTATAATGAAATTAGATTTAAAATTTATACTAAATTATGCTTAAAATTATAAGTGAGAATTACCCAAATATTTTTTTTTTCACCCGTTGACTAATATGACAAATTCCCCCTACCTTGAGCTTTATTTTTATATATTTTTGTGTCATATTAATATAACAGTCTTTAAATTTTGTGTAAGTCAGATGTGCTTTCCAAATCATATTAGAAATATAATTTTAATATTAATATAATCCAATAGTACGGTTTTGTGCTTTTATAGACAAATGTTTTTCCTACCTCATAATTTCATAAGAGTGCAAATGCTAAATGCCTTTTCTTTTTAGGATCCCATTGTATGAAATAAATAAAGCTTCTATTAGTAAAATTTTGTTTTGAATTATTAAATTTGCATTATAAACTGTACGTTTTACATTCTTTTTTTTGTTTTAATGTGATGTCATATTATAAACTATGGATGTGAGCAAGAAAAAGTAATTTTGAGTTGAAAAAGACAAAACAAAAAAAAAAAAAAAGAAAAAGAAAGTCTTGAAATTGTGGTTTGGAATGCTCCCTTAAATGAGCCCAAACTGATCCTAAGATGAATGGTCGCGAAACTCAACTCTATTATTATTGAATAGCTTGAAGTTTGACATTCTTTTGGCATTATTAGATCAATCCCACTGAGTTTTTACTATCACCTACAGTATTATATATGTATATATTTATATATACTAAGAAAGCAGACTATTGAATAACAAGTGTATGTTTATTTCTTTTTAGAACTATAAAATACATAAAGAATCAACAAAGAGGATTATGAAAAGAATATTATTATTTAATGTATTAAGAATATAAATTAGGGTTTCATCTTAAAAGAAATAATCAAACAACACTACCAATGATTCCGCTCATATACTCGTAGATTGAATAAATAACTATAGACAAATTTCAGCAAAAAACAAAAAAATGGGAAAAAACTATTGATAAATAAATGATCCTTTGTCGTCTATTATTATTTCTTTCAATAAGAGAAAAGAAGAAAAGAAAACGGTTTTGGTTTAAACTCTTTGCCAAAATCGTCAAAGCTTCGGTTGACCACCTTGTTTGTTTGAGCTCCAAAAAAAAAAATCCAAACAGCTAATGGTGTGTTGGCTGTCGGCTGCTAAAGCAAAAGACATAAAAAAGAAAAAAAAGTTGTTGTTTATTTATTAGGAATTGGAATTGTATGCTTCATAATTAGTAACTTAATAAATAAATAAACAATTAGGAAAAGAAACACTTTTCATTATGCTTATTTATTAGGAATAAATAATAAAGAAAACAAGATCACATTATTTAAATATTCTCTTTGATTACATTATATATATACTTTTTACAATGATTAGATGCCCTGTATTCTTAATACATAATGGTGTGAGCTTGCTCCATTTTATTTTCGTCCTTTTTTATATAGGGTGAAATTTTATAATAAGTGCATCTCAATCATTGGAACAAATTTCATTATCCTATCGATGGCATCCATGCATTAAATAGATGTAATGGTATAGTCTAAAAATATTTTTTCATATTATCTAATATAGACGTTGTAACTTAAAACTTGTTAGACAGTGAATTCTAATTTATCAAATATAGATTGTTATAGTTTTTTAATCTTTTTTTTAATTTTTACTTTTAATTTTTCTTATTAAAATTTTTTTCAATCTATTAAATATAGATTTTAATGTAAGCACTTAAATTTCATGACAATAATTAATAGCCCACGAGAACATACAATGAGCCCATGCTATCGTAAAATTCCTCTTCTTTTTAGAATACTTGGCTTGTTGGCCCTTTACTAATTAACATATACCAAAAGTCATATTATTTTTAGGGGATGTTTGGGGAAGATGTTTGGAGATATTATTTTTGGGTTAGAAAAAAGTTGTTTTGAAAAATATGTTTGGAAGAAAAAACTATTTAGGATGAAAAAATAAAAAATTTTAAAAATTTTTTTAGAAAAAAAATATCAATATAGATATTGTTTCGTTCCTCTCGAAATTCTATGCAATTTAAAAAAAAATTATCTCATTTGGACTTGTATAAAACAAAGTTATGAATTTTTAAATTTTGAAGTTTACCGTAGCATTTTAGAGATGTAAATAGTGAAAAGTGATGAAGTTTTAAAAAAAAAAAATGATTTTGGATGTCTCCAAAAATGGTTCCAAACAAGCCCAAAAAATGGTTTTTAAAAAGATGTTTATAAAATTCCTCTCGGCTGACATGCTTAAGTAGATGTTTAAATATATGGTTTAAATAGATGTTTAAAATAGTTGTTGTAAATATATGGTTTTTAAATAGATGTTTAAAAATTGTTTAAAAATAGATGTGTAAAATACATATTTAAAAAATTCCTCTAGGCGGACATTCTTAATAGATGTTGTTGGAAAAAATTGGTTTTTAGACCATTTTGATATCCAAATTTGAGTGGGACCTATTTTATAAAAGTGATAGATCTTGATAAATTTGTGTTCTTAGGGAGATCAAAATCATATATTTATATATTCAAAACGATAATCAGGTGAATTAAAAATTATTGCTCAAAGTGTGCCTAATGAAACTTGGATTTTGTTATCAATTGCTAAAACCATTGATAACATTGGTTTGGCATCTCCATAACATGCTTCGACACACCAATTCAGAATTTCTTTCTTTTTATTTTCCATTGCATTCTAGGTGTTATCTATAGTGGTTTTTTTTAGGTGTTTTGGTGATAGAAAATAGGCTTAATCTCAAGTTCATTCGAAGCAATATTCATCTCTTTGTAATATAGTATTTAATTATATTAAATTTGTTGTTTTCCAAGCTCTATATTTTCTAATAGATATAATGTGTATTAATCATTGTTAATATATATATTTGATGTAGATCAATTTTAAAATTAGCAAATTTAATTGAAACCTATGCATTTAATATTCTTTCACACGTCTAAATTAGCACAAATTAAATGAATAGTGAGCTTATTTGTTTCTTGGCGTTTCTGTTAGGTTTTTCGATATTGACATTTAAAGCAATTATGTTTAGACAAAACCAAAAACAAAATTTATTAGCTAGATAAAATTTTAGATAGTGTTTAAGTTTTGTATCATATAGTGTATCACAACATGAGTCCATTTAGGTAGATTACATTTTGAATCAGGTTTCAGCTGGCATAGCAAGTGATGACTAAAATTACTGACGTGGATAACCGCGGAGTAGAAGATTTCGACTTATTTGTTAAGTTTGAATGCATTTGGAGATAATCTTGAAAGATTTAGTTTAAATCTTAAATAAACAAATTTGGAAATTTGAAAAACGAATTGATGGATTTATTTGAGAGATTTGTGACTAGATAAGCTAGAGATAATTTTGGGATTTGAAATTAAAAAGAAATCCTAGCTTAAGTAGGATTTTAAGTTCTATTTGAATCAGGATTACTATCTCTAATCAAAGGCAACGATTTTCAGAGTATTTAAGCACATTTACCAAAGATTTGGTGAGGATAAATGTATGGATTTAAAGTAGCACAATTTTAGCTTAAATCTGAAAGATTTGAAATTCAGATATTTCAAGGTGTGTCGCACCAGACCGAGAAACAATTTGAAATTTGAATGCCTTACAAGTCTGTGATTGACTTGGATTTCTAAGAGTTGCCTATGTAAGACTTAATACAATGAATGGTAGGGTCACGGAGTACAAAATCATTATAGCATATTTTTAGACTATTCAAACTATTGTGTGTTTCGTCTTTTGGGAAAGAGATTTAATGTCTTAGGGAGAAGACAAAAACTGTTAAAGGGAGTTTAACATATGCTAGTAAGGGGATTTTACTGAACGAGTTCATTAACTGGATTTTAAGATGATCGGTGGCAACAACAAAAAGTGAGTCTTTAGATTGCATAAGACCATTAATACTTGTAATTATTTTCACAATTAGTAAAAAGTTCAATATCTAGGTGTGACCTCAAGGAGTAGGGAAGCTGAACCTTATTAAAATTGTCTGTCTCCTTTATTTACTTGTTTTTGGTGATCAATTAGTTGGATTAATAAATTAAATATGGTACATAAATTAAAATTAGATCTTACAATTACTATCAAAGATGGTTACTAACATATTTTGTTGGTTAAATATGGGATTTGATTTGATTTACAGGCATAGATATTCTGCATAAAGGAGGATTGGTTTCACACCCTCCACTACTTGATGGGACTAATTACCTTTATTGGAAGGCACATATGAAGGTTTTTATCAAGGCACTTGATGAGAGAGCATGGGGGGTTGTTTTAACTAGTTGGACACACCCCATTATCAAGGATGATGAAGGTAAGACTATTCTGAAGCCTGAAGTAACAAGGTCTAGTGATGATGATAGATTGGGAAAAAACGATTCAAAAGCATTGAATACAATTTTTAATGCTATGGATGCAAATCAATTCAAGTTTATTTCCACTTGTGAGATTACTGAGGAAGCATTGACTATTTTAGAGACCGCCTATGAAAAGACAACTGTAGTAAAGATGTCAAAGCTCTAAATTTTAGCAACACGATTTGAAAATCTCAGGATGCTTGAAAGTGGGACAATAGCTGATTTCAATGCCAAATTATGTAATATTGATAACGAAGCTTTTGCTCAAGGTGAAAAATATTCGGAGATAAAATTGGTAAGAAAGACCTTGAGATCTTTCCAGAAAGATTTGCCCATAAGGTCACAATCATTGACGAAGCTCGATATATGAGCATCATATGGTTAGATGAATTAATGGGCCCTTTTAGACTTTTGAGATGAATTTGAAGCAAAACAAGAAGCTAGTAAGCATCACCTTGGAATTTGAGACTCAAAATTCCATTGATGAATAAGAAGTTGGTGACAAGATAGACTTGACTGAATCTCTTACCTTGATTTTTAGTGAAATCTTGAAAAAGATGAATAAAATGGATAAGGTTTTAAATACTGGAAAACCTAATAATTTTTAAAAGGAAAAAGCAATTGCAAATATCTTTGATTCTAAGAAAAATGGTAAAGGAATCAAGTGTCGTGAATGTGAAGGTTTTGATTATATCCAGTCAGAGTGTGCTAACACGCCTAAAAAAAGGGCAAGTTATTAAAAACAACCTGGAGTGATCAAGAGTCTGAAGGTAGTCTAGAGAAGGATGAAGATCACATTATTAATGACTTGGTACTCATTATTTGCACTGGAACTAGCTTTATGGATAGCTCCGTTACAGTTGTGTCAATGCATGTTGCAACATCCTCTGAGATGTCGGGCAGTGTTATAACATCCCTTGGAACATCAGTTGGAAAATCAGTCGAACCTGATGGTTTATACTATTTTGACTCTGAATGCTATAGTGATGATGAAGAAATTAGTAATGGTGAAATTGAGAAGGCATATGAGAATGCGTACTTTAATTAGATTCAATTGTGCAAATTGAACAAGAAATTAGAAGATCATGTGACTGAGTTAGTAAATGAAAGGGATTTTCTAAAGAAGGCAGTGACTAACTAAGAAATTCAAGTTACTAAGAAGGATAAGAAGCTTCAAGAGACTCATACTCATTTGGAATAAACTCGAAAGTCTTTGAAGATGCATAATTCTGGAATGGCTAAATTGAATCATATTTTGTCTATTGGGAAATCTAGTGGTGATCATCACAGCTTAGGCCATACAAGTGAATGTTCTACCTCTAAAATCGTGTTTATCAAGGAATTCTCCACCCCAGAACCATGCACTCATGAAGTAAGTTATCTAGACCCACACTACCTAGACAAAAGCTAAAGAGGTTTATTCCTATATGTCATTATTGCGGTTTACCTGGACATATTAGGCATAGATATTTTAAGTATTTAAATGCTATAAAAAGATAAATGATTGTTAATCAACCATATTTTGTTAAGTCAAAATCTGTACCTAAGTTTAAAACTGATTTAAAATATAATTGTTTTTTGAAAAATTTGAGTAAGAAAATATGATCTTAGGTGTTGTGTTAATCATACCTCTTTAAAAGCATATTCTATTAAAAAACAAGACCATTGTTGTGGATTATGTTGCAACAAAAAGTCAACTAGCAGGTATTGTTACTAAGGCTCTTAATTCAATGAGATTTGTATTTTTAACATATATATATATTCTTATGGATTTGCATGATATGAGTATATTTTTTCATTTTTGCATTGCATCATATATTAGGTTTGCATTTAAGTTTTTTTTTTTATGTATAAAAAAAAATTATCATTTTCATCATCTATAGGTCTCATATCTAAGGATCATAATTGCATTGGATTGAACTAATTATAACCCTTGGAAATTAATAAAGGTTGTGTTCTTGTGTGTGCTTGACTCTTTTATTAGTTTGATTTTGCCATGGTTCTTTGCCTTTACTAGCACATATCTTAATCTCGTGACTTTTTTGCATGCTTGGAGAAGGTTTATGTGAACTTCTGTGATCTTAATGATCTCATAAGACATGATAACTTGCTTTTAATTGTCACTTAAGGTGAAATCCCAAGTTATATAGAATTTGAGACATGATTTAGGTCATCTTTGGTCCGTTTGAGCTTTTCTAACCAACTTACACTCTTTTATCCCTAGTTATTCCTTTGAGCCTTATACTGATCTTTTCTTTCTTACCCACACTTAACCTATCTATGTGTATCTTACCTTAACCTTGACTTTCACCCATTATTAGAGTTGATCTTTCTTGAATGATGTTGGTTGAAGACATGTTTTATTTAAGGTGAATAGGTGGAGGTGTGTGAAAAAAATAAGGAAAAAAATAAAAAATAAAATAAAAAAAGGAATTATCCTACATCCCGTGAAAATATATATATATATATTAGGATGTCATATTAAAAATAAATAAAAAAGTTTAAAAAGCAGAAGGAAAATTCAAAATGGGAAAGAAAGTGAAAGCCACAAAAGTCCAAGAGGAAGTAAAAAAGTTTGAAAAGTAAAAGGAAAATTCAAAAATGGCAAGGAAAGTGACAGCTACAAAAGTCCAAAAGGAAGTTGTGTATCTATAGGTGATATTAGCCTTATTGATACCATATATCCTACCTTAACTATAACCTTACATCATATACTGAAAAAGTCCTAATGATATAAGATAATATGTGACTGACATTAGTGGAGAGTGGTAGTAAAAGCAAGTCTATGGAGTTCTCTTATTACATAATCTAGAGGTCGATTACACTCATTGATTTGCATAAACTCATCCATGGAGTGAATAATTGAGAGTAAAAGCTTATTTACACACAAACATACACCAAGGAACCAAGGTAAAAATTGGATTAACAATTCAGTTGAAATTCTACAACAATATGATTATCTGATATTTCAGTGAGTTGTAGTTTATGTGAAATCTTTCTGCATTTGTTTATATTTCATGCATTACATTTTATGATTTTATGTCATTTAAAGAAAAAAATAATGTTTGTGTCATATGTTTTATAAGCTTAGGAATTTGCTTGTAAAGTTCCACGAGATGCTGCGACATATTTAACAACACTATGTAACTTTATGTTTTGGCTAATTTTTAAAAGAGGTAAAGCAAGATGATATTTTGGGTTTTATATTTGAAGGCAAATATACTAGTTTTATTGATGTTTCTCAAGTTTGATAGCTTTATATCTCATATTTTGTGCTTATTTGATATTGCTCTTCTTATTCAATTTTCATCTCTCTGGCTAACCCAAAAATCAGAAATTCTTTGAATTTGTTGTTTCTTTTTCAGTGCATTCTTTTGCAGGTTTAGATTGATAATGATGCAAAATTTGCTTTGGCAGTTTTTGCAAAGTTGATATGAGAAACATGTGCTCAAGAAGATGATATTAAGGGGGAGCATGTGTTGAAGTGTCAGGTTTAAAAGTGTTTATTTGGCATTTGTTGAGTCAAAAAGGAAGAATGATATATTTAGAGGGAGTAGCATAGTTTTTGGTTTTTAGGTATTTATTATAAACATTGTTTTGAGCCAAAAAATGCCCAAAGATGAGATTGTTAGGTTTTTTGGTGTTAACATTTATGGCAATTATGTTTAGGAAAAACCAAAAACAAAATCTATTAGCTAGATAAATTTTTAGACAGTTTTTAAGTTCTGTATCGTACAGTATGTTGCAACATAAGTCTATTTAGGCAGGTTACGTTTTGAATCAAAGATCAGCTGGTGTGGCAAGTGATGACTAGGATTATTGACATGGATAAGCACAGGGAAGAAGATATTGACTTATTTGGAAAGTTTGAATGCATTTGGAGATAATCTTAGATAATTTGGTTTAAATCTTGAAGAATCAAATTTGGAAATTTGAAAAACGAACTGATGGATTTATTTGAGAAATTTATGGCTAGATAAGTTAAAGATAATTTTAGGATTTGAAATTAAAAACAAATCCTAGCTTAAGTAGGATTTTAAGTCTTATTTAAATTAGGATTACTATCCCTAATCAAAGGCAATGAATTTTTGAGTATTTAAGCATATTTACTGAAAATTTAGTGAGGATAAATACATGGATTTTAAAGCAGCATAATTTTAGTTAAATATGGAAGATTCGAAATTCGAATGTTTCAAGGTGTGTCATAGTAGGTCAAGAAACAATTTGAAATTTGAATACTTTAAAAGTCTGAGATTGACTTGGATTTTTGAGAGTTGCCTATTTAAGTCTCAATACAGTGAATGACAGGGATACAGAGCACAAAATCATTAGAGCATATTTTGAGACTATTGAAGCTGTTGTGTGTTTTATCTTTCGGGAGAAAGATTTGAAGTTTTCAGAAGAAGACAAAAGCTGTTAAAGGGAGTTCAACATATGCTAGCAAGGAAATCTTGCTAAATGAGTTCATTGACTGGATTTCAAGATGATTGACGATAATAACAAAGAAAGGGTCTTTATCTTGCATAAGATCATTAGTACTTATAATCGTTTTTAAGTTAATAAAGAGTTCAACGTTTGTGCGTGATCTCGAGAAGAAGGGAAACCGAACCTCATTAATTTTGCCCGACTCCTTTATTTACTTGTTTTTGGTGATTAATTAATTGAATTAATTAATTAAATCTGATAAATAGATCAAAATCAAATCTTACAGTTTCGAATAATTATGATGTCATGTCACTAGAAAATTTTTGGCTTAGACATTTTTTTTTATTGGGTCTTTGAGTTTCCATGAACTGACAATATTAAATTTGCTTTTGTAGCTTTCTATTTTCTGTAAGAATATGTAGGCTAGAAGTTGTTGTCTAAAGGCCTAAGCATCAACAAAGTAATAGACTTAGGGTGGGTAAAGAATAGATAGATTGCCTGTTTAAATTTCTTTTTGATAGTTAACGACTTTTTTTCATTATTATTTTGACTGGCTAATTGTAATTTTGTCACTAGGATTTTCATGGTATTGATTCTATTTAGGATTTTAGAATATTTATAATATGATGCTAATTAAATATTTAATAGGGAGTAAGGGCATAATAGCTTTATGTAATGTATGATTTTAAAATAATAACAGATTTTAAATTATTGTCACTAAATAGCAGAATTAGGTTAAATTAGAAGATAAAATCTCAAACCTATCACTATGTTTCTGTCCTTAGTAATTGCTAGCCACCCTCATTGTCCACATCACCATCAGTGCCAGTGACAATCTTTATCCAACTTTGCCAGTTGTGCCAGATCTTACCTTCACTGGCTGTCGCGGCTCCATAATGGACCAAGCTTTGCGCTAAAATTTTGATGAGCATTCTTACGTAGCGTGATTTCTCCTCGCAGCCCTATCATCACGATTTCTCGTCACGCCGCCATCGAGGTTCCAACATGTACTAGATCTACACGAAAAATCTCCAACAAGGCTCCTTTCTTTGCTTGATCTCTTCTCTCTCCAATGTTGATGAGATCCCTATCACAATTTCACTTCTTTCTTTTTCCTGTCTGCCATGGAAATATAAGTATTCCTTATATTTCCTATTACTTTCTAAATTATGAAGGAAATATTGGATTTCTATGGAAATACAGAAGGAAATACTAGATTCTATATAAATATAGGCATTTTCTATAATTTCATTCACAACAAGAGACCTCAAAATCACAAGAAAATAACAAAAAATACCAACAAATACCAAACAAATACCAATAAATAACAATAAAACCATCGTCGAAACTCTACCGTTAAAGTCACCATTAAAGCTCAGGACCACTATCATCGCTTAATTGTCGTGATCTTGCAATCAGAGTTGGAGATATTTGCAAGAACTCATCAAAATCAAAGATCGGCAAAGTCTGATTCAGAAGTCTTTGTGACGATTGTCTGATTTCAACGCTGTTTATGGTCTGTGTGGACTAGATTATGACACGATGGTGCTCTTCTCTAATGGCTCTAATCACAGAGATCGAGAGCTCCCTCGTGCTCTCAATGTCACCACTGTTGTCATCGATCAATCACCCATCATTGCTGTTGTGGTCATATCGTCGTCGTCTTCTCTATGGCCGGTGAGTGAGAGAAAGAGAAAAGAAAGGAATAAGAAGAAAGAAATGATAGGAATAGGAAGCAAAGGGTAAAAAAAAAAAAAAATTTAACAACAACAAAAAAATGCTATAAATTATCTTTCTTTTAAAGATATGCTATAATTATCTTTCTTTTAAAAATATGCTATAATTTTCATCAATACCTTCTAAATATACTATTTGGTGTATTTTCGCTATTTAATATTGAATTTTGTTATTTGAGTAGGAAATTACTCTCAATTTGTGCTAAATTCACATATAAATTGTAACACCCGATAATTTTACAGAAATTTAATGTGGGCAAGACATTTAATTTTTTATAAAGTATAGGCTATAGTTATAGTTAATGTTGAATTAAGCATTTTTCCAGATGTCAATACTAAAGATTTTGATAAGCTCAAGAATTCGTGTTTTATGTAAAACATGAGTAAAACAAGAACTATAGATTTATGTTAATGTTACAATGATTCTAGCATGTTAGATTTTTCTAAATATGTTTTATCTTATGTAAAATACGTTAATTTTTGCATTTAAAAAAAAATTCTTTATCAAAGTTGTAGATCTTTTTGTTAGCTTTCCAATGCCTCTTGAATCGTTCAATTCTGATTTTGAAGGGAAAAATTATGGCCAAAATTCTACAAGAGTTTGCGTAGCAAAAAAAAAATGTATACAAGGGGGGGCGGGCGCAAAGAGCCTAGCATGGCTGTGCCTTTGGGTTGCACAGACATGCCATAACCACTATAAAAAAAGAAAAAACAAAAAAAATAATTTCAAAAATTAAAAAGGGGCTGATTTAGTAGGTTTTTTATGCCTATTTTAACCCATATATCACCATTCAACTTTCAATCCTAGCCCTTAAATTTTAGGATTAGTTATTAAAAGTCTAAACATTTCAATTAAACACCATTATACGTATTTTCTTAGAAATTTCACTCTTCTTCTCTCCTAAACCTCTTTTTTCGTTCTCCCCCTTGGAAGATCAATTAAATATGAATTTCACCACCCAAATCTCAAGGATTTGGATTATCTCAAGAGCTTCCAGGTTTGATTTTATTGAAAGTTCAAGGAAATTTTATTTTCTTATGTTGATTTTGGGGTTTTTGAAATTTAGGTTTTGTTAAATTGGGAGATTGATAAATTATTAATTTGGATGATGAAATTGATTATGTATAGTAATGAATTAAGGGATTGAGAAATAGGATTTCAAATTGTTGATGTCAATTTTATGAAATTGGAATTCTAGGGTTAATGGAAAATAGGAAAATTGAAGCTTTTATGATTTTTGGGATTTTTAGAATTTTTTTAATTATAGAATATTAATAATATAATTTTGTAACATGAATCTGGTTAAGAACAAGCGTATCAAGTTTTTGAAGCGTCACTTTACTAAGCTAGTGAATTTTGAAGGTTTGTTCAACAAGTTAAGCACATTTATAAACTGCAACATGTTGGTTTAAAACTTAAATCAAGGTTTATAATTGGTGTGGATTTCATGAAATACTTTGTCATTATTAATGTGTATTTTATTGATGTTTTAACAAGATTTATAAAGAAAGTTTCATATATATATATATGTATATCTATATTGTTGTCTCATTGTTCATAAAATTGTTGATGTTATGGTATTGATAATGGATTGAAAAGTAATTAGGAGGCATGTACCCTAGACATGTTCGCTCTTGTGGTAACTATTGTGGTAACGGTTTATTAGTAATGATTACCTTGGTGTGGGTTGAGCCTAACTAACTTGCCTTCATCATGATTACATTTATTGGTTCATTGCCTAAGGCCTAACGTTGTAGACAAGACTAACGAATAATAATAAGGATTTATATGTTGCCTTGGTGAGGGTTTATTGGTGATGGTAAATTGGTAATGGTTACCTTGGTGAGGGTTGAGCCTAGCTAACTTGCCTTCAAAATGATTGCATGCATTGGTTCATTGCTTAAGGCCTAACATTGTAGACAAGACTAATAAATAATAATAAGGATTTATATGTTATTTTCAAAGTTATGATATAGGTAATATCCAGTCATTTTTATGCTATGAGTCATACTATGTTTTTATTATATATGTTATTTACATCAATTATTGAGCTAAATAGTTTGGTTAATGATTGGTGTGTATGAGTGTGTGATGGCAGAGAGGGCTAACATGCTTTCATGTTTGATAGAACTCTTATTTATTTAAAAAGGATTTCTAAATTTAGGTTTGAATTTATGACATTATTTATATTTTGAAGTTGTTTAGAATACTATCTTTAGATTATTTATTGGGCGTTTGGGACACAAATTTTTTTAGCATTGCATTTAAATGCAATGCAATTTTCCCCCAAATACAAAAACATTTCATTCAAATACCAATCACATTACATTTTAAATCTAACACAATCACTATTTATTATTTTACTTTTTCTATTACTTTTATTAATTACATCATATATTCTCTCTCCCTCTTTTTTTTCTCTCTACTTTTACCCATCACATCACATATTTATTATTAAAATACAATTCAAATACTTTTCCCCCAAACACACATTGCATTCAAATGCAATGCTAATGCTTTTCCTCCAAATACAAATTGCATTCAATACATTGTATTCAAACGTAATGCAAATGCAATGCGTTCACCAAATGAACCCTTAAGTTTCTTTAAGACTATATTCTGTGATTACAAGATTTTATAAAGTTTAGTATTTTCAAATTTAAGCTTATAGTTGAAGTTTCAGTTTGGATTTTATTAAAAAAAAATTATACCAACTATCACTTCATTAATTTTTAATTTTTATTATATATATATTTAGTGTCGCATCATTATCATTTTTTGTTTTAATGGTATATAATAAAAGTTAACTGAGGCATTTCATTACATAAATTTTTTGCCAAATTTAGCAAATCAAATTTTAATATTTAATTGTTATTTTTTTTTATTGTGTTAGCCTATTTTGTTTGATAATTACAACATTATTATTTTTAAATTATTTAAAATTTAAAGATCACTTTACAGTCAAAAGGGGCGTTTGGTAAAAATTTTACATTTTAATCATATTCAAATGTAATATAATTTTATACTAAATGAAAAGTTTTACATTCAAATACAATCTTTTTCAATAGTGTTACGAAAATAATTACTGTTCAAAAGTTTTTTAAACCATTCACATCAACTTTTCAACTTTACTATTTATCTATATCTTTACCAATTATATTACCTTTTTAACTCTAAAATACTTTTTATCCAAACACACATTTCATTTAAATACAAAACAAATACTTTTCAACCAAATATAACACTCAAAAAATGAATTGTATTTAAAAGTAATTAAAACGTAATGTGTTTACCAAATACGTAATAATTAGAATTTATGAAAAAAAATTAGATATATTAATGACAGTATCATAATGTATTGGTGGACAAAATAAAAACAAAATATCAAATATATCATATACCACCTGTGAAAACAACGAATTAGAACACATAGTTAATTCGTTTTCAAACCGGAAAAAAACTCGACTGTTGATCATGATGGTGTCCATAATACTACTCAATTTCATTACTTCAAAACACAAACGACATTGAAGAACATAGCCAATGCGGAGTTGCTGACTGTGGAGCATGGAGCATAGTGTTTTTTTTATTAAATATATATATAATGTATTAATGAAAGTACCATAATGTATTGGCGGACAAAATAAAAACAAAATAACAAATGTGTCATTTACTAGCTGTTACTAGCTGTAACAACAACGAATTAGAACACGTTTTTATTTAATTTTCAAACCTGAAAAAAACTTGACGGTCGATTAAGTTGGTGCCCACAACAATATTCAATTTCGTTACGTTAAAACACAAACGACATTGAATGCAAAGAACACAGCCAATGCAGAGTTGCCGACTCTGAAGTACTTGCAGAAGGGGAGGACATGAACCATAGATTTTTTTTTTTTTTTTTTTGGTTGGTTCTCATAGAATGTTGCAAGCATGGAAACTCTGTGCGTTCACGTGGGGTTTGATGAAAGATTGTACAACAGCCAAGAGATTTGTGGATCTTTCGGAAAGTGAAATAGAGGAAGGGTGATGGAGGGTAGGGACCTTTGCAAAGCTGAAAGTTGCTGCCAAAAAACAGCTCTCCAAATTTCAAACTGACTGCTTGAAAGGTTCATGACATTCAAAGTATGCCACATGGGACACCAAACCCTCATTGCCAGCCAGTTTTCACTTTCGAAACCGTCCTCTTTAACTCCTATCAAACCACCTCATCCTTATATGGTCCCCATCTATCTATATATATCACTGTAAGGAGAATATTATCTCATTCCTATCCTCATCGTGTAAAAAATCTCAAATTTTGTCAATGAAACAAAAAGAGCGTAACTTGATTTACTCAAAACACACGTTACCAGCCAGTTTCCACTTTCAAAACCACTCCTATTAAACCACTGCATCCTTTTGTGGTCCCTATATATATATAAATATATATAAAAGAGAATATTATCTCATTTTTATCCTCGTTATCTAGGAAAAAAATCTCAAGATTTACCAATAAAACAAAAAAGAGCATAACTTGATTTACTCAAAAAGTAAATTCAATACAACGTAAATTATCATGAGTCAAATTATCATGAGTTAAATTTCACGTAACACATTAATTAGAAATACTTCTTTTAATAAAACTATAAAAGGGGAAGA
Organism: Antiaris toxicaria; assembly: GCA_035233585.1. Lineage (NCBI taxonomy): Eukaryota > Viridiplantae > Streptophyta > Magnoliopsida > Rosales > Moraceae > Antiaris > Antiaris toxicaria. Next base: position 11,898,286 of record CP141155.1, read on the forward strand.
GTAAAATGCATTTTTACAAGTATATCAATTATTAGATATAGTTAGTCCTCATCTCTTTTATTCTTTTGAAATCCATTTTTTTAAATATATATATATATATATAGACACAGACACACACGCAACAATATGTTCATATATATGGTGCACATTTTTGAATAAGGGATTACATCATAATCAGAATTGCAAATTGAAATATGACAAATATAACAAAAGCTTAAAAGTTCAGAAAAATTATCCCACTTTTCGCTCAATTATGACTTCCCGATTATGGATTACTTGTTCTTTTTATGCTTTTCTCAACAATTCGATCATATCAACATCAAACAGGTCAAAAGAAATACACGTACGTGTACGCATCTCACCAAACTCAATGACAATGCTATGATTCAAAATAGTGCATTAGTTTTTGTTTTATTATTTATTTATTAAATTGCTTTTGTATCCTACACGAATATTTACCCTCAATTATTGGTGTTTATTTGTTTTGCTTTTGTTTTCATCGTATTCTTAGCTTTGGGAGCCTTTTTTTTTTAATCTAAAATGAAGGGATTTAAATGTTAAATTTTATAAATAAATCATATATAAAATTTTTGTTATATTATATCTATAATTATTATGTTATATTCGTAACCACAATTTCATCTTCAAGAAGTTATAACGAACGGTTTTTCCTTATAGACATTTATAAAGAGAAGATTACAGGTTACTGGAATGCTCTGTCGCGTAATAAATGACTTGTGCAAATACTGGAGTGTTGAACCATGTGGAGGAATGTGATGTCTTTATTTATTTATTTTTATTTTTATTTTTTTAATAAAATTTATACTGAATAAGAAAAACGGTCAGTTTAATGCTATCTGTTAAATTTACAGAAACATTGCAACAATATTTTTTACCAAAAAAAAAAAAAAATAGGCGTTCGTATAGCATGTGGAATATTTTAATGTTTTTACCATGATAAACACATATATGTATTTTTTTTATTAGTTAATGACTAATTAATTAATTTTTAGATTAATCATATGAATTATATATTCTATTTTATTTTATCCTTAAACTTTTAAAATTGTTCATTTTACTTTTTAAATTATATAAAAACATTTAAAACACTGTTTTTGTATAACTTTGTTTATTAATATAATAAAAATATTGACGTGACATTTTATTAAAAATTAAAAATATTTTAAAATATAAATTTTAATTATAAAAACAAATATTAATTGTTAATTAAAATAAACTAAAAAATTTTATTTTTCTCTCTCAATGTCTACTCCAATCCGAGCACGAATTCTACATCCGAAGTTCTATAGACATATCTCAAAAAGGTACTGGAAATTAAGATCATAAACAAAAAAATAAGGGAAAAAAAATGGAAGTCTCGTGGGCGTCGAATCGAGCTTATGTCAAGAAAAAAGCTGCAAAAATGTCGAGAAAATGTTGTTAGGTGTGAACTTTTTCAGTGCAGCATTTTCATGGGGGCGGCGAGCGGTGGATCGGGCCAACGGAGAGCTTGGTCTTGGAGGTGGAGCTCGTGCTTGTCGTGGATCTGTACGGCGTCGATGAAGATGGCGAGGGAATAGAGAGGAGGAGAAGATGAACTAGATAGAAAAGAGGAGAGAAAAATAATTTTTTTGATTTGTTTTTTAATTAATAATTTTATTTTATTTTTATAATTAGGATTTATATTTTAAAATTTATATTTAATTTTTTATGAAATATGTTAAATCAATAAATAGAGTTAGACAGAAGTGATATTTTAGATGGTCTTATGTAATTTATGAGATAGAGTGATTGATTTTGAAAGTTTAATAAGTAAAATAAAATTAGGAGTGAACAAAAAAAACTCAATTACTTGACAAATCCACCCAATTTATCCAATTTGATCTTAACTACGTGGATTGATTTGCTATATTTGATTGATTGAGTGGATAAAAAAAATTTTCAATCCACTTAATCTTTGTTGAGTGGTTTGAAAAAATTTCAAAAACCCACTCAGCTCACCCAATAAATATTCACTTACTATTTTTTTTTTTGGGTTAAATGATGTTCACCTTTAGGTGTTGTTTAGATTATTTGAATATATAAAATGTATTACTTGATATTCAATATGGATGTAATTTTTGATAATTTTGTAAAAACTACTACTAATTATTTTAGTTTCCTTGTACCTTTTAATGATTCTTATAACTTATACTTATTTTACATTTAACTATTAATTAGATTATATTAAAAAATTTTCTTATTTGTGCAAATTCTATAATAAAATTTATTTTAAAAACTATGTCATGAGTTTTATTTTTTTTTCCCCATAAATATTTTATTTGTTGTTGGATTTTTAGTATCATTTATTATTTTTTTAATAAAATGCATAAGTCGCCAAACTCACCCAACCCAATGCGACCTTAATTGGATAGATTGATTTTTTATATTGGGTTGATTGGGTGGGTAAAAAAAATTATCAATCCCCCTAATAAATATTAGGTGTTGAAAACTCACAAAAACCCACCCAACCCACCCGATATTCACTCCTAAGTAAAATAGAGTATAGAATTTATGAATAATTTGTATAATTAATTCTTAATTTTATATGACTAATTATTTAATATAGACAAGGTAAAAAAATAAAGGGCATTATTAGTGTACATCACACGTTACAACTCACGTAAAATATACATGGAATTATCATATATGGTACTCATAATGTATGAGACATAATGGTGCCTAACAGTATTATTACTCAATATCGTTGCTCATATTTATAGCTTAATCAATATTTTCTACTTATATATTTATGATCATTTGTAGTGGACTTATATGCCCTCTGAAAAGTGAAATTTAGACAATAACAAAACAATAACAAGTCGCTTAACCCAAAAATGGGAAATTAATTAACATATCATTAATCATACGTATGGTGTTAGTTACATTCTCCAACTCAATTATAATTTCTACATTTTATGGGGCCAAGAAAATTTATGAAGAATTTCTACTTTTCTGAATTTTTACTAGTTAAGAGGAAAAAAAAAAAACTTTAAAGTATCAGTGATGTTATACATCACACTAATAGAGAATGAATCCCATTTATAGATTTCATATTGTGATGCCATCTATGTTATTGATTTTCTTCAATCTTGAAGCCAGAACGTTCCAAGAAGGTTTTACGCAAGATAGGATAGAGCCATGAAACATTTAGAGAAAATTTCTTACCTGATTTTTCATATATATCTTCCAGAAAGAAAATCATATAGCTGACAAACTTGCTTCTTCTTTGACCTTTGAAAATGCTTCTTGTTAATTTAATAGCTCGGATTATTTTACCATAGTGGTTCACATGAAGGGATATTAGATTTTGTAACTAGTCTACTCCTCTACGTAAATGCGTACTTTATTTTTTTTTATTTGGTGTTTTTTCACTGGATTATGGCTGTTTTGCCTAGAGGGTTTCAATAAGACATATTTGAGCCCTACTTACAAGATGAGAATTTAGGCTTGATTTTTGAGACTGGCCTCTAGTTATTTTTTTGATGCACGTGTGTGACTTTTTAATAAGTTTCATTTTTGACATCTACGTGCACATTTTCGTTTGTTTTTTGTTTTTCGTTTTTACACTTTCCTATGTATTATCAATCTATTTTATTTCCTTGTTTTTAATTTTTTTCACCGTATATGAAATGAGTTAACGATGAACGAGCTGAAGAGATGCTAATAAAGTAGGAATATCATGATATATCTACTGCTTCTATCAGAATCATTTATATATATATGTGTGTGTGTGAAACTGTATAACGCTTGGCAGACTATTATTTATGTAAAAAAAATTTCCATTATAATGAATGTTAAGCAAACCTTATGTTCTACAATGTGACTGTCTTTTATATAAATTAAATCCAACTGCCCTCTTGTGAACCATTCAATTAAAACAATCAAAGCATTGAACAATTCCTACAAATAAAACCAAGGTTGGTGAATAATATATATTGTAATTTCCTCAGGTTATTGTTCTAAAAGAAATTGCATCATTGATATCATTAATTTGCAATAACTGGCCTTCACCTACCTCGTCCAGGAAGTCATTTGTTTAGCCTTGAAAGTATGGCAATTTGATAATTTGCCAAGTACCAAAAAAAAAAAAAAATTTAACGGAAAATATGTACTTTAGTATCCTTCCCTCCAGAATAATTTGAAAAAAGAAAAAGAAAAAGGAAAAGAAAAAAGTCTGAGCATTGCCGACATTGGTTTCGCTTATAATTTAAGCAAATAACCTTAGGTAAACGCATTGTATTTTGATTGTATTTGAATAAAATTTGTTTTTTGAATGTTGTATTTGATTGAAAAGTATTTATTTTGTACTTGAATGAAATATATGTTTGGATGAAAAGTATTTTAGAGTTGAAAAGTTGACGTGATTGGTAAAAGTAGAGATAAATAATGGAATTGAAAAGTTGATGTGATTGTTTTAAAAATATTTTAAATAGTAATTATTTTCGTAACACTGTTATAAAATTTGTGTTTGGTGTAAAATTGTATTGCATTTAAGTAAAATTAAAATGTAATTTTTTTGCCAAACCATACCTTAATGTTCCAAAAGAAAGTGAGATTAATTAACTGCCAATAATTTCGTTTTTTGAATCCAAATTAATTTCTAATTGAAGATTAATTAACCTTCTTCCTCAATAATAAATAATATTTTTTTGCTGGAACATTCACTAAATTAAAAAACCAAATAAACTAACCTTTTAATTTTTCAATAACTTAAACCCAGGAATACAAGTTAGAAAATTATTTTTTTTGTTTTTTCCTTAATTTATAATTAATTGAATTTTCCCAAAGAAAAAAAGGGGTTAAATTGTTATAATCACACACACATATATATATATATATACATAGATATTTAACTTGGTCTCTAAGCCACATTGACAGTGAGGGGTGTTAGTATTAGTCGGTCAAGAAATTTCTACTCCAAATAATAATAATAATAATAATAATAATAAAGAGTCAAGAAATATTAATTGGTGTGATCTACGAAAAACATAGATTGCATTCACACGTTTTTTTGTCGAAGTTAATTTTATCATATGTTAATTTTATAATATGTTGTGATTGTAAATATGTTTTATTATAATAATATATTTGACTTTAGTCATCCTTTACTGCCAAGGGTGAAAGATTTAAATTTTTTTATCTAAATTTGAAAAAAAAAAACAAAAAACAAAATAACGTTGTAGTAATTTATTTTAAGTTTTTCTTGTCTAGGTTAGTTGCTTTGTCACCGCTCCACGTCTAGTCAAATTTAAGATAATAAGGTACGATATAAGACATGAATTTAAAGCTAGGTAATGGCCTCCTCTGACAATCAAATTGGCTACAAATTTTTTTTTTTTTTTTTAAGAATGCAATGCGGAACTAAAACTGTTCGTAACAAAAATAATAATTAAAAAAAACCCTTATTTTCTTCCTATTTATCTTCTTTTATCATATCTTCTCAAATTCGTTCTTTTTCTTCTTATCTATATTATTGTTTTAGTATTTGTGTAATGAATAAAGATATACAATCACTTAGATTTCATTTTATACCTGTGTAAATTTGATCCTATAAGCATGATTGTGATAAAAGTTAACCATTTTTTTTTGTTTGCTTTAATGGGTTTTCCTCTCAAATCTGCACCTTTTGGGGACCATATCTTTGAGATTTTAGACGGACAAAACACGGACAATGATTAATTGTCCTGTCAATAAGAAAAAAATTAAAAAATAAAAATAAAAATACCATCTCTCCTTTTTTTAGATATCAATTTATATAATAAACGTATTATTATTTTTTTATTAATAAATATTTAAAATATTAATATATTATTTGATTATATTTATTAATAAAAATATGATAAATAAGTTGATATTTAAAAAATTAAAATTAAAATTAATATACTTGGCATCGCTAAAAAATCTATACGAGAGGCTTGAGGGCATTTAGAAAGAGCCGAAACTTTATTTATTACGATGTTCAAAATTATGTCTTTACGGAGTTATGTGCATCTAGTGAGCAAAGAATCTATCGGATTTTATTAGTAGATTAAAAATAAAACTATTTTAATGTTTGTTTTAAAAAAAAACAAATTGAAAAAAAGAAAAAAAAAACCCCCCTCATAGATAGGCGGTTTGGACAGTTTAAAGTTAACCCGCGGAATTGAGAGGAGGAGAAGATGGACTAGATAGAAAAGAGGAGAGAAAAATAATTTTTTGATTTGTTTTTTAATTAATAATTTATTTTTATTTTTATAATTAGGATTTATATTTTAAAATATTTATTTAATTTTTAATGAAATATGTTAAATCTATAAATAGAGTTAGACAAAAAGATATTTTAGATGGTCTTATGTAATTTATGAAATAGAGTGATTGATTTTGAAAGTTTAATGAGTAAAGAAAAATTAAGAGTGAACAAAAACACTTAATTATCCGACAAACCTATCCAATCTTAATTAGGTAGGTTGATTTGCTGTATTTAATTGATTGGATGGGAAAAAAATATTTTCAATCCACCCAATCTTTATTGGGTGGGTTGAAAAAATTTCAAAAACCCACCCAACCTACCCAATAAATATTCACTTATTATTATTTTTCTTTTTTGTTTAATGATGTTCACCTTTAAGTGTTGTTTAGATTATTTAAATATATAAAATATATTACTTGATATTCAATATAGATGTAAGTTTTGATAATTTTGTAAAAAATACCACTAGTTATTTTAGTATCCTTGTATTTTTTAATGATTCTTATAACTTATATTTATTTTACATTTAACTATTAATGAGATTATATTAGAAAATTTTCTTATTTGTGCAAAGTCTATGATAAAATTTATTATAAAAATTATGTCATGAGTTTAATTTTTTTCCCTTAAATATTTTATTTGTTATTGGATTTTTAATATCACTTATTTTTTTTTAATAAAATGCATAATCCGTCGAATCCACTCAACCCAATGCGACCTTAATTAGATGGATTGATTTTTATATTAGATTAATTGGGGTGGGTAAAAAATTTGTTAACCCATTCAATAAATATTAGGTAGGTTGAAAACTCACAAAAACCCACTCAACTTAGTCGATGTTCACCCCTAAGTAAAATAGAGTATAGAATTTATGAATAATTTGTATAATTAATTCTTAATTTTTTATGACTAATTATTTAATATAGATAAGGTACAAAAATAAAGGGCATTATTAGTATACATCTCACGTTACAACTCACGTAAAATATACGTGGAATAATCATATATGGTACTCATTATGTATGAGACATAATGGTGCCTAACAGTATTATTACTCAATATCGTTGCTCATATTAATAGCTTAATCAATATTTTCTTCTTATATATTTATGATCTTTTGAAGTGGACTTTAATGCCCTTTGAAAAGTGAAATTTAGACAATAACAAAACAATGACAAGTCGCTTAACCCCAAGATAGGAAATTAATTAACATATCATTAATCATATGTATGGTGTTAGGTACATTCTCCAACTCAATTATAATTTCTACATTTTATGGGGCCAAGAAAATTGATGAAGAATTTCTACTTTTACGAAGTTTTATTAGTTAAAGAAAAGAAAAATACTTTAGAGTATTAGTAATGTTATACATCACACTAATAGAAAATGAATCCTATTTGTAGATTTAATATTATGATGCCATCTATGTTATTGATTTTCTTCAATCTTGAAGCAAGAACGTTCCAAGAACGTTTTACACAAGATAGGATAGAGTCATGAAACATTTAGAGAAAATTTCTCACTGGATTTTTCATATATATCTTTCAAAAAGAAAATCATATAGCTGACAAACTTGCTTCTTCTTTGATCTTTGAAAATGCTTCTTGTTAGTTTAATAGCTCGGATTATTTTACCATAGTGGTTCACATGAAGGGATATTAGATTTTTTAACTAGTCTACTCCCCTTAAGTAAATATGTACTCTTTTTTTATTTGGTGTTTTTTAACCGGTTTATGGCTGTTTTGCCTAGAGGGTTTCAATAAGACATATTTGAGCCCTACTTACAAGATGAGAATTTAGGCTTAATTTTTGAGACTGGCCTCTAGTTATTTTTTTGATGCACGTGTGTGACTTTTTAATAAGTTTCTTTTTTGACATCTACGTGCACATTTTCGTTTGTTTTTTGTTTTTCGTTTTTACACTTTCCTGTGTATTATCAATCTATTTTATTTCCTTGTTTTTAATTTTTGTTAATAGTATATGAAATGAGTTAACGATGAACGAGCTAAAGAGATGCTAATATAGTAGGAATATCATGATATATCTACTGCTTCTATCAGAATCATTTATATATATATATATGTATGCGTGTGTGTGTGAAACTGTATAACGCTTGGCAGACTATTACTTATGTAAAAAAATTTCCATTATAATAATGAATGTTAAGCAAAAATTATGTTCTACAATGTGACTGTCTTTTATATAAATTAAATCCAACTGCCCTCTTGTGAACCATTCAATTAAAACAATCACAGCATTGAACAATTCCCACAAATAAAACCAAGGTTGGTGAATAACATATATTGTAATTCCCTCAGGTTTTTGTTCTGAAAGAAATTGCATCATTGATATCATTAATTTATAATAACTGGCCTTCACCGACCTCGTCCAGGAAGTCATTTGTTTAGCGTTGAAAGTATGGCAGTTTGATAATTTGCCAAGTACAAAAAAAAAACAAAAAACAAAAAACAAAAAATTAACGGAAAATATGTACTTTAATGTCCATCCCTCCAGAATAATTTGAAAAAAAAATAAAGGAAAAGGAAAAAGCCTGAGCATTGCCGACGTTGGTTTCGCTTATAATCTAATAACCTTAATGTTCCACAAGAAAGGGCGATTAACTGCCAATAATTTCATTTTTTGAATCCAAATTAAAATTTGTAATTGAAGATTAAGTAACCTTCTTCCTGAATAATAAATAATATTTTTTTGCTGGAACATTCACTAAATTAAAAACCCAAATAAAGTAACCTTTTAATTTTTCAATAACTTAAACCCAGGCATACAAGTTAGAAAATTATTTTTTTTGTTTTTTCCTTAATTTATAATTAATTGAATTTTCCCAAAGAAGAAAAGGGGTTAAATTGTTATAATCACACACACACGCATATATATATATATATATATTCACACACATACATATTTAACTAGGTCTCTAATCCACATTGACAGTGACGGGTGTTAGTATTAGTCGGTCAAGAAATTTCTACTCCAAAAAAATAATAATAATAATAATAAAAAAGAGTCAAGAAATATTGATTGGTGTCATCTACGAAACACATAGATTGTATTCACACGTTTTTTGTCGAAGTTAATTTTATCATACGTTAATTTTATAATATGTTGTGATTGTAAATATGTTTAACCATAATTATATATTTGACTTTAGTCACAAGTGAAAGATTTAAATTTTTTTATCTAAATTTGAAAAAAAAAAAAACCAAAATAAGGTTGTAGTAATTTATTTTATGTTTTTCTTGTCTAGGTTAGTTGCTTTGTCACCGCTCCACGTCTAGTCAAATTTAAGATAATAAGGTACGATAAAAGACATGAATTTAAAGCTAGGTAATGGCCTCATCTGACAATCAAATTGGCTATAAAATTTTTTTTTTTTTAAAGAATGCAACGAGGAACTAAAACTGTTTGTAACAAAAATAATCATAAAAAAAACCCTTATTTTCTTCCTATTTATCTTTTTTTTATCATATTATCTCAAATTTTGAATATCCTTATTGCGTTCTTTTTCTTTTTCATTATATTATTCTTTTAGTATTTGTGTAATGAATAAAGATGTACAATCACTTAGATTTCATTTTGTACCTGTGTAAATTTGATCCTATAAGCATGATTGTGATAAAAGTTAACCATTTTTTTTGTTAGCTTTAATGGGTTTTCTTCTCAAATCTGTGCCTTTTGGGGACCGTATCTTTGAGATTTTAGACGGACAAAACAGTGACAATGGTTCATTGTCCTATCAATAAGAAAAAAATTTTAAGAAAAAATTAAAAATACCAACTTTAATATGAGTTTTTAGATATTAATTTATATAATAAATATGTTATTATTTTTTTTATCGGTAAGTGTTTAAAATATTAACATATCATTTGAGTTTATTTATTAATAAAAATATAATAAATAAGTTGATATTTGAAAGATTAGAATTAAAATTAATGTACTCCACATCGCTAAAAAATCTATACTAGAGGCTTGAGGGCATTTAGAAAGAGCCGAAAATTTGTTTATTATGATGTTCAAAATTATGTCTTTACGGAGTTATGTGCATATAGTGAGCAAAGAATCTATCGGATTTTATTAGTAGATTAAAAATAAAACTATTTTAAAGTTTGTTTAAAAAAAAACAAATTGAAAAAAAAAAAAAACCCTCATAGATAGGCGGTTCGGACAGTTTAAACTTAACCCACGGAATTTTAGACGTTTAACAAATATTAGAAGTTGCACATCTATTTATTCGAATGGTTGACTATTAATAGTAATAATGCTAACATCTGAAGTCCCATACGGTATAAAGTTTTCTAGCGATAACGATAAAAGATGACGAGAAATTCACAATCTAGTTCGCCATTAAACAACAAATCTCTAAAGTGGTCCATCGAAAGTTTAAAGATAAACCAACAGTAAATATTAAGCTTCTGTTTAGTGCCAGCATTATATTTGAATGTAATGTAATTTTTATTCAAATACAAAAACATTCTAATCAAATATCAATCATATCACATTTTAAATCCAATATTATCATTATTTATTATTTCATTATTTCTATTATTTTTATTAATTACATCACATATTCTCTTTCTCTTTTTTTTTTTCTCTCTACTTTTACCTATCACATCACATATTCATTATTAAAATACAATTCAAATACTTTTCACTCAAACACACAATGCATTCAAATATAATGTAAATATTTTTTCTCAAAATACAAATTATATTCAAACGCAATATAAACGTAATACATTTACTAAACAGAACCTAAGCCTAGTCAAACTTGTCATTTGTGCCGAGAAGACTCTCCTCTTACCCTATAAATATTACAAAATTTGATAAGTTAACATATTTATAATGCGTACTCGTATGAAGGAAAAAAAAGTTCTAAAAATTATTTCATTTTTCATTCTTCTTTAAAAAAAAAAAAAAACATTTAATACACGGGCAGGAGCTGTCAAAGCAAATCCCATGTGCCTGTCTTCATATCTCCAAAACCATTGGATCAGATAATTCCTTACCGAACTAAAAAAAAAAAAAAACAAAATGAAAAAGAAAACGAGGAGATTTGGAAGAAAGATTTGCCCTACTAGTGTCCGCCAAAGGAAGTCTTGTTGGCCTTCAATTTTGTGGGGTAGGCAATTTTGATTCTATTTTATTCTTTCGAATATTGTTTGTTAATGAACTGCACGTGATGGCAATGTTGTAAATAGAACTGTTTGGTAAGGTAGTTGATGCCACCCATTTTTTGCATTTACTATGTTTAACACTTGATATCATTAGGGTTTCATGACATCATTAGGGAAACACCATTGTACTTAATATCAATTATATGTGTTATACAAATCCAATGTCCTTTTTTTTTTGTTTTTAATGGGTGATTTATAATTTTTTTCTTTTGCATTTTAAGTTCATCATAAATACGTAGTATGTATTTTTGAACATGCTCAATATCATTTCTACTCCTAAATTCAATTCCATATCAATTTTTTTTCTTATAATTTTTAAGTCAACTGATGTTTTTGACCACTCACATGTTGGATTTACCATTTCTCATATAAACTTGTAATCACCAAAAAATATATACATAAATTTAGAAGAAAATTTAATAAAATATTTGATAAAAAAAAAAGAGAGAGAGAAAAAACTTTGTTACCATAAAGTGTTTGTTGTTTGAGTGATTTTGTATATGATGATTTTTAAAAGATCAAATCGTTATCTAATTTGTCATGATCAACGAGTTGATTGAGAAGATGTATAAATTTTCAGATAAAATGAAATTCAGACTTATAATGTTGACAAAATTAAAAGAATTTGTTATAACTCTTCTTTTTACTAAGAATAGATAGGAATAAAATCTAGACCTTGATATTAAATGTACTAAGCATGCGACCACAGATATTAAATTTCCAATTAGACTAATCTAACAACAATAACATCATATTTAATTTGCAAAGGAGTTTTGTTTCTTATCCTTTGTCGTCACCATCTACAATTGGAAGAGAAGAAAATGGATGATAGAGAATCCAAAAAGTCTTCAAGGCTTTTAATTTACTACTTCCCATATTATAAAAGAAAACTAATTAAGAAAACACTTGAATTTGATGTGTGAGGAGGGGACAAAAGAGGTGGATGCCAACACCCTTGAAGACTTGGGAGGCATGTTGGCACTCACTTTGCCAAAGATGGAGCATAAATTCCACTATAACTTTATTTACCTCCATGAGTGAAAAGGGTTGGCCCATACAGTCTTCACTCACATGTCCCTCTCAAGAATGTTATCTTTCTATGGTGAGAGAGAAAGGAAATTAGAACTCAGAAGAAGATATATAGATAACCCACAAAAAAAAAAAAAAAAAAAGAGAGGTCATTTGTGCGAAATGGGTGGCTAGGGGCGTAGGGAGGAAAGTGCCATAAATGTATAGGGCCCATCACACCCACATTAGCATTTTTCTCACAAGGCTATATTGCAAAAGGAGAGAGAGAGAGAGAGAGAGAGAGAGAGATTGTCTCCAGTGTTCTTTCAAGCAATTTATGGCCTTTGATGAACAAAAACAGAGAGGACAAATTTTTTTTTTTGGACATAAATCTTTCATGGCTTTGTTAGAGAAAGAGGTAAATAGTATATATATATTATTTTTTGAAACCGTTGAAGCAAATAATACATTCTCCAGTAAGTATATTTTTTAGTAAGAGTGTACAAATTGTTCACTCAAAAAATAAATTAGGTAAATAAGTTGATTTGCTAGGTAAATCCTTTATTCAACTGTTTGTTAAATATCATATTTAGTTATTTTAGTTTTTGTAAATAAAGTATTTGCTATGTACTTTTTTTGTATTTCCCATGGCGTTATGGACCGGTGGATGGCTCGGCTGGCTTTGGAAAGTCATATAACAATTATTTTGAAAAGGAATAATTCTAGCATGTGAAAAGTAAAATACTAACTATAAATTTTTTTTTTTCCAAAATAACGAACAAATGTTATAATATAGGTGTGTTGCACATCATTTTCTGTGCCAACATCTATATCGACTCATATTTTGGGATTTTTACTATTGTGTACTGCAGTTTCTGTACCAAATATATATATCCACTGAGGTTTCAAGATATATATGCACTTAAAAAAAAATTTTTTTTTGGGGCAAATTATGGAGTCAAAAAACCGTCAAGTTAATTGATATAAAAATTTCTACAAATTGGTCTAAAAAGAAGGAATTAATAACACTATAGAAATTTTGATGACGATGTCAGCGCATTTAGAGAAAATATTCTATTTTAATTTTAATCAAATATAATATAATTTTACGTTAAATATAAATTTTATAACAATATTACGAAAATAATTACTATTTAAAATATTTTTAAAATAATTATATCAACTTTTCAATTTTACTATTTATCTTTATTTTTATCAATCACATCAACTTTTTAATACTAAATTACTTTTCATCCAAAAACACATTTTATTTAAATACAAAACAAATACTTTTCAACCAAATACAACATTTAAAAAATAAATTTCATTTAAATATAATTAAAATACAATGCATTTACTAAACACCCTTAGTCTCTCAAGTTTATAAATTTTCTACTTAACATGCGCTATACCGCTGTATATAAATTACTGCTAAATACGTGTTGCTATTCGGTTCAAGCATCGTGGTTCCTACATCATTATTTGGGGTACGATTAAGATAGATTTGGTAGAAACTAAAAGTACAATGATTAATACTTGCTAAGTAAGAATCAAATTATTGGATAATCATAATTCATAACTTTTTTTTTTTTTCATGATTACCTCATCAGTTTCTTATTTTGAGCAACACTCTTTAGTAAATGTTTGATAGTGGGAACCACCATATTAATTAGGGGAGTTTAGAAGAGATGTTTGAAATATTATTTTTAGATTAGAAAATAGTTGTTTTGAAAAGTATATTTAAAAAAAACTGTTTGAGTGTAAAAAAATAAAAAAAATTTAAAATTTAAAAAAAATATTAATATAGATATTATTTTATTCTTTTTAAAATTTTATATAATTTAAAATAAATTATCTTATTTAGATTTTTATATACAAAATTATAAATTTTAAAATTTATTATAATATTTTAAAGATATAAATAATAAAAAATAATAAAATTTTGAAAAAAAAAAAAAAAGAATGTCTACGAAACTAAGCCCACGACAAGACCTTAGTTAGTTCATCCTCATCCCATCCGCATGTTGGTGCACATCATGAAGCATACAGAAGTGTCCCATTTTCGAACGACAAACAAGGTGGGCTTGACTTTGACTTTGGCATTCTTATCTCTCTCTTTATGCTCGGAGATCATATTAAGTACAATTTTAAAAAAGAAAATAAAAAGAGCAAGAGGACAAAAGATTTAGCATGTTTAACGATTTCTCTGTATTTACATATCACTGTCGGGTATGTTTGATAAAAATATTATATTTTAATCATATTTAAATAAAATTTAGTTTTTAGATATTATATTTGATTGAAAAGTATTTATTTTATATTTAAATGAAATGTGTGTTTAGATAAAAAGTATTTTAGAATTGAAAAGTTGATGTGATTGTTTTAAAAATATTTTGAATAGTAATTATTTTCGTAATATTATTGTAAAATTTATATTTAGTATAAAGTTATATTGTATTTGAATAAAATTAAAATGTAATTTTTTTTACCAAACGACACCTTAATTTACTTCATATAAATACAATCTACTGATACGAAATCAAATAAACTAACAAACACTATAAGATTTTTCTTAAATCAAGATGTTTTCTTGATCGAAAATTGAATCCATAAGAATCCAAACTTTGCACTATGGAGATTCCAATCTTGGAAAGGGAATCAATATGTGCAATGGAACATAGAATGTGAAGCGCAGAAGTGGCAATGGGTGACAAAAACACAAAAATGGCCAAGGCCGGAGCACGGATGTAGAGACGATACAATCATTAAAGTGGGGTGCATTGGAGTTAAGGCGAAAGTAAATAAAAGAAACAAGAGAGCATAAAGGTCCAATATACTTGGGTAGTATACTTCACGGAATAAGAGAAGAGAGGACCAAACAAGTAACATTATTAATTGGCACTCTATAAACACAAACCATAACTATTATATTTTTCTTTTTTTATTTTTATATTTTTGTTAAGGGAAATTATCTTTCAAAATCAAGAGATTCCCTAAATATAATGAAATTCAAACCATATCTAAATGCAATTATGTACAAAAGTCAACTCTTTTTAATACAAATTCAATACATCTTTAAGGTGGGGAAAAAAGGCTGTCCATCTTTTCTCAATCATCCTATGTCACTTGATAAAAGTCATTTCTTTTTAGTATTCATTTGATGGCATACGGGCTGCGCAAACATCCTAAAAAACAACAGTCTAATGTACTGTGATCTTACTCTCCAAGATTCATCACGAATGTAGTTAGACTAATTTTAGAAGGAAAAAAAAAATAAAGAAGAAAATGAAAAGAAAGAAAGAATAATAACAACAAATAAACAAAAAACCATATGTGAAATAAATATAAAATTGGGAGGCATGTTCCGGTTGAATAGCTGATCCATGCAGTACTTAAAAAGATGCAGAAAATTTAATTTTGACAAGTCAGTGTTAAGATCCAGCTAGACTCTTTTCTGAACCATTTCTGCAAATAAGACCAGACTGTTTGCAGACTCTGCTTAACGCACCAAACAAATGCACCACATTTCCATTCCATAACATTTGGATATGGGTCCTTATAATTATCAGCCCAAAGGAGGCCCACTACAACTCAGCAACCATGATATGCTTGAAGAACATTGGATTAGTAGGCCACGTGCCGTTAAGCTTATGTTTGGTTCATGGGTGGCTTGAATTGAGTTTATTGGATCAGATACAAGTTATTGGTGCCCAAAGGTTGAATTGTTATGCGTTTAATATACAAGTTTGAATAGCTGAAATTAAAAAATTTTAAAAATTAAAATATATTTGTAAAAAAAAATTAACATAGAACTTGTTTCGATTGTTTCAATTTTAATTTTATATAATTAAAAAAAATCATCACATTTAAACTTGTATATATCAAATTATAGTTTGAGTATAAAATTATAATTGAAACTATGAAAAGTAAATAAAACTTAAAAAATTAATTGCATTTGAATTGAACCTTGCCTCCAAATGCATGCTATATTTTGGTATGGATTGATTTTTTTTCACAACCTAAAAACTATTGAACAACATGCCATAAAGATGATGTAATAAATTAAATTAAAATATATATTATCTATTTTTCTTTCTCTCTATTCTTCCTTCTCTCTCTCCCATATGTGATCTTTTCTCTTTCTCTCCCACCTTCTACTAGTTTGTGGTGCTTAGTATTAGTAATGCCTCTTAGTTATTTTCCTCTCCCAAACACGTGATAAAGTCCCATTCTCTCTCTCTTTCTCTTTCTTTATCACTTTTTCTTTCCTCTGGTGACCAACTTTGATCTTCGTCAAGCTCTAAGATCTACTTTCCTCCGCATGAATAGATTTAAGGGCGGATTAGGTAGAAGAGAAAATGGGTGGAGATTGGTGGAAAATCGCATTAGGATCTCTAGCGATTTGAAATCTCCTCTGCCATAGATCTCTAACGAGACTTAGATCGTGGAGATTAGGGCTGGAAATCGTGTTATCGTATCGTGTTCATATCATATTATACTCCTTAGTTGACACTATTATACTAAATCTAAACTCGATTCATTTAATATCGTATCAAAATCTCAAACTCAAATCAAATCTATTTATTAATTGTATTAATCGTATCCATCTAAATTAACATGTTTAAATTAAATATGAATAAAATAATGACTTATTCAATAAGATTGTGATACTTTAATATATTTATTAGGTAATATATCTTTTCTTTTATGAAAAACAAGTGAAATTTAATTATAAAGTTTTAAAATTCATTTTTTTTATAATTTATTAGTTATGAAAACTCTTATTTTATATCATATACAATTAAATAAAAAATAATATATAGTATTGTAGTGAGGGAGAGGAGAGGGTGACAGGGAGGGGGGGACAACGGCAATAGGGTGAGGAGTGACTAGTCGTATTATTACAAAAGTCAATGAGGTGACGGGAGAGGAGGGGGGGGGGGGGGTAGATAGCAGAGTCGCAGTCGAAATAAAAGACTAAAGAAATACAAACAAAACCTAGGTTTCTTTTGTATGTTAAAAAATTTTAAATATAAACATAAAAAATAAAATATATATTTTATATTTGTATATTTAAAGTTTAAAAACTCAAAGTTAAAAATAGTAAAACATTATGTAATATATATAAAATAATATAAATATATTAAAGATTATAAATGAGTAGTTTATGGATTGTGTTCGTGTCAACTCATATGTAACCCATTTATTAAATTAGCTATTTTGTGTCAATTATGGGTTGATGGGTTCGTTCGAGTTTAACTTTTTATTTAATTGTGTTTGACGGCTTTAAACCTTTTTGATCCAAACCCATTTAAAGAAAACTTAAAACTTTTAATTTTGTGTAGGTTTTGTGTCGTGTTATCATGTCGTAATTGAAATTACCAATGACCTAAATTACCAGTCCTAGTAAAGGCAATTTCGATCATGCGGATGATGGCTCTCTCTTTCACTGGCGTAACATTGATCAATGCCTATCACTGTAATCACCTCTTACTGATACGATCTCCTTTTGCCATCATTATCACCTTCCTCTAAGCCCCAATCACATCCTTTATAGCTTCAATCATGGCTTATCAAAGCTCCAATTGAGATTCCAATGCCTAGTGACTTCTTCCTAGTGACTTTTTCCTAGTAACACAGAGTTAGTGGACGCTGACTTTTGATAGTGCTTGAGCTATGGCGGATCTCCTCCATATGCAGAGGAAATCAGGTGGAAGTGATATGCCCTATTATTTCTTTTCCCATCTTAATTTTCTTTGTTGTATTTTGTTTCTTATTGGTGAATTTTTGTGGTGTTTGAAACTTTTTCCTATATTGATCATTATTGGATTTTTTTTGTTGGATTATGTTTTTTTTTTTGTCTTTTTTTATTTTTTATTCTATTTGTTATTTTTATCTAGTAATTTGGTGATCAAATTCGAAAAATTCAATAGATTTTTTTGGTTTCCAATTGATAATCGACTAGTAACCAGATGGAAATGAACTGGTAACCTGTCGATGGAGGTGGTTCTTGGTTGATAATCAAACGGTTATCCACCGACAGTCCGTAACCAACTAGTAACCCTCCTGCGATTGGTAACCAACTGATAATCAATCAATGGAGGTAGTTACCAGTCAGTAACCAACTAGTAACTAGTTAGTAATCAACTAGTAACCTATTGGTAATCAACTGGTAACCCACTGGTAGAGGTGGTTATCGATTGATAATCAATTGGTTACCCGCCAGCAGTCGGTAACAACTAGTAACCCGCTTGCGCTTGGTATCCAATTGATAACTAGTTAGTAACCAACTATTAACCCGTTGGTAAAGGTAGTTGCCAATCGGTAACCAACTGGTAACTAATTAGTAATAAACTAATGTCCTATAGATGGAGGTAGTAATTATAATCGGTATTTTAAAACAAATAAATAAATAAATATTTATAATATCATGTTATTACATTTTTTGCTAAAGTTTATTTTATGTGATAAAAACTAATCCAAAGCATGATTTTGTAGAATTTTTATAAAGTTCTAAAAAAAAAAAAAAATTCATGCCAAGAGGGAATTGGTGATGAGTGGGCTTTAGCCCACAGAATCTTCAATTAATTCTTGGGAGAAAGAAGTGAAATAACGGTATCGTTTGGTATTGTTTTTAAAATCTGTTATGTTTTCAAATTTTCTGAATTTGAAATCGTTTTGAAAATAATTCTGAGAACGTTTCTGAAATTGTGTTTGGTTTTATTTTCTGAGTGTATATTTTGAGAAACAAAAAAGTGAAACTGTGTTTGGTTATATTTTTGAAAACCAGTTATTTTATAAGTATTCTATAAAAATATATTTATGTTTGATTTAAAAAAATTTATTATGAATACCAAAAATTAAAAATTAATAAAATTTTTTAATTGAAAAATGAATTAAAAATTAATAACCATAATATTTAAGTAATTACTATATTAATTAAATCTTAATTAACCATAATAATTAAATCAGAGAAATGAGAGAAATGAGAAAAATGAAATCAGAGAAAACGACTAAAAGTCGTTTTCAATTTTAAGTTGGGAGCAAAGGAGATTTTAGATTCGTTTTGAAATCTGTTTTCAAAAATAATACAAACCAAACATAATTTCACACCGATTTTGAAATCGATTTCCTAGGGAATCGTGAAATTTGTTTTGGAAACAAAACCAAACACGCACAACATTTTTCAAAAAATTTTATGGTAAATATAGTATATTTTTTGTTTACAATATTTAAAGTAAATAATGTCTTTACAGTAAATAATTCACTAACAGAAGTATATTTTTTTAAAGAATTATTGAGGTATATTTACGAAAAAATATTTGTTTATAATATTCTCGTAATAAAGATTTACCGTGATTATGCTATTTACCGAAAATACTTTAAAATATGATATTTACTGTAATTATATTTAAAAAATAGCTTATTTCTTGCAAGTTCAGTTAATTCTTTTGCATTAACCCTAAAATTGTGGAAAATGTCCCTCAAATATATATTTATGTTTTTTTTGGCTTCTTATTTAAATATTTGCTATCATTTTTAAGGCAATCCTACAAATCAATCGCCCTAATTTAGATGTGCTTGCTTTAACTTAGTGGAAGCACTGTTTTTAAAGTATACATATATGTGTGCTTTTTTTTTTTTTGTTGGTTATTAATTCAGAAGATAATTCTATACCTTCAAATAATTATTTTCTTTAATAGTTTGGAGTAGTCAGTACGAATTTTATTATGATTTTGTTCATAATATGAAAAATGCAAAGCTTTTCTTGAGCAAAATTATTTTAGAAAATGGTCAAATGAAAAGTGATTTTATTAAAGAAAAAAAAAAAAGTAATCCAAGTATCGGGTTGCAAAATACTTACCCAGGCTAAAAATCGTTAAATGAAATAAGCGTTAAATTATGTACTTGGTTAACTACCCAACACAATAATGATTCTTATTATTGTACTTATCCATAAGTTAAATATATATCTATATATATATATAAATATAAACACTCCTAAACATATACTCGCTTAAATTATCTTAACCAAAAAACAAGAAACATGATTAGTACTCTTCACTAAATTTACAGCGACAGCTTTTTCATCTTCCGTTGAATTCCCTTCCTTTCCTTCTTATTTAAGTAAAGAAAGAGAAAAAGCAATCAAAACATATTTTATTAAATTCCAATAAAATGGACACTTATTAATGATCTCATCACATTATGTGCTTATTTGATTAATAAAAAATAGTGTTCTAACTCTTCTTTTCTCTCTCTCTCTTTCTCTCGGCACAAAAAATGATGGACGAAAATATATATAAAAAAAAGTAATTATTTGGGGACGTAGATCAAAAGGAGTTCGAGTCCATCACCAAGAGTGCATGCTAATGTAGTTGTTGATCTATTCTCTTATATATAAATATATATATATGTTTTTATGCATATTTGTTGTTCATGAAAATTAAATTTAAGAGCATTAACTAAGAAGCTAATTGCTGTTGAAGATATTGATCATTCAAGTAATCCGCTAACTTCACGTGAAACTACGTAAGATCAATTTATTAACACTTTATATATGTAGGTTAGTTAGGTGTATGTGTGTATGTATATATATGTACATATATTTGTGTGTACAATATATATATATTATTTAATCAACGGCTAGTCCCTGAGAATGACTTGTCGATTAAAGCGCACATTTAATCAATTTATTTATTTTATCAAAATTACCAAACAAACAAATATTATGTAGACGCAAAGACCAAAATTAATCTTGTTCGGTTTTGAAGCCTGCGTTCACAATCTAAAGGGAAAAATGAGGGAGAGAGAAAAAAGTCTACGTCCACCATAGACGCCGACGAAGGTTGATTACAGTACTCTTTTTATCAGTCCACATTCAATCTATTTTGACAAAAAGCATAAGCGATTCTTTATCTTAGGAATTATGAGAAAGATGATAACGGCATTGGGTAACTAGCATATCTCGACTAAATTGACACTCACTGTCGTGTATGTTTTACACAACACAGAGGAGGTTTGTATATTTCTAGTTCGAGAAAGTTGTTTTCTTTTTTAAATTATAATATTGTAAGTATTATCTTTTAATTTTAAAGAGAATACAAGATTTTAAACTGAATCTAGTCAAAACAGGAATTAGAAAACCTAGCCTACACCAACTAGCACAGCCGCCACCCTCCTGTCCCTCACACATGGACGTAGTGCATCCCGTCCACTGCATTGGGCTGGATCCCAGTGCGTTATAGGGGCTGAGCCCCTATGCATGAAGGGATGATGTGTGTTGCAATCCCTGTGCTGCAATAGGTGCCACTCATGCGCTTCGATTAAAAAAATTTAAAAATATAACCACCGAAAAATCCTAAAAAAATTATGATCATATCATCAACTGTCTGGGTTATTAATTTACCGCAGCACGACGAACTTTTCTGGATCTTTTTTTCTATGTCCCTCCAACTTCAAAAAACATTTAAAAGGAAATCTTACACCATTTTTGGATTAAAAAAAATTTAACGAAGTGATGATGAACTAGTAGGAAAATACGATGAAAATATATCGTCCGTCTAGTAAATATAATCCAAACAAAAATAATACAACCAAAACATCTATATCAAAACCGTGGCCGATGAAAACTAAAATGATAGCTATCACATGATGATCATAATAATAATTCATAAGTCACATAAAAATTAGAAACCATACATTACATGCTTCTTCCATATACCAAAATAAAACCTAGAGTTCCACCTCTCTAGAAATAATAATCCTGCAAACAAAAACATATTTATCTCATGAATAATAATGTAGAAAGGACTAGGTTATTCATATAGCATAATTATAAGACTGCTCTGCCTTGACTATAAGATTCAATTAGTGTGTGAGCAACGCGAGTGTTTTTTTTTCAAATATCAGTTCTTTTTTTATATCTTCCTTGACTATGGTTTCTCTTTTCTCTAAATGTGAGAGAACTATAAACTTTATGTGGAGGCCAAAAAGATCTAACCCTGACATGCACCTCTCAAAGTGAAAAAATACTTATAGGTATCATTGGTGTTAAACATCATCACTAATAAAAGATGAACCTCACCTATAAATTTTATACTTACAGGATCTTCCTTTTATTAGCGGATGATATTTAATATTACTGATCTGTTGTAACAATGCTCGTAAAGGTGTATATGTTTTATAGGGTTTTGTGCGGGTTGGGAAAATTCTCATTTTGCCTTTAATTGAAAAATCACCCACTCCCTCGCAGAGAATGGGCACGCATGCAGGTACTCTCCAGGCTCTGATTTCGACATTAAAAATCCTTTATCAACTAATAACTTATACCCCCTAATAAAAAAATTTATTAACTAACCGATCCGTGGCATCATTTTTCTTATTTTCTAGTTTGTTTGAGTTATTTAGTAAGTGTTGACCTAATTGGAATATATTTTTTCTAAATCTTTTCTTTCCAATTACTGACATTAAGATGGAACAAATAATTATTAACTATAAAGCAAAATAAATTGCATAAAAAGAAGGGGAAAAAAAGATGATGCGGACTAAATAAATTTCCATGGTTTATGTGGTTTAAATAAAATATGTATATGTATTTTTTTTTATAGTTGCATATGTTTAATTACTGATCATGTTGCTATTGGCTCCGCAGTAAACGGTCATTTCATAATAACTAGATGTGGTTGGTTTCTTCTAGATCTTCATCTTTCTTTTATATTTTTAATTTTGAATTTGAAGGTAAAATATTTGAATTTGATATCTTACAATGAAATAACCAGAGTAAATTTATTACTACGTCATACATGCAACTACAACCTAGATTGATTTTGATAATTTGAATTGTTATGACTTGATTATTAATTTTCTTATACGATATATATATATATACTAGGCTGAGACTATTATCACATATTCAGACAGTGCACCAATTAACTTAAAGAAACTGCTCATAAACTTTCAGCGACGAATTTCCTCTTACTTTCACAAATTTCTTGTTAAAAAAATGCAGGTTTTTTTTTTTTGTAGGGTAAGTACAAAAAAGAGAAATAATTAATTAGGAAAAAAAGTGCCCTTACCTATCGTACATTGACTGTTTAGAGAGACAATTTTGCTGTCTTATTTGTGCAGTGACCAATGATGAAAATGTCGACGTTGATAGGATTTGTCGAGATTTTGATATACGAATAACGTTGACGGAAATGTAAATGTCATTGGACATGGCAATAAAAAATGGATATTCAAACAAAAAAAAAAAACTTGCAATAATTTTTTGTTAAAAGTTTAAAACTTTATAAAATTGTAAAAACAATCAATATTACTTAATATGAACTAATTTTATAACAAAACAATAATTTTTTATTTAAATGTGAGAGTTAAATCATATAGTATAATAAAAAATCATAATAATTATGTATTAATTGTAATTTTGATATGATATTATATATTTATTAGATATTATAAACAAAATATAATAATATAACATAGAAAATAAATATTAAACATAAGAGAGTACATATAAGTTTTTGAGTATCTATAATACCAAAAAGAGTTTTTACTAGGTTAGAAAATATTAGGCATGCACTGATCTTGATATAAATAATACAATTGCTAAGATATTGCTCTTGAATAGTTTTGAAGGTAATTGTTAATTAATGAACTACATGTGTGTTTATTAGTCTCTTTTAACTATTAACCTATAAATTGGATATTATTATGGGGTGTTTGGTAAACAGATTGCATTCGCATTGCATTTGAATGTAATGTATTGAATATATTTTGTATTTAGATGAAAAGTATTTGCTTTGCATTTAAATACAATATGTGTTTAGATGAAAAGTATTTGAATTGTATTTTAGAGTTAACAAGTTGATGTGTTTGACAAAAGTATATCGAAAAAGTGAGATAGAGAGATAATATGATGTGAATGGATTTTAAAAAATATATTGTTAAAATATTCTGGTATAGTAAATGTATTTGAAATACTGTAAAAAAAGTATTGTATTTGAACACAAAACTTTTGCGTTTAGATAAAACTTACACTGTGTTTAAACGTAATGCAAATACAATACAGAAAACAAATGCCCATTAATTTATCCAACTTGATAAGTAATCTGGATGGATATGCAATGATATCATGATATCAATTTGTGGTGGAGGATATATTGATATTGAAGAAACCACTTGGATTTTGTAATTCTAAACTAGATCCCATTTAAGAATTGTAAGGAGGATTATAACCATATCAATTTTACGTTGTTCCTAAAGTTATGGAATCTCAATGCAATAAAATCCTCATAAGTTTAATTATTTGACTCACATCACATCTTTTTATATGTTGTTTTCCAATTGTTCCAGTTAAGGCTGGTAATTTAGGTCACGACACGATAACACGACACGAAACCCGCATGAAGTTAGAGGGTTTTGGGTTTTCCTTAAAGAGGTTTGGGTCAAAAAGGGCTGAACCCGTCAAACACGATTAAATAAAGGGTCGAACTCGCACGAACCCACCAACTCGTAATTGACATGAAATAAACCATTTAACAAATTAATTATATATGAGTTGACATGAATATAACTCATAAATTACCCATTTATAATCTTTAATATATTTATATTATTATATATATTATAATGTTTTACTATTTTTAATTTTAAGTTTTCAAAATTCAAAATTCAGATATAATATATATTTTTAAAAAAAAATTTTAACATAAAAAAGAAAATTTAGATGAAAATCTAGATTTTACTTTATTTTTTTTAGTTTTTCATTGCTTTTGTAACTTTGCTCACCTTACCTAATTGCCTTCTCCTTCCCTTGCGATAACACGACCAGTCGTCTCTGACCTTGTCATCGTTATTTTATTTATATTTAATTTAAACGAGTTAATTTGGGTCAACATGATTAACACGATTAATAAATGGGTTGGGTTTGGGTTTGGGTTTGAGATTTTGACACGAATATTAAATGGGTTAGGTTTGGGTTTGAGATTTTGACACAAATATTTAATAAACACGACACGATAACATGAATTGTCAGCCCTAGTTCCAATACCCTTACCTGCTGCCCTATAATCATGATCTTCATCTTGTATATATGCTTAAAATATTCTTCTTTGGTGAATGGAATTTAAGGTATTAGGCTTGACGTTATACACATTCTTTTCCCATAGTTCCCACCATCATTAATTCAATACCGTCACCCCTATTATGTTTTATTGTTGTAGTTCTTTTATTGTTATGAGTTGAAGGAAGTTGTCACCTTTATTGAAATTAAAAAAATGAAACGTATGTAAAAATTGAAATTTTTGCAAAAATAAAAAAAAAATCCCCGAGTTTTTGGAAATTTTATGGAAATATCTGAAAATATCCTGGATTTTCATGGATGTCAATGGATTTTGCAGATTTTTTTAGATATTATGAACATTTGATATATATTTCTAGAAGAAATATCCTTCTCCCATTATCCATGTTGAGATTTTAAAATTTGAATAATGTCATGAAAATATAATGATATCAGGACATTTTAATTCATGGCAGTGAACTATTAGGGAACTAAAGGGGTGTTTGAATAATACATTGTGTTCGTATTGCATTTGAATACGATGTATTAAATACAATATGCGTTTGGATGAAAAATGTTAAAATTACATTCAAATGTAATATTTGTTTGGATGAAAAGTTTTTGAATTATATTAAAATATTGACTTTATGATGTAATTGGTAAAAGTCGAAAGAAAAAAGGAAGAAGAAAAGATAGTATATGATGTGATAGATAAAAGTAGTAGAAAAATCGAATGATAAATAGTATTTATATTAAATTTAAATTGTGATGTAATTGATATTTGAATGTAATAATTTTATAATATTTTTGTATTTAAATGAAAATTATATTATATTTAAACATAAAACAAATACAATACTATTTCTACGCACCCCTAAATAATTATAGGGCCCATATGGCCAGCGACCGTACACTTCGTATAAAGGGAAAAAATAAAGACAATCAGTGTTGATTCCTTACCAGGCCAAGTGGGATACGATGTTTGACAAGCACGCCTTAAATAAATATTTAGAGAGATTATTTTACTATGGGGCATTCTACCATGAGCCATCGTCTTCCTCCCATTACGATTTTAATTAGATGAGTACACTTTAAAAAGGTAATGCAACAGTATTGTTCAAAAACATCTTCGTATATTATCCAATCTCATAAAACATTTATTGGTCTGATTTAAAATCTATACATTTGTGTGATTAAGGGGTTTCTTAAAGGCTTTTTTTTTTTTCCCCTAATATAAGTTTAATTTCATTTGGACAATTTGGATGGATGTTTGGGAGGGGCTTAAATAGTTTTTTATTCGACTATGAAAAACCAACCTTAATGTGGATTTAACCCCTAACCCCGTTCCTCCTCTCAAATTTGTCCAATCCGAAATCACTCTCACCAATAATTCCACTCAAACTTTCCCATTTCTCTCTATCCACAATTTAATCTACTATTTTCAACAGCTATCCAAAACACGCATTTAGATTTTATTTCCCGAGATTTATATATTAGAATGCTAGTACGGACCGTAATGGAAATGCTAGTATGGATCATAATTAAAATGCTAATGCTCAGATTTTTTTTTTTCGGTTCAAATTAACAAAATTGTTCAAATCACTTATCACTACTTAGAGCTGACGTTATTAATGACGACAATTGTTATTACTAATAATGAGTTTGTAGTGATGATTTGCCACTGTAAATAAAAGAATTTTTATAAAAAACGACGTGTCGTCGCATTTCGTTATCATAAATTTATTATTAATGATGACATTTCGTTATTAATATGTATGGACATAAGTTGTGATAACATATTATTGCAAATAAAGTTTCTCGTCAAATAAATAATGGTGTGGAAATTTTTCTCACTAATTAGTAGTTATTTGCGATGACATATCATTGTAAAATGTAGGTTGATTATAGCTGACATCGAATATTAAATGATATTTAACTATGTATTTTTAGCCACAATAAGTTGCTGCAAATAAAAATTTAAAATTTGACAAAAAAATAGCGATATTTTTTTGTGTGATGACATGTCATTGTAAATACGTAACGATTATAACTGTCATCAACTAACTATTGTTATTTATTGCTTTTTTATTTGTGATATTTTTTTATCAAAATTTTAATTTCAAACTTATTTACGACGACAAGTTGTCGTAAATACCAAACGATTATAGCTATCATTAACTAACAGTTGCAATTTATTGCTTTATTTTTTACGACAATATGTCATCATAAGTAAATTTAAAATTCAAATTTTGATAAAAAAATAACAGATTAATTGGGTTTTTTCCACAATATTTGCGATGACATCTAGAAAATGTCATCGCAAAAAAAAGTTTTGGTAATTGTTCTAGAATATTCGTGGTATATTTGCACTATACATTTAATGACCCTGATAAAACGACGTCATTTTGATCCATATTTGCAATGACATTTTAATATGTAGTCGCAAAAAAAAAAAAACACTATATATAAACATCGAGGCCGAGCCTTTTTCCTCCTTTTCTTTGGTTTTTTCTTTGCTATTCTTTATTCTTCGGCCAAAAAACCATTCGTTTTCTCTCTCTATTGCCAAAAACCGTCTCTCCTAACCTCTCTCCCTCGTCTCTTCCAACCTCTCTCTCTTTATCCCTTTTTTCTCTACCTTTGCCTCGCCCTACACCTGCCATTGCTACCTCCTTTCGTTCACCATTGATCGCCACTGCCTTCTTCCGATCACCACCTGTCACTGTCGCTTTTCGACCGTCGTTGTTAGTGGGTTTGGATTTTTGTAAGTTATGTGTTGTGTAATGAAAATATGTTTTTTTTGTTGTTGATATTGGATTATTTGTTGTGTTTGGATATATAGAAATTGATATCTAGATTGTGATGGTGTTTTGTTGTAGTGTGTTGTTGGAAAAATTTTTAGTTTGGTTGTTTGTTAATGTTAAATTCATGTATATTAATTGATTAAAATGTTATTAGAGAATATACATCCAAAAATTAGTTAGTTAAATTGATAATTAAACTTGGTTAGATAAAATGGATAAAAACTAGGATTGGTTAAACAAAAATTTTGAAACTTTGTTAGTAAAGTTATAAATTAAATTTATGGATAAATAATAAAAATTTGTAATATGTAAAAAATAATAATATTATGAAAATAATTAATAAATATAAATAAAATAATATTTGTGTGGAAAGTGTAATAAATAGCTTAAAAAATTATATATATATACACCATATTATAATATTAATTATGTAAACATTTCAAAAATAAACGCATGAACAATTACAAAGAAATACTTAATTATAATGTCATTCAATTGAATTAAAATAATAAATAAATTGATCTAATGTAAAAATGTAAGTGTATGAAATTATTAAATAAATATTATAAAAAAAAACTAAATTCATAAAAAAGTAAGTAATCTCACAAACAAATATTAATATATAATATGTATAGATTCAAATATGTTATTTAACTAAATTTAATTTGTTAAGAGGTTCATATATCTGGTTCAGTCGCGATGTCAGCTGCCGCTTTAGGGGAGCACATCCTCCACGTAGCCCTTCTAGATTGTGATCACACTGTGAATTGGGTGTGTTACAATTACATAATTACAATTTTATTAAAATTATTAAATCGTTATTGTATAATCAGTAAACATTTTACTAAGTTGATTGGAATGCTTCTAAATGCTATAAGGATTAAAAGAGCGACCACTACAGCCACTTTAAAGCTCTTGGTAGGTTAGCAAAAGATAAGGTGGTTAAAGCCTCCCCCCACTAATCTTAGGAATCGAGATCACTGGAGTCTCTACTATCACATGTTCATATTTGACAAGTTTTAGGTGATTGCATAATCATTTCGTTTTTATTTATGCTAACTATAATCATAAATAGAAAAAGTCAAAGACAAACAAAGGTAATTGCAATAACCAAAAGTGATCCAGCTTACATAATCATATATTGATTCCTCAACATCGTCAGAAAAAGTTTAGTAAGATTATGTTAATTTCCCATTCTATGTAAACTTTTCTTTGATAATATAATAATATTATATTAACACATTTAAATTGTTGGACAGGCCAACACAAAGACCTAGCAGCTGATGTCTGCCATAGATAATTGGGGTGACATGTATAGTTATTAAGATACTTGAGTTAAATTCCAAGCCAAGCAAACATTTTTAGGTTTTTTTTAATATTATAATTTCTTATTCAAATTAAACCCTGTAGCTATAACATGTGTATACAATTTAGGAATGCTTCCTCCAGCTGTTGCAGATAACGACAACGATGATGACGATACTAGTGATGCTGCTGCCAATTTAGGAAACTGAATCAGCATTTATTATTTATGTATATTTATTAACAATTGAATACATTATGGGCATGTTTTGAGCATGTTTTGGAGACATCCAAAACTAACTTTTTTCCAAAACTTCACCACTTTTCACTTTTCATATATCCAAAACGCTACAGTAAATTCTAAACTTTAAAAGTTCATAACTTTGTGTATACAAGTCCAAATGAGATAATTTTTTTTAAATTGCATAGAATTTCGAGAGGAATAAAACAATATCCATATTGATATTTTTAAAATTTTTTTTATTTTTTCACCCCAAACAATTTTTTCTCCCAAACACATTTTTCAAAACAACTTTTTTCTAACCTAAAAATAATGTCTCCAAACATCTCCTCTAAACACCCCCTATACTTTATTTATTGGGTTTTTTTAAAATTAAATGTATGAATTTAATTTAATATTTTTAATATTATTATTTATTTTCATTATTATAATTTACATGTTTCTACTTAATTTTGAATTTAAATATATAATAATAACATATATCAATAAAATTACCAAATTAATAAATAAAAATAAATTATTAAAAAAATTAAACAAAAAATAAAATAAAACTTATTTGTCGTCGCAAAAAAAAAAAAAAAAAAGTAACCTATCACTATAAGTGACAATACTTAAAAACTTTTCGTCGCAAATAATTTGTGCCATGTTAGTCAGATCTAACATATTTGACATAACATTTTTAAATTTTGTAATCACTAAAAATGACTGTCATATCAGCCCAACTGATCTTTCAATGACGTAATAGCGACGATATTTTAGCAACGACTATCGTTATTGTTCTTATTATGACAGTGCCTTGTTGTCACATAAAATTCATTTACAACGGGATACAACTATTAACTTATATGTGACGACATGTCGTTGTAGAAGACTTATTTAGTATAACTTTCTATCTTTTACGATGATAATATGCTCTCGTAAAAAAATCTTAATTATTGCAATGCATATTTGGACTTGTGAGCCAAATAACGCCTATGGTGTAAAGTATATGGTCCTTCTACAGTAAAGAATCTTTATGTGTTTGTGTATTTAACAGTGCAGGTGTTGTAGGTTTGCTGAGAAAGGAACATGCAACATACACTACGTGCAATAATATCATGGAAGGACGGTCAAGTTGTACTTGGGACATGCACATGTTTATGTTTATGTTACAGAGAGAGAGAGAGAGATTGTACATACATTGGGCTTGCTCAACATGACGATGACATAGATTCCCAGGGCCCCACATGAGATGTTACTGTATATCCTCCCTAATTAAGATAGCACATGGTCGGTGGGGTCTTCATTCTTTGATAGAGTCGTATATATGTATTTTTGTCAAAGTATTTTTCACTTTTGTTTAATGGGCGTGAATTTTCTGCTTATAATAACTGAGATTGGACGGACCTTGGCTTTCCTTGTCGTGTGCATGGTTGAATGGTCTAATCCAATTCACAAGGGATATGACCAAGTAGCTATCCTTTGTATTATCTTCATCAATGCCCAACTTGCAATATTATGGTCGAATAAAAGTCATGAAACATAAGAAATAGGTGATTTATTTATTCCTTCATTTATTTTGGTGGTGTTCAGTGCATTGTTGGATAACTGTATTAAAGCTTAGTTAATCAATATGTGTTAAAAGCTCCTTGATATCAGTTATACTCCCTTTTTTACTAAGGGAAAAATAATATCAAGCAGGGTCCAATCTACCCTATCTAGCCATGTTATTGACCTAAGGATCAATAGGCAATAATATGGAATGATTCATATAGTGAAAAGAAAAGTTTGATGATGTATCATGAAATTAAAAAAAAAAAACTTGTTTGAGGTTAAAAAATAGAGACAAACTAATAGTTTCAATTTTACAGAACCTACATGATTTTAATACTAAGACATTCATGATATTCATGTTGGAACTTTTTATTATGTGTATCTATAATATATATATATATATTTAGAAGAATGAGGTAGGAAAAGGCAAAAATTTTTGTTTCAACTTGCATGCTTGCTTTTTATTTTTTATTTTTTATTTTAATCTTTTGTTGTGTGTTACGTAGATTTATGTAGATGTGTATATAAATATATATATATATTTTCTAGATACACTTACAAACAAAAGATTTAAAAAATAAATAAAAGCAAGCATGCAACTTTTTCCATTCGCTTTAACATAAATGGCTTTGAATACTTTTTAAACTAATTTCTGTGCTTTTTCCATTCGCTTTAACATAAATGGCTTTGACTACTTTTTAAACTAATTTCTTATTATATGCTTGCTTTTTATTATTTTTTTAATCTTTTGTTTGTGTTATATAGAATTATATATATATATATTCTAGACAAACGTACAAACAAAAGGTTAAAAGATAATAATAATAAAAGAAAGCATGCAACTTTTTTCATTCACTCGATATAAATGGCTTATAAATACTTTTTAAACTTATTTCTTATTATACCATTTGTTTTGCTTAATTGCATTTTTTTTCCACTCCCCATTTTTATATTATGTATATGTGTAACATTCCCTTAGTAGGATGTGATGGTTGATTATTTTTAACATAAAAAATTAAATAACTTTCACAAGAATATATGTTTAAGTAATAATAATAATAATAATAATAATAATAAATATCTATTTTAAGTAAAGTAGAAAATAGGAAAAAAAATTTTAACCAATAATAATAGATACTAAAATATTATCTTATCTTATACCTATACAATTAAATAGAAAACTAAACTTTAATAAGCAATAATAAATTGTGTTATGAAACTCAATTAAATATCTTATACTTCATAAAACCTTGTGAAGATAGACAAACAGTCTTAAAATGAACTTCAACAATCTTAAGAACTTTTTAAGTGAATAGTAAGATAACTAAACTGGTAAATTCAAATAATAGACTTAAAATTCTTAAAAATGAACATTAATACTTTCAAACAAGAAAATTCCAATAACCCACTTCGTTACTACACACACCTCCATGCCAAGTCTCCTCCAATCCTATGCCTTAACTTTTTCTTACTTACAACATGTGAAAACTATATTAAGCAAATGTATAGTAAGTATATCCATTATCTCACAAAAACATTTAGTTTATTATATTGTTGTGAAAACTACTATTAATATTTTAAAATATGATATAAATCATCAATGTAAAAGCTGTGAACATACATAACTTAACACATATCAAACAATTCACATTATTATTATTTATTATTTCACATTATCTTTTCTTACTTGTTTCTACTATTATTGAGCCCCTAGACGATGTATCAGTACACACAACCACGGGGAGAGTGGGATTGCAAGTTTCAAACCCACCATGCAACTATTAAACTGTTACTATTAAGGGCGTTAACTCATCACCTTTTGTGAGTTGCTAGCGATTCAAGTGTAAACTATTACTGTTATTTGGGACTAATCTCCACTACAAGCCTCCTAATTACCATTTTTATCTTGTTAAGTCAAGTTAATCTTTCGTAAATCAAATCATAGCTATCAATACTACATCAAAATCATAACTATTGTATAACAACACAAATGTTTCAAAGGAAGTATAACTCTTTAAAAGAAAACATAGCTATAACCAAAAAAATTATAACTTTATTATATATATTAAAAAAAAACACTACTCTTTAAAAGAAAGCATGAGTTTTAATAGAAACATGACTCTTCATAAATCATGACACATAAATCTTTACATGAAAAGATAATTCTTTACGAAACTATTCTCATCAAGAAAGTAGCATGTACTATATAAAAAAATAACACAACCAATAATGTAGTTACATATATATATATAGATATATATATATATATAGCATAGATAATAACTTTTTCTATTAAACACATAGAAGCTTTCTTAAAAGGATCAATATATTATTTCAAAATATTACACTAATTATAAACTATTTTAATTTTTGAACCAACATGTTGTAGATGTGAGACATACTTACTTTACTTGAAGCACTTAATATTATTGTTATTTCGGTAGCTTGATGATTTGGAACCTTAATACACTCGCTTTTAATGAAATCCATATTATAAAATCATAACATCAATATTCTATAATTAGGAAAAATCCTAAAAATCCCTAAAATCATAAAATCCCAAAATTTTCCTATTCTCCATACGCAATAGAATTCTAATTTCATAAAATTAAAATCAACAATTTGAAATCCTATCTTCTAGCACCTTGATTTATCACTCTGCATCATCAACTTCATCATCAAAATCAATAATTTATCAATCTCTTAAATTTTGATGAAACCCTAACATTTAAACTCCTCAAAAATCAACATATAAAATAGAATTACCTTGAATATCAAGCAAAATCAAGCATAGAGGCCTTCAAGATAAGCAAATCTTCAAGGTTTAGGTAGTAGAATTTGAAGGAAATGGTAATCTAGGGGAGGAAAAAAAATGGTGTATAGGAGAGAGAAAAGAGAAAGGTTTCTATGATGATACGTATAATAAAACCTAATTGAGAGATTAAAACTCAAATAACTAGTCTTCAATAAATCAGGGACTAGGATTAATAGTTGGTCAGTCACATAAGGATTAAAATAGGCCTAAAAAACCCACCAAGTCGACCCCTTTTTTTAACTTCTGATATCCTTTCTTTTTTTTTTTTTTTTAAATTGGCAGTGGCATACCATGGTGTTGCCTAGTGTAGCTTAGGTGCTATAACACCCAATAATGGGCACCGTAACGCTACGAGCTAAAAAGTCCATAGTGTCATTTGGGCACCTGGGTGCCTCCTGAGTGCACCTACATGCCATCTCCTTGGGTTTTTGGCCCATAATTGGACCTATGAGGCGCCAAGTAGCGCTCAAGTATCAGGGCTATAGAGCTGATACTCGAACCAATCCATATTTAGCACCTTTTGGACTTTTCTAAATATATCTTAACTTAATTTCACTGAATTAACTCTATAGGCACAATTATTATCTTTAGATCACTATAAAATCAAGGTAAAAACTCTATAATTCTTTCTTATACCTAGCTATACCTTTCTTCTATTTAAAAGATGAACTTTCAAGGATATCAAAGTCCTTAATATTATCACCTGCTAGAACGTTTAATAGCATATTATCACATATGTACATAACACTTTCTAGAAATATTTAAACATACATGCTTACTAGCTTATTACTAAAATTTGGGTGTTACAATATATGTCTATAAATCTGATTTATATTATTTAAGTATTTCGTTGAAAACATTCATTTTGGTTTTCATAACAAATCTTAGTATCTTACATTATTTAAACTTTGAGTGACGGAGGTCGAAATACTTTGGGTTTACCTTTTTTCGGATTAGAAGCTAACAATAACAATTGAATGAGGTTTAACGTTTCCCGTACTTTCGTAGACATTTCAACTTTAAAAATTTTATCAAGTTCAAACTGTTATTTTAAAATATTTAACAAATTTTAATTTAGAAACAATATTAGATTGATTATATTCACTCGTACTTTTCAGTGTTTACATTTCTTGTTTCGAGATATAAAACGCTAAATATGTGTAAATTGAACTGAAATTTAAAATAACTCTAACATATTAGGGGGCGTTTGGTAAACGCACTGTATTTTGATTATATTTGAATGAAATTTGTTTTTTGAATGTTGTATTTGGTAGAAAAGTATTTGTTTTGTATTTGAATGAAATGTGTGTTTGGATGAAAAGTATTTTAGAATTGAAATGTTGATGTGATTGGTAAAAGTAGAGATAAATAGTGAAATTGAAAAGTTGATGTGATTGTTTTAAAATTATTTTGAATAGTAATTGTTTTCGTAGCACTGTTGTAAAATTTGTATTTGGTGTAAAATTATATTGTATTTGAGTAAAATTAAAATTGAATATTTTCTCCAAATGCCCCCTTAATTTATATATTTTCATAGAGAAATAAATAAAAAATTTATTTTTTATAATAAAACATTTTTATTATATTTAATTATATATTTTTCAAAACAAACATTAAAAAAATTTATATATATATATATATGACACATGGGGACATGCCTTCACACTAGCTATATATAAAAAGAGAGAGCGCTAATTAAGAACACTAATCCTAAGGTTCATGGGGCTTCAATCATCAATATTTACACTGTTTCGTACGAAAATACTAGTTGAAGGAAAAAGATGGAAAAAAAAAAAGATGAAGCTTGTGTTTGGACAATTGGTCCAACCTAAAAATTCTATTTTAATTTAACTTTTTTGTCTTTTTTTTTTTTAAATCAACAAAGATTTTGATTAATTTTTTAAAATTTAATCAACTTTAATTTAAAATTTTATTTTAGATAAATGTATCGAATGCACTAAAAGATATAATGGGAGAGAAAACAAAAGTTGGATTAATGTTTGGAAGAAGGGGGAAATTGAATAGTGTAAAGAGTAGATATTAATATAAGTGGAACCCACTATGAGGGACAATTTCTGACACTTGTTAAAGAGGAAAAAGGAGAGTATGGTTTGAAGGAGGGAAAAAAATAAAAAATAAAAAAAAATCCTAAAATGTTCAGTAAATCGGATATTATGAAGAATGGAAGTCGTATATACACGATATATATATATATTTTAAATCCTTCAACGTTAGAAAGAAAAAAAAAAAGAGATAGAAAAAAATAACAAAACCAATGATCCGTAAAATGATTGTATATTTTAAACTTAATCAATTATTATTTTCTTTTTATACAACGATATAATTTTAAAATATATGATATTAGATATTTTCTTTTCTTTTTCTTCAGTCAGAACAACAAAAGTGAAAATCTCCCTCATTTTTTTTATTTCCCTTATATTGATATTTTACTTCTTTCTTCTGTTTTCTATATCGTGCTTATCAAACATCATGTAAAATAAGATAAACTTGCTTATATTATTTAGGGGGAGTTTGGGGGAGGTTTTGGAGATGTGGTTTTGGGGTTTGGAAAAAAGTTGGTTTTGGAGAATGTGTTTGGAGGAAAAAACTATTTGGGATGAAAAAATAAAAAATTTTAAAAATATTTTTATAAAAAAAATATCAATATGGATCTCGTTTTGTTCCTCTTGAAATTCTATGCAATTTAAAAAAAAATCATCTCATTTGGACTTGTATACACAAAATTATGAATTTTTAAAATTTTAAATGTACTGTAACGTTTTGGAGATGTAAATAGTAAAAAGTGATAAAGTTTTGAAAAAAAGGTAAAATTTTTTGTCTCCAAAACACTAGCCAGAACCGTGTAATATCTAATTTTGCTTCCCTCTTATCATTACGTTTTGTCTCCCTCTTATTATACTAAACAACAAAACAGAATTGTTTTCTTTTCATCATTCTTATTTTCTATTTTTGTATCTTTTCGTTCCCTCCTATGAAATATTATGTAGGGTTATAATTATGGATTATTAATATTTAGTTTCAACGTGTTAGAATTTTCTTTCCATTTTTATAAAATTAGTTATGAACTATTGCTGGCTCAATTATCATTACGCCCCTCATTTGATTTTTTATGTATTGATCGAGAAGTCCATCAAAGCGACATGAACATGTCTTGATCTTTAGGACCACAATGCTTCATTTTCCTCTCCATTTCATTGTTTTCTTTAATTTGCATCAAGAGAACTGCGGTTATAAAGTTGATGCATAAGAACATGATCAAATCTAAGATCAAATTTACTCGTTTGTGGCAGTAATATACTGTACCCTCTAAGCTAAAAACATAATAATTGAATATAAAGATTATCAATGTTAAGACCGCCAATTCTTTCACCAAAATTGTAGGCCTTGTGTTAACATCACTTTCATTTCTTACTTCTTTCTCAAATTCACCATAGTGATGCATATATTTTCTTTTTTTTCTTTTTTTCTTTTTTTTTGTGATAATGACTTTCATTGGACAGGCAAATGCTTCTGCTTTTGCAAAAGCAAACAATGCAACCAAACAAAATCAACAGATTACAAGTGCATACGTAGCATAATTTATTAAGGAGATGTTCGAAAGACACCTTAGAGACATATTTTAAACATTTTTTGATATTTTTTTCCACCTCAAAGCCATTTTTTACTATTTACATTTTTAAAAATCTATACTAAACTTAAATTTTAAAAGTCCATAACTTTGTTTATACAAATTCAAATTACATGATTTTTTTTAATTGCATAGAATTTGAAGAAAAATAAAACAAGATTTATATTGATCTATATTGATAATTTTTTTTCCTAATAAATTTTTAAGATTTAACGTTATTTTATACTAAACAGTTTTTTTCTTTAAATACATTTTCTAAAACTCACTTTTCTCTAACCTCAAAATATATCTCCAGAATCTCCCCTAACTACGTCCTAAGAAGTGAGCTATACAATTCCAAATATGTGAAACATGGCTGATATCGCCACTTCGAGCATGAGGTATAACATCTCAAATTTCCTCAACGACATTAGTAATTGGAGTTAATAGAGTCGGAACCTAAACCGCTCCACAAACTTTCAACGCATCCATCTAGACGCTCCAATCACCAAAACCAAAGGATTGGGCAAACCAAGCTCCCTCTCAAACAGCGAGGCATTTGCCACCATGGGGAAGAGAAATGGCGTCCAAAAATGTGTCTCGACATAGCCCAAGGTCCGTGCCAAAATCGTCTCGGCACAACAGCTCCCACTCTCATATAATCAAGCGATTCACTATAACAGCAGCATCCACATTTATTTTGATTCTAATTCCTTGTTTGGAGGCTTTTCACATTAATTTTTCCCCCCGAAAACAAAAGAAGACTTTCAATGATGCTTTCTATTTTCTCAACCAATCTTTAACAAGAATATCTATATAATGCGACCAACCGATTGTGACTGATCTCTATATAGCATCATATATGCTGATTCTCTTGACCATAAAGAGAGCACATAATATTAATACCAACTATACATATATATATGTATACATGAATAGACATGAAATTGTTTAATTACATTTTTCAAAATGATATGTTTTTATTTTTGAAGGTCTCTAAAAAATCACAAAAGGGTACAAAAGAATAAATTAGGAATCGCCAAAAGCTTACATGCAAAACATGACTAGAAACGAGCCACGTGATTGTGGATATGATGCGATCTAGCACTCGATTTCGTAGCACATGATAGCAAGTAGAATCAATGCGAAATGTTCAACATCCGACCAATATTATGATAATTTCAGAAAGCGACAAAGTATCAACCTAGAACTTAAAAAAAAATCCTTCGACCGAGGAAAGGATGAATTTCACAATCATATATACACAAATATATATATATATATACACACACACACTGCATACGAACAAACATACGTTTGTATGTCCTTTACTTCAGTGTTTTGCCATAGTATTTTTAGTCCTCAATTATAAAAAATGTGTCACTTTAATTTCTGAAAATTTAATTTAAGTAGATTATTCTATGAGTTTTAGTTTTTTTTTTTTTTTACTCTCAATTTTTGACAATAAAATTGATTAAATATGTCTAATTCATTATAGACAATAAAATCCCTATCTCATAGTTTTTTACATAAATAATTATACTTATCTATTTTTGTGAATTTTAAGTTATCACATGATAATCTCTGTTAAATTTCATAAATTCCTCATTAATTTTATGTCAAGAACTAAAATTGGTAAAAGAAATCAAAGTTAAACACCACTTTGACAATAACTTACATGAATAACTTCATAGTACTATGTTTGTCAAGTAGTTAATTTTTTAATAGCTGCTTAACATCCAATTTGACCATGTAACCACGGTCTCTCTCTTCAGCTATTTTTTTTTTAATTTTTTTCATTGAAAAATACTTGGAGGTAATGCTATAACATTACTAATACTTAATAAAAAATTTGACACCATCAGTAAATCTTATGTCATGATATTCATTTATTTAATAATAGATGGTATTGAACACCATTTATGTCTTTTATTATTTTTCTTTTCCTTTTCAAATAAGAGTAGTTAACACTTAAAATGTACATTTAGTAAAAAGTTAAAAAAATCATTTGACAATTATAGTGTCATTTACTTCTGAGGGTCGTTTGGGGCATTTGACAATTATACTGTCATTTACTTCTAGGGTCGTTTGGGGCATAACTGCAGACGGACTTCTCCAAATGTAATGTCTTTTTATTTAAAAGTAAACCAATTTCATTATTTACATCTCTCAATCTCCCTTTTTTTTAATTTTTTTAAAATTTTTTAAATCAATCTTTAAAACTCCATGACTCTCTTATTTCAATTCCCAATAAGATTTAAAAAAAATTACATTAAATAACAAGAGATTTGAAATAAGATTCATATACTATTATCTAAACACATCTCAAGTTTTTATATTTTTAAATTCTAGGTAGTTCATTTTCAACCAAATACATATTTCAAAAACTTAATTTATTTTCAATCAAAACATTTCCAAAACTCCACACCTCTATTTGTATTCCAAATGGACCCTAAATTAAGCATTTTTAAGCCTTGAGTTCAAGAGATAAAGTCGTCTTTAATTTGCAATAACTGATAGTTTTGATGCAGGTTTAGGAAAATGGGTATAACTTTCAATCTGGGAGTCGAATTGATGAAATTCTTGAACTTATTGGAAGTTGTTTGAAACCTCTAAATAATTGTAGTTCAGAGTTTAGATTAATTCAAATGTTTGATGGATCAAAAGTAAAACACAACATAACCAAACAGCACTCACGTTTCTGTTTGACATGCTTCGGTATTTCGACCATATTTTTCACATATATCATAATCGTATATTCCGGCTGGCACTGGAAATATAAAAGACAAAGCTAATCATTTGTTGTTTTCAAGAAAAGTTGAATCAATTAGCAATATTGTTTAAAATAGGTGGTGAAATAAAGAATGAAAATTTGGCTCAAAAAGTCAAATTTGTGTGCTTGACTTTAGCGTATTCTAAATGGCTTTCACACGCCCACATTTTTCATAAATAGCGACATATAAGAAGCATTGAGGAATTCTTTTAATTTAAAATTTTTTTTTGATTTGTTGACTTTCAAATCCATGTCTTTTCTTAGGCTTTATTTAGGGAAGTTTAAGTTACTCTGTTATGCCTAGTTAATTTTCATTTTGCCATGTGAAAAGATGAAGCTCTTGGTGAAGAATAAATAGACGTTTAAGCTCTTTAGGCAGGACTTAATGTCTTTATTCAAAGTTTATTACTGCTATCTTACTTTCCTCTACTTTACTCATCAATATTGAAGGTCTTGATTCATTATGTACTAATTTGGGCAACATAAATACTCGGTTTCATTTAGACGTTTGTCCGGTTTTTCTCTCACCAACCATTCTAATTTGTAATCTAGATTTGTTATAGACAAAGATTGCTATCATGAACGCTTGACTCTCTGAACAAGCGTTGGCATTAAAAGACACATAGAGGAAATCACTATAATTACATGCATGAGCTTTAATCATTAAATTCTCCGATTGGAACCATCTTCATATGTGGATTTCAATCGATTTATATATTAAAAAGAAGTTTTAATTAAGCTTATTCGGTAAACCAAAGAGTGAATTTCCTAACTTTAGCAAATCATTTGTAACTTGAATATCATTCTATGCACAATTATCTCATCACAGTTCTTTTACTTTTTAAATTTATGCATTTATTATCTGCAATTGACTTCCTTCTGTGTTCGGTCTTGTTACTTATGTTTTCTATACGCCACTAGATTCGTTTGCTACCTAGTACATTAAAATTTGAGGATCAAAGAGGCCAAAAATTACATAAGATGAAAAACAGGTAATTGGTGTAGTATTCTCGGAAAGTTACTAACTATTAACTGCTAACGCAAATTTTCCAGAATTTTAAATTAAAGAATTTCTTTCTTTTTAATGAAAACTAGTTTCTTGACTGTGCATGTAGTAACACTACAAGAATAATCACTTTAAGAGACCAAATTTTTTGATAGCAAGAAACACAATTTTCGCTACCAAACTTTGGTAGTTGAAATAAACAAGCCTTTAGTTACCAAATCTAGTAACAAAAATTGCACAATCCACTACCAAAAACAATTAGGTAACAAATAATATTATGGGAATTGAAATTTGGTTCTGTCAGAAGTTTTTTGCTGCCAAAAATATATTTGGTAACAAATGCATAAGATTCTACCAGGAAATTTTGGTCACCAAATATCACTTTTTGCTACCAAACATGTTTTGGTAATAAAAAGTTGGTGGGAAGCTAAATATTTTCCCACTAGTGTCATTTGCTACGAAATTTTCTTTGGTAGCAAAAAATGTATTATTTGCTACCAACTGTCGAGAGGAGAATATAAATATTTGTGACCAAATATTGATAGTAAAATATTACCTTTTGATACTAAACTAGTTTTGGTTGCAAAAAGGTTGGCATTAAGAAAATTTTTTTGGCTGATATCATTCACTACCAAATTTTTATTGGTAGCAAAAAAAAAAAAAAGTTTTTTGCTACTGAAATTTGGAAGTAGAATTCAAGTTTCTACTAGTTACAAAATAAACCACTTGCTGCCAAACTCTTTTTGGTAGCAAAAACATTGGTGGGAATCCAAAATTTTTCCCACCGATGGAGTATGCTCCCAATTAATTTTGGTATAAAAAAATGTTATTTGCTATCAAATCTAGGAAGCATAAAGTAACTATTTGCTTTCAAATTTTGGTAGCAGAAAACATGAATCTGCTACCAAATTCATATTTTTATGGCGGAATGGCATATTTTGCTATCAAAAGTTGTGTTTGGTAGCAAATTTTCTAAAAACTTTAGAACTTATGTTTTATACTTGTAAATTTCTTTTGGTATTCCATGAATATATCCTATACGAAGTTTTAACAATCATCATAGTATATTTTATATAACAATTATTTGGTAATTTAGCTATTTTGTGTAGGTGTAATAAGAAGCATGCTTGTGTATATGATCTTGCTATTTTATTGCTTTTTTAATATAGAATAATGTATTTCAACTTCAAACCTATATTTTATGTCATATGTTACTAAAAAAATGATTCTAAATTAATTTTTGTCATCAAAATAATTTTTTTCATATATGTCTTCCTACCACCAAATTAAAATTTGGTAACAAAAAATATGTTTTTGGCTACCAAACTAGTATTTGCTAACAAAAAATATAAGTTTTTACTACCAAATTTAGTAGTAGAAAACAAGAATCTGCTATCAAATTCATATTTTGGTTTTGGAAAGGTGTTTTTTGCTACCAAAACTTGTGTTTGGGAGCAAATCTTCTAAAAACTTTAAAATTTATATTTTGTACTTGTATTTTTTTTTGTTTTAATTTTCCATGAATATGTCCTATACAAAGTATTAACAATCATCCTAGTATATTTTATATAATAAGTATTTGGTAATTTAGCTATTTTGTGTAGGTGTAACAAGATATGTTCATGTTTATAATCTTGCTGATTAAGTATATGTTCTACAAATCTAGGGTAGTATATGATCCTGCTATTTTATATCTTTTTTATATAGAATAATGTACATCAACTTCCAACATGTATTTTATGTTATAATGTAATTAAAAAAAATGATTCTAAATTAATTTTTGTTATGAAAATATAATTTTTTTTCATTTTTTAATGTATGTCTTTCTACTACTAAATTAAAAATTTGGTAGCAAAAATTTTTTTCTTTGGCTACCAAACTAATATTTGGTAACAAAAAATATAGTTTTTTGCTATCAAGTTTTAGTAGCAAAATATAGCAAATTCATATTTTGGTGGCGGAAAGGCTTTTTTTGCTACGAAAAGTTGTGTTTGGTAGCAAATCTTCTAGAAGCTTTAAACCTTATATTTTGTGCTTTTTTTTTCCCAATAGTTTTTCATGAATATATCCAATACGAAGTTTTAATAATCATCCTATTATATTTATATAACAATTATTTAATAATTTAACTCTTTTGTGTAGGTGTAACAAGACATGTTCATGGCTATATAATCTTGTTAAATATGTTTGACATAGAGTAGACAATATATTTATAGGAGTATTTTATTACTTTTTTACATAGAAAAATGTATATCAACTTTAGTCCTATATTTTATGTTATAATGTGACCAAAAAAATTATTCTAAATTAATTTTTATCATCCAAATATAGTTTTTTCCATTTCTTTAATATATGTCTTTCTGCTATTAAATGAAAATTTAGTACCAAAAAATATGTTTTTTTTTTACTACCTAACTAATATTTGGTTATATATTGATAGCAAAAAATAAATGATTTGTTAAAACATTTTGGTAACTAAAAACATTATAATGTCTAAAAATTTAAACACTTAAAACACAGTACTCTCACATTTTTTCCTATCCCGCGGGACCTCTTCTCTTACTCTCACTTTCACTCTCACTCTCACTCTCGTGCCCGGGACCTCTCTATCTAACCCAAACCCTAACCCCTCCGTAGCCATCACCACCGTTACCTTCGGTCTAGCTTGTTAGATCTTTTTATCCTTGCAAGACTGTAAGTGTTTACTAGTATAATATAAGTGTTTGGATTTGCTAAAGTATGACTATTTTAGCATTTTGTTTAGATTCTAATATGCATTGAGATATTTAGATATATTTAAATTAATGTTTTAGTATTTTTTTTTATTAAAAATGGTTTGCATATATATATATTGGGAAAAAAATACAGATATATAAATCTGCCTCTGCATTGGTGACCAAAAAAATTTGGTAGCTAAAAATTAGTTATTTGTTACCAAATATTTGGTAGTGAATTCTTTTCAAATATTTTTCGATATTAAAAATTTAGTACTTGAATCACTTTTCATTGCCAAATACATTCTGCTACCAAAAATTTGATCCCAAAATTTCTCACTTTTTACTACCAAGTACCTTTTGCTACCAAATATTTAGTCACTGAATCTTGTACATTTCACTACCGAATACATTTTA
Source organism: Antiaris toxicaria (assembly GCA_035233585.1). Lineage (NCBI taxonomy): Eukaryota > Viridiplantae > Streptophyta > Magnoliopsida > Rosales > Moraceae > Antiaris > Antiaris toxicaria. Next base: position 11,943,053 of record CP141155.1, read on the forward strand.
CTACCGAAATATTTAGTTCCTAAATATCATAGTTTTTGCTACCAAATACCTTTTGTTATTGAATATTTGGTCACTGAATCTTGTGCATTTTGCTATCAAATACATTTTGCTACTGAATTATTTGGTCTCTAAATCTCATAGCTTTCACTACCAAATACCTTTTGTTACTGAATATTTGGTAACTGAATCACAAACCTTTTGCTACCATATACATTTTTGCTACCAAAATTTTGGTCCCCTAAATCTCATATTTTTTATTACCAAAAACCTTTTGCTATCAAAATTTTTGGTTACTGAATATTGAACATTTTGCTACCAAATACATTTTGTTATCAAAAAATTTTTTGATGGCAAAAACTATTTGCTACCAAAATTTTGGTAACGAATACTTTTTGCTACACATTTCACTACTAAATACATTTTGTTATCAAAAAGTTTTTTGGTAGCAAAAACAATCTGCTACCAAAATTTTGGTAACAAATGCTTTCTGCTATGCATTTTTTGCTACCAAAAACAGGGCTTTTGGCTGCCAAATTTTTGGCAGCAAAAAGTTCAAATTCTTGTAGTGATACAAGTAATCTATAATTTTTTTTTTCAAACCATAAATTCCTTAAGAAAAAGATAAAAATAAACTATTCAAAATAATTTATCCAAACCAATTTATTCAACTAAGTGGAATATTATTTAATTTTGAGCCATAGGATTGATTCAAAAACATGGGTGAAGTACAATTCTTACAGAAGTAATAGGTGTGGTAATCTAAAAGATTTTGTTGTCGAAAATATTTGGTTTTTCAAAAAAAAAAAAAACAAATTTGGATGAGAGATTTAAGCCATACGTCTCTTTTTTATTTGCATATATATTTCTTTGTTTTCATTATCTAGGAGATATAGCTGTTGAATTTTGCAACGGTTGGTGAAAGAGATGATTCACTTCAGTCTGTTTTAGTGTGCAATTGAATGGAAATTGTCTTTGCTTTTGGACCTTTTTCTATCGTTTGTTAGCTCATGCTACCATTTGCATCCTCCTTTGATTGATCTATTTACGTTAGGCATTTGTATTAATATTTGCATGATGCTTTGTAAGATTACCCCTCAAAATGTTGATCTCTGAATTATTACCTATTATTATAATTTTAGCTTGATTTTTATTTTTAATAAACTAAGCATGGAGGGTTAAAAAATTTAAGCAAGAATTAATTAAGGAGTCGAAAATATAAACATGTCTAGTTATGAGGCTACTTTAATAATTTTCTCTCTTTGTATTCTCCTTCTCTTTATAATTTGTCTATGTTAGGTATACGCGTTCTCCACTTCCTTTAATTGACCCATGTAATGCAGTTACATTCTCTTCCTTCTTTAATTGTGTTTCTCTGGACCCACATGTGAAAAGTTAGAAAATTAGGAAACTCTCTGCTTGAAAATGGCAAATTTTCGATGCAAACTCTCTCATGTTAAGAACTATTTGTATATATATTAGAATTAAGATTATTTTTTTTAACTTTAATAATAAGGGTAGACTAGTCATTTACTTCTTTCCTTGTTCACTAGATTATTTTTTAATTAAGAATATCTTTTGAAAGTATAGTATCATTTTTTTTTAACTTCATGTTTAAATTGATATTTTTCAAATCAAATCCTAATTATCAAAAAGTATTTCAGCTTTTAATTACTTTTATTATTATGATATAGTTTGATTGACATTGGAGTTCAATCAATTATCATTTCGAATTTAAAAAAAAAAACATTTTTAATAATAAAGGTCAATATTGTCTTTATTTACTGTAATTTCGCAGCACATTTCTCAGGATAATTTTTGTGTGAGATTTAAAAGACAAAGAATGCTCGTGGCATTGCTAAAATCATATATATATATATATCATATTTGAAATTTCGAGTAAAGAGAGATGAGATTTGGTAGTTATCAGATCAATATGATTTATGCGACTTGAAAAAAACTCTATAATATTTTACAGATAAACTAACTTGCCTTCAGGTTGAAAGAAGATGAAACAGGTTAAGATGAGTACCAATAAACATAACCTTTGTCATGTACAAATGTAGATTCAATTCAACGTGCTTTTGTCGAAGCATGAAGTATAAGGTTGTCAAGCCAACGGAATAGTGCTTATATTGTCATCCAAAATAAGGACTCGTAATCAACGACGAAATCATGACGTTTTATTTAATGTTTAGTAGGGGATATATAACTAATATGGTAAATTTTATTTTATTTATATATAGTTTTTTTTTAAATAATAATATATATATATATTCCGGCCCCTACCAACGCAATTATGCATATGAGACAGATTATACGGTATATTTTTTTTCCCCTTGAAAGTATATATAGCATATTTGACAGTTTAATTATGTTGACTCATTTTTTTCGTTTTATTAATGTCTTTTAAGATCAATTAATTCATTAAACTTAAAATTATGGCCATATAGTAAATATTAACTACTCAAGATATTTAAGTAATTGAATTGAGTTGTTAAATTAATTTTGACATGAATTTTGAACTCAACAAACTTAAGTATCATAAAAAGATTAGTTGACCTAGTGATGCCATAATTAAATTGGAATCTTGATTAATCAAGCGTGTGAATTTGACTAGTACGTAAAAAATTCTTTTTTTTTTTTTTTTTCAAAAGAGGACCAAATTCCATTTGGGTGCATAAACTAGACATTAATGCGTTTATAATGAATTTCTTATCTTTGCAGTAAATTGACCCAACTAACTTCGATTCATTCAATGCATATATTCTTAGGTCAAATAATATTATTTCTCTCTCTCTCTCTTGCTTTTGGTCATTCTTCTTGTCTTTGCTTGTAATAATTCCTGACCATTTTTGTTTCTTTTACTCCATTATAATTTCATTTGGTAATTAAAATTATTTAATAAGAAAAATTATTTTCCTCTTATAACTCTCCTACCTTATTCGAGAGTTAATATATATATATATATTCTTTGGAACTTGAGGTGAGAACCATTGGAACTCAGGAATTTAATTTTGAAGTGAGTATGAATTTATCATGTTCAAGCCTGTAATTGTGTGTGTGTGTGTGTGTGTACTTTTTTTAAATTTTGAGATGCGGGATGAACTCTATAGTCTACACCATATATTAGAGTAAGTTCTAAATTTATCGCTAGATCAGTATCACGCATTTTTTAAGATTATTTTTTATGTGCTCAGTTTTTTTCATTTACGTACTTCCACTATCTTCTTGCTGAGAAAAATTGTCGTAAGCGTTTTCACAACAATTTATGATTTGTCAACAAACAAGTTGATGTTTTTTCTGTCCAAGATCTCCATATCGAACTTTTCACTCAATTTAATTCTATACATCTTCATGATTTAAGTTAATTTTGATTGCTTTCCTCCTAAAATGGAAAACAAAATGTGTTTTACCTAGCTTGGTATTGTGCGTACGTGTGTATTTGTCTGCACTCTTTGATTTCCATTTTATGTTGGAACATTTTCCACTATTTTTCCTTAATTACTATGTTAGGAATGTAGCTGTTTCCTTCTAAAGATAATACAAATAGTGCATTTGGGATTGAATCTCCGTTTCTTCAATTATTTATATGGTAATATATCAATTTCTCCACTCTCCCTGTCTTAAGTTAATTGCTTGAATAATATGATTAAGTCTTACTCAATTAATTTTTTTAATTCTAAAGACGGATAAAAAGATAACTACTTCCGCTGTACTGTACAGCAGCATAGATAGAGTGTGCAAGCATATAAATTAATTATTTTATTGAATGCTTTATGTTATTTCATTTAATCACTATATTATAAAGTGCAAAGTTTAAAGTATGACACCTTTAAATTAAAACAAAAATGTTTAAAGTTAAGAGTTCATAATGAAGATTGCTAAAAAATGACTTCATACACATACTTGTTCATTTATCAATTTGATAAATGGCCACCGTTTTGATCAAAAGGTCAATTACTTCCAGAAAGAAGTTTTCAGAGTCAATGAATGCATCAAAATAAAGTGTCCTTATATTAATACAATTTCTGTTGAGAAAATGAAACTGAAAAGAGAAAGGAAACGATGGAGAGAGAAAGACTTTCTTAATTTTTATAATATTATGATTTATTTTTATTATTATATTTCATATATTTATATTAATTTTGAATTTAAATATATAACAACAAAATAAATCAATAAAATTATCAAATTAATAAATAATGATAAATTATTAAAAAAATTATACAAAATAAATAAAATATATATACGACAACATTTGTTGTCACAAATAACAATTTAACCTATCAAAATTAGCGACGACTTTTAAAAACGTGTTATCGCAAATAATTTGTGTCACATCAGCCAAATCAAACATATTTACAATGATATTTTTAAATTTTGTGATTACAAAAAATAGCTGTCATATCAGTCAGATCGATTTTTCAATAACATAGTTATGATGATATTTTAGTATTGACTGTCGCACTATTGTTATTGCAATAACAACTTGTTATCACAAAAAATTCATTTACAATAGGGTATTAATATTGACTTATATACAACGACATATCATTACAAAAAGACTTATTTATAATGACTTTACACTTTTTATGATAATATTTTATTCTTGAAAAAAACCCTAATTATTGTAGTGACTATGAATGAAAAACGGAAGGAATGTCATTGTGGAATCTGTTACAAGCAAGTATTGGACAATTGAACCTCATATCTGCATATCCGCGTTGGATTGGCTGCTAGCATGTCTGTATTAATCAAGAATTAGATTGGCTGCTAGCACGTCTGTATTAATCAAGAAGTTTACACACATCATAAGTCTCATTTCATTTATAGGAGTTTTGAGGTGGAAATACCTTACTTTCTTTTTGTAACACCTAGTTGGCAAGATGTAACAATTACTATTCTTTACTTTACATATAAATTAATAACTTGCAAAAAACTATAATAAATAGTATAAATATCTTGCCACATCAATACGAAAAAGATGAAAATTCTTTTTCTTTCTTTATAAAACAATAAATATTACTGTGTTAAATACTTGATTCATATTCAATGCAATTTGGAAAAAAAAAAAAACTAAATTTCACAAAAATCATGATGGTGGAAATATCGTCAAAGAAAAAACTTAAAACAATCTTAAAAACATCTTAAATTAACATTAAAATAACTAAAATCTAAAATCCAAATCATAAACTTAAAACTTAAAACTTAAAAATAATAATAAACTTAAATCCTTTTATAATAAAAAAGTTCTCATAACCTACTTTATCACCACACATGCCTATACACCAAGCCTCCTTCAATATTAAGCTTTAGCTTTACCTTTCTCTATAACATGCGAAAAAACTATAATAATACGAATGCTTAATAAATACATCTATATTCTCACAAAAAGCATTTAGTTTATAATTTGATCGAGGGCAGAAATCATCATACTTAAAACATAGAGTCTATAAGATAACATAGATACTATGACAACTTCTATTTTTTAGAACCTATAAACAATTCTATCTAACTTTTTTATTCTTTTCTACTGTATTTGGGCTCTACGCAATGTATCAATATGTGCTACCATGATGAAAGTTACTTAGTTAGACTTACATCTATCGAAGCAACTGTAGCTGTTATTAATATCTATATCAAAACTAATATAAACAATGTATTAATATCTATATCAAAACTGTAGCTGTTATTATAAAAGGTGTAAACCTAATAATCTCATGAGCTACTAGCTACTCGGTGCTAAATATAACTGTAATTTGGGACAAACCCTGGTACATGCTTCTTAATTGTCATTATTTTTAGTCTTTAATAATCCTAAACTTAATCCTTTATGAACCAAAGACATAACACACTTGATACTATATCAAAAATCATAACTCTTTATGAAAACATAACTCTTCATAAACAAAAATAACTCTTATAAAATATCAATATTCATGAATAAAAGTAAGATATACTATTGATAAAAATAATATATTCAATGAGTTATATACTATAGCATAAATAATAACTCTCTTTATAAAATCAGAAAAAAGCTTTTGTTAAAATAAAATAAAATAACATATACTATCAAAATATATACCAATTATAAATCATTTAAATTTTGAACAAACATATTGTAGGTAAAAGATATACTTTACCTTGTTCTTGAGCTTTCTATATATACTAATCCTTTGTCAATGATGCGACTTTGAGTTCCCTCGATATGCATAAAACTTTCATAGTTTTCTTGCGTTATAAAAATATAATATAATCTCAATTTCATAAAATCTATAAGAATTTATCATATCATAATCACAACTCATATCATTAGATAAATTCATTAATAACTTATAATTAATATATGTCATCCACATAACACAATTGCATTACGTTAAACATATCATTATGCAAGGACAGATTAATGACCGTTACAAGAAAAATCATGCAAAATCACATTCATAACAAATCCATTGATTCTAGTGGTATTGAAAACTAGACTCATAGATCTTTCCAATGGTATAGCAAATGATAGATTTCGATATTGTTAAGATATTCAAAAATTTATCACAATATAAAACTTAGATCCCGTAAGTATACCTTTGGTCAATTACACTACTAGAAAAGGAGGATTCAACAACCATTTTTTAATGGTCATGGAAAGCTACCATGACTGTTCGTTAACAATCGTGGAAAGTAAGAAAATTCCATGATTATTTTTTAACAGTCATGATTTCTTCATTTTCAACGACCGTTTATTGATGTTCGTGGAAGTTTTTTTTTTTAATAAATACTTTCCATGACTATTTTATAAATGGTTGTGGAAAGTTTATTTAAAAAAAAAATTTTCCCTATGGGTGACAAATCCCGTGTGTTGTCAACATAACCCAAAATTTGAAATAAGAAATTAAAATTACATTACAACAATTTTCTACAAATTAATACAAATGTATAACATTACTTACAAAACTTACATATTCTCATATTGCAGAAGTTTATTACAAAACATGTCTATTCTCTCCTAACCTCACAAATATCGTCATTTGTATAAAAATCCTTATTTTAAAGCTTAGATAATCCCTGAACCACTAAAATTATTTCATGCATATAAGCTAACACAAAAAAGCCATACTTGATGTTACCAGATTGTTGAGCAGATTTGATGGTATTGATCATTGTTTCATAGCTTTATCACCTTGTTTACTCTAGTCCGACTACAATCTTCCAATCATTAAGTGTCCTAGCAAAAAAGTGCAAAACAAATTAGTAAGTTTTAATTCAAATAAAAAAAATTGTAATGTACCATATGTAATTTAAACAAAACTATATTTACAACTTAATTAGATTTTGAAAATCAAATGGTACGTTTCTAAAGGAATCGAGATATATTACCAAGTTATCCCAAGAATCAATAACTGTTACGATCCAATATACACTTTTATTATAGGACATGAGATAAAGCTTTCCTTTTAGTGTATTTTCTAGAGCGTATAAAATATTATCAGCTCACTCCTTAATATTGGTGCCATCACTTGGACTCCTTGAAATCGGTGAGACAAGATATAGAGAAATAAACTCGAACTATTGATTAAGGCTCTTTTTGGCAAAATGTTCAGCTAGATAGCTACAAAATAATTTATAAAGCATGTTACAAAAAAAAAAAAAAACAATATAAGATTAGTAAAGTAAAATAAGCATGACATAAAGATAAATCTATTACTTGATGTATACCAATATACTATTTGCACCGATTTCTTCAAATTTTATGAAATAAAACATCCTTATATCCAAGATATATAGGTAAGTCAATACTGGTAATAGCCTTTTATATCATGCACTGTATCTGTATACCTTGACGCATGAATTGTTGTACATAAAAAAACCATTGGTTTCAACTCTACAGGGATGTCACTAAAGTCAAACAGAGTACCATATTTTGTTGTTGTACCTCAGGTTGTAGCTTTAATATTTTCTTCCCCACTCTCATTTTTATGCGTCTATTTCCTTCAGCTACTTAATCGAAAACGTGAGTAGGACTTTGACCAGCCTTGGTCAAAGAAATGTCTAGATTAGTTAAGCTTTTCGACCATGTAACAAACCCACGAACAACCTCTTCTAAGATTGCTGCATTGTTTGTCAGAATTTGTAGGGATGCGTTATTTATTTTCAACATTGTAATAGTCACACGCATATTCCTCTCAGCTGATGCAATCCGATGGACTGTATCAGTTGCAAGGTAATTCATGTATGCCTTACCAACTGTAACAAGCCTATGTCCACTGTTAACTGAATTATAAAGGAAAAGGTTGCATTCTTGACTTGCATTAGTTATGGGTTGTTGATCTGACACCTTAAGTTTTTTTTTTTTTTTTTTATGGATGATGCAACTAGCCTTGAAGGCATTGTGTTGGTCAATAGTGGGTGGAGCGTCATCCTTCTCCATTACTACAACACTTTACTTTGTACACAGATCTCTAATATTTTTTTGTAACTCTTGAAGTTGGCATTTTAGATCCACTACTTCAGCATTCGATCTTAAACTTGATGAGCTAAATATCAGGACTGGCTTACAAACTTCGACTGACTACACATGCTACTCAAATGTTTGTGATTGCCTAATACTTTACTCAACTTGTTGTCGTTTCTAACTGAATCAAAACTACCTTGGACATCTAAGTACTTGTACTATTCCTAAACAGAATAAAAATAAAAAAAACCATGTCAAAATGTTTAAATAATAACATATTAAGGAGACTATATTTAGCAATAATTTAAATTTTTAACTTACTAGCTTTTCAACAATATGAATCATTAAACTCTCCAACGGATGTAACCCGTTGTTGCACCCACAGTACATCTCTTTGGGGATGTACCTCCATCTTTGAAAACTGTAATTTTTTTTTTCTACATTAGAAAACAGATAAGATAAATGATTATACTTATGTACTTATTGTAGAGAAAACACAAGCTAAGTAATTTACATACCTTTTCTTGATCGAGTTTTTTGTATCCATCTCAACCTCCCTTCGATCTGGTCATATATGTTTTTCTTTCTTAATTCACATCCCTTTGTTAATGATAGTTAGAATTCCTATGAATAGTGATATTGAATGAAATTAATCCAATCAGTTTTACTTATAAAAGGATAGTTTTCTGCTATTTTGAGAGGTCGAATAAACACTCTCTTCATTAAGATGACCCTTAACAAAATTTACATATAGATCATGTCGAATTTGTTTTGTAGCTAAACCATATAATTTTATTATTAGTTTTTCAAACCTAGAATCCACAATGAAAGAAGTTATAATTTCTGTCCAAACTCTTTGTTTGTTTAGGATTAATACCACTTCTATAATAAGCTATCCAAATAGGAATATGCTCTCAAGCAAGCACTATAATCCAATGCATAAGTTGGTCACCCTCTTTCCCTATAAATTTGATCTTTCAAATCAAATTTTAGTTTAATTTTTCTCCTTTTTTCAGAACTTGATGGACCTATATCATTAAAGTCACTCTTTGGTTAGTATTAAATTCAGGATCAATTCAACTTTTCTCCATGGTTTTCCATGTTTAGAGATCATTAGAGCACTTCTACTCTTTTCTTAAGACATTATAAATCAATTTAAACCAAGTTCTCAACCAATTACCACAAAATATTTATATATACATACACATACACAAAATCATAAACAAATAATCAACTCATATTCTATTAGTTAACATGTTATTCAATCTTAAATAAAAAACCAAAATAATATACATATATACACATTCAAACATTTTTTCAAACACCTAGTATGCATAATCAAAACTTACAAAATCACATATCAAAAACTACAAACATAAAATGAAATTATGCATCAAACATTCAACAAAATACCAAAATGACAAACTATATTCATGACTCATTTAAAACATTTTTTTTTTTTGTAAAAATCACATTAACCAACATACCCACTGAAGAGACTATGCTCACCAAATTACATATCAAAGTAATTTGTATTCATATTTTTCCAAAACTCACAATCACCTAAATGCATACATTGTATCAATTAAAATTCCAAAATCAAGTATCATTTCAATCAAATCCCATACACATACTCACATTCATGCATGTCATCGAACACCTAATATGTAAAGTCATTATTAAAACAAATTTCACAAAACATCATATCAATAACCACCAAATGAAATCACCAAATCACAAAACAAACAAATACATACCCACATTAACATATTTCACTAAACAATATCAAACAAATTATAAAACAAATTAACACATTTTCTCTAAATTAATACGCACATTAACCAACACAAAACACACATTTTATCTTCAAAAACCACATGTTCCTAAATACTTTCTTTAAATTCTTGCTTACCCGATGGCGTAGGAAAGCAATGGCAACGGCGGTGACTTCAACCAAATGGCAAAGGACAGCAATAGCGGTAGCTTCAAACAAATGGTAGAGGAAAGAGAAGGCAGCATGGCGTGAGGAAGGAAAGAGAGAACGGGCGGTGCAAGGAAGAAAAAGGGTGAGGAAGGAAGAGAAAAAGAAAGTGTGTGAGAAAGAGAGAGTTTTGAGTGAAATAGGAAGGTGGGGTGTTATGGGTTCTTAGAAAAAAAATTTAAAACCAAAAAATTGTAGGATTGTGGTAGCCCGGGCTACCACTACCATGACCATTTTTTGGCAACAGTCGTGGGAGCTTGGGCTACCATAACCATTTTTTTGTAATGGCCGTGGTAGTACCACGATCATGGTTGCAACCCTCTGCAACGGAGGTGGATTGTGATCCCCCTTCTAGCCATTGGTCACAAAAGTGGCTGGCTTGTCACAAACCTTCGCAACGGCAATCCCAATGGCCCAGTGGTTGCAACCCTTGATGATAGAGGTGGGTTGTAATTCCCCTTTCAAGCCATTGATGGGGGATTTTTTTTAAGTGACTTTTTTTTTTTTTTTTTAGGTTTTAAAAAAGGACATGATCAAATATAGTTAAGTATATATTTGTTTCTATCAATCTGCAATTTTGATCCACTGATTTCTAATCGAACGGTAAAAATTATTATTCCTATTAACGGGAGTTCCTATTGTAGAAGTAAAAAGTGATTTAGCTATAGTCATGATTTTTTTTTTCTCTTTCTTTTAGTAGAAATCTTAGTAGAATTAGCTTAATAAGACTAATTCTTATATTTTCCAGTTATTTTAATTATAGGGCATTTGGTAGCTGTATATTGTTCACATTGTATTTGAATGTAATGTATTGAATGTATTTTGTATTTAAATAAAAAGTATTTATTTTGTATTTGAATGTAATGCGTGTTTAAGTGAAAAATATTTAAATTATATTTTAAATTTGAAAAGTTTATATGATTAATAAAAGTAAATAGAAAAAATAAAATAAAAAAGAATATAATATAAATGAAAAAAATTTATTTTCAAAATATTTTAAAATAATAAATATATTTGATATATTATTAAAAAATATTATATTTAAATATAAAATTTTTACATTTAAATAAAAATTATATTATATTTAAATATAATACATACATAAAAATATAACGAACACAGAAAAAAAAAAAAAGTCTTACTTAAAATTTATTAAATAAAATAAAAGTGATCCTCGAGAAACACATGGGAAAGTAATTAAAAAAAGGAAAAACTCCTCTTGTTAACTAGTCAGAGAGAGTCAAAAGTGGCCAATCCAGTATTATGAATGGACCGTCGGACAGCTTCCGTGCTCGTCGGTGACGCTGTGATTAAAATCTTGTCGGGGTCGTCCCCTGCCTGTAACATTAATAACACCCACTTACACGGCTTTCACAATGATTACCCCTTGAAATATCTGACAAGACACGTGTCGATGGCAGACTCCTTTTTAACCACCGGTAAAATGGCTGTTCTGTGTTCTCTGCTCGACACGTAGTACTGCATCAAACATTGTTCTCCGACGAAAGTATAGGCGCTCGCGCCCCCCCTTGAAGCTGATTTGACAAAAAGTTACCCCTATCAAATTTTTATTTACCTTTTTTTTTTTTACAGTTTTTGAAAAGGGTGTAATGACATGAAATGTTCAAATTTCGATCAATGATTTTGTCCGCGTTGATGTGACCAGATATCTTTTTATTATGTTTTGGAAAACAATGTATACTTTTCTTATAAAGCATTTCGGAGATTATCCTATTCCCAAATATAATATATTAAATATATTTTATATTTAGGTAAAATAATATTTATTTTATATTTAAATATAATATTTATTTAAATAAAAAGTATTTAAATTATATTTTAAAGTTAAATTATTAATATAATTAATAAAAATAAATAAAAAATAAAAATAAAAAAATATAATGTGAGTAAAAAAATTATTTTTAAAATATTTTAAAATAAAAAATATATTTAAATTACTGTTAAAAAATATTATATTTAAATATATAATTTTTGTATTTAGATGAAAATCATATTATATTTAAATATAATGTGAACGCAAACTAATAATATTTAATTTTACAATAATTTAGATAAAAATTATTATCAAATTATTATCAAATTTTAAATTATTATATTTAAATATAATGTGAACGCAAACTGTAAACCTACGCTTCATTTGGGATTTGATAATAATTTCACAATAATTTTTAGAAAATATAATTTCAAAAAGTATTTTTGTAAAACTAAATAGATAATTAATATTAAATTAAAAGAAAAATCATAATATAAAATGTAATAGGCGTAATTGTTAAATTTGTAAAATATAACGTGGGATTTTATATTTGATCTTTTTTTTAATATGAAAATAAAAAGAATTATAAATGTATCTTTAATTGAATTTTAAATTAAAAATAAGTATTGATATAAAAAAAATAACATTAAAATTTGAAATGTGTTAAAAAAATGCAATATAGATCTTGTTAGCGTATGTTTGGATAGAGGATCCAAACTTGGAAATAATTCAAAAATAGACAAAAGTTTTTTAACTAAAATTAGCCCATCACTGTTTTTGTGTTAGACATCAAATTTTGTTATATCTAAAAAAACTTCCTTCCACCTCTTTATAGAAATGAAAATTTTTTTATTCATCCAAATACTTTTTTACTTTTGGATATAAAATACTTTCTAATTTAAAATAAGAATTTTTTCTTTCTCGAATAAAACAGACCCTTATTTATACAAAGCATTAGCATACCATCATCATCTTGTGTTATTAAAAAAACAAAATAATCTCATGCTGTCTTAAAATAATAAAGTTATAAACTTTTAAAATTTGAATATTTTGAAAATAAAAAAGAGAAAGTGAGATGTAAATTTGAGAATTTTGAAGTTGAGCTATAAAATTTTGTCCAGAAACATTGTTCTAAATGGCATGTAAAATTTTGTTTAAAAAAAATACTATTCTATTTAACAATTATTTTGAAAATTTTGCATCAATCGTGATTGTTTCCAGTACCTTTTTAATTAGATTAATTTAGACATGAGATTTAGAATTCAACGTGCTAACAAGTATTATGTATAACAACGATCCTTTAAAAAAAAAAAAAAAAAAAACCTCATAAGAGCAATTTCGTAAGAAACTTTTGCGATAGAGAAAGTGAAAATATATAAAGCAACAAAACGTTAATCATAAATGAACAGTAATTGGATGAATTAAAAAAAATCTATCAGACCTAGACGACAAAACATGAGACTCATTCTAAATTATAAAATCATATGTAAAATGACGATCTAAAAATACAAAAACCGCATGATATACATGATTTTTTTTGTCATATTATAATAATTCTCTTCTTTTCTTTCCTATTTATTTTGAAAATTTTTTATGAATTTCTCTTGCACTATGTCGTCGGTGTCTATATGCCTCATGAGCTTTAAAACATATGTTTTATACTCACCGAACTATTATACATGCATCTCTAAACACATCCTCTAAATTTTAAAACGTTTTTTTTTTTTTTTTAATGGAATAGCACATGCAACGCGCACGAGAAGCGCAAATTCATTAATTTCTTTAAGCGCTTAACTAACCGAATTGAATTAAAATTCATTCTCTACTTTTCTTTTGCCATCTTTACTTTCTTCTAAGTAGCAAGTCCAGTGAGAAAATATCTCTAAAATTTGGTGGTTAACTAATTTATCTTTAAGTGATCAAAGCATTAGTTGACCTCTTACTTGTTATATCTAATTTTAAATCAAGCGATAACTTAACAATTCCGTCTAAAACATATCACATTTGAAAGTTTAGGGAGATAAACATGGAGATATATTATTATTCAACGGCACAACTGGTAAATTTTTAAATTACAAGTGACATAATTCATGGGAGATTCGCAAAACTTTTCCCTTTATTTATTTTCCTTTTGCATTTTAATGATGGCTACTTAAAGATTGTAGAGGTGGGTTGTCATTTTTTGTTTTTGTTCTTTGTAACACATTTTGGTAGGGATTTGAGACTTGTAAATTCCGACTATTCACTCCAAAAAAAAAAAAAAAAAAGGCAAACAAACAAAGAAAAACGAAGTTCTACTTTATATTTATGTTGAAAAAAGACCATACATATTTTAACAAATTAAGATTAGAATAAATTATATGCAGTCGTGAACTACCAAATGTACTTTGACCTGAGACCCTTATATTTTGAACTATTTGTCGGACTAGGAATGCATAGAATATATTATAGTTTATAGAATATAATAATTTTGTGAGACTATCCAATTTAAAATAAAGAAAAGATAACAAGATTAAAAAAGATAAGGTTCATATTATTGCGTATGCAGCAGTACCAAAAATTTCATTGGAATAAACCTAGTAAATTTGGTGTTTATATGTCTAGCTATCTTTTGTATTTTTTTTTTTTAACGATCAGAAAAGGATTTCTTAACAAATTGGCTGATTATGATTCGACATAATGCATCTTTATATCATCAAAATGTCTACTACATGACTAAATAATATTTTGTAGTTAATATTTTGGTATATGCATATATAAGGGATTCTCTTGTAAGGGCGTGATTATTATCCATTGGATCAATAGCATTACCTCGGTGATAACTTTCATTCTAATTTTTAGCTCTGCGAACGGGAGAAAATGGATTTAGCTAAGAACTCGCATATTAGAAATTTGAAAATTTTGGATTAAAAAAAAAAAGAAATTTGGATTTTTTTTTCTTTTAATAAGAGTCCAAACTGTATGAAAGAAATCACATGTAAAACTGATCCAACATATTTTAAAAATCTAACTTGACTCAAAAAGTTTGGGTCCTTTTATATATATAAAACATTTCACATCCCCCTCTACTTTCCATATAGGACAATACACACTTGCATTTTCCACAGCAATCTCTTGCTTATGTGCGTGTTTACCAAACTCCCCCTTGAATGAAAATTTTTAGTGACCGGCACATCATAATATCACACTCCAAATAGGAGTCAACTCAAGCATGAAAAGGAGTCGAAACCACATGAGTTTACTAAATACTCCACCATCTACACCTAAAATGGCACTAGCTATGAGCAACACCAACTCTTCACGGAAAGCAACATGAAAACTATTAAATGAGTGTGATTGCTTAACTAATATAAACCATCGGCTCTAATACCATT
Organism: Antiaris toxicaria; assembly: GCA_035233585.1. Lineage (NCBI taxonomy): Eukaryota > Viridiplantae > Streptophyta > Magnoliopsida > Rosales > Moraceae > Antiaris > Antiaris toxicaria. The sequence continues at coordinate 11,958,631 of CP141155.1, forward strand.
TGTTACAAATATGCAAGAAGAAGTAACGACAACTGAAAAACAAGAACATGCAGATTTATGTGAAATACCCTAGACAGGAAAAAAAAAAAAAAAAAAAACCACCAGCAGAGGAGAAGAAATTCACTAATTCAAAATTTAGTATAAGAGGTGAAAATAATATGCGCAGCTTAAAAATATAGAAAAAACTAAAACCCTAAATTACACCAAATATATATAGTGTAAAAATAAAACCCCAAAAAATACTCATACTAAGTCATACTGTGAGCTCTTCAAGCCGAGCCAAAATAGAATTCGTTTCATGCACTTTAACAATCTCCACCTTGACACGAATTCTAATGCAGGGAATAAACAATGAACATGTACCATTCTTCAACAAAAGACTCTCCACCTCTTCAACAAAAGCCCCTAAGGACTAATCTTAGTAATGAATTCTAACCAAGTCTAAGCAATGCTCAAACTTAGCTGTAGGAAGTGACTTAGCCATTATATCGACAGGATTATTATAGGTACTAACTTTGCTCACAATAGTATCACTACCAATAGTAATATCTCGCATAAAATGATATTGTAAATTAATACGCTTTGTCCTCTCATGAAACATCTGATCCTTTATGAGAAAAATAGTACTCTGATTATCACAAAAAACTGTGGTAATTTGCAAACCTTCACTGAGCGCACCAAGCAGTCCCTTCAACTAAATGGCTTTCTTACAAGCCTATGTAATTGCCATATACTCAGCCTCTATAGTGGACAACATAACTATAGCCTGTAAAGTAGCTTTTCAATTCATAACACATCCACCAACGGTAAAGTACCATGTAAATGATTTTCTTTTATTAAGGCTTCCATCAAAATCAGAATTGATATACCTGAAGACTCCATCTCTAGTTCTTCCAAAATAGTACCTCACAAGTATGTGAAGATCTATTGAACTACTTTCCAATGCTTTTTACTAGGGCTTGCCACGTATTTGTTGACTGTAGTAATTGCATGTGATAAATCTACATGTGAACAAACCATAACATATGATTATGGAGATAAAGTAGCTGAAAGTTTGAAATAAGTTGTTAATGGATACTAATAGGTTTGACATTTTGCATATTGAACATGTAAAGAACTTTCTTAATATACTCTTTCTGACTTGGGTATAATTTACTTGCCTTTCTATCTCTCTGAATCTCCATCCTAAGTATCTTCTTTGCTATTCTTAAGTCTTTCATCTTAAACTCTTTACTGAGTTAGGCTTTGACCTTTTTTATTTCTCCCTTATCCTTGGCTGCTATTTACATATCATTAACATATAAGAATAGTTAAACAAACAACCCTTCATCACTCTTTTTAAAGTAGACACAACTATCATAACTGCTTCTTTTGAAATTATAAGTGGTTATAAACGAGTCAAACCTCTTATACCATTGTCTAAATGACTATTTCAGACCATAATGGGACTTTTTCAATGGGCAAACATAGTTGTCCTTCCCTGAGACCATAAAACCCTTTGGCTATTGCATGTAGATATTTTCTTCAAGCTTTCCATGTAAGAATGTTGTTTTCACATCCAATTGCTCAAGCTCAAAATCACACATGACCATGATACCAAGCAAAGCTTGAATTGAACTATGCTTTACAACTATGCTTTACAACCTAACTATACCTATGATACCAACTAAAGCTCAATCGAACTCTGCTTTACAACTAGAGAAAACACATCTATGAATTTTATACTTGAACCCTGACTATAGCCTTTTGCAACTAGTCTTGATGTATACCTGGCTTCTTCAACTCCTGGTATACCTTTCTTTTTTTGAACGTCTATTTGTAATGAACAACCTTTTTACCCTTAGCTAATCTCACTAAGTCCCATGTACCATTCTTGTGAAGTGATTCTATATCCTCCTACATTATAATCAACCATCATCTAAAATCGTTAAAACTAACTGTCTTTGAGTAATTAAAAGGTTCTTCACTGGACTCCATACTTTAAGCTACATTTAGCGCATAAGCAACCAAATTAGCCTGATCAAACCTTTGAGAAGGTCTAACATTTCTTCTAAGCCTATTTTTAGCAATAGAATACTATGGTAGTACCTGTGGTCGTAAAGGAATGGCACCACACTACGTCTTTGAACTAGACTAAGATGTAGATTTTTTTTATAGACCTTGGCTAAATCTCAAGCTCTACCTACGTGCTTAATTTTTGCCAAGTCTTATCACAAGTATCTCTAGGACATAAGTCATGAAGCATAACAGTTTCATAAAAAAATAACATCTCTACTAAGTATGACGTTCTTAGTTTCTAAATACCATAACTTATATCCCTTAACACCAGGCTTGTAGCTAAGAAACACACACTTTATAGATCTAGGTTCTAGTTTTCATTATCAACCTAAGTATTGGCAGGACATCCAAATATCTTCAAATCAAAGTAATTAGCAGAAGTACCAGATCATAACTCTTGTGAAGTCTTTTTGTTAATGTCAGTTTAAGGAGAGTGAGTAATAAGAAAATAAGCTAAAGTAGCGGCTTCGGCCTAAAAAGACTTAGGTAAGCTAGCATTGGAGAGCATACGACGTACTTTCTTCATCAAAGTCTTATTTTGCTGTAGAGTATGATGAATTATATGATGTCTCATAATAACTTCTACATTGCATATAGTATTAAACTTATTAGAAAAAAAAAACTCAAAACCATTATCAATATAGAGAAATTTTATTTGCTTCCCTGTCTACTTTTCAATCATAACATTCCATTCCTTGAATATAGCTAACACATCATTTTTCTGTTTCAAAAAGAACGCCAAACTTTTTTGAAAAAATCATCAATGATGATTAGCATATAACTAGCACCTCCCTTAGAAGGCACCCTAGATGGTCCTTAAAGATTAGAATGTATATAATCAAGTACTCCCTTTATATTGTGGATGCCTTTCATGAATATGACTCCCTTTTGCTTCCAAAAATACAGTGCTCACTGGAGTCCTCTGTTCATCAAGAAGTCCTCTTTTGATAAGTTCAACCATCACATACTCACTTATATGCCCAAGGTGCATATACCAGAGTCTAGTAATCTCATCATCTAACAAGGAATACATAGTAGTAGCTGCGTTACTTGTAACTATAGAATCCTGCAAGACATATAAATTGGCAAATCTTTTCTGCCCTCTCATCACAACAAGAACACCTTACTAACCTTTAAAACTGTACCTTTACCAATGTATTTGTACTTGTTTGATCAAGGATACTCAAAAAATAAGATTTCTCTTCAAATCTTGAACGTGTCTCACATTGCCAAGTGTTCTGACAACTTCATTGAACATTTTAATTCTGACCATTCCAATAACAACCTTATAAGTTACATTATTACCCATTAACATAGCACCTTTAGACATTACTACATATGTTGAAAACAAGTCCCAATTAGGAAACATATGAAATGTGCACCTTGAGTCAAGAATCCAATCCTCGAATGGTTTGGAGTCACCATCAGAAACAACTAGGAGTTCTCCATCATTGAAGTTATCTTCTGCAACACCAGCTTCACCTTGGTTGGTTTGCCTTTTGATAACTAGCAGCTCTCTTATTCTTACTCTGCAACTTATAACATTCAGATTTGATCTGCCCTTTCTTCTTGTAGTACCTATAAATTTCATTTCTATTACTAGATTTCCACCTACCTCTAATGTCACCTCCAGAATTTCTCCCTTGCGTCCTCCCTCAAATTACAAAACCCTTTGTTTGAGTCTCAAATCCTATGCAAGCTGTTTCATCTTTTTTTTTTTTTTGGAAAATAAAACATATAAACTTCATCCAGAATAAGAGTATCATGACTATACAAAATAGTATCCCTAAAAGTCATATACGAAGAAGGTTACAAACACAATAAAATCAATCAACCATAAATCTTCTTAATCGCACTTAACCTCCAAGGTCTCTAGGTTAGAGATTATTTCCTTAAAGACATTTAAGTGATCTTCCAAAGATGTACCTTCAGATATACGATGTAAATACAGTCGCTATTTTTTATGCAACTTACTGATTGGGCTTTTTGTCATGTACAACTATTCTAACTTCAACTACTATACAACAGTGGTTTTCTCCTTGAGAGCATCCTATAGAATTTGATTCGATAGACGAAGATAAATCTAAAATAGTCCCTTTTGATCCCTATATTGTTTTTCCTCTGGCATCCAAGATGAGGGCATCTATCAAACCCTAGTAGCGTGTCATCCAAATCCATTTGGGCGAGCACAATCTACATCTTGACCTACCATAGCGAAAATCTGGTGTTGCAATCTGGAAGCAAAATCTTATATTTCATGGTTGCCATTGTTGAAATCAAACCTCACTCTGATACCACTTGTAGGGGGAGAATCACACATGAAACTAATCCAATATATTTCAGGAACCCAACTTCACTTAAAAAATTAACCCATTAGATCTTGAGTCCTTTTATGTATATAAACTATTTCAAATTCCCATCCACTTTCCATATGAGATAACATACATATGCACTTTTCTCAACACAAAACCATATTGTAAAAAAATAAATATTTATATCTTGTCTACAAACAAATTTCATCTAATCTAAATATTTTAGTTGTGAATTAAATAATGAAAAATTTTCTGAGGCACCTCTAGAACTCTTCTTCATCTTTTCTTATTTTCATCCTAAATTCCAACAATACTTCTCACTTGAGAGGGAGATCTTTGGATCTATGGTAGGATTTTTTCCCCCTTTCTTCTCTATATTTTTTTTTTAGTTTGTAGTACCAATAATTTATAAATACATATATTCATTTAGGCTTCATTTTGCACTAGTGATAAGTTTAGTCACTCATATCTCATTTGGCTGTGGTAATCTATATTTAAGTTTTTTTTTTTCAAAATTTATTTTTGTTTGATTTTTTGTCAGATATGAGCTCTAAGGGGCCAGATTTTGAAGACTTTTGACAGGGGAAAAGATTGGCAATACTCAATAGGTTTATTATTATATCAATCCAAATAACTTGCACGGAAGGGGAAGAGCGTTGTGAAAGAGCTGAAAATTAGTTATTGTGAATCTCGATTTTGTCTTTATTGTGAAGTTACATACATATTAGTAGAATAGAATAAATAAATAAATAAAGAAAAAAGAAAAGAAAAGAAAGAAAGGAAAAGAAATCCTCCTTATTATTTTGTCAATGGTTTGATTGCTGTGTTTATTACGATGAACTGTCTGTTATATCGGTCTTGGTAATTATACTAGATTTCTATTGTAATCTTTGTTCCAAATAAAATGAAATCGTTGTCTTCAATTAAAAATAGCAATATTAATGGAAAAGGATTACTCGGTAGAGCAACTAGCTAATGGATATGATTAAGGATGGGAAAAAGATCCATACATCTAAAAAAAAAAGGATAAAGGATATTCAAAGATTATTTGATTTGATTTCAATTTATATTTTTGTTTTGTTCAATTGGATCAGATTGGATAATGGATGTTAAAGTTTGAAAGTTTAATGATATCGGCCCAATTCAAATATTTCTATTACATATAAAAAGAATTATACATTTTATGTGATATGTATAGTATATGGAAACTTTTAGAATTAAATTGAAATATTGTTGGATAATACATGAAAATTTGTAGAATAAATGGCCGGTTTCTCTTTGACTTGCTTGTCTTGTTGATTGTGCAACGATACTTGTTTGTGTTTATCCTTTTTAGATTTTTGTTGTTTAATTTGGTTGAAAATTTTGCTGTATGAACTTAACTTTTATATTTTATTCACTATCTTGTATGCTAATTTGGTTTATGTTATAGAATAGATGATGTTAATTGTTATAAAAACTATGATTTTTCATTTTGATCTCTATGGAATTTAGCAAATTTTTATGAAAACCCAAGTACAACCCAATGAATTTTAGATAGGATATTAAATTGGATTCTAACAATACATTAGATTATCTAACAAAATGAATTTTTCATAATTCAATTGGATTTTTCATAATTAGATTGGATGATGGATTCTTATAAAAAGTTATTTCGATTTAGTAAGTATTATGGACATAATAGCCATCTTATATATCAATCATATTAACGAGACTATATATCTTTTCCATTAACAAGATTATCACGTCTCTTAAATTAAAGTCTTCTACACCTTTTAATTAATTTGAGTGCTGCACTAGCTTTATTCAATTAGTTCAAATATAGATCTAGGCCTTTATTTTCTAAGCCATTTTTTAATGGCTGTTAATCTTTGAAACATTATAAATACAGTGACGTTTTCAAAACTTACTCTTACCAATTGTACTTTTCCCTTGAACCAAAAATATTAAAGTAGTTTGCAAGGTACTATGGGAAGTTTTTGTCGCTAGCTAGAGTTTTTTATAACTAAAACAGGAGAAAATAGTGATAAGCACGAGTGTTCTTACAACGATATAACTATACATACACACACACCTTCATATATGGTTGTATATTGGATAAAAGGCTTATGCAGAGATTCTTGAAGGAAGAAGAAAGTTTTACAAGAATTCTTTTGTCCTACAGTGAAGCAAATTATTAATTACTTGATAATTTGTACTTAATCAATGGCGTATTTTGGAGGCCTACGCCGTCTATAGATAAGAGTAATTCCATTAATGTGTATTCCACAATCACTTATGTCTTATACACATGATTTTCACTTAATTTATGCATATACGTAAACATAAGTTATCTATACTTTTAAGCGTCTGTAATCTATATTATTTATATGTAATAAACAGCTACGCAGTTGACACGTGTAAGCTCGAATATGAGGATAATTTCATGGGTTGTCTTTTGATCGTTGAACTTTGACGTGAATCCTGCGGACATTACGAGGTTCTTAATTACGTACCAATAGATATTACAAGTATTTTCCATGCCAACAAAAAATATATATATATATTAAAAAAAATAATGATAGAGATTGTAATTTTATCTTAATTTTTCCACTATGATATCTTCTTCTTGAAGGTTCTTGTGCGATTAATCTGCCTCATGGGACAAATAGTTTGATGTACTTATCTTGTGCACCAAAAAAATATTTTTATCCTAATTTTTAATAGCAACTGATCATGTGAATTGCTACTTTTGTTTTACAAATATTGTAATTTTTATTAGTAAATATTTATTAATATACAACTTTAATAATACAATATATTACATATACCACTCAAACGATGGAACTTACACCATATTAGTTGGGGTAAAAAAAATTAAGATTAGAATTGAGATTCTAACGCTGCTCTTTCAATGATTCAATTCATGTAACGTGTACTGGAACAACATATTATTATTTTATATAATAATGATTTTAAAAGTGTGTAAAAAAAATTATTTCGTATCAGCGTTATGCATTTTCAAAATTATAGTTATTTGGAGTAAATACTATGACATTTTTTACGAAAGAAACGAACAGAAATTTGCATCTTGTTCACTTCTATATATACTGTGTAGAATACTAAAAAATACAATTATTATCATTACTATAGAGGGGGTGCCTAGTTGATAAGACTTAACTAAAGCCAAAGTGGAAACCCTGGCTTGAAGAGAAACTGAACAACAACGACCTCTATCTATGTATCTTTTATATACCAATAGAAATAGAACAACATTTACTATTAACAAATAAAACAATTACATATATATACATATTTGTAAACACATATATGCACAGTACAAAACAAACACAATACAGAAAAGCGTTTTTCAGGGTTTTCCATTTTTCTCTCACGGGTATAACTTTCTATTTAATTTTGTATCCGTTTTGGTAGCCTAAACACACAGGCTCTTTTTAGAGGGTTTTCTCACCTCTTAACCAAGACTGGAAATAAGGTCTAGAAAGAGAAAGATTATTGGGGTGTGTGAGAGAGAGAGAGAGAGAGAGATCCATATGGGGAGAGGAAGGGTAGAGCTGAAGAGGATAGAGAACAAAATCAACAGGCAAGTGACATTTGCCAAGAGAAGAAATGGGCTTCTCAAGAAGGCTTATGAGCTCTCAGTTCTCTGTGAAGCTGAAGTTGCACTTATCATCTTCTCTAACCGTGGCAAGCTCTATGAGTTCTGTAGCGGCTCTAGGTATGCATATATTTGTATAGATATATATATATATAGACTTCTCTCTCTCTCTCTCTCTCTCTCTCTCTCTAGACATGCATTAACGTGAGAATAATGTTGTCACTAACTCATTTTTTTCGAAGATCTGTGTTTTTTGCAACTGGGTTTTTGTCTATGGAGACTGGAGTGTTCAAAAGATGAGCTTTTCTCTCATTTTCTGTTGCTAATTTGGAAATAGAAAAATCAGACTTTTTGATTTTGATCTGTTAATGAAACTGGAGTCTCTCTCTTGAAGATCTGCAGCTAGAGATCTCTCATCTCTTTTAGCTCTTTAATATGGTTTCTAACCAAAAAAAAAAAAGTAATCGATCCTTATTTAATTTAAGTTTTAAAGATTGGATTTTCATTTTTTTTTTGGTGGATTTAATTTAAATGCTAGTACTGGTGTGGTTTAATACTACTGTTATGATCCGAAGGCCAGAGATGTGATGTATGTGATGTGAAATTTTTAAAAAAAAATTGTTTTTTTGGAGAGAGAAAAGGATGACTTATTTTTTTAAATCTCTCTAATTTGCTTCTAAAGCTGCAAATTAATCCATGCAATACAAAGTGCCTGAAACCTGTTTCAGAAGGGTTTGGTGCCTTTCTTTTCTCCATGATATATAATTCAGTGTAACCTTTTGTCGTTTCTCTCAGATAAAAATTGTTTCTTTCCCAGCTTTCTGTAATATCATAGAGAAAGAAATAAATAAAAAAACGGATCTAATTGTAACCTCATAATTCTTCAGGGAAAAATCGTTTCTTGCACTTGTTTGTTCTCTTCTGCTTTTAGGAGATATTTTTTATTTTTTTCCTCTTTTTTTCCCCCCGTTTGTATTTCGTTTGTTTTTTTTTTATTATTTTAAGTTTTTGGAACGATTTTTCTTGGATGGTATATCGATGTTAATTAGATCTTTTAAAAAAGGTGAAAATTAAATTAACAAAAAAGTAAATAAGCTTGAGCATTCCAAAGGAAAATGTTTTCAAGAGCATGTCTTAATCATTAGAAGCCAGAAGATATTGGATTAGCTAATTTGTTGATTAAAAAAATTGAGTTATTTACTCACTTATTCTTCAAATTTATATATTATAGCATTATATATACTTTTCATAGTACTTCTTTTCAACAATTTTTCTGAGGCTTATGTGGTTCTTGTCATATAAAAACTAATCTGCCAACGCAAACAATTGTCACGTTGATTAATCTTCCATCCTATAAATTTTAATCATAATATAGTTCTTGCTTAATTTTTATGCTTTAAAAATAGAAAGTATCACTTTTTGTTTTTAGTAAATTTTTTTCTGTTGTTATACAGCCAGCAGGAAGTAAAGTAATTTTTAAACATTTTTCCTCCTTTTTTTTTAATTTAAAATTTTTCCTTTTTTTTTTTTTTTTTTTTGGTGAATGTTGTTTGTGACAACCACCCCACTGCACAACCAGTTTTCTGAAACTTTCACCTTTTTTAATGCTTTACGTGTTGTGTTAGAACAATTTGAGGACGGAGATTCTCTCTTTTCTTGTTTCGCTTATAGTGAAATACATGAGTGAGTTTACATCTCTAGGTTTTTCATATATATAATAATCATATGTCAAAGGATAATGTAGTTATAATGTCGTTTAATGTCAGTTATATTTATCCTCTTATTATCCCTGAAAGAATAATAATAATAATAATAATAATAATAATAATAATAATAATAATAATAATAATAATAATAATGATACAACAATCTACCAACATGACATATATATATATGTAGGACAAAAAACGATTTCTATATTAATATTAAGTACCAAGTTTAAGTATTATGAATCAAATATTGAAATATTTGATTATGGTAAGTGGTACAAATGTAGATAAGTCTCTTGCAAGAATATTTCTTTCATTATACCTTCTTTTGTTTCATAGGGGGAAAAAGAAGGGTTATGAAAACTAATTAAGAAAGCTTGTAAATAATATTTTCAATTTTTCATGGCATATAATGGGGAAAAAGGTTAATTATATTCTACAATTAATGTTCTATTGAAAAACACATTGTGAAATAAGAGAGATGTTTTTATCTGCTAACTAACATATCTCTGCTTGTTACGTCTGCCTTTGTCTAATTACCAATTAAAGGTTTCAAATCTTTCATCGTTGCCTTTTAAGTCATAAAATGCTATACAAAGCTAAAAATGAGGTGTAAAGACATTACGAACCAAATAAGCTAAAAACTCATGTTTCTATATACTGTGTGCAATTGTCTGCATTTGTCTTTCTTTATATTTTAGAACTTAAAGATGATCTGTGAAATGTGTGTACAAGCTACAAAGACCGAATATATATATACATATATATCTTATTTTTGTTATTATTTTTGCTTAGAAAACTTAACTTTGCAATCATTTTATGTAAACTCTCATTTGCAAGACCTTTTTTATTATATATACAAGTAAGCTGGACTCATTTTGAAGACTTGGTTCCTTAATTACTTTGACCGTTCTCAAGTTTGAAATAATAATAATAATAATAATAATAATAATAAAACTCTCTCTGTGGTACAGATCTTTTTTTTTTTTTTTTTAAAAGATGTCATGATATTACATAAGTTATACTAAAAAGCTTTTGTGTCCTCTTCAGAGTTTAAGAATGTACGATATAAGGAATTACTTAATGCAAAATTTTCTTTTCCGAAGCTTATGATGCGTGTACTTGAGCTATGGGTTTACTGACGTTGCGATTTTCCTTTTCTATTTATATATATATATATTTTTTGCTTTAAAATATGTATTTATATGCTTCGCATGGTTAGATAAGCATGACCTCACCGGGTTAAATCTACACATTATGAGTGACACTTCCAGTCGATGCACCTGTCCCTCAAGGGAAATCATGTTTATGTTAATTATGTTAATTAGGATGTTAATAATTACAATATTTTCTCATCAGTAGCTAATTCATGTAAGATTTATGTTGTGGTAAGTAATTTTAATGGTCTGCATTTTTCAAAACACATAAAAGGTAGAATTCAAATCACGTTCTTTAAAGCCACACATTACCTTTACCAATCAGGTGTACATCTTATCTTAGACCCTGAATAAGATGCTACGTGATAAATATGAATGATAATTGAAGAGGAGAATAACTTTTGGTCTGTAGAATCTGACCAAGAGGGCAAGAACATCTGTAATTTGATTGGTATGTCTTAAAACCGACGGGTATATGTGTTTTCTATTTCTTTTATTTTATTTTTTCTCAATAACTTGTTAATTTTAAAAAAAAATAAAATTTATCCAATGTTTAGAAAGCAATTCAACTTAACTCAACCTCAATTATTTTGTGTGTTTTTTTTTTCTAAAAAGTCAACCCTATTTTACTGTTTATATTTCAAATTATAACTTTACAACTTAAAGTTTAAAAGTTTATAACTTTACATTATACAAATCTAAGTGAAATGATTTTTTAAAAATTGTATAGCCTTTTGAAACGAACGCAACAAGTGCTATATTATTTTTTTTTTTCCAAACACCTTTTAAGTTTTTGCACTTTTAATTCTAATTAGCCAAATGCATAACTCAATTTAACAAAACTCAAATCAAATTTTGTCAACTCCAATTGCTCCTCCAAACACATGCTTATTTTTAACTGAATAAAGGAGCAGTTTTTTTTTTTTTTTTTTTTGGTGATATGTGAATTGTTTTCTTAATTTCCTCATAATGTAGACTGGTATTCTATGAATGCAATGTCTTCTATTGGTCTTATATATGTCTACTTAGTGTTTAGTTTTTGACACATAGTCATGATTAATTAGAATTTAGGGCAATGTAAAGTAAAATGAATAAAAGTCATATTTAAACAATAATAATAATTTGTAACAGATAATTGGACTGACAAAAAGTAACACATAAAATACATGAGATATGTGGCATTTGCAATGTGACACTCAAGCATAATGCATAAACAATTTCACCCTTGTTAGGAATCTAATAGGATAGATGGAAACTATAAAAGGAATGTAATAGGAAAGATAGTGGAATTTGAAAGAAAGGTAAAAGAATAAGAATGAGGGTTTAGTTTTTTTTTAGTGATTACTTATTTATTAATTAGTGTGTTCTAGTTTTTTTTTTTTTTTTTAGTCTGATTCCCTTTATTGTGTTTATGAAATTTACAAGTGGGAATCTTATGAATACAGCCATTAATTATAAATAAATAAGTATTGAATAATATTATATAAACTTGTTAATGGTACATCAGTAAATTTCATATTCATTATTTTTACCTGAAAATAAATTCTTAAGAGGGTGTAACTACTAAAAAAAAACTTAGAGGCAGTGTTAGCCATCACATCCATGCATGGGTTAATATGCCCCTTAGAATCGTTTTAATAATTGCCATTCACTTTTAGCCAACATTCACTTTTCTTATTTCTTTTATTGTGTGGATATTACCGAATTCTTATTTCTGATTTTGTAAGCAAATATATGATTAGAAGCATAGAAAATCACTTCATTTTTTGTTTCTTTTAAATAAAGTAAACACGCATTTATAATAGTTCCCTACATTCTTTCGGTCTCCAAATTTCGTTGGCTTGTTCTTATATAAATATATGTATATAGATATACAATATATGAATGGCGAAATGCAGAGAAATTAAAGAAAGAAAAATATAAAGATTATGCATTAATAGGGTTGTCTCTTCATAACGAGGTTTCAGCTCTAATATCTGCTTCTAAGATCTATTTTACTGGTTTATTTTTCTTTGACTAATAGTATATATATTTCCTTCTTACATGTCACATCGATCATATATATTGATCTACTCCTCGTATAATGAGCTGGTTTCTATTGTTTTCTACATTTTAGATAATGTTGTCCTACTGATGGTTTCTTTCTTTTCATTTCATTTCTTTTTTTCCTTTTGTTCTTCCTGCAAAATAAGCATGGTCAAAACACTTGAAAAGTACCATAAGTACAGTTATGGATCACTGGAGGCCACCCAACCTATAAACGACACTCAGGTTGGTTCAGTTTTTTTTTTTTTTTTTTCACTTTTTCTTTTCTGTTGTTTACCGACTTTGTTCATCTTACTTTGCTCCCTTGTTATGTGATCATCTTTGTACGAGGTCATATATATGGAGGCGGATTTATTTGGAGGCGAGTGGGGAGAAATTTTTTATTCTTCTATTTTAATCTCAAAAAGTTTATAATTTTTGTATTTTGTTCTAGTTAAAAATAAAAAATTCTCATATAATTCTAATATAGCCTTTATTAAAAATTAAAAATTCTCATAAAGCCTAATTAAAATGAGTTATATTTAAAAAAAATTATAAGTTTTTTGTTTTTTTCCTATTAAAATTAAAAATTCACTTATAAATCTACTAAATTTAAAAATTCTCACATAACCCCCTTAAAATTTTTTTTTCCTGAAAAATGTTTTAGTGTGCACCCCCCTTGAAATTGATTTCTAGCTCCACCCACATATATATATGTGTGTGTGTGTGTGTGTGTGTGTGATGCTTATTCGATTCTATATATAGATATATTATATAGGCGCTCACACTCTCTTGCACTGTACATATATGTATTTACGTATAATGAGAACCCTACCTTTTATCTTACTCCAATTTTGCATTTTCACTTTTGTCACCTAGCAGAGCGGTTATCAGGAGTACTTGAAGCTCAAAGCAAGAGTAGAGGTCCTACAGCAATCTCAGAGGTAACAAAAATCTACATATACACAAAAACCTTTATATGTGTATATGTGTATATATAAATACACGACTCCTTTGTTGTCCAACTCCCAGTTTTAGCCGGACACATACGGCAGTGCATTCTGGGGCCGTTGGGTGAACAAATAGAGGGTGGTGATGATTCTCTCCCTCGTGCGTTGTACCATCCCTCTCTCAGAGGTTGTACCGTCTGGACAACTTACCTTTCTTAAAAATATATATATATATACACATGTGCTCATGTTGCTACAGCAACACTGTTAATTTCAGCACTTATATATGTAAGGTTATTTTGTTGATACATTGATTACCATTATGCATATATTTATAGACAAATGATAATTTGCTTGGTAAATTTGATAAGATTAAATTTTAAAGTTGTTTAGTACTCATGCAGTAGTGTAATAACTCGTTAACGCTGCAGAAACCTTCTTGGGGAAGATCTTGAACCTTTAAGTTCCAAGGAGCTTGAGCATCTCGAGAATCAACTCGAGACATCCTTGAGGCATATTAGATCAACAAGGGTAAAAACCTTTTTTTTTTCCATTTTAAATTTATTATAATATGCAATAATCTAGTTGAATTATAAAATGAAACATCATTACTAACATAAAAATGAAAACAGCAACCACAATTATCCCTTAATTTAGAAGCTAATTCAATGATTTTTAATATGAATCAGTGAAATTGCATATGAATAAAATATGTTCTACTTAATGTAATTATTTTGTAAATATATCTCACATTGCAATGGTATAGCCTTGGTGAAAACCGTGATCATAAACTGGAACCCAAACTTGTCGAATTTGATTACTTATTACTTAGACTTTTAGTTTCATATTTTACATCTCAAACTTTTTTCTTTATTACAATATACCACATTTTAGTAAACTTCTTGTCAAATGGATGACGAAAAACCTTTGTGTGTCTCATTTGAAGATGAAATATCCTATACACGATTAAAATTTCTAAATTTTAATAGCAAATATTCAAATTCAAATCCTTAGTTTTACTTAAAAATTAGTAAAATAGGACATGATGTGCCAAATCAAACATTTTGGAAGACAAATTATATCAAAATTAGAAGTTTAAAGGAGAGGGGAGCAAGTTACAAAGGTTGACAAATTTAGAAAACAACATTCCCAAAAACACAAAGCTTTAACATGGACCTAGGATCAGTTGGACTAAGATAACATGAAACACAACCTAAATTAGAGTTTATATAGTTGTTATAGTATTTTTTATATTTTTTTCTTAACTTTTATTATTAGATTTTATTATTTTAATACCCTTTGATTTTCAAACAAAAGTTCAAATTCTTCCCACGCGAATTCTTATTTATATTTTATTTATTTGAAATCACCCTCTCCCTCCAAACAAAAAAAATAAAAAACACGCTTTCTCTCTCTCTCTCTCTCTCTCTCTATCTCCTCATTCCCCATGGTACTTTCCGTAGCAGTATAACTATTAATAAAAGAAAACGTCAATCCTCCATTAAATGACCAATATTTTCCCCACAGAAGAAGAGATATGAACCGAGCTGACACACAGTTAGTTATCTCAAGAATTAACCTAAAGCCTCAGTATTAACCTAAACCATGTTCACTTTGTGTAGGTATAGGTTGTCCTCTTCATATATTCTTTTCGTGTAATTTTCAAAATTTCCACTCAGTCCTGATTGGGTTTTATTTACTATGCTGTCCAGACTCAGTCCATGCTTGATCAGTTGGCTGATCTTCAACAAAGGGTACGTGTATCTCAACTCTGCACGTATGTATATATATATAGAGAGAGAGAGAGAGAGATAGAGAGCTAGAAATCTATTTTAATAGAGGTATATACTAAAACTTTTTTCAAGAAAAATAAATTTTAATAGGTGAGAATTTTTATTTTTTAATGAGATAAAGTAATAACTATATGAAAATTTTTTTTTAGTAAGAATAAAATATAAAAATTATAAAATTTTTTTAAGTAGAAATGAAAAAGCCAAAAATGTTAGTGAGGGCAATAGCCTTGACTAGTTCCCATATAAATCTACCATATATATATATATATTTAATAGTGTGGGGTTTATAGCTCATATTTATTAAAAAAAAAAAAAAAAAGGAAAGCACTCTCAAATTTCTTTAATCCGAAGTTCCTATCCAAATCCCTAACATCTACACCTATACAATCATTACGTTTACCGTACAGTATAATATGCTAGTATAATCTACGTTGGCTCTAATTTTGCTGCAGGAGCACACTCTACTTGAAGCTAATAGAGCCTTGAGGAGGAAGGTACCAAACATTGCCTTTACTTTTTTTGCTTTAATGTTCTACAAATATTATTTCCTTTGACGCTTGTCAAGAATAGTCGGTCTTGGCCTAAACAACTTCGTGGAAGGTCAACGCATAGGGTTTTCTTCGATTCTCTTCTTAGTCCCAAATGTAGTTTACGACATTAAAAATGAGAATTCCTTGGCACCAATAGGCCTATGTTTTTAACGGTAACATCTATATCAAATTTTAACTTTTTTTTTTTTTTACTTTAATGTGATTTTGATTTAATTTAGTATCAAAAAACGTGCACTATTGATATAATATCTAACATAGAAATCTTCATACTGCAAAAAAAAAAAAAAAAAAAACACAAATATCAACGTATTACAAAATAACATAACTGTAATGTGCACTATTGTTCTTTTTATTTTAATATGATTTTGATATGATGTAATATTAAAAAACATAACGGATACAATAGTTTAACTTAGAAATCTTCACATTAAAAAAAAAAAAGGCACATCCGTCAGTAATGTGTTCTACAAAAGAATACAGAAATACTTTACAAAAATATAAATGTAATGTTACACTTATCTTGGGAAACTCTATTTTTTTTTTTTTTTATTCCTTAGCTTTTAACTTCCGCTAATACCTCTATGAAAAATACAAGTAATCATTCATTCAAAAGCATAGCAATTCCAAAGTAAGTCGAATACTTCAACTAGAATCTCAAATTGTGGCAATTCTTCTCTCTCTTCTTTCTCACTCTTAATATCTTGAGTTGTGATAATGATTTTGTTCCAAGTCTTGTTTAGCCGTTTAACTTATGTTTCCCCTACTACTTTTGTTATTAGTCGTTATGTTTTCTTTCCCATGCACGGGTTATTGATCCCCAGCATCGATTTTAAGATACTAGAATTTTCACTATCAGTAGGAACTACTTTTTAAACATCTGACTAATTTTCTAAGGGTCTAATCTAAAAATGTCCAAATTAGAGATTACACAAAACCGCTTTCGATCAATAGTGACAAATAAAAAAGCTCGTTTGGTTTATAAATTGAATTTAGAATAAAATGAAATTTTTAATTTTAAGTTAATTATAATTTTTGTTGACTTTTAAGAAAAAAAAAATTGAATCCAAATTTTTAGATTTAAACCTAATTACCAAACAAGACATTCACCAAACAAGACATTCAAGTTTCTGTTACAAAAACTCCATTATACTCTCTTTTTATCCCAGCAGAGTAAAACGTACCATGAAATAGCTGCTTTATTTTGTAGCATGGTCTATATATATATTCTTCCTAAATCACTGGCTATTCAAGTAGAAACAAATGATTTAGTTTATTAAAATATATTTCCAAATAAAACATTTGCGATTTGTTCTCTGACACTTTGCTGTTGATCAGTTGGAAGAAAGCAGTAGTGCTCAGATTCCACTGCAACTGGCGTGGGAAGCTGCGGGAGAGCAGGACAATATTACGTACACCCGCCATCCGTCTCAACCAGAGGTGTCCTTCCAGCCTGTGAGGAGCAATTCTGCAGCTTTGCAAATTGGGTATCTTTCGCTTTCTTAACTACAAAACCAAAGATATTTTCTTAAAAAAAAAAAAATAAATAAAGTACATAGATAATTTTTCAAATTCTCCCATTAATCTCTTTTTTATTTTTTCTTTATTTTTGCTTGTTAGTATTGGACCATCCGTGATGGTTGCGTGGCGTCGATATTAGAGGTTTGACTTAGTGCTTGTTTAAATCCTACCTAGGTTTCAACTTAAAAATCTAGATTTGAATTGAGAATCTAAATTAAAACAGTGTTTGAGAGAGAGAAATAAATGAATGTAGTGCGAATTTTTAAAAGTAAACTTTGAATTTAGACTTAAATTAAATTAAAAATTTTTTAATCCATCTAAGCACATTATTAGTCCTCTGGAATAGAAAGTCACGTATTTGAAAAGTATGGAACTTTGGATATTGTGGATGAGAGTGTGGACTAACATCTCCCCTGTTCCGTTAATAGTCTTAAAATAATCTAAAAGTAGCATTGGTATATGGGGTGCGGAGACAACATTGACACTCACTTTTAAGTAGCAAAACATTTATGAACATTAGCAACACCATGAATTCTAAATATTCAAACACTTATACTATGTTTGTTTGGAAGTTCCATTTTTAAAAAATAAAAAATTTTTCATTTTAAGAAAATGAATTTTTTTAAATTTCCGTATTTAAACATTCAAAATTTTTATATTGAAAATGGAAAAAGAGTTATCTCCAGAAAAAGAAAATTTTTTATCCATTCAAATAATTTTTTATTTTTCATATCTGAAAATTTTCTATTTTTCAAAAATAAACCTCCTATCCAAATATATCATTAATACCTCGAATAATGATTGACGAGAGAATAGGCTAGTCGACCTTTGGTTTTAAGTAAGGTTGGATGGAATGTGAAAACCACCGCTAACGCCCTTCTTTTAGTAGCAAACCATTTGTTAATATTAGCAACGTTATAAACTCTAATAAATTCACAATATTTAGAATTAGTACTTTCGGGATTCTTGATGAGAGCATGAACCAGACTCATTTTTAGTTTCACTTGTACTAGTCTCAGTAGATTTTGATAGTGACATTGAATGGGCGTGAAAACACCTTTTTAACCTCTTTTTTAGTAGCAAAATCTTTTCAAATACTAGCAAGACTGTCAACTCTAAATAGTTTAAGGGTTTTTATTAGCCTGATTAGAGTGTGTGATTGATTTACTTTCTGTTCCATTTATAATTTGAATAGATTTTAGATGTGGCGCCGGATGGTGCTTGAAAACACTACTAATTCTCCGTTTTCTGTAGCAAAATATTCACGAACATTTGCAAAGTTTTTGGCGTAGTATTTTATTCACTAAAAATAGTTACTAACTCGGCCATTTGCAACAATTACTGTCATTATGCTTCTTCCTCTCATCTTTGCCTTTTTACTGTTTACAGATACAACTTTGTGGGCCCAAATGAATGGAATATTGGAGCCCCAGCCCACAGCATCAACGAGTATGTCCATGGATGGATGCTTTGACTCAGACTTCGGCCTCATATAAATATATGTGCATTGGCCTATCGGGGAAATAAAACGTGTGCCAGAATTTTTGCTTGTTTATTAAGTTTATTTCTGTTGCTTGTGGTCTGTTTTGTACTAAACTTGTAATTATGTTGAAGACAAAAAGTAGTATCCACGAATTGTGCTCGACATAAACTATCAATGTATTTAATTTCCCAACCCCCCAATTGAAACTTTCCATGGCTAGTGTCACGCTCTTGTAGAGTTAAGAAACTTGTAGTTTTCTGTTGTTGTTGTTTTTGCTGTTGTTCCTTTTTTTTTATCCTAATTGTTGTTCTACTTGTGGTAAGCTTCCTTTATCTATTGAGGTATGACAACATGTCATTATCGTTTGGCATTGGTTTTGAGATGTGTTTTATAGAAAGTAATGGAATGGAGATAGATTATGGATATACTGGTGAGAATAACGTCACAGAATACGGCTTGGAGAATTAAATACAACATACGAGTGCAAGGAGATTAATAACAAAGATGCCTTAACCATTTGATAATGAATTATAAGATCAAAAAAAGAGTCATGAAATAATGAACTAGATTTAGTTCATATATATATATATATATATTAGCCTTTGATATGAGATGATATAGTTGACCATGAAATTTTTTTTTTTTTTTTTTGTTTTGGAAGAAGTCAAACGCTACAATGGCCTTTTGCATTTAATCTTGGCTTAAATCAATTTGATGATTTAAATTTACTCTCTTTTTGTTTAACTTCAATCTAATAGTTTACTTTCAATTCACATGGATTTGTTTTTCACCCACACCTCACACTACTTTCACATGTCACCAATTATTATTATTATTATTATTATTATTATTATTATTATTACTTCTCAATACCTTTTACATTTTTATACGAACATATTGATCATTAAACTCGACCAAGGTTTTTCATTTTATTCCTCATGCCTTTTCGTTTCAGTTTTGCCACAATACTTGTGCATGTCTTTCACTTTTACTATTAACATTTTCAATTTTCTTCAACTTTTTTTTTGTAATTCAAATTATATTTTTTATTTTTGCTATAAGTACTTCAACTAAATAGATCATTTGCTAGCTTGTTGGGCCTTTTTTTTTAATTTTGTATTTTTAATGTTGTTTATTAAAATATTTTGCATTAAACCAAAAATTTTTTGGTATATTTCTATTTATATATTTTTTCACACAACCTTCTAAACATTGCTTAATCAAATATGAACTTATAACATTTATATAAGTTTTAATTTTATCTCTAAAATATATTTTTTTCCATTTTTTTTAAATCTTGTATATATTGTTTATGTGTTTTGATCAAACTACAAAACCTTTTTTACTCCAACGTTCGGAGGATGAGAAAAATCTTGCTTGTTTAGTCCTTTTTTTTAATATAAATATAATAACTCTAATTTTACTCTTTAGGCGTCGATGTTTTAATTTTTAAATTAATTAATATTTTAACGATTTAATATGCGAATATCTATGTTAAAATGTATAGCATGACACGTAGACTTACCTTTAGTCATAGATCAAATTATTAAAATGTTTGATTCAACTACTAAGATAACAGTACCTAATGATAGGGTAAAAGTACAATTTCTCTCATAATTTTTTTATATTTTTCTTTTGATAAAATTTGAAATTTAAAATATTTTCTCTAATTTTTAAAATTTTTTAATTCATCTTTCTTAGTTAAGATGTAAATACCTATGTTTGATAAAAAAGGCAATCACATCAATTTTTAAACCTTTCAACTAAAAAAGTTGATGCCATCATAAAACCTTAACACTTTTGCAATGATCAAAATTACAAGTTCAAAAAATAAAAAACATGGATAGTACTTACGTAATGTAATAAAAATTGTTATAAGCAAGAAATAATTACTTCAACTGTTTATTTAATCAACAAGTTGAAGGTGGATTTTAATTGTAATGTAATATTCTTATTATAATAAATTTAACAAAACTTTCTATATTTTTAAATAATTTGTAGAAAATATAAAGGAAAAAATATGAAAACTCAATAGGCACGTGAACCAATTGTAGTACGTGAAAGAAGTCATGGATGGTTAAAAAAAAAAACAACAGGAGAGGAATCAAATAAAGCTAGAGAGGAATCAAATATAGGTTAAAGATGGAAATGGGTGGGTAAGATCATGCATGGAGGCATACGGTATCTTTCAAGAAACCAAAAAACTTTAAGGCCAACCCACTTCAGCCAATGGCCATAGAAGGACCATCTTGTGGTTGGAAAGGTAGAAGCAAGTTGATTAGACAAAAGAGTGAGACAAAAACCAAGAAAGAATGCGAAAGAGATAGTAAGGATATTGTTAGAATCTCTGGGCGTGTTTGGTAATGTATTTGACACCGTTTTCTCATTTTCAAAATCACAGAAAAAAAAAAACGATTTTAAAATGTTGTTTGTTTAATCAAAATTTTCGAAACGTTTTCAAAACCACCGTTTTCATCCTTTTGTTTTTTTCGTTTTTATTTTTTGAAAACGAAAAAAATTCGTTTTCTCTTTTTGGTTTTCATTCCTTCCCACTCCCCTCTCTCTTTCTGCAAATCAGTGACGACCTCCATATATGGTGACGGAGGCTGACACTGACTTGTGGCGGCACATGGAGGGTCACTGTCCGACAAGGTTTCGGCCATCGTGATGGCCTACTACTGCTCCTTCGCTCTCCATTGTCTCCCTCCATTTCCCCTGTCTCTTTCTCTCTCTCCTTTGCCAACTCCGATGCC
Source organism: Antiaris toxicaria (assembly GCA_035233585.1). NCBI lineage: Eukaryota > Viridiplantae > Streptophyta > Magnoliopsida > Rosales > Moraceae > Antiaris > Antiaris toxicaria. The sequence continues at coordinate 11,980,538 of CP141155.1, forward strand.
CTTGTTGTGCTCGGCAACGATGGGTGCAAGTGAAATCCCTTGCTGGTAATCGCCCTCTCCTCCTCCAATGGTGGTGAGGCTAAGCTTGATCTCGAGCTTCCTAATCATTTGCCACCGCTCGAGAGCTTCTTAAAGGGCAGGGAGCTCTACGCCTAGGGTCGAGAGGATGCACTCATCGAAGTCGAACCTACTTCGGTGACGACAACAATGACAAACACGACCGGACAGAGAGGCAGACCATCAACATCGGAGAGGAAGGTTGGGGGGGTTCGACCGTTGCGACAGCTTGCTACTGCTCCTTCACTCTCCATTTTCTCCGTCCCTCTCCCCTGTCTCTTTCTCTCTCTCCTTTGTCGACTCCGATGGCCTCGATGTGCTCAGCAGCGATGGGTGCAAGAAACCCCTTGTTGGTAATCGTCCTCTCCTCCTCCGATGGTGGTGAGGCTAAGCTTGATCTCGAGCTTCCTAATTGTTTGTTGCCGCTAGAGAGCTTCTCGAAGTCATTAGAGGAGACGACGATCGGGCGAGGGTAAGGGCAAGGGCAGGGAGAGCAAAACCTAGGGTCTAGAGGAGGCGCTCGTCGAAGTGGAACCTACTCCGATGTCGATGACGATGGCAAACACCACCCGACAGAGAGGCAAACCATCTGCGCCAGAGAGGAAGGTTGACCTCCGATGGTAAACCATTTGGGTTTTTATTTTTTTCAATTTATTAGTAATAACTTTTATTTTTATTTTTATGTTTTCAAAATTCACTCAAAAAACAATACCAAACGCAATTTCAAATATAATCTCAAATAATTTTCAAAACATTTCCATTTTCAATATTCTCAAAAATACAAAAACATTTCAAAAACAATACCACACGTTACCTTTGGTATTATTTGTATTGGTACTGATATTGGCATTGTTTGTCAATTAATCATTTGTTATTGCAGGAAATCAGTTTTGGAAAGTACTTGAAAATCAGTTTTGGAAGTTTCTTTTTTTCTTTGATGAGGAAATGAGCTTTTGAGAAAATGTTTTATATTTTCTTAGTTTCCTATTTGAAAAAGTAAATTTTGAAAAGGTTAAGAAACTTGTTTATAAATGGGTGATTTATTATCATAAAGGATTGTGTTTATCACCATGAATTTAGTCGAGGTTCATTATTTTCAAATTTAAAGAAGAATTTTGTAGAATGGGAAAGTACAGCAATCAGTACTATTGTCCTTTTTATTACAACACATTCTTCAACGGACAGCTTGCAGCGCACTTATTTGGAATGATTCCTTACTGATTGCTTTGGTATTTATAATGGAAGCCTCAAGACAAATTGTGCATGCCTTAGAGAGTCCAAAATTCATAGAATTAAATTGTATTTTGAACGTCTTTGTTTTTAAGTGTCTTTGGGAGAAGAACTTTGACTTTTCGGGAGAAAACTTAATTTGTTGAAATGATTTTAATGTTAAGTCGAGTGGTGTTCACTGAGTAAGTCTTCTAGGTGTTTACAATATCATAGATGTCATACTTTGAAGGGAGTCTCAGGGTGAATAAGTCTAATTAAATTGTAATTTTGTTTACTTAATAGATTGTTCATATATTTGGGCATGACCTCGAGAAGTAGGTGTTAACAAACTTTGTCAAAATTTGTTTATGTTATTTTCTTTATATTTCAAGTTTTGGTAATATTATAATCAACTTAATAACAAAACTTATTAAAAGATTAAAACTGATTCTACAATTGGTATTAGAGTGGTTCACTAATGTGTGTTTTGTGAGACCTTGGCATTATCGGTTTGTTTTGTAGGCAATGAATTTTTTAAGAGAAAGTGGCTCGGTGAACACACCACCATTCCAGGATGGAACCAATTATCCATATTGGAAGGCATGCATAAAGGCTTTCATCAAGGCCATTAATGAGAAAGCCCTGTGAGCAATTTTTACTAGATGACAATACCTCACCCAAACGAATGATAAAGGAAAAACCATTCTCAAACCTAAAGAAACGTGATCGAGCAAAGAAAATAGGCTTACCAAAAACAATTCTAAGGTCCTGAATACCATTTTCAATGCCGTCAATGTCAATCAATTTAAATTGATTTCAACATGCAAATCTCCAAACTGTGCATGAAGGTACCATTACTATGAAAGTCTCTAAATTGCAGATGTTGGCTACCCATTTTGAGGAGTTGCATATGAAAGAAGATGAGTGCATTGCTAATTTCAATGCAAAGCTTTGTGACATTACAAACCAAGCTTTTGCCCTTGATGAAAAATTTTCGAACTCAAAGTTGGTACGAAAAACTCTAAGATCTCTTCCTGAACATTTTGCTTACAAAGTTGCAGTCATTGAAAAAACCAAAGATGTGGATTCCATAAAACTTGATGAATTCATGGGTTCACTTCGAAAGTTCCAAATGAAGTTAAAGACAAGCAAGAAAGATAAAGGTATTGCTTTTTAAGCTAGAGTTGTTAAAGATTAGTCCAAAGATGATAAAGATCTTAATGAATCCCTTACTTTGTTGACAAAAAATTTTGATAAAATTTTGAAAAAGATGAACAAAAAGGGAAAATTTTCAAATAAAAACAAGTATTTTCAAAAGAATAAATCCTTATCATCTCAACAATTTAAAGAAAGAAGATAAGCAAAGGAATTCAGCACCAAGTGTACGAAGGTTTTGGACATATTCAAGCCGAATGTGCCAATACTCTCAAAAAGAAAAAATAAGGCAATGACATCTACTAGGAGCGATAATGATTCTGATGGAAGTAAAGATGATGCAGAGGAGTATACCAACAATTATGTGGCATTCACTATAAGTACTTCTCTCCCAAGTAAAATATTCTTGAATTCTATTATTTCTGTTGTAGAATCTATTGCAATAGATTTTGCAATGGAATTTGGCAAAAGTTCCAAAAGATATATTCTGATAGTGATGATGAAAACTTAAGCTTCAGCAAGATTTAAGAGGCTTACTAGACTATGAACAGTAATTGGTTCATGGTGTACAAACTCAACAAGATCCTTGAAAAACAAATTGTGATTCTCATGAAGGAAAAAGATGATTTCTAAAGGGTTGTAATAAATTATGATTTTCAAGTCTTCCGGAGCTAGCAGAAGCTTGTTGATGTTAGACTTGAATTGGAGCAGACGTTGAAGAATCTTAAGGATGCTTGATACAAGCACGGCAAAATTGGATCACTTGCTCTCATAGCAATAAATTGGAAGTGATCATTCTGGCTTTGGCTATAAAGGTCAAGAAACCTCTAGGAAGACTACATTTATGAAAGAAACCACGAGTTCTGTACCACAACCCTCTCAAAAGTCTCAGGTAAGAAAAGGTAAGCAATTTGTTATAAAACATGTTGCAACATTATCAGTAACAAAAAGAAAAGCAAAAGTGTTTGTGTTGTGTATCACTACTATAATATTTCTAGACATATCATACCTATATGTCACAAGTGCTTAAATGCTCTAAAAAATGGTATGTGGGTAAAACCACTTAATGAAATACCTAAGATTAAAATGGACTTATCTAATGATTCCTCTAGGAAGATTTGGATTATAAAATTTGATTCAAGGTGTTTTGTTGCTTATACTTCTTTGAAGGCATTTACCACTAACTCTTGGTATTTCGATAGTGGATGTTCAAGGCATATGCTAGAAAACTAGGAGATTTTGACAGATTTTCAATGAAAAATTCCGTATTGATTGCTTTGCTATTTATATTGGAAGTCTCCAGGCAAATTGTGCACCCCTTAAAAAGTCCAAAATTCACAGAATTAAATTGTGTTTTAAGTGTCTTTGTTTCTAAGTGTTTTTGGGAGAAGAACTTAGGCTTTTCGAGAGAAAATTTAGTTTGTTGAAAGGATTTCAATGTTAAATAGAGTGATGCTTACTGAACAAGTCCTGTAAGTAGTCATAATATCATTGGCGTCACATTTAGGAGAAAGTTTCATAGTGAATAAGTCTAATTGAATTATAATTTTGTTTACTTAGTGGATTATTCATATGTCTGGACCTGGCCATGAGAAAATAGATGTTGTTGAGCCTTGTTAAAATTTGCTTATGTTTTTTTCTTTATATTTCAAGTTTTGGTAATATTGTAATCAACTTAATAAAAAAACTTGATAAAATATTAAAATTGATTCTACAGATATAGTGATAATAATTAATTTAAGAATGAGTTTTTGAGAGTCTTAAATCATACGGATAATTCATATTAACCTAATATTCGATATAAAATATCAAAGATCAAACCTATGTATTCTTGTCGTTAGCACATTTAGTAAGATTAGAGTGATGCGTTCTTTGTTGAGGGATAAAATATGACCTTAAGCAAATATATAGAATCTTGTTAGCTCATTTGTGGTTCCAGGGAGCTCATTTGCTAACATTCAAGGGTAACATTAATCATCTTCTTTCTGAGCTTTTCTTCATTAAAAAAAAAAAAAGAAGAAAGAAAAACAATTTATAGGAAATATCAATGTTAGTAGAAAAATTAATAGAACGGTATGTTACGGAGAGTTCCATGTACGTAACAATCTTGCAAAAATATCTTAATAAACCACAACAGAATGCAACAATAAAATTAACTTTTTTTTTAATTAACTATATATGAAGAGAAGGCAATCATCATCGGATATTACTCTGAATTTCTGAACAGGGGGACTTTTCCTTGTCTTCCCAGCATTATTCCCATTTTGTTCTTGATTTAATCTTATTCTCCATTGTCTTAACTAATTCGTATATCTTTAGTCTCATATATTTATGGCACGATTTTTATTGTATTCTTACCTTTGTCTATCATGAATTGTGTCCTAAAGCAAAATACATTTGATGCATTTATGATAATTTATTTTAGTAAAAGCTTTTTTATCTTACATATTATGTGTCCTCTTTACTACGTTTTGATGGTAAGATTACAAGCAAACAAAGCAACAAAAATTATTGGCATATAAACCTTGAATTATCATATTGTTTGTCTTATTTACTATCATGGTCCTTATACCAGTATGTGAAGGAAAAATTGGTGAAAAATATTTATTACAACAGAACACATATCATAGCAGATTTTAAAGTTTTTTATGTTTTTCGGATCAAATAAAGCCCATGTTACTATTAACAATAATTAATTTACCTACAAAATAAATATGATGTGACAAACAATTCTAGATGATCAACTTAATTTTCAAATTATGAGCAACAACCAAAAAATCTCCTCTACTATGACTCTTCCACGTGTGAGTGTGTGTGGGCAACTTGGTAGTATTTCCAATTAAGAAAGCAATGTTCCTTTTTGAACTATTATCTCTCTGTTTTCAATCCTGAAAACCTTTGTTTCATAGAGAATTCCTAAGCTAGAAAATACTAAAAAATCTTTTCTTTTCTCCCTACAAAAAATGAAGACAATAGGCTAATGGTTGGTCAAAATTTACTTCATCAATTAAATATTTATAGCTGTCAATAAATATTTAATTTATAAATTTTTAACAATCATTATCTATTAAATTTGAATTTAGAATTTAAAATAAAAAATTATCTAAGATATCAAATTTAATTCAAATTTTGAGTTCAAATATTATCATCTTATCTAAGACAATAATTATTTAAAATTCAAATAATTTCTAGAATAAATAAAAATTTCTTCCCGAAATTATTCAAAATAACCTGAGACTGTATCATTCTGCGACATGGTGTAGCTTTTGACTGGGACTGTTGTGGCTGGCCTGTGCCTATACCAAGTGAAGGGGAATGTGCCACCTGCTTCCTTTTTTCCTTATCCAGGATAGTTGTAGTATAATGTCAGAACATCGTAATTATTCTGCAACATTTCTTGGAGTTTTTGAACTAGCAAGAGGACCAGATTAACATATAAAATCAAAGTCAAAATAATATTAAATAAATTAATTAACTCAAATTAAATTATCCATATTATTAAATTTCATGACTACTTCACTAAAAAAATGAAACTGAACTCTTTGATTTTATACCGAATCATACAAACTCACTAATAACGCTTTTGTTTATGATAGATATTATGATGTAAAATCTACATAGGATATTTATAATTGAGTTTAAGGTTAAAATTTTGTTTTACCTTCTTAATTATTTTATCATGAAAGTTTCAGTCATTTCATCATGATTAATCCCTATTTATAAAATCCTCTATAAGTAGACAATCATTCAGTAAACAAATTATAGAATGATCAAAATTCTTTATATTTAATCAAGTTCAGAATGACACTTTAAAATAATATCATTGACTATTGTGAAAGAGTAATGAATTCTATATCTATGAATAATATTATCATCCCATATGCAATGCATATCCAACTTATCAAGTAAAAATTGCCATCCTTCAGTGCCTAACCCTTTGATAAACCAAAAGATACACTACACGTATATGCGATCATTTATCTACTCAAGATTAAGATGTCTACAAGAATATCTATTAAAGTAAATTGATTTATTTTAAACCGAATTTTATATAAATTAATATCATTTTAGATCTAGTCCAATACATATAATACACCCCTCATATATATCAATGTTTCTACTCAGAAAACCCATTTCAATAATTGAGATAAACTATCTCACAAAAGTAAAAATAAACAAATATTACAGTCTTACAGAAGTCAATATACCGGTCTTTAATTCACGATTGCAGATTCTAAATTTAGATTATTATATTTTCTCACATACTTCCTTATACATAATGTCAAAGTTATTAACCGATAATCTTTGTATGATTTTGCTTGTTATAAATCTATATCAACCGTATCTAGGACAACTGATAAATAAAACAAGTAAATAAATTAACTATATTGATAAATAAATGTCTAAAATTCATGAGCAAATTTTCATTTAAGGACACTAATACTAACAGTATGTTGAAGGCATGACTTATAAATGATATGGAATACATCTCTTTTAAGAAGATTAGACGTTATCCTTCTAAAAGCATTATTTGATATTTAAAAAAATAATTGCGCTTAATTATTTGTTTACATAAGTATAACCGAAATGATATTACATCATAAATAGGGGGTATTTCAATGGTGAAATGATAAAATTTTAAGGTAAAATGAACAAGAAGGTAAACGGAACTTATTCTAAAGTTGACTATAAATATCTTGTTGTGATAGTATATACAATGAAATGTCATGCACAAAAACTTTTTAGAGTTCTTGTAATATGATATATAATCAAGAGTTCAACTTCGGATATATATATTGGAATAACAACGAAGTTAATAGTTTAATAGATACATTAATTGAATTTTATCAATCATCGTTTAGGTAATTTCCTTAATACTTGGAGCTAAATTGTTTATAACCTTCGACTTACCTTTTAATCAAATAAAATTATTGGACCTACTCTCCGTTCATCATCTCTGCTATTACTAGCCAAATAAGCTCAGCTGTTTCAACACAAGGAAGGCTAAGATTAATGGTCCGTTTAGTGAACGCATTACATTTGCATTACGTTTAAATGTAATGCATTGAATGTAATTTGTGTTTGGAGGAAAACTATTAACATTGCATTTGAATGCAATATGTGTTTAGCTGAAAATTATTTAAATTGTATTTTAATAATAAATATGTGATGTGATGGGTAAAAGTAGAGAGGAAAAAAAGAGAGAGAAAGAGAATATATGATATAATTAATAAAAGTAATAAAAAAAATGAAATAATAAATAGTAATTGTATTGGATTTAAAATGTAATGTGATTGGTATTTGAATGAAATGCTTTTGTATTTAAAGGAAAATTACATTGCATTTAAATACAATATAATTTAAATGTGTGTACCAAACACACCATAAAAGGCGGTCTCATCCCAATAGTTAGCACAATCTTCTTAGTCGGATTTGTAGATTTTTGGCTCAATAGTTGCATATTTTCGTATTGATATTTGCTCTTTACTCGTCATGTTCTTTTTAGTTCGCTATGTCAACTTGCCAAACCAATATGTATAAACCTTGGTACAAGGGTACATAGTTGGATTATTAGTGGTGGCTGTGTGTTAGCTTATCATAACACATGTCGTTCCATGAGAGGAAACTATTTGAAAGCACCTCAGTAAGTTCAGGAAATTCCTTCATTTTAACCGTTCAATGAGAAAATACTTAGGTGAAGGAAATAGAAAGGAAAGAAGGGGGGTTTTATTTCATGTTCTTTGATAGAAAAGAAAGAAAAGAGTAAAGAAAATATATAATCTAATACATTTAAAAATAATACCCTTATGTAAATTAAAAGATAATGAGAGAGAAGAGACATAATAGTTATTTTATTTATCACTCTTTTTTTTTTTTTGTCAAACTTTTCCTTCCTTTTTTTTTTTTTCAAGTGATGTAAGGATTAAAATATAGTGGATTTCATAAATTTTCTTTCCTTCCTATTTTTCATCTTACCAAATAATCAAAATTTTATTTTCGTTTACAAAATCCCTCCTACGACTCCCTTTCTCTCCCTTTTTCACTCTACTAAAGCTAAGTCTTTACACGTAAGGCCAACACCTTCGATCTCGAGTACTTGGTGAGACTTTGAGATTAAACGACAAGCGACACAATTGGCTCTTCATATCAACATTGTTAAATAAAGCCTTGCAGGGAACCATGTGAATCACGCCTCATTATCCAATAGTTATGAAGGACTGTTTAACGTGGATTCCACATGGTCCAGCAATGGGGAGGTTAATTTGTTTTATTTTTATTATTATTATTTTTGTTGGCTGTTTGGATATCAAATCAAAAACATGTTTGGACACAAAATTATCAACTACCTGTCTATTGCTTTTGCTACAACGCATATTGGAACTTCTCTAGGGAAAACTCAATAGATTTTCCACTTCCAAAAGCCATCAAAGAATCAAAATCCGACACGAAACATTCTCAAAAACCCTCTTGTGGAATATTTGTTTGGTTAAATATAGCCAGAAAAAGTTGGTCAAGTGGATGCTCGTGCATTTCTACTCCCAGCTAATTCATCATTACTAGCTAATAGCTTTCTCTCCTTTTTGCATTCCCACTAATCACTTTCAGCGTCGAATATCAGGCTACTTATAAATAAGGTCATTATGTAAGTTTACATTGAAAAAATATATTCTAATTACCCTTGGACTAACATAAAAACTTGTTGGCTAGTTGGACACCCAAGGGTGTAAAAGCAAATGAAGTTCATGGCCCTACTATATGAACTACAAAGTTTTTTCTTAAACAATTAAGCGTTAAAGAACAAAAGAAGAAAACAAAAAAGTTGATAAATTAATTCATTCCTAGCTAATTAATTAATATTCTATATAAATTACTCATTATATGATGTATCTTATTAGGAAATATTAAATCATTATGATATTATTAGAATGTATAGAAAGTTACAGATAAAAGCCAAGATGATTTGAGGAAACAGAATAAATAATAAAAGCAAGTGCAAAATTATTTCCACTTTCTTTGAACAAGTGCATAACTATCAAGTTTCTCTCATAGCTAACATTCTGGCACCCAATACTACTTAAGCACCAATGGCCCTAGCTAAAAATAAATAATAAAACGTTTGGTATACATATTTCATTCGTATATTGAATATATTTTATATTTGAATGAAAAAGTATTTGAATTATATTTTAAAATTAAAAAATAGATGTAATTGATAAAAAAGTGAGATAGAGAAAGAATATAATGTAAATAGTAAAAAAATTATTTTTAAAATATTTTAAAATAATAAATGTAAAATATTATTGAGAAGTATTATATTTAAATACAAAATTTTTGTATTTGGATAAAAATCACATTGCGTTTCAATGCAATGCGAATACAAAACAGTAATCAAATGCTCCATTAGTATTGCTCTAACGTATATTGTTAAGTTATTTTCTTGATTTCACGGGTGTGAATTTTTCTTCTGCTTTCTCAGGTACCTGATCCATCCAAGAAGAACTTGTCACTGTATCGACTTCCTTCACGCCTTGATTAGTTGTTTGATAATTCTCAGCAAAAGGCAACTTGATTGAAATGGTAGCTGAATAAACTTGCTCTTACTTTTGGAATGCCCAATCGGAATTATGAGGACTGTACTGAGGTAGGGGGACGGGGTATTTCTAAAGCATGTATATATACCTTGGTGTGTATGTGTTCTATTATTATTATTTTTTTTTTTGGGTGAAATCTCTATTGGCAGCTTTTGGTAAAGCATACAGAATATTTTTACGTGGCTTTCACGTGAGGAATAATGGATTTGTTTTTATTTTTTTTATTTTTTATTTTTAACGTGGACCGTGTCCCGCAATGCCCAAATATTAAAATTCCAAACGCCAGATTTTCGGCGGTTGGCTCTTCGTCGATCGGAAAGTCATTACTTAACAAAATTCCTTTCCCATTTTTAATGCTTGCTAAAGAAGAGGGTAAAAAAATGAACTGATTTTCTTTTTCAGTTGGATATAGCTAGGGATGGCGATGGGGTGATAAAGGGTGGGTATGCTTCCCCACCCTTTACTCTCCTTCCTTTTTACCTCCGTATTCATTCTCATATCTGCCTAATTTAATAAAGGAGCAGGAACTAATAATTCCCACTGGAATACTATACCTATGTTCTATTTATTTAACCATTAAGAATTAAAAATTAAAAAAAAAACTCAAAACCAATTTTTATTAAATTTTTCATGAAATTTGGTATTATAATTACAAATATAACTAAAAATAAAATTGAAATTTTTAAAACAAATCAAAACTTTAAAAATCCATAAACTAAATTCATAAAGCAAACTAAAATATTAAACATAAAAAATTTTATTATTCTTCTTATAGATTAGGTTAAAAAGTAGCAATATATAGTTTTTTAAAAAAATCAAGTTTAAGAATAGTTCATAGTTTCTCTTTTTTTTTTTTTTTGTCTTATTGAAAGTTTCTTTTTATATTTCAATAAAAAATTCATATATAATTATATATTTTTATGGGAGTAAATATATGCTAGGACAATATGGGTATGAGTTGAGCTTCTCCCACCTTCGACCTACACTCGCGTGGGAGGTTAATCTTAACCCCTATACCCGCCCTCATACCCTTTTATTATCTCATACCAGCCCCATTAAGGGTTCGGGTACCCACACTCACAAATAAAATTACCATGCTAGCTAGACAAAATTGGAAAGTTTGATAAAAATCTGACTTAGTCTTCTTTCCGCTCATAAATAGAATTACCATGCTAGCTAGACAAAATTGGAAAGTTTGATAAAAATCTGACTTAGTCTTCTTTCCGCCGCCATAAAAGCTCTATTTACAAAATATTTCACACCTAAAATTAAGATAAATGATACAAATAATAATAATTTAGGAAAATTTTATGGTGGAATGGTATACAATTAATAATTCAGTTTGTTGTATTTTTAGTAGATTTTGATTTGTGAATTTGTATAATTCCTAGTAAAATGCCAAAGAAATTAGCTCATTTTTGGTGAAGGAATTGGATTCAATTGCAATTGCGCTTTTTTTTTTTTCCTAAAAAGTCAACTCAAGTTCATAATTCACAATTATAATTACAACTTTACAACTCAAATATTAAAGTCTATAACTTTATATATACATGTTCAAATATGCTATTTAAAAAAATTATATAAAATTTCGAGGCAAATAAAACAAGTTTCATATTTATTTATTTTTTATAAACATATTTTAAGTTTTAATACTTTTTAACTCCAAGCAATCAAATGCATACTAAAACGTACAACTTAATTTAACTTAACTCCTATCAAATTTTTTCAGTTCCAATTGCTCCCGAAAACACATGCTTAATGTTTTAATTATGACAGATTTTTTTTTGTTAATCTGTTTATTAATGTAATGATTTTTGCAATATGGTGACATTATTCCAAAAAATAATAATAAGGAAAAACAAGGCAACAAACCTTAGTGACCAAAGCCTGAGATATTCAACCATTTGTTTTGAAAGCGAAAACAAATCTAAAAAAAATATGAAATATATGTTGGTGACCATTGGTCACTACTGATTACGACAGTATCTGGTAGGTTACTGGTGAATTCTGATAGATTTTGTTTACCAGCAAGAAAAATATCAATAAAACATATTCTATCAATTTTGTGACTTGTCCTCTTGTGTTGCGGACTTCAACATCTGTGGTAGAAATCAAATTTGTGGTTCCTTTGCCACAAAGAAACTTGGTGGATGCCCTTGTTAAAGGCCTTGGGGAATAGAACTTTTCAAACGGTCAATTTGTTGTTTAAAATATACCTTTTACTTTTGGCTAAGATATAGATACATATTACATAATGTTATGTAATTTTAAATTTTGAGTTTTTAAATTATGATTTAAATTGTTAAATAATAAAATTTATTGATTTTTTTAAAAAAAGGTAAAAATTAAATTGTAATTTTTGGATTTGGATTGTGAATCCAAACACAAGTTTAATTTTTTCAAAGTGCGAATTGTGTTTAACTTTTTTTTTTTTTTGGGTGAAATTGTATCATATTTATTATTATTAGTATTATTATTTTCTAGAATGGTTTGATAGTGAAAGCATCTTTCCAAAGGGAGCAAGAAAAATATATATATATATTTGGACAGAATTGCGTTCTATTTGATACTAAAAGCATCTTTCCATCCGGGTAAGGTAAGAAAGAGCACAAATAATCCTTAAGAAAATAAAATGAAAGTCCCCCCCGCCCACGTTTGGACATGCTTGTTTACTTGCATTAATGGATGGATGGTGGTGAGGGCACGTGGCCCCACCAGAGAAAATTTGGAAAAAAGTTTATGTAGATTTTTATAATAGTTAATTAAATTTTAGGTTTTTTAAAAATTATTTATGTCACTTCTGATAATCATTTAATTAAATTTTATTTGTTAAAATTAAAAAAGATATTTTTGATATTATTAACAATAAGATTGTCATGTAGATATTAAAAATAATAATAATAATTTATCAAAAATAATTATAATATCTTATTTATTTAATAAATATTTTTTAAAAAAAGTACTAAAAATTTTACTTGATTATTATGTTATTATTTTATAATTTTTATCTTAGTCTTGTTTTTGCTCATTTTAAAATTTGACTCTGTCCTGTTAAGGTTTTGTTTTTGTTTGGACATTGACAAGACAAGATACCAATGCAATTTGGGCTGGGCCACAGGCCACTTGAAGACAATCAATGATACGTGCTAATACCGCTTATATCTTAGTAAAATGCGAGGAGGAGACAAACGCCACTATTTTAAAACCTTTGGACATATTCGACATTGTATGTGGACATTTTTCTTCTTCTCCACCCAAGGATACCGGCCAATAGGGTATTAATCAAAAATCAATATAATATACTTTACTAAAAATTAGAAAAAATATATACAAAACATCAAATTGTCCATATCAATAAAAAAAAAAAAAAACATATTATAGGGTGTTTGGGGATGCTTGGAGATAAAATTTTTGGGTTAGAAAAAAGTTGTTTTGGAAAATGTGCTTGAGGAAAAAAATTATTTGGAGTAAAAAATATAAAATTTTAAAAAAAAATTTAGAAAAAAAATATCAATATGAATATTGTTTTGTTCCTTTTGAAAACGAAACAAAACATAGTTATAGAAAACAAAACAAAATATCAATAGAATTTTGAAATTCTATGCAATTTAAAAAAAAATCATTTCATTTAGACTTGTATCCACAAAATTATAGACTTTTAAAGTTTTGGATGTACTGTAGCGTTTTAGAGATGTAAATAGTAAAAAATGATGAAATGTTAGAAAAAAAATGGTTTTGTAGAAGCCAAAACCAAGTCTCAAACGAAGCCTTATTTTTATAAATAACATTTAAACTATAACCTTTTATTTAAGATAGTTTTTATTTGTTTGAAATCGGTTATTGTATCTTCTGATATATATAAAAAAATCATTCAAAATACCCCTCTATTAAATTTGAAACGGAATGGGCATTTTGAACAATTTCAAACAAAATTATGGCCAATTTAAATAGAGGTCTATAATTCATGGACTATAAATAAAAATAATCCATTTTACTAACTTTTCATAAAATTCAAATTTCTGTTAAAATCCTAAACAAATATACATGGAATGGCTAATTTTAATGATTTTCTATATAGCAAGGGTATAATAATTGGGTTTGAACGAATAAAAGCCAACTTAAATGAAAGTTTATAATTCAAGGATTATTTATGAAAATAATCTTTAAAAAAATCTACAAGACACCAAATTACCCATATTGTGGATAATTTACTAAAAAATTTTGTTTTTTTAACATGGATGATTGAAAGCCTCTGATGGCAGTCACTGGTGTGGATTGTCAAAATATTTTAGTAGAATATTTTGAGTATTCTATTAAAATATTTTCAATTTTCCACATTAATAGTCGGATATCTCGGGCTTTGGCCTTCGATTGTCAGCGTCAGTCATCAGAATATTCTAATAGAGTATATTACGTGCTCTATTAGAGAATTTTTGATATTTTACCAAAATTCTTTTATTTTTCAACATAGATGACTAGATGTCTATGACTCCGTTCACCGACACCGAATGCAAGAATGTTTTAATAAAGTATACTATATACTTTATTAAAATTTTTTGAATATTCTATTAGAATATTTTCAGTTTTTAATGAAGATAGTTGGATGTCCTTTACTCCAACTACCAGCATTGGTCGTCAAAATATTTTAATAGATTACAATACATACTCTTCTAGAGTAGCAATAAAGGCATGCACTAGTGCATACTAATTCCACTAGTGTTATTCTAGTTAAAGCCATGATTGTATCGGAAAAGTTAGTATAAGCAATAGGAAAAGTCAGTATTTTGTATGTATCTATCTTTATTAGGAATTGAAGATATGTTTTAATTTTAGTAGATTTGTTAGTATTAGGAATGTACCTAATTTTATGTATTGTGAACTCATATTTATATGGGAGCCCATAATGTTTTTTATTAATGAATTATTCTCTTGTTTCTAATATATGGATATAAAAACATTTACATTAAAATTTGTTGTGTTTTTTTTTTTTTTTTTTTTGTCCCTCTTTATTTTTTATTTGACTTCTTTATCGTATCAAAACAAAAGGCTCCTGGGATTATACACAAACGAGAAACTGATGTTCCTTGCACATTGCACCCTCTTTTGACAATCGTTGTCCTAACACCCATGCGTCCTTTCTCATTGATTATTGTTGTCACAAGACCCAAGCGCCCTTTGCCTCGCTCTCCACTTCTAACGCTTCTCATCTCTGCACCCAAGTACCCTTTGTTTTCTCCCTCTATTTTTGACGTTTGCCATCCTTGCACCTAAGTGCCTTATGCCTTCTTTCTTTTCTTCTGGCAATTGTCATCCCTATTTTATTAGTTTATTTTTCTATGGATTCAAAATTAAAAAAAAAAGAAAAAAAAGAAAAATTATATATTTAAGTATTATTTTATTTTTTATATTAAAAAAGGAAAAGAAATAAAAAAGAAAGAAAATTTATGTATTCAAGTTTATATAATCCAAGATTGGATCTCCTATCAGAACTCCATTTTGTGCAAGCATATTAGGAAATTTAGTCTTAATATTAGGAAAGTTAGCATTAATATTAGGAAAATTTATTTATTTTTATGTAATTATCTTTATTAAGAATGTCTTGTAACTTAGTATATGTTCTAATTTTAATAGATTTGTTAGTATTATAAAACTTATCCAATTTTATCTATTGTAAACTTATATTTATATGATAGTCCATTTTCATTCTTAATCAGTGGATATAAACACATCCACGTTAAAAATTATTGTGCTCTCTTCTCCTTTTTTTTTTCTTTATTTTATTGTTATTATTTTCTTATTTAATCTTTATAGATTCCACCCGGGGAAGAATCTTTCATTGCATTTATACTTTGTTGATATTCTTTGCACATGGAATATGATGTTTGTGACATAGGAAATTAGTGAGCAGTTTGAAACTTTGATTCTTTTGGTGTGTACCATTTGAAGCCAAGTTTCTACTTCGTACGAATCTCTTATGAATTAAGTGTATTATGTTTTTAAGTTTATTAAAATTTAGAGTCTTTCTTTGATTTTTGTTTTCATAAAATGTAGGGTATTCATACTTAAAAGCATATTATTGTACACTGATTAGAAATTATATATAGCATAACTTAAAAATTAACAATATAGCATATTTCTTTTATTTTATTCTTCAAATTCCAAATCTGCCCCCTATCACCCCAAATACCTTGTTTTTTTCCTTCACCAAAGTTTGGTTGTTTTCTCCAACAACGTTCACGATCTACCATGACTGAGGGTCGCAACCTTCGGCCTTCACGAGCTATCTTCTCTAACGACAACTGCTTTAGAGATGCTATTAACCTCCTCAACGAGCAGATTCAAGCGATCTCATGATGATCACCCCAAGCAATTGACGGCGGATTTCTAAATGAGTGGAGAGCTGTGATCTCCTAGGTGCTCACGTCACGATCTTCTCAGCAGAAAGGTAAGTAATGAGTATACGACAAGAGTTTTGCTTGCGCTGAACTCTGAGATTTCCACGCAATTCTTTGAGATTGCTGCACCAAGCTCTGATAGTAGACATTGTGAATTAGATCGTGACTTTAAGTCCGATTTCACAATTCTCTACACGATTCACAGAGATCTGGGTTCAACATGGACAATGGTCCCTTGCAACAACGACAATGACTTTTTCAATGGGAGAGCTGTGAATAGGTTGACTATGGAAAAGAGAAGTAAACAGGGGTGATTCCTTTTTTTTTTTTTTTTTGAATGAAAATATGAGAAATGCTTAAAATACTGTAAATATTGTGAACGAATATATTAGAAATATAGGAAATATACTGAAAGTATAAGAAATATAAGTATTTTCTTATATTCTCACGAAAATCTAATATTTTTATCGTGATTTGATCTCTTTGCCACTTGTCGTCACTGTCACCGACATGATCTGGTCTCATTGCTGCTATCATGATGTCCTTCGGCATAGTACCATTAGGAATAGGAGGGAGGTTGAGAGAGAAAGAGACAGAGGAATGAGAAAAATAAGAGGTAAAAGAAAAAAAGGACAGAAGAAGATAAAAAAAAGAATAAATTAGATATTTTAATATGTAATTAATTTAAATTATACTATTAAATTATATTAATTTTAATCTTAAAATTATTTTAAAATATTATAATCAAATATATTATTCCATTAATTCTTCTAAAATGTATATAAGCATATGCAAGGATAAATTTTAATTCTTTCTCTCTCTCTCTCTCTTTATTTTTATTTTTATTTTTATTTTACAGAACCACTTTCCACCAAGCTTTTTACGGAAAACTAACTGTCCTGAACGTACAGAATTTCACAACAGTTTCTTGAGGACCGTAGTTAAAAGTCCTGGAATGTTTTGCGCCAATCCAAAAGAGCGTGGCACATATGTTATTACACGATAGTCGTTGGAGGTATGTTTGCGACAAAACACGACGTTGGATTTTTCGATGATTTTTAATTCGCCATCGGATCTTTTCAAGACAATCAAAATTGGTTGTGAAATCCACTATTTTTTATTAGTACATCAAAATTAGCAAACAATGGTGCCTAAAGTACACAAAATGTTTAGAAAAGGCGCAGTAATCATAATATAAAGAGCTTTACTATTTGAGGCGCGGTGGGTGTTTGTATATGAATTTGTTATATATGCTACTATATAAGTATAATTGTATATTACTGCAAACATGAAACAGTACAAGTATCAATAAAGTTTAAGATTTTCAATATTTCACTCTCATGATATATTGTTCAAGAACTTTTAATTTCAGTAATTAACGCTTCAATTAACCAAATAATTGCTATATGTATCAAATTAATAATGTCATTTAGATTGGTAATAAGATATAAGGTGGTTAATTTGTCAAAATTAACGTTGAGAGGTCAATTTAAAATTAAAAGTTTAAAGAAGCTAATTACTAAAATTAAAAAATTACCATATACTTTTCAAAACACAAGAAACGTTTAAAGAGACTAGATTGCTGAAAAATCTAAAATTTTATTCAAATTTTAAACGTAAAAAATAGTTGCACTACTTTGAGGTATATTCTTGCATCAGTTTTTTTTATTTAATTTTTATAATTTTAACCATCAATCTTAATAAAAGATAATAAATTATTCTAATATGCACTCACTAAACTTTAGGATAATTTTATGAGATATTGATGATTTGATTATTAATAGTAATCTCTTACTTTCAATCAAGTTTAATCGATATCATCTGAATTACGACATACGATGGAGTGGTTATTCTACATGGACAAGAATTTTATAATCTATGTTATTTTATATTCATGTTTTATTTTTGTATTTTTTTTTAATTTTATAATAAAAGAGATAGTTCTTATACTTTCGGTTTGTATTTGTGTTCGTGTTCTACTTGAGTTATTCTCTAACAGTTTCAGCCTATTAATTTCGTTAATAATAAAACTAGATAAAATTTGTTATAATCTCTATATTACAAGTAATTGTAACCAATTTTTTCTAATTATTTTTTAAAATTGATAACCCGTATAAATGGGGGCTTAATTTGAAAAAGAAAAAAAGTTTAAAAATACCTATAGTTCAGATATCATTCGCAAAGATTTTTTTCTTTTTTTTGGTTGAATCGCCATAATTTGGCCTTTAGCATGGAAAAAAAAAAAAGGGAATCGCCATGGTTTTGCTTTTGCATCAAAGTTCTTGGTCAGCCACTCATAAAACGACCTGATGTGGACAAATAAAGATCACTATTTTTTTTTGAACGAGGAAATAGACTAAAAAACAACGTGGGCAAAAATAAATACTATATTAATAAATAATATAATTTCGTTAAATCAATGATTTATCAATTTAAAATTTTAAAAATGTTTCTTTGGTGTACACTTTTGATTTAGTTGAAAATCATTTATTTATGTTTATAAATCTTTGATTTAGAATATATGTGTAAATCTTTAATTTTGTTTTGATAAGTTTTTTGATTTATATGTAAATATTTAGTAAATCTTTTTTTTATATAATTATTGATTTATATAAATTAGTAAGTTACTTTGGTAAATTATCGATTCACAACATAAGTTCTTTATTTATGTAATTATTAACTTATGTAAAATCAAATTGTTAATTTAATTTATAATATCAAGAATTGATTTATCATATAAATCTTAATTTATCGATTTTGAAAAAAAAAAAAACCCAAATTTAACAAGCTCCCAAACTGATCCAACCACTCTTAAATCCAATAAAAAACAGCTGCCACCACCCCATCATCACCGTCACATTCATCGTCGTTGTAGGTGAGTTGGAGCCTCTGCAATTCATCGAACGGTAATGACGCCAGCGGCTTTGTTGTTGCCAGAGAAGGAGACGTGCCACCAGTAGCTTTGTCATCCTCAAGATTCGATTTTCGAAGTGCCTTCGGAGAACATCATGGCAAGCCGGTGAAAGAGAGAAGAGAGCCAGATCGTGGTAGATAATCCTCCATATTGACTAACGGATCACATGAGAACTAGACCACCGTCAACGCTCATCTTCGATCTCCTCCATGCTCAATCTCCTCTATGTTTAATTTGCTTTGGAACATCATCTTCTCTCTGCTGTTGTGATCAGCTTGCGACTGAGCTTCCACGATGGCGAACAAATGGAGAAGACAAAAGCCGACATTCAACGATCTCCACTCGGTTGGTTGGCAACAATGGAAGTTTCCTGCATGGAAAGAGATCGAGAGAGAGAGAGAGAGAGAGAGAGAGAGTAGGGGTATAAGGGTTGTGTGAGAAAGAGGGGTAAGATGAAATACATTAAATTATAAAATAGATTATGTTATTTATTTTTAATGTTTTCAAATTATACTATTCACTTCTAATTATCAATTAATTGACACCCCTCGTTCTTTTTTATTTCATTTTTTATTTCCTGAAATTAAAAATAAGGATTCAAATTATTCATCTTTTGATGAAGTTATATATGTAAATATTGCTAGGTTAAGGGGGTGTTTGGGAGAGGTTTTAGAAATTATATTTTTCAAAACTTATTTTGTCTTTTTCTCTAACTCATAACTAATTTTCACTATTTATATTTTTAAAAATCAATAATAAACCTAAAATTTTATCGTGCATAAGTTTCTTATTTCAAATCCAAATGAGATATTTTTTTTCTAAATTGTATAAAATATCAAGAAAAACGAAACTAGAATTATGTTGATAATTTTTCCCAAACATAAATTAAGATTTTTCACTTTTCACTCCAAATGATTTTTTTCCCCCAAACACAAATTTTCAAAGCTCAAACATCTACAACCTCTAAGATACTGTTTTCAAACATCTCCCAAATGGACCGTAAGTTTGTAGCCACATTTTTCATTCATTTTCAATGCCTAACATAACGATTTTTCTAAGGCTTTTTTTCCCCCCCTTAGCATATTAATTTGTTCCATACAATATTTATAATTAGGTTTTTTTATCAGTACACTGTAAACATGTCATAAAATTATAATTTGCACTCTAAATTTTTAGTTAGATAATTTGAATTTTGAACTTATAAATGTATAGCAGTATACACCATCTTTTGAAAGAAATTGACATATAATTTACATATGAGTTGTTAATTTATGACATGAATAATTATTTTTATTTATGTTAATCTAAAATTATTGAGATTAAAATCTTTAATTAAGTTTTATCAAAATAGAAAAGTTTGATTAACTTGATTATGAATATAAATTTGGATTAACAATGATTAAAAAGAAAATTTTATGATCTTAATTAATAATTTATATATAAGTAAGGTGTCAATTTTCATTAAAAAAATCATTATTATTTATCAATGAGTTGTAAATTACAATAGATTTGTAAGTTTAGAGTGTAAATTATTAAAATTAAAAGTTTAATACATAAATTATAACTTTACATAAGTTTATGGTGTATAAACGAAAAAGTGCCTTATACTTACTAAGAAATTCCAAGTATACGTTGTCTTTTTACCATATTGATAATTATTATTATCCTACTAAAATTTCAAACGCGGTCACTAGTATGTTTACATGTACATTGTCATTTTCAACTAAACTTTAATAGGATTATTGAAACAGCACATTAGTTCTAGTTCTTCCATTCCGTACAACGCAATGAGAGTTAAAAAACAGTATTGGAACCAAAAAATAGTTTTTTCGGCTTTTCTGTACATATGTTCCTTAAATTTTTTAAATTTAACAATTTATCCAAAAAATTTTTCTTAGTAAACATTACCTGAATTTATATTTTTTTTTAGTAATTCAATCTTTTTTATTCAAATTTATTAATTATTCTTTACATATAATTTATATATTATAATTTAAAAAGAGCTATTGATTTTTTTTAATACGCTTTCTTTTTAAATCTTTAACCTAATTAAATTATACTTAAGTTTAAACTTAAATTTTAAGGATTCGTTTGGTTTGTCAATATAAATTATAAGTTAAATTAAGTTGTGTAAATTGATTCTAGTTTAATTTAGCTTGATAATATTTATTTTCATTATTATTTATCTTTATTTTCATTGTTTTAACATAACTTCTAGTATATATTATCTTTATTTTCATAATTTTTAATATAAATTAAATTAGAGTAAAATATCCCATCTAATTTAATTTTAAAATTAAAATTAGACTAGATTGATAAATCAAATATAAAGAAATTTATATTAAAATTAAGTAAAAATGATGAATAATGTCTTTTTTTTTTTTCCTATAATGTATAAATTTTATATAAGAAACCATCGTTATTTTAATTGATTTAAAAAAAAATTTTGAATTGCCAAAAAAAATTGAATTGTCAGGTGATTAATTTCCTAAAAAAATTTAAGTAATGAATTACAAAATTTAAAAAATCTAGTGACATCCGTACAAATATGCTTTTTTTTTTTTATAGGAATAAAAAAAAACTCATAAAAGTTGTGTGGCCCGGAGTAATATCTCACTAACAGACAAAAGAGTTTTCGTCGCAGCCAATCAAAAATCGACAACGTTTTTTACGAAACCGCTCTGGTTTTTCAATACCGCTCATCTTGTCCACGAGCGGTATCCAACATTTTATCCGTATAAATATGTTTGCAACATCCCCCATACACATGTGTGTGTATGTATGTGCATTTGCACACAGGAGAAGAAAACGAAAAGCGCGGACCAGTATATACACCTATACACAAGCACACACAAACCGAAGAGGAAGAGAGAGAAAATCTCTGGAAAATTTGAGAGCGAGAGAGAAAATTATGGGGAGGGGGAAAGTGCAGTTGAAGAGGATCGAGAACAAGATCAACAGGCAGGTCACATTCTCGAAGCGTCGTGGCGGATTGCTGAAGAAAGCTCACGAGATCTCTGTTCTCTGTGATGCCGAGGTCGCTCTCATCGTCTTCTCCACCAAAGGGAAACTCTTCGAATACTCCACCAATTCCTGGTACGATAATCTGTATTCTGCAGCTCTTCCATTCGATTTTCTCGAGAAAATTCTTCTCCTTCTGTGCTGGTTTCTTTGCGATTTTCTTTTTTCTGTTTCTGAGATTGAAAAGCCTTTTCATCTGGTTTGGTTTGTTGATTTTCTTCTTTGCAAGGGCGTTTTGCGCGAACTTTTCTTCATGATTTTCCATTTCGATTCATTCTGTGCCCGTTTCTATTTCATTTTCTCGAGAAAATTTTACTCCCTGTTGGTTATTTTCTGTTTCTCGAGAAAATTCTACTCTCTCTTTAATTTTCCTCTCTGCTATGATATTGTGCGTAAATTATCTTACGATTCTCTGTGTACGTTAATTTACTTATTTTATGTTTAATTAATTGACTTTTCCGAATTTTGAATTGTAAAAAATACAAAAACAAAAAAACAAAGTTTGTTTATTTGCTTATAATAATTTCATGCAGAAAACGTACCCAAAAGGGGACGTGAGAGATAGGTTCATAGATAAAATGTTACATTGACACTATATTAAATATAATATATATTTGAATATAAAATATTTATATTATATTTAAATATCATATTTATTTTGGTAAAAAATATTTAAATTATATTTAAATTTAAAATAATATTATGATTGATAAGACATATAAAAAAGGATGAAAAAAAAAAGTATATACTGTAGTTGATGATAAGAATAGTAAAATAAAATAATAAATAATAAATATATTAAATTTAAATTATGATATAATTAATAATTAAATATAATATTTTTATATTTAAATAAAAATTATATTATATTTAAACATAATGTAATCTAAATAAATATGATAATAGTTAATTTTTTTTTAATATTTACACAAAAATAAAAAACAAGCTGTTCCCAAAAATGGAAAATTTTAAATTGTAGATCGAAAACTACTAAAAGTAGCAAGGTCCACAGGGACACTACTATTTCAAACTTTCCGCGTGGAATCACTAGCTTACTTCTTTAAGCTAGTATGATCCACGAGACTTCTTTGATTTACATGTAACATGTATTGTAAATAAACACACACACGCACATATATATGTTTACGTGCATATATATAAATATATATATATACACATGTGTATTGCACCAATGGAAGAAAGTTGAACAAACAGCTTTTAACTTGGAAGGGTAGCAGACTAATGAAAACATGATTAACTCTCTTAAAGGATAGGTTTCCATCTATTTTTCATTAATTATTATAGTGTTTTTTTATTATAGTGTTTTTTTATCTCTTTTTTTAATTTTCATTTGAAATTTTTACTATTTTAATTTATCTTTAATTTCGTATTATATAAATTCTAATCCATCACTGTCTTATATATATATATATACACAGATTTATATATTATTTTTTGTCTGCCTGAATGAAATTTAAAATATCTATGCATATATACATAAACTGTATATATTATATTCACACACCAAGTGAGCGTGGTGTATTTAGCAGAAAATGGTGGGAGTGCTGTTTCACATGACATAAAGCCAAAGCCATGCATTTCTATTTTATTTTATTTTTTGGGTTATTTGAGTTCTGATAAATATGCCAATTTGGTTTTACTGAATTGCGTGTTATTAAAGAGGCATATACGTTCTTCGTTCTGTAAACTTTTTTTTAGCGCTTTTTAAATTTTAATTTAAACTACTAATATAGAAAAATTGAACAACAGAGCATTAATTAATTTTGTAAGTTGATGAAAACTTTTACATATTATTTAAAGATTATATAATAATTCTTAAGGGAATAAATTATAGTTTTTCCATGTTAAACCTAATTAGTATTTAATTACGCTTCACTCCTAAATGCACTGTGATTGATGAATGTGGTATTTTCGGAATCCTGTTATTTTTTTTAATAAACTCTCTTTTGATAAAAGTATATAAATAGGAAAACACCGCACTGTAATCACTTCGTCATTAGTTGTTGCTGGCTAGCTGGCAAGAGGACTATTCTCCAATTATATTTTCTTACTACTTATTAGTTAATAGCTTTAACAATTCAACTAAAACTAGTAAGTAAAATAATTTATAACGTGTTACACTTATTTTTACATTGTATTTAAATATGTTATAATTTTTTTTAAATACAAAAATATTTCATTTAAATATGAATCACATTACATTTTAAATCTAATATAATTACTATTTATTATTTCATTTTTTATATTATTTTTATTAATTACATCATATATTCTCTCTTTCCTTTTTTTTCTCTCTATTTTGACCCATCACATCATATATTTATTATTAAAATATAATTTAAATACTTTTCATCTAAATACACATTATATTCAAATACAATACTAATATTTTTCATTTAAATAAAAATTAGATTCAATGCATTATATTTAAATATAATATAAATGCAATGCGTTCACTAAATCAAGCATTAGATATTAGAAATAAATTATACAAGAGGATGGCCCTCTTACCAGCTTTAACAATGTAACTAAAACTTAAATTAAAAAAGGATTAAATTAACTAAAACTTGTTTCCCAATTCATTTTCAGTTAAGATGTTGGTAGAGGGGAATGATATATAGTAATAGATATGGGATGTTGACGTGGCTTAGCGACCTTTTTTGACTTTACCAAATGTAAAAGTAGTTACAGTGGATAGATATGTACTTTTAGATATATGATTATAACTGAAAATATCATTCTTTTTGCTTTATCACTTCATCAATTATACTCAACTAGACTATGATCCTGTCTCCCGATATATTCAAAATAATAATAATGGGGCGTTTGTTTTTTATTTTCATAAATAATTTTTCATTTTCAAAAATATAAAAAATAAAAACGATCCCAAAATAATATTTATGTATTCAACGTTTTCAAAACTATTTCGAAAATATTGTTTTCAATTATATCCTTTTTATGGGTTTTTTAAAAACGAAAAACAATTGTTTTCACTTTTTGTTTTCGTTTTTTCCCTCCATCTCCTCTCTCTCTCTCTTTCTTTTTCTGACTATGTAGCGTCAATGATAATCATGTTCAACGATAGCATCTATCTCCGACGAAGGCTAATGACCATGGGCTAGTAACGATTATGACGACCTCCTCACGACGATAAGTATAGACTCATGACCTAAATTTAGCCATCACCGCCACCTAGAGCTCAAACTATCAATATCTTCCACTTCTATCGCTCATTGCAAAACCTACTACCAAAGTTTTTTTTTTTTAATTAAGACTAATAATTTATTTTTTATTATTTTTTTAAAATTAAAAATAAATATGTTTTTATAAGATACTCATTTATTAAATGAGTTTTTAAAATATATAACCAAACAAAATTTTATTTTTATGTTTTTCAGAATATACACTCAGAAAATATAACCAAACACAATTTCAAAAATGATCTCAATACAGTTTTCAAAACATCCTGATTTTCAATTTTTTTGAAAACAGAAAATATTTTCAAAACCAATATCAAACGCCACCAATAAAATCTCTCTTCCACTTCTCCCTCGGTTGCTCACACACACATTTTCTATACTTATTTCCTATATACTTCAGTTTATCTTTTGTTGCTTCAATTTGTGACTCAGTTAACATATGACAAAAATCAAATTTTCTTTCTTTTATCATTTCTTTCTATGTGTGGGGGATGGTAAGGAAAAAGAAGGGGCAAATAACTCACATTTTTCTTAGAATATTATTTTGGGGGACCAGTTCCTTGAAGGTATTGGTTTTACAACTTTGTTTGATACCTTCTATAATTGATGAAAATTAATTGATTGAGAGTATTATTTTCATAACATAAATGTCAACACAAACCTTCGCATCAAAACAACTTGAGCAGAACTAAAACTAAATTTAATACACCATCAAAACACGTCAAAGACATTGGTAAATTCAAAAAACAGACAAATAAAGGGTAGGATGGGAAAACAACCGCCCTTATTACAAATAAAACAACGACAACAAAATTAAAAAACCAAACAAAGCCTAGAGATGCACCAACAACCTCTCTAACACGACGTGGTCCTTTGCTGAAAAAAATGGGCATGGACAACAATATGCTAGTGATCTAAGCACTGGCTCTTCGGATTTGCAGGGAAAACGCCTGGAGAAACATCCCCAAGTTGATTTCCTATAGGTAAACATGTCACGCCATACACTCGAGTTAGGGAAGACACCACCAGAATCCTTATCTCGAAAAGGTAGAAAAATCCAACCAAAAGCTTCCCACACCACACGCCCATCGACTGCACCCCACTCCTTTTGACAACAGACACCTTTCCAACATAGATTGAACACTCCAGATGGATTTGAGGTAAGTTGGCAAGCGACCCGTTGGCAACTGGCCTCCACCACTACTCTTGAACGTTGGTTTCTAGGAAGAGAAAAAATCACCTTTTTATTTTGGATATAATTATATAATTCTTCATCACATGAATTTCGTTTTAAGTTTCTCCCAGGATTTCGATATACAACACTTTCGAAATTTATTTTGATTTGTTAACAGGCATACACAATATAACATATTTAATGTCCATTATTAATATAGAGCAGGTTTGACTTTTAATTTTCATAGGGTAAAATTCCCTTTTTTTCCCCCAAGCCAAGGTTGTGTTCTTCCTAAACTGTACCTTCCAGAGATCTCCAATAGCGCTTTGGTGGGCTCATGACGTAAGCGGCAGAATCTAAAATCTCATGTTGATGGCGAGATGAGATTGTGGATGAATCTCAAATTGCAATAGAGAAACAAAGGTCGTGATCATCTCCATTGCCGGCAGGTCAATGTGCTTGATCATCTCCTCTGTTATCACAATTTGGTAAAAAAAAAAAACTTTGCACTTCCATTACAAATTTCTATATACCATTTTAAAGATAAACTGGTTTTCTAAATTTAACTAAATGATTATGATTTTGATTCTAAATCATGGTGTGAATAAAACTTGTTTTTGCGACTAAAAATTTAGTCACAATGAAAATTTATGACAAAATATGACATTTTATCAAAAAAAAATATTGTGATCATTAATTGTGTCACAAGAAAATATTGTGATTAAAAGCTACTTTTCTATAGTGATGTAGTGCACATGTATAGGAACAAATAAAATATTAGCACATGAAAGAATGGATACAAGTGAAGAAGAAAATTATAGGTTTGTAGTAAGAACTATTTTTTTTAGTAATATTATGACATGTCAGTTTAAAATGCCTTCTTAATTTTAATATCATACCACGTTAATTAAAAAATTATGATAACTAAATACATATCATAATATTACTGGAAGGACAAGAAATAAGATACAAATAAGTGAACATGTGAGTTAAATCTCATAAGTTGATACGATAAACACATTTGAAAGGGTTATCGAACTAGGCAATGCTATTGTACGTATAAATATTAACATTTGGACATTGGCTGAAGATTGTTGTACGTAAGGCTGGCAATTCGTGTTATCGTGTCGTGTTTTGCTTCTTAATTGACACTGTTAACTAAACCCAAATCCAACTCATTTAATATTCGTGTCAAAATTTCAAACCCAAACCCAACTCATTTATTAATCGTGTTAATCGTATTGATTTAAATTAACATGTTTAAATTTAATATAAATAAAAGAATGATTACAGGGTCAGGGACGATTGGTCGTGTTATCACGAAGGTTAATGGAGTGAGAGAAGAAGATGGCGTTTAGGTGAGGTGAGTAGAGCTGTAAAAGCAATGAAAGACTAAAAAAAATAAAGTAAAATCTAGATTTTCTTTTCTATATTAAAATTTTATATATATATATAAAATTAAAAATATATATTATATTGGAATTTTGAATTTTGAAAACTCAAAATTAAAAGTAATAAAACATTATAATATATATAATAATATAAATATATTAAATATTATAAATAGGTAATTTATGAGTCATATTCATATTCATGTTAACTCATATATAATTAATTTGTTAAACAAGTTATTTCGTGTCAATTGTGAGTTGACGAGTTCGTGCGAGTTCGACCTTTTTTGACCCAAACCCATTTAAGGAAAACCCGAACCTTTTAATTTTGTGCAGATTTCGTGTCGTGACTCAAATTGCCAGCTCTAGTTGTGCGTTTGTGTTTATTTAACTGCTCAATTGAGTAATTTTTGAATTGTTCTCAAACTGAATAAGAAAAATCTTCAGTCTGGCAACGCGTGAAAAAGCAAACATTGTTGTGTTATTTCGAATTCCCTCTTTTAAGTGCTTGAAGATCTTAAAACTGTGGGTCAATTCGATCTCACTGTTTAAAATGGCAGCATGGAGAAAATCCTGGAAAGATATGAACGATACTCATATGCAGAGAAGCAGCTTCGGTCAAATAGTCCTGAACCGAATGTAAGCTACCATTCTCCCGAGAAGACCTGAATTCAAGATAAATAGCATTATTTTTCCTAATTCATTGTAAGGAATGCATAATAAACATAAATCAAATTTTAATCCATGTGGCTTCTGGGTTTCTACTTCCGTCCCTCTATATTATACACTACAATTTCTCTTTCTTTTATCTTTTTCCCTTTAGAAAAACTTATTGTTTAATGAGAAATATTAACTAACCACTGACGCTGATCTTTTAGGGAAGATTGGGTCTGGAAAATGCAAAGCTCAAAGCTAGGATGGAGGCTTTACAAAGAAATGAGAAGTAACAAACTTGAATACACACACACACAAAATCTGCTATATGTATAGATAAATAACTGAAAAGTCAAGTGTTAATACTCATCAATCAACTTTTGTAGGCATTTTATGGGAGAAGAACTTCAATCCTTGAGCCTCAAAGATCTTCAAAATCTTGAGCATCAGCTTGATGTTGCACTCAAACACGTAAGGTCGAGAAAGGTGAAGTTCACAAACTCTATGACGTATTGTTCATCATACGAGTTAGACCATGGATTACTTGGTTGAACTGACAGGCTTTCAACGACTTGCAGAACCATGTCATGTATGAGTCCCTCTCAGAGCTCCAAAAAAGGGTATCCCTTAATTTATCAGCTTATATTATTCCTATGATATCATAAGCATATTCAGGAAGAAAATGTTCGGAACCATAAGTTGATTTTGTTTATTGCCTGTGTTTCATGATAGGATAAGGCATTACAGGAGCAAAACAGCCTTCTGACAAAGAAGGTGAACATTTTCTTTGACCACAAATGGAAATTCCTTTCCATTCTCTCTCTTGTACATACATGCATACATATATATAACATATATACACGCACATTTCTCTGTGTGTATAATACACACGTATTTCAGTCTAATTTGTTGTTCGGGTCTGCCAAATATTAGATAAACGAAAAGGAGAAAGAGTCAGCCCAACAGGAACAAGAGGAGCAACATAATTATGATATGGCCCTGGATTTTGGGTAAGTCTCTATTTATGCACGCCTAATTTAGTTATTTATTATTGTTATTTTGTATAGACCTATGATATCCATTTTACATATTCGATAATATGTGAAATCCCTTTTCATTCCAACAAAGTATTTATTCATCCAGGCCTAGTTAAAACTAGAAAAACTCAAAAAATCATCGACTTTTTAATCATAGGGTATTACCACATGGTTCTCAAATTTGTGATTTGTAAGAATTATTACATTTACATTAGGATTTGGGTTAATATTTTTAATAGTAAAGGTAGATTAGTCTTTTATTACTGTGCCTGTAGTACTATATAAAACCCTCTTCATAAGTTTATTTTAATATATTTGTTGATGAAAATGTCTACGACATTATCAACGTCTCTACAAAATTATCCATATTTTTAAGTCTCGACATGGACAATTAGGGGAAAGATATTCTTCTCTGATCAATTTTCATAATGTCCAAAAATATCTTTAATATTGATAAATATCTGTGAATATTTAGGATATTTTAGGATATGTCCACATAATATCTGAAAACCTGGGATTTTTTTTTTTTTTTTGGAAAACTTTAAATCTTGTTGCACATTTTGTTTTCTTCTTCTTCCTCTTTTTGACAATAAAATGTGAAAACATTTTTAAACCTATAAAAATAAAAACCATAATTTTTTAAGACTGCCATTTATAATTCAAATAATTTTTTACTTTGTAAATGTTTAGATCAAGATTAGAACCTATCTAATGGTTTTCTGTTATAAACTCCTTTTGATACCAAAAAAAAAAAAAAACTCGAAATTTATATATAGTCGATTATGTTTGACACTTAATTTGTTATATTAGTGTATATATTCTATGTAATGAGTATGTTATATGATATTGAAATTATAGTAATATATAATTAGTGATTTCGTATTTCAATGTACAATATATTTCTTATATTCAATCAGAAAATGTTTATTTTTATAATTATTTTGTTCAGATTAAGTAATATTAATTACTTTTAACGTTTTTCAAAGTTTCAATATTACCTATAAGTTTTTTTTTATCCTTTTTTTTTTTTTTTGGGATATCCGTCGACTATCGACATGTCCGTTAACATTATGTGCAAATCAAACCTCGGCAACATTATCCGTATCAACATTTTCATCGTTAGCTTCTCCTACCTTACTTATCGAGAAGTATTAGGAGCATTGTCAATCAAACTCGAGCATATATAAACGTATAACGATTTTCTTGCGTGAATGGCTGGAAGGAAAGAAAGGGCTGTAGATGATAATGAAAAGGTTGTTGCATCTGGACGAGTGGGCAGAATGGATGAGAGAAAGGTGACATGAAAGATATTTCAAAATTCCCACTGATCTCAACATAATCCTCAACAACTACTAAACCCCCTTTTATACAACTGATGCATACTAATCAACTTCTAATCAACTTGTTAACAAACTATAAACTAACCACCTACCCATTCCTATCAGATTTCTAGCCTCTTCTTATGGCTTATCAAAACCTGTTAACACGGAAACATAACTAACATTAATAGTGTTAGGAAAATTTGATTTAGATATTTTAGGATATGCTGTAACATGATTGTAGTCCTAGAATCAGGTATGTAATTGGGTTTTGATTAGGAAAATCCCTTAGTCAAAGAGCTCTGGTATAGAATTCCTATTTTTGTAGCTTGGGTTATGTGTATATAACTAACCATTTGTGTAACTTATGAGTGCAGCACAGAAAATTCCTTCTTAAAATTCTCTGATTTTCTACATGGTATTAGAGCTTTAGGCTCTAATCTGGGATCAAAAATCTTTTCACACAGGCCTTCATTGCCAAGACCATACTGCTGTTTTCTTTGTGCCTGTTTTTTAGTCCAAAAACAGAGTAAATTGCACAGTTTTTGTTTAGCCTTCATTGCTGAAATCTCTTAGAGCAGTTTCTATTCTTATTTCTTTGTGTGGACTTCGTTGCGGGAAAAATTTCTAGTGGCTGTCATCGCCAATATCAGTTCGGACTTGATTGTCAACGACCCAATTTTCTTGATCATCGATTGTCGACCTTTCGGGATTTTTTTCGTCGTTTGGCTCAGCCTTCATCGCCAGAATCTGATATATATCTATATATATATTTATTTATTTATGGCCTTCATCGTTGGAATCGCAATCAAGGATCTGCTTGCCTATCGTTGGCCATCTTCACTGGCAGTTAACTCCCCTAGCCGTTTGCCGCCATCGCAGCTTGTTCGCTGCAGTCGAAGTGTGTTTGCTTTCGTCAGACTCCTTCACTTTGAAGTTTTAGTGGTCGTTTTTTTGCCTCTGTTTGAGTATTCACATATATTGTTGATTTGTTTTGAGGCTTATACTTGCACTGGGCAAATAATAATAATTATAATAATAAATAAAATAAAATCCAAGAACAAACAAAAATAAAATAAATAAAACAAAACAAAATAATATCCAAGAACAAAAAAACAAAAAAAAAAAGAAAAAAGAAAACCAAGAAAAAAAAGGAGGTAACAACACGTGCCCAAATGTAAAAAAAAAATAAAAAATGTTAGAAGCATCAGAGGCGAAGCATCAAGAATAAGGACTTAATTTGGATGAAGTTAAGTGTCTTGCTGGAATCCCTTAAGAATCTCTAGGGTACTTGTTTATTGGCACATTCAA
This sequence comes from Antiaris toxicaria, assembly GCA_035233585.1. Lineage (NCBI taxonomy): Eukaryota > Viridiplantae > Streptophyta > Magnoliopsida > Rosales > Moraceae > Antiaris > Antiaris toxicaria. The sequence goes on from CP141155.1 coordinate 12,012,988, forward strand.
GTGAGTTTCCCATTTTTCTATTGGATTAAATGTCTCAGATGAAACCTTTGTCAACTCTTGGGTTATGGATTTGGGAGCTGCTAATCACATGACTCATTCGTCAAATAAATTTAGTACATACACTCCTTGTCCAAGCAATAGGAAAATTGCCATAACCAATGGCTCATTAACAACTGATGCAGGTATAGGTGATGTTCAAATCACTCCCTAACTAATACTCAAAGATGTGCTTCACGTTCTAAATTTGCCCACTAATCTTGTTTCTATACAAAAACTTACTTGAGATTTGTGTTACAATGTGAAATTTTACCTCATTTGTCGTGTATTTCAAGACCAAGATTTGGGGAAAGGGATTAGACGTGCTAAGAAACAGGGCGGGGTGTATTATCTTGGGACAATAAGTAGTCCAAATGTTGTCAAGAACAAATTACCTTTGTCATTTTATCCAATAAAGGAAATGTCTAGCTTTATCATCATTAATTAGGACATCTGTCATTTAGAACTTTAAAATTTTGTTTCCCTCTATATTAAGAGGTCTAGATGTTGCGAGTTTTTATTATGATGTATGCAAATTGGAAAAACACAAACATGCAACCTTTTCGATAAACAATAAAAGAAGCTTAACTACTTTTCATTTAATCCATGATGATATTTGGGATCCTTTTACTATTTCTAATGTTTTTGGAGCATGGTAGTTTGTATCATTTATTGATGATTGCATTGGAGCCTCTTGTATTTTTCTACTAAAAAAACTCTGATGTGAGTATGGTTTTTCCAAATTTTCATACCATGTTACGAATTTCAGTTTGGTGGAAAAATTAAGGGATTTAGGTTAGATAATGCTAGGGACTATTTCAACTAAGTTTTGACTCCATATTTTCAACAAGAAGGGATAATCCATGAGTCATTTTGTGTAAATACTTTTCAACAAAATGGAGTTGTTGAAAAGAAAAATGATCAACTACTTCATACAGCCCAAGCTTTTCTTGTTTCAAGATAATGTGCCTAAGTCCTATTGGGAAGAAGCAAATCTCACAGCCATGCATCTCATAAATTGATTACCTTTCATAATCTTAGGTTTCAAAAGTTCATCAAAACAGGGGAAAATTGGATCCAGGAGTAGTCAAATGTTTTTTTGTGGGGTTTTCTTTAACTGAAAGGGGATATAAGTGCCATTAGCCACCATCCAAAAACTTTTATGTCACAGTAGATATTAATTTCTATGAAAGTAAACCATATTTCACCCTTACTTATCTTCAGGTAGAGAATTTAGTCATGGAAGATAAGGATCTAGATTTCTTTCTCATTGATCTATCTTCAGTGTCAAAACAACTAGCGTTTTTACTTGTGCCTTCTAAATCTATGCATCCAATGTCGTTTCTTATTCCTTCTGAACCAATGTCATTGTCATCCTCTTTTGCTCGTGATGATAGGATGATTGGTCTAAGTGTGCTCGAGGAAGAAAGCTTTGGTTCTTGAACTTGTACATGTCCTTGACTCTGTTATAAATTCTGAGGATGAGGTAACAATTCCTAATCCTTCACCGCAAACTAAGTCACCAGAACTGAATTAGATCACCACCTTCCTATTGCCATTAGGAAAGGAATCGGAGAATGCACCAAACGATCTAGTATCTACTCTCTTATTTTGTGTCACTTGAAAAGTTTTCATCATCTCATAGGAGTTTTCTTGTACGTGTAAACAATATACGAATTCCTATCACTTTATCTGAGACTTTATCTAATAAAAATTGGAAACAAGCTATGAATATAAAGATGGAGGCTTTAGAGAAGAATAAAACTTGGGAGTTGGTGAACTTGTCTGCAGGAAGGAAGCCTATGGGATGTAAATGGGTTTATACTACAAAATATAGAGCAGATGGCTTACTAGAGAGGTACAAGGCAAGATTGGTGGCTAAAGGGCATAGTCAGACATATGGTGTGGATTATTGAGTCATTTGGTCTTGTTGCCAAGATGAATACTGTTAGAGTTTTGTTATCTTTAGTAGCTAATTATGATTGGGATTTGTTGCAATTCAATGTGAAAAATGATTTCTCGCATGGAGATCTTGACGAAGAAATTTATATGGAAGTTCTACCTGAATTTGGAAGCAATCTAGCCACTTATAGGGTGTGTAAGCTTAAGAAAGCCTTGTATAAGCTTAAACAATCTCTAAGGCATGGTTTGGAAGATTTACTAAAGTGATTATTGATATGGGATAAATGGGTGGACATTTGGTGGGTTGTATGGGTTTTTGGGAACCCACCTAAATAAGTATGGGTGGGTCGAAAAAAGTTTTAAATTACTCAATCAATTCAAAATTTAAAATCAACCCACCCAATTAAAGTTGGGTTGGGTTGAGTAGGGTGAGTTGATGTGGTTGAGTATATAATTAAAAAAAATGATAATACAATTTTAAATAAGAGATGTATGAAAAAATAACAAATTCAAAACATAAGTTTTGTATGAAGTTGACAAGGTCAAATCTATTTCAATTTCTAAAAAATTATAACAAAGAAAATACAGAAATAAAAGATCAACGATATAAGTATAAAAACATATGTTATAAGTCATGATAAAAATTAATTGATATATAGTTAAAATATATTTTTATAGCATAAACAAGCTTGATTAGGTTAGTTGGATTTACGTCGGGTTACTAAATTAGAACCTACCTAATAAAACTCAGGTTGGGTGGGTTGGGTAAAGTTTAAGGTTAGGTTAAATCGGGTTTGGTTAATCGGCTTAAACTTGGGTGGGTTAATTGGGTTATGGGTTTTTTGTTCACCCCTATGTGATATAGACAAAGTCAGGGAGATCATCTATTGTTTGTCAAGCATTCAGATTCAGGGGGAGTCATAACTTTTCTGGTATAAGTTGAGGATATCATCATGACAGGGAATGATGAAAAAGAGACAATTTTCAAGGTAACGCCTAGCCAAGGAGTTTGAGATTAAAGAATTAGGAAAGTTTAAGCATTTCCTAGGAATTGAACTTGCACATTCTAGGTAAGGAATTTTTATCTCTCAACAGAGGTATGTGACAGATCTTCTTAGAGGGATCGATAAGCTAGCGTGTAGACTTGTGTAAACACCAATAGATCCTAATCATAAGCTTGGACTGGCAAAGGAAGATGTTGCTGTTGATAGAGAGATGTATCAATGACTTGTAGGAAAACTCATTTATCTATCTCATATGAGATTGGACATAGCTTATGTTGTTGGAGTGATTAGTTAGTTCATGCACAGCCCAAAAGAATTTTATTTGCAAGTTGCCAACCGAGTGTTGTAATGTCTTAAAGGGACTTCCAAGGAAAGGTATCTTGTTTAAGAGAAACATAAGATTAGTTCTTGAGGCTTACATAGATGCAAACTATATTGGAGCAGTAACTGATAAGAGATCAACTTCTGGGTGTTGTATCTATTTTGGTGGAAACCTAGTGACATTGATAAGTAAAAAGCAAAATGTGGTAGCAAGATCCAGTGGTGAGGCAGAATTTCGAGCAATGGCTTAAAGAGTTGTAAACGATTGTGGTTGAAGATCATTCTAGAGAACTTAAAGATTAAGTGAGAATGCCCAATGAAACACTATTGTGCAACAAATCTACAATCAATATTGCACATAATCTGGTGCAGCGTGATCAAACAAAGTGCATGGAAGTAGACAAACACTTCACTAAGGAGAAGCTAGATAGGATTGATCTACACACCTTAAGCGTCTATTGGCTGTCAAATTGCAGATATGCTCACCAAAGGACTAAGTAGAGTAATTGTATCCAAGCCGAGAATGAAAAACATATGTTCACCATTTTGAGGCGGAGTGTCGAAAAATGTGATTTAGATGTATTAGGAAAATGTGAAAAACATCTGTTTACTAGATAGTGGATTGATCTACACACCTTACATGTCTATTGGTTGTCAACTTGTAGATGTGCTCACCAAAGGACTAACTAGAGTAATTGTACCCAAGTTGAGAATGAAAAAGTTCTGTTCACCAGTTTGAGGGGGGAGTATTGGAAAATGTGATTTAGATATTTTAGAAAATGCTATAACATGATTGTCATCCTAGAATCAAGGATGTAGTTGGGTTTTGATTAGGAAAATCTCTTGGTCAAAGGGAGCTGATATAGAATCCTATTTTTTTTTTTTTGTTGTAGCTTGGGTTACGTGTATATAATTAACCCTTTTGTGTAACATATGAATGCAATACTAAAAATTTCATCTCACAATTTTCTGATTTTCCACAAATATTGATCTGTTTGTACAGACAAATTAAATGCAATAATTAAGAAAACATGGAAAGATTATAAAAATATAATTAAAAAATGAAAAAACACTAGATATGATTATTTAATGTGGTCAAAGACCCAACTTAGAAAAAACCATGGGTGCTTAGCACAATAGCTTAAAGGCAAGGTTGCATTATACCGTGAATTACAATAATTAAAGCAAAACATAGAATTATGAATCTTGACTCCACCAGACTGATCAGAAGTACCAATAACTATATTCCACCAATCCTACGGGATCACGAGCTTAACTCCATCGCTCTTAAAACCCATGAAGTTTCCTTATCTAACAAGCCTCCATGTTGGTACGGCTTGCCTTCAGTCTAACTGATTACTCCAAGCCTCCAAGACTTGCCTTCAACATAGGTTTGAGAGCCTAAATGCTCGATGTTTTCTCTCACTATTAAGCGTGATGAGAAATTTTATAGTAAAAGTTCTTTAAGCAACGTTACATCAACACCCTTTGACTAAGTCACAATGATGCTCTAAATCACTCTAAATGCCTATAGGGGTATTTATAGTATAAGTTATGGATGGAAAACACCCCAAATGTCTCTTAGACTCTTCTCATTCTAATGACCTTTTATGATGATTTTGTGAGACTCAATAGGTCTATTTTTCAACACAGTTAGCTTCCTTGGGTTGATTTAGGGATTAATAAGTTGTTAGCTATGTGGATTCTTCGTAAGTCTAGGCGAGAAAAGGGAACTCTATCCTCATTTAATCCATTTGTTTTTGTAGTACCTCTACGAGCAGTTTCAAACACTTTAGAATAAACATCATGTTGCAGATTTTCTTATGCAGGTGCACAAGTAATAAAAGTGATGAAAAAGAGTATCATTTTATGATGATTGATTGTTTACTATCGAAATTGATTTAACTCTAATTTTATAATAAATCGAAAAAAAATTGATGTTGGAATAAAATAAATTAAATAGAAAATTAACTAAACAAAACTCCAAAGAAAGTAAATGCAAAATAAATTCGAAGAGAAATCAATAAATTAAAGCTTTAGTTTCTATTTCACCATAACTAATTTATCTTGATTCTTTAATCCCAAAAGCTTGATTTATTTTCCTAGTTGATTGTTGAGAATCCCTAACCTATTCATTAGCTTCTCCCAAATTCTAATAAAAATATCCTTAGAAGCTAACCCATTATATTCCTGTGAATTACAACATATAAGAATTCATGGTCCATTTGGTGAACGCATTGCATTTGCATTTGAATGCAATGTATTGAATGTAATTTAGAGGAAAAGTATTAGCATTGCATTTGAATGCAATGTGTGTTTAGGTAAAAAAATGTTTGAATTGTATTTTAATAATAAATATGTAATATAATGGGTAAAAGTAGAGAGAAAAAAAGAAGAGAAAAGGAGAATATATATAATGTAATTAATAAAAGTAATAGAAAAAAATGAAATAATGAATAATAATTGTATTAGATTTAAAATGTGATATAATTAATATTTGAATAAAATACTTTTATATTTGAGTGAAAATTGTATTGCATTTAAATGCAATACAATTCGAATGCGTGTACCAAACGCACACTCACTAAGATCTATAGTCTTATATAACGACCATACTAACTATGAAAGTATATTTCTATACCACATGCAATCTACGACATTCAACACAAGGAACAAGATACATAAATCTCCTTTTAGTTTATAACCAATCAACTAAATAGTGACCAACTATTTAGAAGCACTGAGAATGATGAAGAATATTTAACCATGAAATATAAATCATCAATTAAATTGAAATAATAAATCAAGACACCATAGTTAGGCTACATCATAGCCTTAGAAAATAAATTTAGTTTATGCTAAAGCAAAATAAATATATATCCTAGACATCGAGAGAAAAGAAAGAACGAATGTTTTGAATTGAATTGAAGCTTCTTCGTTATTGGATTTTGTTGTTTCTTTGTTTGCAAACCAAGGTTTCTTTTGACAACTCTCTATCTACCTTAAAGGTCCTAAATAAACTTTAAATAGTCCTATATATAGGTCTTCAGCAAAAAGAGCATTTTTTTAAAACAAAAATTACACTTAAATTCAAAAATTTCGATAAAACTTCGCGTCCTTGCTTCTCTATTGCCATGCTCCTCAAGTACAGGTGCTTTTTTGAACTTGTTCTAGTGCTACGCCACCATTCTTCTAGTGTCGTGGCATCCAGCCATGACCTCCAGCTTTTCAACGCTGTGAATTACATGGATCATGGTTGTGACACTCGCTCTCTGTCCTTTTCACTTTTTTGAACATTCTAAGCTATTTTTATCCCACTCCTCTTGAATCTATCTAAAGGCTTCGTCACTCCTAAGCTACAAACTAAGACAAAAAAAACTATAAAATGATTATAAAATATCATGCTAAAAGTACTTGATTTACCTATATAAAACTCACTCATCACACGCAAAAGTTGGTATTGATGAATGTAGCTTCAGCAATCAGATGTTTCATTGGAAAGCTCAATGCCTTAAGTTGTTGAATAGAGCATTGCATCAATAGCAATAACAAACCTGTCAATGGAAATTTGAAAATCAATCGCAACAAATAGGTTATATTCCTCAACAACTAACAATTTCAAAATTATTCTCATCAAAACTATGTCAAGCTCTCTCCACTCAAGAAACCTATACATCCTTTGCCTATTTCTCTTTCACTCTTTCTCAAAAGAGGACACTTTCTCTATATTCTTAACTCTAAACATAATAGACATATTTATATTTTATTAATGGGATATAAAATTCACTCTCCCATACTCGCAAGTAAAAGGTTATCCTAAACTATTTTGAGTTATATAATCAATAATCTCTACCTTAACTCACGTTCTCTTAACTTATACACCGACTTAACAAAAATAAACATGTGTCGAGTTCAAACTCTCATCAAACTTGACATGAGAAATCGATTTCTTCCCCCATGCTTTGTCTTTTTCTATCATCTTCATCTTGTTGCACTTTTTCACACTTGAAACTTCTTTCCTAACTCCATCTTCTTGACGTGTCCACACTTTATTAGCTCCACCTATAATTGTCTTCCTAATTTCCTTGTACAAATATTTCGTTTTTTTCACACTTCATAGCAATCAAAACACCTCTCTTAGACTTCCATAAAACCACCATTTGCAGAATAATCGCAATCTAAGTTGTCCAAAACGCCCAAAGAATTTAAACTTCTTCTTAGACAAGGAACATGCTTAATATTCATCAATGTCCTCACAAGTCCATCAAATATATCCACCATCACAATACTTATTCCAATGGCTTTAGCATTCGAATCATTGGCACTTAAAAGAGTATTAGCATCATAAGGCACATAAGAATCAAACCATTCCTTATGTGAATGCATATGGAACAAACATCCCGAATCAAAATCCTAGAGTTAGAATTATCTTCATCCCCAGTTACAGAATAAATTTCATCTTCACTATGAAACCTATTACCATAAACATTTGTAGATTGTCTCTTCAGCCTTTTGCTTTCTTTTCTCTTCAAGGTGTTTTGTCAATTCTTCACAATTTTTCCTAATATGCCACTTCCAATGACAATAAAAGTATTCGACTTCATTTGATTAACGCAATTGGAAACAATCATCTTTCTTATTATAGTATCTCCTTAGTGTCTTACTCATATTCCTTTTTGTATCTAACTTCAACACAAGAATTTATTCAGTATGATATGAACTACTAGACTGTTTCATGTTTACAATAGCCAACAAAGCAGTCGACATCTCATCAACAATTAACATTGTTTTTTTAACTAATAGTGTAGTTAATAAAGTCTCATATGAATAGGTAGAGAAGCCAACAAAATTGTCTTATCTTCATCATCATTTTTGACATCTACACTTAACAATTGAGTATGCTCCTATTGATGTTACTTATATGATCTAATATCAGTTTCTTTCTTTATCTTTAAACTCGTACCACTGCTTCTTCAAATATACTCTATTTGTTAGGTATTTTAACATATAAGTTCTTTTTTCTAATTTTCCCATTAATTTAGAAAAGGATTTTTCATTCATAATACCATATTTCAAATCAGGAGCTAAACTTAAAAAAATAGTGCTTGTACCACTTTTGTTTATATTTCTTTCCAATCTTCATTATTTATCTTTTCTGAGTTATTCCCTTACATAGCTTTCAGAAGTCCTACCAAAACATCTTTTACTGTATTCTGCCATATGTTGAAATTATTTTTTTTCATCAAATCGCTCAATTTGATCAAATTTTATTCCAAACATCACGATTTTTTTCCCCTCAAAACCTTTAACCTGCATCTGATATCACTTTTGGGGAAAAGTACCTCTAAACTCAATGCACAGTAGAAAAACAAACTTAAACAAAAATAGAAGAGAGGACAAAAGATTTATGATGTTTGGTAAAATTGTCTACGTCTATGAGAGAGGTAGAATGAATTCTTCATTAACAATTTCAAAATTACATACTTATCAAAACTCTCTCAACCTCTCTCCACCAAAAACTCCTTACTCTTTCTCAAAAAAATAAGCAGACTTTCTCTATTTTTCATAATTACACCTAACTCTAAACATAATAGATTTATTTATAAACTCTTAAGAGGATGCAAAATTCATACTTTTCCAAATTCACTTTTTTAAACTCACAAATAGAAATTTATCTTTAACTAATTCAAATCATACACTGAACAAGTCTAAGTTGGACATTTGCATTCTATCCCTCCTTTGATTAGTCTATGTCAGGCACTTGCATCTTATTCTCATTGGATCGGCCCATGTTAGGCATTTGCTTTGATCAAAGTCTACACAGGGAAAGTTAGAAAACTGATAAACTCTCGATACTTTTTGTAATTGCATTGATAGTTTGAGGTTGAATGTTAGAGTTATTAGGTTTACATTAGGAGTAGGATTGTTTATTTTCTTTATAGTAAGGATAGATTAATATCTTATTACTTTGCTTGTAAGGCTATATAAACTCATTATTAGTTCATTTCCACTAATCATGCCTTCTTTGCAATTACAATAATATGAAACCCTAACCTATTTTTCTCCGCTATTCTATTTTCTTTATTTTGCATTTCACGTGATTGACTTGAAAGTAAGTCTACTTGCCGTCACCAATTTTGACACAAAATTATTGCAAATATATCTAATATTTAACAACGCGAGAATTAAGATGGATCAAAACATGTTCATGTTGCAGAATGTCTTATCCCGCAAGAAGTGATGAATTGGCAGGAGATGAAGCAACCCAACAACATGAAAACCGAGAAACTACCCTCTTGCTCTCTTGGATGTTCAGCGATATCAATGCATAGAAGTAATAGTAACATTGCTATCTACTAGTGTATTTCAGTGTGTCTTCCCTATATATATATATATACACACACACACACACACAGAGATATAGAATATATATATGTTATACAGACACACACACACACACACCCGCGTACATTGCTAAACGTGGATATTTTGTGGGTAGTCCAAATATAATCTCTCTCTATATTTCTACTGTAGATGTCAGGTGACCTGGAATTTATTAGGATAGCTTGAAGAGGGGGAAGTAATTATCTCTGTGGGCTGCTAGAAACAACCCACTTTTCTTTTTGGCATTTAACATATACACGAGTACGTGGATGTGGACTGCTCGGTTGATCGTAAAGCTGGTGCAGAAGTACTGTCTTATAACAGCTGCAGGGTTGTTTTTTTTGTTTTTTTTTTTACTGGGGAGGGCCGCGCTAGAATGTAGCTGTTGTGTTTTGCTTGCTATTTACTACATAGTAATAAAGATCTTTTGCGTCTTCCTCTTCAGCTTTCCATTGTTTTTCTTTTCTTTTCTTTACTTTTCTTACCACACCTCCCCATGTGTTGCTGTTGTTTAACTAGTTTTCGCAGTCGTTAGGCTAGCACGTCAACAATACTGTTGAAATGCTTTTTTTTACTGTTCTGCACTGGTCCAATTAAAAAAAGAAAAGTTATTGGTGAATTTAAGAAACGGATTTTTTGTACCTAAACCAAAAACAAATATGATAAACAAATAAAATCTAAGAATTAAAATTAACTGATAATTTGACCATTTATTAAGCTTATAAAGTGTTAAATCTTATCAAGTAATTTAGCTCTTTTAGCCTCGAAATTAAAGCCAAGAAAACCCAAATTATCAACTTTTTTTTATTTTTTTATTTAAGGAATTATCATTTTTGCTAATAATGGTCCAATGATTATGTTCTCAAGGAATCAAAGTTGCAAGTACTTCTTACGATGTATACAATCATGGTTCAGTTATTAATTATGAGCATTAAATACAAATCATGACAAATGAACGAACGCATGCATGCGTAGAGTCTACGTGCAATTCCTTTTTTTTTTTGGTAAATAGCATACAATTCCTTTTGATGGTCCCTTAGTATATATATATATTTTTTGGGTCAATTTTGGAATGTGAACTATATATATATATACACACACACGTGATTGATATATAGATATATATAGATATTTTGATAGCAAATTTAGAAACAAAGTAGTATCGTGGAAATAGAATTGTAAAGTTTTAACTTTTATCTATGGTCTTTCATGGACACAAGTCTACCGTTTCTTGTCTCACAAAAATTATTGCTTCCAATTTCTGAAAGAAATATGTTAGAGGGCATGCACCACCATGTTAAACACCCAAATTAAAGGTAAATTTTATATTGAGGATCCCATTAAAACTCACGTACTATTTATGATTGATGTTTAACTTCATCGAATTTCTACACCATTATTCTTTCAAAAATCACCAATACTGTGATTGGTGATGACATGTCTTTACATTGAAACAACATATAAGGAACACCACTATTATACTACTCAACAAACCACTACACATGGCTGTATTTCTACCCCATTTTTTTCACGATTTCGAACCGGCAGTTATCCAAATCTTCTAATCATCTAAAATCTAGTAATATCATTACCAAAAAAAAATCTAGTAATATAGTAATACCTAATAATATATTTCTTAGTGGCACAACATTTCTTGTGAACCACAATCTAGGACCACGTATATCTGCATATAAATACGTGATTTTTTATTATTTAGATAAAGGGCAGATGGGAAATAATCATGCAAGCAAGTTGGCTTTTAATAAATTGATTTGGTATTTAATTATGTAATTTGCTACCACACTATTGAAACCAGACGGCTATAAATTGGGATTTTGTTATAATTGTTATTAGTTAAATTCAGAAAATTTATTTAAATAGTCGTACGTGCATCCATTCTCTGACCAATGAGACCTCTTCTTTTGTTCCACGTATCTCCCAAAAGATAGTACTTTCTGAATTATTTTCTTCAAATATTTCTATTTTGAAGATTCCATCTTATCGACCAAATGATTTTTTATGCATTTGGCTTTAGTTAATATTTTATAGATACCCATCGACCCACCTTCTATATATATATGTTGCTTTAGGCGGGAATAAAGCCTCACCAATTTAAGCCCCTCAGCTTTTTTAAATTATGTTTAATATATATATATATAAATATAAATTTTCCTTCAGCTTTTTTTTGAATGGTCCCTTTGCTTTTTTTATTTGTGCTTTTTTATATATTTTCATCTTAAATTTACAACTAACCCCCCAAAAGTAAAAAAACTTCAATTTTATTAAAATTTGTAGCTTTGCAATTATTAACCCCTTACTCAAAAATGTCCGGCTGCATCACTGGCTATAATCTATATGTATCAGAATTTAGCAACATAAGGAGTTCTGAAGCTGCATTAATGATACCACTTAAAAGAATTAACATTAATTTCGACACAAGTTAAATTTATTTATACTTTATATATAGACTTCAAGAGAATTATATATCGTGTATATTTGACTATGCATGTATGTTATTTCAAAAAATTAAAATAAAAAAAAGGATTAAACTTCTTTTTCGAATAAAAAAAATATTAAACCTTTTATCCATTTAGTTATTATTTTAATTTAAAATTTAGCTTCTTAACATTTATGTGGTTTGACAGTTCAGCCTTCAAATTAAAACCGTGGTAATTTTATGCTTAAAACTTAATAGAGTGTGTAGTATCTGCAATCCAACTATTAGCGAATGTTATCACTTTCATATTTTATTTAGTATGATTTGTCTCTGAATTCTTGTACATATGATTACATAGGTAGGGAGATAACTTTAAGTTTTAAGTGATGCGACAAGGCTTTTTAAATTCAGAGATTAGAAAAATATACAATAGTTTTTAATTTAGTAAACAAAGTGTCAAAGCAATAAAAATTCCGGGGTTATTTACACTTACAAGGTTAAAATCATTCAGTTTCTTAGGACTCTCACATTTTTTTTTTTTTGGCATATATAATTGGTCCTCGAACTTTGATTCAATTGATAAGTTTTCTGAAATATATTATAATTTTTGTTTTATAATTTGTTGAAACATGGTTAGGAAGATAATTTGTATAATTGTATTTTTATTGGTCATGGCATGCCATTATAAATTCTGTGATTAAAATACCAAAATTTCAGTGTCCAAACTGCCAACTCAATATTATAGCATCCATGGTGATTGTCTGTGGGATTCACTTTCTAATAATTGCGGTACTTTATATTAATGATTCTTTTAATTTTTATAAAACTCCAGCTATTTCTACCAATACTTGAAACATGCATGCTCGGAAAAATTCGGTTAATAATTTATAATTTATCAAGAAATACCCTTTATAAAACCTTTTTTTTTTTGGGTAGTGTGTCAAATCTAACGCCAATCATCCAACAATATCCCGAAAAATCAATCAAAATCAACATTATCTAATAATCCTCTACATATACATGCACGCGACATAAAGGTCAACTTGCAAAATTCGTGTTTATTCTAGAAAACCACCTTACTCGACAGAACAAGCCAATACATAGACGTGCAAAAAATTAATATGACAGCCTGCAATACGACAATGATATTTATATTCTCCATCTGAATATAATAAATAAAAAGTCTCAATTCTCAAACTCAACTACCTGTGTGAAATGCATGCCATCAACTATGTATGTTTAAATTTATAAATCCTCCAATCATATACATATTCATGTCAAGCACGTTCAACAAAGTGCCCCACCACATAGAAAAAACCTAACTAACAAACAAACATATGTTTATACATACACACTACATAGATACATGTAAGCATGTATAGATACATGATTTCATTTCATAGACAAAAATATATATGATTCAAAATTTGCTGATTACTAATTTGTAAGGAAGAATTCAGACTACAGTTTGAGAGTCAAGACCAAGAGACACGATATAATAATAATATACCAAGTAATAGTGTTGGAAAGCTTGTTCGCTGGCCAAGAAACTGCTGAGAAAATGGGGAGAAAGTATGGCAGATTGTGCATCGGCCGTCCCGGCGCTTGTTTCCGCTTAAAACCGAGATCGAGTTCCTTCGGGTCGAACAGTCAGAAAGCCGAGTTTCTGAGCAATAGTAATAAGAAGAGTAGTAGTGTTGGAGGAATATCATCAGAAGAGTTTAGCAGGGTTGATCATGATCATCATGATGATCATGAAGATCAGAAAAGTGAGAACAAGATAATGGTTGTGGTTGATTCAAGCCTTGAGGCCAAAGGAGCTCTTGATTGGGCACTTTCCCACGCTGTTCAGACTCAGGACACTGTTGTGCTTCTTCATGTTTCCAAGCCCTCTAAACAAGGTAAGCTTTTAGTTTACTGCAGTTATTATCTTAATTTTCTTGATTAATACTCATTATTATGTATTCAATCTAAATTATAGATGATATTTATGTTGTATTAGTATACTCTTTGTAGGTGCAGATTCAAATGGGAAAGTTACTAGTCTCAGGGCCGCTGAACTACTTCACTCCATGAAAAATAATTGTCAAAGGAAAAGGCCTGGGGTAAATAATATTTCTTCAAGATATACAAATAGGGCTTTTTCTTTTTAAAGTCTTGCTTAATTATTTTGTAATTATGAAGTGTTTTTTTTTTAACTTTAAAGTGAAAATTTTAAATTATATATTTAATAATATAAATACATATATGCGAAATTTTAGTTTAATTATAGCCACAACAATTTGTCATGGAATTTTTAACATAAAATATTAAAGGTTCCAGAGTCAAACAATGACAAAAAGAAAACTCTCTACGTATGTCCTATATTTAATTAACTGTTATCAATGAATAGCCGCACAAATTTTTTTAATTATTTTAAAAAGTCAACAAGAAGTCATTACAAAGCATTCCCAACTAGATATTCAAAAATGTATTGCACAGAATATGTTCCATTAATATCTAAAATATAGTAGGCTAACAACAATTTTTTTTATATGTGCTGATATATATATATATATACACATATAATAGGTGACAGTAGAAATAGAAATGCTGCAAGGGAAGGAGAAGGGTCCAAAAATAGTGGAAGCAGCAAAACGACAGGGGGTGTCTCTTTTGGTGCTTGGGCAAAAGAGAAAAAAGTCACTTTGGTGGAGTCTCTTAAAGAAAATGAGGCTGAGGTGGTCAACAATTAACAATGGGAAACGACGAGAAGTTGCTGAATACTGCATTGAAAACGCTGCATGCATGACCATTGCCGTCAGGAGAAAGAACAGGAAGTTTGGTGGCTATTTGATCACCACCAAGCGTCACAAGAACTTTTGGCTTTTAGCTTGATCACTTTGGACAAGTTTAATTAATTTAATATTTTTTTTCTAATATTTGACTTTTTATTTTTTATTTTTAATTTTTGGTGAGGTTGATTTTAATGAGCTCGTGTCCTTTGTGCAATCTCAACTTGGGCTAAGACCCCCGTTATTGTTGCTCAAGTAATTTCTTGTGGTAATGAACCTTGAGAAGTGCTCGCAAAAGGGTTGTTGATAGTTGATGTATTTTTGAGAAATCTGATTTTGCATTTGATATATAGGGAATATTCAGTATATTGTTATATGCAACTTGTTTATATATATACTTATATAAACACTTTTCTTTATTTTTTTCAATCCAAAAAGTATATGCAGCTTATTTCACTTGTAGAAAAGGCAAAAAGGATGATGAATAACGATGCTTTAAAAATTAAATCATCATTAAGTTCAGGATTGTTGTTTGTCTATTAACATGCACGTAAAAATAACCCTAAAAGGGTAAAGGCACCTATAACCAAGTGTGCGCTTTCGTCGCTCACAATAAACTTTTCTTTTTAACAATTATAATTTTAAATATTTTAATGACATTAAAGTATTAAACGATGGTTTCTACGAATTTTCGAAATATGGAAATTCACCGTGTCTCCTTAAATACTTTCCTGTGCATTAGATGAGTGTTTTGCAGAAATCATCGAATTTACATCGTCTAATTTATAGCAATTATTTCAGTCTAGTACAAAAGCAATTTTTAAGCCCCCAAATGTTTTGTATGGCAAAGATAGGATTAGGTGAATCGAACATGCAATATACGCGGTATCCACTAAATATTTCAATTACTGCCGATTTAAATTTGCGCAAACAGATATTAGTTGGAATAACAAAAAGGAAACAAGGGAATTAAGGATTCAATTTAGTTCATGGATTAAGTTTAGAATAAAATAAAATTTTTAAATTCAAATTGATTGACTTAATTATAATTTTTATTAACTTTTCTTAAATTAAATTTAAAAATTTGGGTTTAGATCCAATTATCAAACAAGACCTTAATAATCTGAAACCAGTTAATAGCAAATGTCATCACTCATAGTTAGGTATAAGGAATGATTGATGGCGTGTAGAAAAAATCAATTAAGCTAATGATTAGATAGTTATTAGCCAAATGTTCCAGGAACATAATCACTAATTCTCTTCATCCTACTTACATCATACCAATTTTCTACCAAAAAAACTCACATCATATCAATTATTAAAGATATTTTAAGCGAGGACCTTAGTAGTTCTTGGATTGAACATTTGAAAATAACAATTATATCAATATCATTTTTCTATTAATGGTAAGAAAAATTAAGAGTCGATACAATTTGTGTTCTTTCAGGTGGGATCACTTGAAATTTACTTCAAATCCCAAAAATATTGATGTCCATATTTCCGGACCCTTTATGTTTCACTCCAAACCAATATTCTCGTCCTTAATTGTGCATTTAACCTTACTTGTCATGGATTCTAAAACAAAAACACTTCAAAGCTCTCCGGTAATAGGTGCAAGCCCCTAATTTGGGGGAGCCGCATAGCAATGTTTATGCTGATCAAGAATCGTCCAGAATTTTTTGGAATTATTAATGTTATTCGGTTTTCTATCTCCTTATCAGTTTAAAAAATAAAAATAAAACCATCCTACAACATGCATATGCATTAAATTATTGTCCAAGGCAACAATTAAGCCAAAAATGTTAATAAACTCTGGTGTTCTGGTTTTACTTTTATGTCAAATTATAATGTTGCACATCATCTTTGTGTATAGAATGTAATGCATGCATATGTGCATGATAACTCTTTTTGAGTAATGAAAACAAAAACTCCTTGACATGGGGATAAAGTTAATTGAATTCATTATTATTGGAATAGATCAACTGCTATATATAAGCATTACTAAAACCCAAAAAAAAAAAATTGTTACTAACAATGTAATATTAAATAAGAAATTTAAGAAAGATAATTAAAATTCATCACACATCATCCATACCAAGTTTGCAAGAAGAAATCTAATCCAACTGCAAAAGTTAAATCTATGATGAAGCAAATATAAAATTTATATTAACTATGCGAGTTTAAGTATATATCACAAATTATAGTAAATACTAATGAATAAACATATAGAGCATATTTCAAAGACAATTTTATTAATTGTGTTGGATTTAGGACAAATTGCTACAAAGTGAATCCAAATCCACCAAATTAAAATTTGAATTGAATGGGTTAACCCAATCTTAAAGTCGAGTTAATTTGAATTCTATTATATTAGATGAGATGAATAAATCAAGACTATAAGTTTTTTGTTCACTCCTATTTGCTAGGAACATAAAAAAGGTATTCACATTTTCAAAGAATGCATTTACATCTTTAGTGTGTTTTTTTTTTTAATTGGAATATTTCTTTAGTCTACAATCCTACCATAAGCAATGCTAACAATGACTATTGTGTAATTCAACTATACAAGGAATATACATAAAGTTAGCACTTCCTTTGCTTTTCACACTCTTAAATTTCCTTTTTTCTTTCCGCTTCTTCATTTTACTTCTTGGAATTTACCCTTTGCAAGGCGTAAATCAATTGAAATTGAATACTAGTATACAAATCCAAATCCAAAAAGTCCAGATTCACTTCAAAACCGTTTGTCGTGGCTCGAAACTGTAACCGTGTCTGGATGCAATTTGGTGCAGCTGATCATATCCCGCAAGAACTCCAGCCCCTGCAACACCGAGAAGCATATTTGCTGTGACTCCTCGGTACAGTGCTGTGAAACCTTCGAGGCGAATTATCTCACTAAAGGCATGCATCGCATTGCGATACTTCAAGGGTTGTCCAGAGGTCATCATCATCCTCCGCCGAAGAGTGTCAAAGGGATATGCACAGACCCCCGAGACTGTTGTGATACTCCATCCCAGAAAGAAACTAGCAAGAAAATTTCCCTACAGAAAATTAAAAGGTTACTAAGGAGCTTGGCATCAAATTCATAAGGGCTTTTCTATAACATATTATAATCATACATGTAGATACATCATGTACGGGCAAGCAGGGATTGCTAAGTAATAAATGGTTTCCATAAAACAAATTTTCCACTATAGTAACATAAATGGAGATGTGAAATATAGTTTAGACCATTAAAAATGACCGTGAAAGGTGAATGTGATCGGAATATAAGGAGCTTAGATACGCCCTAAAATAGATGTTCGGTATAGTTTTCCAGTTCTCATATGAGGATAATAGCTGTATGCTTGTGTTTTATTTCCAAACAAACATTATCAACAAGAGTCCAGACAAAATTCCTTTAATTAGATGTTAAGATTCAAATCAACTTCCACTCAAATTTATAACATATATATCAACCAAGCAACTTCAGAAGACGAAATGATTACCTCAAACGGACCAACCAATATGATAGGCTTCACAGTGTCATAAATCCCAAAGTACATGCCTCTGTACAGTGTAATTCCAATTATTGAAACCCCAAATCCCCGGTAGAGGCCTAATACTCCATCGCTTGATAAGGTTTTTCTGTAAACATCTAGTAAACCTTTAAACTGGCGCTGGCCATTAACTGAATGTTCCCTTGCATCCGTTCCTAGTCGCGTGCGTGCATAATCTAAATGATAAAGAAACAACGAAGTGGTTGCTCCTGCAGCACTTCCTGAAGCCAAGTTCCCGGCAAACCACTTTAGGTATCCATCTTTCTCCTTTGAGCGTCCAAAGATGCTTTTGAAGTAACCTTTGAATGCAAAGTTGAAGGCCTACGGATAATCCAAAATCTGGTAATATAAAATTTGGTAGCATTGTGATGTGCAGACCAAAAGCCAAACAAGTGAAAAGAAGACAAGGTGATATCGAACAATTTGAATTATATAGATCCTTAAAGCCAATCCGACAGATATCCTTGTATGCGGATGAAAAGCCCAAAAAGAAAAACAGGAATGAGTATACAGAGAACAATTTCAATGACAATGGAACAATTTGAGAGATAAGCATCCTTAGAGAGCTCACAGATATTCTTTCCTAACAAGCATATTGCAGCTATGAAATCTAGGGTCCTACAACCAACTTTAGTGTTGTTGATTTCTCTTACATAATTTCGAGCATGAATAAATGGCATGAGAGTTGGATTAATCTAGCTATGTTCAATAAGATATCCCATCAGCACTGTAACACAAGTTCAACTAATTTGAGACAAATACTAATTACATTTAGATAGGTGCCAATACAGGTGTAACCTAGTGGTGAGGCACCAATATGAGACGAGCAGTACTCCTGGATATCCCGAGTTCGACTGCCCCTAGGACCCCATATTTTCCGGTGAGAGAGGTTATGGGCTGTCACATTTGTCTTTGAGTAAAAAAAGAATCTCCCCTTTGAGTCAAAAGAAAAAAACTTTCAGATAGTGGAATCTCATGGTGAAAGGCACAAGATTAATGATTCTCGAAACGTTACAAGAAGAAGGGCGCAGGGAACAACGCTAGAGCTTTTTCCACACTACACAGAAAAACAGAGAAAATTTTACCTACAGAAACAGACAACAATTTTGGACTAACAGATCTAGCTAAACCAAAATCCCACGAAAAACATATTAACACTAGACTAAAAATCCATTTAATGCAGGGCACTTGCAAGGAACATATCCACATAGCACCTCATTCAACATAAAGCAACATACAGAACAATCGTATCATTCATACTCAACATACTTCAGTAGACAAATCATAGACCCAAAAAAAAAAAAGGACAGTTCAAAATTCATGTCAAGATTTTCAAGAGGGAAACCAAAAATTAACTAGAAGAAGCCGAGAAAGTACCTGCGTAGGAAAATATCGTAGGACATTGGCCTGGTTACCCCTCCAGAAGGACAAAACGCCCTGCTCTCTCAATATCCTTTTAAAGCAATCACCAACACCAATGTATGGCTTCCTAAGCTGTCCTCTTTTTATCATTTCTCCTTGATTCTGAAGCAATAGCTTCACCCTTTCTAAAGGAGCCGCCGCACTCTTCGAGATTACTGCTGCTACTCCTCCCATGGCAAAGTCTGCTGAGAACTTCTCTGATTGCCTTTTCATTGCCATTTTTATCATTCCAACTGCAACGGATTTTGTTTCTCTCTTTTCATTAAAAACAAATAAACAAATAAAGAAGATTTATATACTAACAAAATAGGAGAAAAATTACAAAATCAAGGCAACAAGTCCTCCAAAATACAAGGAAAGAAACCTTCCAACTTATACTTATCAAGTTCGGAGCAATGTGTCCGAACTTCTTCAATGGAGAAACTGAAAAAGAAACCAAATTGTGGTTGCAGGCGTAGTCTAGTAGAAATTTCACTTCCGAATCAAGAGATCGAATCCCCCAGCCCAACTTCACTCCAAAAGATAAAAATAAAAAATAAAACCAACCAAATCTAGTTACTTGTTATACAAAATCCATTTCCCCATGACTCTACTCATAACTTTTTTTCTTTTTCATTTTTTATAACAGGTATGAATATAGGAAGAAACACGTCAAATGAGTCCAAAAAAAAAAATGTCAAACGGAAGATTGAAGTCT
The DNA here is from genome assembly GCA_035233585.1 of Antiaris toxicaria. Lineage (NCBI taxonomy): Eukaryota > Viridiplantae > Streptophyta > Magnoliopsida > Rosales > Moraceae > Antiaris > Antiaris toxicaria. The sequence continues at coordinate 12,033,504 of CP141155.1, forward strand.
TTCAGCAAATCTCCAACCGATAGCAATCATATTTCCTATGTAATTATAATTCAATACATATAAACAAGAAAATCAAGAATGCACATGCAACAAAAATCATGAAAATCCCCTGAACAGAAAAGGGGAAAAAAAAAAAGATTTTATGAGCAACCTAATAACCAAGAAGAAAAATATCACGGCCACAAGAAATAAAAATAAAAAAAATAAAAGTTATAGCACCTGAAATTTATTGAGAGGTGGGAAGTAAATAAAAATTGAAGAATCAAATGGACTTTCCCTGTTCCCACCAAACCAATTCAAGACGAGAGGCTTTAAGCATTAATGATTTACGGTTCAAATATATACATACATATATAGGTTGGCAAGCAAATTTGAGCTTGAGGGTCGGTCTCTAATGGCGGAAATTTGGGTTTCAGAAAAGGTCTGGTGGCGAATCCATGGCCTCCAAAGCTTCGAGGCCCACAAACGTATGGAAACGCCGCACAGGCGATGAAACTATTTCAGGCGGTTGCCTTATATTTTTATTTTTCTATTTTATTTTAGTTTACCCTAATAATATATGCTCGAAATTTTTAATTTTAACCTTACAAAAACATAATAAGTTTTACCTTATTAATAATAATATTAATATTTTTAAGAAAACTATCATATGATTTATATATATATTGTTAATTTATACTATGAGTAATCATTTTTGTTTATATTAACTCAAATTTATTAAATTTAAAATCTTTAATTAAATTTTATCAAAATAAAAAAATTAAAATTAATTTTATTATAAATTTAAATTTAAATTTAAATTAACATTGATTTAAAAGAAAATTTAATACTCTTAATTGACAATTTATATACAAATTAAGTATCTGTTTTTATTTTAAAAAAAATCAACATTATTTGCTAATTGAATGCAAATTACTATAAATTTATAAATTTATCATACAAATTATCAAAATTAAAAAATCAAAATATAAATTATAATTTTACAATAAGTTTAAATACATCAATGTAAAAAAGACTTTATTTTATTTATTTATTTATCTATTTTGTCTTAATTTTTGCCTCTTTTTTACTGTGGAAATTTTTGTCTTTTTTTTTTTGTTAAATGGAATTGTTTGTCTTAATGCTTGTATTTAATTGTTTAAGCGCTTGTATGGAGATGAATTGGAATTTATATTATACAGATTGAAATGGATTAAAATAATAAATATTGAGAATAAAAATTGAGTGAAAAATATAAAAAAAAAAACCAAAAAACAATATAATAACTCTTGAGAGGAAAATTAAAACTCATCCCTTAAATGAATCCTAAAAAATGCTTGTGTTTAATTCTGAAAAAAAAAATGGTTGCAATGTTTTCTTGTGATTTAAATTTTTCTAAAATTTTGGATTGTTACTTTTTTTTTGTTTTATAGTTTAGATTTTTTCTTTGTTAGATTTGATGGTTCACAAAAAAAAAAAAAAAAAAAGATTGTCAATAGGGGGAAAAAGATTTTTTTTTTTTTTTGAGATGCCAAAAAAAAAGGCATTTATCTCTTAAAAAAATAGGAGAATATACAAGAACAATAGTGAATTTGAAAATATATATATACACACATACACCTGATAGATAATTGTTGAAATATCTGAAAGAGCTTTCTAAGTGGAGCATCTTTACTTATATTATTGTACAAGTTTCTAAATATTGAATGTGATCAAAATCTTATTAAATTAAAAATGTAAAACTAATTGAATTTAATTAAAAAAAACGATGGTATTCTACTAGAAAGATTTGGGTTCGTTTGGTGAACGCATTGTATTTGCATTGTGTTTGAATGCAATGCATTGAATGCAATTTGTATTTGGAGAAAAAGCATTAGCATTGCATTTGAATGCAATGTGTGTTTGGGGAAAAAGTATTTGAATTTATTTTAATAATAAATATGTGATGTGATGGGTAAAAGTAGAGAGAAAAAAAAGAGGGAGAGAGAATATACGATGTAATTAATAAAAATAATAGAAAAAGTGAAATAATAAATAGCGATTGTGTTAAATTTAAAATGTGATGTGATTGGTATTTGAATGAAATGTTTTTGTATTTGGGGGAAAATTGCATTGTATTTAAATGTAATGTCAAAAAAATACTTATCCCAAACGCTGCGTAAAATATCAAATATGGTTCAATTCATGCAGAACATATCTAATTAAAAAAAAAAAAATCTTATATTTAGGTGGAAAGAAATAACAATATTTATACACAATAAATTAAAAATAAAACTTAAGGTGAATGGCCGGATTTGGCCACCCAATTAAGCAAATGGCCGAAACTTTTTGTAACTAAAAGACCAGACTTTCCTTTCATGGTTAATCGATTCACCAAATGAGGGAGATCTTTGTGATTCACCGATCAACAATTCTCCAATTAGACAAGGGAGATCTTTGCGATTCTCCAACCAACAATGGCGGCAATCTCCCAAATAGTGAGGAATAGATGAGACACGACATCGAGCTTCACGATTCTCATCTCACTTGTGCTCGCAATGTCAACGGCGATAGTGACGAGAATTCGAGCTTTAGATCTTGTGGGAGTAGGCTTTGGGGATATTTTTGGTTTTTTAATTTTAGAATAAAATTTTAATACTATAATATTGTAGTCAACCATCAAAGAGAGAGAGAGAGCGCGCACAGAAGGGATAGAAAGTTGGGTTTTGAGGGTATTTTTGGTTTTTTAAATTTCGGAACAAATTTAGATACCAAAATAATACAAAGAAAGAGAGAGAGGGATAATTTTAACTTTAAAATTTTGTTGTCGTTCAAGGTTTTTTTTTTTTTTTCCCCCTATAGAATTGTTGTCGTTCTGGTTGAAAACATCCTGTCCTTTCTTTCATTTTCTTTCTCTCTTTCCTCGTTTAAAGAAAGAAAGAAATAAAGAAACAACGTGTAGTCGTTGGTGTCGTTTCTCTTTTTTTTTTTTGTGTTTTTTAAATGAAACCTTGGTGTCGTTTCATGAACAAAAAGACATGTGGCCAGTAAAGAGAGGGCGTGTGTTATTTTGTAGCAAACCTTTATTGTCGTTTAACAAGTTGTTATTGCTTATTATTGAACTTCTTAAGCTATTGCTCAACGTATGACTTATTAATAATATTGACACAAACGACATGTCTTTCTTTGTACAATTTGACAGCTCATTTCGTCTTAAACGACAGCCGGTTTTCTTGACATTAATATTATGTTTTTTATGAGTGTAAACGACAAGCTTATGTTGACATGTCATTTTTATTGTAAATTTCGACGCTTCATTTTCTGTAAATATGCCACTGCAGCAATTTTCAACGTGAAAACATAGAGACAAAAGGCTGATTTTCAAATAGAAAGAATCGTGGATCTACAAGATCTTAAATGAACTAGTTTGTTTGAAAGAAGTCTTATATTTTTGGAAGGCCTATCTCGTGTCTGGTAGAGTGATAATGTTAAGTTCTTACGTTCTCTTATCAAATAACTGAACACTACAGGTCCGTTATCGTAGACAACCATCAACCCCGCCTTAAAAAAGAACCAAAAAAAAAAAGTTTTATATACGACAAGTCGTTTTAAATTTTCCTGTCAACTAGGCCGCAACCGACAGCCGAAAACACTGTCACATTTGGTGATTTGCAATTTTTAGACCTCAAAATCTCAATTTGCAACTTGAAAATAAATAATTAAATAAATAAATAAAGACAAAGAAAAACCGTGCATGAACAAAGGCAAGCATTAGAACATGTGCGTATCAGGTACCCCAGTACAGCGCATTTAGTAAGTAGATATCCTACTTCTCTATACATTTCAGCCAGTCTCACGTGGTATGTACTCATGGCGTGGGGCTTCCACCCTCTATTATATTCGTCTTTCTTATTTACTGTCACTAGGGTTGCTCTACTGCATCCATCCGGAGAACAATTTTCGACATTAAATATAGTTTCGAAATTTAATATTAGAATTGCAGAGGCCCATTTGAGTAAAGGGTTTGACTCATAAGGTTTTTTTTTTTTTTTACTAACACTAGGGTCGTTCGACTACATCTGGGGAAGAATTTTCGACATTAACTATGGTTTCGAAATTTAATATTGGAATTGCAGAGGCCCATTTGAGTAAAGGGTTTGAATCATAAGTTTTTTTTTTTTTTTGATTTACTAACACTAGGGTTGTTCTACGACATCTGGAGAAGAATTTTCGACATTAAATATAGTTTCGAACTTTAATATTAAAATTGTAAAGGCCCGTTTGAGTAAAGGGTTTGAATCATAAGGTTTTTTTTTAATTTGTTCAAATTCAAAATTTTTAATTCTTTATGAAATAAAACACTATTATAAAAAGAATCTGAACCAGAATTTTTTTTTTTAGCTCAAATGTTTTACCCAAATAAATTCTTTTAAAAACTATATATCACATAAAGGCTTGGTATATAGATTCAATGTAAAAGGAAGATTCTCAAATTAGTGCAAGTTTAAGGTAGTGTTGTGAAATCAAATAAAAGACAATATTATAGTTATGAAACCAATCTTTTTAGAAATGATAGTTTTACCTAACCCAACAATTTTCTTTCCTTTTTTTTTTTTTTTTTAAGTTTGGTCGAAACCAATAGAATCAAGGTCTAGTGTGGCGACCTTTTTTGAAGTGCTCAGCTAAGCACCAAAGATTCAAGTTGGCCTGTTTACCATATAAAAATAGAAATCTTCCAAGAAGCAACTTTCCATTTTTTTATATTTTCAAAAACAAATCAAAACTATCCTTCAGGGAAAAAAAAATCGTAACTTTGTTTCTTTTTTCTTACCTCGCCTCCAAGATCAAAAAAGCAAGAATATTATAACATAAAGCTATTAGAAAAGGGGAAAAAAAAAATCTTTGAGTGCTACCAATTCTAAATATAATCATTAATAAAAAATAAATCATATCTATAAACTTCATATCGTGTGATGCAAATTTTATATCATAAATGTCTCTAAATATGGTTCAAATAAAAGATTGTCATATTAAAGTTTTCAAACTAATTTCAAATATTGGGGTCTAGTTTCAAATGTCCTTCACTCTAAACTTATGAGAAGCAAATTCCTTTTAGATTGTGTGATTTATATGTCTTCTTCCTTGTCATCCTGAAGAAGGAGATAAATCCATCTATTGATTAATCTAAATAATACATTAATGTTAGAATTATATGCAAGTTGAAGTTTTTTTTTTTTTTTTCTATGCAATTTAAAGTTAAAACTGCATAATATTGCTATATTTTTTTATAAGCAAAAATTTATTGAAAAGAAAAATATAAAATTTTTTACAATATAATGCATGAGAGGCCTAAACAATGATCATCCAATAATTTAAAAAAATTTATTCCAGGAGTAAAATGTTTTTTTTCCCCCCTTGAAAGAGTAAAATTTTTCATTGAAAAACACATTCCCATGCATGTCAAACTCTGTGGGTCACTGTAAATAAGGCAAAAACTTTGATGGTAGCCAGTATTATTTTAGCCATAATGGCATGTGGGCAGTGATATGTATATATATACATATTTATATATATGTATATATATATGTGTGTTTTTTTTTTGGCAAAAAATGATGTGGTTTTTTTTAATGCATAGTCTTTGGTATTAATTGGTTTACTAAGGTGAAGTTTGATAAATATATTACATTTACATTGTATTTAAATATAGTATATTTAATATAATTTATATTTGGATGAAAAGTATTTACATTATATTTGAATATAATATATGTTTGAATGAAAAATATTTAAATTGTGTTTAAATAATAAATATGTAATGTGATGAATAAAAAAAAAAAGAAAGAAAGAAAGAGAATATATTGTATGATTAGTAAAAGTAATATAAAAAATAAAATAATAAATAGTGATTGTATTAAATTTAAAATACGATGTAATTGATATTTAAATATAATATTTTTATATTTAAATAAAATTATATTATATTTAAACAAATATAATACAATAAATAACCTATGCATAAACGTTTATTTAAAAAGTAGGTTTACTAAACCGTCCCATGCTCCAAACACGAGCCCAAATTTCCTTTATTATTTAAGAAAAATCGTATTCCAGTACCTTATATTTATTAAATTAGTATACTCTTAATTTTTTAATTTAGAATGGGGATTTTTTGTAAAAAAAAAAAAAGAAATTATATATAAAGTTTAAAAGGTAATACAATTATATATTCACATATAAAGCCATTTATTATTAAAAAAAAAGAAGAAGAACGTGTCAATTCTAATAACGCATAACGTGTACTTGACATTACAGATGGACGCACTGAAAAGTCATACAAAATTAAAGTCATGCAAAATATCAAGTACACATATGGGTTTTTAACACATCATTTGTAATTTGTAATACATGAAAACATCCGCGGCACAAAGACCACAAAAATAACTACAAAGAAATAGAGCATGTAAGTGAAAAATAAAACCAAATACTAAAAGAAGTCAAGTTATCAAAATCATAATATGTTCATTTTTTAAGACTTAAAATATTCTTCTTTTGAAATAAGTAAAAATTATACATTAATTTGTTTAGAACATTAAATTACAAAAAAGAAAACAAAAGAAAAATATTTTTTAGCACGTTTTTAGGTTGAAAGCACAGAAATAAGTATGTATTATCCATAAAGGCATCTTAGTATTTCTTTTTCAAAAATACGTAATAAATCAATGGTTTCTTTTCTCATAATAGAAAACTGTATTTTAATTGTTAAATTAACTTCTTAAGATATAAAAATATACAACACCTTAGGTCAAACTGTTACAAAATTATGGTTACCAAACAAAACTATTACAAAATTATGTAACAATCAATAATGAAACAAAAATGATTTTCCACTATAAACGTCATTATATATTTATATTCTCATATTTCCCTTCCAAGGTTAAAGAAAACGAAAAAATAAAAATAAAAAAATTCACATGCAGTTTACCTTTCCACACATTCCCAAAAGCTTTTGTTTATAATCTTTATAATTTTCTCTCCTCTCTCTCTCTCTCTTCCTTTGTTTTGCACAGATCACGGTCACTGGCTTTGGCTATTATTCCCCGATTCTTCGTTGTCTCTCATCTTCGATTCTGAGCTGAAAAAGTCTCTACCTCACTGATTCTTGCCCTTCTCTCCAACTCTTTGCTAGATTCGAACCACCCAGAAAAGAAAAAGAAAAAAAGAAAAGAAAAGAGAATAGAGATATTGAGCAAGATATTGATTCAAAGTTTTGTACTTGACAATACTGAACTCTACAAGTTGAGATTTTGATAACTGGGTCTGACCCAAGTGAGCGAATTGGATAAAGTTGACTGATGTGTTGAGAGTGAGCGGTCTTGTGGGCAAGTTTTATTTTTTGTGTGTTTTTTTTTTCTTCTTGTTTTTGGGTTGAATATCGGAGATGGGTCGATTTGAATTGTCGATTCGGTGGTGAATTTGGGAGGGAATCGGCGAAAAGATGCCGCGGCGGGCTGCCGATTTTCGGCGGCCGGTTCGGAGGCGGTTTCCGAATTGGATCTGGGTCCTTCTTGGGCTGTTCTCCATTGCAGGCCTGTTCTTGTTCGTGGTTCACCATTACCAGATTGAAGATCGGGTCGAACATCCGGTATTGGTAAGAATTGGGGAACACGCTTTTGTATTTTCTTTTTTGGTGTGAATTTTTGTCTTCAGTTTCATTCAAAACTGTTTCATGATCTATCCCAAGCAATGTGTTTGAAATATGTGTCGTTTGGATTGAATTTAATCAAACTGGAAAATTGGGTTTTGTTTTAAATGTTTGGATGTTTAAATTGGATTTTTTTTTTCAATGCAATTCTAGTTGGTTAGCTAAGTGAACTGTCATCAAGTTATGCTCTTTAAATTGTGCTTCACCATGGTAAGATCCTAGGAGATTCTATTAGAGTGTGTTTGGTAGGAGAGAAAGGTGAAAGGAAGGAGAAGGTGGAAAGATTTTGATATTTATGATTGTTTGGTAGGAGAGAAAAGAGGAAGGAAGCGCTCAGAGAGGGACTCCAAATCCTTCAAGATGCCCCAATTTTCTTCTCTTTTAAATTGGAGAGATAGTTGGAGGGATTTTATAACAAACAACATAAGAGAAATGATCTCTCCCTCCTTCCCCGTTTCCCTCACCTGGGTGATCTATCATTCCTTCCTTCCTATTTTTTGTCCTTCCTACCAAACAATTATGTCGCATCTCATAATGAGGATTGAACAGAAGGAAGCCAATGAGTTTTCTTCTTAGCTTCACGTACAGATCAATTGTGATCTCGCATTATGGAAAATGGCTAATGGAGGATTTTTATTTTTAATATTTTTATGTTTAACAGCCAAAAGATTCCACTACTTCGAAATTTCTGCCAAACTAGGTCTTGTTAATGTGGTAAAATTTTTTGACCCAGATTTGGTTGAATCTGTATGCATCGGCGACTTCTATTTGTTTGTGAATTAAATGTAAAATCAAATATAATTGAATTATATCGTGATTCTAGGATATTATGCTTTCATCACGGTCAAAAGAGAATGAAATTGCAAACTGCTTTGTCATACATACAGGTCATTGTTTTAACAAATTTGTGAATGTCTGTATCACAACTATGTTCTTATGCATGTGAAAATCTGATATTCAACATTATGAAATAGAGTCGTCATCTTAACATGCAATATTATATATATTTTTTCCTTTATTAATTGCGGTTTGCAAGTTTTATATCTTTTATGCAATCAATAAATTGCGATCAGTGGCCTAGCTCATCTATTCATGGATAATTGAAGTTAGAAAAAAGGAAGTTCCATGTAATAAAAATTCTAAATAGTTCCATTAAATTGATCCCCTTGTCTTAGGGCATAAAAGGCTCTACGGAACTCACACTATGGTAATTCAATTGTAGGTAATAATTGTTAGATTCTAAAAGAGAATTTTGATGGTTGCTAATGTAAAGTTCAAGAAAAAAGATTTGGGATTTTCTAGAACACGTTTGGGTGTGGCCACTAAGATCCCACAGAGAGTTTTTGTTGTCTTTAGCAGTTTAGAAAGTTGTATTTGTCAGCACTTCCGCCTACGGTGAAGCTGAATCTTGGAAGAGATGGGCCATTTCTAGTTAAGAGTATGAGTATGATTAAAACACGTGAATGATATTTGTCTGCAGATTTAGCAAGATAACCACACTAAACAATAGATGAATGTAAAGCTTGATCAGATTTAATTGAACCTGCTTACGTATTTTGTTGATGTTTTGTCAAGAATATCATCATTTTTGTAACAAAAACATTGCAGGTTGCATTTATGTGAGTCTGAGAGCCATATATAATATTACGAAATTCTTTGTGGTATCATGTTTCATGGTTTGGTTGATATGCATTGTTAGTATTGAAAGTGAGTCTTTTGCAGTTTGTATGTGGTGCTTTCAGCTCTTCATTTTCAATTCCTGCTTGAAGTGGAAAAATAAACTAGCTTTAAGAAATATGAACATACTATTGCTTTTAGCTGAATGATGCAGATGGAATCTATTTGGCTGTTAAATGCATTTTTTCTATCATTCTGTGCAACGTTGCTACTTTTTTTTGATTTATTTGTGTACTTATTGGATCTTTTTCTTATTGTATTTTTAGGAACAGTATATTTGTTGGAGGCTATGATTTTATCTTATTAATTAAGTACGTATGGAATGTTAACATGTAACTTCATATGTCAGGAGAAGAATACAAGAATCGAACAGGTTGCCCATGAGGATTTTAATTTTACTCAAGAAATATTAAGCGCTACCTCATTTTCCCGGCAGCTGGCAGAGCAAGTTACACTTGCCAAAGCATACGTCATCATTGCCAAAGAGCATAATAACCTCCCCCTTGCTTGGCAGCTTAGCTCAAAGATCAGAAGCTGCCAACTTTTGCTTTCAAAAGCTGCGATGAGGGGTGAGCCCATAACATTAGAGGAAGCGGAACCGATAATTAAAAGCCTATCGTCTCTAATATTTAAGGCACAAGACGCCCATTACGACGTCGCAACCACAATAATGACAATGAAGTCTCACATTCAAGCCCTTGAAGATCGAGCAAATGCAGCAACTGTTCAAAGCACTGTATTTGGCCAACTAGCTGCGGAAGCATTACCCAAAAGCCTCCATTGCTTAAATGTGAAGCTCACAGCTGATTGGCTTGTGAAGCCTCGTTTACAGGAACTTGCTAATGAGAAGAGAAATTCTCCACGGCTCGTGGATAACAATCTTTATCATTTCTGCATCTTTTCAGATAATGTGCTGGCCACTTCAGTGGTTGTCAACTCTACTATCTCCAATGCAGAACATCCGAAGCAGCTTGTCTTCCACATCATCACAAATGGAATCAACTATGGTGCAATGCAAGCTTGGTTCCTCGGTAATGATTTTAAAGGGTCCACAATAGAAGTGCAGAACATTGAGGAACTGTCTTGGTTAAATGCTTCTTATGCTCCAATTGTCAAGCAGCTTCTCAATCCGGATTCACTGGCCTACTACTTTGGGGGGTTTCAAGATTCAAACACTGAGCCGAAATTGCAAAACCCGAAGTATGTGTCTTTGCTAAATTACTTGAGGTTCTATATTCCACAGATCTATCCACAGCTGGAGAAGGTGGTTTTTCTTGATGACGATGTTGTTGTCCAGAAGGACCTGACCCCACTTTTCTCACTGGGTCTGCATGGAAATGTGAATGGAGCAGTAGAAACATGTCTTGAAGCCTTCCATCGGTACCACAAGTATCTCAACTTCTCGAACTCGGTCATCAGCTCCAAAATTGATCCCCAAGCCTGTGGATGGGCATTTGGCATGAATGTGTTCGATTTAATCGCATGGAGAAAAGCAAATGTAACTGCTCGGTATCATTACTGGCAGGAGCAGAATGCTGATGGGATGCTTTGGAAGCTAGGCACACTTCCTCCAGGTCTTCTTACGTTTTATGGTCTGACAGAACCGCTTGATAGGAGATGGCATGTGTTGGGTTTAGGTTATGATCTGAATATTGACAATCGTTTGATTGAGAGTGCGGCAGTTATTCACTTCAACGGGAACATGAAGCCATGGCTGAGGTTGGCCATCGGCAGGTACAGGCCTTTGTGGGAACGGTATGTAAATCAAAGCCAACCATACATCCGAGAATGCATCACAAGTTAAAATGTGCTACTTCTTTCCTACTCGCCGGGACTTTCATATGATCCTCAATACCTTTAAACTTCCAACCTGGGATCACAATATAATAGTAGAGTCAGAAGTAGAAAATTTTGACTTTTGTTAGGGAGTTGTCCTTTTCTTTTTTTCCATTATAGTGTTTTTACAAGAGAAAATATTTCTTTTTATACGTTAGAAAGAGAAAAGAACTTAGATGTACTGGGAGAAGAAAGTGTGGGAGATTCATTTTTGGCTGGTGAGGGCTTTCGTTTTTCCCTTTCTATCCAGCTGTAGAATTATTTATTCAGAAATTCTTGTAATAATTGTCAGCTCGTTTTTAAGTTTATGTTGTATGAAAACCATTTTTTCCCCTCTGTTTCTCTTCACGTTGGTCCTGAAAATATCCAATCATTATGTTGAGAGAAATTTAAAAAATTCTTGTTTGGTTTCCATTTTGCAATTCCATTGGAGGAATATTGTAACAAAATGGACCCTGTAGATATTCTGTTGTAAGAGCACTATATCCCTGCTGATTTGTTAGGCCAAATTCATAGGAGCTCAACGATCACGGATTGCGTGATTTGCACAATGATGTAACATTTCATTTGTCAATGGTGTTGAACTTAGTATTTACAAGATAGATGTGGCCGGTAATTTCTATTCGTATTAGAGAATACATTTTCAGGTTTTGGATGATGGTAAAATATTTTGATTTTTAAAATTTGTTAAAATACACTGAAATTGTGGACCTTATTTTTCCATTGAGTTTGGTTCTTGAGCAAATTAAACAGAACTTAATTACCTTTGACTAGGAATTATGCTGCTAATCTTGACAAATACAAGTTCTCTTAGTACCAAATGGTTTCTTGTATTATAAGTCAACCAAATTGAGAATGGTAGACACTAGGCAAAGTACCAGAAAATAGAAAAATCCAATGCAGAAAAAACATTATCAAGTCGAAAACAACTTGATCTCAGCAAGACCCCTGCTTAATGCTACACTGAAGGCCATATTGCAATCTCTGAACGGCCATCTTCGGTAGCGTAGGCACGGAACATGCCCATTGTATTGAAAGGCAAAGCGACTTCTCCTGTGGTAGACACAGCAACCAAGCCAGCAGTGCCTCTAGGAACACTCTCCACAGCATAGGCTGCAGCCTCCTTGAGAGAGAGGCCTTTAAACTCCATGAGAGCCGCCACATCCCTTGCAACCGTGCCGCGGATTATGGACTCTCCTTTCCCCGTGGCAGAAACTGCACAGAGATGGTTGGCATAGGTTCCTGCTCCTATAATCGGAGTGTCCCCGATCCTCCCAACCATCTTGTTGACAAGTCCTCCCGTGGAAGTTGCAGTGGCTAAATTCCCCTGGCTATCAACCGCCACACATCCAACTGTCCCAAGTTGGCTATCGCCATTTGGGGTCAGTTTCTCGTTCGTCAGAGCTTTTGAAGTGGGTTCTGTGTAATCGAGCTATGCGGATTTATGGCAAAAGCGACGATAACGAAGTCAGACAAGTGTGTGAAACACTGAGAGAGTATAAGCTGAGATCGTATTTGAACAGAAACAGAACATACAAAAGAAGATATACCTGAGTTCTGTTGGCTTCTTTTGCTTGCTTTAGCCTTTCAATATTTTCTTTAGTAACGAAATGATTTGAATCTTCAGTCATAACACCCTGAAAAGTTCAGAAAGAGAAAACCTTACAAGAAAGTCCAATTAAAAAGGAACAATAAAAATTAAGATGCCCCTATTAAATAACTAATGCTGATGCTAAGAACAAGAAGCATAACTTACTTTCAATAAACAGAAAAACACATCAAGTCCCCATTTGGATCTCAAGTCCAAAATTCAGTCTGCTATGTCTTCTGTCAGAAAATTTTAAAATTTTCTATTGAAACCTGTGATCCAAACGGGCCACTAGTGTCTATTGAATCATGTACTACAATGAAATATACATGTCCTTAAGTGTTATTTTTGCTCTTCAGTGTACTTACTTGGTTTAAAATAAACCTTATAAATTAGCTAAATTTAAAGTTAGAAACTAATTAAACGGATTTTGGTCCCATCAATCCATTGACCTTTTAAGAAGGGACAGTCTCTAATCCCTTATTTATTTATTTTGCATTTCTGGTCTTGACATTAAAAATTGCGGGTAGATTCAGTAACGAACAAATCGATTAAAAAATAAAAGTTCAAGACCAAACTGTCACAATCCTAATAGTAAGGACACCAATGACCCTTAATAAAAATTTCGAAACCGGTTTGTGAGAATGAATTCCGAAAAGAGACTCACTTGTTCCCTTGCAAATGCTTCAGCTCCGTCAAATGCAAGGTAGATATGAGGAGTTTTCTCCATGACCAAGCGTGCTAAAGAGATGGCATTAACGACGGTTTTGAGACCGGAAACGGCACCGCATTTCTTGGTTTTGCCATCCATAATGCATGCTTCCATTTCAACTGTGCCTTCACTGGTTAAGACAGACCCCTTACCTGCATTATAGTGTGGATTGTTTTCCAGTTCTCTGACCTAACAGAAACCATTGTGAAAAATGGCCACATATCAAAAAAACAAAAAAAAAAAAAAAAAAAAAAAAAGAAGGCCAAGCATATATCTTCCTTTTCAAAAACCAATCCTAGCTTTTTCTAGCAATATTTTGGTAAATACCTTCTAAATTATAGATCTAATAATTTTCTATATATCATATATAGGTATTTTGAATGAATTCTAATAAAATAGAGACCAACTTAAACGTAGGTTTATAGTTTAGAAGTTATTTATAAAAATAATTCTTTTATTAATTTTTTATTAAATTCAAATTTTTATTAAAATAATAAACAGATATACATAAAAAGATCATTTTAAATAAATTTATATACATCAAAAGATATTATACATAAAAAGGTCATTTTGAACAAATTTATATATATCAAGGTACATAATATTAATTTAGGAAAAATAAAGATTAATTTAAATGAAAATTTATAATTTAAGAGATATATATGAAAATAATCCTTTTTTTTTTTTTACTTGGCTTTTGCTTTGTTTACAATAACTAATGTGTAAAATAAAAAAAATAAAAAAAAAAAGACAGTCAAAGCTCATGGTAAAAGCCGTATTTGTAATATTTACCTTATTAATAGTTATTATAATTTTAATCTTTGAATTAACTTTTTAACATTCAAATGACTGTCAATGTTAAAAGCTTAAAATGTCACCTATAAAATTACTTTCAATTTTAGATTAGATTATTGAAAAGTTGATTTAATAACTAAAATAATAGATAAAAATATCGATTCTTTTTTTTTTTTTTTTCCATAATGATATAGCCTCTTCATTTTTATTTAGTTATTTCTTTATTTATTTATTTTCTTACAACAGCTTACTCAAAAAGACCATTTATTTTTGGGCATTAACTAATAGTATATTTATTATACACAAAAACAACAAAGAATAAGAAGACCAAAAAAGGGATAGCTTAATCACAAAATGAGATTTGGAACTTTCCTCATAAAAAGAAAGATGAGCATCTTTCACAAACCCATATCCTTAAAAAAAAAAAAGAAGAAAAAGAAAAAGAAAAAGACAAAAAAAAAAAAAACGAAGAAGATGAAGATGGACCAGATCAAAGCACAAACACACTGCTTAGTAGACAACATTTATATATGCAAAATAGATACACACACACACATATATATATATATATACATACATATATTTGGGGGCATGTCAACAAAAGAAGACATAAAAATTTGGAAATCAGGGCGTGGCTCAAACATCAAAGTGAATGAAGAGAAGCATCAGATAACCAAAGGAGATCAAGAGAAGACATCAAAAAGGTGGTTTTTCTTATTTTGACATATGCGTATATAATATGTGTCTGTATATATATATATATATTGTATATACCACAAGTTCGACGACGTCCAAGGCAGAGTTTCCAGCTTTGAGAGCTTCGACGCCGATGTTGAGGCAGTGTCTGAGGGCCTCCTCTCGCGGCAGGCGGCGCTCAGGCGGCAGAGTCAGAGGGATGTCTCCGGCGCCGCCGTGGAGTGCTATGGCCCACCCCATCACTCTGTCTCTCTTTCTCTCTCTCTGTCTCTCTCCCCCTCTCAAACAGCCACGCTTTGTCTTCAAGTTTGGTGGGTACTGGGAAGGAAGCACCTAGTTTGTATTAGTGACGTATAAATAAAGGGAAATATGAGATGGGAATTCTATAATGCCCCTAAAAAAGTACACGCCTTTTTTATTAATCAATTTAATAATAGAAGATGTTATTAATACATGCGAAATTGGGTGGGATGAGTCAACTTTGACCACTTAAAAAAAATTAGTGACGTTTTTTTTTGTTTTAAGGAAAAATGATTGATGGTCATTAAAAATGAATGATTCATAAGTCAATTAGATTTGGTCACTTTCAGAAACGAAATGGTGAGACCCTTTGCTGTGTTTGTTTTTGTTCTCGAGAATGATATTTTATTTTTAAAAACATAAAAAATAAAAACAGTTTTATAATAACGTTTGTTTATTCAATATTTTCGAAAACATCGGTGACGTTTGGTATTGATTTTAAAATATTTTCTATTTTCAAAAAAATTAAAAATGAGAATGTTTTGAAAACTATGTTGAGATCATTTCTGAAATTGTGTTTGATTATGTTTTCTGAGTGTATATTCTGATAAACATAAAAATAAATTTTGTTTGGTTATATATTTTGAAAACTCATTTTATAAGTGAGTATCTTATAAAAACATATTTATTTTTAATTTTAAAAAAATAATAAAAAATAAATTATTAGTCATAATTAAAAATAAAAAAACTTTAGTAGTAAGTTTTGTAATGAGCGATAGGGGTGAAAGAGATTGGTGGTCTAAGCTCTAAGTGATGGTGATAGTTAGATTTAGGTTATAAGTAAATAGTCATCGTCGTGAGGGGGCCGTCGTCATTGTTACTAGCCCATGGTCATCAATCTTCGTTGGAGATGGATGCCATTGTTGGACATGATCATCACTGACACTGTACAAACAGAAAGAGAAAGAGAGAGAGAGGAAATGAAGGGAGAAAACGAAAACAAAAAGTGAAAACAACTTTTCTTCGTTTTCAAAAAACTCAAAAAAACAACATAATTAAAAATGATGTTTTCGAAATCGTTGAATAAATAAACGCTATTTTAGAATCGTTTTCATTTTCTGTATTTTTGAAAATAGAAAATCATTCTCGAAAACAAAAACAAACACTACATTCATCTCACCTCAAAGCCCTCTTTCTACCCCTTGTGAGGATTTGTGTTGGGCTGGATCTTATTGTGGCATGGGGATCACAATGCACGAAAAAGCACTACTACTGGACCAGTGGGGGTTTCGTCGGTTTATTATTTCACTCAAGTATCTTCGATGTCGTGATTGGGGAATGCTTTTGCGGTAAGTAGATCTCGTGACCGTAATGTGACACTTACAACGTTGTGAGGATGACTAAAGAGAGATGAGAGATACGATGCAGAAAGACAGAGGAACACATAAAATCTGAGGGTGTTCGGGGGAGCTTCTACAAACACTATTTTCACAACTTATTTTGTTTTTTTCTCCCACTCAATTAGTTTTTACTATTTATATCTCTAAATATCTATAATAAGTACAAACTTTAAACTTTCATAATTAAGTTATTTCAAATCTAAATAAGATAATTTTTTTAATTATATAATATTTAAAAATAAAATAAAATAAAATTCATATTAATAAATTTTATTTAGAAGATTTTATATTTTTTCACTCTTAACATTTTTTTTTCCTGCAAACACATATTTTCAAAACACAAACATTTTCAACTTTCAAAACATCGTTTATAGACATCCCAAAACACTCCCTCAAAAAAAAAAATTGTAGATTTTAAGGTAGCGTTTGGTATTGTTTTTGAAATCTGTTATGTTTTCAAATTCACTTAATTTGAGATTGTTTTGAAAACAATTCTGAGAACGTTTCTGAAATTGTGTTTGGTTTTATTTTCTAAGTGTATGTTTTGAGAAACAAAAAAGTGAAACTGTGTTTGGTTATATTTTTGAAAATCAGTCATTTTATAAGTATTCTATAAAAATATATTTATGTTTGATTTTAAAAAAAATTTATTATGAATACCAAAAATTAAAAATTAATAAAATTTTTTAATTGAAAAATGAATTAAAAATTAATAACCATGATATTTAAGTAATTACTATATCAATTAAATCTTAATTAACCATAATAATTAAATCAGAGAAATGGAAGAAATGGGAAAAATGAAATCAGAGAAAACGACTTTTAGTCGTTTTCAATTTTACGTTGGGAGCAAAGAAGATTTTGGATTCGTTTTGAAATCGGTTTTCAAAAACAATACAAACCAAACACAATTTCACACCGATTTTGAAATCGATTTCCTAGGGAATCGTGAAATCTGTTTTGGAAACAAAACCAAACACACACTAAGTGTCTTTTGTTCTAGTAAACCATTAATTAATATAACTAATTGACACTAAAATTTTTACAACACGCGCGTCGCTCTTTTGTAATGGACACGTACCCTTTCTCAATTAAATATGAGATTAAAATTTAAAAAAAATTGTGATAAACGAAAATTATGTTTTATAAATTTTAAATCTCAATGAGTATATGATTATTAAAACTATGCCCTATTATAATGGTGTGTTTTTTTTTAATCCCTGCAAAATTCTTAAAATCTCCGTCTTTATCAAAAAAAAAAAAGAAAGTTCAAATACACCTAGCGTGGAATATATCGAACTCGGAATCAAATTTCACCTTCATGACTTTACGATGGAGAAGCCTTTAAAGATTATAATCTCTGTATTACCTATCAATAAAAGCAAAAAAAAAAAAATTCATATTCTCAAATTTGGTGGTCTGGTCTATTTGAATGAACATAAAGGAAAAAGCTAAATGCTACTATTTTTCATTTTTTATTTTTTTGAGGGAAGAAAATGCTAAAATACTCTTAATCTTAGCTGGCAGACATCATTATTCATGGCATTGAACTTATAATTTATAATTTTTTAATAATGTCATGTGTGTTATATAAAAGCCATGTGGAATTATACCATATGAATATGAAGCCAAGATTCTATTTCAATGAGGGGGGAAAAAATTATAATTTACAAACCAGGATATGAACTTAGGATACGATATAAATGAACATCAAAACTAGGTAAGAGGAACAATGTAATCTAATAGTTGCTTTGTTTTTTTTATCTTTTTATCTTTTACTTTAAAAAGAATATTTAATTTAGATAATACAAATATTAATTATTAGATTTATCGTTAGAAAAAAATATGTTAGACTTTCCTTAAAAAAAAAAAAAGGTATTAGACTCGTCATTAGAGATTTAAGTGGGAAAAAAAAAAGGGAAGTGGAGAATGCAAAAACTATTATAATTACTAGATATTTATGGAAGAATTAAAGAAAGAGAGAGAAGAAAGGGAGAAAGACACAAAAGAAATAGAGAGAAAAAGCTTTTATTACATTCGTCATCTTACTGTTAAGGTGTATGTTATTGGAAAAATATTTATATAAGATGTTAAAAATTAGTATTTTGATACTTAAATTTGAGTGGGATTTACTTTATAACAATATCGATTCAAGATGGGTTTGTATTCTCCTCTATAAAGAAATTAAAATCATATACTTATATGTTTAAAATGATAAATGAGTGAATAAGAAATTGTCTCTAAAAAACATACCTATGAAGTTGAAACTTTGAAGGGAAAAAAAAAGGAAAAACTCTTGTCCCACGTGGAGAAAAGATAAAAACATATATGAGTTTATAAGGGATTGCATATTTACTTATTGGTAACCATTGTAGTATAAAGGCTCTTTTACGCGTGCAAGTGTAGGAGGGTTGAGTGGAAGCCTACGCATACGAATGTTGTGGCTTTTGGCTCACTTCGTGCAGGCTTGATTTTGCTGCTGTTATCTTCCTCTGTTTTTTTTTTTTTCCCCTCCACAAAGCATTTAAGTGCTTGTTAAATACAAAAAAACGTTTTGATGCTCAAACGTTTTGGCCACCATCAATTTAAAGCGAATGAATTAATAGCCAAAACTTTTGGCTGCTGCATTTGTTTTGGTTACCATTGTTTTGGTTGTCTTCCACTGTTTTTTTCTTTCTCCACAAAGCATTTAGTTGCTTGTTATATACCAAAAACGTTTTGATGCTCAAACTTTTTGGCCACCATTAATTTAAAGCTAATGAATTAATAGCCAAAATGTTTGGCTGCTGCATTAGTTTTGGTTACCATTGTTTTGGTTGGTTTTAATAGCCAAAAACTTTTGGCTTGGGTGGTGCTACGGCCAAAACTTTTGGCTTCCAGTGAGTTAAGGCCATATTAATGGTTGTGAATTTTTTTGTCCACCTGAGTGCCTATAAATTGGCATCCATTCTCAATCCAAACACACACAGATTTGTTCCCTTCTACTTCTAAAGAAATTCTAGAGTCTTAGCTTTTCAGTGTGATTGAGTGCTGACTCTATTCTAGTGCAACTAGAGCAGTGTTCTCATATTAGTCCACTATTGTTCACACCATTATATCATAGGAGACAAATGTCGAAAGAAACCTCAAACATGAACGGTGAGGTGACTAATTTGTTTTAAAGATAGTGTTTTCAACACGTGCTTCGGTGCTATATCAACATTAGTTTTTTTTTTTTTCTTCGTAGTTTAAGCTCTGATTGTTTTATATTTGTTTATAATTTTATATTGTGATCTTGTTAGTATACTTGTACTCTTGTTTTTCAATTTGCTTGTCCTTGTGTTTTGCATATTTTGCTAACAATCTAAAAACAAATTTCCTTTTCCAAGGCGATGGACATCTTGTTGGATTCGATAAAAGAAATATATATATATTTAATTTGGTTCAATATGACTAATGGTTTGTTTTGCAGATATTGATTTTCTTTTTGTTGTTATAAATATATACGTAAACCAATTTTATATTGCTTTATGTTTTCTTTTGATATTATATGTACAGATTGTGTTTTTATCTTGGTTTTATTTTTGCTTTTTAGTTTTACAGTTTGGTTTACATTTATATATATCTTTTAGCTTGTAAGTCTCGTGTGTGTGTGTATATATATATATATGTGAATCTTAGTGTTAAAAAAATTATTTGGCTTAATATTTATGTTTTTCCTTTTATTGATCATATAATCAGTTTTTATCACCCCTGGATAAAGTGTCCTTATAGTCTTTTAGTTTCGCTCGCTATATATATATATAATCCTTTGTTGTTGTTCTGATTATGTATCCATTTTCTTTCTTTGTTGGATTAGTTTGCAACTTTCTATAATTTGGTTGATCATAGATTATATCTGGAGGTTCTAAATTGGACTTTGGTTTTTTCAAAATTGGAAAAGGACACTGTGACAAACCCAGTTGTTATGACTGTTGCAAACACGTCTGTGACTTAAGCTCCTACCATCCGTACGTGACGTTTGTCGATTTTGTCGGCACCGGTTTTAGTTCCTGTGAACCACGTTGAAAAACCGGAGAAATTCAACGAGTTGAATTTTAAGAGATGGCAACAAAAAATGCTCTTCTATCTGACTACTTTGAACCTTGAGAGGTTCTTGATTGAAGATGCACCGAAATTGAGTGATGATGAAAGTGATCCTCAAGTTGTCATGGCAATTGATATATTAAAAAGTTCTAACTTTCTGTGCTGGAACTATATCATGAATTGTTTGACTGATATATTTTATAACGTTTACAGCTCCAAGAAGACAGCAAAAGAATTGTGAGATTCTCTAGACCATAAATATAATACTGAGGGTACTGGTGCCAAGAAATATATTGTGGGCCAATTCCTAGATTATAAAATGGTGGATTACAAAACTATGGTCAGTCAAGTACAAGGGCTTCAGGTAATCTTACATGAGATCCATACCAAGGGGATGAGCATAAGTGAATCCTTCCAAGTAGCCTCGATTATTCAGAGGCTACCTCTAGAATGGAAGGATTTCAAGAATTACCTTTAAGCACAAGTGAAAGGAAATGAGCATTAAGGATCTAATAGTTAGACTTCAAATTGAAGAATACAACAAAGGTTCAAAAAGAAAGTTCAATGCTACTGTGGCAAGAGCTAATGTAGTAGAGCATGGTCAAGACTCCAAATCCAAGAAAAATAATTCTAGCAAAAGGGCCTAGTTGGGACCAAAAGGAGGACTCTCCAAGAAGCAAAATTTCTGAAGGAAATGCTTCAACTATGACAAAGTGGGTCACAAGTCGACAAATTGCAAGTAGCTGAAGAAGAAGAAAACCCACAAGGTCAATATGATGGATGAACTCATTGAGGATATTTCATATATAACTTCTCTGTAGTGGTATTTGAAGTGAACCTAGTCAGGTCTAACCCAAGGGAATGGTGGATTGACACTGATTCTACTCAACACATATGCTTGGATAAAGGACTGTTCATAACCCTCAAACTGATCAACAATGATGAAAAGTTGTTTATGGGAAACTTAGCTACATCCGAGATTCAAGACCAAGGCAAGGCAGTTCTAAAGATGACTTTTGAAAAAGAGCTAACCCTCAACAATATCTTAAATGCTAGGAATTAGAAAGAATTTTGTGTCCATATCACTGCTGAATAAGCATGGTTTCTACATGGCTTTTGAATCTGATAAGGTTGTTCTGACCAAAAGTGGAATGTTTATTAGAAGAGGATTTGTAATTGAAGGGCTGTTTAAATTTAATGAAATGACTATAAAGCCTAAAAATATGAATAAAACTAGTATACTTTTGTTTACTTGCTTGAGTCATCCAATTCATGGCATGTTAGGCTAAGATATGTTAATTATGATACTCTATGGAGATTAATTAACTTGAATCATATTCTCGCTTTTCAAATTGATTTAAAACATAAATTTGAGACTTGTATTGAGGCAAAAACGACAAGGTCATCATTCCAAAATATTGAAGGGAACACTAAAACATTAGATATGATCCATCGCAACATATGTGATCTAAAATTTGTACAAACAAGGAGTGACAATAAGTATTTTATTACTTTTGTCGATCATAGTATGAAACACGACTATGTATATTTGCTCAAAAGTTAGGATGAAGTTATAGAGAAATTTATTCTCTATAAAAAAAGAAGTTGAGATTCAACTTAATAAGAAAATTAAGATGATACGAAGTGACTGTGGTAGTGAATATGTGAAAAAATTTATAGAATTCTCTACACAACATGATATTATTCATGAGGTCGTACCCTTTTTCTCCTCAATTAAATGGTGTGGTTGAACAAAAAAATCATACCTTGAACGATATGATGAATGCGATGTTGATAAGTTTTAAGCTACTTCATAACATGTGGGGAGAAGCTATCTGTCGATTAATTACCTTTTAAATAAGGTTCCCCAAAAGAAAGAGGAAAAAATACCATATAAATTATGGAAGGGAAGGAAACCTTCCTACAAATACGTACAAATATGGGAATGTTTTGCCAAAGTGGTTATTCTAACAATAAAGAAGGTGAAGATAGGACCAAAAATTATTGATTGCATTTTCATTGGATATGCTCATAATAGTAGTGCTTATTAGTTTCTTGTACGTGAATCTAAAATCCATGATATTTATAAAAACACGATTATGGAGTCAAGAAATGTATCATTTTTTGAACATGTGTTTCCTCGTAAATCTAGAGAAAAAGGACAAAGTTTGTCTAAGCAAACACATGAGACAGGGGGTGAGGGTAACGAGGACTAAGAACAAATTGTTGAGATTGAGGATGAACCTGGACGAAGCAAATAAGTAAGGGTAGAAAAATCTTTTGGTCCAGATTTTCTAACCCATTTTCTAGAAGGTGAATCTCAAAGTTTTAAAGGGGCTATGAATTCTTTTGAAGGTCCCATATGGAAATAGGCTATTAAGAGTAAAATTGATTCCATCTTGCAAAATCATACTTGGAAGCTAGTAGATCTTCCTTCGGGATGTAAACCACCAGGTTACAAATGGATTTTAAAAAAGAAAATGAAAGCAGATGGAACAATTGATAAGCATAAGGCCATACTTGTGATTACAGGTTATAGATAATATGAAAGCCTTGATAGTCTTGTGATGAGAATAAACTCCTTCAAAATGATACTTGCAATAGCCGCTTTGCAGATTCATGAAGCACATCAAATGAATGTAAAAATGGCTTTCCTAAATGGTGATTAGATAAAGATATCTATATGGAACAACCTGAGGGTTTCTCCGTACCTAGACAGGAAGGGAAAATTTGTAAATTAGTGAAGTCATTGTATCGCTTGAAACAAGCACCAAAACAGTGTTTGATAGTGTTATGATAACTTTGTACCTAAGGATTTAATAGTGTTATGATAGCAAACGGTTTTAAAATCAACAAATGTGACAAATGTGTCTATGTTAAGGACACTAAAAATGGCTATGTCATTTTGTGTACCTACATTGATGACATGTTCATCGTTGGTAGTGATGAAAAGATGATCAAATATATTAAGGATATGTTGAAATCCAAATTCGACATAAAAGACATAAAATTAGTCTATGCAAACTTAAGAATAAAGATTTCTAGAACTTCAAATGGTCTGTTCTGAGCCAGTCATATTATGTAGACAAGATTCTTGACAAATTCAGCAAAAATGATTCTGGAATAGCTAGAACACCTATTGAAGTAAGTCTACACTTGACCAAGAATAGAGGTGAGAATGTTTCTTAAGTAGAATAATACTCTAGAGTAATAGGAAGTTTAATATATTTAATGAGTTGTGCAAGACTATACATTGCCTATACTGTTAGTAAACTTTGTAGATACACGAGTAATCCAGGAGCTAAACACTAGAAAGCAATAATATGAGTACTGCAAATTACGATATACTTGTGATTATGGGTTGCATTATACAAGGTATCCAACTATTCTGAAAGGATACAATGATGCAAACTAGATATCTGATATAAAAGACTCAAAATCGACCAGTGGATATGTGTTTATATTAGGAGAAGCTTCAGTTTCTTGGAAATCATCGAAACAAATGATCATAGCTTGATCTACAATGGCTTTGTATAAATGTGATGAAGAGGCTGAGTGGCTATATTAATTTTTAGAGGATATTCAAAAATGGTCGATGTCTGTGCCAGCAATATGCATACATTATGATAGCCAACTTGTTATTGGAAAAGCACAAAGTAGCATATATAATGGTAAGTCGAGACATATACATCGTAGGCACAATACCATTAGACAACTAATCTTAACTGAAGTTATTTCTATTGATTATGTAAGGTCAAAGGCTAACCCAGCACATCTGCTAACCAAAGGGTTAAATCGAGGATTAGTTGATAAGTCATCAAAGGGAATAGGAATAAAGCCCTTGAAAGAATAAGTCATTACGAAGGAAATCTAACCTAGTTAATTGGAGATCCCAAGATCTAGGTTCAAAGGGACAACCTAATTGTAAATACTTGCTAGATCACTATAGGGGTTGACCTCCTATCCATTCCTATAATGAAAAATAGTGATGACCATAGGAAAAAGGTTAAGCTATGTTTTTAATGATTAATAAATGTTAGGAATCCAATCGGAGTAATACAGGTTACTCTTATTAAGAAATCACCTATGCAAGAGAGAAATGAGACCGCTTCAAAGGAGAATTATGTAGGTCTCAATTTTTTAGAAACTCTTGCAAAACCAAGGAAGATATTTATGGCCAAAACCAACATAATAATGAGAGTGGAACTGTGTTAGGAAAGATACATGTGTAGGAAAATAAATCGGTAAAAACGTATCAGAGTAGCGCAGTGGAACAATAAAAATTTTTAGGATTGTTAAATATCTCATGATGCCATATACAATAAACCAACAACAATTAAAACTCATACCTCAAGGACGCCAATCTGCAGGAGGAGAATGACTAGAAGGCTTTAACCAACTAGCCTTTTCTACTATTCTCCAATTCCCGAATGGCTGAGTGTGTGGGCACTCTGAACCTCGATCGGTATGCTAGCACTGCTAGTCTTCTTCCGACCACCTAGATCTCTAAAGAACATATTGTCACGGTGGGCTGTGCAACAATAAGCTTGCTCACCTGAAAGTCTGAGGTCTGAGAGAACCGGAGTGGCAGGACCTCTATTTATAGACCTGCATGAGGTGATTCTCTGAATTCGAATTGGATTAGGAGAAGATATTCTCCCTTATCCACAAGCACAAAATCTGAATTTTCCAAGGGGAAAATCCCAACAATAAATTCAGCCACTTTAGGATAAATCCAATCCAAATCTAAACAAGATTTTAACTAAAATTTTATCTTTCTTTTTCAACCAAAAAATCCAAAAATTCAAAGGAGAAAATCTCCACAAAAATTCGGCCACTTTTGGATAAGGGAGAATCAAAATTCCACTAGGATTTTCAAGCTTGAATCTTATCTCATCCTTATCCAAAATAACCGAAAAAATCCTAGGAGATTCACTCCAAAAATTCGGCCATTATCTGGGAGGAGAGAATCCAAATTCAACTGGGATTGAAACTTGATTTTTTCTTTGAAACTTATCCACAAAAATCTGAAAATCCATTGAGGATAATCCTCAAAATTTTCGTCCATCATTAGTTAGGATTTGGATTCAAAATTCAAGTAGAATTCTAACAAGATTTTCCTCTCCATATCCAACTCAAATTCGAATTTCATTCCTTGTGGATTTTTCACAACAAATTCGAATCCTACTGGGACTGTGATTCAAAATTTGAATTTCAAATTTCAAATTTGAATTTCAAATTCAAATTTCAAATTCAAAATTTAAAATTCAAATTTCAAAATTCAAAATTCAAATTTCAAAATTCAAATTTCAAAATCCACAAAACAGTTGTGTTTCAAATTCTTGTTCTCATGGATAATTTTCTACAACTCCAATCCAATCTCAAATAAAATCATGGCAACTTTATTTGGAGTTCGAATAATTGTGTACTCTATTATCCAAAACAAAATCTGAATCCAACAGGAGAGAATATTGTCTACCATCCTAATCCTATGTCAACACTATCCATGCATAATAAACTAGCCAAAAGCATACACAAATCAATTTGCCAAACGTTAAGGAATTATGTGGAGCTAGTAGAGGGACTGATTGGACATATATAATCGGGCTCCCGCAAATCCATATGATCATCATTCTTTACCGAACAACTCAATCATATGATCACTAATTTCAGAGTCACACCACTATAAACCTGAAACTGAACTCCCAATTATATATCGTATTACGTAAGCCTGTGATAAGCTATCGTCCAATGACCTTGTCATGTATGCAAAACCCTCATATGATATCCATGATCAGCCTTAGGCCAAAGTCCGTTTAATCCTACTGATCAGGCTATCTTAAAGTTCTATTATACTACCGAATTAAGAAAATGATTATTCACCATATGTGAATAAGAAGTCATCCGCCCAGCAGACGACCCAAGGTCTTGTCTATTTTCACATTCAGTATAATGCCTTTAAGAGGATACCCTTAACTCCTCATTAGAGCTATGATTCCGATATCTGTAAACGAACCCTTCATCGTATACAAATTATGCACCCAACGAACCGGTCTATAAGCTTACTACCTCTGAGACGCTTTAGTCATTGGAACATCAAAGTACACAAGTTATATACATAAAGCTGTCTTTTTACTCAGGATTAAGGTTACTGCACAATGAACGTCAAAAGCAGATTGATCCACTCAAAGCGGACTTCGTAGATCAATCACGTTTTAATCCCGGTCTAATATGTCACCACCAAGCAACATATCTATGTCTCTACTTGGGAGTCTAGCTCCAGACAGTCAAGACAAACCGTCCCCTCCAAGGCTTTAGACAACATAATAGTCTTAACATGAGTTAGATGCTCGGTCTAACCCCATAGACTACAGACCATAGTTTAGACTGCTAACTTTAGAATATTGTCTTCTAGCATACAAAAGTCCATTGCATGCAATGTTCTAACAGTTTAACACAAGCAGTGAGGGAGTCATATTTGCTTACATTTACTTTAACATGTAAATAAAACGAGGGCAGATAAAAATGTAATGAAAAACCTCTATATATAATTTTATTATCCAGTTCAAAATAAATACATCAAAATGTCTCTAATGCTTAGGGCATTTCCTAACAATCTCCTACTTGCCCTCAGCCAGCATATGTGCCATGTTACGCATCCCCATCGCCTCTACGTGCCTCTCAAAGCTTCTAGCCACCAAAGTCTTAGTAGAGGGATCGGCAATGTTGTTCTCGGACGCGATCTTACATACATCCATTTATCCTGTCTCCACGTGCCCTCTAATGTCGACTTCCTCAAATCCTCGCAAGTCTGGAAGACTCAGTCTGTGTATCCTATGGGTGTTAAGTCCCCTCCAGAATACACCAGCATATAATCCCTCGTTCTCTTAAGATACTTGAGTATATGCTTTACTGCTTGCCAATACTTGGTTCCAGGATTTGCTTGATATCGACTCACCATACCTACTGCAAAACATATATCCAAGCGAGTGCAAAGCATAGCGTACATAAGGCTACCCACAGCGGATGCATAAGGGACCTTACTCATACGCTCTCTTTCTTCCGATGTCTTAGGACAATCATCCAATGAAAGAGTTAGACCAGCAATAGAAGGTTGTGTACCTTTTTTTGCCTCTTGCATTGCATATTTGTCAATTATTTTATCTATGTATGAAGCTTGGGATAGCGCTATCATTTTGTTCTTTCGATCTCTGAAGAGACGAATGCCTAGAACATAATTAGCTTCTCCTAAGTCCTTCATGTCAAACTGCTGGTGTAACCAAAGCTTGACCGATGATAAGTTTCCTACATCATTGAGTATCAGAAAGAGTAGTATATCATCGACATAGAGTATCAGAAAGACCATTTTTCCATCCTTAATACGTTTATAAACATAGGGTTCATCAACGTTCTGCTCAAAACCAAATGTCTTAATCGCTTGATCAAACCTCTGGTTCCATGAGCGGGATGCTTGCTTTAATTCATAAATGGATCTAAGCAACTTGCAGACTTTCCTTTCTTGGCTTTTCGCTACGAACCTTTCGGCCTGTATCATATAGATACATTCTTCAAGATGGCCATTCAAGAATGCCGTCTTGACATCCATTTGCCAGATCTCATAATCGAGAGCCGCAGCAACGGACAGAAGAATACGGATAGATTTCAGCATAGCAACAGGCGAAAAGGTTTCATCATAATCGATTCTAGCCTTTTGCGTATGCCCCTTTGCAACCAGTCTAGCTTTGAAAGTTTCCACTCTCCCTTCCGCATCCTTCTTTCTTTTGTAGACCCATTTGCATCCAATGGGTTTTATCCCATCCGGTAAATCTACAAGTTCCTAAACAGAGTTGGATTTCATAGAATTCATCTCATTGTTCATAGCCTGTTTCCAAGATTTAGAATTAACATCATTCATAGCTTCATCATAGGTAACCGGATCATCCTCATGCTCATGAGCCTCGGCTTGGTATACCTCAGCATCATACATGAAGAAATTAGGTTTCTTCGAAACCCTCCCACTACGACGAGGCACCCTAAATTGTTGATCGTCTGCAGGTCCTTCACCGGAACTCGGACTTACGTCCAAGACCGAAATCTTTGGAGCAGTTCTTTCACCCGATAACTCCTCTAACACCACTTTGCTTCGAGACTTAAAGTCATTCATGTGACTTTCCTCCAAGAATGTCGCATGGGTTGAAACAATGACTTTTTGTTCCTTCGGGTTATAGAACGACCTCCTTTAGTTCCCTTTGGATACCCTACAAACAAGCATAATTCTGATCTTAGTTCCAACTTTTTCACATTCCCATCCAGTACATGTGCCGTGCAGCCCCATATTCTCATATGTCCAAGGGAGGGCTTTCTGCTACGCCACAATTCATACGGAGTTCTGGGAATTGATTTGCTTGGAATCTGGTTCAGAATATAGCATGTCGCTTGTAAAGCATATCCCCAAAATGATAATGGCAGCGTTGAATAACTCATCATGGACCGTACCATATCCAACAAGGTCCTGTTTCTCCTTTCGGCTACACCATTCTGTTGTGGAGTACCAGGTGCAGTCAATTAAGATAATATCCCGTTCTCTACAAGATATCCTAGAAATTCATCGGAGAGGTATTCTCTACCTCGATCAGATCGAAGTGTCTTTATGAATTTATCCAATTACTTTTCCACTTCTGCACGATACTCTTTGAACTTGTCAAAGGTTTCGCTCTTGTGGTGCATCAGATACACATATCCATACCTCGAGTAATCATCTATAAAAGAGACATAATTCTCGAATCCTCCTCATGCTGTGACGTTCATGGGGCCACATACGTCAGTGTGTACAATTTCTAAGAGCTCCTGAGCCCTTGTACCCTTAGCTCCAAAAGACCTCTTAGTCATTTTACCCTCTAGACAAAACTCACATTGGGGAAGACGTACCTCCTCCAGAGATTCTAGAGGACCGTCTTTCACCAATCTTTGAATCCTATCTTGATTAATATGACCAAGTCTTAAATGCCAAAGATATGCTTTGTTAGAGGGAGAAACTTTCAACCTTTTAGAGTTATCTATTAATTCAGTGTCAAGCAGTGAGTATATCTTTGGTTTGATCAAATATAGGTTTCCATCCATCCATCCAAAACAGATAAAAGACTTATTTCTACGAATATCAACTCTTTTACTAAAAGAAACTGAATAAGAATCCTTTATTAAACAAGCTACCAAGCTGCCGTCTCCAGTTCGCAACGAGAGGCTCCTATCATGTAGACTTCTCGTTTCCACGAACCCCTGCATAGAAATACAAACATGATTAGTGGCGCCCGAATCAATGACCCAAGTGTCTTTCGATTCTTCCACCAAACACGCTTCTAAGTAGTGAAGTTCCTTACCTTCCTTGCCCTTGGCGGCTAGGATTTCCCGGCAAACCTTCTTAAAATGACCTACCTTCCCACAACGAAAGCATTTGGACTTTTTAGGGTCCCTAGGCTTCTTGTTCTTCTTCTTTTTCTTCCTTCTGAGACAGGAGGATTAGAAGAACTGGAAGCCGCTTGCTTTTAGTTTGGCCTCTTCCTCTTCCGAGAGGGTTTGGAAGATTCCGCCAAATTGGCCTCACCTTTGGGTTGGACCGCATCCCCATCCCTGATCATCCTCTCATAAGCTTGGAGTTGGTTCATGAGCTCGGTTAGTCCTAACTCCCTTGTCGCCAAATTGTATGCGGCCTTAAACCCCACAAAATATTTAGACAGAGTTTTGAATACCATCTCGATCTGAGTGTTGTAGTCCAACTCAGCACCGTTTTCGGCAGCCTCAGCGAAGAATCCCATTAGAGTGATCATATGATCTTTCACCGGAGGACCCGCCTTTTGCTTAGAGTTCATAATGCTGGTTATAGTGGACTGTCAAGCCAACTTTTTTTGGCCTCCGAACTTGTCCTCCAGATTGTCCATGATCTCCCTAGCAACCTGATAAGTCTCATGCTGCTTTTGTAAAGCACTCGTCATGCTAGCAAGCATGTAGCATCGAGCTATATCATTGGATTCTCTCCAACGAGTATAGGTAACCAGGACCTCCTCAATCGGTGTATCAGGTTTTGGCCCTGGTGGGCATGGTTCGTCCAGTACGAACTTGTGTCTCTCGCAACTGAGAACTATCAACAAATTTCTTTTCCAATCCTTATAATTATCATTATCCAGTTTATTCTCAGTAAGTATTGAAATGAGGGGTGTCGGTATTTTGAATTGAAATAAAATTATACTAGACATCATTACAAAGCCCAAGCAAATATACAGATAATTTAGCAAATAAAACATACAAGTATGTTCCTACATGAAACTTGAAAAACATATAGCATTGCAACGGTAATTCTCAGCACCTATTACCCCAAGCCACCTAGGGGTGGTCATGAAAACAAATAGCCGGAACATGGACCCCGTCCAATTAATATATGTTACCTTAAATCCTCCAAGGTTAAGACATATATTAATAACCGCTTATTTGGCCACCAGTTTAGTTAACAGAGCTTCTAGGGAAGGTTGATAACTAAACGAGTCTTTAGTGTATAATCATTATTTAAGTAGCCCGATCCACGTCCTACCAAGCCACCAAGGGGTGGTCATGAATAGGATCGTACCCGAACACGTTTTCCATATAGGATATCCAATCTAGTATACCGGTGGCGGTAAACACCTACCGAGGGGTGTGATCAGGGCAGAACTGATGCGAGACGTTACCATACTTTCACATATGGATCAACAATGGAGGCCGCAAGTTTTGTTTGAAACCCTCTCCCACTCAATATTTTGAAAAACATGCAAGTTTTGACAAATTATGTATGATCAATATAGTATGAGCGGCACTCACCTATCCTATATGACATGTTATCAAATATGCATACAAAACATTCATCAATTCATATTTATACATCCATGACATATCATAGAAAAAATAATTGATAGAGAAATAACCAAGCCATGGTTCCATCTTAGAACAAAGAAAATAAAGATTACAAAATTTCATCTAAAGCATTCTTTGGGTCTTGAATTTTGTTCCGTCTTCTTGTATTCATCTTTATGTAGCCTCTCTATTTATTTCTCATCCCAAAAATTATTTAAAATTTAAATCTCCAAAATTTAAATTTCAAATTCAAATTCTAAATTCGAATTTCAAATTTAAATTTCAAATTCAAATTTTAAACAATTTTAAACATCATGTATAATAATATGTAATTTCAAAAATTTCAAATTTTCAATTACATATTTTTAAACATGATTTAAAATTAAATCTCAAATTTAAAAATCAAAATTGTTCGATTTTTGAATCGTCGCACCACCGCCCCCGGAGGCAGCAACCGCCGTGGGCAGCCCCCAGCCCCACGGGGGGGCTGGCAGCCCACGGCCGCCCATGTGTAGCCCAATCGGGCTGCAAACCAAGCCTGCAGCGCCAGGCTGCACGCCCAGGCTGGGCACAGCAGCCGGCAGGCTGCAGGCAGCGCCTGCAGCCATAGACTGCACGCCCAGGCTACAGCCAGCCTTGGGGAGGCCAGGGCCACCCTCGGCTATAGGCCAAGCCTGCGGCTGTAGGTGATTATGGCCTGCACAGGGGCTGCCGCAGTCCCATCCTACCTGAGGGCAGGGGCTGCAACCCCACCAAGACCCGTCGGCCTATCCCGAGGGGTTGTGTCTCGATTTTCGTGTCATATTCCAATTTACCTATTAGGATCTCCAAAAATTAATTTGAATCCCAATTAAATTGAAATTTTCCACACAATCAAAATTTCAACCTTTAAATCAAATTTAACTTTTGGGAAAAATAAATTACGATCTTTAATCTTCAATCTCCTCCAAGAATAATTACATAAAATTTCCTAAACCGTTTCCAGTGTATAAAAATTCTAACCATAATAATTCTAAGAGACAAAAATTAAAATCCATGGGAAAATTACAGTGTTAATAAACTGCTCCCATGGTTACATAAAAAATTCCTAGATACAATTTTTCTAAATTCTAAGGAACCATAACCGGTATAAACAAGCATGCTTATAATAATTCAGAAATTAAAATAACCACATACTTTATACATAATTCATGATAACAACATAAAGGAAACCTAGAATGTCACTCTCTAAATATCAAATCCATACATAAATAAAAAGACTAAGTAATTGTCTAATTTATGTACATGGCATAGTCATGAGATGGCTCTGATACCAATTGTAGGAAAATAAATCGGTAAAAACGTATCAGAATGGCGCAGCGGAATAATAAAAATTTTTAGGATCGTTAAATATCTCATGATGCCATATACAATAAACCAACAACAATTAAAACTTATACATCAAGGACGTCAATCTGCAGGAGGAGAATGACCGGAGGGCTTCAACCAACTAGCCTTCTCTATTATTCTCTAATTCCCAAATGGCTGAGTGTGTGGGCACTCTGAACCTCGATCGGTATGCTAGCACTGCTAGTCTTCTTCCGACCACCTAGATCTCTAAAGAACTTATTGTCACAGTGGGCTGTGCAACAATAAGCCTGCTCACCTGAAAGTCTGTGATCTGAGAGAACCGGAGTGGCAGGACCTCTATTTATAGACCTGCATGAGGTGATTCTCTGAATTCGAATTGGATTAGGAGAAGATATTCTCCCTTATCTACAAACACAAAATCCAAATTTTCCAAGGGGAAAATCCCAACAATAAATTCGGCCACTTTAGGATAAGAGAGAATCAAAATTCCACTAGGATTTTCAAGCTTGAATCTTATCTCATCCTTATCCAAAATAACCGAAAATCTCCTAGGAGATTCACTCCAAAAATTCGGCCATTATCTGGGAGGAGAGAATCCAAATTCAACTGGGATTGAAACTTGAATTTTTCTTTGAACCTTATCCACAAAAATCCGAAAATCCATTGAGGATAATCCTCAAAATTTTCGTCCATCATTAGTTAGGATTTGGATTCAAAATTCAAGTAGGATTCTAACAAGATTTTCCTCTCCATATCCAACTTAAATTCGAATTTCATTTATTGTGGATTTTCCACAACAAATTCGAATCCCACTTGGACTGTGATTCAAAATTTGAAATTCGAATTTCAAATTTCAAATTTCAAAATTCAAATTTCAAAATCCACAAAACAGTTGTTTTTCAAATTCTTGTTCTCATGGATAATTTTCTACAACTCCAATCCAATCTCAAATAAAATTATGGCAACTTTATTTGGAGTTCGAATAATTGTGTACTCTATTATCCAAAACCAAATCTGAATCCAACCTGAGAGAATCTTGTCTACCATCCTAATCCTATGTCAACACCATCCATGCATAATAAACTAGTCAAGAGCATACACAAATCAATTTGCCAAACGTTAAGGAATTATGTGGAGCTAGTAGAGGGACTGATTGGACATATATAATCGGGCTCCCGCAAATCCATATGATCATCATTCTTTACCGAACAACTCAATCATATGATCACTAATTTCAGAGTCACACCACTATAAACCTGAAACTGAACTCCCAATTATATACCGTATTACGTAAGCCTGTGATAAGCTATCATCCAATGACCTTGTCATGTATGCAGAACCCTCATATGATATCCATGATCAGCCTTAGGCCAAAGTCCGTTTAATCCTACTGATCAGGCTATCTTAAAGTTCCATTATACTACCGAATTAAGAAAATGATTATTCACCATATGTGAATAAGAAGTCATTCGCCCAGCAGACGACCCAAGGCCTTGTCCATTTTCACATTCAGTATAATGCCTTTAAGAGGATACCCTTAACTCCTCATTAGAGCTATGATTCCGATTTTTGTAAACGAACCATTCATCGTATACAAGTCATGCACCCAACGAACCGGTCTATAAGCTTACTACCTCTGAGACGCTTTAGCCATTGGAACATCAAAGTACACAAGTCATATACATAAAGCTGTCCTTTTACTCAAGATTAAGGTTACTGCACAATGAACGTCAAAAGCAGATCGATCCACTCAAAGCGGACTTCGTAGATCAATCACGCTTTAGTCCCGGTCTAATATGTCACCACCAAGCAACATATCTATATCTCTACTTGGGAGTCCAGCTCCAGACAGTCAAGACAAACCGTCCCCTCCAAGGCTTTAGACAACATAATAGTCTTAACATGAGTTAGATGCTTGGTCTAACCCCATAGACTACAGACCATAGTTTAGACTGCTAACTTTAGAACATTGTCTTCTCGCATACAAAAGTCCATTGCATGCAACATTCTAACAGTTTAACACAAGCAGTGAGGGAGTCATATTTGCTTACATTTACTTTAACATGTAAATAAAACGAGGACAGATAGCAATGTAATGAATAACCTCTATATATAATTTTATTATCTAGTTCAAAATAAATACATCAAAATGTCTCTAATGCTTAGGGCATTTCCTAATAACATGCATGGGGTATGTTGTCTTCTACATAAATGGTAGAACAGTTCAAGGACATCATGTTTAGTGATCAACCAGTAAAGTAAATGTATTCTCACAAGGAATGGTTCAAAGAGTAACACCTACTTATCCTATTCAGGATCCTACCATTGAGCTCAATCACCAGGTCAAAGTTTTGAAATTGTGTTTCATTTTGAATACTCTATCAATTTCATTCATGTGAGATATTGTTGGAAAAACACCTATATGAGATATGACAAATTGGTATTTTGAGACTTAAATTTGAGTAAGACCCACTTTGTGGTAGTATCAGTTCAAGGTGGATTTATGTTCTTCTCTATAAGGAGATCAAAATCATATATTTACATGCTCAAAATAGTAAATAGGTGAATGAGAAATTGAATTTAAAAAATACACCCATGAAGTTGAAATTTTGAAGGAAAAAAAAAAGGATAAACTCTTGTCCCACATGGGAAAGAGATGAAAATATAAATGAGTTTATAAGGAATTGCACATTTGCTTATTGGTAACCAATTAAGCATAAAGGCTCTTTCACGTGCACAAGTGCAGGGGTTTGCAAATCCTCGACTGGAAATCAAGACAAAACCAAAAGACTTGTATACGAGAGTGCATTCTGTAGATACAAATGTTGCAACTTTCCGCCCACTTTGTGCAAGCTTGGTTTTGTTGCTGTCTTCCTTTTTTTTTTTTTCTTTTTTTTTTTCTTTTCTCCACTGAGCATTTAACTGCTTGTTAAATACCAAAAACGTTTTGATGCTCAAATGTTTTGGCTGTCATTAATTTAAAGCAAATGAATTAATAACAAAAATCGTTTGGCTGCTGCATTAGTTTTGGCTTCCATTGTTTTGGTTGGTTTTAATAGCCAAAAACGTTTTGCTTGACTGGTGTAACAGCCAAAACTTTTGGATTTCAGTGAGTTAAAGTCATGTTAATGGTTAAGCAGTTTTTCCCTCACCTAAGTGCCTATAAATTGGCAGCTATTCTCAGTCCAAGACACACATAGACTTTGTTCTCTTCTACCTCCAAAGAAATTCTAGAATCTTTGACTTTTCAGTGTGATTGAGTTCTGACTCCATTTCAATACACCTAAAGCAGTGTTCTCGTACTAGTCCGCTGTTGTTTATACCATTGTATCTTGTGAGACAAACACCAACAGGAACATCAAGCATGAATAGTGAGGTGGTGAAATTGTTTTAAGGATATTGTGTCCAACGTGTGTTTTGGTGTTACATCAACATTGATTTTTTTATTTTTATAAGTTAATCTCTGATTGTTTTATATTTGTCTATAATTACATATTGTGATCTTGTGGGTATATTTATATTACTGTTTTTCAGTTTGCTTGTCCTTGTGTTTTGCATATTTTGCTAACAATAACTATAAAAATAATACAATTTTCATTTTATTGAATGTGTAAAACAAAAAAAGCAATTAAACAAAATGGGTGGCATTTTAATTATTAGCTCAATAATACATATTAATATTACCTACCCAGGTCAATATATAAATTTCAAAAATTCCAAATTTACTAACTCTTTACAAATAAAATGGATACATACAAATTACAAAAAGATATATACATAAGATAAATAAAGATAAATAATTAAATTATTGAGCCAACAAAAGCTGTTCATGAACAAATCTTATGGCTAAAAAATAAGGTTTGCACCTATGTAAACATTCAAGAAGGTATGTGGAAGATTATACAAAGTAGTTGATTGAAAATGAAAGGTGTCAAAGATAAACATATGTTATGAAAATTTTCACATATGTATGTATGCAAAAGCCAACTAAAATGAGCTTTTCAACGCTACCATAATAGTAGAATCTGGGATGAAACAACTCTAGTTGTAGTATTTCGTTAACATTTGAAGTCTATGGCTATCTGTTTGTGACAAGATCATCTTCTTTTGCTGTAAACCCTTCAAGCTATACTTGACAATAAACTTACAACTTGTGCTGATAACATGCTATATTATACAATTGCAAAACAACACAAACGATAATTAAATTGTATATAGCGTAAAAGCTATCTGAAGAAGCCTCTAAAGAGACAACCGGGAAATTTGGAGAAGGAATCTCGTTCCAATCAAGTCTGTGAAACTCAGTCTCAAACAAGGGTTTTGAAGCGTCTTGACTTGTATGTATATATATATGTATATATTTTAGCAATGCAAAGAAACGACAACTAGGAGTTATTAAACTAAGCACTCAAACGGTGCATTAAAAGGAAAGGAAAACGACGAACATTTTAAATGGAAATAGCAGACACAAAACATAACGCAGATTAAAGAGAATCCAATGACTATGCTCCTGCATCAGTATTATAAAACTGAAAAAGAGACACAAAAGAAATAGAGTACAAGAGTCATCATTATTCATCATATTGTTGTGAGTGCATACCATTCTCATAAGAACTATCTACGGGTTTAGAATTATAAATTAAAAAAAAAATCATAACTTAATGTTGAGTTTTTTAGGAGATTTGGTTTGATTGTTTCCTTTAATAGCTAGTTGAATTAGTTGTAAATTAGCATAAATCAAGGTTTTGATTGAGTACTGTAAATAGGGAATGATTGTGGAAACTTCACTATAAATAGGTTGTATATTGTTGCTTGAAAATTATGAATGAAAATATTCTTCATCATATCTCTTGATTTGGTATCAGAGCCTTCCTTTTCCAATCAACCAAAAAAATTTTTTTCCAATCAAATGAATTGATCGGCGAACATTAAAATTCTAGAAAAAAAAGGAAAAAGTTTTCAAACCTGATCATCATCAGCCAATTGACATCAATTATCCGATTGAAGCAAGGACCGTCGGAATCGTCGTTTGCCTCACCGAAACCACATCACCGTTATGCAGACCTCGCCATCCAACATCTTCCCTTCCAACGACTGCGCCGACGACCCGCAATGATGCCATTGTGTTTTCCCTTCCAATGACATCATCGCCCAGTTTTCTACCAAAGTCTCCTGTGACAAGTCTTTGATCTCCTTTATTTTACCATGTATCATTTGTTTATTGCTTTGAAAGTGCTCCCTTTGATTTACGTGTAATACCTTCATTGTTATTATAAAAAACAACAAAAAATAAAAACAAAAAATAAAAAAACAACAAAAAAAAGGAAAAAAAATGGAATCCTCCGGGACAAAATTAGTTCCAGTAATAGTATAATCAGAGAGTGTCTTTCATGCAAGAATCACTCTTACCGAGTCGAATTATGATGTGTGGTCTCAGTTAATGGAGATGCATATTGCTGAACGTGAAAAAATTTCCTACATTCGAGGAAAGTCAAAGCCACCCAAAGAGTCTGAAGATGGATATGAAAAATGGTATGCCGAAAATCAGAAGGTGAAGAGATGGCTCCTAATGTCCATGAGTCCAGAAATTATGAAGCATTACCTACGGCTACCCATCGCTCATGAAATATGGAGTGTATTAGCAAAAGCTTTATATGATGGAAGCGATGAATTGCAAGTTTTCACTCTGAATCAGAAAGCCTTCACTGCTCGACAAAGTGGAAGGTCTATTACTGAATACTATGGAGAGTTGACTGAGATTTTTCAAGAGTTCGATCATCGAGATAAGGTGATAATGAAAGACCCTGAAGACATTACGACATATCGGAAATCCATTAAACGATTACGAGTGCATATCTTCCTTGCTGAACTAGATGGTGACTTCGAACAAGTTCGAGGAGAGATACTACGTAAAGATCTAATTCCTGATCTGGAGGAGTGTTATGCGTTGGTTCGATGAGAAGCAGTCCGTCGTGCTACTATGAAAGGGGAATCTAATAATTCCGATTCCTCAGTCATGGTAGCTCGACAGCGTTCGACCCAAAAATGGCTAACCATGTCTACGACCAACCAACCAAAAATAGACCCTAGTGTTGATAAGTCCGACTTCAAATGCACTCATTGCAATCGAACCGGGCATTCCAAAGATCGTTGTTTTGAACTTGTGGGATATCCTGAATGGTGGGATCATAATCGGGATCAACGGAAAAAGGATTTCAAGAAGACCTCGACTGCAACTGTTATTAAAACAGAGTAGACAAGTGTTAGAGAGAGCTCTGCATTGATAGCCACTACAGATATTAGAGGTAAGGTTTTAAAGATTTCTACACCTGTTAGTAATAGTACATAGATTATTGATTCTGGTGCTACAGGTCATATGACTTTTGATTCTAGACAGGTCTCACATCTTAAACCTTCCTCACAAAAAAATGTTTCCACAGCTAATGGTAACATGACCCCAGTTGTTGGGGAAGGATCCTTAACCCTTACTAATACTTTGAATTTGGATTCTGTTTTAGTTGTTCCCTCTTTAGATTATAATCTTTTATCAGTTTCCCAAATCACTTTAGCCTTATCTTGTATTGTCATTTTTTGGCCTGAATATTGTGTGTTTAAGGACATCCAAATAAGGCAGACGATTGGTTATGGTATTAAGAGAGGGAAGCTGTATTACTTAGACATGCAGTCAGAGGACATCAACAAGTTACAATAAGCCTTGGTTGCAGATGGATCTGAGGGGGAGAAACAGAAATCCGAAGTTTGGTTATAGCATCGTTGATTAGGGCATGTTTAATTTGGCTATCTAAAAAAATTGCTCCCTAGTTTATTTACAAAATGTGATGTTTCTAGTTTTCGCTGTGACACCTGTGAACTAGCAAAAAGCCATTGTGCTTCATTTCCTTTGATTTTGAATAAAAGTCCACTTCCTTTTATGGTTATACATTCTGATGTTTGGGGTCCATCTAAAGTTAAAACTATAGGTGGATCACAATGGTTTGTTACTTTTATTGATGATTGTACTAAGATGACTTGGTTATGCCTGATGAAGTCAAAGGATGAAGTGAACTTGTTATTTCAAAAATTTCATAAAACAATTTAAACTCAATACAATGCTAAGATTCGAGTCCTGCATAGTGATAATGGTGGAGAATATCAGAGTTCCAATCTTCAGAAGTATTTAGAAGTGCATGGAGCCATCCATCAGACCTCTTGCACCGATACACCTCAGTAGAATGGAGTTGCCGAACAAAAAAATCGACACTTATTAGAAGTTGTTCGAGCTTCTTTAATAGCAGCACACTAGCCGATTACATATTGGGGGGAAGTAATCACTTCTGCTGCATACTTCATTAATCGAGTACCTTCTAGCTCCCTTGACTTTCGAACACCCTTCCAAGCTTTGACGAATGCTGTGGTTTCCCTAACTGTCTCAAATTTGCCACCACGTGTTTTTGGTTATGTAGCATTTGTGCATCTCCACAAGCACCAACGCAGTAAGTTGACTCTCCGTGCATTACGATGTGTGTTTGTTGGATATGCCACCCACCAAAAGGGATATTGATGTTACCATCCTCCTACACATCGAATGTTTGTTACAGTGGATGTGGTGTTCCATGAAGACACGATGTATTTTTCCTCTAAGTCTGAACTTCAGGGGGAATACCATCAAGAAATTCAGACTCTCAACTATGACTATCACATCTCTGAGGGAGAAGAATCTGAACAACAATCTGAGACAATCAATCAAGGAGTGGGTGAAGTGGATTTAAGTGGTGCAACTGTGGAGCCAAGTGGTGATGAACACCCAGAAGCTGAGGAAATGTCAAGGAAAGGAGGAGATAATATAGCTCAACCTGTGTCATTAGCTGAACCAAGTGAGACTGAAGAGGCACCAAATCAATCGGCACTAAACCAATCATCGTATTATGAGGGTGTTCTTAATCTAGAGTCTGAACCATCCAGAAAATAGTTACCACATCGTCCACATATGAACCTGAGTTGTCTAGTAAGGTCAAATATCCCATGAGTAACTATGTGTCTAACCATCGTTTGTCTGAATCAAATAAGTCATTTATGAATCAATTATCTATTGTATCTATTCCTAACAGTGTGCAGGAAGCTTTAGCCGATCCGAGGTGGAGAGCTACCATGAATAAGGAGATGAAATCATTGCAAAAAAAATGAAACATGGGAACTCGTGGAGTGTCTATCAGGAAAGAAGCCAGTCGGATGTCGTTGGATTTATACTGTGAAGTACAAGGCAGATGGCAATATTGAGCATTTTAAAGCAAAAATAGTAGCAAAAGGGTACACTCAAACCTATGGGATTGACTACACAGAAACATTTGCACCTGTGGCTAAGATCAATACAGTTCGAGTTCTATTGTCCTTAGCTACAAGCTTGGATTGGCCACTTCAACAGTTTGATGTGAAGAATGCCTTTCTGCATAGTGAGTTGTCTGAAGAAGTATATATGGATCTTCCATCAGAATGTATGGCATCAGAAAAACAGAGTAAAAAGGTGTGCAGATTGAAGAAGTCATTATACGGGCTAAAGCAATCTCCGAGAGCATGGTTTGGAAGGTTCAGCAAGTCGATGAAAACACTTGGCTGCCATCAAAGCAATTCAGACCACACTTTGTTCCTGAAGAAGCATTGTGGTAAAATTACAACACTCATTGTATATGTTGGCGACATGGTGGTTACAGGAAATGATTCTAAAGAAAAAAAAGCTCTACAAACTTATCTGTCTAGAGAATTTGAAATGAAAGATCTAGGTCCCCTGAAATGCTTTCTTGGGATTGAAGTTTCTCAATCAAGTACAGGAATTTTCCTATCTCAAAGAAAGTATGCTCTAGATCTTTTACAGGAGACTGGAATGTCAGGATGGCAGCCTATAGATACACCAATAGAAGAAGGATTGAAGTTGTGTTCTAAGCTCGACTAAATACCTGCTGATAAAGGAAGATACCAACGACTTGTGGGAAGATTGATGTACTTAGTTCATACAAGGCCGGATCTTGCTTATGCATTAAGTGTGGTAAGTCAATACATGCATAATCTTGGAGAACAACATATGAATGCAGTCATGCGCTTTCTGAGATATCTGAAGAGCGCTCTTGGAAAGGGAATATTGTTCACCAAAAATGTTGATCACCAGAGTATAGAAGTATATACGGATGTTGATTGGGCCGGTGCTATCAATGATAGACGTTCTACCTCTGGTTACTTCGCATTTTTAGGTGGTAATCTTGTGACATGGAGAAGTAAGAAACCGAATGTTGTTGCTCACTCAAGTGCAGAAGCTGAATTCAGAGGCATGGTACTAAGTCTTTGTGAGGCATTGTGGTTAAGACTTCTCTTATAGGATTTGGGGTTTCAATTAAGACAACCAATCCGATTGTTTTGTGACAATAAAGCAACGTGTGACATTGCTCATAATCCAGTGCAGCATGATCGTACAGAGCATGTCGAGGTGGACAGATTGTTTATCAAAGAAAAATTGGATGAACAGATTGTGGATTTGCTTAAGATTAAATCAGAAGATTAACTAACTGATATTCTCACTAAAGCAGTTACCTATCAAATTTTTTCATCGTGTTTATGCAAGTTGGGCATGTGTAATATCTATGCACTAACTTGAGTGGGAGTGTTGAGTTTTTTAGGAGATTTGGTTTGATTGTTTCCTTTAATACCCAGTTGAATTAATTGTAAATTAACATAAATCAAGGTTTTGATTGAGTGCTGTAAATAGGGAATGATTGTAGAAACTTTACTATAAATCGGTTGTATATTGTTGCTTGAAAATTATGAATGAAAATATTCTTCATCATATCTCTTGATTCTTAAATCTATAAAATACCAGTTATGCATGTTATTTGGGAGGTTATGAAATGTTAAGAAATACCAACCACTTATAAGGGAAGTTAAGAAGATGAACATTCACACTTGTATATTTATTCATAACATGCTAGCGTGTTTAATAAATTCCAAGTCCAGATTTGCTTTCTTGTTCAAATCCGTGAAGAAGTGGAACCACGTTTTTTTGTTTCTTTCTGCAGAACGAGGAACATTTCCTTGAAACCAAACAGAAAGAAACACAGAAAAGAACGAAAACAACCAACTCAGATCAGTTGCTACCTTATTGTGCATTACCGTGGGCCATTTAAGAAGAAAAAAGGAAAAAAAGACAATATAATTCAATGAGTAAGATTATGGGTTGGTAAGAACAATTTGGTCACTCTAGAGGAAAAAAAAAAAGAAAATTTGGTCATGGTGGTGGTCCCTATTTATGTACTTGTGCTTGGAATGTGCATACTTTATACTTATCGTGGTGATCTAAAGATTAAATATATAAATTAATTGCTAATGATACTGGGTTTTTTTTAATGCCCCCAGTGTAAAATGTACGAAATTTGCTTTGGTATTCGAAGTATATCGGACCCACAGGCCACAACTATATTTGTTAGAACCTCTTAACTGGTAATGCACTATTTTTTTTTTTCTAAGTGGTAATATCGAGAGCACGTGTTCCAAGTTAACTATTGAAATTCTAACTTCCCTTTTTTTTAATTGCTCTGTAAGTTCAATTATTTCCCATAATGTAAGGAAAAAAAAAAACCTAAACATATCCAACTTAATTATTAAAATATGCTCTTATATTCTCATTTTACAAGAAAATTTATTATTTTGCTCTCGTTAACAATTAAGATATATAATTACATTTTAATAAAGTACTGTCTCTCTCTCTCTTACTTGTTCCTTTACTAAAAATAATTTATGGCATAATATCATCATACACAAAGTATTGATGTGCTGCTTTTCAGCTATATACACGTATAAATATATACGTATATATATATGTATGTATGTATATCATAATATCAAACCATTGATGTGCAGCTTATCAGCTATATACACAAAATAAACAAATGAACAAAAACAGGGGTAAAAAAAGAAAAGAAAAGAAAAACTCATTGACGTACAT
The DNA here is from genome assembly GCA_035233585.1 of Antiaris toxicaria. Classification (NCBI taxonomy): domain Eukaryota; kingdom Viridiplantae; phylum Streptophyta; class Magnoliopsida; order Rosales; family Moraceae; genus Antiaris; species Antiaris toxicaria. Next base: position 12,077,391 of record CP141155.1, read on the forward strand.
TTCGAAACTATAAATATAGAATTGGACCGAGTTTTCGATCTGCGAGAAAATTTTGAGTTTTTTTGTTCATATTCCATATTAAAATACGGACTGGTTCGGTTAAGCATGTGGCTCGTCAATCTATAAAACCAGCTCGAACCTTTCTTTTTTATCTTGCTGGTTGACCCGTATTTACTACTCTAGAGGGTAATTTCTCCACCTTTTTTTAAGCCACTAACCAAATTTGCTAAATCAGAGAGCAATTTAACTGTTGGACTGATTACCTTCCAACCATAACCCTTTTTTTTTTTTTTCTTTTCTTTTAATTTACAACGGTAAATTTGATCTTAATGTTTTATGATAAAATCATGTGTAAAATTACCATAAAATTAAATTGCAATAATAAATTAAATCGAATTAATAATATCTAAACACGTGTATAAAACCTAAATTTTCAGCCTTAAAAGCATAATAATCATCTGAAGAACAGCTAAAACAACCCTTGATGAACCCTCTATGAATTTCAAAATATGCCATCACAAAGAAAAGAAAATAAAAGAAAAGGCCCACGGAAGATTTGACTTCTAAATTGTTCACATTATCACCAACCAAAATTCCATATGGTAGAAAACAAAATGTGGCAATGCCACATGAATCCCATCAGAAATATGTTGTCCCATTGTAGGAGTATCAATTCTCACCAAATGGAGACGACATCATTTAGGGTCTTTTTATATTATGAATTGTCCAAACCCATAATACAAATAGTAAATTCAATTTTTATAACAGAAGTTTGAAAAGTGAAAGCTACGTCCTATATGGAAGGCCATAATCCAGTCTCTGAGTAACCGTCTTCGGTAGTGCAGGCTCGGAACATGCCCGGAGTATTGAAAGGCATAGCGACCTCTCCTCTGGCGGAAACAGCAACCAGGCCAGCAGTGCCTATTGGAGTGCTCCCCACAGCATAGGCTGCAGCCTCCTTGAGAGAAAGGCCTTTGAACTCCATGAGAGCCGCCACGTCGCCCGCGACCGTGCCACGGATTATGGACTCACCTTTTCCCGTGGCAGAGACCGCGCAGAGAGTGTTGGCGTAGGTTCCTGCCCCTATGATGGGAGTGTCCCCGATCCTTCCAACCATCTTGTTGGGCATTCCCCCAGTGGAAGTTGCAGTGGCTAAACTGCCTTGCTTGTCAACAGCCACACATCCGACGGTCCCGAATTGGGTACTGCCATTCGCAGCCGTTTTCGACTCATTATTTCAGTTTTTGGGACAGAGTTCTTTGTAATCAAGCTGAAAATAAGCAAAGTGGATTGAAAGACACAGAACAGAACATAGAGCTAAAATTTAGCTAAAGCTTAGATATTTCAATATTATTATCTAGTGTCTTTGAAAGGAGACATGAAATTAACCTGCTTTTTATTGGCTTCTTTTTCTTGCTTAAGAATCTCAATATTCTCTGGAATGATGAAATGACTAGAATCTGCAGTCTCAACACCCTGGAAATTCATAGTACACAAAATAAAACTGGACAAGCACCCACTTAAAATAATTTATCCTAATTCTAAGCTCTAGAATAGCATGAAAGAGATTTTATTTTAAGAAAAATCCTATATCAAGAAACAAAAAGTAGTCAACTTTTTACTTTTCTGTTTAGAGCTTATCAATGGCTTGTACAGTGATGAACATAAGTAGTTGCATTTAGTTGGTTTAAAAGAAAACTAATGCAGTGCATAAACGGATTCAGATATCCTATTCAATTTATAGTTTTGTAAATACTAAATAAACCGAATTATGTCACGTTGCTTAACAAATTTAGATATTAAAATATAGAAAAACACAGAATGACGGGATCTAATAATATGATTAATTAAATACTATGTAAGATTTTAAATTATGAAAAATTTTCTAAAATGTCACAAAAGACCAAAGTTTTACTTTTCAATCAAAGATTTTGAAACTTATGATTCGTGCCACATAAATGAACTTGATCATGAATCTGAATGACAAATAAGTTGTAGCATGTTTATAAAAAATATATGTATAAATACCCCCAAATCATAAATCTAATCACATATAGGTTCCTGATTTTTAGATTTAAATATCATAGTATCCCAAAATTTTATGTTGTATTTCATGGACTTCTTTTTTTGTTATGGAAGCAACTCATTATCCAATAACTCATAAAAATTAGATAGCAAAACGTCACATAAGGGTTATTTTGAAATCATTCTTTATTTTAAAGTTTGAAAGAAGCATCTCTAAAATTTTTGAAGAAAAATGCTAGGGACATTAACTCTAATCCCAACTTTAGATCTAATTTTAAAGTTGGGATCTTACTTCAACAGTTTGCTCAGCATTGCTCTAGTGGACGGCAATCATCGGTGGTAATAGATCAGTACAAAGGTAGGTCAATTTGGGTGTTAGGGCTAGGTTTTGTTTAGTTTAGGATTTGGTATATTTACACTGTAAATCAATTATTTACACCGTAAATTGAGTATAAATTGAATATAATTTGTGCATTTACACTGTAAATTTTAGTCTCGGATTTTTGTATATATTTTTGTCACAATGTAAATTGAATGTAAATTTTGATATCAGATTTTTGTAAGGATTTTATCATAGTATAAATTAAATGTAAATTTTACATTTACACAACGATTAAAAGGGGTATTTTCGAGATTTCAAATAGGTATAAATTCAAATTTACATTTAATTATGCTACTTACTATCAAACTAAGACTTTTGGTCTATTTATTTTTCTTCCCTCGTACTTTTGGCCTATTTTCTCATTCTCCCCTATTTTTTTAAGAGATTACTAGCAAAAAGACCATTTGCGTAATAGAAGTTTGTAGGCAGTGTGATATATAAATATATATATACATATATAAGGTCAATATAAGATTAGATATATAATTCATATGATAGCCATAAAAAATAAGGGATTTATAGCCAAATAGCTTTCTTTTAACAAGTTTTTTTAACAAATGATCCAAGTTTTTAAAAATTAGTTAAAACATCATTTTTTTTAAATGGCTAATTGATTTTATTAAATGTTCAATCAATGATTAATCAAATTACGGTCAATCACTAATTAATCCTAATGTAATTTATTGACTTTCTTGGTCAATCATTGATTGACCAATAGTCCATAACTAATTGACCAATCTTGAAAAGATTACAAATGATCATTTTGTTAAATAGAAAAAAAAATTCAACTATTTATGAAATTAGGTAATCAAAATGGGCTAACCAATTAAATTTTTCTAAAAATAAAAGCATGCCAACTATTTTTCTCCCAAAAATATTGGAAAGAAAATTCAAGTCCCTAGACACCTATCTCAAGCTCATTTGTGATTCATACCCTAAATGGGCCCAATTGAGTCAAATAATGCCCGATTGACCTCTTCCAAGTGAAAACTTCTCATTTGTTTGTATCCATGGATACCTAAAATCAAGTTAGATTTAATCAAATCTTCAACAATTTAATTTGATTTTGCGCGTTAATACAAAGAGAAATGTCAAGAAGTAAAGAAGAGTTGGCTGGTACTAACTTGTTCCTTTGCAAATGCCTCTGCTCCATCAAATGCAAGATACACATAAGGAGTTTTGTCCATGACCAGGCGTGCTAAAGATATGGGATTAACAATAGTTTTGATCCCAGAAACAGCACCACATTTCTTTGTGTTCCCATCCATAATACATGCTTCCATTTCAACTGTGCCTTGGCTTGTCAAGGCTGATCCTCTGCCCGCATTAAAATGTGGATTGTTCTCCAGCTCACGAACCTCCGAACACCATAGCAATATATTGATAATTGAAAGGTGGAAATTAATAAGGAAAATAATTAAGTATCAATTAGCACCAACATTTTACAATAAATTTTACTATGAAGTGTAGAGATTAAATGTCTTACTCCAGATCAATAAAAAAAAAATGAAATTAGGCTTAAGTTTGAGTTATAATTAAATTAGTGTCAAGTTCAAAACGAATTAGGTTGAAATAAAATAAAAATGACTATCAATATTCTTTTTGGGCTATCACATGCTAGTTTGGCAAAAAAAAAAAAAAAAGAAAGTTCGAAATTTAATGAACAATGGGTAAAAGGACAGATGGTGACAAGAATTATAAGATGAAGAGATAAATTGCTAATACAAAAAAATAAATAAATAAATTGTCAAATTCAAAAAAAAAAAAAAAGGATGTGCCTGTACAAAATAGTCTTTTAACTTCTGTTATAAGTCAAACCCGATAACTCACTTACTAACACACAACAAAAACTGTAGTCAAGCATTAGAAGGGGGAAAAAAGGTGAGAGAGAGAGAAAGAAAACCAACATACACCCCATTATCTTCTAAAGCTAATTATTTTTGCCTCATTCAAAAAATTTAAAGTCTATTATATGTATATACAACAATTTATTAAAAGATTGTCTTGATTCCAAACAAAACGTAGCAAATTAAACAAAAGAGTTTTAGTTAGAGCTAGGAAGTGAAACAATAATTAGCATTAGACTATAAATTATACCACGAGTTCAACGACGTCCAAGGCAGGCTTTCCTGCCTGGAGAGCTTCAACACCGATGTGGAGGCAGTGTCCAAGGGCATCCTCGCAAAGCTGCCGGCACTCCGGCGTCATAGAGAGAGGGAAGTCACCGGCACCGCCATGCAGCGCTATAGCCCATCCCATTAACTTCCACGCTAGGCTGTCTCTTTGACTAATTGGTATAGGTTTGGAGGAAGTTATAACGCTTGAATAAGCAAGATTAGTTATCTCTCGTGGACGGAATAGTTTGTTGTCTTAAAAAGTAAGGAAACAAGGGAATAGATAGGCTAAAAAAACAAAAAGAATAATCATAAATAATTAATCAGTGCTCGCCGGCATCACCATGTACGTCCATTAGAACTGCCTTTTGCTGTTGTTTCTATTTTTTCTTTTCTGCTAAAATTTTGTTGAAAAGTTTTACCAATCGTTGTAGTATTTCATTAATTAGCCTTGCTCATTAAAAAAAAAAAAAAAAAAAAAAGGCGTTCAGGGTCTAGGTTCTAACATCAAAACTTAATATGTTTTATTTAATATTAAGTATATATACAATTCATTTTGTTAGTCCATGTCTACAGATTACAAGGATTAAATAAGCCTCTTTTTTTTCAAACATTGTATTCATATTATGTTTAAATATAATATAATTTTCATTCAAACGTAAAAATATTGTATTCAAATACCAATCATATCACATTTTAAATCCAATACAATCATTATTCATTATTTTACTTTTTTTATTATTTTTATTAATCACATCACATACTCTCTTTCTCTCTCTTTTTTTCTCTCTACTTTTACTTGTCACATCATATGTTTTTTATTTAAATACAATTCAAATACTTTTCATTCAAACACAAATTATATTCAAATGCAATACAAATACTTTTTTTTCAGATACAGATTACATTCAAACATTCAAACGTAATACGTTTAACGATCAGAGCCTAATTTCAAGACAAAAATAAACAAATCGACGATCATGAGCTTGAGTCAAAGGGGAAGAACCTCTTGGCCGTTGAGGAGAAATTGAATATTAAGGTGGCCCTTAAAAATTTTCTTTTTATATACTTTCAATAACAAAGAAATAGAACAGATTCTCTCTATGGAATCTTGGAGTTCTAACGAGTCGCTAGTGGTCTTAAAAAACTTTTGAGGGCCAAATGAAATTCAGATTTATAGAATTACGAGCAATTTTTACAATCTAACAATTGGCTGGATGATGATGGAGACTGGGAAGTGATTGAAGTAAATCAAAGTGGATGTTGATCAAGGGTGGCGTATAATTATGTTTCAAATCCTTTTATGGTTGTTGATAAAACATAAAACATAAGAAGCACCACAACACGCAAAGAGCCAACGAACTCTCAAAATTTTCTTCTCTTCTCTACTCAACACGAGAGATAAAAGTGGAACATATAACAACGACAATAAAGAGCCCAATTGACTAAAATTTTCAATTTTGAAGAAATGGTGAAAATAACCCGCTTAATACACATATTAAGAATTTTTCTCCATAATTTAGATTTTTTTTTTCCTTAAAATCACTTTTTATTGAGATTATGAGAATCATAAAAATCCTGAAATCATTAATAACATTCTATAAATACACTTTTTAGAACATTCCCCCCCAAAAAAAAAAAAAAAAAAAACCTTTTATTTTCTTGTCCTGTCTTCAGAGAGAACCAAGGTGTACTCTATCGCGCACACAAATACTTTATTTGCAGTGTTTATTCATTTTGAGAATCTCTTTCAAATTTTTTTGCACCATCACCATTTCCTTCCGCCCCACACCACCCCACCACCACCGCCCCCCTTTTTGTGAGGAAAAGACCCCACTTTTTAACAAAAACACAACTATTATATTTGAGATTAATTATCACCTCAAAAAATTGAATAAAATAAAAAAAAATTTGTGAAAATAGTATGATATTAGTGAGATGGTATCGATCCGAGGTCATGCGTATCATTCCCTACCTATGATTAACATATCCTTTGTCCATACCAATTATTCTCTACTAGAAACAAATGACAACGTAAAAAATGAACAAATGGGATTTTTTTTTTTTTTTTTTCATGGGACAGTTGCGCAGAGAAAGAAAGAAAAAGAGAATGGAGCTCAAAACAAAAAAACAAAACAAGACAAAACAAAACAAAACAAAATTTTGCTCTTTTATCATTTTAAAGGAGAGCCGGAAAAAAATGCGATTTCAATGTAATCATAGCCTTTTTTGTTGCTCCGTTTTAGAGATTCTGAAAGAAATACAAGAACAGTTGACGCTAAGATTCCTCAGCATCAAGAACACCCTGGATGGAGTAAGAATCCAATCAATGTCATAATGAAAATTTAGTATAGTGATGGAAGTACAGAAGTTCTAAAGTCCGAACCTTGATAATCATAATGGCTGCATCCTTGTGGAGAACCTCATTATACTCTTTGCAGGCAAAACTCTGCAAGATGCAAAAGTTGGTAAATAAGGTAGTCTCATAGAACCAAGTTAAAATCTATTTTCGGGGAGAGAGAGAGAGAGAGAGAGAGAATGAGACTGACTTGAATACAATGAGGACAACCGACGTAGCCTGGGCAGTGGCAAGATTGGAGAAGTTCCAGAGCAGAAGTTAACAATTCCATGAAGAAGGGTTGAACCTATTGCACCATTCACATTACAGTGTATACTCAAAAAAAAAAAAAAAAAAGTGTAGGAAAGAGAGAGAGATGCATTAATAAAAAATCAGGACCTCTCTCAAAAACTGTTTAAGTAATCCGAGATTTTAAAGGAAAAGTTACTAAGCGCAGCAACTGAAAAAATATATATATATGTATATTTTAATGATAATAATAATTCTGTGACTTACCTGGACAGACACACCTATGCCTCCAGGATGCTGATCGTATAATAGAATTCTCTCAGGAAAGTAGCGGGTGTCGTGTGGGTTTGCACATTCTGGGGCCAAGTCCGATGAGTTGCATATAACACGTCTTCATGTAAATCGTCACAATGCAGTTAAACTCACAATTGGTTAAGAAATAAAAAAAATGAGAACGAGAAAAATATTAAAAGAATATTCAGTTTCTGAGTGGCAAGCTTCAAATTCTTAATAGATCTTAGTGCAGGTCATTGTAGTAAATTGCAACTGGAAGCAAATTAATAAAAAAAATGCATGCAGGCCTAAGACTGTTTTGTCTGGGGGCTTTGGGTGGAGGTTGCGGGTCCAATCCCAACTTGTATCAAACATTTGTCTTTTTGAAAAAACAAAAAAATTTAAGAAGAATGCACTATATCAAGTTATTACATTTAAAAAAAAAAATAATAATAACAATAATATTTAAAGAATATAATAATCCATGACTTACAGAGGCACAACATTCAAAACAGCATGAGAAGCAGCATGCAAGCCAGCACGAAAATCGATGTTTTGCTTCTCAACTGCTAATTTTGTTGACGGTGGAACCGGAACCCATACTGCCTGTTTTGACAATGGGAAACAACAGCACACATATATATTAACAAAATAAAAATAAAAAAGAGCATGAAAACAAATAAAAGCAATATAAAGTAGCAATCTGCAGTTAAATGTACCTGGGACATGTATGAATATTTAGGAAGTTCAAGTGCAACTGTATCAAATATTTCGATGGTTCCTCTCCACAGACGATGAAAGCCAAACCAAGAAGTCGTCACCTTGCAAGGACTTACTCGGGCAGTTGTTCTTGCTCTTTGATTGTTTGAAACCACCCTTGCTGGATAGGCCTAAACAAAAGTAGAAGCTGTAGTCTTGAGTTTTTATTTATCAACAAAAATAACCATACTGAAAAACAACGGCGAAGAGAGCCACTTGCAAATGTTTACTTAAAGGGAAGACATCATGGATAAATAGATAAATTACATGGAGAGAAATTTTGATTTATTATTTATTTATTTATTTATTTTTCAGATATCTTTCTTTCAACCTTTTATCCGATAAGTCTCCCTTCTTCCGCAGGACAACCAAATACAGGCTTATCAAACCGAACAGAAAAAGAAATAATTTGTTACAGATTTCCCCTTCCCCTAAAAGACAACATCTTCTATTTAATATCTGTTTAAGACTATCCTCATGAACTTAATAAATTAAATTCCAAAAGAAAATATAACAGAATCCCAAAATGAACTTGAAAAGAATAAAAGTACAAACATTAGAAGCAGACATACAATTTTACCACCGACAACTTCTATATCCGTAGAGTCTCTAGGTTTTGTGTAGTACTTCAAATCAGCTACTTTGCATAGAGCAATCTTATCAGATAAGTTTAATCTGTTGACGAGGTAGGTTTTTCCTTGGCGCATATATACAGCACCATCATATACCTGAACGATGAAAGATCAAAGAAAACAAATGAACCAGACTATAAACGAGTACTTGCCAGATGTACAAAGTACCCTGTGGGTTCATAAGGCCAAACACATTATAAATGCACTACAAATCCTCTCATTACCTGAAAGAACGCCTTGCTTTCTTCAATCTCTTCAAGGATTTCTTCTGTCTGCTGATCTATAACTTTGTACCTCTCAGTTTCTATTGCCCGGATACTAACTGAACGAGAAGGCATTTTCTTTTTTTTTTTTTTTTTTTAATGGGGTGGGGTAGAGATACAGACAAAAAGAAACATTGAGAACAAAAATGTCACAAGTATTGCTACATATGCAGAAACAAATAAAAGCACACAGAGAATTATAGAAATTGTTAATAACGCCAATTGAAAGAACATGAAGAAAAAGCCTAAATGCAATTGTATTATACCTCATGCCCAATATAGTTCCACATTTCGGCCAGAGAATCGCATGACTGATCAGATCCCAAGTGTCCTCTATTTTTTAGAGACACTATGCCGCTGTGTAAGCCAGAACCAAAATATTTCTCATCGTAATGCAGACTCAACGGGTATTCAAGAGCAGCACAGGCCAAATGCTGTTCAAGAACCTGAAAGTGATATAACAATTATATAATGATCATAGGTTATACCAAGTTGGGATAAACACATATTTTCTATGGCTATATGTATAGAAGACGAAACTCCAAACCTGCTGGTTCTGAGTATCAACATGACAGCACTCAATTGGCCTCCCAAAAAGTTTCCTTGGATTTTTCATAAAATATTGATCAAGAGGGCTGTCAAATGCAACATATACAGCAAGCGAGGGTCTTTCTCTCCTCCCCGCTCTGCCAGCTTGTTGCCACAAACTAAAAATACAAGTTAGAAGATTAGACATGAAAACGTAACCAGAACAATTCAGTGTGAAATTACATTGGTCATGGAAGTCTACCTAGCAATACTACCAGGAAAACCTAGATGCAGAGTTACGTCAATATGTCCAACATCAATACCCAATTCCAGGGCATTTGTAGCAGCAACCCCACAAAGCTTCCCACCAAAAAAATCTCTCTCAATACTCCTCCTATCCTGCATCGTTGGACAGCCAAAATGCCAGAAACAAATCAAAATATATGTTTCTTTAACACCAAATAGGGTCCGCAGGTAATCTTGAACAAACAACATATGAATGGGAAGCATGCACTACAATGGTGAAAAAAATTAAAGAGCATATGTGAGGGCTGCTAACAGCACAGACAATAAGATCTAGCTACTTAAAATCCAACCTTACCCTTTTTTTCCCCCTATCTTTAATACAAACCAAATTGAGAATGGGGAAGTAAAGATTAAATCTATCTCTTATTCGCACCATATATTGTTAAGGCTAACAAGAAATTTGACATCATCTCCTACTTTTTAGTAATTGACCAAAGAGAACATCAGAAGCTATCTTTGGGAAATAAGGAGCATTTTAGCAACCAGTTCATAACTATATTTGCGTGATGCCAAGTGAACAACATCACATGCAGTAGGCATCCATGCCTTTCAGCTTGACTTGGTTGCTAGAGATAAGTAAAGCAATAAGCAAGAGAAAAGATATGCACATGATAATAAAACATGGATGCGATCATCTAAAGCAACCACAGAGAGTTTAGTGCTATATGGTAAACAATATGATATGTTAAACAGCGTCCTGACCTGGACCAAAAAAATAAAATGATACGCAAAATAATACATATGTGAAACAGCCTACCCACCTCAGCAATATAGCCAGCACGATAAGCACATATGGAATCAACCAAATGAGGGGCTGACTCCTGAAGAATTTCACGCCTATCAAAGACATGTAATATTGATTTCATTTCCTTCATCTTCAAAATGCAAAACAAGAATTACATTTTCAAATTTCCACTGAATATCAGACAGATAAATAAGGTACAGCCAATAACGTGATAAATCCTTTCAGGTCACATCAAGCTACCACAATCATTTAAGTTAGGTTCTTACGTGTAGGATAAGACAAGTTCACACAGTTTTCGCGTCTTACAAAATGCAATGCAACGAAGTCCATGCTGAACCATTTCTGCAAAAAGGAGTGAAACATCCAAAATTGGGCTGCAAAGATAAACAAAGCATCAAACATCATAATATAGATTTTTTTTCAGATAAAAAAAAATGAAAGAAAACCGAATAAAAATACAAAATTTTAAAAAAATTATAAATATTGGATTCAAAATTAATATGTCCATGTAAGGATCTCTACTGGAGAACCAAGACCAAACCCCCATAATTGAGTATGTATGCATTTATAACTTATATTCTCACATATGCGTGTACAATTCTCAAGGTGATGGTTAAGTCATAAACATCAAATTTCCAGTAAATGAGAAAGGGTGACTTGTTCACCACTCTTGAGAATGAAACTGAAACACATATTATAAAATTCAATCTTCAGCTAATTCCAGGATATAGGGATAATTCCTGGAAAAACATGGTTCCATAATAGCTGGAAAAACAATGAAGAAAGATATTTTCAGGATTGTTGGGAAATAGTTAATGAAGATATTTTCAAAATATCAGAGGAATTTTTCAAAAATGGTGTGGTTAGTTCTTCCACGAACCACACCATTCTTTGTCTTATTCTGAAAACATGGACTCTAGAAGAAGATTGAAGGACTACAGGCCCATCAGTCTTGTCACAAGCGTGTACAAAATTTTGGGCAAGGTGTTAGCTAACAGATTGCGAGAAGTACTGGGTGAAACAATTTCCACTTCACAACGAGCTCTTGTAAAAGATTGCCAGATTCCCCATGTAGTGTTGGTGGAAAATGAAGCAGTGGAAGAGTATAGATCTAAAAAGAAGAAAGGGACAGCGTTTAAGATAGATTTCGAGAAGGCTTATGATTATGTTCGATAGAGTTTCCTAGATAAGGTGACGGAGAAAAAGGGATTCAGACACAAGTGGAGGAAATGGATTCAAGGTTGTTTGAAATCAGTAAACTTTTCAATAATGATTAATGGTAAGCCATCGGGTCTTTTTCAGGCTACAAGAGGGTTGAGGCAAGGGAATCCATTGTCCCCTTTTTTGTTTACTTTAGTAGCTAATGTTCTTGGAAGATTGATGGATAAAGCAGTGTTGGGCGGAGTGGCCAAAGGGTTTACGGTTGGGAGAGGGGAGGTGTGTATATCACATCTTCAATTTGCTGATGATACACTCTCTCTCTTGGAGGCTGACAAAGAGAATGTCAGGAATGTCAATTGTTTATTGAAGTTTTTCTCGGCTCATTCGGGATTGAAAATAAACATGGGAAAAGGCACTTTGGCTGTAATTAACTTGGAGGAAGATGTGCTGGTTGAAATGGGTGAAGAGTTGGGATGTGAGATAGGGGAGTGGCCATTAAAGTACCTTGGGCTACCATTGGGAGGAAATCCATTATCAGTGGAGTTTTGATCACCAGTTTTTGAGAAGATTTCTAACAAGCTTAATGGATGGAAGAAGTGCTTTCTGTCAAGGGGAGGAAGAGTAACTCTGATTCAATCAGTTCTCTCCAGCATACTGATTTACTACGGGGGCGTTTGGTAAACGCATTGCATTTTGATTGTATTTGAATGAAATTTGCTTTTTGAATGTTGTATTTGGTTGAAAAGTATTTGTTTTGTATTTGAATGAAATATGTGTTTGGATGAAAAGTATTTTAGAGTTGAAAAGTTGATGTGATTAGTAAAAGTAGAGATAAATAGTAAAGTTGAAAAGTTGATGTGATTGTTTTAAAAATGTTTTGAATAGTAATTGTTTTCGTAGCACTGTTGTAAAATTTGTGTTTGGTGTAAAATTGTATTGTATTTGAGTAAAATTAAAATGAAATATTTTTCCCAAACGTCTACATATTAGTTTTCAAGATGCCTGGTTTCATTGCCAAATTAATCAAGAGGATGATGAGAACTTTTCTATGGAATTTACAAGAGGGGGGGAAGATCTAGGAGCCTAGTGACATGGGAAACAGTGATTAAAGGCAAGAAGAAAGAGGTCTGGGTTTGGGAAATTTGAAGAACAAAAATCTGGCTTTATTGGGAAAGTGGTTATGGAGATTCCCTTTAGAACAAGATTCGCTATGGGCTAAGGTTGTTAGAAGTAAATATGTGCTGCATCCAAACAGATGGGATTCAAGAATTGTCACGAATGGATCCTTTAAAAATCCTTGGAAATTCATATCTCAGGGCTCGCATAATTTCAAAAATAATGTCTCAAGTAGGGTGGGTATGGGAAATAAGGTTATGTTTTGGAAAGATAAATGGTGTGGGAATCTTCCCTTTGAGTCTTTTTTCCCTAGGCTTTTTCATCTTTCTTTTGTTCCTAATGCTGTTATAGCCGACATTGTTTCTAGGAACAATAGTGATGAAGTAAACTGGAATTTTGGTTTTAGAAGGGGATTGAATGATAGGGAGTTGGAAGAATTACATTCCTTGTTACAATTACTTGATTCCTTTTCTTCTAATTCGTCTGTTCCAAATAGTAAAGTGTGGGTGGCAGATTCTTTAGGTTTTTCTTGCAAATCTTATTTTGAAAACCTTGTGGAAAGTGCAGGTAGTCCAAATTTTGAACCTTTTCGATTCATTTGGAAATCTTGTGCCCCTATAGAATTGAAGTGTTTGCAAGGCTGGTTTTCATGGGAAAATAAATACTTGTGATTTGGTTCAGAGGAGAAATCCTCATGTGGCTCTCTCACCTTCATGGTGTGCCATGTGTAAATAGGACGGTGAATCTCTAGACCACTTGTTGCTTCATTGTAAAGTGGCCAGACAATTGTGGCAAAACATCTCACTTGAAGCAGGTTTCAGTTGGGCATTTCCAAAGCACTGCAGGACGTTGATGGTTAAGGATACGGTGGGCTTGGGATCTAATAATATGGTGAAAGCACTATGGAACTATTTTTTAATGTCTCTGTTATGGACAATCTGGATTGAGAAGAATTCTAGAGTTTTTGAGGAAAGGGAGATGGGGGTGAAGGACATTTTTTAGAAAGCTAAATTTTCTGCTTCGCTATGGGCTTCCACAGACAAGGCTTTTAAGAATATTCCCTTCCAATTTATCATTTTAAATTGAAAGAATGTGATAGGGGAATAGATATGGTGTGATTGGTAATTGTATTTTGCATCCAAATAGTTTAGAGACAAACTTTTTGTTTGGTTTTTGCTTCTGGGAAAACAACTTGTTCTCTTTTCCTTGTAATTGATATATTTATCAATGAAAGGTATTTCTTATCAAAAAAAAAAAGCTGGAAAAACTTGGTATTCATAATAGACAGGAAATATCCAAAAATTCTCTGTGCCTATAAACATGAAAAATTGTTACCTTGCGCTTCCAAAATTAAAATTTTCATCAGCAGGTTCACTAGTATCCCTGCTATTGGCTATTTTCTTCGACATCTATAAGCAAACAGCATTGGAGAAAATTTTTAGAACATTCTTTGCATAAAAATTTAGAGGGGCAGATATATGACAAAGCACCTACATTTTCTCGATAGAGTATGGGATTCCAAAGGATGAAAAGCTTCCTGGCAGCAGGACTTCCATCATTCTGAATCAGCTCCACTGTGGGAAGATTTGCAAGGTCCTAAAAGAATGAAGAAGTAATATCAAGTCATGTACAAAAGTTCAAAAAGCAATAAACAAAAGGAATTTCACAAGAATAGAGAAAAAAAATTTTAATTAATAATGCAAGTGCCTATAAGGAACTTGTATATGTATGTATGAACATGGATGCAAGCGTTTTCGTTTTTCTAGTTTTAGGAGCTGTTAGTTTACCAATCCATCCCAAAAGTTTAATCTATTAGGATGTGGGCTAACAATAGTTTTATATTCAACACTCCCCCTCACGTACAGGCCAACAATGGGCAAACGTGCAAAAAAATATTAATTTTTGAAAGGCTAGCACAAATATTTTAATCAGAAGCCCGAAAAATATTAAAAGCTCAACACACAATAATGATAAAGGGGTTAAAGAGTGCAATTGCATGAGTTCAAACTTAAGACCTCCCACTCCGATACCATGTTAGTTTTACCAATCCATCCAAAAACTTAAGCTATTAAGACGTGAGCCAATAATAATTTTATTTTTCAACAGCAGCTTTTTCTGATAAGTCACACTTACTTGGGAAGGGAATATCTACATTCCTTTATTCTCAATTTTCTCTAAATGCTTCTAACTGGAGGGAGGGAGAGAGAGAGAGAATTAGGCAAATTGCTGACACACAATAATGTTATAACAAGCTCTAAGGTGGCGGTAAAGGCTGTACGTCTAATGGGTCTATGACAGAATTGTAATTTTCCTTTTGTCCAGGGCCAAATTGGCACATGCACATCTAAATACATATAAAAGGGACGTGTATGTTATGCATTAAGGAGCCCTTAGCAAGTCGATGAAACAGCAAACTCATCCTAACACCTATTTGTAACACTAGCAACATCAAAGAAAATTCATATATATACGTTTATATTCAAGTTTCTAATAAATAGGAGACCATATGCAACCAAGGTAATTGCAGAAAACTATTATCTACCTGGTGGACAACATAACCCACAATACCAAAGAATTTCTTTTGGGGCAAGAAAGACGGTACAAACTAAATGACAAAGAAACCAGCCACAAAAGGTACTAGACCAAACATTTGAAACTATGAATCCCACAATTAACACATGAAGTAGACAGAATATGTAAAAATCTTCTAAAAATCTTTACCATGCAATGTTCACGGGGATTTGCAGAAGTTGCTGTAGAAAATACATAAGATGGATCACTTCCATACACTGCAGATAGAAGAAGCAGCCAAGTGATCTCTCCAATCCAGGTAGATGAATAAACACCAACATGTGTGTGTGTGTGTGTGTGTGTGTTTCTGTTCATGTAAATATACCAACATACATGTAATCAAACCCAAATAAACATGGTGCACAGAGAGTATGCATTTACGTTCATTATCTGTTGTAGGTTCCAGAGAAAATTTACCATGCGTGCAGAGCCGATGAAGTCTTCTTAATATAAAAGCAGTATGGCAACCAAATGCTCCCTTGTAAACATGTGCCTCATCCACAACTATGAACCTTATGTATAAAAATATAAAACGTCATGATCGAAAACAAAGAACCAATTATTGCAGAAATTAACATCAATCAAAACAACCACAGAATTAACATCTGCATAAAAACAAAGAAAACATTTTTTGTCAGTCAGTCATATACAGAATTTTGAAAACAAGTCAATAATGCAATACCTAAGATTTGACAAGATCCGTCCAAATTGTTTATGGTATGGCAATATAGACAAATGCAGCATGTCTGGATTTGTGATCAACTGTGTGCAACCAGTCAAGATTTAAGTACAGATTGAAGCAAGTCAAGTCTGATAAAGCCATAAGGCTATTATAAGATATTATTTACCAATCTGGCATTATCACGGAGCCATGCCCTATCCTTTTGAGAAGTATCACCGTCATACACACCAATGTTTAAGCCACAATCAAGTTCGTTTGTCATGACTGACAAAGCTCGTAGTTGATCTTGAGCTAAAGCCTTCATCCATGAAGCATTTGAATTATAAACACATAAGAGATATGCATGTATATTTAGTGCTTATGAATTATGCCAATATACACATTCACAACCTACCTTGGTTGGAAATAGGTACAGAGCACAGGACAACATATTCTGACATAACTCTTGCAGAACTGGCAGATTATAGCAAAGAGATTTACCACTAGATGTCATTGTTGCTACAACAACATGCTTTCCAGCCAAGGATGCTTCTATTGATTCTGCCTACATGAAACATGACTCCATAAGAGATGAAACACATCTAAAAGATATGAATTTTAGCAAATAGCCATGCATATAACATCCACACCTGATGGCTATACAGTTTAGTGACTCCAATATTTTTAAGTGTGGACATCATGTCTTGTGAAAGTTCATTTGGAATTCCCACATGAACAGCCTCCCTGGCCCCAATGTCTTCAACATGCGCTATCTGCTACAAGTAAAAACACCAAGTGAGATAACTCGAACCTTAAATATAAGTAAAACAACATCTGTGTCAGAGCCACCAGTGCCCTAAAACGCTTTTAAACATAAAAAATGAAAGACAATGTTGTTTGTATATTGCATACACATGATGGGCTGCCATGTAAAAAGAACATTGGTAAATTTTTTTGATCAGCAAGAACAATGGTAAGTTGTCACATTCACCTTTACTCCCAAATCTAAAAGAAAAAGGCAAAAGTGAGTGAAAAATAACCTGTCCAGAGGATCCAACTCCCTCCCTAAGATGTTCAACCATTTCCAAAGGTGACAATGTGTTTGTAGCCTGAGGATCCAAGACAATGTTACGAAGACGTATATACATGATTTCACATCTTCCAGAAGTATCAAATAATCTAAAGTATGAATTCATAAAGACGGATTTAACATACTAATGATATACATAAGATAATTGAGCACCGAAAATTGAGAATAAAAATTAAAAACTTTGAGATTAATAGCTAACCGCAAGATGCAAAATCAAAATAACAAAATTCACGCAAGTTATAATTTATTCTACTACTTCAACATGACTGTTTTAAGCAATTCAAATGGCTCAATAAAACTATAATTTTCCCACTATATTAGGTAGCCACTAAATCGTAAGAAAAGCTTTCTTATACCCTAATATCAAATGACAATTATTTCCAATATTGATAGTGCCCCAACACAGGGGTTAAGAACACTTTGGACTTCAACGATACTGAAAAAAAGGTGGCAGAATAGAATTTGCAACACAAGATAGAAAAAGGCATAACCAATTGAAAGGAAATATGACAGTTCATTCTGCTGATACTAGACTTATATCACCTCTTTATTTATTTTTGGTACTCTTTTCCTTTTTCCTAATTTGTATGGTATATACTTGCTTCTTTATGAGACATGCAAGGAATATCACAAAAACACAAACTTAGTAAATTGAAAATTAAGACCTACATGGCATCTCCTTGGGTCTGAATAAGAATTTGAATGAGAACTTGAACTTGCAGAACTTTTCCTCGCCTTTTTCCTTTCGTTGCTCCTCTTAGTTGCAGCAAAATTACGTTTCTTCATAGAAACAAGTAATTCTTCCAAGGATAAAACAGTAACTTTCCCATTCCCTTTGGTAAACTGCATGAATACTCCACAAGACATCACTGTATGTAGAACCAATACTATCTTTCACAAACTAAAAAGATAAATCTTTGTTGCAAAGAAGCATAAAAATTTTAAAAATTAAAAAATAAACACGCGTAAGGATTTTTCCTTTTTTTCTTTTTTTCCAGGAAACAGAAAATTTCATCAACAGAAAGAGGCAACACAAAAATGGAGAGAGAAAACATAAGTTAGGGACAAATTATATGTCGAAGAAGAGTGTGTTTATTGCTTCTTCATTGTTTAATATAATTCATGTGTACTATCAGATAAACTGTCACACTACCAGGAAACTTGCAGTTAAATTGAGAGCAACATACCATCGAGCACTCAACAGCATCCCACAAATTAGTTCTCAAGGAGCTTTCCCGTTGCTTTAAAGCATGAAAAATTTCCGACACAGCCATTTCTCTGCACACTACAGTTACGAGTCTCAGGCTATTGCAATAAAATTATTCCCATCGAAACTTCAGAACTTAGAACAAAAGGAGAAAGAGCGAGAGGAAATTTCTCTCCAGCATTACCAGATTCAGAATTTTCTTTCACTTGAACTTTCTGCTGTGCTGAACCGTTAATGATAATTGCATTATTGGAGTTTGTTTCATCTTCAAGATTATCAGCAAAACGTACTACCTGGACAAAAATAGATAGTGAAGGAAAAACAGCCTTCTTTAGTTATAACTCTTCCATCAAGCGTAAGAATTTCTCAAGAAGTATTTGGCTGCATTTTCTCAGATTTGACAGATGAGAGTTTTGAATTCCTCTTACACAATCAAACTGATTTCAAAAGTTGGGACCAAAATAGACTCCCTTTTCAGGAGCAAAAAGAAAAAAGAAAAAAGAAAAAAGAACAGAGAAAAAGAGAACAGAGTTTAGTTCCTTCAATATAATGAGCATTTACAAGCACCACCAAATACATGATGCAAAGCTATCAAGAAACTTCATATGGAAAGGACAGCAACTAAAAAAATTTAATATGCCTTGGATCTCTAACCTTTATATCACAAGGCAATGTTGAGGGTAAAATCCAATACCTTGGGAGAAAGAACAAAAAGGTGCTCCAAGTCCTTCGGGTCAAGATTAACTCCAAATTTCTCAAGCTGGCCCATCATTTCTTCCAAAAGGGTTAAGCTAACACTTTCCTGCCTCAACCGAAGACGTGCAGAAACAATGTTTAAGAAAGCAAATGCCTTCATTATGGCTTTCAACCACGCGGGACACAGACATGAACTATCATACTTTATGTTCAAACCTTCATCATTGACTCCAAAACCCAGTAAGCATGCTCTCCTTGACAACAAGCAATCTCCAGAATGTGGGTCTGATAAACAACTAAAGGACCCCAAAACCTTGACTAATATTTCATAACTCTTCTTGTCAAGAACATTCTCACCCTCATGAGAATTCAGTATGTCCATTATCAAGTCATCACAATCATCACCCCCCTTCCGCTTCGTCTGAAAAGAGCCAGAACATCCAGTCCCCATGATTTCTTCTTCTCTATCTCCACGACTACTACTCCATCGCTCTGTGTTCAAATCTTCAGTACCAGCAGACTCACGCAAATACGATAAATCTTGCATAATTTCCGCCCAAGCCGAATCAGCAAACTTCGAGATCGAGTTTCCATTGGTAATGTTAGTTGAGGTTTTAGATTGTTCAGATTTCTGTGTCTGATAGGTATCCTTCTTAGAAAACGGAACAAGCACCATAAATTCACCATCACCAATATCTTGCATACTTATTCTACTTTGCACTCTCAATTTAACACCCTGCAAAATGTAAATTTCATACAATTAGAATATCAGAGGCCATAATTTGCAATGAGACAGATTTCATCCCCATCTGAAGATGTGTTCTATCTTCCATAGATACACACAGTATGCAAAACGAATCATATTTCAAAACGAAATCTACCTTAACATTAACTCTTATCTCATAATAGATAAGTAATACAATAAAAAAACTCGCGTCTGAATATAATTCCGCACATTAATAATTACGACTACCTTATTGGTTCTCTTTGACATTCTAATCGAGTTTATTATTCTTCCCCATTGCTGACTAGAGCTTCGGAGTGCTAACGTTTGTTTCGTGGATCTTGTCGGAGTTCCAGCCTCTACAATTTGTGAAAAAGAAAGCCAAGCTAGCAAATGTAGTTCAAGTTTAACCAGTTGAGAAAATTACCACAGGAATTTTAGTAGAAACTGCACATATATTTCATTTTTATTTGCAAAATGGACTAACTTTTCCCTTTGACATGTAGCTAAACAGAAAACCGATTGAACCAAAAAACAAAAAGCAAAATCTACTAAAAACTGCAAATATATTTTATCTTTTTTTGCAAAATCGAAAATCGACTGAATTTTCCCTCTGATCATGTAACTAAACAGAACAGAGATTGCACAAAAAAAAGGGGCAAAATTTACAAGAAACTGCACATATATTTCATTTTTTTATTAAATTTTCCCTTTGAGTAAGCAACTGAACAGAACATTTTAATCATTTTTGCATTGATTTTCTAGCT
Source organism: Antiaris toxicaria (assembly GCA_035233585.1). Lineage (NCBI taxonomy): Eukaryota > Viridiplantae > Streptophyta > Magnoliopsida > Rosales > Moraceae > Antiaris > Antiaris toxicaria. The sequence goes on from CP141155.1 coordinate 12,097,998, forward strand.
ATGAAGAACACTAATTAAAAAAAAAAAAAAGTGGAGGAGAGAGAGGGAGAGAGGGTTTGCCTTGAAGAAGAGGTGAAAATTGGGGGAAAGAGAAGCGGGAGGGAAATTCTGCATGAGAAGAAGCTTAAGGTCGCCGACGGTGCTGTCGCCGGAGATTTTGACGGTGGAGGAATCACCGGTGATTGTACGGACAACGATTTCTCGAAGGTTCTCCTGTTCTGCCATTTCTCTCTCTTCTTCTCCAAGTTATTGATCTAGAGAGAGAAAAATCGTGGACGGAAAGCGTCTCTGAGAGCTCGTGTTTGTGTCTCTTCTAATAGGTATACTCTGTTTCTGATTTTCAAGGAGAAGAAGAAGATTTCTTTTTTTTTTTTTTTTCCAATTTGGCGGGGAAATTCTGTCACCAGAATCAGCGCTTTATTTATTATTATAAGAGCGTCACATCAGTGGTACTTTTATGGGCTTCATCCATGGGCTTAACATGTGACCCGGACTTTTATCCCAAGGACGAAGAGGAAAATAGGCAGATAAAAATATATAGTATAATAGTTTGTAATAGGTAATAAATAATATATTATTGGTAAATTTATATTACACTATAATAAAATAACTAAAATGCTCTATATAATCTATACAATCTCTTCCTCTCTCTCTCTTGTACCTCTTCCTTCTCTCTCTTGTTTGCTTTTCTCTCTTTCTTATCGGAAGCCATTAACCACCATCATCAACAGATTTTCCTGTGAGCAGTGTTGCCGTAATGTCAGTCTTTGTCTTTCTCTATTTCTCTAGGATTGTTGGTTTTATGTAGCTTGGCAATCAAATCTCAATGGGGATGAGATCACAGCCACTACTGCATCTTGAAGGTGCGACTAGATCTTGATGGCGACGAGATTGCAATCTAACAAATTTCATCATCATCGCACCAAATTGCAATTGCTATCTCACTGAAACTCTACAAATGATGATTTTCACTATTGAGCTTGCGATTCTCACTACAGATCATGCACGTGATTCTTCCAAACTCAGTAGATCTAGTCACCTACAAATCCAAGGGATCGCAATCTTCACTTGCCAGATTCCATCGCGAGACTGAGATCGTGTAATCTGACAGCCAAGATCGATCGTGGCAAAGAAGCAAGCTTGTGATCAGAAAAAAAAGGGCAATCGTGAAATTTGATATTCTCACGACCAGTGGATCTTGTGCAATCTTAAGATCTAGGGATTGCCATCCAACGGGCAAGATCTGAGGTGGTAAAGAAGAGATCGCAAGCTCATCAAATGGGAAAAATGGATGTCGTCGTGGCCGGTCAGGAAAGATTGTGACTTCGATAAGAAATTTGCAAAAATATCACAAACCCAAAGAAAAGAGAGAGAAAGGAGCGAGAGGAATGCTGAATAGCTAAAAAGGATTTTTGTCACAATATAAATACAGTATAAATTGAGTGTAAATTTGCTATTTACACTCTAATTTTTATATAGACTTTTGTCATAATGTAAATTTTGTATTTACACTATAAATTGAAACTAAACATTTTTTTCTGCTTTTATATGTCAATGACATCTTGCTTGCCAGCAATAATATAAGTTTATTACACGAAACTAAGAGATATCTAGTTAAAAGTTTTGAGATGAAAGATCTTGATGATACCTCTTTTGTATTAAGCATGTAGACATACTGAGATCACTATCGGGGTACTCTTGGATTATCACAAAAGAGCCATATTGAAAAGGTTCTCAAAAGATATAGCATGCAGGATTGCAAACCAGGTGATAAGCTAAAAAGATAAATTTAGTCTTAATCCGTGCCCTAAAAATGATTTTGAAGAAAAGGAAATGCTGAATATTCTCTAAGCCTCAACAGTAGAGAGTCTAATATATCCTCAAGTCTGTACACATCTGGATATTACATATGTTACTAGAATGTTAGATAGATATTTAAGTAATCCAGGAGTAGACCATTGAAAAGCAGCTAAACGAGTCTCGCGATACTTACAGAGAATAAAAGACTACATACTCATATATCAGAGGTTGGATCAGCTTGAGATTGTTAGGTATACTGACTCCAATTTTGCTGGATGCCAAGATAACATGAAATCTACATTGTGCCATATCTAATGGCTAGTTATAGGTGTTGTCTCTTGGGAAAGTACTAAACAGTCACTTATAGCCTCTTCTACCATGATAGGAGAGTATATAGCATGTTATAAGACAATGGTTGTAGAATTTTGTCACCAGGCTACATATGTTGGATAGTGTTGAAAGACTACTTAAGTTATTTTGTGACAATGAATTAGTAATTTTGTATTCCAAAAACAACAGAGCTCAACAAAGTTGAAGCATATAAACATCCAGTTCCCAGTTGTTAAAAAAAGAGTTTAGAATGGATAGTTGTCTATTGAGCATATCAGGATAAACTTCATGGTTGCAGATCCGCTAATTAAGGGATTAACATCCAAAGTGTTTCATGAGCACTTTGCTCGTATGGGTGTCATGTCAATTGATGATATTCAATTTTAGTGGGAGTTTGTGATTTTAGATACTTTTATGATATAGACATATTTTTAGTCATTTCAGTTTATAGATATTTTGAGATTATTTTCTACAGAAATAAAATTTTGATTTATTTACAATCTGATTTTGGTATGGTTTGATCTTGCTAAGGTTCAAGAATGGACCAGTTTGAAATAGGCTTATTGAGATCACAGTATATTGAATTTTCATGCTATATATCCACATCATGATCCAAGTCATTTAGTTGTATCGATATACGTGACCATTAATGGGTTGAGTTATGATAATTGTAACAAAGGTTGCTTTGATCATATTGGCATAATTAATGAATCGGATTGGTTACAGATACATTGTAATAATGACAACAAAGTTGAGCTCGTTCAATTATTTTTGCAAAGCATTATTATAAAGTTATACATATAGCTCAAGTGGGGGACTGTTGGATCCATAATCTAACATTGGGTAATTATGTGAATAATTATGTGTTGCGTCAAATAAGGTTAAGTCTAATTAAAAGTGATGTACTAAGTTTTGAGTAATATGAGCTTTATATATATGATAGAGTGTGAGCCTTTAATGTGTAGAGACTTAAAGAGTAATTTCTATTTTTATGATGAGCTACAATAGAAATATCAAAAGATAACAGAAAAGTTATCTATATATAGTGGTTATGGTTCATAGATTACATGTATCATCTTTATTATTCTTTTTTGACATCCCATTATCAGAAAGAGAACACAGAAAATATATAAGGTTTCTCTAGGAAAATGTGTTGATCAAGAAGGCAAACCGCACGGCTTTAGAAATTGATTAATTAATATAAATTCAAGTATATTTCCATTTATTCATTAATTGATTCTTGGTGATCAAACATAAATGTTCTTAGGATTTCACGTGATGGTTTTGTCATAAAAATTTTTCTAACACGTTAATGAATTGTATTGAATCCATGATTTTAACTTCTCCCGTTTCGTTGTGTTTCTTTTTCGAATGGTTTTAGATATGCAGATAAGTTTAGTTCTATTGGACACTCTTTGTAATGTAATTGTCATGTTTTAGGAAGTGAGAGAGAGAAGACTACCTATTTGAATGGATAAACTGAAACAGATAAGACTTGTAGGATTAAGTTGCAAAAGATTATATCTTGACGATTCTTTGATGTTTTCGTAGTATTTCATGTTTCAACAATGACTACGAATATTAGGTATACAATATGCAAAAGATAAAGTTTAGCCTTTGTCAGATATGTACATTGGGCATATTGTTGGAGGTTGAAGTGTCATTTTGTACGTATGACAGAAATGTTTTGCAGGAGTGGCATGGTTCCTTTAATCCTGTCTCTGCATTACTTTTCATCCAAGTAAAACATGGTAATTTCAATTGTCGAAAGAGAATATTGAGTTTATGAGGATGACGTTGGAATTTTCTCCGGTTGAAACATAACAATCGTTAAATATTGAAACTTTGAACTTGGAATTTTTAACATTTGAATAAAACTAAAATGTGATCGTTATATATTTCATACTGTTAACAATTAAAACACATTTGCTAGCTAGTCTAAAGATACTAAATGAAACTCTTTAATGAAAAGAGTCTATAAAAAGAGTGTTAAGCCATTGGTAAGATCTCTAAGTTAAAAACCTATTTAGTCATAAAACACCATTAAAAGTGAGGTTTTTAAAGCTTAAAAGCATTTAAAATCAAAATCAATTCATCTCTTGATGGTTTAATGTAATTAAGATCGGTTTAATCATCATTACATATGATTGTTAATCCGCATACGCTTGACTTGGACAAAAATGTGGAGAACTTAGGCTAAAATATTGTTTTCTCCATACATGAATAGAAAAGAAAGCAGAGAGTATAACTGCTCTCTTATTGTCATGGTTTTTTCCCTTATTTTCCCGTGGCGTCGGCTGCGAGAGTGTCTCCATCCCCAGGAAGAACGTTGAGCTTCTCTCTAACAAGAACGTTAAAGTTTGCTACAGTTTGAAGGTAAAATACTTCTCATTCTTTTTCGTTGAACATTCACCAGGGTGTTTTTGTTCTCTTGTTCTTATATTTTTTTTCTTCAACGTAGGTTATCTCCCTAATTTGCATCTTGGACATTTGGTAGTCTTGTCAACTAAGTGAAGGACACTACTTTCAATCAAAATGAAGTTGAAAACATATTATTTCTTTCATCTCATCCTTCTAATTATCGCTTGTCTAGGGAGAAAATTCCAGGCGTTGTTATAATCATTTTGGTTTTTATTGGTTCAGAGAACCATTTTGTTTTGTTTCCTTGAAACTGAATTTATTTTTTTCGGCCTGTAGTTGACGAAATCATGATACACTCGTCAATTGCTCTCCATTTTTCTATTTTTTTTCCCCTCACAAATCAAACAGAAAATAAAGGAAAAAAAAAGTAGTATGTTTCATTATGAAAGTTTATACATGGGTTTGAACCATTTTTTCATTACACCAATAAGTTCTGGGACAATATCCATTTGAATTGATTGTTTTCTAAAATTGCTGGGTTTTAGCTTTTCCTAAGCTCTCATTAATAATTGTTTATGGCATGTTTGAAAAACATTTTTTAGTGTTACGAAAACTAATTTTACACTAAACACAAAGTTTTGTATTTAAATACAATTTTTTTCAATAGGGCTACAAAATCAATTACTATTTAAAAGTTTTTTAAAACAATCACGTCAACTTTTTAACTCTAACATTTTATCTATACTTTTACCAATCACATCAACTTTTCAACTCTAAAATACTTTTCATCTAAACACATATTTTATTCAAATACAAAACAACTACTTTTCAACCAAATACAATACTCAAAAAATGAATTATATTCAAACGTAATTAAAATACAATACGTTTATCAAAACTCCCATTAATTCACAATTCACAACTAGTGCCTTGCACGTGCCTCCCTTACTAGTACCGCATGCCAAGGCCATGTAGTAAAGAGAGAGCTAGTTCTTATCCGTGATGGTAGCTGAAGGTTAGCGGTTCCAATCTCATTACTTTTATTTTATGTTTTTAAAATAGATAGTTCTTACTCATAAGGATTGACCTTTCCGAGTAATTTAATCCTGTAAATGAATTGAATTTTTTATTAAGAAGATTTTAGTATTACCCAATTACATCGTTATGTACACATAGTCCTACTGAAATAAGTTGTATCGCTAATGTATATGTCAATATCAAAACTATGTTTGTCACTTAAAAAAATAATAATAGGATAATCTTATTTTGTACTTAACATATAATGCTAATTTTGATGCTATTTATATTTTTTATCGTCATTATTAGGGTTTGAAACTTATAAAAATGATGGTTACAAGTATAATCCACTCCTAGTTAAAAAAAAAGGTAGTTCTATTGATATATTCCTCTTAACTCTTCATATTCCATTCTAAACACACTTCCATGTAAATTTAAAATGATTAAATTTACATAATACACATCCATTTTATTTTCAAAATTACCCTTAATTACCCATTTCAAATTTCTTTTCACAACCACTTTTTGGTTTTTGTTTTAACATTCTATTGTAGGTTAAATTAAAAATATTACGAGAAACAAAAAGTCTTTGAAAGAAAAAAAAAAAAAAAAAGACAAACAGCATAACATATTCATATACCTATATAGATCAAAGATTTTACAAGAAAAAGTAAAAAGAAAAAAAAAACAACAACAACAACATTTACATATTCATATATTCCTAATAACATATATAATATTTAAAATATATAAGGTTTCAAAAGTTTTTTAAATATTCTATATGCTACAAATAGAAAAGGGCAAAGATAACTAAACAAAAAATAAAATTTATTTAAAAAATAAATTCAAACAAAAGTAATTAAAATGGACGGGAAGTGAAATTTAAAAAATAAGAAGAAATCCAAAAAATATCCTCCAATTTTGTTTAACATAAAAAAATTATTTCCAACTAGTTTTGTATTTATAAAAGCTAAAATTAGAGCATATATTATTTTTAAAAACTTTTGAAAATAAATAACATGTTAGTTTACTTGAATGAAAAATATTTGAAAATTATAGAGCGTGTTTGGTAACTTTCCCCAGATGGTTTTCACGAATTCCAAAGTGAACATTTTTAAAATAGTTTTGAAATCCTGTTTGGTTAAGTGATTTTTGAGATTAAAGTTTGAAAATGGAAAAATCGATTCCATTTTTTTACACATACGGGTGAAATCAAAAAAAACCCGTCTTCATTTTTCATTTTTGTTTTCTCTTTCTCGCTCTCCTCTTGCAGCTTCCAACGCGGCAATCTGGCTCCGACGAGGCCATTACGGTGTCTTTGGCCTTGTCCGGATGATCGGGATCTACATCGTTGGAGATGGAGGAAACATGGAGGCCAACCTCCTCAGCGACGGCTTTCAGAGACAGGCTGTCGAAGCTTCTCGAGATTCTTGAGCCACTCGAGCTCGCTGCCTCCCTCACCCATCGCCATCCGACGGCGCCGTGACCCAGTCGCCCCTTCTCAGTCGCAACCGAGCCTCGCGAGCCCAACCCGAGTCCTCGCCTCTTGAATGTCGAACCACTCTCCGTCCCATCCAACCCACGACGCTGTCCCCGAGACCACGCCGCAGCCGTCGCTAACCTCCGCAAGTCGCCGTACCCCCTGCTGTCTCACGCCGCCGGTCGACTACCCTTAAGAAGCAATATATATATGTGTGTGTGTGTCTGTGAATATGCAGAACGGAAAAGAAAAATGGAAATAAGGAAAATGATAATAATAATAGATTTTGATAAATAATTTTAAATATATTTAGGTTTTGAAATTGTATTTGAAACTGTTTTGGGAATTGGAATTTGTTTTTTTGCAGGTTAAGCTTTTGGAGTTTTTGGACAGTCCATATTTTAGGACAGGTCATGTCAAAAATTTTATAAAATAAAAATGAAATATTCAGGTATGTATAAAAATAAAATGTTGTTTTAAAATATTAAATTAATGACATACTAATTAGTAAAATTTAATTTTTGATATTTATAATAATTTTTAAAAATTAAACATAAATATATTTTTATAAAATACTTATGAAATAATTGGTTTTCAAAGTTTTCATAAAATACTTATGAAATAACTGGTTGTCAAAAATATAACCAAACACAGTTTCATTTTTGTATTTTTCAAAACATACGCTCAGAAAATAAAACCAAACACAGTTTCAGAAATGATCTCAGACCAGTTTTTAAAACGATCTCAAATTCAACATTTTTAAAATTTCAACAGATTTCAAAAATAATACCAAACGTTACCATAGTTTTTATTATAGGTTTCAAAATAGTAATATTTATAAATTATTAATTTAGAAATTTGATACATAAATGTGTGCTGAAAGGGAAAAAAAAAGAATGGAATTGAATTTCTTATTTTATGATCGAATTTTAATTATCTAATTAAGTATATTATTATTGTCTTTTTATGTTATTTTGTTTGAGGTTTTTTTAATTAAAGAATTTAATTAATAGAGGGGATGTGGAGAGTAAAAATATGTGCATTATTAAAATCACACAAAACAAAATGCATAAAAGTTAATATTTAGTATTTAAATAATATTAAAATAAAAATTTTAATTAACATGATGAAAAAGTCCAAAGATACCAACCAATAGAAATTAAATGTTATTGTATTGTTATACTTAATGATAAATATGTCACTAAATTTATTATACTGCAAATTTGATATCAAAAATAATATTACATTAGAGAGTTTCTTTCTTTTCTTTTCTATTCTTTTCTTTTCTCTTGTTTTCTTTTGTTTAACCCATATGTCAAAATTTTCTATTGTCATATAATTCAGAGATGCCTTTATATGTCTTTGTCTTCTTCTTCTTCTTCTCCTTTTCTCTAATGTGGTAAATACTTTATATTAGATTTAGACAAAAAAAAAAAAACTTGAAAATTTATATTTTATCCTTTTTGGGGTTTTAAAATAATCATGGGCAATTTGCCAACCATAACTCCATGTTTCTCTCTCCTTTTTCACAGCCATTATTTACGAATCCCATTACTCTCATAGCCATAATAATTGCTTGAAACACTCAGATACTGTAACTCCTCTCATAAAATTGCAACACCCCCTTCTCTTTTTTCAAATTCAAATGCCTACTTCCCTCTCATAACTAATTCTTATTATATTAATCACACACCATAAATCCGTTATATATTATTGTCTCTTCTTCCTTTTCTCTCATTTTATTCACTTGTGATTTGTTCCCAAAAAATAAAAATAAAAAAAGAAGAGTATAAAATGAGCACAACACCATGGACCATGACAAGATTCGTCAGATGGCGACTGAGAAACTTGGCTTCTCATTTCTTGGCTTGCAGATTTCCTATAGGTAAACAAAACCTTATACATATATAGATACATATAGTCTTGGTATATTGAATTTTACGATATTTTTATTGATTTTGTAAATTTGTTTCACCTATACATATAGATGATGAACCGGAATATAGATATTGCAATTCCAGACCTCCATTGCCAATATTGAGAAAAAATAGCATGGCGTTTGAGGCTAAAAGAAAGCTATCTCGGCATCAAAAACGCAATGGAACAAGAAGGCTGAAGCCTGCAGGTTCAAGCCAAGTAGAGGCTAATACTAGTTGTAAAGACATGAATATTAGTCAGCCAGTTGAGAGTAGAAGTGATGAGGACTCAAATTGGTCTAATTCTTTAGATGAAGACTATATCATCTTCAGCTTTAGAGAGGATGGCACATTTGAAGTTTTGAACAAGGACAAGACCGATGAAGCTTCGACTAATAATCGTCTAGATCATCCCACGTCAAGGAATTCGAGACCCGTTAATCGGAAGGTTAGCAAATTTTCCCCCTCTCACAAACCAAAATAATGCTAGTAAGAAATGTCTATACATTGGTATTGAATATTTTAATGTTAACAACGTGGTTATTTTTTTCATATTTTTAAAGGATTTAAACATTGCGCTCAATAATTTATTTATTTATTATTATTATTATTTTTCTCATTTGGTTTTTGTAAGAACAGCTTAATTATGAAAGGAATACCAAAACAGTGCTGACTGAAAGGTGTAGCAATATGGAGGAGACCAATTACCCCACAAATTATGGTGAATGTATAATTTCACCTCAAAAGGTAAATATTAGCTTTGCACCTTTCTTTATAATATAGTCCAGCTCTTATTCTTGACTGCATATTTCTGTTCCTTTAACTTTTGGCTTCTACAATCTTAGTTAAATGTGCAAAGACATATTTAGAAAAAAGTAAAAAAAATCCATCGTAAGAAAGATTCTATCGAGCAGTAATTTCTGCTTTCTAGCGTACATTCATGATTTAGTTTTTCCAAACTTTTTTCTTTGTTGATGTAACTTTTTCAAAGGAAGTAGAAGAAGAGAATATTTACTTGGATGATGAATCGCTTTCCGGGGCCAATTTTGAAGAGTATAGAGTTGCATCAACTAAATCAAGAGATTCTGCCCAATCATCAAATGCTAGCACTGGCTCTTTTGCCTTTCCTGCGTAAGTTGTCCGTAATATTATACACACACACACACACACATTTATATAAAAGTTTATTTGAAAAAAAAATAAATTTGAACACAAACACTAGTATTGTTTTGTCTACCATAATATATATATATGTTACACTATATATGTATATACACTGTGTACATACACATACACTTGTATGTAATGTGCATATGGGTATGGATAGTTAAAGAAGATTGGCGAAACGATGCAGGGTGAGGTGGGAATGGACTGGCAGCCCCGAGAGAATGCCGAATTCAGAAGGCTTGCACTTGAGAAAACACAAGGGCAAGGCTCGTTGCGTGGGCTTTCAGTGTTGTAGATTCTGACAAAGTTTCTTTCTATATATATTGACCATTTTTAACAAATGCACTTTTCTATTTTATTACCATTCATTTAATCAATAAAAGATTTGTCAACACAAAATGGTTCCAATCACTTACTATTTTTAGCAATGTGCTATTTATATGTGTTACATACATATGTTGCTATATCAGGTAATTCATGTTACAAAATTCATGACTGTAATATAGTATTTAATTTTTTTCTCGTCAAAAAGAGATTATTGGTGATATTCGCCCACATCATCTATGATTAAAAACCTGCATCCACTAATGAAAGGAGTTTGACACAATTTCTTTTTAGAAAGATAGATCCAATTTCATATAAACTGTCGTTGGTCTAACACTGCACAACATGTTAATTGTGTAATACCTTCTATATTGGGATAGTTGTTCAACAAGTTTCTTCAATTCTCTGAAGCCCCTATTTACAGAATAAATCACAGAAAAGTGCCAGTAATCGAAACTAACTCAACCAGAGAAATCGGGAAAAACTCCCCATCTTTATGACCTATGGGCTGCAACACCAAAATAAGTGTTGTGCTACGTTAGACATACCATGCTTGATGGTCACAAAATCTAACCATGTCTCATCTTAAAACACTTGGAGAAGTTGATGTGGGTTGTGAGATGCATTGTCAAATTAGCATGCAAATGTCAAATTTTGACATTTTAAGTAAAAAACCACTATTCAACCAATGAAATGCTATTTGATATTAAATTTTGCATATACCATATTTGGTGCCCACTTGATTTAACAGTGAAAGTTCAAATAACTAATGACAGTCACGGTGGCAAACGCTGTCATTGACTCTTTTTTTTCCCTTAAAATAAGCTTGATTTTTGTGATTCTTTGCTTTACACGACTAAACTTGTTTATACCCACTGAAGACAAACAATACCTAGTAGAAAGAAAACATTTGTATTATGTATTACTACTTCCTAGAGTATAAAACGCTACAACAATGAAAACACGAGACTACACATAAAGGTTTCATCTTTGACAAGACTGTTAATATCACTTCACAGAGCCTGGCAGAGTGGGAAATTGCCCAAAAACTAATGAAAAGAAAATCAACAGTAACTACAAACTACCCAAATGAAAACTGTCTGCACTAAAAATCTTCGTACAACTGCACCAATAGGTTCTCACAAAGCCCTGGTCAAGCTACTTCCTAAAACAAATGATTGAAGACGAAGCCTGGCACTGGCAGCAGCAGCTATGGATTCTTCATCTTTCTTTACTTTTGCAGCAGCAACAGCAGCGACATAAGCTTCTCGAGCTTTCTCCATTTTCTGCATCACTACCTCATCCAAATCATCCTGTTTATTCAAACGAGTGGTTTAGTTCCAAATACCACAACCAACATGCTGGCATATCTATCTACATAAGAAGAAATTTCTAAATCTTGACTGCTAAATAACTGAATCGGTTCCACATGCTTTATTCCGACAGTAATGAGTTTATCACTAAACAGTCTCCGCTTAAAATTCAAATAGAGAAGCAGCCTAAAATTCAGGATTGGTTTTTTTCTTTTTCTCTTTTGAACAACATGCACAATGTTATGATGTCTTAAAGCAGCTAGAGTAAAAAATAAACAAGAAGACAACGAAGGCAAGACAAGGTGAGGCCTCTTGCCCCCCAAGAAAAAGAGGCAAAAAAATAAAAAAATAAACTAACTAAACTTCAACATGTGAAGTAGGGGCTTATGAGCTTACAATACTAGGAAGATCATCCACATTACAGGGGGCAATGTCATAATCTTCAGCATAATGACCAGAATCATTTTTCAGCAACCCATCAAACAGTAGCATAAATGCCGAAATCTCCCGTTGAACAGAGTTTAGCTCTTCCTGGAGCTTCTCCACTTTTGTATTGGATGTCACGGCTTCCCACTGTATCTTTTCCAGTGCAGCTTGCTTGTCTGCAAGCTTAATCTGTGGAAGTGGACAGCTAGTATTGTAAATAGAAATGGCAACATCGGCAGAGAGAAACAGAGATAGAAATTGAGACAGATATACAAATAAAATGGTTCAATTTTAAAGCAAGTAGCTAGTCTTAACATGACCATAGGTCCTAAATTTTTACTATAACGAAGATAATAAGCTTCGCACATAACCTCATGAAAGTAAAAAGAAGTTCCAGTAGTTGGCAAAACTTCAATACATTCTAAAGTCCAAGAACACGATGGATTTATGATTTGTATATATTTTAAAAGTTGCAAGGAGTTTCCATATTAGCACTGAGGCTAACCAAGACAAAGAACAATGTCCTAACAACATCACAGCTACGATTTAACAAACCTTCCTAAGGAAAACCTGAATATTCTCCCACTGCCATTCGCAAACATAACATTGAATACTATGTTAAAGTGTTAAAACCCCAGCCGTAACATGTAACAATTATGCAGTTTTGTAAACACACCACTTTGGAAAATTGCAAAAGTATGGACAAAAAAAAGTTCCACGCAAGAAGCAGAAGAATTGGAAAATTCCCAAATCTTTTAGAAAAAATTAGGTAGTAAAAACCTTTGCATCAGAGAGTTGTCGCTGCGTAGACTTGATTAAAGATTCCTTTTCTAAATTTTGGATCTTCAGTTCATCAAGTTGTGCATGAATAGCAGTCATTTCGTTCTTCAAAAGCTCTGCTGATTTTAAAGATTCATCTTTCTCCAACAACTTCCTTTGCAGATCCTCCACCTCTCCCTTTAATAGATCCAGCTCTTCTCTGTCATCCGCTTTTGAAGCCCTTGAAGAAAATATTGGAAAGCTTTCAGCATCAGAATTACTGCTTGCATTATTTCCTCCTTTCTCTCCATGCTCCCTTTTCTTTCTCACAAGGATTGATTGAGCTGCATTCCTCCCTTTTAGTTCAGATGCCTTCAACATGAAGAATAAAATATCAGCGCACAACTAAATATTCTTGCAGACAAAATTACCATATTTGCAAAATATACCCTGAAGAAAACATGTAACATACACAAACAACAAATTCAGAATGACACCCTTGGTGTAAGTGTAACAAAGGAAAAAATAAATTAATTAATTTAAGTGAAAATCTAATAAAATCTTTGATGCACTAACACAAATTAAACAATAAAATGTCCATATATTATTACATGTTACTTTTTAAAAGATAAATTCAACAAAGCTAAATTCATACAGAATGCAGAATCCATAAGAAAAGGTTGTACTTTATTACCACTAATTCATATATCTTAGACTGATGGATTCTATGGGGATCGCTTATAAAAAGCAGATAGAGTGTCCGTACATTATCAAGGAACAATGCCAAGGAGCACTGGTGGTGTTGAGCACTACTCACTGATAAAAGATGGGTCCCATAATATAGGACCTATAGATGGGGCTCACTTTCTATTAGCAGTAATGTTTAACATTGGTGGTGCTTCAAGCATTTTTCTTGGTTGAGAGACTATCCTAACAATAATTGCCTTAGGAAAATATGAAACTCAATTCAAATCCATCACTGAATCATACAAACACATGGAAATATCGCACATAATGGCCAATTTATTGTTCCACATTATTGATACTAAGGAGAAGTTAATAACAATCAATTCTTGAATCCCAAAGGCTTAATAGAAAGCAATCTCGAAAATGACACTTCTTTATCAAATCAAACAAACCCAGAATTTCTTCAAAATTCTCACAGTCTAACCAAGCGTAGAATTTGAGGGGGAGAAAAAGATTATAAAGTTCAAATCCTCACCTTTCTGTATTGAGATTCCCTTGAAGGCGTCTTCGTGTAGATCATCGAACCACGACGCGTAAACGAACTGCTTGCTTTGCGATCCTAGAAAGATTGCTATGAAATTTGTGTCAATTCTACAAAAGATTTTTTATTTTTCATTTTTAAATTCTCTAAAACGTCGAACATTTTCTTCAGTTACTAAGAAAGAAAGTGACAAAGCCAATTTTCAAAATCCGCAACTTAATCCTCAAAATCTTCCACTTTCCCTCATCCCAATCAAATGAAACCGGTAATTCAACTCAAGTAAAACGGAACCAACCCCAAAATTGAAACCTAAATTCCACTCTTTTCATCATTTTCCCCCAATTTCTCGGACGCCAAACACCATAGATCCCTAAAACAGTTCATCAAACTAAATCCTATAAAGAAACAACAAAGAGATTGAGAGAGAGAGAGAGAGAGAGCTTACAATGAGGGACTGAACAAGAGGGACAATCTCGACGAGGTCCTTGAAGAGGTCGCGATCGACGTTTCTGGCGCCGGCGCCGGCCATCGGCGGCTGATTCCGGCGGTGAGTCGGCGACAAGCCGGGATCGCCTGAAAGCCAGGAATTCGGGTCCCCAAAACATCCCGCGTTCTCTTGCAAATCCACGAAATGCTCCGACTCGTACATTTTCTTCTTCAATTCTTCAGATTTCCGAATCGATTTGCTCAGAGCAAAGAAAATGCTGAGATTTTGTGGAAGAAGAAGAGAAAGAGAGTGTGATACTGGAGAAGAAAAGAAATTATATTCTCTTTTGTTTGAAAATACCGGAGGCCTTTTTTTTCTTTTTTGAATGATTTTTTATTTTCAAAATTATAAAAAATAAAAATAATTTTAATATAATATTTGTTTATTGAATATTTTTAAAATCATTTTTTAATTATATTATTTTTTTAAGTTTTTTAAAAAATAAAAAAAGTTATTTTTATTTTTTATTTTTTATTTTTATTTTCTGCTTCTATATCTTCTCTTTTTTTTTTCTTTCTATCTGTGCAACGTCAATGATAATTATGTCTAACGAGAACATCCATCTTCGACGAAAGATGACGATCATGGACTAATAACTATGACGATGACTCCCTCACAATAATAACTTTCAACTCATAACTTAAATTTCGTCATCACTGTCATTTAATACTCTGATTACCAATATCTTTTTCCCTTATCTCTGATCGTAAAATCTACTATCAACTATGATTTTTCTTGCATATGTATAATTTTAGCAACACACCCCACAGTACTGGAGAACATATGGCTAGACAGTCCAAATTAAACTACATTAATTTTACAACAGAATTAACATGACAATAATGGTTAATTTTTTTCAATATTAATCCAAGTTTATTGAGTTTTTAATTAAATTTGATCAAAATTAAAGCTTTTTGCACTTGTGCACTTTTCTTTGTTTTCAATAACGTAGAGTTATAATTTACATTCTAAAATTGTAATTTTGATAGATTATTTTTTCTAAAAATTTTTTTGCATAAGGATTTTAGGTAAAAATATGTATATAAAGATATATTCATAAAATTATAATTTACATTCTGAAATTTTAATTTTGATGATTTTTTTTTCTTTAACTTTATGTGTATAAAGATGTATTTTCCTGAATTTTAATAATAACTAAAATAAATAGTAATTTTTGGAAAATAATTGAAGTAAATATTAAGTTTTCAAAATATTTATAGTAAATAAAATATTTATTAAATAAATGTTTTATATATGTTAAATTTATTATGTATATAATTGATTTATATTTTTTAAATACATCATTTATATTAAATTTATTTATTAAATAATTAATTTATATCTTATAAATATATTATTCATTTGTAAATTTTCTATTTATTTAGTAAACGTATATTTTGAAAATATGTTATTTAATTCAATTATTTTATGAAAACAGCTACTAATTTCTTTCTCCTAAACAACAATTTGTAGCACTCTATAATATTTGTTTAAAATTAGAGAATCATTTATCAGTTGAAAAGGAAAAATTCTACCCATTTCAAGAACTATAGATTATAATATTGTAATTTATGGGACAACAATTATAAAGTGAGTGTAATGATATAGTTTAAATAATTCTCTTGTAAGATTCAATGATAGTGGTGAACAAAATATCCGGTGACACACCATATGTTCATTCCACTAGTAATTTATTTTTATTTTTTGTTAAATGATATTTATTTCTAAATGTTATTCAGATTGTTTAAATATATTAAATGCATTACTTAAATATATAACATGAATATAAATTATAAAGTGAGTGTAATGATATAGTCAAAATAATTCTCTCATAAGATTCAACGATAGGAATGAACCAAAAATCCGATGATCCACCAAATGTTCATTCCACTAGTTCTTTTTTTTGATTAAATGATATTCATCTCTAAATGTTAATCAAATTATTTAAACATATTGAATACATTACTTAAATATATAACATAGATGTAATTCTTGATACTTTTGTGAAAAACACTACTAATTGCTTTAGTTTCTTATACCTCTCGGTAATCTTCATAATTATTTTATATTAGAATACTAATAAGGTTATATTAGACTTTTTGTTTATTCAAAGGCTATGATAGAATTCGTTTAAGAGAATATGTAATGAGTTTTTTTTTTTCTTTTAAATTTTTTATAAGTAGTTGAATTTTTTAGAACTATTTATTTATTTTTAATAAAATGTATAATTCATCTAACCCCTCAATTTAATCCAATTCAATATTAATTAAGTGAATTGATTTATTATATTAAATTAATTAAATAAATAATAACATTTTTTAATCCACTCAATCAAATGGGTTAAAAAATCTTAAAAACTTATATAATCCACTCAATATTCACCCATGCTCAATACCATCTAATCAGATCAGAAATTCTGAGGGGTTTCTTCAAAATAAAAAAAAGAAAGAAAGAAAGAAAAATGAAATTCTGGGGGGATTGTGTTGCATGTCACGTGATCAATTACCAATTATTCCCAGACGCATGAAGGCAAGTACCCCACAATATTTTTATTTTTATTTTTATTTTTTCCTAAGAAATAAGAATGATTAGAGAACCCACCTAAATTAAGAGGCTTAAAAAAAAAAAAAAAACCCGCGTGGTTGATAAACTAGGATTATCAAGTACCAAGGGGTCTATTTGAGAGTGTTCTCCGGGCCTTAAAAATCAACTTTTTTTGAAAATTTTCACCACTTTTCACTATTTATATTTTCAAAACGTTACAGTAAATTACAAACTTTAAAAGTTTATAAATTTGTGTATACAAATCCAAATGAGATAATTTTTTTTAAATTACATAGAATTTCGAGAAGAACGAAACAATATTCATATTGATATTTTTTTTCTAAAAAAATTTTTAAAATTTTTTATTTTTTCACCTCAAACAGTTTTTTTTTTCCTAAACACATTTTCCAAAACAACTTTTTTCCAACCCAAAAATAATGTCTCCAACCTCCTCCCCCCAGACACCCCCTAAACTTGTAAGTTTTGTATAAGCCTAATGCGACGTCCAGGTAATATATTAGATTTATGTTATATTTAAATGTAATATAAGTTTAAATAAAAAATATTTATATTTTATTCAAATTACAATATTTATTTAGATAAAAAGTATTTAAATTATATTATATATGATATAATTGATAAAAATACAGAGAGAAAAAAAGAGAAAGAGAATATGTAATTTGATTAGTAAAAGTAGTAAAAAGAATAGAATAGTGAATAGTAATTATATTAGATTTAAAATATGATGTAATTAGTATTTGAATGTAATATTTTTGTGTTTGGATGAAAATTAGATTGCGTTTAAACACAATATAAATATAATGCGATAAACAAATGAGACATAAAAATTGTACTTATTATATCAGAACCTTCCCTTTTTCTCGCTCTCTCTCTCACTTCCAAACTTATCATAAACTAGAGTATCCTTTGTGTAGAACTTTTACTATTGCCATCGATAAGGACTATATTAATGAGACATTACTAGTATCTTAATCTAATGATATCGTGATTGGTAAAGATAATTAATAGTTTGATGATCGATAATTTGGGATCCGACAAGACATCGGTGATCCGATAGTTGATGGAATAATCTTTTACCTTTTATCGAGTCTGATCATTGTCCTTAGAGTTGTAGCTTGAGGCAAAATAGTTGTTTTATACAGATGAGAATTTTACAGTTGATGTTATTTTCTATTTATGTTTTTTTTTTGTTTTGCAATAAAGAAGATAATTTTTGTACTTCTAGTTTGTATTTGTGTTTGGCTACTTGAGTTGTTCTCTTACAATATATGTTTATTAATTCCATTAGTATTATAGCTATATGGAATTTGTTGTAACTTTTGTACTGCAAGTAACTATCTCTCGATCAATCGAAATATTCCATCAATTGTAAATGTGTTTAAAAAAAAAACTCTATGCATGCTTGATTATATATAGGATTGTCAAGAAATTCGTGGAATTTTCTCATTATAGGATCTCAATTTATGGACATCTCACTAAACTTTATCAGATTTTACTGATAAAATCAGTTTTAATTAAAAATTGTATCTCTTATACCATAAAGTATTTTGTTTTTATATAAATATTCATTTTTGATTCAAATCATCACTCCCCTTTCTATAAAAATTTAAAAAATAAAAAATAAAAAACTTGAATGTTTTATCATCAATTTTCATTATATATTTTTTATTTCAACATAGACTCCACAAAAACAAAAGTTGTTTGTCCATTTGTCTATAATCGTGTACTTTCCTTAATACATTTTTTTCCATTTATTTTTAATTTCCTGACAAGATTTTCCGTAGAAGCTTGCTAATTTTTCAGGAAAACTTAACATATATATATATACACACACTTGTATGTCTATATAATATGTATATATACAAATATATAGGAATTTGGTGTCTTTTTTTGTTTTTTTACCTGCCTTATTTGTTCCTATCATTCTTGGTAATTCCTAAACATCAGTCTTAGGTGCCCAGGAGACAAGGAAAAAGGGGAGGAATATTAAAAAGAGAAAAATGAAGAGGGAAATTCTAACGGGGTCCTAAGGCTTATGGACCCCAACCGAAACAACAGCGAAAAATTGTCAAAAGTGAGAGCATACACATACACATACACATGTGAAGGTGTTTGTTCATTGTATGCACACACACACACACACACATGTGTGTATATATATATATATATCTGTATATGTATACGTAAAGATGTGAAAGGCAGGAAAGGATGAGTGTGTTTTGTGTTTTGGCAACAGTTAGACAGTGACAGTTCACTTCCTATAAGCATCAGTATCTGTTTTTATGGATATTTATTTCTTTGACCTGTCCTTTTATGGCACACTTTTTTTCTTTTCTTTTTGGAACAGTTGCCTTATTATTCCAAATGCTGGGCTACATATTTTTTGGCACACTCTTTTTCTAGTCTCTGAGAATTCCTTCCTTTCTTCTTCTTCTTCTTCTTCTTTATCACTTTGGAAAACCTTTGTCCAAACATTTTCATTTTCTTTTTATTTTGATTTTTCTTGGTTGTTGTTTCTCTGAATTTCTTTGTCACTCTCTATCTTCTTCTTGTATACATATCCATGCAACAGAGCATATAAAACCATCTTCAAGAACTTGAACTTTGAGGTTCCCCTGGGCTGCTTGGTCTTGGAGGTACTTTTACTGTTTCGTTTGTCTATTTTTTTACCATTGATGAAAGTAGTTTTTCACTTTTGATCTGAACTTCTGTTTCTTTCTGTCATAGTTTCTGTTGTTCCCTGGGAAAATAGAGGAATGAAGAACAGCTTAGAAGCTCTCTCTCTTTTTTTTTTTTTTGAGTTATGGGTTTGTTCTGTTATATTGAAAAGATGTGAAAATTTTTAATCATTCAAGTCAAAGTTTGTTCTAATATATAACATGACTATAAGGTAGCTGAAAAAATGTCCAACACAGATAGATAGGTTGATGAAACACACTGTAAAAACTAAGCCCGTTTTCTTTCTTTCTTTCTTTTTTTTTTTTTTACCATTTTTGTCAAAAGAATATTTATTAATAAATAATGGCTGAAAGCTAAGTTTGTGAAATCATGATGAAGAGAGGTTGTTTGATCCTCTCGCTCTCTCTCTGTATCTTACATATATATATATATATCTTTCTCTCTCTTCAGAAACTTAATTTTCTTTCCAATCTTTATTATGGTTTTGCTTGTCTGGTCAGAAAAGAATATTTCATTCCAAATTAGAAAATTTGAATAATGATGACAAAATATGCTCGTTACTTAAAATATTCAACAATAGACTTCCCAACACACGCAAAAGCTAAATATTGAACTTCTAGCTTGATTGACTGAGATTTGCTAACAATTTTCTTTCTTTAATCTTATCGATTTTCAGGTTGTGGTTTAGAAAAATCGAAGTTCATATTGTATGTATTTTTGCTAAGTGTAGATTTCTCCAGATATCTGCATTTTGCTGGGGAAATAAACAAAAACACCGCTTGGTATCAGATGTAATTTGAGGATATGATTTCCTTCTCACCCGTTTAGATGTAAGCTGGTAAGTTAGCTGATGTTTTTTCAACCAATATCTGATTAGTATACGTTTACATTCTACCTCTTCTCCAATTATTGGCTGATCAATTTTCGTAATTTGCGTTCTCTTATCATATCAATCGACGTTTTTGTTTAGATTAATGACAAAAACTCTCTCCACATTTCATCAAAATTTTGTGCTGTGAGTAATGTTTTTAGGAATGTTGCCCCTATCCTCTACGTTTTATAAATTGTGTTAAAGATCTTTGACACGATTTGCAAAACGTAACGGATAGGTGTAGCATTTCTGAAAGCATAGGAAAGAACAGAAGATGATTATTGGCACTTGCGTTTCTTAGAATGATAAAATGTTAAATATAGATATCCATAGCAAGTGAACTACATACAATTTTAGGATCTAAAGTACTCTTTTACTATCACCCTGTCATAATATCAGAATCCTCACCGTGTTATTGAGACAATTTGTACATGCTATAGATTGTGAATCCATGTGCAGCCAACCAACTACATGCTGCACTCCTGATTACAAGTCTTTCAAGTTCACTGAAAAAAATAAGGCCATGAAAGAAGAAAAGGCGCACAATAGAACCCGTTTAGAGGATCCGGTTGTTTGTAATCTGAAGAGTCAAGGTATTGGAGAACATACTTGTGCTCTTAATGGCTCAAAAGAAAGTACAGAAAGAAATAGCCATTATGCAACAAAGGGTTCCATGGACTATGAATTGCCCGAGCTGGTTGTTTTCCTTCAGGAGAGCAGTCACCATTTTGTTAAGGACATTTGCATCGACAAAGAAATGCATTCTCATGGCAAGTGCTTGGTAGAGAACTGCGAATTGAACCATAAGATCATCTCTTGCCTACTTGAATCTGATGCCGAAAGCAAAAGAAGGGAATCGAAAGGGCGGGGTGCCACGGTGACGTTGCCATCTGTTGGGAAGGAGTCAAAGACAACTGATGAACGCGATCACCACAAGAGTGGATCTAAGAAGAAGTATTTGTCAAACTCACAGGAAGAAGGTTTAGATATCAATGTAAGAGATGAAAGCTCAACTGACCATTCCACCAAGGAGATTGTGCATGAATCTGTGGTTCTCGTTAGAGAGGTAAGGCAATTCTTACTTGACATAGAAATTCAATAAGTTTAATCTTTGTTCAAGACTTATTTCCGACTTTGACGGGAGTAGTTTGGTGAATAGCATAGAAGTCTTAACAATCAGATTGGAACTCCAAACTTGTCCTTAAAGTTTTCTCTGGAAAAAAAGTTGTAACTGAAACCAAATTCAAAGTCAAAACGCGTGGTGCATATTGGTGATGGAATTTTCTTCTTTGAGGGTCTCCTTTTCTTTCCTGTACTCCATGATTGGTGGAGAAAATACAATATATGCCAAGGATAATGTACCCAGATTCTCAACATTTGAAATGTAGTCACCAACAATTTTGCTACTTCTGAGTATTTTCTTGTTATTAAGAACAATTGACAACTGGGTTCTGCAGAGTACTGCGAAAATGACCTGTTCATCTATGTGCACATCAGCAATAGGAGAAGGGAATTAAAAATGGAAAATAAATCAAAACCAGCTGTGGAATCAGTTGAAAAATGAGTTCCAAAGTTATTGCCATTTCGTTCCCTATTGACCAATTGATACAGGCCTAGTTGGCAAAGAGACTGAGGCCTAAAAAATATTGGCCAAAGAATTAACACAAAGAGAAAATCTTTTTGTGATATAGAGTATGTCCTTTGGTGGTTTTTTGAGATTCATATAACATGGCATACCAACATATGCTAGGCTTTTCGAACAGCGTTTAATTGATCTGATCTCTTTTGTTTTACCAGCTTGCTGCATTTTCCGTCACCTCGAGGAGGCACTGTAGAAAGAAAAAAAACAGAAAAAAATAAAAAAATTGTGTGAAGTTAGGATGCATCTATTGGATACCACTAGTCAACCATAAAGTTGGTGTGCACTCACTATCATTTTTTTTTTCTCTTTTTTGCACCATTCTTCACATCTAGAGGCCACACAAGAAGATTCATTGCCAATGCTAAATCGACAACCACTCAACACTCCTCATCTTCATCCGCACATAGAATTTTTAGAGATCTTAAATCAACTTTTCTCCACAAACACAATATCGTTTTGATTTCTCTTCAAATATTTATATGTGTAGGTTTTGACAAACTCTATGGTCCCGCAGAAAGTTGAGAAACACGATGACAATAGCAGCCAGACCCGCTCTACAATCTCCGTCCTTAAAGAGGCAGAGTTGTGGAGTAGAAAGAATTCTTGTGAGGAACTTCCACACAGTCCAGATACTCATCAACAGGGTCCAGAAACTGTAAACGCTCCTATTAGCGACGAAGATGAATCAACAAGCCACATTCGCCAACACTTTGGTGCAGATTCCAGCTCCTTTGCATCCGGTCATTTCTCATCCCACATTGCAGCATCACACCATGGAGTAGCATCACCAAGCTTTCGAAGCATCTCCCATCGGTCGAACAGCAGCACTACTAGCTCGCGGTCTTTCGCTTTCCCAATGTAAACCAGCTCTCCATGCGACACTAGTTTTGATCTCCAATTTGAATCACTTGCTTTTTTAAGCTCAATTTTTTGTTGTACCAAGCGCAGATTAGCCCCCGAATGGCATGGCAGCCCAGAAAGAATGGCGACGCCTGACAGGAGACGGTTAAGGAAGCGCAAAGGGAAGTGCGCCCGGTTTCTCTGCTGTAAATCATTCTGAGGTGTTTATTTCACAACCATTGATTCTTTCTTTTCTATATTCATTCGCACACTTTGTGTTACTGGTTCTGGTGTGTATAATGATCAAATATTCTGACGTAAACCATGACATTATTGCACCTTAAAATTTTGTTTCGTAATTTATCCATTTTCATACAGCTAAATTATTCAGAGACAATGAAGCATTGATCTTATAATTCAATCACTTCCTCTTTCGTTTATCTTTTATAATTTTCGAAAGAGCGAGAAATTCAAGGTCGGGGCGTTTAATATTCAGTAATGAGAGATGATCAAATTACTGAAAATTTTGCTTAAGGTAACATGAATCACAGAAAACCAATATTGTTATGTGTTTTGGTCTGCATGCAAATTACTGTGTTTGATAGCACAAGGTAATGCAAATTTTGTTAGTAATAAAACTAAATAAATTTAGTTGTTTATAGGGGTGAACATCGGGTGGGTTTTTGTGAATTTTCAACCCACTCAATAAATATTGGATGGGTTGATATTTTTTTTTACCCACCCAATTAACCCAATGTAAAAAATCAACCCACCCAATTAATATCGGGTTAGATTAGGTGGGTTATGTATTTTATTAATAAAAATAATAAATGATACTAAACATCCAACAACAAATGAAAACTTTAATAGGAAAAAAAGAAATTAAACTCATGACATAGTTTTTAAAATAAATTCTATCATATATTTTGTACAAATAAAAAAAATCTAATATAATCTCATTAATAGTCAAATGTAAAATAAATATAAGTTATAAGAATCACCAAAAGATACAAGAATACTAAAGTAATTATTGGTATTTTTTATAAAATTACCAAAAATTATATCCATATTGAATATCAAGTAATGCATTTTATATATTTAAATAATCTAAACAACACTTAGGAGTGAATATCATTTAACAAAAAAGAAAAAATAATAAATGAGTAAATATTGGGTGGGTTGGGCGGGTTTTTGAAATTTTTTCAACTCACCCAATACCAATCTTTATTGGGTGGGTTGAAAATTTTTTTTACCCACCCAATCAACTAAATATAACAAATCAACCCACCCAATTAAAATCAGGTTGGGTAGATTAGATGGGTTTGTTGGGTGATCAGATTTTTTGTTCACCCCATGGAGACATGTGACAAAGTGGCTGTGGGTGTTGGTGTTTTGCAACTTCTTTCTTGAAGCCTTTTCCTTAAACAATACAGTATAGTTGTAAGTAAATATTATAGACAAGTTTCATATCCGGAGGTCATACGAACCAGTAACGTACATGTAACATCAAACATCAAAATTAATATTTTGTAAGTTCATAACTCTAACTTGATATGTTTGTCACTTGTAGTAAAGGCATCAAAATGTAACATGTTATACATGAAGTTATATAATTTTACATATAAATTAATTAATAATTATATGAGCGTGTAAAAAAAAGTTATATTTGCTGAATATGTACTATTGTCAAGTAGAAGATTCATCAAATATTTTTATATTAAAATGTAGATATACACATCCGGTTTATCTATTTCTTGGATTCTCGATAAAACCTAAGGTTGAGCACTTTAAAGTACGTGTTTTTTCTTTCAATGGTGGGCAATCCTCTAAAGAGAGTGAAACGTTTAACCACCGTTAGGTGTAATGGACAATATATCAACGCATAATGATGAGGTTCTTTGACACACCAATCGAGACATGAATATGATTAATAACATGCTTAAGCATAACACGAACGTACGGTAGAAGTACAACCTCTTGTGTGTCTGGATCATAATTATAGCACACTTTATTCGGTAATGGCAGCGGTAATTGGGTTAAAACTCCATTCATAGGGGATGATTGAAGAATATTGGTGCCATAATGGCGGGGATGCTTTTTTGCCATCCTTTTAGTAAATTGCCCCTATTTTTTTAACAAATTATTTCTTTTATTAAGGAGAGACTATGATAATCTTTTCAAAAGGTTTTATCATAATTTATGGTAAGATATTTTTTTTACTGTTGACATATAATCTGTTAATTGAAATTTACATATCTATAATAATTATTATAATGTACCTTTTCGGATAATATAAATTAACAAATTTTAAAATCCATCGATGGCAAGCCCTCCTCCCCCGAGAAACTTCCTTGGCTACTCTGATAAATCCATAGAGGTTCTGCACCTCTCTCTGACGAGCTCACTGCTCTTTTCATCAAACTAGCCCAATTTGGCTCAAATCCAGCCCAATAGGGCCGACCAGGGAGTCGCGGACTGCCACCTTCCAATCCGGCCCTTCGTCACTGCCATGCTGTCCAAACACATGGCAAATTAGTCGTCAACGACCTCTATCGTACGTGATTGTCGAGATCCATGAAACATCACCGTCGCGAGGCGCAAATTATGCGATTCAATCTAGAAGTTGAGCCGCCATCACGATCTGCTAGCGAACCCAATAGAGAATCGCTTCCCAACCACCGGTCTCGACCAACTCGCGAGTCGCTGGTTGCCGTGATCTAAGGCCGATCTTCTCCTTGTTGCCATGAGGAGCAGATCTACTCATCCATGGATGGCAAGCTCTACATGTGATTCGATGGTCAAAAAACGTTGCCAAACCCACCGCGGAGAAAGCTATCGTCGAAGATGATGAAGATGTAGGGAGATCTTTTACCTACTTTTAGATTTTATTTTTATTTCTTATTCTGCCATATTATGAGTTAGTATGTATTTAAGTTATCCTACACAAGCATAATCTGAGCAGATGGATTACATTTGGATACTCTAAAAACAAGCCCTACCGAATTAGACTCTACCATAACCTTTTCCTTTTTCTTGAATGAATTTTATGATAATCTATTATTAAAATATATCAATAATGCATTGGTTAATTATTTATTTATACTTATCAATTATTGATGAATTGTCAAATTTATGGACCATCAAATAGTCCATTACTGATAGACTATTGAAAAAAAAAAAAAGGTCATTTCTTGAATTAAGAAACCTTGAACATGCAATAAACTATGATTTTAAAAAAGACAATCCTCCGCTATATGAATGTACCATGCTACATAATCTTGATAATTGGACGATAGAAGGATAATAATATGTGTAAACAAGGCTTGAGTTAAAAAAAAAAAAAAATCAATTTGTAGTTGCTAGCTAGTCGAATGGTAATTCCACACCTGAATTCACTAAAAGATGAAAAGTTTGAATCCCTCCCACCTCCATCTTCAAAGAAAAAAAATTATTTGCCTCGTGGATTTGAAATAACAATAACAGTAATAATACTTTATGCAATTTTAGCATCAGGATATGATGTAAATTTATGTCTTAAATCCCGCATGGAGTTCATTTTGGTACTAAATTTTGGATGAACAAAGAATGTTTTGAATTAATTATGTACCTTGCATGTTCGTATTATGATTTCTCTAATTTTTTAAGCGTAACGTTCTTTATAGACTACACAAAATATTCATTATAAATATGATTCTATTAGCAAAAGTAGCTCAATTAAAATATTATTTAGTCCTTTGTGTTTCTTATAATGCCACTTCAACAATTCGATATTTTATACACAGCTAGTAAGATTGACCTTTAATATATTCATACATCTACACCTGTTATTTCCGTCTTCATCAATATTTTTATCCTTGATCAATAATGATCTATATATATTCATACAAATTTCGTGTCAAACTATTATAACTTATATTGTTTTAATATGTAAAATTATTTTAAACGATTCTAATTATATCCATGCTCAAGAAATGAGAGTAGTTGCATGTATAATTTAGAGATAATTACACATATGATTTTATTATAAGGTAAACAATTCAAATTCCTTTATGCCAAGTTAAAAAAAAAAAAAAAAAAGTTCACGGGTTTAGGTTTGAGATTTTTTTTTCCCTTTCAAGCCTTTGGAGGGTTTTCCAACAAAAGGATTGAAAATGAAGAGTCCAAAAATATCTCTATATTAAATATCTACATTGAAAATGAAGAGTCCATCTAGATTTTTTATAGCTATTCTAGTTGACCTCTAATGGCTAGTTAATGTTAGCAGTAAATCTCTACATTTAAGGAATACAATCTCTTCTTGTAGGGACTCCAACTTCTAGTCAGATGTGAAGACAAACTTATTAAGTTAACAGCACAACTTGGTCCATTGTCAAGTCATTGTTTATTTGTTTGTTTGTTTGTGTGTGTTTTTTATTTTTTTTAATATATTTATGGAATGGTCAAGTCATTGTTTGGGACCAACAAAATGCCCTTAAGTTTTGGTCATAATGGTGCACCAATCGGGATATGTTGCCAAGTTGAGATGTTCACAGATCAAAGCGCCGGTGGCAAACTGCTTCTAATGACCAACTAAGCCAAATTAAAAGGACCACAAAAGTGTACTCACATTGATCTGATCCATCTTGTGCCCGGCCATGAAGGGTTCTAAGTTCCTGTCATAATCGTAGCCACATTGTGTTTGTATTTGTGTATGGTCTAATAGTGCACAACACATGTCAATGATCTGTCTTAATTAATTTAAATTGATCCCTTCCACGCCCATTAGAGGCAATGGAAGCGCCACCGCTACACGAAAAAAAGACAACTTAACCCTATGAAGTCACATCTAATTGTATTGAGTCTATCAGGCATAATCGACCGATTATTATGGTGCGTTTTGAATGTCACATATATTTGAATATAAATTGATTTGTGTATTTATATACATACTAATTTACTTAGCAAATACTTGTTCTTTCAAATATCAAGTATAAATTTATAACAATGTTAAGAAGTACAAGCAATATTAAACATTACATACTAATAAAAATGAGTTCCACAATATAAAATCCATAACTGAAATCCACTCTCAATTAACATGACATTTAACATCACTCATGTTTCAAAGCATTTTTCATAAATTTAATAGTACTCGTATTTAGTGACATTGTGACTTAACACTACTAGGTTTATAATCATTCAGTTGATGTAGCACGTATATCAAAGAAAATAATTGATAGAATAAAATAACATCCAAAATATTGGTATATATATGATAGAAATAAGCCTTTAGGGTATTTAGCAGACAAGAGACGATGATAACTGTAGATTTCTTTTCCTTTTTTGTTTTTTGATAAAAACTAAATTTTATTACACGACTAAACAAGCTAAATCAACCATTACAAACGAACCAAGCAATTTTGGCAAATAATCTACCTAAATATAATCAATCAAACTGAAAATAGCATATTGAAAAAGGAAATGAGGTACAACATTTCACTCTAAGCCCTCGTTTATTTATTACATTGTATTTGTCTCAAATATAATACAATTTTTATCCAAATACAAAAGTATTACATTTAAATGTCAATCACATCATATTTTAAATCTAATACAATTACTATTCATTATTTTATTTTTACTATTATTTTTATTAATCACATCACGTGTTTTTTTTCTCTTTTCCTTTTTTCTCTCTATTTTTACTCATCACATGATATATTCATTATTTAAATATAATTCAAATACTTTTCATCCAAACATATATTGCATTCAAATGCAATACAAATACTTTTCATCCAAATATAAATTATATTCAATACATTGTATTCAAACATAATATATACATAATGTAATTACCAAACATCCTCTAAAAAAAAAAACAAGCGTTCACAAACAGTGCCACTATTATTATTTACAAAACAAATACGATTGTCCTTAATCACATTCGCCTCTGGATGCCGACACACAGAATTTTAAACAGCACGAACCACATTCAATACATTTGACCCCACAAAGAAATTACCGAAGCCACGTTGTTGGGCTAAGAAAACACCTTCCCAAGCCGCCAAACACTCACCCACATGGTAGAGAGAACGTACCAAAGATGTCATTCGACTCTCATATCTAGCCGCTGCACCGACGCCATTGAAATCCATAGAGTCATTCACAGCCGCATCAACATTGATTTGACTACACCCTGCATTGCAAAACTCCATGGAGTCTTAGCCACCCTCAAGCACGGAGCCTTACAAGGACTAATGGGGCCTAAAGCACTCAACTCACGTTTTCTCACAAAACCCATATATACAAATATGAATCTTATTCCTCTGAAAAAAAAAAAAGCATTTTAGTAAATAAACGTACATAAAGCCCCTATTATTAAACATAACAACATTTATCTTATAATTTTATTAAATTTATTTTTTAATTGTTAGCTCCCACTAATAAGAATTGAGAAAATGATATAAATGCCACTTTTTTTTTAAAACCTTTTGGCATTCTTGCCATTGTTTGAACACTTTAACTTCTTTGCCACTCAAGGGTTTTGATAAACAGTCAACATAATGTGTTCTACACAAATTTCTTCCACTGATTAAATATCCAATTTCTAACAAATGTCATCAAAACCAATAGTAACAACTGACGGTGTACGTCACCAGCTTTAATCATCAACTACGATTACTAAAATATTCTAATAGAGTATTTTTGATAATCTATCAGTATATATTTTGTATTTTTGACATCGATGACTGGACGTATCTGGTTCTAATGGTCGGTTGTTGGCACTGGTTACTGGCTCTAATAGTTAGTCACCAGATTATTTTACTAGAATATTTTAATAATATATCATAAATTTTTTTTTCTACACAGATCATGGAACATTTTTGACTCCAATTCGCTGGCACTTATTACCAAAGTACTCTAGTAGAATATTTTTGGTAATTTAAAACATATTTGGTAGACTATCTAAAATATATCTATGTCAAAAACATAAAAATATTCGAGTAAAACATTTAATATGTTCTTTTAGATTATTCTAGTGACCGGCACTTGTGATTGGAGCTAAAGACGTCCGGCTTTCCATGTTGAAAACAAAAAAAATATTATAATAGAGCATTTAAAATATGTTACTAAAATTTTTTGATAACCAATATGGACTATCAAAACTGGAGATGTTTGGCCATTGTTCAAAATAAAAACAATTGCTCTTGTAGAATATCCAAAACATTTTACTGTATCATTTCAGTAACCAGTGTAGGCAACCAAAGTCAATGTCAATGGTAACTACTGGCTCTGATAATATTTGATAAAATCTATATGGTATCATAACAGATTTTATTTGAAAACAAAAATAAATTCTAAATTAAAAAATAAAG
This sequence comes from Antiaris toxicaria, assembly GCA_035233585.1. Taxonomy (NCBI): domain Eukaryota; kingdom Viridiplantae; phylum Streptophyta; class Magnoliopsida; order Rosales; family Moraceae; genus Antiaris; species Antiaris toxicaria. The sequence continues at coordinate 12,128,561 of CP141155.1, forward strand.
AGAATGGCAAAAATGTTTAAAAAAAAAAGTTACAAAATTTTTCATAGAAGTAAAAAGGGTGACTATTTCGGTAATTTTCCATAAAAATTCTAGGTTTCGCCACGGTCCATCATTGTTGATCTGTCCAACCCATTACGCATGAGGAAATCACCCAAATATTAACCAGCCCATTTCAAATCGGCCGTGGGAGATTTTGAATTCACATCCTCTCTTGGGCATCTTGTAAAAAAATAAAAATAAAAGGACCTAAAGGACCTTCTGGGAATATGATTCTTTATTTTGAATTCTTCTGTTTGTATATGCCAGATATACCATCTCTAACAACTAACAGCAGTGAAATCTGTGGATATCAATTCTCTAATCTTTTTTTTTTTTACATTTTTTTTATAATTTGTTTGGATAAAATATTATATTAGTATTATATTTAAATGTAATATATTGAATATAATATATGTTTAGATAAAAAATATTTACATTGCATTCAAATATAATATGTGTTTAAATAAAAAGTATTTGAATTGCATATTGTGATTGAGTATGTGATATGATTAGTAAAGTAGATAGAAAAAGAAAGAGAAAACGAAAGTATATGATGTGATTAGTAAAAGTAATAGAAAAAGTAGAATAATGAATAATGATTGTATTGGATTTAAATTATAATGTGATTAGCATTTTAATATAATGTTTTTACGTTTAAATAAAAATTATGTTATATTTAAATATAACATGACTATAATGATATAATCAAACGCTCCAATGAGTGGTCAAAAAATTTGACATCATACTCATTTAAATACCTAAAAAACACGAAAACTTAAATACAACATCAGTTGATGTTATAAAAAATTATAGTTGAAATTAATGCGCCTAACATTATTCCTAATTAATATGGCCTAAAACGCGGTGCAAGGGTGACAAGTTAGAATGTTTCACGTTTTAGTACTAATAGGTTGCTTGTTCATATTTCAGTGTGGTACTTAGATATGCATAATTGTTAACAATCATGATTTTTTTTGGCTAAGAAATTGTTAACAATAATTTGGTTGTTAAGTATGGTGCGCTAAAGTTTTCAAGCTGCATTATTGATTGGATGGGATCCATATCCTTTTTTTATGGTTGGTAAGCACCTACACCTGCACTCACAATACACTATCTCAGTATTTTATACTTGTTAAGACTCGATATGTAAACTTTGAAGACCTAATTTTTAACAAATCATATGCATAGGTAGTCAAATTAGAGTCATGGTTTTATAACATGTCCAAAATTAAACAAAAAAGAAATCTGATTATTTTGTGTTGACCAAAATACCCATACATCTAGGTTTTTTTTTTTTAAGACATTAGATTTTCTTCTAAAAAATAGGATCATTGTTTTTTGATATTCAAAAACCTAAAACCACTCCCCTTAATACTGCATATTTTGAATAAAAAATAAAAAAGCAAATAATTAAAACATAATATGTTCTCCCTTTTCTTCTCTACTTTCCTCCAACCAAATTACTCCATAAATCAATATGTTATTGGCTGAGTCATTATATGTGTTGATTAGTTTAATAAACAAAGAGCTAATTGGTTTGTTATCATATTGGGAATGACCTAATCATTTTTCATATATATATATACATACCTATACTATTAATAAGATTTTGATGAGGTCAATATATTGTAAATATGTTTTATTTTTGCTTAATGACAAGGTCAATTTGATAATGATTCAAAATTTTTTTTGAGTTTATGATGATTTAAATTTCATGTGCATTTATTTTAAATTTTGTCTCTTGAATTTTTTGGTCAATTTTGTGTGAATATGAAAAAAAATCATGTTGGGTATTTGATAGAATCACAAAATATGAACCTTTTTTAAAACAAAATCAAAAAAATAAAAGGTCCCTATTAAAAATAACACTCTCCTACGACAATAACAAACTCAAATAACAAAAAAAGTTTCGTTTTTAAAATATAAAAATTAAAATAAAAAAGGAAAACCAATCTATCCATATTAAAAAGAAAAAAAGAAAGGAAAACCAACATACGTGCATTAAACATCATGAGTTTTTTTTTTTTTAATTAAATACGCAAAACACATATTATGGAGAATAATCCTACAAATTACTGTTTAAAAAAATATGAAAAACGTAGATTATGGAGGGGTATTTGTAAAAAGAAAAATTATTGAAATTCAAAATTCGTTCAAATTTATAAATTAGTTGATTTGTAGACATTCTTTAAAAGGGGTGATTAATATAGTCATTTTGTGTAAATACTTCAATCATTAACGCCGTTCTCTCACCAATTGGATTAATCCTAGTGGCTTAGGCTCATATCCATTTGGAATTGATCAAATACTACTGTGAATATGGGGAAAAAAATGGCCAAGTATATGTCTAATCAATAAGTACAAGAAAATGAAACATCATCATGAAATAATTTATAAAAAATAATCTGTCTGATTCAGCTGTTAAATATTGCATGCAAGCTTGAATCAAGAAAAATTACCCTAGCTATCAGCACCATTATAAAGACAAGCTACAACATTCTAAAAGCCATAGTGCTCATGATCACTAGTCCCTTTTGATGTAATCAAATGTTGTTATTTGGTATCATATACAATTATAGACCAAAAATTACTATTGGTGATATATATCTTAAATCCAATATCGGATGTGATCTAGTTTTGTTGTTAATGTAAACTTTAGTTACTAAAAATATGAACTTATATAATAGGAAATGTAAAATCAGGAATACTAAAAAGCACCTAATAAATGTATAAATCCCTGTGTTTATATTTATTTATATATAAATTCCCATTTTTACTAATTCACATAAGTTAGTATGTCAAATCACATACAGTATGGAATTGTAGACTTTTGTGTATATATATGAAACTTGAGGTGATTCCTTTTTTATTAGAAAAAAAAACACTTTTATACCAATATTTTAGGTTTATTCAAAAATATACTCTTGTTTTTTTCATTGTTGTAAATGTGTACCATCCCATTGTATTTTAATATGAAAATGTACACTGTCTCCTGGTCAGCAATTTATTTTCACTATGAAAATTATCAGAATATCCCTTGAATGAACATGTTTGTTTCTTTTTAAAATTTTGACAATTTTCTTCTTTTTTTTTTTTTTCTCCCTTGAGGATATTTGGGTTATTTTCGTATCAAGGTGAACCGTTAACTGAGAAAGGTATGCGTTTACTTTATTAAATGCTATCAAAAGACAGTGAGTTTACATTTCTAAATAACTATAAGATACATTGTACAGAAGGGGAGAGAGAGAGAGAGAGACTAATATCAAAAGTAGAAGTAAAGTACTTAGCTTTACATAAATCTATGTTATCATCTGTTTGGTGATCATTAAAGAAGACCAGGATTTTAACATTTTTCTGCAAGCATTTATGGACAAACTAATATCGTTTATTTGAGGAGCTTGCGAAATACTGCATTTTGATGATTGTGTCCATATATAAAAAGGATAATTATTCAGCTGTGCGATTGTCTTTCACTAGAATTAGTTTGGGAAATTATAATAACTTAAGTCTTTTTTTTTTTTTTTTTTATGGTTTACAACCATTAAAAATTTATAATATAATCTAATTTTATAAATGATGGTCTCATCTTGTCCCTAACATAGGTTTTTGACGTATTTAGTTTTTCAGATTCATCCAAACCTTACTCATTTCTCTCTCCTTTGCCTGTTGGAATTGTTTAACTATAAGTGCAAAAAGATATGCTAAAGTCCCACATAGAGAGAAGATAAAGAGTCATAGCTCTTTATAAGAGAATACCTTTCTAGTGAACCAATGATGTGGTAAGTGAAGGGACATGCCTACATAACTCGCACATGCGCGCGCGCGCGCGTGGCGTGGGCAGTGAGGCTGTAGAGGCGCTTTTGGCGCTTCGTGTCACGTGACACGTGTCGCGTGGAGATTAAATGCTGCAATTAATATTTATTTATTTTTATTTTTATAAAATAAAATAAAATAAAATAATTCTAATTTGAATTTCGAATTTATGAAAAGATGTGACTTTTCAGAATTAGCATTCAAATTTAATTTTTCTGAAAAGATGTGACTTTTCAGATTTAGCATTCAAATTTAATTTTCTAAAAAGATGTGACTTTTCAGATATAGCAGCAATAAAATAACAACTGTTTGTATCAACAGTTGTATGTGTTGATGAATGGATGCCATTGAGTCTATATTAAGGGAAATCAGAAAACGTTTAGAAAGAGAATTTTTCCTTTCGTTTCAGTTTTCTCTATTCTTTCTTTACCAGATACTCAACTGAGTTCTTATGTTCTTTCTGTAAAATTTCTAGTTTTGCTTACTGGAAATTTACGTGAGACTTGTCATATCCTGAGAGCTATTTGCTACTGAAACCCAAAGCAATCTCTACGGAGAGGGGGCAAATAACGCTTTAAAGAAAGCGTATTTCTTTACGTGTTTCAAGTCTCCAATATTTTCTCAACAATTTTAAAGCGTTATTTGATGGAGACCGAAACTACTACTGCCACCATCAAACTGATGAATCAAGATTTGATCAGACTGGATCGTTTTGATGGAACAAACTTTACTCGTTGGCAAGACAAATTGAAGTTTTTATTGACTGCATTAAAGATTTTCTATGTTCTTGATCCGGATTTGCAACCAATTCCAGAGCCCACTGACGAAGACTCTGAAGAATTGAAGGCTGAACGCAAGAAGCGTGTTGAAGACGAATTCATATGTCGCGGCCACATTCTCAATGCTTTGTCTGACCGTCTGTATGATCTCTACACAGATACTGCATCTGCAAAAGAGATTTGGACTGCACTGGAATTCAAATATAAAGCAGAGGAGGAAGGTACCAAAAAGTTCCTAATTTCGAAATATTTTGATTTTAAAATGGTTGATGATAAACCTATTCTACCTCAAGTTCATGAATTGTAAGTTATTGTTAACAAACTGAGGGCTGTGAAAATAGATCTTCCTGAGTCGTTTCAAGTTGGTGCAATTATTGCAAAATTGCCATCGACTTGGAAAGGCTATAGAAAGAAGATTCTGCACAACTCCGAAGATTTTTCTTTGGAACAGGTTCAGAAACATCTTCGAATTGAGGAAGAATCAAGGACACGAGATAAGAATGACAATTCTTATTTTGGCACTTCCAAAGCCAATGTTGTTGACAAGCCTAATCCCAAGAAGAACAACCACAAGAAAGGAAATTTTCTGGGTCCTAAAAAGGATAAAGAAAAATTCAAGAAAAACAACAACAAGAATTCCAAAAATTGTTTTGTTTGTGGCAAACTAGGGCATTATGCTCGAGATTGCAGGTACAAAAAGACCCCAAGAGATGAGGCAGTAAATTCTGTTAAAGAAGAAGAAGAGATTATCGCTACTGTGAGCGAAATCAATGCTGTCCATGGAAAGGTTCCTGGATGGTGGTATGATACTTGTGCCACTATTCATGTTTGTTATGATGGGTCGTTGTTCAAAACCTATCAAGAAGTTGATGGACAAGAGATTCAAATGGGAAATGAAGTTCGCTCCAAAGTGATTGGTAAAGGGAATGTGGAACTCGTTTTCACTTCCGGGAAGAAAATTACCTTAACTAATGTACTTCATGTTCCTGATATGAATAGAAATTTAGTTAGTGGGGATCTTTTAGGAAAACCTGGTATTAAATCTGTGTATGAATCGGGCAAGTTAATTTTGTCCCGAAATGGTGTTTTTGTTGGGAAAGGCTATTCGAGTGAAGGAATGGTCAAGCTTTGTACTAATGACAATAACAATAATAAAAATGTTGCTTCTGCTTATATGGTTGATACTGTTTCATTATGGCATAGTAGATTAGCACATGTTGGAATTTCTACTATGAAAAGGATGATTAAATGTGGATTGTTTTCATGCGATGTTGATAATTTTAAAAAATGTGAAATCTGCATTAAATCAAAAATGGTAAAGAAACCTTTTCATAGTGTTAAAAGAACATCTCAATTATTAGATCTTATACATACAGATATTTGTGAGATGAATGGTATGTTAACAAGAGGTGGTAATAGATATTTTATTACCTTTATTGATGATTGTTCTAGATTTACATATGTCTATCTACTTAAAACCAAAGATGAAGCTTTTAATGTATTTAAAGCTTACAAAGCAGAAGTTGAAAATCAATTGGGAAGGAAAATAAAAGTTCTTAGAAGTGATAGAGGTGGTGAATATTTTCCAAATGATTTTAATATTTTTTGTGAGGAGCATGGTATTGTTCATGAGTGTTCAGCACCACGAACACCTGAACAAAATGGTTTGGCTGAACGGAAAAATCGAACTTTTCAAGAGATGATTAATGCTATGTTATTGCATTCTGAGTTGCCATTAAATTTATGGGGAGAAGCATTACTTGCTGCATGTCATATTCTTAATAGAATTCCTTTAAAGAAAAATAAGATTTCTCCATATGAGTTATGGAAAGGAAGAAAACCCAATATAGGATATTTCAAAGTGTGGGGGTGTCTTGCTTATTACAAGAACACCGATCCTAAAAGGACCAAGTTGGGTCCTAGGGGGATAAGATGTGCATTTGTAGGATATGCTACAAATAGCAAGGCATATAGGCTCTTGAATTTAGAGTCTAATGTGATAGTAGAATCTAGAGATGTGGAGTTTTTTGAGAACTTATTAACTTCTGGAAATAACTCTCAAAAAACATTGAATGAAGAATCTCAAGATAACACTCCTTCTAAGGCTGTTGAGCAACCCGGTGAGTTAAGGAAAAGCAAAAGAATTCGAAAAGAGAAAGGGTTAGGATCTGATGAAATAGATTCTCAACTTATTTCTTTTTACTTAGTAGAAGGAAGTAGAAATAATGTAATTAGGAAAATTCCTATTGTTTTACAAGTTGAGGATGATCCTAAAACTTATAAAGAAGCTATGGCTTCAAGAGATTCTGCTTTTTGGAAGGATGCGATCAAAGATGAAATGGATTCTATTATGTCTAATCACACTTGGGAGCTTATTGATTTACCACCGGGTTCTAAGCCCATTGGTTGTAAATGGGTGTTTAGAAAGAAGTATCATACTGATGGTACTCTTAATACCTTTAAAGCTAGATTAGTAGCTAAAGGTTATCGACAAAAAGAAGGAATTGACTATTTTGACACATATGCACCTGTGGCAAGAATAACTACAATTAGAGTTTTGTTTGCTCTATCATCAATTCATAATCTTTATGTTCATCAAATGGATGTGAAAACTGCATTTTTAAATGGTGATCTCGATGAGGAGGTTTACATGGAACAACCTGAAGGATTTATTCTTCACGGAAGTGAACATAAAGTGTGTAAGCTTGTTAAATCATTATATGGTTTAAAACAAGCGCCCAAACAATGGCATGAAAAATTTGATTCTACTGTTCTTTCAAATGGTTTTGTGCATAATACTTCTGATAAATACTTATATACAAAGGTGTGTAATAAGTGTTATATTTTTATTTGCCTTTATGTTGATGATATGTTGATCATTAGCAATGATATGAAAGGCATAATAGAAACAAAGAGGTTTCTATCTTCCACATTCAAGATGAAAGACCTTGGACAAGTCGATACAATTCTGGGTATCAAGGTGATTCAAAATAGTGGGGGTTACACTTTAACCCAGGTCCACTACATTGAAAAAATGTTGAACAAGTTCAGTCATTTAAAAATTAAGGAAGCTAATACTCCTTTTGATCCAAGCATAAAACTTGTAAAGAATGATGGAAGAGCGGTGGCTCAAATTGAATATGCTAGTGCTATTGGTAGTTTGATGTATACGGTGCAATGTACACGACCTGATATAGCATTCGCAGTTAGTAAACTAAGTAGGTTTACTAGCAATCCAAGTGTTGAGCATTGGAAAGCCATTAGTAGGGTTTATGGCTACCTTCTCAAAACAAAAAATCTTGGTTTACAATATTCTAAATTCCCTGCTATTTTAGAAGGATATACAGACGCAAGCTGGATATCGAGTGTAAGAGACAATAAGTCTACCTCAGGATGGGTGTTTACTCTTGGAGGAGCCGCAGTTTCTTGGAAATCTAAGAAACAAACATGTATTACCCATTCAACAATGGAATCGGAATTTGTTGCCTTAGCAGCAGCAGGGAATGAGGCTGAGTGGCTTAGGGATCTTCTTCTAGAAATCTCATTAATTGGAAATAATTTATCTGCGATTTCTATACATTGTGATAGTCAAGCTACTCTAGCGCGTGCGTATAGTGAAATATATAATGGGAAGTCTAGACATATCAGTTTAAGACATGACTATGTGAGGAAATTAATCAAAGATGGAATTATTTCTCTCACATTTGTGAAATCCAGTCATAACCTTGCAGATCCTTTTACCAAACCTCTTACAAGAGAATTGGTTAGATCAACATCTAGAGAGATGGGGCTCAAACTCCTTGAATAAAGTTCACCAATGATGGCAACCCTACCTAACATTACGAAATGAGTAATTTATGGTTCAAAGGGTACAAACAAGTCATTGATAAGTGAAGGGTATTCAGCACTAAATTAATATAGCCCTGTCTAGGATGACTAGTGCTGGTTGTTACAGTCTGAGGGATGAGTTTGATTAAACTCTTAATGAAGTTCAGTGTATAAGACAAGTATCTTAAATGTAACAAGGATACTGGAAGAACTTCACCTATGTGAGCTTTGAGGTGGTGCCGCCTCAAAAGAGTTTTGGAGTTTACTTTTTAAAAGTTCATGAAAACAGGATGAGCACATGGCCATTAAAAGTGCTAAGCGAGTATTGTGTAGAACATAAGAACATATGGGTGTTTATATGTGTAGTATCACCGGTTTTTTGTCAAAGGAATAGCTGGTTCAAAGTTTAAAACTACCAGAAATTTCGACTTATACTTTGTGGTACTCACACTAAGGTAAAATTCAAATCGAAAGATATCTTACTCTATTCATAAACATCATTATTGATATCTGGAAAATATTTTGCACTTATATTTAAAAAAGTGGGGATTGTTGGAATTGTTTAACTATAAGTGCAAAAAGATATGCTAAAGTCCCACATAGAGAGAAGATAAAGAGTCATAGCTCTTTATAAGAGAATACCTTTCTAGTGAACCAATGATGTGGTAAGTGAAGGGACATGCCTACATAACTCGCACACGCGCGCGCGCGCGCGTGGCGTGGGCAGTGAGGCTGTAGAGGCGCTTTTGGCGCTTCGTGTCACGTGACACATGTCGCGTGGAGATTAAATGCTGCAATTAATATTTATTTATTTTTATTTTTATAAAATAAAATAAAATAAAATAATTCTAATTTGAATTTCGAATTTATGAAAAGATGTGACTTTTCAGAATTAGCATTCAAATTTAATTTTTTTGAAAAGATGTGACTTTTCAGATTTAGCATTCAAATTTAATTTTCTAAAAAGATGTGACTTTTCAGATATAGCAGCAATAAAATAACAACTGTTTGTATCAACAGTTGTATGTGTTGATGAATGGATGCCATTGAGTCTATATTAAGGGAAATCAGAAAACGTTTAGAAAGAGAATTTTTCCTTTCGTTTCAGTTTTCTCTATTCTTTCTTTACCAGATACTCAATTGAGTTCTTATGTTCTTTCTGTAAAATTTCTAGTTTTACTTACTGGAAATTTACGTGAGGCTTGTCATATCCTGAGAGCTATTTGCTACTGAAACTCAAAGCAATCTCTACGGAGAGGGGGCAAATAACGCTTTAAAGAAAGCGTATTTCTTTACGTGTTTCAAGTCTCCAATATTTTCTCAACATTGCCTCCCTTCTCTCTCTCTTTCTCTCTCCCCCTCCCTCCTTCAAGTCTTATCTTGCTCCTCTCTCTCTCTCTCTCTTCCTCTCTGGGTTTGTGGTTTTTTAAATGTCGTTCTCATTGAAGTCGCGATCTCGATCGACTGTGAGGACATCGGAGTTCACGTCACCATTTTTCCTGACTGTGAGCTTGCCATCGCTTCTCTGCTGGAGGTTGTGACAAAGCTCATCTTGATTGCATTGACAATTGTGAAATCTCGACTGGTTGTGAGGACATCAAAGTTCATGACTGCCATTTTTTCCAATCGTGAGCTTCTGATCTTTTCTTCGCCACCGTAGATATTCCTCGGTAGATTGCTAGATCTTAGCATTACATTTGTATATGGCAATCTCAACCTCACGATTAGATTTGGCTATCTAGGCCTCATGATTGTGATTTCTGCTTCATCCCCATGATTTCCAATGGAAGTCACCATCGAGATCTAGCTGTGATCTCCTTGCAATCGTGATCTCTCCCTTTTTCCCTGTTACTCCCTAGCCACTGAAGCTCATAGCAGGTTTGCCACATCTCTGACAAGTTCGGTGACATCTCCAACAGCATCTTTCTTGCGAACTCGAGATGGCTGATATTTGTTGCCGTCATTGGTGTTCTCGATAGAACCAGTGATGCCGCCATTGTCAACCACAAACTGAGTAGTACAAAGGTAGGATTAGATTGGAATTTGGGGTAAAGTGCTAGGTTTGGGTCAATTTGAGATCTTAGAGATTATTCAATTTGGGATTTTTTTTACAAAATTAGTAAATTAAATTTTGTACAGTAAGTCAATGATTTATATGATAAATTAATTAATTAGTAAATTATGATTTACAAAATCAAGAATTTATACTAGTAAATCAATAATTTACACTTAGTTACATTAATAAATTAATGATTTACAAGAGTTATTTGTTTACCTAGTAAATAAATTTTTTACCGAGTAAAAAATATTTACCAAAATTGATAACTAAATAATTTACTAAGTGAAAAAAAGATTTACTAGATAAATTTATCAAAATTTACTAAAATCTATAAATAAATTATTCATCAAGTTAAAAGTGATTTACGAAATAACTTTACTAAAATTTATACATAAGCGATATTTTTGGAAGTTTAGGTTGTGGTAAATCAAAATTCACTAAAAATATACCATTTACTAATAATACAAATTTTTTGTGGTATTTATTTTTATTGGTTGAATTTTGGCCGATTAAATCCCTTTCTTCCTCTCCTAAACAACTTGCAGCCCATCAAAGAGTAACATAGCTATTCAAAAAAGAAAAAAAGGAAAGAAATCATAATAATTTTAAACCTTTTTTATTTTTTAGTATTATTATTTTTTACATTATAGAAGAAAAGATATACATGTCCATAAACTTTTTTTTTTTTCCGAACTGTGGGATCTCCACAGTTAAAAATTTACATATTTTCTTTTTTTTTTTTGTTTAATTTTCTTGAAGTACCTATTTTTGTTTTTCTTTTATCCTTTTCTAAAATTTGTAGACTTTCTAGTTTTATAAATCGTTCTTCTATGTATTTTTCTCTAGGTATATTACTCGGTACGTGGCGTTGGCGAAAAAAAAAAAATTCCCTTGTGACCAATAGATTTGCAGATAAAATTGTCACTCCAATCCGACTTGGCACGTGGTATTTGTTAATTTTTCTACTTTCCTAAGGTGTTGGAAGCAACAAAATAAATAAGAGCTCCATGCACGCTAACCATACCAAAAACATCTAGGAAACTTACAATTGTGGACAATATGGGTAACGCACACCAAACAAGTAAGGACCACAAAAACCAGGCCATGTTATCAGTCTCCCTCTCCCTCTCCCTCTCTCTCTCTCTCTCTCTCTCTCTCTCTCTCTCTCTCTCTCTCTCTTTCTCTCTCTCTAGACCAATTCGTTAGTTTTCCGTCTCTATCAAAGTGGTACGAAATCAAGCTAAGCTGGGCTGTCCACGATATAAAGTTATTTTCAACTCGATCTTGAACCCAGAAAAACATAAATATCCCATCTCTTTCTCTCTCCATATATGTATGCATGTGTATATATATATATATGTATATCCGCCAGAATAGCAAGTTATAGCAGCCACATTCAATTTTCTTTTGACTTGGCTCAGCCCAATCAAAAAATTAGTTCACATATTTCTTTCCCATTTATTATTGGTATTCAAGTTGACAAATATTTGAAGTTATCTATTGGACTATGGCCAAACGTAATTACATACTACCCAAATAATGCTCAATAACAAAGGGAAAGTGATGTGCTTGTCTAGGGCACCTACATGATATAACTCACAATTGGCAATTTTCCGGATATTATGTCTGTATCACAAACGTATACAAGAATAATACATATACATATATATATATATTTTAAACAATTTTTTTTAGTGCTTCCATTTTCTCTAATTAAAATAGGACTAGTCTCATCTGTGCTATTTCATGATAGGGTCATTACTACATTTACGTCCTAAACATTAAAAACTATCGCTTTATTATATATGTTAGAAACTTAGAATTAAATTAATAAACAAAAATGATTATTCATGATCTTCTTCTTTTCTCAACTTCATCCCAAAATCCCCAGTAAACCTTACCACCAGGCCGAGAGATTTTAGGATCTCTCATCAGCTTGTTGCATATAATTCTTTCTATTTTATTCTTTCTCGTAGTTTTAGTATTATTTTTTTAATGAATAAAGATATTTGTTTACTTAGATGATATTATGCTCTAGTGATGATAAATCTGATCCATTCGCATCTTAATTTGGTAATGGTAATTAGTTATCTAGGTTAATGATTTTTATGTGATTTGTTATATCAATATGTAGCTTTTAAGGGTCAGGTTAATAAGATTTTAGGCAGATTTCAGTAATCTACAATGAATTTATTATCAGTCAGAAGAAACTACCGTGGAGGCAGATGAATATATTAGCTTGTTTAAATTACAACTCTCTCGAACAAAGCACATTATTCCTTAAGCCGTATAACAACCCGAGAGATACATACCAAAGTTAATTCTATTAGTTTTTGATTGAGTTTATCTCTTGTTTTCGGTAAGCTTTGGCTACCAACATCAAAACTAAGATGCGATCCGATGCTGTAACTTTCCAAAATCTAATCTACTCCTTTTTCTCTTTTTTTTCAACTTAGAGGCAGAGAGAGTCAAATTTATATAAATATATATACCAATATTAGAAGTAGACAACATTTTCCGTGTAATAATTTGAAATCAATTAAATCTGAAGAATTTAATTTGTAGAAAATGCAGATTCAAACTTGAGAAAAATTTGAAAAGCAATACGTAGTACTATATTATTCGTATACCAATAATTGTACTTCTATATATGGCATGGTGTTTAAATGTCCAAATTTTATTCAATGATTTGAAGCAAAGAATTCAAATTCTCTTTGACCGACAAATTACTTGATCACAACCAAACTCTCACTGTGTTTGTAGGCAAAGAAAAATTGTAACTCCAAATCCAATTACATCACAAAGCGTAAATTTAAACTCTCCATTTTTAAATTTAACAAAAGAAAGGAAAAAGGAAATAAAAACAAGCTCTCGATCAAGGTCAAATTCAAAGCCTCACAATTTGATTTGAAATAAAGAAGATGTCTACGGTAGGTATTGAAAAAATAACCTATGGATAGAATTTTGTTTTAAAATATCTGTTCTACATATTTTTATCTTAAATATCATTTGATGTACTGATTTTAACCAAAATGTAGGTTAGAGACACGCACTACCAATAAAAAATACTTACGTAGGAAGACCCCAAACCAAATGAGCCTTTCAAAGTCAAATAAAAAAATAATGAGTTATTTCTAAACGTTTTGCCTTCTTTAAATTTGCATGTTTTTAATGAAAGCAAAGTCATATTTTATGGATCCCTGGAATAAATGTTTGGATGATCCCCTTCCTATTCTACGTCTACTAGATTTTCAAAATGATACGAGGTAATAACATAAGATGAACATGACCAGTACACTGTTGATCTCCTATTATTCTCAGCAAATCAAAGACTAGTAGATTATTCATGTGCCTTCTTCGCATGCCTAAAAGGTAGAAAACCTTTTCAAGTCCTTACCGTAGAGGGATTTCGGTGCGCCATGTTTTTGCCCTGTGTTCCATGCCTATGTACTAGGTGCAATTTTTTTTTTAATTCAAAAGGATTATTTTTGTTTAGGTTTTTCCTCTCCTCCTCCCCTACCCACACACCCCCACACCCCACACCCCCCCACCACAAAAACACAACAAAACTACCTCTGAATTATACTGTTAGTCCAAAATTAGTCCCTAATTTTTGTTTTTATACATCATAATACCTCAAGCTTTGTATTGTTATGAAAATGGCCCCTATATCGGTATTGTATAGAAAACTGAACAGAAATTAAATACTTTTAGATCACATAAGCTTTAATTAAAATTAAAATCACAATTAAATATTTTTTTTAAGGAAATTATACCACCAAAATAGCTCTACGACATAAAGTTTGTGTTTTAAATATTTATTAAGTGTTTGTTTTTCATATTACATTCACATTATATTTAAACACAATGTAATTTTCATCCAAATGTAAAAGTTTTACATTTAAATACAATGCTTTTTAACAATACCTCAAATACATTTACTATTACAAAATATTTTAAAAATAAAATTTTTAAAATCCATTCACATCATATTCTTTTTTTTATCTCACCTTTTTTATTTAATTTTATCAATCATATCAACTTTTTAACTCTAAAATACAATTCAAATACTTTCATCTAAATACATATTGCATTCAAATATAAAGCAAATATTTTTCATTCAAATACAAAATGTATTTAATGCATTGTGTTCAAATACAATATACACATAATATACTTACCAAACGCCCCATTAATTAAAGAACAGTTTGGTTCTAAAATATTTTTGATTCAAATATAATTTCCTTATAAAATACATGTAATCATAACATATTCAATTTCTTTATAATTTTTTTTAACAAATATTGACAGATGGATAGTTGATGTTATAAATAATTCATGAGAATGTTGTGTATAAAATTAAAATTCAAAGGTCAACATAAGGCGCGGTATATAATTCTGGAGTTACTTATAAATATATATATATATTATAGATAACTCTATTCAAGAAATTAACCCTTAAATATACATTTTTTTTTTTGGCTAGAAAACCTTTTGTTAATTCAACTAATCCAATACTATGATTCTAGCAATTTCTCCCTTACTAAAACCATAAAAAAATACCTATAGACATCATTAATCTTAAACATCATCGTTAACAAAAATATATCTCACCTATTAATAAATGATACGTAACTAGGGTTAAAACACCAATGCTCGAAACCATATAATGTCCATGAGGACATGCAGGACCGTACCATTCATTCAGATATTACTTTATCTTTGGGTTGCCAAGCGTGTACCAAAACCCTAGCTAGGTCCCTTTTTTATACATTGGCACCCAGTACTGTCACCCCGTGAGGGTTACATAATTGCCATTCTTAATTTACCATGTAATCTCGTCCATTTAAATCACATCTATTCATCATCCCCGACCTATGTACTATTCTAGCCAATTCAATTATTTTACAATAACTAATGTATTTATATTGGTATCGCTGTCGAAGGACTCTAGTATTTGACAAAACAAGCATATAATTAAGATAAATTATTCATCGTAATAATGATATTAAATAAGTGTAACATCAAATTATCTTAGACCACTATCAACTATTTTCGAATTTTGATATGCTTCTATACGTTACAGACAAACCCATACATATAACATTAATTTTACATTTTTCACACAAATGTAACTTTTCAGTATTAACACACCCGACAAGCTATAATTTTCAATGCCAAAGATACGTAAGATTTTTCCCATATATATATATATATACATGTATATTATACCACCCTCTCTACCCATGCATGACCATCCCAAGGCTGGGGGAGACCACTCCCGCACTCGTACTGACAGTGGACCCCGCCACCCAAAACCCAACGTGGGTCCCAAAATGCACAAAGTCTCCACGTCATCATCACGATCAAATGATGATGATGATGGTGATGATCAAACACAATCCATCTTCGTCTTCGCAACACCTCATGTATCATGATAATATCTCTACCCCTGTTGAGCACTCAACTGGCCAGTCCTCCTCCCACAGGAGAATTCCGATATAGACAAACCGACCTCTCCTGCCCATCGTCCTATCAGGCTCCACCACGTGGCCCCCACGATTCGAGGACGACGACCATGCCGCTTCCCTTGTGGGCCCCTCTTCAACCCCGGCGCACGTAGAGTCATAATCGCGCATGGGGACTCGTCACTACCCCCACCGTGGGACCCCCAGACACCGCCTCCAACCGACTCAACTCTAACTCAACCCTCCGTCTACTTCATATGACGTGGCATTCTCTCCCCCCCCCCCCCCCCCCCCCCCTTTTTTTTTACCACATTTTTAAATAGAGAAAGAAATATAATAATAATAATAATTGTAAATTAAATGTAATTTAAGGATAATTTCGCTTCTAAATTAAAAAAGAGAGATATATTAATGATAAACGAAGATGCAAATTAAGCAAACATATAAACACTCTATAATTCTTCTCTGTATTCTTGATTAATTTTTAAATTCCAGAATACATTAGATTAAAAAAAAAAACTCCCCCAAAATAAAACGAAAAAAAGGAAAAAAAAAAAAAAAGAACAACGTTGGAAGTTAGTTACACTTGCAACTTACATAAAGATCAATATCGAAAACCCAAAAACACCTTCCAAAATCATCAAATAAAACTCAGAAGAGAGAGAAAAAATATTTGAAAAATTTACAAGCAATAAGAACAAGTCATATCCATAGTAATTTTTTTTTAGATATATTTTTAAAAAAAAAAACTCTCTGATTTTTTTTTATAATTTGTTTTTTTTGGTTTGCGATGTTGAGAGTTTTCTTTCTTTTTTTTTTTTTTTTTGCCTTTTTTTAAATAGTTAAAAAAGGTGAGAGATTTACGGCATGTAGAGGCTGGGTTGGTCTTGATCGGTCCATTGACTCTGACTCCAGTACGGTTGATCAACGGTGTTGGAGAGATCAAAGAAACCTTGATCTCCGCACTGTTGCCAATCTCCCAAGGATCCGAAACCCCCGCCGTTGGATCGACTGTCGTGCATGACGGACAGATCAACCTGACCCGTCTGATCGAGTAACCCGCCCGTGATCTCCTGCATCTTCAATTCTTGATTATCAGCAGCCACGCTCATCGTCACCTTCTGGCTTTGCTCGTGCCACGACTGGCTCTGCTGTACGTGATTCTGATGATGATTATTCTGATTCAACCTGAACGGCGAGATCGAGACGTCGAAGAACGAGCCGTACTCGAAATTAGGCATTGCACCGGCGGCCGACGACGCGATCAAGCTCGTGAAGCTCCCGATCTCCGAGAATATTCCGCAACTGGAACCGCCTTGCTCGAGCAACGAAGCCGGCGCCGACTGCGGAGCGACCTCGAAGCTAGGGTTTGAGGAACTCTGACCCATGAAGAATTTCGATTCCTGATTTATCTTCATCATATTCGAAGCCGAGCTCGTCGGAGGCGCCGATACCGCCTCCGTCGCTGTAGCGGTCGTGGTGGCGGTGAGGCTTGAGCTCTCGCTACTGGAATGAGAGTTCGATTTCCGTTCCTGCGACGGCGGAGGCGGCGTAGTCGTGTTCCCCGTTGTCGTCGTCGTCGTCGCCGCCGCCGTCGAAGAAGTGGCCGACGATGACTTAGGTTTCGATCGCTTCGTCTTCCGACATCCGCCGCCGATGGGGACGTTGCGGAGAACGCCGCCTTTGGTCCAGTAGCGGCGGCAGTTCTTGCAGAAGTGGCGCGGCTGAGAGAGGTTGTAGTTGTTGTAGTAGCAGAATTTTGTATTGAGCGAGTCGCAGCGCGGACACTTGAGCGCCGCTGCCGCCGCCGTCTGGTTCTGATGGTGGTGCGGCCTCAGCCTCCTGTCTCCACCGCCTCCCGCCGTGAAAAACCCCCCTCCGACAGAATGAATGTCTTGCATTTCAGAAACAAAACAAAAATAAAAAAAATTCTACCAAATATTCCAAACGCCAACAAATATATCTCCGTCGAAACAACGAAATTCACGAAAAAGAAAAATCTGTTCACATTCGCAGAAAATCCGCCATGGAAGGGACTGGAAGGTGATGAATAGATATACTATCTCCACACCAATATTTTGTGCGTGCGCTTCTGAGTAGGAGGAAGAGGAGAGAGAAAGAGAGAAATATGGAGAAAGTGTGTAAGTAAGAGAGAGAAAGAGAGAAGAGAGAGAAATCAGAAAGAAAAGAAGTTTTTAACTGAAACTCTGACAAATATCGCCACATATCTTCTCCCTCAAACACTCCCATTTCCAACATTTTATTCAAAATTACCAAAAAAGCCCCTGACGATACACGAAACAACCACAGTGCCCCCGCTCGACAGTCGAAAAGACTAAAGTACCCCTGACGTAGCCGACTATTGCCGCGGATAAAGCTACGGTAGGAAGGTAAATTCAGGATCTTTTGGGTGCTATGGAGAAGACCGTACGGACTAGGGGAGAGATCGGAACAGAATGGTATCGACACGTGGACGGCCGAGAGCTTGGGAGTGTTGTAGTCCACAAAATCTGTTTGTCGCTTTGTCGGCCAACCTTTTTAAATTTTAAATTTTTAATATTTTTTTTGTGACTTTAAAAGATTTTTATCCGCTTCGGCTCGGCTAATCTCTAGGGTTGTCAGCGACGAGTGGTTCAGAGAGCGCCACGTCTCCACCTGCGTATGTGAGTTGTCGAAAATTTGATTTTTTTTTTATTTTTTATTTTTAGGGTATTTGGGTTTCACTGTTGGTGGGACGAGACCATACGATGAATCTGACCTCTTCATGGATCCGATACCTCACTGTTTTTTGTTAGTGCGAAAGCAAATTGTCGGAAGGCCAGAGTTTATAAACCCCACAATTAATTAAAAAAAAATAGATATTATGAACTCAAATATCCCGTCGTGTTACCGTAGAACATATTAAATTATCTTGATTTTCGTTATTTTTTTCCTTTTTTTTTTAGATTAAAACGACATAATTATATAATAAAAAATATTATTAATTTTTAATATATAGAGGAAAAAAAATTATAAAAGAAATTAAAAGAATAATTATTATATTTATGGTTCGATTAGCAAACACATTGTATTTTAATTATATTTGAATACAATTTATTTTTATGAGTATTGTATTTAGTTGAAAAGTATTTATTTTGTATTTAAATAAAATGTGTATTTGAATGAAAAGTATTTTATACTTAAAAAGTTGATGTGATTAGTAAAAATAGAGATAAAAAGTTAGAATTAAAAAAATGATGTAATTATTTTAAAAAACTTTTGAATAGTAATTGTTTTCATAATACTGTTGAAAAGGCTTGTATTTGAATGTAAAACTTTACATTTAGTATAAAATTACATTGCATTTAGTATAAAATTATATTACATTTGAATACAATAACTTTAAAATACATTTGCCAAACAAGCACTTAACAAATATTTAATAAAAAAAATTTAAATAGCAATATATAAAAAATATTTAAATTATTAATTAAATAATTTTTTAATATTTAATTTATAAATCAAATACTTGAATAAAATACTTAAATATATGTTTGAATTAATCTTTAATTTTCTTTATGTTTTTAAGTGATAGTATTTTGAATTAATTTTAAAATTTAACATATTAATTTATTATATAATATATAATATATTTTGAGAAAAAAATTTTAATTTGATTTTTTCCGTCTTTTCATATCGATGATTCTATGTTTCATATAATAAAGTTAATTAAAATAAAGGAAAAAATTAATTATTTTTTCTTGTGTTGCTATTTTTTTCTGAATCCTTTTTTTCAGACACATCTTTTGTCTCCCCCAACTTTTTACAATAAGACGATATTTATATGAAATATTATAAAATATTTTTATAATAACTGAGGTTTATATGGTTGAGATCTCGCATCACAGTTTTTGTTTATCCTTTTGTTGAATTTATTTGTCACTATAATAAAAAAAATTATGGTTAATTTCAAAAAGAAGGAAAATGGATTTTTTTTGTTAAATTTGGAAAAAAATATTTTTGCTGAAAATATTGAAATATTTATTTTATATTATAAGTAAGTAATTTATCTAATTAGCTTTCATTTCTTTAATGATTTTGTTTCAGAATTAAGATAAAAAATATATTATTATTTAGATTAGTCTCAGTATTCTGTCTATTTTATTAAATAGAATATGTTTTGATTAGGGCTGATAATTTAGGTCACGACACTATAACACGACACGAAATCCGTACGAAGTTAAAGGGTTTGGGTTTTCCTTAAATGGGTTTGGGTCAAAAAGGATCAAACTCGTCAAGCATGATTAAATAAAGGGTTGAACCCGTACGAACTTGCAATTGACACGAAATAACCTATTTAACAAATTAATTATATATGGGTTGACATGAATATAACTCATAAATTACCCATTTATAATCTTTAATATATTTATATTATTATATATATTATAATATTTTACTATTTTTAATTTTGAGTTTTCAAAATTCAAAATTCAAATATAATATATATCTTTTATTTTATATATATATTTTTTAAAAAAATTTAACATAAAAAAGAAAATCTAGATGAAAATCCAGATTTTACTTTATTTTTTTTAGTCTTTCATTGTTTTTGTAACTTTACTCACCTCACTCAATCGCCCTTCCATTCTCTCGCGATAACACGACCAGTCATCTTTGACCTTGTCATCATTATTTTATTTATATTTAATTTAAACGGGTTAATTTGGGTCAACACGATTAACACGATTAATAAATGAGTTAGGTTTGGATTTGAGATTTTGATACGAATATTAAATTGGTTGAGTTTGGGTTTGAGATTTTGATACGAATATTTAATAAACATGACACGATAACATGAATTGTCAACCCTAGTTTTGATAATATAAGAAAGGAAGAAAATGGAAGAGAGAGAGGTTTAAAAAAAACCCTAAACTTAGGAAATATAAATACATTACTAAGGGTAAAATAGAAAGTATACACTTGAGAGGAATAGTGCCTTCCAACTTTGTTTTAGTATATAATAATAATATCGTAACATTAGAGGTCGATGGGGTTTTTTTAGTATTGTTTGGTGTGAAAATTCTTGTTCATGTGATTTTAAGCTTCATTTAGGTATGTTTTAAGTCATTTTAATGTGTTAGCAAACAGGGACGGAGCTGCTTTGATATCATTTTTTTAATAAAATTTCCCCCCAAAAATTTACCTGCTTTTTTTTTTTTTTTCCTGCCCAAAAACAAAATTGATTATCCATCTACGGGTTCTCACTAAAACTTTATTTTTTATTTTTATTTTTGTCAAAACTCATTGTCCACATCAAAATGGGGGAAATTTTAAAACATTAGAAGAGGAACAATGAACAAACACCTAGAGAGAAATTTTCAATGGTACAGTAAGTTAACCAATATGTAGCAGTTTTGAACTATAAAAACTCGCCATAATTTATGATTCTTGTTTTTATATGTATGCATTTAGTTGTTTTTAAAGAAACATTGTGACATAATTTTTTGTGTACTTTTTTTGTTATCTATCTATTTAATAAAAATAGTACATGTCCCTGTTAATACGAAAGATTGACTCCGTTACTATTGATAAATAATGAATCGTTATCTTACAGAATGACAAAACAGGATAACAAAAATATCAATAGGAATAGTAATACGAGGGCATGTATAATATATATATATGATATTATTAGTTACTATAATATTTACTCATTGATAAATATCATTTTTTTAATTATGTGATACATATTTGATAATTCAAATAAATTGCATAATTCATAACAAAATTAATGATAATTAATACAAATATAAAACTGTAAACAAATATCCTTTTAGTATTTTTTTATTATGGATTTTTTTTATTTTGTTTTATAAAAATGCTAAGTAGCTTAAGTCTTACGGTCGTACGGATTAATAGAGAGAAATGAAAATCGAAAAATCATTAAGATAAAAAAAAAAAAAAAAGCAAAAAACTGATAATAAAATAATTCAATTTCTGTGTGCTTATTATACGTAAGAAAAAACTGAATATCAAAATCTAATTTGATTTCTATGTACATAAGAACACTATATAATATGCATTGGAAAAAACTAATACTAAAAAAATGATTAACTAAACTTATAATACATAAACACATAATATAATATCAGAAGTAAAAAACACATTATAGAATTATATACTCTACGCGTATATTTAATAAACTAGTTAATAATGTCTTATTTATTAACTGTATTGTATTCGTATTATATTTAAATATAATGTAATTTTTATCTAAATGTAATAATCTTATATTTAAATATCAATCACATTATATTTTTAATCCAATACAATCACTGTTTATTATAAAGTATTTTCTACTACTTTTACTACTCACATCACATACTTTCTTTCTCATTCTATTTTTTCTCTTTATTTTTTTCAATTATATCATATATAATACAATTCAAATACTTTTATCAAAACAATCGTATTATATTTTAAATTCAAAATAATCACTATTCACCATGAAGTTTTTTCTATTACTTTTACTAATCACATCACATGCTCTTTTATTTTTATTTTTATCAATTACATCATATATAATATAATTTAAATATTTTTCATCTAAATATATATTATATTTAAATATAATATAAATATTTTTTTTATCTAAATATATATTATATTTAAATATAATATAAATATAATACGTTTCTCAAATATACTATAAGTTTCAATTAATGAAAATGAAAATGACGGAAAGAAAGAAAAAAAAACCACATAAGCACTAGTTAAGAAAATGTCAAAGCCCATCAGGTAAAAGCGTAAAGAATAAGCTTTTGACTTATTGACCGGACAAAAATCCTCTTGAAAAATAATCGGTGCATTATTTCTTTTCTAGAATTAAGCATGCGTTGGTTAACGTAATTTTTTATATTATATTTAAATATAATATAATTTTTTTTAAATATAAAAATATTTTATTCAAATATCAATTATATCACATTTTAAATCAAACACAATCACTATTTATTATTTCACTTTTTCTATTATTTTTATTAATTACATCATATATTCTCTTTTTTTCTTTTTTTCTCTCTACTTTTACCCATCACATCACATATTCATTATTAAAATATAATTCAAATACTTTTCACTCAAACACACATTACATTTAAATGCAATGCTAATGCTAATGTTTTTCCTCCAAATACAAATTGCATTCAATCCATTTCATTCAAACGCAATGTAAATGCAATACGTTCACCAAACGAGGCCTAAATGATATCCTTTTTTGCGAGCAAGTTTCTTGTGTTGGAAATGCTACGTGAAAGCTTAGAATATATTAATGAAGCATTTGGGTAATATATTATATTTATGTTGAGTTTGAATAAAATGTATTAAATATAATTTATATTTAGATAAAAAAATATTTGTATTATATTTAAATATAATATTTATTTTAATAAAAAAATATTTGAATTGTATTATATATGATATGATTGATAAAGGTAGAGAAAAAAAAAAGAGAAAAAAAGAATGTGTGATGTGATTAGTAAAAATAAAAAAAAGTTGAATAATGGATAATGATTATATTAGATGTAAATTATAATATAATTGATATTTAAATGTAATATTTTTATGTTTGGATGAAAATTATATTACGTTTAAATGTAATACGAATATAATGTAGTAAATAAAAGGGTATAAGTTTTTTCATGTTAAAAAAAGAAAACAAAGAAAAAGAAAAACAAAAGATAACAGTTTGGGGGAAAAAACTAAGAGGGTGTTTGGTTTTGTTTCCAAAACTGATTTCACGATTCCCTAGGAAATCGATTTCAAAATCGATTTCAAAATCGGTGTGAAATTGTGTTTGGTTTGTATTGTTTTTGAAAACAGATTTCAAAACAAATCCAAAATCGCCTTTGCTCCTAATGTAAAATTGAAAACGATTAAAAGTCGTTTTCTCTGATTTCATTTCTCCCATTTCTCTGATTTAATTATTATGGTTAATTAAGATTTAATTGATATAGTAATTACTTAAATATTATGGTTATTAATTTTTAATTCATTTTTCAATTAAAAAATTTTATTAATTTTTAATTTTTGGTATTCATAATAAATTTTTTTTAAATCAAACATAAATACGTTTTTATATAATATTTATAAAATGACTGGTTTTCAAAAATATAACCAAACACAGTTTCATTTTTTTGTTTCTCAAAACATACACTCAGAAAATAAAACCAAACACAATTTCAGAAACGTTCTCAGAATTGTTTTCAAAACGATCTCAAATTCAGAGAATTTGAAAATATAACAGATTTTAAAAACAATACCAAACACTACCTAAATTAGCATTATATGTAATGCCATGCCATTTAATTAAATTTTGGAAACAAATTTGTAAAATAATAATAATAATAATAATAAAAGAAAGAAAGAAAAAGAAAAAGAAAAAGTTTTAACCATTTTAAAACAGGCCATAAAATGAAAAAGGAAAAAAAATTCCCTTTAATGAATCTAATTTTGATTTTGGATAAAGTAAAAAAATTATATTCTAGATATTCAATATTTATTTTAAAAGAATATTTTTAATTGATATTTAAAGTGAATCATTTTTTTAACCTGTTCTAACAAATCAGTTAATATATCATATTATCTAAAAGTAATTAAGGCTTACACTTATTTTAATGATGGTTATAAAAAATGAATAACTATTGAAATTTCTTATATATATGTGTATATATATATTATAATTCGACGACCAGCAATTAAAATTAATTACCAAACTTTTTTTAAACAAATTTTAAGGCCTTTTAACTAGTTGAAATTTTACTTCAGTCATATAAGTATAATTAAAGAACATCAAGTTGTTAGATCGCGGAAATGTATGAAGCTATAGAGAAAGACGACAATTATTTAAAAAAATAGTTCAAATAATTTAATTATAAGAACAGATCGGTTTGAAATTTTTATGACAACTGATCAAATTAAGAAAATGAAGCTTTGAAATCAACTAAACAAAATCAATTAATGAAAATTTATGAATGAGTTAGATAATAGCAAATCTTATAAATCAAGTTGAAATACAACTAAAATACTAAACTATTTGATAAAAAAAAAAAAAAGAATTTTGATTATAGCTCAAAACTCATTTACATGACATAAAAGTAAGTTTCCCAGCAAAAAGGAAACCAAAAAAAATAAAAAAAGACAAAAAAAGGAAGTGTTCTTGAGGTTTGAATTTGAATCCCCATAAACTGGTTTTGGAAGAACATATCAGATGGCTATGTTGCTGAATTCTTTTTTTTTTTTTTTTCAAAGTAGTTTTTGTAGGGATATTAGTGGTGAAGTTGTACGGAATATCTTCAGCCACCAAAAGTAAAATAAAATGAAAAATAATAAAAAAGAGATTAGTGTTGTTTTAACGTCTTTATTAAATATTAATTTAAAATTCGTGAGTACCATTGTTGAAATAGAAATTGGATTAAGGTATAAAGGTAACATTCTTCTTAATATTCTCTAGGTATTCGAACAGGTTAAATAAATAATTCTTCCTTAATTTAAAAAACTAAATATAGATAAAACCGTAAAATGATTATCTCTTATTTTTAATGCCATCATTATCAAAGATATAAAAACAGATTAATCAAAAGCTCCGTGTGACATACGTGTGGTCTTTTTACATTATTCCAGCTAATAATAATAATTATAATTAATGATGAAAACAATTCTAAACCAAATTATATGAGATAAATAGTATATTTAGACGAGAGATTTATTTCTAGAAAATAAAAAATTTTTAGATTTGAAAAATAAAAACTTATTTAGATTTTTTTTAACAATGAAAAGTCATTTGGATGGATAAAATTTTTTTTATTAACATAGAATTATTTTTCTATTTTTTAAAAATAAAATATTTTAAATATTTAAATATAAAAATTTAGAAAAGATAACTTTTTGAAAGTAAAAATTTTCTTATTTTTTAAAAATAGATATGCCAAACAAATATAGGCAAAATTGATAATGGGAGTCCTCCAAAACCACCTATCTAAGGGGGCGTTTGGTAAACGCATTGCATTTTAATTACGTTTGAATATATATTTTTTTTTAGTGTTGTATTTGGTTAAAAAATATTTATTTTGTATTTGAATAGAATGTGTGTTTGGATAAAAAGTATTTTAGAATTAAAAAGTTGATATAATTAATAAAAATAAAGATAAATAGTTAAAATTAAAAAAATTTTAAATAATAATTATTTTTATAATATAATTAAAAATAATTATGTAAATGTAAAACTTTATATTTGAAGGAAATTTAGTTTTTTAACCTCCAGAAAAACGTTTACAAAACGTTACCTAACTTTCACAGCCGACAATCAAAGCTTACAGGTGAAGACAAAGGCCATTAATTAATTAGCATTGTTTTGGCAAATTATGAAGCGCTCAATTTGTCCATATAACAACGCGGCATAATAAGACAACTTCTCTTGTATATTTCTTGCTTATAAAGCCCTTCCCTCACACTGACATTTCACTGCAACTTGTCAGTAAATGTACGTACAACCTAGTCATACATATACACATACGTTGAGTAATGTTTTATATCTGTATAGATTAAATTTCATATATTTTGTAGTTTGATTATTATGTTAATTTTATTTAATATAATAATTTCCTTTTTAATATAAAATTAATTATCTATTTAATTTTATAAAAATAATCTTTTACACACTCTGTTAATATGGAATTACACTCCGTAAGAGTACGTGTGGAAGTTTAAATTTGACCATATATGTGATATACACACAAATATAAACATATATAAAATATGAACCTGCTTTTTTGGAAAAATTTTGTTTAAGGAAAGCGTTCGGGTTCTTAAAAAAAAAAAAACCTTCAAAAACAATTATTTTTTACCTTATCATCACTTTTTACTATTTATATCTTTAAAATGTTATAGTAAATTTCAAATTTTAAAAGTTTACAACTTTGTGTATCCAAGTCTAAATGAGATGATTTTTTTTTAAATTATATAAAATTTTGAAAGAAACGAAATAATATTCATATTGATAATTTTTATCTAAAAATATTTTTAAAATTTTATATTTTTTCATTACAAACAATTTTTTTTTCAAACATATTTTTCGAAATAATTTTTTTTCTAATTCAAAAAAAAAAAAATCTCTAAAAGTACATCGAATCGGGTCCTAAACTTCACTTACCAAACTTACCAAATTGGAACCTCGTATCAGACCACTAAACAAATGGCAAGTGCTTGATTATTTATCTATTTTTTTTTACCTAAAAACCATATATTCTTCCCAATTAACTAATCAATTTAGAGAAAGCGTGATTACGAAGTAATCCTAATCCCACTCAAATAAAGTACTACTTCCGTAATGCACTCAAGATCTAAATCTTGTATAATTCCTTGCACTTTTTATTTAAAATATTATATAAGCCAAGACCATTCAAATACTCCTTTAAAAAAAAAAGTACAATATCCACCAAAGTACCTTTTGAAAAGGATTTTTGTATATCGAATATATAAATTAGAGGATTGTTTAAGAGTGCTAGTCTTACGTTAACACACGCATCTTTGGTTACATAAGATGATCGAATTCCTATAATACACACAGGCATATATATATATATAAACATATATATATAATCATGCACGTAATATGACACTTAATATTACTAATGTTTTAATTTACAATAATTTAATTATCATCATAAACTTCGAATTAGTGATAATCTAACTCCCATTACCTAGTCAAGCAGAGTGAATTCCAAATTGCACACATATAGTTAATTTCCCCCTAATCTCGACAATATATATATATATATAAAATCCTCTACAAGCTTAACAAATAATCATCATCTTTCTAAAAAAGATCGACAACACCATTACTTGTCAAAGACACATCTCAAAGAAACAAGTGACGCCCACTTTCATAACCGTTCGATAAAAAAAAAGAGAATTTTCTTTGTGTCTTTTCTTTTTTTTTTTTTTCAAATTAATAATACCTGAAAATTTTTTTGACGGTCGAGATTGTTTCTTGTCGTCAGAGCGGTTATTTTCACATAAAGAAACACATCATTACGACCTTTTTGTCATTTAAAACAACTACAAGAACCATGCCATTGGTCAGCCTCCAACACCAACTGAAGGGCAGCTCCTCACAATGCCAAGGACGGCCTTTTAGACTTTTTAGGGGTAACTCATAGTAAACCTATCCATCTGCACACCATACAAAAATTTCAATGTTACTCATTAATTGCAAATTGTTTAATTAAGGCATGATTTTTGTAAGGAGCAGAAAACAATGTGTCTTTTTTTTTTTTTTTTTTTGTGGTCCCATGCAACAACCGTCCAATTGACCGTTTTCGGTAGAGAAATTCAAGCAGTGGAGCCTTTGAGTGACACTCACACTCATCAGCCGTCCATTGACCGTTCCAAGCTGCAATTGTCAGCTTGCCATTATATCACACCAAACTTTTTTTTTTCCCCTTCATCTTTCATTTCTTTGTTTTCATTCTTTTGACATTTCATTATTATAAAGTCATTAATCTCGACTGTATAATTTAAATCAGACAGAATATATAAAATATTATATGAAATTGAAAAGGATAGAAGTATTTTTTTTTGAATATTACTATTATTATACTCGTTAATAAGTGATTGTTTATTTAAATTGAGATCAACAGTTTCCTTGGATTAAGGGTAGAGTTTCGCAGGGGGTACAAAAATGGTCCAAGAAATACTATTAGCTAGCACCAATTTCTTTTGGAGGAGAGCTTGATTATCATCCAAAAAAGTGGGTCACAAGAAAAGGGGCAATCCAACAAAACATCAAGTGGTACTGTCGCGGAATTAAGCCCTTATAATGGTATGTACTTGTGCTCTTTCAAAAACAAATACAATTATAAAGAAAGCAAAACTCACAAGGGATAAAATAAAATAAAAAATAATAATAAAAAATGAAAATGGGTTTTCTTGGGGTCACTACAATGATAGAGTAGGATAGTGTCAAAACTGTAAGGCACTCAGAATCAAGTGAAAGCATTGCCCCATTGATTTTGATTGCTTGAATTAATGGGGTAACTTGATGGAAACAGGTTCACATGCACATGGGACGGTGGGGTCTAAAAAAACAAATATATTGGGTCTTTTGGTATTTGTCCACATCTCTCTCTCTCTCTCTCTCTCTCTCTCTCCCTCACTCTCTCTCTAATATATATATATATGCTGAGGAGCTATATATATAATGTGTATATAAGTAGTAGCTGTCCTTTGTTTGGGATTGTAAGCAAATTAGGTTATAATTTGGGGGCCAATTGTTTGAAAATTAGGAAGTATATGAAAATCTGTTTGCAAACTTTGGTCTGGTTTGTTCTACTGGGTCTTCACTCTTCATTTGGTTGTGCCACTTTAATGGTTGTCACTATCCTAAGCCACCAACTTTGGGCTCATGCCCTACGGCCCAGTCGGTTGGAGTGGAGACACCTTCTCAGGTTTCTGCCCCCACCATCTCCCCCTTCCCTACCTATCATGTGGTCATTGGGCCCCAGCCCACCCATCTTTTACAGCCTTACCAAAAAACCCATTTGCCTTCTCAACCAAAAAATCGAAAAAAAAAAAAAAAAAGAAGGTGAAAACAGCCGCTCAAATTGAAAAATCGAAATCATGATGGTCCCTTAGAAAACCTAGACGAGTGATTTGTGAGATTGTCTCTTAAAATAACACGTCTTTAGATTATTATCTTAACTATAATAGTTTCAATTTTTTTTTTCCTTCCATACCATAAGTATAAATAATCAAAAATTTATATAAGCATTAAGAGAGGAAAAATATAAACATGTCTATTTAAGGGGTTGCCTCCACAATTTTCTCTTTAATTTTTGTTGCAAATTGTGGAAACAACAACTCCAATAATTTTTTTTTTGTCATCCCTTAATACTTATTTACATTTTTGACTCACCATATTTATCTAATTAGAAGTTAAAAAACTGAAGCTATTATAGTTATAACAATAATCTAGAGATGTGCATTTTAAATAGCAATTCTACAGATCACCCTTAACAAACTCTACAGGCTAGCCTCTCATCTCATGTACCAAGTTAAAATCTGTTTTTCAAAAAATCTCTGTCATTTTTTGTGACGTCATTAATTAAGTTTTATCACATTATTTAAATTCTTAAGTTGAAAAAATATTCATTAGTTGCAAAAAATTAACTTAAACGATGTGAAAAATCTTGATGTTATAGAGAGAACAATAGAGTTAGGTTTTTATGGACAACCCATTTGATCTCTTTTATTCTTCTCCCTTCAGGCTTCTCTTTACTAGCACTTATGATCCCATTTTAATTTGAAATTTTCGTTAGCTAAAGTAACTTTTTCCATTTTTTTTTAACAAAAATGAGGTTCACAGACAAATGTTTGAGAAAAGTAGATATTCAGTAAGACCATTCTTCAATACCAACTTATTTCAAAATCAACCAAAATAAACACATAATGAACATTAATATGTACACTCTTATGAAAAAAAAAAAAAAAAAGTACTTATATCTAAGGCTACATAAACGTCTACTACCTGAATTTTCCTACCTGAGAGCACACAGTATACAAATCCAATTGTGTCTTAACTAAAAAAGGAAAAATTACGTGGTCATGAATGTGCCATATCATAATATAGTAAATAAAACGGTTTTGAAGTGTTACCGTGTGAACATAGAGCATATCTATACATATGTAGATATGTGTGTGTGAGATCTAAATTATTTGGTTGGGCAAATTTGTCAATGAAATTGGGTCCACTAAAGCTTAATTAGAGTTAAGAGAGTCATGGTCCATAGTGTTCAATGAAAATGATTTTTTTTTCCCTCAATTTTGAATGAGGTGGGCAAATAGAACCCACACTTTGGACCATAAACAAAGTGTGGTACTTGTAACCTGGAAAAACTATATGGGGAACAGTAATTTTATGTTTACTTAAGAAAAAGAATATAAAAC
Source organism: Antiaris toxicaria (assembly GCA_035233585.1). Taxonomy (NCBI): domain Eukaryota; kingdom Viridiplantae; phylum Streptophyta; class Magnoliopsida; order Rosales; family Moraceae; genus Antiaris; species Antiaris toxicaria. The sequence goes on from CP141155.1 coordinate 12,159,532, forward strand.
TATAACTACATATATTGATGCATGTCAGACAGTAATCTATATCATCTAACATTAGATCATATTTCATAAAGATTGTGGTTGGAGGTAAGTACTTATTGGGCTAATGATGCTTTATTTGTGTCGGCTTGTAAAGCTTAACCTTGTAATATAATATATATATATATATATGAATGTCAGACTCAGATCGATCTTTTGTTGTTGTTCTTATTTATTTATTTATTTTTTTACGAAGAGGGAAAATAATTAATTTAGAATGTTTGTGATCTGTGGTTGTATGCAAGTAGAGAAATGGATAGATGCATGGTGGACCCCCAACTAATTGTATTATTTTGGGTTGGAAAGCCGCTTTTACAGGTCGACTCGACGCTTTAGCAATTCAATATTGTAGGTCCAACTTACCTTGTTTTCTTCTTCAACTACTTGGCAAAATGCTAGTTCAATATATATTAAACATATATACATATATTCTAATTATGCGTATCTATAGAAACAAAGTTATATATATCTTGGTATTTGTGTCTACGTATAGATGAATAAGTTGGGTGGTTTAGCCATTTTATACATCAATAGAATGTGTTTTTTGATTTTCATATGATGTGTGCTTCAATACATTGTGATCCTGCAAGAAGAGTACTATATATCTCTATGTGATGTGTATATATATGTGCCATGGCAACCAGCAAAGCAAAGAAGTGATTGTGGACTAAATAGTGTAGTTGAACAGGTATAAGCATTGTCCTTAAAAAAATTGCCATCTATCGTGAATAGGTGGTGTCCTTTTCTATTGTTGCTTAATCGTTTTGTGTCACCTGCATGAATATGCGTTTTCTTTGTATAGAGATTTTTTTTTTTGGAAGGCTAACATGCCCCCACTTAGTATCACTTTGGGGACTACAATAATAGATTGAAAATTAAACTATGTTCTCATTAATTATCTTTAGAGATCTATGTAAGTCAATTATACAATCTCATTATATCTAAGAAATAACCAAGTATAGAAATAAAGAATCAAACATCTACATATAAAGAAGAGTCATAAAACAATATTCACTTATCACTACATACCACCATCAGTGATGATTTAAGAGTCGATAGTTTGATATGGTCTAATTGGCTATTAATGTCCAAAAATACCATTGATAAAATATATATATATATAAACAAGTAAAAGTCTATTTCTTGCATAGGATGAGTGATTTTTTATGTGCTTAATTTGAAACATTGCTAGCTTTCTAATTGTGTTAAGAGGGCATTTGGTTACCATATTATATTTGTATTATGTTTAAATGCAATGTAATTTTCATCCAAATGTTAAGTATTATATTAAAATACCAATCAATCATAATTTAAATCTAATATAATCATTATTCATCATTCTATTTTTTTTATTACTTTTATCAATCACATTATATACTCTCTTTTTCTGTCTCTTTTTTCTCTCTACTTTTATCAATCACATCACATATAATATAGTTCAAATTTGTTTCTTTTAAACAAATATTGTATTTGAATACAATGTAAATATTTTTTATCCAAACGTATATTACATTCAATACATTGTATTCAAATGTAATTCAAACGCAACATATTATCTAAATGCTCATAAGTTTTGCTATGTAAATGTCAAAGCAAAAAAAAAATTTTTTTTTGCCTCATCTTTCATTGCAACGGGTAAAGATAATGTAACCACAAAAAAAAAAAAAAAAAAAGTACGTACAAACAAGCTTTTCTTATACAACAAGGCAAATTTGCATTAATTTTTTTTCCTTGATAGAGAGAGAGCGTATTAAAAAGGACATATTGATGAGGACGATTACATGACTCGAAAATGAGCTCATACACATATAGACAACCAGACATACACTGCTTTGTCAAATTTTTGGGCCCCATATGCCCAAATAACGACAACAAAGGTAGTGATGTTTGTATTGTCGTTTTCTTTTGTTTGTAGAAACCGTGATGTGCATGGAAGATGAACTCCAAGATCCTGCGGTCACGTCCTGCCGATATTATGGGTGTATATATATAATATTTTTTGGGTACAAATGCGTCCCAATAACCCCCTAAAAACTCCCCTACGACACTCTCATTAATCCCTAAATACACATGAAGGTTTTAACATTATTTCCACACATTAAACTAGTCGTGACAAAGCAGAACTATTTCAATATCACACTTTGTCTATTGTCTGATTCTCTGTGCATGTCACACCATGGCTTGTATATATGAGTTTTCTTATAGCTTTATGTGGTCTAGAGAGCGTGAGAGATTCGACATATCACCAATAATTGGAAAATGAATCTGTGGTCCTTGAGAAGAAAAGGATTATGTAAAACAAATACGGCTTGTTAGTATTGATAGAACCAACGAAATTCTATAAGCAATAATATTGTATATAGTATATGTCTCTTCGCTGATGTTCAGCCAGTCATATATGATTCACATATAGATTTTGGTTAACTCTTAACCCTACACAATTTTACGTGACAATTTTTGACTGATCACGAAGAAGCAAGTGATTATAAGCGGATATTTAATGATTTTCAAAATTTTTTACACCAATAAATATTCCGTAAACACAAGCGATGTTACTAAGGATACATGATCCCGTCACGTCACCTACTAGGCATCCCAGAAGGGTCAAAACGTCTAGGGAACTAATAGCTATGAAAATGGGGACCAATATTGTCAATTAAGGGAGGGGGGGTGTCTTACTTAGCTAGTGTGTGGCTCTAGTGTCTGTCATTGATAAAAATGTAACAAAAGAGTTTGCCTGCCGAAGGTAGCTACCCACAAGCATGTGGTTCATTGCCCCACTTCGGATGTCGATTGATGAAAGAACATACAAAGTTTTTCCTATTTATTTGCTTCTCATGCTTTTTTTGCTATATATATCATTCTCTCAATATATATTTATATATATATTTATGTGTGTGTGTTTATATCTATCTGTTAATCGCTCTCTCTCTCTCTCTCTCTCTCTCTATATATATATATATGTATGAGTGTGTGTGTGTGTGTGTGTGTGTCTGTGTGGATGTCTGCATACGCGTGGGAGCCCTAGTTAAATTGTATGACAGCCAAAGAAAATCTTATGAGACGACCAACAAGCAACAATGTACATGTTCTGCATATATATGTCTAACGTACATTTTGTGGAAAGATTGAAACGGTGGGTCCACTCCATGGCAAGCACATATACACACACGCATACATGCAACAAGTTGGCTAATTATTCTGGCACTTGAGGGCCTCACCTTTCTGACTGAGGCTCATGAAACTGATTCACTAAATCTGCTAAATTTGAAGGTGCAAAGAAAAAGAAGGGATTATAATTGACAAATAATAGATATCATGAATAGTGTCATACCTAGTTTATTTCCTCAAACGATTTTAAAAAATACTGCAACTAATTAGTAAAAAAATTAAAAATTAAAAGAAAACACAAGCTTTTCGAGAGTGAGTCTTGACCTTTAGACATAGGTCCTTGAGAAACCTTCTTTTTCTTCTTTTTTTTTTTTTTTTAATTTTAAACGGAAAAAGGGGATCAGTGTCTTTACACTCTCTATCCAGTGTTTTGATTCTGAAAAAACCTAAAACCTGCATTATTAATAGCTTAATTAAATTCTAGGAATACAAGATTATTACAGATTAAAAGAGTGATACACATCCACCCCCCCGAGTACTCCTACAACTACTTGAACTCGTTTAAATAAACAAAACTTAAAAGACAATATATTTACACAAAGAGAAATGGTTTATTATAGAAACATAAATTAAAGCTTCCAAATAGAGAAAAAACTTGTTACCATATTTGATAAGGTTTTATTGATATTTATATATCAATAAAATAGACGAACACTAAGAATTATAAAAGAATAAACTGAATTATCGTATATATTTCATGTAGAAACTTATTCATTTATTTACCCTTCTAGTGTATATATATATATTATATAAATAAAAACGTTATATATAGCAACTATATATATAATAGAACATGTATAAACTACGTTGCGTGTGGGAGTCGAACAAAACGTCGTTTTCATCGAAGGATATAGTTAAGCAACAAGTTGCAATGGAAGGGGTGTCAATTATGAGGGGGGAGGAACTGATGAGGAGCAGAGCCGGGTGAGAGAGATCACGTCCAAAGCATCAATGTCTGCACATGCACAGAGGTGGAGAGACATGGACCATTCTTTCCCAACTAATCACCTTAATTCAATATTCATGTATATATATATATATATTTGCAATTGTTAACCCATTCTTCCCTAATAAATAACCACTCCCATTTTATGATATTAGTGGGTCTAAACTTATTAGTCATATCACTTAGCTCTATTGTTGAACCACACACACACACACATATACATATTTATATCCAGTTGAATTCTGATTTAATAAGATGGAAGTATATTAATTGTTACGATGAGAAGTATAAAATTTGATGAAGATTTAATAATGTGCAACACTAGTCTACCTTGTGCAAAATTGCGATAGTCGACGTTAAAATTTTCACGATAGTTTTTGAACCGTCGTGGTATTTAGAGTCAAGAAAAATCTTGACTTTTTATGACGATTTTTAATTGTACTAAAATGTACATGTAACTATTCACGCAGATCCAAAGCCATGCTTTTAAGAACGTTTCCGGTGAAAATCGTCATTAAAAGTGCTAATAAGATTATATTTTCTGTACCTTGGACTAGTCGTAACTCTTTTTTTTTTTTTTTTTCTTTTCATCCTGTCAAAACCTATATATATTTTGGACAATTTAGGAAGATTTTTAGGGCAGAAAATTGAAGGGCAATAAGAAAAGGCCACGTAGAAAATCTTTCTCTAATATACTCTAGTTTTCTCCAACTCAAAAATATTTCCAAACTAAACACGAGGATTTATTATATCTATGTCTAGATAAAAATAAAAATAAAAATAAAAAATAAAATAGGGGCAAAACAAAATTTTCAATAATCGTGAGTAACTATTATTAGGCTTTTCTGTTGGTTGTCTGGAATAATTGGGAGTGTATAGGCCATGACATTGTTAGTTGCTTGACGTTTATATCGTGACAAGTGGGACTTATTTTTCAACCTCTTTTATGTCTTGGTATATGTATCTTCCCCACCAAATGCTAGTTTGCAACGTACAATAATCACTCAAGAACTAGTGAAACAGATTAACAGAGAAGATATTTTTGGGTAGTACAAGATGTTTTCAACAGCTAGCACATGAGCTATTAATAAATTGGCATAATAATATCTTTTTGCTTTGATGCTGACTTCAATATTTATTTTATAACCTTATTTTAAAAATCCAACCCAACACAGATTGTGTGTATATATACACATATATATATAACTTTACTTGTGGTATTTTTTTTTAGAGGAAGTTTACTTTCAAAATGGAATTGAGTCAGATTATTTTTATTTGTTTGTTTTACCTTTAGATTTCTATTGTCAGTGAAGTAAGAGACAGAATTATACAAATAATTTCTTTAATTTATTAGCAAGAGAAAAAAAAAAGTTAGCAAATTGTAAAAAAGTTATAAGTAAATAAACTTCTATTAAAAATACATGTAAAAATGATCCTACAAAGGACCTAAAACAAATGTAAGTAATAGGGGGAAAAAAAGATAAATAACATATTAAGAGAAGCTAAAAGAAGTAAATAATATATTTACAAATATGTTCATGAAGTAGTAAAAAATTTATTTAACATAAGTATGTTCATAAATAATATATTTATGATTGAGTACGTACGTTTTCTGGTTAGGAGTAAATGATTTATTTATAAGTACTCTAACAATTATATAAATATGTTATTTATTATATATCCCGTATGTACTATATATTATTAGGACCACAAGGTGAAAATTATTTTGCGATATTCAATGTAATTATAAAGCATTGTACGATCTTTGTATTTGACACGAATTATAAGAGGCCTCTTAGCTAGGCTTCAAATTAATTGAAGGAAAATTTTTTTAAAAATTGATATGCTGAAAATGAGTACTGGTTGGCGTAGCACGTGTTACATGACCATAATAAAACACACACATATATATATATGTTTATGTGTAATACATATGTATTTGACATATATATATGTGTGTGATATTATTTACCAATAAATATACACGTGTGTGCGTGACATTGTAACGTACGAGTAAGCCCATTGATTGAATGGAAACAATATATCCACATGCAACCCGGCTGATGATCATGACAAATCATGAAGCTTGTTTCTCAACAGCATCATTTATCCTGGTCACACACTCTCCACCTACATATATGGATGAGCTGCTGTCTGCGCTGGTGGAGCCAGGCCGCAAGGACAAGGGGGGCGCATGCCCCTTGGATTTTTGAGTTTTTTATTTTTTAAATAATTTTATGGGTTTTTAGTTATCTTATTATATTTTTATTATATTTAAATATAGTATAATTTTTATTTAAATATAATAATATTATATTTAAATACAAATTACATTATAATTTAAATATAATATAATTATTATTCATCATTTTATTTTTTTATTACTTTTAATAATTATATTTTATAATCTCTTTCATTTTCCCTTTTTTTTTTATCTATTATTACTAATTATATTACACGCTCAATATTTGTATATAATTTAAATATTTTTCATTTAAATATATATTTTGTTTGAATGTAATACAAATACTTTTTATCTAAATGTATATTACATATATTACATTCAAATATAATACTAATACACTGTTTTATCCAAACACACTTTTAATACGTTATGTTTTTGTTGTTTTTCATATCCCTATATTAAAATTTTTAAATATTTCTCCATAGAATTTATTTATTTTTGTTTAATTTTTTTCTTTTTATTTAAATCATCTACTTTTTAATAGACCTAGTTGAAATTTTGTTGTCTCTAATTTACTTTTATTAAACCAATTTTACTCAAATGTATTCCTACTTAGGGTTTCTTTTTTGTTTTTATTATTTTTTCAAATATCCCCCTCAATTACTATTTTTCTCATTAATACCTTTTTTCTTATTTTACTCTATTGAAGTAATTTTTTTTTTCAAACATGTCCTTACTTAGATTTTTTTTTTTATCATGGCTCTCTCAATTCCTATTTACTCATAGATAATTTTAATTTGTCCCATTAAAATCTCTTTTTCAAAAGGTTCTCCTTAATTTTTTTTAATCTAAATTGAACTCTAAAGAGAATAATAGATCAAAAAGAAATAGAGCTTTTAAGCAATGTTTAAAGTTCATGCATGAAAATTCAACAAACCGTAACACGTAGTATTAAAATTTGTATTTTGAAGGTTTTGAACATTTTTCACATTCTTAGTTTATGCTCCCTTTGAATTAAAATTCTAACTCCGCCACTGGCTGTCTGGCACCCTTACAAAGCGGCACTTGTAACTTTTTTTGTTGGATATTATAATAATTAGGTGATTTTATATAATATTTTTTGGTGATATTTATTATTTTGCACCTTATATAAATAATATTATATTATAAAATTCTGAAGATAAAATTAAATGTAAATCAATTAACTGTTACAAGATTCTAAATAGAAACTGTCTATGTACTTACCCATTGGATACAAGACCTTTTCTATATATATAGGATAAATATGTTGAATAAGAACTTTTGTTTGAGAGGTTAAAGAGGATTGAAATACTAAAAGTTAGGAGTAAAAAAAAAAACTACTATAACAATCCATGAAGGGTGGATTAGAATCTACCCCTTGTACAAGCTCTAAGTATTGATTAGACCCTATGCTGTGTGTATATGTATATATAATTATAAATGTATATTACTTGTATATGTAGATTATGTTGATTATAAACCCCAATCAATAGTTTTACGTATGAAAAAAATAATTAATACCTCAAATTGTGATATTCATAAGATATCATGGTGGACCAGTCAGCATTTAGAATTGAATAATGATACAAATCTAGGGATTCGAAGTTTGTTTTAACCTTTTTGATATCAAACGAAAAAAAATAAAGATAATTCATGTGACACATTAGTTTATATTAAAAAAAATTAGGATACTAATTATAACCTTATCGTTTAATTAAAATAAAGGAATAGAGAATGAGATTATACCCAAATAACATGACAGATGTCATGTGACATATGAAAGTAAATCGTTTATATACCTTATTAGCAAAAGATTTAGTTTTGGCCGAGTGGGGGGCCACAGCCCCTATTGAAAAAAATTTTCTATTAATTTAATCCAAAATTTTTTTAATAATTTTGCTATTTTACTCTACTGAGATAAAAATTGTCATATGTCTGTTAAGTTTTTCTATTTTACCTCCATTAAAACTGAAAATTCTCATATAACTCTTATTATAAATTTACCCTGTGGTTTTTATATTTTGATAATATTAGTTTATAAAAAATAAAAAGAAAAATACAAAATTTGGTACATGCCCTAACTAAGACGTAGTTTCGGCTCCGCCCATACACGCCATCTACCGTGGCACATCAAAGTCAACCTCTGTAGAGAGTGGAGTGAGAAAACCTTCTGGCTCTTCTATTTTCCCGTTCCTTTGCTCTGACAAAATCTGTTGTCAGAAACAAAATACGTATCACATATCTATTTTTAAAAAATAGAAAATTTTTTACTTTAAAAAACGAATATCCCTAAATTTTAGTACCTAAATATAAAAAAAAATTTATTCATCCAATTAACTTTTTACTTTTAAAAAAAAAATCTAAATAACTTTTTATTTTTCAAAACTGAAAATTTTTTATTTTTCAAAAATAAACACCACCCCCGAACAAACCAATACTAACTTTTAACTAAGGGCGTGCTTAGAGGAAATGTCTGGATATATTATTTTTAGGTTGGAAAAAAATTGTTTTGAAAAATATGTTTGGGAGAAAAAACTGTTTTGAGTGAAACTATAAAAAATTTTAAAAATTTTTTTTAGAAAAAAATATTAATATGAATATTGTTTCGTTCTTCTCGAAATTCTATACAATTTAAAAAAAATTATCTCATTTAAACTTGTATATACAAAATTATAAACTTTTAAAGTTTAGAGTTTATTACAGTGTTTTTGAAGATGTAAATAATAAAAAGTGGTAAAATTTTAAAAAAAAATTGATTTTGTCTTCAAAACTGAAAACAAATACCCCCGAAGTTTGATAAAGAAAGTTAAATACATGGCTGTCCTCTAAAATTACTTGATTTGAAGTTTTTACAGCTTGAAACTGTTACTAGTTTCATTCTTTTTTTTTTTAACAATATTTTTACAAATGAAAATTTAAATTAAATCAAAACTTTTAGTTCAAACCATTAAATCATACGCTACCATTATTATTTATCTGTATGAATTTATATTTTTAACTTTGCAAATACCATAACTTTTTTTTCCTTTCGTTCAAGGGGTATTCAACAATTTTTTTTTCCTCCCTGAATTCAAAGGATCAACATTTAAGCCCAAAGTTGCCCAACTATTTCACTAGTTTGGGCTACTAAGCTCCCTCTTTACTGCATTTTACATGATTTCCTTTCAATTTTTTGAGCAACATCACACCCCACCCAAAGTCTCATTGAGAGTCCATTGAAATCACAAGTAGAACAGAAAGGAGACTAACCCACGCTCTCATCAATCATTCCCAGACATCTATACATGTCAATTACACAATTTCACTTTTCAGAATAAATGCAAGATTCGAACCTCAAATGGGTAGGTGAGAACCATAAAACGATGGTTATATACCACTATGTCACCATCACATGTGGCACAAGACGTAAGCTAAACCCCTTGCTTACTTTACCTATGTAGTACCATGCACTGGTAAAAAAATGAAATAATGTTTATGCTGCAAAATACTTTTTCAGGCGATCTGCTCAACAAAGTACTTACGGATTGCATGTATCCACAACAAAACTTATAATTTCAGAACTAGCTTTAACTGAAACAGAATATGGCATACATGGAAAGAGACAAAAGATACAAACGAACCAGTACTTTCATCTTCTCTGAACAAGTAATCTGTGGATCAATAATTTTGTATCTGCAACTGTAGCTTCCACAGCATTACACTTGTCTATTTGTGCATATATTATATATATATAATATATATATATCTGCATTGCTAGTGACCCTAGGAAGAAGAAACCAGAGGTGTGTAATTGATTATGAAACCCCAGCGGATAAAGAGAAACAGGGAAGTATAAAGCCTATATTCATTTTGGGACTTAGGACTCTCAGTTCTCACAATCCTCCAACCATAACCCATGTCATTAGCAATTTTGGTGGTTGATGACCTAGAAGCAATGAAATGCCTCCTTGAAAATACAAAGTATTTAGTAATTGTATCCCATTTGAACAAGTAATCCGGTAAATCCGCGCAGATGAGCAATTCTGAATATGCAATTACAGCTTTTTTAGGACATCTCGAATATAATGCCGAATTCATGTGCCACAGTAAAAGTTTGACACTCAGGTAAAAAAAGCCACTCTCAAATGCAATGCTAACAATTGCAATACTCGGTGGCATACCAAGTATAGCAATTTTCGAATCTCGACCTTTGATTGCTATTGATTAATATATTAACATCGTAACATTGTAATAAAAAAAGTCATTTTAAAATTATTTCAATACCAAATATTTACTATAAATTAATAATGATTATAAAAAGTAAACATAAAAGGGCATTATGCTATGCATTGTAAAACAAAGTAGTATAACATAACAAATATGCTAGTTTCACACTTTTTTCAATGACATTTACACCTAGAGATGATCTTAGCAATCCAACAGATACACAAGATTAAACTGTCTACATTGCGAGTGGAAATTTGAAGCATATTAACTTGCCGTGCATGGGGAAGGGAAAATTAAAAAAAAAAAAAAAAAAAGTTTTATGGCCTTATCACTAAAATTTGATAGTAATTATATCCACAGGGACGGTTAGCCAATTAACTTTTTATAGCCTTACTTTTATAGTATATTGATAATGATTATATGCACAAGGGCCTTTTAGCACATTAGCTATTAGGATCTCTATTCCTAAAGTTAGCAAACACTGGAAACGTAACTAAATTGTTTCCAATTCCAGATATAAACAAACACTAGAAAGAGCATCGATGATTTGAAATCATTAATTTCCTTTCCAATTCCTTTACTTTCCATTCCAATGCCTTTCCTTTTCCATTAGATGCCCATCGTGCAAGGTTATCACCAAACAATAAGCACGTACCAACAAGAAATGCATAAAACCTATGTTCATATTTGAACTAAGAATATCATAACCTCCAACAACAACCAAGGAATGGAAACCACAGGCAGAGACGCCAGGCGTCGGTAGTTTAACAGTGCTACACAATAGAAAGAAAGAGAAGTTTGTAGCTAATGATTATCAAGCAATGCAATACATTTTTTCATGACACAAACAACACGGAAAGCATAAATCAATAACCGTGGAGTGGAAACCATAGAAAGAGCCGCTGAGCGTCAGCAGTAAACAGTGCTACACAATAGAAAGAAAGAGAAGTTTGTAGGTGACAACTATCAAGCAATGCAATGCATTTTTCATGACTCAAACAACTTATTTGAACAATTGGTCATGGTTTTCGATTCATCAAACATTTTGCAGCACTAAACTCGTTAAGGAAAAACTCCATAACTTCTTGTCATAATCTGGAGATAATACGAAAACATATGCTGAGAAAAATCTATCGGGCAAAGTCCCTCTATGAACTCTCATTCTCAAAAAATTCCAGGAAAACTCATGTTGGTATTCACAGATGCAAGATAAAACCTGCTGAGCCTCACAATTTAACATAATGAGAAAACAGACTCTCAATCTTAAGTCTCAATAAGTGTAAAGGTCTTAAGGATACTAATTGCATGTTTAGAGTAGTTTGGTCCAACTTTTCCATCTATGGTTTGTCAAAGGCAAGGATAAAACGTAGTAAAACAAAGCTCCGTATACAACACGTATGAACCTTAGTCTTATCTCCTTGAACAGAACTGACAACTTCAAAAAGTGACTAAAAAAAATGAAAAACATGTTAGAAGTTCCAAAAAAGTTACATACACATCCGTTACTTTCCTGCACAAAAGTTGGTAACAACAGCAAAAACACGATTACCTACATTCTTGGACGATTAAGTAGTCAAGCAGAAAGATCTCCACCTCTCAGGTGTTGAATTGCGTTATACAATTTCCGCCGAGGCCCAACAGCAAGTACTCCCATCTCTTTGAGATCTTCAAGAGTAAGTAGCAACAAAGCTTCTTCATCAACCTCGTGCATTTCAAAAGCATCAGCATACTTGCCAAAACCTAGCTCCTCCAGCCACGTCCGAACACAATTCATGTCGCCTCCTTCAGATCTCATCTCATCCCATACACCAACAGATTTAGTTCCATCATTCTCTTCAAAACACGCATCCTTATTCCAGTAATCACCGAAGTCGTCTCTTGGATGCATATCATTATCGGATCCATATCCATCATATTCATAAGCCTCTTTGCTAGTATCCGGTGTTTCGCGATTAGACATGTCCTCAAAACCATCACTATTATCGTATTCATCACACACACGGAGCGTGTACCCCTCGAACTCCTTCCCACCATATTCTTTCCTGTCTTGGCCGCTAAACTCCGGACTAAGTTTAGAACCCCAAGCACTTCCAAAGAAACCATTGGACCCTCTCTTACTTTGGCCTCGCCGCTTCATTACCCTACACTTCCGCGTTATATTACCAAAATCCAGCGCAGACTTTGCCTTCCCAGTTCGATCAAAGCTCGTGAATTCGACAGCCCTCAAAGAGTTCGGGTTCTTGTTCTCTCTATTCTGTAGAGAATCAGCCGAATTTCGCGGCGACACACCGGGGTCAGAAATTGTCAACTCGGAATCCTTCTTCTCAGAAAGCCCATACACCAGATTTCGCTCTATCTCACTAGGGTTCACAAAGTCATTTTTCCACCTCTTGTACCCTAGCTTTTCCCTAGTAGTGGCTTGAGAAAACCCACATGCAAATGCTGCAGAAACATCTCCTATTTCCCCTAATCTTACATTTGGACGCCTCTGTCTCTTTGTATTCATTCTTACAACCAACATTATATACAAACCTTCAAATTCAAAAAACCTGAACATGACCCCAATTCCAGAAATCAGTTATCACAATCCAGAATCACCAAAATCACACATAAAGCACAGGAATTGAAAAATAAAGAAAACCCAGATACCAAAAACATCCAAAATAACTATAAAACTTAAGCAAAGTATTTTTTTTTTTTTTTAAGAAAAATCCAAACTTTAAAAGAAACTTAAATAGCACAAAACATTCCTACTAAAATCAAAAGTTATGTCTCAAATCAATCCCAGTAACAGATAGAAATAGAGAGAAAAGAAAAGAAAAGAACCTGATCAGAGGACAACAGTTCCACCAAAGTTTGAACTTGAAATGGGCTAAATCGAAAGAACCAAACAGGAAATGGAAAAAACGGTACGCTAATTTGGTCAGATGTTGGAACTGGTAGAAGAAAACACTTATGATAGACTCTTTTTTTTTTTTTTTTTTTTGGTATTTGTCTGTGACTACCGAGCAAACAACAAATGAGTGACCGGATTATTCGAGACTGTGACAATGTTGGGGAGTGCAATGTAAATATATAGGAAAGTTTACCCTCTCATGAAGTACTTGAGGAGAAAATCTTGTGTGCCATTTCAATATTGCAAGAAATGTGTTGACTATAATATCTACATGATATATGGTCAAGATGATACTGATCTATCAACTTTTCATGATGTGAATTTCAAGTGGTTGTCTTTATCAAGTTACATGTAGTGTTGGGTGCGGGGGATAAAGTTCAAGGAGACAGTGGGCTCGAGTTCTTAGAAGCTTCTTTACTTTTAATTGTTTTGGAAATTAAAAAATGGGGAACCAGGAAAGAAGTTTCGTGAACCAACTCGATATCCATTTTTTTTTTTAAATGGGTTTCCTTTGTTTAAAAAAATGAATTTTTTTTTAAATAAAAAAGTGAATTTTAAATTGAGAAAGTAATAAACGGTACTCCTTGAGTTTTTAATAAATACAGCATTTGTTCATGTGTTTTGATAATCTAAAAATTACCACTTGAGTTTTTAAACCACCACAAAATTATTTTCTAACGAGACATTTAAAATACGTTTAGAGAAAATTTTTTTGATGCTACGGAAACTAATTTTACATTAAACGTAAAATTTTATATTTAAATATAATTGTTTTCAATAGTATTACGAAAATAATTACTATTTAAAAGTTTTGTAAAACAATCACATCAACTTTTTAACTTTAATTATTTATTTTTACTTTTATCAATCACATCAACTTTTCAACTCTAAAATACTTTTTATCCAAACACACATTTTATTCAAATATAAAATAAATACTTTTCAACTAATTACAATACTAAAAAAAAATTGTATTCAAACACAATTAAAACGTAATGCGTTTACCAAACGCCCCCTTATTTACAATTTATATTACGGTTTAAATACAATATAATTTTTATCTAAATATAAACATTTTATATTTAAATATAATATTTTTTAACAGTATTTCAAATATATTTACTATTTTATAATATTTTAAAAATAAATTTTTTTATTTACATCATATTTTCTCTCCATCTCACTTTATCTATCTATTTTTATCAATCATATCAACTTTTCAAATTTAAAATATAATTCAAATATTTTTCATCCAAACACATTGCATTTAAATGCAAAGCAAATATTTTTCATCTAAATACAAAAAGTATTTAATACATTGTATTTAAACGTAATGTGAATGCAATATATATAGTTAAAAATTAGCCATTTAACTCATCAGTCAAAAAATATCATAAATATCCTTAACAGTAAATAATTAAGTATTATATTGAAGATGTAGAGGGTATTTAGGACATAGTTTTGGAGTCATGATTTTGATGTCTCAAAGTTAAAACATATTTGTATCTTACATTTCTTCATACCTTCAATAGTACATATACCCATTCCCGAATATTAATTTTTTAGCACATATTTTAAAATTTCTATACACTTATTTCTATAACAACTTTTTTTCAAAATATTTACCCAAAACACAATCTCCAAAATCATATTTGGTTTTCAAAACCAACATCTCCAAAAATATATATCCAAAACTCCCTTCAAATACCCCTATAGTAATTAAATTCAGAGATAAAATTAAATAAAATAAATTCATTAACAAAAAAAATTCATTTATATGTCTCTTTATAAGCAGTCGGTTACCTCTGTCGACTACTTGGTCGATTGCCTAAGTTGTAGATTAAATCTCCCTTCCATTTACGCACAGCTGGTCAGACTGGCTATATTTTAACTAAAGAAGTGATTTGGGTGTTAATTGACGAGTCATTAAGGTAGCGTTTAGTATTGTTTATGAAATGTTTTCTGTTTTAAAAAAAAATTAAAAATGAGAATATTTTGAAAACTGTATTGAGACTATTTTTAAAACTGTGTTTGGTTACGTTTTCTGAGTGTATATTATGAGAAATATAAAAATAAGACTTTGTATATTTATATTTTTTTAAAACCCATTTTATAACTAAGTATTTTATGAAAATATATTTATGTTTAATTTAAAAAAATAAAAAATATATATTATTAGTCATAATTAAAAAAAATATCTTTTGGTGGTGGGTTTTGTAATAAAGGGCAGGGGTAGAAGACATTGATGGTCAAAGTCTTAAATGGCTGTGACGATGAGATTTGGGTCACAAATCAATGGTCATCACTGCGAGTCAGTGGTCATCGTTGCAAGAGGCCCATTATCGCCATCGCCAATCTATGGTCGTCACCTTTCGTCGAAAATGGAGGTCATCATCAAACATGATTGTCATCACCTACACTACACATACATGGAGAGAGAAGGGGAGGGAGGGAAAAAATGAAAACAAAAGAGTGAAAATAACTTTTTTTTTCGTTTTCAAAAAACAAAACAAAAAACATAATTGAAAATGTTGTTTTTGAAACGGTTTTAAAAACATTAAATAAACAAACGCTATTTTGAAATAGTTTTTATTTTTTATATTTTTAAAAATGAAAAATCATTTCTAAAAGTAAATCCAAATGCCCGTGAGGGAGAGGCTATTTTTTGTTTTAGGAATTGTTTAGTTACAATATTAACTTTGTTTTAAAATATTAACTGTAAAGGAGGTTTTTGGTATTTAACAAACATTAACCGATTAGATGGTTTTTTTTATTACTTTTCGAAACTTAGAGAACGTTTGAAGAACGTTTTTTAACGTTACAAAAACTAATTTTATATTAAACGTAAAGTTTTATATTTAAATACAATCATTTTCAACAGTACTACAAAAACAATACTATTTAAAATTTTTTTAAAACAATCACATCAACTTTTCAATCCTAACTATTTATCTCTACTTTTACCAATCACTTCAACTTTTCAACTCTAAAATATTTTTCATCCAAACACATATTTTATTCAAATACAAAACAAATACTTTTCAATCAAATACAACATTCAAAAAGAATTGTATTCAAATATAATTAAAATGTGATGCATTTAATAAACTCCCCCTTAGGCAATAATTTCAGGACCGTTTAAGAAATATAGGGGTACTTTTTGGAGTAAAAAAATCAAGCGCAAATGTAATATTGAAATGGTATTTAAATAACACATTATATTGATATTATATTTAAATATAATATATTAAATATAATATATATTTAAATGAAAAAATATTTATATTGTATTTAAATGTAATGTTATTTAGATAAAAATTATTTAAATTGTATTTAAATATTAAATATGTGATATAATTAGTAAAAATAGAGGATAAAATGAGAGGAAAAAAATACGTGATATAATCGGTAAAAATAATAAAATAATAAATTTAAATTATATTAAATTTAAATTATAATAAAATTAATATTTAAATATAATATATTTATATTTATATATAAATTATATTACATTCAAATATAATATAAATGAACATGTCATTAAAAAAAAACTTATAAAATACCTTTTAATCTTCTCCATTTTAAATTTGACGGACCTATAAAAACTATGAATCATCTCAGCTTATCCTTACAACTAAAATTAAACAAAACTCCATCAAAACTTATATTATAAATTGTAATTTTTGTATCTTTTTCATTAAAACATCAATTTTTTATGGTTTTTTTACGTGTACATAGGGAGTTCCCTGTAAAATCATTAAAAATTGATCGTTTATCAACTAATTACGTGATAAAAACTACTAAACATTGGTTTTTTAATAATAAAGTCTCAAAATCACAACTAATAAGAAGCTCGGAAAAGAGTTGTGAAATTTTAAATTGTAAGGTAAAGTGAGTATTTGCTTACACAATAAATTTAACTTCAAATAAATTAAATTAGAATTAAAATTAAATATTATATATATAAATTTAATTTAAGCTTATATTAGAAATAATATTAAAATAATAAATATTAAAATAAAATTTGTCAAGTTAAATTTATTTTTGTTTTAAGTATTTATTTTAATTTAATCTAAGTTAAATTTAATAATTAAATGAAGTTAAATATAAATTTAGAAAAATAGATTACAAACTTTTTTTTTCTGACATTATCCTAAAGGTAAAAAGGAAAAAAAAAAGGAGAATGACGTGGGCCTCCATTTGTGGATATGCTCAAATCTGCGCTGGAGGTTCTGCAGACCACTTATTCTAACTAATAGGTTATATAGCCAATAGGTGCTCTCTCCTAGGCTCTAAAATCGGGGAAGCACCCCCTTAGTTACTGAATGTATATATATATATATATAGCCCATATTTACGTATGTGTGTATACTGTGTATATGTTTAAAAATTGGTCCATTCTTATCCACACAACGTGTTATTTTAATGCATTTTTTTATAATTGTTTTTTTAATTAGAATGGACAGATTCAAAATTGTAGACTTTAACAATACATGTACTGTTTTGATAATGAAAGTTTGTTGTTCATGTTATCAATATATAAATTAAAAGATTATAGTCTTTATAACTCAAAAAATTTGAAAAGATATTAAATGTTGATAATAGCTCAATATCATAAGTTGGAATAAAAATCAAAATGGACGTAGATAATAATACATTATATTTATATTGTATTTAAATATAATATATTAAATAATATATATATTTGAATAAAAAGTATTTTTATTGCATTAAAATATAATGTTTGTTTAGATAAAAAGTATTTAAATTGTATTATATGTTATGTGATTGATAAAAATAAAGAAAAAAAGGAGATATGTGATGCGATTGATAAAAGTAGTAAAAATAAGTAGAATGATAAATAGTGATTGTATTATATTTAAATTGTAGTGTGATTAGTATTTAAATGCAATACTTTTATGTTTGAAATAAAATTGCATAATATTTAAGATAACCAAGGGAAAAAATGTCACAACCAAAGAACTCAGTGATGACTCCACGCACACGACCATAACTCTACTCTCGTATAGGAGTTTGCTTATGGCCATGCTATTATGCTAGCAAGGCCATGGTCCTATTCTCACATATGGCCTTGCTTTCACGCCGCCAATGTGGCCTTGCTCCCATGCTAACAAGACCATGGCTTTGCTTTCACATTGGAACTTGCTTGTGGCCGAGCTCTTACACTAGCAAAGCCATGGCCCAGCTCGCAGTTAGAGACAAATGGAGCCTTGATCAAGTTTAAAGGTCAGGTACATTCCTATTTGCACTTCGAGTAAAATTTTGTTTTTACCTTAGTCATTTTCCACTACCTTCGAATTATTCAAGATAATTGCATAAGTAACCACCCCTACATTCATATCAACATGCAAGCAACGCAACTTCCATGGTCTGGATAAAGCAACGAGAGTTAGTTGAAAAAGAGCTCTGAAAAAGATAGGATGGGATTTCAAGGAATATGAAACGGTCGTCTTCAACAAGTTTTATAAATATGAAAGAAAGGTTTAGAATGGGGGACCATTCAAACACTTACCGAAATTCTGTCAAATTGTATTTTAAGTGGTTATGAGAATTTGAGTATGTATTCAAATTTCAACCATTATACTACATTATCAAATCTAGGGAAGTAAATCAAGTTGGAGTAAACTCTATAAATTTTTGGTGTTTTACTTTTACATTTATTCCTTTTGTCACGTATTTCTTATTGTTTGATTTGCATTAATTAAACTTTGATCAAAGGAACTTAATTATTCTGAAGTTGATAGTTTTCACCATCAACAATTTGGCACTAGAAGGATGGCCTCTACCCTTTTAGCATAAGTAACTCCAATGTGACTTTTCTTGACTTGGTGATGGCTAGATTAAAAATATGTCAGGCGGATTATCAAACCAAGAAGCGGCCACCTCAAGTTAGGTCCAAACTCGGCATTCCACCTACAATCATCGAGCGGCCTCAGTCCCCATACTACCACCGCATCTGCCACTTGAGCAAATGCATTAAAGGCAAAAACACTTGGAAGAGATGATTAGAGGATTCAAGAATGCAATAGAGCAATTTTAAAAGATGTTAAAGTGAATTAACAGATGCAATTTTTCCCCTAAGGAGGTTTTTAGTTCATCCCTCAAGAAGGTCAAGGACAGGGAGGAATAACCAACTCAGTGCGTAGCCCCAAGGTGAATAGCATGGCTAACTGACCCAGGATATAGCCCCTGTTGACACATATCATAGGAAAGAGGTTGAGGAGGAAGTAGAAGCAAGTTTGTCACACCCCAACCTTTAACACGCTATAAGGCAAGAAGAGAAACAACAACTTTTTAAGTGTCTTAGTTAAACTATGAACGATAAGGGATAAGAAGCCTTTTCAAATGTTGAGGTAATCTCTCCTTTATCACCCGCCATAATGCTAGCCACTTTGCCTGACATGGTAGACATATTTGATGATGCCGCCCTGACAGCAATAATGGAAGGATTTTGGGTAGAGTCTTGTATTTTTGGATAAGATTCATGACAATAAGCAAAGAACATTAGTTGAATTCCATAAGAAAGCCTTGAAACATATTAATCTTGAAGAATCAAAGGCAATAATATAGAGAGTATTTGAATCAAATAACGTGAATGAGCAAAGGGAGAAAAGTAAGGCTAAAGAACAAAGTCCCAAGCTTGACAAGCATGACCGTAACCAACAAGATAAAAAACAAGGCAATAAGGATGTCAGGATCCTTCCAAGAGAAATCTCGACAAGAATTGTCAATACCACCAAGAGATTGGGCATGACACCGAGGATTGCTTCAACTTGAAAAAAGAGATAAAAAAAGCTAATCCACCAAGGAAGGCTCAATATATATAGGGTGGATAAGGCTTCCAACAAATGAGGCTAGCTATGAAAGGCTATGAAGAAGGTTTTTTAACAAAATACTTAGTACCTATCCTTTTTTTGCCTGGGCAAGCATCATTGGTGCTTTATGTACTAGCCATGTATCGTTAGTGTTTTATCTACCAGCCTTAAGTAAGCAAGGCCTTTTTCAAGACAATCAGGTTTATTCATCTTATATTAGTTTCAAGTTTGAATTATGTAGTGTTTGCAAGTATGTCTGGGATTTTGCTTTAAGTACAAAGTTGTTTTTATTTAATTTGATATTAACAATCTTCTGAAGTTCTTTCATTAGGCACTTTATCCTTTGTAACATATTTATCTTATCATGGAAAACAACTAATTTTCTAGCAATTCCTGCATTCTCCTTACAACTTTTGTCATTTTAATTGCAAATATTTGAACAAAAAAGGGTAAAACGCTCATCCTAATCAAAGGATACCTATCAAGGAAAAAAAAAAGTATTTAGCTGCATTGAAGTTAGAACTCATTCTGGTAGTAGACTAAACGTTAAAGAGGATACCCCTCACTAGCTTACTAGTCCCATATTCCATCAAAGTCAAAACTAAGTCTGGCAATGGACTAGGGCCATGGTTGTGACCCTAGTTATAGCCCTAATTGACCAAGGCCACAGCCCTAATTGGCCACATGACCATGGCTATGACTCTAGCCATAGCTAATTGGGCAGAGACTAGGGCCATAATCATAGCCACGACTGTTATACTGAGATTGTCCATAGTGAAAAAAAAAGACATCATACGTGAGCTTAGGCACTACAACCTTGGACATACATAAGTCGGGCCATACCATAACCAAAGGCCATAGCCCTAACCACATGTGAGCTGCCAAGGCAATGACCCTGGTCACACGTGAGTAAAGTGACGACTACACCTCATACGGCTAGCTGTGACCAAGGCTGTGATGACTGCACGTAAGCTAGACCACTATCGCGATCAATGCCATGGCCCTGGCTGCAGCAGGCCAGCCATGACTAGTCCTGGCCACACACAAGCCATGTCACAGGCCCAAAAAATAAAAAGGGGGTCGCATGTGAGCTCGACCCCCATGACATTGGTCGCATATAAACTGGGCCATGGCCATAACCAAAGGCCATTACCTTGGCCACAAGCGGGTCAAGCTAAGGTAATGGCCCTAGTTGCAAGCAAGCAAGGCCATGACCACACCTCATATGGATAGTCATAGCCAAGGCCGTGATGACCATATGCGAGTTGAGCCACAGTCGTGGCCAAAGCCATTATCTTGGTCGCACATAAGTTGAGCCATAGGGTCAAGAAATTAAAAAAAAAAAAACTAATAAATTCATTATCTAAATGAAATGAATAAGTTTTAAAAATCGAAAAAGATATTTTTAATAATAAAAAAACCATCCCTACATTCTCTAAAGTAGTAGAACATTCTAATGCTATGAATGTCAGAGCTCAATAAGACCCTTAAAGCTCTTAGTACAATTACTTGCGCTAAAAGCTGGGGGAAATTATTATACCATGATTTGTGACGATCAAAGTCTACTATCCACGTCATCAATAAATGAATTAAAAGGTCATAGTCCATTTAACTTAAGAAATTTAAGAAGGCATTAAATGTTGATAAGAGCGCAATACTATAAGTTGGGAAGAAAATATAAGCTATAATATTCAAGATTGCTAAGGGGAAAAAGGTTATAACCAAAGAACTCAACGATGACTCCACAAGTAGGGTTATGACTTTACTCTCGCATGGGAGTGTACTTATGGCCCTGCTCTCATGTTAGCAAGGCCACGGCTCAACTCTCATATATGGCCCTACTCTCATGCTAGCAATGTGACCTTGCTCTTATGCTATCAAGGTCATAACTCTGTTCTTACATGTGGCTCTACTCTTACATTGGGACTTACCCATGGCCAAGCTCGATGGTTTAACTCGCACTTAGAGACAAATGGGGCCTTGATCAATTCAAAAGGTCAGGTACATTCCTATTGCACCTCGAGCGGAACTTTGGTTTTACCTTACTTAGTCATTTCCCACTACCTCTAAATTATTTAGGATAACTACATGAGTAACCACCTTCATGTTCATATCAACATGCAAGTAACATAACTTCTATGATCTGGATAAAGCAATGAGAATTGGTTGGAAAAGAGCTCCAAAAAAGATGGGATGAGATTTCAAGGCATATGAAAAAGTTACCTTTAGTAAGCTCTATAAATATAAGGGAAAGAGGCTGAGAAGGGGGGACCATTCGAACACTAATTGAAATTCTATTAAATTATATTTTGAGTGGTTATGAGGATTTGAGTATGTAAACCATTATAGTACATCATCAAATTCAGAGGAGTAACTCAAGTTGGAGTAAACCTTTACAAATTTTCGGTGTTTTACTTTTACATTTATTACTTTTCTCACATATTTATTATTGTTTGATTTGCATTAATTAGATTTCAATCAAGAAACTTAATTATTCTGACAACTTTCACTATCAACATGTACTGATGTAAATTTACGACTAGTTTAATTTTATAACAACTTTTAATCATAATGTTTTATGTTCATGTTGTTGCATGAACTATTTGGTAATAATAGCAAAAGAAAGTTACTGAAAATTAAGCGGCTTTGGAATTACTGTAGGAAAATAAATCGGTAAAAACGTATCAGAGTGGCGCAGCGGAACAATAAAAATTTTTAGATCGTTAAATATCTCATGATGCCATATACAATAAATCAACAACAATTAAAACTCATACCTCAAGGACGCCAATCTGCAGGAGGAGAATGACCGGAGGCTTCAACCAACTAGCCTTCTCTACTATTCTCCAATTCCCGAATGGCTGAGTGTGTGGGCACTCTGAGCCTCGATCGGTATGCTAGCACTGCTAGTCTTCTTCCGACCACCCAGATCTCTAAAGAACTTTATTGTCACGATGAGCTGTGCAACAATAAGCCTGCTCACCTGAGAGTCTGTGGTCTGAGAGAACTGGAGTGGCAGGACCTCTATTTATAGACCTGCATGAGGTGAATCTCTGAATTTGAATTGGATTAGGAAAAGATATTTTCCCTTATCCAAACCCATAAAATCTGAATTTTTCCAAGGGAAAATCTCCACTAAAAATTCGGTTTTCTTAGGATAGATCCAATCCAAATCTCAACAAGATTTTAACTAGAATTTTATCTCCCTTTTTTCAACCAAAAAATCCGAAATTCACAAGGTGTATCTTCCCTAAAGATTTCGGCCATTATGGATAAGGGAAAATCAAAAATTCCACTAGGATTTTCAAGCTTGAATCTTATCTCAACCTTATCCAAAAATAACCGAATTTTTCCTTGGATAAATCCAATAATTTCGGCCACTTTTAGGGAGGGAGAGAATCCTAATTCAACTGGGATTGAAACTTGAATTTTCCCTTGAATCTTATCCACAAAAACCGAATTTTCCATTGAGGATTATCCTCAAAAAATTCGCCCACTTTTGTTGGGATTTGGATTCAATATTCAAGTAGGATTCTAACAAGATTATCCTCTCCAAATTCAACTCAAATTCGAATTTCAAACCTTGTGGATTTTCCACAATAAATTCGAATCCTACTTGGACTGTGATTCAAAATTTCAAATTCAAATTTCAAATTCAAATTTCAAATTTCAAATTTCAAATTTCAAATTTAAATTTCAAATTCAAATTTCAAATTCGAATTTCAAATTCAAATTTCAAATTCAAATTTCAAATTCAAAATTCAAATTTTAAATTTCAAAATTCAAATTTCAAATTCCACAAAACGGTTGTGTTTCATATTCTTGTTCTCATGGATAATTTTCTACAACTCCAATCCAATCTCAAATAAAATCATGGTAACTTTATTTGGAGTTCGAATAATTGTGTACTCTATTATCCAAAACAAAATCTGAATCCAACCGGAGAGAATCTTGTCTACCATCCTAATCCTGTGTCATCACCATCCATGCATAATAAACTAGCCAATAGCATACACAAATCAATTTGCCAAACGTTAAGGAATTATATGGAGCTAGTAGAGGGACTGATTGGACATATATAATCGGGCTCCCGTGATTCCATATGATCATCATTCTGTACCGAACAACTCAATCATATGATCACTAATTTCAGAGTCACACCACTATAAACCTGAAACTGAACTCCCAATTATATACCGTATTACGTAAGCCTGTGACGAGCTACCATCCAATGACCTTGTCATATATGCAAAACCCTCATATGATATCCATGATCAGTTTTAGGTCAAAGTCCGTTTAATCCTACTGATCAGGCTATCTTAAAGTTCCATTATACTACCGAATCAAGAAAATGATTATTCACCATATGTGAATAAGAAGTCATCCGCCCAGCAGACGACCCAAGGCCTTGTCCATTTTCACATTCAGTATAATGCCTTTAAGAGGATACCTATAACTCCTCAGAGCTATGATTCCGATATCTGCAAACAAACCCTTCATCGTATACAAGTCATGCACCCAACGAACCGGTTTATAAGCTTACTACCTCTGAGACGCTTTAGCCATTGGAACATCAAAGTACACAAGTCATATACATGAAGTAGTTCATTTACTCAGGATTAAGGTTATTGCACAATGAACGTCAAAAGCAGATTGATCCACTCATAGCGGACTACGTAGATCAATCACGCTTTAGTCCCGGTCTAATATGTCACCACCGAGCAACATATCCATGTCTCTACTTGGGAGTCCAGCTCCAGACAGTCAAGACAGACCGTCCCCTCCAAGGCTTTAGACAACATAATAGTCTTAACATGAGTTAGATGCTCGGTCTAACCCCATAGACTACAGACCATAGTTTAGACTGCTAACTTTAGAACATTGTCTTCTCGCATACAAAAGTCCATTGCATGCAACGTTCCAACAGTTTTAACACAAGCAGTCAGTGAGCCATATTTGCTTACATTTACTTTAACATGTAAATAAGACGAGGACAAATAGCAATGTAATGAATAACCTCTATGTATAATTTTATTATCCAGTTCAAAATGAATACATCAAAATGTCTCTAATACTTAGGGCATTTCCTAACAATTACATACTCCAATAGTGTGTTTGGGAATGCATTACAGTCTAATACAATAAAATCTTCATTTGGTTCATCATATATTACATTCAAATATAAATACTTTTAAAATTTTAAATCAAATACAGTTATTATTCTTTTTTTTTCTATTTACTTTTATCAATCACATCACACACCATCTTTTTCTCACCAATAACCTAAATACACATTGCATTTGAATGCAATGTGAGTGCAAAACATCTAAACAGATATTGCATTTAATATATTACACTTGAATGACATTCTTAACGAATATTGTATTCAAATGAAGCACAAATTTCCATGTTCAATAATCAATAATGGTAGCAAATTAAAGTTGCCAAAAATAAAATGACTTTTAGAATTAGCTACAAGTAAATTTTCCTTAAATTATTAAGGTATATTTATTTTTAGTTAGGTTTTTTTTTTGAAGAGAAAGATGTAATTTTATTTCAAACAAGCAATGTCAAGCTTGACAAAAGTACCAAAAAATTTTGGTAATACATCCTTCCAAACATTAAAAATAAACATAAAAATGGCAAATCATGCTAGAAAGTTGACTATGGAGTTCCCATGACAGGATCCATAACAAACAATGCCACTCAATACCTAAGAGGTCACATTACGAATATCCTCAATAACATTTACTTAGTAGGAGAGTTAAGACAGAGATTGAATAGCCCTAACAACATTAAGTGCATCTAATTCAACCACCCAATTTGAGAAGTCACGAGGTCGTGCAAATCACACCCTTTCCATATTGCCAAATAGTCCTCTATGTGTGGAGCAAAATGACCAAACAGGTGCCAAGAAAAAGCACACAAAACGGTACTCATATCATCATGGACAACCATGCCAATGCCACTGAAATCAAGTGTCTTATCAACAGCCATGTCTACATTCACCTTAACACAGCCTGAAACAGGAGCTTTCCACGTCGAACTGAGAGTTGATAAACTTTGTCTAATAGTCAAATCAATTCCAAAAGAAGCTTGGAAATCACGTAGCAACTTGCCTGCCCGAGATACAACTTCAGTCAGTTTAATCCTTTTACCTTCAAAGACACACAAGTTACTGTTTCACTAAATGTCCCACAACGGCATGCAAAACATGTCGAAGTCATCATTCCTTAGCCTGATGGCAGTTGTTGAACACAAAGAAGAGTAGAAAGATCACAAAGATGAACCTTCCCAAACAACCTTAATTGCCATGTAGCCCTAAAAAACATGATGAATATCCTCTACTGACTTATTACACCTAGGGAAAACCTGTTAAACTTGTATACCATGCTGAGCAAGCTGAACATGTGCAGGCAATGCATCATGGAAAGCTCTCTAAATATGAATTTTAATCATGTTCGAAACTTAAGCAGTCCATAGCCTATTCTGCCAAGAAGCATCACTGCTTCTTCTTGATCCCAAAGCTACTTCATGACTCTACATCTCTAAATAGTACCCTGATTTGACTATGTAGACCTTCTTCATCTCATAATGCCATAACACATAATCATGGCTCAATCTCATACTAAGAGGGATACTACAAATAATTTCTCTATCAACCTCCTAGAAGTATTTATTTATAAGCTCTCGATTTTATCCAAAAGGTGTTGGTAAGGTAGAGACAAGTAATTCCTTCATGTTCACTTGGAGCATGGTAATAGGTCAGAAAAGACTTAGCCTAGGAAGCCAAGGGTCTTTAAAGGCTTAGATCGCATCTCTACTCCTAATCTTTTAACGAATTCTATCTCTAACAAACTCCTACCCCAGAGTATACTCTGCCAAGTGTAGGACGAATTATAACCACATTTGGTATCAAGGGAGTATATGATTGGGAAATATTTTGCCTTAAGAATCTGGGCCATAAGAGATTAGGGACAAGTCAAGATACGCAACCTTTGCTTTGCCAACAAATTACGATTAAACATTAACAAATCCTAAATGCCATACCACCTTCCAATTTTGCACAAAATAACGTCTCTCAACTAACCTAATACGTTTTCCTTACCTTCGAATCACACCCTCTACCACCACCAAAACTTCGAGATAAGGGAATGTAGATCATCACAATTTTACAGGAAAACAATATATATATTCAAGCCTAGAAGTCACAAGAATACAATAAAATGAGGGTTTGAAATCCAGAAGAAGGAAGAAAAGTGAAAAGAAATTTCAACAGAATTTCTACAAGTTTTGAAACAATCAGACATAGAAAGCATCACAGACTACTCAATTAGAAGAGCTTGAAACATCTTAACGCCAAGAGTAGAGATATTCCAAGTTAGGGGGCAATTGTTACATTTTAATAGAGGCTAAAATGTCATCTTGTAACAACCGAGATTTTCTAACTGTTCTCGAGATTACTATATAGTAGAAATTTATATATATTAATGTGATGTAAATATATATAAATTTTATTCTAATGATAATTTATTGGAGGTTATGGTTGTAACGATTTTCTAATCAAAACGCCTCAAATACTGCATTTTCGGTATCGAAAAATAGAATTTTACTAAGACTTAATATGTGGCAAACATAGAACCCAGATGGAAAATAATGAAATATCTAGGGTTTATGGAGTGTTTTAAATGATATAAATGCATTGAATGGCTCTAATAGCATTTCGGGAGGTAAATTGCGAAATTTGATCAGTATAGCTTTTCGGTCAAAATTTCGACAGATGAAAATTATACTGTAATTAAAGAAAAACTTATACTGTATAAACAAATAATATTTTCTTATTAATATAAGAATCAATGAATGAGATCAAATATACCTTTTGATCCAATAATGGATTTTTAGTATTTTTCTCAAAATCCCTTTTTAAAGAAAGAAATAAGCATTAATTAGGGCCTTAGCTGCCCATGCACGTGGAAGAGAGGGGGAGAAACAGCTGTGTTTTAGCTGAAAAGGTCCCAAAAAATTTATAAAAATACCTCCAAGAAATTTTCATTTTGACTCCAAAATTTTCAAAAATTGCAAAAAGGTCCCTAAGGATTTGTATAAACTTTTTGCTCTGATTTCTCACATCCCCCACAGCAGAAAAATCACCATTTCCCCTGTTCTTCATCTTCTCCCCAAAACCACTAAAATTTCTAAGTTTTCAAAACTTGCAAATTTTGAAGAAAAAGTGTGAGAAAACTTCATCTTGAAAAGTCTTCACCCTAAAGTTCAAGTAAGTTCTTCAAAATCATGTTTTAATGCTTGTTTTTAAGTGTTTTTGTGTTTATGGGTATAGTGGAACAAAATGAGGTTAGAATGGTTTTGAGTGTTTTGATAAAATTCATGTGGAAAAACTTGTTTTAAGCTTGTTTTTGAAGTGTTTGTGGGGTTAGTTTTTGAAATAAATGTGTTGCATGGGAGGGGGGATTTGACGTGAAAGGAAGGGTTGAAAACCCTTATGGAATAGTGATGAATATGTATTGTGAATTAGAAAAGGAATTGATGTTGTATATGAGTGTTGAAAGGAAGAAAGAAAAAGAGGAAATTTAGGGTTGTGAGTAAAATCCTAAGTTTGGAAATTTTGCTATGCCTTGTATATGAGAATGAATTATTGTTATGTACTGGGATTTTGAGCAGGTTTATAATGAAAACTGTGTTCAATAACGCAATTTAAGCTGTTTTGACACAGTGGAAAAATAAGAATTTAAGCCGTTATAATGCCGAAATTTTTGGACTTATAACTAAGGCTAAAGGTTTAAGGATGATAATGTATAGAAGAAATATTTAAATGTTCTAGTGTTGACCTATAAACATTTCATTGAGAGTCGAACTGTTTCATTATAGGGCAACGACTAGAAACCGAGGAAAGGAAACATTAGCAGATTTCTGGTAA
This sequence comes from Antiaris toxicaria, assembly GCA_035233585.1. Classification (NCBI taxonomy): domain Eukaryota; kingdom Viridiplantae; phylum Streptophyta; class Magnoliopsida; order Rosales; family Moraceae; genus Antiaris; species Antiaris toxicaria. The sequence continues at coordinate 12,188,764 of CP141155.1, forward strand.
GTTCTGGCATTTAAATGTCTGGACATGAACAACTGGAACCTTATGTTATTTTTGAATTTTAATTTATGTATAGCCTAATTTCTTTGGCTAGAAAAGTTATATGTTGTTGTGAACTCGTTAAAACGCCTAAATTGGCGAGTATACGAGTGTGCATTGATGTGTTATGTGTCTATGATTATGTTTTATGGATTTTGACCTTAGAATGCATTAATCATGTCTTAGGGTTGATTGTATGTGTGAGAAATGGCTTTGGCGTCAAAATGTGTTTAAAAACCTATTTTAACCGGAGCCAAGCACTAAGCGCTGGCCAAAAAGTGCCCCGGCACTGAGTTCTCGACCGAAATTTGGTGTCAAAAATCCAGTAGGAGCACCAGGCGCTAGGGTATGAGCGCCAGGCTCTAGTGTAAAAATTGGTGAAAGCACCAGGCTCTAGGGTATGAGTGTCAGGCGCTAGTATAAAAAAATCCAGTAGGAGAGCTAGGCGCTAGGGTATGAGCGCCAGGCGCTTACACCAGATTTTCAAAGATGCCAAGCGCTGTAAGGGGAGCGCCGAAGCGCTGAAGTTTCTGTCCAAAGTTTTGCAGAAAAATAAGATGAAGGGCCAAGCACTCGGGGATGAGTGCCAAGCGCTCCAACTGTTTCAAAAATGTATAATTAAAGTTTTGTGCCTCATTTTCAGTTCCAATCACGCCCCAATGTTTAAAGTGCGTGGATAATGAGTTTTAAACAATATTTTTGGACTGAATAGGCATAACATGGAGTACATTAATTATGAATATGTACACTGTAACAGTTAAGATGTCATAGTAAATAGCATCGCACAGTAAACAACAGAGTAATTAAAAACCTAATATTTTGGCGTACCGGCCTCTTGAGAGGGGAGGTTACCTTATGTCGAAGCAGAAGACATACCATAGATGAGGGAGAGTCAGGATCGCTCCCAGGCCTCTCTTACAGTGTGCACCAGGTATGACCAAAATGGGCCCATAGATATAGTAAATGAACAATGCAAATGTAAATTGAGCATAATGAACTCCATGCATATTTGTTGAGTTGCATTGTGATGTTTATTGTTTTAAATGTTATGTCTGAACTTACTGGGCATATAACTTACCAGTTTGTTCGTGTTCAGGTAATCGTGGTAAGCAACCTGTAACTTGAGCCACAGTGTATGGATTGGACTGCAGGGATGAAGTGCCAGTGTCACGATAAAAGGTTATGGACCTGCCAGACTAATTTCGCAAAGAAGAAAGAAAAGGAAAAAGAAAAGTACAAGTATATGATATTGTATAAAGTACACTGCTATGTTGATTTTAACTATTTCTAATATAGTATGATATTATTATATGCAAATAATATGAAATAGTTTCCAACTATGATAAATTAGTTTTGGGAAAATTGTAGTACTATGTATATCGATGGTTTAAAAAAAAAATATTTCCGCAATCTATTATGTTATGTTTTGAAAAAGAAAAAGTAAAGTAGCAAAGAGTTTTTCAAGTGACGTCTCCCGCGCGAGGCGGGGGGTGTCACACATCTATTGTAAGAAGTGTTCAATTTCTTTTATCGCGAGATGTCTAAAGTTCTCTACATTAAGGAGCACACATTATCCTTTACTGCGAGGTGTCTGAAGTCCTCTGCTATGTGGAGTGCTGAGTATCCTTTATCGTGAGGTTTCTGAAGTCTTCTAGCTCAAGAAGTGCATGATATCCTCTACCGTAAGGTGTTCGAAATCCTTTACCGCATAGAGTGTTTGATATTCTTTATCATGAGGTGTTTGCAGTCTTCTACGTCGAGGAGTGCTCAATGTCCTATGTTGCAAGGAGTGCTCAATGTCCTCTACCTCGTGGAGTACTCGGTGTCCTCTACCGTAAAGTGTCTGAAGTCTTTTGCCTTGTAGACTGCTTGGTATCCTCTATCGCACGGTGTTCGAAGTCCTCTATGTCTAGGAGTGTTCAATGTTCTATTATGAGAAGTCTTTGAATGATCTCTAGGAGTCAGATGCTATCTTTGAAGAATTAATTCATTGAGTATCTTATAATATCATCAATTTACGTCGAGACTAACTTTAGAGTGAGAGGCTATTCTTTACAGTCTTAATACTTATTATTACATCCCAAGTGAATATGATAACTCGGTGTCGAATAGTAAAAATGATCTAGAACGTAGCATAGATCTTTATTCTAAGACGTTTGCAATGTAGAATAGTCTGTCATGTCAAACATGAAGAAGGAAGGGTCAGGATCAAGAGTCTATGTTGTAACATCGTCGACCAATACTCTATGTAGGATTGTATGATTTTGGGAAGAAGCCCATTATTACACTATATCCAATAAAAAAGGGTATTTGTCAATCAGTTATCGGTGATTAAAGAATAATACTCAAGGACCCAACACGTGTGATAATTTAAATGGGGTAGTTATTAGAGGCTATGATAAGAACTGCTCATAGTAAGGCGATGAGGGAATGAGTAATGTAACATGTCCCAAAAGGGGATAGATCTTAATTCACTTTGTAAAAGTCTTGTACTTTCTTTTTAAAGATGGTGAAAACCTCTTCCTAAGCACAAAGAGAACATAGCTTGTATTAAGATAAACCTTTAAAAATCTCTTTCTATTCATCTTTTTTATTGCTTTGATTTATCAAAGAGACAATCCAAGCACTTTATACTAAAAATTTGACTTATTAACCGATCTTGACCGTGAACAATCATGATAATTCTTTTTAAATGTATCCTTATTTAAACTTTTTTCCCTACAACTTCCTCATCTAATAATTTAGATAAAAATTTTTCACAGCTAGTTTGTAATTAAACATGTGATAAAATATGAAAAATGAATTTGCAAGTCAAACAAAATTTTTAAATGAAATTTAGACAAAAAAAAATTTAAAAATCGTCAAGCAACGTAAACAACATCATTCATTGGTCGATTTATAGACAAAAAAAAAAAAAGAATCAACCAATCATCTTAATAATCACTACGAGAAGAAGAAAAAGAAAATGAGAGTAATTATTAGAATCAAGGATTTTACACCTCTTATTTCTATCCTTTTTATATTCTCTTAACAACGTCTTAACATATTAAAATATATATATATTATTATATTAATTAGAAAATCAAATTAATTATACACACACGTCACAGTTTCATTAAAATCATGAATCCCGGGCTCAGCGCCAAATCCCTAAAAACAAACAAACAAATGGACTTCTGGCACAAAGCCCGAAGCTTCGCCGAGGAAGCCACGAAGCGCTCTCAGGAGCTCGCCAAAGATGCCGCCCGGCGCTCCCACGAGCTCGCCGCCAACGCCACCGCCGCCGCAGCTCCAAAGCTTTCCGACATCGTCTCCGAGGCCTCCAAGCGCGTCGACCAATTCCGCTCCGAAGCCCTCAAGCGAACAGAAGACCTCAAGCTCTTCGCCTCTGCCATCGCCGCTCGAGCCCCCGCGGAGGAGCCTCTGCCGCTCGTCGACGATCTGGAGACCTTCGGAGTTACCGAGGAGTTGAGGGAGTTCGTCCAGGGCATCACCCCCACCACCTTTAGCGATTTCCCTCTCGAAGGTAACCTTTTTCTTTCGCGGTTCCGTTTGGTTGCTGAGAAAGTTTGGGGAACGGTTAGAATTCTTGTGGTTTGCTGTCAATTGAGAACAAAATGCTTAACTTGAAGTATATTTTGAGTTTTTTTTTTTTTTGGTTTTTTTTGGTTGTGATCATCGCCAATTTTCTTTCAAATTTTTAGAAATTGTTTGGTCTCTGATATTGCATGTGAGTCATTGATTGATCAAAAGACTAGTGACGAAGCATGACATTTCTCAATGCTTAGTTCGAAGCAAGGATGAAAATACCAATATCTCCACAGAAATTTCCATTTCTTAGGAATTACTAATATCAAAAGCGAATGTAATATCTTATTCGTAGGATATTGAGGAAATATTGGGAATAAGTAAGCATAATTTTGATAGTTAGAAATTTCTGTAAATTGAAGGTACCATTATTTTCACTGGTACCAGTATTTTCATCCTTTAATAGAAGTAGATGCTAGTATTATGGTAAGGGGGAGCTATATCAGCTCGGGAACAATTTGGTTATCTGTTTTTGTTCTTAGAGAGGAATTTGCTAGACAGACAATGTTAGAAAATGAAATTAGCATAACGACCTTTTTTAATTTTTAAATAAGCGCCTTGCAATGTAAATTCAAGGCACATGCCGAAGTCATTTTGCAAAACAAAAATTTTGAAAAGTCATTATGCAAATAATATTTTTTTTATTAGGTCATTTTTACAAAGCATTTGTTTTGAGAACCGAAATTAAGGGTGGAGATCTTTCCAAGGTGTTGCTTAAGAGGAATTACGCCATTATTTTTTCCTAAACAAAAATGGAAGTTTTACCAAGGAAGGAATACTGCAAGATTATGAATTTGTTCCAAACATCATAGCACTGCAGGAGTTTGAACACTAGTGATGGGTTTTGTTTCTTTCTATCTGAGTTCTGTGCTTTATCCTTATTGAACTCTGTTGGGGCACAAATTAAAAATTTTGCCAGAAACCCTCCCTGGAGGGTGGAGAGAGGTTAACTAGCTTTTTTATTTTATTTTATATCTTTTATGCTACCAAAAAAATGGTCACTAGTTGTTTGTTTATTTGTTCACTCTCTCCTGAATCTAAAAGCATATTGGAATTGGTTGGTGCAACTTGCAGATGATATACGGTTGTATGATGTTGATACCATCTCTAATGTTAGGCAGGATCTCTCAGAGTGGCAAGCAAGACATGCAAGTCTCGTTCTTTCAACTGTCAAGGTAGCTTCATTATTGTTAAACAAATTGCATAAATTCAATGTGATGAGGAAGACATTAACTTTCTTTTCTTACACCATGTTTAAATTTTTCTAGAGCATAATTCCGAGACAAAAGCCAAAATGGTTCCTTTTATCAGGGTAAGTGTACGTTCTTAACAAGTGAAAACCCTAATGCGGAGTTGCAGGAGAGGTACAAGATGAAAGAGATAAAAGAATTAGGGTCTCTGTTTGTCATTTGTTTCTTAAGTATTTTACTTGGTAGGGAAGGAAGTACATTGTCAAAAGATGAGCATAAGACATTATGGTGATGTTTGCCTGCTACATTGATGAATTGATCAAATGCTGTGGTGGAACAATCATTGGCAGTAACAATACTGTTTAACTGCTTGAATCATTTCCAGGAAATTTCCGAATTACGGTACGAGTTGTGTCCACGCGTTATGAAAGAAAGGAAGTTCTGGAGGATATATTTCATCCTAGTGAACAATCATGTGGCACCGTAAGTAACTTATCTTTCAGGTTATGCCTTTATTCTGGAACTTAAATATAAGTTTTTGCTGGTTTTGGAGTTGTCCTTTGAGCCTGAGAGCCTTAAAAATTGAATGCAACATGACTAATCTGCAAAGATGACCAGATCGATGCCCTTTTTTTTTTTGGTGAAATGAGCCACATGTATTGTAAAAAATATAGTATCTATGTTGGATATTTGTATTTTGAAACTTTGTTTCTGAAGTTAAATTCTGTAATATGTTTATTTATTTATTTTTCTAAATCCATAGTAAACTATTTGCAAAGCTTTCATAAAATTAAAGATAAACCCTGGTAGCTCATATGCTTATGTAAAAGGCAATAAATGCAGTTACATAGACTAATTAGCACATGTACCTAATTCTTCAGAAACGGTGTAATTTTGAAGTTAATTGTGTTCAAATTTTCTGATCATCTTTGAGTAAGCATAAACATACCTTTGATAAACTGCTTTCAAAGGTTTTGATTCACTAATTCTCTTGGTACATTAGTTTAACTTTTTATGCTATTCCTTTAGTTATGAGAAGAACTACCAGGGGGCTGTTGAATCAAAATCAGCTGAACAAATAAAAGATGATGGAGTACAGGAGGAACCACCGAAGGTTGAAACAACTTCCAAAGCAGAAGCCAACGAAGCAAACCTACAAAATACAACATCAACCTCGTCATCTACTGAGCAAGACTTGGATGTCTTTCTCCTGGGAGATGCTGGAGATAGTGATGTTGATGATGGTCCAGGTCTGTGTACTTGTTTAACTTTTGTAGTTGTGGTTGTTCAGAAAAATGGTTGCTGCATCTTTAGTTCCTAGTTACTTCCCCCTTTGAAGCAACAATTTGTGCCATGCTGGCTAATGTTTACCTGTTATTTTTGCATTGTTTTCATAAAGATGTTGTCTTTGAGTAATTTTTCTTCGAAAGAACGAATTATGTGTACAAATGGTGTTTGCTCTTCACAAAGAGGAATTAGGCCTTAAAAATATCCAAGTCTTCTCAAAGGGGCGTCTATTATATCATAGTTTAGGACTAAATAATTTGCTCTGTTTTCCATTTCCACTGCCTTTGGTTTTATCATCTGTAATAGGTATCAAAAATACGTCATCAATAGAAACCTGTTCAACATAAGATTTTACGAACTTCGTCTATTCTGATTAGCTCTCTTTTATTTCAGCCAATCACCATGGTGTTGACTTTGATGATGATTTCGACAAAATGCTGGAAGGCTTGGTAAGCAGAACCCGCTTATTATGTCTTATGTTTAAAATTTTCAATTTTCTGGTTAGGGGTGATTATGATCGTTTATACTTGTTGAATAAGTAATTTAGTAGTCGTGTAGTGATGTCGTTTTGAACCCAATACACAGCGGATGACCGACCATTTCTAGCCGATTAAAGTCCATTGTCATTGATGACATTTACTGGAGTTGCTTAAATCAACTATTGGACTCCACTTGCCTCTAATTGTATCACAATATGAGTACATATAAATTTGGTTCAAATTAGTAAATGTTTGTAAACTAATGGAAATATGGGATGCCTTCGAGTCTGCATTTTACTTTTAATCTTCTACTAGCATTAAAAGAATATTTCAAGCGCTTTCAAGAATTATTCTTATGATTAAATTCTGGTAAATACAAAACTAATTTTCAAATAAGTACGAATTCCTGGGCGTCTGACACCTAGTTAGTAGTTACCATCGAGTTTTAGCAGTACTTTCATTGACATCGTTTTGAAACTCCTTTGGACCTCAGGATGACGACAAGGATGACTTGTAGGCAGACTGCAGAAGTTGGAACATGGTTTGAATCTGCTTCATTTGAAAGGAATTTTTCTTTAACAAATGCGGTAAATGATAGATTTACTAATTTGATGGCCGGATGGCTATGTTATATCCACATCACATCTTGTTTCTTTGCCACTTCATTTGCTGCTGCGGTGTGCATAATCTTTTCTCTTTTGCCCTTTTTATTTTATTCCTTGTTTTACCTTGGTTTCTCTGTAAAAATTAGTGTTCTTTTTTAGTCAGCTACTTCCCCCGTATATGTACGGTATCGTTTCTCTTTTTCTTATCAACAAGATATGTATGGTTGGATTCTAAGGGTCTCTCTTGAAAAGGAATCTGAGAAATCACTTCTAACTGGATAGCAAGATTAATAATGTAAAAAAGAAAAACTAGAAGCATACTCTGTTTTTATTTGCTTATTTGGTATTCCTCCAAAAAAAGAAAAAGAAAAAGAAAGAAAGAAAAAAAAAAAAAAAAAGGTCTTGTATTGTGTATGTTTGCATTGCTTTCTGGAAGCTATTTTTAGCTTTCAAAGTATAGTAGTGTTTTGGTTGTATTTTTAAACAAGATTTGACTTTTCAACTCTTAAGTAAGTTTTTTAAAGGGAACTTTGAAATTTGGTATTATAAATTTTTGTCTCATTAAGCTCTTTCAAAAATATCCACGCACCAAGTAAAAAGTTGTAGCTTTTATTTCACTTCTTCGCCCAATTACTATCAGAAGAAAGAAAAAAAAAAATTAAAAAAAACATTCCCCTCAGACTGCTAGTGTCTTTTCTTCCTTTCTCATTGCAGGTGTTTGATATGTCAACTTGCCTCTCATTACACTTAGCGAAACTTCGTTTGTTTACTGATTCTGAACCTTGCAGGTGTCTAATTCTTTCAACATGATTAGCTTCGTATCCTCCAAATTTCTTGATTTATTTAAAAAAAAAAAAGACGCTATAAAAATGATGAATGAATAAGTCCAAAGAAGCTATACAATATTTTATGGTGATAAAGTAGTATTTTCATTTATAAAGTCTGAAGAGTGTACGCCAATGGAGTACTGTAAATTTCATCAATAAGATAATGTTTTTACTCTAATGTCAACATAGAGTCAAGTGGAATAAAGAGCAATATTGCCTGGTTCAGACTCGGTGATGCCCGGCGCTACTCGCTACATGCGAGCTGGCCCGCCGTTATCGTTGGGCTGAAGAGCTCTTTTTTTTTTTTTTTTAATTGAAATAAAAAGTAATTTATAATTATTGAGATGTGTCTCATGCCATCTGCAATAATGAAAGTTTGTTTCATAAACCATAATCATCGATCAAAGTTTTTATTTTTTTTTGAAATAACAATAAGCAAAGCTGAATGTTGGTTGAGGCATTTTCATTTTATGTTCAATATTACTTTTTTTTTTTTTTTTTAACTCAACATGGGAGACACTTAAATTATAGGTACTGGTCCTTTTAAGCCACAAATAACACAAAACAAAACAAAAACAAAAACAAAAAGGATTAGTTACAAAAATAGCACTTTTACAATAAAAATTCTTAATTTTAGAATCTATTTTGTTGATTTTCTAATATAATATTGTTATATCAGCAGATTCATTATAATATATTAGCTAGGGATTTTCTAGGGTATCAAAATGTCTAAATTGCCCCCTTTCTTTTCCCTCATGTTGAAGATTCTCAGTACCCTTCCTTTTTTATTTTTATTTTTTCCTTTGAATTTGAAACCCAACGTACACTTGCAGAGAGAGAGAGAGAGAGATTCGCGATAACCATCAACAACCTTCAATAACTGTCCATCCACAACTTCTGGTAACCGTTTAATTTTACCATCAATTGATTTCTATAAAGCGAGATAATAGCTTCAAAACTGGTAAGAAAAAATTTGAAAGTTATAGAACAAACTAAATCAACATCCTCAAATCCCAAACAACTGCAGCCGAACCCAAAATTAACACCTCAACATTAAATCATGATCAATTACATGCAATCTCACCACCTAGAATTTATTTCCCTAAGTTTTGCAAATTCTTCCACTCATAGTCAGTTTTCAGCACTTCTATTTAAGACCATGCTTCACGGATTGTGTAATAAAAAATAGTGTCAGTCGTAGTGAAGGATATCTTCAAATAGTCAGGATAGTGCTTGCGTTTCTTCCTCAAGTAGTAAAAGGTAACAACGATGTGCTGTTTATTACAAAATCAATACATAATCAAAGCAAAAATCTAAAACAAAACTGATTGAATATTAATTCGCAAAGAAACATCAAATCGTGTTACGCTTACTTACATCATCCCACAACCAAATATTCGGGGTCTCAAGCTCGCAGAACTAGCTCTTATTCATGACTTGCATAATCCATATATCATAGTCGATCTCCTATTTGTTCTGTTTGATTGTGTAATGAGCTGGATGTTTGTTGGAAACATTAAGTCACATAAACAATTAACATCACAATAACCTCTATTAAATATATATATATTACGACATTATCACATACATACCCAGGCTTAACTTTTTTTAGCAACCTCCTTTTCAGCGATTCCTTGAATGTAATCAACGTTTCATCAAAAGGTGGATCTGATATCTCTTTAGGTAGAGCTGGGACCTTTGCTTTTTTCAGCGGCACATCCATCTTTCTCGTATTATCACCCTTGTCGGGGCTCAGGACAAATAAAGATGACTCTTTAGCTCGTTGTAATAGCTTACGAGTCTTCTTTGGTTAAATTGACTTTGGGGGCTATTCTTGTTAGGCTATAGATCTCTTTTCCTTGCCCTTCACATTAGCCTCCTTTGGAGAAAAACATTCTTTACTTTTCTCATCTCTCAACTTTTCCTCAACAACAACATCCTCCATTTCTTTCTTCTCTTCTCAACTATCTTTATGTATTTTCTCTCTTCTATCCGTGTATATACAGTAAATATAACAATTTTGGTCATTCATAAACTTAAAAAAATACACAGTCAACATAAAATTCACCTTTGGTCAATTCACTCTTGGTCATTTTAGAAATTACTTCTGTCACTAAAATAGGGACAACTCAATACCATAAGAAACACAGTCAACACAAAATGACCTCTAATCATTTTAAAAATTACTTAAAGTAAAAATAGGGACTACTAAACACTAGTGACCTCATATATAAGCATGTTCATTTCAACACTAGAATTATCAAATTATCTTTTGTTGCTTGTGTGATTTTTCCTCTTTCCTCTCGACCTTCTGCGACTTGTTATCCATCTATTGTCCCTTTGATGTCATCATTCCACCTTGTTCTCCTTCCTTTCCTTTTCCATTACATGTAGGTAATTGTAGTGTTGACCAGTAGTTAATATAATAATTACCGATAACTTCATCATAAAATGGAAACATTTAGTATCTTTATGGTAGAAAGAAAGGTTGTGGCTGCTTGTACACCCTCTTCCGCATCAATATCGACTTCACCAAAATTAAAAGGATTAAAGCTAAAGTCATCGAAGGCAATTGACCTCAGACTTGGTTTTCTTCGGTAATGAACTGTATACCTGGAGGTGGGGTTCCCTTTCATATCAATATTTAGGTTGTACAACATATGAAGGACTTGGTTCAACAAATTTTTTGTGTACTTTTGTTTTTTCTCCAACTGACTTAACCTTTTATTAATGGAGTTGATCTATCCACAAATTTCATTTTGAAAATTAGTTCATAAAGGACTAGCCGCTATATGAGAGGGTTCAGCTGTTATCTTAAACTGCTGATGTGGTGGCGTAGTTTTTGTCACCACCCCTTTTTCTTCTCTATTCAGTACTGGTCGGTTATGTATGGGATTTTCAATTTTTCATGTGTAAGAATCATCACATAACATTTAGGGTGCATAAAATTACCAAAAAATTAGTAGTAAGTATTTTTACAATATTAGGAAAATTACCTAATGTAGTTAATAGACTTGCCTAGTCATTTTCACTCCCAATCAAGACCTGCTTTACTAGGTCAAATATCATGGAGTTCAATGAAGATCATGAAAGCATTCTAAGAATATTCTCACCTAGATGGGTTACAAAAGAGGTTGCTGTTCTAAGTACGGTCTCGAAAGCCCAAATAAGCAACGCGTGGGGAAAATCAATAAAAGTATGGTGCATCCCACTACCTTTCCCCTTGTCCTTTACCTTATTCATGACAGCAGACCTGATGGCATCTCTTGTCATCTCCTATGCATGTATTCCCTAAGGATAATTATTGAATGCATCTAAATCTTCTACATGCTCAAGGTATGTCTTTGGAATGTAGACAAGCTTGTCATTTGCAAGGAGGACGCTAGACAGCACTTATAGAAGCCCCAACTTAACAGCATCATCATCATCATCATAAGTGGTTTTAGGGCTATTCTTGGTCAGTCTATCCTCTAAGGCTTGCCTTGTAACATGAGCAATCTTTGGAAAGTACTGTTGGTGCAAGCGGCTTCATGATGTGGCCGGCTTCAGGATAATCGAACCTATACATTTCAACCCAGTAATGACAGAAAATTCCTTTATGTAAAACCGTCACACATCTTCCCTAACCTTAAACCACAAGGTGTTTCGCATTTTGACATGCTTTATTTGGCACATTACTAGGTTGTGAACCACCAGTCTACCCCAACCAACCTGCTCTAACTTAAAGAAGTTGCTGAAAAACGGCCATTGTTTCAACTGCTCAAACTGAGAACTTGAAAGATTTTCTTATAATTTTTATGTTGTTTTTTCTAAGTTCACCCAATGGTTAATCTTACCATTAGTAATCTCATCATCAGGAATTCTTCGCATGAACTACAATAAAAAACACACAGGAGTTATTATCAGTATTTATAGCAATGTCTTATAGTCAATTTTACTCATGTCATAACAATGGTTAATTCAACACCACCAATACACATAGTCAATATAAAATGAGTAAAGGTCATTTTAGAAATTACTCATGTTATAACAATAGTCAATTTGACACCATCAATACACACAGTCAATATAAAATGACTAGAGGTCATTTTAGAAATTATTTTAATAATAACAGGGTCCTTTCAATACCAACAGACACACAGTCAACATAAAATGACCTCTAATCATTTTAAAAATTACTCCTGTCACAACATAATCAATTTAACACCAGAATACATACAGTCAACATAACCAGAATTCACACACTTAACATAGAAAATACCCATAGTCAATTTACAAATTCTCATATCATAATATGATTAGTTCAACATCAAAACACATACAGCTAACATAAAATGACTATAGGTCATTTTAGAAATTCTTTATGTCATAATAGGGTCATTTCACAACTATAATACATACAGTTAATATAAAATGACCACAAGTCATTTTAGAAATTACCCATGTCCTACCATGGTCATTTCAACACTAGCAAATACACATTCAATATAAAAAAACCCTTTGATCATTTTAGAAATTACTCCTGTCATAACATAGTCAATTTACCACTAGAATACATACAATCAACATAACCAGAATACACATACTCAACATAGAAAATACTCCTAGTCAATTTATAAATTCTCATATCATAATATGATTAGTTTAACACCAGAACACATACAGTCAACACAAAATGACTCTAAGTCATTTTAGAAATTACTCATGTTATATCAGGGTCATTTTCAACACCATATTACATACAGTCATTATAAAATGATCACAAGTTATTATAGAAATTATTTATATCTTACCATAATCATTTCAACACCAGCAAATATACAATCAATATAAAATGATATAGTTAGAAATTACTCATGTCATAACATAGTCAATTCAACACCAAAATACATATAGTCAACAAATCTAGAATATACATACTCAACATAGAAAATACTCCTAGTCAATTTACAAATTCTCATGTCATAACATGGTTAGTTCAACATCAGATTACACACAGTTAACATAAAATGACTACAGGTCGTTTTAGAAATTATTCATGTCATAACATAGTCATTTTAACACCATAATACATATAGTAAATATAAAATGACTAGAGGTCATTTTAACACCATAGCATGATTAGTTCAATATCAGAACACACATAATCAACATAAAATGACTACAAGTCATTTAGAAATTACTCATCTCATAACATGGTCATTTTAATACTATAATACACACAGTCACTATAAAATAATTAAAGGTCATTTTAGAAATTAATCATGTACTACCATAATCATTTCAACACCAGCAAATACACAATTAACATAAAATGATTTCTAGTCATTTTAGAAATTACTACTATTATAATATAGCTAATTTAACACTAGAATACATACAGTCAACATAACCAGAATATACACAGTCAACATAGAAAATACCCTTTATATATTTATAAATTCTCATGTCACAACATGGTTAATTCACACTAGAACACACACAGTCAATATAGTATAGGTCATTTTAGAAATTACTTATGTCATAATAAAGTCATTTCTACTGTGGCAGCCCGCCCTACTGTGGAGGCTCTACAGTGCTATTACAGTCAACTCTGTAGTTAACCGTAATAGTCTGCAGGCCTCTAGGGTCGCCGGCAATCATGCTGAACTGAAAACTTACTTGCTAATTTGCGGAATTTTTTTTTTAAATTCATAAACTGTTCGAGAATGTGATAAGGAAATCATGTTAACAAAATAACATGCACCTGAATCATGATTCCCCTATCACATAATCTTAACTTGAAAACTTGTTCTTATAACTACATGGTTTAAATATTCAAAATATGTACAGCAGAAGTCTTAAGGGTGACCACAATCCCTCGCCCAATCCTCCCCGGCATGCGTCTACCCTGTTCGTTGTCCACCGTCTACTACTGGTGAACAGGTCTCTTACCTGCAACATGTGAACAAACTAATGAGCTATGAGCTCAGTAAGTTCAAACGTAAAAACATGAATCTAACATGCTGTACTGCTGTGCTCATGCATGAAACTCACGAAATTGGACTCTGTAAACATGCTTGTGGCTGAAAGGTTAGTCTTAGGACATTATCTGTTATTTTAGTTCTGGTTTTGGACCCTTGATTGGTCGTACCGACATGTTAGCGCAATTGGAAGCAGTACTTTAGTGCTGACCTCCTCAGTCTTAACTGATGCTAAACATGATAACCTCCCCGTGGGTCGAGAGGTCGATACGCCAATAACTGGTTTAATTACCATCTTGCTGGTGTTCTAACTGGGTAGCATACTGATTGCCCCCGCAGTCGGAACCTGTTATATGAATTACTGGGGTGTGAATTATATTAACACACTAGGGTGCCTTGTGCACCGACCTGTTTTCGTGTTCTGGTAACCTGACTGACATGTGTACTGAAACATGCAACTCTACATGCATGACATGAACTGACTTGTGCTGACATGAAACTGACATGAATATCGTGATTTAGACAATCAATGTCTAATATATATGTCATACAACATACATAACATCATAATTAACAAGCTTGTCCACGTTGCAGTCAGGACAATGCTTGAACTTACAGAAATTCTGCTAGCGTAAGCTTCTGCTGCTCTGGGACTGCTGATTCAGGGTCTCTGGCTTAAACTCCTATAAAAGGAATAATCACTGATTATTTCCATTGCTCATCTTATACTGGAAACATGGCAAAACACGTAAATTTCTATTTTTAGACTTTTTTTTTTACTCTCTGGCTTCGAACACGCCCTCCTACACGGGCGTGTCTTTGGCCGTGTACCTCTCTGGACTTACATGCCTGGCCGTGTAATTCGTGGAATATGGCCGTGTATACTTGCACGGGTAAATACACGGCTGTGTTACTGGCCGTGTACTTCTCTGGACTCTTACACGGTTACTTACACGGCCATGTTTCTGACCGTGTTTTCTTACTGCCTAACATGGCCTGCTACACGCCTTCCCTTGACCGTATGCCCCTTGACACGGCCCGATACACGGTCGTGTTCTTGGCCGTGTACCTCTCGGGTCTGATTTTTCTTACAACACGGTCGTGTACTGAACATGCCCGTGTTCATACCAGAATCAAGATTCTAGATCCGAACTGCTCTGCTCTGATTTTCTAAGGCTTTTATGGCCTTTGTTCTACTTCTTACACTTGAAATCGATCTCCATAAGATCATTTCAAGGTATCTACTACATTTCTACTATCACAAATCCATGATTTCATAAGCAAAATTTCCACATTTTGCTCATTTACAACTCTTGACTCAACTTTTGAAAAATCTGTACTTTTGTGAAGAAATTTCACTAAACTTGGTTTTCTAAACCATCAACTCATGGATTCATGTTTGAAAACATCTAGACTCGAATCATGTTTCGATTTTAACCGAAAACCTCTACATGATTCACTCACATTCTCTTTTTCTCACTTAAAACCCTAGATTTTCCCCCCAAGAAAAAACGTGAGAACTAGGGCTTACCTTGTTTTGAATTTTGAAAGCTTCTTGCTGCTGATTCTTGATCGAAAACTCGATCAATCTGCTGCTTGAACAAGAAAATCCGAACTTGAATGGATTTCCCTTTTTCTTCTCTCCCTTTTCTCGGCCTCTCTCTTTCTCTCTTTCCCTTTCTTTCTTTCTTTTTCTCTTTCTTTCTTTTTCTCTTTCTTTCTTTTCTTTCTGCCGGCTGCTTTGCAGCTAAGGGGACTAATTAAACCCCCCCTTATCTCACGTGCCTCACTCCCTCACATTCTTTTTTTTTTAAATGTAAGGGCTTGTTTGGCAATTCTTTTGGCCCTTGATCAATGTGGCTCACTTGTGTGCCATTGATCTCTTAGTATGTATTTTTCACATACTTTTCTATTAATTTTAAAACATCATAAATTGAATTAATGTTTAGCTTTTAAACTATATTCATTAATTCATCATCAAATTTTGATTAAAACCTCAATTAATCAAAATTTTCCTCTGCTCTTTATTCTGTAACATGTCTCACTATAAATGTACATTTATTTATATATTTGTACAAATATTTTCGAGAACGTAGATTTCTC
Organism: Antiaris toxicaria; assembly: GCA_035233585.1. Lineage (NCBI taxonomy): Eukaryota > Viridiplantae > Streptophyta > Magnoliopsida > Rosales > Moraceae > Antiaris > Antiaris toxicaria. The sequence goes on from CP141155.1 coordinate 12,204,842, forward strand.
GGTTGTCACATCTACAACATAACACAATCAATATAAAATGACTATAGGTCATTTTTTAGCAAAATACCATGGTCAACAACTAAAAAGGGTCAAATCAATACTGAAAACACATAAAGTTAACATAACATTATGTCAGATATTTTTCTTCAAAATTCATAGCAAACAAATTTTATCAAATGCTTAAACTTACCACCGGATTCATAAATAAATAAATAAATCTCAATCAAACTATTATCTTTTTACTTACCTCGTACATATTGCTTTGAGCATTAGAGGGAACTGATTTCTTATTATCTCATCTATCAAGGGTTTTATTTTTGTGGATTTTCTTCAATAGCCTTTCTCTTTAGCTGGGTTTTTTCCTTCTAAAATCAAACATGCATGGTAGTTCAAATGAACATGAACAAAATATAAAACAATAACCAAACACATGAAAATGACAACTTTTTACTTATCTCTTCTGCAACATTTTTTTCTCCTTCTTCACCTGACTTCCCCTTCTTCATGGTTTGTTTTTTCTTATCAGTCGTTGGATTCTTCTCCAGTGACGGCATCAGTCATGGAGACTTCCTCACCATCGGTGGTTGCTCTATCCGTTTTGACTTCTTTGGTTTCAGAGGCGGGTTTATGGGTTTTAGGGATTGGTCTTTGGGTTTCATTGGTGGCCATTTGGGTCAGCTATGAGTCTTTTGGGTTCGACTGTGGCTATTTGGGATTCGGGGATGTCGATTTAATTCGCTCCATAGCTTTTGAATTTTTTCCTACCGGTTTTGAAGCCATGATCTCACTTTATAAAAAATCAATTAATGGTAAAATCGAATGGCTATCAGAGGTTGCAGATGAAAGGTTACCGGAGGTTGCTGACGATTATCATGAATATCTCTCTCTCTCTCTCCACCTGCATTGGGTTTCAAATTTAAAAGAAAAAAAAAAAGGAAAAGGGATTGGGAATTTTTAGCAAGAAGAGGGAGGGGGCAATTTAGACATTTTGGTGCCCTAAATAAACCCTAGCTGATGGATTATAATGAATCCATTGATGTGACAATGCTATATTAGAAAATTAGCAAAACATGTGCTAAAATTAAGAATTTTTTTTGTAGAAATGCTATTTTTGTAATTAACCCAAACAAAAAACCTTAACAGAATAGCTTATCTTTTGTCGTTGGGTTAGGAAATGCCTTTGACTACATTAGTTTTTTCAAAGTAGAACTTGAACCTTTTTCCCCATTTCTTCACTTAGCCAACTCTAAGCCTTTAAAGTCTACCTCCAAGAGGGTTTGGCAGCCCTATACAGAATTAATTAATTGCTGAAGCAAATCATAAAGTTTGGTCCTCTTGTGTCTTGCTCTTATAAGATAAAATTTAAATTCAACACGTTCACACGGCTACCCATATTAGCCATTTCAAATATTCTCATGCCTTATAATGTGTAACATGAATCAAACTGTCCTGTGGAGTGGGTTAATAGTGCTCCAATATTTGGAAGTAGTTATGTTCAAGCATTGAAAATACACACGACTTTAATCTAGTTGGCATTCAAAAATAATAATAATAATAAAAATATTGGTGGGATAACATTTTGGAACATCCAAATTGGACCAATAATAGAAAACGCAATTTCCAATTTCTAGTGGAGGATGATGTTTGCTTCCATCAAGTCGACTTAAATTTTAATTATTTTTCTTATGAAATAAAAAGATAATATGGAGAGAATGTGACATAAGCATACGGACAAGTTCATACATTCTACCTATCACAAGCAGATTGGTTCGAATCAAAAACCTTGTGGAGGAAAACAATCAGTCTTGCTATGGCAACTTGAATTTTGTTTTTTTTTTTTTTTAATTTTTTTTGCTAAAATAAAATAATTACATAGATAGAGAGAAGTGTGTCTCTGTAATCACAAGAAACTTCAATGGTTAATTTATCAATGGCCTTTAAATTATGTACAGTGTGCTCCTCTCAAAAATATTTTATTACAACTTTAATATTAATTAAAGCTTTTATGATATGAAGGTGTTCAATTTCCATTCAATTTTTGACTTTTTGAGATAGTGTGATGTATAAAATAAAAAGTCATGAACCAATTTCAGATTAGAAATATAAATTAAGAGCCATTTTGAAAATAGCCCAAACTTCAATTTTGACTTTGGTGTCATTGAACCGGTTTGGCATTTGAACCATGGAGAAAGCTGAAGGAAAATGAAAAAAAAAAAAAAAAAATCAAGTGGGATGTAGAATTTGAATAATTTAACTTCCAAGTCCTAATCCTTCTTTCCACAACTTTCAACATCTTCACATTAATCTATTTAATTCGTTGAGTTTAGCATTGATCCATTTATTTGTTTGGTAATCATGATTTCAGTGACATTAAACAAACATGCTTAGTGCCTTAATATATGATCGTATAAATAATATTCATAAGGAATTTTTTGCCTCTAAATAAAATTTGTTTAATCCCCAAATAGAAGAAATATCAAAAATTAAATAAAAAAGTGCAAATAACATAATGGACATTACAGGGCAGGACCTTTCAAGTAAGTTTTTAATTAGGTTATGACTTAATATTGGTGAGATCACAACTAAGCAAGACGGCAAAGACATTTATGTACTTTTTGTTTAGTTCATGGACAAACTAAAAATGGGGGGGTTGAGTTATAATATTGTGGAGGCTCCAAATTCCTACATGATTTAATTAACTAATAAAAATTATATATAAAAAATATGTGTAAAACCAAATTTGAATGGAATCTATCACTATCTTTTGATGGAAACAAAAGGAGGTTGGATGACTAGGAAATAATTTGGAATGTTTCACCACTTTTGATGAGGACGTCAAACCCACTGAAATTTCAAGATTACGTACAAATACCATTGGTGGGTCTCTCAGTTCTAGCCTATAATCATGTTGGTCGGTATTATATACAGTAAAATGGATTAATACCGCACTATTGTGTATATTATTCTTTATTGTGTATATTATTCTTTTAGCAGACGCCATTTTTTTTTTCTTCTTTTGGTTATGTTTGTTATTTTATTAATAATGTTATTTTTTACTCATTTTAAGCTATGTTCTGCTACTCTTTTTTCAACGGCATTCATGCCTTTTTCTATTCCAACTTTGCAACATGTGTTTTGTGGCGTTCATGCCTTAAATAAACATCCCAAATTTTCTTAAGTTAAGAAAATAGTCTTCTCTCTTTTTTCAATAAATGGTTCATGATGATAGACTATGATTGTTAATCCGTAACTAACAGATTCAAATAGTTGATTAATGATAGAGCAATATCAATATGTGATTAATTGAAAGAAACTAAAATAATTGTTGGAATGGATCCAAAAAGTCTTGCATGCATTCCGTCTGATTAACACATTTAGGTTCCGTTCGGATTATGGTTTTAATCCATTTTTCAAATTGAAAATTCACATTTTTGTACAAGACAACACTTTCAAAAGACATTTGAATAGTCGTGAGTTTCGAACCGATACACTATGTATTAATCTTTATAAAGGAAGAAAAATGAATAAATCGGCTAGAGTGTAGATTATAGTATATGATTATCCACCGCCAATTTTGGATATACCCATTGATGCAACCACCAATCAGATGATATTTTAGTTTATGGATAAGATTAGTAGTTATAATCAAATAAAGATGGAGCCAACAAATGCAGAAAAGGCACACAAATTTTCTTTTTGACAATTTCTACTACGCCTTGGTTGTCTATATTTTTGGTCTTTTGAACAGCTTAATCTCCAAACTAAAAGAGAATAATAAAAAAAGATCTCTCTGATGTATAAATAAATTAATGAATAAACTGTTTCTTAATTTCCAAAAAAAGCCTACGTTTTCAAACTGATCCTGCAGGCTAAACCCCGTGTACAAACAGTTTTTTTTTTTTTTTTTTGGTGCTTTAAATTCATAAAACATATATTCTACCTAATCTTGTCATATTTTATATACATAATCCTAAGATGGGATGAAAATATCATGTTCTTGCTCACAATTACAAATGGAATTAGGATGGCAAGAAACGTATTAATTTAATAAAAATAATGTTGGGACAGTAATTCTAATGCTAAAATTTTTAATATCAAGATACCTGATATTTAGGTTATTATTATTTCATTGATGATTAGAAAAGTATAATGTCAATTAACATTGGATTATTAACTATAATGTCAAGTATAATGCTATTTCAAATCTGTTTCTCGAATTGTTTACTTATTTGTTCAAAATGTTTTGTGGAAGTTAATGTCATTCAAGATATTCGTGAATTTTGTTTTGCAAGGATGAGTTGACGATGTTTATTACATTTCTTATTATGTGAATTACGTAATTCATTTCTTAGGTAGTTATGTTATTTCAAGTTATGTTTCTTCAATTTGGTTAGACTCTTCACCCAAATTTTTGGGTTATTTTGTACATGAAATGAAATATATTTCCTAGTAGGGAAAAAAAAAAATTCAATGGACATATATGGTAAAATTCCTAAATAAAAATTACACCAAGAAAGTTATCCTTCGCGTCAGGCCTCCAATTCTAGTTCCTTAAAACGACATATAATCAATGAAGGTCCATCCCTATTAATTTCACCAAATTTAAGGAACCAGCCATCCATGTAGGTGATAGGAACGTATCTGTCGTAAAAATATTTTAATTTAAAAAAAAAAAAACTGTCCTAAGAATAATTGTAAAAAGAGGACTAGTCTTCCTCTGAAATGACTTTAAATTATTCAGGAAAAATAAAATAAAATAAAATAAATGGACTTTTAAATTAAAATCAGGTCCCTTGTTTAATGATATTTCCTTTTCACTTTTCTTTTCTTTCTATAGCTCAGCGAGAAAGCAAAAAGAAAAAAAAAAGAAAAAAATAAATAAATAGAAGGCAAAAGTTATTGGCTGAGTTTTTTGGTTCCAAGTCTTCCAAGTTTTATGTCGTTTTCAACAAATCGTTGTAGCCTATGGTATGTACTTTGAAACATTACTAGCATTACGAATTTAAAATAGGGATTTACAACTAAATAGTATTTTTTTAATCAAGATTTTTAATAAATGACTTAAGTTTTTAAAAATTAATTAAAATATCATTTTTTTAAATAGTTTATCAAAAAAATTTTAAATGTTCTATGGGTTATTAACTAAATTACAATAAAAAATAATGGACTATAATGTAAATTATTTTTTTTATTAATTATTGATTGATCAATAGTAAATTATTTAATTAATTAAATATAAAAAATTATAAATGATCATTTTATTAAATAAAAAAAATTTGATTGTCTATTAAATTAAGTGATTACATCAGACCATCTAACTTAGTTTTCTTAAAAATACTAGAAATATTCATAAGAAATTACAAATCAATACGAGCATAAAAAAATTTAAATAAAAAAAGTTTGAGGCTCTAAGTCAAACAGAAGCTGCCTCAGATAAAGTGATCAATAAAGTGATCAACGCAGAATTGATTTTCTACCTCCTTGATTTAGTTTTTTTTTTTTTTTTAAAGTCCTTAGATATTTAGTTTGATCAACAAATAATTTGGCCGAGAACAGTTTTGTTAGTGAAAAATCATATTTGATAGCGCTTAACTTGTAAATTTTCTTTAAGGTTTATCATATATTATGTTGTTGTTGTTGTTATTATTATTATTATTATATCTTATCTATTTTATATTATTTTAAAGAGACCTTATATTATGACAAAAGGATATTATCTGGAAATTCCATCTGATGATCCATTAATAGAATCCTATAAAGCAGAGGAAGAAGAGGAGATAAATCAGTACACAAATATTTTCACGTGCTAATTCACATGTCACTCCTGTGTTCGACTAATTGTGACTGAAATTCAATCATTTTACTCAATTTCTAACTAAATAAAGATAAATAACAGTCATATTTAACTTTTATCGGAGTAAAATATGACAACTGCATTTTTCCTTAAGGAAAAATATGACGACTGATGTATTATTTTATCTATAAAGGAAAAAAAAAATAAACAGAGTTTTTTTTGGGTTTCTCTCTCCTAAACTTCTCAAATATCAAGGGGGTATTTGGTTTTATGTTTTAGAATTATTTTTCATTTTTAAAAACATGAAAAATAAAAACGATATCAAAATAATGCTTATTTATTTAACGTTTTCAAAACCATTCCGAAAACACCGGTGGCGTTTGGTATTGGTTTTGAAATGTTTTCTATTTTTAAAAAAATTAAAAATGAAATGTTTTAAAAACTGTGTTGAGATCATTTCTAAAATTGTATTTGATTATGTTTTCTGAGTGTATATTCTGAAAAACATAAAAATAAAATTTTGTTTGATTATATATTTTGAAAACTCATTTTATAAGTAAATATCTTATACAAACATATTTATTTTTAATTTTAAATAAATAATAAAAAATAAAGTATTAATCATAATTAAAAAAAAAAACTTTGGTGGTAGGTTTTGCATTGAGCGATAGGGGTGGAAGATATTAGTGGTCTGAACTCTAGGTGGCGGTGATAGCTAAATTTAGGTCATGAGTCGATAGTTATCGTCATTTGGGGGTTGTCGTTATCGTCACTAGCCCATGGTCATTAGCCTTCGTCGGAGATGGATACTATTGTTGGACATAATCATCACTAATGATGTACAGTCAGAAAGAGAAGGAGAGAGAAAGAAGATGGAGCGAGAAAACGAAAATAAAAAGTAAAAATAACTTTTTTTTTGTTTTCAAAAAACTCAAAAAAACAACAGGGGCGTTTGTTTTTGTTCTTGAGAACGATTTTCCATTTTCAAAAACACAAAAAATGAAAACGGTTTCAAAATAGCGTTTGTTTATTTAACGTTTTCAAAACCACTTTAAAAACACCGTTTTCAACTATGTTATTTTTTTAGTTTTTTGAAAACGAAAAAAACTTATTTTCACTTTTTGTTTTCATTTCCAAAAAATATTGTGTTTTTTGGGTTTTTTGAAAATGAAATGGGTTTTGAAAAAATATAATCAAACAAAGTTTCATTTTTTTGTTTTTCAAAATATACACTCAAAAAATATAACCAAACACAGTTTCAGAAACTGTCTTAACACAATTTTCAAAACATTCTCTTTTTCAATTTTTTTGAAAATAGAAAACATTTCAAAAACAATACCAAACGCCACCAACATAGTTGAAAATGATGTTTTCAAAATGGTTTTGAAAATGATGTTTTCAAAAAAACGTTGAATAAACAAATGCTATTTTGGGATCATTTTCATTTTCTGTGTTTTTAAAAATGAAAAATCATTTTTAAAAACAAAAACAAACGCCTCCACCATTTTCAACTTTTTTTTAAATAAAAAAAAACTCGTTTTCACTTTTTTGTTTTAATTTTCTCCCTTCCTCTCCTTTCTCTCTCTCTCTCTTTCTTTCTTTACCTGTTTAGTGTTAGTGATGATGATCATATCCGACAATGTCCTCCATCTCTGATGACGACCATAGACTGGCGATGATGACGATGGCCCCTCGTGACAAGACTATTAACTCGCGATCCAAATCTCGCTATCACTGTCACTTATGGCTCAAACCATCAATGCATTCACACTTACCCCTTATTGTAAAACCCACCACCAAAGAATTTTTTTTTTAATTATGATTAATAATTCATTTTTTGTTATTTTTTAAAATTAAATATAAATATATTTTTCATAAAATACTCACTTATAAACTGGATTTTCAAAAATAAAACCAAATAGAATTTCATTTTTATGTTTCTCAAAATATATACTCAGAAAACATAACCAAACACAGTTTTTGAAATGGTCTCAACTAATTTCAGTACAGTTTTCAAAATATTCTCATTTTTAGTTTTTTTAAAAGTAAAAAATATTTCAAAAATAATACCAAACATCACCTGAGGTTTTCCTTTGCATAGGACTTCTATCATTGTTGTCATTAACGTGAACTCGATCGGAGCATGCCAATGTGATGAGACTAATGTCCTGGTTTAACGATATCATGGCTGCACGGGTGATTAATAGTTTGATGATCGATAGTTTGGGATCTGACGAGACATCTAAGATCTGATGGTTGGTGTGACAATTTCTAACCTTCAATCAAGTCTGATCAATATCCTTTGAGTTAAAATGCATAACGAAGTAGTTGTTCTGTGTAGGCGAGAATTTTACGATTAATATTATTTTTATTCATGCTTTGCTTTTTAGTTTTGTAATAAAGAAGATAAATTATGCATCTTTGGTTGGTATTTTGTGTTTGTATTCAACTCAAGTTGTTCCATTGTATTATGGCTAAATGGAGTTTATTGTGGCCTTTGTATTGCAAGTGAATATCTTTCGAGTTTATAAGTTCAATTATAGAACTGTCAAGGAATTCGATAAATTTTTCAGTTATCAGGTCTCAACTTATGCCCTCACTGAGTTTCATCATATTTTTCTGATGAAATCGATCGTAGTTAAAGGTTGTGTCTCTTATACTACAGAATTGTTTTATCTTTGATATTGGTATTTATATCTTTTATTTGAATGATCATTCCCCTTTAATAAAAAAAAAATGAAGAAGAAGGAGAAGAAGAAGTAGGAGGAGGAGGGAAGAATAAACAGAGTTAGGCTTTTGTACATTAGGACAATATAGTTATAGCATTATATAGAAATACCTTTAGCTAACAGACACTCAATTGTAACTTCTCAGCTAGCTGAAAGTATAGATTCCTTTCAAAATATGTATATGCATGTATGTGTACATAAGAACTACAAATGTACTTCGTGAAGTAAAAATTGAGAAGGAATCATGGATCGTTTTTTGCTGTCTAATGATTTTTTTTTTTTTTCCACTAAAAAAGATTATGAGAGGCACGTCTGGACCAAACTAAGATTATTTTAAATTTAGTTTTAGAAGAAAAAAAAATGAATAAAGCTTTTAATTTCATTTTCTTAATGTTCAAATCAAAGTAGGTCTACGTCCAGAACAAGGTGCATGTTCATTAATAAAATATTCGTAATATCATCAGATTGATGATTTGTAAATATCACTCCAATTATTTGCCCTGACACAACAAATTCCTTTCTTCTTCCTTTTTTCTTTTTTTTTTCTTTTTAAAACCATCCCTTACGCATAATATTTATTTAAAAAAATTTTCTTACATACAGCGTGCGCGAATGATGCTTCGCAACAGTTGAACTTTTCTTTTTGCTGAATAAAGATATATAGTTTCTTGACTAACTTCACATTACTCGATGAAAATAAAATTATTAAGCTTGATCGCCATAAGTGCTTACATAAGCTAGCAAAATAAATAAATAAATAAGTGTTTTAAATAATTGTTTCTCTTGTATTCAAATGTTTTTTTTTTCTTCGCTAGGTTAATAAATTGTTAATATTTAAAAATGATGGCGTATTCAGGAGTTGGTTTTAGTGTTGTATTTAGTACAAAATTAAACAGAAAGCAAGTTGTGGGAAAAAGATGAATTTGCACTTATCAATACATTTTAATATTAAAATCAATACATTTTAAAATTAAAAAAAAATCACTTCTAAAAAAGATGCCTAGGAATATTTGGTGGTTGATCTTTAATTCCATCATGTAAAGCCAACCAAAAAGCTTAACCCTATAATGGTTATATATCAAGATCGTATCGTATCATTTATATATATATAAATATATATAATTAAAAATTAATCTGAAAACAACTGAAATTTCCAGGTAATTTTCCTAGTTGACTAATAATTTAGCATAAAATATAAAGCTTTATAATTTGTATTACCTTAATTACCGATTTTCTGTATTATTATATCAATTTTTTGGTCCTCTACGCACGAATTTTAATCAAATAATATGAACACAATTAACGTTAAACTTAACAAGCACGGCATGCGTGAAAACTTACCTAATTAATTGTCACATCCAAAATTAGCGCCCTAAATATTAAAGAAAATAATGGGTTTCTTTTTGGCTTGGTAGTCTAATTAAGAGGCCAACAGAATATTCGTAGAAAAGGCATAATTCAGAGGTTGAAAAGGATATGTTTTAATTTTCCCAAAAAAGAAAAAGAAAAAAAAATGATATGTTTTAATTGGACGTTATTATATATGAGATGAGAATACATATTATATATTCGTACAGTTTGTTGGTCTAATTATTTGTTTTCAAGGGTTTCTATTAGTACTACTTGTATTATTTGTAGTATAGATATATAGGTTTACGTTAACTATAAATAATGAAGTAAATCTTTGTCCACCATTGACATGAGAATTCTTACGTGCATTTTAAATTCATCCATATTAAGGAAATTTTTTAGGTTATTATTGAGGATGGATATGTTTCATGTCATTTTCGTTTACCCTTTCTTATAAGGATTCTTTTAACTGGATCATATCACGTTAATCAAAAAGGAATTTTCTTTTCGAGAAATAAGGGCATGTTTGGTTTGCAATTTTAAACAAAAAGTTCACTTTTTGTGAGAGAAAATATTTTAAAATAAATTGAATGTAAGTTTGAACCTGTAATTTAAATAGGATTAAATAAATAAGCATTTCATGTATAAGTTATGGTTGAAAAACAAAAAATGTTGCATTTAATTATATTTAAAATTAACTAAAACATATAAGAGTATATATACACACACACACATATGATGCAAGCTTAATTATAACTAGGCATGAATCTTGTGTTCCGATTTCTAAATTTGTGATTGATCAAGGTGCTTCAAAGAATTTTTTAATGAAGGGTGGAAAATATTCTGCAAGATGATGCTTGTGACCATCCTTAACACTAATTTTCTTTTACAGACAAAAAATAAAAGTCAAAATGCCGCCAAGTAGATTTTTCAATTCGTCTAAAAACTATGGTATATCTCAAACCATGCTGCTCAAATTAATAATAATAATAATAATAATAATAAGATCCTAACAGTTGAAAAACAAAATTATCAATCATCAGTTGAAAATTTTCGATGGCTCGGATTGTCCCTTACATCAAATGGGTGAAATAGTACTAGTACACAAAGGAAGTAAATAAATAAATGAATAAAAAGGGGAGGGGATGTACATGGTTCTTCCATTACTTGTGCCAGGAAAGCTACAACCTAAAGAGAACATAAACTTGTGACCTATACATGGAAAGTGATTAACTAATTTCTATTAAAAAGGATAAATTATTATTTGAAGATTTTTTTTCTTTTCTAACGTTGTTTTGTAATCTATGATTGTTAGTGGTGGCCTTTGTGTAGGTAACAAGCATGCAATGCATAGATGGTTGCCGTCTACCTACTTCTTTTACTTCACGGGTCCTCTTTTAAGTACTTGTCAAGTATCGACTCTACATATAATGCCAACCCCTCAGCCTCTGCTCCCCTCCACCTTGAAATTTCACAATTTATTTTAAAAACGTCTCATTTAAACAAAAATATCTAACAAATAGTAGGAAAATTGGAGATTCTAGCATGCAAGTAGAGAGAGAGAGAGAGAGAGAGAGAGAATAAACCATGTTGATATAATGGTTACATAATTCATTATCCATGTGATTTCACACATAATGCATTTAGGTGTTTACATAAACAAGTACATGCTAACAAACATGAAGATATATTTGTTGACATTAATTTCCATCATAAATTAGCATGGACGACTCCTTCCTTCTTCACATCAAACTTATATTCATACCCACTGTGATATTTCCTTTCTTTAACTTGAAATAGTGTATTAATTGCTTCAACCACTATTTTCAATTATTTTTTAATCATGTCTATTTTGAAGGAAAAGTATTTAACCTCCGTTATTATCAGTATTACGTTCGCATTACATTCAAATACTAATCACATTATATTTTAAATTTAATATAATCACTATTTCTTATTTTATTTTTTCTATTATTTTAATTAATTACATCACATACGCTCTTTCTCTTTTTTTTCCTCTTTTTTTTTTATCTATCATCTCACATATTCATTATTTAAATATAATTTAAATATTTTTTATCCAAACATATATTATATCCAAATAACAATGTAAATACTTTTCTTTCAAATATATATTATATTTAATACATTATATTTAGACGTAATACAAATATAATATATTTATTAAACAGAATCTTAATATAATTAGGGGGCGTTTGGTAAACGTATTGCATTTTGATTGTATTTGAATGAAATTTATTTTTTGAGTGTTGTATTTGGTTGAAAAGTATTTGTTTTGTATTTGAATGAAATGTGTGTTTGGATAAACAGTATTTTAGAGTTGAAAAGTTGATGTAATTGATAAAAAAAAGATAAATAATAAAATTGAAAAGTTAATATGATTGTTTTAAAAATATTTTAAATAATAATTATTTTCATAATATTATTACAAAATTTATATTTAATATAAAATTATATTATATTTAAATAAAATTAAAATAAAATATTTTTCTCAAACGCCCACCAACTTTATTTTTTTAAAGAGCCCGTTACCGATTCTGTTCAGTTTATTTTATTTTATTTTATTTCTTTCCTCTTAAAAAAGGGGAAGTGAAAGAATGTAAAAGTGAGGGAAAGATAAAAAATAAAAATTGAGCCCTTTAATGGTGTAGGACCCCACACTCTTCAAGATCTAGAGATCCAATGGTTCCCTCACTCACAGGGCATTCACAATCCAAAACACTAAAAGTTCTACCCAAGCGCGTGTGAACAAGCTCGGACCCTAACCTCGGCAATCAATTGGGACAAGTGGCGAGGAGAAGATCATAATTGGCGCGTTACAAGGACGCGATTCCAGTCGCGTGGCAGGGATCAGATTTGCGGTGGGACCCAGAAACTCAGAAGCTCGTGAGGGAATGAAGAGGGGATGGCGATGAGGCTCCGGAAAAGGGTTAGGCCGACGCAGTCCGACACGTGCCCGACAGGGCCATCAACGGGATCTTTCGTACGGTGGGGCCTACCGTGAGAAACGACGCCGTTTTGCCAGGCTAAACGTCGCAACCGACACTTTTCAGAAAGAGACGGTAACTGTACAAAGAGGCTCCTAAATTTTCGCGAAATAAACGTGCTTTTCTTTGGGCCAAAATCTCATTCACTCGTATTTTCACCATGTGCGTATTATCACTTATCGTAATCTTTTTTTTTTTTTTGCCTGCTTTGCTATCAAAAAAATCTTCTTTTTTTTATATGGTAAAATTTCATTGACTAGTATTTTCCCCATGTACCTATTTCCCTTTACCATAGGCCTTTTTTTTTTTTTTTTCAAGTTTTTTCTTTTCATACTATGATATGGGATTGTCTTTTTTTCCTTTTTTTTTTTTTTTGTACTTTCATTTGTCGTTACTATAATGCCCGATGCCCAAGTCTTTTTCTGTTTCGGATTCGTTTGGCTTAGTTTTTAAGGGGTAAATTATTCAAAAAAATCTACAACAAGTTAAGGTGATTTGATAAATTCTATATTTATCTAATAAATTCTAAAAGCTATTGTAACAAGATAAAATTTAGGAAGTAAATCAAGATTGATTCTATATAACAACTTATATTGTCATTATATAAATCTACTAAAATATTCTTAATAATAAATAACAATTTTAATATACACACTTCATTTATCTCCATAACCAATAATTAAACTATATTCTACTATTGCATTGAATTTATAAATTCTTTTCCTCTTAAATAATTTCAAATTGTAAATTATAGTTTTATAATTTATTTTATTTCATTTATAGAAAACTTTTATTATTGTAATCTTATGTGTGTTTGAAGGTGATAATAAATATTTAAAAAAGATGATAGGAAATAATTTTTAGAAAATATTATTATAGTAATTATTTATATTTTACCTGAGAAACTATTATTATTAAAATATGTCATTCACAATTCTAAGTGTTAGACAAAAATATAATGTCCTTTTTAGTCATTATATATGTTTGTATAGCAGTTTTATTCATGGTTTACTAAACACCTAAATTCTGTTTTCAGTATTCATAACAAATTTTTTTAAAAAAAATTATGAAACACCTACCTGATTTTAAGTACAATAACTTTAAACTTACAGCACACTTATAATAAAAATCTTCTACCATACAATAATGTCATACTAACCCCATGTCTTGTTCGTTATTTTAAGCTTTAATTTTCTTGGTTTTGCCTTTTAGATGCTCAAATAAATTTTATATGTCGTTGTTTTCACAATTTATTATTGTCAAAAAAATTAGATTTTGGATGGAAAAATTATTTGACAAATCCCATTGACTTGTACTTGCACTAAGTGCCTATCTCCGCTTACCATAACTTTTTTTTTTTTTTAAGTTTTCTTAGATGCTCAAATAAATTTTATATGTCGTCGCTGTCACAATTTATTATTGTCAAAAAAATAATAATAATTTTTGGATGGAAAAATTATTTGATAAATCTCATTGACTTGTACTTCAATTAAGTGCCCGTCTCCGCTTACCATAACTTTGTTATTTCCTTTTTAAGTTTTCTTTTCACCCTTTCCTTACTATTATCTTTCCAAATTTTTTTTCCTTTTTTATTTTTATTTTTCTTTTTCCATTTGCCTTTGTTTCCCCTTCCTCGTATCCGAAAATTCATAATTTCTTTCTTTGTTTCTTTTTTGTTTGCATATGGTTTGATATTCTTGGTTTTTTTTTTTTTTTTTTATATAGAATGAGCAAAATAGGTCAAAAATAAGAGGGAATAAAAATAAAAATGTCAAAAGTTTTGATGTAGTAGTAATTAACAGAATTTAAGTGTATATTAAAATTATACCTATTTAAAATCTCAAAAATACCCTTTAATAATTTACACTCAATTTATACAAAATTTACATTGTAAATATAATATTTATACTCTATTTATATTGTAAATGCAATATTTACACTCAATTTATACTTAATTTAAATCATTTATCCCTAGCCCAAAAATTGACCCAACCACCCCTAAAATCCAACAAAAATAGCCGCCATCACCTTACCGTCATTGTTGTTGGAGCCTACTGTTGATGCCGTTCATCATCGCGAGTCGAAGCCGTCACTAGTAGCTTTATCATTACTAAAGAAAGAGATTGGAGAGCTGCCTGCTAAGATTACAAGATTCTAACCATGAGGCTGAGATCATGATCTGCGATGGCAAGGTTGAGATCGCAATCATGGGGAATATCTACTATCTGCAATTGCAAGGCTGAGATCAAAGGCAAATAAGAGATCACAAGCTCATGGTTGGGAAAAATGATGATCGTGAACTCTAATGTCCTCACGGCCACTTGAGAAAGATTGCAACTCCAATGAGAATGACCTATAAAAAAATCGACAAAACCTAGAACAAGAGGTAAGTAAGAGAAATCTCTAGTTACAAATGACGCCGGATCTCCATAAATGACTTCGACAGTGACACAACTCCTTTAGTGAAGCCAAGGAGAATCGTGAGATCCACGACCTCCATCGCAAAGCAAAGTAGATTCACAAGATTTGAGTTTCATGTGAAGCAGTCATCATCTTTGGAACTGGTATGATGATCGCACTTGGGAGATCGCGAACCACAATTACCTTCGCTAAACTTCTCGTCATCGAAGAAGAAAACTTGTGGACCAATGATCACAATAGATTTGATGGAGGAGAGAAAAGAGAGAGAGAGAGGGAGACGAAGAGAGCTAGTGGAAGAGAGAGAGAGAGAGATATATATATATATATATATAGAAAGAGAGAGAAGAGAAAGAGACTATGGAGAAAGAATGTGTTTAAGAAGAAAAAGGAAAGAAAAAGTAATTGAAGGTAAAAATGAAAAATTATGTATCAATAAACTTGATTATGCTATAAATTTTCAAACTATAAAATTATATATTTTACTTTCAAATCAAATAAATGTTTCACTTATATAATGCAATTTCCTTTTTTTATTATTATTTGAATGCCCAATAAATTTTTATAAGTCACTGTTGTCATATTTTGTTATTGTGAATAAGAAAATATCCCTTTTTGGATGGAGTTATATTTAGTAAAATCTCATTGACTTGTATTTCAAAGATGTGCTTATTTCCCATCACGGTAGCTTTATTTTAAGTTTTCTTTAATTTAGCTTTATTTAATTTTTAAGTTTTCTTTGATTTCATAGAGAAGATCCGTTTAAACTCTACGATGATAGCTTTGGTGGTTAGATGACTTTGTTATCGATTTTGATCTTTTTGATCATGTTGTTTGGCTTCTCATTGGAAGTATTATTTATGTAGTTAGGGTTTTTTTCCCCTACTTATAATAGTTGTTTATTTGAAATAAAGACGATAATGTTTCTATCATGCAGGTATTGTATTTTTTGCTATATTTTTTGTTTCTATTTTATAATAACAAAGGTGGTCTCTCTATGTTCCCATATTAAGTGTATGTTTAATCCGCTCGAGTTATTTCTTTACGATGTTAGTAATGATCTTTTTGCTAAAGGTCTCTTGGTCTCAATCAATCATAGATTTTTACTGATTGTAATGGTATTGTTGAAAGAGACAAATATATGCTTGATAATTTATATAGCTTTTTGATTTCCCATTGTTGGAATCTAGTATGCATTTAACGTTTTACGTCCTTGTATGTTTTATTAGAATATATTGATAGAACTTATCTGTAATTAGATTAAGTTTCTTTGTATTATGAGATTAATTGAGTCAATACTGATATTTATATCTTCTTGATTTGAAATATAATTACCCATTAAAAAAAAAAAAGCCAAGGAATGCATCATCATTTCTTTCTTTCTTTTGGTTGTGCATGTTTTAATTTTCTTGCTTTTTTTTTTTTAATTTGAATGTCTAAATAAGAGTCCGCTTGAATCAAGTTTTGGATATGCTTTTTTTTTTAGAAAAAAATAGTATTGAAAAATATATTTGGAAAACAAACTGTTTGAAATGAAAATATGTAAAAATTTTAAAAGTTTATTCAAAAAAAATTATCAATATGGATTTTGTTTCATTTTTTAAAAATTCTATATAATTTAAAAAAAAACCATCTCATTTAAATTTATATATACAAAGTTATATATTTTTAAAATTTAAAATTTATTATAGTTATTTAGAGATAAAAATAGTAAAAAGTGATAATAAGATTAAAAAAAAACCAAAGCCAAACGGGCTCTCTATGTATATATTTTTTTTTGTAAATAATTGTTATAATAGTCCATTATTGTGAAGAAAAAAGGTCCTTTGAGTAATTATTTAGTACAATCTCATTGGCTTCCATTTCCACCATGTGCCTATTCCATTACCGTAGCTTTTTTTCATCTTTAGGTTTTCTTTGATTCTTTTTTTTTTTTTCTTTAGGAATATATTTTCTTTGATTCTTTTTCTTTACTTTTACCTTTCCTTTTCTTTTCTTTTTCTCCTATTTAAGGATTTTTTTTTTTACCTTTTTTCTTTATCTATTTGCTTTTTTTTTTGTTCCCCAATTAAATTTGTACTTTTGCTTTCACTACTTTTATGTAATGCCGAAATGTCCGGAAATGCATAATTTCTCTCTTTCTTCCTTGTTTACATATGTTTAACATTCTTGGCATTTTTATTTGAATGCCCCAATAAATTTTTATGTCGTTGTTGTCACAGTTCGCTATTGTGAAAAAGAAAATGTCCTTTATTGGATGGAGTAGTTATTTAGTAAAATATCATTGGCTTGTATTTCCACCATGTGCTTATTCCCCATTGTCATAGCCTTTTGTTTTCTTTCTTTTTAAATAAAAAATTAATTTAAAAAAGGCAAAAAATGCGACGACATGATAAAAATGACAGTACAGTATAGAAATCTTAACTCTCAAATAAGATTAAAGTCATTAGTAAATTCTGATGACACTCAATATATAAGCAAATATCTGTCTTAGCATGCCAATATCGAGCTTTCACATGGCTCTTTCCAACGACCTTTATAATCGATGACAATTAATCAATTGAGTGTTTGAAATTCGTAGCAGTAATGTCATAACAAATTCTACATCACAACAAATCAAACAAAATTAAAAAAAAAAAACATATACAGTGTTAAAGCATACATGAGTCGGCTAGTAGGAACAAAAAATAAATCAAAAAAGGATTGGACAGATAAACCACGTCTTTATTACAAAATACAAACATAACCAAAAAATAAAAGAAAAGAAAAAACACTCACAAAAACCACACACAGCCTAGAAAAAGCCTTCACCTCCAGTCCATCAAGCCGAGATCCGTCAATGCTGGAAAAGTGAAACAAAGATCACAAATGCCAATAACCTGAACGATGAAACAAACTCCAAGATTTCTCCTAGACTTTGTGCCTCGTTTTCATTTTGCAAAAATGCTCTGTTGTTGGAATCTCCCTTCACGGAGCAACCAACACCCCCGAGCTGCAGAAGATTGTCGATGAAGCTTCTTTGCGCCGCTCAAACTGCGACTAACAAACCACCTCTTCTAGCGACACGACTCCCTCCATGATGTAGATTCGGAGTTGTTCTCTCTCTAGACAGTGTTTTGAAGCCTTTTGTTTTCATTTTTTTTTTTTGTTTTCATTTTATTCTTCATCAATTTTTTAAGAATATATTTCATATTTCATTTTCTTTATTTGTTTGCTTTTTTTTTTTTACACCTCTTTCCCGCTTAAATTTGTACCTTTTCCTTCATTACTTTCTGCAATGCTGAAAAGTCTGAAATGCATCATTTCTTTCTTTCTTCATGTATGCTTTAATTTTCTTGGTTTTCTTTTTTGAATGTCCAAATAAATTTTATAGGCCACTGTTTCATGGTTCTTTATTGTGAAAAAATAGCCCCTTCTTGGACGGATAAATTATTTGGTAAAATCTAATTTACTAGTACTTTCTAAAAAAAATGGAGAAAATATTTAACTTAATCGAAAATCTAGTACGACAGATTTTAAAAATTTTTTTATTCTAGCTGAATCGAGCAAAAGCCATATTGCTCTATACAAAAATTAATTTTCACATAAACGCAAATCAGTTCCGGCAATCGCAAAATTTCACACAAACTTTGGGACTTTTTTTTTTCCCCCAATTAAGTTTATACTTTTGCTTTCACTACTTTATGCAACGTTGAAAAGTCCCCGAAAAACATCATTTCTTTCTTTCTTTGTGTGTGCTTTAAAGAGAAATGGTTATGCAAACTAAAAAAGATATAAATACAAATATCAAGGATTAAATAATCCTGTCGTACGAGATAGAAATTCCAAAATTAATAAAATGACTCAAATATATATTTTTTTAATAACTTTTCAAAACTTTTTGTTGGTAAAATCATCTCAATCAATTGGGAAAGACCGAAAATGTTATTTTTATACCAACAATCAAAAACAACCATAATCATTCTTATATTAAAATAAAAGAATATTATTTTACTAAGTTTAATGGTGTATTTACATTCGCATTACGTTTTAATGTAATAAATTGAATGTATTTTATTTTTAGATGAAAAGTATTTATTTTATATTTAAATACAATGTGTGTTTAGATGAAAAGTATTTAAATTGTATTATAAAGTTAAAAAGTTACGTGATTAATAAAAATAGATAAAAAAAATAAGATGAAAAAAGAATATAATATGAATAAAAAAATATTTTTAAATTATTTTAAAATAATAAATATATTTAAAATATTATTAAAAAATATTATATTTAAATATAAAAATTTTATATTTAAATAATAATTATATTTTATTTAAATATAACAAAAATGTAAAGCAATAAAAAAAAAAAAAGCCCGTCTCGTAACTTTAAAAGCTTGTCATTTCAACAAAATTTCTCCAAATTGGAGAGAATTTTTGGCCCTTGAATACCTTTTTTACGGTATTTTATTTTACCTCACTTATCGGCAACGGCGAAAATATAACGGCCGAATTTAAGCATTTAAAGAAAATAACAGCATAATTTATCGCGATATATTGTCGGCGTATCGTCCTCAGTTTAGAATGTCTCGGGTCGAATAAAATGGCGACTACGGAGCTTTACCAACTAACTACTCATACGTGTCGCCGTAAATCCACGTGTCGCATCGAGTGGTTTAATATTTGACGATTGTGGAGGACCTTAATTCCCATGGGCCCTTCCGTATTTTAACATAGCTGGCCTGCATTTATTGGCCGAGAGACGACCATATCCCCAACCCTAGTCCTTCCTACACCATAACCCTTCCCCCCAAACCACGGTTCGGTTCCACCGATCTAGCGGTGCACGTCACACACAACTCACTCTCTCTCTCTCCTCTATCTTTCTCTCTACCCCTCTGTCCTCAATCTCTCTCTCTCTCTCTTTCTCACACAAAACAATCACAGTCGTTCTCTACCTCTCTCTCTCTCTCTCTACCCCTTTTTGTTTTTGGCAAGACGCGGTTTTCTTTCTTCTTCGGGTCCTGTCGTGTTCTTCATTTGTCTCTCTTTCCATTCATATATATATTTGTATATATTGTGCTCGGAAATTGTTTGGGGCGGCATTTTCCGGCGAAGTTCGTTTCTCGCCGGCATTTTACTTTGGATTCTGTGAGAGAGAGAGAGAGAGTTTTTTTTTTTTGGTTTGTTTTGGTTTTATTGGTGTCGGAGATTTGGGCCTGGTGATCGGCTACTCGAAGATCGCAGATTTCGTGCAATGTGCAACGGAATTGAGGTTTTTCGCGGTGTTTAGGGGCGAATTCTTTGGGTTCAGAGGGATTAATCGGAGGAAATCTCTGTATTCCGTGAGTTCTAGGTCGGAATTTGGATCTCCGGTTTTGTATTCGCGTGTGGTAGTTTCGGATCTTGGAGAGTAGAGGAAAGGAAAGCTATCTCCAATCCGAATCTGATTGTTCATTCAGTGAAGAAAAAAAGTTGAATTTTGATCCGGCATTGAAGTTAATTGAGGAAAGGATGGGAGTTTCATGGAGGATTGATTGAAGCGGCGGAATCTGGGGAGAGAGAGAGAGAGAGAGAGGAATTGATGTGCAGGCTAGAGAAGAAGGAGAAGAAGAAAGAGAGGACAATGGGGATAAAGTCGTTGGGAGCGGAGAAGTTGAAGAGTACGATGGCGTCGCCGGCGGCATCGCCGTCGAGGTCGAAGATGAAGCTGTGGATGATAAGGGCGACAACGTCGGTGTTGCTGTGGACGTGCGTCGTACAATTGACGGCGTTGGGGGATATGTGGGGCCCTAGGGTTCTCAAAGGCTGGCCCTCCTGCTTCTCCCAGGAGTCCGCCGCCGCTCTCCAAGACAACGCCACCTTCCTCGAGGCCAGAGCTCTTCCTCCCAAGAGTGAGTTCCTTTCCCTTTTTTTTTTTCAATTTTTTCTACATTTTATTTGCATTTTGTGAAGTAAATTCCTTTTTTTTTTTTTTTTTGCTTGAGGTTTTTTTTTTTTTTTTTTCGCGAGAAATTAATCATTTTCATTCCCTTTTTTTGAGGAGATAATTGCTCATTTTATTTGTGTGTAAATGGAGTTATATATTTGTTCTGACGAGTAAAATAATTATGCTTCAAAATTGAGTAACAAAACTGGTTTTACAGAACAGAACTAGTTATAGGTCAACTGTGTGAGGCAACGAAATTCTTTCAGTTATATCATAAATTGGTTCAAAGTTTTATGTACTTGTACTTTTTTGACATTTCCTTTTAACATGGAAACTCCCTTTGGTATATTTTATGTTGGTTCGATAGTTTATCCCTTTTGTTCATTTAGAAAACAAGCTATAAACTTTTTCCCTATTTGGTATATGTCAAGATTATGAAGCATCCATTCTAGCATAACTCAAGGTTTGTGGCTTTTAGATTCCGTGGGACTGTTCCCGTTATGGTCAATATTCATGTGGACCTTCTTTCCCGTTATAAGGCTCCAGGCTTCTTTTTCTTTCTTTCTTTCTTACCTTCTATTTTTCATTAAAAAAAAATTTGGTTATTATTTTTCTGACATTTAGTTTGGAACTTTTCTGTTTTGTGGTTAGGGGTTTACAAGAACAACGGTTACCTGATGGTTTCCTGCAATGGGGGACTTAATCAAATGAGAGCAGCGGTGAGTGGCTTGCAAATTCAGTTTACAACAATGACATAAACACTGATATTTTTGTTCAGTATGGGCATCCTGTGACCTGTTCGAATTTTATTTTTTGGTTGTGTGCAACACAGATATGTGACATGGTTGCCATTGCAAGGAATTTGAATGTCACTCTTATAGTGCCTGAACTGGATAAAACATCCTTTTGGGCAGATCCTAGGTATGTTAAATTATCTTCCCTTGAATGTTTTAAGCTTTGAATTTGATTCTTGTTCTACAAAAAGGGACAATATTTGTTCCCTTGAATGTCCATCCAGGTTCTATTACTTATGATCCAATTAATATTTATTGCCTTGCATGGCAGTGAGTTTCAAGACATATTTGATGTGGACCATTTCATTACATCCTTGAGAGATGAGGTTCGCATATTGAAGGAATTGCCTCCTAGGCTTAAAAGAAGAGTGGAACTAGGAGGCGTTTATACCATGCCACCTATTAGTTGGTCTGATATATCTTATTATCAGAAACAGGTTAGTTTATTATCATTATTTTCTGGTCTGATATATCTTATTATCAGAGGAAGTTCAATGCTTCAATTCATCAACATACGAAATGCCTCACCTGGGACTATTTATGTTAATGTAGTCAATTGCGTTTCCTTACACCACTATTCTTACTGAAGGTCCATTGCTGTGTTGTTTTGTCTAACAGATTCTACCTCTCATACAAAAGTACAAAGTGCTACATCTTAATAGAACTGATGCTCGACTTGCCAATAATGGCCAACCTTTGGAGATACAAAAGCTACGCTGCCGAGTAAATTTCAGTGCTCTGAGATTCACTTCCCAAATAGAGGAGTTGGGTAGAAAAGTTATCCAGCTTCTTAGGAAAAACGGTCCATTCCTAGTCCTTCACCTTAGATATGAAATGGACATGTTAGCATTTTCTGGCTGTACTCAAGGTTGCAACATGGATGAGGTGGAAGAGTTAACAAGAATGAGGTGTGCTTTTACCCGTTCCTTTAACAATTAATTCATAATGAATCCAGAATTTTTTTCCCCCGTCTTTCTAACATTTTCATTTCTCTCAGGTATGCTTATCCCTGGTGGAAAGAAAAAATTATAAATTCTGAATTAAAAAGGAAAGATGGTTTATGTCCCTTGACACCCGAAGAAACTGCTCTTACTCTGAAGGCACTGGGCATTGATCCCAATATCCAGATATATATTGCAGCTGGGGAGATATATGGTGGAGAAAGGAGAATGGCAAGTCTAGCAGAGTCTTATCCCAAATTGGTAAGTCGATGAAACTCATAGCATACCTTTCTGAATTTATTTATCTTGATTCTGTCTCTCTTATAGGCTGCTTTTGGATTATGTCGACAGGTAAGAAAGGAGACTCTGTTGGATCCGTCTGATCTTAGGTTCTTCCAGAATCATTCATCCCAGATGGCAGCATTGGATTATCTTGTCTCGTTGGAGAGTGACATCTTTGTTCCGACATATGATGGAAACATGGCTAAAGTTGTGGAAGGCCATCGCAGGTACTGGTTTGAAAATTCGATTATCATTCATACCAGGCATTGCAACTTAAGGCCAGTTTGTTGGAACAATGGTTGGAGTTTGAATTTTGTTCATTGGAATTGAAATATGTGTTTGGTTGAAATATGAATTGAAAATGAACCATAATGTTGAAAATAGTCAAATTTAAAATGTGCTTGAAAAAAAAAATCCAGTGTGGATTTTATTTCGTTTCTCATGTCATTCAATGTGGTTTAAAAAGAATTCATCTCATTTTGACTTGAAATAAGAAAGTTATGGAAGTTTGAAGTTTGAATTTAATGAAAATTGAAGAGAGAAAATGATAGATGTTGATTTAAGAGTTTCGAATTGAATGGAAGGATTTTGTCTAGAATTGTTGTTCCAAACGGCCTCTTAGTTTGTAACTTTGAATTTCATGTAGTCTCCCATTTCATTTTCTTGATTATTATTTTCCCATCAGTTTTATACCTTGAATTTCTTTGAGGTTCTTGATATTGCATTTATGTTTGGTAGTGAAGACAGATTGCATTTTACATGAATTTTGTGGTCCTAGCCTTCCGGGATTTTCTACGTGATATGTTAAGAATGACTGGTGTGACCTTTGATATTTTTGGAACCTTTTCTCGGAACTAAAAACTTGTTGCGTGTGATCACTTCCTCAGATTTCTTGGGTTCAGGAAGACAATACTGTTGGACAGAAAGCTTCTGGTTGATTTGATCGATCAATACAGCAGTGGATCATTCAATTGGGATGAGTTTTCATCTGCTGTGAAGAAAACTCATGCAGATCGCATGGGGAACCCAACTAAAAGGTTGGTGATCCCTGATAGACCTAAAGAAGAGGATTACTTCTATGCCAATCCAGAGGAGTGTTTAGAACGGTACCTATCGGATGAACGATTAAGCAGCACGTGATATCTCATGCTAGTTAGTTTGTGACGTTCATCAGTGTCTCCCGCGGTGGTAGCTTTTATTAACACAGATCTTTAAGAAAGTTTCTCTACAGAGAGGTATAAGTGATAAATGGGATTTTGTTCTCAAGAGAGGCCACCATGAAATGAAGATCATTGGGAAATGTAAAACTTTCTGAAGACAGCCTGAGAAAGATCTACGGAGAAGGATAAGCCTGGGGGACATCAACTATATATTTACATATATATATATATTTAAATATAATCTTTTTTAATATTTGAAAAATAGTCCATCTCAAATTCATGTATAGAGAAGCAACCCTGCCATTTATGGGGTTGAGCGCAAATCCAACAACTGCAACCTAGAACCGAGGGAAATGCCAACATTAGATTTTCAGGTTTCAGGTGTTCTGGGTTTGCTTGGCACCGAAGGAACCTTGGAAAGGTTTATAATCAGTTCTCTCGCTCCACCTTCCATTTTGTAACTTCTCGTGTTTTTCTTTTTTGGATCTTCAACAAGCCCGTGGTCTCATGATTTTGTGGCATACATATACTACATTCTCTTTTTATTTTTATTTTTTTAATTTTAATTTTTTGGCTGTTTGCACAGATCGTTACCTATTTCCTGTTTGTAGCGTGGGGGCATAATGTAACAGGGAATGAAGAGTGCGATGTTATGTATTTACTCTTTTTGCCAATTACTTGGAAATTTATTTTATACTTCGAGTAGCGTGTATTTTCGTTTCTGTTCTAATGTGTAGCACGTGTGTAGTAGTCTCGATAGTCTCTATTCAGGGCCCAAATTAAAATTGCTTAGATAATAAACATGGGTTTAATTTCTAGGGAGTCATTACTTGTCAAAATGTGGTCCTTCTATTAGTGATAGCTTAGCACGTGGTTGCAATTTATGGGTATTCTTTTAGTGCTTGGTGCTTTCATTTGGGAATTTTATTTGGTTCAGAGGTCCATTTTTTAGTATTTGACGCTACAGAGAACGGCTTGATAAATGACAAGCTGTGGAGTTATCTCCCACAAATTATAATCCTATACTGCCAACTTGTGTTTGGCTTAATTGATCATGGATATTCCAATAGACGAAGGGAGTAATGGCCGATATATTTTTATATGTATATGACGTGAATTATACAAAACCCACTCTACAGTTTAAAAAATTTACTCTTCTGTATATGAATTGTAAATAACACAAAACCCACTCTACAATTAAAATAATAATAATAATAATAAATAATTCTCCTCTTCCCTCCTAGGTTTTTTTTTTTTTCGTGAGAGTTTTATCCACATATTTAAAAAAAAGTAAATATTAATTTATTGGTCCATTATTACTAGTAGGGATGGTAGTTGCTGTTGTGAATTTTATGAAGAAATTGAAGAGAAGACATCTTAAATTTTTATTGTAATTGTTAGTCCTTTTGAGAAAAAAATCCTGGCCTTCCTCCCTTTTGACATATTCCAAAAAGCAGGAGTCAGGAACCCCGATTTTTGTCTGTGTCTATGTTGGTTTGTTTGTTTGTTTTTTTTTTTTTTTTTTTGTATTTTTTTTTAAATTTATTGTGGAGTTTGTCACGAAAGTCTATTGGCTGCCAAATGGCTAACTCGATTAAATTGGAAGGTTCAATAGAGAAGACTGATGTGAAAAGCTCGCCAAACATGCATCGATAATGCAGGTACCTGTTATTTTCAAGAATAGGTGCGCCTTCCCTCGCACCTTTTAGTGGGGAAAAGAGTGAGTAAATAAGTTGGTGGAGATTTTAAAGAAGAAAAATGAATATTGTCCAAAAAAAAAAAATCAATCAAAACTATCATTTTCTACAACAAGAAGCTTAAAATAGTGAAACAAAAATAAAAATAATAAAGATTACATAGTTAGAGTCACGCATTACTGTCAATGATCATGTGTCTGGTTAGTCATACTACTGAGAAAGAACTCTAATAATGTCTGCTCCCCACCTATCTCGAGTGACCTCTCTCTTCTTTATTTATTTATTTTTGTTATTTAGAACCTTGAGGACACATTAGATTGTTTGATAGAGATGAAATTGAGAAGGAATGAAGTTGGAAATACACCAAAATCCTTATTTTTTTTTAATTGAGTGAACCATATTGACTTTTGTATATATATTTTTAAAATTATAAAGACACATTCTTAGTTAAAACTAATAATATCAAGACCTTATTTCTTTAACTATGTTAAATTTTAGTTTAAAATGACTAAAAGACACCAATAAATCTCAACCATTATATTTTGTTTGTTTTTTAATTTAATTTTTTATTTATTTGAACTTAGTTAAAAAGGAAAAGGAATTATAATAATAATAATAATAATAATAATATCTCCTTTTATTAATAAAATGTAAAATAATCAGTAGTATATTGTCATTAGTTAAAAATATGTTATTAATAGTATGTTAATGGCTTATTTTATGACAATATTTTGTTTTAAATAACAATTTTAGTTTTTATATTCTTGTCATTATTATGTATATTTTCTAATAACAAGTTATATTATTCATTAAAATAAAAAAGAGATTTTCCAATATAAAATAAATAATAATAATAATAAAACATTTTTTTTTATTAAAGTGTGAATTATGATTAAAAATGTTTAAAAATCAATTAAAATATTGTTTTTGATGTTAAATAAGAGTAAAAATGTTATTTTACGCCTTAATTTATATAATTAAAGACTTTTTTATGTAAGGTGGTAAATTTCTGGTATGCTGAGCGTAATTAATGGTTATACTAATGATCAAACTCATGGTCAATTAATAGAGAGAATGTCTTTGTAATTTTTTTAAAAAACAAGGGAAGTTGGTGTTATTAATTTTGGTTAACAGGATATTTATGTAATTTTAAGAAAACATAGAGGTGTCAATGTATTTTACATTTTTATTACTCCTTCCAATTTTGAAAAGAAAAAAAGATGGAAAACTCTGACAAAAAAAATAGAATGTAAAATACTTACTTTGACTTTAATCTCTATTCATCTTCTTATTTTTTTGGGAGTATGATTATAAAATGTACTAGATTAAATATTTTCTATCATCTTTTCTTTCTTTTTACCAAATAATATGAAAAAATTTCTTCCTTTTTATTTTACTCATCTAGGTTTTTTTTTTTTTTTTTCATCCTTTGTATTTTCATCTCTATTACCAAACATGGTGATAACTAGATTTTTTTTTTTTGGGTAAATTCGCCTGCCAAACTTTTAGGTTTTTGATTCCAACTAAAATTTCCAAATCCAATTTAAAACCTAAAGGAAATCTTAAAAATTCAAACTATCAATTTAACAGAAGTTAGAAAATTGATACCTGTAATAATCAACAAAATTCAAGGGATAAAATAAAAAAAAAATTTAAAAATTCAGTAGATAACTAATACAAATAGGATTTATACAATAAAAAAAATGGCTATTTTCTATGCCAGTAATTGAAAATGATATTTCTTAAAAGTGAAATAATAGCATAATTGTATATATAATTTAGTGATAAATCATATCCTTCCAGTGTAAATGCAAAGTATGAATTAGCCATCCTATATTAAAAAAAAAAAAAGTGAAATAGAAAACAAACAATAACAATGAGATCATTGCGTGAAGTTCGAGAAAAAAAAAAATCATTGCTTGAATTTGAAGCCACTTGCGAATTTTTAATCATTGTTACCTGGACAGCTAAAAAACTGTAGAGTAGACAGAGTTACCCATTTTCAAATGAAACTCTTTTATTAGTCAATTTGAACGACATATTACTAATATTTCATGATTCAAAAAAGGTTCATACGAAACGTGAAAAAAAAAAAAAACATATACATACATATATATATATACATATCATTTCACAGAAAACTGCAAGGATATATATTCAATCATGCATCCGATCCAATGTATAGGATTTTGAGACTTGAACACCTGATCCAACGTGTGTATATATTTGAATTTTTTTTTCGATGTTTGTTATATATATATATATACATATTATATTATTTTTTCTCTATTTGCTAAAAGAGTTTCCATATTTATTTTAAAATACCACTACTAAATGACAACTTGAGTATTCTTGGCTGATATTCACAAAAACAAGGATACAAGAAGTAAAACACTAGGCCGTTCTTGTTTGTTTGTTTTTATTTTTATTTTTTTATGTATGTTTTCCTTCTTACGTAAGAGATTTGTCGTGCTATATGTCTTTGGGATGGGGCTAACAAAAGCTCTCATACAAGATGTTTTAATTTCATGCTGAGTATTCTCTTTTCTTAATTTTTTTTAAAGGAATTTTCCTAAATTTTTAGACTTTTGATAGCTTGTCTTTTAAATTTTTAATTTTGATAATTAATTACTTTTTCTTTCCTTTGATTAATTTAGTAGACCTTGATTAATTAACTAATACTTTCTTAATAATTAATTCAAAATAAAAACTGATTAATTAAGTTAATCCCTAATTTTGTCTTTTCTTAATCATTCAAAAATTTTGGCCGCGGTTGTACGTTTAATCTAGCAGTTATTTTATATATGACTTTATCAAATGGTATATAGTTCGAATCCTTCCACTACATATTCAAAAAAAAAATTTTTTGATTAATTTATGCATTTATAACATAACAAATTAATTAAATTTAATCTCAATTAATTAATTAGCTAACCTTAATAATAATTAATTTACTCTCTTCTTAACTAGTTAAGTTGATCTTAGTTAAGTTTAACCATTTCCTAGTTAAGGTTAATCATCCAAAGACTTACAAGATCAATTCATGATTTAAAATCCTCAGATTTCCTTGGTTTCAAATCTTTGATTATTTAATTAAGATTTTACCATTTCACCACAAACTTAGAACCTTTACTACTCTCCTCCTTCTTTGTTTAGTCCTTTATGACTCAAAACTGAGATTTAAAACATCCAAATCGCTGTTATTTAGCTGCTGTAGAACAATTTCAGAAACTGTTTTTCAGTTTTACCCCTCTGTTGAAAACTTTTACAATATGTCCTTAACATACCATTTTAAGTGTTTCACCCTTTTTGGCTAAAAACCTCATTTAATTGCTTATTTATAAATCACTAGCATACTGTCTACAAACTGTCAGTTTTGTACACTTTTCAGATTTCACATTGGACCCCTTTTTAATAAATTTTTACAACTAGGTCGTTACTTTTAGTCTTTCTCTCAATCCGACCATAAAACTTCGTTATTCTTCATTCTTAGCCTTTTATAAAAAATATTTAAAATTTGCCCACAAACTATCAGTGTTTTGGCCATATCTTAAGATTTTTACATCATTGCCCTTCTTTTGACAAATTTTACAAATTGGTCTTCTTGTCAACTTTGAGTTCTTTTCCTTTTTCTTATCCAAACTTCTAGTTTTCTTCACACCATCATACATTTTTAGAAACATTACCTTTTTTCCATGTAACCCCAGTTTTGACCCAAAAGTTTTCATATTGTTTTTTTCGCTCCTAAAAAACTTGGTAACCAACCAACAGTAATGTGATCTATATGTGCGGCTTTTAAATCACATCCTCAGCGTTCAGAAAAATGGTTGAAATATTTTTTGCCCCTATTTTGCATGTGGGAAATGGTTTTTGATGGGAAAAAACCATATAAAAACAACTGTGCATCCAAATTTTGGTCCCTAAGCTAAACTTTCTAATTTTTTCTCAAACACTATCTAGTAAGTGAGGCTTAAAGCTTAGAAGATCAAAGCCTTTTGTTTTGGTTTAACGTTTGTTGAATTTTGCAAAAAAAAAAAAAAAATTCCGAAAGGAAACCGTAATTAATGGCCGAAGGTAATGATTCGACTCATTCTTCCGCATTATGTTCGATTTAATTATTTAAATCATTTAGTTAGTCTTGTATTTGGTATCAGAGCATGTTTTATCCTCTGCCTTGATGATTTGTTTCTGTTTTAATTTTTTAGAAAATTTACAGTTAAGAGCAAACATTATGTTTCATTGTTTTCTTTGGTTTTAGAGATTAGAATTTATCAGTTTTATCTTTTTAATCATTTAGAAACGTTTGAGTTTAGTTTTTAACATTGATAGCATGTTAGAATTTTTTTTTTTCCAAACTCGTACGTTCATGGTGTGGAGTTTGGGCAGTCCAACTTTGACATTAAAACTTAAAAAAATTATTATGAATCATTAGGAAATTAAATTTCTATCAATTTAAGTTTTTGAAATGCTTAACTTGGTGTCCGGAAGGATGAGAAACCATCAGGTTTCCATTCGGATTGAAACTAGGTCAAAACGACCCAGCCAAAGGTAGAAGACGACTCAAGCATTAGTTTCAGTAGGGAGAAAATGACACGTCGTTTTTCGCATTGTCATTTTCTGAAGGGCTGGGAATGCATGAGTCATACGGACGCTGACATCATTACGACGTCTTTGATGATGTCATTATGACATCATCAATGATGTGATCACCGAATTTAAAAAAATTAAAAAAAAAATTTTTCTTATTTATTTTTGTTTGTTTAATTTGTGCAGAATTAATTTTTGTGGTATTGTTTTATATGTATAATTTATAATTGTAGTTGTACATGTAATTTTTAATTAATTAATTAATGCACATTTGGAGAATAATTTCTTGAAATTCCTTGTGAATTTAATTTTGAATATTTATGTGTTTATATTACTGTTAATTTTAATTTATTTTTGTATGTATAAATTATTGTTCTCCTATACATGCAATATTATGTTAAATAATATTAGTGCATTTATATTCAATTTAATATTTATATTGCTTGAGATTTTATGCAATAATATGGGTTGTTAACGTTAAGTGATTTATATGATTTTATTTGATTAGGGAGTGGCCACAACACCTTTAATTATTTAAAATTATAATTTAAGAGTTAAGATCACATTATAACATTAGTTGTAATTAATTATATATGATATGAAGAAATTTATCCTATAGGAAATTTTATTACATTTTGTATGATTAATTAGAATAAAATATCAAAATTATAAGAAAAAGAATGTAATTTTGATAGTTTTATTGTTCAGTTGAAATGAATCTAATTGAATAGGACTTTAGCCCACAGACAAGTTTTATGTCCCTAGATTCATGCTTTAATCTATGTTTTTGCATTGGTTAAACATAATTTGTGGTTATTTAAGTGTCAAATATTGTGAATTAAGCATGTATATTGGTCTATGCAATATCACAACCTATGACTATTACTAATATTAAGGTTGAAATTCCTGAGCTGAATGGTGATAACTATTTGATTTGGAAGGAGAGAGTTCTCCTTCATTTGGGTTGCATGGACATAGATTATGCTATCAGGAAAGACGAACCACCTAGCATTACAGAAACTAGCCAGCCAGATGCAATTGATCTTTATGAGAAATGGAATGTTCTAATTGCCTTTGTGTGATGTTCATTAAGACAACAATCTCTGCAAATATCCATGGTTCGGTCGAGAAGTATAACAAAGTCTAGCCATTGCTTAAGGCCATTGACGAATAGTTTAAGTCTTCTGACAAGGCACTAGCAAGTACCTTGATATTGAAGTTTTCGTCACTTAGGCTTACTGGCATTAGTGGGGTGCGAGAGCACATAATACAGATGAGAGACATAGCGGCTCAACTTAAAACTCTTAAGATTGACATGTCAGAGACTTTCCTGGTGTACTACACATTGAACACCTTGCCACAGCAATATAGGCCTTTCAAAATATCATATAACACATAAAGATATATAGTTCATCAATGAGTTGATGATCATGTGTGTTCAGGAAGAAGGGAGGCTGATTATGGAGGCGAGCAAGAATGTACATTTGGCAATCCAGGGAAGGTACAACAATCAAGCCAAGAAAAAAGGGAAGGCACTGAAAGCTGTCCCAATTGTGGAGTTCAAAAAGGAGTCCAAGTGTTTCTTCTGCAAAAAGAAAGGACACCTAAACAAGGATTGCCCCAAGTTTAAGACCTGGCTTGAAAAGAAAGGTAAATCAATCTCACTTATCTGCTATGAATCTGATATGGTTGATGTTAATTATAACACATAGTGGATTGATTCCAGTTCTACAATCCATGTTTTGAATACCTTGTAGGGTATGCAAAACCTAAGAAGGCCAATGGGAAGTGAGTGAAACATTTTCTCAAGCAATAAAATGAGCTCACATGTGGAGGCCATTGGGACATGCAAATTGATTCTAAGTAATGGCTATTTTTTAAATTTAGAAAACACTGTTTATGTTTCGAGTTTTTTCGAAGAATTTGATTTTAGTTTTCAGACTTGTACCTTTGGGATATTCCTTTAATTTTTTACAGACATCTTTTAGTTTGTTTTATAAATTTGCTTTTATTGGAAATGGTGTTTTATATAACGGTCTATTTTCTATTAATTCACAAAATAATGCTACTAATAATGCTATGCATATTCATATTGGTTCTAAACAATGTGTTATAAACGAGAATTCTTCTATGTTGTGGCATCGAAAATTGGAACATATCTCCAAGGATAGAATCAAGAAATTAGTAAATGATGAAATACTTAGTACTCTGGATTTTATTGATTTTGAGATCTGTGTTAACTGCATTAAGGGAAAGCTGACCAAAATATCTAAAAACGGTGCACACAGAAGTTTTGAGTTATTAGAAATCATCCATTCAGATATTTGTTGTCCAAATATGGACATACAAAATGATCTGAAATACTTTATCTCCTTTATTGATGATTTCTCACGTTACATGTATGTCTACTTACTTCATAATAAGAACGAAGCATTAGATACCTTTAAAATTTTTAGGGCTAAGGTAGAGAAACAATGTGGAAAACAAATTAAAATTATGAAAATTGATAGAGGAGGAGAGTACTATGGTAGATACATTAAGGATGGACAAGCTCCTAGTCCATTTGTTAAGTTTCTTCAAGAGTAAGGGATAGTTGCTCAATACACCAATCCCGGATCTCCTAACAAGAATGGTGTGGCTAAATGAAGAAACCAGACCTTGATGGAGATGGTAAGGAGTATGTGCAGTAATGCCAAACTCCCTGTGTCATTATGGACTGAAGCTCTTAAAATGACAGCATATACATTGAATCGAGTTCCAACCAAGGCCATACCAAAGACGCCATTTGAGTTATAAAAAGGTTAGAAACCAAGTTTGTGTCATATATGCATTTGGAGATGCCCTTCTGAAGTTAGAGTGTATAATCTACAAGAAAAGAAATTGGACCCGAGGACTATTAGTGGCTATTTTATTGAATATGCCAAAAGGTCTAATGGATATAAGTTCTATTGTCCATCGCACAATACTAGGATTGTGGAATCGAGAAATGCAAAATTTCTTGAGAATGACATGATTAATGAGAGCGATCGTTTTCAGAACACCGTTCTTGAAAAAGATTATATTAGTACTCAACCTTACACATCAAGAGATCGAATGATTATCATTGCCAATGCCCCTAAAGTTCAAACAGGTGTTGAACAACCAATTGTTCAGGAAGTTCCAAAAGTGGCTAAACAACCAATTGTTCAGGAAACGCCACAAATGGATGAACAACCAGTTGATCAACATGATCTTCAACAGAACGTTGATACAACATTGAGAAGATCTATAGGATAAGAAGATCAGCAATACCTAGTGATTACATTGTATATCTACAGGAATCGAACTTTAATGTTGGAGCTGAAAATGATCCTAAGATGTTTTCACAAGCCATGAGTTCTAATAAATTAAACTTATGGTATGATGCTATGAAGGACAAGATGAATTCCATGTCATCAAACGGGGTTTGGGAATTTATTAAGTTGCCTAAGAGTGCGAAGACCATTGGATGTAAATAGGTCTTTAAGACAAAGAAGGACTCATTAGGCAATATTGAGAGATACAGGACTAGACTTGTTGCTAAGGGATTCACTCAGAAGAAAGGGATCGATTATAAGAAGACCTTTTCTCCTGTATCTAAGAAAGATTCTCTTCGTATAATCATGATTTTAGTTGCACATTTTGACTTGGAGTTGCAACAAATGGATGTGAAAATAGCGTTTGTCAATGGAGAACTAGAGGAAGAAGTTTACATGAAACAACCAGAAGGATTTTTTTCTAGTGGCCATGAGCATTTGATTTGCAAGCTCAAGAAATCTATATATGGATTGAAACAAGTCTCATGTTAGTGGTATTTGAAATTCCATGATGTCATCTTTTCATTTGGATTTGTAGAGAATATCGTGGATCAATGTATATACCAGAAGGTCAATAAGAGCAAAATTTGTTTCCTTATTCTGTATGTGGATGATATTTTGCTTGCAAGTAATGACAATGGTATGCTATATGAGGTGAAACAATTTCTCTCTAATAGCTTTGATATAAAAGATATGGGTGATGCATCTTATGTCATTGGAATTAAGATATATCGAGATAGAATACGGGATATTCTAGATATGTCTCAAGAGACCTATATCAACAAGGCTTTAGAGAGGTTCCAGATGAAGAATTGTTTGTCAAGTATAGCTCCCATTGTGAAGGGTGACAAGTTCAATTTAGACCAGTACCCGAAAAATGATCTTGAGCGGGAACAAATAAAAAATATTTCTTATGCTTCAACTATTGGAAGCTTAATATATGCTCAGGTTTGCACTAGACCTGACATTGCATTTGCTATTGGAATGTTAGGTAGATATTAGAGTAATCTGGGTATGGAATATTGGAGAGCTGCTAAAAAGGTAATGAGATACCTTCAAGGGACCAAAGACTACATGCTTATGTATAGACGGACTGATAATTTGTATGTCATTGGCTTCTCTGATTCAGATTACGCTGGCTGTATTGATTCACAAAAATCAACTTCAGGATATGTTTTCGTGCTAGCTAGAGGAGATGTATCATGGAGAAGTACGAAACAGACATTGACTGCTACTTCCACCATGGATTTTGAGGCTACTTCACATAGTATATGGATTAAGAGTTTCATTTCTAGGCTTAGAATCATGGATTTTGTTTATAGGCCGCTGAAGATATATTGCGATAATTCAGCCGCTGTCTTCATGGCTAAAACAATAAGAGTGGTAGTCGAAGTAAGCACATCAACATCAAGCATCTGGCCATACGGGAGTGTGTTAAGGATAAATCAGTCATCATTGAGCATATTAGCACTGATTTAATAATTGCCGATCCTTTGACTAAAGGCATGCCACCATTGAAATTTAAGAATCATGTAGATAGAATGGGACTTAGTTCCTCGATATAATTTTCGTTGTAAGAATAATGTAATTAAAGAAACTCTAATTGTGATGTTTTCTCATATATGGTTGTGTACACATATTTATATATTTTAGTATTTGATGAGAAAAAGAAAATCATTAAGTTTTGGACCAAGAATAAACATGAGGTTTATTCATAAAGTTGCATGAGCTATTATTAAAAAACATAATATATTGTGATGCATGGGAGATAATACTCACTTTTAGAGGACCTATCGCCATAATTCATGTGTTTGTTTCATGCTGTTGTAAATAATAGTACATGTGGATTAAGTGGGAGAATGTTTTTTTTTTTTTTGGTCCTAAAAACCTTGGTAACCAACCAACGGTAATGTAATCCACATGTGCAGCTTCTAAATCACGTCCTCAACGTTCAGAAAAATGGTTGAGATTTTTTTGACCCCTGTTTTACATGTGGGAAACGGTTTTTGATGGGAAAAACCGTATAAAAACAATCGTGCATCCAAATTTTGATCTCTAAACTAAACTTTCTAATTTTTTTCTCAAATACCATCTAGTAAGTGAGGGTTAAAACTTAGAAGATCAAAGCTTTCTGTTTTGGTTTAACGTTTGTTGAGTTTTACAAAAAAAATAATTGCATTCTGAAAGGAAACCGAAATCAATGGCCAGAGGTAATAATTCGAATCATTCTTCCGAATTACGTTTGATTTAATTATTTAAATCATTTAGTTAGTCTTGCATTTCAAGCTTTATACTTTTGGTGAAAAAAGGAGGAAAAGCTATGGTAAGAATCTCAAAATAATACTTACGATAAGTATTTTTTTTAAACCATTCAGATATAATTGATTGATTAAGATTTACAGTTATAATGCATTTTAATATATAATATTATGAAATAAAAAATTTAAAAAAAATTGAAAAATTAATTTAAAAAAAAAAACTCAAAAATCCCTACTTCCCCTGTTTAACCAATGACCCCCCCAACCGCTGTCAGTCAAGTGCCTCCTCCTCCCAAACCCATCTGGGTAAGTTTGGGTTTCTTGAAATTTTAAATTTATTAATTTATGATTTGATGAGATAGGATACATTACAATAATCAAATCTCAATCATTCAATTACATCTGAATGGTTTAAAAAAAGAGTATTTATCATAAATGCTATTTTGAGATTCCTATCACAGTCTTTTTGAAAAAATGTTTTACAAAATTTTTATAAGTGTGTGAGAGAATTCTTTTAAGGTTGTTTTTTGACTTAAAATTTGTTTAAAGTTCATTCTTTGGTCCTTTTCACATTAAGGTCTCATTTGTCGCAAAACCTTGCATATTTACTAACAAAATTGCATAGTTAAAAGCTTCGTGTAAAAACTTTTTTTTCTAAGGAGGAGAAAAAAGGATTAAACGGAAAGAGTGATAGTACTGGCTTATTCAGGCCTTGCACCAACAGCAAGTCACTTTTTTTTTCCCCCCAATTCTTTTGTCGATGATAGGATCTTGTTTGTAAAAGATAGATATAGTAAATTACATAATTATACATGCTAGTTTTAATAATTTCTCAATATGTTTTTTTGTTAGATAGAAACTACAAAGATATCCTTACAATTTGAAAAACATGTTTCAACATAATCCGTAGAACACTTTTTGGATGAAAAAACAAGTGTAAAGACAAAGATATCCTTAATTAGGCCAAATTTATTTATAAAAAACAATTCGTCTTGAGAAAAAAATTCAAGTGTTTTTTAATATTTTAAAAATTGAATATTATATCTTTTTTATTTTTGAAATTTAATATGTGTTTTAGGGTTTTCCTTTTTTTTTTTAATGTATATTTTTCATTAATTATTTGAGTGTATTTATGTTGTGTCGTTCAATTTTTTCTATTCACGAAGTACATAACATATGAAAGTGATATAAGTTTTTTAAATTCAATAATACATTTATAGATTTTGGAAATAGAGGGATAAACTTAGAAATACTTAAAAACTAGAAAGCAACTACGAGGAATATTGAAGCTATTAAAAATTTTAAAGTATTCTTGGGTATTAAAACGCATCCAATCGAGTAAATAATTTTGGGCAATCAGCTATTAGCTTCAACCTGAATTTGCCTCAATGTCAAAGGAACGAGATAGCCACTGGCTCAAATTATTGACTACTTTAGGTCATTTCAAATTTTGGTGTGCTAGTAACAGAGAAAAACCAATCTATTCTTGTAAACCATCTCGAGAGTTTAATTTTATCACAAAATTTTTGTCCATTGTGATGCAAGTTAGGGGACACATCCACCTTTGTTGTGTACATACACGCATGGTTGAGTTTAAAATCTGATTATGATACCATTCGTTAAGATATTAGATTTATTTTAAAAGATTAACTTATTAAGAAAAGTAACTCAAGTCATTTTTAACGCATTAGCTTCTATCTAGTTAATGAATGGGTTTTGTCCCTCCGAAACGTCTTCATATTTTACATTCAAGACAAAGGTACAAAAGTAAATCAATAAACCTTCTAGAAGAAAAACTAACTCATTGAAACCATGTCAAAAGGAAAATAAAATTACCACAGAAAGCTTTTCACGACTGGGAAGCTTAACTGAAAAAGCAGCTTCTCAACATTGGTATGGAAGCAACTATGCTGGTAACAAAATGAGATGTATTTAGCTGGCAAAGCTATGTACCCCAAAGGACTCACGGGAAGACAATGCATGTACAACAAATCTGGGACTTAACTGGTAGTTTATGGACCAGTAGGCATATGAATAAAACCCCCCGAGACGAGATGGGGGTCGCCGGAGAAAAAAAAAAAAATGAATTAAATATAATTTATAAGGAAAGAATACAAGTAGAGTATGCCATATTAGTTTTTGCCTGTCTTGAGCTTCTTATGAGCTTGTTCAGATTCATCACCAATTGTAACTCTAGAATGCTTTATCCCTTGATTGCTTGATGGAACCTCATTATCCTGCAAGATTATTTCTCACCGGTATGAGTGCAATTGTTAAAAAAAAAAAAAATGCAAAAATGTTTGTAAGGGAGTACATTTAAGGCGAACATGTAAATAGCAAAAAAGCGACAACGATGAATTTACCTTTGCGATGAGTGTTGCTGCAGCTGTTCTACCACTTGCTCGCTTCCCAAGCTCAATTTGCACCGAGATGCTGGCTTGTGACAAATCCACACCAGAACTCTGCAAGGCTTGTGTCAACGAATTTAACAACCTGTTTGACACGAAAACTACTTCAAGTCACCAACTCAAAAATCTACATTCAGTTTCAAATTAGGGTTCATTACTACAACAGCGAAAGAATATAACCACTAGACGGTAGATTTTGCAACAGATCTTTGGGAAGCAACTTGGTAATCAGATACTACCATATATAACACAACAAAAGAAGATATATTGTTGTTATAGTTGTGCGCTTGTGTTTTATTTTATTTTGAAAAAAAAAAAAAAACAAGTTTACTACAAAAAAACATATTAGACCAAATATCAATGAGAGATCCATTACTTGCTAGAATAACACATAATTCTGAAACAAAGAGAAGTTATAAGAAACACAAAAGACAAATAAAGGTGTGAACTACAAAAATTCTCACCCCTGCGAATATGAACTCGAGATGCTGATGGAACCACCTTCTATAGTCAGCTCCTCTTCCTTTAGCTTATCACGGACAAGAGCACCATCGACAGTAGTGCACGATATTGTCCGGAATAATTGGGAGTGAGGCTGAGGTGATGTGTTTTCTGCATCTGACAGATGCCTGGGTGGCGCCTGAGGTGCTGCACTGCCATTCCTGACAGGCGAGAGGAAATTTGTCTGCAGTGACATGGGAAAGGCCATTCCCTTATTTGTCATAGTTCTGGTACTTGTGTCTAATTCTACTTGGTTTTGTGCACTTCCAGGAACTGTTGGAGATACAGAGATATGTTTCTCTTCAAACTCCCGGGCAAAAACTAATGCAGGACCAGACCCACCATTCATGCCTTGAGAGTGATCAATACTTTCTCTCAGCCTGTTATTGTTTCTCTGTTTGAAATGTAAGGGAGACGGTCAACTACTAGGTGGTGACCATTACTTTATGCACAAATATGCTTGTCACACGTGGCTGTAGATGTAGCTTAACAATAATTCCACAACTAACTCCATTATAAAGTGTACAGTTTGAATCCCTGATCCCAATTTTTTTGTTTTAAAAAAAAAAAGAAAAAAAGAAAATGCTTGTCATACAGCCTTCGCCCTTGTGAGGTTTGTAAGCAGCATTACGTGGTAAATGTTAAAGATTGCACTGAGAATGTAGATTGTCAAGGAAAGTAAAGGATTTTTACCCAAGGCATCAACTTAGCAGGTTCATCATTCCATCCCTGATATGACCCCTCGTATTTGTGTACCTTTTCCTGTAGAAACTGAATGTATTCGATAACCTGCAAAGTGATATAGAGCGCCCGTTATTCAACAATTTAGGGTAATTAATTTGAAGGAAAGAATAAATCATGTTAGACATGTGTTTACC
The DNA here is from genome assembly GCA_035233585.1 of Antiaris toxicaria. NCBI lineage: Eukaryota > Viridiplantae > Streptophyta > Magnoliopsida > Rosales > Moraceae > Antiaris > Antiaris toxicaria. The sequence goes on from CP141155.1 coordinate 12,244,889, forward strand.
TCTAATAAGAATGAAGCCTTATCTCTCTTTTGGTCACTATGAGGAATAAGTTCTCTCAACATCTGAAACCTGCACGTAAACATTCAAACTTAACACACAATTGTCATCGATTTATCTGCTTCCGGTAACAAAAAAGAAGCCATAAACAGTCCGATAATTTAATCTCCGTTTTCCTGTGAACAATTGGTTCTTCATTGTAGTGTGGTGGACAAATATTTTATGAAGGTTGATCATAAAAGTGAAAAAAACAATCTTACGACGAAAAGTAGATGATTCAGTAGTGACAAATGATGAAAACCATTTACAATTATCGGCAGTGAGACTTGCCTGTCATTTATTTTGCTTCTTCGACGTTGCTCTGTTGCAGAATGCTTCGACCGTGGCGTGTTAGCTTTCTGGTCTGAGTTCTTGACATCAACTTTTACCCTCAGTTCTAACACAAGAAAAAGAACATAAAAAAGGGAAAAAAAAAAAAAAAACCTGAGATGAGTCTACTTTCATCTACAGAGAAAGCAACAAAATTGCAATCCAAGTTGACATTCTTAAAAGCACAAGGACAAAATAACATGTAAGTTAAGACAAACCTTTGTGGGTGGTAGTAACGGTAGAGGTCTCTTTCTTAAGAACGAAGGGTTCTCCTTCCTCAAGTTCTTCTTCCTCGTTGCTACTTTTGGCGGACTTTATCATCTCCATGAAGCTCTGGCTCCTCTGCCCTGATGGCCTGATCAAAATTAACGTAACGCTTTTAAATATAGGAAGATCGAAATATAAACATAACATACATCCATACGTACATACATGTATATATATATATATAGGTTGAGGAAGGAAGGAGAGAGAAATAAGACTGACTGAGATGAAGAGAGAGAACTGAAGCTGCCGTGATGGTTGTCGGAAGATGACTGTGACGGCCGTTCTGATGAACCCCATTGTCCCACTCGAGCCACAGGCTCTGAAATAAGAACCAAACATCATGTTTTAGCTTTTTTTTTTTTTTTTTTTTTCTAGATTTTTGGAGATATCTATCAGACTTTTATACCTCTCCTGACCGGTTTACTTTTTTCATTTCTTTTCTACCTAATTATAGCTGGAGCAGTTCACATCAAATAAGAGAACAAAGCTTCGGATTGAACAGGGAAAGTGACAAAGATTGAAGTGGGCTAGTATGGCCAAACGGCCAGGCCTATTATGATCTATGGATTTGGATCGAGGATGGTTCTGTATCTAAGCAAGTTGTCCATGTCTTCTACCGAGGGTAATTCATAGGATTGCCCCTCAAAAAGAATATCTCTGAATTATTACCTAATTATGGAGGGTCAAAAAAGCAAGAGGGAAAAAACATAAACATATCGATTTAGGGGGTTATTTTCATATCTTTCTCTATTATTAGTACCAATAAAAAAAAAAAGGTTGTTTTGATGTCTTCGATTTTAAAAACCAAAAAAACAATCCCTCTGGTTTTATATGTCTTCATAAATTATATACATATATGGCATTCTTCAAATACAATCCCTCTAATTTTTTTCCAAAAAAAAATAAAAAAAGAAATTCCTTGCGAAAGTCAATTCATGCTGACTTATATAAGAATAGTAATGCTAGTTGGAGCGATGCTATTTGAGTATCAACATTGGGCTTGAATTTGGAGGCCATGTATTATGCACGTATCAAGGAAGCTTTTCTTCTTTGAAAGTCCCGCAGATCTAGTTCTAAGCCAAGCCACTAATTGCGATGAGACACAAAAAATCACTGTATTAATTTCTCAGAAATTAAATGTGTGTAATTTGCCCTCCAACCTCAAAATCATTAAATGTGTGTAATTTCTTAGAAATGATAAGATTTGTACGCTAAAGGTGCACCGTACACATCGTAACTACACAATGCCTATACTCGGATGCGGTGCATGGGCAAGTTGACCAACCCATGTCCTAAACTCGATTAGCCCATGTAACTAGGACAAAACAGGTATATTTACTTCTCACTTTGGTAACTACTAACTACTACCACCTTTGTACTTGTAATTAGCGATAATTTTACTCTTGATTTAATTAAAAAAATTTTAAATTTGATTCCACCACCTCCAAGTTCAAAAAAAAAAAAAAAAAAGAAGAAAAACTATGACTTTTAATTTTTTTTTGGGAATTTCTTCCTTATTTTTGTCTTTTTTTTGTTCCTTTAATAACATGAATCATATACTGAGCTAACAAAACGTTTAATTGATATAATATGAATCAAAATGACATTTTTACATGTTATGATATTACTAGAAAGATATGAAAAAAGTAGAAATAAAGAAGCACATGATTCTAATATCAGAAGGAGATAGAAATATGGTTAAATCATGAATATATAGTGCACGACTGATTTAAAATTTAAAAAAAAAAAAAGCACTACATGCATTTAATAAGATCTGCCCTATCTTCGACCAAAAAATTAAAATCCTACGTAAAATTCCTTCCAAAGAGAGAGAGAGATGTTACCTGATGTGCCTGGTTTTTCTCCCATATTCTCCTTCCCTGTCTTTCCCTTTTTCAAAGCAGATTCTTCCCACAAAGTGAAACCACTTCCGGTATACGAGCTGCAGTTTGAGTTTTCATCATTTCGATCAGTACCACTCGTTTGAGCGGCAGCGAATATCATCCCCTCCGCCTTTGGAACCCTTTGATTGAAAAAATTAGAAATGTGGCTTATGCTATAAGTCCCAATCCCACCGGGGAGAACATGTTCCACGGGAGGTGGTGCTGGAGGCGGTGGCTTTTCGGCCTTCGATACCTCGACTGAGGTCTCCTCCTTTGCGCAGGTCTTTCCTACTCGTTCAAGTGGCTGTAGGAAATCATGAGTTTTTAGATAACCTCCTGTTTGAACATGAAAGATAAACCAAATCAATACACACTCGGTTGACATATATATATTTATACTTATATTATATCCCAAGCATTTATATCCGAAGATTATACGGTACCATGTTTCGCATTCCTCGAAAATTAGCTACTTTATCAAAGCATAAGTAATTTAAAGATTGATTCAAATATATTCATCAGAATAAGCAATAAATTATGGCAAGCTTAAAACTTCTCTTAATGGCCCAAAAAAGCTGTTTATTTATGGTCTTATACCTATGCACGGTAAATTGGTAAAAAAATATTCATTATAAGTATCGGAAGTGAAGAAATATACAACAAGATATATAGGGTTGATTAAGCAAATGTTTGAATGGTGAAAAAGTGGAATTGATGTACATAATAACACGAACCATAATTGAAAACTCAAGATATGAAAATTTTAATGTTTTTTTAATTAATGTAAAAATTTTCAGAGATTTCTGTTAAAAAAAAAATCAAAATTTATAATATATGTTCCATTAATACCCACAAGAAAATTAATTTTTTTATTTCATGAAATGTAATGATCAAATTTTTTTTCCAATGCTCTTCTATTGAAACAAGAATAATACTAAAAATACCAATTATGATACTAATTTTTAAGTACTAATTTACACTATATTTGAGTTGACATTCCTCTAATGGTAAGTATTCAAATTACTATATATCATATTAGTTACAATTAGAAAATTATCTGCTAATAAAAAGATGCCAGCCACATAGTTTTTTTTTTTTTTTCCAAACCACATAGTTTGTTATTAAAAAATTGAGAGTAAGGTTGATTTAGCTGACATTATCTTTAAAACAATTCTCTTTCCAAATTTGTCGGTAATAAAGTATATATATTTTCCATTATCCCAATTATAAATATTTCCTCCTAACACTCATCAAAATATCCTCTTAATATACATGCATAGAGCAATGATACATGTTATAATAAATATTATCGAACACACATATCCAAATTTTATAAATTCTTTTAAATTGACATAACCGCTTTGTCCTGACTTTTTTACTGTTAACAACTTTCATGATTTGTCATGAAACTATTTTTTCATAAAGTAAATATACACATCGCAAATCATTGCACATGCTATATACATAATATGTCTAAAAATATATTTGCAAATATACATGCATATATTAACTTTATACTATTCATTTTCCAGGCAGTGTGTCCTAAATTAGTGCTAACTACTATAAAGCCCCCCACGCTTGAGAGTGAAGTGAAAAAGAAGGGCATGCCCTTCCTGTAAAAAGGAGGGCATTGTAATAAATATGCAGAATACAGAATACCATGCACCTGCATCTGCAATCGGCACAAGAATCAGTATATTTATATATATATATAGATATATGTGTGTGAAACGTCAAATCATACCCCTAAGTCGCTCAAATGGGTCCCTCTCACATCCCATCCCATCCAAACGCCCTCTTCATGGCAATCCGATGGTGCTAATTGCTAACTGCTAGCCCTTTCCTTTTCGGATTTGGCTGCCTATTAATGACCTCCTCCTGGCCCAGATCCATGATTCATTTCCCACTCACGTGCATTTCCTTTAAGCTTATCGTGACTAAAACCACCTTAATAATATATCACATATTGTTTTTCTTTTTTATTTGCCAGATAAGAATACGAATAAATATAAAAGAACCAAAATTTTGGGATCTTAAACTAAAAAATAGTTTTTATATATAAATAAAAAATGAAGAAGAATTGGAATACCTTGAGAAGGTGGTCTTGGATCTTGTTGGGTTGTTGAATGACTGTACAGTGACAGAAAATCATGCGTTGGTTTTCTTCCTGTGAAAATAACTTTGAAAATCAAAAGTTGGCAAAAAAAATTTTAACATTAAAAAAAAAATTGTTCGCTATTTGTCTATTATGTTTTTCTCATGAACAACAAGATTACATATACAAATATACGAATTGAAGAAAAAAAATTAAAAATATGAAATAAAATTGAAAAAAAAAAAAACTGTTTAGGCAAAATACCTTCGGTTCCGTAGGGACGAGGTTGAGAAAGCTCCATCCGCAGCTCGGATGCTATTTATTTTGTTTTTCAATTTTTTGTTTTCAAATTCTTCAGAATTTTGTAAAAAAGCAATAGTCTTCCAAAAGGAGCAAATTTCTCTCAGAATTCAGGGAGAATTTTTGGATGAACCGAGTCCGAGAGCGTTGAATTTATTCAGAAAACGAAAGCCAAGCCTTTAGATTTTTCGAATTCTGAAGGAGAGGTTTTTAGATCCATTTGGTACTTTAGAACAAAGAACACAGAAGATTCATGCCTCCGGAAGAAGATCGGAGGCGCATTCCACTAATTTTTCTCTCTTTCTCGTTAAGGATTTTCTCGCCAGCCAAACAAAGCTCCTAATAGCTTAATTGAGTAGTCTCAGAAACTCCAAAATCAGATTTTCCTTAAATGCTTCTCGACGAAATCAATTCCCCCGTTGATATCCGGACAAAATCCTTCTTTTTCACTAACAATTCAGCAAATCCACAACTGAATTCTCACCGATAACGAATAAAAAAAAAACGACGTTAGAATCAAAATCGAATAAGACATTCAAAAACTACCGACTTATGAGATCCGAAACAGAAGCTCGAAACAGAGGAAAGAATTCGAGATTTACCTTCTGATGTGAAGAACAGAGATTTATTTGCGCTATGAACTGTTTTTTCATTTTTGCCGAGCCAAACCGGAACTTGAATACCGTTCTGAATCGAAAGCTTTACAAAGACGGCAGCTATTTCTAGTAATGCTCGAAATGAGTCAGAAGAATCTCATCCAAATTCTAGCCATTAATATCAGCACTCAAATAATAACTACTCCCTTTTCACTCATCTACAATTTTCTCCTCCTTTCTATATTCTTTTTCTCGGGAAACAAACAGTGCGGCGACAGTCGGACTCTCTCTCTCTCTCTCTCTCTCTCTCTCTGTGCGTGAGTACTTCTCCAGCTGAATATATATAATCTTTTTATGCAGTTTTCTTCTCGGCTTTGGCTCTGTTATAATTCTTTTTTTTTATTATTTTGGAAATCGTTATTTATCGTTAGGTGGAGAGGAAAAGAGACGGCGTGTTCCGTTTCCGTTAGGAAAACGGCGTTGCCGTGGATCTGACGGCGTTAGGGAGATGACGGCGTTTAGTGGGCGGAACTGGGTAAGGGCAATATTGTTCTTCTTCTACTTCACGGAACTCAATGATTTCGCTTTTCTTTTAAATAATAATAATAATAATTATAATTATTATTATTATTATTATTATTAATATACTATTTTTATGGTTTTCGGCAATCCCGATTTATATTTTTTTAGGATTTGGCAATCCCGATTAATAATTTTCTTTACTTTCTGCCACTGTTCTAGCCTGTCCTTTTGCCAACCAAAGAGAAGGTTCTTTCTAAGAACGATTACACGAGAATGTGAGCACAAATTTATGATAAGGCGCGGAAAAAAAAATATGTCTCTGTTAAAATTAATATGGGTTTGATTTGTCGATCAGTTTAATTTAACTTAAAAATTAAGTTATATTAGACATTTATTTTAATTTAGTTTAATATAATTTGTATTAAAAATTATGAAAGTAAAAATAATTTGTATTGAAAATTATACTAAAATAGTAAAAATAGACTTTATTAAGTTAAACTCAATTAAAATCAATTTAGATAATTTAGTTTAATTTATAAATTAGATTAAGCTAGATTAAACATTCATTCTAATTTAGTTTAATATAACTTGTATTAGAAGTTGTACTAAAATAGTGTAAGTAAACCTTATTAAGCTAAACTAAACTAGAATCAATTTAAATAATTTAGTTTAATTTACAAACTAGATTAAGTTAGATTTATAAACCTAATAAATCCTTATTGTTAAACTATGGAGGAGTTTGGTTCGTGGGAAACACAAAATTTTCATCTTAGTTTTTTTTTTTTTGAAAAGTTAACAAAAATTATAATTAAATTAATTAATTTCAACCCAAAATTTTCATTTGTTAATAAAATAATGATAGTTTACATTAGGGGTGAACAAAAAATCCGAAAACCCAAATAACCCACCCAAGGAAAACCCGACGGGTTGGGTCCACGTCAGACCCAAAAAAAAGTCGGGTTGACCCACCCAACCCGATGTCAAATTGGGTGGGTTCGGGTTGGAATTCTAAAACCCGATCAAAACCCAACCCACCCAATGAATTTTTTTTTTATATTTAGAAAAAATATAATGACTAACTTAAGCCAATTTTGTTGAGCCGACTGTCATTTCCTATTTATGCCTCATCCCAAGCCAAAGTTTGTGCCTTGCCCTTACCAAACTTGATGTCCCACCAGCCTCCTCCAATCGTCCCTTTCTTCGACCATCGGCCGTCACCCCTCGACGTATTCATTTTTGCCTCCCCAAGCCCGTGTTCGTCTCGTATCTTGCTCTTGCCCAGCCCTAGCCGCCACTTGTCACTAGCCTCCCTTAATCCTCCCTTTCGTTAGGATTTAGAAACAAGATTTCAAGTTTATTTCAATTTACCTGGCTTTAGTTCTTGTTACTACACACATTGGAGTTAGAGATTATTCTTGTGAAATAGGTTTGATTGTTTGTGATTGATGTTTCTTAGTATTCATTAAAAGCATGTTTTAATTAGTTCTTATTATCTTTACATGACTTATTTATTTGAATATTTGAGCTTGTATTTTGATTTGTGATTAAATTTTTAAGTCATGTTTTATTACTTTATTTTTATAAATTGTCAAACCCGACGAACCCGAAAAACCCGCCAAACCCACCCAAACTTTAATTGGGTGGGTCGATTTTGTTTATTGGGTTAATTGGGTGGGTGAAAAAATTTTTCAACCCACCCAATCTTCGTTGGGTGGGTTGAAAAATGTCAAAAATCCACCCAACCCACCCAACGAACACTCCTAGTTTACATATCACTTAAGTTTATATTTAAAAATTAATATTAAAATTAATGTCTCTGACTCTGTTCAACAAAAAAAGTTGATTATCGCTAGTTTGTTCTATAATTGCTGAATATTCAAAAAAAAATTTTTATTTTTTTCGTTAATCTAATGTTCAAACATGCATTTATTTAAGAAGAAACGCTTCCGTTGGTTAAGGGGAAAACAAAACTATGTTCGTAAAGATAACGAAATTAAATAAAGTAATTAATAGTAAGATTTTTAAATATTTAAAATAAATAGCAGTGATATAAAATTTATTAGTTTTAGTAAATAAATTACTTTCTTACTAAAATTTTCATTTATTGTTGTTTAATTTAATATTATCTGTTATTTACTTCAATTATTTACTTTTAAACTATTTTTTACTTTTTTTCTCCCTAATTTTCAATTGTTTTATTTTCAACTAGTTCTGTTGAATACATTTTTTAAATCTAAATTATTTCTAATTTGATGTGATGGTTTATAACTATATCATATGGTTTTTTCTTTTTCATATCATGTCATATAATTCTTTTTTAGGTTAATAATAAAGTAATTCTTAAAACATATGGTCACCATGAAACAGAATTATATTTACAAGATTGAGTGTAAGTGATAAGAACCATATATTGGGAAAGAAAGGGGAAAAGGGTGTGTAAGATGCAAAAGAGAATAGTTCATCTCACTCTATTTAGTTTTTTTCGTTCTACAATAGTTGATTTTCAGTCCCTTTTTCTTTTCTTTTCTTTTCTTTTCTTTCTCCTTTTTCTAGTAACTAAGGTTTCTTATATGAAAGTAAAAGATAATTATTAATATTTTTTGTCCCAAAATACTTTTGAAAAAACTTAATGTCCGTATGTTTTCAACCATTTCTCAACATTTTAATTTTTTTCCATTACATTTGAAATGATATAAAATATTATAAAATGTTGTCATTTATAACTTTTAGGAAAAATCCTAAATTTTAAGAGAGAAAGGATGTAATATTTTGATCATTTCAATATTTTCCTATAATTTTAAATGTTTCCATTTAAAATATTTTCATTTTAAATATTTCCATTCATATATTTCTCCTAAATAAAACCTTATAATAAGAACTATATGTTTATCTTATCGACATATATTGTAGTTTTAACTATTATATTAACTTTTTAATATTTAATCTATGATTGAGAGTTATTATATATTGTGCATTATACAACTTTTTATGTGAATATTTACATATCATTCATTATAAAAAAGTTAACCTAATAATTAAAATAAAAAACTTATTAATAAAAATAAAAATACAATTTTTATAGCAACTTTAGCAATTTTAATAAGTATAATATTTCATTCAAGGAGTGGCGTAAATAATTGGTACCAATGCAGTAATTCCCTTTTTTTTTTTTTTTTAGTCATAAAGTGGTAACTTTCATTTTTCCTTTGTGGGTGAAGCTAAAGTGGTAAGCTATGGAGGGTAGAGTTTAGGTTGGTCCAAATCAATAATTTTACAAGCTAAGCTATGAAAATAAAATTTCAAACCCTTTTATAGAAGCGACAAAGAACCGAAAAAGCTAGGGGATGAAGAACTGTGGAAGCACACGAGGTAAGCGTTTGATGATACAGTGAGTTTCACTGTTCATTACAGAGACTCAGAGAGAAGAAGAGTTTGCAGTGGACGCAGTGGCACTGCCATTAAAGCCCAGAAGGGGACTGTGGGTACGATTGCAGCACTTGCATCGGGAACCGTAAGCCAAAGCCAAGCAGTCACCTCCTCAAGTCCCATCCCAATTGCATGCAAAGTACATATGGCATTACATTCTCTTACCCTCAAAAGGTGAAAATAAAATGAATAAACTTACCAACTTGCACAAAAACACATAAGAAAAAATAATAAAAATTTAGGGAGCTCTTACCATAAAATGGTAGGGAATACGAACGTTTGGAAATATCCTTTAATTTATATTGTACTATAATATAATGAAATATATGTTTCTTACATTAAATATTATATTATTATATAAATATATTTAAATTTTAAATTTAATATCATTATTGTTTATAATTTCTTTATATTTACTTGTATTAATTATATAATATATTCTATATATCCAATACACATTATATTTAAATATAATATGAATTTAAAATATTTAAACACATATTATATTTAGTATATTGCACTCGAATGCAATGTAATATTATATTCAAATGCTTTTTGCTTTTTTATCCGTTGTTTAGATCGGATATCTCAATTTTGTAAATAAAAATTTTTTTGTAAAAGAGTGTTTTTCTTAGAGTCTGAATGATATAAGAGTTAAGTCTGAAATAAAATAAAACTTTATTTGTTAATTTTTTCATTCTAAAAAAGAAAAACTATTTTTATTTTCAAACTTACTTTGTACAGTATCCTTTTAAAAAAAGAAAATGAATATTTGTGAAATAATCTCACAATGCATCACTTCCAACACTTTTTCGTTTCATTCCAAACAACTTTTTTTTTTTTTCAAAAAGTAAAATTTTTTACACATGTGAATACCATCTTGTTCTCAAGGTGAAAAAGTTTTCTCCTTTAAAATTAAAAAAAAATTCCTTTAAAAAATGAACATGTGATCAAAACTAGTGGTTATATCTTACAATTTCAACAAAAATTGTTGTCGTTGGGTCTAATTATAACTAAAGCAGTTATATAGCAATTGTTATCGTTGGGTTTATAACCAAAATACTTATATATTGTTCATTGTAAATTTTTTAAATGGACACTATATATCAAACTGTTAAAAAATTAATCTAATAGATAAAGAACAGTTCTTAATAATAATACATAATAAATGAATATAGTAAAAGTTTCCAATTATTCTTCAAGAATAAAAATAAATAAATGGATAAGCATTAGTGATAGGAATTTTTCACAACAGATTATCACTGTCGATAATAAATGTTTCTTTGTGTTAAATCCAATCAAAACCATATGAAAAATAACATAAAAATAGTAGAATTTAATATAAATCTTACGATTAAATATAAATTCATATTGATATGGTTATATTTTTTCACACTCTATGCTAGAATTTTTCTAAGTAATATGATTCAAAAAGATAAAATTGCTCGTCCCATGAAGTAAGATCTTGGTTCGAATTCTTAAAATAAATACATTCTAACATTGAGAACAAAATTGTTTTGCTCTTTCAATAGATACTAAATTCCGTCTAAGATAATTATGGATCATGTTACATAAATTTAGATACGTATTGTAACTTCAAAGCTCATTTAGAAACTATATTTATTGTATATTATATTTTATTCAAATAAAATACAATAAAATATAATATGTATGCGGATGTGTACTTTTTATATTATATTTAAATATAATTTGTGCTTAGATTGTTTGTAAAATATAGAGAATATACTATTAATAATATATATATTGAATTTATTGCTCAAATCTATTTATATTTGAATAAAATATATAATGTATCAAAGTATATATTATATTATATTCAAATATAATTTGTATGAATAATGTTTTCAAACAAACACTTAATTTAAAAATCTTCCCCGTAACGTGAAAATGTATCCAAGCAAGAATGGTAGCACCGTGGCCCACAGCCAAAATTATGTCGTTTTTAACCTCCGTACGCACTGAGGATGAGAAATCAAGTCACGTGAGGGTGAACTGAGAGTTGACTCAGGAGCAGTAGGAGGTTGACCTGGTGTACATCTCAAAAATTAACAAAGTGATTAATACTAAGAGGTGATGATTAGGGGCACAGATCCCGATTATCCAAGTAAATTATTGCAGATTACTGCTGCTAACTGAGCTTAACTTTTTGAGTTTTGGTTTAGGAGAGAGAAAGAGCTAGAGAGAGAGAAACAGAGGATGTTGGTGGTAGAGGAGGAAAAGTCACGTGGAAGAGCCTGTAATTAATGGGGTTAGTACAATATTTTGTTTTGGGGTTGGGGGCGTGTTTGTCCGTACCGGGAAACGCGGGTCCTTTTTTCCCTGTGGCGTGGCTCTCTCACTCCCCATGTGCCTCCCAGATTCTCCCCCACATGTACTCCCACAAATTCATATCATTTTTCACTCTATCTTCAGCTGAAAGCTAAGAAGACATTTGGTAAACGTATTATGTTTTGATTGTATTTGAATGAAATTTGTTTTTTAAATATTATATTTGGTTAAAAAGTATTTGTTTTGTATTTGAATAAAATGTGTGTTTGGATGAAAAGTATTTTAGAGTTAAAAAGTTGATGTGATTGGTAAAAGTAAAGATAAATAGTAGAGTTAAAAAATTGATGTGATTGTTTTAAAAATGTTTTGAATAGCAATCGTTTTCGTAACACTGTTTGGTATAAAATTATATTGTATTTGAGTAAAATTAAAATTGAATTTGTTCTCTAAATGCCCCCTAAAAAGCAGCTTCACTCTCTACATAACCAAATAATGACAATGATAATAAAATATCAAAAAAAAAAAAAAAGACCTGTATGTATTCTCAACAACTTTTATAATAAAATCTCTTATTTTATACTATCAACAAGAATTATTATCTTAATTATTTGATTAAACTTTCAATAGTTTAATTTATAATTAGAGCGATAATTTGTAACATGCTTAAAATATTTTTTTAAGGTGGATACTTATTATTAGACTTTGAAAAAAAAAAAAACTATATTTATTGATGATACAGAATGAAAGGTCTTAGCGTAGAAATACCAACTCTATCACGAGAACACCATATTGTGAATTTTTGCATAGCATGTGGTCAGAATGGTTGAAAATCATGAACGCCTACTAAAATCTTAATTTGGTGTAATTATTATTATTTTTTATCTTCAAAATTAATAAAAACTTAACTGTAATTTTTCTCCATCTTTAATGAATTTTTTGATGTAATTATAGAGCTTTTCGAGGGAGTTTTAGGATAATTCCTCCAATTTACTTTTTCTATTTGTTAGTCACCACTTGACAAGAAAGGCTAAGGAGACTTTTGGTAAATATTTTTTAGTACTGTTGTATTTAAACGTAATGTAATTTTACACCAAATGTAAAGTTTTATATATAAATACAATATTTTTCAACAATGCTGCGAAAACAATTACTATTCAAAAGTTTTTTAAAACAATCACATCAACTTTTCAACTCTAATTTTTTATCTCTACTTTTATTAATCACATCAACTTTTTAACTCTAAAATACTTTTCATTCAAACATACATTTCATTCAAATACAAAATAAATACTTTTCAACCAAATACAACACTCAAAAAACAAATTATATTCAAATGCAATTAAAACGTAATGCATTTACCAAACGACCCATAAAAATGCCAAATCTTAATTACAACAATTGAAATTAATCACGAAAACAAATAAGCGAATTGCCATACATCATCCAAATCCAGATAATCGATCTAAGGATGTTCCTCGGCATTATGTGTATAATATTTAATTGTCCCTCCTTTTTTTTTTGGTCTTAGAAGGCATGCCGACTTTTAATTTTCTATTCCACTCGTTTGTTTTCTCAAATATTAACTTAATAAAGTATTCATTATTCCCTTCTAACTAAGAATCTTAACCTTAACAAAAGAAATATATGATTCTTTGAGCTAGCTTAGCTCCGACAATCATGGCAAGCATACACACTACGGAGCATAAATATAATTGAACAGCTTGGCCTCTTCTTCTTCTTATATTATATTATATATATATATATCTTCAACTTTAAATTTTTTTTTTTCCTTTTCTTTTCTCTTTTGAGACAAAAATTTAACAGCTTGGCTAAACTCACTATCTTTTTGCATCTATTTCCTTTTATTATTTCTTTCAAATATTTATAAATTTGGCAGAACATGTATCTCCACTCACTAGTTGTATCATGTTATTATCTTTAATTAATGGAGGCAAATTTCCGCATGTGACATGGCCACTTCTTTGCTTTTTTACTTTTTAATAAACTTTAATTAACAAAATTAATCATAGAGACCTTCATTAGTGTCTACCTTCCTTGAATTCCTTTTCATTATTAGCAGACTCAATTTCAAAACTCTTTTTTTCTTTGGGTTTTTTTTTTAAATATTTAATATTTGATACAATTTTAGGGAACATGCAATAGCCAAAAGGTGGAAACCCAGCTTTTCGCTTTTTTTAAGAATAGCCCAATAATGTACAAGAAATATGCACTTCAAAAATATAAAAGCAGAATTGCATGTGACTCACATTATAGAGGATGAAGTAGATACTTACGAGAAGTTTCTTTTCTTTTTCTTTTCAATTTTTTTTCTTTTTTCTTCAGTCTTTTATATGTCATGATTTAACCCTACAGCTCACCAGATCAATAAAAGATATTATGCCCATTAAAAGGGGAAAAAAGTAGAGGAAGATATCAAAAAATATACGTAATATAGGTATTTGTATGGTATTAATCAAGAGTTTTTATCCAATTGCTTTTCACAAAATGTAGTGCGTAAATCTCACTATAGTACCAAACATTGGTGAAGTGTACTAACATATAATTGCAATAACTTTCATCAGAATATAAGGGAGTTAGGTAATTGCTTGTCTTTAATAAATAAATAATTGCATATATACGATGACTAAGAACTCTGACTTTAAACAAAAATGTACATTCACAAGCAGTACTGCTGGTCATAAGTCATTTTTTGTTTTTTTTGTTTTTAATTATTCAACTATCTATTTCTTGGAAGAGACTCCTTTGAAAATTATCCACTTGTGCATATGCTACTTACTTATTTTACTACAATGCTACCAAATTTTGGTATTAAATATTTTGGTATCATTTAATACTATGATGGGTTTTATGGTATAATATGAAAAAATAAAATAAAATGTTATAGGAATTTATTTTTATTATAGGGTTTTTTCTTTTTGCACATATTATTTATTTTAAGTTTTGTTTGATTTTGATTCAATTAAACATTAAAAAAAAATATGCACAACGGTTAAAGAATCCTTACAATAGAAAGGTCCTAAAATCCTATAATAAGAATTAATTTACATATCCTAAACCCTTGAATCCCGTAAATCTCTTAGGGTTTTATTTTGAACTATTGTATAACTATATCAAACTGTCACTTTTATATTTTTTATTGTTTACATTTTACTGTGATTTTCATCAAATTTGATATTAAAACAATACCGCAGGAGAATTTCCTCAGCAGAAAAGCACCAAAAGCCTAATACTGTATACATATCCTATCGTACTATCCGTCGTTGGAAAAGAGACCTTCAAGGTTGAAAAATAAGGGAGTCCGTTATGGAGTTTATAGAATTTACATCGACTTTAATAAACAATATATAAATTTATGCGTAATTACATATTATTAGTTGTATATTGGACAAAAATGAAGCCTCAAATTGTAGTACTAGTGTATTCCTGTGCTGTCCTATCTCCTATAAAGCACTTTTTGTGGGGGTTTTTTCTTTTTTCTTTTTATCATATTTTATCATATTTGTCAGAGTCTCCATTCTCAAAAGCTTCTTTCTGAATCAATGTTCTTTTGTCTTGCCTTATCTGTTTAAAAGAAAATATATATTTTTGCCAATATCTTTTTTTCTAAAAAATCTTTCAGAATATTGGAAAAAAAAAAAAAATCTTTCAGACAATTACCAATAATTATGTATACCATTCCTTCAAATTTGTTGTGAGTTGGTTTTTTCAATTATTGATACAATTATAATTTTTTTTTCGCCATTATAATTTAGTTTATTTTGTTTTCTGGCAAATAATTTGAATTAGGATGCAAAGGAAAAGATCATATAATTGTGAGGAATCGTCTTTTACTAGTTCTAAACCCGATTCACACCATAAATTGTTGTAGACTTCATTGACAAAAATAGTCTCTAACCATATTCTATATAGGCACGAATATTATTTTATGCTCCAAGGTATGATATTCCATGACAAAGAAGAAAAAAATAAGGGCCCTTTGTTTTATATAAATAAACATGATAACATTCACTTCTTAAATTAAAAAATAATAATAAAATATCAACAAAATATCTCTTAAGCTCCTTTTCTTTTGTTTTTTCCTTAATTTTGTTTGAAATTGGATCATGGGTGGTTCAAATGTTGATGGCCTAAAATCTTCCAAAAGCACGTGACACAGCTATCGTTTTAGTGGCCACACCCCAAGATAGACGAGAAGGATTAGTATGTCATGTTTCAGTCGAAAGGAGATCGCAAAAACAAAATTAAAAATGGGATAATTGGCGTTATAATGAAGGCTAAAGAAGAAAAATAAAATAAAGAAAGAAAGAAAGAAAAAAGAAAGAACGCGAGAGAGAGAGAGAGAGAGAGAGAGAGAGAGAGTGAAGAAGGACGTAACGTGAAAAGTGATGTGCAGTCATATTCAGGGCTTGTCGTCACTGAGGCCTCCATCCCTCTCTATAGGGGGGTTGGGTCTGGCCAACCTGAGTTGACCCCCCACCTCACGTGCATTAACACAAAACGACATTTTTTCATATTTATATATATATACACACTATATATATATAAATATTGATTTATATATATATATAGAGAGAGAGAGAACACATGCTATGCGCCACTTTGCTTTGGTTGGCCTACCAAAAAACTCTTTCTTCCTCTTCCTCTTAACAAGAAGGAAAGAAAAAAAAAAAAAAAGAACCTCTCTTTGGTAATTGGGTCCCAACAATTGTATCATCCAAACAGAGCCTTGGAATTAATGCTTCTCAAAGCAAAGAAGAAAGGAAAGAGAGATCAGAAATTGTCGAAATCAGCTCATGAACTGGATTTTTTTTTCCTCACATTGTGTGATTTTATGTACTTTTTCCATTGCACGTGAAGGGAAACCCCGCCCCAATGTTGATGTGTAGTGGTGATTGAAAGTCCAAAGTTTCAAACCAATTTCGGGCCATAATAAGTTCGTGGAATATGAAAAGGAGAGGTGGAGAACATTGTCATGGGATTATTAGTCATGTGATTCAAAGTTTGCAATCCATCAATCTCGTTGGTCTTTTTCTTTTTTCCTTCCTTTTTTTTTTTAATAAATAATAACAAAGTATATAAATTAAAAAGTTAAATTTTTAGTATAGTTACGTGAGAATTTTTAATTTTAAATAGGAATAAAGCGAAAAATTTATTAAATGTTTTGAAGTAAAATTAATTTTAGAGAGGACTACATGAAAATTTTTGGAGTAAAAATTAAAAAAAAATTTTAATGAGGATTGTAGCCCCCACTTGTCCCTTCACGAATTCACCACTGCACTCTCTAAATTTTAGAGAGATTCTCGCTTCACCTTTATTAAACTCTAAAAACTTTTTGAACATTGAGAAAAAGTGGAGATTTCATCTTACATATATAAACTTTTCTATTAGATTTTTTATTTAAAACAAATTGAGAAAAATCCCATGTTAACCTCTTTTTTTGTTCCAGCTTGTTTTTAATTACGAAGATTTTAACTAAGTAAGACTAATTCAAAATTCAAGAGGCTAATGAAAGTTTATAAGCTCAAGAGACAACGTAATAATGATCCTAAAATTGAAAGGAATGATCTTTTTTTTTTTTGTTTGGATTTTAAGAAAAAAAAAATTATAGCGTTGATGAAAACAGTGTACCTAAATAACTTGGAGATATTGTACATTTGTTTTTCATATATCTCACCTATCACAGTAGGATTTACACCGATTTAAAATTTAATGGAGTAAAATTAACAACCATACTATTCACCAAATAACCAGTGATAATCTCGTTCTTTATTATAAAAGTGAAATTCCTACTGCATCAAAAAGGGGAACTTGTAAAGGAGATAGAGGTTAATAATCAATCACCTCGCTTTAATCTTATGTTAATATTATTACACAAAAGATAAAGGTAATTAATGATTTGACAAACCGAAAACTACTTTATTTTAACAGCATATTCAAATTAATATAAATGATATAAGATATATATCTCAAAAGCTTGTTTGGTGATAGATTCTAATCCCTTAAATATGGGTTGCTATAATTTTTTTTATTTACTTTTTCTCTTAATTTTTATTATCTTAATATTTTCCAATTAATCAAATGTAGATTTCAATTCATCTCTCATATGAGCTCAAGTTTTTTTTACTAAATATTGTATACTAAAAACGTGTCAAACAAGTATTATTTTTTAATTAATTAACATAGCTTTTCAATTAAAAAAAAAAACTTACCGATTAGAAAGTAACCCTTCATTTACTATATTAAAAAAAATTTTAACGAAACTTGGTCCCATTTGGTATTTGATTTAGGACTTGTTTAAGAGTGATTCAACTCAAGATTTCAATAGTTCTTTTTTGTCTTTTTTTCTAAAATTTTAGTATTTACTTTTTTAAAAAGTTTAAACTTTAAGAGTCTATAACTTTGTTATTTTAAATCGAAATGAGATGATTTTTTTTTAATAAATTATATAGAATTTTAAGAATAAAAAAATAAGATTCATATTGTTAATTTTTTTTTGAACATATTTCAAATTATTATATATTTTTTATTTTAAACCGTTCATTTTTATCAAACAAGTATTTTTTTTTATAAATTAACCCCCTCTAACTTCCAAAACAAAAGTTTCAGTCCTTCCTTTATACTAGGCCTTACAAATATTTGGAAAAGAATCTCACGGTTTCTAAGAAAGTGCTTTGGAAATGGTTTTGAAGTAACGTTTATTTTGCACAAAGTCAAAGCATAAGGGAAAAAACTTAGTACATTTGCCCCACGATACTTTCATTAGATGTCCACTTGTCAAATGTTTTTGATGGTAATACTTTGGGTTTAAATTTGTTTTCTATGTATTTAGCTTGTATGTTTTGTTAAATAATTATTGTTAGCAGAAATATGAAAACAAACAGGAAAAAGAATTAAAATAACAATAAAAAATAACACGATAAAGGAGAGTCGAGGCTCACATATGACACTGTTTCCTTAAAACAGAATTGCCTCTTCATCATTGTTGCTCAAGGACTAATCAGCATCTGGTTCCCAAGATAAAATGACTCGTTAGCAATCAATGATGGCGCCCTCAGTGGACTAAAATCATGTTTTAACTCTACCACTCGGGATATCACCCAAACTCTAGGCAAACCAAAACAAAGAGCGAGTGTTTCTTGAATATTTTTTCTTGAGAGTATGGACCGTTGGAGGAGAGCCATTTTATAGGCACAAAACCGCAACCTTTGGTCTGCACACAACACTGCCAATCGTTTGGCTGCTATAGAATTAATTTGGATTAATTCTATGCATTGGTGAGGCTGTTACAAACATTTTGTAACTTCAACCATAATAGCTAGCTGTCACAACATTATGGCCATTGATTTATCACCGTTACAATAAGTTGGAAAATAAAATGAAACACTACAAAAGGAAGCCGACACAAAGGCTAGCTAATTCAACGCTACATTCGTGTTCGCAGGATGCGTGTTTGCACATAAGTCATTGGTTTCATCTTGCTTTCTAGTTGAGGGTTTGCACTCCTTGCACCTACGCGTGTAAGAGAGTCTCTATGCTTAATTAATTACCAACAAGCAAATATGCAAATTGTTATAAACCCAATTAGAGCCTTTAGCTCTTCCCACGTGGGACAAGAGTTTTTTTTTTTTTCATTTCCTTTCTCAAATTTTTTCAACTTTACGAGTGTACTTTAAAGAGTCTATTTCTCACTCATCTTCTTATCATTTTGAGTGTATAAATATATGATTTCGATCTCATCATAGAGGAGAACACGAATGAACTTTAAATCAATATTAACACGAAGTGGATTCTACTTAAATTCAAATCTCAAAGTGATCATTAAAATGGTTTTCTATAAGCTCTTTTCCAACAATTGTCCCTTGAAAGATGATCCAATTATGATCATCGTTGTACTTTTAGATTTATTTTAACAAAATAGCTACATAATATCAATTATGCATTTGATGGAAAGCACAATAAATTGACATTGAATAGGCGCTCGGTACTATACAATTACTTTTATGCCAAATGGGTTTCAAGTCTTTGAAAGCTAGAAGAGAGGGTACTTCGGAGTTTTGAGTTAGAAAATTAATTAATTAAGAACCTTTTAGCAAAGCAACTGACTTAAATCTTCGTCGTTTTGTATGGTATTATTCAAACAACTCTTTTACTTTTAAATAAATGTGAGCTTCATGTAAAAGTTAAGTAATTTTATATGTGCAAAGCTATTAATTTAGTAATTTTCAAAGTCCTTAACTAATTAGACAACAACAATACATATAGCCGTTCTTACATTAAAATAACATATTTACCACAATATATTAATCAAACTATGATGCAAGATTCCAGCACAGGTTCATGTACCAGCTCGCAGACCTTTCCTAATTAATTTGTATTTTCCTTTCTCTTCCTAATTCCCACGTCGTGTTAAATTAACTACATAAAATATTATTGATGATATTGGCCTTCCTTTATGTACGATTGTTAATTTGTAAATATATTTTAAAATACTCCTCCTTATTATTGATCTGATCTTTAAATCTAAGGTATACACTAATTTTTATCATAAAGGGGAAAATGATAATATTGTCTAACTAAATTCTAGCAATTGAAAATTTTGCAAACGAAAAAAGGGGAAATGTGGAGAAAAAAATTTAGGGCAAATAATCTTTTTTTTAGAGCGACAGAATTAGAGAGTGGGTTGATAGTTTATTTTGTAGAAAATCTTTTTATAGAGAGAGAGAGAGAGAGAGACAGAGAGAAAGGAGAGTGGGTTGAAACTTGAAAGTTTATTTTTGAAGAAAAATTAGGGCATAAAATCTCCAAAGAGAGAGAGAGAGAGAGAGAGAGAGTTGAGAGTTTATTTTTATTATTATTATTTTTTTACAAGAGACAATGGAAAAAGCTCATGGGGAAAAAGAAAAAGGGCGCGCGGCAATAGCGCGGCAGAGACAGTACAATCTAGTAAAGTACTTGAGCCGTAAAAAACGCTGAAATCCATTTTTGTATCTAAAAAGGAAAAATAAAAAATAAAAATAATCATGGGGTTTTATGGGAAACAGTGAACAGTGAAGAAAGTGTGACTTTTTTTTTTTTCTTTTTGTGGTTTCCCCATTTAAAAAAACAAAAACAAAATAAAAAACAAAAAAACAAAAATAAGGAGGGAGAGGGACATTCCCTTCTTAAAGAATCCGTTTAGGGATCAGTTAATTACTCCCCCTTTATCCTCATCTTTAGATTACGATTATTAACACACACAAACTCTCTCTCTCTCTCTCTCTCTGACTTTTTTGTTATTTAATATATTTTTTTAAATTTTCTTAAAGAAAAATGATTAGTTTAATCTTGCAAGACTTTTAAAGGAACCGAACGTGTCAGTTAATCCGCAGAATCCGCATCGCATCACGTGATTTAAAAAAAAAATGTCAGCCCAGACCCAGACCCAGGCCCAGACCCAGGCACCAACACACCACGCAACGTCAGCACCCCCTCCCAAAATCACGTGGCCAACTCACCCCCTGCTCTTTTGCTGGGCCCCACTTCCACTTCTTCCCTACTATTCCCCCGCTCTTTCTTTCCTTTCTTTTTTTATTTTTTATTTCCAACAAATGTTTATATTATATGTCAAATGGGCAAAAAAAAAAAAAAAAAAAAATTTATATGTATACTCCCTCTTCCGCCACTTTTGTAAAAAACTATTTTTTTAATATTAATGTATTAATAATTAATTCTGATATAATATTTTTTAATAATATTTGTTATTCATATTAATATTAATAGTATTTATATTATTTAGCCTGATATTTTTATTTAATTTCTATCATAAAAATCTCTTTAAAAAAATGCTTAAAGATATTATTAATGGCTTATAGTAATGCTCTTAAAGTAAACTCCTCTAAATTTTGAAAAAGGTTATTTTAGAGAGGATGTAAAAGTAAAGTAAAAAAAAAAAAAATAGTGGTTTCTATGGTTCCATCTTAGCATTAAGAGTCGTCACGTGATTAACAACTCTAAACTAATCTTTTTTATTTCCATCCCCATTTCATCACTACTCTAGTTATACCTAAAAGCTAGCCTTCTAATCCTTATTCATTAACTTCTTAAACTATCTTTAAGCTTAAGAACCAAAAAACTCTCTCTTACCGATGACAACTCAGCACCCTATGATTCAAACTAGGATAACGTTTTGTGTTAATTTGTTTTGTTTTTGTTTTTCCCTTTTTCTCTAATAGATTGATAATATATATATATCATAAATCGTAATGATTAAGGAGAGCGTGTGAAGTAGATTAATTGACATTTATGAGACGTTTGTTTACTCTATGTTATTTATATTATGTTTAAATATAATGTAATTTTTATTTAAATATAAAAATTTTATATTTAAATATAATATTTTTTTACAGTGTTTTAAATATATTTATTAAAAAACCCATTTACATCATCTTCTTTCTCTATCTTATTTTTTCTATCTATTTTTATCAATTACATTAACTTTTTAACTCTAAAATACAATTCAAATACTATTTATTTAAATATATATTACATTCAAATACAAAACAAATACTTTTTATCTAAATACAAAATATATTTAATATATTATATCTAAACATAATATAAACGTAATATATTTATTAAACATCCGTACTAATTAATGTTGGCATATCATGGGATAAAATGTGTAAATCAGCAATGAATAACGATAATTAGCTATTTAATTATATTATTTGTATTTGGCTTTGGAGCAAAAGTGAGCAGTAGTACTGCAATTATTACAAGGAAGAAAAAATCTCTTATACAGCGTTGATACATTAGACTTGGAATTAAAGCGGAATTATGATAATAGAAACGTCATGAATTTCATGTGCGCGAGTATTAATTATTAAAATACTTCCTCATGGCATTAAAAAAAGGAAAATCAAACGTTGAATTAATTAAAGAACTTAATTACTGTACTACCTAGCTATGTATGTTTCAGCTTGATTAAAATTAAGCTCCTAATCAGAGCATGCATGCATGCATGCATATTAATATTCCAGCAATTCTTATATTTTTTTGCCTTGAAAAAAAAAATCACAAAAGGGTATTATCAGTGTCATCAAATTTTCTATTTCTATTGTCTGTAAAAGAAATGGGACGGAAAAAAAAGAAAGAAAGAAAGAAAGAAAGCCTCTCTAATTTTTTGTATCTAATTTTCTTCTTCTGTGAATTGACGCCAATATAATATCACTAATAATTTAATTTAATTGGAGTTAAAATCGTTGCAAACACGTTTTGGTTAAACTCGGGCACAAAATTAATACAATCTCATGCCTTTCTTCTCTCTCCCTCTCTTTTTTCTACATGTCAAAATCAATTTGGTTGAAGAGAGGATAATACCACACGTTATTGACTTAAAATATAGATAAAAATATTTAATATTGATAGTATTTATTTATTTTTTTTCCTTTTTTAATATATACATGCTGCATACATATAACTTCTACATTGCATAAGAATAAAAAATTAAAAAAAAAATAAGAAATAAAAGTGAGCGACAATGAAAGTTTATTAACTACCAAAGTTTCATTATTATTATAATTTTAGAATATAAATAAAAGTGTGATTTTGATTTGAATTTCTTGTAACATGCTACTAATAATGTAGAAGCATTCTTCATATCAAATGAACAAACGTATGAACATAAACCGCAAAGATCCACAAGACAAACAACACGGATGGCTGTTTGATTTAAAAAGAAAATAATGTAAATGTGCAAGAAAAGAGAAAAACTTGATGGAAATATAATGGTAAGATGCATGGTTTTGTTGGGATGGTGGTAAATGGTATTTGAGGAGTGTGTGGTTGTAGAGGTGGTGGTGGGGATAGATGGGGCATGAGAGGAGTGGGAGTGGGTTCGCCATGTGATATGCATACGTTTGTGACTTTATGACGTGACGCGACCCTCCTTTCCGATGGACTTAGAGATATATTTTCCAAAAAAGAAAAATCTTTTTTTTTATTTAATTTAAAAAGAATGATAACCATTGTACTTAATTCCATGTAAACTTTTATGAAATACATTTTCATGTAAGAAATGTTAGGATTATTTTTATAAAATTATATGGATAACTAATATTTTATTACAAAAAAGATTATAATATCAAATAAAATAACATAAGGATTAAATTGTGAAATGTAATATAGGTGATATGGAATGTTGAATTGTAGTCTTATCTTTTAAATAAAAATTAAAAAAAAAGAATTTTAACAAACAAAAGTTATGATATAAATTGTATTTATTTTCAATAAGTAGATAATGTTATTTTAATTGTCAGGCTAACTTTTCATTGAGTGCCTATGTCAAAATGTTCAAATGCCATGTAATATTGTCTTAAATTATAGATTAAACTATTAAAAAAGTCATATAATTAAAATTAGCAAAACCTATTGGTGAGATAAAAATTCAGTTTCTCTCTCTTTTTTTTGTTTTATAAGATAATTAAATTTTAATATTGTCAAATAATGTTAAAATCATATCAGATAAAAAAATTATAAGAATTAAAAGAAACTTGATAAACTATTTAAGAATTTATTTATTTATTTTTTCTTGAAATGAAAAATTGTATGATATTGATAGGATTCTCTATTATAAAATTGTATTTATTAATATTTAATTCAATGGGAAAAAAAAAAAAGAGAAGAAAATGTACATAGAGGTGAGAGAAGCGGTTTCAAGGACGCAGCGCACGTGAGCAGGAAGCAACTCACGTGCACCCATCCCCTGCCGTTGATCTGCCAACCCTGGCCTCTGCCTCCTCGGGTGCGGTGGGGACCCCCCCTTTCTCTCTCTCTCTCTCTCTCTCTCCCCTCCAACACTTCTTTTCCGTTACGTTTAGAAGTTAACGCCGTTAGAGTGCCGTTTAAGTTCGTTAACGGACTTGGCAGTTAAAGGGTGGGGACTCGGGAGAAAAAGAAGTCATGGTCGGTTAAACTCGTGAGCACGTGAAAATGCCTAAATTGCCCAATCGCACATAGCCACGGACTTCTTAAGCAACTTTTTATTTTATTTTTTTCAAAATTTTCTTTTTTGAGGTTTAAGAAAAATTCTATATTTGTGCAAATAATTAGCTTTGTATGTATATGTGATTTTGGAGCAACATACATTGAATATATAGCTTTCATAGCTAAAATTTTTTATTTAGTATTGTGGAAAAGGTTAAAATTGTATTAATATTTTTTTCTTTCAAATTCGTATTATGAGAGTGAAATATTACTTTTTATTACAAATTTTTTTTTTTTTTACGTTAATCCCTTTTTCTATATAAGGTAAACTTGGTTAGGGATGGTCTTCTACTAGAGGTGGAATATGGTAGTTAGTCTTTTGTTAATTATTACTAGTAGAAGAGAAATTAAAATGATATGAAAATGAATTACCAAATGATGATTTCAATCATGTTGTAAAGATAGAAAGGTCTTAAATTTTGTGCCACTTTTTGATTAAATATTCAACTAATGTTTATTTATGATTTAGGTTCATTATATTGACTTGTATCCATTGGTATACACCACTGGCATTATTGTATTTTATTAAGATCGTCAAGCAATATATCTATAACGTATTTGGTATTCATATTCTTCATCTTTTTTTAATTTATCATATTCTTCATCTTTTACATGCTTATATATATATATATTCATAAAAGGTGTAACAAATTTAAATTTCAAACCCTAGCTATTACCATATAACTCACTATATTTATATATATATGCAAGAATTTTTTTTTCTCTGAGTGTGGGGTTGGGTTTATAATCAAGTAAAGTTGGTGAGATGAAAAAAAAAAAAAAGTTAATTTAGTAGGCTTTTCACTGCTTGTGGAAAATTGATCAATTATCATTATTACTAAATATTATAATCCAAAACATATAATAGAATAATTAGTATAACTAGAGTTGACATAAAGTTAGATTTACAAATGTGATTACATATATAATCTAATAGTAATTACACATATTACTTTTATTATAATAGGGTGTTAAGTTCAAATCTTTTATCTTTTTAAGTTAAAATAAATAAAATTGCTTTGCAGGTTTAAAAAAAAAACATAGCATATAGGAAAACTCCTTGTAAGTATAATCTTGAAGCGCTACATCTAATCAAACTTTTAAATTTGATAGAAATTTTGGTAATTTTGTTTTATAAAAATAGATTAACCTATGTTCAACATTTCAACGAGAGAGAAATAAACAATCTGTCGAAGCATTTCTTTTGTTGGCTAAAAATATTATCTCAAAAAAGGTTGAGCCAAAGATTTATAGAATATGAAAATTTTGTGACTTATCGTGTTTATATTAAAATTTATAATACACGACGTAGAATTGTTTCAATTATATATCAAATGGATTGGGTTAATTTAATGATTAAAATAATAATATTTATTTATTTATTGAGTAAAAATAAGTAAGTTTTTCCTATTTTATAATTAGAAAAAAAAAAAGAAGGTAAAAGCGGATTGGGTGAAGGGAAAAAGCAAAGAAGAATGGAATTCTTTAAATGCGTGACTAAAATCGTCGAGTATGGAAAAAGTTCCATTCTATGTACTGTACGCATATGAATATGATATGGATAAAGTTCTTTTGGAGCCAAATTTGTTGTATTTAACAGCTAATCCTCTCAACAAAGAGGGGGAGGGGGGGGTGAAAAAAAAAAACAGCTAATCATGATTTGCCAAATTCCAATTGGCCAAACCTTCTCTTTCAGTTTCTTGCTTTTAATTTTTTCAATAAAATATTTTACATGTAATCCGTGGCAAAAGAGAAAGGTTTCTTTATTTTAATTTAATACAATAAAATAAAAATAAATAAATAAATAAATAGAAAAAGATGTCATGGGCATCGATTGGGATTTTATAGGGCCAATGGTGCGTGAGAGCACGTGCTAACAAGGCATTAGGCGGTGGGAAGGAGGGGTCTCATTCTCACTCTCTCTCTCTCCTCCACTCTCTTTCTCGTGACGGTGTCACGTGGGCGTGGGATGGGACCCACAAGTAACCCATCATCAAGAAGGAAAAGAAAAAAAAAATTTTTTAAAATATATTTTAAAAGGAGGAAAAAAAAAATGGGGTGGATTTTTTTGTAAAACAAGGGGAGAAAAGGCAAGAGAACACAAAGTGGGGGCATGTGCTGGCCATCCCAAAGTGACCTGTCGTTTGTGGTCATGGAAAACGGAGGTGAGGGAGGATGATGACGTGGCCACTCACGTGCTGTCGCGCGTGCGCTTTTTGGCTGGTCCTTGAGGGTGAAACGTGGCCCCACTTGTGATTTGACAAGTGTCTCAATCAGTTTGCAGCAGCAGCATAGACTCGGAGAGTGGGAAGGGGAAGAAAGTGAGAACATCACCTTCTTTGCTTGGATCATCCTTTGGGCGCTAATGTTGGATGATCAATCCCTCTCATATAAACGTCGGTCAAGTCCTAATACTATTCTACATCTAGTTTAATTAGCATTTTAAAATGGACAGTGTGGGGATCAACTCTAAAAATGACATCGTGTTTAAATAAGAATCGTAAATAAAGTCATTGTAATGCAAAGAGTAATTAAATATAACAAGATTAAAACTAATAGTTAAGAGAAGCCACGATAAGATGTGAAATCAAAAAAACAAGTGAAAGAAATGATATTTGCTAATATAATATATTAGGACTTAAATCTTGTAATAAGCAGAATCTTAGTTGGAAAACTATAACTAGGGGTAAAAGCTTGAATTTTGTACGCTTTTGAAAACTCATGGACTTAAAAATGGAAATACGACATTTTTCTTTAAGAATCAAAAATCCAATCAAGCTTTATATTTTGTTGCTTGTTATCCAATCGAATTTCAGCACAAATAAACAGTAAATGGAAAGCATGAGAACATTAGTGATTGGATTTGACTATACAACATGCAACAAAATACAAAGCTAACCAAAAAAAAAAAATTCTCTCTAATAAACTTGCCACATGTATGATTTTTAAAGGCAAAAGATTATTGTTTTATGATTTTTCTTTTTCTCTTTTATTTTTCTCATTCATTTCTAGATTTTGTTGATGAGAGTATGTAGTGGTTCTTTTTCCATTTTATCTATGATCACAATAAATTTCGAAAGTGACATTGAGCGAATGTGTTAGAAAATCGTTGTTTTCTTTCTTACGTAAATAAAAAACAAAATAAAACACACCTTGAGTTCCCTTTTTCTTTTTAGGCCATGCTTAGGTGCTTAAGGACCACTTGGTCCATCTTAGGTTAGCACGTTACTTGTGAAAGCAATGCTCCTTGGGAATTTAGTACCCAATATCACTTTTATCGTACGTGACAATAAACATAAAAACCTTATTTGCCAAAAAGAACATATTATACTAATCTTACACCATAATACACAAAACTTTGCTTATGAACCTTTTCATTTCACTTTGATAATATTTCCACTATTTATTTCACTTTTTAAAATAAAATAAAAAAGAAAGTATGGCAAAGCAAGTTCTTGAGAGGAAATACTGCTAATGCTATTTAGTGCCTTGATGACTTACATGTGGAGCATTTAGATTATATAAAGGTTGATGGACCCGGATAGATCGTTGATTTACTGATTTGTGTTTCAGATCTTTTGATTGGGCTAAAAAAATTAGCTAGTTTCTGGTTTTAGTTGCATACTTAACCAGCCCATATCAATTAAGGGCGTGCAATGGATGATAATTGTTTAGGTAGGGGCGATAAAATTGCTCGTTTTCTTCGATAAGGTCTTAAATTAAACTTGAGTCAATCTTCATCATAGTGAACGGGATTCATATACAGTTCACTTCATTGGGATTCGTATGTTATGTATTGAATTATCTAATTACAGTTTACAACGTCTTCTACTCCTACACATATATATTTTTTTGTGGCAAAAACGAAAACACTTCAATAAGTACAATAATAACTGATACCTGTTCTGATAAAGAAAAGGCCCCATTTGTCTCCATCAAGGATTTTCATCAAAAATTTCTTAAGATAGGCAAAAAAATTATTGAAATTCCTTGAATATGGGCATAGGTTTATGAAGCAAGAAAGTAGTTAATAGGCCAAACTTTAAAACCCGGTTTGTTTGTCTGTTTTGGCTTTAGGGTGGCATGGGATGACCCACGGGGGTACATTGAAATTGTCCCACCAAAATAAATGATCTCTCCGGAAAAACTTCAGATTTTCTTTGGCCATTTGTAAGATATGATGCTCTTTAGGCGCGCAAGGAGGTCAGAGACACTTTATGTTCAGAGACAATGCATGCTCAATGTTGGGGTTTTTTGAGGATTGTCCTAAAAATGCATATTTTGGAATGTTTTCTTATATATAATGATTTTAGAATTTTTGCTCTTTTATAACATTAAATAAAAAGTGATGTCAGGATTAAAATCCAAATTAGAAGACAAAAATCCTAGGCTATTCCCACAATTTCTTCTTCAAATGTTGGAGTGACTTAAAACCAAGTTAAGCCCGATGGGCCACTTCTGGCCCATGAGCTTTTCATTCAGGGGCCTGACGGAAGATTTTAGAGTGACTGGTGAGTTAGAAATTAATGGATTTCTTATGGTTTAATGGAAAAATACCAGTTTTTACTACTTCTGATCTATAGATAATACTTCTAGAGAATGTCTAAAACAACCATAAAGTTAGCACTGAATTATCCCCAATAAATATGCCAACGCCAATGCTATATTTTGCACGAAAAGTATATGATTTATATGCATATTTTTATAAATGCTCAATAATCGACATCAAAAGTCACATGCACTATTTTTCGGCGACGGCATACAACCGACGTGGAAAGCCCTGTTTCGGCACTTCCAACGTCAGTTGGTGGGTAACCGACGTTGAAGCCCTTTTTTAGGCCTAGCAACGTCGAATGCTGGGAAACTGACATGAAATCTCTAGCTCGTTGATCAAATATTGAACCGACATTTTACTCTTATTTTTGTAGTAGTGGATCCTACCAATCCAACCTTAGTTTGCAAACGACCTTGATCTAAGAACGTAAACAGGTTCGAAGGACATGGTTCATTTAGAGTAAAGGCTTATACAATATTTCGTTTAATTTTGTTAATTCGCACGTTGATTCTTCTCTCTTTATTTATCATTCTTCCAATGTTTGACCTTATAGTGGCAGAAAATTATACAAAATTTAGTCATTTCTCCAAAGCAGAAATAAGCAGGCTATATGCCAGTGAATTGGGTTACTTGCATTACTTTCTTGGCATTGAGGTTCTTCAGAGTCCGACCAGCTTGCTTCTTACTCAGCCAAACATTTATGATATTCTTTTTGGAAAACCAACACTATTAACTCTCAAGGGAACTCATTGGACAATAAGCAGTAAGTGTGTTTCGTTCTCAAATTAGCCGTTCATCATGGATCATTTTCGAGACCAAGTTAACATCTGCATGTGAGTCAACTTATTCAACTTACTGATGTGAATTTGGTGAGCAGTCACGATTATGTTGTGTTTGTTTGTGCATGATCGGAATGGATATGAATCAGAATGAGTAAGATTTAAAGTGAAAATTCAGACGGCTCGGACATGGTTATGAGTAACGTACTGTTGCATCTTGCTTTGCTGAATAAGTGCTTTGGCTAAAAGCTTGGCACGCTTTAGGAGTATCCCAACCTCTGATACTTGTAGTGGAAACATTGTGCAATCAATCACTCTATGTTTGATTTTTCTAGTTAGGTATTAGCGTTAGAAGTATTATACAAAATGACCGTTTTTAAATACTTTTTTTAAAAAAATGAACACAATTCAAGTTATTTGCAAGTCTGAACAAATTTCAAATTGTCTCTTTTTTATCACTTTTTTACCCCTCCTCGTTTTATGTTTGTACAACCATTCATATATTTTGTTTTAATTTTTGAATTTTATTTATTGAAAAGAATGTTGTTTATTAGGAAGACACATTCCATTTATATATATTATTCTAATTTTTGGATTTCATTTATTTTGAAAGAATCTTGTTTATGAACAACACATTCCATTTACACATTTTGTTTTAATTTTATTTTACTTATATATTTTTTTCACTTAGCCATTTGTTCAAATATCAGGCGTATTTTCATTTAGCCATTCGTTCAAATATCAGGTGTTTTGTGACCCTAGTTAATATGATATAGGTCATAGTTTAAAATGTGTTGATAATAAATTATAGGCTATAGAATAATAACATGACTAGGTTATTAATATATTGTGTTAGTACTTAACATGTGAAATTTTCAAATAATTTCTATTTTCAAATGTTAAATTTAGGTTTGTAAAATTAATTTGCATATTTTATAGAAGGGAATCTAATATAATTTTATTTCTTAAATTAGATAATATTTTTAACACAATATGGTTAATTTTATTTTTTCAATTTTACAATTTGTCTGAACATTTATTAAAACCATGACTCTAATTTAATCATATATGTAAATAGTCCTATTAGTTAAGTTAGCAAGATTACTTATGTTAAATTTGCTAAACCATCTTGACTTAAAAAAAAAAAAAAATGCTTGCTTGCTCATTCTCTCTTTCTTCTCTTTCCCTCCCTCTTTCTAACATGTGAAGACTAGGATTTCTCAATCTTTCTTCTCTCTTGGGGTTGGACTTTGGTAATAGTCTTCAACCTGCCTCTAGTTTCCCAATCCTAGACAGGGAGGCAAGAATCATATGACGAGTGTTTTAGTAGAGGCAAGTCCATAAGAAGATGTACATTCTGGAAAGGAATAAAACAGGAATGAGATAATTAATGATGGTATGTCATTGCCATACATGAATGAGATCTTGCAACAACTTTATTTTAACAACCTAGTTTCTTTGAACCATAGGCAATGTTTTATAAATAATGACTTGTGTGATTCATTTTTTTTGTTTTGTTGTGTTTAAAATTGTATGTAATAATGGTAATATTTTCACCTTTTTTTTTTTATCTGAATGTCTTATTTTTATTTGTTTTTTCTAATAATAAAGGTGATTTTCCCACTTTCTACACTGATTATTTTTCTACTAGATTTAATTCTTGACAGTGTTTTTATCCTATTCAATTGCTTTTATACAGAGTTAGTAATCACCCTAATACTACCAAATCTTGGCCCTCAATTGAACGCAAAATTTTATTGATGTCAAGATTTTAATGTTAAAAAAAACCTCAAACATACGTCTTTTTCCTTGAGCATTATCATACTTTACTGATAGATCCATTTGTATTGAAAGATTCATTCATAGTGAAGGGTTTTGATTCATTTAATATTGGGTCATTTGTTAGATTTGGTGTTTTTGTATCATGTGAGGTGTGGTGGTGTTGAATAAACAGATACAAGCTATAAAATAATGGTTGGGAAAAAGTTGAAAAAGCTAACAAACAAAAAGATACATATGCTAGAAAGTAATTGGCATGTTACAAACCATAGGCTAATTTTCAAGGAAGATGAATTGAACCTCTCATGATGATGCCCTTCGATAATAATACCTGCAAGCAAAAGTTGGAAGAAACAAATTTGTTATAATTATTATTGTTATTTTTTACCATGTAAACACCCAAAAAAAACAAATGTAGAGAAGGACTTACACAAAAATTTTTATGCCATAAATGGATGCATATTTTCGAAGAAGACGCTCAATAGTATACCACTCTGTACGATCTGATCCAGCTTGATAACCAATTCGGGGCATGTGTATCGAAGCTTTTTTGAAAAGACAAACCATAGGTATTATTCAACAATTATGATAAAACAAACATTAATTGTTAATATGGTTCAAGTGTGAAGAAACTCCTGACCACTGTTTAGAGCTGCTGAGAATGATGCCTTTGATATGCAAGATTCCAAGTCGGGAATAGAAATATTACTACGGGGGACTTTGCGCCGAGGATTATAGGATTGCACAACGGCCAAAGCCACCCATTGACGTGTATCATCATCCATACCCCGTACTTCGGAGTCCTCTGAAAGGAGAATTAAATAAAAAAAAAAAGGTCCAAAAAAGCCAAATTTGTTTCCTCTTTGTTTAATCAATGAGCAATGAATAATGATAAACAAATTTGAGTATTCTACTATGTAATGCAATTAACTGTTTGAGTGCACTACTGATTGTTCGTGAATAACTGGCGAGGATTAAATTATGAAGCAGTTCAAACAATAGATAATTTTTTGAGCATGAGAAGAGCAAGAGTTTACCATTCACTCTTATAAGGTGAAGATCACCGAGATGCAGGTCTTTGAATTCAGAAGCTCGGTTATACGCATCTGGTATGCTTGTGGACAATTTGGCCAGTGCATCGAACATGCCTCCGTGACCCCAGTTTCCAGAATCATCGACACAACTACGAGATCAACATGTAACTCCAGTCTTAAAGAGTGTAAACCAATCACCTCTGTGGAGATGAATTAATTGCAAACATAACGGAGACGACAAAAAACGGTTTTCAGGACAGATAAGAACTATATAGCATATTGGAATTACAAAGTTGATACATACAGATCGTGCACGGTTCTTGCAACGGCATTTTCCAGATAGCCAAACTAACCTGAATATAATGGTGGGCTCAGATGGACAAACATCCGAAGGACGAGTACAATCTCCATAAACAAATTGGACAGAACCCGATTCGGACATCATATCACTGTCCATAGGGATAACAGGGTCCTTGACAGACAACGAAAGATACCCGAGGGCTTCCCACTTTAACAATTTCTTATCCTCAGCCTTCTTCTTTGCGGCCTCAAGCTTAGCATGCTTGACCTCGTCTAATTCCCTTCTTCTTCCTAAATCTATAATTTGCTCACCACTTTTTTGTGATTCATCTTTAAATCTTTCAACCCAGGAGAGATATGATGCCTCATCAAAACTATAATTGAAATCAAATGAAGCGGCATCTCCTCGAGCACAAACACGTCCATTCCTCTCTGTTGGGTTTACCTCAAATTTCCTGTCATCCTTGCCTGCTGCTTGTTCATGACGCATTGCAATCACCTTCTCAGCCATTTCAGTCAACTCTGAAATCTTTACTTCACCAAAGTTTTCGTTATTGATCTCAAAAGGATCAAATATACCTAATCCAAATATGACAGATCGCAAATCACTAGCTTCAACTCCAGCAGATTCTCTGTTTTCCTGGCCTTCAATATCATCTCCGATAACATTGTAACTAAGCTGCAGTTTCCTTTCTGCTCTACTCATAATGACCTACATTAATTTGAAATAGAAGATTGTATACATGGACTTTAATGATAGTAACTCACATCTAAGATCTCACCTCCTCAACAGTACGTTCTGTAACGAGGTTTATAGATAACACAGGATTCATTTGGCCTATCCGGTGTGTTCTCTGCAAAGCTTGCTTGTCAACCTGGGGATTCCAGTCTTGTTCGTAGAATATAACCTGGATTAAAAGGCAATTAATATGATGAGAACTCATATACTATTTGCTTTATAAATGATAGACGCTCAGGTTAGAATTATATTAAATTAAAGAGGAATACTTCGCAATTATACACTGTCAACCTCCAATCTATTAGGTGAAGTACCAGCAAGTAATGGCCTGGATTAATTATTCTAAAAAAAATACACATCTTGTTGGTGGAATTAGTGTAAATTAGTTAGAGTAGGTTTGAAATTTAAATTGGGTTTCATTTAAATTAGGTTTAGGAGTTTTATTTTATTTTTTATTTTATTTACGAATTTGTATCCTACTAGGAGTCGGTTACAAAATAATATAAAAATCTGTATCCTACTAAGAGTAAGTTACCGATTAATATAAAACCCAAGTCCTCCATGCTGTATTCATAACTTACAATCTTAATCAATAAAGGCAATAAATTCAGCATCTCTTTCCTTTCTCTTAGCTTTTATGGTATTAGAGCAATAAAGACTAAAAGGGAGTCAAGAGAGAGCTATGACTAGAGCAAGCAGAGGCCATGACTCTGAGATTGCCTCAGGCATCTTACAGACTACCTCCACATTTGTTCCTATTGCTGTAATTGAAAACTCATCTCCATCTCTTCAAATCACGACACATAAGTTGAGTGAAAATAATTTTCTTCAATGTCTCGTTCAGTTAAAACGGTGATTCGTGGCAAAGGAAAAATCGGTTATTTGGATGGAACCATTCCCAAATTGAGTACTTCAGATCCCTCATATCAAACATGAGATGCTCAAAATTTCATGGTTATGGCGTGGCTCATTCACTTCATGGAGGATCACATCAGGGACACCTATTTGTTTTATCTGACTGCTAAAGATATCTAGGATGTTGTCACTCTCGTATATTTAGATTTCAAGAATTCCTCTCAAATGTTCGAGCTATGAAACCAGGCACGCAATCTGAAACAAGGAGAACTTGAGGTCACCAAATATTTTAACTTTCTTAAAAATTGTGGCAAGAATTAGATTTGTTCGACACTTGCCAATAGAAAGATTTGGAAGATGATAATCACTACAAGAACATTGGATCAGGACTGAGCTTATGATTTTTGGGCAAGACTTAACTAGGATCTAAATGAGGTTTGAGGCCGCATCCTTGGATTAAGGTCCTTACCCCTCATTGATGAGGTGTTTTCGGAGGTCTGACGTGAGGAATATTGGATAAGAGTGATGCTTAGTGAAACCTCAAACCCCAATTCTTCAGTCAATCAAACCATGAAAAACTCGAGTTTGGTTGCCTGAAGATCAAACAAACGAAGTAATTCCAAACCAACTTGAAAAAAGGGTCAGGCATAGTGTGATTATTATCAAAAACCATATCACACAAAGGACAATTGTTGGGAGATCCACAATAAACCAGCAAACTGGGTACCTAATAGGTTTCGCAATCGAGATAGCAAAGGACTTCAAGTGACCGAGGAAGGCGAGCAGGACAAATCTAATGAAAGTGTGACCCTTTCCAAGGCACAATTGGACCAACTTTGAGGTCTTGTCCAATAGTCAGTCATCGAGCACATCACTCATTGTATAGATAAGTATGACCAAAAAATACTCAAGGTACTGACAAAGGTAAGTTACGGATCATTGACTCTGGTGTCATTGATCACATGACTAATTGTGAACGTTTTTTCCATATGTATATTCCAAGTTCGGGAAATCATAAAGTAAAAGTTACAAAATGGTTCCTATTCGGTGGTTGCTTAAGTGGGATCTTAAAATCAACCCCACCATTACTCTTAATTCTGTCTTACATGTGCCTAATTTTTCATGTAATCTTTTTGTCCATTAGTAAATTAACAAAAGATTTAAATTGTACAGTGATTTTTTCTCCTTCTGGCTATGGGTTTCAGATTTTAATTTCAAGAAGGAGGATTAGTAGTGCTAAGGAGGTCAATGGACTCCATTATTCAAGGATAGGTGGCCC
The DNA here is from genome assembly GCA_035233585.1 of Antiaris toxicaria. Taxonomy (NCBI): domain Eukaryota; kingdom Viridiplantae; phylum Streptophyta; class Magnoliopsida; order Rosales; family Moraceae; genus Antiaris; species Antiaris toxicaria. The sequence continues at coordinate 12,280,997 of CP141155.1, forward strand.
ATAAGGAGTTAGGTTCATATAGCTGTGGACCATTCTTTAGCTTCCCATTAACAACAAATTATGTTATTGCATCTTAGGTTAGGAAATCCAAGTTTTTTTGCATATGAAACGTTTATTTCCGTCAATATTTCAAAGCAATGACTCTTTTCGATGTGAGATTTGTCAGTTGGCAAAACATAAGCATACCTTTTTACCACCCCAACCATATCGGGCCTCTAAACCTTTTGCATTAATCCATGATGATATTTGGGGTCCACCTTGTATTTATAGTTTAACCAATGAAAGGTGGTTTATAATTTTTATTGATGATCACACACATCTTTGTTAGGCGTATCTCCTATAGGATAAATTTGATGCTAAACAAACTTTCAAAATTTATTACTGTATGATTCAAACTCAATATAATAAGAACACTAACGTGCTTCATTCCGACAGTGGTATAGAGTATATTAATTCCATTCTCAGAAATTTTTTTGTGGAAAAAGGGATTTTACATCAGAGTTCTCATATTGATACACCTAAACAAAATAGGGTCTTAGAAAAAAAAAAAAACCGTCATTCATTGGAAGTTGCCACGTCTCTGTTATTCACAATGAATGTTCCAAAGTATTTCTAAAGGGATGCCACTTTAACTGGATGCTATTTAATAAACAGAATGCTAACAAAAGTTTTAAAATACCAAAGACCATTAGATGTTCTTCAACAGTACTATCCTACTACTCGGTCTTTTTTTGGTTTCGATTTGAAAGTGTTTGGTTGTAGTGCTTTCATGCATGTTCCTAGCCAAGGTAGATCAAAACTTGATCCTAGGTCAAGTAAGTGTGTTTTTGCTTGGGATATTCTTCGACTCAAAAGGGTTATAAGTGCTACTCCCTTGAAAAAAGAAAATATTTCACTTTGACTGATGTCACTTTTTTGAGAGTCAACCATTTTTCCAGAAAAATTTACTTCAAGGGAGCATATAAGTGAAGAAATTTTTCAAGATGAGATTAGAGAAAATCCGAAAATGGGTAGCAGTGATTCAAATTCGAACGTCGATTTAAACCTAGGATTGTGGAAATATTTCTGGGAATCTCCAATTATAAAATCTCAACAAACTCCTCAATTTATCTCAGATATTTCAGATAATCCAAGTTAAGAAAATCTACCTCTAATTCAAAATTTAAGAATCTCTGATTTACCTCCAATTCAAAATTTGAAAAATCCTAATCCTCTCCTACCAAATTCAAATGAACCTCCAGCTGAAAATCTGCCAAACTTTGAAAACCAAACCTAGCCTAGAATTTAGGAGGGAAACAAGAATTGTTTGCAGCCATTCAATTTGACTTATGAAAAACCTAGTCCAAGAAAAATCGAGAAGTTGATGACTTATGCTACCAAGAATTCTAACCAAAATTAGGTATATGAACATTGGTATTAATGATTCTAATATCCCGATTGCTCCAAGGAAGGGAACTCGACCATGCACCAAACATCCGATTTCTAAATTTGTGAGATGCAATCATTTGTCAAAGTCAGTCTAGACCCTGATAGCTACTTTGTCGAGTGTTGAGACGCCCAAAAATATAGAAGAAGCTCTAAGGCAATTGAAATGGAAGGAAGCTGTTATGGAGGAAATTTGAGCTTTTAAAAAAACCAGGACATAGGAGATAGTGTGGAAACCTAAAGGTAAAGTGCCTGTGGGCTGCAAATGGGTTTTCACCATTACATACAATTCAGATGGTTCAATCAAGCGGCATAAAGCGAGGTTAGTGGCTAAAAAATTACACATAAACGTATGATATTGATTACCAAGAAACGTTTGCTCCTATAGTTAAGATTAATATTGTCCGTGTACTCCTTTCCCTAGCAGCCAATCTGGATTGGCCTCTTCAACAACTAGATGTGAAGAACATGTTCTTAAATAGAGAAGTGGAAGAAGAAGTTTACATGGACTTACCTCCTGGCTTCAATGAAGCAAGTAAAGATGGGAAAGTGTAGGCTCAAGTAGTCCTCATATGGATTGAAGCAATCACCCAGGACATGGTTCAATTGTTTTTCAAAGGCAATCCAAAAACAGGGCTTCCTACAAGCTTAGGCAGATCATATACAATTTCACAAACGTAGGAATAGAAAGTCCATCATTTTTATAGTTCATGTGGATGATATTATTCTCACAGGTCATGATAGGAGGAAATATCAAGATTAAAGAAGAGTTTGGCTTCTGAATTTGAGATGAAGGACCTAGGGAATCTGATATATTTTCTTAACATGGAAGTTGCAAGAAATTGTACAGGAATCACGGTGTACTGAACAAAATATGTGCTAGACTTGTTGAAAGAAACAGGCATGTTAGGTTGTAAGCCTAGGTTGTAAGCCCATTGATACATTGATGGATTCCAATACAAAACTAGGAATGCAACCAGCGGGTAGTCCTATAGATAGGGAGATTCCAGCAACTAGTAGGAAAATTGATTTATCTATCCCACACTTGACCTGATATTGGATTATTGTGCGTTACATTAGTCAATTTATGCACTCACCAACTGAGGAGCATATGGAGGCAATCTATAGGGTATGCTAGGAAGAGGACTCTTCTTTAGAAAGACAAAAACACGAGGTGTTGAGGCATTTACTAATGCTGACTGGGCTAGTTCAATAAGTGACAGAAAGTCAACATGCAGGTATTGCACTTTCGTATTGGGAAATGTAGTTACTCGCAGAAGTAAGAAAAGCAAATCATAGTAGCAAGAAGTAATGTAGAGGCTGAACTTAGATCTCTAGCACATGGAATATGTGAAGCACTATGGCTAAGAAATCTTCTTGAAGAGATAGAAATGGAAGTGCAGGCTCTATTGAAACTCTATTGTGACAACAAAGCTCCTATTAATATCTCTCATAACCCAATGCATCATGATTGGACAAAGCATGCTGAAGTGCATAGGCACTTTATCAAGGAGAAAATTTCTGTGTAACCTTTATATCTTCCACAGAACAAGTAGTGGGTATTATGACAAAAAGACTTGCAAAACCTTCATTTGAGAAGTTAGTGGACAAGCTAGGCATGTTCAATTTGTACAGTCTAGCTTGAGGGAAGTGTTGGCAGAATTAGTGTAAATCAGTTAAGAGTAGGTTTGAAATTTAAATTGGGTTTGATTTAAGTTAGGTTTAGGAGTTTTATTTTATTTTTTATTTTATTTAAGAATTTGTATCCTGCTAGGAGTTGGTTACATAATAGTGTAAAAATCTGTATTCTGCTAGAAGTCAGTTACAGAGTAATATAAAAATTGAGTCCTTCATGTTGTATTCATAACTTACAATCTTAATCAATAAAGGCAATGAATTCAACATCTCTTTCCTTTTTCTCAGCTTTTACACCTAACAAGATATACCCTCCAGATTCATCTTAGTTAGTTGTGATTGGTAAATATTTACTTATAACAGAAATGTTATGAACATAAAACTTACAGTATCAGCTGCAACAAGGTTCAGACCCACTCCCCCAGCTCTTGTGGAAATCATAAAAACAAAAGCACCATTTCCATTATCTTGAGAATTCAAACTTCCTTTTTCTGATTGTTTGTTGAAGCTTCTTATAGCAGCAAAGCGCTCCTCAGCTCGAATTGAACCATCAAGACGCTCATAAGAATATCTTCGTAACTCCAAAAAATCCTATGTTGGATATACAGAAGGTTTCTTGTCTAAATTTATAAGATGGACTAAAATCACTAATCTCGAAGGAAACGTACATTCTTTTGGTAGTGAAACAAGAAAGAAGAAAGAGAGAACCTGTAAAATGTCGAGCGTATGGGTCATTTGGGCAAACAAAAGGATGCGGTGCCCAGAATCATGTAGCTTTTGAAGCAGTTGGTCCAAGATAATAAGCTTACCACTGGCCTATTAAAAATTCAGTAACCAACAAAGATTTTAACTGACAAAATGCTCCATGAGAGCAAAATACAAATTAATTCACCATAACTCATTTCTAGCATGAGTTTGCCTTTTCAAGAAACTATGAAATAAGCAGGCCAGTCTTTCTCTCTTGTTTTCTTTTTATCATTCAGGAGCCATTAGATTGGTAGCATACAATTGCACACACATTTAAAGGGCCTAGCAGTCTATCAAATTAATCTAAGAAACAGGAACTACCTGAACTAAGTGTTCACCTTCTTCATATGGTTCAGGCTCAATGCCAGAGAAAAGGTAAGGATGGCTGCATGCTTTCCGTAACTGTATTACCTATAGCGCAAGTAACAGAATTAATCAGTGGAGCAAGAGATGTGTAACATTTATAAATCAACAACAGAGAACTTAAACATGAAATACAGGGCTAAATCAATATTTAAACATTTAATGAAAGGACTAAGACATTGAAGATTAAAAAAAAAAAAAAATGTAATATGTAACAACCAGTAACTTCCACTAATTTCCCAAAAAATGAAAGAATACTTTTGCAGAAGGAACATCCATTGTTGTTGAAGAAAATACGTTACACAATTAGTTTCCAGTGCACTAATTTAGAAAGAAAATAGAATATGGTACAACATCAAATACAGAGAAAGACAACAAAAAGATATCCAGGGCGATATATAGAGGCTAATACAAGAAACAAGCCCTAGGGGTGAAATTGGAGAAAGTAACATACAATATTCTGTAAGGATTGATGATTTGAGGCTCCAGAAGAGAATGCGAGTAACTTGGAGAGCTCCTTCCTCAATATTGACATGTAAACCTTCTTCTGTAGACTGACTAGTGGTGCCATCCTATCATGAAATATATATCTTAGCAATTTGTGGTATGAACAGGCCTAGAAAGTTGAGCTCTTTTAGCACAAAATGCAGAAACATACACTGTTATCTCAGTAAGTGGTGGAAGGATTAAATTCCCACACTGAATAAGTCTAGATTTTGTACGTCGAAGCATGAAGACACCCACTATGCCTTTTAAAGTTTTTAGCTTCTCTTTTACCTTAGATGGATCATAGCCTGTTGCAAAACAATAATAACCATCACCGTTGCAAAATACTGTTCCAATGCAAAAACTCTCCAGATACTTTAATCAATCACCAAAGCCTTAGTTGGGGAGAAAATACAAAGGCAAAAAAGAGAAGGTTATAATCAGGTTCTCTGGAAAAATGACTGACACATCCACTATGGAATTTAGGCCATTAACCTGAGGAAGGATCTCCAGCCTCCTTGAATGCATAAAGGAACTGGTCCAGTCGCCCAAAGACTGAAGGCATACAAAAATGCATTAAAGCCCAAAGTTCAGTGAGATTGTTTTGTATAGGTGTGCCAGTCATCAGTAGCCGTCTTGGAATGAGAAAGCGCTCTATTAGGACATTATAAAGAACCTGCCAGGATTGAAGCATGCAAACATGACTGCAATGAAAATCTTACAACATTCATACACACACACGGTACGATGTAATTTAACTACAAAGTCAGGAAGAAAATCTCTAAATTCCTTTTCTTTCGATCTTTTTACAGTAAAATGTCATGCAAATCAGGAGTGGATTACTATCACTAATTAATAAAGCATCATAAGTCTAGTAATTATCGCACAAAATGGATTTAGAGCAACTTAGATATAGTAGCTCGTCAGTATAAGAAAGAGCGGTTATGAAAAATTTAAGCATACACTGGAAGGGTTTTTAAGCCTTTGAGCTTCATCAATTACAGCATAGTGCCAGGGTATTTGAGAAAGGAAATCCTGGTCCATCAATACTATGTCATATGTCGTCAATAGCACATCAAAAGGTAACAATGAAACCTGTAAACATACCCGATTAGGGGGGGGAAAAAATCAACAGACGGATTATTGGAAATCTTGCAATGCACTAGATCAAAACTCACATCATTTTGCGAGGACTGTTCTTCTACTTGCTCAAATATTTTTTGGCGTAAACTGCGACGGTGTTCTTTATCACCAACATATCGCAAAACCCTTAGTTTTGGAGCAAATCTATCCATCTCTAATACCCAACCGTCTGTTACACTAAGAGGGCATAATACCACTGCAGACATTTGAATAACAATAAGGAAAAGTAGGGAAGCTTAAAGATCCAACAAGTTTCTAGCAAGAAACATCACTGACTCACAAAATGGCCCAGGTGACAACTTTTGAACTTTCAAATAGCTCATCAAAGAGATGGCCTGAAGAGTCTTTCCTAGTCCCATCTGCAAAGTGAAACAGCAGCATTTCCACCACTAAAGTGAGGCTTTGTTATTTGAGCTCAGTTCACTCGGTCATTTCTAATTTATTACACACAAACAAATATATATGTGTGTATATATATATATATATATTTAAAAAGTGTCAGAAATGGTAGTTAAGCTTTCACCAACTAAAGATCATGTATACTAAGAGCACATCCAATAAAGTGCTAAATTGATGTGCCAATGTTAAATATTAGCATTTGAGTGGGGAAAAAAAAAAGTGTTCCAACTGAGTATCATTTTTTATGTCAAATTTGTCATACACTAAACCTGATGGTAAATTTCTCATCAAAGTATAATAAATGTAATTTGACATTTGATTGTTATTGTTGGTATCGCAACTTTTTATCTAAACACTATAGTTTTGACTTTTGGAAACTCCTTAAATTTTACAACTTTCCTTTTATGAATTCCAAAGCTTAAAGATAATGATGAAAGGTAGATATCGCATTAGAAATAGCATAATAGACTCTTTCGTAACAAATATAGCATTGATGTTGACAAATACATTGACAAATACATTGGTACAAATAATGATTAGGACATCGAAAGCCAAAAATATTAATCAATCAAATGAAAAGGAACGAATGAAAAAAATTTAAGGAAAACAACTAAAGCTCACCTCTCTCCATTACTTTACGCCTTTGGCATTCCTTCCTTTTTCAGTGCTCTATAATTATGTACTTAAACTAAACTAAAATCAAGCTACTAAACCAAATATTATGGTTTTTTGCAATACAGAATTAACATTATCGATTGAAAATCACCAAACAATATTTTCCAGAGCGTGAGAGCAGATTTCATCGTACCTCGTCTCCTGCAAATCAAAATTCCAATTGAAAATCAAATCCAAATGACTTTTCATCTTCTTTTTTTTTCCCTAAAAAGATCAAATCGAATGAAAATCCCAAACAGAAACTCCTATTGGAATTTCGACGAAATTTGAATTCCAAAAAACTCACTCACCGAGAACGACGTTAACGCCGAGGAGATATCGCCGTACGATCCACGAAACGCCTTCCACTTGGTGAGGCTTCAGAGCCGCCGTCACGCCCAGCTCTTCCGGGTTGACCAGCGCGTCGCCGGCGCGTGCATCTGCGTCAAGTACGACCTTCGCCGCTGCTTTGAGCCGTTCCTCGTAAGCCATCTCTCTCCGTCCTTTTCCCTCTCAGGTTTTTTATTTTTTTTAATTATTTATTTTTTTCAATTTTTGAACCAACAGCAGCAGAGGGAATTGAATCGTTGATTGCATAATGACGAAAGTGTCCTCCAAGTAAGAGTGCTCTTTTTCTTTAAGAATGGGAGTATCAACTGGCTACGCGAGAGCGAATAGAAGTAAGCTGAACAATTGACACGTGCCAATATAAAAAAACCGCCAAAGTAACGCGCGGGCTATACCCATCCAGGTAGGGACACCCGTAGGTGCCCGAATCTAACCGGATGGATGTGAGAGGGACGGATTTGCATAAATGACCCAACAACAAGGTCTTTTTAAAAAAAATTAACCTTTCAAAAATTTTAATTTGTAAAATAACTTTTTTTAAATCAAAAAGAAATTAAAAAATAATTAAAGCTGGTTGTAAAAATGACTTAACAACAAAGTTTTTTAAAAAAACTAATACCTTGTTTATTTATAGTATTATATTTATATAAATATAATATAATTTTCATTTAAATACAAATATATTATATTTAAATATTAATCATATTATATTTTAAATTTAATATAATCATTATTTATTATTTTATTTTTTCTAATTATTATTTTTAATCATATCACACACTCTCTTTCTTTCTTTCTTTTTTCTCTTTATTTTTACCCATCATATTACATATTCATTATTTAAATACAATTCAAATATTTTTCATCTAAAAACACATTACATTCAAATGCAATGCAAATACTTTTTATCTAAATACAAATTGTATTTAATGCATTATATTTAAACATAATATAAACGCAATGCACTTACCAAACATCCCCTAACCTTTTAGAAATTTTAGGATTTGTTTTGGTCATGAGTTTGAACTAGAAAATTTAGATTAATTTTGAAATAAGTTGAATTGCAAATGAACCTTATGTTTAGTGCTTAAGTTTGAGCTAGAAATTTTCATTTTAAACTAAGGTGTCGTTTGGCAAAAAAATGACATTTTAATTTTACTCAAATGCAATACAATTTTACACCAAACACAAATTTTGTAACAATACTACAAAAACAATTACTATTCAAAACATTTTTAAAACAATCACATCAACTTTTCAACTCCACTATTTATCTCTACTTTTACGAATCACATTAACTTTTCAACTCTAAAATACTTTTTATCCAAACACACATTTCATTCAAATACAAAACAAATACTTTTCAATCAAATATAATATTCAAAAAACAAACTTCATTCAAATACAATCAAAATGCAATACGTTTACCAAACGCCCCCTAAAAATGTTTGGATGATAAAAATTAGGTTTGAATATATATTAAAAATTGTGCTTCCCTTTACTTTTTTATGTGGTTAGTATAATTTTTCTTTAGAAGATTTGTGAATAGCATTTTTGAGTCCATAATACTGTGTAAATTATAAACTAAAAAACTTGAAATAAACTAACAAACCATACACATAATTGAGTTTAAACTCAATTTTTTATATCCAAACCCATAATCCAAACAAATCTTAATTCGCAAAACGGATTTTTAAAAAAAATCAAAAAGAAACTAAAAAATAATTAACCACCTTAATAAAGAACCTTAACAAATTTAATTAAAAAGTAAAAAACAAAATAAAAACTCTTTGATTCCTAGGTTTTTTTTCCACCCCTCCTTCTTCGTCGACTTCCTTCTCCATCTTGGACCTCCTAATACTAGTAGCAAGCGTCACCAGATCTCCCACGAGTCACGACAACGTTTTTTCTACCTTACCACCACTTTTTACTATTTATACCTTCAAAATTCTACAACAAACTTTGAACTTTAAAAGCCTGTTTGGATTAAGTTTTGGAGTTTTTTTTTTTGGAAAAAGTTGTTTTAGAAAATATGTTTGGGGGAAAAAACTGTTTGGAGTGAAAAAATACAAAATTTTAAAAAATTATTCAAAAAAATTATCAATATGAATCTTGTTTCGCTCTTCTTGAAATTCTATACAATTCAAAAAAAAAAATCATCTCATTTGAACTTGTATATGTAAAGTTATAGACTTTTAAAATTTGAAATTTACTGTAATATTTTAGAAATGTGAATGGTAAAAAGTGATGGGGAGATAGAAAAAATACCAAAAAAGTTGTTTTGGAGACCTTTTTTTGTGAGTCAAATGGGCTCTATAATTTCATAACTTTGTGTATATAATTTCAAATAAGTTGATTTTAAATTGCATAGAATTTCAAAAAAAATAAAATAAGATTCATATTGATAATTTTTTCTGCATAAATTTTTAAGATTTTACACTTTCTCTTTCCAAGTAATTTTTTTCTTAAATATATTTTTTAAAACTTATTTTTTTTCTAATAAAAAAAAACTCTAAAACTCCTTTCAAACGGGTCTTAATGACTTTACATGTTCTATGAGGCTTAAAAAAATGCAAGTCTGAGGTTGAAGATGACCTCAACTCGTAAGATTAGGATAGGCAATCCACACCTTGTAGTCAAATTCCTGTGCCTAGATCTGTTACCCACATGCCTAGAATTTGTGACCGCATGCCTAGAAAATGTTTCCTGCGCGCCTAGACTAAATGACCTATGCACCTAGAGAGCTTGTTAGGAACGCCATGCAGATTGGATCCAGAATTTGTCTTTTTTCATACTTTTTTTAATTCAAAATCACAATTTCACTCCTAGAAAGAGAAAACAAATTGACAAATCATATGATACATTTTCATTTGTAAATATGTGATTTTATAAACTTTGCATCTTTTTTTTATTTTCATTTTAATTGCAGATATGACTTCAATTCTTATTATTATGGGGTATAATGAAAAGTGGAAAAATAGAGATGGTGGCTTTTGGAAATGGCTTAGGGATGATTTGTTTAAAGGTTTTTTATTAATAGAGAAATAAAATATATTAAATTGACAGAAAAATTAAATTTATTTTGTGAGATGCCTGCAAGGACCCTCCAATGCTTCCATTTTTTAACATTAAGTTTAGTATTACTAAAATTTAATTAAAATTAGAAAATTAATCTAATTTACCTAAATAAGAACAAATTAAAAAAAATGGCTAAATAAAATATCCTGCACACTTTCATGATGTTCTCTACGACAGGCATGGCATTCACCCACTAAGTATGGCACTCCTCAAGAATGCCTAGCATGGCATTCACCATGATTTCATTAGATGTTCTCGACTTTGTCATTTTGCTTGTTCTTTGAGGACTTGAGTTTATCAAACTTTTATTTTTGTGAAATAAAACTTATCAACTCGATTCTTTATATCAAAATAATGTAATATCATGGTTATTATTAATAAATTGAAGTTAAGTTTTTCGATCCATTACTATTGGTTGATTTAACTAGGACTGCTTTTTTTTCACATTAAGTTTAGTATTATTAAAATTTGATTAAAATTAGAAAATCAATCCAATTTACCTAAGTTTGAAAAAATTAAATATAGAAAAAAAGACTAACTAGAATATCTTAAGCACTTTCCAAGGCGTTTGTCAAGACAGGCATGATGTGCATTCATTGGGCATGGCACTTTTCAAGAACATCCAACTTGGCATTCTTCATGATATTGTTGTACATTCTAGGCATTCCCTTTTTGCATGTTCTATTTAGGACTTGAACTTATCAACCTTTATTTTTATTTTTTATTTTCTTATTTTTTGGAATGAAACTTATCAACTCAATTTATTATATCAAAAGAATGTATGATCATTAAAAGTAAATTGATGTCAAGTTTTTTGATCCATTACTATTAGTTGATTTAACTAGGACTTCTTTTTAACCCATAATCTCATGTAACATAATAAGTAAGGCTTACCTTTTTTTTTTTTTTTTTTTACATTAAGTTTAGTAAATTGAAATCTGATTAAAATTAGAAAATCAAGCCAATTTACCTAAGTTGGAACAAACTAAAAAAAAAAAAAAGACTAACTAGAATATCTTGAGTGCCTTCTAAGGCATTTGTCAAGACAGGCATGACATGCACCCATCCGGTATGGCGCTCTTCATGAACACCCAATATGATATTTGCCATGATCTTGCTAGACGTTTTAGGTATTCTCCTTTTGCACGTTTTATTGAGGACATGGACTTATCAAACTTTTTCTATTTTTAATATTTAAGAGTGAAACTGATCGACTAGATTCATTATATATATATAAAAAATTATGATCATTAATAATAAATTGATGTTAAGGATCCGTTTGGTAATTGTATTACATTTGCATTGTGTTTAAATATAATGTATTGAATACAATTTGCATTTAAAGAAAAAGTATTTGCATTGCATTTGAATGCAATATGTGTTTGGGTGAAAAGTATTTGAATTGTATTTTAATAATGAATATGTGATGTGATGGGTAAAAATAGAGAGAAAAAGGGGAGAGAGAAAGAGAATGGGTGATGTGATTAGTAGAAATAATAGAAAAAGTGAAATAATGAATAGAATTTGCATCACATCACATATTCATTTGCATTGTGTTTAAATATAATGTATTGAATACAATTTGCATTTAAAGAAAAAGTATTTGCATTGCATTTGAATGCAATATGTGTTTGGGTGAAAAGTATTTGAATTGTATTTTAATAATGAATATGTGATGTGATGGGTAAAAATAGAGAGAAAAAGGGGAGAGAGAAAGAGAATAGGTGATGTGATTAGTAGAAATAATAGAAAAAGTGAAATAATGAATAGAAATTGTATTGGATTCAAAATGTGATGTGATTAGTATTTGAATAGAATGCTTTTATATTTAGGTAAAAATTACATTATATTTAAATGCAATGCATGTACCAAACCGAAGGTAAGTTTTTTAATCCATCAATATTAGAATTACATCACATACATAGTATATTTATTCTCAATCTTAACCACAACTACTATTCTCTCTAAATGGAATCAAATATTTCGTAGTTACAAACAAAAGTACTTAGTTATTGCAAAAAAATAAACATACTTCTAATATTGAGTCAAAGTACTTAGTTATTGCAAAAAAATCAATATACTTTTAATGTTGAGTCAGGATCAACTAGGGTAGAAATAAAGTTGATTTAACAATGATTTTATTCTAACCCATGATCTCATGTAACGTAATAAGTAAGGCTTAATTTTTTTTTAACATTAAGTTTAGTATTATTGAAATTTAATTAAAATTAAAAATCAATCCAATTTACCTAAGTTTAAATAAATTTTTTTTGAAAAAAGGACTAACTTAAATATTCCAAGTGCCATCTAAGGCATTCGCCAAGACGATCATAGCGTGTGCCCACCAAGTATGGTGCTCTGAGAATGCCTAGCATGGCATTCGTCGTAATCTTATTGGACGTTCTAGTCATTTTCCTTTTGCACGTTCTATTAAGGACTTGGACTTGTCAAATTTTTTTCATTTTTTAATTTTTTGGAATGAAATTTATTAACTTGATTCATTATAATTAAAATAAAGTATGATCATTACTAATAAATTGTTGTTAAGTTTTTTGACCCATTACTATTAGTTGATTTAAGTAGGACTTCTTTCTAATCCATTATCTCCTGTAATGTAATAAGTAACGCTTACCTTCTTTTTTTTTTTTTTACATTAAGTTTTGTATTATTGAAATTTGATTAAAATTAAAAATATCAATCCTATTACTTAAGTTTGAACAAATAAGAAAAAGACTAACTATAATATCTCGAGTGCCTTCCAAGGTGTTTGCCAAGACAGGGATGGTGCTTGCCCACTAGGTTTAAGGCGTGCCTAGCATGAAATTCTTCGTTATCTTGCTAGACATTCTAGGCATTCCCCTTTTGCACATTCTGTTGAAAAGTTGAACTTATCAAACTTTGTTTTTACTTTTTATTTTTTATTTTTTGGAATGAAACTTATCTACTCACTTCATTATATCAAAATAATATAATATTATGGTTATTAATAATAAATTGATGTTGGGTTATTTGATCCACTACTATTAATCAATTTAATTATAACTTCATTCTAACTCATTTAATTACGTAATACAAATCAATCTGATTTAACTTAATTAGAATAATTTTTGTTTTAATTTAAAACAAGGATTAAAAAATTTTCTAAAATAATTTGCATGCCTTCAAGGCACTCACCTAGACAAGCATGATGCTCGTCCCTTACACATGGCGCCCTTTGACAACGCTTAGCACGATTAAAAGAGGAACCGAAAATGATTCGTATACATGGCACTTTCAAGAATGTCTAGAATGACCAACATAGTTATTAGAATAATGTAATAACATAGAAAAGGTTATTAATAATTAATAAATTAACTTTTTAATCAATTATTATCAATTGATCTAAAAAAAAGTTTATAAAATACCTGCATGCCTTCAATGAGTGCATTTAGATGGGCACGGCACTCAATCACCCTCTATGGCATCCTTGAGAACACTTAAAAGGTCACTCTCTATGAGTTGTGGTGTTGTGCATGCAAATCAAGAGAATCTCAAGTAAAATTTTAAATTTATCAATTCAAAAAATTAAAAAGACAAAGAAAAAAGACAAAAATTATATTTATAAAAAAACATTTATAGCATCTACAACACAAAATATAAATTTCTTAATTAATATACTCTTATCAATTAGTTTTTAAATATATTTAAGAAGTAGAATTGGAATTAGAATTTTAGTTTAAAAAGTGTGGAAAATGGTAAAAAAAAAAAAAAAATTGTTATGTAGGAGGCTAGCATCATTGGTGAACTCCCTAGGTATGGATGACATTCAGGCTATGCGTGCGGGGGCATTCGGCCTAGGCACTCGATGAGCAGTAGTTCTAGGTGCTTGGTTTAGGAGTACTAGGCATTCGTGAGGGAAATACTGGCTTGGAATGCTTTGTCCTAGTCTTGCAAGATGAGTTTGTCATCAACCTTCATGCTCTAATGGTTTGCCATACGTTGAGAATGGTTGCCCTGGGCTTGTCCATGGAGGACTTGGTTTTGTGTTAGGTGTTGTGTGGAAGAGTAAGAAGAACAACATGGAGGACCAGGTTTTGTAATGGGTGTTTTTAAGTGGAGGGGGAAGAAGAAGAGAATGGTTGGCTAGAAATTTTGCTGTTGCTGTCAAAAGTCACCGGGAAAAGTTTGGTGTGTGGGTTTGATTGGCAAGGAAGGGCTAGCTTGTGTTTTTATTTTTATTATGTTTTTAAATCTTGATTAATAAAGTTTTTGTTGTACTAATTAACCACTAATTAGCACAATTATTGCTTAATTATAACATTTAGAATTTAATGAAATAAATAAATGAATAAATAAGTCATTATGCAATATACACTTTGTTGTCAGGTCATTTAGCCAATTCTACTCTCCTTAATTAAGAATCTGATAACAAATTTAATTCAGAAGTAAAAAATAAAAAAATAAAATTAAGAACTCCTTTTATCCTGGGCTTTTTTTCCTCCCCTCCTTCGTTGACTTCCTTCCTCTCTTCCCCACGTCTCCATCCCGGCCCTCTTAATACCAACAACAAGCATCATCGGATCTCCCACGAGTCATGATTACGGTTTTCGGCTCCACCCAAATTTGTTTCACCCTTTCAAGTTAAGAGTTTGAAGATGGAAGATGATAATTGAAAAGAAAAAAAAAAAATCTCTTTGAAGTTTTGTAATTGTTTAAGAACTTTCACATTTGCTTTAGTAGTTCTTTTTAGAAACAATAAGATATTTTTACTTAAAAATGAATTCTGGTGTAAAATAAGCAACGTCAAAGGTTAATTAAGGCTGAGAAAAACATAGGTTTGAGGTTGAAGACGACTTTAGCCCGCGAGACTAGGATAGGCATTCCAAGTCTAGTCGTCAAATTTGCATGCCTAGATCTATCACCTGCACACCTAGAATTTGTTACGAACGCCTAGAAAATGTTTCCTACGCATTTAGATTGAATGGCCTACATGCCCGGAGAGTTTGTTAGGAAAACCATGCATGTTAGATCAAGATTTTTTGTCTTTTGTCACATTTTTTAATTCAAAATTACAATTTCACTCCTTAAATATCAGATTAATAAGAGAAAACTAATTAGCAAATCATTTTATACATTTTCACTTGTAAATCTTGATTTTACAAACCTTGTATCTTTTTTCTTTTTCATTTTAATTACAGATATGATTTCAATTTTTATTGTCATAGTGTATAATAGAAAGTGGAAAAATAAGGACGTTAACTTTTGATAATGGGACTAGGATGATTTGTCTAAAGGCCTTTTTTATTAATAGATAAATAAAAATTATTGAATCGATAAAGACATCAAGTTTATTTGGTGAGATGCATGTAAGGACTCGGCATTTGCTTACTTTTTTTAAACATTAAGTTTTGTCTTATCAAAATTTAATTAGATTTAGAAAATCAATCCATTTACCTAAGTAAGAAAAAAAAAAGGCTAAATAGAATATTCTGTGCACCTTTAAGGCATTCGGTAAGACGGCATGGCATTTGCCCACCAGGTATGATGTTGTTCGGAAATGCCCAACATAGCATTGCCATGATTTTGCTGGATATTCTTGTCATTTTCCATTTTGTACGTTCTACTGAGGACTTGAATTTATCAAACCTTTATTTTTGTAAAATGAAACTTATTAACTCGATTCATTATATTAAAATAATGTAATACTATGGCTATTATTAATAAATTGATGTTAAGTTTTTTGAACCATTACTATTAGTTGATTTAATTATGACTTCATTCTAACACATGATTTCATGTAATGTAATAAGTAAGGCTTACTTAAAAAAAAAAAATAGTATTGTTGAAATTTGCTTAAAATTAGAAAATAGATCCAATTTATCTAAGTTTGAACAAATTAATAATAAAAAAAAAAGACTAACTAGATTATCTTGAGTGCCTTCCAAGGCATTCATTAAGATGGGTATGGCACGCGCTCACCAGGTATGGCGCTCTTCAAGAAAGCCCAGCATGGCATTCGCATGATCTTGTTGGATGGTCTAGGCCTTCCCTTTTTGCACGTTTTATTAAGGACTTGGAGTAATCAAACTTTGTTTTATTTTTTATTTTTTATTTTTTTAGAATGAAACTTATCAACTCATTTCATTTTATCAAAAAAATGTATGATAATTAAAAATAAATTGATGTTAAGTTTTTTAATCTGTTACTATTAGTTGATTTAACTGGGACTTCATTCTAACCCATGATCTCATGTAACCTAATATAAGCAAGGCTTACCTTTGTTGTTGTTGTTTTTTTTTTTTTTTTCTTTACACTAAGCTTAGTATTATTGAAATTTGATTAACATTAAGAAAATCAATCCAATTCACCTAAGTTTGAACAAGCAATGACTTTTTTTAAAAATTGAAATCAAATCAAATTAACATGATATTATGGTTAATAGTAATTAGTTAATGTTAGTTTTTTTTTTCTATTAACTGCTAACAATTGATCTTAATAAAACTTAATTCAAACTATAAGATGATACATTATGTAATGAACACTATATTCTCCTTAAAAAAAAAAAAAAAGGTTTCCATAATGATTCATGCACCTTCAAGGCACTCACCAAGATGGGCATGGTGCTCGCCCCTTACGCATGGTGCTCGCCCCTTACGCATGGTGCTTCTTGAGAATGCCTAGGAGGCCTATCATGACATTTGCCTTGATCTTCTTGGAAATGCTAGGCGTTCGTCCGTTACATGCGATTCTAAAGACTTGACAATATTAAACGTGGATAACTAAATAAAAATAATGTAATAATATAATTAATCAATAATCAATTAATGTTAGTTTTTAAGTAGTTATTATTAATTCATCTAGAAAAATTTATAAAATAGTCATGCGCCTTCGAGGCATTTCCCTAGGTAAGTATTGCACTCGCCCACTGTACATAGCACTCTTTGAGAATGCTTAGGAGACCCATCATGGCATTCTCCTTGATCTTGTTAGGTGTGCTAGGCATTCGCGCTCGGCATGTTCTATTGAATATCCAGGGCTTAATTATTAGAAAAAAAATCCCACACATATTAAAAGGTGTTCATCAAAACAAGCATGGCACTCATCCATGAGGTTTGGCACTCCTTGAGAACACCTAGTTAAAAAAGGCACCCAAAATGATTCACATGCCTTTAAGGCACTTGCCTAGATGGACATGGCACTCACCCCTATACATGGCACTTTTGCACTTTTGAGAATACCTAAAAGGACCAGCACGGTTATTAATAATTTTTTAATCAATTATTATCAGTTAATCTAAAAAAGTAGAAAATACCCGCACTCCTTTGAAGCGTGCATCTAGGTTGGCATGGCGTTCAATCACTCTCTTTGGGGCTCCTTGAGAACATCCAAGAGGACACTCTCCATATGTTGTTGTAAAACTTGAAATCTATCAATTCAAACAAAAAAAAAAAAGAAAAAGAAAAAGGAAAAAGACACAAATTTGATATACAAAAAAAAAAAAAAGACATTGACAACGTCTATAACACAAATAATAGATTTCTTAATTAATACTCTATAACACAAATTATAACATCTATAACACATATTAGTTTTCAAATATATTTAAGAAGTAAAATTGGAATTTCAGTTTAAAAAGTGTGAAAAACAACAAAAAAAATATATATTATGTAGGAGGCTAGCATCATTGGCGAATTCCGTAAGAGCGCATGGCATTCAAACTAGGTGCACGGGATGTTGCACTAGGCGCTCGGGACAAGAGTTTTAGGCATGCAGGGCATGAGCTCTAGGTGCTTGGTGTAAGAGTCCTAGACACTCGTCACGAAAGCACTGGCTTGGAATGCCTTGTCCTAGTCTTGCAAGATGAGGTCATCTTCAACTCTAACCTACAATTTCTTAGCCTTATGTCAACCTTCATGTTCTAATGGTTCATCATACGCCAAAGGTTGTCACCTTGGGCTTCTCCATGGAGGACTTGATTTCTCGATGGGTGTTGAGTGGAATAAAATGAACAAGAAGATGATGAAAATGAAGACATGGATGACTTGGTTTTGTAGCAGGTATTGAGTGAAGGAGGAGGAAGAAGAGGAGAATGGTTGGCCGGAAATTTTGCCATTGCTATCAAGGATGGGAGGAGTCTGGCATGTGTTTAATTTTTAATTTTTATTATTTTTTAAAATTCTGATTAATACTTTTTAGTAGTAAGTAGCCACTAATTAACCCTAATTATTTCATGATAATAACATTTAGAATTTACTAAAATGAAAAATAAAGGATTAATTTTATTTTTTCTCCTTAAACTATGTACTCTTTTTCATTTTACATCTTAACTTTCAAAATCATTTATTATACTCCTTGAATTATACAAAACCATTTAAAGTGGTCTTTTCATTTACTTCTGTTTATAAACATAACATTCATTGATGTGCCATAAAATTAAAGCTTAATAAAGTATATTTTAAAATACAAATCCCCATTATTAAATAAAATATCAATAAAAAATAAAATAATATTTAAATAATATTAATTAAATATTAATGTCTCGTTTGTTTACCGTATTGCATTTACATTACTTTTGAACATAATGCAATTTTCATATAAACGAAAAAATATTATATTCAAATATCAATTATATTACATTTTAATTTCAATATAATCACTATTCATCATTGTACTTTTTTGCTACTTTTACAAATCACATCACATACTTTTTTTTTTCTACTTTTATCAATTACATCATATACGATACAATTTAAATATTTTTCATCCAAACAAATATTGCATTTGAGTGTAATATAAATACTTTTAATCTAAATACATATTATATTTAATGCATTAAATTTAAATATAATAAAAACATAATAAATTATTCAAACGTCTCATAAAAAATTCAAGTCAAAATCGGACTCACTCATCATTGTAGGCTTTTCCTCTTCGATTTTTTTTTCCTTCAAATCCTCTTTGATTTCTTTTTTGGCTTCAAATCCTATTTGATTACTCTTTTTTTTTTTTTTGGCTTGATTTTGATTTCTTTTTTGGCTTTTGCTTCAAATCCTCTTTTGATAGAGGTGAAACTAATGGTTTTTTTTTTTTGAACTTAAAGTCTGAGTTCAAAGGGTATTTTAGATGAAATACTCCAAATTTGAAAAAAAAAAAGGTTTAACGTGAACAATTAATTACTAACAAAGCTTTTTATGTTAAAATATTTCTTGTTAACAATTTTTAAATTTACCAGATAAGTAATTCCGTCAAAAATAAAATACACAGAAGTTGTCGGAATGGTCAATTTGAATAATTTTGTATAGTTCAAGGTGCATAATGAATAATTTTAGAAGTCTGTGGGTGTAAAGTAAAAATAGGTATATAATCTAGAAGAAAATATAAAATTAAATCAAATATAAAAAATAAATAGAAAGTTTATTTTGCAAAATACACGTCATTTTAGCCAATTGTCCATATGAAAGTGTGATCAAACCCCTTTCACTCCAGTTGGTTAATAAAAATAATCCTTCTATTAAGGGGGCATTTGGGGAGCCAAAAAAAAAAAGTCTCTAAAATAACTTTTTTCCACCTCACTCTCATTTTACACTATTTATATTTTCAAAATACCACAGTAAACTTGAAACTTTAAAAGTTTATAATTTTGCGTATACAAGTCCAAATGAGATGATTTAAAAAAAAAAAATTTTGTGTAGAATTTCAAGAGAAATAAAACAATATCCATATTGATTTTTTTTTTCTAAATTTTTTTTAAAATTTTATATTTTTCCACTCCAAACTGTTTTTTCCTAAACATATTTTCCAAAATAACTTTTTTCTCACAAAAAAAAAAAAATCTCCAAAAGGGCATCAAAACGGGCCTAAGGTTTTCAATCAAAGTGGCAAAATTTAGCCTATGTTTGGTTCGCTGGTTAGGTTGGAGGTAATTGACTTTTCAAAAATTAATTATAATTTTTATTAATTTTTCAGAAAAAGATAAAAAACTAAGAATAAAATTTTGAGTTGGAAAATATCAAACAAAACCTTAGGCTCTCTTCTCCTTAAAATCAACTATAAATTTTGAATTCTACCTTAAAATTTGATATTATTAGTTAGGCATAATGGTATCAGTTAGGGTTAGATATGAAAAACTTTTCAAATCTAAGAGATTCTCCTTTCTCTTCTTTACCGTGATTGTATAGGGTTTGGTCAAAAATAAGAACAATTTTCTTCATCTCATACACTTTTCTCATCTCATTTTTCTAATAGGCCTAATTCACCAAATAAATTTTTAAATATAAATTTTTTACCCATCCAAACACCATTTTGTTTTTGTATCAAAAAAACTTTCTAGCTTTAAACAATAAAATTTTTCCTTTTAAAAAATAGATACATCATCTAAATGGAAGCTTAATTCTTCCTTTCGGAAAGTGAGTTTTTTAATTTATCCATAATTATTGTAACTTGATTATAATATCCATTAGGAAACCTTGCTAGCTTAAAAAAAATTCTAATAGTCTGCCTCCATTTATCCTGGTTTGTTTTGTAATATTAAATTAGCGAAACCAATTAGCCGGCATACTGTTGGCAACCACCAAGCCGGTCGAACGCATGGAACCGGCTTAGGAATGCGTTCATTTATGAAGACTCACGTAAACGAGATACGCTGGAAATGTTTACCTTACATCTCCACCGTTCCCCATAAAAAGAGTTTGATGTATATGGGAACCAACCTGGAAAACTACTCCTACTGACAACCGAATCTTTGTGAGTAGAGGTCTTGGTCAAGAAAAATGACTAGAGATATCATCGGTGTTAAATATTATTACTAATAAAAGGTGGGTCTTACTCGTTGGTTCTACGTTATGAGATCCATCTTTTATTATAAATGATGCTTGACACTGCCGATGTCATATACCAATGCTCGTCAGCCAACCAAAGGATTGGCAAAGGGGGCACCATGCATGGTTACAAGTATGAAATATGTGATTGCCTCGTTCACTGAGAATGTTAATATCATACATTCTCTTCGGGTCGGGGCGGTTTTTATGACTAAAAAACAACTAAAAATTCTGAAACATGTCCCAGCATACACACCTAATATTCAAGGGAAAGAGAATAGAAAGGAGATTTAGCTTGTTGAAGCTCACGAAACCCTCTTAGAATGCTCTGTCAGAATTTTACTTGACAAATCGTTATGTTGGTCTAGATTTATTTAGCAACATGAGTAAGTGATCTCTCCTTCTTTTTAAAAACTCAAAAAATTCCACAACACTGCCTCTTTGTTGTGTACCCCCATGATATTTCCGACAAGGAGATATTGCCATAGTGGCGAGTGGCCAAAACTTGCTGGAAGGCTACACATATCATGATGGAGTGGGTGATCTGATCTCAACTCGGAGTGGCGGCAGCCAAGGCTGCGCGGTGAGATCTCATAGCGTTGGGTGGTCTAGATCTCGACACCGCAAAGTAATAGATCACGTCCCCCAGCCGCATTGAGTAGATCACCAATTCGGGAGAACAATTAGACTGGATTATGGTGAATGGTGATCATCAAGGTGTAGCAAAAGTTTTTGGTGGTAGGTGGAGAGAAGGTTGTCGTCGGTCTATGGAGGAAAGGTCATCGATATTGAGTGGGTGGCATAAAAAGAAGAGGGATGAAGAGAAGAGAAAACATTAAAAGAGAAAAGATTTAATTTTTACTTTGAAATGAATATTGAAAAAAAAAAAAATCTACTATGTGTGGGTCTATAGTTTTTTTATGATTAAATAGTTATTATTTGTATCCCCAATCCCCTACACCGGTAGGGAAAAATTACCTTCCTCATCATAGAAGTCCCCATTTTCTTATTAAGGCTCCAAAACATGACATTTCTTTGCTCTATGCCTTGGCTTCCTCCTTGAATTTGTGTGCATATATAAATCTGTTTTTTGTTAGCTCAAGTTGTTGGTGTGTAAGTGTG
The DNA here is from genome assembly GCA_035233585.1 of Antiaris toxicaria. Classification (NCBI taxonomy): domain Eukaryota; kingdom Viridiplantae; phylum Streptophyta; class Magnoliopsida; order Rosales; family Moraceae; genus Antiaris; species Antiaris toxicaria. The sequence continues at coordinate 12,303,193 of CP141155.1, forward strand.
TAATTCATGATTTGGGGAATTTTAATAGTAGTCAATTTAAGATATATATATTTTTAAATGAGGGAGTGCATCGAGGGGTTAGGATTTATTAGTGGGGGCCAAAAAATTTTTTTAATCAAGATTATAGTAATGAAATTTTATTAAAGAAAAATTTATTAAAAAAATTAACACTCTTATGACAAAAAGTTCTAAAGGAGATTGTATAAAAGAAGACTAGCATCAATATTTTATCTTCTCGAAAATCTTTCTCTTTCTTTCTATTCTATTCACACGATCTAAAAAGTAGCCAACGTCTTTCTTTCAAAAACCTAACGGAAAATTCTTATATGCAAAACTGTAAGGAATCATTTCTTTCTTTTGAAAAATCAATTGTTTCTTAACTTTCTTTTTTCTCAAATTTAATTCAGTCACTGTACCAAACCATCAAGAACTATTTCCTCAATTTTTTTTACTTAACTATTTCATTATTTTAAATCTTCATGTATATTTGCAATAATTTATATTACATTGTTTCCACTACATCTTTCCTAAACCCAACGTAAAAATGAAAGAATTAGAATACATAAATTAGACATTAAAATAGAACAAAAAAATGATTATAAAGGGAAGAAAGAAAATAAGAAGAAAAAAAATAAAATCTCACCTTAAATAATAGACCAAATTTCCAATATTCTTTGAACTTTGGGAAAAAAACTAAAATTCTTTATGTCTTTGAAAATTTGTTTGAGAATGGAGCAATGAGAAAATAAAGAGTTTGGCTTACTTTAAAAGTTTTTAGTTTATATAAAGGCAAAATATTACTTAGTATAATAGACTAGTCTTTTAAAATACTTAGACTATTAAAATTGTAATTCAAATTTAGATTTTAAGTTAATCTACTAGGTCTATTCATGTTTATGGATTTAATAAAGGAGGAGGGAAATAGACCAAAATCAAACTTGAGTAAAAATAAATAGCATAAAAGTTTTACACTTCTGGTAAATAACATATTTTTGCTAAATCATTATTTACCAAAACCTAAAATTCTAAAAATACCCATTATATGTAAATTTTGGTAAATCACTTTTTAAATTAGAAAATCATTTATTAACTGAATTTAGTAAATTTTGATAAATTAATCTGATAAATTATTTTTTTTACTTTAATAGATCATCTATTTACTGATTTTCATAAATATTTTATTATTTGGTAAATCATTCATAAAACCTTAGTTTACTAGTATAATTAATAGTAAATTTTTAAAAGTTTCAAATTATGTTATTTATTTCCAAATTCCAAAAAAAAAAGACCTATTTATTATAATTTTCATTTAATAAAACTGTTTTATTTCTTAAAACCTAAATTTTTTACTCTATAAAATATAGATAACTATTAATTTAAATAGGTTAAAATTAATTTATACATATATCCTCTACATTAAAATTAAAAAAAAAAAAAAAAAGCTAGAGGGGCCATGCCCCTCTCAATGATTGAGAGAGTGTATATATATCATATATTATATATATGTATATATTTTCTTCCTAATTATACAAATAGGTATACATATGATTAAATAAAATATATATATATAGAGACACGTATAACTATATATATACACTCCCTAATTTAAAAAGATTTAATATATATGTGATCTTTCTAGAAGTATACACTACACTAGTTGCATAAACCCGAAGTTGGCGTCAAGCTTACATATTATGCTATTTAGCATTTATAATATTAGCCCAATAGCAGAAATAGAGGACGGTTTCAACAGTGTTTGTTCAGTATCATGCTTACGTAGATTATTTTTCTTTAATGTAACTTTTAGGGTTAATTATACCAATTCTTCCTATATTATATGTCTTAATTCATTTTGCCCCGTACATTTATCAAATTGTTCATCTGCCTCCTAATATGTATAAAGTCATTTAAAATACTCTCCCCATTGAGTTTTGTCTTTTATTTTTATAGATTTACTGATATGGTAAGTCATTTAAGATTAGAAAAAATATTTTTAAATATAAATCTTGTTATAAAAATAAATATTAATTTTAAATAAAAACAAATAAAAGAAGATTGTTTTTCTCTCCCCTCTCTTCTCTCTCTCTCTTAAATCCAATCTCAACTTTAACAAACCTAGATACTTTGTGCGTGTTTGGTTTTATTTCCAAAACAGATTTCACGATTCCTTAAGAAATCGGTTTCAAAATCGGTGTGAAATTGTATTTGGTTTATATTATTTTTGAAAACAGATTTCAAAACAAATCCAAAATCTTCTTTGCTCCCAACGTAAAATTGAAAAGTCGTTTTCTCTGATTTCATTTTTCTCATTTCTCCCATTTCTCTGATTTAATTATTATGGTTAATTAAGATTTAATTGATATAGTAATTATTATGGTTATTAATTTTTAATTCATTTTTTAATTAAAAAATTTTATTAATTTTTGATTTTTGGTATTCATAATAATTTTTTTTAAATCAAACATAAATATGTTTTTATAGAATACTTATAAAATGACTGATTTTTAAAAATATAACCAAACACAGTTTCACTTTTTTGTTTCTCAAAACATACACTTAGAAAATAAAACCAAACACAATTTCAGAAACATTCTCAGAATTGTTTTCAAAACGATTTCAAATTCAAAGAATTTGAAAACATAACAGATTTCAAAAACAATACCAAACACTACCTTTTAAGTTCACCTTTTTTTCTTCTTATTTCAATTATTTTTCTATAGCCAATTTTCAACTCTCAACTGAAATCTTTCAGTTCAAAATCATAGCTTCAACTTTGTGAACTTCTTCATAAAAAGAAAACCTTGAAATCCTATTTAGAAGCAAACCCGGAACTCTAAATCATAGAATGAACATAATAATATCTTTCTAAAAAAAATTTACATTGAAATTTTTAAGAAGGGATCGATGGTTGTGGCAAGCTCAATGAAGGTGGCAGTTGGGACCGACGGTGATCGAGAGGGAAAGAGAAAAGGTACAAGAGAGACGGAGATTGATAAGTGCATGATGGTTTTTTGTAGGCGGCCATTGGGTTTGTTTTTGTTTTTGTTTTGTTTTGTTTTGTTTTGTTTTTTTGCAGGTTTTCGTCGTTGTTCGTCGCACATGACTATTTTTCCCACTTGCGAGGAGGCTGATGGAGGCTTTGACGGGGGCGATCTAGCTTTTTTTCCTGGTATGAAATCTCCCTGATCTTGGCTTCGACGGTCGAAATCCTCCACTACGGTGGAAATGCCGCCAAGGAGGGGTGGGAGAACCGCCACGGGAGGGAGGTGGAGATGGAGGTAGAAAGAGAAAGAAAGGGGGAGAGAAAAAATAGGGTTTTGGGGATGAGAAGAAGTGTGGGAATCGATCATTAGGGTTAGATCGACGAGGAAGGATGATCGGATGGAACTAGATTTGGTGTTTAGATTTTCTTATTTTTATTTTTAGATTATTAAAATTTTATTCCATTTTTATTAATATCTATTATAAGGAGAGTTTGGGGGTGGTTTTAGAGATGTGGTTTTGGGGTTTAGAAAAAAGTTGGTTTTAGAGAATGCGTTTGGAGGAAAAAACTGTTTGGGGTGAAAAAATAAAAAATTTTAAAAATATTTTTAGAAAAAAAATATCAACATGGATCTTGTTTTGTTCCTCTTGAAATTCTATGTAATTTAAAAAAAATCATCACATTTGGACTTGTATACACAAAGTTATGGATTTTTAAAATTTTGAATGTACTGTAGCGTTTTGAAGATGTAAATAATAAAAAGTGATAAAATTTTAAAAAAATAATAAAATTTTTGATCTGTAAAATAATAGTCAAACGGGTCCTGAGTATTTACATTTTTAAATATATTTAATTAATATTACATTTATATCATATGAGTAATTTTATTAAAATTATAGATGAAATAAAGGGGTCAAAATGAATAATATATATACATTAGAGAACAACACGATGATTGGTTTTATAAATATAGGGGTAAAATGAATTAGGTATATAAGCCAAATGAATTTGTATAATTAACCCTAATATTTAATATAAAATGCCTTAGGTCCGTAAGCAAAACGTCGAAATGATAACTTAAAACGAAATAAATTAATACTCCGAAAGTAAAACTAATGATCAAAGCAAAATATATAATAATGATAATAATAGTAGCAATAATAATGGAGAACTCCTAGTTCTCTGTCAAATGATGATATCAAGATTAATACAATTAAAGTTGAGAAAACCTCATCCTTATCCACAGTCGAATATCATGCTTAAAAATTCCAAAAACTGTCACTTTATGCCACGCACCCCACTAATTCTAGAAATTAAATAAGGAGAGAAAAGAAGAAAAAACAAAAAGAAAAAGAGGAAAGGGTAAAAGAAAATGGCAGTCACTTTCTTGACTAAGTAGCTAACTTGCCTAACAATATGAAGTACTTAGATGACCAGTCAAGAAAAGATGTTAGAGTAGTAGAAGAAAAGTAACTAAAAAACAAGAATAAAAAAAAAAAAGATGGAGAAAAAGTACTTATTTTTTAGTCTTGTTAGCATAATCTTTTATAGGTCTCTAGAATTTTGTTGAAAAATCTATGATTCAGTAGTCAAAGCCTACAGGAGAGATAGACATGTAGAACTTCAAGATTGCTCTTTTGAAATTCTCAGAATTGTAAGCTTGATTAATGTATTTTAGAGAGAGAGAGAGAGAGAGAGAGAGAAAGCTGGGTCATAATCTGGTGATCAGGCTCAAGCGAGAGCTTGACTATTTTCAGGTATGTGTGTTCTCATGATCGATTGACATTTCTAGTGCTTGATTTCATCTTGACATAACTATAATAGCTTGTTATATATATATATATGTGCACACGTGTGTGTTTTTATATCCATATATGTATATGTATTGTATTGTATTGAATACATGTATATATATATTCATTACACTTCGTATATACATATATATTTATATATATGTATATACATGCATGAGGGATACTACATGTCAAGTAGAGATCGATAGTAATTAAGGGGATGATGATCTAATTTTAGAGCTAGCAAAAGTTGATGACTTTTTCTTTCACCTTTTTTTTTTTCCAGAGGTACGTGGCAAATTACTAAAGTTTTTGACTTCTTTCTAACGAATTATCAAGGGAATAGCGAATTAAACGATGCTTAACATTGTGAGTTGCACTGAATATGTTTATAATAGTAAAATTAGAAGTTAATATAAAAAATATCGTTGAAGTTTGTCCAACATAAGGGAAATTCTTGGTGGAACACATGAAAGAACTACTCAATTGGTCATATTGAATGTTCCCAAAATGAGGGATTTTTATCGAATTTCATTATATGTGTACTTGCATTTTGTTTAAATGATTAATTGCATTATATAATTTGAGGTATAAAAAGAGAAGAAGTATTTTTTATTAGAGTTGTATTTGGCGTTTTCGACTGGGAATGTCAATTTGCCCCGACTGGTGGTGTGGTCGCCCACGGCGCCCAAACGTGTGGTTTTTCCCTGCCTTGGGCGGTTTCAAAGGTAGGGGCAACGTGTGGTTTTTCCCTGCCTTGGGCGGTTTCATAGACAGGGGCAAGGAAAAATCATCAGTATAACATTCGTATTGCATTTGAATGTAATACAATTTTATTTAAATGTAAAAATATTATATTTAAATATTAATCATATTATAATTTAAATCAAATATAATTACTATTTATAATTTTATTTTTTTTATTATTTTTACTATTTATATCACATACTCTCTTTAATTTAATCAATCACATCATATAACATGCAATTTAAATATTTTTCATTTAAACAAACATTACATGCTAATGTAATGCAAATACTTTTCATTAAAACACATATTATATTCAATACATTACATTCAAATACAATACGAAAACAATATATTATCCAAACACTCCCTTAATAATTTTTTCGAGCTTAGACAAGGATGGGATGAAAGACCTCATCCTTGAAAATACTTTATAAGTTAAATATAAGAGGGCATTTGGAAATCATATTGTATTCGTATTGCATTTAAATGCAATATAATTTTTATTTAAATATAAAAGCATTGCATTTAAATACTAATCATATCATGATTTAAATCCAATATAATCATTATTTGTTATTGTACTTTTTCTACTACTTTTACTAATCACATCACATACTTTCTTTTTCTCTTTATTTTTACTAATCACATCACATGCTCAATATTTAAATAGAATTCATATACATTTGATCTAAACAAATATTGTATTTAAATACAATACAAATACTTCTTATCCGAACATATATTGTATCCAATACATTACATTCAAATACAATACAAACGTAATGCATTATTTAAATGCTCCTAAGATTAGTTTAGTTTTTTGTCTCTAAACTACAGGTCCAATCTAACTTTAATATCTTAATTTGTGTAGACATCTGATTTGAGTACACCTATATTTATACATTTCATTCATAATCAAATTATGTAAGAAAATTCACGTGAATTGGTTCTACTAACTCTTATGAATGAGGTAGTTGAAGGAAAAGGTTCTCAGACGAGAAAAAGGATCCAATGGCTGTAAAAAAGTTAAAGGAATAGCTATCTAAATAAAAATTTAAAGTACAAATCAGTATTGTAATTGTGCTGTTCTACAACATTTAAATATTCTGTTTTTACTTGGAATTCTATTATATAATTCTATATTTATATAATCCGTCTAGATTTATAGTAATTGTAAGGGGTTAAGAATGAACAATTAATAGCTAAGATTTAAGATTAATCCTAAATAGTGTGAATTTGAAATTAAAGCGATTAACTTGTTTTTCTTAAGAGAAAAAAATAAGTTGATCAATGTATGTAATCTAATTGTATTAAATGATCAGAATGTGTCATGTTATATGCAAGACAAGCCATCAACTAAAAGGCTTATTTTTTACACTTTTCTTCTCCTTTCTTTCACCGTTGAAACATCCAAAGAAACACAATCGATCAAGTATAATGCAACCATTTCCAGACAAACAAACGCTATTTATATATACATATATAGGAGCCATTTGCAAAACAACTACCCTGAGAAACGCAAAAATGGTCCTGAAAACATAACCAAACGGCCTGTAATTTTAAAACATCGGTGTGGAGCCATTGGTTTGAAATATTGGGAAGGAAACAAATGTTTGGAAAGATAGTAAGTTAATGCTTAACTGTAAATTAACTTACTATTAAAACATTTTTACCTATTAAAGAATGCTCCAATTCTGTGTAAGACCTTTTCTCAAAATTCATAAACTGGATCAGCCATTTTTTAAACATCGCGATTCGGTTCAAGCCATTTTTAAAACCATTCTAGCATGGAACCGGACCGGCGGTCTAGTCCAATTCGGTGGTTTGGAGTCTTTCTACACAGCCAACAACGGAACACCTACTATACACGATCTCATTCCCCCTCCTCTAGTCACATTCCCTAGGATAGTTCCTTTGTAGCTACCCGGAGCTCTATGTATATATATACCCACGCCTATTACTCAAGACACAACAGGTTCGACCCACGATCATACTCTAATCAAGGTACCAAACAATTATGCATAGCCAACCGTGATCATTGTTGTCTCTTAACTCTCGCTATTAGAGAGCATGTCTAGTAGGATAGAAAAATGAAGAACAGAGAACGGTGAAAGGATTAGTGAAAGGATTTGACATTTATGATTATTTGATAGGAGAAAAAAGAGTAAGGAAGGAATTCAGAGAAGTAAACTAAATCCTTCCAAAAACTTTAATTTTTGATTTCTACTAAACTGGAAAAATTATTGAAGAGATTTTATATCAAACAATATAAGAAAAATGAACTCTGTCTTCTCTCCTATTTTTCTCATTTAAGTGATTTAATACTCTTCTTCCTATTCTCTCTACTTCCTACTAAACATACCTTAGACTCCTAGTTCGAGAGTTTATGACATGGTGATGAAGATGGGAGATGAAGAGTGTCTCTTGGTTGATGCTTATGCATTTGAATCGCATTTTATAATCTGTATGGTAGGAAGTAAAGAAAATAAGATAGAGATAAGGCTTATAAAAGATGAAAACTTAAAATGATATAAAAGAAAATTAGATTTCCTTTAGGTTGTTTGATAGATAAGAAGTAAAGAAAACAAAAGATTTGTATAATTACTATTTTATTCATATATTTATATTGTTTCACTTTAAAAAATAAGAGCAAAAAAGTAATTTAGTCATTATTTGGTGGATTTTAATTTTCCATCCAACTTTGAAAAGATTAAAAGTAGTGGGCCTTACTATAATTTTTATTCATCTTATTTTCCTTTTCCTCCTTTTTTGCTTATTACCAAACAAACTAGTTCATTATTTTCCATTCCATTATTCGTCCTCCCACTTCCTTCTCTTTTCCATCCTACAAAACATAACCATAGAGCTTTGAACACTAGTCAAAAAGGATGATTCTACAACCATTTTTAATAGTCATAAAAATATTAAAATATTTTTAACAGTCGTGGAATTCGTGGTCGTGGAAAGTAAGACGATTCCACGACTGTTAAAATATTTTTAATTGTGGAAATTTTTTTTAAAGGGTTTCCACGACATTTATATAAACAGTCATAAAATCTCGAGACTCCATGACCATATTTTCAAAAAACGGTTATGGAATCCCAAGATTCCATGACCGTTTTTAAATTATTTAAAAAACCTTTTTCCTCATGGGTGGCAAATGTGAAAAAATGGTTGTGGAATCCCGAGATTCCATGACCGTTTTTTATTCATTTAAAAAGCTTTTTCCTCATAGGTGGCAAATCCCATGCATTACCAACATAACCCATAATTTGAATTAAGAAATTAAAATTATATTACAACAATTGCCTATAAATTAATATAAATGTATAACATTGATTACAAAACTTTATGTATTCTCATATTGTATGAAGTTCATTACAAAACACGTCAATTCTCTCCTAACCTCACTAATATTATAGCTTGCATAAAATCCTTATTCTGAAGCTTAGTTATTCCTCAACCACCAAAATTAATTCACGTATATAAGCTAACACAAAAAAATTCCACTCGATATTACTTGATTGTTGAGAACATTTGACAGTCATGATCATTGTTTTATAGCTTCATTGCCTTGTTTACCCCAGTCCAACCATAATCTTCCAATCATTGAGTGCCCTAACAACAAAGTGCAAAGCAACTTAGTAAGTTTTAATTTAAACAAAAAAAATTGTAATGTATCATATGTAATTTAAAAAAACAAAACCATAGTTATAACTTAATTAGGTTTTGAAAATCATTAAATGGTTTGTTTCTAAGAGGATCGAGATATATCACCAAGTCATCTCAAGGATCAATAATTACTAGAATCCAAAGTGCACTTCTATTTTAAGGCATGAGATAGAGCCTTCCTTTTAGTGTAATTTTCAGAGCGCATAAAATATTATCGGCTTACACCATAATATTGAAACCATCACTTGGACTCCTTGAGACCGGTGAAACAAGAGCTAGAGAAATAAACCCGAATTATTGATCAAGGCCTTTATTGGCACAATGTTTAGATAAATAGCTACAAGATAATATATAAAGCTTGTTACAAAAAAAAAAAAAAAACAACAACAACATAAGTTTGGTAAAGAAAAATAAGCACAACATAAAGATAGATATATTACCTGATATATGCCAATATACTATTTACATTGATTTCTTCAAATTTAATAAAATAATAAATATCCTTATATCAAAGAGAGATAGGTATGTCAGTACCGGTGATAGCCTTTTATATCGGTCATTGTATCTGCATATCTTAATGCATGAATTATTATGCGTAAAAAGTCAATAGTATCGCCTTTATAGGGATGTCATTAAAGTTAAATTAGAGGTAGTTTTTGTATCACATTTTGTTGTTGTACTTCAGGTTGTGATTTTAATTTTTTCTTCCCTTGATGCATAAATTGTTGCTCTCTTTTTTATGCTTTTATTTCCTTCAGCTACTTGATCAGGAACATGACTAAGACCTTGATTGGCTCTGGTCAAAAAAATGTCTAGGTTAATTAAGCTTCTTGGCCATGAAACAAACCCACCAATAGCCTCTTCCACAATTGCTGCATCGTTTGTTAGATAGGTAAGGGTGCTTTATTTGTTTTTGGCATAGTAATAGTCAGACACACATTCCCCTCACCTAATGCAATCCCATGGACTGTATCAGGTGCAAGGCAATTCATGTACGCCCTGCTGACTGCAATAAGCCAATGTCCATCATTAACTGAGTCATCAAGGAAAAGGTTGCATTTTTGACTTGCATTTGATGTGAGTTACAAATCCAACACCCGAGGTTCTCTTCCATGGATGGTGTAACTAGTCTTGAAACTATTATGTTAGTCAATAGTAGGTGGAGCATCATCCTCCTCCATCACTACAACACCTTCCTTTGCACATAGATCCCTAATAGTTTTTTGCAACTCTTAAAATTGGCATTTTAGATCCACCACTTCAGCATTCAATCTTGAACCTGATAAGCTAAAGTATCGGGATTAACTTACAAATTTTGATTGACCACGCAGGCTACCTGAATGTTCGGGATTGTCTAATACTTTAGTCAACTAGTTGTCGTTTCCAACTAAACTACCTTGAGACTCTTGGTAGTTATACTCCTCTCGTATAGAATAAAAAAACATGTCATAATCCTTAAATAATAAAACATTAAGAAGACTATATTGAGCAATAATTTAAATTTTTAACATACTAGGATTTCAGCAACATAACGATCTAATTTATCCTTAAACTCTCCAATGGGTGTACACATCTTTTTAGGGGTGCACCCCCGTCTTTGAAAATTGTAATTTTTTTCTACGTTAGAAAACATGTAGGATAAATAATTATACTTATGTACTTATTACAGAGAAAACACAAACTAATTAATTTACGTGCCTCTTCTTAATTGAGTTTCCAGTATCCATATCGGCCTCCCCTTAATACATATATGTTTTTTTTTCTTAGTTCATGTCCCTTTGTCGATAGTAGTTAGAATTCCAATGAATAATGATATTGAATAAAATTAATCCAATAATCTTCACTTATGAAGGGAAATTTTTTTATTACTTTGGAAGGCCTAATGATCAAACTCTCTTCATTAAGATAATCCTCAATAAAAGTTACATTTATATCATATTAAAATTGTTTTGCAGCTAAACCATATGATTTTATAGTTGCTTTTTTAAACCTAGAATCCACGATGAAAGAAGGTATGATTTTTGTCCAAACCCTTTGCTAATTTAAGATTAAATCACTACTTTTATAATCGGCTATCCAAATAGGAATGTGATCTCAAACACAAGTATTTCCATCTAACTCATAAGTTCATCACCTGCTTTCCTTATCGATTGATCTTTTTTATCAAATTCTACTCTAATTCTTTCTCCCTTTTTATGAACTTGATGGAGATAGACCCGATTCATTAAAGTTGCTTGTCGCTTAGCATTGGATTTGGGAGCTAATTCAACCTTTCTTCGTGGTTTTCCGTACTTAAAGGTCATTAGAACACTCTCACTCCTCTATTAAGATATTATAAATCAATCTAAACCAAGTCTTCAACCAATTAACACAAAAAACAAAAAAAACAAAAAAAAAAAACACATACACACACAAAATCATAATCAAATAATCAACTCATATTCAATTAATTAATATTTTATCAAATCTTAAATAGAATACCAAAATAATATACACATATCCATATTTAAGCATTTTCTCAAACACCTGGTATGCAAAATCAAAACTCACTAAATTACATATCAAAAACTACAAACATAACACCAAATTATTTATCAAACATTCAATAAAATACCAAAATGACAACATATCATAATGACAACTCATATTCAATTAATTAACATTTTATCAAATCTTAAACAAAATATCAAAATAATATATACATATCCACATTCAAGTATTTTCTCAAAAACCTAGTATGCAAAATCAAAACTCACCAAATCATATATCAAAATCATAATCACCTAAACACATACATTGTATCAATTGAAATTCCAAAATCAAGCATCGTTTCAACCAAATCCTAAACACATACCTACATTCATGTATTTCAATATGTGAAATCAATATTAAAACAAATTTCACAAAACATTATACCAATATTCACTAAATCATAAAACAAATAAATACACACCTACATTAACATATTTCACCAAACAATATCAACCAAATCACAAAACAAATTAACACATTTTCTCTAAATCCATAACTACATTAAACAACCCAAAAACATACACTTTATTTTAAAAAACTACATGCACCCAAACATTTTTTTTAAATTCATGCTTACTCGAGTCATTGGCTGAGGTGGCTTCAACCAAATGGCAAAGGAAAGAAACAGCGACAGTGGTGGCAAGCAACGGCGGGGGCAACAGTAAGCAACACTGGTGAAGGGAAAAAAGAAAGGCAGTGGTGGTAGTGCGGGAGGGAAGAGAGAGAAAGGGCCGGTGTGAGGAAGAAAAAATGCAAGGAAAGGAGAGAAAGAGAGAGAAGGAATTTTCAGTGAAAGGGGAGGAACGGGATGGGGGTTATATGGGTTTTCGGGAGAGTTTGCAAAACAAAAAAACAAAAAACAAAAAAAGCATTGGATTTTGAATATTTTCGCAATAGTGGAAACGATCATGGTATAATTTTTTTAAATTTTGTTTTTTTTTTAAATTTTTTTTTCCTATGAACAGCCAATCCAATATGTTATTTAAACAAAATACCCTATGACAATCAAACATAAAATAGTGACAAACAAAATTCTTAATTTGCAAAATTAATAAATTCTTAATTTGCAAAATTAATTGATCAATATGTATATGTTAATAAGAAAGAATATTTGCAAAATTAATTGATCAATATGTACATGTCAATAAGAAAGATTATTAATATAATTTACATAAATAAAATGGTATATATAGAATTAAATGCTCTTTTTTTTTTTCAACATGTATCCATTTGACATCTAAGCGGAGCAGTAGGAAACATTATCATCATCAAATTCATCAATCTCTTCAATCAGTGACAATCCTTTCATGAAAGATGGAATGTTAGTATAATCTTTTTCATCTTATTTGGAATCATTTTTGTTTTCATTGGCACAACTAAATACAACATTAAATTGTCAAGATCCTTCCACCACTATAATGCTATCACTATTAATTTTAACATAATTATTGTCAGGTCACTTGCACTTGAAGAGTGTTATTCGTAAACCATAATAATCAAATTCCCAAATATCTTATGAAGCCATAGTAATCCATGGTACCATACATTGGATTCTTGTCCTTTGTAGAGGAAATATGCATGGTCTCGACATAGAGGCTCACACCACTATTTTGGACAGAATGCTTCTCTTCTTTTTTGTGAGCGTTGAAAGTATAGTCATTGACATAATATGATGTATACATTGTAACTATCAATGACAATTCTCTAGACAACTTCATTAAGTCTTACATAAGGTCGGCTTTCATAAACACCTGTCTTTTTATCCACTCTCAAATTGTGCAGTTGTGTTTATCTTGCAACCACTTTTCACTTTTTCCTTTTCTTAGATCCATATCTCTTAACTCATTCATATGAATACCAATAAATTCCATTTCCCTAGAATTATGCAAAACGTAAATACATGCTTGCTCCTATTCATCTTGATTAATTAATGAAGGAATGTCAACGGATAGTTCTTTTGACTTAAGTTTATTGCTTTGGCAAACATATTGACTCAGCATTGGACAAAAACTCGGAGCAAAATTCAATCGATTCCTCTACTGTGTAGTTTTCTATCATATATCCTTCTCGCCTATTACGGTTTTAAAACCTATATGTACCTTTCAAGAGAATACATTAACCTTAAATACCCCAGTCCACATAATTTAACTTCCCAAACTAAGTGCATTATTAGATGAATTGCAAATTTCACATCCTTTGTTATAACTCCCTGCACGACAAAAGGTAATAATTATTGCATCAAGATATGGCAATCATGCGTTTTTATTCCAATAAGTTTTAAATCCTTCATCGACACCAATCTATTAAAATTAGGAGAGTACTCATTTGGTACTTTCACGGTAGTAAGCCATTCACAAAGCTTTCTCTCTTCTTGTCTCAATAAAGTGTATTTTGTTGGAGGTAAGTATATGTCGTTCCTTTTTTTCTCTAGTAACAAATTAGGCCTAATTTTTATCTCTTTAAGATCCTATTGTACATTTTCACCATCTTTAGTTTTATTTGGAATGTTATGCAATGCACTTACTATCGATTCACAGACTTTTTTTTTTTAATATGCATAACATCCAAGCAATGTTAAATGTAAAGTGACTTTCAATATGGAAGTTCATTGAAGATTAACCTCTTCTTTCAAGGTCCATCGATCATCGAATCCTTGTTAATTTGCTTTCTCTTCCCTAAAACTACCTTCATATCTTTAACCATTTCAAATATATCTTTGCATGTTAAAACCCGAGGGGGGCTCTTTCTTCAGTATTGCCACTAAAAGTCTTTTTTTTATTTGCGATAATGATGGTTTTTTTTTTTTTTTGCAAGAATCTTCTGTGGTCAAGGAAAATGGTTTTCTTACACTTTTTCAATCAGATGAAAGATGTTTCCTTCATACATATAGGACAATCCATAGAACTCCTCACTGCATAATCGGATAAGTTGCCATATGGGAAAAAGTCATTAATATATCAAATTAACATTGCACGGAGTTTAAACATTTATTGACAGTAAGAATATCTCATTTCTATCCCATTTTCCAACAAGCTTTTTAAATCATCAATCAATGGTGCCAAGTACACATCAATACCATTCTCTGGTTGTTGAGGACTGGAGATCAATAAAGTCAATATCAAGAACTTTTGCTTCACACACAGAAAGAGTTTGTGGTTGAAAAGTATGACTGGCTAAGTATTTTGCCCACTAATCATATTACTATATGGGTTCATTCCATTTGCCAACAAACCAAGATGTATATTTCTTGGTTTTGTACTAAAATCTAGATGAGTGATATCAAAGGTTTTCCATTGTTATGAATTAGTTGGATGTCTAAGCATACCATTGTCAACATGTTTATCATGGTGTCAAGTCAAATTCTTAGCATGTTCAGTATTACAAAACAAATGCCAAAAACATGGAGCGAGTAGAATGTAGCATAACACCTTGCTTCGATGGCTTCTTGCCCTTCTTCCATCTTGACTCTTTACAAATCGGGTGTTCATCTAAGTCTTCACACTCTTTCCAGTAAAGGATGTAATCATTTAGACAAGCATGTATTTTTGCATATGCCATTCTCAAAGTACTCAACGTCTTCTTAGCTTCATGTATACTTGGCAATATTTTGTTATCATCTGGTAGAGTATCTTTTATATATTCTAAAAAAGATGTGAAACTAGAATTTGTCCACTCTCCCGATGTCTTTATGTTCCATAATATAACCAATGTCGACAATTTTGTATTTTTGTACACAATCATACAAGGACATCTTGACATCATTTATCATTACTTCAAATAACTCCGGATGGTGCACAAAGTATTCTTCCAAATCATTTACCATATTAAACATATTATCACATATATTCTCCTCAATAATAAGATCTTTTCCTTTACTTGTTGATTTTTTTATTGCTATTGATTTAAAATTTTAATGTGAATAACATGTTTGATAAGAACAAATAATCCCATATGCACGCAAATGTGATCTAACCTCATCAATTGAACAAAATCCATGATTTCTACACTTGATAAAAGGACAACGAATCTTATCATCTTCCACATGAGTTTTGGAAAATGACAAAAATTCTTCAACATCATTTTCATATCTTTTATTCAATCTATCAAGTCACATCTATTTTCTATCCATATGCAACCCCTAAAACAAAAGATCATAATATTTAATATTATCAAGTTTTTGGAATCAAACAAATACTCAAGCTTTTGAAATAATTAAACAAATACCCATTACACAACAAACTCAAAAAATTTTATCAAAATATAAAACTATAGTGACAATAATAAGGTAAAAATAATTAAAAACAAATTTAATGATCACTTAAAAAAATGAGTATATGAAATGGTAGATGTGGTAAAGATGAATGGAGTGGAGGGGCTCTTTTTTGTTGTAATTTCAGTTTTTGCTAAATGAGTCCTAGGGTTATGTATAAAAAAGGGATTTTGATGAATTGATTCTACTACATTTTCGGACTTTATCTCTGTGCTATGTTTTGACACACTTTTCACTACCAATTTTTAAAGAACGATAGTGTAATTTCTAGAGTTGAATCTAACATTTGTAGAAGTGGAACTTCTTTGAAATCACTTATTTACCTCTTTCTCTCCTGTCATCTTAACATTGATTTTTTTTTTTTAACAAATTGCATACATTTGTCATTATCATCTCTAGTGATCTTCGTTGTCTGTTATCTTTAATATATTTTCGAATCAATTTTTCCACTTATTTCTGTAATGTAATTGGATGGAAGGGGAATATAAGTAAACTTTTCATTCTTCGGGGGAGGGAATGATGCATTTTAAAACTTTAGGGCACAGAGTGAAAAGGTTAGTAAAATCTAGGAGAAGTATATCAAAAATTTTTCCTTTACTATTTAGTATCAAGAAAATTATAGTGGAAATTCACAATTCAAAATAATTTTGGGGCATACTTTGATTAAAAAAAAAAAGAAAATATTTGCATAGGAGATGATGAAAGTGCCCAAACTTATCTCCTTTTCTAAACTTGATGTTAAAATTTTTAATTTTGATAATTTACTTTTTAAATTTTTAAAATTGTTGTAATATACCTCCATTTAGTTATTATATAATTAGTTAAAATTTTAAATACGGAAGATTTAGATTAGGATTTGTATTAGGTTTCAAAATTTTTTATCGAAAATGAGATTTTATAGTCTTTACACAAGACGTACGTGAGTTTTTTATGATTAATTTAAGAATAATTAGGCGTATGTCATAAAAACAATGAGTAGATTGATTTTTATTACTAAGTTAAAAAATTTTCAAAAAATAATATAACGATAATGTCATAAATCAATTTATATATTTTTTTAAATTTCTTTCTCTAATTCTTAATCACCCTCCTTCTCATTTTCTCCTCCCCACATGACTCTCTCTCTCTCCCCTTTCCCAACCCATGCGCCCCTCTCCCTCTCTCTTTCTCTCTCTTCTTTACTCCAGTTTCTCCTTGATGCAACACCGGCGTCCCTATGCCCAAACCTACGATGACGACAATCACGACGTCTCGCAAATCCGAGGCTCGCTCTAAGGAACCGGAGCCAATCGTGGTTGGAGATTTGCATAGCGACGCTTTTCACCGATTTCTAGTAGTCCTCTATGCCTCTCTTTTTAGATCTATGATCGACCTTGTCGGAAAAGCTACTTTTCACTGCTATGCCATCTTAATGTTAAGAGCCATTATCAGAGCTACAGTTACGATTGGGTCCTTGCAAGTGCAAGTTACCACTGGCGTTCAATCGATTGACCTTGCCATCCTCAGCCACGTTGCTTGCTGCCATCAACCGTTGTTGGGATGCCCTCAGATAGAGAGGGATGAGAGAGAAAAAAAATATAAAAATAATGATTTTAACTATATTAAAATAAATAAATAAAATATTTATAATGGTATGTACGATGTTTTTAACAAAAGTTTTTTTTTTATTTAGCAAAAATCAATTAAAGACATTTTATGGAATTTTAAGAGAATGTTTTGAAAACTGTATTAAGATCATTTCTGAAACTGTGTTTGGTTATGTTTTCTGAGTATATGTTTTGAAAAATATAAAAATGAAACTTTGTTTGGTTATATTTTTTCAAAACCCATTCCATTTTCAAAAAATCCAAAAAACACAATATTTTTTGGAAATGAAAACAAAAAGTGAAAACAACTTTTTTTCGTTTTCAAAAAACCCAAAAAAACAACGTAATTGAAAACGGTGTTTTCAAAACGGTTTTGAAAACGTTAAATAAACAAACGCTATTTTGAAACCGTTTTCATTTTCTGGGTTTTTGAAAATGGAAAATCATTCTCAAGAACAAAAACAAACGCCCCCTAAGTTTCCATCATTTTAGCTTACACTTGCGTTTGGTAACAACCTCATATTTTAAATCCAATACAATCATTATTTGTTATTTCATTTTTTATATCACTTTTACTAATTACATCACATATTATCTTTCTCTCTCTTTTTTTCTCTCCACTTTTACCTATCACATCATATATTTATTATTAAAATACAATTAAATACTTTTCACCTAAACACATATTGTATTCAAATATAATGTAAATACTATACCTCTAAATATAAATTGTATTCAATATATTATATTTAAACGCAATACAAATGCAATATGTTTATCAAATAGAATCTTAAAATTAATCTAAATAAGATACATTATAATGATTTACCAAATTTAAGGGACAAGTTACAAAAATATAAGAAGTTTAGAGAGCATCAATATAAAGACCGGATGAAAGTGCATTGTGACAAAATAATCAGAAGGGTAGTTTAGTCATTTGAACAAGCAAACGACCTGCTAACGCGTTACTTCCGCTTGACCCTCTAACACGTAACTTCCCGCTACTATTTTGATCCAACGGTGGAAACCAACGTCCGTCGTCTTCGATCAACAATTGTGATTTTCCACCTTCGAATTTTAAAAGGGGGTGCATTACCTGAGTTGGTGAGAAGTTTTTGCAGTGTACGATGAGAAACACACCAACGTTGTCTGTCGTTCTTTCATCAGTCAAACGACAGTCCAACGGAGGTCTTTCTCGTAAATTCGTACTAGAGAGAGATCCACCACACTATTCTGGCCAGACAAACTTGTACATTAGAGACGGAGACATAGAGAGAGAGAGAGATAGAGTAGAGGGAGAGGGAGAGAGGGGAATCGGTTGGGGAGAGAGTCTGGCGGTTGACGGTTCATCGTGAACGTTGAATCTTCCGCTTCTCCGATCATAGCCGTCCATCTCCGAGAACTGATCTCCTCTCTTTGCCTCTTCTCTCTCTGGTCTCCGAACAGTGAGTTTCTTCATTCACTGAAAATTAGCTTTCGTTTCAGTCCTGATTCTTTAGAATTAGAATTAGAATTTCAATGTGATTTGTTTCTGTTTGCATGCTTTTGAATTTTTTGATCTCTTGTAATTTTTTTTTTTGTTTGTAGTTTGTCTATAATTTGATGTCGAGTTGAATTTGAGAGCGTTTGGTCATCTTTCTTTCGTTTTTATTTTCATTTTTAGAAGTTTGTAATGTTAAGAGATGAAATTAATGAGGGGGATTGTTTTGTTTGAACAAAAAAATAAATTAAAATATGACTCAAGTGACAAAGCCATAAATTAGTTTGTCTGTTTTTATTTTGTTTTCTTGAATTTTATTTTATTTGACAAAACGATTCATTGGATTTTGTTGCTTTTCTTCGACGTAAAGTTGCAACGCTGTAAATTTAATGCGGTTTAATGCGATATACTATGATTGTTGTGGTTAATAACAATTGGTTTGGTCCTCCCAGTGATATAATACTTGACTCTAAAAAAAAGAAAAAAAAAAAAGTATAGACTCTGAATTTTTCATCAATAATTAAAAAATTAAAAAAGAAGGTTTGGTTTTTATTATTTCATCTTTTGTTGTTAGAATTTATTGTTGTTTAGAAAAAGGTAGATATATATATATATATATGCATATATATATATTTTATTATTTTTCTAGTGCTTCGTAAGCACATGACACTACCGTTTATGCCTTTTTGTTGCAGATGTAGGCTCAGGTGATCATGTAGCACGATCACACGAGCTCTCCGAAATGCAGCGTTGCATTGTATTTTTGTCTCTGTTTCTAGGGAAGACAGCCTTTAGGAGATGATTCGACAATGTTAGGTTAGTTGATGAGTGGTCAGATTCTTTTAATCTCTCTCATTCGGTTGAGAGAGAGGGAAGGTCTATGCCCTGCCGTCACCTCGGCGCAATGGTTGGAACTAATAGATTTTCCGCTTCCATGTCTGCAAAGTTTGATATCCCTGGTCGGACAAAAATGGCTGTTGCAGTCGTCAATTGGGCTCGCAGTGGCGAGCACAATGGACACGCAAGTGAAAACCTTTCTGGGAGGAGGCGAGTCTTTGTGCAGACCGAGACCGGTTGTGTTTTGGGAATGGAACTCGAAAGGGGTGATAATGCCCACACTGTTAAGAGGAGACTGCAGCTAGCCCTCAATATACCAACTCACGAGAGCTCTTTGACATTTGGGGACCTTGTATTAAACAATGATCTTAGTGCTGTTCGAAATGATTCCCCGTTACTTCTTACTAGGAACGTCATGCACCGAAGCTTGTCGACTCCTTGCCTCTCTCCTACTGGGAACAATCCCTATCATCAGAGGGATCAGAGCGACCTGATACAGATTTTAGGGGGTACACGGTTTCTTGGAAGTACTGAACTGGTGAAAGACATTGTAACGGCTATAAAGAATGGTGTTGATCCGATTCCCATCCAGAGTGGGCTCGGAGGTGGATACTTTTTTAGGAATAGCAAGGGTGAGACTGTTGCCATTGTGAAGCCAACAGATGAGGAGCCCTTTGCACCGAACAACCCGAAAGGCTTTGTAGGCAAAGCTCTTGGGCAGCCAGGCCTGAAACGCTCGGTCAGAGTTGGAGAGACGGGCTTTAGGGAAGTGGCCGCTTACCTTTTGGATTCTGATCACTTTGCCAATGTACCTCTAACTGTCCTTGTAAAAGTTACACACTCGGTGTTCCATGTAAATGATGGTGTCAATGCAAACGATTTTCAAAATAAGAATAAGGTTAGCAAGATAGCCTCTCTCCAGCAGTTCATTCCCCATGATTTTGACGCCGGGGACTATGGAACCTCAAGTTTTCCTGTTTCGGCTGTTCATAGGATAGGGATATTAGATATTAGGATCTTCAACACTGACAGGCATGCAGGGAACCTTTTGGTTAGAAGGCTTGATGGAGTTGGGAGATTTGGTCAGGTAGAGCTGATTCCGATTGATCATGGCCTTTGCTTACCAGAGAGCTTGGAAGATCCATATTTTGAATGGATCCACTGGCCTCAGTCATCAATTCCTTTTTCTGAGGACGAGCTCAAGTACATAAAAAATCTAGATCCAATACGTGATTCTGAGATGCTGCAGATGGAGCTTCCCATGATTCGGGAAGCATGTCTTCGGGTTCTAGTCCTTTGCACAGTGTTTCTCAAGGAAGCAGCTGCTTTTGGACTATGTCTAGCTGAGATAGGTCAGATGATGAGCAGAGAGTTCCTTAACCGAGAGGACCGCCCGAGTGAGCTCGAGGTTGTGTGCCTTGAGGCAAGGAGGAGCATAGCAGATTGGAACACATCAAGCGTCGAGGCAGAGAGAGTAGGTGAAGAGTTTCTGTTTAACATGGATAACGCGGATGCATATCACTACAAGTCCAAAGATGCAAGTGGTCGGTTCCTGCTCTCCAAGCTTGATGAAGATTTGGAAGACGATGTTGTAGCGAAGGAAGAAGGATCGACTGATTCTTGGACAAATTGGAATGACACTGCACCAAAGCCATCTATGTCTGGCATGGACAAGAGATTGGGTTTTGTATCTCGGATCAGAAGCAGCGCTAATGATCTGCCGCCTACCACAAGGAGCTTTGTGAAGCTTGCTGATATGAGCAAGGAAGAATGGACGATGTTTCTTGATAAGTTCAAGGAGCTTCTTTACCCCGCCTTTGCCAAAAGAAGCGCTGCCACTACTGAGCAGAGACAGAAACAGAAACTGAGGCTTGGAACTTCATGCCGGTTTTGAATAATTTGACTCTCTGTTGGTTGGTCTCTAATAAACACTGTACTAGGCGACATTTTTAGTTGGTAGAAAGTTGGGTTTTCTAGTGCTTTTGGTGTTGAAAAAATAAAATCCTGTCCCTGTGCTTAGGAAATAAACAACCCATAGTGTATGATATTCTTAGATTTGCTCACTGAAAGACTACCGTTTTCTTAAATGTTACAAGTAACTAGTAAAGAACTCGGAAAAAATATAGACAAGAGTCGCCAAAAGAGAATGTGGCATGTGATACTACCAATTTCCCTTGGTTTGTTTACTAATACAACAGATAACCTTGGTCATAAAAAATTCATTTTCCTGCGAAAGCTCGAATTTGATAGATATGTATATGAAGAAAGCTATCTAAGGATGGGAAGCTTTTGTTTAGTTTAAATTTAGCTTGAGTTAAGATAAATCCAGACTAAAGTTGAGTATTTTATGTTTTAATTTAGTTTGTGAAAGTTTAATTTAAAATTGTAATGGAAATTATGTTAAAATAGTAAAAGTAAAGATAAAATTATATTAGAAATTATATTAAAATAATGAAATAAATTTTAAAAAAGTTTGATTGAAGCTAAAATACAAATAGTTTTAAATGTCCATTTTAATCCAAATCAAACTAAAAAAGAGGTAGAATGGAGAGGCAAACATGGCCTTAATTCAATTATTTAACTTAATGGCAACATTCTTAAAAACTTAAATGGAACATTTGATTCAATTGAACCCCAAGAAGCAAGCGGGAAAAAGGAAAAAGAAAATGGCAGTCAATTTTCTTAACTAAGTAGCGTCTAACATGAGGTACTAGATGACCAGTCAATAAAAGATAGTGGAGTAGAATAAAATGGGGGAAAAAAAAAATTGTGGTGAATGTGTTGTGGTTTGGTTCACTTTGAAGCTTTTGTTTAAATCAAGACCGTTATTTTACGGTTTAGGAAATTTCAAACTAAATCAAATTATTAAAAACTAGCTGTTTGGAACATGAGACTTAAAAAAGGTAATTAGAGTTGGAGATACTTCTTTATTGAGATTATAATTAGTTGGTTTGGGTTTCTTACATTGTTTTTTATTTGATAAACAAGATAGGGAAAGCTGGATTAAATAATAAGAGAAAATTTTGGATTTTAACTTTGCTTCTTTTTAAAATTTTAAACTTTAAAAATATTACTATAATATAATAGATTTTATGATTTGGTGGTTTAGATTACATTTACAAATCTCAAATCAAATCAAGTAAAAAATTTGACAGTTTAGATTGAAATAAAAATCAAATAATCAATGGTTTTAGCAGTTTAAAAAAATAAAGGGTTTCGACTACATATGATTCGGTACTAATTAGACGATTCATAGATTTATACTTGCATTCCTACAAAGAGAAATGAAAAAGAAAAAAGAGAGAAAAAGTCGTATTCACTTACCAAAAGCATGGAAGCAAAAAAGTCGTACGTAGAAAATTGCATATATGTGAGTGTGTGAGGAGTGGTGCCCACTAAGTAGCGGTACCCACGCGGCTTGACCTGAAGTCTTTTGCTCTAGCTTGACCTCAGTTTTCCTTATCATTTGGGCTTCGACGTGAAAATTATTCAACTGCTTGGGAAATTATTTCTAAGTTAAATTTTCTACCACATAATTTTGATCTTTGAAACGTAAACTATGAATGAATTTGCACCAAATGTTAAATACACAGTAGGCAAGTCAGCTAGTCTCCTGTCACTTCAATGTTCAATCCTTTTAGCTTTACTTTGAATGAGTCTTAACCCGTTGCTTCCCATCTTGTTTCTAGGAATATGCAGAAGGTAAATCATCGTAACCCTCTAGAAGTTTTGAAGGTTGTTCGACTTTGAAGTTTTGTGGTAAACCCAAGAAATTAAGAAAAGGAAAGAAAAGACTGATGGCTAGAATGCATCCTTTAATGTGATTCAAAAGTTGGTACACGGAGGATAGTTGATTTTCTTTTTAGTGTTTATTTCATATTAGATAATAGAATATGAAATAATCAATTTCCCATTCATAAAACTTTAAAATATTAATCTTATCAATATAATTAATATCATTTTATAAATCAAAAAAGTGTTGACATATTAAAATTTATTAAGAATATACAAATAAAAATACCATTCATTATATTTTATAAAAAATTAATATTAGAATGTAACGAATGAAATTCACTTTTCTTCTTTCTTATATTATATATTGTATGAGACCTACTAAACTCTTATTATTTAACTCTTATTATTTACTCAGTATACGCATGATTAAATGAAAATAGAGTATAGGCATGATTAAATGAAAAAGGGGATGATTATTTATATCCCCATTTTGCATGGTAAAGGAAGAATGGATGATGTTTCTTGACAATTTCAAGGAGCTTCCTACCCACGCCTTTGCCAGTCAAAGTTCTGCTAGTGCTGTACAGAGGCCGGTTTCGAATAATTTTGACTCTTGGTCTAATAGTCAATGGACAAGGAGACGACATCTAGAGCTTAGTGTTGATAAAAATAAAATAAACTCCAATGCATAGGAAATAAATAACTTGGTTATCTGTTTTCTTCTCTGGGATACCATACTTGTTAGTTTATTTTCTTATTTGAAATAATTGTTTAGTTTAATTTAACTTTAAAAAATTAGTTGACTTTTTCAAAATTAATTCTAATTTTTATTGACTTTTTTTTTAAATATATATATAGTATAGTTTAAATTAAACTTACAAGCCAAACAATATGACTATAAATGTTCGGTTAAAGAAACTAGTAGAGAGCTTGGAGAAAATATAGACAAAAGAAAATGTTTTGTTTGTGATACGATCTGGCCTTACATTTCCCTTCCAGCAAGCAAATGTTCATCATATTCTTTGAAATATATATATATATATATATGTTAAACATGTTCATCATAGAGTGCTAATTGAAACTTAAAAATAAATGGCAGTACTTTCACTTTCAGGTGAGCCAAAAAAGGTCAATGGGCATTCCCACCACTGAAAACAAGTGCTGATCCACAAAAGAGAGACAACAGATATAGAATAAAACCCCATAATCTTCATGCATATAACGCACAGAAAGAGATTGTTTAGAAAGAGAATGTTACATTTGCGGTCGAGAAACCTACGCTCCTACAAAAAAAAAATAAATGAATCGACGACGGTATAGGTAAACCAATAATTTACAGACAGGCAAACGACAGAAGGCAATTCAGTAGGACCTTGAACTTAATTTTGCACAACCTACTTTCTCCGACATAACCGAATTGACGGCATCTTTCACAAAACCGTTAAGGCATTGCTGGCATGACGAAGGCATAATGTTGGACCCAGTTATCCGCTCAGAAAGTTCGACGTGGGAACATCTGAAACTCGATAAAGAATAGACGCCATACTTTTTTTTGTGCTCCATACCAAAGGCAGCCAAAATGGTGTGTGTGGCAGCCCTTGCAATTTCCTTGAATGCGGCAACGCCTGCGTTAGCAACAACAATTTCACGTCAAACAAAGAGGCAATGTAGACGTTGCTGTAGAATACATCTTGTCATGAAAATAAATCTGATACCAAATAAGAAAAGTGTACAATAATATAGAATCATTGCCATAGGAAAAAAAATTTCAAAGATAAAAATAGCCAAGAATATACGGCAGCATAGAATAATTGCATCGAAGCCTTAGAATTTTTCCACGTTGTGCTGATGGTCAAGAAAAACAGACATTTAAATGCGGTAAAACATAAGTTAAAAGAAGTAAACGGCATATTTATAAAACTGTTAAAACTAAGTAGCATATTTATGAATAAATTCCTATTTTTACTGATTGTTTAATACGTATCTGTAAATCATCACTCCTAACTTATCCACTCCAGCATTAGCTGTATATTCTTATCATTTCTATCCAGCTCAAGCATGACGGTCATACCTAACTGATTGTCTCTGCTTAGAACCTTCAAATTAAGCTTGACAAGAGACTGGATCTCACTTTTCGCATCGTCATTCCTTGTCATATTAGAACCGGTACTGCCATTTTTCAATCTAATAATACTGTTGGGTATATCCACCTTACAAGAAGATGCACTTGGTTCCGATTCGACATCAAAAGAACAAGAGGCTTCTTGGCTTACTAAACAAGCAGGCTGATTTTGCTCACCAGCAACATTTGATGAAGCTTGATTTACACTTTCCTCTAATGATATCGGCCTATTCTTTTGACCAGTGTTCTTAGACAATGAAGGTTCAAGCAATCTATGCAAACAAGTTGTTGAGAGATTAGAGCTACATCCTGCTGCATCCTTGGTAATAATTATACTCGGCCATAACTTTTCAAATTCTGGCAATTGATGCTTTTTTTTTTCCTTCCCAAAAGAACTGTAAACCAAGGGCTTTTGGAATCCAGTTGTTCCCAAACTGTTGTATCCAAATTGTTGATTTTTTCTGATATGATGATTAGAACCAACAACAGTTCTTTCTTTCGAACCATCTGCTTTGCTAGAAGGCAGTTTGGAGGACTGAAGACTGCTAGTCTTTCCACGAGCACGTTGCTTTGATTTTGCAATATCAAACATTTTCCATGCCCTGTCAATATCCTTTGAGCCCACAGTATCTGCACTTGTTGACCGCTGACTACTTTCAGCAGACGACGATGCCACTTGACCTGACCTATTGTGCATGAAAGCATTATTTTCATGCTCCTGACTGTAGCAACGAGGTTTGGATGAACCAGAAGAGAAGTTCAATGAACCACTTTGCAAGGCGTTCCAATTTTCACGTAGTGCTCTTATGCAACTTTGCACATTGCGACACCGATCCAATGTACGTGCACCTGATTCGTTTTTCTTGGCAGCAGCTGGGAATGTTCTAGCGCCTGGACCAGGAACTTTGTCCGCGACAATGACTCTCCGGCGAGGGGCAGCAGGAGGTACAACTCTGCTTGAATCTGAAGAAACTCCTGAAGTACGTTTCTCAATCACTGGGCAACGTGATTCTTGTCTTACAACATTAGGCAGAGGCGAAGACATTGTTGCATCTCGATCATCCTCTTCATTATTTGCTTCGCAATTGGCATGCTCGGCCCTAGAAATAGTGCAATCATGGCAAAACCAATCACCCTCGGGCACAGTAAAACCAAGCCCAGCACAGTACGTATGAGAAGCGGAATCACAGAGATCACACAGAAGCAGAAGACTTTCATCTCTTGTGCTCTTGCACACGAGACACAAAACCTCAGCAAAAGGATCAAAAGAACCAGTTGTATCTCCATAATGGAGGGCCTGAAAATATGGAATCATAAACAATTAAACCAAGTATAGATATTTACTTAAAAAAATAATTTTAAACAAAAACAACAACAACAACAACAATTTTAGATGGTATTCTCCGTGGGACTACTAAGTTTTGGAGCTTAATTAAAGTCTTATAGACAAATGCCTTGCATGGAGACGGTATGTGAAAGTTGAGAGTTATTTCATCACAAGTATTTTGGGAACTTGAGAATTATTAAGGGCAATTTTAGGAATTTCATATTCGTAATTTTGGTTGTCAATAAAGACATATCATTAGGGTTATTATGAAAGAGGTTAGAGAAAGAAACCCTTAGTTTTGAGTGTGTGCAATTTCTCTTTTAAACATGTTGATTATAGTGAATAATTGCACTGCCGTTAAACATGTTGATAATAGTGAATTGTTACACTGCCGTGTTAAGGCGAAACTGCATAAAAATTTGCGTTCTTTGTGATAGTTTATTTTCTTCTGCAATTTAATTGCTCTAAGTGATATAGAATTTGGGCACTAATTTTTAATAACGACCACATCAATATCAAATTCACAATGCGGAATAATCACAATGTCAAAGCTTAATCAGAAATCAAATTCAAGGAATTAACACTAACAACGAAAAGAATTCGAAATTAAACCTAACAGAAAGAATTATAAAAGATTTTCGAAAACATTGTTACCTGATCCCGAACAGGAACCTTAACGAGCCGTTCGGAGGCGAAAACTCCGTCCTTGGGCGGTCGGCGAATGGCGGCGAACCGTCGTCGGCACATAGGGCAACGCGACTCGGTCTTGGACCACTCCATGATGCACAAGAAGCAGAAGTAGTGATCGCAGCAATCGATTTCGCCTCTGACCGCTTTCCCATCCTCCAAGAAGCAAATTGCGCAGTTCCGAGGAGCCGAATTCTCCGCCGACGCTTGGTTTTCCCGGAGTTTGTGTTCGTAGGGCTCGTCTTCGAGTTTCGATTTGAGTTTCGGGCTTTGGACTTGGGATAATACGGTGGTTTTGAGGCGCTTTCTCGGAGAGGAGGCGGAGTCGGCCGCCATGGCTGATGAGTCGTCTCGCTGACTCGGTGAGCGAGTTGGTTTCTTCTGAGGATTAACCGTCATCAAACCGAGAAACGGAAGGTAAACAGAATATAGGCTAATCACCGCCAAAGCCCAAATTACGATCTGTATTGTACCCGGAAATCGTAACAACAAAAATCATATGGTAGAAAGGCAAAATAGCGCAATATAAAACAAGGTTTTAAAATTGGGAGGGTTTGTAGTATAAATTTAAAAATAGTATTTATGTAAGTATTTAATTTTAAGTCATGTAGATATAATTGAATGATTTAAATTTGTTTATATATAATATTTATCATATATATTAATTTATAGAATTATAAATTAAAATATTAAAAAATTCTTAATCTACACCTACTTACTCCTAACCACGTACGAATCCAAAAGTGACGACCACCTCGACCACCGGTGTGATTCCCTCACTGCCAGCAAGATGCCCCCACCCCCACAACCTTCAACCGGTGAAGCCACTTGTGAAATAATTGATAGGTAAGGAAGTATTAATCTCCCCAAAGTCATCAAAGATGATTCTGATAGAATGGTGCTTGACATCAGATTCCATTTGAACTAGTTTACAAGAACCCAATTAAGAAACAAAACAATAAATATAACAAAGAATGAAAATTTAGTTATTGACAACAATAACACAACTCTCTAAAGCAAACCATTCATATCACTTTCCAAGAAACTAAGCAAACTTTCATTTCCAACTTCCTAAGCTATTATCATCTGCCAAATTCACAGATATTCATAGAAACAAAATTACCAAGAATTAAAAAAAATAACTCATATAAAAAAAGGCATGAACAAAGAGAAAATAGATATGGAAGAGCTATATAACTCATATTTGCTCAGTTTTTCAAATGACAAAATGCCCCTTTTTCTGTATTTTCTTCTTCAACAACAAAATATGAGCTGCT
Organism: Antiaris toxicaria; assembly: GCA_035233585.1. Taxonomy (NCBI): domain Eukaryota; kingdom Viridiplantae; phylum Streptophyta; class Magnoliopsida; order Rosales; family Moraceae; genus Antiaris; species Antiaris toxicaria. The sequence continues at coordinate 12,332,244 of CP141155.1, forward strand.
AATGCCAACCCTAAAATCACTATACTTAGAAAGACAAACAAGAGAGAGAGAGTTTCGTAGTTTTCTAAATCTAGCTTCGAAATTTTTATTTTTATTTTTTGTACTCTAGTAAAGCTCAGTCTTGGAAAGTCCCAAAATCTCATTGTCCACCATTATCGCAGTAACCGAGATCCATTGATTAGAAAAAAAATTCCAACTGTAAATTTGCTTCTAATCCATATAAGGGCGATATGGGGTAGGGGACAGCAATTTTATAGCTGGGTTTGTTAGGGGGACTTCACTAATTAAAGGTTTAGGGGGAGGGGTGGGCCATCTTGTTGATGGTAAGGGGATCTCGCTGGTGGTCAAAATGGTTGCTATTCTTGGATTCATCGGTGGTTGGAGAAAGCAAGTTTAGATTTTTTGTTGAGGTTTTTTTTTAATTTTTTTTAACGTTTTAGTTTGTGATACTACAAGCTAATGTGCATGATGATTATTATGTACAAACAAATCTCAACCATTCAATTTTATCTAAATGGCCTAAAATAGAGTACTTACAGTAGATGCTATTTTCGAATTACTACCGTAGACTTACCTTTTAAAATTATAGTAGAATTTAAACTATTGTTACTAAATAGCATTATTAGGATAAATACCAGGATAAAAAACCAAAAATAACCCTGGTTTTCTCTTTTTTCTTTGACTTTTTCTTGATCAGATTCAAACCTCATCACTCTGGTTAGTAATGTCATTGATGTTGCATGCTGCTCCAATCGTCATAGCCAAGTTGAAAGATCTTGAGAATCATGCCATCCTTATAACAACGTAACACTATCCCAACTGAATCAAGATCACAGGAAAAACATTAAAAATCTCATGGAGAATTAACCAAAATCATGTAAGAATCGCCTGAACAATGTCATGATAGCCGATGACATAACCTTTCCTCCTTACTATAAAGATCATCATCATGAGTGACTCATTGGTTTCCTCCTCAAAAATTGTATGATAATCATCTAAAAATCCCAATCGAGCTCGCTACTTGGGTCACTGGCGAGTTGTAGATCATTGTAGAAAGTCATGGAGCCTTTAGATCCCTCACCAATCTAGTGAACCTTAGGTCATCGATCGTTGTAGAGATCACGAGCCCAAAGAATATGACCCATAAAGCTGAGCTCGAAGATTGCCACTCTCACAGAGCCCTGAGATCAATCACCAAAGATATTTTGAATTGCCAGAGGATCCGTGGCGTTGTTGGGAGTAGACTCATCGCCAGTAAAAGGATAGAAACTTTGATGGGAAGCTAAACATAAGGGAACATAGGGAGGTAGAGGTAGATATGTGGGGGGAAAAATAAAAGAAATATGCTGAAAATATGCTATAATTTTCAACTAATACGTTTAATGATGCTATTTAGTAGGATTTCCTTTTATGAAAATTTATTATTAAGTAAATAAAAATTTATTTGTTAAATTTACTTATTAAATAATAAATTTACTTCTTTTTTTCTTTTGAAGTTGAGGGTGTGAGGATTTGAACTCTTTTATAGTTAAGTTACTGAAATTACTACTAAGCTTGTTGTGTGAAAACGCAAGTGCACATATGGTAACAAGTAATAAAGTGCACTGAATACAAGTCGAACCTATGAAGATTGTGTTACTGATTACTAAAATTATTCTAATCCTAATTTTAGTTAACAACTGAATTACAAAGAAATTAAACTAAATTAACAAAACTAAAATTAATAAGAATTAAAACTAAATTTAAAACAATTAAAAGAAATTCAACAACCAATGTACTAAGGCTCTAGGGTTTCCGATTTCACTAGATCGATCCTATTTAAACCTTTTGGCTCAACCAATCAATGTTTACTTCCTATGCTGCCAGTGAATCTTATGAAAACATTTATTAATCTTTCTCAAGTATCAATAAAAATACCACAACATTACAGTTATCACCTTTCGGTCTCAAACCTAGAGCCTACCATGATTTATTAAGAACAAGAAATTCAATGTGCTGCACAAGTCTCAAAACTATCTCTAGCTTATGATAGTCTGATGGTATATTAAATAAGGTCTAATTTAATTATCACTTCTCAATCTCAAATTAAATCACAAATCATACAAAGTTTACTAGAAATTCACAAGCATTAATAACATAATAAAATACTCAACATAGAATTGGAATAAACATCAATTAATTGAAAGTTAAGAAAAATTCAAGTATTCATGATCCGACTATATCTTAATCCTAGAAAAGAAATTTGAAACATAATTGAAGAAAATAAACTCCTAATTATTGACTTAAACAAGATAAAAAACTAAAGAAGGAAAATAAGATGAAAAACAAAAGAAGGAAAACTAGAATGACTGAAGTCGAATTTCTCCATCTCAATTCTACGGGTCTTCTTCTTTATTTTTTCAGCTATCAAGATCTCTCCTCTTTTTCCTTCAATGTTTTCTATTTATATGCCTTGAATATTAGGGTTTCAACTTGGAAAATACCTCAAAATTTCAGCCTAAAATGCTTAAAATTCAAAATTTCCCAAACTGGGGCCATAGCTCTACATTTCGAGCACCACAGCCTTTGGCTAATTCCACACGGGCACCGTAGCTATTATGTCAAGCGTCATTGTGTTGTCTGGGCACTTTGGTTGGCAAAAGCACAAGCACTACAGCCCTGCTTCATTGGCGCCATGGCAATGCCTAATGTTAGCAAGGGTGTTAAAGAGCTTTTTAGAGGGTGCTTAGACACTTTCTTCTCGGGTTTTTAGCTTGGAATCTTACTTCAAAGTGCTATAGTACCTTTCTTTCGAAGCCTAGGCATTTCCATCTACATTTTTGTTTCCAATTTGTTTAAAACAGGCCATGAATGCCAAATCTTTTCCTAACCTACACAAAGAAAATATAGCACATAAAATGCAAAATAACATGCTCAAAAACCAACTAAACATTAAGTTTAAGAGGTTTAATTTGTGAGTATAAATCTCACTCATCAAATTCCCTCAAACTTAACATTTTGCTAGTCCTCGATTAATACTAAAAATGCAAACAAGAAAATCCTAAGACCTATTACCTAAAATAAAAAACATGATAAAACTTTTGAGCAACAATTTGGTTCAATGTAGTAAAATGCCTCAAAGATCTCACATAGATTATAGCTCAAAGAAACTTATAAGAATCGTGATGTTATAGAATTTCAACTCAAATATCAATTCAATCTTACCTTGGTTCCTTGTGTGCATGTGTGAGTAACTTTTCACTCCCAATCGTTCACAACCTAGACAAGCTTATACGAGCAAACTTGACCTCTAAATAATGTAATGTAAGAACTCCATAGGCTTGCTTTTTCTATTACTCTCCACTAATGTTGTCTACATCACATCAAGGATGATTAGGACTTTTTAGCTCACGATGTATGGTTAGAGTCAAAGTAGGACATACGGTGTCAATGTGGCTCAAATCACCCATAGTCACACGTATCACTCTTGGACTCTTGTAAAGCTTTATTCTCTTCCCTAATTTTCTCCAAAACTTGAATTTAACCCTCATTTGTCGACCCCCTTTTTTCAACCTTTTTTTTTGTTGAAATATTACACCTCCAAACTTATTTCTCTCTCTCTCTCTCTCTCTCTCTCTCTCTCTCTTCTTTTATTTTTTTATAAGGGATGTAGCATTTTGTTTGTTTATTTTTTTAAACAATTTTCACAACGTCCACCTATCACCCTAAAGATGTAGCATAACTCTAAGTAACGTTATCCTACAGTGACCAACTACGTTTATGGATGAGGATAAAATTAGGAAAAAAAATATTTGAAAGCTAGGCTAAATGGAGGTGACAAATAAATGTAAATATTTGGCTCAACAAGGTGAACTAGGGATAACAAGTAGGCTCAAAATGCTCAAACAGTTCAAAATGGACTAAATCATGTCCTAAATACAATGCAACTTGGGATTTCTACTTGAGTGTCAAACAAGTTCTAAAGTCTTATGAAATCATGAGAATCACGCAAATTCACGTAACATTCCATAAGCATGCACAACAATCAAGTGTTCAAAGTTATGCACTTAAAGTATCAAAGAACCAAAAGAAGATTAAACCACACAAAAGTTAAACAGATACAAGCACACAACCTTCATTAATTTTCAAGAGCTATAATTAGTTCAATCCATCTTATCATCGGCCTTAGTAGTCAAAGCTTTTGTTATACAAAAACATTTTTTTTAAAAATAAAAAATACAAAAACTAAATCGAAAGCTAAAATAATCCTAAAATTTTCAATCTCACCCGTAAACTTAAAATTCACATTATCCTTAATAGGAAAGGATGAAAAGAAAAGGAAAAGAAAGGCTTCCCCATTATAGCTCCTCTTGACCATCAGTTGGAGATTCTTTGGTGGGTTGTCAATAAAAACATCAACGTCCACTAAGCTTGCCCTAAACTTGTTTGAAGACTTGTATCTCCAAGTTTATAGCAAAAAATGACTACCATATCTACTAATTGAAACCTAATTTAATAAAATGCAAGAAAGAACAAATGGTTAAAATAATTGAGGAAATTTAAAATGGATTGGGTTGCCTCTCAAAAACTGTTTAGTTTATAGTCCTCAGCCCAACTTTTCTTCCATGATCAAGCGTACGTCCCTTAATATCATCAATGGCCTATCCAAGTACGACCTTCTTCTTATTCCACTGATGCTTAGATTTGATATGGGTCAACTCATATTTCTCCCTAGCCTTGGCCATCATGTGCCCATCTTAATGTCTAGAATCATGCGTAGCCACTTTGCCCCATCTTCTTGATTGCTTGGTGACCTTCTTCATTTTCTTTTCCACCTTATATATTTGGCAACAAGAACCAAATTGTAGTGCCCTTTTGATTTCCTTGAACACCTTGAATGTCATCTTCTTATTCTTCACTTCTATGCTAAACTCTCCTTTAAGCACATTTATGTTTACATTCCTAGTAAAAAGGGTCAACCCAAGATTATAGGAATATCTTGGTCTTCCTCTATGTCAAGCACATATCCTGGAATTATCAACTTGCACACCTTGACAAGCATATCTTCCACTATTCCTCTTGGATGCCTAATTGTATGGTCCGCTAATTAAAGTGAATCCGTAGTTGGATATGTCTTTCTTAACCCCAACTTTTTGACCACTAAAAGCGACATTAAGTTTACACTGGCACCTAGATCACATAAGGCTCTATTAAACAAACAATTTTTGATAGTGCAAGTTATATTAAAGCTCCTCGGGTCCTTAAGCTTGGGTGGCAACTTCTTGTGCAAAATTGCATTGCACTCCTTAGTAAGTGCTATTGTCTCCTACTCCTCTAGTTATTTCATAAATTTTGCATAACTACGCATTTAAGCTAACGCGTTTACAAAAAGAATATTTATGTGTAATTTCTTAAAAACTTCAAGAAATTTTATAAACTGGCTGTCTAGTTTGTGCTTTTAGAGTCATTGCGATAATGGAATTTAGGGATTATATAGTGGAGGATTATCTGAAAATAACTTTGATTTAGGTTTTTCTACCTCTTTTTCAGGCTCTATCTCTGTATGTTCCAGCATCTTTTCCGTCATTAACTCTTACTCCATAAGAACTGCACTCGAACTTCCTGGTTCATCTAACTTTTTTCCACTACGAAGCATAATAGCATTCATATGCTCTCGTACTAGCTATTTGAGCTATTCATTCTCCAAATTCCAAATCTGAGCTGTTTTATTATTATCATTGTTCTTAGTATCATTCATGAATCTAGTCTCATTCATGAATTTAGCTATGGCATCTTTAAAATTGGGCTTCTTCTCTAGCTGTGCTAGTTCAAATGAAGCCTGTAGAACATTAAGATTATCTTCCATGCCAAATTAAGATAACTGCACAAACCTGGATTATAATAATTGGAGTTTATATTGTTTTGCTGCATGTTATAATTTCCCACATAATTAGCTTACTTTGTTCGAGAGAATATTTTGTTGAATTGGCAATGCTCACTTGGATGATTCATTTAACGAAAATTGCACATCATTGGAGGGATATGAATTGATCTAACTACCAATTGGCTACTTTGTAGTTGCCTACTTAGAGAAGTAACTTGAGACATTAATGTTTTAGGAGCATTTTCATCATGTGTCGCACTTGCTTCTTCTGTACCACTCATTCACTAGACCATCAATAGTTGTTCATGGCCAAATCCTCCAACAACTCATAAGTCACATCCTCAGTTTTACTCATGGATGCCCTTCCTGCGACTAAGTCAATCACCATCCTCGTTGGGCTACCCAAACCATCATAAAAGTTTTGGACTTGCATTCACATCAACAATCCATGATGGGGGCACTTCCTTAAGAGTTCCTTATAATGCTCCCATGCATCATCCAATGTATTGCCTCGATACTGCATAAAATTGTTTTTCTCCTTACGTATCTTTGTAGTTTTAGACGGTGGGTAAAATTTACCAATGAATTTTTGAGTCAAATCCTCCCATGTAGTGATTGAAATGGCGGGCAATGAATTTAACTTATTCCTTGCTTTATCCCTTAAAGAGAAAGGGAAGAAGTGTAGACAAATGGTATCATCAGTAAAACCATTGTACCCTAAGGTTTCTAATTTCACTGGATCAATCCTTTTTGAACCTCTTGGCTTAATCAATCAATGTTTATTTCCTATGTTGCCAACTAATCTCACAAAAATATTTATTAATCTTTCTAAAACATTAATATTAATACTACAATAAGATAGTTATCTCCTCTCGGTCTCAAACCCAAAACTTACTATAATTCATTAAGAACAAGAAATTCAATTTGGTGCACAAGCCTTATAACTATCTCTAACTTATAACAATCTCATAGTAAATTAAAAAAGGTCCAATTTAATTATAACTTTTTAGTTTCAAATTAAATCACAAATTATGCAAAAGTTCACAAGAAATTCACAAGCATTAAGAACAAAATAAAATACTCAATATAGAATTGGAATAAACATTAATTAATTGAAAACTAAGAAAAATTCAAATATTCATGATCAGATACATCGTTGCCCTAGAAAAAAAATTTAGAATATAATTAAAGAACATAAACTCCTAATCATAGTCTTAAACATGATCAAAAACAAAGGAAGGAAAACCAAAATAATTGAAGTCGAATTTCTTTGTCTTCATTCTCTGGGTTTTCTTCTCTATTTTTCAACTGTTAAGATCTCTCCTCCTTTTCCCTCAATATCTTCTATTTATATGCCTTGAATAATAGAGTTTAAACTTGAAAAATCCATCAAAATTTTGGCCCAAAATACTTAAAATTTAAAATATCTGAAATTGGGGCTATGGCTCTACATTTTGAGTGCCACGACTCTAGATTTTGGGTGCTGCGACCCTTCGCCAACTCCACATAGGTGCCACAGCTCTAATGATGGGTGTCGTGACACTTGTAGTCAGGTTTTTGGCTTGGAATTTCATTTCAGAGGGCTATGGCATCCATTCTTCAAAGCCTATATGCTTTCATCTACACTTTTGCTTTCAATTTGTTTAAAGCACACCATAAATGCCAAATCTTTTCCTATCCTTCAAAAAGGAAATAAAACATATAAAATGCAAAATAATATGATCAAAAACCAACTAAACATCAAGCTTAAGAGGTTTAATTCATGACTATAATCTTACTCATCAAAACTATACCTAGATTATTTATATAGTAAATTTACTGTTTAACATTATTACTACATATATTTTAAAAATATTCAATTAGCCTCATTGTTGAAAACTGTTATTTACTTCCTTCTTCCATATTATGCCTTGTCGTGTAGTTTTATAATCAGAAATTGTAATAAATAGGTTATTTTTTAAAATATATTTACCATATAAAACATAATTTTAAATATTTTAAATAAAATACTTTTTACGATAAAAAGTTTATTTACAAAAAAAAAATTTAAATAACTTTGTTGCAGATATGCTTCATAAATAAATTATTTTTATTTAAAATATTTTTAAAAGACAAGGTTATGATAGATACTAAAAAATAATACTTACTATAGATATTTATTTGAAGGCCATTAGAAGAATTTCTAACAATTTAGATATATTAGTACATGATAATTATAATACATTTTATCTCATAAGATAATGAATAAGAAATTAAAAAAAAAACCTTAAATTAAATCTTTACTTGACCTTTCTCGATTTCTGACGTCGCCCTCATTGGTGGAAATCTAGCCAACCTACAAACCCACCTCATTGGTGACTCACCGGCGTACTTAATGTGGTTGTTGGGAAAGGGTGGGACAGGCCTCACAGTGTCACAGGATGAGGTCTGATTGGTAAATTTTCAAAGCCTCAAATTTGAGGGAAAAAAATAGACTTAGCCAAATAAGTGAGCAGATTACTATATAGCTAGACGAAAAAAGAGAGAAACAGATCCTAAAAGTATAACACTACATACTGGAATGTAACAATATACACATCTTTCTTTTCCTATAAACTAAAATCAAAACCAAGAAAAGGAAAATTTAAGAAAATCTTGAAAATTTAATGAGAGCAACTCAATCACAATGCTGCACTGATCTTGAAAATCTCAAAAGACTTGGAAAAGAAGAAAGAAAGAAAAGAAAAGAAAAAAAAAGCTATTGCACAAAATCAGAAAATGCTCAGCTCAAACTGGGAAAGAACCTTAATAATCAAACACAAACGAGAGCTAAACTGGAAAACATGAAAATTTTCAAAAGTTTTATTATTATTTACTTGGTTATGAAATTTGAAGTTTGAAAAATAAAATTGGCTACCTGAAATCACGAGCCTTGTCCATCAAAAAGGGAAATTGACGCGAAGTCTCATCAGCAAGAACTGAGGAGAGAACTTGTAATTGCTGATCAATGACAAACCCAAGGCCTAGAGAGAAAAAATGGCTTGATGGGTTTAAAGGTGGAGGTCAGGGGTTGGGTTTGCAGATTGCCAGTGAGGTGGATTTGGAGGTCAATGGATTTGCAAGTCACCAATAAGGTACGTTCAATGAAGGTCAAAGGTCACCGAGGGGGTTTGGGTTAGGGGGTTTGCAGTTCACCTGTGAAATTAGAGGTGGGGGTTTAGTGGAGGATAACTGGTAGAGGTTAACATGGGGGGTATGGCTGCAGATCGCCAGTGTTTCATAATCACTGATGAGGTAGGTTTGTTGAGTGCATCGTCGATTGAGGGTGAGGGGGCATTCTATCGGCAGTGGAGGGGTCTCGCCGACAATTGAAGGAGGCAGGAAAATTTTCAGCATTTTTTTTAGGACTTTTAAATTTTTTTAATTTTATATTATTTCAAGTAAAGTGCATTTCAACCATTATAGGCAAACAAATTGTAGTCGTTCAATAATAACTAAACGATTTAAAAAAAAAAGTAAAAAAGAATACTTATGCTAAGTATTATTTTAGTACCCACTTTAAACTTTTCACATACTTTTTAGTATAATATATTCCAAAAATCACTATTTGTCACTTTCTGAAAATCAAAAAATGAAAATTCTAGTTTATAAAAACCAAGTAAAATAAATAGAATAACTTTATAGTACTTAACATAAATCTTATCAACCGATGTATTTAACATAAATATTAATAATATAACGAATTTTTAGGTAATTATTTATTTACTTATAATAAATTTATTATATACTACTATAGTATTTATTTTAAATATTTGTAAAACATGTTAGAAAAGGCAAAATAACATAATGTAACATATGGTTTATAATTATAACATAATCTAAAATATTGTTATTCAATACCATAACTAGAAGAAATAACAAAATAAAATCTCAAAAATACCCCTTTCTCTCCTTTCTTTCTCCCCGTTAAGTCTGTTTTCCATCCTTTTTCCACATTAATCAGCAATGACACCGATGATTGCATCAGAGAAGGTGACCTAACAGGAATTGTCCAAATGAGATAGCGAATATGACTACACTACGAAAATCACAACCAAGACTTCATTCGCCTCGGTCATCGGTGCTTCATGAGTGACAACTCTATGAGTGACAAGCAACGTCTCCTACCACGAGATCGTCGGATATGCCTCAAGATTTCGTTGCGATTGTGCTTGTCTTGTTATCGGAATCCGATGGCTCTCTTTGTGCTGTCGCAATCAGATCGAGCTCTCCATGTTATCGGGCTTCGGTTTAGTTCTTTATACTGCCGTCTAGTTCTGGTTCTTATCGTCGTCATCTAGTTTTCTATTACTAGCATAAGTCTCTGTAGTTAGCTAGGAGAAAGAGAAGAAAGAAAGAAATAAATAAAAATAACAAAAGAGAGTAAGATTAGAATAAATTAAAAATAAAACTAAAGCATGTTATAATTTCATATTATTTTAAAAATCTGTTATGATTTTTCTTTATTTTAATTATTTAGTGTAAATATTCCTTTCTTTCAAGAATTGACCATTAATTAACATAACAATAGTACATGGAAATACCAAACAACAAGAATATGCATGCAACAGTGTCTTGGTATCCCGACAGAATGGTTTATTTGATAGCTAACCAATCTGATGCATTCATCATCTGTTTCTCTACCAACTTTAGAAATAACACACTTGGGCCTATATATATTCTGATATATATATATATATGTCGCAATTTAAAAATAGAACAAAAAGAAGTGTTTCCTTAAAAAACAAAAAGTGGAATGGTAGTGAGAAAATAATTGTAGTAAACAATAAGATTTTAAAGTATTTAAATTAAATAATAAATCGGTTACATAAATAGTAAAATTATTGTGTAAAATCGTATTTATAAGAATAAATAAATTATTTATTTTATAAAAATGTTATTTATTTTAAAATTTTTTAAAATCTGTTATTTTTAATTATTTTTATAAAAATATCATTTATTTTTTCTCTTAAAAGAATAATTTTTATAATTAAACATCCTCTTTACATTATTGGTAGGAATTAGTTTTTAATTATTCCTTTAAGTATTTATGGATTTGATTAATAAATATTCATATTTAAAGTTTATAACGCATAACACAATACTTATATATAAGATCTTTATACAAACTAATTTAACAACTAAAATTAGTTCTTACCAGTGATATAAAATAAGATATCATATTATTAAAAAAAAATTAAGAGCTTTAACTCTTAGGACATCTTGTTTTGCATTATTAGTATAAATAACTTTTTAACTCCACTCAAAACAAAATAATTAAGGATAATAAAAAAAAACAACTTTTTAATTATTGATCTAGTTTTTTAAATCATCTAATAAATTAGTGTCCACAACAAAAGTTTGAAGTAGGGGAAATATAACTATTTTAGTAATAAATCAAGTTGTCGAAAAAGTTGTCCAAAAATTAATATGGAAAAGCGCAACAAACTCTAAGAGCTAGGGCGTTGTTTGCTTTATAGGCAATGGGGTAATAATTTTTACTTTTACTTTTTAGTTGGGAGGAGAGAAGAAGTAAAAATTATAATTTTTTAATAAATATTAAAAAAAGCTTTTAAAGTTAAAATAGTATTTTTTTTTGTTGAGTATAAAAAATATTAAAGTAAAGTTTATAATATTTAATTTAAATTTTGATACAAATTTTAAAATTTATTTAAAAGAATTTTTTTTAAAAGTCATACATATATTTTTTATTTTATCAGGAAATTTTTTTAAAAGTAAGTAGTTTTCCTAATAAATTATTCAAATATTTTTAAAAACAGTTTTTAGACTTAAACAAGTAAAGAGAATTTCTGAAAATTTCTCTCAAATAGGTCTACTATTCTGTTCTCAGTAAAAACCTACTTTAAAATTAAACATTTAATATTTAAATAGTAATTTTTATTAATAATATATGATTAAATCTATAATTTCACAAAAATTTCTACTTAATGTAATTCCATGCAAAAAGTTTAAGTTTTTTTTTTTTTTTAATTAGATGGATAACGGTCAAAGAGTATCGTAGAGAGAGAAATGGAAGCTCCAAGAAAGAAAGAAATTTGGTAAAGGGCTCAACTAAGAATATGGTATGGACAGAAGGCCAGACTAATAATCACGTCATAACAAACTCAATAATAACCTCTAATTCAATTACAACTGAAAATCATCGAAACAGAACCTTAACCAACTTTTTAAATAATAACTAATATTAAAATTAAAAAAATTATAACATTTTATATAATAATCATAATCATTAAATTATGAAATATAATCTAAATAATATAAATCATAAATTTAAGTGAAATTATAATCTTTCATCCGTTTGTTTTATTAACGCATAATTAAAATTTTGATTTTAATTTTATTTTTTTAATTAATAAAGAATATAATTAAATTAATTAATTTTAATTTAAAATTTTATTTGATTGATTAATAATTATTTAAGTCTTTATTTATAATATAATATAAAATAATATTGGGTAAAAACGCAAAAATAAAAAACAAAAATGAAAACAAAACAAAAGTGGGGAAGTTGTGCACAGCCCCACAATAAAGGTCGAGTCTCTTTTCCTTCCACCGATGCACAGCGATCAAAAGTCTCTGGTCAATAACCACATCACGTGAACGCACTAATTAGTGTGGGCCCATAGACATTTCAAAATCACTTGACCCGAGATTCTCGATGCCTTTCGGCTTTTTTCCAGGCCATTTCTAGATGCTTTACCCTTTTTCTTTTTCATTTTTCATTTTTATTTTTTTTTTCTGCTCTGATTCTAGATGTTTTACTATTATTTGCTTTGCATATTTCCTGGCAAAATTGCAAAGAAAAAACTAATACATCTTTGCTATTCTTCTAATACAAGGGGGTTTTTTTTTAAAGAAATATTAAAAAAAAACTTCTTTAAAATATTATTTTGTTTATAAAAATTTCAAAATTTTTATTATTTTATAATATTAAATAAAAAATGATTTTTAAGTAAAAATTAAAAGAATTATTCTCGTAATTTCTTCTCTAATATAAATTATTTTTAGATTTTATTTTGTAAGATGATAAGAGTTATTTCCATAAATAATTTCAAAGTGGTACTCATACTTATATTGATTTATGATTTTAATTTTAAATGTCGTAATATCTTGAATTTTTCTACCATAAAACAAACGGTTTATTTCTCAGTATACTATTAAATATTAGATAAAAATAAAACACATTTTTAATTTTGTGAACGCATTGTATTTGCATTGCGTTTGAATGCAATGTATTGAATACAATTTGTATTTGGAGGAAAAGCATTAATATTACATTTGAATGCAATGTGTGTTTGGGGGAAAAGTATTTGAATTGTATTTTAATAATAAATATGTGATGTGATGGGAAAAAGTAGAGAGAAAAAAAGAGGGAGAGAGAATATGTGATGTAATTAATAAAAGTAATAGAAAAAGTGAAATAATAAATAGTGATTGTGTTAGATTTAAATGTGATGTGATTGGTATTTAAATGAAATATTTTTGTATTTGGAGAAAAATTACATTGTATTTAAACGTAATGTCAAAAAAATTTGTGTCCCAAACACCTACTAAAACAAACCAATCAAGCGACTATTAAATTTATAATTAAACATTTTATAGGAGACTGTACCTTCACTTGAGAAATGTTTTAAACAAATAAAATATTTCATTAAAAATTTATAATTTCATCGGTTATATTTTAAAAGTATAATTTTTTTAATAAAATATTTAATTTTGATACTACCTTTAATTAAAATTTTTATGATTATAACGTGATCAACTTTCATCCAATTTTTTTAAAAGATTACCCACAATAGAATCATTTGCATATCAGAAAAATATATATATATATAATTTATCATTTACGAATATATATATATATAATTTATCAAGTGTCAGTGCTGGCGAGTAGTTGGTTAAACAATTACGTCAGCGGCCTCTTCCGGTCCTCAGTCAGTCCTCACCAACGGCGGGCCACCCAAATTCTTTACCGCTTTTTCCATGTTTGTAACAGTCAAAGCGCATTTTTCTCCACTATATATGGACACACACAAATGACATACGGATGTATATATCTTATCATCATCACCATCAACAACCTTTTACCAAGCATCACCAAACAAACCAGCGGTGATCTGATCAGATCAGATCGCATCATACAGCGATCACCATGGCAACCGGAGCCACCACCACCACCCACATCTTGGTCCTCCCCTTCCCAGCACAGGGCCACATGATCCCCCTCCTGGACCTGACCCACCAGATCGCCACCCACTACCGCGACCGAATTTCCCTCACCGTCGCCGTCACCCCCAAGAACGTCCCTCACCTCCACCAGCTCCTCTCCGTCCACCCCTCCATCGACACTCTCATCCTCCCCTTCCCCTCCTCCCCCAAGCTCCCCGCCGGCGCCGAGAACGCCAACGACCTCACGCCGCCCTTCTTCGTCGCCTTCATCGCAGCCCTCGGTGGGCTCCACGACCCCCTGGTCCAATGGTTCCGGTCCCACCCCTCGCCACCTGTCGCCATCCTGTCCGACATGTTCTTCGGCTGGACCCAGCGCCTCGCCGCCGAGCTCGACGTCCGCCGGATCGTGTTCTCGCCGTCGGGGGCTCTGGCCTTGTCCGTCCTGTACTCGACGTACAGAGATCTGCCTCCAAAAAACGACGTCGTTTCGTTCCCCGGTATCCCGAATTGTCCGAAATACCCCTGGTCGCACATGTCCCCGATGTACCGGAGCTACGTGGATGGAGACCCAGATGCGAAATTTCACCGGGATTGGTTTGTTGATAACATCGCCAGTTGGGGACTCGTGGTCAATACGTTTCCCGAGCTGGAAGGGGTTTACTTGGACCATTTGAGGAAGGAATTGGGCCATGATCGTATTTGGGCCGTTGGGCCTTTGAAGCCCATTGTTGATGACGATGAATCCGGGCCCACAAAAAGGGGCGGGTCCAGTTCAGTTCCGGTTGATGCCGTTGTGTCGTGGTTGGATAAGTGTGATGATCATAAGGTTGTGTATGTTTGCTTTGGCAGTGTATCCGTGTTGCGCAATGATCAGATGGAGGCGCTGGCTTTGGGATTGGAGAAAAGTGGGGTCCATTTCGTGTGGGCCGTCAAGGAACCAACGAAAGCGCAATTGGATGGTGGGTTCGGGAGGGTCCCAGCAGGGTTCGAAGATCGTGTGGCTGGAAGAGGCCTGGTCATAAGAGGTTGGGCTCCGCAGGTGTTGATACTGGCTCATCGAGCCGTTGGTGCGTTCTTGACACATTGCGGGTGGAACTCGATCCTCGAATCGACCGTGGCAGGTGTGTCAACGCTGGCTTGGCCAATGACGGCCGACCAATACATCAACGCGACGCTAGTGGCGGACCATCTGAAGGTGGCAACAAGAGTGTGTGAAGGGGCGCTTACTGTTCCGGACTCGAACGACTTGGCTCGAGTATTCGTGGAATCGGTAAGCGAGGACCGAGCCGAAAGACAACGTGCTGTGCGGTTGCGTGAAGCAGCGCTTCAGGCCACAGCAGACGGCGGTGGTTTAGTAAAGGATGTGGAGTCCTTGATTGATCATTTGATTGCACTTGGGACTACTAGCAGGTAAAGTGCTATTTTAATATATAATTTTAATCAGAGCGACGGGGGGAGAGAGAGAGCACGTGGTTAAAGTTTTTGGTTTGTAACCCCATGTCATTGAAAATTATTGTGAGGAGGTGCAGCCTCTTTTATAAGCCTTTGGTGGACCAACTGTGGTTGATAGGAATAGTGGTTTGTGTTGCTTTGTTTTTATGCAATATATAATGAAGTCCGCTCCTTGGCTTCACATCACACGCTACCTAAATTGGAGAGAAACATTAGTGTGGTACAAATTTTATAAGTACAAATTTTATGCCCCGTTTGGTACACACTTTCAACTTGCATTGCATTTAAATGCAATGTAATTTTCCCCCAAATACAAAAGCATTTCATTCAAATACCAATCACATCACATTTTAAATCCAATATAATCACTATTCATTATTTCACTTTTTCTATTACCTTTATTAATTACATCATATACTCTCTTTCTTTCTCCTTTTTTTCTCTCTACTTTTACCCATCACATCACATATTTATTATTAAAATACAATTCAAATACTTTTCACTCAAACACACATTGCATTCAAATGCAATGCTAATGCTTTTCTTCCAAACACAAATTACATTTAATGCATTACATTCAAACGCAATGCAAATACAATGCGTTCACCAAACGGACCATTAGATTTGGATTTGGATCAAAGTAGTGATCCGAACATGATATAAAAATATTACAATTATTATAAAAATTACCACCTAATTGTATAGAGCATGCAAACATGAAAATCATTATGAATAATTAAACTATTTTTATAAACTTAAAATACTAGAGTTATTATAAAAATTAGTACATAATTATTAGGCCTGTTAATGGAGGCTGACACATTGACCCCAACTAATGCACCGATCAACGATTGACCATCAAAACCAAAATGTTGACCATCGAAACCGAAATTGTGAAATCGATGTTGGAAACCAAAAAATTTCGATTGGAAAACTGAGATACTCGACTTGATTATGGTTTTAGCTCTTTAGTTTTTGGTTTGAAATTGAACCAATCAACGCCGGCCAGTAGGATGTTCTCTTTGTGTTCTCCAGTGACCAACTAGGGAGTAGGGTGTTCTCTTTGTGTTGTCCAGTGACCAATTAGGGAGAAAGAGGTAAATAGATCAAAATTGAACCTCAATAAAAATAAATAGTAGAAAAAATTTAAACTGTTAGTAAATAATATACTTAAATAATATACTTTTGGTAAATCATGATTTACCATAACCTCAAATTTCAAAAATATCCCTTTATATGTAAATTTTGGTTAATTTATTTGGTAAATTACTTTTTAATTTGGTAAATCATTGATTTACTGATTTTGATAAATTTTGGTAAATTTATTTTGATAAATCACTTTTTAATTTAGTAAAGCATTGCTTTACCAATTTTGATAAATTTTGATAAATTTATTTAGTAAATCATTTCGTAAATCATTAATTTACCACGTTGGTAAAAAACTCTTAATTTTGTAAATCATTAATTTACTAATGTAATTAAGTGTAAATTCTTAATTTACACTTAAATTCTTAACTTTGTATATTATAATTTATTATTTAATTGATTTATCATATAAATCATTGATTTACCGTGTAAATCTTAATTTACTGATTTGTAAAAAAATCCTAAATTGAACAATCCCTAACCCTAGATCCTAAATTGACCCAAACCCTAGCACTTTACCCTAAAACCATTAATTTACCATGTAAATCATTAATTTACTAAATTTGATAAAGCATTATTTATGAATTTTGCAAAACAATCCAAAAAATAGTATAAATAATAACTTTAGCCCCTAAAATTGTCCAAAACTCCAAACCACCCCAAAAATTCACCAAAAAAACCATTGCCACACTTCATCGTCACCGTCGTTCTTGGAGGCACTATCATTCTCGGAGACACCATCGTCATCATCGACGTTCTCGGAGATCACCTACCGAGCTAAGATTCGTTTAATTAGAAGCTTCTAAGATCTGGAGTTCACGAGCTTGTTGCGACAGCGACTTGAAATCTCTGTCAACTTATGGAATGTTAAGACCATTGAATCGAATTGAGTCACAATCTGGCCAGAATTGCGACTTTCCACTCAAGATCTCTTCCTTTCCAACGAGATCTGGCCGAATTCATGCGGATCTAGTAAAAAGCTATGGCAATCTCGTCACCAGGCTACACCAACACTATCACATGTCCGTTCAACCTGTAAATTAAAAACAAAAAACAACAATCCCATATGGTGTTGAATTTGAAGCCTCCAACAATCTCCCGCGTGTTTAAGGTTAGATCTAGCTATCGGACTCTGACGTGAGTTCATATTCGTAAAGATCCATCGAGCTTGCGATATCTCGATTTTCTAATGAGCTTGCGAAGGTTCGATCATTGCAAACTTGCAATCTTATGTCGACCAATCCATCGGAGATCACGACGGAGAATGATGGAATCGTTGTTGGATATGATGACCGGAACGACGGAAAAAGAGGGTGGCAGAGAAAGTGATACTCAGAGCACAGAGAGAGAGAAAGAGAGAGGGGGGTAGGAAAGAGAAGGAAGAGAGAGAAATAGATTGGTTTTTGGAAAAATATGAAAAATATAGGTTAAAAACATATTATAAGGGTAAAGTGGGAATATTATTTATATTAAAATTAGATATGTTATAAATTTTTTGAGATTTCAAATCTTGCTATTTACTTATAAAGCACATAAAAAAATGGCATATTTCCTTCAATTTCTAGACCAACTACATGTTCTAATAGATCTTCTTATTCATCTTCTTCTTTTTTTTGACTCCGACACAAGTATCTAGGAGCGCTCATGGACACTGCCATCAAAACCCCTCTTCCCTCCGCCATCGATCTCTTGGTCTCCCTATACTCGCTAGAGACTAGCAGCGTGTTCTACAGATATTCTTCTTTTTCTCCTAATCTAACTTCGACATTAGCCTCTAGCAGCACTTGTAAACACCGTCATCAAAACGCCTCCCCTTTCCACCCTCAGTCTCTCCATCTCCCTACGCTTGCCATAGACTGCCACCAACCTCACGCCATCGTTAAAGCCTAAGCCCCTTGCTGAGTTGGCCAATTGATACCACATCAAAACTAAAGCTCAATAACCGAACCGAACTCTTTCTCGTCGATCAGCCCTCGATTTCACTCACTAGAAACTAATGACTTCGGTTTCAGATTGAAACTGAAACTGAACTTCGGTTTTCGACCAAATTTAACCCTTAGTAATTGTATATAACATTTAAATGTAAAAATCATTATGATATTGACTATGTAATTGCGCTGTTTTTAAAATATTTTAAAATATTTGTTTATCTTTCGGTTTCACTTCTATAAACACGTCATTACCTAGTGCAATTTGTTAAAAGAAAAAAGGAAAAATTGTCAAGGTAATGAGTACGTTTAGAAAAATCTTTTTAATATATCAAAAAACTTTTCATAAATAATATTAATTTTAATTAATTTCTTTTGTAATACTGTTACATGAGTAACTTTTTTTTTTTGTGAACTTTTAATTTTTTTGAAATGTAATTGAATTAAATAATTATTAAATATACATTATCATAATAATGCACATTCTAACGGTGACATAAATAGAGAATATTATTTTAACTTTTAGCGTGATTTGAGAATTAGTTATTAATTAATAAAATAGTAGAACGGTGAGGGTAGCTTAGGTGCTGAGTACCCTCAATGTAGTGGTTATGGGTTTGAGTCATGAATAACCCCACTTTGGTGATGGTATTAGATCAGGATGAATGGGAGAATGAGGGAACTTACCTAAAAAAAAAAACACACACACACACACACACAAAAAACAATAGTTCATTAATTAGGGAGCACTTTGGTGATGGTATTAGATTAGGATGAATGGGAGAATGAGGGAACTTACCTAAAAAAAAAAAAAAAACCACACACACACACACACACAAAACAATAGTTCATTAATTAGGGAGCGTTTGGTAAATGTATTGCATTTGAATATAATTCTTTTTTGAATATTGTATTTAGTTGAAAAGTATATGTTCTGTATTTGAATAAAATGTGTGTTTGGATGAAAAGTATTTTAAAGTTGAAAAATTGATGTGATTGATAAAAATAGAGATAAATAGTTATGGTTTAAAAGTTGATGTGATTGTTTTAAAAAAATTTTAAATAGTAATTGTTTTTGTAGCACTATTTAAAATGATTGTATTTGAATGTAAAACTTTAAATTTGGCATAAAATTGATTTTCGTAGTATCAAACAAATATTTACCAAATATTCTCTTATTTTGAATAAAAAAGAAAGAGCAATTGCACATGGAAATAAAACAAAAATATATCCATGTAGTTGTGAATAAAGATATGTTATATCAGATTTTTTTTTGTCTTATTAGTTATTTTTTAAATAGTATTATATTAAATTATCTAAATTTAAAAATTTAATTATATAAAAATATTAAATATTAAAAATTTTAAATAAATTAATAAGATATTAAAATATTATTTTATAGTAGTCATCAAATAAGACAATGAAATAATAAATCTGAAATCTGCATATGTACTTTCGAACCAGGAAAGAACTTTTTGACTTGGTAGTTGACCATGCTGATGCATTTGTTATCCGTTTCTCCAACAAGTTTCACGGATCATTTTCTCTGATAATTTCTCTGTACCACGTTTGGTAACATGTATGTTATGTGCAAATTTGTTATTTCCTTACTTATCAAAAACAAAAAATAATTTGTTATTTCCTTTCTGTTAACACGTACATCAAGAAAGACAAACTTGAGCTAAGACATATGACAATCTAAAAATAGCAATAAAAGGGGGAGACTGACAATGTTAAGGTGTTATTTGGTAAAAAAATTATATTTTAATTTTATTTAAATATAATATAATTTTATATCAAATATAAATTTTTTAATAGTGTTATAAAAATAATTATTATTTAAATTTTTTTTAAAATAATCACATTAATTTTTTAATTTAATTATTTATCTCTATTTTTATTAATCACATTAATTTTTCAATTTTAAAATACTTTTCATCTAAATACATATTTCATTCAAATACAAAACAAATATTTTTTGATCAAATACAACATAAATATTATTATTTAATAAAAGATAGTCTCGTAATACGATTTATTTTAGGTGTCGTTTAATAAAAAAATTACATTTTAATTTTACTCAAATGTAATATAATTTTACATCAAACAAAAATTTTATAATAATACTACGAAAACAATTACTATTCAAAATATTTTTAAAATAATCACATCAACTTTTTAACTCTACTATTTATCTTACTTTTATGAATCACATCAACTTTTCAACTTAACTATTTATCTTTACTTTTACCAATCATACCAACTTTCAACTCTAAAATACTTTTCATTCAAACACATATTTCATTCAAATACAAAATAAATACTTTTTAACTAAATACAATATTTATAAAATAAATTTCATTCAAATATAATTAAAATACAATGTGTTTACCAAATATCCCTTAACAAAGTTATCTATTATTAATGGCGATTTTCAATACTAATAATGTCTGTCGGTATTTTTTACTTAAAATTCAAACTTAACAGAAAGCATAATTTCTTATTAAAATAAAAAGAAAAAAACAGGAAGCAGATTTTCTCTTTTAACGCTGTTCAAAAACTCCGTTAAATTATTTTGTCTTTTAATATATGAAGTATTTGATTTGATTTTGCCCTTTTTTTTTCCCCCAATTTCCTTGTCTTTTCCCCTCTGCGGCTGGACTCTATTTTCCATTTTTTTTTTTACTTTATCTTATTCTTCTACCGTATACACTCATTTATTATACGGTTTTCTATTCTTAACTTAATTATTTTTCTTTGAAATTTTCCACCCTTCTATTAAAATATCATATATTTAAATTTACAATTTTTCAAATATCTTTTTACTTTTCAAATTATTATATATAACTAAGATGAGGGAAGAATTTATTCTAGCTACTACAGTGAATTCTGCCCCTTTCCTTGATGTATGCTTTGACAGGTTTGCCTTTGTTTTTGTGGGTGGACTGTGTGTTAGTGGAGGGTTTTTTTGGTCTTTTTATTATGTATTGGGATTTGATTTGATATATTTATTCTTTTATAGATGTTTGGGCTTTGTTTCTGTTAATGGACTTTCAGTTTTTTTACTCTTTTTGTGTGTTTTTTCTGCTTTTGCCCCTGTTGTTTTCTCTATTGCTTGGTTTTGGGCTTATGGCTTTTGTGCCATTTTACTAGAAAACCCTAGCTCCTTCTTCTACCTTCTCTAGGCCGCCTCTTTCGTTCCTTTCCTCATCTTTTTTTTTTTTATTTTAGTTTTCATGTTCCTTGGTTCTTTGCTTCTTGTTTTTTGTTTTTACCCTCTTTATTGCTGCTTCCTCGTTGCCAATGGCTTCGGTGCCCATGGCTCCTTACTAAATGGTTGAGAGAGGTGCAATTAGTAGTCTCAAAACTACAATCAAAATGCAAAAATAAAACAAAACAAAACAAAATTGGGAATGTCGCATGCATTAGCCTCCACACTGATTGTCGTCTTCAACTTTCTAGAACCACCTCCTTAAAAAATAAAATTTAAAAGCAAATCTCGTCACTGCTGGAGTGAGGTGATGAGACGTAAAAGTTTTTCCACAACGAATCAGTACTCATGAATCACGATGCTCTTTTTTTTTTTTAATTCCTTTTTTCATTTTTGAATTAGTTAAAATACAATACTTCTTCACCACATATGTATACATGGTACGTATAGATTTGATATAATCATCAACAATCAAAAGAATTGAGGGGGGAAAAAAAAAGGTAGTCAGACACGATGACAACCGGAGGAGCCACCCATACTCTGATCTTCCCATTCCCAGCCCATGGCCAGGTGATCCCTCTCCTGGACCTGACCCATCAGATCGCTACCCACTACCACGACCAATTCTCCATCACCATCCTCGTCACCCCCAAAACCTCCCTTTCCTCCACCACCTCCCTCCGTCAACCCCTCCATCGAAACCTTGGTCCTGCCTTTCCCCCCCAACTCCGAGCGGCTCCCAATCGGTGTCGAGCACGCTGACGACTTGACGCTGCCGTTATTCCTCGCCCTTATCCGAGCCCTCGATGGCCTCCATGACCCTCTAATCCGATGGTTGAAGTCCCACCCCTCGCCACCTGTCGCCATCCTGTCCGACATTTTCTTTGGCTGGACCCACCGCCTCGCTGTCGATCTCGGAATCCGTCGAATCACGTTCTCGCCGTCCGGGGCGCTGTCGTTGTCGGTCATCTACTCAACTTGCCGAGACCAAACGAAGCGAAACGACGTCGTTTCTTTACCGATATTCCAAATTGCCCGAAATACCCTTGGTTGCATCTCTCGTCTTTGTATAGGATATACGTGGATGGAGACCCAAATGGGGAATTTCACAGGGACGGGTTTGTTGCCAACATGGCAAGTTGGGGACTTGTGGTCAACTCGTTTGCTGAGCTGGAAGGGGTTTACTTAGATCACTTAAGGAAGGAAATGGGCCATAATCGTATTTGGGCGGTTGGGCCTTGAAGCCCACTGTTGATAAAGATCAATCTGGGCCCACAAAAAGGGATGGATCCAGTTCAGTTCCTGTTGATGGCGTAATATCGTGGTTGGACAAGTGTGATGATCGCAAGGTTGTGCATGTTTCCTTTGGTAGTGTAGCCGTGTTGCGCAATGATCAGATGCAGGCGCTGGCTTTGGGATTGGAGAAAAGTGAGGTCCATTTCGTGTGGGCCATCAAAGAAACCGGCAGAAGCACACTTGAATGTTGGGTACGGGCAGGTCCCACTAGGGTTTGAAGATCGTGTGGCTGAGAGGGGCCTAGTCATTAGAGGGTGGGCCCCGCAGGTGTTAATACTAGGCCATCGAGCCATCGATGCGGGCTTGACTCATTGTGGGTGGAACTCAGTCCTTGAATCGACCGTGGCGAGTGTGCCAATGCTTGCTGACAACTACATCAACGCAACGGTAATAGTGGACCATTTGAAGGTGGCAACACAAGCGTGCAAGGGGATGCAATCTGTTCCTAACTCGGCTGATTTGGCTCGAGCTTTAATAGAATCAGTAAAGGATGACCATGCCGAGCGGCAATAAGCTGCATGGTTGCGTGAAAAAGCATTTAGGGCCACAGCAGATGGTGGTAGTTTAGTGAAGGATATGCAATCCATGATTAATCATTTGATTGCACTTGGAACTACTAGTAAGTGATGTGCAATATTTTTACTATTAAAATTTAAGCGGCGTTTAGATAACGCATTATATTGATATTATATTTGAATGCAATACATTGAATGTAATATGTATTTGGATGAAAAATATTTATATTATATTCAAATGTAATGTTTGTTTGGATAAAAAGTATTTGAATTATATTTAATTATTGAATATATGATGTGATTGATAGAAGAAGAAAGAAAAAAGAAAAAGAAAAAATGAGAATGTGTGATATAATTAGTAAAATTAATTAAAAAAATTATGGATAGTAATTATATTATATTTAAATTTTAATATGATTGATATTTAAATATAAAATAAGTGTTAAATGTACCTTATAATACGAAGGGTATGTTTGGAGCATGTTTTAGAGACATTCAATATCAAATTTTTTTCAAAATTTCACCATTTTTCACTATTTACATCTCTAAAACGTTACAGTAAACTCTAAACTGTAAAAGTACATAAATTTGTGTATACAAGTTCAAATGAGATTATTTTTTTTTAAATTGCATAAAATTTTAAGAGAAACGAAACAATACCTATATTGATTTTTTTTTTTCTAAAAAAATTTTTAAAATTTTTTATTTTTTCATTCCAAATAATTTTTTCTCTTAAACACATTTTTCAAAATAACTTTTTTTCAACTCAAAAATAATATCTCTAAACGTCTCTTCAAAACACACCCCCTAACAGTAGAGGAAGAAAGTGTGGGTAAAAGTTTTTTGTTTGTGACTGACATTATTAAGAGTGACTGAAAAATGGGGTAGCGCCACGATTAGAGAGGATAGATTTTGGTTGAATTGTTTTATCTCTAATTACTTTTTTTTTTTTTTTTTTTGTGAATAGTCTGTTTCAAATCTTTTCCTTAAATAAAATAATAATAATACATCTCCGAGTCCTACTTTTGCAGTGTGCACGAGCAGCCCATATCCCAAGCATTGGATGAGACTCAAATCTTAAAATTTTAAGAGTTTTTATTAAATAGTGGAAGAGTGAAATAAAAGCATCACAAAATATTAGATGCATTGTTGTTCCCCATTTAAGTGTTTATTGTTTTATTTATTTATTTATTTATAAATTGAGTTCTGTTGCACATCATCTAAAAATTTATAATGCAAGCAGGGACAGAAATATGAATATCGGCGGTAGATAATCTAACTTTGAGAACGTTTTGGTAAATCAAAAGCAAACACATAATAATATTGCATAAAAAACATTATGCACATTGATTGAAATCTCAATACAAAAATAAGGCTCAAATATATATAGGTGGGATTTCATCGTGATCCAAGAGATACTAACACATGCATATTAGTGTTTTTTTTTTTTTTTTTGGTTATTTCAAAGTGTACAAACATCTACTACTAAAAAATATAGGAGAAGTCTCTGGTGTTGTGCCGGACTTGTCCCAACTAAACCACGCACCATTGGATGAAATCTGAATAATTACAAGAGGTCAAAAGGCATGTTAAAATTTTTACGCGGTTTTCTAAAAATGACTGGCTGGCAACCTTTTGCCGTAGGAAATATTATAATTTAAAAATGATTATCCTGTTTATTGTAGGTTGTCTGGTTTTGATTTTATGGGTTGTTTTTTAGATTATTAAATAATTCATAATAGATGACGGGTATTTAATAAATCATATTTTTACTTAATAGATTCTAAAAATTATTATAGTGTAATAGAATTTAAAAAATAGAGCAAAAATTATTTCTGTATAGTAGTTCCTATTATCATTATATAAATTTATTAAAATATTCTTAATAATAAATAATAATTTCAATCTTCGTACTTTATTCATCTTCCTAACACGAAATAAAAATATATTACATTATTTTTTAAAAAATTATCAATTCTTTTCTCTTAATAATAATTTCAAGTTGTAAATTATAATTTTATAAATTATTTTATTATTAGAAAAACTTTGTTATTATAATATCATGTGTACTTATAAATGTTAGTGAATATTTATAAAAAAAATTATAGTGAATAATTTCTGAAAAAATATTATTGTTTTAATTTTATTATTATCATAAAATTATTTCCTTTTTATGGGAGAAAATATTACTTTTGGAAAACATCATTCATTCATGCATCTTGATATTAGATAAAAATATAATATGTCTTTTTTGGTCATTTTAGGTTAGCACAACAATTTTATTCATAGTTGCCAAAAAAACAAAAATTTCTATTTTATGGGAGAAAATATTACTTTTGGAATACATCATTCAAACATTTTGATATTAGAGAAAAATATAATTTGCCCTTTTTGGTCATTTTATGTATGCACAATAATTTTATTTATAATTACCAAACACCTAAAGTTCTATTTGTGGAATTCACAGCAACTTTAATAAAAAATTAACTAAATGCTTACGTGCTTTTAGGGACAATAATTTTAGACTCACAACATAACTACAGTAAAAAATTTCCACAACACAAGCAATGTTAAACTTGCCCTTAAAAGAACTTTTAATTTTAACGGCAGTTTGGGGGATTTTTCTAAAACCCTTTTCCCTTTTATTATGTATTTTTTTGTCGTTTTCCTCTTATTTCACTATTTATTTTTCCAAATCTCTTCTTTCATTTTCAAAATACTCAGCATTTGTTGGGTAAAATATTTTAGTTTTGATTTAGCTTAAATCAAAGCTAAAATATGATATTTGATACGCAAAAATTTATTTTAAATTTATAGTAGAAATTATACTGAAATAATGAAAGTAACGATAAAAAGTTGTTAAAGTAAGCCATACCAAGCTAAATTCAAGCCAAACTAAGCTGGAACTAAATGCTTGATTTAGTTTGATTCAAGCACAATCAAGGCTAAAATAATTTACTAAATGGACGTAAATTTTAAAAGTCCATAAATTTTTTTATTACAAGTTAAAATGAGATAACTTTTTTTTTTTTTCAAATTGCACAGAATTTTAAAGAATGAGATAAGACCCGTATTATCATTTTTTCCAAACACATTTCAAGTTTTTATATTTTTCACACCAAATAGTTCATTTCTACCAAACACACATTTTCAAAACTAAGGGGGTGTTTGGGGAAGGAGACTGGAGATATTATTTTTGGGTTGGAAAAAAATTATTTTGGAAAATATGTTTGGGAGAAAAAACTGTTTGAGGTGAAAAAATAAAAAATTTTAAAAATTTTTATAGAAAAAAAATATCAATATGGATATTGTTTCGTTCCTCTTAAAATTCTATACAATTTAAAAAAAAAATCTCATTTGAACTTGTATACATAAAGTTATGAATTTTTAAAGTTTGGAGTTTACTGTAGTGTTTTGGAGATATAAATAGTAAAAAGTGGTGAAATTTTGGAAAAAAGTTGAATTTTGAGATCTGGAGGCATTGCTCCAAACGAGCCCTAAACTTCAATCTTCAAAACTCGGTCTCCAATTATCCACCCAAATATATGGCCCTTTAATTAAGAAGCACTTTCTTGATTCTCAAATTTCAAAATGTTGTATTTGTTCTCTACAACTTATGAAATTTTAACAAAACAGGAAGTCCATCTCTCCTCCAGTAAATTATAGTCTTTGTAATATTTTATTGCCCGAATTTTAAAATGTAATATCTGTTCCTCTTAATGAATGAATGTTAACAAATTAAGTCTTTCCATTAGAAATTTAATAGAAAGTAGACACATTTTTAAACATTAACTCATAATCTCTAAACACCAACCGTAGTTGGTGTTCGAAAGGCCCTTTAGTTATTAAGCAAGCATTTATATAATGGACTGCCAATACGCTCGTGGTATTTCTTGTTACAAATGTTTATTCCCCCATACAACTTAATCCAACAGTTCTATGTATAATCTGGAGGCTCGTAGCAAAAAAATAATAATCTGCAGACTGTAGCTGCCATCTTTATTTCCCCGTTACTTATTCCTATACCTTTGCTTCAAATCAATCTTCTGTAATTTGTTCCAACATTATGCTTTATTCTATACATCATGAAGTTAGCATTAATTGCTAAATATCAAACTCTTCTAACTATAATAAACACATGATCCAATCAATCCCAATAAATCTGACAACTAATAAACTACACAAGTCATTGAACTTTGGAATATTTTTCGGAAGATACGGAAAAAAATGCTTTCATAAGGCGGTGAAGTTTAAACCATCGTATTTATATCATTTCATACATTTATTTTTTCTTTTTTACATGAATATGAATAGAAACATGCACTATCAGTATTAGCATAGTACTGATACAAGCTCTTTTACTTCTCTAGTTAAACAACATTTTTATCTTTAAAAAAAAAAAAACATTTGTCATATCGTGTTAATCAATGGTTCACATAGAAAAATATATATATAAAATAAAATAAAATAAAAAACCACACATGTGAACACGAATGCGGCTATAGAGAGCCATATAGAATATATACTGAGCAGAATATACTTTCCACAAATAAAATTTCGTGGATCTCGAGAACGTTTGTCCATGAAAGTGAGTACCTCCCATCCTTTTTTTTTTTTTTTTTTGCTAGAAATACATCCCATTTGTTTTGAACGTAACCAACCCAAATTCTTCCCGATCCCGTTATTACAGGCATGTGCAGTTCGTTCTTTTGTTTTTGTTTTTGTTTTTCTCTATACCGTTTTTCAAGTCCTTATCATTATTATTATTATTATTATTATTATTTTGAGGTAATATATTATTCTCTCTTTCCGTTCAAAGGCATAGAAAAACTCGTTACTGCTGGCATATAATACTACAAACGAGATATTATCATCCTATAAACATAGTATATACGAATATAACATGTGTTATATAGATAATATATATAAAATATGTATATATATCTTCCCGTCACCAAACACCTCCACCATCTTAGAAGTAGACAAATCAGTGGCCATCATAACTCCTATTACTCCTTTTACTTGAATTATAAATATTGATAGGGTGTCGAGTTTCTCGATATCGTGATATTAAAAAAGGATTTTCAAATTTAAATTTCAAGAAATTCGAGATTTTTGAAAACCATGTTAACTGTTGAAAAGTTCTCTCTGAGATCTCAGAGACTGAATAGATTTAATGTGACTAGATCAAAAAACACGTGGTGGAGACGAATGAAGAAAAGATTTTATGTTTGTGA
This sequence comes from Antiaris toxicaria, assembly GCA_035233585.1. NCBI lineage: Eukaryota > Viridiplantae > Streptophyta > Magnoliopsida > Rosales > Moraceae > Antiaris > Antiaris toxicaria. The sequence continues at coordinate 12,361,100 of CP141155.1, forward strand.
ATTTTAAATACATATAATTCGAATTTCAAGTTGAAAAGTAGCATGCTATAAAAGGATCCATGTGCCTAATGGAAACTCTAAAGACTACTTTTTGTACTTAAAAATTTAAAGAGATGTAGAGCATTCATTGTACTTTACTTGAAAACAGTGAAATCATTTTCTGAGAGCTTCTCAAAAAGAGAGTACCCTTTATATTAAAAACGAATATCTATAAGGGTCCGTTTGGCTGAGAGGTCCGTTTTTGGAAAATAAAAAATTTCTAGATATGAAAAATAAAAAGTTGTTTGAAATTTTTTTTAAAAGTGAAAAATTGTTTGGATGGATGACAACTTTTTATTTTTAGAGAGTCCTTTTTCTATTTTTCAAAAATGAAAAATCTTGGATGTTCAAATATAGAAATTTAGAAAGGTTTATTTTTCTTGTAATGAAAAAATTTTCATTTTTTAAATTTAGAGATGTCAAACAAATGGAGGGTAAATTTCTAGTGTCATTTATTTTTTCACAATCATTTTATTAATTTTCTGTGTTTGAGTTCGTTAATAGCACCACATATGATTTCAGTTTTGTTAGATGGATTTTCACTGTCAACAATTAAGATAAATAAACAATGTGTATATATATTTACACAAATATGTATATATATCTTACCATCACCAAACAAACACCTCCACTTAAACAAATATATAACTATATATGTATATATATCTTACCATTACTAAACAAACACCTCCACCACACATTCTCTGTCTCTAATCTTAGGGGACGTTTGAATAACGCATTACATTCAAATATAATATAAATGCAATATGTATTTAGATGAAAAGTATTTGTATTGCATTCAAATGTACTGTTTATTTAAATAAAAAGTATCTGAATTGTATTATTTGTTATGTGATTAATTAAAGTAGAGAGGAAAAAGAGAGAGGAAAAGATAGTATATGATATGATTAATAAAATAGTAAAAAAAATAAAATGATAAATAATAATTGTATTAGATTTAAATTGTGATACGATTGGTATTTGAATGTAATATTTTTATATTTGAATAAAAAATATATTGTATTTAAACACAATACAAATGTAATATTTTTACCAAATGTTCCTTGGTTGTGGCCACCATGAGTAGTACTGCAACTGGTATCTATATCTTGATCTTCCCCTTCCCTGCACAGGGCCACATGATCCCCCTCCTCGATCTGACCTACTAGATCGCCACCCACTATGACGGTCAAATCTCCATTACTGTCGTCGTCACACCCAAATTCCTCCCTCTCCTCCACCAGCTCCACACGGCCCTCCATCCAAACCTTAATCCTGCCCTTACGGTCGAACTCCAAGCTTCCATCCAGCATAGAGAATGGCAAGGACTTGCCGTCGAGCTCCTTTCTCGCCTTAGTCTAAGTCTTCAGTGGGATCCACGACCCTCTGATCCAATGGTTCAAGTCCCACCCCTCGCCACCTATCGCACTCCTGTCCGACATGTTTTTAGGCTAGACCAACTGTCTCGCCGTCCAGTGGGGAATCTGCCGGATCATCTTCTCGCCATCTTGCACTCTAGGGCTGTCAATCTTGCACACCATGTGGCGAGACGTGCCCACCAGAATCGACCAAAACGATCCAAATGAGGTTATTTCATTTGAATATATCCTGAATTATCCAAAATACCCCTAGTGGCAGCTCTCCAGGATGTTTCAGAGGTATACGGGAGGAGACCCATATGGAGAATTTTTCAGAGATGTGTTTCTTGGTAATTTGGTGAGTTAGGGGCTTGTAATTAACACGTTTAATAAGTTGGAAGAGGTTTATTTGGAGCATCTAAGGAAGAAATTAGGCCATAATCGTGTTTGGGTAGGGTGTTTGGGCAGCTGGGCCTGTGTAGCCTATTCTTAATGACCCACTTTCTAAGGATAGCACATCTGATTACGCTCAAATTGTGACAAAATCAAACGGTCAATTGTAGCATAATTAGGATAATCAATTCTACGAGAAGATGATAAAAACAAATAAAAAATATTAGTAAAACAAAAATATTAGAGGGATACAATCAAACAAAGAAAAGAAAGAAGTGTTTTTGTAATTTTAGAGTAATTTAATTAAAAGATAGTGTAACTTAAAATGAAAAAATTTCGATAGTTAAAAACAGTAAGACATCAAAAATCCCCTATATGCTTCGTTCACCTAATTGGATTTTAATTAAACTGACTTAATTGAAAGTTTAACATCCCAAATAATCAATCGAAAGATAAGATTTGAAGAACTTGTGAATTAAATATATTTAAGTAAATAAAATTCTCACATTAAGAACTAGGAAAAATTGTCCCATAAGAAATCTAAAAACGACAATATGCCGCTGGTGATATTGCAGTAAAAGACTACTCATAAAACTATATCCTATTAATATATTTTATCATACAACAACCACATAAAAAAAGACTTGATTAAATTTATATAAAAGTTGTCAATAAAATATATTGATATGAGAAATAGATAAGATGAAAGAAAATTATTTATTCAAACATATAAAACTTACAAACCATTAGAGAATTAAAACCCAAACAAACTCACTACATATATGAGATCATCTCTAATCTCACTTAAAAACTTTAGCCTAACTTGCAAAATATTCTCACAAACAAGCTCACTACACATAAGGGTTCATCTCAAGTCTTACTCAAGAACTCTAGCCTAAGTTGCAAAAACTTCTCACAAATTTCTAGAGAGAAAATATAAGAATGAAAGCAAGGCAAAAATAAGAGAGAAAGAGTATATCTCCCCCTTTACTCAAGCCTCTCTAAAAATGCCCTTTCGTAAGCATACTTTTATACTATTCTACCTAATCTCTGCACAAACTTTTCAAACTTACTACAGTAGTTAGTGCATACATAACACAACTTTTTAAACTTACTATAGTAGCTGGTGCACACACAACACAATTTTTCAAACTTGCTAAGTGCTACAATACTGCAATGGTGCTATAGTGCTGTTACAGTGGTCAGCGCGCACTTACTACAGTCTACAGTAGTTGGCACACACTTACTACGGTAGTTGCAGTTGCACGTGCACTTTAATATAGTGCTATAGTATTGCTACAATATCATTGCACACTTGCTACAATAGCTACAATCACGATAAGTTATATAATAAGCTTGGTTTTCACAGTTTTCTAACATATATAATGATGCTCATTTCCTCAATTTGACACTATAAAAAAATAAAATACTAAAATTAGATATGTCCAAAATAAAATTATATTAGTAAACTCATTAGAAATATTTAATTTTAAGCTTATTTAATATACTATGAGAAAAAAAAAATAAGATAGAATAAAATAAAATTAAATTAAAACTTTATTAAATTTATAAAAAATCTAAATTAAAGTATACAAAATAAAATAAATTAAAACAAATCAAAAACAATTAAAATTCTTAAGAATAAATCAATTTTTGTGTATGAAAAAGTGATAAAATAACTCTTTTTTATAGAGTTATATGGCTAGATAGGTGCAAGGATAGTGAGTTTGTGTATGTTTGCTTCGACAGTCAAACCGTGTTACGCAATGATCAGATTGAGGCGCTGGCCGGCTTTGGCCTTGGAGAGAAGTGGGGTCCGTTTTGTTTGGTCGATCAAGGAGTCGAGGAAAGAACACATAAAGGGTGACTACGGGAAGGTCCCACAACGGTTCAAAGAACGTGTGGTTGGGCAGGGCCTAGTCATTAGAGGAAGGGTCCTGCAGTTGTTGATATTGCACCATCAAGTTGTGGGTTTGTTCTTAACTCATTGTGGGTGGAACTCGGTCCTCGAATCAATTGTGGTAGGTGTGCCAATGCTGACTTAGGCCATGTGCGCCGAGCAATTCGTTGATGCCATGTTATTGGTTAACCATTTGAAGTTAGGAACGAGAGTGTGTGAAGGCGATTATACTGTTCCTCACTCCATTGATCTGGCTTAAGCTTTTGCAGAATCCGTTAAGGATGACCGAGCTGAGCGACAACGAGCTGTGCGGTTGCATGAAGTGACACTTCAGGCCACAGTAGAGGGTGGTAGCTCAATGAAGGATTTGGAATCCTTGGTTAGACATTTGACTGCACTTATAATTAGTTAAGTAACAACCAAAATTATTGTTTCAAAGGAAAAAAGGATTTAACTCATATATCATTTATTTATATTCTTTCATATTCACATCACGTCAATTAAATACGTGTCATAATATTATTAAAAAAATATAAGAATAAATATAAATAAAAGAACATATCATATCAGTCGAATCTAGTTAAGAAATGATTTAAATTGTTTGGTAGAAAGGATGCATTTACCACTTTCAGCTTCCAACACCATTGCTATTTAAAAAAAGAAAACATATAAAGCTGTTACCTTCTTATTGATTGGTATTTTAGCCTTCTTTTGTTGAACTAATTTTGTGATGTAAAAGATTTCATAACAAAAGTTGACCTTTTTATGGAACATTCATATGGTGTTCTTAATTAATGTTTCACCGAAACGAGTAGTTGCATAACAAGAAAGTGTTATACAGGCTTGGAAATAGTTATTTAACAGAGTCTTTTGTTCCTTTTCCATCAATAAAAATGACATTGTATTGTAAAACGTGCAGTATCTTGTAGTCTCTATGAAAACCGCGCTAAACAATCTCGTTTACGATGCCAAGATTGAAAATTCATATCACGCACGTTGTTAAAAGGAAAAGAAAAGGTTAAAACGACATATTAAATATATATATACACACACACACGCACGCACGCAAATGTATGTATGTATAATATTCTTGATGCTGTTTACAAGAATTTGAGCTGTATTCGATAAGTTCAATAGCTTTTGGATGAAGGATTTAAACAGAAGATCACCTCATGAAAACGGTTCATTGTAGATGATTCTCAAAACTTTATACAAGTTGGAATTGTAAAATTGGTTTCCAAATTCTTTTTTTTTTTTTTTTAAGTTTGAATAATATCGGATCTGGGAATGAGACTGTTCAACTTAATTAAGTCAGCAAACCACTTTAAACTTAACGTAGAATGAGAATTAGTGCAAAGAATCAAACGGAAACAAATCCAATTAACAGGGCACTCTAAAGCGAAAAAATAAAAAATAAAAAACACTATTATTTATGGCGAAGTTTGGTGGTGAGTGAGTCCCCACTCAATTTTTTGAAAAATTGTAATTTTAGTTTATAAGTTTACTAGTTTTTCAAAAGCATATATTATAAAATACTTTTTTCCTCGTACATTGATTTTTTTTTCTTGAACCTATTCCGTTAATATTAATGGAAAAAGAGGATTCCATGACCACTATAATCGTGAAAATAAAAAGATTCTATAATTATTTTTATAATAATTATAGTATCTCAGTTTTCCACAATCATTTTCTAAAAAACTATGGAGAATCCATATATACCACGGCCGGTTTTTACAAAAGCAAACGTAGAATGTATGGTTTAAAAAAAATTAAAAACAAAAAAAAAGCGCTCATTTTTTGTGATTTCTCACATGTAGTAAATCATATGTGTTAGCTATTATTCAACCCACAATTGAAATAAGAAATCAAAAATCACTTCACAATTTACACAAATCAATACAAATTCATAATATTATAAAATTTGTTCATTTTTTCCCAACTTATGTTAAATGAACTACATTACTGTTGGGGTAAATATTTCTAAGTGAACCAGTTGTCCCCACGAGTCATTCATCTGATTTCATGATCATTGAGTATTGATCACCAAGCATGGCACGGACTATGTTTAACAAGCTTAACTATTCTTTTAGTAATCGATAATAAGAATATCAAGATCATTGTTTGAAGACCAATGCGACAAGCTCATATGCTATCTTCAACCAACGTCCAACGATTGTTTGCTCATGCAATCAGCATTCGATTCTCCTTACGTAGAACTCTCTTGCCATTTATCGACGTTTAATATAGTGGTGAGTGCCAAGCAATTTCTAAGGGGTCAGATCATGTCCACGTGGAGCCCATAATCTCAGTAATTTAGGAAGTAAATTTATGGTCTACCAAATTCCTAAATTATAAGGACCATCAGTAGTTACTCTCCCTTTATAAATAGGGAGAGAAATCCCTCAAACAAGACATCGTTTTTACATATTGTTATTCTGTCAAAATTTATATAGAGCTTATTTGTAACTTATACTTTTGCTTATCAAAGTAAAAGGCTCTCATAAAAGACGTAGTATATTCTGACGAACTTCTCTAAATTTCTAATACCCTTTATTTTTATGTATTTCATTTATTGTTTTCAGTTTTGATTGATTTACTTGTTCTTATTCACAGCGTTCAAGAGTACATTTGATTAAATTTAATGAACTTTTACTAATTAAATTGAATTTTATCTGAGTGTCTTAGCATCTAAGATTACAAAATAATAATCTCGACATTTCTAAACAACACTTCATAAGTTATAAAATGACATCCTTCGATTTCCAAAAGTCAACGAAAGAAGATAATTATTAACATTATAATATACAAATATACATAAATATATACACAAATATATCTGGAACACCATTACCAAGTCATTAAGTGCCAATATGTGTCCAAATTTTGAGTCCTTGTGCTCTGCCAAAAAAAGAGAGTCCGTCACCCTTTGCAAGTTCTACTTCACAGTCTTAGAGATCAATTGGGAATAGCAACGTAAGGAACCAAAAATTTAAATTAACATTAAAGTTCAAAAGCAAAAATGAAACCAACACTCGGATATTTTACAAAATTGGATGATAATTAACTCCAGAAGTTAACTACATGCTCGTTAATCAGTTAGTGTGATTCAACTATCTCCCTCTCGAAACACCATAATACAACTTCATTAAATCCATGTATATATATGAGTACTGTCCTTAATGCAAAGCCAGTTAATGCAGAATTAATTCAAAACCGATTAAAAGGAAGATAAGAAATGTTCCGAGCATTAGCAGTGCTCTCACTTAATCTGCTCATCTCGTTGAGCCTTAAGCAATAGCACTGCTCCACTGAGAAGATGCAGCACCCCCTAGAAGAAAGCGTGGTCTGAGTCACCGGAGAGTTCACTAGAACCTGCAGAAGCTGGTTTCAGCGACAGAAAGACAGATTAGAGGGAGGAGTTTCAGAGGGAGATAGGTTAAATTTGGGCAGGATCTCAGTAAAAACAAAAAAAAAATGCAGTTTTTTAAAATTTTTTTCAAAATGGTCGTGGAAGCGAGGAGATTTCATGACCATTTATGGAAACGGTGGTGGAATTCAAAGGCTCCATGACTGTTTTCTAGAAACGGTTGTGGAGTCTTAGTTTCTACCGCCATTTTAAAAACGGTCGTGGAAACTTCAAGGGTATTTAGTTTTATTTTTTATAATGATTTTCTATTTTCAAAAATACAGAAAATCAAAATGGTTTCAAAATAGTGTTTGTTTATTTAATTTTTTCAAAATCATTTCGAAAATACCATTTTTAACTATTTTTTTTGTCTTTTAAAAACACAAAACAAAAGTTGTTTTTACTTTTTTATTTTCATTTTCTCCCTCTATCTCCTCTCTCTCTCTTTGTTTACTTATGCAGCGTCAATGATGACGATCATATCCAACGACGGCCTCCATTTCCAACGAAGGGTGATGACCACTAACTGACAATAACGACAACAACCTCTTCGCGACGATGACTACCGATTAGTGATCCGAATCTCGTCATCGCTGCCACTTAGAGTTTAAACCACCAATGTCTTCCACCCCTGCCCCTCATTGCAAAACCCACCACCAAAAGGTTTTTTTTTTTTAAATTATGACTAATAAATTTTTTTTGTTAATTTTTTTAAACTAAAATAAATATGATTTTATAGAATACTCACTTATAAAATGGGTTTTCAAAACATAACTAAACAGAATTTCATTTTTATGTTTCTCTAAATATACACTTAGAAAATATAACTGAACACAGTTTCAAAAATAGTCTCAGCACAATTTTCAAAACATTCTTATTTTTAGTTTTTTTAAAAAACAAAAAACATTTTAAAGATAATACCAAGTACTACCTTCAATTCCACCATTGTTTTCAGATTCACATGTTTGTGTCTCGTTTTTGTCATAGTTTCCATGACTAATTTTTTTTAAACGATTGTGAAATTTCCATCGTGGAATCCAATATTTGTAGCAGTGTAAGATGTAAGTTATAAAACTGGTTTTCATACTTAATCTCTTAACCATTATTTTTAAGCTAAATAATCTTAGTTATTATTTGATTTCTGTATTTTCCAATCTCTTCCCTACACTTTATAGAATGCTTACTTTAAGAGATGTATTAGTTTCACTACTATAATATATATATAAATACAATAGAATACGTTTGTAACTACATTTTCTTAGGATCAGTTTTTATCTTTATTTTTATTTTATTAAATTCTCGCAATATGTACCATTAAGTATTGTATTTTATTATATATTTTTATAAAGTATTTTTAACAATATTTTGAGGGAAAAAAAAAAGAAAACAATGGTGAGAAATAAAAATTATTTTAAATAGTGTCCTTATTAAACTAAAATCATAGCTCCGTCCTGCTGTTGTCAACATTAAAAACAACATAACAAGCTGCATCCGACTCGGGCTGCAATGGAGACAACCTAGCCATTTGCTAGAGCAAACTCAGGTCCGTCACACAAATTAATGGAAAATATCGTAGAAATATTGATTAAGTTATCGATTTTCGTTTCCTTGATTGAGAGTAGAAAGTGTTTTTTTTTTTGACATAAAGCAAACACCACAAAAAATAAACAATATTAGAAAATTCATATGAAATATATATATATATATATATTCAATTTTGAACCTAAATATGGTTAGTCATTTTAGAAAGACGTATATTATGGACTGTTGATATTCTCGTGGCATTTCTAGCTATATATGTTTATTTAGGCCGTAAAACTCAATCCAACGGTTTTTGTATGATCTCACTGCTGTGATAATTATTTCCCCGTTACTGATTCCTATACCTTTGCTTCAAAATCAATCTTCTTTGTTGCAAGTTCCAACATTACACTTTATTTTCTTCTATAACATAATTAACAAACTGCTAAATATCAAATTCTTCTAACTAATATAAACACATGATCCAATCAATCCTGTTAGGTTCTTTGGATGGCGTTTATGAAAATAAATTTAATAAAAATCAAAAATTATTTTGAGCTAGCATGATGTTCTTGGTTATGTTACAGCATCTGCATGGTAGTCACGTAGATAGATGATGCTGAAAAGATAATTTCATGATTTAGATAATGTTATATAATCTGGAATTTGAATTTAAAATAGGAATCCTAATTTGAATAGGATTCATAACCCTAGTTAATTTAGGATTTGATTTTTTTTTATCAAGCATCACGTTTTTTATTTAAAAATATATTTGCTGAAGATTAAATAAAAATTTTATAAAAGATAGAATAGTTTAAATTTGAATTTTGGATGGTGTGTTATACATAATGTCGAAACATCTCTTGCCACATTTAAATTTTTAATTTGATTTTATCCGAAATTTGACTTGGGATTTCGCGCTGCTCTATATAGGGTCTCAAATCATATGTACGGGGGTTTTTGGAGTTATCATGCATATTGGTTGAGACATTCATGTTCTACGTTCGTCCAAGAGAAGAATTTGCAATATTCAGATAAAACATTCTACTGGTTGAAGGGATTTTAACAAAGTTGATTTTAAAAACAAGTGGTGCTCGCTGATCAAGTCCATCAAATAAATTCTACATGATAATGACAAAATTAAGGAAACAATCTTTATATGTATAAGTCTAATTGGTGGTTGCAATCATTATTAATTAATAGATTGTTCAATTGTCAAATGTGACCCCGAAAAGTAGGTATGATCGAATTTCGTTAAAATTGTTAGTGTTACTTAGATAATTTATATTTTCGGTAATTTGATTGAATCAATAATTTCATTAAATTGGATTACTTATAAAAACATGATCTATCAAATCCAAATTGTCTGGCAACTAACAAACTACAAAAGTCATTTCCTTTAGACTTTTTTGAGGAGGTATGGAAAAAATGCTCTCCATCAGATCTTTATCAACTCATATATTAGCATACTACAGATACAAGCTCTCATATTTCTTTAGTTAAACAACATTTTCAATGTCTCTCTCTCTCTCTTTTTCAATAATTAGCTAGGAAACTCTACCATGCACTACAAATACTTGACCAACTCATCCAAATCTTTCTCCGAACTTCCTCCTTCAACGGCTTCCTTTGCCGCGCCGCTCATCTCTTTGGCTCGAACCCTCTCTAGGCCGCTTGGCTCCAAAGACCCAACCAACACCCAAGCCAACTCGTCCGGCTCGGGAATTACTCGAGTCCCTTCTCCAACTCGGATCCCCGCACCCAAATGGTCCACCACTAACTTCGCATTAGTAAATTGGTCCGACGCCATTGGCCACGTAAGCATCGCAATCCCGGCGGAAAGCCCTTCCATGACCGAGTTCCAACCACAATGAGTCAAGAACGCGCCCACGGCTCGGTGGCCAAGTATCGCCACCTGCGGTGCCCACCCCCGGATCAGCAATCCCCTGTCACCCACGCGCTCTTCATATCCATCCGGGATCACACTTTGATCTTGATCGTCACCAACCCCCACGCACAGCATGAAGTGGACCCCGCTCCTCTCCAGCGCGGCGGTCAACGCCCCCGCTTGCGGACTGGTCAACGTGACACGACTCCCGAAGCACACGTAGACTACCGACTTGTCCTTTTGCGAGTCAAGCCACGTCATTATCTCCTGGTGTGGCTTGGAACTTGCCCCGCCTCTATCCGACGCGTCGTCTCGATCAGGGAGCAAAGGTCCGACCGCCCACACTCGATCATGGCCCACCACTTTTTTCACATGATCCAAATAAACCCCCTCCAGTTTAGAGTAAGAATTAAAGACAAAACCCCAGCTTGCAATATTTGCCAGAGTGACTCCACGGTAAAATTCCCAAATTGCATCACCTTCCTCGCCATTCCTGTACAGCTGAGGGATCTGCCACCAGGGGTAAACAGGGGAATTCGGTAGCCCCGGAAACTCGACCGGAGAGTCCACGTCATCCGGTTTATTTCCACCGTTGATCTTCGGCAAGTCGCGCCAGAGAGCGAAAGAGAGCAACTGACCGCACGCGCCGGAGGGAGAGAAGACTATGCGCTTCACGCCGACGCGCTCCGCCAGATCGCGGGTCCACCCGAGGAAGAAATCCGACACGATGGCGACCACGGAGCCACCGTGGGACTGGAACCACCGGACCAGAGCCGGCTCGTGGTGGTCTCGCATGGCTCTGATCCTGACGATGAGCCGGTTGGGCGTTGAGGGCGGGATGTCTGGTGATGGAATCACCAGGGTTTGGAGGGAAGGAGGAGAATGCGCGGAGGTGAGTGGCTGGAGGAGTGGGAGGTCGTTGGGGGTGACCAGTAGGGTGACGGCGAGGCCGCGGGTGAGTAACCGGCGGGTGAGATCTAGGAGGGGGATGATGTGGCCGGATGAAGGGTATGGATAGACCAACACGTGTCCGCCGGTGGAAGTTGAAGCCATGGCTCAAAGAGAGAGAGAGAGTTTCTCCGATTTAATACCAACCAAAAACTCCTTATGAAATAGGAAGGGAAATTTCCAAAATAAGAAAACAAAATAAAAATAAAGGGAGAAAAAAATATTCGTACTCCTATATATAATGGAGATCCTTGGAGGTTACGTTTCATGGGCATGGAATGGAAAGTGAGAACTGCTGCCACTTGTCACTAGGGGGGGGAAAAAGAGACCTCAAACAGAATATATGCGTTGTGTCTGTACTAAAAATGTTTGTTTGGAGAATTTTTGCTTTTGTTTTTTTCATGTTTTGTACTGACTTTTCGTTGTCGTTTGTATGCTTTGGCGTCATGTCTTACGACATTGTAGCCCACGAGTGAAGTGTGTGCACAGATTTGCTTGTTCAGAGTTTATCTGGTTTTTGTGTCTCTTTAATTTTTCACATTTTTCTTTTCCGTTATGACTGATCGTAGCAGCAGTTACGGACTGTTAGGACTTCAAGTGCTTTAATTCATTGAGTTGATTTGGTTTTCATTTGTGAATTTGAAAGTGGAATAACGTAAGTAACATGTATAGGATTTTTTTTTTGAAATTTCTTGTGGTTATTTGTTTTGATTAGTAACTGAGATGAAATGAAATGAAATAACCCCCTAAAAAAATAAAGAAAAAGATGAGGTGAAACGCTTAAGTTTTTCCCCATGAAAAAAGTTAATCAAAAGAAATATTGTGACAAATAACTCTCTCACTAATTTTGATTTAAGGAGTTTATTATGGATCCGTTTATTAAGGGACTATTAAGTTGTAATAATTTATTTGCATTTATATAATTAATTGCAAAAATTTGTTGTCTGTGTGGAGGTATCTTAGATATTATCACATAAGTAATAAAATGTTTACATGTATTTATGGATAATCATATAGCACAGAGTAAAATGCCATGCAAACCAGAGTTTGAATAACTTTATCTTAAGTTTAAAAAAAAAAAAAAAAAAAAAAAAAAACCTGTGTACCAGAATTATTTTAATTATAATCCCGAGTCCACTGGTAGAGAACGTTCCTCACTGATCTGTAGATTAATGGGCAACATGTGTTTTAGTAGAAGGTAGAAGTATCAACTTATACATATATAAATATATATTAATACCAACATCAAAAATATATAAATATATAAATATATATATATATTAATGCCAACTAATTTTTGATGTTGCAGTTAGCAAACAGCAGGAGGAGAACGTGAAAATCAACCATGAAACTGAAATTAGCAGAGAGCAAGATGAAACAAAACCCACAAACAATGGTAGCTTGAACCAAGAACAAACTGAAACGTGTAGAATTAGGAAAGGAAGAAGATAACTGAAACGATGAGACTAAAAGCCATAACACACATTACAAAATGAACAATCCATGCATCACACACATCACGAAGATAATATTATATTTCAGTTTTTCGGTCTGTTAGAATTACACAATTGTAAGAAGACTGTAGATTCGGGTACTTATGATGACTGAAGGGAACTTGGTAATTACAGAAAGAAATAAGAAGAGATAACCAAAAAAAAAATGTATAATGAATTCAAATGTGTGTACTTTTTCCGCATGAACCAATTAAATTGTAGGTATGTCATGCATGAAGAACGTATACACATTAAAAAAACCCACAAAACTCGATATCTCTTTTTGAACTTTTATGTTTTCTTAGTTTTTTTTTTTAAGGGTCGTTTGGGGACCGTGTTTGCAGACACGGTTTGAAGGGTTGGAGACCAAACCCCATTCAGTGATTTCGATTCCGCAGACGGTGAACAGGAAGGCGCACATGAGGTCTGTTCTTTTTCCTGAGAGATTCCCTTCCTTCCGTCCATCCATCGCTTCAAAACCCTCTTCTGTCGGGTTTAATGTTGACCGGCACACCCTATTTCCACCTTCATCCGGCTGTAACGGTAAAGTTTTCTCTTCGTCTTCTCTTCGTCTTCTCTCCATCTTCTTCTCCCGGTTGCTTTTCACTCTCAGTCCTGCCACTGTTCCCATGAAAACCCCCCTTTATTGCAGCCAATAGTTAAAAATTTGTGGAGGAAAAAAACCGGATTTTTCAATTCCGGTTTGCATTGTTTGGAATTTTTAAAACGATTTCTCTGGCTACCATGTTTCTTCAACAAATTCCAGTCAGTACGATGCAAAAATTTTTTTCTTTTAGTATCGATCTGTGGTTTCATTGCTGTTGTGAAAACCACATTTGGAGTTTTGGGGAAGTTTGGGGTAAGTGATTGTGGGATCAGGAATTTCGCACGGTTTTGCCTTATCGATTGGGTGTTTGCTTTGTGCATTGTTGTAGGGCCGTCGAAGTTTACAATTTCCGGTAAGTTTTCATATTTTGTTGCTTTGATTTCCTCTGTACTGGAGTTGAGATTACTTCTGGTTTGATACTTTGTTTCCCCTCTGTGATTGATGTTTTCCCTCTGTGCTTGATATTTCCCGTCTGTGCTTGAAGTCTCCCCTCTGTGCTTGACATTTTGTGTTGAGTCTTGCATTGTTTGGAATTATTGTGGTTGGTGGTTTTTGAACTTAGGTTGGCATTTTTCATGGCTGTTTTCTGTTATTACTCCGAACATGAAGATATAGCCCCAATGATTTGAATTTTCGTTGCAATCTTTCTCTGTACTCGACGTTACATTACATCCGGCTCCATTGATGGTTTCCCCTATGTGCGTGATGTTTCCCTCTATGGTTGAAGTGTTTCCTCTGTGCTTGATGTTTCCCAAGTTGCTTGCATTCTCCCCTCTGTGGTTGACGTTTTATAATTATGTCCTGCATTGTGAGGATACCATGCCATGGTGGTCGTTGAACTTAGGTTGGCATGTTTGTTTGTTTGATTCTGTTATTGCTCCGACTATGGCTCTTTCACAAACTACCAAATTTGTTATCGTTTCATCCAAACAACTGTAGCATCACTACATCCGCTTGCCTTTCCTGTTTTCCCTCTGTGGTTGATATTTCCCCTCTGTACATTATGTTTACAGTCAGCTAGGTTGTTACACGTTTTGCAATAATGGTTCTGTATTTATTTGTATGCTGCTTGTATAAATACAGGATATTTGTAAAGTTGATCTTAGCTATTTGTAGCCATTGTTTTGGTTGACAGTAACAGATTGACGATTTCAACCCTGTCGACCTGTCTTGATACTGTAGCCACGGCTACCGGTAGTAGAAGACACTGAGGTTGCGTTCACAAACGCACCACTCGCGTTACCACCAGAATCAACAAAGGGCCCAAATTACGCATTACTTCCGTGTTCGAAAGCGAATACAGCGAATAACGTCATCGTTGCCCATTCGTGAGGCGACTACCGTCGTTTCATCCACTACCTCAAACTCGGTATACATCTTATTAAACATCTATATATCTGTTTGCTTTTAATTTATTTTATTGTAATTATCAAAATTTTTTGCTAGCTCTGTGACTAATGACTTACCTGTTAAGTTGTTGTTTATGAATAACATACAATGTGCTTGTCCACATTGTATGTTATACCCCAATTTGATACATCTATTTATCTATGTACATTGCATTAGGTATGGATTATGATTTATGAATTGATTTACATTCGTCATTATGACACCTATTTTAAAGTATTTATATTACCTTGTTTTTTGATGGCATGTTTTTTTCTAATTTTCATTCTATTGTTGGTCTTGATCAGTGGTATCTGTTGCACGTGCTCGCCCTTGTTGATTCTGTTGTTGGCCTCCTATTCCTTGTGGTTGTGCACCGACTATGATGCAAAACTGTCATGGTTGATTCGCTTATCATGTTATTGGTGTTTTACAGACCCGTTAAACAATTTTGTTGCTGGTTGGCATCTGAATTGTGAAACTTTATCACTTTTTCCAATGTTCAACCTAGGTAGCAATTTGTTTTATGGGTGTGTATAATGCCTAACATGATTATGTGATATATTGACATTAGACTGAGCCGTGTAATTTCGAAAACCAAATTTTGCCCCCATCGTGCCTGTGAATTTTTACATTGTTTTGTACATTTTAGTTTAACACTGACATGTCTCGGGCGGATGGGTCGTCTTACAATTGGAATAAGGAGAAGGAGGTTTATTTTTTAAACCTCCTTGATGATTACCAAAGTAATCATGGTGGAAGACTTCCCAAGACTGATACATACTCGGAGTGGGCTGAGATGTTCAATAGGAGGTGGCCTGATATCAACACCCCGTGTTATGCAATGACTTTGCATGGGAAAAGGACGCGAATGAGGTAGACATATACCGCGTGGAAGGCGTTACAAACATGGATGGGTTTAGGCTACAACCCTATCACTGATACGGTGATCTGCTCCGATGAACAATGGGCCCAATTCGCTGCTGTAAACACTACTACTCCTATTTAGTATGCCAACTTATATATTATATGACATTTTACACTTTCTTATTTTGGTGTATATTTAGTAACACATAATTTTGTTCGTGCAGGTTCACCCAAATTAAAACTTCCTCAGAACACAGGGTTTAAAGCACAAGGAGTTGTACCTTAACGTTTTTGCGAAGTACCAAGCAACAGGTGCATGGGTTCAGCATTCCTGATTCAGCCCTAGTCTGAATGTTCCCCATTTGTCTGGCGGTGACATGTCTGGAGACATATCTCAGGCCCCTGGCGTTGCGATCGATGGAAATGACTCGCAAGTCGACACGATGAACCCGGCTCAATTTGACTCTCAATACGCACCAGGATCAGTACGGAGTCGCGAGAAACAGGTTAAGCGTAAATAACGACAGGACACGGAAAATATTTTCGCTGACGCAATACGGGGCATCGGTAGTTACTACTCAAATAAGTCCCCACGATAATCAAATACTGATGACGCTACCCAAGCTGAATTGCTTGCTCAAGCGAACAAGGTGATGGAAGAGATAGGGGTGCCTACCGATTATGCAGTTACCTACCTGTGACTACGTAATGAAAAAGCGTTGTTGAGAGACTTTACTAGGCTTTCCGTTGAGAAGAGATGGAATATTATTAATAGGATCGTGGATGGCGGTTTATAAGCTAGGTTTAGGGAGAAACATTATTGTTTGTGAGACTATTCATTTGTTACGAACATCTACGTTTACTTTATTGTTTTTACCATTTCGTGTTTACTGATTATCACTGATACAGTTGTTTTCATATTTATATATTTATATTTATGTCATTTCAGACTGTTCACCTGCATATTAATTTTTGGTATGCCATTACATAATTTAACTGTTATAATGATTTGTATGCAACTTTTACGAAAATTAAATCACTTGGTTTCTTATAAAATATTATAATGTTTATTTTTATGCAATGATTTATGAAAATCCAATTACAAATTTTCTTACAAATTCACTAAATGTGGGTCATATAACTCGGTAAAATATGGATACATCTGACACGGATACCGATGATGATGTAGGCGGTGTTGCATGTGTCTTATACGCATATATGAGAAAGTTGCATAAGCAAAAAGTCCGTAAACACGACTCCATTTTAACAGGTGCTGTAAAGATAGATGAGTTGTTATACGGAAATGACGATAATATTAAACAAAAGACTTGGATGAATAGGCCCACTTTTATGGCTTTGTGCAAGTTGGTGGAAGTAAAGGGTTTACTTTAGTCAACAAATCCTGTATCCGTATCTGAACAATTGTTCATATTCTTAGAAATACTATGCCATGCGACAACAAATAGGCAAACACAGGATATTTGACAACATTCAGGTGAGACGATATCGCGATGGTTTACAATCATTCTTGATGCACTATTTACATTAAAGGCCGAGTTTATACGCCCTCCAGATTATAATATCGTGCAACCGTATATTTTGGAAAACGCATACAAATACAGACCATGGTTCAACGTACGTGATCAAGTTTGTTTTTAGATTTATCGATTTTAATTGTTTGCAACCGTATATTTTTCTAATAATGTTATTATTTTTGTAGAACTGTATCGGCACCATTGATGGGACACATGTGCCATGCGTTCTGCCAATAGATAACTCATTGGCTTAGCGAAACAGGAAAGGCATAAGCACCTAAAACATCCTAGCAGCTGTGTCATTCGATATGATGTTCACATGCATGATCGCAAACTGGGAGGGCTCTGTACATGATGCGAGGATATTAGCACATGAAATGGCCTTCAATGGATTCTCAGTGCCACCTGAAGGTTTGCTTTGTGTTCGTAAATATTTTGCTTATACAATTTAATTTTTATACGTATCGTATTCCCTGTTATATGTAATAATATATATTATTTGTTTAGGTAAATTTTACTTAGCAGACTCTGGTTATGCTAACAACGATCACTTTCTTACACCTTATCACGGAGAAACATACTACTTGCCAGAATACTGCCAGAGACGATATGGTCTTACAAGTATGAAAGAAATTTTTTATTACACACACTCGTCTTTGCGGAATTGTATTGAAAGAACATTTGGTGTTTGAAAAGCGAGATTTAAAATACTGACTAAGATAAACAGTTACCCCATCGAGAAACAAGTGAAGATACCAATAGTTTGTGCGATATTGCATAACTTCATAAGAATGCCTACAGCGGTAGAACCAGACTCGCTACTTCAGTCGTACATGCATGATGTGCCAACGTTCAATGCAAGTACATCTATGTCTACTTGTGTAGTGGATATAGCTGATGCTAATAGGTTAGAAGATATTGATGATGTGTATGAGGACATACATACGAACACAGCTAACACCAACGCACAGCATCAACATCGTAGTGGGACCACGACTATGGCTCGCTTTAGAGATGCTATTGCAGACCAAATGTGGGAGAGATACCAATAGTATTCATGGTATAAACTTTGACGTCTGTCGTTTTGTTGTCGTTATTATATGCTTTCCAATGTAAATCAAAATGTCACGATAAATATTGTAACGCATGACTTACTGACATGCCGAATGATTTTGCATGTATAATTATGGCAAGCAATTGGCCCATGTACGTTAGTGATTGTCTATACTTTTCGACTGGGGGTTTAACTGCATGTGCTCATTTATGGGGTAGGAATTTTTATAATTATTTTGTTTCACATTGGCAATCATGTTTGAATTGAGTTTTACAAACATTTTGTTAACATGTTGATTTTGGGGGGTGTTTGGGGAGGAGGAATTACTACTATATTTTGGGCTAGAAAAAAGTTGTCTTGGAAAATTTGTTTGGAAGAAAAAACTGTTTGAACTGAAAAAATACAAAAAAGTTAACAATTTTTATATATAAAAAAATCAATATGAATATTGTATGGTTCCTTTCGAAATTCTATGCAATTTAAATTAAATTTATCTC
Organism: Antiaris toxicaria; assembly: GCA_035233585.1. Lineage (NCBI taxonomy): Eukaryota > Viridiplantae > Streptophyta > Magnoliopsida > Rosales > Moraceae > Antiaris > Antiaris toxicaria. The sequence goes on from CP141155.1 coordinate 12,379,992, forward strand.
ATTTGGACTTGTATACACAAAGTTATGAATTTTTAAAACAATTATTTTAGATAAATACCCCCTATATATGATTATTTAAATTTAGTTGTAGATTACAATTTAGTTCACATTTCTGTTGTTATAGATATAACATGATAAATCATTATATGCCATGAAATTTATTGTCTAACATCGCGTGTAAATATTGAGTAAGAAATGTTGAACGCAAATGCTGGTTGTCATGAAGATACTAAAATCATATCTTCAAATTCCAAACGCTTCCTTATTTTATCTATCATATAACACAAACTCCCATAAAGATTCCTTTTTTTTTTCACTTATTTAATAATTTTTATACACTTTTTTCCAAAAACTTTTATCCCAAACACAATCTCCAACACCATATCTCATCTCCAAAACCAACATCTCTAAAAATATATCTCCAAAACACCCCCCAAACCCACCCTTAATGTTTTAAAATGTATAGAATATTTTTCATAATCTTAACTCCAATTTTATTGTGATTCCAAAGATTAAGTGTAGAAATTGCCTTCAATGGTGAAAATCGTCACCAAATCCCTAGAATCATTCATGTTGCATCATCAAGAATCAACACTAAAATGCAAAAACGTACCTGAATCACTCATGATAGAAACTAATCAAAATCCTATGATTAGTCTTCCAAATCTTATGTTATCTCTTGAGTTTCTCTGAGAGTCACTCAATTCTCTTTGATGATGAGATATCAAAGTGAATGAAACATACATATGATTTAGATCCATAACCGTATATAAGTTAACTGCTTGTTAACTTTCATTATTTCTATTTTGATCTATCATAAAATTAAAAATAACAGATTGGTCTCTATACATAAGATTTCATACTTTAATTAAATGCATTAAAGACTCAAATTACTTAAATCTTATTTGATCATTTAAATTGGGCTTAACCTTAATATGATAGTCTTTAATATACAATTATATATATATTACCCATACGTTGGATTACAACTCAACAACACATGCTAAATTAAAATCCAATATTAAGGACACTTTATCTATATATAAAGCATGTTTTAGAGACTAAATAAAGGTTGCCTCTAAAACTTTTGTATATTTTGAGTTTTTTGGTTAATTTTTCTTCAGAGACACGCTAATTTATCTCTCAATAAAGCATTTATAGGCAAAATAGTAATTTATGACTGTTTGTTTATAGTTTTGTATTTGTATTACATTTAAACGTAATGTAATTTTCATTCAAACTCAAAAGTTTTGTGTTCAAATACAATGCTTTTTAGTAATATTTCAAATATATTTACAATTCCAAAATATTTTGAAAATAAATTTTTTTTCATTTAAATTATATTCTCTCTCTATCTCACTTTTTCTATCTACTTTTACTAATCACATTAACTTTTTAACTCTAAAATATAATTTAAATACTTTTCATCTAAACACACATTGTATTTAAATACAAAGTAAATACTTTTCATCCAAATACAAAATACATTTAATACGTTGTGTTCAAATCTAATGCGAATATAATATATTTATCAAACACTCCACTGGTGTCTAATTTGTTTGAAAGGATAGTTTCCTGTCAAAATTATTTTGGTGGGAAGCTTTTCGACGATCAGAGACATAAAATATTTGTCTCCAAAATTCATTTTTAGGGACAAAAATTGTTTTTCATCTCTAAATTGTTTTACAATTACTTTTAGATACAAAATAATGTTTGTCTCCAAAAGTAATAGGGTTTGATTTAGAGACAAAATAGTAATTTATTCTCTAAATTATATGAAGGGAAAGTTTCCAACTAAAATTATTTGGTGGGAAGCATTTTTTAATGGGACAAAACATATTTATCTCCAAAATTTACTTTTAGGGACGAAAATAACTTTTCATCTCTAAATTATTTTATGATAACTTTTAGATACAGAATAGTGTTTGTTTCCAAAAGTAGTAGAGTTTGATTTAAAAATAAAATAATAATTTAGTTTCTGACTTGTTTGGAGGAAAAGTTTCTTGCTAAATTTATTTTGATGGGAAGCTTTTCGATTTCCATTATCTCTTAAATTCATTTTTGGGGACAAAATAATCTTTGGTCTCCATAATATCTTATGATTACTTTTAAATACAAATTTATATTTATTTTTAGAAGTAGTAGAGCTTAATTTAAAAACAAAATATTAATTTAGTCTCTAATTTGTTTAAAGGGAAATTTTCTTGTTAAAATTATTTTGGTGGGAAGTTTTTCGACGGCCAAAGACAAAACATATTTGTCTCCGAAATTCATTTTTAGGGACAAAATTTGCGTCTCTAATAATCATATTTAGAAATGAAGTAATTATGTTATCTCTAAAATACCTTATTATTATATTTAAAAACAAATATTATTCTTTTTTTTTTTTAGGAATTCTTCTTTATTGGTTTGTCTATTAATTGTATTTTTTTTATTTGATAAACAATTAGTTAAATGGCAGCGATTATTAGAGCATGATATATACATAGACAAAGATTTAGGAAAAGTTAAAAAAATCATGGTGCAATCATGATTTAAAATTGGAGGTTATTGGATAAACATGGTCAAATGAGATAGGATTCGATCATAAACAGTTTGTTAGGGTTGTGGATTTTTTTAAAATAGGTTATGGATTTATTAGACTAATTTTATTTTATCACTTTCTTTCATTATAAAAAAAAAAAAACGAAATATGGTTTGTTTTTTAAAAGTAACATTCACGTTTAGACTAAAAAGTGAACTTCCAAGATATTTATGTGTATATATATATATATATTATTCACGTTTAAATAATATATGTATATATATAAAGGGGCATAATACAAGTACGCATAAATGAATATAAAATTCATATCAAAAAGAACCTATTTAAGTATTCGTACTAGAAATGTATAATTTCTGTAAATAATAAAATAAAACTTCAAATAAAAAAATCTTAAAAAAAGTGCACCTACTCTAAAAAAAAAATCCTCCACTCAACTTTTGTCCTTAAATGTTCAATCCATTCAAAATAGAACCCAAAAACAACCTATTAGACAACTCCATTATGGACATGAAAAAAATTCCATTAGGCAACTAATCGAGATGGTAACAAGAAATCAGGATATAAATTCTAATTATCAGACGAATACATGATTATGTGCAACCTGCAATACAAAAAGTTGTTTATTTAGTTTAAAAAAAATTACAAAATTTTTATCTTTGTAAAAAAAAAAAAAAGTACGTATACATAATATATAAGATAAAACGCTTCCCTAAAAAAAAATAAAACACTATAGATTAAATAGCAATTGATTTTACCTTTATGAGGGACCACCATTATTGTCATTAGATTCCGTTTCAGAATTTTCAAGAGAAAAAATTAGTATTTCTTCATCACTATCCTCAAATAATATTCATATCTACAAGTTCTCTAACGACAATTTCAGAGTCAACTTCAATCAGTTGAACTTCTGGTCTATTAAATTGTTTAATCTCATTATCAATCTCTTTAAAACTAGAACGAACATTTGAGGAGGTGTCTTTATGATAATCATCATCATTAAATTGAACTTCATCCTCTATGTCATCCTTTAAAGTGCTTGGGATATCCCACAAATGATGATGATTTGCCTTTTGAACAAAGCGCCAATTATTTTCTGTCTTGTCATCATTCAAATAATATAGTTGTCTAGCCTAAATCGCCATAATGTATGGTTCTGTATTAAACCATTCTGAACTAATCTTGATTTTTAGCATGTTCAAATCTTTATTTGTTGTCTTACTCCTTGGACTTATATCAAACCATTGACATTGAATAGTGTAACTTTATATTTGAGAAGAAAGTCAACCTCCAATATGTCAATACTTTCTCTATAAAATTCACATGATTTGCCTTCGTACTCACCATCAACCCAAACACTAGAATTTTGAGTAACACGTCTATCATTAAGAGATTTCGTATGGTATCAAACTCCTTTTACATACAACCAGAATATGAAGAAATACAAAAATCAAGCACATTGCTTCAGGAGATCCAAGTTCACGTATGTCATTAATCTATATGTTCATGTAAATATGTTAATGGTATGAAATAAACAAACAATAGAATATAAAATAAGTAACTTTACTTACTCGTTTTCTAAATTAAGATAGAAATTCAAGCTTTTGCTTTTGTAGCACATTATCAATATCATAGTGCTCTAGGATATCAAAATGCTCAGCGTATAAAAAGTACTATAATTAATAACTTCTTAATAAATTTTACTGATAAGAAAAATAATTAAATGCGTATGAATTGCTCGATATATAGTCGTAACTAACCACAATTATTAAGGATATACGAATGAAATTTACGCAGTTAGTCCTAATCTTTTACTAGAGTTATCTTTCTTAAGCCAAATAGCCTAATGGAATTATCAAATATCAAAAGAGCATTTGTTTTCGAATGATCTCAATCATGATTGCCGTCTGGCTAGTTTAATTTTGTATTAATATCATAGAGATACATTGAACAGCAAGTTAAAACCTCATTGACTGCATACGCCTCTGCAATTAATCCTTCTAATCTAGCTTTATTGTTTACATATTTTTTTGTAAATTCGAAACATTCTAAAAGAATAAATTAAAAAAATAAAGTTAACCATAAATTTTTTTAATGGAATAATAATCTATTATATATACTAAGTCTCTTAAAATTAAAGACCAATGTATGGCCTTAAAGAGCTAATTAAGTAGTTTCAAGTAATTATAGCCAAAAAAAAAGCAACAGAGAAACATAAAGAAAAAATAATGACTTAGTATGAACTTTAAAACAGAATGATTGAATTTTTTTTTCATTAAATAACTATTTTCTTATTTATTTCGTTTTAATTAAAGTTTGGATGAACTTTAAAAGAGAAATATCGATATTTTTTAATACCACTAAATTTAGACAAAAAAAAGTGTTAAATATGCACTATTGTATGCACATTCAATAAACGTGTCTAAAAAACAATTATAACAAAATAATCAAAGATTACAAATTAGTTTATATAATTACCTTTCAAAAGGATACAGCCACCATGTATGGATTGGGCTGACCATTTTCGCCTCATATGGTTAATATACAAGAAGATGTGCCATGACATCAAAAAAGGCTGGTGGGAAAATTTTTTCCGATTTACATAGTATATCAATGATTTCTCCTTCCAATGCATCCAGGTCTTTGACAAGCAATTGTTTTACACATATTTGTCGGAAGAAATTAGACAGTCTAGCAATAGTTCTAATCACATCTTTTTTTATATATGGTGCAACGCCAATTGGCAAGAGCCGTTGTAATAAAACATGACAATCATAACTTTTTAGACTAGATATCTTTCTTTCATTAAAATTAACATTTTTGGAGATATTTGTAGGACAACTATTTGGAAACTTCACAAACTTTAAGAATTCACAAAACTTGCTTCTCTTATTTCATGTAAGTGTGAAGCAAGATGAAGGTTTCCAAACACAATCCACATGATGTTAGGTGTGCAACTCCTTCTGAATTTTCATGTCTTTTAAATCAAGCCATGCCTTGATAGTGTCTTTTGATTTTCCATTTATTCCTAATATAGTTCCAACTAGGCTCTCACAAACATTTTCTTCAATAAGCGTGACATGTAAGTTATGTCTAAGTTTAAGCTTTGACTAGTAGCCTAACTCAAAAAATATAATTTTTTTGGTCTAGTTCAACTCAATTGGCATGCGGTGCCTATCTTTATCAGGATTGTTTAGATATTTACTCTACCTTAGTTTTGACAATTGACTTATTTGCCTCAATATATCATTTTCAATAAGCAACTTTGGTCTTAAACTCGGTTTAATCTTACCATTATATTATTAGTTGTTTCTCAAAGGATGATCTTTTGGTAAATAACAACAATGCCCCCTATAACAAATCTTACTCCTCAATCGTTCAGAATAAGTATTTTTGTTACGAGTTGGTCATGCCAAATACCCTTTTGTACTCTATCTAGATAAGGTTCCATAAGCTAGAAAATCATGAATGGTCCACATAATTGCTACATGCATTTTGAAATTTTTTCTTGTAGTTACATCAAAAGTCTCAACACCTTTATCCAATGATTCTTTCAACTCATCAATTAATGGACATAAATAAACATCCATACCTTTATCAAGTGAATTTTTTCTAGGGATTAATAAAGTCAACATAGAGAATGTTTTTATCACACCCATCCAATCTGGCATATTGTATGGTACAAGAATAATTGGCCACACACTATATAAAGTACTTATATTTCCAAATGGATTCAAACCATCCGTTGCAAGACCTAGTCTAACATTGCAAAGGTCTTCTACAAACCAAGGAAAATGTTCATCAAAATCTTTCCACTTTTGAGCATCAGTTGGATGCCTCAAAATACCTTTTTCACTGACAAGCTTTTCTTTATGTCATCTCATATGAGTAGAAGTATGTCTTGACATGAATAAACATTTTAAATTTAGAATTAACAGAAACCACCACAATGTCTCATGAGGTACTTTCTTTCCTTTATCATTATCATACTTATATTTGACTCAGCACACACAAGACAATACGTGGCATTATTGTATTCCTTTCAAAATAAAACATAATCATATTTACAAACATAAATGGATTCATATCCCAATCCTAGATCACGCAAAATTCTCATTGCTTCATAATATGAAGTAGGAATTCTTGTTCCCTTTGGAAATCCATCTTTTAACAATTCAAGTAACATGTCAAAAAATTTGTTGCTCCAACCATTCAACACCTTAATGTGCATTAACTTTACTAAAAAATTCAATGAAGAAAATTTTGTGCACTTAGGATACATCTTTTTTGGCCTCCCCAAACAATTTGGAAAACTTTTTATAATCACCGTCATTAGTTGTATCATTTCACAATCACTTGTATTGAAATGCATAGGCGTTGTTATATCTTGCAATGCCAAAATCATTTCATGACAAATTCAAGAAATTGTTTTATACCATTCTTGTATGCATCAGACTACCTCTTGGAATCTTGAATCCAAATTTTTTTTTATAATTACCTATAATCTTTATCCAAATTTGCTCATTAATCACAATCAACGAATTTAATTTGTTGACTGAAGAAAAAAAAATGGTAGCTTTTAATAATGAAGCATCAAATGCTATAGTAGGGGAAAAAAAACACAAACATAACGCTATAGTATTTGTATATAAAATTTTTCAATAATAACCGATGGAAAAAAAATGCATAGCATCATAAAAAATAAAATAAAAGGAACATAACTACTCAAGTAATAGGCGTAGTCCACTGTTCAAATGAAAATTTTTTGAAAGTAATTTAAAAAGAAAGTATGTATGATTTATACACACCATAATACATGATGTTATTTATACACAACCCCTAAAATTTTGGATTTAGAATCCACATTTAATAGGAGCATATTAATTTCAACAAAATTAAAATGGAGCATACTTCTTTCACCAAAAAAAAAAAAAAGAAGAAGAAGAAGAAGAAGAAATAAAAGAGCATGCATGCTGGGGGCACGTGTGTAGTAGTTGGTTAATATTTACTCCCATTGAGTTCATGTACCCCTAAAGTTGTGCACCAATAAGCGAATCAATTATATTGTATTTGTTATTTTTTTGGTCACTAAGAATATGTATGCATACATTGAGCAGTATAAGAACAAAAAAACCTACAAATTAAAAACTTTGTTTCTTTATCAGATAAAAATTATATTTAATGACAATTACATAATTGAAATAAACTCTCTTTTTTTTTTCATATAACCATTAAAGGAAAAAAAAATAATGCGCATACCTCTAGTAATAGTCGTCTCCACTCTTTTGATTAAACTTACTGATTTTGTGCACCAAATAAATGAGGTAAAAGCAAAAAAAGAAGTAATAATGAATAAATGAGGGAGCAAAGAGAATTGAAACAAGTAATAATAAAGAATGCACACCTATATATAGGGAAAAGCATTCAAATCATATTCCTTCTTGGAGTCAAGAAAGCTAATCCTTTTGAATCTCGTATAGTTAAGATAAATATGTAAAAAAATAATTTTTTTAAGTATTCATTTTGTTTTTGTTTAGGAAGATTAGCTTTTATTCTTTATAAAATTTATCTATATTTGTCTTTCAAAAGTTAATTTATATTCTTATTTTTTTATTTGAGAAAGGTGTACTTTAATATTAAATTTTTTCAGGAAAAAAATGTGTAATTAGTTTATAATTAAACATATTAGAATTTAAATACGAGTAGCAATAGGATTTGATAGAAGATTATTTTTATTTAAAATTTGAATTATATAAGTTTAGATGGGATGTTTATGGTAATTTTGATTTAACAATTAAAGTAATACATATTAGGAAAGAGATACCTAAAATAAAAAGATGACATAGATAAAGTATCTAAATATCAAAATTTAATTAGATAATATACCATTTAAATATGATGACATGATATACCCCAACTACTAAATAATTTCGCAATTTTATAAGCTATTTAAAAAAAGTAAGTCAAAATTTTTTCATTAAGTACTGGCTATATAATAAGATTCCTATCTTTTGTTTATTAAAAAAAAACCATATGGTAGTTTCCCATGAATTATAACTCCTTATGCCCATTCTACCACGAATCATAACTTTTCATGCCCACTTCCTTTGTTTATCTTGGATCTTTCTTTCCTCTTACTCTTTTTTTCTAACGTACTCTATATATATCTTCTTTCCTCAATATTCCTACATTTTCTTCCACCATACATCTCTCTGTTTCTTTTCTCTTCCATTCTTTTACATGTGTCCTTCTTATATGTGTCTCTTTGTGTGGTTAATTTAATTATTGATCAGGATGGCACCAAGCTGATCTCTATGTCAATCTACTTCTACCATGCAAGATGTAACTACTCAATTACAAAATTCCACTACTAGTATTTTTTTTTAATTCAATGTTTAATACTAGTTTTGTAGATTTAAAAAGTTAATATAATACAAAATAGAAAATCATTAATATTATCATTTTCATTATTTGCTTTTAGCAACAAGTAAAAAGAAAAATGTGCATAGCAAGAATAGAGGACTCAACACAAGTCGCAAGTTGGCTAAGGACAAGGTTAAGTTGCTAACTATTGAACGTAGCAAAGAAGTGTTATGAGTTGTAAGTCCTCATGCATGTATGTTTAAGAACAAAATTGGGATTATTGTTTGTGATATTGTTTCGCTCACATTGAAAAGATTTGCTAAGCTTCCTAAAATAGTGATGGAAGAAATATATGGAAGACTAGACATAAGTCATATCTACTTCTTATAATATTGTTTTGCTCAAAAAGTTTTTTGTCTATAATAATTACTAGCTCTTAATCATTTTTCAAATAAGTTTGTGCTTGACTTTGTTAATAAGCTGTGCCTTAAGCTTATTATCAACAAGATATGTCAAGAACGATACAAACAATTTTGACATGAGCTTTACACAAAATATGAAAAGTTGATAGTATCAAATCAAGATCCTAAAGCAAATTGACCGGAATTAGTGAAGGATCAACTAGATTGGGAGTGGTTATGTGATCATTTTGATAGTGATGAATTCAAGCAAATATAGCATTATAACTTTTAAACTTTTCAGTGAATGCTTTTGTTTGCTATTAATTTCCATCTTTTCCATATGATGTGGAGACAATCAAATGCAAACAAAAATAATCGAAGCAAGATGAACCAAGTACACAAGAGTTACACAAGATCCATTGCAAAGCATGAATTTTATTTGGAAACTTAAATGGTTTTTCTTTATAAGAAACTAATTAATATTGCACTTAAAAATAATTGCTAATTTTATTTTCATAGAAAGTTAATGAGTGTGGTCCAGGGAAGATTTCTTTATTTAAGCATACATATTGGAATGAGAAAAATGGTTGGGCAAGTGACATGGTGGAGATGCAATATATAAGTATAATACCAGTCTTTTCCTTTGCTCAACGTTATATGTTGCAGCTCATAAGCTTGGAAGATGATTGATTGTTCATTTCTCTATTTTTGAGGTCATTGGTTTTTTGTTTTTTATTTTCTTAACATTGTGTTTGACTGCTTTATTAGAAATTTTGACTTTGATTTCTATGAAGATTGAATAACATTGTTTGGTTAAACATGTGCATATATTGGTAAAATTTAAAACTATAACTACACTATTCAATACATTTATACAAGTATGCATGTGTACTCTCAAAAGTTAAGCTATATATTCCAGACCACTACAAAATATTGGTGTTCCTAACATATTCTAATATGTTATATGCTTATGTTGTGAAATAGCTCTTCATAGTAGTTTTGTAACATTAATATCATATTTCTCTATCCATGTTAACATTAACATTTACTTATTTATGTTTTAAATACAAGATGCTAAAAATGAAAGAAAAGCAACAGCAACAACAACAAATTGGAAGGAGTAGACCCATATTCAATCTGTGTGCTAAAATATGTACACATGTTCTTGCTGAAAAAACTGGGCATATCAAGCTTGGTGGTCCTTTTCCTCGCAAGGAAACAAAAGCATCAACATCAAATATTCAATCTGATCCAGAGGTTCAACAAGAACTTGAGCAACTTAGACAGAGGGTAGAAAACTAACAACAACTTCTAGAAGACACACAACAACAAATGGCAGAACTATGCAATGAACATCAAAAATCACTTGCTATACATGAGTCTAACCAACGAGAGATGATCAAGAAGATTGTGGCTGAGTACACCCAAAGAAGTCAGCCATTTCCATCAAATTAATTAGCTATCCCCATCAAGACTATTCTCTTTTATGTTTTGTTGTTTGTTAGTTTAGAATTAATATTATCTTGTCTTTTTACATGTGCTAGTTAATTTAGTAGTTTGCTTGACCTTGTATTGCATTTTATGTCTTTCTGTGCTACTAAATGAACTTTATAGTAATGTTTAATGCCTGTGATTTTATGTGATATTCAAACTATTTTTAATTTTAACAAAAAAAAAAAGATAAATGTATAAAATAAAATTGAAAACTAGAACAAATTAAAAACTTTATTTTGAAACAAAATATTCATCTCTAAAAACAAATTTAAGAATATATTTTCTTTTTATAAAGATTATAAAATATTAATATAATTCTCTAAAAAAAAAATTTAATAATAGTTTCAAAATTGATTTTTGAGACGAAATGGCTTTGCTTCTAAAACAATAAATTAAAGACAAAAAAACAATAGTTATTACTTTTGGTCTTTTAAATATGTTTTTTTAGGTACAATTGATGTTTGTCTCTAAAGTTATGTAACTTTAGAAGAAAAAAAAAAGTTTGCTTCTGAAAGCAAATAGGTTTGTCTATGACTTCTGCAAGTGACTAAATTTTTGTAAAACAATATTGCCTTTTAAGACAAAGATATATCACTTTTGAGACAAATAATTTCTCTAAAAATTATAATTTTGGAAACAGATTTATAGTTACGATGAAATACAAATTTTGCCTTTGAAAGTTTTAGAGATAAGTTTAAGCATTTTCAGAGACAAAAAAATTTGCCTCCAAAAGTGCTTTTTATTGTAGTGATAGATGCTTTTCGCTCTAGTGTTGTTCGTGGTAATTTTTGTTCAATTAAAATTGTTACCAATATTATTACATATAGATTGGAGTAATTATAGCTAGACGAATTGTCTCGCAAAATCAATTTTTGGCGTCAACCCTGGCAGGCAAATCCAAGATTGTTTTTTATTAGCTTATGAAGGAGTTGATATTTTGGATAAAAAAAGCTTTGGTGCCATTACGGCTGGCTCTCAAGGTTGATATATATCTGGGAAGCTTTTGACACCATGAAATGGGTTTTCATTTTTAATATTCTGGCTGCTTTTGGCTTCTGTCCAACGTTCATTGCCTGGATTAAAGAGTTTTCACTAAGCTTTATTCTTTTCAATGGCACGCTGGAGTAGCAAAAGTGTAAGATATGGAGATCCTTTTATCACCATTTGTTATTCTGCATTGCTGAAGACTTTCTAATTAGACTTATCAACTGGAAAGTAGAAGAAGGCAGGCTTTCTCTATACTCTCTAGTACATTATTTCGTCTCTTATTTCAAATTACCTTTCCCTTATATCTTTACTTTATATTAAAAATGACGAATGCACTGTTTATCCTGACTGCCTAGTCACCCATCACATGACATTCCCTTGTAGATTTTTTTGCTCTATTTTTTTTTTATTTTTTAATCTACACGTGCTCACCAACTAATATAGTTAAAAATTTAAGTAATGTTAAAAAATATCAATACTGTTAAACGTCACTTATTACTGAAAGGCAGATCCCATGATATGAGAGTTAACATATAAATTTATATTTTACTTTTTATTAATAATGATTTTTAGAGGTTATAGTGTTCTCAAGCATTTAAAAAAAAATTAAGATGAAAAAACAAAGTCAATGTTCCTCAAATAGGTGGGGAGTTTCACAAAATGCCTAAGGACGTAATTCGTAAACATCCTTAATAATGTCAATGTAGTCTTATTAGTAAATTACATTATATAAAAACATAATTTGGAATTTTTAATTGCATTCTTAACAATATAATGGTCCTAAATCTACTATAGTACTCTTAATTTGTTCAGTATGATATTTTAGAGGTTACGTAGTTTAAGATTCTTAAAGAATTTATAATGGATTATGTTATTTGGTAAATCTTTCTTTTGTCTCGTAAAGTTTAAAGATTGTTGTCTAGCAACAGGATTCGAGAACAAGGGTAAGGGTTGCTTATGCATGATTACTTCTGTTATTATTTTCCAAACATATTAAGATAAATTTAACCATCAAACAAAATCCTCAATCTACTTATTGTAGTCATCTTTATAATAAATAAATATGAATACCTTTTCATTTGTTTAAAGATTACAAATTCTAAGAAAGCATGTGCTTCGGCACATGCCATCTTGCAAATGTGGGATTGACCCACGGCCAAACCCCCCCTCCTTGCCCATTTTAGACCAAATTTAATATAACCCAGACATTTTTTTTTTGTAATTATTAAACATTTAAATAGCAAGAGTAAATACTAAATTCATAAAGAATCAATTTTCATGAGTTCAACCTGCTTATTGTGTTTGCCGTTAATTTTGCAAGCGGACATTGACATTAAAGGGGAAAACATCTACATATTGTGTCTCATATGGATCTCAAATTCGATGTCCTTTGTAAAACATTAAAGTCTCTTTTACGTAAGTACAAAGTATGATATTTCTCACTTGTATCTTAGGCTTACAAAACCGGCTAGGTAGCAAAAAGGTAAGCCAATTAAAAATAGGGAAAAAAAAAAGATTAGAAAGAAAACAAAATGGGGCTCTAATATAACACTAGGGCCACTACTATTCCTTAGTTATTTTTGGGTGGATGAGGTCTAGGAACATGATAATCGGCATTGAAAGCCATAAAATCAGCCATTTTGGCTCTCAAGCGACGCGGTCTTGTAATCCTAGGATTGTGTTTCACATTGAGACTTCCCTTCCCGCGGTTATTACAACTGCCAACAAAATTTTCCTCACTCGAAATCTTTGCTTCTTCACCATCGACACCTACCTCTTTCACCATCATTTTCCTTCCTCCGTGTCTCTTGTTTCTGACCTCTGCCGCAGTCGGAACACCATCATAAATTTCCTATACAAAAATTCCATTGATCATTTAGCTAATATATAAAGATTTTTTTTTTCCAAGCTTAGTTTTGAACTAATAAACCTTATAATTACTTTTAAGACCATGAAGAAACAACTGTTATCTGAGTAAGATTAAGTATCTTAATTAAAGTTTGTATCTAAAATATAAGGTAGTCGTATAATTTATACCTTCTCAGGATTTTTGTCACTTTGTTCATATCCGACAACCTTCGTACTTCCACGAGGAACCGGAGCTATGTTGTAAGCTGCAAGAAGTCAAAAATTAAACATAAATGGAGCTGAATCTAAAAGGCCAAGTAATCAAAATTAGAAATGTATATATAACACTATATATATATATGTATAGAGAGAGAGAGAGAGACTTACGTAGGTTGTAGTGCTTATTTGCGCTGCAATATCTGACATATAACATAGCTAACACAAGAAAAGGGCTAATAAACCTTAAAGACACCATAGCTTTAAGCTGTTTTTTCTTCTTTTGGACGTACTTTGGTCTGTTTGTTTTGGACAACAAGAGAGAGGAAAAATGTGAGGGAGAAGAAGACCTTTTATAGAGTCTAAATGAAGTCAAAGCTATGGTTCCAACAGTCCATGTTTCTGCATTTCCCTATAAATTAATACTTTAAATATTATGATAGTGGGATTCATGCAGTTATGTTCATGGGAAAACTCGATAGAGAAAAACCAAAAAACAAGACAAACAAAAAAGGGGGAAAAACAGCGTTCAAATTAAGGAATTGTGTTGATGAAAAGTTGAAAATTTTTTGTGGGGTTGGGTGGTGCGAAGAAGTGTGTTTGGAAAAAGGCGTATGATCGCGTGGAATGGAAGATACGGTGTTCAGCGCCTGTCTGCCGCCATGCATGCAACGAGGAGAGGGTTTTTTTTTTTTTTTGGTGGCCAAGGGTTTGGCATATAATATTCAAAGCATTGGGCTTCGTTTTTATTTAATTTATTCATAAATATTCTAGGTTATCTTATTTTACTAATTTAAGGACTCAAGCTAATTCCATGTTTATTTTTCATTTAAAATTAAGTGTGCGAATTAGTTAATAACTAATTATGTCAAAAGCTTTCATGTACATGTACATGTACGTATACATAAATATACATACATTCATTTGTGGGGGTTTGGGGAGCAGGACGGAATGTTAATGATTATTTTAAGAATATGCATGCCTTAACATGTTAGTATTATATGGTGGGATGGACTAAAGAGAATTCATACTAAAACTTTGGAATAGCTAGTAATGCATATCTATATATATTTACATACAAAAATTTTATGTTAATTTTTTTTTACATTAATCCCACCTTCATTATTTTCAAGAATAATTAACACAAAAAAAACTTCTTGTCGTTTGATTGTTTTTTGAATTTTTATTTTCCAAATTCACCCTTAATCTGGAAAACTATACATCCGTACATATATATCCTTCAGATGTTATGTTCTGGTTTCCAATTTGTCTTTCTACTTTCTAGCGCATTCCCAAGTTAAAAGAAAAAGGAAAAAAAAAAATTTGGGAAAGACGTTTTTACACGTAATAATGTACCCAATGTGTTAACAAAGGATGCAGCGCTCCTCAACCCTCAACCTAGAGATAGACCTCCTAGCCCTAGAGCTAACTGAATTGATTCTGTTAACGGATTTTATCCAACAAAAACTTGCCGAACCAAAACTCCTAAATGTATGGAAGATGCCACCACAACCAGCAAGACCGAGAGCACGGCAAACTACTCCACCCGTTAGTGTTCAGTCAATTTTGAATTGGGATTGTTAATGCTAATCAAGCCTATTTTAAGGATTTTTAGAAGCGGAGTTTTAGCATTCGGACTTTTGAAATTGAGATGGGTTTTAAAAATGTGAGTTTAGAGTAAACACTTTTTCAAAAAAAAAAAAATTTTTTTTGAAGTTTTGTGTTTATTGGAAGAATAATTGAAAAAAGAGATGTTTCAAATGTGTATTTTGTTGATTTTTTATATAAAAAAATTGTGAAATAATAAATTTTTGAAAAAGTAGATTTGAAAATAAAAAATATCCCAAACGCACTATTAGAAATAGATGTTAAAACACATGTGACGTTTAGTATTGGTTTTGAAATGTTTTCTGTTTTCAAAAAAATTGAAAATGAAAATGTTTTGAAAACTATATGAAAATCATTTTTAAAATTGTGTTTGGTTATGTTTTTTAAGTGTATATTCTAAAGAATATAAAAATAAAATTTTGTTTGGTTATATATTTTAAAAACTCATTTTATAAGTGAGTATCTTATAAAAACATATTTATTTTTAAATTTAAAAAAATAATAAAAAATAAATTATTAGTCATAATTAAAAAAAATTTGGTGGTAAGTTTTATAATGAGCGATAGGTGTGGAAAAGATTGGTAGTCTAAGTTCTATGTGGCAGTGATGGTCAAATTTAGGTCATAAGTCAATAATCATCGTCGTGAGAGGATGGTTGTCATCGTCACTAGTCCATGGTTATCAGCCTTCATCAGAGATGGATGCCATCATTGGACATGATTATCATTGACGCTGTATAGACAGAAAGAGAAAGAGAAAGAGAAAGAGAAAGAGAAAGAGAGAGAGAGAGGAGATGGAGGGAGAAAACGAAAACAAAAAGTAAAAATAACTTTTTTTCGTTTTCAAAAAACCCAAAAAAACAACACAATTGAAAACAATATTTTCGAAATAGTTTTAAAAACGTTGAACAAACAAACGTTATTTTGAAACCATTTTGATTTTCTGTGTTTTTGAAAATAGAAAATCATTCTCGAGAACAAAAACAAACGCCAGCACAGTGTCTAATGGTTCCCCCAAGCATTTAATGCAAGTACTTACAAGCATTTATCAAAGGAATGCTTTAATAAGGCTAATCTATTGGCAAATTTCCTCCCAATATTAAAGCTGAGTCTATACGAACTTCAATATATATACATATATACATACATGAATGTAAAAGGCAGTATACTAATGAAATGGTTGAATAAATGTGAAAAAAAAAAAAACAAAAAACAAAATATATGATATGTGAAGCTGTAAAACTTAGCCAAATATAAAACCTACTGAATTAAAATAAGGTCATGTAAGACAACCAAAAAGTGAATTGGGACAAAAGATAAAACACATGCAGCTGCTCCCCAGTTGTCACAGCCCTCTTGGCACTGTTTCTTAGGCTAATGGAAATTACCGAGGCCGTTATTTGCTAATTGGAGAATTTTATTTTTTATTATGTATGATAGGAGGACCTTTTTACTATTTGCTAACTAGTTATATTATAATATAATATTATACATAATGTATTATATTGTAGTTTATATTACTAAGATCTGTTTTATGAGGTTGGTCGAGATTTGTCTGTCTTTGACTGAAATCAATAGTGTTCTTAGGGATATGTGTACATCATATATGTATGTATGACCAAGTTGTGTTTAATTATAAAAATATGAAACTCTAGGGTCTATGGTATGGCTGTACTGTTTTATATTTATCAAGAATTAGTTGAGAACTTCTATATCATGAATTCGTCAAAAAGTTTTAAGACATGTTATGTAGTTGAATACTTTATAAACTTCCAAAGTTTTTATAAATTTAATTAATTATGCTGTTCAAATAACGCTTCTAGTAAAGTTAGATCCTTGGACCTGGCATGTTTGTTAATTGTTAATGATTTTTTTTTTTTCGTTTTCTTATTCTTTGTGCTAGCTCCTTTCTCTTTTTTAACTTGTTGAACCTAATAAGAATGTTGGAGGGTGGTTTTTTTTTTTTTTTTGGTCACAATAAAAATTGTCATTACTTTTGTCTCGATTTTGACCACACATCGCTCCCTTGCCGGCTCAAGATCTCGCTCACGGACAGGAGATCTAGCCAAAAGCTCTTAAAAAAAGGAAAAAAGAAAGAAGCCTAAGCTCGTACTCCTCGTAGTCTCGATGCCAAAGGAGCGTGAGCTAACATAGCATGATTTGCGTTCAACCCGGCCATTGTAACGTTTGCCTTGCCACAAGAGACCTCCATCTGAAATCCAACTCGACCATCCCTCAATTTCCTATTCATGATTGATGCCAGAGTCACCCTTTTATTTTATTTTAGTGGGGGTGTATAACTTTGTCTTAAGAAATAAATAACAAAAAAGTAAAAAAATAAATAAATAAATCTAGATTGCCAAATACATACATATAAAAAAGAATCTTAGTATGATAGAATATGACGAGTTTTAATTTATGCTTTAAATGAACTATATAATAATTTCGTGCTCAGTACAATTGAACATTCAACCATTGTTCTTTGTCCTTTTTAAGTTTTGTTTTCTTTTAGTATGGATTATAAGTTGAAGCTAAACAATAAAGTGTCTGGTGTAGATTATAATCAATTCAATATAAGAAAACCGTAAAATTATTGAGGGGAGATTTTTTTGAAAAAACAAAAAATTTGCCGGGCAACAGTTTTCACTCGGCTAAAGGTGGCTCCATTCCTGAGATTGACGCTATACATTAACTTAACCATGGACAATTGTCACAAAGAATTGAAGACAGACATCTCAAATCACTCCTCCAATATTAAATGAAGCACATTCAATCAACAGTAGTTAGGATAAATCCTTTTATTTATGTCGGGGCAAACTCAATAATCAATTGTTTGATCACCTTTTTCAGCTTTGATAATTTAGCTTAAATCAAGTTAGAATGAGCATTTTAACCAAGGTTGAATTTAACTTAATAAGCTCTATTTAAACAACTTTTTATATTTATTTTCACTGTTATAGTATAATTTTTAATCCAAGCTAAACTTTAAACAACTTTTTATATCTATTTTCACTATTATAGTATAATTTATAGTATAATAATTTCTAATACAAGCTAAACTTTAAACAACTTTTTATATCTATTTTCACTATTATAGTATAATTTCTAATACAAGTTAAACTGATTATTCAAATAGACACTAACTTACATGCCGACACTCCATTGAATTCTCTTTGCAAGTTTGCCAACGGGCTCCTTCAACTACTTGTTTGTTCTTAAAATGTACATCACGATTCTCTTATCACGTTCTCGTTGAAAATGTTCGTTTAATCTAATTATAAATTAATGACCCGTTTATTGTTGTTGGAAATTGGATATTGCATTTCTTAATAAATTCGAGGCCCACTGGTAGGAATAAGAGAGATAGTTCAAAGAACTAATGGGAAAATTAACCCTAATTATAGAACTTTGATGATATATTGAAGTAGAAACCAGTTCCACATTTCAAGATATGACTTTTTGGATTTTGTTAACGATAAATTAATTAAACGCATTGGGATTTAATATATGTTTTTCTTACATGGATTTTTTATACTATTGAATTTTTCATTTATGGCAATTTAGTCCATTAATTAAAATTTTACAATTAATTTTCTTAAATTTTAATATCCCTTGCATTGTTGGTACTTTTATCATAATCATTAAATCTTAAGCCGTCTGTGACACGTGATTCAACAAGACAATCTCTCAAGTGCTCTTTTGTTAAGAAAACAATTTACTTAAAAAATAAAAAAACCATGATACATGGTTTCTTTCACGCAACAATCCCTCTCTCTCTCTCTCTCTCTCTCTCTCTCTCTCTCTCTCTCGGCCACAAAAGTACTCCAACGGAGTTCTTGACCTCCGTTTTTGAAACACACTAAATAAGCAATAAAAAAGCCTACTCACATATCCTAGTTTTGTCACTGGTTATAATACTTTACTAATCATCATCATGCTTACAAAGGGTCTCCTAAAGAATTATATACTTCATATGTAATTTAAAATCATGCAACTGACTATTGCAGATTGGAATTACCAATCCCAGTACGATAAAGAACTTCTTACCCCGCAGAATTTATAGAAACTGGTTTTTTATTTTTTGGGTAAATATGTAGAACTGGATTAACTCATAAATTCCACGTACATCTAGAGCGCAGAGTCAAAACAGTGAAAAATGTCGGTTTTAACATCTGAGGTGGGGAAAAAACATTTAAAAGAGAACACACGAAACAATATAGAATGAAAATGAAACGTGTTCAGATTTCTGTTTATATTCATGATGTTGGAACTTGTGGCATGCCGCACCACCGAATGTGTCTATAAAAGGAGACATTTTTCACATTTGGGTTTTCAATAATTTATATAAATGAGTGCAAATTTCGTTATTACTCGGACCTTGCTCATTTTCATGAATTTGTGTTTGCAACATGTAGGCTTTTTCCGGAAATAAAGCTTTGAGCTCAGTGCAATTCTGAAATTGGCCTGTTTATATAGTGATTAGATTATGAAATAAAATTAGACAGTGTTAATTGAGTAAACTCATGATCAACACATGTTGATTTTCTTTTCGAGTATTATTATTCATCTCGAGTTGGAATTAATGACTTGGTATTAGAAGGGCAGATTGACCATGTTGTTGGTTCCAACGTGTCGGGCCCATAAGTGCGCTTAGTCTAAACACAGGTCATCCTAATTTGAGACGAATAACTGTAGGAAAAAAAAAAGTTCAATTCAACAGGATTGAGTTGAATTATCTTATAAAGTTTGAATGATATCATGAATCCATATTTTTTAAGATAATATGTGATTTGTTTGGCTAGTTCTTTCTTTCTTTCTTTTTTTACATTTGTTTCGACAGTACTAAAATATTTGTAAAATATACTTGCTGTAATTAATTGTAGTCTACGTGCAATACTCTTGTTTAGAAAATAATATTAATAATAGTAATTTTTCCTATTAGTTTTACTATGGAAGATCATAATATATACAAGAGACTTTATCACCTTGATTTTTTATTTTCTTATTTGAAGTTTTCGTTTCACCTCTTAACTAAATAAAAGCATTAAAAAATTTTCTTTCACGTCTAAGTTAATTTATAAATAATTTCAACTTTTGGTTTAGTTTGAGTATATTAGTTTATCTCCAATACATTTGATTATGTCAATGTTATATTTACCATTAAAAAGAGTGAAAAATAGTATTTGTATACTTTATGCTCCACTAATATTATGTTATTTCAAAATTCATTTTTACTTTTTGATATCTTTATTATCCTTTAAAACTCATAAAAATAAACTTTTAGTATTTAAAAAACTTAAAAATGAAATTACTATAATGATTATATTGAAAAGAAAAGACATCAATATTGAGAAGTTAAAAAAAAATTTTAATTTTGCATTAGCTATTTTTTGTGTTAAATTTATTACAAAATTTAGCATATGATAAATTTAATCAAATACTGCACTCCTTTAGAGAGCTTTTTTTTAATTTCAATATTAAAATTTACTATTGACAGACCAATTTAGCATTGTATTGAAGTTGCTCTTAACATATCCTACATTTAAAAATCCATAGACATGTTTAATGCGTTTAGACTTATTTCAGTCAATTATAATGTGATAATTAACTAGTGATGAATATTGGTTTTTCTACTAGACGTTTGGTCGAAATTGTTAGAAAACAGTGGGATTGTTCCGGAGGAACACAACGAAAAGAAGCACCTCGTCCACAGTAAAACGAATTAAGCAATATGTCATGTTCTACTCCTCTCTATTTTGTTTAACAGTTTCTACCATGCATGTATGTACAGGAAAAGTGAGCTCCAAAGTGTTTAGAGATTCTTAGCATTTGTTTGGTGCATGAGTTTTAATTGAAAAATTACGATTTAGATTATGGTTTAAGTTATAATATGTCTTTGACATGCGTTTAAATTACCAGAGCTAAAAAATATAATAATTTAAAATGTATTCACAAAATATGAATTTTGTTTTGTTCATCTCAAAATTATATGCAACTAAAAATAAAGTCATCTCATTTTGATTTATATATGCAAAATTTATAAATTTTTAAAGTGTGAGTTTTAAAAGTATAATTTTAATTATTAAATAATAAAACTTATTTGATTTTTTAGAAAAAGAAAAAAATTAAGTTGTAATTGTTGAGTCTTAAACGTGGTTCCAAACAAATGCTAACTTTATGTGTATTTTAAACGTCAACTATATATATATATATGTAGTGTGTAATCAGTTAGAGTTTTTTTTTTTAAGAACTATAACCAGCTAGAGTTGAAACAAGGGAATTTCGGTTCAAGCGTTGGGAATTCAAACTTAGGACTATTCAAAGAGAAAAAAGGAAACTGGTTTGCCAATACATGGCATGGTCACATGGAAGCAACAAATCATGTGATCACATATTAAATTTTAGCTTTTTTTTAATAATATTTTTAAATTTTAGTTTGATTAAGAAATAAGTGTTTTTACATCATTGGCCCATTATGTCACGAAGGAATAACTATGTTATTGTAAATAAAGATGTTCACAGATTAACGGTCAATCTGTAACCAATTTAAAATTTATGTATTGAAAAAGATCTCAATTCTTTGTCGATATAAAAGTCTCCTAATTCAACCCAATTAATCTAAATTTAATATAGTTCACATTCATAGATTTCATACAATAAAAAATTCTCAACATCAACTCATGAGTCCAAAACCTTCAATGGTAAAATTCTGATTCATTATCAATTTAAAATCCTCCCAATGCTATCTAATCCGATAGATTGATTTAGATCGGGTGGATTCACAAATTCAGTGAAGATCCTAATTAAACAAAATTCAACTGCAAATTATTTCAGTTTGTAATAGCTTATAAAACTGCATCAAATAAGAAAGTTTGCATTTTTAGCTTATAAAAAATATGTGTTTTGACTTTATTTAATTAAGTAGAGATCTGTTATTAATCAAATAGAGAGTAGTTTACAATAAGAGACTCAACTAGAGAAGGATTTCCCTCCAACCAAATAAGTTTCATCCATCTTAAGTGAATATCTAGCAAGCTTATGAGTCGGCGAATTGGTTTCTCTATGTACCTGCTTCAAAGAGACTTTAGGAAAGAAAAATAACAAACTAGAAACATCTAACAGAATATTCCCAAACTCTATACTGAAAGCATTTTGCTTAATAGCTTCTATCAAACTTTTTTATTTATTGTTTGTTATTTATTTCATATGGGATGGATAGATGATAAATGTACTAAAGGGTTGTCGAAATTATTCTAGTTTGAATGTCTTTGATGCATATACGAATTCTTGTTTCCATCATTTATTAAAAAAAATTAACAGAAATTTTATTACATAAATGTAAAAATGGTTTTTACTTCTTTCTCCCCTAAATTTTTTAAAGAAATAATTACTTATAGTGTCCATTTTTACAAACCCGTTTTAAAATTTATCCCTTTTTTAATATGTCTATTTTTAAAAAAATAAATGTTTATAGCACCCATTTTACACTTTTACTACATTTAACACCATTCATCGTTTATTTGTTCACTTTTTCTTTACTTAATTTTATGTTATTTTCACGTATTGATCAACTCCACTTTTTTCTTAAAAAATCTTCCTTATCATAAAATTTCTATCCTTATAACTATATACTTTTTTTGTGTGTGTGTATTTCTTACTTTCTCGTTATTTTTCATGTCTTAGTATTGTCAATACAACAAATAAACCATCTTTATTAAAAAGATATACCAAACAAAAAAAATGTGTGCAAGAATTGAAAAAATATTCTCCTTGCCTAAAAAAAATGTTCTCTATTTAATTATTTATCATATCTTTAGATCACTTTTTTTTTTTCATTTTAATAGGAATGATAGAAGGGAGGGTCCTGGGTTTTGCTTGAATGCTGTGGGTTGGGCTAAAAATAGGACTAGCAATTTAGATTATGACATGATAATACGACACGAAACTTATACGAAATTAGAAGATTTAGATTTTTCTTAAATGGGTTTAAGTCAAAAATGGTGGTCAAACCTGTCATACACGATTAAATAAAAGGTCAAACCCGCACGAACTCGATTCATAAATTACCTATTTATAATCTATAATATATTTATATTGTTATATATATTATATAATGTTTTACTATTTTTAATTTTGAGTTTTCAAAATTCAAATACAAATTATATCTTTTTTATATATATTTTTAAAAAATTTTTAACATAGAAAAAAACCTAAGTTTTGCTTTTCTTTAGTCTTTTAATTATATAGATAGTATGACATGGATTTAGACTTATTTGCTTATTTTAACTTGGTTTTAGACTTGTGTTGTGAACTTAATTTAATTGTAGACTTTAATTAGTTTTTGTGTTTTTTTTTAACTGAATTTAGGTGTAAATTAATTGTAATTAAGTTAATTTGGTTGTTATAACTTGTTTAGGTATTTAATAAGTTTTTTTTATATTAAAATTGATATCAGGTTAGTTAAATAAGTCAATAATAGGTTGAATGACACTTTTATGACTCTTTTAGTAAATGGGTTTGATAGATTGACACAACACGTTTATGACCCCTTTTCAACCCTTTTATTAAAGGGTTGTGTTTAGATTTTTTTTTTTTTTTGACATGATTATCAAAAGGACTATATTCGTATCAAAGCTTATCATGTCAACAAATGGGTTAAATACAACACAAACATGATTTTCTTACACGAATTGACACCCTTAGCTAGAGAGGACTCGAAGTTAGTGCAATGAATGAGGCAAGATTTCATTCACTCGGCTAGCCTTTCTCATCATGAGTTTTTATTTTTAATTTCTTTTTGTGAAAAAAGGGAAGGGTGAGTGGTTAGGCATACCTCTCTAGTAATCGTATTAGGCTTTCTCTAAATACCAAAAAATGGAATGATTTTCTTTCAATGAGGAATGCCAACCTCCTAAAGTGCTATAATTAAGTGCTTGTCTGTTTGACATGTTTGTTTTTCAATTTTGAAAAACAAGATGTCAAAAGACGTTGCCAGTGTAATTTACAAAATGTTCATTTTTCAAACGGCAGATTAATTAGCTTTGTGCAGGAGAATGTGGGTGCACAGTATATTAGGTCAAAGAGCAATAATTTTGCAATGTGACACCTAATCTCTTTTCCCCCACATATACGACATCACTCAAGTGAACAACGCTAACTTATCTCTTTGCTCTCTGCCAGTTTTTGTCGTATAAGGTAGCAACCAAATAAAACCCTCTTCTTTCTTCGGCAATACGGGGTCGATCGTTTTCAGGAAAACGTTGATGCTGTAATTTTTTTTTCTTTGATGAGAACTGGAAAAACTGGTCAGGCGTCGTTGAATCACAAACTCAAGGTTTGGCATTTCATTCGATGGTATTATTGGTGGAAAATTCGCCGACCGCGACACCTCTTTCCACCGTCGACTCCTCCCTAGCTTCTGCCAATTTCATGTTGGGTTATTCTCCCCGTTTGTTCTCCTTACGAATCAGTTGGATCTTCCTCTCCGATAAGTCGTTTCATCTATTTTTTCACTTTTCCCCCCCCTCAAATCCAACAAAAAAATGCCAGAGTGTTTGGAATGTATTTGTCGAGCTATGTTGAATCTGGTCATGCATGTTGGATTTTAGTTTGCTGGAACGGATTTATTTTGGGAATCTACAACTCAATGAAACATTTTACATTTCTGGGCAAGGAATTTTACGTATGTTTAGGAATAATATAACTGGTACAGCATTCCCGGGTTGGTTTGATCAAAAAATGTGTATAACGACATAACTATTTTAAGTCATTTTTATGGGTTTATTAAGCAAGAAAGTTTTGTGTATGAAATAGCAATTGTGTTTCTGTGGATTTGGGATTGCTGTCCTCCAATTGTTGGAGAATTTCATACTTATCACATTTTCAACTTAGATGCACTTTCAAAGCCCGAATTGATAATCCAGCTAAAAATTATGTCTTAATGGATATTGATTATGAAGTTTAACTTTTTTTTTTTAATTTCTCTGGTTGCCTGGCTTCTGCCATTTTTTGTTGGAAGTTTTTCTCTGTTAAAAACGATAGTAATCCATTTTGAATGAAAACATAATATGATCTATATTAATTCTATATTTTAAGCAACTTATATACGTTTGTTAACTGATCTCATAACCTAAGGACGTGCAAGTAAGACATTATAATTAGATGAGTTTATAAAGAGGGATATTGAGTTACTTATTGAGTGTGGAAGTCAAAAATATATTCAATTACAAAACTACTATCTAGAATGAGGTTTCTAAGGTTTTAAAGCAATTTATGTTTTCATTTTATTATACAATACTGTGTTTGTTTTTTGATTTTGAAAACTATAATTTAGACATTTTTAATTCAACATGAAATCATTTGGTAATTGAATTTCTAACATTTCTGGACTTTGAAACATATTTTTTGGTGTCTGAAAGGTTGAAAAACCACAGAGTTTCATTTTAAGCTAAAACCATATCTAAAAGACCTGTCTAGAGGAAAAAGACGACCACGACATGTCATTTGACACATCAAAAATTGTAACCGCTGGACAAAATGAAATGTCATTTTATTTGGAGGGCGTTGTATTGTTTATTGTCATTCTGGATAGACTTTTTAACTTTGGTTGATGATTTATATAGATCACTTCAAATTCAAACTAATGTTTTGAAGTTTTGGGTCATGTCATGTATTGTGTTGTGTGTTCCCAATGTTTCGTTTGTCTCTGTTTTGTGTTCAACAATTTGGTGTATGAAAAACAAAGAGGAGTATGGTATCTATTGCATTTTAAATACTGGCCCTTATTATAATTCATTACAATTACTAGACATTCATTACAATTCACTTGCACATTAATGCTTGATTTGGTACCAAACAACTTATATATGTTACAATGTATTGTAAACAGTAAATATGGTTTTGCCTAATTGTTCTCAACGTTCTTAATCTATTTGATATTGTTGGATAAGATGTTTGAGGAGAAGTTGTGGGACGATGAGGCAACTCTCACGTTAATTCGACTACTCTATAACTATGCATTAAAGCATGGACGTCAGAGGCCCGACCCAACTGATTGGGACACATGGTCAGTGAATTTAAAAGAAGTGACAGGCAAGGAATTCACAGCTGCACAATTAAGTAACAAAAGGGACCGCTTACGGTGCCTTTACAATGTGTTTCAAAAATTAAAGAGCAATATCAGGTTAGGTTGGAATGCGACACTCAAAATAGTAACTTGCTCAAACGAGTTTTTGAGGGAATACATTAAGGTAGTACTAATCAACGCACTGGTTCATGTTTATTTCATTACAAATTTGTTTTCCAATTGTTAAAATGTGCCTTTATATGAAATGCTTTTACAATTGCATTTGTAAAAAAACCCTAAGGTGTGTTCATTACGACATGGTGGCATTTTAGGAGAGGAGATGTTGGATGTGGTGTTCGAGAAAGGAACTGCTACTGGTATTGGGCAATATGGTTCAGGTCATACAGTTAAACCATCACTTGATGTATCTAATGCTGAAGGCGATGGGGACGTGGGTCTTGTTGGTGGTAGTAGTGACCACATGGCACGTGTAAGACCCACATTTGGAGACAAATCAAGAGTTATCGGCAAGAAAAAGAAAAAAGCATCTTTCAGCAACCAAGCAAGGTGTTTGAACACTATGGAGTTGATAGCCGCTAGCATCTCAGCTACTCAATCTAGAGTGTTAGGAGGAAGGTTAACTAATTCCCTTACGCTTAGGCAATGTTGCTAGGATATCGTTAAGCAAATGGGCGTAGATGATGACACATACTTTAAGGCACTCGACGGATTTAGTGCAAACCCTCATTGGTGTGAGTTTTTTGTGAACATGGCTGAATCGAGACGGTTCAAATGGCTAATTAGCAAACTCGCTCAGCCCGAAACATCTCCAAGCTATCCACCCTATTCGGATCCTAGTGGTCGTAGCCCACCTTCACTATAGTTTGTTTGTTGAACAACTATTTACTTACTTGTAATCTGAGACTATGTTTATGCTTCGCTGACTTGTTGGACTTGATGACTTGATACATTTCTTTCATATAACTTATGAACTCTGCCTCAAAACGTCCTATGAATATCCCTGGTCATTCATGTTGGATTTTCAACTGTGTGTATGTTTGTGTCATGTGTTGAGTATTTGTATTACAATGTATTCGCGTATACATGCAACAACGTCCTGTACTTAATACAACGTAAACCATTACGTTTAAACATGCATGTATATGTCCATTAGCTTATATTATTCGATCTTTGTACTTTATCCACACAATTGCAAGTACCAGTTTACTGAAGAAATACGATCTTTGTTCAATCTCTATGCTATCAATTGCGAGAAACAGGTATCGTAACAAGATTTGTGATAAATTGTTAATTTTCTTAAAAGTTGTTATGTTTTTGTAACCTATTTAACTACTTTTGATAAGTTGTAATATTGTCAGCAATGTATCGCGATGGTTCATCTGGAGCTTGCAATGATGATGATTCTGTTGCTGAATGTCAGAGAAGAAGACGGGAGCACTACATGAAGGAGAAGGCTGCTGTAGGAGCTGCCCTGTACTACATGTACACCCAATTCCGATCTAACCCAACACCAGTCCACAATAGTAAGTTAAGTGGGAGTGAAAAAGTTTGTGAGCTATAACATGGTCCTGACAAGGTTATTAGTAACAAGATTCATATTAACAAAAAGGCCTTCTAGAAGTTGTCGCAATATCTTAGAGACATTAATGCGTTGACTGACACGTGTAAAATGTGTGTTTAGGAACAACTCATTATATTTCTAAAAATTGTTTGTCAAAGAAGTACAAACCGAGCAATGCAAGATCGATGGCAACATTCTGAGGAGAAAATTGGTCGTTGGTTTAATCATGTGTTTCCAGTAATATACAGTCTTAAAGACGTGTTTATTACACCACCAGATTACGATACAGTACAAGATTTTATCATTGACAATGGACACAAATATAGACCTTGGTTCGATGTATGTGTGCATTTTCATGTTAACTATGTTCATTGTGACCTTGGATTAACATTTTTATCTTAACATGTATAAAAATTACAGGTAGTTGTTTCTTATATGCATGGTATTATTTTAATATTTTGGTCATTCTTATTATGCAGAACTGTGTTGGTACTTTAGATGGGACTCACATTTCATGTTGTCCACCCAGTGAGGAACGAGAATGATATCGCAATAGAAAAGGATTCTTGTCAATGAATGTACTAGCGATCTGCTCTTTTAATATGAGATTCAGTTACATACTAGCCGGATGGGAGGGATCTGCTCACGATTCTAGAGTACTTGAAGCAGTATTATTAGATCCTATTAACTCATTCCCACTGCCCCCACCTGGTAATACCTTATGTTGGTGTTCAAATTGACTCTATCAATATAAGTTGGAATATACGTGTTAACTATTTATAAATAAATTTATTTTGACATGTTTTTGGGAAGTTCTTCTTAGTGGATTCGGGGTATGCAAATAGGGATTGCTTTCTTGCACCTTATCGCGGTAGCACATACCACATTTAAGAATATGGGAAGCGTCGGCGTGGATTAAATGGGCCGAAAGAGGTGTTCAACTACACGCACTCTTCACTTAGAAATTATATAGAGCGTACATTTGGAGTATAGAAGAAAAGATTCAAAATATTACAATGTATACATCAATTCGATATGGATAAGCAGGTTATGATTCCCGTGGCGTGTGCGGTACTTCATAATTTTATCATAATGGCTAACCGACAAGATGATGACCTATTACATGCTTATTCTATGGATGGGTCTTTAGTACAAGATGACTATACATGTGGCAATGACGACAATACGGTACCTACTGGGCCCAAGGTTGAACATGGTACTACAACTGTAATGGCCAAGTTCAGAGATGAGTTGACACGATACATGTTTAGAGCATTTCAGCAGAACCTTTGGTATAGGTGATAGAAGAAGTTTGATTTGAAAACATGGTATTATATTTTTAATGTTTTGTTAGTAAACAACGCTCAAATTAGTATTACGTGACCCTGTGTAATTTTCAAATTAAAGAAAGTACGACATTTCAGATTACAAATTATCCTTATATCATATTATCCTTTATTTCTCTCATATTTATTTTCACCTCATTTAAACAGTTAGTACAAAAATATATATACATACATACAAACGTTGTCTGTAAATAAAAATTAAATTTTGGAAGAATTTTGTTTATTAAAAATTTTAACATGTTTAACAAAGTAGTAACATATGTAATATGTGTTGAATCAGTGCATTTTTGGACTTTTTTCATTTTACCAAATAACTTTTTCTTTCTTGAAATGGAAAGTTAAATTTAACAAACAACATTTCTTTTTCAGAACTAAATATTTTCCTATCATTCCAAACTACTTTTCACATCCTGAATGAAAATTTTCTCATTTTAAATCTCAACATTTTTCATTTTTCAAAAAAGGACACCCTATCCAAACGGACCCTAAGAGTGGAATCAAAAACTTATTTCAGTGAAGTCATACACTAGAAATTTTTTTTAAGAAATATAACTTTTAATGGAGGTTATATGAGAATTTTTAGTTATAGTGGCTTTATGTGATAATTTTTAATTTTAATAGGGATAAAATAGAAAAATCATAATTTTTTTTATATAATTAATTTTAATAGGGGCTAAGTAAGAATATTTTATTTTTAATAGAAACAAAATAAAAAGCATATAAGAATTTTTTATTTTAATGAGGATAAAATATAAAAATTATAAAATTTTTGATTTAAAAATAAAATAACAAAGAATATCAATAGGGATGGCAGCCCTCTTACCCCTGGATCTGCCTTTGGCTACAATCATATTCAGTTATCACTTATGTGTTCATTTTTTTTTTTGGTTTATTATTTTACATCTTGTATATTCCTTTTTTATGGTATGTTTGGCACCATCCAAAAACGTTTTGGGTTTAAGGAAGCGTTTGGTAAATGTATTACGTTTTAATTACATTTTAATATAATTCTTTTTTTAGTGTTTCATTTGGTTGAAAAGTATTTGTTTTGTATTTGAATAAAATGCGTGCTTAGATTAAAAGTATTTTAGAATTGAAAAATTGATGTGATTGGTAAAAATAGAGATAAATAGTTAGGGTTGAAAAGCTGATGTGATTGTTTTAAAAAAATTTTGAATAGTAATTGTTTTCATAGCACTGTTGAAAATGATTATATTTGAATGTAAAACTTTGTGTTTGGTGTAAAATTGGTTTTCATAGCACCAAAAAACGTTTACCAAACGCTCTCTAAACGCAATGTAATTTTTACTTAAACGCAAAAGTTTTGCATTCAAATATAATAATTTTAAACAGTGCTATGAAAACAATTATTATTCCTTTGTTTTTTAAAACAATCACATCAACTTTTTAACTCTAACTTTTTTTATTTCTACTTTTATTAATTACATCAACTTTTCAATTTTAAAATACAATTCAAATACTTTTCATCCAAATACACATTTTATTTAAATACAAAACAAATATTTTTCAATTAAATATAATACTTAAAAAATAAATTACATTTATACATAATTAAAATACAATATATTTACCAAATCACCTATTAATTTGAAATGGGATTTCATCGCTTCTTTATAACAAATATAATAGTTGTCATAGCTTTCAATTATAATTAAGGGGATTAGTTGACTTTTTATTTTTTACTATTTTTGTTTCCTTTTTTGACAATTCTTTATTTGTTAACGTTTAATTCTCCACGAAGGAAAATATTGTCTTACAGTTACCATTTTAGACGTTCTTATAAATATAGAAAAAAAGAATACATGTTTAAAACATGATGTCTTATTTAGACATGTATGTAAATAATCTTTTTTTAATTAGAGTTTTTGCTTTTACTTTTAGTCAATAGAAGAATAAAAACAAAAGTTATAGCTTCTTAGCAAGTTTTTGGAACCAAAAAGATTATGAGGTTAAAATGGTTTCTAAAGTTCTCTAATAAATATTAAAAATATTAAAATGAAGTTTAAAACATATAATTTAAACTCTATTACAAATTTTAAAGTTTGTTTAGTATAACTTTTGCTAAAACCAATATTTTTTAGCTTTTAATATGAAGTTCTTATAATAGATCATTTAAACATTTTCAGAGGTTGTTTTTTGGACATAAGAAACCAAAACAGCTTTTAAAAAGTTTTGTCACACATGTTCAAAGTTTGGCTCAAAATCCCTTCGGGTTTTTTTGAGAAATATCATAAAATATAGTTTTAGGATTTTTGTTCTTTTATAATATCAAAAGAACAATGCTGAACAAGACAAAAATCCAAAACAGTACTTAAATGGGGTAAAAAAATTAAATATGTGTACTAAAAAGGCTATTCCTATAATTTTCTTCAAGGGGAATTCTAGTAAATAAAAGCTTTTAGAAAATAATTAAAATAGCGGGATTTTAAAATATTTATGGTTAATAATAGATTTACTAAGTAAATGAAAAATGTACTAGATAAATAATATATTTACAACATGTAATGGCTTTCATCTCTGGCGAAAGGTGACGATCACCTACCGACGATATTGACGATAGCCCTTTTGTGACGATGACCATCGACTCGCGATCCAAATATCATAATGATGACCATCATGATAATGCCCATTTCTAACGAAAGGACAATGACTATGAATTAGTGACAATGATGACGGCCCGTTCACAACGATGACTACGGACTCACAACCCAAGTCTCACAAAGACGATGCCTAAGAAACCCACTACAACGGCCTCCATCTCTTGTGGTGATAACCATCAGGTCGAGAGTTTGAGGGTTACCGCCAGTGTTAGGATTTCATGTCTTTAGAGTTATCACTGCAATCACATCAACCCCAGAACGACAACATCGCTGCCACCATCCAAGTTGCTGCTATCGCTGCCACCTAGAGCCTAAACCACTAATGTCTTCCACCCCTGCTTGTTGTTACAAAACCGACCAGCAAAGGTTTTTTTTTTTTTAATTATGACCAATAATTTATTTTTCTATTATTTTTTTAAAATTAAACATAAATATATTTTCATAAAATATTCACTTATGAAATGGGTTTTCAAAAATATAACTAAATAGAGTTTCATTTTTATATTTCTCAAATTATACACTTAGAAAACATAACAAAACATAGTTTCAAAAATGGTTTCATCACAGTCTTCAAAATATTCTTTTTTTTTTTAAACAAAAAATATTTTAAAAACAATACTAAACGCCACCTACATGTTTATTGAGAATAGGTGAAAATTATTTTTGTTTTCATATTTGAAAAACACATTTTTGAAATCTAAACACAGAAAACATGGCCAAACAGGTCCATAGTGAATAACAGTTTGCATAAAATAATAGAAGTAAATAGTAGGTTTTTAAAAATATTTATGGTGAATAACAGAATTACTAGATAAATGAAAATTTTACTAAATAAATAATGTATTCACAAGACATAAACCAATCATTTACTTCTACTTACTAATGGGATGTTTTGTAAACATATTGCATTCACATTGTATTTGAACGCAATGCATTAAATAGATTTTGTATTTGGATGAAAAGTATCTGCTTTAAATTTGAATGCAATATATGTTTGGATAAAAAGTATTTAAATTATATTTTAGAGTTAAAAAGTTGATGTGATTAGTAAAAATTGATAGAAAAAGTGAAATATAGAGATAATATAATGTGATTGGAATTTAAAAAATTTATTTTTAAAATATTTTGAAATAATAAATATATTTAAAGTATTATAGAAAATCATTATATTTGAACGTAAAATTTTTATATTTAGATGAAAATTGTATTACATTTGAACGTAATACAAACGCAATAAATAAACACCACAGAAGTAAATAATATATTTATAAATTTTAAATCAATAATTTATGAGATAAATTTACTATTTATCATAAATATAATAAAAACCTCTTATTTACTTTAATTAAATTTTAAAAACTGATCTTTACTTCTTTCTCCCTTTGTTTAAAGGGCTTTACCTTCCCATTTGGGCTGACAGGAGACGACACCTGGGTGAGAAAGGCCCATGATCCATTATAAACTCCTCTGGTTGCGGTCGTAGATCCATCCAAGTTCATGACCTCTTTAGTAAATTACGCTCAAAACAAATTGAATAATTTGAAAAAATATATACATATATATAGATATATATCCTAACCTGCCAAATCCTAAACCCCATTTCCTACCGATCACCCAAAAAAAAAAAAAAAAACCCTTTGTAGATCTAAATCAAACATTTACCTTTTCCCAATAGAAGAATAGTATAGACCAAAGCTCAAAGAAGGCAATTGCAGAAAGCCAGTGAGAGGGACCCACCATCAGAGACCATGAAAGTCCGATCGGTGAAGCTCTGAGAAGCCCCCAAGATGGCTGCAAGCAGCGGCAGCCAAGCGTCATTCTGCTTAGGGGGGTGGGACCAGCAGGCCCACCACTCGATGACGGCCCATGCCTCCATCAATATATTAACTGTAATATCGTAAAAAAGGATGTTTACAAATGAAGGGTCAATTTGTAACCCAATTTAAAATTTAAATATTGAAAAAATATCTCAATTCTTTGTCAATCTAAAAGCCTCCCCAATCCAACCCATCAACCTAAATTTAATATAGCTCATGTCCATAGATTTCACATGATAGAAATTTCTCAACGTGCAACAAATGAGTCCCAAACCTTCGGAATAGTAAAATCCTAGTTCATTATTAATTTGAATTCCTTCCAAAGCAACCTAATTTAATGGATTTATTTAGATTTAGATTGAGTGGATTCACATACTCAGGCCTAATTAAGCAAAATTCAACCACAAGTTATTTTAACTTGTAATATCTTATAAAAATGCATCAAATAAGAACATTTGCATTTTTAGCTTATAAAAAATGTTTGCGTTTTAACATTTGATAGCATAATTCACGGGATCAATAAAGGCATGTTTAAAAAAATGTTCAATCTTGTAAATAAAATTAAAATTGGTCAACTTTAAAATACATATATTATTAGGGTCGGATTTCATCCCCACTAAAAGTTGTATGCATGGCTGCCATATGACATTGAATAGCAAATAGTTCCACTTGTGAACTAATTGCTATAGTTTGCCATGTGGTTCTTTCAAAAAAGCTAGTGTTCGATCTACTCATTGGTCATTGAATAACAATCACTACTTAATTAACTACCATTAGATGGTCAATGTTCCAAGTTTTAATATTCTACAATGAGCCTATTCGACAATCAATCAATCCTTTGGGGATTTGTATGACCATCATTCGATTCTCATCTCTTGATTTCCATGTTGAACACTAGCATTTGACAAGAATAAGCTATCAACAGTTCTTAGGAGACCATGTCCTTAAGAATTCGGCTTTAATCCTAAATCATGCCCACATATGACCCTACCATCTCAACAAATTTAGAATTAGGTTCATGACCTGCTCAGCCTCTGAATTCTATAGCCCACTATCAGTTATTCACCTTCTATAAATAGAGGAATAGTCCTCAAATGGCACGTGCATGCACATACTTATCGTTACTCTTTCAAAATTTCTATAGAATTACATTGTAATTTATACTCTTGCTAATCATAGTGAAGAGCTCTTACAGAGGATAAAGCACATTCTGATAAAACTCTCTAAATTTTTTATGTCCTTTATTTTCATGCATTAAATTGCTAATTTTAATATTTGATTAAATTGCTTATTCTTATTCATAACGTCCAAGTGTCCATTCAATTTGATTTAACAAACTTTTACTAATTAACTCAAATTTTATTTAACCGTGAATTCCTAGCATTTACATATATAATTTGTCATTTTTTTAAATTGACTCTTTAAGATAATAATTTGATGTTTTACTTCATTAACTTATGGTTCAAATCTCCATATGCTCTTTATTAACATTGGGGTGCTTCCCCTAGTCTTCTAAAATTTTATGGGATATTCTGCTGATCACAATTTTGAAAATTATAATAAATAGCATATTTATGAAACTAAAGAAAGTAAATAATATGATTTTAAAATATTTAAAATAATTAACAATAAATAAAAAATTTTACTTAGTAAATAATCTATTAACGATAATGTAGTAGTAATTTGTGTGTTTCATCTCCTTTCTATAGTGGTTTTGTTTCTTTGATCAAACTTCTTTGTATTTTTTATTATTAATTTTATATAGAATGGATAGATGATAAAAGTGCCAAAGGAGTGTCATTTTAATTTAAATGTCTTTAATGCACCTATTGATACTTATTTCCACATTTTATTAAAAGAAATCTATTTAATAGAAAATTTATTACATAACTGTGAAAATGGTATTTACTTTTCTCTCCTTAAATTTCTCAGAAAAACAATTACATAAAATGTTCATTTTTAGAATCCCATTCTAAAATATCTCCGTTTTTTTTAAGTATAGTTTTAAAGAAACAAACGTTTGTTAGGTCCATTTTGCCTTATAGTAATACTGTATTTAGCACCATTTATCCTTTATTTGTTTCAATTTTTTCTTGATTTCGTGTTATTTTGATCAGTTCCACTTTTTTCTTTAAAAAAAAAAAATTTCATTTTCATAAAATTTAGACCTTTATAAGTACAAATGTTTGTGTGTGTTTTTTTTTTCCTTACTTTCTCAATATTTTCATGTCGTAGTATCACCGATACAACGAATAAACCATCATTATCAAAAAGGTAAGCCAAACAAAAAAATTTTGCATACAAAAATTGTAAAACATATTCTCCTAGCCTAAAAAAATTGTTCTTTATTTAATTATTTATTATAAATGGACTGATTTTTAGGTCGCTTGGGAGTGAAAGAAGGGAGAGTCCTGGCCTTAGCTTGAAAGCTGGGGTTTGGGCAATAGAGGACTCGAGGTTAGTACAACGAATGCGTTTTCATCATGAATGGGAATGATGAGTGGTGAGGCAAGGCCTCTAACAAGACCATGATAACTCTATAAAATAGAGTTATTTTACCACTTTTTCATACACAAAAATTAGCTTGTTCTTGAATTTTAGTTGTTTTTGATTTGTTTTTAATTTATTTTGTTTTGTGTACTTTAATTTAGATTTTTATAAATTTTGTAAAGTTTTTATTTAATTTTCATCTTTTTCTAATAGTAATTAAATAAGCTTAAAATTAAATATTTCCAATGAGTCTACTTATAGCGTTTTATTTTAGAAATATCTAATTTTAGCACTTTGTTTTTCTGTAGCGTCAAAGAGGGCATCATTATTCATGTCAAAAAACTGTGAAAACCAAGCTTATCATGCATTCCATAGCACTGGATGTGGCGGCCCGCCCTATTGTAGAGGCTCTACCGTGCTATTACAGTCAACTCTGTAGTTAACCGCAATAGTCGACAGGCCTCTAGGGTCGCCGGCAATCATGCTGAACTGTAAACTACTTGCTAATTTTGCGAAATAAATTTTTTTTTCTTTAAATTTATAAACTGTTCGAGAATGTGATAAGAAAATCATGTTAACAAAATAACATGCACCTGATCATGATTCCCCTATCACATACTCTTGACTTGAAAACTTGTCTCTTTGAAATTACATTCAAAATCTATACAGCGGAAGATTAAATGGTGACCAACATCCCTCGCCCAATCCTCCCCGGCATGCATCCTCCCTGTTCGTCGTCCACCAATACTACTGGTGAACAGGTATTTTACCTGCAACATGTGAACAAACTGATGAGCTATAAGCTCAGTAAGTTCAAATATAAAAATATGAAACTGACATGTTAGGTCTATGTTTATGTGTTCTATGTGCAATTTTAGTGTCAAGACACTATGATATGAATGTCACGAAAGCCATGTTATGAACTATGTATTATGTGTAAGTCAAATGTAAATTGACTTGATACGTTTATGATTATGATGTATGTTTTGTTGCATGACGTGTATGTTAGACATTGGTTGTCTGCATCACGATGTCTATGTCAGTCTCATGTCAGCACAGGTCAGTCCATGTCAGTTCATGTCATGCATGTAGAGTTGCATGTCCCAGTACACATGTCAAACAGTACTAGAACAAGAAAACAAATAGGTGCACAAGGCACCCTAGTGTGTTAAAATAAATCACACCCTAGTAATTTGACTAACAGGTTCTGACTGTGGGGGCAATCAGTATGCTACCCAGTTGGAACACCAGCAAGATGGTAATTAACCAGTTATTGGCGTATCGGCCTCTCGACCAACAGGGAGGTTATCATGTTTAGCATCAGTTAAGACTGAGGAGGTCAGCACTAAAGTACCGCTCCCGGTTGCGCTAACATGTCGGTACGACCAATCAGGGGCCCAAAACCAGAACTTAATAACAGATAATATCCTAAGACTAATTCTCAGCCAGTACAGCATGTTTACAAAGTCCAGTATCATGCATGAGCACAACAGTACAGCATGTCAGTACACATGTTAGACAGTACCAGAACACGAAAACAGGTAGGTGCACAAGACACCCTAGTGTATTAATATAATCCACACCCCAGTAATTTGACTAACAGGTTCCGACTGTGGGGGCAATCAGTATGCTACCCAGTTGGAACACCAGAAAGATGGTAATTAACCAGCTATTAGCGTATCGGCCTTTCGACCCACGGGGAGGTTATCATGTTTAGCATCAGTTAAGACCGAGGAGGTCAGCACTAAAGTACCGCTCTCGGTTGCGCTAACATGTCGGTACGACCAATCAGGGGCCCAAAACCAGAATGTAATGAAAGATAAATACCCAAAAATTTAAAATGCAGCCCATAACAAGCATAGGATATACTAACACTACGTGTACTATCGCAGTCAAAGATACCGTTACGGTTAATGGTATTGTTCATAGTCAACAGTATTATTCATGTTTGTGGCCTCCAATCCAACGGTGGTACGTCCCGGGTGCGGAAGTTTAAAATACGATAAGTTCACGAGAGTCCAGTATGTTAGGCATGATCACGAAGTTACAGTCAGTTCACGAGATTCTAGTATGTTCAGCACGATCACGAAGTTACAGTCAGTTCACGAGATTCAAGTATGTTCAACATGATCACGATGCTACAGTTAGTTCACGAGATTCTAGTATGTTAGGCACGATCACGATGTACAGTCAGTCCACGAGATTCCAGTATGTTAAGCAAGATCACGATGTACAGTCAGTTCACGAGATTCCAGTATGTTAAGCACGATCACGAAGTTACAGTTAGTTCACGAGACTCCAGTATGTTAGGCACGATCACGATGTACAGTTAGTTCACGAGATTCCAGTATGTTCAGCACGATCACGATGTTACAGTCAGTTCACGAGATTCAAGTATGTTCAGCATGATCACGATGTTACAGATAGTTCACGAGATTCAAGTATGTTAAGCACGATCACGAAGTTACAGTTAGTTCACGAGGTTCAAATATGAAAGCATGTTTAAGAGGTTAAGCATGATAAGTGCAGTTAGTATGTTTATGATTATGATGTAAAGTATGTTCATGGTGTTAAGCAATGTACGATATACGTTATGAAATGTTCAGAAGTTACAGCAGGTATCAGATTCATCCTACGCAAAGTAGTGTGGATTATTATACGTCATGAATGTATGTTTGAACTTACTGAGCCTGTCGCTCACAAGTTTGTTTATGTTGCAGGTAAGCATCCTGCACGAAGATAAGACAAGTGTTGGATGACGGATGAGATCTGCATGTGCCAAGGGACTGGGTGAGGGTTATGGTACTGCTATGAGTCTTCCGCTGAGCTGTTTAAAAGAGTATTAAAATGATTTATATCAAGTTATGATAAAGAAAGAAAATGTTTACTATAATAAATGTTTTTACGAAAATAGAATTTCCACGGCGAGTAAAAAAAAAAGAAAAAAAGAAAAAAATTTTAGCTGGTATCAGAATAAGTTAAAAGCAAGTTAAAAGTAAGTTGCCGACGACCCAAGTGGTTACAGTCTATTGCAGTTGGCAACAGTAGCCGACTGTAATAGTGCTATTTAACCCTAGGTAGGGCGGGGCGCCACACTGGATCCTTCCTAATTTCATACATTGGATTGGAGCTGATGTACTACTGTAACAGCACTGTAACAGCATGCATGAACACTGTAGTAAGCATGCCGACACTGTGGGTAAGCATGCGACACTATAGCAGCTGTAGCAAGCATGTGACACTGTAGCAGTACTGTAGCAAGCATGTACTGAATACTGTAGCAGGTTTGAAAAGTTGTGTGAAAATTAGGTGGAATAGTGTAAATTTATACTTATAAAAGGGGGCATTCTTGGAGAGTTTGAAGAGAAGGAGGATACACTTTGTCTCTCTCATTTTTGCCTTGCTTTCATTCTCATATTTTCTCTCTAGAATATTGTAAGAATATTTTGCAAGTTAGGTTAGAGTTCTTAGGTGAGACTAGAGATGATCTTATATGTGTAGTGAGCTTATTTAGGTTTTGATTCTCTATAGTTTGTAATGCTTATGTATTTGAGTAATTAATTTTTTTTCATCTCATTTATTTCTCACATCAATATATTTTGTTGACAACTTTTATATAAATTCAGTCAAGCTTTTTTTATATGATTGTTGTATGATACAATATATTGATAAACATAGTTTTATAAGTAGTCTTTTACTGCATTATCGCTAGTGGCATATTGTCGATTTTAGATTTCTTATAAGACAATATTTTCTAGCACTCAACGTGAGAATTTTATTTACTCAAATACATTTAATTCATAAGTTCGTTAAATCTTATCTTCTGATTAATTGTTTGGAATGTGAACTTGCAATTGTGTCAATTTGTGAATCAAAATTCAAATAAGTGAACGAAGCATATAGGAGATTCTTGATGTCTTACCATTTTTAACTATTAAATTTTCTCTATTTTAAATTGCATTATATTTCAATCAAATTGCTTTAAAATCACAAAAACACTTTCTTTATTTTCTTGTTTAAATTGCGTATCTCTCTAACACTTGTGTTCTACTAATCTCTTTTGTTTATTTTTATCACCTCCTCGTGGGATTGACCGTCCTAATTGTACTATAACTGACACTTTATTTTGTCACAATTTTGGTGTAATCAGCCGGCTTAAATATATTTTGGGCCTTTAACTAAATTTTCAGGGTTATTTATAAAAATGTCTAAATTAAAATTGTTAAGTTGAAAAATATCTATTTTTTATTTTTATAAATCTCTAAAAGAGTATTTTTAATAACAATATTTTCTTTAATAAAAAAAGAATTAATACATAAAAAAATTATAATTATCAATATATTATAATTATTAGGCATAACCTTTATATTTTGAAAGCATCTAAAAATTATAACTTCTTAACAAGTTTTTTGGAACAAAAAAGCTTATTAGGTTAAAATGGTTTTGAAAGTTTAGTACTAAGTATTAAAAATATTAAAAGAGGTTTAGAACATCTAACTTAACCTTTGTTACAAATTCTAAAGTTTATTTTGTCTATCTTTTACTAGAACCAATATTTTTTGCTTTTAATATAAAATTCTTTAAACAAATCATTTAAACACTTTCAAAGTTGTTTTTTGGATCTAAGAAAACCAAAACAGCTTCTTTTAATTACACAAAAAGTCTATTTTTGAAATTCTGTATTAAAATTTTTTCATCTTTTTAAAATAATATTACATAAGTTGTTATTTGTTTACCGTATTGCGTTCAAATATAATGTAATTTTTATTTAAATGTAAAAGCATTATATTTAAAAAACCAATAACATCACAATTTAAATCAAATATGATAACTATTTATCGTTTCACTTTTTCTACTATTTTTACTAATCATATCACATACTATATTTCTCTTTCTCTTTAATTTCTCAACTTTTACCAATTACATCACATACTCAAATTTTAAAAAAAATTAAATACTTTTCATCCAAACAAACATTATATTTGAATGTAATACAAATACTTTTCATTCAAATGCCCTATGAATGTAATGCACATTTGAATACAATATGAATGAAATACGTTATCCAAACGCCCTCTCAATGTTTATTTTAAAAGAAATAAATTTAGATGGTACTAATTTTGCTATTTTATCATAATTGACATCACTTCTTTTTTATTCAGGTTATTTTCTATTTTCCTTTATTGTTTTTTGACATTGATGGTGATTTTTTTTTGTTAATAAACAAATTAATTTTAACAAACCTAAATACATTTTAACCATAATATAAATTTATTTTTTCGTATTTAGTTGTCATAAAATACATGAAACTACCATAATGAACTGATAATTTTCAAGACAAACATATTTTAGCCATCAAAATGGCATATCCAATACAATCATCACCAAAATTACCATAAAGAACAATAAAAATCACAAAATTATTATAAAAATTCTATCGTATTTATAATGAAATGAAAATTATGACAAATTAGATCATGAAATTTTTCTTATTATAAAAATCAAAATTTCATTTTATATAAAACCTGATTACCAATACCATAAAATCAATCTTACACCTATTTATTTAAACGTATTTTATTTTCATTTTTTGTTTCTTTCTTTGTTTTTTAATTTTTTTGTTTGTTAATTCTTAATTCTTAATTCTTTATAAATGGTAAAGTTGTCATTAAAAATATATATTTTAGATATTCATGTAAATAATAGAAAAATGGTTATTTTTTAACTCAACACATCTAATTTGAACATCTATGTAAATAAGCCCTTTAGAAGGCTCTGTCAAATAGTCTTAAAGTTTGGCTCATTAGCCCTTTAGATTTTTTTAGAAATGCTCTATAAAGAGTATATTTTTAGAATATTACTTATTTACAATAGTTTAAGAACTTTTTTCTTTTATAAGGTCAAATAAAAAGTGGTCAATATTGACAAAAATTTGAACTAGTAATTAAGTGAGGTAAAACTTTTAAATATGAGTACTAAAAAAAGTTATTTTTGTAATTTCCTTCGGGAAAAAATATAATGAATAGTAGTTTACAAAAAATAATAAAAGTAAATAATATGTTTTTCAAAATATTTATAATAGATAACATATTTATTAAATAAATGAAAAATTTACAAGTCATTTACCTTTATTTACTAATTTTCAAAATGTAAATTAACAATTTATATGGTAAATCAAATATGAATATATTTATTATATGAATCTATTATTTATTATAAATATATTAAAAATCTTATATTCTAAAAACTGTTATTTAAATTTTATTTAATTCACAAATTTGAATTTTAATATTTGAATTTAAATTTATTTTTTAAAAAATAATTAATAAAAATTATAATTAAACAAACTAATTTAAATTTAAAAATTTTATTTCTTCATATATTCAATTCTTAAACCAAATGAAATTTTAATTCTTTCTCCCTTTCTTCAAAGCGCTTTACCTTCCCTTTTGTGCTGAAAGGAGACAACAACTGGGCAAGGAAGGCCCATGATCCATTAAAAGCTCTTCTGGTTTAGATCGTAAATCCATCCAAGTTCATGACCTCTTTCGTAAATTATGCTCAAAACAGATAAACAATTAAAAAAAAAATTC
This sequence comes from Antiaris toxicaria, assembly GCA_035233585.1. Taxonomy (NCBI): domain Eukaryota; kingdom Viridiplantae; phylum Streptophyta; class Magnoliopsida; order Rosales; family Moraceae; genus Antiaris; species Antiaris toxicaria. Next base: position 12,422,964 of record CP141155.1, read on the forward strand.
TAACCCGCCAAATCCAAAAACCCATTTCCCGCCAAACACCAAAAAAAAAAAAAAAAAAAAAAAAGAGATCAAAAGCAAACATTCACATTTTCCCAGTTGAAGAAATAGTATAGACCAAAACTGAAAGAGGGAAATTGCAGAAAGCCAGCAAGCGGGACCCACCATCAGAAGCCATGAAAGTCCGGTCGGTGAAGCTTCGAGAAGCCCACAAGACGGCGGCGAGCAGCGGCGGCGGAGCGTCGTTCTGCTCGGTGGTGTGGGACCAGCAGGCCCACCACTTGGTGACGGCCTCCGCCTCCGACCCCACCATCTCCATCCACGACCCCCTCCTTCCCTCCGCCCCTCCCAAGCTCCTCCGCCACCACCGCGACGGCGTCACCGCCCTCTCTCTAAGCCCCAACTCCACCTGCCTGGCCTCCGGCTCCGTCGACCACTCCGTCAAGCTCTACAAGTTTCCTGGTAATGCAAATTCTTTCTTTTTTATCCTTTTGTTGTTTTCCTTGATTTGTCTGTCTTGTTGATCTAGCCATTTTGGATCTGGATTTATGAAATTTCCGTGCTTAATTGAGTTTATCCAGCGATTTTGTCCTAAATTGTTGAAATTTCCGTACTTGATTGAGTTTATCCAGCGATTTTATCCTGGGTTGCTGAAATTTCCGTGCTTGATTGAGCTTTTAGTTTCCTTTCTCACTTTAGGGGATATATATATATTATATAAATATATATATATATTCATAATATAAGCTTTACAAGGTTCCTCGTGATTTTCTCCTACTTTATTTTCATTGATTAAGTTAGCAATCTTTCTTTTTTATTTTTTTTCCCTTAGTTATTTTGGGGGGTTTTTGGCTGGATTGTTGAAATTGCGGTGTTTGGTTGAGGATTGAAATATTAGTCCCTTTTTTCCTTTTTACAGTTTGGTTTTGTTTATCGGAACCGCAAGTTTTGGCTTAAAATTCTCTGCCTTTTGGAATTATATAATTGTATTCTTATTAAGTTGGCTTCTAATTCAAGCCTCACAAGATTCCTGGTGATATTTTTCTTCATTTTCTTGCTGCTGTTTGGTTGAACTTGCCATTTAATTTTCATTTTATATGTTAGGTTGACTTGTGATTTTTTTTAATTTTTATTTTGCATGATTTTGAGCTTGGATTCAGTGTTTGCTTGAACTATTAGTATCCCTTTGTCTTTGGATTCTCTGCCTTGTAAAATTATTTTAATTTGGCTTTGCCTAAATTTTGTTTTATTTCAAGCTCCGCAAGTTTCCCATGATCTCTTTTCTTCTCTTATTCTGCTTGAAAGTTTTTCTTGTTAAAACTATTGTGTTTTGATTGTACTACTGGAATGATCTATTTGTCTCTTTTCCTCTTCGGGTTAGCTTTATTTTCTGGACTTCAAATTATTGGCTTATGAACTCTGGCTTGTAAAATTAAAGTACTGGTTTAAGTTATTAGTCAAAGAGTTTGATAATTTCTAATAATTCAACTTTGAACAGCTGGGGAGTTTGAGACTAACATAACAAGGTTCACACTGCCAATACGAGTCCTTGCCTTTAACAAATCAGGGACAATGTTGGCAGCTGCCGGTGATGATGAAGGGATTAAGCTTATCAATACGATTGATGGTTCAATTGCTAGGGTTCTTAAAGGGCATAAAGGACCTGTTACTGGCCTAGGTTTTGATCCCAATAGCGAGTACTTAGCTTCTCTTGATTCAACTGGGACTCTCATATACTGGGAACTCAGTTCTGGAAGTACACTACATACCCTTAAAGGCCTTGCCCCTGACCTTGGTTTAGACCCTTTGGTTATGAATGTACTTAGCTGGAGTCCTGATGGGGAGACCTTAGCTGTCCCGGGGTTGAGAAATGACGTGGTCATGTATGATAGAGACACGGCTGAAAAGCTGTTTTCGTTGAGAGGCGATCACACACAACCTGTTTGCTTCTTGTCTTGGTCGCCAAATGGCAAATACATGGCTACAGCTGGTTTAGATAAGCAGGTTCTTATCTGGGATGTTGATAAAAAGCAGGATATTGATAGGCAGAAATTTGATGAGAGAATTTCTTGCTTGGCATGGAAACCAGTAGGCAATGCCCTTGCTGTTATTGATGTAATGGGGAAGTACGGCATATGGGATTCAGTTGTTCCATCGTCCATGAAATCTCCAACTGAAGATATCCCAAATTTGAACTTGAGGAATGGGCTTCTTTTCTTTGAGGAAGAGGATCAGGAGGAGCCTAGTGTCTCTGGTAGTGTGAGTGATCTTGGTGAAGATAGTCTTGGGGAGTCTGAACCACCTAGCAGAAAGAGACTAAGAAAGCAGTCTGCTTTTGAAAATGATTTGAATGAGGATGACGGTAATGAGTTAAGCTTTCCTCCGAAAGTTGAATCTCATAAAAAACCATACCATATGCAGAAGGCAAGCAAAGAAGAAAGGAACGAGGGACAAAGAAGCCGAGTGATGTCTACAAGGCTGAAAATGCAGGAGGCCTTTCAGCCAGGTGCTACTCCTGTGCAGCCTGGAAAAAGGCGTTTTCTATGCTACAACATGCTAGGAAGTATAACAACAATGGAGCATGATGGATACTCCCATATAGAGGTGGTCTACACAATTTGCTTTTTATGTCTACTTATGTTCTATGTCTTTTCTTCCACATGCATTTTATATACCATGATGAGTGTCATACTAATAATTTAGTATATCTGGACGCAGATAGACTTCCATGATACTAGTAGAGGTCCGAGAGTTCCGTCAATGAATGATCATTTTGGTTTTACAATGGCTTCCTTGAATGAGAAAGGAAGCGTATTTGCAAATCCTTGCAAGGGGGAGAAGAACATGAGTACTTTAATGTATCGTCCATTTAGTAGCTGGGCAAATAATAGTGAGGTTAGATCATTTACATTTCAAGTACTTCCTATTCATGCTTTCCTTTTATATGGAAATGTGAAATTAGACATGCGTGTAGCTGTCACCACATGGTTTTGATTTTCTGTTTATGATGAATGTGGCCTTTTTCTTATACGCTAACTTTTTTGATTTTCTGTTTATAATGAATGTGGCCTTTTTCTTATATGCTAACTTTTTCACAAAATGCAACCCCAGTGGTCTATGCGATTTGAGGGGGAAGAGGTGAAGGTTGTGGCGCTTGGGGCATCTTGGGTGGCTGCAATAACAAGTCTTAATTTCCTTCGCATCTTCTCTGAGGGTGGTTTGCAGGTGATTTCATGTAGTCTATATTTTGATTGAGCCATTTCTGATTCAGCTGTTATTTAATGGATGGGATTTTCTTTTGCTACGCTGGAACTAAATTTATAAATTACAAGCCAAACAAAGCAAAGAAGGAAAATAATGATAGCTGCTGCAAGGTGATTATGTATTATGTAAGTAGCAGTCTCGCTAGTTTAAGCAGCTGAATATGAGACAGCATAAAAAATGTCTCCTTTCATCATCAGCTATAACTGATAAAGCATTAAATAAACAAAAAAAAAAAAAAAGAAGCATTTTATCAATATATCCATTTATTTTGGTGTCTCGCATATTTTATTTTCTGAAATAACTGTTTAGAACGGTGATATCATTGCAGAAGTATGTTCTCTCCTTGGATGGACCAGCTGTGACTGCATCGGGATTTAAGGATGAACTTGCAGTTGTCACTCATGCTGCTAACTGTCTTCCATCTAATGATCAGGTCTTTGTTTTCAAACTCGTTGTTGTCCTGTTTAGTTTTTACCATAGAGCTGATGGCCCAAGGGGCGGTCATTCTTACCTTATCATAACTTTGAAAATGTACATTTAAAAAATCTGCAATGTATATTTTCTAAGTCAAAATGTTGTAGACGTTCAATAGTTTATATCTGTAAAAACTTGCCTAATATTTGCTGAAATTAGAAGTTATTTCCTCTAAATCCTACAGATACTTGAGTTTAGAGTATTTAACATATCTAATGGGACTCAGTGGCTTAGAGGACGCTTGCCACTAACTCCTGGTTCATATTTAACATGGTTTGGGTTTAGTGAAGAAGGACAATTGAGCTCCTATGATTCCAAGGTATTATTGCTACATTTCCAATTCTCATAATTAATTAACGATCCATGCCATGGTTTCTTAAAGAACTAAGTCATGACTGAAACTAGTAGGGTGTGCTGAGAGTTTTTACAAGTCAGTTTGGAGGCAGTTGGCTGCCACTCTTCAGGTTCGGAATTGTTTTATCAAAGAATACTAATATTTTATCATTATTGAAAATGTTTCTATAAGGTTTTTAGGCTAATTCTTGGTTTATGGTTAATTCGTGATGCAGTGCTAGTAAAGAACAGAAGTCTGAAAACTATTGGGTGGTTGGGCTGAATTCTAGCAAATTGTTTTGTATAGTTTGCAAGAATCCCGACTTATTCCCACAGGTATGGATAGTAGTCACCTCTTGCTTTTCTTTGTCTTCATCCATCGTATCTTGACCTTCTCATTTCCCTTTTACTTTTCCAGGTTATGCCCAAACCAGTTCTCAATCTACTCAATCTTTCCTTCCCTCTTGCATCCTCTGATCTGGGAGCAGAATCCCTTGAAAATGAGTTTATGCTGAATAACATGCATCTCTCACAGGTTTGCTTCTGCCTATCCAAATCATATTTTGTGTACCAGCCTTGCCTGTTAGGACTGTCAATTTTTACCAACTAGTTAAGCTTTGATTTTTATTTTATTTTATTTTATTTTTAAAAAGCCTGTTTTGGACTTGGGATTATTTTTTATTCATACACTAGCTGCTTTGGAAGTCAACCCTATGTTTCCGATAATAACAGTTTCCTAATGTAAATAACTTACAGCTACAAAAACAAATAGATGACACGTCTGCTGCGGGTTTGAACACCACTTCACTTGATGATGAAGCTTTCAATGTTGAAGCAGCACAAGATAAATGCATCCTGAGGCTTATTGCATCCTGCTGCAATGGTAAGTTTTTTTCTCCCTCTGTAATCTTGCTCCTATATAGAATGAAAGATGACACAAGTTTCATTTCAAGCTCCTGATGATTATTTCAGGTGATAAGCTTGAGAGAGCTACCGAGCTTGTTAAGCTTTTGTCACTAGAGAAGTCTGTGAGGGGTGCAATTAAGCTTGTTACTGTCCTAAAGCTACCAAATTTGGCAGAACGGTTCAACAGCATATTGGAGGTCGGTAACCTATACATCCAACAAACAAGAGTAGTTATATTAAGAATAACTAAATTTGATATTATCATGTTTTCATTTTCTTCTTTTTATTATTTTTAAATTTTTACACGACTTGTGGCAGGAGAGACTGCTCGCTGAAAGTAATGAGACCTCACAAACCGTACTCCCTTGTTCAAACCACATTGTCTCCATTAAGGACGATATTGCAGTTACTAAGACTTCATTTTCTCGTGAAAAAATTAGTAGTTTCGAAACTGGTAGTGTGTTGTCGTCTTCAAAGTTGGCTGCTCCGCTTTTCACAAAGAAAGCAAAATCACAAGGAGCTAACGTTGAAATGGAGAAAACTGAACCAAATCAAACTGCAACAGATGATGCTGGAAAGGTAAAGGTAGAAGAGGTTAAAAATCCTGCAAAGGTGGCAGAATTGCATCAGGTACAGCCTAACTGTCCGTTAAATCCTTTCGCAAAATCACTAAACAGTCAAGAGAATAAGGGAGGAGAAGTAGATCCAGAACAATCCAGTCGCCCATCTAATCCATTCTTGAAGTCGTCTGTCAAGTGATTCCTCTCAAGGACAAAGATAAGATTAAAAATCAAATGCAGGTTGTAAAGATAGGATGAGATTGTGTCCTTTGGGGTAGTTCGGGGTAGTTTCGAACTAAATTTGCCAGACCAGAAATTTTCATTAGTGGAGAGTTTGGCGCCGTCCACTAAGTTGCGTAAGGCAAGGATGCTCTTGTAATTATGTATTGACTAGACACTAGCATCAAAACTTCTTTCTTGTTAGGCATTCACCCATCCTTTTGTGTTCCTACTTTTTCATACAAATGTAGCATAATTATGTTTTAACTGAGATTTTCAATCAGTTTGAAATGTCTGTCCTTACTTTTAGGGAGAATTACCTCTTTAATCTATATCAATTGTCTTACACTCAAACTTCGTGCACAAGTGTGGGGACTATCTTTCAACATCAGATGGTTGTAGAATGGAGAACGAGATGGATGGTATGAGTAATGGAAAATGTCAGCTGGTTCTTTGGGTTCCAAGTCTGCTAAAAAAAGAAAAAGGGCCATCTCTGTGCCCTCAACTTGAGCCACAAGAAAGCGTGCCCTATGTCGACGATTAGACCCTTGAAAAACTTGAAACATAAAACTTGGTTTTTGGTTTGTGTGAAATATGTCAGACAAATTACAAGTTTGGTAATGGTAGACCGAAAATAGTGAATAGGCTACATTCTAACATTCTCTTTTCTGAGGCCTAAAATCAATCTATTTGAAAATTTTGGATCAATCTTGGTTAGAAAGCTTTTGGATTGAAATTTTGAAGATTGATTATCGAACTGCATGGTGAAACAGTTGCTATTTTGTGTTCTTTCCGAGGGTGGAAAAGGGATTATGGTTATGAAAGGCGGCAAAGAGTGGACACCGAATGTGTTTACTTTAGCTGGTTTCTTTTTAGGAGGATGATTTTTTATTTTTTATTTTATTTTTTGTGCGGTAGAGTTTGAGGTCAAATATGGGAAATTTGAAGTTTACGCCAATATAAGTTGGAATTGGGATTGCACAAAAACAGTTGTTTCTTTCTTCGTTGATCATCATTTTTCTTCTTTTTGTTATTGTTTCAAGTTGCCATTATTTGAAGATTTGAGAATGATCTTTGGACTTGTATCCTAGGTAGTAGGTTCCATACAAGTGCCCCTTGACTATGACACTAATGGCGATCATTAGGTTAGAAATGTATAGAGAAAGCATGAAATTTCTTTGAACCTTGATCTACCCACTGCATGAACAGCGTCTTTAAACCCATTCTTTTACAAAAGAGGGACTATCTTTACCATTATGCTGATATTAGTCTCTTCCAATTAGGTGTGTGAATTTGACAATTTGTGACTTTGGTCATTTTGCTTCCTTCAAAAGCTTAGTGACATTGAAAAAGACCACTATAAAGTTTCTTATTCCTAACTAAAATTACCTTTCTTCAAGTACGCTAGTCTCCTTAAATTTTCCTTATATTCCAAGTGGAATTAAACAATTTTCTTGATCAAAATCAACTTGAATTTATCGATTCCAATTAACAACCCCACAAGAGAAAAAATAGATACTTACTTAAGACTAGTTAAAAGGGGCAAGTGAAGTTAACTAGCTTTCAAAATACACTAGCCTTTAAGTACCGAGAAATTTCCTCTCCTTAGTCTTATCACTTAAAGACATTTCAATGAAGTATACAAAACGAGTAGATGTCTTCTCAACTCCCCACTTGGAAGTCACATTGGCATTTTTTTCTTCCTTCACTACCATACGATTTCTTAAGTTGGAACATTATCGTATAATTTTTTTCCCTTTTATTTTTTTTTGGTTTTTTTCCCCTCTTAGAGGAATAATTGTTTAGTTTTTTCGGTTGTTTGTTTGTTTTTGTTTTTCCAAGAGGAATATTTTTAAAATTAATTATATTTTAGTTTTATGCACAAGCTACTCTCAAGTATACTCATAAGCCGTAACGTCTACTCAAGCTATGCTGTTTTGGTCATGACTAAGCTTACCAATAGTCATTTCTCAACAAGAAATAAAAAAAACCACCGCAACTATGTAAACTTTGGAAAAATTTCACCTAACAGAAAAGTCGTTCAAAATTGTGGGGCTAGAAACAAACTTCCAATCAAAATACAGGGACTATGGTCTGTAGACCGTAATTATCAGTCTGCAAACCATTTATTGATGCTTTCAATTGCGCTTTGCTTCGATGTCTTTTGCCATATGCATTATATTTTAATTATATTTGAATAAAATTTATTTTTTAAATATTATATTTAATTAAAAAGTATTTATTTTATATTTAAATAAAATATATATTTAAATAAAAAGTATTTTAAAGTTAAAAAATTAATATGATTGATAAAAGTAGAGATAAACAATAAAGTTGATGTGATTATTTTAAAAATATTTTGAATAGTAATTGTTTTCGTAGTACTGTTATAAAATTTGTATTTGGTGTAAAATTATATTACATTTGAGTAAAATTAAAATATAATTTTTTTGCCAAACGACACCTTAGATTGTTTTCAAAAGTTCTACATTTTATTTATATTCAAACGTAACGTAATTTTATATCAAATATAAAGTTTTACATTTAAATATAATCTTTTTTAATTTTTAATATTATTATGAAAATAATTATTATTTAAAAGTTTTTTAAAACAATCATATTAACTTTTTAACTCTATTATTTATCTTTATTTTTATCAATCACATCAACTTTTCAACTTTAAAATACTTTTCATCTAAATACACATTTTATTCAAATACAAACAAATACTTTTCAATCAAATACAATATTCAAAAAACAAATTACATTCAAACGTAATTAAAACGCAATGCGTTTACCAAACGCTCCATTAATTGATTTTAACCATTTTCTAAATAATATTTTCCCAATAAAATTAAAAAATAATCCCCCCCTTTTTTTTAAATAAAAGGGTCAATTGATTGACTAATTAATTAATTATTGATTGATTACAGTTAATCATTAATTAATTAGATAAATCAAGAAATATTTCATAATCATTGACTATTTTTATAAATAAAAACTTTGGCACTTCTTTTTCAAATAAGTGTTCAAAAACTGCTTATCTACCTTATTTTTCCTTTTTCTCAAAGGTGTTTATAGTGTTTCTCCTTTTCCAAACTTTGATTAATTTGGTAGCTTACCTTTTAATATTTAATTATGATAAATTAATTGGAGTAATGTTTAAAATATCTTAATTTTTTAATATCAATTTAGGTAACGCTGATTTATAATTATCTTACAAGTAAATGCAATCTTTTACTTTAATTGATGAGGTATTTTTTTTTATATCACATGCCAATAAAAAAATGACTCACATAATTTATAAGTTTGTATTAAAAAAATTATGATGGCAATTAGCGTTTCTGAAGCTATTCTATAATGTAAAATTGTAAATAATCTAAATTGTAGTTTTTCTTTAAAGGTATTTTGGGTATTTTTAATTAAAATTATGTGTTGGCAAAAAAAATGTAGATTTGAATATTAAATGTAACCTGATGGTACAAAAATATAAAACTTCAAAATATAAAATAAACGTTCTAAATAAAAGTAGAATATTAAGTATAAAAGTATAAATAACCCTTTCAAAAAGGATTAATCACATTCATAAATATGATATGATATGCCTTGATAATTACATAAAATTTCTATATTTTTAATAAATAAATTTAAAGGTCAAAGATTCAAATTTTATACCTATTATTCTTTATTTTTTTATTATGTATATTTGACATATATATTTTAATTATTATAATCAATTTAGAAGTACCATTCAACATTCTATTAAACTTAAGAGATAATTTATAAAAAATTAGAAATTTTAAAGACGACTTGACGTGCCAAATGACCTTTTTTATTTTATTTATCATTTTTAATGTATTTATGTATATTAATACTATATTTGTTATAAAATGTAAAAAATAATATTGTTTTATTTTATACTCTAATGCATTATATTATTTTTAATATTATTTTTATTTTTTGTTATCATTATTATGTTTCAAAAGTTTTTAAAGTGAAATTTTATTATTTAAATAAATAAAAAATAAAATTTTTGTAATAATTAGATAAGGTAACAATAAATAAAAATAAAAATATTATTTGATATTATGTATATTTTATAATAAATTTATTATAAAATTTAATATATGATAAATTTGATATAATAGATAATATTATATTAAAAAATATTTATTATTTAAATATCAAACTTTATCATCGATGTATTAATTTGATATTGCTTTAGAGATATTTTACATTTCAATTTCACTGTGCCTCTCTACAGCGAGGATGGTGCAAAGTGGCACATTCCTTTTCTCTAAAAGCTCCTCCCAAGAAACCTCCTTCCATCACCACAATAGTGATTTTATTCTACTTTGTCAAGACTCCAAGAAGGTTCTTAAAAAAAAAAAAAAAGCACAGACATGACTTGGAAATAATTTACCTCTCCATTCTATTATAAAATATAGAATTTATCTTATAAAAGACAAAATACACAGATTTTGAATCCCTAGCCATCATATTAAAGCAACTCAAATTTTAAGCATATATTTGAAGTTTCATTTTAGTTTTGTTTTAGTTTGAGTTAAAATAAATTTAAGGCAGTGTTTGGTAAACATATTACATTTTAATTATATTTAAATAAAATTTATTTTTCTAATGTTGTATTTGATTAAAAAGTATTTATTTGTATTTAAATAAAATGTGTGTTTGGATGAAAAATATTTTAGAATTAAAAAGTTGATGTGATTGGTAAAAGTAAAAATAAATACTGGAGTTGAAAAATCGATGTGATTATTTTAAAAAATTTTTAAATAATAATTATTTTTGTAGTGCTATTAAAAAAATTATATTTGAATGTAAAATTTATATTTGGTGTAAAATTATATTATGTTTGAATATAATTATTTTTATTTTTATTTTTTTTCAAATGGCCTCTACATTAAAACAGATGTTTGATGCTCTAGTTTAAAAAGGGTGTTTCCGTCATTTCAAGCCTCACATCCCGTATAACAAATGCCAATCCGCTCGACACCATCTGAAGAAAGAAACCAAATTCTCGAAGCAAAACCAACAATGGCGGAGGTGACCTTCCTCAGCCTCCACGACCTAGAAGAAGACCCTCGCCAGACCCTATCCTTCGAACATTCCTTACCCTACTGGTCCCACCACGACGTCGACCTCTACTCGTCCGATCCCGAGTTTCCACCCTCCGACCTCTCCTTCCACGCCTCGATCTCCGCCATCCACGACGGCGACGACGACGGTAACAGTCTCTTCTCCCACCCCGAAATCTCCGCTATCCACGCCCCTTCCCTAGGCGGCGACGCCGTTTCGGAGCCCGCCTCCGCCGCCAACATCCTACAGGACCGCGAGAACCAGGTTAACTTCGTCATGGATCTGTTCCAGCAGCGCGTCGAGCAGTCTGGTCGTGGTGGTTTGCTCTCGGAGACGCTCGGAGAGTCGAGTTTCGGCGTGATCGAGGAGAATCTCGACGAAATCGACCTCAATTTAGGGTTAGGGTTAGAGCTGGATTTTGGGATCGACAGGCATTGCGTGGATATGGATGCGGAAGATGAGTTTTTCTTCGCGAGGAGGGTTTCTGGTCGGTCAGAATCCGGTGAAGCCACTAACTTGGCGAATTCCGTTAGGTTGGCTGGGTTTGGTTCTGATTCGGATGAAGATGAAAATGGGATTATCGGAATTGATTTGAATTCGAACGATGTTTTTGGTTTGGATAATGTAAACGAGCACAGCCGTGCTTATGATGACGATACAAGCATCCCCCTTTGCTGGGATTCGCTTCAGTTGGAGGAGGATCATAGAGAAACAATCGATGATTGCGAATGGGAAGAAATCGACGGTCGGGTCGATGAGAGAGAGATTCTGAGCACATTGTCGATGGAACCCGAAAACGATGGTTCAGAATCTGCTTCCATCTCCGTCGTCCGAGTGGAGGTGGAAGAAGTGGGAGGATTTGGGAATTTGGAGTGGCAATTTCTGTTGCCCGCCAATAATTTGGACACAAACCCGGAAGCTGAGACTTATTTCGGTGAGCATGATTACATTTACCCCTCGGAGTATGACATGTTTTTTGGGCAGTTTACGGAGAGCGAGAGCGACTTGATGGGCCGGCCTCCGGCATCGAAATCAGTCGTCAAGAATCTGCCTTCTGTGGTTTTGACGCAAGAGGATGTGGAGAACACCAATGCACTTTGTGCTGTTTGTAAAGATGAACTAAATGTTGGAGAGAAAGCAAAGCAGCTTCCGTGTTTGCATCGTTATCACAGCGATTGCATTCTTCCGTGGCTGGGAATTCGGAACACATGCCCTGTTTGTCGCCATGAGCTGCCCACGGATGATCCTAATTACGAGCATAGGAGGGCACGGAGGGCGGTCCGTGGCCGTTGATTTGGTAATCTGTTTATGCCATTGTTGTAGGTTTGGAAATTTTGCTAAGCATATTAGTTTTTCAAAAATGTAGCTATTGCTTTTCAGTGTAGCTCAGGTTCTTTTTCTTATTTAATTTGGCGCGAGGTTGAGAAGATTTTGTTTTTTTTATTATGCCTTTTTAGATATATCTAAATTGATGAATTTGGTTATTCTGCTTGGACGATGGTACCATATTATGGGTTAAGTACACATGTTGCTGTTGATACAATATATACATATATCTTTATTTACATATAATGATGTATCAGGTTCCTAATTACAGGTTTTACTGTTATTTGTTCCCTTTGTTTTGGTTTTCTGTTCTTATCTGTTATTCTAGGAGCTGTTTCAGAGTTTTTTCTTCAAAAGAGAAGGTGAAAATAATGTTAAACTATTTTTTTTTTATTTTTGCTCTGAAAATTTGAAACTATTTAAGAGCTAGCGTGAATCATGATGGCCCATGTAGTTGCCATTGTTCATGTTGTTACCTGACATTGATAATCATTTTTTTTTTTGGGTATAAGTTGTAATCAAAGTTGCGTTATGTAACGTTGTTATCTTTTAACCTTTCAACCGAAGTACTGAACCTATGTTACTGAAACTTATCTACTAGTAAAGAAAATTTTGAGAACTCACAAAAAATTTTATATGATTAATGAACTAGAATGAATCATTATAGCCAATGTGAAGACATTCATTCGTATTGTCTAACATTGGTAATCAAAGAAAGTTGTGGCGTTGTAATGTTGGGTTTTTTTTCTTTAAATTTTTTATTTTAGGAAAATTGTGGGAAAAGTCTATTTAGTGTAAGTGTTTAGGATTTTTGTCCACTTAATTGCTGGTTCGAATTCTTAAGTAGGATAATATTAAGAGTTGTGTTTTTTGTTTCCAAAAAACCCAAATTCAGGATGAGGCATACTCACAGAGTCACACAAGCCAGCCAAAAAAGAAAAAATCCACATTTTAAATGAGATTTGGATGGAAGATCGACAGAGATTAAAATGAATGGGAAAATTGAAGAATTTCTGTAACAATCAAGACCGTAAATTAATAAAAGAACAACAACAAAAAACAATCCAAAAGCCAGAATGGCATTGGTTTTGGTCTGGTTGGAGAGAAGAAAACATATACTGAGTTTGTTTGTTTGGAGAGAACATAGAAGCTATTGTGTTTGCTTGAACTTCGAATCCGGAGGTAGTTTTTGGACAACAATACATCATCACCGAAGGTGGAAGGATCTAATGGTTTGAGATTACCCCCTCTCGACGAAGGCAGAATTTTGGCGGTGGTCTCGTCACGTGAGTCACGATTCTATCCCACTATCAGATAGCAACCTTCTTCATGGGGATTTGATTTATAAATCTCTTCATTTATTTTTGCTTTCGTAATTCTCTAATAATATTACAACATATATTTAATCAACGTAATATTTTAATTTAAAAGATATAATATTATAATTTTATAAATATATTTAATTAATTTATCGTGATATTATTAGAAAATATAAGAAACGGATAATAATAAAAACATTTGTATCTTTATAATTCGTACAGTTAGATCTAATATTCCAATGGTACTAAAGCCATGCCCCATCCATTGGTATTAAAGCTGCATCCCATGGCACCGCCTTTAGTTTATGTAACTAATCAAAATATATAGAATAAACTATGAAATACCTTTAAAAATAAAAAATAAAAATTATATCACATTAAAAAAAAAACTATGTAATTGTATCTTCTAGTTCTAATTATTTCTTAATTTATCCCCCCTATCTCTCTCTTTAGGACTGCAAATGTAACCTTTCGATTTGAACATTTTATTTCAAATTACATGTCGCGTATTTTGTAAATGGAAAAGGAGAGAAATGACAAAAACACCCTTAAATGGTTTATGAAAAATGTTTTAAACATTTTAAGAAAAAATAAAAAAATCCTAAAGCAAAACGTTAGGTTTCAAAAAAGAAACATGAAGGGGACATTTGGCAAAAATATTTCATTTTAACTTCACTCAAATACAATACAATTTTACACCAAATACAAATTTTATAACAGTGCTACGAAAACAATTACTATTCAAAACATTTTTAAAACAATCACATCAACTTTTCAACTTTACTATTTATCTCTACTTTTACCAATCACATCAACTTTTCAACTCTAAAATACTTTTCATCCAAACACACATTTCATTCAAATACAAAACAAATACTTTTCAACCAAATACAACATTTAAAAAACAAATTTCATTCAAATACAATCAAAATGTAATGCGTTTATCAAACGCCCCCGAAGTTTATGTTTTTTAAACGATTAAATTATTTATCAGATTTTTTAAGAGAAATATGTATTTAGGAATAAATTGGGTCTAATAAAGGGTATGTTTGTCTTCCTACACCAACACCCCCCCTCTTTTTTTTTTTTTTTTTCTCCACAAAGTAGACATTGAAATAAGTTTTTCAAATTCAAGAGATACCTTTGTAGTTTCTAAAAACTGAGTAATGAATTGAGAAGTGACAAAACTAAAAGGTATAATTACGTAATTAACCCTAAATGAAACCTAAAGATAATTAAAATTGATACCATACTTCTTCATAACTCATAGGAACATCCATCATACATCTAGTATTCAGACGGTTAAAGGCCTTCAAATTTGTCTTCGTTTATGCACGCATTTCATAGTTTATTTTTTATTTTTTATTTTTATAGTATTTTGGTGACTAGTTTCCCATCTAATTGTTCTTTAGTGAAAGAAAAAAAATAACTTTTTACATAAATAATTGTAGGAAATAACATGTTTTAAGAATATATGTATTTAATAATAGTAAATAACATTATTATAAGTATAATTTAATGGTAATTTCATATCGACTCCAATAAAAGATAAAGAGTTCAAATCCTCTAAACCTCGATTTCATTAAAAAAAATATAATAATAAATAATTTATTTACCTCTTGTAAGTATGTTGTTTATCTAATAAGTTTAATGTTTACTAATAAATTTAATATTTAATTAATAAATTTACTATTAACTTCAAATATTTTAAAATTTTTCCATTTACATTAAATGTTACTATTTACTATAGTTAATTTTTTTGGTGATAAACTTGGCTAAGCAAATTGCTAACTAATAATAACACAAGAAATTACTCGATGAATCGAGTACATTATGTTATCATGTTTACATGGTATACTTATTCAATTAGTGATTGCCATTTAGATGATTAATCAATATCAGGTGTTCTAATCATCAAAAGAAGTTGAGATTTATTAGAAAAGAAAATAGTGACGAGAAATTTATGTCTTGTTTATTTATTGTATTGCATTCGTATTACGTTTAAATGCAATGCAATTTTTATCTAAACGTAAAAACATTACATTGAAATACCATTCATATTATATTTTAAATCTAATACAATCACTATTTATTATTTTATTTTTTCTATTACTTTTACTAATCACATCATATACTCTCTTTCTCTCTCTTTTTTTTTCTCTTTACTTTTACTTATCACATTACATATTTATTATTTAAATACAATACAAATACTTTTCATCCAAATATATATTGTATTCAAATAAAATATAAATACTTTTCATCTAAATATAAATTATATTCAATACATTGTATTCAAACACAATGCGAACATAATGCACTTACCAAATATCCCCTTAAAATATAATTGAAATTAACAAATTACCTAAATAACAATCATTTATTAAATGAATGTATCATGTAACTCAACACAATATTCTTTCCTCTGAATTCTTCCAACTTTATATGTTATTTTCTGAATCTACAAACATGATCAAGGAATTAATAAGAATGTAAACGTTTTTTTTTTTGTTTTTCCTCAGTTTATATTCATAATGTACACACGCACATATATAACCAATAGTACATCAAGGATTGAAGTTGTCCGTAATTTTTTCTAGTTTGCAAAAACAAATAGTCAAAGAGTACACATAAGGATCGAATTTTACCCTTTTTTTTGCATCAAATTTTACTTGTTATATCTAGTCGACTCCTGAAATTTTCTTTCCTATTAAACAAGTATTTTGAACAAAAAATTACGGTTAATTGAATTTTTATGTTATTTTGCATAAAAATTAACAAAATTATGGCAAAGATCATATTGTTACATACATACATATATATATATATATATATACAGAGAGAGAGAGAACAAAGGTGTGCCCCCTATATATGAATATCACCAAAACAGAAAGGCATTATGATGTAGAAGAAATAATAGTTGTTGCTTATTTTCCTGTAGTGTCATCTGTAGTTTATTCTCTTCTAAAGCTCACCATCTTGGATTGTGGTTTTACTTTTTTGATTGTGTATGTGCATTTCCTGATGGGATTTTTCTGCAAATGCACAGTTCACTTAATTAATACAGTGTACAAAAGTACAGATATCATCCCACAGAGACAGTTATCAACAATGAATATCTATAAAAACAAAGTCAAATAATTGTAAAAATTGATAAAGATCTGAAGTGAAATTAAATTGAATGTAATAAAAGAAAATAATAATCAGAAACACCAAATAAAAGCACACTTAATAATCCAGATAAAATAACAATCAGATTTGACAAGACTGAGACTCAATTTTCTCTCCCCTGCAACCTGAGCTGCGTATGCTATAGCAATTCTGTTCAGTTAACCAAGAACACAGAATTTCACAAGAGTTTTCTGATCTGCTTATGATGCTACCTCCTTACTCCATTTTAAACATATTCTTATGCAAAAAATAAAGTTGGGAATCTGATTAAACTTAGGTTCCATTTGGGTTATGTGAGGCAAGTAAACATTCCTGTTATACTTACAGATTCAGCTAGTTAATGCACAAAACCAACTAAACATGTACCGTTCAACATGAATCTAATTTTATAAACTTCCCAGCAGCTAAAATCATAGTATTATGTTCAAGATGACCAGATAGAGAACACAAATTAACAAGGCAAGCAATGTTGAATGAACTAAAATTAATTGTAATAACAAGCTACACATACAAGCTCAAAATTATAGGTTCAAGTACTTTTTCATCTCAGTCTAAAAAGAAGTTAGCTCATGACTGATTGTTCACAGAGTAAGGAAGATGAAAACATTATTTGTAGAAGAGAGAGAGGAAGAGATACAACCAAAATATGAAAAATGAACAAAATAGCTCAATGCACAAGGAATGGTTGTGGATTTCTTGCTTTTCCTTCCAAAATCTGCTTGAATCTAGCTTCCAATCCTCCAAGTCGAACTTTATACTTTGGGTTTTCCTTTTTTTTAGTACTTTGCTGCCTTTCTCTTATTTTTTATCTTTGTATATTTTCTGCCCTCCCTTGTGCCGTCCTCTTCTCCCCTTTTAAAAAGGAAAAAGGATTCCTTTTATATGCTAGGGTAAAAATGAGTGGCCAGGTGTAACGAATCCAAGGGATGAGATCATGCTTGAGGTCTTTTATGTAAGACGGGTCACGTGCTTGCCCATTTTACCCAGGTCAGCAATAAAAAAAAAAAAATACTGCCAGCTGTGTTTGACTAGTCAATCAAGTTTACAGGAATTCTGCCCAGTTGCTGCAGCAATTGCTATAGCATTTCCAGGAATAAGCAATTCTGTCATTTTGCTTCCAATTTGCAACTCTTTCTTGACCTAAAGCAGTATCCTTCATTATAGACATTCTCTTAACCTATGAACCTGCAAAACACTAAAAATTATAAAGATCTTACTAAAGAAATTTAAAAAGATCATTCTAAAAATCAAATAATGCAAAAGAACATTTAAAACATTGCTTTAAATTACTAAACTACTAAAACTCAAAGAACAAAGCAATCCAAAAACAGCTATAATAACTTGATTTTCTCAAGTTATCACACCCCCAAACTTAATCCATTGCTCGTCCTCGAGTAATACAAGAAAAACAAGATGTAAATACAGACTCACAAAAACCAAATGAACAAAACTAACACAGAAAATCTGAATACACTACCATGTAATGCTGACTCAAAATTTTTAAACTTGCTATTTCAAAATTCAGCTAAAGTTCAAGATCAACCCTTATCAAGATTTCACTCAACTCACCACAAACTCGCTCCCAATTTGATTCCTCCCAAGTGTGTGCGTGCTAACTGTAGTTAGCATTCCTAAATCACATAAGTCCGCTTAAACCAATGATCATTGAATCTAATTAATGGTTTCATAAGCTGGCTTTTTAAATCCCTCTCCACTATTGTATGTTAACCAAGCACTAAGGATCAAATAGACTTCTAAGAAATACACAACAGACTTATTTATGATGAAAATGGGGGTATTTTATTTTATCATACATATATGATTGTTGTTGTTGTTGTGTTTTTTTTTTTTTTTGTGGAACAATCCCTTATGTCACCACTGCCTTTTGACGCGAATGCCAACATTGGTGATGAAGGCACCCAGTTACTCAACAGGGTCACAATTAAGAACCGCAACGCGCACTCATATCTTGAACTACTTTTTGATACAAAAGTACACATGGAGCTCATGTTACTTCTGGTTACTAGGTAACTCAAGATGGCGGAGTAAGTTCCTTTTTTTTTTTTTTTTTTTAAATAATAACCCCCAAACTTACCCCTCATTCATTTTTTTCTACAATGATCTGCCTATCTTTCCCTTTTATACTTGGCTCCCTGAGATTTCGTCTTGAGGGATTCACAAAACCAATTCTAAAATCTTAAGCTCTTAAACTGACCTAAACTTTCCTAGATTCTTATCGGAAATCTAATCATAGCTTAAGGTGCAAAAGATGAAGAAATCTTATTTATGGAGCTGGCCTATGATGAATATCCTGAATTCTCAACTTAGGTCAATCTATCCCAGGAACCAAAAACATTAGAGCAAATAAAATATTTTCTCTGTTTTTTTTTTCTTCGATTTGCTATAGCATTGTTGTAGCAAAGACAGAAAAAAAAAACATGACAATAAAACCACAGAAATAAAATGAGCAACCATAAAACACCAAACACCACACAAAAACATAAACATCAAACAAACAAACAAAATACCCCCAAACTTAAAAAATGAGTAGTGTCCCCACTGCTCAGATATGTCCAAAGATAACAAAAAAAAAAAAAAAATATATATATATATATACTGGAAATGCAAAGGAAGGTTTAGAACTCCCTGAAGCCTTAGGCAGGTTGCCTAGGCATTACTCTTCATTTCTGTCCTGGGAGTCCTCTTCTTGGAGGATGCGATCTGGAAAAGTGGGGAATGGGTTGGGTGCTTGAGAAGTCCTCTGCTGCAACAATACTCGAAGCGCTGAGTCTCTCCTTTTGGCATATGCCCAGTATTGCTTTTGCTGCTCCTGCATTTGCTGCAGCATTTGTAGCATGTCATATTGCTGGATCTCTTGAAGGCTCATTCGTTGCTCCAGCATCCACAATCCCTGAGCAATTTCAGCAGGCACTTCCACATTGCCAGCTAAGGCTGCAGCACTGCCACTACATGAAGGTTGGGAGGATGGACCAGCTTCCCCCAAATCGTCTTCCTGCGCACTACCTCTTTCTTGAGAGATTCGGGTCACTGTTGCTAGCGTGATTATTCTAGATGCTTTCATTTTTTCCTTGTCGTCACTGTAAACCACTCTATTCCTCTCACAGAGATCAGAGATTAAGGAGGGGAACCATAGATGCCCTGCAGTTTTATGAGCACAATTGCAGATTTCTTCATGAATTATTTTGTCAATATTGATCGACTTCCCGGTCATAATGCAGAAGAGCAGGATAGCCCAATCTCTTGATACTGTCTGAATATGAGTGGATGGTATCAATCTTGACTTGAGGAAGTGGTACTACACTTTGGCCCAGGGCTTCAAATTGTTCCTTGTGGATGTATATGCCCCATGAGCCGAAACCTTCCATTGTGTACCCTCCACACAGATTGTGGAGATCACCTCCTGCAAAAAATCTTCCGCCTCACTCTCAACTAGTTCTGAGTAATTGTCTTCAGTGTCTGCTAACCCATAGTAAAAATTGATATCCTGTAGACTAATTTTTATAGCCACCTCTCTTACCTTTACAACTTCTGGGTCTTTTTTAGAGAAGTTGGCATAAAATTCTCTGACTAAAGGCACAATGGCCTTTCCTGGTTACATGCAAAATGTTCTCCAATTTAGAGCATTAATTGCTGAATAAATCGGCTCTAGGTACCTCATTGTAAAGTTTTCCTTGAGCACGAATCCCCTCTCCATGTATAGAGTCTTTTTCAAAATTACATTTTCATACCGCTGCTCGGCTTCATCTGATATGAACTTCCTCATCAAAGCAGCCTTCCTCGCAACCTTCTTTATCCCCATATATTTTTTTTTGAAACTAAATCCACAAAATTCATTTTCACACTTTACCTCTACCGTACCCAATCCTACACAACTTCTCTTCCACCAATACCACAGTTCACCAAATCACAATCTCAATCCCAAAATAATCACAATGTGATAACTTAAAGCGAGAGAGAAAAGAATGGAAATGCTTACTACTTGTGTCACCTGGGAAAGTTGCTCTGCCTTTTTTCCTCTTCAATCTTCCCTTTTCGTGCTTTTTGTCGACTTGAGCGTGAGTGGAAATGGCAGTGGTGAGTTCAAAATAGAAAATGGGTCTTGTTGTGGGAAGAGAAGAAGATGGAAATGGTGGGATGAATAAATTGGGTGATGGAATTGGCTTTTGCAACGAAAATTGTGGTGAAAATTTCAAAATTATGAAGGATCGGTTTTAAGGGAGAGAGCACGGTTATGGCTTTTCAGGAGAAAAATCGTGGCGAAAAGAAAAAGAAAATAAGGAAAAGAAAAAAACAATGAAGAAAAGTGCAGTTGGAAAGCTTTGAAAGGGAGATGGAGGTTCGGTTATGAAGAAGAAAGCAAAAATAGAGTTCAGAGAAGAAAAGGGAAAGGCGGCCGCAAGAAAAGAAAAAAAAATGGGGAAAAGGGATGGTTGTAGGCCAAAGAAAAAGATGTAGGGTTTTATGAGGGATTGCCAAGTGGCTCTCTCTCTCTTTTTATTTTTATTTTTATTTTTTCAGCTGGAACTGCTCGCTACCTATGTAGTCCAGTTTGCTGCAGCGATGCTACAACATTGCTTGTAGCAAAAAATTTTTTTTCGCTCGCGCTGCAGCCTCGGCCTCTCCTTTTGCATTCCAAATTTCTACCGTAGTTGCTATAGCATTTTCTGTAGCAACTGGGGCTTTGTTGATAATTCTTGCTGCCGATTTCTTCTCTCATTCCAGAGGCTGTCACTCCCTTTTTCTGTAATCACATACCAAACATTCTCACATTAATCACCAAACACAAACTTTAAACCTACAAAAATAAATTCAAAGAAATAATAGAACAAATAAAAGCACAAACAAGAAACAGAAAACTAATAAACGATGGGGTGTCTCCTACAAGCGCTTAGTTTAAAGTCGACAGCCCGACTACTTCCCTTCTTCTATTCCTGGTCCCTCAAGGAGATGAAAATCTTTTCCTTGTCAAAGATGCCTCCCCAATAATGTTTGAGCCTCTGTCCATTTACTTTAAACTTCCTGCCTGATTTCTCCTCTATGAGTTCCACTGCTCCATGAGGAAATGTAGAAAATAAATCGATAAAAACGTATCAGAGTGGTGCAGTGGAATAATAAAAATTTTTCAAGATCGTTAAATATCTCATGATGCCATATACAATAAACCAACAACAATTAAATTCATACCTCAAGGACGCCAATCTTGCAGGAGGAGAATGACCGGAGGGCTTCAACCAACTAGCCTTCTCTACTATTCTCCAATTCCTGAATGGCTGAGTGTGTGGGCACTCTGAACCTCGATCGGTATATTAACACTGCTAGTCTTCTTCCGACCACTCAGATCTCTAAAGAACTTATTGTCACGGTGAGTTGTGCAACAATAAGTCTGCTCACCTGAGAGTCTGTGGTCTGAGAGAACTGGAGTGGTAGGACATCTATTTATAGACTTGCATGAGGTGATCCTTTAATTTCAAATTGGATTAGGAGAAGATATTCTCCCTTCACCATAACCAAAAAATCTGAATTTATCAAGGCCAAATCCCAACTTAAAAATTTGGCCACTTTAGGATTTTTCCATTTAAAATTTAAGCAGGATTTTAACTAGAATTTTATCTCCTCTTAACTAACCAAAAATCCGAAAATCACTTTAGGATTTTTCTCAAATATTTACGGCCACAAAAAGTAAGGGAAGAATCAAAATTCCACTAGGATTTTTAAGCTTGAATCTTATCTCATCCTTATCTAAAATGACCGAAAATCTACATGAGATATGCCCTCAAAATTTCGGCCATAATCAGGGAGGAGAGAATTCAAATTCAACTGAGATTGAAATTTGAATTTTTCCCTGAATCTTATCCACAAAAAATCCGAAAATTTCATGAGGATTATCCTCAAAATTTTCAACCAAGTTTGTTAGGATTTGGATTCAAAATTCAAGTAGGATTCAAACAAGATTTTTCTCTCCATATCCACAAGAAATTCGAATCCTACTTGGACTGTGATTCAAAATTTGAATTTCAAATTTCAAATTTAAATTTCAAATTCAAATTTCAAATTTAAATTTCAAATTCAAATTTCAAATTTCAAATTTCAAATTTAAATTTCAAATTCGAATTTCAAATTTAAATTTCAAATTCAAATTTCAAAATTCAAAATTCAAAATTCAAAATTCAAAATTCACAAAACAGTTGTATTTCAAATTCTTATTCTCATAGATAATTTTTTACAACTCCTATCCAATCTTAAATAAAATCATGGCAACTTTATTTGGAGTTCGAATAATTGTATACTCTTTTATCCAAAATAAAATCTGAGTTCAACCGGAGAGAATCTTGTCCACCATCCTAATCCTATGTCAACACCATCCATGCATAATCAATTAGCCAATAGCATGCACAAATCAATTTGTCAAACGTTAAGGAATTATGTGGAGCTAGTAGAGGGACTAATTGGACATATATAATCGGGCTCCCGTAAATCCATATGATCATCATTCTTTACCGAACAATTCAATCATATGATCACTAATTTCAGAGTCACACCACTATAAACCTGAAACTGAACTCCCAATTATATACCATATTACATAAGCCTGTGACAAGCTATCGTCCAATGACCTTGTCATGTATGCAGAACCCTCATATGATATCCACGATCAGCCTTAGGTCAAAGTACGTTTAATCCTACTGATCAAGCTATCTTAAAGTTCCATTATACTACCGAATAAAGAAAATGATTATTTACCATATGTGAATAAGAAATCATCCGCCCAGCAGACGACCAAGGTCTTGTCCATTTTCATATCCAATATAGTGCCTTTAAGAGGATACCCTTAACTCCTTATTAGAGCTATGATTTCGATATCTGTAAACAAACCCTTCATCATATACAAGTCATGCACCCAACGAACCTGTCTATAAGCTTACTACCTCTGAGACGCTTTACCCATTGGAACATCAAAGTACACAAGTCAATACATGAAGTTGTTCATCCACTCAGGATTAAGGTTACTGCACAATGAATGTCAAAGCAGATCGATCCACTCATAGCGAACTTCGTAGATCAATCACGCTTTAATCCCGGTCTAATATGTCACCACCAAGCAACATATCTGTGTCTTTACTTGGGAGTCCAGCTCCAAACAGTCAAGACAAACCGTCCTCACCATGGCTTTAGATAACATAATAGTCTTAACATGGGTTAGATGCTCGGTCTAACCCTATAAACTACAGACCTTAGTTTAGACCGCTTACTTTAGAATATTGTCTTCTTGCATACAAAAGTCCATTGCATGCAACGTTCTAACAGTTTTAACACAAGTAATCAGGGAGTCATATTTGCTTATATTTACTTTAACATGTAAATAAAATGAGGATAGACAGCAATGTAATGAATAACCTCTATATATAATTTTATTATCCAGTTCAAAGTAAATACATCAAAATGTCTCTAATGCTTTGGGCATTTCCTAACAGGAAATACTTCTACAATTTTAAAAGTGCCTGACCATCTTGACTTGAGTTTCCCTAGAAAGAGCTTCAGCCTTGAATTGAATAGTAGAACCAGCTGTCCTTCTTCAAATTCTCGGGGAAGAATCCTGTTGTCATGCCATTTCTTGACGTTCTCCTTGTATAACTTGGCATTTTCATAGGCTTGCATACGAAACTCCTTCAACTCATTAAGCTGCAGCATCCTTTTTTCTCCTGCCCCTTGAGCATCAAGATTAAGCTTGGAAACTACTCAATGTGCCTTGTGTTCCAATTCCACTGGCAAGTGGCAAGCTTTTCCAAACACTAACTTGTATGGAGATGCGCCTAGAGGAGTTTTGTAAGCTGTCATGTATGCCCACAAAGTGTCATCTAATCTTGCTGACCAATCCTTCCTTGTGGGGTTGACAACTTTTTTAAGAATCCTCTTTATTTCCCTGTTAGAAACTTCAGCCTGCCCACTAGTCTGAGGATGGTATGCTGTAGCAATTTTGTGCCTCACCCCATATTTTGCCAAGATGCTTTCAAACTGTTTGTTGCAGAAGTATGTCCCCTCATTACTTATGATTGCTCTCGGTGTCCCAAAGCGTGTGAAAATATTCTTGTGCAGAAACCTCATAACCACCTTGGAATCATTGGTTGGAGACGCTACAGCTTCTACCCATTTGCTCACATAATCCATTGCCACCAAGATGTATTGGTTGTTGTAGGATGAGGGATATGGTCCCATGAAATCGATGCCTCATACGTCAAATAGCTTAACGTCCAAGATGTTACTCAAGGGCATTTCATGCCTCTGTGAAATGTTTTCCACACGCTAGCATCGATCACAGGTCTTGGCAAAAGTATGAGCATCTTTAAACAATGATAGCCAATAGAATCCTGATTACAAAGCTTTGGCTGCTATTCTAAGCCCTCTGTAGTGTCCACCATATGGAGATGAATGACAATGATGAAGTATCCTAACTATCTCTTCCTCTGGTACACAATGCCTAAGAATCTGATCTGCACACTACTTGAACAAATATGGCTCATCCCATAAATAGAACTTAGTATCATGAAGGAACTTTTTCCTTTGTTGAGCGATCAAATCAGGCGGGAGAAGACCACTAACCAAGTAGTTCACAATATCAGCATACCATGGTGCACTCAACTGTTGGATCATAAAAAGCTATTCATCAGGGAAAGTCTCCTTAATTGACCCTTCAATCTTCTCTGTCACACCCGTTTCCAATCTAGACAAGTGATCAACCACTTGATTTTCAGTCCCTTTTCGGTCTTTAATTTCCAAGTCAAACTCCTGAAGTAATAAAACCCATCTAATCAATCTTGGCTTGGTGTATTTCTTAACAATGAGGCATTTAATTGCTGAATGGTCAGTGTAGACCATAACCTTGGTGCCTACCAGATACACTCTAAATTTGTCGAATGCAAACACTATAGCCAAAAGCTCATTTTCCGCCGTGGTGTAGTTAAGCTGAGCGTCTGTCAAGGTTCTACTAGCATAGTAAATCGGATGAAATATCCTCTTCTTTCGCTGCCCCAAAGACTGCTCTTATGGCGTAATAACTGGCGTCACACATCAACTCGAATGAAAGAGATCAATTTGGAGCAACTATGATAGGCGCTGAAACAAGCCTGTTCTTTAACTCTGTGAAAGCACGCTCACATTCCTCATCAAACTTGAAAGGTACATTGTCCTCTAGCAACGAACAAAGAGGTTTCGAGATTTTGAGAAATCCTTAATAAAACGTCTGTAGAATCCTGCATGCCCCAAGAAACTTTTTATTCCCTTCACAGATGTAGGAGGTGGCAACTTATCAATGATCTCTATTTTTTGCTTTGTCTACTTCAATCCCTTTCCTTGAGACTTTGTGTCCAAGCACGATACCCTCAGTTACCATGAAATGACATTTTTTCTAATTCAAGACTAGATTGGTTTCTTCACATCTTTGCAGGACCTGTTCTAGATTCTTCAAGCAGCTATCAAAAGACTCTCTCAGAACTGAAAAATCATCCATGAAAACTTCTAAAATTTGCTCTACTATATCTGAGAAAATCGCCATCATACAGCACTGAAATGTTGCTGGTGCATTGCACAATCCAAATGGCATTCTTCTGAAAGCGAAGGTCCCATATGGACATGTAAAAGTGGTTTTCTCTTGGTCTTCTGGTGCAATGGCTATTTGATTGTAGCCTGAGTATCCATCCAAGAAACAGTAAAATTCTTTCCCAGCTAATCGATCCAACATCTGGTCCATGAATGGCAATGAGAAATGATCCTTCCTGGTGGCCTTGTTTAGCTTTCGATAATCCATACAGACTCTCCATCCTGTAACCGTCCGGTGGGAATCAATTCATTGTTGCTGTTGGCCACAACTGTGATCCCTCCCTTTTTTGGCACACACTGAACCGGACTAACCTTAGAGTTATCGGAGATGGGATATATTATGCCTGCATCGAGCCACTTAATCACTTCTTTCTTCACCACTTCTTTCATGATAGGATTCAGTCTTCTTTGCTGCTCCACCGAATTTTTGTAGCATTCTTCTAGCAATATTTTATGCATACATATTGAAGGACTGATTCCCTTAATATCTGCAATGGTCTACCCTAAGGCTTTCTTAAACTTTCTCAGCACTACAAGCAATCTCTGCTCTTGGTCTTCAGTTAAAAAGGTTGAAATAATTACAGGAAGTGTTTTTGAGTCACCTAAATAAGCGTACCTAAGGTGTGAGGGAAGAGGCTTCAACTCCAAGACCGAAGGCTCTTCAATAGACAGCTTGAACTTTTTTATCTCACAATCTGCTAGTCCTAGCGGCTCCAAATTACTCTCTTTACGTGAGCTAGCTAACTGTGTAGCAACCCATACGGCTTAAGCATCATCCTCATCAGTCACCATATCCACTTCTGTTTTCAAAGTCGGCTCAGAATGGTTTTCGTGGCAGCTCTGCTCCAATTTTTTCGACACCACTGAGTTAATAACATTAACCAATGAGCACTCCTCCATTTCTTTTGGAAACTTCATCGCCTTTAACACATTGAAAGTAACTTGCTCATCGTTGACCCTCATTGTTAACTCACCTTTTTGCACATCGATTAGAGTTCTTCCCGTGGTTAGGAATGGTCTTCCTAGTATAATCGGTACTTCTCTATCTGCCTCAAAGTCTAATACCATGAAATCCACGGGAAAAATGAACTTATCCACCTTCACAAGTACGTCTTCAATCTTTCCTTCCGGGTGAGCTATAGATCTATCGACAAGCTGTAGTGAGACTGTAGTAGGCCTAACTTTCCTAATTCCAAGCTTATTAAAAATAGACATTGGCATCTGATTAATACTTGCTCCTAAGTCACATAAAGTTTTACCAAAGTACTATTAACCTATTGAGCAAGGAATAGTGAAGCTTTCAGGATCTTTTAACTTAGGAGGAAGTTTGTTCTGCAAGATGGCACTATACTCCTCTGTCAAAGCCACAATCTCAAATTCTCTAAATCTATGCTTTTTCGTCACCAAATCTTTCATAAACTTTGCATAACTTGGCATCTGCTCCAAAACTTCAACCAGTGGTATATTGATATGCAGCTGCTTTAGAACATCTAGAAATTTTCGGAACTAACCATCCTTTTGTTGCTTTTAAAATCTTTGAGGAAATGGTGGTGGAGGTCGGCTGTTTTGCTTTTCTGGACAACTTTGTTGTAGCACTGCTGTAGCATTCTGAACAGTAGAATTTTGTTTTTGTTGATCTTCCACTCCTTCTTCCTTCCCCTTTTCTTCTTAGATTGAAGAGGGCTCCTTGTGAGTTCTAGGCTTCACCCTTTGGGTTGCTAACTCCTTCCCATTCCTCAACGTAATTGCCTTGCAATGCTCTTTTCCATTGCACCTAGGATTTTCTGTATCGCTTGGCAAGGTCCCTTGAGGACGGTTGTTTAATGCGTTAGCCAGCTGCCCCACTTGATTTTCCAGATTTCTTAATGACGCTGCTGTTAGGAAATTTCCTAAGTATTAGAGACATTTTGATGTATTTATTTTGAACTGGATAATAAAATTATATATAGAGGTTATTCATTACATTACTATTTTTCCTCATTCTATTTACATGTTAAAGTAAATGTAAGCAAATAGGGCTCCCTAACTGCTTGTGTTAAAACTGTTAGAATGTTGTATGCAATGGACTTTTTGTATGCGAGAAGACAATGTTCTAAAGTAAGCAGTCTAAACTAAGGTCTGTAGTCTATGGGGTTAGACCGAGCATCTAACTCATATTAAGACTATTATGCTGTCTAAAGCCATGGTGGGGATGGTTTGTCTTGACTGTCTGGAGCATAGACTCCCAAGTAGAGACATAGATATGTTTTTTGGTGGTGACATATTAGACCGGGACTAAAGCCTGATTGATCTACGTAGTCCGCTATGAGTGGATCAATCTGCTTTTGACGTTCATTGTGCAGTAATCTTAATCCTGAGTGAATGAACTACTTCATGTTTATGACTTGTGTACTTTGATGTTCTAATGGCTAAAGTGTCTTAGAGGTAGTAAGCTTATAGACTGGTTCGTTGGGTGCATGACTTGTATACGATGAAGGGTTTGTTTACAGATATCGGAATCATAGCTCTAATAAGGAGTTAAGGGTATCCTCTTAAAGGCATTATACTGGATGTGAAAATAGACAAGGCCTTGGATCGTTTGCTGGGTGGATGACTTCTTATTCACATATAGTAAATAATCATTTTCTTATTCGATAGTATAATGGAATTTTAAGATAGCCTGATCAGTAGGATTGAACGGACTTTGACCTAAGGCTGATCATGGATATCATATGAGGGTTCTGCATACACGACAAGGTCGTTAGACAATAGCTTGTTACAGGCTTATGTAATACGGTATATAATTAGAAGTTCAGTTTCAGGTTTATAGTGGTGTGACTCTGAAATTAGTGATCATATGATCGAGTTGTTCGGTAAAGAATGATGATCATATAGATTCATGGGAGCCCGATTATATATGTTCAATTGGTCCCTCTACTAGCTCCACATAATTCCTTAACGATTGACAAATTGATTTGAGTATGCTATTGGCTAGTTGATTATGCATGGATGGTGTTGACATAGGATTAAGATGGTAGACAAGATTCTCTCCGGCTAAATTCAGACTTTGTTTTAGATAATAGAGTACACAATTATTCGAACTCCAAATAAAGTTATCATGATTTTGTTTGAGATTGAATTGGAATTGTAGAAAATTATCCATAAGAACAAAAATTTGAAATACAATTGTTTGTGGATTTTGAAATTTGAAATTGAAATTTAAATTTGAAATTCGAATTTGAAATTTGAATTTAAAATTTAAATTTGAAATTTGAAATTTGAATTTGAATTTGAATTTTGAATTTTGAATTTTGAATTTTGAAATTCAAATTTTGAATCACAGTCCAAGTGGAATTCGAATTCTTTGTGGATAATTCCACAAGGCTAGAATTCGAATTTGAGTTGGATTATGAAGAGGAAAATCTCATTTGAATCCTATTTGAATTTTGAATCCCAATCCTAACTAACTTGGTCGTAAATTTTGAGGAATATCCTCATGGAATTTTTGAAATTTTTGTAGATAAGATTCAGGGAAAAATTCAAGTTTCAATCCCAGTTGAATTAAGATTCTCTCCTCCCTGTATTGGCCAAAAATTTTGACTAAATCTCCAAGGAGATTTTCGGTTATTTTGGATAAGGATGAGATAAAATTCAAGTTTGAAAATCCTAGTTTAATTTTTATTCTCTCCCTACTTTAGTGGACGAAATTTTTAAGGAAATCTTAAAAGAGATTTTCGGATATTTTTGTTGGATAATGGTGAGATAAAATTCAAGTTAAAATCCTGTGTGAATTTTGAATGCGAAATCTTGAAGGTGGCTGAATTTTTTAGTTGGGATTTGGCCTAGAAAAATTCAGATTTTGTGGATGGATAAGGGAGAATATCTTCTCCTAATCCAATTCGAATTCAGAGGATCACGTTATGCAAGTCTATAAATAGAGGTCCTACCACTCTAATTCTCTCAGACCACAGACTCTCAGGTGAGCAGGCTTATTGTTGCACAACTTACTGTGACAATAAGTTCTTTAGAGATCTGGGTGGTCAAAAGAAGACTAGCAGTGCTAGAATACCGATCGAGGTTCAGAGTGCCCACACACTCAGCCATTCGGGAATTGGAGAATAATAGAGAAGGCTAGTTAGTTGAAACCCTCCGATCATTCTCCTCCTGCAGATTGGTGTCCTTGAGGTATGAGTTTAAATTATTGTTGGTTTATTGTATATGGCATTATGAGATAATTAATGGTCTTGAAAAATTTTTATTGTTCTGTTGCGCCATTCTGATATTTATTTCCTACAACTGCTTAGTTCTGAATCATTGTAGACTGATTCTGGATAATAACATCATTTTTTGCCATGTATTCCTTTAGAAGATTCTCCAAGGAACTAGATTGGTCTGCAGCTTGAGTTCTTTGTTGATGAGGAAATCCCGGTGGATGAGTAGGACGGTAGTATGCATTAGCTCCAATAGAACTTGTGCCTTGATTGCTCCACCACAGATTTGGATGTTGCCAACCCCCATGATTGTAAGTGTTGGGGTAGGGATTATTCCTGTTGAAATTACCCACATAGTTAACAGAGGCTGGGTTGGAAGGACAATCATCATACAAGTGCCCCTCTCCACATTAGACACATGACACTCTCGGAATTTGTATTGCATTCACACTAGCCAGCGTGCTCATTGTCTTAATCATGTTTGTCAAAGACAAAACTTGAGTTGAAAGTGCAGTAATGGCATCAACATCATACATCCCTATGGGTCTCCTTGCATGGAGTCTCTCGGTGGGCCATTGGTAATTATTATTGGCCATTCTCTCCAATATCTCATAAGCTTCATTGTATGATTTGGCCAAAAGAGCTCCATTAGCAGAAGCATCTACTAGGGTTTGAGTTTGTGCATTAAGCCCATTGTAGAAAGTCTCTATTTGAATCCAATAATGGATCTCATGGTGAGGACATTTCCTTAGTAGCGCTTTAAACCTTTCCCAAGCTTCATGCAAAGATTCACCATCAGCTTGTTGGAATGAAGTGATGTCGTTTTTGAGCTTGGCATTCTTGGCCGGTGGGAAGTATTTCATCAAAAACTTCTCTGCCAAATCATTCCACGTAGCAACAGAATCTGGTGGCAAAGAATTAAGCTAAGCTCTAACTCTATCCCGCAAAGAGTAAGGAAAAAGCTTCAATCTGAACACATCTTTTGTCACTCCAGGAATCTTGAAAGAGTCAATCACTTCCATGAATAGCCTGAGATGCAAGTAAGGATCTTTAGTGGCCATGCCACTAAATTGGCCTACAGATTGCAACATCTGAAACATCACCGGTTTGAGTTCAAATTGAATAGGTTCAATTTCTGGTCTGACAATCCCTAGATTGAGTCCTTATAGAATGGGCACGGAATACTCCCGAATTGCCCTATTTCTGTCATCCATCACAGCTTGTTGAGGGACAGGATTGTTTCCATGAACGGGCTACCCATTATTGCCCACTGCTTGGTCTGCCATTCCTTCCAAAGCAGCTAATCCTTGTTGATCCCTTCTTCTACCTCGGAATGTCCTTTCCATTTCAGGATCTAGAGGCAACAAATCATGGTCTCTAAGATTGCTCATAAAAGAAGGATCAAAATCCTACAAAAGAAACAAACAAAAACTTCAAAATAAAATAGAAAAATTGTAAAAACTAGAATTTATTTTACAAAGATTAATAAAGATAACAAGTCCCCGGCAATGGCGCCAAAAACTTGATGGGATTTTTCTGTAAGTGCACAGTTCGCTCAAGTAATAAAGTGTACAAGAGTACAAATATCGTCCCACAGAGACAGTTATCAGTAATGAATCTTTATAAAAACAAAGTCAAGTAATTGCAAAAATTGATAAAGATCTGAAGTGAAATTAAACTGAATGTAATAAAAGAAAATAATAACCAGAAACACTAAACAAAAGCACACTGAACAATCCAGAGAAAATGACAATCAGAAATGACAAGATTGAGACTCTATTTCCTCTCTCCTGCAACCTGAGCTATGTATGCTATAGTAATTGCTATAGCAATTCTATTCAATTAACCCAGAACACAGAATTTCATAAGAGTCTTCTGATCTGCTTATGATGCTACCCCTTTACTCCATTTTAAACATATTCCTATGCAAAAAATAAAGTTGGGAATCTGATTAAGCTTAGGTTCTATTTGGGTTATGTGAGGCAAGCAAACATTCCTGTTATACTTATAGATTCAGCTAGTTAATGCACAAAACCAACTAAACATACACCATTCAACATGAATCTAATTCTAATCAACTTCCTAGCAGTTAGAATCACAGTATTATGTTCAAGATGGCGAGTCAGAGAACACAAATTAACAAGGCAAGCAATGTTGAATGAACTGAAATTAATTGTAATAAAATTACAGGTTCAAGTACTTTTTCATCTCAGTCTAAAAAGAAGTTAGCTCATGACTGATTGTTCACAGAGTAAGGAAAATGAAAACATTGTTCGTAGAAGAGAGAGAGGAAGAGATACAACCAAAATATGAAAAATTAACAAAATAGCCCAATACACAAGGAATGGTTGTGGATTTCTTGCTTTTCCTTCCGAAATCTGCTTGAATCCAGCTTCCAATCCTCCAAGTCGAACTTTCCTCTTTGGGTTTTTCCTTTTTTTTGGTACTCTGCTGCCATTCTCTTCTTTTTATCTTTATATATTTTTTGCCCTCCTCTGTGCCGTCCTCTTCTCCCCTTTTAGAAAGGAAAAAGGATTCCTTTTATATGCTAGGGTAAAAATGAGTGGCTAGGTGTAACGAATCCAAGGGATGAGATCATGCTTGAGGTCTTTTATGTAAGACAGATCACATGCTTGCCCATTTTACCCAGGTCAGCAATTAAAAAAAAAAAAACTGCTAGCTGTGTTTGACTAGTCAATCAAGTTTACAAGAATTCTGCCCAGTTGCTACAGCAATTGCTTAAGCATTTCCTGAAATAAGCAATTCTGGCATTTTGCTTCCAATTTGCAACTCTTTCTTGACCCAAAGCAGTATCCTTCATTACAAGTATTCTCTTAACCTATGAACCTGCAAAACACTAAAAATTATAAAGATCTTACTAAAGAAATTTAAAAAGATCATTCTAAAAATCAAATAATGCAAAAGAAGATTTAAAACACTGCTTTGAATTACTAAACTACTAAAACTCAAAGAACAAAGTAAGATTTTAGATCCAAAAAACAGCTATAATAACTTGATTTTCTCAAGTTATCATGTCCGAAAGGCATCACAAGCCCTTCCTGTAATGTTGTTTGGTAGACTCAAGATAGAATTTTCGCAATAGAAGTTTTGAAGAGTTTCCTCTCTTTATCGCTCCCTTTTATGGGTTTTCTTTAGGTGGATTTGGAGCTCCATCCTTTATCCGGTTAGGTCGGTAAATTCTATCACTCCTACATTATATTATTTCTTCTTCTTTCTTTCATATTTTATTTTTAAATTGAGTTGTTTCAGTTCATTTACTTGACAACATATTTAGAATTCCATTAGTGTGCTTTATTAACACGCAAAATGAGTCGTTTACTTTGTCTTTCATAATTATTTTATTACTTGCATATCCTATAGTAAAGCTTAATTTCTTGATTTGGCATTTTAATTGCTTTTTTGAGAGTTACGTTTATCGTCGTCAGATGTTCCTTTTTCCCCACCTTTACAATCACTACTACTTAAATTCATCTCTGGCATAGCACAATATAATTATGGGGAAAAAAATTGGAGAAAAAAGAAGACGGCCGAGATTCTGCATTTTTACATTGAACCCCACCATCCTCATTTGTGTCACTCTCAATGCCATATTTATCAAATACAATCTCCACAATTGTAAGAAATTTGCTTCTTCCCTAACAAGTTCTTGACTTAAATTTCCAAAAACAAAAGTTTTTGGGACACATTATATATTTATAGTGGGATAAAAAAAAATTTTAGCAACTGAAAGTGTTTTTAAATTTATAAATTAATAAAATGTACTGCCAGATTAGATCTCCTTTTTTGCACAATTTGTAATTATATATATAGTCAAAAGTTGATATGAGATTAGGCAATAGTTAAAGCTTAATTAGCTTGTTAGGCCTTCTTTCATCTATTCACAATCCTAGTTTTGGCATAAATGAATATTATCAATTAATGCAATTTCCAAAAATGTAAAGGTTTCAACAACTCAATCAAGAATATTGCTAAGAGGTTTTTGCAAGCAAACTTAAGTGCTTAGAAATTTGAATAGGTCTCTAATTAACCATACACGGAGCTAAGTTTATGCAAAGTAATTTTCATATGATCGTTGTTGTGGTAGATTTCGTAACTTATTTTTTACTACATATATGTCAACTCAAATTATTTTAAGACCGTGATCAACTCTACAGTGCTATTATAAACACTATCAACAAGGATCAACTGGAATTCACTATAGCGACCAAGATTGACTCTAGGCGACTACAACTATGAGAATTTTTCCCTTGACTAGCTTCATCAGGGATACCTTTTGGAAATCTGCTCAAAGACTATTAGAAAGTGAGACAAAACCTAATAGAAGGCAACACCTTGGTCAACTGCATGAAGAGCTGAGTCGCTGAATATTTGCAAAAACCTTCCTTTCCTGGGACATCCTATTTGAATATTTGCAAGAACCTTCCATTCCGGGGACGTCCTATTTGAATTCAAAACTAGTTGGTGGATATGAATTCTACTAGGCAAGCTGCCAAAATTCAAGATAGGAAAAGTATATCTTCAAGATTTGAATGTCGATAGAATACCTATTAAAAATTGTGAAACAAGCTTGCAACAAGAATGCTTTACAATAGGAATGGTATTCCTCAGGCCTAAGCACACATTTTACACACTCACAGATGGGTTCCTTCATCCAACACAGTTCTCTCTCACGCCTATTCACTCCCACGAAAAAACCATGGCTTTGTGATAATTCTCTCAAGCATTCATTGAACTATTTTCCCTATGCGTGGTAAAAACCGGAGCAATATTATATAGTGGATTTTGTTCTCACACTAGCTAGGGTGAATCTCTATAAAATTCGAGTATAATCTTATTAATTTTCTACTCTTCATTTCTTGTTCGTATGCTAGATCGTTTCTAGTGACAAATTGTGCTAATAATCAACTCCAAAATAGTCGTTGCCCTTAATACAAATAGATTGTGTAAAATTTTACATTCTACAATCATTAACGCAAACTTTAACCAAACTTTAATCAAGAGTGCTCCTTGTCCACAAAGTTCATGTGAATTAGTGGTCTTATAGTAGATTTCATTTACTATGTTCTCTACCAATCCCTTGAGAGTAAAGTACTACGTGCTTTCCTTTAAAAACATATATATAAAAAAGGTATTACGTGCCTCTGTGTGCGCCTTCTCATATATATATATATATATATATAGAGAGAGAGAGATGGAGCAATATATATATATTATATATGAACAATGTAACATAGCATCTCTGCTAAAATTAATGCATGTACCTACCTTCGTTGAACTACTATAATTACTCACTCCGAAGGATCAAACATATGCATACTGATAAACCATCTACTTAGGTCTCACAAGATTTAAATTGATATTTTGGCTTTCATGGTATTTCTCTTTCTTAGAGCACATGGTATTAATTCAAATATCAATGCTAGTCCTCCCTTAATAAATCTCAGTAGAGTAGTTTTTCACAAGTTAGATAATTATTTTAAATCACTTGGCGATCATTTTTAGGTGGGACCAACTCTAATGCAGTCTATTAGTTGAGTTATTTAGGTATATATAACCATCATAATAGATCTTTTCCTGGGTCTTCCTATCTTGATCATGAGGTTTTTTCACCAAAATGGATTGAATACATATACACTTTTTTTTTAATAGAAAAAGCATTATTCGAGTTTTTTCTTTTTTCAAATTTTAAACTTTAATTGTAACATTGTATACAATTATACACACACAACACGCACGAGATGACAATAAGAATATAATTATTGAATCAAGTGTGTCTTTGTCCAAATAAATTTCCCACCACAATCACTTACTTACACAAAACACACTCATTTTTGCTTCGGCAAACCTTACGTGGAACCCAACCTATGCCCTCACCTAAAAGTAACTAAAAAACTTAATTAACATTGCTCATTAGTACCATGATTATTTCACTATATAATCTGTCTTTGCTTCTTCTTCTACACATATCAAGTTTACCACCTCCTATTCTCTCTCTCTCACTCTCTCTCTCTCTAAGTCATGGAACCAAATGAATCCAAAGCTTCTCTCACCCAAAAACAACCTCAATATTGCAATTCAGTTACAAGTCCCGGCACAGTAAACAGGCATGCGTTTGAAATGGTGAATCTAGGGCACAATTCTTTCTCCCAACAAAACCCTAATTCTCATAATAAGAATATTATAGACCCCATATTCCCATTTTCCATCACCACCACCACCAGGCTCTTCCCAAACAACCTTTCTCCATCCCCGGGGAACGACGACTCCACCACCGATGGCACGAGAGAGAGTCCGGGGCAATGCGGCTGCGGCGGAGGCATTGTGGTTAACAACGACAGGAGGCTGAAGAGGATGATATCAAACAGAGAATCTGCGCGGCGATCGCGAATGAGAAGGAAAATGCAGGTAGAAGAGCTTCAGTTCCTGGTTAGCCAGCTCCAGACGACGAATCGCCAGCTCTCGGAGAAGCTCATTCAGTTGCTGGATTGTAATCAGCAGATTCTTCAAGAGAATTCTCAGCTCAAAGAGAAAGTTTCTTCCCTTCAGATCATACTCTCTGACCTGCTTGTACCTGTGAGAAATGTTTGTGAAGATGATAACTCAAGCGCTGATCGAGTTCTTAAAGCTTAAGGTTCTTCTGCCCCGTCTATTACTACAAGTTCCATGCAATTACTTCATTGACCATATATATATATATATGTATGTATGTTTATTATATATACATAAGTAGTTTTAAAGAAAAAAAATATATAGCTTTTGGTGAAAAAAAAAAAATGTACTAGCTAGTTTTAGCTAACAAATATGAGTTGGGGTGGTCATTTATATAGCTTAATTAGCAATGCAAGGGGTTGATAAATCTTTAAGTTTTGTGCTTCTGGTCACGGAATACAACTACACATATACAATTGGAAGAAATTATATGGGTTTTATTAGTGTTATTTTTTCATGACAGTGTAGAGGTTTTGGAATTAATGTAGCATTGAAATTACTGTTATCTTGGCTTGATTGAATTTATGATTCATTATTAACAGCATTAGGAAACTGGGTTTCAATATTATCATGCAAATTATGACTTGGCTTTTGATGCCTTTTCTATAATATTCCATAATTTTTCACTCCTAATTAGGTATGCACGGATTTTTTTCCCCCTTTGTAATGTTCATTTGGTAGTATGGCATGTAGAGGTACAATAAAACACTGAGAAAATTAGATGATGCGCCACAATTTTTGTATGTGGCTAGTTACCAAAAGTCGAATTGTGTCGTAGTTGTGATCAAGCTGGCATTGAAAGTCGAATTGTGTCGTGGTTGTGATCAAGCTGGCATTGACGTTCTGCGCTATTTAATCATCAAGAGGCCATTTAACCTTACCATATGACAGTACTTTTTCAAGTAGTTTCTGATTTTTGTCCTTTTTAATTTCTTTGTTACATAATCTAATTCAAATAGTGTCAAAACACCAACTCTTATCTCTTTTAAGTACTAATTTATGTGATATTAAGTAATATTTTTGTATTGATAAATACAATTGATGTGATAATTCGATAAACATCTACTAATAAAATAACTCCCACGTCATATAAATGGATATTCAAAATGGGATTATAGTTTGATAGCATTTTCATCTTATTAACACATTGAAAAAGCCCCAAGAGGGGGGGGGGGGGGGGGGGGGGGGGGGGGTGGGGGGGGGGTTGGGGTGGGTGTGGGGTGGTGGGAATCAGGATGGTTATTCAACTAGATTTTTTTACCTCAGCTAGCGCGTCTTAAGGAGGGGCCCGGGGGAGGGAAAAACTTAAGAGAATATTAATGGGAATTCATCAAAGAGAAATCACATCACACGAAACAACAGAATAGCACTATGTGGGAGTGCTTCCTTCAAACCAGTACACGCAATCTAAAGGCAAAACTAACACGACAATTTCCCCCACAGTATCTCTAGTGGTGTATTTTCATCATCAACTATCACTATCAACTAAAGGTAGCTCAGAACGACAACAAATCTACAGAGGCTGATGAGACCATCATCAACCACCATGTTGCCTGCTTGACTCACTTTTCTCCAGCCATCAGCGCGCCGCAATAATCCGTTAAGCTCAAGAAAGAGAATCCCCCGTAAATGAGTGCCAAATCTTCCACTGAGAAGTGACCTCCATTTTAAGGAAAAGATGCAACAACTCCATATAACAGTTGTGAAAGATGCAATGTACGATTTATTGAACAAAACAAGGAAAAGATAGAATTATGTGATAGGATATGAAACAAAACCCCACCAAGAAAACATAGTTAAGAACTAACCGATCATATCGATTAAAAAATGCATGATATTTTAAAATTATATGCATTTAAAAAGGCTAACCTAATTATCAAAAAACAAAAAAGACTAACCTAATAATCCTCCCAGTCGGTTCAAACACAAATGAGATTTGTGCTTTGTGATGGGGTTAGTCTAGTCATCATATGCAACTAAGGCTAAGGTTCGTGAAAGAAATGTTAGATTTTGATTTTTTGTTTCTTTTCTCACATCTATTCATTAAGCTTCGTGGTATAAAATAGATGAAAATTCAAGCTGTAGGCAGCTCAAGTTCCTTATACGTGTTTCAGAGACATTGCAAGCTCATGTCTGTTTACTTTAATTCTACTACTCATCACAGTATTTATTGTACAAGACATTACAAGAATGTGGGAGAAAATTTAAGAAACTATACTCAACCATTCTTCTTCGGTGGGTGCTTCCCGTTTGAGATGTTTGCAGGGGTGGTTTCGTTGATGGTAACTGATTCGCTACTGTTCTGGTCTTCAAAAGCCTGCACTGGATCTGCATACGATCGCGTACAAGGCCATCTACAGAACAGGCCCGAAATAAGATTAGCTTCCTCTAAATGCAAATGAGCAATCAGTTGATAAGCACAATCTTCAATATAATTTACCTGCTTGACTTTATAAGTTCATCCTCTATCGTAATATTCTCGTCAAACACGTTGCCTACAAGAGCGACAGACAAAACGACACAATCATGGGAGCAGCACAAAAGAGCAACTACCAATTGATGATACACCAGAGAAAACGACCACATCATTCGCAGAAAACACAATTGAAGATTAAAAGAAAACAAACCAATAAAATGTCATACAAACACAAGCCTTCAACGTGGTGTCACCGTCGAGAAAATTTTCTACCAACTAAAGCATTTGAGTACAATACGAGATGGAACAAATATAGTAGAAGACTGAGAATCCAGATATTAATCGTTTAAGCACAACAAAATACGAGCACCGAAAACTACGCTCGAATAAGCACAAATCAGAGAAAAAGGAAATTACAGCTACCTCCATAAAGATTCTTCTTCGAGAAGTACTTAGCCATCAACCGGCGAGTGTAGTCAGCTTCATATTTCTTGAATTTCTCAATGTGGTTCGCCAGAAAAACATCACTACACAAATTTAGTGTAAAAGTGTAAAAATCATCCCTCCAATGACTCAAAACTGCAAATGTGAGAACTACTTACATATATATATATATAAATTATCAGAAAATTAACTTTTAAAATACAATCAAAATTTAGTTAAAAAAAAAAAAAGATTTGTTATCACATCAAAAACTTGATGATATAATAATAGCCAGTCTAGGAAAATCTATCATTACGAATGTGCAAAGCACAGTCAAAATGTTCATATCTAGATAACAAGGAAGTTTTCATGAAATTTTTGCGATAATTGACTAGAAATTAATTTCAAGAAAATCATTAAGAGCCCGTTTCAAGAAAATAATTTTTGTTTTGTTTTGTTTTTTTTGTACAATTAAGTTTCTAAAAATTGTACATTTCTAATTCAGTAATGTTGATTCGACTCCCATTTTTTCAATCCCCATGTACTGGGATCCTACAAAAATTGAAAATAAAAAACCCCTTTAATCCCTCGAAATCCTTGAATCCCAGAAGTCAAACAAAATCAAAAATTAAAGAGACAGAGAGAGAGAGAGTGTAAAACACGAAAACCCCACCTTAAATCCGTCTTGCCCTGGCCTCCGCCGTGCCCATACATCTCCGCAACTACCAAACCGCCCTGGGTCAGCCCTCGGCCGTCGACAATCGTTTAAGTATTTTCTTTTGTTCGCCTTTTTCCTTTTTAGTCTCAAGCCACTATAGCCACACGTGCGGGAAAAAAAAAGAATTAATTTTATTCTTACCTCTAAATTATATATCTATTTTTATTTCACACCTTAAAATTGTATAATTATTCATTATATACACAAATTTACATAAAATTATTTAAAATATTTCTTCTGTCTAGATCATTTATTACTTTAATAAAATTATTTATGTTTATAAAAACAAGAGTTTGATTACAATTTCAGAACATCTTTTATAAAATATAATTTTAACTGTAAATATAAAGAGTTTTTTTTATAAAATTAAATAAATAAATAATATTAAATTAAGAGATCAAAATATTAAATATAATAAATATAATAGTTAAATTATAAAAAATAATAAAAAAATAAATAAAATGTGAAATTATAAATTTAATCTATAATAAATATTAATTTTTAATTAAAAATAAATTAAAAAATTATTTTTTTCTCCTCTTTCTCTCTCTTGCACTCTCTCTCCGCCCTAGTGAAAAGGGGGGACTTGTCGTCTCCAATTCTTCCCTGCTAGTCCCAATATATGTATATATATACACACAGAAAAAGAACAACAAAAATATATACCCAGAAATCATTTGCAAACAATTCAATAGAAGCTATATAGAACACACACAATTCCACACTAAATCTCGGAGATCAACTCAGTAGTTGGAAATGAAAATTGAAACCGAAACAAACCCAAAATCTGAATCTGAAAATCAAAACGAAAAAAAAAAAAAAATCAGAATAATAGCAGAAATAGAACAAAGTCTGTCTCTTTCAACCTTATCCAATGAACAACGATTTCCAGTTAAAAAAAAAAAACATGAAAATATTTGGAATTCAAATTTCGGCGCCATAAATGTACGAATTAACCAAAGAGAAAGTAGAGAAAGAAAAATTTAAAAGATAAAAAAAAAAAAAAAAAAACCTCAAATGAATCGAATCAGTGACTTTGAATTGCCTTCCTTTTTGTCAAATTCGAGTACCTCAAAACAAAGACATCTCGTGAGGCCTTTTTTTTTTTTTTCTCCTGCGAGTCTTCCTCCAAGTTCTTGTTTGCGGTAGTTTATGGGAGTATTTGTATTGTATTTAAAGATAATACATTAAATATAATATGTATTTGAATGAAAAATATTTATATAAAAAATATTTATATGTATTTAAATATAGTATTTGTTTAGATAAAAAATATTTGAATTGTATTTAAATATTGAGTGTATAATGTGATTAGTAAAATTATATATAAATAAAAGATAGAGAAAAAAAGTATATGATATAATTAATAAAAGTAATACAAAAATAAAATATTAAATATTGATAATATTAGATTTAAATTATGATATGATTGGTATATTGATTATAATACTTTTGTATTTAGATTAAAATTACATTGCATTTAAATATAATATAAATACAATATAAGTACCAAACATGTAACAACCAAGAATTTTCATCTTCTCAGAATCATTTTTTTTTATTTAATATAATGATATTTTTATACATATGTATATATATGTGAATGATTTAATACTGCTAGAATGAAATGAAAATATTCTAACAGTGTTATAAAAAAAAAAAAAAAGGGGACAATAATAAAAATGATTTTGAAAATTAGGGGTTAGGGACAAATTTAAAGAGTTTAGGGATAAAAAAAAAAAAAAAAAAAAAAGAAGAAGAAGAAGAAGGGTGGGGGGCATTGTTTTTTTCCGGCTGAAAGAAAAAAAAAAAAGGGGAGGGAGTTAATTAACTCCTTCACAGTCCCTCCCCCCTTATTAATTCCTCACCACGCGAAGAAAGGGAAGAGAGCCCTTATTAATTCCTCACCACGCGAAGAAAGAGAGAGCGGCAGAGGGAGAATCGGCGACAGAGGAAAAAAAAAAAAAAAAAATCCGGTGAAGAACTCCAGCGAGGGAGAGAGAGAACAACGGGAGAGGATTTTCTTCTTCTTCTCCTTCTTCTTCTTCTTCTTTTCTTCTTCGTTCTTGTTCGGCGGCAGGCGCAAACTCTTGACGGTGAGCCGAAACTTCGGCGGCGAAAACAGAGGAAAGGGGCCGCGAGAAGAGGAGTTTGGGGGGCGAAAATGTCGACTGAGAAAGGATGAAAAACCCAGAAAAACGCGAGCTTTTCTTCCCTTCCTCCTTCCACGCGAATCGGCACTGTGCAGCCGTGAGAGAGCCGCGACTTCCGGCGCCTCCAAGCTCGGTTTTTCTTCGATTTTTCTTCCAAAAACCGCAACTTTAGTTCCTCTAGAAGCAAAGGAACGTTTTTGAACAAAGGTAACAATTTTTCCTTGCATTTTGGTGATTTTCGGATTTTTGTACAGGAAGTGTGAAAACTTGTTCAAATGGAAATGTTAGGGTCCGAAAATGGTTAGAAATGATTGAGGATAGCTTAGGAAAGAATATGTGTGAGTTTGGAAACTTAAATGCTAAATTTTGAATAGGTTTTCTTGAGGAATCCGAAAATGTACAAAGTTAGGGTTTGAAAATTTGAGGATTTTTCATGATAAATTTGTGGCTCTTTTTAGTGAAATAATTGGACTCTATGATTGTTAACTTGATGATTTAAGTGAAAAAAATGGTTATAAGGGTTATATTAACCATAAATGTGTTTGGGTTCAATTTTGAATAAGTGATGGTTAAGTTTCTTGAAATGAGATTTTGGAAATGTTAAAGTTGGTTTTATTGAGTTTAGAGTTAAGAAAAGAGATTGAAAATGGTTATGTAATTGTTTGAGAGAGATTAGTTAAGTTGAAAGTTGAGTTGGAAGTTGGTTATTAAAATTGAATGTTTTATATTGTTGGTGATTTTGAATGAACGAATGAATATGGAAAATGGGGAAAAATGATGAAAGTGATGGTTGATTTATGGATGTGAATTGGAATATGTTAATGAGTAATGTGTGGGATTGATAAGTATTTTTCATAGAACGTTTTGAATGTTCTATGAAAAATTAGGCCTCTGGTATAGTAATTGGCAGGTACCTAAGTTTTGAGGCGTTACTTAAACGCCGGGACCTCAGTTTTTAAGCGAAAATGCTGCCGAAATTTCGGTAGCGATAATGAGGTGAATTAGTTGTAAGAAACTGAGATTGAGGACATTATGGAGATTAGAATGTTAAGAAAAAAATTGGAGTGTTAAGGAAAAGGGTGAAAACAAAATACCAAAGATAGTAACAATATTTTAAGAGTTGGATTGGAGAAAAAGAGAGGAATAAGGAAAATGTAGAAATTAATATAAATCTTATTATAGAAAAAAAAAATGAAATGATGATGAAATGAACATGAGAAATAATCCATGATTATTTCTATTTTAGGAAACCCAAGAAGTGAAGGAGAAAGCAATAGCAAGGATCCAAAAGAAATCACTCTTGCTTAAATATTGTAAGTACAAACATTTACTTGTCTACCCACAAACTGACTAACTTTGATGTGTTTTGTGATATAAGTTAGATGAAAAAAATTTATGTTAGAAATGCCTTAGGAATGGTATGTATGCATGATAAGTTATAATCAAAAAGCTAAAAGAATGCAAGATAATAAGACTGAAAACTTAAGTTGTTGGCGTACCGGCTTCCCGTAGGTGAGGTTTTATGTTATGAATTCCACTATAATTGAATGCTACCTCCCGTAGGCGAGGTTAATGGCTTACAGTGGAACGCTACCTCTCGAAGGTGTGAGGTTAATGGCTAAAAGTTAAAGATTGACTGTGAGGAAGGTTGGTGGGTCGCTCCCCCTCCTCCCACTGTCAGCGCGCAAATAGGTACGTCCAACAATGGGCCCACCAATGAAAGTGAAAAGAAAAGAAAAGAAAAGAAAAGAAAGGAAAGGAAAAGAAAAGAAAAGAAAAGCAAAGAGAAAGAAAGGAAGACATGAAATGAAATTTTGAGGATGTTACAATAAGTTATGATAAAGAACCTCAAATACTAACCTATGAGGATTTAGAATTGCATTATGTGACTAATCTTAGAGGTTATGCATGTTAGTTCTTTGTTTGTATGTTTGTGCTTACTGAGTCTAGCTCACAAGTCTGTTTGTGGTGTAGGTGATAAAGGTAAGCAACACAGGACAGGATAGAAGCATGATGGGACTTGCAGACAGATTCAAGAGGTGTCATGGATAAGGGGACGGACCT
This sequence comes from Antiaris toxicaria, assembly GCA_035233585.1. Lineage (NCBI taxonomy): Eukaryota > Viridiplantae > Streptophyta > Magnoliopsida > Rosales > Moraceae > Antiaris > Antiaris toxicaria. The sequence continues at coordinate 12,467,719 of CP141155.1, forward strand.
GCTATGCTTTCAGCTGCCAGAATATTTTTGTATAAGCGCATGTTCAGATATATATGTATATATTTATATATGCAGACCATATGTAAATCAAATGGAAAAAAAATGAAAAAAAAAAAATATATATATATAAATATATATGTTAGTATGTTTTGAGAAAAAACAGAAAGTAGTGTATATGTATTTCAAAAAAAAAAAATTTCCCAAAATTTCTACTCTATTTTGAAAGTAAAGATTTTAAATTACACTTCCTCAAATGAAAAGGAACGTTTATGTATACAAAGTTAACGAAGAAAGAGATAGCGAACGTCGACTCGGGCGAGCTGGGTCGGCGGGCGCCACAGTTGGTATCAGAGCGCAGGCGGTTGTCCATTGACCCTCCATGACATTTCAAGTATCTGCTTCTGCACAGTCCAAGTAAGATTGTTTTTAAATTAAGAATTATTGTTGTTATGTAAGTACTAAACTATGTTATTGTTTACAATAGGTAGTATACGACAATATGGTTAGACCCCGATCCAAAGCATCAAGAGTAGACCGAGATACTGAGATAACCAACCTCTTAGCCAACATACAAGCGCGATTGGAAGCTCAAGAACAGGAAAACCAAAGGCTAAGAGAGTTGTTAGCTGAAAGAAATGCAGAGCAAACCGATAGGGGTGGACCTTCCCAACCCCAAACGACCCCATCCCAAACATCCATACCAGAGCCTCAACCGACTCCAAGGTCAACCACTCCAACAATACCAATTCAATCAGAATGGGGTATGGGTACTCCTACTCAAATGGTAATCAACCAGGAGTCCTTATATGAGCGGTTTAGAAAAATGAAACCGCCAGGGTTTGAGGGGTCTACTGATCCACTTGAGGCTGAAGAATGGTTGGCCTCTATACAGATGATTTTCAAGTTCATGAATATCACAGATCAAGAACGAATTCTCTGTGCCTCCTACTTACTGAAGAAAGATGCCAGATATTGGTGGGAGATGGTAAAGATGAGAAGAGATGTAAAAAGTATGACATGGGATGACTTCTTGGAAGAATTCAACCGGAAATTTTTCAATTTAGACGTCTTGCGAGCTCAACAGCGAGAATTTGATGGATTAAAGCAAGGGGAAATGTCGGTGACTGAAGCTTGCCGCAAGTTTGATCGGCTAGCCCGACTATGTCCGCAGATGGTACCAACCGAAGGGGAACGGGTCCGTCGCATGATTGACATGTTTAGACCCGATATTGCCACATTTGTAGAAAGTGGCGAGACTCCACCCACCACCGTGGCAGATTGTATTAGCAGGGTAATGAGAGCTGAGCACAGGTTGGCCCGAGCGAAAGAAGAGAAGGCTAAGGCTTGGGAGGACAAGAAGAGAGAAAGGGATTTGGCAAGACTGACACAGAAAAGTAATCAATCAAGCCAAAGTAACAAGCCTTTCTCAGGTCCGAGGCCTAGTCAGAACGGCAACCAAAGTCAGTCGAGCACGAACAAGAGGAAGACTAATACTAGTGATTCCGGAGGTCAGAATGTAAGAAATGTCCAAAGAAGGTCAAATCAGACCATCGGCCAGACTAGACTCCCATGTCAACAATGCGGGAAGATGCATTCAGGAGAATGTAGAGTGGGGACGAATGTATGTTATTTATGTGGCAAGGAAGGCCATTATGTCAGAAATTGCCCTACCAACCCCCAATACCAGCCAATATCCTTCCAGCCGCGACCGACTGCTAGCCAAGCACACGCCATGCAGACAAGGTCCCAAGGAGCACAGACTCACATGAACCGACCAGAAGACGCACCCCGAGCTGATGCACATATACTGGCCTACTCCAAAGAAGACGTTGAGGCGAGAGCCTCAAATGTGGTGACAGGTCAGCTTCCTGTTGCCCAAAGTATTGCCTATGTATTATTTGATTCAGGTGCATCACATTCATTTGCATCACATACTTTTGCTGCAAAAATTAAGCATGTTAAGGAGAGGATTGGTCAAGTGTTCAAAACCACCCTACCATCTGGTGAGGTGATGTTGTCGGATCACTGGTTACGTAATGTTCCAGTGATTATTGCTGACCGAGAACTGTACATCAATTTAGTCATATTAGAGATAGTTGACTATGATGTTATTTTCGGAATGGATTTCCTTAGCAAGTATCGAGCGACAATTGATTGCCAGCAACGGAAAGTAGTGTTTCAATTAGGAGTAGATGACTAGTTCGAATATGTGAGTCATACTCCAAGATCGTCTGGTATGCTGATAAGTTCAATGAGGGCACAAAAACTGATAAAGAGTGGGTGCACTGGCTACTTAGCCTACATTACAGATACAAGCATTGAAGCGAAACTCCAACCAAGTGAAGTACCGGTGATTAGGGACTTCTTAGAAGTATTTCTAGAAGAATTGCCAGGACTCCCTCCAGATCGGGATATTACTTTTGAGATTGAGTTGTTGCCAGGCACAACCCCAATTTCAAAAGCACCTTACAGAATGGCCCCTGCAGAACTGAAGGAATTACAGGTGCAGTTGAAAGAATTGCTAGAAAAAGGATTCATCCGCCCCAGCTGTTCGCCATGGGGAGCACCAGTTTTGTTTGTAAAGAAGAAAGATGGAAGCTTGAGAATGTGCATAGATTACCGTGAACTCAACAAGGCTACAATCAAGAACAGGTATCCACTGCCAAGGATCGATGATTTGTTTGATCAACTCAAGAGAGCTACAATGTTTTTCAAGATTGATCTTCGATCCGGTTATTATCAGTTAAAGATCAAAGAAGGAGACGTTCCTAAGACCGCCTTTCGCACAAGATATGGGCATTTTGAATTCCTTGTTATGCCCTTTGGATTGACAAATGCTCCAGCTGCCTTCATGGATCTTATGAATCGAGTATTTAAGGAATACTTGGACAAATTTGTCATCGTATTTATTGACGATATCCTCATCTACTCGAAGAACCAAGAAGAGCATGAGGAACATTTTCGGACCGCACTGCAGACACTAAGGAAGCATCGGTTGTACGCCAAGTTTTCAAAATGCGAATTTTGGTTAGATAAAGTCCATTTCCTCGGACACGTCGTCTCAAAAGACGGGATTGCAGTCGACCCTGCAAAAGTTGAAGCTGTTAGCAAATGGGTACCTCCAAAGAACGTCACCGAGATACGGAGTTTCCTAGGATTGGCAGGTTACTACCGTAGATTTGTGGAGGGATTTGCAAAGTTAGCTGCCCCTCTCACAGCTCTCACTCGCAAGGAGAAGAAATTTGAATGGACGAACAAGTGCGAGGAAAGCTTTCAGGAATTAAAGAGACGGTTGACGAGTGCCCCAATTCTCACTTTACCTAAGGATGAAGGAGAATTTGATATCTACAGCGACGCATCCAAGATGGGATTAGGAGCTGTATTGATGCAAGATGGAAAGGTGATAGCCTATGCTTCCAGACAGCTGAAAGAACATGAGAAGAACTACCCGACTCACGATTTGGAATTGACTGCTGTAGTATTTGCCCTTAAGATATGGCGGCATTATTTATATGGAGTTCGGTGTAGGATCTTTATCGACCACCAGAGCTTGAAGTATTTCTTCACCCAGAAGGAACTCAACATGAGACAAAGAAGATGGCTCGAATTGGTTAAAGATTATGACTGCGAGATCTTATATCATCCCGGCAAGGCGAATAAGGTAGCGGATGCATTGAGCCGTAAGTCGACGATGCCGGAACGAATAGCCATCGATAAGCTGCCCAAGCCACTACAACAAGAAATTTCTACGCTAAGAATGGAGTTAATTGCAGGAAGGTTGGCGGCAATACAAATCCAGCCGACACTTTTTGAGGAGATTAAAGAAGCTCAAGAGGTTGATGCTGTTCTGAGAGAATTGAAGGAAAAGGTTTTTAAGGGTGAAAGGACAGAGTTCCGCATTGCTGACGATGGGGTACTACTTTTTCAAGGGAGGATTTGTGTGCCCGATAAAGAAGAATTGAGGAAGAGAATCCTAACAGAAGCTCACGACACCCCTTACTCAATACATCCAGGTAGTACAAAGATGTATCAAGACCTAAAACAGCAATTTTGGTGGAAAAGCATGAAAAATGACATAGTTCAACACGTCAGTCGCTGTTTAACATGCCAAAGGGTCAAGGCGGAACATCAAAGGCCAGCAGGTGAACTGCAACCACTGGACATCCCAGAATGGAAATGGGAAAAAGTAACTATGGATTTTGTTGTGGGACTACCAAGAACGATTGAAGGATTTGATGCCATATGGGTAGTGGTAGATCGGTTAACCAAGTCTGCTCACTTTATACCCGTAAAGATGACGTATACATTGGAAAAGTTGGCAGAGCTGTACATCTCAAACATAGTGAGACTGCATGGAATACTAACAGAGATAGTGTCTGATCGCGACAGACGGTTTACATCAAACTTTTGGAAGAGTGTTCAAGCTGCAATGGGCTCAGAACTGAGATTCAGTACAGCATTTCACCCTCAGACGGATGGACAATCAGAGCGCACAATCCAGACACTGGAGGATATGCTTCGCGCATATACACTAGACTTCAAAGGAGCATGGAATAAGAAGCTACCGCTGATCGAGTTTGCATACAACAACAGTTTCCAGGCTTCTATTGGAATGGCACCATATGAAGCATTGTACGGGCGGAAATGCAGATCACCAATTCATTGGTATGACTTAAGAGAAAAGGAGCTACACAAGACTGAGTTTATCCAAGAGACAATTGATGCGGTCAAGAAAATCCAACAGAGGATGAAAACTGCACAGAGTCGCCAAAAGAGCTACACCGACCAGAGACGAAGACCCTTAGAATTCGAAGAGGGAGACTTCGTATTTTTGAAAGTTGCACCAATGAAGGGTGTAATGCGATTTGGGAAGAAAGGGAAGCTGAGCCCCAGGTACATAGGACCTTTTCCCATTATCAGTCGAGTGGGAAAAGTGGCCTATAAGTTAGCGCTGCCACCCGAATTGTCTACCGTGCATAATGTCTTCCACGTGTCGATGTTGAGGAAGTACATTTCAGACCCTTCACATGTTCTTGAGTACGAACCAATCCAAGTCCAAGAAGACTTGTCGTATGAGGAGCAACCGGTTCAAATACTTGCTCGAGAGAAGAAGACGTTAAGAAACAAAAGCATCCTACTAGTCAAAGTGTTGTGGAGAAATCACGATGTGGAAGAAGCTACGTGGGAGCGCGAAGAAGAGATGAGAGAAAAATACCCCCACTTGTTCTGAATTTTCGAGGACGAAAATTTTATAAGAAGGGGTGAATGTAACAACCAAGAATTTTCATCTTCTCAGAATCATTTTTTTTTTTATTTAATGTAATGATATTTTTATACATATGTATATATATGTGAATGATTTAATACTGTTAGAATGAAATGAAAATATTCTAACAGTGTTATAAAAAAAAAAAAAAAGGGGACGATAATAAAAATGATTTTGAAAATTAGGGGTTAGGGACAAATTTAAAGAGTTTAGGGATAAAAAAAAAAAAAAAAAAAGGGTGGGGGGCATTGTTTTTTTTCGGCTGAAAGAAAAAAAAAAGGGGAGGGAGTTAATTAACTCCTTCACAGTCCCTCCCCCCTTATTAATTCCTCACCACGCGAAGAAAGGGAAGAGAGCCCTTATTAATTCCTCACCACGCGAAGAAAGAGAGAGCGGCAGAGGGAGAATCGGCGACAGAGAAAAAAAAAAAAAAAAATTCCGGTGAAGAACTCCGGCGAGGGAGAGAGAGAACAACGGGAGAGGATCTTCTTCTTCTTCTCCTTCTTCTTCTTCTTCTTCTTCTTTTCTTCTTCGTTCTTGTTCGGCGGCAGGCGCAAACTCTCGACGGTGAGCCGAAACTTCGGCGGCGAAAACAGAGGAAAGGGGCCGCGAGAAGAGGAGTTTGGGGGGCGAAAATGTCGACTGAGAAAGGATGAAAAACCCAGAAAAACGCGAGCTTTTCTTCCCTTCCTCCTTCCACGCGAATCGGCACTGTGCAGCCGTGAGAGAGCCGCGACTTCCGGCGCCTCCAAGCTCGGTTTTTCTTCGATTTTTCTTCCAAAAACCGCAACTTTAGTTCCTCTAGAAGCAAAGGAACGTTTTTGAACAAAGGTAACAATTTTTCCTTGCATTTTGGTGATTTTCGGATTTTTGTACAGGAAGTGTGAAAACTTGTTCAAATGGAAATGTTAGGGTCCGAAAATGGTTAGAAATGATTGAGGATGGCTTAGGAAAGAATATGTGTGAGTTTGGAAACTTAAATGCTAAATTTTGAATAGGTTTTCTTGAGGAATCCGAAAATGTACAAAGTTAGGGTTTGAAAATTTGAGGATTTTTCATGATAAATTTGTGGCTCTTTTTAGTGAAATAATTGGACTCTATGATTGTTAACTTGATGATTTAAGTGAAAAAAATAGTTATAAGGGTTATATTAACCATAAATGTGTTTGGGTTCAATTTTGAATAAGTGATGGTTAAGTTTCTTGAAATGGGATTTTGGAAATGTTAAAGTTGGTTTTATTGAGTTTAGAGTTAAGAAAAGAGATTGAAAATGGTTATGTAATTGTTTGGGAGAGATTAGTTAAGTTGAAAGTTGAGTTGGAAGTTGGTTATTAAAATTGAATGTTTTATATTGTTCGTGATTTTGAATGAACGAATGAATATGGAAAATGGAAAAAATGGGGAAAAATGATGAAAGTGATGGTTGATTTATGGATGTGAATTGGAATATGTTAATGAGTAATGTGTGGGATTGATAAGCATTTTTCATAGAACGTTTTGAATGTTCTATGAAAAATTAGGCCTCTGGTATAGTAATTGGCAGGTACCTAAGTTTTGAGGCGTTACTTAAACGCCGGGACCTCAGTTTTTAAGCGAAAATGCTGCCGAAATTTCGGTAGCGATAATGAGGTGAATTAGTTGTAAGAAACTGAGATTGAGGACATTATGGAGATTAGAATGTTAAGAAAAAAATTGGAGTGTTAAGGAAAAGGGTGAAAACAAAATACCAAAGATAGTAACAATATTTTAAGAGTTGGATTGGAGAAAAAGAGAGGAATAAGGAAAATGTAGAAATTAATATAAATCTTATTATAGAAAAAAAAAATGAAATGATAATGAAATGAACATGAGAAATAATCCATGATTATTTCTATTTTAGGAAACCCAAGAAGTGAAGGAGAAGGCAATAGTAAGGATCCAAAAGAAATCACTCTTGCCTAGATATTTTAAGTACAAACATTTACTTGTCTACCCACAAACTGACTAACTTTGATGTGTTTTGTGATATAAGTTAGATGAAAAAAATTTATGTTAGAAATGCCTTAGGAATGGTATGTATGCATGATAAGTTATAATCAAAAAGCTAAAAGAATGCAAGATAATAAGACTGAAAACTTAAGTTGTTGGCGTACCGGCCTCCCGTAGGTGAGGTTTTATGTTATGAATTCCACTATAATTGAATGCTACCTCCCGTAGGCGAGGTTAATGGCTTACAGTGGAACGCTACCTCCCGAAGGTGTGAGGTTAATGGCTAAAAGTTAAAGATTGACTGTGAGGAAGGTTGGTGGGTCGCTCCCCCTCCTCCCACTGTCAGCGCGCAAATAGGTACGTCCAACAACGGGCCCACCAATGAAAGGAAAGGATGTTACAATAAGTTATGATAAAGAACCTCAAATACTAACCTATGAGGATTTAGAATTGCATTATGTGACTAATCTTAGAGGTTATGCATGTTAGTTCTTTGTTTGTATGTTTGTGCTTACTGAGTCTAGCTCACAAGTCTGTTTGTGGTGTAGGTGATAAAGGTAAGCAACACAGGACAGGATAGAAGCATGATGGGACTTGCAGACAGATTCAAGAGGTGTCATGGATAAGGGGACGGACCTGCTATGCTTTCAGCTGCCAGAATATTTTTGTATAAGCGCATGTTCAGATATATATGTATATATTTATATATGCAGACCATATGTAAATCAAATGGAAAAAAAATGAAAAAATATATATATATATATATAAATATATATGTTAGTATGTTTTGAGAAAAAACAGAAAGTAGTGTATATGTATTTCAAAAAAAAAAAATTTCCCAAAATTTCTACTCTATTTTGAAAGTAAAGATTTTAAATTACACTTCCGCAAATGAAAAGGAACGTTTATGTATACAAAGTTAATGAAGAAAGAGATAGCGAACGTCGACTCGGGCGAGCTGGGTCGGCGGGCGCCACAAAACATCTTCTAAAAAGATGACGAGGCTTCTTAGTTGGACCTTCTGGGTGCCTCAAAAGGATCGTCTCCAACTCTTCCATACTCGTCCCAAATTAATTTCCTCCCTTTTTGAGTAGTCTAAAAGTTAATATTTTTTTGTTAATAAGAAGATTTATATTTTAAAACATTTAAGGCTCCGTTTGGTAAACGTATTGAGTTTGAATATACTGCATTATTTATATTTAAAGGGAAAGTATTTGCATTGTATTTCAATGCAATATGTGTTTGGATGAAAAGTATTTTGATTGTATTTAAATAATGAATATGTGATGTAATAGATAAAAGTAGGGAAGAAAAAAAGAAAGAGAAAGAGAGAATGTGATGTGATTAATAAAAATAATAGAAAAAATAAAATAATAAATAGTGATTGTATTATATTTAAAATATGATGTGATTGACATTTGAATATAATATTTTTGTATGTAGATAAAAATTGTATTGTATTTGAACACAATATGAATATAATACTGGAACAAACAAGGGCTTATTTAATCTTTAATGGGATACTATATAAGCAATTATGTTAAAGTGATAGACGATTTTAGATGGAAAGGACATTTTGAATGTTTTTATGTAGACAAATGACACAAGAACAGTTTTACAATTCTGAAATGCAAAATGAAAATAGGTATATAGGGCAAGAAAAATAATATTAACCCAAAAAAGAAAAGAAAAAAATATCATTTAAAAAGAAAAGGATTATTTATATTTATATATATATTATGTATTTTAACATATTATTCTATTATATCATTGCAGTTTTGAAGTTTTACATGTCTATATCATCAAAGTTCGTATGTTATACATATTTATACCCTTTTTTGGTTGTAATCAATTTTGTGTCCCATTTTTTTAATTTTGATTATGTTTTTTCAATAATATCATGATATGTCAAAAAAAAAAATATAAAATTAATTACAATTTCATATTATATAATTAAAAATTAAGTTAGTTACATATATGTCATAATATTATTGGAAGGACAATATTATTGGAAGGACAAGAACGATGATACAAATAAAAAGACATATTAACTAAGTACTTAATTTTTACTTTAATAGTGTCCACAATACTCTTACCAAAGGAAACCAAAATTAAGTTTTTTTTACCGTTACATACCCTGCCTTTTTTTTTAATTCAAAAAGTACATCATGCATTTTTAAGCTCTATATTTTTACACGATTATAATATATTGCATAAATTTTTACATTTTCTCATTCAATACTTATTTTGATCTAAAAAAAAAAAGTAAATGCCTTCAAATGGAATGATCAAAATCGTCGTAAATATTTGCCGCAGAGAGCGGGGAATTACATATTTCTCCTTACACCAATATGCCTTCACTACCAAAAAAAAAAAAAAAAAAAGGAAAATCTCTGTGAATATTATGGAGTGGGTCGAAATTTTATGAGAATTAGATCAACGTGATATAGCGGTTATGAAATATGCTAATGACATTGTAGTATGTAGGAATTCCATCATATTTTCTAGCTGGATCGAAGGATGATTTTGAACAAATTCGTGGAGAAGTTATGCGCAGAGAAGTCCTAAACTTGGAATCATGTTGAGGGTGTTTGGTTTTGTTTTCAAAACTGATTTCACGATTTCCAAGGAAATCGATTTTAAAATCGGTGTGTAATTGTGTTTGGTTTGTATTGTTTTTGAAAACAAATTTCAAAACAAATCCAAAATCGTCTTTGCTCTCAATGTAAAATTGAAAACGATTAAAAGTCGTTTTCTCTGATTTCATTTTTTCTATTTCTCTGATTTAATTATTATGGTTAATTAAGATTTAATTGATATAGTAATTACTTAAATATTATGGTTATTAATTTTTAATTTATTTTTCAATTAAAAAATTTTATTAATTTAATTTTTGGTATTCATAATAAATTTTTTTTTTAAATCAAACATAAATATGTTTTTATAGAATACTTATAAAATGACTGGTTTTCAAAAATATAACCAAATACAGTTTCACTTTTTTGTTTCTCAAAACATACACTCAGAAAATAAAACCAAACACAATTTCAGAAACGTTCTCAGAATTGTTTTCAAAACGATCTCAAATTCAGAGAATTTGAAAATATAACAGATTTCAAAAACAATACCAAACGCTACCGTTGTTATTTGGTTCGTCGTGAAGCAGTCCGTCGTACCATCTCTGAAAGGCAAATCTGAAAACTCTGTAAGTTCCGCCATGGTGCTCGAAACCGGTCTAACCAAAACTGGTCTTCTTAAAACTAGCATGACTGAATGAGAGAGACCCAGCAATCCCAAGACAGCCAATGGTACCAACAAGTCTACCAACAAATTTACTCATTGGAATCAAACTGAGAACTACGAATAGTCATTGTTTTGAACTTGTGAAAATTCTAGAACAGCAGGATCATAATCTTGATCTACAGAAGCAAAATTCCAAGACCAAGAAGACCTTTACAACCATAATTGTTGAAATACATACAAAAAAGGATCTGAGAAGGATTCGGGGACTTCGGTAGCAGCTACAGACAATTGTGGTAAGATTTTAAACATGTCCACACCCGCTTCTAGATAGATCTCACCCGTAAACCATCCTCACAAAAGTTTGTTTCTGCAGCCAAAAGTACCCCGACCTCGTTTATTGGGGAACTGGTTACAAAATGTAAGCACCTGGTCCTAAACACTAAATTTGACTGTTTCCAACAGTGGAAAGAAGTAACAAAACAATCACATTGTTCTGCAGCTGTTTCTTCTCTCATGACCATGTTAAAATGCATTCAATTCGGTCCTCAGTCAGACAAAACTAGTTTAGACATCTTCTAGAGTCCAACCGCATGGTTTTCATCCGAACTATGCCACACACAACATCCTTAATCACACACACAACCATTCGACTGTAATGGACATCAACTACCATACCGCTCGGAGATGCTGCCCAAAATTCGTTGCACTCCCCCTTTTGAACAAAGTTCGTAAATAGTCTGCCTGGTTCTTTCCAACTGTTGCTTTTAGTCTTTTAAGAACTTTGAGCTGTGACAAGCAAATATGCACGAAGTTATTACACAAAGACTTCCAGGAGTGTGGGAGTAATATGTTTACATATCTTACCAAATGTGAGGCAGTGGCAATACCAGGACTTGCATCATAAATCTTGTACAATAGCTTTCGTCTTTTCAAGAAAATCAATTAAATCTTGTTCCAAGTGAAGTATGTGACATACGAAACAAACAAAAGATAGTAAAGAAGGAATAGCATATATAAGTTGTTTAACCGACAGGGACCAAAATATAGGCCTGGAACCAAGCTATATGGAGAATTAAACACAACACGGAAAGGGCTTCTACGTCCATAAAGATTATTCTTAGAGAAGTATTTTGCCATCAGAATTCTTTGGTAGGTAAGCTGATTTCTTGTTGGTAGGGTAGTTTTAAATCGTCTACCTTTCTTATTTTCTGCTAGACTCTGATAAATTTAAAATATAATAGAGTTAAAACATGATCTAACATTTTTAATGAGAGTTCTTTGACAGAGCATGAAATAAATAAATTACTAGTACTCAGTTCCTAAATTAGAAAATTTAATTCCTTTCCTTTAAAAACCATGACAGTTTTTTTCCCCCTAAATTTTTGCAGTGATCATTTCATTTTTTTTTACTCTAACTCTCCCATGAATACATAGTGTCTCACAGAAAAATAAAAAGAATACTAGTTTATTTATTAAGCTAAATACATGGAAACTCAAATAGGAGGCATATTGAGTTACCGTCTAATTGAATCGAATAGAAAATTGTGTTGTACACCTTATCATTCACCAATAATCTGAGCAAGAGCAAAGGCCGTCTTTGAAATGATGAAAGCGCTTGTTGTCTCTCACTATTATCTCCCTTTCAACAGCTTTTGATATGCACTTGGCTGCATTGTGACAGTCTAAACAAATCCGAAGATTCTTGCAGACTCTTATTGTCGACCCTTTACTTGTCTTCAATAATCCAAAAGATATAGCGAGCTTCTCACTATGCCCTCTCAATCTCTCAATCTTCTCTTCTTCTTCCAGTTCATGAAGAACACAACTTGTATCTGGTCTATATCCAAGGTCACTTATCTTTTCCTCCACTCTTTTCCACATCTCCCTAATTTCCCCACATTCAGGCAGTAGATTATCCCCAGCGAGGAAGCTATAAACCTTACCTCCAAGTTCAATCCAACTCTGACCAGCGTCTTTTTGCAGGCCTGTCACCTTCATCCTTTGCCTAACTCTCCTCACGTCGTCCCATTTCCCCAACCCAGCGTACAAATTTGACACCAACACATAGTTTTCTGCCCTTTCAGGCTCTAAGTCTAGCAACTTCTTTGCAATTTTCTCTCCCATTTCCAAATTGCCATGGCTCCTACAGGAACTAAGCAATGAGCTCCAGATTCTTGTATCCGCTTCCTCAGGCATTTCGTTTATGAGATTCAGGGCTTCCTCCAACTTGCCAGCTCGACCTAACATGTCCACTACACATGCATAGTGCTTTAATTTGGGTTCAATTCCGTACAAATCCTGCATCTCGTCGAGATATCTTAGCCCTTCAGTGACCATCCCAGCATGACTACATGCCATTAAAATTCCGATAAATGTAAACCAATCAGGCTTCAATCCCAACCTCTGCATTTCTTCAAATAGCTCCATGGCCTTGTTTGCATTTCCATTGATTCCATATCCTGCAATTACAACATTCCATGATGCCAGATCTCGCTCCTTTAAACCGTTGAAAACCATCTGAGCCTGCTCCATGCAGCCAGTTTTTGCATACATGTCTAAGACAGAACAGCCAACAAACATGTCATTCACAAGGTCATCTTTCAAAGCAAAGCAATGTAGTTCTTTTCCCAGACGCAAGGCTGACAGTTGCGAACAGGCATCAAACACACTTGTAATGGAAATCTCACAAGGCTGAAGTCCATCGGACACCATTTTGCGGAAGAGATGAAGAGCTTCATCAGGAAGTCCAAGCTGCGTGTAACCAGCAAGAATTGTATTCCAACATACTAAACTTTTGTCTTCCATTCTGTCAAATAATTCACGCGCAGATAATATCTTACTGCAGTGAATATAGAGTGATATCAGACAGATTCCGATGAACGAATCCCTTCCTAACCCATTGCGTATTACAAATGCATGGATCTGCTTGCCATACTGCAGAAATTTCAGATGGGTACAAGCTAAAAGAAGGCTACCAATGGTAAACCAGTCAGGATCCAATCCTGCTTCTTTCATCTCAAAATAGCAGTCTATAGCCGTCTTTGGATCACCATTTTGGGCTAATCCACCAATCAATGCATTCCACGAGCTCACTGTCTTTGTCTCTATACCATAAAAGACATGTTGGGCAGAACTGATTGACCCGCACTTTGCATAGGCCGTAACAAAAGCATTTGCTACCAATTCATCATCGTAAAACCTGTGTCTCCATGAATAACCATGTATTTCCCTCAAGCTCACCAGCTCCTTCTCCTCTAAACAAGCTGGCAACACATTCAATATTGTGATCTCGTTCACTTTCACATTCTCGTCTTCCATATGCATTCTTCGCAGAAGATCGAATGTTCCATTGGCATCCCCTTCCCTGGAGAAACCGCCAATCATGGAATTCCATGAAACCACATTCTTCATATCGTTCTTACCAAATAAAAATATGGCATCAGATAAGTATCCACATTTTGAATACATGTCCATCAACGCATTGCTAACCATCAACCACTTGTTCAGCCCCAACTTCTCTACCAGAGCATGAATCACCATTCCCATATCCACATCTTCCTCTGCAGCACACACTGGTAACAAAGTCACTATCGTAGCATCATCCGGTAACAAACCCTCTGCCAAAATTTCCCTCAATAAGTCAAAACAGTCCCGTGATAAACCATTCTGGGAGAACCCGTGGATCGCCGAGTTCCAGGAAACCAAATTTCTCTCAGGCATTTTCTCAAACAACTGAACCGCATCCACCAAACACCCACATTTCCCATACATCCCAACCAACGCATTCCCCACAAAAACATCGGACACCAAACCCATCTTCACAGCCACCCCATGAACCGCCCGCCCCAACCTGACATCGAAAAGCCCCGAACAGGCCTTGATCACGCAAGGCAGAGTGAAGCTATCGGGTCTAAATTCAGTCCCCGAAACCAACCCGACAAAAGCTTCCACCGCGTCGTCATAAAGCTTGTTCCTTGTATAGGCACTAATAAGCGCATTCCACATGAACAAATTGTTCCTCTCTAGTCGGTCAAAGACCGAGCGGGAGTCCAAAGGAGACCCGCACATGGAGTACATGGTGATAAGACGGGTGTTGAGTACGAAGTCGTTCGCGAACTGGATCGACCCAGAAACCATGTCGTGGACTTTGCGTCCGATGTCGATGTTTTGGTGCTGCCCACAGGCCTGCAACAAGGCCCCGATGGCGTCTTTCTTCTCAGAGGCTGAAACGACACTGGGAGAGTCGTTTTTTTGGAGGAGAGTCAGAGCTCCCGCGAGGTCCCCAGATGCACAGAGGGTGTTTAGCTGGTGGAGAAGAGGTTGTCGGAGAGAGGTTGGCCTCTGGGTGGTTTGTGTGGTGGTGGTGGTGGATAAAGATAGGGAGCCTTTTGGTGTGGGAATTGTGTGGATAGAGCGTTTGGTTGTGTTGTGGTGGTGGTGGTGGTGGAAGTGGTGTGAAAGTGGTGGCGTCACCGACACTGACGCCATTTTTGGATGTAGAGATGAAGTGGTTTTAGTCTGTTATCTGTTATGGCGCCAGCGTTCAGAGATAAACTCAGCGGTGGAATTATCTGTGATGCAAGGTTCGGTTCTGAAGCTAAAATAATTTTAAAATTGTCTAAAAAGTAATAAAATTGCTTAAGTAAAATTTATAATGTCTAAATCAAATTTTGACAAATTTTAAAGTCTATTCAGATCAATGAGACCCAATTATCCTAAGACAAATAATGGTGTCTAGTTACAAACACATATGTTGAAATCAAACTGATCACACCAAAAGTCGATGTTTTGGACTTATGGTATAATCTAGAATGGATGGATAATTGCCATAATCAATGAAAGCGGAATTCCAAGACGACCTTTACTAGTGCAGTTGTTGAAGCAAAGACAGAGGAGGGTCTAGCTGACAAGGCCTCGACATAGGTAAGAACTGCAGAAAATGATGATAAGGTTTAAATACATTTACACTTATTTCTAACAACTAGTTAGCTAGCATGCGACAAACAAAGCAGAGAAAAAAAAAAAAAAAGCAAAAAGCAAAAAGCAAAAAATAAAATAAAATAAATTCATGTGATAACCTAAGAGTAAGGATGAAAATACTATTTATGATGCATTCGTCTTTTTAAAGGATAATATAGATACATGGATAATTGATTTCGACACTCAGGTCATTTATCGTTTGATTCTGGACAAGTCTCACCCCTCAAACCATGCACCAAGAATTAATCCTACTGCCAATGGTACCTCGACCTTGTTTATTGCCGAACTGGGTTCCTTGTTCTGTGGAGTCCGTTTTGTTCTTGGAGAGCCTTTGAATAAATTACGCTTAATACAAGGTGAAAAAACATTGCATATCATCCCTTCAATTGGCTTCATTCTTCAACAATTCAGAAGGAAATGGCCAACCTTTGACAGAGCCTTCTGTATCTGTTACTCTTTATCTCCTTCCAGTTCACGAAGCACAAGTTGTTGACCTAATTTCTGATTTGCTTAGTGTATTTTTTGGGTAACTTAAGCCAAAAACTGAAGAATCTTACTCTTTTATCCATAAATTAGCTTTCGTTTCTTCCTCGGGCGGCTATAAATCGCCTATTCTATATATCTGATTAGATCTAGTACCATTATTTTACAAAGGATAAAGCGATCAGAGGAAGTATTTGGACACAAACTAGGAAGTATGGGCACACAGTCGGGATTCCTACATGTTTCCATCAATAAATGTTATGTAAAAAAAAGAAAACAAAGGAATTATTGTAAAGAACCAATCTTGTGCATGAATCTGCATCATTCTGATATGATTTGTCGAAAGAAGAGAAGTTGGTTTATGGGTTAGTTTTCTTCAGATGCATGTTTCTCCAAAAAAGCCTTGGCCAAGTTACTGAAGCTCACACTCACTGCTTCTGCCGCAGCATATCGGTTGATGAGATCTACAACTTCTGGTTTTAGAATCTCTTCCCTGTTAGACTTGTTGCAGAGATAATAAAGAGCCCCAAGTGCATAATTCACCTAAAAGGTTAAGTAATCAGTACTTGATGTTAAATTTGTCAAGTTCAGATACCACAAAAACAGGATCCAGAAGCTATAATAAAATCATTATTAAATTTAATAAAGATGTCTACCAACGTACATACAAACATTAAAAAGAAAAAAAGCGATATGTGATGCAACAAAACAGGATAATGCAGGGCTTATTACAGTATTGTTAAGTTTGGAAATGGAGATGAAAGTTTTCCTGTGTTTTTGAAAGTAATTACAAAAATATAAGCATTGCACAGTTTGAAAAAGTTTCAGTAAAACTTCTGTAAAGTGCGACAAATGGAAAGCTAAGTATTAAGTAGAGGGATTACACCACCATACTTGAATCACAAACTTACAGTGTTTTTTACCGGGCTTGATAAACATTGAACAACAACAGGGATTCCACCACATTGAGTGATTATTGCAGCATTTTGTGGATCTACATACAAAAACATCAACCCAATAAACAAACAATCTAGCAAGAAACCGATGCTGAGCCATCATCACATCAAAAAAAGCAAAGGACACTGATGAAGAAAGAAAACCCCTGCATTAAGATTGACTCAAGGTCACCAAAGGGTTTTGTAGGACCAAGATATAAGAGATAGAATGGAGATAAACTAACAGAAATAAGAAGAGAAATTAAACCAATAGAGAGAGAACTGAAATAGACCCAAAAGATAGAAGTAAAAAAAAGAAAAGAGGTTGTGGGGGGGGGGGGAGGTGGGAGGGGGGGGAGAAGGGGAGGTGGAGGGGATTCTAGGTATAAATTAAAATAAATCCCTAATTAAATCAAAAGAAAATAAATATTCTAGTATCAGTCTGCATCAGGGTTACAAGATTGAACTTGAACATACCAGCACAAGAATTGCAGATCCCTCCTATTCCAAACTCCACAAGCTTCTCGTTGGGTTCTGTGATGCAGTCTAGGAAAAGTTCCAAAACATTGAGCTGTATGTAGTCTTGAAGTTAGTATTAAGCCAAAGTTCATTAATACGATCTGAAGTTACCTTCCTAATACAAATACTCTAAAGCAAGCATTCTTACCTGGCGCAAGAACGCATAATTATAAGGATCATAAGCAAAGTTGGCCAAATTAGCAACGAGTCTCTCTTTCGTTTCTGTAGGAACAAGTTAAAAGGTTGTTATCATTTCAGGGAATTCATAATATCACCAAGAGAGGAACTAGTTATCATTCCCAAATTACTAACAGGCTTCTGGAATAGTAAAAGTATAGGTAATTACGTTGCTAACTTAACTCAACCATGTCTGTTCATGATATATTTCCCCACAATGCATGTAAGAGCAACTATAACACAAGGTTCTCAGTCAGATAAGAAAATTTATTTAGGTATTGCCGCTTAATTATTATGACTCTTAAATACACAGAGCTCTTACCGTCTCGGAAAATGGGAAACAAAACAACTTAAATAATTTGAACGGTCAACATTGTGCACTAGATACTGAAAAGCGTATTTGGTTCATTAGATTGGAAAGTAATCTTGATTGTATCCAAAATTACCACCTTGCAAGAGTACAGTTATTCAAAGAGGAACAGAATACTGATAAAGACATGATAAACGTAACAAAGCACACCTTCATTAGTAGAGTTCTGAAATTGAGTCACCAACTCCTGAAACAAAGTAAATTCAACCTTAGTGAAAAAACACTAAAGAACAACTAAAATCAGACATAACAAACTGGGATGTCTACATAAAATGAAGAATGGGCTACCTGAAGATATTGCAGCCTTGGAGTTCCATATCTTCCGGTTCGCTCTTCTTGCCTTTTATCATTGGTAAACATTTTAACATAACAAGAGGATATTTCTTAACTTTTTTCTGGGCTCAAAACAACTTGTGGGATTTTCAGCACTAGTTAAGCTCTACTGGCTATTTTACCAGTCAATCAAGTCAGAGCTAGCCTGCAAAAATAATAGCCATAAACAAAAAAAAAAAAAATCAAACGAATAAAATCAAAAAACTTTGAATAGAATTCTCCGTGGTTCGTAAGCAAATAGGATTGCTGAATTTAACTACACAGTACTTTCGTCAAACAGTTAACAGACATAATAAAGCCAGAAAAGAAGAAGAAGAAGAATCGTAGCAAATGCGTAAAACCCAATAGAAATTGTAGGAAATGCCGACGAACGTACACTCTTTTAGGATATAATTATTTACTTATTTTTGGGTACAATATAATCAGTTTTCTAATTTGGCTACGGTTGTGGTTTCTAAAATTGTATAATTCAGTTCTCATTCAGTAAAATTTATTCGAATACCATTTTTCAATCCCAACTACTGAGCTCCTACAAATATTGAAAAGCAAAGCCCCTTTGAAGCTGGACATCTAACAAAATCTTAAAAAAACAAACAAACACAGACAAAAAACACAAACATCCCACCTTGAATCCGTCTTTCCTAGGACCATAATTTTCCGCAACCACCAAACCGCCCTGCGCAGCTTTGGGCAGTCAAGTCCTCTGCGCCTCTCAGTGTCACAGCCAAGTCGGTACAGAAACACGTGTGTGTGTGTGTGTGTGTGTGTTTTTGTTTTTGTTTTTTGTTTTTTTTTCCTTCTTTTTTGCCTACGCTTTATTTGTAGGCATTTTTTTCAATCTCAAGCTACATGTGTAACAACAACAACAACAACAACAATATTAATAATAATAATGGAAAAAAGGGGAATTTAAAAGAAAAAAAGGGAGAAGAAAGAAACAAAAAAAGGAAAAAAAAAAAAAGATAAGCAAGAAAAATTTTGAGACAAAACTAAAATCAACTTATAATTATATTTTATGTTTTAAACTTGAATTAAAATAAGCAAAATAATAAATCATGTGTCATAAAAGATACATATTATTTTATTAGAATGAAAAACATTTTTTAACATATTCTAACAAAATTAATAATTATTGGGTAATCATATATATATATAATGTTAGATAAATAAAATAAAGACAATTGTCTTTTCTAATTATTCAACCATCTCATTTTAACAAATTCAATATTAGTCAGATTAATTTATATTTATATGTTTCAATGCAACAACAACAAGGTGTTTGACACAAATATCATCGATTAGGAGGCATTTTGACATAAATAAAATGACCATAGGCATTTTTACAAAATTTGAGGAAATACTAATTGAAACTCATAACACCAACATTATAGTTCATGAGTATAAAAAAGTACATTTTATAATACAGGAGTATGTCGACACTAGCGACATAATTTAAGGAGAACTCATGAAAATTTTCATTTTCATTTTCATTTTCATTTTCTTAGGGCCTATAACTCATGTTTGGATAAAAGGAAACAAAAACACTTTTTTCAAATCTTTTTTTTCCCTCATATTTGCTGAGCTGGTCCAGCATCGTCATATTGAAACAGATTCTTTGTCTACTATTTAGCTGCTGGTGGTTAACACGTGCTTCACATGTGCAATGCACAATTGAAAATTTTAATGAATCAGATGAAAAATTAATTATGAGATACTATAAGAAAACAATAGTTAAAAGGGTCACAGAAGAAAAATGTTTAACTAAGAATATATATGAGAAAAATAAATTTTTTTGGTTAGATGAGAAACATAATATTTATAAAAATAACAAAAGAGAGAAAATATGAAAGGGAGAAAAAAAAAAGATTAAAAATTCTATAACTTTGTCAATGACAAACGAAAAGATGGCAAAAAAAAAAAAAAAAAAAAAAACTACCAAAGTGAAACAAAAGAAAATTTTATTAAAAGTAAATGTTAGGTTTTTCAATATTGACATTTATGGCAATTTAGGAAAAACTAGAAATTTTAAGAAGTTTGAATACAGGTTTAGTAGTTTAGTGCAGGGTATGCTACATGATGTTATAACATCTGTTGCAATATCGTGTTCTGCTGTAAAATTGTGAATATCTTTTGAAATTTAACTTGGATTGAAAGAATCACTGTAAATCAAGTTCAAATATAATTTGGAGAGTTATTTAAGGTATGGATAAGTCTGAAAAAGGAAAAATTAATTTAAATTAGATTTCCTAATCCTATTTAAATTAGGATTTCAAAAAAACTCAAGATTTACCTATATATATTGTGATTTTAATTGGAAAAATGTGAAGATATATTTGAAAGTGGATTTGAATAATATTTGAAGAATATCTGTGTTTTACAATTCAGAAGATTTGAAATTTGAATTTTTAAGGGCGTTATAAAACGATTTTGCAACATTATCTGTAACAACTTCAAAATTCAAAATAAATCTGAGATTCTGCAGGAGATCTTGAGATTTCTATATAAGTGCTCAAAATATTCATCATTGGGATAGAGAGCAAGAGTTGAGATCGTAAAATTTTAAGTCCTTGGTGATTTTGAAACTTTTTACATTATTTGCGTCTTTAGGGAGAAAATTTTGATGTTTTCGAGTGGAGACAATAGCAGTTGAAGGGATTTTAACATATGATTACAAGGTGATCTTGTTGAATATGTTCATAAACTAAATTCAAGACAACTGACAGTAATAACAAATAGGGAGTCTTTAGATTGTATAAGTCCATTAATGCTTGTAATTTTTTGATAGTTAGTGAAGTGTTCAACGTCTGAGCGTGGACTCGTGAAGTAGGGAAACCAAATCTTGTTAAAATTACCTATCTTATTTAAACTAAATTCAAGACAACTGACAGTAATAACAAATAGGGAGTCTTTAGATTGTATAAGTCCATTAATGCTTGTAATTTTTTGATAGTTAGTGAAGTGTTCAACGTCTGAGCGTGGACTCGTGAAGTAGGGAAACCAAATCTTGTTAAAATTACCTATCTTATTTATTTACTTACTTTTGATAATTAATTAATTAGATTAATTAATTAAATCTGGTAAATAATATAAAAACAAATCTTACAATTGGTATTAGAGTTGGTTACTAACATATTTTGTTTGTTAGATTTTAGGATTTGATCTGTTTTGTAGTCATGGATTTTCTGTGTGAAGGAGGATTGGTTTCACGCTCCTCACTACTTGATGGAAATAACTACCCTTATTGAAAGGCACATATGAAGGCTTTTTATTAAGGCACTTGATGAGAGAGCATGGCAAGTTGTTTTAACCTGTTGGACACACCCCACTACTAAGGATGATGAGGGCAAGACTATTTTGAAGCCTGAAGTAACATGACCTAGTGATGAAGATAGATTGGCAAACAATAATTCAAAAACTTTGAATGCAATCTTTAATGCTATGGATGCCAATCAATTCAAGCTTATTTCCACTTGTGAGACGGCTAAGGAAGGACTATTCTGGAAACCGCTTATGAAGGGACAACTGCATTGAAGATGTCAAAACTCCAAATTCTAGCAATACAATTTGAAAATCTCAGGATGCTTGAAAGTGAGACAATAGCCGATTTCAATGTTAAATTATGTGATATTGCTAATGAAACTTTTGCTCTAGGTGAAAAATATTTTGAGACAAAATTGGTGAAAAAGACGTTGAGATCTTTACCGGAGAGATTTGCCTATAAGGTCACGGCCATTGAAGACGCCCGAGATGTGAGCACGATGCGGTTGGATGAATTAATGGGCTCTTTACAGACCTTTGAGGTGAATTTGAAGCAAAACAAGAAGCCAAAAAGAATCGCCTTGCAAGCGGAGACTCAAAATTCTATTGATGAAGAAGAAGTTGATGACAAGGTAGACTTAACTGAATCTTTTACCTTAATTTTTAGTGAAATTTTGAAAAAGATGAATGAAAAAAATAAGGCTTCAAATTCTAGAAAACCTAATAATTTTCAAAAAGAAAAAGCAACTCTAAATACCCTTGATTCCAGGAAAAAGGGTAGAGGAATCAAGTGTCATGAATGTGAAGGATTTGATCATATTCAGTCAAAGTGTGCTAACACGCTTAAGAAAAAATGCAAGTTATTAAAAACAACCTAGAGTGATGAATAGTCTGAAGGTAGTCAGGAAGAGGATAAAGATAATATAATTAATTACGTAGCCTTTATTAGTTGCATAGAAACAAGACCTAGAAACTACATGACTACTGTATCGTCACATGTTGCAACATCTGGTGGCACATCAAGCAATGTGGCAACATCTCCTGGCACATCGAATGAAAAAACTATCAAAATTGATAGTTTTTACTATTCTGATTCTGGCTGTTGCAGTGATGATGAATAACTTAGTAATAGTGAAATTGAGAAGGCATATGAGAAAATGTACTTCAATTGAATTCAGTTGTGCAAGTTAAACAAGAAATTGGAAGATCGTGTGACTGAGTTAGTAAATGAAAGGGATTATCTAAAGAAGGCAGTGGCTAACTATGAAGTTCAAGTTACCAAGAAGGATAAGAAGCTTCAAGACACCCGAATCAAATTAGAGAAAACTCAGAAGTCCTTAAAGATGCTCAATTCGGGAACGGGCAAGCTCAATCACATCTTGTCAATTGGTAAATCTTGTAGAGATCATCACCGCCAAGGATACACAGGTGAAGTTTCTTCATCCAAGACTGTGTTTGTGAAAGAAACATCATTTTATGTTCCAGAATCCAAACCAGGTAAGAAATCTAGACTTGCACCTCCAAAACTTAAGCCTAAGAGGTTTATTCCTATTTGTCATTACTGTAGTATACCTGGACATATAAGGCCGAGATGTTTTAAGTATTTAAATGCTTTAATTGCTAATTAACCATATTTTGTTAAATCAAGATCTGCACCTAAGTTTAAAATTGATTTAAAAAATAATTTTTCTCGAAAAATTTAGGTAAGAAAGTCTGATCTTAAGTATTGTGTTGATTACAACTCTTTAAAAGTATGTTCTATTGAAAAATAAGACCATTATTCTAGAATATGTTGCAGTAGAAAGTTAACTATCAAGTTTTATTACCAAGGCTCATGATTTGGTAAGGTTTGTGTCTTTAAAATATATATATTATTAGAATTTTGCATGATGTAAATGTGTTTTTCTGTCTTTGTGTTATATTGCATATTAGGTTTTTATTTAAGTTTTTTTTTGTATTAAAAAGAATTATTATCGTTTTTATCATTTACAGATTTCATATCTAAGGGTCATAATTGCATTGGATTGAACTAATTATAGTTCTTAGAAATTGATGAAAGTTGTGTTCTTGTATGTGTTTGACTCTTTTGTTAATTTGATTTTACTATGGTTCGATTTTGCTATGGTTCTTTGTCTTTATTAGCACATAATCTTGATCCCTTGATTTTTTGCATGCTTGGAGAAGGTTTATGTAAACTTCTGTGATCTTCATGATCTCATAGGATACTAGAACTTGTTTTTGATTATCATTCGAAGCGAAATCCCAGGTTACACAGAATTTAGGATATGATTTAGGTGATTTTTGAGCCTTTCCAGCCTATCTACATATCTTTTATCCATAGTTCACCCCTTTGAGCCTAACATTTATCTTTCCTTTGTCACCTACGCTTAACCAAGCTATACATATCTTTTTTTAACCTTGACCATTAGCCATCTATATGTTTAGTCTCTCTTAGATTATAATGTTTAAAGATGTGTTATTTTGAAGGTGAAAAGGTGAAAGTGTGAAAAAAAAAAAAAAGATTGAATAAATCCCTTGTTAAATTAAAAAAAAAATGTCATATAAAAAAATGTGGGATGTTATATATATATATATAAAAGGGGGGATGAATGAAAAATGAAAAGGAAAAATAAAAATTAATTTCAAAGGTTGAGAAGAAAGTTTGATAGAAAATAAAAGTTGATTTTAAAGATTAGGAAGATAATATGATTCATAATAGTCTAAGAGTAGTTTCAGTGTTTATGGGTGTTTATAACCACATCAATATCCTATATCCAACTTGAACTATAGCCTTTCATCATGTACAGTAACAGTCTTAATGATCCTAAATGATATGTGGCCGATATTAGTAGAGAGTGATAGCAAAAGTAAGCTTATGGAGTTCTCTTATTACATAATCTAGAGGTCGATTTATACTCGGAGTTCTCTTATTACACAATTTAGAGGTTGATTTATACTCACTAGTTTGCATAAACTTATCCATGTAGTGAATGTTTGGGAGTGAAAGTTTATTCACACACACACAACAAGGAATCGAGGTAAGATTGGATTAACAGTTGAGTTGGAATTCTACAATTATATGATTATCTAATATTTCTGTGTGCTATAGTCTATGTGAAATCCTTCTGCATTTGTGTGTGTTTCATGCATTTAGGTTTTATGATTTTATGTCATTAAAAAAAAAGTTTGTGTCATATGTTTCATAAGTTTGGGAATTTGCCCGTAATGTTTCACGAGATATTGCAACATATTCTACAACACTATACGTCTTTGTGTTTTAGCTTTTTTTAAAAGAGGTAATGCAAGATGATGGTTTATATTTGAAGGGAGATACACTAGTTTTATAGTTTTTTTCTCAAGTTTAATGGCTTTATATCTCATATTTTATGTTTATTTGTTATCTCTCTTTCTATCCAATTTTGATCTCTTCAACTAACCCCAAAATCAGAAATTCTTCGAATTTGTGGTTTGTTTTTCAGTGTATTCTTTTGCAAGTTTAGGTTGATAATAATGCAAATTTTGCTTTGGCGGTGTTTGCAAAGATGATATGAGAAACATGTGCTTAAGAAGATGATATTAAGGGGAGCATGTTTTAGTTTTAAAAGTGCAAGTTTTTGAAGTTAGACTTTCGTATTTGTTGAGTCAAAAAGGGGGAGTGATATATTTAAGGGGAGTAACATAAGCATACTTTCTGGTTTTGGTTTCTGGTTTTAGCAGTTTGGTTTTTAAATTTATTTTGATGTAATTATTTGATTTTGAAACACTTAATTAATTTATGTTTTTGTTTTGAGCTAAAAATGCCAAAGGGGGAGATTGTTAGGTTTTTCAGTATTGGTATTTATGGTAATTTAGGAAAAATCAGAAATTTTAAGAAGTTTGAATATAAGTTTAGCAGTTTAGTGTAGGGTGTACCACATGATGTTATAACACCTACTGCAACATCGTGATCTACTATAAAATCGTGAATATCTTTTAAAATTTGACTTGGGCTGAGAGAATCACAGCAAATCAAGTTCAAATAGGATTTGAGGAATTATTTAAAGTGTGGATAAGCCTGAAAAAGGAAAAACTAATTTAAATTAGATTTCCTAATCCTATTTCCAATTTAAATAAGGATTTTTAAAAAACCTAAGATTTGCCTATATATATTGTGATTTTAATTGGGAAAACATGTACATATATTTGGAAGTGGATTTGGATAATATTTAAAGAATATCTGTGTTTTAAAATTTAAAAGATTTGAAATTTGAATTTTTAAGAGTATTACGAACGGTGTTACAACATTATCTGTAACATTTTCAAAATTCAAAATAAATTCGAGATTCTATAGGAGATTTTTGGATTTCTATATAAGGGCTCAAAATATTCGTCTTTGGGACAAAAAGCAAGAGTTGAGATCGTGAGATTTTGAGTCCTTGGTGATTTTGAAGTTTTCTGCATTATTTATGTCTTTCGAGATAAAGATTTGGCATCTTCAGGAGGAGACAATAGCAGTTGAAGAGATTTCAACATATGCTTGCAAGGGGATCTTGCTGAACGTGTTCATTAAGTAGATTTGAGACAACTGGCGGTAATAACAAAGAAGGTGTCTTTAGATTGCATAAGTTCATTAGTGCTTGTAATTTTTTGATAGTTAATAAAGTATTCAACATCTGGGCGTGGCCTCGAGGAGTAGAAAAACCGAACCTCGTTAAAATTATCGTCTTATTTATTTATTTGCTTTTGGTAATTAATTAATTGGATTAATTAATTAAATCTGATAAATTATATAAAAACGGATCTTATAGTAAAAAAAAACAAACAAACAAACAAAAAAAAAAGAAAATATGAAAGGGAGAAAAAAAAGGACAAAAACGATAACTTTGTCAATGGCAAACGAAAAGATGGGAAAAAAAAATACCACCAAATTGAAACAAAATAAAATTTTAGGCCAAGAAGCAAAAAAAAAAAAATAAAATAAAATAAAAATAAAAAGAGAGAGAGAGAGAGAAAGAGACCAAAATGAAAAGATTAAATCAAAAAGGACTGAAAAGAAAAATGAGAGAAGAAACAGAAAAAAAAAAAGGGAAGATGATGCCACATGTCAAGTGGATAAGTGCTCTTTTAATGTAGTTTTTTAGTAAATAACTCTTTTAATATGGTTGTAGATTATAAATATGTTGCTATTTTTTGCATGAATTTTAAAAAAAAAACTTAAAAAAATATACTGGTCTCTTGTCAAAATCATGGTCGAGAGTTGAAAAGCATGCATAACTAGGATCAGGCACGAAGTTTGGTTAGACTGGTGTGAGGCCAAATTATCTGCCAAACCAATTACCTGATCAGGCTTGAGAATATAATTATCTTTTGCTTGTCCCTTGGAAACGAGATAGGAAAGGAAAATGGCCCAAGCAGATTTTAGCTTAAGAATAATAATTCCTGTAGTCAAGTTCTACTTCCTATCAGGCCAATTGCAACATCAAAGTATAACAATTTTTATATTAATTTTCTGTTTGATTAATTAACTGAAGTAAACTTACACATATATCAGTTTACTTATAAACACACACACACACACACACACACACACACACACACACACACACACATATATACTACTAGTTCATTGATTTGGAAATGTTTTTACACAATACCAAATAAAGGGATTTTGCAAATGCTAGGAAAATAGTGTTTGTTTTGCTCGAATTCATATATTATATTTATTTATTATTAAAAAAAATAGTAAATGGATTAAAGTTCTTTTTTTTTTAATTTCCGTTTTCATTTTAGGCTTATATACCCAAACCTTTTAAAAAACAAAATCAAATGATATTTTGCCTTTTCTTGTACTCAAATGATCAATATATCTAAGAATACAAATAAATATTTAATTAAAAAAAATGTCTCAAAACCTTTTTTTTAAATCACATTTTTTATTTTTTATTTTATTTTTTTGAAATTGGAGGTGAGAGGTTCAAACTTTAGAGCTTTTGATAAAGTCGGGAATGGAATTCCTATTAGACTATGCCTATAATCTCAAATCATATTTTTATTTAGTAATCAAATTAAAAAAAAAATTTCAAAGACTCCCACACC
This sequence comes from Antiaris toxicaria, assembly GCA_035233585.1. Lineage (NCBI taxonomy): Eukaryota > Viridiplantae > Streptophyta > Magnoliopsida > Rosales > Moraceae > Antiaris > Antiaris toxicaria. The sequence goes on from CP141155.1 coordinate 12,495,326, forward strand.
CCTTTACTTTTGACTTATGCCAAATTTACTTAAACTCCATGATTTTTTTCTCCGTTAGACATTCTTATATTTTACAAACTTAAAATGCTTCATCTTATATGTAACAGTTACATAAGTTACCCAAAAAAAGAAATAACATTAATTATGTTGTAATTATAAATAAATTTACACGTGTTAGTACAAACTTCAATCCTCATGCCCAAAAAGTTCATGAAGATCAATGAGAAACTTTTTTTTTTTTTCTTTTTTCTTTCAAGAAACTAGAAAATTGTCTATTCCTAATTTACTAGGAGGAAAAAAAAAATCATTTCCCATTAAAATAAAATAGTCCAACCTAATATAGTTCCTATCCAAATTAACTTTACGACTTGTATACAAGCACTAGCTATCATACATTACCCTGAGAAATAAGGCGGGAGAGAGTGGAAGAAAAAGTGAGAGTCTATGTCCTATTTAGGGCGATTATATTTGATGACCATCTTATCTTTAATTACAATAACATAGAGAGAATTTGCCAATTGTTAGCTAAGAAGACTGGGCTGCCAAATGTGCAAGACTCCTGGACTCAGCAAGCAGATCATAATATTCATTATGGTATGGAATTAGGGCAACAGAACAATTACGGCGGCGGCGGCGGCGAGTGGACGAACATCACACTACCGATATATGCTCTCCGGCCAAATTCACTGCTCTCGTCGACTCCACCCGATATTCCACTGGCTCTCTGTTGTTCTCTTGCTCACCTTTGCTTGTTTCTTCGCCAACAAGTTGATGACTTCGACGTTTCCCATGGAAGCTCCGGTGCTTGAGCGAGTTGGCCTCCTCTTTACGGTGATAGCGTTCGCCACAGCCACCATTATCGTATTTTTATCCTGAAAACGCCATTTGAACAAGCTTAAGGAGGAAGAAATTTTCTACACGTATTCCTTGTTATTTTCTGTTGTTTCATGTATTTTGACGTATACATGTCAGTTTCCCTTTAAATGTGTGTGTGTGAATATATATCTACTTTTTTTGAGCATTGCTATGGCTTTTCAAGACTTGTAAATTCCTATGTAAGGTTGAATTTCGGTCGAAAAATATAATAAGGGTCATGTACAATGAAGAAAATTAAAGATAAGTATCTCAATCATCTTTCTTTAATTTTACTAACAATTAACAAATTTGTGGATAAGGATTTTGTAATAATGACTAATAAAAGGCCATATGCGCCCCGTATCTAAATCCAAACACTATAAATACTGCAAAGGCTATATAACTTACAAACTACCATAGCACTCTATTATGACTTTTAATATAATTTATTTGTATTTCTGAAATTAACTTTAAAAAAAAAAAGGCAAAAGGAGGGGTTTCAAATTGACTTGAAAATTTTCCAAATTCCTGGCCCTTGTCATGTGATCTGCTAACAAATTCATTTTACAGCAATTAAAATATTTTAATTGTCACAATATATAGTACTTGACCTGGTATTTTAATCCACATGATCATGATATTATTAAAAAAAAAAAAAAAACTAAAGAGTTGGATATAAAATTTTGTAGATTATCATGAACTTCCTATCTATATATAATACTAATCAAAATGTATTTGTCTCATACATATGGAGGTGGTGAAAAGATTTATTTTACATTGTAAATGGGCTCTAATTAGAGATACCATTTCTGCTATGGAAGTTCCTGGAAAAATGGGAAATACTCAACCTATGAGTGCGGTTTGAACTATTGATTTGAGTTATTAAAGTAACTAATTAGATTTGTAATAAGACTAAGAAATCGATCACCGAACCAATATGAGTACCTCTAAAGAATAGGCCTTAGCAGAAAACTGAAGAGTAACGATATTAAATGATTGAGCTCAGTAGTTCCTCATTGAAAATTATTAACCCTAAAGATATAGTAATATAGAGAAGATAAAATTGTATTAAACGCCGACAAAATCAGAAGTACCCTTGTTTTAAAGAGAAGAGAATGGTTTAATCACATTTCATTTGATGGTCAATAGCAAATAAAAAATAATTAGTTGTAATTCTAAGAATCTCGTAATTCTTCTACATCAGTCGGTTTAGACCTTTGTATTATTTTACTCAAACTTCATCTTAATCATGGATAAATCACTCTAGAAAAGCCCTATAAATATATATATATTTATATATGTAAGTAAATATTTAGTAATACAATTGCCTTTTCACAACTAATGTTGTCAAATATTTTTCAACGTTACTAAAAAGGAGCAATTATAATTTCGTGTAAAAGCATGCTTATTAATTAGATTTAACATCTATGTTTACATCTTGTACAAAATCATTTTTATTCAAAATATTCGACACTAAAATTGAGATTAAGGAAATAAAACATAAATTCGTTTTAATTCCTAGCCACGTTGATGTTTATAAAAAGATTTCTAGTAAATATTTATATTAGACTGGGGGACCCCTATACGTTCCAGGATTAGGCATTCTTACCATATTCGTGCATTCAACTTTCAAGGATAAGACAAGTCCACTTAGGCACGTATATCTATTGCTTTTTTTTTTTTTTTGGTTTAAATATTTTCAATCTTCATCTTCATTTTGTTTCTTCCTCTTGAGAATATTGCTAAAGCTCGTCAAGTTAGGGATGCAGATCCTGGTCTCAACTGCAGTCGCTTTATCTTAAACCAACACGTACTTGTATTCTGTTACAAAGATTAATTGAATCTAATACTAACACGTCTAACGTAAATTTTGCTCCAAACAATGTTGATCATAAGTTTTGCAAATTCAAACTTACAAGCAAATGCGCGCTCTCCTGGCCTTGGATTTTCGATGTCGATCTCTTGGACAACCCCGCCTTTATAAATTCACTTACGTTTCTCTTCTGCAAAACCATGAATTCCCAACAAGCTTCAACTCATTTATCTTTAGTATTGAAACGCATCCACCAACTGTTCGACAAAATGCGCCTTTCATTTTCGGTTAAGGACTCAGAAGCGGCGAATGATGTACCGCAGGGAAATGGCCACAAGGATACTGATTGGGCTAATGCATTGCTTCCAGTTTGCTTAGGAACCGCCATTGCGATCACTATGATGTCGATCCAAGCTCACTCGGAGATTCCAACGATCATCCATTTGGTTTCACTCGGCGTTATGTTTGCCGCGGCTTCTTTCTTGGTCAGCAAATTCGTAGTTCCCAAGTTTCCGACAACGGCTCGTGTGCTCGAGCGAGTTGGTGTGTTCTTTATGGTCACATCCATTTTCGTAGCCATGTCGGATCTGCTTCCTCTGTATTTCAAAGCAACTGCTTGGGTGGTTTACGTCGTTTCTCTGCTTGTCATTTTGGTTTGCAATTGCTTATGAGAAAAAGAAGAACAAATCGAAAAAATTCTGAGTTGAAACTATCAAAAGTAAATGTGACTGCTACTTTGGTTGTTTGTTTATTTAATTTATTTATTTGGGAAATAAAATATAATGTACAACTTGCAAAAATATGGTTAATGACATAATTGTACTTTGCTAGCTCTTCTCATAGTTGTTGCTCATGAAGTAAGGAGATTGGGAGGACAGTAGACTTGGCAAATGGCAAGCTTTCCTTTCTTTGAGAAACTTCAGTCTTTTCCATTAATTTTGTTGTGTCTAGTGTTGTTCACTTTACTCTTTTTTGTGATGGAATTGTATATAGGACACGTCCGCAACTACAACATATATATTTATACATATATATATATTTGGAAGAGACAGAACGATGATGATTAGTTTAGGTCTAGCCACGTAAACTAAAACTGCATACATCTCATAAGTTTTCAAATCTTCATAGTCAGATATAGTACTAATGTGTAGTAAATCTACCTGACTTTTACTGAACGAAATCCAAGAGAAAATATATGAACTTCAACCACAGGTATGAATTGCATCAATACATATATGGCGTGCTTACTTGAATGAATAAGGGTGGCCAAGATTCAGGGTGAAGATCTGAATTATTTGTTTATTTGGGTTACAGGACTAGAAATAAAATTAGAATGTACTGTAGTAAATTTACTTATATATCTCTTAATAATCGTGCTACCAAATTGAAAAAAACTATGAAATTGCATATTTATTAAAACGTAAAAATTCATTAACATGTTACCAACAGATCATTTACTGATTTTCACTGGAACATTCCAAACATGTCAAATACTCATGGATACTCTTGCTAGTCATTTCATTTTGTTATCTTCTTTTTTCCCTTGTGATCTATCTCGGCTTTTACTTTGGGTGGCACGTTTTCGCACTTCCTTACATTTTTGCTCGGATCACTTCCAGATATATGAGACATAAACCGAGTGATCCCTCCACCCTTGATTTCTTGGCCACAAAAAGAACATATCACGCCATTACTGTTACCCGGAATCGGGGTGCAATACTTCCATGCCCAATGCCGTTTGCTCCCAGCACTCCCAATTATACCCTTACCTACAATTACATATGTGGGGCACTCCATAAATGTTATGAATCAGGTCAGAGTGTATAAATAAGTTGCAAACTAAGCTAAGTTAATCACATTGCTTAATCGTTGGGCAAAAAAATTGATCAATTACTGCATGCGCGTGGATAAAGCAAGCTAATTGGTTAACAAATTCCTCCGCACGTTGAGCAAATTAAAGACTAATATTAATGATTAATAGTTGGAATAGTGTTTTACCTTTAGTGCTTTGCGCGGCATCGTTTGGGCCAGAGTTGGCAATGTTGATTGTTTTCTCTGCTGTGGCATATCTTTCTCCACTTTTTTCACTTACAGCCAAGCTACCCAGGCCAACAGTGTCACACACTTCGGCTGGTTTGACACTTGGTGGTGTTGAGTCCTGGAATTTTTCATTTTGATCACTTGATTCTGGTAACATTTTTCCATCCCATGATTCTCTCGAATTTTCCGTTTGGAATAACCAGTCATTTTCTCCTTCAGTTCTTTCCCTTAAAACGCCACTTGAGAAGCAATCCCGACCATTAGCATCACACACTTTGGTTGGCTCAAAACTTGGTGTTGGCGCCAAACAGGTTTCATTTTGAGCACTTGACCCTGGTAACAATTGCATGACACACTTCGGATCAGCTTCACTCAGATTTTCCTTTGGGAATAATGAGTCGTTGGGTCCACTCCTTTCGACCGCATTAATTGGAACTTGGAAGATTGGGGAATTATTTGTTATATCAGTTACCTTGTCTGCGACTACCCTTAAAGTCTTACAACATCGTGTTAGATTTGAGAACAATGCTGTTAGTATATCCTTCTGTTCTTCAAGTTTTCTGCAATGCAAAGGCAAGAGAAACTCCAGGATACAGTCCGCATTGTGGATGCTCATGCTCGAGAGGGGTATGGCGATGGCAGCATTAAAAGTTGCATATCTAAAGGCACAGCTAGACAGCGGATCCTTTGCATTGGAAGAGGAAGTTAGGTTGGGTGAGAAGAATGCCTGATTAGTCAAAAATGCTTCCCCAATGACGCCTTGACCTTTAAACAGGTGAAAGGAAGAGCTCGCCCGTTTAAATTGAAACAATCCACTTTGCATATAGCTTGCTTTTTCAAACACACCCTCCAATATGGAAACAGAGTTTACATGACCCAGAGGTCCATACGCACATGTATGGTTCAGGATGCATGGAACCCAAGCTCGCAACAGTGGCAATTCGTGCATTTTGTCGATAGAATGGAGGACCTCAGAAATCTCGTCTTTAAACTTCTGATAATCCTCGTCTGTTAGACGCTGTTGAAAGAGATGCATACCTTTTCCTTCGGAGCGTTCAACGAAGCATGGAAAACCTACAAGTATGTTCCAGTTGTGTATTATATGTTTATGTCAGTTATTATTAAACATCCTGATATCACGATTTAAATGGATTTTAATGATCAATTTGACTTTCACAATCTGCAAAAAATAATTTGCGCATGGTACCACTTTTCGAAAGAAATAATTATAAGGCCAAGCTAGTTTAAACAATGTAACTAGAAAGACATCATCAAGATTCACAATCAATACAACATGAGAATGTTTGTTGAAGACAAAATCAGACCATCTTAAAACATTCTTGAATCAAATTTATAATCATTTCTAGCGTTAACAGTGCTAGAAATGTCAACTTTAATCTTAAATTTTTTTTTAATTTCATCTCAAGTGTTATATTTTTATTGATAAATATAATCAAATAATATAACATTTAAACACTTATCGATATAAGAACAATAACCCGTATACTATATAAATTGCTACTCAAAATTGGAATTAGAGTTGAAAACCATAATTCGTATGTCACATAAATTGGTATTTAAAATTAGAATTAGAGTTGATGCTCCAAACATTTTTCTTCTAGAATTCATAAAACTTGATAGACACCAAATAATTTAATTACTACCACAAACGTCTTGCTCTTGAGCTCAATAAAGGTAAAGTTTTTTGTAGAGTAAACACCTCATAATTTAATTCGATGGGCAAAAGATGGACCTAGGCGCCCTTACACTCGGGGATTTGCTACACAGATACAGAACCAGATTATTACAGAGAGATCTAGTTGACTAACCATAAAAGTCAAACCTGCTAAACAGGCACAGACACTACACTTTGACAATATATATATGTGTGTGTGTAAGAGAAAACAATATACCAGATGATGATCATTCAAAGAAAAACTGATGTACCTGAAGTGAAAGACAATAAGAGCTACGCAGGTTGGCAGCAGCCACTGAGGAAGCGAAGAACTGCGGCGACCAACGACGATCGATAACAAGCTGCAACGACGGGCCAAATATAAGGGAGATCTAAGTTTTGAATGAGCTATCTTAGACTTCAGATGTGCTTATTGTGGGGGAAAATACATAGTTCGCCAAGGCAGAGGACCTGAAGCAACACGACAACAAATTTGGAATTTATAATTACAATAGAGCGTGTGTTAAAAGCTAATACACCCGGAACACGCTTCTCCTGGCTGTCGATATATCGATATATTTGAATTGTTTTTGTTTATGTTCCAATTTTATAGAATGTTTCCAACGACACATATATTGAATTGTTTTCTTTTCTTTTTAATTTTATTTTTAATTATAACTTGTTTACCTTGCCTGTTTACAAACGAATCTATCGATATTCCCTTAAAGTCAAGCCCTGCCGGCCCCGTTTAGTTAGGAGAAGCCAACCCAACCTAATGCATTGACCTGCCCGTTTTTTAAAAAATTGATTTTTGACTTGACTTTTACTTCTTAAAAAGATGTCTAACCTTTGTTTGAACTATTTTATCAAATGATAATTATTTCATTTATCTAGCTTTATGAGATTTGTGTTTGGTTGTTTGTTTGTTTTTTATTATTTTAAATGCCGTTTAGATGATCTAATTTGAACTTTTTGTTTCTTTCTAAAAAATCAACTTTAGATTTATTATACATATTTACTATTACAATTTTAGAATTTAAATTTTAAAAGTCTCTAACTTTATATATATATAAATCTATAATGATGATTTTTTAAAATTACATAAAATTTCAAAACTTGCAAAACAAGTTTTATATTGATAATTTTTTTAAATACATTTTAAATTTTTATTATTTTAACTTTAGTAATTCAAACATTTTGTTAACTATCTATATATAAATCTAAATATTTTCATTTAAATATTATTTCTTAAATGTTAAGATTCAAACGTTTATTCAAATAACAATCCAAAAATTATTATCCTAGATATTTTCCTCTAAAAGTTTCCGTTAAAAAGGTCGCTTAGATTTTGCCAGCTCAGCAACGGGCGGCGAGAAAAGACGAGACGCATGGCATAACTGCTGAAGTGTGAAGCAGGGAATCAAGACCTGCTGATTAGCCTAGCTAATGTTCGTTAGAATTAACGAATGAGATTAATTCTATTGTAACGGTTAGAAAAAGGCCTAAGACTTCAAACAGATTGTATTGCAAGTGTCTTAGAGAGAGTGTTGAGAGAGAATCGTTATTTCCGTATTGTTCTTCATCAAGGTTTCATTGATAAGGGTTTATGTCATTAATAAAAGGTTTTGCTGAGGTTTTCCGCAAATTGCCATTGTTTTAGTTCTTGAGTTTGTTTGTGAATTGATCGATTTATTAGATAATATGATTAAAATGTTGAATAGACTTTTACTTTAGGTGATCATGGATATCATATGAGAATATTGCATATATGACAATGTCATTGGAATGTAGCTACTCATTTATTTATGTAATATGATATATAATTGGAAGTACAGTTTCAGGTTTATAGTGGTGTAACTTTAAAACTAATAATTGTGTAATTGATTTATTTGGTATAGAGTGATTAATTACGTAAATTATTAGAGCTCACGTTATATATGTCTAATTGGTTCATTTACTAGCTTTACATAATTTCTTAACCAATAGTAATTAATTAGAACAGTTTTTAAAGCTTGTTATTCTTAGATTTAGTGAATAGAAAAATCTAGATCACCTTTTAATCAGTATAGGTGTTTTTCCACTGGTGGTAGAACGGAAATATGATTTTATTTAATCAATTAGATAAATATTTAATTTGTGTAAATATTTATTTGGAAGATTGGATTTGAAATTTAAATTGATTGTATTTATCTTTTGAGATAAATATGACATTGATTTAAATTAAAAGATATAGATAAATTAATTATAAATATCTAGATAATCTTATTTAAAATAAGCGTTTTAAATTAAATATGATAATTATCTTATTTAAATTTGAATTGAAATGAAATCTTATCATTGTTTTTTAAAAGTAGTTGTTTTCCACTAGATAAGGCAATGAAAAATATTTTTTCTTTATTGATTTTATTTGGGTAATTATTACATAATTATTTAATTCAAATAAAGTTGTCATAATTTTATTTTGAATTTAAATTGAATTTATAGAATATTATCCTTGTAAATGAAATCATAAAATAAATAGAAATTGAAATTTGAATCAAATTTTGAGTCTCTTATATCTGAATGAGTGATTTTTTTTGGTGCACTGCTAGGGTGAGAAAGAATGGCAAATATGTAGAAGGAGAGAGAAAAATCATTTTCAAATATCGTGTTCAAATTTGAAATCTACCCAGTTTATCCATTATAAGTAGGATCCTTAGAACTCTTATTTTACTTAAATCACAAACTCTCAAGTGAAAGAATTTATTTTTATAACTCTTACTCATAATAACAAATTGTTAGAGTTCTAAGTGGTTGAAAGGAAATAAGTCACACAAATAACAAATGAGAAACCAAGTGCCCATACACTCCACTGTTTGAGAATATGAGAATCGTAAAGAAGGCTAATTGCTTGAAGCTTTTTTAGTCATATCCTCTTATGTTTTTAGTGTTTTCTTCACAAAGTATATAGATTATTGTATAATTTATTTTATATAACAACATAATTTAGTATGATTTTTTTAGAAAATATTTAAAATTCTGCTACATATATTTTCTATTTTTCCCACACTTTAATAAATATTAATGTCCAATTCAAGATTTCCATACCACACCAAGTTGAGAAAGAAAATGTAACACTCGACAATTTTATAGCAATTAAATGTAGGCACGAGATTTAATTATATATGAAGTATAGTATAGAATTATAATATAAATATTGGATTAAGTATTCTTGCAGATGACAATGTTAATAACTTTGATTTGCTTAAGAAGCTCATGTTAAAAGTTTCAGTGTTAAGTAATTTATATAGAAAATGTGATTTTATATTCAACCACAATATTGATTAGGAAAATGTTTAAATTTGACAAAAAGTTCTTATTGTGGAGCAACTATGCACAAGGGCAAGGACCCTGCGCTGGCGTGCTATAGCACCTTGTTGGAAACAAAAAAAAAAAAAACGATTTTAAAAGGGGGCCAATTTAGTGGATTTTCTAAGCTTATTTTGACCCTTAGATCACTATATAACTTTTAATCCTAACTCTTAAGATTTAGAGATTAGTTATTTAAGTTTAAATCCATTAGTTTGAACCCATTATATGTATACTCTCAGAACTTTTTGCTCTTCTTCTCTCCCAAACGTCTCACTTCCTTCTTCCTCTTAGAAAATTAATTTCCTTCAAAATTCCACTGCTTAAACCTTGAGGAATTGCTTCTCTTGAAGGCTTCTATACTTGATTTCATTGGAGATTCAAGGTAATTATATTTTTATTTATTGGTTTGGGGATTTTGGATTTTAGGTTTTCATTGAAATTGAGAGATTGATAAATTATTGATTTGATTGATGAAATTGATAATGTGGGATGATATATTAAGGGATTAGAAGATAGGATTACAAATTGTTAATGTCAATTTTTATGAAATTGTAATTCTATGGTTTATGGAAAATTGGAAATTGGGACTTTTATGATTTAAGAGATTTTTTAGATTTTTCCTAACTATAGAATGTTGATGCTATGATTTTATAACATAAATTTGATTAAGAGTAAGCGTGTCAAGGTCTCTAAGTGTCATATCACTAAACTAATGAACCTTGTAGGTTTGTTCAACGAAGTAAGTGCATTTCTCACCAAGCATATATGTTCAAATTGAATGAATTTTGAGATGTATTTAATATAGATGAGATTTTCATAGCATGTCATATGATTAGCAATTTATCTTGTCTGTGGATAGCCAATATTATATATTTGCTATGATGCGAGTTATTAGATACCATATTTTTATGATTAGATATTTCTGTTTGGATTGTTAGATATATGTCAGATACATATTGCAATTATACTAACTTAGATATTTATGTTTTGTACATAGGTTCAATCAGAGATTATTTTGAGATTATATATCTCTTAATTTCTTTTTGGTTAGTAGAACCTTTTTTTACATGTGCATAAATAGATTTAATTATAAGATGGTAATTAAGTAGCATGTATTAGGGATCAGTCCTCCCCCAGCTTTCTAGGATCAATCGTCCTATAGTTGCTTTGTTGGGTTTGGAGGTCACTCTTTTACTCCTAGTAAAGTTGCGTGTATCGGCTTGGTAAATTGTCTAAGGGCTCTTCCAGTAGAAAAGAATAATAATTGAGTATATGAGTAATCAAGTATAATTAGTTTTGTTTATGGTTGGTGATTTTCATGGTAGATTTATTCTATCAGATTAGTATCTTCATACCTACAAGTTTTTAATTGTTTTGTGAGATAGGCGATGTACTTATTAAGTATTTATTTATATTTTGTATATTGTAGGTAAGAACAAAGATTTAGTTATAGAGTAGATGGAGGAAGTTCGGGCAAACATGGGTTGTTGGAAAATCTTTGAAGAGCTATTTTAGTTTTAAATATTTAAAATTTCCCTAAATTGTTTTAAAGGAGATTTACTTTTAGTATTTTATATTTCAATTTTAGTTTTGGTTTCATTTAGTTTATTAGTTTTGTAAAACATAGTTTTGTTCATGGATATTATTTAAGATTGCTATTATTTATTTAAGAAGTATTATTCAGTTAAAAAATAAAAAATTTATTCCGCATTTTCGTTAATAGTAATTTGTTTTATGAAACTTTGTTTTAAGTTAATAGTTTAGTGAGTAACACTTTTCATATAGAATGAGGGTGTTACAGAAAATCTTAAAGAAAAAAAATATCCATGGGACAGAAAACACAATCAAACACTAAAAGCACAAATAAAGTAAAATTGATAAGACAAAATTATATATTAATCACTTTATATCAACAGTTTATTAAACAAGTATCCCATGTAAATGTGATAACATGGTATACCTATTTTATGAATAATTTTTGTATTATGTTTATGTGATTTACTAGGTTTTGCTGGGATGAAAATATTTCACTCTACTTATGTTGATTGTGTACATTCACATTGTCTCTGAGGTTAGCTCCATTTTATTGGATTAAGATTTGTATTACGCATTAGAGGTTTTCAATATAGGCATTTTTTCCCCCCATTTTATATTTGATTTGGTTCACATTTGCCTCTTTCCGTTTAAATTTAAACAGCCATTTTCAATGGACTACATAATTTTTAGTAGTAATAGATATCAATATCTACTACAGCTTTTCTTGGCCTAAGATATCGATATTTCGATTAACATTTTAAAAATCGTAAAGTCAATAAAATGGAGTTTCATTTTGAAACATCATTAAGATATCAAAAGATTACTTAGTTTACCAAAATAAAAAGACACCCACCACATTCTTCCTTGCAACAAAGCAACGAAATTTCGATATTTCGATATTTCTCTTTTGCTTGTAGCTCTGCTTGGATGGAATGTATTTTCTTCCACGAATGCGTGCCCATAAATATATGCAATTTAGAATTGCAAAGGAACAATCAACAAAAATCTCCTTATTCCCAATCACTACTCTTCTTCATATGGCGAATCGTTTAAAAGCCTTTTTCCTTCGGATTCCTTCACTTCTGCGCCAACTATGCGCAAAATTTGGTTTAGTTGAAACCGAGAGTTTGTTAGCTGGGCACCAAACCAACAGAGAGTGGACAAACATTATGATCGGGTTTTGTCTCGCATCCGTTATTGAAATTGCTGTCCTGTCCGCTCAGATCAACTCGGATCTCCCTACCATCTTCCACTTGGTATCTATTTCTCTTTCACTTGCGCTTGCTTCCTTCTTTGTCAGTAAATTCGCAGCTTCCAGTTTTCCATTGACTGCCCTAGTCCTCGAACGAGTCGGTATGCTGTTTGCGGGGACAGGGTTCGTCACGGCCGTCACAATCCCATTTCCGTTTTGGCTGAAGGTAACCACCTGGGTTATCTACCTCATTTTCTTGGTTCTCATTTTCCTTCTCAATTACTACTTCTCTGATGAAACGCAGGTGTAAAAGTAGTCATCGTCGACGTTATGTGGCTTGTGTCTACTTTATTAATATTTCTTAGTTTGCTATGACGTTGTCTTTTCTTTTTCCCTTTACTGAAATCATGGACCGAACCCATGTTAGTTTCCTCTGTCTCTAATCTTTTTTCTTTTTGTTTTTTTCCCGATAGAATTTTTTTTAATGTTGTTTGTACTGTAACAATTATGATCTTGTTATAGAAAAATTTAAAAAAGTGGTTAATAAAAGCTTTCTTTTTTCACTTTTCAACGGACTACGCATAAGTGCATTGCAGTTTTCACTATCGACGTGGTACAAAACGTGGACCCTATGGCTTAATATTTTCTTTTGTTTGCCACAAAGCTCTGCCATTTTGCCGACCCTCGTGTCTACTTTTTCCCTTTTATTAATATGAATTATAAACACTCATTAAATATATAATATATTTTTAAAAATTAATAAAATTATAATATAATTTAATTTATTTTTTAAAAATAATTTATTTATCTATTTATAATTATTATATCATAATTAATAATTATAAAAACATGAAATACGCATTATCAAATTCGCGATAACATAAAGCACAACGGGATATATCCAACCCCATTGGACCATCACAGCAATACGCATTATCAAAGACGCAAGATTCATGAACTGGTTAACTCCGAAACTTTGACCCCACATTCCAAACTCGATCCATGTGTAACTTTTTTTTTTTTTTGAACATGATGCGTAAGTGTAATAGAGAACAACAAACATATAATGACAATAATAAACTCGTTGAAATTATACTTGGATGGAATTGTTGATTTGATAGTTTTTACAACGAAGTTCTCGGTTGTACCATATTTGTCCTCGTAATTTTACCTGACATATTTAAGGCGCGTTTATTAAGCATGAGAGGGGAGAAAAAGTTATGAATTTAATTATGTGTTTACTTGTAAAGTATAAAATGATAGTTTAGAGTCTTACATAATATAAGCAATGAAAAAATATAATATCAATTATTATATTATTGAAATTAATATTATTAAGTACTGTAAATACTAAACAACTAATGAGATTGTTTTCACATTTTTTGTTTGATAAGCACTCACAAACATCCTTAATACACCACCTCGATACTTTATATTTGTTAAGACTCAATTCTTTCAAGACCTAAAAATTCCTCCGTCCCTCACCAATTGAGTTATGATCTATTTGGTAAATGCAGTGCATTTACATTGCGTTTGAATGCAATGCATAGAATGTAATTTGTATTTGAAGGAAAAGTATTAGCATTACATTTGAATACAATGCGTATTTATGTGAAAAGTATTTAAATTGTATTTCAATAATAAATATATACTGTGACAGGAAAAAGTAAAGAGAGAGAAAGAAAATATATGATGTAATTAATAAAAGTAATAGAAAAAGTAAAATAATGAATAGTGATTGTATTGGATTTAAAATGTGATGTGATTAGTATTTAAATGAATGTTTTTATAATTGAGTGAAAATTACATTGTATTTAAATGTATGTAATTTGAATGCGTGTACCAAATATACACTTAGTCCCAATAGTTTTAGAGATTATTCTCATTTTTACACCGTCTACTAAGCAAACAAATACTAAAAAGAGAACTAATGATTTTCTTTGTTCAATTATTTTAGATTACTTTTCAATCCTTTTATATCTTTCTAATTGGATTATTTTTTGATTTAATAGATGCGTCCGTATTGTTTTCTCTAACATGATTAGTTATGAAAACTTCACTTATATTTTCTCAAAATCTGTTGTTCAATATTTTATCTCTTACGTTGTTGAAATATTAAAACCCTCCCTGTATTTTTTATACAGATGGAATTTTTGTCCTTGTGTTCACATGCACCATTAACTAAAAATAAAAAAATAAAAAAAAGGAAGACCGGAGGTCACAAACATTCCTGAAAAACACAGGGTCGAAACGCTAATTTTGATAAAACACATACTATATTTTTTGTAATTTACCCTTTGCTACATGTGACGATTCTACCTTCGAAAATACGAAGGCATTAATTAACCAAAAATGTCCATGTTTTATCGAGATCATGCTTTTTTTATTTCCCCTCATATGTTTTCAGGACTGTTTTTTTTTTTTCCCAATCACATTAAAATAAATCTATCTTCTAACATTGATCCCGACAACTCAAAAACTTTTATAAATGGGTAAATAATATATTATCATGTATCCAAACATAGAAGATTAAAGGAAGATAAACTAGCGCCAATAACATTTTTTTTTATTTTTACTTTTACAATAATATTTTGGTCCATTTGAAAAATAAATTTGAATAACCATTTTAAATTTGTATAAGAAAAAAAATAGTAGAAAGTTAATTTTAACTAGTGTCTAAAAATAGTGTTTAAATGTTGATCCAATTTGTAAAAACTCCGATTCTCTGGATTGAAAAACCAAGAAAAATATCAGATTTGATAAATAGTTTTTTATGACATATTTTCCTATCAAAACAAGGTGATAAAAATCACCAAAAATTATGTTATGACTCGTGACTTTGGGTGTCTTACAAGACACCACGCCAACAGCAACCTCTAGGACTCATGAGATATGTGACTAGACTAGTGATCCACGTAAAACTTTTTGTAATTATATTTTAGGTACTAACAAAGGAACGATTTAGGATAATTAAATTTTTGTAAAGTTAGACTTAGCCATCATTTGGGATTTAAACCCAAAAGTTCAACTTGAATGTTCAACTTTATTTTTTTTACTGTTCATAATTTTGATTCAACTTTTCGATTCAAACTTTAAAAGTCTATAATTTTACATATACAAGTTCAAATAGGATTTTTTTATAAATTACATAGAATTTCGAAACGAACAAAACGAACTCAATATTAATATGTTTTCTAAATATATTTTAAGTTTTTATACTGTTTAGTTTCAACAATTCAATCATATGCACCAAACACAAATAAATCAACTCAACTCAAATCTAAATTTTTCTGTTTAAATCCATTCACCAAATACAAGCTTAATTACTAATATGGAAGGATGTAAAAATAATGTAGGATAATTAATTTTTTGGTATTGTGTTGAATACATATCAAGTTATGTTTTTTTTTTTTTTATAACTTTTAAGAGTTGCATTTCAATAGCAAAAGATTGCATAGTGTATATATTCAATATATACTTAGTTTTAACCTTAATTCCTAGCTTTGGAAGGATGTAACAATAATCTGGAATAATTAAAAATTTTATTGTTGTATTTTTTACTTTTATATGTTACATTTAAATAGCGAAAGCACGTGTAGTATATATTAAAAGAAACTATAAGTCCATTAAAAAAGAATAACATAAAAGCTTCCTTCAGAAAAATTAAATTAAAAAAAAAATAAAAAGCATAGTTGTCTAAATGAAATTTTTCTTTTTTTTTTTTTTTGGGCAACATTCAAAGTATGGCATTGAAGGCTTTGTTCATGCTATGGCTTTTATTCCAAAATTGAGCACCTTCTGAAGAAAATATGATTATGATTTAACAATGCCCCAAAAAAAAAAAAAA
Source organism: Antiaris toxicaria (assembly GCA_035233585.1). Lineage (NCBI taxonomy): Eukaryota > Viridiplantae > Streptophyta > Magnoliopsida > Rosales > Moraceae > Antiaris > Antiaris toxicaria. The sequence continues at coordinate 12,511,635 of CP141155.1, forward strand.
TCACCAAGACTTGAATGAACATATATATGTATATATATCTACAACGTCACCAACTTGATTACCAGAAGAGAATGAAAAGCCAGTGGAGATCATCAGCCATGTGAATGATCATTGTGCAAGAGTAGCGAGAGAAGGGTCGACGTTCTACGACACGCGCTTGTGATCAAGCGCCGAGGCTTGTGACGAGCTTTCAACTGAGCTCGAGCGGCTAGATTGCAATGTATTGCTTGGGCAAGAAGTTTCGTCTACTGCAATCTCAATCTCATCATCATCAACAACTTTTATTTCCCTAAGGCCACCACGTGAAGAATTCCTAAAGGCTAAACGGAAACACATGATCTTATACAACAAAATTTTTCGTCTGTTTTCACATCAGCGTGGTAAAAGCACCGGTGATGCTTTGGGACACATCGAGGGCAGCTGCGGCGGTAAGAAACTGGAACGAGTAGCAGATTGCAGATTGCAGATTGCAGATTGCAGCAGAGCAAAGGAATCAATATAGCAAAGGAAACTGGAACGGCATCTAATTAGTTTCGGTAGCAGATTGTAGCAAAACAAACAAGTACTAGCAAAGGAATCGATATAGCTTACTTCATCGAGCTCGCCGAGCATTAAAAACGCAGCATAAATTCAATGGAAGCAAGTATCTGCTAGATTTTTTTTTTTTTTTGGTATTCTGGGGATTGCCTTCTGTAAGGATTTTAGAGCAGGAGCAGATTTCAGGAGTTCTGTTGGATAGATTCACAATGAACTTTGCCACAGAATCAACCACAAAACATTGATTTTAAAGTGTAAAAAAATCGCATAATGCAATCAAACATCTCCAAAAACATGTTCTTTCTCCTCTCTCTCTTAATATATATCTTATTGTTCTTGTTCTTTTTCGATGTACATTTTTAGTCAATAAACATATATTTCTTTTTTGAAGAAATTTGATTTACAACCAGTGCCCGGATAAATATTTCTCAGTGAAGATACATAAGATGATAAAATTTTCGTATTAGAAAAACAATGAGTTTATATGATAAAACATTTAATCTTTTTTTTTAAATTTAATTTTGATTATGCTACATATAACTCTTATATTTTTGAAAGCAATGTAAAATTTTACTCTTTTTAACTTTATTTTAAATATCAGAACTATAATAAATAATACGAGTCATGATTTACTATAAATTGTTTATATTTTTTTATTCAAAAATTAAGTTCACTTTTATTTTATTTCTCACCATCATTCTTTTCCCTTTTGAAATGATCAATACTTTCACCAATAAATAAACAGTCATCGCATCAACATTTCAAGTTTTGATTATTATAAAGTTAATTTTTTTAAAAAACAAAGAAAATTTGAAGTTAAAACAACAATTATGAAAAGATTCAACTAAAAATTAGAGAAAATGTAGACATAAAGAAATGAGGAGGGAAAAAAAAAAAGATCAAAGGTTGGTTATGGGACTAAAGCATAAAAAATAATTTTAGTTTAGTTATGATATTAAAACATTAAAAAAAAATCTAAATAGTAAGTACGGACATATTAACAAAAAACTTTTGAGCGGGGAAAAATTATTGCTTTAATCTAAATATTAAAGAAATATAAGACTTTATTTGAAATTTTTAAAAAAAATTTGAGTGTCGATACGTTGGCCTCACTAATTACTTATTGGATCCATTACAACATATAATTGTATTCAACAATAATATATAACTATACATTTTTAGAAGGGACATACACACGAGCAATTATTTTATGCGCTGAGTGTTGTCGTAGATTCAACTCATATATCACTTATTTTTATCTCTTTTGTTTCACTCTAATAATATCATAACACATCAATTAAAAATATATATAATTATAATATTATATCATATCTATTAAAAATTTTTGTTAATTACACCAATGTCATCGTATTATTAAAATAATAGAAATAAAAACACAAATAAGAAAACATTTGAACTAAATCCGTATCGTATACTATGTCATTGTGTATATACGATACATCGATCAAATAAAAATTTAACATTTAGCCTTAAAAAAAAAAACTAAACGTTATATAAATAGTAGATTTTCCTTCTATAATCTAAATTTAAACGCATTCAAGATTTGAACCAAAACTAATTTGGGTTATTTTATTCTTTTTTTTTTTTTTTGTTCATATTTGGCTCTCTCATTTTTTTCATCTTCCCGTGTTATCAAAGCTCCATCATATCTTAAAGATTTTCATTGTTATTCAGTTCGCGTCATAATTCTGCTTCCACTTCTCATCCTTTATCAAATGTCCGTGATTACGCCAAATTCACTCCATCTCATCGAGCCTTTGTCCATGTCGTTTCCTCTCACAATGAACCACAAACTATTTTGAAGCTGCTACAATTCCTGAGTGGCATCGAGTAATGGCTGCTTGATTGCTGGCTTTAGAGAGTAATGGGACGTGGTCCTTGATCACTCTGCCGCCTAACAAGCATCCTATTTGCTGCAAATGGGTTTGTAGAATAAAATTCAGGGTAGATCGCTCAATTGAGCGCGACAAGGCTTGATTAGAGGCAAAACGGTGCACTCAACAAGAAGGAATTTGACTACTTTGACTCTCTAAGTTGGTCATAATCAAAACATTGCTAGCTATGGCCTCCATACATGGTTGGAGCTTGACTTAGTTGAACGTCAACAACGCATTTTTGCATGGAGATCTTTTTGAAGAAGTGTACATGACTTTGTAGCCTGGCTTCCATCGAGAGGAGGAGCCATTACCTGCAAATACTGTTTGTAAGCTCCATGAGTCCCTTTATGGACTTAAGTAAGCCTCACGACAGTGGTTTTCCAGTTTTCGACTGTGGTCTTCAACAAAGGCTTCAAACCATCAACTGTGGATGGTTCTCTTTTTACCAAAATTACTGGTAAAACATTCATTGCACTGCTGGTTTATGTTGATGACATAGTGATAGCGACCAACAATCAAAAGAAGGTTAATGAGTTCATATTTTTTTCTCGATGGATGTTTCAAGTTGAAAGACGTAGGACCTTTGAAATATTTCCTTGGTTTAGAAGTAGCCCGATCTCACAAGGGCATTTCTCTTAGTCAAAGGCATTATGCTCTATAGCTTTTATCTGACTCGGGTATGCTTGGTTGCAAACTGGGGCAAAACATCTATGGATTTGAATACAAAACTCACAAGAAGATAGCGAATTACTTAATGATCCGTCCATGTATAGAAGAATGATTGGTAATATGTTGTATCTGACCATAACGATACCAGACTTATCCTATGTTGTTAATCGATTAAGTCAATTTCTGGCCAAACCGAGAATACAACATTTGCAGGCAGCTTCTGCAGTGTAGAGATATGTTAAATCCACTGTCAGACAGGGCCTGTTTTTCCCTTCTACCTCAACAATTCAGTTGAAAGGCTTTCCGACTCAGATTGGGCCACTTGTCCTGATACGAGGCGGTCAATAAGTGGATTCTGTATCTTTATAGGAGACTCCTCGGTCTCACGGAAATTAAAGAAGCATCGAATAGTATCAAGATCCTCAGCTGAAACAGAATATAACGCGAATGCCGCTTGTGAAGTGATATGGCTCTTTTCTCTGCTGAAGGACTTGCGCATTGCTCATCCTCAACCAGCCTTATTGCTCTGTGACAACCAGGCAGCCTTACACATTGCAGCTAGTCCCGTGTTTCACGGACACACTAAACACATTGAAATTGACTGCCATTTTGTGATGGAAAAGGTTCAAGCAGGCTATTTGAATGCTGCATGTTTCATATTGCAGATTTACTCTAAACCTTTGTGTCCAAGTCAGTTTGTGTATCTTCTTGGCAAGATGGGAATTCACGATAGTCATTCTCCATCTTGAGAGGGAGTATTAAAACTGATTGGGGCAATTTTTTTAAAATAGTTGGAAGCTCTGTTACTTAGTCTTTTGTTATTTTTCAGTTTCTTAATTTTCTTATTTGCTAATTTCAGAGCTGGAGGTTAGTTACAATTTATCAGGAATATTCCAGCTGTATAGCTCCTTGATGTAATCGTTTTCGTTGTAATGAAAATTATCGCTCATTTTCTAATAGTAGTACTTCTGGAAAGAGCCCGGTAGCCAAGGAGAGACACCTCCAATCGAAATTACTTGCACATTTTATTCCGCCGACCAGCTTGGAGATAAATATTACGTGGACTTCGAATTAATTTTATTATAGTTTGGTTGTAAATTGCATGGAATGTTCACTCAAAATGTAGCCGACCAAGGCAGAAAAACAGAGCCTTTACGTTGAAAAGAATAAATGCAACCTATACTCCACCGACTCCACCTATTCTATCAAAAACATACGTAACTCATCTCTTCCTTTATAAGCCCTCAAGATTTCTGAAATTAATAGAAAACATAAAGCACCACAAAAAACCGAGAGTATTTCATATGATCACATGCATAGTGTGGTCAATAACCACAGTAGCCTCGTATCTTTAGGGTACTAAGATTGATATCCACCTAGTAGAGATGTTATGTTTAGATTGACCGATCCGGATTCCCTTCGTCTCTCATCAATTTTAACAAAAACCCAAATCGAACCGAATCCAGTTGAACCAAACAGTGTTCACCCTTCTTGTCTCGTCACTCAAAATGTCATCATCATCTACTGCAACAGACCCGGAGGCGGCGGTGCACGTGGCCCAATTTCGAGCGGCTAATTTGGGAGATCTTATTGGGCACCAGAACATGGACTGGGTCAAGATAATGGTCGCGTTTTGCCTTTCATCGGCTATCGATATTTCTATTCTGTCCTTCCAAGTCCACTCGCATCTCCCTCCTATTTTCTTCTTGGTCATACTCGCTATTTTATTTGCATTTACGTCCTTCTTCGTAAGCAAATTCGTGGAGTACAAGTTTCCAAGGACGGCTCTGGTGCTTGAGCGAACTGGGGCGTTCTTTGTGGTGACGGGTTTTTTCATTGCCATAACTATTCCATTTCCTCTTTGCCTTAGAGTGGTTACTTGGGTGGTTTATGCCATTTCCTTTGTTTTTGTTATATTTTGCAATTATTTCTATTGACAAAAGAACAAGTTTGTCTACATGTAAGCTGATAATGGTGCAACATGTATGTCATTTTCGAGAGCACCAACTTCGGAATTTCTTTTCTTTTCTTTTTGTATCTTTCTTTCTTTCTTTCTTTTTTTTTTTTTTATTGAATTTAGTATAAGAGAAGTCGAACTCTACCTTTAAATAAACTCAAATGTAATATTACTACTAAACTATATCTACCATCATAAATTTGGAATTTCTTGTTGCTTTGTTTATAGAAACTTTTCTAGCCAACTGTGAATTTAAAAAAAAAAAAAAAAAAAGTGTACAGGATACATGCAGTCTTGGAGAATAAATCTATTTCTGGTGAATAAACATTATTTCAATCTCTCGTGTTTCATAATTCTCGAAAGTTGGAGGGTGTCATGAGAAGTATTTCCTGTTAAAAATTAAATAAGAAAATAAAAAAAGCGGGTGAACGTAATATAAATATATCCCAATACTGAAATAAATATAAATATAAACATCCTAAAAAAAAAAAGGGAATTAACCACAAAATGCTTTCCTTTTCTAATACTCTCGGCAACATACGGAATTCTTATAGGAAATTTCAATCTTGAACAACAATAATAATAGAAGGAACCGGTATGAATGGTGCAAAGTTTTTTTTTTTTTTTTAATTATTTATGTCGATTTTCTACAAAAATAAAACAAAAGATCATTAGGGAGGGAAATCATCGAAGGCGCAAGAACTTGAGGGACGACATTTGTCGAGGACATGACATAGAAAATAGATGAAAAATGTCGATCAGGAGTTGGAACAATCAGCAATCGTCAAGAGAGGGCTCAAGGTCACATGGAAGAAAATCATCAAGAGAATGCACAGGAGCGGAAGTACGGCAATCATCAAGACAACGCGTACATAGTAGCGCAAGGAGATCAGGAAGCTCTTGTTTGAATGTGATACTTTGATACAATAATAATACGTAAGGGAGAAAGTAGAGGAGTAAGTTATGAAGGATCATGGACTATTATGACTATAATCAATTTGAAAAAATATTAATACATTAAGAAGAAAGTAAAGGAAATAGTAATGGAGGATATCAAGAACTTGCTTTGGTGTAATCACTTTGATGCCATATCAAAAATTATGTAAGTAAAAAAATAAAGGAGATCAACAAGGGTTTCAATGTTTTTCGATAATGTGGCTATATTTATAGACTAAAATAATGAGTTTTAAACAAAGCTTTAAACCTTTTTTTGATAATATGACTACATTTATAGACTCAAAAAAATAAAGAATTAAATCATTAATAACGAGCATTACAAATAGAGTTCTATATAAATACAAATAACAAGTTATTAAATATTATCATTGTAACACTCGTTAAAATTAATCATGATTAATTAGATAAATATCGGATAATTTGTGTGCTAAAAGTAAATTTAGATGATTAATCTGCATATAAAATTTTACAAATTAAATTTTCAAAATAACGTTCAAAAATTGTATTTTTGCCCTCAATTTCTGCATAATTGCACTTTGGCCTCAAAACTTTTGAAAAATTTACAAATAGCTCTACTTCAGAAAAATTTTCGCCGCATTTCAGAGATTCCGTACATTAAAATGCTAAATTCCAACTTTCCAAACACTATAATCAGACAAGTCTTTTTCCAGTTTTCAAATTTAAAAACAAAACAAATAACTTTTATAAAGTCAAAATCCAGTCCAAATCCCATCTCTCTCATATTCTCTTCCCCACTCTCTCGTGTACACTCTCTCACTCTCTCTGTTCCCTGTTTCAAGTACAAACAAAAACATTAGGAAAATCTCTCTCTTTCGCTTCCTCTATCTCTTTGGTCCCTCTCCCTCTCTCCCTCTCTCTATCTTTCTCAAATTCTTCTTTCTTTCAAAAGCTTGAACAAAATTTCAGAAGGAAGCTTGAAGATCAAACTCACAGTTAAATTCTTGAGATTAAAGACTCTCCAAAAATCTATTAAAATTTGGATTCGAGTTGAATTTCTGAGTTGTGATTTGAACTTGAAAATGCGTGTGTTGTTGAAGAGAGAGTTTGAGTCTTTGCACGTTGAAAATCGATGAAATCTGAGTTTGCTTTTGAGTTTAATTGATCTGGGGATTGTTTCTACCTTTTTTATGCATTTGGATTAAATTTTCACAGGTTTTTTGAATTAGATTAAAGCTGGGTTCGAATCTGGAAAGCCCAGATTTTGTGACGTCTGATTAAGTGGATGCTCTCTTTAGTCAACCAAACAAGCACGTAGAATGGGAAATGGCTTTCTGCCTTTTCTGGTTAACCAAACAAAGGCAAATTGTCTACACGTTATTCAGATATGACCCCTTGAGCCTCCGATTTTCATTTTAAGTTTTTTGCACACTGTTTTAGACTTTCAATCACGATTTACATGCAATTTGGAATAAATTAGGATTTTTTTAGAAAAATACCAAAAAGTATTTATATTTTAATGCATTACCTAAAAAATCACACTAATTAGATCTGAAGGTTAATTTAGGTGAATCTATTTTGTAATGGACAATGAAAATTATCTGTATTGTTTTTTTAAGGATTTGAAGATTGGATTAAGGAGTATCAGTTTGTGTGAAGAGGTGGATATAGTAAATTATTAGATATAATGTTATCCCCTTTCTCATTAATCATGTTTATTGTATGTTTTAGCCATGAAATCGGTTCTATGAATTATTTGTGGAAAATAATGTATTAAATGAAAATGTTTATGAAATTATACTATACAGTATTTCATGAAAAATATGGTGAATGTAAATATATAATATTTTGAAAAACTGTTTGAAACTTGAGTTGAGTCAACTTAAGCAAATTTTAAGAAATTAAACCCTATCCAATTAGAGACTTTATAAGTGGATTTTAATATTATGGATCTGTGTGTTAGATTATGCAGAATATAAAGTAGAGTGCATATCTAGGGGGTATGTCTCGAAACTTGTGCAGGGTGTGAGCGACTAGTAATAATGTTATTTTATTTTTAATATAAATTGGTATTAAATTTCTTTCTTTTATTTCATTTTCTATGTTCTGTATTTAATTTTATTTAATATAATATAGTTTTATTTATTTTGGGATTTGGGAAGATGAGTGTTGTTTTCTCTATCTATATCCTACTGAGCTTATCACTCATATGTCTTAAATGTTTTAACCTTCCTAAGTGGATTTAGGAGTAGTGCAGAGTAGATCCTAGAAAATTGAGCTCGCTACTTGTAGCTATGTATCTATTCTGCTATATTTCTTTTATTTTGAGGCCTGCAATAATTTTTAAATGTGGACTATGGTCATTGATCTGGACTGTACTTTTGTTTGCTTTACTTTTCACACTTTATTTTTTAGAAATTTCATATGTTAATGGGACATCTGATCCCTTTTGATACCAAAGGCTTAAGTTTACTCCAAAATATTTTCCTAAAAGTTAAAATTAATTAGACTTAGGATGGGCTAATTTATTAAGGGTTAAATGATCATTTTTGCAAAAGAGATATTTTACAAATTTAACAAGTGGGAAAGCTGAAATTGGAATATGACAAACATATGAAATTTAAAAATTAAATGAAAATTTCGTGATTAGAGATTAATTATGATATTATTCCTTAATTAATCCCTCTACATCACCAATCCAATCTCGTGGGTCGTGACAATCATATCCCCTAATCCAAAGATTTCTTATTATGAAAATAAATATAAATAAATAATACAAACCTTCTAATAGAGATAACTATACATAAAATGTTAAAATAATACACTCCTAGATCATGAGAGAGTCATCTATTTACTAAGCAAGGATACATTAATTTCATTTATCATGCGTGATTTGCGCCTTATGTCAACGTGCCCTTATATTTTAAGAACTGCGCCTACTCAACTGTTTAAAAACTTTAAAAACGTCCTTATGTTCAGTCTGTCTATAATCTTGACGGAATACTCAAGTTTCACTAAGTCCGTTTGAATAGAAGGTTTATCTTTAAAAAATAAAAAATTTTTAAATATGAAAAATAAAAAGTTGTTTGGAATTTTTTTTAAAAGTGAAAAGTTGTTTGGATGAGTAAATACTTTTTTTGTCTAGTGAGTTCTTTTTTCATTTTCCAAAAATGAAAAATTTTAAATGTTCTGATACGAAAATTTAGAAAGATTACTTTTTTTTTAAATGAAAAATTTTTCGTTTTCCAATTTTAGACATGTCAAACAAACGGAGCCTAAATGAACCCGCGCTTTAAGCTATCGAAATGGTTAATCGTTTAAAAATTGATTAAAAAGTGAAATTACTCACAAAAAAAATTACATAAAAAAATTTGGAAATAAAGATCTGTTTTGGATGGAGTATGTTAACGCAAAAATCATTTATCAAACAGGTATACTATACAAGAACGATAACATAATATACTTAATTTACTAAATAATTTCTTTCATAATATGGGCATTAATTTATGAAATTGTTTATCTATTAGGGACATTTATTGGGGTATTTTGAGAAATGCCATACATCTCTAAAATAGAGGAAACAATAAGTTAATAGCAAACAGAAAGGATCCATACTTGCGTATGTAAATTCTTGAAAATAAAATGTTTGCACGTGAGTGATAATAGCAGTGGAAGAGAACAGAGACTGAGACGAATAAAAGGACCGAATGCTTAGAATGACAATTAAAGTAGTTAGGAGAAGGTCTAAAAAACTAGTTTGTAGTCTTCAAATTACAAATATGTAAGCGGTAAGCTGCAAAATGGAGGGGAAATCGAAGAAAGTGAGGGCTAAAAAAACACGCCGTCCGGATATCGGCAACTGCAATCAGTAATAAATGTGTTTCTTATATAAGCTATGAACTTATGGCTAAAAATGTCAGATACGTAAACTGTACAACCCTTGACATCAGTCCTCCATTCTTCACCGTCCATCTTCAATCGTGCGGACACAATTCGCTGGACACACCAGTACGTCAAACAGATATCAGATTTTTCCAATATTTATAATATTAAAATAGAAATATTAGAAAATTATATACGTCTTATCCTTAGAATACTGGAATAAATCGGTATTGGACTGTGAAAATGTTTCTAATTGGTCAATAAAGTTGACCCGCTGAGCTTTCAGTTCTACATGTAACATGTCCCGACTACTAACCTTAGCCTGCAAATATTTGCTGCTGTTCAATAAAAAAATAATAAAAAAAAACCCTTCGTCTGCTAAGTGTATGAATATTTAGTTTTATGCGTAATTCTCAAGCTACAAAATAAGAAGAACATATGAAGCACCATAATTCTCTCTCTCTTTGTGTGTGTGTGTGTTTATATGGGTGTGATTTTTATTATTACTATACTTTTGTAGCTTTTGTAACCATAGATGGTTATAAGATAAAATTATAAAAATTAGTACATATTTTAATTACATTCTATGATATGGTAATTTTTTAACTTATTATGACAGGTTATAAGCAACCAATATTTATCTTAAATATTAAAAAAATATTTTTTTTATTGATTTGAAGAAATGAATATTTGGAATCAAAATCCAACAACTAAATAGAATTCGTTTCCTTTTTAAATTTATTTCCTTTTCTTATTTAATTTGTTCCCTTTTTTTTTCAAATATATTATCAACTTTCGCTACAAGTTATAATTCATTACCGCAAGTAGAATTGTAAAAAATTAATAATAATAATAATAATAATAATAATAATAATAATACAATTTTATTAATTTTAATTTTACATGATTACAAATAAACAAATCTATCAATAATGATAAAAGTAGAATATAGCTCCTTAAAAAAAGTAGAATACAGCGAGAGAACTAGTTTATTCACACAAAAAAAAGGAAAAAAATATATGAATTCGGTCGGTGGGTGAGAAAATAATGGAGAAAAGAATATTAAAATTGTTTGAACAAGCGAAAGTATACAGATTATAATTTAGTTTTTAGGGTGGTTTTTTTTTTTTTTGAAATAATAAGAGGGGGATATTAAGTTATAATTAAAAATGGAAAATTTTAATGGTAAGTGATAGATTAGATCATCCCATTTAAAAGTTATAGTTCTTTCTTAATGAGTTAATTCTAAGATAGGTCATGAATCCTATAAAAGAACTGTGCAACTATTAAAAATCATCTCCATGTGCCTATTAAATTACTTTCTATAAATATAGAACTTCATATTAAATGAAAAAGAACGAAAATTTCAAAGTATAATCAAAGTGTGAACAAGATGTATATATTATTCATTACTCTAATTTTACTTGAATTAATTTAATTCTCATTAAAAAAAAACAACGCAATGTTTTGTAATATGTTATTCGTTGTCTAGTTTCTTTTCCACAATTCATGACATCATTAAAACAAAAGGGGACTAGACAATGACTTGTGCTTAACAGGTTGTTGACTTGAAGTTCTTTGATGGACTTTCTTAATAAGGTTTCTCCATAATGGAGTTCTTATGTAAAAAAAGTTAAAAAATGCAACAAAATTATGAAAGAAAACAAACGCAGAATATGAAACGATACAAAAAATAAAAATGAAAAGCAACAAAAATCAAGAATAGAAAAAAATCACGTATGAGATTCTAAAGTTAGGGAAGATTCTATAATATAAATTCCATTTAAATTAAAAAAATTATGTTAACAAGTTAAAAATAAGTTCCTTATTCAAATAGCCTTCAATGAATTTTATAAGTTCAATATTCATTAATTTTCATAAATTCTTTTAAACAACTATCCAATTAATTACAACTATCTAATTTACATATGATAACTAAAATAATGATAACTATCAAATAACTACTGAAAACTCTTCCATATATATATATATATATATATATAAAAGGCACCACCTGTGATCATAACATGATGACTATCACCACATGCATGCATGTTTCTTGACTAATAATGGTAAGCTAATTTAAAATTTTACTTATTTTTCTTTGTTAATACAACTCAAATTGTAATTTTAATACTTCTGTCATTAAAACATTTTTTTAAACAATTTTAATTACGTATATTTATTAGATTACTCACATGTACCTCATTAAAATTGTTAAGAAATTATCCCGTACCAACCAATCATGTGACTTATAAATCATTAGAACCGTTAAAATTTTAATGTTTTAATGACAATAATACCAAAGTTATAATAAGTGATAAGCTCAATGGATAGTTTTGTTCCATTAAGAAATTATCCCGTACCAACCAATTGTTGAAAGAATAAACTTGATTTGGGCCAAAATATTTTGTTGAGTTAATTTAGAAATTGGGTCTTAAAAATAAATATGCAAAAGCCCAAAATAAATGTCCAATTTCTAGAAACTAGTTCTAGAATGTGCTCAAGAAAATATCTTGATATTTTAATAGAAAAATCTAGAGAGAGAATTGTAACCATTGGATTAAAAATATGTTGGCACAATCCTAATCATTGCTTGAGGAGGTGCCACTAGTATAAATAGGGGGCGAGATCTTCCATCTTGAATCAAGAGAGAAAAGAAGAAAAACAAAGAGTGAAAAAGCAAAGCTTCTTATGAGTAAATGAGAGTTTGTACAAAAATTGAGTGTTTGAAAAAGTAGTGTTGTACTTGAGTTGTGTGTTTAAAAATAAAGAGTTTAGAGTTTGAGTGTGATCAAATTTCCAACACCAATCATGTGATTTATAAATCATTAGAACCGTTAAAAATTTCATGTGGATACTTTAGATTAATACTTTACGCATACATGTCTATATATATATATATATATATTGGTGGATAGATAATAATAGTCTAATTTGTCATGTAGAGGGCTAGATGCGCAAGCAAGAGGATCAATTAGCTGTCGTACACTCTAATTTCTACTAATCTTTTTCTCGACTGGTTCTTTTTGGCTGGACAAACTACTGCGTATAACGCTTTGAATGCGTGTAATTTGTCTCCTTATTACGACGTAAAAAACATCCTCCACTTTCTTTTGAGATGGACAAAAAATGAAATATTATGCATTACACATATGAATGCATATCAAAGTCCTTCCTTTTCCTTTTTTTTATTTTCTTATATAAATAATGGTGATAAAATCAATAAGTGTACAAAAACACATATTGATTAGGTTGACATCCTTATAACAAAATTACAAAAAAGTCTACGATAAACAACAAATCAACCTTTACAAAGAACCACTCACATGTAATTTACACGCATGCAAATCGTTATACGAAGTGGTTTGCCTAGCCAAAAAGAACCACTCGAGAAAAAGATTAGTAGAAATTCGAGTGTACAACAGCTTATTAATCTCCTTGCTTGCGCATCTAGCCCTCTACATGACAAATTAGAATACATATATATCCACCAATATATATATATATAGATATAGATATGTATGCGTAAAGTATTAATCTAAAGTATCCATATGATTCTATCAGTTAACAACCGTTGTTTGGATGTTAATAATTTATAATGCAGCTGGTTTGGTGACTAATTGATACTTTACTTAATTAATGCTGTTCTCTAAGTGTAAGATTTTTAGTTTGTTTTTTTTTTAAATCTATCCATGATGAAATATTATATCCATGAACATTAATTTTGACAATTTACATAATGAATTTACTAAATATGTAGCAAACCATCCGACTTTGATTATGATGCTAATTTTTTTGACAGAATTTGACACATGACTTCATAGGCTGTTAATTAGAGCATCAAAGGGTTGAGTTATTAGTTGGGTTAATTACAAATTTGAACACCAAAGAATAGGATTATCTCACTTTGCTCCCTATTGTAACTCAAAATGGAACAAAACTATCCACTGAGCTTATCAGTTATTACAACTTCGGCATTATTGTCCAAATTTCAATGGATATTTTAATAACCACCAATCATTTTCCTAAATAAAACACATGTCAGTGGTTTTTTCAAGTAAGTTTTTATTTTATACTTTTATTTTGACTAAAATTCTGTGAGGGAATGTTAAAAAAATTTGTAACAAATTGGAAGAATAAATGTGGCATTTTTGAAAATATAGAAAGAAACATGATGGCGTTTGGTATTATTTTTAAAATATTTTATGTTTTCAAAAAAACTAAAAATGAGAATGCATTGAAAACTATGTTGAAACTATTTCTAAAACTGTGTTTGATTATGTTTTTTGAGTGTATATTCTGATAAACATAAAAATAAAACTTTATTTGGTTATATTTTTTGAAAACTCATTTTATAAGTAAGTATTTTATGAAAACTTATTTATTTTTAATTTTAAAAAATTAAATTATTAATCATAATTTAAAAAAAAAAACCCTTTGGTAGTGGGTTTTGCAACGAGAAGTAATGGTGGAAGACATTAGTAGTCTAAGTCTTAGGTGACAGTGATGGCGAGATTTAGGTCGCAAGTCAATAGTCATCGTCATGAGTCAGTGGTCATTGTCACGAGCGGACCGTCGCTGTCGTCGTTAGTCCGTGATCGTTGCCATTCACTAGAGATGGAGGCCATAGTCGGATATGGTCATCGTCACCGATGCTGCACTGGCAAAGAGAGAAAGAGGAGAGGGAGAGAAAAAATGAAAACAAAAAAGTAAAATAATTTTTTTCATTTTCAAAAAAACACAAAATACTACATAGTTGAAAACGGTATTTTCAAAATGATTTTAATAATATTGAATTAACAAATGCTATTTTGAGACTATTTCATTTATTGTGTTTCTGAAAATGAAAAATCATTTTCAAAAATAAAACTAAAAGTCCCTATAATTTTCCGATTATGTAGCACAAGATGTTTTAGTTATTACATGAGACCTTTTTCTTTTTTTCAGGTAAAAACCTTTGAACGTTCTGTATAAAATGGGGATCACTACCTGGTCTATAGAGCAACAAAGCAGTGGAGCCTAATCCATTTGATCAGAATTACATCACTCAAAAATGAGTAGTTCAATTCGAATCACGACCTTCTTTAGTTTGATCATGAACACAAAATTCTCTACAACCCTTTCCAAACATTCCAGGCGACTAAAACGCGCTTTGATCCCGGAGTCACCAGTGCTGCCGGTCTCAATACCATCAACTAATTCTTCCATCGTACATGAGGAGGTGCACAGTACTACTACGGTGGGGATGCCCATGCCGGACCAGCAAACCGTTGATCGAGCAGAAAATATAGACTGGGGAATGATCGTGATCGAATTCTGCATGGAAGCAGTTGTCGACATAGCTCTTCAGTCGGTGCAACATCAAGACCAAAATCATGAGTACTGGACTGTTCACTTGCTTTCTCTACTAATCCTTATCACATCCGCCGCTCTCTTTGTCGCGAAATTTATGCATCCCAAGTTCGGCGTCGGAGCGCAGGTGTTGGAGCGTGTAGGACTCTTGCTTGCAGTTTCATCCTATTGCCATGCCGTCAGTATCCCACTCCCGCATGCGCTCAAGTGCATCACATGGGCAACTTTCGGAATCTCCTTGCTTGCTGTGTTCATATGCAAATATTGATTCAAATATTGATATCGATATGTACATAAATAAAAGCTCCTAATTGGGCAAAAACAATATATATAAGCTTTTCAATCTAATAATAATCAATGACAAAACAAATGTAAAACCAAAAAATGTACAACATCATGAATCATTTAGTATCTAAGAGAAAAGTTTGTGTAGTTTGTATATGCATATATGCTGCATGCAGGGTACTTATTGCCCGGCTTTATTTGCAAGGAATCTAAAGTTTATGTTATGGAATCAAGTAGTCCACATCATGTTTCCATTTTCATATTAAGAGAGAAAATATTGGAAATAATCAGTGTTCTTTTACTTTCTCTTTTTTTTTTTTTTTTTTGGCCTATACTAGTGGAAATTATTATAATCAGCCAATTAATAACGACTTATCATGTACATGAGCATGCGTCGTATCATATATTTATCAGTAACAACAATATTTGTTCATCGTAATTGTTTGGGAAATATTGTAGGAAGTGGACCGAAGAAAGATAATATTTTTAGTACTGCTAGGATATTAATTCTAATATTAACTTTTTAAATATCAATTTATATGTTATATTGTTATTAGTAGATACAATTAATTAATATACAAATGTTTCAAACACTTGTCAATAAAAGAACGAATTACATGCTCAGAGAGAGACGGAGCTAAATAGAGACTAGTCGAGACTGTCATTCTCACTAAAATTTTTTATTCTTTTATTTCTATCTTAAAATTTTTATAATTTTCATATTTTGTCCCTATTAGAAATTTTTTAAAAAATCTCATATAACCCCTAATTTACCCTCATTAAAAATTAAAAATTCTTACATAATTTCAATTAAAATTAATTATATAAAAAAAAGGTTTATAATTTTTCAACCTTACCCTCATTAAAATTAAAAATTCTCACGTAAACCCATTAGAATTAAAAATTCTTACATAACCTCTATTAAAATTTATTTTTCTTCAAAAAAAAAAAATTTTAGTGTACATCTCCATTTAAATAGGGTTTTGGCTCTACCTGCACATGCCACATAGATTATTTTAGTTGGAATTGGAGTTATGTGCCCCTAGCATTAGCATTTTTCTAATATGTTATAGTCTTTCCAGCCATGTTCGTAGATCAAAAAAGTGTCATTGATATTAGTCTATAATGCACCTTGCGCAGTTTTTTAATATTTCGTTCCTCAGGTATTTTCTGGCCAGAAGAACTGTGCATATTCAAAGAGGCCTTAAAAGGGAGGAACTTAGCTATAGACAAGGTGGCTATGTAAAGAAAAGCTAACAAATATAAATATAGAAAACAAGGAACAAAAAGTTCTTGCGGAAGTGCGGATAAGTTCGGAGCATGCCCCTCTGACCTGGAGGTCTTTTTTCTTTAAATCTTTTGTACACATATTTACAATACAAGATCTATGACTTCCACATATATAATAGAAAAAAAAAATCTTAAACTTCGAAGTTGGACGCTTCAGTCCAACATCATTCCCTCTCACTAGCTAAGCTAGACCCAATGGGATTCCGTCCAAGAGCCCATTTCTTTAATGGTTTACGAATGAAAATCTTTCTCTCAGCCTCCACCATGTATTCTTTGGGGGCGATACGACAATTTGTCAAAAGCTCCGACGTATCACTTTGGACCTCTGTAAGTGGGGGTTCAATTCAAATACAAAGTCCCACATACTCACCAAAAAAATCACCCAACGACCTCCTTTTCGCCTTCTGGCTTTGGCACACTTCCATATACGACATCCCACGGTGGCCCAATAAAGACAACCCTAGACCTTTCGGCGCAAATTTGCTTGGGCTTGACGTTTACGCCAGCAAATCAATCTTTGCTACCATGCAAGAATTATTAATTGCTTCAGCTTCATTTTCCTCCTCGTACACAAGAAAAAATAGCATAATGCCTTGCCCTTACCTAACATCGTTCTCACTCTCACCCTCTCACAAAAAAAAAAAAAAAATGGAAATGAACCACTATGCTGACCCTCACCATTTCCTCCACTAAGATCACTTCGGGAAAATTGTTTTTACAATGCTCTTTTTTCTTTTTCTTTTACCTACCCTATATTTTACCAAAGAATTCAGAGAACATGTTATATGATAAAGCATGAAGATACGGAGAAACGAGAGAACAGATGGCTAATGTGAGGTTATACCCGCGTCAAGATGAACTGAGATAATCCTTTAGCAAGGTAAATATGGGGTTGGCATTAGAAGTCCCTTCCAGTCTCTCGAACAAGATCCCATCCATTCGGGCTTGAACTCCCTCACAAAACTTCATGTCCTCTAACAGCTCTTTCACTGTTGTTTCAACTCCTACTAGAGTACTTCCTATGCCGCTTAATATCTCCGGTAATGTCGGGGATGGTCTTGAGAGCTCCACCAGTGTAACCTGACACCATCCAAGCACTGTCACTGAAGTCGAATATGGGAAAGGACCTTAACAGGTGAAACCATATGAAGCTAGAGTAATATCTAACAACCAACACTTTGTACATGTTAATAACAGGGAAAATAAAATGGTCCGTGCATAAAAATTATTCATCACCAAACCTGTCTATCTTGAGGTATATTGGCCTTCTGTTTTGCAATTGCAACAGCCCGAGAAAACCCACCAATGGCATCGACTAAACCTCGTGATACCGCATCATTACCAGTCCAAACTCTCCCTTGTGCAACCTCCTCCATTTCATCTATCTGGAAATACAATGTAACAAAAGTATTATTATACAAAGAGCAGTAGCATAATGAATAACAGGAATTGTTAGCATACACTCATTGATCTGGAAGAAGCAGCCTTATCCCGGAATTGATGATAAGCCCACCGCGTAGATCTGGAAAAGAGTTCTGCTTCATCCGGTCTGTACAAGGAAGGGAAGACTTGTTAGCGGTGAATAGAAATTTTGCACCACAGTAAAGCAAAGCAGAAGTCACGATAATCTTGATGCAGACTTAAAGACCTATGTAACCCATCTGAGGATGAGGACATTGGTTTCAGAAACTTATTTTTGGGTTTGGTTTTTTAGTTCATTTATGCCTAATTGAACGGTGTTACAGATTATTGTCTTTGCCTTCCCTTCTTCCTCCCTCTCCATCTTCTCTTTTTCCTCTCTCCTCTCACTTTCAGTTTTTCCTTCTTATTCTCTCTGGTCCTACATCAAGAAGCCTTACCTGTATCATTGTTTACTCAAATACAAAGTAACCAGTCATGTTTTAGAACTTGCTCAATTGCGAATTATTTCTTTTACTCAATCTTCATACAACAATATCATAAATTTGCCTTTACTATTTTGGGCTCTATAATCTCGCTAAGCATGTTCAACTTTCCATAAAACCTCTTGATTCAAAAGTTTAAAATGATTCGACACCATTCTCATCAGAAATTCTTAAATGTAATGTCCATAAGTTCAATATATATAAGAAAAATGACCAGAATAACCAAAAATGACACATTTTCTGTGGGTTAAATAGAAAACTAGAAATGTATCAACAAGTAATGCACCTTCACAATTAACAACACCAAAATAAGCTCAAGGAAGGATATCCAACTAAAAGATGTAAATAAACACTTATTTTTCTTTTAATAAAAAAGGGGAAAAAGAAAACAGACTGCAATTTCTGTGCAGTGCCTAGTCGGTCCTTATATTTTATTTGTAACTTCAACAAATGATGCATGGTGTAATGACAACTTAAAAAAGCAAGAGAATGCATCAATGCAGTGGCATGTGATAGAAGCTTCTATATGATACTCTGCCTTGATAAAGAAGAATCCTAAAGGCATCTTACCTGAAAGGTCGATTTTCAGCTGCAAGAAGCTCAGCATATCTTCCCCTTGATAAAATCTCCTTGTTGAACCCAATCTTCTCATAAAGGTTTCCGAGGTTGAATTTACCTTAAAAAAATAAAAAAAAATAAAAATGTCACACTTGCATTTGAATGAGGATGAGCAGTCAAAACAATCACTATTCGTATTTGTCAAACCAACATAAATATGGTGTTCCAGCATCCATACCAATTTTGTTTGTTTTGTCCAATTCCCGTCCCCACCACCAGGGGAAAAAACGTTTTTTTTTTTTCTTTTCCAAAACGAAAAAGAAATCTGATATCTAAAATTTCTGCAAGCTAACAGTAAACATACTTCTTTTTTACTTGCTCATTTACTAGGGTCAGAACTACTGTTTACCTGTCACAACTCCAATTGAACCAGTCAAGGTTAAATTTTCTGCAACAATGGTCTGTGCTGCCATTGCCATATAGTATCCTCCACTTGCTGCCAAATCAGACATGGATGCAATTACAGGTTTCGTTGCAGCCAAAAGTCTGATCTCCCTCCACATTCTGCACGTCATAAACACAGCAAGACTATCAAGCATAACACCTAAATTTTCTTCTCTGCCTTTGATTCAAAGTAACAAAGCACTTTTTGGACTTTCACTAAATGAAAATGCGTGAAAAACTCAACATTTACACCTTGCATGTAGCTACGCCAGTGAGAAAAAGTTCAAGATATAGTCCATCTAAACAAGCCAAAATATATATTATTACAACAACAAAAAAAAAGGGTTTCACATGTATAAATAATATTAAGAGGGCACATTAGGTAATCGTACTTCTTTATCTCTTAACTGCTATGAAAAAAATTGCTAAATAATGTGTTTTATGAATAATGTAGGAATGCTAATAGGAATTATACATTTTTCTTGAAAAGAGATGAAATGCACCAACAATAGAAATCATTCCGAGCAAATTTAGTAAAAGAAATATCTTCTGTGATTGCATTCTTGATTAGCTAATTTATTACGAACTTGCGACATAATATTTACTTACAAATCAGAAGCAAGGGCATCACCTCCAGGGCTATCAATTCGGATAATAGCAGCTTTATATCTTTTTGACTCTGCACAGGGAAACAACCAAACGATGGAGAGAATATAACAAAAGAAGATGCAAATAAGCAATACTAACCATTAAAGTATGCAGCAGAAATAGCCAGTATCTAGATCACTGAATGCATAAATATATAAAAGTCAAATTAACATATTTAAGATCAAGTACCTCTTACACTACGAATCTTCTCAATCAATTGTTCCCCAATAATTCCTGAACCTGAAACGCTTAAAGGACTTCGTGTGCGACTAATACTCCCTGAGGCTCTGATTACAGCTATTTGATCCTTACCGCCTAATAAGCCAAGAGTCCATTTTCTAACATTACTATATTTCCTGCATGGAGTACCAGAAAAAGGTACATAGAGTTAAATGTGCTTAATCCACTAATAGCCAAGAAATTAGACTAACAGGAGATTAGGTAATACCAAAATGTACAAACTTTTCATACGTTAGAATTTAAGGCAAAAATTGAATACCATCACTTCAATCAACCTAAAATGTGCAAACATCAGAACTTTTTCTTCTTATTCTCGTTGTTGAAAATTGCAAACAATCAACTCTATGATACCACTCCAACACCAGAGAGTGTAGAAATTCTATCCAAGGAGACATGGAAGTATGAAAAGCAATCTCAACAATTAAAGTTTGTGCATGTATACTAATTATAAGACTGTAGTTGCATGTCTATCACCTCAATTCCTAGTTTCCTATCTTATAGTTTGCACATATATCTTCAGCATAAGATTGTAATTGCATATTTGTATAAAACCCAGCTCAATTCGTACTTTGAAAATTTGAAGTGAACAAACTGGGATGAATGAACAGAATACAATTGCTAAATAGAAGATTTTAACAAAGGTAATATGAATTTAGTTCAGTTACAAATGATAAAACGGTAGACACAAAATTGTTAGTTCTTGCAGACAACATAAAGGAGATTCACAACCTGTAATCAACCAGAGGAAGAGTCTTATCCTTCTGCACTCCAAGTTTTTCCTTCAACATCGAGATAACCTGCAAGGCCAGCAGATTCTTACAAAGGCTATCAAGAAAATTTTTCATCATATTTACAAAGAAAGAAAGTCCTTGGATACAGACTACATGACATATGTGCAAATACCATTGATAAATATCATACCTAAACATCAACTGTAAGAGCTTTACTATATGTATGTCTACAAATTAAAATGAACATTGATAAACTGAAAATTTACCATACGTTAAACAAAATCCGTGTAATTCCTTCTCAATAAATTCCAAGTATAAGATACTTAACTGACTACTGCTAGACGGTGCCTTTGTGTGTGTATTTGTGCATTATAGTACTATAAATGAAAAATTTTCAGACCAAAAATTAATCGAAAACATGAAAATGTTCAAATATTTAAACTGTAGCGTGAGATGCTAATAATCTAACGTATTTTGACCACCGTTCAGCAAATATTAACAGTTCTAACCTCATCATCATACTTTATATCGGTTATCCATCCATCTTTTTTCAGTCTTTCTATGTTAAAGACTCCTTCATCAACGAAGTCTATGACTTTTTCTCTTTTCTTTCCTGTAAAGATAGGCATAAGCTCATAAATTATGAGAAATTTCCATATTGGCCAAAAACATAAAAAGCAAGAGCACCTTTTGCAGAAGAGACTTCATCCAGCCAATTCCCATATATGTTATCAAGCAACGCATTCAGCATCTCACAATTTTCTTTGGACATTGTTGTGCGGGTAAGTTGATCACCAGCACTTTTGTACTTCCCAATCCTTTCCACTTGTGGCTCAACGCCTACTTTGTCAAGAACCCCTGAAGCAATTTTTCAATGCAACCCAAACTCAGATAAAAAATAATTCAAAGCAACAAGAATAGCATGAACAAAGGTAAATAATGTAACTGATGCAACTTCTACCACACTATCTCTTGAATGAAGATAGGTTAGTGATCTATATCTATTTACAGGACTTCGTTATATACATATGAATGAATGTAAGTGATGTAAAGGGCAGACCAGTATTTTTTTCAAACCACCCATTAAATGTATGTGAAATCAAATGTACATGCACGGGACTGATTAAATGCACTGAACTTACAAAGGGTTGCATTTTATTTCAACAGAAGCTGAGATAATAACAGCCATAATTAAGAAGCATAATGTTAGAATGCCAATGGTTCTAGACATGCTTTCTAGCCTCTTTCTCTATTTTCTTGTGTTAAAAATTCCAATTAAATCTTTAATCAACGAGCAACTCATTGGATAGCTGATAACAAGAAGATTTTCATTCGCATGACCAACAGGTGAATCCAAAAGTCTAGAATAGACGGATCAATTTCTTTAGAAACTGGGTTACTTTACTTGCTTCATGTGAAATACCGAAAATTCCAAATAACAATTGAAAAATAAACCAAAATCTATAAAAGTGGAGTTAAAAACAAGTATAAATTACCACTTAAGTATCATGAAATCTAGAACAAGACCAACATATAATTGTAGTATAAACATAGACAGAGACTCCCCCCACCTACACACGCAAGTATATATTGCAAGTATCATCTGGGTGGTAGTCAAAAAACAGGGGCCTAACACAACAGTCCATCTAAAGAACCATTCAGGGGACTCTACGTCCATCTACCAACAGCAAAATGAACATTAAAGCAGTTGTGTCATGCTATAATTTTTTAATTTATGCAAAAATTATGCAAGAGTGAGCCTTGTCAACTTACCTCGAAGAAATGATGCTTGAACTGTAAAACCAAATAAAGAAATATAACCACTAGGAGGGGCATATATCTCATCACAAGCACAAGCAAGATAATATTCCTTCTCTCGACAAACAGGTACTAACGCCACTATGAATTTACCTACAAGAGCCATTAAGGAGTAGTCATCAAACTGAAAAATTATCATACAACTTTGTCGGTTTCTCTGTTGGAAAATTGGAATTAGACATAATCAGAAATCCAATAGATGATTATCATCCAACTTTGTCAGTCTCTCTGTTGGAAAATTGGAATTAGACATAATCAGAAATCCAGTAGACGGTGGTAGCAATTACTTCATATATTTTTTCGTGTGTGGGCCTTTTTCACAAATGCAAACAAGGAAACCAAATACAATATTTTGATGTAGTCTACTCCTTGTGTAGAAGTGTAATCATGCCATGCGTAAACATATACTCTCTATCTCTGAACTACAGGCTGTCTGAAAAGCAAAGGGAAAAAAAAAAGAAACTCTCTGTTTATGATGAGCTTTAAACTGATCAAAATACTTAGAATACTAGAAAGGTTCAGCTATTCTATTCCGTTTGTACTTTACATACATCACAGAAGTACTAACACAAGCACTATGACACTACCTGATTTCCTAAAATCCAAAATGTGCCTTCGAATTTCTTCTACTTTTGCCCACCCGCAATTCAAGGAATCAATATGAAGGTAGACACCGCAAATACGAGGATCATATGCGGCTTTAACAAAATTCTCACAAATTTGAGGCAGAGATAGTCCAGAAGAGAAACGGCTCTTCAGCTGATCGGTTATCTGAATTGAAACTCCACAGCAACATATATAC
Source organism: Antiaris toxicaria (assembly GCA_035233585.1). Classification (NCBI taxonomy): domain Eukaryota; kingdom Viridiplantae; phylum Streptophyta; class Magnoliopsida; order Rosales; family Moraceae; genus Antiaris; species Antiaris toxicaria. The sequence goes on from CP141155.1 coordinate 12,535,568, forward strand.
GCATTAATTCACAATCTGTAAAAACTAACAGATCATATAAAGTGAAAATCTCGAGTTCAAAAAGACTTCATCGCAAAGCAAATATTAAAATTATAGCCAAAGTTTTGTCTACACCACAATTCTAATGGATAATGTAGTGTGTGTGTGTGTGTGTGTGTGTGTTATTGTGCTTAAGTCAGAGTTCCAACAACCAAAAAAAAAAAAAAAACCCTACCTCGAAGCAAATATCAAAATTGCAGTCAAATTTCCGTTTTCACCTAAATTTCTTACATTCTAAGGCAGGATTTTTTGCTAACTGCTATTCCTCTAATCAATTGAAACCTGATGAATGCAAATTAACTACCGAAAAAAGAACAATTTTTCAAAGAGGAAAGGAAAAAAAGAAAACCAGGCCACGCAATTTCATGGTGAGAACACTGCCCTTCCGCACACGCTCCCAAGGGAAAGCGACCAGCATCCGAAGCTTGACAACGAAGCTCTTCCAGGCGCCAGGCTTCTCGAACTGAAACTCACCGCTCGGATACTCCTCGTCGGACTTCCCCACTCTCTCTCTGTTACCATTAACCCTAGCCTCGGAGCCGGACTCCTTATCTTCCTTCTCCTCTTTCTTCTCCTTCTCATCTGCGGTATACTTCGTCTCCTCCGTCGACGAATCGAAGGCGCGAACCAGGAACTTTCGAGAAGGTTCGCGAAGGGAGGACGGCGGAGAGTTTGACGAATTCGGTCGGAGAGAGAGCGAGAATTGGGATCGGAAATGAAGGCGGGAGACGGAGGAGGGGACGTGGATGGGCTTGGAAGCAGCGGAGAGGATTGCGGCGAAGGTCCGGCAGTGGATTGGGGAGGCGAGGTGAGAGGATTGGAGAAGAAGGAGCTTCGACATTGTTGATTGCAGAAGAAGAAGAAGATTGTAGGGTTTGTTTGGAGTGAGAGAAAGAGAGTGTTGTTGTTGTTCAACTTTGTCTTCTCTGCCGAACGGGGAGAAGAGTGGAGTCTACGGATGGAATTGCCGGGAAAGAGAGAGGGAAAAAGAAAAGAAGGACAAGGCCATGTTTTGTACACGTCATCGTCGTTTTGGATTGTCTATGTGTCAAAACATCCATTTTGCCTTCTTAGCGGTGATTTTTTATTTTTATTTCTATTTTTTTTTTTTTTTTAAGGACTGTATTCTCTCAATTCTCAAATAATTCTAAGGAGAAAATACATTTTCTCTCCCTCATTTAAGATGAGACCCAAAATACCCCCTTCTATTTTAACCTTTTTGTGTTTTAAAATACTATAATGCATTTTTGTAATAGTAGTTATTATTTAATAATAATTTTATATTTAATTTTATTTAAAAATATAGGGTTTAAAAGGGTGTTTGATAAAGGGTCTAAAAATGTATTTTGGAGGTTTAAAAATAATAAATTTTGAAAAATGTATTTGAAAAAAAAAACTGTATAAAATCTTAAAAATTTATTTAAAAAAAATTATTAATATGAATCTTATTTTATTATTTTCGAAATTTTATACAATATTTTTATAAAAAAAATTATTTTATTTAAATTTATATATGTAAAATATAGGGGACATTTGGTAAAAAATTTCATTTTAACTTCACTCAAATACAATACAATTTTACACCAAATACAAATTTTACAACAGTGCTACGAAAACAATTACTATTCAAAACATTTTTAAAACAATCACATCAACTTTTTAACTTTACTATTTATCTCTATTTTTACCAATCACATCAACTTTTCAATTCTAAAATACTTTTCATCCAAACACACGTCTCATTCAAATACAAAACAAATACTTTTCAATCAAATATAACATTTAAAAAACAAATTTCATTCAAATACAATGAAAATGCAATACGTTTACCAAACGCCCCCATAATACTTTTATAGTTTGAATTTAATATAAAATTTTAAAAATATAAATAGTATAAAATAATTGTGGGATAAAAATACCAAAGAGGTGTCCAAAATTTGCCTCCAGAACTCTCTGCAACACCCCCTAAATTCCTTCCCTCCAGTTTAAAAGAAAAAAAAAAGCTACCCTTCTTCTTGGAAGGCGGAAACATTTTAAGAACAAAACAACTTTTACCTAACCTCATTCTTTGAAAATTTTGAATCCCATTTACCTTGCTATCATGTGTGAGACCTAAATTCAACTTAAGGACCAAAACAAGCAGAGGGAAACACAGATCCTGTTGAGGCAGAAGAAGAGGAATAGATCTTCGGCGAGCTTTGAAAGGAAAGCTAGTAGCTGCCCATGGCAATCTTGTTTGCAAGTGTACGTTCTAAACCTAATCCTGTACCTGCAAAAGGTGAAACTTCCTATTGTTAAGGGGATTGAACTTTAAGCAGTAAGTATTGATGCAAAGTCTGTTGTTCCTTGTTCCTCTCTGGGAGTAAACTTCTCGCTAGTTTGTATAGAAATCTCTATTGTAAGATCATTTTCCCAAAGTAAATAGTAGAAAACCGCTTTCAAGCCATACCTCATAGGTAGCCCCAATGCTACCCTTCTTCTTGAATGATGGAAACATTTTAAGAACAAAAAAACTTTTATCTAGCATTTTTCTTTGAAAATTTTTAACCCCATTTACCTTGCTGTCATGTATGAGGAAAGGAAAGGGGTGGTGGGGGGTGGGGTTATGCATTTGTTTTGTGACCTCGTGATCTTATATATAGGGAATTTAGTCAATGAAAATGATGACAAGATTAGTGATTAAAAAATCTGAGAGAAGCTTTTGTACAATTTTGGACAATTTACAACGTAACAGTTAATACTTATGGTAAAGATACTAAAATAAGAGCTACATTCATGCATGATTTATGAGTGTTAATAATATAAAACTTCTGCGCTGAAATTAATAATAAAGTAGTAACTTTAAAACTCTTCAAAGAATCGTTCATAGGAATCACTTTTCATTACGCATTAGGTAAATACAATATCAAAGTTACATGATAAAACTTTCAGAAGAACAAAGAAAATTTGAAATCTGGAAAGAAAAAAGATTCATGTGATTTCACTCAATTCATAAAATATATCAGTTAAGCAAGTTACAATGGCAAAACCTATATAAAAACAAAGAAAATTTGAAATCAGAAAAAAACCATTCATGTGATTTTACTCAATTCATAAAATATATCAATTATGCACAAATCGAATTAAATCAAAAGTTTGAACTGAAAGTACAATATAAAGTAATCTTTTACCTTTGTTTATATATATATATATATATATTTTTTTTTTTTTTAATTTGAGGTAGGGGTTCGAATTCCAGTACCTAATCATGCAGTCAAGTGTTGAATACCTACAATCACTTTTACCTTTATTTACATTTTTACACCCTTTCATATTTTTGGCTGTTTAATGGGCTCAAACATGAAACCTCCGAACACAAATATTTAGAGAGAGTCGAAGAAGAGGGGGTTTTTTTCAGTCATATTTATTTAGTTACCAACAACTAATCTCACACAATAAAGTTTTTACATCCTTTACGATCTGCACCATTGGATGTAATAATACAACATAGAATACAACTCATGTCCTATCCATGGGAAATAAAAGCATTTCTCAGTGTTATTTTGTTGTTCTAACTTTGCAGCTTTCGCATGTGGCTACGATGCCAGAAGGGTATGCAAGATTGCGCAAAACTTCTTGCGAGGCCACAAGATCCCAATGTGAGGAGGGAAGCGTTTCGGGGCGAGCCCGGACTATGTCTAGGTGAACATGTTGGACTGAAACGAGAACTTCAAGCTGTTCTTGAAGAGGTTGTCGGCAGTCTGCTGAGCTAACAACAGACTAGACGTCCGTCGTGGAGACGATGTATGCACCAGAGAACAGCTGTAGGCGTGACCGTACGTGGAGGAAACTGTAGAAAAAAGAGGGCAAAGATCATGTTGATAAAAAGAAAAAGGGGAAAAAAAAAGAGAGAGAGGCAAAGAAAAAAAAAAATCTTCCAATTTTTGGAGAGAACTTTTACTCTAATACATGAGAGTACTTCTCTTTTGATAGCAACACAGCTACATGCTATATCTAAGAGTGTTGTTTTAATAAATAACTAGCAACGAGATATAACACTAAGAGAAAGATAAAAAAAGTTCAGAAAATGACCTGGTGCTAGAAGAACCCTAACAAACTACCATTCCTACTTTTCCCATGCCAACCATTTCTAAAAAGCACATCAGAAAGATTGAGATCCAAAATGCTACCCTTGTTGAGATATGGAAACATTTTGATAACAACACAACTTTTTCCCAGCATCTTTCTATGGAAAAATTGGACCCTATTTAACTATCATGTATGGGAAAAAAAAATAAAGAGAAAGTTCTTCTTTTATGCATTTTGTTGAGTGTCTTGAATTATTTATTGGGCCGATCCGAATTGTGACCCGACCCGATATATTTTGAGAGTATGAATCAAAAGGGAATTTTTCATAAGGTCTGTGGTGGAAGCGAAGGGCTTGAGCCGATAAGCCCAAGCCCGAAGCCCACCACTGACCTCGAGGGGGGTGCGAGGGGCAAAGCCCCTCGCTTACGGATTTGATCCGGTTTCAGTCCGAACTGGTTTGGGGTTATAAATATGTAATCTAGGGTTTCATAAGCGCCACATTTTGTATCAGTTTTTCTCAGATAATAAAACTCTCTCCCTGTCCGTGGACGTAGGTCGTTTTTGACCGAACCACGTAAATTCTCTTGTATTTGATTTTTTTGCTTTTATCTTTTATTCACATTCGGGTTTTCCGCAACATATTTGTTTTAAGACGTTAGGGTCATATTTATAGAGAACTTAGGCGATGAAATCGATAAAAAAGCTTAGTGATTGTCGAAACATGTGAGAATCTTTTAAGCGTTTTTGCATAATTTACAGTACGATTATAGTCTCTTTTAGTATACATGTAGTAAGAGAGTTACAATCTGAGATGGTACATGACCATTTGTGTAAAAATTTTATCCGACGTAACCGATGATAAATTTATAACTTCTAAAATTTTTAGAGAACGTTTCATGTGATTTTACACTTTCCACAGCACGACAAATAGATACTAAAAAAATGTGACTAATAAAACGATACCAAATTTATTAATTTTTTAAATCAGGAAGAATTTTTCACGTGATTCCATTGATTCATAATATATTATTTTTATATAAAAATTATAAATAACCGCCAAAGTTGTTATTATAAAATGAGAGAACTCTTTCCTATATATTATCAGTTATACATAAAAAAAATAATAATGGGATAACGATTAATTTCCAAAATTTGAAAAACTAAGATATATATCCATATGCTTCATGATCCTTCTTTGGAAAATCTCTCACTACAAACTTAGGATGGAATTAAACAACTCTTAAAATCCAAAAAAAAAAAAAATTGCTTCGGGTCATTTCGAATCCTGCTTTACATTCATCTGTTACGAATAAAGTAAGAATAAAGCTAATAAAAAGTAACATTAACAATAGACATCAATAATTACTAAACTGTTTTCGTAAGAGGGTGACTAATTTACAACTTATTCACTTCCTAATCTATATTAACATGTTTTACTTGGAAAAAGAAATCATCTAAGCAGAGACTAAATCGGCACTTTTACTCAAACTCAACAGACTTGTCCTTCCGGCATGGACTCAATTAAAACGTCCGGTTTGTGACGAAATTATGAGCTCCAAACTGTAAGGATTTCTCTTAGATGAAAATCTTGTGTTCTTATGACATTGATTTTGCAAATGCCATCGTTACATATGAACCACATGGGGGCGGTAAATTTGGCTCGTCATGTCCTCGTGGCGGATATCGCTCCACAAATGCGGCCATTGCCTTGGCTTCTTGTTCTAGAGAGTTGACAAGGAAATCACTGAAAGCGTCTTGCATCTGAAGAAGTTTTTTACCTGCACATATAGGAACTGTTCTAGGTGGATAAGACTACTTTTTCCTAGCATCTCACTATTGAAAAATTTTAACCCTATTTACCTTTTATGTATGACAAAAAAAAAACAAAACAAAAAAGTTAATACAACTTTTTTCTTTGATGCATTAGTTTTGAGATTTGGGTAGGTCTAATTAATAGAAAATTAAGGTGATAATACTGATGATAAGATTAGTGATTGTCGATATATATTCGAAACTCTTTTGCATGTTTTAGTAATTTTAAAAACTCCAGAGGGAATCTTTCATGTGAACCACTTTTCAATTATACATTAAGTGCACACCACGCTCACCCATTGCGGACAACCACCTTTCGCTCTTCCCCATCTCAAAAAGCACCGTCAAGGCGTCAACACCGGGATATGCTTCGCAAGTGTGTTCCTTGTACTCATCATCAGAAGTTGGAGATGAGATTAATCTGCCCTCTCTCTTCTGAGCCATTTCTCAACTCTTAACTTTGCTACTTGTTTCCCATGGGCGTCGTCAAAGTACTCCTCCAAATGGCTAAGAAGAACAACCAAAAAGGTAGAGCTCAACACCATGACAGTTATCTTTTGATTGCAACATAACTAAATGGATATCTAAGCTTATGATTTTATCAAGCTAGTCATGAGGAATAAAATAAATGAACCGATATTTTGACAAGAGAAATATGAAAAGAAGATCAGAAGAATTACCTGGTGGTTCAGAACCCCCAACAAAATAGTAATTACCATCCTTACTTTTCCATGCCACCCATTCCTAATTAGCATCATTCATTCTCTCAAGTAATTTTTTTTTTTTTTTTTAACCTTCCTTTTGAGCTCCAAAAAACTACCTTTTTTTCTTGAAAGGTGGAAACATCTTGAGAACAAGACCTTTACCTAGCATCTTGTTTTGGAACCTATCATGTCTGGATAAAAATAAAAATTAAAAAGACTTCTTATTCAACGCATTATTTGTTTTGAAACATTGGATCAAAAATTATAGAGAACTAGAGCGACAAAATCTATGACAAGATTAGTCATTATTGAAATCCATGATAATTTTGTATGCCCTCTTGCATGATTTACTGTGTACCAGTTATACACTGGAAAAGATGAGAGCAAGAGTTATATTGTACTGCGGTATACTACTGTTGGTAAAATTTTATTCGATGAAACTGGTAACAGATAAAACCTCTTACGTGATTTTACACTTATGGTTACACGTTACTATACAAAAGGCAAAATGAATATGAAACCATTCAGAGAACAAAGCAGTTTTGAATTCAAAAAAATAACAAATAATAAATTAAAAAAAAAAAAACTTTTATGTGATCTCAAACAATTTGAATAAATTGGTTAGACATGAAACAAAAAGCTTTAGTAAACTTGCTCCATGAGTCCACTAACAAAAGTAGTAACTATTCAATATTAGGATAATCTTTGAATTTACACTTTTCAAAACACATTAATTGTACACGTAGCAGCAAATGTGACAATACAATGTGCATTTTTAAGATTAGTGAGAATATAATGTTGTTTAATTGTAATCCGCGAGAATTCTGCCTTATAATTTCAGTACATGGTTCACAATAAATCAACTACAGATATGCTTAAGAATAATGGGATTAAGAATATTTTCCATAATTTAAAAGACTATATATCTTCATGCTTAATGACTTCTCTGAAAAACAATCTCTCAAACAACATTATAAAGGACGAAATTTTTTAGAGGAAATAACTAATATCAATGTAACAACAGTTGACTTATTTTTTTAATATTCATCTCTTATAAAATTTACGAAAAAAAATAAGATTTAAATAATACTCTTGACTTATAAAAAATTTTGAATTTTTTTTTAAATAATTTTTATCTTATAAAAAATAACCTTCATATTTATTATAAATAATAAAATCCATATAATAAAACAAAATTAAAAAAAAATCCTAATATAATATTCCATCCAAAAATAATCATAATTAAAGTCTCAAAAACTTATTAAAAGTTAAACAAAATTATTTCATTATCGTTCCTCCTATTTTCCGTCACACATCATTTCCCTTCCTCTCCAAACTTTTACATCATCACATCTTATCATTATTTTATCTGCAACATGAATTAACTTATATAAGCAAAAATTTAGTAAAACACTCATATCTCCCAGATTTAAATAAAAACAGTTTATTTCTATCATCATCATATAAACATCATTATAAACATAAATACCATAGAAAACATTCTAACTTTAAAATACCATCGTATATTGGACTCAATATTATACCATCATAGTGTACTAGTCACCAAAAGAGTGTAGTAACAAATACCATATCAACCGTAATAATAAATCCGTTCACTGGATAAAAGACCACTCATCAGTCATTATCAATATTAAAAATATACAATGTCATTTTAAATATACTTATTTTTTATCAAAACATCATCGTAAGAGAAGTGTTAAAACAACGTCATCATCAGTAACAAACTATATATTTTAATTCACGTTATAAGTGAGAGTATACTTATATAAACACTTTATTTAATCTCTTAAATTTTCTGATCTTAATACGATGATTGAGATTCTCAAGTAATCGTCTCTTTTTTAATGAATTGTTTTTATAGTCTTGAAAAGAAAATAATAGAAGAGAATAGATGATGATAGTAGTAATTAGATAAAAGATGAATAGAGAATGAAAGAGAAGGGTTGAAAATATTGTACTGAAATTTATTCAGAATCTTTTTTTCCTCACGTTTTTTTTTTCCCGCCTTGGCCAGCTCTCTTTCTCTTCCTTTAACCTTTATACTATTAACTTGTATATATATATATATATATAACACTCCTATTAATAATTACGTTTGCAAAACTTGTATATTTATTTATTTATTTAAGGACGTTAACAGCTGAAAACTAAAAGAAGGTAATGTACAAATATATGTATAGAAAATCATATATATATATATGGCAACATATATACATAATAAATAATAGAAGATCGAGGATAATAATTCCTTATGAAATATTGACAGAGAATAACATATTTTCATCAATATTATAATCAATCACATAATTTTATCAAATCATGTTTTAAAATAAAAAAAATCTATTTGATATTAATTTTATTTTAACACACCAAATTTTTATTATACCACCTGAAAAGAAAAAAAACTCCATATGATATTATAATAAACTAATTATAATATTATTGTATTATTTATATTATTTTTTATCATTAAATTTTAACATTATAATTAATTAACACGGGGTGTTACAATCAAAGACTAGTAGCATAGCTCAAGTAGGCTGGTACCTATTAACAGCTTAATGCTGACATGATAGGTCTGCCAAACACAACTATGGAAAACATGGGGATGAAATTAATGACAATTAGTGATTGTCGAAATCTGAGCAAATCATTAAGCGCTTTTAACCCAATTTTTAAGTAACAATTATACACTCAGCAAAGATGAAAATAAGTGGTATAATCTGACGTGATACATGACTACTCGTATAAAATTTTATCCAACGAATCTAATGATAAATTAGTAATCTTTTACATGATTTTACATTTTTCATTATATACTAGTTAAAACATGTGCCATGCATGTGTGTATTTAGTTTGTTAACTTTTGTAGATATGAAAATCCAAAATATTAAAAGAAAGAAATTTCTATGGTAGTATTTCTTATTTTTCATTATTGATAAAAATTATAGTTTTAATTATTAAAATAACTTTTCAATAGTAAGATATATGATTAAGAGTAATTCTATGTCACATGCTGATGTAAGTTTTTAATGTGAATACAATACTATATCGTAAAAAAATTATGTCAATATTAAAATGAATTTCCTACAGTTTCTATAGAAAAAATTTCCTTAAAAGAAAAGGAGAAATATCGACAAATTTGAGGAAAAAAAACGTTTTTTGTGGAACAATTTTGCGGAAAAAAATATTGGGAGGTACTAAAAGAAAAAAAAAAGTAGTTGAGAGTGCCATATGCAAAAAAAAAAAAAAATGGAATACGGATTACCTTTGAGAAAAAAATGTTTTAGACAGAGAATTAATTGAGAGAAACTATGAAAAAGAATATTTGAAATGACCATAAAGAAAGAAAAATAGATTGAGTAAACAATAGAGATAAACTATTTTAATAGCGGAAAATAAAAATAGAAAATAAAGGAAAGTTAAAAAAAAAAAAACGAAACAAAACAGGGAACGGAGAACACAGAAAAAGAAAAAAAAGATCGGAGTGACACTTGTCACAAAGAGGAAGGGGGAACCAAAGTGACTTTGGCTCTTTTAAAATCTTTACATGTAAGATAAGATTGTAAGGTAAATAAGATAAGATAAAATATAAGATAAAAAATTAATTGGGAGATACTATGAAAAAAAAATAAAAAATGACCGCAAAAAAATTTTTTTTTTGAGTATAGAATTGAGAAAAAATATATATTAATAGTAGAAATTGAAGAAAAATAAAAGAAAGTTGGAAAAAAGAGAAAAAAAATAGCAAGCAAAAAAAAATAGGGAGTGATACTTCTAACAAAGAAGGAGGGGTGAACCAAAGTGACTTTGCTCTTTTAAATATGTAAAAAAAGATAAGATTAGTTATAAATATAAGATAAGATTAAAAAAATAAGATATAAATGATTAAGTAAATACACACAAAAAAAAAAAAAACATAGAATCAATTATAGACGGAAAAAATTTTGTATTCAGAAAGAATGTTTTACCTAATTTCACACGTTTAATAACATATCAACTTTGCACAAAAGTGATAAACATGATAAACTTACTTGATGATGATAAAATAAGTAATCTCGTAAATTTTGAATTAATAGTTAGTCTTTTTTTTGGTCATCAATTAATAGTTGGTCTTACCCTAATGCAGAGCACATTAATTAGGCACATAGGGGAAAAGGTAGCAATGACATTGTGCATTTTTTGAACTAATAAAGAGAACTGTTGATTTATTAAAAAATGAGAGAACTCTTTTCTTATGTTTGCACGTGATTTGTATTGAATCATCAGTTACACACATAAAATAAGATTAATAATGGGATTACGATTTTCCAGCATCCTTCTTTTGAATAATCCCAAGAAACATGTTATTCAGGTTGACCATCAGTAAGTTCGTGCTCATTTTGCTATCTTGTAGATTCCGTACGAGTTACTTTGGCCTTCACACTCGCTTGAACTCATTGTCCATATGATTCACAAATCTAAAAAGAAGAAATGTAAAGTACTTATAACGTGTTCACGCACCGCTATGAAAACGCATTTTATTTAAACGTAATGTAATTTTCATCCAAACGTAAAAGTTTTTACATTTAAATACAATACTATTCAATAATACTATGAAAACAATTACTATTTCTTTGTTTTTTAAAACAAATATATCAACTTTTCAATTATAACTTTTTTATCTTTATTTTTATTAATCACATCAACTTTTCAACTCTAAAATACAATTCAAATACTTTTCATCCAAATACACATTTCATTCAAATATAAAATAAACACGTTTCAACCAAATACAATACTCAAAAAACGAATTACATTTAAACGTAATTAAAACGCAATACGTTTACCAAACGACCCATTAATTTACTTTTGAAATAATATTCAATGGAAATTTTCCGACAAAGTGTGGAATTATGGTACTACATATATATTTTGCTCTATAAAATTATGAACCTCAAGGTAACAGTAGTTCAGTTTGATAAAAAAAAAAAAAAGAAGTAATCTAAGAGAATAACGTCTACGCGGCCTTCTTTTGAAAAAGGTTAAAAATATATGGAGGCGTTTGTTTTTGTTCTTGAGAACTATTTTCCATTTTCAAAAACACAGAAAATAAAAACGGTTTCAAAATAACGTTTGTTTATTTAACGGTCTCAAAACTATTTCGAAAACACCGTTTTCAATTATGTTGTTTTTTTGGGTTTTTTGAAATCGAAAAAAAGTTGTTTTCACTTTTTGTTTTCATTTTCCAAAAATATTGTGTTTTTTGGATTTTTTGAAAATGAAATAGGTTTTGAAAAAATATAACCAAATAAAATTTCATTTTTATGTTTTTCAAAATATACACTCAGAAAACATAACCAAACATTGTTTCAGAAATGATCTTAATACAGTTTTCAAAATATTCTCATTTTCAATTTTTTTGAAAACAGAAAACATTTTAAAAATAATACCAAACGCCACCTATATATTTACGATTCAAGACGTCGCTGAGGTTTTCTTTCATAACACTGTTTGGTGGAATTATTTGCCATTTGACTGCTCAATAGCTTGTTTGGCATAAAATATTTGGAGACTTTCGAATGTTTTTGTACGATAAACATTTGAGAATGGAGACTTTTTCTTTATCTTCGATCTACTATCTTCTATATGCTTCAAAATCATATTTCATAACTTTTATGTCTCAAATTCGATTGACATAATATTTTTGTCTATAGTTCAGAGTAAAAAAGAGAAACAAAAACCCTATCTATACGTTCCATCAAAATCTAGTTTGAATATTAAGAGTTTGTAAGATTTGATAGAACTAATTGTAATATATATCCAAACATACATTCAATTTTGTTTAATAATTCCATTCAAATTATGAACATTTAAATATTATTATGGTTGACAATTTGAATATTTTTATTTTAACATTTACATCCATGTATACTATTATTAATTTGAATGTTTTTCCTAACGGATGTCTAGAAGATCTCATATCATACACAATATATTTTTAAAAGAAAACTTTGTCTGCCCTCCAACATATATGTTTCCGAAAATGCAATAATGTTTTTATCTAGCCGCCCGAATTCCAGTCTATATATATATGAATGTGTACCATGTAGATTGTATATATATGTGCCTATGAAATCATATCATAAAATAAGCTATAACGACGCAAAGTTGGACCGTGCACAGCCTTCCTACCGACATGAAATATGCAATCCTGGTCATGACAAAAAGAAAATAACAAAAGTATGCACTTCAGATAAAAACAGACTAATGTGGTAGACGAATTATTATCTTTCTGTGGATTGATAATTTTTAATATTATTTGATGTATATATTATTAAAAATAAGAATTCATATATACTCAAGTTAGGAATATAAAATAAACATTATATATACATTATTATATTATACTAAAAAGAAGAGAAAATCACTGTACATAATACAGTGCATTTCCCCTAATGTCCTTAGGAGGTTGCCCGCGTGGATGATGAGGGAAACTAGAGAGGACACGTGACACGACTTTGTTAGTTTCTAGAATTGATATGGTCTACTTGCTCAATTCTTCACTTGCTTATCCGCCGTCCTATTTCTTGCATCCATAGTACATATACAAATATATATTATTTTATTTATTATTTATATTATATTATATTATATTATAAATAATAATCCAAATTTCAAAATGATATATCTTTTCATGTAAATTTTGATTTGAGTGACTGTCTTTTAAATGTCTAAAATAATGAAATTTGCATTTCAAACCTAATATTGTATATGCTATAAATAGTAATTTCAATTTTTTGAACCAACTTTATTTGATTACGTATTTAATTTGTATCACCGTTATGTTGTTTTCTTTTATTTTTTTGGTTTTTGTATGTAAATATTGACAATGTACATTTGTTTCATAATCTTTTTACTTCATTATAATATTTACAATATATATTATATATAATAAATAAAAGGAAAGAGATTTTAAAATATTGACATTTCAACTTTTAAATAGTTGCTTTCCTTCTTCGGATTCCTTTTGGATTCTAAATCAAAAACAAAGAAAAGAAACAAAGAAAAGAAAAATAACAAGGAAAAGGGATTAATATGTTTTTAAAAATATATATAGTATATATATTTTTTAAATTTGAGATAAAAAGGTTCTAACTTTATAATTTTAAATAAAGTAGATATAAAATAATTGCTAGATTACACATATAATCATTATATAGTATTTATTTATATATATTATGATATAAATAAAGAGAAAATAGAACCATAGGTGGCTCTCTCTTTGAAAAAAAAAAGTAAACAATTATTAAAAAAAACACTATATAATATTTATATTTTTAATTAAAATAACTTTACATTATTTAACTTATAATATATATTTTAATATTATCAACTTGCTTCATTTTTTTATTTTCTATCTTGCAGTAATAAATAAAGAATAGAAAAAAAAAAAGAAGAAGAAGAAGTAAACAAAAATTATAAAAAATAATAATAAAATTTTTAACATAAAAATATATATACAGAATATTTATTTATATCAACTTATTTTATATTATAAAAAAATTATTTTTATATAATATAAAAATATTCCTTACAACAACGTGTGGGTTTTTTGGGTTGTATATCTCTATGTTCTTGCTGTCATATGCAGAAACCTTCTCACTTTTTGTAATGTATATCCTTTCTGGCATATAACACTTTCATACAAGTGTCCGCATATAGTTTCTGGGGAAAGCGTTTTAAATCAAAACAATACCATAAAACAGGCTATTTAGACACACAGACACGGCTCTTGGTTTTTCATATTTTTTTTTTTTTTTTGTTTAATCAACTAATACTAGATTTTTAACAAAAATAAATTATTTGCATGAAACCATTATTATTTCTTATATACTAATTGTATATTTTTTCCACCTAAACTTTCCTGTTCCCTCATTTATCTCGAAACTTGTACAACAGCCAGCTGTTTAATTAGTATTTCTCATATACACGTAAAAAGAGAAGCAATTTAGTTATTAGGTTCACACGACCATATCAAATCAACTGCCTTATATTAGGGTACTAATTGTTGTTAGAATATTATTTTAATCTCTCTCTCTATTATATACACACTATATATATATATATATAGAGAGAGAGGGAGACAGCTCTTGTTTGTGGGTTTGTTGGGTCATGAATGGGTGGATATTGAATTAGCGTTTTCAAAAATTCTTGGCCATATAGCAAAGGGGAATATATGTCCACAAGATCATGAATGTGAAAATCATTATCATTAGTACAACTATATATATATATTATTCTAAAGCTAAATCTCAACTTACTTGAACTATATAATTCATACACATAAATTTAAAAAAAAAAACCTCTTCTAACAAAAGGATTACACAATTATTAATTGTACTACGTCCCTATTTTTCTTAACTCATCATCATCATCATCATAAAATGCATAACCAACCCTACAAAACAAGTTGATGATCATCATCATACTAAAACAAACAAAACAAAAAAACAAAACAAAAGAAAATAGATATTCTATTTTCCCGTGCAATATTTCACCCCAAATATATGATATTTTTTTTCTTTTGTTCGTTATATTATTACCTCCCCTTCAACCCATTGTCATGAGGAAAAGAAAACCCTCTAATTTCCCTCTACTTTTCCTTCTTCCTTTCAGCCCTCTGCTTCTTATTCATCTTCTTCTTGGTCTTCGCTGAGACCGCCGATTTCTTTCCCTTCTTGTCCAAGCCATAATACTTCTTTCCATCCTCTTTCACATCCTCCTCATCCTCCTCCTCGTCACGCTTGCAAAACGTGGCAAAACGAGCGCTGCTCTCTCCGCTGAAACGACGTTGTTCGGGGTGATTCTTCGGTCTAGAGGAAGCGTCCGAAGCCATGGAATCGTCGCTTTCATCGTCGTTTCGCTTATCACCGTGGTCGCTGCCGTCGTTGTCGTCGTCGTTTCCGCTACTATCTCCATTGTTATTCTCTCCATAATCACTCTGCTGATCGTCTTCGTCGTCGTTGTTTTCAGGGGAACCGAGGTACATTGTCCACCCCGACTCACTGCTTTGACATTCCTCAGCTCCTCCAAACACTTTGGAAGATTCCATTTCACCAAACCAACCAAATAAAAATTAAAAAAAAAAAAACAAAGGAACAGAAACTACAGACAAGTTTCTTAATTAGAAGAAGACTAATTAAGATATATCAGAAACACCTGATAAACAAAACAAGATCAGTAACAAGGAACAACCCACTTGTGCTTTACAATGTCATATATATATATATATATAAGATATAACTCTCACACACACACATATAAATATAAGTGTGTGTGTAATAATGTCGACCACTTGGAGAGCACCTGGAAACGATCTAAATACCTTATTAACTATCTTTTCTGACTTTGTACTGGTTCAGAAGACAGCTAGAAGCTAAGGGTGAAAGGGAAATTAATCAAAGTTTTCTTGAATTCGAAAGGACATGTGGGTGGTTCACTAGGTCATAAGCAAACAGGGGTGGTGGGGGGAGATGGAAGAGATTTACAAATCACCATTTATTTCTCTCTGCAAAACGCCATTATTATTTAGTATAGAAGGAGGTATAGCTTTTAATGCAAAAGGCAGAGAATGGCTCAGAGCTAGCTAGGAGGCGAGAGAAAAGAAAAGAATAAAGATGAGAGAATAGGGAAGAAGGGATAAACATATGAACCTCAATCACCTTTCAATATATATATATATATGTATGTATGTGGATATGCCTTTATTGTTTCTACTAATTCCTTGTCTTGTCAATGGGGGAAAAAATGAGAAGCAGGCTTTCTTTGCCTCTGCAAAAGAATGCTAAGTGACCCAACTGGATTTTGTAGTTTTTTTAGGGATTGTTATTAATTAAGGTCTCTTTTTATGAGAGAAGGAAAGGGAAAATATTGTCCCAAAAATTATAATATTCCTGTCAGGGCTGCTTGTGCTGGCTATTTGTATTGCTACTCCTGTCCTCATCCAATTTGCTTGTTTTCTGTCTCCTCAGAAAGCAGGACTGTGTCTCTTGTGTTCTTTGGGAAACAACCAATGGTTCCACTCCACTCAATAATTTGCTCTCCTTCCTCTCTAATCAACTGTTTCAATTATCCCCAAAATTATGCCTAAATTATCTTGTTTTAAGGGAATTAAGATTTGAAAGTTAATTAACCACCCTATTAGTCATTGTAAATATTTTTAATAGATTCATTTTGTTTATCATGTATGTATTAGATATATATTAGATAATGAAAAAATCAATCTAAAACAACAAAGAAATTTAAAGATAATCATCTAACAGTCGATAAAAAATGCATGTATAATCATATTTGACTGGTTGTACAGTAAGGAAATTCGTTTATTATTAAATATGTCCTACCATATACTGTATACATCCCTTGTTTTAAGACTTCTGGCATGAACATTAATGGATGTGTGGATGTAATAATGGGATTTAGATATTGTTTCGAAGAGCCAAATAAGTAACAAAAATCTTGGCCTCATTTATTGAGGTTTCTAGTTTTCTCTCTTTTATTTTTCCTTTTCTCTTTTTAATTTTTCAGAGAGCGTGGCCTCTGGTGGGTGAATTAAAGTGACCAGACGGGTAACTCCCCGGAATTTACTTCTACATATTGACCTTGGAAAAGACATTTTTCACACTTTTCTGTCTATTATTTCCGTGAACCCTTGTATATCTTTTGTTTAGCAACACTTTTTGTTCGTGTATTTTCAATGCTTATCATCCAACCATACACGTGCACACATGTGAATTGTGCTCCCTAATTTCCTATCGAAATTGACAAGATTAGGTCGGTAAAACTTGTCTTTAAAATTTTCTATTTACCGAAAGTGGTCAAAGATTTAACCATACATCGTTTTTCATGTGATTTGGAGTTCGAATACTTCTGACTCCCGCACGATAAACGCATTATATTTTAATTGTATTTGAATGAAATTTATTTTTTGAATATTATATTTAGTTGAAAAGTATTTGTTTTATATTTAAATGAAATATGTGTTTGGATTAAAAGTATTTTAGAATTGAAAAGTTGATGTGATTGGTAAAAATAGAGATAAATAGTAAAATTGAAAAATTGATATGATTGTTTTAAAAATATTTTAAAGAGTAATTGTTTTCGTAGTACTATTACAAAATTTATGTTTGATGTAAAATTGTATTATATTTGAGTAAAATTAAAATAAAATATTTGTAGCAAACGTCTCCTCAGTTAAAAAATAATAATAATTCTCAACACAATAACACAATCTAGTTTGTGAGGATGTGACCAACAAAGGGACACTAAACAATAAGCTATATAGCTGGTGGACAGCAACAAAAGCAAAATGAAAGAGAGTTTCGAAGGAAATTATGAACATGGGAAGAACAAAACGAACTTAAAGAGATTAAAATCCAGCAGGGCTAGGGCCATAGCTTGCCCCAATACATTTAGGCATGCATGATTTAGGCTGTTCCCCACTTCCGATTTCCCCCAAGTGGCCCTATTATATTTTGTATCACCAGACAAGGTGAGGTCCATGTATTATTCTTGGTGCTTGTCCTTTTGGGTTGCATCACAATCTTGATTTGGTCCACTTTTGTCCTCCCACGTGAGGATTGAAAATGTTGGTTTGAAATGGGGACGTTGTTTTTAAAGGAACGATATTAGAAGTCACTTGAACCGCGTTCATTGTATAGTAAATGAGTATTATTTTTACAAATAGGGGTTTTTTTTTAATTAATGATAGTGTTTAGTATTTGTTTCTTCACCTTTCTTAAGGTTTATAAATAAATATAATTTAGTTTGGTGTATGTTTTGGAAGGTTTATATATATATATACCTATTGTTTAAAACAAAATCTTACTAGTAGTATATTTTTATTTATCAATTTAACTGTCCTTTATGATATTTTTATCCTCGTTTACGTGCATGGATTTTATATTGGTCAGTATACAATAACAACTCTTATTAGGCACTATAAGTAAAAATATCTTTTAGTATCAAATTTTTAATGATCTGATCCATAAGTGACAAAGAACTACTCCAATCATTGATCGACTCACGAAAAATTTAATTAAATAATTCACATGACAAATTTTTAATCATTGCACTACTCCAATAATTGATCTTTCAGGCATTAGATCAATTTTTTAATGATCTGATCCATAAGTGACAAATAATTACTTCAATCATTGGTCACCTCACAAAAAATTTAATTAAACAAATTATAATAACCAATTCTTACTAATAATTTACATTTAAAATGCGCTATATAATTCACGTGTGAACAACTATAGGGTAAAAGTGGGTGACATGTATATTTAGGTCAAATACTAAATAGCTAATTAATCAATCCGTCTGCATGATAAAGTGCCTGCAAACATGCGGTATCCTTCTTTTTGACTTGAGAAATATTTAGGAGAAAGCCTTTAGGATTTTGGAAGATTGCCACAAAACTTATCAAGTATTGCAAGCTGGATTCAATACGGTTGGATGCGATCCCTAATAAATGCATGCTAACATGCCAATATGACGGTTCTTACGCACTGTCGCCCTCGTATACAATTCTAAAAAATATATATAAATATATATATATTCAATTAATGTTTCTATTTTTATTTTTATTTATATAATTTATGTTAAAGGAGAACTTTGGAGCCCAAATGGCCAATAATTCAAAGGAAGAAGATATCTCTAGTTCAATAAATAATTAAGGGGGAGTTTGGGAATCAAAAACAAATTTTCTAAAATACATTTTTTCTAACACTTCTTCAAAATATTATAATAAATTTTAAAATTTAAAAATTTATAATATTATGTATACAAGTTCAAATAAAATGATTTTTTTTTAAATTACATAGAATTTCGAGAGAAACGAAACAATATCCATATTGATATTTTTTTCTAAAAAATTTTTTAATTTTTAATATTTTTTTCACCCCAAACAGTTTTTTCTCTCAAATATATTTTTCAAAATAATTTTTTTCCAATAAAAAAAAATAAGATATCTCTAAAACCTCCCCCAACTCCCTCTAAGTATTTATATCTCTGGTTCGTATTAAGAGTTTTTTTTTTTCTTTAAATATGTATTCAAATATTTTTATTGAAATTAGATTTAGTTAAATTTTAATTTTTTTAATTCATTCTAATATTCAGAAATATAAACTGCGGTCAAGCTATTTCAAATTCAGTGTTACCTTAAAAGGACCATATGAAAAGAGTGAGAAAATAAGATTGAGGTTGGAGGGTGAATTTGGGTAAAGTCGTAAAGAAATGGGATAAAAATTTAATAAGATGTAGCCTTGCCGCCTAGCCTAGAGATATCGCAGTGTGACAGGTACGCCAAATTATTCTAGTGCCTAGTTATATGACAAAAAGACAAACATGAAGGACACAAGGAGGACGTATGGGCCAATAATAAGTACATGGTACACAAGACTAATTCAAGAAATTTCAGTTTTTTTTTTTTCCTCTTCTGTTCGGTATATGAGAGATTCAATCTAAGCAGGAAAAAGTACGTGGTGCTGAAGGCAGAAGGAAGAAAAGGAAAAGAAGATTAACGAATTAGAAGAGTTATATATATATATAATTCATTTGATTTCAGGTCGAATTTAATTTAATTAAATTTTTAAATTAATTATAATTTAGTTTAATATAACTTATTTTTATGAATTTTTTTATCTTTATTTTTATTATTTTTATATAACTTTCAATATAAATTATTTTTATTTTTATAATTTTCAATATAAATCAAATTAAATTAAATTGAAATAAAATATTCATTTAGCATAACTTTCAAATTATATTAAGATGGCTTGACAACTAAATATATGCATAATCTTTTCTTTAAAAATAAAAATAAAAATAAAAATAAAAAATAAATGATAAATGATATTTTCACGTTTCCAAACACGTGTCATGGAGTTATATTATAAAGACAACGAATTTAGTGTCTATACCAAATCCTCATACTGTTCTTGTTTTTACGTATGCTAGGAGAACCTATATTTTGTTCTTAACTAAAAGCTTTAAAATCCAAAGAAATCAAACTTATATTATCTTTCACATGACCACAGCACAACATAAACAAATCTTGTATTATCTTCCTTCGAAGTACTGGATTATACCTACTCCACGTCACAATATCATATGTGAAAATATAGAAAAGATAACGCATGCACAGCCAAATGGAGTTAAACTTCGACACGAAATCTTCATTTCACTTACCTTTCCCCTATCATAAATAAACTCGAATAGTTTTTATTCAATATATTTTTTTTTGTCCATTGTAAAACATAACAAAATCCGAAAGGAGGGATGAAAATTTGACAATCCCTAGCTGTATAAAAGTTGCTGGAACATCTGTATCACTTAGAGAGGATACTCATGGAGATATAGGGCCTCTCTGTAAGCTACAACTGCTCCACTAATATATATATTATCCTCATTATAAATATATATATATGTGTGTGCATTAATTCTTTAATATTTCCTCTATATCTTTCTCTTCATTAATATTTCTCTGGCCACCTTCAATTCTCTCTCTCTCTCTCTGTCTCTCTCTCTTATTGGGCTGTGAAGATCGCTCGTTGAGCAAGCAATATGTCTCAGTACAGTCAGAACCAGCCACGAGGTAAATTTTCCGCTATTGTTCTTCATGCACCTCTGTTTGGATTGGTGGCATGGGGAGTATTTTTGGTATATTGTTCTTGGAACTCCAAAGGAGAGGCTAAATAGAGGTTTTAAAGTCCGACGATATTATTAGAGTGCAGTTACTTAGTTTTATAATTATGTGTGTGTGGTATGTTTTGTATATATTATATATAGAGGAAATAATAGGGATAAGCCTTTTCTACATATTGTTTGGATTTTTATCTTATGATTCAGATTTTTATTATATTTCATATTATATGAGCACAAAAATCCTGAAATCAATATTGATGGATAAATATATTCCATAAATTTACTCTTAGTGCATTCTCAAAAAAAACCCACATATATATAGATATATCTTTTAAATTCCGCATACATATATATATATAAAAATATCTCCTATCCGATAACATATATTTTTCGGTACTTGTAATATTCTATTTAAAAACTTATAACAATTAGTTGATTTAATTGTAATTTAATTAATAGCACATATATATATACGTAGAGACAGAAAGAGAGAGATATCTAGAGAATTAAATCATGTTTAAAAATGGAAAAGTAGTTTAAAACTATTTCTTGTACAATTTCATTAGAAAAAAAAAGGACTTAAAACTCCGAAATGCCTTGTTTCTTGAATTCAATTCTATTGATAAACGTATATATATATATATATATATATCAAACCAACAAGAATGTTGTGCAACGTATATAATTATGTGTTTAACAATTAGACGCATCCTTCATTATTAAATTATAACGTCTATATAAATGCGAGCCATAAACCCCAAATCAATAAAATAAAAATCGTCTTTTTTTATGGTACTCTTTACTACTCCTTTATTACAATTCAGCTTTGCTAATTTATTTCTTATACAAACAAGGATATTTTGTGACACGATCTTTCGTTGCTTAATTAACCCTGTCCCCTTCCCATGTTACTTCTTCCTTGGTTTTCGTTTTCAATCTCTGTACACATCAAACAAAAAATAATAATTTGATTGTTGGAGTTGGGTTTGGAATGTGTTTTGCAGCAGCAAATCATGTACCTGCAGTTTCCATGACAGCTTCTGGGTATGGGGCTCCACCTTCTGATGCAAATGCAATCAAACATGGTCCACCATACTCTCACCATGTTCCTCCTCCACATCATGACAAAACCATCTCCAAGGGTGATGGCTTCTGGAGGGGATGGTAAAACCTCACTTTCATTGATCTTTACACACACATTTGTATGTATATATATATATATATGTATATATATTGGTGTTTCCTAAGGACATCTCTAGTGCAGTGTTAAACTAATAATGTTATTTTTCACATTGTTTTATAACATATATAACATTAACATACATAAATACGTTAAAGAGGGTCCAATATCGAGAATTAGAGATGGAGTCAGTAAAAGAGGCCTAGATTCAATTGGCTCTTCTCTGGCTTTTTGAATTTTTTAGAAAAATCATTAGCATATGCATTTTTTTTTCTTATTTAGCCTCTCTAGAATTTTTTTAATTTCAAATTTGATCCTAAATTTGTTTCAAAGATTTTACTAAATTATTCCCTTTAATGTGATGATATAAAAGTTGTTACTTTACCCACATAAAATTTTCTAATTCTAATGGGACGTTTGGTAGACGTATTACGTTTGCATTGCGTTTAAATACAATTTTAAGAATGTATTTTGTATTTGGATTAAAAGTATTTAATTTGTACTTGAATGAAATGTATATTTAGATAAAAAGCATTTGAATTATATTTAAAATTGAAAAGTTGATGTGATTAGTAAAAGTAGATAAAAAAAGTTAGAGAGAGAAAAAGTATGATGTGAATAAAAAATTTGAAAACTTAATAAATAATTGTTTTCAAAAAATAAAGGAATAATAATTATTTTCGTAACATTGTTGAAAAGTATTGTATTTGAACGCAAAACTTTTACGTTTAGGTAAATATTACATTGCGTTTAAACGCAATACGAATATAATTATGATACCAAATATCTTATAAATTTATACTAGGTTTAAAAATATCATTAACACACTTCTTTTTTAGTTATAAGTATACTAGAAATATACAGCTTTACATAAATTTAAAATTTTGATTTAATTCAAGTCCTTACTAAAAAATTTTCTAGTTTCATTGCATTGAGAATTACCTCATCTATTTATGTAGGATTCACTCTTATATGCATCAATTATATGGACATAGATATATATATATATGTATTTATTGTCTCTTGTCCAATACCTTTACAAAATGAAAATCGTAACTTTTTTATACATTATTATAATAATTAATTAATTACAATGTAATAATTTTCAGTAATATTTGTCATTTGCATTTAATTCTAAATAATTACATGTTATAATAGCATAATAGAAAGTTACATATAAATTAGTTATCTAGTAGATACAATATTTTAGAATTTTGCTACTATCCAACCTGTCTGACTAGCGAACTTGGGACATTTTCATATATATATATATAGAGAGAGAGAGAGAGAGAGGTATTTATTGTATATATAGATGATAACTAATAATATGGGGCTCTGCTGATTCTTTGATCGGTCGCTACCCGTGCAGTTGTACTGGATGGTGCTGCTATTGTTGCTTGGATATGTGCTTCTGAAGAGGATTACAAAGAGATCGAGCAGTGTACTTGTATATAATTGTCGTTTTAATACAACTTACTAATTATTAGTATTATTCTTATAATGAGTATGTGAAAAAGTTACTGGCATGCATGTTCAGAATATGCTTATTAATTAGATTATTCTTGACTATCCATTTGCTAATAGTTTATTTGTGTTCCTGTTAATTAAACTTAATGCTCTTTCCTTGATTAGGTTGTTCATATCTCTCTCTCTCTCTCTCTCTCTCTCTCTCTCTATTTAAAAAAGAAAAAAAAAAAAAAGAAAACAACTCCCTTTTTTGTTTGCTGGCAATTGTTCAAATATCCCCAATAATCGACAGCAGAACACGTCTGCTGGCCCCTCCTCATCAGCTTTTTTTCTTTCAGTTTCGTGTCATTGTTATTATCATGACCACGATTACAAATTGTACACACATATATTGCCACCCTTTTCCGATCTCATTTCATTATAATTCTAAAGTTGCAATCTTTATATATGCTCATGAATCTCATACAATTTTTTTTGCTGATCATACGACGATAAGTATTATCAAAAAGGTGTCATCTTCATGGGAATGAAATATGATTGTTATCAAACATGTTGAATTTAAACAAAAATAATAATAACACGCGTAAGTGAAAAGTATTTAGTTAAAAATTTTTCAATCTGTTGATATTTTTAGATAAAAAATGACATGACCTGTGTAAATGAAAATATTCTGGTAGATCTTCATTAAAATGGATATAGTATAATTTCGCATAAACTTAAAATACATTGTATATTTATGAAAATTTCCTTAAACCTGTCTAATTAATAAATTACATTTTATAACTAAAGAACCCAATTTCATACATCTCAAATCGAAAGCATGTATTTTTAAGATGGTTATTTATGGGGAACGGGTACTTGGGCTCCATTTCATTAGCAATTAATATTTATTTATTTTTTATTTTCAGGGTGACACATATATACTATAATATGTTCAGCTTATTAAAAAAAATGCTTATATATGTGGCTGAAAAGTAAATTATTAATAGGTGGATCCATCCATACAAAGAAAAATCGCCACAAACAATCATTGTTTAAAGAGCCAATTTGCACTAAACAACCTAATGGTATATATTAAGCATGTGCACTCGAGCAAATAACTCATGTGGCTCACACATGCCACCATGAGAATGAATAAAGCCAGTCCAAAAAAAAAATTTTTTTATTAAAGGAGGATTAAATTTTACTTCTAGTTTTAATAACTACTCAAATGGATAGGTTCTACAATAGGCTCACCTTAATAAAAAGACAATTGACTTTTAATTATATAGGATTTAAATATGATATTGATGATTAATGAATGAATATAACAGTAGTGTCTAAAAAATTTTCATAATGTCCAACTTCATATAATAAATGTCGTCTTGTTCAAATTTTATGATCGTGATTCATGAATTATCAAATTTTTAGGATATGATGCCCGTGATAAAGGTCTTTTTAAACTATAAGATGAAATACTTCAAGTATCCACTTAAGTGATATATATATATGTGGTATACAAATTCAACAAATGGCACATGACAACACGCATGTGCATTTGAGAATGGCCATGTACATATATGTTTTGTTTAGATAGGAACCTAATAATATCGCACCTACAAAACTAAACAAAAATGAAAAAGTGAACCAAAGAGAGGGAACAATTCGTGCACAAACCAACAGATGAAATGCCCCCAAAATTGCCCTTTTTTAGTTCCTGCATGCAACAAAACACTCTTAGCTGGCAATAAGACCTTGTTACTTTTGTGGCATATACATGTGCATATAAATGTATATATATACACACACACAGACACGGCCACACACACACACACATGTATATATATATATATACACATACACACAGCCCTTATAATTGTATGGTCATCCTCTGAGATTCGGTTCCCATATTTGGACAAAAGAAACACTTGAATTCAAGCTCACAGCCCAAAATCATATAAAAACAATAGTGGTCATGTTGGTCACCTAGAACCTTCACATTAATGGCCCAACGTTCCCCCTAAATACAGTGCCCCTCATGTGACACTGTCTCTTCCAATTTTAAGAAACATGGCGATAAGCAGCCGTCCTCATTCGACTCTTCCAGATTCCAATTTGGGATACTACTGCTTCTTTTCCTTTTTCTTGATCTTAATTTGAAATTTTGAATATATACTTGCATAAATATTTCCAAATTAATTTAGGTCCCATTAGGTTTGCAATTTCGAATCCAATTTTTTTTTTTCAGTTTTGTTTTCTTCTGAAAAAATAACAAAAATTATAATTAAATCAATCAGTTTCGATTTAAAATTTTATTTCATTTCAGACTCGACTTATGAATTATTCATAGCCTTACCTACTTGGACATATATATATTTCTTTTATTATTATTATTATTTTTATGTAAAATGTGAATACTATATTCTCAATTATTGACTCATGTATCACAGTATCATTAATATTGTAGGCGCTGCATATATTATTTAACACGTGCACGTAAATATATATACTTTTTCCAGTTTGGGTTGAATAATGTATTGGTTGCTTTGATTGTGTCGGATATTTGCAGTATTTATAATATTGTAGGCGCTGCATGTTATTAAATTAACTCTCTCTCCCTCTCTCTCTTATTGGAGTGGTCCACGCCTTTACACGTTACTTTTCGGGTGTAGCCTAAAGACCACTGTTTTGTTTAGATTACTAGAAAAAGTTGAAAATTTTTAAGTTGGCATTAAAATTAATTAGGTTGAAGTTAGGTTGATTTTTCAAAAAAATTAATTATAATTTTTAGAAAAAGATAAAACCTGAAATAGAAAAATACAGTTTAGTAGTAAAGGAAATGAATGCATTTATTTTTATTTATAGTGGTAGTGTCTCTTCACGAACACTCACACAGCAGTTTAACACTTTAGGCTTAGGCCAAAGCTTTTGCCATTTGAAGTTGAACTTAATTAGTTAGACTCTAACAAACTAATATATATTTTCATTAATTACCTAAATTGTACCCATTAATTATCTAATCACATCAATTAGTGCTAGCTTAGTTAGAAAGGATGGAATGATATAAGAGAGAAATTTTAGGTTTGTATCATGTAAATAACTGACAATGTATTTGAGGAAAAAATAAAATAAAAAATAAAAAACCTTTTGCATCCACGTCACCCGCGTGGCTTAACCGGAGGCCTAACCGGTTGAAAACCTTTGGGGGTGGCCTAACCGGAGAACGGGTGTGTTGTCGCCGATTGAATGGGAAGGGAAGATTTTTGAGTTTTTTTAATTAATTTTTTTGATTTTTTTTTAATTTCTTATTCTATGATACTATGTGATTTGACGCCATGGACACCATACATAATGACCATAAAGATAATTTTGACACTTACAATAGACTATGGTGTCTACTCCACTTGATGGCCGGCTGGAATTGACATTAACTCACTTATGTATCTCTCTTTCTCTGTGTGTGTGTGTAAGTGTGGGTGTGCGTGTGTGTTTTTTCAAATAACAATTGAATGCCGATTTTGAGATAAATGACTCATCCAAAATGAAGACTTGTAAATGTCGGGCGGGCTAAATGGGCCGTCGTTGACCTGAATTTAGGCCTAAGGGTGACCCGACCCAGCTTGTCAGGATTGGAACTAGCCGGGCAGCCCACATTTACAAGTTTATGTATCCGGAATATTGGCATGTCGGATTGAATTTGGGTCTCAATATTCTATTTCGTTTGTTGTATGTGTGTAGTTTTGTTACGAAGAGGCGGAGAAAACTTTTTGATCATCAAATTTGTATTCTTTTGAGAAGATTTTCTCTTGTTTCCATCAGTAAAAGATGGTTTCGTCCTCGTCTCCCTATGGAGTTCCTTCAGTCATGGTGCGGCCTTAAAACTACCCTCAATCCGCCGCATCAGGAAAACGAAAATGAGTATAAAAGAATGTGATGTACAAGATTTCTTTGCTAATCTTCCTCATCAGCATAGTATAGTTCTACGGTATTTGAATATGAATGTAATTTCCACACTAAAGATAAACTACCATAAATCTTATGTGTAAGATTATTTTTTATGTTGATTATTATTGCTCTTAATAGTAAAAAAAATTAGAGCGTCTAATTTTTATTAGAGGTAATCAACAACTAATTAAGCTACTGCAATTTGTACTTATCGTTTGATGCATAAGATATGAAAACATTGATAAATAGATAGGGGTCTATTAAGATATTAGATTGGAATGTATTAAAAATGATAGGATTAGATTTTAATTAATCTTAACTTATATTTTCACAATGTACTGTTGGGATTCGATTGAAAGTTTACATTTTAACTAAATATAAGCAAAAAATAATTAACATTTAAATAAACTTTTAGACTTTTAAATTTAATTTCATGTCTAGAAAAAAATAATCTAAAAGTATAAAATTAAAAAAGGTTAATACACACTTCATTCTCTCTCTTTCTCCTCTCCTCTCATCTCATCTGGGACTATACCCATAAGCAATCACATTCACATCACATTAAAGGACAACAAAAAGCCAAATTTGCAAACCCAATATATATATCTAACAAGACTCAAAAAATTATAAAAAAAAAACACACACACACACACATATAAATATATATATATATCCAACAAAGAAATATTACCAAGGTCAAGGATAGCTCACCAACTTTACTTCACAAAATATTAAAAAGAAAAGAAGAGAGAAAGAGAAATAAATCAAAATTAATTTTAATAAAATAAATAAATAATATAAAAATTTAAGACTTTGAATAAATAGCATATTTTAAATAAATTATGATTTATTATAATCTAAAATTTTAAAAATATTTCTCTTGTGTAAATATTTAATTTATCGGTAAAGTAAGTTAATAAATCCTTTATTTATGTGTGTAAATTTGATTTACTTATAAATCTTTTATTATAACTCTTGTAAATAAAAAAAAATACCAATTAAAGGAAATATTTACTATTGTAAACAAAAAAAATTTACATATTTTGATGAATTATGATAAACCAAAATCTGAAAAATCACTTATTTATCAGCAAATAATTTATTATTCTGTAAATCATTTATTTATCATATAAACGATCACTGTTTTCATTTGTGTAAATTTTTTATTTCATAAATCATTAGGTTACTAGTATAGTTAGTTGTAAATTCTTCATTTTACCTTCATTTTTTACCGGTGTAAATTATTAAGTTTTTAAATAATTAATTTACTAATTTTAATAAGTCATTATTTATTGATTTTACAAAATAGTCTCAAAAATTGTAAAAACCCTAACCATAGCCCTAAATTGACCCAAACTCCAAACCATCCCAAATTCAAAAAAAAAAAAAAAATCTGCCACCACACTTAACTGTTGTCGTTGTTATTAGATGCGCCATCATCACCTTCAATGTTGATTTTCTTGGAAATCACTTACCATACCAGTGAGTCACCGTCGTTGTCGTGCCAAAATCAACTCGCAAAATCTGTTGTCATCTGGAAGAGGTTGGAAGATGCAAGGAACTCATCTCAAAATTTACTGAATCACAATGATCTCTTTGTCTTTGTTGCTATCACATCATTTTCACTGCCACCATAGTCGTGCTTCGCACGACCTATCTGATTCTCGTCGCATTGTCTCTATCATTGTTGCATCATCCTCGTTACTCGTAACTCATTGATGAGATTACAAATGACAAGGACAATCACAAGTCATCGAGGAGAACGCGAAGGTTGCCTTCTGGATCATCTGCCAGAGAAAGATGAAGAGAGAGAAAGAAATGAGGAGAGAGATGGTGGCAAGATCGCGATGTTGGTGCAATCTAGCAACAAGATTGCAGCGGTGTTTCATTAGATCTGCATGAATTAAGCCAGATCTCCCAGGAAAGAGAAGAAAGTAGAGACCCAAGTAGGGTGGTATGTGAGTTCATTTTCTCGACAAATGCCTTAGGTTCGAGTCTTTCCCACCATAATGGTCGGAGGTTTATAGGCAATCCATTTTGTGAGAGATCCATAAATTGACGAGGTGAGTCCACCACTTGGGGTTAAATAACATGCCACCCTCTACCTATATATCATTTTTTTCTCTCTTTAATAGAGAAAAAAAAATGGAGCTCAATGATGTCGATGGCACAAGGTTCCGTCAAGGAGAGAGAGAAAGAGAGGATGAGATGGAGGAGAAAGAAGATGAAAGATGGTAGGAGAAAAAGAGGGAGAGAGCAAATATGACAATAAAGGTTAAGTTACAGGGAGAGAGTAAGGGATAAATAGAATATTATATAGGCATAAAATAGATTATGCTATTAATCTTCAAAGGTTTGAAATTTTGTTACTTCCAAATCACAAAAAAAAGGCCTATTTATTACAATTTTCCAAAAAGAAATAGAAGATAGTTCACTAGCTACTGGACCCAAAGTATGATGGGTAATTTTGGAAAATACCCAAAAAAGAGTATCCTTTTTAAATATTTACCCATCTATAGTGGGCCATTTATTTACCTACCTGAATCCCATGCCTCAAAAAGGGATTCTATAATGGGTCAAATAAAGTTATTCAGTCCAATCTTTTATAAAGTAGCAATCTTTTATCGTATTAAGTCTATGAATTTAGGTATGTTAATACTTGGACTTTTGTTATAGATGACATGGATGTCGCCATTATAAATTGGCCAGTATAGAGTGGTGGGAATTTATTTAACCGAATTATCACGAATATTAGTGATGATCAATGTGACTAATTACATCAGACTTATAGTTTTCAAAATAAATAAATATATAAATAAGGCTAATTTAGAAGAGCCCAACAAATAAATAAGTAAAAAAAAAAAAAAGGTCGAGCTTACTTAGGCCATCTCCAACCTATTCTCTATTTTACAGATACTCTAACTCTATTTTACAGTTTGAGAACTTTAGAAAAATACCATAATATCAGGTATTGAATTGATTTTTACCACAAAGGAAAAAACTCTTGAAAAATATATCATTTGTAAATAAATTATTTACTAATAAAAAATATTCATTTACTATTTTTTTGATAAATGATTCATTTATCAATAATAAATAATTTATTTTTCATTTTTTTATGCTTAATTTACCATTATTAATTTTTAATATATATATCTCTCTCTTCTGGCTCTCCCCTCCCCACGCTGACATATCCCTCTCTCTCTTTCTCTCTTTACTCTAACAATCACTTTGTTGTAATATCCATTTGTCGCTGATCTGCTTGTCCCCAGAGAGATCTCTAGCTGATCTTTAGGATTGCCTAAAACTTGAACTTGAGCGTAGATCTAGAGCCTACGATCTACCTTTGCTGAGAGGTCACAATCTTTTTTCCCCAACTCTGGCAGCTCGACTTGTCACGGATCTAAGAAATGGCAACTGTGATTGTACAACTCTAATCATAGAGATTCGGCATGTGAAGCTGGCAGTGGTGTGAGGGAGGACAATGTGAGGACTAGTCATAATCGACTCACGGCCTAGTGGCGGTGGCTGTGGGTTGGCATCGGTAGTGCTTTCGATCACACAATTAATCCAATTGCAACTTGTGTTGCATCTTCAATTGCTACTCTCGACGATCGGGGAGGCTAGCAACGAAGGAGAACGTAATTGGAAAAGACAACCGGATGAGTCTAGGAATCTTTCGGGAGAGAGAGGAAAGAGAGAGAAAAAGTGGATGGGGAAGAGTGAGAAAGAACACAAAATTTTTCATTTACCAAATATAAATAATTTTATGACATTTTCTGAAAAATTTTTAACTTGTAGTAAAATTCAATCTACTCCTCATTTTAGAGGTATATATTCTAATTATCCCTTATAGTTTTTCTAACTTCCTTAATATTTGGTCTCTAACCTATCAACTTCCAAAGTAACTCTAAAAGAAATATTCTCAAAATATTTCTTTTTTATTTGAAACAATTAATATATTTCATCAATTATTTTCTTATATCATTTTTTAACATATTTGTTTTAGTGCGATTAATTGAATGTTAACATTAATCATATTAAAATTGAAGAATTATTATAAATCATCTCAAAATAAAAAAAATTGAAAAAAAAAAGAGAAAATTTGTTTATTAACATATATTTGAGGTAAAAATAGGATTTATAAAATATTTTTGATATATTTTCTTAATCAAAAATACAAAAGAAGGTGCAACAAAAACTTAAAAAACGGAACTTAGAGAGAAAAAAAAAAAAAAAAAACTTGTTTTTAAGTAGGTTGACGCTCGATTAGAGGGGGGGAGTCTGCGTTCTCCGCTGGGGTAGCTTAGGGTTGGAGTTGCTCTTAACAAGTCAAAACCTTATCTTCTAGAAGACTAGAAGCATGAACCAATCCTAGACTCTTTTGCTCTCTTAACAATTAATATATTGATAAATTCACGAATCCAGGTGCAGAAATACCTACCATTTTCCCAAAAAGGACCTTTTTATGACCCTTTTTATTTTTCCTATATATTTAGAATATTCAAATCAACACCAGCTACTGACCTAGGTGGTGGAGCCATGGGACTTTCATCCAGATACCTTGACCATATAGGCATCGCCCTAAGGCGTATTTCACCAATCCATGATAAACAAATATATATATTTATATATATATATTTTGCTAAAACCATGATAAACAAATATCAGTATTGGTTTGCTTGGAAACAATATTCATTTATATTGTATTAAAATAGGATAAAGCAGATGATCCTGAAAATACCCAAGAAGCTATTCCGTGTTCTTCATCTAACCACTTAGATCAGACATATTCATCGATCACTATCACTTAAATTATATAAGCTATTATCTCATGAAATTCTTAACATTTTTGGAAAGGTTTTTTCTTAATAAAAGAAAAAGGTAATTGCCCTCTTCTTATCCAGTGATGCTCTTCCCCTAATGTATATGGCGCCTACCCAATTCTTACCCATGGACCCAAATAATATGAATGATAGAAGAAAGTTTAAATTTTTTGCTTCAAGTATGATTTTTTTTTTATTTTTTTAATTTAGGTATGGGGTTAGAAAAGTCTAATCTTTTTCAGAAGAAACAACATTGAAATCTGTAACAACTCAAAGAATTAATTGTGAGCTTAGTTAAATTAATTTGAGATTAGTGGGATAATCTTAAATTAATGTAAACCAATTAATATAATTATTTTGTGAATTAGATAAATTCCCAAATGTTATAGTGTAGTCCATAAACTATGAGAAATTATAAGTTGACCCCAAAGGTTAGGTAATGTTTTAATTTAAATCCTCGGTGGATTTGATTCTTAGATTGAATAAATAATTTGAGTTGGGTAAGTTATAAAATATATTAGTAGAGGTGTTATTTAATTTAAATTCTATATATTTAGAAGTAAATAAAAATTAGACTGCAAAAAAAATTTAAATCTAATTAATAGTAGAGTGGATTAACCAATTAGAATACTAATTAGGGGGAGTTTGGGAGAAATGATTGGAAACATTATTTTTAGGTTAGAAAAAAGTTGTTTTGGAAAATGTGTTTGGGAGAAAAAACTATTTGAGGTGAAAAAATAAAAAATTTTAAAAAATTTTTTAGAAAAAAAATATCAATATGGATATTATTTCGTTCCTTTTGAAATTCTATGTAATTTAAAAAAAATTATCTCATTTAAACTTGTATACACAAAAATTATGAATTTTTAAAATTTAAAGTTTATTATAATATTTTAAAAATATAAATGATAAAAAATGATAAAAATTTAGGAAAAAAATGGTGGCGCTTGGTATTGTTTTTGAAATGTTTTCTGTTTTTAAAAAAATTGAAAATGAGAATGTTTTGAAAACTGTGTTAAGATCATTTCTGAAACTGTGTTTGGTTATGTTTTCTGAGTGTATATTTTGAAACATAAAAATGAAACTTTGTTTGATTATATTTTTTCAAAACCCATTTCATTTTCAAAAAAACCCAAAAAATACAATATTTTTTGGAAATGAAAACAAAAAGTGAAATCAACTTTTTTTCGTTTTCAAAAAATCTAAAAAAACAATATAGTTGAAAACGATATTTTCGAAATAATTTTGAAAACGTTAAATAAATAAATACTATTTTGAAATCATTTTTATTTTTTATATTTTTGAAAGTGAAAAATCGTTCTTAATAACAAAAATAAACACCCCCATGGTTTTGGATGTCTATTAAGTCTGTCTGGGAACCTTAGAAATCTATTAGTTGCTTTAGGCCCAACAGATAGGCCCATGCTCAATTTCCTAAAAAAGTTTCGAAGAGGAGAATAGATGATGCTCATCTCGCTGTTGGTCAGCCGCCGTGGTCGCCGACCTCGCCGGAGATCCGCCGCTGTTCTCGCCGGAATTCGGCCGTCGTCGCCAGGGGGGGTGGTCGACACCACCACCTCAAAATGCTCATCTCTACTTCGTCTTCGAAAGCCCTCTTCCAATTTTGAGTAAACATGTGCATTTCTTCAATTTCAAGGTAGGTTTTCAAACTCAATATTTGTGAAAATGATTGCATTGTTAAATTCGGGTTTGAAATCTTAGTTAGTGTTTTCTACTTGTTTAGCTCATGGAGTTGGTGGGATTGCACACGGGTTTTTAAGGATTTGAGGTAGGTGTTCTTTTTTCCTTGATCAAACCCGAAATTGATTTTTGTTTTGTGATGATTTTGATATATAATAAGTGATGATTCTTATTGTTGAAGTGTTATAGAGTCGTAATTTCACCTAAATTTTGAAAAGCCCCAAAGTTTTAAAAATTTAGGGTTTCCATCCATTTTCTTAAAAACTGAGAAATTTCCTTTTGATTTTGGGTTGCATGTTGATTTCTAGAAGTGTTGGAGTATTCTAATAAAAAAAGAAAGGAATCTGATTTGGTGAAATGCTGTCAAATAAAAAGCTCCAATTTCTTTCAAGATATGGGATTTGACTTCTAAGTTAAGTAATATAGGATATGATGTGAATTTGACTTTCTACGTCTATTAATGATTAGTTTGAGTATGTATATTTGTTAAGAAATTAAAAGGATCTTGTGATTGATTTGATAATTGGGATATGTTTTGGATAATGTTTAACCGTATATTAACGTTTTATTGTTAATTTAAGTCTAATCAGGGTGTCATGGTGGTAGATTTTGGTGTATGTGATTTCTTATTGCTGGTTATTTAAAGTACAGTTAAAGACCGCAGGAATCGGTCTGGGGGTCCGTCGTGATGTTGACGGTGATTGGAATGACGAGCTTGCTCGTGACGTCGACGGCGATAACACTCATTTCCCCGGCAATAATACCCATTTCCCAGTCATCCACCTCTTGATGCTACCATTGACGCCACTGCCTCTATCTTCTCTGGCTCAGCTTACAGAAGTCCCAAAATTCAAAAAAAAAAAAAAAGAGAAAGGAAAAATTTTCATGGAAGCAGATGCAGATTTGAGAAAAAAAATCTGTTTATACTGAATGCATATTAAGATTTGATAACCATTCACTTCATTCCACTTTTATTATTGGCCCTTATATTAGGCCATATGGGTAGGTACTCTACCACAATCTTAACCATTATATATTTCAATACAATTTAATATGTATTTTGATGTTTTCTTTACAGCTTATATTTAAATATAACGTATACTTATGTTATTGGTGAGAGAGATAGAGTATAAAATAAAAAGAGTGATAAATAGTGATAATATTGAATTTTAAATTTAAAAATATCTGTATTTATATATAATTTTGAGATACTAAATACATATTGTATTAAATTTGTATTGTATTTTGATACAGTAGTATATTTAAATAGACCATAAATAAACAACTTCGGAAAACGAGATGGTTAACTGTTTATCTTGACCTTATTGTCA
Source organism: Antiaris toxicaria (assembly GCA_035233585.1). Taxonomy (NCBI): domain Eukaryota; kingdom Viridiplantae; phylum Streptophyta; class Magnoliopsida; order Rosales; family Moraceae; genus Antiaris; species Antiaris toxicaria. Next base: position 12,571,326 of record CP141155.1, read on the forward strand.
ATGCTTCCTAAAAATCTTTCATACCACCCAAAAAAAAAAAAAAAAAAAAAAACCAAAACGAAAAGCTTTTTAAAAATTGTTTTTAACTTCCAAGATCCGAAAGTTGTTTGTAGAAATGTTTGGATGATTTTCTAGAGAGTTTTACAGTTTTATAATGGCTTCCAATAAAAGTTACAAAATATACATTCTAAAAAGATGTTTCAAATAAAATTTGAAACTTGTATCATAATTTTAGGATGACACTACAAAATTCATCCTAATATTTTTAAATTTTTTATTAGAAAATTTAAAAATTATTTTGACCCTTTTGAAAATGTGGTAAAAAAAACTTGTTGAAAACCCATAGTTTTTTTTTTTTTTTCCTTTTACCGTTTACCAACTAAACAGAAAAGTACAAAGTTTGTCAAGCATTTTCAATCATATTTGGCTACAAGGAAATAGGGGTTGTCTCACTCTACTTCATACAAATTAAAATGACACAAAACTCCCTTTATAATTTTAGTATCCTAATAATTGAAATGTAAGTTTTTTAATAATTTTAAAACTCATATAAAATTCATATTCTATGAATTGTTATAATATTTATTTTTATTTTTATTGTTTCAATTCTCTTCGATATCTTAAACAAAAGTTTTGAACTTGTATTACATTCAAGCCCTTAATCACATTTGGATCATTTTTGAGTAGTTGATAAAAGAAAATATAAGTAGATGATCGTTACGTAGGATTATCAGTTATGAGCATAAGAGAAGTTAACGCCAATTCTCTCGTGCTATGCTTTTGCTCGGCCTGACCCAAAATTACAACATGGCAAGGACACGACCCAATCGACATCTCTATTAGACTCTATAAAAAAGAGAGTAAGCCCATGTTTGGGCAACATATTTTTTTTACATTGCATTTGAATGTAATGTAATTTTCCCCCAAATACAAAAACATTTCATTCAAATACCAATCACATCACATTTTAAATCCAACACAATCATTATTTATTATTTTATTTTTTTTATTATTTTTTATAATTACATTATATATTCTCTCTCTTTTTTTTCTCTACACTTTTACCTATCACATCACATATTCATTATTAAAATACAATTCAAATACTTTTCATCCAAACATACATTGCATTCAAATGTAATACTAATGATTTTCCTCCAAATACAAATTATATTCAATGTATTATATTTAAACGTAATATAAATATAATACGTTCACCAAACAAACAAACGGTAAGAGAACAAAAAAATTTTCTTGCTTTTGGCGAAGACCAATATAACATGTCCCAACAGGGACAGGGGGATAATAATAAATGCCTAGCGCAGGCCGGCGGGTCAGTCCATCCGGGTCTACCCGAAATTGCATGAGCCACCATGACAAAGACAACCAAAAATAAAAACAACTAAAAACTGGGGAAGTCTAAAGCGAAAGCTTCCACCTTTTTGTTGTTTCCCACGAAGTCAAAATTCTCTCTCATGGGTGTTCTTCACAAAATCCACAATCACTGATCTTCCCTCGGAAGTTCACCAAATTTTTTCTCAAAAAAAAAAGAAAAAAAGGAAAGAAAGAAAAAGAAAAAGAAAAAGAAAAAAAAAGGACAAATGGGTCTCTTCGGAAACTCTGGTTGGATCAATTTGGAGGCTGAATCTTATCCACTGGCCCAAGACTTATTGTTCCTTCCTTTGTTTGCCTTCCTTTTCCCTTCTGTTCGGCTTTTTCTCGACCGATATGTCTTTGAGGTTCACTACTTTCTTCTTTGTTGTCTTTATTCATTATTTTGTTGTTGTTTTCTTTTATTTTACCTATTGAATTGTATTGGGATTCTTTCTATTTTGTATTTTATAGCAAGTAGTATCAGAAATGTTACTAAAATAACTGAGATTTCTCTCTGGGATATATTTTCATGTGTTTTTGTGATTGTTATTTTGTTTTTTTTGTTTAATTGTGTTACATTTCTGGATGATGATGAGGATATATTTTGCATTTTGCTCAACCAATAATATTTTGTATTTTATTTATTTATTGAATATAGGATTGAGGTCAGATGTGAAATTAGCGCTAGGTATACGTGTAACCACAATTTTTTTTATTTTTTATTTTTTATATATTGCAAGCTTGCTAAATGGGCATATTTTGTTGGAATTTAACCAAAAAAAAAAATTTTTTTTCATCATTTTATTTGTACAAGTCTTTCTTTATTTAGGATTATGTTCAGTTTGGATCATATGGGCATTTTTTGTGTAGGGATTGGCTAAACGCTTGATGTTTGGAAAAGGGCATTCTCAGCTAAACTTTAAGACCCATGAGAACAGAAAGAAAATCAACAAATTCAAAGAATCTGCATGGAAATGTGTATATTTCTTCTCAGCAGAGCTTCTAGCTCTTTCTGTCACTTTCAATGAACCATGGTTCAATAACACAAAGTACCTTTGGGAAGGGCCAGGAGATCAAATTTGGCCAGAACAGAAAATTAAGTCCGTCCCTCGACTAGCCATATTTGAATCCTTTGTTCATGTCCAAATTCGTGAAATTATTTCAATTTGATGTTTCTTGATAATAATTCTCTGTGTTATGATTTTTGCCAGATCAAAATTGAAGGGACTATATTTGTATTCTGGTGGATTCTACATGTACTCCAGCTTTGCTTTGGTGTTCTGGGAAACAAGGCGCTCCGACTTTTGGGTGTCAATGGCTCATCACATAGCAACTGTGATTTTGATTTTTTTGTCTTACGTATTAAGGTATATTTGGAAAAGGCTTCAGATTATTGTACCTTGATTCCAGTAAGGTGAAACAAAGCACTGAGTTCAAACACAAAACAAGATGTTTGTCTGAATGACATCGTGTTTGGTGAACTCTCAGGTTTGCTCGTGTAGGTTCGGTCATTTTAGCCCTTCATGAAGGAAGTGATGTGTTTTTAGAAGTTGCAAAGATGTCAAAGTACAGTGGCTACGAAGGGATTGCCGGGTTTTTCTTTGTTGCTTTCGTTCTCTCTTGGACCGTTCTTCGTCTTATTATCTTCCCTTTTTGGATACTTTGGAGCACTTGGTGAGTTTAGTTTTCAAGAACAAAATTTTGTGCTAATAATGCAGAAGCGACACACTGTCATAAAGCAACATTTGATCCCTGCTTCTAATATTTTTGGCAGCTATGAAGTTGTTTTGGTCTTGGACAAGGAGAAGCATATTGTAACATGTTCCATATACTACTATCTGTTTAATACCCTTCTTTTCAGTTTGCTTGTTTGTCATGTCTATTGGTGGCTCTTGATGGTTCGTATGCTTATAAATCAAATCAAGGCAAAAGGCCAGATCAGTGACGATGTTCGTTCAGGTAAGACTCAAGACTCTTAAGTTCAACCGTCAGATTTTCATCCTATTCTGTTTGAAACCATTACTATTATATATATTTCTTTGTCCTTACCAAACCATAGAATTGCCTGAAAGAGGCATTACAAAGCCGTGATCTTCAACTACGTTGTGGCTAAAAGTTATGGCTTCTTTGCTATGCAGACTCAGAAGGCGAAGAAGAACATGAAGATTGACCTTAAAAGAAGATAGACAGATATAATACTGGATCTAGAGATTTTAATTTTCATCATTTTGATGGAGTTGTTGGCTTTTGATCCTTAACGAAATTTTTACCATATAGCTCAGCTTTCATAAGAAGTATTCACAAAAAAATACCAACTTTACAAAGCTCTTTGTGCAAAGAGTTTTCCATATAAAAAAGTGTATGATATCACACCATTATTGTGTTTTTACTATTCAATTGAATGGACCAAATCCAGGGAAGTGGTGGCACTATTTATAAATTACAAAAACCGAATTGTATTGTTAAAGATTTAAGATATCGTTACATTAACATTAACCAATTTAGAACTGCCAAAACTACTCCAAAAATTCACTGAACATTGGAGAAACAAGTGCTACTAATTCAATTTTCCTATTTCACTTTATAGAGTACAAAAGCAACGCAACATGACCGCCTTTGATGGCTTTACTCCAACAGAGGATGTGTGGGCATGGACAGTGGCATACTGAGTAGTAGAAGTTCATTTGGGTGTATATTATCTCAATGAGAGTACTTTGAGATCAACTTATCAACATGAATAATGATATCATCGATATGAGGGCGAACTGCTGCCTGAGGTTGAAGCATCCATGTAACAAACTGGTGAAGAGCATCTGGATATGGAGGATTAGGCCCAGCCGGCCATTTAACGTGGGCATTGACAACGGCCAATTGTAGACTTCCTCCAGATTCTCCAAGAGCATACTCAAACGGAGACACTCCATACCTGCATATATAAACCATGAGTAAAGTCTAATCATCGCTCAGATTTTCACCATTTGTTATTATATAAGCACATAAAGTGCATGTGTGTGCACAAACTTTCCTGCGTATGAGTGACTACAAAACTACTCATTTTTCCTTTTCCTTAAAAGTTTTTAGTCTTTATATACACCAAAATTACTCTAGCGTTCATCAAAGTTAAGCTGCACTGCCCCAATTCAGATGTATTCATCACAAACATTAAAAATGCGATCAGTAAGAACAACCTGAGCATCTATCATGGGCAATATGGTAGTTTGGAAAAACCTCCACATGATGCTTTGCCAAAGAAAAGTACGAATAAAGCAATCTGAAAAGTAAAAGATCAAATATGACACGGGAAAACAAAACAATCAAATTCTCACATTATTGCATATAAGGTGCATCCTAACGACCAAATATCAGTTCTCTCATCAATATCTGCCTGGCTAGGACAGTCCCACAACTCAGGAGCTCGATAAGGTGCTGAACAGTGCTCAGATGCCCATTCCTATACAACAAGCAACATAAAACAGCCAAATGAATTTTAGAGAATGTATAGGGTGATAACAATAAGAAGCATGCTTGCTTTAACCCAAAAAGTTATAAACGTAAAATCACTGATAAAAAATGTGAGGTCTTTACAAGAATATAATTGGTTGTTAGTACATCTAAACTTTGATTGAGAACCTTAATTTTTTAATTTAACATTTTAACACTTGGGATCTGCAAAATAGAAATTCAACTTTAGCCAAGTACAACTAAATTGGACGAGTGTCATTTAAATAAGTGCAATAAAAATATAAATCATTTTTTTGAAGACTAAACTCATGTAAACAAATTAGACAAGGATTTGTCACATATACATAAGCACACGGTAGGATATTTACATGAAGCTTCATAAGTGACGACTCATGGTTGAAATTATGGCAAAAAAAATTAAGTGTGCATGCGTGAAAGTGTGTCGGAGTGTAAGTGTGCAGGCGTGCACATGTCTTGTGTGGGAGCATAAAAAGAAAAAAGCACCTGCAATTGTAGTGCCTCAGAGCGAGAACGAATCTGCTTCCTTGCAGGTCGAGCACTGCCAAAATCCATCAGAATGGCAAGTGGAGGTTGTCCTTTTCTATGCGTTATGAGAATGTTACCTGGCTTAACATCGTTATGTGCATATGGCGGATCTAAATTGTGCATGTGCTTGAGTCCTGCACAAAGCTGTTGAATTGATTTTTGGGTCAAAATTTGTGTACCTACTTCACCCACAATGTAACTCGCTGTAGCACAGAGAAGAGTAACTCTACCTAGTAATTTTGACTCGTGCAGTTTTTTTACTAGATCAATGCAAAAGAAAAACCACTAAATTTATGTGAACTAAAGTACTAAAGAAGAAAATTCACCGACATAGGTGTTTTCTTAATCTCAATGTTTAACCATGTGAAGAGTATTTTGTAAGGTAAATTAGGAAAACCACACAAATTTTCCCCAATCTGTGCAAATAAGGGGAGGGAGTTGAAGCACATTTCAAATTAGAAGGGTGTTTTGTAATTTCTAGATATAAGAGGGAATTTGTAAGAAAAAGCAAAACAAAAGGACAACCTCTTTATAATTTCCAAAATTCTTTTTAGGAAACATATCTACCTTGAGCAGAAAATGACCAATGCCTAATAAAATGAAACCAATCAGCTACACGGCTGCCTTCTTTAGCCATGAAGAGTAACATGGGACAATAGCAATCTAGGTGACATTGACAGCGTACTCATGCAGTAGGTAGTGATAATGTAATTCCAAAAACATTCTAAACAAACATATTGGACAAGGAAAAGTTAATTTTTCTCCGGTAAAAGAAATAGTCAAATCGAAAAAATTACATTGACAAAAGGAAACTTTATGCACCTGCCGGAAAATCTGAAGAACATCTGAGGTGGAGAAAAATTCCTTTTTAGCTTTCATAGTTTTGGCATTGTCCAACAATGTTCCATCCAAATGAACTGGAAATAACAAATATGCTTCATGGTTCCAAGATCCTTCTTGTGTACCCTGCCAATTGAAGAAAATATCGCCGATGCCAAATCAATGTCCAAAAAGAATTTCAACAGACTAACTGTTCTTTGTGGCTCTAATACAGTGTTGTCCTAAAATAAATACAGATGTGATTAAGAGTATTTTTGACAAATTTAAAATAAATATTGCTACTTGAGCAACTAGAGAACAGCAATCGAAAAAGAATTGACTTTCAACTTAAATATTCATGTGGTTCAGGAACAAAATATAGAAGCAAAGCAGAAAGTCTACTAACAATAGTAATATGAGAAAATGCAACAAAAACACCATAGTCTAAAAGTGAAAATTTAAAATTTCCAACTAGTTTATAAGCATTCATTCAGGTAAGAACCTTGACAGCAATAATGGCATGATCAAGAAGTGGAAGCAGATTCGGATGGCTGAACAGGGATGAAACACGGATTTCCTCTCTCACCAACTCTAACTGTTCGGTATTCTGAATTAGAACCTTTTTCATGGCATAAGTCCCATCATCTATAAAAAAGGAAAAAAGAACCATACAAAAATGAGTCCATGATTTACAGAAGAAAGCTTTTCATGGTAAGTACACAATTGAATTGCGACCAGACCAACACTGACACTAGGAAAATCAATGAAGCAGGGTAGAGAATGCAATGAATACGAAGAGCACATCATAAATCTACCGGAAAACAAAATACCCAACAAAAATTTGTTCCTCTTAAGGAAAAGTGCATCTGTTTTCGAGATCAAGGATAGCTCATATAACTCTAACTCAAAAACTTTTGACTTGTTCGTTCACATAAAGTGATAAATGAAAACAATTTACTCGCATCCATGATCAATTAGTAGAGAACATCAAATTAGAGAGACCATAATAAACGCAAGAGGGTCCATGAATATCTTGGCGGAAACCACTACATTGCCGACAGAAGATCACGGCCAGAATGTGATAAGTTTACACATACAAATCCCCAAACAGCCATTGTGTAAGGCCACATTTTGAAACTTTAATTACAGAAAAGTAAATATGATAGAGAAAAAGCAAGATTTATCACTTCTAAGCTGATAAAATTAAATTCAATAAACTCGTAATGAAAGGTAAGAAACAATCCGGCCTTGTTCGTATGAAAACGATCCAGATCACTAAATTGAAAGAGAAAAAAAGTTGAAAAAAGAATCACTCCTATGCTTTTAGATTCAAACCGAACCAAGTCGAAATTCAACAAAAATTACGGTAAAAAACGAAAACTTCGCACCTATGAATTGTTGATATACAGAGAAAAAAAAACACACCAAGATTTATAACTTCTAATCTAATAAAATCAAATTCAATCACTCAGACTCATGGAAATGTGTACGAAAACAAACCAGATCACCAAATTGAGGGGGGGGGGGGGGGGGGGGGACAATTTCAGATTCATGGCGATATGATCGAGATCACGAAATCCCAGCTAAACATCTCCACAAATTCAGATTCAGATTTGAGCCGACACGACGCAGATCACGAAAGAAAACAGAAAAAAAAAAAAAGAAAAGGGAAGGAAGTAGACCAGAGAGATGAGAAGTGTCCTTGACTTTCTTGGCGAGACCACCACCACCGGAAGAAGCGTCGGCGCCGGCGCCGGTGACCACTTTGACCAAAAAGACATAGGCGAAGCCACCTTCTCCGAGCTGCCTGACGATCCTGAAGCGGTTCTCGTTGATCCAGACGTCGCCTCCGCCATTAACGGCGTCGTACAGAGCATTCAGCCCGGAAAACGAACACCCCATCTCGTCCTTTCCTCTTCTTCTTCTTCGGTAGAGATGATGAAATCGGGTGTTCAAAGAAGAAGAATGACCTGAAGGCCTGATTTATTTCATATGCCCATGGAGGGAGAGCTCTGAGCGTGATTATGCCGTTTGAGATTTGGGTTTTTTTTTTTTTTTTTATAATTGTTATCTGAGTATTATTATTATTATTATTATTTGGTGGGGACTGTTTGGATCTGATGTTTACTTCAAGAGGGGAAAAAGGAAGAAATTGTTTTAGGGTGTTTGTATGCATAAAAGGCCAACCAAACACAAACACGTGGATGTAGATTGCTTTTGACACTACTACTCTTTACATGCATGGAGCCTCCTGAATTTTGGGGAATGTAACTGCCAATGGACATTACAATAATTAGGAAGAAGGTATAAAATAACATAATATAATATATGATTTTAAAATCATAATATAATTTAAAATAAGGTAAAAAAAAAAAGGAGAAAAAATATTAAAAATATGCCTAACTCTTTTTTTTTTTCCCCTATTTTCTCTTTCTCTCCTCTTTATTCAACTCTCTTTCCTCATTTACTAGCGATAACATCAAGATTAAGATGGTGATAAGCAATGGAATCTTCATCCTATCTCCACCTATTGTTGCATCTTCCATCATTGCCCCGCCTTTACCATCATGAAGGTGTGAAGGTCATGATTTTGCAATCGTCGCAAGATCTCCATGCCCTTAAGGGCATCTCCAACACACATTATATTGGTGTGAAAAAGGAGATTTGGCGTTGGGTTGATACTCTATCCCAACGCCAATTTGAATACCAAATTTGATGTATTGAACAGTGGATCGGGACCGCCAAATTTGGCAGTGGCGGTCCACTGTTCAGCACACCAGATTTGGTGTTCAAATTTAGTGCTTTACTGTTCATTCACGTCATTTTTGACGTGGTGTTTATTATTAATTTTTTAGTTTTTAGTTTTTTTTTATTGGCAAAAAGAGCTTAAATTATTAGTTACTTTTCTATTTTTATCCCAATTTCTTATTTTTAGACAAATTTTTTTTTTTCATTTTCATGACCATAAAAGAAAAAAATTTCTTTTGTGTCCTACATTGTTAATTTTGTTTTATACTTAATTTAGCATTAAAAAATTAATATGTAAATAACAAGAAATGCAATTGTATAATTTAAAAATATCATACATAGACACCAACATGATTTAAAATTACATAATATTGAAAATAGACTAACAACTAAACATAATGCAAGATAAAATAACATAGAGCAATCAATTCAACGTCTTCAGGACTAATAACTTAGTAATCCGGTAGATCGGTTCCAATCTGCCAATATCATTAAAATACTGGCCAAAAACATTAAAGGCAAAAGGAGGTTGTGGTGGTTGTTGTTGTTAAGCTCTTTTTTTTTGTAAAATTCATGCTTGTGAGAGGAGTATACTAATTTAGAGGAGTAAATGAATATCATTTTTTTTTTCACTTTTGTATTTAGTATAGTTATTAATATAATGTTTGGTTCACACTTTTTTTTAATAGGGTGTTTGTTTTTCGTATTGTGTTTGCATTATGTTTAAACGCAATGTAATTTTCATCCAAACGCAAAAGTTTTGCATTCAAATATAATACTTTTTCACAGTGCTTCAAATACATTTACTATTTCAGAATATTTTAAAAATAAATTTTTAAAAATTCATTCCTATCATATTCTCTTTCTATCTCACTTTTTATATCTACCTTTACTAATCATATCAACTTTTCAACTCTAAAATACAATTCAAATACTTTTCATCCAAACACATATTACATTCAAATGCAAAGCAAATACTTTTCATTAAAATATAAAATGTGTTCAGTATATTACATTCAAACGCAATGCGAACGCAATACGTTTTCCAAACACTTCATAAATGTAATTTGTTTTTAATTAGTAAATTATTAAGTTTAGTAAATCGGTCTTTTTAATTAGTAAAATGTAATTTATTAATTGTTAAATAATAATATATAATTTATTTGATAAGGATGTGAAAAATAAATGTATGTACGCAATATTTATGAAATAGAGAAAAAGTATAGAGTTAGTAAAAAGGAATATAAAAAGAAAGATAAAAAGGAATATGTATGGAATATTCTTTTTTTAGTATTAGAAATGGTATAATAGGTTGAGACGAGTTTAGTGTTTGATATAACATTTATACCATTTTAGTGTGAAATTTGATATTTTGGGTTGAAGATGCCCTAACCACGAAGTGATAGTGCACTTTCTTTGATAACAATTGACGAGTAGCCACCTCCCAACAGAGACGGCTTCGTCTCCGCAACCTCGCTTTGATGTTTGCCAGTGTCGCTCTTTTTTTCCGGCGATGGGAGTGCTGTGGGTGTGCTTGTTTCAATTTCCCAAGGTTTCCAATTTCTTGAGGTTGCAACGAGGAGGAAAGTTTGAAACGACTATGATGGCAATGACGATTTGTTGCTTCACAATGGAAATGGTACTCTTCGTCAACGATAAGGTCGACAACAATGACGATCAAAATGGTGATGGAGGAGAGATAGAGAAGAGGCAGAAGAGAGAGAAAAGGGGATTTAGGGTTTTTTTTCTTTTTTATAAGAATCAATTGGGATATTTTTAATATTTCAAAGTATAATAAATTTAAATATACTATAATTTTATACTATTTTAAAAATATATTATAATTTTCGCTGATACCTTCAAAATATATGATATTATATAATTCCCCAATAATAATCTCCTTTTTCCTATCAAAAAATAATAATGATTTAAAGTTCCTTTTTTTTTTCTTTTTTACGATAAATTGCTAATTAGATTTTTATCTTTTGAGTCTTTTTTTTTTAAAGATCATCAAATTCTTTTTTTTTTTTTTAATTTTTACTGTTATTAAGAAATAAAATTTTCGAAATTTGATTTATAGATCACACGTTCACACAAAAGATACTTACTAATAATAAGTTAACGACAATACATAAATTCGTAATTATAACCATAATCTACCGATATTATTTTATCTAACCTCATCTAAATCCTCACCCTAAATCAGAAAAAAGAGTATGGTTTTTTTTTTTTTTTTGCTAAAAAAAAAAAAGAGCGTGGTATTGACCATACAACTTTAGGCTTTCTTTATCTGGATTCCCCGACTTGTGCTTGACATCTTTCCCTCTCCCTATAAATATCGCCGGACAGAGCTGTAAATGCATCGTTGACTACTGGTTGATGTGGGGTCCTCTGTTGCGTTCCATGTGTCTGGAACTTGAAGAAAGGAAAAGATGATACATATTGAAGAAGATAATTCATAAATTAATATTAGTCATACTGAGAGCAAAAATGCTTATTGAATTAATTTAACACTTAATATTCCAGTAATCAAATCAACTTCCACGCTCGGGAGTCCTGGACGAGGCAAACCAAATGGAATGTATAAAAATGAAGTTTACAAGTTTTTTTTTTTTTTTTGGCTTAATTTTTTTGTCTATTTATTTATTATTTATTTTGCTTAAACAAAAAAAAAAAAAAAAAAGCAAGCTTCGAAACTATATACATACACATATATATATATATGCCATTTTATGTTGGAATGGATGGCTGTTGCTGGGTTATACAATGTATATTTCCACCTGCTAGAACAATCTCCCTCGCCCTTTCAATTCCTACCACCTGAAACACTCGAAAAAAATTGCTATATTAATGTCTAAAATAATACATTATACAGGTCATTGAGTTTTGTCTTGCTATTTCCTAAAAATTCACCGGCTAAAGGTTACTCGAGATCTTTTCAAAGAAATATATATATATATATATTTATATATAAACAAGGAACACAGTATGATAAGAAGCGCAAACGTGATATTTCGACAAGCAACAGCACAAAGGATATTTGGGGTATGTTCACTTTAAAAATGAATAACGTAATTAAATTTTATACATGGTACATATTGAGCATATGAAAAGAGGCAATCATTTCCTATCACATAGTACACGCCATCAGTTAGCTCGTGTGACATTATGTTTTTCACCAACATTTTTTTTATATGTTTTTCTTATTTATTTATTTTTTTATATAGTGTGTTTTTTCAGAAAAGTTTAAATTTACTGTTTGAATTGTAGGTTTGAGCTATAATCCAAACGATATCATGGACTTTTTGTAGTCAAAGAGTTGAGGATAAAGGTAAGGAGTTACATCAGAAAGGAAGCAGAGATATTATTTCCTAGTAATATAGTAAAACTTGTCATGCAAGTTAAAAACTGATGTCCTAACTTTTTCTGGCTTCAAAACAATTCCAATTTTTCAACCATTGTATCGTACTTGGTTATGGATAATGGGACTTCAAGGTATACAGATATGCAAGCATAAATCTCCAGTTGGTCCTAATTTTAAACTATCTTCTATGCCTATTGTCATAGCAATGATATGATTAGGGGCAACTGCCCCGCTTAACTTTTGAAATTTTAATATTTATACCTTATATCTTTGAGAAATTTTAGTTGCACCACATATTATGGGAAAAAGTAGACTTGTACACACACTAGATAATTAAAATTTATACATCTATCCCTATTTGATAATTAATCATCTCTTATTTTCCTAAGATTGCCACTATCTAGAAAATTTTATGGCTCCGCCTCTGGATCGGTATTTATTGTGCAATGAGAGAAAGTTATGAGGTACAACAACCATTTCTCATTGCGAAATTCTCCATCTTTTTTTTTTTTTTTGGCCCTAATTTGACTAACTAGTTGAAGTTTGAATCATCACAATTATCACAACTTTACAAGCGTAAGAATCAGTTATGAAGCAATGAAAACTTAACATTTGTCGCGCTAGTAGATTTATGTATGCAGATGAATGAAACGAATCTAGAGCTGAATTTGCTTACTTCATGGTTCGGAAAGGCTTGAGATAGGACACGGATCGCCTCATCATCCCATTTCTGGTCCCCAAATTGTGGTACAATCACTCCTCCGTTGGCAATGTAGAAATTTACATATGAAGCAGCAAGTCTTGTACCCGCAACTCTTGGTTTAGCGTCATTATCCTTCAGTAAAAACATTATCATGGCCAGAGACAATAATGAATGAACCGTAAGAATCTATAATTTGGTGTTCAATCAAGTGGCTCGCTTTCAAGCATGGTATACAAAGCTGAGTTATATTTTTAAAAAGTTACGAAACTTGAGCTCTTGGCTATAATATGGTTACCATTATAATGCCGTTAGCCTCTTCATCAGTCATGTATAATGGTCCTGGTACGTGGATTTTAATAATTTCGAATTTCCTGCCACATGCATCAGTGGAATTGGAGAGAATGGAAAAGGCTTCAAGAGATCGCTCGTATTGAGGATCCGTTTCATCATTGGTCCAGGACAACATGACCAGTCCAGGTTTCACAAAACAGCACATGTTGTCAATATGACCATTAGTGTCATCATCACCTGATACAATATGCATCAACAACACAATCACAACTAAGTTGGAAACGGAGAGATTAAATACAAAGAAATTTCATCAAGTAACCAAGAAGAGTCATATACCATATAGTCCCCGAGGCAACCAAATAATTTTTCTGACTCCAAGATATGCCTTCAGTTCCTCCTCTATTTGTTCCTTGGTTAAATGTGGATTCCTGTTCTTATTCAAGAGGCACTCCTCAGTGGTAAGGCAAGTTCCTGAAGGGGGAAAAAAAAATCTGAATATGTTTCATAGGTGCAGATTATAATGGCAGAAACAGGAATAGTCGGGTGACTTTTTTTTTTTTTTTTTCTAATGGCAAAAAAGAGATCCCAGATATTCACTATGATCATGGTAATTTCAATTTCCGAGTCATTGAACTGATTGCCGATTGATCATCTTAGTTTGATCAAATGAAATCAATAATGAACTAGGTAGTGTAATTATATGCAGATGAACGGCCATGGAGCATCTCAGCAACTCTGTTAGTGGGAGTGTTGAAGAAAGACCACACTAAAATATAGCATATTACAACTCCAGATCAATATTCAGAGACTGAAATCATCCTATTTTGTCTCAATGATTGATGTGTATTTTCCCTAGTAAATATGTATCATCTAGGGGCCTTCTTTTATCACTTGGTACTTTAGTTTTTCCACTCACTGCAAATAAACAAATGAATATACAGCATCTATAAATAAACACATGTGAACATGTAAAATAATAGGTAATAATTCATGAAATTTCACCTTCTCCATCCACATGGATGCTTCCACCTTCCAAAATTATAGACTGTGGAAATCGCCGGACGTTCTCAATTTCCAGAATCTAAATTGCAAATAACAATAGTAAAAAAAAAAAAAAATCACCAGAGAAACAAGATAAATTATGAATAATCAAACTGTGGACTCCATGAATCAGTTACAAATTACAATACAAAGAAAGAAAAAAAAAAAAAGTCATATTATATATACTAGACTAACCTTCCGCGCCACAAGAAGGTCAAGGCTCCAATCTTGATAACAGCCATCATCAATGCCTTAAAAAAAAAAAAAAAAAAAACACTCAACAATAAGACCATCTACTACAGAACAAGTTTCATGGTAGCGCAAGTCATATGTGATTAGAGGGTCCATTTTCTAAAAGGTTATCATAGGAAAAGGAACCCATAAACATTATATTAGGTTGGCTTTATGTTGCTAAAATGTGGGAGCAAACACCTTCTGTTTCATATTAGATGCGAAGAAGACTTAGGGCACGTTTGGGCCTGTTCTCCAACCTCTAAAAATCAATTTTTTTTCAAAACTTCACCATTTTTCACTATTACACATCCAAAATACTACAGTAAACTCCAAACTTTAAAAAGTCATAATTTTGTGTATATAAGTCTAAATGAGATAATTTTTTTTAAAATTGCATAGACTTTCGAGAGAAACGAAACAATATCTATATTGATTTTTTTTCTAAACAAATTTTTAAAATTTTTTATTTTTTCACCTCAAACAGTTTTTTCTCCCAAACACATTTTTCAAAACAACTTTTTTCTAACCTAAAAATAATGTCTTCAGCCTCTTTCCCAAACTCCCCCTTATTCTAAAACTTACCTCCCCAACTATTAAAATTCCAATCAATGCCAGCAACGTTGTTCTCTGAAGTAGAAGAACTGGAGCCGCTTTTTCTTACAACAAACTAAAAGAGAAAGCGAAGCAAATAATCAGATTTAGAAGTATATAGTAAATTTCTTAGAAGAAAACCAATCCAATTAGCCAAGAAAAAGTAGAAGGCAGAAGCTAACGGTTGGCCCTGTATCTCGAAACCAAGAGTCGTTCATGCTCATCTCAACAACCCTGATATGTTTCGGTAGCTGACCCCGTGCATTGCTCCACTGATTAAGTAGAAACAATTCCAACTTAGTTTTTGAGAACAATATTAAGTATCACCTAAAAGACTTAGGCGACGTTTGGCAAAACAATTGTATTTTAATTATATTTAAACGTAATGTAATTTTACATCAAACATAAAGTTTTATATTTAAATACAATTCTTTTCAACAGTGTTACGAAAACAATTGTTATTCAAAAGTTTTTTAAAACAATCACATCAACTTTTTCACTACACTATCTATCTCTACTTTTACCAATCACATCAACTTTTCAACTATAAAATACTTTTCATCCAAACATACATTTCATTCAAATACAAAACAAATACTTTTCAACTAAATATAATATTCAAAAAATAAATTTCATTTAAATACAATCAAAATACAATGCATTTACCAAACATCCCTTTAATGTTATGCATTTTGCAACATTTCTACTAACCTGAGCAGCACTTGCACAGACAGTCACAGGCTCGAACTTTGAGATTGCGGAAGCTACCTTGGAAAATACGCCTTGAGCAGGCACTGCATTATCTCTCCAGTTATCCGAGCGCTCCTATAACTCGAAACGAGGCTTAATTTCAGACCAAACTAGATAATTGATAGAACCTTGTATCATCCTAAGAACAGAGTAGAAAATTCCCTGCCTCAAATTACAGTGCAACAGAAATCCAAGACATAAAAAGGATCAAATGAACCAGAAGAAAATGGAAAAAGGACGACAGCGTAAAAAAAAAAGATAAATTGACAATAAAATACTTGTAACATTGGCGTGGTCGAATAATCTCTACACCATCAAAAGAGATATTTTATTTTATATATATATATATATATGCAAACCTCAAATGTTGTAAACTTCTTTTTCTTTCCTAGGACAATCCTCATGTCGTACCTCTCTGATAGTTTGGATTGGATTTTTTTTTTTTTTGAAATCCAATGCACACTCATTTTTCCCTCTTCCAAAATATCAATCCACTTTAGAGGCCCAACTTGAATTTTATTTTTTCAGTTCAAATCCGTGATCCAAATAGAACTTTGGTCATTTCTCACAAGAATATAATAAAACACAAATTTTGCAAATATTTCCATCAATTTGGCCATAATTCAATCCGAGAATTAGCAAACTCATCAAAGAAAAAAATATGGATCCCTTTAAAAAATCAGAACTAAACAAATTCATATTGTGCTCCATAGAAAATATACCAAGTAATAAAACCCCAGTTTTCAATCATCACAAAATAATCAGAAAAACAAACAATTCCCCAAAACCCATTTTCCAGAACAACGATTTAGGCCAAATTAACCAATAAAAATGGAAAATTCGTTGTACTCAATTAAAAACATTGAAGCAAAATGGATGACAGAAAGGAAAAGAAAAACAAAAACTTACGGGCCAACCAATCCAACACTGTGAGTGGGGTTCCCACTCTGCAGGCATGTGGTATCCATGAAAAGCTGGTGTGCCTTCCAAATCCATAACCATCTCTCTCTCTCTCTAAATATATATATATATATTTTTTTTGAGTCGAAGATGAACAAAGGAGAGTGAAGAGAAAAACGCAAACGGCGGCCTGGATCTAGTGTTCCTTGCATGTGTGGGGTCCACTGGAAGACTGGATTCCTCCAATTAGAATAAATAAATTATAAAAAGAACAAAGATTCCTTAGACTTTAGTTAATGTATTCACCCAAAAATTAATTTTAAAAAGACCGTCAAGTCATTATTATTATTAGAGTTATCGTAGTATTAGCGTAAAAATAACAAATTAGTGCCAGAAATAATCAGACGTTTGTGTCCGAATTATCAAACAATTGTCTTCTACTTTATATGTCTTTTTTTTTATAATTATTATTATAAAGCATCAGTATTGTTAAATATTATTATTATTTTATGAATAAAATTTATTTATTTATAATAATAATAATAATTAATATTGATGGGTCATGTGATATTCCCTCAAGATACCATCCTGACCGACTAGTACTTTGAGGGTTGGACCGCAAAACGGTAAAGCTTCTTCTTGGGATGAAAAAGACAGTAAAAATTTTATTTTATTATTTTTTGGTTTTGGAAAGGATCATGGGATCGACTTAGCATTTTTTTATATTTATTTAGGTGTCGTTTGTTTTAATATTTAATTTATATTATATTTAAATATAATATAATTTTTATTTAAATAAAAAATATTGTATTTAAATATCAATCATATCACATTTTAAATCTAATACAATCATTATTTATTATTTTATTATTTCTTTTAATTTTATTAATTACATTATATTCTGTCTTTCTCTCTCCTTTTTTTTCTCTTTACTTTTTTCTATCATATCACATATTTATTATTTAAATACAATTTAAATACTTTTCATCTAAATACACATTACATTTAAATATAATGCAAATACTTTTCCTCTAAATGTAAATTACATTTACAATGCATTATATTCAAATACAATGCGTTAGTCAAATGGAGCCTTAGAGATTTTAGCACAAACTTAAAAAGTATTAGAGCATTTTCAGTAAAATATTACCCTCCGTTTGTTTGACACATTCAAAGTTGGAAAATGAAAAATTTTTCATTTTAAAAAAAAGCAACCTTCTTAAATTTGCGTATCAGAATATCCAAAATTTTTCATTTTTGAAAAATGAAAAAAGAGCTCTCTAGACGAATACAATGCGTTAGCCAAATGGAGTCTTAGAGATTTTAGCACAAACTTAAGAAGTATTAGAGCATTTTTAGTAAAATATTACCCTTCGTTTGTTGACACATCCAAAGTTAGAAAATGAAAAATTTTCTATTCTAAGAGAAAGCAACCTTCCTAAATTTCCATATCAGAACATCCAAAATTTTTCTTTTTTAGAAAATGGAAAAAGAGCTCTCTAGACAAAAAAAGTTTTCACCAACCTAAACAACTTTTCACTTTTAAAAAAAATTCCGAACAATTTTTTATTTTTTATATCTAAAAATTTTCCATTTTCAAAAAAAAAAAAAAACCTTCTATCCAAACAGACCCTTAATTAGAATGTTAATGATAAATTTTAACATTTAGAAAAAAAATCCTAATTGAATGCTATTTTTATGTTAAATTTATTATATATTAAATTTGACATAATATATATTTAATATTAAATTTAACATTTGGTTATTATTTATAGGTGCCTTAAATGTTTTTCATATAATCATTACATTATTTAAATACTATGTTTTTTTTAGAAAATAGAAACTATTATTATAAATAGTAAGCATATGCTATAATAATAGTTTCTATAGGTGAAGGTGAGTTTTTTAACCAACCAAGTTCATCATCAATATTAAGAATATAAGATGCCAAGTATTAGCAAATCTATTTGTTTCCTTATAAAAATGGTATAACTTATTCCTGTAAAATATAATAATAAGTTAGACATATCTAATAATAAGAGTCCAAACTTATTCAATAAGAATAATAATTCTTTAATGTTTGAATTACTATCAATGCATCCGACTCAATAGATTAGAGATTTTAACCGAGATCTCTAATATGTTGCTTTCCCTCCAGGCCATCCTACATGGCCACCCCTCCCTTCTACTGAATGATATTCCAAGGGCCGAATGACCCTTGGATGAGACTTTATGGTGATATTTGCCCAATTTTAAGTGCTTTAAATAGCCACTTACGACCTAATACCCAAATTGGAGAGAAAGAGAAGCATAAAATCCCTAGAGAAGAATGAGCATTGGAGGCAAAAAAATCTTAAGGTTTCCTTGAAGATTCTGGAAGGTTTAATGGATTCAAGCATTAAAGATCATTCTTACAACATAGTTCTTCCTTCTTCCTTTTTTCTTTTTAGTTTTTAGGTTTTGTTTTTGCATTTGTAATTGTAAATTTGTCTTGGATCATATTTGCAATTATGAATTCCTTTTTGTTTTTGGTTATAGATTTTACCATGTTTAGCTAGATTTTATCTTCTAGGGTTTGATGTAGTTTTATTTGAATTATGTTTTGGTTATTTTGTTAATTGTTAATTTAATTCGATTTTTTATTCATTTATGTTTCTCTATACTTGATACTTCTAATTTGTTGAGAATTGAATTAGTTGATTTAGATTTGTGAATTTGATACTTGTGACAAATTGAGTTCATATTTTAGAATTAGGAAAAACATAGTCAATGTTGTTGTGAGATCGGAAAAAGATCAATATTTAGATAATCTATTCGACCATCTTGGTAGTTGTGAGGCCGGAGGCAATCAACACCTTGATAATCAATTTAAGGGTTAGGCTTAATGAATGTGTAGGTAAACAAGTTAGATAGGGATATCAACTTGAATATTTATGTATATTATCTCATTTGCTGCTTAGGAGAGATAATAAAGCTAGATTAGATCTCCCTAATTAATGAATTAAATGGAATTGACTAGCAGTTACTAAATAGGATGAATATAAGAATAATAAAGTGAAGCCAAGTCCTTAGAACATTTGTCTATAGACGTTTCTATATCATATTTTCGTTTTTATATTTGTATTTGTTTTATTTTAGATTGCCTAGTTAAAATTGAGTTGTGATAATCATAGTATATAGCATAAATTTAATAGCCAATCCGAGTAGGATCAACACTCCACTCACTCTTTATTACTTGTCTACAATTTATGCACTTGTGATAATTAATCGCACTCACTAAATTGGGCCACGAACTAGTATCTTTGCTCATAATATAGACTAAGAAATTAAAAAAATTCAAGCAAAAAAAAAAAAGAAATTAAAAAAAAAACACCAATTTTAACTCCGATGACCTACCCCCCCACCTGTCGATGGTGAGCCCTTTTCCCTAGATGACCTTTCCTTACTACCTTCTGCCCCAACATACCCTCACCCTAACAACAAGCCCACAAGATTAGCTGTCAATGACCTCCATCACAAGTGATCGCTGCGATCAATGAAACACTGCCGTCGTGAGGAGTAGATCGTGCAGGTCCATCCTTGAGTTAAGCCGTAGTCGCGATTTTGTCTAGAACATCATCATGATCATATCTAGATCACCATTGAAAAGAGAAGATTATGCGTGTCAATCCCTCAGCTGCCATCGTGATCTAGTTAAGAGCCCGATGGCCAAAGGGTGTTGCCAAACCTGCAGCAAAGGGGGTCATCGCTAAGGAAGATGATCGTGAAGGAAATAAATCGATAAAAACGTATCAGAGTGGCGCAGCGGAATAATAAAAATTTTTCAAGATCGTTAAATATCTCATGATACCATATACAATAAACCAACAATAATTTAAACTCTTACCTCAAGGACACCAATCTGCAGGAGGAGAATGACCGGAGGGCTTCAACCAACTAGCCTTCTCTACTATTCTCCAATTCTTGAATGGCTGAGTGTGTGGGCACTCTGAACCTCGATCGGTATGCTAGCACTGCTAGTCTTCTTCCGATCACCCAGATCTCTAAAGAATTTATTGTCACGGTGAGTTATGCAACAATAAGCTTGCTCACCTGAGAGTCTACGGTCTGAGAGAACTGGAGTGGCAGGACCTCTATTTATAGACTTACATAAGGTGATCCTCTTAATTCGAATTGGATTAGGAGAAGATTTTCTCCCTTATCCATACACAAAATCCGAAATTATTCAAGCCAAATCCAACTAAAAAATTCGACCACATTCTCTAGATTTTGTGTTCAAAATTCAAACAGGATTTTAACTTGAATTTTATCTCCCCTTAACCAACCAAAAATCCGAAAATCTCTTTAGGATTTCCTCAAATATTTTCGGCTACAAAAAATAAGGGAAGAATTAAAATTCAACTAGGATTTTCAAGCTTGAATTTTATCTCATCCTTATCCAAAATAACCGAAAATCTCCTTGAGATATGCCCTTAAAATTTCGGCCACAATTAGGGAGGAGAAAATCCAAATTCAACCGGGATTGAAACTTGAATTTTTCCCTGAACCTTATCCACAAAAAATCTGAAAATTCCATGAGGATAATCCTCAAAATTTTCGACCAAAATTAGTTAGGATTGTGATTCAAAATTCAAATAGGATTCAAACAAGATTTTCCTCTCCATATCCAACTCAAATTCGAATTTCATCCCTTATGGATTTACCACAAGAAATTCGAATCCTACTTGGACTGTGATTCAAAATTTGAATTTAAAATTTAAAATTTCAAATTTCAAATTTAAATTTTAAATTCGAATTTCAAATTTAAATTTCAAATTCGAATTTCAAATTTAAATTTCAAATTCGAATTTCAAATTTAAATTTCAAATTCAAAATTCAAAATTCAAAATTCAAATTTCAAATTTCAAAATCCACAAAACAGTTGTATTTCAAATTCTTGTTTTCATGGATAATTTTCTACAACTCCAATCCAATCTCAAATAAAATCATGGCAACTTTATTTGGAGTTCGAATAATTGTGTATTCTATTATCCAAAACAAAATCTGAATTCAACCGGAGAGAATCTTGTCCACCATCCTAATCCTACGTCAACACCATCCATGCATAATTAACTAGCCAATAGCATACACAAATCAATTTGTCAAACGTTAAGGAATTATGTGGAGCTAGTAGAGGGACCAATTGGACATATATAATCCGGCTCTCGTGAATCCATATGATCATCATTCTTTACCGAACAACTCAATCATATGATCATTAATTTCAGAGTCACACCACTATAAACATAAAACTGAACTCCCAATTATATACCGTATTACGTAAGCCTGTGACAAGCTATCGTCTAATAACCTTGTTATGTATGCAGAACCCTCATATGATATCCATGATCAGCCTTAGGTCAAAGTCCGTTTAATTCTACTGATCAGGTTATCTTAAAGTTCCATTATACTTCTGAATAAGAAAATGATTATTCACCATATGTGAATAAGAAGTCATCCGCCCAGCAGACGACCCAAGGCCTTGTCCATTTTCACATCCAGTATAATGCCTTTAAGAGGATACTCTTAACTCCTTATTAGAGCTATGATTCCGATATCTGTAAACAAACCCTTCATCGTATACAAGTCATGCACCCAATGAGCTGGTTTATAAGCTTACTACCTCTGAGACGCTTTAATCATTGGAACATCAAAGTACACAAGTCATATACATGAAGCTGTTCATCCACTCAGGATTAAGGTTACTGCACAATGAATGTCAAAAGCAGATTGATCCACTCATAGCGGATTACGTAGATCAATCACGCTTTAATCCCAGTTTAATATGTCACCACCAAGCAACATATCTATGTCTCTACTTAAGAGTTATGCTCCAGACAGTCAAGACAAACCGTTCCCACCATGACTTTAAACAACATAATAGTCTTAACATGAGTTAGATGCTCGGTCTAACCCTATATACTACAGACCTTAGTTTAGACTGCTTATTTTAGAATATTATCTTCTCGCATACAAAAAATCCATTGCATGCAACGTTCTAACAGTTTTAACACAAGCAGTCAGGAAGCCATATTTGCTTACATTTACTTTAACATGTAAATAGAATGAGGACAAACAGCAATGTAATGAATAATCTCTATATATAATTTTATTATCCAATTCAAAATAAATACATCAAAATGTTTCTGATGCTTAGGGTATTTCCTAACAGATCGGCTCGAGGTGGTCACTATTAGGTTATTGGGTTTTTTCAAATGTTTATTAATTTCTTAATCTACAATAGTATAAGGTAGAGTTTATTAAAGTTATTATACACACGGAATATCCCAAATGAATGATTATATTTAGACGGTCTAAAAATGAGCCCAATTGATAAGGCCTCTTAATTAGGTTTTACTATAACCTCTCCCATTTTAATAAAGGTATCGTTACCTCTTAAATTCTTTTAAAAGTTGTAAAATCATCCTTATGCTAATAACGATTCAAAATTTGAACTCAAAATTGAAACATAAAGACCAAAATACCCCTAGAAAATCTTGTCCTCTTCCCTTTTAGGATTCTCATTTGTAGATAAAAAACCTTCAATATATATGTTCAAATCAACCCAAACCAATCAATTTCAAACATTATCAGAAGAATTAAAAAATAAATAAAACAACCAAAAAAAATAAAACAACGTCTAATCAACATAAGCTCAAATCATCAAATCAACATAATCCCCGTGTTGTTGTTGTTTTTTTGTTTTGTTTTGTTTTTGTGTTTTTTTTTTTTTTTGAAGAGAGAAAATGAACGCCCTACGTTTAGGTTAGCCCCAAAAATGGCTCTCCAACTTTTCCTTACGCCTCCAAAAAATCACAGCATAGATAAGCAAAGTTTTAATTCAAATTCAAAAATTAAAAATAAAAAAATCTTGCTCTTTTTCTCTTCATGAATCACCCATCCTCTGTTATGGAAGCCCATGTCCGTGGATACCACCCCTTTGCAAGCTATTGCAAGCCTGTTAGTCAATCCCTCCCGGCTGTCATCATCCTTCCTTCATAGATTTTTTTTTTTTCTTTCCTCCTTGCTGTGTGGATTGAAGAAGAAGTGTTTATTACATGAGTTTGAATTGAATTTTTTGCTTTGATTTGTTTGACTTTTCAAATGTTAGCTATAATTTTTGTTAATTTAAAAAAAAATAAAGATAAAAATGAATTTGAATTTTTTGTGTTTAGATTGTCACACTAAATACCCACAAATAATTAGGGGAGGTTCAATTTCAAAACATTATTTTGACATTTTTTTTTAATTTCAACTTACGTTTTTTGTTTTCTTTAATATTTTGAATTTTAGTTTAAAAAAAAATAGCATTATTTTACTAAATTGCCCCTATATATCCAATCCGTGTGTCGTTCACAAGTTCTTTTCCATCCATCCTTTAATGTCTATTACTAAGAAGGATTTTTCTACACCTTTTTTGAGAGTTTAAGAACCGTTTGATCAAGTAAAAAAATTCGAAAACCAAACAACAAGTTACATTCATTTGAAATTCAGGGACTATTAAAGCAATTTACTCTTATTTTTTGTTACTTTCATATTATTACTAAATACTATGGGCGTGCATTCTTTATTACATATTCAATACTTTTTGTTAAAAATTTTTATTTTAGAAATAATTTTTCACAATATATTTTTCTTGAAATACTTTTACATCACCAAACAGATGAGTCTCATGTTGCACAATCCATGATGGCACAATTGCTTGTTCATTGATTTTCTCTTATCCTCACAAAAAATAAATAAATAAATGACAATAAAAATAAAAAATCGTTAACACATAATCATCATAGCAGAAAACATAAACACACTCATCACATAAATGTCACTGCACTACTCGTAATGCAAGCATGCTTTTTTCCTCATTGTATTACTTTAGGCCTAATAGTAATCCAAGTTTCGGTTCTCTGTGACTGTTAGCTGAGCATTGACTGTGGGCTTTATATGAATTCGTGGTTCTTTGTAAACGCCATTACTATTATTTTATGACGCATTTGGCTCTAACATTTCATATGACATGTATAAGCAAAACTATAAATATCACAACGTAACATAAAACATTCGTTTTCAACTCAAACAAAGCCCATACGTCAACAACATAAATGAGCATCCTATAAAATATATATAAAATAAAAAAATACACATAAACAAGCATCGCACACTAATAAGCTACTTGTGTTATTGCTGAGTAAAATAAGCCTGGACAGGGCTGCCATAAATAGTGGGAATGAATGCAACAAAGTCATAAACAGATAGCCTCGTTTCAAATTGGGGAAGTTAATTGCCGGAGATTTTGACATTTAAAGTTTGTTTGGTTCACCGATCTAACTTACTAATTAAGCTAAGTTGTCTAAAATAATTTTAACTTAATTTAACTTAATAGGGATCACTTTTACTATTTTTTATCTTTACTTCACTATTTCAGTAAATTAAAGTAAGCTGGAATGAAATGTTCAATATAGCTTAACTTTTTAACTAAATTAAGCTAGATTAACGAACTAAATATATATTTAAAAACTCAAATGTCAAGATTTTAAGTTTAGGGATTGATTTACCAAGTGGGAGAAGTTCACGAGTACCAAACAAATATCCATAATCTCCATAGTTTTTCTCTAACATTTTAAAGCGGTACATATTTTTGCCCAAATTTTCATACACTTTAGTACCGATCATATTTACACCGTCCTTGTACTCCATACATATGTATAAAAAATGACATCAGGCTTATCCATGCATGCAACTTTTTTCAAAAGTTGCCATAACAGCTCCAACGCTCCATTCCATATCCATATGTCCCTCTGTAGAGATCATACGCTTTTCCATAACTGTCCTGGTTTGCTTATGAAAAGGAAGATATGGATCATATCATATGTGTGGCCATACCCAGATGAGATGTACAGTGTATGTATAAATATCTATCTATTGAATAATCATATATACGCCTAATGCTGCAACATTTTAATTGCAAACCCAGCGTAAGTTGGCACATGTAATAAAACTCGGTGAGTCCGAGGTCGAATCTACGGGGAAGATGTTCGAAGTTTGTAAGATTGTAAAACTTGAGAAAGAGACGTCATATTATTTGATTAAGTTTTTCTTTTAATCTTGTTTTTAAACTTGAAAGGACTAACAATATCAAGATATGTTAAGGTTAGGTAATCTATCTTGGTATATCAAATAAGAATAATTAAAACTCTTTTTTATAACTCAATTGGAATCCACATACAAAGGTGGATCCAATCGTAGAATTTAACAATAAAAGCTCATTCAAGTAATAATATTAATTTTCCCTTATCATCTTCAACGCCAACACTTGTTAGTGGGTTCAAGCATTCATGATGTCAATCAACATCTACAACAAATCAAGGCTCAATTAGAGTAGTCCGTAAGAGTAAAATAAGACATATTTAAATGGATCCAAGTATTTGTTGTGCCGAAATAGTTGCATAGTGAATCAAAACCACCATTTACAAGGAGGGTTTCAATATTGATTAAACAAATATAACATTAAGCACCATCTAAAGAGTTTAAATTTTGCATTATTCTTCACCAAGAGCTTCACCCTTTTACCTTAGCGAAATGAAAATTTATTAAGCATGATAAACTAAGAACGACAAGTGTAAGAGGTAGATGAACATAACTTCAAATTTGAAAGAACTTAAAGTTTTAAGAACAAAAGATGATTACAACGAGAAAGAAAGCAAAAGAAGAGAAGTGAAACTAGCTTGAATACGAGAACCAAGTCGTCCTTCATGCTCCATACACATCCCTATTTATAGGAGATGTTGGTTGGGTGAAATCCAATAGGGTTAGGCTAAATTCAAGCACACAAATTTGGGCTTACAAGACCAATTTTAATATTCCACTTCAACGTTCATTTTGACAATCA
This sequence comes from Antiaris toxicaria, assembly GCA_035233585.1. Lineage (NCBI taxonomy): Eukaryota > Viridiplantae > Streptophyta > Magnoliopsida > Rosales > Moraceae > Antiaris > Antiaris toxicaria. Next base: position 12,598,074 of record CP141155.1, read on the forward strand.
AAATGATCGATATGGACTATGCTAAAAACTATTAAGTTATAAATCTCTCTATTATCTTTTTAATAATGCAGCTAAAATTAGGCAATTTGTATATATAATGTGAAAGTTATGGCAAAAATACTAAAGCATGTCAGGCTAGAACATGAATGCTAATGGATATATTGGTGATATTGCTGATATGGGTTCATTGCTGATGCATTCATTGTTCCAAAACTCAATGCTCTTGGGATCACCACTCCAAGATGTGTGGTCACTAAAGCTGTGTTCAACATTCCCTTGGCTTTAATCACGCCTTGGTTCATCAACACTGATTTTAGCCAGCTAAAATTCGTTGCTCCGTTCAACGTTCCAAGTTTTGGGTGCTTGTAATGGGAAGAGGATGGCGATATTCAGCTCCAAATTACGTGTCACCTTGAGGACAAGGTGTTTCTTCGGGGGTTGGGATAATGTTGACGAAAACTAAAAGTTTTGTGTTGAAAATGAAAAACAATGTGATTAATTATCAAAAGTAATCTATCAGAATACGTCCAGATACCAATGCTGGTATCCAAAATCTATTGATAGTCAATGTTGAATTTAACGACATCCTAATAATTTACTAGATTTCCATCTTGAGCGGTAGGTAATTTTAACAAATATATTATGCTTATATTTAACTTATCTAATTAAAGATTTAAAAAAAAAAAAAGAAAACAAATTTTTATTATTTGACAACAATATAGAGATGTGCCTTTTGAGTTACAATCTTAAGAATCACTTAATGATATAAGTTAATGATTCATTTAGATAAAATATTATATTGATATTTCATTTGAATACAATATGTATTTGGATGATTTGTATTTTTATTACACTTAAATGTAATGTGTATTTAAATATTAAATATTTGAATTACATTTAAATGTTAAGTATGTGATGTAATTGATAAAAGTAGTAAAAAATAGAATAATAAAAAGTGATTATATTAGATTTAAAATTTAAATATTTTGGTATTTGAATGTAATGCTTTTGTAATATTTAAGCATAAACATTTAGGACTTGTTTGGATGAATAGTAATTTAATAAAAAAAAGATTAAATTATCAAAAATTATAAATTTAGAGAGTTGATTGTCAAGAAAAAAAAAACTTAAACGACTAAATTATTAAATTTAAAAGGTTGAGAAGGCATTTATACAAATAAATCTTAAATATCTATACCTAAGTGTTTGTTTGGAAGGTGAATTTAAAAGTGTAAAATTTTTGCTTTTGGATCAAAATATTTAATTATAAAAAAAAAATAAACCTTGTCTTTTCAATTTTCCTTAAGTGAGCATAAATTTTTTTTTACTTTTAAACATAAAACAAAGAGATACCTTTTAGAAATAAATATATTTATTCATCTAAATATTTTTTCACTAAAAAAAAACCTTTTTTATTTTAAATAAGATTTTTTTTTTTTCCTTTTTAAAAAATAACATCCCGTGCAAACGAAAACTAAACGATTTTCATGCCGAATGTTATAACTTATGCGTAGAACAAAGCCTTCTACGTTCTACCCACGAGGTCCTTATCTGGTGTAATGCCCTTTCTTTCAAATGTAAAAGCCCCAAATCAGCAAAAGCAAAACCAAGACAAACTCATATCTTTTGAATCTCAGCAATGGCGTCATCGGCGACATCAACACCGCCATACCCAAGTGCTGCGAGAATTGCCGACTCTCCTTGTTATCCTCAATATACTGCTTCTCTCAAATGTAAAACCACCCTTACTTTTTCTATCTTTCATTCTCTGCTTTCGTTTTCTGTTTTTCTCTTTCTATTTGTTCTCGTCTATCCTGTTCGTTTTCTCTAATTTTAATTTTTTCTTCTTTGTTCTTTTAATACTTTGTTTGGTAGATTCAACCTTAATTTTGTGAAATTCATATATAATTTTGTTTTTTTTGGGTAGACCTTATTTGCCCTAGGATCCCGAGACATTTTGTATAATTGCTCGTTTATTACGCTTAAACAGGATTATGGATTTGTTTATTAACTTTTTTTTTTTTCGTTTTCATGAGCTTGAATGAATTGGGGATTCACAGCATCACTAATCGGGACTGAAATTTTTTTCATTTGGTTATATTAAGTTCTTGGTGAATTCTCAGTGTGTTTCCGAGAAAAGAAAAAGAAAAAGAAAAAACACTGATGCACTTTTGGAAGCAAAATAATTATCATAACTAAAATGTTCGAGGATTTTTGAATGAGTAAGCCTAGTTGGGGACGCATTGCTTTTAAGGCTTTTCTATTAGCGTTTCAAACCACAATTTTGAAAACGCTTAATTAAACAAGAATATCTTTAAATCTTCTGATTAGTGACAGAAATTTGAGAATGAAGTTTACAGAGAATCTTCTTGAAGCTTTTTAAACAAGTATGGGAAGCCTTCTCTAAGAGCTTCTTTTGAGAAATAAAAATGTTATGTTTTTGACTGGAAGCTCGTCTATTGAGTCGAAGCTTGTTTGAAATGTTCATCTAAGCACTCCAAGGGAGCATCTTTTTGACTCATTAAGCCAAAATTTGCTTCTAAGAGACAATGCCTAACAAACCAGAAGGACATGTTTACTTCACATCAAACGGAAGCAGAAAAGGAGGGGAGCCCCCTTTCCTTTCTGATCATTTGTTTACTTACAAAATCAGTTATGAAAGTTTAGTTAGCCTCGTACAATATAAGGAATGGTGAAAGGGATTGCAAATACTTGCACCTCTCTTTGGTGTTGATTCCTGGTTAAAGGGAACGAAAATTAATGTTATTTATATACCCTTAATTACTTAACATGATATAAGTCAATAATTATGCAATTGCGAGAACATGTTAGTAATTACTGAAATAAGAATCTTATTCTTTAAGTTTAATTGACACTAGAAAGGGAATTGGACTGTTTCCTTCTCCCCTTCTTAATAGATAAGTAAACAATATAAAGGGAATCAGTGACTCCCATTCTTTACTTTTCTTTTCAATCCCACTACCTTTCCCTTTATATTCCTTTACAGCTTGGTAAATTTTACCTTAACGAGATAACTGTAGCTTACATGATGATTAACAAATTTGCAGTAGAATGTGTCAGAAACCATTTAGAATGGCCCAGACTATGCTGGTTATACTGCTGTATATAAACTTTGATGAAGAACACCATGGAGCACATAATGACATAATGTTATTTATTTTGTTTTGATCATTTCTCTTAAGCGTTTCGAGCTCTAAATGTGGTCATTATAGACAAAAACATTCACTGTTTGCAAGGTTGATGCTCTATTATATTGATTGGTTTGGTAAAATTCCAGGTTTAGAAGTTAACGTGGACAAAAGCAAATGTCAAGAGCATTTTGATATTTACAAGGAATGCAAGAAAAAGGAGGTAGTGCTTCTTTCATATATTTAGATACTCCTGTAGTAATTTCAGTTTTGTATTGGTAAAAACTGTTCTTTACGGTCTTCTTAACTGCACACCTTATGCTTTATTATTTTCTGTTTGGGATAGAGGGAAGCTCGGCTTGAACGCAACCGGAATCGGTCTTTTTTCTCATGAACTCATTGAGTTTTAGATTATAGAGCTACAGTGAATACCAGCACAAATAACAGAACCAGCCATATGTTGAATGACAAGGAAGAAATTTATTTTCGTTTGCTCCTCGGTACCGTGTATCACCATATTCAATGTTATTTTTACAATATCAGGCATCATTTTGATTTTTGAAAGTCTCTAATGTAGTTAATTCGTGAATTCCAGATCCTTGTTATTTCTTTTGGAATGTGTCTGTATTGTTGAATCGTCCTTGTGACCAAAACTGCTGGTGGGTTGTGAACTGCCAAGAAATGCAAAGGGCAAACCTTCCTCTTTATACGCACTTGTCAATAATTCAGAGCGAGAAAGGAAAAATTTTGTAAATTCTTCTTGGATATTTTCATATCATCTAATTATTATAAAAAATGCATGCGTGATTTTGGCCTAAACTATGTGCAGCCTTGAAGAAGGATGCGTATTACACGTATGTCAGGTTCGTATAAGAATACATTATTGTTTTCATGGGCATATTTTGGAGGCAATATGCAAACCACCACGTTGAGTATGGGATCGGACATAATATGGATGTTGAGTATGGGACCGGGCATAAATATGGGTTATAGTTCTGTAATCTTTATAACTGATGGATGGGAATCTAGGGAGGGCAGCTCCTTAATACAATGCAGGATTTGTGCAGTCACCTGGTGAAGAAAATGGGCGTAATGGATTGCGGCCGTGGAGAGTGGTTGAATTTTAGAAACCAAGTCTCACATGGAATGATTATAAGTCAAGTAGTGGTTTATAAGCCATTGAGCCCCTCTCCTTGCAAGTCGGTTTTGTAAGGGTGAGTTCTCCCCAATGGGATTCAACATATATTTTGGAGGCGATCTGCAAGCAAGCAGTTTATTATTTTATTATTTTCATTTATTAGCCTCTCAAACCTTATTAATGGAAGAAAAAAAAAATTCACGCATTTCAGCTGAGAAGCTAACTTATGCAAGGCAGAGTAATGACCACAACACATGGTTTGGTATTGTCAAAATATATTTTTCTATCAGCATTCCCACTTAACATACCCTCTCTCCCTCTGAGCCTTTATTAGCTGAATTTCGCACCTATTTACGCATTCACTTTTGCAATTAAAATTCCTGAACAATGCATATCCCAACCGATCAGCTTCTACAGAAGAAACTAACTATTACGAAACAACATGTCCCGAATAGTCTTGCACTCACATGGAGTTTGGTTCCACAATCATATTGAAAGCCGAGGAATGTCGATATGCTGGAGAGAGAGAGAAGCAAAACTTAGACAGAACTAGGGATATGATCACTTTTAGCTCTATCATGGCAAAGTGCTGGCCAACACATACGCGAGTCCCTAATTCCGAAGGGAATGAAAGCCTGAGGAAGTCTGCAAGCTCCAAGAACGCCGTTCTAAATTGTCTTTGAACTGGAATTTGAATATGCATTCCTTTGGGAACTAAAATGTCTTTGAACTGGATATCCTGCAACTCTTTCCTAGTCACAAACACCCCCGGTGGATATAGGCGTAATGTCTCTTGAATCACCATGGTAAGCTGCCAACAAATAGGATGCATCGGAACTAAACTTCCATACTTCTTTAACTTGTCTCTGATTCTGCAATCTAGATTTTTCTTTTTTCACCAGAACATTGCTAAACATTCATAAACAGAAGCGCCAAAAAAAATTCTGAAATCGAAGAAGACTTTGATAAGATATATTCTGATTGAACATACCTTGTCAATTATGGAAAACATCTTGAATTTTGAAAGAAGTTAATGCAAGACAATATTTTGACTGTAATTTTTTGCCTTTTGTGATAATTGATTTTCTAGTCTATGAGAAGAGAACTTGTGCGAGTAAGCCTATGAATTGGTAATGATCAAATGCATCAGTCCAATCTAGAAGCACAAAAGTTCATTTGGGAACGTACTTTCATGCAGCCAACAGCATCAAGATCCATGATGTTGTGATAGCAGTGGTTTCATGCGCAGCAAAGTATATATTCTTGCAGGTATCTACAATGAATTTGTCCCGAGTGATACCCAAGGACGGGTTACCCACACCACCATAAACCTTGGCACCATCAAGAATCATCTGTAGAAGGTCCTTCTCATCGGCAACCTCATCTTTAAAATCATTGCATCGACCTTTTTCTCTGTCTCTCTTGGACATCAACTTCTGGAGAGTTATGAGCTTTGAGAAAACTTGTTCTCCTTGTAAATAATGGCTCCCAAAACAGGCTCTTGAGATTAAATTTGTAGACAAGCTTCTCAAATCATCATCTACTCTAATATCTTCACCTCCACTTTTAGTTCTACTCTCCCAAGTTCTTAGCATGGAGATTGTTGAGTCCACCATTAGGCTAACCATTCCCTTGAGAAAGATTAATTGCATTTGTCAATAAAATAAAAAATAATACTACTTTTCTAAAAGTTTGCCACAAAATGAAAGATTTCTACAGGTCTGCCTTTTTTACACTATTGATAGGAACTATTGTTTTAGTCATTTGATTAAAATTTTCAATGGCTTGATTTATGACAATAACAGTTTTGTTTTATGTGTTAGTTAATTGTTACAGTAAACACTCATAAATTAAACCTTTAAAATATTAATTTAATGGTTAGAAAACATTTTCATTGATAATGTAAAATAAGATATTAGAGAAAAGAAGCTATCACTTCCATAGCAGAGTATTTTGACTAGTGAGATTGCAACTGTATTACAGTAAGATTGGTGCAAATGCCAACAGAGATCACCAAAATAATAAGATGAAGAGAGTTTGTACGAATGTCAACATTTTTACCTTGACAAGGTCAAGGTAGAGTTGAGGAGCAATAATCCTCTTTTGATGGGCCCAAATGTGCCCACTCGAAAGAACCAATTCCCGGGCCCAACAGTGACCCATGTTCTCTTGATAGATGAGAAAGCCCCACTAAATGCATGGATGTGGAGACGCTAACATCCTTCACCATCTCTACGTCAGTAATTCAAAAGAATTGTATATTTCCCGTTTCATAAATGAAAACTGGCCCTGCATATATACACACATATTCCAAATTAGCATAACCAAACGAATTTATGGATAAAGGATATTAAAAAAAAAGAAAAGGTTTCTGAAGGAAAAAAAATTAGGTGGGATGTGTTTTTACAACCTGTTGAAAAATGGTCAAATTTTAGTTTATAGTTAAAGAACTGTTTTTCATTTTAATATTATGTTTTACAATGGTCCATATGATAAATAAACATTCATTAGGGTTTATTTTGGATTGACCAGTCTATCACAAATAAACTTGATAGTCTATTATTGATAGACCGGTAAATCACTCGGTAAATCACTGATTAACATTGTTAATCACTTATTTTTATCAGTTTATCAGTAAATAACCATCAAATCCATCATGTTGTGTCTATCACTTGTGAACCATTTAAAAAAAAAAAAAAGACTTAATATCTTAAATTAAGAAAACTTGAGATATTTATAAAAAGAAATTAAACTTTTAAAAAACATATATTCCGATAAACCCCGAATTGATTTCCTTTTGTTACTTTATCTACTTCTCAAAACCGCACACATTAAAAAATGTATATCTTTGATTTCCATGTTATATACTATTCATTTTAGTGCACAATGTAATTCACTACATAGCCAAAACAGTAGAAACAGAACATGTTATGAACAATCAAGACACTAGAAATTACAGTGTGTCCATCGCTAAATATTTTCTCCTCATGAAAGAACAAACAAAAATAGAAATAAAAATAAGAAGAAAGATGGAAAACAAGGCACCAATTTCATTTCGGTGTTGGATTAGGTGAGAAAGAATGGTGGAAGGCCAAACATGAGAAATCGAAACGACATCGTAAAGTTTGTCGTTTGGAGTAGTCCTTGACTTTGAGCAAAACTGGAGTCGAGTCTTGTTTATTTGAGGGATATTCCCCCACTAGAAGGAGGAGGTCGTCGAACACCTTGCTTTTGAAGCTTTGATCTTTGTCGTTTGGGCTTCGGAACTTTGTTTTCGTAAAGATACAAGAAAGATACCAATAACCCACCAAGGAAAACTGTTAGTACGATCTTTCCCACGTCCATTTCCAGTTCTGCCTTTTCTCCTTCTTAAGTGAGACGTCTCACCTAGTGTGTGTGTGTATATTTATATATATATATATGTGTGTGTGTGTGTGTCTATATATATTGAGTTAACAATATTAATATATAAGTGGAAACTGAAAGGTCTATGTCATGTAAGTAAACTAATTGGGCCCATTTAGTAGAAGTAAAACTTTCTAAAAGCTCTCGCACGCTTGATGGGTTCAAAAGCTACGTTTTAAAAGTGTTTGTGCCTGTTCTACGAAGTTTTTTAAAAGTCACTTTCAACTTCCTAAGTCTAAAAAGAGAACACATTATATTTTGATTGTATTTGAATGAAATTTATTTTTTGAATGTTGGATTTAATTGAAAAGTATTTGTTTTGTATTTGAATGAAATGTGTGTTTGGATGAAAAGTATTTTAGAGTTAAAAAATTGATGTAATTGATAAAAGTAGAGATAAATAGTAGAGTTGAAAAGTTGATGTGATTGTTTTAAAAATATTTTGAATAGTAATTGCTTTCGTAGCACTGTTATAAAATTTGTATTTGGTGTAAAATTGTATTGTATTTGAGTAAAATTAAAATGAAAATTTTTTTCCAAACAACACCTTAATGAAAGTATTTAAATGATTTGTTTAAAGAATTGGTAATCAAAGTTAGAAAATATAGCTTCTAATTTGAGATTTTATGAGTAAACTTTAAAATTTGTATTAAAGTTTAAATTAATATTATAAACTTTGTTTTTATATTTTTATTACTTATTAAAAAACTTTAAATCATTTTGATTTCAAAAACTCTTTTAAAAATATAATTTTGAAATATTTATTGAAAAACCACAGCTTGTACTTTTTTTTTTCTACCGACTAAAAACTAAAACTAAAACTAAAACAAAAACAAAAACTATACGAAATGGATCATATGAATGATAACTTTCACTCTATAACAGAACTTTCATTCAAAGTTACAAAACTTATTAGAAAATTTAAATACTACTCTGATTTATTTCGCTCTTTAGAAAAAATAATTTCAAACACTAATTGATAGTTTCACTTTTCTTCTTCTACAGACAACAAGCAAAAGCGAAAGATCTACCAATCAGCTCTTTAATATTTTGTATTCTACTCAAGTTAGTTTATTTTAAGCATTTACCGTTGCATTCCGTCTAATTAATAAACATATTACCCCATGAGCCTGCCTTGGCAGAATCTCACACCTAATTTTATGTTAATCTTTTCCACTTTGTTTAGCAAAAAAAAAAAAAAAAAAGTTTCTCTAATCAATTCAAGTCCTACTTTGTGGAAAACAACTAAGAACAAGAATAAAAAATTTTGGAGGGTGCTAATTAATGGCCGGATTATTGTTGATAGCAATTTTAATGTTGGTTTAAAGAAAATGTGATATGTTAATGTCATATTATATATTTTCGATCATCATTCCCACCTAAGATTACCCTCACTCTTTCTCTATGCAATTTGATTATTAGAATTTTCAGCCAGTTTGCACATCCCCTTTTGCATTCAGAATTTCTAGGCTTTCATCAAAGAAGTTAAGAAAAAGGGTACTTGTTTTTTTCAAATTTTCACCGGAAGAACAATGCATATTCCGACTGATCAAGTTCTACAAAAGAAACTACATGTCATAAAGTCACACTCTTTCCACAAGGAGATCAATCCCATGTTCCGGTTGCACAACCAACTTGAAAGCCGGAGAATGTCGATAGTTTGGTGAGAGAGAGAAGCAAAACTTTGACAAAATAAGCGATAAAATCACCTTTAGCTCTATCATGGCCAAGTGCTGGCCAACGCAAATGCGGGTCCCTACTCCGAAGGGAATGAAGGCCTGAGGAAGCTTGCAAGCTCCAAGAACGCCGTTCTCAAATCTTCCTGGATTGAACTGGTGGGCATCAGGCCCCCATAGATCGGTATCTTGTTGTAATATTGAGATTGGAACTTGAATGTGCATTCCTTTTGGAACTAGAATGTCTTTGAGTTGTATATCCTGCAAGGCTTTCCTGGAGACAAACACTCCTGGAGGATAGAGGCGCAACGTCTCTTGAATTACCATGGTAAGCTGCAAACAAATACAATATTTCAGAACAAAACTTGCACATTACTCTCACTTTTCATCAAACTATTACCTTTGCATCCATAAACCCGAGCGTTTCAAAAAATTCTAAAAACCATATACGATATTCATGTTGATCAATTCTCTGACTAGGCGTTATGTGGAATTGAAATGGAAAACATTCTTGAATTTTGAAATATACTCTACATAGCATATGTCTGCGATTTTTTGGTCAAAATTATTTACATTAAGATAACTTATGTGAGTGAGCCTATAAATTGGAAATTATCATATGCATAAGTGTATTAGCGGTCATTGCAGACCCAGAATCTAGTAGCAACAAAAGTTCGAGTGTGAACGTACTACTTTCATGCTTCGAAGCATTTCAGCATCCGGAACACTGCCCTTGCAAATTTCTTGCACTTCTTCACGAACACGAGTTTGCCAGGCTGGATATGCAGCCAACAGCATCAAGATCCATGATGCAGTAATAGCAGTGGTTTCATGCCCAGCAAAGTATATATTCTTGCAGTTATCTACTATGAATTTGTCCCGAGCTATGCCCAAAGACGGGCTATCCACACCACCATAAACTTTGGCACCATCAAGTATCATTTGTAGTAGGTCCTTCTCATCAGCAACCTCGGTGCGCTTCTTCACCACCTTTAAGATCATGGTATGGATCTCCTTCTCTAATCTCCGTATATCGATGTTGCTTTTTGTTGGGATGAATCTAAAAAACGTGCGTGCAACGGAAATTAGGAATGCTGATAAGAAGTCAACAGTCGTAACATACCAAACATGTAGTTTTTTATATAGTAGTACCTCAAGAAAGGAATCCCAATAATTCTCTTGGACACTAATGTCTGGAGAGTTCGGAGCTTTGAGAAAATTTGTTCCCCTTGTGAATAACTGCTTCCAAAACATGCTCTTGAGATTATATCTGCAGACAAGCTTCTCAAATCCTCATCCACTTTAATATCAGCAACTCCTCCCTCAGTTCTGATTCTTTTCTCCCAAATTCTCAGCATAGAGGTTGTAGAGTCCACCATTAGGCTCACCATCCCCTTGAGAACGATTAATTCAATTTATAAAGTTCAACCAAAATAAACTCAAATAAAAAAAACAGGTTTTCAACACTGTTGCCCCCTAAATTTGTTAATCGTGAACAACTTTCCTCCCGAATTTCTAATTTTGGCAATTTATCTGCAACACTTTCCAAATTGTCGTAATATGCCCCATTTTACTTAACTTCCCATTTAATTGATGATGGAAACCCCATGTATGCCTAAGCTGAAGACAAAAAAATCCCATATCCTGTAAAAAAAAATTTCCAAATCTTATTCAAACCCTAATGCAAATCTTTCAAATTCAAATCCTCAATTTAATGGAAGGTTAACCAATGGGACATATTGTAACAACTCAAAAAGTTTGGGAGATGATTTTTACCAAAATTAGAAGTTAGGGGGTAAGTTGCTATAGATAGACAAACAATAGTAACCAAACCTTTTCTCAAAATTAGCTTTTTATTTTCTAATTCATCATTTTGCTTTGGCATTTTGACTAATGAGATTGGAAATGTAACACAAAAAGATGGCTACAAATGCCAGCAGAGATTACTAAAACAGTAAAGTCAAAAGACAAACAAATGTTAATTTGACATTTACCTTGACCTTGTCAAGGTAAAATTCAGGGGCAATAATTTTCTTTTGATGGGCCCAGATGGGCCCACTGGAAGAAATTATGCCCTGGCCCAACAGTGGCCCATGTTCCTTGGATAGATAAGCAGGCCTCCCTAAGTTCAAGGATGTGTATACACTAACTTCTTTCACCATCTCTGCATCTGTGATGCAAAAGAATTGTATGTTTCCCATTCCATAAACAAAAGCTGGACCTGCATATACACACACATATATACCAAATTATAATGTAGACTGAAACAATCTATTAAAAGGATACGTGGGTGAATGATTTTTTTTTTTTTTTTTTCCTAAGGAGAGACTGTGAAAGAGTCCCTGTGAGAGACCCCACTATAAATTTTGGCCGCTGGGTTCATGTTTTAATCGTTTATATGTAATCTACTCATTATCTACTCCAATTCATCATTTACTCATTTCACCATTGCTTCATTGCTTGATTATAATCCCAGAGTAAATCAAACTAGATACAGCGCACACAAATGGTTAGTCCTTGAATTCAAATAAATAATCCTCCGTACATACACAAACACATACATAAATATATGTTTAAAACCAATTTTGATAAACCAAAAAATAAAACGATAGAAAAGGACACTACCATATTCATTTCGCCACTGAAGGAGATGAGAGAAGACGATGGAAGGCCAATCATGGCCAACCGAAACGACATCGCAAACGCTGTCGTTTGGAGAAGTCCTTGAGCGAACCTGGAGTTGAATCTTCTTGATTTCGGGGATATTCCCCAGCAGAATCGATGGGGAGGGCCCTCTAATACCTTGCTTCTGAAGATTCGATCTCAGTCTTTTGGGTTTCAGAACCATATTTTCGCAAAGATAGAATAAAATCAACGCAAACCCACCTAAGAAAACTGCTATTAAAATCTTTAACACTGCCATTACAAGCTCTGCTTCCATTTTCTTGGATCTGGTTCTTCTTCTTTTTCTCAAGTCTTCACTCCTAATCCTAATGGGTTTTGTGGAATTCAGGGGAAATAATCCTCTGATGCACATGGAAGGTCATTTCTTTAGCAGCTAGAAGAATACGAAAGGTCAAAGATGCGATATAGGGAAAGTATTGTTATCGAATTAAAAATTGGCTTTGTCCTTTTGATTTGGCCTTTCATGACTCGTCAATGGGTGTCAGCATAGGAAGACTAAGAAATATATTTGTTAAAATGACCCAAGAAGTTTAGTCGCCCGTGGACGGAGCTATTTACGACAAGCGGGCAGCATGTTTGTTTAATTGAAAAATTACACCGAGGTGCGTTTGTATATACCAATACATTTTGATATACATGGAATACAATATATATCGAGCTATTTTATATTTATGTTATATTTAAATTTAATATTTATTGAGATTATTATTGAAATAAATAAAGAATATATAATATGATTGATAAAAATAGATAAAACAATGAAAAAAGAGAGGAAGTATTTGATACGGTTGGGAAAAATAGATAGAAAATAAGAATTATAAATAGTAATTATATTGAATTTAAAATTAAGTATTTATATTTGAATGTAATGTTTGATATACCAAACACACATTTAATTAAGGATGAAAATATCAGTATCGATATAAATATTAGTAGTTCAGTTTTACAGAAATTCGGAGATATTATCGATATCAATGGAAATATCAGATAATATTATGAAAATTATGAAAATTTGCTTTAATACATGTTCATAATATTTTAAGAAAATACAAATATTATTAAGAAACTAAAATATACAAGTTTTATATGAGAAATATCTTATATCTTATAAATCTTAATATTAAAAGAAAGTCCTATAAAACCTAATCTATATATAAATAATAAAGTAAGCTTATAGATAGATATTTTATTACATAAATAAGATAGCTATTTACAAAGAAAGGCCCTTCTACAAAGTTTTGTAAGAGTTTAGGCAGGAGCATGATTACAGTAAGATGATATATTCTCTATTTCTTTCACTTTCTCTGTTGATGACACTCTTAGCTTTTATGTTCTATCTTTTACTTTTTTTTTTGAATTTCTTTTAATTATGGAGTAAATTTTAAGTTAGTATTTCTAAAATATATATATATATAAAAGATAGCAGATCAAAAAGATATTTATGAAATTTTCCAATATTTTTTTTATTTTTTATTTTTATCAAAATTTTCATCGAAACTTCTGATATTTCCCTAACATTTACTGTTATTTTGTATAAAATATATTATATTTTACTGATATCAACAATTTTTTACTAATGTTTTCTTGATATTTTGACAGAAAAGATATTACACCTAAAAAATATTTCAAAACCTCTCAAATATGAAAATTTCGGTGGAAATTTTGGAAATATCGTGGATATTTACAACCATGCATTCAATTGTATTTCAATGTAATACATATGCAATTAATGATCCAAAAATGCAATTGGTATTATGCAATTTGCGATATTTCCTCCAAAATTTACCGATATTTTGTATAAAATACATTACATTTTATTAATATCAATATTTTTTTACTGATATTTCCTCGATATTTTTAAAAAAGATATTACATCTAAAAAATATTTCGGGACCACTCAAATATGAAATTTTTGGTGGAAATTTTGACCTCTCAAATCTGAAAATTTCAGTGGAAATTTTGGAAATATTGTGGATATTTATGACCATGCATTTAATTATATTTCAATGAAATACATATGCAATTAGTGATCCAAAAATGTAATTGGTAATATGCAATTTGCGATATTTACCCGAAATTTACCAATATTGTGTAGAAAATATATTACATTTTACTAATATCAAAATTTTTGCTGATATTTCCTCGATATTTTTAAAAAAGATATTACATCTAAAAAATATTTCGTGACTACTCAAATATGGAAATTTCGGTGGAAATTTTGAAAATATCGTGGATATTTATAACCATGCTTATAATTGTATTTTAATATAATACAAATACAATTGATAATCCAAAAACCTCCTAACACTCTTCATCTTTTCTTAAAATTACAAAAACATCCTTTTAAAATTATTTGTTTTCTTTAAGAGGGTGTATCCATTATTTTGAAAAAAAAAACATCGAAAGCGTCAATATAGTTATTTTTTCAATTTATAATTTTAACTCATGTAATTATTTAGATTTTAAACTATGCTTCTACTAAAATGCTTTTTCCCCCTTCAAAAGTGACCTTTTTTTAATCTAAATTATCTTATTCATTATTTAATTTCTTTTTTGCTATCTTTTTTTTATGTATATTTTTATAGAAAAGGTTGATTGCTTAGCTTTGGAGAGTTGTTAGCTTCAGTAACAAATAAATTATTTACAGAATGTGTTTGTGATGATTTATCTGTTGGAAAAAATGGTTTTTTAAACCATTTTGAGAAGTCATTTTGAGACTTAAGTTTGAGTAGAATCTATTTTGTAAAAGTGATGGTATATTTGCGTTTTTTAATACAAAAAGATCGAAATCGTATATTCATATGTTCAAAATAGTAATCAGGTGAATAAGAAATTGATGTTAAAAAATACATCCATGAAATTGGTAAGAAATCACTAAGTTCCACATCGGAAATAAATGAAGACTTCTAATCCTCCTTAATTAAACGAAGTCTCATGTTCTCATCTAAAAAAAAAAAAGATAAAAAATCAAAACTTCTCTTTTGTTTTTCTCCATTCTTAAGCTAAGGTTCCCTATATAGTGTTCTTGATGATAGAGAAAAGACACAAGTTCAAGTTCACCTAGATTGGTATTATGTCGTGTTAAGTTTACCATTGATATGCCCACCTAACAGAGGGGACAAATCTGTTTTAAAGAAAATATATACAGTATATGCCTCGACTTCTCGTTTACGTTTTCAATTCCAATTGTTTTATTGTTTATAATTTCTGTTTTATTATAGTTTTATTTTATGTTATTTGCTATTATAATTTCAATTTTATTTTTTGGTTATATTCCAATTCATATTCGTTATCTATTATATTTTTCTAACATTATCATATGTGAACTCTACTTCTTTCTTATTTTCATTTTTATTTTTATTTTGAAAAAAATGTTTGTTTAGTCCTTAAACTTTTTACAAAGTTGTAATTTGGTTTTAAAATTTTTTTTATTGACTAAATTCTCTGAACTTTTTTAGAAGGTGCAAAACAATCTTCTGCTTCTTTTTTTTTTTTTTTTTATAACAAAGATTAAAAATTAAATGGAACATCATGTATATAACATATATAAGTGAATTATGCAATTCTTTTATAATTACCCTTAAATAGTAAATCATATGTGATGTACATAATATTTTATGTTAAAATTTTAACGTTTATTAACAAAAATAATCATTTTTTATCATTTAAAGAGTTCAAAGAGTTTTTAATAAAACAAATTAGACATTATATCGTAACTTCGTTAAAAAATTAAGACTAAATGAACAACTTTCCCAATTAATAATTGGCTTATTGATTTGCTTTGGCTTTCGAACTCGTAAAAAGGTGTCGACGTAGGAAAAAACAACAACAACAACAACAACAAAAAGGTTTTTTTTTTCTTTTTTTTACACTGGTGTTCTTGAATTTATTATAATGTTATAATTTACATCATCAATTTTTTATATTTTAAACTTATAAATCTAGGAGTGGGTTGTACTCTAAAAAGGTGTTGACATAACGAAAAATAACAAAAGTAACTAAAAAAAGGTTTTTTTTTTTTTGATGTTGACATAGGAAAAAATAACAACAACAAAAAAAATATATTTTTTTACACTGGTGTTCTTGAATTTATTATAATGTTGAAATTTATATTATTAATTTTTTATTTTGACAATTTTTACTTTGAATTTATATATCTACGAGTGAGTTGCTGCCTCGTAGTGACATTAGACAGTAGTGATGTGGCATGTAGGGGATGTCAAGATTAGGCATTCTGTCAAGAGGGTATCTAAACGAAAAAAGTCAGGCTGCACAAATATACTTTTATTGGAAAGGAGGAGTAGATGGTAAATTCACAAGTACTTCAAAAAAGTAGGCCATGATTTTTTTTCAGATTTTTAGAGTTGTAACTCAGGTTGAGTTTTATTGTAAATCTTTAACCGGAAAGTTTGGAAGTGTAATTGGTTTTAAATTACGTTTGGTATAAAAATATCTGTATATTGATGATAAGGATACTGATTAAAATAGGTAACTATTAGGTAAATAGACAGTTTTTTGTAGCAACAAAACTGTTGTAGCTTGTATAAGTTAATATTTTTCCGCGAGACTGTTGCTTTATAATTTATTCGTTGGATAATTTTTCTTATTAACCCATGGGGCCGGCCATAGATGGGATGGGAATTATCTGATTTAAATGGATTTGGTTTATAAATAGATTGAAATTTTAACCCATTTATGGGACGGGAATGGGACGGATTTAGATGTTTCGACCCAATTCTCCGTTTACCCATCCTATTTAGTCATATATTACTTTTATATTAAATATTTTATATATGATATTTTGTTGTACATATGATTTTAAGTATTAAAATTTATTATATTTGATATATGAAAATTTTAACTTTATAGTTTTGATTTATTTTTACTTAAAGTCCTATATATAAGCAATTTTATTTTAAAATTTAAAATTTTTATTTTATATGATGAAAATAGATAAATGAGTAAATGGATTACTTTACGCATACCCCTAACACCTATAATAGGAAAAACTTGCTCTGGACCTGCAAATTTAAATGTGTTATGAAACAGATATGTAGAGTGTTTTTATTTACAGAGCAAGTTGGTGAGAAGGCCGTCCCACTCTGAATCCATCTCGTTATCATCTCTACTCTCGTGCTCTTCTTCAGCTTGAAAGGAAAACCCATATCTTTCTCTCTGTTCCAATGATAGTTTTTGGATTAATGGGCTCATTAATTTGTTTTGGATGAAGTTGCAAGAAAGTATTGCTCTGTATACCTAAATTTTCAGCCGAAAAAAAAAAAAGGGTATATCTAAGTATCTATTATAGGCTTTGCTTTAAATGACAACAATAAATAACTACCATTTTCATTTTCTGCCCTAACTTTACAATACAACGCGTATTTTATTCTATCAATCAATATTGTTGTTTTTTAATCATTGAATCACTATTTTTTAACATTTTGATTTGTGATTGAGAAGAGTTTTTTACGTCTTATGTTGTAAATTTTTAACATAGATATTCATAAATCAAAATATTAATGAGTTAATCCAACTGTCCAAATAAAAATACCTACTGATATGGATTATAATTTATACCAGTAGGTAGTTTATATTAGAAATTATTAAAACCTTACTTTTTATAAATTTCAAAACTAAATAATGATAACAAAAGGTTGATATATATATATATCAAGGGATAAATAAAAGGAATAGAAAGACGGGAAAGTATAAGGCAAGTACTCTCTAATGCCAATATATATTGGCTGGAATTTTATGACCGACCATCGTCTCATGAGAATCATATGCATTCAGACAATAAGTCAATAACAATGCTCTCCATCATTGTCTTAGTTTGCTTATCTTTTATCTTTTCCCTCCATTCTTTCCCTACCCATTTCAAGTTTTAGAAGACTTGATTTACCACCAAATTCTGTTGGTCCTGAAGCCGTAACCTTTGACATTGTTGGTGGAGGACCCTATACTGGTACTTCTGATGGAAGAATTGTCAAATATATTGGATCGACCTTCTTAGATCTTTTCGTCACTTCACCAAATAAGTATTTGATAAATTTCATTGTGTCAATGTTTGACCACAAACAAAAAATATGAGTAATATTATCATCATAGTTTTATCTTGATGTAATTTCAATTACTTTTATCATTTGAAAAATCACGTTAATATTCTATCGTAGAAAGTTTTTTATTTTTATTTACATATGACAAAATTATATAAATTGTTCGAATTAAAAACTTCCAACTTTTTCGTAGTAAATATTTAGAAACAAAATTTGTCAATTTCTTGACATTAGAAATATTTTTATGAGATCAACGATTGATGTATTGTTGTCTTGAAATCTTTTAACTTTTAAGGACGAGTTCGGTGTGTGATGAGATCAATAATTCAGCTACGTTAGGGTTTATTTGTGGAAAGCTGTTAGGTCTGGGGTTTGACTTCCGCGAAAACCTGCTGTATATCACAGATGCACATCGAGAGCTACTTGTTGCTGGTGAGGAGGAAAGGCTTGCACATCCAGTTGCCACTAGCGCAGAAGGGGTGCCCTTTAAATTTCTTCATGCCTTGGATGTTGACCAATTAACTGGAGATGTTTACTTCGCAAATGCAAGTGCTAGGTTCACTTTTCAGGTACTTTCCTAGCTAATTTTTTTTTATTTTTTATTTTTACAGTATGCCAACTTTAATTTACTGGTAGTTAATGCCTTTTATTTATGCATAATTAAATGAGTTCAGATATATTGTCCTATTATTTTGTTTTATTAGTTTTCCTTTAATTAAACTTCAAACCTTTTTTTTTTAATTATTCAAGTTTTTTGAGTATAACTAATATATAATAGGAAGGAGAGCAACACATCTAAATAATTAAAAAGGAACCACTACTTATTTCCAAAAAAAAAAAAAAAAACAAGAACCACTAAATCCTATATTACTATCATGAGGTACTAACCGATAATTGGTGTGAAAAGCTTTCGTATATTATACACACACACACACACGCAACGATTGAAAAATCAATATTTCTATTGGTATTTTTGTAGAAATTTTCATATTTTAAAAGAACTGATATGAAACAGAGTTATAGTATCTTTTTTGCAATATATCCACGAAATTTCCAATTTCCGTAAATATCAATTTTTTTTTATGAAAATATTCAATTTTTGTGAACAATGAAGTATTAAAAGACAAAATACCATAGAAATTTCCAAAAATTTTCAGCGGAAATGTCAACAAAATTTCCATAAAATATCCATTTTGATATTTTTTTAATTTATTTTTAGTGTAGTAAAATTCATTTTTCCAATTTACTCACATTTTCTTATCTATGAAGAGATGTAATTGGTAGAATATACACATGGCCTGTTCAAAATTAATTAGAAAAATTCAAATGTTATGTATTGATATTAATAATATTAGTAAACTGATCAGACATGACAAATACCTTTGAACATTCTAGAAGCTCCTTTTGATGTTGAAATTTTTTTATATTATATGAAATTATGGATGTAATATACTTATATTATTAGGTTAATTGTCAATTGTTTAACTAAATAGTGAATATATGCTTATCATTTATAGTATTATAATCACTTCTTATGATGTAAATTTATCATATAATTAGTATTTTAATTAAGTGTTTCTTTTAATTTATGTGCTACTAAATATTTAGAGTTTCTTAATTTTTCATTTAAAAAATTTAGTATTTTAGAATGAATTTCTAATTAAGTATTTAACTAAATAGTGTGTAAATTTATTATATAATTAGCATTTTAATTAAGTGTTTCTTTTAATTTATGTGTTAATAACTATTTAGAGTTTATTAATTTTTCATTTAAAAAATTTAGTATTTTAGAATGAATTTCTATATTTTGTATTAATTTTTACCAATATCAATATTTCTATAAAATTTAAGTTCTAATATTTTCGTAAAAATTGATATTTTCATCCTTACACACACGTTACCTAATTGGGTGATAACAACTCATCGAAAAAGCAGAACAATCCTTTAAGACGGGGAGGGAGGGAGAGAGAAAGTAATGTAATGTCCGTAGGAAAAAAGTTTAATAATAATAGCTTGAGATAAACGGAATTTGCTATATTTATAAAAATATTGTTACTTATTACATTGTAATTTATATATATATATTTTTGGTAGGACTTGAGACTTTCATATTTTTAAATGGAAATATATAAAATATATTATATAGTGTGAAATCAATCAAAATGTAAATATCTTATTTTTATATTAGTAATACTAAAAAACATTGACGGGATTAAATACCATCATATAATAGAAGGTGAGTCTTATAACAAGACACATATTCTATTAGTGATAATATATAATATCAGTAGTATCTTTTACTATTTTTTTCTATAAATGGGATATGATGATGTAATTTTTAATCAAAAAGTATCTCTTCGTTGAAAGTTTATAGTTTGAAGTATATACATATGTTAGTCAACAAACGTAACTCATGATCGTATTAATCGGTTTACGATTCAGATTAAATTTAAAATTTATTTAATTCTAAGCGTTAGACTCATAACACATCAAAATCAACATTCCAAATTAAATCTGAAAAATGCAAGTTAACAAAGACAGAGCTTCTTAATTTCCTGCAACTCAAAAAACGCCCTACGTGTCCAATCACCCTCGTCGCCTGTGGTGTATAGCAGCAGCGTACTCTTATCATGAATAAAAATAATACTAAAGCCAACGGCTGAAAACGCCACCAAAAAAAAAAAAAAAAGGAGAAAAATCCAAATGAGTTGGCAATTGGCTACTAGATTTACTCGTTTTTAAAAATACGAGGCCACATTAAAGTCAGGTTCTCTTTTTCTTAATTTAATTTTCTTTATCGTGCATATTCCGATTTCATTATATTTTTTCTCCATATAAGCTGTATAAAATTTTAGCCAATGTCCTCGTTTGGAAATGAACTAATCTAATTTAATTGTGTCATTTGAGATTGGGTTAGACTTGTCAATGTTGTCGTGTCAGTTCGGCCCATAATCAACTAGGTCAATATGTGCTTAGTGTCATACCAGGTTTGGTCTATAGAAGTTTCATGTCATGCTTGTGTCAGTTTATGATTAAAATCCTTAGGCTTGAGACGATCTAATTGGAATAAGCATATCTCGTGCCCGTGCTATGTCGTGCTTAGACTAATAAGATTATGTGCTAGTTCAACAAATCATTTTAACTTTTTAAATTTATTTGATTAAAAAAATAATTTAACACTTTTTGAATAAAAAATTATACCATCAAAAAAAATAATTTTATACTTTACTTTTAAAGAAAAATTGATGCCGTCGAAAGTTATAAATAAATTACAATTAATGTGTTGATTATTGAAATTTTCAAAATAAAATGAATTAATGTAAATATTATATAGGTAAAATAAATTAATTACAGTGATTTAGATATGAACTTTTTATAAATAAATGTCTGGAGAATTAATATGCAAATTACATAATAAAAAAGAGGAAAAAAAAAAACCGTATTCATCGTGTTGATGCATCATGTTTAATGGGTCGTGTCATGCTTGACTCGTGTCATGCTGTACTCGTACTTAAAAACATACCATGTCATATCAAGTCTAGGTGTTCAAAATTATGAGTCTGGCACGGTCTATCACCTGTCTACCTCCCCATGTTGTGCTTAGCCCTACCAAATATAATCTTGTGCCAAACTGAGTCGTGTTCAGAATTTTCCATGCTGTGCCATTTTGAATGTGAAATTGACATTTCTAGATTTAGTCTTATATTTAGTTACTGCCGGCTCTTTTCGGATAAATTAATCATATGTAAAAATTTATATTCCTAAAACAAGGGACGCTTATGTTGTAGCCAAAATCAAGAGGCCGTTGCAGCAAATGATGCAACAGGAAGGTTACTAAAGTCCGATTGTAGTAGCAAACAAGTGACAGTGCTGCTGAAGGAGCTTGCCGGCGCCGCTGGCATTGCAATCAGATTGAATCGATCATTTGTTCTTGTCACTGAGTTCATAGCCAATAGAATTACAAAATTTTGGTTACATGGTCCTAATGCCATTAAATCAAAAGTTATTGTAAATTTTCAAGGATGACCTGATAACATTAAAACGAACCTGTCAGGAGATTTTTGGGGGAGAGTAAGTGTATCAAGGCAGGGAGAAACCATGTCACCCACGGCAATAAGGATCAATGGATCTGGAAAAATTTTGCAAACCCTGCCTCTTGACAAGTTCTACGGCAATGTGACTATTAGTGAGTTCCAACAATGTGGCTCGCAATATTATATTGGATTCCCGTCGGGTGGATTTTCTTGATATCATCGACTAAAGGGTCTGTATGTGTCTCAATTTTTGCTCAAAAATATGTCTCTTACTTGGTTCTCTGGTGAGTTGAGAACCAAAAAAGGAAAACCCTAGCAATGTCTTTAAAGTTTCTTTTTAATGAAATAAATTTACACATTTTATTCTTTTTTTTTTAACTAGTAATTTCTTTCTTTTCCGAAGACTTCCACAGTTTCAAGACCTGTGTTTTTCTCCATTTACTGTTTTGTGTTTTGTTCTATCATTGATGTTTAGGTAACATGTGGCGCACATACGCATTTCCATCTATCTTTAGGATATCAACAATTTGGAATGACGGTTGCCATTAAAATTTTATTCAGGAGGATTTTTGCCCATAATATTAGATTAAGAACTAAACTGTCACAAACAAAAGTTCAAGATCTCTGTTGTATCATTAACTTAATTTTTGAATGATGTGGGATTATGTATTGTGTTAGACATCATTTCTGGCCCAAAAAATTGAATAAGAGATCTCATTGATAGGACATGTATACATTTTTTATTCATAATTTAATAATCATTTGTAACAGTGTACGTATTGAAAACATTTGAGAGACTCTAGTTAGATTTAAAATTATTAGGGATCCCAACCTTGTGTATATATATGATGTTCATTGGACGTTGGTAGAACTAGCTTTGTACTCGGTGAGGCTTACACAAAATTTTTATTTTTGTTTTTAGAAATTAATAACATTAAAGGCATCCTGGTGGTTTTCAAGAACTACCAAACATACACAAGAAGAATCATAGAATACATCAACAAAACAGCTTATGATGAGTTTTTTTATTTACTTTAAGGTGTTGCATAGTAGCGTTCAGTGGAAGCATACCTAAAGGTAATTAACTTTAAATATTGTCTCAAATGAAAATCATAAAAGTTTAAAGGAATTTTTTTTTTAAATTTATCAAAAGTTTGGTCGGGTTATAGCCCCCACTCCGTATCTCTTTTCATCTTTGATAACTCTATAAAATAGAGTTATTTTACTACTTTTCCATACTTATCCTTGATAATTTTTTTTATTTTTTACTTGTTTTGATTTATTTTGTTTTGTTTATTTTAATTTAGATTTTTATAAAGTTAATGAAATTTTTATTTAATTTTACTTTATTTTATCTTATCTTTTTCTTTTAGTAATAGTATATTAAATAAGCTTAAAATTAAATATTTCCAATAAACTTACCTATAGTATTTTATTTTGAAAATATCTAATTTTAGCAATTTGTTATTCTACAGTGTCAAATTGATATGAAAAATTCATGGGTTGAAAGTGGGTACCATCGAGCATCACTATTTATGTCAGGAAACTATGATTTTAATTGATTTTATTTGATCCTTTCATCGATACGAGCATTTTAAAAAAAAAATCACTCCAATCGGAGCTTGTATGATAAAATTATGACGATTTTTAAGATTAGATCAATAAGAAAATAACACCTAAGATCACATGAGCTCATTTTTTTGGGTCAAATAATCACGTAATATATGGTAGAGGTTAGAAAGGAACCAATAAAAATGTGAGATATAGCGTTCTCTTAGTTTCAGCAATTAAAATCAAGTTTATGATGCATCTTACTACATTGGATCCTTCAAATCACATGCATTGACTACTGTAACTTACTGTAGTAAGTTTGAAAACTGTGCACCGACACTGTATCATATTGTAACAAAGTTGACTTTTTCCACCGTTGCTACTGTAGCAATTGACTTTTTTGCTGTCAACTATTGTAGCTACTGTAGCAATTCATTTTTCTCCATGTTTTGCATTGTAGTATACTGTAGCAGTCGAATTTTCTCTTCATTTTACATTGTAGAATACTATAGTAGCCGAACTTTTTTCCTATTTTCACACTTGGGTTAGTGGAATAGTGTAGAAATTTAGCCTATAAAAAGCTACAAGGCATGAGGAAGTAGATCCAAGATATAAGATTAAATCTAAGGAGTTTTGATAGGAAGTGAGAGTTAGAGTGTAAGAATAAAGTTTCCTATGAAGCTAAAAAAATATTTTTTTTTCTTTTATTTAGTTTTATTTCAGTATCAATAAAAAGATTAGTTTCTAGAGGTTTTTTTTTGTACAAATATCAATAAATATTCTAGACTATTTTCTTTTATCTTTATTTTATCATTATATTTAATTTATTTTATTGTATTATTTTATTTTTCTTTATAAATTGATTAAATTTTTGCTGCGAACTATGATGTAGACTGATTATAATGATTTAATTAAATTTAGTATGTTGTTATGATTATCATATTTGTTGGTGTATTTGTTCTCAAACTTAATATTTTCAAATTTCTGACTAACTTTTAAATGATTTGAGGAACAAAATGAAACTAAGAGGAGATTTTTGTGACATGATTCTAAAATAAATACTATAAAATCTATGATAAAATAAAGATATATCTATCTGTTTTTGTGTGATCATATTATTAACTAACATAGATTTCTCAATAAACACTTTTTATAATTGAATTTAAATTCATATTTTTACTATTTACATATACGATACTATTCACACGTATAATACTATTTATCATGAATTTTAATTTACTAATTTTTACGTAACTTTAATTATAAAAATGTAAAATTTATGTATAACTTGAGAAAAAGTATATAAAGTAAAAAGAGTAATTGACAATCAACAAATATAACTACAAAATCATAATAATATACTTAAATAAAATTAAATCTGATTAACTATGGTGAAACTATAATTCTTAACATCTGTGTATTTGTTTGTTTGTTATTAATTTGTGTTCATTTATTTTTGTAATTTTATTTTATTTAATTTTTCAATTGTGACATTTTCGATCGCTCAAATAAAATTAAAATTAACTAATTTCAGTTCTTTATAGCACTATCCTCATGGGAATGATACTTTACTCATCATTTTATTACTTATTCGATTCTTGCACTTGCGAAAATACATAACAAGTTTTTGGCATCGTTGCCAAGAATAGTTATTAATATTGATATTAATTGATTTTAATTTTAATTTGGGCTTTGTTTTTTTTTTTTTTTTGTTTTCTTTTTGAGTGCTTTTGGTTGGAAAAAAAAATTTAAAACAAAGTTGAAAAAAAGGATTTTTGATAAAGCTTTTGTAAAAATGTCTCATTAACTAATTCTCATAAATTTTGCCAAACAAGATTCAAAACCATTTCACAATGTCTGGTGGAGATTTAAGGATTTATTAATTAGGTTTATATATCATGGGTTTTTTAAAGAATGTCAATTAGAATTCTTCCTTAGTGGGCTATGTTATATAACTAGACAATGAGTTGAAAGGGAAGATGGCACTACTTCTTTATACCAATAGTCCTTAGATGAAGCCTATTACATGTTGGAAGAAATGGTAGAATTCGATTATTGGAATTTTTCAATGAACAATCAAATTTTGGAGAATAATATCAATATTGAGGAGCTATGGATTCACATCCAAATTCAAGAGACTAGGGAGTCCTCTGAATTACAAAACCAAGTTGCTCAATGCATAGAGAGGACAAATCAATTTATTGATAGGGTGAATAACAATCTAGAGAAACCATTTGATACCGCAAGGTGTATAATGATGGTGATAGATAATTTCAAAGCATTGGGAACATCCATTTCCACAATATATGCCCTAATAGAGATCATGCATCATTGCCACCTTAAGGAGACTATACCAGAAGATAAGTATTTGGAGTTGTTTCATGATGACGACTCTTTAAGTGAGGAAAGGAGCGAAGACTTGATCATTAAAGAAAATTCGCAAGAAAAAGTCTCAAAACCCCAATCTATGCCAGCATTAATCTTTTAATATCAAGATCCTATGTGGCCAACTCTTACGAAGTTTTCAATAGTGTCAATCTTTGGGGTCTACCAAACAAAATATTTAAACCCAATTCTTGTTGGACACACATGCCAAATCGTTCCATATCTAGCCAAACTCGCTCCATATCCAGCCAAACTTGAGGGCATCATTAACAAAGACCTATGTGTAGTGTCGCATGACACCTATTACGAGTGGAAGCTATTTTTTTATAAAACGCATCTTTGAAGTCA
This sequence comes from Antiaris toxicaria, assembly GCA_035233585.1. Taxonomy (NCBI): domain Eukaryota; kingdom Viridiplantae; phylum Streptophyta; class Magnoliopsida; order Rosales; family Moraceae; genus Antiaris; species Antiaris toxicaria. The sequence goes on from CP141155.1 coordinate 12,624,501, forward strand.
AGCTAATGACTATAAATCAAGTGCTTCTTGGGAGGCAGCCCAAGCTACCATTTCTTTATTTTTCTTTTATTTTCTTTATGTGTTTATTTTTTTTATTTTAACATATATATTTTTTATTTTCTTAGCTATAGATATAAAAAATACTCCATTAAAGCTTAAGATACGGAGTTTATTTGTAGATGAACGGGAGCGCTACAATCTAGGGAATCTGATTTTAAAAGACATTGTTTGCCAGTTTATAAGAAAACTATATGAGAAGCTTACCTTTAACTGCCATTATTGAACGTAAAACTAGAGGAAGATATCACTCTGTGAAATAAGAATTTATTACTCCATTGACTTGGAAAATCCTAATTTCTACTCCGATTGCTGAATAATTGATTAATCAACTACAGATTTTTATATCTAAACCTAACCCATTAATGTCACAGGTAATATAGTCAACTATGGATGGTAAAAGCAGCAAGAAACGCGGGTTAGATCTGACGCTCTGGTTTTAATATTCCTTAATTTTTTGGTTTTAGTCATTACATTTGATTTTTTTTTTAATTTCAGTTTGTGAGTTTTTGTTTTCAACAACACCAGATTAGGTAAAATGGTTTATTCTCTGCTTATCTATATTATAAATTGGGGATAATGTCTCAAATAGGTTGCGGGAGAGAATAGCTTGATTTTTTTTAATTTCTTAAATTTTCATTCAGTTTCTTGTGTTTGCTAAATTTTGTTTTTCTTTTTGTGTTAATAAAATTTCTAGATTTATTATTTATAAAATGATTGAGTAAAGAATTACTTTTAATACTCTTGATGCATATCTTATAATAATGATTGTTTTCTTGTGTTATTATTTTGTCTTTGTTTTAAATTTTTTTATATTTAAAATAAAGAAAAAAAAAAGGTGATTTCTCACAAATCCAATAATGAAAATATTGATTGCTTTATTTTATATAGTCTTTTAAAAAAATAAGAATTTTTGACGAATTTGTATTTAAATTTTTGAGTTAGTTTAACTTCGTTGTGATACTCAACATTTAAGCATTGATTTCTGTTTTATAAATTGTGTCTTTGTTTAAAGTTAGAGAATGTTTCATAAACATAAAATATTTTTGATCTCACATGTCGTATAATTTGTTTAATAACATTAAAGACATCCTAGTGGTTTTCAAGAATTACCAAACATACACATAAAGAAAAATTATATAATACATCAACAAAACAGCTTATGATGAGTTTTTTTTTTTTTTTTTTTATTTACTTTAAAGTGCTGCATAGTAGCCTTCAGTGGAAGCAAGCGTAAAAGTAATTAACTTTAAATGTCGTCAAACCATAAAATTTTAAAGGAATTTTTTCTTAATTTATCAAAAGTTTAGTGGGGCTGTCGCCCCCACTCTACTTAGTTATATCTCTTTTTGTCTTTGATGACTCTACAAAATAGAGTTATATTACTACCTTTTTGTGTATAAAAATTAGTTTATCATTGATAATTTTATTTATTATTTATTTGTTTTGTTTTTGTTAATTTAGATTTTTATAAATTTCATAAAATTTTTATTTAATTTAATACAATTTTATCTTATTTTTTTTTAGTAATAGTATATATAAATAAGCTTAAAATTAAATATTTCCAATTAGCTTGCCTATAGTATTTTATTTTAGCAATATTTAATTTTATCACTTTGTTTTGCTACAATGTCAAATTGAAATGAAAAATTCATGTGTTGAAAATGGATCGCACTTGATGTCACTATTTATGTTAAGAAACTATAAACTTGACTAATCTTTTTGATCCTCTCATTAAATAAGCATTTAAAAAAAATCACTTCAATCAGAGTTCGTATGAAAAAGTTATGATAATTTTTAATATTGGATCAATAAGGAGATAGTGCACCTAAGACCACATGAGTTCATTTTTTTCGGTCCTATAATAGCACGACACGTGGTGGTAGCTAGAAAGGAACCAATAAAAATGTGACACGTAGCGTTCTCTTGATTTTAGCAAATTAAAATCAAGCTTATCATATACCCGACCACACTAAATCCTTCCCAATCACATGCACTGACTACTGTAGCTTACTGTAGTAAGTTTGAAAACTATGCAACGTACTGTAGTATACTGTAGCAAAGCTGACTTTTTTGCACGTAAGTACTGTTACTACTGTAGCAAGCTGACTTTTCACCAAGTGTTACACTATAGGTTATTGTAGTAACCGAAATTTTTTTTGCATTTTCGCATTGAAATTGGTGGAATAGTATAGAAATTTAGCCTATAAAAGACTACGTAGATGAAGGCATGAGGAAGCAAATCCAAGATGCGAGATCAGATTTGAGAGATCTGATAAGGAATGAGAGTTAGAGTGTAAAAATAAAGTTTCATATAAAACTAAAATATATATTTTTTCTTCTGTTTAGTTTTTATTTTAGTATCAATAAAATTTGGAGTTTTTAGAAGTTTTGTCAGTACGAATATCAATAATCATTCTAAATTCTTTTATTTTATTTTTATTTTATCATTATATTTAATTTGTTCTATTGTGTTATTTTATTTTTCTTTATGAATTAAATAAATTTTTATTGGAACTATGACATAATTTGATTATGATGATTTAATTAAATTAAGCATGTTATTATGATTGTCATATTTGTTGGTGTATTTATTCTTAAACTTAATATTTTCAAATTTCTGATCAACTTTTGAATGATTTGAGGAATAAAATGAGATCGAGAGGAGATTTTTGTAACATAATTCTAGACTAAATACCACAAAATTTAAGATAGAATAGAGATATATTTATCTTTTTTTATGTGGTCATATTATTAATTACTACAGATTTCTCAACAAATATTTTTTATAATTGAATTCAAGTTCATATTTTTACTATTTATATGTATAGTACTATTTACATGCATGGTACTTCAATAGATGAGATCATTTTAAGCTTCTTCCATTGAAAATGGAAAGCATGTGCAACCAATATCTTCGGTTTGTATTTTGGTCATGCTCCTCGCATATTATTGTCAACAATTTTTATAACTGAGTAGCCATATTTTTAATTAATAGTTATTGAAAACCTTTTAGTGTGATTTGAGAAAATAGCAGTTTTTAAGCGGGAAATTTTATAAAATGGCCATATTTATTTTACAGAAAAATGATTTATTTTCATATTCATTTTGATTAAAGGTTTTTTTTTTTCCCTAACTTGGTAAATTCGAGTAAATGTTGTAATTACTGACTGGTTAAATGATTGATAATTAATTCCTACCATTTTATTTATTATCAACAAATTCGGCTATTCACCATAACAAAAATAGGAAAATGAAATTTTGCTACATGGTTTTTTTTTTTTAAAAACCTATATAGCTAGAATGATACTTTTTTAGATTTTTTGAATACACCTACAAAGATGATTATAATAGAATTCATTAATAACTTCCTTTTCTTTTTTGGTAGATAAAATATAATGATCTCATTCAAAAGTTTAAAGAGAGTCGAAAAAAAATCTTCACCTTAAAAAAAAAAAAAAAAGAATCGGAATAGAAAGACGGGAAAGAAAGACAGGTACATTTTAATGCCTATAAATACTAGCTAGAATTTTTAGCCCATCAAAGTCTCTTGAGAATCATATGCATTCATACCATAAGTCAATATTAACCATGCTCTCCGGTATTATCTTTCTTTGCTTATCTTTTCCCTCCATTCTTTCCCAACCCATTTCAAGTTTTAGAAGACTTGATCTACCACTAACTTCTGTTGGTCCCGAAGCTATAGCCTTTGACTGTTTTGGTGGAGGACCCTACACTGGCATTTCTGATGGAAGGGTTGTCAAATACACGAGATCGACCTTCTTAGATCTTTTTATCACTTCACCAAATAGGTAATTGATATTGTTTTCTTAGATAAATATTTAGAGTACTACCAATGATAACACACGACAAATAATAAAACGTAGGTATTATTTGTAGACCCGATATGATGAGATCCACCTTGTATTAATAGATATTAGGTAGTGCTTAACACTACTAATATTGCATAATTCTTTTTGTCATGTCAATCTCACTTGAGAATAAAATATATATCTTGCAATAATGTCATTAGATTTTTGGAACTCCATGACATGGTTTGAAAAATGCTCTATATGGGTAGGACTAATTTTTTAAACTATCAAAACCATGTTAGGATTTTTTTTTTAAATTTTACATCTATATTTTTTATGTCAAGAAAATTCTACCATAGAAGTCTCATTTTTTTTTGTATTGTTGTCTTGAATAAATGTTATAATTTTTAGGACCAGTTCAGTGTGTGATGGAAACAACGATCCAGCTATGTTAGGGTTTATTTGTGGGAGGCCGTTAGGTCTGGGCTTTTATTTTCGGGAAAACAAGTTGTATATTACAGATGCATATCGAGGGCTACTTGTTGCTGGAGCTAAGCAAAGGCTTGCACTTCCAATTGCTACTAGCGCAGAAGGGGTGCCTTTCAAATTTCTTGATGCCTTGGATATCGACCAACTAACTGGAGACGTTTATTTTGTAGATGCAAGTGCTAGATTCTCTTTGAGGTACTTCTCTACGTAGTTGTCTCATCATGATAATAATAAAATTATTCTTAAGTTATACATATAATCAATACGCAATTATTTAGTAACTTCATTCTCTCACGCATAAATAAATTGCAAACCAATACATATTTAGGGAATGTTTTAAATTGTAACCAATATTTGATCTAAAAAGCTTTCAAATCTATAATATTATTACACGTTACTTATGAAATAATACCTAGTTGAAAAAGCGTAATTTTAAGAAGAAAAAGAATACCGAAAAAGTGTAATCATGTTCGTCTAAATAAGAGTTAATTATAATAATATTAGCTTGAAGAAAATGAATTTCTTATTAGTATAAATTCATAAATATATTGTTACGTAGAATAATTACTTTTATTACGCTTAAATTTTTAGATTTTACTTGTGTTAGACCAGATATGCTACACCTATATTTAATATCCATCTCAAAAAAATAAAAAAAAAAGATTTGCTTTATTCCCAAACAATTGATAATTACATGCAATCAGATTTTTGTGAATGCAATTAAATTTTATGTTTAGTACCACTTGCTGTTATTTGTTAAATCAAATCACATTCATTAAACTCCATAGATTTCTTGAAAAAGATGCTTAACTACCTTGTAGCCAAATTGCAGAGGCAGTAGCCGCAAATGATGCCACAGGAAGGTTACTAAAATACGATCGGAGTAGTAGCAAACAAGTGAAGGTGCTACTAAAGGAGCTTTCTGGGGCTACCGGTGTCGCGATCAGTTTAGATCGATCATTTATTCTTGTCTCCGAGTTCATAGCCAGTAGAATTACAAAATTTTGGTTACAAGGTCCTAATGCTTTTAAATCAAAAGTTGTTGTAACCTTTCAAGGACGGCCTGATAACATTAAGAGAACCATGTCAGGAGATTTCTGGGTGGCAGTAAGGATATCAAGGATGGGAGGAATTATCTCTCCGGCGGCAATAAGGATCGATGGAAATGGGAAAATTTTGCAAACTCTGCATCTTGACAAGTACTACAACAACGTAACTATTAGTGAGTTCCAACAACGTGGGGGGCGATACTATGTTGGATCTCCCGAGGTTGATTTTCTTGGTGTCATTAACTAATTAAATGGTTCATTTACTTATGTGGGTCTTTGGTATGTTGTAGCCAAAAATGTAAAATTCTTGTCATCTCTTTAATGTCATTGTTTTGTATTGGCCACAACCATGAACCCCCCAACGTCTTGCTTTTGAAATATTCAAAAGCATTTTACACAAAAAAACAATACAACTACAATATTTGGTAAAAATATATATTAAAAACAACAATTTACACGAGGACTAATACACTTTCGAGGCTTTTCTAATGGAATAATTGGTTATCTGGTACATATATTGTGTTTTAATTATGTTTGAATGCAATTCATTTTTTGAGTGATGTATTTGGTTGAAATACAAAACAAATACTTTTTGAGTGATGTATTTGGTTGAAAAGTATTTGTTTTGTATTTGAATAAAATATGTGTTTAAATGAAAAATATTTGAATTATATTTTAAAGTTGAAAAATTGATGTGATCAATAAAAATAAAAATAAAAAGTTAAAATTAAAAAATTGATGTGATTATTTTAAAAAATAAATAAATAATAATTATTATCATAATATTATTTAAAAAATTATATTTAAATATAAAACTTTATATTTGATATAAAATCATATTACATTAAAATATAATTAAAATATAAAATTTTTTCCAAACGAGGTAGGTAAAACTTTTACTTCTTTGATTTAAATCCAAGCACATGTCATTTGTCAAGAATCCTTCACAAAGTTTGATGTCCCATCGCAACTGTGGGAGGGGGCGGTTGCCAGAGTTTTTTTCCTTTTGTTTTGAAATTATTTTTGAAGTGTTGTGTAAAATAATTATTAAGTGTTTCTTATTAATTATTTGGTACCTTTTTAGGATTATTTATATATTTATATTACGTGTTTTGTTTTTATTTAAAAAATTACTTTATATTTTAAAATTTTACATTTATATATTCTAATATTTTATTTAAGGGAGAGGTTATATTACGAATCTCAAAAATAATAGATATGATGGATACTCGTTTAATACTGTTTAAGTATAATTAAATAATTAAAATTTATTTATTATAATAATTATAATACATCTTAATACATAATATTATAAAATTAAAAAATTAAAAAATTAATTAAAAACACTCAAAACTCCCCCTCTTTAGTAAAACGAGCGACCCTACCCCAGGCCCCTTACACCGACTCTCCGGCCCCCTGCTCCACCCCACCCTGACTCTCCAGCTCCCCACCTTCGCGGTGATCTTGCCAATTGAAACGAAAAGGGCGGACTTTTAATCTTTTTTTTTTTAAGTAACTTTTTATGATTTTTTTCAATTTTTTATTTCATAATATCATCTGTTAAAATATATTATAACAATATCCAATTAACATATACTGTAATTATATAAATAAATAAACCTCAACCTTTACTTTAAAAAAAAAAAAACTACCATATAAAAACTATTTAGAGGTTCCCAACGTAGTTTCTCTCTTTCTCTCTCTAACCGCCAGCGCGATCTCAGGTGCGGCAGCAGCTTCAAGCGCGAAATTATGCTGACTCGGCGAGACCGGTCGTGAGCCTGGGCTGCGAGGAATCTGGCACCGTAAGCGAGGGTTGTCACGCTCGGCTGGTCCGGTGGGTGGGCGAGGAGGCGCGTCGGTGGTGGCTGGGCTGTGTGGATTTGAGTGATGGCCGCGTGATGAAGGTGGAGACCGAGAATGGAGGAGCGGAAAAGAGAGGGAAGGAAAGAGAGAGAGGAAGAAAAACGTGGGTTTGGGTTGCTGCAAAATTCCTCGGATGACCGGGAAAAATGGAGGAAGAGGAGAAGATAAATAAAGAAAGAAAGAGAGAGGTCGGGAAAAAAATGGAGAGAAAGTCCTAGAGTGAATAGCAGAGAGAAAGGAAAGGGTGGAACTTGGAGGTCGCCGGGGTTGGTGGGGAAGGCCAGATCTTTGACCGGAAAAAAATAGAGGTATGAGGGAGATCTTGAAGGGAAGAAGAAGAAGAAGAAGTAAGAAATATAAGGAAAGAACAGGGAGGTATCGTGAAAGATGGCAGAGGAGGAGGGAAAGATAAATACGAGAGAGAGAGTAAAGAGGGAAAATCTAACAGAATTTGGCATTTATATTACGTATGTACGAATGTAATATAATTTTTATTTAAATAAAAAAATTTATATTTAAATATTAATTATAATATAATTTAAATTAAATATAATTAATATTTATTATTTTATTAATTTTATAAATCATATTATATATTTTTTTTATTTTTATCAATTATATTATATATAATATAATTTAAATATTTTTATTTAAATAAATATTATATTTAAATATAATATATATTAAATATATATTACATTTAAATGTAACACAAATATATCAAATATCCTTAATATTTTTTTTATAAATTTTTATTTTTTTTATTTTTTTATTTTTAAGGGTATTTTAGTTATTAATTTAATGATTAAAATTGAATGTTGATTAGCGAAAGGTTTATATTTGCTTGTTATATGAAATCTGATTGTATATAAATGTAAACTTACATAATTTGAGCTATATTTTTTAAATAAAGATAAAATGCAAGATATAGATATGTAAATAGTTTTTTTGGGTAAATTATTGGATTAGTCTTTAACTTTTAAGTAGGTAAAAGTTTGGTTTTTAAACTATATTTTGATAAAATACCCCTAAACTCTTAAGTAAGTAAAAGTTTAATCACTAAACTTTATTTTTGGATAAAAATATTCTTGAACTCTTAAGTTGATGAGAGTTTGATCATTCCGTTCATTCTTCCTAATTTGTTCACTTCAACTTTTCAAAGTACAAATTGAACTGGGTTTCATACAAATATGCAATTACAACCTTATACTGAAGATATATGCACAAACTATAAAATAGGAACTAGGAAACGAGGTGATAAATATGCAACTACAGTCTTATAATGAGTATACATGCACAAACTTTAATTGTTAAGATTGCATTTCATACTTCCATGTCTCCTTGGATAGATTTTCTGCACTCTCTAGTGTTGGAGTAGTATCATTGAGTTGATTATTTCCAATTTTCAGCAACGAGAATAGGAAGAAAAAGTTCTGATGTTTGCACCTTTTAGGTTTGATTGAAGTGATGGCATTTAATTTTTGCCTTAAATTCTAACGTATGAAAAATTTGTACTTTTTGGTATTACCTATTCTCCTGTTAGTCTAATTTCTTGGCTATTAGTAGATGAAGCACATTTAACTCTATGTACCTTTTTTTTGGTACTCCATGCAGGAAATATAGTAATGTTAGAAAATGGACTCTTGGCTTATTAGGCGCTAAGGATCAAATAGCTGTAATCAGAGCCTCCAGGAGTACTAGTCGCACACGAAGTCCTTTAAGCGTTTCAGGTTCAGGAATTATTAAGGAACAATTGATTGAGAAGATTCGTAGCGTGAGAGGTACTTGATCTTAAATCGGTTAATTTGACTTTTACATATTTATGTTTTCAGTGATCTAGATACTGGCTATTTCTACTGCGTACTTTAATGGTTAGTATTGCTTATTTGCATCTTCTTTTGTTATATTTAATCCATCGTTTGGTTGTTGTTCCCTGTGCAGAGTCAAGAAGACATAAAGCTGTTATTATCCGAATTGATAGCCCTGGAGGTGATGCCCTTGCTTCTGATTTGTAAGTAAACATTACATTGAGAGTACGTAATAAATTAGCTAATCAGGAATGCAATCACAGAAGATGTTTCTTTTACTAAATTTACTCGGAATGATTTCTATTGTTGGTGCATTCTGTATTTCATCTCTTTCCAAGAAAAAGCATAATTCCTATTAGCATTCCTATATTATTCATGAACACATTATTTAGCAATTTTTTTTTCATAGCAGTTAAGCGATAAAGAAGTACGTTTACCTATTGTGCCCTCTCAATATTATTTATACCTGCGAAACTTTTTTTTTTTTAATAATATATATTTGACTTGTTTAGATGGACCATATCTTGAGCTGTTTCTCATTGGGGTAGCTACATGCAACCCGTAAATGTTGAGTTTTTCATGCATTTTCATTTAGTGAAAATCCAAAAGTGCTTTGTTTCTTTGAATTAAATACTTTTCATCCAAACATGCATTACATTCAAATATAATATATATACTTTTCTTTTAAATACAATTAACATTCAATATATTACATTTAAACGTAACGCAAAAACACAATGTATTTACTAAACAGAACCTTAATCTTTTAGTTCATTAGCATTATTATTTTTTTGTATGATTCTATTTTGATGTCATACTTTTTTTTTTGTATGATTCTATTTTGATGTCATACTTTTTTTTTTTCTCTCCTTGGCAGTCTCTTACTCCCCCTCCCCCCCCTCTGTTAGGTGTCTTTTGAAATGTATAGTTTTGAAATTATTGCTAATCTTAAATATTATTAATCAATAAGATAATCAGGAAATAATAGGATAAAATATTAAAAATGCCCATAATAATCGCTCTCTTCCCCCTCTTTCTGCCCTATATTCATCTATCTCCCCCACTCCCTGTAGACCAGCGATGGCGTTGGGATCAGGTTGACAAGAGCGCAATCGCAACCGGAGAAGGTGACAAAACCGGTTCGCTGCGGTCGCCACCGTCTTCGTAAAAATCGTGACCCAGCTCAATGTCGCGATCTTAATATTTGCCGCTGTGAAATTGCAACCCAACTTGCCAATGTAATCTCCAGTAACATCCATTGCTAACTCTGCTGTATCAGATGACGATGGCAGCACTGATTTGAGTGCGACAAATCCAGAGAAAATCGTGAGTTGCTCGTTGCAGTGATCTTTGTCTCGAGGAGAAGATCTACAGGGACCAAATTGCAACGGACCAGATCTCAAGGCATTTTGGATCTCTGCGCCACTATTTGGGTTCTGGTTCTCATTGCCACCATGACATTTCCACTGTCAGTAGTGTAGTTCTATTTAGTCGACAAGGGGAGAGAAAGACTGAGGAAGAGAGAAAGAGAGAGAGAAGTGAGATATGGGAAAGGTTAAGTGAGGGAAAAAAAAAGGGGGTAAAATTGGAATAAATTAAAAATTAAATTAAAATATATTAAAATTTTATATTATTTTAAAAAATATATTATATTTTTCATTAATTTCTTTTTAAATATGTTATATGGTAATATTTTCTTTTTCTATTACTCTCGCTTTTTTATGAAACAAATTAATTAAATTAAAATAAAAGTGGGTATAAGAAAGCCAAATTAGAAATTATGTTTAGTTATTTATAATTTCATACCTTGCATTTTACTTTTATTTAAAAAAATATACCTTATATTTTTATACCTTTAAATTATATTTAATAGGTAAATATATACATTTTCTAGTCATTATTCAACGTCAACCACTAGAAGGACTAAAATATCCTTAAATATAAAAATGAAAAATATTGAAATGTAAAAAATAATAAAAACAGAAAAACAAAAAACTTCAAACGCGCATGCATATGCCAAAAAAGACGGTTCACGACCTCCCCTAGTGGCGGTTTCTCCAGCATCTCACAGTTTTGAGTCATTCTATGATGCTCCTTTAGTTCTCGAAGAAATTTATGTTGCAAAACAAGTTCGTTGCGAAAGAGATGAAATCACGAAGCTTCTACTTAAACTTCCATTGAAGCAAATCCACTTTTGTCCCTAAATTTGCTAGCAAAACCGAAGTTTGAGTTTCGAAAAGTCCAACTCTCCAACAAATCTCCGTACTTTATTTTAAATTGGATTAATTATACTAATTCACCCGCATCATGTATACTATTTCATTTTTCTAATACTTTCAAAATCATTTATTGTCTTATTAAACTATATAAAACCACTAAATTTACTCTTTATATTCACTTTTATCTATAAATTTAATGAAATTATTGACGTGACATACCATTAAAAATTAATCAAATGTTTTTTTAAAGGGTTAATTTCAATAATAACACTTTTAAAAATTTTAATTTTAAAATTAGCTATACTTTTCGGTACTTTCATATATAGCATTATCATATCAGATTTTGAGAGACCCACGTAATTAAATTGTCAAAAATACCCCCTAAGAAACCCTAATCTTTCATTTTTCTTCTTCTTCTTCTTCTTCTTCTTCTTTCTCTTTCCTTTTTCTCCGCCGCCTCTCTTTTATTCATTTTCCATTAGCATTTCAAAATTTGAAATTGGAAAGAGAGACCGAGGGAGACATTTCCTTGGAGTTCACCACCACCAAAAAATTTGGTTGTGCCAATGCCCAAAGTTTATCGTCACCATCACCCAAAGTTCGCCGGCCAACGCCATTGTCGCAGAGAGTTCTCCGTTTGCTGTCACTGTCGTTAGGATTTGGGTCTCTGCAAATATTTGTTTCAAACGTCTTCTGTTTAATGGCAACACAAGTGTCTGTTTCGTCGAAAGATATTTGTTGAATTATATGAGTTTGTTGGTTGCTTTATTTACATTTTGCATGTAAAATCTGATTTACAATTTCATTTCAATATATATATATATATATTTGTTTTGTATATTTCAGTTGAGATATGTGGACTAGGTCTCCCTGTAGTCCTGAGTCTAAGGTCTTTTTTTTTTTTTTTTTTTTTTTTTCAAGTACTTGGATGTTTTAGCCTTAACTTTTTTTTTTTTTTTTTTGGGAAAATTTAGCGTCATGTTTTGCCTCAATATCCCCATATTTTATTAAAGGTTCTTCTTCATTAATAACTTTGAAACAGACCCCAGGGAGGGTACTCATAAATTTCAAGAAAAAAATTTTTTTTTCTGAAATTTGTGTATGCTCTTATATTTAGTTTAGTACTTTCAATGTATTATTAATTTTCAAAAAAAAAATCAGAACCTACTATTTACTAAAGAATAAAAAAATCTTTCAGGGATTTTTTTTTCTTCCTTTTGTTGCCTCCTTTCTGTCAATGACATATTTGATGGTAATTATCATATTTACCGATAGTCAAAATGATAATTACTTTGGTTAGCCTATACATAATGGGAGTTATCTTTATTTTATTATTATTATTTTTAAGATAATGATTGTTACTTATACTAAAAATGCCCTATGGTAACGAGTCTAATTGGAACATTTACCTCCCTTTTCTTGTGCTTGTGCTTCTTGTGGCACTTTCTTTGTATTTTTTTGAGCTTTTCTCCTTAAATTTCCCTTTTGTGGATTTTAATCTAAGGTTATAACAATAATTACTGCTGGTAAATGTTGAAATTACTATGTAGGAAAAAAGCACTCTAGTAATATTTTGTTGCAACTATTTTTAAATTGGATTATATTTGCGTATTGGAAAATTTAATGGAGGTTTTATTATTTTGCTTACAAATGAACATATAGTAATTGTGATATATAGTAATTGTGATGATTTCCATCAGTAATTATAATATTGACTTGAATTGCATGTCTTCTTAATGTGTAAAAATGAGTAAGAGTACTCATGATTTGTGTTTGATTATCTTTAATATCTCACAATATTGACATTTAAGTGCCCTACAATACAACATAACGTATTAATTACAGATATTACTCATGTAGTAGTTGTGATAATTATCATCAATAATTATGATATTGGCTAGAGTTTAATGTCTTTCTAATGTGTAAGAATGAGTGGAGATTACTCATGACTAGTGTTTGATTATCTTTAACTTCTCACAATATTGACATTTAAGTGCCTAAGAATACAATATAACACATTAATTATTGTTATAATTCAGGTTGTAATAACAATAATTACCATCAATAATTATAATATTAATTAGAGTTTCATGTCTTCCTAATGTATAAGAATGAGTGGAGTGTTCTCATGACTTATAAATTGGGGAAAAGTTGGATTTATTATTAGAATGGACATAAATTGTTCGTGGTCCATTGGACAAAGTTATATCCACAGTTCTTATATACACCAATGAAAAGTATCTATGTTTAATTTTAAAATAAATGAGCTATTGATATGCTACTTACATATATTTTGATTCGAAATTAGTCAATATTATAATTACTTGTAAACTGAATAAAAATTACTGGTTAAACATCTGCTTGTGTTCATACAAATTGAAATAATAGTTTTTTTTTCGTCTGGTATGAATATTTATTTTCATTTCTTCTAAAATTGAAAGTTGTAATATTGTGTATAATTAGTTGTTGAAACGATCACAAGTAATTACCATTATGAGTAATAGTAACGATGATATTTAACATACTTGTGGTATATATATATATATATTTGAAATTGTAAAAGAGTCGGTATAGTAAACACTGTTTTGTTATTCAATTTAACAACATGTTTATTATACTAATATTGAAACAAAAATATGTTATTGTAATAGTTGCGTACAATTAGCTATGTTTATGATCACGAATAATCATTAAAACACTAATAGCCATTCAATAATAACAACACTGCAATTAAAATTAAAACAAGAAAACGTTACAGTGTTTTTTTTGGCTGAAAGCTAGTTCATTAAATAAGTTTTGCTTATGTGGTCATTTTTATAATGACTGTTGGTAATTATCACCATGACCGTTCCATTTACGTACTTTTTTATTTCAATATTCGGTTTATAACATTTACAATATTATATGATGAATATTATAATTAAGTTGTGTTGCAATATTTTGTAATTGACATTGTTGTAATTAACTGGTCTAAAAAGGGTCATTTTTATAATGACTACTCGTAATTATCATCATGCCGATCGTTTAAATATTTCTTTTTCCTCCAATTTTCATTTTGTGACTTATAATAATTCGGTTCAGAAAATAATAATTCTGCTTTTTGAGCCAGTGATGATAATATTTATCAGTAGTAATTATTATTATAACGTGTTCAGTAATTTTAATAATTACCATTTACAATTATATTGTAACAAAAGTGACAGTTTGAGAATAGTCAAGTTTTGAATTATTAGTTTAGTCCTCATATATTGTGATGAAAGATACAAATACCGCTACGTGGGTGTTGTTATGTTCGCAAAAAAAATTAATTTCATGTTTTTTTTTTTTGAGAAGTAATCATAACAATTATCAGTATTAATTATCATCATGACTCACATGATAATTATCACTAATAAGCATGATACTGACTACGTTGGAGCCGGTGGAATTTGAGGCCTTGCTCTGTAGCACATGGCTGAGAACTTGAGATCAAGTTGACAGACTTAAACTTTTAATCATAATTACAAAGGGTAATCATCATAATCACCATGTAAGTTACAATGACAATTACTAATAAAATTATTATTTTGAAAGTGGCCGAATTATGTAAATTGATTAGTAAACATTATTGGTAAAATGATTTATTTAAGTCATGTTAAAGATCTATTTTAAGGTTAGTTTTAAATAAGGTTTTATTAGAGTTTGATATGGGTTTCGATAGATTTGTATTTTTTATTGTGAGGAGATCAAAATCGGATATTCACACATTTAAAATAGTAATCGGGTGAATGAGAAATTGATACTCTAAATGTGTTACTTGAAATGGTAATTTGAAAGGAAATTATAAAAATCCCACATTGACTAGGAATAAAGCCATAGTGATGTATATAATTGATTGCACTTTAAGGTCCTAAGAGGCTCTCTCCCAAGCAAGGGAGGGGGTGCAAATCCTAGACTTGGTGAGTTAGTGGCTCAATGCGTGCGCTCGCGACTTGCAGACAAGAATGTTGGATCAGAAAGCCTACTTTGTGTAGACTTTGTTTTGCCCATCCATATTTTTCTCAAAACTGAATCTAGCTTGGTTTAGGAGCTTAATGGGAAGAATAATGGAGATTAATGATAACATGCATCAATATGAAAGTTTCTTGTCTTGAGAAACCAAAAGGCCTTCAGTTTTTTCCTTAGAAAATCTGAATCTGGACTTGAAAATGACTAAGTACAACTCAAGAATGAAACTCATAAACCTTGGAGTTAATTTTTAGTTTAATGGGTGAGTAATCCAATTAATCTATGTATATAACATCCCGTTTTGTGAATCTATATAAATGCTATTCTCCATATGAACATACACATAACACAAACACACAAAGCACTAGCTTGTTTTCTTTTGTTTTTGAGTTTTCTTTGCATCCATTGTAGTTGATTTTGGTGATAGAGGAAATGTGCTAGTTTGAGTTTGGTGTGACGGTTTCGATTGTGCTTTGTGCTACCGTTGTTGTTGTTGTATACTAAGAAACAGACGTCCAATGTATCCTTAAATACTCTTGGAGGGGACGAATATGTTTTAAGGAGAGCGCGTTTCACATGTTTTGATATCATCTTTTTCGATTCTGTTTAAGTTCAGTGGAAGGTTGAATTCGTGTTGTAACCTTTTTTTTTTATTGTAACAAGTTGATAAATTATATTGTTCTTATTTGTATTTTTCATATTTTGCCTAACAATCTTAAAACAGATTCGCATGCAAAGGAGGACAGATTTGTCGAGGAGAATTTCTTTTATTGGAAATTTGAATTTCGATATTAACTTTTGGAATTTTTTTTTGGTTGAAGAAATGGTTGATGACATGAACGTAGTAGTTCCTAGCAAAAGTAACACTATGACACGTGAGCTATCTCTGGTAGTTCAGACAACAAACTCGGTCCTAACCCTTAGCTCAACCTCGATGCAGCCTTTGCCAATCTAGTTCTCATGAACCACAATGAAAAGCCTAAAAAGTTCATTGAATTGAACTTTAAGACATGGCAACAAAAGATTTTGTTTTACTCGACAACATTGAATCTTATGAGATTCTTGAAGAAAGATCCTCCTAGTGTTAGAGACGATGAAGTAAATACACATGCATTTCAAGCGATTGATGCATGGAATCATTCTGACTTCCTATGCTGTAACTATGCACTTAATGGCTTATCTGATGAGCTTTACAATGTGTATAACTTGAAGAAAATGACTAAGGAACTATGGGAATCCTTGGACAAGAAATACAAGTCCAAAGATGCAGATGCTAAAAAGTTCTTAGTGGGCCAATTTCTGAATTACAAGATAGTAAACTCAACGACTGTGATTAATCAAGTTCAAGAGAATTAACTTATCACCTATGGGATACATGCCAAAGGAATGGCCATCAGTGAATCTTATCAGGTAGTTGCGCTAATTGATAAGCTACTCCCTGCTTGAAAGGAGTTCAAGAACTATCTAATACACAAGAGAAAATAGATGACCATTGAGCAACTGGTTGTCAAACTTCTGCTCAGTTTGGATGAGAGGAGTTTTTTTTAGAAAATGAAAAATTTTTAGATGTGAAAAATAAAAAGTTGTTTGAAATTTTTTTTAAAAGTGAAAAGTTGTTTGGGTGGGTGAAAACTTTTTTTTTTCTAGAGAACTTTTTTTCCATTTTCCAAAAATAAAAAATTTTGGATGTTCAGATATGGAAATTTAGGAAAATCCATTTTTTTATAATGAAAATTTTTTCATTTTCTAAATTTGGAGTGGTTAAACAAACATAGCATTCGTATCAAAGAAGACAATAGACAGTCCAAGAAGAAGTTCTCCAACGTAACTATGAACTCTGTTAAGGCTAATATGGTGGAGCATGATAGCTCCAAAAAAAAGAGAAAATCGGGATCCAATTTGGGATCAAAGGGAGGAGTTTCCAAGAAGAAATTCTAAGAAAAGTGCTTCAACTACAACAAGGTTGGGCATAAGTCAGCAAACTGTAGGCTACCAAAACATAACAAGGAGAAGGAGGCCAACTTGGTGGACATCATTTCAAAAAAGGTGTCCAACATCAACTTGTTTGTTGTGGTCTTAGAAGTGAACTTGGTTGACTCCAACCTAAAGGAGTGGTGGCTTGATACTGGGCCTATAAGACACATCTGTTGTGATCAAGACGAGTTTAATAACCTAGTTCCATTGGAAACTGAAGAGAAGCTATTTATGGGCAACTCTACAACTTCTGAGATCAAGGGTCAAGGAACAGTATTCTTAAAGATGACCTCGGGCAAAGAAGTAAAGCTTTACAATGTGCTGTATGTGCTTGATAACTGGAAGAATCTCATATTTGGGATGATGCTGAGCATAAATGGCTTCAAAATGGTGTTTAAAGCTAATAAAATTGTTTCGTCTAAATAAGGGATGTATGTGGGGAGGGGTTATGTAAAAAATGGCAAGTGAAAAATGAATGCCATAGCTGTAAAACCCAATAAAGTGAATACAAAGAGAAAGTCTTCCATTTATATGCTTGAGTCTTTTGACTTATGACATGATAGACTAAGACATGTTAATTATGATACATTAGATAGATTAATTAACTTGGATCACATACCCGTATTTCATATTGACTTAAAACATAAGTGTGCAACTTGTGGAGAAGCAAAACTAACAAGGTCATCATTCCAAACGATTGAAAGAAATACTGAACCACTGGACCTAATACATAGTGATGTTTGTGACTTAAAGTTTGTTCAAACTAGAGGTGGTAATAAGTATTTTATCACTTTCATTAATGATACTACAAAGAATTGCTATGTATATTTGTTAAAAAGCAAAGATAAAGTTGTAGAGAAATTTGCTCTCTACAAGCAAAAAGTTAAAAATCAACTTAATAAAAGAATTAAGATGGTTAAAAATGACCAAGGTGGTGAATATGTAGAACCATTTAATGCATTTTGTGCACAACATAGAATTATTCACAAAGCCACGCTTCCATACTCTCCCTAATCAAATGGCATTGCTGAATGTAAAAATCGAACCTTAAAATATTTATGATGAATGCAATGTTAATAAGCTCTAGGTTGCCACAGAACATGTAGGGGGAAGCTATTTTATCGGCTAATTACCTTTAAATAAGGTTCCACGAAAGAAAGTCGATAAAACTCCTTATAAATTATTAAAAGGAAAGAAATCTTCTGACAAATACTTGAAATGTGGGGATGTTTGGCCAAGGTAATAATATCAATGCTAAAAAGGATAAAAATAGGTCCTAAAACAATTAATTACATTTTCATTGGGTATGCTCATAATACTAGTGCCTATTGGTTCTTTATGCATGAATCTAAAAACCCTGACATACACAAGAACACGATATTAGAGTTTAGGAATGCATCATTCTTTGAACATATATTTCCGTGCAAGATCAAGGAAGATGTGGCAAGTTCGTCAAAATGAACTTTTGAGACTATTGAAGAAGATAATAGTCAAAACTCTGAAAATGATAAAATCATTGAAATGGAGGAAGAGCCTAAACGAAGCAAAAGAACAAAGATAAAAAGGTCTTTTAGACCAGATTTTCTAACCTATATGTTAGAGGCTGAACTTCAAACATATAAAGAAGCTATGAGCTTAACTAAGGGTCTTTTATGGAAAGAGACCATAAAGAGTAAGATGGATTACATCTTGCAAAATCACACTTGGGAACTAGTAGACCTTCCATCGGGAACTAAACTATTTGGTTCTAAACGGATTTTCAAATGGAAAATGAAGGCAGATGAAACAATTGGCAAGTATAAGGCCAGACTTGTGATAAAAGGCTATAGACAATGAGAAGGCCTTGATTACTTTGACATATATTCTCCTGCAATGAGAATAACATCTATAAGAATGATATTAGCAATTGTCGTACTGCCGAATCTTGTAGTTTATCAAATGGACATGAAGACAGCTTTTCTTAATGGAGACCTAGAGGAAGAAATCTATATGAAGCAACCTGAGGGTTGTATAGTTCCAAGACAAGAAAAGAAAGTCTGCAAATTGGTAAAGTCTTTATATGGACTAAAACAAACACTGAAATAATGGCATAAAAAGTTTAACGATGTCATGATGCTAAATGATTTTAAAATCAATGAATATGACAAATGTGTTTATGTCAAAACACTGAAGATAGTTATGTCATTTTCTGTTTATATGTTAACGACATAATAATTATGGATAGTAATGATCAGATGGTCAAATCTACTAAACATATGTTGAACTCAAGATTTAATATGAAAGATATAGGATCAACTGATGTAATTTTAGGAATCAAAATCATAAGGTCACCTAATGGTCTCATAATAACTTAATCACACTAACAAAGATGATTCTGGTATAACAAGAACTCCTATTGATATGAGTTAATATCTGTTCAAAAATAGAGGATAAAGCATATCTCATGTGAAGTATGCTAAAGTGATTGGCAGTCTGATGTACTTAATAAGCTGTACAAGACCAGACTTTGCCTTCACTATAAGTAAATTAAGCAGGTTCACAAGTAATTTAGGAGATGACCATTGGAAAGAAATTATAAGAATATTGAGGTCCTTAAGATATACTCGTGATTATGGACTACATTACAAAAGAACACATGCTGTATTAGAAGGATATTCTGATGCAAGTTGGATATCCGATATACAAGATTTTAAGGCTACTAGTGGATATATATTCACCTTGGATAGTACAGCTATTTCATAGAAATCCTCTAAGCAAACGGTAATAACCAGATCCACAATGAAAGCCGAATTTATCGCCTTAGATAAATGTGACGAAGAAGCTGAATGGTTTAGACATTTCTTAGAGGACATTCCAAATTGGCCAAAACCTATACTTACAATATGCACACACAATGATAGCCAATCAGCCATTGGTAAAGCACATTGTAAGAAATAAATTGGTAAAAACGTATTAGAGTGGCGCAGCGGAACAATAAAATTTTTTTAAGATCGTTAAATATCTTATGGTGCCATATACAATAAACTAACAACAATAAAACTCATAACTTAAGAGGACGCCAATACCACAGGAAGAGAATGATCGGAGGGCTTCAATCAACTAGCCTTTTCTACTATTCTCCAATTCCTGAATGGCTGAGTGTGTGGGCACTCTGAACCTCGATCGGTATGCTAGCACTGCTGGTCTTCTTCCAACCACTCAGATCTCTAAAGAACTTATTGTCACGGTGAGTTATGTAACAATAAGCATGCTCACCTGAGAGTCTGTGGTCTGAGAGAACTGGAGTGACCGGACCTCTATTTATAGACTTACATGAGGTGATTCTCTAAATTCGAATTAGATTAGGAGAAGATTTTCTCCCTTATCCACTCATAAAATCCGAAAATTCAAGCCTTTATCCACTAAAAGAATTCGGCCATTTTAGGATTTTTTCATTCAAAATTCAAACAGGATTTTAACTTGAATTTTATCTCCCATTAACCAACAAAAAAATCCGAAAATCTCTTTAGGATTTCTTCAAATATTTTCGGTCACAAAAGTGAAGGAAGAATCAAAATTCAACTAGAATTTTCAAGCTTGAATTTTATCTCATCCTTATCCAAAATAACCGAAAATCTCCTTGAGATTTTCCCTTAAAATTTCGACCACTTTTAGGGAGGAGAGAATCCAAATTCAACTAGGATTGAAACTTGAATTTTTCCCTAAACCTTATCCACAAAATTTTCGAAAATTCCATGAGGATAATCCTCAAAATTTTCAATCAAAATTAGTTAGAAATGTGATTCAAAATTCAAGTGGTATTCAAACAAGATTTTCTTCTCCATTATCCATATCAAATTTGAATTCTAACCCTGTGGAATTATCCATAAAAAATTCGAATTCCACTTGGACTGTGATTCAAAATTTGAATTTCAAATTTCAAAATTCAAATTTCAAATTTTAAATTTCAAATTTCAAAATTCAAATTCATATTTCAAATTTAATTTCAAATTCAAATTTCAAATTTCAAATTTCAAATTTCAAATTTCAAATTTCAAATTTCAATTTCAAATTTCAAATTCGAATTTCAAATTTAAATTTCAAATTCAAAATTTAAATTTCATATTTCAAATTTCAAATTTCAAAATCCACAAGAAGTTTTATTTCAAATTTTTTGTCCTCATGGATAATTTTCTACAACTCCAATCCAATCTCAAATAAAATCATGGCAACTTTATTTGGAGTTCGAATAATTATGTACTCTATTATCCAAAACAAAATATGAATTCAACCAGAGAGAATCTTGTCTATCATCCTAATCCTATATCAACACCATCCACGCATAATCAACCAGTCAATAAGCATACACAGATCAATTTGTTATTCATTAAGGAATTATGTGGAGTTAGTAGAGGGACCAATTGGACATATATAATCGGGCTCCCGTGATTCCATATGATCATCATTCTGTACCGAATAACTCAATCATTTGATCACTAATTTCAGAGTCACACCACTATAAACCTGAAATTGAACTCCCAATTATATATTATATTACGTAAGCCTGTGACGAGCTACTATCCAATGACCTTGTCATATATGCAAAACCCTCATATGATATCCATGATCAGTCTTAGATCAAAGTCCGTTCAATCCTACCGATCAGGCTATCTTAAAGTTCCATTATACTACCGAATTAAGAAAATGATTATTTACCACATGTGAATAAGAAGTCATCTGCTCAGCAGCGACTCAAGGTCTTGTCCATTTTCACATCCAGTATAATGCCTTTAAGAGGATACCTTTAACTCTTTAGAGTTATGATTCTGATATCTGCAAATAAACGCTTCATCGTATACAAGTCATGCACCCAATGAACTGGTCTATAAGCTTATTACCTTTGAGACGCTTTAGCCATTGGAATATCAAAGTACACAAGTCATATACATGAAGTAGTTCATTTACTCAGGATTAAGGTTATTGCATAATAAACGTCAAAAGCAGATTGATCCACTCATAGCGGACTATGTAGATCAGTCACACTTTAGTCCTGGTCTAATATGTCACCACCAAACAACATATCTATGTCTCTACTTGTGTAACAACCGGGAAAGATTCATATTTCTTGGAAAATAATTACACAATGAATTTAAGCGTTAAAATGTGAAATTTAGTGATTTAATATTGTTTAGAACTAAAATAAAATGTTTTAACAATGTTAAAGGATGAAAAATGAGTAATAGTGATATTATGTGTGTGCACGTGTGTGCCCTCACAGTATCAAGAAGTAGGTCAAGATGATATTATCTTGACATAAAACTGATAAATTTAGGTTCAGCACACCAAAATTAGTCAGGATAGCCTATCAGCACGCTAAAATTTGATAATTGAGCACAAGGGTAATTTTTGACCGAAAATTCGCAGTATCGGAAATTGGTTGAAATGACCTCAGATGAAAATAAAACTGATATATTTGGATTCAAGACGCTCAAATTAGTCAGGATAGCCCATGTTGAAATTTTGGGCGAAAAAGTATATAAAGAGCGAAAAAAAGTGGAATTTTCTCATTTGTCCACAAACTCTCTCTCTCCTCACTTCTCTTTCTCTCTCTACCCGAATGTGTACAGTAACCAACTATCGGAAATGGTGTCCGTTTTCGACACCGCCGGCACCGTTGGAAAGCTCTCGCCGAGTTGAGTTCAACGGTGGGTCGACGCGACGGAACGGTCGACGTACGCCACCGCAAGCGCTGCCCGAAGCCGCCGGCCACCGAAAACTTCGCGACGCCATATCTCCGCCGTCCGACGTCCGATCAAGCTGAAACAGGTCCCAAAAGACTCGTGGTGAAGAGTAGAACAAAACACAGGTGGTGTTTCAGCCCAACGGCCGCTGGATCGCGCCACCCAAAGCCGCGACATTGCCGCCTTGAAGCCGTCGTGGAACTCGCTGTTTCTGGCAATGTTGAGCTGCACCACCGGTACAGAAATGTTCGCCATGAAGAGGGGAGCAAAAGCCCTAAGTCAATTGCACGCCACAACTCCGGCACGGCGGAGTTCCAAAGCCGCCGCCGTGACCGATTTTTTGAGGGTTGATTTCCGGCCATAGGAGCTTCAAATGGTGAAATTGAGACCACCAATAGATTCCTCTCATCGAGATCTTCAAGATGGGCTACTTATTTGCCACTGTCAACCGCCAGTCAACGGCGAGTCAACGGGCGATCAACGCCGATCAACGGCGACCGTTGACCAATTTTGGAAGTTTGGCCCGTTAGCCTATTTTCGACGTTTCGGACGCATCTGCGGAGTCGAAATTGCAAGACAGGACCTCAAATACGAAGAACGAAGAATTAGGGTTTATGCGTCGAGACCGGACTGCAATTCGGTATAAATCCTGACTTCTTTACGTTCCGCAATTTAAATTGTTTGGGACTATTATATGATTTTATAATTATTGGTATGAAAATTATGGAAAAGAATGTATGTAAAAACAAGAAAATGGCTGTAATTGAGAAAAAGAAAAATATGTGAAAATGTAACGATTTTACGTAAACAGTATGAGTTTTACATAAAATCTAGGCCTCTGGTATAATACGTGTTAGAATTTGATTAGGATAGATGGTTTTCAGGCGTTTCCTAAACGCTGGAACCTCAAAAATTAAGGGGAAACTCTGTCGAAATTTCTAAAAATGACACCAGGGGTAATATGGGAAACGAGGGGTAAAAATATGATCGGAAAGAAAACCCGAGCCCCCTCGAGGAATTAGGGCATGGAAAAAGGAATGGGCAAGTTATAATTAGTAAACCGACCCTTCGAAACCCTAGAACGCAAGAAAAACATGAAACTTATTCTTAGGTCGGAATAGTACTTCCCGAGGGCCGGGAATGTGAAAAATTGGTAAAATGATAAGAATGATCCAGAAAAGGTCCGATAAGATTTAAAAAGTTAATTAGATGATTTTGAGTTTAGAAAATCCAGCTTAAGCATGAAAATGAAAATGTTATGGTTAAACGACTCATCAGGGGCAAAATGGTCATTTTGCCCAAAGATTCTCAAATTATGGGAAAAGAGCCCCAATGACCTCGGAATAGGTTAATGAAGTTTGTAAAAGCCAAAATTGAGGTTTAAGTTATGAAAAATCACGTCAAGGGTAAAATTGTAATTTTGTCAAAAGTTAGGGGTAAAATCGTGATTTTTCAAAAAGTTGGAGAAAAATTCAAAAAGGGCCATTAAGGTTTAAAAAAGCTGTCCTAAGGCTATAATTAAGGATTATAAGATTAGAATCAAGCTTTTTAATAAAATAAAAGCTATAAATGAAAATGTGATTAACGGACAAAGTTTGTCTGTAGGAACCCGATCCAAACGCGACAAAGGACGTCGATGGATTCCAAGAAGAGGACAAGCACGCTATGAGTAAGTTCAGACATTTACCCCTCTGCAACTATGAACAAGCTTATCGTGTTTACATGTTTTGTATGTAAATGTCATGATGTGATTTATGATGATGCTATAGTAACACTATAGCAATACTATGATGATGTTAAAAGATAGGTTTTAATAAATAATTTATAAATATATATATATGTATATATTGAATTACGAAGGAAAGGTATTATAAAAGTTTTATGAGAGTAAAGATGTGATAAAGAGTGATAGAAGAATGGAAAGAGTAAGAATGAGAATGTTATGATAGAATACATAAGAAAGAGATGAGACATGAAAGAAAAGAATAGATGTTTATGAAATGTTTTATGTGATGAAAGGACTTAAGAAAGGGTATATTCTATGAGAACGAAAGGATAAATGTTTTATGGAAAACGATATGAAAGCAAAGAGTTAGACAAGAAAGAGAAATAATGATAGGTTATGATGAAAGGTATGATAAAAGGATTAGAACATAATGATAAGACGTAATTGATAGAATAGAACAATAGGCTATGATCGATAAGAGTATGATGCTAAGATACGATAGATAGGATGATGCAAATGATAAATAGAGAAGAGAATAATTGTCTGCACATAACTAAACATACCTTTGTTTGCTATGATGTGATGTGATAATATATAAGTAATATGTGCTATATATGCTATGCTAAAGTGTGATTAACATAATTCACACAAGTAAAGTAAAGAATTAAGAAAAGAAAAACAACGAAAGAACAAATGTTCCATGAAACGTTTTATGAAAATGAGAAAGGAAAGATGATGAATATCATGAAAAAGATGTACAACGAAAAAAAATCAATATAAGAAAAATAAAAGCCTACAAGATAATAAGACTGAAAACTTAAGTTTGTTGGCGTATCGGTCTCTCTACAAGGTCGAGACTTCCGGTCTATATCCTCCGCGTAGATGTGATGTTACCCCGAAGGTGCGGTAGATTATAGGATGGACCAACCCCGAAGGTGTGGTTTTTATGTGACTGTGAGGTAGGTTGATGGGTCGCTCCCCCTCCTCCCACTATCCACGCGCAAATAAGTACGTCCAACAACGGGCCCAACCAAAAGAAAGTGGAAAGAAAACAAACGAAAGGAGAGTGAAAAGAAAAGAAAGGAAAAGAAAAGAAAGGAAAGGAAAGGAACATGAAAAGAAAAGAAAAGAAAAGAAAGAAAAAGAGAGTGCGTGAAAAGAAAAGAGAGGAAAGGAGAGTGAGTGAAAAGAAAAGAAAGGAAAGGAAAATGAAAAGAAAAGAAAAGAAAAGAAAGAAAAAGAGAGTGCGTGAAAAGAAAAGAAAGGAAAGGAAAATGAAAAGAAAAGAAAAGAAAAGAAAGAAAAAGAGAGTGCGTGAAAAGAAAAGAAAAGTAAAGAACGACATAAAAAGAAACAAACGATATGTAAGAATAACATAATGAAATCGATGAAAAATAAATAAATAATAAAACGAAGTTAAAAGAACATAATAGAATTAATATATGTGATGCGATGTAATTGATGTTATATTTATGGAATGACACGTTTTTACGTGGTGTTATGCTAGTGTATATGTTACTAGCTTTTAAGATATGAAAGGTTAAGAGATGATGATAAAGCGATAAAAAAGTTATAAAGGTTTAGAACAGAAAGTTAAGAAATGGTAGGAATGAAAAGTAAAGAAATGAAGAAATTAGATTAGAATGATAAGAGATGATCGATAGAATGTTAAGAATGATGAACGAAGAGATAAATGAGCATGAAGAGGTTAACATAATATGTTATGCTTCGAGGATATGTATAAACGATGTATATGAGGTGTATATACGTGATGTCATATATTCTAGTAATAACATATATTACTAGTATTTATAAGTTAATGAATGTATATTTGAACTTACTGAGCATCTAACTCATTAGTTGTTTATATGTTGCAGATAAGTAACCTGTTAGTTTAAAGTAATATGATAGACAACGGACGGATCTGTACGTGCTAAGAGACTGGGCGAGGGTATGGTACTACCATGAGTCTTTCGCTGAGCGTTCAAAAAGGAAGATGAAAGAAAGAAATTTATGAAATATGTGTTGTAAGAATATGATAGAGATATAGGTATAATATGTAAGTCAAAAAAAAATTGCTATAGAAATTGCTTCCGCTTTAAAATGAGAACGTTAAGAAGGGAAAGTTAAGTATTTTAAGTAAGAGGATGACGACCCACGAGGTTGCCAGCCATCGCGGTCGGCGTCAGAGCTCGGCTGGTTGGTATGGTAACGTACGTGGGGGGGCGTTACAACTTGGGAGTCAATGCTCCAGACGGTCAAGACAAACCGTCCCCACCATAGCTTTAGACAACATAATAGTCTTAACATGAGTTAGATGCTCGGTCTAACCCCATAGACTATAGACCTTAGTTTAGACCGCTTACTTTAGAATATTGTCTTCTCACATACAAAAGTCCATTGCATACAACGTCCTAACAATTTTAACACAAGCAGTTAGTGAGCCATATTTGCTTACATTTACTTTAACATGTAAATAGAATAAGAACAAACAGCAATATAATGAATAATCTCTATGTATATATTTTATTATCCAGTTCAAAATAAATACATCAAAATGTCTCTAATACTTAGGGCATTTCCTAACACACATAATATGATATACAATGGTAAGTCAATACATATATATCATCGACATAATACCATTAGACAATTGATCTCAATGGGAATCATGGCCATTGACTTTATAAGGTCAAAAGATAATATTGCGGATCCATTAACCAAAGGTTTGAATATAGATCAAGTTGAGAAAACAAAGAGGAATGGGACTAAAGCCCATGGAAAAATAGGTCAAAGTAATAGAAACCCAACCTAGTAGATTGGAAATCCTTAGATCTAGGTTCAATAGGACAATTAAATAGTGTAGACCAGCTCAGTTCACTATGGGGGTAACCCCAGCCCATTCCTATGATAAAAATAGTGAAACCCCTACGAGAAGAGGTTAAACATTTATTTTAAATGATTCTTATGCGTTGGATGTGTTAGGAATCTGAGTAGAGTAGTACGGGGTTACTCTTCAGTAAGGAATCACCTATGTAAAAGAGAAATGAGACCGCTTCAAACGAGAATTGTGAGGGCTCAATTCTTTAGAAACTATTAAAGAACCAGGCAAATGGTCATGGCCAAAACGAATATAACCATGAGAACTGAACTGTGTCAAGAATATATCTATGTGAGGTATATTATTATTTACACAAATAATA
Source organism: Antiaris toxicaria (assembly GCA_035233585.1). NCBI lineage: Eukaryota > Viridiplantae > Streptophyta > Magnoliopsida > Rosales > Moraceae > Antiaris > Antiaris toxicaria. Next base: position 12,652,411 of record CP141155.1, read on the forward strand.
GAACAATTCAAGGACATCGCTTCTATTGGTTAGTCAATAAAGTAAATATAATCTCACAAAGGAAGGTTCAAGGTTAATGCCTATCTATCCTATACAGGTATCGACTGCAGAACTCTATCATCATGTTGAGTCTGTGTTTTCTCATCGTTGGTCAATTTTCATTTATGTGAGGGATTGTTTGCAAAATAGCTTATTTAAGCCATGTTGAAGGCCCATTTTGAATCTCGTTTTTTGAATAAGACCCAATTAGAATATGGGCCGGGTCTCGATGGATTTGCATTCTCTGTTGCAAGGAGATTAAAATCGGATATTCATATATTCAAAATGGTAATTGGAGGAATAAGAAATTAATACTCCAAATGTGCTACTTGAAATGATAGAAATTACAAAAATCCCACATTTGCTAGAAATGAAGTTATGGTAGTGTATATAAGTGATTGTACTTTAAGGCTTAGGTAAGCATGTATACCTAAGAGGCTCTCTCATATGTAGGGAGTGCAAATTATGGACCTGACGGGTTGGGGGCCTAATGTGTGCGCTTGTGATCTACAAACACGAATGTGAGACTGGAAAGCCCACCTTATGCGGGTTTTGTTTTGTAATTTTTTTTTTTTTTTTTTGCCCAAGAAAAGCTCAAGACTATCTATATTCTCCTTAAAACTGAATTTAACTTGGTAAAAGAACTTAATGGGAGAAATAATAGAGTTTAATAGAGACCACCATGAATATGCATAAATATGAGAGTGTTTTTTCCTTGAGAATGCAAAAGGACTTCAGTTTTTCACCTTGAAAAATCCGAATCTAGACTTGGAAATAGCCAAGTGTAACTCAAGGAATGAAACTCATGAACTTGAGGGTTAATTTTGGTTTGATAGATAATTAATCCCATTAATCTAGGCATATAACATCCAATTTTTCTAGCCTAGATAAAGGTCATTTTCTACATGAACAAAGACACAACACAAACACATAAAACACTAGTTTTCTTTGCAGCCATTGAAGTCGTTTTGGTGATAAAGGAAATGTGCAAGTTCGGGTTCGGTGTGACGGTTTCGATAGTGATTTGTGCTACCATTGTTGTCATTTTATCCTGGTAAACGGACATTCTACGTATCCTCGAGCACTCTTGGAGGGGATGCATGAGAGTGTATTTCACGTGTCTCGACATCATCCTTATCATTTCATTTACATTTTTCATTTACATTGTTCGGTTAAAAGTTTAATTCGTGTTGTAACATTTTATTATAACAAGTTGAATTATTATATTGTTCTTTTTTGTATTTTCTGTATTTGCCTAACAGAGAATGTTGTCAAATCACTCTAAACTTTTGAAACTAGAGGTTTTATGGAAAGCTGAACATGCTTGGTGAGATTATAGAGCCCAAAATAGTAAAGGCATATTTATGATATTGTTGTATGAAGATTGAGTAAAAGGAATAATTTGCAATTGAGCAAGTTCTAAAACATGACTGGTTACTTTGTATTTGAGTAAACAATGATACAGGTAAGGCTTCTTGATGTACGACCAGAGAGAATAAGAAGGAAAGAATGAAAGTGAGAGGAGAGAGGAAAAAGAGAAGATGGAGAGCGACGGAGAAGGGAAGGCAAAGACAATAATCTGTAATACCGTTCAATTTGGTATAAATGAACCAAAAAGCTAAACCCTAAAATAAGTTTCTGAAACCAATGTCCTCATCCTCGGATGGGTCACATAGTTATTAAGTCTGCATCGAGGTGCTTGTCACTTCTGCTTTGCTCAACTTTGGCGCAAAATTTCAATTCAGTGCTAACAAATCTTCACTCCCTTGTACAGACCAGATGAAGCAGAACTCTTTTCCAGATCTACACGGAGGATTTATCATCGATTTGGGGATAAGGCTGCTTATTCCAGATCAATGAGTGTATGCTAACTATTCCTGTTATTCATTATTCTACTGCTCTCCTTGTATAATAACACATTTGTTACATTGCACTTCCAGATAGATGAAATGAGGTGGTTGCACTAGGGAGAGTTTGGACTGGTAATGATGCGGTATCACGAGGTTTAGTCGATGCCATTGGTGGGTGGCTGTTGCAGTTGCAAAACAGAAGCCCAATATACCTCAAGATGGACAGGTTTGGTGATGAATAATTTTTATGCATGGACCCATATATTTTCCCTGTTATTAACATGTACAAGTGTTGGTTGTTAGAGATTACTCTAGCTTTTTATGGTTTCACCTGTTTTGGTCCTTTCCCATATTCGACTTCAGTGACGGTGCATGGATGGAGTCAGGTTACACTGGTGGAGCTGTCAAGACCGTCCCCAACATTACCGGAGATATTAAGCGGCATAGGAAGTACTCTAGTAGGAGTTGAAACAACAGTGAAAGAGCTGTTGCAGGACATGACGTTTTGTGAGGGAGTTCAAGCCCAAATGGACGGAATCTTGTTTGGGAGACTGGAAGTGACTTCTAATGCCAACCCCATATTTACTTTGCTAAAGGATTATCTGAGTTCATTTTGACGCGAGCATAACCTCCATTAGCCATCTGTTCTTGTCAAATTGTACAGTTGTTAATTAGGAACTAATTAGGAAACTCTAGCTGTATACAGCCTGTATAGAACTAATTAGGAAAGATTTATTTACCGCATTAGATTGTTTCTTGTTTTGTATGATATGGTTAGACTGTTTCCTTTTCTTGTATCTAAGGATAGTCTATATATTGTAATGTACGATTCATTCAGTAATACACAGAAAAATACAAATTTTTCCCCTATATTACCACAGTTCTCTTGTTTTTTCGTATCTTCATCCTTTATCACGTAACACGTTCTCTTAATTCTTTGGTAAAATAGAGCGTGGGTAAAAGAAAAAGAAAAAGAGATTTGTAACAATTTTCCCGAAGTGATCTTTTCCAGTTGATTATATTAAGTTAGTGGCTCGGTGGTGGAGGAAACGGTGAGGGACAGGATAGTGGTCCCTTTCTTTATTTTTATTTTTATTTTTTATTTTTTGGGAGGGTGAGAGTGAGAACGATGTTAGATAAGGGTGAATCTACGTTCTTTGTTCAAAATTTCATGTTCTAAACCATGTATAATTATTTATATGATGTTATTTCATTAAAAAAAACTATATTTACTTTTTTATCTATTTTTTGTCTTATGAAATAGTATGATATAAGTAATTAGACATAATTGGAGATATAAAATTTTGGATAAAAGATGTAAATTCAGGTAAGGGCGAGGCATTTTGCTATTTTTTTTTGTGTTTGCGAGAAAAAAAAAAAGTGAAGGTGGAGCAATTAATAATTCTTGCATGGCGTCCACGTCAAGTCAAGTCTAAGTCAATACGCGCCAAAATGTCTAAGGGTTGTCTTTATTGGGCCACCATGGGATGTCGAACATGGAAGTGTGCCAAAGCCAGAAAGCGAAAAAGAGTTCGTTGGGTGATTTTTTTGGATTATGTGGGACTTTGTATTTGAATTGAACCCCCACTTACAGAGCTCCAAAGTGATACGTTACGTTGGAGCTTTTGACAAATTGTCGTATGTCCCCAAATGAATACATGGTTGAGGCTCGGAGAAAGATTTTCATTCGGAAACCTTTAAAGAAATGAGCCGTTGGACGGAATCCTATTGGATCTAGCTTAGCTAGTGAGAGGGGAGGATGTTGGATTAAAGCGTCCAACTTCGAAGTTTTAGATTTTTTATTTCTATTTTATAAGTGGAAGTCAGAACTAGTATTGTAAATATATGTGTATAAAAGAATTTAAAAAAAAAAAAAAACCACCTCCAGGTCAGAGGGGCATGCTCCGAGCTTATCCACACTTCCGCAATAATTTTTTGTTCCTTGTTTTCTATTTATATTTTTGTTGGTTTTTCATTACATAGCCACCATGTCTATAGCTAAGTTCCTCACCCTTAGAGCGTCTTCGAATACACACATTTATTCTCGCCAGAAATGTGACGCCTTAAATTTTATTTAAGGGTCAATATATAATTTAAATAAAATTAGTGTGCCAAAAATTAATTAAAAATCTTTTGGAAACCCTAGGTTGGTCTCCTAGTCAAATTCCGCTCAAAAAGTCAACAATTTTAACTTTAAAAACCCTAAAATATTCGGCCATCACTTGGGATTTTAATTAAAATTTAAATCCCACAAATCCAAGGAGGATTCAAATTCAAATTTTATCCCTTAGATATAAAGAAGAAATTCGGCCATAAAGTGTAGGAAATAAAGGAGATTTTATTTGAATTAAAAGCTAGGTCAAAACTCAATCAAAATTCAAATTATTTTTCCTTAAAAACTAAGGGATAAATTTTGGCCACTTAAGGGGAAATAAGAGAGAAAACCCTAGCCTCAAAACAGCACAAAAACTTTCGCTTTTGCCCTTAGAATTTTCGGCCAAACAAGGAAGAGAAAGGGAAAGAAAGAAACCTAATATAAAAACCCTCTTTTAACTCTCATTCACCCTTCCTTTCACTCTCAAAAATTCGGCCAGCTTTCCCTTCTCTCCTCTCTGAATTTTTCTCTCCCATAACACACCCAAAACAGCAAACAAAACCTATCAAAAGGTAGCTCAAAGATTCAACAATTTTTGAGACAAAAACAAGATGAGAAATCAAACTTTTTCCTTCCTTCTCCTCTTGGTTTTAAATCCGAATTTTTATATGGTTTTCTCCACTGTTTTCCCTACTGTTTTGAAGACTCCAACACTCACACAAATTCAGCCAAAAAGGAGACCAAGCATCAAAAATAGTGCAGTACAAACAAGGTGTGAATCTCTCTCTCAAATCCTAAAAATTTTACCTCTTTGTTTCCCTTTCAAAAACCCTATTATCACATGTGTAAATTTTATGATTTTTACCAATTTGATTCTTGGGTTGTGTTAATGACATATAAATAAGGTTTTCCACAAACTTTCGTGATCATTGGATGAAAATTGAATTGGTTTGAGGCTAATCGAAATTCGGACACCGAAAAACGGAAATCTGGAAAATTACCATATGAACAGTAAATTTGTGTCAGCCATAACTTGAGTTTTAAAAACTATTTTTGAGTGATTCTTGAGCCTAAAATTAAATTCAAGATGTCCCCTAAATTCCTGAAAAATTTCAGAACCAAACTCATCCGTTTGCCTAGTCAAAATATTTTTCTAAGATAGGCGGACAGAACTGCCAGTTTTTGAACCGAAACTGAAATCCTGATTTTATGCCTGAAAACAACCCCTCGGTTTTTGGCCTAATTGAATAAACAAACGATGTCTAAAAATTATAAAAATTATATGGAATTAAAGCTATGGATGTCTAGTTTAACATATTAAAAATTTAGAATTTTTGGGATTAAAAATGAATTAATATGGATTTTATATTCAGCCTAGGTCAGTCTGCTCATGTCCAGTAATATCCTAACTTAGAGTTTGTTTTCACAAATTTTAAATCCCAAATGTTTATTAAACATTTTTAAAATCTTTTGTGGCACACTAAAATGATTGGATGATTATGTCTAGACCTAGACTGATCATATGTTGTGATTATAGGATTTATTTGACGTTCTTGCTGGATTTGTGGATCACGTTATCGTAACGCTTGTGAGATAATCGAGGTAGGACGTTCAAGCCTTTTCTGGGATTAGTCAAGTGTTTTAAATTCCCCTGTTCTATCGATGGCATGCTCTTTTCAGTTTATGAAATTATTATACTGTTTTTGGATGAAATAAACGCATGCAAAGTGTTTTGTATTAAATGTGTATTTTAAAGTGTGTTTTGATTAATAGCATAATATAACTTGGTAAATACCATCTTTTGAATAATCCGGTGAACATAATTGAGCTCTAGTTCACGATCATTATAAATGATGCGTGCGTCCCAGAGTTGACGCCATGGGGGAAGGTCCCTAAACCTTCCCCCATGGGCCGTTCGGCCTATTTAGACCGTAACGAGATGATCTAGGATAATTCAAATTCGAGACACGTATATTATAGCTACGACAAGTCCTCACTTATAATATAATGGTTGTTTTAATGATTTATTATTTTAATATTGGGGCACGTATATTGCAGCTGCGCTAAGTCCTCAGCAGAATAAAACTTGCATTAAAAATGTTTTTCACGAAATTGTTGATTATTTTTTTTTATGATTATTATGTCATGTATTTTTTTAAATTGTTGATTATTTTTGGAAACAAATATTATGCCATACTTTTAAATGTTATTTGTTAACCCACCTTTGTTTCTGTCCTACTGAGTCAGCGCTCACGTCCCTTTTTCTTTGTGATTTTAAAATGACTACTTCCAGGTACGGGAGGTAGCAGTTCCGAAATTCGTTGAGATATCCGTTACTACCGAAGATGATGCTATCCGTTTTCTCCATCTTCTTCTTTCTGTTTCTCGTTCTGATGTAATGAGACTTAAGTTTGTACTTTATTTCACGTTATTCAAATTTCATGCTTGGGAATATTTTATGGTTGGTAATTTCTTTTGAAAACCGATTTTGTGTTTGACTTCCGCATTAAAAAGCATTTATTTTCTCCTTTATTTTATTTTGTGATTATGATGCTACTTTATAATTAGGCTTAGCCAAATTATAATGTTGACCCGTTGTTTTTCATAATAAATGTTTTCCTTAAATCTCGGGTTGATATTGTGATTTGGCTGCCGTGTCACGTATCTAAATTTTGGGCCGTGACAAGAAAATACCTAAGGAAGAACGAAAGATTAAAAAACTACACAAGGTGCATTATGGACTAATATCAATGACACTTTTTAAATCTACGACCACGGCTGGAAACCCTATAACATATTAGTAAAATACTAGGGACACAAAACTCTAATCCTAATTAAAATAACAAATCTGGCACGTGTAGGACAGAGTCAGAAACCTATATAAGTGGGGGCATGGGGGCATATATCCAAATTTGTTTTTGAAGAAAAATAAATTTTAGTAGAGGTTATGTGAGAATTTTTAATTTTAATTGGGGTAAAGCTGAAAAATAATAAACCTTTTTTATATAACTAATTTTAGTGGGGGTTATGTGAGAATTTTTAATTTTTAGTGAGGCTAAATTAAGGACTGTATGAGAATTTTTAAATTTCTAATGGGGGCAAAGTATAAAAATTATAAAAATATTAAGATAAAAATAAAAGAACAAAAAATTTTAGTAGAAGTAGCGACTTTAACTAGTCTCCATTTAGCTCCGTCCTTCCCTCAGCATGTAAGTTGTTCTTTTATTAATATATGTTTAAAACATTGCTATTTCAATTAATTACATTTACTAATAAATTTATAATACATAAATTGATATTTAAAAAATTGATATTAGAATTAGTATCCTAACAGTGATAAACATATTATTTCTCTTCAGTCCACTTCCTATGATGTTTCCCAAACAATTACTATGTACAAATATCGTTGTTGCTGATAAATGGATGATACGAAGTATGCTTATGTACATAATAAGTCGTTACTTATTAGCTGATTATAACAATTTCCACTCGTACAGGCAAAAAAAAAAAAAAAAAAACCACTTGATTATTTCCAATATTTTCTCTCTTAAACAGAAAAAGGAAACATGATGTAGACTACCTGATTCCATAGCATAAACTTTAGATTCCTTGCAAATAAAGCCTGGCAATAAGTACCCCGCATGCAGCATATATGCATATACAAACTACACAAGCTTTTCTCTTAGATACTAAATGATTCATGATATTGTATATTTTTTGGTTTTACATTTGTTTTGTCATCGATTATTATTAGATTGAAAAGCTTATATATATTGTTTTTGCTCAATTAGGAGCTTTTATTTATGTACATATCGATATCAATATTAGAATCAATATTTGCATATGAACACAGCAAGCAAGGAGATTCCGAAAGTTGCCCATGTGATGCACTTGAGGGCATGCGGAAGTGGGATACTGATGGCATGGCAGAAGGCTGAAACTGCAAGCAAGAGTCCGACACGCTCCAACACCTGCGCTCCGACGCCGAACTTGGGATGCATAAATTTCACGACAAAGAGAGCGGCGGATGTGAAAAGGATTAGTAGAGAAAGCAAGTGATAAGTCCAGTACTCATGATTTTGGTCTTGATGTTGCACCGACTGAAGAGCTATGTCGACCGCTGATTCCATGCAGAACCCGATCACGATCATTCCCCTGTCTATCTTTTCTGCTCGGTCAACGGTTTGTTGGTCCGGCATGGGCATCCCCACCGTAGTAGTACGGTACACCTCCTCATGTACGATGGAAGAATTAGTTGATGGTATTGAGACCGGCAGTACTGGTGACTCCGGGATCAAAGTGCGTTTTAGTCGCCTGGAATGTTTGGAAAGGGTTTCAGAGAATTTTGTGTTCATGATCAAACTAAAGAAGGTCTTGATTCGAATTGAACAACTCATTTTTGAGTGATATAATTTTGATCAAATGGATTAGGCTCCGCTACTTTGTTGCTCTGTAGACCAGGTAGTGATCCCCATTTTATATAGAACGTTCGAAGGTTTTTACCTTAAAAAAAAAAAAAAAAAAAAAAAAGTCTAACGTAATAACTAAAACATCTTGTGCTTTATAATTGGAATATTATATTTCGCTCTATGTTCTCAGAAATGCCTTGTTTATTCTTCTAATTTTTTACAAACGTATTAATATCTTCTCATAGAATTTTAGTCAAAATAAAAGTATAAAATAAAAACTAATTTAAAAAAGCCGCTGAATTTTTTTGTTATTTAGGAAAATGATAGGTGGTCATTAAAATATTGATTGAAATATTCTATTAATCTTTATTTTTAATTAATATGCACATCCTATCAGTAACTAACAACCAATTGATCAAAGTCAATGAATGACTCAAAAGTAAAAACACCTATTGGTGATGGTTAATTAGTATAATATGATTACTCATTAATTGATCATTGTGAAAAATTGATTAACCATTTTATTAAAAAAAAAAAATTTTCTAAATCTAAAAAACGCTGGCCATTAAAAAAAAAAAAGCTTAAAAAACGACCATATACCTGTATATCCCAAGAGAGTATCTTATGCATTCATGGCTTTTATGCCAGAATGCCGAGTAAAGATCATAATGTTATATAATTATATTCACCCAGCTCAACAAAATGAGGGTGTTTATTAGGCCATAGTAAGGAGACAATTTAGACACATTTAAGTGGGTGAGTAGTTTACAGAACCACTGGATAAAAAGATCAGGCAAAAATTAGGACAATTTAAATCGTCGGGTCTGGTCTCTACATGATGAATTTATAATATTATCTATCCATTATGTTTTCCAAAGGAAAATTAAAAAAATAAAAATAAAAAGAACAAAAGAACATGTAAGTAGGCCTAAAGTATTATAAAATATTAAATGTAAGTAGGCCTAAAGTAGCACATCAATCCTATAAAAGAACTGTGCACCTATTAAAAATCATCTCCATTTGCCTATCAAATTACTTTCTATAAATATAGAACTTCATACTAAATGAACAAGAACGAGAATTTCAAAGTATAATCAAAGTGTGAACAAGATGTATATGTTATTCATTACTCTAATTTTACTTGAATTAATTTTATTCTCATTTAAAAAAAACAACGCACTGTTTTGAAATATGTTATTCGTTGTCGTGTTTCTTTTCCACAATTCATGCCTTTCATTAAAACAAAAGGGGACTAGATTATGATTTGTGCTTAACAGGTTGTTAAGTTGAAGTTCATTGATGGAGTTTCTTATTAAGGTTTCTCCATAATGGAGTTATTACTAAAAAATTAAAAAAAAAGGCAACAAAAATAAGAAAGAAAATAAATGCTGAATATGAAGCTATACACAAAAAAAAAAAAAAAAAAAAACAAATTGAAAAGCAAAAAAATTCAAGAATAGAAATGAATCATGTGTGAGACTCAAAAGTTATGAAAGAATCTATAATATATAGATTCCATTTAAATTAAAAAAATCATTTAAAAAATTATATTAACAAGTTGACAACAAATTGCTTATCTAAATTGTCTTTAACGAGCTTTAAATATTCATTAATTATCATAACTTCTTTTGAACAACTATCCAATTAATTACAATAATCTGATTTATATCCAATAATTAAAATAATGATAATCATCGAATAACCATTGAAAACTCTTCCATATATATATACATGAAAGAGTTTTCAATATATATAGAAGAGTTTTCAATAAGTACTCCTATTTTACATATATATATATATGTACATACTCAAACATGCAAACTAAGAAGAAAAAAAATTCAATTTCCACAAAATAATAACAATTTACATAATATATGTTAAAACACAACCAATATAAATAAAAAACAACTTAAAGACAACTAAATCAGAAAAAGTTCAGATAAAATTAACGTATTAAAACAATTTTTAAAAATGCAATATTAAACCATAAACAAAGGGTATAAAATATATAAACAGATAAAGAAATAAGCCTGAAAAAAAAAAAAAACTTTGTACACCACATGGCCATCTGCAATTTATAGCTAAATCCCTATTAAATTCTTTTTAAATTAAAAAAAAAAAACTTAGGGACCCCAATTTTAAACAAAATCACATGACTTAAATCATAATACTGATTAATCAAGAGGAAAAAAAAAATCCCTCAAAGAAAACATAATGCAGGTCAAAAAGAATTTCAAAAATAAAAAGATGAAAAGAAAATACAAAAAAATTATAAGAGAGAAAAAAAAGAAAACCAAAAATCCTAACCCTAAAAAATCGTCATCCTCATCCCACAAAAAAAAAAAAAAAAAAAAAAAAGCCAAAATCCCAAAATAATAACCCTCATACAAACAGACCCCAGAACTTCACCTTTAAAGTCCGAAAAAGAAAAAAAAAATAAACAGGAGACAGTCTGAAATGAGGGGGGAAAAAAACTAGTAAGTATAATGCAGATGATGAAGAACTCCTAAAAAAAAATTCAAAAGAAGATTAAAAAAGGAAAATTATAAAAAAAATAGAAAAACCTAAAAACCATAACCTTGAAGAATCATAATCCTCACATAGAAATACACAAAAAAGAAATAATTATAAAACACCAAAACCCCAAAACCCAAACGTTCAAACCCGTTCCAAACCCCAAAGAAAAACATTATAAAAAAAAAAACTGATCCTTAAACAAAAACACATTCGGCCAAAGGCAATAAAAGAGAAAAAAAGGAGAAATCATACAAAATATAAACAGGAAAAAATGAAAAAAAAATCAAAAGTAAAAACAAAAAGAAGAACAGAGAGAGAAATTCATAGAGATTGAGAAAGGAAAGGAAAAAGAAGAAATAGAGAAGAGAATGGAAGAGAAACAAAGACAGAGACAAAGATAGAGAAAGTAGGGAAGAGAATAGAAGAGAAAGAGAAAGGCTTAAAAAAAAAAAAAAAAAAAAACCTCTAAACTCAGAGAACATAAATACATTTCCAAGGCAATAAACCAAAACGGGCGGGTCAAAGGCAAAATGGGCAAACCAAAGGCAAAATTGGAAGTACACCATTAGGAAGAATAGTGTCATCCAATTTCCTTTTAGTATGTAATAATAATGTGGCGCACATACACGTTTCCATACATCTTTATGGATATTAACGATTTGGGATGACGGTTCCCATTAAAATTTGATACAGAAGGATTTTTGCCTATAAAATTAGATTAAGAACTAAACTGCCACAAACAAAAGTCCAATATCCGTAGTATCATTAACCCAATTTATGACTGATGTGGGGTAATGTATTATGTTAGACATCGTGTCTGGCACAAAAAATTGAATAAGAGATCTCATTGATGGGACATGTATATATATTTTTATTCATGATGTAATGATCATTTGTAATAGTGTACGTACTGAAAACATTTGATAGACTCTGGATAGTTTTAAAATTATTAGGAGGGTGTTTGGTTTTGTTTCCAAAACTGATTTCATGATTTCCTAGGAAATCGATTTCAAAATCGGTATGAAATTGTGTTTGGTTTGTATTGTTTTTGAAAACAGATTTCAAAACGAATCCAAAATCACCTTTATTCCCAATGTAAAATTGAAAACGATTAAAAGTCGTTTTCTCTGATTTCATTTTTCTCATTTCTCCCATTTCTCTGATTTAATTATTATAGTTAATTAAGATTTAATTGATATAGTAATTACTTAAATATTATGGTTATTAATTTTTAATTCATTTTTCAATTAAAAAATTTTATTAATTTTTAATTTTTGGTATTCATAATAAATTTTTTTTAAATCAAACATAAATATGTTTTTATTGAATACTTATAAAATGACTGGTTTTCAAAAATATAACCAAACACAGTTTCACTTTTTTGTTTCTCAAAACATACACTCAGAAAATAAAACCAAACACAATTTCAGAAACGTTCTCAGAATTGTTTTCAAAACGATCTCAAATTTAGAGAATTTGAAAACATAACAGATTTCAAAAACAATACCAAACGCTACCTAGGGATCTCAATCTTGATCTTGTATATGCTGCTCATTGGACGTTGGTAGAGCAAGCTTTTATCCTCGGTGAGACTTACGCAAAATTTTTATTTTTGTTTTTATAAATTAATAACATTAAGGGTGCGATTGGAGAACGATTTTTGACGCTACGAAAACCAATTTTATATCAAACGTAAAGTTTTATATTCAAATACAGTCATTTTCAATAGTATTACGAAAACAATTAATATTTAAAAGTTTTTAAAAACAATCACATCAACTTTTCAACTCTAATTATTTATCTTTATTTTTATCAATCATATCAATTTTTTAACTCTAAAATACTTTTCATCCAAACTTACATTTTATTCAAATACAAAATAAATACTTTTTAACCAAATACAACACTCAAAAAAGAATTGTGTTCAAATGTAATTAAAATGTAATGCGTTTACCAAACGCTCGCTAAAGATATCCTAGTGCTTTTCAAGAACAACCAAACATACACAGAAAGAAGAATTATAAAATACAACAAGAAAACAGCTTATGATGTGGTTTTTTATTTACTTTAAAAGTGTTGCATAGTAGCCTTCAGTGGAAGCATACGTAAAGGTAATTAACTTTAGATATTGTCTAAAATGAAAATCATAAAATTTTAAAGGAATTATTTTTAATTTATCAAAAGTTTGGTGGGGCGGCTGTAGCGCCCACTCCACTTTGTTGTATCTCCCTTCGCCCTGAAGACGTATACTCACAAATATAGTACATACCCTCCACTGCAAATATTTTTTTGGACCATGTATCCTTTTTAATTTTTCAGTGATAAAAAAAAAAAAAACGATTTGTGCCATTAAAAAAGGCTATTTTTTTTAACTACTACATGACAAAAGCTAGCTGCAAAACTTTAACATGCATTTTCCATTGGAAATGGAAAGCATGTGCAACCAATGTCTTCGGTTTGTATCCTGGTCATGCTCCTCGCATTTTATATTGTTAAGTAAGTAGCCATATTTTTAATTAATAGTTATTGAAAACCTTCTAGTGTGATCTGAGAAAATAGCAGTTTTTAAGTGGGAAATTTTATAAAAGGGCCATATTTATTTTGCAGAAAAATGGTTTATTTTCATTTTCATTTTGAGAAAAGGTTTTTTTTGTCTAATTTGGTAAATTCGAGTAAATATTATAGTCACTGACTGGTTAAATGATTGATAATTAATCCCTACCACTTTATTTATTGTCGACAAGTTCGGCTATTCACCAAAACAAAAATAGGAAAATGAAATTTTGCTACAAGTTTTTTTTTTTTTAACCTATATAGCTAGCGTGATACTTTTTTGGATTTTTTGAATACACCTACAAAGATGATTACAATAGAATTCATTAACAACTTCCTTCTTTTTCGGTAGAAAAAATATAATGATCTCATTCAAAAGTTTAAAGAGATAAAAAAAATCTTCATGTCAATTAAAAAAAAAAAAAAAAGAATCGGACTAGAAAGATGGGAAAGAAAGACAAGTACATTTTAATGCCTGTAAATACTAGCTGGAATTTTTAGCCCCATCATAGTCTCTTGAGAGTCATATGCATTCATACAATAAGTCAATATTAACCATGTTCTCCGGTATTATCTTTCTTTGCTTATCTTTTCCCTCTATTCTTTCCCTACCCTTTTCAAGTTTTAGACGACTTAATCTACCACTAATATCTGTTCGTCCTGAAGCTATAGCCTTTGACCGTTTTGGTGGAGGACCCTACACCGGCATTTCTGATGGAAGGGTCGTCAAATGCACGGGATCGACCTTCTTAGATCTTTTTATTACTTCACTAAATAGGTAATTGATATTGTTTTCTTGGATAAATATTTAGAGCACCACTAATGACAATACACCACTATTAATAAAAGGTAAGTATTATTTATAGACATGATATCATGAGATCTACTTTTTATTAATAGATATAATGTATTGCTTAACACCACTAATATCTCGTAATTCTTTTTGTCTTGTCAATCTTAAATGTGTACATTTGACAATAAATATATAAATATCTTGCAATATTGTCATTAGATTTATGGAACTCCATGACATGGTATTAAAAAAAATCTATCTGAGTAGGGCTAAGTTTTAAACTATCAAAACCATGTTAGGATTCTTTTTTCTTTTTCTTTTTTTTTTTTAAATTTGACATTTATATTTTTTATGTCAAGAAAATCCTACTATAGACGTCTCATTTATTTTTTGTATTGCCGTCTTGAATATATATTATAATTTTTAGGACCAGTTCAGTGTGTGATGGAAACAACGATCCAGTCATGTTAGGGTTTATTTGTGGGAGGCCGTTAGGTCTGGGCTTTTATTTCCGAGAAAACGAGTTGTATATTAAAGATGCATATCGAGGGCTACTCGTTGCTGGAGCTAAGCAAAGGCTTGCACTTCCAACTGCTACTAGCTCAGAAAGGGTGCCCTTCAAATTTCTTGATGCCTTGGATGTTGACCAACTAACCGGAGACGTTTATTTTGTAGATGCAGGTGCTAGATTCTCTTTGAGGTACTTCCCTATATTATCTCTTCGTGAAAATAATGAAATTATTTACATGCAATCAATACGTAATTATTTAGTAACTTCATTCTATCACACATATATAAATTGCAAACCAATATTTATTATGTTTAGGAATGTTTTAAATTGCAACCCATATTTGATGTGAAAAGCTTTCAAATCTATAATATTATTACACGTTACTTATGTAATAATGACTAGTTGAAAAAGCGTATTTTTTAGGAAAGAAAATATTGAAAAAGTGTAATCATGTTTGTCTAAATAAGAGTCAATTATAATAATACTAGCTTGAAGAAAATGAATTTCTTATTAGTATAAATTTATAAAAATATTGTTACATAGAATAATCACTTTTATTACACTTAAATTTCTAGATTTTACTTGTGTTAGACCAGATTTCAGACATTTTCTTATTACTTTTATATAAGCTACGTATAAAGAACACCTATATTTAATATCCATCTCAAAAAAAAAAAAAAAAGGGATTTGCTTTAGACCCAAATAATTGTTAATTACATGGAATCAGATTTTTGTGAATGCAATTAAATTTTATGTTTAGTACTACTTGCTGTTATTTGTTAAATCAAATCGCATCCATTAAAATCCATAGATTTCTTAAAAAAGGTGCTTAACCACCTTGCAGCCAAATTCCAGAAGCAGTTGCCGCAAATGATGCAACAGGAAGGTTACTAAAATATGATCGGAGTAGTAGCAAACAAGTGAAAGTGCTACTAAAGGAGCTTGCTGGGGCTGCCGGTGTCGCGATCAGGTTAGATCGATCATTTATACTTGTCTCCGAGTTCATAGCCAGTAGAATTACAAAATTTTGGTTACAAGGTCCTAATGCTTTTAAATCAAAAGTTGTTGTAACCTTTCAAGGACGGCCTGATAACATTAAGAGAACCATGTCAGGAGATTTCTGGTTGACGGAAAGGATATCAAGGCCGGGAGGAATTATCTCGTCGGCGGCAATAAGGATCAATGGAAATGGGAAATTTTTGCAAACTCTGCATCTTGACAAGTACTACAACAACGTGACTATTAGTGAGTTCCAACAACGTGGGGGGCGATACTATGTTGGATCTTCCGAGGTTGATTTTCTTGGTGTCATTAACTAATTAAATGGTTCATTTACTTATGTGGGTCTTTGGTATGTTGGAGCCAAAAATGTAAAACCCTTGTCATCTCTTTAATGTCATTGTTTTGTATTGGCCGCAACCATGAACCCCCTAACGTCTTTCCTTTGAATTACCCAAAAGCATTTCGCACAAAAAACAATACAACTGTAGTATTCGGTAAAAATATATATTAAAAACAACAATTTACACAAGGACTAGTACACCTTCGAGGCTTTTCTAATGGAATAAGATTATTTACCTTGTTAATAAGGTAAAACTTCCACATTCTTTGATTTAAATCCAAGCACCTGTCATTTGTCAAGATTCCTTCACAAAGTTTGTTGTCCCATTAACTATGGGTCAAAACCCATATTTCAGGGATCTCACACGGGCCTTTGAATGACCCACTGAGCCAATTGAGATGGGCCTCAGGACCTTCTTTCTTCCGTGAGAAGTTCGGGAGGGCTGTGGCTGGTTGATCTGTGGAGGGGGCGGTTGCCAGAGATTTTCTTTTTTTCTTTTTTTTTGTCTTGAAATTATTTTTGAAGTGTTTAAAAAAAATACCCCAATAAAAAAAATTCTTAAGTTGGTGAGAGTTTGATCCATCCGTTACTTTTTCTAAAGGATGTGGGGGTACAACAAACCAGTAACATTAAAAATAAATAGCCTAATATATGTTATAATTCAATGTTTTTTCATTCTTACTTTTTCTCTCATACAGCCACCATTCCATATGCTTTTCCTCTTTTCCTCACTGAAAGCCGCCATCGTTGGTGTCATCCTCTCTTTCTCTTCCTTTTTGTCCTCTTTCTCTTTCCTCCTCGTCTTCTCTTTCTCCTTCCTCTGTCAAGGTCGCATCTCTTTCCTTGATGGTGATTGCAGCTCCATTTGTCTTTCTTTAGATTATGATAACAGATGATCTCGTGGAGGCCCAACTGCAATCTTGGAGATCAAATATGCTCTTTGTTCATCACCGTCATTGGAGCACCATCATCAGAGATCGCAATCTTGTCTCCTCATCATTGGAGATTAGATCTACTATGGGAGGTGGCGAGTGAGCCCCGACGATCTAGATCCCCTTGCGATCTATGTCTAATGACGAAGACAACGTGATCTTTAATGAGATCGCAACTGATCCGATCTCGATGATGCTTCCTCAGCCACCAGAGCTCACAATGAGGGAATTGGTAGGTCATTGGAGGCGCCCATTGAAAAAGGAGGAGAAGACATATCGAGGGACAGTGACTTCTCTGATGGATGGCGACTAGATCGCATCAGAGATATCGTCGATGGCAACAGCCTATAGATGGTGACCGTTGGCAGCAAGGGTGACTATCGTCCATGGAGTGTAAATATTGCATTTTATGGTGTAAATTGAATGTAAATATTGCATTTACAATCCAAATTAGTGTAAATTTTGCATTTACACTTTAAATTAAGAAGGGTATTTTCATGATTTTAAATAAATGTAAATTCAAAATTACACGTAAATATGTTATTTACTATTAAATTAAAACTTTTAACTTATTTTTATTCCCCAAAATTTTTGGTATATATTTTTTTCATTTTCCCATTTTTCTAGCATCCATAATATGGATCATAATGTACATAAAATAATCAATTCCATAATATAAAGTGTCAACTCACCTTTAATATATTTTTGCTTGTTTAGTATCCATGTCTCTCACACGAGTATAAGCCCAATCTGGGATTATTTTTGGAATACCCAAACACATTTTGCTAAGAAAATAAAAAAAAAAAAAGCTTTACATAAAGATCAATGCACAGTTTAAGTTATTTGTTTTGATTTTTTGAAGTTATTTTCTAAAGCTGGATTTTGTAACTTCTCACTGCTTCTGCTTCTGCCTTTTCTTTCGCTTAAGGGGGTTCATTTAGAAGAGCTTTTATTTTTATTTATTTTTATTAGTAGAAGAGGAGAAGTAAAAATTGTGACTTTTTAGTAAGTATTTAAGAATTATATTGTTAAAAGAGTTTTTAAAATTAAAATGACTTTAAAGTTTTTAAATAAGCATTAAAAATGTTAAAATAAAGTTTAAAATATCTAATTTAAACTCTGATATAAATTTTAAAATTTATTTAGAAGAATTTTTCTAGAAATCATATTTTTTAGCTTTGTCAAAAAACTTCTTTGAAAAGAAGCATTTTTATAGAATTATCCAATTTTGAATTAGGAAGCCAGAGAAAATTTCTAGGAAGGTCTCCTAAACAAACTCAAGGTAAAGTAGTGTTGTTGAGTGGGCCTGGAATCCGAAATAGGACAATGTAACAGATGGAATTCTAAAATTTTTCTCACACACCCAGAATATGACTCTTAATATTATATAAGATAATCAAGTATTCAATATAATTGTAACCACTTATTGACAATAATATGTACTGACTTCTTCATCTATCATGAATGTTCAACCAAATTGTAACCACTTATCGGGTGGGTTGGGTGTGTTTTTGTGAATTTTCAACCCATCCTATAAATATTGGGTGGGTTGATAATTTTTTTACCCACTCAATCAACCAAATGTAAAAAATCAACCAACCCAATTAATATCAGGTTGGGTTAGGTGGGTTGGGTGGGTTATGTATTTTATTAATAAAAATAATGAATGATACTAAACATCCAACAACAAATGGAAAATTTAATAGGAAAAAAAGAAATTAAACTCATGACATAGTTTTTAAAATAAATTCTATCATAAATTTTGCACAAATAAAAAAATTTCTAATATAATCTCATTAATAGTCAAATGTAAAATAAATATAAGTTATAAGAATTACCAAAACATACAAGAATACTAAAGTAATTAGTGATATTTTTTTATAAAATTACAAAAAATTACATCCATATTGAATATCAAGTAATGCATTTTATATATTTAAATAATCTGAATAATATTTAAGGGTAAACATCATTTAACAAAAAAGAAAAAATAGTAAGTGAGTGAATATTGTGTGAGTTATTGAAATTTTTTCAACTCACCCAAATTTTATTGGGTGGGTTGAAAATTTTTTTTACCCACCCAATCAACTAAATAAAGCAAATCAATCCAACCAATTAAGATCAGATTGGGTAAATTGGGTAGATTGGGTGGGTTTGTTGGGTGATCGGGTCTTTTGTTCACCCTTAATTCCTTTTATGATTGACATTCTCTACTTTGTGATCTTTAGACTTTTCTTCTCATTGAGGATTTAACAGGTCTGTGCGAATTGTAGAATTTTCTTGGAGGTCAGTTTTCTCTTGACAATGGCTTCCGTATCACTAAATGTAAAAGTTTAGAAAGGTTACAAGATATTTGGATAACACATTACATTTGTATTATATTTGAATATAATATATTAAATATAATATGCGTTTGAATGAAAAGTATTTGCGTTACATTCAAATACAATATTTCTTTAGATGAAAATTATATAAATTATATTTAAATATTGAGTATATTAAAAAAGTGAGACAATTTACAACAATTTAAAACACATAGGAGAAAGATAAATTGTTAAAACTAAAATTTTAAGGGGTAAGTTACAAAAAGGAGAACAACTTTAGGGGCAACAATATTAAATATCCATCTTTTATAATCAAAAGTGATACTAATGCTCATTATTCGCTTCAATTGTTTCTTGTAAAACACTATTTACTATTTTTTTTTTCCCCTGCCTGTAATTTTGTTTAGGAAAAAGAAATTAATAGCATTTTTACAATAAAGAATTGAAGTAAATTAAAGTACATTTGTTAAAGTAAATAGCAAAAGAGCTTAATAAATGATCTATTTAGTATTAATAAATAATTTATTTAATAAATTTGTTCATTTGTTGCATAAATGGAGAGAGAGTAATAAAGCTTCCACTTAAATTTATTAATAAAAGGAAAAAAAAGAATAACAAAAATCTAGAATACCGAATCTTGCTCTAACGACAAAACAAATAATAATAATAAAAAAAAAATCCTTCTAAAGAATATTAAGGAACCAAAAAAAACTTAAATTCTTGAAATCTTTCAAATTTATATGTACTTTTTTTTCCCCAGATTATCGATAATATTTCTTTATATATTACTAAGTTTCTCCAATTTATTTATGGACGTTTGGTAAAAATTTTATATTTTAATTATATTCAAATATAATACAATTTTATACTAAATGTAAAAATTTAACTTCAAATACAATTTTTTTCAACAATACTATAAAAATAATTACTATTTAAAATTTTTTTAAAATAATCACATCAATTTTTTAAATTTACTATTTATTTTTATTTTTATTAATCATATTATCTTTTTAATTCTAAAATATATTTTATCTAAATATATATTTTATATAAATATAAAATAAATATTTTTTAACTAAATATAATATTTAAAAAATTAAAATTAAAATATAATGGTAGCGTTTGGTATTATTTTTGAAATCTGTTATATTTTCAAATTCTCTGAATTTGAGATCGTTTTGAAAATAATTCTGAGAACGTTTCTGAAATTGTGTTTGGTTTTATTTTCTGAGTGTATGTTTTGAGAAACAAAAAAGTGAAACTGCGTTTAGTTATATTTTTGAAAACCAGTCATTTTATAAGTATTCTATAAAAACATATTTATGTTTGATTTAAAAAAAATTATTATGAATACCAAAAATTAAAAATTAATAAAAATTTTTAATTGAAAAATGAATTAAAAATTAATAACCATAATATTTAAGTAATTACTATATCAATTAAATCTTAATTAACCATAATAATTAAATCAGAGAAATGGGAGAAATGAGAAAAATGAAATCAGAGAATTAGTCGTTTTCAATTTTACGTTAGGAACAAAGGAGATTTTGGATTCGTTTTGAAATCTATTTTCAAAAACAATACAAATCAAACACAATTTCACACCGATTTTAAAATCGATTTCCTAGGAAATCGTGAAATCTGTCTTAGAAATAAAACCAAACACGCACAATGTGTTTATCAAAAGTTTGGCATTGGGCCTCTTTAATGTCAATGTATGAGAAGGGCTCCACAATACTTCGATACTTGTTTTAACATGTATGGACCGAAAAAATGTCTCGCAACTGCATTGACTGCCCATGTAGCTTGATTTACTATTATTTGATTATTCTAAATAAAAAGGCGGCTCGATTAAAAACGTTATCTTATATAATAAAGCTGTAATTTGATACTACTGATTTTACAGTTTCCGCGTTCACTTACACTTCGTGACATGTTCATGTCAGCCCACTACACACTGTCCCTCATGCCGGGCTACCTTTGACATCTTTTGGCAACTTTTACGCTTGGACTTGCGGCTGTTTCAGACCATACCTTTCATCTGTCCCAAACTCGGCATTAATCAAACGTCTCTGTCGTTTAACCGGTGGCCAGTAATATGGTGCCCCTCCTCTCTTCTGTCCCACTGACCTCTCTAACTCCCGCCAATCACGGGCTTCCACGTGTTTTCTCGACCGTTCTCGTCAGTTCAATGTACGAGAAACAAGGAATTACAAGAATCCCAACATGCCCATATCCGAATTGTAACTTGGTATTATTCCTAGATATTTTGCCCACCAAAAAAAAAAAAAAGTGAAGAAAAGAGAAGAAAGGAAAAAAAAAAAAAAAACTATTCCATTATACTCCTAGAAGCTCCAAGAAATCAGAACACCCAAAAAAAATTTTCTTTTTCGTCTTTGAGAAAGGTATTTCTGTTTATGTCTCCTTTTATTTGTGTTTGTTTGATTTGTGATTTTGGCTCTTTACTGTTTCTCTTGCGATTTTTTAATGAATTCGTGTTCTGGGTATTTTTAGTTTTTCTTTTCTTGGAGTTGAAATGGTTGATATGACAAGTAATTTGATTATTATGGTCCTTACACACACCCACACACCCCTATATACATGTGGGCTGAGGTAATTAGCTCTGAAAATTCCATCTAAACGAAAATGATGATAAAATGCTATCTGGGGTTTTCATTTCAGTTTGGGTAGTTGGGAAATACTAAAAGTGATGATATGATGGGAATTGTCAATAATTCTTTTATCTTGAGATTGATTTGATTAGAATTATGATCTTTGCAGATTATGTGGAGAAGTATGGTTTTTTCTACTCTGCAATTTGATATGATTTGTCTTGGTAACGAGAAAAGGAAAAAAAAAACATATTGAATGAATAAAAGGGAAAGATGGTGACCTTGGGTTTTTTTGAACACAACAATATAGTCTAAATAATTGCTGAAGATGTCTGATAAAACAAACATATCTTTAGGCTTGTTAAATTCTTTTTTTGTTGATCTCCAGTTATTTTGAAGATTTAGCATCCAAGTTAAACTATAGTAATATATGATAGCGTCTGCGTTATCTTGTAGTAAGTAGTCAAGATTCGATTCTTTGTTTTAATAGTAACTTTTTCGATTCTGTTCCGAATAAAAATGTATTTTATAAGTGGACAGAAACAAAATGTCATCTTGAATGACGAAGTGACATTCTTACTTCACAACTAAGGATATCGGTAGAGAAAATGACAGCTCGTACAGTTTAAGCGTTATATATTCAAGTTACTAACATGATTGGGTGTTTAATGTTTGAAACTTCATTGTGATTTGATCAGTTTAAGCATGTTTTCATTATGGCTTTTGCTGTTTACTTCTTCAGATATTAGGGTAAAAGATTATTCTATAGTATTAAATGGCGCAAGATACTTCTGTTGTTGTTGATTCACCTCGACGACGATCTGGTCTCTTACGAGATCAGCTCCAACTCGTTAAGAAGAAGGAATCTGATCGGTACGAGATTGTTCCAATTCAAGATACATTATCGTTTGAGAAAGGATTCTTCATAGTAATTCGTGCATGTCAGATGTTGGCTCAAAAGAATGATGGGCTAACATTAGTCGGAGTAGCTGGTCCCTCTGGAGCCGGGAAAACTGTTTTTACCGAGAAGGTGCTCAGCTTTATGCCTAGCATTGCTGTCATTACAATGGACAACTACAACGATGCTAGCCGCATCATTGATGGCAATTTCGATGGTAAAATTCACATCTTTGTGTGTTCTAGTCCATAAATGCAGTTCCTTATTTGTCGAAGGTTGTAGTGCTTTTTGTATGCTTGGTTCGATAATGTGCAGTCAAATTTCTGGCCTTTTGAAGTTTTAGTTTGCGTGCGTTTTTGCTCAGAGTAACCGTGCTTTGCTTCTACTCATTCTCCTGAAATATATTAGCAATTTATTGTTGAAATTACTGATTACTTATTAGAGTGCTGATGGCAGAGTTCTAATACCTTAATGTTTTCACATAGATCCACGCCTTACAGATTATGCTACATTGCTTGAAAACATACAAGGTTTAAGAGCAGGGAAGCCTGTTCAGGTCCCAATATATGATTTCAAGACTAGCTCTCGCATAGGGTACAGGTAGTGCATCTCTCTTGCTTGAATCGTGTAAGTTGCGGAAATTGATATTATCGAGGGAGAAAAGTGAATGAAAATAAAGAATATGAAAATCAAAATGCTAGCGTACAAGGCAATTCCCACACTCGTTGACTAAGAATGCTGAAGAGGGTCATAAGTTTTGTTTTTTGTTATCTTATTTGTGATATCCGAAATTTAGTCTAATTCATTTGAAATGGTCAAATTCATGCATTTTGGCTTTGACGAACATGTCATCTTGTTTCAAGTTATTAAAGTCTTTTGGTATTTTGCAAGTCTTATTCTGTTCTAAAACTCTTGATGATTCCGATGCTTTAATCAGGACGGTTGAAGTCCCTAGCTCCCGTATTGTGATAATAGAGGGTATATATGCCTTAAATGAAAAATTGCGGCCTTACCTAGATCTTCGTGTATCTATCACTGGGGGAGTTCACTTCGACCTTGTCAAACGTGTTCTACGAGACATCCAACGTGCTGGCCAAGAGCCCGAAGAAATCATCCATCAAATTTCTGAAACGGTCTTCCCTTTAATCCTGTGTTGTAAGATTTTATGAAGAACCACACTATGTACTTCAGGGGGGAAAAAAGGGATTTATTGTACTTGTTAATATTTGATGCAGGTACATCCTATGTACAAGGCATTTATTGAGCCAGATCTCCAGACAGCGCATATAAAGATCAGCAACAAATTCAATCCCTTCACCGGTTTTCAGAATCCCACCTATATTTTAAAGGTTAAACTACATTTTTCATTGTCTATGGGCTTTTTTTCTTTGCTAGGAATATTATTACTTTTATTTTGTGTGGATAGATTCTATTTACCTATCTGCATGTTTTAAATACAATTGCAGTGACTACTTCTTAAGTTAGTCCTCTTTTGCAGTCAACTAAGGTTCTGACAGATGATCAAATGAAAGCCGTTATTTCTAAAGATCACAAAGAAAGTACAGAGGAAACTTATGACATTTATCTTCTTCCCCCTGGTGAAGATCCTGAAGCGTGTCAGTCATATCTGCGGATGAGGAACAGAGATGGAAAATACAATCTCATGTTTGAGGTGGATCTTGTAGAACAATCAACAAAGCCTTCAGTTTAATTATTGCTGTGTACCATTTAAATTACCAGATTTTAGATCTCTATTCTTTCCTGTGATGTGGCTACACCGCTATCTTGGTGCCAATAGCGGATGCAACCTATTGTTTTAGTGGGGGCGTACACTGAAGGATTAAGTTTCTAGGGGGGTTTATGTAGGGATAATCGATTTTTAGTTGGGGAAAAATGATAAAAATGTAAAGTTTTTAATGGTAAAATTGAAAAGAAGGAAAGTTCACCAGGGGCGGAAGCCCCCACTTGGCCATGAGTGGCTCTGCCCCTACTTGGCATTATATTTCTACTGTTTCATATTATAACAATGTATAACTTTGTGTTGGGACTTCTCTGGTTTCATTTTGAGTTCCTACTTTCTTGCTCACTATATTTTAGACAGCAAGCTGCTCATAACAGTAGTTTCTTCTTATATCTGGTGCTTGATTAAAATTTCTGAATTCATCAATGTCAAGTATGCTTTTTAACTGCAACTTTATTATCCCGTTAAGTAGGCTTCACACTTCAGGCTTCTCAGGCTTTTTCTACTTGAATTTGTTTATTGAATATTAGATCAAGAGGGTTATTTTTTTATTTTTATTTTTATTTTTATTTTTGGAATTTTTGGTTCAAGCTTTATGGGATTTCTAACCTGTTTTACTCCTTTGTCTCACCAGGAATGGGTTACAGATAATCCGTTCATAATATCGCCTCGAATAACTTTTGAAGTTAGTGTTCGACTTCTTGGAGGGCTTATGGCTTTGGGGTATACGATTGCTAGCATCCTGAAAAGAAGCAGCCATATATTCATTGACGATAGGGTTTGTGTGAAAACTGATTGGTTAGAGCAACTTAATCGTCAATATGTCCAGGTATCATGCTAAGCATTTATGTTTTGAAAATGTTTGATCTACGATTCTCAGGGACAGGCTTCAATTCAACTTAACTCACTTTAAAAATCTAAAGGCCCATTTGGAACACCAAGTAGAGTTGGAGTTTTATAGTTTTTTGGATTGGAAATGACTGTGTTTGGAACAGATGGTTGAAAATAGCAATCATCACAGGAGGGAATGTTCGGGAAAAGAAAGAAAAGTAACATGGATTTTATTTTGTTTCTCCCGTTATTATGAGCATTTACACATAAGGGTTATCTAATTTCGACTTGAAATAAGGAAGTTATAAACTTCAAGAGTTTGAGTTTTTTGACAATGGAAAAGAAAGAAAAAGAGATGTGGATTTGAAATGAGGTGGTGGAACAAATGATTATTGGAGGGGGGGAAAAAGAAAAAAAAAAAAAAAGGAAAACATTAGGTCCCAATGGGTGTTCCAAACACCCCTTGAATTGACCATGTGTAATAACCACAATTTTTAGAGGATGTATAACCTTTTTTTCCCCCCTACCTGTAATTGCTAAAAGTAGATCGAGTCACTTCGATGTTACGCAATTAATGGCAGGATATAGTTGAATATTATAAAGCCTAGCTCTAACTAGCTAAACTGGTTATGAAGGTGCAAGGAAAGGATCGTTTATATGTAAAATTCATCGCGGAGCAGCTGGGCTTGGATGGATCATATGTGCCTCGAACTTACATCGAACAGATTCAGCTGGAGAAACTTGTAAATGATGTTATGGTACGATTCGTGCAACCAAAATTGCGCTTGACTGCATCTGCATTGGTTTTAAACTGCTTAATATACAGGCACTTCCAGATGACTTGAAGACAAAGCTCAGTATAGACGATGATTTGGTTTCTAGCCCTAAAGAAGCCCTCTCACGAGCGTCAGCAGATAGAAGAATGAAGCATCTGAGCCGGTATTCACTATTTTTGTCCACAATTATAGATGTTTGTCGTTTATAATGAGAGGAAATTTGGATGGGATCGGGGGGAAAAAGGAACAACAACATAAATTGAATAACTGAAAGGATGGATGGAAAGAGGCTTTTAGCCATTGAGTGCAATTAACTAGCTTATCACTTGGTCATGAGTTGTAGATCCATTTAGGCGCTATAATTTGAAAGTACCATGGCTTTGCTTGAAGGGAAAAAGAAGAGCGTAAACCCTTATGTTTGTTTTTCAATAAATGAACAACGAGGAAAGAAAATTAGAAGTTGAAAAAAAAAAAAAAAAAAGGGGCAACATTTCTTGCGGTTTGTGTCGTTGGAAACATCAGTATTATTGGTATCTGATCCCATTGACAGTGCTTTTAGACTGAACAGTTTAAGAAAACCTTAAAGCTTTATGGTTTGACCAAATGGAGTACTTTAAAACATAGGTGGTGATTTGTTTCCCTCACACATTTTATCTAAACATTTGCAGGAGCGTATCACAATCATATACAAGCCAGCGGGAAAAGACTGTGGCTAAACTAACAAGACTTGCGGTTAACAACAGAAGGTTTGATGGGAGGGCCCCAGAATCACCTGCAACGCTCTCGAACCAGGTGAGTCTCTGATGTCTTAAGTAGTTAAGAGTGCATGTTTTCTTTGTTTAGGTTACACGAAACTGAATGTGGAATGGACTTTAATACATTTTGCTGGTGCCTTTCTTGGATGATGATGGGTTATAAGCACACGCTGCGTAGTTACTTTGTTTTATAAAGTATTCATTTATTTTTTGGGTCTCAGGGAATTATTACTCAACTCTCAGAACAGATTTCGACTTTAAATGAGAGGATGGATGAATTTACATCTCGCATTGAAGAACTTAACTCCAAATTCGCTGCGAGAAAAGCCTCAGCCAGCCAACAAAACTTGGCTCTGCAGGCTGAAGCCTGCAATGGCTCCGGACCAACTTCACATTTTGTCAACGGCTTAAGTAATGGAGCTCTTCTGCCCAACTCCTCGTCTTCAACTCAGTTGGCTAAGGAGTCCCCACTGATGGATGAGGTAATACAATCATCCTGTTTTGTAACAGTTTAGATGGTCCACACAAGATACTTAAATTTAAAATTCGAAGTGAAGAGAAACAACAACTGATATTGTGGCAAGACTAAGATACTAAAATCTAAATAAAACATTACATTGCAGCATAGCTAAAGTTGATAGTTCTGGAGATTTTAGTTTGCTTCTAGACCATGATTTATGCTCTTTTGATCCTTTTCCCCTTGCAACTGATGATTTCATTTTGTATTTTTGGCAAATGTTTCAAAAGTTACAAGCTATTTCGCGGCGGCAGCGTCAGGTCATGCATCAAATAGACAATCTCAGCAATCTACTGCGTGAGTACCCAGGAGACAGATTCTGCCAAGGAAGAAGAACGGAGGGGACCGGCAGAAGTTTTGATGTTGATTCCATAGCTAGTCCTCTTCTACTAACCTTGGCACTTGGCGGTTTGGGTGTCTTATTGTTCAGAAGTCTAACTTGGCAGAAATAAACTCCAGTGGCTAGGAGCTCCTTATCGGCTTTGCTTGGACTACCAAAATGACCTTCAATAAAGTTGTCTTGAGATATGGCCTCGATTATATATATGCTGTAAAAGACTTTAAGTAGTTCCTTGATAACACTTCTTAAAATAAGAGTGTAATATGTTTTCATTGGCAATACAAATAGGAATAACACGCATGACGTATGTTTTGACAAATTTTTTTTTGGATTAGCATTGTTGTTAATATAATTACAGGTTTGTCCTTATTATTATTATTTTTTTGCCTACTAGTCAGTGATTAATTTTATGTTTTGAACTTAAGTAGGCGTTTGGGACACAAATTTTTTTGGCATTGCATTTAAATGCAATGCAATTTTCCCCCAAATACAAAAACATTTTATTCAAATACCAATCACATCACATTTTAAATCTTACACAATCACTATTTATTATTTCACTTTTTCTATTACTTTTATTAATTACATCACATATTCTCTCTCCCTCTTTTTTTTCTCTCTACTTTTACCCATCACATCACATATTTACTATTAAAATACAATTCAAATACTTTTTCCCCAAACACACGTTGCATTCAAATGCAATGCTAATGCTTTTCCTCCAAATACAAATTGCATTCAATACATTGCATTTAAACGCAATACAAATGCAATACGTTCACCAAACGAACCCTAAATATTTACCCTGCTAGGTTTCCCATGTCAATTACTACAAATTGAAGGATTCATCAACCAAAAAAGGTTTAATGATCAAACTAGACGAGGATAAATGCCAGAACCCCTTTATTTTCAGAATCTCTTCTCTTCGTACTTGCGTCCTTTTAACTCCACTGGATTAGCTTTTGTATCTTTATTCTCTTTTAATCCAGGAATGAGAAACCTTTTTCTTACAGTTAAACATATTACATTTACATTACGTTTAAATAAAATACATTAAATATAATTTATATTTAGAGAAAAAGTATTAAAATTATATTTAAATACAATACGTTTTAAATGAAATGCATTTTGAATGAAAAGTTTTAAATTATATTTAAATATGTGATGTGATGAGTAAAAAAAAAAGTGATGTGTTTAATAAAAATAATAAAAAAATAAAATAATGAATATTAATTGTATTGCATTTGAATTGTATTACATTTATATTAGAATTACATTTGAATATAATATATATTTAAATAAAAAATATTTAAATTATATTTAAATAATAAATATGTAATAAGATAGGTAAAAATAAAGAGAAAAAGAATATGTGAAATGATTAATAAAGATAATAAAAAAAGTAAAATAATAAATATTTATTGTATTGAATTTAAAATGTGATGTGATTAGTATTTGAATATAATACTTTTATATTTGGATGAAAATTATGGTAATGTGAATGCATCGTTAAAAACAATCCAAGGCTTAGAAATGTAAGGTGAATTAACATATTCTAAGCAATAGCAGAAAGCACAATGCCCAATGGCAAAAGGAGACATCCAAAGGAATCGAATGTTAATGAGGAGGTAAAAGAAGTGTCAAATCACATGTAGCCAAGCATTCGAGCTCTAAAATGAGGCACATAGAATCAGAGCCATTGAGCATGTACCTCTTGTCCAAGTTAAAAACCGGTGCACAAAATTGGAAAAGAAAAATATTATGATACAAAACTGAACACGGAACATTCGAATCGAACTACATCAAACAGGAAGCATAAAAAGATGCTAAACAGTTATCATTAAACAGAAAGAAGAAGGTAATTCAATATGGTTTATCTCTCAGAAAAGGGTGCCCGCAAGTTCAGACACCTCAGTTGCAACCTGGCTAAATTCCGACTTTAGTTTATCCAGTTCCTCTTCGCTCGGTTTTACCTTGGCATTGGTAGGCTTTGTCATGACGAGAACACAGCAAGTTGGCCTCTTTGTTGCCCCTGCATTTGCAAGATCCTAACGAAAAAAACCATTTATTAGTATCACAATATATGATCACTTCACAGAAAAACTTCATGGTCTCAAAATTGTAAGGCAAAGGCTTCATTCCTGTTCCTTTACAGTAAAAATATACGAGAAGAAATTTGGGATTTTTCAAACTTACTTCTTTGGAGGGAACATAAATGTAGGGAATGTCAGATTCTTCGCACAAGATCGGAACATGAGTGATGACATCAATCGGAGAGATGTTCCCAGCTATCACACATATTCTACACATCCAAAAAGAATTTTTTTTTTCAGAGTTAGAAAAAAAAAATTTATGATATTCATTCGAATAGAAAATTTAAGCACAAAACTAACCCTTTATGACCACGCTTTATACTCTTGACCACCTCCTTCACTCCTCTCTTCAAGCATTTCTGCTCAGCAGCTACAACAACACAATAACAACAACAACAAACATCATTCCAATAAAATTTCCCTCATTTTCTCGGAAACCTAACATCTTTATATATATATATATGTATATATGTATATACCTTTGCGGACAAGCTTGAGGGTCCGCTTGCCGAGCTTTTTTCCAGCCAGAGGTTTAGCAATGGGAGCGAGAGCTTGAATCTTCTTCTTCTCCTTCTGGTGAGACTTCTCAGCTTCGCTATCGCTGCCCATCTTCTTCCGAGACAAAATCTGGAAATTAGGGTTTTTTCTGAACCGGACAACTAGGGTTTAAGAGCCGGACTTCCCACGTGCGAAATCCCTCGCACATGTGGACCCAAGTGATCCTGTGTGGCCCAGAATATCCTGGGCTCAAAGAAGCTTTTGGTTTGGGCTGAGGCCCATTGGAATTTTAATTGGGAGATCTGTTCCGCTCTTTTTGATGAGTCCATATGTAAGCTTAGGGTTAACGGAGAGACTTCTTCATCTTTTTCTTCTGCTTCTTGTCGTCGACATCTTTCTTCATTTCTGTGTGTCTTGAGTTGTAGAGTTTTAGAGAGAGAGAAGCTGGAGAGAGAGAGGAGAGAGAAAGTCGACAATGCCTACAGTCAGCGTGGGGAGAGATCGTCTGTTCGAAGCCCTAGGGAGGACTTACAGTGAGGCGAACTTCATTCTCAATGTTTGTTCATGTTTAATCTAATTGTTAGTTAATTATTATTATCTTAATTAACCTCGTGAATTTTTTTTTTTTGTGCAGCTCAAGAGGAGTTCGAAGATTTATGCTTCAGCTTCGGAATCGAACTTGACGATGTGGTAAGCTTTTTAATTTAACTTTGATTTAATTTAAATTTTTTTTGGAATTTTCAATATTTTTCATTTGTTCATTTGTTGGAATGTACAATTCTGAATTGCATCAGACAACTGAGAAAGCAATTATTAGAAAGGAAAAGCATTTGGATGAAGAAGCTGATGAAGATGAAGAAGTTATTTATAAAATTGAAGTCCCTGCCAATAGGTAAATTTCATATATTAATCTTTTTTTTTAAAGAAAATTTCTCTTAATTTATTTTGTTCTACATGTATTTAATGTTGTGATTTCACAGATAAATATATATATGTCTAGATGATATATGTTTACGTTGGATTGGTTAGTGACTTGGGTTCTAGCAATTAATTCTATCACCATTTTTCTTGAATTTTGGCTCTTTGCAATGTGTTAGTTTGAAATTTGCAGATGATTTCATTTTTGGTTTATTTAAAACGGGTCGGCTTAAGCTCTTACGAAGCTGAAAGTTGGATATAAGTGTGATGTTCTAAGATTCAAGAAAGAAGGGATGGTAATGAACCTTTTTTTTTTAATGTATATGCAGATATGATTTGCTTTGCCTTGAAGGGCTTGCTCAATCCCTCCGTATTTTTAATAAGCAGGACAAGATTCCTTCATATACACTGGCTGAGATTAGTTCGGATTCGGTGATTAAAATGCATGTAAAACCTGAGGTATGTATGAGAGATGAACAGACTTTTATTGTAATGTCCTGAAATGCTATTATCCATTTCGTGGAAGATGATCTCCATTTTCCTGTTGCAGACGTCCTTGATTCGGCCGTATGTTGTTTGTGCTGTTTTGAGAGGCATAACTTTGGATGAAGCAAGATACAACAGTTTTATTGATCTCCAAGATAAGCTTCATCAGAATATTTGCCGGTAATGTATTTCAAGTTGCTTCTTTGCCCAGAAGTTTGAGCATGTGTTTGGTTTCCAATAATTTATTATTTGTCACTGATTCAGTGCAAGAAATATGGGGAAAGCATAAGAAGAATGGTGTGCTAGAAAAGAAACTTGATTTGATTGTTTAGATGTCCCAGGATTCGGATAAGAGAAATGATTTCAAAGCAGTCAAAAAAGAGCCGGTCAGAAAACTGATTAGATGGGATTAAAAATAGAACCTAAAGTGCTAAAATTGGTACGAAAGACTATCATTTTCATTATCATATGGCCAACATATCACTAATCCTACAATCATAGATTGTGCAAATGCCTTCAGCCTTGGGCTTTTCTTTGTATTGAGGTGCTCATGGGATGACAATTGATAGGGGAATGTCATCTTAATTTCTATGCTTCCTAACATTTTTTTCTTTTTTTCTTTTTTACCTATGTCTTGCTTATGTATGTTTGGCTTTTCCTATAATCTCTTTTGCTTCCTCTTTATTTTATTTTATTTTTTTCCTGTTTTCTCCTTAGTTGAATTGGTTTTAAATATTTAACAACTTGGTTGACGTACTTGAAACTACCTTGTCTAACAGGCGAAGAACACTAGTTGCAATTGGAACTCATGACTTGGATACGTTGAAAGCCCCATTCACATATGAGGTGAGCTTTTTAAACGTGTATAAATATAAATTTATACACACACACACACATATATATTATTTTTTCTATAATAAGAAACGATAAATTTAGTTATTCCTAACATATATTCTCCTGTAATTTATATTATTTTGCTTCGGTGTTCTGTTTCATACTTTGGTCAGGATTGGTATATTGCATGAGTGGAAGGTGAAGCTAAATACTATTGATGATTTGGATAATGTGCTAAAACAACATTCAGCTTAATAAAGCTATTGCATTAAACTCCTTTTGTAGTTTTATGTCTTGTTATTGAACCGTCTACCATAATTTAAATTGGGGAACACACAAGAAAACTTTTGTTTTCAGCTAATTGCTGAGGTTCTCGTGGGTGTTTATTTACTTTTTAAATTAAAACCTGTGGTAGTTTACATGATGAATTATAAGAGGAGTTAATAAATAAGGTCGAGCTTCTACCCAAATGTTTGTTGCTTCTTATTACACTGTTTCTTTCTTTCTTTTTTCCTAAATACATATGCACTGACAATGAAGAGTTGAAAACATTTCTTAGACGTCTAGGTGCTTTGCAATTTAAAAAAAGAAAAAAGAAAAAAGGAAAAAAGGTGAGGCATGCAAATGAATTAGAACTTATATCTATCTTTTTCTGTTCAGGCCTTGCCACCTTCAAGCATAGACTTTGTTCCGCTGAAGCAGGTATCTATATAAAATTTAATTCTTTTGATAGTTATATTCGAATAAATGGATTTGTATCCTGTCGAGTTGTGTTCTTTTGTTTGGTGTAGTTACAGCAGGTCTTAGCCGTTTCAAATTATTGAGGCAAAATAAGTCTTTGGTTCTACATTTGTTGCTTTTATATTTCTCCAAATGCTACTTAGTTCAATTCAACTTTTCTATGACTATTTATTGGCATGTTTGACATCATAGCATTTTTCCAAAATATTTTTTCCTATTTGTAAGTGGAATTTTCTGAAATCCCTCTTTGTCTTTGCTTTTCCTCACCAGAACGTGCTTTTACTTGCATTTATTAAAACCTTCTTTTTCAGAGCCCTAGGAAGTGCTAGAAGGGAGCTTTCTTATTAAGTTCACTGAGATGTTAATATAGGAACCTTATTTGTTGTTTAGGACCTCATATTTTAAACGGTACATCAAATGGGTTGGCTTCTATTTCTTTGTTGACCCTTGCAATCTTCTCTCTCCTTTTCTCTGTATCAATCAACCATTCTTTACCTGCATCTGATTTCACTATCTGTTAAGTGATTTCTCGTTGGTTCATTTCAATATAGGTGAAGAGCTTCAAGGCTGATGAGCTGATGGAGTTTTACAAAGTGAGTCCCAAACTTATACTCCAACTAAGATGTCCTTATTGGTGGGCATTTTTGTTGTTCTGTAGGCTAGTCGATGATATTAGTTGGTTGTCGATGATATTAGTTGGTTTTATCTCCAGCAAAATCATGATAATTATAGCTAGTAACTCAGATCCTTTGTGCAGAAATCTTTAATCTTAGATATCTATAGCTAGTAACTCAGATCCTTGAGGGGATATCAACCTCGTTGTCTTGATCTAATTTTTTTCCATCATATTTGGCAGTCAGATTTGAAATTGAAGAAGTTCTTGCACATAATAGAGGACTCACCAGTGTACCCTGTTATATACGATAGTAATAGGTAAGATGATGTTTTTTATATTTTATAGTAACAGGTAAGATGATGTTTATAGCTCCCTATTTACTGTTACTTTGATTGTCAACTTCCTTTATGCCATTGATACTTGATATCTGTAATTAATGGATTTCTGGTTTTTAAAATGTTGAGTCCATATCATGTTTTTGATTTTAATGGTAATGAATACTTTTCTACACATTTCCACTGAAAGTGTGGCTCTTTACCATTTGTCTTTAATGTTTTATTTTTGAATTATTGATTAGTGAAGTAATGCATTTTTTTTTTTTGGCAGAACTGTTTTGTCTTTACCCCCAATTATAAATGGAGCCCACTCAGCAATCACTCTAGAGACGAAGAATGTCTTTATTGAATGTACAGCCACAGATTTGACAAAGGCCAAGATTGTTTTAAACACAATTGTATGGAAGGGAACAAAAAAAAAAAAAAAAAGGAGAGATAGAGATGCTTTTGTTTGGTAATTTTGGCTGCATTCTGGTTGTTTTATTCATGGATGGTGATAAATTCCTTTCTTTTCTCAGGTAACCACCTTTTCAGCTTATTGTGAGAAAAAATTTGAGATCGAACCAGTTCAAGTTACATATTCTGATGGAAAAACATTTACGTATCCTGATTTATCTGTCTACAATATGAAAGTTCCTCTCTCATATATTAATGGTGCTATTGGAGTCAACTTGGAAGCAGAAGAGGTATGCGGTTTTCTCCTTTTGTTATTGTTATTGAAAAGTTTATTTGTTTCTGGTTCTTTTCGAGCTAAGGTCTCTAAGGCTGAACATTTTCTTGGTTTGGTTAGTTTTTAGTAAGGATTACCACTCAAACGTGTCAATTTTGAATCGACCGAGCCATATTAAAATGCTGACCAAATCACACTGTAAGGCAGCTGTTTCAGCCGCTGGGTTTTGTATAAAAACCCCAGATCTAGTTTCTTTAGACTTTTTTATTATTATTTTTAGTCTAAATACCCAAAAAAAAAAAAAAGAAAAGAAAAGAAAAGGTAAACAAATCCCATACAATTATTAATGCTATCTGGAGTAAATTTTCTAGACTAAATTGAAGAATTGTAGGCCCATCCCTGCATGGGTAATCTGAGAAGGGCACAATGAAAACAAAGAGAAGAGGTCATAAGTAGTGTATCTAGAAGGTGAACAAGTTTTGTCGTTGATGTTAGATTCTTGGACCTGTCAAGCTTTGAGAAATCATGTTGTGTTTTCATAAAAAAACAGTAAAGTGCTAAAAAAAAAGGCGCTGCAGGGCTATGGAAAGATTTGTGTGTCTATGGACGTCATTATCGTAATGAGGAATGGGGTTTGACTCTCGGTTGTTCCAAAATTTTGGTTTTTCTACACTGGAGAATTTGTTTGGTTTGGTTTTAGCTTAACGCACAAAAAGCTAAACTTCCAACCTTATAATATGGGTGTGCCTAGTTTTGATCTCAAAATGGATTATGGTGCCTATATGGCACCAAACCATGGTTTTTGATTGGTCGGTTTTTTTGCTTTTCATGTTCAGTTGGTTTAGCAAAAATCGACCAAAAGTTAGCTAACAGGTTAGTGGCATGTCAAGGCTGATCTTGGTTGTTTCAGAAACTAATTTGGATCCCGGTCTGTTTTCCCTTTCTTTTTTTTATTCCAATGAGTAATTGAATGCCACATCCTTAGTCCTCTGTTAGTATGCTTGATTTTTCTCTCCTAATAAATTTTCTATCATCTTTCCAGCACTCTCTTTTCCTCAAACCTTTGTCAATTTTTTTCTAGCTCAGAACATTTTTTTTTTTAATAGTTTGCATTTTTCATCATTGTCATCCTCGGTCTCTTTCGAGGCTTCAAACTGAGCCCACTAACCCCAGAATCATCCACAAAACCCATCACTTTGCATTCCTCCAAAAGAACCCATAACCAGCATTGTCTTGTAGGTCCCTCTCAAACTTGGCCGATCGAAGCTTTCTGCCTCTCACCTTTTGCACTGGGCAAACCTTTCAGTTGAGACTAACTGGCCATGTCCAATACACCAGAGTCGTCAGCCCTCTGAAGCATGTGTCAAATGGTGTCATTTCATACTGCCTTCATCAATCACCCATTGAAGCCAAGGCTAAATTGGCTCCACGGATTTTCTCCATTTCTAAGTTTCTCTTGGACTCGGGGTTCATTGAGGTGGCGTGCCATTTTGGGTGAGCTGGGGTTCTCTGGCAAGACCCACTTGAGTGTTTGTTGAGAACTAGGAAGATGGTGCACTTCTTTTCGTGGTTGGGGAATTATTTATGGAGCTTTTAAGGTCTAGAGTTCCGTGTGTTTCTGTCTTTGGAGAGGTTGCCACTTGTCAACAGTGTTGGAGCAAGAGTTTAGAGAGACCAGTTTGGTTATGGGTTGTTAATATCTAGTTTGGTCCTTATAATTTGCTTTGTGATAAATTTCATGTAATTTTGGGGCAAAGTCGGCTCTTATTTATTATATTACAGCTGATTGCTCTTCTGGCCCTTTGTTTAATCAGGGGGTGCCATTATAGTCAATCAAGTAACTTGGTTCTATGAAAAAATGAGATAAGTATGGGTCAGATCAGAGCCAGGGAAAAAGGGAAAGAGGGAGACAGAGAACTAGGATGAGAGAGAGCGGGATGCTTGAGAGATACCAAAGATATTAGATCTGGGGAAAAAAACAAGATACAGTAATATAGGGGAAAGAGAAAGATGATGATGAAAGATGGGCATGATTGAAAAAAAAAAAAAAAAAAAAAGGAAAGAAAAAGAAAGGATGGTATGAGAAAGGTCGGAGGCAATGAGAGAAAATTTGGAGGATTTGATAGAAAATTTATGAGAGAGAAATCAAGCATAGTAATGTATGAATATGAAATCCTTGTTTCTGTTAGTGTGGGTGATGTGTTATTCAATAATTTGTTGAATGATAATTTGTTGGATGATAATATGTTGGATAGAGAAAAAGATGGAGAAAATGGACAGAGGATCCAAGTATCAAAAATAGAACTAGTTCTGAGGCTTGCCATTTTCTAGTTTGGTTAAAACCGAACCATGTCAATTTTCTCATATCAAATGAGAGAGATGGTTTTTGGTGCTTTGTGGGAGTTAGAGCTTATGCCCTCAAGAAAAAGCCTCGTGGGTGCATCCATGACATTGCACTGCATCATATTATGCACCTTAGAGTACTTCCTGTTTTATATACTTTCACAAAACTTAATGTGTCCAGAAATCCCACATCGCCTATAAAACTCCTCTTCATACTCTATGTATATGAATCTACTTCCCTTGGTTTTAATTCCTAAACCAGTTGTAAAGATTGGATGGGCCTACCACTGTGGGCTTAGCCTTTTCAATTTAAATCACGAGCTTTTATTTTGTTTTATTTTTTTGAATTTGACCTAGGAAAAAGTTTAAATTCAATAAAAGAAACGAATGGTTCAAAATTTTTAAGTAGAGACTGTCTGTCTGAACCAAGTTGAACTGATACTTTAATAATATGGTTCACTTGGTCTTTGTTTTGAAAAATGCAAAAGTGAGACCTTTGGTTCTATTGTAATATATTTTGTTTTTTCTTTTTGAAAAATCAGCAAAACTGAACAAATGTTTGGCCTTAATTTGAATAAAAACATCTTTGTTGGTTGCATGATATAGTAGAAGTTTGCTCTGATAGTCTTATGGTCATGTTTTTTGTTAGCTTCTCCTTTCACATGCTACAGATTTATCATGTAATATGTCCGCTGTCTGCTTTTGTAATTCATGGATTAACATTTTGTGTTCCAGTTGCTGACACTCTTTGTTTGTTTGTTTGTTTTTTTTTTTTTCATGTTGTTTTTATTTTAAAGTAACTAATTGTAGGCAAAAGAAGTTTTGTTCGACATTCATATTTCATTTCTTTTGAGCATATTCTCTTCCTTCAGGTCACTAGTTTGTTAAATCGGATGCAATTACATGCCGAAAAGTCTGTTTTAGACAACAAAGAGTGCAGCATTAATGTATCTGTGCCTCCAACTAGAAGTGACGTGCTTCATCCATGTGACGTTATGGAGGTCCAACTATATTAAGTTTTTGTTAGTCTGCTGATGCTTCTTGTAGTTACCATGTTTTTTGCCTACTAAACTGTGTATAGTATATTCTTTCTCAGGATGTTGCAATTGCGTATGGCTTTAACAGGATTCCAGAGGGAAAGATTCCATCTTTGCAGCCACTTCCCTTGAATGAGCTCAGTGACCTCATCCGGAGGGAGGTAGGGAAACGCAAAACCCTTTATTGATAAATTAATTTCTATGTGTCATTGTCCTTTCATTACTCTTTCGTCTTCCCCCACCCAGCCCCACCCCCTGCCCCCGCTCCCCCCTCTTTCATGGATTATAGGAATTTCATTGATCTTTTTTTTGTTTTTCCTGATATTTGTTGTTTTAGATTGCAATGAATGGATTTACAGAGGTCTTGACCTTTATATTGTGCTCTTGGAAAGAGAATTTTACCATGTTGAATCGTAAAGATGACAAATCAACAGCAGTTGTTATTGGAAATCCTCGTTCTGCTGATTTTGAGGTTTGCATTCTCTTTTACCTTTTGTTTTGTTAGTCTTATACAGCCATGTTATTGAGTTGGTTTTGTTGTGGGAAGATATTTTATTTAATTCATTCACATTAAGTTCGCTTCATTGCTTTAGGACCAGTATAGGAAAAAGAAAGAGGGTGTTTGGTTTTGTTTCCAAAACTGATTTCACGATTTCCTAGGAAATCGATTTCAAAATCGGTGTGAAATTGTGTTTGGTTTGTATTGTTTTTGAAAACAGATTTCAAAACGAATCCAAAATCGCCTTTGCTCCCAATGTAAAATTGAAAACGATTAAAAGTCGTTTTCTCTGATTTCATTTTTCCCATTTCTCTCATTTCTCTGATTTAATTATTATGGTTAATTAAGATTTAATTGATATAGTAATTACTTAAATATTATGGTTATTAATTTTTAATTCATTTTTCAATTAAAAAACTTTATTAATTTTTAATTTTTGGTATTCATAATAATTTTTTTTTAAATCAAACATAAATATGTTTTTATATAATATTTATAAAATGACTGGTTTTCAAAAATATAACCAAACACAGTTTCATTTTTTTGTTTCTCAAAACATACACTCAGAAAATAAAACCAAACACAATTTCAGAAACGTTCTCAGAATTGTTTTCAAAACGATCTCAAATTCAGAGAATTTGAAAACATAACAGATTTCAAAAACAATACCAAACGCTACCAAAGATTGTTGTTTTGTTACCGTATCTGAACTGAATATTTAGCCTTTTTTGTCAGATAAACTGGTGACAAACTTTTGCATCATGACTATCGGTTTAGTCATTTTCTGCTTGACATTTCATTTCTGAACCCATTATTTTAGGATAACAGATTTCTTGTTCGTTTTCTTCTTAAAGATTGATGCAATCGTGATTAAAACAGGTGGTTCGAACCAGTCTGATGCCTGGGATATTGAAGACTGTTGGACATAACAAAGATCATCCAAAGCCAATAAAGGTAATTATTAGGCATGTGTTTTGAAATTCAATCCGGCATTTTCTAAATTATTTCTGTTTTGTTGGAAATGGAAATGCTGAAAATCTTACAGTGAGACGATTATCCTAGATGCATTAAGCAGCTCATTGGGTTTTAGAATATTCGATGAAGTTAATTTGTTAATTGAAATTTTGATCTTTTATTTTTACTTCTAATGGGGCATTAGAACGGTCAAAAAACAGTGAGCATGAAGGGGTAGTATTACAAGAATCATGCAGCAACTAGATTCTTTTTGTGCTTTTACCTAATAGAGCAGCTGTATGTTGTATTTATTTGTCATTATTGATGGAAGGATATCCTGTATTTGTGGTCGTAAATGGTTCGTCAAATTATTTTTGCATTTTGTATGTGGTTCTGTAAACGATATTCTTTCTGCTTTCTACTGGTATATGTTTGTATTAATGCAATTTTTTTTTCTTTCATGTTCACTAGATTTTTGAAGTGGGCGATGTAGCAGTACTGGATGAAACGAAAGATGTTGGTGCCGCAAATCGTCGCCAACTAGCAGCCCTGTATTGTGGTGCTACCTCTGGATTTGAGGTAAATAAACACATTGGCAACAACTTTGGTCATTGCCATTCCCAAAGTAGTAGAACAAAGCTCAGCTTTGGGTAGTTTTCTTCGTGACTGATTTTGTAGATCTTATCTTTAGCCTCTCGCACATCTCCAAGTTCAAAACCCTTGAAATTTGCCTTGTACTCGTGTTCTCACTGTAAAAGTGAATTTTGTTAAAGTTATTACCACGGTTAACGTGTTCACTTTACATTTTAGTTGATACATGGTCTCGTTGATCGAATTATGGAAGTCATTGGGGCTCCTTTTGTTCCACTGAACGGCGGTGAAGGTTATTTCATAGAACCTTCAGATGTAAGAATTTTCTCAGTTGGAATTTTCTTTCAGTACCTGTAAACCTTTCAGGGTAATGTTCTCATTATGTTTTCATCTTTGATTTTAAAAGGAACCTGAGTATCTTCCGGGTAGACAAGCGAGCATCATTTATTATGGGAAACGGATTGGCACTTTTGGCATTGTGCACCCTGAGGTAGGTTTCATCATACAATTTCCATGAACTCCTTTAACACCATCTGCGTACAAAATTTACCATTAAACCATGTCTTTTCAGGTCCTAAACAACTTTGACATCGCTGATCCTTGCTCCTTCGTAGAACTGACGATTGAAAGTTTTCTGGAGAGGAAATACGAGTAGACCTGCGATTAGGAACGACATTAAAAAGAAAGTAGTTTGTCCCCGAAGCGGGCTTGTCATAAAAAGGTTTTGACATTTATTTTTATAGAAGTATATCCCCCGATCTTCTTAACAAACTATATCTACCGGGGCCAAAATTGTATGGTTGATTGCTTAATTTGATGCATCATTCTACTCCGTGTTTGAGATTCCGGTTAATGCTTATACTCGGCGATTCATCTGGTTTTGATCTGCTTATACGAGTGCATTACTGGTCCCTTCATTTTTCGTCTGCCCATAAAAGAAATGGTAA
Source organism: Antiaris toxicaria (assembly GCA_035233585.1). Taxonomy (NCBI): domain Eukaryota; kingdom Viridiplantae; phylum Streptophyta; class Magnoliopsida; order Rosales; family Moraceae; genus Antiaris; species Antiaris toxicaria. The sequence continues at coordinate 12,693,808 of CP141155.1, forward strand.
TCTACAATAATGTTATTCAATAAGAAGGAATCGATTCTGCTTATTTTGAAGTTAGAAGTTAAGTATCTCAAATCAGCAGTTTAACAGTAGCTTAAGTGTTGGATGGAGGATTAATACAGGTATTAATTTATTCGTATGTGTACATTTTAATATCAACCAAGTACTTCATACTTGCTATGAATAAATATAAGTCCACTTGTATGTATTGTAATTCAGCCTTTTTCACCATTCTTAGATATATATTAAAAAAAAAAAATCCCCTTTATCATCTTTTGTTACTGTAGCCATGGGTGGAGATTTTTGTTGCATTTAATCGAAAGCCCTTCTCCGGAATAGCTTTTGAAGTCAGCAAAACATTTTGTACAAAACTCAACTAAAAAGACCAGTTGTATGGTTCACAGAAAGACCTTAAACAAGTCGAAAGACTGAGCTTTACTATCCACAACGTTCCTTTACACAAGCAAGTGCTCAACCACGAGTACGATTGTTTCACAATAAGTAGACCCCTATTTTTTCTCTGTTTTTTTAACCTTAATCTGTAGATTTCATTGCGGTATAGAACACTTTGGGATGCCAATCATTCATGTGACTCCTGTGATACGCCTTCTTCGGATTCGGCCTCGTCGCCGCAGCATCGTGATGCTTCTTCAACGGCTTGGATTCCTTCTCAGCTTCCACCACAATTTCATGAAACTCTGTTGGCCCGCCTGATGGAATTCTGGTAATTCTCATGGGATGTTTTCCCCACACCACCTTCTTATCGGTGATTTCTGCGGCCAAACGATCTGCCACTACGAAAGATATGCCAAACTTCCTTGGTTGAGATCTTATAGCACAAAAATCCATCTTTTTTGTTTTGAGGACTTAGTGAAATAGTTGCTCTTGAACGTGAACTTGATCAACTGGACTGTGAAATAGGAGCTCTGGCTTGTTTCTGCATGAATTTAAGATATTTAAAAGAGTGATCGGAGTGAATGAAGGAGAAAGTAAAAAGATGTTAAAGATATAATAATAGTTGAAACTGTGGTTTTTGGTGAAAGTTATTGAATACTATGGATTTAAGAATCTGTTGGTTTCTTTCCTTGTGTAATGTTGCAGCGTGGTTTTTGAGGTGCTTTACCTGTGAAAGTATTGTCAATTTTCATTTTAAAATCATTAGTTTCTTTGTCAAGTTGAAAGTTTTTAATTTCGAAGGAAAAAAAAATAAAATAGAGGAACAGGCTTAACATGCTAAAAAAATAACACGTCAACGATATGACGCAAATTCAAATAGGTCATGAAAGGACCTGATGTCATAAATCATAAATAAACACGTCATGAATATATTATGTTTAAAGATATATAAATAAAGAGATAATTAGATGACATATTATTAAAAAAAAAAAAGTGGATTGATTTTTATTATTAATAAAAATTTTTTACAAAAAATGTCATAAATTTTATTTAATATTATATATGAAATTTTTTTTATTATTTTCTCTCTCTGTCCCTCTCTTTCTCTCTCCCCCTCTCTCCCTCCTATCTGATAGCCCACTTCCCGCAATCTCGTCTCCCTCGAGCCACCGTCACTATCTCCTCCTAGCGGCACAATCTCAGCCCCACTCCTCCACCCACGGTCGATCTCTACCATCTTCTTCTTTCTCCTCTGTTTCTCTCTCTTTAGTCCTTTGTTTCTCTCTCCTCGTCAAACTCGCGATCAAGCGCTTGAGGATCCTCGACCATGGGATCTCTCGATGAAGCCATCGGACTTGATCGACAATACCCACTTGGTCAAAGTCCCGATGTCTGACGATGAGATGAGATTGCAAACAAGCTTTGATAGTGATGGATCGCGATCTTCGAACAGTGTGGCGGCGACGGCGGCGGTGGTGGCTTCGAAAGCTTCATCGAGCAAGATCGTTAACTCCAAGGCTCAATTGACAGAGTTCGAGCTGAGTTTTCTTTCTCTGTTGTGATGGAATCGTCGGCGACAAGCTCTGACAAGCCTGGTGGAGCTTGGCCGATGGCGGCAATTCCAGTGATAAAGAGAGAGACGTAAGGGAGAAAGAGAGCAGAGAAAGGAGGGAGATAAAAAAATTTAAAAAATAATAATGATAAATTAATCATCTCGAGTCATTTATCTTAGTAAATCATTTATTTATTAAAAAAATAATAAATGATATTTTTTTAATTAATAAATAATTTATTTATTAATGATATTTTTTGTAAGAATTTTTTTTTATGATAAAAATTAATATAATACATGATTTTGTGATATTTTTATAAAATTTTTATAAATTAATGATTTTTTTAATAAATGATTGAAATTTTATAAAATTAAGACCCATCTGAGAGAAGTGTTAGAGATGTAAATTTTGAATATGTAAACATTTGAAACCCATAAGTTTTTTAAAACTTGTGTTTGGAGTAAAATGTTTTGGAAACTATAGGTTTAGAAATTTGTATTGGGCCCACTCCAATGCATGCCATTTTCGTGTGGAAAGGCAAGAACAACGCTAGATGTTGGCTACGACGTAGCACCATTTTCAACACCATTTTGGGGGGAATGAATTTGAGTCTCCACTGTTCATCAACGCCATTTTTTGTGTTGGTTTTTAATATATTTTATTTGTTTATTTATTTATCAAAAAGAAATATACAAAGTGAGACAAAAGGAAATATACATAAAATATTTTTTTTTATGTCAAAAATAGTATAATAAATTGGAGATAAATTTATTGTTTGAAGTGACAGTTACACCATTTTATTGTAAAATTTAGTATCTTGAGATGCCTTGAAGGTTAAAGAATATATGGAGAGAATTTTTTTTTGGAGATGCATGCTTTTTTTGAAAAAATAATAAGAACATCGTAAACCATTAAAAACTAATTTCAACCCCTAACATGATTTGATCTCCAGCCGCCATATCAAAATCTTCAAACAAGCCTTTAAATGGGACCTCAAATAATAGTTGTTGTTGAAAAATGGTTAATTTATTGATTAACAAATATTAATATATATTTTTCACCGATTTATTGACTAATCACTAATTAATTATGATCAATAACTAATTAACAGTCATTTTTATAACTAAAAAAGAATTTCTACCATTCATTTAAATAAGTGTTTAAAACATATCTACCTATTTAGTTGCTTAAATTTTCCATGTGATTAGGCTTAAAATTAATGAACTTGTCTGGTAGTAATCTTTGACATCTCCGGTCTCCACATAAAAAGATTTATCCCCTTAACTTAAATATTTGGGTTTATTTTTTAAATAATTATTAAATTATATACTTCCTCTTATGTTGGTCTCTAATTTTTGATTTTATATATCATACTCTATTAAACTTGAATACTTTTACACCAATGATTCATCTATCAATATTCTATAATTTTTTTATTTTATAGAAATTAATATATTCTAATCACATAAGTTTTATTTATAGATAAAATCATAATCATATATATTTTGGAAGGAGATTACTTACTTTATAAGCAAATTGAACTTAAATCAAAGATATACAGTGTAAACTTTACGTAATAGAACTATTTTGATGGTACAATTATTGTAAAAAAAAAATTTAATTATAAATTTAGTCTTAATTAAAGTTTATCGGATCTGAAAGTGTTCAATTTTCGTTTAATTTTTCTGGATAAAATATTGATATATAGACCGTTTTAATAATAATACAAAAGTTCGAGTTAATATGACATATAAAATTAAAAGTCAGAAACTAATTTTAAATTAAGAATATAATTTATGGGCCATTATTTTTTTTATATGTCACGTTAACTCGAATTTTTGTATATGTCACATTAATTTTAAACTAAGAATATAATTTATGGGCCATTATTTTTTTTGGCTATGGATTCACGAGCATTCATGAAAATCTTATCTGATTTTATTTTGTCTTATATATAAAAATGTTAAAATAAATTATTATTCATTTTGACCCGTGACGTCTCCTCTTTTTTCTTTCTTTTTTTTAACATTTTGCTTTTCCTTTCAATGCTTTTTTTTTTTTTCCTCCGCTAGCTTGTGAATTTTTTCCTTTTATATCTTCTTATGGTTTTTTCTTATTCTTTTTTTAAAATCTTACAACTTTTATTTTATATACATACTACAAAATATATTTTTCAAACATTATTATATAATTTACACAATATATATATTAATAAAAGATTTTACCATTCACTATAACACGTGTTGCCCCCTCCTTTAGTTTTCGTCCTCCCTCCCCTTATTTTTTTTTTAACTTTTTGATTTTACTTTCAATGCTTTTTTTTTTTCTCCTCTGGCCTATGAATTTTTGTTTCTTTTATATCTTATGATTATTTCCTTTTTTTTTTTTAAATCTGATAAACTTTTATTTTAAATACATACCATCATTACACAATATATATATATTAATAAAATATTTCACACGTGCAGAGCATGTGATCCAACTAGTATTTATAAGAGTTTCAAAAATCTAATATTTTTTTTTTGCGGGGTTGCCGTAGCAGATTTTAAACGAGAAACGCTGATAATAACCCAAAATATTTAGGGGGAGTTTGGGGGAGGTTTTGGATATGTGGTTTTGGGGTTTGGAAAAAAGTTGGTTTTGGAGAATGTGTTTGGGGGAAAAAACTGTTTGGGGTGAAAAAATTAAAAATTTTAAAAATATTTTTAGAAAAAAAATATCAATATGGATCTTGTTTTGTTCCTCTCGAAATTCTATGCAATTTAAAAAAAAATCATCTCATTTAGACTTGTATACACAAAGTTATGGATTTTTAAAATTTTAAATGTACTGTAGTGTTTTGGAGATATAAATAGTAAAAAGTGATAAAATTTTGGAAAAAAGGTAAAAATTTTGACCTCCAAAACGTTGCCCAAACGGGCCCTAAGATTCGTCTCCTTATTTTGCTTTTAAAATCGACTGTAATGAAGGTAAAATTTTGAAAGAAGATCACAAAACTAAAATTAGAGTTAACAACTGATTATTTCCTGAAATTTTCTCTTTAAATTCACGAGAACATGATTTGTAATATTAATATAAATTGTCAAAGGAAAAAAAGTTTATTTATTTTTTAATCTTTATGTGTTTCTTCGGGTAAGAATGGGAGAAGTTCAGATAAATCTTTTATTTCTTGAGAATATTAGAACTTTTTGTTGCTATAAGTGTGGGGAGAGAACTTAAATTTGTAGGTTGCAGAGAGAAACAATCATTCAAAAAAAAAAAAAGAAGGAAAAAAAAAAAAAGGAGATAGAGAGAAAACAAAAGATATTATCAATGATAAATTTTTGCAAGGCAGTTGTAGGGACGATTCAGGAAAAATAAAATAAAATAAAATAAAAAAATAACATCGAAACACCACAAAAAGAAAAATAAAATAGAAATAGCTAGAAAGAACCAAAAAAAATAAAAAGGTCAGAATAAAGAAAAATCATATCTTGATAGCAAATATAGCATAGAGGTTCATTACCTGATCTAGCTTTTCACTTTTGCAAAGTATGAACACAATCTAAAAGGTGAGCTGCAGCACATGAGAAGAGGAGGGCATATGAATTTTGGACAACATTTTCAACCATGGAAAAGAAAACGAAAGAAAAAATTAATAAAAAGAGGGATAACACATTGAAGATGAAGACAAAAAGTGGCCCAATTAATAGGTCATTGAATATATGTCGATGCTTCTTTGACAAGCCAAGCACCACTCTTTTGTCACCAATTAATTATTAATTTATCATTTCATGTTCATTTCGTCTATTTACATAGTTTATTGATTAAATAGCATAAAACTCACTGTTGGCCAGAAATTTTTGAATTGAAACTTCAACGAAGTATGTATTATAATATCAATTTGGTAGCTTCAGAAAATTGGATGCCAAATAAATTTAACGAGTAAGAATTATATATAGAAGGAAAATTTAGTTTTAAAAGTATAGTTTATTGTTTCCCTTCCACACTAATTACTATGTTTTTCTCTTAACAAATTTCTAACTTTTTTTGTATATTATCACACTAACACTTTTTTTTTTTCCAAATTAAGCTGAACTATGGTAACACCTTCGATAATTAACTAACTTAATAAACCTAATTATTTTTGAGTGACAAGATAATTTAAAATAGATATAATTAAGTTTTTATTCAAAATAAATATTTGAGTTAATTAATCAAATAACATATTTGATTATAATATTTTAAAATAATAATAGGATTAGAATTGATATAATTAAATAGTATAATTTAAATTAATTACATATTAAAATACTAAATTTATCATATTTTTTTTCTCTTCCCTATCTCCCCTCTACCTCTAATTTTCCTCTCTTTCTCTCTCCACCTCCCTCCCTCCCGCTCCCAATGGTATTTCTCTGGAGGACATCATGACGGCAGTGGCAAGACCAGATCGCATTGGCGACGGTGGCAAAGAGATTAGATCATGATTGAAATATTGCATTTCTATAGAAATACGAGAAAATACTTGTATTTCTTATATTTCCAGTATATTCATTTACATTATTTCCTATATTTTCATTCATAGGCCCAAAAAAAAAAAAGGGAATTACAAGAGAACAACAAATTAGTCCCAAAATTTAAAAAAAAAAAACCCCAAATCATATTTGATTTTAAATTAGATCTTAATAACCATGTCATCTTTAGTAGAATAGTTGTCGGAGAGTGGTGGGTTGATAGTCTTCGCGGCCGAAGATTCATGATGGTGAGGTTGGTATCGGATGGTGAGATTCATGACGAGGTTGGATCTCCAGGCTGTAACAACCAGATATTTGAGATTCGTTCGCGATCGAAGATTTCATCTTGTCGTCAATGCAAGAACAGCAACAAAGACGATGTGCTGGAGACGGTGGGGTGACGGCGAGAGAGAGGAAAATTATCGTTGTCTTCTTCGTGGCCAATGAGTGAGAGAGGAGAGGTAAAGGAGAGAGAAAGAAGAGAGTGAGAGAGACAGATGGAAGGGAAAGAGGGAGAGAGTGAGGGAGAGAAACATGGGTAGATTTGAAAACATATAAATTATTTTTAGAAGAATAAATAAAATATGATATAATTTTATCAACTTTTAAAAATATGTTATATATTTAATAAGTATATATAAAATATACATAACATGATTTCCCTAAATATTTTGGCTATCTAAAATGTTAGAATTGGGGGAATTACAATGTGCAACTAAAAGCTGACGTTAGTGACCTTCAGTGAGGGAAGCGTGTAGACGCCCCTTACCATATTAAATATGCCAAGGACATGAAAGGGATACATTTTTCTCTGTTCCAAGTCAAATTTCTAAATCCTAGTGGTATAAATATGTTCTCACGAGTTTTCACTTAGGAAGATCTTTTTTCTACCTCCATGTAAAGTTTCTTACCCTCTCACCTTTAGAGAAAAAGAAATGTAGCCAAAAGAGATTGGAATGAGAACTGATATCCTAGATAATTTATAATGTCTACACATCAATTAGTCCTTATAGAGGAGAATAACAAAGAAGGTCGAAAAGTCAAGAAGCTTGTCAATGAGCGAGGACGCTTGTATTTGTTAAAGACGAAAGAGTCAGTACATTGTCGTAGTCGAAAACGAATAAAACAGTTGCTACGAATTCCACTAAAATAATGGATTTTAGCACAAAACAAGAAATATAGTAAGCGAAAAATGAAACGTGTGTTTGAAAGACATAATCATTGTATTCGAAACGAAAAAGGCTTCAAGATTTATAAATACATCCAAACTTAGTCTGGGTTTATTTGCTTTCTATTTGTTTTATTTTTTATTTTTGTACGGTTTGCTATTGTGGTGGATCTAATTTTTCTCTATTATTGTTTCTTTTTTTCCCTTTTAATAATTTTGAGTAGAGACTTTAGTTTCTTTTCTTAATTTATTAAAAAAAAATTCCTAGCCGAGTCAGGAAGGGCAAGAATAGGTTTTGGTTTTTCATGCTGCTCAAATTCATCACCAATCAAGTACGACAAAAAATGCTACCAAAAGAGAGAGAGAGAGAGAGAACCCAAAAAAGGCTCGGTATTATTCATTAATGTATAAACAGCTAACTTGATACACACACACACACATATATATATATATATATGTTTTTTTTTAGTTACCGGCTTAACACATATACAGATCTATGGTTTCCTTTCACACAAAAGGAACCATAAACGACACAAAAAGGAGAAGTCCTAACTCTAGACAAGAAAATCAAGCACACCAAGAAAATTTGTCATTAAGGAACCAATGTAATATCGCGAGTCACGCTCATAAAACTCGCTAACCGTGGTATTGCGCCCTAAGTAATTGAAGAGACTCAAAGTCTTCAAAATTTTACCATCTCCATTGATTTTTACTGCTTTTGGTACATTAGGCGAATCTATTGAACTCTGCACGTTCACGGCTACCCAGAAATTCGTAGAATTGGTCCTCCTAATCTTATCTGGCCTTCCCTTCAAATTGACCACAACTTTGGACGTGTTAGCTTTGGGACCGCGCAGCCAAAACTTGCGAACTCTTTTGGCTAAAAACTCGGTGACAAGGACATAAGTGCCATCCGAGCTTACCGCAACTCCGGCTGCCCCAGCGAGGTGTTTAGCAGCACCTTGACTTGTTTGCTGCTCGGATTGTACTGGAGTAATCTTCCTGTTTCATCCCCGGCGACGATTGCTTCTGGTGTTTGGCTGTAGTATGTTCAAAGATCGTGAATTAGTGTTCGCTTCGCTAAATTTTTCTATCTTTATATACTTGATAATGGAGTGTAAAATTAATGCTAGATTTTGCTTTAGTCACATCTTTGTTTTTAAGCAAAATTAATTTTCGAAAACAGAAATAACAAAAATTTTTTTTTTCCTTCATGATATCATACCGTGTCACATTATAAATTTTTAAAAATTTAAGTCTTAATGATGTGGACGACCATAATTGTTTATTAGAAAAACTTATTCAGGAATTCTTTTTTGTTTTAGCGGATCAACTTTTTAACTATCACTTACTCACCTAACTCATACATAAAAAATATATATCTATATTTATGTAAGGTTAATCGTATTAGGGATGGATCGTAAGGAAAAAAGTACCTTAGTGAAAATCTACTACTAGCATCAGTGAAATAAACGTTGCCTGTGCGTTGATCAACATCCAAGCCATCAGCAAATTTAAAGGTTTGCCCTTCTGCACTAGTAGCAATTGTGGTTGTGAGCCCTCCACCAGGTCTAGACACCACGAGCCCTTTGTAGGCGTCTGCAATGAACAATTCACCAGTCTTAACGTAGAATCTAATACTCAATGGCCTTCCACATATAGGTCCTAAATTCGGATCATTAGTGCCATCACATGCCCTTTCGGACCTAATTAAGAAAAGATCATGTAAATAAATATTAGTTAATAACATGATTACAGATATAATATAACTATAATACTATTTTGACTTCATAAAAAAAATACATAAAAAAATACATAAAAATTATGGAATTCTTATCTTTAATCCTAATTTCAATAATATATATATATATGTACATCCCTATACATATTAGTTAATTGACTATACATGCCAAGCGTATACTATGTCTCTTGACTTTTTGATCGGCACTCTCTGTCATTATTCTTCCTTGTCTATATCTGCCCAATTGTTGACATTTTGCGCATTTGGAAATTTTAAATCTCTTCTTCTAGAAATTCTTGCTCCACATCTAACTTCGTTATAAAGTAACGAATTTGAATCCTGACCGTCATGATCGAAATCATAGAGAGAGAGCGAAATTCTTACCGATCTTATTTATATATGTTTTTGTTAAAGAAAAAAAGATCATATTAATTTACATATTTAAAAAATTCAAAGAATATAATTTGTTTTTCATATTTCAGAGGAGATTTAACTCCAAATAGTGTAACAATTTAATTGTTTAGGGAATATATAGAGTTGTTACATATTAAAATTCGGGATGTAAAATAAGACTTTTCCATCAGTGAGAATTTAAGAATTCATCCTATATACATACCATTCTTTATATATATATATATATATATATTTTTTTTTTTTCTTTACATGGTTGAGAAAATAGAAAATTGGCATTTGGATCTCCACTCCGGCCAGCTTAGTGGGTGGGTGAGGAGGAGTTTGGGTAGTGATTCTAGATTTGTTTTCGTTTCTCTTTAATAGTCATAAACATACCCTATATATATACAAAATAATGTGTGTGTGTGTATATATATATATATATATAAAACACATACAGGGAAACTTAAACATCCAATTGGCACCCAAAGCAAAACCCGTTTCACACGAAGTCCCTAACTTGGTTCGTTAAAATGAAAGAAAATTTCAGATATTTCAAAAGAAAATGATCACTAAATATGTATATTTGAAAATGTAGTGAGATGATAATGGAGGTCTAATGTTGAATTTAATATTATTCATAATTACAATTGTTATATAATAAGATAAGCCGTTTGATATGCAGATAGGATAGAACAAACTGAAACCCTGTCTAATTTTGATATTTTAAATTATGTCTAATTAATCGTATTATGACAAATTATTGAAATAAGTTAAATATTGAAATAAAAAAAATTTACAAAGCATTTTAAACTTTTTTAAAATGATATGGTATAATATTATCAGTTAGACATTATTTAAGATATCGATTTTTGGACAGAAGGTTTGAATGCGGATAGAATTAGATTTTGGTTAAATACTATACTGTGTTTAGTATTGAAATACAAGATTGGATAGGATCAACATTTTAATTAAAACAAACAAAATGAGTATGCTTAAATGTCAATTATTTCAGTTCTTAAAAAAGTCAATTATTCTCCCTCAAAAATAAATAAGTCAATTATTTAAAATTTATTTAAGATTGATTAAAATAAAATAAGAAAAGCTGTGATAAGTCATCGTTTAAATACTCGACCGGTAAGATGCCATATAATGGTTATGAATTAATGTTCATTTAATTTGGATAGTGAGATAGTATTGTTTAGATGAGATGGACAACACCTAATTAATCTAGTCATTATCAAAATTACCAGCAGGTCATTATATAGACCAAGAAGGATGACGGTATATATTATAGCAAATTTTCCCGTGGTCATAATACGTATGACCTAGTGGTCAGTATAAAAACTACCATGATGGTGTTGAGTTTGTTCTTGAACTTGAACTCTAGAACCCCCCGATGGTGAGCCCCCAAGCCCTTGGCCGGCAGTGACCCTAGCTACCATAGACCATCGCCCCTCCCACCTACGACCACCCCCCATGATCAGATCTAGTCCAATCTGAGTTCACCACTCTTCGATGACCTTCCACAGGTGCCCCCCCTCTCGCAACTTCATCGCACTCCCCCTTTTCAAATTTGCCACCCTCTGACAACCTTCCACAGGCAACCCCCCTTCCTTCTTGCGAACACAACTGCAAATACACCCCCACCCCGCGACTTTGCCAATATGATCGTGACTCTAGACCCGACCTTCTCACGACTTCCCCCTGGTGATGACCTAGGAATTTCATAGGTGTTCGGATCCTCATCGACGATGTAGGGAATCTCAACGACGTTGTCAACCCTGACGAGCGATTTCCCTTTGGGAGGGGAGGGGGTGGCCATCGGATCTAGATGTGGGTGGGGTGTGTTGGGAGTTTTTGTTTTTAATTTTTTTATGCGATCTCATGAATAAATGTTTATTTTAGTTATTATACAACTTCAGTATATCAACCGTTGAAAATGTGATAACCGAGAAATCCATACTCCCGGAAAGATTTTGTACAATTATGTAAATAAATGTACATTTACAGTGACACAGTTTACAGAACAAATAACAGAGGAAAATTTTGATTAATCAAGTTTTAATCAAAATTTGAAAATGAATTAATGAAAATAGTTTAAAAGCTAAACATTAATTCAATTATGATGTTTTAAAATTTGATAGAAAAGTATGTGAAAAATACATACTAAGAGATCAATGGCACACAAGTGAGCCACATTGATCAAGGGCTAAGAGAATAGCCAAACAAGGCCTTACCATTTCAAAAAAAAAAAAATAAAAGAAAGTAAGGGAGAGTGTGGGAAGCACGTGAGCATGAAAGAGAGAAAGGGAATTAATCCCTTTAGCTGCAAGCAGCCGGAGAGAGAAAGAAAGAAAGAAGAAAAGAAAGAAAGGGAAAGAGAGAAAGAGGGAGCCGAGAAAGAGAGAGAGAAAAGCAAAGGAAATCCAAAAAGTTCGGATTCCTTGTTCCAGCAGCAGATAGATCGAGATTCGATCACTAAGCAGCAGCAAGAAAGCTCACGATCAAGCAAGGTAAAACCCCGTTTTTCTCTTGATTTTTTCGGATGAAAATCTAGGGTTTGAGTGAGAAAAGAGAATGTGAGTGAATCACATTTAGGTTTTCGGTTAAAAATCGAAATGTGATTCGAGTCTAGACATTTTCATATACGAATCCATGAACAGATGGTTTTGAAAAAACCGAGTTTAGTGAGATTTTTTCACTAAAACGCAGATTTTTCAAAAATAGAGTCAAGAGAAGTTCATGAGCAAAATGTGGGATTTTTGCTTGTGAAATCATGGATTTGTGATAGTAGAAGTGTAGTAGATACCTTGAAACGATCTTATGAAGATCGATTTCAAGTGTAAGACACAAAACAAAGGCCATAAAAGCCTTAGAAAAGCAGAGCAGAGCAGTTCGGACCCAGAATCTTGATTCTGGTATGAACACGGGCGTGTACAAGGGCGTGTACAGAACATGGCCCCGAACATGCCCATACGCACGACCGTGTTGCAAGAAAAAAATTAGACCCTAGAGGTACACGGTTAAGAACACGGCCGTGTATCAGATCGTGTCAAGAGGCACACGGTCAAAGAGAGGCGTGTAAGAGACCGTGTAAGAAGACAGAGGAGTACACGGCCGTGTACCAACCCGTGTAAGCATACACGGGCATGTTCCAGAGATTACACGGCCAGGCTTAAAAGTCCAGAGGGGTACACGGGCACGAACACGGCCGTGTAGGAGGGCGTGTTCGAGGCCAGAGAGTAAAAAAAAAAAAAAAAAGTCTGGAAAGGAAAATTTACATGTTTTGCCATATTTCCAGTATAAGCTAAATATGGTAAATAATCAGTGATTTTGCCTTTTATAGGAGTCCAAGCCAGAGACCCCAAATCAGTAGTCCCACAGCAGCAGCAGCTTACACTAGAGGACTTTCTGTAAGTTCAAGCATTGTCCTGACTGCAACGTGGACAAGCTTGCTTTATTACAGTATTATGTATGTTGTATGACGTGTTGCTAGACGTTGATTGTCTGCATCACGATGTCTATGTCAGTGCATGTCAGTCACAGCACATGTCAGTATGTCAGTCACAGCACAGGTCAGTTCACACCAGTGCATGTCATGCATATAGAGTTGCATGTCCCAGTACACAGACCAGACAGTATCAGAACATGAAAACAGTTAGGTGCCAAGGCACCATAGCGTGTTAATTAATTCATACCCCAGTAATTTGATTAACAGGTTCCGACTGTGGGGGCAAGCAGTATGCTACCCAGTTGGAACACCAGAAAGATGGTAATTAACCAGTTATTGGCGTATCGGCCTCTCGAACCACGGGGAGGTTATCATGTTTAGCATCAGTTAAGACTGAGGAGGTCAGCACTAAAGTACCGCTCCCGGTTGCGCTAACATGTCGGTACGTCCAATCAGGAGCCCAAAACCAGAACTAAAGTAAAAGATTGAAGTCCTAAGACTAAACAATCAGCTAGTACAGCATGTTTACAGAGTCCAGTCAGCATGAGTACAGCAGTACAGTATAAGTACAGCAGTTAGCATGAGTACAGCAGTACAGTATAAGTACAGCAGTCAGCATAAGTACAGCAGTTAGCATGAGTACAGCAGTACAGTATAAGTACATCTGTACAGCATGAGCACAGTAGTACAGCATGAGCACAGCAGTATAGCATGTTAGATACATGTTTTTACGTTTGAACTTACTGAGCCCATAGCTCACCAGTTTGTTCACATGTTGCAGGTAAGAGACCTGTTCACCAGTAGTATATTGGTGGATGACGAACAGGATAGACGCATGCTGGAGAGGATCGGGCGAGGGATATGGGTCACCAGTTAAATCTTCCGCTGTACAGTTTTGAATGTAATTTTCAAAGAGACAGTTTTCAAGACAGGAGTATGTGATAGGGGAATCATGATCAGTTGTTAACATGATTTCTTTATCACATTCTCAAACAGTTTATGTATTTAAAGAAAAAGAAAAAAAAATTTATTCCGCAAAATTAACAGTAGTTTACAGTTCAGCATGATTGCCGGCGACCCTAGAGGCCTGCAGACTATTGCGGTTGACTACAGAGTTAGCCGTAGTAGCACTGTAGAGCCTCTACAGCAGGGCGGGCCGCCACAGAAAATCCATCTAATGATTTTAAATTGACCCCTATTGATGCAATATATGAATCATACCCCATTACAGATTTTATCTTAAAAGAAGACCATATAATACTAAAGTGAGAAATATGTTTATAAAAAGAAAAAGAAAAAAAATCAGTTTTTTTCTTTTTGATTGAGGAAATTTGACAAAAAATTTATAGGCAAGAATCAAAAGCCATTTTGCTATATCAACGAGTCTGAAGACATATAGACACCAAGAAACTTGAAGACAAAATATAAGATCATGGAAGAAGAACATTTCAAGACCCAGATCCGAAAGTCCCGGCCTCCATATTCCTAATCATAACCGAATATATAAATATATATAGTCAATTAGTAAAATAACTCAAACATTTTTCATTTTTTATTGAATAATCTATCAAAAAATTTGATTAAGTAAAATGATTTCAAAACAATCGAGAACAACTAAGAAAAACCGGTTTTTAAAACTGCTATGTTAAAATGAAATAATGTTATTTTCTTAATTTCAATTTTTGAGGTTGTCATTTTGACAAATATTCCGTGCTAGGAGTTGTGTGAAGACGGATAAACTGATTTAAATTTACATATATCATGTCAGACTCTAACAAGAATTAACCTCAAATATAAATTGAAATAACTCAAACATGTAAATAATTACCTGTTTGGGGAAGTGACGGCATAATCAACAAAACCAATATTAGGTCCATGATATCGTACGATTCTACCATCGGAGATACTTGTATAAGGTCCTCTTCCCAAACGGTCGAAGTCTGTGGTTTTAGGACCTACGGATGTTGACGGCAAACTAAGCTGTTCAAAATTGAACCTAACTTCAGAGAGGACTGAGGGAAAACACAAGAGAAAGCTGAGAAGCAAGAGCATGATGATCAGTTTTGTTTACTATTTGAAGGACAAATTATTGCTCAAATGGCTCGAGAGGCACTTTAGGTAGTATTTTTAGGCAAAAGATGTTTCAACCGCCTCTTCGTTGTGTTCTTTCAAGAGGGGGAAAATTATAGTTTACCATCTTCAACTCTGCCCCGACTAAGGGGTGTTTGAATGTCTTTTTGAAGATAATTTTTTTTTTTTTAGATTAGAAAAAAAGTTATTTTAAAAAATATATTTTAAAAAAATTGTTTAGAGTAAAAAAATATAAAATTTTAAATTAAAAAAATATTAATGTAGATATTATTTTATTTCTTTCTAAATTTTATATGATTATAAAAAAATTCATCTCATTTAGAGTTATATATATAAAGTTATAGATTTATATAAAATTCCTCTTGAAATTTTATGTGATTATAAAAAAATTCATCTCATTTAGATTTATATATATAAAGTTATAAATTTTTAAAATTTAGAATTTACTATAGTGTTTTGAAAATATATATAATAAAAAGCGATATTAAGGTAAAAAAAAATTGTTTTGGAGACATTTTTTTAGATCCCCAAAGACCCCTTAAGTTTAAGCAGAAATATATTGTCTCGAATTCTTATGCCATTAATTATATTTTAATAATGTTAATGGTGTGTTTGGTATCAGTTTATATTCGTATTGTATTTAAACGCAATATAATTTTTATCAAAACGTAAAAGTTTTACATTCAAATATAATACTTTTCAATTGTGTTATAAAAACAATTGTTATTCGTTTGTTTTTTGAAAACAATTCTTTATTAGGATTTTAAATTTTTTATTTACATCATGTTTTTTCTTTCTTTAACTTTTTTCATCTATTTTTACTAATTATATCAATTTTTTAATTTTAAAATACAATTCAAATACTTTTCATCTAACCACACATTTCATTCAAATACAAATCAGATACTTTTCATCCACATACCAAATATATTCCTAATATTATATTCAAACGTAATGTATATGTTTACTAAATATCCTATTAATCATTTTAATTTTAAAAATTTTCTAACAAAGAATTTTAATAAGGTGTTAGAGTCCTTTTGTTTCTTTTGTTAAACTTCATTGTATTTTCTTTTATTAGGAGGCATTTGGTAAACGCATTGTATTTTGATTGTATTTGAATGAAATTTATTTTTTGAATATTGTATTTGGTTGACAAATATTTATTTTATATTTGAATAAAATGTGTGTTTGAATGAAATGTATTTTAGAGTTGAAAAGTTGATGTGATTGTTTTAAAAATATTTTGAATAATAATTATTTTCGTAACGCTGTTACAAAATTTGTGTTTAATGTAAAATTATAATCTATTTAAATGAAATTAAAATAGAATTTATTTGACAAATAGATCCTTAATATCATGTAAGGTAAATTGACAACAAAATATTAAGTTTTTTTTTTATTTTAATATCAATCTAATCAAAATATTTTAATATATAAATTTATCATTATTATTTATATAACGTGAGAGGAGCGAGAAAAACTACCTCTCAGAACGAGAAAGTTGATTTGGAGTAGCATAATTATTGAATTTACTTTTTAGCCATTTGATCTATCAACGACCACCGAATTCAAATTTATGTATATTTATTATATGGTACGTCAGTGAAAATTTACAATGTTCCTATCTATCGTCCTATGTGAAATCATTAATTAAGGTGGGCCCACTGACATTTCAAATTGGATTGACCCCATTAAAAACTGTGTTTAGGAAAAAAAAAAAAAAAAAAAATCTTCCATCATCCTTCTCTTTCTAAATTTTTTCCTGTTCCATGCAAGGATGAGTACAGCTGAAACCATATCTCAAAAAAAAATTTTTTTTTTCCAATTCTAGTAAGTGTTTGCTATCACATTATATTTGTAACTCATTTGATAAAAATTTTACATTTTAATAATATTTAAATATAATATAATTTTATACTAAATATAAAATTTTATATTTAAACACGATCTTTTTTAACAATGTTATGAAAATGATTACTATTTATTTATTTTTTAAAACAATCACATCAACTTTTTAATTCTAATTTTTTATCTTTACTTTTATCAATCACATAAACTTTTTAACTCTAAAATATAATTCAAATACCTTTTATCTAAATATATATTTTATTCAAATATAAAAAAATAATTTTTCAATTAAATACAATACTTAAAATATAGATTGCATTCAAATATAATTAAGACGAAATGCGTTTACCAAACGACCAATTATATTATATTTAAATATAATATTTATTTAAATAAAAAATATTAAAATTATATTATGTATGATATGAGTGATAAAATTAAAAAGAAAAAAAAAGAAAAAAAAGGTATATGATATAATTAATAAAATAATAAAAAGATAGAATAATAAATAATGATTGTTTTAGATTTAAGTTTTGATATAATTAATATTTGAATATAATATTTTTGTATTTAGATAAACAAGTTAAACAAGTTTTTCACGTAGGATTGTGAGCTGCACATATGGGTTTCGTGGCATATGCTAGAGAAGGACATTCGGACGGGTTAAATCCTGCTCGGGTTAAATAGGACTACTCATAAATCTACCACTAGCATCAGTGAAAAAAACGTGGCTAGTAAGTTGATCAACATTTGGACCATCAAGAAGCTTGAAGGTTTGTCGTAATTCTGCACTTGTTGCAATTGTGGTCGTTTGCCTTCCACTAGGCACGATGAGCCCTCGATAAATTTTAGTAAGAGTGTATATCAAAATTATTTACAAGAAAAAATAAATTTTTGTGGGAATATATGAGAATTTTTTTTTGTGAGAATTTATATAGTGGACAAAGTAGAAAAAATCATAAAGTTTTTTTTATAGAATTATTTTAATTAGTAGGGATAAATGGGAATTTTAATTTTAAGTAGGACAAAGTAGAGATTATATGAGAATTTTTTATTTTCAATGAGGAAAAAATATAAAATTTATAAAATTTTTGGATTAGAAATAAAAGAACAAAAAATTTCAGTTGGAGTTACCAAATAAATCCACCCCTAATTATATCAAACTCTAATGTCTTAATTAAATTAAAATTGAATACCTTCATCTCCCCTCAATGATATCATAATACATCAAGAAAAATATATATTTAATTATAATATTTTGTTATATCAATTAAATAATCAAGTTACGTACACATGTGTTATAATATTATTGGAAGATCAGAAATGAAGACACAAATAGAGAGGTATATGAACTAAATCCAAAACTTGGGCCATCAAGATGGAACTTTTTCTTTTACATAAATTGAATAAAATTAAAAAGAAGCAGCCTAATTAGTCTCTGGAGGTGCTAGTTATAATTGGAGGTGTGTAGTCTTTGAGAGTGATTATGTCAGGTTGCTTCTAATTTACAATTGAAGAATTTGATAGAGGAGTGTCCGCAGACGATCAAGGATATATATCATCGCTGGAATTAAACTAATGGGCTGTTTAGGGTATGGTTTTGGAAATCAAAATTAATTTTTTTGGTACTTTTTTTTAATTTTATAATCATTTTTTATTATTTATATCTTCAAAACTTTATAGTAAAATCTAAATTTTAAAAGTCTAAATTAGATGATTTTTTTTTAAATTGCATTATATTTTGAGAGGAATGAAATAAGACCTGTATTAATTAATTTTTTTTGATAAATTTTTGAAATTTTATACTTTTTCATTTTGAACTATTTTTTTCTTCAAACATATTTTTAAAATTCACTTTTTTCTAAAAAAAAAAAAAAAATCTTTAAAACTCTTCTAAACGAGCCCTAAGTCTCGTTTGTCTCCCCTTGATTTTTGGGAGACCTCTTTGTTTGTAGCTAATTACTTTTTTTTTTTTTTGCCGATAACGTGGCTTCGTGGTCTGCCTTTTATTCGTCTTTTGGCTCTTTGGATGTTTCTGTGTTTCCTTCTCAAGTGTTGAGTTTATGTCGTGTGAGATGGTGGCCTTTAACTATGGTTCATTTTTAATTTTTTTATTTTCTTTTGGTTGTTGTCTTCTATTAGTGGTTGTTTTTCTGTGTCTTTAATGGAATCTCTCCTCAGCCCAAAAGAAAAAAACTCTGGAGATATATACTGAGCTGACTAAACTCATAAATGTGCGTTCAGCAAAAACTCATAAATTGTGTTGTTTAGTCATACTTTAATTTGGATGCGGTGGTAATATCTGATATCAATGGTTTTTTCTTTTAATTTTTTAGCAAAAAAATTATTTTTTCTTTTAATTTATTAAAAATAGGATAAATTGTTCTTTTTGTTTCATAATCATTTTATAAAGTTGCCATTAGTCTCTAATCTATTTTTTAATAAAAATGATAAATTACTTTTTGGGTCTATAATCTTTTTATGAAATTATTATTTGGTCTCTATTTTGTTTAGTTAAAAAGTCCATAAATTCTTCAAAGGATGCAAAGTAGTCTTTTGCCTGAAGACCTTAAATATTAATGGAAAATGTCACTTAATCATGTATGATTTGTACATTATCTGTGATCCATCCAATTTTTCACATTTATCATTAAAAAGGATCAAGTTACACACTTTCAAAGAGTGTAGAGATATTTTAGTCACAAAAAGAAAGTTGTGGACTAAATTATAACTTCATAAAAAAGTCAGAAATCAAACGAATAATTAGGAAAAAAAAAAAACGGATATTACTAAACAATAAAGAAATGTGTGTATTTCGTAAGTAAGAGAAATTAAGCCTGCATTTGGAACAAATTTGAAATTGAATTTCAAAGTTAGAGTTAGTTGACTTTTTGAAAATTAGTTATAATTTTTGTTGATTTATTAAAAAAAAAATCGAACTAAAACTTTTAGTTTGAAGCTTTATTCTAAATGACCCATAAATGAAGATCAATCAACTAGCTTATTTACCAATTGCTCATACACATTATGATTCGTCTTTGCAGCCGTACACAACACTTAACACATTAAACAACATGATTATTTCAGTCAACTTATTCGCACTGAACAATCAACATTGTAATTAAGAAATAAGCTGTGTAGATCACTAGGGATGCCGAATTAACAGTCTTCTTAGCTGACAGTTTTTGAATCACATCTATAAAGGTTTGGAAATTAAAGAGGAAGATATTTAAGACTATAATTATTGTGGTGGATTACAACATTAATGATGGAGCTTTTTCGTTTGCAGCTGAAAACAATATCACTTTGAAAGATAGATATATGCCATTATTAGCCTGATGTTACTATTTGCTTAGATTATACACTTCCATGGCGTTTGGAACTATAACTCTCCAGTTGGAGTTTTAGAGTTTTTTTTTCCCCCCTCATTCCACAAGTAATTTATTTGCATAACTTCCAAATCCAAATCCTTTATCCTCTATCTTCCATCTTCACAAAACTCAAACTTAGCGCTTATTTGGGGAGGCAATTTGAGACTAAGTTTTGAAAATATTTTGATTGAGGTTGAGTTAAGCTTTAAAAATGTGTGTTTGGTTAGAGAAAAAATCTGATTGAAGTAGTATAAATGTGTAAAGTCTTGAAATTGTGTGTGGAAAAAAAATATTAATATGGTTTTGTTATATTCTTATTGAAATTTTATGTAACTTAAAAAAAAAAATCTTATTTCGATTTGAAATAACAAAATTATAAATTTTAAAAGTTACTTTATTGTAGGTATTTGTAAAAGTTTCAATGGAAACCAAAAACTCCCCCAAACATACGTTTGAAACCAAATGGTAAAACACTGTCCGGAAACATCTCTTAAATACTAGTTTAGAAGTTCATAACTTTTTTATTTTAAATTTAAACTAGATGATGCTTATATTTAAAATGCTCACAATTATTAGAGGAGTGAAATACAATTTATATTACTATTTTTTTGCCAAACACTTTTCATGTTTTAAACTATTTCAATATCATTTTTGATACACATTCCAATCAAACATGCATTTCTAAAGCTTCACTCATTTTCAATAACAGAACTACAAAATTCCAACTTCAATTGGTATTCCAAACGGGTAATGGTGTAAATCAACCTTAGAGTGCATACGTTGATAAAGAAACTGACGATGTTGATTGTCCTGGCAGGACGTAAAACATTGATGAACAAAACTACATTTAGAGAGTGTGTACATATATTTAGAAATTGTGTACATATATTTTTCCATTCTGGTAGCTTTCGTTTGTCTTCTATAACATTGTTTCTTATATTATTTTACTTTTTTTTTTTTTTTATGTTTTCCTTTTTCTTTTCACCTTTATTGTTGGATTCTGAATGTCTCACTATTATTTTTTTTGGTACTTTCCCCTTTCGAAATTCATGTGTTGTTTGGTATGGGATGCACTAACCGATATATAATGCTCTCACTGAATTTACATTGAAAAAAATGAAGCATTAACTTTCTTACAGTTTATCAATCAATTGCACTTCATAACAGTTTGTTATGTTACACAAATTGAGGAAATATAGAAGACGATAACAATTTATTTTCTTCTAAAAGTTAAAGTTTTGAAGTGGACAACTCTAATAATCAACAATCAGACACGTACACCAAAGGTGAAAATTATAGTTTCACATTTGTGAGATAAATTGTCATAACTTGAAATTTTAATAAGAGAGAGAGAGAGAAAAAAAAAAAAAGAGTGCACGTCGACATCTTTGGGGTTCACATGGGGTGGATTCCAATCCATCCTTATTGGTTATTGTAGTATTTTTTTGTTTTGTTTTTTCAAACCATTATTATTTCAATCCTTTTCAACCTATTAAACAAAGGTTGTAGTACTTCCCAAATGAGCCCTTAAATTGAAGAGGACTCACTAGCGGAGCCATATTGGGCCTGGGGGTGGGGGACGCACTGGTGAAGCCATATTGGCGTGGGAGGTACAACTGCCCCCGGCCCAATGAGCTCATATTTTTTTCCAACCCCTGTCACATTAATTTTATCAATTTGTTTAGACTTTCTTAAACAATTTAAATTATGTCCTAATATTTGATTCATAAATATACATTATTTCACGCTTAACACTTCAAATAAACAAAAAATCAATTATACTATTATTTAAATTTTGATTTTGGGCTTTTTAAAGTTGATTATTTTAGATTATAAAGTTAACATAAGAAAAATATAATATGAATTTGAATAATTTTTTAGTTTAAACTTTATTTTAACTCATGCTTCTCTGAAAAGAATTTATGGTTCTGCCGCTAAGAGGAAATAGGTATTTTGGACTCTTGAATTAATTCACTAAGAGAGTGTATAATTAGTTTTCGTTTGTCTTCTTGATTTGTTGTTTGCTTTATTTTGTTTTCTTCTTTTTTTTTTTTTTTCCCTTTTCCCCCATGGCTCGATTCTGAATTACTTTCTTTGTATTTTTTTGGTAGTTTTATCTTTTTATTAGGAAGTTCATGTGTAGTTCAAAAAAAAAAAAAAAATTGCTGCTTGAGAAGCATGTTAGGGATTGGTTTTACACATCTGCTTTGCTATCATTGTGTAAATTTATTAAAATATCCTCAACATAATAAATAATTTTCAATCTTTTTTTCATAAGGAAGAATTCAAAACTCTATTTATTGATCTATATAACAGATAATCAAGTTGTTTTTAACTGTTCTTTAAAATCACAAATTCTTTCGTTCCAAAAAAGAATTACTAATTATTTTGTAAATACATTAAATTATAAACTTATTAACTATATATTTTATTCTTGTGCAGTTTTACAATTTTATTATTGTAATTTCAAAAAGGATGTATTTATTAAAAGATTTGTAAGTCATATTACAATATAATTCTATTTATTTTCTAGAAAAAAAATATGCGCATTAAAATATCTATTACATGTGAACAATATGTGTACTAGAATGTTTATTAAATATAAAATATGTCTATTTTAGTTATCAGAATTTACCACAATAGTTTTATTAATAATTTACTAAATACCTTAAAAAAAAAAAAAACCATGACGTTCATCTGCTTTTGGACATAGTAATTTGGATTTACAACAAAGATTTCCATAACATATGCCTTTCGACAATCTTTCCCATCGGAGAGAGATATTAGGGATTTCTTTCTCGCAAGTATTTGTTCATTCCTTTTTTTTTTTTTTTTGTAGTTTTGCAATATTCGTAATAAATAAATATGTGTTCTTAAATGTCTTTCTCTCGGTGGTATGGGTTTAGTGTTCTTTAATTTAAACCCCAGCTAATAAAATTATTTAAATTTATTATTTGTTTTTGTTTTTGTGTGGTTTCTTTGTTAGGTTTGTAGTATGTAGAAAAGAAAAAAAGAACTTTTAGCTAATACTTTTTTATAAGATTTTTAATCACAATATTTTTGTGTGACTAAATGTCATTTTTAGTCACAATATTGTGACTAATATGTAATAATCACAAATTTTTATTGCGATTAAGGTTCTATTTGGCGCACTAGTCCAAACCATATTTTTTTTATCTTATTTTTGTCTTTTTTTAAAAATTGACAAAAGTTTTAACTAGTTTTTGAAAAAGTTTTAATCGTGTTGTAACTAAAAATCTTGTGATTAAAAATTTTAATCACAATTAAATTAGTGGCTAAATGTATATTAGTTACAACCTTGTGGTTAAAAATGGGCATTGAATCACATAAAAAATGTTGTAACTAAAAGTGTCATAAAAAAATATAGTGATTATTATTTTTTTTTTTAAGTGTGTTGAATGCTAGATCTGGCAGGTAAAAATTGAAAGCTACAATATATCGATTATTATATCAATCAGAATAACACACAAATATATATATACACGCACTCACTAGAGGTAGGGGACAGTTAATTAAAAGTGCAAAATATTTTCTTTTCGTATGGAGCTTGATTTTGACTAGGGACGCCAATTGAAAAGAGAGCATATTCGTCAGAAGCCTTACATTGACTATCTTCTCTCGTTTTTTTTTTTTTTGCTGTACATAATATGTTACCTCTGTGTTTTTAACTCGAGCATGAAATGATAAATATTAGGAAGTAGATTACACTGCTATTTAGAAATATTAAATGGAGAATTAGACAAATGAATCATTATATATATATTTTAAAAATAATATGACATATATATATATAACAAGTTGCATCAAGATATTTTGATTATATTGATACCTTTTAGTGTCTCATCCCTTGTTCGTCTTATTATATTCTTTAAAAAAATACATAAGAAAAATAAACTAAAAAAAGGAATTCAAAAAAGAGACAAACAACTAGCAAGAGTAATCAAGAAAATAGAGAAAAAGACCTCCTACATAGCCGGTTCCCACTCTCAAAGAATTAAGCCGTAACTTTTAGATTTCTGAGACAAAACATGCATCATTAAAAATCCTTTGGCCAAAACTTGGTAGGAAAAAAATCAAAGGGAAAAAAGAGTGCATATTTATCATATAGGTTAGTTACCTACAAAATCTATAGCTAGGAACATCCGCAATGTCCTTAGAGATCTGTGAAGAGACAAAGCTTGAGCCTTCAAACCACCAAGTAGAGTAACCAAGGGAACTGCATGAGAAGCTAGCTTATCAACTACAAAGTTCCCTTCTCTAAACACATTAATGAAGAACACTGTTACTTGGTTGAAAATTTTTAGGATACCTTATAACTTGGTGCCTATAAATACTAATGGGGATGTCAGGGTATTTTCATCATTCTTCGAGCACGCACGCGCGTGCGCGCGCGCACACACACACACACACACACATATATTTGACTATGAAACAGCATTTAGTCATGCTCTCCATTTTCATCTTTCTTTTGTCCTTTCCCTCCATAGTTCTTTCTGTTGATGTTTTTGAATTTGAAAAGCTCGATTTTCCGTCCACTACAACAGGACTTAAATCTGTAGATTTCGATAACCTGGGTAGAGGACCTTATGTAGGCGTCTCCAATGGCAGAGTCATGCGATATGACGGACCTAAGAATGGTTTTGTTGACTATGCCTTTTCTTCTCCAAAGAGGTAATTTATCTTTTTGGACGTACGGCGAGTTCCCATGCATTTTTTTCTTTGACATTGTGAGGTATATGACTTCCCGTATTAAAAATAAATAAAAACACTTTCAGATTTCAAACCTAAAAGCCCATATCCCTCTCCACTCTCAGCATACTTGTTGTCTTGCGTATCTAAAATTTTGCATAGCTCATATTTTAAAACCCAAACCTCACATTAATATGGTGGAATAGAGGGATCGGAAGGATACCTTTTCTTTTTCTATTTATAGGATTGTCCTGTTTTACTACTCGATACCTTACCTGTCAGATCAATGGGTTAATTTGCTGGACTTATAGTGGTGCGGGTAAAATCATCCTCAAGTAGAAAATTAGGTCGGGCGTTTTTCGTTTCCATTCATATTTTGTTTTGGTTTTGGTTTTGGTTACTTGAATTCATATAAATTCATTTATTATTCTTTGTTTTTCATGATAAAATCGTGTACTTTTATGTTTATTTAATTTTAAATAATTATAAATTTAGGTCAAGTTCACAGTGTGATGGCACCGGTGATCCAAACCTCGGCGTTATCTGTGGAAGGCCACTAGGTATTCGGTTCCTTCGGAGAACAAATAAACTCTTCATTGCAGATGCTTACAAAGGACTTCTCATGACTAGACCTGATGGAAGGCTCACAGCCGCAATTGCAACCAGCGCTGAAGGAGTACCCTTCAAATTTCTTAATGGTTTGGATGTTGATCAAATTTCTGGTGATGTTTACTTCAACGATGCCAGTGCTAGATTCACAGGTACGTACTTATGTGTATACATATATATGTATATGTATATATGTATCACACATACCACCGTTATTTTGTGACGGAGGATCTTCTTTTTAATTATTTTTAATTATTTTTTTCCCTGATTAATGATTGTAATAATCGAGAAAATCCACTATACTTAAAAATATGTATATTGTATTTAATATAATAATTTTTATGTTTAAAAATACAAAGTGAATGATTTAATATTGTTATAAATGCAGGAAAATGTTCTAACAGTATTAAATGTTAGGAAATGGGAAATCCTAAGGCTAGGATTTGTTGCTATCTAGATTAATGGTTTAGATTAAGTCAAAATTTTATTAATTGTAATTTTGAAATTTGGGAAAGAAATAGTAGATGCTAGGTGTCAAGATCTTGTGGAAAGAAGAATGAATTAATTGGTTTGTTTAATTAAAGAGGGAGCATCAATTTTGGTGGAGAAAAACCGAAAAAAAAAGAAAAAGAAGAGAGAAAGAAACCAATTAATTCATTCTTCTTTCCACAAGATCTTGACACCTAGCATCTATTATTTCTTTTCCAAATTTCAAAATTACAATTAATAAAATTTTGACTTAATCTTAAATCAAGAGAGAGAGAGAGAGAGAGAGAGAGAAATTTGTAGCCAAGATTCTTTTTCAAGATTTTCACACTAAGCTTAAATCACAACCTTCTAGGAGTGAGACAATTTCTTTGGTGATAAGGTAAGTTTAAATTTCTTATTTATGGTAAATTTGGAATTTGAGATCTATTATTTTTTTTTAGTATATGATGGATGATGAAAAAAATGAAATGAAAATGGAATTTGAGAGTGTTGGTGGATTGTGAAAAAAATATGTGTGGTGTAGTGTATGGATTGTGGAAACTATTGAGTTATATGGTTGTTAATATTGATAAAGAAAAAGAGTTTTGGGCATGTGAAAGTTTAGAATACATGGTTTGAGGTGTATTCCTAAACGCCGGGAACCTAGAAAATTAGCGGAAATGCTATCGAAAATTTTAAGGATTATACCAAAAAGTATTTTTTTGAGAAGTGTTGAGAAACAAAAAGGTTGATGTTAAAACCGAGCTCTTAGTACTCTAAGTTAAGGAAAAAGGAACAAAAAGGGGTTAGGAATGTTATAGGAGAGTTTAAATAAGTTTTCAAGAGTCAAAATTTAGGTTTTTAAAGCTAGAAATCAAGTTTTGTATAGTACACGGACGTGTACTTTAGGTACACTGCTGTGTAATAAGGAGAAATGTATTACAGAGAGGTACACGGCTAGAGATATGCCCGTGTATCAGGCCGTGTACATTCAATGTCTAGTTTACACAGGTAATTTGCACAGTCGTATATCGAGAAGAGAAATTCCAGAGGATTACATGGCCAAAGATACGACTGTGTATTAGACTGTGTACATGCACAGTGCAGGTTACATAGGTAGATCACACGGCCATGTTGAGAAGAATTTAAATCACAAAGAGGTACACGGTCAAAGACACGGCTATATACCAAACCGTGTACATAATGTATAGCTCACACGGCCATGTAATACGATCATGTAAGGAAGAAGCTTGATAGGCAGAGAGGTACACGGTCATGGAAACGGCGGTGTACCAGACCGTGTTAAAAAAAAAAAATCCCACGACACATAAAAGTTTTCTTTAAGAAGAATAAAGATAACTTAAGGAAAAGAATTAATTGATAATATTATTGCTTGTAGGAAACACGACGAAAAGTAAGGACAATATTGCAAAAGACCCAATGACGACTACACTAGAGCAAGTTCTGTAAATACTGACATTTAATTATCTACCCACAAACTGACTTCTTGTTTGACTAACTTGTTGTGGTTATATTTCTATAAGCCCTTAGAAGGTTGCTTGAGGAAATAGATATGAACATAAGGTGAGTTAATGAAATAGTAATAAAAGAAAGAAAGATAATAAAATTTAAAATTTAAGTATTTGGCGTATCGACCTCTCAAAAGTAAGGTTTAAAGTTATAAATTCCACTATCATTAAATAGCGATCTCGCAAGATTATGATGTTAATGGCTTAAGTGGAACACTACCTCCCAAGCACATGAGGTTAATAGATTACAGCGGAATGCTACCTCCTAAGCACATGAGGTTAATGGCTAACGCTAAAGATTTGTCATGTGGTAGGTTGGTGGGTCACTCTCCCTCCCTCTCACTGGTCCGCACGATAGAGATACGTCCAACACAGGGCCCACAAGTGAAAGTAAAAGGAAGAGAAAAACAAAGAAGCAAACAAGGAAAGAAAAGAAATGAAGGATATAGAATGACAGAAAAAGGATATGATCTAAAGAACAATTAAGATGATTTTAAGTATCATGATGGAACTAACCCTAGTTATCTCATACTTAAGTGTTTTTGTATGTATGTTAGTACTTATTGAGCTCTAGCTCATTAGTTTATTTGTGGTGTAAGTAATAAGGGTAAGCAGTCGTCGAGATAAAGAGTAGACACATGATGGACTGGTGGGCAGATTCCCAAGATGTCATGGATAGGAAAATGGACCCATTATGTTTCCGACCAACAAAAGAATATATGTTTTGTAAATAGATAATGTAGTAGCAATGTAAATTTATGTATATGGTATTTTGTAAACCAAGAACAAATGTATTATTTTAAAAAGGTACATGTTTATAAAAAAAAAAAATGCCCTCAGATTTTACTAAATAGATTATTAAATTCATATGTGAACTTTTAAACATGTTTCCGCGTTTTAGAAAACGAAAATAAGGTATATAAGAGTAAAAAGGAAATGAAGTGTGGACAACGGCTTGGGCGAGCCGGGTCGGCGTCCCACAATGACAAAATATAGTTTGATTGATTTCAAGCACGTTTTACTATATATTGGCACCCGATTGAACTTAAACGTTTTACTATTGATATCTCAAATGACAAAAAAACTCTAAAAGGTGACGGAATAAAGGATAGATGGAGGTTAATTTGGTAAAATGAGTATCGCATGGTAAATCAAACCAGATTTATCATATTACCTAATTGAACCAACTTATGAATAACACAACTAGATTAGTTGGACAATATGTAATATCCAGTTTATTTTACCCGTCTAATCATCTGCCCAACTTTTATTTTACTAAACTACCCTTCATCACTTACTCATCACATGAGCCTCTCGTGTTTTATTCCGTTATTTTTCAAAAGTTTCAGTCGTATAGAGACCAATATATATTAAAATATTTGGTAAGCTCGATGACAATAACGTTACATTTTAAACTTTAAGAAGCAAAAATGTGACAACATATATTTCTCGAGGCCTACAATTGAAATTAACCATTATAATAATAATTCTTACCAAATTAGATAAACAGGCATGTACAAACGTACTGAAAATAACAATCACCAATATATGTATATGTCTCATGCAGCGATTTAGAAGAAGCAGTTGCTGTGCGGGATACAACAGGCAGGTTACTAAAATACGACTACAAAAACTAAACAAATAACAGTGCTGCTAATACACCTCGGCGGGCCAGCAGGACTTGCACTGAGTTCAGATAGAACCTATGTCCTCATTCCCGAGTACACGCTAGGCCGAATTCAAAGATTTTGGCTCAGCGGAGCGTAAGCGAACAAATCGGAAGTCGTGCTCGATCTCCCGGGTACGCCTGGTAATATCGAGAGTCTCTTATTGGGGGATTTCTGGGTTGCAATGACCGTAGGAAAGTTAGGAGGACGTAATATAGCCACAGCAATAAGAATCAAAAGAAATGGTGACATTTTGAAAAATATTCCTCTCGGAAAATACTATGGCAATATGAGCATAAGTCAAATTTACCCTGCAGGTCATTTCTATTATTATATTGGATCCTTCCGGGCTCCATTTCTTGGTAGGTTGAGCCGAAAAACCCTTTTTCAATGCTAGTATGGCTCTTCTCTAAAGAATATACATAAAAAATGAATACCATATAATATATATATGTGTGTGTGTGTGTGTGTAAGCCAAGCTCTTACTATTAAATAAAATTTGCCTTATGCATGTAACATTATCTTTTTTATTACCGCATATAAAGTTTGTTATTATTATTATTATTATTATTATTATTTGGTGTTTTCTATACCCCAACGTTTTTTTTTAATAAATAGAGAGAAACTAAAGCCTTAGCTATTATTTACTAAAAAGAGAAGAAAAATGTATAAAAAAACTATATAAAGTAATAGAATCTAATCTTAATGGAAAACTGAACAAAAATTAAAACAATATAAAGAATGTGGAATGCGATTGCCGATTCATCCATTATTATCCAATGTAACTATTGGTTGGCAATCCCACAATTGATGCGGAATGGTATGCTGGTCTTTTTATTTCTTACTGTTATAGCAAAAGAAGGGGGGCATTGAACTAATGGTTGAGGATTTTTTCAATCTGTATTACCCAAAGTTTAACTGATTCGATCATGGTCGATATTCGATGGAGCCACGATCGAATAAGCAAATTGTAGGGGAAATGAAGAACACCAATCAGTACTGGCAGGACTGGTATTTTTTCATGCTAATAAATGCAAAGTCAGTTGGTCCATTAACAGATTTGTTGTACCTCCTTTGGGGTAAACTTAGTAAGTAAGGGGCAAAAATGTTAAATTGCCAAATGCTCTTTTTAATTCCACCAAGTCTTGTTCCTTACCAAGTTCATTTAAAAAAAAAAGGCAAGGATCATAAAAAGGCTGTTCCCTCTGAATTGAACTTCCTAGCGAAGCTCTTCCTAGGAGTTAGACAATTTTACAGCCAATTGTTCTTGCCAATCAAGGCTTTGGAAAGACTTCGCTAATATATCCACAAGTATTGTAAAAAGATTACCCAATTGGGTCGATTGGACTTTTGTGATTAGGGCAGCATTGTATCGGCTATTCGGCACCCCGCTGTTCCTGGATCCCCTATCTGACGAAAAGGCATTGGTCACCAATCGACCACTAGACACAATGAAGATTAACCTTTCTTCCGAGAAAGACATCATAGCAAAGAAATGTGCGGAGAAGGCTGCAGCCAAAGCTATTGCTAAAGCGGTGAAGGTTGCCACTTCTCAGTCAACTATCTCATCCCTTTTCATGTAATCAAATAGAACCCTAAGCCCTTAGAGCAAGGGAAAGCATCTAAGCAACCCAAAGAAAAAAAGCAATTGAAGAAGAAAATGGCCGATGCTGGCCCTGGAAAAAGTAAGAAAATGACCTCATCACAAAAGACAAGGGTTCAACAAGTTGACCGGATGGCGGAACTGGCTGTTGAGAGTGAGCAACAACCTTTGGTCAACTTGCTGAAAGGGGCAAATATTTTCCATGATTGGGCTTTGGCTGCTAGGATCTTGTACAACCTTGTCCGATAAGGTGATTGATCGGCGATCAAATAAGGCTTGCTAAGGGAACACTTTGGCAAATGGGCTTGGGAAGGGCTAAAGGTATGTGTGGAACTGTTGATCAATTCATGCCCCTTTTTTTTGTTCAATACTAGCCTAACCTGATGTGATACTTCATAGAGCATGGTAAGAGAGGCCTCAATATTTTTGCAAGTTGGATGGCAAAAGGCCAAAAATGTCCAAGAGACTGAAGTGTCAGAAGCAGATAATTGTCTGGCTAGTAAGCTTGCTCAAAAAAGTGAACGACAATGTGAAGCTTTTAGCTGATAAAAACGAAGAGCTTAAGAAGACTGTAAACATGCTTAAAGGAAATGCTGAGACTTCCAAGAAATAAATCGATGAACTCGAGTCGTTGAATGCTAACCTAATGAAGCGAACACTGATCTCAAAAAGTTAATTGCAAAGAAAGATGCTAAGGTCAAAGAATTTGTTTCTCATATCACCAAACAATATGACGGGTCAATGCTTAGGGCCCAGTACAAGTTATTTAAGAAATATAAAAACGGTCTCCACACCCAATGGGATGTGAATGGGGAGATTGAGACATATAAAGAGATTATGGAAACATTCCCAAAACAAATACCAAGTTGCATCTTGCCGATGACCAAGCTTAGAAAAACCAACCTTTAAGCGATCAACCTATGACTAAGGCTAGTAAGGAAGCCCCCCAAATCAAACCATTGATGAGCTAATATAAAAACTTTATTTTATTACCACATTAAATTCTAGTTTGCATGCCAAGCAAATTCGAACAGTGATCACAAAACCTTAATTTGTAATTTATTCAAACGTCGTCAGTTAGAGCATTGTTCTTTACCTTTTTACAAAACGTGTTTTGTGAATGCTTAGGTTATAAAAACCATTATTTATGTCTAATTCCGCCTTTGCTTAAGCCAGGAATGACTGACTGTTCACCAAATGATGATGACTAACCAATTTGCGAAGTACAATTCACAAATCACTTTGTTAATAGCTTAGCAATTCAGTCAGTCATTGGTTTGTAATCGGACTAAGTGATAGGGAGAATTTGCGAATTGCAATTGTTTACCTATCAGTTGCTTGAGATGAATGCAGTAAATTATGAAGTGAAAATTGTAATTGATTCCCATCATTGCTAATCAAGCTAGGAATTATTGATGAATGGATCATAGATTCTCACATTGTTTAAACTTGGGATGACATTGAATATACGATGAATGATGACATTATCCCACATTTTAGTTTGTCGAGCAAAATTTGTAAACTTGCTTCATCAGTAGCCAATTGATTAGATTTTCAATAAGCTAACAGCGATTTGCTATTAAAAGTAAGCTAATGTTGAAGAGCAATAGCATAATAGCAATGTATTTGCAATCTTTAATTGTCGTGTGAAAACAATGATTACGCAATTACAAACATGTTCCAATTACTGATTGAGCAAACATATATTTTTTTTTAATAAAAGGTTGTACTTGTTTATAGTTTCATGAGCTGCATATGTACCCATGTTTAGAGACAAAGCCTGAATGTAGTTTGATTATTACAATGTAATGGCATCGTACAATGTAGCTCATGAAAATGAACATCATGCATAAAGGATTGGCCCAGAGAAATTATGATAAGTTCATAAATTATTGAGTTCATAAATTATTGAATTACATGACATAAAAAGGTGGAAAATACATTAGATTACATGTAGTACTTTGTAAAATGATGCCTATTCCAATTGTGAATGACTTTAAATTCATCAACTGTCTCAGGCTTGTAAACTCCATAGTGTTTTGAAATACTCGTCAAAGGACGAGATCTCCTTGGTTGAAAGTTCTTGCCCAGACTTTAGTGTTGTAGTAACGAGTGGTTGACTGTTGGTATGTCACCATTTAAACCAATGCTCTATTCCTTTGCTCTTCAAGTGCATCATATTCATCTTGAAGCATATCTTGATTTGTACCTTCATTTATGAAGGCATCCTCTCGTGGAAGGCTAGGAACCTTAATTTCTGTAAGGATGACTACTTCAGAACCAAACATAAGTGAAAATGGATATTTGCCAGTTGCACATTGAGTGGTGATTCAATAAGCCCAAAGTATGTGTTGGAGCTCATTGGCCTATCTAACTCTATAAGCCTTGAGCTTTTTCTTCAAGTTCTGTATAATCATTTTGTTTATCACTTTGGAGTAGCCAGTTTCCCATGGATACTAAGGAGTAGACAAACTTAACTTGATCCTCCAATGAGCTTAGAAATCTTTAAATTGCCCAAAGATAAACGACAAGCCATTACCAATCATGATCTCCAGAGGGATGGTGAACCTACACATGATCTTTTTCCAAATAAAAGCTTTAACGTCTACATCTTTAGTATCTAAATATGCCTAAGCCCTAACCCACTTAGTGAAATAGTCTGTTAATACGAGTATATATTTATATTGTCTTAAAGCAATCGAAAGTGGACCGATGATATCCATTGAATATTTCATAAAAGGGTAAGGTGGCCTTACACTAGACAATCATTTACTAGCTGATGGATCAATGATGCATAGCGCTTATAGGCATTGCATTTCTTACTTCACTATCAATGAACATGGTTGGCCAATACTATCCTTGGCACTTGGTGTTTCGCTTTATTTGCTAATGATCGACCACCAGAATGGTTTCCTCATTCGCCTTTATGGATCTCTCTCAACACATAGTTTATTTAATAAAGCGACTGGAAAAGGATCAACGATAGATCTTCTTGTCTATACCTGAAAAGTGCACCGTGGAGCATTTCAGTTTTCAGGCTCTTTCCTCTTGCGTGGCTTTTTTTCTTCTCTAGGAGCGCCCAAAAAAAAACAAATGCCCGCTTTAGGCATAGGAGATCTAAAATTTGATTCAAATTTCAATCTCCATTTATTTTGTTATTTTATTTGCACATATAATGTTTCATAAATCTAGTTTAAATTCAAAATAAAATTATGGTACCTTTACTTGAATCAAATAATTATGTAATAATTATCCAGATAAAATCAATAAGGAGAAAAAAAATTTTCCTTATCTTATCCTCAAAAAATGAGCCTAACATAAGCACATAAGGATAAGATTTTATTTTAATTCAAATTTAAATAGGATAATCTCCATATTTAATTTAAAACATTTATTTAAATAAGATTATCTAGATATTTAAATTTAATTATTCAAATAATTAATTTAACCATATCTTTTAAATTTTAATCAATCGTATACTTATATCAAAGGATAAATACAATCTATTTAAATTTCAAATCTTGTCTTCTAAATAAATATTTATCCAATTAATTAAATGAAACAAAAATCCCATTCTACCCTAACAAAAATCTCATTCTACCCTTAGTAAGGGAAACACCTATACCTATTAAGAAGTGATCTAGATTTTTCTCTTTACTAAGTCCACGAATTAATGCCACAAAGAATATCCCGATTAATTACCATTTGTTAAGAAATTATGTAGAACTAGTAAATAGACCGATTGGACATATATAATGCATGCTCCAATAATCTATGTAGTTAATATTCTATACCAAATAAATCAACTACACAATTATAAGTTTTAGAATCACACCATTATAAACATGAAATTACACTCTTAATTTTATATCATATTACGTAAGCTAATGAATAGTTATAGTCTAATGACCTTGTTATATATATAACACATTCATATGATATCTATGATTAACTTAAAGTTAAAGTCTGTTCAACTTTTTGATTATACTATCTTAAAGATCTATTATATATCTAACAGGAAAATGATTATTTACCATCTGTGAATAATAAATCATTTGCTAAGTACATGACGCAAAGCCTTATCCATTTTACATCTTGTATAATACCATTAGGAGGATAACCTTTACTCCTTATTAGAGTTATAATTCCATATCTATAAGCAAACCTTCCATCAAATATAAGTCATATACCCAATAAACCGATCTATTAGCTAACTACTTCAAAATACCTTAACCTTTGAAACATCAAAGTACACAAGTTATACATATAAAGCCATTTGATTACTCAAGATTAAGATCATTGCATAA
The DNA here is from genome assembly GCA_035233585.1 of Antiaris toxicaria. NCBI lineage: Eukaryota > Viridiplantae > Streptophyta > Magnoliopsida > Rosales > Moraceae > Antiaris > Antiaris toxicaria. The sequence continues at coordinate 12,729,212 of CP141155.1, forward strand.
TGAATGTCAAAAGTGAATTAATCTACTCAAGTGGACTATATTGATTATTATACTTTGGTCCAAGTTTAATACGTCATCACTAAACAATATATCTATGTCTCTACTCGAGAGTTGGCTAGCTCTAGACTGTCAAAACAAACTATATCCCTAATTGACTTTTAGACAACATAATAGTCTTAACATGAGTTAAATACTCACTCTAACCTAATAGACTATGGACTATAGATTTAGACTACTTACTTTAGCACATTATTTTCTCGCATACAAAAATCTATTGCATGCAATATTCTAACAGTTTAACATTAAGTAATCAATGTTGCATATTTACTTATATTTACTTTAATATGTAAATAAAATGAGGACATATAGTAATGAAATAATGAATAATCTCTAATATATTATTAATTAGTACAAAAATAAATTAAATATATTAAAATGTCTATCCCTCTTAAAGCATTCTTAACAATCTCCCACTTATCCTAAACTAGTAAATATGGCATGTCTCGAATCCCTATCATCTTTATATGCCTTTCAAATCTTCTAGCTACCAAAATCTTAGTAAATAGATCAGTAATGTCGTCCTTGGAGGTGATCTTACATATATTTACTAGACTATCCTTTATGTATTCTCTAATTATATGGTATTTCCAATCAATGTGTTAGGTCCTCTTATGTTGCCTTGATTCCTTTGTGTTGGTAATAGTCGCATTGTTATCACAATTAAGTTTGATATCTTTGTCAACATTTAAAATGACTGTAAGGTCTTTAAAGAACTTGCGGAGCCAAACTGCTTCTTTGGATGCCTCGATTGTAGTCATATATTAAGCTTCCGCCATAGAGTTAGTAATATAACCTTGTTTCATAGTGCCTCTTCTAAGTATGAATAGAGATCTTGAAATTGATTTCCTTGAATCCCTACAAGTTTGAATGTTTGAATTTATGTATCTTACGAATGCTAGGTCCTCTCTAGAATATACTAGCATATAGTTCCTCATTCTTTTAAAATACTTGATATATACTTCATGGCTTTCCAATGCTTGGTTTTAGGGTTCTACTGATATCGACTCACTATACCCACTGTAAAAAAGAATATCTAGACAAGTGCAAAGTATAGCGTACATGAGACTACTTATAGTAGTGTAAGGGACTTTACTCGTATACTTTCTTTCTTTCGATATCTTAGAACAATCATCCAATGAAAAAGTTAAACCAACAATAGAATGTTGAAAACCTTTCTTTGCCTCTTGCATTGCAAATTTCTCGATTATTTATCTATGTATGAAGCTTGGGACAAAACTATCATTTTGTTCACTTGATTTCTAAAAGAGATGAATGTCTAAATCATAATTAGTGTCTTCTAAGTCCATTATGTCAAACCATTGAGATAACTAAAGTTTAACTGATGATAACTTCCCTATATCATTCTCAATAAGTAGTATATCATTAATATAAAGAACCAGAAAGACCACCTTGCCATCTTTTATATGTTTATAAATACAAGGTTCATCAATATTTTGCTTAAAACTGAATGTCTTGATTACCTGATTAAGCCTTTGTGTCAATGAGTAGAATACTTGCTTTAATTTATAAATGGATTTAAGCAACTTGCAAATCTTGCTTTCTTGGCCTTTTGTCACAAACCCATTAAGTTGTACCCTATAAATACTTTCATCAAGATGGCCATTCAAGAATGCCGTCTTAACGTTTATTTGCCAAATCTCGTAATTGAAAGCTGCAACAATAGATAGAAGAATATGAATATACTTTAACATCACAATAGATAAAAAGGTCTCATCATAATCAACGCCTGTATTTTGCATGTATCCTTTTGCCACAAGTCTAGCCTTGAAAATTTCAATTTCCCTTCAACCTCCTATTTTCTCTTACCACTTACACACAATGAGCTTAATCCCATTAGGAAAGTCTATAAGTTCTTATACAAAGTTGGATGTCATAGAATCCACCTCATTGTCTATAGCCTATTTTCAAAGTTTAACATCAACATCGTTTACAGTCTCATCATAGGTAATAGGGTCATCATCATGTTCTTAAGCTTCAATATTATACATAAAGAAACTTGGTTTCTTAGAAACTCTCCTACTACGTCAAAACTCCTTAGTCTGTTGATTGTCTATAGACCTTTCACTAGAACTTGGACCTGGATCCAAGATCGAAACTTGTAGAGTAATTCTATTACCTGATAGCTCCTCGAACACCACTTTACTTTGAAGTTTAAAGTCATTTATGTAACTTTTCTCGAGGAATGTAAATTTAGTTTAGAATGTAGCAAGCTATTTGTAGTGCATATCTCAAGAAAGATAATGGTAGTGTTGAATAACTCAATATGGATTATACCATATCCAATAAGGTCCTATTTCTCATTTCAACTACATCATTCTATTGTTGAATACCAGGTACAGTCAATTGGGACAAAATCTCATTCTCTACAAGATATCCTAAAAATTAATTGAAGTGGTATTCACCACCTTAATCAGATGAAATGTCTTTATGAATTTATCTAATTGCTTTTCTACTTTTACATGATACTTTTTGAACTTATTAAAGGTTTCGCTCTTACGACACATTAGGGACGCATATTCATACCTCAAGTAATCATCTATAAAAGAGATATAATACTCGAAACCTCCTAATGCCTCAACATTCATAGGGCTATATACTTTGGTGTATATAATTTCTAAGAGTTTATTAGCTCAAGTACCCTTAACTTCAAAAGACATCTTAATCATTTTACACTTAAGACAAGATTTATATTGAGGAAGATGTACCTCCTCTAATGTATCCAAAAGACAGTTTTTCACTAATCTTTTAATCCTATCTTCATTAATATGATCTAATCTTAAATGTCTTGTTAGAGTGAGAAGTTTTTAACCCTTTAGAGTTATCAATTAATTTGGTGTCAAGTAGTGAGTGTATCTTATGTTTGATAAATAAAGGTTACTATCCCTTCACCCATAATAGATACAAGACTGGTATTTGTGAATAACAATTGTTTTATCAAACAAAATTGAATAAAAATCTTTAATTAAATAAGCTACCAAAACAAGGTTCCTATAGGAATACAAAAATAGTGTTTCAATAAAATAAACCAAAAATCATCAAAATAAAGTTGTACTTCTCCCACCGCTTTAGCCAACACAAAGCTACCATATCTGATTAACAACGAGAGGCTCCTATCATATAGACTTCTCATTTCCTTGAACCCTTGCAGTAAAACATAAACATAATTAGTAACTCCCGAATCAATGACCTAAGTTTCTTTGGATTCTTCCACCAAACAAGCTTCTAAGTAAAGAAAATCCTTACTTTTCTTGCCCTTGACACCTAAGAATTCCTTACAAGACTTTTTAAAATGACCAGCCATCCTACAATGGAAGCACTTATACTTTTCAAAGTTCTTATACTTCTTGTTCTTCATTTTTTTCTTCCTATCTAAGACAGGAGGAAAAGAAGAACCCAAAGCCCTTGCTTTTTCATATTTGGCTCCTCTTTCTTATTCCCTGAGGGATCAAAAGATGTAGCCATAGCAAAGTTGACCCCTCCCTTTGCATGGATCTATACCCCATCATTGATCATCAACTCATAAGCCTGTGATTGCTTGATGAGCTCGGTGAGTCCCTAACTCTGTAGTCACAAGATTGTATTCAGTTTTAAATCTTACAAAATCCTTTGACAGAGTTTTGAACACCATTTCAAATTAGGTGTTGTAGTCCATCTCAGCACCATTATCAATAGTCTCAGTAAAGAATGTTATAAGCATAAGCATATGATCTTTGATTAAAGTACCTATCTTTTGCTTAGAGTTCATAATATTTGTGATAGCGGACTGTCAAGCTAATTTTTGTTAGCCTTCGAACATGTCTTCCAAATTATACATAATCTCCCTAGCAACTTGACAGGTTTCATGTTGGTTTTTTGAAGCACTCATCATACTAGTAAGAATGTAATATTGAGCTATCTCATTGGATTCTCTCCAATGAGTATACATGACAGGGACCTGTTCAAGTGGTGCATTAGGCAGTGACCCAAGTAGGCAAGGTTCGTATAATATGAACTTGTGCCTCTTATCACTGAAAACTATTAGTAAGTTTCTCTTCTAGTTTTTATAATTATCGCTATTTAATTTGTTTTCAATAAATATCAAAATTAGAGGTGTCTGTGACATTTTGAACTTAAAATAAATATAAAACAACATTACAATAAAGCCTAAGCAAATATAAAATTTTTTTGGCAAATATAACATGCATATATGTTCCTACATGAAAAACTTAGAAAAAAAAAAACACGTAGCATTACAACAGTAATATTTAACATCTATCACTCAAAGGCACCAAGAGGTAATTATGAAACAAATAGCCGAAAATACCCTATCCAAGTGATATATGTTGCCTTAATTCCTCCAATATTAAGACATATATTAATAACTGTTTATTTGGCCACCAATTTAACTATTAGAACTTCTGGGGAAGGTTGGTAATTAAATTAGTCTTGAATATGTAACCATTGTTTTATGACATTAAAGTACACAAGTTACACATATGAAGTCATTTACTTACTTATTATTGAGGTTATTACACAATGAACATAAAAAATGAATTAATCTACTCAAGTGGATTATATAGATTAATTACACATTGGTCAAAGTCCAATACGTCACTATTAAGCAACAAATCTATATCTCTACTCGGGAGTCGGCTCACATCAAAAGGTCAAGACAAACCATCTCCTTAATTATTTTTAGACAACATAATAGTTTTAACATGAGTTAGATACTCACCCTAAACCCATACACTACGGACTATGGATTCATACTACCTACTTTAAAACATTATCTTCTCATATACAAAAGTCCATTACATATAACATTCTAATAGTTTAACACCAAGTAGTCAATGAGCCATATTTGCTTACATTTATTTTAACATGTAAATAAGATTTAGATATATAGTAATGTTGTAAGAAATAATTTTGAATTTAATATTAATCAGTTTAAAAATAAACAAAATATATTAAAATGTATTTCCCTTTTAGGGCATTCCTAACATGTTTTTCACCTATAAACTAACTGTCAATTAGAAAGGAACATTCAAACGTTTGATAATATGTTACGATCACGTGTCTTGGATTTCAAAGGGAATTATGATGAGAAACTGCCTTTGATTGAGTTTTTGTACAGCAATAGTTATCATACATCGACTGATATGGTGTCGTATAAAGCTTTTTATAGAAGGAAGTGAAATCCCTGATTCACTGGTATAAGGCTGGAGTAAAGTAGCTTGAAACCACAGATTTCATCAAGAATATGACACAAGATATAAAGCTAATCCAAAAAAGGCTTGAAACAGCTCATTGTAGGCAAAAGAGTTGTTCTGATAAGCTCTGCAGACCCGTCGAATTCTAAGCTAAAGGCTCAGTTTTCTTAAAGGTGGCATCAATGAAGGGTGTGATGAGATTTAGGAAGAAGAGAAAACTTAGTTTCAAATACATTTGACATCTCGAATTACTTTAGAGAATAGGAAATATTGCTTATAAGTTAGTGCTACCACCAGAATTAGCCTTAGTGCAAGTGCACTATGTTTTTCACATCTCTATATTGAAAAATTATGTGTTAGAACCATCCCACGTGCTAACTCAGGAGCTTGTGGAAGTTTAGATAAATCTATCATATAAAGAAAAACCAGTTTAAATTTTAGATCACGAGGAAAGAACATTAAGAAATAAAGTCATACACATTATCAAAGTCCTATGGTGAAATCACAATATAGAAGAAGTCACTTAGGAATGCGAGGAAGTTATGAAAAAATAGAACTCGAAATTGTTCTAACTTTTAAGGATGAAAACTTTTAAGGATGAAAATTTTTAAGGAGGGTAGATTATAATGTCTAGAAAATTCCAAATTTAATCTCCTATATTAGATTAGAAGGGAATTAAGTTTTGTATTTTCTTGGTTATATCATTTACTTATGGAAAGATAAATTTTGTTATAATAAATCCAAAATTTCACAATTTTATATATTTTGTGTTAGTATTATCACAGACATAGAAATTTAACACTATAATAGTTTTACTGGAGTCAGTTATATTTGGGAAACTCTAATTACTTAAGTACAAATAAATGTCTCCATTCATATGAGAATTGGACATTTAACTCATGAAAATGTCCAATACAATTCAGAAAGCACACAATGTAAAAATAACACTGAGCCAAGTGCTAGATTAACTTACCATGAAGAAACTATATGTTAACTAGCACCAATTATATGAACAATATGAAAAAACTCAGAAACACTAGAAATAAGTATGAAAATCACCTAAATAGCCAAATAATGGAAAAACACTAGAACAACAAGAATATTTCTTGACTGGTAATTTTAGTACATTACCGGGAAATTTAGGGTTTTGATACAATAAAATTATATAACAAAGTCATCATTGTTTAGAAAAATTTCCCAAATTGTGTAATTTAGACTTAAAATGCTATTCCAAGTAGTCAAATATTAAGTTATGACCAATCAAGAAATTAAGAGCATTTATGAACCCTATAGCATTGCTAAGGAATAAAAATATTAGTTTTTCTTTATATATATTTAGAGCAAAACGGGGAAAATTTTCTTATTAAGAAGCATTTTAGATTAAACTCCGATTTTAGACAACCAGATAATATTTTATGACCAACCAAGGACTTAAGTACAATTACTGACTTTATAGAATAGTTAGAGCATGAATATATCAGTTGTTTGGGGATTAAAGTAAAAATGTATATTTTTCACTGTCTCACCCCATATATCATAATCATTATAAATCCAAGCAACATCGTTTAATACTACAAACATCACATCAACTAGTTCATTAACAACCAGGTCAATACTTGAAACTGCTTCTACTTCACCACAGTGAACCCATTTTGTGTATATTGTATCAAAACCAGATCGATGTATGTACTCTATCACTATTTCACTGGTAACATCTCAAGATTTTTATACTTCAAACAAGGACAACTAATATGCCCAGTTAAATTTGCATAGTTTTTTGCGATCTCAATAAAAGCAGACAAACCATCGCAATACTCATCTAATAACCGATTTTTCACATATGCCCAACTCTTATCAATCAACCTTTTAGCTATTAACAATAATAAAAACAATTATTAAAGCCAATCATGTCAATGTTTGTATGCATGCAATTCTACATACCACCTTTACTCCAAACCTATAAGTTAAGGCCATATCACATTCAATATTGTGATTTATGCATTGTGACACTTATCTTATACCGCCTCTTTTCTATAGAAATTTTAATAGCATCTTCCTTTAGTTCTCCTAAGTGTGTTATTAGAAACACACTTAGAGAACAAAGGAAAATGCACTGAAACCTCTACCAAATGCGTGAGTGAAATTAAATGACAAAAACATATAAGTTACAATACCAAACCATCTAAATAGAACAATTCAAGCATCAATTACTATGTACTAATCCTCAAACGGATTTAAGGTTAATTCATGCTTACATATGCAAAATGAAAACATAAAGTCATACCCAAGTATATTTCTTTTTTCTTTTTTCTTTTCTTTTCTTTCTTTTTTTTTTTTTTTTGTTTGTTGATTACCTAGTCACATATCACCATATAGGGATCAACAAATTATAATTTTATCAAATTTTATCAAAATTACCATGAATTAATATTTAAAATATTTGTTTAATTATTATCATATAGTGACATTTTATATATTATTAATTTTTTTAATGTAATTCTAATTTTTTATATTTTTAATTTTTAAAATATTCATTTACTATTATCATATTATTAGTTGTTACTTTTCTTTACTTGCTAAATTGTTGCAATTTTTTTTTTATTTCTTTCTTCTTTAACTTATGATTTCCATAGCATTTATAAAATTTTTATAATTTCAACATTTATAAACTTAATAAGTCATTATCCATTATTTTTTATAAAGTTACTAATTATTCAACTTTCAATCTTAATATTAATTTTTTTATAATTTCAGTCTTATTAAACTTAATATATTTTTCAATTTTATTCATTACTTTTTTATATAATTTACTAATTAATAAAGTTTACATTATTTTTTAAAAATCTACTAATTATTAAAATTTTCAAATCAATATTACTAATTTGCAAAAAAAACCTACCATAACATATACCATTTAAAAATTTCCTATATCAATATTAAAACAAACAAAAATTCAATGATAAAATTTTCCATCAAAAATAAAATAAAAATATCATCATCAACAGCAACATCAATATCATCCAAAGTAAAAAAAAAAAAAAAAGCAATTTCTCATCTACATCATCAACAACAACATTAACATCATCAACATCATCAAAACCAATCTCAAATCCATTTTCATTATCATCCAAAAACAAACAAAAAAAGACACAATAAAATAAAAAAAAAAGTAACAAATACTCACAAAAACAAAATAATAAAAACAAGGGATGGAAACATCGATAGGGTGACAAAATCGTGGCTACAATGACGGAAAGTGGCAATCGTGGAGAAATCCAGAGGTGGGGAATTTGGGGAAGTTTGGGAGAGATTTTTTTTTTTAAATTTTTGGGTGGATATTTTTAAAAATAAGGAGAATGAGAACTTTAGCGAAGTTTTAGAGAGTATTTTGGGGTGATTTAGGGTGAAGAGAGAGCGAGAGGCCAAGAGGAAAGGGGAAATCCAAGAGGAGATATCAGAAAAAATGTAGAAGAAAGTTTTGTGTTTGACTTTTTACACAAGACTTTTTATAATGAAAAAATGTCGTCGCAAATACCCTAACTATCTCCTAACTAAATACAAATGATGCTGTCCAATTCTACCTTATTAATAGTATTCTGAGAATATTCCCAGAATAATCTAGAATTAGTATTAGTGACTACATGTTGTCGCTAATAATTTTGACAAAAACATATTAAAATTGAAAAAAAAAGGGGGCCATGGTTTGGGAAGGTTCTGGAACAACTTTTTGCGATGACATTTTTTTAATGTCGTTGCATATATATTTTCAAAAACTGCTAAAAATTTCATCAATTATTTTTTTTACCCCATAATAAATAACTTTGACTCGTCAATGCCAATTATGCACAATTATTATTTGCGATGACAATTACTTATGAATTGACACCAAAACTTGTTTGCACTAGATTACTATTGGTTGCAACACAATAGTTGTGACAACCCATGGTTGCTAATATGTAAGGACAATTTCTTAAATATTTGCAACGATATATTGTGCATAATTGTCGAACTATTAGTAATCTAAATATATTTAGCAACCCATGGTTGCTAAATATATTGTCGAACTATTTTAGTATATGCAATGGCAAATGGTAGCAAATACTAACAGTGAAGACAAGTTTAAGGAAAATGTCACCTTTTAAAAACGACTTGTTGTCAATATGTCGTCGTTAATATTATCATCACTAAAGGCCATATTTGTAGTGGTGCGGTTCACCTATACTTAGCCTAGAGGTAATTAAAGCTTCTTAACATTATATTGAATGCTGTGCAAATATTTAAGATTTTTAATTTTTAATTTTTAATTTTTTTATGTAACCTTCGACGATGTGCTCAACCTTAAACCGCTAAAATAACTTAATTAGCCGACAAATTAAACAGCTTCTTTCTGAATCTTGTGGAGAAAAATAAGGACTTCATTGTTTGATATTGTAATTATCACCACAAATACTCAATACTAGAAAAACATGAATAACAAAAACTATCGTCAAAAGCCAGGAATAGACGATGGTTTTTGTAAACCATAGTTGAACCTATGATTTTCACGGCTGTTTTTAAAAAACACAGACCCTCGCCCTCGCCCTCGCCTTCACCCACCCATGCACCGTCACCTTTGCTTTTTTATTGTTGCCTTGTCATCCTTGGGTTAACGATATTTTTGAGTTTTTTTTTTTCATACAAAATGTTAGTTTTGAGTTAGTAATATGATTTCTTGGTATTTTTCTCATATTTTAAACGTTAGTTATGCTTATTATTTTGGTTGTGGAAATGTTTAGACTTTAGATTTTTTTAAGATTTTGCTGTGAGATTATTTATGATATTTATTGGATTAGAATTTTTGAATTTGAGTGTGAAATTGGTTGTGGAATTGATTGGGATTGGGGATTTTATGAATTTGATTGTAAAATAGTTTGAGTTTTTTTTAATGTGAAATTTATTGGAGTATTTACGAATTGGTTATGTTGATGAATTTAGCTGCGAGATTAATTTTGAAATTGATTGGCTATGTTGATGAATAGGAAGGTAAAGCTTGCGGCTTTTGGGAGTCTTGATTCGTTTATTTTATGTTAATATGAGTGTTTATTGTGCCAATTAATTCTATTTGATTGAAATAATCTTGGGTTTAGGACTTCCAATATGGATAAGAACCAGATGTTGAGCTAATTGGTTATCTAAAGATTACAGAAATGGTGTTGTATAATTTTTGTCTTTTACGAAAGCTCGCGTAAAAGTGGATAAGTACCACACAATTAGAAAATTGAACTGGCACTTATTACCCATAATGGCAATCTGTCCCTCGTGGTATGTTAGAAACATACCATGATATTAGATTTTACGACGGTTTCTTAACTATCATGGTATACTTTCACGATAGTTTTGGAATCCTCGTTTCGCAATATATTCCAGCTGGATACATAATTTAAGGAAAATAATTTAAAGGTGAAAGCAAAGGAAGTATGAGGATATTGTCTATCGACTAAACAAATGGTAAAACCCATCTCAACCAAGTAGCTTAATTACATTTCTTTTATAGCATAAGCGTAAGTAAATAAATTATTTGAGAAAAAACAAGTTTTTCTTTATTATAGAAACGTTAAAATTTACAATAGAATAATAATGCATACAATATTTATAATATTTTCAATCCTAAAATTACTTGTTTCCACAAGTTAAGTTTACAAAATTAACGTGTGTACGACATAAGTTTACAATCTTCGTAATCTTTCCATAAGTAACATATGAACATCAACAATTTAGTCAACTCCTAATATTGAATTTTAGCCTTTACGTTGTAAGAAACTAAATATACTATTACTCAGTAACTAATGTGCTCGACTCCTTCATGAGTAATTGATTGACCAATATTATCACAATGTCACACAGTTCTTTTGCAATATAATATGTATCAAAATAATATGATATCAGGTCTTCGGAGCAAAGCACCCTATATATTAACCATTATTACAACGTCACAGTTCTTACTATATTTAGCAATAATGGGATGTTGATACAACAATTTATTAATAACCACATTTATATACTTAGAAATAATTAATAGTGGCTAGTTTTCGAATCTATCATCCCATATATAGAAGACAAACCAATATAGAGACGACTCTTTATATGCTCAAACGACCAAGAAAATCAGTCCTTGGAGTACCAACATAGAACTGCCTGTTACGCTGATGAAACTCGGAGATATTACTACTCCCATAAAACTCGCTGAGATCCACAGTCCGTAGAATGCTACCATTTCCATTGATTTTTATCCCCGTCGGAACATTCTCCATCGCACCCGAATATGCGTTTGGTGTTTGCAAGTTAACAGCCACACAGAATTCTCCTAATGAGGTCCTCCTAATGTTGATAGGCCTTCCCTGGAAAGCGATCAAAACTTCGAATGTGAAAGCTTTGGGACCTGTCAGCCAAAATTTCTTGATTCTGTTTGCAGTGAATTCGGAGACGAGGACGTAAGATCCGTCTAGACTGACTGAAGTTCCTCCAGCTCCTGAAAGTCCACTGAGCAAAGTCGAAACTTGTTGAGTGTTGTTATCATATTTTAGCAATCTTCCGGTTGCATCGCCTGCGTCAATTGCCTCTTGGACTTGGCTGTAAAGTATCAATATGTCATGTACATGTACGTCTTATCAAAAAATTTTTTTTTTAATGAAGGAGAACAACCGATATATATATCTTGAAATTTGGCACATCCCAAGCATATCATATATCATGCCCTGTACTTGATTCATCAAATTTTTATTTTTACAAAACAAGGCCAAGTCAAAAGAGTTACATCAACTTCAAAGAGGAAGGAAAAAAAAAATAAAAATAAAACTGTTGGATTAACCTACCAGAAGTTTATTCAACTCTTAAAGACACATTTTCAATTTTATATCTAGCGAATATGAGACTTTTTCCGCCTACTCCCAATATTGGCTAACAGTAATCCTATAACTTGTGATTTATAAGGTGTATATTAGTTCAAACACCCACATCACGGGAAAAAGAAAGGAAGGAAAAAAAAAAAAAAAAGACACACCCTATCACAGTTGAAGAAATAAAGGTCAGATACTACAAAGCCTACTACCTTTGTAGTAGTAGGCTAGGTAGTAGGCTTTGTAGTATCTGACCTTTATTTCTTCGATTGTGATAGGGAGTGTCTTTTTTTTTTTTTTTTCTCCTTCCTTTCTTTTTCCTGTGATGTGGGTGTTTGAACTAATATACATCTTATAAATCACAAGTTATAGGATTATTATTAGGCTATACTTAAGTCAATATTCTAAATGAATCAAAAAATTTTCTTTTCTACACTCATAAATGAATCAACAAGTTGACAAATATCTTATCGTTCGGTATTCTAAAAGAATCAACAAATTTTTAAAAACATTGTATCTTTTTTTTTTTTTAATAAAAACATTGTGCCTTCTCTTTTCTTTCTCACGTGAAGCCTTTCCGACACGTATTCCTTGCGATCAAAATTAAAATTTCTTTCCCTGCCGGGCATGATTAAGTATAGAATGCATACCTTAGTGAATACTGAGAACTAGCATCCGTGAAGTATACATTTCCGGTCGATTGGTCGACATCCAAACCCGTAGGTAACTTAAAGGGCACCCCATCTGCACCATCCGCAATTTTGGTTGAACAGTTGCATTCGGAGCAACGACGAGGAACCCTCGATAAGCATCCACGACGAATAGTTGCTTTGTTGGTAGGTAGAAACCTATACCCAATGGCCTTCCACATGTTGGTCCAAGATCGGGTCTGTTGTTTCCGATTCCATCGCATGTTTCCTTTGATCTGATTTGCATTCAGTATTCAATGTAAAAATCAATTTCCGACAACAACAATATTAATGCTAGTAATAATAAAAACAGTATGATGTCACATGATCATAATTTATCGATAGAGGAAAGAAAAAAAGTTGACATAATACTACATATCATAGTATGTAAATAATCACACAATTAATGGTTTATTTCTTTTTCTAAAATTGTAGAGAGTTTTGGAATAATGAAAAATAAAAATCAAATCTTAAGACGGCCCCAGTGACGGTGAGCGAAATGTCTATTACCATAATTTACAAAAAAAAAAAAAAATGAAAAACGTTGAGCGAAATCAGAGCTGCAGAGAAGACTACGACGAGATACACCCCTTAAGATGGCGTCTCTGTTCTCTCGCGACGAATTTGTCACGTTTGCATTTGTTACAACGACGAGTTGGATATACAGTGGCGACTCATTGCTAACTTAAAATTATGAGTGTGTAAATTTTTCAAAAGTGCAATTGATGTAGCCCAAATTGGGAATAAATTATGTGGCGGTTGAGAATTGTATTTTTGGCTTGGGAAAAGTGTTGTAGAAGGAAATTTCATTCTCGAGGCTTGGAGATAATTAAATTAGCAATTTATAACTAAGAAAGTTAAATTAGCAATTTACAGTTAAGAAAGTTGCCTTTTGGAATTATTTACTCCAGAGAAGTCAAATTGAATTTTGGCTTAATTCTTGGGTCAAATATAACTTAGTTTCCTATTTTTATTTCTTTAATTTTCAGAATTATTTAATTTCTTAATTTTAAATGTAGTTTTCTATTTCTGTTTGGAAAAGTTTAACTTATAAATATGTTAGTTCAACAAATGTATGGGGGAAATTTTTTTAAGTGATGTTAGAGTGTTTACTCTTCTCATTTTATCAATTCTCTCAGTATTATGTATAAATCAACAAGTGATTAATGCCTATTTTCTTTACATTCTATGTAAATCAATAGGTTAATAGAAGTCCTATTATTCAACATTCTAGATGAATCAACAAATTTAAAAATGTTATCATATTATATATATATATACCCATTTTACAATATCTATCTTTTTTTTTTTCTATCATTTTACTTTTATCATCTTGTTTTTCAATTATCTCTTCTTTCAATTTTTAAAGCTTCCACTACATGAATTCACAAGTGGTATATGTCTATTTTCCTAGCATTTTGTGTGAATCAACAAATTAATAAAAATCCTATTATCTGACATTCTGGTTAAATCAACAGATTTAAGATAAGAATTGACGTATTATATCTATCCATTTTACAATATTTCATCTATCTTTATTTTCCATCATTTTACTTTTGTCATCTTGTTTTTCAATTTACCACTTCTTTCAATTTTTATAGCTTCCGGAATGTCAACAACATTATATTGGGTTAATACTTTTAGTTATTTCAGCCCCTTAACAAAATAACGCATAGAGTACACACACATAAAAAAAAAACCGAGAACACAACATATATATATATATATATATATATGCAGACATGCAGGTACAGGGACACTCTTGTCATGGCACAAACCTAAATGTCATGCTAAGCTATGGTGTTGATATTTGAGCATGAAATCAACACCAAGTATAATACAATAAGGACATGATATGAGACATTATATTATATAGAAAGAAAAATGATTCAATTCAAATATTAAATTAAATTGAAAAAGAAAAAGAAGAAGAGTTTACCGATTTGGTACGGTGACGGCATAATCTGTGAAACCATTTGCTCCTTCATATTTTATAATTCTACCATCGGAAATACTCGTATAATATGGCTCTTCTCCATATTTTGTGTCAAACGTTATCGATTCTGGACCTTCCGCTGTTAATGGCAGATCAACCTTCGTAAAAATAAACACAGGTTGGGAAAGAACTAAGGAGGGTAAAATAGATAAGACCAGAAAGATGACTGTAAAATGCATATTGTTCTGAGTTGATATGCTTTCTCGGATTTGGAAGAGATATAATAATCCCCCACAATTTATAAACATGCGTTACTCTAGATTTCTTTGCTTTATTATTTACATCATTATCCGTGAACAGTAGGTCAAACCTAAAGCCGCCAGGGTTATAAATAATCCAAGATATTTGAACAAGAATTCCTTTCACTACCCCAGCCAGTGCCTAACCTCTCTCACGCTTGACGTGTTGTGTAAATAAATCGGGTCCAAATCCATTATTGTTAGCAAAATCTGACTCTAATATCACATTAAATAAGCTTAGGTAAAACTTATCTACATAAACTAGCTAATAGTGAGGGGGTGTCCAATTCATAATTAAACATCACAACAACCAAGTAATAAACAATGTGAGACAAATCAACAATCTAGCAGGTGTCAATTTAGTTAAAGGGACCAAATATGTTTTGATGCTATTTGTTCCTTCTTTATTTGATAAGAAGAAAGAGAATTAGCGATATCCTTACACTTCCATCTCAGTGGTCATTAGGTGAGTTTATTGGTCACATCGGTGGAATAATAAAGAACTTGATATTAGATCTTCACAACTAGTAGATCTCAAGTTTTAAAAGCATATAACATATAGTCTTTCTTGTTAAATGCTAGATTTTTGTGTGCATTATGATTCAAATTTAAGACATACTAGAAGTGAAGGCTCTAAAAAAGGCCTTCTTGGTATCTGGTGGTAACAATTTTTTTTTATCACTTATTTAAAATAAAAAATAAAAATTTACTTTAAATAGAAAAAAAAAAGTCTATCGATCTATTATCAGTAGTACATACGGCCAAAGCCGCCAGAGTTATAAATGGTGGAAGAAATTATGGGGTGAAAATTCCCCCCTCTCCCTAGCTGTCGGTATATTTTGATCCAATGGTACAGTTTTCAACACGTCAACAGTGAATGCTTTAACTAAGTCTAAGCTTTCACGAGATTCTCTTACACACATACTATATATATATATATACACGTCGTCGTTAGCTCATTTAGGGTAGCCGATTTGTCAATGTTTGCTGGTTTTGGTTCTTTAATGGTTGTTGCATATATATTCAAGAAGTACTTTAGTGTCATCTTATATTAATATGAGATGACACTATTTGCTGGTTTTTGACACTATTGGTCTTCGGAGTATTGATTTCTTTATTTCATGTTAATATGAGTGCTAGTTAATGTCAATTGGTTCTACTTGTTTAAAATTTTTTCTTGGATTTAGGACTTGCAATATGATAGGAAATGGATTTGAGTAAATAACTTAACAAATAATCTAAAGATAATAAAAAACGGTGTTGAACAATTTTTGTCATTCCCGAAACCTCATCTAAAAGAGGATAAGTGCCACACAATCAAAAAATTGAACTGGCACTTACAGCTTACTGATGGTTTGACGCTCGTGGTAACATACCACGACATTGGATTCTATGATGGTTTCTTAAATATCGGGGTATTTTTTATGATGATTATGGAATCCTCATTTTGTACTAGTAACTAATATTATAAAGAATCGTATCAGTATATTTTAGTTTATATAATTAATGGAAAAACAAGTTGCCATGTCTTCAAGAGGGTGAAAGAAAAGGAAGCACTAGGAGATAGAAAAGGAAGCACTAGGAGATTATCCATCGACTAATCAAAGATGGTAAAATCCCTCTCAACCAAGTAAAATTACATCAACTTACCTTCTTAAAATAGATGATATTACATTTCTTTTGTAGCATAAACTAGCGTGTGAAACAAAATAATTTGAGAAAAAGAAGTTTTTTTTTTTTTTTCATTATAAAAACATTAAATTTTACAAAAATATTACACATAAAATACTTTTATAATATTTTACATCCACAAATAACTTGTTTCAACAATTTAAGTTTACAAAATAAACTTATTTCAACATAAGTTTTCTATCTTCAAAATACTTCCGTAAGTAGTAAATTAATACCATGAGAGTAAACAACAACTTAATCAACTCCTAATATTGAGTTCCAACCTTTGCATTACAAGAAATTAAGTGAACTATTGCTCAATGACTAAAATATAAAATATGTACACGTGAATGCAATTGTGTATAAGATTTCCAAATTTGCACTATACAATTTTCAGTCTAAACTGTCTTTGAAGCATTAGTGTAAAACTTAGCTTAGTATTCTATAGGTTGTAACTATTCTTTATTAGAAACCTCGCGTCTTAAGAGATATCGTCACTATTATTTAGGGAATAATAGTCCTTATTGCGTTTGTTGTCTACCTATATACTAAACCATGTTTCTCACTTCATTTCCAATTGAGAAATAAAGGTGTAACAACTTTGACTTTTGTAAACATGCTGGTAAAACAATTTCACTTCATTTACAGTCATACAAACCGTTCAAATTCATTCATATAGAAAATATTGTTTAGATAGGTACTATTATTTCTAGTGAAGCAAGATAAGATTCTATTTAACCTTCTTCATAGACAAGTAAGTAAATGAGTAACTGATCCCTCCACTTTGATAATGTGCTAAATGAGTAATTTGCTAACCATTATTATTACAATGTTTCAATTCTTATGCAATATATATATTTATCAATATAGCATGATATCAGGTCTTCAGATTCTCTAAGAGATTGATTGATGTAACCAAGTATATATAATAAGAAAATTAAAGATTGATACACGTAAATCCAATTTTAATTAATCTCAATGACTCCTCGTTATTATTCATAAAATAAGTAATAAGTAGGAATGACAAGATTTGAACCCGTAATATTTGTTATCCAAAACAAACACACTACCATATGGCAAAGCACCTTATTATTTATTAGCCATTGTTACAATGTCACATTTCTTAATATATTTAGTACTGACGGGATGTTGATACAACAATTTATTAATAGCCACATTTATTTAGTTAGTAAGATATAATTAATAGTGCCTAATTTTCAACCCTATCATCCCACATATAGAAGACCTGACCCGTCTTTATGCTCAAACGACCAAGAAAGTCAGTCCTTAGAGTTCCAACAAAGAACTTCCTGTTTCGCTGATGAAACTCAGAGATATTAGTAGTCCCATAGAACTGGCTGAGATCTAAAGTCCGTAGAATTTTGCCCTCTCCATTAATTTTTATCCCCGTCGGAACATTCGTTATCGCACCCGAAGATGCGTTTGGTTTTTGTAAGTTCACAGCCACCCAAAATTCTCCTGATGAGGTCCTTTTAAAGTTGATAGGCCTTCCCTGGAAAGAGATCAAGACTTTCGACGTGAAAGCTTTGGGACCTTTCAGCCAATACTTCTTTATTCTGTTTGCTATGAATTCGGAGACGAGGATGAAAGATCCGTCTCGACTGATTAAAGTTCCTCCAGCTCCTGAAAGTCCGCTGGGCAAAACAGTAACTTGTTGAGAGTTTTTATCGTATTTTAGCAACCTTCCTGTTGCATCGCCAGCGTCAATTGCCTCTTGGATTTGGCTGAAAATTATCAGTAAACATGATCTTAATTCGAATGGCTCGTTACAACATATGGTTTCATTAAAAAAAATTTTTTAAAATACAGAGGGAGAATGACAACCGATTTATATCGTGGAATTTTTAGTTTAATTAATTTCTTTTTCCCTTGACGTGGGAGATTTTAACTCAATATTTTACAAAACATGTGTAAAAATAGAGAGATAATACACTTCACGAAAGTTCTTAACTCGAAAATCACGAATCAAAAAAGCTTTACTCACAACTCTAAATCCAAGTGGGAATGCAAGCCCAAGTCCAAGCGCAAGTCTACTTTTTAACATGTTCGTGAAATTCGTGACTTCAAATTTCGTGAAGTTTATCATTTTCCGTAAAAATATTGTTATGCTATACTTGGAATCACATTGATATTACAAGATGTCGACGCATGTTATAAATTTACTTTTTAGGGAGTTTGATCGATAAAGTTATATCATAGACAATAAGTATTGTTTCTCTCTCACTTTTCCTACACTCACAAAAAGTTGGTAGATACTTTATCGTTCAATATGCCGAGTAAATTAATAGATTTTAAAAATGTTGTGTACATCTTCTCTTTTATCTCTCTCACGTGAAGTCTTTATCATGCGCATTTCTTGCAAAAGACATCACAAATTTCTTTTCCTTCCGGGCATGATCAAGTATAGAAGTTGGGGAGCATACCTTAGAGAATACTGAGAACTAGCATCGGTGAAGTAAACATTTCCAGTCGATTGGTCAACATCCAAACCCGTAGATAATTTAAATCGAACACCATTTGCACCATCCGCAATTTTGGTTGCAACAATTGCATTCGGAGCAACAACAAGGAAGCCTTGATATGCATCTGCCACGAATAGTTGCTTTGTCCTTAGACAGAAGCCTATACCTAATGGCCTCCCACAAGCTGGTCCCACGTCTGGTCTGTTGTTTCCATTTCCATCGCATGTTTCCTTTGACCTGATGCGTATGGTCGATGTTCATTAGAAATCAAACGCCAAACACTAAATAATTAATAATAATATAAATCTGGAATACGTTCATAATTTCATAATTGTAATGTTTAAACTTCTCAATTTAACTTTTATAATTATGCGCACACTTGAAACTTATGTAGTGCATGGCTTATAATCATCTTGTAAAATGTGGCATATTCTATCTAAATGACTCATGTAAATGTGTGTTTGGAGTTTGGTTATTTGAAATACTCCATTTGAATTCCACATTTTGACATTTGGTTCAAATGAAAGAAAAAATACAACCAAATCCGGAAAAGCTAAATATTAACAGCTAAATGCTATTTAAATGACAATACAAATATTTTTATTCAAATATTTGTATTTAAATTTTTCCTTTTAAATGATACAATCCGAATAGTTCCTCCTAACGGAACATTAAAATTCTGGAAGGACCAACAAATAATATACCATTCAATTAATTTCATAATTTTAAGGGATGTAAATTTTTTAAAACCGAAACATAATATTAGGCTCACAGTACTGCTAATTATTTCATCCCCTGTAAAAGGTAATGCATATAAACACACACCTAAAAAATCGATTGTGCAATATCTTGGTTTTATTTCATTTTAACTTGTTGTTTGTTTTTCTTTTATTTTAATAAATCAAGTTAGAGACTTGGTGCGGGATGTGTTAAAATTTTGATATAATTGAGACGTTTAATCTTACCTAATATCAGTTTCCCTTCCCTTCATTTAAAAAAAAAAATGATTATGCAACGTATAGTCCTACATGCAGATACACACAAGACACACCAAATGTTGCCACGGCCCAAACCAAAACATCATGCAAAGCTATGGTTCTTTGAGCATATAATTAACACCATAAGATGCAATATTATATATAGAAAGAAAAATAACAAATTAAAAAAGAAGAAAAAGAATTTACCGATTTGGTACATTGAATGCATAATCAATGAAACCATTTGCTCCATCAGACTTTATAATTCTGCCATCGGAAATTCCCGTATAATAGTGTTTTCCTCCATATTTTGTGTCGAACGTTATGGATTCTGGACCTTCTGCGGTTGATGGCAGATCAACCTTTGTAAAATTGGACACGGGTTGGGAAAGAACTATGGAGGGTAAAAAAGATAAGATCAGAGAGATGACTGTAAAATGCATATTCATGTTTTGAGTTGAAATATTATGCTTTATGATTTGATTTGGAAGACATAATAATAATCCTCACAATTTATCGACATGCGTTGTTTTAGATTTCTTTGCTTCATTATCTACATCATTAATCTGTGAACAGTTATACAATCAAAAAGCCGCCGGAGTTATGAATGATCCGAGATATTTGAATAAGAATTCCTCATTCTCCCAGCCGCCAGCGTTTAGTCATCCTTTATTTCCCGCGCTTTATTTTTGTATGCCCTTTTCTTTTCTTTATAATTAAGTAGAGCAGGACTCTCGAGTGGAATAATATATTATCTAAATGATGTAAAAATTTAAAGAATAAAAAAAAAAAGAGAAGAAGAAGAAGAAGAAGAAGAAGCACAAATGACAAAACAAGGAAAATTAAATAAAAAAAAAAGTCGAACTCCTTTGTAAAGCTCTAAAATACTTGGACGAAACCCTTTTAACCAAAATTATCTTAAAAAATTAAATAAATAAATTCTCTTACGAAATTCATAAGATATTTACGGGACATTTGATAAAAACATTGCGTTTTAATTATATTTAAATATAATTCATTTTTTAAGTATTGTATTTGATTGAAAAGTATTTATTTTGTATTTGGATGAATTGTGTGTTTGGATGAAAAGTATTTTAGAGTTAAAAAGTTGATGTAATAACTTTTGAATAGTAATTGTTTTCGTAACATTATTAAAAAAGATTGTATTTGAATGTAAAACTTTACATTTGATATAAAATTACATTACGTTTGAATATGATTAAAAAACAAAATTTTTACCAAACGTTTCCTTATTCTCTTTTATGATTTAATTAATAGATTATTTGTCACGTTGCGAAATTTTTGAGTTTAAATTTCACACGTAAATATATAAAATTCAATTATTTGTGTGTCAATTAACTTTTAATTATAAACATTCAATTTTTAAATTTTTGATATATTAAATATTAATTTAAGGATATTTTAAATCTTTTTACAAATTTTGAAATTTTTATAATTTTTTCTCAATAATTTTTACCAAACGATATTTTACTTTATTTTTTCTATTTTTCTATTTTTCTTTTTCTTTTTCTTTTTCTCTTTCTCTTTCCGGTATTCTCCAAAAGCCATTATATATTTTTTCTTTTCTTCTGTAAACTCTTCTTAAACCTTCTCTCTCTTCCTCACCGACGCCATCTTTAGCTTTCTCTCTCTCTCTTTCTGCTTTCTCTCACTCCCTCCTTCACTCTTACTCTCTTCCACCTATTCTCTCATCATTAATTTCTCACTTTTCTTCTCCTCTATCTGATCATCCCTCTCAGAATTTTTCCAAACTCTCAAAACCCCTGTCTCTCTCTAAGTCTCATTTTCTTTCTCTCTTTCCCCACCATTTTCCTTTTCTTTTCCTTCTCCTCTGTTTCCTTCCGACTGAACCCAGCCGAAGGAGCCATAAATTACAGATTGCCTTCTTCGCCGCCTTCGACCCCGACCAACTCACAGCAGTCACCGTCCGTGGCGCCACCACTGATCGCCATCGCTCTCCTCGCGAACACTGGCCACTAACTCAAGTGCTAGCCCAAGATCGCCAAGCCTCGTGCTGTCCTGCACCTGAACCCCAAGCCACCATCGCCCACCAATCGCGCATCCGTGTAGCCACCTCGAGAGCCCAACCTAGTCGCCCTTGTCGTCAGTCGCTCGTGACCCCGCCAACCGGATCCAGCTGTCGTTAACATTCCCGAGTCGTGCCACCACTCCCCCGCCATCCTACTCACTGGCGTAGCCCAACTCGAGTCGCAAGTTGAAGGTCGTCACCAAGTTCAAGCCATAACCCTGCGAACCTCGCACTACCCAGCACGGAGCCTCCTTGCCTTCGTCGAACCTTCCTTGCAAATGGCCGCCACTGCCCATTCGTGACCAAGCCCAAACACGGACCCACCATGCCTCCCCGAGTGAGCCGTGCCCAAACCCACGGTAGTCGAGCCCGAGTCAACCATGCTCCCGTCCCCACCTCGCCTTCGTGCCTCCGTGCCACCCAGTTGGCTGACGCCGTCGTCCTCCTGCCGCCGTGAGCCACGAGTCGAAAAACCGGCCCTTTCCCCAAAAGTATATATATATAATTCTACGTTTATGTATATATAAAGAAAAGAAAATAATAAAAATAATAATAGTTTTAAATTAAAAGTTTAAAACGTTTAAAATTAATCTTGGATTGAAATTTGAATACGTATTTGAATATATTTTAGGAATTGAATTGTTTTGCCCAGGTTAAGTTTTTAGAGTTTTTGGGTAGTCTATATTCTAAAGTAGATTATGTTAAAATTTTTTTAAAAATACCCTAAGTATTTATATTAAAATGTTATTTTAAAATTATGATATTAAAATAAAATATCGTTTTAAATTTTAAAATCAATGATACACTAATTAATTGAATTTACCGTAATTACGGCTACAGAATTCTTAGACAGATAATTAAATAATCTGTGATTCTTATTTTAGATACTTGTTGATTAAATTCAGAGAAAGACTATCTTAGAATTCGTGTTAGAAGTTGGCAATAAATTAAATTGCCAACGAGATAGGATATCTTACCTTTTTTTTTATAGCCAGTTTTGTTTTTAGTGATTTGGTCAAAATAATTTAAAGAAAATGAGTTTATAAAGTTTTAAAAATTCCATGATTTTAGAAAATATCATGATTTCGAAAATTAAAGGAAAAATATCTTGTCATGGACTTTTTTGAAAAATAATACGGCATATTTTATTATGTGAATCTTAATTTCAAATGAAATTTTGAAAATTGAAATTCGTCTTAAAGTATATCAGGAGCTAGTGCACACGTATGAAAAGTGCACAACTCGATTGAGGATCACTCATCATGCTTTGGCATGGTGAGGGGTCTCATACAAACCATACACAAACTAGATATATATAAGGACATAATTTGCATAATCATGTGACGCCTTAAATTCTATTTAAGGGTCAATATATAATTTAAATAAAATTAGTGCGCCAAAAATTAATTAAAAATCTTTTGGAAACCCTAGGTTGGTTTCCTAGTCAAATTTCCGTTCAAAAAGTCAACAATTTGAACTTCAAAAAGAAATCCTAAAATATTCAGCCATCACTTGAGAATTTAATTAAAATTTAAATTCCGCAAATTCAAGGAGGATTTAAATTCAAATTTCATCTCTTAGATATAAAGAAGAAATTTCGGCCATATAGTATAGGAAATAAATGAGATTTTTATTTGAATCAAAAGCTAGGTCAAAACTCAACCAAAATTCAAATTATTTTTCCTTAAAAACTAAGGGATAATTTTGGCCACCTAAAGGGAAATAAGAGAGAAAACCCTAGCCTCAAAACTGCACAAAAACTTTCCCTTTTACCCTTAGAAATTTCGGCCAAACAAGGAAGAGAAAGGGAAAGAAAGAAAACCTAGTATAAAAACCCTCTTTTAACTCTCATTCACCCTTCCTTTCACCCTCAAAAATTCGGCCAGCTTTCCCCTCTTTCCTCTCTGAATTTTCTCTCCCAAAACACACCCAAAACAGCAAACAAAACTTACCAAAAGGCAGCTCAAAAATTCAATAACCTTTGAGACAAAAACAAGGTGAGAAATCAAAATTTTTCCTTCCTTTTTCCTTTTGATTTCAAATCCAAAATTTTATATGGTTTTCTCCACTGTTTCCCTACTGTTTTGAAGACTCCAACACTCACACAAATTCAGCCAAAAGGGAGACCAAATATCAAAAATAGTGCAGCACAAACAAGGTGTGATTTCTCTCTCAAACCCTAAAATTTTGCCTCATTGATCCCCTTTTCAAAAACCCTATTATCATATGTGTAAGATTTTATGATTTTGTCAATTTGATTCCTAGGTTGTGTTAATGACATATAAATACGGTTTTCCACAAAATTTCGTGATCATTGGATGAAAATTGAATTGGTTTGAGGCTAATCGAAATTCAGACACAGAAAAACGGAAATCTGGAAAATTACCATATGAACAGTAAATTTGTGTCAGCCATAACTTGAGTTTTAAAAATGATTTTTGAGTGATTATTGAGCCTAAAATTAAATTCAAGATGTCCCCTAAATGCCTGCAAAATTTCAGAACCAAACTCATCCGTTTACCTAGTCAAAATATTTTTCTAATATAGGCGGATAGAACTGCCAGTTTTTGAACTGAAACTGAAATCCAAATTTTATGCCTGAAAACAACCCCTCGGATTTTGGCCTAATTGAATGACCAAATGATGTCTAAAAATTATAAAAATTATATGGAATTAAAGCTACGGATGTCTAGTTTAACATATTAAAAATTGAGAATTTTTGGGATTAAAAATGAATTAATATTAATTTTACAATCAGCCTAGGTCAGTCTGTCCATGTCTAGTAATATCCTAACTTAGAGTTTTTCACAAATTTTAAATCCCAAATGTTTATTAAACGTTTTGAAATCTTTTGTGGCACACTAAAATGATTGGATGATTATTTCTAGACCTAGACTGATCATATGTTGTGATTATAGGATTTATTTGACGTTCTTGCTTTATTTGTGGATCACGTTATCGTAACGCTTGTGCGATAATCGAGGTAGGACGTTCTAGCCTTTTCTGGGAGTAGTCAAGTGTTTTAAATTCCCCTGTTTTATCGATGGCATGCTGTTTTCAGTTTATGAAATTTTTATACTGTTTTTGGATGGAATAAACGCATGCAAAGTGTTTTGTATTAAATGTGTATTTTAAAGCGTGTTTTGATTAATGACATAATATAACTTGGTAAATACCATCTTTTGAATAATCCGGTGAATATAATTGAGCTCTAGTTCACGATCATTGTAAATGATGCGTGCATCCTAAAGTTGACGCCATGGGGGAAGGTCCCTAAACCTGCGCAGAGCCGTTCGGCCTATTTAGACCGTAACGAGATGATCTAGGATAATTCAAATTCGAGGCACGTATATTATAGCTACGACAAGTCCTCACTCATAATATGATGGTTGTTTTAATGATTTATTATTTTCATATTGGGGCACGTATATTGCAGCTACGCTAAGTCCTCAGCAGAATAAAACTTGCATTAAAAATGTTTTTCACGAAATTGTTGATTATTTTTTTGTTATGATTATTATGTCATGTATTTTTTTTTTAAATTGTTGATTATTTTTGGAAACGAATATTATGCCATATTTTTAAATGTTATCTGTTAACCCACCTTTGTTTTTTTCCTACTGAGCCAGCGCTCACGTCCCTTTTTCTTTGTGATTTCGAAATGACTACTTCCAGGTACGGGAGGTAGCAATTCCGAAATTCGTTGAGATATCCGTTACTACTGAAGATGATGCTATCCGTTTTCTCCATCTTCTTCTTTCTGTTTCTCGTTCTGATGTAATGAGACTTTAAGTTTGTACTTTATTTCACGTTATTCAAATTTCATGCTTGGGAATATTTTATGGTTGGTAATTTCTTTTGAAAACCGATTTTGTGTTTGACTTCCGCATTAAAAAGCATTTATTTTCACCTTTATTTTATTTTGTGGTTATGATGCTATTTTATAATTAGGCTTAGCTAAATTATAATGTTGACCCGTTGTTTTTGTAATAAATGTTTTCCTTAAATCTCGGGTTGATATTATGATTTGGCTGCCGTGTCACGTGTCTAAATTTTGGGCCGTGACAAATAATGGTATCAGAGCCCAGGTTTTCAAAAGGGTTTTCCATCAAAACGTTTTCAAAAGGGGTTTTTCGTCAAAACGTTTTCAAAAGTGTTTTCATCAAAACGTTTTCAAAATACCTAAGCATAGTTTTCTTTACTCTTAGAAGCTTATAGGATTTCCTCTTCCTTCAATCGTATGCAGCAAAATGGCTCGTCCTGGCACGCGTAGTCAGAGGCAGCAGAGAGGCAACGACGAAGAGAACCCCGGGAACACGCAGCCTCAAGGGAGTCAGAATACAGCGGTCCCTACACCGAACGATCAGCTAACGGCGATGCAGAATCTCACAGCAGCGATACAGGCTCTCCTCACCGTCTTACCTTTTGGAACACCTAACCCAACTCCTGTAGCCAATGTTGTTCCTAATGAGACCCAGAGAGCGAGGAGTTCTTCTCAGACTCCTCAGCAAATGCCTACCACCGAAAACCCTACCTCTGGAGCAGTACCTACCCAGCCTATGATACATCCTAAACAGGCAGCCCTAACTCTTTTCTTTAAGCCTCACGTACCCATTTTCGACGGCACGGGCACAGAGATGGATGTCGACTACTGGTTTGATGCCATTCGCAAGCAGCTAAAGTTGACCGCTACACCCGCAGAGTTCTGGGTTGAGTTTGCTTTCAACAAGCTGGTGGGTCTAACCTCTACCTGGTGGGCTAGTATCGAGGATGGTTTGATAGAGGAGCAAAGGTCTTCTTGGACAGTTTTCGAGGAGCGTTTTCACGAGTGTTTCTTTTCAGCTCGGTTCCGCGACAAAAAAGCTAGGGAGTTCGTCCGTTTGAAGCAAGGGTCTATGTCAGTGCGGGAATATGAAGCCAAGTTCACTGAGTTGGCCCGGTATGCAAAGAATCAGGTTTTGGATGAAGCTACTAAGTGTCTCCGCTTTGAGGAAGGGCTTAGCCTCTATGTGAAGAGGGGTGTACAACCGTTCCAGATCAGGGATAGCTACCAGCAGATAGTTGCTAAGGCGTTGACAGTGGAAGAGGGCGACAAGGAGTTCCTTGAAGCTCGTAACAAAAACAAGTCTGGACCAATCCGCAACAAGCCTCAACACAAGCCGCAGACTCCTTACCAGAAGAACCAGCAGTCTCAGGGTGAATGTGATTACCTGCTTCGAGTGTGGTGATGAAGGCCATAAAAGAAATGTCTGCCCGAAGAGACAGTCAAGAGACAATGCTCATAGACATCATCATCAGCGGAATCAGAATGGTCTTCCACAGAGGCAACAGATTACTTCCCAGTTTTCGCAATCACAGCGCCCTCAGCTTCCAACTCCCTATCAGCCTCAGCGCACGAGCCAGTACACTGCGCCTTATGCTCTACATGCTACACCGTTACAGCAGTTCCCAGTACCGAGTTATCAGAGACCGCCACCACAGGGTCAGAGTACGGGCTATCAGCGAGGGAATACAGCTCAAAATCGTGGTAAGGCACCACAGGTACACGCTCTTGGAGCTGACAGCATGGAGATAGATCATGCACCGACTACATTAGATGGTATAATTCCTATCTTTGGTACATATGCACATGTTTTGTTTGACACCGGAGCTACACACTCTTTTATAGCCCAACATTATGCTCGTTTACTTGGTTTAAAACTGCCAAATCTTGACTCTCCCTTATGTGTGAAATCCCCGTTGGGCACGACTACCGTTAGTGATGGGTGTCAAGCCTATGTTTATGTTGGGGATGTTTGTTTGGAGGCATCACTTGTAGTAATGCCTATGTTTGCTTATGATGTTATTCTGGGATATGACTGGCTTTCCCGATATGGGATTATGCTTGATTGTCGTAATCGTCGCGTTATCTTTACAACTGATTTCGGACATGTAGTGTCCTATCAGTTAAGCTTAGTTTCAGATGTTGATAGATCTGCTCTGAGGTTAGTGTCGAAGAGTAGACAGGGTATTCTTTGCTTCTTATCCTTGTGTGCGGTAGAAGGATCCAGTTCTGAAAGGAGTACCCAACCTATACCTGTTGTCGATAGTTTTCCAGATGTTTTTCCAAAAACTCTTCCAGGTTTACCACCTCACTGAGAAATAGAGTTTCGTATCGACTTAGTTCTTGGAACAGCTCATTTTGCTTCTCCTCCGTATCGTATGGCACCTCTAGAGATGAAAGAGTTGCGCAAGCAGCTGGATGAGTTGAAATCGCTGGGCTTTATCCGAGACAGCAACTCACCTTGGGGTTCATCAGTCCTTTTTGTGAAGAAAGCCGACGGTTCGCTTCGTCTCTGTGTGGACTACAGAAAGCTCAACAGTGTGACCATCAAAAATAAGTATCCGTTACCACGTATAGATGACTTGTTCGACCAATTGGGTGGAGCTTGTTTCTTCTCCAAGATTGATTTGAGATCCGGTTATCATCAGCTTAGGGTTAGAGAGGAGGATATCCCGAAGACGGCGTTTCGAACGAGGTATGGCAGTTATGAGTTCTTAGTAATGCCTTTCGGTTTGACAAACACGCCAGCAGTCTTCATGGATATGATGAATAGAGTCTTCCGACCTTTTCTTGATAAGTTCGTCATCGTATTCATCGACGACATCCTCATCTACTCCCGAACTCGTGAAGATCATGCACAGCATCTCAATATAGTTTTACAGACTCTTCGTGAACATCAGTTGTATGCCAAGAAAGAAAAATGTGAGTTTTGGATGACAGAGATTAAGTTTCTCGGACATATCATCTCAGGAGATGGTATATCAGTTGATCCATCCAAGGTTGAAGCGATTCTTAAGTGGGAACGACCGAAGAATGTTCCAGAGATCCGAAACTTCTTGGGCTTGGCGGGATATTATCGACGTTTTGTACAGGACTTCAGCAAGCTCGCCGCTCCCCTCACCAATCTGACAAAAAAGGATGTACCTTTCGTTTGGGACAACAGCTGTGAGTCAGTCTTCCAAGAGTTAAAAAGTCATTTAACGTCTGCACCTATCCTTATCATTCCGGATCAGGATCAAGTATATGATGTCTACACCGATGCTTCTCATCAAGGTCTTGGAGCAGTCTTGATGCAACAGAACCGAGTTGTCGCTTATGCCTCACGACAGCTGAACCACATGAATGAAACTACCCTACACACGATCTAGAGTTAGCTGCAGTAGTGTTTGTGCTTAAGATTTGGCGTTGTTATCTGTACGGTGCCAGTTTTAGACTGTTTTCCGATCACAAGAGTTTGAAATACCTAACTACATAGAAAGATCTCAACCTACGTCAGAGAAAGTGGGTAGAATACATGCAAGACTACGACTTCCAAGTCGAGTACCATCCGGGTAAAGCAAACGTGGTTGCAGATGCACTAAGCAGGAAAAGAGAGACAGTTCCCAATCTTGATCATGACGCTTCTATAATTGCGATGCAGATAGATGAGTGGGAAAAGGACAGAATTCTCACAGCTTATCAAGTTCGTTTTGGCGAAGTTCAGGGTCACCCAGTGTTATACAACTTAGTGATGGAACCAGACTACGTGCAGAGGATCAAGGAGAATCAGTTGGCAGATACACGTTTCGTTGACATCCGAGATAGATTATTAAAGGGCAAGCATGTTGCAGAGTGGTCGATGGACGCCAGTGGAATTCTTTACAACGAAGGTCGCTTAGCAGTGCCACACATTCCAGAGCTTATACAGGAGATCTTGTCAGAGTTTCATCAGTCGAGGTTCGCCATGCACCCAGGTGGAAACAAGATGTATCAAAACCTAAGACGGTAACTTTGGTGGAGAGGTATGAAGTTAGATGTAAAGAACTTCGTGGCCAACTGTTTGACGTGTCAAAAAGTAAAGGCAGTACGGGAGAAACCTGCAGGTCTGCTCCAACCACTTCCAATACCTCAGTGGAAGTGGGATAGTATAGGAATGGACTTCCTAACCGGCTTACCAAAAGCACAGGATAGATCTGATGGAGTCTGGGTAGTAGTAGATCGTCTCATGAAGACCGCGCACTTCATCCCGTTCAAGACGACTTGTACCAGGAACCAGCTAGCGAGCTTTACATGAGGAACGTAGTCAGATTGCATGGAGTCCCTTCGGTGATCGTTTCTGATCGTGATACGCGCTTCAACGCTCGCTTTTGGCAAAGTCTATAGGAAGTTCTAGGCACAGAACTGAACTTCAGCACTGCTTTTCATCCGCAGACAGATGGTCAGTCGGAGCGTCTTATACAGATCCTCGAGGATATGCTACGTGCCTGCGTTCTTGATCTTGGAGATAGATGGAGCAAACACCTGTACATGGTAGAGTTCGCATACAACAACAGTTATCAAGCGAGTATCGGAATGGCACCCTTTGAAGCGTTGTACGGAAAGCCTTGTCGATTACCCATCTATTGGGTTGACAACCAGGAAGCACCAGTGGGTGGACCCGAGATAATCCTAGACTAGTACGAGAAGATTGCCATCATCAAACAACGACTTCTAACAGTACAGAGTCGACAGAAGAGCTATGCAGATCAACGCAGAAAGCCGTTAGAGTTCGAGGTCGGAGAGTTTGTGTTGCTAAAGGTTTCACCGAAGAAAGGTATCTCTCGTTTCGGAGTTAAAGGGAAGCTAGCACCACATTACATTGGACCTTTCGAGATCGTACGCAGAGTTGGTAAGGTCGCATATGAGCTGAAGTTACCCGACACCTTGGGAGTGCACAACGTTTTCCATGTATCGATGCTGAGGAAGAGTGCACAAGCAGAGTCAGAAGTCATTTCAACAGATGATGTAGAAATCCAACCAGATGTCTCTTACGTCGAGGTTCCAGTGAAGATTTTGGATCGTAAGGTCAAGCAGCTGAGAATGAAAATAATACCCATGGTGAAGGTTCTTTGGAGTAACCATGGTGAAGAGGAAGCCACATGGGAAACCGAGAAAGATATGCGTGAGAACCATGCTGAATGGTTCGCTAAGCAGTAGAGTACTTGTAATGTAGTCGACCTAAGTTTGTTTTGTAATCCTACTCTATTCATAGTGGTAGATATACCACTATATGTTCTAAAAGGTGCATTTAGATTTGCTTAATGAAATGAGAAGTGACTCATATTCTTATTCTCTTCTTTAGTGTGGAGAAATTCTTAAAGTTTGGAGGACGAAACTATTTTTAGTGGTAGATATTTGTGACGCCTTAAATTCTATTTAAGGGTCAATATATAATTTAAATAAAATTAGTGTGTCAAAAATTAATTAAAAATCTTTTGGAAACCCTAGGTTGGTTTCCTAGTCAAATTTCCGCTCAAAAAGTCAACAATTTGAACTTCAAAAAGAAACCCTAAAATATTCAGCCATCACTTGGGAATTTAATTAAAATTTAAATTCCACAAATTCAAGGAGGATTTAAATTCAAATTTCATCCCTTAGATATAAAGAAGAAATTTCGGCCATAAAGTATAGGAAATAAAGGAGATTTTTATTTGAATCAAAAGCTAGGTCAAAACTCAACCAAAATTCAAATTATTTTTCCTTAAAATCTAAGGGATAATTTTGGCCACCTAAAGGGAAATAAGAGAGAAAACCCTAGCCTTAAAACAGCACAAAAACTTTCCCTTTTACCCTTAGAAATTTCGGCCAAACAAGGAAGAGAAAGGGAAAGAAAGAAAACCTAGTATAAAAACCCTCTTTTAACTCTCATTCACCTTTCCTTTCACCCTAAAAAATTCGGCCAGCTTTCCCCTCTTTCCTCTCTGAATTTTCTCTCCCAAAACAGCAAACAAAACTTACCAAAAAGCGGCTCAAAAATTCAACAACCTTTGAGACAAAAACAAGGTGAGAAATCAAAATTTTTCCTTCCTTTTTCCTTTTGATTTCAAATCCGAAATTTTATATGGTTTTCTCCACTGTTTCCCTACTGTTTTGAAGACTCCAACACTCACACAAATTCAGCCAAAAGGGAGACCAAACATCAAAAATAGTGCAGCACAAATAAGGTGTGATTTCTCTCTCAAACCCAAAATTTTGCCTTATTGATCCCCTTTTCAAAAACCCTATTATCATATGTGTAAGATTTTATGATTTTGTCAATTTGATTACTGGTTTGTGTTAATGATATATAAATACGGTTTTCCATAAAATTTCGTGATCATTGGATGAAAATTGAATTGGTTTGAGGCTAATCGAAATTCGGACACAGAAAAACGGAAATCTGGAAAATTACCATATGAACAGTAAATTTGTGTCAGCCATAACTTGAGTTTTAAAAACGATTTTTGAGTGATTCTTGAGCTTAAAATTAAATTCAAGATATCCCCTAAATGCCTAAAAAATTTCAGAACCAAACTCATCCGTTTGCCTAGTCAAAATATTTTTCTAATATAGGCGGACAGAACTGCCAGTTTTTGAACTAAAACTGAAACTCAGATTTTATGCCTGAAAACAACCCCTCGATTTTTGGCCTAATTGAATGAACAATGATGTCTAAAAATTATAAAAATTATATGAAATTAAAGCTACGGATGTCTAGTTTAACATATTAAAAATTTAGAATTTTTGGGATTAAAAATGAATTAATATTAATTTTACAATCAGCCTAGATCAGTCTGTCCATGTCCAGTAATATCCTAACTTAGAGTTTTTCACAAATTTTAAATCCCAAATGTTTATTAAACGTTTTGAAATCTTTTGTGGCACACTAAAATGATTGGATGATTATTTCTAGACCTAGACTGATTATATGTTGTGATTATAGGATTTATTTGACGTTCTTACTGGATTTGTGGATCACGTTATCGTAACGCTTATGCGATAATTGAGGTAGGACGTTCTAGCCTTTTCTGGGAGTAGTCAAGTGTTTTAAATTCCCCTGTTTTATCGATAGCATGCTGTTTTCAGTTTATGAAATTTTTATACTGTTTTTGGATGGAATAAACGCATGCAAAGTGTTTTGTATTAAATGTGTATTTTAAAGCGTGTTTTGATTAATGACATAATATAACTTGGTAAATACCATCTTTTGAATAATCCGGTGAACATAATTGAGCTCTAGTTCACGATCATTGTAAATGATGCGTGCGTCCTAAAGTTGACGCCATGGGGGAAGGTCCCTAAACCTGCGCAGGGCCGTTCGGCTTATTTAGACCGTAACGAGATGATCTAGGATAATTCAAATTCAAGGCACGTATATTATAGCTACGACAAGTCCTCACTCATAATATGATGGTTGTTTTAATGATTTATTATTTTCATATTGGGGCACGTATATTGCAGCTACGCTAAGTCGTCAACAGAATAAAACTTGCATTAAAAATAT
Organism: Antiaris toxicaria; assembly: GCA_035233585.1. Classification (NCBI taxonomy): domain Eukaryota; kingdom Viridiplantae; phylum Streptophyta; class Magnoliopsida; order Rosales; family Moraceae; genus Antiaris; species Antiaris toxicaria. Next base: position 12,762,786 of record CP141155.1, read on the forward strand.
TTTTCACGAAATTGTTGATTATTTTTTTGTTATGATTATTATGTCATGTATTTTTTTTTTTAAATTATTGATTATTTTTGGAAACGAATATTATGCTATATTTTTAAATGTTATCTGTTAACCCACCTTTGTTTCTGTCCTACTAAGCCAGCGCTCACGTCCCTTTTTCTTTGTGATTTTGAAATGACTACTTCCAGGTACGGGAGGTAGCAGTTCCGAAATTCGTTGAGATATCTGTTACTACCGAGGATGATGCTATCCGTTTTCTCCATCTTCTTCTTTTTGTTTCTCGTTCTGATATAATGAGACTTTAAGTTTGTACTTTATTTCACGTTATTCAAATTTCATGCTTGGGAATATTTTATGGTTGGTAATTTCTTTTGAAAACAGATTTTGTGTTTGACTTCCGCATTAAAAAGCATTTATTTTCTCCTTTATTTTATTTTGTAGTTATGATGCTATTTTATAATTAGCCTTAGCTAAATTATAATGTTGACCCGTTGTTTTTGTAATAAATGTTTTCCTTAAATCTCGGGTTGATATTATGATTTGGCTGCCGTGTCACGTGTCTAAATTTTGGGCCATGACAAATCACGACTCCATATTTATATTTCTATATTGCATTGATATATACTTAGTGTGATGGTTAAAATAAAATGTTAAAAAATATTTTTTTTAAATTATCCTACTGGGCCTTTCGCTCTCCATTTTAAAACTGGTAAATCTCTAGGAGAGAAAGGTGAATGGAGGGCACAAGTAACGTGGAATTACAAGTTGGTGACAATAATTAAAGATCAGACGTAATATTTCTGTACTTTAAGATCAAGTATGTAAATAAGCATTTCGGGGCTTTAAATCCTAAACTTTATTTTTGTATTCCCACTTATTTTATTTTATCCAAGCATGCATCCAAGTATGCAAAGACTGTAGTGGTGTAGATGGAGGAGAGAGCGGCGGTTGAAGCACCAGCAGCAGTAGAAGCAGTAGGAGATTGTGTGGCTCTGACGGGCGATGTTGCCGGTGGAAGAAGGGGCGACAATGCTGGAGTAGTCTTTCACTCCTTAGCTGTCAGTATATATTCAACGATACAGTTTTCACACATTTAAGGGGTGTTTGGTGGGAGTTTTGAAGATGTATTTTTGAATATATTGGTTTTAAAAATTAGATATGATTTTGAAGATTTTGCTTGGGGTCAATATTTTTGAAAATAGTTGTTATAGAAATTAGTGTATAGAAATTTTCAAATATATAATAAAAAATAATGTTTGAGAATACATACATTTACTTTGGAGGTTTGGAAAAATAGAAAAGGTAAACATGTTTTGACCTCCAACCCCTAAAATGATACTTCTAAAACCATACTGCAAACACCCCTTTATAATGGGTGTTTTAACAAAGTCCAAGGTCCTCTCTTCTCAACCCCTCACAGCATATTAAATATTTTTATTCTCTATTTTAAAAAGATAATAAGAAATGACATTTGAAATAATATAAAATATTATAAAATATTATCATTTATAACTTTTATAGATGATCAATATTTTATTATTTGAATGTTTTTGTATAATATTAAATGTTTTTATCTAAAATGTTTACCTTCTAAATGTTTCTCTTAAGATATTTCATTTAAACAAAAACTAATTATAATTTTGTATTCGTATTGCGTTTAAACATAATGCAATTTTCATCCAAATACAAAAGTTTTTTTTATTCAAATACAATGTTTTTCAACAGTACCTCAAATACATTCATTATTCCAGAATATTTTAAAAATAATTTTTTTTATTCCATTTATATCATATTCTCTTTCTATCTCACTTTCTTATCTATTTTTATCAATCACATCAACTTTTCAATTTTAAAATACAATTCAAATATTTTTCATCTAAACACATATTGCATTCAAATATAAAATAAATATTTTTCATTCAAATATAAAATATATTTAATATATTATATTTAAATACAGTACGTTTACCAAACGCACAATAAGCTTTTTCTATCAAATGATCCTCTTTTTGTTTGTTTGTGTGTGTGTGTGTATGTCGTCGTTAGCTCATTAAGGGTAGCGGGTTTGTCACCATTTGTTGGTTTTGGTTCTTTAATCGTAGTTGCATGATAAAGGTCTTAAAGTGCTAGCCATATCAAAAACCTCAAGAAAATTTCCATAAAACATACCCAAGAAATACATCTACAATAAATATGTAGATATATATAGTACGCGATTTAGCAAGTGGGTGTCCCTTAAAGTGTAGTTTTTAATCTATTTTATGTTCTTAATTTTAAAGGTGCAATTTTGGACCTTTCGGCTTAAATGTTGACTGAGGTTGGTTTTTTAAGCTTTTCAGAGTTTGTGCTTTTCCATGTGGTACCAACTACCAACCTAGCAGGGATGCCTTAGCTATCTCTGATACCAATAGCTTTTTTTTTTTTTTTTTTTAGGAAAAAAAATATAAGTTGACTAATTTAATTTTCACTTTTGTCCTGCGATCTTTTTCTATTTTTACTTTTTGGTTATAGTCCAATAATCAATTATCTCTTTTTTTAATATAATTTTATAATTCTTTTTATAGTAAACTAGTTGTGATCCCATTTAAATTAGTAGCTCTTTATATTTTGTTAGACAAAATAATTTGGATTTTAAGAAATAAAAGAGTTTTATTAAATCTCTAAATACTAATCCGTCTAAACTAAATCTAAACTACAATTATAATAGATTAAGGGTTTGTTTGGTGAACGCATTGCATTTGCATTGCATTTGAATGTAATGTATTGAATGCAATTTGTATTTGGAGGAAAAGTATTAGTATTGCATTTGAATGCAATGTGTGTTTGGGGGAAAAGTATTTGAATTGTATTTTAATAATAAATATGTGATGTGATGGGTAAAAGTAGAGAGAAAAAAAAGAGGGAGAGAGAATATATGATGTAATTAATAAAAGTAATAGAAAAAGTAAAATAATAAATAGTGATTGTGTTAGATTTAAAATGTGATGTGATTAGTATTTGAATGAAATGTTTTTGTATTTGGGGGAAAATTGCATTGCATTTAAATGCAATGCTAAAAAAATTTGTGTCCCAAACGCCCAATAAGTATTTTAAAAGATTAGCCTATTATAAGTAATATTTTATTTTTACATAAATTAAAATTTTTTAAAGAAAGTTAACTTTTCACTCTCTCATTTTACCATTCCTAAACAAATTTTGAAAGACACAACGAAACTTAGGTTTTTTTTTTTTTTCAAAGTTCAAATAAGTTTAGAAATTTGCCTAAACTAAAAATTTATTAATTAATTAAAAGAAACAAAATTCAAACCCTTAGTACAAAAAACTCTTACACCCCATACAAAGGTGATTCAGATTTTTTTCATTACTAAGTTCAAGAATTAAAATCATAATAAATAATTTGATTAACTACTATTCATTAAGGAATTATATTAAACTAGTAGAATGACTAATTGGACATATATAATATAAGCTGTAATAGTTTATATAATTAATTACTTTATATCAAATAAATTAATTATACAATTATTAGTTTCAAAGTCACACCACTATAAACATAAAACTAACTTCTAATTATATACCGTATTACATAAGCCAATGTCTAGCCACAGTCCAATGATCTTATCATATATGTAACACCATTATATGTTATCCATGATCAATTTAAGGTCAAGATCTGTTTAAGTTTTTGATCAATTTATTTTAAAGATCTAATATACATCTAATAAGAAAATAATTATTCACTAAATGTGAATAACAAATCATTTGCAAAGCAAATAAACTAAGACCTTATCCATTTTCACATCTTGTATAACGTCGTTAAGAGGATTAGCTTACTCCTTATAGGGTTTTATATCTTTATAATGTCGTTATGATTTCACATCAAATATAAATCATGTACCCAATAAACCGATCTAATAGCTTACTACTTCAAGACGTTTTAGTCTTTAGAATATCAAAGTATACAAGCCATAAACATGAAGTCATTTACTTACTCAAGATTGAGGTTATTGCATAATGAACATTAAAAGTGAATTAATTCATTCAAGCGAACTCATAGATAAATTACACTTTGGTATTAGTCTAACATTTCGCCACCACTTAACAATATATCTATATCTCTACTTAGGAGTTGGCTCGCTCCAAACAGTTAAGACGAACCATCTTCTTAATTGGATTTAGACAATATAATAGTCTTCATATAAGTTATATGACTACGGATTGTAGATTTGAACTACTTACTTTATAACATTATCTTCTCGTATACAAAATCCATTATATGTAATATTCAAATACTTTAAATACCAAATAGTCAATGAGCTATATATACTTATATTTATTTTAACATGAAAATAACGATGCGGATAGTATAGCAAAGATATAATAAAAAACCTCAATTAATATATTATTAATCAGTTCAAAATATATAAAACATATCTAAAAATATCTTTTGCATTTAGGGTATTATTCCCAACAGTTGGAACTTTCATAGATTTCTTTTTTTTCCCTTAAATTCACCATTAAATATTGACCTTTTGTTTTAATCGTCCTACTAAAATATTTTTCATTAAAACGTGGCGCTCCTAAACCATTTTTCTTATGTCCCCTACTTAGTATTTAGCTACGTACTTAGAACTATGACAATTGTAAAAATAATGATAAGAAACAACTTCTTCCATGTGTCATTTTTTTAAAATAAATAGATCCATGACAATTGTAAAATAATGATAAGAAACAACTTCTTCCACGTGTCTCTTTTTTCAAATAAATGGTACAGTGATAAGAATCAATAGGTGCATTTCACGGTATCCCAATTAGGTGAACTCCCCTTTAGCAATTCCTCATCACTTTTCCACCCTTTAAATTTCTTCCATATTGTCTCTTATAAATATACTAATGAAAAAGAAGAAGAAGTTTCAAATGTTATATAAGGTTCAATAATCATAAAGTAATAAGGGAGGAGAAAATGCTTAGAGAAAAAGTAAAGAGAGAGATCATTGACAAGGAATTGAAATTGATCAGAGAGAAAGTGATGAAGAGAGAATGAGGAAAGAGAAAGGGAAAAGAAATAATAAGAAATGTAATATTAGCTAACTTAATTAGAAAGTTGATACAAACTTTTTAATTGTGATGGAGGGTGTTACAGTTGTCTTGTCACATATAAAAGATCATTGTATGTAATATTCTAACAATTTAAAAATAAGCAGTCAATGAACCATATTTGTTTACAGTTATTTTAATATATAAATAAGATGATGACATATAATAATATAATGAATAACTGTCAATTAATATATATTTAATCAGTTCAAAAATAAATAAAATACATAAAAATACCTTTCTTACTTAGGCATTTCTAGCATGTGAGATTATGAAGATAAGAGATAAAGGAGGGGGTGCGAGGAAAGGTAATGATGAGAGAAAAGGATAAAGGCAAAAAATGAATGACTAAAACAGAAAAAAAAAAAATTTAAGAAAATTCAATCCAAATATGTGTGTTTGTTTCTATTTCTCAATACTATTCTCATAAAACAGATTCCTAACACTCCAAGATCAATTGAGAACAGTTTTTATCCTTATTTTGAAATACAATTTTAAGAATAGAAAAGAGAATATGGAACCTAAATCTTTGGACACAGGTGTTATGTAAAATTCGCGAATAATCTCTAGATTATACATTAATAAGATTGGCGCTTTTTTGAAAATTGATAGAGTCTTCATGATGTATTTCTCCGTTCCGTTCACCTCGTCCTCTTCCTGGTTAGATCAAGGTGAATTCTGATGGTACTGCCCGTTGGTGCACCTGACCCTATTGGTTGTGGCATTTTCAGAATTTGTCATGAACTTATTAAAGGTTATTTTTATATTCCTTTAGACATCTCGCCCTTGCTTCAATTAAGGAGGAAATGACGGGGTTAACCCGGGCTATTGAAAAGACATGGGAATTTTAGTGCCATCATATTTCGATTGGGTATGATTCCATGTTCGTGAGTAATCTCTTTATTGTTCTTCCACATCTTTAATGTGGTATCTTGAGAGTTTCACTATCAGTGGCTTCAGGATCTAAAGTATGCAAATTCTCTAGTAGTCAAGGTTTGAGGCCAAATGTGTTGCAGACAATTTAGCTATGTCAAATGTTTCTCGTCAGCAGTTTCTCTGGTGTGAACAGAGACTTGGTGTCTCTTCCTATCTACTGGTTCATCAATGTTCAGGGTGAGGGTCGTCCTGGACTATATCTTAATATATTCGTCATTTTATCTTTACGTATATAATTTATGTAATTATCACAAAGTCGAAGAAGAGGACAATCAATATTAGCATGCCTCTTCTAGGCATTATCCCAAACACCAGTAGAAATGTTCGTTGGATGGCTGACAATAATAGGCATTCCTTCTTTCTTTCTTTCTTTCTTTCTTTCTCTTCGTGTAGGTCCTTTTTGACATGTCGGATTGGATAGGATTAAAATTGTTAACTCAATTTGTATGTTGTTGGAATTATTAATTAAATTAAGAGGAGCAACCGAAATTGTGATGTAAAAAATATTAAGAAATAAAACAAGAGAAAAGATGGTGACCAAAAAAAAAAAAAGAAATGACGGAAGAGGGAAAAAAAATGGTAGTTGTACGGTTTTTTGGGAAACTAAAGAGAAAGAGAGAGCCGGAGAGAAAGAAAGGAAATGAGTAAGAAAGAAGAAGTGAACAAACTCAAAAGGCAAATTGAATAGTTATAACGTCACTAACAATGAGGATTTCAAGCAAAGCCCAAGTCATTAACAGCACAATATACAAAAAATATTACTGCAAAATGTTGGGACATGCCCCACTGGTTCTGTCGTGTGTCCGTCACTGTCCGCCAGCTCCTTACATAATCGTCGGATTACCTCAATAAAAAGATGTGTTTAAAGCTAGATAAGTATAAGCTGACTTACACACAACACTCAAACTTGCTAAAGTTTGTATATCTTCATGTATTATTACTTTTAGATTATAGCTCAAAAAATTTCATCACCTTTGTCATGTTTCTCAAGTCTGGAAAATCTGAAGTCCCACCATTTAAATCACTAGTCCTTCTTCAAATAGTCGCAACATGATAATCTCAAGGAATAAAAGTCTCGTCAGGTACTAGAGTATTTTGACTTATAAAGGATATTATCTACACCGAAAAGTAGATACTAATCTTATGTGATGTGTAATTATAATCCGATGAAGTATTGCAGTGCTTAATGTAAAGATTAGTTTTTCTCGTAATAAGTTTTTGTTGTCCAACTTCTGAATATACTAATTCCAAAATTTGTTCTTTGTAAAATGCCATAACTATTGTTGCTTATCGATTTTCTCAAACAGTACTCCTTGGCTAGCATAAAATTGAAAGGTAAGAAACTCAAAGATTTGTCCGAATTTAGTCACATGCAGAATGTTAAAGCCACAGAGCACGTTTGATATATATATATATGTATTTTTTAGTGTATTAATAGGAGATAATTATACGAAAGAATAATTAATCATTTATTTTGTAATTATTTTGTGTGTGTGTGTCTTTTTTTGGTAAATTTAAGATATTAACATTGGAGCTTTGGAGATTTACGGTTTGATATTTGATTTAGTGGTAATATATCTTGTTTTCTCTTTTTTTTTTAATGAATAAAACTTTATTTACAAAATTAAATTAAAAAGGAACATAGTACTATTGGTAGAAGTTGGACGTTGACGTGGTAGGGGATTTCTTCCCTCTAATCAAATTTCTGATGTATCCAATGCATGTAATTGAGGAAATGAGCATATGGTTGCTACTAAAAGTTGGATGAGAAGGGTTATTATCAAGACTAACAAAAAAAAAAAAAAAAGAGGAAAATTCAAAACATGAAAACATAAAGGAACGTACCCAATAACACTTCGGAGGATTAAAATTTCGAAGCGGGTTGTGATCTCAACAATCGTATGCTTGCTCAAAAAGAGATGGAAATTGTCACCTTGGGTTTTTGATAAAAAATATATAAATATTTTCAGAAGAAAATTAGACAAAAGGTCTGAGAAGCAAAGACTTCTTACTAGCAGCTTACGGCTCCTTAAAGAAGGATTTTAAATTGAATAAATCTTAAACGATTTCTCAGCTTCTTTCCTGTTTAATTTGTTTGCTTTTATTTATTTATTTTGTCTTTTGTATTATGATAGATGTTTTTGTTTTTAGGTTTGCAAGATTTTTTTTTTTTTTTTGTTTCTCAAATAAAAAATGAAGTAATTTAATTGAATATTTTCATCTTTACCTGAACAAATAAGAACTTTCGATGGAAGGGAATTAATAAGTATGCTGAATTTGCGTTTGATGATTTGAGTATATAATAACAACCTCGATAGTTCCATATATAAATATATATATATGTGTGTGTGTGTGTGTGGGTGTGTGGATATATAAATACTTGGTTGTTTCCCATAATCATATTAAACATTGCAACATTATAAGTACTATAGCCAACATTTATTTAGTAATAATTAGAGTGGCTAATTAAAGATCATAGTACTCCAATAATTAACCTTAATTAGCCGTCAGCACGACCAACAAATGGAGCCCTGAAGGTACCGAAGTAGAACTTGCCGCCAATTTTTTCAACCTCAGTGACTGTCGTATTTTTATAGAAAGGGCTGAGATCGTATGACTTGACAATCTTTCCATTAAGTCCATTGAATATAATAAATCGGGCAGTTTTTTCAACTCTTCTTGGAGGTGTTGGCCCTGGGCCCCCAGTGACCACAATAAAGCTCAGTGGCACCAAGAAATAATTTCCGCCGTACCTCTTGATGTGGAGTGGTCTTCCTCCAAGGTTAATTAAAACCTGGGGAGCAGACTGAGAACCATCCAGTTTAGACTTGAGGATCCTCATACCTCCGTACTCCGATATCAGCAAGTACTTTCCGTCCTGGCTGATCGCCAACCCGCTTGGCGAGTTAAGGCCGGTTAGCAGGACAGTCACCACTCCGGTGCTTTGGTCATATTTCAGGACCCTTCCCGTCGTGTCACGGGGAGGTATCATTTCCAATGCTTCCTCTAGTGGTCTGCATGCATGCAAGAGCCAAATAGAATATAATTAAACACATTAATTAATTAATTAATTAATTAATTAAAGTCCTTTTGAACGGACATGTGACCATCTCTCAGGTGAGACTTTTTAAAACATGCAATTCACTTACTTGTAGCTTTATGTAAAAATTATATATATGTAACATATAATAAGTCTGTCATGATTATTATCATATTACACATAATATTACATAAAATTATAAGTCAGTCAATTGATTATTACAAGTTATTTAGAAGAAAATTTACAATTGAGAGACCATCCTACGTAAGAGTCATGAATTTTGAATTTATTTGTATTTATTTTAATTTACGAAATCTCTTGATTTTAGAAGATTTATTAATTTTGAGAAACTTACTAAATTATGTACTTATAATTTGTATATATAAGGATCTCATTCATGGTGCCATTTATTAGTGAAATATTCTTCTATTTACACGTTAAATCATTTTAATCTTCTCTAATAACTTCTATTTTTTCTTACTTAATTTGTTATTATAGATGAAGACAACTAGTTTATCAAGAAACAAGACAGAATTAGAGAAAAATAATACTCGGGTTAGTAAAATAAAGACGAATGGTCATAAGAGAAAAATACAAAATGGTTAACAAAATAAAGACACTGGCATACGTAAGCCAAAAACAAAAAAACAAAAATAATAATAAAACATCAAACGGGACGTTACTCCTAAAATATAGAGCCTAAACTCATCTTTTTTAGGACAACTATAATTTCGACTGCTAAAATTCTTTTGGTCAAAACCCAGTGGGAAAATCATATTTGCAAAATGAGTTGACACAATTAATGTATATATATATATATTTTTAATATGTATATATTTGTAATTAAAAGGCTGATTCAATCTGCAAACCTTGTGGATAATGGCCCAGTGCTAGTAGCCTCACTGAAATATACAACTCTCTTACGTTGGTCAATTACCAAAGCGCTGATCAATCTCAAAGGACCAAATGATCCGTTGATAGGTACTTCAGTTGCAAGCCCTCCATTGCGTCCAACCACAAGAAGTCCTCTTCGAAATTGATCCGTCAAATAATATATATCGTCTTTCTTATAGTAATCCACATTTAATGGCCTCCCACAAGTTGGTCTTGGTTCGGGCCTCCCATCACACTCTGCCTTGGACCTGATCAATATATGTATATATACATATACATATATAGAGAGAGAGATTATTCAATCCAGTTATTGCACATAATAAAATCAATTATAGGTTTATTCACCAAAAATATGACCACTACAAGTAAACAACTCTGAAGGTTATCACACCTAATTATTTGATTAAAAAAATTGGCAAGACATATATACAGGTGATGCCACATATAGGGACAGTTTTTGGCTTGACCCAGTGTTCAACCTTTTTCACTCTTTGAACTACAGTTCTTTATTTATTTTATTATTATTATTTAATTACAAGTATAATATAACAACGATTCCATATATAAAAAGTAGAGTTTGAAACCCCCTCCCAGTTATCCTCAAGTTTTAAAAAAAAAAAAAAAAATCTCTATTAACTTACGTTGGGGTTATTTTCTTAATACTCTTGTATCTTCTCATTTTTTTTTTTAATTGATTAAATTGAACATAGGGTTCAGCACTAGAGGATGATCTGGATAACAGATGTTAGGATGTTAATCTGATGCATCGTCATCCTTTCTCATCATTTACATTAAAAAATAATAATAATAATAATAAACACCTGCCAACAACCACAAATAGAATTGGACAATAAAATGTTGGTTTTCCGACTCTAAAAACTTAATCAATGAAATTAACCTTAATTCATTAGAAAATTAGTTCTTCAACACAAAATACAATAGTTACCTGGTTGGTACGGTGGTGGCAAAGTCTACAAAACCATTAGTTTTTTTATCGAATTTGACAAGTCTACCATCAGAAATAACGGTGACAAATTCATTGATCTTGTCAAAGGCTAGGGAAAAAGCACCTATTGCGCCCGGTGGCAAAGCCAACCTTTCAAATCTTTTTAGATCTTCCGAAAGAACTACAGAGGGAAGAGAAAAGAGAAGGACGAAAATGGCAAGCATGATTGCTGTTTTTGAGTGAAAGTATTGCTGATCCGATGAATAAACTTAACAAACTTCACTGTATTTATAGGCATTAACAAGTTTACCATCTTCACCTACATTTAATGCTTGAAATGAAGAAATAAATTGCATGTGAACGAAAGATGCTAAAATTTTCAAATTCATCATTTATTTATAATTTTAATTTAGGCATTTTTCATTATGTCTCACTAATTACGCCAGTCACTGTATTTTGAGAGAAATAACATGCTTTGAGCTCCGCAAGCAGGCATTTAATGAGGAATATCAAAGATCGAGTACATATTTGACTCTTTGATAGATTCTCCATATTTATGTAAATATCCGACTAATTAAACAATTGTGGAGAGTATCAAGTACCAAGGCCATACAAAAAAAGGTCAACAAACAAATCCAAGTCGCGCTAAACACAGCCAAACACCAAGTAAAAACATGAACGAGTTGGGGTGAAAACCACTCTAATTATACTGATATTTCCAAAAAGAAACCCTACAATCATCATGACCTTATCGCTACAAGCTCGTGAATGAAAATACATAATCGGAAACCAGGTGATGTATCAAGAGGCGGTCCCGAGATTTTGTCAAAATTCGCCTCCCCCTCTCCCCCTCCCTCTCCCTTTCTCTAGGGTTAGCTACGTTTTTTCTCTTTTCCCTACTTGTCTTGTATATTCCACTGAATTTTAATGTGTCTACGTCCAACTTCTAAATATACCTACAGATTAATTTAAAACTTCAGTTTCCGCATTAAAAAAAAATTTCAAATGATAAAATTGTTTCTCTTTGTCAATTTGAAGCAACGAAGAAGGTATAATGGGATTTAAAGGGGGCAACGAATAAATTAGAGTTCTCTCTTCGTTTATTTTTATCTTCAGAGCAAACTATCAAAAGAAGAGAAGTTTTACTTTTTTTTTCTATTAAGAACTCTTTGAAGTTATTTATCTCTTTTTTATTTTGAATTTTGTAAACATAGTAAGAATATATTGCTGATGTTTCTGAAATTTCCAAAATTTTCAAAATTTCGTTGACTTTAGAGGGGTGCGGGAATAGTTTTGGGTGTAAAATCATTTCAGTGAAAATATCCATGGATAATATTTTTGAAATCTTTTCAATTACGACCAGTTTACTCTGTACGAAGGTTCGAGATATTTTAGGATAATATTGACAAAATGTCAGAAATATCAATTAAACTTTCAGTACTGACTTATTTAAATGAGGTAGTATTATAGAAATCAATTTTAATTTTAATATTTTAATTATTAACTTATATGTAATTAATTGAGGTGATGTAAATACTTATAAAAAAATTTATATTTCATATAAATTAATATTAAAAATTAGGTTTAGAGTTGATATTTTTAATATTTTTATTTAAAAAAATCAGCAAATCCTAACATAAACGATAGACTTTCATCCTCTAATAAGGACCTCATGCTTATTATCCATATTATCACGAATTTAGTAATTATAATAAATATGAAATTTTGAATTGCCCTCATGAAAATACCGTGGAAAGAAATCAACAAATCTAAATATTATGTGTTCACAATTATATTTAGTTCTATTCAAAGGACATGTTATAGGTGTACTAGTATTGCTTGAATCAAGATAATATCACAACCATATATTGAGTCTCATATAACTTCCTTTAGCTATTGAGATATGTAATATATAAAAAGTTTCTCATATCAAATTTATTTATCTATTATTTTAATTTTCATGACTTTATGCTATTCCAAAATGTTATAAATTTACATTTAAATAAATTTTCATTATTTCTTTTTATATTTCTACATAATTTTTCTAAATTTTCGTAAAACTTAAATATTGATATTTTCATTAATATCGGTAATCTTATTGATACCGATATTTGTACCATTACTTGTAAGAATATCTTTGTATTTGCTAGTTGGGTGGTCGGCCTAATGTTAGGCAAGTTTTGCACCCACTTTGGGCTAAAAATCAACTACATGAGATGAGGTTAGAGGGTGTCCTTTATCGAATCCCCATCCCTAGTATAGAAGCAGGCTGTGCAGGCGCAGCTACTTAAAACGCTATATATATCCATAACTGGCTCTAGTTAATTAAAGAAAAAGATTATTTACAACCAGTAATAATCAGTACTAGTTTGTTGGACCATAAGACTACAAAGGATTAATTAAATCTTTTGCTAAAATAAAGACTTGGGTGGTGATATTTTATTGCCCTAATTCCAAGTAAAAAACACTTTTTTAAATATAATAGAAGATTATGAGTTTTTAATTAATTTTTCTTAATATTTAATCAAATTCATCACCACTTGCATATCTTTTCTTGCTTTAACAATTAAAGTAAATGTCGTGAGGATACGAGATTCAAACTTAAATAAAGATAAGGACAGAGTCCTAATAAAAACTTATTAGGGATGCAAATAATCTTTAGTTCTCATACGTGGCGCTTTTACTCACCATAGATTTATGTGACTGGATGCATATGAAGTTAAAATCTTCAATTAAAAAATACGTATATATTGTTATAATCTTGATGTGACTGAAACTTTTTTGCAATGAGGTTATTAATACATCAAGAAGTTTTTGTTGATTAAAGTTTTAATCCCAATTAAAAAAATTGAGATATTAAATAATTCAGTCATAAAATTGTGATTGAAAATGACATTTTATTATATAATATTATTATGATTAGGCAGTAAAAATTAGTCTTTATCACGATATAATAAATCAGTCTTTTCTTTTTTTTAAGTAGAAATTATTCTTAAGAGTATTTAGGCCAATACTGTTTTTGAAACTCAGAAGAAAACATAAAAATACCTTACTTAGGGCATTTCTAACATGTGTCCATACAAGTTTACAAAGCTTTCTACTCTTTTTTTAGCTATTTTTGACGGTACTTTGCATATACCTATATCTATAATCTACAATCTACAACTTAGATATATAAATATATATATATATATATAAGGAATAGCTTTTAATACAGTTGGTTGAATCTAGCTAGTTTACTCTATTTTCACTTAATTTGACTCAATGGTTAAATATTTAATCCACTTGCCTTGTTTATCCTCACCTGGGCTCAGACTCGCATATTACAACTCACGGCACTTTATTTTTGGTTTTACTTAATTCCGTGCCTACTTTTCTTTTTACAAACCAATGCACATGCATTAAACTTGGTCATTAGTACCTTTGCAATTTTTTTCTTTCAACTTATTATTTATTTTGTTTCTTGCTTTCTTTCCTCATTTTTCTTCTCTAAAACATTTATACCATATATTTTAAAAATAAAAGTTCCAGTATGTAAACCCAAGTATATTAATTACATAAAGATTCATAAACTTATCCTAAGAAGAAGTTATCTTAAAAATATATATATCTTAAGATAAATAAATAAATTTTTATTCGAATTGGTAATTTATAAAAATGTACATGATATTTTTTGAAATTATATATAGGTTTTTTAGATTAATTAATTTCTTTTAATTCTATGTAAAACTGTTTTGAAGAAATATTTCAAAGAAGTTAGAAATTTTCCTTAAATTTCTTATCATTATAGATTATAAATTTTCTTCTTGTTTATACTCACACCAAAATTAAATTTTAGAACTGTCTTCGATGACTTGTTCCACTTTTATAAATTATTTAATATGTAAATAAATATCATATTACATTCCTAATCATTTATATATTATAATGTAGGGCGAACCTTCAAAAAAAATATAGTTAGCTATTTACTTAATTATTATTATTTTTCTCTCCATATATAATATCAAAATCTTTCTATAACTCTCCCCATGACCTCTAAATACAAGTAATGTGAAATAATTTGATATTTAATGTATGTATAGTTATTTGATATGTGAATGTTATAACTGTTCACGCGAGTATAACTATAAGTTCTGTCAACATGCTTATTTATATAATCGCAATGAGAAGTAATGGAAAAAATATTTCTTTGTATAAACATGCTATTTTTTTTTTCCTATTGATCATGCTATTTTTATGTGCCAATAAAATTATGAGATCATGCTATTTTTATGTGCCAATAAAATTATGAGAGAGAGTGTGTATGTGTAAAAAATAAAAATAAAGAACATATATAATCCAGAACAGGTCGACACAATGCCTTCATAAAGCCAATTCTAAGTTATCAGATGGTGTTGTTTCCCTTGCAATGGAGTTAAACCACAAATTACAATTTGTAACCTTACTAAATTATATTCATTATTAATAAGTGAAATTATCAAAAATAAAATAAGTTAAAAACAAAATAAGAAAGATATTACAAATCTAAAACAAAATACATGAAGAACATAACAAAATTAGAAAAGCAACCAAATTAAAACATGCAAAACGAGAATATACAGAACAAAACAACAACCAATTCTATCTCTATTATTATTATTATTATTATTATTATTATTATTATTATTATTATTATTTATTTTCCAATAACTTTCCCTTATTCAATTCCCTTACAACAAAGTAAGCATGCCCTAGAAGTTAAATATGCATCCAGATGAATAAGAAAAACTTTTTTTTTTTTTTATCCCTTAACTTAAACTATGTTTTTTACGCATGTGACAATCACAAGCCTTTTGAGCCAAATCAGCCTAAGTTACACTAGTACAAAATTGTGGATCCGTTGTGGATTGCTTTTATTGTCAATTCAACCATTCTTTAAAATAATATCAAAAGACAACGGATTACAACGGGCAACGTTTCTAATTTAAAAACATTTTTGATGAATTATAGGAAGAAAATAAACCATTAGCAATATTATTACAAATATAATATTAAAGAAAAATGAAAATCAATATCAAGATTATGAGGATAATAAAATAGTCTACCAACAGAATTCAGAAAAGAGTAGAAAATACAAGATCCAAAAAGCTGAAAACATAAAGTGAGGCAAGAAAGGACAAATTGCATAGTCAAACATCACTGAATATAAGTAAGGATATTATCTTCTTATTATACAAGGTCTTTTTGGGTAAAGTCTAAGAGTAAAGTTGTGTCAGTTTTAATTCAAAGCAAACAATATTGTATCAAGTTGAAGTGTGGGATGTTACAAATTTTATTAGATAAACAAATTTTCCAAAAGTGTGGCCAACGAAGATGTATTGTGAGCAAGGGGGGTAGGTCCGTAATTGTGATAGTCACAATCCCTTGAATTGAGCCTACTTAGACAATGGCAAATGGAGGAAGATACAAAATGATAAGCTATGCGGCATCATATCATCTAGAAATCTCGGGAAGGTTATAAATGAATACTCAAAAGTAATAACACAATATTCCACAATGGTATAAATGCCCTTTGAGGTCAAACCCAAATGCAAAACCATTAGGGTGGGTCAAAGTAAAGAGTATATCATATCAAGAGTAGGTGTAAAGAGAAATGGAAGAAACACCTAACTAAAAGAACTAAAAAGGAATGGAAGTCCTTTTTGTTGTGCTCTACCATTTACCAAAATGAGGCTTTTGCTGATATTTCAATGACAGGTCTTTAATCAAAATTAATAATTAGAGCACTTGAGACCTCTTTGATCAAACTAAATAACACTCCTATGATAGTTTTGGTGGGAAATAAAACAGAATATGACTAAAGAAGAAAAAGAAAAATTACGAAGTTATTTGAGGGAGCCTTATGCAGCTCAAATGACTACTGAACACTAGGAAAATTGATGACCCAATGCATGGAGAATTCTGCCAAAATAAAAAAGTTGCATAAAAGCAACTTGAAAAATTTTATGATAGATTGAACAAATTTGTAATTAAAAAAATTTTCAAATTGTAATGCACCAGTTATAGTTGATGATGGAAAATTTCTGAGATCAAATTGTAGGCAATTACAATTTCAGCTTCTAAATGACAGTCAAAAAGTTTTTGAAGTTGGTAAGAAATGTATCACGTACTTTCAGTCCGGTAATCAAGTCCATCACAGTGTGCCTTGTTCTCAGTACCGCTCGATTTTGACAATACCTTCTTGCAATGATATCCTTTTGAAGACATTAATACATGGTGCAAGTACTATTATAGGTTTTGTTGATTCTAACTATCTTCTTGTGTATAAGCTTCGCAAGGATATCTATGAAGGAAACAAACTCCACATGCTATAATTTTTTCAATCTCATAAACGTCGTTATTAATTAGTACCCAATTTCATGGAAGGATTAAGAAAAAAGGAAATTGTAGCCATCAACATTAATTTATAGTATTTTATTGTATACGCTGAGTCATACAGAAATATTAATGGTGAAAAGAATGCTGGTTTTCAACTAATTCTTTTTGAGACCTGTGCTGCTGATATATGTAATGATTTTTTTCTTATTGTTAAATTTTTTTTTTTTTTTGGTTTCCTAAAAGTTGACAATAACTTCAATAATAATAATAATATTTATATTGATGAGAGGTGTGATAAAATTAAATGTTAATCATCAGAGTTTTTGATTATACATATATAGATTTAGTTGGTCCTCCAGCGAGAGCCACAATAATTCTAGATGGTTTGATAGAATTCTATTGGATGTCATCTCAAGTTATTAGGGCTATTTAAAAACGCCTATAAGAATATTGATTTCCTTTAATTAATAAGTTGCCCTTTCAAATAGAAATTCAAATCTCTTAAAATCTCTAATTTTAAAATGTTAAACTCATAAACATGCACAGTGACGTTACATAATGATGAAAATCCGTAAAATTAAGTAAGCCATTCGAAGAAATCGATTTAAAACCCAACTAGAATTACGCTTAATGCATGAAAACAATAGATTTCGTTCATAGTTTCTGCATTTGAAATGATGTCATTTTTAAAAACAAGGCCATGTTGACCATGCCGTATATATCGTGAAAACATATTTTATACTTTACCACCAAGGACTCAAAGCGAGATGATAAAATTGATTGGTTTTCTTAACAAAGTTTTAGGATTCAAATCAATCCCACTATATCAGTCAAGTTAAATAGATCTATCCATGTAACACGCAAGGATAAAATCCCATCCTCATCATACACCAACCTCTATCTGGGGTGTACAGATTAACCGAGATTTGGGCGGACCTCAAGGATCGTTTCCAGCAAAGTAATGGTCCACGAATTTTTCAATTAAGGCGCGAGTTGATTAATTTGTCTCACGATCAACAATCTATCAATGTGTACTTCACTCGACTGAAAGCATTATGGGAGGAACTCAACAACTGCAGGCCAATGTGCACTTGTGGAAAATGCTCTTGTGGCAGTGTAAAGGAGATGGCCAGTTACTACCATATGGAATACATTATGTCATTCCTTATGGGGCTTAATGACTCATATTCTCAGGTTCAGGGACAACTACTTCTCATGGATCCTCTTCCACCAATTAACAAAGTCTTCTCACTAATCTCTCAAGAGGAACGTCAGCGTGAAGTAGGAGCTCAGTCAAATTCTTCCAATGATTCAGTTAATTCCATGGCTTTTGCCATTAAAGCTGACAATTCTTCTAAGTCCACTACTAGCTCCACCTCCGCTTCTGGAAACAAGAATCAAAGGAAAGATCGTCCATTCTGCACTCATTGTAACTATCATGGCCACACTATAGAAAAGTGCTACAAAATCCATAGATATCCCCCTGGGTTTCGACAGAGACAAAAAGCTTCTTCAAATAACCAGACTGCATTAGTTAATCAGGTCACTAATCAAACTGTAAATGGAGATACCGAAGCACGTCCTAATAGCAACCCTAGAGATTTTGTGTCGAACTTGAATTCTGCCCAATATCAACAACTCATGGCTCTGTTATCTCATCACTTGTCCTCTTTTGCTTGACCAACTGAACCAGCTGATGCATCTCTAACTACTTTTGTTACAGGTACTTGTTTATCAGTACCAATGGTTAAACATTTGTCCTATTCTATTTTATGGGTTGTAGATTCTGGGCCATCCAGGCACATATGTGCTAATGCAAATGCTTTTACATCCATGAAACGAATCCCGACTGCTATGATGACTCTACCGAATCAAACGTCTCTTCTTATTAACATTAGTGGAGACATCAGATTAAGTCCTGACTTGACACTTCGGAATGCTCTTTATGTTCCACAATTTGGTTTTAATCTACTGTCAGTAAGTGCTCTCACCAACAATGCTCAAATTATGATTAATTTCTTTCCTAATCACTTCATTATTCAGGAAATACCCAGCATGAAGATGATTGGCAGGGGTAGAATGATTGACGGCTTGTACATGCTTGACATCAAAGACAGTAATGTTGACTTGTTACATGATTTTTGGTACATATATGCTAATAAAGTGTCTGTATAGACTTGGCACAATCGTTTAGGCCATTTGTCAAATAAATGTTTGGATTTTTTGAAAGACCAATTGTTCCTTCATAATGCAGGTTCTAGTATGAAATCTCCCTACTATATTTTTTCTTTAGCAAAACAAAGGAAATTGGCTTTTGTATCTCACAATAACATATCTTCTTCTCCTTTTGATCTTGTGCATTGTGACATTTGGGGACCTTATAACATGCCTTCTTATTCTGGCCATCGATTTTTTCTCACTTTAGTTGATGATTGCACTAGATTCACTTGGGTATTTTTGCTCAAACACAAGTCTGATGTTTCTACTGTTATTCCGAAATTCTTTAATCTGATTGCTACTCAATTTGACAAAAAGGTCAAACAGTTTAGATCAGATAATTCTAAAGAGCTGGCCTTTACTGATTTCTTCAATAATAAAGGGGTAATGCATCAATACTCTTGTGTGGAACAGCCTCAACAGAATTTTGTGGTGGAGAGAAAACATAAGCACTTGTTAAACGTTGCTTGGGCTCTATATTTTCAGTCTCGTATTCCCCTTCATTTCTGGACTGATTGTATTATGACAGCAGTTTTTTTTATCAATCAAACTCCATCATCGATGCTTGGGAACAAAACACTTTATGAACTCTTGTTTCACAAGAAAATTGATTATTCTCACTTTCGTGTGTTTGGCTGCTTAGCATTTGCCTCGACTCTTCCAACACATTGGTCCAAGTTTCAACCTCGAGCATGAACTTGTGTATTTTTTGGATATCCTCCGGGCATGAAAGCTTACAGGCTTTATGATGTCTACACTAAACAGGTTTTTGTTTCACAAGATGTTGCCTTTCATGAGGACATATTTCCTTTTCATTCTGTTATCTCTTCAAACATGTTGGTGGATCCATTTCCTAATTTAGTGTTGCCTACTCCAGCTCTTAAGCATACAGATTTACCCTCAGTCTCCGTGACTTCATCTCTGTCAGGTAGTCCAGTTTCATCCCAAGATAATGAGTCAGTTACTGCTCCAGTTAGGCATTCTTTGTAGGTCAGCAAGCCTCCTTCTTATTTGCAGGATTATCATTGCAACTTAGCAAAATATGGTTCTGGTCCTGGTGATCATCTCGAGTAGATCAAGACTCCATATCCTTTGTCTCATTATCTATCTTATGAGGGCTTGTCAACAGCTTATAGACACTTTGTGTTGAGTGTTTCTTCACAATATGAACCTTAATATTATCATCAAGCTGTTAAGCTTTCACAATGGCATGAAGCCATGCAGGCTAAGTTGAATGCCATGGAATTAAACCAAACATGGTCTGTTGTTCCTTTGCCACCAGGGAAGCATACCATAGGTTGTCGGTGGATTTTCAAAATTAAATACAACTCTGATGGCTCCATTGACAGACATAAAGCCCACCTAGTCGCCAAGGGTTATACACAGCAAGAAGGAGTTGATTTTGTAGAGACCTTCTCACCTGTGGCTAAACTGGTAACTGTTAAAGCTTTATTGGCTCTTGCAGCTTGTTAGAACTGGGACTTGGTTCAACTTTGTGATAACCGAGAAATCTACACTCTCGGAAAATTTTGTACAAGATATGTAAATAAATGTACATTTATAGTGAGACATGTTATAGAATACAGAGCAGATGAAAATTTTGATTAACTGAGTTTTAATCAAAATTTGACAATGAATTAATGAATATAGTTCAAAAGCTAAGCATTAATTCAAATTAAGATGTTTTAAAAAAAATTATTATTAATAGAAAAATATGTGAAAAATACATATTAAGAGATCAATGGCACACAAGTAAGCCACATTGATCAATGGCTAAAAGTAGCCAAACAAGCCCTTGTAAATTTCTTTAAGGAAAATGAAAGAAAATGAGAGAAGGAGAGGCACGTGAGGGAAAGGCCTCCACCAGCCAAAGTGAATTAATTCACTTATGTTGAGCTGCAAAAATAAGCAGTCGACAGAGAGAGAGAAAGAGAGAGAAAGAGAAAGAGAAAAGAAAGGAAAATCCAAACAAACTCAGATTTTTCTCTTCAAGGAGCAGATCAATCAAGCAATCAACCAACAATCAGCAGTAAGAAAATCTCAAGCTTCAAAGTAAGGTAAACCCTCGTTTTCTCATGTTTTTCTTCAGGGAAAATCTGGGGTTTTGAGAGGAAAAAGAGAATGTAAGTAAATCATATTGAGATTTTCGGTTAAAATCGAAACATGGTTCGAGTCTAGTTGTTTTAAAACACGAATCCATGAGTTGATGGTGTGGAAAACCAAGTTTAGTGAGTTTTTTTAAGGAAGTTCAGATTTTTCAAAAGTTTAGCCAAGAGATTTTTATAAGCAAAATGTGAAATTTTGCTTATGAAACCATGGATTTGTGATAGTAGAAATGTAGTAGATACCTTGAAACGATCTTATGGAGATCGATTTCGAGTGTAAGAAGTAGAACAAAGGCCATAAAAGCCTTAGAAAACCAGAGCAGAGCAATTCGGACCCAGAATCTTGATTTTGGTATGAACACGGGCGTGTACAAGGGCGTGTTCAGTACACGGCCCCGAACATGCCCACATGCATGACCGTGTTGCAAGAAAATTTAGACCCGAGAGGTACACGACCAAGAACACGGCCGTGTATCGGGTCGTGTCAAGGGGCACACAGTCAAGGGAAAGGCGTGTAGCAGACCATGTTAGACAATACGAAAACATGGCCAGAAACACGGCCGTGTAAATAACCGTGTAAGCATGCACGTATAGTCTAGAGGAGTACACGGCCAGTAACACTGCCGTGTATCCACCCGTGTAAGTATACACGGCAATGTTCCACGAAGTATACGGCCAGACACGTAAGTCCAGAGAGGTACACGGCCAGAGACACGCCTATGTAGGAGGGTGTGTTCGAAGCCAAAGAGTAAAAAAAAAAAAGTCTGGAAATAGAAATTTCATGTTTTGCTATGTTTTCAGTATAAGATAAATATTGAAAATAATCAGTGATTATTCCTTTTATGGGAGTTCGAGCCAGAGACCTCAATATAGCAGAGACAGAGCAGCAGAGGCTCACGCTAGCCGACTTTCTGTAAGTTCAAGCATTGTCCTGACTGCAACGTGGACAAACTTGTCATGTTTTATTGTATGACATGTATGTTAGACATTGATTGTCTATATCACGATATTTATGTCAGTTTCAGGTCAGTTCATGTCATGCATGTAGAGTTTTATGTATCAGTACACATGTCAGACAAGTACCAGAACACGAAAACAGGTAAGTGCACAAGGCACCTTAGTGTGTTTATAAAACTCACACCCCAGTAAATCATGTAACAGGTTCCTATTGTGGGGGCAATCAGTATGCTACCCAGTTGGAGCACCAGTAAGATGGTAATTAAACCAGTTATTGGCGTATCGGACTCTCGACCCACGAGGAGTTTTTCATGTTTAGCTTCAGTTAAGACTGAGGAGGTCAGCACTAAAGTACCGCTCCCAGTTGTGTTAACATGTCGATACGACCAATCAGGGGCCCAAAACCAGAACTTAATAACAGATAATGTCCTAAGACTAACCTTTCAGCCATGAGCATGTTTTACAGAGTCCAGTTTCATGCATGAATACAGCAGTATAGCATGTCATATTTCATGTTTTTATATTTGAACTTACTGAGCCCATAGCTCATCAGTTTGTTCACATGTTGCAAGTAAGAGACCTGTTCACCAATAGTATACGGTGGACGACGAACAGGGTAGATGCACGTCATGGAGATTTAGGCGAGGGATTTGGTCACCATTAGTCTTCCGCTGTATAGTTTTGAAAACTTTAAACATGTAGTTTCAAGAACAAGATTTCAAGTTAAGATTATGTGATAGGGGAATCATGATCCATGTGCATGTTATTTTGTTAACATGATTTCCTTATCACATTTTCGAACAGTTTATGATTTAAAAAAAAATTTATTTCGCAAATTAGTAAGCAGTTTTCAGTTCAGTATGATTGCCGGCGAACCTAGAGGCCTGCATACTATTGCGGTTAACTACAGAGTTGACTGTAATAGCACTGTAGAGCCTCCACAGCAGGGTGGGCCGCCACAAACTTGACATGAATAATGCTCTTCTCAATAGAGATCTCTTTGAGGAAGTTTACATGGATCTTCCTTTGGGATATCGCAGTAAGGGGCAGCATGATTCACAAACTACTAAGTTAGTTTGCAAACTTCATAAGTCCATTTATGGTCTTCGTCAAGCCTCTCACCAATGGTACTCGAAGTTCTCTCATTCACTTCTTCACTTTGGTTTTTCTCAGTCCAAAGCCGATTACTCACTATTTAACAAAGGATCTGGCTCCTCGTTTATAGCTCTCTTGGTCTACGTTGATGATATTATCATCACAAATCCCTCCAAGCAAACCATTGAGTCATTGAAGCAGTTTCTTCATCAACAATTCAAACTCAAGGACCTTGGTGCACTAAGATACTTTCTTGGTCTTGAGATTGCTCGTTCTACTTAAGGAATTGTCTTATCCCAACGTCACTACACTCTTCAACTACTTGAGGATACTGGATTTCTTGCTTATAAGCCTGCATCCGTGCCCATGGATCCTAAGTTACATCTTTCTGCAAATAATGGTACCATTTTAGAAGATGCATCTCAATATCGAAGACTCATTGGGTGGTTATTATACTTGACTCTTTCCAGACCGGATATATCATTTGCTGTGCATAAGTTGAGTCAATTTCTTGCTCAACCTCGTACTTCTCATCTTCATGCAACACACCATCTTCTTCGTTATCTGAAATCTAATCCTGGTCAAGGACTATTTTTCTCCTCTTCTTCTCCACTGCAGCTCAAAGCTTTCTCGGATGTGGATTGGGGTTCTTGTCTAGATACTAGGAGGTCTGTTAATGGTTATTGTGTATTTCTAGATGATTCCTTGATCTCGTGGAAAGTTAAACGCCAGACCACCATCTCTCATTCTTTAGCCGAGGCAGAGTATAGAGCTATGGCAGCAGCTACCAGTGAACTAGTCTGGTTGAAGCAACTTTTGTAGGATTCCAGCCTTGCTGTTTCTTCTCCTATGCTTCTCTTTTGTGACAATCAAGCGACAATGCATATAGCTTCAAATCCAACCTTTCATGAGCGCACTAAACATATCGAAATCGATTGTCACTTTGTTCAGGACAAGGTTACAGAGGGTTGTCTCAAGCTAATGCCAGTTCAATCCCATCTTCAGCTAGCAGACGTCTTCGCTAAGCCGTTACCTCCTTCTGTTTTGTTACCTCATCTTTCCAAGATGGCAGTGAAAAATATTCACAATCCATCTTGAGGGGGAGTTTTAGGAACCAAATATTAGTTTGTTATTTTTCTATTGTTAGTTTGTTATTAGTTTGTTATGTTAGCTAAGTCGGTTATGTAATTTAAGCTTGTAACAGCTGTATAACAAACTTTGGTTTATACTCTGCTATGTATATAGCAGACTCTGTTTCGTTTATGAATAAATGAGATTTCACTTCCTTTCATTCTCAAAACATTACTCACTTAATACAATCCAAACACGATTGTTCCATCGCCGAAGATCTCACTAATGCTAGATTAGATCCAGATATTGCCTGAGATTGTGGTCGGAGAAGAAGGAAAAGACCGGAGCCATATCTTGCTAGAATCGCAAGCCCAAGGAGCTGCCAGATTAGAACACTATACCTTCTCCGCGGGAGCCATCGAAACTGTGAGGTCACAATCGAGGCCAGTGAAAGTGGAGAAAGGGAGATGTTGTCGCCATCGCGGCATTCCTCCTCATGCTGATCTCCTCTGCAGCGCAACGATACGATTAGAGCTATTGCGACGAGTCCGAGAGCTTGCCGCCATCTGCAGCAAGCACATGATCAACCAACAATCTACAATGCGAAGGCGAATCGGTGAGAGGTGGTAAGGAGAGATAGAGACTCACATGGGGGGGGGGGGGGGGAAAGAAAGAGAAAAGGTGATTCGATAAGAGAAAGAAAAGGTTTAAATCATTATATAAATTTGGTAGGTGAAAGATTTACGTATGAGAAATAAAACATTTACTTTTGAAAAATAGAAGATTTACCAAACTGTTTGGTAAATGAACAGATAACATTTTTTACAAGACTTTTTTCTTTTATGACAAAAATCATTATAAGACATGATTTTGTGATTTTTTTTTAAATAATTAGGGTATATATTATAAAATTTGTGTTGATTGATTTTTGTCACAATTTAAAAACATTACGTAATATATCATAAAAGTAATGTCATAATTAAATAGAAAATTATCCATATATTTTTTTCTCTCTCTTCTTCACTCCCTCCACCACTCCCTCTACCACTTATGTCTCCCCTCTTCCTCTCTCTCTCTCTCTCTTTCTTCCAACCACTAGTTTTCTCTGACAATCTGATGCCACCAGCTCCTATCTTCTCACCGAGCTATCCTCTGCAACAGCTTCTCTCTCTTCCCTGTTCCCTACCGATGGCTCTTTGCGATTTGGACAAGATCTAGCTAGGTTTATTGAATGGGTCCTAAAAAGCAAGAATCGAGGATTGCAATTCCGCATAAGGAGATCTAGAGCCTTTACCTCACTACCAGATTGGTTAGCCTAGAATTGGCAACTCCGATTGCAAAGATCGCTACAACCACAAGCTACGCTAGACCAGAGATAACCAATGAAGATGGTGGTAGTTCCAACAAACTCTATGCAACAACCATGGAACCAAATGTAGGAAAATAAATCGGTAAAAACGTATCAGAGTGGCGCAGCGGAACAATAAAAATTTTTAGATCGTCAAATATTTCATGATGCCATATATAATAAACCAACAACAATTAAAACTCATACCTCAAGGACGACAATCTGTAGGAGGAGAATGATCGGGGGGCTTCAACCAACTAGCCTTCTCTACTATTCTTCAATTCCCGAATGGCTGAGTGTGTGGGCACTCTGAACCTCGATCGGTGTGCTAGCACTGCTAGTCTTCTTCCGACCACCCAGATCTCTAAAGAACTTATTGTCACAGTGGGCTGTGCAACAATAAGCTTGCTCACCTGAGAGTCTGTGGTCTGAGAGAACTGGAGTGGCAGGACCTCTATTTATAGACCTGCATGAGGTGATTCTCTGAATTCGAATTGGATTAAGAGAAGATATTCTCCTTTATCCACAAGTACAAAATCCGAATTTTCCAAGGGAAAATCCCAACAATAAAATTCGGCCACTTTAGGATAAATCCAATCCAAATCTAAATAAGATTTTAACTAGAATTTTATCTCCCTTTTTCAACTAAAAAATCTGAAAATTCAAAGGAGAAAATCTCCACAAAAAATTCGATCACTTTTGAATAAGGGAGAATCAAAATTCTACTAGGATTTTCAAGCTTGAATCTTATCTCATCCTTATCCAAAATAATCGAAAATCTCTTAGGAGATTCACTCCTAAATTTCGGCCACCTTATGGAAGGAGAGAATCCAAATTCAACTGGGATTGAAACTTGAATTTTCCTTGAACCTTATCCACAAAAAATCCGAAAATCATTGAGGATAATCCTCAAAATTTTCGTCCAACTTTAGTTAGGATTTGGATTCAAAATTCAAGTAAGATTCTAACAAGATTATCCTCTCCATATCCAACTCAAATTCGAATCCCACTTGGACTGTGATTCAAAATTTGAATTTCAAATTTCAAATTCAAATTTCAAATTCAAATTTCAAATTTCAAATTTCAAATTCGAATTTCAAATTCAAATTTCAAATTTCAAAATTCAAATTTCAAAATCCACAAAACAGTTGTGTTTCAAATTCTTGTTTTCATGGATAATTTTTTACAACTCCAATCCAATCTCAAATAAAATCATGGCAACTTTATTTGGAGTTCGAATAATTGTGTACTCTATTATCCAAAACAAAATCTGAATCCAACCGGAGAGAATCTTGTCTACCATCCTAATCCTATGTCATCACTATCCATGCATAATAAACTAACCAATAGCATACACAAATCAATTTACCAAACGTTAAGGAATTATGTGGAGCTAGTAGAGGGACTGATTGGACATATATAATAGGGCTCCCACAAATCCATATGATCATCATTCTTTACCGAACAACTCAATCATATGATCACTAATTTCAGAGTCATACCACTATAAACTTGAAATTGAACTCCCAATTATATACCGTATTACGTAAGCCTGTGACAAGCTATCGTCCAATGACCTTGTCATGTATGCAAAACCCTCATATGATATCCATGATCAGCCTTAGGCCAAAGTCCGTTTATTCCTACTGATCAGGCTATCTTAAAGTTCCATTATACTACCGAATAAAGAAAATGATTATTCACCATATGTGAATAAAAAGTCATCTGCCCAGCAGACGACCCAAGGCCTTGTCTATTTTCACATTCAGTATAATGTCTTTAAGAGGATACCCTTAACTCCTCATTAGAGCTATGATTCCGATATCTGTAAACGAACCCTTCATCGTATACAAGTCATGTACCCAACGAACCGGTCTATAAGCTTACTACCTCTGAGACGCTTTAGCCATTGGAACATCAAAGTACACAAGTCATATATATGAAGCTGTCCTTTTACTCAGGATTAAGGTTACTGCATAATGAACGTCAAAAGCAGATCGATCCACTCAAAGCAGACTTCGTAAATCAATCACGCTTTAGTCCTCGTCTAATATGTCACCACCAAGCAACATATCTATGTCTCTACTTGGGAGTCCAGCTCCAGACAATCAAGACAAGCCGTCCCCTCTAAGGCTTTAGACAACATAATAGTCTTAACATGAGTTAGATGCTCGGTCTAACCCCATAGATTACAGACCATAGTTTAGACCGTTAACTTTAGAATATTGTTTTCTCACATACAAAAGTCCATTGCATGCAACGTTTTAACAGTTTAACACAAGCAGTCAGGGAGCCATATTGCTTACATTTACTTTAACATGTAAATAAAATGAGGACAGAGAGCAATGTAATGAATAACCTCTATATATAATTTTATTATCCAGTTCAAAATAAATACATCAAAAAGTCTCTAATGCTTAAGGCATTTCCTAACAATCTCCCACTTGCCCTAAGCCAGTAGATGTGCCATGTTACGTATCCCCATCACCTCTACATGCCTCTCAAAGCTTCTAGCCACCAAAGTCTTAGTAGAGGGATCGGCAATGTTGTCCTCGGACGTGATCTTACATACATCTACTTATCCTGTCTCCACGTGCCCTCTAATATCGACTTCCTCGAATTCTTGCAAGTCTGGAAGACCCAGTACGTGTATCCTACGGGTGTTAGGTCCCCTCCAGAATACACCAGTATATAATCCCTCGTTCTCTTAAGATACTTGAGTGTATGCTTTACTGCTTGTCAGTGCTTGGTTCCAGGATTCGCTTGATATCGACACACCATACCTACTGCAAAACATATATCCAGGCGAGTGCAAAGCATAGCGTACATAAGGCCACCCACAGCGGATGCATAAGGGACCTTACTCATATACTCTCTTTCTTCCGATGTCTTGGGACAGTCATCCAATGAAAGAGTTAGACCGGCAATAGAAGGTTGTGAACCTTTCTTTGCCTCTTGCATTGCATATTTGTCAATTATTTTATCTATGTATGAAGCTTGGGATAACGCTATCATTTTATTCTTTCGATCTCTGAAGAGACGAATGCCTAGAACATAATTAGCTTCTCCCAAGTCCTTCATGTCAAACTGTTGGTGTAACCAAAGCTTGACCGATGATAAGTTCTCTACATCATTCCCAATGAGTAGTATATCATCGACATAGAGTATCAGAAAGACCACTTTTCCATCCTTAATACGTTTATAAACATAAGGTTCATCAACGTTCTGCTCAAAACCAAATGTCTTAATCGTTTGATCAAACATTTGGTTCCATGAGCGGGATGCTTGCTTTAATCCATAAATGGATCTAAACAACTTACAGACTTTCCTTTCTTGGCCTTTCGCTATGAACCCTTCGGGCTGTATCATATAGATACACTCTTCAAGATGGTCATTCAAGAATGCCATCTTGACATCCATTTGTCAGATCTCGTAATCGAGAGCCGCAACGACCGACAGAAGAATACGGATAGACTTCAGCATAGCAACAGGCGAAAAGGTTTCATCATAATCGATTCCAGCCTTTTGCGTGTATCCCTTTACAACCAGTCTAGCTTTGAAAGTTTCCACTCTCCCTTCCACATCCTTCTTTCTTTTGTAGACCCATTTGCATCCAATGGGTTTTATCCCATCCGACAAATCTACAAGTTCCCAAACAAAGTTGGATTTCATAGAATCCATCTCGTTGTTCATAGCCTGTTTCCAAGATTTAGAATCAACATCATTTATAGCTTCATCATAGGTGACTGGATCATCCTCATGCTCATAAGCCTCGGCCTGGTATACCTCAGCATCATACATGAAGAAATTAGGTTTCTTCGAAAACCTCCCACTACGACGAGGCATCCTAAATTATTGATCGTCTGCGGGTCTTTCACCGGAACTCGGACTTGCGTCCAAGACCGAAATCTATGGAGCAGTTCTTTCACCCGATAACTCCTCAAGCACTACTTTGCTTCGAGGCTTAAAGTCATTCATGTGACTTTCCTCCAAGAATGTCGCATGGGTTGAAACAATGACTTTTTGTTCCTTCGGGTTATAGAACAGACCTCCTTTAGTTCCCTTTGGATACCCTACAAACATGCACAATTCTAATCTTGGTTCCAACTTTTTCGCATCCCCATCCAGTACATGCGCCAGGCAGCCCCATATTCTCATATGTCCAAGGGAGGGCTTCTTGCCACGCCACAATTCATACGAAGTTCTGGGAATTGATTTGCTTGGAACCTGGTTCAGAATATAGCACGCCGTTTGTAAAGCATATCTCCAAAATGATAATGGCAGCGTTGAATAACTCATCATGGACCGTACCATATCCAACAAGGTCCTGTTTCTCCTTTTGGCTACACCATTCTATTGTGGAGTACCAGGTATAGTCAATTGGGACAATATCCCGTTCTCTACAAGATGTCCTAGAAATTCATCGGAGAGGTATTCCCCACCTCGATCAGATCGAAGTGTCTTTATGGATTTATCCAATTGCTTTTCCACTTCCGCACGATACTCTTTGAACTTGTCAAAGGTTTCGCTCTTGCGGTGCATCAGATACACATATCCATACCTCGAATAATCATCTATAAAAGAGACATAATACTCGAACCCTCCTCGTGCTGTGACGTTCATGGGGCCACATACGTAAGTGTGCACAATTTCTAAGAGCTCCTGAGCCCTTGTACCCTTAACTCCAAAAGACCTCTTAGTCATTTTACCCTCTAGACAAGACTAACATTGGGGAAGACGTACCTCTTCCAGAGATTCCAGAGGACTGTCTTTCACCAATCTTTAATTCCTATCCTAATTAATATGACCAAGTCTTAAATGCCAAAGATACATCTTGTTAGAGTGAGAAACTTTCAACCTTTTAGAGTTATCTATTAATTCAGTGTCAAGCAGTGAGTACATCTTTGGTTTGATCAAATATAGGTTTCCATCCATCCATCCATCCAGAACAGATAAAAGACTTATTTCTACGAATATCAACTCTTTTACTAAAAGAAACTGAATAAGAATCCTTTATTAAACAAACTACCGATATAAGGTTCCTCCTAAAATTAGGAACATAAAAACAGTCTTTCAATAAAATAAACCTAAATTGATCAAAATAAAGGTAACTATCTCCCACTGCCTCAGCCACCACCAAGCTGTCGTCTACAGTTCGCAACAAGAGGCTCCTATCATGTAGATTTCTCGTTTCCACGAACCCCTGCATAAAAACACAAACATGATTAGTGGCGCCCGAATTAATGACCCAAGTGTCTTTCGATTCTTCCACCAAACACGCTTCCAAGTATTGTGGGCGACCCCTCTAGCTTAGGTCGTCCACCTTATCTTGCTTGCTTTCTTTATTATTTGCTTAGTCTTACTTAGCTTGCTTGTCTCTATAACTTTCTTCTCCTTAGGGTTTAAAAGATTTGTTCTTGAAAAACTAGGAATATTTTTTTTTCTTTCTTTTTAAACTGGACTGGATGAAACTACTGATTCTTGAAAATTGTGTATACATAAATATATACGTACTACTTAATACTTTTTGTTTTTCCAAAATATATTTTTGGAGTCTTGTTACTTTAAAGTACGTAAAAATAGAAACATACTTTTAAGCTTGTTTCACTACTTTACATACTACACTCTTGTCTTGTCTTTATACATATATCTCACTATTACACTTTCTTTCTTTTACACCTTGAGTACAGCGGAATTCTGCGAAACGGAACCATAACCCGTCCATGACATCGTTGGGATCTGCCTGCCAGTCCGCTACTCTTGCTTCATACTGCTGGTTGTTTTCCTTTATTACCTACAGCACGAATAGACTAATGAGCTAAAGCTCAGTAAGTACAAACATACATACAAGTAAATACGCTGAATAAATCACTCTAGGGTTAGTCAACTTAGGACCAATTATTTTCTTTAGTCCTATACTACTTGTTCTTTCTATTCTATTTCTTTCTTTTCTTTGCTTTACTTCATCTGCTTAATCTTTCACTTGTGGGCCCGTGGTTGGACGTACCTAGTGCGCGCAGACCAATAGAGGATCAGGGGAGCGACCCACCGATCAACCCTAAGGTCATCTCTGGACTACTGACCTTATAGGTAGTAAGTCATGCCATAAACTACCTCATTATTAACGAGGCAGCGCCACACTTCTGGGGTGGAGGCAGGAAGTTAAGCCATGAACTACCTCATTATTAACGAGGCAGCGCCACACTTCTGGGGTGGAGGCTATCTGGGAACCTCACAACTGGGGAGGCCGGTACGCCAACCTTAACTTTTAAGTCTTATTATCTGACTTATTTTATTCCTCTTTTCTATTTCTGATCTTGCTTACTATTCTCGTGAACATGTTAGTATCATGTCACAAACTGAATAGCTTAAATGTGTATATATATATAACACAACTTTATGGTAAGTCCATTCGTGAGTAGACAATTAAATGTCTGTACTTATCTTATCAATCTCTTCTCTTCTTCTCTCTAGGATCTTTGATCGCCCTCCTTGTAGGTCGATTTTTGGATCCTACAGACAAACTTTGTCTGTTAATTTCATTTCCATTTATAGCTTTTATTTTTCATTAAAAAGCTTAAATAGAACCTATTTACAACTTTTTGGGCTTTATTTATCATTTTCCCAATTTTTCCCAACTTTTACAAAATTACGATTTTGTCCCTATATTTTGGCAAAATTGCAGTTTTGCCCCTGACGGAATTTTATTGATCCAGACTGCATTTTTTGGCCCTCAGGAACTTTTCTGACTCTTTTCTAATCATTACCGGGTTCGTTTCTATTATATTTCCACTTTTCACTTTCCCGACCCTCGGGAAGCACTATTCCGACCCTTACGTCGGTTTAGTGATTTTCTATCGTTTCGGAGCCTCAAATAGACGTTTTACTAGTATTTAAAACGTTCATCTAAACTTTCCCGACCTAGGTCTCCGAGGCTCGGATTTTCCGTACCCGACTCGGACCTTTATTTCATTTCCAAAAACGCCCCCCCTCGGGGTCGGTTTTTCAATCTCACACGCGTTTTTTTTTTTTCATTTTTTGGGGACGGGTTACTATTCATGAACCGCCCCTTAGGTTTTCCTTATTCAATTCTCCGTTAGGGACTCGGGTTTCCGACCCGACCCTAAACTTTTATTTTTAACTCCTATTTTACCCCGAAAGCCGTTTTCGAAATTTCGAACCATATGTACCTGCCACGTACTATACCACAAGCCTATTTTATGTAAAAGTTTTCCAAACTTTTACATAAAAGCTCACAAATTCCAATTTCACATTTTTAACCACATTACAAAATTTTTTTACAATTTTGCCCTTAGTCTTGGTTTCGGTTTTCACCACCAAACCGAACCGAAATTTCTCAAACTTTTCAACCACTTGTTAGGCTATTAAATGCCATTTTTCTAACACTTTTCAAGCCCATTTTCTTGTTCTTTTCAACCAAATTTCTTAGGGTTTTACCCTTGTATAACCCACGGCCATTGAATGCTAACCTTGTCAAACATTTTTGTTTCATTCTTTCAATCACATTTTCATCATTTACATCACAAAATGCATGATTTCAATTAACCAAACATCACCTAAAAGCATGAAAATTTTTCTTCCAAACCATTAGGAAACCCACGGCCACTTTGAAATAAATGAACACCAAAATTTTTCCAAGCTTTTCCATAGTGAAATTCATGCTTTATTCTTAACAAAACATAAGTTAAAAGCATGTTAACACATAAATCACACAAATTTCTCATTGCTTACCAATGGTAACCCACGGATTTTCCTTTGGAAAACCAACCAAAAATTGGTTTTTCTTTAAACCAATTGTATGGTTTTCTTCCTCCTTACACCCTTAACAAAACCCATCATCAACTTAATGAAAAACACCCAAAATTTTTCCATCTTAATTCACTATTCACCCCACGGATTTCCTAAAGAAAAACCATGAAAAATTTCAATCCAAGGGAAGTTACCTTGTTCACTTTCTTCCTTTGTCTTCAAGTGATGTTTTGCCACACTTTTTGTATAGAAAACTTGAAGAAATTAATTGATTTTCCTTTGGTCACCCACGGCTCCCATGGAAGAAAAAAACTTAGCAAAATTTTGTTATGTTTTGCTTGAAAATTGGCTTCGGCCACTTATCCCCCATGTTTTGCCGACTTAAGCCACCAAAAAGACCAATTAATTTGGCTTCCACCAATGAAAATTAGACACCTTTCACCCTAATACTTTCTCCATTTTCCAAAAATTAAAAAGGCATATTTTTGGCCAAATCTTGGCCTTTAGATCAAAAAGCAAATGAATCATGGCCATTCATCCTACCTAACACCAATTTCTTTCCATTTCTTAAATGAATTTATGATGTCATAATTACTAAAGTGAAAGTTGACTTTGACTTTCACTATTCACATTAATTCGACTACTTTTTGACCGATGCCGGTTCGAGTCGAAATTTTCCTGAAATCTTCCCGGCGTGTTCCTGAGGTCTCCTGTGCAGTCGGATCAACTTAATCTGCTTCCGTTTGATCAAAATCAATCCCGGAAGTTTACCGTCTTTTATTGGCTCGGTTAGGGTTTTCAATGCCGGTTTTGGCACCGTTTCACCTGTTTCAACTCAGTGAATTTTTCCAACACTGAATTCTTACTCGTCAGTATTGTTAGAACATTTTAATATATTCTAAACAATACAAATACATCTATTTCACTCTTTAAATAGTACAAATTATTATATACATATATTTGTACTTTTCTTACTGTGCTCTTACTTTGACTTGCCATA
This sequence comes from Antiaris toxicaria, assembly GCA_035233585.1. Lineage (NCBI taxonomy): Eukaryota > Viridiplantae > Streptophyta > Magnoliopsida > Rosales > Moraceae > Antiaris > Antiaris toxicaria. The sequence goes on from CP141155.1 coordinate 12,797,628, forward strand.
TTCTTATCTTTATACTGTTCAGATACCGAAACTACTTCTTTTTGAGCGTTTTGGGCCTGAATTCACTTTCTTACTCATATACTTTATTCTCTACTTATTTTTGGAGATTTTAATTTCCTCCAAAACATTTATTTATTTCTATCAACACTATAATTTGTCTAATTACAACCATAGTGTTTCTTTACATTCTTACTTACAGAACTCATAGAAAACCCTAGATTAAACTAGGTCACACCGCTAAAATTCTCTGGTCGTCACAGTGAAGTTCCTTACCTTCCTTGCCCTTGGCGGCTAGGAATTCCTGGCAAGACTTCTTGAAGTGACTTACCTTCCCACAACAAAAGCATTTGGACTTTTTAGGGTCCCTGGGCTTCTTGTTCTTCTTCTTCTTCTTCCCATCCGAGACAGGAGGATTAGAAGAACTGGACGCCGCTTGCTTCTGATTTGGCCTCTTCCTCTTCCGTGAGAGTTTGGAAGATTCCGTCAAATTGGCCTCACCTTTGGGTTGGACCGCATCCCCATCCCTGATCATCCGCTCATAAGCCTGGAGTTGCTTCATGACCTCGGTTAGTCCTAACTCCCTTGTCGCTAGATTGTATGCGGCCTTAAACCCTACAAAATCTTTAGACAGAGTTTTGAACACCATCTCGATCTGGGTGTTGTAGTCCAACTCAGCACTGTTTTCGGCAGCCTCAGCGAAGAATCCCATTAGAGTGATCATATGGTCCTTCACCGGAGTACCCGCCTTTTGCTTGGAGTTCATAATGCTGGTTATAGCGGACTGTCGAGCCAACTTTTCTTGGCCTCCGAACATGTCCTCCAGATTGTCCATGATCTCCCTAGCAACCTGATAAGTCTCATACTGCTTTTGTAAAGCACTCGTCATGCTAGCAAGCATATAGCATCAAGCTATATCATTGGATTCTCTCCAACGAGTATAGGCAACCAGGACCTCCTCAAGCGGTGTATCAGGTTTTGGCCCTGGTGGGCATGGTTCGTCCAGTACGAACTTATGTCTCTCGCAGCTGAGAACTATCAACAGATTTCTTTTCCAATCTTTATAATTATCGCCATTTAGTTTATTCTCAATAAGTATTGAAATGAGGGGCGTCGGTGACATTTTGAACTGAAATAAAATTATACTAGACATCATTACAAAACCCAAGCAAATATACAGATAATTTAGTAAATAAAACATACAAGTATGTTCCTATATGAAACTTGAAAAACATGTAGTATTGCAACGGTAATTCTCAGCACTTATTGCCCCAAGCCACCGAGGGGTGGTCATGAAAACAAATAGCCGGAACATGGACCCCGTCCAATTAATATATGTTGCCTTAAATCCTCCAAGGTTAAGACATATATTAATAACCGCTTATTTGGTCACCAGTTTAATTAACAGAGCTTCTAGGGAAGGTTAATAACTAAACGAGTCTTGAGTGTATAACCATTGTTTACGTAGCCCGATCCACGTCCTACCAAGCCACCAAGGTGTGGTCATGAATAGGATCGTACCAGAACACGTTTTCCACATAAGAGATCCAATCTAGTATACCAGCGGCAGTAAACACCTACCGAGGGGTGTAGTCAGGGCAGAACTGACGCGAGGCGTTACCATGCTTTCACATATGGATCAACAATGGAAGCCGTGGGTTTTGTTTGAAACCCTCTCCCACTCAATATTTTGAAAAACATGCAAGTTTTGACAAATTATGTATGATCAATATAGTATGAGTGGCACTCAGCTATCCTATATGACATGTTATCAAATATGCATATAAAACATCCATCAATACATATTTATACATCCATGACATATCACAGAAAAAATAATTGACAGAATAACTAAGTCATGGTTCCATTCTAGAACAAAGAAAATAAAGATTACAAAATTCCATCCAAAGTATTCTTTGGGTCTTGAATTTTGTTCCGTCTTCTTGTATCCATCTTTATGTAGCCTCTCCATTTATTTCTCATCCCAAGAATCATTTAAAATTTAAATCTCCAAATATTTAAATTTCAAATTCAAATTCCAAATTCGAATTTCAAATTCAAATTTTTAAACAATTTTAAACATCATGTGTAATAATATGTAATTTCAAAAATTTCAAATTTTCAATTATATATTTTTAAACATGATTTAAAATTAAATCTCAAATTTAAAAATCAAAATTTTTCGATTTTTTGAACCGTCGCACCACCGCCCCCGAAGGCGGCAGCCGCCGTGGGCAGCCACCAACCCCGGAGGGGCTGGCAGCCCACGGCCGCCCCTATGTGCAGCCTTGCCGGGCTGCAAGCCAAGCCTGCGGCGCCAGGCTGCACGCCCAGGCTGGGCGCAGCAGCCGGCAGGTTGCACGCCCAGGCTGCGGCCAGCCTTGGGTAGGCCACGGCCACCCTCGGCTGCAGGCCAAACCTGCAGCCGTGGGTGATAATGGCCTGCACAAGGGCTACCGCAGCCCCAACCTGCCCGAGGGCAGGGGCTGCAGCCCCACCAAGGCCCGTCGGCCTATCCCGAGGGGTCGTGTCTCGATTTTCGTACCATATTCCAATTTACCTATTAGGATCTCCAAAAATTAATTTGAATCCTAATTAAATTGAAATTTTCCACACAATCAAAATTTCAACCTTTAAATCAAATTTAACTTTTGGGAAAAATAAATTACGGTCTTCAATCTTCAATCTCCTCCAAGAATAATTACATAAAAATTCCTAAACCGTTTCCGGTGTACAAAAATTCTAACCATAAAAATTCTAAGAGACAAAAATTAAAATCCATGGGAAAATTACAGTGTTAATAAACTGCTCTCATGGTTACATAAAAAATCCTAGATACAATTTTTCTAAATTCTAAGGAACCATAACCGGCATAAACAAGCATGCTTATAATAATTCATAAAATTAAAATAACCACATACTTTATACATAATCCATGATAACAACATAAAGGAACCCTAGAATGCCACTCTCTAAATATCAAATCCATACATAAATAAAAAGACTAAGTAATTGTCTAATTTATGTACATGGCATAGTCATGAGATGACTCTGATATCAATTATAGGAAAATAAATCGGTAAAAACGTATCAGAGTGGCGCAGCGGAACAATAAAAATTTTTAGATCGTTAAATATCTCATGATGTCATATACAATAAACCAATAACAATTAAAACTCATACCTCAAGGACGCCAATCTGCAAGAGGAGAATGACCGGAGGGCTTCAACCAACTAGCCTTCTTTACTATTCTCTAATTCCTGAATGACTAAGTATGTGGGCACTCTGAACCTCGATCGGTATGCTAGCACTGCTAGTCTTCTTCTGATCACCCAGATCTCTAAAGAACTTATTGTCACGGTGGGCTGTGCAACAATAAGCCTACTCACCTGAGAGTCTGTGGTCTGAGAGAACTGGAGTGGCAGGACCTCTATTTATAGACCTGCATGAGGTGATTCTCTGAATTCGAATTAGATTAAGAGAAGATATTCTCCCTTATCCACAAGCACAAAATCTGAATTTTCCAAGGGAAAATCCCAACAATAAAATTCGGCCACTTTAGGATAAATCCAATCCAAATCTAAACAAGATTTTAACTAGAATTTTATCTCCCTTTTTCAATTAAAAAATCCGAAAATTCAAAGGAGAAAATCTCCACAAAAAATTCGGCCACTTTTGGATAAGGGAGAATCAAAATTCCACTAGGATTTTCAAGCTTGAATCTTATCTCATCCTTATCCAAAATAACTAAAAATCTCCTAGGAGATTCACTCCTAAATTTCGGCCACCTTATGGAAGGAGAGAATCCAAATTCAACTAGGATTGAAACTTGAATTTTTCCTTAAACCTTATCCACAAAAAATCCAAAAATCACTGAGGATAATCCTCAAAATTTTCATCCAACTTTAGTTAGGATTTGGATTCAAAATTCAAATAGGATTCTAACAAGATTATCCTCTCCATATCCAACTCAAATTCGAATTTCAAATCTTGTGGATTTACCACAATAAATTCGAATCCCACTTGGACTGTGATTCAAAATTTGAATTTCAAATTTCAAATTCGAATTTCAATTTCAAATTTCAAATTTCAAATTTCAAATTTCAAATTTCAAATTCGAATTTCAAATTCGAATTTCAAAATCCACAAAACAGTTGTGTTTCAAATTCTTGTTCTCAATGATATTTTCTACAACTCCAATCCAATCTTAAATAAAATCATGGCAACTTTATTTGGAGTTCGAATAATTGTGTACTCTATTATTCAAAACAAAATCTGAATCCAACCGGAGAGAATCTTGTCTACCATCCTAATCCTATGTCATCGCCATCCATGCATAATAAACTAGCCAATAGCATACACAAATCAATTTGCCAAACGTTAAGGAATTATGTGGAGCTAGTAGAGGGACTGATTGGACATATATAATCGGGCTCCCGCAAATCCATATGATCATCATTCTTTACCGAACAACTCAATCATATGATCACTAATTTCAGAGTCACACCACTAGAAACCTGAAATTGAACTCCCAATTATATACTGTATTACGTAAGCCTGTGACAAGCTATCGTCCAATGACCTTGTCATGTATGCAGAACCCTCATATGATATCCATGATCAGCCTTAGGCCAAATTCCGTTTATTCCTACTGATCAGGCTATCTTAAAGTTCCATTATACTACCGAATAAAGAAAATGATTATTCACCATATGTGAATAAGAAGTCATCCGCCCAGCAGACGACCCAAGGCCTTGTCCATTTTCACATTCAGTATAATGCCTTTAAGAGGATACCCTTAACTCCTCATTAGAGCTATGATTCCGATATCTGTAAATGAACCCTTCATCGTATACAAGTCATACACCTAACGAACCAGTCTATAAGCTTACTACTTCTGAGACGCTTTAGCCATTGGAACATCAAAGTACACAAGTCATATACATGAAGCTGTCCTTTTACTCAGGATTAAGGTTACTGCATAATGAACGTTAAAAGCAGATCGATTCACTCAAAGCGGACTTCATAGATCAATCACGCTTTAGTCCCGGTCTAATATGTCACCACCAAGCAACATATCTATGTCTCTACTTGGGAGTCCAGCTCCAAACAATCAAGACAAACCGTCCCCTCCAAGGCTTTAGACAACATAATAGTCTTAACATGAGTTAGATGCTCGATCTAACCCCATAGACTACAGACCATAGTTTAGACCGCTAACTTTAGAACATTGTCTTCTCGCATACAAAAGTCCATTGCATGCAACGTTCTAACAGTTTAACACAAGCAGTCAGGGAGCCATATTTGCTTACATTTACTTTAATATGTAAATAAAATGAGAACAGATAGCAATATAATGAATAACCTCTATATATAATTTTATTATCCAATTCAAAATAAATACATCAAAAAGTCTCTGATGCTTAGGGCATTTCCTAACACCAAACCACCAAGGAAGACGGTCAACAACAGCAAGAGGCTTGGGCACTAGGCTAACAATTTGATATTACTATGATCGTTGATTTGATTTTAATTGTGATTTTTATTAAATTTTTTATTGATATTATAAGACAAACAAATATATAAATATTTATGATGTCATAAATAGCATTTTTTTGTAAGAGTTTATTACTATATGGCAAAAATCAACCGAATATTTCAATGTTTGATTGTGTGGCATTTTTTTAAAGTTCCCCTTTTCTAAAGTTCGTAGCTCAAGTTCGTAGCCCAAGCCTCTTGCTGTTGTTTGATTGTCTCTACTTGGGAGTCCAGCTCCAGACAATCAAGACAAACCGTCCCCTCCAAGGCTTTAGACAACATAATAGTCTTAACATGAGTTAGATGCTCGATCTAACCCCATAGACTACAGACCATAGTTTAGACCGCTAACTTTAGAACATTGTCTTCTCGCATACAAAAGTCCATTGCATGCAACGTTCTAACAGTTTAACACAAACAGTCAGGGAGCCATATTTGCTTACATTTACTTTAACATGTAAATAAAATGAGGACAGATAGCAATATAATGAATAACCTCTATATATAATTTTATTATCCAATTCAAAATAAATACATCAAAAAGTCTCTGATGCTTAGGGCATTTCCTAACACCAAACCACCAAGGAAGACGGTCAACAACAGCAAGAGGCTTGGGCACTAGGCTAACAATTTGATATTACTATGATCGTTGATTTGATTTTAATTGTGATTTTTATTAAATTTTTTATTGATATTATAAGACAAACAAATATATAAATATTTATGATGTCATAAATAGCATTTTTTTGTAAGAGTTTATTACTATATGGCAAAAATCAACCGAATATTTCAATGTTTGATTGTGTGGCATTTTTTTAAAGTTCCCCTTTTTCTAAAGTTCGTAGCTCAAACCTTAGGTGTCTAGCCCAAGCCTAGGACTAACACAATACTCAACACTCAACACCAAGTAATTTAGGAGATGTTTAATAAAAATATTTAAAAGAGATTAGAAGGAGAAAACTTTTGTCTGTACTGTACTGATTTGAATAATCTCCTCTATTATGAAAGGTATAGAGTAAAACGGCAGTATATAGGCAAGTAAACAAAAAATACAAATCCCAATCAATGGGATTTTACCTAAAATAAATTATCCTAATTTAATCATTCTAAATATAAAAGATTTGCTAGATATTACAGGAAATTCCTATATCCTAAAAGTACAACAAATCATCTAAGTATAGACTAATTACACAAATTTTCTTGCGCTCCCCCTCAAGCTTGGCTGTAGATATTATAGAGTCCAAGCTTGTCAATCAATCTCTCAAAATCGGGTCTCCAAAGACTCTTGGTTAATATATCAACTGCTTAACTCGAAGTTGGAACATAGATGATACACACCATCCCATCTTCTGTCTTTTCTTTAATGAAATGATGGTCTATTCCAACGTGTTTGGTTCTATCGTGGTAAACTGGGTTGTGAGTAATACTGATAGCAGCCTTATTATCATAATATAGCTTTAGTGGTTCACTCGCTTGTTGCCTTAATTCACCTAGTAAATTTTTCAGCCATATCATCTCACACAAACCATGAGCCAAGGATCTTAACTCAGCTTCTACACTGCTTCTTGCGACCACATTCTGTTTCTTACTTCTCCAAGTGACTAAGTTTCCCCAGACAAATGAACAATACCTTGAGGTTGATCTCCTATCTATGACTGATCATGCCCAATCCGCATCTGTATATGCTTCAATACCCCAATTCGTGGTTTTCTTAAAGAATAAACCTCTTCCTGGAGATCCTTTTAAATATCTTAAAACTCGTGTGACTGCAACCACGTGTTCCTCTGTAGGCACATGCATAAACTGACTAACATAACTAACAGCGAAACTAATATTAGGTCTAGCATGTGAAACGTAGATTAGTTTGCCAACTAACCTTTGAAACCTTCCTTTGTCAATCGGTTTGCTGTTTTTTTGGTTGTCCAACTTCACATTGGGATCCATAGGAGTATCCGCAGGTTTGCATCCCAACATACTAGTTTCCTTTAATAGGTCAAGAACATACTTCCTTTGTGACACTGAGATTCCCTCTTAGCTTCGAACAATCTCCATACCAAGAAAGTGTTGAAGTTTACCCAAATCTTTCATTTCAAATTCTGAAACAAGGATTTTCCTAACTCGGGAAATTTCCTCAATATCATCTCCTGTTATAATAATATCGTCTACGTAGACTATTAGGATAGTTACCTTACCTCATTTGTGTTTGAAGAACAACGTGTAATCCGTTTGTGCTTGCATATAGCCCTGTCCCTTTATCACTTTCATCCAAATGTAAAAACATTATATTCAAATACCAATTACATTACAATTTACATCAAATACAATCATTATTCACTATTTTACTTTTTTTACTATTATCAATCACATCACGCTTTCTTTCTTTCTTCCTTTTTTCTCCCTATTTTAATCAATTACTTCACATACAATACAATTCAAATACTTTTTATTCAAACAAATATTGTATTTGAATGCATTATAAATACTTTTTATCTAAATATATAATATTCAATGCTTTACATTCAAATATAACGTGAATACAATATATTATTTAAACGTCCCATGATTAAGATTTGCCTAAGTGGAATGAAACAGTACCATTAAATTGTTGTTTATTAAATTATTTATTTATTTATTAAAAAGAAAGTTTGAGAAACCATCATGCTCTTCAGTTCTTCATATCCTATAACCTATATACGTCGTCGTATTCTTCTTCTTCTCATTTTCTCTCTCTCTTTCTTTCTCTTAGTTACTACCATGGTGGAAAGTTAAATCACCCATCTCCCTGACGGAAGGACTCAAAAACCGCCAGTAATCACACGCGGTTTTGCCATGAAAACCGAAGATCTCGACGCAGTCTTGGTTTCTCCTCCGTCATAATCGATGCTTCGGTTTTGGCATGTAGGCCTGGCCGAAAACCAACCGAACTAACCCATGTACACTCCTATCTATGCCACATCACCATTTCTTTCAAGGGGAAAAACAAAAAACAAAAACAAAACAAAATAAAACAGAATTAAACTTTAAATGATTGAGAGTTCTGAGTCCAAACCTTGTAGGTCAAGGGAAACATTGGCTCAAAGGCGACGATTCATTCAAAAAACGGCATACCCAAGTACTTTCTTGTTTGCTAAGATAAATGGTAACAAGAGGACAAACAATTACAAACTAGCAACCGGTCAGGAAGTTTGACCACAAATAAGGAAAAATAAATTAAAAAAATTAAAATAAACAGCGAAACTGCTGTACTGAAATACTGGAATGAAATGCCTTATCACATGTTTTTCATCTTTGCCAAAAATCCTTGAAGGTCTTCCAGCTTCGCTTCCGCAAGGCCTGCAAAAAAGAAAATATCATCTCCCAAGAGAGAAAAGAAATCCGGATGAACGAAATAAACTTGAAGGTGAAGCTCTTTTCCTTTTATTTGACTAAAAAAGCGATAGAATTAAACATCAAGTTGGAGAACTTGAACACCGAGTTATATAACCATAAACATTGTTTAACCGTTACCATTATTGTATTCCAATATGGATGAGTCTCTACTCAGTGAATGAAGCCTTTCCGTTCTTCTTTGTTCAGTTTCTTCCGTTGTTTTAGCCTTCAGCTTTCCCATTCTGATTCTCAATTGAGATGCTGTTTTTGCCATCTCTGCAGGAAGCAATCATGTATTTTCAGTTTCGTACTTTTAAGTAACTTCGGCAAATATTATCAGCCAAGAGTGGAGTAAATAACACATACAAAAACAAGCCTAAATGCTAGATTCGATTATAAGGCAGAGTACATAGCAAATATGCTAGCAAGTTCCTCGTCACAAAACAACAAGACGGCGGTAAAACAAAAAACAACGAATTTAACCTATAGTAAATGTGAAGGAAGAAAACAAACAGTGATCTCCCAGTCGAACTGGATATCTGAAGAACTAGTACTTTGTTGGTTAATTTCCTTCTTTTTTTAAGTGTACTAAAACAAATTTGGAAGGTTCATATGATTACCCTGAAACATTTTATAAGAGTTATCCCCGTATGATTGCAATGCCTCATTGATAAGTCCAGCAAAATTGCCACTAGCAACAGACTGCTGCTCCAATGCTTGGAGCTCTCGGTTCAGTGCAGCAGATTCCTTACCAGCCTTTACGTCACAGTTTCATTACAAAAGAGGAGATTAAAAACCCAATGAGGGAAAAGACACAGTTGCAGGCAAACAACAATTGTTCACCACTAGCAGAATTATAATTACCGTGGTAAGCTTGTTCCTTAAGGAATCCAGCTGAGCATCCAGATTCGGATCACAAAGTGCATCTTGACATACCGAACTGTTGCTGGGTGGTTCATCCTGGAAAGACATGTTTAAAGCTAGTTCAACTATTATTACATAAGAGGAAAATATGAAACATCAAAATCAAAAACCAGGCATCTTAGAAAATAGTGATGGACAATGTAGCTCAAGCATAAAGAAATCTAGTCTTTGTATTAAGTTTCATAATAAACCAGTGTCGTTCAGACATTTTATGTTATCCGTTCTAATCATTTCTGACAATAGATGAACATTATAATTATGATTGAGGTTGAGGTTGATGTTGAATAAAAATATGACCCATAACTGCAAAAAAGCATGCATTTGCACTGAAAACTTTTTTGTATTTGTTGACCAATTATAAAATGAAATGAAATGAAATGAAATAAAAAACCAGAAACCATGTAGCGTGCATTTTACCAATATATTTAAGAATGTTTACTAATTCCACATCTATTTTGAGTTTCTGACCCACAATTAGATGTGCATGCTGAAATTTTCCTCAAAAAAAAAGCAACAAGGAGAGCAAGCGCTATAGGACTAAACAAAGTTGCATGAGAATTGAGGAACCAAGTCCCACTCTATGCACAGAGAAAGAATGCAAGAGGGACATCAAATTCAAATGTTTACTTCAATCAAAGTCCAGAATGTGTTGCATCTGCCAATCTTTTCCACGAAATTTCGAAAAACAATTAATGTCAAGAAAGTTATTCAAACACACGCACAGACTAATTCTTCATTTTACAGTCATAAGTGAAACAGAGGAATGTGAAAGGAAATAGGACAAAACAGAGACAATGCTAGTAATATTGTGACGTCGCTCAGCCTTAGCAAACTTAATTGATTCCATATTACCACGCAACAGTACTACGAAATTGTTTGCTGAGCAAAGCCATTTGCAAACCATATAGCGCGACTGTAGCACAGACTTCTTCTTTTTCTTTTTCTTTTTCTTCCAAACAAATATTACAACTTCGACTAGTAGCAGTCACCAACGCTTCCTTTTTCAATATCTTCTATGAATTGGTCAACCTTAGATGGGAAACAAAAATTCTTGACAAACCACAACTCCAAACTGTCACTAAACGACCAGAATACAACAAATTTTATGAACATCAATAAAAAGGAAGAAATGGGATCCTGATACCGTGATGTTTAGAGAAAAACTGGTTTAACAAAAGTTCAATGATCACAAATCACAAATGATGGTGAAGTGAAAATCGCCTCAACTTCTTAGCGGTTTATACACAGTGACCATGACACTTTGGCATTTTACTTCCTAGAGCAAGCATGAGCCACAACTCATTTTCCACATACCAACAATGTCCTATATTATTGGACTATAAATCTAAAACTAATATTAACACCCATCCGGCAAGTATAATCAATATGACATTCACAAGAACATGTTATGGTATAAAACATCAAAGTGAGAAAATGCAAAGCTTGCAAGATACTGATGAGCACAAATCACTGAATCAATAGCAAAGAACATACCCCTTTGGACAAAGAAAACCCCTCAGGAACTTCAAAACAGTGATTAAGACAGTACTCCTCCCACATAACCAGCCGCTTATCCAACACCGATTGCATCGTTTTCTGGATTAGAGCTACACCCTGCAAAGAGATACATATAACTACATATATTAAAACACCAAATAAGGATTTAGCAACAAATATTACCATCACACTAAAAAGAGTGGCCTTGTTACAACTTACAATTTACTATAAAAGAAGGGAAAAAAAAGTACATAAACTACAAACTCCTTATTTTTTTTCAATCTTTTCTTTAATGCCCCAAAAAATCCCAATAACCCTCAGAACTCCAGTTCAAAACTGGACCACCGTCGCCGCACCCTAATTTGAAAAAATGCACCCAAATTTCCCAAATTATCTCTCCATTTGGCACTCAATTTGAACTAAATAAGTCATAAAATCGATTATACTAAGTAAATCAAAGCTTAAAATCCAACAAAAACATCACCAGAAACACGTCAAATGTATAAATTAGCGACGTAGAACATAAAACGCCCAAATGGCGAAACGAGGAAAAACAAACTGAAAATCAGAGATTCAATATAAAAAAAATAATAGTATAATAGTGAAGATACCTTGGTCAGATCCTGATATCTATCTGTGCCCTCGATTCTCAGAGTGGACGAAGCTTGTCTAAAAAATAAATAAAAAAATAGACAAAATTGAAATTAGAAAATGCAAAAAACCGTCATTTGGTAAAGATAAACTATAGAGATATAGAGATGTAGAGATGTAGAGAGGGAGTTATTGGTTACTGGAGGTAGAAATTGAAGGCATCGTCAAGCAAATCGTCGACGGTGTTGAGAACTTCGTTGATGAAGAGCTGAGGGTTGAGATTCAGATATTCGAAGACGGCCTCGCTTTCGCTGCCTTCCATTTCCACACTTCTCAGACAACAACAGAACGACAACAACAAGAACAAGAAGAAGAAGCAACGAGATGATGATGGTGATGATGGCGACGAACGATTTTCAGTTCTCACACGGAACACGATTTTCCCGCCAACGCCATGGGAGAGCGCTTCAATTTTCTAATTTCCCATCTTTTTTATTTTCTTTTTCTTTTTCTTGTTCAATTTTCCCCCCACTTTTGTCGTGATGTGAAATGGGCCCGTAGGGTATCATATTCAAAACAAATGGCCAGGCATATAGCCCAGAATGGGGGATTTTACACCTGCGGTGAACTTTGTCCTCCGTTGATGCTTGATTGCACTCTTTCTTTCTTACATTGCGTTTTGGTACACAGATTCAATTTATATTGTCTTTAAATATTATATAATTTTTATCTAAATATAAAAATATTTTATTTAAATATCAATTATATTATATTTTAAATTTAATATAATTAATATATATTATTTCACTCTTTCTATTACTTTTATTAATTATATTATATATTCTCTTTTTTTCTTCTTTTGTTCTCTCTATTTTTACCTATTACATCACATATTTATTATTAAAATATAATTCAAATACTTTTCACTTAAACACATTGCATTCAGATATAATATTAATATTTTTTCTTCTAATATAAATTATATTCAATACATTTCAGCTAAATATAATGTAAATGCAATATATTCACTAAATAATCCCTTAGATCTCGTTAGATTATCACATTCGTTGCATTTAAATCGGCTATCTTTCTAGTTTTCCATCTTTTTTATTTTCTTTATCTTTTCCTTGTTCTTTTTTTTTTTTCCCACACTTTTGTCGTAATGTGAAATGGACCGTTACGGTATCATTTTCAAAACAAATGGCCAGGCACATAGCCCAGAATGGGTGATTTTACACATATGGTGAACTTTGTCCTCCTTGATGATCGTTTGTACTCTCTTTTTTTTTTTTTCCTTGTTATTGTATTCATATTATACTTAAATATAATATAATTTTTATTTAAATATAAAAATATTAAATTTGAATATCAATCATATCACAATTTAAATTTAATATAATCATCATTCACCATTTCTTTTTTTTTACTATCTTTACTAATAATATCTCTCTTTCTCTCTTTTTTTTTTCTCTCTACTTTTATCAATCACATTACATACTTAATATTTAAATATAATTTAAATATTTTTCATCTAAACAAACATTACATTTAAATTTAAATGCGATGTAAATACTTTCATACAAATACATATTACGTTCAATGTATTGTATTCAAATACAATACGAACACAATGCGTTCTAAATGCTAAAAAAAAAATTATAATAAATAACCATTTTCAAAAAATAATTATAATAAATAATAAGTTTTTAAAATATTTATAGTAAGGTAAATATTTATGTATGTTTGACTTATCAGCAATTAATTGATATACCTCTTATAAATACATCATTATGGTGAATTTACTAAATAAATAATTAATTTATATTTTATAAATATATTATTTATTTATAAATTTTTCATTTATATGATAAATCTGCAAAACTTAATGCTAAATATACCATAAATCAAATTTTGACATTTTGATTTTTTTTTTTTCTTTGTTAATGGTAAATGTGCCACAATGCTAAATGTAACATAAATCAAATTTTGACTTTTTTTTTGGGCTTTGATAATGGGGTTTTTTTTTTTTTTTAATGGTTGATCACCGTTAATGTGTTTATCTTTTCACTTCGTCTTTTTATGTAGACAATGACTTTCTAATATATTGGGCGTAACCGTTCCCTATTTATATACATTGTTTCTCATCATTCTTTAAAATAATATTATGCATTAAACATAAAGTAAAAACAAAATAACCAATAAATTTTTATTTGTTATTTACTAGGTGATCTCAAATTCAAAACTCTATTTTATCGTAACTTTTGCATCAAAAATAGTGTAATTTTAACTTCAAAAAGTTTGTCCCAAAAAGAATACTCTTTGTATATTCCTTTTAATCTTTTTTTTTTAATTTAAGATAAGAGAATTTAAACTCAACACCTTGTGGTTGGGTCAAATATAGTATCACTATTAAATTATCTATACAATCACTTTTTTAATCATATTTAATAATAATTAATCTATTTCTTTAATTTTTAATTATTAAACCAATAATAATAATAATAATAAAGAGAGTTTCCCGTCGGGTTAGAGCCAACTTGTGCTTTAATTTGGTGTTTTACACCAAAATGGTACACGGTTGGAGAAGGCCGAAGTTGAGTATGAGAAGCAAGAAAGCAAGCTTCTTCCTTAAAATTTGAGTTACAATTGAATTATGTTCAAGTTACTTGAAATTTTGAATTCAAACAACTCTCGTTCATAAATAAAATGATACAATACTAGACTAATAAATATATGTTGAAAATAATGATAAAAACAAACAAATCACACTTAATTAATGCCTAATTGACACGTAATTGACAATCTTAGAATAAATCTAATTATTTTGATCACACCTAATTCAGGGAATAATCATGAAAGACATTTGACATTTCAACTCTCCCCTTTAGGTTTGATTTAACACGGCCTTTAGAAGAATATTCGTCAACTTCAGATTGAATAATAACGGGAACATATTTTGTCTTAGATAAGTTGATATTTTTTTCACTAATTTTTTGTTTTTTGTTTTTTTTTTTTTCCTTCAAACAAATAATAAAAACTTTAAATAAATTAAACAGATAATACATGAGAACTTCATCTTGACTTTTGAGAGGTGGAGTCTTTTGTCAAAATGCTACGGTGACAACAATGACAAATAGACACATAATGCTAAGACAAACACGACGGTAATGTAGGCGGATTGACAAATGCTCAATGGTTTCCAATGGGTTTGTTTTGATTTGGACGTTCGAGTTAGGTTTGATGAATTTGTGATTTGCTCAGTATGAATTTGATGGTTTGCTTGGCAATTTGCTGTTTGATATGCCGATATACGATTTGTTGTTTATGTTTGGTGATTTACTCTTTTGTTTTGTTTTTGTGTTTTGCTATTTGCTTTGAATGAAGATTTTTTTTTTAGGGACTCTGATACCAATTTGAAGTTTGGAATTCAAATAATTCTCGTTTGCAAGTAAAATGGGATAATGTAGAAAGGAGTAATAAAATGAAACAAACCACACCTAATTAATAACTAATTGACAATTTTATTAAAAATCTAATTATTTTGTTCATACCTAATTCAAGAAATAATTATAAAAGGTATTTGACATTTCAACAAAGCTTTCAAAGAAATCTACATTGAATTAAGTAAAAATGATAATTAATGTTCTTCTTAAACTATAATGTGCAAAAAAACATTTAAATTTTAATGAATTTGAGTTAGAAGGATTGACAAGGCCAAAAACATTAAGTTTATAAGGTTGATTGTCAATAAAATTATTTAAAGATTAAATTATCAAATTGAAAAAGTTTTAGATAGAGCCTTATTTTCATTAGAAAAATTAGATAAAATTGATAGTTTTTAATCGCTTATAAAAGTAAATGACTAAAGTTTCTTTTATTTTTTTAACTGAGTATAACATCAATGAAAATGAATATTAATATTAACCAATAACTAATGGTTTGAATGGATAAAAGATTTTATTAGTATTGTATTTAAATACAATACTCATTTGAATATTAAGTGTTTATATTATAACTGAATGTAACCAATATTTAGGTTATTAGTGAGAGATAAACAGAGTATGTAATATGATTGATAAACGTAGATAAGAAAAATAAAAAAAAGAGAAACAAAATATATAATATGATTAAAAAAATAAAAAAATAATAAATAATAAATATGTTAAATTTAAATATTTTAATATTTAAATATAATATTTTATCATTTTTAAGAAAATTATATTATATTAAAATATTATATAAATACGATTACTTATCTACACAAAACATAATTAACTACAATTAACTAACAATCAATCAATCACGAAATTTCAAGCCAGTGGGGCTAGTCTGTAAACATGGGAGGAGGTCTCAGAGGTTTGAAACTTCTAAGTTCAAGGTTCAATTCTTTGCCGGAATACTTTATATGTTAATGAATGCGTGAGTATGTGTGCAAGTACGTGGAGTACGGAAGCTTGTTTAGGAAAGCAAAAAAAAAAAAAAAAAATCACAACATTTCGACCACTTAATAAAAAACTTCATAAAATATATATATATTCATATATATATATATATATATATACACCCAGGCATCCGTATTTTTATTTCTTCCAAAATTTTCTGAAGCTGAAATGAATATGATTTGCAAAAACGCCACCTCCTATATGTATTATGTTCTGTCTGACAATCCACAAACAAAATCCAAAAACCTCTCCCTTGTTTTCCACTAATTTCTCAATCAATTCAACACCAAGAATGTATGCAAAATTCCAGAAGGCAACCGATAAGCTACTTTTATTCGTACAAAAGAGAGGAAATTGCAGAGCTTTTGGGAGGCAGCCTAAAGCGAGCATGCCGATGAAGACGAAGAGCTCTTCTTCTCCTCCCAAAATCCAGGAGCTTTACGACCTCTGCAAGAGCACCTTCACTCTCTCTGCTTCTTCTTCTTCTTCTTCTTGTCCGCCGACCTCTCAAGCTGTCCACAAACTCTCCTCTCTTCTGGGTACATTTACAATTTTTTTTTCTCTCTGCATACCCTTTCTCCAGATTTCGGAATTCGTGACTGGGTTCTTCTTGTAGTTATGGTGGTTTTTTCTGTTAGATATCATCTGGGTTTTGTTTTGTTATTATTATTATTATTATTATTATTTGATGATGGGCATGAATAGAGTTTCTTCAATCCAATGGCATATTTTTAAGGCAATTCCAAAATCTTGGCATTTAGTATGAAAAGCATTCTTCAATGCGATGACCTTCTTTATGTTTATATTGGTATTGATATCAACCATCAAGTATAGTCTTTTTGTCAAATTTGGTATTTGATTAATTTGTTAATTTTTTAATTTGATATTTGATTAATTTGTTAATTTTTTCAATTAATAATTTCAAAGGGAGGAGTTTGGGTAAATCTTGAAGTGTTTTTATTTCTGTTTAATAGATGGGAGCTGTAGGCTCTATACCTTAAAGAAATAAGGAAAAAAAAAAAAAAATTTACAACGTTAGTATTTTTGTTTTTTACAAGTTGAATAATTTTCTTCCATAGTTTTGCATCCTAATCTAATCTATTATGAGGAATACTTTTAAGTTGGGCTTTTTTACTATCAGAACCTGTTTAGTATTTCTAAGATAAATTCAATAAACATCAAAATGCTTTACTCTTCGCTACCATGTATTTCAACTCAACATCATAACTAGTAGCATGTTGAGTGTACTAGCTTTGTGTGTGTCTAATTACATTACCATTGTTTACAGACACGGTTGGTCCTGTTGATGTTGGCCTTAAAGAGGAAAATCCCGACGAAGACAGAGGTCACGGTATTTTTGGTCTCGACCAGCTAAACAGGGTTGCTCGATGGGCTCAACCAATTACTTACCTGGATATATTTGAATCCGAAAGTTTCACGGTAAGTTCTAACATCTTCCGAGTATTTTAAATAGTGAATTTTTTATTGAGTCATACAATCGAAACAATGAATCCTGATAATGTGGAGGTTAGAAACTATGATTCCGTTCAATCATTGTGTTTTAACAACATCGTATTTGCACCTACTTAGTTCTTTAAGCATATACTTATATACAGTAACTTTCTGAAGCTGTTTCTATGTGCGCAAATTTATCGAAAAACACTTTCAATTTGCTAAGCGTATCCTTTGCTGCTTCATTGTATACATAGTATAGTTCTCTCTACCACCTACCGCTATTCTTTGAGCAACAGTTTCACGGGAAATATGATTGCAAGTAATTTAATTGTTTGTCATAAAAGTGTTGGGAGACATTTTCAATTTTAGGATCAAGTGATGGATTTTCATGCAGATGTGTATATTCTGTTTCCCTACTTCGTCAGTCATACCACTCCATGACCACCCCGGGATGACTGTTTTTAGCAAAGTTCTCTATGGCTCTTTGCATGTAAAAGCTTATGATTGGGTTGAGCCTGCCCTCATCCGGGAAAGCAAGGCACCAGTTTACTTTCCAGGTCTGCTCTTTTATGTCATTTCAAGTTGAGGAATAACAGTTGGGTCTTTTGCTTGATTGTGTTTATTAGAATTTTTGAATGTGACATTCAAACTTTTAAGCTCATTTGATAATGGAAAGCGTTTGCAAGAAGGGTAGTAGTGTTCCAAGTGGTCAAATTTGGATCGATGAAACCAACAAGAAGGATATGTTGCCAACTCAAGCCCAAGTATGTTAACTATTAGTTTGCCAATTCTCCCAAAAGCTTAAGTTATCAGGAGGTGGACCAACCAAACACCATCTCCCACGTGTGGGCTGGACAATGGGCAATAATGTCAGCAAATATTTAACTGAACAGGCCCAACACGGGCAACACATGAATATTTAAGTATAAGCCTGAAACATATTAAAGACCCAACACATAAAGAAAATTTTAGGGTGTGCAGCCAGAGGGTTTGAACACTGAACTCTCTGCTTTGATGCCATGTTAGTTCACCATTTCTGCCAATATATTCTAAAATTAACTACATGCTAGCTAACATCTTCAATGCAACCCATATCCTCCTAAACTAGGAGCTGAGGCACTAGACTGAACTATCAAGCTTTGGTATGCAGTTCTTTATTTGGTGATAACACTGCACAGGTATGGTTGTTCACAATTTGAATTCCTTATTAGAGAAAACCTAATATATGAAGTGAAATTCTGCTGTCATCCTTAATGTACTTCAACAAAAGTAGTAGACTTGAGGAAACTATTTTATCATGTAGCCATAGAAATGATTAAGTCAGTTTATAATGAAACAAAAACCATCTATTGTTTTTAGGTACTCGGTTAGCGTTTTAAGTGATACTGTTGTCAAAACTGATGATAAATTTCGATTATAGGCTGATAAGGGTGCTACTGATACTGAATGTCTAGGCCGGTATGCGAAATGTTGGGCAGGATTATCTTACATACCATGCTTGGTGCGATCACCAACCAATGCTGCCATTAACAGGTTCAAAATTAGTGAAGTTTGGTAAAATAATGGTCTATATGTGGCTCATTCCAGATAGCAATAAGATAGCTATTTTACTCCAAGATTAGTTGACATGCATGTGCTACATGCATGTGGATTAGAGAAAAAAAAATCCACATGGCGATGATATGGCAACCATGTGGCATGCTGGGAGGTGGGGACGGAACCACTTATTCACTCTTTTAAAGTGTTATAGATTATGGATATAGATTATAGATTGTAGACTTTTAAGTGTTAAAGAATAGATATGGACAAGAAGCCAGGTTTTATGAGAAAGATTTGATAGCTTTAGAGGAAAAAGCGTCCTCACAATAATTTTTCCCCCCTTTCTTCCTGCAGTCAGATTGGCAAAACTGGTGGCTGATGAAGTTTTAACAGCGCCTTGTGACACATCAGTTTTGTACCCGAAGAGCGGGGGTAATCTTCATTGTTTCACAGCAGTCACCCCTTGTGCTGTTCTTGACATTCTCACACCTCCTTACAGAGAGGATGCCGGCAGAGGATGTACTTACTATCGTGATTACCCTTATGCTGCATTCTGTAAGTAACTCAATATTCTCATTTATATCCTTCTTTTTGATCCTGAAAGAAACTATCTCAAAAGTCTCATTTTATTCCCTAAACCTTATATTCACCTATCTCTCTCAAAGGAAAGCAAACTTGTTGGGCAGTAAGGTACAAGCTTTTTAGAAGTTTATGGAGTATGGTATCACCTATCATGTCTGCCCATTCTTATAGTAAAAATGGATGGAGAACGGTGTTGGGGACTGACCGTATGGCCTTCGGAAACTTTAAGGACCGTCTTTCTTAAATTTATAGTTCAGAGGCTAAAATGCAACTTTTGGGATAATTTTAAGGACCCATCAAAGAATTGATCCTCTTCTTTTTAATCAAAAACTTGTGATTTATGAACTGCAGCAAATGGAGCTGAGATAAGGGATGGAAACGAAGAGGAATATGCATGGCTTGCTGAGATAGGAACACCGGATAACCTTTATATGCGACCAGGGAAATATGTTGGCCCAATCATCAAGGCTTAGTTAGCCCTCAATATATAAACGGTTGCTTCTCATTGATCTTGGTTTCAGCTTCGATGCCGTTTAGATAATCTTTACCAGACAAGTGCTGCTGCTATGCGTCAATGAATATTTCGTTCGGTGACAAATATCTACTTGAAAGAGGGAAGTTTGTTCAGCAGACCACTTTGTACAAGATCCATACCTTTCATCTCATGCACTATTGACTGCCATAATTTTCTTCTTTTTTATTTTAAGGGGAGTTTGTTGAACTTCTTGCTAATTTTTTTTTTCATTTATAACCATTATATATTAATTTATAAATTACGATATAAATTCTATCTATATCTACATAAATATGGATATAGAAAGGAAAGGTATAGAGTGAGTAATTTGCAAAAATCTTTTCTGAAATATGGATACATAATTTGTACATTCAAAACATAACGAGCGAGATCAACACATTGTAAAATGTCTTCCTTA
Organism: Antiaris toxicaria; assembly: GCA_035233585.1. Classification (NCBI taxonomy): domain Eukaryota; kingdom Viridiplantae; phylum Streptophyta; class Magnoliopsida; order Rosales; family Moraceae; genus Antiaris; species Antiaris toxicaria. The sequence continues at coordinate 12,818,494 of CP141155.1, forward strand.
GACCCAATACCAGATTAAAGAATACAGTTGTTGGGGAGTTTGGGTCCATTTGGCGCATTTTGGGAATGAATGTTTTAATATAATAGAAATGAGAGTGTCTTGAAAATGGTATCAAGAAATTCTTTTGAAATTGTTTGATTGTGTTTTTAGAAAGATTGGTTTGAATATTAAAAAAAAAAAAAAAAGGGTAAATTTGTGTTGGTATGTTTCTGAAAATATTTATTAGATGTCTGTCTTGGAAAATAAATCAGAAATGTGAAAACTTCTTCTTTTTTTTTTTTTTTGGTAAATAGACTTAGGAAATCTATATTTCATTCTCATTATAACAAAATATGAAATGATTTTTTTTTTTATTTTCATTTTATTTTTTGACTTGGTGCAAAACAAACGCTATTCTCCATCTTTTCCAATAACAACTTTATCATAAAAAAAAAAAAAAAGGAAAATAGTTTTGAATTGATGCTAAACAGGGCCTTAGTTTAACGTTGCCAACTAAAAATGGTTAATCCAGTGGAAGTAGAAATTTTGGCTCCGGAAAGCGTGGAATGAGTATAATTTAGAATGGCCCTAATCACGGAAAATCACACAACAAAAAGGTGAAAAGGACATTAATAAGCAAAACTTTGAGATTTAAAAAACATTTTGTTACAACATTGAAAAACTTAAAATCACAACAGCTTTGGATCTTGAAACTGGATTATTCATGTTCGCGAAAGTTCGAACACGACCGAAAGCTAAACTACTCTTTTATTAAGCTAACAAATACATGCCGCTTATGTCCACAGCTTCTCTAATGCTTCCCTTTAAATTACACCTAAACCGAACTGCTCACAACAAAACTTTCTCTATTTGTACCTCAAACAGTTTTAACTTGCCAGATAATTTGTTAGACGTGATTACCATTCTCCAAAACAAACAACCAATGTGCTATCACCTTCTTAGGGTGATCTGAAAGCTTCACCGGCGTAACGCACATTCCCGAGTTCCTCTTCAATGCGCAGAAGCTGTAATGAAAAATTGAAACCCCAAGAAGGAATGAGTGTTTGTTGTTAAAGAGATGAAACAAATTTTAGCAGACAAGGAACTCAGGAGTCAGGACCATGTATTTCCAAAACTAACAAGTATATGAAATAAAGCTTTGCCACCGAGGGATGTTGAGAAGTCATGTAAAATCAAATTTTAGATGGGGATTACAGTGTTGACATGCGTTATAACCATAAGCCACAGATAGGAAGGAGAGAGTTGGATAAAGGGAGAGGTAAGAATATCATGAATGATTGAGGATTTCAGTTTACCTGATTGTACTTCGCTAACCGCTCACTTCGGCAGGGAGCACCTGTTTTGATCTACACAACAGCATATGCAATGGTCAACCATATATTGACATTGATAAACACTTGGAAAGATATAAAATTAAAAGAATAAATAAATAAACCTGTCCACTAGCCAAGCCAACAGAAAGATCAGCGATAAAGTTATCCTCAGTTTCTCCACTGCGATGGCTAACCATAACCCCCCAACCTGCAGCTTTTGAGTCAAGAGCTGCTTGGATAGATTCAGTAACCGAGCCGATCTGATTAACCTGCAATTGAGAATGGATGAAATGAGCTAAAACACCATTAACAGACGAAAACGGCAATGCATTTCCAAATGGGAACAAAAAGTTAGCAAATCATAAGATTCCATTAAATGAAAGAATCACCAAATTAATAAGACTCGATTCGGGTATAGTTACTTGCCTTTAAAAGTAAAGCATTGCATGCCTTCTTATTAATTGCTTCAGAAATTCTCTTTGGGTTAGTAACCAACAAGTCATCCCCAACAAGCTGAATATCAACAGAAGACTGTAGTGAAGCCCATGAGCTCCAATCATCTTGATCGAATGGATCTTCAATGGACACAATAGGGAAATCTTTAACAAATTCCTTGTAGAGCTCACCTAAGCTCTGAGCTGAGCGTACATGAGCTCCATCATTTGGTTGTTTCTTAAAGTTAAGATCATATCTCCCATCTTTAGTGAAAAACTCTGAAGCAGCAACATCCATTCCGATTTTAATCTGCATAGTTTATTTGTTTTGAGTGGACACACATCATAAAGTCTTAACTAAATAGCAGTAGAGAGCGCTGAAGAAACCAACAACCCCTACCTTGCCGGTGTAACCAGCTTTTTCAATTGCATCCATGAGCAAAACAAGTCCTTCTCTGTTGTCCTGAACATTTGGAGCAAACCCGCCTTCATCTCCAACATTACAAGCGTCTTGTCCATATTTTGCCTTGATAATGCCCTTCAGTGTATGATATACTGTTTTAACAAGATAGAAATATCAGTAGTCTATAAAATATAAGCTAGTAATACGGACAACATATATGCCGAAGAGAAGAACAAACAATTTTCATAAATGCAATTACTCTTCTAACCTTCACTGCCCATGCGAAGGGCCTCAGCAAATGAGGTTGCACCTACTGGCAATATCATGAATTCTTGCATGGCCAGATTATTTCCGGCATGGCTACCTCCATTAATCACATTAAAAGCTGGAACTGGCATGACAAGCTCTTTTGTCCCCGATAGTTCTTGAATGTGCTTGTACAAGGGAATTCCCTTTGCTCCTGCACCGGCTCTGCACACGCTCAGAGACACTCCCAGAATTGCATTAGCCCCCAGTTTTGACTTATTTGGTGTTCCATCAATTTCCAGCATAACAGCATCCACATCAGCTTGATTTCTGGTAAACAAAAAAATGCAAAAATGTCAGAATTACATGGCCAACAAATAAAAGCAAACATCTGTATGCATAAATATCCTGATCCTAAATTTAATAAGCATGAAGGTTAACAATAATCAACAATGTGGTATAAATGGCGAGCGTATCTCTAATAAATAAGAATGCATGCATAATTTCAAGGAGAATAAGCGGCCTGACGTTAGATGGTTCAGTTATGATGAATTCCAACCAAGCTAGTAAAACTGCTTAGTCGTAGCCAAGGATTTTGATAATGTTATCCTCAATGATATTTCTCCTACTAGTGTTTATTTTTTAGGAGTTTTGACATAAACAAAGAGAAAGATAAAAATTCTTTCAAATATTGAGATTTAGTATCAAGATAAAAGATATAGAATCTAGAGAGAATAACATAACCAAGATAGAGAACTAGAACCACTAGACAGAGAAATAGAATCAAAGAAGACAAACAGAGGAACCAAGAGGAGCAAGAACTAGAGAGAAATAAAGCCAATAAGCTAAATGACCATTCATCAACATTACTTAGCAGTGCCGAAGTCAAAATTTTTCTCAAAATTACAAATTTTTTATTTAGTTGGGAAATAGTTATATCTCTCACTAACTAAGTGGGCCACAATTACAATTTTTCTTATAAAATTGGGACATGAGAGAAACTTTTTTTAAAAAAATAAATAATAAGCAGAAACTGGAGTTTTAAAATCTATACAACTCTAAATTAGAATTTCAATCACTAAAGTATTTGTAGAGATATGACCTAACGATGTGATAAACTTAACTAAATTCTTAATAATCCTAAGAGATAAATACAATCTTAAATTCTAAATTAAAACATTATCCAAATGGATATATAATTCCTAATATCTTCATCTTGATCACCATCATATGATTCATATTAACGAAATACTATTTCCAGTCGATAACTGGCAGTGTTTTCCCTTGAATTATAGTTCCAACAGTGCTTAAAAAAAAATATTGACATTTTCCTCAAATTTAGAGCTCGAAATCTATATCTTTCAACACCCAACATTTTCATAACAGGACAACACCGGAATTGCATTGATCCTAATCACATTTTGCCTTTTGCTAATAAAAAAAGAAGAAGAAATAAATACAATCGGTGTTTCCCTCACGCCAGCAGCAAAGCCAATCTATTAATTCAGTGGGAACTTTTACTAAAAGATAAAGTTTTTAAGTAACTTATATACAGATAATCAATTATTAATAGGGAGAAAATAAGAAAAATATAAAGTTTTTAAAGTTAGAAGGTTCTGCCACGCTCGGTTATAGGTGGCTCCGCTCCTATTCGGCATTCACAGTCAGCGTAATCATAACATGCTGACGGTGGAATCATTCCACGCTCTTTTCAACAGTTTTCAGACATCCATACACATCAGAGTATACAAATAAATACAATAATCAAACCCATGACGAATGAGAGAGAACCATAAAACAATCGTCCCTTAATGTTATGTCACCGCACAAAAAATGAGCATTTATATCAACATAGTAATTGAAAAAAAAAAGCAAAAAAAAAAAAAGTTAGTAATAATAATAGAAATAATAAGAACCCAAACCAACCTGACATCAACGCCGATGAGCTTGGGACCAAGAACCTCATTGATGTTCTTGACAGCGTAGAGCACTCCTTTCCCTCCATAGACGCTCTTATCTCCATCTCTCAGCTCCAAAGCTTCGTAGATCCCAGTGGAGGCGCCACTCGGAACCGCGGATCGGTGGAGATCGTCGGTGATCAGATCAACCTCGACCGTCGGATTGCCTCTGCTGTCGATGATCTGCCTCGCCTTCACGGACTTGACGGTGAAAGCCTTGGTCGCCACCGCCGAAGACGGCGCGGCGGCGACGGAGCACCGGACGGAAGGCGATCGGCGGCGGGAGTTGAGAGGAGGAGCGACGGAGGCGGAGAGGCGGGGCGGTTTGGGCGAAGGGTTCGAGGAGGAGAGAAAGGAGTTACGGAGGAGAGTGGAGGGGGAGGATTGGGAAGCCATGGCCATGGAGGAATGATCGGAGAGAGAGAGAGAGAGAGAGAGAGATGAAGGGGTGTTTGGAGAGTGGGAAAGTTATAGGAGAGAGAGAGTGGGAAAGTCCGCCAAGGAGGCGGTGAAAGCGAAGAGAGGAGAAGAGAGTGCGGGTTTTTGGTGGTTGTTGGGAGTTTTTTTGTGTACTTTGGACTTTGGAGAGACGTTGGAGACGGAGCTAACTACAAAAAAGACAAATCGAGTTAGGTGAGTGAGTGCACGTATAAATCAAACTTTTTTTTTCATAGTATATAACATCTGTTAGTTGTGTTGTGCGGTGTCTTGTTTGGTTTCTTTTTTGGTTTTTTTTGTTTTTTGTTTTTTTTTTTTTTTGGGAAAAGGATGTATAAAATTTGTTAGCTGTGCTTCCCTCAAAATAAAAATTTAAAAAAATAAAACGTGTTGCTTGTTGTTAGTTGTGTTGTGTTTTTTATTTTTATTTTTTTTTGGGGGAAAGGCATGTAAAAAATTTGTTGGTTGTGTTTCCCTAAAAAAAAAAAAAAATTTGTTAGTTGTGTTGTGTGTTGTCTTTTTGGAGTGGGTCCCCTTTTTGTCTTTTTATTTTTATTTTTTGGTATAATTTTGTTTTGGGACATTAGAGAGAGAGAGAGAGGTATACGGGTCATCTTCCTCCAAAATTCCTCGTCTATTCTATAAAGTTCAGCCTGTGTCTTTTGAATTTCTGCGTGCGTGGTGTCTTGGAAGATACGTTTCATCCAAAATATTTTCATTCAAATATTTTCATACAAAATGATTTTAACAAACTGCTTCTTCGTTTTTTTTTTTTTTTGTATTTTTTTTTTTTTTTTGCAATTGAGTGCAAATTTATAAGACAATAGCAATTAACAATAGTAGGAAAACCTACTTGTTAGCCATAAGAGAATGACTTACTAAAACTTTCTTACCTTACATCTAGAAATCAAATCTTGTTATATGTTGTGAAGCTACAAGCTTACAACTATATTGAAGATTATACGGACATCGTTATACCATTAGATTATAAAAAATTAGGTTGTTTTGATCATCTAATTTAATAAATAACTCAACCTTTTTTTATTTAATTAAATGGTTTAATGATATTTTTTAGTCAATCAATTTTCATCCTTTTATCCAAACTCTTCTCTCTTTCTCTCTTCTTTCTCTCTAAAATACATCTCTCTCTCTCCCTACCTCTTTCTCTCTAAAATCCAGCAATCTCTAATCTGCCCCCCCAACCTGTTACCGTTGCCATTGCCAAGCAAGAGCATCGCCACTGGTTAGTCACTATGACGCTAGGATGATCACAACGATTTTCATGCATGTCAATAACATCATTGTTGTTGATGCTAAAAACTTGACACAACACCAAATAGAATCACTTGACGTGATTGGTCCTGTGCCGCCTTACTCTATCTAGTTACTTACAAAATAAAGAAGAGCACCTCGGAGTAAATGAAACACCAACGGGATGTCTGCTAAAAATACTCCAATGCTTAAGTTGATAAAGAGAATTGAAGAGCAAACAGAGAAATAAAGTTTGGACAAGAATATTAGTCCATCACTGAATGGGTGATGCACTCCCTCGTTTATAGATGTTTCCTACTGGTTTGAGTCCCCTAGAGTGGTCCAGTATCAAGTGTATTAATGTTCTATGCCCATAAGGAGAGTCTTTTTGTAGCTGCTTGAGGTGACCGGTGCTATTCTGCACTGATCTTGGAAGTCGCATTTGAGTCTAATTCCAAAAAATGTTGGCCTTCCATGTTGCTCGCCGATGCTAGGAAAGGGACCGAGATGCTCCAACTAAAATCGCTGATTGGACCGATTAGTGGGTGCTCAAGGTATATTCAGCACACCGTCAATAATCGTCCTCTCCGACGGCAATCGGATGCATCACGTGAACCAAAAAAAAAAAATTTGGTGGCTGTGCTCAGGACATTCAATAGAATGGTCGGTACTGGTTGCGGATTGCTAGTTTTGGTAATACGGTGTTTGAAGAATTGATTAATAATTGTAAAGTTGTGCACGGATTTTAAAAAAAAAAAAAATGGGAAAGCTTTTTCCAGTAGTTGGCCGGGGAAGGGAGAGAGCTACATAAATTTCAGGAGCTTGGACGGCGGTTATGTGTGTTTTCCATTGGGGCCAAAGAGAGAGAAAGAGGTGAGAAGAGAGGGAAAGGAGGTATTTTTTAAAATTTTTTTAATGATAGTAAATCAATAGTTTATTATAATTAATTATTAATTAATAAAAAATTAATAATTTTATTTATAATCAATCATTAATTAATTATTTATAAATTTTAAGAGAAATATTTTTTAACTAATTTTTAAAAATTTGAAAATTTTGTTAAAAAAACTTCTTAAAAAAAGATTTTTAGCTATAAATTCCTATATTATAATGCCAACAGCCATCCAGAGCAGGAAAATCATGAATGGGTGTGTTGCGTATTCTCCTTTAAGAGTGTAATTCCTTAAATAACAGTGTAACTCCTAATTATACAGTGTAATTCCTTAAATAACAATTCAATACTTAAAACAACCAAAATATTTATTTTGATACATGTTAATTTTAATAATTAATCAATACTTTTTCATACTTAGTACTGTTATTGTTATTTAAATAATTAAAACAAATATTTACTACATAGTATTTAACTTCGTACTGTTATTGTAATTTTAACAATTAAAACAAATAATTACTGCATCGCATTTTTCTCAGCAAATAAAACAAATATTTTCTGTAACTGGCATCCATCTTGTCATATAAAATATATACGAGACAGATATACTTGTGTTTTATGGAAATATGTCGCCTGGGGTCCTATACACTATCAGTTGGCACCACACTCGGTACAAAATGCTTGTAATGGGTGATTTCTACACAATCTCGAGTGATTATAATTCCATTAATGTATCCAAAGATTTTAGAAGGTTAGAAAGGGGACCAAATAGATCTGCAGAGTCGAAACTATAAAAATCAATATTTAATTTGACTAAATTCTTTAATCTATTAAATATAAGGGAGAAGGGGCAACATAATATAATACAATATAAGATTTTAAAATTATAGTATAATTTAAAATATTATTACTCAATAACATATATAGGGTAAATAACAATACAAAATCTCAAAAATAACCCTAATCTCTTCCCTCTCTCCTCTCTCTCTTTCCCCCCATCTGCTCATCTCTCTTTCTCTCCTAGTCGACTAGTGACGGGATTAAGATAATGAGATCATGATCGCAGCTAGATTGGGATTGCTGCGACCAGATTGCAATACAACTGGATGGTGAGGCAATCGTGGTCTAGCATAGTATCTCATTGCTGTGATTTTTGCAATCCAGATGATGCGATCTCCGACAACATCCTCGAGATCGTGATCTCGATTTTGCTACCTCCCCGGAGGCCCATGAGCGACAAGGAACAACTCTTGTTGCAATAGTGACGATGATGTCGGGCCTTCTACAATGGGTAGCGAGGGGAGGTCCAATAGTGTTTGTGAAATTGGTTAGGGTGTTTGAAATTTTTTTAGGTGTTGGGCTTGATTGGGTTATAGCTTGGGATTTTGGGATGCTAGGGCTGATTTGCAGTTTTTAGTTGCTATTTTACAAAAATAAGTTTTTTGTATTAAGTTCTGTAAATGTAAAAGAAATGTTTTGTAGGTAAATAAAGCAAATATTTACTAATAAATCCTTAGATTTATTGATAAATCTTACTAAATGATTTAACTTTTACTGGTAAATTGGTGGATTTCTTTATATATTAATATATATTTACTAGTAAATATTTGTTATTTACATCATAGGTTGATAACTTTTAGAACAATATAAATGCAAATAATATTAATATTTACTAGTAAATATTTGATTTACTAGATAAATTGATAATTTTAAAACAACCTAAATCACTAATAAATACTATAATTTACTAATATATACTAAGATATACTCATAAATATTTTAACTTATTTATAAATTGATAACTTTTTAAAATAGCATAAATGCTAATAAATATTAAGTTTTACTAGTAAATATTTAATTTACTCAATAAGATAATAAATATTACATTTTCCAATAAATACACTACTTATATAATCCAGATATTATTTTGAAAATACATTTATTTATTGAATTATTTTATTTGGAAATAAATTGATTTCCTAATTTTTTTTCCTCATAAATTAGGTGTGGTATACAAAACAATAGCATAATTTTAAACTATGGAGAATTAGGAAATACTAGATTTTTATGAAAATATAAGAAGGAAATACTAGATTCCATGGAAATATGAGAAAATATTAAATGAAAATCTAATATTTCCTATATTTTCATTCTCAATAAAAAAAAAAAAAAAGGGAACGACGCCGCATCGAGTGGTTCGTAGTTAGTGTAGATTGACAAGCAAATTCCTTATGCAGTTGCTGGAAATCAACAGACCTTAGAATCACAAAGGAACAATAAAAAAATACCAAAAAATAACAACAAATTTTTGAATTTCAATGGAAATACCGAATTTTCATATTTAGATTTAAGATTGTTTGTTAAATCCATTTTATTATTAATATATTCATTATTTACTTGTAAAATATTGTTATTTATTAGTAAATACATGTATTTACTAAGTATTATATGTATTTGTCATATATTACTTACATTAAAAATTCAACCCCAAAAATTAAAAAAAATTCAAATCAACCCCCAACAACCACAAAACCACGCTAATCCATCCCAACCAACAAATCTGCTACTGCTACTTGCCATCGCTAGTTGGCCAGAGATCTTGATGATGACGACATTGAGATTAGGACAACAACATGAACCAGGCCATCGGAGTAGTGATGGATCTCGATCTCGTCATGGATCACGATTGAGGAAATTGTGATGGATCTCACTGACCTTTGATTACTATTGTGATCTTATCACTGTTGAGATTCAATACGGTTGCGATCTGTTAGTGTCACCAGTCAAATGTCGTTGCTTCTTGCTTTGCAATTTCGTCCCAGATCATAGTCTCGATTGCCGGTGATAATCGCGATTGAGAAACATCACAATCGTTCTCGGTGACATGATTTGCGCCCTGCAAACCATCAAATCTTCAGCCTCCTCGTTGGCGTCAAGATCTCGTTGCGATCCTGTCGATGATGGTGACATCTTCCCTATCATCGGCGTGTTCCAAATTGGTTGAAGTACATAGAGGAAGAGAGAGAGAAAAGAAAGAGAAACAAAGGAAAGAGAAGTGAGAAATAAGAGAATGATAGATGGAAAAGAGAAATCAGATCTAAAAGAATACAATAAAAAAAAATAAAATTAATAATAGTAATAATACACTATCATTTATCATGTTCAAAAAAAATGTTATTTATTTAACTTTCACTTATAAATTATCAGACTTTGTATGATTTCCTAAATATAATAATTAACGTTGATATAAGTCACTATAAAAAACCAAAGCTGCACTCCAAAATAATGCAAATATCTTATATTGAATAGGTTCGAATATTTATTCACTCAAGATCCCGACATAACAGTTCGTGTGTATATCATTAATCTCTATGATAAAATTGTATATTATATATATATAAGCACTATTCATAATAGTACATCTCCAAACTATTAGATTATAATCACCATTACAATGATCTTAAAGTATACCATTTTATCTATTTAGAAATAAATTACCGCAATCTTATTAAAATAAATCGTTACTTTATTTATCAATTGTGGATGATTTATATTGAGTCCGTAAAAATTGTATTCTTTGTGTGAACATTCATATAATTAGTAAAGGACATTTACCAGCATGAGAATGTAATAATATATTTCTCACAATTATCATGAAAAATTATTATCATTATAATATTTTAATATGGTCAGTGAAAAAATTAGAATTTTTTCTTAAAAAAATGAAAAGAAAATAATATTAAAAAATTTAATTAAAAAAAGTGTAGGGAGAATAGACAAAAAGTGTGATAAAAAAGCCATCCAAAAAATAAAAATCGGGCATTGATTTACGACATTATTTTAAAAAAAAATAAAAAATGTTTTATGTTAAAAAAAAAAACACCCACTAAAGAGGAAAAATGTCTCCTGACTCCCACTAAAAACAAAAACCAAACTACGTGGGCGACGGGAGACTCGTTTCCGCTTTGGTCATTACACACCCACGGCCCCACCGTTTTCCAAACCACTCCAAGGGCATTCCCGTAATTCCACCACCCCAAAAAACGGTCGACGCTTACGTGGACCAATACACGCCCAAAACCCGTCAACAACAACCCGAACCCGAACAAACCAGCCCGAACCCGGATTCCAATAACCGCTAATAATGGCACTCTCGTAAATAACCCTCAAATCGATGCCCCATTCCACAACCCCCTCCTCCCAAGCCAACCGTTTGTAAACTATAAAACAGTTACCTTTCCAGAGGAGCGAGTCTCCTTTTTAACACCAAATCACAGTTTGTGCCACCACCCCTCTCCCCCCCTCTCAATTTTCCTCAAATTTGATTTCCACCGCTCCGTCGCCATGTTCCGGTTGAGCAACACCGTCGTCGGTCTCCTCAACGGGTGCACGCTCGTTGCGGGGACGGCGGCGATGGCCTCCGCCATCTACATCCACGTCCACTCCTCCTCGGACTGCCAGCGGGCCATCCAGGCCCCGCTCCTCGCCCTCGGCGTGTTCTTCGTCGTCGTGTCGCTCCTCGGCATCGTCGGCTCCTGCTGCCGGATCAATGCCGTGCTCTACATCTACTTGACCGTCATGTTCGTCATGATCTTGGCGCTCATCGCCTTCACGATTTTCGCCTTGCTGATCACCAACAAGGGGCTGGGACAGGCCGTGTCTGGACGCGGCTATAAGGAGTACCGCCTCGGGGATTTCTCGCACTGGCTCCAGAATTACGTTGTCAATGAGAAGAATTGGGCCGGGATTAGAAGCTGTTTGGTTGATGCCCGGGTTTGCAGGGGTTTGGGGAATGGCAGTTTTGTTGGACAGACTCGGGCTCAGTTTTACCAGAAGAATCTCTCTCCTACGCAGGTTTATCATTAATTACCATACATGCATTTACGTTAAATATATATTTATATATATATTACGCATATATATTTTATTTAACATATCTATATCCACGTAAATGTGGTAAAACACTAAGTGCATGCTATGATTTATTTTACATGATTTTAATTTGTAGTTTTTTTAGTGTTCAATTTTCAGATTTTGTGTGTGCATTGTCTTTGATTTTGTGTTTATTTATACGTTTCTTTTTAATATGGCATGTCTAGATTCACTTTGTTGTGTGTATAACCCGTATGCTATTTACGTATATGGATTATTATTATTAATTTTTATAAGAAAACGTATATGGACATATCTTACTCTTGTGAATCAGTTGCATGTTATTGATTAATGCAGTTATCAAACTAAGGCTAATGACATGTAATTAACACTCCGTTTTAAACCTACTTTTTAATGTTTTTTTCTACGGTAGATTTTCCTAACAATATTCAAATTTACTACTTGAATTGCAGATTTTGAATCTATAATCCGAACGAGTTATAAATAAGTTTGCAATTACTTCTGTATTTTTTTCATGAAATACTATAAAGTTGTGATTTTTTTTTTTCCTTTTGGAGTGTGGATTTCTGAAGTTGTGCCTTGTAATATTTGTCTGTGTGTCTCAAGTAATCTTTGATACATGAGTATGCTTTTCATGGTCGCTAATATTTTTCGTGCTTAAACGTACACAGTCGGGTTGTTGCAAGCCGCCATCCTATTGCGGCTTCGAGTACAAGAATGCGACCTACTGGGTGGTCCCCAAGACGGGCCCTGCGGTGCCGGATACCGACTGCAAGACATGGAGCAATGAGCAGAGGACACTGTGCTTCGACTGCAAGTCGTGCAAGGCCGGGGTGCTGTCCAACATCAGGAAGGAGTGGCGGCATTTGGCCATCTTCAACAGCTGCATCCTCGTCGTTCTCACTCTCATCTACTGCATTGGCTGCTGCGCTACTAGGAACAATAGGTCAAGCCCCAAGTACAGAGGCCAGCCATGATGATTATGTTCATTTTAGCATAATATTTACCCTATTAGGGATTAGATTATCTGAATTACCGGATTTGGGGTAATTGTTTAGTAATGATGATTTTATTTATTTGTCTTTAGGTAATTTTGGGAATTTATGTAGCGGAATTTGCATTTCTCAAACAGGTATTTTATGATAGTTAATCCGGGGAGTATTGCAAAGTAGTAAACTTTTGAGCCACCACAAATTTACTAAAGTTCAATAAATTTCTGAGAAGAGAACGGAACAACACAAACAAAATCTAGTCTAAAATATAAAAGCCGAAAGCCGGTCGAGCACCATTTTTGCAAAATGAGGGTAAAAATCTATGCTTTGGGAGATTTACAACCCCTTTCTTTTCTACTTTCAATTACAAGGTTAAAATTGTAAACATATTTTCTTTGCTTAAGATAACGATTGAACTACATTGTCAAGGATTGTCAAACATAGGGTCCCAACTCCGCATTCAAAATTTTAAGTTTCAGGTCCAACTTGTAAATGATGAAAAGCTTGGGGTGCAGTAGTGAAAAGTACAAAAAAAAAAAAAAAAAATATATTTGGCATTGCGTATGTATAATGCTCTCATGAAAAAGTAATTTGGCGTCCAAGTAAAAAAACAAATAGAATAGGCACTAAAATGAATTTTTTTTTTTTCTCTTTTCATCCATAACTATAAATTGAAGATATCATAATTCAATTAGCAACCGAAATGCAAAGCTAAGCTTTACCCAACTTGAATCTTCAGAAAACAAAGAAATCTCGAGTCATGACAAAACTTAAATTGAGTTTTATTTGAGAAAAGTGCAACTAAGAAACAAGAAGACATAAACTACTAGGGATGTCACGAGTTCGAGGGTCCAAGTCGGGTGTAAGAGAATTGAAGGAATATTTGGGACCAACAAAGAGCCACATACCCAACCACTTACTAGACCTCCAAAACTGCAAGGAGAGAAGACAGAAACACTTAGCTAGTAGTGCAAACCACCATATGCAATTGGTGAGAAATGGGAGCAACAAAATAAGAGAGATTGCAATTTCAGGAAAACAGTGACCAATATTCACTCGCTAACTTACCCAATAACGAAAGCTCTGCCCAAGCTCTTTGTCTTCTCATTAAGGAAATATACGCAAGCTGCCAAGGAGATTGCCACCTGCATTAAGGCATCTTGCATTAAGTAGAGAATGGAGAAATAATGAAAAGTATGATAGCTATCTATATATATATTTCACCTGAATAACAATTTGAAAAAAAAAAAAAAAAAGGGATTATTAACGGTCACGAATGAACCTAATAATCAATTTTAAACCAGAACCAAAGTCATATTCTGTCATCTTATTCTTTATAATAAATATTTCATCTACCGAAGTCTAAATTGGATTCCCAAATATCTTTCATATTCATGACAGCAATTCAAATATTAAGACCGAACCAGGGAACAAAAGTTGCAACAAACCTGAAATGCAGGTCCACTTTCTGCCGAGTTCATAATACTCCAGCCGCCCATGAAGGCAAAGAGGAACAATCTTCTTAAAATAATATCAGCAGGAGGGAGTTCCACAAAGCTCAACAAGTTCTTAACCCACGGTGGAGACTCCTCCACTTGCTTCTTCAACCTGGTCTTCAAATTAATTTTTGTTTTCTTCCTATGCTGGAAGCTGGCCATTAGTATTTTCTCAAAGGCAGCTTCTATTGACTCTTCATTTCTCTCATCTCCGGCATACTGTTGCAAGAGAAAATTGCGAGAACCCCAAATCTCTTCCTCAGAAGCATCACGGCTTATACCAAGACGTTTATACGGATCCCAAACTCTTCTTCTAGGGAATATCGGGATTTTGCCTGCGGACAAAGTGAAAATAGCTTAAATAACAATAAGGTATCGGTCATAATCTTTTGTAATACGGTATAACTTAGTAGATATTTCATGATTGTTTCATAGGATTACTTTGCAGATAGCAAATACAATAAGTTCAGCCTGACCAAGAAGGTGAAGTAAACATATTTAACGATTGAAACAAGGTTAGTCTTGTAGCAACTGTGCAGTCAACTAATAAAGCGGCAATTACCTAAAGATAAAACGGAGACACACGTAACAGAAATCCAAAGCTAAATCTTTCAAAAGATTCAGCAATTGCCCCAAATCTCACCGAAGAATCAAATGCATTATATTGAATTAAAAGATCGTTCATAAGTGTTAGGATTCGGCAGTGGAGTTTACACTGCTCTTCAAGATTTCCATTGTAATATATACATATATATATATATTCAAAATGACAGCAATATCCTGACCCAGAAGGTATAACAAAAAACTGGTAATAAGCAAACTATTTGTCTTAGAGCAATTGAAACACAACCAATTGAATTTATCTCTGAAACAATGGCAGTAAAGAAAGGAATCAAAGATATAACCTGAATTGCAGGCCAATTAAACATAAAGGAAGACAAATCACTTGTGTATTTGTGTGTGTGTGTGTGTGTGTGCATACATACATATATAATTTGTAGAAATACTAATCGGGTCAATAAATAAATTTAAAAAAAAAAAAAGAAAAATTGTAAGAATGAATACCGCCATAAGGTGTGTCAACAGCACACCGAGGGCCTGCCAAAACGACGAAATTCCTCCTTGTACTCCCACGAAGCGAACTGCAAGCAAGAAAATCAAAAATATTGGAAGTTGAGTCAAATTTTTGAAATAAGAAAATATATACACGCGAACTTACGGGAATATATTTGTATACATGAACATACATGTGTGTGTGTGTGTGTGTGTGTGTGTAGAGAGAGAGAGAGAGAGAGAGAGTACAATTTGTGGCCGAGGAAAGGGGTGGAGAGATTGGGTTTGGAGAGGCAAAGGGAGGCCATCGTTGGGAGGAAGAAAAGGCCTAATTTGGATGAGAGGTGGACACCATTAATGGAGAGAGTCGGAGCTCTAAAACCGAGGCGGTTGGCTAACGCCGCCTGCTGGAGAGACAAGGAAGACGATAATCCAGACGCCTTTGTGCTTTTTTTTTTTTTAATTTTTATACAGTGCCGCTTTGCTACGGTACGCACAGATGCGCATAGCGCACCCACTCTTTTTGACTGCCTCTGACTTTTTCTTTAGAAATGATTGTGAATAACAGACTGAGAAAATATACAACAGATTTTCAAAATATTTATAATAAATAATAAATATATTAGATTAACAATATATTTATAAAATATAAATAAACGATATATAAATATATTATATATTTAATAAATATAATATGAATAAATTATTAATATTATTAGATTAATAAAATTTTATTAAATAAATAATATATTATAAAATATAAATAAATAAATTATTTAATATATAAATATTTATTTAATATATATCACATAAATAAATTATTTATATTATTATATGATAAAATTATATTATTTATTATATAATAATATAATTATTTATATTATGTAATAATATCATATAGTAATATAAATATCATTTATTTATTTAACAAATGCATGAATAAATTAATTATATTATTACATAAAAAATTATTATTTATTATAAATATTTTAAAAATATGTTATTTATTGTAATTATTTTTTAAAAATAGTAACTTACAAATAAAAAAATATAAAAGTAAAAAGAAAGAACGAAATATAAAATAATTAAAATACACAATAGATTTTTAAATATTTATAATAAATAACATGTTTATATAAATTGAAAATATATTAATATAAATTATATATTTACAAGATATAAATAAATTATTTATCTAATAAATATAAAAATAAATCATATATCGAATATATAAATACAATATTCCTACGATGTATTTAACAAAAATAAATTATTTAATTATACATTTCTTATTTATTTTAAAAATATTAAAAATATGATAATTACTAATATTATTTTCTAAAAATTATTATTTACTCCTTCCTCTCTTTGTTTTTCCTTATAGCATATATATATTCTTCCTTGTTGAGTTTTTAACCTTGTCTTTTACCAAAGGGCTACACAAATTTAAACCGATATATTCACCCTTTTTTAAGACAAAATTTTCAGCAAAAAAAGGAAAAAAGGAAAAGACAAAATGACATGACATTTTCCTAACCACGTAAAATAAAAGGCATTCTCTTTCATTAAAAAAAAAAAAAAAAGGGCTTGGATTTGCAACAATGGATTATTCGATTCATTTTGTTTTTATTTACGCAATTACACTCTACAGCCATGTGTTCCAAAATTTTTTGAATTAAGTTCAACATCATAACTAATTCATGTAATTTCTCTTTTCTCAAAGAAAAATGTAAAATACCAATATTAGCTCTAAACTTTGACAAATAAATAAAAGACCACATTCGATATCTTATTTTATTTTAAGGTTGATAATATTATTTCAAATGTTATATTTAAAACATGTTTGTAACATGTTTTGGAGACACCGAAAACCAATTTTTTTTTTCAAAATTTCACCATTTTTCATTATTTATATTTTCAAAACACTATAGTAACCTCTCAATTTTAAAAGTTCATAACTTTGTATATACAAGTCCAAATGAGATAATTTTTTTTAAATTACATAGAATTTTGAGAAGAACGAAACAATATCCATATTGATATTTTTTTTCTAAAAAAATTTTTAAAATTTTTTATTTTTTCACCCTAAATAGTTTTTTCTCCCAAACACATTTTCCAAAACAACTTTTTTTTAACCTAAAAATAATGTCTTTAAGGATCTCTTCTAAAAACCCTCTAAATTTCCTTATTGATTACAGTAAGTAGCAATTTGTTATTATACATATGACTAAAAACAGGAATCATTCCGTTTGTATGAAAAACTAGAGCAAATCATATCTTAGAAGTTTGGTCCAGCTGAGCAAATTGCTGGCGCAAAATCCTTCTCATGACCTTGTTACTTGCTGTTCTTGGAAGAGATTGGAGAGGCACGACCCGAGAGACCTGTACAAGCACAAGCACAAGCACAAGCACTCTATTACGTTTTTTTTTTTTGTTGGTTTGAATGCGATATAATAGAATAGAGCCATGAGCAGAGAGCGAAAATCCTTACCCTGAATAAAGGATTTAGTTTCTTCTGCACGGCTGAGTTGAAAGACATCCTTAGTTGATTTAAGTCTGCGGTTGTGTGGTAATCTGGGCTCTTGAATACAACAGCAATCACCAATTGCTCGGGTCCACCAGCAGGAGGCGGCACCCCGATGGCAGCTGTCTCGAGGACATTGTTGTCGGCTTCATTACAGATGCGTTCAATTTCGACAGAACTCACCTGCTCAGACAAATGGAACGCATCAGTTCATACCTCATACGGACCATACTAATGTGACCTTTCCATTATTAGACTCGACATAAGTGCGATAAGCAAACTGTTCCCCCATTTGAAGTGTGATGATGCTATTTTAACAGATCAACATGACAAGGAAACTTTCGCTATCTTACAGAAGATCTAGAAATCAATTAACTACATAATAAAGCGTCTAAACAAACCCCAACTTTTTGCATTACAATAGCAAGAAAAACGTGCAGCATACATAATAAATTGGATCTACACCCTAGTGGGTCCCTTATTCAATCGGCAAACAGGAGCCAAATTCATCGGAAAAAAATTCAAGAAGCACGTCTCCATAGGACCACAGCCAAGGTATATTTCAAATAAGCTTGCATATAAATCGGATGGTATACTAAATGAATTTTACGTTATCATAGGTTCTTTTCCTTGAACAATCCCACCAAATATGCTCACATTTTATTGATCTCTAAGCACTTTGTTAAGGAGCCATATCTCTAGATGATCTGTGGGATATTTACTTACATGCGTGCAAGCACAATCTCAACATGCATTTCCATTGGATGGGAGGTTTTTAACACAAAATGTATACCTTGATGCCTCCAAGATTCATTGTATCATCTGCACGACCATGTGCACGATAGTAACCCCTGGATGTAAGCTCAAACATATCTCCATGCCTTCTTAGAACCTGCATTAAGGAACTCATGAATAATTCAAAAGATACCATTAGTATAAAGGTGAGAGGAAATCTTATTACCTTTCCATTCCACAATGGCATTCCCTTGAAATAGACATCGTAATGATCAGCATTCAGCAAAGTCATGGAAGATCCAAACAAGACAGGACCAAGTGCCAATTCACCAACCCCTGGTTTGTTCTTTGGCTGTTATCAAAGATAAAAAAGGGGTTGGTTTGAGTACCATGACTAAAAGAAGTTGAGAAGCAGGTGAAAACACACTACTAATCTAGTCATGTCAACTATCCCAATCAAATGTGTTATGGCATGCAGCATGAGGACACTCGTAAGAGACTGCGTTGAGGAGATTAAAGATGGTTGCAAATGTTGAGCAAGCAAATTTTGCTAAAAAACCTTCATTAAGCTGAAGCATATGAAGTTAATTTACAAAGAACAAAGGTTGATAAGGAGATGGTTCAAAAGTGAAACATAGGAAGTTACAAAATACAAAGAATAAAGGTAGATAAGGAGATGGTCCAAATCCTAATATTATAATGCCCTTGATTTTACTTTATGCTACATAAACAAACCTTCTAGCTTTTTACCATAAATTTAAAACAATGATCCACCGGGCTAGAAATTCAAAGACGCCAGCAAAAAAATTGCATTAGCTTTTCATCAGCTGCCAAGCTACTTAACAAAAGCCATCTTCTCATCCATTAGAACACTGTTGCTGGTAAAATAGAATATGCTTTATGTCATGCCATAAACTGTGACCAGAAACTTGTAATGCAAAAATGCAAGGATTCTATGTGCTGAAAGCAAGATATGTTTCTTTGCACTTATTTTGGACTTTCCATATAATCTAAGAAGTAATAGGTGAGAGGAAGTCTCTATGTCCTTCAATTGTAAAGTTTATTGGTGCTTACAATGGGATAACCGTCACTGCCAAGAATAAACAAACTGCAGCCCATTGCCGGTGTGCTAAAAGCAGCCAATGACTGAGCCTGTAAGAACGAACCAGTAACAAATCCCCCACCAATCTCTGTCCCACCACAATACTCGATAACAGGCTTGTATCGAGCTCTCCCCATCAACCATAGGTATTCATCTACATTTGATGCTTCACCAGTAGAGCCAAAGCAACTGAAAGACATTGACAGAAGAATATGAATCTTTGAAGAATTTGGTTTAATTAAAAAAAAAAAATCCAAAAGCCACAAGGGAAAATATTGTGAATACTTACCGGATGGTGGACCAATCATAGCCACTAACGGAATTTGAACTTTTCCATGTCCGTACAATAGTTGGGATCACACCTAACATTGTTACTTTAGCATCCTAGATATATTGGAAGAATGTAAGTTGAGAGAGATACATATATACATACATATATATTTATAAAAAGCCTAAACCAACAGATGCTAGACGTATATCAGTAAGAATATGCCTGTCAAACTTGTAGCTAAAACTTGTTGCCTTGACAATGCATGTTGTGTTACGTAAAAATAGTTTTGAGCACGAATTGGAACAAAACAATAATAGGCAATAAAGTTTGATGCACAAAAGTGGATAGGATCATCATCTCATTTAGAACGCTAAACATATTTATTTTTGGAACTAGTAATTACTGAGGATAAAAGCTGCTAATCCATACTTGGACCACGGTGATAGGATTGGAGAGGGTTGTGTATGGTCTTAATTATGCTACACCACTATGGTACCAAGCAGCAGTAAACAACCATAATTGCAAATTGCCATAGGAAATCGGTGCATATCAAGGGCCAAGAGAAAGCATTCAAAATTCTCCATTTCCTAATAGAATGGTAATACTTTATTTATTTTATGGAACATATGGGCTTCATTTGATTACGGGATTGGTATTCATGACTTGCACGGACATGTATCCCCAAGAGATACGAAGTACCAAAGATCAAACAAATAAATCATAAATTTGACGATCTTGATGCCGACGACTAAATCAATTATATACCTGAACAAACTTGGGAAAGCCAGAGCCAAGTGGAGATCCATTATACAGTGCAATGGAAGCACCATTTAACAGTGCAGCATACACCAGCCAAGGACCCATCATCCACCCCAGATTAGTGGGCCAAGCAACAACATCCCCTTTCTGAATGTCCATATGGCACCATGCATCCGCGGCAGCTTTAAAAGGAGTTGCCTGGGTCCATGGAATTGCCTTTGGCTCTCCTAAACCAAGATTAAACCCAGTTAAGATAGTGTAGACTGAACATATTCTTTGGTCGATTTTGAAGTTTGTATCATGAAACTTAACAACTGGAAGAAGCAGCACCTGAATCAGAAGAATACCAAAACACTTTACCATGCAGAAAGACACGGATTTTGTAAAACCCCACTAAGAAAGAAACTTTGAAAATTAAGTTAACAAAATACATCTGCACCAGATTGATGGTTACGATCTTTTTCTAGTACCTGTTCCCATGCTCTGATTGCAAGAATATAAACAGAAAATTTCGCTTCATTAAGATAATGAAGACTCACAAGAAACTTTCAAGCCTTTGCCTTATTATTACAATATTTTATTTGATAGTTCAATCAAGGAAACAAGAATTTCCATTTGGCAGATAGGAATGTAAGAGGTTTCAAATTTTAGATTACCTGTAGTTCCAGATGAGAAAAGAATGTTTGTAAATGCGTCAACTGGTTGCTCTACAGCTCCAAATTCACATTTTCTGCAGATTTGACCACGAAAAATTAAAATATAAGATTAAAATTATCATAAAAACATGGCTCTCAAGAAATGAAAACTCCTGTCGTTTAACATGTAAGGCAGGTTTTCCACCCTATGCCAGGCATTGTAGGCACAAAAAAACAACCATGCAGTGCAAAATGAGATCATTTTGTGCTGGTATACAATCCCCAAACAAATTTGGAAAACTTGTTTTCCACATGTGAAAAGAAGGCGGGAAAAATGAAATCTCATAATAGAACCTACTGCTTGATTTAATAAATCAGTAAACTTGTAACAATTATGTTGAAAAATATCCAGAATATTTAAATACTCAATCCAAACTCCAACAGAGTCGATTTTTCTGTTACTTTCTTTTAATTTTAACCTGTATGAATGAAAAGCATACAAAATCTATCCAAAGTACAAAATTTTGGACATGCAAATATAACAAAACTTTAGGATCTAGATCATCAATCAGTTGTAGTAAAACAAAATGACTCCAAACATACACTAAAAAGTAACATATATCAAGCTGGAAATGAGTTGATATACTTGAAATCTTTTGGTCTTTCTAGAAAATCATGCCAAGAAATATCACCATGACGTAATTGTGTGCTAAAAATAGATCCCTTTGTAGGAATTACAATTGCCATCGGAGACTGAGCTTCCACAATTCGACTGCACAATTGAAGCTATAATGTGAGATAAAATGGAGAAGCAAACAGAAGAAAATATGAAAAAGTTGCCAGATGGTTATCAATGAAGAGAACTACACCTATATAGTGGTATACTTTTTTCACCACGAATTATCAGATCCTGATCACAAGAGGAAGGAAAGAAAATTAGAAATGATAATTGTGGAAAATAAAAGAGAGAGAGAATAGATTCACACAGACAGGTACGCTGAAGTCCTATGAAAGAAGTGATGAGCAAAAGGTATTATGCGACTGGATTAGAGAAAATTAATAGAGCAGAACTGTAAGAATCCCTTTCAAACTTACATTTTCAGAGGATCATGGGCATAAATTGAAATTGAAGGTTCACCGGTGATTTTAAATTTTCATTTTACTTTTCGATATCAATCTCGTTACATTTTAATTAAAATCTTTTCCTTTCCTCTTTCTGTGTTTTCGGCCAAATTACCTAAAAATTGTAGAAGCACAATCTTTACTCTGTCCAAGAAGGAAAGGAGGAGAACGAATATTCATTTCACAAACTTTAATTCATGAAGGAAGCTTAAGAGCCAAATAGATCTACGTTTTCACATGCAGCAAATTTCAGATGAGTCCAGAAAAAAGATGGAAAATCAAGATAAATATTAAGGACTTCCATAAAAGTGTAGCAACCTGTGTAAATATGGCTTTTGCTTTCGATATTGTGAGTCTTGTTGATATTTCACGGGCGGCAAAACTATCAGCTATAGATACAACAACATAGCCTGCTAGAACAATAGCTAAGTAGATAACGACCGAATGGACATTCATTGGCATGTTGATTGCAATTGCAGATCCTCTCTCCAAACCCAGTTCTTTAAGTGCATGGGCAACTGACCTTCAAAGTACAACCAAGTGAACTTCAGTTACTTCTTGCTATAATACGAATACTCGAAAGTACTTTTTCTTTTCCCAAATATTCTAAAGGAACATCAAAATTTTATTTATTAATAGAAAATTCATTAAGATATGCCAAACCAAAATCTCCAAAGCACGTTAAACTGAGTTATTACCCGTTGGCTTTAGAAACATCTACCAGCACGACTAGCCTCAAGACAGCATATATATATATATATATGAAAGAACATCTGGGAGCCGAATAGTGAATCCCACAAATGCAATTGTCTCTAATTTGCGAGTATCACATATCTTTCACGCACTGGTAGGATGCCCATTAGGGAGATTACGGTCTAAATTTGGCCTTTTTATATATTTTTTACCCGCCTATGATTCACAACCCATCAACCGTTAGGAAATACCCTAAGTATGAAAGACATTTTTTGATATATTTCATTTATTTTGAACTGGATAATAAAATTATATATAGAGGTTATTCATTACATTACTATTTGTCCTTATTCTATTTACATGTTAAAGTAAATGTAAACAAATATGGTTCATTGACTGCTTGTGTTAAACTGTTAGAACGTAGCATGTAATGGATTTTTGTATGTGAAGAGATAATGTTCTAAAGTAAACAGTCTAAATTATGGTCCATAATCTATGAGGTTAGATTGAGCATCTAACTCATGTTAAGACTATTATGTTGTCTAAAGTCATGATAGGGACGGTTTGTCTTGATTGTCCGGAGTATAGACTCCCGAGTAGATACATATATGTGTTGCTTGGCGGTGATAAATTAGACCGAGACTAAAGCGTGATTGATCTATATAGTCCGCTATGAGTATATCAATCTACTTTTGACGTTCATTATGCAATACCCATAATCTTGAATAGATGAACTACTTCATGTATATAACTTGTGTACTTTGATATTCCAATGACTAAAACGTCTCAGAGGTAGTAAGCTTATATACCGGTTCATTGAGTGCATGACTTGTATACGATGGAGGGTTTGTTTACAGATATTGGAATCATAACTCTAATAAGGAGTTAATGATATCCTCTTAAAGGCATTACACTGGATGTGAAAATGGATAAGACCTTGGGTCGTCTGCTAGGCGGATGACTTCTTATTCACATATGGTGAATAATCATTTTTTTATTCGGTAGTATAATGGAACTTTAAGATAACTTGATTAATAGGTTGATCAGACTTTGACCTAAGGCTGATCATGGATATCATATGAGGGTTTTTGCATACATGACAAGGCCATTAGACAATAGCTTATCACAGGCTTTTGTAATACAGTACATAATTGGGAGTTCAGTTTCAAGTTTATAGTAGTGTGACTCCGAAATTAGTGATTATATGATTGAATTGTTCGGTACAGAATAATGATCATATAGAATCACAGGAGCCTGATTATATATGACTAATTGATCCTCCTACTAACTCCACATAATTCCTTAACGGATGACAAATTGATCGGGGTATGCTTATTGACTAGTTGTCTTTGTATGGATATAGATGGTGTACACATAGGATAAGAATGGAAGACAAGATACTCTCTCGTTGAATTCGATTTTTGTTTTGGATAAGAAATTATACAATTATTCGAATTCTCAAAAAAGTTGCCATGATTTTATTTGAGTTTAAATTGAAATTGTGGAAAATTATCCATAAGGACAAAAATTTGAAATACAACTTTTTTGTGGAGTTTGAAATTTGAAATTTAAAATTTGAATTTGAAATTTAAATTTGAAATTTGAATTTGAAATTTAAATTTGAAACTTGAAATTTGAAATTTGAATTTGAAATTTGAATTTGAAAATTTGAATTTAAATTTTGAATCACAAGTCTATGATGTAACCGAATTTGTTGTGGATAATTCCACATGGTAAAATTTGAATTTATATAGATAAGGGAAAGGAAGATTTTGTTTGAATTCTATTTGAATTTTAAATCCTAAATCTTTTGAAGAAGGCCGAATTTGTTAAGTGAATTTGTTAAGGCCGAATTAAAATTTGAACTTTAAAATTTGAATTCAAATTTTGAATCATAAATCCATGATGTAACCAAATTTGTTATAGATAATTTCACATGGTAAAATTCAGATTTATGTGGATAAGGAAGAGGATGATTTTGTTTGAATCCTACTTGAATTTTGAATCCTAAATCTTTTGAAGAAGGCCGAATTTGTTAAGGGAATCCCACCCTTGAGAGGAATCGGTCTTTATGTAGACAAGGATGAAGGAAAATTCAAGTTTCAATCCTATTTAAATTTTGATTCTATCCCTCACATCAAATGGTCAAAAATCTTAGTGGATAACCTTAAGGAGTTCCCATTTTTTATGGATAAGGATGAGATGAAATTCAAGTTAGAACATCTTATTTAAATTTTGACTCTCCTCACACTTGGATGGCCGAATCTAGTCATGTTTTTGGCCTAATGGAAATTCGATTTTAGTGGATAAATGAGGAGATAAAATTCAAGTTAAAATCCTGTTTGAATTTTGAATGCAAAATCTCCTAAGGTGGCCGAATCTTCCCTTGATTATAGCCTATAGAAAATTTGGATTTTGTGTGGAAGGAAAGGAGAAAATCTTCTCTTGGTCCAATTCAAATTCAAGGGATCACCTCATTCAGGTCTATAAATAAAGGTCCTACCATTCAAGTTCTCTTAGACCACAAACTCTCAGATGAGCAGGCATATTATTGCACAACTCACCGTGATAATAAATACTTTAGAGATCTGGGTGGTCAGAAGGAGATTAGCAATGCTAGCATACCGATCGAGGATCTGAGTGCCCACACATTCTGCCATCCGAGAATTGGAGAATAGTAGAGAATGTTAGTTGGTTGAAACCCTCCGGTCATTCTCCTCCAGCAGTTTGGTATCCTCTGAAGGTATGAGTTTATTATTGTTAGTTTAATATATATGGCATCACGAGATATTTAACGATCTTAAAAATTTTTATAATTCCGTTGTGTCACTCTGATACATTTTTTACCGATTTTTTCCTATACATGATTCACAACCCATCAACAGCAATAAAAGCTAATCAACAGGACAGGGAAACACAGAAAAAGGAGACAAAAGGATGAGAATCTCAAGTAAAATCTTTCTGACTTCCATTCTCCAGTAATTTCTTATCTCTGTTTTCCAATTCTCAAAAGACGACTGATTCTTTCCTCTTCAAGTCAAAATTCCTCCAAAAAACATCTTTGTTCACATATTTTTATGAGAACACATCAGTGTAAAACTAAAAAATTATAGTGAAAAATGCAGTTGATTTGTCGACATACCAGAGTGCAAACTAAACCATTATTTAAGAAATAGAACTAATCAGTTATCTAGGCATATATCAAGCACTATATGGTTATGGGGCATCCTGTGCTACAATATGTATGAAAGTCATGGTAACAAATTGTGAGAAACTGTGTAATTAGAGTAGGCTGTAAATTAGCTATAGAATCCTTGGGTAATCAATCTATTTTAGACTCATTCTATTTTTGGTAAATTCATTTATTCTAATTATGAGAGATTGTATTAATTGTATAGTTGACCTTAGGCTATACTCGGCTATTTAAAACCATGTGATAGATCATTTGTATATTGAAAAATTATTCAAGTTCAGAAACAATTTTTTCTTTCATATTTCTTGGCAGTGTTTAGGATTATTTTTCTTTCTATTATCTTTTATGGTATCAGAGCGAAAGAAGATAATAGAAATTTGAGAAGTTAACCATGTCTGGAGCAAGCGGTGATGGCAACTCGACCCCACCTTCCTTGGTGTCTGAGTTGATTCCCAAAATTACTCTCACTGTCGTGTTTGATAATACACCTCCTACTCTTCAAATCACCCATGTTAAACTTAATGGCCGAAATTTTCTTCAGTAATCTCGTTGTGCTGCCATTGCAATTTAGGGAAAAGAGAATATCGGTTTTCTTGATGGATCTTCTCCACGTCCGCTGCCTGATGACCCCGAGCACACCTCTTATGATGCAAACAACTCCTTGGTGATGGCCTGGCTCCTCCACTCCATGGAAGACAATATTGGTGAGACCTTCCTTTTTTATTCTTCGGCTAAAGAAATTTGGGATGCTATTCAATTGGCTTATTCGGATTTGAATAACTCCTCACAATTGTTTGAATTACGGAATAAGGTAAAGGAACTTCGCCAAGAGAAACTCGATGTAACCCAACATTTTACCACTCTTCAGAAATTGTGACAGGAGGTAGATATCTTTTCCACTATACAGTGGCATCATCCTAATGATGCTACCCTTTATCGACAAATTGTAGAGAAAGATCGTATTTATGATTTCTTGGCAGGTCTCAATAAAGACCTTGATAAGGTCCGTGGTAGCATTATTGGTCTTCAGCATCTTCCCTCCATTGATGAAGTTTTTTCAGAAGTGTGAAGGGAGGAACATCGGCATCAGGTTATGCTTGACAGCCCCTTATCCCTTGCTGCTGATGTCTCAACCTTAGCCGTGTACAAATCTGGCATCTCAGAACCTGCACAACCTTCTCAGCCTGTACCTAAATGTGACCACTGCCACAAGTCCTAGCACACACGTGATAAATGCTAGGAATTGCATGGAAAACCTGCAAACTTTGTCTCTGCCAAGCAACGAAAGGCTGTTGCCGCAGCTGCTGCGGCTGAATCCTCTCCAAAGAATGCAACTGATGAAATAAAACTTACTCAAGCTCAAGTCAATCACCTTTGTCAACTTCTAGGTGTTTCTACCAAGCCGAGCACCTCTCTTATGGCTCAACAAGGTATCTCAGGTGCTCCTATGCCTGACATGACTGAGAAAAGTGAGTGGCGGATTGTGGATTCAGGTGCTAGTGATTACATGACTGGCTGTGCAACTTCGTTTCAGACTTATACTCCTAGTTCTAGACAAAAAAAGGTTCAAGTGGCTGATGACTCTTTTTCGCCTATTGCAGGCATAGGCACAGTCCAAATAAGTCCCTCTCTTTGTCTAAAAAATGTTTTACATGTTTCACAGCTTTCCTACAACCTTATCTCTGTGTGTAAATTGACAACAGATAACCTGTGCCATGTTAACTTCACTTCTACTTCTTGTGTTTTTCAGGATGCGACAACGGGGAGGACGATTGGTAGTGCTAAAGTCTTCAACGACCTCTATTTCTTGTTTCCTGAAAATAATTAATGTGCTCTTTCTATCTCTTTGAATAATCAAATAATGTTATTACATTATTGTCTAGGCCATCCTAGTTTTACCTACATGAAATATGTATCTCCTTCTCTTTTCCGAAATAAAAATATTCCTTTGCAATATGAAGTCTGTCAAATGGCTAAGCGTACACGTCAATTTCTTCATCCACAATCATATCGCCCATCTAAACCATTTACTTTAATTCACAGTGACATTTGGGGGCCTTTCCGTATTCCAATACTTAAATCTCAAAAATGGTTTGTTAACTTCATCGATGATCATACATGTTCAGTTGGGTATATATTCTTAAAGACAAATCTGATACCGTTGCAGTTTTTAAAAATTTTTACTAAATGATCCATGCTCAGTTTGACGTACAAATGAAATTACTCCGTACTGATAATGGTACTGAGTACTTCAATTCCATTATTGGGGAATTTTATCAAACTAAAGGGACTCTACACCAAAGTTTATGCATTGATACCCCAAAACAAAATGGGGTGGCGGAACGCAAAAATAGACATCTTCTGGAGGTGGCACGTTCCCTTTTGTTTGCAACACATGTTCCTAAGTTTTTCTGGGGGGATGCTATCCTTACTGCTTGCTACCTCATTAATCGCATGCCATTCAAAGTACTCCACTTCAAAACACCCTTGACACATTCACATCTTCCTACCCTGCCTATAGATTATTCTCAACTCTTGAATCCCGTGTCTTTGGTTGTGTGGCCTTTGTCCATAACCCTTCTCAGGGTCGATCTAAGCTTGATCCTCGCTCTCATAAATATATCTTCCTAGGATATTCCTCATCATAGAAGGCTTACATATGCTATTCTCCAGACCAGTGAAAATACTTCACGTCTGTTGATGTCACCTTCTTTGAAAATCTTCCATACTATAAACGTCATTTGCCTCAGGGGGAGAATGAAAATGAGCTAAATTCTGATTCCATGATGCTAGGTAGTGAAGGATTCGATTTCCTGGCTCCCTTGTCCGAAAATCATTTCCCAGACAAACAACCAATTCCAAAAAAAGAACTCCTAACTTATTCTCGAAGGAAACAAAAAAGGGATGTCGAAAATCTTGAGCACTCTCAGTTGCCTGTTTTGGAGTCGTGTCCAGAATATATGAGGATCCTATTGCTCTCAGGAAAGCTTCTCGAGCCTGCACAAGATACCCGATTTCAAACTCCGTAAAACATGAGCATCTTTCAAAACGATTGATGGCGTTTGTTGCCAATCTGTCTAATGAGAATATCCCAGCAAATGCAGAAGAAGCCATGAAAAGTCTTGAGTGGAAGGCTGTCCTACTTGAAGAGGTACACGCTTTTGAGAAAAATGAGACTTGGGAAGTTGTTGAAAAACCACGAGATAAAAGGATAGTTGACTGTAAGTGGGTCTTCATAGTGAAATATAACGCGGATGGCACATTTGAAAGATACAAAGCTAAGTTAGTAGCTAAAGGTTTTACTCAAACGTATGTTGATTACGAAGAAACGTTTGCTCCTGTTGCCAAGATCAACACTGTACAAGTTCTCTTATCTTTAGCTGTAAATCTGGATTAGCCATTAGAGCAACTTGATGTTAAAAATGCTTTCCTGAGTGGGGAGCTAGAAGAAGAAGTGTTTATGGATCCTCCCCCTGGATTTAACTATGATGAGAAGAAAGTGTGCAGGTTACGCAAGACTTTGTATAACTTAAAACAGTCACCTCGGGCTTGGTTTGATCGTTTCTCGAAAGCTATAAAAGGACAAGAATATGTGCAGGCTCAAGTTGACCATACTCTCTTCTACAAACACCGAGAGGGTAAGATATCCATCCTTATAGTGTATGTTGATGATATTATCCTTACAGAAGATGACTTGGAAGAGATGTCGCGTGTTAAGAAGGGTCTCTCATCCGAATTTGAAATGAAAGACTTAGGGAAGTTTCGATATTTCTTAGGAATGGAAGTCACCAGGAGTAAAGTAGGAATTTCTGTCTCTCAGAGGAAGTATATCTTTGATTTACTTGAAGAAACAGATATGTTGGGATGCAAACCAATGGATACTCCCATAGATCCTAATCTTAAGTTCAATGATCAGGGGTCAACCAACCCAGTGGATAGGGGGAGATACCAATGATTAGTTGGCAAATTGATATACCTAGCCCATACAAGACCTAATATTGGCTTTACTGTGAACTATGTTAGCCAGTTTATGCATGATCGTAACAAAGAACACTGGGGGGTATTAATCCGATACTTAGATATTTAAAGGGAACTCCGGGGCGAGGTCTTCTATTTGAGAAAACCACAAAAAGGAATATTGAAACCTTTATTGATGCAGACTGGGCAGGATCGGTTATTGACAGACGGTCGACATCTGGTTACTGTTCATATGTATGGGGCAACCTGGTTACATGAAGAAGTAAGAAGCAGACGGTAGTAGCCGAAGCAGCGCTGAGGCTGAACTAAGATCTTTGGCTTATGGTCTTTGTGAAGCTTTGTGGCTAAATAATCTACTGATTGAATTGCGCATAGAAGCACAGGAGTCTATAAAGGTGTTTTGTGACAACAAGACAGCTATCAACATTTGTCATAATCCGATTTACCATAACAGAACAAAGCATGTGAGAGTAGATAAACACTTCATTAACGAAAAGATGGAGGATGGAACAATCTATATCATATACATCCCAACAACCGAGTAGACAGCAGACATTTTAACAAAGGGTCTTTGGAAGCTGGATTTTGAGCGGTTAATCAACAAGCTCAATCTTTTCAATGTGTACAGTTGAGCTTGAGGGGGAGTGTGAGAAGCCGTATAATTAAGGCAGGCTATAAATTAGTCATAGAATCCTTGGGTAATCAGTTTATTTTAGACTCATTCTATTTTTGATAAATTCATTTATTCTAATTATGGGAGATTGTATTAATTGTATAGTTGACCCTAGGCTATACTTGGCTATTTAAAGTCATGGTGATAGATCATCTGTACACTAAAAAATTATTCAAGTTCAGAAAGTTTTTTCTTTCATATTTCTTGACAGTGTTTAGGATTACTTTTCTTTCTATTATCTTTTACAAATTGACAATCTAGGGTGGACCAATTAATACTGATCAGGCTATAAAAAGTTTGCCAGAGACTATTTTGCAAATAAAATCAGCTTACACGTGTCACATCTTTCAAAGAATTCTTGATTTTCAAGAAATTTCATTCCTAAATACATAGCAAACTGGGCAATGGATAATTCATCTATCGTATAATATGAGAATGAGTTCGACGCAGCAAAGATGACAGGAAATGGAGTATCATACCAGACTTCAGAACGCAATTCCACTAGTGTCATTTTGTTCACAGGCAGATCATCCTTCCCTTCATCGCGCCATACTATCATTGTATCATCCAGACTCCTCTTACTGTTTATACTCAAACAATTCTCTGCCGGATTCACATATGCTCCAGGAAGCCATTCGCCACCCGGATGCAAAACATGCCCTTCCCTTGTTGAATTCTCACGGAAAATGCATTCCGGAAGCTTATAAAACTTTACATCCATCTCCTCAAATATTGTTTTCCAATATACCTGACAAAATGAAACACCATTAGTAGCGGATAAGTCTCGACAAACAAGGCACATTTTTGAAAGGGAAAACAAACATACAACGTTCATTATGATGCCTTACCTCGGGATTTGTGACTGAAAATTCCTGGAAATCAGAAAAATTCGAAATGGGATCCTTGTACCTTAAACCCAGGAACTCTTTTCCCCTCCTCTCCAATAGCTTGCCAATATTTGTTGAAATCGCAGCCTCCCTACTCATACAACAAGGCATTTCATTTCAATTAAGTCACATGATAGGAATAAACAATTGAGATTTCTCACGAGAAAACTTTAAACTCGAATATTAGACCCATGTCAGAAACACAAGCATTTCACATCCATACGATCACCTAAACTGGTTGGCTATGAAAAATGATTATTCAACTTTAAAAACCCACATAAAAGAAGGTGAGAAGAACAATTATTTTCAAGTTAACAGTTGATACTATCATCCTATTTGGAAGTTCTATTTAAACTTTTCTTTTTTTTTTTTTTTTTTTCAGAGGAAACAAGCTGTCTCTCCAAAGTCATCCAAGAAAAACCAAAGATTGGATTGAAAAGGCAAGTTGATGAGAGAAAGAACTATTTTTTCGAGTTAACTAATTAATGTTAATTCTATCCTATTCATACTAGTAAATCCTACTCACTATTTTCATAAAAAAAGCTGGCCTTTTTTTCCCAGGAAACAAACTGTCTCTCTAAAGCAATCGAAGAAAAGCCAAATATTGGATCGAAAAAGCGCGTTGTTGAGAGAAACAACTAAATTTCCATTAAGTGTTAATGTTATCATCCTTTTCATACCACTAAATCCTATTCAGTCTTCCCATAAAAAAGAAAACTTTTTAATTTTTCCCAGTAAACAGTCTCTCTAAAGAATCCAAAAAAGCAAGTTGATGAGAGGAAGAACTACATTTTCAAGTTAACTCCACTCATACTACTAAATCGTACAGTATTTCCCTAAAAAAAAAGAGAACTTTTTTCCCAGGAAACAAACAGTCTCTCCAAACGAACCACAGAAAAACTCAGATTTGGATTGAAAGGCTGAGTTGTAGAGAGAGGGAGGGTCATACGGGTTGGGAATCCAGGCGGGAGGGTCAGGTCCGAAGTCGTTGAAGCAGCCATAGTACATCATCTGGTGGAGGGCGAAGGGGAGGTCCGGCGAAAGAACGCGGGTGGAGATCTGCCGCCACGTCTCCGGAGTGGCAGGACCGTAACTACGGACGATCTCGGCGATCCTCCCATGGAGATTCTCGGCGACCTCGGGTGCGATTCCGAGAGCCGCGATGTCGGCGGCGGTGACGCCGTCTAGCGACTTGCGAGCCATATTCGGTGCTTGGATGCGCTCTGCGCGGCAGAGAGAGAGAGAGAGAGAAGATTACTATGTTTATAATGGAGGAGAGAATTTTTGATAGACTGACTGACTAGCTGACTGTGACCGATGATGGAGAAGAAGATAAGAATTGAGGTGGTTTTGTCAGGTGTTGGTTATGTGTTGGGACTCAAAAGTTGTTACATCTTGCAAGCAATCATCCATTAGCATGTATTTGGTATCTGAAATGATTTAGGTCGTACATTTGGTTACGGGTGTTTTATCTATTTTATTCCGTACATTAATTTTTTAATTTTAAAATATAATTTAAATATTTTTTATTTAAATATAAAATATATTTAATATACTACATTTAAATATAATACAAATCTAATATATTTATCAAACATTTTATTAAATTATAAAATTAAAAGCATATAAAATTTAAAATGGATTAAAAAAATAAAATAAGGATTGTTGTGTTAGTTTCAAAAATTATGTGGAATTTAAAAAATAAAAATTATGTCATTTAAATTTATATATATAATTATGAATTTTTAGAATTTGTTTTTGTTAGTTGATATAGTTTAATATAATTTAAAAGTTAAATTAAATCATATATTTTGTAATTTAACTTAACTTAATAGCTAAACTAAATTGTTTATTTTATACATAATTAGCTTGAAATTTTTTAAACTTTATCTTGAAAAGTGTGTTGACTAATAAAATTAAAATTTTTAAAGAATATTTAAATTAAATACATACATACCTAATTTTGTAATATTAATTTAAAAATAACTAACTCAATGACTCTTTTTTTTTTTTCCCTCCATCCAGCAGATTGTATGAAAAAAAGAAAAACCATGTTCAATATTGTCATGGTTGTTGAATATCAATTTGAGAAATTATGAAAAAGTGAAATAAATTTTATCCTTTTTTCAATTAGCTAACGTAATGGATATTAAAAAAAGCATGAAAAAAAAACCTGAACAATAACGAAACTGTTGTTCATTGTCCATACACAACTAAGGATGGATAAATGACAAATGAATGACACTACACAAATATAGATATTGATGTTGATAAATATAGTTCAATGTACAAAACATCTACAGTTTAATGAGACCTCTATCATGGTCTTTCCTAAAATCTGGCCTACATTTATGAGGCAATAAAAAATCTTACTTATTTCACCTTTATTTCCTGAATCTGAATATGTATTGGTTCTCCAACTTGGATCAAAATCACCATTGTCCACAATCACATCTGCATTAGCATCTTTATGCTGCGTAACAAGGATTGCATTGTTTGCATAACTATTTACAAGAGTATCTTGTATCTGTACTCTTCTAATGAAGTTGTGAACAACAACACATGCAATTGGAATCATGGATTATTTCTCGAATGGGTAATTATTGATCCTTGTTAAAATATTGAATTGTGCCTTCCCACACCTCAATATAGTTTCACAAGGAAGAATGTGTATAATTAAATACTTCTAAAGGTGTTCGGAGCCCGGCATTATGCTTGGAATACTCGGGTAGGTGATAAGTTTCCCTTCAATAAGGTGTGAGGAAACAATTCTTGTTGGCAAACCCGGAATCCACCAAATAAAATTTACCTAGTCAAAGGTTGTTAAAGAATTTTTACTTGAGCTATTTTGGTACAATTGTAAATATCTTTTTTTAACTTGAATCAAAAATTAATAATATCTACAAGTGGCATGGAAATCCATGCCACTTTATTGCCTTGTCAAGCATTCTTGCGTCGTGATATAATCTTTCATACCCAGATAACGTATAACTAAATGTCATGTCAAATGTAACAACAGCCAAAATATTTTGGGTATTTGGACCCTTCTTATTCCTCCATGTGTTCTAATTTTCTGCTCAGGGTTCACATAAAACATGTGTTCCATCTATTATACTAATGCATTGCTACAAGAAATGAACGTAGCCAATGCTCATTGGAATAAAACTAGAAAAATACTAGATTGTGTAAAGAACATTAAATTTGGACTTACATAAAACTAAAGGCGATATTTGTAAGCATTAGTTTGAATTAAGGTTTGAACTTAGTCATAATTTGGCAGGATTATAAAATTGTCTTTCAATGCATAAATTGCCTTCATAACTGTGAAGAACCAACGGAAAGTTGTTTTCGACGAGTGTTGAAAAAAATATGACATGAATCTATTGGATTGTCCTTGACAAATAATCATCAAGCAAATGAATAGTTGCTTGTTCATGTTTAGCTTGCGGCTCAGTTGCAATAGTCCTTTGTTAGCTAATAACTCACCAAGCAGTCTAAATGTCCTTGCATCCATACAGACCAAGTTCTTTACAACATTGTTATGTTCGCATAACAACTCGTCCATCCTTATTGCACCTGTTAAACTACTGTTGTGCATTGGTTATGGGCTACATCAACATTGACTCATTCTGGCCTTTGAGGCAACAACCACTAAAGCAATTTCATCCTCACTATCAGATTTAGAGTTATTACTATGATCCATCATGCTAAGCACACCTACTTAAAAGCAAGTGGTATATTTGTAAACTAACAGCTTGTTTAATAATATCGAATATTCAACTAATAAAAATAAACCAATTTGCAAACAAACATTTATATAATAACGTAAGAGTAACAAAACCACATATTGGAATTAACTAAGGGAAAAATCATAAATGTGTCAAATTAAAATGGAAAAAATGCTAAAGAAATCTGATTATGTCCACCACATCTTTAGGAAAAAAAAAAAAGAAGAAGTTAAAAAAATTATTGAGAGAAAATTTTGGTTAAAAACCATAAGACGTAAGTTTACTAATTCGCTTAAACATAAAATCATCTTTGACAACCTTGCTAATTAGGTCGATCCTATTGTCCTTATCCAATGTAGGAAACAACGACATAACTTTTGAGCGATCTATTAACCAAGCCATCATTGTCTTATGGTGCTAGCAAGTTACACCTATATTCTTTATGACAGAGACCCATTTTTTGAATAGATCATCTTGGCTATTTGCCTTCCCATTGTCTATTCTGGCAAACTTAGTTCGAAGGTAAATGGTAGTCTATGTGCTCTATTTGCTCTCTCTTCCCCCTCTCGAATGTTCCCAAACGGCCACCTTAGTTGTTTCCCTTGTAGAATGATCCATCATGTGAATCTCCAAATGCCATTGATCTGCCTCAAGCATCTCAGGAATGTAATCATTGTCAATGAACATGTTGTAGTTGTCATATATGTTGCTCGTAATGGGATGCAAAATTGATCGATAGTAACTAGCTTCGACAGCATGTGACTTCTCAAAAAAATTGTACCATAGGTCCTTGTTCTTCAATCCATGAAAGCAGAGATGTTTGTAGTTCTTAGGCACCTGTTCGATGGAAAAATAATAAAGAATTACAGGGCGTTTGGATAAAGCTTTGCGTTTTCATTGTATTTGAATGCAATGTATTGAATACAACATGCGTTTAAATGAAAAGTAATTACATTGCATTCAAATGTAATATTTGTTTGGATGAAAAGTATTTGAATTGTATTGTACATGACTTGATTGATAAAAGTAAAGAGAAAAAAAGGAGAGAGAAAGAGAATATGTGATCTAATTAGTAAAAATAATAGAAAAAGTGGAATGATAAATGGTGATTGTATTGGATTTAAATTGTGATGTGATTGACATTTGAATACAATACTTTTATATTTGGATAAAAATTGCATTATATTTAAATATAATACAAATACAATGTGATAACTAAACGTTCTTTTAAACTTTATGATCTTCTATATATGATACTTATTTGGAAGGATGAACCACTAAAGTAATATTTGGTAAGATGTCTAAATTAATAATGCCATTATGTTAATAAATTGTCTCCATTATTCATTTGGGCAGGTGACTATATCGGTTATAGCATTGTAACCAAGCCTCCCCTAGCTTTTGTATACTTTTCTCATCTTATCCTTTTTTTAGGATAAGGTTGAGGCATAGCAATTGAGCCCTCCCCTATATTTGGAATTAAATTCAATAGTCAACAGCTTGAAATCATCATTTTGAAGATGCCTTCGACTAGACATGAAAAGGAACTCATCCATCTACCTCAGAATATCAATTTCTATCTCGTAAGTCCATTTGTATTAACTAAAGGTACAAACATTTCCTTTAAGCAATGAAAACAACATATATATAGATACACTAAAGGTAAAAATAAATTTGATGGCTCAGTATTAATTAATAACTCATTCATATATTGTTTAAAGCATGGCAATCCCCAATACAACAAATGCTACCAAGAAAAAAAAATTCCAGTAATTAATATGTTGCACGGGTGTAAATCATATTAGTTAGTTTTACACATGAAAAATCATGGATTGTATACATCATAGCCAAAATCTAAGTTTAACGAAGGTGCAAACCGTGCTGAAACCAAGGCCACGTGATAGGGCAGATGTGTAATGAATGATAGGCAATATAGGAAAATTAAGGAAGTTCATTTACTATTTTAAGCCATATAACTAAATAGGTCATATTTGTGAAATGGAATAACAAAACAGTGAAAATAGGAATCCACAACAATTCTAAGAATCAATTACTAGTTCTAAGCCATATAAAAAACTCCAAACCAATAAAATTAGAACTAGCTAATATTTGTTCATGACGAAACAAGTCATATATGTAAAATGGAACAACAAAAACGTTACAATAAACTAATAAAGAATAGGGACCAAAATTAAATCTAGGAATCAAGATCCATATAATAAATGCAGAGGTTTTCAATCCCATCAAGTGAGTAATAAAACTGGAACAAACAAAAAACTATAGAAACACAATAATTTTCTTGGATAGAAATCATTACAAAATTTTAAAAACAAAAACAAAAACATGATTGGCATCAATATAATGAGGAAGGAAAAGTAGGAAAAATCAATCTATCACTCAAAACCAACAGAATACCAACTGGCCAACATTTGCATATACCTAAGAATAAGCCATATTTATAAAAGTGAACAACATAAACACAGGTCCAAAAATGCCAAAGATCAGGGAAAATAATGGAAAAGCTCTAAAACACATACAATAAAGATAAAATATCATCAATAATAGCTTCAAATCAGATATAAAACATTACAATAAGCCATTCA
Organism: Antiaris toxicaria; assembly: GCA_035233585.1. Lineage (NCBI taxonomy): Eukaryota > Viridiplantae > Streptophyta > Magnoliopsida > Rosales > Moraceae > Antiaris > Antiaris toxicaria. Next base: position 12,856,766 of record CP141155.1, read on the forward strand.
AACCAGATATAAAGCATTACAATAAACGATTCAAGAATACATTTGACAGAGGAGTTTGTTCACGGGTTACCAAATTGGAGCTCGAGGACGAGTTGATGGTGTTGAAGGGAGGGTCAGTGCAAGACGAGACAGGTTGAGGATCATATAACTTCCGACTATGGACATAGTGAGAAGTGTGGCCTGTCTAATGACTCGGGTTTAGTTTGGGGGTTCAACGAAGTTTAGGACGGGATCTTGGAGTCTTACATCATTTGCCCCTACCCGATTTGGCTGCTCACACCTTCCCTGTTATCATAGCCCGTTAAAACCAACTGTGACCAAAACCCTAGAAATTGGAAAACGGGGGATTTAACGACACCAAAACCCTAGGATTGTAAGGGACACAACAAATATTTCCATGGAGTAGCCCAAATGGGGTTTTAAATTAAGGGAGAGAATCACTGGGGTGTGTAATTCAAAAACCCTTAAATCAATGCAATAGTGGAAGATCAATGAAGAATCTCTCAGAGCCTCGACAACGTTGAGCTATAATAATAAAAAGAAGAAAACAAATATAGAAGAAGTACACCAACATTTTGAAGGGATTTGAGAATCTCAAACGGGGAAGTCAGAAAGGAAAGGATTTAGCAGAGAAATAGAGAGTCAATAATTCAGTGTAGATAAGAAAAGATCACGGCCTGAGATCACATGGGAGAGAATAACAAACAATACCCAAGGCTAATAGGTACTATGTAACAGCAAATAAAAAGTTTGTTTGTTCTAGACTAGACTACATTAAATTAGATTGTCCCAAAATGACCACTGTAATGCAACTTAAAAACTAGATTAAAGCTACATTTGTGAAACAAACATGCACTTAAAGTTTGAGTTATTAAACTTTAATTTTGTGTGAAACTGAAGTTAACTTTTCAGAAAATAACAAAAAAATTTAGATGGATAAATTTATTTTTTATTTTTTGAACTTTAGTACTCTCATAACTTTGCCCTATGAACTTTGAAAACTAATAAAAATGACTTTTGAACTCTGAAATATTATCTTATTTACTCATTCCATTGGTTAAATGAGTGGAATATTTTCCTAAACTTTAATATTTCTTACAACTTTATTCCATAAACTTTAAAAACTAATGTTTATACCCCTTAAATTTTAAATTGATTGTAAGAATGTCCTTCAAACTTTAAACCATTAGTAAAAACATACATTCTTTCATTTTTTTGGCCATATAAAACTTAAGAAAAAACTTTATTTTTGCCTTTAAACTTCAGTATATTCGAAACTTAATTCTCGAAACCTAAGAACGATTAATGTGTTCGTTAGATTTGTTTTTAAAATTAAAGTCATTACAAGGAAAACCAAAAAAAAAAAGTATTTATACATTTAGATCCTTGATAGATTTTTAAGGTTATTTTTGAAATTATAAAGAATTTATTTAAATTAATTATTTATTATACTAGTGCCACATCACTTTCTAGTTAGCAAAAGGTAAGTAATTTTGCTAATAATTTAAAGGTCAAGACATGTAAGCACTAGTTTTTCAACGTTTAGAGATACAATTACAAATATATAAAAATTTAACAGATCAAAATAAAATTTTTCCAAGTCTTATATAGTCAAAATATAAAACAAGAGATATTTTTTGTTGATATTTTGAAATTTAAGAGATCTAAATATATAAGTTTCTTTAATTTTTTTTATGTTTTTTTTATAATGACTTTAATTTTAAAAGCAAATCTTATGAGCACATTAATCGTTTTAAGGTTTCAATAATTAATTTTCAAATGTATTAAAATTTAGGAGAAAAAATAAATTTCTTCCAAGTCTTATGACCAAAATATTAAAGAATGTGTGTGTTTGTATGTTTTTCTTAATATAAAGATGTGTGTTTTTGCTAATAATTTTGAAGGACATCTTGCTATCAGTTTAAGGGGTATAACCACTAATTTTTAGAGTTCGGGGGAAGGGGGATGCGGGGCAAAGTTACAAGAGTCTGAAAGTTCATACTTAAAAATAAAATACTTCATTTATTTTACTAACGGAAGGAGCAAATAGGATAATATTTTATGGTTCAGGGAACATTTATATTAGTTTTTAAAGTTTAAAAAGTAAAGTTATAAGAACACTAAAATTTAAGGAGTAAAAATAAAATTTAATCAGTTTGGATTGCATTTGCACACAACCTATACACCAAATATTACTTTTGATTATAGTTACCGAATGATAGGTTGGAGTTTAACGATTGAAGTTTTATTTATTGAAAATGTGGAATGTTTATAAATATTTGTTTTGTTAAAATGTACTAAAAATGAAATATCTGAATATATTAAAAATCTGAAATATGTTAGGATTTTTATGCAATATAGATTTTATTTTATTAACTACATTTTTCAAAAATAATCATTTTGTCTCTGTTTGAATGGGATGTTTATTTTTGAAATAGAAAATTTTTTGTCTAAAAGTAACAATTATTTTGAATGGATAAAAAAAATTTTATTTCTAGAAAGAAAAATGTTTTTTGATGTTCAAATGTGAAAATTTTTTGATGTTACTACAAGATAATTTAAAAAGCTCTTTTTTAAAAAAGTGAATATTTTGATTTAAAAGTAGAAAATTTCTAAAAATGAATCTGTTAAATAGATAAAAATTTGATTTTAATTTAAAATAAGGAAATTATGAATTTTATAAGTTTGAGGGGACATTTGGATGAATATTTCATTTTAACTTCATTCAAATACAATACAATTTTACACCAAACACAAATTTTACAACAGTGCTACGAAAACAATTACTATTTAAAACATTTTTAAAACAATCACATCAACTTTTCAATTCCACTATTTATCTCTACTTTTACCAATCACATCAACTTTTCAACTCTAAAATACTTTTCATCCAAATACACATTTCATTCAAATACAAAACAAATACTTTTCAACCAAATACAACATTCAAAAAACAAATTTCATTCAAATACAATCAAAATGCAATGCGTTTACCAAACGCCCCATGAGATTCATGAAAACGAGAGAGAGAGAGAGAGAGAGAGAGAGAGAGAAATGGACTTGAATTGTAACTAATTGGACAAGACCAGTTGCCAACAAAGTCAAAAAAATTTTCTGGTGACGTGAATTGAATTAAAATTTTTCTCGTCGTTGTCTATATGTTTCTTTTTTTTTTTTTTTTTTTTGCTTAAATGAAGTAAGTTTATAACATAACTTAATTTAATTTTTAAAATTTAGAATTCAAAAAATTGTAAAATTATAGTAGTATCGTTGATTTTGATATATTTAAGCTATTAAATTGTAATATTAATATTTTAAAATTAGAATTTAGGATGAAATATGTTATTATAATAATTAAAAAAAATTTTAAGGAGACAAATAAGGGTAAAATTGTAAAATAATTTTTTAAGGGGAAAAGCTGTCGAAAGCATTGAAATTTTCAAAACAAATGATTAAAACGAAATTTGGAAAAATCCAGGGGCCCCTCATCCTAACCTCCCTTGGCCCTTGAGAAGAGGCTTGAAGATGAGTTGTGTAACCAATCATAAATTGAAAATCAACCTTGAAAACAAAAGTTGGAATTGGTGTTCCAAACAAATCCTTAATTTTTTGTCACATTAATTATGGGTTAACAAATATTTTAAATTTTTTAAATGATGTGATAAAATATAGTTTTTTCCCCCCCTCAAAGAAACCAAGGAATTACGGCCATGAAATCGTCAAACTCATCTATGGTGGTCTTTTTTTTTTTTTTTTTGTTATAAGAGTAGAGGTGTGTTTAATTTCTTTTTAACAAGTGATTCCATAATAAAAAAAAAAGAAACCGGACAAAATTTCCTAAACATACGGACATTAATGTGGCATGTTTTCACCTCTATTTATTTATTTATTTATTTTTTTGCAAATACTAAATAATTCATCTGTTTTACAAATCACAATATATATATATGATATATATTTATCATAAAAACAGGTGAAACTATTGTTTGGATCATAAGTTGCATTTAAATGTTTATTCGAATATAAATGTAAAATTTGAATTGTGTATTCAAATTAAATGTTTTTGTATTTTCCTATGATAAATGAAGATGAAAAACAAGAAAATGGAATGTAAAGCTTGAATAAGCTCATCCAAGAAACAAAGCATACTCGACCAGTTTCCATTTCGTGTGTATATATGGTAGTAGCAAACAAAAACTACAACTGCTTACACTAGAATCAAAAGAATTAACAAAATGACAAGAGGAGACTAATCTAAATAACGCATGCATTTTATGCACGTTGAGAGCGAATATTTGGCTTACTTTGAAGATTAAGTAATGTCATTCTGGAAGTAATTTTTGACCGGACTGAGCTGTGGAACCTGTTGTTCCAAAACGTTTAAGCGCAGGAATAACTCGCGACGGAGAAAGGACCTCTGCAAATGACAAGTTGTAGGAATCCGTCCCTAAACGACTCTGCAGCCACCCTCTGCCTCCAGAGAATCCATCAGCCACAACCCAACAGTTTTTGAAGCCGAGACTAGTTAGTGCTCTTGCAACTATCTTTGCTGAATCCGAGTACCTATATATATATATATTTATTTATATATATGTCAAAGTGTAGAGAACAATGTAAATGGTTTATACACAAGACATTCGTTTTCATTGAAAGGGAAAAGTCGAACATGATGGAAGTACTCACGAGTCCAAGATGATGATGTTGGAGCCTTCATTAACTTTCTTAAGATAGGAAATCTTTATGGCTGCTATTTCAGCCTCTAGTTTCTTCGTGCTTTTGACAACTCCCCGCAGCTTACTAGGTAGTTCTTCCAAGCTGAAAGACATTGTGAGACATTGTGAGAAGCAGGCTGAAAATCTTACACATTCGACCGAAGTTACAGAGGAAAATCTAAATGTACCAAGCAAAAGGGAAAGTTAAGAGGTCGAGGAAATGAAGCTACGCACGGAATGGAAATCAGCTTGCTCTTAGCACTAGAGGGAAGGCGAGGAACGCCAGCCTTGTCCTTGTCCTTCTCTGTTCGGATATCAATCAAAACATAGTTCTTCGTAGATATGAGATCAAGCGTTTGAGCGGCAGTGAGCTGACCTACAGTTTATGACAACCATAGTCTTTTAGCCAAATCTTTATTTATAAAGCCTAACAAGCCAGGAAAAAAGGGCACCTGATTGTCAACAAAAAACTTGATGCTACTTAAGCCTAAACCAAGAACTAAAATTTCGATTCTTTATAGATTTACAAGTAATCATTGATTAGGAAAATAGAAAACAGGTAATTCTACTTACCTTGATAACCTCGGAGGTTATAAGAAATAACAGACCAGATGGGGGGGAAAAGGAGATAAGCAAGGAACAATGCTCCGGCAGATCCTGCAAGAGTAAGAGGCTCTGCAGAAGAAATGGTTTCGACAGCTGAGGAAGCAATTGGCTTAACCACTTCAATTACCTTGCTGGTCTGCTGTGCTGCATCAGCTACAGTCTGAGACAAAAGTTTCAACATTTAGGCGATCAATATGACCGATACAAAAACAGGTTTTGTCTAACATAAGTCAAATCAGCATCCCCTGCCATTGCATATTTCCGTTAAACAATATGTCATTGCAAGCCTAAACTAGTTCCCAACAACAAATATCTGTTCTTTCTAATCTAGCAAAGAACACAATATTAAGATCTTGCTTGGCAATAATGACAGAGATTCTCTAAAGCAACATTTTGAGAATGTTAAATGAGCTTAGGAAGAACTTATCCCCAGAAGCTAGCTTAAGGGAAGAGGAAGCTTAATCCACATATAAACATCATATCAGCTGAGTAACTTGGCGATGTGGGACAAACTCAAGTTCAACTTCCAGTAGAGAAGCTCTGTCTCAATTTTACTTTTAGTAACGAAAAGGATCTAGTTAAGAAGCAAGGCATAAGTTAACCAATCATATGCTGACTTTGAACCAAAGACAATAAAATTAAGAAACGCTAAAACCCAAGTCAACTATGGCTAAACTTTAAATTCCGAAGATAAGAACTGCATTCTTTAGTACACAGACCGACACAGACACTAACAGATCAATTCACACCACACCCTTCCAAATCAAATATGACCCTCCATCTCAAACGAATGCAAAATCTTAACTCGCATATTAGGCTTTGTCCCAAATAAATGCCGCACAAATTAGTAATGTAGAACCGAAAAACTTAAAAATGGTGATCCTGAAAGACCTTTGCAACGGGCTCGGTATCAACTCCAGCGTTTTGGATTGTCTCTTGAGCTTTCTTTGAAGCCTCGGAAACAACCGGAGAAGCCAACTTCAGCGCTTGCTCTCCGGCCTGCCGTGCAACTGGGAATGCCAAATCTATGGCAGGCTTCACTGCATTTATCACTACTTCAAGAACACGCTGCGTAATGTCAAAAACACTCGAACCCACTTGCTGAACTTGGTCAATTGTCTTCTCCACCTACCAATACATAAAAAACATTAACAATTCATGATATCGGCATTGGCCCAAATCTGATTCTCTAGCATTTCTGGAGCAATTTTTTATTTTTCTATTTCTACTTCTTTGAGACCTTCAAAATTTAGCAAAAGTTTTAACTTCCAAAGGCAAGGAAGTACTTGAAAAACAGTACAATTAACCAAAACATCGTTCACATATAACTCTTAAACTTCCATAAACCTACAAAAACATTAAACAGATAGCAATTCAAGAAATGGGTATCAGCTCAAATCCAACAAAACAGCTAAAAAAAAAAAAAGCACAATTTCCACTCTTCCTCTTAAGATTTTCTCCTTTTAGGACCTCGAAAAAAAATCTAATCCACCAGAAGCAAAGAAAACACGTGAAAAACAATATTTCTCAACCAAAAAAACATGACAAAAACATAAAAATATTGTATTTACTTCAGTGAGAGAAGAAACAATCTGGTCCTTAGAGACAGTGAGAGCCTTGGCTTCATGGGAATGCGTGAAGAGTCCCAAGAGAGAGATTGTGGTCGAAGCAGGGAGAGAAACAGAGGAGGGTCTGAAATACGGCTTGAGAAAAGCTTTTTGTTGTGTTGATGAAATGGAAGAAGAAGAAGAAGAAGAAGAAGGAGACAAATGAGGTCTTGGGGTGGCTGAAGGTAGGATGGCCATCTCCGTTGCCATCTTTGCAGTTGCCACCACTGAGTATGAGAGAGAGAGTGAGAGAGAGAGACGGGGTGGGCGGGGCGGGTTTGGTTGTGATCAGAAATTAGAGGCAAAATCTAGAAATCCAGTGGCCATTGATGAGAAGGCCTGTGCTGATTGGTTTCTGGTGTCCGACGTGGCATCTTCATTTTAGCTAATCCATACTCATGTGGCACTTTTAATGGAGGCCACTACTCCTGTCTCAATTTTGTGCTTTTATTACCTTGCAAACTTTTCTACTTTTCTATTATGTTTGACACGTAATATTCATGTACACAATCGTGTTAATTTTTTTTTAATTTAAAAAATTCAAACCCTATATATTTAAATAAAATTAAATATAATATTATTATTAAATTACAATTATGATTATATTTTAATTATAATAAATATGTGATATCACATTGAAATTATATTAAAATTATAATTAATATATAATAAGTACATAATATCATAATCCATTATAAAATCAAAGAGCCAGCTTTATATCTATAGGGAAATAGTCATGAAATTTAATAATAAGGGTAAATTAATTTATTTAATATTATTTTAATTTTAAATTTATATATTTATTCGAATCTCTTCCTAATTTATAAATTCTAAATAAAAAAACATAATAGAATAATTTCTGGTGAGTTGATACTATGTAAGATATTTGTCGTGGATAGGACAAGTGAAAGCAGAAAAACGCCACTCCTTACTCTGGGTGGGTGTAGGCACAAGCCACAGGATTAGTCCCTTTAGGGACTGCGCCCACAACATGATGCAGTGTTAGGAATTTCTGATAATTTCAAAGAGAATTAATTTTACTGTTAAAGTGTTTCAATCCTAAAAATTATTTAAAATTTAATTATTAATTTCAAAAATATATTAATATTTAAAATTTAAATTTTGAATTAAATTTAATATTTCAAATAAGAATCATAATTAAATTTAAATTTTAAAAATAGAAATAATAATATATTAAATTAGATATTACTTGAAATTTGAATTGTATATTATTCAAATAAATATTATTTATAGATATGGATAATTTTTTTTATTTAAATACAAGATTCAAATTTAATTATAAAAAATTAATTAGTTAAATATTTACTGGTGGCTATAAATTTTTTATTGATGGAGAAAATTTTTGGTAAGTCACCTCATAGTCTGTGTTTGTTCTAAGGGGAAGAGAAAGATCAATTTTATTTTATTTTATTTTTTGGCTCAAAAATTCTGCATGGATTGCCCTAAAAAAAACTCCATAGATACAAGGTTTTTAGGATTACAAATGGAGAAGGGGTAAAGAAAAGAAGTGTTGCTTTCTCACCAAAAATTCTACCAAGTGTGTCCATACACACCTATATGTGAAAGAGTTATAGCAGGAAAGAATAGGTGGTTGGTGGTCATAGTCTGGAAGCTAGCATGATCATCAAGAATTGATTGCCAAACTGATATATATTTGTGTGAAAATTAATTATTGCATATTACAATATGAGTTTTGTTAGGTTCAACTAGTATGAAAAATTTTTAAAATCTGCCATATCAGGTTTTCCTCTGCATTAAAATATGGGGATTTTGGAGGAATACCTTAAAAAGTGTATATCTCTAAAATTTTGCCCTCCTTATGGTAGCTTCAACATTTTCGCTATCTTTTAAGAAAAGTCAAAAGTCAATATAATATGTTTTTCTAAAAATACCCCCAACCAATAAAAAAGATAATATACTAAAGTATTGTTTTGTAGTCTACCATAGTATCATTTGGTAATCCTTTGGATACCTTTTGGTAATCTACTTGAAATACTATTTGATAATTCATCAAAATATCTTTTGATAATTCACTAGAATACCATTTGGTAATCGGCTTCTGGTAATATGTGGGAATTCTGTTTAGCAATCTGTTTTTGATAATCCACCTAAATATCTTTTGATAATCCACCGGAACACCTTTTTGGTAATCTGTTGGAATACCATTTAGTAATTCGTTGGAATACCGTTTAATATTATATTTTTATGAAATTATTATTTCAAAAATATTATTTATAATATTATTATCTCATTTTTAAACAAACAATCACAATATTTTTTTAAAATTAACACAATAATTAAAATACTAAAAAAATTACATCACAAAAAATTCAAAAATAAAAAATAAAACATCTAAATAATTCAAAAATATTATCTAAAAAAAAAATACAATCCTATCGCCACCCTCCCAAGATGATGGCCAAGCTCTGACAGTAACAAATCGACGACAGCTTTACAATTCCTATAGCTAAGATCTGTGGCGACAGAAACCGTGGTTTGTGATGTTGAGCTTGTTTGCGACGGTAGATATCTTGATCAAAAGTAATGACATGCCAAATCAGAACCGCGATCAGACTTCAACAAAGTTCTGATTCTGACAAATTCTTACAGATTCGAGGATGGAGGGTGAAGAGAACTCATCGTGGAGTGACAGCGTCTTAGATCGCAAAATTGGAAGGTGGAGAGAGAGAAGTCAACAGAGGGGGAGGAAAGAGAAAAGTGATGCACTGCCAATGACTTGTAGGTTGAGATCTGCTCGTGAGACTGCCATCGATGACTTGCCAGTAGCGATCTATCAGTCGTGAACGAAGAAGAGAGATAGAGGGCAATTGAGAGAGAATGAGAGGAAAAGAAAGGGGAAAAAGAGAGAGAATAGGGTTTAGGTGTATGTTAGACATTTTATTATTAAGTTTGAAAGAGTTAAATGAAACAAATAAAGAAAAAGGGCAAAAATCTGAATCAGTATTATGGGAGGGAAAAAAAATTGAAATAGTTGTATTAAAGGGACTATTTCTAAGGTTTTCTCTTAAATATTTTATCCAATTTTTCCTTCAGTTTTATTTGTTATAATAAATAGGGATTTATAATTAAATAGCCTTTTTTTTTTTAAGTTTTGTTAATGAATGATTCAAATCTTTAAAAATTAGTTAAAAGGTCTTTTTTTTTTAAATGGTTAATTAATTATCTTAAATAATCACTTAGTAGTTGACTGTAATTTGATTAATCATATTATAATTAATCACTGATTGATCATAAAGTAATATAAATTACTTATTTTCTTAGGTAATCAATGTAATCAATGATTGATCAATATTTAATTACTAATTGATCAAATCTAGAAAAAATGAAAAACACTCCTTCTGTTAAATGAAAAAAAATTTCGGCTATCTATTAGATTAAATGATTAAAATAAGCCACCTAACTTAATTTTTCTAATAAATATTAGAAATCTCAAATTTAAAAATCCTTTGATTTATTTTAACATTAGGGATCAAAGTCGTCAAAAATCAAATGTTCATAATTTACTAAAGTTAAAAGTTGAGAGATCAAAAGTATCAGAATGTTTATTTTTGACTAATAAGAATTACCCAACTTGGTTACCAAGCCCTAGCAACTAATGTTCGCACGCGCATATATATATATATATATATTATATGTATGTATGTATCATGTAAATCTCTCACAGCATATATTCTCAATCTCAGCCACTCCCTCTGATATCGCGACGAGAAGAGGCAATGGATTTCTACATGAGCGTGGCTGCGCAGGTGATTCTCCAAGAGATGAAAGAGGAGGAAGGAAGTAGCAGTGTGAAGAACGTGGTGATGTCGCCACTCTTAATAAACATGATGCTCAACATGTTTGCCTCAGCTTTGCAGGGACGACCTCGGGTCAGTTCTTGGAGTTTCTTGGCCCCCAAGACACCGATACACTCGATTCGAAGTCGTCGGAAATGATGTCTCTTCTTTGCTCCTCAAAATACGATAATGACAACAACGTAAAGAGTAAGAAATAGAAAGAGAGGAGAGGCATATCAATATGGCTCCAGCGCCAAGGGCAAGGGCCTCTCTTTCCTTTAGCCAACGCCTTACAAGTCGATTGCCGCTGCCCTATGCTTCTTTCTTTCAAAAAGATAACCAAAAGAATTTACCACGCACGGGTGAAATATATGGATCTTCTTACTCAGGTAAATCTACTATATAACAAAGTTTTTTTTTTTTTTTTAAAGGAAATTTTGGATTTTACTCGGATATAGCGTTTTTGGGATTTATAACCATATAGCCTTTTTTTAAACAAGAGAATTGCCTTGAACAGAATTACTAATATCATACATTTAACTACAAACAAGCGAAAATGTGAATGTACACAGAGAGAAGGAAAGCTAGAAAAGGGACAAGGAAGAGGAAAGACAAATCAAAAGTAACATTTTGCATGGAAAGAAAAGAAGAGCAAAGAAAGATGTTTATTGGGAAAAAAAAATATATCGTCAAGGCTAAGGATTGGTCAAATTGAAGGAGACAAAAAGGAACAATTATTTAAGTTGAATAATTTTTTTTTCAATCTGCTCTAAACCATAATTTGTTCTGTCTTTTGATTTTTTCTGTCTTTCTAGTAGTTAGTGTTAATGATGGATTTTTAGTATGTTCAGCTGATCAGAAATGAATGGCAAAAAACTAGACAAATTGGGACCTTTTTTTTTTTTGTAACTTGTTAAGTTTTTTTATGGTAGGTGCTGTCCTGTCTCACTTTTTTGGGACTTAAAGTTTTTATATCTCACTACAAATTTAGTATACATAACAATAAAAACAGCCTTCATCCCCCACAAAAAAAAAAAAAAATTTGTGGATTCAAAATGGCTAAATCATGTAATACAGAGGAAAATGGAAACATGACAAATATTGAAAGAACAAGAAGATAGTATAATCTTAGATTGGAAGAACATGTTCAATTCTGTACCAATTCTCTCCCTGGCGTTCTTGAATCTTAAGATCAGCATCAGCAGGCATAAATCCCATCTTCAATTCTCGGAGCGAAGGCACCGGCCACAGGCCTCTCGGAACGATCTTCAATCGCTTGCACTCAACAATCTCCAGCTGCCTGAGGCTGCACATTGCCCCTTCCTCTATTCTCCATTGCTCTACCGAGTGCATGAACGAAAGCTTCAACAACTGAAGCTGAGGAAAACCTCCATTAGAGCAAGTCATCGTTTTGCCCACATATGCCGACTGCTTCAGTTTCAAAACTCGCAGGTTCTTCAGCTTCTCCAGCGTTTCCATCGGATCTTCCATCAACATGGACCCCGTTAACGACAACTCGGCGAGGTTCGTGGGGAAGCATTGTATGTCAAACATCTTTGCCATAAATCCGCTCAAGTGTAGCTTGTAGAGGTGAGTTAGGCCTGAGAAGTCCCATTGTGGAATGGCTACAGTAGTGACCACATCAAGCATTTTTGTTGTTGCACTAAGCTTCAAGCGTTGGAGACCTTTTGAGTTAAAAATCCACTTCTTCAAATATTCTTGATTCGCACATAGATAGCCGTGCAAACCCAATTCCCTCAATTTGGTTAACTTGATGTCCAAGCAATTGTCTGTGCTGCTAAATGTGTTCTCACTGATGTATAAACCGTTTAAAGTTTGGAGGTTTTGGAGATACGGGGTGGTGACGAGCGGTATTAGTATCATCGGTTGGATCTCGCTGAAATACAAGTGTGTAAGATGTTGTAGTCTCGAAATCGCTGGTGGGAAAGGATTGATCAAGGTTTCTCTCAAGTCAAGAGTTTGCAAGTTGAAAAGATAGCGCAAAGAGGATGGAAGCTTTTTCAGCCAAGTTCCTCTGAGGCCCAAATACCTTAAATGAACTAGCTTTCCAATAGCTGAGTCAAGCTTGGCTATGTAGGCACCTTCCAAATCAAGAACTCGGAGAAGTTTAAACCTCTTGGCTTCAATGTGGATTGGCTCGTTGAGGTCAAAGCATAACAAAGACCTTAATTTTCCGGTATTCATTGCTGAGGGGACAGTGGAATGTGTAGCAAGTCGACGGGCTCTTGCAAGGGTCCTCATTGAACTAATCTTTGTCTCGCCGTGAATGACGTCAAGAAATCTATCCTCCTTCGCTCGTGTAATTGCCAATTCTCTGAAAAGGTCATGCACACGACAAGTCTTAATCCTTCCGTTCGATTTCCTTGCAGCGACTTGGACCATGCTTCGTTCCACTAGCTCTTCCAAGTAGTCCTCCGCCACGTCTTCCAATGGTTCCTGACCTCTTGGCTGGACAAATCCCTCTGCAACCCACAACAACATCAGCTTCCTAGCAGAGATCTCGAAGTCTTCAGGAAAGAGACCAAAGTAAAGGAAGCACGGTTTGAGGTAGAAAGGCAAATCAAAGTAGCTCAAAGCTAATATGTCCACACATTGTACAGGGTCTTGTGTTAGTTGCCAATGCACACTCTGAAAAACTTTGAGCCACTCGCTATAGGAAGGTTCTCTTCTTGACAAGAGACCACCTAGTGCTACAATTGCAAGAGGCAATCCCCCGCACTTTCTCGAGATCTGTTTTCCGATCTCTTCACTCCACGGAGGCAAACTTGTAACCGCATTCCATTCGAGGGAGACTTTTGTAGACAAGAGTTCCCAACTATCCGCATCGTTGAGCAAACTCAGTTCATGAGGTGGACTCCTTGGATCAGCATGAATTGCAACGTCTTTGAAGCGGGTGGTGAACATTATCCGGCTTCCATTCTTCGAGTCGGGAAAGGCTTCTTTCAGATTGTCCCAAACTTCTATCTTCCATATGTCATCCAAAACTATGATGTACTTCTTATTGTTTAGATAACCTAACAACTCTTCTGCCAAATCTTCCTTATGCATCTTTTCCAATTCCATTTTTCCTAACCCCATTAGTCTTTTGACCAAATCCCTCAACACTTCTTCTGCTCTACACTCTTGAGAGACATAGACCCAAGCAAAACAATCAAAATGCCTTTTGATGTTAATGCTATGGTAAATCTTCTTAGCAAGAGTGGTTTTTCCCAAACCCGCCATGCCAATAATCGAAACTACAGATCGCCTTGAGTCCCCAGAAATCAACCGATCTTCTAACATCTCGATGTCCTCCACCAAACCAACAACATCCTCGTCAAAAGGACGAGGAGAAGATCGCCTCCTTTCTCTAATCTCACAAACTTCTGAATCTGTCCTGTCTCCCTTTCTCCCTATATTTTCGATTCCATAAGTTGACCTACTAGCAGATATTTCATGGATTCTTGTTTTGATCCTATCGATCTGCTTACACTCCTTACGCCGCGCAACTAATTCACACAAGAAAGTTACACAGAAATACCTCTTTAAACACATGACAAGCCCTTTTTGTGTATGTTCTGTTGCCCTTTGGATGTGAGTATCTATAACATCGTCTGTGTCATGAGCAACATCTCTTATGTCTGCAACCCAATTTCGGATTCTTGCATCCTTATCTTGTTTAGCATCTGCATCTCCGAGAAAGCATTGCATACGCCTCATTTCTGCTTCGATCCACTCGAACTGGCCATGAACTTTGGACAGGGAGATTGCTTCCTCAACTACTTGGCTGGCAACCTTCTCCACCAGTAGGGAAACAATATATTCCGCCATGTCTCTCCTCTCAAAATTTTTGCAGAAAAGAAACAGATTCACAGTATTATGATGTTTTGGTGGCCTTTTGTTTATTTATTTTTGTTTATGAATCAAAATGTTTTTTTTTTCAATCAATTTTCAACAACTACCGACAGTGGTCGAGTCTGGAACCATCACTTTAGTCAACAAGTTGATTGACATCTCTTTATGCCCCGTTTCATATACGTTTTTTTTTATACGTGGCCTCCAAATTCAACGTAATTTTCTTTTAAATACAAAAATATTTTATTCAAATATCAATTATATTATATTTTAAATTTAATACAAACATTATTTATTATTTTATTTTTTCTATTACTTTTATTAATTACATCATATATTCTCTCTCTTCTTTTTTTCTCTTTACTTTTACCCATCACATCACATATTTATTATTAAAATATAATTCAAATATTTTTTATCCAAACACACATTGCATTCAAATGTAATGCTAATACTTTTTTTCCAAATACAAATTATATTTAATACATTACATTCAAACATATTGTAAATACAATACATTCACCAAACGGAACCTTAGTCAACAAGTTGATTGATCAACTTCTTTCTCCAATAAAATAAAAAATGATGATAAAAGTTATAACAATTTTAACGTGTCTATAATATATTATGTTTATATTGTATTTAAATATAATGTATTTAATATAATATATATTTAAATATAAAATTTGTTTGAATAATAAATATTTAAATTGTATTATATATGATGTGATTGATATAAATAAAAAAGAAAGAAAAATAAAATATATAATATAATTAATAAAAATAATTAAAAAATAAAATTATGAATAATAAAAATATTAGATTAAAAATATAATATAATTAATATTTGAATATAATATCTTTATTTTTAAATAAAAATTATATTATATTTACATAAAAATTATATTAATATAATACGATAATAAAAAACATATAAATTTGTGTTGGCTCCAAGGTCATAATAAGTGGGAAACCAAGAGATTTAAGTATTTCTTTAATCATTAAAGCATTTCTTTTGTTTCCACTAATCATGACATGCAAATTAAACTCACTTTTTTAGGTCCATCTAACTTTCTTCTTTACCAAGCAATACGAAAGGCTTTAGTTCCGTCCATTGACCGCTTACCTATGTTGAACCGCCTATTTTCAACGAAAGAAAGGGAGCGGAGAGGTTTGTTTGCTTCCGTTTCAGCATACTTAATTAAGTGTGATATGACTATATCGATTGGACTCTGATACGATGGTCAAGGATTAATATTTTAGACTCACTATAAAATTATATTTCTTAAACCTAAAACGTGGAACAAGATTTCAATTAACATCTCTTCAATCATCATGTTATCATTGTTAAAGGTTGAACTATCTCTTTTTGCCGCAATACAAGAGGCCTCCAGAAACTTCAAATTTTAGGGGGTGTTTGCGGGTGTTCTCGTATCTCTAAAATCAAATATTTTTTTTCAAAATTTTACTATTTTTTATTATTTTTATCTTCAAAAACAGTAAACTCTAAATTTTAAAAGTTCATAACTTTGTGGATACAAGTTTAAATGAGATAATTTTTTTTAAATTACATAGAATTTCGAGAGAAACGAAATAATATCCATATTGATATTTTTTTTCTAAAAAAATTTTTAAATTTTTTTATTTTTCACCTCAAATAATTTTTTCTTCCAAACACATTTTATAAAACAACTTTTTTTCAACTCAAAAATAATATCTCCAGTCTCCTCCCACAAACATCCCCTTAATATTTATCTGATTATATAGTAATAGCAACAGTGATTGGCCAAAACAAAACGAAAATTATTAAATTTTCGTATAATTAATACCTAAATTTTGGGATAATAGGAATATGTAAATTTTCAGCTTAAGAGGAACTATTTTATTAAGAGCTAATATATCAGTATGCTATATATAGCTTCATCTAGAGAACTCCAATGAAGAATCATGGTGACTAAATTAATTATTGAATGAATTCACCTGGAGCAGCACGTAACAATGTTAAAAATATAATTAAATTACTTGTCAATTTTCAGAATAAACCAGTGAGAAACTTAGGCTAATTAATAAATATCATATAGTTGGGTGATTGCAAATTGACTAACCAAAAAAAAAAAAAAGTTAAACAATAGAGGGCAAAAATTGAATATAAAAAATAGACATGCTGATAAGAAATAGAGAATTCAATAATGAAATACTTATCGATTGGAGGAAATTTTAAACTAATAAACCACATTAAAAACATACCATATCAAAAATAATACATGTAAATTTAATGAAATTTGATAAAAATGTGATGATCGAATAAGCTTTTTTTTATTTTTCCAAAAAGAAAAAAAGAGAGTAAAGAAACAATGGAAATGAAAAGAGAAATCGTAACATGGTCATTTTCCACAAATTGTTATGTTACATAGCAATAATTTATAACATTTGACGTTAATAATATATCTATTAAAATAATATATCTATATATTTATGTTCATAATATATCTATATATTTTATAATAGTAAAGTAATAATATATTTTAATAATATATCCACGGCAAATAATTTATTTATAAAAATAATTTGATGTTGTAAATTTACCTTAATAATTTTAGTAAATAAATTATTTACTGTGAATATTTTATTTAGTAGTTTTCTAAAATATTATAAATATAATATTTACCCCTTAAGTTTTGAGAAAAAAAAAAATATTTACTTCTTCCTCCAAAGTGAAAAAAGTGTAATCACTAATCCAAGGCTAACAAGGGAACCAGACCTTAACTCATTCAGTTCATTTTGTAATATTGGCCCTAAAGTCATTTTCGCTTGTAATTTATAGATTTTTGGACGATAAAATTGTGAAATAACCCTTTTTTAGCGTGATTACTTTGGATTTTTACTCTCTTATAATAATAATTGTTGAATAGCTCTCTATTAGTTGGGTGATTGCAAATTTACTATAAAAAAAAAAAGGTTAAAGAGTAGAGGCAAAAATGAATATGAAAAATATGGTTTAATAATTTGCTTTTGTAATTCTTCAAAATACCGTTTAATAATCCACCATAGTATAATTTGGTAATCATTTGTAATACTATTTGATAATCCGTCGAAATACCTTTTATAATCTACTTGAAATATTGTTTCATAATCTATCAAAATATTTTTGATAATCCGTCAGAATATCATTTAGTAATCTGCTTATGATAATATGTTCAAATATTGTTTGATAATTTGCTTTTAATAATCTATCTGAATACCATTTTATAATTCATTGAAATACTGTTTAATATTTTTATTTTTATAAGATTTGTTATTTCAAAAATATTATTTATAATATTATCATTTCATTTGGTAAAAAAAATCAAAATATTATTTAAAAAAATAACATCACAAAAATACAAAAATAAAACATTTAAAAATTCAAAAATAATATCTCAAAAAAATACAAAAATTAAAAAATTAAAAAAAATGCAAAATCCAGCCGCCACCCTCCCAAGGCTATGGCCAAGCTCTGATGGCTGCAAATCGGCAATGGCTTTGCGATTCCAGCAACTGAGGTCTATGGTGGCAGAAATTACGATTCGTGATGTCAAGCTTGCCCGCGACGACATGCCAAATCCAAATCGCGATTAGACTTTGACTATGCTCTGATTTTGATGAATTCTTGTTGATCCGAGCATGGAAGGTAAAGAGAACTCATCACGGAGTGGCGACATCTTAGATCGCGAAATCGAAAGTTGGAGAGAGAGAAGTCAGAAAAGAGGGAGGAGGGAGAAAGGTGACTCACCGCCAGTGACTTGTCAGTCGAGATCTGCTTGCAAGACCATTGTCGGGTGATTTGTCAGTAGCGATCTACCAGTTGTGAGTGAAAGAGAGAGATAAAGGGCAGATGAGTGGGAGAATGAGGGGAAGAGAGAGAAAGGAAGAAAAGAGAGAGAATAGGGTTTGGGGTATGTTAAACATTTTATTATTAAGTTTAAAAGAGTTAAATTAAAAAAATTAAAAAAAAAAGGTAAAAATCTGAATTAAGAGGGCAAAAATTTGAAATAGGTGTATTAAAAGGGTTATTTTTTAGGTTTTTCCTTAAAATATTTTATCTAATTTTTCCTTTAGTTTTTTTGCTAGAATAAATAGGTGTTTATAGTTAAATTGCATTTTTTAAAAAGTTTTTCTTTTAATAAATAACCCAAGTTTTTAAAAATTAATTAAAATGTCATTTTTCTTAAAATGATTAATTAGTTTTCTTATATGATCAATCAACAATTAATCCTAATTTGGTTAATCAAATTATTGTCAATCACTGATTGACTATAATATAATACAAATTACTGATTTTATCAGTCAATTATTGATTAATCAATGATTAACTAAATCTAAAAAAAAAATAGAATACAACTATTTTGTTAAATAAAAAAAATTCGGTTATTTATTAGATTAGGTGATTAAAATAAGTCACCCAACCTAATTTTTCTAATCAATAATAGAAATCTTAAATTTAAAAAACCTTTAATTTATTTTAACATTAGGGATTAAAGTTATCAAAAATCAAAAGATCATAATTTACTGAAGTTAAAAGTTGAGAGATCAAACATATCAGAATGTTTATTTTTGGCTAATAAGAAGTACCCAACCTGGTTACCAAGCCCTAGCAACTAATGGTCGGGGGTGCGTGTGTGCATTTATACATATATATTATATGTATGTATGCATATATCATGTAAATCTATCACAGCATATATTCTCAATCTCAGCACTCCCTTTGAACTCTCGACGAGAAGAGGCAATGGATTTCTACATAAGCGTGGCTGCGCAAGTGATTCTCCAGGAGATGAAAGAGGATGAAGGAAGCAGTAGTGTGAAGAACTTGTTAAAGTTTTTTTATTGGAGGTGCTGTCCTGTCTCAAATTTTTAGCACTTTTTTGAGACTTAAAAGTTTTTGTATTTCACTATAAATTTAGTATACATAACAATAAAAACAGCCTTCACCCCAAAAAAAAAAAAAATTTGTGGATTCAAAATGTCTAAATCATGTAATGCAAAGAAAAATGAAAACATAACAAACATTGAAAGAACAAGAAGATAGTTTAATCTTAGATTGGAAGAACATGTTCAATTTTGTACCAATTCTCTCCGTGGCGTTCTTGAATCTTAAGATCAGCATCAGCAGGCATAAATCCCATCTTCAATTCTCGGAGCGAAGGCACCGGCAACAGGCCTCTCGGAACGATCTTCAATCGCTTGCACTCAACAATCTCCAGCTGCCTGAGGCTGCACATTGCCCCTTCCTCTATTCTCCATTGCTCCACCGAGTGCATGAACGAAAGCTTCAACAACTGAAGCTGAGGAAAACCTCCACTAGAGCAAGTCATTGTTTTGCCCACATATGCCGACTGCTTCAGTTTCAAAACTCGCAGGCTCTTCAGCTTCTCCAGCTTTTCCATCGGATCTTCCATTAACATGGACTCCGTTAAGGACAACTGGGCGAGGTTCGTGGGGAAGCATTGTATGTCAAACATCTTTGCCATAAATCCGCTCAAGTGTAGTTTGTAGAGGTGAGTTAGGCTTGAGAAGTCCCATTGTGGAATGGCTACAGTGACCACATCAATCAATTTTGTTGTTGCACTAAGCTTCAAGCGTTGGAGACCTTTTGAGTTAAAAATCCACTTCTCCAAATATTCTTGATTCGCACATAGATAGCCGTGCAAACCCAATTCCCCCAATTTGGTTAACTTGATGTCCAAGCAATTGTCTGTGCTGCTAAATGTGTTCTCACTGATGTACAAACCGTTTAAAGTTTGGAGGTTTTGGAGATACGGGGTGGTGACGAGCGGTATTAGTATCATCGGTTGGATCTCGCTGAAATACAAGTGTGTAAGATGTTGTAGTCTCGAAATCGCTGGTGGGAAAGGATTGATCAAGGTTTCTCTCAAGTCAAGAGTTTGCAAGTTGAAAAGATAGCGCAAAGAGGATGGAAGCTTTTTCAGCCAAGTTCCTCTGAGGCCCAAATACCTTAAATGAACTAGCTTTCCAATAGCTGAGTCAAGCTTGGCTATGTAGGCACCTTCCAAATCAAGTACTCGGAGAAGTTTAAACCTCTTGGCTTCAATGTGGATTGGCTCGTTGAGGTCAAAGCATAACAAAGACCTTAATTTTCCGGTATTCATTGCTGAGGGGACAGTGGAATGTGTAGCAAGTCGACGGGCTCTTGCAAGGGCCCTCATTGAACTAATCTTTGTCTCGCCGTGAATGACGTCAAGAAATCTATCCTCCTTCGCTCGTGTAATTGCCAATTCTCTGAAAAGGTCATGCACACGACAAGTCTTAATCCTTCCGTTCGATTTCCTTGCAGCGACTTGGACCATGCTTCGTTCCACTAGCTCTTCCAAGTAGTCCTCCGCCACGTCTTCCAATGGTTCCTGACCTCTTGGCTGGACAAATCCCTCTGCAACCCACAACAAGATCAGCCTCCTAGCAGAGATCTCAAAGTCTTCAGGAAAGAGACCAAAGTAAAGGAAGCACGGTTTGAGGTAGAAAGGCAAATCAAAGTAGCTCAAAGCTAAAATGCCCACACATTGTACAGGGTCTTGTGTTAGTTGCCAATGCACACTCTGGAGAACTTTGAGCCACTCGCTATAGGAAGGTTCTCTTCTTGACAAGAGACCACCTAGCGCTACAATTGCAAGAGGCAATCCCCCGCACTTTCTCGAGATCTGTTTTCCGATCTCTTCACTCCACGGAGGCAAACTTGTAACCGCAGTCCATTCGAGGGAGACTTTTGTAGACAAGAGTTCCCAGCTATCCGCATCGTTGAGCAAACTCAGTTCATGAGGTGGACTCCTTGGATCAGCATGAATTGCAACGTCTTTGAAGCGGGTGGTGAACATTATCCGGCTTCCATTCTTCGAGTCGGGAAAGGCTTCTTTCAGATTGTCCCAAACTTCTATCTTCCATATGTCATCCAAAACTATGATGTACTTCTTATTGTTTAGATACCCTAACAACTCTTCTGCCAAATCTTCCTTATGCATCTTTTCCAATTCCATTTTTCCTAACCCCATTAGTCTTTTGACCAAATCCCTCAGGACTTCTTCTGCTCCACACTCTTGAGAGACATAGACCCAAGCAAAACAATCAAAATGCCTTTTGATGTTAATGCTATGGTAAATCTTCTTAGCAAGAGTGGTTTTTCCCAAACCCGCCATGCCAATAATCGAAACTACAGATCGCCGTGAGTCCCCAGACATCAACCGATCTTCTAACATCTCGATGTCCTCCACCAAACCAACAACATCCTCGTCAAAAGGACGAGGAGAAGATCGCCTCCTTTCTGTAATCTCACAAACTTCTGAATCTGTCCTGTCTCCCTTTCTCCCTATATTTTCGATTCCATAAGTTGACCTACTAACAGATATTTCATGGATTCTTGTTTTGATCCTATCGATCTGCTTACACTCCTTACGCCGCGCAACTAATTCACACAAGAAAGTTACACAGAAATACCTCTTTAAACACATGACAAGCCCTTTTTGTGTATGTTCTGTTGCCCTTTGGATGTGAGTATCTATAACATCGTCTGTGTCATGAGCAACATCTCTTATGTCTGCAACCCAATTTCGGATTCTTGCATCCTTATCTTGTTTAGCATCTGCATCTCCGAGAAAGCATTGCATACGCCTCATTTCCGCTTCGATCCACTGGAACTGGCCGTGAACTTTGGACATGGAAATTGCTTCCTCAATTACTTGGCTCGCAACCTTCTCCACCAGTAGGTGAACAATATATTCCGCCATGTCTCTCCTCTCAAAATTTTCGCAGGACAAACAAATTCATAGTATTAAGATGTTTTGGTGGCCTATTTGTTTGTTTATGAATCAAATACGCTTTACGTTTTTTAATCAATTTTCATCAACTACCCAAGGTGGTTGAGTCTGAAACCATCTCTTTAGTCAACGAGTTGATTGATCAACTTCTTCTTTCTTCATTGAAATAAAAATTAACGATAATAGTTTTAATAATTTTAAATTTGTTTTGGCTCTACGGCCGTAATAAGCGGCATTTCTTTTGTTCCCACTGATGATGACTTGCAAATAAAACTCACTTTTTTAGGTCCGTCAACAATACTATGACTTTCTTCTTCACCAAGCAATACGAAAGGCTTTAGTTCCGTCCCTTGACTGCTTTCTTATGTTGAACTGTCTATTTTTAATGAAAGAAATGGATCAGTTACGTCCTTATACTCCGTTCAGTACACTCAATTAAGTGTTATATTACCGTATCGATTGGATTATAATATGATGGTCAAGTATTGTAATCCTAGGCTTCAACGGCTGCCAAGTAGCATTTCTTGAACGAGACGTCAAATAAGACCTCCTCAATTATTATATTATCATTATTGATGGTCGAACTATAGGTCCCCAGAAGCCTCAAATTTCAATATTTATCTGATTATATAGTAATAGCAACAGTGTTTGACCAAAACAAAACGAAAATTATTAATACCTAAATTTTCGTATAATTAATACCTAAATTTTGGGATAATAGAAATATGTAAATTTTCAGCTTAAGAGGAACTATTTTATTAAGAGCTGATATATCAGTATGCTATATAGCTTCATCTAGAGAACTCCAATGAAGAATCATGGTGACTAAATTAATTATTGAATTAATTCACTTGGAGCAGCACGTAGCAATGTTAAAAATCTAATTAAATTACTCGTAAATTTTTATAATAAACCAGTGGGAAACTTGGATTAATTAATAAATATCATATAGTTGGGTGATTGCAAATTGACTAACAAAAAAAAAAAAAAGTTAAAAAATAGAGAGCAAAAAATGAATATAAAAATTAGACATGTTGCTAAGAAATAGAGAATTCAATAATGGAATGCTTATCGATCGGAGGCAATTTTTAAACTAATAAACCACATTAAAAACATATCATATCAATAATAATTTATGAAAATTTAATTAACTTTGATAAAAATGTGACGATCCAATGACTTGTTTTTTATACCAGCAAATAATCTTCCAAAAAGAAAAAAAAAAAAAAAAAAAGAGAACAAAGAAAAAAAAAAACAATGGAAATGAAAAGAGAAATTGTAACATGGTCATATTCCACAAATTTTTATGTTGCATAGCAATGATTTATAACATATGATGTTAATAATATATCTATTAAAATCTATATCTATATATTTATGTTAATAATATATCTATATATTTTGTAATAGTTAAGTTATAATATATTTTAATAATATATCTACGGCAAATAATTTTTTTATAAAAGTAATTTGATGATGTAAATCTACCTTAAATAAGTTTAGTAAATAAATTATTTACTGTAAATATTTTATTCAGTAGTTATCTAAAATATTATAAATAAAATATTTACTCTACAGTTTTGGGGAAAACAAAAAACTTATTTACTTCTTTCTCCCAAGTGAAAAAAGTGTAAACACTAATCCAAGAATAATAGGGGAAGCCAGACCTTAAGAGGGTGTTTGGTTTTGTTTCCAAAACTGATTTCACGATTCTCTAGGAAATCGATTTCAAAATCGGTGTGAAATTGTGTTTGGTTTGTATTGTTTTTGAAAACAGATTTCAAAACGAATCCAAAATCGCCTTTGCTCCCAATGTAAAATTGAAAACGATTAAAAGTCGTTTTCTCTGATTTCATTTTTCCCATTTCTCCCATTTCTCCCATTTCTCTGATTTAATTATTATGGTTAATTAAGATTTAATTGATATAGTAATTACTTAAATATTATGGTTATTAATTTTTAATTCATTTTTCAATTAAAAAATTTTATTAATTTTTAATTTTTGGTATTCATAATAAATTTTTTTTAAATCAAACATAAATATATTTTTATATAATACTTATAAAATGACTGGTTTTCAAAAATATAACCAAACACAGTTTCACTTTTTTGTTTCTCAAAACATACACTCAGAAAATAAAACCAAACACAATTTCAGAAACGTTCTCAGAATTGTTTTTAAAACGATCTCAAATTCAGAGAATTTGAAAACATAACAGATTTCAAAAACAATACCAAACGCTACCTAAATCATCCAATTGATTTTGTAATC
The DNA here is from genome assembly GCA_035233585.1 of Antiaris toxicaria. Lineage (NCBI taxonomy): Eukaryota > Viridiplantae > Streptophyta > Magnoliopsida > Rosales > Moraceae > Antiaris > Antiaris toxicaria. The sequence continues at coordinate 12,881,441 of CP141155.1, forward strand.
TTGGGCCTAAAGTCTTTTTCTCTTATAATTTATAAATTTTTGGACGAGGAAATTGTGAAAAAGCCCTTTTAGTATACCTATTTTGGATTTTTACCCTCTCATAATAATGATTGTGGAATAGCTCTCTTGTAGTTGGGTGATTGCAAATTCACTGACCAAAAAAAAAAATGTAAAAGAATAGAGGGCAAAATTGAATACAAAAAATAGACATGCTGCTAAGAAATAGAGAGTTTTATGATGAAATGCTTATCTATTGGGGGCAATTTTAAACTAATAAATCACACTGAAAACATATCATATTAAAATAATTTATGAAAACTTAGCTAAATTTGATGCAAATGTGACAATCCAATAGGCTGTTTTTTATACCAGCAAATAATTTTCCAAAAAGAAAAAAAAGAGAACAAAAGAAACAATGGAAATGAAAAGAGAAATTGTAACATGGTCATTTTCCACAAATAGTTATGTTACATAGTTATAACTTTTGAGGTTAATAATATATTTACGGTAAATAAATTATTTACAAAACTAATTTGTTGATGTAAATTTACTGTAAATAAGTTTAGTAAATAAATTATTTACTGAAAATATTTTATTTAGTATTTATCTAAAATGTTATAAATATAATATTTACCTCTTAACTTTTGGAAAAAAAAAAATTTACTTCTTTCTCACAAGTGAAAAAATTATAGGCACTTATCCAAAGCTAGTAGGGGAACCCGGATCTTAACTCATCCAGTTGATTTTGTAGTCTTAGGCCTAAAGTCCATCTCTCTTATAATTTACAGATTTTTAGATAAGGAAATTGTGCAAGATAACCATTTTAGTATATCTGTTTTGGATTTTTACACCTTTATTTAACTATTCATTTAAATTTTTAAAACTTAATAACACTTAGTAGGTGTTTGGGACAAGCATTTTTTTGGCATTACATTTAAATACAATGCAATTTTTCCCCAAATACAAAAACATTTCATTTAAATATTAATCACATCACATTTTAAATCTAACACAATCACTATTTATTATTCCTTTTTTTCTATTACTTTTATTAATTTTATCATATATTCTCTCTCCCTCTTTTTTTTTTCTCTCTACTTTTACCTATCACATCATATATTTATTATTAAAATACAATTCAAATACTTTTCCCTCAAACACACATTGAATTCAAATGCAATACTAATGCTTTTCCTCCAAATACAAATTGCATTCAATGCATTGCATTCAAACGCAATGCAAATACAATGCGTTCACCAAACGAACCTTTAATATATCTCCAAACCCTATTCTGTCTCCTTTCCCCCCTTTTTTCTCTCTCTCCTCTGCCCAATCTCTCTCTCCTCCACTTATGACTTGTAGATCACGACCAACAAAGTCACTGGCAGTGGCTTCACTAGCAGATCAAGACCAACAGTGTCACCGATGGCCATTTGCGTTGCATTTCTCTTTCCTCCCCCTCCGCTTACTTTTCTCTCCTCCTTTCGATTTCCCGATCTGGGATACCACTAAGTGCGTGTTTGGTTTTGTTTTCAAAACAGATTTCACAATTCCCTAGGAAATTGATTTCAAAATCGGTGTGAAATTGTGTTTGGTTTGTATTGTTTTTGAAAACAGATTTCAAAATGAATTCAAAATCTTCTTTGTTCTCAACGTAAAATTGAAAACGACTTTTAATCATTTTCTCTGATTTCATTTTTCCCATTTCTTCCATTTTTCTGATTTAATTATTATGGTTAATTAAGATTTAATTGATATAGTAATTACTTAAATATTATAGTTATTAATTTTTAATTCATTTTTCAATTAAAAAATTTTATTAATTTTTAATTTTTGGTATTCATAATAAATTTTTTTTTTAAATCAAACATAAATATGTTTTTATAGAATACTTATAAAATAACTGGTTTTCAAAAATATAACCAAATACAGTTTCACGTTTTTGTTTCTCAAACATACACTCAGAAAATAAAACCAAACACAATTTCAGAAACGTTTTCAGAATTATTTTCAAAACGATATCAAATTCAGAGAATTTGAAAACGTAATAGATTTCAAAAACAATACCAAACGCTACCTAAGTTTTCTCCCTGTGTCCTCATATTTGCAAGAATTCATCAAAATCAGAGTGTCTTTGAATTGGGCATGCCATTGCGGGTGATCACAATTTCAAAATCACGAGTTCTGCTATTGCGGGCACGCTCGATGTCATGATTTGCGATTTCTACCGCAACTGATCTTGGCCACCGGTCACAAGTCGGCGTCAGAGATATTTTGCCGGCCGCGAGGCAAATCTGACCGAAGAAGAAGAAGAAGGGTTTTTAATATTTTTTTTAAATTAATTATTTTTTTATTTTTAGTATTTTGAATATTTTAAATTTATTTAATTTCTTAAAATAATATTGTGACTAAAATAATATGATGAGTTAATGTGTTTCAAAAATTTTTAAAAATTTTTTGAAATAATGTAAAAATTTTGAATATTACCAAAAAAAAAAATCAAATGGTGTTCCGTCATATTACCAAACAAAATTTTAGCACGTTACTAAATGGTATTTTAGTGAATTATTATGTAGTTTTTTGTTGGATTACTAAACAATATTCAAGTACATTATCAAATTATATTTCAATAGATTATCAAATGATATTTTGATAGATTATCAAATAGTATTTCTGTGTGTTATTAAATGATATTTTGGTAATACCATTTTGATTGATTGAAAATATTTTTTAAAAAACACGATAGCTTAACTTTTAATTTTTCTTAAAAATAACAAAAATCCTAAAATTACTATAAATAAAACAAAATTGTAAACATATGTACTCTTTGGACTTTCCCAAGGTTTTCGCTTTTTACATGTTCATAAATAATAATAATAATAATAACGCCTATTTATATTTATGACTGGCTAACTCGTGTTCAATAGATAAATTATGCTTAGTTGTTGGGCAGCAAAAAGGTCAACAACGGCCTAGTTCATAGGATCATAAGTTAGCCCTATTTTTATTTTTATTTTTATTTTTTATTTTTGAAAACTATAAGGGGAACTTTAATTTATCTGGGTGTTGGTAATGGTATCCTGTCAATCTCATGTAGGGTGGTGATTGGGTAATGACACAATAAAATGACTCAAAACTCGAATGGAGTTGGCAGATATTGATATTCTACAAATGAGTTTTGGAAAATAACAGCTGACAAGACTAATAAAATTAATATATGGACCTTTTTTAAGTTGAGTGTATGTAACACAGATTGACACAAAGAGAATGAAATACAAAGAGCATACTAACCGCCAAAAAAAAAAAAAAACAAGATAAATGCAAAAAACAATATTAAGTAAAGATTGACACCACAAATAGCAGTTTTGACCATGACTTTGAAAATCACTTCAAAACAGATGTCATTAAAATCTTTGTCAGTAAAACTTAAAAGGAAAAACTAAACAAAGAAAAAAGAGTGTCCACGATTGAAATATTCCTATTCACCAATGGTTAGATGAAATTTAAGAGCCATAAACCATTAGGAAAACACATCAAGATCCACATCTTTAGAATTAAGCTTATTAATAACCAAGTTACCTTTCTTAAAAATAAGAGAGATGAAAATCCTGATAAACATCATCTATTCTTGTATTTTCCAGAAATAAAATCAAAATAATTCTTAAAGAGACAAAAAAAAAATATAGCTAGAATTTCACTCAACCCAAATAATACACCAATTTAACTTGCAAGCCTTTTCTATGGCCAAAATAAATGTCAAAATCTCTACCTAAGCGAAAGAAATGCCTAGAGGAGAACAAAATAGTCCTTCACAAAACCTCTGTAGTTCTGAAAAACCTTGCCACAGCCTGCATATGACCTAGAGAACCCCAAGCGGCACTATCTATATTCACCTTGGTATAACCCGATGGAGGAGGCAACAAATTAACATCCACAATGCATTGAAAAATGGGAGGCTTGCCCTGGAGATGGGAATTATGAAGATCCAAGATTTCCTTATGACAATAAATCATATGGCCAATGTCAAGAAGATTTGTTTCTCTAACTGAAGCCTTAGAATTTAGAGACCAATTTATCTTTAAATACTGCCTGATTATTGGCGTATACTAGCTAGATGAACCAACAAACAGAGAAAAAAAATGGTGGTTTAAAGCCATGAAATTTGGGGACTGAATTTAACCTTCAGGGTAGTGATAAGTGTTGAGTCCACCCCATTTTGTGGGCTGGATAGTTAATTGGGCCACAAGCACAATTGTCCTTAAAAAAAAAAAAAAAAAAGAGACAGAGACACTTTTAGTGGCTTGTTCAACGAACTTCGGCAACCCGCAGCAGAAAGAAAGAAGGAAAAAAAAAAAAAAAGAGAGAGAGAGAGAGAGAGAAGGGTATAGTTTTAGGTTTGGGTAAGACGATTGTGCAGTAAAACAATATTTGTTGTTTAAATTTGACGTGGAGAATTCTTGTGACGAACTCTTCTCATCTATCGGTTTCGATTTTTAAATTAGTGTCTCTAAGGTGCTTCTCCCAAATACCTACTTAAGACCTAGAATTGATTATTTTTTTCTGCTATGTGTTGAGATCCATCTAGTTGATGACATATTTTGTTGTTTAACCAAGATTGTGTTTGATCTTGATGATTGTGAGGCTCTAGTTGTATCTAAATAGAAACTTTGTAGTCTCATTATTGTTGTTATAGTGAAAGTTGATATCGAACTACAGTCTTGTGGTTTTTCTCTTTGCGTTGGAGGGTTTTTCATGTAAAAATTGGTGTCTCATGTCTGGTGATTATATTTATTTATTGTTGTTTTGATTGGTTTGTTGGCTTTGTGAATCTTGTTTGAAAATCCATTTTTCACACAATGAGGGAAAGGTAAGATTGACTTTGGTGCTTCATTTTGTGTTACTGCTCGTTGTGATTTCTTTACTTCTTACTCTTCTAGTGATTTTGGTAATGTCAAGATGGGAAGTAGTGGTGCCTCTAAGATTGTGGGTATTAGTGATATTTGCTTGAAGACTAATCTTGTGTGCAAATCAATACTCAAGAATATTAGGCATGTGCTAGACATTCATCTTAATTTGATCTCTACAGTTAAACTTGATGATGAAGGTTTCACTAATTATTTTAGTGAAAGTAAATGGAAGCTCACCAAAGGTTCTCTAGTGGTTACAAGAGGAAAGAATACGAACACACTCTAAACTCTACAAATGAGAGATAAAGGCTCTTCAGAAAGACGCAAGCATTGATTTATGGCACAAGAGGTTTTGTCACATCAGTGAGAAAGGACTACAATTTCTTGCTAGGAAGTAATTCCTCCTCGATTTGCAAGGTATACCTCCTAAAACTTGTGTGGCTTGTTTAGCTAGAAAAACACATAGAGTTGCATTTCATTCACACCCTTTATCTAGAAGATCAAATGTTCTTGATTTTATTCATACTAATGTTTGTTTTATGCAAACTAAAACTCTTGGAGGTGCACTTTATTTTGTGACTTTTATTGATGACCATTCAAGAAAAGTTTGTGCTACTACTTTGAAAACTAAAGACCAAGTGTTTGATGTCTTCAAAGAATTTCATGTCAAGATAGAAATAGAGATGAGAAAACAGTTAAAGTCAATTTAAGCTGATAATGATGATGGGTACAGAGGGCTATTTGAAAGCTATTGCAAAGCCTATAGAATTAGGCTTGAGAAGACTCCAGCAAAGACACCTCAACTTAATGGTGTAGCAGAAAGAATGAACAGGACCATTGAAGAAAGGATAAGATGTATGCTTTCTTATGCTAAGCTTCCTAAGTGTTTTTTAGGGGAGGCTACGAGGGTTGTAGTTGACTTGATTAATCTTTCTCTAGCAGCTGTCTTGGATGGTGATGTTCCTAATAGAGTTTGGATTAGGAAAGATGTCTCTTATGATTATTTAAGAGTTTTTGGGTTCATATTCCTAAAGATGAGAGGTCCAAGTTTGATGATAAGGGAAAACTATGCATTTTCTTAGGTTATGGTCATGAGGAGTTTGGGTATAGGTTGTGGGATCCAGTGAAAAAGAAGATTGTCGAAAGCAGAGATGTTGTGTTTTTTTTTTTTTTTTTGAAGATCAACTTTGTGATGATGTTGATAAAGTTGAAAAGAACAATTCCTCTATTAAAGTTCCTGTCTTTTTTTAGATCCAGTTTTTCCATCTGTAGTGAGTAATTATCACGGGAGATGTGTAAGAAGAAGATGGTGATAATGTCGATGATGATGCTCCTCCAGTTGATGATGTTGCCTCTTTTATTGATGATATTAAGCCGATTGAACAAGTTAAGCACACCCCACCACTACTACTGTAGGAAAATAAACCGGTAAAAACGTATCAGAGTGGCGCAGCGGAACAATAAAAATTTTTAGATCGTTAAATATCTCATGATGCCATATACAATAAACCAACAACAATTAAAACTCATACCTCAAGGATGCCAATCTTGCAGGAGGAGAATGACCGGAGGCTTCAACCAACTAGCCTTCTCTACTATTCTCCAATTCCCGAATGGCTGAGTGTGTGGGCACTCTGAACCTCGATCGGTATGCTAGCACTGCTAGTCTTCTTCCGACCACCCAGATCTCTAAAGAACTTTATTGTCACGATGAGCTGTGCAACAATAAGCCTGCTCACCTGAGAGTCTGTGGTCTGAGAGAACTGGAGTGGCAGGACCTCTATTTATAGACCTGCATGAGGTGATTCTCTGAATTCGAATTGGACTAGGAAAAGATTTTCTCCCTTATCCAAACCAAAAAATCCGAATTTTCCAAGGGAGAATCTCCACTAAAAATTCGGTTTTCTTAGGATAGATCCAATCCAAATCTCAACAAGATTTTAACTAGAATCTTATCTCCCTTTTTCAACCAAAAAATCCGAAATTCACAAGGAGAAAATCCTCCAAAAGATTTCGGCCATTATGGATAAGGGAGAATCAAAATTCCACTAGGATTTTCAAGCTAAATCTCATCTCAACCTTATCCAAAAAATAACCGAATTCTCCTTGGATTTAGGCTCCAAAATTTCGGCCACTTTTAGGGAAGAAGAGAATCCAAATTCAACTAGGATTCAAGCTTGAATTTACCCTTGAATCTTATCCACAAAATCCGAAATTTTCATGAGCATTATCCTCAAAAATTTCGTCCCTTATTTGTTGGGATTTGGATTCAAAATTCAAGTAGGATTCTAACAAGATTATCCTCTCCTAATCCAACTCAAATTCGAATTTCAAACCTTGTGGATTTTCCACAACAAATTCGAATCCTACTTGGACTGTGATTCAAAATTTGAATTTCAAATTTCAAATTCAAATTTCAAATTTCAAATTTCAAATTCAAATTTCAAATTCGAATTTCAAATTCAAATTTCAAATTCAAATTTCAAATTCAAAATTCAAATTTCAAATTTCAAAATTCAAATTTCAAATTTCAAAATTCAAATTTCAAATTCCACAAAACGGTTGTATTTCATATTCTTGTTCTCATGGATAATTTTCTACAACTCCAATCCAATCTCAAATAAAATCATGGCAACTTTATTTGGAGTTCGAATAATTGTGTACTCTATTATCCAAAACAAAATCTGAATCCAACCGGAGAGAATCTTGTCTACCATCCTAATCCTGTGTTATCACCATCCATGCATAATAAACTAGCCTATAGCATACACAAATCAATTTGCCAAACGTTAAGGAATTATGTGGAGCTAGTAGAGGGACTGATTGGACATATATAATCGGGCTCCCGTGATTCCATATGATCATCATTCTGTACCGAACAACTCAATCATATGATCACTAATTTCAGAGTCACACCACTATAAACCTGAAACTGAACTCCCAATTATATACCGTATTACGTAAGCCTGTGACGAGCTACCATCCAATGACCTTGTCATATATGCAAAACCCTCATATGATATCCATGATCAGCCTTAGGTCAAAGTCCGTTTAATCCTACTGATCAGGCTATCTTAAAGTTCCATTATACTACCGAATCTAGAAAATGATTATTCACCAAATGTGAATAAGAAGTCATCCGCCCAGCAGACGACCCAAGGCCTTGTCCATTTTCACATTCAGTATAATGCCTTTAAGAGGATACCTTTAACTCCTCAGAGCTATGATTCCGATATCTGCAAACAAACCCTTCATCGTATACAAGTCATGCACCCAACGAACCGGTCTATAAGCTTACTACCTCTGAGACGCTTTAGCCATTGGAACATCAAAGTACACAAGTCATATACATGAAGTAGTTCATTTACTCAGGATTAAGGTTATTGCACAATGAACGTCAAAAGCAGATTGATCCACTCATAGCGGACTACGTAGATCAATCACGCTTTAGTCCCGGTCTAATATGTCACCACCAAGCAACATATCCATGTCTCTACTTGGGAGTCTAGCTCCAGACAGTCAAGACAGACCGTCCCCTCTAAGGCTTTAGACAACATAATAGTCTTAACATGAGTTAGATGCTCGGTCTAACCCCATAGACTACAGACCATAGTTTAGACTGCTAACTTTAGAACATTGTCTTCTCGCATACAAAAGTCCATTGTATGCAACGTTCTAACAGTTTTAACACAAGCAGTCAGTGAGCCATATTTGCTTACATTTACTTTAACATGTAAATAAGACGAGGACAGATAGCAATGTAATGAATAACCTCTATGTATAATTTTATTATCCAGTTCAAAATGAATACATCAAAATGTCTCTAATACTTAGGGCATTTCCTAACAACTACTAGTTGAGCCTCCATTCACTACAACAATTAGGGTTTTTTGCAAGAATTGAATATCGTCGCAAAAGGTGTAAAGTCGTCGCAAATAAGTTTTTTGTAACGATATGTCGTCGCAAATAAGTCGATGTTAATACCCTATTGCAAATGAATTTTTTGCGACAATAAGGCATTATCATAATTACAATAGCGACGACAGTCATCGTTAAAAATATTGATGCAAATATGTCATCAAAAGATCGATCGGGCTAATATGGCAACCATTTTTTGCGACGACAAAAATGAAATATATCATCACAAAAATGTGTGAATTAGCTGACATGGTACTAATTATTTGCGATAATGATTTTTTATATGTCATCGCTAATAGTGATAATTGAATTAGTATTTGCGATGACATTTGTCATCAATAAATTTTATTTTATTTTGTATAATTTTTTAATAAATTATTATTATTTTTTAATTTGATAATTTTATTGATATATGTTATTATTATATATTTAGATTCAAAATTAAGTAGAAATATACGCATTATAATAATGAAAATAAATCATAATGTTAAAAAAATTAAATCAAAATCATACATTTAGTTAAAAAAAACCAATAAATAAAGTATAATGATTTAATTATAAAAAAATACATAAATAATAACAAGTGATTCAATCTTCTAAGTTGACAGCAGCATCACTAGCATCATCATTATCGTTGGCTCGGGCGGGGGACAGTCGGGAACCGAATATCCAGACGCATCTCAGCCAATATCTGCTACATAATCTTGTGGCTCTTGTACAACTATAGATTTTGCTCATACTGTCATCGCTAGAAGGGCCATATAGAGGCTGCGCTCTCCCTGAAGAGCCAGTTAACATCATGACTGGACCAGACATATCAATTTATTAACAAATTAATGTAGTTAAATAACATATTTGAAATTATACATTTTATATATTAATGTTTGTTTGTGAGATTAAAATTATATCATCAGAAAAACAACAATCAACAATCGCAATATATATTTAAGTTTTATACTTTTTTTTATTCTAACTAAATTTTTAGTTTTATACTTTTTTTTAACATAATTCATTATTAATAATGATAATTTTTATCATCAAATTTTTTAAATGCTTATTAATCATTTATTTAAATTTTTATTAACTAATTTTTTTATAATATTTATTTCATAATTTCATAGACTTACTTTTTTAGATTGTATTAATTTATTTATTTATATTTAATAAATCATATTTAATATTTTTAATTCAATTAAATAATATTATACTTTAGAATTTTATTGTAATTGTTCATATGTTTATTTTTTAAATATTTACATAATTAATTTTATAATATGGTATATATATCATTATTTTTTAAACTAATTATTACACTTTCTACATAAATATTATTTATTTACAATTTCAATATTTGTTTATAATTATTAATTCTTTTAATAATATTATTATTTTTAACTTATTATCGATTTTTATCTTATCCATAAATTTAATTTTTTATTTTTAATCTTACTAATACATTTCATATTTTTTTTGCTTAACCAATCATAATTTTTATTCATTTTATCTAACCAAATTTAATTATTAATTTAACATATTAAATTTTCAATATATATTTTATATAAACAATAATATATAATAAAACCAAAACTTTTTCCAACAAAAAACCACAACAAAAATACCATCATAATCTACATATCAATATCAATATATCCAAACACAATAAATAATCTAACATCAACATACATATATACACATAATTTCATTAAATAAAATAAACAAACAACTTACAAAAATCCAAACCCACAAAAACGAGGGTCAAAAAACAGTAGTGAATAGAGATGGAGGATGTGGGACTAGCAGCAATGCATCTTGGGACAGAATAGGTGGCAACGACGGCTGTAGGGTGGTGAAATTGAAGGGGTGACTAGGGTTTAGGTGGGGGGCAGTTGTAAGGGGTGGCGATTTTTGGCCAGGGAGAGAGAGAATAAACATCAAAATGGCCAGAGAACGGAGAGAGGATGACGAGAGTGAAAGAGAATAGCGAGAAGAAAAGAGAATGCTGAGAATGGCTAAAAAAAAAAAAACCAGGGAAAATAAGAAAGAAGGCTCAGGCTCGATGTTTATACACAGTTTTTTTTTTTGTAATGACAAATGAGTAAATTGTTGTCGCAAATATTTACCAGAACTGTCATCGCAAAAAAGTAAATTGTTGTTGCAAATATTTACTAAAACAGTGTCGTTTTATCATAGTCATTAAATTTACTGTGTGAATATTCCATAAATGTTTTGGAACAATTACCAATTTTTTTTTTGGATGACTTTTTGGATATGTTGTCGCAAATAGTTTAGAAAAACCATCAATTAATCCATCATTTTTTTTGTCAAAATTTGAATTTCAAGTTTATTTGTGATGACATATCATCACAAATAATAGCTACAATAGTTAAGTATTTGCGACAACATATTATCGCAAATAAGCCTATATTTTTTCATCAAATTTTAAATTTATTTGCAATGACATATCGTTGCAAATAATAGCTATAACCGTTTAGTATTTGCGACGACATATCGTCGCAAATAAGCCTATATTTTTTTGTCAAATTTTAAATTTTAAATTTTTATTTGCGACAACATGTCATTACTAAAAAACACATTTATAAATGTCATTTTTTATTCGATACTAGCTGTAATCAACCAAAATTTTTGCAACAATATGTCGTTGTAAATAAATAAAAATTGGTGCGAAAAACTTTCGTGCCATTATTTTTTCATGGCAAACTTTATTTGCAACGACATGTCATTACAACTTATGTGCTTATATATTTGCGATGACATCGCAAATTGTTAATGAGACGACTTGTCTTTTTTTGTATTCAGATTTTTATTTGTGACGGCATGTTGTCATCACAAACTTATTATTTGCAATGACAATTATTGTCGCTAATAATATCGTCGCAAAAAACCCTAATAGTTGTAGTGATTAAGAAGATCTACTAAAGAGCGCCAACCTCCATCTCGATACAAATCTAATGAGTATGTGATGCTCATAGATGGAAGAGAGCCTAAAACTTACCAAAAGCCTATTTCTTATGAGAAAAAGAAAGATTAATCTATAGCCATGCAAGACGAGATGAAATCCTTGTGTGCAAACTACACCTATGACTTGGTAAAGTTACCGAAATGCAAGAAAGTGCTCAAGAACAAATGGGTTTACAAATTGAAGACTTAAAACAATAGCTTACAACTAAGGTACAAGACATGGTTGATTGTGAAAGGATTTGGTTAGAAGAAAGGTGTTGACTTTGAAGAAATATTTTGTCCTATTATAAAGATGTCATCCATCATAGTTGTTCTTGGTCTAGCTACCCATTTGAATTTAGAGGTAGAGCAACTTAATGTGAAAACTACATTTCTTCACAGTGACTTAGAAAAAGATATTTATATGGAATAACCTGAAGGGTTTAAAGTCAAGGGAAAAGAGAGTTCTGTGTGCAAGATTAAAAAAATTTTGTATGGTCTCAAACAAGCACCAAGACAATGGTACAAAATTTTGACTCTTTCATGGTGAGTCATGGGTACTCTAGAACTTCATCGAATCATTATGTGTTTATAAAGAAACACTCAAGTGATAACATGTTGATTGTTGGCCATAATGCTCATAAAATTAAGAAGCTTAAAAGAGAGTTAAGCAAGTCTTTTGCAATCAAAGACTTGGGACCGACCAAGCAAATACTTGGCATGAAGATATCCTGTGACAAAAAGAATAGGAAACTTTGACTATCTTAAGAAGGCTACGTTGAAAAGTTTTTGAGAGGTTCAATATAAGCAAAGCAAAAGTAGTTTGTTCTCCACTTGTAGGGCATTTCAAGCTCACTTTTAAGCAATGTTCTACAACTAAGAAAGAAAAGGAAGAAATGACCAAATTTCCCTATGCATCTACTATTGGCAATTTGATGTATGCCATAGTTTGTACAAGACTGGATATTGCACATGCAATTAGAGCTATTAGCAATTTTCTCTCTAATCCGAAAAAAAAAACATTGGGTAGCAATAACATGGATGTTAAGAGATCTGAGAGGTACTTCCAGGGTGTGTTTATGCTTTGGCAATTGTGAACCTATTTTAGATGGGTACACGATTCAGACATAGCTGGTGATGTTGATTCTAGAAGGTCCACTTCAAGGTTGTTGATGACTATTGAAGGGGGAGCGGTCTAAGTTACAAACGTGCATTGCTTTATATAGTACAAAAGTGGAATATATAGCAAAAAATGAAGCCTGTAAGGCAGCTTTGTGGATGAAAAGATTTCTTAAAGAACTAGATCTGCAACAAGAAAAGTATGTTGTCTACAATGACAATCAGAGTTTCATCAACCTCTCCAAGAATTCAACATTTCATTCAAGATTAAAACAATTGATATTAGATATCACTGGAATCATGCTGTGCTTAAAACAAAGCAATTGTACTTAGAGAAAGTTCATACAAGTGAGAATGGATTGGATATGTTGATAAAGTCTTTGCTTACGGAGAAACTTGAAGCATGTAGGCAGAGAGCTTAAGCCCACTACATGAGGCAGAGGAGGAGAATTGTTAAGTCTGTCCTATTTTGTGGGTTGGATAGTTAATTGGGCCACAAGCACAATTGTCTTTATACAAGGAAAAAAAAAAAATGAAACCTGTAATGGCTTCTTCAACAAGCTTCAACAATCAGTAGCAAAAAGAAAAAAGAAACAAATAAAAAAAGATGGTTGTTTTTGTGGGGTGTGCGATGAAAATAGAGGGAAAAAAAGGAGGAGAGAGAGGAAAAAAGGTAGAGTTTTGGGTTTTTGCAAGACGATTGAGTAGTGAAATGATATCAGTTTATGCTCAAATTTGACATGGTGAATCCTTACGACGAGCCCTTCTCATCTACCAGTTCTGATTTTCGAATTAATGTCTCTAAGATGCTTTTTGCAAATACCCAATTGAGACCTAAAATTGATTTTTTTTGCTATGTGTTGAAATCCATCTAGTTGATAATGTATTTTGTTGTTTAGTCAAGATTGTATTTGATCTTGATAATTGTGAGCCCAGTTGTATTTAGAGAGAAACTTTATAAACCCATGATTGTTGTTATAGTAGAAGTTGATATCGAACTACAATCCTATGGTTTTTCCCTTCGCGTTGGAGGGTTTCCACATAAAAATTGGTGTCTCATGGGTGGTGGTTATTTTTATTTATTGTTGTCTTGGTTGGTTTGTTGGCTTTGTGAAATCTTGTTTGGAAAATTCCTTTTGCTACACAAGAAAGGAAAAGTTTAATTGTTTTTTTTTTTTTTTTTTCCAACAATAAGAAAATCCATAAAATTCATGGACAATTCAAATTGCTTAGTAGAAGTCATGGAAGCTGCAGATCCCATAGATTGAGCATAACTACATCTGACGAAAAGATGATCACTCGACTCTCCACGAACACCGCATAGTCAATAAACGGAGGGAAAGGAAATTCCTTACGTTAAAGAGAATCATCATAGACAATTGTGAAGAATTTTCTAAACGTGAACTAATTGGTGCGTGGAATGAATTTGGACCAAATCAAAGAATCATATCTAACCTAAAATTGAGCACTGTAAAAATGGTTGGATGTGCAAGAGAATTGACCATCTAAGGAATAATACCAAACCATCTTATCATAATTGTCATGGTCTACAAAATTATTCAAAAATATGACGAACCAAGTCTAGGAATTCAACATGCAACATGAGAGTCTGAAATTTTAGCATTGAATCAATCATGAAAAGCCTTAGGACTATCCCAAATTTTAAAAACCTAGTTAGTTGTTAAACCAAAAACTAAGGGAAGAATTTTCACCCATCAACTGACGACTTTCTTCTTTAATATATATTAGAGTAGATAACACACATAGGAGGCCATATAGAAGGACAAACAAGAAGGCAAGGATGACCTTTGTTGACGGTAAAAAGTTTGCCAAATGTATAGGATGTGCTGTTTAACTAATCCATTTGTAGTGAAGCAAAAACTCAAGCACAAAAATATAAAGAATATAGAAATTTTATAGAGGTTTGCCTTTTATTCGAATGGTATGTTTTCTTTTCACTATTTCTCATAAAAGTACAAGGAGCTGCCTGTGGACCCAAAATATAGTCTCTTTAGTTTCTATTGGCATGCAAGTCCATGTATATTTTTCATATATTAACATTTAAAATTATTATTCGATATATGATTCATAGATGCTTTTTGTTATCTCCAGGTTTCGAATGTTGCTTGAATATCTTACTTCACTGTCACGGCACCTGATATTTCGAGAATGTCTATCCAGCACCTTCCATAATCTCCAAACTTTCCCGTCCTATAATCAATCAGGTTATAATGGCCTTTTCTAGTACAACATTCTAGATTACTCCATAATGTCTATTTGGCACCCTTTATGATATCCATATCCCTAGACCTCCTTATGTTGAAGTCGGCATGTTAGACTTAATGAATGACTGTAAGAACTTTATTAAATGAAGTCTCTATATTTTATTTTTGAAACCGAGAACATTAACTCGGAATCCTATCAACAACCATCGATTACGAAGAAATTACCTAATGACCGTAAAATCCCAAGTGAAAATTTTAAGCAAAGCATCATTACAAAGCCTCAGGCTTCTAATACCAAGATCTCCATGCAACAATAGTCTTCCGACGTTTACTGCCAAACAACAGTTACCATTTTTTTTCTCATGAATAAAACCAGTTTATAAGATGTTTCCAATATATATATATATGAATATAATTAGATAAAAAAAATGGTAAAAGGAAAAAAGAAGGTAAGCAGTAGTCTCACTTTCCAGCAATGATGAAATCCAGCATATCTACAACTAGGCCGAACATTACTATAATTATTTTTATAATGGGAAATGCTATATTTCACTATAATGACGCTATATATTAATATGAAATTATTTTTACTATATATATGTTGCCAAATTCAATTGGACTTACTATATATATATTATATATATATAATCTATATATGATCAACAGCATTTCATCAATATCTTTATGCTAGAAAGCTCTAACTCTTTCTTCTTTCCCCCCTCCCGGAGGCCAGAAAGATCCAACTAAAATGATAAAACTAACAACTAAATCTTATATTCTTTTCACAACAATAATAAGATTTTCCTCTGTGCATGTTACTTGCAATAGCTAGGTGGCCTATTTTATATGTATTATCTGACAAAGGGACCACACTATAACTTGATCTTGTATGATTTTTTCCCCTTAATTATATTACTGCTCTACTCTTGTATAATATGCTTATTTAATTAATATTGTAGGTCACTCTCTTGACTCATGTACGTGATTAATTCACCATTAATTAGTTATTGGTATGCATAAATAATACAATTACATTAAGACAGATTAAGACGGAGAATGCTATATGTACCAAGAATCAATATAAAAAAAAAAATCAATTTAGCCGTTTTAAATATATATTTATCTCTCCAGGCAATTGATTTCTTTGTCCTTATCTTATCTTTTCCAACTTTCTGAAAAGGAAAATAAATTAATACTATTTTAATTATATTTTTCTTTTCTAAAACTTGGGTTGAACTCATGAATTACCGTGCAATTACGATTTCAAATTTAACCAAACAAATATTTCACGGACAGGAAATGCAACGCGTAATGGAACGTAGAAATTATTATTTTGTACAAGCAGACTAAGTGAAGGAGAACGCTCATGTATATATATATAATTCTATGCCTAATCATAAGATAACTGGGAGACTTGGTTTTTCTTATGCTAGTTATTTTCTCTCACCCTTCACTCAAAAAATAGAGCCCTTTTGCATTGGTATACCTTATCATAAAGTTATAATTTACATCACAAAATTTTAATTTTAGTAATTTCCACTCTGAACTTGCAAATGAATAGCAACTTACACTTTATTGATAATAATATTAATTTTTTAAAGGAAACTGACTTGTGAATTATACAAAAATTGTTAATTCATGACATGAATAATTATTTTTATTTATGTTAACTCAAATTTATTAAAATTAAGATCTTTAATTAAGTTTTATCAATATATAAAAGTTTAAATTAACTTTATTATAAATATAAATTTGGATTAATATTGATTAAAAAAAACTTTATGCTCTTATTTATTACCCTATATGCAAGTGAAGAGTCAATTTTCATTAAAAAATCAACATTGTTTACCAATGTGTGCAAATTGTTATAAATTTATAAGTTTAAGATATAAATTATTAAAATTAAAAGTTTAGAGTACAAATTATAACGTAGTGAAAAATTCAAGATGCACTGATGCAAATAAGCAAAAAATAAATAAATAAAGAGAATTGGTTTTTCTAAAAATTTTTTATTTTAAGAAATGATATACACTATCAAACTAAGTTAACCTAAATACATTGTCATATTCAACAGATATATATATAAAGGCAGTAATTATCTAGTCACACACACACGTATATATATAATTGTTTAGCAAAATATATATATAAACAATTAACTTTAACTTGGTGTATGTTTTTATTTGTCTCTAGCATACATACATACATGTTCATTTATAATGAATATATATATATATATCACTTAAATGAGGTATCGTATCAAAGGGAAAGAACAAAACTCAACTGGAAGTAAAAAGGTTCGTCAACGCTGCATGAAAAGAATCCAACAATAATGGAAGCTAACGGATATAAACTTTGGATAACATTAAATATTAGAATATTTAGCTAATAGTAAAACTGATAGTATGAGAACTTGTTTTCTTATAAATAGTTGTTTCATGTTTAAAAATGGCATGCATTCACTAGATAACTATGATGGGTACAGCCTAATATACAGTGTCATGCGTATAAATATACATATAAAGGTACAAAATTAATGCCTCTACAATACACACAAATGGAATATATGTAAAGGCAATGTGACCTCCCAGGAGGTATCATATGTTTCAAAAGGAACCAAAAAAAAAAAAAGTTATACTAGTAAAAAAAAAACTAATTTATTCAAAGCTTGCATAAAAAAATCCAACAAATGGAGTTATTAATGGATACAATTTGGAGATATTAGTACTAACGTTAAAACTTAAGGTTACACATGTACATTTATGAAGAACGACCACCAAAAAGTACATCCTTGAAGAGTCCAACAAGAAACCAGCCAAGAAGTTCTGATCATGATTCTCACTACAAAAGTTCCTATCACACACACACACACACACAAGTAAGTATATAATATGTATGTATATATATATCGGAAACTTTGAAAAAGAAGCCAGGCGAAAGTATATGGAGAGCATTTTCTAAAGGTTTAGAAGAGACATGCAGTAAGTGACAATTGCCAAACATTTTCTTCATTATTTTAGTACCAAAAGAAAAATAAAAAAGAATTTTCAAGTAAAGATCAGTCATGCAGTGGTTAGGTTTCAAGTTGGAAAGAAAACATAAGGTATCTGTTTGTGTTTCGGCTTTTGAGGTGGGAGTTTTGTTTTGAAGCTGTTGGAGCTATATCACCACTGGTATTATCTAAGCTAATTAATTGTGGATATTTAAATATTTAAATGATTATAATACTGCATTATGCACAATAAAACACAAGTCTTTTTATTTTTTATTTCTTAAATTCTTTTGTTTACTCTCCTTTTTTTTCGTTTTGGAGTTTTCTAGGGCAACTTCAGCTAATATTCCCTTGTCTGATCATCAGCTTTGGCTGGCTCTACATATATATGTATGTATGTGTGTTTGTGTGTGCAATATATCAAATTTACTCATCTACCCAAGAATGCTTGCGTTTTCTACCTTGGACCCATCTCATTTATCATTCATTTTGTCTTTGTTTTGCCCTCTTCATATGAGAGATAGAGAGAGAGAGGCTAGCATGCACAACCATGATGTTATACCTTTTGCCAGATATATTCAACTATTCAAAAAAAAAAAAAAAACTGGGATGAAGTTAGTTTAATTTTTAGTCCTTTTTTTGTTTTTTGTGCTTGATCTGGGAAGTCCTTGAGATTATTTACAATAGATAATTTCTCGTAATATGTCCTACTCATGTCTGAGTGGTTTCGCATGTTTTAAACTTCTATCAAGAAATAATAACTTATCTGCAGAATTTTGGTTGAATACTATTTCATGATCGAGCTGTGAAGATTGGTTTCATGATTTCTTTAACTTTGTTCTATTTTAATTTCATTTTAAAATTTATGAAATTATTTTGAAAATTAATGCTTTGTGGAATTGGCGCTATAATATTCTTTTTTGTATTAAACTATACTATTCTCTTTTAACAAAAAAACTTTTCTACAAAAACAGTATTGACAGCAATCAAATAAAGAAGAATATATATTTACAAAGAAATCAATCAAACGACTCTTGCATTGGAAAAATTTGAAAGTCACAAAGTGATTCTCAAAACGCATCTTGAACTAGACCAAATATTTTCTTAATAAATATCACCACACTTGTCGTTGTTCGATGTGCCAAATTTGTTTCTTTCAGTGTTGTCTTTACACGATAAGGCTGCTGCCTGACATTAAAGGATTGAAAGGAAAACAAATAAAAGAGTTTAAAAGAGCTTCTCTAGGGTGTCAAAACGTAAGAATTTACCCAGCATAGTGGTGAAAGGTTCGAGTACTAAATGGGGGGTCTTAAAAGGAAGGAGTTTGATTCCTACTAGTCTAGTCCTAGATGTAAAGTGTCTAAAATCTCAGATTTATATATATATATACTTACCGTTGGTATATTTAAAAGGATTAAGATGACGCTCTCTTCATAAAAGGATAGAACTCATCACTAAGTATTTAACGAACATTTATATCAATATCTAGTAAGTCCTTTTAGAAACACCGGACTAAGTATGCTATTATTGGTTGTCCCTTTTCTAAACTTTTTCTTTTTTTTTTTTTAATACAAAAGGATAACCATACTTCCAAAAAACAGCTTGATGATGAACTGTGGTCAATGATAAAGCTACAAAGGAAGTCTATTGACATTATCTTTTTAGCCCTGACTAAATGTTTATTTTGGCACATTTTCTATCCCTATAACATATAGGCCTCTATATGATAAGAAGAATCTACGTGTTTTTCTATGTCAATCAATACTGTTCTGATATGCATCATTCAGACATATGTTATACTTTCACAAAGATACAAAACCAAGTCTAGACAACAAACAACATGTCATTCTATATGTATGCATCATACTTTTAACCATTATTCTAACATATATATAAAGCACAAGTGTAATATACAGCATCATCATGTTCCCTCTCATCTAAGCTATAAACCAGCCCTTTTCTCCTTCTACCATGGATAACTTGGAGAGCTCAATATTCCCATCTGATCATTTCCAAGACCCAATCACAAAACAGTACTCTTCAACACTCAACATGGAAGCACAAAACTTCCATGAAAATGGGGAGGGAAAAAGAATGAAGATCAACAATCATAAGGGAATTAGAAGGTTCTTGGGAGTGAGACAGAGGCCATCAGGAAGATGGGTTGCTGAAATCAAGGACTCATCGCAGAAGCTGCGGCTTTGGTTGGGCACTTTCGACACAGCAGAAGATGCTGCTTTGGCCTATGACAAGGCTGCTCGGCTCTTGAGAGGAAGAAATGCAAAGACCAATTTTCCACATCAAGGGTTTGTGAATTCCCATGAAGAAAATTGCAGCATATTTGGGCAGAATCCGAGGCTTTGTCAGGTTCTTAAGCATGCCCTAATGAAGAACAAGGCAAATTCTCTGTCGTCGTCTTCTCTTGGTTCCCCTATCAGTATCAACCAGTGGAGGGATCAAAATATGAGAGGAGAAGAGTTCGATTCGGTTAGTTTCGATACACTGGTTGAAGAGACAATAGTTTGTTCTTCAGGCAATGAAGATGGGGTTCAAGACGATGATCATCAAAGGAATAAAGGCAATAATAATCAGTGCACAATTTCACTTGGTAGTTCTAAGGTCTACTCTTCTGTTGTGGTAGCTCCTTCTTTCAGTGCTTCTCGGTGTTGAAAAAAAAGTATGTATCAAGCAAAAACTGATCACTTTTCTTTTTTAAGCTGAATAAACAAAAATAATATTACTATTTCAGATTCTTTTTTTCTTTTTTTTTTTTTTAATTTTGCTTTGGATTTATGACCTATTAGTACTCTTCTTTTACCTTCTTCTATGCTCTACATAGGGGTGGGGGGGGGAGGGGGGGGGGGAGGGGGGAGAGAGGGAAAGGAAGAGAGGGGAAGAGATCAGGAAGAGAGCTTTCTTAAGTTATATGTATTCTCATCTTGAACAATATTATAGTTTGTTTAATGAAAATATCTTTAACTTTTGATATGTCTTTCAAGGCCTAAATAACCAAATTATAGTTGTCTCTGCATGAATTCATGAAAAAAGAAGATGTGAAAATAGTCCAGCAAGCAAGTCTGTTTATTTGCTAGCTTGAGATGCGTGTTTTCACTTCTCTGTGTGTACACACACACATGCGTATGATCTGTATATTGCTATACCCACATATATATATATTTATACACATACATGATATATATATATATATTGCTAAAACATCTGGGTATTGATTTTGAAATGAACTTTGGGACGCTTTTTGGAATATTAAAAGTCAAGATCTAACATTCTGGGTTGGACATGTATTATTATTTCCAGCTACTCCTTGCATGTTGCTGTGCTTTTTATTGCATTGCTAAAACTTTCTACCTAAATTTACCGCTGGTATAAAACCTGAAAACCATAGGTGTATCATTATTCATATTTCTTCGTTTATTTTCTATAATTATCGTAGTCTATTGTAGATGTATTATTTTTCATAATATTCTTCGTTTATTTTCCATAAATTTATCATAGTCTGTCACAATTATTTGCATAACTTTCTAGAAGCAAACTTGCACACACACGCATATGTGCGTGCGTATACCAGCAAGCTTATATTATTGTACAGTAGTACTAAACTAGATTGGATCTATTTTCTTCTGCATTAATAGTAAATTTGAGCTTGTAAAAAAATGTTATAATTTGTTGAATTATAATTAGCATAAGATGAAGATGTCTTTTTTAATTTTATTTATTTATTTTGTATATTAGCTCGTAAATTTTCTCTCTTTTTTTTTTTTAATTTTGATATGTGACCCTAAATTGATGATAAATTTTTAAAATGTAATGATCACATGTTTATCTCCCGATAACTTCAAATTTTTCAGAAATAAATATATTTAAATGCAATGTTCTCTTTACTAACACTGAAAATTAGAATATTTACATCTCATTTGACTGTTTTGTAAATTTCAAATCTGTCACATGACTACCTTCATAAATTTTGGTAGCTTCCCCTGGATTAATTAATGATTATCTTAATGAATACCGATTATTGATATTTAATCCTGAGCTTTTATTTGAGCAAAATACTACAAATATTATTAATTCAATATAAAATTTATATATGAAGAAAAGATCTTAAGATTTTGAAATTGGAGTCAGATATATGAAGATGGATCAAAAAGCTTGAAGGCAAAAGGACTGCAAGACTAGTTCTACATAGGTTTGATTTCGTTACTTGTCTTGTATTCATTTTTAATCCTCTTCATTTTTCAATGCACACAAACATTGTACATTAAGTCAAAGATTGAAATACTGCCGAAAACTAGGCAAATTGTAGTTTTCTTCCTTTGTCAAGTCGACTTTCTTTTCGAAAAGAGAGAATGGCCACTACTTTTTGTATATTCGACTAGTTGTGTTCAAATAGCTATTTTTTAAGCCGTCGGACAGCAAGCCTAACAAAGTTTTCGACTTGTTCTCAAATATTTAAGAGGATTTTGGGGTCAAAAATTACTTTAAATTCATCATTGATTGAGCATTAATTCAACAATCACTCTTGAGCCAACCTTGTGACAATCATTAATTAATTGAGTGATTAGTTGATCACAAATCTCCTCGGGCTAATCTTTGTATCAAATCCTACACCATGAGAAACACAGTTAAGTGTACTAGAATTTCATATCCCAATCCCATCCCTATATGGATTTGTCAAATCCTTATTTGATTCAATTTGATGTGGATACGATTGCCAACACCCTAAATTAAAAGCTTGACGGTTGTAGGTGTGGTGAGCCTGGGTTCAACAAGTCATATATTGTATTGGAGAGATCATGCCGAAAAGGTGATCAAGATAGTAGGCATATTACAAACCTCTATAAAAATAACATTTGCAACTTCTTTCACCTCACTTCATTTTATTTGTTGTAATTTTTCATCTTGATTTGTGAGCTTGCTTCATATTGCAAAATCATGCAATTGCCTTGTTAATTGATCATCAAGCATTGATATCACTGTTATTGAGATAATTTGAGACATGTTGTTTATGAAGTTTGAATTTATTCTTATCATTCATTAATCTTTCCATTAATTATTAACCATTTGTTTTTTGGGATATTATAAATATTCCGTAAATATTTAATTTCATGTTAAAAACATCTTGAGTGTTGATCTCAAGAGTTAAAAGATTTTGCAACTAGCAGTATTGCCCTTGTAAACCTATATCTGAACACTTGAAAGCAGATATTTGTAAACTATATGCCAAGCAACCATATTAGTCTCTTTGTTTCAGTTAAGTAGTTTCGAAATTTGAAATTTGAATAGAAATTCCACATCCCCAAGGAAATAGCAAATTCTCAACGGAAAGAACAAAAAAAAAAAAAAAAGATGATAGGAAAAAGAAGGAGACAAACCAGCTCACATATTATGCAGTTTAATCCGCTGAAAATAAAGAATGCAGGAACAATCCAATGGAGAAGGTAAGAAGAGGTTAGTTTTTTGGGTTTTGCAGCTCAACTTCAAGAAATTCTTGAACGTATTAGGACTTTGGAAGTAATTGTTGCTGCTGTAGAAAAATGCTTATTTTGTTGAATTTGATTGTTGTAATTCTAGGCTAAAATTTAAGTGCGTTGTCATAATATTTTGCAGTTGGAATTTAAGTGTCATTAAATGGATTGATATAATCTTGACCATTTTATTTTTTTGCTAGAAAAATTTGATCATGTCCATCAATATTTAAAAACCATCAATTTAATAAAACAAACGTCAAGACTCTTGGCATGTGCATGAGGAGGATGAAGATGGAGAGACCCTTCAACTTCCTGCCTTAACATGTGCATATCCAAAAAAAAAAAAAAGGCGTTTTGAGTGCATCAAATAGGTGTGTTTGGAATTTGGATGCAATTTACTTAGCCCTCGAACTGATTAATGCGTTTTTTTTTTCAATTTATTACGGTTTTATTTTTTATTTTTTTATTTTTTTTTTGGAGCTTGGGGAAATGGAACTCAACACCTTCTCATAAGTTGGGTATGGTATTACTGCTAATTATTGCTCTTATCGAAGCAGTGTAGCTAATCGAGCTACAACTTCAACCATAAGAAAAAAAAAAAAGATAAAAGGACCTTCTTGTTATTGTAATCAAGCTAATATTCAAACTCATGAAAAATTTCAACTTTTCTTTTGTTTACCGGCCAACAAAACCTCTCTTTTTGTTATTTTCCTATTGTAATCTTCATCCATAACCTATATTTCGAGTCCTTTCTCTTTTGTAAGTACACAAAAATTAATCTTACTGAGCTATGAGGAAAACCAAAAAACAAAGAAGAAAACATTTGACAATATATTTACTTTGTTTCCTTCATTTTGTGTTTTACAAATTAATTGTTTTCCTTATCATCCTAATTTACTACTCAACCTAGGAGGAAAAACTATAAGAGCATATTTTTTAACATACTAATATAGCAAATATACTGTAAATTATGCAAATAATTTAGTCAACTTTATTGAGAGAAAAAAAAATATCTTCAACTTGGATTATATACATAATATATATTTATATTGGCATAATGGTCCTATAAGTGCAAAAATGTCAAAAGACTAGCCAATTGGAGCTCAAAACTGTGATGGTGACACCCACCTCAGAAAATTCCTATATCTTGCACTAACAAAAAAAAAAAAAAAGAGGAACGACATTTGTTCTTTTCGAGTTAGATACTTGGGGAAATACTATAAGAATATAAACCTGATACCAACTGTCTCTTTCGTTTCTCATTCTTTTTCTTTCTTTTAAGAATTCTCGATGGGATAAGGGGGAAAAAAGATCCCTTGGTCGATAGACACAATCTCTAATCATCAGAGTTTTAATAATTTTTTTTAATATGATATAATTTTAAAATAATATGATAGTTTAAAACTATCTTATTTATCATGTTTCCTTTCATTCCCTATCACAAAATTGTCTCAATCTTTCCCTTTATAGATAAAAGCTAATATTAATTTGCTTTCCATCAATATAAGATTGTGTTAGATAAAAAATACAAAGAGAAAGAAAACAAAAGGAAAAAAAAATTTATATATATATATGTTATCATAGCTAGCACTAGTCATATCTAGTTAAAGTTGCATTTGCAAATGTTTATACTAGTACATCTATACTTGATACCTAGCGCTGAAAAGCCATCACATACAGCGCCGCTGTTGATCTAATGTGTCAGTAGAGTGTGTATTAAAAGATAAAACTTTTAAAATAATTTATATAAAAATAATTAATTTTAAATGTGAATAAAATGAGAAAAATTTATAGTTTTATAGATAAGATTAATTAAAATATATCAAAGTTCACCATAACGAAAACCCCGTTCGATTACAAGTGACTTCATATGTCTTAGAAAATAAGTTTGGCATCTCTTAACTATCCCTGAAACGATCCATACATGTACACACATATCAAATTAAAAAGCCAAAAAAACGCAAAAATAATATTCTGTGGGGGCACTCAATGTAGAGTTGGAGTAATGAAAACCCTATTGCAGAAAACGACAAAATGGCTCTTTGGTGCATGCAAGAGCGTTATCACCACCGTATAAAATATAAATGAATCTTAACAGAAGCAAATTTCCTTTGGATCCCCGCCACCCCACCCACCTCCACTTTTCCCTTGTTGTACCTTCTCGGGTTACCAGGAGCTGCTATCTTTGGAAAATGTTCGTCGAAGGCTCTACCGATGATCTCACGATTGGATGAGAAATATGTCGCCTCAACTCCATTTAACACATACTAACAATCAAATATAGAAGAATACTGTTTCAGATATGTTAGAATGAACATCAAATGAATAGAAAATAGTCCTCGCACTTGAGTCACTCTAAAAACTCACATTATATTCAAATTTTAGACCACAGATTTAACTAGAATAATCTTTTTATTGTTAGGTCATCTTGAAGGCGACAAAGAGATATTTGTTGTCATAATCTTTCCAACACATGATTATGGTCATTCTCAACGGCACTCATTAGCCATGTTGTCAGTTGTCAGCGCCACCAATTAAGGTCATAATGTAAATCCGAAGCCATCCTCCTCTGAATGGTGTCGTTTTCGTTATCTGCAGAATTATTGACCTTAAAATATACAAATATTAAAAAAAAAAAAAAAAGAGTGACCTGCCTGTGACGATGCAAAATGATGACGTCTGATGAACCTGGTCTGTTTTTTCTTTTGTCATTTTTTAGCAGATAATAAAGTTTTATGGTCTATTGTTAATGTTTTGTTGCTTGCTTGTAAATGGGAAGTTTTCGGTTAATTGAGCAAATCAATTTGATGCTGGTTTTGATCCCCTATATTGTGATTTACTTCATCTTTGGCTTATGGGTTAAAGTAAATAAATAAATTCCTCTTTGATTTTTGAGTAGGAAAAAGACTTCTCATTTTTTGGTTTTGAATTACTTGATGTGTCAAGAGTAGGCACCAGTGACTTCTCCAAAGTGATTCTTAAGTCAAGGAGTGCATTACTAGATCAGGTTTAAGGGGACGTTTGATAAACGTATTGTATTTTAATTGTATTTAAATGAAATTTATTTTTTGAATGTTGTATTTGGTTGAAAAGTATTTATTTTGTATTTAAATGAAATATGTGTTTAAATAAAAAGTATTTTAGAGTTGAAAAGTTAATGTGATTGGTAAAAATAAAGATAAATAATGGAGTTGAAAAATTGATGTGATTATTTTAAAAATATTTTAAATAGTAATTGTTTTTTAACACTGTTATAAAATTTATATTTGATGTAAAATTATATTATATTTGAATAAAATTAAAATAAAATTTTTTCTCTAAACGCCCCTAAGTTGAAATTTTGTAACGAGAATATGGACATTTCACTGTGAAAACTGTGTTTTGCCTAAATTTTAGAAAGATCCCTCAAATCGAAGCATCTTGCATTTACACTTGATCGGTGCTTAGAAAAAATTCTAGACATCCACTTTATTATTATTATTATTATTATTATTATTATTATCCATCTTGAATTTATAAGTAAAGAATTTGAATTATACTCCTTTTAATAAAATTAAATATAATATTGTACTTGTAATTATATAAACAAACCCTTTATTAAGCAAACCATTTATTAAGCAAAGAAAAAAGTGTACTTTAACGGTTAAACATTTTTTAATCACAAAAATACTCCTTGATCCGAATTGTAACTACGGCATGACACATTACCTAACGTTTTAATCCGTATTTATGGTCAACAAAATTGAAGTTTAAGTGGTATTTGCTCGCTCACAACCATAACTTGTACTCTATTTCAAAAAATTAAAAATAAAATAACAGCACTAAAATAATACAAGTAGATCGACAATTCGGATGATATGGATATTGCATCCGTTCAATTCAGACAGCTAAACAAAGAATGAGAAAGTGTAAACATATCATATTTTGGTCGAAGTAGTAATCAGTGGTATCACTGAAATTTTTAGTAAAAATACATAATCTCCATGGCTCAACAGATGAGAGCAAAGAAGAGCTGAATGGAAGCTTCAAAATTCAAAACCTGAGAAAAGCCGTGTTGTAAGTGAAAAAAACAAATAAAACTTAAAAAGGATAAATTACTTCTGTAGTCCCGAACTTTTTTGTAATTGAACGACTGATCCCTTCTTCTTTTTTTTAAACAAGTCCCCAAATTTCCTTAAATAGAGTGAAAACCCCAACAACAGATAAAAAGTGGACACATCCTAGTTACATGCTTACGATTTTAATTGATTTGAAAAGTCTAAAATACCCTCAGTTAATTCAAGAATATTTACAAAAAATAAATTAATAAAAACCAAAGAAAAAAAATTAATTAATAAAATGTCTTCTTTAACCTACTGACTACACAGGCCTCGCACCAAACCCAGCCACCACCCAACATTACCGAAGAAGAAACCTCGCGGCCAGCGGAAGATCTCCGACGAAGATCACTAAGTCGCCAGACAGGTCGCGCAGATCGAAGCTTGCTTCTGCGAGATCGGAGCCGGACGCCCAGCCTCGCACAGCCGCCTAGAAACTCGTACCTCCGCAACGCAGGCCAGGTCTCCCGGAACCACCTCGAACACATGGTGAATGTCGGAAAACCCAGAACCACCATGCACCCACCGTCGTCCGATCTTGTCACCCCACTCCTCCCCCAACCGGACGAACCCATCAAAACCAAATTCCGTTAATCACGATTTAATTTGGCATCCGATGATATCAAACAACTAGCCAAAGATTGATCGAAGTTATCAGGGGATAATCATGATAATCAAAACACAAGTCACGAAAAAAAAAATCAAGATTAAGGCTGAAACTAAACCCTGGGAGAGAGAGAGAGAGAGGCCGGTTCTTGGATTTGACCTGGGAATTCCACGGCTAAGGTCAAGTTGAGCTTCTTGAAGGCCGAATTCATCGCCGTCCGGCGAGGCCTCGACGAGTTCAGCGAATTCCGCGAAGTTCTCCGACGTTGCTTCGACCGACTTCAGCTTCATCGGCGCTGGAGCGACGCTCGGGTTCAGCTTCACACAGAGGTGCTCGAGCGGAGGCTCCAAGGGTTCGCGACACCGGGACTTCCGCAGCGGGGTTGGTGCAATGGATTTGGGACGATCTGGTCAGCCACCAACACCGGCCACACACCCAATGTCGATGAGCCCATCCCTACGACGATGGAAACAAACTGCACAGAGAAAGAGAGAGAAGGGTGAATACCAACTCCTCTTGTTTTCCTTCTTATTAATTCCTTTTTTTTTTTAACTTTAATTTTAATTTCAGTTGTTTTTTCATTAAAAGATAAACATTCCTTTATTAAAATGCCTTTGATTAAAGGCTTGTATTCTTTTCTAATGACAATTACGATTTTACTATTTTTTCACGTTTTTTTTTTTTTTAAGTTTGAAGACTTACTTTAAAAAAATTTGAAAATCACTACTTAAAAACTCGCCGTATTAATAATTTACTCAATCTAAAAACATATCAATATAAATTTTATTTATTTTTTAAAAAAATTATATAAAACTTATAATAATAAAATTATGAATTTGTAAAGTTTAAATTTATCATAAATATTAAATTACGTAAATAATAAAAAATAATTTTGAATTTACGAAAAAGACCAAAAAAAAAAGTGATTTGAAAAACCTCTCCCAACCCCTTAACGTGTTTCTTAAACAAACAAAAAGCCATACATAGGCCCCACACTTTAAATTAAATTTAAAAAAAAAAAAACGAAAGCAGGTCGATTGGTTGTGTGGAGGACTCGGGAAATATTTACATCATTAGAATCTATCGTCGAGTAATTGCCACCGTCCTTTTGGTTTAAATATTGGGGAAAAAAAAAAAAAAAAAAAAACAAGTATCCTTTCCAAAGAAAAAAGAAAAAACGTGAGAGAACCACGAAACAAAATAAAAAACGAATTAAAATAAGTAGGCCACGAGAAAAAGGATGAAAGGACTTTGGATAATATTCATGACAATAACATGTTTGTTATTCCTTTCGAATCATTAACCAGTTAGAAGGGGATAACAATAATGTTCTTCAAAACTGTTCCAAAAGCTCTCTTAGACGAAATTCTGGCAATATGAGAGAGAGAGAGAGAGAGAGAGAATAAAAAAGAAAACTAAAAAAATGATGTTTTTCATAATGTCAATGACTGAATCAGAACAAGGAACCAAAAAACAAGATACCCAAAAACTCTACCACTATTTTCCAGAGAATCTCTCCTTTGTACTTTCTTTCTCTAAAAAACTGGATTCTTTTATGAACTCGGATGGTTCTCAGGGTAAATCAAGGTCATATCTCTCCTTGTAGTCTAATTGACTTTCATACTAATTTTGGTACCACGAATTTGACACCCAGATTCTCTTAAGTAACATCAACATAGTAGATTCTCTGCCAACTTGGTACTCCCAAAAACTGTTAATTCCTCACCCACTTCACTTTCGTCCCCATAATGAAGAGGAGGCTTTTGTCTCCCACTCGGAGACTTTCTTTCATGAACACCTTCTTTTTTTTTCCCTTCCACTTTCCAGAGAGAGAAACAAGTGTAAACTTTTTTAAACCTTCTGCTCCAGAAAATGACACTCTTATGCTAGAAAAAATTAATTATATGGCAACCACACTCTCAAAACCAGGAAAATTAACAGAGAGGAAAAAAAAATCTAAAGGGTAGTAAAGGAGCAATCTATGGATTCCAAAGTCAACAGAAATAGAAAAACGCTTGATAATATATGCCTACATATTCATATGCATGTATGTATATGCACATGCATGCATCTATGTGTGCCTATGAATTTAGGTTTCCAGACAGAAAACTGGCACAACCGACAAGCACGAGAAAAATAATGCCTACCCTACTCTGAATCTGAATTATCATAAAATTAGGTAACTCTAGCCTATATAAAACCATAATAAAGTAAACGCAATTTCAAGCAACCAAACGGACCCCATAGCATATTTGATCACAGAATCCATTTTATAAAGATTAAAAAATGTTTTTTAACAAGTTAAAAATTTAAGCACAATTATGGTCGTTTAGATATAGATTACAAAAGTAAATTCGGATAGTAAATTCATATTTAAATGATAGAAATACAGTAAAAAACTGTTTTATATAACGTCTAAGTACAGTCTCTAGAAAGAGATCTTGACGGCCATTATATGACAACATTCTTCAAAGAGAGCATCAACCCTTTAAACAGCCCACAGCATCCACAAACAAAAAGACCCAGGTGTTAATGAATCACTAAAGGGATCATAGGACTAGGTAACATGTTATTCCAACTAAAATAAAACTCAAAAAATTTTGTTTTTTTATTTTTTTATTTTACCAATCATAGAGAAGACCCTATAATATTATTCAACAATAGTAATTGGAATCAGCTGAAAATTATCATCTACTAATTAAGAAAATTATTACCCACCAAAAAAGGGGGAAAAAACTCAAGTATTTAGCTTTGAGTTATAAGCAACTCTCTTTGGTAGGTGAAATATTATTAGACGATGGCCAAGAAACTGGTTTTTGCAAAGCTAAAATAGTTCAATAATACTCACCTGCTCCACACCATACGGGTAACAATTTCAAGCCAATAGAAATAGAAATAAACTCCACCATCAGAGGAATGCAGAAAAATATTAAAAAGTTTTTCAAAATACGAATTTTCAAAGAAAAAAAAAGATGTATACAAATATTACAAATCCACTGCTCAAAAAACAAAAGAAATTTTGAAAAATATGTATATAAAAATATATATGTCCAACTCTGTGAGAGATGATTTAAATAAAAACCTCAACTTTCTGGGGGGAAAAGTGAAAAACAGAGCAATAAGAAAGAAGAGCTTCAAAAGGACAAAAGATTGAAGAGAGAGAGAGAGAGAGAGTGAGCGCTGGATGCAGAGGTTTATCGATCGATTCATGTTTTGTGGTTTTTTTCACAACAAATCTCAGGAAGAGATCGATGAACCGCTGCGTCCAGTGACTTCACCCAAATCATAAGAAAAAAAAAATTACAAAAAAATTTTTTTTAAAAATAATTAGATAATTCATTTTCCATAAGGCCAAAAAAAAATCAAAATGCACAGAAAATACAGATTCAAGATCCAAAATGGCTTCGACAATCGCAAACAACACAGATCTGAGAAACAAGAAATCACACATTCTCCTCTACGCCCCGAAAAAAAAATCAAATACAAATACAAATGTATAAACAAAAAGAAATATCTGATACATACATGTATGTATAAATATGTATATATTCATATATTTATAGAGAGAGAAACAGATTGGAACCAGGAATCTGAAGAATCATCACCCATTCCGCCATACTTTTCCCTCACTCTTTCTCTCTCTCTCGAAACTCTTCTCGCTTTCTCTCTCTTCCCACTCTGGTGCTTCTGTTAAGGAGGGGAAGGCGATGAGTCACAGGAGAAGGTTGCATTGCAATTTACCATAAGTGAGTTTGTGGAGCCAAATACCGATTTTGCCCCCGGGGACTCAGCGATTGAACAGGTGTGTGATTATTGCGGTCTCTGATTCGCTTCGTGTGGGGCCTGGCCAATCAGACACCGCCGCGCGGCGACAAATACGATGCAGTGTTTTGCTACGTGTGGCAAGGTGATTGGCTTGCCCCCGTTGTACTTCGATAGTTTCGGTTACATTAGTGTCACTCCGTTCGTGAATGAAACGTAGTTAAACATTAATTTCGGCTGTGCACCTAGCCGAGCCACAGAGGCACTAGTTTCGTGTGTAATATAAATTGAAATAAATTGAAATATTGTAGGCCATTTGATAATAAATCGCATTTGTATAATATTTAAAGATTTAAATAGTGAATGACTCAAATTTAAAATAAAATAAAATTTTAAATTTAAATTAATTAATTTAATTATAATTTTTATTAATTAAAAAAAAGATAAAATTAAAAGTATTTTTAACTATTTAAAATTTAAATATAATATATTAAATATAATATGTATTTGGATGAAAAGTATTTATATTGTATTTAAATATAATGTTTGTTTGAATTAAAAGTATTTGAATTATTTTTAAATAATGAGTATATATGTGATTGATAAAAATAGAAAGAAAAAAGGGAGAGAAAAAAATATGTGATGTAATTGGTAAAATGAGTAGAAAAAGTGAAATAAAAAATAATGATTATATTGGATTTAAATTGGGATGTAATTGTTATTTGAATGTAATATTTTTGCATTTAGATAATTAATATATTGCATTTGAACACAACACTAATGTAATGTGATAAACAAACAAGACCTATAAGTTAATAATAAAAATTGAAAGATAAAAAATATTATAGCAATTTTAATCAATCTCTCTAAACAAATCCTTAGGACTAGTTTTAGTGTGGGGGGATGAAATTGGAGGAGGTTGAGTTTTAGAATATGTATTTGATAATAATGAAATGTTTAAAGTGAAAAAGTGTAATAATTTAAAATATATTTGAAAAAATTAGTAATATAAATCTTGTTTCATTATTATCAAAATTCTATGTAATTCAATCCCTGTTTGGATGTGAGATCTATTTCCGGAAAGGAAAATTTTCTTATTCAAAATAAGAGAGTCTATTTGTTTTTGAAAATGAAATAATATTTATATGTGTTAAAAAAAAATTTTTTGGAAACAAAAGGTTATTTTGAATGAGAAGAAATAGTATTGAAAAATATATATTATGAGAGAACTGAAAAAAATTCTTTTTATTTTTATTTTTTAAAGTTTGATATATAAGACGTCCAAACTCAAAAGATTCTCTTTTATTTTTCAAAATAAAAAAATAATGGAAAAACTTGAAACAAATACTTGTTTACAAAACTTTTTTTTTATTCCAGAAGTAAATTTTTCATCCAAATATAAATTTTAAAAAAATAATTTTATTTCAATTTAATATATTTATGGTAAATGTTCATTTATGAATTTTTTTTTTAGTAATTTTATCATAAACATACCTGATAAATTAATTATTTATCATAAGTATAATATTTAATGCAAATATTTTATTTATAATAATAATTTTAAGATAATTTTTATTGTGAAAATGTTTCATATATTAACGATATCCATTCATATGCTATTTACCGTCATCTAAAAAATTTTCTTCTATTTATTTTATTACTAAAGATTATATGGGGGTGTTGGAAGCGGGGCGGACAAGGCTGAGGAGCTTCTCCCACTGCCACTAGCACCCCGCATCCACGGCCTGATGACACATATTACAATATATACTACTTTACTTTGAAATATTTACATTGTTTTCAGTTTTCTGATTAAATTTTAAGAAATTGATTTGATATTTTGTTGAAATTTGTACTTATGTTTTGAGATTTTGGTTTGTTGTTATTTGTATTTGGATTTGATTTTTGACATTTTGATTTGTTTTGAAGAGCCATATATTATTGTGTATATACACAGCCGTTTCACCCTATCTCATTTCTAAGATTAGCTTTCATATGGTAAAAAAATAAAATAAAATAAAAACTCAACTCAATTTTTTGTATGTTTTGAAAAGTCAAGTTTTGCTATCCACTAGTTTCAATTATAATTTAAAAATTCAAAATTTTAAAATTTCATAATTTTACATATATAAGTTAGTGATGATTTAAAAAAAAATAGATAGAATTTTAAGATAAACGAAACAAAATTAATATGTCAAGTTTTTATTTCCCAAAAGTATGTCAAGTTTTTACATTTTTTAACTCTAATAAGCCAAACTCATACCAAATAAACAACTCAACTTTAACTTCAATTTTTTAACTAAAACCTACTAATCAAACGCATGCTTAGGGTATGTTTGGAAGGATTTAAAGACGCAATGAC
Organism: Antiaris toxicaria; assembly: GCA_035233585.1. Taxonomy (NCBI): domain Eukaryota; kingdom Viridiplantae; phylum Streptophyta; class Magnoliopsida; order Rosales; family Moraceae; genus Antiaris; species Antiaris toxicaria. The sequence continues at coordinate 12,915,874 of CP141155.1, forward strand.
AAATAGGTTCTAATTGAAAGAAATACGGGTAATTGATCATCCACCTCTTTGTTTGGTATTAGAATTAAAATGTAAGACCATCCACAATACAAATATTAATATAAATATTATATTTGTTATCAAAAAATTAAAAATAGCATATTTATGGTTTGTTTAGATAAAATATTATATTAACATTACATTTAAATGTAATACACTAAATACAATATGTATTTGGATGATTTATATTTGTATTGTATTTAAATGTAATGTATGTTTGGATATAAGTATTTGATTTTTGTTAATATATCAAGTATTTAAATATTGAATATATGATATGATGTGAAAGTAGATAGAAAAAAGAGAAAGAGAAAACACAAGTGATGTGATTGATAAAAGTAGCAGAAAAGTGAAATTATGAATAATGATTATATTAGATTTAAAATTTACTACTTTGTTTAGATAAACAATTGCACTTGCATTGCATTGAAATGCAATGTAATTTTCATATAAATGGTGAAGCATTACATTCAAGTGTCAAAAATATTTAAATTTTAAATATAGTATAATCACTATTTATTACTCAACTATTTTACTATTTTTATCAATTACATCATACTTTTTTTCTTTCTCTTTTTTTCTATTTATTTTTATTAATCATATTACTTACTCTATCTCTCTCACTAAAAACCCAAGCATATATTGTATTTAAATGTAATATAAATACCGAGCATCCAAATGAACATTGCATTTAAATATAATGTTAATAAATATAATGCAAATATAATTATTCATCTAATGTTTTGGAATTTAAATACAATGCAAATACATTTATTCATCCAAACTGTCATTAATATGATTTTATACTTTTACTTCAAAAAAAAAATTACGACATTTTGTAATCAATTATGTGATATTATTTTAAAAAAATACTACTCTCTGTACTCTATTGTGTGATATTATTTTTCAATATCATATTTATATATTGTCATTATTAAGGGGCCGCTTGGCACATTTAAAAAAAATCTTCAAAACATTTTTTTGGTTTTTTTCTTTTACTTTATCATTATATTTTACTATTTATATATTTAAAATACTATAATAAATTATAAACTTTAAATGTCTATAACTTTATATATATAAATCTAAATAAGATGATTTTTTTAAAATTATCTAAAATTTCGAGAGAAACGAAATAATATTTATATTGATTTTTTAAAATAAATTTTTAAAATTTTATATTTTTTTCACTCCAAACAGTTTTTTTTTCCCAAATATAGTTTCCAAAACTACTTTTTTCCAATAAAAAAATTCCAAAAGGACATCCAAACTCACCCTAAGTTTAGAAACTTGTAAAACTAAATTTTTAGTGGTTAAATAATTTACAATTATAGAATAAATGAAAAGGTCAAACTTTAATCACTAGCAATCAAATGTCAAATTTGACATTTGTTAGAAATTATAGCAACCAAATTTAACATGGTTAAAAATAGCATTGTATTTAGGAGTGGTTTTCCTATCCAAATAATAAAAGTTTAAATTGGTGCACCTTATTAATGGGGTAAAAATTTATGACCATTTGATCAAAATCTAAGGACTAAAATAGGTTAAAGGCCATCTAATGAAAAGGAACCCTCCTACCCACAAGTGCAAAACTCACCAACCAAATAAAAAAAATTCCAACCATAAGTAACTGGCTCACTGCACCCTTTAACAAATTGATTCTTAGCCATCTCCATCACCAATATCATCTCCTGACCTCCTACTTAACCCTCAACACCTCAATCCGACCTCCTTTCTCTTGTGATCTTCTCTAATGCATTTATAGCTGTGGAGACCATTGCAACTCGTCGATGCCTTTCGTCCATTGGATTTGACGATTCCACACTAATTAAAGACAAGGAAGAAAGCTAGTGAGTGATGGGAGCTTAGGTGGTGATGGGTGCTTGCCTACTCTTGGTGGAGGGGGCTCGGATGATCTGCAATCTGTTGCAAATCTAAATTGTGATCTGGGCAACAGAGGCAATGTGGGTTAGGTGGCCGGAAATCCAACCACCGATTTGAAAGTGTTGGAGGGCTTCTCCTTCTCCGACAACCTACTCCTCCTCTTTTTACCGATAGGTAAACAAGAAGATGATCAAAAGTAATTAGTTATTTCTAATTCATATTTCAAAGTCAAATTTGGTATTTGGGGTAGGAAAATCACTCCTCATTATGATGTTATTTCTAAAGAATTAATAGACATGTAACAAAACCGCATTAGTCAAATTGAAATTTAGCAGAAGTTTCATAATATTTTAGGACTAGCAAATTTTGAATTTGCAATTAGATACACCATGTATAAGCTTTTTAATTGGAAGCACAAGCCCTACAAATGTGAATTCACAAATGATAAATCATTATAATTATATAAATCTCTCTTTATTTTCTGTAATAATATATTTATATTTCAACCTATTGATACGGCCATTTCAAAAAAAAAAATTTCAACCAAAAAATATTTACATTGAATCTCATTCTTGAATATTTTCACTCTGATTTTTTTTACGTTTTTTTAACTTATTATTCAAAATGTGCAGTTGTCCAAATGATTGAGATTAAAAATAATAATAATACTATATCACTTCAAACATTTTGTGTTTCCTTTTGATCCAATACCATTTTAACACTATCGATAAATCAGTGATAAGCATTTTTCTCCTCTTCTCTAACACAAGTTCTTATGATTTTTCCATCAGCTTTTCTTCAAAATATGCGTGCTTTATGATGCAGAATAATAATAGAATATTATTTAGTTTTAATTTAATTAATTAAGAACAACTGTGCAAGAAAACCTTAACCAATCCGTAGGTCGGAGGCTTAGAAATGCTATCTATGCTTGATTGATTCTCATTGGGCTTCGATCGACGGTGCATAAAGAGGGGAGAAGGAGGGAAATAGGTCAAAATTAAAATTGAATAAAAATAAATAGTAGAAAAGTTTTGAACTTTAATAAATAATATATTCTTAGTAAATAATGATTTATCATAACTAAAATTTTAAAAATATTTTTTATGTGTAAATCTTGATAAATTTATTTAAAAATCATTTTTTACTTGGTAAATTATTTATTTATGTGTATAAATCATTGATTTACCAATTCTCCACCCAGAATTTTCTCAGAAAACAAGCAGATAACTTTAAAATTTTACTGAAAAATCATTTATTTACGCGTGTAAATCATTGATTTACTGATTCTCCACCCAAAATTTTCTCAAGAAATAAGCAAATAATTCCTCAGAAAAACAAAAACAAAAAGTCTAACCCCCAACAAAAGTTCGTAGAAGAAAAAGAAATGGAAAGGGAAAGAGAGAGAAATAAAATCTAGAAAAAAATATAGGTATAATTATAAAATTACATGACTCTTAAATCAAAATTACTATTTATTTTCTAAGTTAAGTAAATATACTATTTATTTTTATTGACTAAAAGAATTGACCTATTTATTACAATTTCCCCGTAAAGAACTAACGTCCCACATTATAGTTAAACCTCCATAAAAAAATTAATTAATTGAGATATTATTTAATCTATAAATTAATAATGTGTACATTAATTAACAAAAATTAATTTCTCAAGATATTCTTTTTTTCCCCCCAAAACATTGAACTTAATATTGTATATTGTAATTATACGAATATTACTTAATTATTGAATTACCGTTATTCTACGTGTTTGTTTAACCAAAACAAGTTCGTAAATGGAATTAGTCTTATTAAATAAAGGTCATGGATGTATTCATTTTTGCAACAAACTAAAATTACATTGGATGTATAGTTTAGTAATATAATTCATGAATATTAAGTTAAGTAAAAACATCGTGTAAAATTAAAGCATATTTTAGTAATATAACGATATTGATCAAATCAAATAGACTCATATAAAATTCTTGCAAAAAAAGTCTTTTTTTTTTTTTTTTAACTTATGCGTGTTCCCTCAAACTAGTTGAACAAACAAACGGAAACAATGTGGAGAAAAAGGGCAGAAAAGTAAAATATATATATTTAATTAATATTTAAGGTTAATAGGTTACTTAGCTTACTATAACAAATCATATAAAATGTCATATCATTAAATATAATTAGAACATGCACTTTTCTCTATAATTTTACGTGCAACCGTTAATGGTTACAAAAAAAAAATTATTAAAAACTCTTCCAATATTATATATGTATACATATATTTAAAGCATTATGCATTAAAGTACATGCATCTTAAATGGCAAAGAAGGCCTCTTTCAGATGTGCTTGTGTGATAACCGAGAAATCCATACTCCCGGAAAGATTTTGTACAATTATGTAAATAAATGTACATTTACAGTGACACAGTTTACAGAACAAATAACAGAGGAAAATTTTGATTAATCAAGTTTTAATCAAAATTTGAAAATGAATTAATGAATACAGTTTAAAAGCTAAGCATTAATTCAATTATGATGTTTTAAAAATTATAGAAAAGTATGTGAAAAATATATACTAAGAGATCAATGGCACACAAGTGAGCCACATTGATCAAGGGCCAAAAGAAATAGCCAAACAAGGCCTTACCATTTTAAAAAAAAAAAAGAAAGAAAGTAAGGGAGAGTGAGGCACATGAGCATGAAAGAGAGAGAGGGAATTAATCCCTTAGCTGCAAATGCAGCCGGAAGAAAGAAAGAGAAAAGAAAGAAAGAAGAAAAGAAAGAAAGGGAAAGAGAGAAAGAGGGAGCCGAGAAAGAGAGAGAGAAAAGCAAGAGAAATCCAACTCAGTTCGGATTTCTAGTCCCAGCAGCAGATCGATCGAGTTTCGATCGGTAACCAGCAGCAAGAAAAGCTCACGATCAAAGCAAGGTAAACCCTAGTTCTCACATTTTTCGTTTGGGGAAAAATCTGGGGTTTTGAGAGAAAACAGAGAATGTGAGTGAATCACATTTAGGTTTTCGGTTAAAATCGAAATGTGATTCGAGTCTAGACGTTTTCAAACACGAATCCATGAACAGATGGTTTTGAAAACCGAGTTTAGTGAGATTTCTTCACTAAAACGCAGATTTTTCAAAAATAGAGTCAAGAGAAGTTCATGAGCAAAATGTGGGATTTTTGCTTATGAAATCATGGATTTGTGATAGTAGAAGTGTAGTAGATACCTTGAAATGATCTTATGAAGATCGATTTCAAGTGTAAGAAGCAGAACAGAGGCCATAAAAGCCTTAGGAAATCAGAGCAGAGCAGTTCGGACCCAGAATCTTGATTTTGGTATGAACACGGGCGTGTACACGGGCGTGTACAAGGGCGTGTTCAGAACACGGCCCCGAACATGCCCATACGCACGACCGTGTTGCAAGAAAAATTAGACCTGAGAGGTACACGGTCAAGAACACGGCCGTGTATCAGACCGTGTTAAGAGGCACACGGTCAAAGAGAGGCGTGTAAGAGACCGTGTAAGAGGACAGAGGAGTACATGGCCAGTAACACGGCCGTGTACCAACCCGTGTAAGCATACATGGGCATGTTCCCGAAATTACATGGTCAGGCTTAAAAATCCAGAGGAGTACACGGCCAGTAACACGGCCGTGTACCAACCCGTGTAAGCATACACGGGCATGTTCCAGAGATTACACGGGCAGGCTTAAAATCCAGAGGGGTACACGGGTACGAACACGGCCGTGTAGGAGGGCGTGTTCGACGCCAGAGAGTAAAAAAAAAAAAAAAAAATTTCTGGAAAGGAAAATTTACATGTTTTGCCATATTTCCAGTATAAGCTAAATATGGTAAATAATCAGTGATTTTGCCTTTTATAGGAGTCCAAGTCAGAGACCCCAAATCAACAGTCCTAGAGCAGCAACAGCTTACGCTAGAGGACTTTCTGTAAGTTCAAGCATTGTCCTGACTGCAACGTGGACAAGCTTGCTTTATTACAGTATTATGTATATTGTATGACGTGTTGTTAGACGTTGATTGTCTGCATCACGATGTTAAGTTAGTTTATGTCAGTCACAGTACAGGTCAGTTCATGTCAGTGCATGTCATGCATATAGAGTTGCATGTCCCAGTACACAGACCAGACAGTACCAGAGCAAGAAAACAGTTAGGTGCACAAGGCACCCTAATGTGTTGATTAATTCACACCCCAGTAAATAGATTAACAGGTTCCGACTGTGGGGGCAAACAGTATGCTACCCAGTTGGAACACCAGCAAGATGGTAATTAACCAGTTATTGGCGTATCGGCCTCTCGAACCACGGGAAGGTTATCATGTTTAGCATCAGTTAAGACTGAGGAGGTCAGCACTAAAGTACCGCTCCCAGTTGCGCTAACATGTCGGTACGTCCAATCAGGGGCCCAAAACCAGAACTAAAGTAAAAGATTAATGTCCTAAGACTAAAACTTTAGTCAGTACAGCATGTTTACAGAGTCCAGTTAGCATGAGCACAGCAGTCAGCATGAGTACAGCAGTACAGTATGAGTACAGCAGTATAACATTAGCACAGTAGTACAGCATGAGCACAGCAGTATAGCATGTTAGTTACATGTTTTTATGTTTGAACTTACTGAGCTCATAGCTCACCAGTTTGTTCACATGTTGCAGGTAAGAGACCTGTTCACCAGTAGTATATTGGTGGACGACGAACAGGATAGACGCATGCGGGAGAGGATCGGGCGAGGGATATGGGTCACCAGTTAAATCTTCCGCTGTACAGTTTTGAATGTAATTTTCAAAGAGACAGTTTTCAAGACAGGAGTATGTGATAGGGGAATCATGATCAGTTGTTAACATGATTTCTTTATCACATTCTCAAACAGTTTATGAGTTTACGTAAAGAAAGAAAAAAAAAATTATTCCGCAAAAATTATCAGTCAGTTTACAGTCCAGCATGATTGCCGGCGACCCTAGAGGCCTGCAGACTATTGCGGTTGACTACAGAGTTGGCCGTAGTAGCACTGTAGAGCCTCTACAGTAGGGCGGGCCGCCACAGGAGCCATCAATGAGATACTACTTTGGAAGAGCTAAAATTCTAATATTTTGTAAGACTTACGAGCCAATAGACAATCTCAGGGCCTGTTTTAGGGGACTTTTGAAGAGAAAACTTTAGATTTTGAATTGGAAATATATGTTTGGAGAAAGTGACTTTTGGAGAAATTTTGAGATATAGAAAATAATGGAAAATTTTGAAATATGATAGAAAAAATACATAACATAGATTTTATTTCGTTTGTCTTATTATTTTGAGCGTTTTAACACAAGAATATCTTTTTTTAATTTAAATTAAGAAAGTTATAAACTTTTAAAACTTGATTTTTTTTTTTTTTGAAAATGAAAGAGAGAAAAAATGAGATGTAGAACTAGGAATATTAGATTAAAAGCAAAATGCCATCTCAAAAAATTGTCACAAATGAGACCTCAAAATAATAAACTTATAAGCTTAATTTCACTTCGCTATCCACAAATGAAAGAAGACTTTTATCTTCAAGTTTAACTCAAATGTAACTTATTAATATTATATATATAACATTATGCATTGTAGTATCATGCCTTAAATTTGTTATTGTCACATTTTTAATATAATAACCTTGACATTAGCATAGGCATTAAAGACAATTCATTTATAATGTTACTTGTTACCTTAATTTGCTAAATAAATAAAGAATTTGACTATAATTCCATGACAACTGATTAAATTATAAAATATAATGTGAAATTATAAATTTGATTATAAATAAAATTGTTTAGAAAATAAATTGAATTTATTTAATTAAAATTTTTTTTCCTTTAACCTTTCAATTTATTACATTATATATATTATAAATACAATATCAAATCTACAATTCTATTCGACCCATTTCACGTTATTTTTTATAATTTAACTATTATAAATATTTTTTAATATTATAATTTTTTAATTTAATATTAATCATCTATTCAAATTTATAAAAAATTCTGTATTGTGAAATTATAATCAAACCTTCCATAAAAATATAACCTCCAAAACCCTCCCTCATTGTTATGTACGGCCGGATAGGCTGCAAAAAAGGTTCCTACTTCGCCTACTCTCTCTTGTCACATCTAGTGGGGTAAGATCTTTTTCTATTTTTCTGCATATTTTTATGATAGTCTTTTGAAAAAATTGATGAACACCCATTGATGGAGCTGGAGACTCACAGAGAGAAAGCATTCTCGTTCCTTGAAATTGTTCTTGCCCATGTCTTACGCTTTAATTGCTATTATTATTATTGTTATTATTATTATTATTAACATAAATCTATAATTTCATGTTTTATTAATTTAATATTATGTTTTATAGTTTTAATCGTTATATCTATTATATTTAATATTATAATCTCTTTTTTAATTTAATATTAATTATTTATCTAATTTTATAAGAATACGCTTCACGTTCACATGTAAAATTACATTTTATAAAAATTATTGTAAAATTGTAGTTAAATCATTATTGTTATTATTATTGTTATTGTTGTTGATGGCGATGTTGCACCCTGACCTCGTACAAAAGCATAACATTAAAAATTAAGATCACTAAGTGCATGTTACAAAAGCACAAATTAAAAAATTAGCACATTAATGGATAACATCAAGGGTACTAATAATATGGCACTAATAATTGTTTGCACACACATGATGTATCATTGGTGTCTTGTAGCTTTTCATTTTTTATTTTTTAAATAGCCATGTAGCTTTTTTTTTTTTATTATGTAATTTTGAATTTTTGCTGTTGTTTTAATGGTTTCGGAGATCTTTTGATGTGAAACTTGTAAGCTTCTTTTTGCATTTGGACTCTAGACCTTATCCTAGTTTTATTGGGAGTGATTGTAGAAACAGTGAAACTCCATTAGTGTGATTCATTTTGGATGGATTTTTTTTTTTTTTTTTTGGGTTTGTGTGTTTGTGTTTAATAGTCGACAATTTTGTTCTCAAGTTAGAGGGCATTTGAGAGTTTTACTTTTAGTTAGTAAGAAAAGATAAATAAAAGTTATGAATTTTAAATAAATATTTGAGATTTATATATTTTAAAAAAGTTTTTAAAGTTAAAATGATTTTAAAATTTTTTTGTAAGTAATAAAAATGTTAAAATGAAGTTTATAATATCTAACTTAACTCTTGTACAATTTTTAAAATCTATTTACAAGAGTTTTTTTTTTTTTAGAAGTTTTTTTTTTTTACTTTTGACAATAAGCCCTTCTTAAGTCTGAAAACATTTTTGACATATCATTTAAATAGTTCACTTTTGAACTGTGTGAAGCAATGCCAAACAGGCTTTTATTAGTGGTGGATTTTCCTCTTCAGGGAATGGAGTTGCGCCACACACACACACACACCAAGCTCGTTTTGCCTTCTTTGAAAGATAAATTTTAGCTTGAAGAAAGCCGTACTTATATATTTAGTCTCTTTGTTTTGGTTTATTGCCATTTTATTTTCTCATTAAAACTAAACAGTATATACCAAATAAGGAAAAAAAATGGAAAACCCTTCCATTAAAGGGGTCAACTAGCTTAATAATAAAGTGCTTTCACATTAAATCCCAATACTTGGATTTTAAAAAATCTGTTCTATAAAAATTGCATTTTATTAGTTACATTGTTGGATTCAAACATAGTGATCATTTGGTATGGGACAAACAAGATTTAGTTAATATGTCCCTTTTTTATGTCCCCATTCCTATCCCTCTAATAATATTATAATGCATGTACAACTAATTTAATTTTTTAATTGATGTGATTTGAAATTGTAACTAATTATATATTTTTTCTTTGACGTATCATAATATTATTAAAAAAACATGAAGGGGACACAAAAATTGGTTTCGAGGCAAACATGGGGTCACTGAGCTTGCACAAGCTCATGATGCAAGATTTTAGGTGATATAGGGTTCACCCAGTGCAAGATGAACCTGTCCCCTTATGTCGCCACCGTTAAGTTTGCTTCCCTTTTGTAATGGCAATCTACCACCCCTATGTGATGAAGATCCGCCTCCCAGCCTCTAGTGTTGTTGCAGCCAAGTTCCCTCCCTCACTTGGGATGATGCTCAAGTCCCTTACATCCCTACCACCAATGTCTAGTCCCCCCTCTCCTAGCATATAAACACACACACACACACACATTCAAATCTCCCATTCCTTTTATGCATTGACATACTCATTTTAGTATTATGTAATGTTGAAACAATGTACACATTTCCCCAATTCACAGAACAAGCCAACCCAGAAAATCCCTATCTGAAATTGTTCTTGTCACCAAAACTAACCAAGAATTGTAAAGCACAAAGATAACACAATGATTAAATAAGGTTTAGTCCAAATTTACCTATGTCCTTAGTTGTAGTAGCTGGTATGGAGGGCTTTCCTATCAACATCCAATCAAGGGGTCAACATGTGGCAAGATTAATCCATGTAGGATAATACTAAGTATGTAACTCAAATTAGTTTTAGGAAACTTTATATTAGTGAGATTGAGAATGTGTGAGTTTAGGAAAATTTGAATTTTATGTCCCAATAAGAGCTTAAAAATAGGTTTATTGTGTTTAAAATAGTGTGTGGTTAAAGAGAATAGAAAGAGTGTCCTTTTTTTAAGATAGAGTAAAGAGAGAGACAGGCAAAGAGCATAACGGGTTTTTGGTATAGAGAGGTAGAGACATATTGATGATTGTGTAATTTTAAATTTGTTAGTGAAGAAATTTATACTTCCTCTCCCATAGATGTAGGCAACTTTGCAGAACTACGTAAATCTTTATTTTCTCTTTGTTTTCATTGATTCTATTTTTTTGCTGGGTTTGTGTTTAAGGGTGTTTTACTTAACAAGTGATCTCAGAGCCAAAATTGAAGGCCTTGAAAAAAAAATTTTCAAGTTGATATTTGGATTAAAGTTTGATTGGATTAAGCATTTTGATGGAAAAAGTAATTTCAGCATATGATAGAATACAATAAAAGATATTCTGGTATATCAAAGACTTCTAAAAGCACTGTAAAGGAAGAAACTAAAAAAAAGTAGCTACAATAGCAGTGCACACCTTGTTACAGTGCTACAGTAATTGGCGCGTACTTTCAAATTAGCCATAGTACTTTATTAGCTACAGTGGTGCATGCAATTAAGTAGGATCCAGTGTAGTAGGATATATGATAAGTTTGATTTTCATAATTTTCTAACATATATAGTAATTCTCGGTGGGAACCACTTCCTCAATTTGACACTGCAGAAAAACAAAGTATTAAAATTAGATATTTTTAAAATAAAATATTATAGGCAAACTCATTGGAAATATTTAATTTTAAACTTATTTTATATACTATTAGAAAAAGATAAAATAGAATAAAACAAAATTAAATAAAGACTATGAAATTTATAAATAGTTTAAATTAAAGTATACAAAAAAAATCAAAACAAATAAAAAAACTAAAATTCTCAGGGATAAGTTGATTTTTGTGTATGAAAAAGTAGTAGAATAACTTTATTTTATAGAGTTATCGCTCCTCAAATTTAAGATTTTGCTTGTCCTCAAGCAAAAGAAAAGAAAAAAAGAAAGAAAGAAAAATATTGTATTAGCAATGGTGATTTCCAAAAATTTCCTCATAAGTTACTATAAAAGATATAGTCTACAGAAAGACGTAAATTTTGATCAAAAATTTAAATTTAATTTAAGAGTGTATCTACTTATAATTGAATATTCCATGTATATGTGCATAATTTCTTTTTCATTTATTTGGGTGCAAATTAGATAAGTTTGTAAGAAACAAAACAATCGATCTTGAATAATTATCAAATCTCATAAGTTCATTTTTCATTTTTCTCTCGACTAATGTCGACAAACACAAAACCAATAGTCATTAGGGCTTAATTAGACTTGTAGTATGTGGCTGGGATAAATGTAAGATACAAGAAAATAATATGGCTCAAATCACTCTTTAACACATTAATCATTTTAGGATTCGTTGCAAAGCTTTTTATATACACCCAAATAACACCCCCAAATTTATTTACAACTTTCTCTTGTCAAAAATAAAACTTTTTTTTTTCTATTTTTTTTAAGAGCTACTACATTTCCAAACCCTTTATGATGAAAAAAAAGGGATAATGCTCTTTTTTATTTTTGTATTTTGTAATTCTAACTTTTCTCCTAGATTTTAGTATAACTCAAAATAATTTCTAAAAGGATCAGCATGCTTAAGGACTAAAGGTTAGACATTTTATTTAAAAGGCTATGCTAAAAATTTAGGTGATAAGAAAAAGTTATATAAATCAAGGCTCAAAAGGGGTAAACCAGGAATAAAAACATTTTAGAGTTGGCTTAGAAAGCTCAAACATTCCAAAAATTACTTAAATTATTTTCTCAATACTTGTATCGTTTGGGATTTCACCTCGAGAGAAAATCGAATAAATTCTAGAACTTGTGAGATCAGAAATATTTCATATTCACAAAACATTCTCTAAATAAACACATAACTCATTGATCAATAATTAGTGTTCAAATGTTGAATATCACAACTAAGTTAGATTAACTCAGAAATTTAAACGCAAATTTGTCAAAAATTCATATTTTTCTAAAATACTATATAAAATAAAGCAACCAAAATTTTCATCATCAAATTTGTAGGTGATCACACTTTTTTTTTCTTTTTAAATTTTTTTTTCAAAACAAAGACAAAGCGATGACAAAAAAAAAAAACAATCATTATTATAAAATGTACATCAACAGTACTAAAAGTAATTCTTTACTCAACCACCTTATAAATAATGAATCCAATAGTTTTACTCAAAAAAAAAATTTCTTTGTTTTTTTTATATAAATTCAAGAAAAAGAACAAAATTCAAAAAAAAAAAAAAAGGCTATTCCCTCTTAATAACCTATTTGAGACATTGTCCCCAATATCTAATGTAAATAAGTGGAGAGTGAACAAGCACACTTGATCTGGCGTTATTGAAAGCAAAAACTAATATACTAAAACTAAGAAAGAAAATCAAATATTATGAGTAAAATTAAAAAGTTAAGGAACGTTACAACAGAGCATTAGATCCAACTCACGCTTCTTACTACTTTTGCTTTCCATAGTTGACCATACACCTATGACATTAATGGGTCAGGTTTAAGCACAAAGATATATAGTTGATCAACCAACTGATCAACAGTCAGAGCTGAAACTAGGATTTTCAAAGCTAATAATGTAATGAATTCCAATTCCATAGCATAATCTAGAAAAGAAAACAAACTATTATAAAAATCATTAACATTCAATAATCCTAATAGTTTTTGATAAAGATTGAGTTGGGCCCAAGAGGCAGTATTGAAAATCTTTTCTAGCGTTATTAAATTACCAGATAAAGCGATAAAAGCATCTATATTATACATCATGTTAGCTATTTTCTCATGCATGGTTGAGACCTTTGGCTCATTACCTAGGGTGTAACTAGTGATATTGTTGTCAATTAAAACACTAGGAATGATACCTAAGATTTTGCCATCCTCCATGTATGCATTGGATAACATAGAACCCATTAACTCAAGACTTTCTCTCCTATATACTAGATTAATTTTTCTAGCAGTTAACACTCTATCAAGGTTATTTGCTGCTTTCAAAATCTTTCTATTTTTTTCTAGGACTAGTCCCATCAAAAACATAAATAGTTTTAAATTTACAAACTGAAAGATCTTCCATTTCAACTCACTTCTTTCTAACCTTACAAATAAAGATGTGTGTGATGACAATGGTGAAAATGCACATATATTTATAAGGTGAGGAAGGATAATGCTAAGTTAAGTCTATCAAGAGGTAGATTGGTTATTGTTAGAATAGTTTGAAAAATAAAAAAAGAAATTCAAAAATGCACACTTGATGCAAAAAAAATAAAAATAAAAAATGCACACTCGATACAAAATGAAGAAAAAGACAAAAATACACACTTGATATAAAAAGAAAAAGTAAAAAATGTACACTCGATGCAAAAAGGAAAAAAAATAATGATAATGATAATAATGAAACATGAGAAAAATAAACAAGATTTATATAGTAGCTGTGATTATAGCTCATATCTTCCTCTAATTTTACATCTACGAATGGCTTAAACAACCTCTATAAGTCTAGGATGAGCTTCCCATCCAGTTTTTTTTTTTTTTATACATTAGCAAACATAGTCTTTTAACATCAGATTCCCTAAATTGCAGTGCTTTCATTTATCTATGAATAAACTCTATAGATCGAGAATGGCATCTTGAACTTGTCTGCGTGGATGTGCATCAAGAGATAAAAGGAAATGATCTAATGACTCTTTACTCAAACCATCCTTTATGAACTGAATTTTGTCATCATGGTTCACAAATATCATCCCTACATTTTTTTAGTGTTTATTAAAATTTCATCTTACACATCTGAAATAGACTCCCATTCTTTTTGTCCTTCTTTTCTTAGCAAAAGTACTTTTTCCTATTTCTGGCATACAATTATCAAATAAATCAGAAAATTCACCTAAAAACTGTACCTTAGCCTTAATAATCTAGCACAGATCTTCTGGTATGCCAAAGTGCATAAGTAGCTTCATCATCTCTAATCTACATTTGAATATTTTCAGTAATGTATTCTGTGGAAGAGAGGGAAACTTGTTCTTGAGCTTTAATAGAGCGCCTTCCATATCTATAACTAAGAAAGTAAAAAAAAAAAAAAGGTAAATAGAAAATAAAAACACTTAGGAAATAAAAGAAAAATAAAGAAAAGATAGCTTGGATTACCTCCCAAGAAGTGCTTAATTATAGCCATTGGCTTTACTTCAAAAGTGCATTTCATCAAAAAGTGACTTTAGCTCATAATAGGTGTCATGCTACACCACATATAGGTATTTGTTAATGATGCCCTCAAGCTTGGCTGGATGTATAGCGATTTGACATGTGTGTCCAACAAAAATTGATTTTGAATATTTTACTTTATAGACCCTAAGGATTGATGCTATTGATGGTTTTGGAGGAGTTGGTCACTTAAGATCTTGATTTTCTAGTACTTTCCCAGCAAATTGCAGATTTTAGGAGAAAGGAACTTTAACTAGAAAATCAGTTGGCTCATCTTTCTTGGGAGCGACTTCTTGATCAATTAAAGTGGCTACAGTTGTTAATGGATCTTTTAAAATCTTGCCTCTATAAGTGGTGATGGCATTGACCTATTTGACGTTATGATCTTCAAAGTTTGAGGCTTGTACCATGTGTTATCATATTTGGTTAGACTAAGATTGTGAAGAGAACTTGTTGTGTTCTTAAGTAGAAATAGCTAAAGCTCTAGCCAGCTTTGAGATTTAACTCTTTATTTCTTTGATTTCTTCCACCATTTGCATAAAAAGTGGTTCGAACTTTTGGTCATCTTATTCTACATCTCCATGAGCGCTTTCAAAGTATTCTTGAGAGAACTCCTTGGTTGTTATGCATGATACCGAGGTGTAGAATATGCCTTTGGTTGTTATGGCTATTGCTCAATTCTCCATTGTCCTCTCGATGGTTGTGTTTAATTTAAATCTCTCTAACTGTAATTCAGATGGTTTTTCTAGTCAAGATTATATGTGTTAGAAAAAGGGTTGTATGCCCCTAAGGCATTACGTTGCTCCTCATAAACCCTTCTTATTTCACTATAAATAGAGCAATCCTTAGCTAGATGGTTTATCACTCCACAAATACTTATGATTCCACCCTTACGACCATGTGAACTCCTTTACTTTCTTTAGTTTTGAGAGCCTCAATTTGTCATGTCAAAGACTTGATTTGGGCCTTGAGGTTATCTTCTTCCATTAATTGGTAGATTCCAGCAGGTTCAGACTGACTAATATTGTTAGTAGCACTTGGTTCAATCAATGTGTAGAATTTCTTGGCTAGCTCGTTGATATACTCAAAAGCCTCATCAGGGTATTTTGGAAAAAGTATCTATTATACATCATTTCCATAAACTGGTACTCTCAGATTATGAGCCCTTTGTAGAAATAATTGATAAAGCACCAACTCACATAACCATGGTAGGAACACTGATTTAATAGGTCTTTGAACCATTTTCAAACTTGATAGAGAGTTTCACTGTCTTTTTAGGTGAAGGTTTAGATTTACTGCTTTAAACCATTGGTCTTATATTAAGGGATATACTCATTGAAAAACATAGTTGTCATCTTTTTCTCACGTTTTAATCGACCTCTTTTATTTTTATTTTTATTTTTAAATTTTTTTATATTTTTTAAACAAAAATTTAAAAAAAAAAAACAATAATAATGTAGAATTGCGAATTGCAACCACTAAAAGTGCTCTTAAGAAAAATTGGTGGGATAAGACCTCCTTAAACACTGACATTTTAGACGGAGTAACGTTCCCAGGAAAAGCTAGTGGTGTAAAATGCTAACAAAACCTAGCCACCAAGTAGAATTTCTTTAGTTTGTGCTTTTCAACATTTCCACACAATTGCTTTTAAAATTTTTAAAAATTTTATGATGCGTTTTATGAAATGTTAAATGTTAGATATTAGTACCATAAGTTAACATTATTTTAAAACCCATAGTTACACAAATTATGAGACCTAGTTAAATAGTAACTTAAAAACTAACCTAAAAATTAAAACTAGTTGTTAATTTTTTTTTTAAGAAAAAGAAATTAAAAAGGCAACATAAAAAAATAAAAATAAAAAAATCGAACATACCTCTTTTGGTTTAAAATCTATTGATCAATCTTGCTTGAAACACCTCTCTGGCAACGGTGTCAAAATTTAATTACGTCAAAATAAAGCGATTAATTGTAATATAATTAGTATAGTCGATCCTACGAGAAGATGATAAAAATAAATAAAAGAGATAGTGGAACAAAAGCGTTAAAGAAATTCATAATCAAACAAAGAAAAGAAAGAAGTGTTTTTGTGATTTTAGAGTAATTTAATTAAAAAAATGCAATTAAAAATGGAGAAAATTCAATAACTAAAAGTAGTAAGACATGAGAATCCCTTATGTGTTTCATTCACTTATTTAGATTTTGATTCATGAATTGACTGAATTAAAAGTTTTACATCACAAACAATCAAATAGAAGATAAAATTTGAAAAACTTGTGAATTAAAATATATTCGAATAAATAAAATTCTCACATTAAAAACTAGAAATAATTATTTTATTAGAAATCTAAAAGGGACAATATGTCTCTGGCGATATTGCAGTAAAAGACTACTTATAAAAACAATATCTATCAATATATTATACCATACAACAATCACATAAAAAGAGCGTGACTAGATTTATATCAAAGTAGATAACAAAATATATTGATATGAGATATAAATAAAATGAAAGAAAATTATTTACTTAAATATATAAAACTTACAAACCATTAGAGACATTGAAACCCAAATAAACTCACTATACATCTCTATCTTCACTCAAGAATAATAGTATAACTTGTAAAGCATTCTCACAAAATTCTAAAAAAAAAAAAATATGAGAATGAAAACAAGATAAAAATGAGAGAGAAAGAGTGTATCTTCCCTCTCTACTTAAGTTTCCCCCAAAATGCCCTTTAATAAGCATAAATTTACACTATTTTACTAAACTATTATACAAAATTTTCAAACTTACTATAGTAGTCAATGCACATAATACAACTTTTTAAACTTGCTATAATAATTGGTACATATATAACATAAGTTTTTCAAACTTGCTGCAGTACTATAGTATTTGCAACAATGCTAGTAGTCAGCACATACTTGTTACAGTAGCTACAATAATTGCATGCACTTTTAAACTGGCCTTAGTACTTCATTAGCTATAGTGGTGCATCTAATTAAGAAAAATTCAGTGTGGTAAGACGTATGATAAGCTTAGTTTTCATGGTATCCTAACATAAATAGTGTTGCCTGGTGGGATCCACTTCCTCAATTTAGCACTGTAAAAAAACAAAATGTTAAAATTAGATATTATATAAAATAAAATACTATAGGTAAACTCATTAAAAATATTTAATTATAAACTTATTTAATATACTGTTATAAAAAGATAGGACAAAATAAAGCAAAATTAAATAAAGACTTCATAAAATTTATAAAATAATTTAAATTAAAATACACAAAATAAAATAAATCAAAAAAAATTAAAAATAACTAAAATTCTCAAAGATAAACCAATTTTTATGCATGAAAAAGTGGTAAAATAACTGTATTTTACAGAATTATCACCTCCTTATCCAAATTGTATGAGACTTTGGTAATTACATTGTTGGATGGAAAAACTACATTGACCATAGATGAGGTGTCGACTACTTTGTTAGAGACTACAAATATGAAACTACCTAGTAGTTTATCTCATGCTGAATAAGTTTTTGTGGTGAAGTCATATTCTAGTAGGGTAGGAGTAGGACACGAATGAGATACTATAATAGAAGAAAAGATCGTTCCTAGTCCTATTTATCGAAGGAAGTTAAGTATTTTTACTGTCATGAGAAGTGGCATATCAGTAGAAATTATGAAAAACTGACAAACCATTTTGAAGAGAAAAGGAAGCAAAAAGCTCAAGAGACAAAATCGGCAAACATCATTGGTGATAAGTTTGACAATGAAGATGATGTTTATTTTGTTAATGTTGATAAAAATGTTTCTGATTCTGACTCTTAGATTTTGGATTTCAAATGTTAATTTCAAATGTGTCCACATAAGGAGTGTTTTGATTCTTCTGAGCCCTATAATGCTAGTACTCTTCTAATAGCTAATGATTCGAGTGCTAAAGCCTTTAGAATAGGTATTATAAGGATAGAGATGTTTGACAGAATTGTGAGGATGTTGGTGAATGTTAAGCATGTTCCTCATTTAAGGAGAAGTTTAATTTCTTTAGATGCTTTAGATACTTTGGGTTGTGAATATTGTGCTAAGATTGGTTTTGTGGAAGTTAAGAGAGGTGCTTTACTAGCTATGAAGGGTAAAAAAATGAAGAATCTTATATAAATTTATTGGATAGACAATTGCAGGTAGAGCTAATAAGGTAGAGTCACATTAGGGAGGGTCTTTAGTTGTTATGAAGGAGTGCAAGAAGATGACGGTGACAACCAAAGATGATAAAGAGAAAATGATGAAAACTCATGCCAGTGAAGACAAAGCATGGAAAAAGAAAAAAGGTTCGATGAGAGTTTGAACATAACACATGTTTATTCAAATTAGTTTTGGATAACTTTGTATTTATAAGTTAAGAATGTGTGAGTTTGAGAAAGTCTGAGTTTGGAAAAATTTGAATTTTGTGTCCTGTTAAAGGCTTATAAATAGGTTTATTGTGTTCAACATGAGATTTGGTTGAGAGAATAGAAAGAGTGCTTCCTTTTTGAGATAGTGTGAGGAGAGAGATAGGTAAAGTAAAGAATTTTAGGCTGTGTTTTTTTTTATTTGAAATGGTTTTCACGATTTCCTAGGCAATTGTTTTGTAAACTAGTTTGAAATCCCATTTGGTTAGTACTAATTTTGAAAATTAAACTTGAAATGGTAGAGTTTATTTTCATTTTTTGGGGCTTAACCTAGAAAACACCCAAGTCTCGTTTTCACTTATTTCCTTAGCCGCACATGTAAAAAAAAAAAAAAAAAAAGAAACCAAATCCCTCTTTGCTTCCCTTCTTTCTCTCTCACCTCCACCCGCTTGACTCTACAAATTTGTGTCTTTTTCTTGTTCATTGCCATCGGCCGATTCACTCTTTCCTCCCCTTGGCTCGACTCTACTTCTCAACTCCTTCATCATCGTCACCCCGAGCTCTGTCTTGTCTCATTCGGTGGTGCTTGCAGCATTCTCAATCTCCTTCATCGCGATTGCCTACAACATTCTCTCTCTTTTGTTTTGGTCATCTTTGTCACGAAAGGTAAGCTCCCCATCTCAGTTTCAACTGGTGATTGGATTTTACTGAATCTTGTCTTTTGGATTGGTGATTGATGATTCGATGATCTGACCTTCATTTTGGGATTTTTTTTCAATTACCTTGTCGATAAGCTAGTTTGATATCTGATTTTGTTGTAAATTCTATCTCATGTTTTTTTGATCCATGAAAGTAAAAGGCTTGTCTTAAATCTAGATTCAATCCATCTCCTTAGCCTAAACTAAATAAATATATGTATATATATGTGTATATATATAAACAACAAGCCAACAAGCCAACCAATTTGTGAGGAAGAAAGTACCTGGAGAAGCAATAAAGGGGAGATGGGTGGGTCGAACAGGGGCTAGACCAAACAATTTTACCTTTTTTTTTTTTTTTTTTTTCGCTTGTTGGAAGATCAAATAATTCGTTAGAATTTCTGAAGGATTCGTTTACTTGTTTTGTGACCCTATAAAATTTGAAAATCAACTATTGTGTCATGTTTTGGGTTTAATAGGCAAAGATTGTGAAAATTGTTTCTTTGCTGATTGTTTTGGAGTTTTATTGGCCAATTTAGATCAAAAGAAATTAAGGTCAAAGTTGTGAATGATGTTTGGTTAACTTTATAATGTACTTATAACTAAATATAATGATTAATTATGTTTTAATTGATATAGTAAATATTTAAAAATTATGGCTATTAATTTTCAATTAATTTTTCAATTAAAGAATTTTATTAATTTTTAAGTTTTGGTATTTATAATAATTTTTTTAAATTTAAACATAAATATATTTTCATAAAATACTTATGAAACGATTGATTTTCAAAAGTATAATTAAACACAGTTTCGATTTTTTTGTTTTTCAAAATATACACTCAGAAAATATAACCAAACACAATTTCAGAAATGATCTCAGAGCAGTTTTCAAAACATTATCATTTTCAGTTTTTTTGAAAACATAACAAATTTTAAAAATAATACCAAACACTACTTTATTCTTTTTCTCCCATAGATGTAGATAATTTTGTCTTCTCTTTGTTTTTGTTGATTATATTTTTCTACTGGGTTTTGAGCATAAGGGTGTTTTGATGTACACATACGTAGAGAGATGCTACATCATCTGTCATGAAAGAGTTGACATACCATAAAATGACACGTGACAACGCTAATCAAATATTTGTTAAGGTGAGGAACTGCTGCACAGATTGAAGGATTATTAGACTGGAGGGGTGCACACAAAAAAACATGATGAGGTGGACTGGATATGTAAACATGAGTTAAATAGATCGATTGCAGTGGCATGGTTTAGTGAGATTACAAAGCAAGGTAAGATAAAATCGGCAAAGTCTAAACTTTATTAGCGATCGCATAAGCTTTAACATTCAAGAAATTGTATGATTTGATGCAAAATCATCTAATATTAACTTCATTATTACAAGCTATGAATAGTTCTTAGTCCCAGAACTTGAACAAAATCGGCTCTTCTGTTTTTCATTTTCTTTCTGTTTTTGCTTAACGACCTTGTCAAGAAGACACGAGTTGTTTAGCAGCTGAATAGTTGTGTAGACAGAAAATTAATAGCACAGTTCATTAATTTATTTTCGAAATAGAGGGGCTTTATAATGCAAGTTCGATCGCCTTTACTTCATATCAAGCATTTGTTGAGTAAATTATACAAGAGTAATACAAGATCAACCGGAAAACAAACAGCTAAGAACTTGAAAACCACATACCTTTCAAACCATGAAACGCACTCTCCTACATCCTCTTCCGATCATATTGTCATTCACCATATCAATTCTACTATACAGAATCACCAAAATACCGAAGGCCGTCGCTAAAACTTTCGAAGAGTTGTTGTTGAATTCCTCTCGTAGGTACATCTTGGTTCCTATTTTATTTTTTCCTTGTTTACAAAAATTGTCTCCATCATTTTTACAGAATTGCATCTCCAAAATAGCGAGGTGATTAGATGTCGCAGAATCGATAACCTCACTAATCACAATCCCAAATGATTCACCCTAATCTTTGTATGACCGATATCGAATGTTAACAAGTTCACAAAAATTTCTGATATGATTTGGTTGAATTTTCCGATAAAGACGTGACCACGTTGGAGTTTTTTTAGTGTTCATTCGGGCATTGCAAAGCATACAAACGGTAAAATACATGCACATGTGAAATGATACCTCTGCAGACGAAAAGAAACTAATTAAAAGGGAAAACAACTTAATTAAGGGTTATAATCACATCTGAAATGCTTGAAACTCTTTTCTTTGTGCCTTTATATATATATATATAATAAATAAAAGACTAAAAGTATTATCTTCAATGAAATTTGAAATTACAGCACCAGCAACACTTTCAGTAATGAAGAGCAATAATCAAGTAATGCTTAATAGGGACACAGAGAGAAAGAGGGCCGATTTGCCGTCGAATGCCGACAACACCACGTTGATGCTGCAACACCGCACTTGTTGTTAGCCAAAACATATATAACCAGCATCATAAAAGTCTCATGTCTTCTAAAGTATTACAACCTATTATGCTTTGGTGGGTTAAGTTGTAAACAGGACTTGTCACATTCATACAAGGATCATCCAAATGTCTCTCTCTCCCTTGTCTATATTTTAAGAAAATAAATTCAAGATTATAATAATTACGAAATCGTTTTATAAATCCATTCTTATTCAAAATTTGCTATCTTAAGTTGTCATTTGTATGCTAGTCTCAGCCTCAATTTTCCCTTCAAAATTGAAAAATAAGTGTCTCACCCTACAAAAGTCACACATATGAATAGGTTAAAATCCTTTTGAAACAAATAAAAGTTTGTCAAATGTACTCATATATTCCTTAGAAAAAAAAAAAAAAAACTTGGGGCATCACTGATTCACTTTAGCACTCAATAACTTTTGTGGGTCTGTCTATTAGTTTGTATTGCCGATGCGTTGCTCGGTTCTAATAAATCCAAGAGACATTGATAATTATGAGACATTTCGTCGAACATCATAGGGGCATTATGACTTGTTATTAAAAGCAACGAACTTTCAAATATCATCCGGTCTATACTTAATTATACAATTACCAACGAAAAGCTGCATATTTATATTTGAAATGCAAGGAGTTCATCAAAGAGCACAAGGGCATAGAAGAAAAAGGAAGAAAAGGCACACGCCTGACATGACGGCCATCTCTATTACATAGAGCTGGTAATTCATGTTATCGTGTTATGACGATCATCTTCATACGTAAAATTGACAATTTGTGTTATCGTATTGTGACGGCCATCTTTATACGTAGGACTGGTAATTCTGTTATCATGTTGTATTCATGTAATATTATACTCATAAGTTTATATTATTATAATAAGCTCCAAATTGTAAATTAAAAAAAAGATAAGAATTCCTAATAAATTCGATATGTTTCTCATTTGCTTTTTTTTTTTTTTTAATAAAGATTTTAATCAGTAGAAAGATGATAGGTCTCATTTAGAAAAACTTCATAGATAAGGGATTTATTCTAAAATATTTTAAAAGTCATAAATTAAAATGTGATTTAACTAATAATTCAGACTTAAAATAGCATTAACCCTACTTTATAAGGTCAGTGCGTTTTACTGTGTACTCCACCCACGTAAGATCTTCGCTTATCATAACAAGGGTATCGTTATAATTTGAAAATATTGTTTGATGATAGTTTTTTAACCCCTTATAAGTTGGATAGAAAGTATTATTCCTATGTATATTTTTTTAATTAGGAATCCTTTTTTGAAAGATAACTAGGAATTTTTCAATACAATTGATTCAAATATTATTATAGTCCAGCTTTTCATAAGTTGCTCATCTCTCGAAACCAAACTTCGTATTCTCAAGTATTAACAAACTCAGAAACATAAACTTACTATTATTATTTTATGAAAGGAAGACACATTCGACAAAGTATCACATAAATAATCACTACACAAACGAGTTAAAGCAAACGCGTTAGTGGATCTGACTGACCAAGGCCAAAAATAGAAGTAGGCCTTATTTATAGAAAAGGAAGTTGTTTTCACCAACACCTAGTGGACAGATTCATAAGACAGCCAGAATCTAAAGCTCTTAGATCACGGACAACCTCTCACCATCCTCATCCACTAGAGAAGAATTCAAGTAATAAGCCTGGTTATCAGAGTTCCTGACCGAGCAGTTGGCGCGTATCTCACCTTGGCTGCCAGTTAGGACGCTGAGCTGCCCCATCTTGGTCATTCCGACGAAGAATTTTTCGAAGAAGAGCGTTTGGTTGACGGCGAAGTCGATGACAATGTTCTTGGTTTCGCTATTGCTATACAAATCCTGGTCCGATGTGAAGAGTCCTTGGCGGTTCATGAGGTTGACAAAGTACTTGTTGTCAAAGGCATTAGGGCTTCGGATGTCGAGCACAGTGGTGGCATTCGTGTCGGCCGTGGGGCAGATTTCCTTTAGGTTATTGGCGAAGGTCTGGTCCATTACGGGATCTTGGGTGGGGTAAAGGCGGTTGCCAAAGGAGGCGCAGTGGCTGAGGCCGATGGTGTGGCCTCCCGAGAGGGCGACCGTATCGATGGCGTTTAGGTTTTTCGTTGCAAGAGAGTCCAGAATGACGCTGGCACTGCTTGTTGGCGACGGAAGGTTGGCCAGTGTCTCTTCTCTTGTTGCGAATGTCAACCCGTCTCTTCTTCCCAGTGGTACTGGGTATTCAGGACCACCCGACTGCATCGCCACAAGATTATTAAATTGACTAACTTTAGTATCATATCACCCGTATATGTTATGTTTGGCATTCGTGTGTCTATTATAATTATTTGTCCGCAAAACAAAAAAATTATTGGAAATTGTTTCATATTGGAAGCAATTGATTCTATTGCTAATTTTTCGTTGTGTCACATTTTATTGCAATTTGCTACCAAAAAAAAATTTTTTTTGTTGCAATGTGTTTGTGTGATTTATGAAATCAAACGTCTAAACAATATGGTAAGAGTGATGTTGATTAATAGTGTTTAATAGTTTATAAAACACATGGGCAGTGCACTTTTTTATTTTTTATTTTTTTTTTGTGAAAACTTGGCAGTGCTAGCTAGTTTAACTTGGAGCAATAATATTTAACAAAATAGCATCACTCATGGTTTTGATCATTTGCCTAAGTCTTTATATATATTGATAATATATAATAGACATATGTGTGTGTGTGTGTGTGTGTGTGTGTGTGTGTAGGTATGTAGATGTGTTTTTTTCATTTTTTTTTATAGAGAAAGGAATGAATTGATTTTAAATGTCCCCTAATTAGATAAAAAGTATACCAAGTTAAAGAATCTAGGATGCGAATGTGGAACATATAGTTCTCCCTAAAATCATATAAAAAATTTAGGTTTTTTAGGATGTAAAATATAGTTGCTGGCTTAAATTCTAGACAAACTATCGATTTAATAATTTAATATCAACGTTGATTAAGTAATATCAACAACTAACATTTTGGTTATCTTACTACCCTAGTCCCTACACTAATTAATTCATTATTTTTACAAGCCAAAAAAAACAACTAAATTCAATAGAGTGTTTAAGGGTGACAATCCAAACTCCAAAAAATTTAATTCATTTTTGTCTTTTTCTGAAAATTAAACAAAAATTTTTAATTAGTTTTTTAAAATTCAAAAAACTCAAACCCCAAAAATGCAATTCAAACCCATACACCAAAAGCCCTGTTTATTTATTTATTTTTCGGTCTGTTTGAGGTTAATTTTAACTAATTAATTTCTATTTCTTTATATAATTTGAATTCTTACAATAATTAGAAACTCGATTTTGCATGACTAATGTTCCGTGCCATCTCAAATTTATAAGCATCTAAAGACCTTAGTACAATTAGAAGATGTAATTGCTTTATTTTTTCCAAAATTTGAAGAAGTTAAAATTTGTTATTCTAAATAAAATTGGTTAAGGTACAAAATATATCCTATTTATAGCAGAATCGTTTTGTTTTGAAGTGTTGATTATCAATTCTTTTATATTTGATTACATACCTAAAAATATTTAGAAAACCATTTACGAAAAAGAAGAAGAAGAAGAAAAAGAAGAATAAAAGAAGAGAGGAGGGGGAAGAAGCATGGTATACCAAGAAAACAGAATCACGTGCAGCGAGGGCAGTGATATCAGAACAGGAGACAACTTGGCCACACTTCTCGTGAATTCTGGCCCGTAGATCTTCAATGATTTGAAAAGCCCTCGCCCTTAAGGTCAGGTTTGGAGGTGCGTCCTTCTCACTTGGTCCACTCGCCGAACCATCCAACAACACCGATCCATCACATCCCTGCACATATACAATACAAGGAAAGTGATATATATATATAAGTCCCCATCTGACTTCTGCTCATAAACCCCTCTTTTTAACTTGACATTCGTGAGCTCCGGTTTTCTTGAGCATGAAGTTGAAAAAATAAAAATAAAAATAAAGTTTTAACTATCAAAATTTAATGCATCAAAATTTCATGAGTAGAAATTTAATTTGACATTTGTGAGCTCCAGTTTTCTTGAGCATGAATGGTTTGAAGTTTCAAATCTAAAATTTTGATTCTAATTTTATTTTTTTTTTTGAAAAATCAATAAAAATTATAATTAAACCAATCAGTTTAGATTCAAAATTTCATTGACTTAACTCATACACCATTCAGGTCTAAAGTTAAAAGCCTATCTATCTAGATAGATGTTCTTTGAACGTGTGTGTATATATAGATAATGTAAATAGTTATTAATAATAAGTTACGATATAAAATCTACATATAAAATTAATTTTTTTAGTGCGTGATGTGATATTGAGTGTTAGTAATGTTTTTAATATTGTTCAAATATATATATACACACACACGGACGTACATATGCACATAAGAATTATTTAGGCTCTCATTTTAGTTAAGTTTAAATGCAATGTATTATATTTGAATATAATGTGTATTTTGATTAAAAGTATTTAAATTATATTTAAATAATAAATATGTGACATAATAGGTAAAAGTTGAGAGAAAAAAAAAGAGAAAAAGAGTATGTGATGTAATTAATAAAAATAATAAAAAAATAAAATAATAAATAGTGATTATATTAAATTTAAATTGTGATATGATTGATATTTGAATGTAATACTTTTATATTTAAATGAAAATTATATTATAATTGAATACAATACAAATACAATATTAAAAATAAACGGGAGCTTAGTCCGTTTATGCATCAGTCCATTCTCTGTATCACATCTGCAACAGCTTTCGTTGGAACTTGCATTTAAGGGCCCATTTAAGACTCCAAATTTGATGTCTCCAAAATATATTTTTTCCAACATTTCATCACCTTTCATCATTTTCATCTTTAAAATACTATAGTAAACTCTAAATTTTAAAAGTCCATAACTTTGTGTATACAAGTCCAAATGAGATGATTTTTTTTCAAATTACAAAGAATTTCAAGAGAAACAAAATAACATTTATATTGATATTTTTTTCTAAAAAATTTATAAAATTTTATATTTTTTTTCCCAAAACATATTTTCCAAAATATTTTTTTTTTCAATAAAAAAAATGTCTCCAAACATCCCCAAACAGACCTTAAAAGTTTCAACCACCAGGCGGAAAAAAAAAAAAAAAGGTGAGAGGATTTTTTTTAGTACCATAAGAAATATGTACGGGTATTCTGTAGTTCTTTTCAAAGATTAGGGGCGTTTGGAAAATATATATATATCTTCAATACATTTTTTTCACCTCATAATTATTTTTTATTATTTATATTTTTAAAAGTTATAATAAATTTTAAACTTTTAAAGTTTATAATTTTATGGATATAAGTTTAAATTAGATGATTTTTTTAAATTGCATAAAATTTAAAAAGAAATGAAATAACATCTATATTAATTTTTTTTCTAAAAATTTTTTATAAAATTTTATATTTTTTCACCCCAATTAAATTTTTTTCCCAAACATATTTTTCAAAACAACTTTTTTCTAATCAAAAAAAAAATCTCCAAAAGGATATCCAAACAGATCCTAAAAAAAATACAAAACAAATAAAGAAGAAAAATACACTTTCCCAATTAACCCAAGAATCTTCCAATTAATTAACATAATTGGAATAACTTAGCATCCAAAATTTCTCTTTCATCCTTTCAAAGGAATAAAAATAAAAATAAAATCAAAGAAGAAAGAAAGAAATTTTTCTTTCATCATGTACTAGCTAGATCAGTTTGGTTAACTTTGTCATAAGACATAATGCTATCGTGCTATTTTTATCATCCTAAGCTTAAAGGGCAAAAAAAAAAAAAAAAAATTCATTGTCGTTACCAAAAAATAAAAAAGCCAAAACCACATGTGATAAATTTTGAAAAATCAATGAAAAAAGAAAAAAAAAAAAGGAAAAATAATATAATGAATATGCCTGAACAAAGCAGTCATGGAAATGAAGGCGAAGCAAGCCAGCGGCTTGGCCAATGTCATCATCGAAGACCTTCGTGAGCTGCTCCCTTATGATAGACTCAACTTCGGGACAGCTTTCATTGTAGAAACTCCACGACAACCCGTCCACAATTGGGACATCCTGTGCGGAACATAGTTGGGAACCATCAAAACAAGATATCAATGCCACAACAACAACAACAACAAAAAGAAGGGAGCTGCAGCGATAGGAATTTTTAGTAGCCATGGTTTTGGTTTTTTGGTTTCTTATTTTTGTTGAGACAGATGAGAGACCTACATTGATGAGCATCACAAGTAGTCTTTTTATAGGACGTGTGAAAGTCGTGTGTCGTCCAAACCTTCTTTTTATCTTTTAAGGAGTTTTTATCTTAAGACCAACCATTTTGTTCCACACAGTGTAAATTTTTAAGATGGATAACTGTAGATCATATTGATAAATAATTAACTTAAAGCAGATGAAAGCAAATAGCAATTTTCAATAAATAATTAATAGTAAGTTTTTTGAAATATTTTGAGTAAGTAGAAGTAAAAGAAAATTTATTATGTAAATAATCCAATTACTAGGAGTAAATTATCTATTAACCTAGTAAATTCTTTATTTACCTAATAAATTTATTATTTATATTAATAATTTTAAAATCTTGCTATTCACTTCAATTATATTTGTAAAAATGTTAGTTGCTAGAATTTCCCTTAGTTGTAACTATTAAAAACTGTTCCTGTTGTTAATTGTCCAATATAAGAGGTCCTATTATAAATTATCTCAATCTTTTAGCTGCGAATAAAAAGTATTTTTGGATATTGAGGAGCACATTTTTAACATGTATTTCCGATGACAATCCAAATTTTTAAAAATTCAATCTATTTTTGTCTTTTTCTGAAAAGTCAACGTTAATTTTATTGTTCATAATTACTATTAGAACTTTATAATTCAAATTTTAAAAGTCCATAACTTTTCATATATAAATCCAAATAGGATCAACTTCCAAAAAAAAAGTCTAAATGAGATAATTTTTTTTAATTATATAAAATTTTAAAATGAATAAAACAAGTTTCATATTGATTTTTTGTCTAAACACATTACAAATTCTTAATACTTTTTAATTCTAATAGTTCAAACGCCTCATTAAACATAAATTTCAATTCAATAAATTTAAACTCAAAAAACTCAATTTTAACTCATTCATCAAATGCAAGTTTAATCTTTTGTTCATGAAGACCACGTCATAGACCCACGTAGTTAGCACATCCCTCATATGAGGTTGCTTTGGTCATGAAAAAAAATTATTTGGTTTCATTTTGGAGTATGGGCATGCCAAATTTGATTTGTCATCCTACAAACCTCGTCCTTGTTAAATCCTATCCATTGGTTTACTATTCATCCAACCTAGGAAAGAAAAACTCTATATTGGTTTCTGAAAAACTAAAAGACAAAAATTTTGATATTCTGATCATGAAAAAAAAAACAAATTAATCCATTTGTAATAACTATTTTTTAATATTTTGATTCTTTTATTATATTTAAATTTAAATTGTTATAAAATATTATCATTTATAATAGTTAGACAAAATTCTAAATATCAAAGGAATAATATTTTAATCATTATGATATTTTTTTAAAATACTATCAACCAACATATGTATATTTTAAATGTTTATATCTAAATGTTTCTTCTAAGCAGAATAATTAATTGGTATTTTGTATTTTCAATCCCTACACATTTTGACTTTGCTTCCTCGTTTAAAAATTTGGATAAACTTCTAACCTGTCCTTTCATGATATTTGGATTCCCATTTTGAAATTTCGGAGAATTGAGTTGCAAAAGATAAACAAGCTTTTACAGACCATCATAGGAAAGAGAAACTTCAAGATAAAAATGCTTTTATGACCAACACTGGAAAGAAAAAATCTACATTAGTATATAAAAAACTTTTAAAAAATTTTTTTTGTTATCATGAAAAGAATGTCTTTATTAATCAATATATTTTTTTTTCTTTTGCATCTGTGGTCCTTATTATTTTTTTCTTTTTTTTACCTTTGATATTTGGTTCCTCACTTTGAAATTTTAGACAATTAGGCCTCCAAATTGAAAAATACTATAAGACATCATTGGTATTAAATACTATTATTAATAAAAGATAGATCCCACCATAAGACCTACCTTCTATTAGATAATAGTGCTTAACATCACCAATTTCCTTTAGTATTGCTCCTCTAAATTCCCATTTTCTTAACACTTTGGGTCCCATCATTTTGAAAACTTAGGCCTTGTTTAGGGCTTGTCTGGAGACATAATTGGGAGTCAGGAGATCAAATCATGTTTGAGGTTGAAATTAATTTCCATTGTTTTTTAATTATCTTTTCAACAAAACATGCATTTCAAAAAAATTTCTCTTTAAATTTTTCTTAACCTATCATAAAACTCCAAACCTACTTCTTTAAAAAAAATTTATCCCAAACATGAATCTTTAAAACTTCAAGTTTCAATCCTATATATCAAAAATTACATCTTTAAAACCTCTCTCGAACAGACCCTTGGACAAATAGGTACCGACAAAGCTTTGGTACACAAGCTTTTATGGATCTTTCCATCAAAAACTAAGGTTGTACTTAGGCATAAGAACATCTTTAAATATCGATTTCTAATGAATTCAATGGAAAATCTCATGTAGACTAATAATCGTAGTTTGAGGACTTAATTATCCAAATTTTCAAAGTAAGAACCCAAAAGCCAAAAGTCAAAAAGTTTAAGGACCCAAGGTGAAAAAAAAAAACCCTTATTGATATATTAATTGTAATAATACCGTTAACATTATTGAGAATAGAATGATCTGAAGTTTTAATAATACATGGTGTCGTAGAGAAAGAGCATCCACAAATAAAGTAAAGGAGAAACATTAATGGTACAAGCTATCCAACGCAATTGCACTTTAGAGCCATTAAAGGTCAATAATTCAATTGTGGAAAAACTTAATCTTTCCTCACCCACCACAGTGCGGGTGTTAAAATAAAAAATAAAAAATAAAAAGTTTTGATGAAGCTTTATTTGCAAAAAAAAATATAATAATAATAAAAAAAACAAATTGAATGGAATAATGCTTCTCAATGGCATGATGTTTAACATCATAATTAATAAAATACGGATATCCTATAATGTGAAACTCAATTTGTTTAATGTTAATTATGTGTGGTACTAAAGCAGAAAAGTGGAAGAAAAGAAATTATTAGAGTGATATCATGGTTAAAAAGAGAAATATTTAGTTGTTTGACAGTAAAGAAATTGAGAAGAACAAAAGAAGTAGAAAATTCATATGTTCCACTATATTTTTAATTCATTCAAGTTTGAAAAGAAATGAAAGACAAAATGTTACTTGTATATAAAAAAAAAAAGGTCAGACACTAGTGGAAATTGTGAGAATAATCATTTTAGTGTACATGTTTAGGATTTTTATCTTATAGGTCAAATTTTTGTCCTAAAACAACTTATATCAAATTTTTATCTTGAAATAACTTTTTATTTGATATTATAAAAGGATAAAAATCAAAATTATGAGACAATACTACAAAGATGTGCCTTTTTTGAGCATCCTTAAAATAAAATTAAAAAAAAAAACCCTCCAAAATAACTATATTGGCCTTCTCACTAGCTCACTTGGTAAACGAGTACATTATACATTTTTATTTATATTTTTCTTCTGTCTTCTTTCTCTTCTTTCAAATGAAAAATAAATTATTTTTATTTTTTTCTCACTTAGTTTTTTTTTTATTTTCAGAGATTTTTCTCTTTTTTTTTTTGGTTATCTTCGTCTTCCGTCTTATTTTCCATCTATCAAACCTAATGTTAGTGTGGGAAGAGTACAGTACTTTTGAGATGGTTTTGAAGTTGTTTTTATTAGGACTGGCAATTAGGCCATGACACAAATACACAATATGAAACCCGCATAAAATTAAAGGGTTTGGATTTTTCTTAAATAGGTTTGGGTCAAAAAGAGCCAAATCTATCAAATACTATTAAATAAAATATCAAATTCATACGAACCTGTCAATCTACAATTGACACGAAATAACTCGTTTAATTGATAAGTTGTATATGGATTGACATGAATACATCCATAATTTACTCATTTATAATCTTTAATATATTTATATTGTTATATATATTATATAATGTTTTAATATTTTTAATTTTGAGTTTTCAAAATTCAAATATAAAATATATCTTTTATTTTATATATATTTTAAAATTTTTTAATATAGAAAGGAAAACTTAGGTTTTGTTTTTGTTTTTTTAGTCGCCTTTGCAGCTATACTCTATGCCCCCCTTCCCCTCACCCCGTCAACCTTTGCAACAACATAACCAGTCAACCCTCACCCCTTTGCCATCGCCCCCTTTTCCCTTCCCTTACCCCGTCGCTCTCCCTTCCCTTCCCTTCCTGTTGAACTTCGTGATAACACAGCCAGTTGCATCTTGCCTCGTTGCCATAGCACCCATTCCCCTCTCCTCATCCTATTGACCTTTAGAACAACATGGCTAGTCACTATCACCCCCTCCCATCCCTTCCTCTCAGTCCATCACCCTCTCTACCTCCTTACCTAAACACTATAGATTATTTTTTACTTAATTGTATCTAATATAAAACAAGAGTTTTCATAGCTAATAAAGTATAAATAATATAAATTTTAAAACTTTATAAGTAAATTTCATTTGTTTTTTGTAAAAGAAAAAATATATTACCTAATAAACATGTCAAAGTATCATAATTATATTGAATAAATCATTATTTTATACATATTTAATTTAAATAGGTTAATTGGGATTGACGCGATTAACATGATTAAAAAATGGGTTGGGTTTAGGTTTGAGTTTGAGATTTTGATACGAATATTATATGAGTCGGGTTTAGGTTTAATATAATAGTTTCAATTAAAAAATATAGCACGACATGAATACAATACAATAACACAAATTGTCTAATCTAGTTTTTATCAATATTGTTAAGGTCAATAGCTCCCATGCTCTCTCAATTTTTAAGTAAGTGACTATTTGGTTTCTAAACCTTTTTTTTTTTTTTTATAAAAAAGTCCCCTAACTCTTGAAAAAAAAAAAGGCAAATGAGAGACAAACCCCTATGGCTGTTAGAAACGAAATAGATTTACCCACATGTGAGCTGTACATGCCTTTTGTTTGAGGGCATTTTGGTAGAAGAATGTGATATATTGAAGTTTAGAAGAAATTAAATGGATTTGGAGATAAAATTAGGGTTTTATTCCACAAAATTCCAGTGCTAAATCAAAAGTAAACTCCAACATGAACGGCTAAAAGAATCAAAGCTACGGAAACATAATTTAAAGTAAAAAATCTTCCAAATTGCAGGCAGAATTACAGATAATAAATAAATTGGGAATCAACTCAAACCAAGCATCTACCTTGAACCAACTTGGCGTACAAAATTATGGCAAAAACCCAAAGAAAAAATAACCTTAATAAGATCCCAGAAAATGGAATTCGAAAAGGAGAAGAGAAAACCCAAAAGTGGCATCTGATAAATGCAAAAAAAAAAAAAAAAAAGAGTGTTTGGTTTAACTTGTGAATTTTAACAAGGATTTAAAGGGTTTATTGAAGTTTTAGTTGACAAAGGAAAACCAAACCAAAAAGCATCTGCTGTCATCTGGTGGGTTTGTATTTTCTTTTCTGTTTTTTTGGGTTTTTTTTTTTTTATTTGCCTCTAAACCAGTAGTTCAGGTTACAGTTTGTACGAAATGAGAATTACCGAAACGTGGTGATAATGGATTGGGTACATGTTGTTGATATACAAATAAGAAAAGATGTCGTTTTTTCAAAGATTGCGGCTGTGCTATCCTGGAGGTGAATTTGCACTCCTCCGGTTGCCACCGCAAAGGGAGAGACGAAAGAGAAGGACCTGTTCATGGCGACACGGCGACAGTGACGGTGATGATGATGGATATCTCAGATTGAGAGAGAACGGGGGAGAGAGAGAAAGAGATATCGGAGAGAGAAAGGTCGAGGGAGAGAGGGGTTTTCTTAAGAGAGAGAGAGAGAAGAAGAAGTCTTTTTTTTTTTTTTTGCTTTGGTTTTTATTTATTTTATTTTTAATATTTTTGGTTTAAGTGGGGACATTTTGGATATTTCAGTATTAATTAAGGTCACACCGTTGAGTTTTTAATAACTGCTAGGGTTATCCCTCATTTACACCTTTTTTAAGAGATGAGTGACCTTTTTGTTAAAAAAAAAAAAAAGTGTTCAGATTAAACGATTATTTACTTAAAAATTTAAGGACTACAAGAGTTATTAATTATTATTATTTTCTCTTTTAATTTGCTTGTAGTGATTCTCAAGTTGAAAAAAAAAAGTGACTTTTTCTCTAATTATACATGAATGATTTTCAACTTTATTGTACTTATGTTTTTTTTTTTTAATCATTGTGTTGTGAGTTTTCAACTCTGTGCTGAATATTTACATAGAATAAGGGGTCAATTTTTTTTGCCCCATCGGATTTAGATTTTTATGAGTTACTATTGTTTTCAATAATAGAGGTGGTGTCCACCTTCTAGGGGTTTGTTATCCATCAAATTTGTGTTTTGATGATGTGTTTAGTTTTGTTTTGGTTCTGAAAAATTCGTCTCTATACAGAGTATGTGGTGGCTTTTGTATTACAAAATTCTAGCTCCTAATATCGAAATGTTCCATCAATTATAGCTTTTTTGTGAAAAAAAGTTACATCCTTAATCTTGGTATATTGAGATACTTTCATATCCTCATGCATTCGTCTTTTCTTTTGAATGACGTTTGATTTTATTGGTGAACCATTCATTCATTCCCAATTTTTGAATGTTTTTCTTTTATAACAAAAATAATAATGATAACTTTTCGCCATCCATTGATGAAATAACATACTTATAAATCGAATATAAACCATATATACATTTTCTTTCATAAATTATGTTTTAATAAATGAAAAAAAAACTAAGAAACAATTGGATCACTAATTATATCAGAATGTAATTAAATATATATTTAATATATCAAATATTAAATTTAAATATAATTATTTTTAAATTTTAAATTTATTATAATTATTACTCTTTATTTTTTATTTATTTTTATTAATCACATTTTATAAAATATTAAAACTTAAAACATTTATTGAACATCACACGGCATAACATATTGAATATATTGTGTTTATTCTTTTTCTCAAATTAATCATGAATTAAAAAAAAAAACTTGGGGCATGACTTATTCACTTTCACTGTGCATCTCAATAACTTTTTGAAAGTGTTTCTGTAATTTGTAGTACTGAGGCGTTGCTCAGTTATGAATCCAAGGCAAATTTGTTGATGACGAGACATTTCGTCGAACATCATCACGACATTTTGACTTGTGATCAAATGCG
Organism: Antiaris toxicaria; assembly: GCA_035233585.1. Classification (NCBI taxonomy): domain Eukaryota; kingdom Viridiplantae; phylum Streptophyta; class Magnoliopsida; order Rosales; family Moraceae; genus Antiaris; species Antiaris toxicaria. The sequence continues at coordinate 12,951,583 of CP141155.1, forward strand.
ACGGGCTTTCAAATATCACCCTGGGATATACTTCATTATACCAACGAAAGTGGCATATCTATCTATCAATTCCAATATTAAAGGTGACAATAGGTTTCTTCATTGAGTTTCTTAGGTGTTAATTCATCACTTGATTGATGTAGACATCCAAAAGCAATGTTTGCTGCAACACCTGCCAATACACACTGCCATTTACCTTTTTCAACAGAGATGGTTACCTTTGTTTTATTATTTATTTATTTATTTATTTTCCTTATCTAATGTTAGACCAAGTCTACAGACCAACACCGTACAATGAGGGACAAGCCCATTACACTCGTGACTCTAGAGGAGGAGAGAATGACGAGGAAATACGACCTGATAAAGGGCTTGTGGGGGGCAAAAAAACAAAAAGTATGTAATAACATTAGTTTATGAAGGGCATATTGGTAAAATCAAACAATAAGTGATTGAAAAGTGAAAGAAAAAGTATATCACTTTTGGGTAGAATAGTAAATTAGTATATTGAGTAATAAAATAATAGATAAGTAAAGCAAAAAAGTTATGTAAGGGGTGATAATGATATAACTAGATATAGTAAATTTTGCATAAGAGAAAACTTGATAGTTATGTTGTCGTATTTGAATGAAGGGTAAGATGCATCATACTTGGTTGGTGCTTGAAAAGATTTAGGCCTAACCCAGTGAACTGGCCCAACCTCTTTCCTTCCTATTGGGCCATCATTTTTTGTTGCTGAAAAACAACCATTCAACATTTCTCCATTCGAGCTTTTGAATTACTTCACTAGCTTTTTTAGTAGGTCTCGTCTAGTAATTCAATTTTTAATACTTGCCTCCTTCAAGAGCCCTTTTTTTTTTCCCCCCTTTTGGTAACTAATTTTGCAAAATGTAGTAATTAAATTGGAGTGTAAATTGCCCAAAAGCTAAATGCTAACCTCTCAAGAACGAAAAAACAAGGGTACATATGTAGGAAAAAAAAATGGATGCCAATGGAGTTTCAAGCCAAGGGAGCTCTGGCAGAGAAGAGGAGACCACTAGCTGTTGGGACTCGCAGTCGGAATCTAATAACTACAATGGTGGCAGTGGCGATGGTGGTGATTTGGGGAGCAGGACGAGGAAGAGGAAGTCACAGTGGGCAAACAATAATCCGAAATCCGTGATTCAATTGCTGAATTTCATGGAAGGTATTGAGTTCAATCACGAAATTCAGACTTTGAATTGTGGGCTTTTAGAGAACACTTGTTCGCTCGTGATTTTTCTTCTTTTTTGGCCAAACACTCTTCCGTTAAACTCTCAAACCAGATTAAGTGGTTAAAATTTTTCTCTCCATCACTTTTTGACCGTTCACTACCTATGTCAATTCTCAGGCATTAGATTTTTTTTTCTTCATTATTTAATTCCAAAATTATACAATGAATGGCTAGGGTTTAATGGGGGACATGGACCCCTCATTTCTCAAGTGGGGAGCTATGAATGAGCCCCTAATATATATATATATATATATAGTCTTTGTTAGTATATGATACTTAAAAAGGTAGAAGCTGCGGGTGTTTTTTGCTTTTTAAATAAAACAACTACACTTTTTAAAAAGAAAAAAAAAACACAACCTTTAATGAAAAGAAAAAGGTAATTTGGAGGGAAAAAACACAACCTTTAGTGTTATAATAGTTCAAAATATGTATTATAATCAACAATCCAACTTAAAAATGCGTATGTATAATCATTCAAAAGGCATTCATTATATCTAATCAATAATTATTTATCCACTATGTGATGATTTTTATCGTGCATATTAATTTTTAAAAAAAGTACATATTAATCATAATTTACTATTTATTAATCTATCTATCCTTTATGTAAAAAAGCCAATATTTTATAAATATTGTTTTGATGCTCATTTTCATGATCATCATGTATCAAGTGATGGTCCAGTCACTCTCATATGACTCCTTTTTTTTCCTTTTTTTTTTTTTTTTCTACTTTACTTTGTTTTGCTTGCTTGGTAACTACTAAAAGTGTGAGAGGCAAAGGCGCAATGCCTTTCCTCCATGTCTCAAAGCCTGTCATGTGGCATGTACTAAACCCATCACATGGCAATTTTTAATTAAAAAAATATTTTTTAAAAAAATTTTAATTTTTTTATTGTTATTTTTTGCTTTTATTTTACTTTATTGGTCTATCACAATGCACGTGCTATCTTACTAGTTTATATTTGAAATGCAAGAAACTAGTTTAAAAGGCATTTCATCCAACAGCACAAGGGCAGAAAAGTTAGAAGTAAGAAAAAGCACATGCCTAGCGTGACAGCTGTCTCCATAAGCATTGGTGATGACCAATGCCGAAGCCAGAAAAATATATCAATGGGGGACGTATAGCAATTTTTTTAAAGAAATAAATGATATCAAAATATAAATACTAGGAGGTAAGTTTTCATGGGGCTATACAAGATTTCAATTTTCCGTGAAGGGTATGAAAATTATATAATTTTTAGTATAAAATAAAAAAAAATTCAGTGGAAACTACAACCCCTATTAAGCTTGCGGTAAATCCACCACTAGTGACGACCATCTCCAAGTAACGAATTGTTTTTTAATAATAGGAGCACTCATGTACATGTTGACGTGCTGAAAAGCTTGGTTTTGGAGTTGTATTTTTGTTGTTCTTAATCGCTCGTTTATTACTTTGTAAACTAATAAATCATTTGGTAAACACATTGCGTTTTAATTACATTTAAATATAATTCAATTTTTAGGTGTTATATATAGTTGAAAAGTATTTGTTTTGTATTTGAATGAAATGTGTATTTGGATGAAAAGTATTTTATAATTGAAAAGTTGATGTGATTGGTAAAAGTAGAGAAAAAAAGTTAGAGTTAAAAAGTTGATGTGAATGTTTTAAAAAACTTTTGAATAGTAATTATTTTCAAAGCACTATTAAAAAGGATTATATTTGAATGTAAAACTTTACGTTTAGTATAAAATTACATTACGTTTAACTATAACGACACTAAAAAACGTTTGTCAAACATCTCCTAATACGTTCGTGACTTTTTGGTTCACTTTTTTTTTTAATTGAAATGATCATGAATTTTTAAAAATATTACCAAAATATCCATCTTTGGTAGTCTTGATAGCTAGATTGGTCAAACGATTACCTATGTGACATGTTGGTCCTCGTTCTTTTTATTGATTGATCACGACAATCTTGATTGATTGCAAAGGAGTTGGCAACAATCAACAGGTAGCGAGGCAAGCTCAACGGAGAGTTGTGCGCGTGACAGTGAAATCTACATGTGATTTTGTTGTGCCTTAGAAGGATTCCGGGAGGGAGAGAGGAGATAGAACGATGGAGATCAAGAGAAAGAGAGGGAATTCCAGAGGAGAGAGAAAGAGAGAGGGAGATTAATAGGGAGAGGGGATGGGAAGGAGAGTTCAGAGAATAAGATTTTTTAAAATTTTTAATTTTTTAAGGTCGTTTTTTTTATTTTGTTTTATTTTGCTAAGGTTAGTTTAGTAAATTTAATAAAAGTTAAGGTTTTAGCTAAAAAAGAAAGGTTAAAAAAAGAATGAGAAATAAAATATCACAAATATTATTGTTTAAGAACCAACCAAGTAATTAACCCTCCGTCTGTTTAACACCTTCAAATTTGAAAAATGAAAAATTTTTCATTTTAAGAAAAATGAATCTTCCTAAATTTTCGTATCTGAACATCCAACATTTTTCATTTTTGAAAAATGAAAAAAGAGTTCTCTAGAAACAAAAAGTTTTCACCCACCCAAACAACTTTTCACTTTTAAAAAAAAATTCCAAACAATTTTTTATTTTTTATATCTAAAAATTTTTTATTTTTAAAATCAAACGCCTCATCCAAACGAACCCTAAGTCAATCTATTAATGACAATCAAAGAATTTCGTTAAAAAAAAAAAAAAAAACCTTTTATGCTCTTTTTTGAGTTCAGGGTCATTTCAGTTAAAAAGGGACAAAATGTAAAAAAAAAAAAAAAAAGTAAAAAAAAAAACGGAACAGATTAAGGATTACCCAAGCAATTAAGTCTATTTATTATGAGAAAAAAAAAAAAAAAAAAACAAGTGCAAGAATATACAAGCTCTCTAAATCCTTAGGTAACTGTCTTCGTTTATATTTCTCTTTAATCTGATAAACTCCATTTGAATCATTCATTCGAACTCATAGTTCATACAGCAAGTTCAAATTTTTGTAAGAAACAAATACCATAAAAGAATTTTGAAAAGTATGTATAAAAATGGAGTTCAAATGTTGGCTTGAGCTAAAAATAATAATAACAACCACGTACATTGGATTTATGGTAGGAACTTTTTTTTTTTTTTTCCTTTATTAATATGTCATGCAAAATTTTTTGGCAGTGTTTAGAGTTATTTGTATAAATAATTTCTGAATTATCGCTCTTATCAATAGTAAAAAAGTAGAAGATCCTATTATGAGAGCTCCTTTTTAATATTTAAATAATAAACATGGTCTCATTTTCAGCACCCTTGCAAAATTACACTTATGTAATGGTGTTAATACAAATATTACTACAGGTGAAACATTTTTTTTAATACGTGTATTTTATACTTACAACCACCAAATAATATCATGTTACATATTAAGTCATACAAAGTTATATATAAGTCAATTAAATATAAGATGTAATAAAATAAAAAGGTAAAACCGCTAACTAAGAGACTATTATGCATTAAAAAGAACATTAAATAACATTAGCTAAAAAGTAATAAATTTCAACAAGAAAGAAAGATAGAATAAAGCTTGAGTAAACTTCCTATAAGTTGATTTTGGCTTATTAGGTCTAAAAGCTGCGTCAAAAATATTTGGCTGATTTTTTAAATTAGTTTTCAGCCTCCAAACGAGCTTCCTGTATGACTTTCGAAAAAACTCCTTTTAATAAACTTTAAAATTAATATCAAATTTTAAGATAGAAATTATAAATTTCATTTAATATTTTTATTATTTATTAAAAAATTTTAAAATCATTTTAACTTCAAAAGCTCTTTTATAAATTTGATTCCCAAAACACTTATTGAAAAGTTATAGTTTTTGACTTTCTTCCTCTAGTAATCAAAAGCACAAACAACAACTTTATCAAAGGGCACTTAAAACTTTAAAAAATATGTAATCATGCTACTTAATAAGATATAGGATTTCCTTGAAAAGAAAAAAAAAGGAAAAAGATATAGGATCAATTTCATTTTTAGTCCTTAAAATATATGTGAAATTCCATTTTTGTTCATGACTTTCAATACATCTTCAATCGAGACTCTAATTTATCAAATTAATTTTTTAAATCATTATTGAACTTGTTGTAGGATCGTAATTTTGTCATTTAAACGTTTAATTTGGACAATTTGCCTTTGAATTTGAAAATATGTAGCAAATCACCTAATGACATATTACTTACACAAGAGTTATTAATTAATTACATGGATCAATGATCATTTTTATCTATGTTAATCAAAATATACTTGGCTTATATTTTTTAATTAAACTTTATTAAAATTAAAATTGTTGAAACTTTGTCAAAAATAGCTTTTGTATGCTCGAGAATTGACATGCCGAAGAATATTTTCAAAATTGAATATCAATATATGTCTTTCTCTTTAAATTTCATCAGATTGTACTGATGGAACCGGTCTCAATTAAGAGTTTAGTCTCATCTATCGTGAGGTTATTTGTATTGGTACTTGTATCATTTCTTTGTTTTGAAATACGATCCTCCTTTCAAAAAAAAATAATAATAAAACTAGTTTTTTTCTTATGCAAGTACTCCTTGAACTTGTTACATAGTTGTTTTTTTGCTATACTTACACTTTTAATTTTGATAATTTATTCCTTGAATTTAAAAATATGTAGCAAAATATTCTCAATTGAAAATGGTATTAATTTTTCAACTAAAATTAACATTTGAATTACACATGGGTTATTAATTAATGACGGAAAAACTATTTTGTCTTTTTTAGTCTAAATTTATTTGGTTTAAGGTCATTAACTAGGTTTGGGTAGATCTTCCATATTTGATGAAATATTTTCATTTCTTTTAAATAAATTAGAGCTGTAAGCCCCATACCATAAATAAAATTAAAAAAAAAAAACTCTTGATGAATAAGATATGATTCTCATTTGCCTATATCTCTTCAAAATTTTAACCATTACAACGTTATATAGCTAATACTTCATAGACTTAAAAAAATAGTGTTAACCCCATAAGGTCAGTGCGTTCATCCGTGTACTCCTCCCCCATTATATCTTCGCTTATATAACAAGGGTATCGTTTTTCATTTGAAAAATGCTAGTTGGGTTTTTAGGCCAGTAAAAGTTGGATAGAAAGTATCATTCTTATATATATATATATATATAGCACGTAAAACGGTACTAAATGTGACAAGGAATGTGGACCCCAACAAGGATACATGTTGATAAGAGAAAAAAATAGTTAGTATGGGATGCATTCAATGCATCAGAATTGTTTATTATATATTTTATGTGAAAGGAGGACAGAATCATAAATAAATATGTAGCATGTCAAATGCATAGGTGTCAGGAAATAATGTACATAAGAAAAAAAATATACAAAAAATGTGTATTTACTAAAGTGGTTATGTGTTGAGTGAGTAAATACAATATAAAATTGCAGTAGAGGTAATGTGAACCTCGACCTTGAAATTTTTCTTAAAAAACCTATGCACATAATGCATGGCCAGCTGCAATCTATCTTAACCCGATAAAAGTCTATAAACATTAAAGGGAAAAAGAAAAAAAACAATGACAACAACAGCAATATGTGAAAAAGAAAAAATGGCAGCGGTGGCCGACGATTCTTATGGCTGGAGTATTTCCGGCCAGCGTTTCTTCCCATTCTCGAACACCCAATTAACCAGAATCTGAAACAAACAAAACGGTACTATCGGAGAACGTGGAGCCCTACGAGTCGGAGCTTCTTTCTATCAAGGAAGAGCAAATCGACAAATGGTAGCTGTTGTTTGAGACTTTACCACGACGACGACGACGTGCCGTTGATGTCTCCGACCTTTGGGGCAATATTCCATATGATAGCTAAGACCGACGAGAACGAAATTGGAGACGACGAAATCGGCGCCATGGCAGAGTTTCAAAGCTTCTTCGTTAACGGCCAGAACGCCGTCTCAGTTGATCGAAGTTGGAGGTGGTGGCGGTGGTGGTGGTGGTGGTGGTGGTGGTGGTGGTGATGGTTGAAGTGCGAGGAAGGAGTTAAGGTCAAACTTCTATCGAAAGCGGCGATTGTGGTTGTTGGTCGGTGATTCGAGATCAGCGGAACGACATCATCACTACTGAACCTGGCACCGATCGATCCAGTGACGATTGTGGACTTTAGAGTGACGATGATCAGTGTTAAGATACAAAAGTTGAAGCACGATGAGGCTGCTAAAGTAATTAATTAAAGCCTTTTCTTTTGTTGCCAGAACATAATAGTTTTCCTTTTTTCTTTTTTTTTAGTGTTTTCCCTTTTTTTTTTTTTTAGTGTTTTCTCTTTTTTTTTTTTTTAGTGTTTTTTATTGCCTTTTGTACTTCACCCTAGTCTGAAATATATCAGTTTGTCTCCTAGCTTACTCTTCATTAACCTTCATCAAATCAGACCATCAAAAATCTCATCCAACGGTCATGAATAAAATGCCGGATAATCCTTGTGCCAGACACAAGACACTTTCTATAAATGTGTATATATTTATTTATTTATTCTTATATATATATTCGGAATTATTTCAATTTAATTGATTCTAACATAGTATAGTCTAGATTTTAAATAAGTTCTTCATCTCTCGAAACCAATCTTTATATTCTCAAGTATTAACAAACACAGAAACATAAACTTTCTATTATTATTTCATGAAAGGAAGACGCATTCAACAAAGCATCACATTAAGTCTCACTACAAAAACAAGTTAAAACAAACGCGTTAGTGGACGTGACTTTTCAAGACCAACAATAGAAGTTGGCCTTATTTATAAAAGAGAGAGTTGTTTTCACAAACATCTAGTGGACAGATTCACAAGACAGCCAGAATCTAAAGCTCTTACATCACAGACAACCTCTCACCATCCTCATCCACTAGAGAAGCCAAGTAAGCACGGTTATCAGAGTTCCTGACCGAGCAGTTGGCGCGTATCTCACCTTGGCGGCCAGTGAGGACGCTGAGCTGCCCCATCTTGGTCATTGCGACGAAGAATTTTTCGAAGAAGAGCGTTTGGTTGACGGCGAAGTCGATGACAATGTTCTTGGTTTTGCTGTTGCTATACAAATCCTGGTCCGAGGTGAAGAGTCCTTGGCGGTTCATGAGGTCGACATAGTACTTGTTGTCAAAGACATTAGGGCTTCGGATATCGAGCACAGTGGTGGCATTCGTGGTGGCCGTGGGGCAGATTGCCTTTAGGTTATTGGCGAAGGTCTTGTCCATGACGGGATCCTGGGTGGGGTAAAGGCGGTTGCCAAATGAGGAGCAGTGGCTGAGGCCGATGGTGTGGCCTCCCGAGAGGGCGACCACATCGGTGGCGTCTAGGTTTTTCGTTGCAAGAGAGGTCAGGATCTCATTGGCAGTGCTTGTTGGCGCCGGAAGGTTGGCCAATGTCACATTTCGTGTCGCAAATGTCAACCCGTCTCTTCTTCCCAATGGCACTGGATAGTCAGGACCACCCGACTGCATTACCAATTATATTAGATTATGACTGTATATTCCTATATATGAATGTGTGTGATTTATATAAAGTTGACTGATTTTTAGTATCATATCACGAAATTATTAACTAGAATAACATCACCCACTTATGTCTATTGATGTTTGGCATTCACTTGTCTATAAAAAGGATGGTTAAACTTATTTATCCACAAAACAAAAAATAATAGGAAATTGTATAGCTGAAAATTTTACCTAAAACGATGGTTTAATACCAATGTGAGCAAGTAAAAAAAAAAATTTGGAAATGGTTTCATGGAGCAAGCCATTATTTCTATTGTTAATTTTTTTTCTTTGTGTACATTTTATTGCAATGTGCTTGCGTGATTTATGAATTAAAACTGCTAAAAAATATAGTAAGAGCGATGTTGAGTAATAGTGTTTGATAGTTTTTAAAACATAGGCAGTGTTTTTGCTCTTTGTTTTTTTTTTTTTTTAAACTTGGCTGTGCTAATTTAACTTGACGCAACAATGTTAAACAAAATAGCATACTCATAATGTTAAGCATTTACCTAGTTTTTTTTTTTCTTTTTTTCATTACCTAAGCCTCGATTTTCATTTTTGTTTTTTATTTTTTCTTTAATTTTTAACTTGGAGATGGAGATGGGATATTACCACTACATTATACCTGCATCTATAAATCTTGATTTTCTCTATTATATATATATATATATAAATATATAGAAGATAGAGAATATATATATATGTATCCTCGATTCTCCAATGGTATGCTCTTTCCAGGATGTTTCACGAGTTGCAGCTGTATTTAGTGAACTATATTTTATATTGATAATATATATACATATGTATAGGTTTGTAGAGGTGACATGGCGTTAATAACGACCTGATTTTATATGTTCCCTAATTAGATAAAAAGCATACCAAATTAAAGTATCTAGCATGCGATTGTGGAATATTTAGTTCTCTTTTAGATAATAATAACAAATTTCAAGTTTTTTTCGAGATATAAAATATAGTTAGTGGCTTAGATTCTAGACCAACTATCGATTTCATAATTTAATCTCAACGATGATTATTTAATGTCAACAACTAACAATTTGGTTATCTTACCAACCTACCCTAATTAATTCACTATATTTACAAGCCAGAATAACTCAAGAATATAAATATATTAGAACTCGAGTACACAAACGACACATATAAAAACGCTGTGGACCATGATTTATTTAAACATTTGACGGAATTATTTGAGGGCTATTGGAGCGTATTTTAGGACAATAAATGGTCCATCACCCGAGTCTTTTTTCAGGAAAAAAAAAAAAAACATTTGAGTGAATTATTTGGCTCGAAAGTGACTATGGCAGGAATAAATATATACGTTGCCACTTTTTTGTCTATTTATTATTCGTTTTATTTCAGTTTTGCTTTAACAAATTAATTAATTTATATTTCTTTGTTGAATTTGGATTCTTAGTAGAATTACAAACTCAATTTGCATGGACAATGTTCCCATGCCATCTCAATATTAGGAAATTAAGCATCCAAAAACCTTAGTTCAAGATGATATATGTTGGTTTTATTTTTCCCAAAAATTAAAAGAAGATAATATTTGTTATTCTAAAGAGAATTTGATAAGGTCTAAAAGATATCCTATTTATGGAGTGAGGAATATGCGTGGTTTCTCTATTAGTTAACAATTATCTAAAAGTTATAACTTAATAGGATTCACTAAATTTTTTCTCTTAAAAGTTTTTGTGATGGATCTGTCTCGTGCATTTATGTATGTTCTTATTTGTATGAAGATTACCTAAAAATATTTAGAAAAACATTTAGGAAAAAAAGAAAAAAAAGATAAGTAGAGAGTAGGGAAAAGAAGCATGGTACCAAGAAAACAGAATCACGTGCAGCGAGGGCGGTAATATCAGAACAAGAGACAACTTGGCCACACTTCTTGTGAACTCTGGCTCGTAGATCGTTAATGATTTGAAAAGCCCTCGCCCTTAAGCTCAGGTTCGGAGGTGCTTGCTGCTCACTCGGTCCACTCGCCGACCCGTCCAACAACACCGATCCATCACATCCCTGCACGTATACAACACAAGGAATATGATAAATAATACCTCCCTAATTTCTGCTCAAAACCCCTCTTTTTAAGTGGACATTTGTTTGCGAGCCTAACATGAAGTTGAAAAAAAAAAAAAAAAAAGTTTAACTATCAAAATTTAACGCATCAGAATAAAGTTAAAAACCAATATATATGAATGGATGTGCTTGCTTTGAACACGTGTGTGTATATATATATATGAATAATCCAAATGACCATAAATAATATTTATCACCGCTTGTTAATAAAAAATAATAAAAAATATTTTTTATATTAGTATTTGAGACTAATGTTCCGTGTGGATAAGAGGTTATTTTTTAAAAAAATGAAAAATTTTTAGATATGAAAAATAAAAAATTGTTTTGAATTTTTTAAAAAAGTGAAAAATTGTTTAGATGGGTGAAAATTTTTTTTAGAATGCTCTTTTTTTTATTTTTTAAAAATAAAAAATTTTAGATGTTTATATACATAATTTTAAGAAGGTTATTTTTTTTATAATAAATTTTTTTTATTTTTTAAATTTGAAATGATCGAATAAATATAGTATAATTTTTTTTAGAATGTGATGTTAAATATAAATAATATCCTTTGATGTTATTCATGTGTGTATATATATATATATAGATATATGCGCGCACGCGTGAGATCAGTTATTAGTCAATTTATACACCCGTCCACAACAGGTCTTATTAAAACTTGCATTTAAAAATTTCAACAATGAACTGAAAAAAACTAAAAAAGAAGAGAGAGAGAGAGAGAAACTGAGAGGATATATATATATAGTAAAACAAATGTGTACGGTATTCTGTAGTTCTTTTCAGATATTAAAAAAAAAATCAAAACAAGAAGAAGGAGAAGAACACACTTTCCCAATTAACCCAAGAATCTTCCACTTAAACGTAATTAGCATTATATAAGCATCCAAAATTTCTCTTTCATCCTTTCAAAAGAACAAAAATAAAATAAAATCAAAGGAGAAAGAAAGAAATAAATAAATTTCTCTTTCAACATGTACTTATCAGTTTCGTTATTAACTTTGTAATAAAACTTAATGCTATTTATATCATCCTCCCAAGCTTAAAGGACAAAAAATTCATTCATCGTTGTTACTAAAGAAAAAAAAAAAAAAAAAGGCCAAAACCACATGCAATAAATTGAAAAAAAGAGAAAAAAAAAAAAAGGAAAAATGGTGAAATGAATATGCCTGAACAAAGCAGTCATGGAAATGAAGGCGAAGCAAGCCAGCAGCTTGGCCAACGTCCTCCTTGAAGACGTTCTTGAGCTGGTTCCTTATGATGGACTCAGCTTCAGGACAGCTTTTCTGGTAGAAACTCCACGACAGACCATTCACAATGGGGACATCCTGTGCGGAACACAGTTGGGAAACATTAAAACAACATATCAATACCACAACAACAACAACAAGGGAGCTGCAGGGATGGGAATTTTTAGTGGCCATGGTTTTGGGTTTTGGTTTCTTATTTTTGTTGAGACTGATGAGAGAACCCCCATTAATGAACCTCACAAGTGTTTCATTTTATAGGCCGTGTAAAAGTCATGTGTGGTCCAAATCCTCTTTTCATCTTTTTACCTTAAGACCACCCATTCTGTTTCACACTGTATAAATTTTTAAAATGGAAATCCGTAGATCACATTGTGAAATAATTTATTTATTAGACGTTTATATAATTTTGTATTGTATTTAAATATAATATATTAAATATAATATATATTTAATTAAAAAATATTTATATTATATTGTATGTGATATAATTTATTAAAGTAAAGAGAAAAAAAACGAAGGAGAAAGAAAATATTTGATATGATTGATAAAAATAATAAAAAATAAAATAAAAAATAATAATTATATTAAATTTAAAATATAATATAATTGATATATGAATGTGTAAATATAATATAATAGATATTAAAAAAATAAAATAAATAATAAATTTTAAAATATTTTATGTAAACAACAGTTTTTAAAAGTAATTTTATTATTTATTTTTATTTTAAAATCATACCATTAACTTCCGTTATATATATATTTTTAAATAATACAACATAAGAAGTCTTCTTTTAACGACGAATAAAAGATATTTCAAAAATATACTTTTGGATATTGTGGAGCACATCTTTAATCTTTTGTTTAAGAAGACCCGTGTGGCAAGCACATCCCTCATTTGGGGTTGTTTTGGTCATTGAAAATATTATTTGGTTCCATTTGGGAGTGTGGGCATGCCAAATTTGACTTGGCATCACCCCCCAATAAAGTCCAGTCCACCGACAAACCTCGTCCTTTGTTAAATCCTGTCCATCGGTATACTATTCATCCAACGTAGGAAAGGAAAACTCTACACCGTTGGTTTCTGAAAAACTAGAAAAGACAAAATTTTTAATTTTCTAATCATGAAAAAATATTTTAATATATTTATTTTAATCATTTTTTAATATTTTAATTTTTTTATTATATTTAAAATTATATAAAATATTATTATTTGTAATATTTAGACTAAATTTTATATATTAAAGATAATATTTTGACGATTTAAATGTTTTTTTAAATGTTATTATTCTAAATGATTTTATTTAAATAATTCTCTCAAACGGAATAATTAAACGGTTTTTTTTTGCATTTGTTGTCCCTACACTTTTTGACGTTTGCTTCCTCATTTGAAAATTTGGATAAATCTCTATTTTCATGATATTTGGATCCCCGTTTTGAAATTTTGGACAATTGAGTTCCCAAAAAGAAAGATAAACAAGCTTTTGAAGACAAATAACTCGTTCTTTATTGTATTATTTTCCAATCGTATTAAAATATAATATTATTTTTATTTAAATATAAAAATATTATATTTAAATATTAATCATATTATATTTTAAATTCAATACAATTAATATTTATTATTTTATTTTTTCTATTACTTTTATTAATCATATCACATACTTTTTTTTTATTTTTACCCATAACATCATATATTTATTATTTGAATATAATTAAATACTTTTCATCTAAATCATATTATATTCAAATACAATATCAATATTTTTTATATAAATATAAATTATATTTAATATATTATATTTAAACATAATGCAAATATAATATGTTTATTAACTATCCCTAAACATAGAAAAGATAAACTTCAAGATACATAGGTGGCGTTCGGTATTATTTTTGAAATGTTTTCTGTTTTTAAAAAAACTGAAAATGAGAATATTTTAAAAACTGTGTTTAGAACATTTCTGAAACTGTATTTGGTTATGTTTTCTGAGTGTATATTCGGAGAAACATAAAAATGAAATTTCGTTTGATTATATTTTTGAAAACTAATTTTATAAGTGAGTATTTTATTAAAATATATTTATGTTTAATTTTTTAAAAAAATAACAAAAAATAATTTATTAGTCATAATTAAAAAAACCCCTTTAGTGGTGGGTTTTGTAATGAGGGGTGAAGGTGTAAGACATTGGTGGTCTGAACCCTAAGTAGTAGTGACAACGAGATCTGGGTTGCGAATCGATGGTTGTTGTCACGAATTGATGATCGTCGTCGCGAGATGGCTATCGTTGTCGTTGTTAGTCTATGATCATAACCCTTCATTGAAGATGGAGGCTATCGTCAAACATGATTATCGTCATTGACGCTGTACAAACATAGAGAAAAAGAGGAGAAGGAGTGAGCAAATAAAAATAAAAAAGTGAAAACAAATTTTTTCATTTTAAAAAATCTATAAAAATAATATAATTAAAAATAATATTTTTAAAATGATTTTGAAAATATTAAATAAATAAATATTATTTTGAGATATTTTTATTTTTTATGTTAAAAACAAAAAAAATCATTCTCAAAATAAAAAAAACAAACGCCCCGTGGTGTCGTAGAGAATTTTTATTTTGGTAAATGTGGAGAATTCCTAGTGTAGAGCATCCGCAAATAAAATAAAGAAGAAACATTAATGGTACCAAGCTGTCCAACGCAATTGCACTTTGGAGCCATCAAAGGTCAAACTGGTAGGTTTCTAATAATTCCTCAATTGTTGAAAAACACGATGTTCCCTCACCCACTAAAGTACAGGTGTGAAGCAAAAAAAAAAAAAAAGTTTTGAGGAAGCTTTATATGCAAAAATCCAAAATGAATGGAATAATACTTTGCACATCATTATTAATAAAATTCGGGATGCCCTATAATGTGAAATTCATTTTGTTCAATGTTAATTATGTGTGGTACTAAAGTAGAAAAGTAGAATAAAAGAAATTATTAGAGTGATTTTATGGTTGAAAAAAGAAATATTTAGTAGTTTGATATAGTGAAGAAATTGAGAAGGAAAAAAAAAAATGGAAAATTCATACGTTCCACGGTTTTTTTTTTTTAATTTATTCAACTTTGAAAAGAAAATGAAGGAGATAATGTTACTCATAAAATAAAAGTCTATAATTTTATTTTTGTCTCGTGATTAGAATATTACCTTGAAATATATAATTTTTATTTGATACTATAAAAGGACAAAAATTGAAACTATGAGACATTATTTCAGAGATGTGTTTTCTTATAGTATTCCTAAAAAAACTCCCTCTAAAATAACTAGAGCTAATAATTTAAGTTACGACACGATTACACGAAACGATAACACGACACGAAGTTAGAGGGTTTGTATTTTCCTTAAATGAGTTTGGGTCAAAAAGAGTCGAATCAGTACAAACCTGCCAACCCGTATTTGACACAAAATAACTTATTTAATAAATGGATCATATATGAATTGATATGAACATGACTCGTAAATTACCCATTTATAATGTTTGATATATTTATATTGTTATATATATATTATAATGTTTTACTATTTTTAATTTTGAGTTTCCAAAATTCAAAATTCAAATATAAAATATATATTTTATTTTATATATTTTTTAAAAATATTTAATGTAGAAAAGAAAATCTAAATTTTACCTTCTTTTTTTTAAGTCTTTCATTACTTTTGCAACTCTGCTCGCCTCATCCCATCGCCCTCCCTTTCTGTCACTCTATTGATCTTCGCGATAACACTACCAGTCGTCCTTGATTCTGTCGTCGTCAACCCCCCCTCTCATCCCCTCACCTCGTTGCCCTCCCCTCCCCCTCTCCCTCCCCTCTATTCACTTCACCTCATCATCCTTCCCTCCCCTCATCCCATTGACCTTTGCGACAATACGACCAGTCACCCATTATCCCCTCCTCACCTCACCCCATTGCCCTCTCCTCCCCCTTATCACAACATTATATATTATTTTTTTACTTAATTATATATGATATAAAACAAGAGTTTTGTTAGCTGATAAAGTACAAATAATATGAATTTTAAAACTTTATACTTCCCTCCCCTTATCTCGTTGACCTTTGCAACAATACGACCAGTCACCCCTCATCCCTTCCTCACCTCATCCCATCGCCCTCTCCTCCCCCTCATTACAATACTATATATTATTTTTTTACTTAATTGTATATGATATAAAACAAGAGTTTTTATAGCTAATAAAGTACAAATAATATGAATTTTAAAACTTTATAAGTAAATTTTACTTGTGTTTCATAAAAGAAAAGATATGTTGTCTAATAAACATATTAAAGTATCGTAATCATATTAAATAAGTCATATTTTATTTATATTTAATTTAAACAGATTAATTCGGGTCGACACGATTAACACGATTAACAAATGAATTGGGTTTTGATTTGAGATTTTGACACGATTATTAAATGGGTTGGGTTTGAGTTTAATATAATAGTGTCAATTAAGAAGCATAATACGATATAAACACGACACAATAATACAAATTGTTAGCCCTAAAAATAAATATATTGCCCTTCTCACTAGCATACTTTGTAAAAGTGTATATTATACATTTTTATTTATATTTTTCTTTGATCTTCTTTCTCTGCTTTCAAATGAAAAATAAATTATATTTTTTATTTTTTTCTCACTTAGCTTTTTTTTTTTTTTTTTTGGCTGAGATTTTTCTCACTTAGTTGTTATCTTCTTCTTTCGTCTTATTTTCCATCTTCGATCAAACCTAACATCGGTGTGTGAACAGTACTCATGAGATGGCTTGTAAGTTGTTTTATTATTATTTTATCTTTTGATTTGATTGTGTGATTCGCAAGTTGCTCCAAAAAAAAAAAAAGCAACTTTTTCTCAAATTATATACAAATTATGTTCAACTTTATTGCACTATTGCATGATTTTTCAGCTTTGTGTACTTTAGATATTTTCGTTATTTTTTTTGTCCAATCATACGGGGATTTTATGCGTTGCTGTCATTTTCAGCAACGGAGATACTTTCCATGCCTTCTGAATTAGTTGTTATCTATCAAATTTTTATTTTGATGGTGTGTTTAATTTTATTTTGTATCTTATAAATTTATCTCTATATAATCTTGACTTTTAATTGCTTAAAAGGTTTTATTAATAATAAAGATTTTGTAAAAAAGAATCTTATATCCTTAATTAGCGTGTCGAGATATTTTAATTTTATTACCCTTAAGCATTTTTTTTTCCTTTGAACGTTATTATATTTTAATGTGGAATCATTTTCAATTGAGCATTGTTATTTGCATTGTAGGGTTTATCACTTAGTAGTTTGAATATTTCCCATTTATAAAAATGACAATAAAAACATTACGTCACCCATTGATGGAATGGCATACCTCTAAATCGAATATGAACCATATGTTTTTTTTTTATTTCCATAAATCACGTTTTAATAAATGAAAAAAAAAAGAAGTTAAATTCAGAATTTTGTGGTGGGTATAAACCGTTCTTTTTTGGTGTGGTTTTGAAAAAGCTATGTTATGAAGAAGGATAATGCGTTTACTTTGGCAGCAAGGTTTGAAGAATTCATCAAGTTCCACATGCTCAAAGGCCAATTGGGAAAATAATTCTTGTAAACAAATGAAGGTCAATTATTTATCAAATAATGATCGTGAATTGGGTCAAGTTGGTCCATTTATTACCTCCTCCATAAAAGTCTTCTGTTCAGTAGCGTGTAGCTCTTGTATTAATTGCCATTTAACCCCCACATTGAGAGTCTGAAACTTGGAGGTTTAAACTGAAATAGATTGATTGAATTTTTAAAATTTTAAAATTTTTTTTTGGGTGCATTCTCAGTGACTTTCTTTTATATAAAATAATTGAAACGTCAGTCATGCTAATTATTATAAACATCCACTTTTGTATGGTTGCAAATTAAAGTGCCTGGTCAATTAAACCGGGTAAAGACATCATCTTCAATGTATCTGTTCGAGTTTCAAATTCTCTTTTTTATTCTTCTTTTTCTTTCCTTTTTCTCTCTTTTCCAAGAAATGAAGTAGTGTATAGGCTGCAGATGACACCATATTCTACTTCATTAACTAGAAATTTTACCTTCAAATTTCTAGTTATTGACAACAAAATTTCGTTCGAATTGTATCCATTGATTTCAAAGAGATGTACTTAACTTTTTAGGGTTTTAGATTCGAATTTTTTTTTTTTTTTAACTTGAGGGTAGGAGATTTGAACTTTATATATTTAAGTGAAGTTAAATATAGTATTAACGTTAGATTATATTTGTAATCACATATTTAAATTAGATTTAATTATATAATTTTAACTGTCGTTATTGGCTTCTTCCAAAGGGAGATTTTCAATTCTTTTTTAAGGAGGGACACAAATGCCGACTTGAGGTTACCATTGACAATGCCTATTTTGGTTATTTAGTGCGAACAATGTCACAAATTAACAGAGTTATGATTTCCATAAGGTGGACATTATATAAGCTTTAGGGCCCTCGGAGCAAAATAAAGCTTCTCATCTTATTCCTTCTTTTCGTCTGCCCCTTTTTGTGGCTTTTTCACCTTTGGCCCTTCTTTTCTTCCTTTCTTTTTTCTTTGGAATCTGAGCACGATGGTCAGCAATTATATCAAACTCTAGCAGCCCACGTGCTCCCATCATCACCTTTACACAACACCATACTTATCCTTTCTTTTTTCCCTTAATTAATAAGAAGAGTTACCAGAGTATACATCCCTATTAAGTTGGTATCACATACTTCCTACCAAGTTGACAATGAGTAACACTTGTCTATTTAAGAGAACTTGATAATTACTCCGAATGACTTGAGCCTCTCCTAAACCAAGTCGTGACTAGCATCTCGATGCTGGCCGACACTGCTTATAATGTCGAGATACTGGACTCAAACCTAGATAAGGGACTATTCTTTTAATTGTTTTTTTTGATTGATTATCTAATTTTACAATAAATTGTATTGATGTTAAATAATAGTAGACATAATATTAGTAAGATATATATAATTAGTAGATGTATTTTTTTGCCCTGAATATTAGGTAGACGTACTTTTAAAGAGTTTATCTAGTGATAAATAAGGAATTAAGTTTATTTCTTAGGATTTTGCTATTTTCCTGTCAGAATTATGTATGGCTTAAAGTTTATACGTGTGTGCAATGAGATTGATTGTGATTGACCACGACTTTGTGATTGTCTGATATGATCGTCTGTGATAATATATTTAGGGACGTTGTCCTTATTACACAGCAGCCAAAGTCGTCCTATAACGCACAGCTTCGTGTTTTTGCAGCAAACGATATCGTATACATAAGGCTCCATTTGCTTAGAGGGATGGAGAGGAAAAAAGAGGTAGAAAATGTGAAGTATGAAGAGAATAATATCAATTTATTACATTGATAGGTAAGATAGAGAGAGTGGAAAAGATAAGCAATAATAACAAATATATTATCCATTTTATTATTTGTTACTTATTTCTTTTTGAAATTATAATGGTCTTTTTATCTTGAATTTAATGGATTCGTTTATTCCTTACTTGAAATGATGGGTCTAAGGGAGAGCATCTCCCTTCATCACCCCTCTCGCTCCACTTTTCCATCTAACTAAACAAAGGATTTGTCCTCTCCCTCTATCATCGTCTATCCATCCATCTTCCAATAACCAAACATACTCTTAGATATTGACTAAATTACGTATTTTCAACATCATTTCTATATTAAATAAAATATCATATTATACTTCTTATTTTTATACATATACGATATAAGATGCTCGCCAAAGTCCTATTTGATATTGTTGTATGGTGCACAACTTCGTGTTTTATTAGCTAACTCTCTTACATACCATACTAATATTACACATCATCAACGTCATTGTTACATTAAATAAGATTATTATGTTATATTTCTTATTTTTATATGTTACACCGTATAAGATGGTCTCCGCATTAACTAGCTCACCACAGCCATACAATGAGACGTGATATGCAATCATATCATGTAGCTATAAATAATATTATAACTAAAACCTACCGGTCATAATCATTTTCTAGCTTCAATATATTTAACATTTTAGAAGGACACCTCGAATTGTTTATTTTGGTTATTCATTGTAATTAATCCAGAGTTTTAATCTATATTTAAGGACAAAAGCACTGCCGATAAAGCTAAAAAGCAGAATTACTTATTCTTTTTTAAATAACGTGCATACCATGTGAACAACAAAGTTAACTAAGAAAAGGCAAAACCATTAAAAACATCTATCACAATTTCAAGGCCACTACAAAAAACAAGGCATTTAATTTAATCACAACAAAAGTTATGAGCAAAAATATAGAATGAAGTACGGTTAATCAATAATAAAATGTTATGACTATATCGTTATTAAAGACCCAGTGGCTAAAATATTAGTCACAACCAAAAAAGTGGTCTTGTTACTAGACTTTTATCAGCTATAACTTATTTTGTCATTAAACATTGTTAGAATCCATGCATAAAGATCTTATAATTATAACAGGTAATCTCGAAAATAGTTGTGTCTTTAGAAAAATTAGGAATACAGATCATTTTTCAATCCTTATTTAAAAAGGAATTAATTTTATTATTTAAAAAAATGACCGGTGGCAACCTGGTAATCATCTTAACAAAAAATGGTCATTTTCCAATTTTATGAAACTTCAAACATTTATTTAAAAATTCATAAAAAAGAAAATCCTCAAGTCTTGTAGTAACAACAATTTTGAATGACTACTAATTTTTTAGCAACTATTTCTTTATGACTAAGTGAATACATATACTTATTTATGAAAAATACTAAAAATACCAACTCTATTTCTAATTTTTGAGTACCAATTTATGTGACATGTGAGTTGTTATTCGTTTATTGATAAGTATTTAAAGCATTATTATATTATCTTCTAATAGAAATATAACATATGAATTGGTACTCAAAAAATTGAGATTAAAGTCGGTGTTCCTAACACTACTCCTCATTTATATATCTACTATCATAAGAAAATAATTTAAATTAAATAAATAATAATAATTCGCCACACGAATTTAGATTGCAACATAATCAAACTAGAAGATCTTCTTTCAAATTATATGTGTAATCCTTTTAGCAGGAAACTAAATTAAACAAGAAAAATAATCATCGTGGACAAGTAAACACTGCTGTACTTAAAAATGCATTGTAAGACTTTTTTTTTTTAATTAAAACCATTAAATATATGCTAGTAGAAAAATAGGATTTACACGATCATTTATAACAGTTGTGGAAAGCTACCATGACCATTCTTTAATTGTCGTGAAAAGTAAGAAGATTTCATGATCGTATTTTAATGGTCGTGATTTCTTCATTTTTCACAACTGTTTATTAAAGATCGCGGAAATTTTTTTTTAAAAATATAAAGTGACAAACGGTTGTAGAATCATGAGATTCCACGACCGTTTTTAAAACCATTAAAATTTTTTTTTCTCTTGGGTGGCAAGATTCCATAATCGTTTTTTAAATCATTTAAAATTTTTTTCTCATGGGTGGCAAATCCAGTGCGTCATTAACATAGCACATAATTTAAATTAAGAAATTAAAATTACATTACAAAAATTTTCTACAAATTAATACAAACGTAAACATTAATTTGAAAATTTACGTACTCTTATATCGTATGAAATTTATTACAAAACATACTCATTCTCTTTTAACTTCACTAATATCATCACATGTATAAAAATTCTTATTCTGAAGCTTAGATAATCCCTCAATCACTAAAATAATTTCACATATATAAGCTAACACAAAAAAACCTCACTTGACATTACCCGATTGTTGAGGACATTTGACAGTTCTGATTATTGTTTCATAGCTTCACCACCTTGTTTGCCCTAATCCAACTACAATCTTCTAATTATTAAGTGTCATAATAGGAAAGTACAAAATAACTTAGTAAGTTTTAATTTAAACAAAAAATTATAATGTATCATATGTAATTTAAACAAAAAAAACTATATTTGCAACTTAATTAGATTTTAAATATCATCAAGTGGTTTGTTTCCAAGAAGATCGAGATATATCACCAAGTCATTCTAAGGATAAATAATTGCTAAGATCCAATGTGCACTTCTATTTTAGGGCATGAGATAGAGCCTTTCTTTTTGTGCATTTTCCAGAGCGCATAAAATATTATGGGCTTGCTCACTAATATTAGCACCATTACTTGGACTTCCCAAAATTGGTGAGATAAGAGATAAAGAAATAAATCCAAATTATCGATCAAGGCCCTTTTTGGCACAATGTTTAGCTAAATAGCTACAAAATAATTTATAAAGCTTATTATAAAAAAACAATATAAGATTTGTAAGGAAAAGTAAGCACGACATAAAAATAAATCTATTACTTGATGTATGCTAATGTACTATTTGCATCGATTTCTTCAAATTTAATGAAATGATAAATATCCTCATATCCAAGAAAGATAGACATGTTAGTACCGATGACAGCCTCTTATATCGAATTTTGTATCTACACACCTTGATGCATGAATTGTTGTACATAAAAAGCCAATGGTTTTAACTCTACAGGGATGAAACTAAAGTCAAACAAAGATAGTTGTTGTACCATATTTTGTTGTTGTACTTGAGGTTGTGACTTTAATATTTTTTCTTCCATGCTTTCTTTTTTATGCATCTATTTCCCTGAGCTATTTTATCAGGAACGTGACTAAGACCTCGATTGGCCTTGGTCGAAGAAATATCTAGGTCAATTAAGCTACACAACAAACCCACCAACAGCCTCTTCTACAATTACTGCATCATTTGTTGGAATAAGTAAGGGTGCATTATTTGTTTTCGGCATAGTAATAGTAATATGTACATTAACCTCACCTAATACAATCCCATAGACTGTATCAGTTGCAAGATAGTTCATGGACGCCCTACCAACTACAACAAGCCTATATCCATTGTTAACTGAATCAGTATGGAAAATATTGCATTGTTGACTTGCATTTGGCGTAGGTTGTGGATCTGACATCCTAAGTTCTCTTTCATGGATGGTGCAACTCGCATTGAAGCTGTTGTATTGGTCAATAGTAAATGAAGCATCCTCCTCCTCTATCACTGCAACACCTTACTTTGTACACAGATCTTAAATAATTTTTTTGCAACTCTCGAAGTTGGCATTTTAGATCCACCACTTTAGCATTTGATCTCTAACCTTACGAGCTAAAGTATCAGGACTGGCTTACAACTTGAATGTTCTAGATTGCTTAATGCTTTAGTCAACTTATCGTTATTTCCAATTGAATTAAAACTAACTTGAGATTCCTGGTAATTATACTCCTCTTGTATAGAATAAAAAAAAACATGTCATAATCCTTAAATAATAACACATTAAGGAGACTATATTTAGCCATAATTTAAAATTTTATCTTACTAGCTTTTCGGCAACATGACGAACTGATTCATCCTTAAAATCTTCAATAGGTGTGACCTTCTGTTACACCCATAGCACATCTCTTTGGGGATGTACCCCCATCTTTGAAAACTGTATTTTTTCCTATGGTTAGAAAATATATAGAATAAATAATTATACTTATGTACTTATCGCGGAGAAAACACAAAATAAGTAATTTGTGTTCCTCTTCTTAATCGAGTTTCCAGTATCCATCTCAGCTTCTCCTTGATCCATATATGTTATTCTTTCTTAGTTCACGTCCCTTTGGCAAAGTAGTTGGAATTCCGGTAAATGACGATATTGAATGAACTTGATCCAATCATCTTTACTTATGGGTGGATAGTTTTCTACAACTTTGGGAGACTGAACAAATGAACTCTCTGTATTAAGACGATCCTCAACAAAAGTTACATATAAATCATGTCAAAATTGTTTTGTAGCTAAACCACATGATATTATAACTACTTTTTTAAACCTAGAATCCATGGTGAAAGAAGTTATAATTTGCGTTCAAACTCTTTGTTTATTTAGGATTAAATAACCATTTTTATAATAGGCTATCCAAATAGGAATGTGCTATCGAGCAAACACTCTAATTCAACTCATAAGTTCATTACTCAATTCATCACTCCTTTCCCTATTAGTTGATTTTTTAAATCAAATTCTACTTTAATTCCTTCTCCTTTTTTTCAAACTTGATGGGCCCATTTTATTAAAGTTACTCTTCGGTTAGCATCAAATTCGATATCAAATTCAACCTTTTTCTAAGGTTTTCTATGTTTAGAGGTCGTTGGAGCACTCCACTCCTCTCATGAGACATTATAAATCAATTTAAATCAAGTCCTCAACCAATTACCACAAAAACAAAAAAACAAAAAAACAAAACAAAAAAACAAAAAATCATAAACATATAATTAACTCATGTTCAATTAATTAACATTTTATCAAATCTTCAACAAAATACAAAAATAATATACACTTATCCACATTCAAGTATTTTCTCAAACACCTAGTATGCAAAATCAAAACTCATCAAATCACATATCAAAATCACAATCATTTAAATGCATACATCTTATCAATTGAAATTATAAAATAAAGCATTATTTCAATCAAATCCTAAACACATACCCACATTTATGCATTTTATCAAACACCTAATATGCAAATCAATTTAAAAACAAATTTTATAAAATATTATACCAACATTCACTAAACAAATTTACCAAATCACAAAACAAACAAATACACACCCATATTAACATCTATCACTAAACAATAACAACCAAATCACAAAACAAATTAACACATTTTTTCTAAATTCATACTCACATTAACCAACCAAAAAACACACACTTTACTTTCAAAACCACATACACCCAAACATTTTCTTTAAATTTATGCTTACTTGAGTCATTGGCGGAGGAGAACGATGGTGGTGGTGACTTCAACCAAATGCAAAGGAAGGAAACGGTAGTGGCGGTGGCATGAGGAAGGAACAGAGAGGAAGGGCCAGCACGAGGAAAAAAACACTAGGATGGAAGAGAGAGAGAGATAGAGATAGAGTTTTGATTGAAAAGGGAGGGTTGTGGGTTTTTAGAAAAAATCTATAAAAAAAAAAACAAAAAGTTGGGATTTTAAAAATTTTCATGGTAGCCCAGGGCTACCACGACCATTTCTAAAAATAAGTCATGGTAGCTTGGGATATCGGCCATGGTAGCCACGGCTACCACAACCATTTTTTTAGAAACGGTCATAATAGCATTGGCTACCGTGACTGTTCTCCAATATAATGGTCACGGTATAATTTTTTTTCAATTTTTTATTTTTTTAAGTTTTTTTTTTTGTGGCCAATCTAGTGTGTTATTCAAAGAAAATGCCCTGTGATCATCAAACATAAAATAACGACAAACGAAATTCTTAATCTGCAAAATTAATTAATCAACATTTACATGTCAATAAGTAAGATTATTAATATAATGTACATAAATAAAATGGCATATACAAAATTGAATGCTCTTTTTTTCTTTGGATTTTCAAAATGTGTCCATTCGACATCTAAGCGAAGCAAGTGGGAAACATCATCATCGTCAAATTCATCAATCTCTTTAATTGCTGGTAATCCCTTTGTGAAGGATCGACTGTTGAAGTAATCTTCCTCATCTTTTTTTGCCATCATGAATCATTCTTAGCTTCATTAGCATAACTAAAGACAACTTTAAATTATCAGAATCCCTAGTATAAAATGTTTGGATTGCTTGCGATGCCATAATAAAAAGATCATTTTTGTATCTCAATCTCCTAAAGTTTATTACTGTAATGCCATTACTATCAATCTTTAATAAAAATTGTCAACCCATTTGCACTTTAAGAGTGTTGTTCATAAACCATGATAATTAAGTTTTTAAATATCTTCAATGAAGCTATAGTATTCTATGGTACCATAAATTGGATTTTTGTCCTTTGTAGAGGAAATATGCATAGCCTCGCCACAGAGGCTTACACCATTATTTTAGAGGGAATGCTTTTTATCTTTTTAATGAGTATAGAAAGTATAGTCATTGGTACAATATGATGCATACCTTGTAATTATTGACAACAGTCATCTAGATAGCTTCATTAAGTCTTGTGAAAGGCCGACTTTCACAAACATGTGTCTTCTTATCTATTTTCAAAATGTCCAGTTGTGTTTATGTTGTAAACACTTTTCATGTCTTCCTTTTCTTAGATTCGCATCTTTTAACTTATTTATTTGAACACCAATAAAACGTTCCACTTCTCTAGTATTGTGCAAAATGTAAATATATGCTTGCCGCCATTAATTTTGATTAAATGATGAAGGAATGCCAATGGATAATCCTTTTAACTTAAAGTTTATTGTCTTTAGAAAAACCCATTGGCTCCGTATTGGCTAAATACTTGGAGCAAAATTCAACTGATTCCTCCGCTATATAGTTTTCTACTATGCATCCCTCCGGCTTATTACGATTCTTCACATAGCCCTTTAAAACCTTTATCTACCTTTCTAAATGATACATCCACCTCAAATATACCGGTCCATATAATTTAACTTCTCAAACTAAGTGCACCGTTAGATGAATCATTATGTCAAAAAATGATGGTGGGAAATACTTTTCAAGCATGCATAATGTCATCACCACCTTTAATTATAGGGAATCTAACATAAGTGGATCAATTACCTTAGAGCATATAAAATTAAAAATAAGCATAACTTGATAATTGCAAATCTCATATCCTTCATTAAAACTCTTCACAAAATAAGAGGTAATAATTGTTACATCAAAATATGATAATCATGCATTTTCATTCTAACGAGCATTGATTCCTTCATTAAAATCAATCTGTTAAAATTAGAAGAATACTTATTCAGCACTCTCACAGAAGTAAGCCATTCAAAAAACTTTCTCTTTTCTTATCTCATTAACATGTACTTTTTCAAAGGTAAGTATGTGTCCTTCTCTCTTTTCTCGGGTAACAAATTAGATCTAATTTTTATCTCCTTAAGATTCATCTATACTTTTTTACTATCTTTAGTTTTATTCAAAATGTAAAGCAACATGCCTACTATCGATTCACAGACTTTTTTTTTTAATATGCATAACATTCAAGCAACGGTGAACATTAAGTAAATCATAATATGAAAGTTCATAGAAGATTTACATGTTCTTTCAAGGTCCATCAATCATTGAATTCTTGTTATTTTATTTTCTCTTTCCCAAAACTACCTACACATCGTTAGCCATCTCAAATATATTTTCATCCATCAAAATTTGAGGAGGAGATCTTTCTTCGGTATTGCCATCAAAATCCTTTTTTTTTTGTTTGCGATAATGATGGTTTTTTGGCAAGAATATTCTATGGCAAAGGAAAATGGTTTTCTCACACCTTTTCAATTGGATGGAAGGTATTTCCTTTATACAAATAAAACAACCTATAGAACTCCTCACCACATAATTGGATAAGTTGCCATGCGGGAAAGTCATTGATAGACCAATCAACATTGCACGGAGTTTAAATGTCTCTTGATGGTAAGAATCTCTCACTTTTATCCTATTTTCCCACAAGTTTTTTATATCATCAATTAATGATACCCAGTACAGTCAATGTCATTCCCTGGTTGTTGAGGACTGGAGATCAATAAAGTTAGCATTAAGAACTTTTGCTTTACACATAATTTTGGAAAGAGATTGTAGTTGACAAATATGACTGGCCACGTACTTAGCCAACTACTCATATTACTATATGGGTTTATTTTGTCTGCCAACAAATCGAGACAAAGATTCCTTGGTTCCGTACTAAAATCTAAATGAATGGCATCAAAGGTTTTCCATTATGGTGAATCGGCTAAATGGCTAAGTATACCATCGTCAACACGTTTATCATGGTGTCAAGTCAAATTCTTGGTATGTTCGGTAGTGCGGAATAAACGTCTAAAATGTGGAGCTAGTGAAATGTATCATAACACCTTCGCTAGCACTCATTTGCTGTCATTTGATGGCTTTTTGCCCTTCTTCCATCTTGATTCTTTACAAACCGGGCATTCATCTAAGTCTTCACACTCTTTTCAGTAAAGGATGCAATTGTTTGGACAAGCATATATCTTTTCATATTCTATTCCCAAAGCACTCAACATATTCTTGGCTTCATATATACTTAGCGGTATTTTATTACTATCTAGTAAAAAATATCTGATAAATTCTAAAAAAGATGTGAAATTAGAATTTGTACCCCCCTCTCAATGCCTTTATGTTCCATAATTCAACCATAATCTATTCCAATAATATTAAGTTTTTGGAATCAAACAAACACTCAAGCTTTCATTATAATTAAACAAAATCCTATTACACAACAAACTCAAACAATTTTATCAAAAAAATAAAATTATAACAACAATAATAAGGTAAAAATAATGAAACAAAAATTAATGATCACTTAACCAAAGAAAAAAATGAGTAGATAGAACGGTAAATGTGGTACAGATGAATGGAGGTGGAAGGATTGTGTTCTGCTGTAATTTCAATTGTAGTAATTTTAGTTTTCGCAAAATGAGGGTTAGGGTTGTGTATAAAAAAAGATACTGAAAAATTAAGTACACGGCCGTTTTCGTACTTTACTCTCCATGTCATGTTTTGACACATTTTCTACTATCGTTTTTTTTTTTAAATGATAGTAGAATCTTAGTATTGGAATCTAATGTTTGTTGTATTGACACAACTAGTATACCATACGTACAAAAACTACATATGTAAAACTGAATATTTGTGTATAATATATATATTTATAAGTAAATATTATATTTATCAAAATTTATTTATATATAATCTATTTATATTATAAAATCATCACATAAATTATTAAACCATTATATAATATTAATCAATTTAGCGTAAACTTTGTACTAGCATATATATATATATATGTAGAGTCTTCATTGCGTTCACCTATGAAAAAAAAAATAACTTGACGTAGTATGAGAATTAACTTATAACACTATCACATTACCCATGTTAATTCTTAACATCCGGTTTGCAGTTATACTGTTAGTTAAATTTTAGGATGTTACAATAAAGAAGAAACTTATCTAACAATCTAACTACTAGACGAAATTTTTTTTTAGTCCTTCTTTTTTCAGCCTTTTTTTTTTTTTTTTTTTTTTTCATGTTGGTCTTTTTTATTATTTTAATCCCTTTTTTTGTGTCTTTTTTTTTTCTAATTCTTTATTTTTTTGGGTCTTTTTTTCTTTTTCATTTTGGTCCTTTTATTCATATTGTCTTTTTTTTTCGTTTCAGTCCTTTTTTTTTTCTTTTTGGTCTTCATTTCATTTTTTTTATTTTTTCTTAAAATTTTTTTAATTCTTAAATATGAGTTTATTAAATTAATTATTTTTTTAATTTATTTTATGTAGATAAATTTGTTTAAATATGTCTAAATTGTTATGACTAGTTTGGAACATGCTCCGCACGTGTTGCTGTATCACCTGTCTCATTATTATTATTTTATTTATACTTTAATCATTTAGTTTATTCTAAAAATGAGTTTCAACAATTTTCATAAAAAAAAGAAATTGGAACAAAATGATAATTTTATAATTTGTTTAACTTAACAAAACAAGCTCATTTTTCATTTTATAATTTTGTATTTTGTTATTAATCTTATATTTAGTAGTGATATACTTGATGAGTTTATTTATGATCAAATTTAATCAAAAGAAAAAAATGAAGTAAATAATTATACATATTTTGTTTTCATTTAGGTAAATCCTCTCATGAGGAGTTAATATATGAGTGAAAAGAAGCCAAAAATAATGAAATATCATCAAAAGAAAAACAATTTTTTATAAATATAAATAATTTATGACAACTTCTAAAACTGAAAAAGACAAACGAAGAATTAAAAGACTTAATATGGAAATTACATTTTATGACAAGTATAACTTAATATGGAAATTACATTTTATATTTTCAATCTAGTTAATAAGCTCATAAAATATCATTTGATTGAGAATAACTCTATAAGTGCAATATAGAAATTTGAATGTAAGAACAAAACAACATTGCAACAGAAAAATACGAAAACAACTAAAAGAATAATTAAAATATATATGATTCAAATTGATTATAATTAGAAAGGAAGAAAAAAGAAACACAAAGTAAATGGCTATTAATCTAGGTAATACAATCCAAATTAAACGTAAATATCTAGAAAATATCAAATAACATTTGCTCTCTTAACATTAAAAAGGGAAATTGTGATGTATCAACTGAAAAATACTTTTTGAATATAGAAGAATCGCCAATATTCATATTTAACTAAAAAGAATCAACGGCAATAAAGAACATCTAGATTTACAAAGCATGCATATAAAAAAAAAGAAAAAAAAATGTTTTTCCATCTTTTCTCATTGAAAAAGCAAATTTATTTAAGCATGCATATAAGGAATAAAATATGAATAAATTTTGTGCATTTTGGCAGCCATTAGTTGCACAAAGTAATGCAACTCTGAAAAGATTGGACTTACGTATGTAAAATTAAATAACAAATTTTTAAACTTTATGTGTGATAATCGAGAAACTAATCACTCTCGGAAAATTTTGTACAAGATATGTAAATAAATGTACATTTATAGAGAGACATGCTACAGAATACAGAGCAGATAAAAATTTTGATTTAACTGAGTTTTAGTTAAAATTTTACAATGAATTAATGAATATAGTTTAAAAGCTAAACATTAATTCATATTATGATGTTTTAAAGTTAATAGAAATGTATGTGGAAAATACATATTAAGATATCAATGGCTCACATGTAAGCCACGTTGATCAATGACCAAGATTAGCCAAACAAGCCATTGTAATTTTTTTAAAGAAAATTAAAGAAATGAATGAAGAGAGAGCAAGGGAGGTCATGTGAGGGAGAGGCCTCCCACAGCCCCAAAGTAAATTAATTCACTTATGCTGGCCGCAACGAAGCAGCCGAGAGAGAGAGAAAGAAAGAGAAAGAGAGAGAGCAGAAAAAAGAAAACCCTCATCTGCCATTACTTTCAAGTTCGGATTTTTCTCTTGTTTCAGTAGCATATTGAGCAAGTTTCAGCCAAGAATCAACAGCAAGAAGTTCTCAAGTTTCAAGCAAGGTAAACCCTCGTTTTTCTCACATTTTTGGGGTGAAAAAATCTAGGGTTTTGAGTAGAAATGTGAGTAAATCATGTTGAGATTTTTGGTTAAATCGAAATATAGTTCGAGTCTAATTGTTTTTAAACATGAATCCATGAGTTGATGGTTTAAAAAATCAAGTTTAGTGAGTTTTTTTCAAGAAAGTTCAGATTTTTCAAAAGTTAAGTCAAGAGATGTGAATAAGCAAAATGTAAAATTTTGCTTATGAAACCATGGATTTGTGATAGTAGAAATGTAGTTGACATCTTGAAACGATCCTATTGAGATCGATTTTGAGTGTAAGAAGTAGAACAAATGCTATAAAAGCCTTAGAAAATCAGAGCAGAGTATTTCAGACCCAGAATCTTGATTTTGGTATGAACACGGGTGTGTACACGGGCATGTATAAGGGCATGTTCAGAACACGGCCCCGAACATATTCATATGCATGACCGTGTTTCAAGAAAAATTTAAACCCGAGAGGTACACGGCCAAGAACACGGCCGTGTATCGGGCCGTGTCAAGGGGCACACGGTCATAGGAAGGGCGTGTAGCAAACCATGTTTGACAGCAGGAAAACACGGCCGTGTAGGTGACTGTGTAAGCATGCACGAATTATTTGGCCATGTTCCACGAAGTACACGGTCATACACGTAAGTCCAGAGGAGTACACGGCCATGTAGACACCCATATAAGCCAGCATGAATTACACGACCATGTTGTATGAATTACATGGCCATGCACGTAAAGTCTAGAGGAGTACACGACCATGAACACGCCCGTGTAGGAGGGCGTATTCGAAGTCAAAGTAAAAAAAAAAAAAAAGTCTGGAAATGTGAATTTACATATTTTGCCATGTTTCCAATATAAGATGAATATTAGAAATAATCAGCAATTATTTCTTTTATAGGAATTCAAGCCAGACATATTGAGACAGCAGTTCCAGACCAGCAGAAGCTTACATTCACAGATTTTCTGTAAGTTCAAGCATTGTCTTGACTGCAACGTGGACAATCTTGTTATGTCATGATGTTATGTATATTGTTTGATGTGTATGATAGACATTGATTGTCTACATCACAGTACTCATGTCAGTTTCATGCCAGTTTCATGTCATGCATATAGAATTTTATATTTCAAGTACATATGTCAGTCAGGTAGCAGGTTCACGAAAACATATAGGTGCACAAGTCACCTTAGTGTGTTAATAAAACTCACACCCCAGTAAAACAGGTAACAGGTTCCTACTGTGGGGGCAATCAGTATGTTACCCAGTTGGAACTCCAGACAAGATGGTAATTAAACCAATTATTGGCGTACCGGCCTCTCGACCCACGGGGAGTTTTTCATGTTTAGCTTCAGTTAAAACTGAGGAGGTTAGCACTAAAGTACCGCTCCCAATTATGCTAACATGTCGGTACGACCAATCAGGGGCCCAAAACCAGAACTAAATATCAGATAATATCCTAAGACTAATCCTTCAGTTAAGAGCATGTTTTACAGAGTCAAGTTTCATGCATGAGCATAGCAGTATAGCATGTCATGATTCATGTTTTTATGTTTGAATTTGCTGAGCTCATAGCTCACCAGTTTGTTCACATGTTGCAGGTAAGAGACCTGTTCACCAGTAGTATATGGTGGACGACGGATAGGGTAGATGCATGCCAGGTGGATTAGGCAAGGGATTTGGTCACCTTTAGTCTTCCGTTGTACAGTTTTGAAATGTAATTTCAAGAACACGTTTTCAAGTTAAGATTATGTGATAGGGGAATCATGAATTCATGTGCATGTTATTTTGTTAACATGATTTCCTTATCACATTCTCGAACAGTTTATGATATTAAAAAAAAAAAATTTTATTCCGCAAAATTAGCAAGTAGTTTTCAAGTTCAGCATGATTGCCGGCGACCCTAGAGGCCTATATACTATTGCGGTTAACTACAGAATTGACTGTAATAACACTGTAGAGCCTCGACAGCAGGGCGGGTTGCCACATTATGTTTTCCAATTTATTATTTATGCTTATTTTGTTAATTTTATCTTTTATCAATTTACAATAAAAAAGGAAACAATGACATGAAAAAAAAAAGTTATACTATAAAAGGGTGGCGAAAATACAAGAATTTGTAAAATGTAAATACCAAAAGTTAAATAGGAAATTAACAATAATATGATAAATTGTTAAAATATATCAACTAAATTTAAATTTTAAAAATAAAAAGTTGAGTCAATAGAAAGAAAATTTGAAATATCATTAAAAAAATATATTAAAAATAATCTATATTTTAATCTATATATATATAAGAAAAAGATTTTTATTTTTATTTTTTAAAAAGAAAAAACAAATGATTATCTATCTTTAAAAAAAAAAAAGAAATAGTCATGACAATCAAAAAGTAGCCAAGATAAAAGTAAAAAGGAATAAAATGGCTAAAAGAGTTACAAGTGGCATAGAAATAAAACTTTAGTTGGATTGTCATGTGTTATAGATGAAATGCATGTGTCACTCTCAGCACCTGTGAACTACTCTCAACTACTGTCGTTTTTATTGCCGGGTAAAAAGTCGTAGTTCATGATATATGAATATTTCTGGTGAACAAAATGACAACGGATTTAAAGAAACGACACCAAACTAAAAGAAACAACGACTGTTGTAACAACAATAGCCTTCTGATACCGTCAATCGTAGTAATCCTGTAGTTCACATAGAGGATGACTTGTAGGAAGGCTAATTTCGAAACACTAAAAAAACAGTTTTTAATAGAATAAATGTCAATTTTTTTTAGCCAAAAAAAAAAAAAGCCTGTTTTTAAGGGAAAGAATAAATACTATTTTATTTTATTTATTTTCGGGGTTTTTTTTTTGAAAACCCAAAAACCATGTGATTAAAGGAGACTTCTACAATCAGACCGTATTATTTTCTTTCATTAATTGATAAAAATTTTGAACAGTTATCTTTTATGTCAACAGTTAAATGTATGTACACAAAATTTATTATGCATTGATTACAAAATACTTGCAAACCAAAAACAAAAAGGGTTTATGGCTAAATGAAAATTTTTAATTAAGTTTTTTAATAAGTTAAAAATTAGTTAAAAGACATAAGTTTTTAAAAATTAATTAAAATATCTTGTCTAAATAATTAATTAATTTTATAAATGACCAATATGATATAATTAATCACTAATTATTAATTAATTATTAATTAATTACTTATTAATAATCAATTAATTAATTATTATTCACAATTAAATAATGATTATTCATAATGTAATCATCAATTTTTATAATTAATAACTGATTTTTTTAAATTTAAAATTTAAAAATTTAAACTTATTTTAAATAGATTCAAATATAAAATTATTATTATATTAAATTTATAACCTCATAATATAAATAAAATATTTAATTTTCTGGTTAACAATTAACCATAATAAACAATTGATTTACTATTAAAAAATTAAAAAAAAAATTTTTCTCTCTCTGCGCCACGTCCTTTCTTTTACCCAATTGTCATCGTGCACGCCTCACCATCGTCCACCCGCCTTCCCACACGCCGAGTCGAGGGAGAGGTTGCCGATCACTCACAGCCTTCAGATTTTCAAATCCCATTGCAGACCTTCCCACAAGGTCGGTCGATATTTCGATTTTATTTTTTTTGGTTTCTAATTCCTGATTTTGCTGGAATCTACCCCTCGGCCTCCCCACACGCTCATTGCCATTGGAATATCGTGAGCAGTGCCCGCTGATCTCCGATTGCGTCTCCCTCAGCTGCCTCTGGCTTCGCCGTTGCCGCCGTCACCGAGCCTTTTCATCTCCCGCCGCGGTCCGACGGCCGCCATTGGAGAAGCTCACAAGCTTCTGGTGATTTTTGATTTGTGATTCTTTCTCCGACAAGAAGCAGAGGAACCGAATAATCGTCGACAATGGCGAACAGCAAATACGAATACGTCAAATCATTCGAAGTCCAAGATGAGGTTATGTTCCCCAATCTCATTGTTGCCCAAATCGATGGTCGTGATTTCCGCAGGTAAAACTGTCTTTCAAGACGGTCTGTCAAACGAGAGTTTAGAGATATATATATATATAAATTCAATTATGTCACTATTTCCACGCTAAAAGATTTGCCAATTTTATGCCGAATTTCTAAGCCAATGCCAAAATTTAGCATATCTGTAGGAAAATCACTCTTTAATGCAATGCTATCCTAATTTTTTTTTTCAGTTATTTATAAGTTTAAAAATTTTCCTTTTACAAGTTTCAAAGCTTAAAATTTAGGAGAAAACGTGGATATAGAATGTGGCTTTTACACTTTTTTTTTGGCGCCAAATATGGCATGGAGATTAGCATTTGCAATGGAAGTAAAAAGGAGTTTGAACTGAGACATTTTCATTTATTTCAATTTGTTTGAAGGTTTTCTGAAGTTCATGAGTTTGTGAAACCGAATGATGAAGTAGCTTTGAATTTGATGAACTCTTGTGCAGTTTCCGTGTTAGAGGAGTTTCCTGACGTAGTCTTTGCGTATGGTTACAGTGACGAGTATAGGTATTCTTTGTTCTTGTATCGTCTCCTACAGAACTTGTGGGTTATTTTACTTGCTTGCTTTATTTAGTTTCCGTGATGGATGTGTATGTTTCTCTTGGTCATTGCAGTTTTGCTTTGAAGAAGACAACGAGGTTCTATCAGCGGCGTGCAAGGTTTTTATATTGTACATTCAAGTTTTGATGAAAGTTCTTTTAGCTATTGTTGAAGAGGCTTGTTTGACAGGGAGGGAAGAGTGGAAGGAGGGAGAGAGGTGAGGGGATTTGTGCGAGGATGATGGGACTACAGGTTGTTTGGTAGGAGAGAAATAGGCGGGAATAGATTGGGTGGGGGATTTTGCATCCTTCATGTAACCCCAATTTTTATCTCCCCGAATGTGGAGGGATTTGAGGGAATTCATACCATACACTGTTAGAGATTGGTCGTCCCCTTTCTTTCATTTTCCTTACCTATGCTATATACATTACTTTCCTTCCTATTTTCTTTCCCTCTTAAACACAGCTAATGTTTTGCATATTTCATTGACAACTAATACAGTAATTCTCATAGATATACTTGCTGTGAATTATTGTCTAACTATACCACCTTGCCATGCTTTGTTGCGTGTTTAGGTACCATTCTATGCAGGTCTCTTTGAGATCTTTTTTTAACCTTTTGTTTACTTCTTTTGGATGAAGATTTTATTGTCAACTTACTAAACAATTGGCTGTGCAGCAAAATACAGTCTCTCATTGTTTCCTTTTTCACTTCCGCATATGTTACTAAATGGAAAGAATTCTTCCCTCATAAGGAGTTGCTCCATCCACCTTCGTTTCATGCTCGGGTAATATCCTGTGCATCAATAGGAGTCCTTCAAGCATATCTTTTCTGGAGACAAAATGACTGTAAGTGGTCTCCTGGTGTTGCTAAAATACACTACGTAAACAAATTTATTTAGTTTGCAATTTAGATTCGTTTTATTATTCTTTTTATCTTTTTCTAAGAATTTTTAGAATTATTGAAGTATATGATGAACTTCTGTTTGCATAATGTATTCACAGGTCATTTAAACAACCAGCATACCACGTGCATAAATGAGCTGGTTAAGCATGGAAAGACTGAAAGAGAAGCACAAGAGCTTTTAAAGGTGTTAACTTTCAGTTACATAATAAACAATTATGCGCCGACTTTTAAAATGTCAGTATGTTTTTGTGAAGCAGGCTATTTTATTATAATTGTATATTTATTGAAAGAATTTGTTCCTTTGAATTTTTGGTTTCTGCCAGAAATATTTTTTTTGGGCAATTTATTTTCTATCTTTTTACGAAGGGTTTCATCTCTCTGATTTTATCTTTTACCCCTAGAAAGTAGTGGATATTTTAAGTTTAATCCTGAGGCTATAAAAAATGGAGTTTTGTACATTTCTTTATGTCTTCTCCCTTTTTCACCCTCATATATTTCATTTCTTTTCAAGATTCTATTTTTAAGTAATTTGACTTTCCAATTCTTCCATAACTAAAATTCTTACATGACGCATTCGTTCTTATTTATCCTTACTAATGTTGTACCTGTGAAATCTACAGGGGACCCGAAAAAGGGAGAAACATGACCTCCTTTTCGAACAGTTTGGTATCAACTATGAGAAATTGCCTGTTATTGTCCGTCAAGGATCTGCTGTTTTGAAAACTAAGGTTATTCTTGTTTGCAAAGCCATCCTACTTATATCCTTATTTTTTTGATTTCCTTCTTTAGGAACTTTTATCTTCATTAGCATAGTACTTTCTTTTCTCGTTTTCTTAGCAAGTTTGTGGACTGACTCTTTAAAATATTGCCCTAAATGACATATTAATAGTGTGAGCTTATTGTACAGACTTTTAGCACCATCTGAATTAAAAAATATAGGAATACTTTAGAATCTAGTTTTGTGGATTGTCAATGTGTGTGTGTGTGTGTTTTTTTTTTTTTAATAATAATATTTTTTAAAATGTAAGCTTCTTTTCCGTCACTTGTTCATCAGAGCTTGTACTTATTAATTCTTTTGAAGGGAGTCTATTGAAGTTGAAAAGGGTTTGTAGTAGGAAGAAGTAGCACTATTGATTGAGTCTTTTTTATTATTTTAGTGACCACCATTTGTTCAGTCTTTACCGTAAGCCATAGAATGGTACATCAAAATCTATTTAGAGAGTTCATATAACAACATCAAACAGACAAACACAATGGATATAAAATCATTTAAGTTGTTGCACAGCTTCCTTTTGGTCATCACTGGCTTATGAACTTGAATAAGAGTTCTAATCATTGGTCTAAAGCTGCTGGTCGAACTCTAAATTTGGTTTTAGCCACATCTATCATTGAATATCAACCTCAAAAGAAACGACAAAAAATTTTACTTCTTCCCCACAACCATTTCCCCCTCCTAAAGATCGCCAAGTAGTGTAGTAGAACGTCATGTAAAACCGAGTTTGGTTTATTGGGTGGTTGAAATTTTTTTTTTTTTTTTGAAGTGGTGCCTGTTATATTCCTTTTCAGATGCAATTAGAATTTTCATGCTGAGATGTCTTTGCTATATTGTCCAGGTGGAAGACATTGTGAAGTATGATGAAAATGGAGCTCCTGTAAAGAGACTTAGGAGAAAAGCAGGAATAGTCCACTCAAAGAATATAGCTGGGAAAAGCTTTTGGAATGAGCATATTGATCTTGTGAAGGAGCTTGGTAGTTTTGTGGATGTCATTGGAAAGGTTGAGCCAGACTATGTTAGGTCATTCCAATTTGAAGCGACGTTGTTACCTTCTACTTGGATTGTTATTAGAATTGATGGCTGTCATTTCCATCGGTAAACTAACTCGTACTTGGCTAAGTAAATTCAAACAAAATTAATTATAGTTGTATTTTGATAAGAACTTGTAGTTGTTGCTGATGGTCCAAACTCTTAAATGATAATTCATTAAGAGAAGTTGGAACCACCATATGATAGTCCCACAACCAATCTCTCTATTTTTTTAAAGATTTTATGAACCATGTCATGGCATGGTATGTTGGGAATTTGTTGTCTTACAATTTATGCGTAGTTTGTTTTACTGGATGAGAGAAGGGAAATAAAATATTAAAAAAAAAAGGGAATTTGGCTAATCTTCGTTGATTTGATTTGAGTTCAAGACATGGTAGTTATTGCTTGATTCCTTGTTAACATGCTGTAAACGAAATTGCTTGCTTTTGTAGGTTTTCTGAAGTTCATGAATTTGTTAAGCCCAATGATGAGCAAGCTCTCAACCTTATGAACTCATGTGCAGTGGCTGTGTTAAAAGAGTTTCAAGACATAGTCTTTGCATACGGTGTCAGTGACGAATACAGGTACTTATTTTGCATATCTTGTTGGTTGAACTTTGTACTCTTTAAAATATAATAATCCGTAATCTTACCCCTTTTTTAATTTAAATTATTTTATTCCAGCTTCATCGTGAAGAAGGATTCACAATTTTATCAGAGACGAGCGAGGTTTTTCTTCGTTATTCTTATAATTACCTTATTAGTGGAGTTATGGAATTTGCTAATTTTGGATTTTGGAAGTCCTTTACTTAATTTTTCTTAATCCCTGCATTTGAAGGTTTTTTTTTTTGTTTTGTTTTGTTTTGTTTTTATAAACTAAGCTCTTCAAATTAGTTTGTACTACTGATACATTTCTTTTTTCCATTGCGGTTAGTCTTCTAACCTTTTAACATTTAAATGTTGCAATTCACCTTGCAGTGACATGGTAACTGCAGTTGTGTCATTCTTCACTTCCACGTACGTGATCAACTGGAAACAGTTCTTCCCACAGAAGGAGTTAAAGTACCTGCCTTCTTTTGACGGACGTGCTGTGTGCTATCCATCATCTGAAATTCTTCGGGACTATCTTGCATGGAGACAAGTTGATTGTGAGTTGTTCATATCTTCCTTGGGAATCTTTGTGCATCTAACAAATAACAATATCACCAAGCTAATTACTCTGCGTGCAATAGCATTATATTTTTGGCATCGAAAGTTAGTATTTATCTAGGATACGGCTCCAAATTTACAGGACATATAAATATACATTTTTTTGTTTTCCCTTGGGGATGCAGGCCACATCAATAATCAATATAATACTTGTTTCTGGGAGCTTGTAAAGTCTGGAAAAAGTAAAAGTGAAGCTCAGAATTACTTAAAGGTACATATTAGTTGGTTTTTTAACTTTTTGGTAGAGTTGTCTTTCTCAGAATTTATTCATTATTTTTACCGGATTTGCTTTTTTCAATGTATGCTCCTCATGGTTGTGCTTGAGCTTTCTGAGGCTTGTTTCATTTTGTGTACATCGCTATAACTTAGTTCTTTGTCAGATTGGCTCTGTTTGCACATGGTTTTTTTTTTCCCCTCCCTGTGCCCTATGCCTTGGGGTCTTTATTTAAATAACTTATTTGGGAACAAGTATTCGTCAGAAAAAAAGATCATAGGAAAAAGTTGCTAAACCATAATGTTGTTTATGGTTTTGCTCAGATCATGGGTTAATTATTTTTTAGTTATAAATACTGGCTGATTTCTCTCAATACCTCTCAAGAGGGAGAATTTTCCATGTTTTTCATTTGGTTATGCTACACATTTTGAAACATACATCACGTGTTATGCTTCATATTATTCAAAATGCTGACAGGATATATTCCTTTGATGTCTATCCCTTGTTTAAATCTTATTTCTCAGGGTACTCAAGCAGCTGAGAAAAATGAACTGCTTAAACAATTTGGCATCAATGACTACAACACATTACCAGTAATGTTCCGCCAAGGTTCCTCTGTCTTCTGGGACAAGGTTATTTTTCTCTGTTTGGGAGCCCCGAAATATCTTTCTCACTACATTGTCATTTGTCACTGCAATATTTCCTAGTTTCTTGCACTTAAATTTAGATAGGACGTACACATGAAGAATTGGGCCAGATTATTGGTGCTTACCATGCTCCTAGATTTCTTAGGTTATGCTATCTTCCATTTTGTCAGATGGAAGTCCTGAGTCTTTCCAAGTTCCATGTTTGTTAGGCCAAATAGACATCCCAACGCCTGCAGTCCAATGTTGGTACTAATCTGGAAAATTTGCTGAAACTCTAGCCTCTTATGTCAAGAAGACGTTTCCGGTTTCCAGATATTATACCCTTTTTCCTTGATCGTACCCTCTAGATTGCATTCAGAGAATTAAGACGTTATGCTCAGTGAAGTTAGTTTGGTACAAGATTCAAGGACGGTATATCACCAAGTTATCAGAGTGAATACAGCATATGTTCTACGAATTTGAGGATTAGAGAGCATTGTGGTTACTGGGACAAATTTATAATCGGAACTTTGAAAAAGAAAATTCTAAAAGGCTAAGGTTCCATTGGATAAATGCATTGTGTTTGAATGCAATACATTTAATATAATTTGCATTTGGAGAAAAAGCATTTGCATTACATTTAAATACAATGTGTCAAGAAGATGTTTCTAGTTTCCAGATATTATACCCTTTTTCCTTGATCGTACCCTCTAGATTGCATTCAGAGAATTAAAACATTATGCTTGGTGAAGTTAGTTTGGTACAAGATTCAAGGACGGTATATCACCAAGTTATCAGAGTGAATACAGCAAATGTTCTACGAATTTGAGGATTAGAGAGCATTGTGGTTACTGGGACAAATTTATAATCGGAACTTTGAAAAAGAAAATTCTAAAAGGCTAAGGTTCCATTGGGTGAATGCATTGTGTTTGAATGCAAATTATGAATGTAATTTGCATTTGGAGAAACAGCATTTACATTGCATTTGAATACAATATGTGCTTGAATTAAAAGTATTTGAATTTTATTTAAATAATAAATATGTGATGTGATAGGCAAAGGTAGAGGGGAAAAAGGGAGAGAAAAAAAAAGTATGTAATGTGATTAATAAAACTAATACAAAAGGTAAAATAATAAATAGTGATTGTATTAGATTTAAAATGTGATATGATTGGTTTTTGAATATAATACTTTTGTGCTTGGATGAAAATTGTATTGTATTTAAATATAATGAGAATGCAATATTGGAAACTAACAACATGTAAAAAGCAGAGATATTTAGGGCAAATATCTTATGGATACTGTACTTTCCTAGTGATTTTTTGGTTTAATTCAGCCCAAAAAAAAAAAAAAGATTGGTTTTAGTTTAGCTACTCAACCTACGGTCTTTGCTCTGTGTATGCAGGAAGATACTGCTTTGGAACACGAGGAAGGATTATCTACTGAAACTTATCCAAAGAAAGTTGTTGTAAGACATTGCAATATAATTGAAGCAAGCTTTTGGAAGTCCCATCCAAGCATTCTTAACGAGAAGTCAGAGATTTTATGAAGTCGCAATTTGCATTGAGTTTTTCCTTTTGCTAATGAGTCATATAACCCTTATCACTAATGTTCTGTTGTTTTTCATCATAATAACTTATGTTCTCTGTAAATTTTAGTGGACTTATTTTCTTAAGGTTTTAGGAGTAGTATATTGTAAATTTTCAGGGGTTTATTATAAAATAGTAATTTAAGTTGAAATTTTTGTCATGATTTTTTATTTTAATATCAGAATGGCTGTTGTGGTTAGTACATCTATGATCCTTGAAGGCTTGGGAATGTTATTATATGGAAATATTTCCCTATATAACCTTTTTGGATCAAAATGCCCTATGTCGAATCATTAAATTGAATTTCCAAGAGATTTCTTGATGAGCACTTATATTTGTTCCCACCGAGTTTTATTGGTTCCTATAGCGTTTTGATCATATTCTAATGTGTCAAATTATGATAGGTCAAAACACTTGAATTTCAGGTGCCATTTGGCACACACATCTCATTTTAATTTCATTTAAATACAATACAAATTTACACCAAACACAAATTTTGTAACAGTGCTACGAAAACAATTACTATTCAAAACATTTTAAAAACAATCACATCAACTTTTCAACTCTAATATTTATCTCTACTTTTACTAATCACATCAACTTTTCAATTCTAAAATACTTTTCATCCAAACACACATTTCATTCAAATACAAAACAAATACTTTTCAACCAAATATAACATTCAAAAAACAAATTTCATTCAAATACAATCAAAATGCAATGCGTTTACCAAACGCCCCTCAGTTCATTTTTAAAAAATTTTGGACTTACAAATACAGGTCATTTTAAAAGAAAAGAAAGTCGGTTTTTTGAGTAGGAATGTGTTACATAACGTTTTCCTTTCTAAATTGCTTGAGTTACCAAAGGCCATGGCTTTAGCATTAGAAAATGCAAGTTCAATACGGTCTAGTAATACTTACAGAATCTAAAAGTAAACGAATCAAAAGGAGATGATATCATGCACTAGGTTTCTTTTTCTTTTTCTTTTCCTTTTTTTTTGGGGAACTAGTTATACCATAAAGAAGTGCTCGCCTTAATAACTTCTAGCTAAAATATAACACAAAATGATTATAAATTAAAATAAAAAATGAAAAAATAAAACCTTAGTTCCTAAGTTTTAAACGTACGTGGCTGTGTTTTTCTTAACCCAGTTCCCATATCTTTTCCTCCCTTGGATTTGACGTGTTGCCTAAACCTAAAACAAAAAGGCTGAACAACAATATTGACTAATCGCGTTGTATTAAGCATTTTTTGGTATTAGATGATTAAAAAAAAAAAACTGAAACGTTGAAAATCATTTGATAAAAGCAGAAAAATTTCGACGGTTCATATCATTATTTTATAAATGATTCAACATTTGATAAATTACTTGCATTGTAAATTTTGAAAAATGTTGTGGCGAATACAAAAATCACATTATTTATCATAAAAATGGAATCAAGATCCACAAATCAATGAAAGAAAATCAAAGCTAAAAACCAACCATGCACATGGGCAGGATTTACTTTAACGTGGAGGCAAAAAAGTTCTTATTATTTTATCACGAGGCCATATGCATATGGAATAGCTAAATCATGCAATAAAATATGTAGATATCTCCAAAACAAAAAATAGATAAACAAAAAAGAAAAGTTACACTTATTCCTACGTATACTTTAGCCCTTTCCGTGTTGTCTTCCACTCATGCAAGTACTAAAAGCCCTTAAAAAGAAAAGTACTTACTTAATTTCCTTGTTCAAAACTTCATATATTTGAATCAATGTATACACTTTACGAAAAAACTCTCTATATATTATGGTCCAATTCATATCCTTGTAATCTAAACACAAACAGAATATCCAATGGCCACAATATTCCCTAATCAACAACAACCTTCAGTAGGGGAAAGTACTTTACCAAATCCTAATGAAGCTCTTCCAGGAAGTGCTTCTGGAGGAGATTCTGCTTCTGCTTCTGCTTCTGCCTCCGCTTCTTCTGGTTCCATAGGCCCCTTTTTCGCCGTGATCTCAGTATTGACGGTGTTGGCGATTCTATCGTGCTATTTCGGTCACACGTACAACCGGCGCCAGGCGGTGGCTCCACTCGAGAGGGTCGGGATTGGCGGCAGCTTTTTTGGGTGGATGAAGAGGAAGTGGCAACGGTGTGTGCCTTGTGGGCATCCTGATGTTGAATATGGAGGAAATAGAGTGGTTTTTAGTGAAGAGAAAGTTGATATTG
The DNA here is from genome assembly GCA_035233585.1 of Antiaris toxicaria. Lineage (NCBI taxonomy): Eukaryota > Viridiplantae > Streptophyta > Magnoliopsida > Rosales > Moraceae > Antiaris > Antiaris toxicaria. The sequence continues at coordinate 12,995,970 of CP141155.1, forward strand.
CTAAGGTTAGAGATAGTGAGGTTTCACAACCTTCTTAGGCCTAAATATGCATGCATGATTTTAATTATTACTAGAAATTATTGGGGTTTGAATTTGGCAGTTTGGATAGATGTATTTTGGTCAATTCGCATGCATCTAAAACTATATCAGAAGTGAAATCACAAGACACATGCAAATGGATTCTGTCTCTTTTATTTTTTTTTTTCAAAAATAAAGGGTAGAAATGGTAATTTAAGTGGAAGATGTGGAGTATATCAGGGATTTAATTGAATAGCAGCTGATGTCTTTAGAAGAAGAAGAATTGTATTACTGTCTTTAGAAAAGATAAAACAATGTATAAATTAGCTGGCCTCATTTCCATTGGAAGTTGAAACTTTTTCTCTATTTTAGTTCTATAGAGTTGCAGTTACCCATCAAGAATGAATTAAAATTGTAGCTTATGGATTTAATTTGTGAAGTGATTTTAACGTTGGGTTTTTGGTGCTATATCTCTCAACTTCTTGGCAAGTGATAATTTGGTGCTTTTTTTAAGTAGTTTGTCTCTGATTTTATTATTATTATTTTAGAAGTTTGATCACTAGTCCTAGAATTTGTCGTAAATTTCCAAATTTATCAGATATAATCACATACTTTATCATATAATAACATGAAAGTTAGCAAACTAGTCACTTGAGTTGCAAAATGTTCCAATCTTGAAGGATTTTCAAGAGCAATAAGAACATTATGCAACTTAAGTAATTGTTCATACTGAAGTCAGTGCAATGGTTATTTCATTATCTCAATTAAATAATTAATTTTATTTACTTATCTTTTTGTTTTAGGAAGGAATTTGAACTTGAGATCTCAATTTTTGGCGTTAGTATATTTCATGGCTAATGTGCAAACAAAGAATCTTATTTGGTCTAACTAAGGAAAAATAAACAAGTAAAATTTATTTTTTAGGTTAAAATAACCAAGTAATTTGAATTGTCTCAGAAAATATATATATGAATGATGTTAACGTGAACATAATAGTTTTAAACTTTAATTATTAATAAAATATGAGTCTAAAGATAAAATTCCTTTTTTATTGAAAATCCGTTTGGATAAAGCTTTAAAGATTTTTTTTGTCGGAAAAAGTAGTTTTAAAAAATATACTTAAGGAAAAAAAACGGTTTAAAATGAAAAAATATTAAATTTTAAAAATTTATTCAGAAAAAAATTATTATTATGGATATCTTTATTTCATTTTGTAATTCTATATATTTTTTAAAAAAATCATTTCATCTGAAATTATTTATACAAAATTATAAATTTTTAAAATTTAAAATTTATTATAATATTTTAAAAATATAAATAATAAAAAATATAATAAAATTAAAAAAATATAAAAAAATTATGTTGGACGCATTTTTTTTTCTTTTTTTAGCCTGGCTCTTAGTGTCGTTGATGGTATTTTTCAACGCGTGTCTGCACGATATCAGCATCTGGAAAACGTAAAATTGATTAGAATTGAGAAAAGGCCTTTGCATGGGACCCAGTATTGTTGACCTTATACGGACTGTCCCACCTCAATTAAAAATATATATGTATACATATATTTATTTCAATATATATATTGTGTCTAACTCAGCCCGACGGCAACAATAGTTGATCATCGTTTTCCCTGCTATCAGCCAAAAGTGAATTAGACACAATATATTAAAATATATATATATAGCAGCAAAACATTCAGCAATATTAGAATCTCTCTCTCTCGTATATACACACGCACACGCACCATAAAATTCAGCAATATTGGATTCTCTCTCTCGTATTGTATGGTCCTTTTCGCTGCGACCTCCGGTCTTCTTTGTTTTAGTTAACGGTGCATCATGCAAAGACAGAGACAAAAAATTCCATCTGTATAAAAAATAGAGGAAGGGTGTCAATTTTTCAAAAATATAAGTGATAAAAGATTTAACGTGTATTTGATTTAACGTTTTTACTTTATTTAGCTTATAAGTTAAGTTAAATTGATCATTTCATTCGAACTTATTTTAATTTGGCTTATATTGAAAATTATAAAAATAGAGTTTACTTATATTAGAAATTATATTAAAATAGTGAAAATAGAGATAAAAAATAGTAAAAGTGTATTCTACCAAACTAAAATAAACTAAACTAAGTTAGAACTAATTTAATTAACTTAACTAAACTTACAAATTAGATCAGATTAGAATGTAAAACTAAACAAACCCTGAACATCAAATTTTGATAAAATATAAGTGAAATTTCTATAACTAATCATGTTAGAAAAAACAATAAGGACGCATATATTAAACTGAAAAATAATCCAATTAGAAAGGTATAAAAGGATTGAAAAGAAATCTAAAATAATAGAAATCTAAAATAATAGAACAAAGAAAATCATTAGTTCTCTTTTTAGTATTTGTTTGCATGTATTAGACGGTGTAAATGAAAATAATCTCTAAAGCCATTAGGACTAACCCAATTAGTGAAGGACGTGGAAATTTTTAGGTCTTGAAAGTTTAAATCTTGAAAATTTAAAAATTAAGTCTTAACAAATATAAAATATTGACGTGGTGTATTAGGGGTGAGTGTGAGTGCTTACTAATTAAAAAAAAAGAAAAGAAAACAATCTCATTACTTTTCTAGCATGTGCGAAACTTGATAATATTAATTTTAACAATGTAAGAATTGATGTTATATTTCTTCGTTTCTTAATTTGAATAAGACTCTAAATTATTTTTTTTTTATTTTGTAAGTAAACACGTAATTAAATGAAAGAGAAAATGATTAATAACCTTTTTTTCCCCTTCTCATGCAAAATAAAGTCACCTTAAATATACCAAGTCAAATTATGAGGACAAATATCGTCCAACACAGAATTTCGTTATAAAATTTCTCAAATCAGCAATTCCATCCTAGTATAATAGATATTCAACGAGTTTATTATTATCATTCCGTGTTTATTGTTCTCTATTACACTTACGCATCAAGTTCACTAAAAAAAAAAAAAAGTGCACTTACACATGGGCCGAGTTGGGAATGTGGGGTCAAAATTTTGGAGTTAGTAAATTAATTAATCATGAGTCTTTAACTTTGAGGTTGTTTGACACTTCAAAACTTTGATATCTAAAATAATTTTTGTAATAGTTTTTTATCTTGTTATATTTTTTATTATTTATATCTTTAATTCAAAACATTATAATAAATTTTAAATTTTAAAAACCCATAATTTTATGTATATATATATCCAAATGAGATTTTTTTTAAAATTATATAAAATTTCTAGAGTAACGAAACAAGATTTTATTAATAATTTTTTTCTCAACAATTTTTTAATATTTTATATTTTTTTAGTCCAAACAATTTTTTTTTTCTAAACACATTTTCTAAAACTACTTTTTCATAACAAAAAAAAAAAAAACTCCATAACTTAGTCCTAAACGGACTCTTAATTTATTGTATTGTTGTGATGATCAAATGGGGTTGGTTATATTACGTTGTGTTTTATGTTACCACGAATTTGATAATGCATATCCCTCTCATGCTCTTTATAATCATTAATTATTATATAATAATAATAAAGAAATAAAGAAATAATGTTAAAACTTTATTAACTTTTAAAAATATACTATATATATCTAATAAGTTCTTTTAAAATATCTTATATGGTATGAATTTTCCAAAAAAAAAAAAAAAGGGAGACAGAAGTGTAAATTCTGTCAAGAAAAAATACAGTCAAAGGAAACACATTAACACCATCCCCATAATTCGAACCATGGTATCCTAATTAAAGGGAAAATGAAAAGACACAAGGGTCGGCAAAATGGTGGAGTTCTATGGCAAACAAAGAAAATATTAAGCTCATAGGGTCTAAGTTTTGTACCACATCGATGGTGAAAAATGCAAAGCACTTATGCAGTTGTAATCAATAGAATTTCCCAAAGTAAAAAAAGAAAGCTTTTATTTTTCACTGTTTTAAATTTTTCTCTAACAAGATTATAATTGTTACAGTACAAACAATATTAAAAAAAAAACGAGACTAGCGACAAAGGAAACACGCACGCTAGCTAACAACATGGATTCGATCCATGATATCCTTAGTAAAGGGGAAGAAATGACGACTTCATCGCAAACTAAGAAATATTAAAAAGGTAGACAGAAGCCACTTAACATCGGCAATGACTACTTTTACACCGGCCTTTCATCAGAAAAGTAGTAATTGCAAAGTAAAATGAGGACCAAGAAAATGAGGTAGATAACCCAGGTGGTCACTTTGAGCCAAAACGGAAATGGGATTGTGACGGCCGTGACGAACCCTGTCACCGCAAACAGCATAACGAGTCGTTCGAGGACTTGGGCAGTCAACGGAAATCTGGAAGCTGCGAATTTACTAACAAAGAAGGAAGCAAGCGCAAGTGAAAGAGAAATAGATACCAAGTGGAAGATGGTAGGGAGATCCGAGTTGATCTGAGCCGACAGAACAGCAATTTCAATAACGGAGGCGAGACAAAACCCGATCATAATGTTTGTCAACTCTGTGTTGGTTTGGTGCCCAGCTAACAAACTTTGTGTTTCAACTGAACCAAAATTTGCGCATAGTTGGAGCAGAAGTGCAAGGATCTGAAGGAAAAGGGCTTTCAAACGATTCGCCTTAGGAAGAGTACAATTGGGATATAAGGAGCTTTATTTTTATTCATTTATTTTTTGACATTAGCGGTGGGGTTATGCTTTCCTTTGAACTCCCGAATTTTATATAGAGGCCAGCATTCGTCAAAAAAAAAAAAATAATAAATAAATAAACATTCTGATAGGGACAAGCGCAATACAGCAAAACTTCACACATTCCAAATGATACGTAGAAATTCCGCACTGGTGATGATGATTTTTTTAACATAGTCCCCAAATGTACTTTAATTCCGGAATGGAGCCACTTTTAATACGTCATTATTCGTCCCTGTTTCCCCGAAACTCCTCCAAGCACACGAAACGTATATCCTATTTGTACAGATATGGTAAAGGGGTAGTCACCAAAGAATCGGTATCTTTGTCAAAGAGAAGGTTTAAAAATGAAATAAAATAAAGTAGAGATAACGGCATCCGTGACTTTAGAAATTATGCAGTCAATAGAAAATGTCGGCTCAGTTTTAAAGGGAAAGGGGGCTCTGGTATGCTATCCAAGGATACCTACGGAAATTGAACCAACTCAAATTAAAAAAAAAAAAACCACGTGTCTATAGAGGGAGAAATATTTTCATCTATGCAAAAGTAAGTTATTGAAATATCTATTTTTAGCTATTTAACAAATTTAATTAAATTACTGAAAGTGAAAAAAATAAAAGATACAGTCAATTTTAACGGGTTCGATTATACCTATTTCTCAAGAACACGTTCAGCTATTGAATAATCTATTAACTTCCAAACGGTTACATGCTCTAATGATCTATGTAATCTAAAGACTTTTTTTTCTTGTTATTGCCGATCGACTTGCACCAAGTTGGTGGATTTATTTAGCGAGCACCACTGGTATTCAATGTTGAAATCCCTTCAACTATAAATGCTTTTTTCTGAAAACTTCAAATCCTTTGAAAACTTCAAATCCTTCTCCCAAAGGACTATGGATTGTTGAACTCACTTCAACCTGAAGAACGCTTTTTCTTGAAGGCTACAAATTCTTCTCTAGAGAACACTCATGTAATGTTTGTTTTTAGTATTGCATTCACATTACCTTCAAATACAATGCAATTTTCACCCAAACGTAAAAATATTACATTCGAGTGCCAATGACATCACATTTTAAATCTAATATAATTACCATTCATTATTTTACTTTTTCTATTATTTTTATTAATCATATCAAATACTCTCTTTCTCTCTCTCTTTTTTTCTTTTTATTTTTACCCATCACATTATATATTTATCATTTAAATACAATTAAAATATCTTTCATCTAAATACATATTGCATTTAAATGTAATGTAAATGCTTTTCCTCTAAATGTAAGTTGCATTTAATGCATTATTTTACTTTTTAAATAATACAATCACTATTCATTTTAAATATAATACAATCACATTTTAAATAATACAATTACTATTCATTTTAAATCTAAATACAATTCAAATACCCATCAAATTTTAAATCTAATACAATCACTATTTATTATTTTACTTTTTCTATTATTTTTATAAATCATATCAAATACTCTCTTTCTCTCTCCCTTTTTTTCTCTCTATTTTTACTCATCACATCACATATTTATCATTTAAATACAATTCAAATACCTTTCATCTAAATACGTATTGCATTCAAATGCAATGTAAATGCTTTTCCTCTAAATGTAAATTGTATTTAATACATTGCATTTAAATATAGTGTAAACACAATGTGTTTACCAAACGGAGCCTCAAGCTTTAAAGTCTCAAGTTGACATGATTAAATTTATGCTCTACAAAGAAGAATTTGTATTTGAGACCAACAAAATATAGCAATAAGTTCCAATCCAATCTGCGTTCTATTTGAATTCGAATTTCAAAGTGTTCCAGAATTTGTTGCAACACTTTGAAATTCAAATTTTAAACTCTATTTTATTTTACAAAAATAGAATCTCTTCACAGAATTTGAATTAAGCTACCTATATCCATTTATAATCACCAACAAATCTTTAGTAGATATTTCCTATATTAAAAACGTGATCTTGAGATATTTTGAAATCCTAATTTAAATAGGATTAGAAATCCTATCAAAATTAGACTTTTTTTTAAAATTCAAATCCCACATAATTATCCATAATTAAATCACGTACTTTCCTTAAGCTGCAACATTATTCAAAATTTAAATCTTCTAAGAATATTCTACAATTATCTCCTTTGTAGCAAATATTAAAGGTGTTCACGAATTGGTTTATACAAATCATGCCTTAATTTATAATCCAATCTATGACATTTAGATCAGAAAAATCCCAATTTGTGAGACTACCAAACTAATCCAAACCAATCTGTAAACATCGGATTATATGGATTGGATGACAAATTCAATCCGTAAAATACTTAAACATAAAATAGTTCAAAAAAATTGCAATGTAATTAACTTCAAGTCATCGAACATGAGCTAAATTGTAGTATATTAATACAAATTGTAGTTTAATTATACATTACAACAAATAAACATAGACTAATTTAAAATAAAATATTTATATTCATTAACTTAATCAACTCAATTTTAAAGTAATTCAACATCTACCTATTCAAGTTAATGAAGCTACACTTTAACATATACATACATAATTTATTTAAAAAATATATACAACATATATTAATAAATATATATATGCATTAACGGATTGACGGATTCAGTAAACACCCCTAGCAAATATTTCCGTTGGCCACTTGTGCATCCTCATGTATCTACCTAATAAAACTAAAAAATCTAAGCTAGTTAAAGCAAAATCTGTTTTTGGATTTTCCTAAAACAAATGTCAATTCTAAAAAATCTAATACAAGTCAATGAAATACTTGTAATATGAGAGAGTATTCATAAATTGAGTATATCACGACTTCATGTTTACGTGGAACACTTGTTTAATAAACTATTGATATTTAATTGATCTTTAAAGGACTTGTATTTTAAAAAGATGTTTTATAAAAAATGGTCAAAGTTTTTAAAAATTCATTAAAAGGCACTTTTTCCTAAAATGATCAATATTCCATTTTCTCAAAAGTGATGGTCAATTACTTATAGATAATATAAATTATCAAATTTTACAGTCAATCAATAGGCAATCATTGATTAATCATTTTACTAATTAAAAAAAAATTGATGATCTATAATATTAAATGACAAAAATTGACTATCCAACTTAATTTTCCTAAAAAGATATGATATAGACTTTCAATTATAACCAAACAAATTAAGAAAATTTTATTAGAAGATAAAATATCAATTTGTTAATAAATTATCCAAATTTCAATAATTTATTAAACATTATGTTGCATAAGTAGAATAATTTATTTTTATCATTTATTAAAAAACTTTTTAAGTAAAGTTATTTACCAACGCATCTCCAAAAATGCTGATTATTGCAAAAACTGAGGAGCTAAACATCAACATTTTTGAAAAAAGTCAAATTCAAGTCAATATTTTTTTTGTGAGTAATTGACCTTCAATTTCTGTAATTAAATCAAACAAACACAACAGAAACCAAAACGAGAGAAAGAACAGACTGAAACAAAAAAACAATAAGAGAAGGATGGATTTCTTGGTTCAAATCAAATCAATTCTACATCGAAGGCGGGGATTTTATACCTAGTCTAATCTTATACCTATATGTGATGTCACACGACACCTATTACTGACAGTAGCGGTTTTTTGATAAAATACATTTTTGAAATTAAGCCGATGACTTTAAACATATGATAAACATATGCTAAAAATAGGAATAAGTACTTTCACCAAGAAAAAAAGAGCAAAAAGAATGGGAGTTTGTTTTAAATGTGCAAGATGAAATTGCAATAAACATTGCAAAAACACAGGAATGACCTCCATAAATCAAGATAACAAAATTAAGTGCATAAAAGATGGTTTAAGTAAAGAGTCATTGGATTATATCCTTTTGTCTCTTAATGCACATCCAAGCAAACAAGTTCAAGATGTCATTCTCAATCGACTATAGTACTGTAGCAACGTCTAAAAACTGTGCACTGACTACTACATCTTTTATGACAAAGTGTGCACCGATTGTTGTTACTACTATTGTAAAGTTTGCACCAACTACTTGTAGGTGAACGGGAGCATTATAGTCTAGGAAATTTGATGTGAAAAGATCATGTTTGTCAGTTTATAAAAAAACTAGATGGAAAGCTCATTCTTGACTCATAGAGATGTTGCGATTTGTGCCCTAAAGCATGAGATGCATTTATGACACTATTTATTTCATTCATAAATAAGTTAATTTTCATTTAATTCGTATGCATACTTTATGAATATCATAAAATCCCATGATTGTTTTTGGATGTAATTTTAGATACTGTATATAAGTATTATATACAAAATAATAGTATTTAAGGAAAAATGATCTAAATTGTCCGTAATATAGATCAATTTGCATTGATAGCTAATTAAAGTAAATGGATCTTTTATTAATTATTACTAGTATAGTGCATTACCATTATAAGAATGGAATTGATTTTATCCAAGTCATTAATATATATATGACATTTAATTAGAGTACTTTGCACAATGTGATTATGCAGGACATGGTATTTTAATGAGTCCTAATCCTCATATCTTAATATTTTGATTCAGGACTTGGATGATATGTATGCATTGTTTATGATTAAGTTCATAAATGTATCATTCATTGAAGAATCAAAGAAACTCAAGGAATTAATTTAAAAGGATAACGGATCTTACCTAGTTCTGATTATGAATTATCTATGGATGATCAATTTATATGAAGTGACTATATCAATGGACCGTGTTTTTTTTTTGGAAAACAACAATGTAAATAAATATCTGTAATTATCAAGATTTCAATTCCAAGTTTTTAGTGGAATAACTTGGAATTAAATAAAATAGATTTGAATCAATTAAAGTGTTCAACTAATTGTCTCTATTATTTTAGCTTGAAATTATGCGTTTATCCGTCCCTTTTGCTGTCTCTGAAAATACCTCTACAATATGAAATTTATGAAGAACGTTAATTAATTCGTAATTGGGAATTATGAATTAATTTTGAATTATTCAATTTGAAACTCCTTTCGGAATTACTTATTTTTAATTTTGAATAAATATGAAAATTTGATTTTCTAGAATATTTATTCAATTTTCAAATAAATATAATTTTGAATTTTAATTGATATTTAATTCGAAGTTCAAATTATTTATTAAATAAATATTTTGAATTTTAAGTCAAATGTGATCTGAATTATTTAAATTAATTATTTTAAATTTTGATTTGGAATATATTAATTTAAAAATTAATTTGAATTAGAACATCTTTGAATTCAAAAAGAATAATCTTTGATTCTCAATTTTAAATAAAATCAAAAAATTAACTTAGGATTTTTGGGAGAAAAATCTGAAAATTTCAAGGGATTTTTCCATTGAAATTTTTGAATTTTCTAAGGGAATTTTCTCCTTTGAAAATTTGAATTTTAGGCTTAAAAATTCCCTTGGGAATTTTCAGAAATTAAGGGAGAATTCCATTAGGAATTTTCAGTTTTTTGGCATGAGGATAGAAAATTTTGTCTCCAAATTTGAATCTAATTGGAAATTAAATTTAAATTAAAAGGAGATATTATTAGAATTAAAAATACGGAATTAGGAGACCTTTATAAATAGGAGTTCTAATAGACACAAACAACAATTCCTTACTTTTGAGCTCATGACTTTGTATTTTGAGAGAATTACTGAGTCTAGGACCTCCTTAAAGTCATGAATTTCTTGAGAAGAATTGTGTTCAAATTGGGTTTTGTGATTTTTCAAGTTGATTAATTCCTTATTGCCACCCAACTGCTATTGTAGTTGGTATCGGAGGCTCGACAAGGAAGACGGGGGCTGTTGTCAATTCCTAGATCAATGAATCGTTCTATCCTAATCATTTTAATAGGTATATATAATTTACTATTAATTTAAATTAATACATCTATAATTCGTGGATCAAAAGTTTTGACAAAAAATTTTGATATATACGATCCGATATCTAACCCCTTCTGTTGCGTTTATTGTGAAAAATATATTTCAAAACCAACAAGAGGTTGTTTAAGCCATTATTTGATGTTAAATCAGAGAAAGATGCAAGTCACAATCACAATTATTATATAAAATTTTTTTTTGGGTAAATTTCCTTTTTTTTTTTTTTATGTTTCACTATTATTATTTTTGATTTTTTCTTTTTGTATTAAGCGTGTATTTTTAAATTTTTTTTTTTTACGTTAAATATGTATTTTTGACTTTTTCTTTTTACATCGAGTATCTATTTTTGCATTAATGTTGTAACCCTCCACAATAATTATAGTCTTAAACATCTTCCTCTTTAATTTCCAAACCTTTGTAGATGTGATTCATAAGCTGTCGGTTAGGAAGACTATTAATTCGGCTTCCCTAGTGATCTACGCAGCTTAGTTCTTAATGACAATGTTGTCGTTCTGTGCTAATAAGTTGACTAAAATAATAATGTTGCTTAATGTGCTAATTAAAGCTCAACAAAGTGTTGTGTACGGTTGCAAAGACAAATCATATAGTGTGTGAGCAAATTGGCAATTAAGCTAATTAAATTGATCGTGTTCATTTATGGGTCATCCTGAATAAACGTCCTAACTAAAAATATAAATTATTATTTTTTCTTTCTAAAAAATTAACAAAAAATTATAATCAGTTTTCAAGAAGTTAATCAACTTCAATTGTAAAATTCAATTCCAAATTTATTCCAAGCGCAGGCTTAATTTCTCTTATGTCCACAATACATACATTTCTTTATTGTTCAGTAACCTCTTTTTTTTTTTTTTTTTCCCTTAATTACTCATTTGATCTTTAATTTTTTTTATAAAGTTGTAATTTGATTTATAACTTTCTTTTTGTGACTAAAATATCTGCACACTCTTTAAAAGTGTGTATCTTGATCCTTTTTAATGATAAACGTGAAAAATTGGATGGATCACAAATAATGTACAAATCATATGTTATTAATGTGATATTTTCTGTTAATATTTAAGGTCTTCAAGCAAAAGACTACTTTGCATCCTTTAAAAGATTTATGGACTTTTTAACTAAAAAATATGAAGACCAAATAACAGTTTCATAAAAATATTAGAGACCAAAAAAATAATTTATCGTTTTTATTACAAAGAAAAAGATTAAAAATCAATCGTAATTTATAAAATGATAATGAAACAAAAGAACAATTTATCCTATTTTTAACAAATTAAAAGAAAAAATTATTTTTTTTGCTAAAAAAATTTAAAAAAAAAAAACAATTGATATCAGATATTACTCACATCCAAACCAAATTATGACTAAACAACACATTTATGAGTTTAGTCAGCTCCGTGTATATCTCCAGAGTTTTTTTTTTTTCTTTATGGCTAAAGAGAGATTTCATTAAAGACAGAGAAAAACAACCACTAATGGAAGGCAACAACCAAGAAAAAAAAAAAAAAAAAGAATAAAAGTTGAGGGCCACCTTCTCACACGGTATAAATCACTCAACACCCGAGTAGGAAACACAGAAACATCCAAAGAGCCAAAAGAAGAGTAAAAGGCAGACCACGAAGCCACGTTATCGGCAAAAAAATAAAAAAATAAAAAAAGTTAATTAGCAGTTCTGGAAACAAAGAGGTTTACCAAAAATCAAGGACAGACAAACGAGACTTAGAGCTTGATTGGAAGAGTTTTAAAGATTTTTTTTTTAATTGAAGAAAAACAAATTTTGAAAAATATATTTAAAGAAAAAACAGTTTAGAACCAAAAAGTATAAAATCTTAAAATTTTATTCAGAAAAAAATTATCAATATGTATGTTATTTCGTTTCTTTTAAAATGTTATATAATTTTAAAAAATTATTTCATTTAAATTTGTATACGTAAAGTTATAAACTTTTAAAATTTGATATTTACTCTAGAATTTTAGAGATATAAATAATAAAAAATGATGATAAAATGAAAAAAGTGTCAAAAAAAAATTGGTTGTGATCTCCAAAATCATCTTCCAAACATCCCCCTGGCTTCGTCTACGGACACTCCTGCGTCAAATTCTTCAATTGTAAATTAGAAGCAACCTGACATAATCACTCTCAAAGGCTACACACCTCCAATTATAACTAGCACCTCCAGAGATTAATTAGGCTGCTTCTTTTTAATTTTATTCAATTTATATATAAAACAAAAGTTACGTCTTGATGCACTAAGTTTTGGATTTAGTTTATATATCTTTCTATTTTCGTTTCTGTACCTTTGATAATATTATAATATGTATATACATATTTTAATTGATATGACATGATATTATAATTAAATAATATTTTTCTTAACGTGTTATAATATTATTGAAGGGATATGAAGGTATTCAATTTTAATTTGGTTAAGAAATTAGAGTTTGATATAATTAGGGGTGGATTTATTTGGTAGCTCCCACTAACTTTTTTTTTTTTATTTCTACTCCAAAATTTTATAAATTTTATATTTTGTCCTTACTAAAAATAAAAAATTTATCATATAATCTCTACTTTGCCCTATCAAAAATTAAAAATTCTCAAATATCCCCTACTAATTAAAATAGTTCTATTAAAAAAACTTTATGATTTTTTTTTGCTTTATCCCACGTATAAATTCTCACTAAAATTAAAAATCCACATATAACCCTGCAAAAATTTATTTTTTCTTGAAAAAATTTATATATACGCTCTCGTTTGAAATAGATTTTTGGTTCCACCTCAAGACATGATATATGAAAATCTAATTCTGTTTGTCCGTATTGAGTACAATGCCCTCGTGCATGAGGTTTTGATTCTTTCTTTAATTATTCAGTTCAATGTGTAGTCGGTTAACATGATTTTCAATTTTTACTTTAGTATTAAACTTTCCATTATCATATCTCTTTATTTAAAAAAGAAATTATAAAGTTATCATTTCTTTTGAACTTTTTGGTAATTTTCCTTTATTTACTGAAATTAACCTGGGGCTTGATATGGGATAGATTTGATTTGATGTGTCCTCTTGTTTATTTCTCTTGTATGCTCCTTTAAACCGTCAATGTATCTCAATCAAAAATTATTTTTAATTATAATATCGTATCATATCAATTAAAAGTTTATATTAGTAAGAATTTGAAATTTCAAAATAAGCAGAAGGTTTATCAACAAATACAGCCAAGGAAGTATATATTAATCATAGAGACACCAATCAAAAGTCAAGCTACGTAACATTAGCCAAATAACTAACATTTGTGTACGTGATATTTTCTTTAGGTTTAGAAAGGTACGTGACGGCACTAATGATCCGAATTTAGGACCTCTCTGTGGAAGGCCACTGGATATTGGCTTCTACCTTAAGACAGGTGAATTATTCATTGCAACAAGTGCAGAATTACGACAAACCTTCAAACTTTTTGATCGTCCAGATGTTAATCAACTTACTGGCCACGTTTATTTCACTGATGCTAATAGTAGATTTTCGAGTAGTTCTATTTAACCCGAGCAGGATTTAACCCTGTCTGAATGTCCTTCTCCTTCTACAAACCCTAAAGAATCTCCCTCCGATCCCGAAGTCCTCCATTCTATATGATCTCCATCTGACCTATAACTTCTCCAACTCGTCTCCTCTCTAATTTGCTCTTTCTCTTACTTATTAGGTGATTTGCCTAAATCAGCAACATAGGAAATATACACGAAATGATATAATCAATTGATGTGCTATATATCTTTCTTTTTTTTTTTGCTTGAACCTGAGGCATATAATAAGGGGGTGCTTGAGAGGTAAAAAAAAAAAAAAAAGAAGTTTTTAAAACAACTTTTTTCCATCTCACTATTACTTTTTACTATTTATATATTTAAAATATTACAGCGAATTCCAAATTTTAAAAGTCTATAACTTTGGATATACACGTCCAAATGACATGATTTTTTTTTAAATTAAATAGAATTAAAAAAAATAATATCTATATTAATATTTTTTTTCTAAAAAAAATTTAAAATTTTATAGTTTTTCAATCTAAACAGTTTTTTTTTAAACATATTTTTTAAAATAATTTTTTTCTAATAAAAAAAAAACCTCCAAAAGGGCATTTATTCGAACTCCAAGTTAAAAATAAAAGCGTGGAAAATCTCACAATCTGAAATTACTGTTTTGTGGGCAAAAAATTTTTGAAAATAATTTTATTTTAAAAAAAGAGTTTTTACCGCTGAGTGTATTTTCTATATGAGAATTTTGGATGATCTGCAAACAATTTTAGAGTTGGGAAAAAAAAATTTTGAGAAAGGATTTTGGCTTTACGGATCCTTGCATGAACAGGAAAAAGTTTGGAAATAGAAGGAAGGAAGCAAATGATGGAACTTTTTTTTTTTAACACATTTTTTTGTGTGGTCAATCCAATTTAAAATGTCAGTGGGTCCACGTTAAATAATGCTTTCATATAGGACGGATTAGAATCTGATGCATAGACAGGACTAAGGGTGTTCGTTGGGTGGGTTGAGTGGATTTTTGACATTTTTTTAACTCACTCAATCTTTATTGGATGGGTTGAAAATTTTTTTTCACCCAACCAATTAACCCAATATACAAAATCAACCCACCCAATTAAAATTTGAGTGGGTTTAGCGGGTTTTTCGAGTTCGTCGGATTCGGCAATTTATAAAAACAAAATAATAACACATGGCTTAAAAATTTAATCACAAATCAAAATACAAATTCAAATATTCAAATAAAGAAGTCATGTAAAGACAATAAGAACTAATTAGAACATGTTTTTAATGAATACTAAGAAACATCAACCACAAACAATCAAACCTATTTCACAAGAATATTCTCTAGCTCCAATGTGTGTAGTAACAAGAACTAAAGCCAAGCAAATTGAAATAAACTTGAGATCTTATTCCTAAATCCTAATAGAAGGGAGGATCAGGGGAGGCTAGTGGCAAGTGATGGCTAAGGCAGGGCAAGGGCAAGGCACGAGACAAACACGGGCTTGTGGAGGCAAAAATGAATTGGTCGAGGGGTGACGGTCGATGGTCGAAAAAAGAGACGATTGTGGGAGGTTGGTGGGACATCGGGTTGGGTAAGGGCAAGGCACGAACTCTGGCTTGGGGGGAGGTAGAAATGGAAAATGACAGTCGGCTCAACAAAATTGACTTAAGTTAATCATTATATTTTTTCTAAATATAAAAATAAATAAATAAAAATTCATTGGGTGGGTTAGGTTTTGGTCGGGTTTTAGAATTCCAATCCGAACTAACCCAATTTGACATTGGGTTAGGTGGGTCAACCCAATTTTTTTTTTGGGTCTGATGTGGATCCAACCCGTCGGGTTTTTCTTAAGTGGATTGGGTGGGTTATTTGGATTTTCAGATTTTTTATTCACTCCTAGATAGGACTATTGTAGATTTTCACCAAGGTACCCATTTTTCCCTTCTTTCTTTCTTTCTTTCTTTTTTTTTTTTTTTTTGGTTATGGCCCATCATCAAGCGTATAATACATATACATAAATTTGAATTTCATGGTCAGTGATTGATCAAATATCTAAAAAGTAGATTCAATAATTATGTTACTCCAAATCTAATTTCTCGTTAGAAAAAAAAAAAATTCTACTTTCTCATTCGAAAAAGTAATTTTCCTCACTCTTCTCTTGGTCAATTTGCATGCCTCTAAAACTATATCAAAAGTGAAATCACACGGCAAATGCAAATGGATTCCTTTTTTTTTTTTTTTTAAATGAAGGATAGAAATGGTAATTTTAAGTGGAAGACATGGAGTATATCAGGGATTTAATTGAACAGCAGTTTATGTCTTTAGAAGAAGAATAATTGTATTACCGTCTTTAGAAAAGATAATAGAGTGAATAAATTAGCTGGCCTAATTTCTATTGGAAGTTGGAACTCTTTCTTTATTTTAATTCTACAGAGTTGTTGTTGACGATCAAGAATGAATTTAAATTGTAGCTTAGGGATTCAATTTATGAAGTGAATTTTATGTTGGGTTTTTGGTGCTACATCTCTCCTACTTCTTGAGAAGTGTTTAATTTGATCTATTTTGTCTATGAGTTTACTATTATTATTATTATTATTATTATTATTATATCTTAGAAGTTTCATCACTAGTCCCAGAATTTGTCGTAAAGTTTCCAAATTTATTAGATATAATGACATACTTTATCACATAATAACATAAAAGTTTACAAACTAGTCACTTGAGTTGCAAAATGTTCTAATCTTAAGAGGAGTTTCAAGAGCAATAAGAACATTATGCAACTTATGTAATTGTTTATATTGAAGTCAGTTGCAAGGTGTATTTCATTATCTTAATTAAATAATTAATTTTATTTACTTATATTTTTGATGTAGGAAAGGAATTTGAACTCGAGATCTGAATTTTTGGGATAGGTATAGTTCGTGGCCAATATGCAAACAAAGAATCTTATTTGGTTTAAATAAGGAAAAATAAACAAGTAAAATTTAAAATTTTCTGAGAGAATGTATATGCATAATGCTAAAGGGAACAAAATAATTTTAAACATTATTTAGTAATAAAATATGAGTTTTATTACATAAGTTCCCTTTTTATTAGTATAGGTGATGGTATTTTTCATCATATATCTACACGATATCAGGATCTAAAAAACGTAAAATAAATTAGAATTCAGTAAAGGCCTTTGCCTAAGACCCGGTTTTGTTGACCTTACACGGACAGTCCCACCTCAACTTAGCTGTTAGTTGGAAGCATGGAAAACAATGACCAACTATTATTGCGGTCATGCTGAGTTAGACACAATATATTAATAAACACACACACACCCACCGGACCATTCAAACGTCCAGCAATCTCGGACTCTCTTTCTCTCTCATGTTGTACTGGTCTTCGACTCTCTTTCTCTCTCATATTGTACTGGTCTTTCTTGCGGATGTGAGTGTGAATTGTAATTATAGAAATGTGAATTTATATAAAAAATATATATAAACACATTCACAAAATGTTTTTCAACGTATCGATATTTATACTTTCTTTTATATAAGTTATTTTTTTAATAATTAAAATTCACATTTTTTATAATGTTGGATTGCATACAATATGGTATATGAGACAATTTCTATATAAATATAGGACAAATTATATATTTCCCCATTGAACTGTGGGCCTTGTAATAATTTGTTTTCTAAACTTTAAATTGCACCAGAGGTGAAAAAGGGAAATAGATCAAAATTAAAATTGAATAAAAATAAATAGTAAAAAAATTTTGGATCTTTAATAAATAGTATATTTTTGGTAAATAATGATTTATCATAATTAAAATTTCAAAAATACTCTTTACGTGTAAATCTTGATAAATTTATTTGGAAATCATTTTTTACTTAGTAAATCATTTATTTACGTGTGTAAATCATTGATTTACCAATTCTCTACTCAGAATTTTCTCAAGAAACAAGCAGATAGCTTTAAAATTTTACTGATAAATCATTTATTTATGTGTGTAAATCATTGATTTACCAATTCTCCACCCAAAATTTTCTCAAGAAACAAGTAGATAATTCCTCAGAAAAAACAAAAACGAGAAGTCTAGCCTTTAACAAAAGTTCGCAGAAGAAAAAGAAAGAAAAAGGGAAAGAGAGAGAAAGGGAAAGAGAGAGAAATAAAATCTAGAAAGAAATATGGGTATAATTATAAAATTATATGACTCTTAAATCAAAATTGCTATTTATTTTCTAAGTTAAGTAAATATGCTATTTACTTTTATTGACTAAAACAATTGACCTATTTATTACAATTTTCCTTGTACCATTTGTTCCTCTTAAACTTTGAAACATTAGTGAATTTACTCCCTCCGCTAGATTTTGGGTGGAAAATACCGTATATAGAGGGAAGGGCATTTCACAATAATACAAACACCATGCCAACTCAAAATGACTGAAAACAATTAGGACTGTGTCCTCTCTAGGGCTTTTAAAAGTCAATAGGTACATAATATATAGGGCCTTCTTTGCACGCTTGTCCACCAAACAATTTGGATTTTAGTAATTTGTTTCCAAATTTATAATTTCTTCAATTTACTCTCTAAACTAAATTGTATCAATGTATATTTTCTTACTTAACTTCTTGTAAAATTTGCGACAAAAAACCCATGCGCATCCATGTCAAGGCAGAAAGTTCATGTCTAACAAAAAATTTTAAATTCAATTCTAACAGTATTACTCATCTCCTATCTTTTTTGGGAGAAAATCGCATGAATTTAAGTCCTCATCTTAATGGAAATTAACAAAATAAGACATTGGAAGGAATTGACAAAATCAAAAGTTCACTAAAGAAATTGTCAAAAATTTGAAAAGTTTAAAAGGCGACAAAATAAATAACAATCTTGTCAAATTGATCAACTACTTGAGTTTATCCTCCATTACATCCTTGTAAAATGAAATTGAATAAAACTGGACTGTTATTGTCATAAAACCAAAAATAATGGAAATCATTGATATTATGAGATTCTCTTTGCTGTGGTAGAATTTTTCGCGTGTGCAAGTTTGTGATATAAATACCCAATTAAATGTAGATAACAAATTTAATTGGTATTGAACAGTTCTGAACCCACATCTAACATGGACACAATCTTTAATGTCCTCCCCAAAATATCATAATATTAAGGAAAAATATATATTTAATTCAATAGAAGCATGCCTGATCTGCTTTTTACTAAATCCAATGACGTCTCACTTGCTTCTTTATTTGTGTCCCCGTGATCCAATAATATTATGAAATTGGTGTATTAACTTAATTTTTTAATTGATGTGATATGATATTATAATTATATTTTTTTCTTGATGTGTTATAATATTATTGAAAAAACATAAATTGAACATGAATCAAATGACAAAGGAGTTGTATCCCATCCAATGGTAATACTATATTTGACTCCACAATAAATTGTAGAGTTTGAATCTCTTCACTCCAAGTTTATAAAAGAAAAAAAAAAGAAATCTAATGCTATTATTTTTTTTTATCATCATTTTAATAAGGGCAAAAAATTATATAAATAGGTAATTTATAAACACTTATTTAAATAATATTTTTATTTAAAAAAATGACCGTTTATTTGTGATTGACCATAGTAAATCAATCAATCAATCAATGATTAACTATAATTAATATTCTAAAATTGATCACAATCAATCGGTAAAAGTTACATATTCAACATTTCTCAATCAATAAGTAACTATAATCAATCACTAATTAATTAGTTTAATAAGTTAATCCCTGATTAATCACTTCTTAAAAACAGCTATTTTCCTAAGTTTACAAAATTTTAGCCATTTATTTAAAAAATTCTTGAAATTGACCGTTTACCCACAAATTAAAAAGGTGAGGAAATTTGGATTCGAGATCTCAAATATTATTGCTAATGACTACAATCAAGCTAATATGTAGACGTAATTGTAGAGAGTTTGAATTCCCATGTTCCTAAGGTATTAAACAAAAAAAAAAAAGTCAATATGTAGACATGATTATAAAATTATTTGATCGCTTGCACCAAAACTCCCAAAATTCCTACATCAGCCACTAACTTTAAGTTATAATTTGACCTTAATATGTTTATGAGTAGAGATATACTAGAGTCACTTGCTTTCCCATCTCCATCCTCATCCCTAAAATCATTCCCATATCTGCCTAAATAGAAATCAGGCTAGAGATAGAGATTTCTCAGTTGAGGGGCTTTCTTTATACCCATTCTATTACCCATTTATTATAAAGGAAATTGTATATTATAGGCCATTTTATTACTTGTTTTGTGATAAGTAGTATAATTTAATATCGTTAAAAATTAATAGCACAATTAAGTTTCAGTATAGATAATCTTTCCACTTTACCCTTGAAATTGACCTACTCATAATAGCATGATTGAAATTAATTGTAAAATTACCTCTATTTATTTAGATTTCCCTAGAACCCACTATTTTCTCTCTCTTCCTTTTTTCTCTTCTACCCCCCTCTCTCTCCTTCGAGTCCCATGCTTTCCTCTTCCTCATTGTCTCGCCATTCCGGTTGTCATCTTCGGCATCTATCATTGCCTCTATTATGATCCTATCGCGGGATCGTGATTCTCTTCAGTTTTGCAATGAAAGGCTGTAGTTAGGCCTGATGGAGTTCCAATCTGGTGGTAGTAGTGATTCTCCTTGGCGTCATAATAGAAAGACCATGGTCAGGCCTAATAGGATTCTGATTTTGTAGTGGCAAAGATCACGAGGTCGAGTGCTTATTCCTAGGAAAGATCATGAGACCAAGCTCTGATCGCAACTTCTAAATTTGAGATGACGATTTGCAGTGATCTGTAGGCTGTGGGAGCTTGACATCATTAGTAGCATGGGTTGTTGAGGAGATAGAGATTGGATTGAGGTTAAGGTTAGGGTTTTGTTAGATTGAGGTTTAATTTGGGGATATTTCAGAGTTCTTTTTTAGAAACTTTTTTGTAAATATAAAATAAATGGTAAATATTGGTGTAAACAAAAGAGTTATATTGTAAATCAAACAATTTCCTAAGTAAAATAATAGTTTACACAAATAAGAAATTATGTAAATAAAGTATATTACAAGGTAAATTAAATATTTACGTGTGAATAATTTACCAAAATTAAAATCATGGATTAACACATCAATGTATTAAGTAAATAAAGTATTTACAGGTAAATTAAAAAATTACACATGTAAATCAAAGAATTACACACATAGATAGAGAATTTATCGACAAATTAAAGATTTATACACTAAGGGTATTTTTTAAATTTTAAGTTAAGTAAATCATTAATTTATCAAAAATATACAATTTATCAAAAGTTCAAAATTTTTATACTCCTTATTTTTATTCAAGTTGGTTTTTTAACCTATTTCCTTCCTTCTCCCTTATTATAACTACACATTTGAAAATAAAACAAATTATAAATAAACAATAAAGAAGAAATGGACGATAAATTTAGTTTAAAATTAAAAAAACTCATATACAAAATGAAATCCCTGTCAATTAAAAATTATACAATTCATACATATATATAAAATAATAATAATAAATTTCTTAATCAAAGATTTTCAATGAAAAATTAATAATTTTAAAATTAAAATCACACACACACACATATATCAGGGTGGAGATGTACTACCCTGCTAACTTATACGAATAAAATTTTATCTCAATACCCGTTCTTATTCCTGAAATTTGTCCCCCATCCCCACCTTATTCGGGACAGATCCTTGTTGGCCCGTCCTCGTAAAAATACTACTACCATCCCTACTCTCTACTCTCTCATCACTCCTCCAACTTGGAGAATCAGAGATTCAATTTTCTCTTTGTTTTGATTCCGGCTTCTAGCTTCTTGGATCTCTATATGAGTTTTTAGATTTTTATCATTTCAATTTCGATACAGAGTTTGTCTCTCCATGCGAGGAGAGAAAAACAGATCGTTAATGAAACATTTATGAGGTAAATAACAAGTTTAGAATCTCTTTGCGTTTTTGCTTGGCACAGAGCAAATTGGGACCGACTTTATACAAATCATGGCAGCAACGGCGAGGTCCATGACGGTGGTCATAAAAATAAAATAAAATAAAAGTTTTAAAAGCATTTTAAAAAAATAAGAAAACCTTTGAGAAGAGGTTTAAGAAAAAAAGATTTATAGTTAAATAGTTTTTCTTTAAACAAATTTTTTAATAAATAAACCAAATATTTAAAAATTAATTACATGATCATTTTTTTTAAATAGTTAATTGGTTTTCTTAAATAATTAACAAATAATTGACAAAATTATAATTAATTAATAATTAATAATTATATAAATTATCAATTATTTTAATCAATCACCGACTAATCAATAATTAATCACTGGTTAACTAAACCTAAAAAAATAACGAACAACCATTTTGTTAAATTAAAAAAAAAAGTTCAACTATCTACTAAATTGAATAACTAAAATGAATCACCTATCTTAATTTTTCAAAGCTTTTTTACATAATAAATTCACAAAAAGTAAAACTCAAATTTCTTGTACTCTAGTCATATTTTGTAAATGTTTCTCTTTCCCTGGCATAATTTCCAAGTGAAAGCTCAAAAAGTCCACTCCAGATGCAAGACAATCTCTCTCATATTCATATAAAAATAATTATATAATAAGGTCAAGATTCTCTTTCATAGCTCCTACCCACATAACCAACTGGCAAAATAGTTCAATTCAGCCTCCTAGGATGCTCATTAATTATTTCTATATATGTATATGTATAACAAATACACACAGATATAGAAATAATTAATGAGCTTCCTAGGAAGCTGAATTGAACTACTTTGCCAGTTGGTTATGTTGGTAGGGCTAGCCCTCCATGTGTTCGACAAAAAACAAATACACACCGACGCGCTTAATTTCTGTTCTCTAGCTGTATTTATCCTCTCTTTAAACAACAAGCCAAATTTCAGCCTCAAAACCATAACCACCCAAAAAAAAAAGAAAAAAAAAAACCACACAGACAAACACAAACACAAAACAATTTTCTCTCCCAAATACCACAATATTTTCCAAGAAAAAAAAATTTTCTCATCACTTTCTCATACACAAAAACATCGTACCAAAATATATATATATATATAAACCATGCATGCAATTAGGCACGACCAACTCAACCAGCTCCGATCGATCTTCGCCCGATTCGACATGGACTCCGATGGCAGCCTAACCATCCTCGAGCTCGCGGCACTGCTCCGGTCGCTCGGCTTGAAGCCTTCGGGGGACCAAGTCTACGCGCTGCTGTCCAATGTGGACGCCAACGGCAACGGGGCCGTGGAGTTTGAGGAGCTTGCCAACGCCATAATGCCCGACATGAAGGAGGAGATATTGGTGAACCAAGAGCAGCTCCTCGAGGTCTTCCGGTCGTTCGATAGGGACGGCAACGGATACATTACCGCGGCGGAGCTGGCGGGGGCGATGGCCAAGATGGGGCAGCCGCTGACGTACCGGGAGCTGACGGAGATGATCAGGGAGGCTGATAAGGATGGAGATGGCGTGATTAGTTTTAATGAGTTTGCAACTGCTATGGCGAGATCGGCCTCCGATTTTCTAGGCCTTGCTTTGTCGTGACTTTAAAAAAAATTTTTTTGATGAAATTGAATGTTGTTTTGTATGAATTATTGTAAATTTTGGCTGTAAATGTAGATTAACGATATTGCTTAACTCATTGCTATTGTATTGATCAATTTCAGAGAGCAGATAAAAAGATTTGCTTTACTAATTTTTAAATTGGAATTTAGAAGGATAATAATAATTAAAGTTTTTTTTGTTTTTGGTTAATTTTCACTTATACCCTGAATCTACTCCTATTTCCAGATTTTACCCCAAAACTTTAAAAAAGTAAAAAAGTTTACAACTATAAACTTTATTTCATTAGCTGTTGGTGTTGGTAGTTTACGAAATCTTCAACTCTTACAAATTATCTTTTAATTTGATAAAAAATTATTTATAGTCTGAAAATAGATAAATAATGTTAAAATTAAATTATAAGAAAACATATTACTTTAATTTTGTTTTATTTTATTTTTCCAAGGGGGGTTTAGATCTCACTTTTTAAAAGGAACTTGACTTTTGACATTTTCTTGGGCAACTTTCTATATGGGTGAATATTGTAGGGTAGTAGATGATACTTGTTTGCATCAATTAGTTTTATTTTTCTCCCAGATTTTGCTCCCTTTTGTTAAGGTCATTGGCTAAGTAATAGACCTTGCATTATTTTCCGGTTGCCTATAGTCGATCTAGCGTATCAACGAAAAAAGTAAAATGCAAAAAAATAAGAAAAGAGACAACAATCAATCTATGAATTTATAGTGGTTCGTCCTCAACTTATGATTACATTTATTATAGAGTACAGTAGGGGGTGGGGTATCGCTGTTGTGAAGAAAAAGTGCAAGATATGCTTGAGAGTAAGAATGGGGAATAAATAATGAAGAATAAGATTCCTCTAATTCGTGGGAATTATAGCAGAATTCTTGCTATGTTTCACAATTTATTCTAAAAATTAGTCTTTAGATCTTTATAAATGGAGTTTTGTTCTCGTTTTTTGTTTTATGTTTTATGTTTTTTGTTTTTTTGCTTAAGTTTTATAAGTGAAGTTGTTTTATCGTGTATTTGGTTAACTCTTCCTCTAGAGACACTCCTTTAAATCAGGAATGCACCCATTTGAAAGAGGTACAACCTTGGATTTGCAGATTAGATGGTTCAGACGTTGTCCTTCTACGATGTTTTTTTTTGGTCGATCATTTCGAGACGACTTGAGATGAAACGTGTACAGTAATAGATAAGGTCAAAGGTTATAGTCTCGTAAATAACGGAATGTCGCAAGTGTGAATTTACGGAAATGGAGATTTTGGAGGAGCATCATCAAAGTATCTGACTTCATTCATTCGTTGAATGACAAAAACAAGCTTTCACTTGCCTTCATGAATCTCGGCTGCCACCATAAACCGATCAGTTCCTCCAATAGGTTTTCGTTTCTAAAAAGACTCCAAATCAACATAGCAAACACACATGTGTTCCTGTGCTCCACACAGTAGGAGCAGCATTTTTAAGGTTCTCCTCTTTCATGTAACTCTAGACGAACAAGTCCCTATTGTTTAAGAGAGCAACAGACACCTCGTCAGGCAAAGAAAACCATTTACGGCCATTGTTCCTTGTAAATCAAACACAGACATTACTGCGGACATGGTGATATGGGGAAAACAGATAAGTAAAGAGAAGTGAAAAAAGGGAAATACAATGGAAACCCTAAGAGAGAGAAACTAGAGTGGGGAAAGGAGAGGGTTGTTGAAAAGGAAATTCTGAAAACCTTAGAGAGATGGGTTGTAGACGCTATAGTCATCACTTTCTACGGGTAAGATTTGTTGATCCATTGATCCAAATGGAGAGGTTCCTTTTAATCATGTAATTTTGAAGTCCATGTTGAGATCTATGTGGAAATTATTATTAAATTCCTTGTCCATTGTTTTAGCCTAAAACATCACTTGCCTCATTGAACGATCAGTAGGTTAAACTCCCAAGTAGGTTAAATAATTGTACGAACTTAATCCAAGAAGGGGTTTAGTTCTTCTTCACAATGAGCTTCTTTGGCAAAACTAGCAGTCACTTGAACCTCCAAACCACCAAACGGTGCCTGCGACGCCTCCTTCGGAGCCAGACCTAAAGAGGTCCAACATCATCGGTTCCACGACAACGAATCGATTGACAGTCTGAATGACGAGCAGTTACCGAAATGTTAAGAGGCATGATCTATCAAGTTTCTAAACCACCAGATGGAGACAGAGAGGGCACGTTAACTAGAGAAGCTCCAGGGCAATTAGGAAACCAGCGAACACCAGGCGGAGCAAGTACGTTAACTCGTGAAGCTCTATGGTGACGAGTTGATTGTAGTACCTTCTTCGGAGCCAGTGGCTTGTCGTTATCTTTAACTCGAAATGATCTGCCACCATTGAATCTACGGTGATTGGCAAGATGATCATATTGTTGAATGGTCGGAATGCTAGGACGCCCACATGATAGATCCGCCTGCTGAGGTTTTATGTTTGCCGATGGATCAAATTGGAATGTTGGAAGACCTACTCGACAGATCCAGAATCTCCTGAGTCTTTACTTTCTTGGCGAATCAAGTGACACCAATGAAGGTAGCGACTCCTTGTCATCCTCGTCATCTTATCATGGAAAAAGTGATTTGAGTTCTGCATTGTAAACACCTATAGTTAGCTTTTTTAAGGAAATTTTTGTAAAAGCTTGTATTCCTAGTTAGTTTCCTTTTCTATAGCTAGTTTTTTTTTTTTTTTTTTTTGGTTATATTGCTAACCTTTATGTATTATTTGAATTAAACAAGAAATAAATTTCTTCCTAAATATCTGTTTCTCAATTTGCATCATGGTATCAAAGCTGTAAGGCTTAGGGTTCTTTGGGAAGAATGTTTTGATCTGTTGCTCGACCTTTATTACCAGTTACTCTTTGATTATCACCAGCTTTCATCATCGATGGTTTCTGTTCTTTATTGATTGGCCTTAATTGCCAGAAGTTGTGACTCGTAAAGGATGTCAGAAGTTGTAGAGACAACCGCTACAGCACAATTAGAAGAAGTTGTTCAACGTCAACAACCTAGAGAATTGCAGAATATCCATACTATATATAGATGGGTGGTAAAAAACTATCTCAAAATGGTCCTAACTTGTTCACATAATTTTTTAAAGAAAAAGGGAAAGTTGAGCCACCAAATGGGTACGAGGCCAAAACCAAGAGATCCTCGGTTTGAAGTGTGGATGAATAAGATTCGATGATTATGGCATGGTTGTGGAATTTAATGATTCCTAAAATCAGTGACATATGTATGTTCTTGGACACTGCCATGAATATTTGGGATGCAATCCAACAAACATCTTCTAAAGCTAGAGATGCAACTTAAGTACATAAGGTGAAAGTGAAGACAATTGCTACCAAACAAGGAAGTAAGTCCATAATTGAATATGCCAACCAACTGAAATCTTTATGTAGGAACTCGATCATTATAGGGTGATAAAAACCAAGTGTCCTGAAGATACTACAATTCTAAAGGATTTCATTGAACAAGACAGAATCTATGATTTTCTTAGTGGACTCAATGCAAAATTTGACCAAGTGAGAATTCAAATTCTTGGCAAACTAGAAGTCCCTTGTTTTAATAAAGTGGCGGTGCTAATTCGTGCTGAGGAAAGTAAAAATAAAACTGATGGTAGAACCATAGAGCAGGGACAGCTTGGTTATGGTGGTTAGTGGCAGCAATAACTCAACCACAAATGTAGAACAAGCATTGATTTCTAAAGGTGGAAACCCTGATCAATTAAAGACCTAGAACCACGATTAAAAAGATAACTTGTGGTGCACTCATTACAACAAAGCATGTCATACCTGAGAGCAATGCTGTAAGCTCCATGGAAAACCTCCAAGCCAAGAATGGGGATTGAAAGGAGGACAAGCAAGGAATAATGGCCAGGCCCATGTAACTATAATTCAACAGAACAATGTAGTGCCATAGGAGCCAATCACCATAAGAGATCTCTTATTAGCAACCTTGACAAACCTTCAAGTACTTGTTCATTGGCGTATGTAGGTGATTTCCTATCTTTGTTGGATTAAGTGCCTTGGATGGAAATTTTGCCAACTCATTGGAGCTACTGACCATATGACCCATTCACTGAACGTTTTTTGCATATATTCTCTATGCCCTAGTTGTAAGAAAGTAGCCATAGCCAATTGTTTTTTTTTTTTTTTTACCACTATAACAGGTATAGGAGATGTCAGAATAAGCCCATTAATTATCTTAGAAAATGTTATCCATATTCCTAAATTATCTACCAATCTTATCTCTGTTCAAAAATTCATCGAGATTTATGTTGCAAAGTTGTTTTTTCATCATAATCATTATGTATTTCGAGATGAGGGTTTAGGGAAGAAGATTGGACATGCAAGGGAGTGAGATAGCCTCTACTATCTTGAAGCACTAAGCAATTCGAACATCACCAAGAGCAAGTTGTCTCAATTTTTTGTTTCTAAGTGTTTTTCATCCAATAAAGAGAAAGTTTGGCTTCATCATCACTGACTTAAACATCCTTCATTTAGGACCATTAAAATGTTGTTACCCTTTTTGCTTAAAGGTTTAGATGTTGAGACTTTTTATTTATGAATTTATTAAATACAAACATGTATCATTTCTAATCAGTAATAAAAGAAGTTCTATTCTATTTTATCTCATTCACAGTGATATTTAGGGTCTCTCCACTGTTCCTAGTATTTTTGGGGCACGATAATTTGTGTCATTTATTGATAATTGTACTTGTATTACTTGGATTTTCTTGCTTAATCACAAATCGAATGTCAATATTGTTCTCCCAAATGTTCACTCCATGGTCAAAAATCAATTCGGGGTCAATATTAAAAGGTTTTTGCCTTATAATGCTAGGGACTATTTCAATCAAGTCCCAACCCTATACTTTCAGAAGGAATAAATAGTATACAAGTACTCTTGTGTCAATACTCCACAATAAAATAAGAACAGCCAAAAGGAAAAAGATCACCTTCGTAAGTCAACCTAAGCTTTCTTATTCCAAAAGAATGTGCCAAGATCTTTTTTGGGGGAAGCATTTTTTAGAGCCATACATCTTATAAATTGTTTGCTTTCCAAAGTCTTTGGGTTTCAAAAATCCCATGGCAATGATCTTAACATTTTATCATGACCTAAAAACCACAAATAATCTTGTTCCTAGGATATTTAGATGCATGCTATTTGTCCATGCTTATAGTCAAAATAAGAGAAACTAGATCTGAGGGTATTAAAATATGTCTTTATAGGCTATTCTTCGATTCAGAAGGGACATAAGTGTTACGACTTTCTGTAAAATAGGTTAGATGTTTCATTAGACGTTACCTTCAATCAACAAGAGTCCTGTTTCACCTTTCCTTATCTTTAGGGGGAGAATTCTATAATGGAAGATAAGAATCATAATTCTTTTCTTCTTAATCTGCTACCATTGCCCTCATTTCCTTCCTCTAGTCATTTAATTTCTTAATTGTTCTCATTTCTTTCCTCGAGTCATCTGAGTTCTCAACTAGTTTTGTGTCCTTCCTTTGTATCCTTAAGCTCGCATCCTTTTGTGCTAGAAAATCCTCATAAAAAGCCAAGCTCTACTCTTGAGGATGTGCGATATGGTAAAGTGTTTTCAACAAAGAAGATAGTTGTTCCTAAATTTGTGTGGGCCCAAGAGTCCTATCCAAATACTAAGGATGAAGTATCAATTTCTAAACCTTCATTGCAAACAGAGATTGAACCTCATATGAATAATACCGACCAAGACCTTTCCATTGCTATTAGGAAAGGAACTAGAGAGTGTACAAAATGACCTTTATACCTTATCTCACATTTCATGTCTTTCAAGAAATTTTCACCATCTCATAGGACCTCTCTTGTTAGCCTAAACACCATTGCTATCTTTACCACTTTATCCAAGGCTTTATTCAATGAAAGATGGAAACAAGCTATGAATGTGGAGATGGAGGCATTAGAGAAAAACAAGACTTGGGAGTTAGTGCAGTTGCCTGAAGGAAAAAAGCCTGTGGAGTGTAAATGGGTTCATATAGTGAAGTACAGAGCGGACTAATCAATAGAGAGATAAAAGGTGACATTGGTGGCCAAGGATTATATACAAACCTATGGATTTGATTATTTAGATACCTCTGCGCCAGTTGCAAAGATGAACACTATCAGAATCTTGTTGTCTTTAGCAGATAATTATGATTGGGACTTGTAGCAGTTTGATGTTAAGAATGCATTTTTGCATGGAAAACTAGAGGAAATTTATATGGAAATTCCATCAGGCTATGGAAATGACTTGGTTGCTCATACAGTGTGTAAGTTAAAAAAAGCCTTGTACGAGCTTAAATAGTCTCCATGGGCATATTTGGAAGATTTGTGAGAGTTATGCTAGACATGAGATATAAACAAAGCCAAGGGGATCATACATTGTTCATTAAGAACACACCTTTGAGGGGAGTCATAACTCTCTTGGTGTATGTCGATGACATAATAGTGACATAAGATGATGATAAGGAGAGATAGTTTTTAGGCCAATGCTTGGTTTAAGAGTTTGAGATCAAGGAATTAGGGAGACCGAAATATTTTCTCAGGATTAAGGTGGCTCACTGTAGATAAGGTATATTTATCTCCCAATAGAAGTATGTTACGGATCTTTTTAAGGAAAGAGGCAAGACAAAGTGTAAACTAGCAAGCACTCCAATAGATCTTAATCATAAACTTAGAGAGACAAAGGAGGATGCTATGGTAAACAAAGAGATGTATCAATGTCTGGCAGGAAGATTTATTTATTTGTCTCACATACAACTAGTTATTGCTTATGTATTGAGTATGATTAGCCAATTTATGCATAATCCGAACGAGATTCATCTGCAAGCAGCTTACCGAGTGTTGCAGTATCTTAAAGAAACAATGGGAAAAGGTATTTTTTTTACAAGGAATGGAGGTTTAGTACTTAAAGCATATACAAATGCAGATTATGCAAGGTCAATTGTTGGTAAGAGATCGATTTTAGGGTATTGTGCTTTTCTTGATGGGAATCTCATGAAGTGGAGGAGTAAGAAGCAAAGTGTGGCAACATGGTCGAAAGCAGGTGCAGAATTTTGAGCTATGGCTCAAGGTGTGTGCGAACTACTTTGGTTGAAGATCATCTTAAAAGACTTGAAGATTAAATGAAATGATCCAATGAGACTATTGTGATAATAAGTTAGCAATCAGTATAGTGTATAATCCAATACAACACGATTGAATGAAACATATCAAGATAGACAAACAATTCATCAAAGAGAAGTTGGAGACTAGATTGATTTATATACCTTATGTGTCTGCACATGGCCAACTTGTAGATGTGCTTACCAGGCCTAAGTAATTTAGTGTTTCAAAGTATGGTATCTAAGCTAGGAATGGAAGATATCTATTCACCAACTAAAGGGGGAGTGTGGAAAACGTGATTTGAGATTTTTCTTGCACACGTGCATAGTCAACTTTTTTCTGAAATATTTGTAACTTCTTGTATTCCTAGAATTAGATTGATTTAGTTAGGATATTTCATGAATTATGGGATCTAATGGATAGCCTAGTTAGTTTCCTTTTCTACAGATAGGTTTTTTTTATTTTATATATATATATAGCTAACCCTTCTGTATTATTTGAATTAATCAAGAGAGAAATTTCTTCCAAAAAATCTGTTTCTCAGTTTGCGTCACTCATCCATGGAAGTACCAGGCTTGAAACCTTTTCACTATAGGGAGGTAGAGAAGGAGTAGAATGCTCTTATAGTGCTTTATCTCTCATTTGATTAAGACCAAGGATTAAAATATCATAAATAATAAAATATCGAAAGTATGAATTCATGCAAACATCAATATCACAAAAAAATAAAAAATAAAAAATTGTGGATATCGAGTTAAAAAGAAAAAAAGAAATTTGTAATGTAATTTTTAAACTTGCTAAAACAAATATTATTCTATATTTTGCGACATTTCGTGATATATCAATATTTTGCTAAATTTCATGTGATATTTTGCAATATATCACGATATTTTGACAAATATTCTTCTACTTCCGTTTTTTATATCGGAGAGATCAAATTTGCAAAATTTTATGCGATATTTAGTGAAATTTCATGATATTTTCATCATTGGATGAGATGCAAAATTTGACTTCATCCATTATCTTTTATTTTTTAAGTGACAAAATTTATCAAAAAAAAAAAAAGTTAAACCTTTCTGATTAGTTTCTGAAAGAATGTTGGAAAAAACTTGAGAGATCTCAATTGATTAGTGTTATTAAGAAGCTCTGGAAATTCCCAAGAATTCAATGTTTTTTAATTTCTTTGAAAGTGTCATATGCTGTGTCATCTAAATTAATTATCAATTAAAATTTGATAAAAATAAGGTTTAAATGGATGAATGCAGACAAAATTATTTTTATTATTTCTTTTACAATGTGTGCAATTTTTTTTTTCACTTTTGTTCTTGAAAGTAATATTAATGGATAATTCAATTTTTAAATATTTTTATAAAAATGTGCGAGCAAAAAATAGAGTGGAAGTTCACAATCAACCCATCTTCTCTCTCCCCTTTAAAATCAGTCTCCATTTGCATTGACTTAATGCAAAGAATTATCTAAAATTTCTTTTAATTCTTTGATGAGGTGAAAAAAAAAAAAAAAGCCTTAAGAGTATTCTACGATCCATCCAATAAGGGGGTCCTCTAGTATAATATAGAATGCCTTTAACATGACATAAAAATAAAACAAGCAAAAGACGCCAATAATCTAAGAAAAATACAACATAGCACATAATAGACTTGAAACCATATTGATTGTAGATTAACATGAAAAACAAATCAATCCTTTCTTCGAAAGAAAAAAAAAAGAAAAGAAAAAAAAAAAAACAGATCCTTCAAGTTCATTATATTCTATGCAATGTTGTGTATCACTAATTTAATATTACATTAATAGCGACTTATAGAATATTAAGTGGACCTTCCATTGAAGGGATCATATGTATGTGTGTAGCTGTTCATTTTGAAAGTTCAAGATTTTTTTTTTTTTTTTTCTGCTTGGTAGTAGAGATTTTTAGTTACATAACTTTGGAGAATTCTTTAATTCTATATCGTTATAGTACGGTTCTAAACCGTTAGATTTTATCAAGATCTATTGATTTTTCAAACTTCTCACATTCTAATACGATGTCATCTTGATTTAATAACTAGATCCTATCCGCATGGTTCTTTTTCATATAGAGTTCTCTTCTTAATTTGAAAACCAAAAGGGAATAGCTGGCATTAATGTTCCCAATTGTGCTTGTCTTCCATTTTTTACCTGTTGTCGTTTTAATGTTTTTTCAAGTTTCATTCTAGTTCCATGAGCTTTAAGAATCAGAACTCTCCAATCCTTCAAATTATCATGTCCAGGGGCAATTCCATCTTTCGATTGGTAACGTATCCCAACCGACTTTTCTTTCCTAAGAAAACAATAGCTTCAACGGTGAATTGCCGTCTTTGCTCTAGAATCTCTTAAACCTGCATTGTCTCATCATCCATAATAGACGGCGTATTAGCATCTTCACTCGGACAACATGTCCCTCCACCCTTAGATCTTTCTTGCAAAAATTTCGCAGGTCGCATTCCATACAAAAATGTAACCTCAGCAAACTTGGAGATTTAACTACCAACGACAATCAACTGTCCGGTCCTAATCCTCCATCTCTCTTAATGATTTTTTTTAATTGAATCAGACATCTCTAGAAACCAACTAACAGGAGCTCACAACTTTGGGAATGCTTCTTCAAGCCAGCAACAATGAATTACACACAAATGTGCATATACAAACCCGATAATTTTGCAGCACAATATTTGTCGGATCGATTTGTCTCTAAACTTCGGCAAGAAGTTTTCTATCTATTCTACTCTTAACAAAGCTCATGAAAGAAAATGAAAACCAAAATTCTAGAGGTCTACTCTTAACAAAACCACAATTTCCCTTTCTGCCTCATAAACTAAAACTTTTCACAACTGTCTGGAGCATGACAAGGATCAATCAATTACTCTTAACAGTCTAAAATGTTTCGAATGTGACCGGCCAAATATGAATGCTCACCAAAACATATGCTTGCCAGATATGCTCCGTATAGTAAGCAATGCAGCCCAAGTTGAAAGATATGTATTCTAACCTGGCTGGTGTATTCATGCACTTCGCATCCAGAAATATTTTCGTAAATGCACTTATTCAAACCTCCATCGCCACCACTACAACGGCAAACTTCCCACAGACCTGAATATTTTGTTGTCATAAGCCATCTGAAGTCCAAGGGATTCCTAAATACTCTTAAATGGTTGCAACCATGAACAAGAAAATGCCATACTTTTTGAGTGTAATCAGTAACACAGTTAAGAAACTCGCCCGATACATGCTCAAAATCTGCATTTCGAACCAGGCTATGAAATGAACCGGTTTCATATTTGTTTCTCAACGAGCACTTTAAGCAGTTGTGTTTTCTGATGAAAGAGAGGCTTGACAAGGGCATAAACTCACTCCATGCTGAACTTCTAGCAAAAGTCAACAAGGACTCCCCTGCACTTGCCCAGAAATTCGCAGCAGATGCAATTAGAGAAGGTTCAAATTGAAAGAGATGGTTAGTTGCCCCTGCAAGCAACAAAGAATATGCCACACTGTTCCTGCTCATGGCAAAAGCTTCACAAAGATTTCCATTCGTTTCAGAAAACAAAGCCAACATGTCATTTGCACGAGTCATATATGCAGAAGCCAGTGTCGTATAGGCATTTAGTGATAGGTGGTGGAGAGGATGCAACCAATAAGTAACAGTCTGCCGAGAGTTTCCATCATTACATTCTAACTGCTCATCTAGAAGACCTCGAATGAGTACATGCTCAAGCTTCTCACAGCAAGAGTGAGGATCACCAATGGAAATATAGTCTGCTATAGCATCATCAATATACTTGGTTAACGTTTGTGTTGCCCTGTCTCTGTCAAAGCCACTATCCGAACGTGAAGAATTGCCATGGACAACAGAAATTTCCTAGCCAAGAACATAGCTGAAAGTGTTAACACTTGTTTGGTACATTCCGTTCCAGACATTTATAAAGTGTTGACCCAAGAAGTACGTCAAAGCTTATGCCCTTCTGTCCACTTAAAAGTATATGAGACATAGGTTATGCTCATAGGTAAATAACATGGACTGATTGCAGAGGCAAACCTTAAACTTAAATCTCAAACAGAACATGTTTTTGAGTTCCAAATTTCATTGCAGATTTCTTACCTCCAAAACACAGTCCACATAAGTTGGGGGGACTGCACCACATCTACTACAACAGCAGATAAAACGATACTTTGACCACAAATCCGACTGCCTCAAAGACTATGCAACAAGGAAAATACCATAGAAAATTAGAGAAAAATATTTTATTAATACTATTTTACAAACATAAAAAAATAAAAAATCAAACAAGTTACAACAAGTAAATGAACCGATATATTATTTAGGCTGAAATACGTCCACATTTTCCACAAGGGTTGGGGAGGAGAGAGCAAGCGAACTGGCAATACCCTTTTGTCATTATTTAGGCCTAAAGAGCTAAAAGACAGCTATATATGGCTCTCAAAAAACCGTATCAACTAATAACCACAGTGCTACACAATAATTTCTCTAGGCACTTTTGCTGAAACGTTTGCCCAGCCAAGCTATGCTTTCCACGCTCAATCTTATGAAACCATAGCATTCTTCTTAAAAGATGAACAGGTTTGTAAAAACATTAATTTAGTGATACGTCCGATATGAAGGTGGATGCTTTTCTTTTCAATGACTCCAATGACGATGATTGGGGATTGGAACTGTTTCCTACTTGTCCTGCAGTTAAACAATGAGATTACTACTCCCAGATTGTCATTTGATGTTCCAAATTGTAGTTTCATTGTCTTTAACTTATGGGCTTTTTAATTTTATGCAGCAGACTGTAGTTTGGTGCCCAACCAAAACAACGCCGTCCAACTTAGCATTTCAAGTTGCCATGCTTGGTTTTTATTTCCCCTGATTTCTGTCATTTTCTTTCCCTAAATGTGGATGTTTTATGCTTAATTAGCCCTCGGCTGCAAATCTATAACCGGTCCATTAAAAAATATATAAAAAATAAAAAAAGGAAGATCAGTTGTGCCTTCACACCTCTGGCCAACATAGAAGCATACAACACAACCATCGACAAGACAGCAAAGGATCCTATCCCTAGACCTTCATAAACTAAGAGGCCAAGGGCTCAAAGAGTCTGTTAACAAATACGTGCCAAACCCGGCGGTGCGTGAGGCATATTTTGAACCCTTGACCTAGGGAAGAAAAGGCTACTAGAAAGACTTCCTTTGACACCAAAACAAAGCAGTTTCAAGTTATAACAAACAAATTCTGTCTGGAACAACCAAAAAATTGAGTTTGTAAGAGTTAAAAAAAAAAAAGGGGGTACCTTAGGCTGCAGTAGGTCAGTATAAGCCACAGTCACTTCATCCCCTTTCTTTATCCTCTTGATGCTTCTAACTATCAATCTTGGTCCATACCAACACCCATACTCTTCATTTTCACATGTGTAATGACCCCCAAAAATTAAAATTAAATAAAAAGTTAAACATATAGAAACGCAACCAAATTTCCAATATATAGATTCAAAAAAAAAAAAAAATTTGGCACCTTCAGTTAATGAAATATTATTGCCAGAAACACCACTATCCACCTGCAAAGAAGACACAAAGGTCTCAAAAACGACACCAAGAAAAAGGAATTAAAGTCAAAACGACACTAAGAGCTTATCTAGTTACTTGAGTTTCTTCTTTGTCTTTACAGAAAGGGGCAATTCTCATGGCCGCCTCCCCTTCGTCGCACGAGAAAAACGACGTGGTTTGGAGCTCTGATGGCAGAGAAATCCGGTAACAAGCGTTGGGAGAACAGCTATGGTTGATCCACGAAAACCCCCGGCCGCCATACACCGCGATCCCCAGGGCCCGCCCGCTCTTATCCTGCACCTCCACGGCGTTAGTTAGCACCGCGCACAGAGCCGCCATAGCCGCTTTCAATTCATCGCCATTGCCGTCCAAGTCCTTGCCGTCTCTCATCCTCATAGCCGCCGCCATAGCCCTAGCTCCGTCGCGAATTCTGACGGCGATCTCGTCGGAGTCGTCTGGCGCCGTCAGTTTGTGACGGTTTGTGGACAGGCCGGCGACACGATCGGCGGAGGAGGCGCGACACGCGGAGGGAGGGGATTGGAGGAGGCGGAGGGCGGCGCAGAGGTCGGAGGAGTCGTCGGCGGCGGCGGTGGCGGCGGAGTAGGGGAGGAGGTGGAGGAGGTGGGCCTCGGCGGAGGAGAGGTGGAGGGGGGAGTCGGAGGCCGAGCATTGGGAGGAGCAGTAGAGGATTCTGGAGTCCGAGGGAGGGAAAGGGGGAGGGAAAGTTGGAGGGAAAGGGGAGGGTGGGAGAGGGGAAAAGCAGGAGGAGCAGTGAGAGAGGAGGAGCGAATGGTGGAGGGAAAAGGACAGAGGTGGGAGTGGTGGGGTTATGTCTTCTCCCTTTTCAATGTTTTCCCTCCCTCTCATTTCCATCTCCATTTTTCCCTCCCTCCCTCTCTCTCTACCGCATCTTTTACTCCACTCGTTTGAGCGTGCTGTTGTCTTTTCAAAACATAGTTGGTGTCGTTTTTAGTTATCAGATTCATCAGATTACATCAGTCGGGTTATAATACCATTGTCGTTTCAGGTGCTATCGTTTTGCACAAATAAAAACACCAAATGCATTCCCATTTACATTATTGTTGTCGTTTTTCTCTGGGGGTGCATGTGATCGTCGTTTGTTAAAAAAACATAGTTGGACAAGATTTAAGCATATAAGAATCATGAAATTCCATCAAATTGCATAGCTGATTAATCAAAAAACTTTTATTCATAAAAAATATACATACACCAAGGAAATGGAAAGGGACAATGCCCCATTATTCACCCTACATAGAATTGAACTTATAAAAAAATTAAAATTATAAAAAAAAACTTATAATTATTATTTATGTACTATGGTACATCTATTAAAGGTATATATTGTTGGTCTAAAAAGCTGTCTAAAAAGATCAAAACTATAGAAATATAGCTCCGCATCTTGGAGAAAGAGAATCCCCATCAAGAAACTGAAGGCACAATGCTCTTGAAACCTTCCATCTTTCGGGTACACTCTTTCTTGCCAAGCAACCAAAAACCCGCCTTTAGTCTTGCATTAAATTATGTACAAAGATATATATAAAGAATTCTCTCTCTTTGGAAACAATGTACAGCAATACCTGTGGAAATGACTAAGGACTAAGGATGTTTTTTTGAACTTGAAAACTATGTGCATTACTAATTGCCTTCAGGCTTATACTCAAAGCGCTTCGACCTTGCTTCGATCCTGGCAGTGTATCCTACTGTCGTGGGCCTAATCGATCTCTGCCTCACTACTTGGATGAACTCAGGATCCTCCGAGAACCCGTCCTTTCTCATCCACTGAATCATCTGGTGGTACATAGGGAAGAACCGCATTTGGATGGAGGCATAAGCGAAGTACGGTAGAAGGGAAGCGATCAACACCAAGAGGGTGAGGATCCAATAGAATGGAGATGGTGCGCAGGCTTCGACGAAGACTTGGTAGGCGGTGGTCGAGAAGTCAGGGGTTATGGCGCCATACGCCAATTGGAATATGTACCAGAATATGATCCCACCCCAGATGAAGATATGTTGTATGTAAGTGAAGTAGCTGATGGAGAGTGCCATCTGGCAGTTCACAACCCACACTACACATGTGTACATGGTGGCGCCGAGGATCTGCAGGCCTGCCACTTGCCCGCCTTTTCGGAAAGGTTGAGTCTCTATTGACCGGATGCAGAACCAGAAGATCGTGACAGCACTTAGAACCCCATTGAAGATCCATCCCAGGATCCTAACCCAACCGAATAGGACATTTTGAACACCTTCTTGGTATAGTAATGGAAACTGTTGCAGGAATTGAAGAGAAAGCATATGTCAGTAAAGGTTTATTTGCCCAAAGAAATATCAAAGTTACAAGTTCATAGCCTTTACATTTGACCCCAAATCATGTTGACCGCTAAGATTTGGACGGAAACACCCATGAACACACGTTACATGAGAGACTTAAATTTTGCACAATGTCACGTGCGTAAGGGTGTTTACTTCCAAATTTTAACATCATTTTCCAGTTTAGTGGAATTCCACAACATGTTATAAGTTCAACCATAATTAAAAGTTTAGGTCGCAATTTGCCAATTCAGTTAAGTTTGTGAGGGAAAAGCGCTAAAAATACAAAGTTGTAAATTTCCTTAATGAAGAAACAAAACTTTGATGTAAAATATTTGGATAAAGGATACCTTGAGGCAGAATCTGGACGAGACATCCTGGTCAAGTACTCCCAAGGCAATCACAGGAAGAGACGTGAAAAAGACATTGTACAGTGACAGATACCAGTCGTTGTACACAGATTGGCCCGAAAATGATGCGTATATCTCAAAGAAGAAGATACTGAAGCCGAAAACAATGTTCTTGTAAAAGAAATAGCATATCTGCCAAAAGAAAAGGGAAAGGAATAAGTCAACCTTTTTCAATTAATAAATGAAACCAGTATTAAATCAGCAAAAAGAAAACAAAACGATCTTGAAAGAGAAATTTTACCATAGATGATATCCTTCTATAACACCAATGGCCATGCACAAGTAGCAAGCGCTCCAAGAAACGGAATTGTGCAATTGCGATGTCACTTGACATGACAGCCTGAAATATCGAGAAGTGATTGCTGAAATTAGTATTTGGCGAGTGCGATAATTGCATAGTTGAGTTATCAATTTTGAAGAGAAAGAGAGAGAACTTTGAGCAATCTTTTTAGTTTTTATTGTTACCTGCATGCCTTCAACACCGCTTATACCGATTCCAATGTCAGCTTCTTGAAGCATACCAACATCGTTTGCTCCATCACCGATTGCAAGAGTTGTTTTACCCGTCCTATGCTTAACCAGTCTAGTAACCTTCATTATATTAAGAAACACAAATGTCAGAAATTTGTTTAAAAAAAAAAAGGAGTTTAACACCATTTCCTGAATAACATACACATGCAATCATGCACTATCTATAACGAAACATCAAAAGCGCAAAAAGGAAGGTGAAAGTAAGACTTACAAGTGCTTTCTGTTTGGGAGACGAACGACAGCAGATTACTGAAGCACAACCGATGGCAAGCTCTAGAAAAAGGTCCTTAATATCGTCCTCTAAAGCATAAGTGAGAGACTTTCCGTCAATGATTAGAGCCAACGCCTCAGAGTTTCCATTTGAACTAGTAAACATTGCTTGCGCAGCAGTTATCTGATGGAGAACGCTTGCTTTAAGTGCCTTGAAAATCAGAAAATTCTGTTAGACCTCAGAAATCTGACACTACCTTATGCTATAAAATAAGCGAGAACAAAAACGGAGAGGAAAAAATGTGGCTTTACCGAGGCAGCAGCAGACTTATTCTCTCCTTTCTCTAATGCTTTAGCTTCAGGAGTCTCCGAGCTAATTATTATTTGCTTCATCTCTTGTCTAAGCAAACTGCAGGCGAACCTGAAAGACAAGAATAATTATACGGTGAGAAATTCCTGTTTTTAGACTTCATTTATTCATAATACTATCACTCACTTGTTCAATCACATTCATACCCGATATTGATCGCTGTCTCCATCTTATCTCCGGTCAACACCCAAATTTTAATTCCAGCCTGGGCAAGTTTGTCTATGCATTCTGGAACCTATCATCACCGAAAAAATAATTTATAGCCCAGTCTATAGATTAGTCACCCAAGCATGAAAGATGATATATGATTTAAAACAAATTTTCGTAACAAATGTGCCAGGAAGAACTAATATAAAAAATTTAGTACACACCCCATTTTGAAGTTTGTCCTCAACTGCAGTTGCACCGAGAAGAATCAATTCCTTCTCGATTTTTTCTGCTACCTCCTCAATCATTTCCTCCCTATCAGCATTCACTACGTTCTTAGCCTCGGTGATTGCCTTGTTAAATTCATCATATTCTTCTTCATCAAGCTCGCGGTACGCGATAACCAGTGTCCTTAAACCAGCATCAGCGTACTCATTAATATGCTCTCTAGTCTTCTCTTCAAACTCCCTTCCATTCTTTGCAAGTCTTTCAAACATGACACTGTCATGAAAAACAAATCAAATTATTATTTCTAGAACTCCATCAGATAATATGGAAACTTAATGTTTTGGAAGGTTACTAACCTATCAGCTCCTTTACTAATTAGTAGTAACTTTCCCTCCTCAGTTCTTACAATGACCGACATCCGCTTTCTTGAGCTACTAAACTCCAATATGTTCAAAAGCTTGTACACTCTGAAAGATGGAAAACATGGGCTGTAAATATGCAAATCATAGAATCTAAGAGTAGAATAGCAGAACTAAATATCGACGTTGATAATATCTAGCTGCAAAAGCCTACCGTTCAACTCTCATGCCGGTAATGGGATCTAACTCATGCACCGAGATGCTCGTGTGAGACCTTTCATAAAACTTAAACCCGAGTTCTCTAGCAGCAATCACAAAAGCCGCCTCATCGGGTGATTCAGCTTCATACGTTGTCGTTCCTGTTTCTTCATCAACTTCAGGTAATGCCGTGTGGCATACAGCCAATGCCCTTAAAAACTTCTGGATCACGTCTGCACGTGGCTCTTTAACCCATTGACCGTTCATGATCCTTTCATCTGCAAAGTTAAATCCTTTAATGGATGGCATTGCTTCTGTGTGATCTTCAACATGGTTCTGTTCTCCATTCATCTCTCGAAGTAAAGGTGACCCTTTTCTCTTAGCCATGGCTCTCTCGACTTCTGTTACTCCACGTCCATAAGCAGTCCCGGCAATGGAACACTTGATGAATTCCATGGAGTTGCAAGTTAAAGTTCCTGTTTTGTCAGAAAGTATAGTGTCAACTTGGCCAAGCTCTTCATTCAAATTCGAGGTCCTGGCTCGCGCCGGCTTGTCAGTTTCCTCGTAGTACATTTTCACGTCCTGGTTGATGAAAATGCTCTGAAGAACTTTGACAATTTCGATGGACACATACAAGGAAATGGGGATCAAATAACTGTACAACATAAGGGCTGTCAAGAACTCCAAAATGGCTGCGAGCGGTGCCCTTTCTGGATCGTAGTAAACTGTGGTATCATCCGGTCTAAGATACCATCTTTTCATTTTCCCATTCTCGAGATCCTCTTCAGTTTCAACACCGAAGAAAATCGCCCCAATAAAAGACATCAAAACCAAGACTGCAAACAAGAAGTAGACAATCTTATCCATCCTTCTCTCGATTCTGCTTCTCTTAGAAGGCGGAGCTGTTGAGTTTTGCATGACCTTTGTGTCGTGACCAGTAAAGATTACTACCCCATAAATGAAATCCGTGTTCTTTAGCTTTGAGTCCCTGAGCAAAAGCTGCTGAGGTGAAAGAGGGTATTGTTGATCTTCAAA
Organism: Antiaris toxicaria; assembly: GCA_035233585.1. Classification (NCBI taxonomy): domain Eukaryota; kingdom Viridiplantae; phylum Streptophyta; class Magnoliopsida; order Rosales; family Moraceae; genus Antiaris; species Antiaris toxicaria. Next base: position 13,038,313 of record CP141155.1, read on the forward strand.
CTCCATATTACCAACAAAAGTGTACAAGTTTGCATTTGGGTCCTCGCATCTGATTGCCGCCTTGAAGTTTTGGAAGCTCGAGTCTTCATGCAAATTCGAGGTTACCTCCAGGGCCTGCTTTAGTTTCAAATTAGTTTCTCCATCAAGGTTGGTGGTCTCAACATAGCAAATTGCTTCCTCAAAGTTTGATGAAAGTAAAATGAGATCAGCAGGGAAAAATTCATCTTTTTCCACTTTCACTACATCACCAACTCTCAAATCCTTCCACTTTGCATAATCGAAAACACCATCGCCACAATGCACCTTCACTTTCCGGTTATTTACCTCGATATCCTGATAATAGTTTTACAAAATCAGAGAACTAAAAGGATAAAGGAAAACTACAGATCTTCTAATTTTATATGAAATGAAATACCAGCGAGTTTCAAATATTACTTTTATAAATTCCAAGTTTTATTCTTGCTACTTTCTAACTACCTCTACACATGAACAAATGATTTGTGATTTTTTGTATATCTGTACTTAATTATGTTCCAAATTTCATTCTAAGAACTTCTAAAACAATACTAGCCAGGATGTTTAAAATGATTCGAAACTTTTTGTCAAGTCAACATACACGAAATGGATAATAAGCTTAACAAAGAAAAAGATTACCTGCTGATTGCGCCTCCAATCTTCGAGAAGTTCTTTCCCCATAGAAACTCCCATGACAACCACAAGAGGGACGACATTACTCACGGCGGTGTAAGGAGAGAGCGGTGTGAAGGACAATATTGCACAAACAAGGAAATAGAGATTTGCAACTCTTCTGAATTGCTCAAACAACGATTTGGGCAAGAATGTTGCAAGAGTATACTTGGTAGTCCTCACATAATTGTCTACGTAGCTGAAAACCGCGGTGTCGAAGCCTTCGAGATCATTGCAATGGACAACCCTCGAGAACCCGGGTCCTCCAATCAACGAGTGTTCACCTTTGAATGAAGCTTTCCCACAAGAAAAAGCATGGATTCTGCCAAAATGTTGCCTCGTCTTTCTTCTAGGACCAGTCATTCTTTTCTTCTTCTTCTTTTTCGTTTCTCTTCAGAAGCTAATCTAAACAAGCTCTTAACAACTCAAGATGTTTTGTTCAAAGTTATGAAAATCCAAGAATTTGTAATAAGTTTGTTTGGCTCTAGAGAAAGAGGATTTGAACTCAATACAAAGAGTTGGTCAAATCCCAGAAAGGTTTTAAGCCCGGAAACGCAGGACAAGGTGTATTTCTAGGAAAATTAATACAATTTGGGAAATTTGACAAGAGCCAACAATAAAATGAACCAACTAAAACAAAAATAAACAAATCTTGGAAACAACAAGAAGAAACTTTCAGCCAAAAACTTTAATGACTGTTTCTATATATTGGAGCCAAGACCAAAACAAAGATTACTATCTAATTTAAATATCTAAATAAATAAAAGCCTTCTCATGAAAAATAAGGAAGTACCCAAGTCATGTTCTGGGAAGCATAGGAAGAAACGTGGTGAACAATTCTTCATCTCTTTGTTTCTCTCTCCTTTCAATACTCTCTCTCTCTCTCTCTCTCTCTCTCTCTCTAGACCAGCATCCTTGGTTTGACTTGTAGCTAAGAGAGAAAGATGGTAAGCTAAAAACTTTGAATATGAATAGTGGATATTTTGATCTGGGGGGTGCCCATCTATAACTAAAACCCCATCAGGCTGTGAAACTCAACTACTTCCATGAAACAGTTAAATTTAATCTTTATGGGAAAAAAAAAAAAAAAGAAAGAACGAAATAAAGAAGGAAAGAAAACCAACCCATTATTAAGGAAATTCAGACAAAAAAAGAAAGCTCCAAAGATAATTTCCCTTTTATTTTATATTATTTTATTGCTTTGTGTTGGTCTTGTCAACAGCCAGATATATATATATATATGTAATTATATAAAATGTGTATAACATGCATATAAGGAAGAGTAGTGACCAAGCTCTAGAAAATCATTGAATGAAAGTCTTCTAGAAAGTCAAAAATAAACGGCTATGAGAAGAAAGCACAAAAAAAATCTATAGAAGAAAAAGGAAAAGGAATATTCAAAAAGCGTAAAATAAAACCTCAGGATTTTCACATTATTTCAATTATAACTCTTATGAAAAATTCAAAGTAAGATAACGATAAATTTAATTAAAAAAAAACTGTATTATATAAAGGTTTTAATGTAAGTCAATGTTTTCTGGAAGGGAAAACGAGCGTGTTTGAATGATGGAGGCGCTTATTCAACCAAACTAACAAACAATAAAAAGGGGGTCAGATGGAGGCGCTTAAAATAATAATACAAACAATATGTGTGTATGCATGTGTGGTTTACCAAAAAATATATATATATGTGCGTGTATATATACGTATAAAGGATAGCTGTTGGCACCAAAAGTTTTAAAATCCAAGCGGTTTTTTTTATTTAAAAATAAAGGATTTTGAATTTTTTATTCAATAATTAGATATAAAATTATCATTAAATTTTATATATAAATATAAAAGAAGAGATTTTTTGTGTAAAAAAAATATAAATGGTTGTCCGATTTCAATGCTAAATAATAATAATAATAATAAATTAAAGATGGTGATTTAAATTTTTCAAATTTATTTGTGAAAATATTGTCAAAAATTATATTTACAATTACAGTTTAGATACTATTAAAAGCAAAGGAGAGTATCATAAATACTTCCTTATATGTAATATTTTCTTTATTGAAAAACAAAAAAGAAAACTTTTCCAAAAAAACCAAAAAAGAAAAAGTGAAATACAATAATTTATATTTGATAAGTGAAGTACAATCATGGTGGCTACTACATTTTGAGTAATTACAAAAGTTCCTTCTAGAATTGACATTTTCCCCTTAAAAAACATGTCATTTACCTCTGCTTGTAGATCTATTTTTGATAGGAGGAAAATGAAATTGGTACTTTACCTAATTTGCTCTTTTTTTTTTTTGGCCTGGAAATTTACTTAATTTGCAAAGAATACCAAAACTGATGAAAAAAAAATACATTTGCTCTAGAATTTTCGGGAAGAGGGGCTCAATAGTCAATATCCTGCCCTCTTGTGCAAGTACGAATTCTTAAATCAAGTTATAAATGTATGCATTTTAAGTAATAGGATGTTTGGGAGAATGCTTGGAGACTCTTCTTTTTTTTTTTTTTTTTGGAAAAAAAATTGTTTTAAAAAATATGTTTGGGAGAAAAAACTCTTTAGAGTGAAAAAAAATTGTAAAAAATTTTTTAGAAAAAAATAATCAATATGGATATTATCTTGTTCCTATTGAAATATCAATTTTAGATATATAAATAGTGAAAAGTGATAAAATGTTAAAAAAAGATGTTTTAGAGAAAGTAAAACTTTAATTCCAAACGCCCTCTAAGTTTGAAATTAACTTGATAAATTTTATATTAGTAATTTTGTATATTTATTTTCATTATTTTAATATAATTTTTAATATAAATTTAAACTAAATTTTTATATATTAAATATCTAATTTTAACTCTAATTTAATTTATTACAAGTTAAATCTAAATTAAAACATAAAATCTAGCGTACAGAGGGTATAGTTAAGATATTTTTATAATAATATTATATATTATTATATAGTAATTTCGAGAAAAATAATATAGTATTATACGTCAAGATATATAACATGATGGAGGAGGCTGAGGCTGCGCAATAGAAGGGTCAAAAGAGACACCTCACATGTTTTTATTCTTTTATTTGTTCCATTGTTCATAACTATAAGAATATAAAATTTTATATTTAAATATAATCTTTTTTTAGTAATATTACAAAAATAATTATTATTCATTTATTTTTTAAAACAATCACATTAATTTTTTAACTTTTTAACTTTAATTTTTTATTTTTATTGTTATCAATCACATCAACTTTTCAACTCTAAAATATAATTCAAATATTTTTTATCCAAACACACATTTCATTCAAATACAAAACAAATACTTTTTAATCAAATATAATATTAAAAAAATAAATTATATTTAAATATAATTAAAATATAATACACCTATCAAATGAACTATTAAAAATATATAATACATAAGTTTTAAAAAAATACTATTTAAGCTATAGTGGCTAGTTCATTTCAATACCTAACTCTATCCTTCTGTGTGGATCTAAGGGTTCGTTTGGTGAACGCATTGCATTTGTATTGCGTTTGAATGCAATGTATTGAATGCAATTTGTATTTGGAGGAAAAGCATTAACATTGCATTTGAATGCAATGTGTGTTTGGGGGAAAAGTATTTGAATTGTATTTTAATAATAAATATGTGATGTGATGGGTAAAAGTAGAGAGAAAAAAAAGAGGGAGAAAGAATATATGATGTAATTAATAAAAGTAATAGAAAAAGTGAAATAATAAATAGTGATTGTGTTTGATTTAAAATGTGATGTGATTGGTATTTGAATGAAATGTTTTTGTATTTGGGGGAAAATTGCATTGTATTTAAATGCAATGCTAAAAAAATTTGTGTCCCAAACACTAACTAAATTCTCATGCCTTTATGACCAAATGCTTTTTCTCTTTCTTTGTTTTTTTAATTTGAGATTCATAATCTAACCAATGGCCCGTAGATTTATTACTTTTAATAATTCCGTACTTTGTCCCCCACTTTTCTTCTGAAATATTTTTTTATTCTTAAATATCATGCCATATTTTATTAGTTAGTTTAAAGAGAAATCGCAAACGACGAACAAAAACATTTGTATTATTAGAATTTTAAATAAATGAATTAAATCTTTGTCTTTTAGAGGACTCCGGATGGATAAGATGCATTATTGCCTTAATGCGGACAAAATCATCTGTTCAATTTCTTTTTTGTGTTTAAGGAAAATATAATTTACATTAAACTCTTTTTTTTTCCTTTTTTTTTTAATTTTCAAAAATCTAATTCACTTTGTTTAAAGTTTATCAAAGAATAATATTAAACACGTATAATAATATATTATGAATTATTATAACGCGTTTTATTTATAATTTTGTGTCTTAAGTATAATGTAATTTTTATATAAATATAAAAATTTTATATTTAAATATAATACTTTTATCCTTTGTTTTTCTTATTTATTTTCAAAGAACAAATTCTTTATTTTTTTTTTCTAAACAAAAGAGTTATAAAAATAAAACATGAAATATTTTCGCACAAATAACTTTAGAAGGTGGTCCAACGTGGTATTGGTATATAGATTCCCTCTTAAAGTTGATTGCCTTTATACTCCAGCTAATGAATGGACTGATCTGAATCGTGACTTTCACCAAAGTTCTCTGTAGGGATTCACTTTTTTTGAATTTTATGAAGTAGTAAAATTCTACATGAATAATAATATCATCCAATTTCTTATTATATTAAAAAAAAACTAATTATACATGGTATTAGAACGCTCTGATAATAATAATATCATACAATTTCTTATAACCCTTTTTTTTTTTTTTTGGGTTGCCATGAGAGGAAAGTCTTTTTCCCCGTCAAGTTTGAAAACGTAGTTTGGCTAATTCCAACCGAGACATCATAGAATTCAAAGGCAAAAGAAAATTAATCATAAAAGGAAATTAAAAGTAGGCATCTGTACCATGTATTTCTTAATATCAGGTCTTTATTATATATAATATATATATATTATGTGATTTTAAGTTTTCATCAGTTTTGTATACATATTTTTAATTTTAATATAATGTTGACGAGATGTAACAATTAAAAATAATAAACTATTGATAAACGTAGGTATCTGTTGGTACAATAGCACTCTTAGAAATTAAAAATAAAAGAATGAAATGGCTGTTACTTCCGTTTTGAGTTTGGTACGGCCAAAATAAAATATCTTTCTCATCATCGTTATGTTAAAATTAAAAAAATGCATACAAAATTGATTTAGGTACAGCCAACATAAAGTATCTTTCTCGATTAAAAAAAAATAACCTTTATCCTATTTTACAATTTGTTAAAATATATTTAAAATCCATCTAAAATAGATTATTATAATTTTTTTTATTTTTTATTTAATTTTTATTATCAATTTTTATTATTTTATTCTTTCTCAAACCATCAAGTATAGATTTTAATCCATGCCAGATGAGTCCTTAGTTTGATTTCAATATTTTATATTCTAAAGTATAAAAAAAAAGAATATATGAATCTGATTTTTTGCGTATGTGCATGCGTGTAAACATTGCTGGGAAAACACTTGAGTCTTGAGGGATCCAATCGGATTACTTAATTTAATTTGAAGTTGCTTATTGACGGACATATCTCACGTGATCAATCATGCAATTACATTTAAATGGAAGGAAAGAAGTGGGATTAATTTAAAATTCGAAGGTAAAAGTGAGCTTCCACAAGAAAAAGTAGTTTTAGTGACATTTGAAGGAGGAATGTTACTATAAACATGTTTACTGGCATTTTTTTAATATTGTCACTCAAAATAAGCAAAAATGTCACTAAATATTAGGTTTAGTGACAGTTTTAAAATGTCACTAAAATTTAGCTTCAGTTACATTTTTAAATGTCTCTAAAAGTGACTTTAAAGGAAAATATATACAGTACGAGATATTTATCTATACATGAGAAAAAGTTGGACTTATTAGTTGGAACTAAAAAATAAAGATAAAGTTGAAGATATTTCAAAACACAAAAAAGTTGAAGAGATTTGTATTTTTAGAGAGAGAGAGAGAGAGGGAGAATTTAGCATACAATATTACGTTTTTTTCCCCCAACTACTATTCTTATTTCAAACTCTACCGCCATTTTCCCTTTATATATATATATATTTAAACAATTACCTCCATTTGTTATCCGTTGGAGGGAACTGAATTTGCACAGTTACATTTGCGTAATTGTCGTTCATGTTCGTTGGCCTTTCTCCAAGAAGGCAAGACTCCAATACGTACCCAAGCTTTTGTTTCATACCACGCTTTGAGTGATACTCTAATATGCCTAGTTTGCTTCTTGTTGTGTTCTCATTATTTATTTTGGTTGTTGTGATATTAATTATGTGGTACTTTACTTTTAACTTCACTATATCTAGGTATTATTATATATGTTATTATGATTTATCTTCTTCTGGGTGTTAGTTGAGAAAATGGTACTAATACCACTCAAAAATGTATGGCATTGAATCTTGTGAAATGCTTTGTTTGAAGAAAAAGAGCACTGCAGCTTTGTTCTGGACTTCTGGTTGTATTATTTATGTATTTGAGTCTTTTTTTTATTTTTTTTTAAACTGATTTTACAGGCATCTTCAAAGAAAAAAGAAACGAACAACATCAGATTACAGAAAAATGGAAGAGCACCAGAGGGCAAGTAATCATTTGCTCGAACCCAATTCTGTTCCGAGAAGCTGTCGGAAGATATGTACCAAATGGTTACCAACCTAAGGCTTCAATCTTATATTTTATGCAATTCAATCGGGAAGAAATTTGAGAACCGATGGAAATTACTCTCATGCAGCTTGAGAAGAATCTTATTGTGATAATGTTTGATTTCTAAACAAGAAGTTTAGAGATTAATCCATTTCTTTTTGTTCTTTAGATAGATGTTATGTGTTTGATTTGTAAGCAAGAAGTGTATTAATTAATCATTTTCATTTTCGTCTTGGGATTGATACTATTTGGAACTTGTGTTTTATTATTAAATCTTCAATCTTATATTTAAATTTAAGTAATTATAATTCAGCTTTGTAATGTCTTATTATGTAATGATTTTCTTTCCTACGCCAAAAAAAAAAAAAAACCATGAAAAGGAATATCTAAATTATCTTAAATATCAATTATTTTTTAAAGAATATGATTAAGTGACGTTTTAAAATGTCGTTGACTTTTAGCTACATTGGTATCCATGCCATTTTATGTAAATGTCACTAATTTAGGAATTGACACTAAAAATATGCTTTAGTGGCAATTTCAAATGTAGCAAATGCTTATAGTAGGTAAAGATAGTCAGATAGAAATGACAACGAAGTTTGTAAGCACACATGAACGGAGGTAGGTTGTAACGAACGAGGGCACGTACACCCACTTTTTTATTTTAATTTTGTTATTTTAACTCATAATTTTATCAAGTTTTTCAACTGTGCCCTCATCACATCCTTTTTCTCAAATATGACCCCTACCCCTTTAATTTTTTTCTTGAACCTATCTTTACTAATATTAAACTTCTTTTCTTTTTTCCTAAAGGTGAAAATTTTATTAAAGGCCACTAAAGGGCATGAACTACAATGCAAGGGACATAGTCCATGAAAACACACTGTATGTGGATAACCATAATGCCAATGAACGGTCAGGTAACCACGAAAAACCAAATTCTACAACAAACCAACGAGAGCTTGTGCAAGTAATTATCCCACTTAGAGGAAGTCAAAGCAACCCCCTATCCCAAACACGGAGTAAAACTCCCACAAAGGATGGAGGGACAATAAGCTTTGCCTACTAACCAACACTGAGCTAAACACAAACTTTAAACCGATCACCTAAAACTAGCACAAAATAATGGAATAAACAAGGGTTTGATGGGGAAACTATCACTTTTATTACACATAACACCAATAAAACAACCACAACAAAAAAAAAAAAAACCAAAGGAGAACCATAAGGATCAAACAGGCAAACCCAAGCCTTTCGACACTGGAAAAGTGAGAAGAACCACCAAAATAAAATTGTGTAAACATAGCCAAAATAAATTCTGAAAACACGGTAAAGCGTGAGAATCATTCACTGCCAATGATTACCTAATCAACCACACACTCCTGCCCAACTTACTCGCCATCACCCCGCAACCCAACTCTCGCGATTTCAATGGGCCCCATAGCAAATGTGCTCGGATGCAAGAATGACAAACGGCGATCTATTCTTTATGTGCAACTCTACATTAGCTCCGACCATCCTCACCATCATCCTACACCTTAGTGCTTGTGGTTTCAACGAGCCCTTGCAGCGAATGCGTCTGGGACTGAGGATGACGAATGGCAACCAAACTCCATGCATAACTCCAAGGCAGTCTTAACCCACACCTTTAACAACATGAGCACAATGAGATCATAGCAGTCTCCCCTTCAAGCGATATAGGCTGGCAGCCCTGTGAAATGCTGGACCACCAACCCCAAAACTTAGATCCTTTCTCCTTTCTCAAAGCCTGGCGCTCTTTTTTCTCTATGTGAAATGGCTAGTGTTTTTTCTTTCTTTAACTAATATTAAACTTATTTAATTGGTATTCTTATGTAAACTCCTAGTCACTATTTTTTTAGCTTAGCCATTGTTTGATTTGTTTTTATCATCCACGGCACTTTCTTTTTCCACATTTATTTTTATAAAAAGCTTCAATTGGTTTTAGAGATTTATTAGTTTCAATAAAAGCATTGGTAAACTATTTTAGCTTTGATTTTGCTTAGATAAGTTAAATTGAGCATTTAATTTCAGGTAAATTTATTTTGAATTTAGTTTGATAGGGTCTACTTTAACAACTTTTTATTTCTACTTTTACTATTTCAGCATAATTTTTAATATAAGTTTAAACTAAACTGCTACGTCGGTGGATTTCGCAATGGCGACAAATGATCTCGACGATATGACAACGATGAATAAGATCCAAGTTTCGATAGATTCATGGTCAAAGAAAGCCCTCACATGGTGGACCTAAGATCTAGCGTTTACGACAATGAGGTCATGGCAATTCTTGCCATTGTGAGTTCCATCTTCATCGTCGAAGATGGAGTCATCACCTTGTCTATCACAGTGTTGTTGTGACATCGTTGGAGACAAAGCTATTGCCTTAAAATACAATGTCTCTACCGTCGACAAAGACAACGACAACAACCAATGGAGTTCCACGACAAGTAGAGGCGAGTTCCCCCACAAGCTTCGTAGCGAGGCAAGTCACTGCTATAGTTATTTGTTCATATTTATGGTTATTTATTGGTATTTATTCGTATTTTTTGTTGCTCTCTTTATGATTCTATTTTTTTTTTTTGCTATAAATGGAAATATAGAAAATACTGTGAATGAATATACTGTAAATATTACCTTAAAAAATACTAAAAATAAAATAAATATATAGGTATTTTTCTGTAAATGAAAGAAATATAGGTATTTTTTCGTACTTCTATAGAAATCCAATATTTCTGTAACCATTACAATTTGATCTTTTCACTGTCATCGCTATCGTCAGCATCATTGCGTCCTGGTCTCATTGCCATTGTCATGATGTCTTTTGGTGTAGCACCATTGGTAACCGGAGGGAGGTAGAGAGAGAAAGAGATAGAAAAGCGAGAAAGATAGGATGTGTTGGAGAGAGAGGGAAGAGAGAAAAAAAATGGTAAATTTAATATTTTAATATGTAATTAGTTTAAATTATGCTATTTGATTATATTAGTTTTAATTTTGATATTATTTCACAACATCACAGTTAAAAATGTTACGGTGATATAGCATGTAGGAAATGTTTTTGAAAGCTAAACATTCCAAACAAAATTAAGGTGTTTGCTTGGAAGGCTTTTCACAATATCCTTCCTTGCTACGCTAACCTAGAGCTCAGGGGGACAGCTTGTGGTCCTGTGTGCAGCAGGTGTAAGGGGTGGGATGAGACCGTCTGGCATTGCCTCTGGGAATGCTCCTCTCCTTGGTGTGTCTGGGAACGGAGCTCTCTGTGGACTTGTCTAAGAGAAGCCAAGGAGAGAAGCTTTGCAGGTTTCTGTTTACTTGTTCTTCGACGGACTAAAAAAGAGGACTTGGAGGTTTTCATCATGGTTGCCTGGGTGATCTGGTGGGCTAGGAATAAGAGGTCTGACCTACTATAGGATTGATTCTTCTCCAGCAGTCACTCTGCCCACCAACTGGAAACCCCCACCCGCTGACTCTTTGAAGCTTAATGTTGATGCTGCATTGGATGTCTCACGAAGTAATGTCAGGACTGGGGCTGTAATCTGTGACTCGTCTGGAACTGTGATAGCCTGCTTGTCTAAGAAGATCCGCAGCTGTGCAACTTCGTACCTTGCAAAGTGTATGGCCTTGCGTGAGGGGTTTAGAGTTTTCTAAGGTAATGGCTTTCATGTATCAACAACTGAGTCCGACACTGTTAATGCTGTTTCTGCAGTTTACTCGACGGAATCTCATGTTATTTTTTGGCCAATTATCTCTGATATTAAAAAATATTTGTCTGAGGCTGATGGTGGTTGTTGTTGCACCCATGTTCTCCGATCTGGTAACATGGTTGCCCCCTTTTTAGCCAAAACTAAATTGCTTGCCTTCGTTGATACTTGGATGTAATTCCCAGATTTATTGGGAACTTTATTTTGATTGATTTGACCTCCTAAATAAAATCCAAACTTTCTCTCAAAGAAAAGAAAAGAAAAGAAAATGCAAGATTTGAAAGGAATAGAAGTATATTTAATTCTTTTTCCAAAAAATAAATATTGGATTTGAATGGTATTTTGACTATTTTCACCTATGTGAATGAATTGGATGTTGAAGTTGAATTTTAAAAATCCAATAAAATCAATTTAATCCATATTTTTGTCACATATTTTATACATTAATGGAATTCTTTTTCCTTAAAATGGAAAATATTCACACAAAACTAAAACACATATAGATTAAGTCCTCTTCCAATATCAAATTGCACAAAAACTAGAATCAACTTTGTCATTTTCCCTAACAAGTCAAAACCAGAGAACTCATTTGTTCCAACATTGCGCACGCCGGATCCTCACCGCAAACCTCCCAGCATGGAGTCCACCTATAGGACATATGGAAAGTATCAATTGTGTTGGATTAACATAAATTTTTATTTTATTTTATTTGCTATGTTGGATAAATTTGGTTTTACGTTGTATGATTGATGGATGAGGATTAAATTGATGTCTTTAGATGTTTAAGATTAAACATGCATTATATAATGAGGAATTATAATAAATAGCAATTTTCATAAAGTAATTGAATTAAATAATATTTTTTTAAAAATAAAGAAAATGCATCAAATAGCATATTTAGATGGTATTAATAAAAATTATAGCATAATTTTTAAAATGAGGATAAATTATAGCATAATTTTAAAATAAGGATAAATTATAGCATATTTTTGTTGTTGTTAAAAATTTTTTTTTTCATTTTTCCTTTTTTCTTTATCTCTCTTCCTATTCCTCTCTCTCTCTCTCTCTCTCTCTTTTTCATCCTCACCGACCACAAAAAAGACGACAACAATGTGACCACAACGGCAACAAGCATTGCAATTGCAAAGCCATCGGAGTCAACGGTGATATCTAGAGCATGACAGGTTTGCAATCTTGGCGAACTCCTCTCTCTCTCTCTTTCACGCTTGCTCACCGGCCACAGAGAAGATGACGGCACAATCATAAGCTTGCGAGGTAATCGCAATCTCCTTGCTCGATTTGAGCTCTACCATTCTTGGATTTTGTATCCGTTAGATCTTCGTCGCACTGAGCCCCATTGCATTAGATCTTCGTCGCAATCTCTGCCAAAATCTTTAGCCAGAAGTGCACGTGGATGGATCGGCATGGTTGGCAAGGATTTCGACAAGATCCAGGCAGATTTTAATAGATTCCAATGAAATTTGGTGGAAATTCTGAATATTCTTGTTATAATTTGGTATTTGTCGTTAATCTGGTGAGATTTATGGTTATATCTTGGTATTTGTTTGTTAATATTTGTTGGTATTTTTTGTTATTCCCTAGTGATTCTTTTTTTTTTTTTTTTTTGCTGTAAATGAAAATAATAGAAATACTAAAAGTATTGTAAATGAATATACTGTAAATATTATCTTAAAAAAATATTAAAAATATATGAAATATAGGTATTTTTCCATATTTTCATAGAAATCTAGTATTTCCTTTCCATATTTCTAGAGTGTTATAATATTTGATTTCATATATATCTTTTGTCTTAATATTTTGTTTTTAATTAGGATAAGGTTTATATTCTATAAGCTTAAAGTTTTTACTTTATTTACTATGTTGGGTGATTTGTTTTATTATTATATGAATAATAGATATCAAAATAATTAAACTGATGTTTAGAATATGTGATTTGTTTTTTAAAGTAGGTTTTAATAAGCTCTTATGAAAACATAGATATAATTCAATCCTTATGTGATATGGTTTTTAAGTTCTTATGCATTTTAAACTAGATCAGATTGAATGATAAAATAAATTAAATTATAAAAGATTTTTTTAATAATTAAATTGGATGTTGAATGATTAAAAAAAAAGTTGATTTCAATTTAATGCCCATTCTAAATTAAATAAATAGTAAGTTTTTAAAATATTTATAATAAATAATAAATTTATCATATAAATAAAAATTTTATTAGATCATGATAAAATACCTAAACAAATTATTTATTTAATATATAAATATATTATCAACCTGATAAATCTTATATAAATAAATTTATTATAAAATATTTAAAAACCTTAAAACTATTACTTACTTCGTCCTCCCTAATTTTTTAAGATGTTGTTACGGAAGCCCAAGCCCAATCCAATCCAACATGATGGATAAATGTTAACAGTGTACTGGATTGTATTGATAAGAAGTTCTAAAGGATTCTTACGTAATTAAATTAGATACTTATATGTATTTGATATATACATTTAAATTATATTATATTTAAATATAATATAATTTTTTTTAAATATAAAATATTTCATTTAAATATCAATTATATCATATTTTAAATCTAATATAATCACTATTTATTATTTTATTTTTTTATTACTTTTATTAATTACATTATATATTTTCTTTCTCTCTCTTTTTTTCCTTTCTACTTTTATCCATCACATCACATATTTATTATTAAAATATAATTCAAATACTTTTCATTCAAACACACATTGCATTCAAATGTAATACTAATACTTTTCCTCCAAACACAAATTGCATTCAATGCATTACATTCAAATGCAATGTAAATGCAATCCGTTCACCAAACGGACCATTAAAAAAAACTAGGTTGTTGATCCAATGCCTACTCTTAGTTTGGAAGAGAAAATTATTAAAAAAAAAACTTTTAAATAGACATATTTATATTTTTTTACATTTTATTAATGATTATTTAAAATTTTGACCTTTCATTTCTTATCTAAAACACAAAATATAAACCTATTATAACTAAAACAATAATCCAAAAATCACCCCAGTTTGAAAAGCTTATGTGCCTGCATTTTGGAGTTAATTTGCCGTCTAGACTCTAGATCGATTTCCTGACTTTCGATGTTCGCCTGTGCACGATAGTTTTGTATTTTATTTTTTATTTTTTCGCAATTTTTTTCTTTATTTTAAACCTATGGTTGCGGTTTAGTATTTTATCTTTTCCTATGGAATCTCTTATAGTTTCTATAAAACTTTGAAAAGAAAAAAAATCTTCAATATCCATGCATCAAGTTTTATGTTAATAATTAGGGGACTTATACAGGTGTAACATGCTTTACCCCACCAATGGAATAAAAATTACTAACCATAAATTGCTTTTGAATGATTCTATAACATGATTACACCTAATAATTATAATAATTATAAGATTTACCATATATTAGAACACAAAACACAAAAAAAAAAAAAAATGAAAGCTAAAAACATTGTCAGTGCATATGCCCATAGGTGAGAATCCCTAAAGAGAGACAACAGTATAACCATGGAGCCGACGGAGGATCAGCGGTACAAGTGGAACAACAGTGTCAAATCATGGAGGCCACGTGGGTTGATACATAAGATCCAACCCACAGGCGTAACCCAACCCATCTCAGCCTTAACCCATCGGATCAACCACCGTCATGGAGTTCATAAACACCAGGCCAATGAATTGCGAGCTCAACGACTCTCTCTCTCTCACCCCTTCCTTGAGTCGTCATTTTGATTTCAGCCCTATTGTGCGCCGCCATCATGATTTTGCTATCTTCATCTCGCTACCGCTTTTGTGCTTTCAAGATCTGAGATGACGAAGATCAAGATGCGCCTATGAGAACTACGTATGTAGGAGATCACCTATCTATCTAGTTTGCAGTAGTCGTTAGATTGTTAGCAAGTGGTGTCAAATCTCTGGCAATCATTAGCGAGGAGATTTCAAGCTGTCATTGTTGTCGCCATGCCTAACTGTCTTTGACAATTAAAGTTAATGGGAGAAGATCGTTGCTGTTAAAGTGGCGAACGATGACTAGGTTGTGATAAGACCTCAGTGATCTAGTGACTTCCATCTGCCCACACCAGTAATGAAAGAGCCCCTATGATCGTTTCTTTTTTGTTTTTAAAATTTTTTTCACATTTAATATGGTATAACAATACCACACTTATTTTTTGATGCAACTTTTCAATCTAAGCTGTTTTAAAGTAATCAAATGACAACACTTTTGCCCTCATCAATAGGGTTAAATATCCTTATCCCATTATAGTCTATTATAATTAACGAATTTCATGCTTTATCTATATTCCCTGTGACGGACAAGAGAATATTAATGGTGTTACCTAAGTTAAACTAGGGTTTTTCTAAGAATTTATGTGAATAATAATGTGTGAGAACACTATATTTGCAAATAGACAAATAATAGTGTGAATAGAAGTAAATAAATGTTTTGGAAGAATTAAAATCTCCAAAACTAACCAAGGAATAAAGTTCATGATTAATAAAGTAATTTCGGATCAAAACGCTCAGATGGAGTGGTTTCGGTATCCAAAAAAGATAAATATAAGAAATAGAAAGTCAAAGCAAAGATAAGACAATATAAGTGTTTTAGAGTTTTTAAGAGTTTTGAAATAGAGTTAGATCAAACTGATAGCACGGATGGCTGGATAAGTCCTCCGGCATGTTTCCTGAAAAATTCCATCATTTTCGAAAAAAATGAGGATGTTTTTCGGAATTAAAAACCCCCCAAGAGATTACCCTAAGTAAACCAAGTCCACTGAAAGATGAAAAATTACGGTTTTAATTTTTAGCTAAACGACAGTAAAATAAGGCAAACTGATCACGCGGAAGACCCCAAAAACTCGCCTATGTGACTTTGATGAAATTTCGTTCAGTTTGACTTTTAGTCAAACTTTGGCCATTATATTAATTAAATGATGTCATGTATGATGTCACATGCATGATGTAATAATAAAAAAGTAATTAGTATGGAAAGATGGTAGGTAGATAGTCAAACTTTGGCCATTATATTAATTAAATGATGTCATGTATGATGTCACATGCATGATGTAATAATAAAAAAGTAATTAGTATGAAAAGGTGGTAGGTAGATCCAATCGTTTGGATTCAAAGTAATCCTAAATCAATAGTTAAGATGATGCCAAAATTTCATGTACTAATTTAAGAAAAATTTGGAGAAAATTTGCCAAAAGTTGGTCGGTTAAGAGGGATTAATTCAGAAATTTTTTTGTAAATTATAGATTAACCCCAAAAAGTTGCTAAATGATCTGTAAAAGTTTGTTAATTAACTCTCCAAAGTGTTAGGAATCGGCCAAAAGAATTGCTACTAGATCCTTCCTTTTTGGCAGCCATTAAACGCGTGGTTCACGCATGAAAAACCAGAAAAAAAAAAAAATTTAGTTTCCCAGCCCCTTGTTGCCGTGAGATCTCCAATCCCTTAGGCCAAGTTTTTCTCAAGGTTTCTCAACCAAATTTCATCCCAAATTCAAATAAACAAGAGTTGAGAGGTAAGTCTTATTTTCTAAGTTTTTCTCTTAAGAATTTTGAAGAGAAAACTTGTGGGTATGGTGATGTATTTGAAATGGAATTTACGTTTTTGTGATGTTGATTTTGGTTTTAATAAACTGTGTTGTTAAGTAATGTAAGAAAGGAAAGGATTAGAAATTTGCAAATAAAGTTGATGGTGGTTGTTAGGGAGAAACTATGTGGGGAGTATGTGAAAATTTTATGAAGTTTCTAAGTTGAAATAATGATTGAATTATGTTCTAAAGAGTTAGGTTGCATGTGAAGTGATTAGAAAAGAATTTGGAAGCATAAACTTTAATCTTTACGCTTAAATTGCAAGGGAAAGACATAATTTGCCAATAGAGACAATTAGATTTTTTTGTGAAAATTTTACGTAAAAGTTTGTACTTGTTACGTAAAATTAGGCCTCTGGTTTAATACATGGCAGGTACCATGGTTTTGAAGCATTATCTAAATGTCGGGAACCAAAAATTTAAGCAGAAATATTGTCAAAAATTTTAGAACGACGTAAAGGGTATTTTGGAAACCAAAGGGTAAAATAGGGTTAGAAACGGAAAACCAAGCCTCCTCGGTGACTTAAGTTGAAGAAAAGACGACAGACGTTTTTAAAATTAGTGAAATGCCCATTTGAAGCTCCGAAACAATAGAAAAACAATAAATGACCATAGAGGATTGAAACAGTAAACTTAAAATTTTCAAAATGCTTAGAAAAGATCAAGAGAGCACCTTAGAATGGCTTAAATGAGATTCTAAATGCCATGATTATGATTTTTAAGATTAAATGTAATTTTTTAAACAGTACACGGACGTGTACTTTAGTACACGGGCATGTAGGAAGAAAAAATTCTGAACACGGCCAAATTACACGGCCATGTAGTGAGAAAATAAATCACCCAAGGGTTACGCGACCAGGAACACGGCCGTGTAACAGACCATGTAAATGTGCAGGATACACGGGTAAGTACACAAGTAGGATACACGATCATGTAGCAAGAATATAAACCACCCGAGAGTTATACGGCCAGAGACACGGCCGTGTATCAGGCCGTGTACATGCAATGTACAAGAACACGGGTAGGTTACACAGCCATGTAGTGATTATATAAATCACCGAGAGTTACACGGCTAGGGACACGACCGTGTATTAGGTCGTGTACAGTATACACGCCCAGATCACACGGCCATGTTATACGAGCATGTATGGGAAGAATCTAGTGACCGGAGCGGTACACGGCCATGGGTGCAGCCGTGTATCAAGCCATGTAAGGATGCACAGTAAAAAAAAAAAAAGCAATTGATAAAAAGTGAAAATTAACAGCCAAAAATTTTTATCTATAGGGACTCAACCTAGAGACAGCAAAGAAACGTCAGAGGATTTCAAGAAATGGACGCTAATCTAAATATTATAAGTACAGACATTTAAATGTCTACTCACGAACTGACTTACCATAGAACTGTGTTTATATATAAGTTATATATTTTATGTGGCATGATAATCTAACATGTCTACGAAGTCAGAAAAGCACGAAAAGTTAAAGTAAAAAAAGATAAGTATAAGCAAGATAATAAGAATGAAAATGTAAGGTTGACATACCGACCTCCCTAGAATGAGGTTTAAGAATAGCCTCCACCCCAAAAGTGTGGTGTTACCTCAAGAATATAGTTGTTAACGGCTCAATGTGCTACGCCAAATTTGGTAGTTCAAAATTTGAACTTAGGGTTGATTGGTGGGTTGCTCCCCCTTCTCCCATTGGTCTGCGCGTATTAGGTACGTCCAACCACAGGCCCACAAGTGAAAGATAAAGAAAGAAAAGAAAAGAAAGAGAAGAAAAGAAAAGAAAAAAAAGAAAAAAGATAGATCAGAAAGAGTAAAGAAATTATAAGAGCGAGAAATAGACACACATAAAAGGACTAACCCTAAGTGTTATGCATGAAGCATGTTTTACATGTATGTTTATACTTACTGAGTTTTAACTCACGAGTCTGTTCGTGATGTAGGTAACAAGGGTAAATATCTTGCATTATGAAAAGAGAGCTAAAGGACAGGCAGACAGATCCCCACAGTGTCATGGATGGGTTATGGATTCCGCTTCGCAAAATTTTCCACTGTGAAAAAAGTGTAATAGAAAAGGATATTTATAGATGTATAAAGCCAAGACAAGTGTAATATGTATAGAAGTAAGGCAAGTTTAAAAGTATACTTATGTAATAAAGTATGTTTATATTATTAAGTATTTTAAAGAAAACTAGATTGCAAGTATTTTACAAAAAATAAAAATAGATTAATACATATGTGTGATTTCAAGGAAATTGTATTTTCATTAAAAAAAATCTATGATTTTTCAAGCACAAGTTCTATAAAAGAAATAAAGAAAATCATATTAAGTAAGAAGAAGCAAAGAAAAAGAGAGTGGAGGACTCGAGCTAGTCAGGTGGCCCACATTTCCTCACATTTATAAGGGAAAAAAGAGAGAGAGAGAGAGTTTTATTTCTCATTTCTTCTTTTTGTTATTCCTATGCAACATCTTCATTTTTCTACATAAACGGTATTAAAAAATATCGTGTTACACAAAACAAAAGCTATACATCGCTTTTTAATTCCTACACTTAAAGAGGTATTGGACATTGAAAAAACACACCACTTTACAATAAACGACAAGCAACACACTCAGAAGTGAAAAGCTACAGGGGCGTTTGGTTTTATTTTTGAGAATGATTTCCCATTTTTAAAAGTAGAGAAAATGAAGCGTCGGAAAATGGAGCGTTGGAAAATGATTTTCTATTTTCCATTTCTCCCTCCCTTCTTTTCTCTTTCTACCTGTGCAGCGTCGGTGATGATGATCATGTTCAACGATGGCCTCCATCTCCAGCAAAGGACGACGACTGTAGACTTACGACGACAGTGACGGCCCCCTCGCAACGATAACCACAGACTTATGGCGACAACTATACTTAGAAAATACAACCAAACACAGTTTCAAAAATGATTTCAGTGTAATTTTCAAAACAATCTCTCTTTTTTTTTTTTAAGAAAACATTTTAAAAATAATACTAAATGCAATCTACGTTTCTCTATTGTTTCATTTGATTGACCTTTAAAATTAATTGACTTTTTAACATGTAATTAAAATTTTTATTAATTTAAAAAAATATGCTTTGTTTGTTTACTGTATTGTATTCACATTACGTTTAAACGTAATACAATTTTTATTTAAATACAAAATTATTACATTTAAATACCAATCATATAATATATTGAATCCAATATAATTACTATTTATTATTTCACTTATTATAATATTTTTACCAATCACATCACATATTTTATCTTTATTTTTATCAATTCACATGTAATACAATTCAAACTCTTTTCATTCAAACAAATATTATATATAAATATTTAAATATATATTATATTCAATATACCTCATTTAAATACAATATAAATATAATATATTACTCAAACATCTCATAAAATAAATTGATATATTTTAGTTTAAAGGTGAACACCCTTTGTTAAGAGAAAACATGTCGTTTTAAACGCGAACGAAATCAGAATCAAAACGAAAAGTGGTTGTAGATACAAGTATAATGCAACAGTAATTCCTTTTAAATAATTCACACTCCAAAATTTAAATTAAAAAAAAAGGTGTAGTAATAAACAAAACTCTTCACTTCACTTCACTTCACCAAGCATGGGAAGACTCGGTTTTCTTCTCAACGCCTGGAGGCGCAACACCCCGACCTTAGGCGCCGTCGTTTCCCCCACCAGCTCTCGCCGTCTCTGCTCCATCTCCGACGAGCATTCCAGCCGCAAGCATCACCTGCCAACTCTTGAGCCGTCAACCGATGCCGACAAAATCTCCCAAATCCTCCTCCGCCACCATAATCCCTTCCACGCCACCGAATCCTCATTCCAACTCCACTGCGGCGTCTCCCTCTCCCCCCACCTCCTCCACCAGACCCTCCTCCGCCTCTCTCACTCCTCCAAACTCGCCCTCGCCTTCTTCCACTCCTCCAAATGCCTCCCCCGCCCTCCCCTCTCGGCCACCTCCTACAACCTCCTCATCGACATCCTCGCCCGCGTCCGCCAATTCGACGTCGTTTGGCAGCTCATCGTCGAGATGGACCACTCCCGCATCGGACCCACCCCCCTCACTTTCCGCATCCTCATCCGCCGCCTCGTCTCCGCCGGCCTCACCCGACAGGCCCTCCGCGCCTTCGACGATTCCGAGGCCTTTGTCGGGGCCAAGCCGACGTCGGAGGATTTCCATTTCTTGCTCGACATGCTATGTAAGTACGGCTACGTGAGAGTCGCGGTTGAGGTTTTCAATAAGAGGAGAAGTGGGTTTGTGGTGGATGTGAAGATCTATACGGTTTTGGTGTACGGGTGGTGTAAGATTGGTCGTGTTGACATGGCGACGAGGTTTTTGAGGGAGATGATGGAGAAGGGGATTGAGCCTAATGTCGTTACGTACAATGTTTTATTAAATGGGGTTTGTCGGAGGGCGAGTTTGCACCCGGAGGAGAGGTTCGACAGGACGATAAGTAATGCGGAGAAGGTGTTTGATGAAATGCGTGAGAGAGGGATTGAGCCTGACGTGACAAGTTTTTCGATCGTGCTGCATGTTTATAGCCGCGCGCATAAGCCTGAGATGTCGCTTGAGAAGTTGAAAGTGATGAGGGAGATGGGGTTGTCGCCGACCTTGGTGACGTACACTTCGGTTGTTAAGTGTTTGTGTTCTTGCGGGCGGCTTGAGGACGCGGAGGAGTTGCTTGCAGAGATGGTTAGGGAGGGTATAAGTCCTAGTGCGGAGACGTATAATTGTTTCTTTAAGGAGTATAGAGGAAGGAAGGATGTGGATGGTGCGTTGAAGTTGTATCAAAAGATGAAGGAAGGTTTGTGCATGCCAAGCATACGCACGTACAACATCTTGATTGGGATGTTCATGAGGTTGAATCGTTTGGAGATAGTGAGGGAGATATGGGATGACATGAAGGGGAGTGGAAGCGGACCAGAATTGAATTCATACACGGTGTTGATTCACGGGTTGTGCGAGAAGAAGAAATGGAGAGAGGCTTGTCAGTTCTTCGTGGAGATGATAGAGATGGGTTTTCTTCCTCGGAAGGTCACCTTTGAGACGCTCTACAGAGGGCTAATACAGTCCGATATGTTGAGAACTTGGAGGAGGTTGAAGAAGAAATTGGATCAGGAGTCTATTACTTTTGGTTCCGAGTTCCAAAATTACCAACTTAGTCCTTATAGGAGATAAAAGAAGTATGCCAATACTAAGGTACTAAAGAAAAGCTTCAAATAGACACCTTTTGAAGGGCAAAGAAACTTTTTTTTTTTGCAACTATCTATTCCCTTTTTATGTTTTGCTGAATACTGAACAGCGACGTTTACTTGCTTGGTGAGATTTACTTCCTTGCTGAATGCTGAAAGCCATCTATGGTTCATCCTCACCAAATTTGAAGGCTTGATCACTTGTAACGTGAAAACAGAGCAGCTTGTCGATCTAACGAGTCTTATCTCCGCCAGACTTAACTACCTGATTGAAAGCCTAACCACCGGTTACAACTCACAAGTAGTGAAGCGATGGCTATTAAAAGCTAGCCAGTCAATAAACCGTGAGAAAGTCCTAACACCAAACCTCTTCCTCGAGGACCCGTATCAGCCCTTTTCGGATGACAGTATTGGCATCACACTGAGGAGACACTCGGGACCACGTAACATTTGCGAGTTCTGAATGATGAAAATGAGAAAGGGAGAGGTGAGAGACAAGCAAAAGATTCCGTGGTCACAGAAACGTGCATGCAATAGCAAACCAACTATGCCATCCTCTAAGGTTGAATAAGCATGGGAAATAGAATTTGAAAGTGAGTGAAGAAAAATCTCTTCCTCTATGATAATTTCTTCATCAGCAATATGTACAATATCATCACATATAACATTGGACAAAAATGCGGTGATACCGAACTTTATCATACATATGAATACAAACCTGTATCTTTCAGAGGTGGTAAATATAGGAACCTCCCTCCTTTAAAATTTAAGTTTTGGTAAGCATCTAAATTTGATTTTAATGAGAAGCCTGAGAAAAGAAGGAAACAAAATCTTTCCAAAGACTAAGCTACATTTACTTTACACCTGTATTTATGGAGCTGAAATTCTTATTCAACTCCTCCTTTTATGTTTCTCCCTAATAGCTTCAGCATATTCCCTCTCACTGCCGTGACGAGATCTACTAGGAGAGTCCTTGCTTCTTCGATCGTGATGTTTAGAATGCCTTCTTCTGCTGCTACTCTTCTCTTGAGAATATTTTTTCCGCTTCCCTTTTGATCTAGAATGATGATGACCATGATCGCTGGATGCATCACTATCTAAATCACTGCTTCTATGCTGTCGTCTTCTGGAGTGACTTCTACTCCTTTCATCTTCTAACGAAGAACTGCTGCTCAAACTCCTATGCTGTCTTTTGACTTTCCTATCCTCATGACGATTCTTTTCTAGATTCACCTGATCATTTTTCTCAGAAGAATTAATCTCAGAATGTCTGCTACTTTTGCCTGAGGTACCATGAATTAATTCATATCTCTTGTGTCTGTCATCTTGAGACATGTCCTGGTTGTGTGGAATCCCATAACTATCTTCAATAGGTGGGATCTTATCATTTCTTGAATTCTTGTTACCTTCTTTCTCAGAATTAGCAGCAATGGCTTTGTTTTTTGAGTAGGTTGGCTCGGGAGGAACCTCCAGGCCTAGTTCCTTTCCCAAGGACTCCAAAAAGTCACCTGCCACCAAACGACTTAGTGCCGTATTAGCTGCCTCAACCTTTTTTTCTGGATGCTCCGCTTTGTTGAGACCAGAGGTAGTGGTATCCTCTTCATCATCTGAGTCATCAGAGAAGATAGCCTGCATAGAAGTGAAGATTGTTATAGAAAGAACTCAATACATAAATATAACAAAGACAATAACTGAAACCGAGTGTTCCAAGAGAAACTTGAATGTATAATCATAGAATCTTAAGCAGCATAAACATTAAGATCGAATGAAACAATTGTTCATTTCATTTCACAGACGATTTATAAAATTAAAAATAAATAAATAAATAACAACATTCCATCATATAAATAAGATGCTGATGCAGTCATTTATCTTACTTGGCACAGCCTCATTCTAACTACAGTTCTACGTCAGGATGAACGAGATAGCAGCTCAAAGTCATATTAAAAATTTTGTAAAGTAAGGACAAATGAAGTTGGGATGTTCAGATAAAAAATTTTAGGACTCCTGATAAAGTGATAGGACACCAAACTATCACACAACTGGAATCAAAAGACTGAGCATTATCAATCAATTTCACAGACTATAAGCAACTAGGAAACCCAAGCAGAGTAGCGTTCGAGTCTTCGAGAGACTCCCACCTTGGTTTCCTAAGCCCAAATGAATCTCCAAACAATTTACAGACAACCTCTCATCAGTAGCGAATCTCCTTCTTTATGCTTGCTACCGGTATATATCCAACTACTCTGACTAATAAGAGACAACTTCTAACCAACTTGGAACTCCGCTAACCGACCAAATTAAACCGAATCCTATCATATAACTGCTCATCCAAAGGAAGGGGATCGGAAGCGTGTAAAAATTTTAACTAGCAGATACCTGTGGGGACAAGGGGAAGCCCACACCAAAGTTTCGTAGTTTTTTTATTTATATAAACCTTTTCACAACCACTTGGAAGTTGTCATAATTCAGAAAATAAAAAGCTTTGCTTTAAAATAAAATAAATACATACAAACATATATATATATATAAAGCCAAAATAGCATGTACTAAAACTGCTACTAGTATTACCTTGTAAAGGTCAACTGGCCTCTCCACATTTTCAACTTCCACCTCAACATCTATTTCTTTATCAGCTACATCTTTACTTATTCCTTGGGCATCAGATTTAGGTGCTGCAAATGAATCTCTATTTTCTGTTACCGTTTCATCAATGTTGTCCGCTTTCATAGAATCAGGCATGAAAATGAGAGTATCCATCTTGCTACGTATCCGTGGAGCTGGTGGTGGCTGCAAAGGGCAACGACTCTTAACAGATGATTTTGTAGAAGACTTATTTGCATGTGTTCCCCCTGAACTTTTTTAATTTGGCAATTTAATCACTGAACATTTTTTTCTTGACAATCAACTCCTGTACTTATAATTTTTGACAATTCAATCTTTATGGCTTAAATAAATTAAAATTAAGACAGTTTTTTTGTACAAAACTTTCATATTATAGTCCAAGAAGGACTTTGTTATTCATTTTTGCTTAATTTGAATACAAATTTCTTTTTAACGTTTATGTTTAAATTTGAGTATAATTTAATTAAGTTAAAGATTTCAAAGGAAATTGTATTGGAAATAAGCAAAAATGATCAACAACACTCTTTTTAGACTATAACATGCAATCTACGTGTAAAGAATCGTCTAAATTTTAACAAATTTAAGTAAAAAGAACTAAATTGCTAAAAATTATAAGTTCAAGAGTTGATCGCTAAGAAAAAAAAAGTTTAGGGACTAAATTGCCAAACTTGAAAAGTTCAGGGAGCATCCGTACAAATAAGTTTGCGTAAAAACGAAAACTTGTAATAAAGTTTTTTATTTATAAGAATCCAGTAAACCAGAAAACAGGAAATCAGTCTGTACACCGTTACATGTTAACCAAAAAAGAACAGGAAACTTAAATAATTAAAAAAATGAAATATAATAAAGTATTAAAGATGGTTTGTGTCCATTTTTTTCCCCTTTTTTCTGATGCAGGGGAGAGGGAAAGAGGAAAATTTTAGATAATACAGAGTCAATCCATGAAACCTGCTCTTAACCTTGTAAGGCTGGAGAAGAACAAATGGAACAGTCTGAAATCATCTTTGTTAATTAACCATATTACAGCTTTTCCTAGCTCAAATGAAAAATTTGCCACAAGGAAGAAAAAATTAAAGATTTAAAAACATGAAGATAAGGATTTTTCTTTCTAAATTTTACAATCACTGTCGCAATATGAGAGAAAAAAAGATTTCTGCATCCAGATTAGGATATAGACAAAGAAGAAAAAAAGCTAATGAAGTACCTTCCCCATGTAAGGATCAATAAGATCAAAACGCTTGCATAAAATGGGTGAAGGACGCCACTGAAATTCTTCCCGTTTTGGGTACATTTTCTTTGTGGTTGAATCTTCAACTTTAGAGTCTTCAGCTTTCTGCTTCCAATAATGTAAAGTTAAAAATTGTTTCTTTTTAAAAAAATATGATTTTTAAGGAAGCAATTGATTTTGAAGCTCCAAATGTAAAATCTACATGTTGCGACTTAAACAAGTGAAAGAGAAAGAAGTTGGCAGAACATACCTGTGACCCACCAGAAATAAACTGCATCCCTGCAGTAGCCAAGAAGTCTGTGACACTTTGTGTAGACAGCTTGCTTTCTTTACCCTGCTTTCCCTTCTCTATTGCCTCAGCTGCAGCCTCAAAGTCCAACCTCTCACGGGCACGTGCCCCTTCAGACATGTTACTAGTTCCAGCAAACTGTGTGGATCGAAGCCCTCCTTGGTACTTTTCCTTGAGAAATCGTTCAAATCTTTCTTGCTTTGCAGGATCATCTTTGAATGGGTTTACAACTTCTGGCAATTCACGCTGCTCCCAAAACAAAAAAATAAGATTCAAAGGAACACATGGATGCTATTTGAAAGATAAATACAGAACCTACGCAAGCATTACAAAGCAATGATCTGAGAGATTATTGCAAACATAAAAATTAAAAAAAGGAAGACAAGAACAAATGTATCTACTCACAAGCGATGTAGGTTTTGTAAATGTATCAGAAAGATTGTACTGTAGATGAACGGAATCTGAGGACGCAACAGATGAACTTGCATCTTTGAAGCTTCGTTCCAAAGGCCTCTCTCCTAAGAGTTGCCCACGGCCCTCTGCTGTTAGCTTCTGCATGTTTGGAGACACTTTCCCTTCCAATTGATGCTTGGTTTGATCAGCTTGCTTCTGGCGGGCCTCCCAAAGTTTTCTTGCGTAATAATCATGCCCATTTCCTCCAAGAAGAAAACTAAACAATGGATTTGACTGATTTTTCTCTCTGGACAGATCCTCAAATAATTTACCACACCTAGCTACTAAAGTTGCAACCCCATCAATTAAAAGTCTCAAATTACAGTCCTCCGGGGGAGAAACTTCTGGAGGACCAGCATCAGCAACCTTGAAATCAGTCCCAAGAGGCCCAGGAAACTTATGGTGGGGTTCAAAGTCCTTAGGAACAAGAGGAGGATCAAATCTGAGGAACAGTTTCCAAAGCAATATATTTAACAGTTTTACAGCAGCAAAAATGAGACAGAACTGAAAAGCAGACATACAAATGCATTCCTTTCTATAAAACTCTTAGTTCTTAATCTCATCCTTAGATCCATAAGCAAAACAATTTAATTGAAATGAGCGCTGCTTACGATGAAGACAGAAGATAAGTGCACACATATTTATACAAAAATATATATCTAGTTATTCATAAGTAAACAAAAGATATATCACCACACATAGAAGATGAAATCACATGAATTGGTTACCTTTCTGGCCGGTAGTCAGCATTTGATGCAAGTCTAAATCCAGGCAAAACACCTTGCTCATTTGTAAGCAACTTTTGTTTGTTGTTCACAGTCAACTTCGCTGAAGGTTCCTCTATTTCTTGAACATAAGTCTCTTCAAAGTCATAATCTGAAGTTTAAGTCTATCAGTAAATCCTTTAATAACATAACTACAAGTTAAATGGACAAATAGCAAACTCAGCATCTTGAAGAAGAAGCTCAATATGATACTAGATGGCACACAGGACTAAGGACTGGAGTGGACTATACTATATACAAGTCCTATCCAAATGTTCATAACTATTTTGGGCTGGACTGCTACTCCCATTTGGCCATATCATCTGACAAGTATTGTCTTAATGCCAGATACAGCAGTGCCTTTGTCTGCTTTCAACCTTGACCCACTCATTTAGCAAATAAATCATAGGCCTCCTATTGAAAATTTAGATTATATACAGGTTGAATTAATTATACTGCTGTACCAACCAGATGCAAAAACATCCTCATCTTCAGCATCAAGTTCTTCGAGTGCTCCGATGCCAAAACCAGGTGCAACCTTTCCTGCTGATGAATAACTTACTTCATGTTAAACAATAGAAGTCAAAAGAAGTTTCCAAAGAAAATCAGATCTATGAGTGCCTATTAACAATATGTGAGGCTCTAAATGATATAGCAAACAAATGCATGCCAATTGATCTTACACTCGAAACCAAAGAGATTGGTTTTCATTGAAGAAGCTTTCCTATACTCATGGTCCCTGTTCCCTGTCACGTGCGATCGTTTCCTTTCTGGAACAGAATAATCATAAAGAAACCAATTCATTAAAAACATAAAATACTTCAAAAGTACCCAAAGAATCAGATAAAGAATAATAGGCTTAAGAAATACATACCCCTAAATTCAGGAGCATTCTTGTAAGGGTCAAACCCTAAACCATGCAAGTCCTGCTTTGGGGTGAGTGCATAAATCTGCAATACGGATAAGAAATTAGGTAGCTACTGCTGTTAATAAGGTGGCTTTTTTTATTTTTTTTATTTTTATGAGAGGAGAGAAGATATTGAGATTAAAAATTTATAAACAATTGCAGTTCAAGAGATGATCAAAGAAATATGAAACTCAGGAAACTAAGTGAAACGCCCTCGCATTCTTACCATACGTGAATCCAAGTTAGTTGCCAAACCCTATATATTTTAGCAGATGATCAAGCAAACATCGAGAACCATGTAAACTAGAAATGCAGGAATTAATTATTGTGCTGATAATAAGATTCTGGGAGTTGACAGGTTTCAGCCCCCTCTCATGAAATACCCACAATGTAGAGCAAAAGAAACACCTCCCCGGCCTGCCTGATTCAAAAGTCTAAAACCCCATATATAATACCAATAAATGGTACCGTCTCTCTTTCCAAAGCAACTAAAAGTCTGTTGTACTAAAGTGGCAGAGACGATACACTATGATATAATAATCAAAATATTCCCAATCAGCTTAGCATCTAAAGCAATCATATAATTAGAAACCAAAATTACAACCATATGATGATAAATTCTATAAGCGGATTCAAATGTTGAATCAACAAATAAAAGAATACCCATTTAATATGCAAAAAGAGCAGAGGAAGTTCTCACGTGTGTGCCCTGAGAAGAGCTAACATCATCATTAGCAGGCTGCTTAGTGTAGTTTCCAAGGTCACCCTCAATAGATTCAAAAGGAGCAGCGTGAGCTTTTGCATCATCAGAAGAAAACGCTAAAAAGGCTTTTCGTGCTTCTCTTCGAGCACCTGTAAGTGAATTACATAGAAAGTTCAGTGAAACCAACGTTGTTTAATTTCATTTTAAATTAACTTCCATAACAGGTTATAAACATTAAATTAGTTTGGTTTGACCTAGCTTCTATTCCGAATGTGGTAACTGCTCTTATCGACATACACACCTTCAGGTTTTTTCCAGGGCCAAGCCAGAGATGGCCCATGTGAGGACGTAATTTCAATCTATCTCATAGTTTTAAAATCTATACTCACATTAGATGTTATGCCAAACATGGAATAAAGTTCATTGCTAGAAATATAAGTGTACAGCAGGAGTTTAACCAAACTAATGTTACTCCAATTAACCATCTCTACATGTAATTGTGGTCGAAGCAAACACGAATCCAAGCAAAAACGATAACTACGTCATAGTTGCCGTAGTTATGTTAACATAGCTTGCAGCTAAGACATTCCAATTTTTCTTTTTTTTAATACATACAGAATACCATACACAGAGAAGGAAGCCTGTTAAGAGGCATCCAAAGCGAGAAAAGAGGAAAAGCAACAATTAATGTTTTTGGCAAGACAGTTGAACAAGTCTTTGCCCCTTCATAGAACCGTTAAGATCAAAATCTAGAAGTGGGCCAACTGTAAAAGATGCTGTAAAATCATATCTTTGTAAGAAATCTTGGAACAAGAAACATACTGTAAAGTGAACCAGCATGAGAATCCTTAATTGAACGACCACGCCTCCACCCCATCCTCAACAGCAACTTTACACCTAATCGAAAGAGCAAACAGCTGAAAAATTCAATATTTGCACTGGGACAGTAATTTAAATAATCACTATTCTAAAAATTAAATGAAATAAACCTATGGACTCTGTGGCTGGAAGAACAATTTCATCTGGTACAGGTCCAGGAATGGCTGATGGTCTGAAAAGGAAAAAAAAAAATATATATATATATATATATAAGAGTCAGAAAAGTAATCCTAATTCTCTATACAAATAATAGTATTATACAAAGAAAAAACTAATCCAAGTAGGGACATGTTTAAACTGAAAGTAAAAGGCTAAAGCTAGCCAAAAACAGAAAACCAGAAAGTAGATAAACAAGGAGAAGTAAAAACAGTAGCCTAGAATTTTATCCTGCCCACCTAAAGGCAAATGGACTAGACTAAGATAACAAAATATATTATCGGAATTGATAAGAGTAACAAGTAGGTTGTTCTGCAGCAAACACTGGCAGAGCCACATTAGGCCAAGCGGGCAGCTGGCTCATATGCTTTTATACCCCTGTTATATTAATTTATTCAATTAAGTCCTTTATTCCCCCCCTCTAAAATTTTGAAATTACAAAATTTGCTTTGATTTTTCTAAAAGATTTAATTCATAAATATACATTATTTCACACTTAACATCCCAAATAAACAAAAGTCAATTACACTACTATTTAAATTTGGATCATAAGCTTTTTAAAGTTGGTTATTCTAGATAATAAAGTTTACATAAGAAAAAATGAAAAATATTGAGTTGAACAATTTTTTAGTCTAAAATTTAGTTTAACTCACACCCCCCTGAAAAAAATTTCTGGTTCCGCCACTAGCAGCAAAAGCATATACACAGAAGAAAAGAATTTCTACATCATATGTTCCCTTTTATTGTTAATGCGTTCCCCAAATGGAAAACCAAACATTTCCCTCACACAACACAAGTCATAAAATCAGGAATTTCCCATTTGGTATACATCTCTAATGTCTACAAAAACTTCATATCAAACCATGGTGCAATATTGAGCACTTGTGTAGCATAGAGCCAATCAAGGTAAAAAAGGGAATTTTCATTAAAATGGATGAAGTTGTAGTCTATAACACATGACTACAAACTTCCATCAGTTAAGCTTAAAAATAACCACCTTAATCTTTGATGGTCTAAAAATTAACTTTCACAATTAATGAAAGAACTATGTAGAAAAGTGATTAAGCCACTGCCATAAATAATATGCAATCAAGCATTCCCCTATAATAAAAAATTACCTTTGCTTTTGCTCCTTCTCAGCTTGTTTGCGAGCAAGTTCAGCAGCTGTGAATCCAAATGTATCAAACTGTGATGATGTACCCAAAGATTGACCTTCCAGTTCCTAAAATACAATATACACGAAATATATCAGACTCGAGAAAAGGAAACTCTCTAAAAGAATAAAAATAATTTAGGTTCATCTTAAATTTTCCAAGTTATATATAATTTGAACAAAAGATTCCAACAGTTTTAGACCAAGGTTCCAACAGTTCAAAACCATGTACCATGCATAACATACTTAATCAAAACATTTTTGACAAAAACTAGTAAGTTTCAAGCAAAGAAAATAAACTAAAATAACGACAAAAACTAGTAAGTTAATGCACGCATAAACATACCGCCTTTTCATCTTCATCTAAAAAATTCAGAATGTTCTGCTGTTTGACTTCAGCCCTGTTCTTCCGGGACGATACAAATGACTGTGGTGTCCACCCTACACATTTGTATAACTCGATTAAAATCACTATGTAATGGATTTCTCAGAAAAGAAGCAGAACAGTAATAAGTTTCTCAAAAAAGAACAGATCATTCTTCTACGATGTAAGGCTAAACTATACCCTCTTTTGAGCCCACTGTATTGAAATACCCAGCAGAATATCCTCCTGTAAACGCTCCATGGAATCGTCTTCTTCCTTCCTCATCTCTGACCTGGGAACAGTAAGACCAAAGAAATTTGTTGTTCAAGATGTTAGAACATCTGTACAGGATTCCCTTCGGTGGTATGTAATTGTTAGAATAGGCTACCAACACATTATCTTAGAATATGCAATCGAGGTATATGGGTTTTATACCGGCTATCAATAGGTTTATATCAATAGATTATCAATAAGTACTATTGCTCTTATATATATAGATATATATGTTACGGTATAGGGTCACTCCCAAGTTATCTTAGAACACGCAATCGGGTATATAGGCTATAGACGGGCTATCAATTGGTTTATATCAATTGATTATCAATAAGTATTATCGCTCTATAATCTATATACATGCATATATACATGTATAATCCGTATGGAGCTCCTACCCAAACCACTGCCTGCCACCCAGCCCCAGCCGGGTCATGGCTCCTATATCAATAGGTTTCATTTCTCTTCTTGAATTGTAGAAAAACAACTAAAATCACTTCAATTCACATCAGAACCAGAACTTCCCCATTACTGTTCATCTACTCTTCTTCTTCTTCTTCTTCTTCTTCTCTTTCTCTCTCTTCGCCATTCTACTAAGATTAAGCATTTTTGGATCAGTTGAAGAAAAATTTTCCTCTAATTTCTAAGCAAGTAACTTAAACATTTTGTGAAACTGAAACTGAGAGTTCTTACTTCATTAAAGAAAAAAAAATACGAAATGCTCACTAAACTAAAAACAAGCCACTTTCTCCGGAACCAAACAGAAAATGCACCGGGAAATTGAAATACCTCTTGCTTCCAAGACGGGAGGGTTCGGAGCTGACCGGAGGCCTCAGCGACCGCCTTCTTCTTGCGGCTGGTGATCTCCTCCTCGCGCTCGATCGGCGTGCCAAAGAAAACGTAGTCTTCTTCGTCGGAATCCATTTTTATGGTTGAGAAATGCAAAAAAACTTGACGAAATTCGAATGGAGAGAGGAAATTGTGCGTCGGAATTAGGGTTTTGAGGGAGCTCAGTGGCAAAGCAAAGCGAAGAACTTCTTGTGGACAAGTTGTCAAGAGATTGTAGAGGGAAATTTTATGAAAAATTGGGAATTAGGAATATTAAAGAAAGGGGATGGAGCTGAGTGCTAAATATTTTATTGGTTTGGGATGAAACGTAAATACTGAGATTTATTGGACAGCAAAATACACTTCGGAAGTCCTCTTTCCCTTTGCCTTAGAGCCATTTGGAGCCGTTGAAGTTTAGGAGTTTTATACGTTAGAAATCAGTGAAATATATAAATAGTGTAAAAATCCAACGATCTGTTTAGGAAGTTTTGAATATGGTTTTTTTTATAGAAAAAAATAGTTTTAAAAAATATGTTTGTGAAAAAAAAAATATTTGGAGTACAAAATACAAAATTTTGAAAGTTTATTCAGAAAAAATCATCAAAATGGATGGTATTCTCTAAATTTTATATAATTTTTTTAAAAAAATATTTTATTTAAACTTGTATATCTAAAATTCTAAATTTTTAAAATTTAGAATTTATTATAATATTTTGAAGAAATAAATAATAAAAAATAATTGTGAGATAAAAAAAAGTATCAAAAAATTTGTTTTGAAAACCAAACTTTTGATCTCAAACAGGCTTTAAATATTGATATTTTCTTAACTCATTATAAACTTTTATATTTTTTTAATTTTAATCAATTAAATATATAACTTAATTAGCTAAATGTATAATTCAAAATCTAACTTAACTCAAATCAAAATTTTATTTACTCTAATAGATAAACTAAATGTATGCTTAACGTTTAAACATTATTTTTATGCAATAATGATAAAAAATAAACAAAGTAAAATTTAAAAAATAATAATAAAAAAAACAAAACAAAAATATAATTTGTATCTCTTTATCTCATTGATCAACCGTAGACTCGCGCGCAAACAGAAATGGAAAATTCGAAATGTGGTTTAAATCTTCATCAAGGTATTGCTTAGATGCCCTGCCTTGTTATAGTTAATATATATATATATATATATATATATATAGAGGGGGGGGGGGGGGCGGCGCGGGGGTTGTGGGGTGTGTGATAAATGAATGCTTTACAATACTAAAGGGACATTTAGTAAACGCATTGTATTTTGATTGTATTTGAATGAAATTTGTTTTTTAAATGTTATATTTGGTTGAAAAGTATTTGTTTTGTATTTAAATGAAATGTGTGATTGGATGAAAAATATTTAAAACTTAAAAAGTTGATGTGATTGATAAAAGTAGAGATAAATAGTAGAGTTAAAAAATTGATGTGATTGTTTTAAAAATGTTTTAAATAGTAATTGTTTTCGTAGTACTGTTACAAAATTTGTATTTGGTGTAAAATTGTATTGCATTTGAGTAAAATTAAAATGTAATTTTTTTGCCAAACGTCACCTAACTTATATTATATTAATTATTTTTACTTTTAATTTAATTTCAAGTTCATTAATATTGAAAACAAGGCTTAAATATTGATAGCAAAGCGTATTTATGACATTTTAAGAACTTGATCAGTTAAATAGAATTTTTTTTAACTTTTTATTGAAAACTTAAAAGGATAATTTCCCGATAGTTGGATATCTTTTGGATTTATCAAAATCATTGGAACAAATATTGAAATTAGCAAAAACTTAGGGTATTTTTGGATTTTACAATAAATATTTCATCACCAACCAACTAAACACGTACAAGTCTATTGATTCAAATCCAAATAAAAGCTTAAGATAGTGTTTGTTTAATCATTTTGTGAGATGTGACATATTTTATCTAGATGGCCCATGTACATGGATGTTTGGATTTTGAACACAACAAATGATCTATTTGTATTGTCCATTTTGAAATTGAGTCCAAATAAAAAAAGACCTCATCCTAAAAAATCATTTCAAAAATTCAAATTTTTTTCTATTTTAAATGACAATTTTTAACAATTATCAAAATATAAATTCATATGTTTTCGTTTACTATAGAAGATGAAATCTATAATCAAAGAAAATGGGGAGCCAATGACCGAAACACGATGATGAGAGAGTCATCGAACAGTCATTGGTAAGTCATTGAGCAGTTGTTAACGACTCATCGCACGAAATAAAATAAATTACAGAAAAAGTAAATAAAGAGAGAGAACCAATTTTATAGAGGTTTGCCTTTAATCTCTAAACTACATCCTTTGTAGTGCTTGCTGGAGCTTCTACTATGTATGAATTAATATTACAATGGTGATCTTTAGTAAAAACAAGATAGATGAGAGAGGGGGATTGATGTGTTATACAGAATTCAGGAAAATATAGTGAATCTATTGCAGGAATTATGGGGAAATATGTAGCTTAGAGCAAGAGATTTGATCAAAATGCTGATCCCTAAAACTAGTGCAGTAAGTTACGATTTGTAGAAGCTTTTTCCTTTACTTTAGTTGCCTGATTCTAGTAGAATATGCCTTATTTGATAACAAGAAGTTGTCTTCTCTTACTGAAACTACATTTCCAATCTGAGAATGACTAGAAAAGATCGAGTAAACTTCCCTTTCTGTGGAATTCAAGCTAGATGACTACTTTCCTTACTTAATATGCTTGATTTGACTTCTCTTTTGCTGAGAATTCAACTTTCCTTATCTGGTCTCGTGTTACTCGCCACTCCCCAAGTAGTCATTTAGGAGTTGTTTCTAGGTCCTGTGGACTGCTTGTTCGTGAGTAGTCTTGCGTTCTTCGATGGCATGTTCTAAGACACGTATACAGTGAGAGATGAGGTACAAAATCTAACCTCAATATTTATAAATATCAACACCTAAATATATATTTAAATGACAATTTAAATATTCTTATCCTAAATATTTCTGTTCAAATGTTTTTATCTAAATGGCCCAATCTAATTGATTCCTCCAAATGAAACCTAAGTTTTTCATTGTTATGTATTTTGAAACAATCTCTGATAACTCTATAAAATAGTTATTTTATCACTTTTTCATGCACAAAAATTGGCTTATTCTTGATAATTTTATTTAATTTTGATTTGTTTTTTATTTATTTTGTTTGTGTACTTTAATTTAGATTTTTATAGATTTCGTAAAGTTTTTATTTAATTTTGCTTTAATCTATCTTATCTTTTTCTAATAGTATATTAAATAAACTTAAAATTAAATATTTTCACTGAGTTTACTTATAGTATTCTATTTTATAAATATCTAATTTTAGCACTTTATTTTTTTGTAGTGGGTATACTATTTATGTCAGAAAACTGTGAAAACTAAACATTCTATCGTACTACATCCTTCCCAATTTCATACATTAGATTACTATTGCAACTTCTGTGGCAAGTGTGCACTAACACTGTAGCAGCATTGTAGCAAGTGTGTGCGCGACACTGTAACAGCCCTTGTAACAAGTGCGTGCTAAATATTATAGTACTGTAGCATGTGTGAGCGATACTGTAGTAAGTTTGAAAATTTTGTGTTGTGTGTGCACCAAATACAGTAATAAGTTTAAAAATTTGTGTTGTGTGTGCACCAAATATTATAGCAAGCTTGAAAAATTTGTGTAGAAGTTAAGTGGAATAGTACAAAATTATACTTATAAAAGGGGCATCTTGGAAAGGCTTGAGGGGGAAAAGGGGATACA
The DNA here is from genome assembly GCA_035233585.1 of Antiaris toxicaria. Taxonomy (NCBI): domain Eukaryota; kingdom Viridiplantae; phylum Streptophyta; class Magnoliopsida; order Rosales; family Moraceae; genus Antiaris; species Antiaris toxicaria. The sequence goes on from CP141155.1 coordinate 13,074,752, forward strand.
CTTCGTCTTTCTTATTTTTCCCTTACTTTCATTCTCATGTTTTCTCTTTAGAATTTTGTGAGAATATTTTACAAATTAAGCTAAAGTTCTTGGGTGAGATTAGAGATGGTCCTATATATGTAGTAAGCTTTTTTATGTGATTGTTGCATGATATAATGTATTAATAGATATAGTTTTATAAGTAGTCTTTTACTATATTATCGCCGGTGGCATATTGTCTTTTTTAGATTTTTTATAAGACAATTTTACCTAATTCTTAACGTGAAAATTTTATTTACTCGAATACATTGAATTCACAAGTTTTTCAAATTTTATCTTGTAATTGATTGTTAGGATGTGAAACTTTCAATTGAGTCAATTTATAAATTAAAATTCAAATAGATGAACGAAGCATATAGGAGATTTTTGATATCTTATCATTTTTAACTATTGAATTTTCTCCTTATCTTTCAATTGAATTGCTCTAAGATCACAAAACACTTCTTTCTTTTATTTGTTTGATTGCATATCTCTCTGACGCTTTTATTTCACTAATATCTTTTGTTTGTTCTTCTCACCTCCTCGTGGGATCGACCATCCTAATTGTACTACAATTGACCACTTTGTTTTGTCACAATTTGGGCTTAATCAAATTTTGACGCTGTTGCCGTGAGGTGTTTCAAGCAAGATTGATCAGTAGATTTTAAGCCAAAAGATGTACGTTCAATTTTCTTTTATTTATTTTACCTTTTTATTTTCTTTTTCTTAAAAAGAAAAAGAAAAATTAACAACTGGTTTTAATTTTTAGGTTAGTTTTTAGGTTACCATTTTTAATTAGGTCTCATAATTTGTGAAACTGTAAGTTTTAGAATAATGTTAACTTAGGATACTAATATCTAACATTTAACATTTCATAAAACATGTCATAAACTTTAATAAAATTTTCAAGTAATTATGTGGAATCGTTGAAAAGGACAAACTAAGGAATTCCGTCTAGGAGGCTAGTTTTTGTTAGCGTTCTACACCGCCAGTCTTTCCTGGGAACGTTACTCTGTATAGGAGATTGGTTTTCAAGGAGGCATCGCCCCACCAATCTTTCTTGGGAGTACTTTTAAAGGTTACGATTTGCGATTTTACATTATTGTTGATTTTGTAAAAAAATTTCCTTGTTTTAAAAAAAATTAAAAAAATATAAAAAATAAAAATAAAAAAAAAAAGAAGTTGATTGGAACATAGGAAGAAGATGACAACTGCATTTTTCAACAAGTTTTTCTCGCAATATAAGACCAACATTTTGAACTGATAGATCTCGACCTTCACCCAAGAAGATAATGAAACTTTCTATGTAACTTGGGAACAGTTCAAAGATCTGTTAAATCAGTGTCCTCATCATAGTTATGAGAGTTAGTGTCTCGTCAGCTATTTCTACGAGCGACTCACAATCTTAGAGCACCAATTTATGGAGATGATGTATAATGGAGAGTTTTTCCAAAAAGACCTCGAAAAGGCTTTTGAGTATCTCAACAAGCTAGCTGAGAAATCCTACAGATAGACTAGACCAAGGGCTAATGACAGCACTAGTCAGTCCTGACCTATTGGAATATTTCAACTAAGGGAAAAGGACATCCTCAAGGCCCAAATTGAGTCTTTGACCCAACAACTTGAGACCCTCAAAACCAAAGAAAATAAAAGAATCCACATGGTCACAAGTGCGGAATCACAAGAGCTAAGTTTCATTTGTGGAGGGATAAAACATCTAGCTAAGGATTGCCCAACTTACAGTGAAACGAGAGGAGTTGACAAAGAGGAACATAACAACTTAGAGGTGTAGAATAACCTTTTCTCTAACATGTACAGTGCTGACTAGAGGAACTATCTAAATTTCAGTTGGAGAGACTCCAATGGAGGGCTATAGAAAACTGAGCAATAACTACAACCACCAAAGACATATTTTGCACCTCAGCACCATATACAACTATCGAGGAGTTCTTTCGAGAACAACGTGCAGGCTTTCATAGAGATGCAGTATAAGACGAACCAAAAGATTTTACACAAATCATGGAAGAAAGAAAAGAGATGAAGAGTCAGATCTCAAAAATAACTAAAGCTTTAGTTGTTTATTCTAAAGAATGTAACAAGTTCTATTCACAAGCTCAGTCTAACCCCAAAGGGCAATACATGGCACAAACCTGCAACTCTAAAGATCATAACACCAAAGAGGATAATGCCATCACCACTCGTAGAGGTAAGATTTTAGATGATCCATCAACAACTATAGTTACTTCAATTGCTCAAGAAGTTGCCTCCAAGAAAGATGAGCCAATTAATCTTCCAATTAAAGTGCCTTTTCACCAAGATGTTCAACCTGCTAGGAAAGTACTGGAATATCAAGATCCTACATGGCTAACTCCTTTAAAGCCATCAATAGCATTGATCCTTGGGGTCCACAAAGTAAAATATTCAAAATCAATTTTTGTTAGACGTACGTGTTGAATCGCTCTACATTCAGCCAAGTTTCAGGACATTATTAACAAAGACCCATATGTGGTGTTGTATAACACCTATTGTGGGCGAAAGCCGCTTTTTAATAAAATATGTTTTGAAGTAAAGCCGATGACTATAAATCAAGCACTTCTTGAGATGCAACCCAAGCTATCTTTTCTCTATCTTTCTTTTATTTTCTTTGTGTATTTATTTTCTGTCTTATTTTCACGTATTTTTTTTTTACTTTCTTAGTTATTAATATGGAAGGTGCTCTATCAAAACTCCAAAATAGGTTTCCCTCTTTTCCTCAGAATGCATTACTAAAAATATATAGATGCAGATTAGAGAGGACGAAGCTGCTCATGCACTTTGACATACCAGAAGATCTGCGCTGGATTATCGAGGCTAAGGTACGATTATCAGGTGAATTTCTTGATTTATTTGATAAACATATACTGGGAATGGGAAAAGGTACTTTTGCCAAGAAAAGAAGAGCAAAGAAAACGAGAGTCTATTTCAAATGTATGAGATGGAACTGTAACAAACGATGTAAAAACATAAGAATAACTTCCATAAATCGAGATGACAAAATTCAGTTCATAAAAGATGGTTTGAGTAAAGAGTCATTAGATGATATTCTTTTGTCTCTTAATGCATATCCTAGTGGACAAGTTCAAGATATCATTCTCAACCTATGGAGTTTATTCATAGATGAACGGAAACGCTACAGTCTAGAGAATCTAACGTTAAAAGACTTTGTTTGCCAGTTTATAAGAAAATTAGATGGGAAGCTCATCCTGGACTCATAGAAGGCGTTTAAGTCGTTACTGAACGTAAAATCAGAGGAAGATGTGAGACACAATCACAACTATTATATAAAATTTTGCTTATTTTTCTCATGTTTTACTAGTATTATTATTATCTTCAGCATTATTATTATTATTATTATTTTGCATTGAGTGTGTATTTTTGTATTTTTCTTCTTTTTTCATTGAGTATGTATTTTTGACTTTTTCTTTGTATTAAGTGTGTATTTTTTACTTTCTCTTTTTATTTTTCAAAGTTTTATGATAAACAGTCAATCTACCCCCTAATAGACTTAACTCAGCGTCCTCCTTCCTCACGTTATAAATACACATGCATTTTCACCATTGTCATTACACACATATCCATTTGTAAGATTAGAAAAAAATGAGTTGAGATGGAAGGTCCTTCAGTTCGTAAGTTTTAAATTATTTGTATTTTCAGTGGCATTAGTCTGGGAATAATAGAGAGTTTTTAAAAGCAGCAAACAACCTTGATAGGGTGTTAGCTGCAGACAAATTAATCTAGTATACGGGGGAGGAAGTCTTGGGTTAATAGATTGTGTGTTATCCAGTGTATATATAGGGGGCAGCAAAATCTTAGGTATCATTTCTAGTGTTTTAGCTAACAAAAAAAATCACCGGTTATACTCTAAGTAATGAGTTAAAGGTCTCATCGATGCATTAGAGAATAGGTAACATGATATGTAATGCAGATACTTTTATTGCTTTACCTGGTGGTTTAGGAAAGCTGGAAGAGATTTTCAACACTGCCTCTTGAGCCCAACTTAATCTTCATCGAAAGCCGTTAGGATTATTAAATGTTAATGTTTTTATGATAGTTTGTTGTTTTTTCTAGATCATGTTGTGGAATAGGAATTCATTACACTATCGGTTCGGAAAATCCTAGCCTTAGATCCGACTGGTGATTAGCTGATTGATCAATTACAGATCTTTATGCCTGAACCTGACCCATTAATGTCATAGGTAGCATGGTCAACTATGGACAGTAAAAGCAGTAAGAAGCGTGGGTTGGATCTGATGCTTCAGTTGTAACATTCCTTAATTCGTTGGTTTTAGCCATAACATTTGATTTTTTTTCTTAGTTTCAGTTTGTGAGTTTTTGCTTTCGATAACATCAGATCAAGTGGCACCGTTCACTCTCTACTTATCTATATTAGACATTAAGGACAATGTCTCAATTAGGTTGTGGGGAGAAAATAGCTTAGTCTTTTTGAATTTTTAATCAGTTTCTTGTGTTTTTATTTCAAAAAATGAAAAATAAAAAAATTTTAAAACCACTAGATTCATTATTTATAAGATGGTTGAGTAAAGAGTTATTTTTAGTACTCTTGATGCACATCTTATCGTAATGATTATTCTCTTGTATCATTGTTTTGTCATTATTTTTAAAAAAATTAAAAAAAGAAAAAAAAAGGTGATTTCTCATAGATCCGATAATGAAAATTTTAATTGTTTTATTTTATATAGTGTTTCAGAGAAGTATAAATTTTTAACAAATTTGCATTTAAATTTTTGAATTAGTCTAACTCAATTATGATATTCAATATTTGAGTACTAATTCTTGATTTATAAGTTGTGTATTTGTTTAGAAAAAGTTTTATGAATATGAAATATTTCTGATCTAACAAGTCTTTGAATTTATTTAATTTTCTCTCGACGTGAAATCTCAGACAATGCCAAAATTAAGAAAATGATTTAGGTAATTTTTGGAGTGTTTGAGCTTTTTAAGCCAACTCTGAAATAACTTTATCCTTAGTTTACCCCTTTTGAGCATTGTTTTGTACAACGTTTTCTTTGTTACTTACATTTTTAGTTTAGCTTTTTAAATAAAATATTTAACATTTAGCCTTTAAGCATGTTGATCATCTTAGAAATTATTTTAAACTATACTGAAATCTGGGAGGAAGATAAGGATTACGAAATACATTAAAAAAAAAGAAATAAAAAAGAGAAAAAAAGAATACTATATCCTTTGTTTATCATAATAAATTTGAAGATGTAGTTCTTTAAATATATATATATAAAAAGTTCTTAAAAATATATATATAAAAAGAAAAAGAAGAGTTTTATTTTCAATAAGGGTAAGTTGTGAATAAATTTGGGGGTGTTACTTGGGTGTAAATAAAAAACTCTATAACAAATTCTAAAATGATTAATGTGTTCAAGGATAATCTAAGTCATACTATTTTATATCTTACCTTCACCTCAACCACACATTACAAGCCTAATAAAGTCCTAATGATCCTTGGATTTGTGTTTGTCAACATTAGTAGAGAGAGAAATGAAAAATGGACCTATGGCATTTGAAAATCATCCGGGATCGATTGTTTCATTCCTCAAAAATTCATATAAATTGTATACAATTAAATGAAAAAGAAATTTTGCACACACACACAGAACATCTAACTGTAAATAGACTTTCTCTTAAATTAAACTCAAAATTTTTTATCAAAATTTATATTTTTCCGTAGACTATATATTTTACAACAATCTATAAGGAAATTTCTGAAAATCACCATTACTAATAAAATATTCTCTTTCTTTCTTTCCTTTTTTTCTTTTCTTTTGCTTGAAAACAAGCAAAATCTTAAGTTTGGAGATGTGATAACTCTACAAAATAGAGTTATTTTATCACTTTTTCATGCACAAAAATTGGCTTATTCTTAATAATTTTAGTTTTTTTTATTTGTTTTTTATTTATTTTGTTTATTTACTTTAATTTAGATTTTTATAAATTTCGTGAAATTTTTATTTAATTTTACTTTATTCTATCTTATCTTTTTCTAATAGTATATTAAATAAGCTTAAAATTAAATATTTCTAATGAGTTTACTTAGGGATGTTTGGGAAAAATATTTCATTTTAATTTTACTCAAATACAATATAATTTTACACCAAACACAAATTTTGCAACCATGCTACGAAAACAATTACTATTTAAAACATTTTTAAAATAATCACATCAACTTTTTAACTTTACTATTTATCTCTACTTTTACTAATCACATCAACTTTTCAACTCTAAAATACTTTTCATCTAAACACGCATTTTATTCAAATACAAAACAAATACTTTTCAACCAAATACAACATTCAAAAAACAAATTTCATTCAAATACAATCAAAATGCAATGCGTTTACCAAACGCCCCCTTATAGTATTCTATTTTAGAAATATCTAATTTCAGTACTTTATTTTTTTGAAGTGGGAATCACTATTCATATTAGAAAACTGTGAAAACTAAGCATTCTATCGCACTAGATTCTTCCTAATTTCATACATCGGATTACTACTGCAGCTTCTATGGCAAGTGTGCGCGAACACTGTAGCAGTACTATAGCAAATGTGTGTCAAAATTGTAGCACCATAGCACGTGCAAGTGACACTGTAGCAGTACTGTAGCACTGTAACAAATTTGAAAATTTTATGTTGTGTGTGCATCGAATGTGTAGTAAGTTTGAAAATTTATGTTGTGTGTGCACTGAATATTGTAACAAGTTTAAAAAGTTTGTATGAAGGTTGGGTGGAATAGTGCAACATTATGCTTATAAAAGGGGCATCTTGGAGAAGCTTGAGGGGGAGAGGGGGATACACTTTGTCTCTCTCATTTTTGCCTTGCTTTTATTTTCATGTTTTCTCTTTAGAATTTTATGAAAATATTTTGCAAGTTAGGCTAGAATTCTTAGGTGAAACTAGAGATAATTCTATATGTGTAGTGAGCTTATTTTGATTTTAATTTTCTTTGGTTTGTAAGGTATATACATTTGAGTAAATAATTTTCTTTCATATTATTTATTTCTCACATCAATATATTTTATTGACAACTTTTATATAAATTCAGTCAAGTTTTTTTTATGTGATTATTGCATGATACAATATATTGATAGATATAGTTTTATAAGTAGTCTTTTATTATATTATCGCCGGTTGTGTATTGTCGCTTTTAGATTTCTTAAAAGACAATTTTTCCTAGTTCTTAACGTGAGAATTTTATTTACTCAAATATATTTAATTCACAAGTTCTTCAAATCTTATCTTCCAATTGATTATTAGGATGTGAGACTTTTGATGGAGTCAATTTATGAATCAAAATTTAAATAGGTGAACAAAGCATATAGAAAATTCTCGATATTTTACCGTTTTTAACTATTGAATTTTCTCCTTATCTTTTAATTAAATTGCTTTAAGATCACAAAAATACTTTTTTTCTTTTCTTTGTTTGATTGCATATCTCTCTATCGCTTTTGTTTCACTAATCTCTTTTATTTGTTTTTATCACCTTCTCATGGGATTGACCGTTCTAATTGTACTATAATTGACCGCTTTATTTTGTCACAATTTAGGCATAATCAGTCTCTTATTAGATCTATGACTTTTAAGTGTGAGGTTTATAAGAATTGATTTTAGTCCAATGCATGTTGACATCAACAAGTATGACTTTAATTCGAATTATCTACCTTAGAATTAAAAGCTGAAAAATTATTTTGCATATAGCTCAAAATTTGCTCCCTATTAATTTATATAAGTAAGAGAAAAGTGTTCATATTGAATGTCCTTGTATTCTTTGATTAAATCAATGATTTATTTAATTTATTTATTAAAAGAAATAAATAAACAGCCTTTTATATATAAAATTTTTGAAATAAATAGTAAAAGATAACAAATTTATCAAATTTATTTATTATAGATATATTATTTTTATAGTAAATTTATTATTTACTGGTAAATTTTCTATTTATCTTATAAATTTATTATTTACTCGAAATATTTATAATCTTACTATTTATTTTAATTGTTTCACAATAGAGTAATTAAGTTAGGTGGTCTTTAAACAAACTAACTTTAAATAGATGGTTGATATTTTCTTTATTTAGCTGGATAGCGAAATAAATTGATTAGAAGGATCATTTTTCCATTTTTGCTTTTATCATGCTTCTCCCTGTTTATGCTCTTCACATTTTATTCTCCCAACTCGTACTCTTCTTCTCCTCATTATTGCTTGGTTTCAAATTTCAAAGGTACTCCACTTGAAGATTCGAATTTCATAAGTACAGAACTTTTTTGTTTGCTTGATTTTAGGTTACTTCCAGTTTCATGTGAAATCTAAAAAAAAAATTGCTTATATTAGTTTCTGATTTGTGTTTCTTTTTAATTCTAATAGGTTTTTATGAAGATTAGTTGATTATTTTTGGATTTTTTTTGTCTCAATTTCTATTTCTAGTGTTTTTGGAGATTTTTGAGTTTTTGTTATTTAATTTTGGATGCAATATGTGTTTGATCCATTCTTTTTATGGTCTTATATTGTTTTCTTGTTCTTTAATATGTTATTGTTAATCATTGATTGACTATGGTCAATCATTGATTGACCGTTCCTTTGTTGTTTACATGTTATTTGATTTGTTATGGTTAATAAATGATTGACCGTGATCAAATAATGATAAACTATTCCCTTGTTGTTCTCGTGTTCTTTGTTTTGTTTGTGATAAATCAAAGATTATTTGTAGTTGTAGAGGGTGAAATTTATAGTAAATTTGTTTTGAGGGCCATTGACTGATTTGATGTTGATTGTTAACATGATCCGTCGCCTAGAGTTGATTTAGCATATTGCGCATGAATGAAGAAAATAAAATGTAGAAAATAAATAAAAAGACAAGGATATTTTTTTTATAGAGATTCACCCGTAATCTCAGGGGCTATATCATTTTTGGCGCTTTAAAAGGCTTCACGATGTATGATTTGATGAATACATAAAAGCTTGCAAGCAAAAACAAGATAATAAAAAAGAAAGGAATTTATAGATACAATATATCTGGGGAAGATGGTTGGAATCGTAGGTCGCCAACGACTAGCGATGAGTTATTGCTAGAAAATTATAGGCAATTGACAATAGCGGTGTTTTCCTTGTATATGTGTGATTATGCCCTCCGATTTTAAGGAAGTTTGGTATTTATAAGAACTAGTGGTGGCTACTGAATCCTTTCAAAAGTAGGAGTAGTATTTAAAATTTGAATTTGAATAAAATTTAGACTTATCCAAATCTTTCCACAATAAGATTTTTTTATTCCCAAGATAAGATCTTGATATTTAAATTTTATATATTTGAATATATGGGCTAAATCAAAATAAATATTTTGTACTTGGAAGATTATTCAAATCCCTAAAACCGTGAATGGATAATTATGACAATCATCTATAAAATCCCATTAATCTTGGATTGGGACTCGCAAATAGCTGGCTAGCAAGTCGCTTGGGAGGTGTTTTAGGAACTAATTCAATGAGTCGTCTAATGGCTTGTTTGAGGCTGATCTGTGACTAGTATGCAACTCACACAATAAGTCACTCTGAAGCTTATTTTGGGATTTAGAGGTTACATCTTGTACTCTGTTTTGTACTCTCCAATGACGTGTGTTGATACGTGTATAGTGAGAGATGATGTACCAAATCTGATCTCAACAGTAAGCCCCCTACTTCGTAGTTAATGAAAATTGGCTTAAGGAGTGTTTATGTGAGTTGCATGTCAACACCAAGTGCTTGGATATCTTACGAAGATGAAGTTTTAGGCGAAATCCTTTCCAACTTCTCTTATTCTAATCTTCAGATTTTCGAACACATGGCTGTGGAAAGCTTATCTTGGCTTACTCTCTTTTGCGGTTTAGCCCCTGATGAATAGTCTCGACATAGCTCCAAGGGGGCTCGTAAGTCTAACATTACATTAAAATTGTTGGTAGATGAGAAGGCTAGTTGTAGTGCTTGTGAGGATGACTACGTAATAGGCTACTTGAGAAGGATGTTAATAAGGAAATTATGCAGCTAACAAGTTAGCTCTCAAATGACAAAGATATTGAGCTTAAGGCTATGTTGGACGAGGCTATGGCCGGAGCAACGTTGGTGACTAGCGAAGGACTGCCTAGTATATCATCCGTTTTTTAGGCGATGGCTAAAGAGCAAGTTATTAACGATGATGATGGTGATGACAAGTAACCAAACCCTTAGGTCCTTGCCTTTTATATATGTCTTGCGTGTTCTTGTTTTTCGCTCAAATTTATGTTTAAGTCAAAGCATTATCTTTATCTTACGTGTATGGTACCATGGATTGATGGGTTATAGAGATTTTTTTGTTCTGAACACCTTTATTTCACACCTGTGTAGTAAGACTTTTGATGTCATGTTTGTATGACTTGTGATCGATTCATGATACAAAGAGTCGATGCGACTACTCGAGGGGTAGAGTTGGTTGAAAAGTTGTCCTGAACGGTGAATATAAATCCTTGGTAATTTTTTCGAAAGGTGAACACAAATCCTCAGTGGACATAAATGGTGACATTTGGTAAACGGTCAATTAGGCTCTAGCTAACTAACAACCCGTTGAGCTATTGATATGTGTTGTATCCAACCATGGATGATAAGTAGGATCTTCATGATGTCGTTGACTTGCACAAAGAGGAGAAAGACAACAACTCTTTGACTTGTATAGAGAATATGCAACAAATACATGTTATAATAAAATGTAGGATGCATATTTCGTTTAGTCATGATAGTTGATGTTTTCCTAACGTTAGGCCTTTTTGATGAAATCTCCAATGGTAAGAGATGTTATGATCGATTGACCAATAAATGTTAATCTTGATCCTTTGAATCGTGACCACAAGACGTACTAGGACCCTTCAAGGTAGGGTGATTCTTTTCTCTGAGTATAAGGTTCCCAAGACTTGTTTGCTTTAATTGCATGAGATAGAGCCATTGCCTTGATTGTTGAGATTGACTTGAAAGTTGATGCAATCAATTAACTCGTCAATCAACACGATCTTTAGTTTAGTTATGAGTTGTGAGTCGATGATGCGAGTCATGAGTCACTACGAGATTCATGAGTCATTGATAAGTCTTATGGATTGATGTGACCGACAGTCGGTATTATGACTCATGTGTCGAATAACTCGTGGGCCACCTATGGGACATTGACAAGACTCGTAAGTTAGAATGACCAAGAGTTACTATTATGACTCGTGTGTTAAATGACTTGTGGATCGCAGTAACTGAACAACATGGGAGTCAACATGATCGATCAAGTCATGAGACGAGAGTCGATATGATCGCTAACTTGATTGAAGAGTCCATAGTCACTTCTTTTTGAGTAAGGTTTGACTAAGTACCGTGCATCCACGGGTTTTAGCCTATGTGTCTGTCGAAATAAAATGGATTCGTGTAACGAGGGAGTCAATTGATATGATTGACCTATGAGATCATCGGCTTTAGAAACAATGGCCTATTGATGCTGAATAAAGAGAATCATCATGAGTAATAAGGATTAGGTTTTAAGCCCCTGATTAATAAATTTGAGAGCAGCTTCTAATAATGTTGGTACTTTGTAACCTATAACTTCTCCTTCTTATAAGCGATTCGTGTGCCAAGAGTTTAGTGAGTCACTATTAATTGGTGGGTTATTAGTTGATTGACTCATAGGCTTGTTGTTGGCAAGCTATGCCCAGTCATTTGGCTAGTTATGACCGAGTTGTGTGATCGATTCACAGGCTGGTCATTTGAAAAGTTACAGCCGAGTTGTATGATTGACTTGTGTGGCATGTCATTGACTCATTGGCCAGGTGTTGGTGAAATGCTGTTTAGTATATGAAGAGCCAGTTAGAACTATCAGCCTGACTAAGGTATGGTGTTATCGAGACGTGTGTGAAGTCAATTGAATGACTCATTGGCTTGTCGTAAGCATGTAATTGACGTCCTACTGGCATGTCGTTGGTGGTTGCTAGTTGTTGTCTTGTGCCAAGTTACTTGTCGAATTGGTATGTTTGTACATCTACACTATCTAAATCCGACTATCAAAAGGATGCACTGGTTAACTCTTGATTACACCAAATCGAATAATGCTTGTTGTTGAAGCAAAATAGTTTATTGGATCCCTTAGTTGATTGAATCGACAACATCGACTGTTACAACATTAACCCAGAGGTTGGCATCAGCCTAGAGACCAGCATCGACTTTTCAGGTCCGTTACAGCATGATTGCCGGCTTTTGGCCTACAGACAGTGATAATATACCTCATTAAGTGAGGCACTTACCATGCTTAGGAGACCTTTACCCGTACAAGGACTGCCACTGTTACTGCGATGGTATAGTAGGTACTTATTCAACTTTGACATGCAGCAAAATACTCTACAAGAGTGCACTTTGAATAAAGAATATGGTCACCCTCAAATTGCCTTAAATTTAAATACCTACGCTAAGACCCATACCAATAGAAGGTGATTAGTGCCCATAACTTGGTTATCTGCGATGGTGAGGTTCTCAGTGGTTTACAAAATCCCACTGACACCAGTCCCTAGCACAGCTTAGTTTGAATTCAATAATCTATACAGTGGTTTTACATCTTATGATCTCTCCTGCTCCCCTGATGAGAGGCTTTTGAGTTTGCTGTAACCTACTACAACTCGGTTGACGGCTTCGCATCAAAGGATAAGGTCATGAATTGACAGAAGAAGTTGTGGGTTATGCTATATACTCATTGATTCATAGTCGCTTGTTAGACTTAAGAATCCGTATGGAACTCGCAAGTTGCAAGACTCATGAGTCGCTAATATGACTCGTTTATCAAAGTGACCGAGAGTCACTGATACAACTCGTGTGCCAATAGGCTTGTTAATCACCTATGAGTTGCTAACGAGGGTCGTTGGGTGAAATGATCGAGAATCACTGTTTTGACTCGTGTATCATTAGGTTTGTGTGCCGCATGCAAGTTGCTAATAAGACCCATGATTTGAGATAATCCATAGTTATTGTTACAACTCGTATGTTGATAAGTGTATAATTTCACACTCTTTTGTGTCGGTTTTACTATACTTAATTGTTGGTTTCTTGATAAATATAGAGCATTTATTCATGTTTTGTGCTTGTAGGTATTTTAGATGCAAAAGGGTGAGAAAATGATCAAAAATAGGAATTTTAGAGTGATTTGGAGCAAGGACAATAGAAGTCAATGTGTGTCAAAGTTGGTCAACACTAGGTTTTGTACTCTTCGACTCTAAATATGATTAGGAAACCTCCTAGAATGCACAAAGGACTCCAAACCCGATTTGGAAACCTCCTAAAACATCCAAAGAACTCCTTTATCTATAAATACAAGTCTTTAGGTCATATCTTGAGCATTTATTCTCAATATTTTCATTAGGAGTTTAAGACTCCTAATGTTGTTAGTTTCTATTTTTGTTGTCTTTTTAATTATGCTAGGCTAGATTTCTCTTCTGGTTGATAGTGATTTCAAAACTAGATATGCATAATAATTGATTCTTAGGTTTTATTTTTCAATTTTTTAATTAAGATTGTTCACTTTCTTCTATGCTCATTGTCTATGATTTTATTTTTGTTTTATCTAGATGGCCAACTTAATAAGACTTGAATAATTTCTATTACATAATAATTTCTATTGATAGTGATTTCAAAACTAGATAGGCATAATAATTGATTCTTAGGTTTTATTTTTCAAAATTTCAATTGAGATTGTTCACTTTCTTCTATGCTCATTGTCTATGATTTTATTCTTGTTTTATCTAGGTGGCCAACTAAATAAGACTTGAATAATTTCTATTGCAAGATTAGAATACTTGATCCATAATTGTCTTGATATTTTAATTATTAGTAACAAAAGTAGTCGATGATTGCAATTAGAGAGCATAACCTAAGTTAAATAATCTGAGCTTATGTTTTTATTACTTAGATTAACCTAATATCTTTCACATCTTAATGTTTCCATCATCTTAAATCTAGAAAGCTTGTTCTAGATTATTTAGTAGTTAGAGTTTAGGTAGAGAGCTTGTTCTATTTGACAACAAAATAAGAAAAGATAGAGATAGCCGAGCTTATTGATATCTATAGTTGGTAATCTCAATAAAAAATTGGTGATATTACTTAAATTGATTTCTTACATGTTTAGTGGTGGCAAATGATCATTTGACTAAAGCTTTCATTGTTTTTATTCACAATTTAGTGCATGTTTACTTGCATTATACTTTTTATATTTTTATATTTTTACATTTTTACATTTTTGCCTTTTAATTTGTTTAAAGTCTAAATTGTTTAGCATCAGCAATAAATTAATTAGACTCAATTTTCTTGGAAATAATCCTTACTCTTACTATAGTTATTTTAAAGTAGTTGATAGTAAGGTTAAATTTGATATGCTTGATGACAGCTATCATATGTCGAATGACTCGAGGGCTGCGTAGGAGTTGTCAACGAGACTTGTGAGTCAGGACAACCGAGAGTTGCTTTTAAAACTTGTGTGTCGACCAAGTTATGGGTTTCCTTGGAGTTGTCAATAAGATAAATGAGTCAGGATGACTGATAGTTGCTATATGACTCGTGTTTTGTAAGACTTAAGAGTCATTTTTGACATTGTATTACAATGCCAAAATATGTAACACATGCAAAAGGAAATATCAAACTAAAGCAAGTTAAAACATAATTGGATCAAGATTAAATAAATTAACCAGGGTAGTTAAGTCGATGTTGACGGTGTGGCAACCTATTGATAGGGGATTAGAGATCGATGCTTTTGATGAAGAATAGTTGCATACTTCGAGTAGCATAAATCTATCATTTATAGGCCTGAGTCATTTTGACTTATTGGTGGTGTGAGAGTCATTGCAATTAATCGGTTCTCATGAGTCATTGTGACTTGTTAGTGGCTCGTGTTGACCTCTTATTGGGAGTCATTAGAAAAGCCCGTTAGGCTTTGTGATGTCATGGTCTTTTGAGATGGTTCCTTTGCTAGTCAAAAATTAAAATATTAAAAAGAGAACTCATCAAATTGGAAAAAGATTGTAGTATGATTAAATAGAGATAGGATAGAAACAACCGAGTATAGTGAAGTCATCTTGGTGGAGCCCAATCGACGATAGCTAGTGACTGGACACATCAATGACTAGTGATTGGGGATGTCGATGATTGGTGACTGGAGATAATTGATGGCTAGTGGATGTCTAGTGAATGGCTATAGAATTGTTTCATGCAACTTGTAGGAGACTCATCAGGGAAGACATTGAGTTGCAACTTGGTTGCAGAGTTGGAGTGAGTCATCAGTTGCGGTGACTGATTATATGAGTCTATTTCGAATTCAACCATGCAAGTCATCATGGGAAACTCTCACAAGTGCTTGGCAAGTCATTAGCAAACCTGTTAATAGTTGTGTTAGATAATGGGAATTTGTTTAAAACGAAAGGTATGGTGTGCCATTCCTATTACTCCTTATTTCTTATAATCATCCTTGAAATTTTTGCATGGGAGTTTTGTTCTAGGAGCCAAGCTTGAAGAGTGACCATAGTCTTCGTTCATGGTGACAAATTTTGCAGGATATTCAATGCCAATTTTTGACCAAAGGGCCTACAGTGGGTGCCAAACTATAGAGGGTGAAATATATAACAAATTTACTTTGAGGGTCATTACCGATTTGACGTCGATTGGTAGCGTGATCTGTCACCTAGAGTTGATCTAGCATGTTATGCATAATGAAGAAAATAAAGTACAAAAAATAAATATAGAGACACAAATTTTTTATAGAGGTTTACCTGTAATATTATGGAATACGTCTTCTTCGGCACTTTAAGAGCCTTCACTATGTATGATCTGATCAATACATAAGAGCTCATAAGCAAGAATGAGATGAAGAAGAAAGGGTATTTTCAGATAAAATAAATATGGGAAGATGGTTGGAGTTGTAGGCATCGGTGAGCTAATAGTGAGTCAGGATGAGTTGTTGCCAGAGGTTAATAATAGTGGCATTTTCCTTGTATATATGTGAGTATGCCCTCCGATTTTGAAAAGGTTTGATATTTATAGGAACTAGTGGAGGCTATTGAATCCTTTCAAAAGTAGGACTATGATGAGGAGTTGTTTACCCATAAATCAAGTACTTTCGAGCTTAGGTATTTGTAAAATACTCAAGCATTTGTGTTATTTTTATGGTTTTTTGTGTTATATTGTAGGAATTATGAATAAATGGGAATTTAGTTGAAAATGTGGCACAAATTGGATAAGGAAAAGAAGCTTAAGATAGAGAGCTGAACGCCCCATCTCTCTTGCCAAACGTATTCAAGCGTTCCAACACTTAATTAGAGCACCCATCGCTCTACTAGTTACTTCTTGTCCTCTTTTTCAAGTACAATGCCTCATTGCTCACCAAATGGTGTCTAGTCATTCTCAAAGACTCATTTTGCATAGTGGATTGCACATTTTCAAAGGTGGAGATCAACTTTGTGGACTTTAAAGGATCACCATAAGATTTTATATAAGCATCATTAGCCATCATTTGGAAAATTAGGGAGAAAACACACAATAGACGCTCAACATTTCTATAGAGAGAGAGAGAGAGAGAGAGCTTTGAGTTGAAGATTTTTGGAGAATTTCTTAGAAGAATCTTGAAGAATTAAAAGCTTGAAGTTCATCTCCACATAAGTTTTCTTTTCCTTTCTCTGACTTTAATCTTATTTAAAATTTGCATTTGGAAATATTTTGACATGTTTTTATTTATGGATTTCTTATTAAGATTTATTGTGGATTCCTCTATATTGAGCTAGACATTTAATCTAGAGTTTAATATAGTTTTATTTATACTATTTTTTGAATATTTTGTTACTTATTAGTTTAATTTCATTTTATATTTATTTATGTTGCTTGTGCTTAATGCTTTTAATTTATTTGACCAATGAATTAATTGATCTTTGATTTGTGGAATTTATGCTTGGGAGAGTGAAATATCATAAATTAGAGTAGGCAACACAACCTAAGTAATGTCGAGTTCAGGAGGTCGGTAGAGTTAAGTAATCGACAATAGGCTTGGGTTTAATGAATGTTTAAATATTCAAATTGAATAGGGATATTAATTTGCGTATTTCGATATATTTTCTTATGAAGCACTCGAAAGAAGTTACAAGATAAATTGAGAGTTTTAATTAATGATTTATGCATAGAAGTTTCCACATTTTATTTACCTATTTTTGTTTGTTTTTGCTTATTTTTAATTTCATTTAATTTGGGTGCTTAAATAAAATTAAGTTACAATAATCATGGTACTTAGTGATAATTTGGAAATCAATACCTATGTATATGACATTCTGCTCACCACTACACTATTAAGACTTAACACCATACATTTGTGACTTATCAGACTAATATTTAAAATTGAAATTTGAATAAGATTTAGACTTATCCAAATCTTTCCAAGATAATATATATTTTTTCACATGATAAAGATCTTGATATTTGAATTTTATATATTCGAATTTATGGGCTAAATCTAGATATATTTCATACTTGGAAGATTATTCAAATTTTTAAAATCATGGATGGATAATTATGATAATTATTCATAAAATCTCATTAATCTCAGACTGGGACTTGTGGATGGTTAGTTGGCGAGTCACTTTGAAGGTGTCCTGGGGAATGATCTAGTAAGTAGTTTGGTGGCTTGTATCAGGTTAGTCTGCGACTCATGTAATGAGTAGTTTTGAAGTTTGTTTTGGACTTTGGAGGTTGTTATATTGTACTTCGCTGTGTATTCTCTAATGACGTGTGTTGACGTATGTATAATGAGAGATAAGACATGAAATCTAATCTTAACAATAATTAATCACTTATTAACTTCCACGATTATTTTCTTAAACTCCATTAAAATAATAGCAAAATAGTACTTTTTCAAAATAACAACAAACATTAGTCAACGACTAATTAACTTATAATTAATCACTGACCGCCAGCTTAATTTGATTTCTCACTTATTGACTACAAATTATTCAGTGATTGACTCCCAACTTAACTTCCTCAGTTTCCGTAAAAAACAACAAACAATTTATCCAGTTACTAAAAAAATGTGATTAACTTGATTTCTACAATGATTGAAGATTTGAATAGTGGATCCATATGCAAAGAATAAGGATTTCAATTGCAACAATAGCGATTGTGTTTCGGTTGAAGCATCTCCTGAAGCTGTTGGAGGGTAGTTTGGGATAGAGGAGTATGGGTTTGACAGCAAGGAGGGAGAGCAGTTGAAGTTGACAGACATAATGAGGGAGAAAGGAGGCGTTTTGACGTTGATTAGAGAAAAAGGCTGAGATTGATGGAGATGACAAGGGCGAAACAAGAATGATGATGGATGTGTGATGGTGGTTGTACGACTGCAGTTGTGGGAGGGTGGGTGGAGTGCAGTAGCGAGGAAGAGTGATGGTGGTGGCTCTGATCATTGTTGGTTTTTACAGAAAGAGATGAACATGAAGATTTTGATGGAGGTGGAAAGGGTAATTATGTCATTTGAGCTTCATTAGTAAAAGAAAGAGGCCTTTTAGTTAGGGTAAACAAAAAAAATCCGATTACTTAATAAACCCACTTAATCTTATCTTAATTGGGTGGGTTGATTTGCTATATTTTGTTAATTGAGTGAGTAAAAAAAATTTTAAACTCACCTAATCTTTATTGTATGGGTTGAAAAAATTTTAAAAACCCCCCAAACCCACTCAATATTTACTCACTTACTTTTTTTTTTTACTAAATGATGTTCACCTCTAAGTGTTGTTTAAATTATTTAAATATATAAAATGCATTACTTGATATTCAATATGGATGTAATTTTTAGTAATTTTATAAAAAATACCACTAATTACTTTAGTATTCTTGTATTTTTTTGTGATTCTTATAACTTATATTTATTTTACATTTGACTATTAATCAGATTATATTAGAAATTTTTTTATTTATGCAAAGTTTATGATAGAATTTATTTTAAAAACTATGTCATGAGTTTAATTTCTTTTTTTCTCATTAAATTCTTTATTCGTTATTGGATGTTTAGTATCATTTATTATTTTTATTAATAAAATACATAACTCACCCAACCCAACCCGATATTAATTGGATGGGTTGATTTTTTACATTGAATCGATTGGGTGGGTAAAAAAAATTGTCAACCTACCCTTGAAAATTCACAAAAACCCACCCAATATTCACTCCTACTTTTAGTTAATTTTGCAAATTTTAGACTATCTACTAAAAATTGGGTCCAGTATTGAACCATTTACCTTCAAATCCCTTTGTAACAATGCTATTTACCATAGTTTCTCTAAGTAAATTGAGAATTAGAAAAACCACTAATAAATAAACATCATTATTAACTTTGGAAACCAAAACTACACTATTACACTATCAGATTATGCAGATATATTACAAGAAGATTTGCTTTGTTTACTTACATAACCAACCATGTTATTGATATAAAATTTCACTAAGCTTTGTTTATGCATAAGATGCGACTCTCCACTAATCAACCAAAATTTTTGTTAGACCTCTGTAATTATATCTTTTTTTCATGAGGTCTATTAACTCTTTAATAGGTAACTTATTTATAAACAAAATATAAATGCGGATTTAGGGTTTTTATTCGTTACCTAACATCAAATATAATCGAGTATTATTTCCATCAAAATTTGAATTAATATTGCATGATAATATCATCTATCTTTGTTCAGATTCACAAAGGTTGCATTTTTAAAATATGGAGTTTTGACTAATGGCTCTAATTGATTTGCATTTTTTTTTATAAGAAAACGACTTAAACAAATTGATTTAGGTTAGATGGGTCACAGACATCACAAAGATAATTAGATTAATTTGATAAGTGACTCAAATCCAAAACTTTTTCAAAGCAGAATTAGCATTGAACCAACCCACTTAAGGTACATTGACATCAAAAAAAAAAAAAATCATTTGTGTTTAATCGCAATATTATTACAGGTCTAGCGGTTGGACATTCTTGTATTAAATAATCTGTTCTTTTATTCATGGGCGTCACATGGAGTCATTTAAGGAGATCTAATAGTAAAAGGTATTCAAGGAGATCTAAATATATATATATCTATATTTTTAATTAAGTGATATAATTAAATGAAGTACAGTATTATAGTAACCTCTATTTGGAGAAAATATTTAAAATTAAAATATTTTAGAATTCGTTTAATTCACTGATTTAGTTTAATTAGCTTATAAGATAAGTTAACTTGTCTAAATAAATTTCAAATTAATTTGATTTGATAAGATCTATTTTTACTATTTTTTATCTTTACTTTTACTATTTTAACATAACTTTAATACAAGTTATCTCCATTTTCACAATTTCCAATATAAGTCAAGTTAAATAAACTTGAAATAAATATTTGATCCATATTAATTTTTAAGTTATATTAAACTAGATTGACTAATCAAATACATCTATAGAAAACGTCTAAATGACAAGATGTTAGCACCCTAACAATTATAATTTTACTTAAAAGTTCCAAATAATGACATTTTGCAGTACTTTATACCATTTCAAATGTTATTTTCTAAGCACTCGTTTGAAATGTTAGAAGATTAAAAATAATTGAAGAGTCGTATAGTTTTACTAAAAAAAAAAAAAATCCAGAGTCCCAAGGGAATGAAGTTTATTAGTGATGGAAGCTTCAGGGAATAATAAAAAAAGTGATGGAAGTTGTATTTTCATCAATTTAAAGTGTAGCAGCTCATTTTGTCGCATGATGGAAAAAAAAAAAAAAGATTAGTTCAATATGTTAGAATTACTCATTGGATTTATAATTAAATAGCTTTTATTTAATAAGTTTTTTAACAAATTATTTAAGTTTTTAAGAATTAATTAAACGATTATTTTTTTAAACGGTTGATTAATTTTTTAAATGATTAATTAATAAAAATTAGTTAAATTATCATTTTACTAAATAAAAAAAATGACTATATGTTAGATTAAGTGAATAAAATAGATCACTTAACCTAATTTTTCTTACTCATTATTGAAGTTCATAATAAAATTACTGCAAAGTATCATATACAATATACAAATTAATAATAAAAAATATCAAAATTTATTTATTGCATCAACTTATTAATATATTACATTTTTTATTCAAGACCGTCATTTATAATAAAAGTTCCAAAGTATAAAATGTTCCACGTCAATTTTTATCCAAAAAAAAAAAAATTTAACATCAAGTTGTATAATATTACATGTAAATAATCTAACATTTACGTGTGTTGGAGAAAAAAACTTATATAAACTTGTACACTATTGAATACGAGATTCATCCTAACACAAATTTTACACCAAACACAAATTTTACAACAGTACTACGAAAACAATTACTATTCAAAACATTTTTAAAACAATCACATCAACTTTTCAACTTTACTATTTATCTCTACTTTTATCAATCACATCAACTTTTCAACTCTAAAATACTTTTCATCCAAACACACATTTCATTCAAATACAAAACAAATACTTTTCAACCAAATACAACATTTAAAAAACAAATTTCATTCAAATACAATTAAAATGCAATGCGTTTACCAAACGCCCCCTAAGAGTTACTCATTTTGGATGAAAACATTTGAAATTCACTCTTTTTTAAGGACACGTTTTTGGGGCGGGGGATTTTAGAGATGTAGTTTTGAAAACGCGTATTTGGTATAAAAAAATATATATGGGGTTAAAAAATTTAAAATCTTATATTTAGAAAAAAAAATATTAATATAGATTTTATTTTATTTTTCTCAAAGTTTTATATAATTTAAAAAATTAGCTCATTTAAATTTAAAATAATAAAATTATGGATTTTTATTAAAGAACTTGAAGATATAAATAATGAATGTTAATTTCAAATTGAAGAAAGAGAGAAAAATTTTGAAAATGAGACATCTCCGTTTGGATGAGATGTCCGTTTTTTAAAAATGAAAAATTTTTAGATATGAAAAATAAAAAATTATTTGGAATTCTTTTTAAAAATGAAAAGTTGTTTGGGTGAATGAAAACTTTTTGTTTCTAGAGAACTCTTTTTTCATTTTTCAAAAATGAAAAATTTTAGATGTTCAAATACGGAAATTTAAGAAGGTTCATTTTTTTTAGAATGAAAAACTTTTTATTTTTTAAGTTTGAAAATGTCAAACAAATGGAGGATAAATATTCTTCCAAATAGGCCTTAAATTTCTTATTGAAATTCTTGATCATACTTAAGGTTAAGGGTGATGTGATAATTTTTTCTCACGTAATGACAAATTACTTGTTTTTGAGAAATAGAGAATCCATTTATCAGATAATTTAGCGCTTGTTCCATTTTTTTATACATGCCGAGGTAATTATTTTTTTTAGACAAATTTGCTGAGGTAATTAATGTTATTATTTTTATATTTCTTTTTCTAAATATAGAATTTCATTTAATTCAAAATAAAAATTACAAATATATGCCATTGACTCTGTATTATAAAAATATAAATCCTCAGAGATAATCGGTGCCGTTATTTTTGTTTTCAATTTCTGTAGTAATTTTTTTTTTCTAAAAAAAAAGCCACAATTTCTGCACTAGTTAATTCTATAAATTAATTGGGAACTAGAAAATTCACAAAAAAAAAAAAAGAAATTAGAAAAAACCACAACCACCCCGCGGAAAATTCCAAAGCAAAAAAAAAAAAAAAAAAATACTCCCAAGCTAACACTTCATATATCCCAAAAAAAAAAAATCCCAAGTTGGACGCATCCATACCCACGCGCCCATCTCTAACGTGTCCGACACTCGCGCCAGTTTGATCCGCTAGAGGTGGGCCCCACCCTGGAGACAGACCCGGTAAATGCTGTGGCGCGGTTGTCACAGCGTGTGAGAAAGTCGCAGCGGTACTCGCCTTAAGGAAGAGTCTCTCTCTCTCTCTCTCTGTCTCTCTCCATCTCCATCTCCATCTCCATCTCTCTGTCTCTCTCTCTCCTCTTTGCCCTAATCGCCTGCGAACAAGAACTCGCGCTTTTATCCTTAACAACCATCATCAACAACAACAACAACAATAATAATGTCCTTCTCTGGTAACTACTCCCTATATCAGCCATGTCCCTTCTCTTCTTGATCTTCCTTCTTCGACTCGGATCTCCCATCGGCTGACTCGTCTCTCCACGCCCCCCCAAACTCGTTCCTGACTCGGCCTCTTCGTCTTCGCGCTTCGACTCGGTAGCTCGGTAACCCGGTGAGTCGAACATCCGATTCTTGATCTCTGCTCTTTTCGCTTGAGGAAAACCCTTGTTCATTTCTGGAATTTGGTGTTTTTAAGGTTTAAGGATGGACCCGATGGACATCGTCGGGAAGTCCAAGGAGGACGCGTCACTTCCGAAAGGTATATTTTCATTCTTTTTTTTTTTCTGTCAATTTTTTTCTTCGAAGATTTCGTGGTTTTCTCGGAGATTTTGTGTTGTTTAGGTCTTCGATTTTTGGTGATTTATGTTTTTTGATTAAAAAAAAATCTTCATTTTTGTTGGTTTGATGTATGAATTTGGTGCTTTTTTGTTCACATTTTCACTTGTTCTTTTTTTTTTTCCTACCAAGTTTATTATTTTTTTCTTGATCATTTGGTGTATTTTAGGTTGCTCGATTCTTTTTTTTTTTTTTTTAATCTTCATCTTTATTGCGTTGATATATGGAATTGCAGTTAATTTTTTCACATTCTCATGTGCTTTGTAAAAAATTCCTCAAGATTTTAACATTTTTCTCGAAGAATTTGTGTTTTTTAGGTTTCAATTTTTTGGCATTTTTCTTTTTCAATTTTCATATGTTGTTTTAGTTTCTTTTCGCCTTCAATATTTGGGGCAAAAAATCTGCCCAGTATGATGTAATAGAACGATTTTCGTAGTGCGTACCAGAAGGAAGACAGTGATGTTGACAGTTTAAGGATTTGGCAAATTTTGTAACACAAGAGATGTTGATTTCCTTATGATTGGTGTTCTTGTAGTTTTTAGTACAAGCCACATGAAGTTTTGTTGACTTTGATTATAATCTGAATTCTGTGTTAAAAGGAAAGGGAAAACTAAGGTGGAGAATAAGGGAAGTTGACATGAACTCTACTGTATGAGGATTAGCTATACTTGTATGTTAAATTCAATCGGTTGGATTTAGAATCACCTGCAAAGATTTTGTCCATAGATGTCTATGCTTGCTATGGATTGTTCAGCTTTTTCGTGTTGTGTCTCTGTAGGGGTATGCGTGTAGGGTTTGCTTGGTGGGTGGTCCCAGGGATTTTAAAAAAAATAAAAATAAAAAAAAGGAACAAACTTTGTTTACTGAATTTATTCCGAGTGGATTGAATTTAAAGCTTCTGTTAAAACCATCAATAGTCAAGGGGTGTTAATCTCTCTCTCTTGCTTCTGTGTTTTGAGTAATTTTCCTTGACTAATGCTTGTTTGGTCACTGTTGTTCCAACTTATCTAGAAGTTTTTTCCTTGTTTAGGATTTTATGCTTTTCACCTTTACGTTCTTTGTTCACACTCCAGCATCTTTTTATGCTGTAATGCCTTACATATTCTCTTTTTCAAGTATATATGCAATTATATTGGCGTTTCTTTGAAGTTTACACTTTCAGTTTTTATTTCCACTCCAATAAGCTCTGGTTTCGGCAAAGGGTATTGATTTTGGTAGCGTGCCTGGCTTCCACAAACCCAACACCACCCCGAACCACCCCCCCACCAAAAAGAAAAAAAAAAAAAGAGAAACAAGTTGAAATAAATGTACTGTTAAAACCATTTATTCCCTTGATGAATTTGGAGAATGAGGTATTTTAAGTGGAAAAATATCAGAATAATAAATAATTGGAATATCAGCTGTTTTGCCTTCTCTTGGGAAGTTTACATTTGTTAGTTCCATTAATGATAATAAGTCAATATGCTTACAGTCTTTGCACTGCCATCATTTAGGCTGCTTCCACTAAGATTAGTAAGATTAAATAGGACCTAATTCATCGCCAATATTGCAAAAGATATGACAATTATTCTAAACTCCGTTGCTCAACTAACTTTCTTGCGTAATAACTTGGTGTTTGTTACTAAATTAAGTCTAAAAATTTTTCTTTATTTCATTGTTCATTCACTTGATGTGTTGATCACTCATTGAGACAACTTGTGATTTTTTGTCAGCAACCATGACCAAAATCATTAAGGAAATGTTGCCTCCAGATGTTCGTGTTGCAAGAGACGCTCAGGATCTTTTGATAGAGTGTTGTGTAGGTGAGGCCAGTAGTTCTTTTTTCTTTTACTAAATTTAATGGTCAGATATATTTGGCTATCCTGAATTCTTATATAGTTTTTCTAAACAGCAATATTGTGTTGTTTCTTTCCATATTACTCTAATTTAATTTGTCAGGCATCTGTGGTCCTATATTAGTTTCTGTTTATGTCCCTACGTTTGTGTCAAAGGTAAGTTTCCGAGTAAGAGAGAGTAAAACAGCAAGATCCATTGGTGGGACTACATGTATAAGGCTCCTGAACATCAAGGACTGCCTTGTTTTCGTGCTACAGCTATTGATGTGTCCCACAACCACCAGAAAATAATTTTCATATGAGATTATACAAAATACAACCTTTAGAGAAGAGAGGCGTATAAATGTTCTACAAGTTTATAGATTATCTTATATACCCGTGGTTTTCTTTATGGATGTACATTTGATTTCTCCAAATTATCAAGTTTTTCTTTGACATCACAATGATGTCATCATATGGTTCTGGTTGATCAGATGGTTGGACGCATAGTTTATCCACATTTTTATTTCCTACTCACGGTTAAATTTTGAGCCTTCTACTTTAGATAACACCATGATAACGAGCTTTTTCTTATGTACTTCTAAGATGCTTTTATGTGGTAATATTAAGTTGTGTTGTTATTATTATTTTTAACAATAAAATCTCCTTTTATTGATTAGTAAATCAAGTACAGAGGAAAAGGATAAGGTATCCTCAATAAGAACATAAGAAGAAAATAAAGAGCAAAAATAAAAAACACAACTAAATCTTGACCCGATATCAAGTTGTGTTCTTTACTGTTGAAGCTTTGTCTATTCTGTGTTTTTGCAGAGTTTATAAACCTTGTTTCATCAGAATCTAATGAGGTTTGTAGCAGAGAAGAGAAAAGAACTATTGCACCTGAGCACGTTCTCAAGGCTTTACAGGTATTTAACCTGTTCAAACATATAACTTTTATGTTTGAGTTTACGTCCTTGTTTCTTACGTCTGTGTTATTGTGTTTAAAGTTTCAGTATATATCTCCATTTCTCTAGTTTACAAGGATTGCTATCTATTTGTATCTTGGCGGTAGCTGGAATGATATGAAACCAGATACACAGCCTATGATAATGTGATTTAAGATTGTCATCATACTGTCGGCAATCCTTCATGATACTGTTGACATCAAATAGTTCACAACATATCAGCGTCCATTGAATATTCAGTAAAATCCATTTATATTCTCAAAAGAGCCTATGCATGATGCTTTTTTTGATAATCCTTACAGGGTCGTCTCTTTGAAGTTTCACTAGAGAGTTATTTTGAAAATATTTGTGGCCAATAGGACTTTAACAACTAATACTGTTTCATCTTGTGTACGGTGGTGTCCTACTACCTTCCAGATTGTGCTTGAAGACTATTTCTATTTTTTTTACATGATTAATTTTAAAGTCCGAACATGCTAGTTGGAGTAGAAAATTATGTTCTGTTCTTATATGCTTCACAAATTAATTTAAATTTGCGCCTTTTAACTTGCCAGTGTGTTAGTGGTTGAACATTTGATTTTATACAACGTTTAGACTTTATCCTTTAGCTCGTCCCTGTCAGACTTGACTCTGTTGTTCCATTTCCATCACACGTTATAGTTAAGTTATTACAGTCCTTTTGAACTGTGGTACTTTTCCCATATGACGATCTCTTTTAGTTAACATATAGCATATGTTAACTTATTGTTCTTGACATGGAGTTCCTTGTAGATTAATAGTAATCTTTATGATTTCATTTACTTGTAATGTTAACCATATTTAGGAGCTTGCCTTATTGAAACGCAAATGTGGTACTATTATCAGGTTCTTGGCTTCGGTGAGTACATCGAAGAAGTTTATGCAGCATACGAGCAACACAAGCTTGAGACAATGGTAATTGAAAATATCTCTGAGCGCATAGTGAATATGACTGTTGGGACAGTGGTTGCGGCAACTGGTTTTATAAACTTTGTTTTGCACCCGTCCGGGATTATCTCTTTCTAACACCGTCTCTCACACACAGACTTGCACTTGTTTTCATAGTGCCAAGTCAGATGAGATTCCTTTATAGGGGACCCTTTCTACGTAGCAGAAATCATGATTATTTGAATACACTGTTGTACTGATGAAACTTTGGTTTTTCCAGCAGGACCTAAGAAGTGGCAAATGGAGCAATGGAGCAGAAATGACTGAGGAAGAAGCATTGGCTGAGCAGCAGCGGATGTTCGCTGAGGCACGTGCGAGAATGAATGGTGGGACCACTGCCCCCAAGCAACCAGAACCTGACCAAAGTTTAGAGAGCTAACTTTAGGATCGTTAGTTTCTTGAACTATAGGCAAGCATCTGAGACTTCCCATTTTGTGCTTCTAATGTCTCTAATATTGTTGTACAAAAGCATTAACTAGTTTGCTGGCGTATGTTAATATGCATTTCGATATATGCTTGCTTTGTTGGATCCATGTCCATAAAGTCTAGTTAGTGTAAGTAATTAGTAAGCGTTTGTCCGAATCCGCCTGCCGGAAAATATATGTAATTTCATGTTTTACATCTTGTTAAAGGGCCGGGGCCACTTTCGATCATTGTTCTTTTATAGACCGCATTAGCATAAGAAAGAAGGCTTCTAGCACTATTACTATGTTGGCATTTTGTCTTTCGTCTGGTTATCTTACCAAGAAAAAGGAAAAATGCTTGATACAATGATTTCTAGTGAGGCCATTTTCTTGCCATGTACTTTTGGAACATCTAGCAAAGTATTAGGTCATGGTATCGAGAAAATGCTTTTCTTGGAAAAGAAAATAATATGATCCACCATACCTATATATTTGACTCAGAGACAAGTTTTAAACTCAAATAAATTCCATGGAGCCAGTGGCTTGTTAGTGGCTGAGTAGCTAAAAAGTTTTTATTTCTAGTGATTAAATTTGACCTTAAGAGGAATGTCGGCACGGACACTCTGAGCACGATAAGTAGCTTATGGTCGCATACGGACTCATGGTGTTATGTGATAGTTACAACATTATAACGCTTGAAATGTGACATAGTAAATAAATGGTTGTTATCTGCTTGAAATGTAACATCGTAAATAAATGGTTGATATCCGCTTTGGTGGTGGTTGGTTAGGCAGCTGCAATTTAGATTCAAATAGAGATGACATTTGGTGGAACCAGTGAGCCATGCGGAGAGACTGCTGGGTAGTCAGCATATCAAGTATTATGAGTCCAATCCTATCATGTTTTATTGTTATGTGACAAACTTTAATGTAGTGTTTTTTTAGCACTAAGGCTGTTATTTAACGACTGTTGGAGGGTGTCACTTGTGGATGATTCTTCAATGTTTGGATGGACCAATAAGATTTAAGAGGTTGCCTTTGCGGGGTCCCCACAGACACTGAGGTCAAGTCAGTTCTCGCAGGTTGGTGAAATGTAGACTCTGCACCCAACATAAGCCATGAGAATTCAGTGGAGTATGAAACCCTGGCAACACCTCAGCCCTAGAAGACATGGGTTTTTTTGAGCAGGGTGTAATTGTGATGGTGTATTGCGTCTGGCTGGCCTTCTGGTGTGTTCTATTTTGCATAGTGATTTGATCGTGGTGTGTTCTATCTTGCATCACGTATCATGTCGTTACTTATTATTTTTGTCAATAGAAGAAATTCAAGAGTCCACTAATAAAAGGTAAAAGGGTCTGATTCAATTCTATTCAGATAATAGATTTGATTTCACTCTCATTGTTAAGAATCCAACGTCGCATAATATATATTAACTAGAGAAAAACCTTTACAGTGGAGTTTTGGAGGAACAGGCAGAAGGGTAGATATATATATATTTTTTTTTGGGCTCAGTGTGAATAATGAGATAGCATCGTCTTATTTACTTTCATTTTTTGTGTGGCTTTGGCAAATGACATTACTGTTTTTTGGGTTTTGAGGGATTCAAGTCAAAAGTACTTCAGTCAAGGAAAATCCACCTCCTCTCCCTACCCCACAAGAAAGTGAAATTACACACACATTGTCCCCCCAGATTCCTTTCTTTTCTATTCCAAAAACCCACTTCCTCTCTCTCTCTCTCTCTCTCTCTCTCTCTCATTTCCAAAATCAGTTTTGTGGGCCTCCTTATGTTTCTTTTGTCAGGATTCTCTGGGGCTAGCCTCAAAATCACTGGAATACAAAAAAAATTTTCACCCCAACCCCCTAGTCCCACCCCCACACAAGTTTATCAATAAAAGAGAAGCAACCAGAGTGCCTCTCTTATCTCTCTCTCTCTCTCTCTCTCTCTCTCTTTAAGAGCTTGACCTCCCTCCTTGACTTTTCCTCCTCAGATGAGAACAGTCATGGCAACAACAAAATCAACATCTACTCAGGACTCCTCCTCCTCCAAGAGACACTTCCACTGGACCAAGAAGGTTGGAAATGAAGATGATGATTACAATCATGATCATCATGATCATGAAGTTTTCCCAACCTTGAAGTCCTCTTCTTCCTCAAAACACTCCTCAGAAGACAACAGCAAAGAGCCAGAGAAGAAGAACGAGAAAGAGTTTGTCCCTGGACCAGACCCTCCTGTTGTGGCTGCTTCTACTTCGACTCAATCTTCTAGAAGGAAGCTTCCACAAGTAGCCGTTGCAAGGCTGCGTTCTGTGCTCAGTGCCTTTGGAAGGAACCGTTCAAGCTTGCCATTTGGTCTCGGTCCAAGAGTTGTGGGCACCCTTTTCGGCTCCAGGCGTGGCCATGTCCATTTTGTGCTGCAAAAGGACCCAAACTCGCAGCCAGCCTTTCTGATCGAGCTGGCCACGCCCATAAGCGGTCTGGTCAAGGAAATGGCGTCCGGGCTGGTCAGGATTGCCCTGGAGTGCGACAAGGCAAAGGATGAGGATGAGAAGAAGAAAGGGCAGCACGGCTTGAGGCTGTTGGAGGAGCCTGTTTGGAGGACATATTGCAATGGGAAGAAGTGTGGGTTTGCTACAAGGAGAGAGTGTGGGCCCAAGGAGTGGAAGATTTTGAAGGCTGTGGAGCCCATCTCCATGGGCGCTGGTGTGTTGCCGGCAGCTGCTTGTGAGGAAGCTGCTGGCTCGGAGAGTGGGGGTGGAGGTGGCGGTGAGCTAATGTACATGAGGGCTAAGTTTGAGAGGATTGTTGGGTCAAGAGATTCGGAGGCTTTCTACATGATGAACCCGGATAGCAATGGTGCTCCTGAGCTTAGTATCTACTTGCTTAGAGTTTGAGTTCTGATGAAATTTTAGTCAAATTTCCATTTTGGGTGAGGGGGGAGATACTTTGTTTTAGCTCTTCAATCAGTAAGCTTTGAGGAGGGACTAGAGTTGTATCCAAGTATTACTTTTTTACTCTTTTTTCTTCTTTTTTGGGTGTAATTTTTAACTTTCATTTTTTTTTTTTTTTGGGTGGGAGGGGATATCTGGAGTAAAATGGTTAGTGGGGTTATTGTATTTTGATAGTTTAGGCGGGGGGCAATACATTATAACATGATGTTGGTGGGGTCATGAGGGGTGTAAGGTGTATATGTATAGTTTTTTTTTTTTTTTTTGGTCCAATCCTTTATTAAGTGATTATGAGACAAAGAGGCCAATGCAATCATGACTGTCTTTGCATTTTGGTTAAATTTTCTTCTCCTTTTTTCAATACAGTGTTCAAATTAGAGTGGATTTACCTTTCAATTTGGATGAGGACAAATGGATGGACCAATTCCAAACTGGTATAAGAATCTTACTTGTATCTGGGTTTTTGGGTGCCTCCTTCTTTATTTGGCTTTCACCCTGCTAATTCCTTTGTCAATATACTGTAAATTTATCCATTTTAACTTGGTTGCTGTCTGCTTATTCCGTGAAAATTCTGTTTATTTCACTCCACAGTCGGTTGTTTGTACAAGGGAATTTACTTCTGCAAAAATGTCTCATCTATTTACTTTCACATTTGGGTGGTTTCTTCTGTTTCTAGATCAACCATTGTGCTTTATATACACACACACACACACAAATATATATAGTCTTCTTCTGTGTCCTTGTCAGTGTGTGTAGAGGAAAGTAACTCAAATCACATTTACAGTGACAACTTTTTATATATTAACCCAAGCAGTGAATTTATTCTACCAAGTGATAACGAAAATCTATTGAGAATGTAATTACAAAATGTTGCAACCTTGCTCCTTTTCTGATTCTGTGCCATGGACCATAACTTCAAGGGTATGTTTATTGTCTCTTCTTTCCCCTTTTTTTTTTTTTTTTTTTGCGGTTCTTAGGCTGAAATTGTCTCTTCTTTACTTGGCCATTTATTTTCTTTCCCTGTATACGTTTGGATCCATGGGCAATCAATGTTTCACACCTACATGCATCTAACTGATAAAAAAAATTTCAGCATTTGGTCTAAAAGGGTAAGGGTGTTCCAATCATTACTTTTGATATATATACATATATATATATATATGTGTGTGTGTGTGTGTGTGTAATTTTGTGGGAAATGATCCCAATGACATTTGATTTAAATTAAAAAAAAAACTAATCATAGAAGTCATCAAAAGCAAAATACTAAAGGGAAATGCAAACCCAATTCCTGACAGCAGAATTTGCCTTTTTCTCATGTTGTTGACTGCTTTTGCCTCTCTCACTCTTACCCTATTTTTTTATTTTTTTGGTTTTTTTGGGGCAACTTCAAACCGTGATGGTGTTTTGATTCTCTCTGCTGAACTTTCCTTCTTTTTTTTTTTTGGGGGTCTGAAAAGAAATTCCGCTGAACTTATTGGACTATCACAACTGTTACTACAACTTTTTATAGCTGTGCCTCTTAACTTGTAGCCCAACATCTCTTAACATATATTTATAAATTCAAATGACATCTTTTTCATACTTAAAGTTTAAAAAAAATCCTAAAAAAAAGTTAAAAAAAAAAAGAAACTATTTATGATCCAATGATTATATATGAACTTTAATGTTATTGATGAAAAATTTTGCAGTAGAGACTACTTAGTACTTGCCTTGTCATATTTTTTTAAGGAGTCAATTTATGTTAGAATCAAGGAGATTAACATAGCTAACAAAATCGAATTGAAATGTAACGGTTTAGAAACATGTGCTGCTTAGTAAGACTTTTTCTCATATGTTACCTAATTATTCTCTATACTATCACGGGAAAAGATGTGTTAGATTAGGAGGGGAAAAAGTCAACAATGCCAGAAAAAAGACCATATTTCTCAAACTTCGGCGTTCTTTCCGTCGGAGGTGGGGATCTTAGAAAATTTCTTTTCATATGTTTTGTGGTTTCAATCTTTACATTATAAATAAAAGACAAGGGTTCATTTTGATATATGCTTATGTTTGGATGGGGTATCCATTTATGAAAAGAGAAAAAAAAAATCTTATTTAAAACAAGAAAGTTGTTTTTATCCAAAAGCAAAAAAATGTTTAAGTAGGTAAAAAAGTTTCTATTTTTAGAAAGAATTTCCTTTTTGATGTCCAAAAAGTAAAAATTTTTTGATACTTAAACACAAAAATTTATAAGGGTCTAGTTTTAATAAGACAAAGGAAACGTTTAGTAAACTTATTGTATTTTGATTATATTTGAATAAAATTTATTTTTTAAATATTGTATTTGGTTGAAAAGTATTTGTTTTGTATTTGAATGAAATGTGTGTTTGGATGAAAAGTATTTTAGAGTTGAAAAGTTGATGTGATTGATAAAAGTAGAGATAAATAGTAGAGTTGAAAAGTTGATGTGATTGTTTTAAAAAAATTTTGAATAATAATTGTTTTCGTAGCACTGTTGAAAAGAATTGTATTTGAATGTAAAATTTGTATTTGGTGTAAAATTATATTGCATTTGAATATAATTAAAATGTAATTTTTTTGCCAAACGCCCCCAAAGTTTTAACTTAAAATGGATCATTTCCACTTTCGAACATCTTAAACAAACAAAAGGTACAATGGTAAAATCACAATCTAGTTGTGGTTTTGTATTTTCTTATAATCATTTTTGCATGCATATTTTTTTTGTTACTAAAAGCTTTTTGGCCAATGAAGATTGTCAGCGTGGCGCCTTTTACAAGTAGGAGCGGTGGTGAGCACAACGGTTGTTGAGGGGCCTTTCACAGATCATGACACGGGGAATCGGAGGCTAGGCACTTCACTGGTCATTGCAGTAAAAGGGTCACAATTGGAGCCCTATCTCTCCCTCTTGATTTGGGGTGCTTCTTTTGGCGACGTTGATACTAGGGGGCTGGGGTTGGAAGGGAGTGGGGGGCCTTGCCATCGGGGGTGGGAGGGGGGGTCATCGAAGTTTGGAAAAATTAGGTATTTTTTAAATTCCTTTTTTTTTCTTAATTTTTTTAAATTTCTTATTGTATATTATAAGAGAAGATATATCATAACTATTATACATAATCATATCTCAACTATTTGATTACACCTAAACAGTTAAAAAAATAAGTCCTGCACAAATTATAGTAGAGTCTCTTAAAAGAGCTCTACCACAACCGTTTTCTTTTTTTCCAACCAAAAAACTACTTTTCATTATTTAAATATCGAAATCTCACATCAAGTTTTAAATTTTAAAAATTTATAACTTTATTATTTTTAATCGAATTTTGAGATGATTTTTTTTTAATTATATAAAATTTCAAGAATAATAAAACAAAATTTATATTGATATTTTTTCTTAATATATTTTGCGATTTTATATTTTTTCATTTCAATCTGTTTTTTTTATTTAAACACACGTTTTAAAAACTAAATTCATCTCTGGTCAAAATTTTTTAAAACTTCATCTCTAACTGGCCCCAAACGAACTCTAAGACAATGCGTGTTAAAGAACTGCTTCGAATTTCTCAAAGAAGTCAGCAATACATCACCAGCATATATTAGTGCTTTTCAAATCTCATGTGGTTATATATGTACTTATACATGTACATACATATATATATATATATATATTTGCGTTACTGCCTGAATCCAACCCCTTCTGCTAATTTCAAGGCTTGATTAAGCACGCCTTTTCTCTTCTCTTCTTTTCTGTGTTTCTTACAGACTGCAACACCAAATAAGAAAAAGGAATGTGAAGCACTGCAGACAGGAGGGGCAGAGGGGGGTGTGTGGGACACAGCAGGGACAAAAAACACAAAAGAAATCTCTGAGCTGATCGGGAGGAGGATTAGCTTATCACATTAACCGAGGAGCGTTTTTTGTTTTTGTTTTTGTTTTTGTTTTTTTGGTTTTGATTTTTGATCATCTACTCATCATTCTTCAAAAGATTCAAAAGTTGCCTGCTCTACTTGTCTTAAAGTTAGGCCTCCCATGCTTTTCTACCATTATTATTCCAATAAATACCAATCTTTCTCTCTTCTTTATATATATTTTCAAATACAATCCAGCAAAAACATCAAAAAATAATAGCAATAATATATCTATATATGCATATATATATATAGAGAGAGAAAGAGAGAGAGAGAGAGAGTTAAAATGTTTTCTTGGTACATGCCTATAAAGCCCTTAAACAATCCTAGTTGTCTGGAGCCGTTGCTCTATTATATTTGCAAATCTTTATTAAATGCAAGAGATTTTTTTTAGGCTCTTTTTATCAACTTCTATTAAGTCACTATAATAACTTAATTCCCTATTATTTCAGTATAACGTATATTAAAAAAAACATAAAGATATCTAATAATTTGATTCCAACGATAGAGTCACTATTAAAAAAATTTTATATATGAATAATTAATTTTAGTAAAGGTAAAAACAGAAAATATAGAATTTACACAAATAAAGTTGAAAGAGAGAAAAAAAAAAGTTTATTAAAAATAAAAACCCTAACTGGGTCATGAAGACTCCACCCGCCCTGATAGACACAAGAGAGGGACTTACCAATCAAGAGAGGGACTTACCAATCACTTGCTACTACATCTTGTGGGCTAGTTTGGGTCACTTTTGTTATTAAGTTTTTGTGAGTATAAATTTTATAACGTTTAAAGGAGAGCCAGGGGGCATTGACGTCACCATCCTTGAGTCCCACTCTTTATTTCCATTTGGAGCTGGGTCCCATCCTTAATTTAGGGTGGACCTGGGAACTCGCAGAGCCCTTTAACATAACATCTATGTGAATTCTCGTTCTGTTACTGGCCAAACACGACTTTACACGAATAATAATAGATTAAAAAAAAAAAAAAAGAGCATTATCAACATTGTTTTTACCAAAAAGCACTAATCAATAGTGATTACTAGAACCACTTGTTGTAATGTTAAGCATTCCACAAAACACAGCAAGACATTGTTTAAAAAAGCAAGCATAATTTATTTTCTTTTAAAAATGTCAAGTGCAAAAGCATACTTCACAACAACTAATTAATTTTTTTTAGGGTATGCTCCTGATTAATTCTGGCTTTGCCATTATAGTTGAGAATTTTGATTTTTCTTTTTTTGTTTTTAGTAGGAATTGCCTAAAACAAATATATCTTTGAAATATTACATAATTTATAATGGTTTTAGAATTTTTATCGTCTTATCGTGTCAAATAAAAAAAAATGATCGACGTGGCAAAAATCCATATAAATAATTAAGTGAGAGAAAAATTTTAAACATGTGCATTAAAGGAGCTACTCGCACAATTTCCTCTTTATTTTTAAAAAATGGATTAGTGGATAGCAACTATTGGATAAATATTAACAATATATGAATAGGTCTAGGTAACCTTAGGCTTCTAACAAAGAAAAGCTAACCTTTAGGCTGTATTATTATCGTTTTCTATGGATTAGTGGCTAAATCCTAATTGCAACATGCTAAAAATAATTAGTGTTAGTGGTTTAATGTCTTGACAACCAATTTTAATGATTTGTACAATTGAATCTAATGATTGCCATAAATAGTTAACGAATGATTTGGAATTCGGCTGACGGGCCATATGAGCGTTGTTGGGTGATGATAGCAGAAATGGGGCCTAACGCAAACGGCTAAAAGTGGAAGTGAGATTATTAGCCCGGCCCATGTTATATGAGGTTAGTGCTAGTAGTTAGGGATGAGATTTTTATCTACGGTGTGGGTACGCGTGAGTACCCACCCCCACGCACCCACCTCTAGTCTCTGACTCGGGGGTGGGAGTGGGCAGGCTAGGGACGGGAGAAGCACCCCCACCCCGCCACAACCTGAAAAACTTATCTATGACATTTATGTTTTAATCCAAAATTTAAGGGGGCATTTGGTAAATGCATTATGTTTTAATACAATTTTTTTTTGAGTGTTGTATTTGGTTGAAAAATATTTGTTTTGTATTTGAATAAAATGTATATTTGGATTAAAAGTATTTTAGAGTTGAAAAGTTGATGTGATTGATAAAAGTAGAGATAAATAGTTAGGGTTGAAAAGTTGATGTGATTGTTTTAAAAAACTTTTGAATAGTAATTGTTTTCGTAATATTATTGAAAATGATTGTATTTGAATGTAAAACTTTACGTTTAATGTAAAATTAGTTTTCGTAATACCAAAAAATGTTTACCAAATGTTCTCTAAGGTTTTAGAAAACAAATCAAATTCTAAACAAATGCCAAATAAATGTTAACAACGAGGTCATGTAATGTCTCATTGAAAAAGAGACAACGAGCTAAATAGCATGTAATATTTACTTATGAATTTATTTTTATTTTGATGACTTTACTTTGAATTTTGATTATAGCATAGGATTTATATTTATATTTTTTTTTCCTTTTAAATTTCATAATAGTTAAGTGGTTGGAATATATAAGAGGCGTCTATGATGGAAATTCCCCGACTTCAATTACATCTCAAGAAAGGCAGATATGGAGATGAGAGTGGGAGATATATCATCTTTATTAATATGGAGAAATGCCAATTTTCAAGGATTGCGAGGAAAAAAAAAAAAAAAGGTTTAATGGAACATGGTTGACTCTCATTTTTGCTTTTATGCACTCAATTTTATTTTTCTTTTTTAAGAATTATTCTCATTTTATAAATTTTAGTTTCATTTTCACTTACTATAGGAACTTTAAAGATAAAAATTAGGTCTTATTGAACCACTTACATTACAGTTAAAAAACAAACAGATACTATGCTGTAACACTTAACTTTTTTTTTTTTTTTAACCACTTGTCATTAACAAAAATTCTAGCTGGGATTAAATCAAAATTCAAAAAATAAAGTCAAATTTCTAAAGTTTAGAGAACAAAATAGAAAGGAAACTAAAGTTGACCCCCTTTTTTAAAAATAAATTTCATAATTACTTACTAAAATAAAAAGGGTGAATCTTATATTTATTAAGTAAATCTTGTATTTGCTAACTAAAATTATCTTACAATGAAGTTAGGTATGAAATTATGACACATAATAAATCTAATTTTAACTAATTAAAGATATGTTTGATTTACTATTTCAAACTAAAATTTTCCAACTCATTTTTATCTGTTTTTTAAATCAATAAAAATTTAATTAGTTTTTAAAAATTAAAATAAGTCCAATTTAAAGAGTTTAGTTCTAACCAATAATCTTAACACAAACTAAATAAATCGATAGGACAAAAATAATGTATCCTGCCCTAAAAATACCTAAAATGTAGTATGTAAAAACATTGATTTCTTATGTTTTATTATTATTATTATTATTATTATTATTATTTTGAAGGAAAGAGAGTAATATTTGTCACCAGTTACAGTTTACTGGCGTGCTTGGTTGTTTGGTCCTCTGATGACGTAAAAACACATCATCTTACACTATGCAATTTGGATTTTTTTCGATTAGCTTCAACTTTTGCCGGCCCATTTGGGCAATCAAATTTCATTTTCTTCTTTGCAATGCTTGTTTGGGCGATGATCATGCATGACTGCATGAGTATGTCCTTTTCTGATATTTAAATTCTGAGGTGGTGCCCATTTGTGTGGAATTCACACTAGGTTTCTAGTTAAAATGGTTATTATGTGAAATTCACAAGATACATAATTTTATACCAATGATGGTGGTGTAGTAGCTAAAGACGTTTATTTTGTGACTCTATTATCTGTTAAAATTACTAAATAGTGAGATTGTATAGTTGATTTCATAAAATTTTGTGTATAATTAATGTAAATATAGAAACGCCTCCTTTATTTCACATATAATCCTGATAGATTATAAATATGATATTTTGAATAGGAGGACCACTTAACATTTTCTTTCATTATTCGGAAGAAGAAAAAAAAAAAAGAATTGTGAGATGTGACATTCACAACACCAAAAGTATTATAGTGTTTTCTAATCCATTTGTCCCTTTGAAATGTTTGTGCACTAATAGAAGCCATGTCATTTTAGACAATGTAGGTGGATACCCTTTTGAAGGGTCCCCACAATCAATATCAGATAAAATATAGTTGCCACACGAGTAAGATGGAGATGCAAGAGGAATTTGAACGAATCCCTTACCCAAATAAACAAAAAAAATCAGGAATAAAGAAAGAAATGAAGAAAAATGAAGAAAGAAAGAAAAATGAATAAGAATTGAAAAAAAAATTTCAGGAATAACATTACTTTGATTTTTTTTTTGTCACTATTTACCACAAGTTATCTTTGAAGAATTGAAAATAATTTCAGGAAAAACATTGCTTTGATTTTTTTGTCACTACTTACCACGGGTAATCTTAAATTGTTTTTCTTTTTTTTTTACCACAGCTAATTATAGAACACGTATCATAATAATTCACTATTATTGTAATTATTCAGTGTGACAATTACATTAAAAAAAAAAATTTAAAGTCAATGTACTCTTTAAATTCTTTTCTTTTAAAAAATTTATGATAGGAATTGTATTTTGACATATACGTAAAGCAAGTTTTCGTCAGGTTAAATTGCCAATGGTTGGATTTATAAATGTTCATTCTTATTTATAAATCCTATCATTATCAGATAATAATCCCAAAATAAAATCTACTGAGAAGGAAAAATTTTGTTTCTCTCGTTTTCTTTGAATTAGCATTCCACAAGAATCAGATTATATATCTTTCAGTTCTAATTGTTATAACCAAATAATCTTTGCTCTTTTTGTTTGTTTGTAAAATAAAATCCCTATAGTGCCACAAGCTTGGTTGCAACATGCCAAGCGTTCTCACTCAATCACTCTCAAACACTGTATTTTCTCAAATGACACTACTAGTCCCTTATGTCAAAATATCGGGTGAAGCTTTTGAACTTAAAAAAACCTGTGTGAATAATATGCAAAACTGAATTGTCACCAATGACTATGTCATTGGGACCCTCGTAATTTTGGTGAAGTGACAATCGAGAAGAAATATGATGAGCAGCACCGAGTCCATGGTTGGCGTGGGACGGTTTGGATGGAGTTGAGGAAAAATTTTATGACATTTTTTTGGCACTTTGATTACGTTTACATCAAAGTTGGCAAAAGACGGGTTGAAAAATTGTGGTTTTGAATCATTAGAGAAGGAGGTTTGAGTCCAGTTGGTTTCATCATATAGCTTGCAAATTAAGTTAAATTGATCAAATTCATTCTAGTTTAGTTTAGTTTAATTTAATAGGACTTACTTTTACTATTTCTTATATCTGCTTTTACTAGTACAATTTATAAAAGTTATCTCTACTTTCACAATTTTTAATATAAGTCAAATTAAACTAAATTAAAATGAAATGATTAATTTAATTTAATATGCAAGTTATGTCAAGTTAAAACATTGTATCAAATGGACACTAAACATCATCATGATGTGAAAATATTTTAAAAAATTTTTTTAACCTCCGTTCATCCAAATGGTCCCACAGCCAATCATTCAACTGACTAAAGCTTCATCAGACGGCAGTTGGATCATGAAGTCGACCGTTAAGATTTGGATATCTCTCACCATAACCAGCCATTTTAAGGTTCCAATTTACAGAAAGCTTGTTTGAATGACAAGGACAAGAAAGAAAAGTATTCACATTGATTTTGAAATTGGCATAACTAAATGAAGGCACTCTTTTATAGAATATTGGTCAATAAATAGCACAAGCAGAGATTGCACCCTAAATTATCTGCAATTTCTACGAAAAGAGAAAAAAGAAGGAAAATAAAAAAGAACAAAACACATATGTGACACTGACTCCATAGAAGAAATCCTTATGTGAAAGAGTTGAACAATAAACAATGGAATCTCAAATTTAAGGCTTAAATGTTTACATAAGAATACAAAAATATGGTTAGTGTGGACTAAAAATTTCACAAAATATATCATTATGCTAAAATGTAATAGTAAGTTAATTTCTTCAACACTTCTCTTTTTCTTCCTCTTATATCCCGGTGTTGTTACCGTATACATTCGGGCTTCTGTCGTGCAAATCCTGGCTGATTGGTTTAACGACACAAATCGAAAACACAGATTTGCAAAAATGCATCAGTTACAGAACAAGGAAAAAAGATTTTTTGTTTAAAAAAAAAATGAAGAAAATTTAGGCTACCTGAAGAAGCATTGATGGAACAGCACCAGGTTCAGAAACAACATGGCATCTGGTTTTCCTTCCATTTAGCGTGTTGATGGACGGACTGTTAGCTGTTGTTATGTCCCAAATGCTTCGTTTCTTAGCTGTCGGGACTGGTGACCGAAACCGGTGACTCGGGCTCTTCAACTCGCCAGTCATTGGCTCCTTAGGCCTCAAACTAGCCCTTGTCACTACCCTTCTTGTGCCCTGTGCTGACATGCCTTCTAAAGGTTTGTCACTCTTCCGAGAAAGCTCGCGAATGAGCTCATTCTTTTTCTTTATCTGCAAACTGTGATCTCTCTTCATTCTCTCGATTTGGGCCTCTAAGGCCTTGACTGTCCTCTGAAGCTCTCTAACCACTTCCTCAGCGCCAACTCTTTTCCTCAACTCAGGAGTGAAACATGTTCCACCTAAGAAAGTGGATCTCGTTCTTCTTTTCTCGGTTGGGTGGGCTGTAGATGGAGGAGTCGTCATAGAGGTGACTGAAGAAGGCGTTGGAGAAATGTTTGCAGCCAAGGTCTGAGCTTGAAATGTGATGAGCTTTTGTTGCTGGCGTGCCAATTGCACTCGCAAATCGCGATTCTCCTTTTGTAATTCGAGCAATAGCTTGGCCTGATCAGTTATGGATTCAGGCACTGGCTGTATTTCCTCATTCGCCTCGGAGGCCTTGGTCCTGATTTCCTTGGCGCGATCAGCCCAATGAAGCGTGTTCTGGGTTTCACCAAATTGGAGATTGCTTGGACTGATATTGGCTATCATTACGGTGTTACAAGTGCCTCCAAGCGAGTCCTTGAGAAGTTGAGTGAGCTTAGAGTTTCTGTAGGGAATGTGCTTCTTGCCCTCAACAAGGGCGTTGATGCAGCTGCTAAGCGCTAGGAGTGACCGGTTTATGTTGGCACCCTCGACAGATCGAAGTGTCCTTTGGTCTGTGGCAAGCGCTCTTTCTGACCCAGCAAGATCGATCAACGAGAGCTTCCCAACCCGGTTCACTACATTCATCACATCATCTCTTACTCGGTATTGAACCACAACCTGGAAATCAAAGGAAAAAAAAGTATCTTATGACTTGAACTTGAGTTATTCCAAGGACTGTGTGAAACTCATGCACATGTCTGCAATACCTGCAGTATGGCATGCGAACGTGAGGAAGTTTCATTAGCACGAGTTGGTTCTGTGGTGCGGTTTCGATTTCCCTGTTGGAGCAGTGCCATCACCTGCCATAAGCCCGAGGAAAACCAAATTATATAACCTTTCACAGAGTAATCTATGCAAATTAGTGAGAGAAATTCAGGGAAATTACTTCGTCCGTGGAGTAAGCTCGGTATTGTGTTAGACCCGCTGCTACGATCCCCTACAATATACAATGGACAAAATTCTCTCGATCAACAAATCGATGCAACAACCGATGTAATGCAATTAGTGGGATTAAAAATGCAGACCTGTTTGTCTTCTCTTAGGACCAAAGGCCTTCCGGGTGAAAGCAGATCCCTGACGGTTTCGTTATAGACCTCAAGATAGGAAAGATGAACTACATGGTTTCCATCGCAACTTCTTTGCCGAACTTTGCTGAAGAGATCCTTAATTGCCAAAACCATCACTCCTGGATTCTCCAAAGTACCCAGCATTGTGTAGGTTTTCCCAGCTCCCGTGGCCCCGTAGCAGAAAACCGATCCATTCCTCCCTTGCAGAACCGCTTCCACGAGCTCCGCTGTTCTGAAAATTCAATGAAGTACACTTTTTAGATATGTTTATTTGAAGCGTAGAAAACACACAAATCTGCTTGTTCAGAAAATATCTCTTGGGACTATTAGCAGTTAGCAGCAGATAATCTCACTCTTTTGTTTGGTTGACGAGAAAATGCAAACAACAAGGTCACCATAAAGAAGTAAGAAAGTTGGGACTTCTTTTTAGCTTTGATTTTCAAACAAGTTCAAAATGACATTTTTAGTTTGCTTTTTACATCAATATTTTTACTTTTTCCTATTTTTTTTTCCCAAATGGTAAGACTCAAGCAAACACAAACACTTCACCATAAATGGTAAAAAATTTGATCAAACACTATTAATTCAACACAAAATTGAACATTTTTGAAGAAAAATTCAAACGAGACTAACCAAATCAAACACAAAAACTTGGACCAAAACAAAAATGGTAACAATTTGATCACAACAACAAAAGTTCAAAATTCGCACAAACTCCAAATCTTTTCATCAATACAACAACAATTATCAGGAATCTATTGCACAAATTCACTCACGTGGTGGAGTAGACTTCTTGCTGCGTGGTGGAGTCCGGAAAAGAAGCATCAAAGGCGAAATGCCTTCCGCGAAGCCGCTTCAGCCTCAGATAATCATTGTCATTTGCAAACTCCGTCAGATAAACATCTCTCCGATTCACAATCCTCACGCAACACCGGGACCCCGACTCCTTCTCCTTCTTCCCCATCGGCCTAAGCCGCACAAACACCAAAATCCTGCTCTCCCCAACACCTGATAACTTCCCCAAACCACCCTCCATTTCATGAACATTACTAAGATTACACTTCTGCTCCAAATTCCCCAGCGAGAGCTTCCTCGCCACTGTGCTCGCCTTTCTTGGCCCGGCGGCGGCGAAGCTCAGGACCCGGTCACCTCCGCCTGACACGATATTTTCCTTGGCTTCATCGTGGATTGGGGGATGAGGCAAAATGTAGGTTCTTGGGACCATGGAGTTGGGAAGAAGGACTGAATTAGCCTCTCTCATCACTGTTTTCACACCCGAATTCGAAGTCGGTTCCTTCCTCTTCTTCTTTTTCTTCTCCTCCTCATTTTGGCAAGAACTCAGAAGGTCAACGCTAGGGTGGGTGGTGAAACGTTGCTCTGAATCTGCTTCTTCATTTTCTTGTTTTGGTTCTTTTTCGTTTGGATTGGAAGAGGAAAAAGATTGGTTCTTGAGAGCGAAAGAGGCTCGCTTTTGTTGCTCGTATAAAAGAGTCAAAGCTCTCATCTTTTCCTTCAATCCATGGTGTGGGTTTCTTAAGGGATTGAGATTCTGTTCTTCTTGGTTCTGCTCATGGTGAAAGATCTGAGACCGAGTTGAAACGGGCATTCTATGTTTCTTTCTTCTTCTTTTTTTATTTTCCGCTCTTATTTTCTCGCTATCCAAGCATGCCCAGAAAATTTTCTCGCACACCCAGATGAGGAAACTGCTCAAGGAGTTGGAAAGTTTCAGACTTTTTTTTTTTCCCCGGAAAATTTAATTGGGTGGGAAAATGTGCAGGGTGAGACTATAGTGAAGAAGCTGAAATGAAGATCAAAGATCGTAAGTGTAATCTGAGTATTAATTGTGGATGGAATCTGTACCGTTGGATTTGGA
The DNA here is from genome assembly GCA_035233585.1 of Antiaris toxicaria. NCBI lineage: Eukaryota > Viridiplantae > Streptophyta > Magnoliopsida > Rosales > Moraceae > Antiaris > Antiaris toxicaria. Next base: position 13,118,929 of record CP141155.1, read on the forward strand.
GGAATGGACGGTTGGTAGTGAAGCGGGGGAAATCTGGTTTTGAAAGGTGAATTTTGCTTTCTGGGGCACTTCGGTTTCTGCTTGTTGTCCATTTGGCCTCAAGTATCGTTTATTGTGGTGGTTGATGAGAAAGTGGAGTGGAAGAAACAAAAGGTATAGAGTTGTTAGGGGCCGATTTTTTTTTTTTTTTTAAATTGAAAGATTTTTGAATTGTTTCTTTGTAACGGTCGAAACTCAAAATGTTGTCAGACACACAAACGGTTAGCTATTGGAGAGTGAGAAAGAGAGAGGAGATAGAGACGTGGGGCGCACTTGGGGAAATCTCATATTGCACGGGAAAATCCTGATCTTTCCGTAAGGTGAAATAAAATAATAATTAAAGGAGTAATCCTTTCTAAAGTGGGCAAGCAAGATGTCGTTTTGTCTATAAAGATTCCCAACAAAAAGATGTCGTTTAGCCGTTTAGGGAAAGGGCAAGGACTGCTTTGCCCGGTATTTTTTGAGTTGGTTGTGTTTTGAGCATTTTCAATGGAGGAATGCTACGACATTAATTATAATTCTAGTTTTTAAATACCGATTAATTTATTATATTTTTATTAGTATATATAATGATATAATAAAACTTTAAATATTTACTAATAAAAGAATAATAATATATTTATCACATAAGTTAGTATTTAAAAATTGATTTTAAAACCGGTACTTCTATCATTTTTCTTTCTTAAGATCTATCTCCAATATGTTTATCTATAATAATGCTACATTTGTATGAAAAAAATGTGTCAGATTTAGCTGAAAAATTATACTTCATTAGAGATCACCTTTTCTTTTCTTTTTTTTTTAATCTAAATGCCAATTACCATTGGCAAAACAATTTAGTATTGCATTGAAAATACTCTAAGTTATGAAAAAAAATTACATTGATTAGTCGGAGCTTTGACACAGCCTCTAGGCGCATCGCTAGGCTTCAGACCATGAAGTTCAATCCTTAGACTTGTCTCGATGTTACCTTTGTTGTGATGGTGGTTGTGTGCAAAGCGGCACATCTGTTGAGGTGGATTTAACCTGTCTTGGATGTGGGTTATCCTTATAGGGTAGCTCCGCTTAGCTTCGACTTCTGTTCAACGGCCTATGGCTTGTTATCGATGGATTTTCTTTTGTTTTGTTGTAATAAAGGTGTTGATATTTATGTCCTTTTGGTGTGTATATTTGCTTTACATTAGTATTTTTGCTTTAGTGATAATGGAGCTAGTGCTCTCTACTTTTGTCTCCCATCCAATTGTAATCGGTGTAGTGTAAGATTTTCTACTAGAGTTCTCTCTATATTATGGTGTGAGTGCCTCCGTTACGTGGGGATTGGTCTCGGTTAACTAAGTTAGTCTATCAACTGTTTTGGTATTATTTAATGAGCAATGGTTAAGCTTAAAATTTATATGCTAAGCGGGTCTTTCCCATTTGAGTCTTGATACTTGTATTCACTCCTGTTATTTTGGATTTTACTGGTGAATCTAGTCTTTAATTTAAGGATGAAGTCCTTTGTATTTAAGGCCATTTGTGTCTTGTGTATGTTGTTTCACTTAAAATGATATTTTCTATTTAAAAAAAAAAAGGGAAAAGAGAATGCGCTAAATTGATACGTCATAAATTTTAGTTACAAAAATAAATTTGATTAAGTGCTATTTTTTGTGTCAAATTTTTATAATAAATTTATCACCAAACATAGTTGACACCAATTATAACATTTTCTTCATGATGGGTGTCTTATTTTTTTAATCTAATTATTAAAATATTTTTATAACAAAAGTTTATTTTTACTTTTAAATTATTTAAATAATAAAAGTTTATTTTTATGATTTTTAAAATTTAATAACGATTACAAAAGGTAAAAATATTACCTAATAGAGGATAACATGGGATAATGTTATCATTTTTATATATTTTTTAAATGATAAATACAGACATCGATTTGTTCTAAAAATTAAACGGCTTCAGATGATTTGTTATTAAAAATAAATGGCCAATTTCATTCGTCATCCCCCTCCCCCTAAAAATTAAACGGGTTCAGATGATTTGTTATTAAAAATAAATGGTCAATTTCATACGTCATCCCATCTCCCTCCCTCCCAACAACCACCCCCCCACCCTTTTTTTTTTCACATTGCTCATCCTCGTTAGCCAAAAGAGAGAGAGAGAGAGAGAACGTTCAGCCACCAAAACAAGTGTTGAGTGACTATAGCAATCATAAAAACATAATACATAGAGATATTTGATAAGCGTATTATATTCGTATTATATTTGAATGTAATACATTGAATATAATTTATATTTAGATAAAAAAATATTTATATTATATTTGAATATAATATGTGTTTGGATGAAAAGTATTTGAATTGTATTATATATGATGTAATTAATAAAAATAGAAAAAAAAAGTGTATGTGATGTAATTGATAAAAATAGTAAAAAAATAAAATGATAAATAATAATTGTATTATATTTAAATTGTAATATAATTGATATTTGAATAAAATATATTTGTATTTAAAGGAAAATTGTATTGTATTTGAACATAATACGGTAAACAAACATGGCTAAACAATTGTTTCTATATTACTGTATATGTGATATATATAAAGTGCTTATGTGACCATTTATACATTTACCACTACATAGTTGTGAGTCAATTAAATTTAAATAAAAATTTTATGTATGCTACGAAAAAAGTCTTAACATAACTTTTCAGACTTCCTTCACTACTCATATCTAATCAGGTTATAACATGCCACGATTTTCTTTTAAAATAAGCTATCAAATATGTACATTTCCTAATATTTGGCCACACATACACTTTATCCATATATTTTGTTTTGATACATATTCTCGATTTGAGATAAAAGTTGGTATTACTTCACTCTTTTTAAGCATTTGTTGTGAGTGAAACATAATCGCATTGAGAGCATATGCCTTCCAAGGCCATTAAAGTACACACATCAAGATGAGGACACGTTGCAATCATTCACATTCTTTACTCATTTTTTTTCTTCCTAGAGTTCTATGTTTTAGATTTTTTTTTTTTTATAGGCCCATGTTTTAGAAAGTTGATCATGTTTAAGTGTTTGCCACTTATAATGATAATGCTTCCTTAAAAAGAAATAGACTTTTAATGATGATTGTAATTATATGAAACATACTTAATGGGAACTTTTTTTTTTAAGACCTTTAATAATGATAGTTAATCATAAAGGATCTTCTGCAATCCAAGCCAAATACTGCATTTTAGTGGGGTTTTCTTGCCACACAATCTTCAAAGCATGTTATTGTCCCACCAATCAATAATATTTTTATTTCAATAGCCGGAATATAGTGCCATAAGTTAGTAAAAAACGTAGTTATAACGTGATTGTAGACTGAGTTTAATAGTAATTTAATGCTTGACTTTAATTTATGGTGAAAATTTTGAATTCTTTTATTTTAAATTTAAAGGAAAAAAAAAACATGATTATAACTTGTAACTTATTGTTTTGGGATAATGGTGTAGTTATCATTGGCTTTTGCTTAATTAGATTTATATTTAAGGTTTTAATATAATAGGAAATCAATATGTTTAATGCGCATTTCCTGACGTACGAATATTATTACATATATGCATTAGCTTTTCCTTAAACTTAGTACAATTAGCAAATCACGTAGGTTTTTTTTTTTTTAAGAGAAATAATCCATGAAATGAAAAGGATTGGAATATTCACAAATCATTTTGAGTTATGGCAGCCTTAATTACTTGTTTAATTAACATACTACTTTTTGTGCTCTTATTAAAATTGAGTTTGTGTTTGTAGGTATAATTTATCGCTGATTCAATGTATGCTCCGTTATAAAATATAAGGTTCAAATTTCCATTTCAAGTCTAAAAGAAATAGAAAAAAAAAAAAAACAAATAAATGGTTTGTAACTTGACTACACACAGAGTTGATAGTCACGTATATATAACTATGGATGTACGTATATATACTACTTCCCTAAGACATCTTAGATTAATATCTCCCTAATTTTGCCGGCTCAGTAATCATCCAGTAATTTAGGTTCTTTTGGAGGACTTTCCAAGATAAAGTTTTGGAGGTTAGGTTGAAAATGTGTATTTGGAGAGAAGGCTTTGGAAAAGTTATGTAATGTAAAAAAATAGTGCAAAATTTTAAAATTTATTCATAAAAAAAAATATAAAATTAATCTTGTTCTATTTGTCATTATGTGTATTTTGACACATGAATAATTTTATTATGATTTAAAATGGAAAAAATTATGAATTTTTAAAATGTTAAGTTTTTAAAAAATGAAGGATAGAAAAAGTGAGATATAGAATTGAGAGTTTTGGATTAACCGGTAAAATACCGTCCAGAAAGGTTGATTCAAGCATGACCTTAATCTTTCAAAGTTTCATTGACGTTTAAGTATTAAACGCCATATCGTTTTAAGGCAATTGGTACCCTATAGTTCATGCAAGTACCAACGTGTTGTCGTTAGGCTGTTAATTTGTTACAGATTAAATAAATAAAGGTTGCTTTTGATTCCAACCAAAAGTAAAACGTGTTAAGTTAACCGTTCAATTGGAAAAATACATGCAACTATCGTGCAAAGTTCTTTGTCGTTTGAGTAGAAATAACATGTCGTTTGTGTTTGTGTAGTGTTTTGTTATTTGAAGAATGAAAACATTTTTATTTCATTTTCTTACTCAACAAAATATAGAAATTGTTTTTTTTTTTTTTTCTGTTTTTTGGTTTTTTTTTAATGTTTTCTAACTTGGTGCTAAACAAATCCTATTTTAGAATCATTTCCGAAAATAATTTTAATGGAAAATGTGAAACTCCTTTTCAAAACAATAAAAAATGGGCTTTATTTTTTTTTCCCTTTTTTCAAAATCTTGTCTTGTCACATGAAAAACATATATATGTATATATGTATATATATTTATAATTTTCTTTCTTACTTCTATTTCCTTCCATCATAATTTAGGTGCAACAGACATTGTGTATCATGATTTTTCACTTAAATTTATCATAAATAAAGAGTTTTTCCCGTGGTAAAGTTCAAGCAATAATAGGGAGAAAGAACTAAATAATAGTTTTTAAAAAATAATAGAGATAAACAGTAGGTTTTTAAATTATTTGTAATAAATTACAAATTTATCAATTAAATAATTTATTTAAGTCAAATTTACTAGATAAATGATGTATTTATTAATTAGTTAATATGTTTTGTAAATACATCACTTATCCACCAAATATTTTATTTACCTTGTAAATCTACTAATTATCATAAATATTTTAAAAACTTATTATTTTTTAATTATTTTTTAAAATCTACTATTTACTATAATTTTCTACCTTTAAATATACAATTTTAACCTTTCGATTAATTTTTTAATAGTTTAGTTTTATGTTTACAAGTTGTGCACTTTAAATTTTTATAAGGATACTCATAAATCATACCGTCAAATTTAATCTAACGAAAAGAAATTGTTTTTTATCAATAGCAAAAAATAGAAATTGTCGTTTGAATATGTATTTTATGTCATCGACGAGGCACACAATAAAATAAAATAAAATGTAACATCAAAACAATAGAACATTTCATATCCTCTTGAATCAACTACCTTTGTCAGTAGTCAGTAGTCTAGTCTTAAGAAGTCTCACCATTTTCGCACCTTTTTGTCTAATTTCTGGCATCGATAAGTTGGCAATCAAAATCATCAACGAAATTTCTCTCTCCTAGGAAAAAAAAAATGATGCCCAAATTCCTTTGGAGGTGGGACGGATCGGAGAACCAATGGTGGAAGGTGAGCTTTAGTCCCTTACATTGATATACTTTAGCAAGTCCTTCCTACTTTCATTCGGAAAAAAATCATACCTTTCCTCATTTTCTGTGTTTCGCCTAAATTGGTTAGGGTTTAATTTCTTTAATTTTGTGATTCTTGACGTTTAATCATAAGATCACATTTTAGGATTTCATCTAATGCAAGTTTGGATAATCAGGCAAAACTTCCCATTAGAAGAGACCCCTTGTTTAATCTTTTTCAGAAGAAAAGAGAGAGAAAGAAAGAAAAAAAAGCCCTATTTTGACCCAGGGATTAAGCAGAATGTGTTCCAAAGACTCAAGAGTAGAATAGAACCTCATTTTTAGAGAGAGAAAAATATATATATATATAGAAAGAGTAAAAGCTTTGTAATTTTGTTTCTGTAGTGGCTTCTAGGATCCTCCTCCTCGAAGGAGTTTTGTTTTTTCAGAATAATTTTTTAAGAAACCCTTGAGAGAAACATGCTAGTAAGAAATCTCTACCTGTATTGCGTATCTTTTTTTTTTTTTTTTGAGCAGTAATAATTTAAAATTTTCCCATATTTAGACAATAATCTATATGGGATAGTTGCAATTAAGGGTGAACAAAAAACCCGATCACCCAATAAACCCACCCAATCTACCCAATTCGATCTTAATTGAGTGGGTTGATTTGTTATATTTAGTTGATTGGGTGGTTTAAAAAAATTTTCAACCCACCCAATAAAGATTTGGTAAGTTGAAAAATTTTCAAAAACCCACCCAACCCATCTAATATTCACTCACTTTCTATTTTTTCTTTTTTACTAAATGATGTTCAACCCTAAGTGTTATTTAGATTATTTAAATATATAAAATGCATTACTTGATATTTAATATGGATGTAATTTTTGGTAATTTTGTAAAAAATACCACTAATTACTTTAGTATTCTTGTATCTTTTGATGATTTTTATAACTTATATTTGTTTTACATTTGACTATTAATGAGATTATATTAGAAATTTTTTTGTTTGTGCAAAATCTATGATAGAATTTATTTTAAAAACTATGTCATGAGTTTAATTTCTTTTTTTCCTATTAAATTTTTCATTTGTTGTTGGATATTTAGTATCATTTATTATTTTTATTAATAAAATACATAACTTACCTAACCCACCCAACCAAACCCAACCCGATATTAATTAGGTGAGTTTATTTTTTACATTGGATTGATTGGGTGGGTAAAAAAAAATGTCAACCCACCCAATATTCATTGGGTGGGTTAAAAATTCACAAAAACCCACCCAATCCACTCAATGTTCACCCCTTGTTGCAATCTGTCTTATTATATACTGAAGTGATGCTTGTGACATAAAGTTATTGAATTACTAGATCAAGTTTGAAGAACTTTAGGGCCTTCCTTTTGATAAGCAGAAGAAAAGGAGTCTTCTCTTCCCTCCTAGAGAAGATAAAATTAACCAAAAAAAAAAAAAAACCTTGTTTTGATTTTGAAATGGTTTGAAAAGGAATCTTATCGTTCCCACTAAGGTATTTGAAAATTATTTTAAAATAATATTTGTTTTATGCAAAGTTAAAAAATAGAAACTAAAACAAAAATTATTTTCGTTTTCATTTTTGTTAATAAATGAGAAAATGAAATAAATATTTTTATTTTTTAGTTATTTTTCCATTTCTAAGGCTTATTTACCTAATTGATATTGGGTTATTTACATAGGTGTCCAAAGTGGAGATGTCAAATTGAAATATGTCTATTTTTTCTTTCATTTACATTAATGTACATTAATGTCTAAAAGAGTATTTATAGTGATGAATAAAGAATTGAGAATGAACATATAAAGAAATTAATTACCAAAAAGGAAACTTAAAATATAAGAATAAAAAACTAAAATAAATATTATTAAATTGGTCTGATTGTATTGTTATTTTGGTTTTGTATAAAAAGAAATTTTTACTTTTTTGAATAATAATGATACAATAAATAGGTATCACATTTTAAATAAAAGATAAATTTTATTTTTTTTACTTGGTTTATTATAAAGAAAGTGTGATATGATTTCATAAAGAATTAGCCTTTCTCGTAAAAATATCATTAATTTCATTTATAGTAATTTATATAAATAATATGATTTTTTTTTATAAAGAATTCCAAAAAGTTTGTTATGGTAATCTTTATTTGTTTTTCTTTGAGGTGAATAGATCCAATATATTTTTTGGATTTTTTTAGTTGACATAAATAATAAGGTTTTTTTTTATAAAGAATTAATTGGTTTTGTATAAAAAGCTTGAGTCAATATTAATAGTAACTAAATTTTGTTAATATGTGACTTTCAGTTGTCGATATAAATAATAATTTTTTTTCATAAAGAATTTATTTTTTTAATCAAAAAACTTAAATACTTTGTGTTAGTATAATTTTTTCTAATTTTAATTTTTTATTTATCTTTATTATAAATAATTATTGTGATGCGTTTTTTTTTCTAAAGCATTATCTTTATAGTAAATATATTATATTTATCATAACTCTATTGATGACATTAAGACTAAAACCAAAAATTCATTTAAGTTCATATTTATGTTTAAGATTAAAATCAAAATTGATTTTATTTTATTAAAAATAACGATGAGTTATAAAAAAATATTATAGTAAAAAAAGAAAAAAAAATCTAAATAAAAGATGAATAATGTTAATTATGATAAAAGGATAAAATGAGTACTAAATATATTTTATTTTTTTGAAAATAAAAACTTATGTAGTTATATTAAAAAAAGAACATATTTTAAAATAGAACCTTGAGAGTAGACTTTTTTATAATTATTTCATCAATATTTTCATAAACATATGCAAACACTATTTTATCCTTGTCTTATACTAAAACTAATCTATTTAGAAATACGATTAAATACAATTTCAAATAATATCTCATCACCATTCACAAAACATTAACGTATGTTATATTCAAAACAAAAATCAATTTCAAAATGCTTCAAAATAAGCCATATGTTTTTTGGACTTAAGAATTAATGTGGACAGCTTGATAAAAATGGAAAAGATATGTTGGATGAAAAGGATAATGTAATAATTTACGCCTCTGCTATTGATTGCTGATTTATCTTTCATATTTATAGATTTAACTATAATTTGCAGTTCAGATCTTCTTCTTTCTTACCATCAAATATCATCATATGAACTATATGAAATGTATTTTTATATTGTTTAGTCAGCTTTGCTGAAGAATTTAAGCAAATCATCAAAGCTTCTATAAAGATAGAACCTAGATAACAAGAAATATCAGTATCTGTACTTCGTCTCTTATGGAATAATTTGAACATACGATTTCAATCCCTAAGAAGTTTATCAAAGAAAAGCACCCCAAGAGAATTTGTTGAAGCATATAAATGAGCAAATTAATTACCTTACTAATTTATAATAGTAGATGTAATCTTATGATAATTTTATATTTGTTTTCATCAAAATATGTAAAGTTTGAATCTTTATCCTTAATTAAAAAAAAAACTTGACATGTTTATAAAAATGGAATTGAAATAAAAAATTTTTTTTGAAATATTTTAGGAATAGCATAGTACATAGTAATTATCACAATAATTTATTTATATAATTATATAATGATTATCATAATAACGTGATTTTAATAATAATGGTAATTGCATAATAACTATTATGATTTTTTTTCCAATGACCGATTTAAGTGAAGATTCAAAGTATACTGATAGGTTATCAAATGTGACCCCCCAAATTCCAACTATATAAGACATGATGTGAATTATTGTTTGTTATTTTATGATACATTGCTGGTATCATTATTCTTTTGATAATTATAACAATAATAATATCAATATTTTTTTTTGACAAGGGGAATGATCATTCAAATTAAAATTGGATATAAATACTTGTATAAAAAATGAAACAAACCAGCTATACAAGAAATACAACCCTTAATTAAAACTGAATCTATCAATAAAATCTGATGAAGTTTAGTAACGAGGATATAAGCTGAGATCCTATAACAGGAAAATTTCTTAAATTCGTTAGCAATCATATAATTAAGTATGTACAAAACTCTTTTTAAAAACATATCTACAATCGACAGAATATTTGATTGATCGAGAGATAGTTACTTGTAATACAAAAGTTGCAACAAACTTTACATAGTCCTAATAGTAACAAAACTAATATATATATTATTGGAGAATAACTCAAGCAGAACCTAAACACAAATGCAAATTAGAGGTACAAGAGCTACTTCCTTTATTACAAAACTAAAAAAAAAAAAGAGAGCATAAATAGAAAATAATATCGATCGTAAAATTCTCGTCTATGCGGAACAACCACTAAGTCACATACCGTAAGTTAGAGGACATCGATTAAACTCAATTGAAAGTAAGAGATCACCAAGTCAACTATCAAATTACGATATCTCGTCAGATTCCAAATTGCCAATTATTGAATTGACAATCATCTTTACAAGTCACGACATCATCAAACTAATACACTGACAATATCTCACTAACGTGCTCCAACTGAGTCCTCATTAATAGCGATAGTAATAGGAGTTCTACGCAAAAGAAAACCCTAGTTCTTAAAAGGTTTGGAAGAGAAAGAGAAAGTAAAAGAGAAACCTATTATTTATGAGTGACTGATATGTTCTTTTATTAGGATTTCATATTATGTATTTCATGTGGGAATTTTAGCTAAGAGTTAATATTTTAATGCTCTAATAGACGAGTGATTAAAGTTAACTATTCCAATTATATAATAGACTGTTAAAAATTTAATACCACGATAAAATAATAATTTTTATATAATTATATATATAACTTAATAATGATTACATATTTAACTTCATAATATTATATTATAAAATGAAAAACTATAATTTTATCAAAAATTTAAATTCTCTCATGAAATGAAAAAAAAAGATATATTTTATTTTTATTTCCTGAATTTTGATGTTCTTGTAATTTTACTTCTTAAAGTTTGAAAATTGGTAAAATATTTTTTGAATTATGAAATATTATCATATTTGTTTATTCAATTAATTATATTAATGGAAAGTATTATTTTTACTTACTAAACTTTAATACTCTTGTAACTTTACCTTTTAAATTTTAAAACTTGGTGTTTATACCCTTTAAATTTTAAATTAATAGTAAGAATGTTTTTTAAATTTTAAATCGTTAGCAAAAACACATATTCTTTAATATTCTAGTTATATAAGACTTAAAAAAAACTTTATTTTTGCCCTTTAACTTTAGTATATTTAAAAATTAACTTTTAAAACCTTAAAAAAAATGAATAATTTGTACATAATATTTGTTTTTAAAATTGAAGTAATTACAAGAAAAAAAAATAACTTGTATATTTAGATCTCTCAAACTACAAATTGCTAGTAAAAATATCTCGCCTTTTATATTTTAGTTATGTAAGGCTTGGAAAAACTTCATCTTGGTCTCTTAAATTTTAGTATATTTTTAATTTTATTTTCAAATATTAAAAAACTAGTGCTCATACATTTTGACCTCTAAACTGTTAACAAAATCATTTATATTTTATTAACTTAAAACTAATGTGATATTATAATGCTAAAAAAAAAAACTTCTATTTGGTACATGTATTACGCTTGAATGCAATACATTGAATGCAATTTACATTTAGAGGAAAAGTATTTGCATTGCATTTGAATGCAATGTGTGTTTAGGTGAAAAGTATTTAAATTATATTTTAATATTAAATATGTGATATGATGGGTAAAAATAGAGAGAAAAAGGGAAGAGAGAAAAAGAATATGTGATGTGATTAATAAAAGTAATAGAAAAAGTGAAATAATGAATAGTGATTATATTGGATTTAAAATGTGATGTAATTAGTATTTGAATGGAATGCTTTTATATTTAGATGAAAATTGTATTGTATTTGAATGTAATGCTAATGCAATGCATTCATCAAATGGGAGATAAATCAAAATCCTTATAATTATAAAAATAACCTTAAAAATCTATAAAAAAATCTAAGTGTACTTATATATTTATTTATTTATTTATTTATTATTATCATTTTTTTGTAATGCTTTCAATTTTAAAAACAAATTTTATAATTGCATTAATTATTTTTAGACTTCGAAAATTAATTTTCAAATTTACTAAAATTTAGGAGGATAAAAACAAAATTTTTCTAAGTTTTATATGGTTAAAAAAAATGAAAAAAAATGTGTGTTTTTACTAATGATTTATAGTTTAAAACGTACTTGTGCCGATGGTTTAAAGTTGAAAAAATATAAATACTAGTTTTTATAATGTGACGATAAAATTATAAGAATGTTAAAATTTAAAAGAAAAATTTTATCTATTTAATTGATAAAAAAAAAGTAAAAATGATGTGGGAGCAAAAACAAATTTTATAAAAAATATGGTGGCGTTTGGTATTGTTTTTGAAATGTTTTCTGTTTTCAAAAAAATTGAAAATGAGAATGTTTTGAAAACTGTGTTAAGATCATTTCTAAAACTGTGTTTGGTTATGTTTTGTTTTGAAAACTGTGTTAAGATCATTTCTGAAACTGTGTTTGATTATGTTTTCTGAGTATATATTTTAAAAAACATAAAAATAAAACTTTATTTGGTTATATTTTTTCAAAACTCATTTCATTTTCAAAAAACCCAATATTTTATGGAAATGAAAACAAAAAATGAAAACAACTTTTTTTTCATTTTCAAAAAACTTAGAAAAACAACATAGTTAAAAATGGTGTTTTTAAAATGATTTTAAAAACATTAAATAAACAAATACTATTTTAAAACTATTTTTATTTTCTGTATTTTTAAAAATGAAAAATCATTTTTAAGAAAAAAACAATCGTACCTATATATATATATGTAATTAATAAACATAACGTAACGTCAAAACGGCAGAACGTTTTATGGCCTCCTAAATCAGCTGCATTTATTTGTCAGTAAGTCTGACCCTTATCAAAAATGTTAAAAAAAAAAAAAAAAAAGTTAAGTCTTCCAGGATTCGCGCCTTTTTGTCCAGTTTCCGGCGTCGATAAGTTGGCGATCAGAATCATGGGAAAATCGCCACGAAACTTCTCTCTCCGGCGAGAAGAAAATGACGCCCAAATTCCTTTGGAGGTGGGACCGATCGGAAAACCAATGGGGGAAGGTGAGCTTCAGTCCCTGACATTGACGTACTCTGGTGAGTCCTTTCCTACTTCATCAGGAAAAAAATCGTACCTTTTCTCATTTCCAGTGTTTCGCCCAAATTGGTTAGGATTTGATTTCTTTAATTTCGTGATTCTCCACGTCAATTTATAAGATCACATTTTGGGATTTCGTCTGAATCTAGGTTTGGATTATTAGGCTAAACTTCCCATGAAACCCCTCGCTTAATTTTTTTTCCAGAAGAAGATAAGAGAGAGAAAGAAAGAAAAATTGTCCTCTTTTTGACCTATGGTTTTTGACCAAAGTGTGGTTCGAAGACTCTAGAGTATATTGAACCTCTTTTTTAGAGAGAGAGAGAGAGAGAGAGCTTTGTAATTTTGTTTCTGCAATGGCTTCTGGGAATCTGCAAGGCTCCTCCTCCAAGGAGTTTTGTTTTTTCAGAATAATTTTCAAAGAAACCCTTGAGAGAAACATGCTAGTAAGCAATCTTTACCTCTATTGTGGATCTTTCTTATTTTATGTAGCAGTAATAAGCTAAAATTTTCCGATTTTTAGATAATAATCAATAGAGTTTACGCTAGTAATCTGAAGAAGGTTATATAATTTGCACCATATTTTTGGTTTTTTTTTTTGGGTCATATGTAAATTTTTTATGAAAGAATAATGTCTGTAGTTTGTTGTCTTTTATTGAGCTTTTAAGAACTTCATGGCTGAAGTGGGTGTGGTTTTTCTACTGTTTGGCGTTCATGTTCTTTCATTGTATCTAGAAGAGATTTCGGTTGATTATGTTTTACTGTTATTGTTTTCTTTGGTTTTTTGTTGTCCTGTTGAGCATTCTGCTCTTCTTTTCTTTTCCTATTCCTTTTTTCCCCCTGGTAGTTCTGTTAAAAAAAAAAAGGAAAAAGAAAATGAGGGATAAAAAGAACTGATTTTGTTTTCAAAAATGCATTTAACCATACTAAGTGGAATGAAACCTAGTTACACAAACTTGGTTTTTTTGACCAAAGGTGCTTTTTTGTTTACCACGTCACTTTTCCCTTTTGAAATAGAGAAAGAGAGGAGATGGAAACTTTTTTTCCTTTCTTTCTTTTTCTGCGATAGATTATGGTGGTGGGCAAGGTTTGTCAACTGGTTTTGACTTTTTCAGAATAATTTTCAAATCAACTCTTAAGAAGGAGAAGCTTGTAAGTAACCTCTTCATATCAGTAGCTTTTCTCATATTGGTCAGTTCATTTTCTCTGAAATTTCTTTTATTTTTCTATGAGTTTCTCTAACTTGTATGATCTGAAGAGTTGCTGTAAGCTGGATATATATATATATTGTTAATACATCTGTTCTTGAATTTTTTTGGTTTCTGGTGGGATTGAATTTTTGTATCGATTTCATGTTGTTGGCTTTTTTTTTACTTGGTCTTGTTTCATGAATTCCATCGCTAAACAGTGAACAAGGTGGTGTTTCCTGCTAGTTGTGTTTATGAACATGTCTTTGTACTTGTTATCTGAATCACCTTCATATTGTTATATGCTGTATCCGGTTGATTTTGTTTTTTACCGTTGTTCTTGTAGCCTATGCTTCAGTACTAGAAGAGAGTTTTCGTTTTTTTACTTTTGATTACTATAGTTCTTGTAGCCTATGCTTCGTTTTTTCACCTCTGATTATGATGCATTGATGTTGTTGTTTGGTTTGGCTTTTGTTGTTCTGTTGAGTATTTTGTTTGCTTTTTTTTTTTGGTTTTCTTTTCTGTTTGCTGTGTTACTCTTTTTCTGGGATAATAAAAAGAAAAAAAGAGTTTTTTATTTTTTTGAAAGGAAACATACACATTGTTATAAATACATTTTTAGCTATGGAATTCAGTATTAGATTTTTATAAGATTTATTCTGAGGCCACTTGTGGTGTAATCTCTTGCTGGACAGTTATTGTTTTCTTTTGTAATCTTAGATATAATCTTCATATTTCACGACTTTTATGCCAACTTATCCACAAGGAAGATCACACTCTATAATGCAGTGCTTCAAGTTTCCTTGTTATTAGGATGTAATAATTTTTTTTTTCCATCGTAGAATCCGTTTTTTGCTTTTTGGAAAACTGAACATCTTTCCTTTTACATTCTGTTGCGTTTCTTCTGTGATGAATGCAGGAACTTCCATCAAAGTTTGTCAGATTATATAGAGAGTCTCTATCCAATTCAGTGGTTCTTAAACCACCCTGTGGTTCAAAATGGAAAATAGGCTTGGAGAAAAGGGACGGCAAGGTGTGGCTGCAGCAGGGGTGGCCAGAATTTGCAAAGCATTTTGTGTTAGGCTTTGGCCGCTTGATTTTTTTCAGATATAAAGGGAATTCTCAATTCCAAATTTCAATTTGTGATGTATCTACTTGTGAGATACATTACCCTTCGACTCCTACCTATCTTGATGAACGTGATGTTAACAAGTCCAAGAAGGAAGAAATAAAAGATGACCATGATTCAATTCAAATCCTAGACAGTTCGTCATCTGGGGAGGAAGATCTGCTACTATCTTCTCCACCTCACAAGAGAGTGACAGCCAATGCTAGTGGTCAAGGCATAGAAACGGCCAGTGGAGACAAACCTGCCACACGGAGAGGGAGGAAACAGAGGGCTCATATAAGGATGCAATCTCAGGCTCCAACTAAAGAGGATAAGACACTAGGGAGTGACTCTAGAGATGATTGCTCTGGCATTCATCCACTGGGCCAGGCTGAAGAGACCAAATCTCTATATCCTCAAGGTAAAGGTTACGTGGAGAAATATAAATCTTAAGGTTCAATTTATTAACATATGGAAGAGTAAATCTAAAGGCATTAAAGATCTGAAATTTTTCTAACATATGTTTAGGAGCTGTTTATTGACTGCATTTTTTCTACAGGCGAGCTGGCAAAGTCCAAATACGAGTACCAAATAGCTGTTACGCAGCCCGCTCGAAGGCTTCTTAGAAGGAGTGAAGCTTTTGAAAGAGCCAGCAAGTTCTTCTCAAGAAAGCCATTCTTCCAATCAGTTGTGACGCGCAATTATAATCTGGTATGTACCGTATGTTACATTTTACGTGCAAATCAATATAAGGTGAAATATTTATATGCCCTTATAATAATCTCCTTATATGTTTTAAGTGATAAGGGGATGATACATTTCTATGAATAACCAACAATTCCCTAGCAAACATATTTTTATAAATATATCTGTTAGTTTCGTCGTTGGTACCAAAAAATTATATTACCCACTTCCATCACTTTCGCAGGTTAAGAATGAGAGTCTTCAACTATCTTTGTTTTTGCAGCGTCTGCCGGCTTCTTTTGTGAGGAGACATATGGAGCAAAAGCCACAAACTATGAGACTAGAAGTAGGGACTAGATCGTGGCTGGTGCAGTTCTTAAATTGCAACACGGGACATTTTCTTTGTGGAGGGTACTCAAAATTTCTGAAGGAAAACTCTCTAGTTCGAGGAGATGTCTGCGTCTATGAGTTGCATGATAAGAATTCTGGAAGAGAAGTTGTGCTGAAAGTTACAATTTTTCGACGCCAAGAGTAGAATTATCTCATGTGAACGATGCACTAGAGAATTTTTAGGCAATAGCTTTTCTGTTTTTTCGCATCATCCTGTGTGGATTTAAACACTGTTTCTACCGGTTTGCAGTAGTCACCGATGCTCTTAGACTTTGGTTGGTCCAATTTCTGTATTTGATTTGTTTGTCTTGTGTTGTGATCCCATTTAGGTTATGACTTAAGGTCTAGGGTTTATGGGCTATGAATATTACCATAATCCTTATAATTAGCATGATAGTTGACAAAATTTTCAAATCAGAGTATCTGATTTTTAAGAATGCTAGTGTGATTTTGCTTTCTAATGTGATTATTGGCCTTTCCTTAGGTAAATATATTTCGCAATATGTATTTAAGAAATTCGAGTTGTAGTTGGTCATGAGGTTGCATACAATATTTCCAATTGACCAGTGAGTGAGACCGCACTTGGAAATCATCATCTTATTTGCCCTTTTATCCTAAAAAAGAGAGAGGGGAAAAAGGAATTAAAAAAAAAAAAAAATCAGAAATGGAAAAAGGGGATGCTAATAGTCACTTGCTGGCCAGATCAATTTTAAAAGATTTTTTTTTGTTTGGTCCCCTTTCTTATCGGCGGCGTTGAAGTCATTTAGGACTCTTTAAATACTTTATGACTTATCTTGCATATTTATACAATTCTTGAGGCAGGTTTAGATGGATATAAGCCCGTAGTTATCTGATCTGAGGCAGGGGTGTCTATTTGCATGCTAAGGTAAATTTTTACATGTGTGATATGTTAATAGGATTTTATGCTCTCTAATGGGAAACATTTAGCCCCAGTTGAAACCCATTTAATTAGTTCTTTTAAGCTCCACACTTTATTTACATCATGCTTAATAAATCACAATATATATGTTTTTTCATATCTATTTAATGTAACATTTGGTAGACAATTTATAATACAAATACTATTATTTCTAATATCATTTTGCAAAAAAAAAAAAAAGTGTAAAATGTTAGATTAGACATGTTGTTAAATTTTGTGCTCCGATGCTAATTTATTGTCATAAAATTTATGTTTTAGAAAATTACAATCTAATTATTGAGTGAAAAGCCGTCGACATATCAATCAAAAAGCAACCAAATAAAAATTTTGGCTTTCGCCACATTTAATTAAATTAGGCGCCAAAGATCAAAACTAGGCATTTATATAAAAATTTAGCATTGTATTACTGTTTGAGATGTTTAGAGATTAGAAAAAGAAAAAAGAAAAAAGAAGGAAGGACAACTTAAAAAAAAAAAAAAAAGAATATAAAACGAGATATATCCTTTCGTGCACAACTATCTTTTTCCTTTCAAAGTTGGAAAGTCTAAACTAAGCCTAAGATTCGTTTGGTAAATAAGTCGAGTTTGGAATGGAATAGAATTTTAATTTTTGTTGAATTTTTCAAAAAAGATAAAACAAAAACAAAAAATTTGGATTTGTACCTTGCAACCAAACGAGGCTTTAATAAATTAATTGAGAATAGAAGAATTAAAATATCTTTAAGGAAGACGAAGGAAAAATGAAAGAATTACAAATGGAAATATCTTTATTATTTCATTTGAATCACCTATTCATTTTGATATTTGATTCAAATGTAATATTTTATTTCAATATGCGCTTATATTTCAATATGTACTTAGTTACACAATTATTGGACAGAGTTTTAAATATTTTATTATTTAATAACTATTCAACTTGAATATAAATCTTATATTTTTTTTTTGAAATTCTTATCACACTCATTTTTCCACCTTCCCTCTTTCTCATAGCAGAATTATTTTTTTCTTCTTAAGTTGGGAAGCCTAATTTAAGCTTAATAAAATAATTGAGAATACTAGACTTAGAATATCTTTATGAAGGCACCTTGTGTTGGAGTAAAATCTAATATATGGGCTTATATATTAAATAAATGTGCATTATAAGCTATCATATAAAGTTGGTCAATTAAAAGTGATCAAATAAGGTTAAATAGGTTTTGGGCTTATTTATGCATCTTTAAGTATGGGCCTCCTATGTGTAGAGATAAAAGTGTAATTATTAATTTATTGATGGGCTGAATTAATAATTACAAAATAACTGATATTATCAGTTATTAAAAGGCAGTTGTGGTCCCCCAAGATAATACGTACGTTTCTTTTCTGACTCCATCTTCAGAAGAGAATACAGAGAAAACTCTCAAGGAGGACATACATATAAATCTTGGAAGAATCACAACCTCTAGACTCCAGAATCACGTCCAAGACTATGGATTCAGGTTTGCTTCCGCATATATTTCTTCTTCCTCTTGGTGATTTGACATGAACGATCCGGGTTTGATGATGGTTTTCATCCCTAAATTCAATTTTGGTTTAACAAGTGGTATCAGAGCGATGTTCATGTTAAATCATTGAGAATCAATTTAGTTTCTTGATGTAATTCTCATAGGATTTCTCAAATTTAACAATCCATAGTTTTGAGTTGTTGAATTTGGGAAACAGTTTTGGTATTCTTCCATCTTTGTGTGTTCTTCAAATTTTCGAATTCAAAAAGTATAATTCATGTTATTTGGTTATAAATTCATGAATTTTAGGTATGGTATGAATTTAGGTTTGTTCATGAAATTTGGAATGATTTTGAATTCGTGATATACTGTTTTGAATTCAGAGATACTGTTTTTTTTTTTGCCTCACTTTGAAAATTAAAAAAAAAAAAGGGGGTTGAGATTAATTCGGCATAACTGTTTGGAGAATGTGTTGAGATTAATTCGGCGTGATGTTTCACGTTCCAACAAAGCATACAGTTTTCAGGCCCATTTATTAAAGTCCAATAGGCTTTGTTTGTGGGCTTAAGAAATGTTGGGCTTGGGTTTGTTTGTTAAGGTTTGGGTTTGGGTTAATAGAAAGAATGGATTACCCAGAGTTGACTAGATGTTAACTCACAGTTGACCCGACCGTTGACTGCGTTGACTCCGATCATTGACCGGCGTTGACTTAGTCGTTGACCGGCGTTGACTAAGGTTGACCGGCGTTGACCAAATTTTTTTTTTTTTTTAAGGTTTTGTTTTGGGATTTTAAATTCGGATTTTGGCATATTTCTAATTATGGTATATGGTATTTTAAAATAAGTTGATTGAAATAGAATACTACCAAAGTAGCCTCTTTTATCTAAATCAATTTATTTTAAAATATCAAAATGGTTGTATGTATTTGATTTGTGCGAATATTAATCGGCCCAAAGAAAGGTTAATATTTGTCTGAATTAGATAAATACCTGTGGTAATAAACATGAGGCAATTATCCGGTTTTACATGTGATTAATGAATCGGCCCAAAGGAAAATTTATTAATTGACATGCTTTATTGTCAATGTTTGATTACTACAACAAGATTACCACTTACAAATTAATAATTCTGTCCAAAGACTAGATATTAATGTTGTGTTAGGTGTCTTGAGATGGGGTTTTGCCATTATTTGAATTTATAATTGTTATATGTTTTCTTATGTGAACTTGTTTATTTTGTTTGTTGTTCTCTGATTCAGCTACTAGTTCTGTATCCAACATTTCTGCCAACATCAATTCTATTCCTATGTTGAATGGCACGAACTTCAAATCATGGCAAGAGAACTTGTTGATAGTTCTCGGAGTCATGGATCTCGACCTTGCGTTAAGGGTTCCTTCTCCCACACCTCTTACTGACAAAAGTTCTTCTGATGACAAGAAGGACTTTGAAAGGTAGGAGAAGTCAAATCGCATGAGTATGATGATCATGAAAAAGGCCATCCCAGAAGCATTCAGGGGCACTATGTCTGATAAAATTACTACTGCTAAAGGGTTACTTGAAGATATTGAGAAGAGATTTGCCAAGAATGAAAAGGTTGAAACAAGTACACTTTTGGCAAGTCTCATCTCAATGCGGTATAAAGGTAAAGGGAACATCAGGGAGTACATCATGGAGATGTCTCATCTTACTTCAAAACTGAGAGCACTAAAGCTTGACCTCTCTGAGGACTTGCTTGTGCATTTGGTCCTCATATCTCTTCCCACACAATTCAGTCAATTCAAGGTGAGCTATAACTGCCAAAAGGAGACTTGGTCTCTTAATGAGCTCATCTCACATTGTGTGCAAGAGGAGGAAAGACTTAAGCAAGAGAAGATAGAAAGTGCTCATTTGGCTAGTACTTCAAAAGCCAATACTTCCAAGGACAAAGGGAAGAAAAGAAACAAAGGTAAGGAAGTTGCAGAGGCTCCACCACAGAAGAAACAACACAAGGAACAGTAAACAGATGATGGCTGTTTCTTCTGTGGGACTGTGGGACATAAGAAGAAGTATTGTACCAATTATCATGCTTGGCGTGCAAAGAAAGGTACACTTCTTACTTTGGTTTGTTCTGAGGTTAATTTAACTTCGGTACCTAAACACACTTGGTGGATAGATTCTGGTGCAACCACTCACATAAGTGTGTCTATGCAGGGCTGCCTGAGTTGCCGAAAGCCAAATGATGGTGAAAGATACATCTTTGTAGGCGATGGCAAGAAGGTTGAAGTTGAAGCAATAAGGACTTTTAGGTTATTATTAAAATCCGGTTGTTATTTGGATTTGAATGAGACTTTTATTGTACCGTTGTTTAGACGGAATTTGGTTTCTATTTCTGTATTGGACAAATTTGGTTATTCTTGTTCTTTTGGAAATAGTAAATTTAGTTTTTTTCAGAATTCAAATTTGGTTGGAACCGGTACTTTGTCTTATGGTGATAACCTTTATATGCTTGATACAATTGCTTCATATCATGAATCCTTGCATTTGAGTACTCGAGGTATTAAAAGAAAATTAACCAATGAAAATTCAGCTTCCCTTTGGCATAAGAGATTAGGTCACATCTCCAAAAGGAGAATTGAGAGACTTGTGTCAGATGGGATTTTGGATTCCCTTGATTTTACAGATTTTGAAACTTGCATAAACTGTATAAAGGGAAAACAAACAAACCAAAGGAGATTAGGTGCTAATAGGGCTACAAATGTCTTAGAACTGATACATACAGACATTTGTGGACCATTTCCTACACCTTCTTGGAATGGTCAACAATCGTTTATCACGTTCATAGACGATTTTTCACGTTATGGTTAACTTTATCTCATTCATGAGAAGTCCCAATCACTGGACATGTTTAAGGTATACAAAGCTGAAGTTGAGAACCAACTCAGCAAAAGGATAAAATGCATCAAATCTAACCGTGGTGGTGAGTACTACGGTAGGTATGATGGTTCATGTGAACAACGTCCAGGGCCATTTGCCAAATTCCTAGAGGAGTGCGGTATCGTCCCACAGTACACCATGCCGGGTTCACCTAGCATGAATGGTGTGGCTGAAAGACGAAATAGAACGCTTAAGGACATGGTGAGGAGTATGATTTCTCATTCTACCTTGCCAGAATCTCTCTGGGGTGAGGCATTAAAGAGTACAGCTTATATCCTTAACAGGGTACCAACTAAGACAACTGTCAAAACCCCTTATGAGCTTTGGACGGGCAAAAAGCCTAGTCTTAAGCACTTACACATTTGGGGATGTCCAGCTGAGGCAAGGCCTTATAAGCCAAATGAAAAGAAACTGGACTCAAGAACAGTCAGTTGCTATTTTGTTGGATATTCTGAAAGGTCTAGGGGTTACAAATCTTATGATCCCGCTACTAAATCAATTTTTGAGACGGGTAATGCCCGGTTCTTTGAGGATGTTGAGTTTGCGAGGGGAGATAAGGTTAGGGACTTTGTCTTTGAAGAGGAATATATTGATATTCCCACAGCTGTCATTGACATCGATCAGGGTTCTTTTCCTGGCATTGTTCAAGAGGCAGATCCACATCAAGACATTGTTCAAGAACCTCCCATTCAAGAAATTGTTCCAGGAGAACAAACTCTACCATCCCAAGAACTTGTGCCATTAAGGAGATCCACTAGAGAAAGGAGAAGTGCATTGCCAGATGATTACATTGTATTTCTCCAAGAACATGAGGATGACATTGGTATAGTGGAAGATGATCCGATCAACTTCCGTCAAGCCATGGAAAGTTCTAAATCTCAACAGTGGATTGATGCCATGAATGAAGAAATAAAGTCCATGAAGGACAATGACGTTTGGGATCTTGTCCCGTTGCCTGAAGGTGCGAAGCCCATTGGTTGCAAATGGATATTTAAGACCAAGAGGGATTCAAAAGGATTTTTTGGAGAGGTACAAAGTGCGTCTTGTCGCAAAAGGCTATACCCAGAAAGAAGGCATCGACTACACAGAGACTTTCTCTCCGGTTTCATCGAAAGACTCTTTCAGGACAATAATGGCACTTGTGGCACATTTTGATCTTGAGTTACATCAGATGGATGTTAAAACGGCGTTTCTCAATGGAGACATTGATGAAACGATTTATATGGTGCAACCTGAAAACTTTGTATCGGGAGATGCAAAGAAGATGGTTTGCAAACTAAATAAATCCATCTATGGGCTTAAGCAAGCTTCCCGTCAATGGTATCACAAATTTCATCAAGTTATCATCTCATTCGGTTTTGAAGTGAATGTGGTTGATGATTGTGTATACCATAAGTTCAGTGAGAGTAAGCACATTTTCCTGGTCTTGTATGTTGATGACATATTGCTTGCTACAAACGATATAAACTTGTTGCATGAAACTAAGAGATTTCTAGCAAAGAATTTTGAGATGAAAGATCTTGGTGATGCCTCTTTTGTGTTGGGTATAAAGATACACCGGGATCGCTCTCGGGGTACGCTTGGATTATCACAAAAGAGTTATATCGAGAAAGTTCTTAAGAGATTTGGCATGCAAGACTGCAAACCAGGTGATACCCCTGTGGCTAAAGGAGACAAATTCAGTCTCAGTCAATGCCCCAAGAATGATTTTGAGACTAAGGAAATGCAGAAAATTCCTTATGCGTCAGCAGTAGGGAGTTTGATGTATGCTCAGGTATGTACGCGTCCGGATATTGCGTACATTGTTGGCATGTTGGGTAGATACTTGAGTAATCCTGGATTGGATCACTGGAAGACAGCCAAACGAGTCATGAGATATTTACAGAGAACAAAGGACTACATGCTCACGTATCGGAGGTCGGATCAATTAGAGATCATTGGGTATTCTGACTCCGATTTTGCGGGATGTCAAGACAGTATGAAATCTACTTCAGGTTATATTTACTTGCTTGCTGGAGGCGCGATCTCCTGAAAGAGTGCTAAACAGTCACTTATAGCCTCTTCTACTATGGCAGCTGAGTTTATAGCTTGTTATGAGGCGTCCAATCATGGAATATGGCTGCGAAACTTTGTCACTGGGCTGCGCATTGTGGATGGTGTTGAAAGGCCACTTAAGTTATTTTGTGACAATAAATCGACAGTTCTTTATTCCAACAACAACAGGAGCTCGACGAAATCGAAATTCATAGATATCAAGTTCCTAGTTGTGAAAGAAAGAGTTCAGAGTGGACTTGTGTCTATTGAGCACATCGGGACAAACTCCATGGTGGCGGATCCGTTGACTAAGGGACTACCACCCAAGATGTTTCTCGAGCACACCGCTCGTATGGGTGTTGTTTCTCTTCAGGATATTCAGTTTTAGTGGGAGTTTGTATTTTAGATGCTTTTCTTTGTAGACACATTTGTTATGGTTTTATGGATATTGTATGGTTATTTACTGCAGTATAAAGTATTCAGTTTCTATTCACTCTGATTTTGGTATGGTTGATCTCACTAAGGTTATAGGTGGACCAGTTGGAAATAGGCATGTTATGATTACATTGCATGAAATTTCCATGCTACACATCCATGCTTGATTTTGTCATTGATTGTATTGGTATATGTGACCATTGATGGGTCAAGTTACGACATTTGTAATGAAGGCCGCTTTGATCCTATATTGATATAGTTAATGGACAAGATTGTTCTGATGCATAAAGTTTTGATAGCAATACTCATGAGCTCATAAGGTATAATTCACATTTATAAAGTTACATATATAGCCCAAGTGGGAGATTGTTGGAGTAAAATCTAATATATGGGCTTATATATTAAATAAATGTGCATTATAAATTATCATATAAAGTTGGCCAATTAAAAGTGATCAAATAAGGTTAAATAGGTTTTGGGCTTATTTATGCATCTTTAAGTATGGGCCTCCTATGTGTAGAGACAAAAGTGTAATTATTAATTTATTGATGGGCTGAATTAATAATTACAAAATAACTGATATTATCAGTTATTAAAAGGCAGTTGTGGTCCCCCAAGATAATACGTACGTTTCTTTTCTGACTCCATCTTCAGAAGAGAATACAGAGAAAACTCTCAAGGAGGACATACGTATAAATCTTGGAAGAATCACAACCTCTAGACTCCAGAATCACGTCCAAGACTATGGATTCAGGTTTGCTTCCGCATCTATTTCTTCTTCCTCTTGATGATTTGACATAAACGATCCGGGTTTGATGATGGTTTTCATCCCTAAATTCAATTTTGGTTTAACACCTTGGCCCTTAAAAAAAATCTTAAAAAAAGACAAAAGAAAAAGGAAAGAATTACCAAAAGAATTATACTTAACAGCGTTATATGAATAGAATAAATTATTTAAGTCGCTTAAAAGAAAGCTCAATATTCCAAAAAAACGAAAAACAAAAAACAAAATAAAATAAACACCAAATTGCTTCTTGTAATGTGATTTCGACCTTTACTAAGGTGTTTAAAGTATTATTAGTTAGCATTTTTTTTTTCGAAGCACTATTAATAGCATCTATGATGTAGATAATGTCAAATTCCATACTCAGCGCACATTTTGATATTTAGGGCCTATATTTAGGACGTGTTTATTAAACCGTAAAGGAATGTAATGAAAAAAAGTAATAAGCTGAAAAGTAAAATAAAAGAATATATAAATGAGTTGGAACATGTAAAATGGAGGATTTTTCTTCCCATTCCCTTTTTTGTATTTATCAATAAACTTAATAATGATAATTTTATTAATTTAATTACTAAAATATCTATTTCAATAATTTAAGAATCATTAATACACAAAAAATTATTAATGGCATATAAGTAAATTTGGTATTTATTTTCTTGATAAGAAATCAATACGAAGGGGCCAGGTTATAAAGATTGAATTTCTCTTTTAATTCTCAATATTGTGTAGGGCTCACTAAATTCTTATTTCTCAATTTATAACTAAACATATGATTAATAGAAAAAGGGAATTATTACTCATTTTCTCTTTCTATTTTGATATAAAGTAAACATGCCCTTAGTAGAAAATTACTCTTTAATATAATATTATTTTCAATACTAAATCTAGTAATTGTTATACTTAATGGTAATTCAATATCATGTATAGTAATTAATAAAATTTAACATTTGATTATTATTAGTTGATTATTATTAGTTGATGTAGGGACTTGTAAATTTTCCTACATATAAAATTATTTTTGCATAACTGTTCCAAAGTAAATTAAAGAAAAAATAAGTAATTTATAATGATTAATCAATAAATTTAAAGTTGACATAGCTTAGCGTGCTTGGTTACTGAAGCCAATTAATCAATAAAGTTGGTTAAAGCCCATTGGTCATTTCCTCTGACATTCCTTGTATTTTCTCTTAAGGTATAATTGATTGTTATTAATTTATTATATATGACATCACAAGTTTTTTTTAATGATCTGAAAAATTTTTGTGATTCCACTGTGTAATTTTTCTAATTTTTCCTATAGAAAATGTGTTCAGCTATGATCCTATTTATGACCACCCCACAATGGCTTGGTAGGACATGGATCGAACTATGTAAACAATTGTTATACATTCAAGACTCATTTAACTATTAACCTTACCTAGAAGCTCTATTAGCTAAACTAGTAGTCAAAATAAGCGGTTATTAACATATGTCTTAACCTTGGAGGACTTAAGGGTTATTTACATATGTCTTAACCTTGGAGGACTTAAGGCAACATATATTTATTGGATGAGGTCCATATTCCAGCTATTTGTTTTTTGACCACGTGTTGGTGGTTTAGGATAATAGGTGTTGAGAATTATCGTTATAATGTTACATGTTTTTTTTTCAAGTTTTATGTAGGAACATATTCGTATGTTTTATTTGCTAAACTTTCTTTATATTTGCTTGGGTTTTATAATAATGTTCTTATATAATTTATTTTAGTTCAAAACATAACTGACATCGCTTATCTCAATACTCACTAAAAACAAATTAAACGGAGATAATTATAAATACTGGAAAAGAAACCTGTTAATAGTTCTTAACTGTGAGATATACAAGTTTGTACTAAACTTGTATAGAACGTTATGAAAAAAGAAAAGAAAATGTTTATGAACTAAAGACCAATCCATCATCCAAAGAATAAAAAGCTAAATTGTAGACATGTAATGCCTTCATAGTTCATAAGCTACACGTTTTATTGTTGGGCATTAGAAATAATTTAATTTGGATTGATACTTCATTTGATTTTGTTATTTATATTTATAGGACGTTATGTTAAATATTATCATATAAATAATCATGATGAAGTTTGTGATGCTATTCAGTATGAGAAAAATTAGTAAAAAGAAAAAAATAGTGATAAATAACAAATAATAAAAACGTTCATGTCGAATAGTTTGATTTTATACCTAACATTGTTAGCTGATCGAAAAAAAAAAAAAAAGATATCTATTTTAGATTTTGTTTTAGACACTAAAGTTTTGAAAAATCACGTTTTGATCCTATTTTTTGAAATTTTTTATAATAAGGTCTCTACCGATTTTTCATTAGTTTTCACATATAATTGTATTGAAAAATTTAGTTAAAAAACCAATATGGCCAAGGTGGTTCAAATAAACTAAGAAGCTACCGAAAGACTCATGAAAACAGCTTCTCTCTCTTTCTCTCGTACACGTTTTCCACTCTTCCTTTTCTACAAAACTCCTAGAAAGCCAAAATTAGAGAATCAAAGACCTATAAAAATTTCTAGAAGAAAATTCTCCCTTCAGATCCTCCAAATAAAGGCTAGATCAAATTGAAACACATTGAGAAATTTGGGAATTCTGTTCAAGAGATTAAAAAAAAAAAGTAGATCTTTCTTCATTCATTATTTATTCCGAAATTTTGATGATTGATTACGGATTTGCTTGTTAAAAACATTTTTGAGATGTTAGTTAATGGTTTTGTCTTGGAACTTTGTTAATAAATGTTAGTTTCTTCTGAAAATAGATTCTTCTATTAGAAACTCCCTTAAAAGTCTCTTACTCCGAAGTTTGTTTTATTTCCTTCAAAAAATATGAAGTTTGAAAGAGCTTATAAGTAAAAGTTCATATATAAGAACCTTTTCTTCTAGTGTCATGATATTGATGATGATTTTGAAGCTCTTTAACGGTAAATCTCGTTTATGAGATTTTTGTTTTAAAGTGATGTTTGAGTTAGGTTCTAATAGGCTATAGTAGTATTTTGAGATGAGGTGTTAATGTTACTTAAGGTTATTTTTTGAGTTTCATGGTTGAGAACTAAGTATTTGATGATATGCATGAATAAGAAATATTTATTATGGGCTGCTTGGATTTCAAGGGAAACCGTAGTTTTTCATAATGATTTATCCTAAAAACGTTTTTAAACCTTAAACTAGAGGTCTTAAACTTTGATTTGGTGCTTGAACCATCCAAAACAAAGTTCCCTAACTTAAGTTAGAAACTTGGGTCTTGCTTGGCCATGTTCTCTGTTTTTAATTTTCAAAATAGTGTTGTTAAAAATGAGAACAGAAAATTATTTTCACATGTTTTCAGAAAATAAAATGTGTTTGGCAATTATTTTTTGAAAATAATTTTTTGAAAATAAAAATAGAAAAATACATGTTTTGATAGAGTTTTTTGAAAACATTTCTTTTTAAATTGAACTCTATCAAAATTTGGGGTCGAGATTGGGATTTCGGGATCATGTCGGGATTCAGATTCAGAACTACAGTTGAAATTTGAGAATGAGATCAGAGTTGAGATTTGAGACTGTGATTAGGATCGGTATTCATTATTTTAAATAAAAAGGACTTTGAGCACGTCCTAACAAATGTCATTTATATTAAAAAAGGCTTACCTATATCTCAACAACCAAATTGAACTACAAAAGAAACAATAGTAGCAAACGAAGAGTTATCAAGTGTACTGACTAATATTACCCATAACATGATATAGCTAACTAATTTCTAGTAATATGCTTAGTTCACATTGCATGAGCAATATCATCTTGCACAGCTGTTATGATTAGTCCTTACGCAGTAGTTATGCCTCCACATGGCATGAGCAATATCATCTCGCACGACTGTTATAGCTGTAACTGATCTATCAGATAAGCATATTACTAGAATTAGGATCATGTTGTGGCGGCCCGCCCTGCTGTAGAGGCTCTACAGTGCTACTACGGCCAACTCTGTAGTCAACCGCAATAGTCTGCAGGCCTCTAGGGTCGCCGGCAATCATGCTGAACTGTAAACTGACTGCTAATTTTGCGGAATAAATTTTTTTTTCTTTAAATACATAAACTGTTCGAGAATGTGATAAGAAAATCATGTTAACAAAATAACATGCATCTGATCATGATTCCCCTATCACATGCTCTTGACTTGAAAACTTGGCTCTTTGAAAATTACATTCAAAATCTATACAGCGGAAGACTATCGGTGACCAAACCCCTCGCCCAAACCTGCCCGGCATGCGTCTACCCTGTTCGTCGTCCACCAATACTACTGGTGAATAGGTCTCTTACCTGCAACATGTGAACAAACTGATGAGCTATAAGCTCAGTAAGTTCAAACATAAAAACATGAAACTGATATGCTGTACTGCTGCGCTCATGTTGTACTGCTGTGCTCATGCATGACTGGACTCTGTAAACATGCTGTACTGGCTGAAGGTTTAGTCTTAGAACATTATCTGTTATTAAGTTCTGGTTTTGGGCCCCTGATTTGACGTACCGACATGTTAGCGCAACCGGGAGCGGTACTTTAGTGCTGACCTCCTCAGTCTTAACTGATGCTAAACATGATAACCTCCCCGTGGGTCGAGAGGCCGATACGCCAATAACTGGTTAATTACCATCTTGCTGGTGTTCCAACTGGGTAGCATACTGTTTGCCCCCACAGTCGGAACCTGTTAATCAAATTACTGGGGTGTGAATTAATTAACACCCTAGGGTGCCTTGTGCACCTAACTGTTTTCTTGTTCTAGTACTATCTGGTCTGTGTACTGAAACATGCAACTCTATATGCATGACATGAACTGATATGAACTGACCTATGCTGACATGTGACTGATATGAATATCGTGATGTAGACAATCAATGTCTAACAATCACGTCATACAACATGCAATGTACATCACAATGTAACAAGCTTGTCCACGTTGCAATCAGGACAATGCTTGAACTTACAGAAAATCGGCTAGTGTGAGCCTCTGCTGCTCTGGGACTGCTGATTTGGGGTCTCTGGCTTGAACTCCTATAAAAGGAATAATTGCTGGTTATTTACCATATTTATCTTATACTGGAAATATGGAAAAACATTAAAATTTTCTTTTCCAGACTCTTTTTTTTTTTTTTTTACTCTCTGACCTCGAACACGCCCTCATACACAGGCGTGTCTTTGCCCGTGTACCTCTCTGGATTTACAAGCCTGGCCGTGTACTTCGTGGAACATGCCCGTGTATGCTTACACGGGTGGGTACACGGCCGTGTTACTGGCCGTGTACTCCTCTGTACTCTTACACGGTTACTCACACGGCCTTGTTACTGGCCGTGTACTCCTCTGTGCTCTTACACGGTTACTTACACGGCCGTGTTACTGACCGTGTTTTCTTACTGCCTAACATGGCCTGCTACACGCCTCCCTCTTGACAGTGTGCCCCTTGACACGGCCGTGTACCTCTCGAGTCTGATTTTTCTTGCAACACAGTCTTGCGTATGGGCATGTTCGAGGCCGTGTTCTGAACACGCCCTTGTACACGCCCGTGTACACGCCCGTGTTCATACCAGAATCAAGATTCTGGGTCTGAACTGCTCTGCTTTGGTTTTCTAAGGCTTTTATGGCCTTTGTTCTACTTCTTACACTTGAAATCGGTCTCCCTAAGGCCGTTTCAAGGTGTCTATTACATTCCTACTATCACAAATCCATGATTTCTCAAGCAAAAATCCCACATTTTGCTCATTTACAACTCTTGACTCAACTTTTGAAAAATCTGTATTTTTGTGAAGAAATTTCACTAAACTCGGTTTTCTAAACCATCTGTTTATGGATTCGTGTTTGTAAACATCTAGACTCGAATCATGTTTCGATTTTAACCGAAAACCTAAACGTGATTCACTCACATTCTCCTTTTTCCTCTCAAAACCCCAGATTTTTCCCCCAAAGAAAAACGTGAGAACTAGGGTTTACCTTGCTTTAATCGTGAGCTTTTCTTGCTGCTAATCCTTGATCGAAACTCGATCAACCTGCTGCTTGAACTAGAATCCGAACTTGAATGGATTTCTCTTCTCTTATTTCTTTCTCGGTTTCCTTTCTCTCTTTCTTTTCTTCTTTCTTTTCTTCTTTCTTTCTTTTCTCTTTTTTTTTTTAAATGCACAAGGGCTCGTTTGGCACTTCTTTTGGCCATCGATCAATGTGGCTCACTTGTGTGCCATTGATCTCTTAATATATGTTTTCACATACTTTTCTATTAATTTTAAAACATCATATATTGAATTAATGTTTAGCTTTTTAACTATATTCATTAATTCATCATCAAATTTTGATTAAAACTCGATTAATCAAAATTTTCCTCTGCTCTTTATTCTGTAATCTGTATCGCTGTAAATGTACATTTATTTACATATTTGTATAAATATTTCCGAGAATGTAGATTTCTCGGTTATCACACATGTTGAGTTTGCTGACAAATAAAATTATGAAGGGTAGAACAAGCTATAACAATTAAAGGTTGTTGATGTAATTTATAAGGTGGCATCATTTTAACAAATATTTGAAAATTAACAAATGAGAAAATTGACTATTGAGGCAGATTTCATAATACCAAATACTATTATGTTGGTTTGTTTTTTGTTTGGGCTGAAATTAGAAATATTCGTTGGATTGCAATCGCAAATGGTTCCATATTTACTGCAAGTAGTCAAGCGAAGATGGATCAAATGAGTTCATTGAATTAACAAATGAGTTTTGCCTAGTTTTTCAAAAGCTTCGTTCACACCTACATACAAAAATTACTCTAACGATCAAAAATTCTAAAAAAAAAAAACCTATATACAAAATACAAGACAAACAAACAAAAAATACTAGTATCTAAACTTTGAAGCCAAAAGAAAAAAAAAAAAACTAGTATTCGAGAAGACGGTGATAAAGGTCGATGGAGGCGGCGATGGTGATGGAACCGTGGAAGACAGATTAGATTCTTTGATACCCACAAGCACACTGAAAAGGAGGGAGAGAGAGAGATGATAAGTTGGGAGAAGAGAGAAGATGGCGAGACCGAGAAATTGTGTAGAGAGAGAGAGAGAGAGAGAAAACCTGTAGATGAATCGAGAGAGGAGAGAAAAAGAGAACTTGTAGAAGAGAGAAGATGAATTGGGCGTGTAAATTGTGAGAGGAAAGAGAAATTGGAAATTTGGATGTTTTTTGAAAACATCCAAATTATTTTTTGTAAAATTATTTTTTTTAAATATAGAAAACAAAGTTTTAGTTTTATGGCCTAACAGGCCTTGAAGTCTTGAACCATCGAGGGACTAATAGTGTAAATTAAAAAGTTAAGTAGTTTAAAACAATTAAAAAGTCATTACATCATCTCTTAGTTGTAATTTATTATCTTTATGATTTAGAATAGGGGATTCGGACTCTTCACTTATAGTAAACTCAAGTGGGAAATTACCGTTATATTATGTATATAATCACTTTAGTTGTGATATCTAACACCATTAATATCCCAAATGTTTCTAGATAAAAATATGATAACTCTATTTTTTGAGGTCAAATTTAAAAAAAAAAAGATTTTTTTAAGAGGAAATAAAAGATTTAAAAAAACACAAAAAAGTCACTGATGTTGAAGTAAATTACTCATTTAGCCCTTAAACTTTTAAGTTTATATAATTTTAGTCCTATTTTTTAAATAGTCCTTTTTGTTTATTTTTGATCAAAAAATTTTGGCAAAAAGTTAACGGAAATAAGTACTGAAGAAATGTTTTTAATAATTAATAACCACTCAAACTACAAAAAGCAAAAAAAAAAAAAAAGATAAAATAAAAACTATAAGCCCCGGTTTGAGGGTAAGGTTTTGAAATTTTTAAAATCAATTTTTTTCCAATACTCTATCATTTTTACTATTTATATTTCTAAAATATTACAGTAAACTCCAAACTTTAAAAATTCATAACTTTGTATTTACAAGTCCAAATAAGATGATTTTTTTTAAATTACATAGAATTTCAAAAGAAATAAAACAATATCCATATTAATTTTTTTTTTAAATTTTTAAATTTTATATTTTTTTACTCCAAATAATTTTTTCCCTTGAACATATTTTTCTAAAATAATATTTTTTCAATCCAAAACAAAAATCTCCGAAACCTCCCAAAACTCACCCTAAGAGTACAAACTTTTAAAAGTGTAAAAACCAACCCAACTATTTCAAATCAAATGAAAGCAAATCAAATGATAACTTGGTCCCACACGATTTCGAAATACGATGAAAAGCCTCTAATAATAAGCTAGTGTTTGGGACACAAATTTTTTTAGCATTACATTTAAATGCAATGCAATTTTCCCCCAAATACAAAAACATTTCATTCAAATACCAATTACATCACATTTTAAATCAAACACAATCACTATTTATTATTTCACTTTTTCTATTACTTTTATTAATTACATCATATATTCTCTTTCCCTCTTTTTTCTCTCTCTACTTTTACCCATCACATCACATATTTATTATTAAAATACAATTCAAATACTTTTCCCCCAAACACACATTGCATTCAAATGCAATGTTAATGCTTTTCCTCCAAATACAAATTGCATTCAATACATTGCATTCAAACGCAATGCAAATGTAATGCGTTCACCAAACGAACCCTAAATATCAAATTGCAACATGGGCTCCACACAATGGCGTATCCGCTAAATGGAGTGACACAGTATTTTTATAAAAATATTAAGGGGACGTTTGGCACAAATATTTCATTTTAATTTTACTCAAATACAATATAATTTTATACCAAATATAAATTTTACAACAGTGTTATGAAAACAATTATTATTCAAAATATTTTTAAAATAATTATATCAACTTTTCAACTTTACTATTTATCTCTACTTTTATCAATCACATCAACTTTTCAACTCTAAAATACTTTTAATTCAAACACACATTTCATTCAAATACAAAACAAATACTTTTCAACCAAATACAATATTTAAAAAACAAATTTCATTCAAATACAATCAAAATACAATGCGTTTACCAAACGCCCCCTAAAGGCAGATTCGGAGGTGAAGTTTAGTATTGATTTTGAAATATTTTCTATTTTTGAAAAAATTGAAAATAAGAATGTTTTGAAAATTATGTTGAGATTATTTTTGAAATAATATTTGATTATGTTTTCTGAGTGTATATTTTGAAAAACATAAAAATAAAATTTTATTTAGTTATATATTTTGAAAACTCATTTTATAAGTGAGTATCTTATAAAAATATATTTATTTTTAATTTTAAAAAAATAATAAAAAATAAATTATTAGTCATAATAAAAAAAAAACTTTGATGGTAGGTTTTGCAATGAGCGATAGGGGTGGAAGAGAGTGATGGTCTGAGCTCTGGGTGACGGTGATAGCTAGATTTAGGTTATAAGTAGATAATGATTGTCGTGAGGGGACCTTTGTCATTGTCACTAGCCCATGATTATGAACCTTCATCGGAAATGGATGGTATCGTTGGATATGATCATTATTGACGCTGTACAGACAGAACAAGAAAGAAGAGATGGAGGGAGAAAACGAAAACAAAAAGTGAAAACAACTTTTTTTCGTTTTCAAAAAACCTAAAAAAACAACATAGTTGAAAATGATGTTTTCGAAATTTTTTTGAAAACGTTGAATAAACAAATGCTATTTTGAAACCATTTTTATTTTCTGTGTTTTTGAAAATGAAAAATCATTCTCGAGAACAAAAACAAACGCCACCGAAATTTCTGATTAAAAATATTTTTGCATAAGTGTTCCAAAGTAAATTATTAAAGAGAATAAGTAAATATTCATAGTTAATCAATAAATCTAAGTTGGTATATCTTAACGTGCTTGGTTATTGAAGCCAATAAATCTTAGCATGCAAAACTTTTGATAAGAATTAACGAGAACAAAAGTGGTCGCCGGTGGGGGAGAAAATAAAGAACAAAATGTTAGCTGCGATATTAAGAAAGAGGAAAAAAAAAAAAAAAAGAGAGAAAAAAAGCCTAAATTTAAGTGAAAATGGCGTTGACGTATCTCTTTTTTCTCTTTCGGAAAGGAAAAGGTCGACAAAACAACCAAATGAATATTTTGGCTTATGCTATGTTTGGACGGGCGTCAATTCTCATATAATGTTTTGATGTTAAGATTCTGAAATGTTAATTATAATTGATGATTGAATTAATCATTTATCTTATTTATATTGTTTGTTAGTATATACTTTCACGTACATGTTAAAAACCTAATTGTAAATAAATTTGTTATAGTCTCACATCGATTATAAGTTAAGAGTTTACTCTTTCATGGTTTTGTATAAGTATTTTACCTTTTATTAAGCAAGCTAGCTAGTTTATTTCTTGTGAATGACCTTAGACATTTTTTATAATTAAAATCTATCAAATAGAGAAAATGATTTATCATAGTCACACGTCGATTTATGAATCACTCATTGAGGATTTATGCTACTGTAGATAATACTTAACTCGCAAATGAAGTATGAGGTATTAGTAGGAAAACAACTACTGAAGGGCTTGACTCCTTAAGCTATCTCAGAGTTAACAAAAGCCTGCCTCGAGTAGAGGGCTGCTGCAGTTGCTAAACAAGAAAAAAGAAAAAGGCAATGTAACACCCTAATATTTAGAGCTACTAGGTTAGTGTCCAATTTAGGTTTTGCGAATAAATAAATAACGCTATAGAAAAGTACATAATTTTAATCAATGAAAGACTTCTGCGTATCATTGGTTTTGAGTAAGGAATCACCAATAAATTACCAAAGTCTCTCATTGCTGGAGTAAAAGTCTATCACGATGGACCACAGTCTATCACTAATTAACCAAGATAGTGGTAGTAATATAGACTTTTTTTTTTTTTTTACAACATAAGTGGTACATAGGAGATATTTGAAAAAACACAAGTGATATTTTTAAAAACTATCCCTGAAAAAGTGGTATTCTTCTAAATAACCAGATATCTATCCATCACCTTTTGTTTTGTTTGACGATATAGGGATATGTGATTCGTCTTACACCAATTATAGTAAGTAGGCCACTTAATAGATTAGTTTAAAATTGTTAAATTAAATCATTGAATCAATAATTTCTCATCAGTTTACTTTATCAGTCAGTTTTTTACCTTCTTCTATCTACTTCTTATTTTTTAACCATTCATGCATTTACTCTACCATTCAATTTTTGTCTTCTATTCATTTTCTCACTTTTTCGAAATACACAATTTTAACATCCAAATACTATTTCAAACCAAAATAATTCATTTTAAAATCAAGCAGTGTATAAATTTTAAATTAAACCCGTTATCCAAATGGACATTTAGTCTGACAATGATGTAGCATTGAATTGTTTAAAAGCAAAGCCAGAGGCACAACAGTCAATGATGATAGAGAGCAAATCTCAGACGTACAATGACTTATATATTGCGCTCACTTTCTGTTACTGAAAAAAAAAAAAAGGAGTGTAAAACGAGAACTATCCTCTCCTACCGAAGTATTCTTTCCTTCTCAAGTTGGGAAGCCTCAACTAAGCTTAGTAAAGTAATTGAGAATGAAAGAATCAGAATACCTTTAAGAAAGATGAAGGAAAAAAGAAAGAATTGTCAATGGAATTATCTTTATTATTTCGTTTGGATTACCTATTTAATTTAACATTTTATTCAAGTGCAATATTTTATTTTAATACGTGATTTCAATATATGTTTGGTTACACAATTATTGGAGTGCAGACATTTGAATGTTTCACTATATAATAACTATTCAACTCAAATGCAAATCTTACATTTTCATTTTTTTCAAAATTCGTATTGCACTGATTTTTTTTTTAAACCTTTTCTCTATCTTATGGTAGAATTATTCTTTCCTTCTTAAGTTGGGAAGTCTAAGCTAAGCCCAATAAAATTATTGTGGATGGTAGACTGAATATCTTTAAGAAGGTTTATTCGACGAAAAAAATATCTTAAAGAAAGACAAATGAAAAAGGAAAGAAATGCCAAAAAAAAAAAAGTGCTTAATATTGTGTATAGCGAATAGAATATTTATTTAAAGTCACTTAAAAGAAAGCTCAATATTTCAAACTACTTTACTTCGACCTTTTCTAAGGTGGTTAGAGTATTGTTAGTTAGCATCTATAAAGTGAATAATGTCAAATTCATACTCAACGTAGATTTTGACATTTAATAAAAAAATTACTTTCCAATATAACATTATTTTCAACACTAAATCTCGTAGTTGTTATACTTAGTGGTAATTTATCATGTACAACGATTACTAAAATTTAACATTTTATTATTATTAGTTGATGTATATTAGTTGATGTATGGGGGCATGTGAATTTTCCTAAATAAAATTATTTTTGCGTAATTATTTCAAAGTGAATTACTAAAAAAAAAGTAATTAATAATGATTAATCTATAAACTTAAAGTTGGCATAGCTAAGCGTGGTTGGTTATTGAAGCCAATAAATCTTAAATTAACGACAATAAAAGTGGAGAGGAATAAAGTTGTGGGGGGAGAAAAAGAACAAAGTGTTAACTGGGATTTTAAGAAACAAAAAAGAGCATTTCTGATCTAATAATGTAACAAAGTGTTAACTGGGATTTTAAGAAATAAAAAAGAGCATCTCTAATCTAATAATGTAAGGGAAAAAAAAAAAAAAGGAAGTATCTCTGAGCATGTAAAGAATGAAAAACCACACTCTAATATTTCAATGCAAAGCAATTATTATACTTGGTAATAATTTACCACCAACCATAATAAATTCCGAAATTTAATACATTTAATTGTTATTAATTGGATACTTTAACTTTTTTATATAAATATTATGATGTTATCACTTTTAAATTATTTAAATACTAAAAGCTTTATTTTTACGAGTTTCAAATCTTAATTATAGGGACATGTGAAGTTTTCTTAATAAAAATATTTTTGCGTAATTGTTCCAAAGTAAATTATTATAGAAAATAAGTAAGTATGCATAGTAGTTAATCAATAAACCTAAGTTGGTATACCTAAGCGTCCTTAATTAAACTTTGTTACCAAGCAAAACTTTTGATAAAAATTAACTAGAATAAAGAACAAAATGTAAACTAGTTTATCAAAAAAGAAAGAAAAAAAAAAGAGAGAAAAAAAGCCTAAATTTAAGCGGAAATGGTCGACACATCTCTCTTTTTCTTTTGGAAAGGAAAAGGTCGACCAAACAACCAAATGAAAGTTTTGGCTGTGCTATATTTTCGTAAATTTGGCACCAAATTAAGTATGACGTTTAATTGGAGAATTTTTCCCTTTTTAGATATTAAAACTAGCAGTAATCACACAAAATAGCATTTCTTTCTAACCTATTAGGCAAATAGCATAATCTTTTCAAAAAGGAAAATCAATGGCATATATATATATATATATTTTTTTGAAGTTTGAGGGTGGTTGGATTCGAACCTTTATTTTATAGTGGAGTCAAGTGTGAAGTTATCGTTAGACTACACTTGCAACCACATAAATGACATATTTCTGTTTAAACATTTTGCCGTTTGAAAAAGCGTATGAATTATTATAATAACTTCAGTTTTTATTTTTTTATTTTTTTACATCCAATTAGATAAGCATGAAGGTTTAAAATCCAAACAAATATTATAGAACAATAAAAAACATTAACAAGGAAAAATATAAAACAAGAACTATCTTTTTAAAATTTTGAAATGCTTTATAACTGATTTTTTATGTCTTGAAATCTAACTTCTTTCAATAATATATCATATTATGATTAGTTAAACATAATTTAAGATGTTAAAATTAGATAGAAGATTTCAATTTTTCTTAGCTATAAATTTAAAAAAGCAATTGTGAATACTAGACTTAGAATATCTTCAAAAGAGACAAATAAATAAGGAAAGAATTGCAAAAAAAAAAAAAAAAAAAATCTCCTTATCGTTGTGTTTCACGAATAGAATAAGTTATTTAAATCACATAAAAGAAAACTCAATAAACCAAATATCTGCTTCTTGCTGAGCTTACTAAAGACTGTAGAAACCTAAAGTAATTATCTCTCTCTCTCTCTCTCTCTCTCTTTTTTTTTTTTTTTTTATGAACGTTCAATTCTTACTCTACATGAACTAGCGAGTTGAGAATCCGACCCATTTCTTTTGATTTTTCCCACTTTTTTTTTTTTTATGATATACTAATTGTGTAGTATGCATGAAGGCGCTTCATGCATGTGCAACAAATAAGCAAAAGCAAAGGAAAAAAAAAAAAAAAAAAGCCGCTGAGTGTTGATTGGGCCGCCATATAGACTAATGGGTCTATGTGGAGTCACATTGGGCCCTGGAAGGACAGTTTAAATAAATAAATAAACAAAAATTCAATTGCATTACTATTTAAATTCGGGTTTTAGGTTTTTTAAAATTGGTAATTTCAAATTACAAAAGTTTGCATAAGAAAAAAAAAAAAGAAAAATATAAAGTTAAACAATTTTTTAGTCTAAAATTTAGTTTAACTCTCACCCCCTAAAAAAAATTTATGGCTCCATCACTAGTCACATAGGTTGCCACATGAAAATAACTTGACTATTACATGGTTATCAAAAATGGATAAAAATCATATTCATACTTTTAAATATAGTATAGGGATATATATATGTGTATATGTATATATAAAACAAAATTATTATTCGTAACTTCGACCTATCTTAAGGTTGTTTGAGTACTCTTAGTTAATTAAGAGCATCTAGATGTAATAATATCAAATCATGAGTTGAAATCACATTACGAGTAGGAAAATTACTTTCTAATATAATATAATTTTCAATGCTAAATTTAACAATTGTTGTATTTGGTGATAATTTATCATCAAGTAACAAACATTAAAATTTGACATTTAAATATTGCTATTGATTCATTCCTTGATTTTTTTTATTTAATTATTATGGTGTTTCCATTTTTATATTATGTAAATACTAAAATCTTCATTTTTTACAAGTTTTAAAACTTACTAAAAATATTCTAGGAACATGTGAAATTTTCTTGATAAAATATTTTTGTATAATTGTTCTGAAGTTAATTATTAAAGAAAATTATGTTAAGTGATTGCAAATATAGTCTAACGGTAATTCTATACTTGACTCTACGTAAAAGTATAGAGTTCGAATAGCCCATCCCAAGTTAAAAATAAAAAATAAAAGAAAATTCTGCTAATTAATAAACCAAAGTTGGTATATCTTAGCGTGCTTGGTTATTGAAGCCAACAAACCTTTATTAGCAAGCCAAACTTTTGATTCCTAAAAATTAACGAGAAAAAAAGTGGTGGAGAGGAATAAAGTGGTACTGGGGGAGGAAAATAACAAAATGTTGACTGGGATATTAAGAAAGAAAAACAGAGAGAAAATAAATAAATAAATAAATAAATAAATAAATAATAGCCTAAATGTTAAGTGATAATAAACAATAATAAAATGTTACAACTGGGGGAATTATTTGAGAAAAATTTAAATTTATTGGGACCACAAGAAAAGCAAAGAAATGTATAACTAGGGAAAGTTAAAAGGTTAAATAAGTTGAGTGATGGTACAATAATGCGTGGATTCGTGGCTTGCGAGTCGGAGAAAAAATTTATATATATATAGATATATGTATATCTATGATCATTCCTTGTGTTCTTCTATTCAATTGAGAGAGAAATGGAGTCAATTAAACATTTCAGTCACGAGCATGTTTTGTCGACATATGTGTTTCCATCGGAAGTCTCTTGCAACATATGCAATCGTAAAATCCTAGTACGGGAACTCTGTTACGTTTGCTTACACTGCTATAACTTTTTCATCCACGAAGAATGTGCGAAGCGGCCGGAACATATCAAGCACCACTCACTGCATCCACTCCACTCTCTCCTGCTTGCAAAGAGATCATTCAACGACAACAGCTGCTGTTATTACTGCGAGAAGCCTTTCCAGAATGATGAATATGTTTACGCATGTGACCAGTTGTGCTCTAATTCTTACATGCATATGGAATGCGCTGTGATCCCAATGCCGACCATGACGTCTGACGTCGTTGATGGTGGCCAAAATCACAGTGTCGTTCGATATGCATGCCATGAAGAAGCGATGACCCTGGTGGAGCACCCTGATTGGGAGAAAAGTGAAGCTAAATGCTTTGCTTGTCAATCAAATTGGTCCGGTCCAGCCTATTCTTGCACGTTCAAAATGTGTGTGAATTTTCTCCATAAATCATGCGCAGAGTTGCCACAGAAAATTCGTCCTGCCTTTCACTCGCACCATTCTCTTATTCTCCAGGTCAGTCCCCCTCGACCTTGTCGGGGTTGTTGCAAAAAAGATTGTAGGGTCATGTACAGTTGTCATGAACATGGATGCAACTTTAACTTGTGCATAGAATGTCCTTACCTTGACACAATAGTAAGAAGTCGAAGTCATGACCATTTGTTGACTTTGGTGAAGAAATCTTCTTGTGATATTCAATGCAATGCTTGCCAAAACTCTTATCATAAAAAAATGGTAGAAGTTGTTCCCGAGGAATTTAGTCGTACTCGGCCTATCATATTTCGTTGCATGGATTGTGTTTTCGACATCCACTTTTTATGTGGTCCATTGCCGTTCATTATCAATTTTGAATATCACATACATCCTTTGATTTTATCTGATCATTCAATCATAAAAAATGATTCAGATAAATATTATTGTGATGTGTGCGAAGAAGAAATTGATCAAGCTTTTCGTACTTATTGCTGCAAAGAATGCGAATATGTCGCTCACATCCATTGCTTAATTCAAGAGGTATGTGCTAATTTCTAGAAATTTTTCAGAATAGTATAATGCTTGTCGATCTTGTTTTAGTAATTTATTGTAAATATAGTCAGATTTATCAAAGAAAAAATAAAGATAAATTGCTTATCTTCTGAATTATATATTAAAAAAAATTTTAGGATATGAACTTTAATCCCAACTTTTGAATACCAATTTATGTAATATATAAGTTATTATTTTTTTATTAATAAGTGTTTAATATATTATCATATCAATTGATTATTTTTACAATAAAAATATGACATATCCGTTCATGCTCAAAAAATTGGAAGTAGAAATAATGTTCCCAGCATAACTTTATTGAAGATCGTGATTTGATTTCCGAACCTTAAAAAAAAAAAAAAAGCACCCATAATTTTTAAAAACGTTGCAAAATGATCAAATTAACTGACGGATGTCTAATTTTAGACGGAACTTCCAAGTCCCAACTTACTGTACAATTCGAGTATCAAATGAGCAATTAAAAAAAAAAAAAACCTTTAAAATTAACTTTGGATATGTCCTAAGTTTGCATTTTAATATTAATAGTGAGTATAAATATTAAAAATCTAATTTTTATAAGAAAAAAAGGAGTGGTAGTTACATGTATGTACTAATAAAAAATATATATATGTGTGTATATTATAAAAACTTACTTACCATAATATGTGCTATTAAAAAATTTGCAACAATAGTTGAGGTGAAAGGTAGTGCTACTCATTCCAAATATATTCCATAGATTGGTGCCGCGCGGTTACAGTCTTTCTTTGCTTAAAAAAAAAAAAAAAAAAAAAAACCATCTCTTCATCTACAAAAAGATAAAGATTGCCCTTTATAAAAAAAATAAAGATTGGATATTTTTTAAAAGAAATAGTAAACATGTGGCAACCTCTTCAATATTTGATATTTATGGACTTAATGATAAAAAGTGAAATAATTAATAATATTTCATATTTTCGGGATAAGGCCAGGGTTTTATTTGAGATAGGAATATCATTTAAATATATTTAGAACAAAATTAATTTTAAAAAACAAACAAACGTTTTTATCTGCCTTTTTTTTTTTTAATGTAAATGGAGAGACAGTAATTAGAAAAACTTTAACACATCTCATCAGTTAAGTTGTACTCGTTAAGCAACTTAAAACACTTGAATGGCAATAATCAATCCCACTCTAAATTATAAGAATATTTATCTTTATCTACAATAAAGATTTCATATAAAATTTTCAAGTTGATTTATACTTACTAAAAATTATATGCAAGTAAATATAAATATATATTCCTAGAAAAAAAAATGTTGAAATTGACTCCCGGCTCTATGTATTAGCTTCCTCTATTTTTTTTGTGTTGCCTTCTTGCATTGTTTTGTCTTTTCCCTTATTTTAACTTTTCTTTGTATGTTTCTCTTTTTCATTAATAACATCAAGTTGGAGGTTTGATAGATGATGAATTAGTGTGTGCTATAACCTAATTAAATTGTGCTAAAAATTTAGATTTATCTACAAATTTAGTTTAGCTTATTCAAATATATATATATATTTATAGAAGCCAATATAATTTACTTAATTAAATATGTTAATTGGTGCTTCCTTTTCAACCACAATATTTACTAAAACAATGCTGCAATTAAAAGAAGTTTTATCCGTCTGTACTGATTAGTTTACTTTGCTAATTACTATAGCGTGTTTAAACTAAATTTAACATCTGTTGGGCTTCTCCATCAGATCATGAAGGTAATAAAGGGAGACACTAAGGATCATGTGGAGCTCCAATCCCTGGGAGACAACCGATGGGATGATCTGTTGGAAATAGAATCAAAGGAATCAATTCATCATGAGGAAAAACAATTTACCATGAAAGACATCTTGGATGGGCTTACTGAACCAGAAAAGCAGCTTCTGATTAATCCTTTTGGTAACCAGGCTCGGCGAA
The DNA here is from genome assembly GCA_035233585.1 of Antiaris toxicaria. Taxonomy (NCBI): domain Eukaryota; kingdom Viridiplantae; phylum Streptophyta; class Magnoliopsida; order Rosales; family Moraceae; genus Antiaris; species Antiaris toxicaria. The sequence continues at coordinate 13,162,695 of CP141155.1, forward strand.
TAAATTTTTCGAGATCTCATATAAATTTCGATTTTTGGTTTTATCGGAAAGGATCTATAGAAGAAGATATAGATAGAACTCGACGACTTTTTCACATCGACGATGTTGATTGGTCTGACTTCGTTTATGAGCTTCGTTTGTTCGGAGTTGAAGAAGCTTTACCAAAATTAGATAACAAGTATTTAAGGCAAACGGTGGAGAATGTCGGTGGTTACATGGTACCGAAGACTTTGGCTCCTATTTTAAGAACTGCGCTTCGCAAGTATGGAGATCTCGGTGGCAAAGAAAGTTTGACACCGGCAATGAAGAGCGTCACCTCTACATTACTGTGCATAGTCATCGACAAAATGTGCAAAACTAAGGTGGAAGACCTCACTTGGGATGATCTTCGACATTTGTATTTCTACCTGAATGGAATCAAAGAGATTACAGGCTTTAAAATTGATATGTACTTGACTTCTTTGGAAGACGTTATTATGAAAGCTTTTCTCGGTATGGAAGCAATTAGATGCCAAAATGATGCCAAGGAAAAGCTAGACCGCGAGATTGCAACGCTAGAAGCCAAGTTGGAGAGATTCAAGGAGAATCGTGAGAAGCTTAATACGTATATATCTACAAGGTCAGATTTCTTGGAAGAGTGTGTTACAGAAGCATCAAAATGGAATCACAAGAAATTGGTTGACGCTTGGTTTTAATGTCAAAGTTGTGGGTGCCTTTGGTCCTTACTTTTCCTTCCTTTTCTTTTTCTTTTAAGTTTTCAGCTTTTTAGTAATCACTGTGTTATCTCCTTTACTTGATAAATAAGACCAATTTAAATTAATTATGTATCACATTACTCCTATTTTCAACTGGGCTTTGGATGTAAATGGTCCTTAACTCTTTAGTAAACAATAAGTTTATCCCTACGTTTTACTTCATATAATTATGCATGTTAACTAAATAGCAATGACATGAAAAATCAATGGTAACAAAATCAGAACTTCTGATCGGGGTTAATAAGTAATAATTACGACAAAATTGTGATTGTCTCATACATATATGTACACTAGTGCAGAAAAACAAGCAAGAAAAATGAAAATGAGAAGGAAATTATAAACAAATAGACCATTCCAAGCCTTAAAACGGGAAAAGATCTTGCTAAGAACTTAGTGATATTAGTTGGATTTTAGTTTAAAATAAAGATTTTGAGCTTCTAGGGAGCTTCCATCAGTAAAGTGCAATTGAACAAACACACTTCTGAAAGTGCAAATAAGAAAAAGTTGAGGAGGGCTTCTTTGGCCATTTGTGTCTACGTCCCTAAAAATATGTAGGAAGTGCCGATTTTTGAGCCCAATCACATGGAGTTTGTTTACGTGAAAATGGATAAATATATAATACAAATATATATAGATAATCATGGGTGTCTAAATGGAAATAAAATTGGAGTTTATTGGGGATATATAAAACAAATAATCGGGTTTTGTTGAATAAAATTGTAAGAACTTAATATTGGAGAAATTTTGGGGGGCGATGAGTAGCGATGACAACTCAGATGTACTGTCTATGGGAAGGCTTGCAACATGAACACACACTAGACGAGCCTGATTCTTAACCATAAAGTGAAAATATTTTTGATGTATCAATTTTTTGTGATTTTTTTTTTCCAATTTCAATTTGTTAGGTATATAGTCGTTATTGGGAACTTAGGGCAGTTGAACTTCCTGTTAAGGATATATATATATATATTTTCTGTCTCTTTCTTGATTAATCAGATTTGCAAGTTCTGAAAACTATTTTAATATAGTACTTTTACTGATATATGACATTCAATCATTAATAGAACATTAAAAGAAACAACATAATAAGAGTTCCAATGGAGTTAAATCTAAGAAGAACTAAGCACAAAGATATTTATGATCCTCTCCAAACATTTTTTATCCCAATGTCTTTTCTTTCCTGTTTTAAAAATCAAATTAGGAGGGACAATTTTAAAAGAGGGGCACAAAACAGAGTACGAGAGCTAAGAGAGACATATTTTCTAAATTTCTCTGGTGATATGTTTAGTAGTGTGGAAAAGGGAGAGAAAAATTGGAGGGGTTTTGGAAAAGAAAAGGAGATTGTTGGGTCGTTTGATAGAGCAAGAATTGTGAAGAAAATAGGTTACAAAGTAAATAATCGAGTATCCATAATGAAATGTTAAATTAATGTGTCAATACTATATTTGGACATTTAGTAGGAAAAGTGTTTCCAATAAAGTGCTATATTTTGTTATACAAGATTCCATAAATGCTAGTAGCACCACTTATAATATTAGGGATGACAAGACAGGGATTCTCATCTCCGCTTTTATCCCTTCTTAATAAGAGATGGGGCCAGGATGGAAAATCTGCCTCATTTCCTATTTAATACAGTTGAAGGGGTCAGGATGGAAAATCTGCTATGCATAAAAATTAATGTTGAAACAAAATAAAAGAAAATGAAAACTTATCATGAATTTAGTCTAAAATAAAAAATTCCACAGCACAAATCAAATTCTTAACATATGCAAGCCAAAAATCTTAATAATAGAGTCAAGACTCTAAAATAGCTAAGGGTGCTTAAAAGATTATAATTTCATATATATATATATATAAAGATTACAATTTTCCCTTAGTATGAGATGTTAAAACGTTTTCTAAAGATAGGACCATTTATTCACTTTTTTCGCATATTTTGTTTTAATATATTCTCGATTGATACCTTCAAAAATTGTATAAATATTCTGAAATATCTACATCCAATGTTTGTATATGCGGTTATTTCAAACGAGCATTTAGTTGATAAGCAATTCAAATATTCTGAAATATTGTAAAATGCTATTATTTATAACATTTAGTTAAATTTCAAATGTTAAATAAAGTTAAATTTCTAAACATTTAGATGTTTTTCTATAATGTTAAATGTTTATGTTTTAAATGCTTCCATCCAAATATTCTTTCTTAGACATCTCGAGTCTCAAGATAGGTCTATCACTTATTCCATTGATCTGGCAACATCTTTCCATTATTTATGATTTCTGATAGCATATGATATATTCTTGTACATGTTAAGCATAAGAAAATAAACTTGCAGCGGTCATAAAGTGAGATTTTCCTCTTTAGAGGCTCTTTATAAGGAGGTTGAGAACCACCCATTTTTCAAGTTCATAATCAAAGGTTAGGTCTTCTTATGGTGGGCGTGACATTTGCATGAGCATCAATTTGCATATAATGTTTGATGTTAAGATTCTGAAAATGTTAATTACAATTGATGTTGTATTAATTATTTATCTTATTTATGTTGTTTAATAATATATATTATCATGTATATGTTAAAAACCTATTTAAAAATGAAATTTTTATAGTCCCACATCGAATATGAGTTAAGGGTTTACTCTTCCATGGTTTTATACAAGTACTTTACCTTTCCTGTGAATGACCATACACACCTTTTATAATTGAAATTTATCAAACATAAAAAATGATTTATCATAGTCCCACATCGATAATTAATTAAAAGTTTACTCTTCTATGGTCATACAAGTATTTTACCGTGAATAACTTATACACCTTCTATAATTAAAATTTATTAGATGGAGAGAACGTTGATCGTGAGAAGTGGATGTCGGAATAGCATAGGCGCTTAGCCAAGAGATGCAAGATTTGGCTACTGCCTCTGTGGTGGATTTTGAGCCGCTATTTCTAGGTGTCATTAAGGAGCAACAAGGATATAGCCTAAAGAGTTGGACGAGGAGGGAAATATTACATGTTGCCTTATCATGGGCAGAAATTGATATGTTTATCTTTAGATGAAAGAGAAAACATGTAGTTTGAATTGATGATGTTTCTTCTAAAAATGCTATAATTTGTAGGTATAGACATAAAATGGTGAAGCATTGTCAATTTACCGTTTTAGTCTGCATTTTAGGATTGCTGAACTGAGGTGTTAGGTGATGCAACTTGGGTGGAACATTAATTGCTTTAGGTTATTTCAGCCAAATTCTAGGTTTATGATTCATTTGGCTCCTTTCTTTTCTTTTTTATGTTCCATGGCTATATTATTTCAAACACTTACAATGGAGAATCATGAAAATATGTTAGTTTTCATCCAATTACTTTGAAGTTTGAGGATTAGTGTGGGGAAAGATTCTTATGAGACTGAAGTTGTTGTTGTTGTTATTGAAGTATAAAATTATTGTTAACTTATACTCCAACATCTTAAGTTTTTGAGATAAATTGATAAACTATTATAGCATCAGAGTGGGATGTCTTAAGTTCAAACCCCTGCAATTACACTATTATCGTTGTGTGTTGGGTTTTTAATATGATTCGGACTTCTTGAATATTTATATTGGACTTTTAAAAATTAATATTTGTCTATATATTTACCCACTGTCTAGCCTTTACATAAAGTACATGAAGGGGAGTGTTGAAGTATAAAACTATTGTTGACCCGTATTCTAACAGCTTAAATTTTTTAAATGGATTGATAAACTAATAGTTGCCATTTTGCAGGACTATTAATGTTGGTTCACAAATCTATTCTAATGGCAGCAATGTTGTAGCATCCTTTCATTTAAGAAAAATTCAGTGGGAATTTGTTTTGTTCTAAACACGAGCAAAAATAAAAAATAGAAAACTAAAGTAATGATAAATTATGATCTATGAAATTGGGTATATACTTTATGGTCTCCTTTCGGTTTTGAATCATGTAGAAAACATATAGATGCATAAAATAGTTACGAAAGCATGTGAGTCTATTTAAAAGGAAAAATTTAACTAATAGCCCCTAAATTATAGCAATAGCGTCAAAATGCACCTTGTACTATCAAATGTATCTTTGTGCCCCCTAAACTATCAATTTTATACCATGTTGGCTCCTCCGTCTAGATCAATCGATTATTTGGAAGGAATTACATGTGCGATGTACATGAAAAGAGTAAAATTGTCATATCTGTTAACCTATTAACCAACCCCATTAGTGTTGTATTCTCTTACGTACCCTCACTGAGAAAAACTTTTAGATCTGTTACTGAACTGGACTTCGACCATTTCTAAGGTGGTTAGAGTATTATTAGTTCATTAAGAGCATCTATGTATGATGTAAATAATGTCAAATTCATATTTGAACCACACTTTGACATTTAATAGAAAAATACTCTCCAATACAATCTTGTTTTCAAGACTAAATCTGGTAATTATCATACCAAAATTTAGTGATAGTTTACAATCACGCATAGCAATTACCAAAATTTAACAATTGATTACTACTAGTTGATGCCTTAAGTTTTTTTTTTAAATATAATCAATATAATATTATCATATTTAACTTATTTACATATTAAAAGCTTTACTTTTTACGAGTTCAAAACTAATATTCTAGGGACATTTGAATTTTCCTAAAAAAAATTGGTTATGTGATTGTTCCAAAGTGAATTATTAAAGAGAATAATTAATTTATTGTGATTGATCAATAAACCTAAAGTTGGCATAGCTAGCATGCTTGGTAATCATGAAGTCATTATATCTTTATTAGCAAGCCAAACTTTTGATTCCTATTAATTAACGAGAATAAAAGTGGAGAGGAATAAAGTGATACGGGAGAGAAATAACAAATAGAGGTTAATTTGAATGAAAGTTTATACTTAATGAGCTATTTATCAAAATAATTCCTCTATTAATTTTTTTATAAAATTCAAACTTTTATTAAAGTCATAAACAAATATACATAGAAATGACATTTTGAATAATTTTCTATATATCGGGGCATAATAAACAGTTTTGAATAAATAAATGTCAACTTGAAATGGAAGTTTATAGTTTATGGGTTATTTATAAAAATAATCTTATAGTTAATCAATAAATCAAAGTCACTATATCTTAGCTGTTAAAATCCGATGATTATTTTTGGATTTGAAAAATAGTTTACTTTCCTAATTTTTTGGTAATAAATTGGTATGATAATTAGCCAATGATTTAAGCTTTATTTAGAAGATTTATTTGATTAAAATGATAATGTATATCTGTAGATTTGATTGCTAATTTGGTTCTTAATTTTTTGATAATTAGTTTTCTAATTTTCTTGTATAATTAGTTTCCTTAGATAGATTGGTCTGTGCTAATAAATTGAATTTTTTATTGAGATGAATAATAAGAAGAAACAAATGTAACGTTATCTTTTGTTTCATGAAGATGGTATCAGAGCTAATTCAAAAATTTCGAAATCCTTTTGAATACTTATATCTTCCATTGAAGAGTCATCCTTTGAAGCCTCCATTTTTTCTTTTGGATCAAATACTCAAAACCATTTATTAAACCTCTGAAATAGCTGCTGAAGGCTTGAAGCCAAATCCTTAAACAAAATAATAAAAAATAAAAAATAAAAAATCTTGAGTCCATCCTTGAAACCAACGAATCCTTCAAACATCAAATTACTTTTGAGTCATTGCAACCACAGTGCCATTAACAAACAAAGCCGAAAGTTGTTGGACCACTGCATGGAGAAAGCAAACACAAGCCTTCGTAGCGTCATTGAATCAAAATCCGAATAGGCCACCACAAACCTTAAATTAGCCACTACGATCTCCATCACTACACTTCAGCTGAATCACAAAACCTCCATGCCGATCTTCGCTGAATCACCATGCTCCCCTAGCCGTGCTTTATGCCCAGACTGCCTCCACTTCCTCTATTTCTTCATCTTTATTTATTTATTTATTTGAGTTGCTATTTTACTCTCTTTCACTTATCAAAGTCCATTGGCATACTATAGTATGCAAGATGCGCTCCAAATTAAAAAAAAAAAAAAGAGAATAAAAAGTTAAAACAAAAAGAAGAGAGAGTTAGAGAGAGTTAAAAAGGACAAAAAATAAAAACAAAAAAAAAAAGAATTTGAAAAAAAATTATCATTTTTGATCCTTGTTCCTGTGATCCTTTTAATTGATCCCTATCTTTTAATTTTTGATCCTTGATACTATTGATCCTTATTTGGTCTCTTGATTCATGATCTTTTCTTCAGCCCTTTACTTATAGTCCTTTTTTGATCTCATTGATACTTGATCCTATTGATTCCATTGATCTTATTGAAGCCTATGCTATGAAGCACATGTGAATTTAAGCCTGGCATATGAAGCTGTTAGAAATCAATCTGTTGTGAAACTCATGTAAATTTGAGTACGACATATGAGACTTTCAAAGTTGTTCTTAAAATTTTGAAGGCAAGTTGGTATACAACAACTTGAGCGGCTGTGTTCAAACCATAAGTTTTTTTTTAAATTTACAAGATTTATACTAATTTGAGAGGTATGTTGAAATCCAATGATTATTTTCAGATTTGGAAGATTAGTTTCCTTTCTTAGTCTTTTAGTAGTAATCTGACATAATAAGTAGCTATCTATTGAGGCTTTATTTAGAAGAATTATTTAATTAAAATGAGATTTTATATCAATAGATTTGATTGCTAATTAGGTTCCTAATTTTTTTGATAATTAGTTTCTTGATTTTCTTATATAATTAGTTTCTTTAGATATATTGATCTGTGTACCTATAAATTTTATCTCTTATTGAGATGAATAATAAGAAAAAAAAAATTAACAAAAAATAATGTAACTTGAAACAAAAAATAAATTGAAAAACTTATCATAAATTTGGTCTTAAATAAAAAATTACATGGCACAAATCAAATTCTCGGCATATACAAAACACATCTTAGTAATAGAATCAAGATTCTAAAAGTAACTAAAGGGGCGTTTGATAAAAGTTTTACATTTTAATCATATTTAAACGTAATATAATTTTATACCAAACGTAAAATTTTATATTTAAATACAATCATTTTCAACAGTGTTACGAAAATAATTACTATTCAAAAGTTTTTTAAAACAATCACATCAACTTTTTAACTCTACTATTTATTTCTACTTTTACCAATCATATCAACTTTTCAACTCTAAAATACTTTTCATTCAAATACATGTTTCATTCAAATACAAAACAAATGCTTTTCAACTAATACAACACTCAAAAAATAAAATGGTTTTAAACGCAATCAAAACGTAATGTGTTTATTAAACATCCTATAAATATGTTTAAAAGATTATAATATTATATATATGTATATATATAAAGAAAAATATACAAGCTAAATATAGAGACAAAGATGGGATGAGAGTGCTTCCCTCGGCATTGCCCTATCCACAACTTAGGGACAAGACTTTGTCGCATTACCGTCTCATCCCGGAAGATTGTCTCCTTTCCCACTGCACCTGGGGTGGAACCTTACGAGGCCGTCCTCATGCGGAAAATTGTAACACATTTTAAATTTTGTAGTTTAATTAAAAGGGATTAATGTTTCGCTTATTTATTTTAGTTGTTACAATATCTTCATTTTTAAATCAACATAAATTTAATTTACATGTGCCAAAGATAAACAATTAGAGATGTCTACGGTTTTGCGTATAAAAATTATTATTGAGATTTCTATCTAAAATGTATAAAATTCTGTGCAAAGCTTGTTTTTGTTTATGTATCAATTCAATACCAAAAAAAAAATACAATTACAAACGTATCCTAATAGTAATATCATATCATACATTACTTTACGTGAAATGTAAATTCTCACCCCAACATATATATATTTAATTGAAAAACAAATATTCATAGTTTTTCTTTAAATTTTTTTCTCAAATTTCTACCAATATCAATAATTCGCCTAAATTTCTTTAAATGAGTACCAATATTATTACTCTTTTTAATATTTTCATCTTCCAAGTTTAACCCATGTTGGAAGACTAGTTTAGCCCCACATAAATTTTTTTTTCTTTTAATATTAACTTAAAAATTTATGATTTTCCCATTTTAGCTCCACTAAAAATTAAAAATTCCCGTACAACTCCCTCTCAAATATTATCCTTTAATTATTTTAATTTGAAGTTATTTATTTCTTAAAATTTCCAAAAATATATTAAAAAAAAAAAAAAAAGAGTATACCCTTCTTCTTCTATTACAAGCAAACGACAAGACTAACGTCCCACAAACCATTCTTTTTCAGTTCCCTGTTGTTTTCCTTCACCATTTTCACAGCTTTTTGCAGGACAACTTTTTTTTAGGATCAGCTTCGGCGTCGACGTAACGGTGGCCAGAATCATCTGATCGCCGTCAAATTTTCTCTGTCCGGCGAGAAAAAGAAAAAAAGCCATGAAAATCGATTCAAATCGATCTTAGAGTGGACCAGTCGGAGAAACAATGGGAGAAGAAGAACGAGCAACAATACTGTTCTGACATGAAAGTACGTACTCTAAAAAGCTCCTTCTTATTTAGTAAACAAAATTTATACCTTCTGATTTTCCCATTTTTCTCCAGATTTGGGTAAATGGTTATGGTTAATCTGCAATTTTCGACGCTTAATTGGACAAAAGCCTGCTTTTTTTAGATCGTTAATCAAACTTTCCAATTGGTCTTTTTCAATCTTGACCGATCTGCTGATTTTTGACCTAGGGTCTTTTTTTATTTATTTATTTTTTTTTTTTTGTTGTTCACCACGTTACTATTCCCTTTGAAGTAGAGAGTGAGACTTGTTCTATTTCTCTCTATGTATTTTAATGGTTTGTCAATTATGTTTCTGTGATAGTCGTCTAAAACACTCTGTTCTTGTATTAATTTTTGGTATAATGAATTTTCTTCTCCTTTGCAAATGATTTTTTTTTCATCAAAGGTTTTTTTTTTTTTTACGTAAATATCTGTGTGATCTTATTTATGCTTTATTATTTTCTATTCTTGCTTATTTTCGCAACATTAGGGAATAGTCGGCGTCTTGCTCATCTCTTAAGTTGCAAATCAGGATTTTATCTTTGTAAAAGGTACCGTAAATTTCTGGAGGAAAACTCTCCGCGTCCAGGAGACATCTGCAACTTCGAGCTGATTGAGAGGAATTATCACTGCGGAGTCATGATGAAGGTTTCCCTTTTTCGATGCAATATTGCTTAATTGTCAGTTCTTGTTATAATTTCAAAGTAGAATCATCTTGGAAGGTAGTTGAACTCAGTTATGCTTGTTTTGTTTTAGTAGGTTTGTCATGTTCTATGTTCATGTGTTGCAGGCCGAAACCTTTTGGATTTTATGCTACTTAACTACTTCAAATTTCCCGAAATTCCTTGAAGTTGTATCTTTTCGATTGTCCACACTGAAGAAGGAAAAAGAAAATAAAACTAGTTAGTTGCCTAGCTCTGGTCATGAGCTGTAGATTTTAGCCATATTGCTATGTGATTTGCTTTCTAATGTGATTTTTTCCGGCATGTCTTATAGAAAATTTGAGTGTTGTTGTGTCGTGTCATGAGTTTGCTCCTAATTAAAAAGATAGAGAGAGAGCAAAAAAATGCTACTGTATTTGTGTAATTAATGTTGAAAGAACACAAGGCTTTCGTTTAGATAAGCAAAACAGAAGTACTTTTCAAGTACTAGAAGTTCATGGATTGAAGTGGATAGGAGAGATAGTGAGGCAATTCGTTCTTCTCATCAAGAACTTAGGTTCAAATTGTGATAACCGAGAAATCCATACTCTCGGAAAGATTTTGTACAAATTATGTAAATAAATGTACATAACAGTGATACAGATTACAGAATAAAGAGCAGAAGAAAATTTTGATTAATTGAGTTTTAATCAAAATTTGAAAATGAATTAATGAAAATAGTTTAAAGCTAAGCATTAATTCAATTATGATGTTTTAAAATTTGATAGAAAAGTATGTGAAAAAATACATACTAAGAGATCAATGGCACACAAGTGAGCCACATTGATCAAGGGCTAAGAGAATAGCCAAACAAGGCCTTACCATTTCAAAAAAAAAAAAAAGAAAGAAAGTAAGGGAGAGTGTGGGAAGCATGTGAGCAAAAGAGAGAAAGGGAATTAATTCCCTTAGCTGCTGATGCAGCCGGCGGAAAGAGAAAAGAAAGAAAGAAAGAAGAAAAGAAAGAAAGAAAGAAGAAAAGAAAGAAAGGGAAAGAGAAAAAGAGGGAGCCGAGAAAGAGAGAGAGAAAAGCAAAGGAAATCCAAAAGTTCGGATTTTCTAGTGCAAGCAACAGATCGACCGAGATTCGGTCAAGGATTAGCAGCAAGAAAAGCTCAAGTTCAAGCAAGGTAAATCCTCGTTTTCTCTTGATTTTTTCGGATGAAAATCTAGGGTTTGAGTGAGAAAAAGAGAATGTGAGTGAATCACATTTAGATTTTCGGTTAAAATCGAAAATGTGGTTCGAGTCTAGACGTTGTCAAACCCGAATCCATGAACAGATGGTTTTGAAAACCGAGTTTAGTGAGATTTCTTCACTAAAACGCAGATTTTTCAAAAATAGAGTTAAGAGAAGTTCATGAGCAAAATGTGGGATTTTTGCTTGTGAAATCATGGATTTGTGATAGTAGAAGTGTAGTAGATACCTTGAAACGATCTTGTGAAGATCGATTTCAAGTGTAAGAAGTAGAACAAAGGCCATAAAAGCCTTAGAAAATCAGAGCAGAGTAGTTCGGACCTAGAATCTTGATTCTGGGTTGAACACGGCCCCGAACATGCCCATACGCACGACCGTGTTGCAAGAAAAATTAGACCCGAGGGGTACACGGTCAAGAACACGGCCGTGTATCAGACCGTGTCAAGGGGCACACGGTCAAAGAAAGGCGTGTAAGAGACCGTGTAAGAGGACAGAGGAGTATACGGCCAGTAACACGGCCGTGTACCAACCCGTGTAAGCATACACGGGCATGTTCTAGAGATTACACGGGTAGGCTTAAAAGTCCAGAGAAGTACACGGGCACGAACACGGCCGTGTAGGAGGGCGTGTTCGAGTCCAGAGAGTAAAAAAAAAAAAAGTCTGGAAAGGAAAAACTTCATGTTTTGCCATATTTCCAGTATAAGCTAAATATGGTAAATAATCAGTGATTTTTCCATTTATAGGAGTCCAAGCCAGAGACCCCAAATCAGCAGTCCCAGAGCAGCAGTAGCTTACGCTAGAGGACTTTCGGTAAGTTCAAGCATTGTCCTGACTGCAACGCGGACAAGCTTACTTTATTACAATGTTGTGTAAATTGTATGACGTGTTGTTAGATATTGATTGTCTGCATCACGATGTTAAGTCAGTTTATGTCAGTTACGGCAAAGGTCAGTTCATGTCAGTGCATGTCATGCATATAGAGTTGCATGTCCCAGTACACAAACCAGACAGTAACAGAACCAGAAAACAGTTAGGTGCACAAGGCACCTTAGTGTGTTGATTAAATCACACCCCAGTAAATAGATTAACAGGTTCCGACTGTGGGGGCAAGCAGTATGCTACCTAGTTGGAACACCAGCAAGATGGTAATTAACCAGTTATTGGCGTATCGGCCTCTCGAACCACGGGGAGGTTATCATGTTTAGCATCAGTTAAGACTGAGGAGGTCAGCACTAAAGTACCGCTCCCGGTTGCGCTAACATGTCGGTACGTCCAATCAGGAGCCCAAAACCAGAACTAAAATAAAATATTAATGTTCTAAGACTAAACTTTAGTCAGTACAGCATGAGTACAGCAGTCAGCATGAGTACAGCAGTTAGCATGAGTACAGCAGTACAGCATGAGTACAGCAGTACAGTATGAGTACAGCAGTACAGCATGAGCACAGTAGTACAGCATGAGCACAGCAGTATAGCATGTTAGTTACATGTTTTTATGTTTGAACTTACTGAGCCCATAGCTCATTAGTTTGTTCACATGTTGCAGGTAAGAGACCTGTTCACCAGTAGTTTATGGTGGACGACGAACAGGGTAGACGCATGCCGGAGAGGATCGGGCGAGGGATATGGGTCACCAGTTAAATCTTCCGCTGTACAGTTTTGAATGTAATTTCAAAGGGACAAGTTTTCAAGACAGGAGTATGTGATAGGGGAATCATGATCAATTGTTAACATGATTTCTTTATCACATTCTCAACAGTTTATGTATTTAAAGAAAAAAAAAATTTATTCCGCAAAATTAGCAGTAGTTACAGTTCAGCATGATTGCCGGCAACCCTAGAGGCCTGCAGACTATTGCGGTTGACTACAGAGTCGGTCGTAGTAGCACTGTAGAGCCTCTACAGCAGGGCGGGCCGCCACACAAATTGCCCTGTCGTGATGATATTTGGATAATTCACGTTGCAAGAAATCAATAATAACCATGCGGGGGTGATGACGTCCCTAAGGCTACCTAGATGCACCATTCCCTTTCCTTATAATTCTTAATGTTGAAAAAAAAATTTACTTTTATTAATTTATCTTACATATTTAATGTTGAAAAAAAATATATACAAATCTATAAATATGTAGACATATATATAGGGTTAAGATTCCGGAAATACATGGATTAGGAAAACCTCAATCCGTAAGTATCAGATTGAGAAAATCTTAATTCATAACTAATCTGTTAATTTCTCAACCCAATCCAATCCGATGGATTAAACTAAATTGAGTAGAATAATAGATTCAATAAACATCTACTTCAAAATATGTATAAATGTTGATTTCTCAACCCAATCCAATTTGGTGAATTAAACTAAATTGAGTGGAATAATGGATTCAATAAACATCTACCTCAAAATATGTATAAATGTTGGTAACATACTTCTTTTAACCATTTGTGGGGAGTGGAACGCGATGGCCATTAAAGTCACATTACGAAAGTTAATGCATATACAAATCGAGGCAAAATATTTTACAATGATTCATGCTCTTACTCATTCATTTTCTTTTTTCATTTCCAATCCATCTATATAGTTTGTTTGACACTTTGACTGTTTTTAAATACTATTTAAAACTCTTCTACAATTTTTTCTCTCAGGATATAGTCCTATATCTAATTATAATTTAAGAAACATACTAATAAGAATGAGAGATAATCGTGAAAGATCTCCTGCAATCCAATTGAAATACCCTTTTATTATTATTATTATTTTTACTTAGGGATGGAAAGTTGAATTCTTTACCCTATAAAAGTTAGGTGTAGAGTAACTGATAGATTTTATCTATAACCATAAAGATGATAAAATATAATTGTAGGAACTTGATTAGGGTATACACTCTTATTAACATTTACGTGAAAACAAAAAAACAAAATTGTTAGAGCTTGATTAAATATATCATTATATTTCTTCCCTAAGACATGACATATCCTTTTTAAAATGAGATAATAATTAAAGAAAATCTCATTTTTTAGGAATTTAAGATGGATAGATGCGAACTCTTTATTTCATGATGGAACCATCTATGTAATTATTTCTAGACTATGGAAAATAAAATCCTAAAAGGACACATGGTTTAGTTTAAATTTTACAAAATTAAATTGGAGAAAGATATGCTATTGTCGTCCTAATCCCTTAACCAAAACAACAAACTTTTTTAGTCCAAGTTTGTTTTAAGTAATTATGTGGAAAACCATTTGCCGTGAGTTTACTCACTCTCCAAAAAAAAAAAAAAAAGAAGAAAAAAAGAAAAAGAAAAAGAAAAGCTATCTCTTTATATAAATTTATGTGGTATTTGTTTACAGTTTTACATTTATATTGCGTTTAAATGTAATGTAATTTTCATTCAAATGCAAAAGTTTTACGTTCAAATATAACACTTTTCAACAGTACCTCAAATATATTTACTATTCTAGAATATTTTGAATTTTTTTTTCATTCACATCATATTCACTTTCTATCTCACTTTTCATATTTACTTTTACTAATCACAACAACTTTTTAACTTTAAAATATAATTCAAATATTTTTCATCCAGACACATATTGTATTCAAATGTAAGTAAATAGTTTTTATCCAAATATAAGATGTATTTAATACATTACGTTCAAACAATATATCTCATATGGTTTAAATTTTCGTTAAATTAGTCATGAAAAGTTCACATATGCCTTATGTGAAGACAAAATCCCTTACTTCTAATAAAAAATTTTCAAATGTAATATAAACCCTAAGGTAGCTCTTCCAAATTTAAATTTTCAATTTAATTAAAATTAACTAAATATGATATATTATAACAAATTACAAAATTAGAAAGATAAATAATCAAAATTAAAAATTTAAGGGATAAAATGCCAAAACGTGACCCGTTTCGAAGCATAAGTTCTAAATACCCTTAAATTTATTGTTCTTTCTTCTATTAATAAAAATGTTTCAAAACAAAAAATATATATTTATTTCTTTGTTAATACAAAGAAAAGACAAATAAATCAAAACGGCGTAACGTTTATGGAAGCCGAGAAACGACGTGCCATCAACTCGTTCTCTATCAGTATCAGCTAACCTCTACCCGTTTAGTTGTCCTTTCTGTCACCATTTTCGCGCCCTTTTTCCGCATTAAAGTTTCGGCTTCGATGACGACTAAACGGCGGCGATAAGAATCATCGGAAAATCGCCGCAAAATCGCGGCCGGAATTCCGGTCTCCGCCATCGGAAAATGGAATCGGAACCGAATTCGAATCGATTCCGTGGGTGCCGAGGTGGGGCCAATCGGAGAACAAATGGGAGAAGCATGCGAGCGAAGAGCAAAAGTCTCTGAGTTTCTGACATTAACGTACTCTGGTAAGCTCCTACTTCTTCAGAAAAAACAATCGTACCTTTTTTATTTTTCTGATTTCCTTTGTCTCGCCAAAATCGATCATGGTTGATTTCTTGAATTTCTCGTTGTTAAAAGTTTAATCAGAAAAATTAGGGATTTCGTCTGAAACCAGACCAGCTTGGGATTATTGGGGAAAATATCCCCATTAGATGAAAACCCTAGTCTACTCCTTTTTTTTTTTTTTTTTCAAAAGAAGAACGGAGAGGGAGAGGGAGAAATTTGTCCTCTTTGACTTAGGGTTTTTTTAAAGGTAGCTTTTTTGCAGCATCACTTTGGGGGAGAGAGAGAGAGAGAGAGACTTAAAATTTGTGCTTTAGTTTTAACTCTGCAAAAGAATAAACACAGAGAGAAAGAAGCTTAATTATTTCGTTTTTTGTTTCAACAATAGCTTCTGGGTCTTCCAGTGGCTTTGGTTTTGGTTTTTTCAGGATAATTTTCAGAGAAACTCTTGAGAGAAAGATGCTAGTAAGCCATCTTTTTCTATCTACTGTTGATTCTATGCATATGTGTTTGTGTGTGTGTGAGAGAGAGAGAGAGATATAATAATCCAAGTGATTTTATAGAATCAGCACCTGTTTTAAGTTATAACATGAAAGATGATTACTA
The DNA here is from genome assembly GCA_035233585.1 of Antiaris toxicaria. Lineage (NCBI taxonomy): Eukaryota > Viridiplantae > Streptophyta > Magnoliopsida > Rosales > Moraceae > Antiaris > Antiaris toxicaria. The sequence continues at coordinate 13,178,914 of CP141155.1, forward strand.
TAATGTGTTATCTTTGTTGGGTTTATCGTATAGAATCTAGGCTGTCATAGATGGCTTATAGACTGGTTATTAGTTTTTCATCATTAATTTTGAAATCAACTCTCAAGAAATTGCCTTTTCTTCTTAATGAGTTTCTCAAACTTGTATGATCTGAAGAGTAACGTGGAGCTGATTTTTGTTGTTACGACATCTGTTCTTGAATTTTTTTGGCGGGTTTAGCAAGAACGAATCAGCTAGACTGGGTTTGTTCCTTTTTTTCTGTTCTCTTTCATGAATTCCATAGCCAAGCAGTAAACTGGTTATGGTTTTCTAATGGTTTGTGTACCTGAACAGTACATGTCTCTGTACTCACTAGTCTTGTCTGAATCACCTCGATATTGTTGTATGCTGTATCAAGCTTATAATGCCATTTTCTAAAAATTCATTCTTGTAGCCTATGTCTTTGTACCCACTGTTAACTCGTTTAGGCTCCTCCTCCAATGGTTTTGGTTATGAATTTTTTAGGATAATTTTCGAATAAACTCTTGAGAGAAAGATGCTTGTAAGCCATTTCATCCTAACTTGTGGATATATAGTTCTTATTATCTGTAGAAGATGTAATAGAGTTATATAAACACACACACACACACACATATGTAGACGTGGGAATCTACTGTCAAAATAAAATTGAGTTAAATTCTTAGAAATAAGAACCAATTATGAAATTGGGGCTGTTGATCATTGTTAGTAGAATTCTAGCATTCAACATTCATCATAAGTGAAAAACCATAACGTGTGCGAAAAGTAAAGAAATCAAACCAATGATTTATAGAGGTTCACCTAAATGGTAGCTACGTCCTCTCTGTTTGGGTCTTCTCACTATCTTCAGTCAATGGAGTTACATTAATGCTTGAATATAAGAAATCTACAGTAATTTCGGCAAATTAACGGTAAGAAAACTCCAAAAAAGGGTCCCTTTAAAGGGTGAAAGTCCTCTATTTATAGAGGAGTGACCTGACGCTATCTCCTCTCTTCCCATGAAGTAGTGGGAAGTAGCAGTGGTTAGTGGTTGGCGGTTGCCAGCCTGTGTGCCCTGTTCTCTTATAGTAGGAATGATAACCGTGCTTGGTTTAGTAGGAGAATTCCAAAGAATTCGGAATGCACAACTACTTTGAGTTGCATTGTTAATTGATAGTCGAGTCTCGAGTTCTCCAGGTTGGCTATAGAATGGCGACCACATATCCTATGCTCAGCTTGATCTTCGAGTTGCCATGGATTAGGGTGTTCGCCATGTGAACTATATATTCTTGAGATGACTAGCAGGAGTCGAGTAGCGAGTGGCTAGTAGCCAGTTAAAATAAATGTTTGAATTTTGAATGCAAAATCCCCTAGGATGGCCGAATCTACCCTTAATTATGGCCTATAGGAAATTCGGATTTTGTGTGGTAAGAAGAGAGAAAATATTCTCTTGGTCTAATTCAAATTCAAGGGGTCACCTTATGCAAGTCTATAAATAGGGGTCCTGCCACTCCAGTTCTTTTAGACCACAGACTCTCAGGTGAGCAGGCTTATTGTTGCATAACTCAACGTGACAATAAGTTCTTTAGAGATCTGAGTGGCCAGAAGGAGATTAGCAGTGCTAACATACCAATCGAGGATCCTAGTGCCCACACACTCTACCATCCGAGAATTGAAGAATGGTAGAGAAGTTTAGTTGGTTGAACCCTTTCGATCATTCTCTTCTTAAAGTTTGGTGTCCTCTAAAGATATGAGTTTATATTGTTGTTAGTTTATTGTATATGACATCATGAGATATTTAACGATCTCAAAATTTTTTGTAATTCCGCTGTGCCATTCTGATGTATTTTTTACTGATTTTTCCTACAATAGCTTCATCATAAGTGACTGGATCATCTTCATGCTCATGAGCCTTGGCCTGGTATACTTCAACATCATACATTAAGAAATTAAGTTTCCTTAAAACTTTCTCACTATGACGAAACATCCTAAATTGTTGATCATTTGCAGGTCTTTCACTAGAACTCGGACTTGCGTCCAAGACCGAAATCTGTGGAGCAGTTCTATCACCCAATAACTCCTTTAGCACCACTTTGCTTCGAGGCTTAAAGTCATTCGTGTGACTTTCCTCCAAGAATGTCACATGGGTTGATACAATGAATTTTTGTTCCTTCGGATTGTAGAACAGACCTCCCTTAGTTCCCTCAGGATACCCTACAAACATGCACAATTCCGATCTTAGTTCCAACATCTTCGCATCCCCATCTAGTATATGTGCTGGGCAGTCTCATATTCTCATATGTCCAAGGGAGGGCTTCTTGCTACGCCACAATTCATACGGAGTCTTGAGAATTAACTTACTTGGAACCTGATTCAGAATATAACACGTAGTTTATAATACATATCTCCATAATGATAACGATAATATTGAATAACTCATCATGGACTGTACCATATCCAATAAAATTCTGTTTCTCCTTTCGGATACACCATTTTGTTGTGGAGTACCAGGTGTAGTCATTTGGGATAGTATCTCATTCTCTACAAGATGTCCTAGAAATTCATCGGAGAGGTATTCACCACCTCGATCAGATCGAAATGTCTTTATAGATTTACCCAATTGCTTTTCCACTTCCGTACGATACTCTTTAAACTTTTCAAAGGTTTCGCTCTTGTAGTGCATCAGGTATACATATCCATATCTTAAGTAATCATCTATAAAGGAGATATAATACTCGAACCCTCCTTGTGCTGCGATGTTTATGGGGCCACATACGTCGGTGTGCACAATTTTTAAGAGTTCTTGAGTCCTAGTACCCTTAGTTTCAAAAGACTTCTTAGTCATCTTACTTTCAAGACAAGACTCACATTGAGGAAGACATACCTCTTCTAGAGATTCTAGAAGACTGTCCTTCACCAACTTTTAAATCCTATCCTGATTAATATGACCATATCTTAAATGCCAAATATACGCCTTGTAAGAGTGAGAAGCACTCAACTTTTTAGAGTTATTAGTTAATTCGGTGTCAAGCAGTAAGTACATCTTTGGTTTGATTAAATACAAGTTTTCATCCATCCATCCAGAACAGACAAAAAACTTATTTTTACGAATATCAACTCTTTTAATAATGTAAACCTAAATTCATCAAAATAAAGATAAACGTCTCCCACTACATCAGCCACCACCAAGCTACCGTCTCCCGTCCGCAATGAGAGACTCCTATCATATAAACTTCTTGTTTCCACGAACCCCTGCATAGAAACATAAACATGATTAGTGACTCTCGAATCAATGACCAAAATATCTTTCGATTCTTTCACCAAACACGCTTCTAAATTGAGAAAGATGACAAACGTCATGGAAGAGACAATAGAAATGATTAATATTTTATGACAAAGGATAGAGACAGCTCATAATAGACAGAAGAGCTATACCAATATTTGAAGAAGACCTCTAGAGTTTGTCGTGGGAGACCTTGTCTTTATCAAAATAGCATCCATGAAAGGAGTTATGAGATTCTGGAAGAAAAGAAAGCTTAGCTCTCATTATGTGGGACCCTATAAGATTACCAGTAGAGTGGGTAAAGTAACTTATGAGTTGGATCTACCTAAAAATATATTAGCAATTCATAATGCTTTTTATGTCTCGATGATGAAATATATAGCTGACCCGAATCAAGTAATCGCACCTCAAGAAGTACAAGTACATGAAAACCTAAGTTATGAGGAAAAACCAATTGAGATTGTAGCTATTAAAGTATGCCAGCTAAGGAATAACAAAGGGATAGCCTTGGTTAAGGTGTTATGGCGTAATCTAAAGTAGACAAGGTAACATGGGAATGCTAGTACAATATGAAGCTAAGCCTTTATTTGTTTCTAGCATTGCATTCAAATGCAATGTAATTTTCATCTAAATGTAAAAGTATTATATTCAAATTCTAATCACATCATATTTTAAATATAATATAATCACTATTTATTATTTTTTTAATTACATTACTTACTTTTTTTTTCTCTTTAATTTTTTTTATCACAACATATGTTTATTATTTAAATACAATTCTAATACTTTTCATCTAAACACACATTGTATTTAAGTATAATATAAATACTTTTTTTCTAAATAAAAATTACATTCAATGTATTATATTCAAATGTAATGTAAATATAATGTGTTTAATAAACTGAACCTAAGTATTCAGAGTTATTCTAAGGGTCGGAAATGAAATTTTTATAAGGTAAAAAGGATAATAAAACCCTATTTTTCTACGTAGCAGTAAATAGATAGTCTAAAAGTAATTTTAATGGTAAATGATGTCACGATAATTATTATTAATGTACTACTTTAATGTAACAAGTGATTACGACGACGGATTTGATGTGCTCAAAGGTTCATGCCAATAGTATAAATATTATGATTATTTTGAAGCTAATGATGTGACAGCGTATTTCGCTTTTAACTAAATTAAGAATATAATAATATAATGTGTTAAAATTTGTATGAATTGAAGTATAAATGTTGTATTGTGTTATACATATATATGTATATATATGCTTTTTGGTAACTGCACTTCGTGTTGCCTTTCTTCGGATTCCATGTTGAAAGCCAAGTCTTGGGGAAAGCATCAGGATTTTTTTCATTAAATTATTTATTTTCTTTATTTTCCTTTATAAAAGTTCTAATATATGAATCAAAGCAGTATCAACATCTCCCCTAGCACTCCCCCCCTCCCCCCCCTCACGCCAATGCTTTCCTACTGACTAGTACATGGTAATATCATGTTCAGTGTTAGTAACTGCATCGTTCTGTTAAGGGGTGCTACTACTTTTATAGGTAATATATATTTAGTAATGTCAAAAAGATTATATTTGTAATTTTTTAATGAGATATACATGTTTAGTACTTCGTCCCTAATTATACAAGTAAAATTTAATATCCAGAAGGAAAAATACAAGTCTTAATTAACTTCCTTGCCTAAAAATAACTTCTAAGAACCTAGCTGCGAGAATACCACTAAACAAGTTAAGTAAGAAAAAAAATATATATATATATATATATCAGACTGATTGAATATGTTATGTTTATTTCATGCCTAATAAATAAAAATATATACGGGTTTTTTTCCATATCTATTTAATGTAACAGTTGGTAAACAATTCTAAAACAATCTATAATACAAATACTATCATTTCTAATGTCATTTTTGCACAAAACAAGTATAAAATGGCATATTTTATGTTTGATATGTGTCATATTTTGTGCTCCGATATTCCAATGTATAATGTTATTTTTTTAGGAACAAATAATGTTATTTAAAATATTACAACCATTTTTATTATAAATTTTATGTTTTAGACAATAACAATCTAGTATTAAGTGAAAGGCCGTCGACATATCAATCAAAAGCAACGAATTAAAAATTCGGCTTTTGCTATATTTCGTTAAAATAGGCACCAAATTATTTATACCCTTATCTTGGAGAAGGATTTTCTTATTTAAAATATTAAAACTAGGCATTTGTATAAAAATTTAGCATTGTATTACTATTAGAGATGTTTTAGAGATTATAAAAAAAAATATTAAGAAAAAATAAAACGAACGTAAAACGAGAGCTATCCTCTCCCACAGAACTATTGTTTCCTTCTTAAGTTGGGAAGCCTCGACTAAGCTTTAAGAAAGTAATTGAGAATGGAAGAATCAGAATACCTTTAAGAAAGATGAAGGAAGAAAAGAAAGAATGGTTTTTTTTTTTTTTTTTTTGACCTTTTCTCTATATTAGAGTAGAACTATTCTTTCCTTCTTAAGTTGGGAAGTCTAAACTAAGCTCAATAAAATAATTGAGAACAGTGGACTGAATATATTTAAGAAGGTTCCTTCGACCAAAAAATATCTTAAAGAAAGACAAGAGGAAAAAGGAAACAAATGCAAAAAAAAAAAAAAAAAGTGCTTAATATTGTTTATGGCGAAATGAATAATTATTTAAAGTGTTAAAAGAAAGCTCAATAATTAAAAAAAATTTTGATTCTTATGATGTGACTTCGGCCTTTTCTAAGGTGGTTAGAGTACTGTTTGTTAGTTAGATCTATGACGTGAATAATGTCAAATTCATACTCAACGTAAATTTTAACATTTACGGTGGGTTAGTTTTGGACACATATAAAATTATTTTTTTTTATTTTATTATTTTTTATTATTTATATTTTTAAAATATTGTAGTAAATTTTAAATTTTAAAAGTCTATAATTTTATGTATACAAATGCAAATAACATAAATTTTTTTTAAATTACATAGAATTTCAAGAGGAACGAAACAATATCTATATTGATATTTTTTTCCAAAAAAAATTTAAAATTTTAATTTTTTTTACCCCAAGCAGTTTTTTCTCTTAAATATATTTTCCAAAATAACTTTTTTCCAACTCAAAAATAATGTCTCCAAGCATCTCTCCTAAACTCTCAAGGTTTTGACATCTCTAAAATCAATTTTTTTCAACACTCTCTCATTTTTTACTATTCACATTTCCAAAATATTACAATAAACTTCAAATTTTAAAAGTTCATAACTTTGTGTATACAAGTTCAAATGAGATATTTTTTTTAAAATTACATAAAATTTTAAGAAAAATAAAACAATATCCATATTGATTTTTTTTTAAAATTTTTTTAAAATTTTATATTTTTTTCACTCCAAACAGTTTTTTCTCTCAAACACATTTTTTCAAAACAACTTTTTTTCCAATAAAAAAAAATCTCCAAAACCTCTCCCAAACTCCCCCTTTATAGAAAATTGCTTTCTAATATAATATTATTATCAATACTATTTCTCGTAGTTGTAATACTTAGTGGTAATTTATCATCTACAACGATTACTCAAATTTAACATTTTATTATTATTAGTTGATGGACAGGGACATGTGAATTTTCCTAATAAAATTATTATTGCATAATCGTTCCAAAGTGAATTATTAAAAAAAAAAAAGTAATTAATGATGATTAATCAATGAACTTAAAGTTGGCATAGCTAAGCGTGCTTGGTTATTGAAGCCAATAAATCTTTATTAGCAAGCCAAGCTTTTGATCCCTGAAAATTAACGACACTAGAAGTGGAGAGGAATAAAGTTGTGGCGGAGAGAAAGAACAAATTGTTAACTGGGATTTTAAGAAGCATAAAAGAGCATCTCTAATCTAATAATGTAAAAATAAAATAAAATAAAAAGGCATCCCTGAGCATCTGAAGAATGAAAAACCACTCTCTAATACGATGTTATTTTCAATGAAAAATTTGGCAATTATTATATTTGGTAATAGTTTGCCACAAAATATGACAAATTCCTAAATTTAATACATTTAATTATTATTAATTGGATACTTTGACCTTTTTTACTTAAATATTACGATGTTATCATTTTTAAATTATTTAAATACTAAAAACTTTATTTTTATGAGTTTCAACAAAACTTTATTTAAAGCCTAAATTTAAGCGAAAATGGTCGACATATATCTTTTTTTCTTTGTAAAGGAAAAGGTCAACAAAACAACCAAATGAAAGTTTTGGCTATGCTATATTTAATAAATTTGGCACCAAATTAAGTATGACATTTAATTGGAGAATTTTTCTTTTTTTAAATATTAAAACTAGCAATAATCACGCAAAATAGCATTTCTTTCTAACCTATTTTAGGCAAATAGCATAATCTTTTCAGAAACGAAAATAAATGGCTTTTTTTTTTTTTAGTTTACAGTGGAGGAATTTAAATCCTTCACCTTATTGATGAGGAATTATCATTATGCTATACTTGCAATCACATAACAGATATGTTTCTATTTAAACATCTCACTGTTTGAAAAAGCACATGAATTATTATAATAATTTCAGTTTTTTTTTTACATCCAATTAGATAAGCATGAAGTTTAAAAATCCAAACAAATATTAAAGAATAATAAAAAACATTAACATGTCAATTTAAAAGTTTGTTACCACAACTTTCTCTTTTATGGGTATTAGAGATGTTTTAAGATCAGGGGAAAAAAAAAAAAGGAAACACTTAAAATAGAAACAAAAGAAGGAAGGACAAATTAAAGAATAAAGGAAAAGTATAAAACAATAAATATCCTTTAAAATTTTTAAAATACTTTATAAATGATTTTTTATATCTTGAAATCAAATTTCTTTTAATAATGTGTCATATTATAATTGGTTAGACGTTAAAATTGAATAAGAGATTTTAATCCGCTTAAACTATGAACTTAAAAAAGTAATTGCATATGGTAGACTTTGAATATCTTTAAGAGAGACAAATAGAAGGAAAGAATTGCAAAAGAACTTCTCCTCATCATTGTGTTTCACGAATAGAATAAGTTATTTAAGTCACTTAAAAGAAAACTCAATAAACCAAATATCTGCTTCTTGCTTAAGGTGTGATACCTGAGAAATCTACGTTCTCGGAAATATTTGTACAAATATGTAAATAAATGTACATTTACAGTGATACAGATTACAGAATAAATAACAGAGGAAAATTTTGATTAATCAAGTTTTTAATCAAAATTTGAAAATGAATTAATGAATATAGTTTAAAAGCTAAGCATTAATTCAATTATGATGTTTTAAAATTTGATAGAAAAGTATGTGGAAAATACATACTAAGAGATCAATGGCACACAAGTGAGCCACATTGATCAATGGGCAAAAGAACTTGCCAAACAAGCCCTTACACAAAAAAATAAAATAAAATAAAAGAAAGTAAGGAAGAGTATGAGTGGCACGTGAGATTAGAGGGAATTAATTCCCTTAGCTGCAGATGCAGCCGGTGGAAAGAGAAAGAAAGAAAGAAGAAAAGAAAGAAAGAGAAAGAAAGAAAGAAAGAAAGAAAGAGAAAGGGAAAGAGAGAAAGGGAGAAACCGAGAGAAAGAGAAGGAAATCCAACTCAGTTCGGATTTTCTAGTGCAAGCAAGAGATAGATCAAGATTCAGTCAAAGACTAGCAGCAAGAAAAGCTCATGATCAAAGCAAGGTAAACCCTAGCTTTCACGTTTTCTTTGGGGGAAGAAAATCTGGGGTTTTGAGAGAAAACAGAGAATGTGAGTGAATCACATTTAGGTTTTCGGTTAAAATCGAAATGTGTTTCAAGTCTAGATGTTTTCAAACATGAATCTATGAGCAGACGGTTTAGAAAACCAAGTTTAGTGAAATTTCTTCACTAAAATGCAGATTTTTCAAAAGTTAAGTCAAGAGAGATTCATAAGCAAAATGTGGAATTTTACTTATGAAATCATGGATTTGTGATAGTAGAAGTGTAGTAGATACCTTGAAATGATCTTATGAAGATCGATTTCAAGTGTAAGAAGTAGAACAAAGGCCATAAAAGCCTTAGCAAAACAGAACAGAGTAGTTCGGACCCAGAATCTTGATTCTGGTGTGAACACGGGCGTGTACACGGGCGTGTACAAGGGCGTGTTCAGAACACGGCCCCGAACATGCCCATACGCACGACCGTGTTGCAAGAAAAATCAGACTCGAGAGGTACATGGTCAAGAACATGGCCGTGTATCAGACCGTGTCAAGAGGCACACGGTCAAAGAGAGGCGTGTAAGTAGCCGTGTAAGAGCACAGAGGAGTACACGGCCAGTAACACGGCCGTGTACCCACCCGTGTAAGCATACACGGGCATGTTCCCAAAAGTACACGGCCAGGCTTAAAAATCCAGAGGGGTACACGGGCACGGACACGGCCGTGTAGGAGGGCGTGTTCGAGTTCAAAGAGTAAAAAAAAAAAAAAAAGTCTGGAAAGGAAAATTTTCATGTTTTACCATATTTCCAGTATAAGCTAAATATGATAAATAATCAGTGATTTTTCCATTTATAGGAGTCCAAGCCAGAGACTCCAAATCAGCAGTCCCAAAGCAGCAGCAGCTTGCGCTAGAAGATTTTCTGTAAGTTCAACCATTGTCCTGACTGCAACGTGGACAAGCTTGCTTTATTACGATGTTATGTATGTTGTAAGACGTGTTGTTAGACATTGATTGTCTGCATCACGATGTTATGTCAGTCACAGCACAGGTCAGTGCATGTCAGTCATAGCACAGGTCAGTTCATATCAGTGCATGCCATGCATATAGAGTTGCATGTCCTAGTACACAGACCAGATAGTACCAGAACAAGAAAACAGTTAGGTGCACAAGGCACCCTAGTGTGTTGATTAATTCACACCCCAGTAATTTGATTAACAGGTTCCGACTGTGGGGGCAAGCAGTATGTTACCCAGTTAGAACACCAGCAAGATGGTAATTAATCAGTTATTGGCGGATCGGCCTCTCAACCCACGGGGAGGTTATCATGTTTAGCATCAGTTAAGACTGAGGAGGTCAGCACTAAAGTACCGCTCCCGGTTGCGCTAACATGTCGGTACGTCCAATCAGGGGCCCAAAACCAGAACTAAAATAACAGATTAATGTTCTAAGACTAAACCTTTAGTCAGTACAGCATGTTTACAGAGTCCAGTCAGCATGAGCACAGCAGTACAGCATGAGTATAGCAGTACAGCATGAGTACAGCAGTACAGCATGAGTACAGCAGTACAGCATGAGTGCAGCATGAGCACAGCAGTATAGCATGTTAGTTACATGTTTTTATGTTTGAACTTACTGAGCCCATAGCTCATCAGTTTGTTCACATGTTGCAGGTAAGAGACCTGTTCACCAGTAGAATACGGTGGACGACGAACAGGGAAGAAGCATGCCGGGGAGGATTGGGCGAGGGATATTGGTCACAGTTAAATCTTCCGCTGCATATATAGATTTTGAATGTAATTTCAATGAGACAAGTTTTCAAGCCAGGAGTATGTGATAGGGGAATCATGATCAGTTGTTAACATGATTTCTTTATCACATTTTCAAACAGTTTATGTATTTAAAGAAAAAAAAATTTATTCCGTAAAATTAGCAGTAGTTACAGTTCAGCATGATTGCCGGCGACCCTAGAGGCCTGCAGACTATTGCGGTTGACTACAGAGTTGGCCGTAGTAGCACTGTAGAGCCTCTACAGTAGGGCGGGCCGCCACATAAGTAACCATTGAAAAAGTGTATAATTTAAGCGACGGAAAAAAAAAATATGAAAGTCGTTTCTTTATGTTATTTATTTGGATGCTGTGCACTGAGTCTGATATTTTTGGCCATTTTGTTTCGTCTTGAAAGGAAATAAAGACTTTGAATTGATTTATTATTATTATTATTATTATTATTATTAGTTGTTCAAAAGTTCCTTAGAAAGATTGTATTGGTTTTATTATTATTATTTTTTGTTCAAAAGTTCCTCAGAAGGATTGTAGAAACCTATAGCGAAATCATCTCTCTCTCTCTCTCTCTCTGGATAAACGTTCAATTCTTACTTTACGTGAATTGATGAGCTGAGAATCCGATCCATTTCTTTTGATTTTTCCCACTTTTTCTTGATATACTAATTGTGTAGCATGCACGAAAGTGCTTCATACTTGCGGAACAAATAAGCAAAAGCAAAAAAAAATACCACATGATGTTGATTGGTCCACCTCATTGGTGGAGTCACATTGGGCAATTGTCCTTTATAAATATATATTATTTCGCACTTAATATTTCAAATAAACAAAAATTCAATTACACTACTATTTACATTCAGATTTTAGGCTTTTTAAAGTTCGTTATTTTAAATTACAAAAGTTTACATAAGAAAAACAAAAGAAAAATATAAAGTTTAAACAATTTTTTAGTCTAAAATTTAGTTTAACTCATACCCCTTTAAAAAATTTATGACTCCATCACTGGTTATATAAGTTATCACATGACAATGACTTGATTATCATATGACTATCAAAAATCGACGAAAAAACACATTCATACTTCTGAATATAGCGTAGGAATATATATATATATACGTGTGTGTATATATAAAACAAAATTATTACTCGCAACATCGACCTTTATCAAGGTGGTTTGAGTACTATTAGTAAATTAAGAGCATCTAGATGTAATAATATCAAATCATGAGTTGAAATCACATTATTAGTAGGAAAATCACTCTCTAATATAATACCATTTTCAATGCTAAATTTAGTAATTGTTGTATTCGGTGATAATTTATCACCAAGTAACAAACATTAAAATTTGACATTTAAATATGATTGATTCCTTGATTTTTTTATTTAATTATTATGGTGTTTCCATTTTTAAATTATGTAAATACTGAATTCATCATTTTTTTACAAGTTTTAAAACTTATTAAAAATATTTTAGGAACATTTGAAATTTTCTAAATAAAATATTTTGTATAATTGTTCAGAAGTTAATTATTAAAGAAAATTATATAAAGTAGTTAAAGGTATGGTTTAACAATAATTTCATATTTGACTTTACTTAAGGATATAGAATTCGAATAATCCGTCCTAACTTAAAAAAAGACAAAGGAAAATTATCTTAATATTCATAATAAGTAATTAATAAACCAAAGTTGGTATATCTTAGCGTACTTGGTTATTGAAGCCAACAATCCGTTATTAGCAAGCCAAACTTTTAAAGGGCCTTTGGTAAACACATTGCATTTTGATTATATTTGAATCAAATTTGTTTTTTGAATGTTGTATTTGGTTGAAAAATATTTGTTTTGTATTTGAATGAAATGTGTGTTTGGATGAAAAGTATTTTAGAGTTGAAAAGTTGATGTGATTGGTAAAAGTAGAGATAAATAGTGGAGTTAAAAAGTTGATATGATTGTTTTAAAAAACTTTTAAATAGTAATTATTTTCATAGTACTGTTGAAAAATTTGTATTTAGTTTAAAATTGGATTGCATTTGAATGAAATTAAAATGTAATTTTTTTGCCAATCGACCCCTTAATCCCTAAAAATTGACGAGAAAAAATGTGGTAGAGAGGAATAAAGTGGTACTGGGGGAGGAAAATGTGATAACCGAGAAATCTACGTTCTCAGAAATATTTGTACAAATTATGTAAATAAATGTACATTTATAGTGATACAGATTACAGAATAAAGAACAGAGGAAAATTTTGATTAATTGAGTTTTAATCAAAATTTTATGATGAATTAATGAATATAGTTTAAAAGCTAAGCATTAATTCAATTATGAAGTTTTAAAATTTATAGAAAAGTATGTGGAAAACACATATTAATATATCAATGGCACACAAGTGAGCCACATGGATCAATGGCCAAAAGAACTTGCCAAACAAGCCATTACACACAAAATAATAATAATAACAATAAAAAAAAATAATAAGAAAGTAAGGGAGAGAGTGTGAGGCACGTGAGCATGAGAGAGAAAGGGGATTTATTTCCCTTAGCTTCAGATGCAGCCGGAAAGAAAGAGAAAAGAAAGAAAGAAAGAAAAGAAAGAGAAAAAGGAAACCGAGAGAGAAAAGAGGAAGAAGAAAAAGAAATCCAAGCAAAGTTCGGATTTTCCTTGTTCCAACAGCAGATCGATCAAGATTCAGTCAAAGACCAGCAGTAAGAAAATCCCAAGCTCAAGCAAGGTAAACCCTCGTTTTTCTCTTGCTTTTTCGAATGAAAAATCTAGGGTTTGAGTGAGAAAAAGAGAATGTGAGTGAATCACATTTAGGTTTTCGGTTAGAATCGAAATGTGATTCGAGTCTAGACGTTTTCAAACACGAATCCATGCACAGATGGTTTAGAAAACCGAGTTTAGTGAATATTCTGTAGCGGCCCGCCCTGCTGTAGAGGCTCTACAGTGCTATTACAGTCAACTCTATAGTCAACCGCAATAGTCTGCAGGCCTCTAGGGTCGCCGGCAATCATGCTGAACTGTAACTACTGCTAATTTTGCCGAATAAATTTTTTTTTTTTTTAAATACATAAACTGTTGAGAATGTGATAAGGAAATCATGTTAACAAACTGACTCATGATTCCTCTATCACATACTCTTAACTTGAAACTTATTTCTTTGAAATTTCATTCAAAACTATGCAGCGGAAGAATTAACTGTGACCAATACCCCTCGCCCAATCCTGCCCGGCATGCGTCTACCCTGTTCGTCGTCCACCAATACTACTGGTGAACAGGTCTCTTACCTGCAACATGTGAACAAACTAATGAGCTATGGGCTCAGTAAGTTCAAATATAAAAACATGTAACTAACATGCTATACTGCTATGCTCATGCTATACTACTGTGCTCATGCTGTACTGTTGTACTGGTACAATCATGCTGTACTGCTGTGCTCATGCTGACTGGACTCTGTAAACATGCTGTACTGACTGAAGGTTTAGTCTTAGGACATTAATCTGTTATTTTAGTTCTGGTTTTGGGCCCCTGATTGGACGTACCGACATGTTAGCGCAACCGGGAGCGGTACTTTAGTGCTGACCTCCTCAGTCTTAACTGATGCTAAACATGATAACCTCCCCGTGGATCGAGAGGCCGATACGCCAACAACTGGTTAATTACCATCTTACTGGTGTTCCAACTGGGTAGCATACTGATTGCCCCCACAGTCGGAACCTGTTAATCAAATTACTGGGGTGTGAATTAATCAACACACTAGGGTGCCTTGTGCACCTAACTGTTTTCTTGTTCTGATACTGTCTGGTCTGTGTACTGGGACATGCAACTCTATATACATGACATGAACTGATATGAACTGACCTCTGCTGTGACTGACATAAACTGACATAACATCGTGATGCAGACAATCAATGTCTAACAATACGTCATACAATATACACAACATTGTAATAAAGCAAGCTTGTCCACGTTGCAGTCAGGACAATACTTGAACTTACAGGAAGTCCTCTAGCGTAAGCTGCTGCTGCTCTGAGACTACTGATTTGGGGTCTCTGACTTGGACTCCTATAAATGGAAAAATCACTGATTATTTACCATATTTTGCTTATACTGGAAATATGGCAAAACATGAAAATTTTCCTTTCCAGACTCTTTTTTTTTACTCTCTGGACTCGAACACGCCCTCCTACACGGCCGTGTCCGTGCCTGTGTACCCCTCTGGATTTTTAAGCCTGGCCGTGTAATTTCTGGAACATGCCCGTGTATGCTTACACGGGTGGGTACACGGCCGTGTTACTGGCCGTGTACTCCTCTGTGCTCTTACACGGCTACTTACACGCCTCTCTTTGACCGTGTGCCTCTTGACACGGTCTGATACACGGCCGTGTTCTTGACCGTGTACCTCTCGGGTTTGATTTTTCTTGCAACACCGTCGTGCGTATAGGCATGTTCGGGGCCGTGTTCTGAACACGCCCTTGTACACGCCCGTGTTCATACCAGAATCAAGATTCTGGGTCCGAACTGCTCTGCTCTGATTTTCTAAGGCTTTTATGGCCTTTATTCTATTTCTTACACTTGAAATCGATCTTCATAAGATCATTTCAAGGTATCTACTACATTCCTACTATCACAAATCCATGATTTCATAAGCAAAAATCCAACATTTTGCTCATTTAAAACTCTTGACTCAACTTTTAAAAACTCTGTATTTTGTGAAGAAATTTCACTAAACTCGGTTTTCTAAACCATCTGTTCATGGATTCGTGTTTGAAAACGTCTAGACTCGAATCACATTTCGATTTTAACCGAAAACCTAAATGTGATTCACTCACATTCTCTGTTTTCTCTCAAAACCCCAGATTTTCCCCAAACGAAAAACGTGAGAACTAGGGTTTACCTTGCTTTGATCGTGAGCTTTTCTTGCTGCTACTCCTTGATTGAATCTCGATTCACCTGCTGCTTGAACTAGAAATCCAAACTTGAATGGATTTCTCTTTCGTTTCTCTCTCTTTTCTTGGCTCTCTCTTTCTCTCTTTCCCTTTCTTCTTTCTTTCTCTTTCTTTCTTTTCTTCTTTCTTTCTTTCTTTTTCTTTTCCTGCCGGCTGCATCAGCAGCTAAGGGAAATAATTCCCTTTCTCTCTTTTTCTCACGTGCCACTCACACTCTCCCACTTGCTTTCTTTTTTTTAATGTGTAAGGGCTTGTTTGGCTATTCTCTTGGCCCTTGATCAATGTGGCTCACTTGTGTGCCATTGATCTCTTAATATGTATTTTCCATATACTTTTCTATCAAATTTTAAAACATCATAATTGAATTAATGCTTAGCTTTTAAACTATATTCATTAATTCATTTTCAAATTTTGATTAAAAACTTGATTAATCAAAATTTTCCTCTACTCTTTATTCTGTAATCTGTATCACTGTAATGTACATTTATTTACATATTTGTACAAATGTTTCCGAGAACATAGATTTCCCGGTTATCACATATTCTTCACAAAAATACAGATTTTTCAAAAGTTGAGTCAAGAGTTGTAAATGAGCAAAATGTGGGATTTTTGCTTATAAAATCATGGATTTGTGATAGTAGAAATGTAGTAGATACCTTGAAATGATCTTATGAAGATCGATTTCAAGTGTAAGAAGCAGAACAAAGGCCATAAAAGCCTTAGAAAATCAGAGCAGAGCAGTTCGGACCCAGAATTTTGATTCTGGTATGAACACGGGCGTGTACAAGGGCGTGTTCAGAACACGGCCCCGAACATGCCCATACGCACGACCGTGTTGCAAGAAAAATCAGACCCGAGAGGTACACGGTCAAGAACACGGCCGTGTATCAGACCGTGTCAAGGGGCATACGGTCAAAGAGAGGCGTGTAAGTAACCATGTAAGAATACAGAGGAGTACACGGCCAGTAACACGGCCGTGTACTCACCCGTGTAAGCATACACGGGCATGTTCCAGAAATTACACGGCCAGGCTTAAAAATCCAGAGGGGTACACAGGCAGAGACACGCCCGTGTAGGAGGGCGTGTTCGAAGCCAGAGAGTAAAAAAAAAAAAAAAGAGTCTGGAAAGGAAAATTTTCATGTTTTGCTATATTTCCAGTATAAGATAAATATGGTAAATAATCAGTGATTTTTCCATTTATAGGAGTCCAAGCCAGAGACCCCAAATCAGCAGTCCCAGAGCAGCAGCAGCTTACGCTAGAGGACTTTCTGTAAGTTCAAGCATTGTCCTGACTGCAACGTGGACAAGCTTGCTTTATTATGATGTTATGTATGTTGTATGACGTGTTGTTAGACATTGATTGTCTGCATCACGATGTTATGTCAGTTTATGTCAGTCACAGCACAGGTCAGTTCATATCAATTCGTGTCATGCATATAGAGTTGCATGTCCTAGTACACAGACCAGACAGTACCAGAACAAGAAAACAGTTAGGTGCACAAGGCACCCTAGTGTGTTGATTAATTCACACTCCAGTAATTTGATTAACAGGTTCCGACTGTGCGGGCAAGCAGTATGCTACCCAGTTGGAACACCAGCAAGACGGTAATTAACCAGTTATTGGCGTATCGGCCTCTCGACCCACGGGGAGGTTATCATGTTTAGCATCAGTTAAGACTGAGGAGGTCAGCACTAAAGTACCGCTCCCGGTTGCGCTAACATGTCGGTACGTCCAATCAGGGGCCCAAAACCATAACTAAATAACAGATTAATGTCCTAAGACTAAACCTTCAGTCAGTACAGCATGTTTACAGAGTCCAGTCATGCATGAGCACAGCAGTACAGTATGAGTACAGCAGTACAGCATGAGCACAGCAGTACAGCATATCAGTTTCATGTATTTATGTTTGAACTTACTGATCCCATAGCTCATTAGTTTGTTCACATGTTGCAGGTAAGAGACCTGTTCACCAGTAGTATTGGTGGACGACGAACAGGGTAGACACATGCCGGGCAGGATTGGGCGAGGGATATTGGTTATCGATAGTCTTCCGCTGTACAGATTTTGAATATATTTTCAAAGAGACAAGTTTTCAGGTTAAGAGTAGGTGATAGCGGAATCATGATCAGATACATGTTATTTTGTTAACATGATTTTCTTATCACATTCTCAAACAGTTTATGAGTTTATGATTTAAAGAAAAAAAAAATTTATTCCACAAAATTAGCAGTCAGTTTACAGTTCAGCATAATTGCTGGCGACCCTAGAGGCCTGCAGACTATTGCGGTTGACTACAGAGTTGGCCGTAGTAGTATTGTAGAGCCTCTACAGTCGGGCGGGCTGCCATAGAAAATAACAAAATGTTGACCGGGATCTTAAGATAGAAAAACAGAGAGAAAATAAATAAATAAATAATAGCCTAAATGTTAAGTGAGAATAAACAATAATAAAATGTAATAACTGGGGGAATTATTTGAGAAAAATTTAATTTTAGTGGGACCACTAGAAAAACAAAGAAATGCATAGCTAGGGAAATTTAAAAGGTTAAATACGTTGAGTGGTGGTACAACAAAGCGTGGATTCGTGGCTTGCGAGTCGGAGAAGAAATTGCTATATATATATATATATAGATATATGTACGTATATCTATGATCATTCCTTGTGTTCTTCTATTCAATTGAGAGAGAAATGGCGTCAATTAAACATTTCGCTCACGAGCACATTTTGTGGGAACTTTCGTTTCCATCAGAAGTCTCTTGCCACATGTGCGATCGTAAAATCCTAGGACGGGAACTCTGTTACGTTTGCTTACACTGCTATAACTTTTTCATCCACGAAGAATGTGCGAAGCGGCCGGAACATATCAAGCACCACTCATTGCATCCACTCCACTCTCTCCTGCTTGCAAAGAGATCATTCAACGACAACAGCTGCTGTTATTACTGCGAGAAGGCTTTCCAGAATGATGAATATGTTTACGCATGCGACCAGTTGTGCTCTAATTCTTACATGCATATGGAATGCGCTGTGATCCCAATGCCGACCATGACGTCTGACGTCGTTGATGGTGGCCAAAATCACAGTGTCGTTCGATATGCATGCCATGAAGAAGCGATGACCCTGGTGGAGCACCCTGATTGGGAGAAAAGTGAAGCTAAATGCTTTGCTTGTCAATCAAATTGGTCCGGTCCAGCCTATTCTTGCACGTTCAAAATGTGTGTGAATTTTCTCCATAAATCATGCGCAGAGTTGCCACAGAAAATTCGTCCTGCCTTTCACTCGCACCATTCTCTTATTCTCCAGGTCAGTCCCCCTCGACCTTGTCGGGGTTGTTGCAAAAAAGATTGTAGGGTCATGTACAGTTGTCATGAACATGGATGCAACTTTAACTTGTGCATAGAATGTCCTTACCTTGACACAAGAGTAAGAAGTCGAAGTCATGACCATTTGTTGACTTTGGTGAAGAAATCTTCTTGTGATATTCAATGCAATGCTTGCCAAAACTCTTATCATAAAAAAATGGTAGAAGTTGTTCCCGAGGAATTTAGTCGTACTCGGCCTATCATATTTCGTTGCATGGATTGTGTTTTCGACATCCACTTTTTATGTGGTCCATTGCCGTTCATTATCAATTTTGAATATCACATACATCCTTTGATTTTATCTGATCATTCAACCATAAAAAATGATTCAGATAAATATTATTGTGATGTGTGCGAAGAAGAAATTGATCAAGCTTTTCGTACTTATTGCTGCAAAGAATGCGAATATGTCGCTCACATCCATTGCTTAATTCATGAGGTATGTGCTAATTTCTAGAAATTTTTCAGACTAGTATAATGCTTGTCGATCTTGTTTTAGTAATTTATTGTAAATATAGTCATATTTATCAAAGAAAAAATAAAGATAAATTGCTTATTTTCTGAATTATATATTAAAAAAAATTTTAGGGATCTCAATTTTTGAATACCAACTTATATAACATATAAGTTATTATTTTTTTATTAATAAGTGTTTAATATATTATCATATCAATTAATTATTTTTACAATAAAAATATGGCATATCCATTCCTGCTCAAAAAATTACGAGTAGAAATAATGTTCCCAGCATAACTTTATTGAAGATCGTGATTTGATTTCCAAACCTTAAAAAAAAAAAAAAAAAAAGCACCCATAATTTTTAAAAACGTTGCAAAATGATCAAATTAACTAACGGATGTCTAATTTTAGACGGAACTTTTAAGTCCCAACTTACTGTACAATTCGAGTATCAAATGAGCAATTAAAAGAGAGAGAGAGAGAGAGAGAGAGAGACCCTTTAAAATTAATTTTAGATTTATCCTGGGTTTGCATTTTAATATTAATAGTTAGTATAAATATTAAAACTCTTTTTTTTTTAAGAAAAAAGGAGTGGTAGTTACATTTATGTATTAATAAAAAATATATATGTATATTATATAAACTTACTTACCATAATATTTGCTATTAAGAAATTTGCAATAATAGTTAGGTGATAGTTAGTGCTACTCATTCCAAATATATTCCATAGATTGGTACCGCGTGGTTACAATCTCTTTCTTTGCTTTTGAAAAAAAATAAAAAAAAGCATCTCTTCATCTAAAAAAAATAAAGATTGCCCTTTAAAAAAAAAGATTGGATATTTTTTAAAAGAAATAGTAAACATGTGGCAACCTCTTCAATATTTGATATTTATGGACTTAATGATAAAAAGTGAAATAATTAATAATATTTCATATTTTCGGGATTAGGCTAGGGCTTTATTTGAGATTGGGATATCATTTAAAATTATTTAGAAAAAAATTAATTTAAAAAAACAAACAAACGTTTTTGTCTGCCTTTTTTTTTTTTATGTAAATGGAGGATGAAGAATTAGAAAAACTTAACACATCTCATCAATTAAGTTGTACCCGTTAAGCTACTTAAAACACTTGAATGACAATAATCAATCCCACTCTAATTTATAAGAAAATTTATCTTTATCTACAATAAATATTTCATAAAAAATTTTCAAGTTGATTTATACTTGCTAAAAATTATATGCAAGTAAATATAAATATATATTCCTAGAAAAAAAAATGTTGAAATTGACTCCCGGCTCTATGTATTAGCTTCCTCTGTTTTTTTGTGTTGCCATCTTGCATTGTTTTGTCTTTTCCCTTATTTTAACTTTTCTTTGTATGTTTCTCTTTTTCATTAATAACATCAAGTTGGAGGTTTGATAGATGATGAATGTGCTATAACCTAATTAAATTGTGCTAAAAATTTAGATTTATCTCCATATTTGGTTTAGCTTATTCAGATATATATATATATTTATAGAAGCCAATATAATTTACTTAATTAAATATGTTAATTGGTGCTTCCTTTTCAACCACAATATTTACTAAAACAATGCTGCAATTAAAAGAAGTTTTATCCGTCTACTGTTTAGTTTACTTTGCTAATTACTATAGCGTGTTTAAACTAAATTTAACATCTGTTGGGCCTCTCCATCAGATCATGAAGGTAATAAAGGGAGACACTAAGGATCATGTGGAGCTCCAATCCCTGGGAGACAACCGATGGGATGATCTGTTGGAAATAGAATCGAAGGAATCAATTCATCATGAGGAAAAACAATTTACCATGAAAGACATCATGGATGGGCTTACTGAACCAGAAAAGCAGCTTCTGATTTGTCCTTTGGATGAGTGGCCTAGGCGAAGACCTAGACCATCCAATTCTTGGCTTGAACGTAAAGGATCTATAGAAGAAGATATAGATAGAACTCGACGACTTTTTCACATAAGCTCTGGTGATTTGTGGTACTTGAATGTAGAATTTTTTTGCTTCACAGTTGAAGAAGGTTTACCAAAATTAGATGACAAGTATTTAAGGCAGAAGGTAGAGGATGTCAGTGGTTACATGGTACCGAAGACGTTGGCTCCTATTTTAAGAACTGCGCTTCGCAAGTATGGAGATCTCGGTGGCAAAAAAAGTTTGACACCGGCAATGAAGAGCGTCACCTCTACATTACTGTGCGTAATCATCGACAAAATGTGCAAAACTAAGGTGGAAGACCTCACTTGGGATGATCTTCGACATTTGTATTTCTACCTCAATGGAATCAAGCGGATTACAGACTTTAAAATTGGTGTGTACTTGAGTTCTTTGAAAGGCGTTATTTTGAAAGCTTTTCTTGGTATGGAAGCAATTAGATGCCAAAATGATACCAAGGAAAAGCTAGACCGCAGGATTGCAACGCTAAAAACGGAGTTGGAGAGATGCGAGGAGAATCGTGAGAAGCTTAAGATGTATACATCTAAAAGGTCATATAAATTGGAAACGTATGTTACAGAAGCATCAAAATGGAATGACAAGAAATTGGGTGACGCTTGGTTCTAATGTCAAAGTTGTGGGTACCTATGGTCCTTACTTTTCCTTCTTCTTCTTTTTCTTGTAAGTTTTCAGCTTCTTAGAAATCATTGTGTTAATTTTTATACTTGATAAATAAGACCAATTTAAATTAATTATGTATCACATTAATCCTTTTTTCAAATGGGCTTTGGGCGTAAATGGTCCTTAACTCTTTAGTAAACAATAAGTTTATCCCTAAATTTTACTAACTTAATAGCAATGACATGAAAAATCAATGGCAACAAAATCAGAACTTCTGATCGGGGTTAACAAGTAATAATTACGACCAAATTGTGATTGTCTCATATATATGTACGCTAGTGCAGAAAAACAAGCAAGAAAAAGGAAAATGAGAAAGAAATTATAAACAAATAGACCATTCCTAGCCTTAAAACGGGAAAAGATCTTGCTAAGAACTTAGTGATATTAGTTGGATTTTGGTTTAAAATAAATATTTTAAGCTTCTAGAAACTTCCATCAACAAAGTGCAAAGGAACAAACACACTTCCAAAAGTTCAAATAAGAAAAATTTGAGGAGGGCTTCTTAGGTCATTTGTGTCTACGTCCCTAAAAATCGGTAAGAAGTGCTGACCTTTGGGCCCGATCACATGGAGTTTGTTATCGATACATATATAACGTAAATATATATAAATAATCATGGGTGTCAAAATGGAAATAAAATTAGAGTTTATTGGCGATATATAAAACATAGGGTTATGTTAAATTAAATTGTAAGAATTTATAGAGTGTTTGGAGGAGATTCTTGGAGATTTTTTTTTTTTTTTTGGTTAGAAAAAAGTTGTTTTGGAAAATAAGTTTAGAGGAAAAAACTGGTTAGGGTGAAAAAATAAAAAAAAATTTTAGAAAAAAAAAATATCAATATGAATATTATTTTGTTCTTCTCGAAATTCTATGTAATTAAAAAAAAAACTCATTTAGACTTGTATACATAAATTATGAACTTTTAAAGTTTAAAATTTACTGTAGTATTTTAAAAATATAAATAGTAAAAAGTGAGTACGATGACAACTCAAATGCACTGTCAATGGAAAACCTTGCAAAATGAACACATCATGGACGAACCTGATTCTTAACCATAAAGTGAAAATATTTTTGGTGCATCAATATTTTGTGAGTTTTTTTTTTTTTTTTTCAATTTCAATTTGTTAGGTATATATTCTTTATTGGGAACTTAGGGTAGTTGAACTTCCTGTTAAATATATATATATATATTCCTGTCTCTTTCTTGATTAATCAGATTTGCAAGTTCTGAAGGCATATTTTAATATAGTACTCTTATTGATATATGACATTCAATCATCAATAGAACATTAAAAGAAACAAAATAATAAGAGTTATAATTGAGTAAAATCTAAGAACTAGGCATAAAGATATTTATGATCCTCTCCCTAATGTCTTTACTTTCCTGTTTCAAAATCAAATTAAGAGGGACAATTTTAAAAGAGGGGCACAAAACAGAATAAGAGAGCTAAGAGAGACATATTTTCTAAATTTCTCTGGTGATATGTTTAGTAGTGCGGAAAAGGGTTGAGAAAAATTGGAGGGCTTTTGGAAAAGAAAAGGGGATTGTTGGGTTGTTTGATAGACCAAGAATTGTGAAGAAAATAGGTTACAAAGTAAATAATCAAGTATCTATAATAATATGTTAAATTAATGTATCAATACTATATTTTGACATTTAGTAGGAAAACCGTTTCCAATATAGTGCTATGTTTTGTTACACAAGATTTCATAAATGCTAGTAGCACCAGCTGTAGTTTCCCTTCTTAATAAGAGATGGGGCGAGGATGGAAAATCCTCCTCATTTCCTATTTAATATAACTGTATACATGAAAATTAATGTAACTTGAAACAAAATAAAATAAAATGAAAATTTATCATAAATTTAGTCTAAAATAAAAACATTACATAGCACAAACCAAATTCTTAACACACACAAGGCAAAAATCTTAATAATAGAGTCAAGATTCTAAAAATAACTAATGGCGTTTAAAAGATTATAATTATATTTATATAAAGAAATATACACAAAATAAATATAGAGACAAAGGCATGAGAGTGCTTTACTGCCCCATCCTCAACTTAGGAACAAGACTTTGACCCATTACCTTCTAATCCCTGAAGATTGTCTTCTTCCCTCCTGCATTTGGGGTGGAACCTTACAAGGCCGTCCTCATGGGGAATATTGTAACACATTTTAAATTTTGCTTTTTAATTAGAAGGGATTAATTATGTTTCACTTGTTTTATTTTTATTGTTACAATATTTTCATTTTTAAATTATCATAAATTTAATTTACATGTGCCAAAGATAAAACAATTGGAGAAGTCTACGGTTTTGTGTATAAAAATTGTAATTGAGATTTCTATCTAAAATATATAAAGCTTTGTGTTTTAGCTTGTTTTTATTTATATATCTTTTTAATATATATCATTTTATAAAATATTAAAAAAATTTGTAATTACAAGTATAAACTAACGGTAATATCAAATCTAACTCTATTTAAAGATATAGAGTTTGAATCCCCCACTCTAAGTATAAAATATATATATATATAAACATTTAATTGAAAAACAAATAGTCATAGTTTTTCTAATTTTTTTTCCCAAACTTTCCACCAATATCAATGATTTCTTCTAAATAAGTACCAATATTATTACCCATTTTAATATTTTCATCTTTGACGTTTAACCCTACGTTAAAGGACTAGTTTACCCCCACATAAAATTTTTTTTCTTTTAATTTTAACTTAAAATTTTATGATTTTCTAGGGATGAACATTGGGTGGGTTGAGTAGGTTTTTGTGAATTTTCAACCTACCTAATGAATATTGGGTGGGTTGACAATTTTTTTTTACCCACCCAATCAACTTAATGTAAAAAATCAACCTACCCAATTAATATCGGGTTGGGTTGAGCGGATTGGGTGGGTTATGTATTTTATTAATAAAAATAATAAATGATACTAAACATCCAATAACAAATGAAAAACTTAATAGGACAAAAAGATATCGGGTTGGGTTGGGTGGGTTGAGTGAGTTATGTATTTTATTAATAAAAATAATAAATGATACTAAATATTCAACAACAAATGAAAAACGTAATAGAAAAAAAGAAATTAAACTCATGACATAGTTTTTAAAATAAATTCTATCATAGATTTTGCACAAATAAAAAAATTTTCTAATATAATCTCATTAATAGTCAAATGTAAAATAAATATAAGTTGTAAGAATCATCAAAAGATACAAGAATATTAAAATAATTAGTAGTATTTTTTACAAAATTACCAAAAATTACATTCATATTGAATATCAAGTAATGTATTTTATATATTTAAATAATTTAAACAACACTTAGGGGTAAACATCATTTAGCAAAAAAGAAAAAATAGTAAGTGAGTGAATATTAGGTGGGTTTGATGGGTTTTTGAAATTTTTTCAACCCATCCAATCTTTATTGGGTAGGTTGAAAATTTTTTTTACCCACCAAATCAACTAAATATAGTAAATCAATCCACCCAATTAAGATTAGACTAAGTAGATTAGATGAATTTGTTGGATGATCATGTTTTTTTGTTCAATGATTTTCCTATCTTGTCTCCACCGAAAAAATTCCTACACAACTCCATCTAAAATATTATCCTTTAATCATTTTAATTTGAAGTTATTTATCTCTTAAAATTTCCAAAAAAAAATATTTCTTAAAAAAAAAAAAGAAGTATACCCTTCAACTTCTATTACAAGTAAACGACAAGGCTAACGTCTCACAAACCATTCTTATTCAGTTCTCTGTCGTTTTCCTTCACCATTTTAGCGCCCTTTTGCAGGACGAAAAAAAAAGAGAAAAAAGAAAAAGAGGTTTTTTTTATTTTTTATTTTTTTGGCTCAGCTTCGGCATCAACGTGACGGTCACCGGAATCATCTAATCGCCGTCGAATTTTCACTGTCCGGCAAGAAAAGAAAAGAATGCCATGAAAATCGATTCAAATGGATCTTAGTGGGAAGCAGTCGGAGAACCAATGGAAGAAGGGGAACGAGCAACAGTACTGTTCTGACATGAAAGTACTCTGGTAAGCTCCTTCTTATTCAGGAAACAAAATTACACCTTCTGATTTTCCCATGTTTCTCCAGATTTAAGTCAACGGTTACGGTTAATCTGCAATTTTCGACGCTTAATCGGACAAAAGCCTGCCCTTTTTAGATCGTTAATCAAACTTCCCATTTGGTCTTTTTCAATTTTGACCGATCTGGTGATTTTTGACCACATTACTATTCCTTTTGAAATAGAGAGTGGGAGAGAGGAGAGAGGGAAACCCCTTTTTTTCTTTTTTGCTCTCTTTTTTCTGCGATGGATTCTGGTGATGGGCAACCTTTGTCGACTGGTTTTGAGTTTTTCAGCATAATTTTCAACTCAACTCTTGAGAAGGAGAAGCTTGTAAGCCACCTCCTCATATCAGTAGCTTTTCTCATATGGGTTCTATTCATTTTCTCTGAAATTACTTTTTTATTTTTCGATGAGTTTCTAAAACTTGAATGATCTGAAAAGTTGCTGTAACATGGTTCTTTTTTTTTTTGGTCAACACATCTGTTCATAAATTTTTTGGATTTTGGTGGGTTTGCGTTTTTGTATAGATTTCATGTTGTTGACTTGTTTTTTTTTTATTATTATTATTTATTTTTTGTTTGTTGGTCTTGTTTCATTAATTCCATGGCCAAACCATAAACTAGGTGTGATTTCCTATTAGTTTGTGTTCATGAACATGTCCTTGTATTTATTATTTGAGTCGCCTTCGTATTGTTGCATTAATTTTGTTTTTCACTTTGTTCTTGTAGCCTATGCTTTAGTACTAGAAGAGAGTTTGGTTAATTATATAATGATGTTGTTTGGTTTGTGTTTTGTTGTTTTGTTGAGTGCTTTGTTCTTTCTATTTTCTTTTCCGTTTGCTGTGTTACTCTTTCTGCGATAACAAAAGAGAAAATGAGAATTTTTTTTTAATTTTATTTTTGTTAGTGTATTCAACCATTAAAAACAGGGATCATCAGAGTTAACTCTTGAAAACGCTGGTGTAATTAGAATTTAAAAGCCAATATGTGACTGTTAACTCTTTTTGTCTTTTACATAAATAAACAGGTCTAAAGGCATGAACTTGTTTTTAGTATTAATAAGAATGAGCCTTTATAAAATGCATATTATTAGTGGTAGAAACTGTTGTTGGCTTTTTGCAAGATAAAATCTAAGGTTGCTTGTGGTCTAATATCTTCACGCATTAGTTCTGTTTCCTTTAGCAATCTTGGTTGTAGTCTTCATATATGTGCGACTTTTCTGGAAACTTACCCGCAAGGAAGAGCACACTGTCCTAAGGAATAATGCTTTGCAAGTTGCCTTGTAATTTATTTGTTAGTATCTTGTCAAATTGCAGAAACCCTTTTCTGTCTTTAAGGAGCAAATTTTGTTCCCTCTACTTTTGGATTGTAGCTGAGTTGTGCATTGTGAAGAATGCTAGCTGTGATGTATGCAGAAACTTCCGAAGAGGGTTGTGAGGCTATATGGAGAAACTCTATCCAAATCGATTTTACTTAAACCTCCCTGTGGTTCAGAATGGAAAACAGGTTTGAAGAAAAGTGATAGCAAGGTGAGGCTGCATCGGGGTTGGTCGAAATTTGCAAAGCACTATTCCTTAGGCGTCGTGCACTTGCTTATTTTCATATACGAAGGGAATTCTCAATTTCAACTTTCAATTTGTGATTGATCTACCTGTCAGATAGATTATCCTCCTATTCCTGCCCATCCAGCCAAGTTTGAGGTTAAGTGGAATCCCAAAGTGCCCAATAAGGAAGAAACCGAAGATGATGATGATTCAGTTTAAATCTTGGGCAGTTCATCACCCTGTCCCAACACAGCGGAGGAATCTCTGCCACCGATTTTCCCACAGAGACGAACTGAAGGGATAAAGTCTCAACATCCTCACGAAAAAGTCGATGCCAAGAAAGGTAAATCTAGAAGCTATCAAAGAATTCAAAATTTTGCTGACAAATGAATTAGTACTGCTTATCTACTGCTTTCGTGCACAGGCCAGGCCAGGCGCACTCGAAGGGTTATTATAGATGGCAAGGCTTTTGATGCAGCCAGCAAATTCTCTTCTGGAAAACCCTTCTTCATGTTACATGTGACACGTACTTGTAATGCGTACGTCACATTTTCTCATACAAATTAATATGCTTAAAAAAATGTATATTCATAATCAAAGGTTAGGTCTTCTTATGGTGGGCTTGACATTTGGATGAGCGTCAATTCGCATATAATGTTTGATGTCAAGATTCTGAAAATGTTGATTATAATTGATGTTGTATTAATCCTTTATCTTATTTATGTTGTTTAATAGTATTTACTGTCACGTCCATGCTAAAAACCTAATTAAAAATGAATTTTTCATAGTCCCATATCGATTATGAGTGAAGAGTTTACTCTTCCATGGTTTCATATAAGTACTTAACTTTTTAATAACCAAGCTAGCTAGTTTATTTCTTGTGAATGACCGTAGACAACTTTTATAATTGTAATAATTTTAAAATTTATAATATTAAATTTTATTTTAAATAAAGAATTAAATTGTAAATTTCATCATTAATAACATTTTTATATTCGTGATGAGAAAATATATAAAATGTATTGTTACTCGTCTATTTTAGAATTGAGATTTTGTGAAAATATTATGTGTAAAAATATATGTATATATACAATGAATAATTATAATTTTATGAATTAAGGAGGTAAATTTATATCATGTCAAGATTTATCTACTATAGAAAATTTATTAATTAATAGTTAGTTGACTAATCATATATAAAATATATATATAATATCATTATAATTATAATAATAATTAAAAAAAAAAACCAACTAGGTGAGTGCACAAGCACCCCCCTCTAGTGAGTATCTACCCACTCGGTAAGATAGTGGGCTTAAGCTCACTGTTAGAGAAAAAATATATATATATTATATATATATATATACACACACATTAAGGGAAGGGGTGCCATATACCCCTCCTCTTACTTAGGGACCAGTGGCCCATTGAGCAAAGCATGCAGGAAGTGAGCTGCCTACCTGCTACTGGTAAGTTAGCAGTGATTTAAAAAAAAAAAAATTTCTTTTTCTTTTAGAAAATAGGTTAAACAAAAAGTGGGGTTTTAAAAATTCAAAATCCAACTCTTAAACAAGTAGAATAAGAATGAAAAGACAAGAGAAAAAGAATAATTACAATGCAAGATGATGGATTACTTGAATGATTATTCACTAAAACTATTTAAAAATACATGAAAAACTACCAAAAAAACCTCTCAACTTATCCTATTCAGCCGAGCACATTTTTGGAGAGATTATAATCTAAAAATTTCAAATTTTTTTAGCCACAATTAGGCTTGGTTATAAAATAGTTTTAAGATAAACCAAAAACCACTTTTTTCTCTTTTATAAGAAACCACACAAGCAAAGAAAAACTTTCTCTCTTCCTCCCTTCATTGTGAATGAAATTTTTAGCTAAGGGAAGCCAAAAATAATTTTCATTTCCTTCTATATGCTCCCAAGTTCATTTTTTTTAGCAAGGAAAAAGAGCCATTCCAAGTACTTTACTAGGTAAAAACCTACATTTTCCGCTTGTTTTCTAGAAAAAAAAATAATGTTTTAAAAATATTTTTAAAGTAATGTTTTATCTCTAGCCCCCTATCTTAAGGATCCAAGAGTGATTCAAAGCCTCCAAGAGGAGCTAAGAACCTACTATTTTTCTAAGAGGTAAATGTTCTGTAAACTAGTGGTTTACCAAGTTCTTAATAACTTTTCTTTGACAATGAGTTTTTAGCAATATGGAAAAAAATCTTGGCATGGTAAAGGATTAAAATGTTGTTTTGCTACCTAGTGAGATAATATATGTGCTTGCCATGATTTAAAATGACTAGAAAACATGATTTGTGCATGAAATAAGATGAAAAGTATGTTTATGTGATTTTTATGGTTATATGACATGTAATGAATATTGATGCATAAAAATAGGAGATTATGGCATATTGATATGTTATGTCCTCTGTTTAATGGAAGCATAAATGATGAGGAAAATATTTGACATCATAAATAGATTAGAATAAGATTTAATAACCATAAAATACCAAAAGAAAATGGTATTTTGAGTAGAATTTTCATATTCATATAGAAAGGTAGAATATCACCCTTGACATAAGCAATAGGAAGAGGTCAAATTTGATCAGAAATACAAATGTCAAAAAATGATGATTTTGCCCTCAAGGGTAAAATCATAATTTCACCAGCTTAGAGACATTATTTAAATTTGAAACTTTGAAGTCTTGATTAAAGACTTAAAATAGACCTTGTGTCAAATTTTAGTGATAAATGGATAAGAAATGACCAAAATGCCTTTTGGGGGTCAAAATGTAAATATAGAAAAATTTAGGGTAAAAAACATAAAGAATAAAATTTGTGAAAAATGAGCCCCCATCCTGTGAGAACACTTTATAAGGACATTATGTATAAAAAAAATGAACCAAAGGGTATTGGGAACTAAAATGCACAAATAAATAAATCATGAGTCAAATTATAATATCTGCTTAGACTATAATTAGACAACATCTTTGTCACCCTTAAAACAATACATTAAGCTAAATAAATACAATAAATAATATGGTTTATGTTCTAATCAAATGTATGACCTTAAAAGATATAAAGGGGTTTAAATGTAATATTTTTAGTTAATTGTGTTTAGAAATGTAATAAATTATAAAAAACTTTTTTTTTTTTACAGCTTAAGGGCACTGTAAACATTATTCTATGGCTCTAGGAAAATTATTTTAAAAGCCACTCAATAAATTAGATTCAAGAGGATATATCTCGTGATAAACTTGTAATTTTGTCAAAATAAGGGGTTAAATGATAATTTGATGGAGAGAATGTTTTGGGTTGTAGGTAGAGGTTTTGCAGATCTTACAAGAGAGATTACTAAAAGTTAAAATGATAAGATTTAATAAGTTTAAGTTTAAAAATGCTTGAATAACCGAAATTGGAGTAAAATGGTAAACTAATACCTAAGGGTGCCGTGATGAGAAATAAACCTGTCACTAGGCTTGCTGGGATGCCATATGATTGTTGACCAAAACTTGATAAAGACAACAAGTGTAATGTGCCTTAATAGGTGTAAAATAATAATAATGTCAAAATACTATTTAAAAAGGTTTAAACCCAATTACAAGTAAATGAGTCACAATAAACCCAATAAACCCACAACCCACAAATATGGCCCAATATGATATTGGAAGACCATGGTAATCCATGGTCACCCAATGGATCTAAATATGAATAAATTAGAATTAAATAAAATAATGAACAAGAAATTAAATATTAATTAATTAACTTATTAATGGTTTAATAATTAATTAATTTGAGATTTAAAATTAATTAATTGTTAATTAAAATTTAATTCATGATAATTATCTAATTAATAATTAAAGATATTATTTTCTTAAGACAAATATTTAGAGGTAAATTAATAATTAATTGAAATTAATTATTAATTAAGAGAACACATTTTCATAATCAAAACAATTCAAAAACCTTAGTCTAAATGTTGGATGTCAATTTAAAATTAGGACACCACATTGACTTAAGGATAGAGTCAAAAATAATCTATGTGGATACACAGTTACATGATTTTCTATAAGTATAGACCCCACCTACAGTGTGGTTGTTTATATATTATATACAATGTGGGCTCAATGTTTATTTTTAATAATATGATATGAACTCATGGTGATGTGTTTATTTATATGGTTTACGGAAGTATGTTATGATAACATATTTATTTATACACTTTGTGAAAGTATGTCATGATGATGGGTTTACATACATGCTTTTTGAACATACCATTCTTTCATGCTTATCATATGGCTTTGTATTTAAGAAAGTGAAACTAATGATGTGTCATATCAATCTCCGACCAAATGAGAGGATATTTGCCTTTCACCCAAATGGGAGATGATAATAATAAGCAATAAAGTTAAAGTTATGATATTGAGTGTAGACGGATTGGGTCGCTCTCCCGTCTTTCCCATTTAAGGTCGTACGCATCCCGGTATATGCACAAGGGTCAATAAGATGTTGAATGAATAAATGGATAATTATATAATTGGTCATGCATTTTCAATTCTATGCATTTGTGGGATTGCACATTTATGCTTACCAAGTTTATCTCACCTCATTATATTTCTTATTGTAAGTAATTCAAGCAAGTTGCCTATGACATATTAAGCATTGGTGAACTAATGGTGTGGATGCGTGATGAATAAAAGTACGATGGGTTCTATAGATGCCATTTGCATTTTAGATTCCACACATGTTTTGAGGACTTTGTTAAGCATTGTTTTGATGCTAGTAGAATTTAATATTTCGGTATGATTAAGTATGACATGTTGTGTTAGCATGTTTTGTTTAAAATTAATTCTAATTATTATGGTTTTTAAAAAATTACTTCTTCTGCAAATAAAGTTTTTCAAAAAAAAAATCTTTTGAAATTTTGAAGACCTAAAAATAAACAAACAATGATTTAAAAAAGATGAAAAATCAAATAAGTAAGTTTTAAGTGACAACCTACGAGATCAGGTCGTCACAATAATTAAAATTTATCAAATAGAGAAAATGATTTATCATAGTCCAACGTCGATAATCAGTAAAGAGTTTACTCTTTTATGGTTTCTTACAAGTATTTTCCATCGATAAATCTATGGAAAATATACAACCATTCATTAACTCTATTCTTTACGATATTTACAATTGGAAACATTAATGAACACGTGCCAATTTAGTAACTTGTTTAATTTGATGTTGTCTTTGCTTGTAGGACTGGGTTGTGCAGTACGATCCTCATCGGGGACCTAAGCTGCACCCGCTATTCTTATCTTAGTGGAAATATACATTAAAGTCAATTCTATTGTTTTGCAAGTTTCTTTCGTCCATGTCGAGGATTCTGAAGCTTGTGATTGTTGTTTTTCAGTAGTATATTCACAGGGTTGGTCGAACAGCTCGTGGGAAAGGTGCAAAAGGAAATGCACTGCTTTTCCTTAGTTCAGAAGAAATGCGAATTCTGTGTTACTTAGAGGTATATTTTTATGGTTACAACCAGAAATGTACGTTGGTTTGGAGGGAAAAAGCCGATATAGTGGTTGTGTGTATCATCTTCCATTTGGATTGCTTTTCCCGTGTTTTGAATATGTGCTGTGTCTTCACTTTCAGGATGCAAAACTACAGCTTCAATGTGCACCGCATTGATCAGCAGGTACGAGTTGCTCTTTTTGATCACATAAAAAGCAACCGATACGTTTTTAGCATACACAAACTCTGCAGGAATATTATTATTACTTTCTTATTTCCATTCTTCTATAGTATTCCCACAACAACTTCCTTTTCAAATTATAGCTTTCAATGTGCTTCACTGATGTTATAAATATCTGATCTGCATTGTAACTTTGTTCGAACCCCGTGATTTTTGGCCAGGCCGTTGCTGCATCATTCTGCTTTTCTTGCCCACCGAGGGTGAACTTGAACATAGAAAGCAATGCCTCGAAGCATAGGGAGAAAGCGCGTAAAGTTCGACAAACACGCCAAGGATTCAGCCAAAGCAACCCCTATGTAGGAAGAAGTAACATAGAGATGCAAGACACTAATTTGGCCTGGCATGAACTTGTCTAGGAGGTTTTGCTTTTATTTCTTATTAACTTATTTTATTGATATGATGCCCATAAAAACATGTCTAAGTAGTCATGTACAGCAATCCTTTTTTTTGTTTTTTGAGGGGATATAGCAATTCTAAGTTGACTGAATTTATGTTTACCTTATTTTTTTTATTATAGATTTAAAATAGTTAAGATTATCTTAAAATTTATTTACTTTAATCGGACAGAAAATTGGTAATAAAAATCATAAGTTACACTAAAACATCCTGATTAGATTAATATCTTTTTAAGACTCTCATTACTTTTTTATCCTATTTTATTGATAATAAAAGAAAAATAATGTAGCGTCAAATGAAAGATAAAACTTATTTCACCTTTAAAAGAATAATTACACTAAATAAATTTATAAAAAATGGAAAACACAGCAAATCAAAAACCGAAGTCAAGTCAAGACGGATGGCTAGGAGGTTCTCTCTCTATCTTGGTGAATGTCTAGTTGTTAGAGAGGAGGTCTGGTTAGCTCGCCTCAATGGATTTTCTGATTGGATTGTTGAGATGGATACGCTTAATGTAATTTATGCTATTAAAAATCTGGAATTCTGATCCTTGTAAGCAAATGCATTCAAGACATTTGCGATGTTTGTGCTCTAAATGGGAGTGATAATGTTTTTCACGGTACAATGAAAACTCTGCGGACCACTTTTTAGCTAGTTTTGCTTTATTTCACATTCTTATGAGTGGCCTGATGCTTTGCCATCGTTTATGGGCTGGTGTGAACAAAAGCATTTTTCCTTTCCCCAAAAAAAAAAAAAAAAAAAATCCCAAAGCCAATTTTTTTTTTAAACTTGTATAAAACTACTCCATTAAGATTAGTAGATCTGGTTAATTAGAACTGAATATAGCTAGTTCTTACCTCCATTGTGCTTACATTTAATTAAGAGTTAATAATTTAATTTATGCTCTGACTGATAATTCCAATGTATTTAAATGTAATGAATTAAATGCAATTTGTATTTGGAAGAAAAGTATTTACGTTACATTACAATATGTATTTGAGTGAAAAGTATTTAAATTATATTTTAATAATGAATATATGATGTAATGGGTAAAAGTAAAGAAAAAAAAATAGATAGAGAAAGAATGTATGATGTGATATATAAAAATAATAGAAAAAATGAAATAATGAATAATGATTATATTATATTTAAAATATGATATGATTAGTATTTAAATGAAAAATATATTATATTTAAATATAATACAAATATAATGCTATAAACAAAAGGAGGTTTAAATATTGTATTATTCTTAATCTGTTTTATTTCTGATGGCAAACAAATGGGGCGTTTGTTTTTGTTTTTGAAAAGGGGGCATTTGTTTTTGTTTCAAAATAACATTTGTTTATTTAATGTTTTCAAAAACACCGTTTTTAACTATGTTATTTTTTTGGGTTTTTTGAAAACGAAAAAAAGTTGTTTTCACTTTTTGTTTTCATTTCCAAAAAATATTGTGTTTTTTTGGGTTTTTTAAAAATGAAATGGGTTTTGAAAAAATATAACTAAACAAAATTTCGGTAGCGTTTGGTATTGTTTTTGAAATCTGTTATGTTTTCAAATTCTCTGAATTTGAGATCGTTTTGAAAACAATTCTGAGAACATTTCTGAAATTGTGTTTGGTTTTATTTTCTGAGTGTATGTTTTGAGAAACAAAAAAGTGAAACTGTGTTTGGTTATATTTTTGAAAACCAGTCATTTTATAAGTATTCTATAAAAACATATTTATGTTTGATTTAAAAAAAATTTATTATGAATACCAAAAATTAAAAATTAATAAAATTTTTTAATTGAAAAATGAATTAAAAATTAATAACCATAATATTTAAGTAATTACTATATCAATTAAATCTTAATTAACCATAATAATTAAATAAGAGAAATGGGAGAAATGGTGAAAATGAAATCAGAGAAAACGACTTTTAGTCGTTTTCAATTTTACATTAAGAACAAAGGCAATTTTGGATTTGTTTTGAAATTTGTTTTCAAAAACAATACAAACCAAACACAATTTCACACCGATTTTGAAATCGATTTTCTGGGGAATCGTGAAATCAGTTTTGAAAACAAAACCAAACACGCATCATTTTTATGTTTTTCAAAATATACACTCAGAAAACATAACTAAACATAGTTTCAGAAATGATCTTAATACAGTTTTCAAAACATTCTCATTTTCAATTTTTTTGAAAACAGAAAACATTTCAAAAACAATACCAAACGCCACCAAATTTTCTACCAAAAGTTTCAAAATCATTGCACTTTTAGTACTTATAGAATACGCAAGTTGATTTTTCAAATTTATTTATTTATTTATATTTTGAATTTATGTTTCATTTGTTTGACTACTCTAAATTTGAAAAATGAAAAAATTTTATTTCTAAGAAAATAGACTTTTTTAAATTTATGTATTTTAATATTTAAAATTTTTTATTTTTAGAAAATAGAGAAAGAGCTCTCTAGAAAAAAAAAATTTCATCTACCTAAACAACTTTTCACTATTAAAAAAAATTTCAAATAATTTTTTATTTTTTATATCTAAAAATTTTCCTCTTTCCAAAAACAAATCTCTCGTCCAAATAAAATATTGATTTCTTGTTTATTAATTTTTAATAAATAATTTTTTATTTTTAAAAAAAAATTCAAATAATTTTTTATTTTTATATCTAAAAATTTTTCCCTTTCAAAAAATAAACCTCTCGTCTAAATTGGCATTAATGTTTTGTTTATTAATTTTTAAAATAAAGTTTAATTATTCATTATTATGGATATTTAAGATATTATTACAATTTGAATAGATTAAAAAAAATATAATTTTTGAATGGTAAACAAATGGTATGGCTAATTGGCACTCCTTTAGGGGTTAGGGGGAGCGAAGAGGTTTTTGGAATAGCGCCGCTCGACGAAACCCATACGCCGCCTCTGCCACTCTGACTCCCTCCGCCATGGCCAACGATTCTGAGCTTAAATCTCCGCCTTCGTCCGCCGCGGGCTCCGACGAGGCCAAGAAGAGAAAGCGCAAGCGAAACAGACCCAAGAAGCCCTCTGACTCTCAGCCTTCCAAACCAAACGAAACCCAACAAGCGCAACAAGAAGCAGAAGCAGAAGCAGAAGCAGCAGAGGACACTCAGAAAAAGGAGAAATCTAAGAAGGACAAGAAGAAGAAGAAGTTGAAAATAGAGAAAACGAAGCCACAGGATGAAAAAGAAGACGAAGAAGAAGAAGAAGAAGAAGAAGAAGAAGAAGAGGGAAAAGAGAAGAAGAAGGTGAAGAGCAATGGAGTTGGGTTTGGGATTATGAGCACAGAGGCTTTTACTTCTTTGGGATTGTCTGAACCCACCTTGAAGGCCATTAACGACATGGGTTTTCAGCACATGACTCAGGTTTCTTCTTATTTCTTTTTATTTATTGATTTTTTTTACCCTTGTTGTTCTTCGTAGAAACATTGAAAGAGAACTTCTGAATATTACAATCACTTGGTGGGTAGAAGATGAAATTTCCTCACTTGCGGAGCTTGTATTTTAGAGAGGGAACTGGTTTTTTACGAGTTTAATTATTGGTTTAGGGAGATGGGAAATAGTGGACTTTTTTTTATAAAGCAAAGTTTTTCTGCGTACCAATGCTGGTGGTATTCGGGTTGATTGAAAAACTCGTTGATATGATGGTTGAAATTGTAATCAGTGTTGTTCTTAGTAAATTGCCGGGTAATGTGGTATCAACCGGCGTGTTAGAAATCTGAAATCTTTCTTTAGGATTCCCAGGATATGATAAATTGAAATCTGTATGCAATTACGCAATTTTCAAGAACTATTTTAAGCACTTGATGGATTTTATTTTATTTATTTATTTATTTATTTTTTGCGTTTATGTCGTGTGAACATGAAGAGATATTTCTTTATTAGCATGACTTTTCTGATGGAATATGTTTTGAATGTGTAATGTGCGTTGAATGTAAATGCAGATTCAAGCGAGAGCAATCCCTCCGCTTTTGGAAGGAAGAGATGTTCTTGGAGCTGCCAGGACAGGTTCTGGTAAAACTCTTGCATTTCTGATACCGGCCGTGGAGTTGTTGTATCACACTCACTTTGCTACGCGTAATGGTACTGGTGTTGTGGTTATTTGCCCGACAAGAGAGCTTGCAATACAGGTGACTATACTTGTTCGTTCGCAACATTGTAAAAATCATGGTGGAGCCTTGTTCTAATGGATAACAAACTCTGGTTTCCTTTTTTCTTTTATTGTTTCAAAATAGAAGGATGTGGTGAGGACCTAATGGTCATGTGTTTGATGGTCTTTTGGTTAGCTTGTTATTTCTTTTTTATTTTGTTTTCTGTTTTTTATTTTACTTTTTGTGGACCCTTTTTCTCTTTCCTTTTTCATTTGTTTCATCACCTATAAAAGTATGTTTTCTTTAAATTTTTTTTTTTTAAATTTTGCTCATCTGAGTATTAATTTATAATAGAAATTTATAATAGATCTAATGAACTAGCCAATTACCCTAAGACGATGAATGTATTGGCTGGTGTAGCTTGTTTGATAATCTCTTTTTAAATCTAGAATCATAGCACTAAAATATGTATTTGACTTACCAAAACTCAAGGATCAGTCACAAACATCTGATCTGCTTAAGTTCTCTGATAAAAATAATATGTATGAATTATTAGCTCCCCCAAATTTTTTGTAGCACTACTTTGTTTATGGTAGTTTAATTCCTTCATGTTATCTTTCTCAATTTTAAATTGTAATAATAGTGTGGCTGGTTATAACTGTGGCATGGTTAAAAAATTGTTCTTCCAATAATATGGAACGTAGCATGCACCCATGCACCATTTTTCACTCTCTCTCAAACACACACACCCACACACACACGCACACTATTGAAGTCTAAAACTATTGTTAGCCCACATCCTATTAGGTTAAACTTTTGTGATGGATTGGTAAACTAAACTAACATGGTATCAAAGTTGGGGGTCCTGTGTTCGAACTCCTGCAATTGCACTCTTTCACCCTTTTATTATCATTGTGTGTTGGATATTCAATATATTTCAGGCTTTTTCTTAAATATTTGTGTTGGAATTTCAAAAAATTAACATTTGTCCATACGTTTGTCCATTGTTTAGCCTACACATGAGGGGGAGTGTTGAAGTATAAAACTATTGTTGGTCCACATCCTATTAGCTTAAGCTTTTGGGATGGATTGGAAATCTAACACACAAACACACACACACACACACACACACACACACACACACACACACACACACACACACACACACACACGCAAACATGCTCAAGTGCCAAACATGCTCGAGCGCCTACACACCAAAGAAGAAAAAAAACTTTGTATCTTCTGGCTTCTAACATGTTTGCATATTTTGTTCTAACGTGTTTGTATATTTTGTACAACACTTACATTTTGGTGAAGTTGAATATAGAAGGTTGGAAGAGTGAAATCTTGTCTTAAAAAAAAAAGTTTAAAAAAATGTAGAAGTTACAATAGAAGATCTTCTTTTGTTTTTGATAAGTTGCTTTTATATTCATTGTAAATTACTTAGCCCCATTCCATTTTGTAGTTGTTTTGTTATATTCTAGGCTCTGTTCTAAACTCCTGTATGTTTTACTGAATGATTCACCATTTAAATACTTCAGACCCACGCTGTAGCAAAGAACCTTCTCAAATATCATTCACAGACACTTGGCTTAGTTATTGGTGGTGCGGCTAGAAGAGGAGAAGCAGAACGTATTGTAAAGGGGGTAAATTTATTGGTCGCAACTCCCGGTCGTCTTCTTGATCATCTTCAGAATACAAAAGGGTTTATATATAAAAATCTGAAGGTATCATTCGCCATTGTTCAGCATTTAAAATTTAAAATTTATTATAGTGGAATTGGACAAATGGGCATCGGTCTAGGTTTGACTCATCAAGTGTTTGTTGGTTTTTCTTGCATGTTCTGTCTGTGGAAAATTTGACAACAAACAATTTCATATGCTATTTTACACATTTGTCTATATGTTTGTAATTATTTTCCGGCCAATTGACTTGCATTTGCAGTGTCTCATGATTGATGAAGCTGACAGGATATTGGAAGCAAATTTTGAGGAAGAAATGAAGCAAATTATCAAGGTTCTACCGAAGGTAAAATCGATGGTTCAAATCTTTACTTTACATTTAAAATGTGACTTTGCTTGATGACATGGTATGAGATACTATTACGGTTTTAAGGTTTGTTTATCTGCTGCAATGGTTGAGAGAAACAAGAATATTATGTGGGGCAATAGGTTATTTGCTTCATCATCATGTTGAAATAGTGGGAAAGGGCCATGAGACAATCTTTTTCCCCTCTTATCTCTTCCCGAATACAAATGCGAAAACTAAAAAGGCTCAAAAAATTGTTATATGCTGTAACTTAAATTGTTTATGTAGAACGAGAATTTGTCTTCTATGCTTAGATGTGATGAAGTTTCCTCAAAAACTGTTTTTCAAGAATTTACAATTGTCAGCTAAATAGCTGGTTGATCACTTTTAGCTATTACTTCAACAGATAAATATGGTTTGAAGTTTTACGATTGTGCTTGTAGTTGCATTGCAATAAAATATTGCAATAAAATATTGCAATATTCAAAGTTTTGTTGTTTATCTGATTGATTTTATTAATAAATGTGCAGAATAGGCAAACGGCTTTATTCTCAGCTACCCAAACTCAGAAGGTATGCGCTTATTATTTGTTTCTTAGAATGATCTTTTGCTTTATAAGCCTTTTAATCATTTGACATGCTTCTTTAACTTCTGAGGCTTGTCATTTGTTATATTTCAGCTGAAATTCCTTATTTATAAAATTAGATGCATTTTTTTTTAATATGGGTTTCTTAGTATTTTTATTTTCTCATTGTACCTCTTTTTGCAATAAAATTGTAGGTTGAGGATCTTGCCCGCTTATCATTTCAGACAACACCCTTATATGTTGATGTGGATGATGGCAGAACTAAGGTAAACATTAGAATTTTATTCTCATATTTAACTTGATCCTCGTATATTGAATCTATAAATTCTTTGCTTTAATTCTCATTTCGGGAACTTATGAAATTATGGCGTGGCAGGTTACCAACGAAGGGCTGGAACAAGGCTATTGTGTTGTGCCTTGTGCCAAGAGATTTGTACTTCTGTATTCTTTCCTGAAGAGAAATCTGTCTAAAAAAGTGATGGTCTTTTTTTCCTCATGTAACTCGGTCAAATTCCATAGTGAGCTTCTAAGATACATTCAGATTCCTTGCTTTGACATCCACGGAAAGCAAAAGCAGCAAAAGAGAACGACTACCTTTTTTGAGTTCTGTGAAGCGGAGAAAGGAATTTTGTTATGTACTGATGTTGCTGCTCGTGGACTGGATATACCTGCTGTGGTATATATATATATATATTTTTTTTCCTAATATAATTTTCTCAACTTAAGTTCTTCAGCAATAGAAAAGCTCTGAAAGAAAATTTGTTGAAAAAGAATGGTTATTTAAACTTTTGGATAAATGATATCTCAAGTAAAATGTTTCTTTTCTGTTAGTTTCATAATTCACGTTCATTTGTGTGTAACTCTTTGAAATTGAAGCCCTGTGGTTAACCTTACCTTCAGATGAGCAGTTACAAATTGTCCTGTTTGATGATAAAATAAGATAAATTGAGTTAGCATCAGTTTATTATTCAGTTGCTGTTCCCCGTCTTTTCACTGGATGATGATCTAGCTTCAAATATTGGAGTACTAATTTTAACTGCAGAACTGTTTGTTAATTTATAATATTTGTTTGATACAAAAGCTCTGGAAAATGTACAACTATTTCAGTTGAGGTGATACTTCCATGTCACATCATTAATGCTTCATGGTATCATCAATTGGCATGTAAATGAAAAAAAAAAATGCTTTTCAATCATTCATTTGAGAGCTCGTAGCATTTCTGGTATCTTACCCCCACCTCATTTTTGCTTGTAGGACTGGATTGTTCAGTATGACCCTCCGGATGAACCGAAGGTTGGTGTCTTGAAAAATTCTTGTAACTTAAAATGTTTCTCCGTTGTCGTTTCTGACATGGTACCTTGGAATTACTTTGTGCAGGAATATATTCACAGGGTTGGTCGAACAGCTCGTGGTGAGGGTGCAAGAGGACATGCCCTGCTATTTCTCATTCCTGAAGAGTTGCAATTTCTTCGTTATCTCAAGGTATACTAATTTCTTTTACAAAAATAGTACTACATAAAATCTTTTTTTTTTTTTAACATAAAAGCAATGAATGAAACAAAAAGACTAAATGAAAATTGTCACGTGAAGTTGCTCGGCCAGGAAATTTTCGTCTGTAGAGAAGAACTATGGTGTTAGGAGATCTAATATCTGTAGTTCTTTTGTGCTATGAGATGAAACGGTGCATGAGATTTTATTGATAATCTCTCCTTTCCGCACACACAATTATAATACCTTCAATGCATACTTCATTGTCATTTTTAGGCAGCAAAAGTTCCTGTTAAAGAGTACGAATTCAGTGAAAAGAAGCTTTGTAATGTGCAGTCTCACCTGGTAACTCACTCTTTCCTCAATACTGATCATTCATTATGACTTTTTTGGCAGACAAACAATCCTCAAGTTCAT
Organism: Antiaris toxicaria; assembly: GCA_035233585.1. Classification (NCBI taxonomy): domain Eukaryota; kingdom Viridiplantae; phylum Streptophyta; class Magnoliopsida; order Rosales; family Moraceae; genus Antiaris; species Antiaris toxicaria. Next base: position 13,221,502 of record CP141155.1, read on the forward strand.
TTGGATGATGTTTATTTTTTTTTTTGATACAGGAGAAATTGGTTGGTAATAACTACTATTTGAATAAGTCTGCTAAAGATGCATACAGATCCTACATTTTAGCCTACAATTCACACTCTATGAAGGACATTTTCAATGTGCACCGCCTTGATATGCAGGTAAGATTGATTGTCTAAATATCAAACTACACTCAGATCGGTCTTGTGCCATTTTATTCCATTTACATGCTATCAATGCACTTCACTTGTTCGTTTCTTTACTGTCGATTCTGGCAGGCAGTTGCAGCGTCATTCTGCTTTTCCAATCCACCCAAGGTGAATGTGAACATAGAGAGCAGCTCATCAAAGTTCAGGAAGAAGACACGTAAGGTTGAAGGAAGCCGACACGGTTTCAGCAGCAGCAATCCTTATGGTAACAGGAAGTAAAGGCCATGTGAAACGGGACTAATGGGCAAGGCATTTGCAGTTCTATGCGGCTGTTCAAAAGTTTTGTTAGGAGATCTTTTATTTAATCTTAAGCATCGTTCTATAAACTAATCTGTAATTTCTGTTTTCTACTGCTAAAATTTTGGGCAGCGAGATGTTCAGACAAAAATTTTTTTTTATTCATTTCAATTTAACGACCATTCCTATGAGATTAGTACATATAATTAAATGAATGTGCTTCTGGATCTATTTCTAAACTGCCTTCATTACTGTGGTGACCGATGTTCAGTGTTTGATGATGTATGTTGAGTTCGTTAAGTCGAGGCAGGCTTTGGGAGCATTACCGACCACCTCGTGCTGCTTCCATGGGGTCAAGCTTGGCAGCATTATTGTACTTCCCTAGGTCTTCAGGCGCATCCACTACCAAAACCACCCGCGTTACCATTCTTGCCATTCCACCTTTGATTGCCTGCTGACGAGCACTGACATTTTCTAGGCCTCAGGGTTCGGGTCTATTTGCAGCAACATTGCCTCTAATCAGTCAACTTCCACCAATTCAAGGGTTGCTAGTTCCTTGTTTCATTCCATTCCTATAAAGCCACTTATTTCTCCAATGGAGGAAATCAAAGCTAACCCAACGACTGGGCGTAGCCTCTAGTTTGTCTCATTGTCATTGCAAAATGATCCTTCTTTGATGCCAGTACCTTCCTCCATGTTTGGCACTTGGGGGCGCGGAAGAGGGGCATTTCAATCATATTTAGACAAGGATACAACGGGTTGTGCAATTTTCAAATTTAGGGTAGAGCGGTTTTCCGTCTTTCGTCCATCTTTCTTCTGGACTCATCGAGGCACTATCTTTACAAAGACAATCAAAAGATGAGATACGCTACTAAGTCATCTCAGTCTTGTACCTGCCAATACTTGCCACCAGTTGCATCAAGGAAGAGTGCTACTGAATTACACATCAGTAATTGGTCATATTGCTAAAGTGAAAAGGGTGGTGAAAGAGAGAGAGAGAATGTCCAGATAAGTCCTCAGCAAGAACTAGTGGAGATGTGGGATATTTTTCAGTTTGTTGGCTCTTCTTATTCGGAGCACATAAGGGAATTCCTCCACCATTTTATCTCAATCTCCTATGTGCAAATTTTGAGGAATATTTTTCACAATTTAGTTCCCTGATGTAGAACAAGATACGAATAATTAAAATTTTGAATTTAGGAATTATATTAGGATTTGAATTATTTATAATTATTTTATTTGATGTTTATTCTTGTAGTTGTATCAGAATTATTTAAAATTATTAGGACTTATAGCTATATATAGAGTTAATATTTGTATTTTACATTGAAGACTTGGTTGATTAATTGAAATGGAAATTAGTTTCTCCTATTGTCCTCTACTCTTCTTGAATTTTAGTGTTTCTTCCTCAATTCTTCTCTTCTTCCTTATTCCTTTTTCTTTTCTTCAATCATCTTGGTCTTGCATCATTCCCATTAAGTTTTTTTTTTTTTTCCTTCCCTATCAAAAAGTAATTTCCTTTCCACAGATATTATGGCAGTCTTCTACTTCCAGGATTAAGAACTACCTCTTATAATTCCTTTTTTCCTTCTCACAGGTGATCTGTTAATTAGATGCCAATTTGCATTAAATAATTATAAATTTTAATTGATATGAAATTGTTTCTCAACTAATGTAAACCAGCAAAACATTGAGGAGCAAAAATTATCAAATTATTTTCCTTAGCCTCAACACTAGTCCATGCAGGCCGTGAAAGGTGTGCCAAAGTTATTATAACTAAAAAAAAAAATAATAATAATACTTAAACACACACACACACATATCTCTGTGAGATTGATCTCTGAGATGTGTTCAATGCAACAACTATGCATTTGTTTTCTTTTTAAAGAATTAAGGAAAAAAAAATTTTCTTTTTTTGAGCTGCTCTTTACTCTACCGGAGGAAATTAACATCCCAAAAAGATTTGTTGCTGAAAGTGGAGTGTTTTGTAGTGCTCCCACTCTCTCTGCTAATATCCTTGAAGTTATTTGATCTCTAACTTTCTTTAATCTTTTTTTTTTTAATTTAGTAGATTTAAGTTAAAAAAAATGTTAATGTTTAAAAGCGTGTTGAAACCACTTTCTCCCAGCAGTTAATATTCTCAGGTAGAATATTCAATATAAACTAAAAAAAAAAAATCTTCTAATTTTGTGTTTTTTAAAAATAAAAAACTATCATATATTTGTTAATAAACCAAACCAACAGAATTAAGCAAAAAATAAAAAAAAGTAAAAAATAAAAACAAACAGACTAAGCCAACCCGAGTTTAAATTAATTTCGTTTTTGATTTTGCCTTGAAACAAAAATAAATCAAGCCAAACAAATTTCTATTTATATATTTGAAGACATTGTTTAAGGTTCTTGGAACTTATTAGGATTCTTTTGGCAGTTAAGGATGCTAGAAATTATGTTTAGGGTATCCAGAATTTAGTAGGATGCTATGGACATTTACTGAAAGTCCTCATACTAGAAAGCATTGTATACGATCTCAACATTGTATACAATCTCAAACCTTATTTGAATTATGTAAATGTACGATTTTGTCTTTAAAATAAACAAATTAAATCAAACTGAACAAGATAATCAACTCAACAAGATAATTAATCCGATATGATGTCCATCTCTAAATCTGTGATTTTGCCTTTAAAATAAACAAATTAAATCAAACTAAACAAGATAATCAACATGTTGTGGTGTTGCATCTAATATATGCATTGAGTTTTATAACGGTTCAAACTTATTTACTCATTTTTTTATTTAATTTCAATACTTTAAATTGACAACATGTTATAGTTCTATTTATATTTGATCAAATTACTATGTGTTTAAAAACTTTTTATCCAAACACATATTACATTAGTTTAGATTGCTTACGTGTCGTTTGTTTTCAAAATTATATTCAAACGTAAAAATATTACATTTAAATATTAATTATATCATATTTTAAATATAATATATTCGAATGCAATGTATTTAAAAACTTTTCATCCAAACACATATTGCATTTGTTTAAGTTGCTTATGTGTCGATTGTTTTTAGTATTATATTTGCATTTTTAATACATTTAAATGTAATATATGTAAATAATTTTCATCTAAACACATATTACATTCAAATATAATGTTAATATTTTTTTAAAATACAAAATATATTCAATATATTATATTTAAATGTAATATAGATATAATGTGATTATCAAATGAAGTGTTATTTGTGCCAAAAGGGTTGTTTTTACAGTTATTATTTTTTCCCGAAGTACAATTTTGATTTCCTTTTAAGTGTCAAATATGTGGATAAGGGAGGAGGTGAAGTGAACTGGTAAGTATGTTTTTATATAACCAATATACATGTCCAATATCCTTTTAACTACCGACGTAGGACTCTTTCAGAAGAGTTACTAGAACAAGTAATTCATTCGAAGTTGTTTCGAATGTTTTTAGGGTTTTTTTTTTTTTTTTCCTTTTTCAATCTCCAATACTATGTTTACAATACCTAATACCTGTGTAAAATTCTAAGTGAAGTGATGTTTATATATTTACATAAAGTTCACCCTTGCTTTATCTGCGTTCTAACAAAAGAAATATGTTCTATATAAACCATGTGCTGGGAAGTTTGACAAATATATTAGATTTTAGAACAAAACATGAAATTAAACGATTAGATAAATATATAGATATATATAATTATATCGTCCAGCTTTTGGCACACGTTCATAACCAATGACGAAGTCAAAAAATTTGATTTGGGGATGGGGTGGGAGGGCTAATAACTATGATAAATATTACTTGTAAGAATAATCATTAAATATTATGATTGTCTCTAACTATGTACACTTGTGTAAAAAATAAAAATAAAAAAAAGCAAGAAAAAAGAAAATTAAAGAGAAAATACAAACAAACTTAATGAATATTTTAAGAAGAAAAAGACCTTGTGATTACAGGTATAATTTAATGATAATTTCATATTTAATTTCACCATTAGGTTTAGAGTTAGAATTTTCTAATTTTGAATTAAAAAAAAAAAGGGAAGAAGAAAAGGAGGAAAAAGATCTTATCAAGTGCTTAGGGATGCAAGTTGGACTTTGGTATGAAAATTTTGATTTTACCCTTAGTAATTACGTAAATTTGCAATCGTGCCCCTATTAATTGTAGTTGTACTCCATTTTACAAGAAGAATTATAACGGTACCACCATTCAATTTTGAAATATATAATTATGTTCTTACTCAAATATCATTCACAAACACTTGGCTTAGTTATTGAAGAGAAAGGTTCAATGGCATGCATCTCATTCAGGAATGGTATCTTCATCATTCATTAAGTGGTTTCCTTTAAAAGCAATGTCAAACGGAGCCATTCACTAATTACATTTATGCTTTATAATGAAGTTGGACTTAGTATTTTTTTGGCAGCGACATAGACGTGGTAAATTTTCAGAGTTTAAGACATAGTGTCGAACTAACGTGGAACAACTTAAACTTTTTTCTTTTCCATTCGTAGATCAAATTTTTTATTCCCCTTGTAGAAAATTCATTGAAAAGAAAATGTTAGTGCCGTCGATTTAAGAATATGAATAATTTACTTAACATTAAATATGTGACAGCAGGACGGGACAACTGGGCTTTGTCCTAAATTTGTACTCATCATGTTTACTGGTTTTTCTTGCATGTGTCTCTCCTTTGGAAATTTGACAGCGATTTATTTCATATTTTATTGTAAATCTTCGTCTATATATTTTGCATTGTAATTATTTTCCCTCCAATATACTTGCACATGTAGTATCTCATGATTGATGAAGAGGATAGAATATTGTAACAAAATTTTGAGGAAGATATGAAGCAACTTATCAAGCTTCTTCCGAAGGTAAAATCTATTGCTGCAATCTTTACTTGTCATTCTTTAAGACAAGATGTTATTTCTGTTAGTTTCGTAAACGATATTTAAAAAATTTTCAGCAGAAGTGGGAGATCGATATAATAAAAATTTCACAAATTTTCAATATTATTCTATAACTATATTAATTTAATATATAAGAAAGAAAAGAATTAAAATTATACCGTCGTTCGATTAGGTCGAAAACTTAGAAAACACCTTCACAAAAAATCACACGAACCCGTGAACGACACCTCTCCTTCGATATCACGTTCTTCCACACCTATCCTTCGTCGCTTGATTAAACAAAACGAGTGGACGTTTTCTATCGATGGAAGAATTCACACACTCACAATTTAAGTGTCTTTGTTTTGGCCTCAACACATAAGAAAACAAAGAGAAAGTTTTTCTCTAGAGTTTTTTTTTTAAGAATCAAAAGTTTATTCTACCTTGATACAAAATCCTATTTATAGAGTAAGGTAGGTTACTCTTATATTCCATCTTGAATTTAGAATATTCCAAATATTCAATATCAAGTTGATTTAAAATTGAAAATTATATTATATTATATTATCCATATAATACAATATATATTGTGTTATATATATATCAAATATATATATGGGTCCCCCACCCTTTTTTTAATTAAATTATATATATAATATCACTTATATATATTTATAACGTTTCTTTCTTTCCCTTCTCGGTTATATATATATATTATAAATATTTAATTTAAAATCTAATTTTAAATATAAATATTCATAATCTTTATAAAGTGGAAACTAAAATAATCATCTACAGTCACACTCATTTATAGTATGTATATATATAATAGGTCCCACCTATTATATTATTCAATTAAATAATCTCTATTAATTCTCAATTAATTACTTGGGTAACCAAAAATTATTTGTGATAATATAAGCAGACATTCTCTTATATTTTATATCACACAATTTGTGAGCATAAATACAATCTTTCAAATATACTTATTCAATTGCTAACGCAGGCGGTGTGAGAAACTATGGACTTATAATTTCAAACTCCAATAAATTTGATAATTAATCAAACTCTTTGATTAATTTATCAACTTTATTAATTCCAATGTTACTCCACTAAAAACTTAGAACTGTACTCTTAAAATTATAAATATAAAATTACTCAAAAAATAGAGTTGTCCATTTGATATAGTCATGACATATAGATCGATCCTCCATAAATAATTCATAATTAGAGCTAGGTAAAATCCGTTAACCTCTCTAATTCCTTATTTATCCTTGAGTACCATTGATTTTTTAATGAATGATAAATTCATGAAATTAATTACGAATTAAGCGCTCATACCATTCAAGTCATGAATCAACATACAAGTGAATTATTTATCTACTTCTTAAATAAGAAGGAATGGATCCCATATTGTAATATTAACATTTCCGGTTACTTATTTTATCATATCTCCAAAATACAAGAAATAAGATTAGATACTCAAATTTGTACCGAGTAAATCAAAAGGTATGATCTCATAAATAGGAGTTTGCTAATAACTCAGGATTAAGATTATTCTATACATGACCATCAGTTGACGTGATAAGAACCCACTATACTTAATGAAAATTATTAGTGGTTCATATCTCATCATATCCCCGTCTTATATAATCACATTATGTATAGTGTACTCATTAAATGTCTCGCCACATTAATGATTAGGATAAGATCATTCCATTCTAAATGGTAATAACATGCACTAATGATATTTAATTAAAGATTCTATACTTTAATTACTTGATCAATTGAATAATTGATTAATTATCACGGACCATTTTAATTATCATCCTTAAATATAATCTTCTAGTATATAACACTTATATACAATATTTAAGATCACATAAATAATTACGAAATTTTAATGATATTCATAAAGTATTCAAAATACATGCACATAATTATAATGAAAATCAAATTTATTTATTCTAAAAATAAATAATATCCAGTATATCATATGCTTTTGGGCATTAAACCCAACAATCTCCCACTTACCCTAAAGCAGGTGAGACATGTCTTTCAATCCAAAACCCTCCAAGTGTTTCTTAAAAACTTTGGCTGGCAACGTCTTCATGAACGGATCCGTTAGGTTGTCTTCTGATGCAATCTTCAAGACTCTAAGATCTCCTCTCTCAACTATCACCCTAATTAGATGATATCTCCTTTCTATATGCTTTGTACACTTATGGTTCCTTGGTTCTTTGATGTTTGCAATTGCTCCGCTATTGTCACATTAAAGATCAACTGGTTTGTTCATATCTGGAACAACTTCCAGATTCGTTAAGAACTTACGAAGCCAAACTGCTTCCAAAGATGCTTCACAAGCAGCTACATACTCAGCCTCCATGGTAGAGTTAGCAACACACTGTTGCTTTATACTCCTCCATATAACGGCTCCACCACCAAAAGTGAATACTGAACCAGATATCGACTTTCGATCATCTCGGTCCGTTTGAAAATCGGAATCTGTATATCCAGTGACAGACATCTCTTCACCAGAGTATACAAGCATATGGTTTCTCGTTCTCCTAAGATACTTGAGAATGCATTTTATTGCCGTCTAATGATCAAATCCTGGATTAGACTGAAACTTACTAACTATTCCCACTGCGTAGGTCTAGTACATTGCATAGCATATATTAAGCTTCCAATTGTAGATGCATATGGGAAACGTCTCATGTCCTCTTCTTCCTAAGGTGGCTTTGGACATTGCTCCTTTGAAATGTGAATACCATGCCTAAAAGGCATATTCCCCTTCTTGGAGTCCTGCATATTGTATCTGATAAGCACTTTATCAATGTACGATGCTTGAAACAATGCCAAAAGCCTTCTCTTACGATCACGTAGAATCTGGATCCCAAGTATGTAGCTTGCCTCTCCCAGATCTTTCATTTGGAATTGGCTTGCTAACCAGTCCTTTACGTTTGACATCGATACCTTATCATTTCCAATGAGTAGGATGTCATCAATGTAAATAACTAAGAAGATCACTTTCTTTTCTCTTATGTACTTGTAGACACATGTGTTAGGAAATGCCTTAAGCATTAGAAACATTTTGATGTATTTATTGAACTGGATAATAAAATTATATATAGAGGTTATTCATTACATTGCTATCTGTTCTCAATTTATTTACATGTTAAAGTAAATGTAAGCAAATATGACTCCCTAACTGTTTGTGTTAAATTGTTAGAACATTACATGCAATAGACTTTTGTATGTGAGAAGACAATGTTCTAAAGTAAGCGGTCTAAACTATGGTCTGTAGTCTATAGGGTTAGACCGAGCATCTAACTCATATTAAGACTATTATATTGTCTAAAGTCTTGGAGGAGACGGTTTGTCTTGACTGTCTGGAGCATTGACTCCCAAGTAAAGACATAGATATGTTGCTTGGTGGTGACATATTAGACCGGGACTAAAGCGTGATTGATCTATGAAGTTCGCTTTGAGTGGATCGATCTGCTTTTGACGTTCATTGTGCAGTAACCTTAATCCTGAGTAGATGGACAGCTTCATGTATATAACTCGTGTACTTTGATGTTCCAATGGCTAAAGCGTCTCAGAGGTAGTAAGCTTATAGACCGATTCGTTGAGTGTATGACTTGTATACGATGAAGGGTTCGTTTATAGATATCAGAATCATAGCTCTAATGAGGAGTTAAGGGTATCCTCTTAAAGACATTATACTGAATGAGAAAATGGACAAGGCCTTGGGTCGTCTGCTGGGCGGATGACTTCTTATTCACATATGGTGAATAATCATTTTCTTTATTCGGTAGTATAATGGAACTTTAAAATAGCTTGATCAGTAGGATTAAACAGACTTTGCCCTAAGGCTGATCATGGATATCATATGAGGGCTTTGCATACATGACAAGGTCATTGGACGATAGCTTGTCACAGGCTTACGTAATACGGTATATAATTAGGAGTTCAGTTTCAGTTTTGTAGTGGTGTGACTCTGAAATTAGTGATCATATGATTGAGTTGTTCGGTAAAGAATGATGATCATATGGATTTGCGGGAGCCCGATTATATATGTCCAATTAGTCCCTCTACTAGCTCCACATAATTCCTTAATGTTTGGCAAATTAATTTGTGTATGCTATTGGCTAGTTGATTATGTATGGATGGTGTTGACATAGGATTAAGATGGTAGACAAGATTCTCTCCGGTTGGATTCAGATTTTGTTTTGGATAATAAAGTACACAATTATTCGAACTCTAAATAAAGTTACCATGATTTTATTTGAGAATGGATTGGAGGTGTAGAAAATTATCCATGAGAACAAGAATTTGAAATACAACTGTTTTGTAGATTTTGAAATTTGAATTTTGAAATTTGAAATTTGAAATTTGAAATTTGAAATTTGAATTTTGAATTTTGAAATTTTGAAATTTGAAATTTAAAATTTGAATTTAAAATTCGAATTTGAAATTTGAAATTAAAATTTTGAATCACAGTCCAAGTGGAAATCGAATTTCTTGTGGTAAATCCACAAGGAATGAAATTCGAATTTGAGTTGGATATGGAGAGGAAAATCTTGTTAGAATCCTACTTGAATTTTGAATCCAAATCCTAACAATAATGGATGAAAATTTTGAGGATTATCCTCATGGAATTTTTGGATTTTTTGTGGATAAGGTTCAAGGAAAAATTCAAGTTTCAATCCCAGTTGAATTTGGATTCTCTCCTCCCTGATTATGGCCGAAATTTTGAGGAAGATATCCTAGGTGATTTTCGGTTATTTTGGATAAGGATGAGATAAGATTCAGGCTTGAAAATCCTAGTGGAATTTTGATTCTTCCCTTATCTTTTGTGGCCGAAAATTTTGGTGAAATTCGAATTTTTTGGTTGAAAAAAAGGGAGATAAAATTCAAGTTAAAATCTTGTTTAGATTTGAATTGGATAATCCTAAAGAGGCCAAAATTTTGTTGGGATTTTCCCCTTGATAAATTCAGATTTTTTGGTTGTGGATAAGGGAGAATATCTTCTTCTAAACCAATTCGAATTCAGAGGATCACCTCATACAAGTCTATAAATAGAGGTCCTGCCACTCCAGTTCTCTCAGACCATAGATTCTCAGATGAGCAGGCTTGTTGTTGCACAACTCACCGTGACAATAAGTTCTTTAGAGATCTGGGTGGTCAGAAGAAGGCTGGCAGTGCTAGCATACCGATCGAGGTTCAGAGTGCCCACACACTCAGCCATTCGGGAATTAGAGAATAGTAGAGAAGGCTAGTTGGTTGAAGCTCTCCAGTCATTCTCCTCCTGCAGATTGGCGTCCTTGAGGTATGAGTTTAAATTATTGTTGGTTTATTGTATATGGCATCATGAGATATTTAACGTTTTTGAAAAATTTTTATTATTCCGCTGCGCCACTTTGATACATTTTTACTGATTTATTTTCCTACAATTGGTATCAGAGACAAGTTATGACTATGCCATATACATAAATTAGACAATTAATTAGTCTTTTGTTTTATGTATGGATTTGATATTTAGAGAGTGGCATGCTAGGATTTTTTTATGTTGTTATCATGTATTATGTATAAAGTATGTGGTTATTTTAATTTATTGAATTATTATAAACATTCTTGTTTTTGCCTGTTATGGTTCCTTAGAATTTAAAAAAATTGTATCTAGGAATTTTTATGTAATCATGGGAGCAGTTTATTAACACTGTAATTTTCCCATGGATTTTAATTTCTGTCTCTTAGAATTATTATGGTTAGAATTTTTGTACACCGGAAACGGTTTAGGAAATTTTATGTAATTATTCTTAGAGGAGTTTGAAGATTGAAGACTGTAATTTATTTTTCCCAAAAGTTAAATTTAATTTAAAGGTTGAAATTTTGATTGTGTGGAAAATTTCAATTTAATTGAGATTCAAATTAATTTTTGGAGATCCTAGTGGGTAAATTAGAATATGACATGAAAATCGAGACACGACCCCTCGGGATAGGCCATCGGGCCTTGGTGGGGCTGCAGCCCCTACCCTCGGGCAGGATGGGGCTGCAGCAGCCCCTGTACAGGCCATGACCACCCACGACCGCAGGCTTGGCCTGCAGCCGAGGGTGGCCGTGGCCTTCCCAAGGCTGGCCGCAGCCTGGGCGTGCAGCCTGCCGGCTGCTGCGCTCAGCCTAGGCGTGCAGCCTGGGGCTGCAGCCTGGCAGGGCTGTACATGGGGCGGCCATGGGCTGCTAGCCCCCCGGGGGCTAGGGGCTGCCCACGGCGGCTGCCGGCTTCCGGGGCTACACGCCTAGGTTGAGCTGTACATGGGGCGGCCATGGGCTGCCAGCCCCCCCAAGGGCTAGGGGCTGCCCACGGCGGCTGCCGGCTTCCGAGGCAAGTGGGGACGGTTCAAAAATTGAAAATTTTGATTTTTAAATTTGAGATTTAATTTTTAAATCATGTTTAAAAAACATGTAATTGAAAATTTGAAATTTTTGAAATTACATATTATTATACATGATGTTTAAAATTGTTTAAAATTTGAATTTGAAATTTAAATTTGAAATTCGAATTTGGAATTTGAGTTTGAAATTTAAATTTTTAGAATTTAAATTTTAAATGATTCATGGGATGAAAAATAAATGGAGAGGCTACATAAAGACGGATACAAGAAGACGGAGCAAAATTCAAGACCCAAAGAATGCTTTGGATGGAATTTTGTAATCTTTATTTTCTTTATTCTAGGATGGAATCATGGCTTGGTTATTTATCTGTCAATTATTTTTTCTGTGATATGTCATGGATGTATAAATATGTATTGATGGATGTTTTACATACATATTTTATAACATGTCATATAGGATAGATGAGTGCCGCTCATACTATATTGATCATATATATTTGTCAAAACTTGCATGTTTTTCACGATATTAAGTAGGAGAGGGTTTCAAACAAAACCCACGGCCTCCATTGTTGATCCATATGTGAAAGTATGGTAACGTCTCGCGTCAGTTCTACCCTGACCACACCGCTCGGTAGGTGTTTACCGCCGCCGGTATACTAGGTTAGATCTCTTATGTGGAAAACGTATTCGGGTACAATCTTATTCATGACCACCCCTCGGTGGCTTGGTAGGACCTGGATCGGGCTACATAAACAATGGTTATGTACTCAAGACTCGTTTAGTTATTAACCTTCCTTAGAAGCTCTGTTAACTAAACTGGTGGCCAAATAAATGGTTATTAATATATGTCTTAACCTTGGAGAATTTAAGGTAACATATATTAATTAGACGGGGTCCATGTTCCGGCTATTTGTCTCATGACCACCCCTCGATGACTTGGGGCAATAGGTGCTGAGAATTACCGTTGTAATGCTACATGTTTTTCAAGTTTCATGTAGGAACATACTTGTATGTTTTATTTACTAAATTATATGTATATTTGCTTGGGCTTTGTAATGATGTCTAGTATAATTTTATTTCAGTTCAAAATGTCACCGACACCCCTCATTTCAATACTTACTGAGAATAAACTGAATGGCGATAATTATAAAGATTGGAAAAGAAATCTGTTGATAGTTCTCAGCTGTGAGAGACATAAGTTCGTACTGGACGAACCATGCCCACCAGGGCCCAAACTTGACACACCGCTTGAGGAAATCTCGATTGCCTATACTCGTTGGAGAGAATCCAATGAGATAACTCGGTGCTACATTCTGGCTAGCATGATGAGTGCTTTATAAAAGCAGCATGAGACTTATCAAGTTGCTAGGGAGATAATGGACAATCTGGAGGACATGTTCGGAGCCCAAGAAAAGTTGGCTCGACAGTCTGCTATTACCAGCATTATGAACTCCAAGCAGAAAGCAGGTACTCTGGTGAAGGATCATATGATCACTCTAATGGGATTCTTCGCTGAGGCTACTGAGAACGGTGCTGAGTTGGACTACAATACCCAGATCGAGATGGTGTTCAAAACTCTATCTAAAGATTTCGTAGGGTTTAAGGCTACATACAATCTGGTGACAAGGGAGTTAGGACTAACCGAGCTCATGAAGCAACTCCAAGCTTTTAAGCGGATGATCAGGGATGGGGATGCGGTCCAACCCAAAGGAGAGGCCAATTTGACGGAATCTTCCAAACCCTCATGGAAGAGGAAGAGGCCAAATCAGAAGCAAGCGGCTTCCAGTTCTTCTAATCCTCCTGTCTCGGATAGGAAGAAGAAGAACAAGAACAAGAAGCCAAGGGACTCTAAAAATTCCAAGTGCTTCCACTGTGGGAAGGTAGGTCACTTTAAGAAGGCTTACCAGGAATTCCTAACCACCAAGGGTAAGGAAGGTAAGGAACTTCACTACTTAGAAGCATGTTTGGTGGAAGAATCGAAAGACACTTAGGTCACTGATTCGGGCACCACTAATCATGTTTGTGTTTTTATGCAGGGGTTCGTGGAAACAAGAAGTTTACATGATAGGAGCCTTTCATTGCAGACTGGAGACGGTAGCTTGGTAGTGGTTGAGGTAGTGGGAGATATTTACCTTTATTTTGATCAATTTAGGTTTATTTTATTGAAAGACTGTTTTTATGTTCCTAATTTTAGGAAGAACCTTATATCGGTAGCTTGTTTAATAAATGATTATTATTCAGTTTCTTTTAGTAAAAGAGTTGATATTCATATAAATAAGTCTTTTATCTGTTCTGGATGGATGGATGGAACCTATATTTGATCAAACTAAAGATGTACTTACTGCTTGACACCGAATTAATAGATAACTCTAAAAGGTTGAAAGTTTCTCACTCTAACAAGGCGTATCTTTGGCATTTAATACTTGGTCATATTAATCAAGATAGGATTCAAAGATTGGTGAAAGACGGTCCTCTAGAATCTCTGGAGGAGGTACGTCTTCCTCAATGTGAGTCTTATCTAGAGGAAAAGATGACTAAGAGGTCTTTTGGAGTTAAGGGTACTAGGGCTCAGGAGCTTTTAGAAATTGTGCACACTAACGTATGTGACCCCATGAACGTCACAATACGAGGAGGGTTCGAGTATTATGTCTCATTTATAGATGATTAATCGAGGTATGTATATGTGTATCCGATGCACAGCAAGAGCGAAACCTTTGACAAGTTCAAAGTGTATCCTGCGGAAGTGAAAAAGCAATTGGATAAATCCATAAAGACACTTTGATTTGATCGAGGTGGTGAATACCTCTCCGATGAATTTCTAGGACATCTTGTAAAGAATGGGATATTATCCCAATTGACTGCACCTCGTACTCCACAACAGAATGGTGTAGCCGAAAGGAGAAACAGGACCTTGTTGGATATGGTACGGTCCATGATGAGTTATTCAACGCTGCCATTATCATTTTGGGGATATGCTTTACAAACGGCATACTATATTCTAAACCAAGTTCCAAGCAAGTCAATTCCCAGGACTCCGTATGAATTGTGGCATGACAGGAAGTCCTTCTTTGGACATATGAGAATATGGGACTGCCCGGCACATGTACTAGATGGAGATGCGAAGAAGTTGGAACCAAGATCAGAATTATGCATGTTTGTAGGGTATCCAAAGGGAACCAAAGGAGGTCTGTTCTATAACCCGAAAGAACAAAAAGTCATTGTATCAACCCATGTGATATTCTTGGAGAAAAGTCACATGAATAACTTTAAGTCTCGAAGTAAAGTGGTGCTAGGGGAGTTATCGGGTGAAAGAATTACTCTACAGGTTTCGGTCTTGAACGCAAGTCCGAGTTCCGGTGAAGGACCTACAGACGATCAACAATTTAGGGTGCCCGTTATAGTGGGAGGGTTTCAAAAAAACCTAATTTTTTCATGTATGATGCTGAGGTATACCAGGCCGAGGCTCATGAGCATGAGGATGATCCGGTCACCTATGATGAAGCTATAAATGATGTTGATTCTAAATCTTGGAAACAAGCTATGAACAATGAGATGGATTCTATGAAATTCAACTCTGTTTGGGAACTTGTAGATTTGCCAGATAGGATAAAACCTATTGGATGCAAATGGGTCTACAAAAGAAAGAAGGATGCGGAAGGGAGAGTGGAAACTTTCAAAGCTAGATTGGTTGCAAAGGGGTACACGCAAAAGGCTAGAATCGATTACGATGAAACCTTTTCGCCTGTTGCTATGCTGAAGTCTATCCGTATTCTTCTGTCCGTTACTGCGGTTCTCGATTACGAGATTTGGCAAATGGATGTTAAGACGGCATTCTTGAATGGCCATCTTGAAGAGTGTATCTATATGATACAGCCCGAAGGGTTCGTAGTGAAAGGCCAAGAAAGGAAAGTATGCAAGTTGCTTAGATCCATTTATGGATTAAAGCAAGCATCCCGCTCATGAAACCAGAGATTTGATCAAGCGATCAAGACTTTCGGTTTTGAGCAGAACGTTGATGAACCCTGTGTTTACAAATTTATTAAGGATGGAAAAGTAGTCTTTCTGATACTCTATGTCGATGATATACTGCTCATTGGTAATGATGTAGGGAACTTATCATCGGTCAAGCTTTGATTACACCAACAGTTTGACATGAAGGACTTTGAAGAAGCTAATTATGTTCTAGGAATTCGTCTCTTCAGAGATCGAAAGAACAAAATGATAGCGTTATCCCAAACTTCATACATAGATAAAATAATTGACAAGTATACAATGCAAGAGGCAAAGAAAGGTACACAACCTTCTATTGCCAATCTAACTCTTTCATTGGATGACTGTCCAAAGACATCGGAAGAAAGAGAGCGTATGAGTAAGGTTCCTTATGTATCCGCTGTGGGTAGCCTTATGTACGCTATGCTTTGCACTCGCCCGGACATATTTTTTGCAGTATGTATGGTGAGTCGATATCAAGCGAATCTTGGAACCAAACACTGGTAAGCAGTAAAGCATATACTCAAGTATCTTAAGAGAATGAAAGATTATATGCTGGTGTATTCTGAAGGGGACCTAACACCAGTAGGATACACTGACTGAGTCTTCCAGACTTGCAAGGATTTGAGGAAGTCGACATTAGAGGGTATGTGAAGACAGGATTAGTGGATGTATGTAAGATCGTGTCCGAGGACAATATTACCGATCCCTTTACTAAGATTTTAGTGGCTAAAATCTTTGAGAGGCATGTAGAGGTGATGGGGATGTGTAACATGGCACATCTGCTGGTTTAGGGCAAGTGGGAGATTGTTAGGAAATACCCTAAGTATTAGAGACATTTTGATGTATTTATTTTGAACTGGATAATAAAATTATATATAGAGGTTATTCATTACATTGCTATCTGTTCTCAATTTATTTACATGTTAAAGTAAATGTAAGCAAATATGACTCCCTGACTGCTTGTGTTAAACTGTTAGAACGTTGCATGTAATGGACTTTTGTATGCGAGAAGACAATGTTCTAAAGTAAGCGGTCTAAACTATGGTCTGTAGTCTATGGGGTTAGACCGAGCATCTAATTCATGTTAAGACTGTTATGTTGTCTAAAGCCTTAGAGGGGATGGTTTGTCTTGAGTATCTAGAGCATTGACTCCCAAGTAAAGACATAGATATGTTGCTTGGTAGTGACATATTAGACCGGGACTAAAGCGTGATTGATCTATGAAGTTCGCTTTGAGTGGATCGATCTGCTTTTGACGTTCATTGTGCAGTAACCTTAATCCTGAGTAGATGGACAGCTTCATGTATATAACTCGTGTACTTTGATGTTCCAATGGCTAAAGCGTCTCAGAGGTAGTAAGTTTATAGACCGATTCGTTGAGTGTATGACTTGTATACGATGAAGGGTTCGTTTATAGATATCAGAATCATAGCTCTAATGAGGAGTTAAGGGTATCCTCTTAAAGACATTATACTGAATGAGAAAATGGACAAGGCCTTGGGTCGTCTGCTGGGCGGATGACTTCTTATTCACATATAGTGAATAATCATTTTCTTTATTCGGTAGTATAATGGAACTTTAAAATAGCTTGATCAGTAGGATTAAACAGACTTTGCCCTAAGGCTGATCATGGATATCATATGAGGGCTTTGCATACATGACAAGGTCATTGGACGATAGCTTGTCACAGGCTTACGTAATACGGTATATAATTAGGAGTTCAGTTTCAGTTTTGTAGTGGTGTGACTCTGAAATTAGTGATCATATGATTGAGTTGTTCGGTAAAGAATGATGATCATATGGATTTGCGGGAGCCCGATTATATATGTCCAATTAGTCCCTCTACTAACTCCACATAATTCCTTAACGTTTGGCAAATTGATTTGTGTATGCTATTGGCTAGTTGATTATGTATGGATGGTGTTGACATAGGATTAGTGTCACGCCGCGAAATTTTTGAATTTAAATTTCGCGCGTGAATGTATAAACTCAATTTGTTAGTGTGTCAATAAAATTTTTTCTTATTTTCATGGGAATCAAATTTTTAATTTTCGGGATATTAAATACTAATTTGAGGATATTTAAAACATTTTTACCAATTTTAAAGTTTTAATAAATTTTTCCTAATCAAATTTAACAAATATTAAATTTTTTTTTATTCATTTATTTTTTTCCTTTTTTCTTCTTTCTTTCCGGAGTCTTCCGGAATTTTTCCTATCTTAATATCTTCTCTCTCTCTCTGTTCTTCCACCGCCTCACTCTCCCTCTTTTTTTTTCTTTCCTCTGCTCTTCGCTGATCATTTCTCTCTCTCCCCTTATTTTTTCTTTTCTTCTTCTTTCTTTTTCTTCTTTCCTCCTGCTTCCCGTTTCTCTCCCTCACTCCCATTAATACATTTTTTTTCTTTTCTCTTTTCCTCTTCTTTTCTTCTTTCCCTCGCAGATCATTTCTTCCCCTCCCCATTTTTTTTTTCTTTCTCTTCTTTTTCTTTTCTTTTTCCTTCGGCCGGACCAGCCATCCACCCTCCCCATCTTTTTTTTTTTTTCTTTCTTTCTTTCTCTTCTTTCTCTTCTTTTTCCGTCCGAACTTCACCGGAAGCCCAACCAACCACCGAGTCCACGCCGCACCGGCCAAAGCTCGCCACCGCCGTTCGCCAGTCCACGCCCGAAGTCGCCGCCGTTTCCGCCTCGCCGAACGCCACCACCGAACTCCGCCGGAAGCCGCGCCGAACGCCGTCAACCCGAGCTCCTCGCGACGCCACCGTCGACGCCAATCGCGAGCCACGCAGACCACCCACGTCGAACCCGAAGTTACACGGCCGAAATCCATCCCGCCGAACCAGCCGCCGCCCGACCCACCCAACGCCGCCGACTGCCGAGTGCCCGGCGCCGCCGCCGCCCTCGCCGCCGTGAGTCTCCTTTTCCGGCCGGTCGATCCCTTCAGCAAAAAGAAAAAAAATTCGTTGTATATGTATATATATATATATAAGTGTAACTGTGTGCGTGAGTTTTACATATATATATATGCATAATAATAATAATAATAATAAATATATTTTTAGATTTTAAATTTTAAATTGATTTGAAATTTGTATTTTGAACTGTTCTGGGAATTGGAAAATTTTTCTGCAGGTTGAACATTTTGGAGCTTTTGGGAAAGTCTATTTTTAAGGCAGGTCATGCCAAAATTTTTAAAAATATATATCTATATTTTAGATAATTGTGTTAAAATTGTTATTTTAAAATTACGGTGTTAAAATAAAGTATCATTTTAAATTTTAGAAAAATTCAATGGCATACTAATTAGTTGAGTTTACCGTAATTCGATTACGGAATTCTTGGACAGATAATTAAATTATCTGTGTTTCTTGTTTTAGGTACTCGTAGATCGAATTCGAAAAGAGAGACTATCTTGGAACTCGTGCGAGAAATTGACCGTAGGTTAAATTGCTGACGAGGTAGGATATCTTACCCTTTCTTGGCAGTCAATTTTGTTTTAATGATTTGACCAAATATCATTTGAAGAAAATGTGTTTATAAAGTTTTGAAATTTACGTGATTTAGAAAATATCACGATTTCGGAAATTAAAGGAAAAATATCCGGTTACGGATTTTTTTGAAAAACAATACGGTATATTTTTAGTATGTGAATCATATGTTCACATGAAATGTTGAAAGCTGGATTTGGTGTTAAAGTATACCGGGAGCCAGCACACACGTGCGAAGAGTGCACATCTCGATCGAGAATCACTCATTATGCTTCGGCATGGTGAGGGAGGCTCATACGGACCGTACACGAACTAGATGTATATAGGGACACAATTTGCATAATCACGATTCCACGTTTATGATTCGGTACTGCATTGACATATTTAGTATGATTGTTAAATTCAAATGTTGAATTGAATTTTTTTTAAGAATATTCTACTGGGCCTTTCGCTTACTGTTTTAAAACTGGTAAACCCCCAGGAGAGAAAGCTGATTAGAGAATACAGGTGACGTGGAACTGTTCGTGGACGACAAGATCTAGAACTTGAAGTAGTGACCTGTACATTAGGACAAAGTATGTATAAGAGCATTCCGGGACTGTAAATTCTAAACTTTACTCTTGCAATTTCAGTTATTTTATTTTATCCAAGTATGCATCTGTGGGACATGGGTACCTCACCACCTGATGTTACGATCAAAATAGAAAGACAAATATTAATTAATTTAAAATATACCAGCATAATTTATAAACAAGTTTAAAGACTCGGTAAAGTGTAAGATATAAAAACTGACAGACTTAGAAATCTGAGTTTTCCTTTCCTTTATTCTTTTAAAATTTAATATCCGTCACTATCCCGGCTTTTTGGGAAGTGACACCTGTCGCTGTCCCGGGTTTTGGGACTTGACAATTAGGATGGTAGACAAGATTCTCTCCGGTTGGATTCAGATTTTGTTTTGGATAATAAAGTACACAATTATTCAAATTCCAAATAAAGTTGCCATGATTTTATTTGAGATTGGATTGGAGTTGTAGAAAATTATCCATGAGAACAAGAATTTGAAATACAACTGTTTTGTGGAATTTTGAATTTTGAAAATTGAATTTTGAATTTGAA
The DNA here is from genome assembly GCA_035233585.1 of Antiaris toxicaria. Taxonomy (NCBI): domain Eukaryota; kingdom Viridiplantae; phylum Streptophyta; class Magnoliopsida; order Rosales; family Moraceae; genus Antiaris; species Antiaris toxicaria. Next base: position 13,241,855 of record CP141155.1, read on the forward strand.
ATTTGAACTTGAAATTCGAATTTGAAATTTAATTTGAAATTTGAAATTTGAAATTCAAATTTTGAATTACAGTCCAAGTGGGAATCGAATTCTTGTGGTAAATCCACAAGGAATGAAATTCAAATTTGAGTTGGATATGGAGAGGAAAATCTTGTTAGAATCCTACTTGAATTTTGAATCCAAATCCTAATAATAATGGATGAAAATTTTGAGGATTATCCTCATGGAATTTTCGGATTTTTTGTGGATAAGGTTCAAGGAAAAATTCAAGTTTCAATTCCAGTTGAATTTGGATTCTCTCCTCCCTGATTATGGCCGAAATTTTGAGGAAGATATCCTAGGTGATTTTCAGTTATTTTGGATAAGGATGAGATAAGATTCAAACTTGAAAATCTGAGTGGAATTTTGATTCTTCCCTTATCTTTTGTGGTCGAAAATTTTGGTGAAAAACCTTTAGGATTTTCGGATTTTTTGGTTGAAAAAAAGGAAGATAAAATTCATGTTAAAATCTTATTTAGATTTGAATTGGATAATCCTAAAGAGGCCAAAATCTTGTTGGGATTTTCCCCTTGATAAATTCAGATTTTTTGGTTGTGGATAAGGAAGAATATCTTCTTCTAATCCAATTCGAATTCAAAAGATCACCTCATACAAGTCTATAAATAGAGGTCCTGTCACTCCAGTTCTCTCAGACCACAGACTCTCAGTTGATCAGGCTTATTGTTATACAACTCACCGTGACAATAAGTTCTTTAGAGATCTGGGTGGTCGGAGGAAGACTAGCAGTGCTAGCATACCGATCGAGGTTCAGAGTGCCCACACACTCAGCCATTCGGGAATTAGAGAATAGTACAGAAGGCTAGTTGGTTGAAGCCCTCCAGTCATTCTCCTTCTGCAGATTGGCGTCCTTGAGGTATGAGTTTAAATTGTTATTGGTTTATTGTATATGACATCATGAGATATTTAACGTTCTTGAAAAATTTTTATTGTTCCGTTGCGCTACTCTGGTACGTTTTTACCGATTTATTTTCCTACAACATGGTTCATCTAGATTTTGTTCAAAACCATAAGACTTAATAGCCTCATTAAATCTAATGTTCCATGATATAAAAGCCTGCTTAAGCCCATAAATTGACTTTTGCAGTTTGCAGACTTTCTGTTCTTGTCCTTCAACAACAAAACCTTCTAGTTGTATCATATAAATGGTTTCCTCAAGATAACCATTCAAGAATACTGTCTTAACGTCCATTTGCCATATGTCATAATCATAATGTGCGGCAATGGACAAGAGTATCCTGATGAACTTAAGTTTGGAAACTGGAGAAAAAGTTTCTTCATAATCAACTCCCTCCTTTTGGGTATAACCCTTAGCTACCAATCTTGCTTTGAAAGTCTCCACTTTATCGTCCACTCCTCTCTTTCTCTTGTAGATCCATTTGCACCCGATGAGTTTTATCCCTTCAAGAAGATCAACAAGTTCCCAGATTGAGTTGGAATACATCGAATCCATCTCAAGTTTCATTGCTTCAATCCATTTCTCCTTATCATAATCATCCATGGCTAACTTGTAAGTCAAAGGATCTTCTACTCCATCGTCAGCAGTGACAAGTTGTGCTTCTCCTCGGAAACGAGTAGGTAATCTTATTTCTCTCCCACTATGACGAGGTTGCACTTGATTATGATCAGGTGTTATGATCTTTTGTTTTTGACGTTTGACAACTCTTGTCGGCTGTGGTCCGATCTAATCGGAAAGTAACTCCTCTATTACCACTTTGCTTCTAGGTTTGAAATCATTCATATAGTCATGTTCAAGAAAAGTAGCATTTATCAATACAAACACTTTTCTATCTTGAGGACTATAAAACAAACCTCCTCTAGTACTTTAGGGTATCCCACAAAAAGGCATAATTCACTACGAGGCTCTAACTTCCTAGTCTTACTTTTCAGCACATGTACTGGACACCCCCATATGCGAATATGCCTCAAACTAGTTTTATGACCATTCCACAACTCTAAAGGTGTCTTGAGTACAGACTTAGATGGAACCAAGTTTAGAATATAGACTGCAGTTCTAAGAGCATATCCCCAAAACGATGTTGGCAATGAAGAATAACTTAACATAGATCTCAACTTTCAGCAACACCATTTTGTTGTGGTGTACCTGATGCGGTAAGCTGAGATAGAATACCATTCTTAATTAAGTAATCAGTGAATTTTGTCTCTAGATATTCACTACCTTGATATGATCGAAGCATCTTAATTTCCTTACCTAATTACTTTTCCACTTCAGCCTTGAATTCCTTAAACTTTCCAAAAGTTTCAGATTTCTTTTGCATTAAGGATGCATAACCATATCTTGAATAATCATCAATAAATGTAACGAAATATTCATATCCACCTCTTGCTTGGACATTTAAGGGTCCACATACATCCGAATGTATTAACTCAAGAGGTGTTTTGGCTCTTTCACCTTTTGCTAAAAAGGATCTCTTGGTCATTTTACCTTCCAGACAGGATTCACAAATAAGGAGTTCACTAACCTTTAGTTCCCTCAAAAGACCATCCTTTACAAGTCTTTTAATCCTGTTTAGGTTAATATATCCAAGTCTAAGATGTCATAGATATGTTTCATTTTCATGAAAAATCTTTTGCTGTTTATTCTTATGCCTGGCAATTCTGAACATTTTAGTATTAAGCAGTGTATTAAGATTAGGTCTAAGACAATATAAACCATCATCCAGATTTCCAAAACAAATATTCATACCATTTTCAGAAATGAAAACCTTTTCATTATCAAAAGAAACCTTAAATAATTGTTCATTCAATCTGGAAACATAAATCAAATTTCTTCTTAAACCAGGAATAAAATAAACATTGTCCAAAACAATAAATTTATTCTTAAAATGAAGTCTAACTTCTCCCGCTGCTTTTGCCGACACCACTGCACCATTGCCTATGATCATTGTATACTCCCCATCTGCAAGCTCCCTTGAAGAACTAAGACTCTGCAAAGAACAACAAACATGATTAGTCGCTCCTGAATCAATTATCCAGGTTGAGAAATCATTCTCTACTAAACATGTTTCCAAAACTAGTAAATCATATTTACCTTGGTTTTTCTTTTTGTTCTTCAACTCCTCAAGGTACTTCTTACAGTTTCTCTTCTAATGTCCCAGTTTGTTACAATAGAAACAATTTCCTTTGCCCTTGGGTTCGGAGTTGTTACCTTTGCCCTTGTCTTCTTTCTTGTTCCTTTTATTCTTAGCATTTTTAGCATTCTTGTTCTTTCTCTTTTTGTTGGGTTTTTTTTTCAGCAACATTTGCTTCTCCCTTTTTTCTCAAATTAACGGATTCAAACTTTGTTAGCTCATTCAACAATTGAGTGAGATTAAAATTTATACGATTCATGACAAAGTTGTTCTTGAACTGCTGGAAAGATGGAGTGCGACTCTCCAAAATAATTACCACTTGAGTGTGCACATCAATTTGTGCTCCATTAAGCTCAGCTGCATGGAGATGGTTGATCATTCTAATGACATGTTGATGTACCGAAGTACCAGGCTTCATCTTGTCATGCATGAATGATATCACTGCATCAAGACGGTCCTTGTCGGATGGTTGTCCAAACATTTCATCCAACGACTGCATTATCTTGTAAGCAGTTTCCATGTTCTCATGCTTATTACGAAGCACTTCATTCATGCCAGCAAGTAGGTAACACTTAGCCTTATTGTTGGCCTTGATCCACTGAGCATAAGCTTCTTATGTAGCACGATTAACATTGGCTGCAGGTTGTGGAGGACACTCCTCCAAAAGGACAAACTTATAATCATCGTTGATGAGCAAGAGGTTCATGTTACTTTTCCACTTTCCATAATTTTCACCAATAAGAGGTTCAAGTGAGAGTAGATTTATGATTGAGCTTGACATATTTGTTGGAATAAATTAAAAAAAAATATTTAATTTATGTGCATGAATATCATCAAAAAACTAATTTTAAGCAAAGTAAATATGATTCATGAATGCATATAAAAAAATAAATATGTTTATTATTTTTCCCAACGATAATCCAATTTACCACATATATTGCGCCGCCGTAGGGTAGGTCACATATTTGCAAATTAGATCGAGACACTCTCAATTGATAAATGTTATTCAAAATATCTCATATTTTCAACATTTAACAACTACAGTTAATTTTGGTCAAAATATAATTAATTAGTTTAATTATATCTTTATGAGTGTAACCTATCATTTTAGATTCCAAAGACTTAACTCTAAAGTGTCGCCGTAGGGTAGGTCAAATTAGAAATACATCCAGAAGTCTTATCTTAAGGAGGCCAACCTTGGTATTGACCCAAATGAACACCCTCCGTAGGGAGGACAAAATCAAAGTGTCTCGAAATCCCATTTGAAATCTCACGATGTTGTACCAATGATGGAGACCAATAGGTCATATTAACATATAACCCTCTCCCACTCATTATTTTGCAATGTATTTTATTTATAAAACATCTCATGCTTTATAAAGTTTTTTTAATGAAATCAAACAATTTGATTTTTAAAAAAAATATTCTAAGTTTCCCATAATTCTAAACTCTTTAAAATTATTAACTTAGAGATTTTCATGTGAAGATCCAATGTTTAACAATTAAATATTAATATCACATATCATATACTTAATGCAAATAAAATGTTAATTCCTTTAATTTAATCTTATTAAATTAAAAATAGCACAACATCATATAAATAATACTAAACAACTTTAGAATAATTAAATAAATGCACATGAATGTATGTCATACAATATGACTTGAGTAGGCACTTTCTATCCTGTATAGCATGTTATATGCATGAATATATAATAAATATTATCATCATAATAAATATAATATGCAATCATATTGAAATGGAACTTGACCGGGTCTCTTGGATATATACAACTCAAAAAAAAAAAAAAAACTAATTTTCTTGAGTTCTTAGAATTTTAATTTTTGAAATTTCCCTAATTATAATCTCATTATAATTCTAATTTTAAAAATGCGTTTAAATTTTCTAAGATAAAATCAATATTTTATTTGACCTTCCATAATTTAAATTTTTAAAACTTAAATTATAGTTAAATCTTTTAAAATTTAAGTTTGATATCCAACTCAAATCTGGATAAGATTTTTTTTTATTTATTTAAATTCAAAAAATAAAGTCAAATCTAATTTGACTTTCTATAATTTATATTTCCAAAATTTAAATTTTAAATTATAGTTAAATATTTTAAATTTAAATCATGAAAATCAAATCATATTTGACTTTTCATAATTATCCTTTTTTTTTTTAAATTTGAATCCCATTCAATTAAGGATAATTATTTGGGTAACTTTCAATTTTAAAAATCATGAAAATCAAATCATATTTGACTTTCTATAATTATCCAAATTTTTTTTTTAAATTTGAATCCCATTCAATTAAAGATAATTATTTTGAATAACTTTCAATTTTAAAAAAAATCATGAAAGTCAAATTATTTGACTTTCCATAATTATCCAATTTTTAAAATTTGAATCCCATTCAATTAAGGATAATTATTTGAGTAACTTTCAATTTTAAAAGTCATGAAAGTTAAATCATATTTGACTTTCCATAATTATCAAAAATTAATTCCGAAAATTAAAAAAAAAAATTGCATGTCTTCATCCTTTCCATCATAGAATCTTCATGATCTCCATCCTTGAATTTTCTTGTTCTTGATCATCCATTGAATTACATAATTAATTCCTATACCGTTTCCGACGTACAAAAAAAATCTAGGAAAGCAATAAAAAACTAGTAGGGAAAACACGGTGATGATAGACCGCCCCTCTAGCAATTACAATCCAATGAAATAAAACATAAAAAAAAATATCCAAGGAACCATATAATTAACGACCAAATCTGTTATTCATACATTCGTCACATGAATCATAAACATCCAAATAAAATAAAAAATTACATCATATGCATAGCGCCTACCCATATGATATCCATAAACATAAAGTCATGATTATCACATAATCATTATATTAAATTAATATAGGCTATAGTCGGCTCTGATACCAATTGTTGGTTTCGTAAATAATATTTAAAAAATTTTCAGGGGAAACGGGAGATCGATATAACAAAAATTTCACAAATTTTCATTATTATTTTATAGCTATATTAATTTAATATATAATAAGGAAAAGAATTAAAATTATACCGTCGTTCGATTAGGTCGATAACTTCGAAAACACCTTCACGAAAAATCACACGAACCCGTGAATGACACCTCTCATTCGATACCACATTCTTCTACACCTATCCTTCGTCGCTTGATTGAACAAAATGAGTGGATGTTTCTATCGATGGAAGGATTCACACACTCACAATTTAAGTGTCTTTGTTTTGGCCTCAATACATGAGAAAACAAAGAGTGCAAAGAGAAAATTTATCTCTAGAGTTTTTTTTTTAAGAATCAAAAGTTTATTCTACCTTGATATAAAATCTTATTTATAGAGTAAGGTAGGTTACCCTTATATTTTATCTTGAATTTAGAATATTTCAAATATTCAATATCACTTATATATATATAAATATATATAATCATGAAAAAGAAGGAAACGTTTCCTTCTTTCCCTTCTCAGTCATAGATATATTATAAATATTTAATTTAAAATCTAATTTTAAATATAAATATTCATAATCTTTATAAAAGAGGAAACTAAAATAATTATCTACACACCCATTTATAGTATGTATATATATAATGGGTCCCACCTACTATATTATTCAATTAAATAATCTCTATTAATTCTCAATTAATTACTTGGGTAACCAAAAATTATTTGTAATAATATAAGCAGACATTCTCTTATATTTTATATCACATAATTTATAAGCATAAATACAATCCTTCAGATATACTTGTTCAATTGCTAATGCAGGCGGTGTGGAGAACTATGGACCTATAATTTCAAACTCTAATAAATTTGATAATTAATCAAACTCTTTGATTAATTTATCAACTTTGTTAATTCCAATGTTACTCTACTAAAAACTTGGAACTGTACTCTTAAAATTATAGATATAAAATTACTCAAAAAATAAAGCCGTCCATTTAATATAGTCATGACATATAGATCGATCCTCCATAAATAATTCATAATTAGAGGTAGGTAAAATCCGTTAACTTCTCTAATTACTTATTTATCCATGAGTACCATTGATTCTTTAATGAATGATAAATTCATGAAATTAATCACGAATTGAGCGCTTATACCGTTCAAGCCCTGAATTAACACACAAGTTACTTATTTATCTACTTCTTAAATAAGAAGGAATGGATTCTATCTTGTAATATTAATATTCCCGACTACTTATTTTATCATATCTCCAAAATACAAGGAATAAGATTAGATATTCAAATCTGTACCGAGTAAATCAAAAGGTATGATCCCATAAATAGGAGTCTACTAATAACTCAGGATTAAGATTATTCTATACATGACCATCAGTTGACGTGATAAGAATCCACTATATTTAACGGAAATTATTAGCGGTTCATATCTCATCATATCCCCGTCCTATATAATCATATTATGTATAGTGCACTTATTAAATGTCTCGCCACATTAATGATTAGGATAAGATCATTCCATTCTAAATGGTAATGATATGCACTAATGATATTCAATTAAAAATTCTATATTTTAATTACTTGATCAATTGAATAATTAATTAATTATCACAGACCATTTTAATTATCATCCTTAAATATAATCCTCTAGTATATAACACTTATATACAATATTTAAGGTCACATAAATAATTATGGAATTTTAATGATATTCATAAAGTATTCAAAATACATACACATAATTATAATGAAAATCAAATTTATTTATTTTAAAAATAAATAATATCTAGTACATCATATGCTTTTGGGCATCAAACCCAACAATTTCGGTGTTAAGATTTTGTTAATTTGTTGATCTCTTTCAACAATAATCTCAATAGATAAATATTCTTTGTATCTGTTTCTAGTTGCCAAATAATATTGCAATATCCAAGTTTAAATTGTCTTGCTAATTAGGTTTTTAATTTATATCGAGACTAGACAAACGGTTATATTCTCAACGATCCTAATTTGAAAGGTATTCTCATTATATCTTATACCTTAAAATGTGAAATTCCCATTCCTAAAAAAATAAAATAAAAAATCTCAAAGTTGATACGAATAACAGCATTAATTAGATTACACAACTTAGCATTTAAATAATTGTGATGTACGTGATTTTGCTAACTTACTTAAAGTTCAGCCTTTGACTTTGTAAAGATTGGATTTTGGAAATTTGACTGGACATGAAAATTTTCGTCCACACATAAGTAGCATGTGGGGTTTTTGTCCTCAATTTAATGGGAAGCTAAGCAAAATAGAGCACATTGTAATCATTTAAAATTTTCAGGAGAAAATTATAAAAATTATAAATTAATGGGTATTAATTTTAAATATAAGAAGTTTGAGGGGGCAAATGTTAAAAAAAAAACGTACAAAAAGGTATATATATCTATCTGTAGGTCTTTTTTTCTCTCACTCCTACTCACGATATGCAATCACGAACGAACGTTTCGTTCACGCACAACACAATGGCCGACGACTCAGAGCTAAGCCCTCCCCATTCCTCCGCCGCCTCCGACGACTCCAACAAGAGAAAGCGCAAGCGAAACAAAACCAAAAAGCTCTCCGACTCTCAGCCTCCCAAACCCCACGAAGCCCTACAACCACGACAAGATGCAGAAGCAGAAGCAGCAGAGGACACTCAGAAAAAGGAGAAATCTAAGAAGGACAAGAAGAAGAAGAAGAAGTTGAAAATACAAAAAACGAAGCCGCAGGATGAAGAAGAAGACGAAGAAGAAGAGGAGGAGGAGGGAAAAAAGAAGAAGAAGGTGAAGAGCTATGGAGCTGGGTTTGGGATTATGAGCACCGAGGCTTTCACTTCTTTGGGATTGTCTGAACCCACTTTGAAGGCCATTAACGACATGGGTTTTCAGCACATGACTCAGGTTTCTCCTTATTTCTTTTTATTTATTGAATTAATTTTTTTTTTTTTTACACTTGTTGTTCTTTGTTGAGACATTGAAAGAGAACTTCCGAATATCACAACCACTTGGTGGGTAGAAGATGAAATTTCTTCACTTGCGGAACTTGTATTTTAGAGAGAGACCTGGCTTTTTACGAGTTTAATTATTGGTTTAGGGAGATGGGAAGTAGTGGACTTTTTTTATATAACAAAGTTTTTCTGCTTACCAATGCCGATGGTATTCGGTTTGATTAAAAAACTCGTTGATATGATGGTCGAAATTGTGATCGGTGTTGTTCTCAGCAAATTGCAGGGTAATGCGGTATCAACCTTCGTGTTAGAAATCTGATATCTTTCTTTAGGATTCCCTTATTCAAGTGAAAATAAGATGGAGGATATAATAAATGGAAATCTGTATGCAATTATGCAATTTTTCAAGAACTATTTTAAGCACTAGATGGAATTTTTTAATTTTTATTTTAATTTTAATTTTTATTATTATTATTATTATTTTTTTTTTTTTTGCGTTTATGTCGTGCAGACTTAAAGAGATATTTCTTTATTAGTATGACTTTTCTGATGGAATATGTTTGAAATGTTTAATATGCGTCGAATGTAAATGCAGATTCAAGCCAGAGCAATCCCTCCGCTTTTGGAAGGAACAGATGTTCTTGGAGCTGCTAGGACAGGTTCTGGTAAAACTCTTGCGTTTCTGATACCAGCCGTGGAGTTGTTGTATCACTCTGGCTTTGCTACACGTAATGGGACTGGTGTTGTGGTTATTTGCCCGACAAGAGAGCTTGCAATACAGGTGACTATACTTGTTCATTCGCAATGTTGTAAAAATCATGGTGGAGTGTTCTGGTTGATAACAAACTTCGGTTTCCCTTTTTTCTTTTTTCGTTTCCAAATAGAAGGATGTGGTGAGGGGCTAATTGTCAGGTGTTTGAGAGTCTTTTGGTTAGCTTGTTATTTCTTTTTAATTTTCTTGTCTGTTTTTTATTTTATTTTTTGTGGACCCTTGTTCTCGTTCCTTTTTCATTTGTTTCATTACCTACAAAAGGAAGTATTCTAAATTTTTTTTTTTTTTAATTTCGGTCGTCTGAGTATAAATTTATAATAGATCTAATGAACTAGCCAATTACCCTAAGACGTGAATGTATTGGCTGGTGTAGTTTGTTTGATAATCTCTTTTTAATTCTAGAATCATAGCAGTAAAATATGTATTTGACTTACCAAAACTCAAGGATAAGTCACAGCATCTGATCTGCTTAACTTCTCTGATAAGAATAATACATATGAATTATTTGTCCCCCTAATTTTTTGTAGCACTACTTTGTTTATGGTAGTTTAATTCCTTTATGTTATCTTTCTCAAGTTTTAATTGCAATAATGGTGTAGCTGGTTATAACTGTGGCATGGTGAAAAAATTGTTCTTCAAAGAATGCAGAACGTAGCATGCACCCATGCGGGCATGCACGCGCGCACACACACACACACATTGTTGAAGTATAAAACTATCGTTAGCCCACATCCTATTAACTTAAGGTTTTAAAATAGATTGGTAAATTAAACTAACATGATATCAAAGCGGGGGTTCTGAGTTTAAACCCTTGCAATTGCACTCTTTTGTCCTTTTATTATCATTGATTGTTGGGTATTTAATATATTTCGAGCTTCTTCTTAAATATTTGTATTGGACTTATTAAAAATTAATATTTGTCTACACATTTGCCCATTTTTAGCCTGTACATGAGGGGAAGTGTTGAAGTATTAAATTATTGTTGGTCCGCATCCTATTAGTTAAACTCTTGGGTTGGATTGGAAAACTAACACACACACACACACACACACACACACACACAAACACACAAACATGCTCGAGGGCCTACACACCAAAGAAGGAAAAAAAACAAAAAAACAAAAAACAAAAACAAAAACTTTGTATCTTTTGGCTTCTAACATGTATGCATATTTTGTACAACACTTAAATTTCGGTGAAGTTGAATATAGAAGGTTGGGAAAGTGAAATCTTGTCTTTTAAAAAAAATGTTAAATAAATGTAGATGTTACAATAGAAGATCTTCTTTTGTTTTTGTTAAGTTGCTTTTATGTTCACTGTAAATTACTTAGCCACATTCCTTCCTGCTATTGTTATGTTATATTATAGGCTCTGTTCTAAACTCCTGTATGTTTTACTGAATGATTCACCATTTAAATACTTCAGACCCACGCTGTAGCGAAGAACCTTCTCAAATATCATTCACACACACTTGGCTTAGTTATTGGTGGTGCGGCTAGAAGAGGAGAAGCAGAACGTATTGTAAAGGGGGTAAATTTATTGGTCGCAACTCCCGGTCGTCTTCTTGATCATCTTCAGAGTACGAAAGGGTTTATATATAAAAATCTGAAGGTATCATTCGCCATTGTTCAGCATTTAAAATTTAAAATTTATTATAATGGAATTGGACAAATGGGCATCAGTGCAGGTTTGACTCATCAACTGTTTGCTGGTTTTTCTTGCACGTTATGCCCGTTGAAAATTTGACAACAAACAATTTCATTTGCTATTTTACATATTTGTCTACATGTTTGTAATTATTTTCCTGCCAATTGACTTGCATTTGCAGTGTCTCATCATTGATGAAGCTGACAGGATATTGGAAGCAAATTTTGAGGAAGAAATGAAGCAAATTATCAAGCTTCTACCGAAGGTAAAATCGATAGTTCAAATCTTTACTTGACATTTAAAAAGGACTTTGCTTGATGACATGGTATGAGATGTACGGTTTTATGGTTTGTTTATCTGCTTGTAAGGGTCGAGAGAAACGAGAATATTATGTGGGGCAATAGGTTATTTGCTTCAGCATCATGTTGAAATAGTGGGAAAGGGCCATAAGACAATCTTTTTCCCCTCTTTCTCTTCCCGAATACAAATGCTAAACTAACAAGGCTCAAAAAATTGTTATACGGTTTAACTTAAATCGTCTATGTAGAACGAGAATTTGTCTTCTACGCTTAAATGTGATGAAGTTTCCTCAAAAACTGTTTCTTAAGTATTTTCTATTGTCAGCTAAATAGCTGGTTGATCACTTCTAGCTATAATTTCAACAGATAAATATGGTTTGAAGTTTGACGATTGAGTTTGTAGTTGCATTGCAATAAAATATTGCAATATCCAAAATTTTTTTGTTTATCTGATTGATTTTATCAATAAATGTGCAGACTAGGCAAACGGCTTTATTCTCAGCTACCCAAACGCAGAAGGTATGTGCAGAGTATTTGTGTCTTAGAATGACCTTTTGCATTATGAGCCTTTTAATCATTTGACATTCTTCTTTAACTTCTTAGGCTTGTCATTTGTTATATTTCAGCTAAATTCCTTATTTATAAAAGTTATATGCAATTTTGTTTTTATTATATGGGCTTCTTGGTATTTTTATTTTCTCCTATTACATCTTTTTGCAATAAAATTGTAGGTTGAGGATCTTGCCCGCTTGTCGTTTCAGACAATACCCTTATATGTTGGTGTGGATGATGGCAGAACTAAGGTAACCATTAGAAATTTAATCTCATATTTAACTTGATCCTCGTATATTGAATCAATAAATTCTTTGCTTTAATTCTCCTTTCGGGACCTCATGAAATTCTGGCGTTGCAGGTTACCAACGAAGGGCTGGAACAAGGCTATGGTGTTGTGCCTTGTGCCAAGAGATTTATACTTCTGTATTCTTTCCTGAAAAGAAATCTATCCAAAAAAGTGATGGTCTTTTTTTCCTCGCGTAACTCGGTCAAATTCCATAGTGAGCTTCTAAGATACATTCAGATTCCTTGCTTTGACATCTACGGAAAGCAAAAGCAGCAAAAGAGAACGACTACCTTTTTTGAGTTCTGTGAAGCGGAGAAAGGAATTTTGTTATGTACTGATGTTGCTGCTCGTGGACTGGATATACCTGCCGTGGTAATTTTTTTTTTTTTCCTAATATAATTTTCTCAACTAAAGTTATTCAGCAATAGAAAAGCTCTGAAAGAAAATTTATTGAAAAAGAATGGTTATTCACACTTTTGGATAAATTATAACTCAAAGTAAAATGTTTCTTCAGTTAGTGTCTTCATTCACGTTCATGTGTGTTTAACTCTTTGAAATTGAAGCCCAACCTTACCTTCAGATGAGCAGTTACAAATTGTCCCGGTTGATGATAAAATAAGTTAAATTGAGTTAGCATTAGTTTATTATTCAGTTGCTGTTCACCGTATTTTCATTGGATGATGATCTAGCTTCATATATTGGAGTTCTAATGTTAAATGCAAAACTGTTTGTTAACTTATAATGTCTGTTTGAAACAAAAGCTCTGGAAAATGTACAATTATTCCAGTTGAGGTCATATTTCCATGTTGTCATTAACGCTTTTCAATCATTCATTTGAGAGCTCATAACATCTCCGGGATCTTATTCCCAACTCTTTTTTGCTTGTAGGACTGGATTGTTCAGTATGACCCTCCGGATGATCCGAAGGTTAGTGTCTTGATAAATTCTTGTAACTTAAAACGTTTCTCCGTTATCGTTTCTGACATGTTACCTCGGAGTTACTGTGTGCAGGAATATATTCATAGGGTTGGTCGAGCAGCTCGTGGCGAGGGTGCAAGAGGACATGCCCTGCTGTTTCTCACTCCTGAAGAGTTGCAATATCTTCGTTATCTCAAGGTATACTAATTTCTTTTACAAGAATATTACTACAGAAATCATTTTTTTAACAGAAAAGTAATGAATAAAACAAAGAGACTAGATGAAAATTGTCACGTGAAGTTGCTCGGCCAGGAAATTTTCGTCCGTAGAGAAGAACTATGGTGTTAGGAGATCTAATATATGTAGTTCTTTTGTGCTATGAGATGAACGGATGCATAAGATTTTATTAATAATCTCTGCTTTCCGCACACACACAATCATACTAGCTTCAATTCATATACTTCATTGTCATTTTAGGCAGCAAAAGTTCCTGTTAAAGAGTACGAATTCAATGAAAAGAAGCTTTTTAATGTGCAGTCTCACCTGGTAACTCACTCTTTCTTCAAAACTGATTATTCATTATGACTTTTTCGGTAGACAAACAATCCTCAAGGTCAGTTGGATGTTGTTTCTTTCATTGATACAGGAGAAATTGGTTGGTGAGAACTACTATTTGAAACAGTCGGCTAAAGACGCATACATATCCTACATTTCAGCCTACAATTCACACTCTATGAAGGACATTTTCAATGTGCACTGCCTTGATATGCAGGTAAGATTGATTGTCTAAATATGAAACTACACTCAGATCGTTCTTGTGCCATTTTATCCCATTTACATGCTTTTAATGCACTTCACTTGTTCATTTCTTTACTATCGATTCTGGCAGGCAGTTGCTGCGTCATTCTGCTTTTCCAGCCCACCCAAGGTGAACGTGAACATAGTGAGCAGCGCATCAAAGTTTAGGAACAAGACACGTAAAGTCGGAGGAAGCCGACACGGATTCAGCAGCAGCAATCCTTATGGTAACAGGAAGTAAAGGTCATGTGAAACGGGAATAATGTGCTAGGCATTAGGCATTAGCAGCTCTATGTGGCTGTGCGAAAGTTTTGTTAGGTGATCTTTTATTCAATCTTAAGCATCGTTCCTTACACTAATCTGTAATTTCTGTTTTCTACTGCTAAAAATTGAGGCAGCGAGATGTTCAGACAATAAATTTTTTTTATTCATCTCAATATTCTCTGGTATAAACTTATGTGTGAAACGACCTTTCCGTTGGGATTAGTACATAATTAAATGAATGTGCTTCTGGATCTATTTCTAAGCTGCCTTCATTATTGTGGCGACCGATGTTCAGTGTTTGACGATGTAGAGTTCATTAAGTTGAGGCAGGCTTTGCACCCGGGAGCATTACTGACCCCCTCGTGCTGCTTCCATGGCGTCAAGCTTGGCAGCATTATTCTACTTCCATAGGTCTTCAGGCACATCCACCACCATCCCCCACCCACCCCACCTCACCCCACCCCACCCTGCCCAAATTAAGCAGAGATTCATTGCTGGGCATTTGGTTCACCGGGTTGGAATTTTTAGGTTCCGACCTTGGAACCAAATGCAAGCTACTATTCTCGCCATTCCACCTTTGATAGCCTGCTGACGAGCACTGACATTTTCTAGACCTCACGGCTCAGGTGTTTTTGCAGCAACATTGCTTCTAATCAGTCAGTTTCCACCCAATTCAAGGGTTGCTAGTTCCTTGTTTCATTCCATTCCTCACAAGCCACTTATTTCTCCAATAGAGGAAATCGAAGCTAACCCAACGACTGGCCGTAGCCCCTAGTTATTCTCACTGTCATTGCAAAATGATCCTTCTTTGATACCAGTACCGTCCTCCATATTCAGCAATTGGGAGCACGGCAGAGGGGCATTTCAATTTTTAAATTTAGGATAGAGCGTTTGTCTGCCTTTCACCGGTCTTTCCTCCAGACTCATCGAGGCACTAACTTTATGAAGACAATCAAAAGACAAGATACGCTACTAATACATCTCACCCCCAGTTATTGGTATCAAAGGAACAGTGCTACTGAATTGCACATCAGTTATTGGTCATATCGCCAAAGTGGAAAAGGGCCTCACTTGGTGAAAGAAAGAGAAAGAATGTCCAGACAAGTCCTCAGCAAGAACTAGTGGAGATGTGGGATATTTTTCAGTTTGTTGGCTCTTCTTATTCTGAGCACACAAGGGAATTCCTCAACCATTTTATCTCAGTCTCCTATGTGCAAATTTTGAGGAATTTTTTTTCACCATTTGGTTCCCTGATGGAGAACAAGATATGAATGACTAAAATTTTGAATTTAGAATTTATATTAGGATTTAAATTATTTATAGTTATTTTATTTCATGTTTATTCTTGTAGTTCTATCAGAATTATTTAAAATTTTAAGGATTTTTTTGCTATATATAGAGTTAGTATTTGTATTTTTCATTAAAGACTTGGATGATTAATTGAAATGCAAATTAGTTTCTCCTATTGTCCTCTACTCTGCTTAAATTCTTCTGCTTCTTCCTTAATTCTTCTCTTCTTTTTAACGGACATATCTCAGTGAGATTGATCTCTGAGATGTGTTCAATGCAACAACCATGCATTTGTTTTCTTTTTAAAGAATTAAGCAAAAAAAATGTTTTTTTGAGCTGCTCTTCACCCGACCGGACGAAAATAACATTTGCTACTGAAAGTGAAGTGTTTTGTAGTGCTCCCACTCTCTCGCTAATATCCTTGAAGTTATTTGATTTCTAACTTTCTTTTATTTATTTTTTTTTTAGTTTTGTAGATGTAAGTTAAAAAGTGTTAATGTCTCTTTGAAAGCTTAAAAGCGTGTTGAAACCACCGTCTCCCAGCAGTTCATATTCTCAGTAGAATAGTCAATATGAACTTAAAAAAATAATAATAATAACTTCTATTTTTTTTTAAATTAAAAAAATTAATATATATTTGTAACAATCGGGAAAATTCATATTTTTTCGGAAAATAATTACACAATGAATTTAAGCGTTAAAATGTGAAATTAAGTGATTTAATATTGTTTAGAATTAAATAAAATGTTCTAACAATATTAAAGGATGAAAAATGAGTAATAATGATATTATGTGTGTGCACGTGTGTGTCACTCACAGTATCAAGAAGTAGGTCAAGATGATATTATCTTGACATAAAACTGATAAATTTGGGTTCAGCACACCCAAATTAGTAAGGATAGCCTATCAGCACGCTCAAATTTGATAATTGAGCACAAGGGTAATTTTTGACCGAAAATTCGCAGTATCGGAACCAGGCCAAGATGACCTCAGATAAAAATAAAACTGATATATTTGGATTCAGGACGCCCAAATTAATCAGGATAGCCCATATTGAAATTTTGGGCGAAAAAGTATATAAAAAACGGGAAAAAGGTGGAATTTACTCATTTGTCCACAAATTCTCTCTTTCCTCATTTCTCTTTCTCTCTCTAGCCGAATGTGTACAGTAACCGACCATCGGAAACGGTGTCCGTTTTCGACACCGCCGGTGTCATCGGAAAGCTCTAGCCGAGCTGAGTCCGATGGTGGGTCGAC
This sequence comes from Antiaris toxicaria, assembly GCA_035233585.1. Lineage (NCBI taxonomy): Eukaryota > Viridiplantae > Streptophyta > Magnoliopsida > Rosales > Moraceae > Antiaris > Antiaris toxicaria. The sequence continues at coordinate 13,259,063 of CP141155.1, forward strand.
GCGACGGAGCAACCGCCGGAGCAAGCCGCACGCGCCGCCTAAAGGTCGCCGGAGCCGAAATCTTCCCTGTGAGATTTCTCCGCCGTCCGGCCACCATTTGCCACGAAACCGGTTCCAAAATATTCGTGGTAAAGAGTACTACAAAACCCAGGTGGTGGATCGCCTCAACACCGGCGGAATCGCGCCGCCCGAAGTCGCGACGTCGCCGCCGTGGAGTCGCCGTCGAAACCGCCGTTTCCGGCGATGTTGAGCTGCACCACCGGTGCAGAAATGGTCGCCGTGAAGAGGGGAGCAAAAGCCCTCAATCAATTTCGGGGAAAAAGTCCGGCACGGCGAAGCTCCATCATCGCCGCCGTGGCCGTGACTTTCGGGGGGATTTTCCGGCGATTGGGGCCTCCAAATGTGAAATTGAGGCTACCAATGGATTCCTCTCGTCGAGATCTTCAAAATGGACTACCCACTTGCCGTCGTCGCCGCCGGTCAACGCCGGTCAACGGCGACCGTTGACCAAAAATAGAAGTTTGGCCCGTTAGCCTATTTTCGACGTTCCGGACGCATCCGCGGAGTCGGATTTGCAAGACGGGACCTCAGAGATGATGAACGAGGAATTAGGGTTTATGCCGTCGAGACCGGACTGCAATTCGGTATAAATCCCGACCCCTTTACGTTCCGCAATTAAATTATTTGGGATGTTATATGATTTTATGATTATTGGTAGGAAAAATTATGGAAAAGAATGTATGTAAAAAGAAGAAAATGGCTGTAATGGAGAAAAAGAAAAATATGTGATGATGTAACGATTTTACGTAAACGGTACAAGTTTTACGTAAAATCTAGGCCTCTGGTATAGTATGTGATAGAATTAAATTAGGATAGATAGTTTTCAGGCGTTTCCTAAATGCTGGAACCTCAAAAATTAAGCGGAAATGCTGTCGAAATTTCTAAAATGGCACCAGGGGTAATATGGAAAACGAGGGGTAAAAATATGATCGGGAAGGGAACCCGAGCCCCCTCAAGGAATTAGGGCATGGAAAAAGGAATGGACAAGTTACAATTAGTAAACCGACCCTTCGAAACCCTAGAACGCAAGCAAAACATGAAACCGATTCTTAGGTCGGAATAGTACTTCCCGAGGGCCGGGAATGTGAAAATTGGTAAAATGATAAGAATTGATCCGGAAAAAGGTCCGATAAGATTTAGAAGGTTAATTAAATGATTTTGGGTTTAGAAAATCCAGCCTAAGTATGAAAATGAAAATGTTATGGTTAAACGACCCATCAGGGGCAAAATGGTCATTTTGTCCAAAGATTCTCAAATTATGGGAAAAGAACCCCAATGATCCCGGAATAGGTGAATGAAGTTTGTAAAAGCCAAAATTGAGGTTTAAGTTTTGAAAAAATCACGTTAAGGGTAAAATTGTAATTTTGTCAAAAATTAGAGGTAAAATCGTAATTTTTCAAAAAGTTGGGGAAAAATTCGAAAAGGGTCATTAAGGTTTAGAAAGCTGTCCTAAGACTATAATTAAGGATTATAAGATCAGAATTAAGCTTTTTAATAAAATAAAAGCAATAAATGAAAATGTGATTAACAGACAAAATTTGTCTGTAGGAACCTAATCCAGAAGCGACAAAGGACGTCGATGGATCTCAAAGAAAGGATAAGCACGCTATGAGTAAGTTCAGACATTTACCCGTCTGCAACTATGAACAAGTTCATCGTGTTTATATGTTTTGTATGTAAATGTCAAGATGTGATTTATGATGATGCTATAGTAATGCTATAGCAATGTTATGATGATGTTAAAAGATGTGTTTTAATAAATAATTTATAAATATATATATATGTATATATTGAATTACGAAGGAAAGGTGTTATAAAAGTTTTATGAGAGTGAAGATGTGATAAAGAGTGATAGAAGAATGGAAAAAGTAAGAATAAGAGTATTAGAATAGAATGCATAAGAAAGAGATGAGGTATGAAAGGAAAGAATAGATGTTTTATGAAAAGTTTTATGGAAGTTAAGTTATGATTGATAGAGCAACGATGATCGGTGAGGAAAGGAATTAAAAAATGGTATATTTTATGAGAACGAAAGGATATATGTTTTATGAAAAATGATATGAAAACAAAGAGTTAGACAAGAAAGAAAAACAATGATAGGTTATGAAAAAAAGGTATGATGAATGTTTTATGAAAAATGATATGGAAGCAAAGAGTTAGACAAGAAAGAAAAACAATGATAGGTTATGATAAAAGGTATGATGAAAGGATTATAACATAACGATAAGATGTGATTGATTGAATAGAACAATAGGCTATGATCGATAGGCTATGATTGATAGAAATATGATGATAAGATACAATAGAAAAATGATGCAAATGATAAATAGAGAAGAGAAAAAAAAATTGTCTGCACATAATTAAACATACTTTTGTTTGTTATGATGTGATGTGATGTTATATAAGTAATATGTGCTATATATGTTAAGGTGTGATTAACATAATTCACACAAGTAAAGTAAAGAAATTAAGAAAAGAAAAACAACGAAAGAACAAATGTTCCATGAAACGTTTTATGAAAAAAAATGAGAAGTGAAAGATTATGAATGTCATGAAAGAAAAAGATGTTCAACGAAAAATCAATATAAGAAAAATAAAAGCCTACAAGATAATAAGACTGAAAACTTAAGTTGTTGGCGTACCGGTCTCCCTACAAGGTCGAGACTTCCGGTCTATATCCTCCGCGTAGATGTGGCGCTACCCCGAAGGTGCGATAGATTATAGGATGGACCGACCCCGAAGGTGCGGTTTTTATGTGACTGTGAGGTAGGTTGGTGGGTTGCTCCCCCTCCTCCCACTGTCCGCGCGCAACTAGGTACGTCCAACAACGGGCCCAACCAAAGGAAAGTGGAAAGAAAACAAACGAAAAGAGTGTGAAAAGAAAAGAAAAGAAAAGAAAAGAAAGGAAAAGAGCGAGAAAAGAAAAGAAAATAGCGTGAAAAGAAAAGAAAAGAAAAGAGCGTGAAAAGAAAAGAAAGGAAAAGAGCGAGAAAAGAAAAGAAAAGAGCGTGAAAAGAAAAGAAAGGAAAAGAGAGAGAAAAGAAAAGAAAGGAAAAGAGAATGAAAAGAAAAGAAAAGTAAAGAACGACATAAAAAGAAACAAACGATATGAAACATAATAGAATTATATATGTAATGTGATGTGAATGACACGTTTTTACGTGATGTTATGCTAGTGTGTATGTTACTAGCTTTTAAGATATGAAATGTTAAGAGATGATAACAAAGCGATAGAAGTTATAAAGGTTTAAAACAGAAAGTTAAGAAATGATAGGAATGAGAAGAAAAGAAATGAAGAAATTAGAGTAGAATGATAAGAGATTATCAATAAAATGATGGGAATGATTAGCGAAGAGATAAATGAGCATGAGAAAGCTCACATAATATGTTATGTTTCGAGGATTTGTATTGTATAGACGATGTATATGATGTGTATATACGTGATGTCATATATTCTATTAATAATATATATTACTAGTATTTATAAGTTAATGAATGTATGTTTGAACTTACTGAGCATCTAGCTCATTAGTTGTTTATATGTTGCAGGTAAGCAACGTGTTTATTTAAAGTAATATGATGGACAACGGACGGATCTGCACGTGCCAAGGGACTGGGCGAGGGTATGGTACTACCATGAGTCTTTCGCTGAGCGTTCAAAAAGGAAGATGAAAGAAAGAAAGTTATGAAATATGTGTTATAAGAGTATGATAGAGATAGGTGTAATATGTAAGTTAAAAAAAAAATTTACTATAGAAATTGCTTCCGCTATAAGATGAGAACGTTAAGAATGAAAAGTTAAGTATGTTATGTAAAAAGATGACGACCCACGAGGTTATCAACCATCGCGGTCGGCGTCAGAGCTCGACTGGTTGGTATGGTAACGTACGTGGGGGGTCGTCACAATATTTGTTAATAAACCAAACCAACAGAATAAAGCCAAAAAAAAATAGTGAAAAATAAAAGCAAACAAACTAAACAAACTCGAGTTTAAATTAATTTGATTTCTGATTTTCCCTTAAATGAAAAATAAATCAAGCCAGACAAATTTTTATTTATATATTTGAAAACATTGTTTAAGGTTCTTAATGCTTATTACGATTCCTTGGATAGTTAAGGATGCTAGAAATTATGTATAAGGTATCTAGAATTTATTAGGATGCTATGGACATTTGGTGAAAAACCTCAAACCAAAAAGCATTGCATACCATCTCAACGTTGTATTCAAGCATTGTACACATTGTATTCATACCAAAAAGCATTGCACACGATTTCAACATTGAACGATTTCAACATTGTATACAATCTCAAACCTTATTTGAATTCTTTAAAAAGATAACATTGTATACAATCTCTGACTTTATTTAAATCCTTTGAAAAAAATCAACTCAATGTTGCGTTTATTATCTAAATATGTGATTTTACCTTTAAAATAAACTTATTAAATCAAACTAATTAAACCAAACTAAAGAAGAAAACCAACTCGGTATGATGTGGCGTCTAATATAGATACCGAGTTTTATAATAGTTCAATACTCATTTTTTATTTTAATTGCAATGCTCTAAATTGACATGTTATACTTTTATTTAAATCTGATAAAACTACTTGTTCAAGTGTCAAATATGTGGATAAAAGGGGAGGTGAAGTAAACTGATAAGTACATTTTTTTTTTTTTATATATAACCAATATAAATGTCCAATATCCTTTTAGCTACCAGTGTGGGACTCTTTTAAGTTGTTTTGGATGTTTTTTGGGTTTTTTTTTTTTTTTTTCAATCTCCGATATTATGTTTACAATACCTAAAACCTGTGTAAAATTCTATGTGAAGTGATGTTTATATATTTACATGGTGATCACCCTTACTTTAACTGCGTTCTTACAAAGGAATATGTTCATCATCTAAAAATAAGATGACCAGGTCCATTTAAATAAGAGGTTTGTTTTTGAAAAATAGAAAATTTTTAGATATGAAAAATAAAAAGTTGTTTGGAATTTTTTTTAAAATTAAAAAGTTGTTTGGGTGAGTGAAAACTTTTTATTTCTAGAGAGCTTTTTTTTTTTTTTCAAAAATGAAAAATATTGGATATTCAGATACGGAAATTTAGGAAAATGAAAAATTTTTTATTTTTCTTGGAATGAAAATTTTTTCATTTTTCAAATTTGGAGGTGTCAAACAAATGGAGGGTAATCTAAGCCATATGCTGGGAAGTTTGGCAAATATATTAGATTTTAAAACAAAACATGAAATAAAATGATTAGATAAATATACATATTTATATATAATTATATCGTCCAGCTTTTGGCATACGTTTATAACCAAGGATGAAGCCAAAAATTTTGAGTTGGGGAAGGGATGGAAAGGCTAATAACTATGATAAATATGACTTGTAAGAATACTTATTAGATTTTATGATCATTTCCAACTATGTACACTAATATAAAAAATCGTAAAAAATAAAAAATAAAAGAGAAACTGAAAGAGGAAAAAGATCTTGTGGTTACAGGTGTAACTTAACGGTAACTCCGTACTTGATTTTACTATTAGGTGTAGAGTTTGAATCCCTCAATCCCTAAGTTGGAAAAATAAAAAAATAATAAAAAAAAAGAAGAAGAAGAGGAGGAAAAAGATCTTATCAAGTGCCTAGGTATGCAAGTTGGACTTTGGTATGAAAATTTTGATTTTATCTTGAGTATTGATGTAAATTTGCAATTGTGCCCCCATTAATTGTGGTTGTATTCTATTTTATAAGAAGAATTATAATGGTGCTACCATTCAATTTTAAAATATACAATTATGTTCTTATCCAATTAAAAAATTACCTATAATGTTTGGAGAATTTTTAATATTAGCCCTATAATTAAAAAGTTTTGCTGACTGTCACTATATACGTGTATGTATGAGATATCACCGTCTCAACAATGTATTTCATTAAAACTTCCATGCATTTCCAAGGTTTTAGTACTCAAGTAACAACTGCCTGCTTGCATTGCCACCTTTAGTTTCTCGTTATTAAACTATGTAGAATCATGAAAGATTGAAGTACCTGGAGACGGCCTTCCAAACGGGCCCATATATGCGATAAGTAACAGACGTATAGTCGGGCGTCATAGATAGAAGTTTAGTTATACAGCTCATTTATGCCCAGACTCGGGAACAAAGAACAAGTTCAGTTGCGTCAAACAAGTCTTGGAGAGAGTAGGGCTCATTTAGTTCATCGGTTGAGTTTATAATAAAACAAAATTTTTAATTAGTTAACTTAATTATAATTTTTATTGACCTTTTAGAAAAAGAGAAAACCGAATCCAAAAATTTAGATTCAGACTTATTATCAATATTCTAAGCACAAGTACGCTAGGGTGATTATAGTTTAGAGAATTAGCTAGTGTGCATGAGATGAATCGATTTGGTGATCATCTATTGTATAGATCCTATTAGGACACAAAAACATCATTAGTCGAGTCTTGATCACCGCTTTTTTCTTGTTGCCTTGTAGATAACTGAGGCAACTTTCTAGACTGACTAACTAGCCGTAAGTTAAGGGTCCAACAGGTAACGCGTCGTCCGTCCGCGAGAGGCTAAGTAGTTTCATGAAACATCATATAATGTGAGAGATTTTCGAAACACACGGGAGTTTAGTGCCCCCTATTTGAGTAAGGCTAGCTTTTTATTGTTTATTGAGTGTCAACCTAATTTAGATGCTTTAGCTTATGTTGATATCAGTTGCTTCCTTTCTTCAAATAAAAGATAAACAAAAATCATGGTTTCACTACATAAAACAATAGATTAGGTTTAAAAAAAAAAAATACACACACACAATAAATGAGATAACACCTGTTTGTCCTAATATTCATTTGTTTCTCTAAAACCTAGGGCAGGCACATGTACTTTTTATGTTCCTATTTCCTACGTTTTCATCTGCATATACTAAGACTGCAATTTTTCTTTGGTGAAACGTATATTAGATGATTGAGGGAATTAGGATCCCTAAACACAAAATAAAAGCTACTCTCCTTAAATGTACTTTCCTTTAAGTTGGAATAACTTTTAAAATTCATTATTTGACTTATTAATTTACGGACATTCACCTACTCTACTACTTATGCATGACAGCATTTTAGTAGTTGTTGTTAAAAAAAAAAAGTTAAAAAAAAAAACTATAAGCAGACTCATATTTTTGAGGTAGGTTTAAGGTTAAGTTCCAATTATCATCATCATCTTCTTCTTCGTCTTCTTCTTCTTCTCTCTTTCAAACTCTTTCTCCGTCTTCCTCTATCTCTTAAGAAAAGACTCGATAGAAGATCAGGTGATCTAGCGAGTGGCCGTAACAGGATTGCAAATTGAGTTTAAGATGGGGGATTGAATCTACATAACCATACTCGAATGCATCCACATATAAAATACGCTAAACATAATCAACATTCACAAATTTAAAGCTTATTATATTCCAAAAAATAACATAATAAATTTGGTCCAATGTTATCAACCTGGCCCTAAAGAGTCTACCAGAATTAACAAAACATGTAACAAAACTTACTAGCTTAGCCCTAACCACACTCTTTATTCAAATCTAAGCAAAAAGGACTCCAATAAAAGACATTAAAAATGGAACAACAGTTGTAGAATAAATGGCCAAGGCTCCAATAGCACTGCCTTGAGACTTCTCTGTGGTCGAATTGTGGCTTGCAGCTGACTGAGGTGCGTTTGCAGCCTCCAAAACTTTTACAATCAGTCTCTGTCCCCTCTCACAGTGCCCCGAGACGCCGCTGATGAAATAGAACAAGCCGGCTCGATCGAAATGGAAGACGGTGTGACCGTTGTTGGAGAAGAATTCGGGATGAGAGGAATGGCATTTCTCGTACCCCTCTTTGGTCACCAACAAGACTGAGTCCTTCGCATACATGAAATCTAACATCAACCAAAAATCGAAGCCGAGTGTTACAAATTAGGGCAACAATTTGTGTCCAACCGATCCATTGAGAGTAAATTTGACTAGGATAGGCACGATTTCTCAAAATGCACGAATTAATTATCCATATTTAACCAAAAGAAAAAGAAATTTCTAAACGAAATGAAAATTATAACGATAAAAGATAATTAAGTTCACCTAATTACAAGTTTTAACCAAACGAAAAAAAAGTGAACGCCAACTAAACAAATAAATAAATTGTTTACGTTAAACATTATATCACGCCGATTAAAATGTTTTTTTTTTTTTTTTACAAGACAATAGTAAGCGTAACCCGAACATGACAAATATGTACACTCCTAATTACTTACGTAGAGAGTCACCAACAGTGAACCTGTTTTTCGAGGCCCATTGGTTGAACGTCTCGAGGTCGTGTTTGGACTTGGGAGTCTTCCATCCATTTTCGCCGCCGACATCGAATTGAGTACAAGTTATGGAGAGGAACATGAAGGCGGACAGGAAGAGAAAGGAGAGGAATACTTTGGAGGGTGATGCCATTTGTGGAGAGTGAAGGGAAGATGTTTTTGGATTTCTTTTGGGGGAGCTCTTTTGAACTTGGTTGGTCTCTAGGAAAAGTGTCGAAGTGAGGAAGTAGAATGTTTGAGAGGAGTTTTTGGACTTAAAAAGAAGGGAAGATTCGACACATTTTGAAAAGTTTGTTAAGATTTTTGGGAGAAAATTTTGGAAAAAGTGGGCTTTGTGCGAGGTAACCGTTTAAGAGGGCTAATCTTTGACTCGGTAGAAAACGTTTCCAAAATTAAAGTACCCGTTGTTCAACCAAATTAGCTGAGTTTTTTATTTTTTATTTTTTTACTTTGTAAATGTGAATCAAAACCTTCTTAGTAAAATACGAATGAAAAAAAAAAAAAAAAAGACATCTTGCTGCCGAAGAAATATGATTGCTTGCTAGGCAAGAACAGATGGAATGTTTATGTTCCATATTTTAAATGATGAAGCTGATTAAAGGAAACACTTTTTTTTTTTGGGGGGTAGAAAAAAATACAATTTATCCAAAGCAAAAGGGTGTAAAGACCTTTTTTTTTTTTTTTTAATCCTCGCTCTGATTCCATCTTACATTCATTTTTCAACAGAGGATTTTGAGGGGAAAAAGAGGTTAAAAAAAAAAAAGGAAGATAATCGAATCAAATAAACGAAAAAGATATTGGAGGGCTTAAAAAATAAAAAGAAGGGAAACATTACAAATGTATATTAATCATGTGGCAACGTAATTGTGACTATAGTGTTCTCTAACTCTTAAGGCTGGCCGAATGGACCAACTATCATGATACTACTATTATATATGTTCAACAACAACAAGAACAACAACAAGAAAAAATGTGTACGAAAAACCAAAACCCTCAGAATAAATTGGTCGAAGTATAAGGCTATACAAAACTTTCTTCTCTCTCGCTCTTTATTTATTTAGTTTTTGTTTTTTTTTTTTCTTTTTTTTTTTCATTTTCATTTTTTTTTTTAAATATTAAGGTGAAAAGATATAAACTTTTCACTCTCTAATAAAGTCTAATGTGAAATTATGCTAAATGATGTTTATAATCACATAAATGAGTTATTCTTGAGTTAAAAAAAAAGATGATCAACTAAAAGGGAAAAGGAACAAAAGGAAAATGTATTATAAAATTGACCCTATCTTTCTCTAAGAGCTAAGCGAACGGGGTTTGCATCTGACATTTTAACCTTCAACAACTTACAAAAATACAACAGTATTCCAAAGAAGAATAGTAACACACATCTGTTGTACAAAAAACACCCACCAAAACCAAAACCCACCTAAACAACAACTTGAAAACCCCAAAGACTTCAAAAAATAGGAATTATGATCATTATCTTCCCCTACAATATTTATTTTTTCATTTGACACCCCATTGTTTTGCCCATCAGATTCTTTCTCACTACATGGCCTAACCCCGTATGGAGCATATCTTGTGGAAATCAAATCAGCATTGTAACAGAGATTTTGGTTGTCCCAAGCCCCAAAACGCCTTCCCATTCTCCTAAAAAACTCTTCTGAAAATCCAACTAATTCTCCTGTCAAATTATTCCCATTAAGGTAAAGTGTAGTAACACAAGGCAGAGATGACAATTCTCTTGGGATTTTTCCTGAGAGATTGTTAATTTTAAGCCCCAGAAACCTAAGTTTTCCCATCTCTGCCATGGACTCCGGAATTTCACCTGCCGATCCTGTGTTCGAGAGATCCAAAATCTCCAAGCTTTGAAGGTGCTTCCATTGAATGCTCCTCAAATCACCCCCGAGTTTTGGGTTGTTTGATATCACCATTTCTTTCAAGGAAACCATTTCTTCAAGGGACCGAACCAGCCCGCCTGAAAAATTGTTGCTTCCAAGGTCTAACAAAGTGAGATTCTTGAGATTTTTAAGCTCTATAGGTAAGTTACCTAGTAACATGTTGTTGCTCAAATCAAGCTTTAGAAGTGATTTCAACGATCCAAAAGCCGCAGGCAATGAACCCGATAAGTCGTTCCGACTCAAATCAAGTATCAAGAGTTCAGTCAAGTGACCAAAACTTGATGGAATGTGACCCACAAAATGGTTTGCTTGGAGCACAAGTTTCCTCAAGATCACCAAGTTTCCAATCTCCGTTGGCAACTTCCCGGATAACCCATTATCGAGAAGCACCAGAGACTCAAGTTTCCTGAGATATCCTAGAGTGGCTGGGATTTTTCCGACAAGCCCCGGGTTTGATCTGAACTCCAAGGAGTCTAAGCTGTTGATGAACTTTTCCCATCGTAAGTCGGAGATTCTGACAGGATTTTGGTGAGGTGAAGTGAAGCAGCTGAAGAATGAGAGAGCTTTTAAGTACTTGAGCTTGAATAAGTGGTGTGAAAATTCTGCAGTTGGTGAGCACCTCAGAGAGTTGTCATTAACTGGGCCAATGTTTATTACAGAAACATACCACAACCCATCATAGAGATCACAGTATATACCCTGCATGATCATATAGAAAGAGTTAGATTAATTAGAACGAAACATAACTTTTATATCTCGTTTAGTTCTACGGTTCGAACTCAAAATTGGTTTTTTTTTTTTTTCTTCTTACAGTGCTTTCTCTAACAAAAATTCAAATTTTCTATTTACACCTATTATACAAACGGAACATATTTCTACATAATGAAATAATGTGAAAGCCACTGAAAAGTATGGCGATAAGTTGAACAAAAATATATACAACTAAAACCAAGTGTAAGATAGCAACATTGTTAACACTAAAATGATTTTCCCTCATCATGGTAGACATTCTATTTGAGTGATTGAATTCAAGGCAAAAGAAAACAAGGCTAAGATACAAAGATAAAAATACTTTTTGCATGACTATATACATATGTTTACATGTGTGAATATATATATATATTTATGTACCTGTATTGGGGTCCATCCACAAGGGTCAGGATAGAGATCTGAACCATTCCACCACTTTCCCACAAACCCTTGAATAGCGAAGTAAAGAGATTCTTGCTCTTTCTTCTCCATGGGAGCTATTGAGGAAAGCTCTACTTCCTCACTACTACTACTACTACAACTACACATAGCAAACAAACAAACAAAATATACATAGAGAAGAACAATACTTTGAACTCTTGTCATGAAACTGGTCTCCATGAGTGAAACAGCCAGAAAAGTTTCTCAAAACAACAACTTAGAATAATAATCCTAATTTCCTTGGATGAGGTAAAAAAAGAAAGGGAAAACAAAAGTGTCTATATTGAGGAAACCAAAGAGAGTAATGCTCAGAGAAGATGCAATTAAAAAAGAAAAAGTTGGCGTGAGATTGGGAATTGTTCCAAGTTGTTCCTTTATTAACTCTACAAAAAAAGGCAAAGCCGAGGCTTTAAAGTAAAGAGGACAGGAGAAGATCTAAGGAAGCCTATAGTTGCAGCCAAATGCTGAGGAGAACACTTCTCGAGGCAAAAAAAAGTTAAACCATTTTTATGGCAATAACAGACGATCTTTGTGAAAAAGGAGGTTAAAAGAGCTTGCATTAGGGAAACTCCATTTTATTTATTTATTTTTTTTTTTTTAATGCTTTTGGCTTCTTTTATGAGAAGTAAGATAAGAACAAACGTTGTATTAAAAAACAAAAAAGATAAGTACAAATGTTGTACTAAAGAGTGACTCTTTTGTGTGTAGTTTATAAAGATTGAGAATAACGTGTTCAAATTGTTATAAGGTGGTAAAATATTTTGATTATAAGCTTTTTTGATTATAGTAAAACTGACTTGAAATTGAAAGACCTTTATCAAGAATAAGGAGCAACTTTATCGCCCACCGAAGTATTCATGGATTAGTCATACTTTCAACTTCTCAAAATAGCATTTTTGGGATGAAACCTGGGTAAAAATGTTGGTTATGATTAAGGGTGCTTAGCATTAATGCCCTTTAAATCTATTATTTTTTGACAACTTGCCATCTTTTTATTTTTAATAATTTATCTCTTAAATTTGTTAAATTATTATAATTTATCCCCTTTAGTTAATTTTACATTAAAGTGAAAATTTGACATTGAAAGTTTTGCATTAGGGCTTATATTAGATTTGATTTTTTTTTTTTTTGAAAATCAATTTTTCACCTTCACATGAGACAAATGTGTGCTTCTAATTTAACGAAAATTAATACATAAAGATATATTATAATAATCTAACAAGTTTTAAAGATATGTTATAAAAATTAAAAGTTTGTAAAGTAAGTTATTAAAAGATAATATATTTAGGGGGTATTAGTACCAAATACCCTATAATTAATCTAGATGAAAACACAAATTTACTGGACATTTTGTTTTGTTTTTTTGTTTTTGTTTTGTATCTCAACAAACATGTTAATTTATCAGTTGTACCAAAAGGTTTAGTAGGATAGAGGCGGCCAATACTGGTATTAGATTTTCAACTAACATTACCATTAAAAATTGGCAGCATATGAATGGTAGATTAGGGTCAGTAGGACAAAAGAATTAGAAAGGCTAGGGTCTGCTAAAAATCATAACTTGTTCTTCCTTTTTTTTTTTAATTTATTTTGCTGCTGGAAGGTTATTTTCCTCATTTGATGGCTCTTAATTAGCACTGCAAAAAGAAACTGATCTGCAGCCACCCAAAAAAACAACAAACAAAAAATAGCAGAATAGGAGCAGAGTCTAGAGTTCGTAGGGGACCAATTTTCTTTATTTCTTTATTTCTTTCTCTTTCTGTTTTAATTTAAATTTTCCTGTGGCGCATATTTCCATGTAAGGTCTGTGAATTATGTATAAAAATTAAATTTAAATTAATTAATTTAATTATAATTTTTATTAATTTTTTTAAAAAAATAAAATTAAAACTAAAATTTTGGGTTTAACCACAAACCATCCACACGTATAATATGTGTGTACATTATCTTTTTTTTATTATTTTTGTTGAAATAATGTGCACTATCAATTGCTTCATATAATTATCAATAATTCTAAAATAACTTAATATTACACATAGGGATGTCATATTTTTTTATTTTTTGAAAATAGTAATTCATTTTAACATTTTTATATACATACACGTGTTAAAATAATTTATAATTCACTTTAATACTCTAATACATTTTTATACATTTAAGAGGAGGTACGATATACCATAAGAAATATATATATATATTTGGTGTAATGCAATGCATGCTGATGGAAAACCCACATGCAACGACGTCTTTTTTTCCCTTCGTTGTAGTACAATTTCTAACAGGTGCTGGCTGCGACTTTTGACGAACGCGTGGAGGGCATCTCAATAATTCAGCGCCACAGCCGTCTGGCGTCTGCAGCTGTCACTTGTAACTGGGCTTTAAGTTTTCATAGGGGCCTTTTTTCTTTTTTCTTTTTTCTTTTTTCTTTTTTCTTTTTTTTGGATTTCGAAGACTCTTTTGTTTTGGGTTGTTGGGTTTTTCGGTTTTCAAGCAAAAAAGTACTTGGGACGTTGGACATGATCTCTGTTGCACTTAACAAGCTCTTGCCACTCCTCTTCTCAGTTTCAAGGTTTTGTAATGTGTGTTTCTACACTTTGTAAGATGCTTTGTTTAAAATAAACACTTGACAGTCTCTTGCCACTCCTCTTCTCACATTTGCACAAGTTTTATTGGAAACTATATAACTCTAACTATATAACTTGTGTGTTTTGTGTATTATATTGTACCTTGTCGAGAAACAGCAAGGAGTAAAAACTAAAAACCACATGGGTTTTCCAATCTATCCCCACTTTATCTTGGGTAACTCTCGTATCCCTGTTTTTGGCCATTTTATTTGTGACAAAACTTGTTTTCAAATCAAACTTGTTTATGTACTTTTACTATATCGGCATCCATTATTATTTTAATTATTACATTAATTGTTTTTAACGTTTGATATATGTGGGTTTACGTTAAAAAAATAATTTAACTGCAAAACATGCATACTTCATAACTCATTTTGTTTTAAAGTTGATCTAATGATTAAGGGGGTATTTGAGGATGTTTAGAGATGGTATTTTGCCGTTTGATTTCTCTGTTAACAAGTGAGAGCATATTGTGTGTGTGTGTGTGTTTGTGTGTTTTTTTTTTTTTTGGTTTAGTGATGGCACAAATATGTTTTTTTTTTTTTTAGTTTATTAGGGTAAATTTTATGTCCTTCAAAAATAATTGTATTCATAAAAGAAAATTTTAAAATCTCAGTCGTAGACATACCCGCATGGAGAATAACATGGCTCTACCATATGGTGGACAATGGTAAAATTTGTATGGGTCATCTCATTCTATAAGTGGTGTTTAGAACCTTTTTTTCTTCTCATTATACAAAAAGTAAGGAAATCAGCTTCTGGTAGAATTCGAATTTTCATTAACATTCCTTCACAATAAAATAAGGATAGAATCATAGACCAAAGAAAGCAAAAAAAAAAAAAAAAAAAAATTATTGAAAGAGTGAACCCCCTATTGCATGCTATTTCCGTAGATGGTAGTACAAAAAGCAAAAATGGGCTCACCCTAGTTTCATTATGCAAGTTGCTGTTTCTGGTTACCTTTTCTAGTTGAAAATAAATATGAGGCCAACGAGGCCTATATGTGAAGGAACTGAACTACCGAGGTTGCCATATAATGGTGAGTGATGGTCATTTTATGGCTCTCTTTTTGTCTGTTACAGATTTGATTATTTCTCCAAAATAGTGAGATTGTTTAACGTGCATAGACTATTACATATAGTTAATGAGAGTGTAAATGGGTCCCCATTTTATGTCTCGCATGTGATCTCAACATATTTTCTAAATGTTATTAGGTGAAACCGTAAAGTGTAACAACTCATGGCCATTTTTTTTTCCCCCTTCATTTGGTTGTCCCATTCAACTTGTATACAATGTAATAATCATTTGGTTCCTCAAACTATTGTATTTGAATTTAATTCTATTTGAATAACACACCCACTAAATTTATTGTTTTTTCATTTCTTTTTTTATTTACTTTTACTAAGATATTATAGACTTTCTTTTTCTCCTATCAATGCTCATTAGAGTAACTATTCAAATATAAATAAATCTAAACACATATTATTATATTTGAAAACAATGGTTAGAGAAGACATTTAAATACATAAATATATCCATTTTTATTGAAATACAATGTCAAGAGCCCGTTTGGGTAACAATGCCTTGTGGATTCAAAACTTTTAATTCTACATCCTAGTCTCTCTCTTTCATTTTCAAATAACTCAAATTTTAAAAATACACATCTTTCTCATTTTAAATCAAGATGGGATAATTGTTGTGTCAAAATACTTACACAACAAGATAAACAAAATAAAATCTATTTTATATTTTTTTTGAATATATTTCAAATTTTTGTATTATTTTCTATATCACATAACTTTTTCAAAAATCTTCTCCTAAAACACACATTTTCAACCCAACCGTTGAAACACCACCTCTAAACGTCCCCGCAAACGGGCCCCAAATAAAATAATGCTAAGGACATCAAATCTAATACCAATTTTTTGAGTATCACCTTATATATCATATTTTCATTATTTTACGTAATCAATTAATATAATAATATTTTAAACACTTATCAATAAAAAATAATTCACATATTATTTAAATTAATAATTAAAAATTAATATCAAAATTAATATTCTTAGTTTTTTTTATCAAATATGATAGAACATTCAAAAGCATGATCAAAGGAAAATAAATAAATAAATAAAAGCTGCAGCAGGGGTAATATCTCATATGTTTTGACTTTCCAAGTCTCATTTATGTTGTGGCCAGCTTATTATATGTAGAGTGAGAAAAATAGAGGATAGAGGGAGGGTGAATCTGTCGTTTGGACCATCCTATCTCTTACAATTTAGAGGCTATCGAAAAGTAGAGTCCACGGCCGTTGCAGACCTATTCCCTTGGCATGTCGTTTTCTCTCTTGATTCTTTACCCCATTCTCTCTCTCTCTCTCTCTCTCTATAGATCGTAAAGAGGGTGGACCTGAAGCTGGCCCAAGCCCAATTTGTCATTCTTCCGCTAAGGGCCTGGTAGGCCCAAAATTGTCTGGATCAATTACGTGGGCCGCCAGTTTATAAGGCCAGACCCAGAAGGATGAGAGAGAAAAAGAAGAGAGAGAGAGGGAAGAGAGAGAGATGCAAGAAAGCAAGGAAAAGGAGCTTCGAAATGCAGGCTTCTGTAGCTCGTAGTGTTCGGTCTTTGGAACAACACCATTTTTGAAACCTAAGTAGTTTCTTCCAAGTTTTTTGTAGCTGAACCAAAAAAAAAAAGAAGAAAGAAAGAAAAAAAAAAATCGGAGGAAAACGATGGCGGACGACTCCGAGAAGAGGTTCCATTCGATTATGGACAAGCTCTTTCACGCTCCCAAGTCGTCCTCCAGGTTTTCTTCTCTTGCCTCTTTTTTTTTTTTTAATTTTTTTTTTCTCTGTTTGGTTCCCGAGAAACTGGAATATTGGAGAAAAGGCGAATACTCGATTGTATTTTTTTTTCCTAATAATTTATTTATGAAATTGCTAAGAGATGATAGATAATTCTCTTCGGTTCATTTCCAGAAAATGAGTTTCGAAATTTTGATCCTTTTTCCGGCTTTATTTCTGTTTTCAGCTCTCTTTTCTTTCTTGTAATTGGGATTCTTAGTAAACTAACGGAGTTTTTTTTTAAGCAAATAAAGCAGTTTAATTATTTTTTGTTTTTGGGGGTGAATGTTTTGAATATTTCGTAGTTGTTGTTTGGAGTTTATGCAGATTGATACTTGAAACAGTTTGCAATATTTCGTCTTTACATTGTTGAAAAATACTGTTTCTGCCATTTTGTTTGATTTACCTGGACTATTTTCGATTACTAGTTCTTCGAATGTACAAGAATCGCGGGGCAAAAAGCGGGAATATCCATCGTCGGCATTGGCGCTAGTGGAACCAAAATCAAGTAGTAATGTAGTGGCGGGGTCATTGGCTCAGTCCTCATCATCTCAATCTCCAATATGTAGGCCGTGGGACCGTGGAGATCTTATGAGGAGATTGGCTACATTCAAGGCCATGACTTGGTTTGCTAAGCCCAAGGTACTCTTCATTTGTGCTTAATTTGTTTATCTGTTTCTAGTTAGGACAGATTGTGGAGGATAGGAAGTTCTTGAGACAACTGAAGTTGCCTGTCTTAGTATTTTGATGATGAATATAATGGTTGTTGGAATTGTTTGTAAATCTGTAAGAACGTTTTTCAATAGCCTGTCGTTGAGACAATGTTGTTTTTGGATGCATACTGGCATTGTCCTCGAGTTCTTTGTACTGACTTTGCTTGTGTTTTTAATTTAGTAATTGAACTTATTTGCTGCTAGCATTTTACAACATGAGTCAAAGTGTGAATGCGAAATAAGTGATATTATGCTTATTCATCTTTGTTGTCATTTTAATCTCTCACGAGGTTAAAAATAAGTAGAGATTGAAACAATTCAGCCGTGTACCATCTTTTATAAATCAGTGAACCTTCCATGTAGACTCTCTCCTGTTCTTAAGAACGCTAGATTTATATACCTGAATCAGAATAAATCACTATAAGTGATGCTATTTTATAAGGAATACGGTGCAGCAGAAAAAAATTCTTGATGAAACAAGAAGAAAACTAGAGAAGAGGTTGATAAACTTTTGAAAATATTATTGATTAAACTTGATAAAACTGAATACAATTTAGAGTTTGAGCCCTTTATATAGAAATTGTGTGGAATAGGAAACTTGGAAGCTAAAGAAAAAAAAAATTAAAGGAAACTAAGAAATAAAGCAAACTTGGAAACTGAAAATATAAAAAAATAAATAAAGGAAACTGAGCATAAAACATAATAAAGGAAACTAAACATACTATGGTCCTACATCAGAATAAACTCCCTTAGGCAAGGTAAACTAAACTCATTAAGAGAGGAGAGCTACATAATTACATTTAAGATGTTTCCTCGGTTCATATTGGTCCTATTTAAAAGTAAAATATGACGTTAGAATACAGAACCGTGAATAAACATTTACTTCTTTTGCATACTCAAAATTTGGTAGACATAAAAGGATTACAAATGCTTTTCATCTTTGATGTTTCAAAGAAACTCATTTTACATTTCTGTGCTTCCATGGCAGAGGGAGACTCAATATTTTAATTGGTTTCACTCTGCAAAATTTCCTTTATGTAGTTGTTGTCTTAGTAACTTTCTTTTCTTGACCTCCTAAAATAGATCCTGCTTGGGATTTAAATTTTGTACTTCTTATCAGGTAATCAATGCTTTAAATTGTGCTAGAAGAGGTTGGATCAATGTAGATATCGATACTATAGCCTGTGAAGCATGTGGAGCACGTTTCCTTTTTCCTACTCCTTCAGCTTGGAATCAGCAGCAAGGTATGGTGCCATTCTTCTCTACCAACTTTTGCTCTACCTAAGGCATGTTTTAAATCTTCCTCAAGGATTTGTTATGTTCAAACTGAAGTGGAAGGGCTTTTCCTTTTCTGTCAGTTGAGAAGCTGGCTGCAGTGTTTAGCTTAAAACTGGACAAGGGACACAAATTACTTTGTCCATGGATTGATAATGTTTGTGACGAAATGCTGGCCCAGTTTCCACCAACGCCACCTCCAGTTTTAGTTGATAAATTTAAAGAACGTGGCTCTGCCCTATTACAACTTTCATTTCTTCCTGTGATTTCATCTTCAGCAATTGAGCACATGAGAACTCCTCAGCTTGAGAAAACCCTTGAACAATCTCTACTGCTGCATAATGAGATTACATCTGCAGAGATTTCAAGAGCAGAATATCTTGGCGATGCACATGATGAGGATTCCAGGAAGAAGTATTATCAGGTTTGACACATGTTTGCTTGTGCGCTTATAAATTCTATAATGTCCTGTACCCCTATGATTATAAGAAAGAAACTTCCTTGCAAATGATCTGCAATACGCACCATTGGGGAACATATGAAGTGTATGCTGTATTCCTACTGTCCTTTTCTTGGTGTTTGCAGCTTAGTGAATTACCATAGTGGTGGTTAAAATTTAGTTCTTGATTGTAGAATTTTAAGGTTTAAAAAGCTAAACGCTTTTCATCAATTGGCAATGTGGTATCCAATCATGATTTCATACCTTCAATTTAAGACCTCATCATTGTGTCCCCTTGATGTTGTAGTTTTCTTCTATTATAGTTGGTTTCGGTTTTGATTGCATGCTTTATTTATGACTTCTGCATCATGCTTGTGTTATTCATAACATCTTCTCAATCTAAGCTTAAGCCAACAATGAGGCTGCTAGTGATGTTAATGATATTCTGAATTTGTTGAAGTTGGCATTCCCAAAAATAAGATATATCTAAAAATTTTCCTGTTGCATTCTTGATATGATTATTGATGATTTCAGGCACTGAAGCTTATAAGTTTATGTGGCTGGGAGCCACGCCTACTGCCATATGTGGTTGACACTGGGCATGGGTCAACTCAGTCACTTGTGAAGGGAAATGTTTCTAGTTCACTTAATATGGATGCTAACGGACAGAACACTATCGGCTCTGATGTGTTGTCTACAAGAACTGAAGATGTGCTAGGGGGGAATGAGAATTCTCTTGTTTCTGATGTGCTACAATCTGATCTCAATTCTGTAGTACTAGATTGCAGGCTCTGTGGAGCTAGTGTAGGATTATGGACTTTCTCTATGGTACCACGACCCATTGAACTGTTCCGATTAGTTGGAAATGTAGAAATTAATGATGGAGACCATGAATCGGTCACTGAAAATGATCCTGAAAATAAGAGAGAGGCAATAAGTACTGGTTCAGATAGTACCACACCCTCTAAAGAAAGGAGTCAAAATTTAGATTTTACAATTGCAGGTGGTCCTCCACCAACAAAACAAAACTTTAAAGCGACTATTTCTTTGCCTGTTATTGGTTGTGCTCTGAGGGCTCGATTTTGTACTGATGCTGCATTTGGAGATTGCTTAGTTTTGAACCAAGAAAAGGGCAACACGGGTGAAGGAGGGGATGCTTCTGGCATGGAGAATGGCAGCCGTACTTCATTGGAAGGAATAGAGGTTATTGAACCAGAAACTCTTTCTGAAGCTGGGATGCACAATCATGAAATGGAAAGCTTAAAGAATGACACACAAGGTAACTTCCGGGATAACATGTTGATCGAGATTATAGGGAATGATGAATCTAACCCTTCTACCTTAACCCCTGATGATAGCACAAATAAAATTGGGGAAAATGACATAAACAACTCGTCTTTGATGGTCTCATGTAGCTATAGTGATTTGCTACATATTGCAAATACAGATATAGGACATGCTGAAGATGCTTCTGTAGCTGACCACAAAGAGTCTTCATCTGTTCCATCATGTTTGGAAGCCAATGTACACGTTGAGCATACCAGAGATGCTGGCCAAACCACATTGGTCGAAAGATTTAATGGTCAGGAGGACAGTGGACTTCAGATTTCTGTAAACGGTGATCCTGTTCTTCATGCTACTGGTAAGCAATATGACTATTCAGCCTTTTGCATTTGACCATGAATATCAGCCTGAATATGCATGCTTTGTCATATTTATGGAAGCATTTGGATCACCACCTGCATTTGTGTTTGGATCACCAATATGGCTATTCAACCTTTTGCGTTTGACCATGAATATCGGCCTGAATATGCATGCTTTGTCATATTTAACGGAGCGTTTGGATTAGTAATTGCATTTGCATTGCATTGAAATGCAATTGAACAAGTGTTTGGTACAGTAAGCATTACATTTAAATACAAATACTTTTAGTTTGAAAACCAATATAATCACTAGTTACACATTCACTTTTTCTATCTACTTTTGCCAATCATCACTCTCTCTCTCTCTCTCTCCCTCTCTCTCTCTTACCAACAACCCAAACACATTGCGTTTGAATGCAATGCAAATTCAAAATATCCAAATGTATATTGCATTTAGCAATGTTGTATCCAAACACCACTTAAGTTTCTTCCAAGTATTTCAGTATCTTTATCGCCTGGTTTCATGCATTGATTGTTATATCTATTATATCCCTTGTGCTTGTTCCTCCCAAAATTCACCATTATTCTTTTTATTCCTTTCATTTTTAGTCGTTCTGCATCCTCCGCCCATCTGTTTTTATAAAGAACAGGTACCACGTTAACTTTAGATAACTGATTAACTGAGTTTGTTGGTGGAGAATAAGCATGGTAATGAAACCTTAGAAACTTGAAGGAATTGGTAAATGAGGATGCAAGTCTTTAGTCTCAACGTGAGGCCAACTCAATGAAATAGTAGTTTTCTGTCATTACTCTGATAACCCAGAGTATGCATATTTTTATTAAATGATGTGATTTGCAATAGAACTCCCTAGTTATTTTTTCCTTAAAAACAAGAAAAGATATGATTGTAGAGTCCTATCATCAGATAAAGCAATGGAGTTTGATCCCATCAGGCAGCACAGACACTTATGCCCCTGGATTGCACCGTTGGGCAAAGGAGCACCTGGATGGCAACAAACACTATCTGCTTTACAACGTCAGCAAGGATCTTCACCTCCTCCATCTAAGAATTCGCCATCTGCTTCCATAATTAAGGTATTTCTGGACTTCTTTTTCTACTGTGCTTTCGAAGTCCTGCTTTTTTTGCTGGAATGTGAAGTCCTACTTTGTTGCACACGACACTTTATGCTCTTGAATGTATTGGAGATGACCAACGTCTCTGTATTTGTCACATCCCAAACCCCTTTGAATCGTGTGTTTGTAACCTTCTCCAAAGTGCAGGCTCTGATTCCTGCGTTTGGCATATACAGATAGATGCACTTTTTTTTGCATGTCGTTTCATGTGCTTGCCTATGCGTGTATATTTCTATCACTCTCGTCTAAAGAGATCACTGGTTTTGCATTTTTTTTTTTATTTTTTCAGGTGGACGATCCCATCACTTCAGTAAGAAATCTTTTCATGTCTCCATCTCCCAAACGAATGAAGCACGATCTTGTATCAACTAGAACTAGTCAGAATTAGCAAGTTTTGGAGATTCTCATTTTTGGTTGAGTGCTTGCAGTTTTTAGAAGCTCATCTCTGTTGAAACTAATCCATTTCGCATGAAGTGTCAGATTTTGCTGTTCGTTTCATTCACTTCGAAAGTCCTTTCTGTTTGCTGTAAACTACAGCTTGAGATTACCTGCTAAAACTTCCAATTTCAAGAACATGTAGTCGCCGTTCGTCAAAAGAATATAAGTGGATTGTTGTACTACAAGAAAGTACTGCTCTTAGAAAGAAAGATGGAAGGAACACAAAAAGGGTTTGCTAACAGCATAATGTTACTCCATCAAGCCGCAATTTGTGACCAAAACCTTTGAGTAAGGGCGGTTGAAACCTCGTTCTGCTACAACGGCTCTCTTGTCACCTATTAGCTTGGCCACCCTTCACTCGAAACAAAAGTCGGGTTGTCAGTTTTGTCATTTGTTCAGAGGCTAAAAATCATAAACCAACGGCAATTGATGGAAAAAGTATTAAGAGTATGTCAGAAGCTGAAGTCGTGAAAATTTGTTTTGTCATAGTTTGTAAGAAATGATCTGTATTTTATATAATGCTCGTTTTATCCCTCCCACAACCCCCCCACACCACAATCATAAAATACAATTTATCATAAAATACAATTTTGACTACTTTGACATGCAAACTGCTTGTACAAAATTTTTGCTAACTATGCTTTCTTGGCCAACAACCTACATGCGTTTCTAGAGTTGTTATTAGAGTTTTTATTTTCAATTTTTATTTTATTTAGTTTTGTTTTTATGTTTTTGCTTGGAAGAATGCATGAAGCTATAGAGTAAAATCTATTTAAGGTAATTGTCTGTTGGAATATTAGGAGGTCTTATGTGTCTTATGGATTCGCCATGACATGTAAATGTAATACATCGAAAGTAATATATATTTGGATATTTTATATTTGTATTGCATTCGAATATGATGTGTATTTACATATTTTGTATTTATATTATATTTAAATATAGAGTATATAACGTGATTGTTAAAAATAGATAAAAAAAAAGAGAGAGAGATGTAATTGATAAATATAAATAGAAAAAATAGAATTATAAATAATGATTATATTAAATTTAAAATTTAAATATTTTGACATTTAAATGTAATGTTTCATTATTTAAATGAAAATTACATTAAATGATATATTAGTTTAGAGAAAAATAAAAAATGATAATGATAATAAAGTCGTGTTATTTGGATTTTTCATGGTGCAAAGGCTTGTGACTCACCTAAAATAAGGAGAGCTAGTATTTTCTTGCACGGTCTTCACCTGGCCAATCTTCTCCACAACCTCCATCCCTTCCAAGACTCTTCCCACTACCAAAGCGGAAGCATCCAGCTCCGGAGAATCCTTTATAGCAATGATGAACTCCGTCCCGTTCGGGGCTGTCCCAACCTCCTCTTCATCAATCTCCAGCTTCCCTTGTCTTGCTACTAACTTCAGCTTCGGGGGAGGTTTCGAAGGATCTCTCACAACAATGCTCACTGTCCCTGCTAAGTTCTTGGTTCCCGGGCACTTCTCTTTCACTCTCTCCCACTCATCTACAAGATTCTCAGCCTCCAAATTGCTTCCTGTCCTCTTTGCAAACTCTGCATCCACACCATAAGATCTAACCCCACCATGTTGAACGTAATTTGGCACGATTTTCACAAACTCTTTTCTTCTATAGCTGATTCCAGCTCTGCCACTCACAAGGCTAGCAAATCTAGCAGTTCCGACTGGAGCATCATTACCAAATAGCCCAATGACGATCCGACCAACAGGCTTCCCGTCAATGGATATATCAAGGAATGCTTTCTTTGTCAGGCTTTCATCACTACAAGTAGAAGTAGTAGTACTAGTACTAGATTTTGAGTCACTGTTTATCTCCTTTTTTGCATTGGTAACCTCCTGATTTACTTCGTTAATCTTCTCCTTTGTACTCGTATCCTCCAAGTTTTCTTTGTTTATCTCCTCATTTGTAACGGTAGCATCTTCCGAGTTTTCTTCTTGTGCTTTTGCTTGAGACAGTGTGAATGGCTCCAGACCCTGGCAACCCAAGAGGAAAAGTAACAGAGAATTGCTTCGGATTGTGAGCTCTCGGCGGGACAATTTGCAGAATTGTTTTAGTGTGGGAAAAGATTGGGAAGTGGGTACTTGTTGAACTTGAGGACTATGTTGCGTTGGTTGTGGTGGAGGATGAAGAAGAAACTTAGTTGGAGATTGCAAGAATTTTGGAGCTTGTAACATTTCTCAGTGTAAAAGATTTTTTACCTTTCTGGCTTCTGGGTTCTGTGATTCACTTGATTTGGAGAAGATGGTTCCAGTTGGAGGAGATTTCATGGATAAGAAGGTTGCAAATGAAATCCATATATGCTTACGAGCGTGTATGTTTTGTGGCACCCAAAACTTGCCATCAAATCTGAACAGCCATGTGTGGGGCCATCTTTGTTGATTTGGAAGTTTGTTGACCATAAATTGTATTTCAAGCTTTCACTTGCCACAAATAATTGAATGCAATAAAAAAGAGAGGTATATTTGGACTGAAGAGAAACAAAAGGGTGAGAGAGAGTGGGTTTTGAAAATAGAACGATAAACAATTCTAGGCATGCGGAAATCGCTCCCTCAGAAATTAGAACGATTTTGCAGGCAGAAAAAAAAAAAAAAATCAATTACCGCATAATTAATTAACTTGTTAACTTTGTTAAAAAAAAAAGTAACACTTAAAAATTGTTATAATATACCTTTTTAAATGTATTTTATTAAATATATCAAATCTTATTAAATTTGAAAAATAAGCTTTTTTTTTTTTTAAATGATCACTCACATTTTTTATCACTTAATAAATAATTAATCATTAATCGACTAATATCCAAAAGTCTTTTTACTAGTCTTATTTCACTAGTCAATCATTCATTAACGAAATGGGTCAATCCACATTTTTGACCATTTTCTCAAAGGATGAAAACAAAATAATAAGTGTAAAATATCTGTCCGTTTACCTAATTTTTCCAAATAATATAACACTACTAGTATTAATAAGCCATGAAACTATGACATGAAACATATTTTCATCAGGTATTTGCCATAAAAATTCATTTTCTTCGTTTCTACTATGGTATTAGAAGATGCAAGGAACATGGAACAAATATTTGGAAATGAGTTTCCTTTAAGAATGTTGAATTTCATCAACTTTAGAAAGGCTAAAAGGCTAACATCACTTCCCCAAATGCTGGCTCTCAGAACAAACGACACGCCCTCATGGGCAGAACAACATGTCATACAGGATTGCACCTCCATTCCAACGTTTTGTACAAAATCAGAAATTGACCACATAACTCAACTTTTGGAATTGTTTTGGTAAAAAGTGATCTTAATAAACAAGACCACGTAGTTCAGCTTGTGTTGGCTCCGGGGCATCACCGGCTTTGCCCAAAAATACAACACGACCTGCAAAGTTCATAAAATGGACATAGAACACAAGAGAATTTTCAACCCAACTGTTTTTTGATCATCCCCATATAAAAATTACAAACTTCCATTTCCAAAATTCATTTATATCATTTATCGATAAAAGCGGTTTTCAAGAAGAAAATATCAGCATTGGTGGGTACCTTTATAAAGTTAAATTATTAATAATCCAAAGCTTTTCAGTCAGTTACCCAGTTAGTTTGTAAAATTAAATTAAAAATATTCTTCATCGATTTCCTTTTTCTTAACTTCGACATTTGCAAATTCTTTTAATCAGTCTCAAAATGCATATTTGTCAGCAGCATCTTCCCTACTCAGCTTTAAGTTGTATGCTAAATTATACACCACAGACACTGGTCACTTGCGTAAAAGCATTATTGACAGCTCAACCACCAAGGAGATGTTGAAAGGTAAAATAAGAAACTAATAAGAAAAGAGGGGCATCTATAAAATAAATTATTAAACTAACTTCAAACATTGTGAAAATCTTTAAATGAGTTAGATAAATGATACGTACCATTTCGACGAATTGAAATCTCTCTCACTCGACGAACAACACCAGTTATAGGATCAGTGAAGATTTTGGTCTCCAAATTCCCGTCCAGGTATAGGATTGAACTGCAAAGTAAGAAGTTTCAGAAAATATTTCCAATATGAACATAGTTGAAGTACGCAAATAAAGTGAAAAAAATAATAATGACGAAGAAACTTCAATAAAACATGAGTGGTGGAACACTTATCAAAACCAGAACAGATGGAATTAAATTCATTGGCAGACTGCATTCATTTCTTGGTCTCGACAAAATTAAAAAATCTGCAGAAAGCAACCTTATTCAACCACGTGTTGCAGCAATAAAATACCGCAAACATGCCAAATTATACTCGCAAACACAAAGAAGTTATTGATTAAGAGTCAACTTCTCTAAACATCTTACCATCCTTCCTTTGCAAGATAGGCCCTACATATGACTAGTGAGGTTGTCCTGCATATTCTACAAATTTGTGTAGTAACATTTGAATGATTCTTTTATCTTTTATCTTTTTTTGTTTTTTAGTGGCTCAAACTCCAAACCTACGGATTCTATTTGGGGAACCATATTCAATCAACAACCAGAATAAGCATTCCTTCTAACCCTTAAGGTTACAGATTAGCAGAAGCATCTATATTTGCAGAGTACACAGAAACTGGTACATATGTGTATGCGTGTATCAAATATGTGCATTCCATTGTTTCAATGGCCTTTTTTCCAACATGTGTGACAACTTAATGAGACAATCTTTTGCTTTAGAAACAAGAAACTGACATTAAAAAACGAGACCAAACAATTCCATGGAACTCTGTTTATTCTAAAATTTGGAATCCATAAACCTCAGACCAAAATGTCAATCTATTAACATTAGTTAACCAAGGTTCAAACATTTAAGCTGCAGCAGCATTATGTTTTATACCTTCGGTAATGCGCAAGCGTTACATCTATAAAACAAAAAACAGAATTGCAAATCACTGCCAAGCAAAGACAATCCTTAATATCTTCTAGACCTAGTGATTCTACCCATTTAAGGGCTTCAGTTCATAACACAAAAATGTTAAGTCTTTCCATTGCTGATAAAAGATGAAAGAAAATCCAAAAAATCCTCACCCAGGAACAGCATTCTGCATGACGACCGTGCCAAGCCGCTCCGGATAAATGCAGACCCGATGCCACTGAACGGCGCCGCGTTCGGCGTACTCACGGGGGCTCTCGTTCTCAAGCGGCCTCCGGTTGCTCCGAATCCCTCCGGTCCCAACCGAGAACATCGTCAGCGTCATCCCACTCCTCAGCTTCTTCTGTACCGGCTTCTGCCCCACTCTACCCACCAGTATCGCCTAAAAACAATAACAAAAACCCCCAAAAAAATTTAATCATCCAAAACGCTCTCAAATCATTTCTCTCTGAAACAATTCCTATGCCTTCTCTCTAGAAATCCATAAACTTTCTTCAAGATTCTCAATAACAATCCACACCTAAATCCGCAAAAAAATAAAACAAGCTCTGAGGCGAAAATGGGAATGTACCTTGTAAATTCCGGGGTCGAGGCCGTTCTCGAGAAGCGGGTCCTGGAAGGCTCGTCTCCGATTGGAATCACCGGAGGGAGGAGACTGGGAGGAGGCGGATTCGAAGTCTTCGATGTCGGAGTCGGAGGGGGGGGAATCGTCGGTGGTGGTGGTGGTGGAGGAGGAGCAAAACGGCGCAGAGAAGTGAGGTTTGAGAGGAAATGGATTATGGTTAGAGTTCGAGAGAAGAGCTCGAGAGAAGAGCTCGAGAGAATCGCCGAGACACAGCAGCCATGGAGGACGCCATTTTTTCTGTGTGAATTTTTTGATTTAGGGATTTATGGTTTTAGCTTTAAACCCTACTCTCGATTAGGGACTGTATATGCTACGGGCCGTTGTATAAAAACTAATTAAGTTTTAGGGATCTATGGGATTTCATACTGCATGTTCAGGGGGAGTTTGGGGGAGGTTTTGGAGATGTGGTTTTGGGGTTTGAAAAAAAGTTGGTTTTGGAGAATATGTTTGGGGGAAAAAACTGTTTAGGGTGAAAAATTAAAAATTTTAAAAATTTTTTTAGAAAAAAAATATCAATATGGATCTTGTTTTGTTTCTATCGAAATTCTATGCAATTTAAAAAAAATCATCTCATTTGGACTTGTATACAAAAAGTTATAAATTTTTAAAGTTTGAAGTTTACTGTAGCATTTTGAAGATGTAAATAATAAAAAGTAAGAAAGTTTTGGAAAAAAGTGAAAAAATGAGGGTTGGAGACAGGCCCCCAAACGTCCCCTCAGTTTCAAATATTTTGATAAAATTGCAGTCTCATGATTCACAAGATTGGATTTAAATTTTTAAATTTTTTTTTTTTTAAATCAATAAAAAATTATAATTAAATTAAATAATTTAAATTTAAAAGTTTCGTTTTATACTTAACTTATAAATCAAAAGAATACGATTTAGTCTCTAATATTTGGTTAAACTCTTAAGAGGGAAAATAATCATTTTTACAAACAAATATTAAAAATTAGATGGAACAAATTAGATGTATGACACATGTAAGTTTAATTATATAATTTTTTTATTGATTACTCTAAATATTTTTTTTATTAATTACTCCAACTTTTTGTTTTTCATTAAATTACCTAATGATTCCTTTCCCCAAACTCACCACTCTCTCCTCTTCTTTCTCAGTTTGGCAATCCAAAGAAGTTGGTACCAGAGAAGCCGCACAATCGAAACTATCGACTAGCTATTGTTGACACCAACGTCAGCTCAGATCTCATCCGCCAGAGTTGTGATCTCACAACATCGCAATTTCTGACTCTTGGAATCGCGCCTCCAAGGACAACAAAATCTGACGATCTTAATTCTCAACACCGCCTCCCACTGAGCTCCGTTCTTTGCCACAAGATCAATCCTCAATCTCCCTGTCAGCTTCACATCATTGAATCTCCTCATTTGTTTAATCGCGATCAGAGTTGTAGTGTAGGCAGCATCAAAATGGAGAGGGCAACATTTGTCCTCAGTGACGTTAGGTCGACTTCACATGGAGACGAGCAAAGAGTGGGTTGTAGTTAAGGGAAGATGGGTGGGGGACTATCAGAAAGGAAAAAGATAACGAGGGGGGCACCGATAGTGGGGGGAGAAAAGAGAGTTGAAGAGGGTGAGAAAAAATTTTAATACTTTTTGTTTTTTTTTTTTTTAATTTTTTAATGGTAAATTAAATTATAGTTAATTATTGATTGACTCATAGTTAATTGACCAAAAAATTGATGATTTTGTTTATACTTAATCAGTGATTTATATTATGATCAATTAATATTGATTAATGATCGATCAATGATTGATCATAATCAATCGGTGATTTACTAATAATTAATTAATAATTAACTATATAATATAGTCAATTGCTAATTGATTATTCTAAAGAAAAATATATATTTTAATTAATTTTTAAAAATTTGAGTCTTTTATTAAAAAAAATATCATTTAGTCATAAATTCCTTTATATATTCATTGACGTAAAGTGAATATCCCGACCAAAGTGAGACACTAGATCAAACCAGGTACCAATAGAGGTGTATAACTAGCAATTACAACAACATCGGTGAGTGTCTTTGAGAGGAATTTTTAAATAATAAAAGAGGGATTCTTTAGTTATCATGAGAATGGGGTATGGGACCATCGCATGTGCCTTTTCTTAGTAGCTGATATTGCAGGGATTTTATTAATTTCCAACTTACATATTAAATAATATTTATATTAAAGACTATTTAATTTAATAAAATTAAATAAATAATTTATTAATTGGATTCTAAATATCTTTATTAAAGATTTTTATTAAATATAAGTTTTAATATTTGGAAACTCAATATTAATTGAATTAGAATTAATAAGACTCTAATTTACCTTAGTGGTTATTATAAAAATTGTGTTTTTCAAGTCAAATCATATATAATATTTATTTTATTCCTCCTTCCCTATTAAAAATAGAAAATTTATAAAGTAGTTTAAAAACAGGAGATTTATCTTCAAAAAATTCCATCCCACTTTAATTTTTAATATGGATTCAGGTATGTTTTCTTCATAATTATTCTTAATAATTTAACATGATGATACGAGAGTTTCAAAATTTAAGATTTAGGTATATATTCTAAGTAGTATCATATCCATGTTGAATTGTAGAGAATATATATTTTTTCTCACTTTGCATTGATGTTTATTTTTTCGGCCTTTTTTGGATTACGATTACAATTAAGATTATATATGTATATGTTTGTTGTATTTTTTTTTAATTAAAAAAAAAGATTAAACGGAACGTGTATACACATGTACATATTTAATTTGGACATTTGTTGTTTTTTTTTTCCCCTTCAAAACATTCAAACGACTTTGGTTGAATAAGTTTGTTCTTTTGTGCTAATATATATATATATATTCGTTTTTTTTTGGTTGAATACTGAGTTTGGGTTTTTTAATAAAGTATTAATGAAGAAAATTTCTTTTTAATGGTGTTTTTGGTTTTTTTTTTTTTTGGGTCGTAGGATTCAGGTGGTGTTTAGTGTTATTTTTAAAACGTTTTTTTGTTTTTCTAAAAAATTAAAAAATTATGTTGAAATTATTTTTGAAATTATATTTGGTATTATTCTTTTAATGTTTGTTTGTTTGGTTGTTTTTTTAGTTTTAGTCAAAGATATATATATCTCTCTCTCATCCCTTTCTCTTTCTATCTAGTCATCCATCATTGTCGCCACTGTCGAGTATCATAGCACGCTCTCTAACCTCACAGTCTTGACCAGTCCTTGTGAGAGATGAATCTTTATTGGAGGATGAAGATCAAATCACAAGCTTCTGTGGGATTTGTGTCGCCATCATCAGAGGTAATGAGTTTTGCGAAGATGGAGGCCATCACGATGAAGATCCACTGAGATTTGGTGATGTGCATCATTAGGAATGTCATCGTCTTCACGAGATTTGGCAGGGATGGAGTCCAATCTATGGGTCATGAGTTCGTGGTCATCGCCACAAGTCCGTGGTCATCATTATCGTCGTCATCCGTGGCTGTCATCCTTCGTTGGAGATGGGTGTCATTGTTAGCGTCAAGGTAGAGAGAAAGAGAGGAGAGGGAAGGAGAAAATAAAAACAAAAATATGAAAATAACTTTTTTTTTCATTTTCAAAAAACCAAAAAAAATACAACATAGATGAAAATGATATTTTTAAAATAATTTTGAAAATGTTAAATAAATAAACATTATTTCAAAATAGTTATCATTTTCTGTGTCTTTAGAAATGAAAAACGTTATTAAAAATGAAACCAAATGTGTCCTAAGTTTTCCCCACGTTTGGTGATGGTGATGGCAAAAAATAAAAAAGGGTGAGGGAGTTGGTGTTTCCAACTGGGCTTTTCATTGGTTAAAATGCCAAAGTTCATCAGGCCTTAAAGGGAAACAACAAGGTCAAGTCTAGCTGAAGTTATATTGGGCCTTAAGCCCATTTGGTTTTGGATTATCAAGGTAAAGGTCCAAAGAGAGCTACATAAGGATCCAAGTTAGGTTGCCCCAACCAGGTCAGTCTAACCCTGTTGATCTAACCTAAGTATAATTTAACTTTGACCATTGACCAATTTCGTTGAATTTGACAAAAAAAAAATCTTCTTTTTCCTTCATTCTAAAAACAAATGTTTGATATTTCAAAATATATTGATTGAAATTATGTATTGTCAAAATAACCTCTATAATGTAAATTTGTTTATTTTAAAATATAAAGATATGTATGCCTATTATTCATGCAAACAATAATCGGCCCAAAGGAAGGTTTTTTTTTGGCCAAATAATGGGCATACCTGTGGTAATAGATATGTGACGGTTATTAAGTTTTCTATATAAGCAATTAGTCGGTCCAAAGAAATGCTTATTACTTGACAAGACTAACATCAATATTTGATTACTACACGGAGAGTACCACTTATAGTTGATATTTCTGTCTAAAGACCAAATATTAATATTGTGCTAGGTATCTTGTGTTAGGCCCACCATTATGTGAATAGTTTAATAATGTATTCTTGTGTTATGACATGATTATTAATTGTAAGCTTGTTATTTTGTTTTATTCTTGATTTAGTTACTACTTCTCCTTCAACAATGTCTACCAATATCAATTCCATTCATGTACTTAATGGCACAAACTTCAAGAATTAGAAAGAGAATATTTTGATTGTTCTCGGTTGCTTTGATCTTGACCTTTCACTTCAGGAAGAACAACCTGCACCTCTCAATGAGAAAAGCTCCACCAATGACAAAGTAAACATGGAGAAATAGGATTGTTCTAATTGCATAAGTCTTATGATCATGAAACATTACATTTTGAAAACCTTTAAGGACTCTATGTTCGTAGAAAAAATTGTTAAAAAGTTCCGTAAGAAAATAGAACATGTTTCACAAAAAACGAAATGGTTGAAACAAATACCCTTTTGCCTAAAGTTGTTTGAATAAAGTGTAAAAGAAAAAGGAATATAAGGAAATACATCATAGAGATGTCTCATATCGCTTCTAAACTGAAGGTACCAAAGTTACAACTATCTGAGGGCTTGCTAGTGCACTTAGTTTTGATTTCTTTTCCTGTATAATATAATCAATTTAAAGTGAGTTACTATATTCAAAAAGACAAATGGACTTTTAATGAGCTTATATCTTATTATGTGTAAAAGGAGGAAAGGCTGAAGTAAAAAAGAGTTGAAAGCATCAATTTAACAACCACTCCTAAGGACAAGAAAAGGAAAAGAGGACAGGAAAAAGATATCACATCATAAGACACAAAAGAAATAGGATAAGGCAATTACTTGTTACTTTTGCCACAAAGCTGGACACATAAAGAAAAAATGTCCCAAGTACGCCAATTGGCATGTAAAGAAAGGTATGTTTCTCACTTTGGTTTGTTCTAAATTTAATTTAGCTTCTATATCTAAGCACACTTGGTGGATAGATTCTAATGTTATTATTCACATAAGGGTGTCTATGTAGGATTGCTTGTGAAGCCGACAGCCAAGTGATGTTGAAAGATTCGTTTATGTAGGCAATGGCAAAACAGTTATGGTAGAAGCTATAGGAACTTTTAGTTTGTTGTTAAAGAATGGTCAATTTGTGAATTTAGAAGAGACTTATATAATGTCATCTTTTAGATGAAATTTGGTTTTAATTCCTATTTTGGACAAATTTAGTTATTTTTGTTCATTTAGAAATAATAAATTTAGTCTTTTTTAATATTTGAATCTTATAAACTGGTTCTTTATTTTTACATAATAACCTATATTTGTTGGATACAATTGTATCATTTAGTGAAACCTTACATACAAGTACATGTGGTACAAAATGAAAATTACCTGACAGGGATTCCACCATACTATGGCACAAGCGTTTAGGCCATATCTCTATATAGAGAATTTAGAGACTTGTTTCTAACGAAATTATTGATCCCCTTTGATTTGATAAATTTCCAAGTCTGTATTGAGTGTTTAAAGGGGAAACAGAAAAACATTAATAAATTAGATGCCAACATATGTTCTGATGTCTTAGAACTAATTCATATTGAGATTTACGAATCATTCCCCATAGCTTTTTGGAATAATCAATAGTATTTTATTACATTTATAGATGGCTATTCAAGGCATGAGAAGTCTCAATTCCTAGATGTTTTTAAGGCCTTTAAAGCTGAAGTTGAAAATCAACTTGGCAAGAAAAATAAAGCTATCAAATTTAACCGTGATGGTGAATACTATGGTGGATATGATGGATCTAGTGAATAACATCTAGGACCTTTTGCGAAATTCTTAGATGAATGCAGTATTGTCCTACAATACACAATGCCAGACTGGTGTTGCTGAGAGATAAAACATAACGCTTAAGGATATAATAAGAAGTATGATTAATCATTATTCTTTACCAGAATCCCTTTAAGGAAAAGCTCTAAAGAATGGTGTGTATATCCTTAACAAGATTTCAGGCAAAGTGGTAACTAAAACCTCTTATGAATTATGGAAAGGCAAGAAGCTTTGTATTAGGCATCTGCACATTTGGGGTTGTCCAGTTGAGACAAGGTTTTACAGGCTAAATAGAAAGAAACTGGGCTCAAGAACTATAAGCTATTACTTTGTTGGGTACTCTGAATAGTCAAGGGGTTTCAAGTTTTAAAATCTCACTACTAGGACATTTTTTGATATTGGTAATACGAGATTTCTTAAAGAAGTTGAGTTTGTGGGGGGAGAGAAGATTAGAGACATTGTCTTTGAAGAGAAACAGGTTTCTTTTCCTGCTATTGCTATTGATAATGATCAAGCTCTTATTCTTAACATTGTTTAAAATGTAAATCCAAACTATCAAGACAACGTAGAAGAGCTCCCTATGCAAAATGAAGAAATCATACCTAAAGTGCAGTCTCAATAACCTCAAAAGGATATATCATTGATAAGATCCACTAGAGAAAGAAGAACTACAATTCTGAATGACTATGTTGTTTTTCTCCAAGAACACGAGGTTTATATAAGAGTGGTGGATGATGATTCAATCAACTTTCATCAAGTCAAAAAAAGTTCTAATTCTCAAAAGTAGATTAATGCTATGATGATGAAATGAAATCTATGAATGACAATGATGTTTGGGATCTCGTCAAATTGCCTGAAGGTGTGAAACCCATTAGTTGGAAATGGATATTTAAGACCAAAAAGGATTCAAAAGGTAATGTTGAGATATATAAGGCTTGTCTAGTTGCCAAAGAAATTACATAGAAGGAAAACATTGATTACAAAGAGATTTTCTCTTTGGTTTCAATAAAAGAATCTTTTAGTATCATAATGGCACTTGTAGTTCATTTTAATTTAGAGTTACATCAGATGGATGTAAAGACTACGTTTGTTAATAGTGACATTGATGAAACGATATATATGATGTAGCTAAATAACTTTGTATCTAGTGACCCAAAGAAAATAGTCTAGAAACTTAAAAAATCCATTTACGGTCTCAAACAAGCTTCTCGTCAATGGTATCATAAATTTCATCGTCATTATCTCGTATAGGTTTAAGGTAAATAAGGTTGATGATTATGTATATCATAAGTTTAATGAGAGCATGTATATATTTCTAGTGTTATATGTCAATGCCATACTGCTTGCTAGTAGTGATATAGGCTTATTATACAAAATCAAGAGATTTCCAACTAAAAACTTTGAGATAAAAGATCTTAGGGATGCCTCTTTTGTATTAGGAATACAAGTACATTGAGATCGCTTTTGAGGTATCCTTGAGTTATCATAAAAGAGCTATATCGCAAAAGTTCTTGATAGATTTGGCATGAAAGGTTGTGCACTAAGAGATACCCTTGTTGCTAAAGGAGATAAGTTCAGTCTTAGTTAGTGCCCTAAGAATCAATTGGAATAGAAAGAAATGTAAAAGATTTCTCGTGTATCAGTTATAGAAAGTCTTATGTATGCTCAAGTATACATGCGAACAAACATTGCGTTCATAGTGGGAATGATAGATAGATATTTAAGTAACCCAGGGA
This sequence comes from Antiaris toxicaria, assembly GCA_035233585.1. Taxonomy (NCBI): domain Eukaryota; kingdom Viridiplantae; phylum Streptophyta; class Magnoliopsida; order Rosales; family Moraceae; genus Antiaris; species Antiaris toxicaria. The sequence continues at coordinate 13,295,169 of CP141155.1, forward strand.
TGAATCATTGAAAAGTAGCCAAACAAGTTATGCATTATTTGTAAAGAACAAAAGATCAAATGCTTACTTATCAGAGATCAAATCATTTGGAGATCATTAGATATCCCGATTTCGATTTTATTGGATGCCAAGACAGTAAAAAAATCTACATCAAACTATATTTACGTATTAGCTGAAAGAGCTATTTCCTAAAGAAGTGCTAAGTAGATACTCATAACTTCATCCACTATGACAACTGAGTATATAGCCTATTATGAGGCATCTAATCATAGGATATGATTACGAATTTTTTTCACGGGGCTACGAATTATGGATGGTGTTAACAAAACATTAAAGATATATTATGACAGTAATTCAGCTATGCTTTATTTCAACAACAACAAAAGCTCTACAAAGTTGAAGCACATAGATATCAAGTTTCTCGTTGTTGAAGAAAGAGTTTGTAGTCATATTAAGACAAACTCCATAATTACAAATCCACTTACTAAGAGTTTACCACCCAAGGTCTCTCATGAGCACATGATTATGTACATGTTTAGTAGGAGTTTGTATTTTGATGTTCTTTGTTATAAACATATTTTATGTTTGTTTTCTGTAGAATATAGGATATAGTTCATTTATAAACTCTAAATGTTATTCGTGTTTGATCTCACTAAAGAATAAAACTGAACTAGTTGAAAATAGACATGTTTAAGATCATATTGTATGTAATTTCAATACTACACATCCATACTCGATCTATATCATTAAATATATTGGTATGGTTATCGTTAATGGGTCTAGTTATAAATATATATAACAAAGGTTGCTTTGATTCTATGCTAATATAGTAGATGGACCAAAATGTAATTAAGGAGATATTTCAAAATAGATAATTTTTTAGTACACACTCAAGATTATATATAATATAATTGTTTTAAAAAAATATGTAGCTCAAATGGGAGATTGTTGGGATTTTATTAATTTCCTTTTATGGGCTTACATATTAAATAACAATTATATTATGAGCTATTTAATTTAATATGGCCAAATAAGTTATCTATTAATTCGGCTCTAGAGATATCTATTAGGTATGAGTTTTAATATGTATAAATCAAATATTAATTGAATTAGGGTTGATGAGACTCTAATTTAAGTTAGTATATAAAGGTCATTATAATAGTTGTGATCACCAAGTCAAATCATAAATAATATTTGCTCTCTTCCTCCTTCTTCATTAAAGAAAGAGAATTTATAAAGTATTTTAAGAACCTAAGGAAATTTGACTGTGGAAGACTCCATCTCATTTCGATTTATCAATATGAATTCAGGAATGTAATCTTTATTTATTCTCGATAATTTAACATGGTGATTTTGGAATTTATAATTTTAGTATTAACACCAACAAGTGTTAGGTCAGGAATACCTATAGAATCCTGTAATCGTGGAAAGTGCTACACACATCACATGTTTTTTAAAGTTATTGATAAGGAAGTATCAAAGATATGAGAATCAAGACCCGAGCACTAGGGTTTTAAAGGAAAAAGGGATACTTATTAATGTGGGAAAAAGACATATTAATAAAGTGAAATATAGATGCAAGCAATCACAAAAATATTAGTATCAGTGTGAGATATTCTAGTTTTACAGAAATTTCGAAAACGTTATAGATATAGATGGAAACACTCAAACATGACAGGTGAGTATGCAGGGCACTTTTTGCTCCAAACAATTACATAATGAATATAGACAAATATATCCTCTTACAATAATTTAAAGTAAAAATACGTGATAAATTAGTTTAACTACATTTTATGGTTATAAGAATAAAAAGTGTCGTATCCAAATAACTTGGTGAAGGCAAGATATCTCTACGCTGTATATGCTATTCAAATATTCAAATAATTAACCTAAGTATTGAAGTTAGAACTTTTGCATTGTCGGTAAAATCATAAATCAATCACTATCATATTCAATTATAAAAATTATGTGTTTATTTCACCAATTTGGAACGAAAGGTAATGAGACGGAGTAATAAACATTATTTTCTCGCATAGGGGGGTGTGTGTGTGTGTATGTATATATATATATATATGTCACCAAGAAAATGTGACGTCGATCTAATTTATTGCGAACTCTTGCACCTTAATACTAATATCAAGGCATGTTAAGCTTGCAAGGTATACAAATTATGCATGAAAATTAGTTTATTTACATGACAGAAGGGCCTAAATTAGTAGAAGTTCCACCTATAAAGTGTGAGGGTCTAAATTAGTAGGGCAGTGAGTATTGTGATGTAAATTGTAATGTGCCACAATGTTATGACTCTCTCTTGGTATAAATGTTGTTATAATTAACTCAAAGCTTTGTCCTTTTTTTTTTTTTTTCTCCCGGTACAAGGTTTTATTAATTTAAAAGAAAACTTTTTAGATAACGAATTTAAAACTTAAGATCTTGACTTTTTTTTTTTTCCACACGTCGAGCTAGGCTTAGTAGATTAGCTTGTCTGAAACCTTATTCAAGCACCTTTGGATTCTCACACTCAAAGAGACTCCTTATAATTTGCAGATAAAAACCAGTGTCACTGGACAATAAAATCTTTGTTTGGTAGAACCAAAAAAAGAAGGCAAATATACATAGAAGTGTGTGATAAACTATTGGAAGAACGACGATAGGGTGTGGTTGGTTTGATAAGAAGGAGATAAGAAGATAAAAGAAATAAGAAGATAAAAGAAATAAGACTAATGGAGACCCACTATATAGATATATGCACGCCAATTTTGATCTCTTCCGTTGTTGGATGGTTGTTTTTTGTCCTTCTTTATTTTTTTTTTTTTTAAGGAAACTGGAAACTTTAAGAAAGCATGAAAAAGTAAAATTTTAAAGTAAAATATTATAAGTAGACCAAATAAAGTAATAGTTGTATGTACTTTTTTTTCTTTCCCTTTTCTATAATACTTAACACCAAAGGAGAAAAATATACATAAATATATATATATATATATATTCTAGAGCGGAGTAGGTGCATTCAATTCTCTTTACAAGAAATGAACTGAAATTGCAGAACACAAACCCATAGTGGGTTCTTAGAAAAGCGTGATAGTCAAGGAAAAAAAAAAAAAGGAAAATAATACAAAGAGTGATAATCGTATGCTTCAGTTCTTATCACTTTACCGTGTTATTATCATGGGCTCCACATCTAAGTTAGCCATACATAACCATCAGATATTATTCTATCAACCTCATTGTAGAATTGTTGTATAACTTTTAACATTACCATTCTTTTCATCCCTTATATTTGAGAGCCTTGTTCTATAAAATAATATTTAAAACAAAAACCTATAGAGAGTGAAACTTATGTTTTTTAGCTGTCGTATTAAGGGCTTATTTAGAGGATGGATTCTAATCTATCTCTTATAGATTATTGTAATGTTTTTTCTTTAATTTTTACTCCTAACTTTTATTATTTCAATTTATTCCAATTTGTATTACATGGATTGCAATTTATTCATATACAAACTCTAATATTTGATATTTAAATCATGCAAGTTTTATTAGAGCTTTTAAGGTATTTCTAATAATACATAATACATGATCTTAAAGGTTAGATTTAATCAAAATCATATCAAAATGACAAAAAAGAAAAAAAACTAAACTAACAGTGTCCAATATCAAAGTATATAAAACAAAACCCTACTACTATATTTTTATTTATTTTTTCCCATATAATTCTCTCAAAATTTTCATAATTTGTTTCCTATAGTTTCATCCATTCTATTTTTCTCCAACGAAAACGACCCTCAAAGTTAGTGCTCCGTTGGAACCCCAAAAACATAGAGGATAAACGGAAAACTGCCAAACGACAGAAAACCCAGAATTGGCCAGGCGACCGGGTTGCTTTCTTTCGTCATAGTGATGATAAGTCAATAGTGATGATACTCATAATAATAAAAAGAAAACGACACCACAAGCCACTGATCATTTCAACCCCCACCCCAGCGAGAAATTTCAGATTTCTGTCACCATAACGTGGGTTCACAGACAGTCATCCATGCAGCCAAATGCTTATACTTATCCATTAAAAAAATGCATGAATTTGTTCAACCAAAAAAAGAAAAAGAAAAAAAAAAGCTTACTTTGCATTTAAAACAAGGATTTGGAACGAAATCTTAAGATTAGAGTTTGTTGATTTTTTAAAAATTAACTATAATTTTCTATTGATTAAAAAAAAAAAAAAGAAATCCAATCATAAACTTTAGTTTAAACTTGATATTCAAACACTCTCTTGTAAATTATATATAAGATCTTATCTGATTAAAATGTTATATATACTAGTGATGAACTCCTTATAAAGTTGGATCAGTAATAATCTTTTTTATTAGCAAAAAAGGCCAAAAAAAAAAAAACGTAATGTTCAGAATAAACGTATATGTTAATGGGGATTTGCGCTGGTGAGACAATTGTCGCTCATAAATTGCAACAATAGGGTCTCAATAGATGGCGACAAAGAGGCGTGGAACGCACGTCTTGTAATAGTTTTTAGTTGTTTTCTTATGAAAAAAGAAAAAGGGAAAAAAAAAAAAAACCAACGTCTATTGGTTATAATGATACATGACCACAAATTTGCCAATCTAAAGTCCATTTAAAAAAGTAAATGGAATGCTACACGATTGGTAAATAGAAAGTCAAGTTAACAAAAGATTTGGGTCACTTGCATTTCTAAAATCATATGAGTAATTTAAGTTAAAAAAAAAGGATTAAGTTTTGAGAATTATGAAAAAAATTTTAATTGTTTTTCAACGAACATGTTGAGTTAATATGTCATGTTTAAAGAAATTTTATTAGTAATATAGAGTTTAAATCCTCTTATCTCAAATTTAAAAAGAAAAAAAAGCATTACATTGTTAATTTACTACTAAGAATGGAGTTAGGCACAATATACAATGTGGGTGAGGGGTTTTTTGTTTTTTGAGAAGAATAATGATGTTAAGGGTGAATATCGGGTGATTAAGTGAGTTTTTTGTGAATTTTCAACCAATTCAATTAAGTTTGGATGAATTGATTTTAAATTCAACCCACTCAATTAATATAAAGTTTAAAATTAATCGACCTAATTGAATTTTAGATAGATTAGGTGAGTTGACCGATTTAAACATAATTAAAAAATAATAAATAAATATAATTAATCATTCAATTCAAAATAAGAAATATATAAAAAGAAAACTAACTTTCAGTATAGTATTAATGTTATAAAGTTCTAAAATTATCTCATAAGTTAAAAAACTGATATAAAAATAAAATATATGCAAAACAAGTTTAAGTATAAAAGTTATAAACTAACAAATAAATAATAATAAAACTCATACAGTATGAAATATAATAGGTTATAAAGTAATTATTATAAAATATAAGACAAATAGTATATATTATGGGATATGAAAAATATTTATTTTTATATATTAATAAATTAGATAGGTTCAGATTAAGTTGAATTTAGAAAAAATCAATCTAAACTCACCTAATTAATAATCGAATTAAATGGATTATGTTGATTTCTTAATCAGATTGATCGGATTTGAGATATAATAAATTGAATTGTATGAGTTTATCAGACTAATCGGATTGTGGAGTTCTTAGTTCACAATTAGATGTTATATCAAACTCATTGTTTCTCGTACTTTAGTATTAAATTTCGACTGTTCACGTTCATGCCATCCAAAAACAATTTTCTCCCTGGAAGCAAAATAAAAGAAAATAAAAGGAATCTCCTCCAATATGGGGCCATAAACCCACAAACGAGCACGACCCCGTTTTTCTAATCAGTAATAATGTGACCAAAATTGGTAACACCCCAAAAACACAATCACATCGTATCATAACCAAATCATGAGATTATAAAAAGGCTAGAAATAACGTGACACGGCCCCACGTAGGTCAAAGGTCCAAACACCGCACACCTAAGAATTTCTCACCGATCTTATCTTCTGCATGAGTATAAAATAATATTTTATCGTCTATATAAACTTCTTAAAAAATATTGATGACACGGCATCTAAGTACTACAACTAATAATTAAAAGTACACATATTATGTGATAAGATTTTCTTTCTCTTTTTTTTTTTTTGTTAATGCGTGATTTTATCAATGGTATTTTTATTATGATTCAAACATTTTCTAATAACGGCTGTAAGGCACGTGAATATCAATCTTTTTATCAGTAAGTGTTTAATAGAAGGATAATGCTCAATATTTAACTTATTTTAACTTTTTAATATTAGTTCACGTGGTTAATTGTCAAGATTTTATTGATAGATGTTCGAAAATTGATTTTTTAAACATTATCAAATATTGCACCTACCAAAATTTTAATTTATTATCACGTAAATTAATATTAAATATATTATAAGGATATTTGGGGTATTTTTTTTAAATTCTTTTGTCTTTTTCTTCAAATCTCATTATTTATTTTTTTAAATGTCTCTTTTTTATTTTTTAAAAACTTAAATTTTAAAAATTTATAATTTTATTATTTTAAGTTAAAATGAAATTTTTTTTATAATTATATAAAATTTCAAAATAAATAAAATAATATTTATATTTTTTTCAAGATACATTTTAATAGCGTATTTGGTATATGTTTTTTTTTTTACATTACATTTAAATGCAATGTAATTTTTCCTCAAATACAAAAATATTTTATTCAAATACTAATTACATCACATTTTAAATCTAATATAATCACTATTTATTATTTTATTTTTTATTATTTTTATTAATTACATCATATATTCTCTCTTTCTCTTTTTTTCTCTCTATTTTTAATCATCACATCACATATTTATTATTAAAATATAATTCAAATACTTTTCACTTAAACACATATTGCATTCAAATACAATACTAATACTTTTTCTTCAAATATAAACTACATTTAATGCATTACATTTGAAAATATAATACAAATACAACACATTCACTAAACAAAACATAAATTCCTATAATTTTTTACTCAAAACAATTTATTTTTATTAAATACATATTATTAAAACTCAATTCAATTCAACTTTCACCACTAAAACACCTCAAATGGATTTCATATTAAGATAACATGATCTCGATGATAAGACCTCAACGGCCTATAGCTTTCAAACTTCAAAGTACAATGGCTTGATAAAAATGTATTTTTTAAATATAACTTTTTTACCACCATGCGCCACTAACTCTGCTCATAGGTAGAATAAAGAAAACCACTAAAATGCAAATCTCAAACCTGCCCACATAATTTTGACATAATAAACTAATCACTCAAACTAATTGCAAAGCACCTCCTTTTCCCCTTGCACAACAAAAGGTTTGACGATGACAAGGACAAAACGCACTACCTCCATATAAAAATGCACCTCTACTAGGCTCTAGAGAGGGAAGAAAGAGAGAGAGAGAGAGAGAGAGAGAGAGTGCTCAAACACAAAAGGAAAAAAAAAAAGGAAAAAGAAAAACTCAACTGGGATTTTTGTAATTTCGACAAATCCAAGGCACAAACAAAAGTGAAGAGCATTATAAAAGTGTTTTGCTTCCTGGAGAGAGAAAGAGAGGGAGAAAGAGAGAGGGAGAGAAGAGAGAGAAAGTGGTAATTAGTGAATGGATGAGAGGAGAATAGTGGCAATAGTAGAAGAGGTGGAAGTGGCTAGAACGGCACTCGAATGGGCACTCCACAACCTCCTACGCTGCGGCGACACCATCACTCTCCTCCACGTATTCCCGGCGACATCCTCCATTAATTCCAGCGGCCGATTTTCCAAATCCAAGCTCAAGAAGAATCGCCTCCTCCGCTTGAAGGGCTTCCAATTGGCTCTCTCTTTCCGGGACATTTGCAACACTTTCTCTAACGTAACTCCTCTTTCTCTTTCTCTTTCTCTTTTTCTTTATCTTTTTCTTTTTGGGTTTTTTTTATTTTAACTATATACATATGTATATATATATATAACATTTCACACACACACACATATAGACGAAGGTTGAGATCGTGGTGACGGAGGGCGATCAAGAGGGAAGGAAGATTTCGTCCATAGTCAGACAGATTGGGGCTTCTGTTCTTGTCGTTGGTCTTCATGATCACAGCTTTCTTTACAAGTAAGTCCCTTTTTTTTTTTGCGTTAAAATATTCAATTAAACGAAAGGGAGACGAAAGAATTCTGTGAATGTGATTTTCCTTCCTTTTTTATTTTTCCTTCTTTTTTGTTTTTCATTTATGGAGATGATCCATAAATGATATTCGAGGATATTTAATTTTAATGATTTAATAGATGTGTGTGATGTTTTGAAATTTCTGGCATTTGTGATGATCAGCCTCATGATGAATTAATTGATGATCATGTTGGGTTTTTTTTTTTTTTGTTTGATAATTAAAAAATATAAAAATATAAAAAAAAATAATAATAGGTGTGGGGTATTGACTTCGTAGGAAGTTTGTGCCAGAAATGGTCAACCGTCGGATGGGTTTAGGTGATCTCTAACATGTTTGTTCCAAAGTTTCAATTTCATGTGGTATGCCTTATGGTTTTTTTTTTTTTTTTTTTTTTTTAAAGATGGGAAGATGGATATCCTAATCCCCAAATTGTTATTCGTTTTTGGCTCACCCCTTCTTTTCTGGGTCGGACCCACGAAAAGCTTGTTCTGAGATGTATAACATGTGGGGTCCACATGTGGCATATAAACTATAATGACTGATTTTTTTTTTTTTTATATTTTTTTGGGTAAATATAATGACTGCTTTAAATGGATCAATTGTTAATAACGCTTAACGGAAATGAGCGGTTGACTCAGAGGAATACCACTTTTAAAAATTTAGAGGGAGTATGGGAGAGATTTTGAATATATATATTTTTGTTGTCGTAAAAAAGCTGTTTTGAAAAAAATGTGTTTGTTCTGATATGTATAACATGTGGGATCCACATGTGGCATATAAACTATAATGACTGATATATATATTTTTTTAAATATTTTTTTGGGTAAATATAATGACTGCTTTAAATGGATCAATTGTTAATAACGCTAAACGGAAATGATGGGTTGACTCAGAGGAATACCACTTTTAAAATTTAGAGGGAGTATTGGAGAGATTTTGAATATTTTTTTTTGGTCGAAAAAAAGCTGTTTTAAAAAAATGTGTTTGGAGAGAAAATCTGTTTGAAGTAAAAATATATAAAATTTTAAATTTTTTTTAGAAAAAAATTCAATTATGGATATTAGTTTGTTTTTCTCAAAATTCTACGTAATTTATAAAAAAAATAATCTCATTTGGACTTGTATAAACAAAATTATGGATTTTAAAAGTTTAGAATTTACTGTAACGTTTTGAAAATATAAATAATAAAAAATGATAGAGTGTTGAAAAAAAAAAAGATTTTGAAGATGTCAAAACTTGATCCTGAACGGGGCTTAGGATGCATTTAGATTAAAGATCTAATTATACCTTTTTATTTTTGTTCTTATTCTTTTTGTTAAGTAAATAAAAAAACATAATTAATTTTTAAAATGTCAACCAATTTCAATATCAAAATTATATTTCAAATCATTGTTTCAAATATAAATTTAGAATTGTTTTCAAGAAATTCAAATATATTTCTTAGCAAAATATTTTTTAAGTCTAATTTTAATATCAAAATTGAAATAAATGAAAGTGTTGCATAACCATAGCGTTGGGGAACCATCAAAGCACTATAACAATTTATTAATAATGTCGCGAAGTGTTGCAAGAATAACGATGTCCTTTTTCTTTTCTCTTCTTTTTTCTTTCAAAACCCTCCCACCGTTCATAAATAGCCTTCAAGATTTATTGTGTTTTAAGAATGAGTGTAGGATATCATTAATAACGTCTCTTCTTTTTCTCTCTTGACAGACAAAAGAAAAAAACAACTTTAGACAACATTAATGATGTTAAACATCACATATAAATAGATAATAAATCTCATAATATAAATCCCATAAATATGATGTTTAAAATTATTGATATTTTTAAACATTCTTTTCAAAAAAAAAAAAAAGGTCGTTAGAATAAATTAAATTGTCACAATGTTATAGCATGTGGGTCAGACAGATTATTGTGATCAGTAGTATGCAATTGTATTTTGTCACATCAAAGTGGTGCCATTGCTATTTAACACCACGCGTCTTGTGGTTGTACTAAGCAGGTGTATTTTCTTTGTGCTGAAACTAATAACTTGGTGAATAAATGGTTATGGTTTTGTGCTAGTTGCTAGACATACTTTATATAGTTGCCATAAATACTTTGTTGAATGGTTAGTATAGCAGCCAATTTCCCCACTTAAACTGGTTCGGTAGATAGGAAGAGGGTTTTGGTCTCGGATCCCTAATTTGAAACCTAAAAATTTTCTTTCAAATTAATATGGTAAAAACTGATACCATACCTTGTTTTATATATATATATATATTTTCTATTGTTTGGCACCGGGTGAGTATGAGAGAGAACAGTCATCTATTTTTCATCTAATAATTAAGAATGAATTCTCATATAATTAGACTGTCTTGTAACTAACATTTTTTTATATTTTATATATATATAGATATATAGTGTCTAGTTGAATGAGATTTGCCTACCCTATTTTAGTTTTAACCTTTTCGACTAGGAGTAAATAACAACATCAAGTGGAGGGAAGGAGGGGGGGAAGACAATATCATGTGGATGGGGCAATCTATTTCTTCAATTTCACAAAACTTGTGGGGTTTCCTAGTTAACCCCTAAACTTTGAATGAATTAGTAAGTTGCCTTCTGAATTTTAAATCATGATAAATTATAACTGAATTTAACAAAATGTTGCCCACTGTCTTCACCCTTTGATTGTCATTCGTAATTTTGATCTCTTTTTTCAAACAAGCTCAGGTAATATGTGAGTGCGTTTGTATCCAAAATTTCAACTATCGTCATCAATTTGAGTCACTTTGCAACAACACTTTAACATTAGATTAATAAAATAATTTATCAAAATTAAAAGTTTGGAAGGTAACTTAAAAATAAATAAAATTCAGTGGCAAATTTGCCCTCTGGGTACTTTTGACCCTGCATGCCTTGAATTAGATATAGAGAAGAATGGGACCAAGTGGGAAAAGGCACCTATTGGAAAATTCGAAAAATTAGGCTCTTGGTTCAACTCATGGATCTTGCAAATGGGATCCACATTTCACACTAAACAATCAATTTTTCAAGTACTTTTTGAACATTTTATCAATCTTGCAAGTGCTTTTTGAACATTTTCTCTTTGGACAAATTAAGAAATTCCCAGCTCATAAATATGGCACCCAATTTTATTTCTGAAGTCCTTTTATCTGAGTCATCTTTATGAAATTCAGTTTGTCCTCTTCAAGTAAGTTTTTTTTTAGCATTTTTCCAAGACCCTGCCAGCTTCTTGGAGAGTTTTTCCAAGCTGTACCGCGTGTCACTGTCACACACTACCTTCTCTTTGTAGTAGAATTTATTTGCCAATTGGTCCCTACACAATAGTAAAAGCTTCGTTTTAAACCATTAAACTTTAAGATCTAAAGTTTTAGTCCCCGATTGTTTTTTATTCAGGAAAAAGGCACTTGATTGATACTTAAAAATTAGGTTAGAAGTCTCGTTTTGGTTTCTAAATTAAAAAAAAAAAAAAAGTTGCCTTAATACTCTAAATTAATTTTTATAAAAAACTTTAAAAAGAAAATACGGTTAGTCACTGAATTACAAATATTGTCATTTGATTTTCTTTTTTAAGTTGTAGTTCTTAATAATAAACTTGATGAAGCGATTTTAACTGAAATAATCACACGTTTATCATGTAATAATTGAAAATTTTACAAAAATTATTACATTAGGCCTATTCATTGTTGATGAAAACCCTTAAAACTATAAAGCACTCTTTTCTTTTTTTTTTTTCTTTTTTTGGTTATTTTTAGAATCCAATAATTGCTCAACTATTACACTAAATGGAGATACCCAACATGTAAGGAAACCTTGTGAAAAAAAAAAAAAAAAGGAAAACCTTGTGAAAATTATGCAACAGTGTGTCCAAGAAAAACAAAGTGAAAATTAAGAGTAAAGACAGAATCTTAAATTTGATCATGTGGATATAGGCTGGCAATGGCCCACAAGGATGTAGGAAGCAGCCTGAGTTGCCGGGTTCTGGCCATCAAGCAACCACCTTCTTCCCCATTTGGGTCAAAGACAACGACCACGGCTTCTCCCGCTGCTGCTGCACTTGCCCTAGATTGCTCAACCAACATGGACTTTTCACAGATCGAGATTGCTGGACTTCAGTAAGATTTTGTTGCCGATTTTATGTTAGTTTAGACAATTACTTATAATCTGGTTAACTACTCTTTCCATTTTGAAAATGCTCAATTATGTACTGCCTCTAACAACCTTAAATTATGTTCCTAGTCACGCAACTACAATTTGATTTTAAATAGAAAAATGTGTTAGGGTACTAGTGTGTCGAACATCATAACTAATAGAGAGTTGGCCGCACCTATGGATGCCATACCGTGGGGTTCACTGTCAATTAGTCCATTACATTGAACCAGGGGTGGAGAACCAAGGTGCGGCCCTTCGCTGAAAATATTTTATTCTTCTATTTTTAACTCAAAAATTTTATAATTTTTATATTTTACCCTATTAAAAATAAAAATTCTCATATAATCCCTACTTTGTTTTTACTAAAAATTAAAAAATCTCACATAGTCTCATTAAAATTAATTCTATAAAAAAAGTTTATGATTTTTCTGTTTTACCCCAATTAAAATTGAAAATTCTAATATAAACCTACTAAAATTAATGTTTTTCACATAGCACCCTCTAAAATTTGTTATTCTTTAAAAAACAAAATTTGATGTACGTCCCCATTGAAATAAGATTTCTGCTCTGCCCTTGCATTGAACAGCATGTATGTTCTTTAACATTGGTTTTTTATGTATGAGAATTTTTACAGTAGGAGTTCATATTTTGTATTACTAGTAGGAACAGAGATTTTAGCAATTAGATTAAATTTTAAACAACATGATCTATGACTAAAACAATTTTAGCATTTTTGTTGCTTTAAATGTTTAAGATCGACATTCATGGATCAAACCTTAAAAAAAAAAAAAAATCAATCGAACAGTTTAAAAATACAAATAACAATTTGTATTGATAGCGTAAAATAAGAGGTCTCCTGTAAAGAAACTCTTTTATATAAATAAATGCATATGATATTTATATATATATATATGCTAAATAATTAAAGATTTTTATTATGTCTCCTAGATGTACTTTGGTGTTTAAGCACGATATTTTTTATCTATTTTACTTTTCTTTCTCATGTAGTTTCATTTTGGACATATACGTGTGGGGAATGATGGAAATTTTTTAATTCATGGCACAAAATAGGCAGTATATGGGATATTTTCTTTTCATTTTTTCATAACGCAAAAAAAATAAAAAAAAATTGTATTGAACGTTAGTTTTGATTATTTTCTTTTATAGCACTGTTATATTGGATTATTCAATAATTATTGCAATTATCAATAGTTATGATAGTGTATTTTATGCAGATTGCCGGAGCTGCCCACACCAAAAATTCCATACAGACTATGCCCTAGTCCCTCTGCTATCATTTGGAGATCAAGAAAGTCAATAAGAAAGTGAATTTAGAGTCCTTGAAATCAAGCGTTAATGAATTTCCATAATCACTATTTGGTGATTGATTTGCATATAAGGCATAGGTTCAGCCCTACTCAGCTATCCCAACTGAAGGGATAACTTTTTTCAGCCTTGATCTTCACCATTTGATCACACATTGTCACATATAACACTCATTTATACCAAAATTACAAAGCAATTGTGGAATCTAAATTATGTTACTCTTTAGGCCTCCTCCTCTCTCTCTCTTTTTTTTTTTCTTTTTCTTTTTCCAAATTTGTATAAATTAGAAAGTTTGTCGTCCTTTTCTCACAAATTCAAGAAAAGAAAAATGAGATAATTCTTTTTTGCTAACAGTCTCCAAATTGGCAAGCCATTGCAAAGAGAATCTCCAATACATTATCAAATCGACACGTTGATACTAAATTTTGATATTTAGGTGGAATGTTCATCGTTAATGTTGAATTTAACAAATCCTAAACTTAGTAACAAATTTGCCACCACTTATTAAAAAAAAAAAAAGGTTAAATTTTGACATTTGATTGCAACTGGCTGGTGCTTTTTCCTTTGCATTTATCATATTACAATATTGTCATTTTAAAATTAAATTACATTACCTAAAGTTTACTTTTATTAGTTCTAAAGTTTAATTAACATTAAAATAAGTAACATGCATTGCAACACAAAGATAACATCTCAAATATGTTAATTTCTCACTTTTTTTTTTAATAAATACAGCATTGACATTAACACGCAAATTGGAGATGATCTAATATACAATTGTGCAATCCTGGTTTCCCTTCTTCTACTGTCTCTACAACTAAATTGTAATTATAGTTTTCGTGGGATCTTGGAGACAAAATGGGGCCATTCAATTAATTTCTTTTTTTTCCATGTTTCTATGGATGCATAGATTCCTCACGAAATATTATGATGGCATTGCCCTACTCATTAAATGGCCTTTTTCATTACTATAAAAAAAGATTACCTTATTCACTTTAATAACAAAAAATTAACCCTCCTAGCACCACCAATAATGCAATATTGACACCCTTGGTTGAGTGAGGGTCGAGCAGTGACTAGGAGTCGAGCTCTTGACTGCAATGCCGAGCATCGTCGAGCCCCGATCAAGCGAGGGTTAAACGTTCGACTAAGGACTCGAGCATGCATCGTTGCAAACTCACGAAGTTTTGACTCGCCAAGAATGCAAGTGACAGTTTCAATTTGCATTAAAATTGCTAGTGGCAACATGGCATTCGGGGCCTACAAGTGTGTGACTTCCTACCGCGACGCCAACACAATTATTCGCAAGATCGCTACTTTTGAAACTTCATGGTAGGCTGGCCACGAAGATTTCAATGCAAATCTATGGACGAAAAATGCGTTGCAAGCTTGCTTGTCCCATCACTTGCTAGAGGAGAGAGGTGGAGCGAAGAGTGGAGAAAAACTAAGGGAAACAAGTTGACATGATGCTTATTCTTGTATATGTTTGAGTAACAAAACAAAGATAATACACATTAAAAAATTATTGGTTTTTATCATCTTGGTGCCTTGCATTTTTACACAATACCGAAAGCCCTTACTGTTTGAATAATAGTAAAATGATAGTTTGTGATTTAAAAATAGATGCAAGTGCATGGCATCCTTTTTGGGACATAATGATAAAATGTTTTTTTTTTTTCCCTTTTTATTCTTTTCTGTGTAATTCTGTCAACTTATTATTTTCTGAAAAATGGTGATCTTTTACAGAACATCTTAATAGGAATTGAATAAAAGGAAACAAAAGGATAAAATTTATTTTTTTTAGATGCATGTGTAGATTTAAAACCACTGTAAAATTTATTTATTTTAGATGCATGTGTAGATTTAAAACCACTGCTAGTAAATTTAAATTTTTGTGAGAAAAAATACTATAGAAAAAGTTCAAAAACTAGATTTTAAACCGGATGCCAAACTAGCTAAGTTAACATTTTCTTAAACTATATGATAACATTTGAATATTATTCAAACAAAAAAACACCTTTAAAATACAGGGTACCATGATGATGAAATTTAAATGATTATAAACGTGTTAAATTCTGTTATATTTGAAATAGGTGAGAAAATTCTTCATAAAAATAGCTCAACTTTTTTTTTCCCTCCCATTCTACCTTATTTTTTCTGAACATAGTTGTGACGCCTTAAATTTTATTTAAGGGTCCATATATAATTTAAATAAAATTAGTGTGCCAAAAATTAATTAAAAATCCTTTTGGAAACCCTAGGTTGGTTTCCTAGTCAAATTCCGCTCAAAAAGTCAACAATTTGAACTTCAAAAAGAAACCCTAAAATATTTGGCCATCACTTGGGATTTTAATTAAAATTTAAATTCCACAAATCCAAGGAGGATTCAAATTCAAATTTCATTCCTTAGATATAAAGAAGAAATTTGGCCATAAAGTGTAGGAAATAAAGGAGATTTTATTGAATTAAAAGCTAAGTCAAAACTCAATCAAAATTCAAATTATTTTTCCTTAAAAACTAAGGGATAATTTTGGCCACTTAAGGGGAAATAAGAGAGAAAACCCTAGCCTCAAAACAGCACAAAAACTTTCCCTTTTGCCCCTTAAAATTTTCAGCCAAACAAGGAAGAGAAAGGGAAAGAAAAACCTAGTATAAAAACCCCCTTTTAACTCTCATTCACCCCTCCTTTCCCCCTCAAAATTTCGGCCAGCTTTCCCCCCCTTCCCTCTCTGAATTTTCTCTCCCAAAACACACCCAAAACAGCAAACAAAACCTACCAAAAGGCAGCTCAAAGATTCAACAACTTTTGAGACAAAAACAAGGTGAGAAATCAAACTTTTTCCTTCCTTCTCCTTTTGATTTTAAATCCGAAATTTATATGGTTTTCTCCACTATTTCCATACTGTTTTGAAGACTCCAATACTCACACAAATTCAGCCAAAAGGGAGACCAAGCATCAAAAATAGAGCAGCACAAACAAGGTGTGATTTTTCTCTCAAACCCTAAAATTTTGCCTCATTGATCCCCTTTTCAAAAACCCTATTATCATATGTGTAAGATTTTATGATTTTGTCAATTTGATTCTTGGGTTGTGTTAATGACATATAAATAAGGTTTTCCACAAAATTTCGTGATCTTTGGATGAAAATTGAATTGGTTTGAGGCTAATCGAAATTCGGACACAGAAAAACAGAAATCTGGAAAATTACCATATGAATAGTAAATTTGTGTCAGCCATAACTTGAATTTTAAAAACGATTTTTGAGTGATTCGTGAGCCTAAAATTAAATTCAAGATGTCCCCTAAATGCCTGCAAAATTTCAGAACCAAACTCATCCGTTTGCCTAGTCAAAATAGTTTTCTAAGATAGGCGGACAGAACTGCCAGGTTTTGAACCGAAACTGAAACCCAGATTTTTATGCCTGAAAACAACCCTCGGTTTTTGGCCTAGTTGAATGACCAAATGATGTCCAAAAATTATAAAAATTATATGGAATTAAAGCTACGGATGTCTAGTTTAACATATTAAAAATTTAGAATTTTGGGGATGAAAAATAAATTAATATGGATTTTACAATCAGCTTAGGTCAGTCTGCCCATGTCCAATAATATCCTAACTTAGAGTTTTTCACAAATTTTAAATCCCAAATGTTTATTAAACGTTTTGAAATCTTTTGTGGCACACTAAAATGATTGGATGATTATGTCTAGATATAGACTGATCATATGTTGTGATTATAGGATTTATTTGACGTTCTTACTTGATTGGTGGATCACATTATCGCAACGCTTGTGCGAAAATTGAGGTAGGACGTTCAAGCCTTTTCTGGGAGTAGTCAAGTGTTTTAAATACCCCTGTTTTATTGATGGCATGCTGTTTTCGATTTATGAAATTATTATACTATTTTTGATGAAATAAACGCATGCAACGTATTTTGTAATAAATGTGTATTTTAAAGAGTGTTTTGATTAATGGCATAATATAACTTGGTAAATACCATCTTTTGAATAATCCGGTGAACATAATTGAGCTCTAGTTCACGATCATTGTAAATGATGCGTGCGTCCCGAAGTTGACGCCATGGGGGAAGGTCCCTAAACCTGCGCAGGGTCGTTCGGCCTATTTAGACCGTAACGAGATGATCTAGGATAATTCAAATTCGAGGCACGTATATTATAGCTACGACAAGTCCTCACTCATAATATGATGGTTTGTTTTAATGATTTATTATTTTAATATTGGGGCACGTATATTGCAGCTACGCTAAGTCCTCAGCAGAATAAAATTTACATTAAAAATGTTTTTCATTAAATTGTTGATTATTTTTGGAAACGGATATTATGCCATATTTTTAAATGTTATCTGTTAACCCACTTTTGTTTCTGTCCTACTGAGCCAGCGCTCACGTCCCTTTTTCTTTGTGATTTCGAAATGACTACTTCTAGGTACAGGAGGTAGCAGTTCCGAAATTTGTTGAGATATCCGTTACTACCGAAGATGATGCTATCCGTTTTCTCCATCTTCTTCTTTCTGTTTCTCGTTCTGATGTAATGAGACTTTAAGTTTGTACTTTATTTCACGTTATTCAAATTTCATGCTTGGGAATATTTTATGGTTGGTAATTTCTTTTGAAAACCGATTTTGTGTTTGACTTCCGCATTAAAAAGCATTTATTTTCTCCTTTATTTTATTTTGTGGTTATGATGCTACTTTATAATTAGGCTTAGCTAAATTATAATGTTGACCCGTTGTTTTTGTAATAAATGTTTTCTTTAAATCTCGGGTTGATATTATGATTTGGCTGCCGTGTCACGTGTCTAAATTTTGGGCTGTGACAATAGTAGAGTTCAATTACTTGGTTGGAACCACTATTTTTTTTAGGGTAAATTATTTGTTTAGTCCGTAAACTTTTAAGTTTATATAATTTTGGTCCATGATCTTTTTTTTTTTTTTTCCTTAGTTTGAATGACTCTAAATTAGCTATTAATATGTTGGTAAAGTAGCCCTTCTTTCGTTAATTTTTGAATGGAATCTTTTAGTAATTTTGGTACAAAATTGATGCTCACTAGCTAACGGATTCGTTCAAAAATTAATGAAAATGACAATTGTGGCAAAGTTTTTATGGGGCATTTGCATACAACATTATATTAAAGAGCAATGCACTAAATGTAATATGCATTTGAATATTTTGTATTTACATTGCATTCAAAAGCAATGCTTGTTTGGGTTGTTGGGGAGAGAAAGACAGGATATGTGATGTAATTAATAAATATAGATAGAAAAAGGGTGAGAGGGAAAGAAAGTTTGTAATATGATTGATAAAAGTAAATAGAAAAAGAGAATGATAAGTAGAGATTTTATTGAATTTAAAATTTAAAAACATTTATATTTAAATATAATGCTTGGTATATACACATTCAATTGCATTGTAATGTTATGCAAATGTAATTGGTAATGGAAACGCCCCTTAATAGTTAAGAGTTACTCGAGTAAGAAAAAAAAAAAAAAAAGACCACTTGTGGCAGGTGGTTGGGTGTGTGAATATATGAGTATACAATATAGGGTTGAAACGTGGAAATTTTAATGCTTAATAATATTAAAAACTTATTTTAAAAAAAAGCTATGAAAAATGAACAAAAATCAAAAATTGTACGAGCTTAAAAGTTTGGGTAGCAATACATAATGCTAAATAAACTATATTTATATGGATTGACAGTAGGAAAAAGAATGAATAAGAGTATGAAGCGTTGTAAAATATTTTGCTTTCATGTGTATATGCATTGAATTTCACAATGTGACTTTAATGGCCATCATAGATTGGCCCTCAGTGCAATTACGACCCGTTTGCATCTTTTAAAAAGAAAAAGGAAAAAAACGCTTTGATATATCATTTTAAAAGAAATTTTTCGTATGCCATAACCTGTAAGATCTCGTCTCTTAAAAAAAAAAAAAAAGGCCTGTTGGATTTCGTCGGAAAGAAGTTTTAAAAGTGCACCAATTTCAAGTGTTTGCGCAAAAATTTAGCACGTCATTATAACTCATTTTCGAATTTTTTTTTTTTTCTGAAGTGTTTCTTTTAAAAAAGAAATTTGAATTTAGTAATTGAATTATATGGATTTAAAACTATCATGCAAAACGAAAAAATAACATAACTATGTGACTAAATCCAACTTAAAGCTGGCTCAAGAATGAGCTACATTGGGTTATAGAGAAGGAGATGGTATATTTAGATAACCTTAAGTGACATCATTGCCCCTATGTGATAATATGAATCCCTTACAAAGTGAATCGTCCATATATCCTAATTATTATGGTGGAATGTTTCGAATCCGTGTCTTTGATGAAGAGAACAAACCGCCTAACCATCTCACCTAGTTCCTTGGTAGTAAATCATAAATTCCTTTAAGAGTCCTAAATCCTAACCCACTTCAGTCCATAAAACTCTAGTTCTTCAATATTGATCAGACTCTCTCTCTCTCCCTAAAACATCTATAAGCAAATAAACTGGCTGTGGGGGCAATATCTACAACTCGTGACCAGATCTAGACAACTAACTAGTTTTATTTTCTTTTTCCTTCTTCAGTGTGGATGATCAAGGAAAGGAAAATAAAAGAAGAACAGAGTACTCAACAGAACAACAAAAACCAAACCAAACAATGGCATCGTAACATAATCAATCGAACTCTCTTCTAGTACTGAAGCATAGGCTACAAGAACAAAAGTAAAAAACGAAATCAACTAGATACAAAATACAACAATACGAAGTCGATTCAGATAACAAGTACAAAGTCATGTTCATGAACACAAATTAGTAGGAAACGACATCAAGTTTACTGTTTGGCCATGGAATTCATGAAACAAGACCACGAGAAAACAAGTCAATAACATGAAATCCATTAAAACAAAATTCAAAGCCCACCAAAAACCAAAAAAATTCAAGAACTAATATGTTGACAAAAAAAATCAATTTTTTTGTAATTTGTAATTTATCAACATAAAAAAAAAAAAAAAACCAGCAACTCTTTTGATCATACAAGTTTGAGAAGCTCATTGAAAAATAAAAGCAATTTCTTCAAGAAAATAAAAATAAGGCTAGAAAAATGAACAGAATCCACACGAGAAAAAAACTACTGATATAAAGAAGTGGCCTACAAGCTTCTTATTCTTGAGCGTTGATATGAAAATTATGCTGAAAAACTCAAAACCAATCGACAAACCTTGCCCATCACCAGAATCCATTGCAGGAAAAAAAGAAAAAAAAGGCTTCTTTCTTTTCTCTCTCTCTCTTTCAAAGGGAATAGTGATGTGGTGAACGATAAAATCCCTATGTCAAAAATCAGCAGATCGGTCAAAATTGAAAAGGACCAAATGGAAAATTGTATTAACAATCTAAAAAAGCAGGATTTGGTCCGATTACGTAACAACCGGGAAAATCCATACTTCTCGGAAAATAAATACACATCGAATTTAAGTGTTAAAATATGAAATTAAGTGATTTAATATTGTTTAAGACTAAATAAAATGTTCTAACAATGTTAAAGGATGAAAAATGATTAATAGTGATTTTAGGTGTTAACACGTGTGTGTCGCTCACAGTATCAAGAAGTAGGTCAAGATGATATTATCTTGATATAAAACTGATAAATTTGGGTTTTTGCACACCCAAATTAGTTAGGATAGCCTATCGGCACGCTCAAATTTGATAATTGAGCACAAGGGTAATTTTTGACCGAAAATTCGCAGTATCGAAAACTAGTTGAAATTACCTCAGATGGAAATAAAACTGATATATTTGGATTCAGGACGCTCAAATTAGTCAGGAAAGCCCATGTTGAAATTTTGGGCGAAAAAATATATAAAGAGTGGAAAAAAGTAGAATTTTCTCATTTGTCTACATACTCTCTCTCTCTCCTCATTTCTCTTTCTCTCTCTACCCGAATGTGTACAGTAACCAACTTTCACATACGGCCTCCGTTCACGACACCGCCGGCACCGTTGGAAAGCTCTCGCCGAGCTGAGTTCAACGGTGGGTCGACGCGACGGAACAGCTGCCGCACGCCGCCGCATGCGCTGTCCGAAGCCGCCGGCCACTGGAAACTTCGCGACGTCATATCTCCGTCGTCCGACGTCCGATCAAGCTGAAACTGGTCTCAAAAGACTCGTGGTGAAGAGTACTACAAAACCCATGTGGTGGATCGCCTCAACACCTGCGGAATCGCGCCGCCCGAAGCTGTGACGCCGCCGCCGTGAAGCCGCCGTGGAACTCGCCGTTTCCGACGATGTTGAGCTGCACCACCGGTACAAAAATGCTCGTCGTGAAGAGGGGAGCAAAAGCCCCAAGTCAATTGCACGCCACAACCCCGGCACGGCGGAGTTCCAAAGCCGCTACCGTGACCGAGTTTTCGAGGGGCGATTTCCGGCGATAGAGGTGTCGAATGGTGAAATTGAAGTCACCAATGGATTCCTCTCGTCAAGATCTTCAAGATGGGCTACTCATTTGCCACCGTCGCCGCCGTCAACCACCGGTCAACGGTGACCGTTGACCAAAAATTGAAATTTGGCCCGTTGGCCTATTTTCGACGTTCCGGACGCATCCGCGGATTCGGAATTGCAAGACGGGACCTCAAATATGAAGAACGAAGAATTAGGGTTTATGCCGTCGAGACCGGACTGCAATTTGGTATAAATCTCGACCTTTTTACGTTCCGCAATTTAATTTTTTAGGACTATTATATGATTTTATAATTATTGGTACGAAGATTATGGAAAAGAATGTATGTAAAAAGAAGAAAATTGCTATAATGGAGAAAAAGAAAAATATGTGATAATGTAATGATTTTACGTAAACAGTATATGTTTTACGTAAAATCTAGGCCTCTGGTATAGTACGTGATAGAATTAAATCAGGATAGATGGTTTTCAAGCGTTTCCTAAACGCTAGAACCTCAAAAATTAAGGGGAAACACTGCCAAAATTTCTAAAAACGACACTAGGGGTAATATGGGAAACGAGGGGTAAAAATATGATCGGGAAGGGAACCCGAGCCCCCTCGAGGAATAAGGGCAAGGAAAAAGGAATGGGCAAGTTACGATTAGTAAACCGACCCTTCGAAACCTTGGAACGCAAGAAAAACATGAAACCGATTCTTAGGTCGGAATAGCACTTCCCGAGGGCCGGGAATGTGAAAATTGGTAAAATGATAAGAATTGATCCAGAAAAGGTCCGATAAGATTTAAAAAGTTAATTAGATGATTTTGGGTTTAGAAAATCCAACTTAAGTATGAAAATGAAAATGTTATGATTAAACGACCCATCAGGGGTAAAATGGTCATTTTGCCCAAAGATTCTCAAATTATGGAAAAAGAGCCCCAATGATCCCGGAATAGGTTAATGAAGTTTTTAAAAGCCAAAATTGAGATTTAAATCATGAAAAATCACATCAAGGGTAAAATTGTAATTTTTTCAAAAGTTAGGGGTAAAATCGAAATTTTTCAAAAGTTGGAGAAAAATTCGAAGGTGGCCATTTAGGTTTAAAAAATTGTCCTAAGGCTATAATTAAGGGTTATAAGATTAGAATTAAGCTTTTTAATAAAATAAAGGCTATAAATGAAAATGTGATTAACGGACAAAGTTTGTCTACAGAAACCCGATCCAGACGCGACAAAGGACGTTTGTCACGCTGCAAAATTTTTGAATTTAAAATTTCGCACGTGAATGTATAAACTCAATTTGTTAGTGTGTCAATAAATTTTTTTTTATTATCATAAGAATTCAATTTTCAATTTTTGGGGTATTAATTATTAAATTGAGGATATCTAAAACATTTTTACAAATTTTAAAGTTTTAATCATTTTTAACCAATCAAAATTTAACAAATATTAAATTTTTTATTTATTCATTTATTTTTTTCTCTTTCTTTCTCCTTCCGGATTTTTCCGGAAAACCCCCCCTTTCTCTCTTCTTAATATCTTCTCTCTCTCTCTTTCTTTCCCACCGCCTCACTCAAGCCCTCCACTCTCACTTTCTCTGCATTTTTTTCTCTCTCTCTCTCTCTCTCTCTCTCCCTCCACCGAATTATTTTACTCTCTCTCGCCCCGTTATTTTTTTCTTCTTTTTTCTTTTCTCTTCTTCTTCTTCGCCGATTCTCTCTTCTCCTCCCCATTTTTTTTTCTTCTTTCTCTTCTTTTCTTCTTTCTTTCGGTCGAAAGTCACCGAACCAGCCACCCTTGTTTTTTTTTTTCTTCATTTCTTTTTCTTCTTCTTCTTTTGCTCGCCCCCTCCCTCTCTTTGATTTTCTTTTTTCTTCCACGCCGAATCTCTCTTCCCCTCCCCATCTCTTTTTCTTTCTCTTCTTTTTCTTTTCTTTTTCTTTCGGCCGAACTCCACCGGAAGTCGCCGCCGTCCCCGCCTTCCTCGCCGCCACCAGACGCTGATCGTCAGTCTAAGCGGTGAGTCGCCATCGCCGGACGTTGACCGAGCCGGAGCCAGCTCTTCCCTGTCCCGCCGAACCCGAACCACCCGCGTCCGAAACCCCCCACGCCGGACCGCCCAGCCGCGTCTCGCCTTCCTCGCGCCCACCCCAAGCCGACCATCGCGAGCCGCCTGCTGTTAGCCTCCTCGAGTTGCCGCTCCGCCGTGTCCAAAGCCGTCCCGTCCGTGCCCAAGACCGCGTGAACTCCTCCCCGAACGTTGCCTCGCTCGGCCGAATCCCGTGCCCAAGCCGAAACCCGTTGCAGCCTAGCCTCGCCGCCATCCCCGCCTCGCCGCGCCGCCGACTGCCGTGCCCGACGCCAGCCACCGCCCCTGCCGCCGTGAGTTTTTCCGACCGGCCTTCTTTCTTCAGCCAAAAGAGAAAAAAAAATGGTGTATATGCATATATGTAATATATGTGTAACTGTGTGCGTGTGTTTTGCATATATATGTATAATAATAATAATAATAAGTAATAATAATAAATAATAATAATAATAAAAATAATAAATATTTTTAGATTTTAAATTTAAATTGATTTGAAATTGGTGTTTGAACTGTTCTGGAAATTGGAAATTTTTTCTGCAGGTTGAGTATTTTGGAGCTTTTGAGGAAGCCTATTTTTAAAAATTTATATCTATATTTTAGATATTTGTGTTAAAATTACTATTTTAAAAATTACGGTGTTAAAATAAAGTATCATTTTAAATTTTAAAAAAAGTCAATGGCATACTAATTAGTTGAGTTTACCGTAATTCGATTACGGAATTCTTGGACAAATAATTAAATTATCTGTGTTTCTTGTTTTAGGTACTCGTAGATCGAATTCAGAAAGAAAGACTATTTTGGAATTCGTGTGAGAAATTGACCGTAGGTCAAATTGCTGACGAGGTAGGATATCTTACCCTTTCTTGGCAGTCAATTTTGTTTTAATGATTTGACCAAAAATCATTTAAAGAAAATGTGTTTATAAAGTTTTGAAATTTACGTGATTTAGAAAATATCACGATTTCGGAAATTAAAGGAAAAATATCTGGTTACGGATTTTTTTGAAAAACAATACGGTAAATATTTTATTATGTAAATCATATGTTCACGTGAAATGTTGAAAGTTGGATTTGGTGTTAAAGTATACCAGGAGCCAGCACACACGTGCGAAGAGTGCACATATCGATCGAGGATCACTCATTATGCTTCGGCATGGTGAGGGAGGTTCATACGGACCGTACACGAACTAGATGTATATAGGGACACAATTTGCATAATCACGATTCCACGTTTATGATTCGGTATTGCATTGACATATTTAGTATGATGGTTAAATTAAAATGTTGAAATATTTTTTTTAAAAGAATATCCTACTGGGTCTTTCGCTCACTGTTTTAAAACCGGTAAACCCCAAGGAGAGAAAGCTAATTAGAAAATACGAGTGACGTGGACCCGTCCGTGGACACAAAGGACTTGAAGTAGTGATCTGTACATTAAGACAAAGTATGTATAAAAGCATTTCGGGACTGTAAATTCTGAACTTTACTTTCGTAATTTCACTTATTTTATTTTATCCAAGTATGCATCTGTGGGATATTGGTACCTCACCACCTGATATTGCGATAAAAATAGAAAGACAAATATTAATTAATTTAAAATATACAATCGTAATTTATAAACCCGTTTAAAGAGTCGGTAAAAGGGTAAGATATAAAAACTGACAGACTTAGGAATTTAAGCGTTCATTTCTTTTATTTTTTTTAAAATTTAATATCCGTCACTATCCCGGCTTTTGTGAAGTGACACCTGTCGCTGTCCCGGGTTTTGGGACGTGACAATGTTGATGGATTCTAAGAAGAGGATAAGCACGCTATGAGTAAGTTCAGATATTTACCCGTCTGCAACTATGAACAAGCTTATGGTGTTTATATGTTTTGTATGTAAATGTCATGATGTGATTTATGATGATGCTATAGTAACACTATAGCAATACTATGATGATGTTAAAGGATATGTTTTAATAAATAATTTATAAAAATATATATATGTATATATTGAATTACGAAGGAAAGGTATTATAAAAGTTTTATGAGAGTAAAGATGTGATAAAGAGTGATAGAAGAATGGAAATGATAAGAAAGAGAATGTTATGATAGAATGCATAAGAAAGAGATGAGGTATGAAAGGAAAGAATAGATGTTTTATGAAAAGTTTTATGGATGTTAAGTTATGATTGATAGAGCAACGATGATCGGTGATGAAAGAAATTAAGAAAATTGTATGTTTTATGATAACGAAATTATAGGGGTTTTATGAAAAATGATATGAAAGCAAAGAGTTAGACAAGAAAGAGAAGCAATGATAGGTTACGATGAAAGGTATGATAAAAAGATTAGAACATAACGGTAAGATATGATTGATGGAATAGAACGATAGGTTATGATTGATAGGAGTATGATGATAAGATACGATAGATACAATGATGCAAAGGATAAACAGAGAATAATTGTCTGCACTTAATTAAATGAGTTTTTGTTTGTTATGATATGATGTGATGTGATGTGATGTGATAATATATAAGTAATATTTGCTATATATGTTAAAGTGTGATTAACATAATTCACACAAGTAAAGTAAAGAATTAAGAAAAGAAAAAAAAAAAAAACAACGAAAGAACACATGTTCCATGAAATGTTTTATGAAAAATGAAAAAGAAAAGATTATGAATGTCATGAAAAAGATGTACAATGAAAAAAAATCAATATAAGAAAAATAAAAGCCTACAAGATAATAAGACTGAAAACTTAAGTTGTTGGCGTACCGGTCTCCCTACAAGGTCGAGACTTCCGGTCTGTATCCTCCGCGTAGATGTGGTGCTACCCCGAAGGTGCGGTAGATTATAGGATGGATCAACCCCGAAGGTGCAGTTTTTATGTGACTGTGAGGTAGGTTGGTGGGTCGCTCCCCCTCCTCCCACTGTCCGCGCTCAAATAGGTACGTCCAACAACGGGCCCAACCAAAGGAAAGTGGAAAGAAAACAAACGAAAGGAGAGTGAAAAGAAAAGAAAGGAAAAGAAAAGGAAAGAAAAGAAAGGAAAGGAATAAGAAAAGAAAGGAAAAGAGAGTGCGTGAAAAGAAAAGAAAAGTAAAGAAACGAACGATGTGAAAGAATGACACAATGAAATCGATGAAAAGTAAATAAATAATAAAACGAAGTTAAAAGAAGATAATAGAATTATGTATGTGATGCGATGTATTTGATGTTATATGTATGGAATGACACGTTTTCACGTGATGTTATGCTAGTGTATATGTTGCTAGCTTTTAAGATATGAAAGGTTAAGAGATGATGATAAAGCGATAGAAAAATTATAAAGGATTAGAATAGAAAGTTAAGAAATGATAGGAACGAAAAGCAAAGAAATGAAGAGATTAGATTAGAATGATAAGAGATAATCGATAGAATGATAAGAACGATAAACGAAGAGATAAATGAGCATGCAGAGGCTAACATAATATGTTATGTTTCGAGGATATGTATAGACGATGTGTATGATGTGTATATACATGATGTCATATATTCTAGTAATAACATATATTACTAGTATTTATAAGTTAATGAATGTATGTTTGAACTTACTGAGCATCTAGCTCATTAATTGTTCATATGTTGCAGGTAAGCAACCTGTTAGTTTAAAGTAATATGATGGACAACGAACGGATCTGCACGTGCCAAGGGACTGGGCGAGGGTATGGTACTACCATGAGTCTTTCGCTGAGCATTCAAAAAGGGAGATGAAAGAAAGAAATTTATGAATTATTTGTTATAAGAGTATGATAGAGTTATAGGTATAATATGTAAGTTAAAAAGAAAAAAAAAATTTGCTATAGAAATTGCTTCCGCTATAAGATGAGATCGTTAAGAATGGAAAGTTAAGTATGTTAAGTAAGAGAATGACGACCCACGAGATTGTCAACCATCGCGATCGGCGCCAGAATTCGGCTGGTTGGTATTTCACAGATTAAGAGTCGAAAATCGCAGATTAACCATAGCCATTAACCCAAATCTGGAGAAACATGGGAAAATCAGAAGGTGTAGATTTTGTTTCCTGAATAAGTAGGAGCTTACCAGAGCACTTTCATGTCAGTACAGTACTGTTACAAGTTCCTCTTTTCCCGTTGGCTCTCCGACTGGTCCCCACTGAGATCGATTTGAATCGATTTTCATGGATTTCTTTTCATTTCCTCGCTGGACACAGAAAACTCGACGGCGATTCAAATGTTATTCCGACCACCGTCGCGTCGATGCCGAAGCTGATCTGAAATAAAGAACCTCTGTTTCGAATATATATATTTTTTAATGTCCTGAAAAAAGGCGCGAAAACGATGAAGGAAAACGACAGGAGAACTTAATAGGGTAAATAAACGACACGAGAACTAAATGAAGATGGTTTGTTACCCGTTTAGTGTTGTCGTTTTCTTGTGATAAAAAGGAGAGGGCCAATGTAGTAAAAATTTTAGGTTGATATTAAAATTAAATTTTTTTTTTAATCAGTGGGTCCTTCAACAGTTATTCCCATGCATGGGTCAAAAATGAAAATATTAGAACACATTTGATAAACAAATTTTAACGTTACCAAAACTAATTTACATTAAAAATGAAAACAATTACTATTTAAAAGTTTTTTAAAACAATCACGTAACTTTTCAACTCTAAAATAATTTCCATCTAAATACACATTTTATTCAAATACAAAACAAATATTTTTTAAGTAAATATAATACTCAAAAAGAATAGTATTTAAACGCAATTAAAACGTAATGCGTTAAACGCTCCCTTAATATGGATGATAGTAACGGTATTTTATATTTTATAAAATTTTGGAAAATAATTAATATAGGTGGAAATTCTAGTCCTCACTCGTCCTTCCATAGGTATACCCTGTATCTGGATGTATCTGGATGGGTCAAAAATGAAAAGGTTAATACATATAATAATATCAACACTTTGTAAATAAAGAAATTTAGAAGAAATTATTGATATTGGTGAAAATTTTGGAAAAAAAAAAAAGAAAAGTTCAAATACTTTTATCAATTAAATGTTTTTTTAATATATTTTACGAAGTGACATGTATTGAAAAGATATATAAGTAAAACAAGTTTAACACAAAACCGTGCCCCATGATAGACTTCTCCAATTTTTAGTTTTTAGCACATGTAAAGGTAAATTTATAATAATTCAAGATGATACTTTTTTAACAACTAAATTAAAAAAAAAAAATCAAAGCATTAATACCTAACAATCAAATGACAAAATCTAGAATGTGTTATATAAGAATGAAATTATTCTCCATAGAGACGGGCCTTGTAGGGTTCCACCTTAGAAGCGAAAGGGAAGGTGATGGAACAAAGTCTTGTTCATGAGCTGTCGGTCAAGCAAGGATGAAGAAAGCACTCCTCATCCTGCATTTGTCCCACTATGTATATCTTGTAATTTTTTTTTTTTATGTAATATTATAATCTCTTATAGTCTTTTTAGAATCATGAATTTATTATTAAGATATGGTTTTCTATGCATTGAGCATTTGGTTTGTGTTATGTAACCTTTAATTTTAGACTAAATTAATGATAAGTTTTGATTTTATTGTTATTTTTTGTTTTAAGTTACTTTAATTTTTGTATACAGTAGTTATACCAAATAAGAAATAAAGTGAATATGGAGAATCTCTGATGGCGTTTAGTATTGATTTTGAAATGTTTTCTGTTTTCAAAAAAATTGAAAATGAGAATATTTTGAAAATTGTGTTGAGATTATTTTTGAAATTGTGTTTGGTTATATTTTCTGAGTGTATATTCTGAAAAATATAAAAATGAAATTTTGTTTGGTTATATATTTTGAAAACTCATTTTATAAGTGAGTATCTTATAAAAAAAATATTTATTTTTAATTTTAAAAAAATAATAAAAAAATTATTAGTCATAAAAAAAAAAACTTTAGTGGTAGTTTTTGCAATGAGCGATAGGAGTGGAAAAGATTGGTGGTCTGAACTCTAGGTGACAGTAATTGTTAAATTTAGATCATGAGTCAATGGTCATCGTCACTAGCCTATGGTCATCAGCCTTCGTCGGAGATGGATGCCATCGCTGGATATGCTCATCACTGACACTATACAAACAAAAAGAGAGAGAGAGAGAGGAGATGAAGGGAGAAAATGAAAATAAAAAGTGAAAACAACTTTTTTTCGTTTTAAAAAAACCCAAAAAAACAACATAGTTAAAAACGATATTTTCGAAATGGTTTTGAAAACATTGAATAAACAAACGCTATTTTGAGATTATTTTCATTTTCTGTGTTTTTAAAAATGGAAAATCATTCTCAAAAACAAAAACAAACGCCCCCTCTGAGTCTGTTCCCATCCCTCCTTAAAGAAGGGATAAAGGTATATGCTCGTTCTCATCCAATTGTCCCGACTTGTTGTCATCCCTGATGCTAGACCTAGTGCCAATAGTTTTTGTAAAATCTTGTATCAAAAAATACAGCCCTATATTGGAAACCATTTTCCTACCCAAATGCCAAAACATTTCTACATAAGTTTCATATTTTGGAAATACTGATATGTAATATATTTTTTGCTAACTATAAAATCCATGGAAATTCATATAAATATCAATTTAGGCTTCCCTACTTATGAAGGAAAGAATAGTTCTGCTTGAAAAAAAAAGAATGAAGGCTAAAAAAAAAAAGAGTGTTACGAATTTCCAAAAAAAAAAAATGAAAATTTAGAATTTGTATTTTACCTGAATAGTTGTTAAATATTGAAATATTTACATGCTTAAACTCTAATAATTGTGTAACCAAACGCCTATTGAAATACAAATATTGCATTTGAATTGAATACCAAGTTTAAGTGAATTCAAACAAAATAGTAAGGATGATTCCTTTTGCAGTTCTTTCCCTTTTTTTTTTTTTGTTTCCTTTGTCTTTCTTAAAGATATTCTTAAACCCACTATTCTCAATTCCTTTATTAAGCTTAGTTTAGGCTACCCAATTTAAGAAGGAAAGAATAGTTTTGCTCTAAGAAAAAGGGAAATGAACAGTTCTCATTTTACGTTACTCTTTTTTTTCCTTTAATTTGTACTCTAAAACATGTCTAAATATAATATTAAATTTTTATATAAATACCAAGTCTTAATACTTTAACTAAGAAAATTGTTCTTCAAAACAATGACTTACATATAATTGCAAGCATAATATAATAATAACATCACATCTCACTCTATCTAAAAATATAAAATTCAATATTTATATTTCTAAGTAAAAAAGAAACACACACACACACAATGGCCTACATAATTTGGTGCCTACTTTAACCGGATATAGCAAAAGCCAAAACTTTTATTTAGTTGCTTTCGGTTAATATGACGACCTATCACTTAATAATTAGATTGTCATTTTCCAAAACATAAAATTTATTATAAAAAAATAGTTGTAATATTTAAAATAATATTATGCATCAAGTACAAAAATGTAACAAGAAGTATGCTATTTATTTATAAGTGACATTGAACATGTTTCCCTTCTTTTCTTGAGAAACAAGGATACTATTTACTTGTAAAATTGTGTTCAAATTTTACACGTGGCAATTCCACCAAGACACCTTTATTTGAGGAAGAATCCACATGAATCGGATTTTGAAAGAATATATGGTGAGAAAATTGAATTTGATTAGATAATATATGATTGTAGAATAATGATCAATTTTTTAATAAGGTATAAAATGTATCATATAATAAGAATCTTGTTTCATTCAAATAACTTTATTTTTTAATGATATTAAGCGTAAAATTATTACTAAATTAACCCTATAATCATATAGTTAAATCAGACATTAGAAAGGTATTAGTTTGTCCATTTCCCCACTCTTAAGATATATTTTCCATTTTTACCAAGTTGTCCACATCTTAAATCCAAAAAACTTAGCTTGCTTTGTTAATTCCATCATCACTTTTCCTCTGTTAATTTAAAAGAAGGCCCTAGAAGTTTTATAAACTTGATCAAGTAATTCAATAGCTTTATGTCATAGTGTAATTTCAGTAGATAAAAAGACAGAATACAGCCATCTCACTTTGTGGCAACATTTTGGTAAACAACTTCCAAGATAAACAAGGCGCATCATTTTGTATGAAGTTTTCCAACACTGTCCCTTGAAATGTTACATTCAATCTCATGACCAAGAACAAGTCGAATTTCTGCAATTACACAATGCAAAATATTTTTAAAAAGACCACTGATTCTAAGATTTAAACATTCTCAAATTTATCATAACTCCGAACCTTGAATCAGCAGCCTAAACTGGGATCATAACGTAGAACAAACGAACCAACTGGCAAACTGAGAGTTATTTTACATGATGCTGAAAGAGAAATGGGAGCAACCAAAGAATTCATATTTTGCACCCTAAGAGAATTAATTCACTCCGTCTAAGAGCATCAATGACTGCAAACCGGTACAAACCATGTTTAAAATCCACTTGGAAAAAAGAAAAGAGAGAGAGAGAGAGAGAGAAGCTAAAGCCTAAAATTCTCAAGTTCAATGACCTTACAAGATAGTACTTCTACCTTGGCGATTACTGCATCGAAAAATTGAAACTTTCAGGACAACTTCACTTCGAGAAATCTTACCATTCAGCTCATAGATACAGACATCTCCTCGGCCTAGAGAGTTCTCCCTCAGAAATTTAGAGTACCCTCCACACAGAAAATTTCCCGCGTTGCAATCTAAGAACCGCACCAGCCACGATCTAGTCCCTACTTCAAGTCTTATATTTTGCGGCTTTTGCTCCATATGTCTCTTCACAAAAGAAGCCGGCAGACGCTGCACATACAAAGATAGTTGAAAAACTGTCATTCTTAACCTGTCATTCTTAACTTGTGCAAATACAAAGATAGTTGAAAAAATGTTTTGATATCGACAGCGAAACCAACCAATATTTGTTATACATATGTTATCGAGGGATTGATGTCTATTCATACAAATATTGCACCCCATTATCATTAAACTATATGAGGAGATTATAACGAGGGAATATAATTTTGATCCTTGAAGCATATTGGTTTGCATATAAAATGTAAGTTACCATATTATGAGAACATGTCACGGTTGATTTGAAAAAAGGTTTTCTGGAAAAGAACTTGCTGGCTGCTTCAAAAGCTTCACTATTTCTAAGAAGCCTTCGAGTGGCCCGTGCAGGAGCTGTTTGGTTTCTAGATTTGGACTTCGCGGACTTGCCTGTAGACAAAATGCAGTCTATAAGATAGTGCTTAATCGTATGTCAGAAAATTTTCAGATCTTTAATACCTTTAGATTTGCCTTTCTTAGCAGCTCCTTTTCTTTGAGGATGTTTGGATGCCTCTTCAACTCGGACCAGTTGATGCATGCCAAAGTCGTCATCACTTGTACATTCAATTTTAATCTCAGCCCCTTGGTATTTCTTCTGCTCATCTCTAGTAGATGAATTCTTCCCAGCTGAAATGCAACAACCTTAAGTATCAGTAATTCAATACTCCAATCAGCATAGACTGAACAGAAATTTTAGCAATATTGTTTCCTTCTTACTGACCCCGAAAGCACTGGCTGTATAACTCATCTCCGATTGATCCATTAACATCATGCTGTTCTGGATGGGAAGCAAGAGAAGGATAATATACCTCACAAGTAGATAAATCACAAATTGTAAGTTGGAATTCAGAGTTCCCTCCGTATGTGAAAAAAAGCAAGTGCCCGAAGCCTAAGGAATAGTGCTTCACAAAATCTGGCCAACCCTGCTACAACCAAACCTCGTCGTCCCTTTTCTCCAAACCTAATTTCCATTTTGAGCCATCGGGAGGACTAAGAGACACTGTAGTGGATAGATTTTCTCCAAATAGTCTCACAAACTTCTTTGGAAGCTCCTGCATACATCACATAGCATTTTCAGACACGAGATTTAGAGAAACTCACCAGAAAATAAAAGGAAAGAAATTTAGTTACTATTTTGCAATGTGATACAATCATAACAGCTTAGTTACGCAGAAACCTGGAGCAGTGTATCAAACGGTGTGACCTTCCTTGTGGATAAACTGGCAAAAAATTCATGTGCATGAAGACTATGTCTAAAATTACAAAAAGGAAAACAGTAGTTTTGCAAGAAAATAATAGACCACAAAGTTGCCTCAGAATTTATCTTGCACAAATGAAACAAGCGTACTCTACCCCTGAAATATGTATTTCCTAACAAACTTTATGTATCAAGGTTAATTTAATTTAGTATTAAAACAAAGTGCATGCCTCAAGATCCATCGTGACACACTGACTTCTAAGTATTTTAACCACATCAAGTAAGTTCATAAGTTGAGCCTGCAGAAACGTATCGACCTTTTAA
This sequence comes from Antiaris toxicaria, assembly GCA_035233585.1. Taxonomy (NCBI): domain Eukaryota; kingdom Viridiplantae; phylum Streptophyta; class Magnoliopsida; order Rosales; family Moraceae; genus Antiaris; species Antiaris toxicaria. The sequence continues at coordinate 13,329,697 of CP141155.1, forward strand.
GTTCATAAGTTTGCATGTTGTTTCAATCAGCCACTCTCTTGAATAAATTCTAGGGTTAATGGTTAAAGGCATTGAAGGGGGGGAAAAATGGAGTCTCTTTTATTTCTCATTCTCTTTTTCCCATTTTGTTAACCATGTAGAGAGTAACAGAAACAGCAGGAAAAGCAAAGAAAATATAACAAATGAAAAACACAGCACTCAACACTCAGCAGGACACAAAAAACAATAAAAACAAAAAACAATAAACAAAAACAAAAAAAACCAGAAAAATACAAATACAAAAACAAAAAACCAAAGGAAACTTGCAAGTGACAGTGACTACCCCGTAAAGTAAGCAGGTAACAGACAATTAAAATATTAGCAAGTAACACATAATTAAATTCATATATATGCATATATGAACTGAAATCTCTGCTACCACTGAAGCATACTAGGTACAATGATAAAACGATATAAAGCTCGAAGAGAATACAGTCCAATGAGTACATAAACATTTTCAGGAACGTGAACCAGTTGAAACCACAACCACTTCAGCCATTGAGTTCACAAAAGTTTCATCTAAAGCAGCATGGTTTCTGCTCCATGAAACCGACAAAGGACAACTTGTCATTCATGCTATAACTCAAATCTGGAGCAGATTGTGGGACATTCTATTGAGTTTAGACAACATGAGGAACATTACTTAGATTATCATATATGTGTGCGTGTGTGTGCGTGTGTGTGTCTTGGTTACATCTTCTACAGATAACAACTATACATCCACAAGATAGGATGAAATGGCTTACTAGCATCTTTCTCTCGAAGAGTTTCACTGAAAATTGTCCTGAAAAAACTGTAACCAGTGGAGGAGGAGCCTAAACGAGTTAACAGTGACACATTGACTTCTACATCCTAACTACACCAGCATTTTCATGAGTTAACCGTACAGAATTTCGTCATCCCTGTTTGACTGACTATCCTATTGAAAAAATTCTGGGTTTATTGGTTAAATACAATAACAAAAGTAAAATATTTCTTTTATCTCGTTTGTTAACCCAGAAAAAGAGCGATACAACAAACAGAAAGAAACTAAAAAGAACAAAGTACTCAACAGAACAATGCAAATCAAACCAAACAATAACAGAATTACATAATCAACCAAACTCTCTTCTAGTACTATAGCATAGGCTACAACAATGAATTTAAAGGGAAAAAAAAAAAAAAGCGATATAAACAACATACAACAATATAAAGGCAATTTAGATAAGTCTACTGAGCACAAAGACATGTATTGTTCAGGATCACAAACCTAGAAAACCACACCCAGTTTACTGCTTGGCCATGGAATTCGTGAAAGAGAACCAACCAAGGAAAAAAAAAAAAAACACAACAATAACAACAAGAAGAAATTCATAAACCAATATAAAACCAAATCCAGTCTATCTGATTCCTTCTCGCTAAACCCGCCAAAATATATATATATATATATTCAAGAACAGATGTTGTGAAACAGAAAACGGTTCCATGCTGCAGCAACTCTTCAGATCATAAAAGTTTGAGACACTCGTTGAAAAGCAAAACATATTTCTTAAGAGTTGATTTGAAAATGACGATTTAAAACTCAAAAGCAGACTACAAGCCCATGACAGCTTAGTTTCTACACCACCAAATGCTGCTATAACTTAATCATCAAAGGCAACACACTATATTAATCATCCTTCCTGCTATAACTTAAACCAAATGCTGATTCTGTAAAATTACTTGGATTATTATCACATATAAAAAATACACACACACACATATATAGATTACATCACAAAAAGATAGAAAGAGATGGCTTACAAGCATCTTTCTCTCAAGAGTTTCCCTGAAAATTATCCTGAAAAATCCAAAGCCAAAACCATTGAAGGACGTAGAAGCCATTGTAGAAACAAAGAATGAAACGATTAAGCTTCTCTCTCACTCTCTCTAAAGTTGAAATTAAAGGCTATTTTTTGCCGTTTTTAATCTAAAGTAATATTTTAAAACCTTTCCACCCTTTCATTTTCTTTACTTCTACCTCTTTTTTCTTGTTTTTATCTTTTCCCTAAAATCACGTTTTGTAATACATATATTTCCAGAATATATTTGTTCTACTTTGTCTCAATCAACAACATTTGTAGAATACGTTTTGATCACAATATTGTAATGTATCATTTCACTAGTGCTTTAATAATTTTTTTTTTATTGTTTTTCCTCTTTTCCCTTTTAAGCCTTTCTCAGTTTCTCTTTTTTCATTTTTTTTTTACTTCAAAATTTTTTTATATTTTACTTTTTCAATAATATTTGTTTTCAAATTCCTCAAAAAAATCATATTTCTAATCATGTGTTAAAACAAGTTTTTATTCGAATTTCTCATTTTCAAAAAAATTGTTGTTTTAAATATTTTGTTACTTAAATATTTTTATCAAATCCTCCAATACATAATTTTGTCAAAGTTATTTTTAACAATTATAAAACATTAATAAAAATGAAATTAAAAAAATGAAATTAACTAATTTAGTTAATTTTATCTTATATATTCATTTTTTTCTTATACATAAATATTTTTTTTAAAAGAAAAATATCACATCGTCAATCTATAAATTTTACATTATTAATCATCACATTGCAATATTATACATGCAAAGTACATGTTTGTTAAAAATATACTGATTAGAACTCAAACTGAGTTACAAATAAACACTAATATATTGACCTCATTATATTTATGGCTAAGAATAGGCTGATAAAGGTAAATTCAAACTAATTAAAAAAAAAAACGAATTACAATTGATTTTGGTTTGATTTAGTTTTTGATCCCTTAATTATTTTATTTGATTTGAAATCCTCCAAACTAACACATGTTTAGTTTGGTTTATAATTGCACTTCAACAAAAATAAGTAATAAAGTGGTTTGGTTAAGTTGGACAACCTCGACAGACATTGCTACAGAGTAAGTCCAAGGCTGGTCTTTGACATCATTTGAAGGGTATTTTCCACTTAAAATTTTGTGTCAAACACCTTCTAATTACTTTAGAACTCGTTTCAAGTGTTACATTCAGACAGCTCCTGATTACTTTACAATCATTCAAAACAATCATGAAAAAAAAAAAAAAAATCAAATTTCTGCTTGTGAAATAATCTTTTATTTGTAAGAAAAACTCACTTCTCCTTTTATTTTAAATTATTATTCTCACAATAAGATTATTCCCACTTCAAAATCATTGTTTTATAAAATTATCATTATTATTTTTTTGTTTTTACTTTGTCCTGATTATCGTAAATTTATAAAATTTGAATACATCATTAAATTAATTATTTATATGGAAAATTATTTAGAAAACGTTTTTAATAAATCCTTTTTATCTCTTGAAAATTATATATATTTTGTTATACGACTTTAAATTTTAACAATGTTTTTAGAGAATGATAAATGAAGCATAATGTTATAATGTGAAGATAAAATAGAAAGCATTCAACCAAATGTATTTTTGCATGTACAATAAAGTCATAACCGATGTGTATAAGTTCTTTCTTCACTCCAAAATTCTTACAAAATTTCTTCTTTTGTGTGTAACTGCAAAAATCAACAATTATGATTACAAAATATAAACTCATGCATAAGATTGTAGTTGGCGAAACTGGTTGGATTGTTAAAATAACTATTGCTAAAAAGTTACCAAAAAAATAAAAAATAAAATAAATAGCATAACAAAAGTATCAAAACCTGCTATTCATTTATCCACAAGTAACGTCCATTTCATTTTTCAATTTATTACATTTTTTTTTCTTTGATTTGTCAAAACTTAAACTGCAAGTTTTATCAACTGATAAGCATCCCAAGAAAATTAAAGAAAATGATCAAGAATTTGATGTTGCAATGAACCATTGGATGAAGACAACATATTTACTTTTAAATATATAAATCTATACTTATGTAAACCACATATATGATATCACTATTATTGTATTTAAATTTTTATTATATTACTACTTATTATGTGAACAAAAAAAAAAAAAGGTTATCTTATTATTTAAAAAAAATGCAAACTTTTATTTTAATATCAATATCATTATGTTACAAACATGATGTTATAAATAGTTTATATAATAAACATTGACAATATCACAAACAGTATAAAGTTACTTTTGAAAATATCATGGGCTTGTTGTTTATATATAATGTTTTTTATATGACGTATTATCATTAGCTATCAAAATATCATTATTTTTTTAATTATACTATATTAATAAAACAAATTTTGTCTTACTATAACATAAATGGCCATCTGTCTGTTAATATTTTTAACTTTTAGATCCGTACATGTGTGTTGAACTAAACACAAATATATGTTAATTATGAAATCTACACCATTAAGAATTATAATAGATACAATACAAGAATAATGCACTATCCAGATCAGTTTAACAGAAAATTGTTATATTAAGAACATTACAGTAATTTAATAAATTCAGAAATAAAATTAAAAAACTTTGAATTTAGGAAGTAAGTTGTCAAAAAATGACAAATTTAAAAGGTATTATTATCAAAATGCTAAGGAGGCGTTTGGTAAACGCATTGCATTTTGATTATATTTGAATGAAATTTATTTTTTGAATGTTGTATTTGGTTGAAAAGTATTTATTTTGTATTTGAATGAAATGTGTGTTTGGATGAAAAGTATTTTAGAGTTGAAAAGTTGATGTGATTGGTAAAAGTAGAAATAAATAGTGAAGTTAAAAAGTTGATGTGATTGTTTTAAAAATATTTTGAATAATAATTGTTTTTGTAGTACTGTTACAAAGTTTGTATTTAGTATAAAATTGTATTATATTTGAGTAAAATTAAAATGAAATTCTTTTTTCAAACGTCACCTAAATTTAAATAAGGATAGACCACAATATTTTTTTAGAGAGTGGGAAAACCCACGGCGTATCATTTTCCACATAATAAATTGCAACAAACCTGGGCTAGAAATGTTCATCGTTTGGGTCGAGGGACATATAATTTGGGATAACAATTGCGTATCTTTCTCCAATTTTATTTTTGTAAAGGGTGCGTTGCCGTTTAGTCCCTAATTTTTATGTAAAGTTGTAATTTAATTCCCAATAATTTTTTTATAATTAAAAGATCCCTAACCTCTTTAAAAAGGTACAATTTTATCCTTAAAAAAAAGGTTAAAAATTAGATTAAATATATCATATATATGATCTTATAAGTTAAATTATGTAAATTTTTTTTCTTAATCCTTAAATAGTAAATCATATGTAATTCATGAAATATTTTTCTATTAAATTTTTTGTCTTTTTTTAGTAAAAATGATCAAATTACACTCTTTTAAAAAGTTTAGAGATCTATTAGCTATGAAAAAAAAAGTTAAAGAATTAAATCACAACTTTGTAAAAAAATTAGGGATCCAGTTAGCAATTTATCCTTTTGTAAAATTGAAACTAATCAAACGTTCTGTTTTGAGATTTCTTTTTTGAGATTTCTTTTTTCTTTATTCCTAAAGCACGAAAAATATGAGATATTACGAATTCAAAATTTTACCCCCAAATTTCAAAAAAATAAAAAGGGATATCTTTATAACTCTCTCGTTTTAAAAGGATGTATCATGTCTTGGGAGGAAATATGATGATATATTAAATCTAGTTCCAACAATTTTTTTTTAAATTTCTTAATAGCTAAATTTTAACAAAGCTATATACCCTAATCAAGTTCCAACAATTTTATTCTATTATCTTTGTGATTACAAATAAAGTTTAGTGATAATATGAAAATTTTGAATCTCCTATTTCCAAATAAAAATATATATATCACCTTTAATAATTAATTCATAATCTTGAGAAAAAAAAGATAAGTAATCGGTTAATATATTTAATTAAGTCAATGATTCAAAATTTAAAGATTGTTAAAAGAATAAAAAAATAATAACATTATGTGATTGTAAGTAAAATATATAATTATATAATCGACTATATCATAAAATATATTAAAGTTTAAATCTTTATCCTCAAGTTTAAAAAAAAAAATTTAGATTAGATTGTAGGAGTTGTTGTTGGAAGGTTGTCCAATTTGAACGTTTAATTAATTAATTAATTAATTATTTTATTCTTAAAAATTTAGAATTAGGTTGGAGCCGAATGGAAAGCAAAGTTGGGAGTTGGGGACCTGGGGCTCAACAATCCCTCCCCGCCCAGCTTAGCCTCAACTCAACTTAATTAATTTAAATAATAATAATAATAATAAAAGAAGCGACTCGGGCCGAGCCACTCAGTCGAGTTGACACGCTCTCTCTCTCTCTCTCTCTTCTGTCTGTTTCTGTCTCTAAAAATATAAGCCGACGAACTCCAATACCAAAATGGGTTTTGTTTTGTTTCTCAGCTGAGCCTACTTCTTCCTCAGTTTTAGATCTACTGCGACTCAGTCAGACTCATCGCTCACGGCTCTTCAAAGAAAAAAAAAAAAAAAAAAAGAAAGTGAGAGAGAGAGAGAGAGAGAGCTGATACCGACGCAAAAATCTTTTTTTTTTTTTTTCTCTCTTTTAGAGGCTTTTAATCGGCTCTGGATCCGGCTCGCTGTTTCTTTTCAGCGCCGATCCACTTCCTCCAACTTCCCTTTTTTTGTTTTTGTTTTTTTTTTTCTTTTCCATTTCTCCCTCCAAAAAAATTTTCCCTCTCTTTTTCTCCCTCCCTGATTTTCCTTCCTTCCCCTGAATTCTCTTTTTCTTTTGCTCTTGTTCCTCAGCTGAAGTTTCCATCCTTTTGTTTTTGGTTGTGGGGTTTACTTGTTAGGAAATGGGAGTTTTCGCTTGAGTCTCTTCTTTCTTTGGAGTAAGACACAGCTTGAATTTTTGAATAATTAAAAAAAAAATTTTTTTGGTTGATTTTGAGCTTTTGTGAAGAAAATATGATGTGGGTTTTGCTTAATTTATGGAATTGAATTGGCAGGTGACGAGTGTGAGTGGGAAAAAAAGGCGACCCAAATGGACTGGGGTGTGAGTAACAGCACCTTCAAGACTTTCAAAGGTAATCTCTTTCTTTTTGATACATAATACATAATTTAAGCTTGGTTTTGATGTCTCTCATAGATTTTATCGTTATGGCATTCTTAAAGTTGAGGTTTTTGAACATAATAGTTTTGATGTGGAAATTTGAGTCCTGGATCGTTTTATGGGAGGAAATGGAATGTTGAGGGGTCTTTTTCTTAACAAGAGGACAAGAACTGTTTCATGTTTTTCCATGTTTTGGATTGTGAAGAGTGATTAACTGGTTTGTGAAGTTTTTCTCCCTTTTCGGTGATCGATGTCTGCTTGTCGGACTTCTGAATAGGAGTATGTGTTGAAAATGATGTTTTTGTTTGTCAAATATTGCATTTTGGTTTCAAACCTTGAAGAATCTATTTTCGTGAAGGCTTGGTAACTATTTTTCTTGGTATAGATATGGAACCGAAGTCTATGATGGACATGGCAGTCATTCCAATTGATCCAGTAGATATTGGATTGGGTTCTTCAGAGAAGCCAAATGCTGTCGGTTCAGTGAAACCAAGAAAGAAGACAATGACATCAGTCTATCTCAAGTTCTTTGAGACAGCTCCCGATGGAAAAAGTCGCAGGTGCAAATTTTGCGGACAGAGTTATTCTATTGCTACTGCAACCGGTATCCTCTCTGCCTACCATCTGTTTTATTTTTATTGATCGGCTTGCAAATTTTAAGCTTATCAAGAATGGAACTCGGTCCCATGTTGTCTAGCTACATATCACACTATTTCTACAATACAACACATTCATTAATCTCCTCTATGTGAAGGTAACTTGGGAAGGCACCTTAGTAATCGACATCCAGGCTATGATAAATCAGGGGACACTGTTACTAATTCCCCCCCGCAACCTGTAGCAGTAACTGTAGCCAAGAAACCTCAACCGCAAGGGAAAACATCTCAGGTGGATTATGATCATTTGAATTGGTTGCTCGTTAAGTGGCTTGTTTTGGCAGCTTTGCCTCCTTCGATGCTGGAAGAAAGATGGCTAGCAAACTCCTATAAGTTCTTGAATCCGTCGATCCAACTTTGGCCAGGTGACAGGTATAAAGCAGTATTTCATGAAGTATTCCGGAGCATGCAAGAAGATATAAGAGCATCTTTAGTGCAGGTGTCTTCTAGGATCTCCATAACACTTGATTTCTGGACTTCCTATGAACAGATATATTACATGAGCGTAACGTGTCAGTGGATCGACGAAAATTGGTTGTTCCAGAAGGTGTTACTCGATATCTGTCACATCCCTTATCCTTGTGGGAGTGCGGAGATCTATAACTCCCTGGTAAAGATCCTTAAGATGTACAATATTGAGAATAGAGTCCTTTCCTGCACTCATGATAACAGTCAAAGCGCCATCCACGCCTGCCATAGTTTAAAAGAGGAGTTGGAAAGCCAAAAATTGGGGTCATTCTGTTACATCCCCTGTGCGGCTCGTTCTTTGAATTTGATCATCGAGGATGGGTTAAGAACGATAAAACCAATAATCTCTAAGATCCGGGAATTTGTACTGGGGTTAAATTCATCCCCAGAAATCTCCGAGGATTTTATTCGATTAGCTACAGCTTGTCAAGAAGGTAGTTGGAAATTTCCGCTTGATGCGTCAGCACGATGGAGTGGCAACTATCAGATGCTTGATATTGTTAAAAAGGTACTTACTGTCATGCTCTAAATTAGTTTTCAATGCATTCTATCACAAGTGTAACATAGGTTAATTGGCATTAGGAATTTATAGCTAAAAGGCCCATTTTAAGAAGTTTTTAAATTAATGGCCAAAGTTTTGTAGAATTAGGAAATGAATTTTTTTTTTTTTTAGACTTTGAGATTGACTGACTGACTATAGTTAATCAGTGATTGACCAATATTAATATTTTTTTTTTTATTGATTGACTATAATCAAGCACTGATTAACGATTAGTTTCTGATTAATAATCATTTTCTTAAATTAAAAAAAAGGACATTTATTTAAATAAGTGTTTAAAAACTGTCTATTTACCTAATTTTTCCTTTGCATTTATCATTGTCTTTTAGGGGTGTCTCAAAAGATGAAGCTTTGAGCATTTCATTATCTTTTCTAAATTCTCTATTAGTGCTACTACAGCTTTAAATTTACTGACTAAAGATGACCTAGGATTTTATTTAGGCTGGCAAGTCTATGGATGCTATTATCAGGAAGTACGAAGAGACACTAGGCGGTAGGATGCTACTAAGCTCTGCCGAGAAAAACGCAATTGGTGTCGTCCATGAATATCTGGAACCGTTCTACAAAACCACAAACAACATCTGCACGAACAAGGTGCCAACCATTGGGCTGGTTCTCTTCTTCATGGATCACATCTCGGAAACGATAACGGCATGCAGAGAAACTCGCCATTATCCAGACTGGCTAAAGAATGCTTCTGAGGACATGGCCAAAAAGGCCAGGAGTTATAATAATCAAGTCTGCAACATATTCACTTACATGACTGCAATTCTCGATCCCCGAATCAAAGGAGAGCTAATTCCTGAGAGCCTCAACTCTGAGAATTTTCTCGAGGAAGCGCGAACCCATTTCATAAGAAACTATTCTACCAGCCATTTTCCGTCTATGACAAGTGGATATGGCACGCAAGACATTGAAGATGGAGGTAGTGTCTCTTTTGCAGAGGAAATTGCGAGAAAGAAACGAAGGGCCAGCATGAATAATGCCACCGATGAGCTCACTCAGTATCTATCTGAGACTCCAGCCCCAATACCAACGGATGTTCTGGAATGGTGGAAGGTCAATAGTACACGGTACCCGCGACTTTCTGTGATGGCTCGAGATTTTTTGGCCATGCAACCAACTTCATTGGCACCTGAAGAAATATTCTGTGGTAAAGGCGACGAGATTGACAAGCAGCGCCTTTGTATGCCTCATGACAGCACACAAGCTCTCCTTTGCATCAGGTCATGGCTTCTCACCGGAATGAAATTGAAGTTCAAGTCGACCGAAATAGACTACGAGAGGTTGATGGAATTGGCAACAACTGCTGCCGCAGATAACAGTACTGCTGGCTCAGATAGGAAACAAAAGTAACTTAAAAGGCGAGAAGCTTGAAGCTGTAACTGTAACAGTGACTATTAGCCAAGGAGAAAATGACTATCGTTTGACTTCCTCTAAGTTGGGGAAGAAGTGTCATTCATCATTTAAATGTTGATTATGTAGTATCTATAAGGTGAAGCTTCCACAATGTGAATGTAAATATCAAATTTGGCACAACCGTAATCAGACAGGAAACTAGGCAAAGGAGTGCTATTTCCTCGGATTTGAGCAAACGAGTAACAATAGTTAGAAATGCATTGAAAGAATTTTATTTTTCACAGCTGCAAAATTTATTGCCTGTTAGATGTTGACATGTAAAACTGTATGGAATTTAACACTATTGTAATCAAATGATTTCGGAATTAACATGTGAAGTTATGAGCACTTGTAATGATATACTAATAGTCATTAGCACTTGTTATGATATACTAATAGTCATTCTTTTTTTTTTTTTTCCTCTGCTTATCATGTATGGCGGATTTAGAGCCCATACACCCCATTTTGTTGTTGCCTAAAACAGCCTCTTTCTCTCTGTGTCTCTCTGGGTCTCTCTCTTTAAGCGTGCGGTTCGAAGACAGAAACAAGCCTGCAAATTACGAGTATTGCATTAAAGGGTCTGAGTGAATCTTAGGGAAAGACAACTACATTTATTAAGGTTTATTTCTTCATTCACCTCCACGAGCTGCTGGTCTACCTTTTCTGACGCCAACGCCAACCTCCTCCTTACAATGCCTTGCCAATAGCTTTCCTTCACGTGAGGCCGGTCTCCCCCTTCCCTTCACCATGTGCTACACCAGCCTCTTCTTACCCATGATACCGCTGTCAATTTCAAAGGAACTGCAATGTTTTTCTTTTTTTCAGAGTGAAATTTTAATCATTAAACAGGAGCAACCTCTTCAAAATTTGAAAATGTTATTTTCCAAGGAGAATATAGTTGCGATAAATAACTGCATTGTGAATATAGATCCCCGAATTTACACCATTATCGAAAGAGATGATAGGAGGGGATTACAATTGAAAACGTGGAAAAGTAATTTCATGACACATCATGAAAGTAAAATATTCGTTAAGGGTTATTAAGTTGGGACAAAACAATCATTCCAATTTTACATTATTAATAGAATTTTGACATGCGTGTATTCATGAATCACGATCAATAAATTTATTTCACCATATGTAACATTGCTCTAATTACTATTATACTCTTCTATAAATTCATGTGGAAAATTTGAAGATCAAGAAAGAAACACAAAATAGACAACCTCGAAAACTGTAAGGAGAGGCAATAAAAAGCACTCTTCCCTGAGTCGTTCATCAAAGTAAACTCTAAAAAACCAGCTACTATGACATTTAATTTAAAGAAAAAAATACCATCATCTTCTAGAAAAAAGAATGATTAGAGAAAATTCCACGGCCCACATGTTGTAAAATCTTCCCAAGTTTTTATCATCCCAAGAAAAACCACCAGCTCGCAAGACTTGAATCTTATTCCTGCTGTTTCGTGGTTTAATCCGAGCGTCTACAACCATGGCTGCGTTCTCCGATAGTCGCGAACAATGACGGGCACACTAGTGGGTGGGATCTACATTGACAAGAAAAAGAACACTTCGAAACTTTGAACCAAAATTTCTCATTCATACGAATATCCTGATTCCACCATTAAAACATTGACATGCATTTCAAGAATGATCATGATTACCCCTTGTTTACAACCCATTCATAGGAAAATTAGATGTATCAATATCACGGATGAAAATTAAGAAAGTAGTCAAACTTGTCACTACATTCAAAAGCATCAATGGGTCAAAATGAGTTTTTCAGAGCATTTAGAGGTGGATGTGGAATACCAAAGCCTAAGCATGCAGCCACCCTTATGATATATATATATATATTTATTTATTTATTTATTGTTATACATAGATATTGTTAGTGATAACCACCACCAACAAATATTTAAAATAGTTTTTATTAGAACTACATCAACTTCAACAACTATTATTAGCATTAGCGAATTATTAATCTAGGACTTCACGTAAATAATGATTTTCAAACATCTAAATGCTTCTGTGATCTACGCGTTGTACACAATTTTGTAACAGACTAATAAATAATATAGAAGGTCTGAAAAGGATTGGCTGCCACAATATTTTTGAATAAACCCAAAAAAAGAAAAACAAAAACCTAGACTTTCAACTAGTTAAAGTGTGAGATCATATTAGCATTAGCTGATTAATCTTTTTAAAAACATTTTTCCTTCCATGATGTTAATTACTGATGGCACCTGCAACGTAAGAGCCCCAAAATTTGTTATAGGATTATACTCATTTGTGCCTCCACTCAACTTTACAGTCCTTCCCACTTTGTTCCCTGAACTTTGAAAACTCCCATTTGCTCCCCTGAATTCTGAATTAATCCCATTTACCCCCCCACCACCCACTAAGAATTTTGCTTTCAATACAAACGGAAAAAAACAGGGGCAAAGTTTGGTCATGTAATTTTTTTACGTTTGTTTTTGAAAAAAATTTTGCGGGCTCAGTAGTCCCACAAAGTCATAAGTAAGACAGCTTCTCTTTTTCTGTCTGTTTTTAATCACAATTCTAAGAGAAGAGGTTAAGTGATACTAATTCAAAATTGAGGTGGCAAAGTGAGAAATTTTCAATTTTAGGAACAAAGTAGCACTGGCACTAGTGCTCAGGAGCGGCACACGTGAGATTGATCCTTCTTATTATATGCTCTACCATGCCTCTAGGTTAGAAAAAAAAAAAAAAAAAAAAGAAAGAAAAGAAATTAAAACTCCATTTTAAATGAATAGCATAAGGAAAAAGCTTACCATGCCATAATCCGTAATAATCATTGAGACATAATCTGATGGAGTAGCATCATACCTGTTACAGAACAAAACAAGAAGCGTCATCAGAACTATCTAAAACATAGTTGATTTTCCTCTCCTTTGTACGATGTAATAAGAGCTTACATTAGATTTAGAAGTTGCAGATTTTCCTTCTTTGCCAAATTCTCTAGATAATTCACATCCATTCTTCCAGGAACCTTCGCTATAGAATCAGAGTCACCTACAAGCAATTTGAACTTTATCAGTATCTTTCAACGGGAAAAGAGGGTAGAAATAACAGCAGGAGAAATACAAATAAGTTCTTATCCTTAAACAAGAACATACCTAGTTCATTAGAGCATATCGAATCAAGTTGAACCCTTTCATGAAATTTATAAGCTTCACAGCAGATCAATACAGGAACACGAAATGCATTGGCAACCATAGCAACGGATGCAGTCCCAACCCTAGAATAGACAGTTCCATTTGACAACACTGAGGCAGCCCCTAAAAGTACTTTTGTTACTTCATGCATGACATAAGAAACAGCATTTATATGAGTGTACGTGCAACTTAATCCCTTTCCCACCAACCGACGAAGTAGAGCTTGACCTTCAAACTTGGGACGTGAGTCCACTATCACAACACGGAACTGTTTCCCAAGCCCATGGGCATGCAACAGAATCATCTCAACCACACATGATGATCCGTATGTGAGAAGCACATCCCCATCTTTAACCTTCAAAACAGCATGCTTTACTATCACCCTGTCAGCAAGTGTTATCTTCTCATTTATGAAAGAGTTAATATCTGCACAAAGTGCAGCTTTTGCTTCTGATTCTGATAAAGATAGAGGGAGCTTAGCAATACGACTCTTTATGAACCTAATTGCATTTCCCATGCTAATAGAAAGTGGTCTGCATTCTGTGAAAAATGAAACGTAACTGCTGATTTTGGCAGTTAGATCCCTGGAAAGAGTTTTCTCTGGTGGAGTAGAATAGTCCTCAATGACTTCCTCAAATGACTTAAGCATGGCAATACAACGACCATTACCCCCAGAAATTTCTCCAGCCAAATACTGTAATCCAACCTGAATAATACAATGCATACATCATTAACAGAGCCAATGATACACTTTTCTGTTCTTTCAATTCATTAAAATGGTTGAGATATTACTTCAACACCAGATTTATTTATTACGTAGGGTAGGAATTAATTAATTCATTCATGCTCCAATATATTCATAGTGAATTTCTTAATTGTATAAAGGACAAAAAATTACTTATGTGCTTCCAACAGAAAATCTATCCAAACTTGAATTTGGAAAGCAGGAACAGTTCCTTATGTGTTCAAACGAATACATACAAGATTAGTTGAAATTTCAGCTTGATTGATAAACATATCTAGTCCTGTATAGAATTGAGGCATGATTGCATAAACATATCTCAGATAATGATAACCCATTTCCATATTTCTGACAGTCTACAGATCAGTTTAGGTTTTCACATTAAAATCCTCTACTACTAACATATTTTATACAAATAGGAAACTTGCATTACAATCTGACAGAAAATCATTGTAAGGTGAGACGTGCATTAACATATGAACTCAAGTCTGGAATGATGTACCTATTCTAAGTAATATATATATATATATATATAAATATATATCTCTTTGCATGCATTGAGCATGCAACAAAATGATATTGGAAAAATGTTTACAACAACAATAAATTTTCATTAAAATGATGTAAGCCCGTTGTTTTCTTATGTACCTGCCTAGAATTAAACTTAAGTTTGTGTTAATAAATTGACTCACACGAGTCTATTATTGTGGCTTTTTGAGTGGATAAGTTTAATTCATAAAGCAGATTATCATTCACCGCTTTAATGTTTACCAATCATAGTCACCAAGCACCAGTAATACCTTGTAAATAGCAGGATGCATTGGTTCAAGTTGGAAAAACTTCGACTCAAGATCAGGAAGCTGAGTTCCAAGTTCATATTGGGGCAAATGCCGAAACAATTCAACTCTATTTCTAGCTTCAGTTTGATGGAACACTGAGCGCTTTTTCGCTTTCTCCACTCTACTCTTATCATCAAATTGCATTCGTGGAGGAGGAGCATCTTTCTTCCTTTCTTTCTCTGTTGCACGCTCACTTCCTTTCTTCTCAGAAGCAGCCACTGGAGGTGCAACTAAGGCAGTATCTTTCCTCTGTGAAGGTTGCTTTACAGGTTTATTTGGAACACCTCCACCAGATACAGTAGCAGATTTACCTTCCTCTGCAACAAAGTTCCAATCAAGGAAGCAAAAGAATTGTAAGCAGCAGATGATAGTACAAGAGTCCAGCTGTGAGAAAGCAGTTAGCACACGACAATGTGATTAAATAGAAAGATGCTGACTGCTAACATTGACTGTTATATACATTCTAAATGAAGAAATGGCATAAAACCTTAGAATAATGCAAATGAATCCTTGACACCGAATACAAATAATTTTGTAAATAAATAGGCACAACACAGCAAGTTATGCTCAAACTAAATAAGTTCATCTACTAATTAAGAAACTAAACAACAGTTTATGCTTACTCTTGTGCTTGGTCAATGTTGCACAGAAATAAACAGACAAAATCAACTTGAAAAGCCACAGCAAATTTAAGACACACAACAAAATACGTCTTATGCATATTCTGATGAGTTAATTTTTTAAGCTGTGCAAACAAGTTTAAGCAATATCTAATAAGAGTTGTATGGATAGAAGGCAAGAACAAACATAACTGTCAACAGCTTTCTTACCCGAGTTCAAATTGATGGCTTTGATCAAGAATCACTAGGCCTAAGGACGGGAAACCAATTTAGACAGCATAAAATTTGCTAATCTCTTTCTCATCAGAATAATTTGAACATTCAGTTAAGATATACAAAATTCTCTAGGTTGTCACTGAGAAATGTAAACAATACTCAAGCGAGGAAATACAAGGGCTAATCTGTGCAGGGCACATTAAAGTAATGCATAGCTCGACAAGCTAATTGAGCACCAGCAGCTATAGTGAGTGGGGAAAAAGCAAACCTTTTGTCGCAGCCTTTGCAGCACGTTGAGCCTCCTGTAATGCACGTCTTTCAGCTTTGGTTGTTTTTGCTTTTAAAGGTCGTTTCGAAGTAGGTTGGAGCTCATCTTGTACTTCTGCATTGACCCCTCCACTCTTTTCTGCAAGAACTTCAAACAATTCAACCATGCAAGCAAAGAGTCCAATAGACGTATTGCAGAAAGCAGCACGTAAAGACCAAAAGTGAAATAAAATTCTCTTATCAAGTCCACAAACCATAACATAAAAACACTAACTACAAAAATTTCCATTTCGCCATTTCTAGACACTTGCCCTCTTAAATCCACAATGTAGTTCAAACTTTTCTAGACCTCCAACGAAACTCGTCCATTTCTAAAACTACATGCAATGCGAACTTGATGTGCATCAAACGGAATGTTCCAACTCTTTCAAAAGCAAATCTTTCTCAAGCACTTTTCTCTCTAGGCATACCAATTTAGAGCTTCAGCAAGCCATAACTATTTACATCACAAATAATACATATCAGAAACTATAAACAAACACTAAAATCAAGCACAAGTCGTAGTAATTCTCAAGTGCTCCACTATAAGCAATCAGTAACCAGAGAAAGACAAAAGATCTATGGCAATTAAGCCATCATTGTTACCAGACACGTCAAGAGGCTTTTTCACTCCCGACGCCGGCGCTAAATTCTTCGCCTTCGCATCCGAATTCTCCGATCTCTTTGCCGTCATCAATTCGAATCCGCCGCTGGGAAAGCTGGAAGCGAACTTTCCAGAATCCTTCCGCCGATGCCAGCTGGCCGAAGACTCTCCGGAGAACTCCAACTCTCCATCTCCCGCCACACTCGTCGGCGACGCCATAGGCGAGGTCTCGAGCAGAGACTCCGACGGGGTGTAGCTACCGACCGTGACGTGGTCCCCGGCGGTCGTGCGCCGGAATGCCGAATCCGGAACCGGAACAGCCGCCGTACGGGCCGCGACGTCGGAGAGGTGACGCGGCGGCGGGATCATCACCGGCGAGAGCGAATTGCTCGCTCGGGATTCGGAAAGCGACGGCGAGCCGGCGGCGGGCGGACCGGACTGCGTTCGGCCGGGGAGAAGCGGGGCGGCGTTGGGGGTGAAGAAGCCGACGTGGCGAACCTTGGGATTGCTGATGGGTCGCGAGCTCCGACGCGCGTCCATGGCGGCGAGAGAGATTGATTGTTAGTCGATGAGGTTCTTCTGCGGAGTCGGCAATGAAGAATACGAACAACAGGAAGGAGGTTTGGATATGGAGGCCATGAAAGGATTGGATGAATATGGGAAAATTAGGGCTTTGGGTGGAATGGGATTCCCATAACTGGTCCTTGGAAAGCTTTTTTTTTTTTTTTTTTGGGTTTTTGCAGAGATGGCGATGGTGCGTGAAGGTGACGGAATTGCGATGAGAATGGAGGCTTACGTATGCATTTTGGACCAAAGAACACTTGGACGGTTGACCTCTAAACGAGACTGAGAGTACGTCGTATGATGTTCTTATCAAAAACGTCGTATGGTAGACACTTTCGATGGAGGGAATTCAGACGGATGCCTTAAAAATTACACCCCTTTAGAATTTTGCTACTCCACTGATAGCTTCACAATTTTTGTCCTTTTTTAAGAAAATTCAAAAATTAACCTAAGATACCCCAATCTATTATAAAAGTAGTACCGGAATTCCTTTTAGTAATCCACCAGATTATCATTTGATAATTTACTGGATTATTAATCCTGATTACTTCTTGATAATTCACCAGATCATTGTTTTAGTAATATATTATAATACTATTTAATAATCCACCAGAATACCGTTTAAGAATACGTTGAAATATCATTTGGTTATTCATCATATTATTATTTTATAATTCGTCAGGTTACCATTTTGTAATCTCCTGAAATACATTTTGGTAATCTATTCGATTACTTTTTGTTGTAATGCTTTTAGCAATCCATCGAAATATTATTTGGTAATATATCATAATATCGTTTGGTAATTCAGTGAAATACTATTTGATAATTTGTCCGAATACCATATTTAATAATCCACGCGAATATTATTTGATAATCCCTCAAAATACCGTTTGATATTCTACCAAAATTTTAATTTTTTTTAATATTAGATTATTTCAAATATTTTTTTTAAATTTATTATTTCAAAAATATTATTTGTCATAGTATTTTCTCATAAAAAATGACCATAAAAATTTTAAAAAAAAATTAACACATTAATTTAAATTATTAAAATGATAAAAAAATTACATCTCAAAAACTAAAAAAAATACAACAAAATAAAACATCTAAAAATACAAAAAATAAACAAACAAACAATTATTAACAAAAAAAAAGGGAGCAACCACACGGTGATGAGAAGGTTCTGATGGCTGACCAAACGGCGAGATCGCGGCTACCTTGCGAGGAAGAGATTGCAGCCAAATTGTGAGCGGCGTTTTTGGATCGCAAGTGGAGGTGACGAGGATATTCTATGGCCAACTAGATTGCAGCAGTCTCAAGAGAAAGAAATCAAGGCAGCCTCATGAAGAAGAGATTAGATCAAATCGGAGCGAAGTTTGCAAATCGAGACTGGAGGTTTATGAGTTGCGTTTTACGACCAGAGGAGAGCTTCGATCAAGATCGCGGACAGTAACATGGTGGTGTGGCGACTCACAGAAGATCGCAGAGGCTCTCTCAAGACCGGATGATTCAGTTCGGCTTAATCTCTAGTGAGGTTAAGCAAGGGCTTAAGGCCCCATTTTTAAGAAGGCCCCTAATTTTTCTCTAAATAACAGGTTATTTTTTAGTTATTTTCATATTAAAAAAATAAATAGTTCAAAATAATATTATTCAAAATTGTCATTCTTTTTTAAGGCCTCTTTTATAAGAATAAGAAGGCCCTCAAATGATATCAATTTTGTTGTGACTTTAATTTTTTTTTTCCCTTAAACTAACTTTTCATTTTTGAGTGTATTAAATAGTTAAATTGTAGTTGGAAATATTATAGAACCACAACCCATTTTCATTTTTAAAGGTAATTTTAAAAACGTAAAATTATAAATTTGAAGTGTCTTTTAAAAAAAAATAATATCTCTAGTTTTTTTCATTTTGAAAGCTATATTTATTAATATTTTCTTCTTCCTCATATAATATCTTTTCAATTTTTCAAAAAAAAAAAAATCTCTTTAATTTCAGGAAGCTACAATTACTATTCTCTTCATAATAAAATCTCTAGGTAATATCTTTCTTTCTTCTTATCTAGTATTTCCTAACATTACCTATTAAATTTTATATTAATCATTTTATTCTTTCCTAAATAAAATATCTGGGTTGTATCTTTCTTATTAATTTCTAATTTACTTGCTAATATTGCTTTACAAATTTCATATTAGTTATTTTATTTAAAAATTTTTTGTTATTGTCATGTCACATTTATTTGATTTTCACACATAACTAAATTAAAAATAAATTTATCTAATAGAATATATGCACCAGGTTTTAACAAATTCAAGAAAAAGAGGATAATACCAAAACTTTTATTTTAAAAATAATATAATATAAAATTTGACTCAATCTAAAAAAGGAGTTTTTAAAAAAAAAAATCAAGGAAGAATATTCTATGAATTAAAAAATAATCATTTGAAAAGGCCCTTTTTCAAAACTTTGCTTAAGATCCCAAAATTTGTTAAGCCAACCTTAGGATGAACTCATAGTGGTCACAAAATCAATTGGCTCGAGATGACGATGATCTCTAGCGAGTTCATGGAGGATCTTGATGTTTTCCAACAGTGTTTACTCTCACGACCAGATCATGGCGGCTATGATCAACGAAAAGGCAAAAGAAGGAGGAGAGAGGGAGGTGATGGAACTAGAAGAAAGAAGAAAGAGATTGAGAGATATTGTGAAGAGAGAGAGTGAGGAAGAGAAAGAAAGAGAAAGAAAGAGAAGGATATTTTTGTTATTGTATAAAAAAAATCATATTAATAGTTAAATTAAAAAAATTAAAAAAAGGATAAAAATTCGACCTAATATTTTATAGGGGCAAAAATTCAAAATAGGTATATTAAAGGGGATATTTCTAAGGTTTCCTCTTTGATAGGCTTTCTATTTTGATTCAGATGGACTAACTGGGCCCACTAGCACAGCTATCTTTTGGGGAACTTTTAAATAATGCCACAAAATCATGATTGATTTTTGCAACAGAGGAAAAAACTTTTGTAAAAAATATCATTGATATATGTTTCTAATGTTTCATTTACCATTCAATTACAAATTATTTTTAAAATTTTTTTCTCTCTCTTGCAACCATCACCTCCTCGTTGAAAATAAGGCAGTCACAATGATCGGAGCTCTGGCGACTAGACCTAGGGCTTTCTCTTCTCTTTCTCCTCTTGCTAGCCATCGAATCTCAAATCTAGCATCATGTTTCTTGGTGACTATTATAGATCGCTTATCGACAAAGCTCGTCACAAATCAATAGTGGTACTGAAGATTAGAGCTCATGCTCTTTTACAGGTTGTAATGGGATTGATCTCCAAGATCTTTCTTTCTCTCATTTGCTTTTATCTCGCTTCCTCATAGAAAAAATGATACGATGCTTGGTCAGCCTATTCTTGACATAGGAGAAGCTTGCTCTGTTGGAGATTGCGATGGATTGATGGAGGCATTCTTTAGGAGTAGTGACGATGATGATTGGACCTATATCGATCTTCCTTCGATCGCGACAGTGACAATGATTTTCACTAGAGAAGGGGAGAGGGGGAGGGGGAGGGGGAGGGAAGAGAGAGAGAGTGAATGTGGAGAAGTGAGAGGGAGAAAAAATAATAATAATAAAATTTTAATTTTTCAAATGTAAATGATTTTATGGCATTTTCTGTAAAAGTTTTGAAGTTGTGGCATAAATCAATCCACATTTATAAATTATGGTTTGTAGCCTACTTATCCCTATCTTTTGTGCTGCTTGCCTGCTTCATAAAAATGGGTAACTCAACACTGCTGTCGACAACTGTCAAAACCAGTCAATCAACATTAACGACATTGTGCTTATAAGTATAATTTAGCCGTAATACCACATCTGAATCTATCAAAAATATAGAGTTTGAATTTCCTCACTCTTAAGTTCACAAAAAAAAAAAAATGACAATATTTTAACAAGAAAAAAAAAGAACCAATGACATTAAGCTTGAACCACACATTTTCAAATATTTTGTCTTCTTCTCTAAAGTAATCACAATTTCATAATTCACATCTCTAAATTTCCTTTAAAAGCTCAAACTTTAAAGTTTATAACTTTATTATTTCAAGCAAAAATGAGATGATTATATATATAAATTGTATATTATGATGAAATAAAAAAAACAAGATCCATATTTTTATTTTTTTCCCAATACATTTTAAGTTTTTATGCTTTTAACTCAAAATAGTTTATTTTTGACTAAAGACACATTTATATAACTTAACTTAACTGTGGCGGCCCGCCCTTACTGTAGAGGTTCTACAGTGCTATTACAGTCAACTCTGTAGTTAACTGCAATAGTATGTAGGCCTCTAGGGTCGCCGACATCATACATAACTTGAAAACTACTTACAAATTTTGCGGAATAAATTTTTTTCTTTTTCATAATACATAATAACTTGTAAACATATATACGTCTTGTTTGAGAATATGATAAGGAAATCATGTTAACAAAATAACATATACATGGATCATGATTCCTTTATCATATAGTCTTGACTGAAAATCATGTTCTTTAAAATTACATGCTTAGATTTTCAAAACTGCACAACGGAAAACTCATGGTGGGACCATCATCCCTCGCCCAGTCCCCCTGGCATGTACATACCCTGTCCGTCGTCCACCGTGTACTATTGGTGAACAAGTCTCTTACCTGTAACATGTGAACAAACTAGTGAGCTATGAGATCAGTAAGTTCAAACATAAAAACATGAAATCATAACATGTAATACTGTGCTCATGAATGAAACTTGACTCTGAAAAAGATTCATGACTACATGTTAAGTCTTAGGATATTATCTGAAATTAAGTTCTGGTTTTGGGCCCTTAATTGATTGTACCGTAAGGCGCGCATGACTGGGAGCGGTACTTTAGTGCTGACCTCCGCAGCCTTACTGAACTAAACATGAAAACCTCCCCGTCAGTCGAGAGGCTAGTACGTCAATAACTGGTTTAATTACCATCTTTTCTGAAGTTCCAACTGGGTAGTATACTGATTCCCCTACAGTAGGAACCTATTACATGTTTTACTTAGGGTGTGAGCTTTATTAACCTCACTATAGTGCCTTGTACACCTACATGTTTTCATATACCTGATACTTGTCTATCATGTATACCTGAATTATCTACTTGAAACATGAATCTCTATATGTATGAAATGAACTTGACATGTATATCGTGATGCAGACAGTCAACGTCTGACATACACACCAAACAACAACCATAACATCATAAAACATAACATGATTGTCCATGTTGTAGTTAGGACAATGCTTGAACTTATAGAAAGTCTGCTAACATGAGCCTCTGCTGATCTGGGGCTGCTATCTCAGGGTGTCTGGCTTGAACTCCTATAAAAGAAATAATTGTTGATTATTTCCAACATTTATCTTATACTTGAAACATGGCAAAATATGAAAAATCATATTTCCAGAATCTTTTTTTTTTAGCTTCGAACACGTCCTCCTACACGGGTGTGTTCGTGCCCATATAATGCTCTAGACTTACGTGCATAGCCGTGTAATTCGTGCAAAATGATCGTGTATGCGTACACGGGTACCTACATGGCCGTGTTTCCTACTGTCGAACATGGTCTGTTACACGTCCTTCTCACGACCCTGTGCCATTCTACATGGCTCGATACACAGCCATGTTCTTGGCTGTGTAACTCTCGGGACTCAAATTCTCTCGAAACACGGTCGTGCATGTAGGCATGTTCGGGGCTGTGTTCTCAACACACCTTTGTACACGCCTGTGTACACTCCCGTGTTTATTCCAGAATCCTGATTCTGAGTCTGAAATCCTTTCCTCTGTTTTTCTAAGGCTTTCATGGCCTTTGTTCTACTTCTTACACTCAAAATCGATCTCAATAAGATCGTTTTAAGGTATAAACTGCATTTCTACTATCATCTTTCTATGGTTTCATAAGCAAAATTTCACATTTTACTTCTACATATCTCTTGACTCAAAACCTAAAAATCAAAACTTTCTTGAAAAGAACTCACTGAAACTTGGTTTTTTAAACCATCAACTCACGAATTCATGCTTAAAAACAACTAAACTTGAACCATGTTTCGATTAACCGAAAATCTCAACATGCAAAGCCCACATTCTATTTTTCCACTCAAAACAACCAAGATTTCCCACCTGAAAACGTGAGAGAAAAATGGTTTACCTTGCTTGAAACTTGAGAATGTCTTACTGTGGAATCTTGGGCTGAAAACTTGAACAATTTGCTTGCTTGAATAGAGAATCCGAACTGTTGAAAGGGATGCTTGAAGAGAGAAATTTCCTCTTCTGCTCTCTCTCTCTCTTGTCCACTTCTTTGCAGCTAAAACAAGTGAATTAATTCACTTAGCTGCTGCTAAAGCTCCCCTCTCACGTGCTCTCTCTTTTCTCTCTTACATTTTCCTTTAATTTCTTTTAAAGAAATTAGCAATTGCTTGGCTAATCTTGGCCATTGATCAAGGTAGCTTACATGTGAGCCATTGATATCTTAATATGTATTTTTCACATACTTTTCTAATAAATTTAAAATATCATAATTTGAATAAATATTTAGCTTTTACACTATTTTCATTAATTCATTGTCAAATTTTGATTAAAATCCAGTTAATCAAAATTTTTATCTGCTCTATATTCTGTAACATGTCTCATCATAAATATACATTTATTTACATATCTTGTACAAAATTTTTCGAGAGTGATAAATTTCTCGGTTATCACATTCACCCCTCCTTATAAGATTTTCGTCCTCGAAAATTTTAAACAAGTGAGGGTATGAAAGTCTCATCTTATCTTCTCTTTCCCACGTAACTTCTTCAATGTTGTGATTCCTCCACAATACCTTGACTAGTGAGATGGTCTTGTTTCTCAGTACCTTTTCTTCTCTAACCAGTATCTGAACAGGCTGTTCTTCATAGGTTAGATCCTCTTGGACTTGGACTGGTTCATGTTGTAACACATGAGATGGATCTGACATGTAATTTCTTAGCATTGAGACATGAAATACATTGTGCACTGCTGATAGCTCAAGAGGTAATGTCAACTTGTAGGCAACCTTCCCAAGGCGTTTGATAATCTCATAAGGTCCAATGTACCTTGGACTCAGTTTTTCCCTTTTACCAAAAAGCATAATCCCCTTCATGGCCGACACTTTCAGAAATACGAAGTCCCCTTCCTTGAATTCTAGGGATCTCTGTCTTCTATCTACATAGCTCTTTTGTCGGCTCTGAGCACTCTTCATCTTTTGCTGGATCTTGGTAACTGCATCAGAAGTTTCCTGCATGAAATCTGTTTTATGCAATTGTTTTCCCTTCAGGTCATACCAGTGGATGGGTGATCTGCACTTTCATCCATACAGGACCTCATAAGGTGCCATCTTGATGGAAGCTTGATAAATGTTGTTATATGAGAATTTTACTAGTGGTAGCTTCTCGTTCCAAGCTCCTGGAAAATCCATTAAACATGCTCGGAGCATATTCTCTAAAGTATGGATAGTCCGTTCTGATTGTCCATCTGTCTGAGGATGGAAAGCTGTACTGAACTTCAGTTCTGTGCCCATGGCTCCTTGCACACACTCCCAAAAGTTTGAAGTGAACCGTGCATCTCTGTTAGATACAATGGACTTTGGAACTCCATGAAATCGGATAACATGAGCTACATAAAGGTTTACCAACTTCTCCAATGAGTAAGTGGTCTTCATAGTTATGAATCTGGCTGTCTTCGTTAACCTGTCCATGATTACCCAAATAGCATCGTGTCCTTTTCTTGTTTTGGGTAGACCTACCACAAAATCCATGGTAATATGCTCCCATTTCTATGGCAACCCACCCTGCTGTGGAGGTTCTACAGTGCTATTACAGTCAACTCTATA
The DNA here is from genome assembly GCA_035233585.1 of Antiaris toxicaria. Lineage (NCBI taxonomy): Eukaryota > Viridiplantae > Streptophyta > Magnoliopsida > Rosales > Moraceae > Antiaris > Antiaris toxicaria. The sequence continues at coordinate 13,354,812 of CP141155.1, forward strand.
GTCAACCGCAATAGCACGTAGGCCTCTAGGGTCACCGGCAATCATGCTTAACTTGAAAATTGCTTGAATATTTTGCAGAATAAATTTTTTTTTCTTCTTGATGTAAAAACTTGTTCGAGAATGTGATAAGAAAATCATGTTAATAAAATAACATGCACATTCATGATTCCCCTATCACATAATCTTGACTTGAAAATGTGTTCTTGAAATTACATGTTCTAAATTTCAAAACTATATAGCAGAAGACTCATGGTGATCACAATCCCTTTCCCAATCCCCCTGGCATGTATCTACCCTGTCCATCGTCTACCATATACTACTGGTGAACAGATCTCTTACCTGTAACATGTGAACAAACTAGTGAGTTATGAGCTCAGTAAGTTCAAATATAAAAACATGAATCATAACATATACTGCTGTGCTCATGCCTGAAACTTGACTCTGAAAACGTGCTCATGGCTGAAAGTTTAGTCTTAGGACATTATCTAAAATTTAGTTCTGGTTTTGGGCTCCTGATTATTCGTACCGACATGTTAGCATAACTGGGAGTGGTACTTTAGTACTGACCTCCTCAGTCTTAACTGAAACTGAACATGAAAACCTCCCCGTGGGTCGAGAGGCCGGTACGCCAATAACTGGTTTAATTACCATCTTGTCTGGAGTTCCAACTGGGTAGCATACTGATTGCCCCCATAGTAGGAACCTGTTACATATGTTACCTGGGGTGTGAGTTTTATTAAACACACTAAGGTGTCTTGTGCACCTACATATTTTTGTGTACTCGATACCTGTCTGACATGTGTACTTGAAACATCTACTGAAACATGAAATTCTACATACATGACATAAACCTGACATGAGTATCATGATGTAGACAATCAATGTCTAACATACACGTCATACAATAAGACATGACATCATAAACATAACAAGATTATCTACGTTGCAGTCAGGACAATACTTGAACTTACTGAAAGTCGGCTAGTGTAAGCCTCTGCTGATCTGGGTCCGCTGTCTCAGGGTCTCTAGCTTGAACTCCTATAAAAGAAATAATCGTTGATTATTTTCAATATTCATCTTATACTGGAAACATGATAAAATATGTAAATTCACATTTCCAGACTCTTTTTTTTTTTTAAACTTCGAACACGCCCTCCTACACGAGCGTGTTCCTGGCCGTGTACTCTACTGGACTTTACGTGCATGGCCGTGTAATTCGTGCATGTTTATACGGTTACCTACACGGCCGTGTTTTCCTGCTGTCGAACATGGTCTATTACACGCCTTCCCATGACCGTGTGCCCTTCGACACGGCCCGATACACGATCGTGTTCTTGGCTGTGTACCTCTCGGGTTTCAAACTCTCTTGAAACACAGTTGTGTATGTGGGCATGTTCGGGGCTGTGTTCTGAACACGCCCTTGTACACGACCGTGTTCATACCAGAATCAGGATTCTGAGTCCGAAATTCTCTGCTCTGATTTTCTAAGGCTTTTATGGCCTTTGTTCTACTTCTTGCACTCAAAATCGATCTCAATAAGATCGTTTTAAGGTATAGACTGCATTTCTACTATCATGAATCCATGGTTTCATAAGCAAAATTTCACATTTTGCTTCTACACATTTCTTAACTCAACATTTTGAAAAATCAGAACTTTATTGAAGAAAACTCACTGAACTTGGTTTCTAAACCATAAACTCATGGATTCATGTTTAAAAACAACTAGACTTGAACCATGTTTCGATTTAACCAAAAATCTCAACATGCTAAGCTCACATTCTCTTTTTTCACTCAAAACCCCAGATTTTTTCACCCAAGAAAACGTGAGAAAAACGAGGGTTTACCTTGCTTGAAGCTTGAGAACTTCTTGCTGTGGATTCTTGGTTGAAACTTGAGTGATTTCCTGGTTGGAAGAGAAAAATCTGAACTTGAGAGGATTTCCCTTTCTTCTCTCTCTTTCTCTTTCTCTTTTTCTTTCTCTTTCTTTCTTTCTTTCTCTCTCTCTCGGCTTCTTCTCTTTGCAGCTCAACCAAGTGAATTAATTCACTTGGTTGCTTGGGTTTGAGGTCCCTCACGTGCCTCACTCTCTCACTTTCTTAAATTTCTTTTAGAAAAAAATTAAGATTTCTTGGCCAATCTTAGCCATTAATCAAAGTAGTTTGCTTGTGAGCTCTTGATCTCTTAATAAGTATTTTCCACATACTTTTCTATTAAATTTAAAACATCATAATTTAATTAATATTTAGCTTTTGCACTGTGTTCATTAATTCATTGTAAAATTTTGATTAAAACTCAGTAAATCAAAATTTTCCTCTGCTCTGTATTCTGTAACATGTCTCATCATGAATGTACATTTATTTACATATCTTGTACAAAATTTTTCGAGAGTGATAAGTTTCTCGGTTATTATAATTTCCACTCTGGAATTTCCAGAGGTTCTAACTTTCTTTCAGGATGCTGATACTCAGCTTTGACTTTCTGGCAAGTCAGGCATTTACTCACAAATTTCACGATATCTCCTTTCGGATCCCTTTCCACCAAAACTGCAATTTTAAGTCTTGGTACGTCTTGGTGGCTCCAGGATTAACTGAGTATTGCGTTTCATGAGCTTCTGACATGATTCGCCTTCGAAGTTTTTCATCTACTGGAACGTAGATTTTTCTTTTATACAAAAGCGTTCCATCATTGGAGACATTTATATCTGATTTCTTATCCTCTGAAACCTCTTCTCGAAGTTTCATCATACTTGGATCCTGCTTCTGGGCTTCTTTAATATCTTCATACAAAGAAGATTCTAATCTCATGGCTGATAACCTTCCGGTTATTAACTCCAGTTGAAGGGAGTTAATTTCTTGCTGCAAGGCTCTTGGTAACTCTTCTATAGGTAACTTCTACGGAGTGGTTGTCTTTCTGCTCAATGCATCTGCTACTCGGTTGGCTTTTCTTAGATGGTAGAGGATCTCACAGTCATAGTCCTTTACCAACTCCAACCATCTTCTTTGCTTTATGTTTAACTCATTCTGTGTGAAGAAGTATTTTAGACTCTGATGATCCGTGTAAATCTGGCACTGTGTTCCATAAAGATAGTGTCACCAAATTTTGAGTACGAATACTACTGCAGCAAGTTCTAGGTCATAAGTGGGATAATTCTTCTCGTGTTTTTTCAATTGGCGCAAAGCATAAACAATCACTCTGCCATCTTACATCAATACTGCTCCTAAACCCACTCTTAAAGCATCCCTGTAGATTTCATACTTCTCCCCTTCAGTAGAGAGTGTGAGGATCAGCACGCTTGTCAGCCGTCTCTTCAACTCTTGGAAGCTTTTTTCACATTCTTCTGTCCATACATACTTCCTTTCCTTGGGCATGAAGGTTGTGAGAGGTGCTGCCAATCGTGCAAACCCTTCCATATATCTCCTGTAATAGCCAACTAACCTTAAGAAACTGCGTATCTCTGTCACGCTCTTAGGTGCAGGCCATTTGTTTATCGCTTTCACCTTGATTTGATCCACTGCAATTCTCTCCTTGGACACTACATGTCTGAGAAAATGTACTCTATCTAGTCAAAACTCACATTTTGAGAATTTGGCATAGAGTTGATGTTCTCTCAGCTTCTAAAAAATAATTCTTAACTGTACTTCATGCTCTGCATGAGTCTTTGAATATACAAGAATGTCATCGATAAACACAATGGCAAACTTGTCAAGATACTCCTTGAAGACTCTGTTCATCAGGTCCATGAAAGCTGCTGGAGCATTCGTTAACCCAAACGGCATTACTAGGAATTCATAATGCCCATAACGGATTCTGAAAGCTGTCTTGGAAACATCACCTTCCTTGATTCTCAGCTGATGATATCCTGATCTTAAATCAATCTTCGAGAACACTACTGTATCCTTGAGTTGATCAAATAGGTCATCAATCTTAGGTAATGGATATCTATTCTTGACTGTAACCTTATTCAACTCTCAATAGTCTATGCACACTACTGTAATCCCGTCTTTCTTCTTGACAAATAGTATGGAAAGCCCCATGGGAAATAGCTTGGTCTGATGAATCCCTTGTTAAGCAGGTCTTTCAACTGCACTTGTAATTCTTTTAACTCTATTGGTGCCATGCGGTACGGTGCCTTGTAGATCGGTGCTATTCCAGGTAGAAGCTCTATCTCAAATGAGATTTCCCGTTCTGGAGGTACTCCTGGTAGTTCGTCGGGAAAAACCTTCGAGAAATTCTCTAACAATACAAACATCTTCTGGTTGTAACTTCTTCTCTTCTGTTGTATCTGTCACATAAGCTAAATATTCAGTACAACCACTGGCTATTAGCTTCTTGACTTTCAATGAACTGATCATCATCTTTCTTGATCTTTCTGAGAAATCGACATATTCAAAACTTTCTTCATTTTTTGGCTTGACACTATTCTTCTGTTTCTACAATCGATTGTGACTTGGTATTTTTCTAAAAAATTCATCCCCAAAATTACATCATAGTCTATTATATCCATTATGATCAATTCTGCATAAAACTCCCTATTTGCCACGATTACTAGCACATGAGGTAACTAGTACTCGAACAACATGATTTCTCTTGAAGGGAGAGCAGTTCTAAAAGTTTTTCCCATGTGATCTCTAGGGTATTCTAACTTATCAGCAAATGCATATGTTATGAAAGAATGAGTGGCCCCAGGGTCAAAAAGAACAGATGCTAAGCGGTTAGCAACATAAATCTGACCTGTCACCACATTGGACGTCCCTGCCTCTGCCTCTTCTCTAGTGTAGGCCATTACCCTAACATCTGTCTGAGGAGCTCTTTCCTGTCTTTCTTGTACTGTGGGAGGCACTTCTGAAGGGTTTTCATAACTTAATCTAAGTGCATGAACCTGTGATTACTGTGGACATGAAAAATTTGCTCCTGACACAGACTGGCGGTTTATGGGATAATTCTTGATAAAATGGCGTTCTTTTCCACACTGAAAACATGCAGTTGTACCAGCTCTGCACTGAACCACATGTTTCTTTTCACAAGTAGGACAGGTGGGGTTACTTGGTACTGTAATGGGATTAGTCGTCTGTGACTGACTTCTGTTGTCTTGATTTTGAGTTCCCCGAAAGCTGTCCTTTCTCTTCTGTTGGGATTGAGGGCCTGGATTACTGGACTGATCTGGTCTTGTACTCTGATTGCCTTTACTGTGTTATCCAGGTTGAGAAGCCTTGGTTAAGATATTTTCTTTCTTCCTGGCTTACCAAACCTTTTCCCTTTCTTCTCTCTGTCGGGCAAGATGATACTCTGTCCTCAAAGCACGACTAATGCAGTCAGCTACTGAGGTTGACGGGATTGGGCCAATGTCAATTAAGGCTGAAATCTCGGGCCTGAACATGCCTATCATCTTCTGTATCTTCTCCCTTTACGTTGGCACTATATACGAACACAGGCAGGAGAGCTGATTAAATCTCTTGCAAAGCTCATTGACGGACATGTCACCCTACTTTAACTCTGAAAACTCTTTCTGTTATGGTCGGAGTGATGCGGGATCATAGTATTTCTGGTTGAACTCCTCCAAGAACTCTACCCATGACATTGTGGTCACGTCCCTCCTCATACGGACCGTGCCCCACCAGAATCTTGCGTCCTTCCTAAGAACAAAGGATGCACACAAGACTTTATCTTCCTCAGTTAGTTTCATGAAATCCAGAATCATCTGGATAGAAGAAAGCCAATCTTCTGCTTCCAGGGGATTGGTTAAACCTTCAAATTCTGGAGGCCTCATTTTCCAGAATCTCTTATATAGTGGCTCTTGGTTCACCCTTACTGGTGGTTCCTGAACCACTTTTGGTGCAGTTGGTGGCACTACTTGTTCTGCCTCAACTGCTTGTTGTGCAGGAGTCCCCACTGATCCCTGCCCCCGTTCTATCTGTTCTAAACCTCTGTCTTAATTCTGCGTTTTCTTTCATCTGATTTTCTTGAAGAGCCTGCAACTCTTCTATTCTCTGAGACAGAGTTGGGCGTCCCCTTTTCCTTCTCTGGTCTTGGCTTTGGTTTTCTATCGTGCTACTTTATATCCTAAAATCACACGATAAATTTGTATTATATCCTCTATAAGAGGATTCACATCATTTCTTGTATTAATACATCATCATATACTTACTACAAAGTATGAGTCTTTACAGACCTTTACTTTTATGCATAACTAGCTACTTATCTTAACATAAACTTAACTTACTTGGATCGGTGAACAAGGCATGCACGGAGCCAGGCGGGATATGGTCTACCAACTGCTCTGATACCAACTGTGACAATAGTTGGTACTCTAAACTAGACCCATCGTAAATTTGCTCTGATACCAACTGTGGCGGCCCGCCCTCGCTGTAGAGGTTCTACAGTGCTATTACAGTCAACTCTGTAGTTAACTGTAATAATATGTAGGCCCCTAGGGTCGCCGGCATCATACATAACTTGAAAACTACTTGCAAATTTTACGGAATAAATTTTTTTCTTTTTCATTATACATAATAACTTGTAAACATATATAGGTCTTGTTCGAGAATGTGATAAGGAAATCATGTTAACAAAATAACATATACATGGATCATGATTCTCTTATCACATAGTCTTGACTGAAAATCATGTTCTTTAAAATTATATACTTAGATTTTCAAAACTGCACAACGGAAACTCATGGTAGGACCATCATCCCTCGCTCAGTCCTCCTGGCATGTATATACCCTATCCGTTGTCCACCGTATACTACTGGTGAACAGGTTTCTTATCTGCAACATGTGAACAAACTAGTGAGCTATGGGCTCAGTAAGTTCGAACATAAAAACATGAAATCATAACATGTAATACTGTGCTCATGAATGAAACTTGATTCTGAAAAAGATTCATGGTTGCATATTAAGTTAGGACATTATTTGAAATTAGGTTCTGGTTTTGGACCCTGATTAGTCATACCGTAAGGCACGCATGACTGGGAGCAGTACTTTAGTGCTGACCTCTACAGCCTTATTGAACTAAACATGAAAACCTCCCCATAGGTCGAGAGGTCGGTACGCCAACAACTGGTTTAATTACCATCTTTTTTGAAATTTCAACTGGGTAACATACTGATTGCCCTACAGTAGAAACCTATTACATATTTTACTTGGGGTGTGAGCTTTATTAACCTCACTATAGTGCCTTGTGCACCCATATGTTTTCGTGTACCTGATACTTGTCTATCTGTGTACCTGAATTTTCTACTTGAAACATGAATCTCTACATGCATGACATGAACTTGACATGTATATCGTGATGTAGGCAGTCAACGTCTGACGTACACGCCAAACAACAATCATAACATCATAAAACATAACATGATTATCCATGTTGCACTTAGGATAATGCTTGAACTTACAGAAAGTCTGCTAATGTGAGCCTCTGCTGATCTGGGATTACTGTCTCAAGCTGTCTGGCTTGAACTCCTATAAAAGAAATAATCGTTGATTATTTCCAACATTTATCTTATACTTGAAACATAACAAAATATGAAAAATCATATTTCTAGACTTTTTTTTTTAGCTTCGAACACGTCTTCCTACACAGGCGTGTTCGTGGCCGTGTAATCCTCTGGACTTGTGTGCATGGCCGTGTAATTCGTGCAACATGGCCATGTAACTCATGCATGCGTACACTGGTACCTACACGGCCGTGTTTCCTACTATCAAACATGGTCTGTTATACGCCCTCCCCATAACCGTGTGTTATTCTACACGACTCGATACACGGTCGTATTCTTGGCTGTGTAACTCTCGGGTCTCAAATTCTCTCGAAACACGGTCGTGCATGTGGGTATGTTCGGAACCGTGTTCTCAACACGCCTTTGTACACGCCCGTGTACACTCTCATATTCATTCCAGAATCCTGATTCTGAGTCCGAAATCCTCTCCTCTGTTTTTCTAAGGCTTCGTGGCCTTTGTTCTACTTCTTACACTCAAAATCGATCTCAATAAGATCGTTTCAAGGTATAAACTGCATTTCTACTATCATCTATCTATAGTTTCATAAGCAAAATTTCAGATTTTGCTTCTACATATCTCTTGACTCAAAACCTAAAAATCAAAACTTTCTTGAAAAGAACTCACTGAAACTTGGTTTTTTAAACTATCAACTCATGAATTTGTGCTTAAAAATAACTAAACTTGAACCATATTTCGATTTAACCGAAAATCTCAATATACAAAGCCCATATTCTCTTTTTCCACTCAAAACAACCCAGATTTCCTACCTGAAAACGTGAGAGAAAAAGGGTTTACCTTACTTGAAACTTGAGAATGTCTTGCTGTGAAATCTTGGGCTGAAAACTTGAACGATTTGCTTGCTTGAAGAGAGAATCCGAACTGTTGAAAGGGATGCTTGAAGAGAGAAATTTCCTCTTCTGCTCTCTCTCGTCCACTTTTTTGGAGCTAAAACAAGTGAATTAATTCACTTGGCTGCTGCTAATGCCCCCCCTCTCACGTGCTCTCTCTTCTCTGTCTCATATTTTCCTTTAATTTCTTTTAAAGAAATTAGCAATTGCTTGGCTAATCTTGGCCATTGATCAAGGTAGCTTACATGTAAGCCATTAATCTCTTAATATGTATTTTTCATATGCTTTTCTAATAAATTTAAAACATCATAATTTGAATTAATGTTTAGCTTTTACACCATATTCATTAATTCATTGTCAAATTTTGACTAAAATCCAGTTAATCAAAATTTTCATCTGCTCTATATTCTGTAACATGTATCATCATGAATATACATTTATTTATATATCTTGTACAAAATTTTATGAGAGTGATAAATTTCTTGGTTATCACATTAACTCCAATTAAAATATCTCAAAGTTTCCAACTCAAGTGGACACTCCGAATGAGGCCTAAGTGTCAAGTCAGAATCGATGTCCCTCAATCGTTGAACCAAGCAGCCCAAGCAGTAGGTTGTGCAGTTATCCATAATGTATTATGTTTTCCATTCTCGATGGAACCGAAACTAACCTATCTCTATTTTCTTGTATCCATGGGGGAATACCTGGATTAGTATATTCTCCAACTCTTCTCCTATGAAAGGAAGTCAATTTTAGCCATTTGTGGTCGTGAACCAATCATTATTACTACAATAAACAAGTTTATTTGTGCGGACAAAAAATCATGCAAAATGTACAATGTCATCGCAAATAAATTTTTTTACGATAACATGTGGTTGCAAATATGTCGTCGCTAATAAATGGTAACAAATAACTTATTTGCGATGAAATGTTGTGATCACAATTATATTTTCAATGATTGTTATCATTAAAAAGTCATTGTAGGTATGTTGTTTAGAATTTCGTTGGAATGACACGGCCTCAACTTTTAGTGAAAACATTTTCAAAAAAATGTTATCGTTATTAATTTTGGAAATAATTTATTTAAATTGAAAAAAAAAACCATCATCTTTTTGGGAAGTTTTTGGAACCAACTTTTGCGTTGACTTTTTTTTTAATGTCATTTCAAATAATTTTTCAAAAGCCACCAAATATTTCGTCAATTTTTTTGCAAAAAATTAAATTCTGGACAATTTATGACGGCTATGTTGTTTGCAAATACCCCCTAATAAATAACTTTAACTACTCAATACTGGCTGTACTCAATTATTGTTTATGACAACATAGTTATCACAATTACTTGTGAATTGGCACCAAAATTATTGGTGCCATATTAATTTTGGCACCAACACCATAATTACGGCAACAAATATGTACGGCCAATTTCTTAGCTATTTGCTACGATATGTTATCACAACTACTTTAGCATATGTGATGGCTTGTGGTCGCAATTAATTATAGCGATGACAGATTCGATATAAATAAATTTCACTTTTTTGACATTGACTTGTCATCACAAAAAAGTGATTATTAGTAACAACAAGTGTTATCGCTAATATTATCATCGTTACAAGCCTTATTTATAGTAGTGTACCCTATTCCAGTTCAACTCATCGCTCAATTCTTCTTCACTGGAAACCCATGAACTTAGTTCGGTAACAAATTGCTCAAAACTATCGATTTTTTAAAACCTTGATTATCGATGATAATCTAGTAGATAATTTTCTACTGACTACGAGTGGTCACTGTTGGTTCTAAAAACACCTTCTAGACTAATGATGATAATCTAGTATATTATCTTTTTTTTTAAATCAATGGGATAATTTCAGTAAAACATATATATATATATGCCAACTCTATGGTGGAGGACATCCACTTTCCTCATCAATGAGGTAAAAAATTTCAGCCGTCCGATCCTTTTTGAATGGTCTTGATTAAAAAAATATATCAAAACTTTAATAGAACAGCCATACAAGATTTAAAAAAAAAAAAAGAGTTTCCCTTCCCTTTCAGTCACATTTTTTCATCCACAATCATGGTGACTTCCTTTGAGTAATAAGCTTCAATTTCTTAGTAGATTCCAACTACCAAAAAAAAAAAAGAGTTACTCTAAAAAAAAAAAAACCCACCAAGCTATGACATTGTTCTACGCCAATGGCGAGAACAAAGGCTATGAGGTGAAGTGAGATGACAATTGGCCAACATGAGCTCTAATTTTTTTTTTAAATCTACGAGCATGATCACTTTCATGAGCTTGAATACTATACTAAAGACATCAGATGTGATAACCGAGAAATCTACGTTCTGGGAAATATTTGTACAAGATATGTAAATAAATGTACATTTATAGTGAGACATGTTACAGAATACAGAGTAGAGGAAAATTTTGATTAATTGAGTTTTAATCAAAATTTGACAATGAATTAATGAAAATAATTAAAAGCTAAGCATTAATTCAAATTATGATGTTTTAAAATTCATAGAAAAGTATGTGAAAAATACATATTAAGAGATCAATAGCACACAAGTGAGCCACATAAATCAATGGCTAAAAGAATAGCCAAACAAGCCCTTACAAATTCTTAAAGAAAATTTAAAAGAAAATGTGAGAGGAAGAGAAGCCACATGGATGGCTTTGAGCTACGTGGATTAAGTGAATTAATTCACCTAATGAGCTGCAAAGTAGCCGGCAGAAAGAAAGAAAGAAAGAGAAAGAGAAAGAAAGAAACGGAAAAGGAAAGGGAAAGAAAGAAAGAGAGAAACCGAGAAAGGAAGAGAGAAGAAAGGGAAATCCAAAGAAAGTTCGGATTTTTCTCTTCAAGCAGCAGATTGATCGAGTTTCGGTCAAGAATCAGCAGCAAGAAAATCTCAAGATTCAAGCAAGGTAAACCCTCGTTTTTCTCTTGCTTTTTCAGGGGGAAAATCTAGGGTTTTAAGTAAAAAAAAAAGAGAATGTGAGTGAATCATGTTGAGGTTTTCGGTTAAAATCGAAACATGATTCGAGTCTAGATGTTTTCAAACACGAATCCATCAGCTGATGGTTAGGAAAACCAAGTTTAATGCGTTTTCGTCAAGAAAGTTCTGAGTTTTTCAAAAGTTGAGTCAAGAGATGTTCATAAGCAAAATGTGAGATTTTGCTTATGAAATCATAGATTTGTGATAGTAGAAATATAGCAGATACCTTGAAATGATCTTATGGAGATCGATTTCGAGTGTAAGAAGTAGAACAAAAGCCATAAAAACCTTAGAAAATCAGAGCAGAGCAGTTCGGACCCAGAATCTTGATTCTGGTATGAACACGGGCGTGTACACGGGCATGTACAAGGGCGTGTTCAGAATACGACCCTGAACATGCCCACATGCACGACCGTGTTGCAAGAAAATTCAGACCCAAAAGGTATACGGCTAAGAACACGGCCGTGTCAAGGGGCACACGGTCAAGGGAAAGACGTGTAGCAGACCATGTTAGATAGTAGGAAAACACGTTCAGAAACACGGCCGTGTAAGTAACCGTGTAAGAGTCCAGAGGAATACACGGTCGTGTATTTACCCGTGTAAGTATACACGGCCATGTTCCATGTAGTACATGGTCAGGCATGTAAGTCCAGAGAGGTACACGGCCAGAGATACGGTTGTGTAGGAGGGCGTGTCCGAAGCCAAAGAGTAAAAAAAAAAAAAAAAGAGTCTAGAAATATAAATTTTCATGTTTTGCCATATTTCCAGTATAAGATGAATATTGGAAATAATCAGTGATTATTCCTTTTATAGGAGTTTGAGCCAGAGACCTCGATACAGCAGTCCCAGAGCAGCAGGGCTCACGCTAGCAGATTTTCTGTAAGTTCAAGCATTGTCCTGACTGCAACGTGGACAAGCTTGTTATATTATGAGGTTATGTATGTTATATGACGTGTATGTTAGACATTGATTGTCTGCATCACGATATTTATGTCAGTTCATGTAGAGTTGCATGTTTCAGTACACATGTCAGACAGGTATCAGAACACGAAAACAGGTAGGTGCACAAGGCACCCTAGTGTGTTAATATAACTCACACCCCAGTAATTCATGTAACAGGTTCCGACTGTGGGGGTAATGAGTATGCTACCCAGTTGGAATACCAGCAAGATGGTAATTAAACCAATTATTGGCGTATCGACCTCTCGACCCACGGGGAGGTTTTCATGTTTAGCATCAGCTAAGACTGAGGAGGTCAGCACTAAAGTACCGCTCTCAGTTGCGCTAACATATCGGTACGACCAATCAGGGGCCCAAAACCAGAACTAAAATAACAGATAATGTCCTAAAACTAACCTTTCAGCCATGAACATGTTTTTCAGAGTCCAGTTTCATGCATGAGCACAGCAGTATAACATGTCATGTTTCATGTTTTTATGTTTGAACTTACTGAACCCATAGCTCATCAGTTTGTTCACATGTTACAGGTAAGAGACCTGTTCACCAGTAGTATACGGTGGATGACGAACAGGGAAGATACATGCCGGGGAGGATTGGGCGAGGGATTTGGTCACCCTTAAGTCTTCCACTGTACAGATTTGAAATTTAAACCATGTAGTTTCAAGAACAAGATTTCAAATTAAGATTATATGATAGGGGAATCATGATTCATGTGCATGTTATTTTGTTAACATAATTTCCTTATCACATTCTCGAACAGTTTATGATATTAAGAAAAAAAAAAATTTATTCCGCGAATTAGTAAGCAGTTTTCAAGTTCAGTATGATTGTCGGCGACCCTAAAGGCCTGCAGACTATTGCGGTTATCTACAGAGTTGGTCGTAATAGCATTGTAGAGCCTCTACAGCAGGGCGGGCCGCCACATCAGAAATAATTAACAAATAGTTTAAACTAAACAAAATTTTAACTTTGTCAAATTTCACAAGTTTCAGATCAGATGAAGTTGTTGGCAACTACTTGAAAAATTTTCAAAACTTGCGATGGGAAGAGTTTTCGCCCTAGATTTGGGTGACTCGCAATCATGATTCACGAGCCCAGGTGTGATAGAGGTTTATGATAGTGATTGAGCTTGTAATGACTCGCGTTTCTTCTTCTCGAGTGACAGTGGATTGCTACTCATGTAGAGTGAGTTGTGACCCCCTTCACCTGCTCTCAGTTCTCTATTGAGACCCACAGTGGTCGTCAAATTGTTGATCTCCACCATTGTACTATTGATCATGTCAGAGCTTTTATGTGTGGAACGAACTCTCTTTTCTTTTCCTTTTTTCCCTTTGAAATGCTATCCAATCAAGTGCCTATGTCTCATAATGCTTTTGGTGAATCTTTTAAATCTGAACCCTTTAAAATAAATCTAAATGGTTTAGAATTTTTATCTTATTAATGAGATAAAATAACCTTATTATATCGTAGAAGTCCCTATATAAATATAAATATATATATATTTGATGGCCTTTAATCATCCACTTATATTCAGAATTATTTAATAAAAAAAGATAGATTACTTAAATTGAATTAGGGTTTTGAAAGTTTTGACATGTCTTTTTATTATGATGTAATTTTCAAAATATGAATGCATAACACTAAAAGAGATATTCCATTTCAAAAGCTCATATGCATTATTATTATTATTTTTTTGGTAGCAAAAAGGTCCTACTTATTAATGTAAAGAAATGGAAAAGCCACGGGGTAAAGATATATATATATATATCATATTTTTATTTTGCTCTCTAATTTGTTTACTTATAATCGAATATTTACAGTCGTATGCTTGCTCGTGGTGTGTTTTTTTTTTGGAAAGATATTTTCGGGATTGATTTTGTTATATAAAATAAAAAGCCAGCACAATGTCAAATGGTTATCTTATTTGTGTCCAAAGTAGTCGGTATCTTAGATTTGGACATGCAATTCTAGGCACCGTTTGAGGATCGGGACAAATTGGAGCCCTCTAGGTTGAGAAGAACTCAATTTTCTTCTCAAATTTGTTAGATGAGTTGTAAAAAAAGAAAAAAAAAAAAAAGCCACTGCCAATTAAAGATGTATTTAGAGATACTTTAGAATGGGATACCGTTTTTTTTTTAATTATAGAAATAGCCTCTTTGCTACACATGTTTAAGATTTTTATTTCATAATTCAAATTTTAAAAATTCGAAAACATCTGATTGGAGTGAACAACCAAAGATGAGTTTTGACAAATTTTACCAAAGAGTTCTATATATATAAAATCTATTAATATAAACTAATTCTTATTTGAAACCTAGCTATTTTAAGTCAATACTTGCATGGGGGTTTTAGTTTTTCATTGAAATAATTTTAAAAATATTTTAATTTACGAAATGTTTTTGGATGAAATTAAAATCTATTTCGAAGAAATTAAAGTGCTTTTAATATATAAAGTGCAGCTTATACTATGTAGACATGCACCATTCATATCCGTTAATAAAAGGAATGAAATCCATTGTTTAATTTCCCTCAAACTTATCTTCTCAAATTTAAGAACATATCCGTTAATTAAAGAAATGAAAAGAGATAATGGGTCAATACAAATACCAAATTAGGCATGTGAACCTAAACCTTTATTATGAGGTCCACTTGATTTTGTGTATAGATGGACCACCAAAAAAAATGACACATTGCTTCCTAACCTATGGGACCAGTAAATGTCCAACTGATCTTTGGAATTATATGCAAAATTTTGAGCCCGGTAAATGATTTTACATTTTTTGTTTTATTTATTTATTTTTTTAAACTGAAAACACAAAATAGCAGTACTAGCACTAACCGAGTCATTGTTTAAATTTGTTGCAAATTATTTGCTAGATTTGTTTGGAATTGCTTTTAAAGGCTGGTTTTGGATTATGAAATAAGTTTTTTTTTTTACGATAGGATCTCTTATTTTTATTTATCGATAAAACTATTTTTTTATGATTGGATTTATATATATTAAGCTTTAAAATTGTAACGCTTATACAGAATACTCCAACCTCCAATTATAAATTATTACATTGAAATGTAATCTAATATTAGATCATTAAAATTTAACCCAACAACTAAAAGTAACAGTTTTCACCAATAACATAAAAAAGATATCCAACTGTAAAAATTTCCATTTAAATAATCTACAATAGAAATTGTTGTTTAGTAAAAATTGTTCTTGCTCAAATTATTTGGTAAATCAGGCGTTTGCTTACACAAAACATAATCTAAAATAAACTATGGGAGAGTTTGAGGGAGATGCTTGGATTGGGAAAAAATTGTTTTGGAAAATGTGTTTAGGGGAAAAAACTGCTTGGGGTGAAAAAATAAAAAATTTTAAAATTTTTTTTAGAAAAATCAATATCAATATGGATTTTTTTTATTTCTCTTAAAATTCTATGTAATTTAAAAAAAAATAATCTCATTTGGATTTGTATACACAAAATTATTGACTTTTAAAGTTTAGAGTTTATTATAGTGTTTTGAAAATAAAAATAGTGAAAAATGATGAAATATTGAAAAAAAATAATTTCAGATATCTCTAAAATTAAACCCCAAAGATCTACAGGTTCTCGTAAAAAAAGAAAAGAAAAGAGAGTTCATTGGAATCACATGCAGTTTTATAACCTGAAAAGATGATTTTTTCATGGCTTTAACAGTTTTCCACACAAGTCCAACATTTTTATTTCCAATGGCATTAAATGCATTTGTCAGAACAAGTTCTACCACTGCTTACTGATGAGCTGAACCAAAGTGGCAAGCTTTCTTATAAAGAATATTGTGATAATGAAAGCACACATAATTTTCTGATTTTTTTTTTTTTCCTGAAACCATGTCCCAGTTATGCTTTGAGCTTTTCTGAGTTGATTTGTTGAGGCCTACATGATAGTCAAAGTGAGCTTCCTTGTGGAAGCTTCATTTGCAGCATTTGCAATTTCAAGGAAGCAAAGCACTGTTATCAATATTCAAGGTTTTTTTCCTTCCTCTTCTTGTAATGACCCCACTTCTGAATTGTCTTTCTACTTTTCCTAGAATTTTTATTTTCCTGGAAAATATGCATGTGAACACACATACATATTTATAGTATGAGAAGTGATTTTTGCTAGTGTGGTTTGATATACTTTTTTTTTAGACCAGTTACTAGTCATCTTAAGCTCTCTTATTTGTTACTTATGTGGGTTGGCTTTGATTTTAGATGGTATTTTCATGGACTCAGAGAGAGATAAAGAACAAGAAGAGGAGCTTCAAGCTTCTAATATTCCGGTACAGTCTCTCTCCGCCTATATACAAACATACATAAAATTTATTTTATGTAATAATGACTTTTAAAAAGTGTGACAGTGATCTTGATAAATTCTTGATTGTAACAACTCTGCAAAACCGTTGTACCACGGATAGCTATCGTGTCACGCCCTCTACTTCTACAAGTTATATATAGTAAAAGTGTGAAAAGACTAAATAAACGTGAACACATTGCAGGATGAAGATAAGAAAAAGGCTAAGAGGATTAAATGTGGAACAATGCAGCAGAAACCGAGTCGTTAAGCGTTTTAGTGAAAGACTTGGAGAAGAGGAAAGCGACCCTTGAAAGGAAACTGCTTCAATTATATGTTCTTAAAGAAGAGAAAGCTTACATGGGCCAACTGCAAAGGCATTTAAAAAAAAAAGTCGGCAGAAATTGACATCCTTAATGTCACTCTTGGTTCTTTGCGGGATGAGAAAAGGAGACTAAAAGAAGAAACCAAGCAGGATATTTTGAAGCAGCAGCTGGAAACGGCAAAGAAAACGATGGTCGAAATGCAGAGAAGGATCAATTTCAATGCAAGGAATGTGAAAGGAAAGGTGTTGCTGATTGAAGAAAAAGTTTGCGGAATTCAAGAGGGCAAAATCTGTGGCGGCCCGCCCTGCTGTAGAGGCTCTACAGTGCTATTACAGTCAACTCTATAGTTAACCGCAATAGTTTGCAGGCCTCTAGGGTCGCCGACAATCATGCTGAACTGAAAACTTGCTTGCTAATTTTGCGGAATAATTTTTTTCTCTTTAAATTCATAAACTGTTCGAGAATGTGATAAGGATATCATGTTAACAAAATAACATGCACATGATCATGATTCTACTATCACATAATCTTAACTTGAAACTTGTTCTTTTTGAAACTACATTTCAAAACTATACAGCGGAAGAATTAAAGGTGACCACAATCTCTCGCCCAATCCTCCCCAGCATGCATCTACCCTGTTCGTCGTCCACCGTCTACTACTGGTGAACAGGTCTCTTACCTGCAACATGTGAACAAACTGATCAGCTATGGGCTCAGTAAGTTCAAACATAAAAACATGAAATTAACATGCTATTCTGCTGTGCTCATGCATGAAACTGGACTCTGTAAACGTGCTCATGGCTGAAAGGTTAGTCTTAGGACATTATCTGTTATTTTAGTTCTGGTTTTGGGCCCCTGATTGATCGTACCGACATGTTAGCGCAACTGGGAGCGGTACTTTAGTGCTGACCTCCTCAGTCTTAACTAATGCTAAACATGAAAACCTCCCCGTGGGTCGAGAGGCCGATACGCCAATAACTGGTTTAATTACCATCTTTCTGGTGTTCCAACTGGGTAGTATACTGATTGCCCCCACAGTCGGAACCTATTACATGATTTACTGGGGTGTGAATTTTATTAACACACTAGGGTGCCTTGTGCACCTACCTGTTTTCGTGTTCTGGTACTGTCTGACATGTGTACTGAAACATGCAACTCTACATGCATGACATGAACTGATATGAACTGACCTGTGCTGATATGAGACTGACATGAATATCATGATGTAGACAATCAATGTCTAACAAACACGTCATACAACATACATAACATCATAATTAACAAGCTTGTCCACGTTGCAGTCAGGACAATGCTTGAACTTACAGATAATCCGCTAGTGTGAGCCTCTGCTGCCCTGGGACTGCTGATTCGGGATCTCTGTCTTGAACTCCTATAAAAGGAATAATCACTGATGATTTCTATTGTTCAGCTTATACTGGAAATATGGCAAAACATGAAATTTACCTTTCCAGACTTTTTTTTTTTTTTTTTTACTCTCTGGCTTCGAACACGCCCTCTTACCCGGGCGTGTCTCTGGCCGTGTACCTCTCTGGACTTACATGCCTGGCTGTGTAATTCATGGAACATGGCCGTGTATACTTACACAGGTGAATACACGGCCGTGTACTCCTCTGGACTATTACACTGTTACTTACACGGCCATGTTTCTGGCCGTGTTTTCCTGCTGTCTAACATGGTCTGCTACACGCCTTCCCCTTGACCGTGTGCCCCTTGACACGGCCCGATACACAACCGTGTTCTTGGCCGTGTACCTCTCGGGTCTGATTTTTCTTGCAACACGTTCGTGCGTATGGGCATGTTCGGGGCCGTGTACTGAACACGCCCTTGTACACGCCCGTGTTCATACCAGAATCAAGATTCTGGGTCTGAACTGCTCTGCTCTGATTTTCTAAGGCTTTTATGGCCTTTGTTCTACTTCTTACACTCAAAATCGATCTCCATAAGATCGTTTCAAGGTATCTACTACATTTCTACTATCACCAATCTATGATTTCATAAGCAAAAATTCCACATTTTGCTAATTTACACCTCTTGACTCAACTTTTGAAAAATCTGAGCTTTCTTAAAGAAAACTCACTAAACTCGGTTTTCTAAACCATCCACTCATGGATTCGTGTTTGAAAACATCTAGACTCGAGCCATGTTTCGATTTTAACCGAAAACCTCAACATGATTTACTCACATTCTCTTTTTTCACTTAAAACCTCAGATTTTTCCCCAAGAAAAACGTGAGAAACTAGGGTTTACCTTGCTTTGAATTTTGAAAGCTTCTTGCTGCTGATTCTTGACCGAACTCGATCGATCTGCTGCTTGAACTAGAAAATCCGAACTTCCTTTGGATTTCCTTTTCTTCTCCCTTCCTTTCTCGGTTTCTCTTTCTCTCTTTCCCTTTCTCTTTCTTTATTTCTTTCTTTCTTTCTTTCTTTCTTTCTTTCTTTCTTTCTGCCGGCTGCTTTGCAGCTTATTAGGTGAATTAATTCACCTCATCCCCTTAGCTCCAAGCCCTCCACGTGTCTCTCTCTCTCTCCTTTTCTTTTAACTTTTTTCTTTAAGAAAATACAAGGGCTTGTTTGGCTACTTCTAGCCATTGATCAATGTGGCTCACTTGTGTGCCATTGATCTCTTAATATGTATTTTTCCACATACTTTTCTATTAATTTTAAAACATCATAAATTGAATTAATGTTTAGCTTTTAAACTATATTCATTAATTCATTATCAAATTTTGATTAAAACTCAATTAATCAAAATTTTCCTCTACTCTTTATTCTGTAACATGTCTCACTATAAATGTGCATTTATTTACATATTTTGTACAATTATTTCTGAGAACGTAGATTTCTCGGTTATCACAAAATCACTGAAAGAGAAGCCCTGGTTGAGCAAAAGTTCAAAGATGTAATTAGTATTGAGTTGGAAGTAGCTAAAATGAGGAGAAGAAACAAAGACCTTGAGTTGGAAAAGAGAGAATTGGCAGTAAAGTTGCTTGCTGCTCAAGCCAAATTTACTTCACTTTCCCACTTGACTGAGGTAGATAAATAAAAGTTTTCAACTAGTTCTATTTACCAGCTAGATAATTTTATTCATGCCCTTTTGTTATTATAAATATTCATTTAGAAATCTAAATAGAAATGCCCTACTGGAATTTTGACTTAAATAAATCACACATTTTGCATGTTGCATATTGCATAGTGATTTTCTTACCCGTTTCTAGAATTACTCTGTTTTCTTTAGAATGAAACATACTTTCTAGTATGTTTAGCATCATCCTTCTATCTACCAACTATGAGGCTCCACAATGCTTTTCCATGCATTAGATAATGATTTATATGGATTTGGATAGTTGAAAATTTTCATTATAAGGTCTCACCTAATAAAAATAACTCAAATTTCAACGATTCAGATTAATTTATCCATCATCTGATAAATGATAAAATACATTTAAGATTCCAAAAACTTACACATATCACACATTTTGCATTTTGAGTATTGCAATAGATTTTTTTTTTGTTGCTTAAAAAATTGTTCTGCTTTCTTTAGAATGAAATACATTCTTTTAGTATTTTGCACCATCCTTTTATTTAATATAAAATATATGTAAGACTCCATATCATTTTTCCACGTGTGAAAAATGGTCTATAGAGATTTGGATCATTGAGAATTTTAATTATTGGTCCTACCTGATAAAAGTAGCTTATCTTTTAATTGTTTAGATTCATTTACTAGTCATCCAATACATGATAAATTGCTTGCATAGTATGATCAGAATTTAAAAAAAAAAAAAAAAAGTTGTGTAGTGCCGTAGTTTCGAGCCAAATCCAGGGAAATGGTTTGAGAAGAACAATGACAAATGTTGTTATGTTGCAGGGGAAAATTATGTCCAAGCTTGAAGATAAAATAAGTACGTTGAGATGTGGTGACGAAGAGCTATCTAGACAAATAGAGAGATTGCAAAAGGACATATTCAACATGATGGAAGAGCTTGACTACCAGCGTTGGCTCCAAAGTTGCATGAGATTTGAGATCCAAAACAAAGAATCCACACTAAGGGAAACCTGCGAAAATGGTCTCGAGAATGATTCAAACCCGAATTATGATGAGAAAATCAAGTCTCCAACTTCACATCCGAGTTCTTCTTATAGCATTTCTTCCAACACTAGCTCCTCAACCGAGAGTGACCAAGTTGAAAGCACCGTAATCGGAAGCTCTTCAAGTAGCCAAAGCGGCACTAGCAATAGTTCTAGTTGTAAGGCAAAATATGAAAAATACAAAGAAGAACAATTTATCTAAGGGAAATGTTACAATACATATTCAACCTTCAACCGAACTTAAATGGAATCAAATATGATGTCGAGGCATGTGAAGTATGTTTTCCTTAAAATAGATTCGTCCCCTCCAAGAGTGCTTGAGGATACATAAGACATCCGTTTTCTAGGATACAATGATAACGACGGAATCACGTAGCACTATCGAAACTGTCACACCGAACTCAAACTTGCACCTTTCTTCTATCACCAAAACCGACTACAAAGCTGCAAAAAGAACTTAAAAACAAAAGAAAGAAAGAAAGCTAGTGTTTTGTGTGTTTATGTTGTGTGTTTTTTCATGTGGAGAATAGCTTTTATATAGGCTCATAAAATGGGATGTTACATGTATGGAGTAATGGGATTAATCACCCATTAAACCAAAATTTAACCCTTAAATTCATGAGTTTCATTCCTTGTATTGCACTTCGCCATTTCCATGTCTAAGTTCAAATTTTCATTGGTGGAAACCAAAATCTTTTTGCATTCTCAAGGAAAAAAAACTCCCACATTCATGCATATTCATGGTGATCTCCATTAAGCTCCATTATTCCTCTCATTAAGCTTCTTAACCAAGTCAATTAACTCCTTAACCAAGCAAATTCGATTTTGAGTAAAATGTAGATGGCCTTGGCTTTTCTTGGCCGAAAAAAAATAAAGAAAATTGCAAAACAAAGCAGGCACAAGGTGGGCTTTTTCAGTCCGGCATTCGTGTCCGCAGGTCGCAAACGCACATGATGTGCCCCTAATCCACCACGTCCGGGATTTGCACCCCCCTACACGTGAGAGAGCCTCTTAGATATACATGCTTACTTAGGTCTTGAAATGCAATCTCTTATATACACCACCATGACTTCACTCCTAGCCAATGTGTGATTTTTGCAATTTCCCTTCCAAGCTACCATTTCCAATGGTACATTTGGAGTATCAATTTCTCATTCACCCAATTATCATTTTGAGCATGTGAATATCTGATTTTAATCTCCTCGTAATGGAGAACGCAAATTCATCGAGATCCGGCTCAAACTCTAATTAGATCTCATTCAAAATCGAGCCTTAAAATGGGCTTTTATCATGGCTTAAATAAGCCATTTTCCAACACTAGTTTCATTTGAAAAGTGAGAAACATTGGAAGTTGTGGGGATGGCTCAAGTGTAGCTTTTTCAGCCGAAAAGAAAAGGAATTCAAAGAGCGAGACAGGCTTAATTCACAGATTATCAACGTCAATGAAGAAGAACAAAGAGCGTGGTTCGATCGATTCTTTGGAGAAACTGAGTAGTCCCCGAAGAATTAGGAGAGTATCATTCAGTGATTTAGTTAAGACAGGTAATGAGCCGAGTTCAGTTGAGAGGATAGTGTTGGATCAAAGTGAAGGTGATGAGAATTCTAGCCAATATAAAAGCTCGGATTTTGACAGAAACGAAAATTTGGAGGGAAAACCTGAAGCACGATGATAACAAGAGTGAAATTTCTCGCTCAATGGAAAATAAGGATGAAGATTATAATAAGATAATTTATCACTTTGTTGTATTGTTTTCCTTTCTTTTCATTTTTCTTGCTTATTTCTTTAGATTACAACAATAAATCACAAAACTTGAAATAATTGTGGTAAGGGTCATAACAAAATAAGCAATTTGAGTGTTTGTAGGAATACGCATGTATATATCTAAGGGTAGACATGTAAAGTTATGTCACACCTTTTCTTTTTTTTTTTTTTTGTCTGTCTTAAATTATTGTACATTTGTTTCCCTCCATCACTCTGATTTTGTTGTTACCTCATTGGATAATTACAGTTTTCAATTATCTTCTAAAATAACTTTCGCTCATTTAGATCATAGGTTTTGCCTCACAATTAAAAATTTTTTTCCTATAGTTTTTTTTCTTACAAAAAAAATTAAATTATTATTTAAATTTACCGTTTATATCTATGAAGAAATGCACTTATACCAAAGGACACAGATGTAGCGGCCCGCCCTACTGTAGAGGCTCTACAGTACTACTACGGCCAACTCCGTGGTCAACAGCAATAGTCTGTAGGCCTCTAGGGTCGCCGGCAATCATGCTGAACTGTAAACTGACTGCTAATTTTGCGGAATAAATTTTTTTTTTCTTTAAATACATATACTGTTTGAGAATGTGATAAAGAAATCATGTTAACAACTGATCATGATTCCCCTATCACATACTCCTGACTTGAAAACTTGTCTCATTGAGATTACATTCAAAATCTATATATGCAGCGGAAGATCAAATGGTGACCAATATCTCTCGCCCAATCCTCTCCGGCATGCATCTACCCTGTTCGTCGTCCACCGATACTACTGGTGAACAGGTCTCTTACCTGCAACATGTGAACAAACTGATGAGCTATGGGCTCAGTAAGTTCAAACATAAAAACATGTAACTAACATGCTATACTGCTGTGCTCATGCTGTACTACTGTGCTCATGCTGTACTGCTGTACTCATGCTGTACTGCTGTGCTCATGCTGACTGGACTCTGTAAACATGCTGTACTGACTAAAGGTTCAGTCTTAGCACATTAATCTGTTATTTTAGTTCTGGTTTTGGGCCCCTGATTGGACGTACCGACATGTTAGCGCAACCGGGAGCGGTACTTTAGTGCTGACCTCCTCAGTCTTAACTGATGCTAAACATGCAAACCTCCCCGTGGGTCGAGAGGCCGATACGCCAATAACTGGTTAATTACCATCTTACTGGTGTTCCAACTGGGTAGCATACTGCTTGCCCCCACAGTCGGAACCTGTTAATCAATTACTGGGGTGTGAATTAATTAACACACTAGGGTGCCTTATGCACCTAACTGTTTTCTTGTTCTGGTACTGTCTGGTCTGTGTACTGGGACATGCAACTCTATATGCATGCCATGAACTGCTATGAACTGACCTGTGCTGTGACTGACATGCACTGACCTGTGCTGTGACTGACATAAACTGACATAACATCGTGATGCAGACAATCAATGTCTAACAACACGTCATGCAACATTCATAATATTATGAAATAACAAGCTTGTCCACGTTGCAGTCAGGACAATGCTTGAATTTACAGAAAGTCCTCTAGCGTAAGCTGCTGCTGCTCTGGGACTACTGATTTGGGGTCTCTGGCTTGGACTCCTATAAATGGAAAAATCACTTATTATTTACCATATTTATCTTATACTGAAAATATGGCAAAACATGAAATTTTTCCTTTCCAGACTTTTTTTTTTTTTTTTTTACTCTC
Source organism: Antiaris toxicaria (assembly GCA_035233585.1). Taxonomy (NCBI): domain Eukaryota; kingdom Viridiplantae; phylum Streptophyta; class Magnoliopsida; order Rosales; family Moraceae; genus Antiaris; species Antiaris toxicaria. Next base: position 13,379,313 of record CP141155.1, read on the forward strand.
TGGCCTCGAACACGCCCTCCTACACGGCCGTGTCCGTGCCTGTGTACCCCTCTGGACTTTTAAGCCTGGCCGTGTAATTTCTGAAACATGCCCTTGTATGCTTACACGGGTGGGTACATGGCCGTGTCTCTGGCCGTGTACTCCTCTGGACTATTACACGGTTGCTTACACGCCTCTCTTTGACCGTGTGCCTCTTGACACGGTCTGATACACGGCCGTGTTATTGACCCTGTACCTCTCGGGTCTGATTTTCTTGCAACACGGTCGTGCGTATGGGCATGTTCGGGGCCGTGTTCTGAACACGCCCTTGTACACGCCCGTGTACACACCCGTGTTCATACCAGAATCAAGATTCTGGGTCCGAACTGCTCTGCTCTGATTTTCTAAGGCTTTTATGGCCTTTGTTCTACTTCTTACACTTGAAATCGATCTTCATAAGATCATTTCAAGGTATCTACTACACTTCTACTATCATAAATCCATGATTTCATAAGCAAAAATCCCACATTTTGCTCATTTACAACTCTTGACTTAACTTTTGAAAAATCTGCGTTTTAGTGAAGAAATTTCACTAAACTCGGTTTTCTAAACCATCTGTGCATGGATTCGTGTTTGAAAACGTCTAGACTCGAATCACATTTCGATTTTAACCGAAAACCTAAATGTGATTCACTCATATTCTCTGTTTTCTCTCAAAACCCCAGATTTTCCCCAAACGAAAAACGTGAGAACTAGGGTTTACCTTGCTTTGATCGTGAGCTTTTCTTGCTGCTAATCCTTGACTGAATCTTGATCGATCTGCTATTGGAACTAGGAAATCCGAACTTTGCTTGGATTTCCCCTTTTTTTTCTCTCGGTTTCCCCCTTTCTCTCTTTCTTTTCTTTCTTTCTTTTCTCTTTCTTTCTTTTCTCTTTCTGCCGGCTGCATCTGCAGCTAAGGGAATTAATTCCCTCTCTATCTCATGCTCACGTGCATCACACTCTCTCCCTTACTTTCTTTTATTTTTTTAATGTGTAAGGGCTTGTTTGGCTTATCTTTTGGCCCTTGATCAATGTGGCTCACTTGTGTACCATTGATCTCTTAGTATGTATTTTTCACATACTTTTCTATCGAATTTTAAAACATCATAAATGAATTAATGTTTGGCTTTAAACTATTTTCATTAATTCATTTCCAAATTTTGATTAAAAACTTGATTAATCAAAATTTTCCTCTGCTATTTGTTCTGTAAACTGTGTCACTGTAAATGTACATTTATTTACATAATTGTACAAAATCTTTCCGAGAGTATGGATTTCTCGGTTATCACAACAGATTTATATATGCTCTTCTTTAGCAATTTGGAGTAATAAATAAAAATAAATTAACATAAAAACTTAAACAAACACCTTGATTCAATAACAAAAGAGATGAAATTCAATGATCCTCATCTTGCAAGAAATTACTTGTACACTTCCTCATCCAAAACAACTTGAACAAAAATAAGCAAATAGAATGCATGAAGAGAGAAGTAAATTTGGTCATAATAGTGTAATTTTTATTGGGGACACAAAGTAATTTGCAAAGATTTTAATGTCAGTTGTGCAACTCATCTTTTGCCGAGCAAATCATAAAATACCTCTGGCTTTCTATTGTTTGAGATGCAAAGTGCCTGAAATTAAAGAAGAGTAATCTTCAATGTCAATAACATGTACAATATTTCCTTTAAAAGTAATTGACATCAACTAAACTTAACCTAATTAGATTGGTATTTACTAAACAGCTCGTCTTATATCAAACTCCATTATAATTTGTTGATAAATAGAGAAAAAAACTTATTACCTAAAAATTTTAAAAAGAAGGACAAACGACAAACAACCCTACACAAAGGATTGATGTAAATAACAACCAGAAAGAATCTTATTTAAAATAAAATTAAGAGAATTCTTGTAAAAATAAGCTCTATCAATAAACTTAATGAAAGAAACATGTATATATATAAAGAATATATGATCCAATATATTGAGTCTTAGGTAACGTTTGGTAAACGTTTTTTGGTGTTATGAAAACTAATTTTACACCAAATGTAAAGTTTTACATTCAAATACAATCATTTTCAATAGTGTTACGAAAACAATTACTAATCAAAAGTTTTTTAAAATAATCACATCAACTTTTCAATCCTAACTATTTATCTCTACTTTTACCAATCATATCAACTTTTCAACTTTAAAATACTTTTCATTCAAACACACATTTTATTCAAATACAAAACAAATACTTTTCAACCAAATACAATACTAAAAAAAAAATTGTATTCAAACATAATTAAAATGCAATGTGTTTATCAAACACTCCCTAATTACACCTTTAACTATAGGTCCAACCATAGCATATCATATTACCAACACGCTAAAAGTTTAGTCAAATTCTGACTAAAATAATGTAAACAATAAGGGAAGAAATATTAAAGAACGGACACTAGAAAACCACTTTCCCTTACCTGCAATGCGAATGCTATGTGAATTAGTGTTGCCTCAGACCAAGGCCTACCAATAAATTGAAGACCAATTGGCAAGCCTGATTTATCATACCCAACCTACAAGAAGGAAAATTGCACTAATATATATATTTTTATTAAAAAAAATCACACAAAAAAAAAAGGAAGAAAATAGGATCATACTGGAATAGTCACCGCAGGATATCCCAAGAAGTTTCCTGCTATAGAATATCGTACAAGTGCAGCTGACATATACAAATATATAATACCAAAAGGGTTTGTGAATTAGAATCACTCTGAGATACGTTTCACCGGCTATTTTACAATTTTGCCGGAGGGACTATCTTTTTAATATATTGAAACAAAAAAATAAATATAAAATAAGTTATTTATTCAGTATATCACTGATGTTGAGGAAGTTAAATAATAATTGAAATAAGTTAAAGGGATGTTTGATAAGCATATTGTATTTAAATATAATACATTAAATATAATTTATATCTGTATAACAAATATTTGAATGTAATGTATGTTAAAATAAAAAATATTTAAATTGTATTTAAATAATAAATATGTAATGTGATCGGTAAAAATAGTGAGAAAAAAAAAGAAAAAGAAATAGAGTATGTGATATGACTAGTAAAAGTACTAGAAAAAAAAATATAATGATTATATTAAATTTAAAATGTGATATGATTAATATTTGAATTCAATACTTTCGTATTTAAATGAAACTTACATTATATTAAAACGTAATGTAAATATAATATCATAAACAAATGTGAAATTAAAAAATTCTTGATATTAACGTTCTGACATCAGCATTATATTGCATAAGTTTCATATTACGTTGTCTTATTTTTTTCATATAATGTTAGGAGTATCAAAAGAATGGAAGTATGGCGAGAACCAAAGCAAAAGCATATATATATATGTATATATATTTTTGAAGACAATCACAAGTTGAAGGGGGAAAAAAATGTGGAGCCATTTTGTTAGGGTTAATTGAGTACCTCCATTGATATAGTCAAGTTCACCAGTCTTTAGAGCGTCGTCTAAAATTGGATAAGCAGTTACCCTGGACACGACAAATATGTCAATAATTTAGACATAGATTTGAAATTTTCTTTGAATTATTTGTATATATGTATTTATATTTTTTTTCCCATTTGCTTAATTTAAATTAGTAGCAAATTATACCCTGTAGTTGGTGCAACAATGACATCTGCCTGAGCAAATATTCTCTCATGAAATTGTATTTGTCGGTTCCTGCAAAAAAAAAAAAAAAGTTTAATAAGTGATATAATGACAAAAACAACAAATATAAACTCTTTACTTATATATATATATATAAGTATTAAACCAGTTCAGCTAATATAGACGACAAATTTTAAATCCTAAAAAGTTTGAAAACGCTTTCCTAAACAAATTTTCTACTTATCAAATGGAAAAAAAAAAAAAAAAGAATTAAACTGCAAAATTAAGGAAGAAACAAGTTATATAAAATTTTGACATAGGAGCATAATTAAAAATAAATAAATAAATAAGACATTTTATAGACAAAGATTTCGAACTAGAAAGAAAGAGCAAGATCAGTAGTTGAACACCGAATTTGAAACAAAATTTATGATTACCGTCCCTCCAAAACCCAAATAAATTTATACATTTTAATTACTCCAAACAAGGTAATAACCTTGTACTTATTTGTCCTTCGGGTCTGAAATGGAGAGATTTGTATAAAAACTCTTATGTTGGAGACTTAGCTCACGTTTGGGTAATAAATTTTTTTTACATTGCATTTGAATGTAACGTAATTTTCTCCCAAATATAAAAACATTTCATTCAAATACCAATCACATCACATTTTAAATCCAACACAATCACTATTTATTATTTCATTTTTTTATTATTATTTTTAATTACATCATATATTCTCTATTCCTTTTTTTCTCTCTCTATTTTTACCCATAATATCACATATTCATTATTAAAATATAATTCAAATATTTTTCACCCAAACACACATTGCATTCAAATGCAATGCTAATACTTTTCCTCCAAATACAAATTGCATTCAATACATTGCATTTAAACGCAATGCAAATGCAATGCGTTCACCAAACGAACGCTTAAAAGTATTTTATTTATCTTTAATAAATAAGATCATATATCTGATTATACGTCTTATGTTTTAAGAAAAAAAAAAAGTTGTACTTAATCTTAGTATCAAATATTTGTTCAAAATAGTTAAACAAATTGGTACTTTAACTTGGTAAAACAACAAGGCCTACCTGATTTTTTGGGCTTTAATATATTCTTTGCCACTGAAGGAACCATAAACTGCCAGAGCAACCCTTGCATCCCATCCCAATTCTGCAAAATCCCTATTTTAAAAAGTTGTAGTATTTGTTAACATCTGAATTTACTTTAAAAACAATGAAAAAAAATTGGTAACATCTGAATTATGAATTTGAATATCTTCAATATTGAAGACAAAGAGAGAAAAATCCATACAGCTTTTGTAGATAACAACTAAGGGCAGTGCTACACTCAGAACCAATTGTTGAATAGTGGGCTAGCCGCATCACCTCTATCTCTGGAATGGTAACCCCAATTGTCTTACAAATGTCCAAAAAAAATAAAAAAAAGTAATCAGCAATTTATATAGTTCACTAAATTATAAATCGTATATCACTATGTTCTATTAGAAAATGCACGTTCTTATATCTATATTTAAGGTCTAAAAATTGAGCTCCTGCACCTTAATTCAACCCGACTGAGTTGAATAAAGATTACCTATGTTTTAAAATGAAATATCTACGAGATATATATATATATATTATACCAATGGCGGAGTTCTTCAAGGCTGAGTGGGGTAGTCCCCATTCAAAATTTTTTTCTTTTAATTTCTAACCTAAAAAATTTTGTAGTCTTTTTTATTTCGCTTCTATTAAATATTAAAAACTCTTATATAGTCCTCACTAAATTAAATATTCTCATTTAATTTTACCCAAAAATTTTGTGGTTTTTATGCTTTTTCCTAATAAATATTAAAATTTCTCATATAACTCTACTAAAGTTTTATCTTTTAGTTTTTAGTTTTTATACTTTAATGTTATTTGTTAAAAAACAAACTGGCGCACGCTCCCACTGAAGTATATATTTGGTTTCGTCCGGTATTACATTGATTTCAACTATATATATATGTGTGTTAAGTAGTAGCTTTACCTTCCAACCATAGTGCTTCTCAAGCTTAACCACGGCATCAGAACAACAAGCTCTGATATCATCACTGCAATCATTGAACCACTAATTGGAACCAATTAGTGGTTTAAGACATGGAAAACTAGTACCTTAATACATACACTTCAAGTATATTTGTCTAGGAAATGAATTAAGCTTGAGAATATTAATTAACGTCGATTAAAATTAATAATAACTAACCTCATCGTACTTTGCCAACTTGATGTTTGATAGGGGCCGCTGAGGTGAGTTCAGCAGTGGAAAATGGACTCTAGGCTGAAAAATAATGATAATAAGAGAACACACACATTAAAAAGAGGGGGAAATTAAAAAAAGAAATGTTGAAAGAGTGAATAAATATATTCTAAGGAAGACAAATGTAACCCTTCAGATTACCAATCCCTAAAGATAGAGTAGTTCTGAAGAATAGAATTTGTCAAGAATAATAACATTGTCTAATAATTGTGAAGAAGGGAGAGATTTTATAGAGTTGACAATATAAAAGGGATACTATTGTGATTCTATTTCCAAAAATACAAGGTTGGACATTGAATTTCACTCTTGGACTCATAATAACATGTAACAAATAATTGTGTTTTTCGCTGGGGACCGATTAGATATAAATGAGTGTAAAAAATATTTATTGATTCATATAATACAAGTTCTTACCATTTTAGAAGATTGATGAGATAGTATCTCGCCACTAATAGCCGCGTAACTATATACGAAAAAAAAAAACCCTCTTATTAAAATCTTTGCGAAGTTGCATTGAAATAAAATAAGAATAGAAAAGGTTCAATGCAAGAAATCATGAGTGCCTAAGAAAGTTTGGTTTAGTGACATCGACACTGTGAAAGATATTGGTGGGGTGGGGGGGTTTGATCCCGCCTCTTATTTATTTATATCTCGTTTGTTTATTACATTATATTCGTATTATTTTAAAATATAATGTAATTTTTATTTAAACTTAAAAATATTGCATTCAAATACTAATTACATCACATTTTAAATAAAGTATAATTATTATTCATCATTTTATTTTTTATTACTTTTAATAATCACATCACATACTTTCTCTTTCTCTCCTTTTTTTCTTTTTACTTTTACCCATCACATCATATATTCATAATTTAAATATAATTTCAATACTTTTTATTTTAACATATAATACAATGTAAATATTTTTTATTCAAATATAAATTACAATTAATGAATTATATTTAAATATAATATAAATACAATCCACCAAACTAACATTCTCTTTCAAAGATACTGTGGGTGTGTTTTTGATCCCGGCTCTTATTTATTTATTATTTAAAAAAAAAAAAAGTAGTGGTAGAGAGCACTAACACAATAAAAGCATCCTCGATGGTGTCGGCTAGTATTCCGACCATCCCAACCGTCCAATTTAGAGGAAGGACACTGAAAAAGAAAAATGAATACTGATTAATTTTAAACAAGCTATAAGAGAAATCGTCAAAAATGAGCTTACGGTTTGGTAAAAATAGAACTCAAATGACTTAACTAATAACTAATTACCCTGAATGAGGCACACGGCCAAATGTTGGTTTGAAACCCACAACACCACAAAGCGCAGCAGGCATTCGGACAGACCCTAATTAAAGAAAATACTTTCTCATTTTAACCACAGGGGAAAATATGAAGCAAAAAATTAAAGAAACATTAATTATCATATTTACTAACTAAAATAACTTAATTATCGTATTTAACTAGTAATTAATCCGAATACTAATTTCTTCATTAGTGGTTAATCTGCTCATTAATCAAAATAAGTATAGAAAAATGAGCTATTTACTTTCATTTCTATCACTATATATGTAAAGATATATATATATATATATATAAATCTTAAGTACCTCCACCATCAACGCCCAGGGCAACAGGACATAATCCGGCAGCCACCACTGCGGCAGATCCACTTGAAGACCCTCCTGAGATCCTGCTTGGATTGTATGGGTTTCTAGTAGCCCTGAATTAATTAAGTACGTCATTAGTACTTTAATTTATATTAATATAACTGCGAGTGATTTATCTTGGATTGTTATAGTAGAAAGCTAGAAATTATAATTTCTGTTATTATTCCTATTATGGTCAAGCTAAATATTCGTTATTCAATTGATTTATCTAAGATCATTAATTATAGTAGAAAGCTAGAAATCAAAATTTCTACAATATTGTTGTCAAGATAAATTTTGTTATTTTTAAATTGGATCAAATACATAAGATGACGTATCTTCTTCCCTTAGAAAGAAAAATTATATTGGGTTTAATGGTTTAGTTGTTTCTTAAATGTTTTTAAAATATTTGTCAAAAACTATTAAAGGGTTTTTTTTTTTTGTTTTTAATTCTATTTTTCCTTTTCAATTATATACTAAGGATGAAATTGGAAAATGTTTCTAAATTAATCCATAGCTAGCCTAACTTATATTTTCAAAAAAAAAAAAAAAGGATAATATAATAATTAAGTTGAAAAAAAATTAAGTTGAAACTAGAAAGTTTGTTTATATAATTACCCCTTATAATAAAATGCACAAACTAAACATGTTAAGCCATATCAATTATATATTACAAAGAAAATAATAACAAAAAAAAAAACCGTTGCTGTAGATTACTTACCCATAATGGGGATTTATCCCACTTGTTCCAGCCCCAAGTTCGTGCATATTGGTTTTCCCAACAAGTATTGCTCCACATGATCTAAGACGCCTCACACAACATGCATCATCTCTACATGGTCTTTTCTTGTGCAACCACTTTGTTCCCCCTAGAGTTATGGAGCCAATTCAAGGTATGAATTATGAATGAACACTATAAAATTTCCAAAATTATTATTAGGAAAGGATATAACCTGTGTTTCAAATTTCAGGGTCAACTTTTCTTTTTTTTTTTTTTTTAAATTTTGCTCTCCAAACTATGAAGATTCTGATTTTATGTTTCGAATTAATCTCAATTAAACCATTATGTTCGAATTTTTGTTGAAAACAAATAGAAAAATATCCTCATTTCCATTTGTTTTTGCTTAAATCCCGATAAAGGAGATTAAGTGGAAAAGTTCTTAATTCAAAGAGAAAAATGAGAATTTTTAAAGTATAGTTGAAGTGACCTTAAAGTTTGAGGCATGAATGCGAATAAATCCTAAGGAAATCTATTTAATTGTAAATAATGTGATAATCGAGAAACTTATCACTCTCGAAAAAATTTTATACAAGATATGTAAATAAATGTACATTCATGATGAGACATGCTATAAAATAAAAAGTAGATGAAAATTTTGATTAACTGAATTTTAATCAAAATTTGACAATGAATTAATAAACATAGTGTAAAAGCTAAACATTAATTTAAATTATGATGTTTTTGTGATAACCAAGAAATCTACACTCTCGAAAAATTTTGTACAAGATATATAAATAAATGTACATTTATAGTGAGACATGTTACAGAATACAGAGCAGAGAAAAATTTTGATTAATTGAGTTTTAATCAAAATTTTATAATGAATTAATAAATATAGTTTAAAAGCTAAGCATTAATTCAAATTAAGATGTTTTAAAATTTAATAGAAAAGTATGTGGAAAATACATATTAAGAGATGAATGGCACACAAGTGAGCCACATTGATCCTTGGCCAAAAGATTAGCCAAACAAGCCCTTACATTTTAAAAAAAAAAAATGATGAAAGCAAGTGAGAGAGTGAGAGGCACGTGAGTTAAGGGGGGGCAAATCATTCCCCTTAGCTGCAAAGAGAAGCAGCCGGCAGAAAGAAAGAAAGAAAGAAAGAGAAAGAAAGAAAGAAAGAGAAAGAGAAAGAGAGAAACCGAGAAAGAAAAAGAGAGGAAAGGGAAATCCAAAGAAAGTTCGGATTTTTCTCTTGTTTCAGCAGTAGATTGATTGAGTTTCGGTCAAAAATCAGTAGCAAGAAGCTCTCAAGATTCAAAGTAAGGTAAACCCTCGTTTCTCACTTTTTTCTTAGGGGAAAATCTGGGGTTTTGAGAGGAAAAAGAGAATGTGAGTGAATCATGTTGAGATTTTCGGTTAAAATCGAAACATGGTTCGAGTCTAGATGGTTTCAAACACGAATACATGAGCTGATGGTTTAAAAAACCAAGTTTAATGCGTTTTCATTAAGAAAGTTCGGAGTTTTTCAAAAGTTGAGTCAAGATATGTTCATAAGCAAAATGTGAGATTTTGCTTATGAAACCATGGATTTGTGATAGTAGAAATGTAGTAGATACCTTAAAACGATCTTGTGGAGATCGATTTCAAGTGTAAGAAGTAGAACAAAGGCCATAAAAGCCTTAGAAAACTAGAGCAGAGCAGTTCGGACCCAGAATCTTGATTCTGGTATAAACACGGCGTGTACACAGGCGTGTATAAGGGCGTGTTCAGAACATGACCCCGAACATGCCCATATGCACGACCGTGTTGCAAGAAAATTCAGACCCGAGAGATACACGGCCAAGAACACGGCCGTATATCGGGCTGTGTCAAGGGGCACACGGTCAAGGGGAAGGCGTGAAGCAGACCATGTTAGACAGCAGGAAAACACGGTCAAAAACACGGTCGTGTAAGTAACCGTGTAAGAGTCCAGAGGAGTACACGGCCAGTAACACGGTCGTGTATTCACCCGTGTAAGTATACACGGCCATGTTCCACGAAGTACACAGCTAGGCACGTAAGTCCAGAGAGGTACACGACCAGAGACACGCCCGTGTAGGAGGGCGTATCCGAAGCCAAAGAGTAAAAAAAAAAAAAAAAGAGTCTGGAAAACAAGAATTTCATGTTTTGTAATGTTTCCAGTATAAGATGAATATTGGAAATAATCAGTGATTATTTCTTTTATAGGAGTTCAAGCCAGAGACCCCGAATCAGCAGTCCCAGAGCAGCAGAGGCTCACGCTAGCCGACTTTCTGTAAGTTCAAGCATTGTCCTGACTGCAACGTAGACAATTTTGTTATATTATGATGTTATGTATGTTGTATGATGTATATGTTAGACATTGATTGTCTACATCATGATACTTATGATAGTTTCATGTCAATTTCATGTCATGCATGTAGAGTTTCATGTTTCAGTACATATGTCAAACAGGTACCAGAACACGAAAACAGGTAGGTGCGCAAGGCACCTTAGTGTGTAAATAAAACTCACACCCCAGTAAATCATGTAACAGGTTCCTACTGTGGGGGCAATCAGTATGCTACCCAGTTGGAACACCAGCAAGATGGTAATTAAACCAGTTATGGGCGTATCGGCCTCTCGACTCACGGGGAGGTTTTCTTGTTTAGCTCTAGTTAAGACTGAGGAGGTCAGCACTAAAGTACCGTTCCCAGTTGTGCTAACATATCGGTACGACCAATCAAGGGCCCAAAACCAGAACTTAATAACAAATAATGTCCTCAGACTAATCTTTCAGTCACGAGCACGTTTTACAGAGCCCAGTTTCATGCATGAGTACAACAGTACAGCATGTCATGTTTCATGTTTTTATGTTTGAACTTACTGAACCCATAGCTCATCAGTTTGTTCACATGTTGTAGGTAAGAGACCTGTTCACCCGTAGTATATAGTGGACGACGAACAGGGTAGTTGCATGCCAGGGAGGACTGGGTGAGGGATTGTGGTCACCCTTTAATCTTCCGATGTACAGTTTTGAAATGTAATTTCAAAAAGAAGTTAAGATTATGTGATAGGGGAATCATGATCCATGTACATGTTATTTTGTTAACATGATTTCCTTATCACATTCTCGAACAGTTTATGATGATATTAAGGAAAAAAAAATTTATTCCGCAAATTAGCAAGTAGTTTTCAAGTTCAGCACGATTGCCGGTGACTCTAGAGGCCTGCATACTATTGCGGTTAACTACAGAGTTGACTGTAATAGCACTGTAGAGCCTCCACAATAGGGCGGGCCGCCACAGTTTTAAATTTATTAAAAAAGTATGTGGAAAATACTTATTAAGAGATCAATGACTCACATGTAAGCCACATTGATCAATGGCCAAGATTAGACAAGCCATTGAAATTTCTTTAAAGAAAATAAAGAAAATGAGAGGGAGGTCACGTAGGGGGCCTCAAATCCAAGCAGCCAAGTGGATTAATCCACTTGTTTTAGCTGCAAAGAAGCGGCAGAAAGAAAGAAAGAGAAAGAAAGAAAGAGAGAGAGAGATGGAGAAAGAGAGAGAGAAGAAGAGGAAAATCCTTAAACAGCTCGGATTTCTCTCTTCAAGCAGCAGATCGTTCAAGTTTCAGCCCAAGATTTCATAACAAGAAGTTTTCAAGCTTCAAGTAAGGTAAACTCTCGTTTTCTCACATTTTCTTGGGTGAAAAATCTGGGGTTTTGAGTGGAAAAAGAGAATGTGAGTTTAGCATGTTGAGATTTTCGGTTAAATCGAAACATGGTTCAAGTCTAGTTGTTCTTAAACATGAATTCGTGAGTAGATGGTTTAGAAAACCAAGTTCAGTTGAGTTCTTCAAGAAAGTTCTGATTTTTTTTAAAATGTTGAGTCAAGAGATGTGTATAAGCAAAATGTGAAATTTTGCTTATGAAACTATGGATTGATGATAGTAGAAATGTAGTTGATACCTTGAAATGATCTTATTGAGATCGATTTTGAATGCAAGAAGTAGAAAAAAGGCCATAAAAGCCTTAGAAAAACAGAGCAGAGATTTTCGGACTCAGAATCTTGATTATGGGATGAACACGGGCGTGAACACGGGCGTGTTCAGAACACGACCCCAAACATGCCCACATACACGATCGTGTTTCGAGAGAGTTTAAAACTTGAGAGGTACACGGCCAAGAATACGGCGGTGTATCGGGCCATGTCGAAGGGCATACGGTCATGGAAAGGGCGTGTAACAGACCATGTTCGACAGCAGGAAAACACGACCAGAAACACGGCTATGTAGGTAACCGTGTAAGCATGCACGAATTACACGGCCATATTCCACGAATCACACAGCCATGCACGTAAGTCCAGAGGAGTACACGGCCAAAAACACGGTTGTGTAGGTAACCGTGTAAGCATGCACGAATTACACGGTCATGTTCCACGAATCACACGGCCATGCACGTAAGTCCAGATAAGTACACGGTCATGAACACGCCCATGTAGGAGGGCGTGTTCAAAGTTTTAAAAAAAAAAAAGAGAGTCTAGAAATATGATTTTTCATGTTTTGTCATGTATCAAGTATAAGATGAATATTGGAAATAATCAATGATTATTTCTTTTATAGGAGTTCAAGTCAGACACCCTGAGGCAGTAGTTCCAGACCAGCAGAGGCTCACGCTAGCAGACTTTCTGTAAGTTCAAGCATTGTCCTGACTACAACGTGGACAATCATATTATGTTTATGATGTTGTGTTTTGTTGTATAACGTGTATGTTAGACATTGATTGTCTACACCACGATACTCATGTCAGGTTCATGTTATGCATGTAGAATTTCATGTTTCAAGTAGATGATTCAAGTACACATGTCAGACAGGTATCAGGTACACGAAAACATGGAGGTGTACAAGGTACTTTAGTGTGTTTAATAAAACTCTCATCCTAAGTAAAACATGTAATAGGTTCTTACTGTAGGGCAACCAGTATGCTACCCAGGGGAACATTCAGACAATATGGTAATTAAACCAGTTATTGGCGTATCGGCCTCTCGACTCATGGGGAGGTTCTCATGTTCGGCTTCAGTTAAGGCTGAGGAGGTCAGCACTAAAGTACTGCTCCCAGTCATGCTAACATGTCGGTACGACCAATTAGGAGTCAAAAACCAGAACTTAATGTCAGATAATATCCTAAGACTTAACTTTCAGCCATGAGCATGTTTTTCAGAGTCAAGTTTCATGCATCAGCACAACATTTCATGATATGATTTCATGTTTTTATGTTTGAACTTACTGAGCTCATAGCTCACTAGTTTGTTCACATGTTGCAGGTAAGAGACCTGTTCACCAGTAGTATACGATGGACGACAGACAGGGTATGTACATGCCAGGGGGAACTGGGCGAGGGATTATGGTCCTACCATGAGTCTTCTGTTGCGCAGTTTTGAAATTTAGAACATGTAATTTCAAGAACACGATTTCAAGTCAAGATTATGTGATAAGGGAATCATGATCTATGTACATGTTATTTTGTTAACATGATTTCCTTATTACATTCTCGAACAAGTTATGATATCAAGAAGGAAAAAAAAAATTTATTCCGTAAAATTTATAAGCAATTTTCAAGTTAAGCATGATGTCGACGACTCTAGAGGCCTACATACTATTGCAGTTAACTACAGAGTTGATTGTAATAGCACTGTAGAACCTCCACAGTAGGGCGGGCCACCACAAATAATGCTGAAAATAGCTCGATTGTGAGTATGTTATTCCATGCATGCATTGAAAACTTAATAGAAATTAAATGAAAATTTTTTGACAAATAGTAAAATTTAACAAGCGAAATTGAAATATAACAAAAAAAACTAAAAATATTTACAAATAACAAAAATCACACGATTATAATAATTACTTGAAAATCATCATACAATCACTACATAAAAAAAAATATTTATGCTATTCCTATAATATTTCAAAAAATCAGTATACTTAACTCGACAGTGAATAAGGTTGACATGATGTTACAGAATTTCTAATATTTTAGTTTAAGTTAGTTACCTGTCGTGGGATATGGCGTGCAATCTATTTCGTCCTTGATAGCAATTAGGACTCCATCTAGAGATGAAATAGGTACACCTAGTAATATTGGAAATTGTATAGAAGATAATTTAGTAAAGAATAATGTTTTAAATCATGTCCAAAACCTAAAAAAGAATTTAAAGGGTAATTACGAAAATTAACATTATTATAAATTTCACTCTCTATTTTTAGAAAATACATACACTTTATTATATTTAGTTTGATTTCAATTTTACTCCATTTACGGATTTGAACTCCATTAAGGACAAAAAATGACTATTGTGCCTAACAAACCAAGATATATATATATATGTGTGTGTACATATATCATAAGGTAGATTTTAATTTGTTTTAAAAGAAAAAACTAGAGGGGTGATCTATTTCTCTGTAATTATCATGAAAAAGTTAATTACATATGTATACATATATTTTTTATAAGACAAACATAAATTATACCTTGTTCATATCGAAGTGTGGACTTGGCTGCCTGGCGTAATATATCTTCCACATCATAGTTAATAAAGAATGACATCTGCAATTCTGGGCTTGATGATTCGCGCACTGCATCTATGAATCGCTCTGCAACCTGCACTTTGTGGTAGTGAAAGAGCCTCATGAAAAAAAAAAAAAAAAATTAAAAAAAAAATTTTATTTTGATCCCTTTCGAATTTTTGTTGTAGTTATTAGGCCGCCAATAATAATGATTCCTGACTCTGTCACTTCAAGTATTTACAATCATTTATTAGGTGGTCCCTTGGTGTTGTGAGACTCACCTGGTGTTTCTTTTGTACGCTGGGACTCATGGAGTTCCAAAGTGCCACTCTTTATAAAACCGCAAAAAATTTTCAGTTTTGTTTTTCGAGGTAAACCGTGAATAAAAGGTTTATGTGATAGGATATAAAATGAGCTTAAATTAGCTGTAGTATCCATTAAATTTTCATTAGCTTGTACATATATATATATATATTCAAATTGATGTATATATAATCTATTATTCAAAAAGATAAACAACTTGCAAGTATTTTCATCAATATAGTGTAAACAAGGAGTTCAAATCTTTCTAATATAGCTTTAGCACTTCATCTAAATATAAAGAGGTGTTTGGGGGGTGTTTTTACATACCTCAAAAATCTTTTTTTTTTTTTTCAAAATTTCACCACTTTTCACTATTTACATCTCTAAAACGCTATAATAAAGTCTAATTTTAAAAGTTCATAACTTTGTATATACAAGTCCAAATGAGATAATTTTTTTTTAAATTACATAGAATTTCAAGAGAAACGAAACAATATCCATATTTTTTTTTAATTTTTTAATTTTTTATTTTTTCACCTCAAACAATTTTTTCTCCCAAACACATTTTTCAAAACAATTTTTTTCTAACCCAAAAATAATGCCTTCAGCCTCCCCCAAAACACCCCTAAGAATTTGACCACAAATTTAATGCCAAATGTTGAAACCACTTTAACACAAAGAATTACGTACCACTTTAGGAGTCAATTGTCCAGATGTATAGGCTCTTGAGTAATCTAATATACTCCATCGTTGAAAACAAGAGGTATCACCATTTATCAGGCACATTGGTGCGCAATTAACTGCTTCTCCAACTTTTTCTTGTGGAGATAGGTCGGAATCTATAATTTTCACCTCTTGTTCTTTGAGATCTGTCTTAAGAAAGGCCAATCAGATTTAATTTTTTTTTATCTTTTTTTTTTTTGTTTTATACAAGGATGATGTATAATTTGATATACATATATAGTTAAAATCATTGCTAATATTCGCGACTTTTAAAAAGTTGTGTCACTGGCTAAATAATTATCTCATCTTTGCTAAATCGAAGAACGTCAACTGTAAAAATTAGCAAAGAAATGAAGAAATATTGCAACGGGAAATGGTGAGAAAGTACACCTTGATCAAAAGGATGTAATGGAGTGTAGGTAGGTGGCTCTTCCAGCTCTGCATCTGTTATGAGCTGCATGTTTTAAATAAGATTAATAATCGAAAATTTTACTGGATATGTTGGAATTTTTTTTTTTTTTGGGAAATAACATGTTAGAATCGTTAGAATTGATCAATACAATTCCTGAAAGGTTAATGAAATTGGTCAAATTTAAAACGCTGTGGTCAGTTAAAATGGTTTTTTAAGTTTTAAACTTGACCAAATTAAGAAGGAAGTAATTTTTAATATATGAAATTAAAAACACGTCATAACATTTCTTGAAAGAAATGTGCATTTTAATAAAACACATTGGAGATGAGTTCTTATCCATCATCATCTACTGTATATATATATATATATACAAGTTATATAGTACATGCTTTGAGAATACGAAATAACAAACAAAGTTTAAAAATTAAAAAAAAAAAGTCAAGTAATAATAACTGAGATGATGGAACACTGACGAATATGTTACAGTCGAAGGGCTCTCTTAAATGTTAGTATAAATATATAATGATCCAACAATGAACAATCGGTTAATTGATATTCTAATCATCATGGAAACCTCCTTCTGGTGTATACATTTACCTCCATAAATGTTGTAATTTAATTAGCTGAATTTTTGATATAATAAACTAGATGGCTTATACATACTACACACATAAATGCAGATCTCAGTCTAATTACATTTGGATGAAAATGCAAGGGAACCTGTTTCAGCCGTCGTAGTTATACACACATACATATATATATATATACAGGTATGATATGATATCCTAGAGAGACATTTTACTACTACGAAAAAGACCTTTCAAAAAGCTTAATTGAAAAGAGTTGTTAAACGTTGGGGTCCCGCGTCCATTCTATTCCTGGCTACCATGTGACGTTCCTTTGGCGTTTTTTATTTATTGCTTATTTATGACCACGTTTAATAAAGTTTTGCATTTTTTGTCACCGTCATTGGAGAAATAAAAGTAAAAAATTGTGGTTTTTAATCATAAGTATTTGTAAAAATATTTTTTAAACAGGTTAATAGAGCAGGGTTGTGGTAAAGCTTTCCTGGGAGGCTCTATCAAGAGGGTGTATTTTTGAACTATTCAGCTCTAATTAAACAATTGAGATATTGCTTATATATGATAATTATAATGCACATTAATTCATATTATTATTGATCAATAAATTAAAAAAAAGACTAGGGGAAAAAAAAACCCAACTTTCTCGACGGACCGTGCATGGCCCCCGTTTCCACCAACTCGAAGCTTGCCATCAAGAAGTAGTCATTCTGACTTAGATCTTGGTATTTATTTAGTCTTCAACGGTAGAGTTCCGACGAGGTTTTGGTTTCCAATTTGGATCCTAGTGACCCGAGCTCGAATTCTTATCGCAAGCTACATTGGGCTAGTTACAGAAATCGATCCTCGTCTAGCCCAGAGAGTTCTTGCCAATGCTCTTTTGCAAAGCTTCCATGGCTTTCGAGTCAACATTGCGCTGTGACTTTGGCATAGAAGAAACCAGAAAGAAGAACGTTAAAACAACAACCTAGAGAAGGGATAAAACCACCCCAAGAACCCAGATGGGATTCCTTTATTTTTTAATTTTATTTTCTCAGAAAAAACTACCGAGAGAATATGGGGAAGAAGGAATCTTTTTTTTTTTTTTGCTTTTATTTGTGTAGGGTTTATCAGTTTGTTTTAGCGAGGTGGTTGTGAGAATGTGTGATCATGTGAGAGAAGAAGCAGCAAAGATGGGCAAGGGTGGTAGATTTGGTCGCGGGGTTGGAGGTGGGGTCGTTGATGGTCGAGATCTCAGGGGTGTGGCTAGAGATCAATCTTGTCGGGGGGTGCATTGGGTGTCGTCATCGAGGTGGGGGGAGAGCCCTTGGTGGGGCAGACGGCAAAGGTCGTTGGGGGAGTGGGTGGTCATCGTCGGGGTGGGAAGGGAGATTGTAAGATTTTTTTTTTTTTAATTTTGTATTATTTTTTGCTTATTTTTTTTTTAGTATATTATGAGTCATACACAAGAAAATCTCAATTATATCTTAATAGTTAAAAAATGAGTCAGGTTAATATATTAAAAGTTTTTTTTTTTAATTTTCTAACAAACACTGGCATTATTAAAATAATATTTTTCTTTGATGTTAGAAGCTCTTCTATACATAGAAGCAAAACTCTACTGATCATTGACTGTTTAAATCCTTTCAGAAATAATAGTGCAGCTAAGTTATTAAACATTAGCGTTAATTAATGAGCTTAATTCAAGATTGATCAGAGCTGTATAAAAGCAATTAGTACTTAAGTACTACAAGTTGTCAAAGCAACATTAATAATATTCCGGACTGTTTGTTGCAGAATCTACTTATCACAGAGCAAAAAAAATTAACAGCATTAAATACTGTTCTCTTTATTTTACATTGCGATCGTATACAATGATTACATTTGCGATCGTATATAATGATTACATTATTAATAGTGATAGATTGTGATTTTTTTTTTTTCATTGTTTCTAGACAAAATGGATATTTTTATTATTTATTAAACCATGCTACCAAAAAAAAAGGGCTTTAAAGATAACGATTAAAATAACTTATGATTAATCGCGGTTTGTTTAGGCGATGGTTTTCGTCTAATTGCTTCATGAATTTCTTCAACATTATACTCCAAGTTTTGGACCATCCTTTTTACTTGGGTTTTTTTTTTTGATAATAAAATATATTCAAATATTACAATCGCATTCCTTCACTTTTTGAGACATCTCAAAACAAAGTAGAACGCTCAAACCTTAGATCACTCCTTTAGTGAGAGTCTAAAGAACGAACCCATAATTACTACGTCTATCCATTTGGAGATTCAAATCTTCTGATCAAAAATTGATGTTTCAAACTGTGTCTAATCAATAATATTATATCATATCATTCGAAAAAGTTTGAAATAATTTAAAACAAATTTTTATATTTTAAAATCTATTTTTTTTTCAATGATGTATCATAATACAATTGATTAGATTTAATTTAAGACACCAAAATTTAACATAAGTTCTTAGTTACCATTTGGGAGGCGAAATTATAACATTGTTTATCCGTTTTCACCTAAGGTCCCAAACTACTTATGTTGCAATGAAAAAGTTTAAACGTACGTTGGCTTGTCTCTCTTTAAAAGTATTAGTGGTAGAAATCTTGTTTGAGAAATATTTTTATTTGTAGAGTGGTATATATGTGTGTGTGTTTATATATGCATGGATATAGTTCTTCCTTTGGCTCTTTTCTAACGTGCGTCATAACGTCCTTGGCACAGGTAAAATCCAACTCACGCCTCTCTAGGCAGTGGTCCAACGGCGGCTGAGCAACCGACTAACCGAGATATGGTCTACCACGTTATAATTGAATATTTCTCCATTTTCTCTTAGGTAAATGGTCCCGTTTTTATTTTCTTTTTGACAGGTGATAAATCAAATTTTAACATTTTAGTTATTTTGATTGATATCTTGACTCTTTTATTTTTTTATTATTAATTTTTTTTATTTCTAGTTTCCAAATGAATATAACAATGAAAAATAATACTATAAATTAGAGCAGAAAAGGATGTTAAATATGTTATTTTTCAAAAGGCTGTCTAACTACTTTGTCACTCCCAAATCCCAGATTTCATTTTTGGACAAATTTCTTTTTTTATTTCTCCCCTAATTTTATAAAAAAAAAAAAAAAACTTTAATTTTCAATTTTGAAATTGAAACAAAATTTACTTCTTCCATTAGTTTATGAATGGAATTTCCACATCGCATGTGATAAAAAGAATAGGGGACACATTTTGTAAAAGGATGCAAAAGTAAAAAATATTTGAGACTTAAATCTCGAGATTTCCCAAGTCTCCCAACGCTCGTGTGAAGCTTGTTCTAATTTTTTAAAATATTTTCTCGGTCATCAATTTTTATTAAATTTTCAAGCAAGCGATTTCATTGTGTAACACACGGAAATTATGTTAATGAAACTAAACTAAAGGACCACATTTGTTGTCATTTCTTAACTTGAGGGGAAACAAAAATTACGTTAATGTTAAACACGGGAGGCATATTTTCTACAATTTTTCCTATTCTTAATGGACAAAGGCGGTTGAGTAAAAAGTAAGAAAACCACAATTACTCTTTTATTACTAAACAATTAGTAGCAATGAAAGTGAAAAAAGTCCTATTCTTAATGGACAAAGTAAGAAAACCACAATTACTCTATTATTACTAAACAATTAGTAGCAATGAAAGTGAAAAAAGTCCTATTCTTAATGGACAAAGGCGGTTGAGTAAAAAGTAACTATTCTTAATGGACAAAGTAAGAAAACCACAATTACTCTATTATTACTAAACAATTAGTAGCAATGAAAGTGAAAAAAGTCGTATTCTTAATGGACAAAGGCGGTTGAGTAAAGAGTAACAAAACCACAATTACTCTATTGTTACTAAACAATTAGTAGCAATAAAAGTGAAAAAAGTCATGTAACCCTGCCAAGTTTGTTGGGTTGAACACAAATATAGTAGGTTGCATTTAGATCTACTGTTTACAAGAGAGATCTACTCAATCTCGTCAGATTAAATAGGATCACTCTTAAATTCTATTAATGTAAGCTGAATAAAAAAAAAAAAAAAGCATAGAAATAGAAATTGTAGAAAAATAATGTGATCAAATCCCAAGAAAAATTTAAAAAGTGCAGCTCGGGCGCAATAACTGACCATCATATGGGAAATTCTCTGAAATTCTGGAATTACGTATATCCAGTGAGGTTTGCTTATTATGAGTCTCTTTCAAATAACGCTTTAAAAGAAGCCACTTTGGAATGCAATAAAACAGGGAAAAAGTTCTTTGAAGATCATCTTCAAGGATTTTTATTTTTAGGCAAAGATAAAGCAAGAAAATTAATTTGTGGATATTTTTTGCTGAAAAAAAAAATAATAAATTGTGTGCATACCTTATGAATCAGATTATTTCCCTTCAATATGTACAACAACAACGTCCCAAAGATTCTAGACTCCAAAAACCACGCGAAAACTTTCACCAGAAATCCAGCCATGCGAGGAGCTACAACACAAAACAATTTGATTTCAAGAAAAAAAATAAAAAACCAATTTATATCAAATAAAAATATGACTGATATCCGGTTTTATTTATATATTTATTTAAAAGAAGAAGATGAAAAAGATAAATGGAAAACATGATTCTGTTATTAATGAAACAGAACAGAAATGAAAAAACAGGGGAAATAAAACGCTATGTATATATATATGTAGAGAGAGAGAGAGAGAGAGAGAGAGAGAGAGAATTGAAGTACCTTTGACATTGGCTCGTAGATAGAATTCAGAGCTCTCATCGCTCAGATTCACTTCTTTTGCAGGCTTATAGACCACGCTGCGATCGCTTTTGAACAAACCCATTTTCTGGTTTTTGCCAAAAACGAAGATTAACTCTGAAAGCTATGAGGCGAACGCTCTACCAATTATATAGTTACAAAAAATTATACATATACATATTTAATGTTATAGCACGGATACACATATATATATATATGTGTGTGTGTGTAATTACATATATATTTAAGATGCCAACGCAAAAGTATTAGAGATAGGATAGGGGAAGGTTAAAGACAGCGACGGCCTCCGTGTGTGTTGATGTTGAGGAATTTAGTGCACATGTTTGTATTTTCATTTTCTTTAGTTTCCTTTTTTTGAGGGGATCTTTCATATCTTTTTGATAGTATTATATTGTACAAATTAAAATATTTTATGAAATATAACATATTAAGATTATTAATGCAATTTGATGTGACGTGATATTTTTATTAGTCATATTTTAGGATCCTTGAATTTGATGGTGGAAATCAATGTTTTTAGTGATAGGACAAGGGAGATTAGAGACGGTGACGGTCTCTGTGTGTCGATATTATGGAATTTAGGTTTCGATTGTTAAATACATTATGTTTATATTACGTTTAAATATAATATATTGAATATAATTTATATTTAGAGATAAAATATTTATATTATATTTAAATATAATGTATATTTAGATAAAAAGTATTTGAATTATATTTAAATAATAAATATATGATGTGATAGGTAAAAATAAAAAGAAAAAAAAATAGAAAAAAAGAGTATGTGATGTGATTAATAAAAATAATAAATAAAATAAAATAATAAATTATAATTATATTAAATTTAAAATATGATATGATTAATATTTAAATATAATATTTTTAAATTTAAATAAAAATTACGTTATATTTAAATATAATGTAAATATAATACTAAAAACAACTTAAGTGCACATGTCTGTATTTTCATTTTCTTTAGTATCTTTTTTTTAAGGGATCTTTAATATCTTTTTGATAGCATCGTATCACACAAATTAAAATAATTTTTGAGACATTATTAATGAATTTGATGTGACGTGATATTTTTGTTACTCATTTTCGAGGATCCAAGAATTTGACGGAGGAAACCAAAGTTTTATGTTTACATATATATATATATATATATATCAAAGCTTTTCTTTTTTCTTTTTTTTTCCGCTTTATGAACTTCCAAAGTTTTATTTACAGCGTCATTCATTTGTTTCTTTGTTGGGCAGCTTGATAGAGATATTAAGTTATTTTATTTGTATTCCTTGAACTTAACGTGGTTTAGCATTTTCGTCCTTATATCTTTACTTTGTTGTCAATTTGATCCTTGAGTTGTTGAAATAATATCAATGTAACCCCAATTGTTACATGACAAAATTTTAAATAAAGTAATTATAACATTTTAGCACCTATGTACTTTGAAATTTTTGTAGTCCGTCCCTTTTGTCCTTCAATTTTTTTTTTAAACAATTTTAGTCCATGAATTTTCTCTGTTTGGTTCTTTCCAAGATGCTAAATCAAAGCATAATCACTAATGTGGTGGCCCGCCCTGCTACCGAAACTCTATAGTGCTATTACAGTCAACTCTGTAGTTAATCGCAATAGTATGTAGGCCTCTAGGGTCGCCGGCAATAATGCTGAACTTGAAAACTGCTTGCTAATTTTGCGGAATAAATTTTTTTTTCTTAATATCATAAACTGTTCGAGAATGTGATAAAGAAATCATGTTAACAAAATAACATGTACATGGATCATGATTCCCCTATCACATAATCTTAACTTGAAATCGTGTTCTTGAGATTACATGTTCAAACTTTTCAAAACTGTACAGCGGAAGACTAATGGTGATCACAATCCCTCGCTCAATCCCCCTGGTATGTATCTACTCTGTCCGTCGTCCACCGTATACTATTGGTGAACAGGTCTCTTACCTGCAACATGTGAACAAACTAGTGAGTTATGGGCTCAGTAAGTTCAAATATAAAAACATGAATCATAACATGCTGTACTGTACTTATGCATGAAACTTGACTCTGTAAAACATGCTCTTGACTGAAAGATTAGTCTTTGGACATTATCTGATATTAAGTTCTGGTTTTGGACCCCTGATTTGTCTTACCGGCATGTTCACATAATTGGGAGCGATACTTTAGCGCTGACCTCCTCAGTCTTAACTGAAACTAAACATGAAAATCTCCCCGTGGGTCGAGAGACCGGTACGCCAATAACTGATTTAATTACCATCTTGCTGGAGTTCCAACTGGGTAGCATACTATTGCCCCCACAGTAGAAACCTGTTACATGATTTACTTAGGGTGTGAGTTTTATTAACACACTAAGATGCCTTGTGCACCTACCTGTTTTCGTGTACTTGGTACCTGTCTGACATGTGTACTTGAAACATCTACTGAAACATGAAATTCTATATACAGGATATGGAACTGACATGAGTATCGTGATGTAGACAATAAATGTCTGACATGTACGTCATACAACATACATAATATCATAAACATAACAAGATTGTCTACGTTGCAGTCAGGACAATGCCTTGAACTTACAGGAAATCTGCGAATGTGAGCTTCTACTGCTCTGGGACTGTTGTATCGGGGTCTCTAGCTTGAACTCTTATAAAAGAAATAATCGCTGATTATTTCCAATATTCATCTTATACTAGAAACATGGCAAAACATGAAATTCCTATTTCCAGACTCTTTTTTTTTTTTACTTTGACTTCGAATACGCCCTCCTACACAGGCGTGTTCATGGCCGTGTACTCCTTTGGACTTTACATGCATGGCCGTGTAATTCATACAACATGGCCGTGTAATTTGTGTTGGCTTACATGGGTGTCTACACGGCCGTGTTTCTGGCCGTGTACTCCTCTGGACTTTACGTGCATGGCCGTGTGCTTCGTGGAACATGGCCGTGTAATTCGTGCATGCTTACACGGTCACCTACACGGCCGTGTTTTCCTGCTGTCTAACATGATCTACTACACGCCCTTCTTATGACCGTGCGTCCTTTGACACGGCCCGATACACGGCCGTGTTCTTGGCCGTGTACCTCTTAGGTCTTAATTTTTCTTGAAACACGGTCGTGCATATGGGTATGTTCGGGGCCGTGTTCTGAACACGCCCGTGTACACACCCGTGTTCATACCAGAATCAAGATTCTGGACCCGAAATACTCTGCTCTGATTTTCTAAGGCTTTTATGGCCTTTGTTCTACTTCTTTTACTCAGGATCGATCTCAACAAGATCATTTCAAGGTATCAATTACATTTCTACTATCACAAATCCATGGTCTCTTAAGCAAAATTTCACATTTTTCTTATTCACATCTCTTGACTCAACTTCTGAAAAATCTAAACTTTCTTGAAGAAAACTCACTAAACTTGGTTTTCTAAACCATCAACTCATGGATTCGTGTTTAAAAACAACTAGACTCAAATCATGTTTCAATTTAACCGAAAATCTCAACATAATTAACTCATATTCTCTTTTTCCTCTAAAAACCCCAGATTTTTCATCCGAAAATGTGAGAAAAACGAGGGTTTACCTTGCTTGAAACTCGAGAACTTCTTGTTGTAGATTCTTGGCTGAAAAACTCGATCGATTTGCTGCTTGAAGAGAAAAATCTGAACTTGGTTGGATTTCCCTTTCTGCTCTCTCTCTTTCTCGGTCTCTCTCTCTCTTTCTCGGTTTCTCTCTCTCTCTCTCTTTCTCTTTCTTTCTTTTCTCTTTCTTTCTGCCGCTTCTTTGCAGCTCACTAAGTGAATTAATTCACTTGGGCCACTTAGCTTAAGGCCCTCCACGTGCCTCACTCTCTCTTTCTCACTTTCTTTCATTTCTTTAATTTTCTTTAAGAAAATTGCAAGGGCTTGTTTGGCTAATTTTGGCCATTGATCAATGTAGCTTATGTGTGTGCCATTGATATCTTAATATGCATTTTTCACATACTTTTCTATTAATTTTAAAACATCATAATTTGAATTAATGCTTAACTTTTAAACTATATTCATTAATTCATTGTCAAATTTTGATTAAAACTCAGTTAATCAAAATTTTCATTTGCTCTGTATTCTATAACATGTCTCATCATGAATGTACATTTATTTACATATCTTGTACAAAATTTTCCAAAAGTGATTAGTTTCTCGATTATTACAACTAATATCACTTTTATTTTTTATTCTTCATCATATTTATTCCTTAAACTTTTTGTGATTTTATGTTCCTTAAGTATTTGGATGGGATATTCAATTTCAGAAAGTGGAATTTTTTTTTTTAAGAAAAGTGTTAGTCTTATCTTTTTCATTATTCTTCTTATTTTGAAACAACTTTCTCATTTTCAAACATATGTTATACAATATTCTTTTTGGAAAAGAAAAAAATTTTTTTGTTCAATCGTCTCACAATTCATAATTTCCAACGCTATCTCTTTTCATTCCAAACAACTTTTTGTTTTTAATAAGAAAATTTTTTATATATCTAACTAACATCTTGTTTTCAAACTGAAAAGTATTTTTTATCTCAAACAAAAAAATTTTTCCTTTTTTAAGATGGACCTTTCATCCAAATGGGGAGATTATTTTTTTGGAGCATTAATGCTATAAAGTACACTAAACACTATTCACTAATAGAAAGTGAACCATACATTGTGGGACCTACTAATGGGGCTAATCTTATATTAATGATGATGGTTAGCATCGATAGTATTCTTAAGTATTTTTCTATTTTTTGTAATTTTGCACCTCCGTTCATACTTTTTTTTCTTTGACAATTAGTCCTAAAATTTATCAAATAATAACAATTAATTCAAATTTTTAATGAAACCTAAATTACAAACAAAATCGCAACATTTTTTTTGGCACTTGTTAGTTTGGCACTTTGGTTTTTAAAGAAAAAACTACTTCTTCATAATTTAGCCTATGAACAAATTATTTTCCAATATTTTACTCTCTTAACAGACGAAGTTAATTGCTTATTTATTTATTTATTTAAGAACTAATTAAAAAAAATCAAAGATTAAAATACTAAATCTCAAAAAGTTCAGGGGTATATGTGCTAAAGCCCCGTGCCATTGTAGACAGTCAATTTAAAAATAAACCTCGACAATGTTACAGGCATACATGCATAAGAACAACGGACGATACCCCACACATGCACACTCTCTCTCTCTCTCTCTCTCTCTCTCTCTCTCTCTCTCTCTCTCTCTTCCCTTTATAAATAATTTCAAAGGAGCGTATATAAAGGGTGTTTTGGGAGGTTTTAGAAACCAAATTTTCAAAATTTATTTGATCATTTTCTCTAACTCTATCTAACAATTACTTTTTACCATTCAATATTCATTTTTTTTTAAATATATATAGTAAATTCAAACTTTAAACATTTATTACTTTGTTATTTCAAGTCTAAATAAGATAAATTTTTTTAATTATATAGAATTTTAAGAAGAATGAAATAAGATATATATTGATAATTTTTTTCAAACATATTTTAAGATTTTACATTTTTTCACTCTAAACAGTTATTTTCCCACAAACACAAATTTCTAAAACTTAGCATGCGTTTGGTTAACGCATTTTTTTTGATATTGCATTTAAATGCAATATAATTTTCCCCTAAATACAAAAGCATTTCATTCAAATACCAATCACATTATATTTTAAATCAAACACAATTACTATTTATTATTTCACTTTTTCTATTACTTTTATTAATTACATCAGATATTCTTTCTCTCTCTTTATTTTCTCTTTGCTTTTACTCATCACATCACATATTCATTATTAAAATACAATTCAAATACTTTTCACCCAAACACACATTGCATTCAAATGCAATACTAATGCTTTTCCTCCAAATACAAATTGCATTTAATACATTGCATTCAAACACAATGTAAATGCAATGCGTTCACCAAACGAGACCTTATTGGGGCGTTTGTTTTTGGTCTTGAAAATGATTTTCCATTTTCAAAAACACAGAAAATGAAAATGGTTTCAAAATAGTGTTTGTTTATTTAACGTTTTCAAAACCGTTTCGAAAACACCGTTTTCAACTATGTTGTTTTTTTTGGTTTTTTGAAAACGAAAAAAAGTTGTTTTCACTTTTTGTTTTCATTTTCAAAAAATATTGTGTTTTTTAGGTTTTTTGAAAATGAAATGGGTTTTAAAAAAATATAATTAAATAAAGTTTTATTTTTATGTTTTTCAAAATATACACTAAGAAAACATAACCAAACACAGTTTCAGAAATAATCTTAACACAGTTTTCAAAACATTCTCATTTTCAATTTTTTTTGAAAACAGAAAACATTTCAAAAACAATACCAAACGCCACCTAAAAATCTCTAATCTTCAAAACACCGTTTCTAGACCTCCCCTGAACTATCTCAATTTTAAGAAATTGTTATATTTTCATTTGTATCCCCAATTATTTTAATCATTTTGGATTAGTACCCATGCATATTCCTTATAAATCATATAATTGTCGCTTGAATTATATGCCTTCCTTTAAACTTGTATTTTCGTTTATTGTAGACCTAAATTTGACACAAATTAATTTTCATTTTATCTTGTCCTATATTCTCTAAATTGATTTTCTCTTTGTTTGATGTAAAGCCATTTATATATATATATATATTTGCCTTAATCTGCTTATATATTTGTTTGATATAATTTGATTTTGCAGTTTTTGCTGTGTGCTATATAGTTTTTAATGTGTCCATTATGTGTGGTTCACCATTTATACTCTCTCCTTGTGAGGGGGAAAAAAAAAATTAAAAGAGCACACGGATATATCAAAAATGATGTAGAAAAATAAATTCAAATAAAAATCAACAAAGAAAAAACATAGAGGCAAAGATTTATGTTATTCATAAATTGTCTACATTCATAGAGACGAGAGAAATAACTTTGCTAACGAATTTGGAAAATTATATATTTAATAAACTTACTGTCTATCTCTCTTCTCTTTCTCTCATGAGGGCACAATACAAAACGTTTGAAATGCTTTATTATAGGCGGGGAGAGGAAATATTGAAAATGATTACTGAATTAAACATAGTTAAAAATGGGTAATGTAATAATTAATTTTTTTATTTATTATGTTGTTACCTAATCTGTCTTATATTTGATTATATGATTCTCTCAAATAAGAGATTGAGCTTTAAGAAACAATGAATAATCCTATCAATATACAAATGTATAACTCTCCAAAAATTTACATCGATATTCATCACTGAAAGAATTGGGTTTAAGCTTTCTCTAAACCCTTCTCATCAATGGACTCCTAATGTATACGAAAAAGTGTGGTTCGTTTGATAAATTCCCATAATCCATAGGTCCTAGGATCGAAACTTGCTCTGATACTAACTATAGTAGCCTGCCCTACATAGAGGTTAAACAACACTATCACGGTTGAGCTCTGAAGTCAACTACGAGAGCCTGCCATCTCATGGGTCGCCGGTAACTTACTTTTAATATACTTTCTTTGTTTAACATACCTACTTTAACTTTAACGTACTTTAAATTTTATTATTTTAATTTTCTTATTTTAACGTATATATAAAAGATTCATTACCGGCGACCTATAAGGTGACAGACTATTGCAGTTGACTTCATAATTTGACTGTGATAGTGCTATTTAGTCTATATCTATTTCTGATATATTTAGAATTTTCAAAACTTAACGTATTAATGACGAATCACAGAAGTATCAAAGTTGCTATTTATCAAAAGCTCGTAGGGAATTTTGTTATATTTAAGTAGTACGAGGAAAATTGAGACAACTCATAGTCTTTAAGGGTTAAATTTGATAGTAACCTAATAATATTAGATGTTGGTTAAATATGCAGCAAAGCCCAACAATACCTCTAATAAATAAATAAATAAATAACAATAAGATATCTTTTGTGTGTATGTGTGTATTTTGGTATGACCAAACTTATCAGCATGTATTTAAAAAGGCATCCAAATGGGACAAAATTTTGGTAAGCGCCTATGAACAACAATACGAGAAAGTAATCGACAAAGCTGAGATTCTCTCCGGACAAGCCACCTGACTTTTTGTCCATATCAAAGAGAAAATGAAAATTAATGTCTTAATAATCTTTTTTCTTAATTATAAGTTATAAGGCAATCAACCGTGAAGGCATTTTCCTTGGTTTGGGATAATTTTCTGAGTTCAGGGATTTCCTTACAGTTTGTTTGATAAATAAATTTTGGTGTTACAAATATCAATTTTATATCAAATGTAAAGTTTTACTTTTAAATATAATTATTTTCAACAGTGCCATGAAAACAATTACTATTTAAAATTTTTTTAAAACAATCACATCAACTTTTCAATATTATCTATTTATCTCTATTTTCACCAATTATATAAACTTTTTAACTCTAAAATACTTTTCATCCAAACACACATTTTATTCAAATACAAAACAAATACTTTTCAACCAAATACAACACTAAAAAAAAATTGTATTCAATTAAAACGTAATGCGTTTACCAAACGCCCCTAGGCTTTTCAAAACAAATTTTCCTCTTGTTAACAACCATTTTGTTGATATATTACATGGTAATTTTATCAAATTTCCAAGGCTATTTTTATTTACGATTTACTTCCCCTAGTACATTTGTAAATCTCACTTATTTGATCAGTCCCTTATCTTGAATTTTAAGACACAACACTAGAGCGGCGAGGGGAACCAAAACAAAAAAAATACAGCACTAGTAGATTTCTCCTGTTTTAGTGTAAGGGCTAATGTTATTGTTGGTTTATAAATTATAGGTTAAATCTTGTTTTTCTCCGTGAACTTTAAAATGTCTTAGAATCTATTATTGAACTATTAATTTATCTCAAAATAGTCTTTTCATCTAAAATTGTTAAAAGTTGAAAATTTTGTCATTATAATGTTAGAGCAAAAGTTTTTGAGAATTTATAATTTTCAAAATTAAATACGCAATATAGAAAGGATAATTAAAGTCTAGATTTTAACAGTGTTTTGTAAGGAAACTATTAAAGAATAAATTGAGAGTTTGATGACTAATTTGAAACGTTTTTATCTCTAGGGGACTAAAATCATATTAGACTCATAGTTCAAGGACTAAAATAAAATTACTCCTTAATGTGATTAGTTCTAGTTGATTTTTTTTTTCCACTAAAGAAAATATATCTATTTGTTTAATCAACTTCAATCACTATTTTTTTTTTAATTTCTTTTGTTTGTTTTGAAAATCAATCACATGATTTCCAGTTGTCATGCATCAATTGGATTTGGAAGGGTTAGTACTATATATTTATAGCGTATTCTCTTTCCCAGAACCAAGTCAAAATGATCAATGACAGGGATAAAAGGACACCTGATCCTTGAATTCCCATTGGATAATATTCTATATTTTTACTAAAAAAATAATGTTATCTTTGATAAAATTAAGAACCCAGTGAAAAGTTGTTGTAATTTGGTAGAAGTCACCATGACAACATATTAAAAACAACAAATTGTCGCGATTTGGTAAAAAAAGATGTCTCAGATTCCTAGGCAATCAGAAAAAGAAAATAATTTACTCCTTGGTGCATATCTGAGAACCTTTCTCTTGGTGGGTGGACCGAATAACCTAACTAAAATGATTAAATTTGCTTAACTTGCCTTGCATCACCAAAAGAAAAGACTCTAGATTTTAATGGAAACTTAACTACTACACCAATAAAGTGTGATTAAATAGGATTAAATGCGGGACTGTAAAGTGGCCATGTGGAATTTGCAAACCTAACTCATTTAACACCGTCCAAGAACGCATATGAGGTGATAAGATTGATTTTTTTTTTTAAATAAAATTTTTGGTTCGAATCAATCCATTCTAATGATCTGATATATTAGAATTGTTAATGTGTCATGCAAGCATGTACCACATACTTGCAATTACTTAGATATATCACCTTCTATATCTTGGAACCTTTTTTTTTTTAGTAATATAACATAAAATAAAATAAAACTTCATACTGTAGCTTACCATAACAAATAAAACTTACTAGTAGCTTTTGATGATGAATATTGGAAATTTAACAACTAATTAACTAACAAGACATGTCAAGTATCAAGTCTTGACAAGTGTACACAGATAGCTCATAGAGTTCAGAAGAATAAGGAGAATCGGAAAGTTCTGAAGAACAGATGAGTTCTGTTGAAAATATTATCATTAAAGTGTTTGGATGCTTACTAAAAAAAAAAAAGAGAGAGATATGTTATCAGCTTGAATAAACACAAGGGTAATTTAGAGAAACACCTGATTTTAGGAGGAATTTTCTACTATTTCTTTTAAATAACAGTTTCATCTTTTTGATAAATCTTTTATTTATTAAATAAATGATTAAATATAAAAAAAAGTAAATGTTTTGTGATTTGAGTTTTTTTTTTTTTTGGTAAATATGTTTTGTGATTTGATTACCCGTTTATAAGAACTTAGCTCATGTTTAGTTGAAGAGAAAGGAATGGAATAGAAATGATAATGATAGTGGAATAAAATAAAAAAGAAACTCAATTCATTTGTTTGCTTAAAATTTCTTGAATACCATGAAATAAAATCTGAATATTGTAATTTTGATCGAACTACCACTGTCATTTATATATAGCAATTTTTTTTCTATTTATTTAAAGAAAAACTCTCTTAAAATGCTTTTGAAGCAGACAAACAATTAGCATATGTTTTTTGCTTATAAAACTTTGTATACAAGTTCTATCGGATTAAATAAAATAAAATAAACTTCGTAAATAAATTAAAAAAAAAAAGAGAGACAAGCTTGAACGCCCAATGTGCATATATGGTCATCACTAAGTTTGAGAACACCATTGCCATCGAAGTTGAGTGTGTGATGATCTAGGCAAGCAGCCAGTTGGAAGATCAGGTCAATGGAATGATTACGGGCAATAATAACTATGAGAGGAGGGAGAATCTAAATGGAGAAAAACAAATTTGGGTGAAGGGCTAGGTGAGGCTAGGTTTGGCAAAGGAAGGTTACTTTGGGTGGAGGAGAATGGATTTGGGCAAAGGTCGATGGGTGTGCAAGGTAAATATGAGTGGATCTCGGTTAGGAGTGAACAAAAAACCCAACAACCCGAAAAACCCGACAAACTCACCCAACCCAACCCATTATAATCCGAACCTGATTAACCCGATTAAAAGATTAACCCAACCCACCTAACCCGACTATTACTTGGGTGGGTTTGGGTTGAGTTTTTTTAAACCCAACTTAACCCGAACCCACCCAATCTATTAATATGTAAAAATAAATATATTTCATACCTCATAATATATAGTATTTGTCTTATATTTTACATTAATTACTTGACAACTAGTTATATTTTATATTATATGAAATTTTATTATTATTTGTTTCTTAGTTTACAACTTTTATATTTAAACTTGTTTTCCTTATATTTTATTTTTATATCAGTTTATAACTTATGAGATAATTTTAGAGTTTTATAACACTAATATTATGTTAAAAGTTATTTTTTTTTCAATATATTTCTTATTTTAGGTTGAATGATTAGCCATAATTTGTTTTATTTTTTTATTTTTTAATTATGTTCAACTCGGTTAACTCACCTAACCCACCCAAAATTTAATTGGGTGGGTTGATTTTAAATTTTAGGTTAATTGGGTGGATTAAATTTGAAATCAACCTACCCAAACTTGATTGGGTAGGTTGAAAATTCTCAAAAACCCACCCAACCCACCCGATATTCACCTCTAATCTCGGTGAGGTTGGGTTTGGGTGTGATAACCGAGAAATCTACGTTCTCGGAAATATTTGTACAAAATATGTAAATAAATGTACATTATAGTGAGGCATGTTACAGAATAAAGAGCAAAGAAAAATTTTGATTAATTGAGTTTTAATCAAAATTTTATAATGAATTAATGAATATAGTTTAAAATCTAAGCATTAATTCAATTTATGATGTTTTAAAATTAATAGAAAGATATGTGAAAAATACATACTAAGAGATCAATGACACACAAGTGAGCCACATTGATCAATGGCTAGAAGTAGCCAAACAAGCCCTTGCTTGTTCAAAAAAAAAAATGAAAGTAAGGGAGAGAGTGGGAGGCACGTGAGCTTAAGGGGATTCAATAATTTCCCTTAACTGCACAGCAGCCGGAAGAAAGAAAGAAAGAAAGAGAAAAGAAAGAAAGAGAAAAAGAAAGAAAGAAAAAAAAGAGAGAAAGAGAAACTAGAAAAAGGGAGAGAAGAAAAGGAAATCCAAAGAAAGTTCGGATTTTCTTGTTCAAGCAGCAGGTTGATCGAGTTTCGGTCAAGGATTAGCAGTAAGAAAAGTTTACGATTAAAGCAAGATAAACCCTAGTTTCTCACGTTTTTCTTTGGGGGAAAAATCTGGGGTTTTGAGAGGAAACAGAGAATGTGAGCGAATCATGTGAGGTTTTCGGTTAAAATCGAAACATGATTCGAGTCTAGATGTTTTCAAACACGAATCCATAAACAGATGGGTTAGAAAACCAAGTTTAGTGAAATTTCTTCACAAAAATGCAGATTTTTCAAAAGTTAAGTCAAGAGATGTTCATAAGCAAAATGTGGAATCTTTGCTTATGAAATCATGGA
This sequence comes from Antiaris toxicaria, assembly GCA_035233585.1. NCBI lineage: Eukaryota > Viridiplantae > Streptophyta > Magnoliopsida > Rosales > Moraceae > Antiaris > Antiaris toxicaria. Next base: position 13,413,697 of record CP141155.1, read on the forward strand.
TTTGTGATAGTAGAAATGTAGTAGATACCCTGAAACGATTTTGTGGAGATCGATTTCAGGTGTAAGAAGTAGAACAAAGGCCATAAAAGCCTTAGAAAATCAGAGCAAAGCAGTTCGGACCCAGAATCTTGATTCTGATATAAACACGGGCGTGTTCAGAACACGGCCCCGAACATGCCCATATGCATGACCGTGTTGTAAGAAAAATCAGACCCGAGAGGTACACAGTCAAGAACACGGCCGTGTATTGGGCCGTGTCAAGGGGCACACGGTCAAGGGAAAGGCGTGTAGCAGGCCATGCTAGGCAGTAAGAGAACATGGCCAGAAACACGACCGTGTAAGTAACCGTGTAAGAGTCCAAAGGAGTACACGACCAGTAACACAGCCGTGTATCCACCCGTGTAAGTATACACGGCCATGTTCCAGGAAGTACACGGCCAGGCATGAAAGTCCAGAGAGGTACACGGCCAAAGACACGCCCGTATAGGAGGGCGTGTTCGAAGCCAGAGAGTAAAAAAAAAAGAGTCTGGAAATGAAAATTTTAATATTTTGTCATATTTCCAGTATAAGATGAATATTGGAAATAATCAGTGATTATTCCTTTTATAGGAATTCAAGTCAGAGACCCCGAATCAGCAGTCCCAGAGCAGCAGAGGCTTACGCTAGAGGATTATCTGTAAGTTCAAGCATTGTTCTGATTGCAACGTGAACAAGCTTGTTAAATTGTGATGTTATGTATGTTGTATGACGTGTATGTCAGACATTGATTGTCTGCATCACGATGTTTATGTCAGTTCATGTCAGTCTCATGTCAGCACAGGTCAGTTCATGTCATGCATATAGAGTTGCATGTTTCAGTACACATGTCAGACAGTACCAGAACACGAAAACAGGTAGGTGCACAAAGCACCCTAGTGTGTTAAAATAATTCACACCCCAGTAATTTATAACAGGTTCCGACTGTGGGGGCAATCAGTATGCTACCCAGTTGAAACACCAGCAAAACGATAATTAACCAGTTATTGGCGTATCGGCCTCTCGACCCACGGGGAGGTTATCATGTTTAGCATCAGTTAAGACTGAGGAGGTCAGCACTAAAATACCGCTCCCGGTTGCGCTAACATGTCGGTACGACCAATCAGGGACCTAAAACTAGAACATAATAACAGATTAATGTCCTAAACTAAACCTTCAGCCACGAGCATGTTTACAGAGTCCAGTATCATGCATGAGCACAGCAGTACAGCATGTCATATCTTATGTTTTTATGTTTGAACTTACTGAGCTCATAGCTCATCAGTTTGTTCACATGTTACAGGTAAGAGACCTGTTCACCAGTAGTTCATGGTGGACGACGAACATGGTAGATGCATGCCGAGGAGGTTTGGACGAGGGATATTGGTCACCATTTAATCTTCCGCTGTACAGATTTTGAATATTTAAACCATGTAGTTACAAGAACAAGTTTTCAAGTTAAGATTATGTGATAGGGGAATCATGATCAGGTGCAGGTTATTTTGTTAACATGATTTCCTTATTACATTCTCAAACAGTTTATGTTTTTAAAAGAAAAAAAAATTTGTTCCGCAAAATTAGCAAGTAGTTTACAGTTCAGCATGATTGTCGGTGACCCTAGAAGCCTGCAGACTATTGTGGTTAACTACAAAATTGACTGTAATAGCACTGTAGAGCCCCTATAGTAGGGCGGGCAGCCACATTGGGGATTGGAGCAAACATCACCAAGCTGGGTCTAGTGGAGGAGGCCAAATTTAAATGGGGGGACAAATTTGACTAGAAGAAAATAAGAGCAGACGGTGGCAAAGGGTGTCATTGGAAATGATGAAGGTAATAACATAAAAAGAGTGTTAAAAAAATGAACATAAAAATAAAACGACAATCATGAAACGAAAAAAAAGGAATATAAAGAGATAAGAATTGCCATTCCTCTAGTCCAAGGAAGGAATGATAATTCCATTAAGTAAGTGAAACATGATTCTCTTAGAATGACCATTCCGTATACTTTTTTTCAACTAAGTATCAAAATCAATGATCTTTACATTCCATTCCATTCCTTTCTCCTGAACTAAATGGGGATCTTAGGATTAAAATACAAATCAAAATTTAGTTTTTTTTTACTAATTCACTTGCTTTTTTTTCTAACCTTTGGCCTCTTTTTGTTAATAGAGTTGGATGCAACCCCTTTTTTAGCACCAAAGGGTCCATTTAGAGGAGATTTTGAAGATGGTAGGGTTGAACAGAAAAACCGACAACCACAGGAGACCGATTCATCCACCCTAAACCACCTGAAAACTCTTGACAAGCAGTTAACTGAAACAAAGCATAGATCGTCAATTGGTTTTTGATTTTGCGTAATTAAGTTAGTCTAAAACTGATTGACCACGAACCTCCTCCATTTTCTCTAGCGAGTCTTCCCTTCTCCGCTTCCATCACTGCAATTTTGGTGGCTTTTTCTTCATCCCTTTTGATTTTGATTTTAATATATCAAACCCTAAAGCCCAAGCCCAACCCAGCCTAAAATCAAAACCACCTTTTTTATCTTGCGTAATGACACCGTTCCACTAAACTCCTGATTTGGTCCTCCATCTTCTTCTTTCTTTCTCAGTTCCAACACAGTCGCTGGACTGGCAACCATTGTCGCCGCACTATGATTTTTGGCTCAAGACAGCAGTTTTAATTTTGTTGTGGACATTATTTAAACCAAAACGCCCCACAATCAGCCGAAACTGCTTGGTGCGGTCACTTGCGGTTTGATACTTCGATAGGTGGTTTCGATTCTGACTAATGTCAAAACTAAGAATGTGGTTCAGTAACTGATCAGCGACAAAATTGCAATTCCGACCGACTAAATGTTCAGCCCTAGAAGATGGAGTTTTGGGTTGGAGTTCAAACGAGTCCAAGAAATGTGTTTACTTTGAAAAACGGTTTTGGGATTAAAAAAATATAATAAAATAAAATTTTAGAATATGATAAAAAAAAAAATATCCGCATGTATCTTATTTTATTTTATTTTTTTAAATTTTATATAATTAAAAAAATCTTATTTAAATTTAAAATTATAGAATTATAAATTTTTAAGATTTGAGTTTACAAAAAATATTTTTAGGATGTGAATAACAAAAAAAAGTTTTGAGTTAAAAAACAAAAGGATAAAAAAAAATCATAAATCCAAATTTGCCGATCCAAACCCACCAACTCTCTTTCTCTCTTCTCACCTACCCTAATCAAGTATAGATGTGGCCATCATTGGTGAAGATGAGAAGCTGATGTGTCGTCGATCACAATGTCATCGGAGAAGATGACATTGGGCTACCATTGAATGGTCATGATAGTAATCGTGAATCAAGTTTTTGCTATTGATCTTGTGTTCAGATGTCCATGTCCATCACCATTGACTCTACTATCGTTGTTATTAGGGCTGGCAATTCGTGTTATCGTGTCGTGTTCGTGTCGTGTTTATTAAATATTCGTGTCAAAATCTCAAACCCAAACCCAACCTATTTAATATTCGTGTCAAAATCTCAAACACAAACCCAATCCATTTATTAATCGTGTTGACCCAAATTAACCCGTTTAAATTAAATATAAATAAAATAATAAAGATAAGGTCAGAGACGACTGGTCATGTTATCGCGAGGGAAGGGGAGAGCGATTGGGTGAGGTGAGTAAAGTTACAAAAGCAATGAAAAACTAAAAAAAATATAGTAAAATCTAGATTTTCATCTATATTTTCTTTTTTATGTTAAAATTTTTTTAAACATATATATAAAATAAAAGATATATATTATATCTGAATTTTGAATTTTGAAAACTCAAAATTAAAAATAGTAAAACATTATAATATATATAATCATATAAATATATTAAAAATTATAAATGGGTAATTTATGAGTTATATTCATGTCAATCCATATATAATTAATTTGTTAAATGAGTTATTTCGTGTCAATTGTGGGTTGGCGGGTTCGTGCGGGTTCGATCCTTTATTTAATCGTGTTTGATGGGTTCGACCCTTTTTAACCCAAACCCATTTAAGGAAAACCCAAACCCTCTAACTTCGTGCGGGTTTCGTGTCGTGTTATCGTGTCATGACCTAAATTGCCAGCCTTAGTTGTTATTGTTTGATTATAAGGCCACCAATTACAGAAGAGATTACAAAGTTTCAATGGGAAGAAAGAGATGGATTAACCAAAAAAAAAAAGAATGACCATTAGGCCTTTTAACTAAATTAAAAAAAATTTAAGCTTTTTGTTAAATTGTGTGTTCAAAATGTGACACCCAACCTAATTTTTCTATAAAAATGGATACAAGAAATAAAGCAACAAAAATGTAATAAAACTCCCAATATGAAATATATTTATTACTCAAAATTGCATGAAGATATATGGTTGGAAATATAGACAAACTACATATACATGCATAAATGTGAAAAAAAAAAAAAAAAGAGGGAGAGAGAGAGAGACTAGAGATGATTAGAAGTAGAATATTCCACACTAAAAGAGAAGAAATTATAAGTGAGAATATAACAAAGAAAATGGAGCAGAGGAAAGTAACCTGAAAGGTAACTGCTTGAAAGTGAATTATATAAGATATGAAAGAGAGAAAACACACCTTCCTAAATATCACTCATATATAGTTCTTTGCTGTATAAGATGTGGAGCCTTAAAAGAAGAAATCAAGCAGAAAACTATGATCAAATGCAGCGAAAGATCGACGCCAACGCAAGACGTGCATGTCATGAAGGGAAGGTGAGGCTGATTGAAGGGAATAAAAAAAAAACTTGTGGATTTTGAAAGATTGATTTTGAAAGAGATGTCTTAGTTGAGCAGAAGTATAAATATGCTAACTTTTTGAGTTATAATTGTTTAACATTTCAAAAACTAATTATAATTTTTGTTAACTTAAAAAGACAAAAATTAGTTGGAAAAATTTAGTTTGGATTGATGTTTCAAACCAGGACCAAATTGAAATAGATTATATACAATATACATCAAACATTTTGCACATTGTATTGTACTTGTCTCAATGGTCAGCAGGACAATTCATAAAAATTTGAAAAACTGCCATCTGCACAGATGAAATGAATAATCTTAAGTATCACCCCTCCATCTGCAATCGAATTTGTTAAAACTTCAATGTTGAAACATGGCAAAGATTATTCTGTTGTGGGATAGAATTCTTTCCAGGATAGGATATGAAGTAACTGCGAACTCAAGAGCCAAATTGGCAAATTGGGAGCAAAAGAAAGATAAGGTTTCTTATTGAATGCATAATCTTAAAATACATCAGAAAATGAGGTTCATATAGACTAGCAAACATAAGTAAAAATCTATACATTTTACTCTTAAAGATAAAGATGACAAATAATTAATAATAACTATAATATATTTTAACATCTCTTCAAATTCATGAGTAGCTGTAGAAAGCATCAAGAGTTTGTCATAAAGAAAACAAAAACGTGAAATGTAGTGCGACTTTATAAACAAATTGGCAATTTGCATGGAAAAAGAGACAAAAATAGCGCGAGGTCACTAGTTTAATGTTGATGTCGAATGACATGACAATCAATTTTAATAGGTTTAATATGCTCATGAAACACCGAAATGCATGTAATTTAAATAACACTCTTTTATAACAATACAGGAGAATAGGTCGATGAAAAAAGAAAAAAAACACCCATATCTATACGCAACCAATGTAACCAAATTATATCGCTGGTAGTGGAAGACATGGCACATCACTCCACCTCTGTAGAAGATCTAAAAACTAATATCTTGCTTCATACTCTTCCAAAAAATAAGAGATCATACTTAGAAATATACAAAATCCAATAATACACTTACAATCTATAGAATCACTAGCCCAATAAGTATTAAAGTATGCACGCAGCTCAAAAAATGAAATAGATGAAAGTTATAGACTCTAAAATTAAATGTCCAAAAATACCTCAAAATGTAAAAAAACAGCAGCCCAATAAATTTTAATAGGTAAATAACAAACTGATTAACTACATAAACTACCTGTGCTACATCCAGGACTTCTTAAATGTTCAAAAATCTAAAATTTTATTTTCTATACGACATGCCGTTTTAAACTCAATTACTACACAACTTGATGGAACATGTCGCATGAGTTAGCATTTTCTGAAATAGGTTTTTTTTTCTTCATGTTTCATTACTCATTCCAAGTATGAATACGTGGCATTCTGGTAAAAGAAGCCACTACAGTAATGATATAAAAATGGTCAACAACTACACTAATCAATCACAAAAAGACGAACTGATCCGACGGCCCCAAAACATCCTCTACACCACTCTCCCAACAACTAAACACCACATGAATGTTTACTCCTCCCCTCTGAAACGAAAATTAGAAAAGGTCCGTATCCTCAACATTCCTCCTCCTGACCCGCATCCTTCTCCTCCACGTGCTTCTCTGCATGTCTCCCTTTCTCCACCACCTGTCTCTCTCTCTCTCTCTCTCTCTCTCTCCAAGTACTACAAACTTCCACTCAAATTCCCTCCAAAACCCTAAACCAAACTAAACAATCACTCTCCCTCCTACCTTCTCTTTCTCTCTCTATACAGCCATGGCCGACGGCCAAAACAACAGACAACCGCCCGGCCAAGGCTGCCAACAGGGCGGCTCGTTCCTCCGCCGACTGCAAGAGCACGCACCGACCTCCACGCAGCTCATGGGCCTCCTCACACTACTTGTGTCCGGCGCAATTCTGCTCTTTCTCACTGGCGTGACCGTCTCCGCCACCGTCCTCGGCCTCATCTTCTTCACGCCGCTCATTGTCCTCTCCAGCCCGATATGGGTCCCGGCGGCCTTCGTGCTCTTCTTCGTGGCCGCCGGGTTCTTGTCCCTCTGCGGGTTCGGCGTCGCGGTCGTCAGCGGACTTGCATGGACGTACCGGTACTTCCGGGGGTTGCACCCGCCCGGTGCCGATCGGTTCGACTACGCCCGGGGTCGGATTTACGACACGGCTAGAGAGTATGGCGAGTATTTGCAGATTAAGGTCAAGGATGCCGCTCCGGGAGCTTGAACCCGGTTTTTCTAGTCTAGATCGGACCGGATCGGATGGTCTGGTTGGCTTTTCTTAATCATGAGTAATTTTGTCCAACCTGGTTTTTTTTTTTTTTTTTTTAATCACTTTGTTTTGTTTTTGTCTTTTGATCACATCTATCCAGCAGCCTGGTAATTTTTGGGGTTTTTTTTATCATCTTTCATAAGGGGAAAAAATAAAAATAAAAAGGAAATGCAGAAAAAGAATTTAACGGGTTTGATGGTGGACTGAAATATTTTTTTATAATATTTTATAAATGCATAACCAGCGATTACACAAAGCTTGCTGGGATTTGTAAAATGGGTATGGATTGGAAATGATAATGAGATATATGTCCGTCCTTTTGATCACGATTTTGAATCTAAATATTTAGATTCAAATTTTTTTGGCCTAAAAAGTTAATAAAAAAATTATAATTTAGTTAACTAATTTAAAACTAAAAAAATTTTATTTTATTTAAGATTTAACTCATGAATCAAATGAATATTAGAGAAAATAGAGATAATATTTTATTAAATTATTATATATTTTAATTATAGAGAGGGGGAATATTTATAATTTTTCTTGTGAAATTTAGTAGAATGACAAATTTAGATTTTTGAGTGGGGGCTTATATAATTAAAAATTTTCTCGTAAAATAGGGGGAATAACTAAAATCTTTTAAAAAACTTTTACAGGGTAAAAATTAGAATCTTAAAAGTTAAGTGGGCACGTGCCTTACTCATGTTAATGGAGCATGGCCACAATATATAGCGTATTGTTTATGTAAAATTTTTAAAATTTTAAGTGGAAATAATATAAGGATAATTATATTAATTTTTAGTGGAGTAAAATGAGAAAAAAAAAAAAAAAAAAAAACAAAGTTTCAATGGTAAAATTGAAAAAAAGAAAAGTTGTGAAAACGTCCATTTCGTCATAAGTAATTTCTGTGACACCATTTTGGCCTTAGTACTCTCTTATAAATGTTAATATAGTAGGACTAAATTGGGTTTCACATGACATATCTCTGGTGTTGTTTCACATGAAATATTTCTGGTGTTTTTGTTGATCGCGTTGCATGCATAAATGTAACATGGTTGTTTTTTCAGCTTTAGAGGCCATGAATTGGATCGAAATTTTAGATTATTTAAAAAAATAATAGTGTAATTTTTCTTTTTGAATTTATGCAGTACAGTGTGGTCGAGTTTTGGTTTATTTAATATTATAAATTTGAAGTATTAAAATATGAAGTGCAACGGAAAAGTTCCTAAAAATTCAACATAAAAATTGCAACTTAAAAGCTTCAGGGAAAATTAAGGAAAAAAATGCAAAGTTTTTTAAATATAGGTGCTAAAGTGCAAGGAAGACTCGCTTTACTAGTGCAATTTAAAAGTTTCAGTGCAAATTAAGGAAAACAAAATTGCAAAGCTTTTTAAATATTGTGGTTAAAGTGCAAGAAAGACTCGCTCTGCTACTGCAATTTAAAAGTGTCAAGGCAAACTAAGGAAAAACCAAAATGCAAAGCTTTTTAAATATTTGGGGTTCAAGTGCAAGGAAGTCTCACTCTACTAGTGCAATTTGAAATTTTCAGGGCCAATAAAAAATTTATAGCTCATGGGACTTTTTCATGGTGGCCATGGCGATGCGGAGGGCGGGTGTCCATGGCCTTCTTTGGTTGGTCTAGCTGGTATCTAGTTGGCATTAATGAAATGTGGCATAATAGGTAATGTGGGCCATATCAGGAGGTCGAATACTAGAACAATTCATAGATGTGTTTGGAGGGCTTTGTTGGCCCCAGCTGAGACAAGCTAAACCCGGATGACCTCAAGAAAGACGGTTTCGAGGGCGACACCGTTGCAGTTTCTGTCCCGTATGGATGAAGATTTCTAATAAAAGTGGATCTTGAAAGGAGCATATAGAGTGGAAGAGGAACATGAGTGGTTTATGGAGAGATGGTTTTGATAAATGGAAGGTTTTATACCTAGTATGAAGGTTTGAATCCGTCGTTTTATTATGAGGAGTGGGTGAAATTTGAAATGGTAGGGTACCTAAGGATGGCTCTGTACTCCTAACGACGCCTATTCTGGAGGTTCTCCACCGTAGGAGAAGTCGCCGGAAGTTATGGTGTGTTGGAGAGTCTCCTCTCCTGGTCATTTTTTGTGAATGAGAAATAGTAAGGGAAATGCCATGATCTCTTGTAATGGTGGTTGTGATCTATGGATTGTTGACGGTGTTTGAGTGAGAGTATCGTCTCTTGTTACTTGTTATAAGAGTGAGTGATGATGAGAGAACTCTAATAATATCTAGTGATGGGTCGATGGTGGTTGTTATTGATTGTCTTGAAGTGTAAATGGTGGGGTATTCACAAGTTGGTGATGAGTTTCGTAGCAACTAAGAGCTTTAAGTTTGGTTGGAAGACTTTCCCATGGAAGCTCATAGTTAGGGAGTCCTTTTTGCCATATTTGCTTGGTACTCCACACGTCGTTGCTAAAGGATGATTTTTAGATACGACATCATGTTGTTTCTAAAAGATTGGTCACTAAATATGCTCATTCTTGTAGTAACTATTTTTGTGTAAAATTTGGTTCAGTTCGCACTCCCTTAAAAAAATTTCTGACTCCACCACTAGTATTGATCACGTGACAGTTGAGAAAGGAGACTCGCAATGTTAAGGAAGGTAAAAAAATAAAAAAAGATTAGTAGTTTTTGGTTTTTGTGTTATTTTTTTAATCATACTAAATGAAAATGGAAATTTGTTTTAAAAAATGTAAGTTAAGATAGATGGCTTAAGGAGTAATTATACATCAAATTTGTTTAGCAAAAACTAATATTATTTTATAGAGAACAAATGCTAGATTTTGAAGATCAAGAGTAAGGTAAAAAAGAAAAATCGATGGGTAGCTCAATTGATGGAAAGGGGAATCAAGTTTTTTAGTTTAGGTTTTAAACCTGAAGGTTTTCTTTCATGGATGATAATTCCAAGTGAGTTTTTGTAGTTAATCCCTTTATTTTACGACATGAAATGTTTTATTCTAAATTTAAACAATTAAAGAAGAAACCAACAAAGAATTCGAAAGAAAAAAAAATTGAAAAAATAAGTGAACTTGCATTCACCAAGAGGTGTTGAAAAGGATTAACTGATTGAGTCTTCTAGATATAGTGTCTTTTTGATAAATAGTTTGTGCGTAAAATATACAAGATTTTATCTCAAAAAAGTTCAAAAATTTTTTCTTTTTTTTGAATTTGAACTAAAAAATTTTGTTCGAACCTCTCGTCCAAATGTATGCTAAATATCTCAAAATGAACAAATATACCAATAAAATCTTACTTTCCCTTGGATTTCTGTGCAACCAAACAGAATATACTCAAATCCACTGCCAACTTTCTTCAAAGGAAAAAGGAAAAAAACGAGAAAAGAAAAGCAAGTCATAATTTTTTTGACTTATTTGTACAGATATCCTTGAACTTTTCAAATTTAATAATTTATTTCTTAAAATTTTTTTTCTTGATAATTAATTCCTTAAACTTATAATGTTTAGTAATTTAGTTCTTTATGTTCAAAATTATTAAAATTTAGATAATTCATTACATGTAACTTGTAAATTATAATCCGACAAGAGCATTGTTAATCATTTTTGCTTAATTTTAATGCAGTTTCCTTTGAAATTTTTAACTTAATTACATTATACTTAAATTTAAACCTAAACTCTAAAAGAAGTTTATATTCAAATTTAGACAAAAAAAAAAGATCAACAATATCCCTCTTGGACTATAATATGTAAGTTTTACGTAAGGTTAATTGTTAGAAAAAAAAAATGTTTAGGGACTAAATTACCAAATTTAAAAAGTTCAGAGGGTATCCATACAAAAAAAGTCTAATTATTTGGGTTAAGTCAAGTCCATTTTTCAATGTTAGGGAACCAATTTGAAGTTAAGCTCAAATCCTCGTGTGCATGAGAACAACACCCATTTTTATACTCAGGAAATCACAGTAAATAGGTCATTTTAATTGCGCTTTGAAAATAAATAACATAATTTGAAAATATTAAAAATAAATAGTGTAATCTATTTTATAATTTAATGTATTCCATTTTTACACCTATCTCTCACACAGCCCATATCCTCATTTTCTCTCTCTCTTCCTTATCCCCATGTTCAAAAGCCTGACTTTCTCTTTCTTTCACATTCACACTGGAAGCCATCATTGTCACCGGCTAATCAAGCAGAGCTTCATAGAAATCATCAAAATCTCAAGGATTGTCATTGTCACCAACTCATGAGCAAATCTACAGTTGTTGGTTTTTGTCTTCCTCGTTCTCTCGTTGTTATAGAAGCTTCAACACAGGCTAATCGTGATAGCATATAGGAGATGGTGTTTGCGAGCTTTGATCTCTAGAGGTCTTATTCGGATCTACGAGATTGCGATCGCCCCTCCCTTCAATGCCTGATCCTCTCTCCCCCCCTTCGACCATCTTTTTTCCTTTCCAATAAAACCCTTTTTCTCCTCCAACACTCGATTTTCTCTTTCTCACTCTCCCTCATACGCTTGACCCGATTTAGATTAGGGGAGATCTCCGTCGATCTCTTTTTCACTAGATCTACAGGACTTTGGCTAGATCTCACTTGAAGCTCAAAGTAAACAAAGCTCACTAACCCTAAAGATCGACGACAGAGTTCGTGAGTAGACTCTGGTGCAGCAAGCAAACTCTGATAAATAGAAGGGAGATGTGGCGGTGGTAGCCAGCCTCGCGATTAGGATCTCGTGATCTCATCCTCTTCTTTGCAATTAAGATCTCACGATCTCGGCCTTTTGATCATAAATCGCAATCAGAATCTTGCAATCTTAGGTTTGTGATTGCGATCTCGTAAGTAGCTCTTCTATTCGGACTGACTGCCATCGCCAATCTGAAGATCACATGACTAGAAATTCAATTGTCATTCTTAAAACGTTCTTTAAAGAATTTGGTAATTTTCACATGTAAATCTTTAATTTACCTGACTAAATTAATAATTTATACAAATCAATAATATATAAAAAAAATGATTTACATGGGTAAATTAAGGATTTATTAGAATAAATTAAGAATTTACATAAATCAATAATATATAAATAAAAAATTTATATGGTAAATGCAGGATTTACCAGAGCAAATTAAAAATTTACACATCTTATTAATTATGTAAATAAAGTATTTACATGATAAATTAAACATTTATTTTCAAATAAAAAAATTACGAAACAAAATCGAAATTTTGCACATCAATATCCTGTGTAAATAAAGGTGAATAAAAGAATTTATTAATAAATCAAATATATATAGGTAAATCAAATATTTACATATAAAGTGTATTTTTGAAATTTCAAGTTTAATAAATCAAGATTTATAAAAAATATGTTATTTATCAAAAACTTAAAACTTATTTTTTTTATTTTTATTCAAGTTGTTTTTTGGCCTATTTCTCTCTTTCTTCCTCCTTAATCTATTCATAATTTGCACAATTTCTTCAATCTTAATAGCTGAATTGTTTCTTTCTTGTTTATTTTCGCCGGTTTTCTAGTTTTATACAAACATTTTTCTCGTTTTTTAAGTCCTTTGGTCATTCTTAAAGTTAGAAACCAGAACACAGGTTTTGGGTGAAAATATATACATTGACGTTCATATTGCATTGATGAATAATAGAAATTGGAGTTTTGTATCGTTTTTGACTTCATTTGGTTCACATCGTTAGTTTTCTTTCATCACTTTACGCTAGAAGTTTTTTTCTTTTTCTCTTTTTTTTTTCATGGGATGGTCTAAATTAAAACGGTTAAGTTCATTTTCAAATAATAAATATATAAATAAATAAAAACGAATAAAAAAGCTGAGGAGGAAAATTTAAATAGAAGTCAAGTTACATGCTGTTTTTCCCCGCCGAGTTCTTGAAATTGACTCATAAATTGACAATTCTAAGTGGCTGGTCACGTCTATACATGAACAATATTAGAAATATTGGTGATATTAAGAAACGATAGAAATTATAAATGAACTTATTCTTTTTTTATCAATAATGATTTTTAATAATGATAGTGTCACAAATATTTATTTATATATATAGATGTTCTCTGGCATCCATTTATGTATATACAAATATATTGTATGTATATATATATATACATATATATTCATGTCACTATTCTTCAACTCATCCGCACCGTTTACTCATATTTAGATGGGCCGGATCAAAAGGGAAGAATGTGATTATAGACTAACCTTATTTATGTATATATGAACTAAAAATCTATGTGTTACTGTAAAAAATATTGTTACATCATATAAAAAGTAGAAATTTTTGTACAACATAAAGTGAGAAAATAACAGGAAGAAAATCTATATTTGTCTAAAAGTAACCAAGTGAATTGAAAAACAAACAGACAAAAATAAATCAAAGAAGAAGAATGGCAAAATAACCCACAAGCAAGAAGAGAATTAAAGAAAGAGGCCTTCACACCTAAAGACAAGAGAGAGAGAGAATTATTATCATTTTATTTTATTTTATTATTTTATAAATATCTGTTGGTGGGTGAAGAAAATGTGATAAAGGGCAACATGAGGCTTGGCTTCCCACTTGGCCCACCATCTTTTTTTTTTTTTTTTTAAATAAAATATTCGGGTAAAAGTGTAATTTTGTAATAATTAAGGGTAATTTCGTCAAATCACTTCTCATGGGTAGGAGAGAAAAATCACCATACAATGTACAGTGATGTATAGTGATTTTCCCTTCTATCTATTTTTTTTTTTTTTTCAAATTTTTGGGTACAAGTATAATTTTGTAAAACTTAGAGGATAATTTTGTCAAATTACCTCAAACAACCTCTTAGGAGCAGGAAAGGAAAATCCCAGCCACAAAATTTCAACGACAAGACCAAAATACTCACGATGACATTCAAATCCAGTCACAAAATCAAAGGACACCTATGTAAAATCACTTCAAAAGACAACAAGTGGGAATTCATTGTATTATGTATAGTGAATCACCCCTCCTCTTTGGTATAATATAATATAATATAATATAATATAATAGTACTCCATTACGTGACCTTTTCTTCGATATAAATAGTTTCTTTTTATTTTTATTTCTTGCTTTTTTTTATTTTTTTGTTGACTCCGGTAGCCAGTCAAAGATAATGACATTGTCAGATATAGTTTCTAGTCAAAGTAAATAGAAAACTAACTGACGACGGCTTCTAACCTTTGGAAACCCTTTGTCTTTATATTTTTGCGTTAATCAAAGTTCTATCCAAGAATTCCAAAAGGCGTGTAACTTTATTTCTATAAAGCATCCCAAACTTTCCATACCTTTGCAGTCAAAGTATGCCATTTTATACTATTGATCAAATTGAAGCGTTCAACGAAGAGCATGACCAGTAATAATTCCAGAAGTTCATTGATGTGTTTTAATAATGTTACTTAATGCTTGGATACGGACAGAGTAATTCTTCCAAAGTTATTATAGATCTTTTTTAAAAAACTATATTTTAGTGTCTTAAGTAATTAATCTTTCAATTTTTTAATCTAAAAAAGTAATTTATTTTTGTTTTTTTTTTTAATTTGGAACTACATATTCATCTAAAAACATAACAGAGTAAGAGAGTATGAGAAAAAGAGAGAGGAGGAGATGTTCACCTAAGGCTTGGGGTTGATGTTCCGGTATCTCGTCGAGTTGCTGACCTCTACAGGTTGCCAACTTCGAGTTTGTACCGTCAGAGGAGGGGATGGTTTTGGTGACAAAGTTTGGCGAGAGGAGGAGAATGGCTTCCTTCTTCTATAGATCTACGATGTGTTTGTCACGGGATTCCGATGAAAATCCGGGAGCTAGGTCACGGGAAGGAGGTGAATTTGCTAGTTTGGCACGTGTAACGGATTCTGGCCGTCGATAGCGATATGGGTCACTTGCTCCAAAGCTTCACTTGCGTTTTTGGTGTCATTTTATCCTAGTATTGTCTCTACTGTTCGTTTTCATCATCTGGCATTAAGGGATTTGACATGTTTTGATAGATCTGTAGGATTTTCCCAAGTTTATTTGGTTTTTAGTTTTCGAAATATAATAAGGGTGTTGATTTTTCTGCTTTGGTGTGTTTGTTTTGTTTCGTGTTGTAATAACAGAAGTAGTTTCCTCACTCTCCGGCGTCGTCTACTCTACTGTAGAGGTGATTGCCCTGTTAGCATCATAGCTATATAAAGTATGTACAGTGACCACTGTGCTACTTGATTATGGCTTTCAATCAATCGGCAGCGTACATCAATTGCAGAGATATTTTCTAAAAAAACTATATGTGAGCTCAATTTTAGACTAGTCAAAGAATTTTTCCGTTATTAGGTCTCAATGTATGTCTCTTTCCTTGAGTATCATTCGATTCCACCGATATATTTGATTTCTATTGAGAGTTATCTCTTGTGTTATGCAAGATCATACATGTGATTATTGTTGTTTCTAATCTTTTCTTAGTTTAATGCAATTTTCTCTTTAAAAAATAAAATATAATAGGGTGGTTGCTAGGATACTTTTAATAGACGTGACCGGTTATTTTTTGGAGGCGGTATCGCTATTCAATTTGTTATAAGTTATAGGATAAAGTCAGTCTCATTAAGGATGGCTTACTCCATATGAACAATCTACTTCATAAGTGATTTATACACATATATGCATATATATACCCACGTGCACCAACATACAGTACACACACACACACTTTTTTAATTAAATATGTGTGTGTACAAAAGTTTCCAGAGTGAGAAAGCATATCTGTATGTGCCTATCATCCAACGGTTACAAATGAAGATTAATGGTTATCCAAAACGAAATGTCGTTTTTCTGTGTTGGCCAGTACGAACAGAAAACGAAATTAGAAAACTAGAATTTATGAGGGTGTTTGGTTTTGTTTCCAAAATTGATTTCACGATTTCCTAAGAAATCGATTTCAAAACCGGTGTGAAATTGTGTTTGGTTTGTATTGTTTTTGAAAACAGATTTCAAAACGAATTCAAAATCGCCTTTACTCCCAATGTAAAATTGAAAACGATTAAAAGTCGTTTTCTCTGATTTCATTTTTCCCATTTCTCCTATTTCTCTGATTTAATTATTATGGTTAATTAAGATTTAATTGATATAATAATTACTTAAATATTATGGTTATTAATTTTTAATTCATTTTTCAATTAAAAAATTTTATTAATTTTTAATTTTTGGTATTCATAATAAATTTTTTTTAAATCAAACATAAATATGTTTTTATATAATACTTATAAAATGACTGGTTTTCAAAAATATAACCAAACACAGTTTCACTTTTTTGTTTCTCAAAACATACACTCAGAAAATAAAACCAAACACAATTTCAGAAACGTTCTCAGAATTGTTTTCAAAACGATCTCAAATTCAGAGAATTTGAAAACATAACAGATTTCAAAAACAATACCAAACGCTACCTATATGTTTTGTGTAATTATGACGAGGAGAGAAATCAAAGTCAGCTTGAGCATGAGCATGCATAGTAGAGGAGAAGAAGATTAATCACCAGATAATTCATATAACATATCGACCCGCACTTTACTTATATTATAAAATTCACACAATTCATAAGTACATGTATACAGTACTATTATGCAATATAACCAAATTTAACCACATGGAACAACTTTTTTCACTATTTATTCAACTATAAATGCAACATGCATCACTATGCAGTGGCCCGAATTAATGTCCAAATTTTAATGATTTTGTTATATATATATTTATATAAATTATATCCAAGAGACGTTTGTTCCTTTTTTTTTTTCATAAATAAATGTAATTATTTTGTTTAATTAATTGATTGTTTCCCTTGAAATTATTAAACAGCACTGATCTCACACGACCAGTAAGTTTTCTTTTTTAACTCTTAGAACTTTTTAGTAGTGGCTCCACCCCATGTGATCATTTCATAAGGAACATAAAATTAATGGCCTTTATTTCATTATAATTATAGGAAACTTCTTGAGTTCTTATAAAGGCAAAGATGCTTTGCGTAATTAATGGTTTTTTCTTTCAACATGGTACTTACAAACCTGGAAGTGGAGCCACCATTCCAAAACAGTAGGCAATAATGTGAAGAAAACCAAAGTCCACAGAACAAAGTTTAAACTACAAATATTCCTAGCAAGCAAACTTGAATTTGTATATTTCATGTTGTTTCATTAAAACATCGCCTGGATGAATATTATCGCTTCGTTTGGTGAATATATTACGTTTACATTGCGTTTGAATATAATATATTGAATCTAATTTATATTTAGAGGAAAAGTATTTATATTGTATTTTAATGTAATGTATATTTGGATGAAAAATATTTGAATTATATTTAAATAATAAATATGTGATGTGATGGGTAAAAGTAAAGAAAAAAAAAGGAGAGAGAAAGAAAATATGTTATATGATTAATAAATAAAATAAAATAATAAATAATGATTGTATTATATTTAAAATATGATGTGATTGATATTTAAATGTAATATTTTTACATTTAAGTAAAAATTATATTATATTTGATTGTAATATAAATACAATATTAAAAACAAAGGGCACCTAAATAACTATACATATTGAACTAATAACTTTTCCTATCACTATTCTACTAATCATGGAGCTTCTTTTCCTTTTTTTCTTTTTTTTTTTTTACCCATTAATCATCTATTAATACTAATATGTGTTTCTATTAATCAATAAATAATCACCAAATTTTTTTATGTAGAAAATTTTTAAATAAGTACTTAAAAACCATTATGTGATCTAATTTTTCTAAATAAATAAACCTCAAGCCTAAAATAGTTTGAGGATTTAAATGCAGATTGTAGAAACACACGGCCTTATCCTTGACCTACACATTTTGTTTGACGTACGGTGTACAAGACAATTATAAGTAAGTGAACAAGGACAAAATTTAAGTTAAATTTTTGTTTCACTTTCTTCCCTTCCACCATACACCAAAACAAATTAGACATAAAAAAAATGTCATCTTCTTACTTGCCTTGAAGCTTTTACTTTCTCACTCCCTTCTACTTTGAACCACGCGAAACAAATCCCAACAAACCCAGATCATGTGACTCTCCCCCTTTTTTTTTTTTTCTTTTTTTTTGGGCCTCTTTCTACTCTTTCTTCTTGACGGGGTCTTGGGGTTACCAAGTTAGGATGGAATTAATTAATTACGACTAAGTTGACTTTTTAATACTTACTCTCATTGAAGTTGAAATTTCAGCTCTACCTGAAATCTTTGTACAACACTACTTTTTTCCTTTGCTGACAAAAAAGAAAGTCATCGGTTGTACTCCAACAACTTTTTTTTCGTTTATAATCAAAATTCATGGGCTTAATAATAAATAGAATAAAAAGAATTTGATTCTATTAAAAAATGAGTTTAGTTTCTCTCTTATTATAATACCACAAGCCCATGTCTATAGTCCAATGACCGGACAAGCACCTTAAAAATGAGGCTGCAAAATGTTGTATCATGAACTCGTCTTGAAATAGAAAAAAAGGACACCTTAAACATTGCACCACCCATTTGGTTATGAAGATTACTTTTAAAATATTCTAAACCAAGTCTTCTCAAATCTTTAAGTTTCAGTCCTATTGGAGTATAAAATGCCTAACATTACACAGTTTATTGATCGAACAAACATCTTAATGGTGGAGTTTCATCGTATTGAATCTTGAACTCATCTTGAAGGTTAAAAGAAGAAGAAAGTTTAATTTAATAAAGTTTTTTAAAAGCTATTTTGACTTTTTGAATTTAAAAATTGCTTATGGAAGATATACTCTTGTATCAAAATTATAGTTAGTCTTTATAAACCTCATTCAAGAAAGTTTTGAATTATTTTGATTGATAAAAGCTCTTTATAAGATATGATTTTAAATAGTTACTGAAAGTTAACACTTTTGTTTTCTTTTAATTGATTAAAAGTATAAGTAGTAAAAACTCTAAAAAAGGAGCTTGGTAAATCAGATTATGCTTCTTGAGTTAACTAATATCTCTCTTTGAGCTGATTAGGAAACCATTACACATATCTTTAATTCAAACACAAAGCATATGTTTTTATATTTTTTTCCTCCTCATTATAGATCACTCCATGGAATTTTAAGCCCCACAAAATAACTTTTTTATTTTTTTTTAAGCCCCACAAAATAACTTTTTTATTTTTTTATGAACCATTTTCATTTTTGGCTAACATAAGGGGGCGTTTGGTAAACGTATTGCATTTTGATTATATTTGAATGAAATTTGTTTTTTGAATGTTGTATTTGGTTGAAAAGTATTTGTTTTATATTTAAATAAAATATGTTTTTGGATGAAAAATATTTTAGAGTTGAAAAGTTGATGTGATTGGTAAAAGTAGAGATAAATAGTAGAGTTGAAAAGTTGATATGATTGTTTTAAAAATGTTTTAAATAGTAATTATTTTCATAACACTGTTGTAAAATTTATATTTAATGTAAAATTATATTGTATTTGAGTAAAATTAAAATATAATTCTTTCTCCAAATGCCTTCTAAATTGTATGTATTTCGTCAAATTTGAAAGTGACAACGTTTGCCGTGACCTTTACTGAGGAATTAGTTTATGATAAGACAGTAATTAAATATATTATCTATTCACATATTACAAAATAAAGCCAAATGGAATTCTGGCGTGAATGGCATAAATAAGTACTAATTAATCAAAAACATATGTAAAAAAAAAAAAATCTATTACCCATTAAACTGAATAACCATATGCACAAGCTTCCGCGATAACTCTGTGTACGTAGTTATAGTTCAGAATTTCCTAATCTTGGTCTTTACCAAAAGAAATAAAACAACCACTTTTATAGTGGGAATTCCGTTTTGTCATATCGATAATGCGAGTTTTTCTTTCTAAGTGGGCCATTTAGAGGAGTTTTGGAAATTAAAAAAAAAGGTTTTCAAAAATGTATTTAAGAAAAAAAAAAACTATTTAGAATGAAAAAAAAAAATCTTAATAATTTATTTTAAAAAATTATCAATATAAATTTTATTTTACTTATTTTGAAATTTTATATAATTTAATAAAAAAATTTATTTGGATTTATATATATAATTATAGATTTTTAAAATTTAAAATTTATTATAAAATTTTGAAGATATAAATAATAAAAAATAATGATTAAAAAAATATACCAGAAAAATAAATTCTTATCTTCAAGACCACATTCAAACGACCACCTAAATTTTTAATAGTCAATTTTATGATTATTCAAGTTTAAAATATACAGTAAAACACAAAAGTGCCTGCACTTGTAGATTTTACTATTAAAATTTAATCTAATGAAAACCAATGATAGAAGTACCCAAAAAAAGAAAAAAAAAAATCTCTCCATCTTGATCTTATCTTCTGGGCCCAGAACTTAAAAAGATCTTGTCCCATTTTCAGTGGATGTAAATTTTTTTGCTCAAATTCAGTGGATGTAAATTAGTTCCTAAAGGCATTGCTTTTGTCGTTATCACTATTATGGTAGCTATGCATATATTTTTAGGGAATGATACCTATATTTATGGTTTGCAGATAATGGCCTTTTATTCCCTTACCAAACTTTTTAATGTTTTTGGGTGTTTTTCTGTTTTTCCTATCCTAAACACAGCAACATCAGAAAGATCATAATGATGCACGAATTTATGATGTTAACAGTTAGACTAGTGCAAAACCAAGAAAATATTCTCAAAAATTGAAATTAAAGGACGTGGTTCCCCTAAATAATAATATTAATAATAATGATCTGTGGAGGAATGGAGAAAAATCTATTATCAAGATTGTGACTATTAAATATTTAAAAGGAAAAAAAAAAAGGAGAATACTATATATACACACATATATAGGTTATATACATATATATATATGAGGCTTGTTAAGTTATTCTATTTATTAATAAAGGTTGCAACATTGAATTTGAATATTAACATACAGCATTTATTCATTGAACAAAATAATAAATGAATGTCATTTTCTTATGCTTATATTCATACCCTACCCTCGTAGCATCTCTTGCTTGCGTCATATGCAAAAACTCAACTTTCTTTTGAACCACAATATTTTTCACATAATTGTCTATTTTTATATTTGAGGACAAAGATACTTTTGCACTTTTGAATGGCATATTTTTAAGCTTCACACAAGTAGAAGGCAAGCATTTATACATCTGGTGAAAACATACCAATTTTGCATATGACACGGCTTAGTAATTGGAAAGTGTTTTATACACTTGCGATATCCTAAACAAATTTCTCACCATCCATATTGCTTCAACTAGTCTCCGTGTTCCATTGACTAATCTCTGAGGAGTTTGAGGCGCCAAAAAAAAAAAAAATCTCTAAAACACATTTTTATAATATTTCTTCATTTTTTATTATTTATATCTTCAAAACGTTAAAATAAACTTAAAACTTTAAAAATTCATAACTTTATGTATACAAATTCAAATAAAATATTTTTTTTAATTATCTAAAATTTTAAAAAGAACGAAACAATAATCATACTGATATTTTTTAAAAAAAATTATTTTTTTATTTTTTTTATTCCAAACAATTTTCACCCTCAAACATATTATTCAAAATAACTTTTTTTTTTTAAATCTCCAAAACCTCCCATAAACTCCCCTAAGTTTTCGAGAGAATTGCCGAAAAGCAGTACATAACGCATACTGAGTAAAACTTACAAGTATCCAAACAGAAAATTAACTCTCCATTTTTCTCACCATCCAAAGCTAAAAATAAAATCATAGTGATTAGAAAAAGGAGATGTGAATACAACAAATAGTAGAAAATTCCCATTCAATTTATGAGACCAAATCCTTTATGAAGACCAATTCCATCATATATCTAAAAACAATAAAATACCTTAGCAAACCAAAATCGAACATATGTAGGATCTTTTCTGATAGGATTTCTACAATAGATGAAAACCAGCGGAAGCCGGACAAACACGCCACCCAAACACTAATATGGTGGACAAATTAGCAAACTTTTATTAAACTTTATCAAAATCATATTACCAAAAGATTATCACTAGGAGGTTTCACACTCATTTATAATATATTTTCATATATCTTAAACAATTTTTTATCTTAAAATTTTTTTTTTAACTTACGAAAAAAAAAAAAACAATTTTTTTTTTCTCCATGTACAAACGTGTAAACAACAAACCTAAATAAGTGACCTCCACATCACACGACTAAGTCATGGTCGGACCGACCGCATCCACCTGTCCCTCCCCCATCCAATCATCTCACACCACGTCAACTCCAATTTTGAACCCAGATATTTCTTTAAAACAAAACCATTAAAAAAAAAAGAAGAAAGTAAACGACGCCGTCTTTTTTGACATCAGAATATGATCACCGTCTTCCTCTCCATGGAATTTCCGCCGGCGGTGACGGAGCCGAACACACTTTCGGTCACCACCACTTCTTACTGGTGTTGACTGAGCCAAAACATCACCCAAGGGTGATTCTACTAGTTTTCCCTTCTTTTTTTTCTTTTTTTTTTTTTGTGATTTTTTTTTTCAGTGTTTGGCTCTCTGGAGGTAACCAGGCAGGGGGCTAGCCCTGGGCGATCTCAACGGCAGCTCGGTCAGCTGCTTCCCGTTGGAATCGTAGTAAATCACGCCGGAGAAATCCAAAGGCTGGCACTTGTCCCCCATCAGGATCGACCGCTGCCAAACTCCGCCGTCTCCCCACTCGTGCTCCGCTGAACCACCGGAAAATTCCTCGTCCTCCCCCTCGTCGCGATCGGCCTTCTTCTTCCGGTGGTTCACTAGCGTGATCGCCTTGTTGCTGATCGTCGCCAACAGCTGCTTTGGCTTCCTCAGAGCCTCCGCCGCCCGGCGAGGCGTCGAAGCCGGCGACGACGACGGCGACTGAGGAGCCGCCTTCCAGCTGTGGTGGCCGAGGTTCGGCTTATTCGTCGTCGGCTTCAGCTTCTTCGAGACGCGGCTGGCGTGCTTCGAGCAGAGGTAGGCGAAGGCGACGACGGAGGCGACCAGGCCGGCCGTTGTGCGCTTGCAGGAGCTGCGGTCGGGGGTTTTGGGGGCGAAGGCCATAGTTCTGTTTGTTTGGCGAGAAAGAGAAGGAAAATTGGCGGGCACCGATGAGTGAGGGCTTTGCGAGAATTAACGGTTTGAGAGAAAGTTCTGAACAATTGGAGGTGTATTTATAGGTGGGGATTGGGTCTAGGTGACCGGTTATAGCCGGTGGCTTGGTGTGCCTCTATTTATTTTTATTTTTATTTTTATTTTTTTGGTAGGGGGTTGGACTTGGGGTTTTGGGTTTGAGTTGACCTGTGGGATTTTTATTTTGAGGAAGAAGAGCCAGGGGTTAGGGTAGTTTTTGCACCAGCAGTTATGTGGGACTTTTGATAAGGACACAAGGAAGTTAGGAAAGAATTTGTTTTTTTTGTTTTTTTGGTTTATTTTTTCGGGGTCAAGTGAGGAAAATATTGTTTGGGTTTTAATGATATAAACTGCGTTTGATTTTTAATTTAACTAGTAGTTTTGGAGGTCATTTTGATTTTGATTTTGATTCTCGGATGATACAAACAATGTTTGCAAGTTTACGTACTTGTATTGGATGTTCTTGGCTTATATTTGGTGAAGTAGTAGTAGCAGCATTCACATTCTTAGTTATTGAGACACTTAAGGTATACTAAATTACGCTCCATAGTATGGTGATAAGTTCACTCATTTTTTATATAAGATGTCATTAATTCGAATTAAAATTATTGTGATGATCAAAATATATGAATTATCCATTTTGAGAGGGATTATTTTCTAGTTATCGGAGTATCACACTCTCTACTTTCAAAATTCCACACCATTTTCTTTTTTTTTTTTTTTTTTTTTAAAGACCAATTGAGTAAAATTTTAAGTATTAGCCGTGGTGAATTTTCATGACTTAGAATTTCACGAATTATAAGTGCTATAGGTGTTTGCGAACTAGTCCCTAAATTACAATTTTGACGGCTTTTTAAACACTTCATGAATTGAAATTTTAGAGACAGCTTGTACAAACATCTATGCTATAAAATCATCATCACATTTGATGACAATTATAAGTTAATAGTTCTCCATGTTTCCTACCAACTTTTACATTTGATAAAGTGTGGTAACTCAAACTTATAAGGAGAGTCTATGATAGGTACTCTAAAATAGTATTTATTGGTATGTATTATCTTTTAACCATCTAAATGTAATTCAATAGCTATGATGTTGTCTGTGTATAATAATTACAATGCATTTAGCACATGAAATAATGGATTAAGAAAATTAAAAAATAAAAAAAAATTTCTTAAAAAAAAACCTCCATATGCGATTTGAAAACCCCCCCCCCCCCCCCTCGCCTGGTCGACCTCGCTAGTGATCTGCAACCACCCCATGCCATCCTAGTCAGCCTCCATCAAACCCCCCACCCCTAACTTCACTAGCAATCTACAACCAGCCCTGCCCTAGTCGACCTCCACCAAACCCCCACCCACCAATCTCATTGACGATTTACAACCAACCCCCCCGCAACCCATAACCTTTAACCTTTACCGAACCCATGACACCATCACTTTTGGATGATTTCGGAGCACAACTCTATTGTCGGTACATCAACACCACAACAGTTGCATGGAGCCTCTGACGGCACATCGTCTTTGTCTCTTCTATTCACAAAACATGGTTGGATCTTCGTCTTCGGCAACCGCAACATGAAAACAATAGAGCTAGCCACTGTGTTGTTTGATATCGTCAAGTGGCGGCACCAGGGTGCTGTCAATCCAATGGAAGGTTGGTGTGGGAGGTCGGAAGGCACTAGTGGAAAGCTGGAAATTTTTTTTTTCTTGATTTTTTTAAATTTATTAGCTTATGATCTTATGAGCTAAGATACAGCATAATTTTCATAGACAAGTAACATCTCAATCATTAAATTACATCTAAATAGTTAAAAAAAAGAATACCTACTGATAGGTATGTTTTAAGATACCTACTACAAATTCTCCCCAAACTTATAACAAAAAGTTTTTTTCTTTTGCTTTTTTTTTTGTTTTTTGTTTTTTGTTTTTTGTTTTTTTTTTTGGCACTCTATGCAAGGAAATCCTAGCTATCGAGGAATGTGTGTAGGCAGGTTTGGTTGATGATGAGCAGATGGAAGGATAAGAAAATTCTTAAGTAGGTGTTTGGTTAACAGGTTTTAACTCAAAAATTAATGTTTGGATTGTGTTTAAAATTAAACTGTGTGTTTGGCATGTGTTTGAACAGCTGGACCCAAAAAGTATAAAAACTTAAAATATGTACGGAAAAAAAAAATATTAATATAGATATTGTTTTATTTGTCTCGAAACTTTATGTAAATTAAAAAATAACAATATCATTTCAACTTATTTACGTAAAATTATAAACTTTTAAAAATTGAGATTTTAAGTTAAAATTTTAATTATTAAATAGTGAAACTTGTTAACTTTTAAAAAAATGATAAAAATTAAGTTGTAATTCTTGAGTTAGAACTTGGGAACCAAACACTCTTAATCCAAAAATTATCTAGGAGCAAGAGTGGGTTAGAGGTGGTTGGGGCGAGTAGATAAAAATATTTGTGCCAATTTTTGTAACCTTCTTTCTTAAAAAAAAAAAATGCTAAGAACACAACTATAATATCAACCTATGTGATACATGTATTATCATATTTTTATTAGTAAGTATTTAAATGATTAACATATTAATGGATTATAGTTATTAACAAATAGATGATAACTCATAACGAAATCAGTTGCTACTTAAAAATCAGGATAAAAATTGGTGTTAGTAACATTACTGTTTTGTGAACTTGTTTTTAATAACTTTTTTCAGTAGTAAGGAAACAAGAACTTTAGAATCTTTAACTTATTTCCATCCTTAAATAACAAACCATCAAATAAATAGTAACAATAAAGCTCAAACTGCTAACCAATTAAAATTTAAGAATTCATATTGGATTATATTCCATAAATGCTGCTGATGATCATTTGATCAAAAGTCATGAGAAAAGGAGAGATGTTATTTCAATTTGAGATGTTCCTGGTTTGATCCTACAATGTATCAAAGTACATGTATACACCATCCGTGATACGAAGTCCACACCCTAGTTGCTTAAACTACAAGCACGAAACTATTGAAAAAAGACAGGAAAAAAAAAAGTTTAAGGGCAGGGGTCGGATTTTACTGGTAAATTAAAGGGATGTTTTGTGTAACAATCCCAATCTAAAAAACTTAACTTTTTTTCCTAAAAAATCAATTATTTTATTTTATTTTTTGAAACGTTAGACAACTATAATTTATAATTTTTAACACAAATTTATCAATCAAACGCATGCTAAATATTTAAATCCACGCCCGCCCGCTAAAGAAAACGGATTGGTTAATTACTTACGGATTGAGAAATAAGTGATAACATAGTTCTATTAAAATAGGTGGGGGGACGGATGGTTTAGATGGGTTGACTACATAATCCTAGAGCCACCTCTTCTCGGAAATTCTTGACCAAATTAAATGCTACTTTAGAGTATTAATTGAAACTAATTTGCTATCGATCGTTTGGCATTGCACAGCTATATCATGTGACAGGCATGATATGTATGTACATAGATTATTGTTATGAACCATATCACTTCCCATTTCTTTTGGTAACAATAAAATTTAGGGGGAGTTTGGGGGAGGTTTTGGAGATATTTTTTTTGGGTTGAAAAAAAGTTGTTTTGGAAAAATGTGTTTGGGGAAAAAAAACTGTTTGGAGTAAAAAAATGTAAAATTTTAAAAAAAATTTTAGAAAAAAAATATTAATATGGATATTGTTTTGTTCATGTCGAAATTCTATGTAATTTAAAAAAAATCATCTTATTTGGACTTGTATACATAAAGTTATGTACTTTTAAAGTTTGGAGTTTATTGTAGCATTTTAGAGATATAAATAGTAAAAAATAATAGAATATTGAAAAAAATAATAATTTTGAAAATGCCAAAACTTTATCCCCAAACGGGGGCTTAGTATATCTAATACATACAGAGATTTCATAATTTTTAGAGATATAAATAGTAAAAAATGGTAGAATATTGGATATTGAAAAAATGATAGAATATTAGATATATAAATAGTAAAAAATGATATAATATTAGAAAAAAGTTAATTTTGAAAATATCAAAACTTTATCCCCAAGCAGGAGCTTAATATATCTAATACATACAGAGATTTCATAATTTTTTAATTAGATTCTTTATTTTTCAGTTAATATGAAAAAAAAAAAACCTAAATCTTCCTTTATACTATTTTATATCTACTATTTAATTTTAGAAAAATTGAATTTATTTGAATCATTGATGACTTACATAAATTTTAATTTACCTTCGATTTGTTTACATATATATATATATCTTCCTTATGAAGGAGGATTATCTTCTTCGGTGGTAGTTTCGATAGTGGTGTTGTAGGAAAAAGAAATTAATAAGAAAGAAACAAACGGACTAAGAAAGACAACAAGTAGATAACGCATTAAAACTTCTCGAAAATTTCCCATGAACTACAATAGAGGTGGAGGATGAGCTTCCAACACAACAAGTACACTGGAAATGAAAGCTCACTTCCGAACAAAATCATTAGATGAAATATTCCACTTCTAAGGAAGTGATTGATGAGTGTAATTTGTTGATCTTTGGCGCTTAATCACAAGATCATGATTTCCACGTGTCATGCTCTCAGCTATGGTTCACAAAGACAGTGGTTGTTGAGTCAACGCAAGCAAACCAAGTGGCACAAGTAGGTCCATGGCAAATATGCACCCAAAAAAAAAAAAGGGGGTTTTACTCCTTTTTTCCTTGGCAAGTGGGAATCTGGTTCTATCGCCTTTCCATACAAAATTTTGGGAGAAAAATGGAAAATACTTCACATTTATGTGTTTCTCACGTCTCTTAGGCCCGCTGATAAAATTTTTTACTAACCCACTTCGTAATTTTCAAAGAAGGGTATGATCTTTTTTTTTTTTTCCTTTTTTCTTTGGTGGAACTAATTTAAAATAATGCCCCATTAAGGAAATGTGAATTACAACTAGCTTGTTGGATGGATGTAATAGAATGTCAATTAGGGTGGCAAGTTTTGCCGCCCACAAGCTTGTTCTTTAATAAAATGATTGTAATGCAACATAGGCTAATTTTTATAGGCTCTGCAATAGATCAGTATTTGCTTGGTTGGTAAAATTTAGACTAGTGATGGTTAGATTATTTGCATCTTCCACATGATTATTGCTCGATTACATGTTTGGTCTCCACATGATTATTGCTTGATTACATGTTTGGTCACATGGATGACCTTCCGTTTTGTAAAATATAGAAAAATAATTATATCTTCAATCACACCAAGTTAGGGGGAGAGGAACAAAGGTAAAATGGAATTTTTTAAAAACCTTTTTTTACAATATATTTTTTCTTTTAAAATTTAAAGCATCAGAAATTTTAATGAAGAAGATAAGTATTGGACGGCAACTAAAACTCAATTCTACATTAATATGAGATGGGACCTACTTATAAGAAAAATAGAACTCGACCTTACGATGTCTAATAGCTTGATATAATTATTTCTTTTAAAGAGAAAATGAGGAAAACTTGTGAACTTGTTTTAACGTAGAAATACCAAATTCATAGACAAAGTTTTTTTCTTCCCCACATCAAAGACTAGCATTTTATTGGGCAGTTTTAATGTGTAATAATACCCAATTCATGGACCATTTTACCTTGTTCTTTCTTCTTGTTGGCATTTTCCTCTCATGTTTCCTTGTATATCTTTCCATTATTTCTTTTTTTCTTTAATAATAATGATAATAGGAGATTGGAGATCTCTTTGGCCTCGATTCAGTGTAATCAGAGGATTATACTGAAAGAGAAGTGAAATAAAAAAGGATATTGAACTTGGGCCTTCAATAATTATTGAGGCAATGTTCCAAAAATCATCCGGTACATGCAAGAAAATAGACTTTTACGTAACTTGAACCTTTAAATGGATGTAAATGAGTTCTAAAATAGATTGTACTCACCATTATCATTATTATTATTTTTATTTGTCTTTTTTGAGTACAAAACAATATGGATAAATCCCACATTTCTTGTCCATCTAATTCATAGAATGCGTGTGTTTTTTCACTTATATGTCAAAAAAAAAAAAAATCCAAGATTTCTTAACTTTTTGTTTTTGTTTTGGGCAATCATTATGGGAACCAAGACAGACGGGATTAAGATGACTAACTCAATATTATTCAATTTTCAATTAGAAAACCAATATTATTCTTTTGTTAGAAAACCACTATTGATTAAAATTTTTATTTTAAAAAAAGTCATTCAATATATAAATATTTTTTAATAATCTATTCTGGATATACATTAGGATTCTTGCGACATCTTATCTTAATTACACAAAACGTCAACTTCTTTTTTTTTTAAAGAGGATGGTCTAAACTCTAAGGGGTTTAGTTCCTTGATAATCACTATCAATTTCACCCAAATCATTTTTTCCTTTCTTTTATAAATATTCGCATATGTTGAGTATTAAATATACGCAACTTGCCTAGCTAAAACAAAAACAAACAAAAAAACCTAAGTCTTATAATTCCAAATATTGATTGTGGCTAGATTTGATGATTTTGGCCCCAAATATACTTTGTACACGGTTGTTACAATGCAACTTTGTCCTAATTTCCCAACTACTTTTGCATACTCTATCTAGTTTCCTTTCACATATTGCTAATTGACCTTACATTTCCATATTCTACACAGATAATTCTACAACCTTCGGTTCACAAATCCACATCTATATAGGAGAGACTTCTATCTTTTAGCAACCATGTATACACATACACATACACACATATACATATAGCAAATTTCCCAAGAAATGAGTTGGCTTGTGGACTACAAATCATATATTGTTTTTTCTTTTAAGCCATCAAATTGGAAACCGGAAAGGCCAAGTAAAGCTAGGAAATCTAAATCAGAACTAGCATGATTGCAAGGAAAAGCAGTTGATCCAACACAAGGGTACTGATTATAAGACAAAAATGATGAAGAAAAAGAAAAAGAAAATGTGATAGGTGGCCAAAATTGGCAGTTCCATGTCCCAAATTGAGAAGTACCTAATTAAAAGAATTTAGAGGTAGTTAATCTTCCAAATCCCACGAGCAAATGTTAATTAATTAGCAAATGGTTGATAGGGTCATCTACATCATGCATATTCCAACTCATGACCCAAAACTATACTTTTGGTCACGATATTATTCTAAATGGGCAGCTTCCCATTTTGTTACTAATTGGTGCATAACAAAGTTCATGTTATTAAATTAATTCTTTTTTTGTTACAGGTAGGGTACCTGTCATATTCACTTTGGTCATAGCCAACTCGGCTTAGTTATTTAATGAGCAATGCCAAACTACCCGTGAGAGAAAAGATGGGCCTCACATGTCACTTTGTCTCCAATTTGGGTTGTTTTGAGTAAAATATTATCTTACAATGTCTTCACCTAATTTTAGAATTTTTACTCTCTTATAATATTAAAATAAAATAAAATTAATGTAAAAAAAAATGCACTAGTAATTACTTACGGCAAAAAAAAAAAAAAATCATAAATATATACATGTGTGGTTGTTCTCACAATTTAAAATAATTAATTTCTAAAAATAATGGCATATATGCAATTTTAAAAAAAATTTTAAAATAAATAGCAGGTTTAATTTAGAATATTTAAAGTAAAAAAACATATGTACTAATAAATTATCTACAGGTCAAATCATTTATTTACACCTTCATAAATAATTAATTTATCAAAAATTTTTACTATTTACCTAAGATACTTTAAAATTGTTATTTACTCCTTTAAGTTAAAATAAAAAATGTAGATCTTTCTCTCTTTAATTTTTAACATGAAATACATCAGAATCTCTCCCAAAAAAATTGTCAAGATGAGAAACATATCACTTTCATAATATCTCCTCGAAAATTAGAATTGCTGTCCCATTATCTTATCTCAATGGCTATATATTTAATAGTATTTTGACATCTTATCAATTTGTTTTAAAATTTTTGATATTTAATATTTTTTATGTGATTAAATTCTTAAATTTAAATAATTTAACATAATACTGTTGAGGATAACCAATAAACAAGAAATCAGAAATAGTATTATTGGTTTTATCTCTCAAAAATTAGATTAAAGAATACCCGATTATAGTATACTGAATTGGATAGCGATGGAAATCTCAGGCCTCCATCTTAATTAGAGTATAATTGTTATTGTTAAATTGGTCCTTAAATGTTGCTTTTTTTATTTTTTATTTTTGGTTGAACTTTAATATTGCCTTTGAAACATATGAAAAGTCACAAATTTCTTGCCCAACTTGGGGGCTCTTGTGCAAAGTAAACCTTAACTATACGGTCGAGGAAACAAGCATGACTCTTCCCTATGTAAATATGTTTTCTATTTTTCAAGGAAAGCGACAATTCCACAATAAGAATTGACTTTGCGAATTTTATATGCATGAGATGGGAAAGGATTGGGACAGTCCCCTTGAGATATATAGCAAGGATAGAGTATTAATGGGGGCGGCATTAATATTAAAAAAAAAACTTCGTTTTTTCAGTTATATGAAATTATTAGTTCCAATTGTCTACTCCTTAAAAATAAAAATAAAAAAAAATAAAAATAAAAAATAAAAAATAAAAACCTCCCCTTTATACCTTTAGATTTTAATGTCATAATTTCGGGTACATTTTTACTTATTATTTTTTTTAACACCAACGTCACTAGGGACATTTGGAGAAAAAATTTCATTTTAATTTTACTCAAATACAATACAATTTTACACCAAACACAAATTTTACAACAGTACTACGAAAATAATTACTATTCAAAACAGTTTTAAAACAATCACATCAATTTTTCAATTCCACTATTTATCTCTATTTTTATCAATCACATCAACTTTTCAACTCTAAAATACTTTTCATCCAAACACACATTTCATTCAAATACAAAACAAATACTTTACAACCAAAAACAACATTCAAATACAATCAAAATGTAATGCGTTTACCAAACATCCTCTTATTTTGATTGACAGTTTTGGTCATGTTCAATTTCAATTTTAACTAAATCTAACTCCACATGTCTAATTTATAAGAGAACGGTCATAATCGAAAAGAATATTTTTATAATTCGTAAAAATGCAAGCTAGATTGAACATATTTGTCACAATAAATTTGGGACGGCGTTGATGGAAGAAGGATTTTTAAGTCAATTGTGAGAATATAATGCCTTCAAGTCCTTCAAAGCGACTGTCAATTCTAGGCTACCATATGGATTGGCGATGTTTTGGCATTTATTATAGGAGGAAGGAAAAGAAGAAGAAATAAATTTTTAGTTAGTCAGCTAGAATGTTAGAACTTCTATGAGGAGAGGACAATCAAGATGTTGAGCTTCAATGGTACATAAGTTGAATCTGAAATGAAATGAAATGTTAAATTCAAACTGATTAATTTAATTATAATTTTTATTAATTTTTTTAAAAAAATATAAAATTAAAACTAAAATTTTGAGATTGAGTCAATGAACCATTCATCCTCTTTAAAAAAGAATAAAATAGTAAAATGTAAAAAAGTTAATACTAAAAGTTAATAAAAAAAACAAAATGAGAAATCTAACTCATAAAAGTGGATTTTAATCCACTTTTTGTTTTAATTATAATTTTTATTGACTTTACAGAAAAAGATAAAATTGAAATTAAAAATTTAATGTTAAGCCATTTAACCCCTCCCCTCCCTTTGAAAAAGAATAAAATAGTAAAATGTAAAAAAGTTAATACTAAAAGTTAATAAAAAAAAACAAAATAAGAAATATAACTCATAAAAGTGGATTCTAATCCATTTTTTGTTTTAATTATAATTTTTATTGATTTTACAAAAAAAGATAAAATTAAAACCAAAAATTTAAGGTTAAGCCTTTAAATCCCCCTTGAAAAAGAATAAAACAGTAAAATGTAAAGTTAATACTAAAAGTTAATAAAAAACAAAATAAGAAATATAACTCATAAAAATGGATTCGAATCCACTTTTTGTTTTAATTATAATTTTTATTGATTTTACAGTAAAAAATAAAATTGAAACCAAATATTTAAGGTTAAGCCATAGAACCACACCATCCCCACCCCCACCCTTCCTCTCGAAAAAGACTAAAATAGTAAAATATAAAAAAATTAATAATAAAAGTTAAGTAAAAGAAATATAACTCATAAAAGTGGATTCTAATCTACTCATGCAAGTTTGTAATATAAAATTAAAACATATATTTTTTGATAGGTGTTAAAAAAATAATAAAAAAATACCTCCCCCATCGTAACTTTTTCCACCTAAATAATTATTTGATCGGGACCCTCTATATTTCTTATTTTGGACGTTATTTATAGTTTTTTACTCTGCTAATCTTTTAGTCTGTAGTCTTATTATCATTTGGACCAATAATCAGCATATTAATTTATCTCGAGGTAACTTAATAAATAGTTCGAGAGTGGCTTCCCATAGTTTATGTGGATTGGGCATACATGTTAGCATCAAATTTTGTATTTTTTTATATTTTTAATCTTTTGTTTGGTTAAAAAATGGACATAATTAGTATGTATCGTGTTTCTCAGCATAATTGCAACGCACTCTAGTCTCCAATATTCTTTTTGTCAGTCAACTACGGAAATAGCCTCATTTTGAGGACTTCCAGGAAAGGCCACAATTCTAGGGAAAACTAGGACCGTAATTCGTATTATCGTGTCGTGTTCGTATCGTATTATATTCCTTAATTAATATTATTAACAATATATATACATTACAAATGATAAATGAGTATTTTATGAGTTATGTTCATGTCAACTTATATATAATTCGCTTATTAAACGAGTTATTTTGTGTCAATTATGGATTGACGGATTCGTGCGGATTTGATCCTTTATTTTATCGTGTTTGACCTTTTATTTTATCGTGTTTGACGGGTTCGATCATTTTTGAGTCAAATCCATTTAAGGAAAACCAAGACCCTCTAATTTCATGCGGGTTTCGTATCATATTATCGTGTCATGATCGAAATTACCAACCCTAGGAAAAACCCAATTTAAAATCCCATTTTTAATCTAATTTTCAAAAAATACTATTCAATCTACCTCATTCGTCGTATGCTCGTCTCTCCTTCCTTAACCTTAGAAAGGCAATATTTTCGTCGAACTCACAACAAATAGATGACGAGGTTCTCACTATAGTAAGACAAAAATGACCTTCAACGGACTAATGCAAATGCTAGTCAAGGATTCGAAATCAACATTTTGTAGTGGCATCAAGGATTTAGTTAAAGCTTATAAGATGCCCCCAATTCTTAATTTCGGACTAATGTGAGATTTTCTATTTTCTAAGAGTCAACATATTATATATTGTTCTTTATGTCAACGAAAAGTTTCTTTGTTTTTTATTTTTATTTTTTTTTACGGAATCAAGCATTCAATATAATTAATAAAAAGCATCAATTATAATCCTATTATTAGACGACGAGAAGTCCTATTAGTTTCTCCATAATTATGACTAAACTTATCTCTTTGGAAGACAAGACACCAATTAAACTAGCTGGATAAGATTGGATTACGTGGGCCATCTGTGAGCTATTTTGTCAAAATATTTTTTAGGGGCATTTTTGGTATTCTACTTGTTCTGGTGCGGCATTTTCACTAAAGCAAAAAATTGTAGAAAAAAATTAATCTAAAAATTGTAGTTGTGAAATTTGTAAAGCTCCTTTTTAAAAAGTGAGACTAATGATATATATATATATTTTTTATTTCATCAGTAGATATGGTTGGTTTAGTTATCACATTAATTTTTTAACAGTTGGTTATATGATTATATTTTATTTGCAAACTTGTGATAGATATTGTACTTTATTTTATCAGTAAATGCTATTATTTTAATTGTTAGACTAATTTTTCAATGATTTAATATATATAATTAAAAATTGTTCTATATCATGTTTTATAAATTTTTAACATATATATTCATAAATTATATTATTTAAAAATAAATACAATAATTAACATAATAATATCTATTAATAACATAAAAATATGCTCACCACTATAAA
Organism: Antiaris toxicaria; assembly: GCA_035233585.1. Lineage (NCBI taxonomy): Eukaryota > Viridiplantae > Streptophyta > Magnoliopsida > Rosales > Moraceae > Antiaris > Antiaris toxicaria. The sequence continues at coordinate 13,448,993 of CP141155.1, forward strand.
ATTTTCCTTTTTGAAAATCTCGTCGTACTTCTTTCAAGTTTCAAGTCCACACGACCGTGAGCAGAAGTTCACAACAATGCTAGGCTTGGGCTCTAACAAGAAATGGCCAAACATCAACCGTTTTTAACTGACAACGCTTTATAATTACGAGGTAAGAGCGAAGTAATACTTGATAACTTGATTTTTAAAAAACGTGTAATTTTGTTATGTAGTGCACCATAAGCGCCAATTACCACCTAGCATTTCCAACAATCTTTATTTCAACGAGAAATTGATGAGTCATCCACCTACACATTTTACCAATTTTTTTGGACGCAAATAAGTACACACATAGTATTTCTATGTAGTAAATCTACTACAAAGACTTTCAAAATGAGGATCTACTTTGATCCATGTATTACTATATAGAAAGTAACCCCACGTATTACTTTACTTAAAACAAATAGTGATGTTTATATCTTTTGTTAAGGTCTTGTTTGGAGAAAAAAATTTCATTTTAATTTTACTCAAATACAATATAATTTTACATCAAATACAAATTTTGTAACAGTGCTACGAAAACAATTGCTATTTAAAATATTTTTAAAACAATCACATTAACTTTTCAACTCCACTATTTATCTTTACTTTTACCAATCACATCAACTTTTCAACTCTAAAATATTTTTCATCTAAATACACATTTCATTCAAATACAAAACAAATACTTTTCAACTAAATACAACATTCAAAAAATAAATTTCATTCAAATACAATCAAAATGCAATGCGTTTACCAAACGTCCTCTAAATCTTTTTCAAAACTTGATAGATAAGTTCAATTTTTTTTTTTTCATGTTTCAGAATATAGTTGTAATAAATCTTTGTATTTTCTTGAATGAAACAAAGAATCTATTTCCAAAGCTTCTTTCTTTTTTCCCTCTTCTTATTCCAAATCGTTGATTAATTTGTAGGTTCATTGCGAAATGGTTTTTTTTTTTTTTTTTTCATGATTTCCTTCACTCTAATGGCTTGATTTCTGGCTCCTATATTGTTAGGATCAATAAGAAATCTTTCAAATAGAAATATTTTTTAGTGTTTCGTTTCTATGTCCCATAGGTTTTTTCATTTTAGCACGGGGTTTTAATTTTTTTAACCTCAAAGAAAAAAACTTTTTAGGTCCATAACCTTAGAAATTTTAAAATTGGGTTTATGGTCCTTTTTTTTTTTTAATAAAATTTACCTTTTAGTCCAAAGGACCCTTTTACAAAAACAAAATAAAAATTGCAAAAGCTGAAATTGAAAAAAAAGAAAAGAAAAAACGTACTATTCTGAGTGTCATCAGGTTTCGTACGTTCAAAGGAGAACCAAGGGAGCTGAGATCGGAGGAAGGAAAACAAGAGAGGAGAAGAAGCTTGGGTCCTATTTCTACATTTCTGCAGGCCTATAAACGTAATGGACCATATTTCACCTTATTTCCACCTTTTTTCCCTGAACTTTCAAGTGAAAAACAAGGTTTTAAAAATTAGTGATTTGAAAGTTATCAATCTATCATCATACGTTTTTGCTTTTAAATATTGTGTAAATTATGGGTTATTTGGTTTATAATATGTTGGTTTAAATAAGTATATAGATTTATGAAGCTTGAAACTGGATTTATGATTTTCTATTAAAAACTCCTTTGGTTGAAGAAGATTAATAGAGGCCTGGACTGCTTAGGCAGCAGAGCAAAAATGGAGCAATCTAGTTATATATAAACAGTCTAGTTTCCTGGACCTTTTTTTTTTTTAAACAAAAATCATCAAATAAATATTATTAAGAGAAATTATAGTAAATAAACTTTTTTTTGTGTGCTTTAGAAGTAAATAGCATAATTGAGAACATTTGAAAATTTATAACATAATCTAATTTTGATACAGATAATATACTTATTTCAAATTTATAACATAATCTAATTTTGATACAGATAATATACTTATTTTACACTTGAAAGAGGTTGTTGACCTATTGTTTTTCATATTCCCACCCAAACCTACTCATTTTTCTCTCTTCCCTCTCTCTTTCTGTCCTTCCCCCCTTCCAAGTCTCACTTTCTCCTTCGCCCTATGTGGTGGCCCATCCTTACTGTAGAGGTTCTACAATACTATTACAGTCAACTCTGTAGTTAACAGCAATAGTATGTAGGCCTCTAGGGTCGCCGGCATCGTACATAACTTGAAAACTACTTACAAATTTTGTGGAATATTTTTTTTTTCTTTTTTCTTAATACATAATAACTTGAAAATATATATATCTTGTTCAAGAATGTGATAAGGAAATCATGTTAACAAAATAACATATACATGAGTCATGATTCCCTTATCACATAGTCTTGATTTAAAATCATGTTCTTAAAATTACATGTTTAAATTTTCAAAAGTGCACAACGGAAAACATAACTAGTGATAAATTTTCAAAATTACATACCCTGTCCGTCGTCCACCGTGTATTACTGATGAACAGGTCTCTTACATGTAACATGTGAACAAACTAGTGAGCTATGGGATAAGTAAGTTCAAACATAAAAACATAAAATTATAACATGTAATGCTGTGCTCATGAAAGAAACCTGATTCTGAATGAACAGGTTCATGACTGTATGTTAAGTCTTAGGATATTATTTGAAATTAGATTTTATTTTTGGGCCCCTGATTGGTCGTACCGTAAGATGCGCATGATTGGGAGCGGTATTTTAGTGCTGACCTTCGCAGCCTTAACTGAAACTGAACATGAAAACCTCCCTGTAGGTCGAGAGGTCGGTACGCTAATAACTGGTTTAATTACCATCTTTTTTGAAGTTCCAACTAGATAGCATACTGATTGCCCCACAGTAGGAACCTATTACATGCTTTACTTAGGGTGCGAGTTTTATTAACCTCACTATAGTGTCTTGTGTACCTACATGTTTTCGTGTGTTTGGTACTTGTCTACCATGTGTACATGAAACATCTACTTAAAACATTAAATTCTACATGTATGACATGAAATTGACAAGTGTATCGTGATGCAGACGGTCAACGTCTGACATACACGTCAAACAACATACATAACATCATAAAACATAACATGATTGTCCACGTTGCAGTCAGGACAATGCTTGAACTTACAGAAAGTCTGCTAACGTGAGTCTCTGCTGATCTGGGACTGTTGTCTCGGGGTGTCTGGCTTGAACTCCTATAAAAGAAATAATCGTTGATTATTTCCGACGTTTATCTTATACTTGAAACATGACAAAATATGAAAAATCATATTTCGAGACTCTCTTATTTTTTTTAGCTTCGAACACGTCCTCCTATACGGGCGTGTTCGTGGCCGTGTAATCCTCTGGACTTATGTGCATGGTCGTATAATACATGCAACATGGCCGTGTAACTCATGCATGCGTACACGGTTACCTACACGGCCGTGTTTTTGGTCGTGTTTCTTGCTGTCGAACATGGTCTGTTACATGCCCTTCCCACGATCGTGTGCCATTCTACATGGCTCGATACACGGCCGTGTTCTTGGCCATGTAACTCTCAGGTCTCAAACTCTCTCGAAACACGATCGTGTATGTGGGCATGTTCGGGGTCGTGTTCTGAACACGCCCTTTGTACACGCCCGTGTACACTCCCGTGCTCATCTCAGAATCCTGATTCTGAGTTCGAAATCCTCCTCTATGTTTTTCTAAGGCTTTTATGGCCTTTGTTCTACTTCTTACACTTAAAATCGATCTCTATAAGACCATTTCAAGGTATAAACTGCATTTCTACCATCATTAATCCATGGTTTCTTAAGCAAAATTTCACATTTTGCTTCCACCACATCTCTTGACTTATCCCTTAAAAATCAAAACTTTCTTGAAAAGAACTCAACTAAAACTTGGTTTTCTAAACCATCAACTCATGAATTCGTGCTTAAAAACAACTAGACTTGAACTATGTTTCGATTTAACCGAAAATCTCAACATGCAAAACTCACATTCTCTTTTTCTTCCTCAAAACAACCCAGATTTTTCACCCAAAAACGTGAGAGAAAAAGGGGTTACTTTACTTGAAACTTGAGGATGTCTTGCTATGGAATCTTGGGCTGAAAACTTGAATGATCTGCTTGCTTGAAGAGAGAATCTGAAACTGTTGAAAGGAATCACAGTGGATGATTTTTGTTTCCTCTTCTGCTCTTTCTCTCTCTCTCTTTCTTTCTCTCTCTCTTGACCACTTCTTTGTAGTTCAAATAAGTGAATTAATTCACTTGGGCTGCTGCATGCTACCCCTCACGTGCCCTCTCTCCTCTCTCACCATTTTCTTTAATTTCTTTTAAAGAAATTGGAATTTGCTTGGCTAATCTTGGCCATTGATCAAGGTAGCTTACATGTGAGTCCTTGATCTCTTAACATGTATTTTCCACATATTTTTCTAATAAATTTAAAATATCATAATTTAAATTAATATTTAGCTTTTACACTATGTTCATTAATTCATTTTTCAAATTTTGACTAAAATCTAGTTAGTCAAAATTTTCATCAGCTCTATATTCTGTAACATATCTCATCATAAATATATATATTTACATATCTTGTACAAAATTTTCTGAGAGCGATAAATTTCTCGGTTTTCACATTCGCCCTTCCTTATAAGATTTTCGTCCTCGAAAATTAAAACAAGTGAGGGTATGAAAGTCTCATCTTATCTTCTCTTTCCCACGTAGCTTCTTCAATGTTGTGATTCCTCCACAATACCTTGACTAGTGGGATGGTCTTGTTTCTCAGTACCTTTTCTTCTCTAGCCAGTATCTGAACAGGCTGTTCTTTATAGGTTAGATCCTCTTGGACTTGGACTGGTTCATATTGTAACACATGAGATGGATCTGACATGTACATTCTTAGCATTGAGATATGAAATACATTGTGCACTGCTGACAGCTCAGAAAGTAATGCCAACTTATAGGCAACCTTCCCAATGCGTTTGATAATCTCATAAAGTCCAATATACCTTGGACTCAGTTTTCCCTTCTTACCAAAACGCATAATCCCCTTCATGGGCGACACTTTTAGAAATACGAAGTCCCCTTTCTTGAATTCTAGGGATCTTCGTCTTCTATCTACATAGCTTTTTTGTCTGCTCTGAGTAGTCCTTATCCTTTGTTAGATCTTGGCAACTGCATCGAAAGTTTCCTGCATGAAATCTGTTTTATACAGCTGTTTTTCCTTTAGATCATACCAATAAATGAGTGATCTGCACTTTTGTTCATACAGGGCCTCATACGGTGCCATCCTGATGGAAGCTTGATAACTGTTGTTATATGAGAATTTTATTAGTGGTAGCTTCTCGTTCCAAGCTCCTAGAAAATCCATTACACATGCTCGGAGTCCTCTAAAGTTTGGATAGTCAGTTCTGATTGTTCGTCTATCTGAGGATGGAAGGCTGTACTGAACTTCAGTTTTGTGTTCATGGCTCTTTGCACACACTCCCAAAAGTTTGAAGTGAACCATGCATCTCTGTCAGATACTATGGACTTTGGAACTCCATGTAACCTGATAACATAAGCTACATAAAGGTGTGCTAACTTCTCCAATGAATAAGTGATCTTCATTGCTGTGAACCTGGCTGTCTTCGTTAACCTGTCCACGATTACCCAGATAGTATCGTGTCCTTCTCTTGTTTTAGGTAGCCCTACCATAAAATCCATGGTAATATGCTCCTATTTCCATTCTGGAACCTCCAGAGGTTCTAACTTTCCTTCAGGATACTGATGCTCAGCCTTGACTTTCTGGCAAGTCAGGCATTTACTCACGAACTTCACAATATCTCCTTTCATTCCTTTTCACCAAAACTGCAGTTTTAAGTCTTGGTATATCTTGGTGGCTCCAAGATGAACTGAGTATGGAGTTTCATGGGCTTCTGACATGATTCGCCTTCGAAGTTCTTTATCTGCTAGAACATAGATCCTTCTTTTATACAAAAGCATTCCGTCATTGGAGACGTTTACATTTGATTTCTTGTCTTTTGAAACCTCTTCTTGAAGTTTTATCGCACCTGAATCCTGCTTCTGGGCTTCTTTAATATCTTCATACAGAGAAGATTCTAATATCAGGCATGATAACCTTCCGGTTATTAACTCTAGTTGAAAGGAGTTAATTTCTTACTGCAAAGCTCTTGGTAACTCTTCTATGGGCAACTTCTGCGAAATTGTAGCTTTTCTACTTAACGCATCTGCCACACGGTTGGCTTTTTCTGGATGATAGAGGATCTCATAGTCATAGTCCTTCACCAACTTCAACCATCATCTTTACCTCATGTTTAACTCCTTCTGTGTGAAGAAGTATTTTAGGCTCTGATGATCCGTGTAAATCTGGTACTGTGCTCCATAAAGATAGTGTTGCCAAATTTAAAGTGCGAATATTACTGCAGCAAGTTCTAGGTCATGGGTGGGATAAATCTTCTCGTGCTCTTTCAGTTGACGAGAAGCATAGGCAATCACTCTGCCATCTTACATCAATACTGCTCCCAAACCCACTCTTGAAGCATCACTGTAGATTTCATACTTATCCCCTTCAGTAGGGAGTGTGAGGATCGGTGCGCTTGTCAGTCGTCTCTTTAACTCTTGGAAGCTTCTTTCACATTCTTCTGTCCATACATACTTCCTTTCCTTGCTCATGAGGGTTGTGAGAGGTGCTGCCAATCGTGCAAACCCTTTCACAAATCTCCTGTAATAGACAGCGAACCCTAAGAAACTGCGTATCTCTGTCACGCTCTTAGGTGCAGGCTATTTGTTTATCGCTTCCACCTTGATTGGATCCACTGCAATTCCCTCTTTGGACACTAAATGTCCGAGAAAATGTACTCTATCTAACCAAAACTCACATTTTGAGAATTTGGCATAGAGTTGATGTTCTCTCAGCTTTTGAAAAACAATCCTTAACTGTGCCTCATGCTCTGCGTGAGTCTTTGAATATATAAGAATGTCATCGATAAACATAATGACAAACTTGTCAAGATACTCTTTGAAAACTCTGTTCATCGGTCCATGAAAGCCGATGGAGCGTTCGTTAACCCAAACGGCATTACTAGGAATTCACAATGCTCATAACGGGTCCTGAAAGCTGTCTTAGAGTCATTACCTTCCTTGATTCTCAGCTGATGATATCCTTATCTCAAATCAATCTTTGAGAACACTACTGCACCCTTGAGTTGATCGAACAGGTCATCAATCCTAGGTAACGGATACCTATTCTTGACTGTAACCTTATTTAACTCTCGATAATCTATGTACATGTGAAACGTCTCGTCTTTCTTCTTGACAAACAGTACGGGAACGCCCCATGGGGAATAACTTGGTCTGATGAATCCCTTGTCAAGTAGATCCTTCAACTGCACTTGTAATTCTTTTAACTCCATTGGTGCCTTTCGATACAGCGCCTTGGAGATCGGTGCTGTTCCAGGTAGAAGCTCTATCTCAAATGAGATTTCCTGTTCTAGAGGTACTCCTGGTAGTTCATCGGGAAAGACTTCGAGAAATTCTCTGACAATAAGAACATCTTCTGGTTGTAGCTTCTTCTTTTCTACTGTATCTGTCACATAAGCTAAATATCCAGTACAACCACTGGCTATTAGCTTTTTGGCTTTCAATGAACTGATCATCATCTTGCTTGACTTTATTGAGGAATCGACATATTCAAAACTTTCTTCCTCTTCTGGGTTGAACACTATTCTTCTATTTCTGCAATCGATCGTGGCCTGGTATTTTCCTAGGAAATCCATTTCCAAGATTATATCGTAGTCTACTATCTTTATCATGATTAATTTTGCATAAAGCTCCCTATTTGCCACGATTTTTGGCACATCAGGTAACCAGTATTCGGACAACATGATTTCTCCTGAAGGGAGAGCAGTTCTAAAAGTTCTTCTCATGTGATCTCTAGGGTCTAACTTATCAGCTAATGCATATGATATGAAAGAATGAGTGGCCCCAGAGTCAAAAAGAACAAATACCAAGTGGTTAGCGACAGAAATCTGACCTGTCACCACATTGGACGTCCCTGTTTCTGCCTCTTCTCTGGTGTAGGCCATTACCCTAACATCTGCTTGAGGATCTCTTTACTGTCTTTCTTGCACTACGGGAGACACTTCTGAAGGGCTTTCATAACTTAATTTAAGTGCATGAACTTGTGACTGCTGTGGACGTGAAAAATTTGCTCCTGATATAGACTGGCGGTTTATGGGGCAACTCTTGATGAAATGGCCATCTTTTCCGCACTGATAACATGCAGTTGTACCAGCTCTACACTGACCTATATGTTTCTTCTCACAAGTAGGATAGGTAGGGTTACTTGGTACTGTAGTGGAGTTAGTCCTCCGTGACTAACTTCTGTGGTCTTGACTATGAGTTCCTTGGAAATTACCCTTTTTCTTCTGTTGGGACTGAGAGCCTGGATTACTGGACTGATCTAGTCTTGTACTTTGATTGCCTTTACCGTGTTGTCTAGGTTGAGAGACCTTGGCCAAGATCTTTTCTTTCTTCCTGACTTCCTAGACCTTTTCCCTTTCTTCTCTCTATCGGGCAAGATGGTACTCTGCCCTCAAAGCACGACTAACGCAGTCGGCTATTGAGATTGGCGGGATTGGGCCAATGTTAATTAAGACAAAAATCTCAGGCCTAAACATGCCTATTATCTTCTGTATCTTCTCCCTTTTCGTCGGCACTACATACAGACATAGGCAGGAGAGCTAATCAAATCTCTTGCAAACCTTACTAACGGACATGTCACCCTGCTTTAACTCTGAAAACTCTTTTTATTGTGGTCGGAGTGATGTGGGATCATAGTATTTCTGATTGAACTCCTCTAAGAACTCCGCCCATGACATCGTGGTCACGTCCCTCTTCATACCGACCGTGTCCCACCAGAATCTTACGTCCTTCCTAAGAACAAAGGATGCATATAAGACTTTCTCTTCCTCAGTTAGTTTCATGAAATCTAGAATCATCTGAATAGAAGAAAGCCAATCTTCTGATTCCAGGGGATCGGTTGAACCCTCAAATTCTGAAGGCCTCATTTTCTGAAATCTCTCGTATAGTGGCTCTTGGTTCACCCTAGTTGGTGGTTTCTGAACCACTGCTGGTGCAGCTGCTGGCACTACTTATTTTATCTCAGCTGCTTGTTGCGCAAGAATCCCCACTGATCCCTGCCCCCATTCTATCTGTTCTAACCTCTGTCTTAATTCTGCATTTTCTTTCATCTGATTTTCTAAAAGAGCTTGCAACTCTCCTATTCTCTAAGACAGAGTTGGGCGTCCCCTTCTCCGTCTTTGGCCTTGGCCTTGGTTTTCCATCGTGCTACTTTATATTCTAAAATCACACGATGAATTTGTATTAGATCCTTTATAAGAGTATTCACATCATTTCTTGTATTAATACATCATCATATACTTGCTACAAAAGTAGGGGTCTCTACAGACCTTTACTTTCATGCATAACTAGCTATTTATCTTAACATAAATTTAACTTACTTGGATCAACGAACAGGACATGCACGGAGTCAGGTGGATATGGTCTATCAACTGCTCAGATACCAACTGTAACAATAGTTGGTACTTTAAACTAGACCCATCGTAAACTTACTCTGATACCAACTGTGGAGGCCCGCTCTTGCTGTAAAGGTTTTACAGTACTATTACAGTCAACTTTGTCATTAACTGCAATAGTATGTAGGCCTCTAGGGTTGCCGGTATCATACATAACTTAAAAACTATTTACAAATTTTGCGGAATAATTTTTTTTCTTTTTTCTTAATACATAATAACTTGAAAACATATATATCTTGTTCGAGAATGTGATAAGAAAATCATGTTAATAAAATAACATATACATGGGTCATGATTCCTTTATCACATAGTCTTAACTTAAAATCATGTTCTTGAAATTACATGTTTAAAATTTCAAAAGTGCACAACGGAAAACTCATGGTAGGACCATCATCCCTCGCCCAGTCCCTCTGGCATGTACATACCCTATTCGTCATCCACCATGTACTACTGGTGAACAGGTCTCTTACCTGCAACATGTGAACAAACTAGTGAGCTATAGGCTCGGTAAGTTTAAACATAAAAACATAAAATCATAACATGTAATGATGTGCTCATGAAAGAAACCTGACTCTGAATGAACATGTTCATAGCTGTATGTTAAGTCTTAGGACATTATTTGAAATTAGGTTCTAGTTTTGGGTCTCTGATTAGTCGTACTGTAAGGCGTGCATGACTGAAAGTGGTACTTTAGTGCTGACCTCCGCAGCCTTAATTGAAACTGAATATGAAAACCTCCCCGTGGGTCGAGAGGCCGGTACGCCAATAACTGGTTTAATTACTATCTTTTCTGAAATTCCAACTGGGTAGCATACTGATTGCCCCACAGTAGGAACCTATTACATGCTTTACTTGGGGTGTGAGTTTTATAAACCTCACTATAGTGTCTTGTGCACCTACATGTTTTCGTTTGCTTGGTACTTGTCTATCATGTGTACATGAAACATCTACTTGAAACACGAAATTCTACATGCATGACATGAAATTGATAGGTGTATTGTGATGCAGACGATCAACGTCTAACATACACGTCAAAAAACATACATAACATCATAAAACATAACATGATTGTCCACGTTGCAGTCTGGACAATGCTTGAGTTTACAGAAAGTCTGCTAATGTGAGCCTCTACTGATCTGGGACTGCTGTCTCGGGGTGTCTGACTTGAACTCCTATAAAAAAAATAATCGTTGATTATTTCTGACATTTATCTTATACTTGAAACATGGCAAAATATGAAAAATCATATTTCCAGACTCTCTCTTTTTTTTTTAGCTTCGAACACGTCCTCCTACACGGGTGAGTTCGTGGCCGTGTAATCCTGTGGACTTATGTGCATGGACGTATAATTCATGCAACATGGCCGTGTAACTCATGCATGCGTACATGGTTACCTACACGGCCGTGTTTCTGGCCATGTTTCTTGCTGTCGAACATAGTCTGTTACATGCCTTTTCCACGACCGTGTGCCATTCTACACGGCTCGATACACGGCTGTGTTCTTGGCCATGTAACTCTTGGGTCTCAAACTCTCTCGAAACATGGTCGTGTATGTGGGCATGTTCGGGGCCGTGTTCTGAACACGCCCTTATACACGCCCGTGTACACTCCCGTGTTCATCTCAGAATCCTGATTCTGAATCCGAAATCCTCCTCTCTGTTTTGCTAAGGCTTTCAAGGCCTTTGTTCTACTTCTTGCACTCAAAATCGATATCTATAAGGCCGTTTCAAGGTATATACTGCATTTCTACCATCGTCAATCCATGGTTTCTTAAGCAAACTTTCATATTTTGCTTCCACCACATCTCTTGACTTATCCCTTAAAAATCAAAACTTTCTTGAAAAGAACTCAATTGAAACTTGGTTTTCTAAACCATCAACTCACGAATTCATGCTTAAAAACAACTAGACTTGAACCATGTTTCGATTTAACCGAAAATCTCAACATGCAAAACTCACATTCTCTTTTTCTTCCTCAAAACAACCTAGATTTTTCACCTAAAAACGTGAGAGAAAAATGGGTTACCTTGCTTGAAACTTGAGGACGTCTTGCTATGGAATCTTGGGCTGAAAACTTGAATGATCTGTTTGCTTGAAGAGAGAATCCGAAACTGTTGAAAGGAATCACAGAGGATGATTTTTGTTTCCACTTTTGCTCTTTCTCTCTTTCTCTCTCTCTTTCTCTTTCTTTCTCTCTCTCTCGACCACTTCTTTGCAGTTTAAATAAGTGAATTAATTCACTTGGGCTGCTGCAAGCTGCCCCTCACGTGCCTTCTCTCATCTCTCACCATTTTCTTTAATTTCTTTTAAAGAAATTGGAATTTGCTTGGCTAATCTTGGCCGTTGATCAAGGTAGCTTATATGTGAGCCTTTGATCTCTTAATATGTATTTTCCACATAATTTTCTAATAAATTTTAAACATCATAATTTGAATTAATGTTTAGCTTTTACACTACTATGTTCATTAATTCATTTTTCAAATTTTGACTAAAATCTAGTTAGTCAAAATTTTCATCTGCTCTATATTCTGTAACATGTCTCATCATAAATATATATGTATATTTACATATATTGTACAAAATTTTCTAAGAGCGATAAATTTCTCGATTATCATACCCCCCTTTTTTGCTGTTTCGGTCGTTGTCTTCGGCAACGATTGTTGCTTTCGTCGTTCTTTATCGCTATCTCTGATAGATTAGTCACCATAAAATTGCAAGATCGCAATGAACGAACCTTCAAATCCTTCTTGCTGGAAAATCGCAAGATCGTGATTTGGATCCTTGTGAGATCTGAGCTCATGTTAGAGTTTGATGGCTAAATTTGAGCTCGATTGCGTCAAAGATTATTAGAGGCTTAGAAACCATTGTGATTTGGGATTATTGGTTTTTGTTTTTGCTTTGTAGGTTGAACGGAGCTCGACAATGGTGGCGGTGTCAAATCTGCGAAAACATCGTTAAACATGTACATGTACATGTGTCGTTGTTCCCATAATTTAAAATAATTAATTTCTAAAAATAATAGCATATATGCAATTTAAAAAAAAATAAAATAAATAGCAGGTTTAATTTAGAATATTTAAAGTAAAAAATCATATTTACTAATAAACCATCTACAGGTCAAATCATTTATTTACACTTTCATAAATAAATAATTTATCAAAATTTTTTACTATTTACCTAAGATACTTTAAAATTGTTATTCACTCCTTTAAGTTAAAATAAAAAATGTAGATCTTTCTCTCTTTAATTTCTAACATGAAATACGTTAGAATCTCTCCCAAAAAAATTGTCAAGATGAGAAACATATCTCTTTCATAATATCTCCTCGAAAGTTAGAACTGCTGTTCCATTATCTTATCTCGATGGCTGTATACTTAATAGTATTTTGACATCTTATCAATTTGTTTAAAAATTTTTGATATTTAACATTTTTTATGTGATTAAATTCTTAAATTTAAATAATTTAGCATAATACTGTTGGGGATAGCCAATAAACTGGAAATCAGAAATAGTATTATTGGTTTTATCTTTTAGAAATTAGATTAAAGAATACTCGATTATAGTATACTGAATTGGATAGCGATGGAAATCTCATGCCTCCATCTTAATTAGAGTATAATTGTTATTGTTAAATTGGTCCTTAAATGTTGCTTTTTTTATTTTTTTTTTGGTTGAACTTTAATATTGCCTTTGAAACATATGAAAAGTCACAAATTTCTTGCCCAACTTGGGGGTTCTTGTGCAAAGTAAACCTTAACTATACGGTTGAGGAAACAAGCATGACTCTTCCCTATGTATATATATTTTCTATTTTTCAAGGAAAGCGACAATTCCACGATAAGAATTGACTTTGTGAATTTTATATGCATGAGATGGGAAAGGATTGAGACAGTCTCCTTGAGATATATAGCAAGGATAGAGTATTAATGGGGGAGGCATTAATATTAAAAAAAAACTTCTTTTTTTCAGTTAATATGAAATTATTAGTTCAAATTGTCTACTCAAAAAAAAAAAAAAAAAAAAACCTCCCCTCTAGACCTTTTAGATTTTAATGTCGTAATTTCGGGTACATTTTTACTTTTTTTTTTTTTAACACGACGTCACTAATTTTGATTGACAGGTTTGGTCATGTTCAATGCAAGCTAGACTGAACATATTTGTGACATATATCTTCAATGATAAATTAGGGACGGCGTTGAAGGAAGAAGGATTTTTGAGTCAACCGTGAGAATACAATGCCATGAAGTCCTTCAAAGCGACTGCGAATTCTAGGCTACCATATGGATTGGCGATGTTTTGGCATTTATTATAGGAGGAAGGAAAAGAAGAAGAAATAAATTTTTTGTCTCAATAAAAGATTAGTCTGTTAGAATGTTAGAACTTCCACGGGAAGATGACAAAAAACCCTTAGTTGAGATGTTAAGCTTGAACAGTATATGAGTCGAATTCGGAATGAAACGAAATATCGAATTCAAACTGTTTAATTTAATTATAATTTTTATTAATTTTTTTAAAAAAGATAAAATTAAAATAAAAAATTTGAATTTGAGTCAATAAACTATTTACCCCTTTGAAAAAGGCTAAAATAATAAAAGCTAAAAAAATTAATAATAAAAGTCAAGGAAAAAAAAAGAAGGAAATATAACTCATGAAGGTAGATTCTAATCCATCCGATGTGAGCTCTTAATATAAAATTAAAACATATATTTTTTGATAGGTGTTAAAAAAAATAATAAATAAATACCTTCCCATCATAACTTTTCCCACCAAAATAATTATTTGATCGGGACCCTCTATATTTCTTCGTTTGGACACCTTTGTAATTTATAGTTTTTTTACTCTGCTAAAATTTTTAGTCTATAGTCTTATTATCCTTTAGATCAATAATCAGCATATTAATTTATCTCAAGGTAACTTATTAAATAGTTTGAGAGTGGCTTCCCATGGTTTCTGTGGATTGGGCATACATGTTAGTATCAAATTTTGTATTTTTTTATATTTTTAATCTTTTTGTTGGTTAAAAAATGGACATAATCAGTATATATCGTGTTTCTCAGCATGATTGCAATGCAATCTAGTCTCCAATATTCTTTTTGTCAGTCAAATATGGAAATAGCCTCGTTTTGAGGACTTCTAAGAAAGGCAACAATTCTAGGGAAAACACAATTTAAAATCCAAATTTTAATCTAATTTTTAAAAAATAGTATTCAATCTACCTTATTGTCCGATGCTTTTCTCTCCGTCCTTAACCTTAGAAAGGCAATACTCTCATCGAACTTACAACAAATAGATGACGAGGCTCTCACTGTAATAAGACAAAAATGACTTTCAACCGATTAACGCAAATGCTAGTCAAATTTTAAGAATCAGCATTTTATAACGGCATCAGGGATTTAAGAGAAAGCTTATAAGATACCCGCAATTCTTAATTTCGGGCCAATGTGATATTTTATATTTTCTAAGAGTCAACATATTGTTTATTGTTCTTTATATCAATGAAAAGTTTTTTCTTTTTTTTCTTTTTTACGGAATCAAGCATTCAATATTATTAATATAAAGCATCCACTATAATCCTATTATTAGACCACGGGAAGCCCCAATAGTTTCTCCAAAATTATGACTCAACTAATCTCTTGGAAAACAAGACACTAATTAAACTAGCTAGATAAGATTGGACTACGGTAGCTCATCCGTGTTTTGTCATAAAATTTTTTAGGGGCATTTTTGGTATTCTACTTGTTCTAGCACAGCGTTTTCACTAAGATTTTTTATTTTTTAATTCTATAGCAAAAAATTAATCTCAAAATTGTAGTTCTGAAATTCGTAAAGCTCCTTTTTTAAAAGCAAGACTAATGATATATATTTTTACTTCATCGGTGGATATTGTTGGTTTAGTAATTAGATTAATTTTTTTACAGTTTGTTTTATGATTATTTTACAGGATTTTTATTTTATCAACAAATGTTATTAATATAATTGTCATATTAAAAATTAATGATTTAATATATAATTAAAATAGTTTTATATCGCATTTTATAAATTTTTAACATATATTTTCATAAATTATATTATTAAAAAAATTAATACAATAATTAAAATAATAAGATTAATCAATAAGATTAAAATATATTTCCTACTCTAAATTTTTCCTTTTTAAAAAGCTCGTCCTACTTCTTTCAAGTTCCAAGTCTACATGACTTATGTTTCGTTTAGATGAAAGATTTTTTTTTTTTTTTGAAAAATATAAAATTTTTAGATATGAAAAATAAAAAGTTGTTTGGATTTTTTTTTTCAAAGTGAAAAGTTATTTGAACAGGTGAAAACCTTTTTCTTTTGTTCTAAAAAGCTCTTTTTTCATTTTTTAAAAATGAAAAATTTTGAATGTTTAGATATAAAAATTTAAAGAGATTCATTTTCTTAAAATAAATTTTTTTTATTTTTTAAATTTGAAGTGACTAATCAAACATAGCTTTAAAGTGAGCACAAGTTCACAACAATGCTAGGCTTGTGCTCTACCAAGAAATGACCAAACAGCAACCGTTTTTATCAGACAATGCTTTATAATTACGAGGTAAAAACGAATTGATACTTGATAATTTGATATTTGAAAAAACGTGTAATTTTGTTATGTAGTGCACCAAAAGAGCCAATTTTCCAACATTCCTATTTCAACAAGAAATTGATGGGTTGATCCACCTACACATTTTACTTTTTTTTTGGTAAACACAAATAAGTACCACATATAGCAATTCTATGTAGTAAATTAACTATAAAGACTTTCAAAATGAGGATCTACTTTGATCCATGTATTACTATTTAGAAACTCCACGTATTACTATACTTAAAACAAATAGTGATGTTTATATCTTTTGTTAAATCTTTTTCATGACTTGATTAATAATTTTCATAATTTAATAATTTTTTTTATTCAGAATATAGTTTTAACTAATCTTTGTATTTTCTTCAATGAAACAAAGAATCTATTTTCAAAGCTTCTTTGTTTTCTCCCTCATTCTTATTCCAAATCATCGATTAATTTGTGTGATCATTGCAAAACTTATTATTATTATTATTATTTTACTGATTTCCTTTGCCTCAATAGCTTGGTTTCTGCTTGCTATATTGTTAGAATCAATTAGAAATCTTTCAACTGGAGATTTTTTTGTGTGTTTCATTGCTATGTCCCATAGGTTTTTTCCTTTTAGCAAGGGGCTTTAAAGAAAAAACTTTTTAGGTCCATAACCTTAGAAAATTTAAAATTAGGTTTATAGTCCTTTTTTTAATAAAATTTATCTTGTAGTCCAAAGTACTTTTTTACAAATAACAAAATAAAAATTGCAAAAGCTGAAATTTAAAGAAGAAAAGAAAAGAAAAGAAAAGAAAATACGTACTATTCTGAGGGCGGCCAGGTTTCGTACGTTCAAAGGAGAACCAAGAGAGCAGAGACAGGGGGAAGGAAAACAAGATAGGAGAAGAAGCTTGGGTCTTATTTCTACGTTTCTTCAAGTCTATCAACATGATGGATCATATTTCAACTTTTTTTCACTTTTTTTTTTCCCTGAACTTTCAAGTGAAAAACAAGATTTTTAAAATTAGTGGTTTGAAGTTTATCAATTTATCATCATACGTTTTTGCTTCTAAATATTGTGTAAATTATGGGTTGTTTGGTTTATAATATGTTGGTTTAAATAAATATACAGAATTATGAAGCTTGAAACTGGATTTATGATTTTCTATTAAAAATTCTTTGGTTGAAGAAGATGAATAGAGGCCTGGACTGCAGAGGCAGTAGAGCTAAAATGGAGCAATCTAGTTATATATAACCAGTCTAGTTTCCTGGACTTTTTTTTTTTTTTAAATCATCAAATAAATATTATTAAATAATATAATTGAAAACATTTGAAAATTTATAATATAATCTAATTTTAATATAGATAATATTCTCATTTTACAACTGATAGCTATTGTTTTTTCGTATTTCCTCTCAAACCCACTCATTTTTGTTTCTTCCCTCTTTCTCTCTCTATCTCTCTCTCTCTCTGTCCCTGTCCCCTACCCAATCCACCTCCAAGTCTCACTCTCTCCTCCACCTCTTTTTGTGCTGTTCTAGTCATCTTCTTCAGCAACGATCGTTGCTTCCGTCATTCTTCATCGTGATCTTTGACAGATTGGTCATCATAAAATCATGAGATCGAAACGAACGGACCTTTAAATCCTTCTTGTCAAAAAATTGCAAGATCGCGATTTGGATCCTCATTAGATATGAGCTCATGCAAAAGACCGATGGCTAGATTTGAGCTCGATCACGCCAAAGATTCTCAGAGGCTTGGAAACCATCATGATTTGGGATTGTTTGTTTTTGTTTTTGCTTTGTAGGTTGAACAGAGCTCGATAGTGGTGGCAATGTCTGTGAAAACATCGTTAATGAAGAAATCATTAAACACCCAAACACGTTCACAGCTAGGCCATTACACGACCATTAGATTAACATTTTGTTTCTGAAGATGTCCATGGCTAGGTGCTACATCCCCAACATGGGCATTGTAGTGCACCCACGAGGGCCAGTGCCTAGGCGTTGGCACTACAACATGGGCATTTAGCATCTAGGTGTTGGCATTGTAACGCCAAACCTGGTGCTACTTTACCAGACTGCTACCTTGTGCTTGTTTTTGCTGGTGCTACAGCACCAATTCCAACATAAGCCAGATATTTTCTCATGTTACAATGGGAAATTACCTCGCTATAACGTCGCCACGCATTTTTAGTTCAAAATACCCCCTTTTTCAACCCTAAATTTGAGAGGAAATAAAAGGAAAAGAGATGGGCTCATTTTGGTAGCTTTGGGAGGATGGGAAACAGAGAAAGAATGGAAGATTAGAGAGAATGAGGGCTTTGAGAATCAAGATTTAAGTGGAATTTCTCAAAAATCTTGAAGATTGCTCGGAGAATTTAAGCCTTTGAAAATTCCTACTTCCAATTTTCATTATTTCTTCTCCCTTCATTCTTTTCCGTTTTTATCTTTTTTTTTTTTTTGATTTGTAATTATGGAATTGTCTTGAATATTATTTGCAATTATGAATTTCTTTATGTTTTTGGTAATGGATTCCTCTATATTGAACTAGATTTTATTTTTAAGACTTGATGTAACTTTGTTTTAACTATGTTTTGAATATTTTATTTATTGTCTGTTTATTTTCATTTTCTATTAATTTATTATTCTGTATACTTAATACTTTTAATTCATTTGACCTATAGTTAGATCATTTCTGCATACTTAATGCTTTTAGTTATTTTTTTTATCACAAAGATTTACCAAAAACATTTGCTCTTTTTGTTATTTTCTTAACTTGCCTTTTCTAACATTTGTTTTTACTAATTTAATTTGTTTTTATTTGTCACCTCCTTATAGATACAATCGCCCAATCTGTACTACAATCGACGCTTTGTAAGTACATTTTAAGGCATTAATTAGTTGATGATGTCGTGCAGCAGCTCGGTTTCGACAAATTAGTTTTTTTGAATGATGTGAATCATTATTTTAACAAGGAATTTGTCTGTGTGTTTTTTTTTTTTTGTTCTATCCTGTTTAGATTTATTGTAAAAATGGTATTTTTTGCCTTCTTTTATCTAGGTATTTTTATTTGTTATTTCTAATAATAGAGGTGATTTTCTCACCTTCCGCATTGGTTTTTTTTTTTGCCAGATCAGAGTCTTAGCAGTGTTTTGGTCTGCTAGAGTTGCTTTTATGTAGAATTAGTAGTGATCCTAGTGCTCTTGAGTCTTGACCCTTGATTAATTGGAAAATTTCATCAATAGTTAGATTTTGTTAAAATGAGCTTTACATATACTTGATTTCAGTATACAGAAACATATACCTGTTTTTATATCTCAAGTATATGCCTTTTCGTTTGAGTATCATCAGACTTTCTTGATGAATCTATTTGTATTAATGGGATTTATCTCATATAATAAGAGATCATTTGTTATGTTTCATATTTTTATATCTTTTTGTTAAGTTTAATAAAATTCTCCATGAAAAATTAAAAAAGCCTCTTTAAATTTCAAAATTTATCTTAAACTAACAATTCTAGTTCGTTAACAATTATTGATATTACTTAAATTTTTAATATAGTTATTAACCCGATGAAAATTCCCAACTTTGTCACGACATGCATTGTGCAATAAGTGTCTCCATTTATTAAGTAAAAATAAATGATTTACTGTTAATATATTATTTACTTTAAATATTTTAATACTTTTCTATTTACTTCTTTTAATTTTATAAAAAAGTTATGTACTTTTTTTCCTTTTTTTTGAATAAAAATTAACATAGAAATTAATGGATTAATTACATAAATGTCTGAATATTGGATCTTACTTTGAAAAATATTAATTTCATTCTACTACAAATACGTCTATAACCATATGCATACTGAAACTCTCCCCTTAATTTTGTCTATAGAGTGATGAAAAAGTATAACATTAATGATAATAATTTAGAATATAAGTAAATAGAGCCATAAATACCATAAATTATCCATAAATATAATACCACATTAAAAATTTCGTAATAATATATCATCCAAAATGGTTTCATGTTTAATGAAAATCTCAAAGAAAAAAAGTATCATACTCAAAAAGACCTAGACATATGATTATACTAAACAAAATCATTATTATCATTATTCTAAATAAATAGTTTGTAACTATAATACAAATTAGAATCCATATAAAAACAATTTTGTAATTATGAAAAAGATTTGTATAAAAAAGTGAGCAAGTTAAACAATAAAATCAAAGACTAAAATGAATACATAAAGGAACAAATATATAGATTGTAGGGTAATTATGATAAATTAAAAAGCAAACAGATACTACGTATTACGTTTCTTGCTTACAAAATTTTTTTGTTTGGGCAAATATAACATTTTAATCACGATGACAATTTTGCTATATGAAACTGTGAGAAAAAAAACTCAAAAGAAATATAGTATTCGTAAGACAATAGATAAATAATTTCATAATCAGTATAAGAATATAAAAAATTATTTAGCTAAGTATAAAAAATATAAACAAGTACCTTTAAGAACAAAGCCATATTTTCATTAAATAAGAAAACTGTCCAAACTATAAGAAATGGTAAAACGGGTATTGCAAGAATTTGATTCTAAAAAATAGATAATTTAAAAATAGACTGTTTGTGTAAAACATTTATATGCACCAGGAAGTGCCTGCAACTCACACAGTAAAATAGAAGTGTTAAAGTAATAATTTATTTTAATGTAACAATAAAAAATTAGAAAACTTAATCACCTTAATGTAAGTTTCACATGTAGAATAGTTGAAACCAAAGATTCTGCTATTTAAAACATCATTTGCAGCACTAAAATTATTTTTTAGCGTCTTCATACTGCTTTTAACATGGTTTGAGTGGCATATCTTCTCAAAATTTACATAATCACAAGTGCAACAGTCATATATGTCTTTTTCGTGAAAACTCCTATTTTTTTCTCCTTGTGCATGTGATCTATTTGTCAGTCAATCATCACGTCATACATGTCACAAACCCAGCACTTCTCTAGAAATCTTCTATTTGCACCAAAAAAAAAAAAAAAATACAAGGTAAAAGTGGAGTTATGTAATAAACTACATATATGAAAATAAAGCTAAATGGAAAGAACGTTTCTAAGCTAGCTTGCCCTTAAAGAAACTAGATAAAGCAAATTAGAATTAAAACAAAAAAAAAATCATAAGAGACGTTGATATAAAAAATTGACCTCAATACCAAATGTGGTGGCGCATAATGGTCTTTGGCTTGGTAAGCCTACAAAGAAGAAGAGAAAAAATACGGAGTAATGGGACACCGGTGGGGTGTCACACTCTAATGCTCAACTTAGTAGTAAAACAAGAGGTTTAGAGTGAGACAGAGTATTTAATAGGTTAGAATGTCACACTTAACAAGCTATGTGAGTTTGGTATTTATATACATTAGTTGGGGTGGGTCCTGGTTAAACCTACCTCGAAGGAGTCGGGTTGCTCTATAAAGGTTATTAACCCAAGAATTTGATGATCGATTACCTTTCTGTCACATGTCTCGAGGATGAATAGTGCCTTGGGCCTTTGTAGGAAACGTGGGAAATTGTTAAGGGGGATGTGGACTAGGCACCATGTGTCCTATACCCCGGATTGCTTGTGTTAGGTCATTGAGGAGCAAGGGCTATAGTCCCCAATCTTATTATAACAAACTCCTTGTGCTTTCGACATGTGTGTCGAGGAAGGGAAGGGTAGGAGCCCTGTAAAGCGACAGATGCTCTTCACTTTCCGGTCATAGACGTGAGGGGAATGATCAAAATCACTTTTTTACTCAGCTACAAGGTAACACCTTGTCCTGCACAATTGCCATTTTGCTTCCGGGCAACCCTACCATGCAGCATTAGCCGAGCAGCCTTATCGGGCAACAAATCACGACTAACAACTTTATATTAAAGAGCAAGTCGAGTAACCGAGTGCTACCCATAACAAGAGAATATAGTTATATATGTGTTTACATATCTCTAATTTTATATTCCAAAAAATTAGACATTTTTCAAGTTAATATTAAAAATAGAGTTTGTGTAACTTTTTAATGGGGAAAAGAGAAAAATAATATATTTACAGAAACCACAAAAATCAAATAGCGTGTTTATAAATAAATACATTTTTTAAAACTAAAAGATAAATAAATTTATTTGTTAAATAATATAATTATTACTTATAAATATAGTATTTACTATAACATTTTCATAAATTAGATAATATTTCATATATATAAATATAAATTATTATAGGCTTTCATAATATTATCAAAAATTATTTATTAGACACTTTTATAATATCATGAAAAAATAGACAAATTTTAAAACATGATATCAAATATATTCCAATTTAATGAGAGGCTTGAGTTCTCTTCAATACACAATATGAAAAAATAGACAAATTTTAAAACATAATATCAAATATATTCCAATTTAATGAGCATTTTCAATATTTAATATTGTGTATTGAAGAGAACTCAAGCCTCCACGCTATTAAAAATAGAGAGTTTATGTCATTTTTAAATGAGAGAAATAGGTTAAAAAAAAAAATATGTAAGGAAACTATATAAAGTAAATAGCATGTTTACGAATAAATATCTTCTTTCTTTTCTTTTTTTTTTTTTTTACTAGCAAGTAAACAAATTTATTAACTAAATACTATAATTACCTATAAATATAAGTAATTTCTTTTCTTGAAACAACTAATTCCCAATTTTCATATCATCAACGACCTCGTCTCTGTACTTTTTTTAGAGTTTGGTTTGTTATTTTCTTTTAGTGCTTTTTTTTTTTTTGGTGAACAATAGGTTTCTCAACTGCCTTATTTCATTTTCTACGATACATTGAGAATAAACTAGACATTGGAATAGTTTCAGTTAATCCACTTGTAAAATTCAATTTTATTTTCGAAACCTCAATCTTAGAAGGCACTGCAACCGCGGTACCTGTGGAAGCCATTGGAAGTTTCTTAAACTTAGCAGAGGCAAGAACTTCGAATATAGTAAGAGGATTTATAAATCTTCCACGACGGATCTGAATGATAGGAGGCCTACCTCCACGATCGCTGATTTCCACATTTAGGAAACTTTAAGTAGAGCATCCAAATTAGCAAATGTCAAATTCCACGGTATTTGCTTAGTGTCTTGATCATAGTGCAACACTTAGCGGTCTATTTAGGGGAATCATTTCTCTTAATTTAGACAATTCTATTAAAATAACATTTAAATTTGTTTTTGTTAAGATTAACTGAAATAGAGTATTTAATAATCTATTTAGCCCATCTAGATATGAATTGTACTGTATATAAGTTAAAAATTTGAGAACTAATTCCATTTTTTCTCTATCCATCTTTCCTTCAATTACTGTTTAAACACACATTTAAATGTTGCTCTTTCTCTCCCTTCTCTTTCTTTTCGGATGAGGTCTCACCACATCTCGTGCATCCGAAAGGTCGAAGATTCTAGCAAAGCTCCAGACTTCAAAGACGACGGTACAAGATGCAAAGCATCATTGGCAATCTATTCCACCAAATATGTTGGCAAGGAGTGCCCAAGAACGATGTAGATCCGACGTAGATCTGGTAATCATGCAATCTCTCTGCTCGATCATGGTGGATGATGGTGCAAGTGAAGTGAGATCACAATTTAGAGGTGATTCAAGCCTCATGCAAATTAAAGACTATGGTAGGCTCCATCTAAATAGCGAGATTGCCGGATTTGAGAAAGAGAGGAGAGAAAGAGGTAGAGAGAGGGGGGAGTTTTAGGAAAATAAAAATTGATTAACAAAAATATGATCATGAGGCCATTTATCTAAAAAAAATTGGCTATTTATTAGATCGGATGATTAAAATGGATTATTCAGCCTAATTTTTCTAAAATTCTATACTATCATTTAGCAATCATTAAAAAGAGAGAAAGAAAAAAAAAATCAATTTATGGTTTTTATAGTTGGACACCATCGGTTAGCAATTTCCTAAACAAAAATATAGAGGTTGTAAGTTTAGAACCTCTCAAAAATGGAGCTGTAATTATTTGAAATCTACTCGTTAAAAAGCATGAGTTGTAAACTTATTGAACCTTTATGCTTGAAAATTGGGGTTGTAACTTTGTTTTAAACAAAAAAAAAAAAAAAAAAAAAAAAAAACTTTTTGAACCTTGAATGTTGCACTCATCATTTAAATGATCCATGACTCGAGCACTGACTACTTTAAATGCCAAAGACACTTCTAATCGCTCCATTGGAACCTTTTGGTCTAGAGCTTGGCCAGTACCTTTGTACCAAAAATGCATGTTAAGCGATGAGGCGGGGACGATATTTTATCCTGCAGTCTTCAGGTCACGAGCATAATGAGTTGGCCTATTCTTCTGCTCCGCTCCTTCCCCTTCTCTTTCTTTCACTATTCCCACCCAGGTCTCCGGTTTTGGTTTCTTGGCCTAGATAGAACAAGCGCTTAGTAAGCTAGTTCCTACCCACAAAAATGTCAACTGTGCACATATAAGAAAAAGGTTGGGATTTACTTGTCCCTACCAAATTGTTGTAAATCTTAAGTTCATGTGGTCTATGGTTAAATCGATGGTCAAATAACTTCGTGCAGATTTTGCAAGAAATGAAACTACGCCGCGACTTGCGAAGTTTCATCACGCAAGAAGACCTGAAACTTTGGGGTTTGTTCAATCCTTTTGGGCCAATGCCCAGCACGAGGATTTGGGATATCAACCACCAGGTTACAGCCCAGAAATAAGAATAGGCCTCTGTCAACTGCAGATTACCAACTTAAAAGAAGGTTTAGTTTGACTTTAGCTTGAAATAAACTAAGTTAAAGTTAAAGTTGGTCATTTAAATTTATATTAAAAATTATATTAAAATAGTCAAAATAGAGATAAAAATTTATTAAAGTGAGATTAATCGAGTTAAATTCAAGCTAAGTCCAAGCACTCATTTTAGCTTCATTTAAGCTCAATCAAAGCTAAGAGGCAACCAAACAAATAGAATAGTAGTTGTAATAAACCAAGTAATTGTTTGGATGTTTGGTGCAAAGGTTTAGATTGTGATTCGAGCTGAGGTGCGCATTTAGTGTGTGTTTGATCTGCTAAAGTCAAAATGTATAAAAACTTGAAATGTATTCAGGAAAAAATATATTTCAATATAGATATTTTTTTGTTCATTACAAAATTCTATATAATTTAAAAAAAAATCATCTCATTTCAAATATGCATATATAAAATTATGGACTTTCAAAATTTATGTTTTTAAGTTATAATCTTTATTGCTAAATAATAAAATTTGTTGACTTTTTTTTGACAAAATTAAATTGTAATACTTGCATTAAAACCTCCTCATCAAAATATTTACGGTAATTAATATATTTTAAACAATTTAAGGAAAATAACACATTTACAGTAATTATTAATAATTTATTTATGAAAATAATTTAATAATCCACAAAGCCTTCTCATTCTCGTCTTTTCCTTTCTCGCCCTCCACTGAGTCTAGACCTTTCTTTTCTTTTTCTTTTTTTTTAATCGGTAATGTATACTCGTTTGGGATGATAATTGAAGATGGAGTTTTAGATGTTAGTTTAAAAATGTATATTTAGAAAGAAAAAAAAAAGGTGTGAATTAAAAATAAATTGTAATATAAAAAATTGTGTAAAAATTAATATGTTTTCAAAAAATATATATAATATGGATATTATTTTATTTATTTTATTGTTTTGTATTATTTGAAAAACTATGTATATCTCATTTTGATCTAAAATAAGAAAATTATGAATTTTTAAAATTTGAATTTTAAAAAAATAGAAATAGTAAAAACTTAATCAAGAATTAATGTTTAAAATACGGGCTATGTTGTTTTTAATTTTGTTTCGATTTCGTTATATGTTTATATAACAATTGTCGGTTGGTCATTATTTACAAAAATTAAAAACAATACTGACCATCGTTCCCTTTTTCTTTTTTTTTTTTGGAGAAAAATACTGACCCTTGTTCTTGAATCCAAATTTTTGGCCTTGTCATGATAACCATATACTAAACATTAGATTACAGCAATAACCAAGACCATATTCATATAATCAAATATCAGAAAATAATGATAAACAAGCCGTAATATAATGATCATTATAATAATCATATCCGACGAATTTCATACATATACTGCAACGACCATTATTATAAAGATCATGTTCGTATTGCTGTAAACATAAATTTCATAAATGAAAATGCTTATTCCACTTGAAATTATGCATCAAGTTGTGAAAATGAAAAAGAAAAGAAATTGATTGGTAAATGCTCTTGTAAATATATAATAAATATATATATATGGAGCATTTGGTAAACATATTATATTTTAATTATATTTGAATATATATTTTTTTTAGTATTGTATTTGATTGAAAAGTATTTGTTTTGTATTTGAATAAAATATATGTTTGGATGAAAAATATTTTAAAGTTGAAAAGTTGATATTATTAATAAAAATAGAAATAAATAGTTAGGATTAAAAAGTTGATGTAATTGTTTTAAAAAACTTTTAAATAATAATTATTTTCATAACACTGTAAAAAATGATTATATTTAAATATAAAATTTTACGTTTAGCGTAAAATTGATTTTCGTAATATCAAAAAAAAAAAAGTTCTCCAAACCTACCCATAGAATATGTATAATAATTATATAAGATACATGTATTAATGCGCACATACATAAATATACATTATTTTATAGGTCCATCACGTGTTTCTCTCTGTTGAATATATTAAAACCACCAACGAACCATATTGATTGACTAAAAGGAAGATCAAAATCCTCCACGATCTGACGGTGCAAGTTGTCCACTAACCTTGTATAATAAAGTCAACCCCCATAGGCCAAGTTTTGGTTTCACACCCAACTAAAACACGTGCATCATTTATTTGCTCTTTTTTTCTCCCTTTCCTAAAAGTTGAAATTTTATTCAAAGCCACTAAAGGGCCAGGAGTATAAACTACAGGACACGGCCCAGGAAGCAGACACCCGATAAGTCAACCGGAAAGCACGCAGTGGTAGAATAGGGAACCACCAAGGAACCACCAAGTGGTACAATAGTCCACAAAGGACTAACAAGACAACACACAGGTTATCAACCCACTCCGAGCATGTCGGAGTGACCCCTGTCCCACTAACTGAGTAGAAGTCTTATAAAAGCATCTTTAATATAATGTTAAATTAATATGTTAATGATAAATTTTGATATTTGAATAAAAAAAAATACTTTTTAATACAATATTATCTTTCATACTAAATTTGCTATATGTTAAGCTTTATAGTAAATTTACCACAAGATATAAGCAATATCATATTTCACTTCTGATTCTTATTTGTTGTTATCTCATATAATTATTATATTAATTTTACTTTTCATTTATTCAAGTATTAAAAGTTTACTTTTACAACTTTCAAAGCATAGTAATGATAACAAAAAGTAGAATTAGCATTAGAAATAACATAATATATTAGAGTTAAAATAAGATACTATTATTCACACTATTTTGTAATAAATATAATATTAACATACACAAATTCATTAGAGATAGCCTAAAGGGTGGTGTGGAACTAAGATCCACTCGCAAAACAACACCTAGCTAAACACTGACTTTAAACTGATTACCTAAATTGAACACCAAATTAGGAATTAAACAAGGATCTAATGAAAAAACCACCACCCTTATTACAAACGTAACAAGGGGGTTCGTGGGGAAACTATTATTCTTATTACACACATAACCAATAAAATACAAACACAAAAGGAGACATGACGGATCCGACTAGTAAAGCCAAGCTCCTCAATATTGAAAAGTCGAGCAGTGATGATGGAACAATGTCGAGGGAGGTTTGCCCAACTAGGGCCAAGAGAGACCTATGTCTAGGAAACACGCGCCACAAATGATAGCCGCACACTCGCCACCATCACACACTCCACCCTCCCACGATCCAGTACTTGCTGTTTCAACGGGTCCCCACAATGGATAGACCTAGGACGCACTCAAATTTGAGGATGGTAGACGGTGTCACTAGCACCTAGCATGGCTCTGAACAATCCTCCAATGATCCCTACGATGGCATGAGCTTGACACTGTAGGTCCCAATGGTCTCCTCATTTGGCAAAGGAGACCAATAGTCCAATGAGACGCCTAACCATCGCCCCCAAAACTCAAGCACACTTTTCTCTCTCAGAGCTTCTCTTTTTTCTTTTTAGGGTATACCATTTATTTACTTATATATGTTGTATACATACATATGCTAGTATTCATTTTTCTTTGCTTTTTAGTCCAATATATACGAAACATTTATTTAAAAAATTGGACTTTTGTAACCAAAACATCCCACAATGGCATATGTTTATTGAGGAGAGTAATTCATGAATTTCCCAAAAGCCCAAGTTGAGAATGCAAATTGCCAAGGAATTAGTATCACATTTTGTATTTTTTTTTTCATTCAAGAAATTAAAAAAAAAAAAAGAATTGATAGCATTCTCACATCCGCTTAAGTAAAATTGGAAGAGAACAATCGGTGTAGACAATATTTTAAAAGATAAAATGTAGACACAAAAATTCAAACCTCTGACAAATGGTGAAAAAATAATGAAACAATCATCCTTTTGAATCGCCATGGCGCGGCCGCCACCACCATGGCATGCAGTGTCACGTTTAGGATATATCAGGGTTAGCATGCTTTTAACCTTTTCCACATCTTTTTCTAAACTAATCCAACCCCTTTTGTTGAAAAGCGGCAGACATTAACCTCAACTAAATTAAAAAGGTGGTCCTTTAAAAGGACATGCAAACAGAAAACCGATAGGTTACTTTGACCATGTGGTTTAAGTTTAAAAATTTCTAAAAATTCTACCAAAAAGGAATTTAAAAAAAATTGTCATGTTTTGGGGCGAATACTCAAGAAACCCACTTCAGGATCCTATGCTGAACTCTATTTGGAAGCCCTGAAGTTAGACTGAATCATATCCGTCCATTTAGTCAACCCTTTATGCCAAGTCCTTTTTTTTTTTTTGGTGATGATCTGCTACCTTTTTCATGATCCTATAAATACAGTTATTAACATAATATATATTTATTACTATAAAAAATATTTCAAAGTTCTCCATCATAACAAACCTCACTAATATCTCTCCAAAAAAAAAAAAAAAACTCAATAATAAATGATCTGATTATTAGTGGACACATTTCTCATCATTCCCCATGATATATGCCGTGCCGTCACAGTCACTGTTTTTCTTGCTTTCACACCAAAAATCAAAACAAATCCAGAAATTATTGGCATTCTTATACACGTATATAGTATTATAACTTGATTATTACATGTGATTCAGTGAGATTTTTCTTTAGCGTAAAAATCACAGAGCAACTTACACACAAAGATGACATTTTGTGTGCGTATTAATTAAGGAAATTAAAGCAAAACTAAGAATTATAATCAACTCATTCACATAATATAACATATTAGTTAACATGGTACATATACACAATCAATAAAAATGTATGTTTGATCCAAATTAATGGAGATTAAAGTATGAATTCTTTTTTGTTTCTCAATCAACTTTTTATCATGAGTTTCTAAACATCTGTGTGGAACCATAGGAGTAAATGAACAAATTCATGACTAGACATGGGGATTTTCTTTCCTTTTTCTTTTTTGTTATTTTTTTTTTCTTGAGTGAAGAATAAATTAACAAGATGATCATAGTAATACATCATGAATGATACAAACACAAGACATTATGTGACAAAACCTCAACATCTTCATCAATGGTGTAAAGGGTTTGGCCCGGTGGGGACAAGGCGCTTCTCAACGCCGTATCTCGGGTCGATCTCGCTCCCCCCGGGGTCGGGCTGCGTAGGTACGTGCCGGTGGTGTTCATGGTGGCGGTGGTGATGCCGGTGATGGTGGTGGTGGTGCCGGACTAGAAACGGTGTAAAGTCGATTTTTGTGGCCAAATTTCGGCTACGTATCATGCTCAACCGAGGGAGATCATAACCGAAATTAGTCTTCTTTAATGAACTACTACTTTTGTCATTGAAGTTGAACCATCCGACGTGAAAGAATAAGAATAAGAAGAAGAAGGAGAGGCAAAGAAAGAGTCTAAAGATGTGAGAAAGCTTGAATGTCATGGCCAGAGAGAGAGAGGAAAGAGAGAAGAGAAGTAGATTGCATGGAGAAGAGAGAGAAAGAGATATATAGAGAGAGAGAGAATTTGGAGAAGAGACAAAATGGGAAACAAAAGGAGAAGAAGAGTGTGAGTTTAGAATATGACAGCTTGAATAATGAGGTGCTGTATAAGCATAAGATATATTGTAGCAGAGAGTTGACACGAACTAGCTAGTTGTGCTTGCTTCCATGAGACTCTCTCTCTCTCTCTAAAGTTTAATACTACATATATATGTGTATAAATATTTATATATATAGAAAGAGAGAGAGTTTGGAATATAAAAGCGGGCCAATTTTGAAGCGGAGGGGGGTGGGGTGTGGTTTGTGGAGCATTCTTGTTTGTTCCAATGAAACTTCCTTTGCGTTGAAGCAACAAAGCTGTACATTAAAAGCAGTTTGTCAAACTTTGAATTATAAATAATTGAGAGGACATCAACAGATTTGATGAATATTATACATGAGTATATGTACATGTGTGTGTGTATAAGCTGCTATTATTTGACATATCTGTTACTCTTCCAAACTTACAGCCATGAATACGATTGTTAAATTAAAATTATTATTATCTTTATCATTAAAAATACAGCAGTCTACCGTTCGTTAAAAATAGAATAATCTTTTTATTTTTTATTTTATTTTATTTTATTTTTTTGTGTAGAAGATTAATCTTTTTACTTATTTTCTAATGTTCATTATTTTTACGACAAAAACTAAAACCCACAAACAAATATCAGTTTAGACGATTAGATTTTAAGTTAAAATAAGTTTACATGTTATGTGTGTATTTACATGCGTTCTTATTATAGAAAATATACATATTAAACAATACTATAATTATTTATATATATATATATATTCATAAGGGAATAGAGAATATTTGGAATCTTAGTATTGGTGGTTATATAATTAGTGGGATTGGTAGTTACTTTCCAAGATATAAGGCCTCCAAAATGCAGCAAATCAGATCCCATTTCTAGAATCTCTTATAGATAAAATTGGAAGGCTTTTTCTTGGTGATTGTTCTTGTCATTCTTTAGTCTCTTGATATATCATTTTTTTCCCTTGTTTATTTTTATTTTTTTTTCCTTTGGTTAATTGCAGTTTATTTCGCCATTCTTTTTCTTTTATCATTTCCATAGATATGTGTATATATATATATCTCTATATTACAATGAAAAATAAAAACAGATAGGCGTTGCTTGGGGGATGGAGCAGTCTGGTCTAGCTTTATGCACACACAAGCCATGGACAACTCATACAGAAATATGGAAATGAGCCCCATGCCTTTGATTTTTGCCGACTTTTTTCCTTTTTGAATTTTAAAGTAACAAAATGGACTTCTAATTTGTCATTATTCTTATATATTTTTATATGTTCTAATCCTCATGTCATCACCCTGCAAATTTGTTTGAGTTTGACCTCATGAATTCATTGATTATTATTATATTTATCATTATTGCTCATCAATTTTTTATTTCTGATTTTCTTTAATCTTTCTTATTTATTTAAATTAAACTAAAAAAAAAATGTTAAGTCAATGGCAAAAAGTAGTACTGTTAACTCACACGCCTTGGTGTACTTTACAAAATACACGCCTATGTTTCATGGGAGAAAACAATTCCTTCCCTTAAGACTACGCTAAATAATTCATTAATTTCTCTCCTTAAAAACTTGTTTTCTTCCTGTTTCTCTCCTTGTCGGTTTAATTAAATTAAGAATATTACCTTTGAAATTTTCAAAAACAAATGGAGGTATATTTTTATTCCTTGTTGACCTCCACTTTTCTATGTTGTGACACACACACACACATATATGCCAAAAGATTTACAGTAATACCTCCCATGTATAAAAATTTACGATTCATAGGAACTACAAGAACTGAAAAGGTTGGTATCATGAGAGGAAGAAAAAAAATACTTTCTTTTAAAAATTATCACCCTCTTTTCCCTTTTTATTTCAATTACACATTTTAACATTTGGATTAAGTCTAGATTTTTTGAGAAGGTTACATTCATATTGAATGTATGAATCAAAATCTTAATTTGAATGTGTGGGTGGATAATTTTTGTGAAATTAATTGAATAGAATGAATATAGACAATATATATATATGGTATTGATCTCAAAGAAGTGAAAATAAATCTGGATTTGAGTTGAATTATAGTGAATGAAATCATTTAAACACATATTTATATTTAAGTATAGAAAATCTGAAATGAGATGAAGATTATTTAAAAATTTATCATTTAGAAGTCTACTTTTTCATATTTTATTTTTTTTGTGGGGGGAGCGGGGGGGTGAAACATTAGCATGTAGGGAATGAGGTAGTGGAACATGATTCATTCTCAAATCAAATAATTTGCATAATGAGTTTGGAAAATTCCTGAAAACAAAGAGAAAGCATTATACGATAATCCACAAGACAATGAAAGTATAAACGGAATCATATGTCACTTTGCTTGAATGGCATTAATTCTTTGGTAACTAATGCCCCTTTTGTAGATGACCACCCACACAGTGATCCATTATTGTTGAATGTGCAAACACGACCTCCAACTCATCTCTCTCTCTCTCTCTCTCTCTCCCCTCCTTTGCATATCTTCAGGGAGTGGGAATGGACTTTGAATTTGGCTTCTTTTGCAAAATGTGAGGCTGTTGTCGGGTAGACCTTGGAGGATGGCTTAACTAGCTAACTTAATTGCCAACTTTATTTTTAAAACACATATAATATATATATATATAATATGATTTATGTTATATTGTATCAATTAAGTGATTCAAATGTAAATTTTTTTTTTAATGATACTTATCATTTATTCTAATATTAAATCGTATCATATGACAAGATTTTAAATAAAAAATTACATATAACCAATTAGTTATTACAAATTTATAAATGCAAAATTACAACTATAGTATGGTATTTAGGCAACATTTATGGGATGTTTGTTTACAGTTTTACATTCATATTACATTTAAACGCAATATAATTTTCATCCAAACGTAAAAATTTTACGTTCAAATACAATACTTTTTAACAATACCTTAAGTATATTTACTATTCTAAAATATTTTGAAAATAAAATTTTTTTTCCATTCACATCATACTCTCTTTCTATCTTACTTTCCTATTTATTTTTACCAATTATATCAACTTTTCACCTCTAAAATACAATTCAAATACTTTTCATCTAAACACATTATATTCAAATGTAAAACAAATATTTTTCATCTAAATACAAAATATATTTATTATATTATATTTAAATATAATTCATTTATCAATCAAACACCCCCTCTCTCTCTCTCTCTCTATATATATATATATCTTGATGCATATTGTTTTTTATAAAAGGCCACGCGGAGCGCTGATGTGGAGCCCACCATGCGTCAAGGTGTCGCAATTGGGTGATATTGACCTTTTATTGTCGTTTTTAAGCTTTCTACACTATCCACACTAAACTTTGGTAGAGCCATTTTGCGGCAAAGCTTTTCAAAGGGGAGTTGTTGTTGGCCATGGTAAAAAGATGAGAAAGAAAGGGATGATTACCAACTTTTATGAGCCTTTGGAGATTCAAACTTCCAACCACCCACCCACAAGCATGTTATTAACCAACAGACACATCCACCAAATATACACCAATGTTCTCTCTCTATGGTGGAGGGTGGGATTTGGGGTCGTCATTTTAAAAAAAAAAAAAAGAGAGAGCTTAATTTGGGTGGTAAGAGCCTTCTTTTCAGAGTATAAATTGCTTGAAATTGGAAACTAAAAGTGATTTCTATCGATCCCTTTCTGCCTTTATTCAACCAAAACAGTCTAGACTTGATCACAAACAAGCCCTTAACAAACAGAATCCAAAGCTAATTTCAAGACTCAAGATTACACCACAGAGCCAAGGGTACTGGCAGGTTCTAATGGTTTGAGAGAAAAGGTTATCTAGATAAGACAAAGAGCAAAACAAAGCTTTAAACAAAAATAAAGAAAATTTATTATAAGAACTATACATTTATTCTTTCAGTAACTACTGTTATTTTTAACAAATAGATCAACTTTTTTAGGGTTAAATCTATGACTAAAAGCAGTTTTTTGTATTCCATTATAAATTTTTAACATGAACATTTGCATATCATACCGTTCAAAAGTTAAATTCAATTAAAAAAAAAACTTAACAGTAGTATAAAAATACAATTCCTAAGTTTTGCCCAAATTAAAATCTAAGAAGGGAAAATTAAGTCAAATGGTATCTTTTCAGGGCCAGAGGTAGTTCTATTCAATCACGTGCCGTCCTATGATGTATAAATTCATGTTAAATTAGGCTTAACAGTAATAATGTGAGAAGATTTAGGATGAACAAAAATATATCTTTTAAAAAATAAAATAATAAAAATATGTCTTTGATAATTGTTGATAAATTTGTCGAGAAAAGGGATAAGATTCCCAAGGGTGTACGTTTGATTGTCAAATATGTTAAACCAACAACCATGTTAACGGGGGTTTATCAAAAACATATCAATAGCGGAAAAAGTAAATCCAATGGTAGTTCAGCCACTGAAAGTCACCACATCAACAAAACCCCATTGCTCTTGTCTTTTAACGCAAAACATAAAGATGTAGAGAGAGAGAGAACAAAAATACAATTTCAAAAAAAAAAAAAAAAAAAGCTAAGAATACCAGCTTTGATTTCAACTTGGAATACAAGTCTATAGTACATGTGAGTTTTAATTGATAATAAAAAGTTTAAATTAGAGCTTATATCCTTACTACTACTCCTTAAAAAAGACTCTAAAATGTGAAATTCTAGCTGGTAAAATTGTTTTAATAAAAACGCCAAATATATATATATATATATATGTTTGTATACACACGCAAGGTCTAATATCCGATGGCGTATTCGGTGCGGTGCTTGCATGGCCCGGAGGTGTGTCCGGGAAGAAGGGAAGCCATGCAAGAGTTAGGAGGAAGATGTGATACGTGTTTTGATATGGTGGAGCATACGAAAGAGTTTCCTCACGGAGTGGAGTTAAAGTAAAAGATGTCAGAGAAAAGGAAGAGAATTTCCAAAGGTCGAAGGACTATCTCGTAA
Source organism: Antiaris toxicaria (assembly GCA_035233585.1). Taxonomy (NCBI): domain Eukaryota; kingdom Viridiplantae; phylum Streptophyta; class Magnoliopsida; order Rosales; family Moraceae; genus Antiaris; species Antiaris toxicaria. The sequence continues at coordinate 13,484,425 of CP141155.1, forward strand.
TTGCAGTTTGAGGAGGGAGAGATGATAATGCAATACTTGGACATATCTGATGGAGTTGTAGTACCAAGAGTAAAGAATTGTTTCGAAGATGGAGTTGCCAAGTCATGTGCAGGAAGACGGGGTTGTTAATTGTTATTTGGTTGCTTTTGGGGCGTTTTATTGCCCCTCCAGACTGGGTACATGGCTTTAGGTTCGGAGCAGCACCATATGAAGAAGAAATAGGGTTTTTTTTTTTTTTTGAAACAGGTGTTTGAGGTGAGGACAAGAGGGAGAAAATAAACGACATCTCACTTTACCAAACCAACTACCAATATTAGGCTTAAGAGAAAGCACCAGTCATTTGAATGAAGGACGACATCAAACGAAGGAAAAGATTGAAAGTTTCGTAGAACTCCCAAGGGATATAAAGCAGAAATAAAATGTGAGATCACATCAGATTTGGATTGTAATTTATGTTAGGAAATAGAGGAATGCATAATGTGGAAGAAGAACGACAAAAATACATGCCCGTTTTTCAGATGGAAGTTGTTAGTTTAAAAAAAATAGTTTGCAAGTGACAAGTTTGCAAAAACAACAAGTTTGCAAGTGAATTAAATTCGCCAAGGAGATTACAAAGATACAAAATACGTTGTATTGTGTAAACAAAAGCTTAACAACTGAAGTTGTAAAAATGTTTTTCTGTCCAAAATCAGCTTTCATCTTTCCCTCTTACTCAAACAAGCCTCGACGACGAATTCCCTTTCCAGTATTCCAAGTCAAATTTCCGTCTACCCAACCCAGCTACAACCCTTTATGGAGTTGATATTATTATCAGATAAGATAGAGTCCAACATCACAAGCTCTATTGAGCTGCCAACTAATAGATGTTCATCCAGAGCAATGGCCATGAACACAGGGAATGAATCATCCACAATCATAATCAATAGAACATGAATTCTTCTTAGTTGCAAACGAGTTGATAACAATATAGGAGATATTGGAGGTAGAAGCGAAAGAAGAAAAACAGAAGAGGCTTTGTCAACCAGTATAATGCAACAATGTTGTTTGATCGCTAATAAATGTCTTTCTATTGTTGGTCTCTTTCATTCTGGTCCTTATAGTCGTCTGAAACCTACTACCCTAAGCCTGTCAGTTTTTTTCCTCACTGCCCCTAATCGCATCATTTCATCGTCACCGTACACGAACAATCTAGCAGCCACGATTCAACAAACGCACCCATCCGCACTCAACCTTTCAAAGACTATTCCTATATATGTATAGAGTATGGAAAATATCCAACCTATGGTACTCTGTTTTAACCATCATGTCTATACTGCATTCCGTCTGTTTTGTATACACTCAGCAGCCAACCAAAAACCAAGTCCCAACATCTAAAAGAAACAAGTGCAAACCAGAAATCCAATACAATTTTTTGTCAAATAGAAATCCAATTACAATCTTACAATGCTTTCCAAATTAACTGCAACAAGACCCGACTTGTAAACCAATCTGAGCAACATAAATAACCCAGTGAATGATCTTGATCAATTTCAGCACAAATGCAAGCAATTTGCCATCAAAATTGGTACTGAATCCAGTATTTTATAAGCCACAGAAGAATGACATGTTATATATATTTTTTTAAACTGATAATGACATGCAAGTTTAGTACTTGCTTCCCACATGCCTCTATTTTTAAGTACTGCCCACATGCTTCAATTCTACCATATGATAAACTCAAAAAAGCAGTTTACTGTAAAACCAAAAAGAGAAAATCAACCCTAATCAAAGCTTATGATCTGCATATAGCACCCTAACTACAAGACAACTACAACAATGCAGTCCAAGTGAAACGGAAGATGACAAACCTCTAATTCATCACAATTCATCGGATTAGATGAAGGCCATAACATTTAACATTTGGTATACAGTAAATGCTTGACTCTCCATCAACCTTCCTCCCAGTCGACATCGTCGTCATCATCATCATCTGCTGTAGCATCAGCTTCAACGTTCAAATCATTGACCTTGTAAGTCTCGGTTGCATTACCTGTAGTTCACGTAAAATACAACAATAACAGCTATCAAACTGACTATCTAGGAACAAAGCAAACCCTCAATATCCACTAAAAAATGACCTCATGTAGAAACACATAAAGTTGGATATGTTAAGTTGTTAACATGTGTTGAACTACAATTTTCTTTCACTCACTTTACTTTCAACTTTTTAGATACCTTTTAAATTCAACTAATATTTGCAAAAGTAAGAAAACTTCATTTCATAAACAATCATATATCAGTGAGCATCGTATTAGGCAATTAAAATCAGTTATCAATGAGCAACCAAATGCAATGTTCTAAACTTTTGCTTTTCTTTCTTTTTCTTTTTTGGCATATTGTTGAGTTATTCTCGATGTTTAAATTAAAGATCAATTTCAAAATATGCAGATTGTTAAACAATGTTATCTACCTGCAACCGGAGCTTCTTCCCAATCGACATCATCATCCCCTTCATCTTCCTCACGTTTCGACTTCATTCCTACTTGACGACCGGGGGATGAGCTAGATGTACCGTTCGACATTTGTGTGTTTGATGACTCCTGTTGCTGCTTTGCAGCTTCTTCAAGCTCTTGTTGTTTCTTCAGTAGAGCAGCATAATAAGCTTTAACATACTCGTCCTACAAAATAAAGAATCAAAAAGTGAAATTATTTCCATTTTAGGGAAGTGGAAATCCATATGGAACATATTGAAAAACAAGAAAACGGTTAGTGTAGCATTCTACAAACTTGTAAATTCTTCTTTTCATCATTTTCAATGGTTGACTTTTTGTCATCAGAAATCGCTGCAGATGCTGAAGTACTGCCATCCATCTTTGCCTCTTGCTTGACCTCTCCACGTTGTTCCTTTGTGAGGTTCATCCCTTGCTTGATCATCCAAGGTGGCAAAACTTTCAGAACAGTATTTTCAGCTTCAGATTTGATATTCTCTCCATTGCCCTCAGCTCCGGAAAAGGCAACCTCGACCTACAATGGTTACACCAGATGTAAATTCCAAAATATCCGACTTTAAGAGAAAATGTAAGTCCAAAACCTCTCAGACATAAGACATGTAATGATTAAACGAAACGCAATCCTCAATTCATCTTTCTGGAGAGATATATAAATGAGGAAATGTTAATGGCAAGGCACATCAAAATTTTTCTTCACTACAGTTAACTGGATTTTTTCTGAGTATAAGAAAAATTCTCTTCACTCACTTGACTTCCAATCTCATTGAAAAATGCAATTCTTTGAACAATCAAAAATTAGTCACTGTCACTTAGAAGGTCAAAGGCAGCAGCAAAATATTTCATATGGTAAACATGTGATATTATATCTGAATTTACACTTCTTTGTCTAAAACATGGAAAAACAGTGGAAGAATAAAGCAACCTCAGTTTATCTTCCACTTTAAGAATAAAAATAGCCTTGGGCTCATGCTCAAGCTTAGATTTCAGATTCTTTTCGTAATTATAATGTCAAAATTCATTCGAATTTTCAAATTGTAGAACCTTCATGCACATCAATTTTGAAATTAACAGCAGCCATCACAAGCCTTTCCTTGAAAAAGTACACAACATAGGACTCCATTCTAAACAGGGAAAATTCACATAAACATTACCTTGGTATCTCCAAGAAAAGGCATTGGTGTTCCACCGTAGCCTAACCCCTGGGAAGATCTGGAAGGATCATTACCATTAGCATCACCATTTGCTGCACGTGCAGCGGCACTCGCTCTTGCTTCCCATGCTTGGAGATTCCCAAATTCAGGAACAGGCAAGTCTTTTACTCTTGCAAGCTGTTCCATTAATGGTTTAAGTTGTACCTATTTATTTGATTCATCAACTCATAAGCGAATATCGCAACAAGTTGGTCAACTAAAAACATCAACAAGCTAACACCAAGTTGAAGATAGCAACTCCAAGCAGGAAATAAAGGGTTCTAGACCAGCAACACCAAACTAATACGAGGTAAAGTTGAAGTACCGTTAAAAGCAACAATCATCATCATCAAGTTGAGCAATCAGCATCTAGAATTTCTTTTATCTTTTAAATATATTATTTCTTGAGCAATATCCCTCGTAAAGAAATTTGGAAAATATGGATCATAGAGTTTTTTATATGCATAAAACTTAGAAAGGTCTGTGCTCAGATAAGGTAGAATCCATGTATATAAGATTTAAGAACTTTAATGATATCAAGAACATAGAAACTGTGTGCTTACAATAAAACTTAAAACAAGCCTAGAAGATAGCACAAAGAAATGATAACTTTTTGTACAAATTCTAACCTGAAAAATTAGAAAATAAACATGTACTTAGGGATTCATGTGGTTCCTCTTTATAATGAAGAATGCTATTAACCAAATGAAGTCAAAAAAAAGTTAAAAACATGGCCATCTCAAAGAAATCATTCTTCAGACTACAAATACCATGTCATGCAGACACGCACAAGAAAAGAAAATTATTTCTGGCGAGACTTGCATAAACTGGTTGTATTTCCAATAACTAAGCTATATATTAGGTTATTTATACTTCCAAAAACATCCATTTCAACTTTTGACAGTGAATGAACTGTGTACTTCTTCTAAAACCCATACTTAAACATGCTTCTATCAAGATGCAATTTCAATATTATACAAATAGATGCATTACCTATGGAACTACCACCAACTATAAACCCTCTTCGTCATCCTATTACCAGTACTCTCCGCTTGACTTGGTTCGCAAATGCCAGCATTAGCAAAGATGTGCTATGATTACTATTTGTTAAGAAAAAATGTACTACAAAATACAAAAATGGCATCAGCAATCCTCTTGCTAGCTTGCCGATCTATTTTATGTCCATTTTTAAGCTACCGGGACAAGTGGCTTAGATTTTGGAGATAATGATGAGAGCGTTTCTATGGGATTTTCAAGAAGGGGGGAGAGTAAAAAGTCTTGTGGCATGGGAAATTATTATGAAGAGTAAGTGAAATGGAGGGTTGGGCTTGGGAAATTTGAAGAAGAAGAATGTGGTGCTTATGGGTAAGTGGCTATGGAGATTTCCATTGGAACAACAATATTTATGGGCAAACATAATCAGAAGCAAGTATGGAATGCAATTAAATGGGTGGGATTCAAATGTGGTAACCAGGGGATCATTCAGAAATCCTTGGAAATTTATATCTCAGGGTTTACAAACTTTTCTTAAAAATACTTCCTGGAGAGTGGAGGCAGGGAATAGAATGATGTTTTGGAAAGATACTTGGTGTGGAGACACAGCTTTTGAGTTTTTATTTCGGTGATTATCTAGACTTTCTGTTTTCCCTAATGTGTTTATAGCTGAGATTTTGTCTATTGACAAAAATTTAGTTTAGGATTTAGGAGGGGGCTCAATGATAGGGAGGCTGAGGAGATGCAATCTTTGTTGCTAAGGATTAATTCTTTTTCACCAAATGGGTCGTTGCTAGATCATAGGAGATCTACTTGAAAGTACCTTTTCCTTTCATCAGTGGAGAATCCTGAGAAACCACAGTTTGAACCATTTAGTTTCATATGGAAATCTCGTGTTCCCTAAAGGGTTGAAGTTTTTGCATGGCTGGTATTTCATGGTAAGATTAACACTTGTGATATGGTCCAGAGGAGAAATCCTCATTCGGCATTGTCTCCCTCTTGATGTGTTCTTTCAGGAATGATGGAGAATCATTAGATTATTTGCTGCTTCATTGTGAAGTGACGAGTGCTTTATGGAAGATATTGTTAAAGGAAGCAGGATTTCTGGGGTCTTTCCAGCACATTGTCAATTGTTGATGGTGGAGAACATGGTGGAATTTGGGTCCAATAAAAAAGCAAAAGTTCTGTGGAGATGTATGGCGTTATACTTGTTATGGAATATTTGGATGGAAAGAAATTACAGGATTTTTGAGGAAAGGAGTATGGAATTGATTGACATTTTTGAAAAGGCAAAATATTTGCCTTCCTTATGGGCTTCAACTGATAAAGTGTTCAAGGACTTTCCTTTCTCATTGAGGACTAGAATAGTTTAGAGAGACCTGGATTGGTAGTTAAGTTTTGTATGGATTACTTTTATTTTCTGTTGTCTTTTTGTTGTTGAGGATTTCTCGTCCTCTTTCCTTGCAATTCATTTATGATCAATGATAAGGTTTTTTCTATAAAATAAAGACAAAAAGAAACTAATTCCATTTTGAAGCATGGTAGAGATTGAAACAGGCTCAAAATACTATAAAGAGGACAGGACATACTTTATAATCAGCACTGTGATAACAACAAAAAGATTTGTCAACAGATAATGTCAAAAATTACCAAGTTTGTAGAAAGATTTGGTTTCAAATGACTCTAGATTGCTAAGACTCGGTTTTAAAAGCCTCAAAATTGAACCCCTTATGTCATAGTGTAACCATGTGCCTAAGTTTTCTGATGCCTCAATGGGTGATCCGTCAAGAAGACACTAAAAGCACCATCAAGAATATAGAAATGTTATAACAGTTTTCTACTTTTCTTTTATCAAAACTAGATGGATTATACGCATGCTCACATATGTATATAGATAAGAACATATAAGCTATATGAATCATCAATTTGTTTACCATGATATATTCTCAAATATTTAACCAAAAACCAAAAACATTAAAACAAAATGTCAAAATTATCTGTTGGGGAGAAAAATAAAAAATAAAAACCTCCATCTTTTGTAGCATATCCTTTAGTTTTTCACGTCGTCGTCTCCTTGCATTATCATCTCCATCTCCAGCTTCTTGAGCAGCAAGCTTGTCACTCTCAGCCACAAGTTCTCCATTACAACTTTCACAGTGAAAATACTCATCTTCCATCGAAATTAAGCGCAGAGCATCTAAAGCATTGTACCTGACAAAATTTGACATAACAATAATCTTTAAGAAATAAAACTTCATAGATGAAAGTCATCAAAGACGCTTACTTCAGAAAAGGAAAAACAAAAACTAAAACCTTTTGCTACAATTAGGGCATATATATTCCTGAACTGTGTTCTTGTCCTCCAATTCATCTTTCAGTTTTTTCTTCAGACGGTGCAGTCTATACCTTACCACATCATATATCTGAAAGACATTGTTGCTTTAGCCCTTTTTCCCAAATATAGAAGGCAATTTTTGTTCAACATCTGGTAAACTGGATAATCAAGTTAAACAATCGTAAATGAAAAAAGTTCATTTTCCTATGCCATCACATCAAAACACTTAAAGTTGTGTTATTACAAAACAGAAGCTTTATCATCTCTTCAGTTTCAAAGTGTTTGTATATGCATATATGTATAAAGAAGAACGACCTGTGCATAGTCTAGACAACAGTAAGAATGCGTGTGCATCTTAATTTTCTCATCCCCATCCTTTACATGTTGTTGGCCATCTGCTGTGGCAGCTACTGCAGCGCTAAATATCTTTGCACCCTTGGCTGTCTGCAGTAATGGGTCATATCATTAAGACAAGTTGCTAACTCAGAAGTCAAACCATAATCAATAGAACACAGATTACCTTAGTCTCCAAACAATGGATATGAACTTAACAAAAAGTTAGCAGAACAACCAAAAAACTGGATAAGAATGGAAGAAGGAAAATCTTCACATGAGGTAAATGAAATTCAAAAGGATCTTCTCCTAATACCTTTGAACAAAGATTTTGAAGTTCTCGAGCATCAAAATAGTAGGCATCATAAACCCAGCAAAACAGCATAGAAATGGGAAAGGAAAAAAAAAAAAAAACCATAAACCCAGCAAAACAGCATAGAAATGGGAAAGGAAAAAACAAAAAAATCCAAAAAATAAAAAAGAAAGTAAATGATCCCAGACAGGTCTCAATATCAAAAGAACAAAGTGAAAAACAGTTCACAATTATGTAGACACCTCACACCTCTAATTCCATTGTTAGCATAATATATCTAAATGAAAAAGCTTCTGATTATCAACGCAGAACAAAATCCAGGCATCACATGCATGGCTACCTAACCACCGTTGATCTAGACGAACAAAGAAACGATTGGACCCTTCTAATCTAATGGAAAAATACCTACAAATACCAATTAACCAAAACAATATCTGTAAATTGAATAGGGGAATCTTATAGTCAGATAAGTATTCTGCTAGACTCATTATCTGTCACAGAAAGGCCTTTTCCTCATGTCACCAGAAAATAACCAACCGCCCATTTTTATACTAAATTTGCAAATCTCTCTCACTCACATCATTTTTTGACTCACGTGGAACCAATATTTTCAAAAGACAATGCTATGTAACGCCGTTCCTACACAAAACCTACTCCCATTAAAATGACGTGGTTGGACCCTAGTTAAAAAAAAGTTTAAAAAAAAGTGCTTTAACCTATCAGAATTTGCACATCATAACGGGGTAAAAGTGCTCACCTTCAAAAGTGGCTCCCACATCATTTTTGCTAAGAGGAGGTCTATGGAGAGGAGACAGCATTTTAAGATTCTAGCTGGTTTCTCAAAATCTCAGTCTGGAGGCCTTAAACCTCGAATATTGCTTTAAACAAACTCAATTAACTATTTTTTTTTTCCAAGCAACAAAATCATAGCTGAAAAACTAACTAAAGATCCTGAATCACTTTAGACACAGAAATCCAACTTATGAAGATGTATCCCACGTTGTTGAGTGTGAAATCTACCAGATCATCAGAACTTCAAGGATTCTACTACATAGAACCTTCACTCCAAATCATGTGTGATCTATAATGTGTCATAGAGCATAATATTCTCATGTACCAAAGGAAAAATAACCATACAATAAAACATAAGGACTACAGTCACGACTGACCTCTCTCCTATGGTCGCGAGTAACCAATTTCTCTTCTTCAAAAAATCGCAAAGTTCTTCGAAGCTGCTTTGAGTGCAGCTTTAAGTCCTTTGCCAAATCTTCTTCTCTAACCCATTGTCGCCTGAAATACAATATATCATAAAAAATTTAATAAGCAGCAACAGAGAGAACATATACCAATACAAACAGGGACGTGGGAAACCCAAATGATAATTAGAGTAAACAAGACCGTCTGATAGGTTGTGTTTGGTAAGAGGGAAAGAAAGGAATAGGAAAATGGAGGGTAAAGAGAGGATCTTTATCTTACTGTGTTTGGTATGGATTCTCTCCTTTTATCCCTCGTCCTTATTGGGAGAGGTTTAATTAGTTCATTGAATGATTCGAAGTCCCTCAACAACCCATACCCTCCTCTTTTCTCATATTACCAAACAACAACAAAAGGTCCCGAAATCCTTCCACCAATCCATATATTAGCCATAATTAATTCGCATCACCCCCACATCCCTTGCATCTCAATAGATAATGAAACTGCAAACACGCAGGTAAAATTCAGCGCCGCTTGTCAAGAGAGAGTTCCCACCCCCCATTACCATTTGGGATTCCTTTTTTTTTTTTTTCATCGCATATACTCAAAAAAAAAAAAAAAAAAAAAAACCACTACTATATTCCTACAGAGTAACATCAAAATATTCACACACTTTCACTACATTATTCATTTAGTAATAATTCACTACCCAAAAAAGAAAAGAAAAACATAAAAAAAAATTCAATTTTATTTCATCTCTTCATAAAAGAAGTTTTCGAAAAGCTGGAATTAAAATAAACAAAGAAATAACTATCCATAAAAATTTCAATAAAAATAATGTGAAAAAGGGATTCAGAAACAAGATACCTCGTTAGGGCATCGAGAATCACAACGGCGATTCCTCTATTATCGCTTCGACCGTTCTTGGGCTGATTCTCCCCTTTGGTCGTTATATCGTCGTAGAAAGCTCTCGCCGCAAGCTTCACCAACCTACGACAAATTCGAAAAAATGACAACACCGAAAAATTAAAAAACAACATCATCGGAGAGTGGAAACTAACAAAGAAAACGAAAATCAATTATCAATTTTAGCTCCGAATGACAAAAAAAAAAAAAAAACAAAAAAATCAAAAACACCTGTTGAAAGGTTCGACGCTCATGGTTTATTGAATCGATTTGCGAAATCTTTTCTTCTTTGCTATGTTAATTTTCTAGGTAGCCGGTGGCTCCCCAGTTGACGGCGCCGGCGAGGGCAGCGACCATGGAGGAGTGGCTTGGCGCGTAAATAAGTCGAAATCCAGGGAGATTTGTCAGGAAATTAAGACGGTCCTTTTTTTTTTTTTTTCGCCCGCAGAGGCGAAAGAAAATGTGGGTGAATTTTAAAGGATGGAAGAGAAATGAAATTGGCAACGCAATTACGATAACACCCTTGGCCGAAGACTGTTTAGCTGCGTGCTTTGCTTGGGAGTTGGGGACGACCCTTTGCACAAGAAATGGGACAAACGTGGTATATATAGTGACTATGGGAGGTATTTTCGCCATTTTGCTTTTGTTTCTCTCCTGTGAAGCCAAGTTCACAATTAGATCTCGGCTCCACCGCCCGATCACGATCCTTGACACGCGTACGGCCGGACAAGAAAGACAATTCCAGGGCACGGTCGTCAGCAAAAGCGAATGGTACGAGCGGATCAACACGATCAGAATGGAGAGAGAGAGAGAGAGAGGTCCAATGGGTGCGCGTGCGTGGGTCTATAAATAAACCCTGCTACGGCCGAGCTCAAACGACACTTCGAAGATTCTCTCTCTCTCTCTCTCTCTCTCTCTCTCCTATCTCAGCCATGGCGAAGCCACGCAAGCCTAAAAACACACCCAACGACGACGCCAACCCCAAGCCCGACAACTTCGGCGCCGTCGTCCGCCACCAGAAGCTTTGCCTTTCCGTTGACCTCGACTCCCGTCGCATCTACGGGTTCCTCTCTCTCTCTCTCTCTCTCTCTGTTTGTGTCTCTCTCTCTCTCTCTCTCTCTCTACACTCGAATGGCGATTTTCTTGGAAAAGGCTATGGCGAATTTAGGTGTTGTTGAGTTGATTTTTAGTCACGTGTTCGCTTTCTCCACTCCGCCTTCGTGTTTCCATGACATTGGGAGGTTGTCTTGGAAATGGCTATGGCGAATTTAGGTTTCGATTGGTGACAGTTGCAACTGGATTTTGTTTGTTTGAGTTTTAGTTGTTTGTCTGCTTTCTCCACTCGAATTTCGTGTTTCCCTAACATCGCAATTGGTTTCCTGAATTATGGAGCTTTTCTTGGGAATGGCTGTGGCGGATTTAGGTTTTGATTAGTGACTCTTGCAAGTGGATTTTGTTTTGTTGATTTTTTGCTTTCTCAACTCGACTCTTGCGTCTCCGTAACATCACAATTGGTTTCCCAAACAATGGAGGTTTTCTGGGGAATAACTATGGTGGATTTAGGTTTGATTAGTGACACTTGCAATTGGATTTTGTTTTGTTGAGTTTTTAGTTATTTGTTTGCCTTTTTTTCCTCCCCTATTGTTAGGTACACTGAATTGGAGATTGCAGTCCCAGATATCGGGATTGTAGGGCTGCACGCGGAGAATTTGGGGATTGAGAGTGTTCTTGTCGATGGAGAGCCGACGGAGTTCGAGTATTATCCACATACTTATCCTAATGAGGAGATGGAGAGGAGGTGGGGCTCTGTGACAAATCCGAGCACTGCAGCCGCAGCCGCTGGGGTGGTGTATATGTCGGCTTTGGAGAGAGAATTGATGCCGAGTTTGCTGGTAAATTGCTGCAAAGGATTGAAGGCTGGAAATGAACAGCAAGAGCTGGTGGCTTCAGAGAATGGGGTTCCTCAATCCTCTGGAGAAAACAAGCAGGTTATGGTTGCTTTTTGTGCTTTTCGAAAGCTGATCAAGAGTGAGATGTGAGATTTGTGTTCTCTAGGTTTTGGTACATGAGTCAATGAGAGTATTGCCTTTTCTGGGTTTTTTTCAAATTTGGCTTTTAGCTTTCAGTTTCAGCGTATTAAACTAGCGTGCATAGGTATTTGCTTGTTCTAAAATTTTCATGGCTCAAGACCTAAACCGCACATTGCATGCTGGACCACACTATATAACGTCAGTGTGGGTATGGATAAGAAAAATTTCTTTAATAGCTTGTCTGATTTGATGGAATTCTTTTTAAGAATACCGCTCAAATTGGATTCTGCTCATGTGTTTCCTTATTTGTGTCCCCTTTTGTGTTCCTCCAATTATATCATGACACATCATGAGTCTTTAATTATTGTGGTATAATATTTTAATTGAAATGCCATTTTTAATAGATGTGTCAAGATATTATTGGGGAACATGAAGGTGGATAAAAATATAGTATACTTGAGTCGAGTTAGTGGTATTGTGTTCTACTTTCATCTGTGCATATTTTTAAGAGTTATTTCTGTCTTAAAGGGTTAATAATATTTTATCTAGTCAGGTGGTTACTAGTTAGTGTCTAATAAGTGTATAAATAATAAGGATTTCTGGATGAACCACTATTTTACTGGGTGTAGTAACTAGTGAATTTTCATTGAGAGGTTTGCTTTCTTTGTGGTTTCTCATGTAGGTTGATGTTTCCTGCAGAATGTGAGACTGGTTCGTGTCAATTATTGGGTAGAGAAAGCAGAGACAGGGATTCATTTTGATGGCAACGTGCTTCATACAGATAACCAGATAAGACGCGCCCGGTGCTGGTTTCCGTGTATCGATGACACTTCACAGCGTTGCTGGTAGATTAGCTAGTCTGATTTATTATTCTTTTTTTTTTTTTTTTTTTAATTTTGGCTATGTACAATCCATGAAGTATTTATTATGGTTATCATGTTACTTGAACAGCTACGATCTAGAGTTTACCGTTGCACAGAATCTTGTGGCTGTTAGCACGGGAAACTTATTGTACCAGGTGAGATGGGCGAGAATTTACCTTTTACATGCAAGTCCCTTGATTTTTAATTTTTCCTTTAAGGAAGATCGAATGTTGAATGTGTTATGAATAGGGAAAACTATAAGACCCCAAGTGTTTGCTACTTTTTTAAATACATTACATGGGATTTTTTTTAATGAACTTTTGTTCTTGAGCAGTGACGTAGTTGTTATTGTGCACTTTTGCAACCCAATTTGACATTAAAATTTATTGCAGTAGAATTCTTATGACATTCGCACTTTTAAAATTGAGTAGTTGGACTACTTTGGATGAATGTGAAACCAATAAATACTCCCCCCGGCTGCGCGCCTTTTGACTTATCTTTAATGTTAAGTGAAATCTTAGTTCTGCATTAAGCAGAGAGAGGAATTAACTATCAGTCACGAAGTCTTTGTGCTGATATAACAGGATGTCTGAGAAAGACACTGTAGATTTTAGCCATAGAATTGGAAAATCGTTAACTACAGAAGTATGAAAGCATTAGAGAAAAGAATTACCATGGCTTCCATTTGTACTGGATGATTACTTTATGACAAATTAAAAGGGAAGGGAGAAGAATTTTAAGGCAAAGGTAATGTATGGTTGATTTTTGAACTGCATATGTTGATTCCTGATGGCAAGAATCCATTCTTGCTAAAAGGAATGAATGTTAAATATTGTTAAAATTGTTGTGTAGGCAGATTTGTATGTTAGATATTTATTGCCCCTCTCCAAAGAACCTTACCTCTTCAAAATTGTTGCTCGAATAAAGAAAGCATTGATTGAATTTTTCATTGCTTATTGAGGGCTACTTTGGGCTTCAAATTATGAATTGACAACATCTACAAGTTTGGGGCTATAAAGTACTTTAAAGCTCTCCTTAAGCTCACAAGTGCATAATAAACGATCATACAACTCAATAAGGAAAGCAGAAACTTTAGTCCTACTTTTGTTTCTCCATCAAACTTCCTACATGATATGAAGTTCCCCTAACTTTTGTTTCTTCATCTAACTTCCTCCAATCCATTACTTTTGTTTCTCCTTGGTGGATAACTGATCATCATCCAGAAGCCTTTATTTTTTATTCTCCTCTCTAATTTGCATTTGACCAAATGGAGCTTATTTATATAGCAACATTAATCCAAGGTTGAAGTTTCCATTCTCTTTGGAGTGATTCTTACTCTTCTTATCAAGCACTGTGAATTGCAAAATCTTTATGAGATATATTGTAGTTCGATTCCTGGTTGGTGCATGAATTGCGGGGATAGCTCAGTTGTGAGAGCATCAGACTTAATATCTGAAGGGCATGTGTTCGACCCACACTCACTGCACGCATCTTCAGGATTGAAGGCTCTCGTAAATGGGGGTTTTAACTTGGGTGGTTGAAAAAGCAACTTTTTGAGGGTAGTTGAAGCAGTTGAATAAACCACTGGGGTCTGGCTAAACATAAAATCAGCACACCCCACTAGAGAACATTGTATAGTTTGTAAGCAAAATTTTATAGATAACTAGTTTGTAAGCAAAATTATATTTATTAGCTCCACCAATCCCCTCGGTCACGCAAGGAAAATAAATAACTAGTTTGGACTGATCCTCCATTGTTAAAAACAACTTTGGTTATCTCCAATTTATTTTCTTATTTTTCATTCTAATGTTTCTTTTTTGATTTTTAAACCCTAAACAAGGATTTTTTTGGTCTGGATCTGTTTTGTCATACTTTCAATAGGACACTGAGTGATGGCATGATTTGCACCTTACTATCATTATTATTTTTATTTTTGTAAGAAACTGCTTCTTTTTATTGATATAATGATCAAACAAGAAGATACAAAAACAGAGGATGAGGTATCCATGGGGCATAAAATATAAAAAAGAAACAGGCAACAAAATCAAAGTACGAATCACAAAGGTTGTGATTTATCTGTTTGATATATGTGTGTTATAAATATTTGCTTTTACGAATTGTATTATGGACAAAAACAATATTGCATGGTTAAGTGACATAAAAGATAAGGATTATGACCTTTTCCCACGATAAACAAGTTTTTTCAATAAAGGAGCTACTGACCTAGGATTGGTTATCAGATGAAATTCATTCTAAAAAATACTGTAGACAGAAAGATTGTCGTGGTGATTCTTGTAAACATGATTGAAAAAGTAAAATGAAAAAAAAAAAAAGGCCCAAAGATTTTATAAGTGCTTGTACACGACAAAATACTTATTTGAGTCAATTTGTTTTATCCTCTATCCTCTTAGATTTGATTCTGATTGAAATTTATGGTAGCACTCATGCCTCATCAGTGAACATTAGATATAAACTGTTTGTAAGGTCATCCTGAGACATTGTGATGTCGTTCCTATTTTTGTTTCTATTTTTTTAATAAAAAGTAGAAAACAAAATAAGGTATATATAATCTTTGTTGCACTGTGTTTGATATTCTGATGACCCAAAAGTTTGTGCTTTCTGCATCACTTCATCTGACCCCAGAAATATTTGTGATTCATTTTTATTTTTTTTATTACCAATAAACAATATAAAGTTCTTGACAGGGTGAGTAAGTTTATCTAGCGTGTGGGTCCCTTATAAACTGGTTTGTTCTCTATTCTGCTATATGAAGAAGTTGTTGATCTTACATGAAAACCAAGAATATATCATTTCAAGGTGTACTCAAATAGTACTGTAAGTTTAAGAGCCAGTGAACGTGGTGTAACACATTTTGTAATTTATATGTGGTGTATTAAACGTCTACTTGTCATAACTTATTGCAGGTCTTGAGCAAAGATGATCCTCCTCGCAAAACATATGTCTATAAATTAGATGTTGCAGTTAGTGCTCGGTGGATTTCTTTGGCTGTTGGACCTTTTGATGTCCTACCTGATCAACAGTTTTGCCTAATTTCACATATGTGTTTACCTGCTAACTTTTCAAAGCTACGGAATACTGTAGAATTTTTCCATAGTGCATTCAGGTTTGCCTTCCTAGCTACATGGTCACTAGATGTCTTATCTGAGGCCTACTTATTCTTCTTCTATATTAGTAAATGGTTCAAAATGGCTGTGAGGAGCATCTATTCTGAAACTCGTGTTTTGATTTCAACAGCTGTTACAAGGATTATTTATCAGTAAGCTTTCCATTTGAATCATACAAGCAAGTATTTATAGAGCCTGAAATGGCAGTTTCCTCATTAAGCTTGGGCGCCTCCATGAGCATCTTCAGTTCTCAGATCTTATTTGATGAGAAGATTATTGATCAGGTTGGAAATTCCTCAAACTCGTACTTTGATGATTTTATTTGTCATGGTTGGTGGTCTGTCTCATGTTCACATCTATATATTGATGCATATGGGTATATTGTAAATTTGTGGAGGTGCAATCCTATAGATATATTCTACAAAATCGCGTACAGGGCTGCTTTAACTCCAAAACATTTTGTGTTGAAATTAGAAACATTAAGCTCAAATATGAGAACCGTGCATTCATGGCTGTAAAGTTTGTTGTATGATTTTGTGGTTTATCAATTTGCCATGCTAAAATTTTCCCCATTTGCTGGTAAAGTTAAAATTTTAAAGGTATATACTCTATCTAGTTAATCAATTATGTTGACGATTACATGATTCGATGTGCTTTCAATCTTTCCTAAAGTTGTTTATGCTTTTACTACATCCTTTGAGTTGTTGACGCAGCCACGCACTGTGACTCAGGCACAGAAATATGTACTAAACTAAAGCATTAAAACTAGAACAGGATTTTTGTAGCATGTGCATGGTTGTTAGCATTTTCATGTTTTTATTGTTTTAACATTAGTTTTCCGATTATGTCTTTCCTTCAGCATTATCATTATTTGCTCATGGTATTGTACCAGAAACGTTTTCCATGTTGACCCAAAGAAATGTATGACAACCCTACTTTTTGAGTCTTGTTCAGTGTTTAAAATTGTGCAATAAGAGGCGTGCCTCAATGAATTGTGTTCTAAAAAAAGTAATGAGGCCTAAGCCTCAAGGACAGAAAATTGCATACACCTCTGAGGTGTACAGAATTGTAGGTACAATTGTGCAATTGCAGAGGCGTTGCCTCAAATTTTCAGAAGTTTTTCAGCTCAAAGGCCAAATGCCTGAGGCCCAAAACTCAAATTTTCAGGGGGAAAAAAAAAAAGCCCAGATCGGCCCGTTTTTGGGGCTGAAAGAAACCCTAGAAGAAGTTCGACAATCCACAGAAATAAATGTTTTTGTCATTTGGTTGCTCCTTGTTCAAAAATCCTCCATTGTTGGTTGCTGCGTTCTTGTCCCTCTCATTCTACTTGTAGTTTCTTCAGCTCTCATTCTTTTATTAACATGGAGCCATCAACTATCATGATGATTCTGTTGAAGACCCTCTAAGTGATTGGAAATAGAGATTACCTTTTATTTAGAAGTCATAACTAATTTATTTTAGGATATCTTTCTTTTAGAGTTGTGATTGAACTTGTTTGTTTTATACTTGTTGCTTTTGAGACTTGATTTACATTTTTTTTTTCAATTTATTTCAGGCTTTTTTATGATGGTAAGTTATAATTTCTACTTACTTCTTGATTTTGCATATCTTTTTCATCTTGATTTTACATATTTTTTCAATTTACTTTGTATGCCTCAAAACGCATTAAGGCCTATGCCTTAACTCACAAACAGATAACGCATTAATGTCCCATTGCGCAATTTTAAACATTGGTCTAGTTATTAACTTTAGTTTGAAATTACCAGGGCTTTTGGCATGTTTAAGATGTAGAGTCTTGGCTACATGGAACCCGTTGACAGTGACAAATGCCACTTCCTCAGCTAAAATTTTTGTAATAACTTGAATGATCTTTGAATATTTTTCTGATTTTGGGGCTCTCTTTTCTAGAATCAATGGTGACAGTGATCATAAAATAAGAAGAATAGACAGTTATAGCCGATAGTTTCTTTTTTGTGGATCACCATTTTACAATTGATGTTGTAGTTTGAAGAAACTATACAATGATATGGTTTCTCCTTTTTCTTTCTTTTTTTTTTTTTTTTTTTTGCTTTCAGTTTTTCAATTATAATGTTATAATTTTGTTATACGTTGAAGAAATGATATCATTGGTCAGTCACGGTGAAATCTGTTTGCTCTGGTGCCAGATTTGCATGATGCGTCTCTATAAATTTATATCAACAATTGCCCTTATTTTTTTAATTCATGATTTCTACTAGGAGAACGTGCCTACCTTTTCTTTGCCTTGTATAACTCTCGCATTGTATGTCTAGTGCCTTACTTAATAGAAACGTAAATGTTAGTTGACTTGAGTATCAAGCTTGAATTGTTCTCCAGTGCTTGTCTTTGCCTTTATGCAGAGTAGAACATAAATTGTGTTTCCCCTTCTTCTTATCTTTATTGAAATACTCTCACTTCTTCTTTGTGACAGACAATAGACACAAGGATTAAACTTGCTTATGCCCTTGCAAGACAGTGGTTTGGTGTCTATATCACTCCTGAGGCACCAAATGATGGTAAGTGGGATTTTCATGGTTTGTACTAAACAGATGCTTCAGATCTAGTTCTATGAGTTTACTTTCTCTGAGTACTCAATGGAGTTTGTTCTAATACGATGCTTTATTCTTATTTTCAGAGTGGCTACTCGATGGCCTTGCGGGTTTTATGACGGATTTGTTCATCAAAAAGTGTTTAGGGAATAATGAGGCACGCTACAGGAGATACAAGGTTTGGTTTCATATTCAGATTTCGTACCCTGTGTTAATAATTTACATTGTTTATGGGTTGGGCATATTGGCAATCTTTTTAGTTTTTCTCTGCTTTGAAGAGAATTTCGGACACTGTGTTGTCATGTCTTAGGAATAATTTACGTACTTCTGGTTTCTCATAGGATTCTATCTTGTAAAAAGAAGAAAAGAATGTTCTGCTTGTTTCACCGGTGTAATTTTAATAGCTAAGTCCATCAACCCCGCCATTGTCTCTACCACTGACTCTGCATTTGGAAATTCTCTCCCATAGTTTGTTGATGTAATGTTTTGGCCAAGTAGATATTGTTTTCCTGATTAGAGTGACGTGTCTTGTATATACCTTTTCAAATTCAAAGTAGAAAACTATCTCTACAGGCAAATTGTGCGGTTTGCAAAGCAGACGATAGTGGTGCTACTGCTTTGAGCTCCTCTGCTTCTTCCAAGGATTTACATGGTACCCAATCCATTGGTCTATACAGAAAAATAAGATCATGGAAATCTGTGAGTCGTTAAAAATTCATATTGTTTTCTAGGAAAGTTAATATTTTCTTTCTTTGGTTATGGTTTTCTTATTCAACTTTTTCGTTAAGGTGGCTATCCTTCAAATGTTGGAAAAGCAAATGGGACCCGAGTCTTTCCGAAAGGTAAATATTCTTGCAGCTTATTTTGTCTAGAGGCATGTATTTGAAAGCTTACTGTTTACGAGATCTTTTCTTGTTGATTAATTTCTCTTTTCTCACTCCATTAGTTTTCTTTTAATCTGATAATCTGATTGTAGTAAATAAAAGGCATTAAATGGGATTTAGCAAAAAGCAACAATGTTTTGCGCGTGTGTGTGTAGTTTTTTTTTTTTTTTTTTTTTTTTTTTGGGGATGTAGTATTTTATTTTGCTTCATTGCATTAGAGCGTTGGGATAATTTTGTGTTTGTTTGGTGAAAATTAAGACATCCTGTTATTGACTGATCTAGGATTTCTAATTATTTGATTAATGGTTTCTGGGATGTGATTTCTTTGGGGTGCATGCGCATTGTGAATGGAAATTTGGACTAAGTTTTTGAACGAGGAAGCCAAATTTTCAACATTTTTCAATTTGTCTTTCCTTTTAAGTTTTCTTGCTTCTTTATTTTCTATGTTTTTTGTTTCTTTATAGTTTCTGCCCTTTGAGGATTTCTCAGTGTTTTTTCATCATTGAAAGGAAGTTTTCTTATTAAAGGGGGGGGAAAAAGGAATGAAGATTAATATTTTCACTTTTTTTTTCTTCTTCGTCAGATTTTGCAGACAATAGTATCTCGGGCTCAAGATAAAACCCGTTCATTGAGATCTCTTAGTACAAAGGAGGTAAGGATGTTCTCTTAGCATAATTTGCGTATGTTCTTTTCTTTAACCTGTCATTGGTAGTGGTGACTATTTGTGGAGTGTACACACACACACACACACATTTGTTGGCTGAACTTGATGGTTTTGATTTGACCTCTCTTATATGTTTTATTTTTATTTTTTTAATTTTATTTTTTGTTTGTTTTAGCATTTAAGTGGTTTTGATTTGTCCTCTCTTATATGGCTTTTTTAATTTTTATTTTATTTTAATTTTGCTTGTTTTAGAATTTAATGTCTTGTTTGTTTGCCACATTACATTCGTATTGCGTTCAAATTTAATGTAATTTTTATCTAAACGCAAAAATATTGATTTAAATATCAATCATATCACATTTTAAATCCAATACAATTACTATTAGTTATTTTATTTTTTCTATTACTTTTATTAATCACATTACATATTCTCTTTCTCTCTCCTTTTTCTTTCTACTTTTACCCATTACATCACATATTCATTATTTAAATACAATTCAAATACTTTTTATCCAAACACACATTGTATTTAAATGCAATACAAATACTTATCATCCAAATGCAAATTGCATCCAATGTATTGCATTCAAACGCAATGTGCTTACCAAACATTCCCTAACTATTTATTCTCTAAATTGTTGGATGCAGTTTCGGCATTTTGCTAATAAGGTTGGTAATCTTGAACGTCCATTTCTCAAGGAATTTTTTCCTCGTTGGGTGGAGTCATGCGGGTGTCCCGTGCTAAGGTTAGATAATGGGGCTTATTGTAGCTTTCTTATTCAATTGTATTATAATTTATTGATTTTAGTTTGTCATGTTCTTTCATATGTTAAAAAAGGATGGGATTCTCCTATAACAAACGAAAAAACATGGTTGAATTAGCCGTATTACGTGGGTGCACAGCTTTCCCAGATTCAAGTTCAATTGTTAATAGTAAGCCAGAATCTGATAATCGGGAGAGTGACATTGGATGGCCTGGGATGATGAGTATCAGGGTTTATGAAATTGACGGTACATTTGACCATCCAATGCTGCCAATGGCTGGAGATACTTGGCAGTTAGTGGAAATACAATGCCATTCAAAACTTGCTGCTAGACGCTTTCAGAAGCCTAAAAAGGGTTCAAAACCTGATGGTTCTGATGATAATGGCGATGGTACTCCTGCTCTAGATATGCGCTCAAGGTATCTTGAAACCTTTATCTTTGTGATTATACTTGTTAAAGGGAGTCTATATACTATTTTCTTGTGTATTACTGGAATATTTCTTTTTGTAGTATGGAGTCACCCATATTATGGATGCGAGCAGATCCGGAAATGGAATACCTTGCTGAAATTAATTTTAATCAACCTATACAGATGTGGGTAAGAATGTAATTTCATCATGCTTTCCACAATTATCATTGCAAGGTTTATGATAAGACTCTAGAATGAAAAAAAGTAAAATAAAAGGGAATTCTATTGCACTAAACGAGAAAAATGGATAGCTAGTACAAATTTGAACTTTTGAGAGGTTCTCTCTCTTCCTCATGGGTTTTACCAAACTTTGCTTACCTTATACAATCCAAGATTCCTCACATTTATTTCCCTCCTCAGTGATTCACTCACCCCTAACCACCTAACAGAATCAAGTCTAAGGACTATCCTGCCCCTACCTAGTTAGTTGTCCAGTTGGCAACCCTTTTGTCCCCTCAGCCTTTGCCCTTCTAGCATAAGTGAAACGCATCGGTGGCCTATTAATACCCTCAACCCTAAGAGTCACCTTGTCCTCAAGGTGAAAAAAGGGAAACTGAAGTTGAATCATCACGCAGGGCTTCCAAGTTGCCTCCAGTTCAGGCAATCCCTTCCACTTGATTAGCACCTCAAAATCAGGTTCCTGCGATACGCGACTTAGATGGACTCCTAGTACACTCTTGGGTTCCACTAGCAACTCCAAATCCTCCATTAGTTGGGGTGGTAAAGAAGAAATCATGTCCTCATTAGCTGGAATGGTAAAGAAGAAATCACTGTCGATGCTCCAACCACGTGGCAAAGCTAAGAAATGTAAAAGACAGGATGGATGCTTGCCTCAGCGGGCAAAAGAAGCTTGTAAACTACTGTTCCAATATGGCCAACACTTTGAAAGAACCAAAATATCAGAGAGCCAACTTCTCATTAATCTTGCAAGCCAACAATTTGTGCCTGTAAGGACGGAGCTTAAGGTACACCTTATCCTCAACTTCAAAGAGTGCCTCATGGTGGTGACCGTCCGCTTGTTTCTTCATTCTTTGCTGAGCAAAGAGTGCCTGAACAACAGGCTCTCTATAACCAAGTTTGCGGTTGCCCCAGGAGTAAAAGGAATCAACTTAGGAGGTTTACAACCAGACACCAACTGGAATGGTGTCTTCTTGGCAACGGAGTGGTATGATGCGTTATACCAATACTTGGCCCAAGGAAGAAATCGAGCCCGAGACTTTGGCTGGGAGGTTGCAAAACAGCTTTAATAAGTCTCCAAACACCTGTTAATCACTATAGTTTGCCCATCCGTTTGAGAATAACAAGCCTTACTTTGCTTCAAAACATTTCCTTGTAGGTGAAATAGTTCAGCCAAAAATGACTTAAGAACACCTTGTTGCGATTCGAAACAATAGACGATGGAACCCCATGTAGACGAACAACCTCCTTGACAAACACCTCAACCATCAAGTGTGCCAAACAAGGGTGTTTCAACGCAATAAAGTGCTCATACTTTCTCAAACAGTCAATTACCATTAAGATCAAATCGACCCTTTGTGATCGAGGTAATCCCTTGATAAAGTCCATTGAGAAATCCTCCCAAATAGCCTTTGGAATGGGTAATGGCTATAGTAGCCCTGCTGGCGAAAGGGTCGAGGATTTGTTTTGTTGATACACCTGGCGTTAAGCAACGTATTTTTTGAATATTTCGCTTCATCCCTTCCCAGTAGACACTCGCAACCACACGCTTCAATGTCTTAAGCACCCCCGAATGTCCTCCAACTGGCCCATCGTGTAACTCTTGTAGCACCATTGAAATAGAGGAGACCCTCAGGGAATAACCACTCTATTCTTGTACAACAATCGTCCCTTTAGTGGGGAAAAACCCATTGTGGTAACTTGCTCTTGTTGAAGATCTTCCATAATATCACTCAGTTTTTCATCTCGAAGCACCTCCCATGTCACCTCCTCCAATAAAAGTGTTTGAGGTATGGTCAAAATTCACAAGCTAACCTTGCTTACTTGCCTTGACAAGGCATCTATTGCCTTGTTTTCCAACTCGGGTTTGTAACGGTTGTTGAAATCAAATCCAAGCAACTTGGTAAGCCATTTTTGGTGTTCCAAGCTCACCTCGCGCCGCTCTAAAAGAAATTTTAGACCATGCTGATCGGTTTGGACTAAGAACTTCGGACCCAATAAATAATGTCGCCATTTTTGTACTATCCACACTATCACCATAAGTTCGCGTTCATATACTGACTGCAAACGAGCTTGTTGCGGCAACACGCGAGTTAAGATAGCAATAGGCCGCTATTCTTGCATCAAAACGGTCCCAAAACACCATGACCAGAAGTGTTCATCTTAACCACAAATTGCATGGAAAAGTCCGATAATGCCAAAACTGAAACGGTAGTCATTGCACGCCTAAGGGCTGCAAATGCTACATTCGCCTCCGAATCTTAATAGAAGTTGTCTTTCTTAGATTGCTCCATTAAAGGCCACGCTAGACTTTTGTAATTGGCAATAAACCGCTGGTGGTAACCCATGAGTCCCAAAAACCCCCGCAACTCCCATAATGACTTTGGGATGGGCCAATCCAACGTAGCTTATATCTTTGGAAGGTCTGCCACTACCCTATCCTTTGAAATCACATGCTCAAGGTACTCCAAATGAAATTTCCCAAGTAAACACTTCTTTTTGTTTGCAAACAATTGGTGAGCTTCCAACACCCCCAAAACAAACTCCAAGTGCTGTGAGTAGTCCTCCACAATCTTGCTATACACCAAAATATCATCAAAGAACATGAGGATGAAATTGAGGAGACACGAAAGATGTCATTCATGAGGGCTTAAAATGTCGTTGATGCGTTAATTAAGCTGAAAGGCATAACTAAGAATTCATAATGCCCTTCATGATTGTAGAAGGTTGTCTTTTGCACATTTTCGGCCCTCACACGGATATGGTGACAAACTGAACTCAAATCCAACTTTGAAAACATCGTCGTACTGTGTAGTTCGTCAAGAAGCTTGTCGATCATCGGAATAGGGAAGCTATTCGGCACAATGGTCTTGTTCAGATTTCAACAATCCACACAAAAACGGCAACTTCTGTCCTTCTTGATGAGAAGCACTAAGCTCGAGAAGGGACTAATGCTCTGTTAGATGATGCCAAACGCCAACATTTCCTGAACTAGGCGCTCTAATCACGTGCAACATAACTCCTACGCCACCCACCTTGAATCTCATTGTCAAGGTCTTCCAATTCACCTGCATACCCCCTAAGGATTCCAACCATTGCATCCCGAGAATGACGTTGGCACTTCCCAGCTCCAATGGAAGAATATCTTTATACGACCTTAATTTTTTGCAAGGTTAGCACCAGCCCCACTTGCACAGACTGATATTCACGGATGGATCCCTCTTGCTTAAAAGCTAGAAATTTCTCACAAAGTGACCCCTTTTGGGTCTGGTGTCTGATTGAATCGTTCCAGTTGCTGAAGCTTTAGCTGCTCCTAACTTTCCACTGAATAGTGATGATTCTCCCATTAGAAAGGTCTAGTGTCTGATTGAATCGTTCCAGTTGTTGAAGCTTCAATTGCTCCTAACTTTCCACTGAATAGTGATGATTCTCCCATTAGAAACACGCCAATGCCTTACCGTCAAGGCTGATAAAAGAAACCTGTATTTTCTTTGGTTTTGTCAGGCAATTAAGGAGAAAATAATTCTCCGCTCAATAGATCCAACCCTTCAAGTCCCACCCTTCAATAACCGGCATCTTTAAATATCAAACGGGCAGATTGAGCCGTCGAACATCCCCCATTGGACCCTCTTGATCCCCCTTGCCTTTGCCGTCCCCGATTAGAACCCTGGCCCTTTTCGTGGCTTTGCCTCGCTCGAATCCGCCACCAATCACCTACAAGACCACCGTTTAAGGCAATGCCATGCTGAGTGACACTAATTTCCCATGATTGGCTACTCTTGGTGTTAAACTCACTAGTCCCTTGCTTTTCTTTGTTTAACAGCTCACGATCCATTCGATCCAAGATTGCCATCTTTTCCAACAACGCTCCCACACTACTCTCCAATGAGCTCAGTCGGTGCATCTCCTCTTTCCCTGAAGCCATCTCTCCCTTCACAGCCTAGACTCCCTCTTCCACCGAACCCATCCTCTTCTCCATTTTATTTCCTACCATTCCCAGAGAAGGTACGTGCTCTGATGCCAGGATTCAAAAATAAAAAGAAGAAAATAAAAGGGAATTCTATTGCACTGAAACAAGAAAAATGGATAGCCAATACAACATTGAGAACTTTCGAGAGGTTCTCTCTTTCCCTCACAGGTTTTACCAAACTCTTCTTACCTCATACAATCCAAGAGTCCTCACATTTATTCCCCTCCTCAGTGATTCAATCACCCCTAACCACCTAATAGAATCAAGTTTGAGGACTATCTTGCCCTTGCCCAGCTGGCAATCCTTTTGTCCCCTCGGCCTCTGCCCTCCAAGCATAAGTGAAATGCACTGGTGGCCTATCAGTTTACTGCAGTATCTATACTATCCTATAAAATGCAGCTATGAGTGTCAATTTTAGGTTTTGATCCAAGAGGATGCTTTTTCCCCCCCTTCTTTACCTGCTGAGGACCAAATCGCTTCCTTCCTGTGCTTGAATAATGTACATGCGAAATTGAAATTACACATCATTATTTGTTTCTATCTTATTACTTACGATGTATAAATACTTGTTCTCTGTCAGATTAATCAGTTAGAGAAGGACAAAGATGTTATCGCTCAGGCACATGCAATTGCAATGCTAGAGACATCACCACATCTGTCCTTTTCTATTGTTACTGCTCTGAATAATTTCCTCAATGACTCCAAGGTGTAGCAGCTATCAGAGCTCAGTCTTTATTTGAAGCGCATGTCAGGTGGAATATGAATATTTAATCTTTGTTCTTTGGTTGAAGGCCTATTGGAGGGTTCGAATTGAGGCAGCATTTGCATTGGCTAACACGGCATCTGAGGTACCACTACCACTATCTTTTTGTTTTACTTCTCATAAACTTTTTACTCCACTTATAAACTTCTCCCTTTCTACTTGAGATATGTACATTTAAAGATTTGATTCTATGTCAAATCTCTGCGAAGTTATTTGAACGAGGTAGTATAAACTCAAGCCATGTTAGGATTTCTTTTTCATTTATTTTAGATCTTGACATGCTCTATTTGATTTGGCTTTAGCAGCATTAAGATTTTAATTCTAAAAGCATCTTTTAGTCTTCTTGAGACTTTTAGAAGCATTTTTTACTTTTAGGAAGGACCAGCTACCTAATAATATCTTTAAATCCATTGTTTTGACATACTGCTGCGGTTCTATCCCATTATTTTTCTACTACCTCAAAGCAGAGGTCAAGGCTATTCAAAACAAGGCATTTTTCTCTTAACGCTACCACAACTTTTAAATTTGATATCAGTATATATACATCTAATCGACTTTTACAAGCAGGGAAGATGACGTGTATCTTATAGATTGATTGCAAGATTCTGACCCTTTAATGGAAAATACGCACATGCGTGCAAGCACACGCAAACAAGAATGTTTTTTTTAATTTGCTCTATTGCTTGCCTATACAATTTAATATGCCTTTTTTGGTTAGAATCTCCAACTCTTTAGTGCTGCATCAAATATCCATATAAATTATGCTTCGTGGGCTGTCTTTCAGGAGACTGATTGGGCTGGTTTACTTCACTTGGTGAAGTTTTATAAAAGTCGGCGATTTGATTCTGAAATTGGACTTCCCAAGTAAGATAAGATACAGTTCGACTTCTTGTGAGATAAAAAATTCATACAACTTAGTAGTATTACAACATTCTGTTTTGCGTTAATGCTGCAGGCCAAATGACTTCCATGATTTTGCCGAGTACTTTGTTCTTGAGGTAATGCAATGAGGTAGGCTATTAGTTGTTAGTGCTGTCATCTGTTCTGTAAATGCAATTTTGTCTTCACTTTGAAGTTGTTACTATGTTAATATTTCTAAAACTTGGCAATCTGCTGTGAAATACTAGCGTACAAGGACAAGTGATTTTACAGCTTATAGTTTGCTTGACGCATTAAAGTCTTCAATAGCAATGATGAGTAGGAAATCTGCTTTGTGTTTTCTTTTACACCAGTCTCAGGAAAAAAGAAATCAAACGGAATAATATGACATCTAGAAAGTTCAAATTTTAATATATGCAATAGAATTGCTTTTCCTGCTTGGTAAACTCTGCTGCAAACAGATGCACGGCACTTACTAACACGGTTCACTTACAAAGTTTATTATGCACTATTATAAGATAAGATGTTGCAGACCCTATGGAGTGCTACTAAAATTATAGCTTAGTTTTCTCTTATGCAAGGCTGTTGTGGCTCTCGAGCCAGATATCAAATTTTAACTATTCTATTTTGTAGGCCATTCCACATGCAGTAGCTATGGTTAGAGCTGCGGATAGGAAAAGCCCAAGAGAGGCTGTTGAGTTTGTTTTACAACTCTTGAAGGTAACTGTTTTATTTTATTTTTTCCTTTTTAAGACAAGTAGTTATGAAGTTCACGTGACATTCAACACAGAACTGCTGACTATATTACAACTTTGGTTACTTGTTTCTACACAGAATTGCTAACTGCTTTCTTTTTATTGTTTTTCTTTATTCTCGATCTATCTTTTTTTTTTTTTTTTTTAAGCAATATCTGATTTGAAGTTTCTCTTGCCTATTAATATGGAACAGTACAATGACAATAATGGGAATCCTTACTCAGATGTGTTTTGGCTTGCTGCATTGATTCAGTCAGTCGGCGAACTTGAATTTGGACAACAGGTTTGTTTTATATCCAATTTGATGTTCTTGTTGCTTGCTCTTTATTGCGTAAATTGGTATATTGCATGATTCAAACCAATAACATTTTCCTCAATAAACACTTCGGTCCTAAAACTAAATTGTCAATAAGACTTCAATTTACTTTCCCATGGCCACTCTTTCTTCTCTATCTACACCTTTAGTCTTCACTACATTGTGCTTGAGTGGAAACCAAGTTTTGTTTTTCAAATTCTTCTTGAAATATTCGTTCCAATGCCACCAAGGGGCATACACTCGCAGAATGTTCCAAGTCATTTCTGCAGGGAGTCTGGACCTATTTTTTTCTGATCTTGCAATAAAAGTATTCATTTTTTTAATAAAAATTAGGAGTTAGAACCAATAAAGATTTATTTTTCGATTCATCCGTGGAGTTGAGTACCTCATTTAAGAATTGTTTTTGATCTAATCTGTAGGAATTAATAGAGAGGGCAAATCCCGTATGATACACCATGGTTTCTTTCACTTCCTCTGGAACCATGTGTAATTTGACTAGTCAAGTGTGTAACACTTGGTAATTGAGTCTGTTATAAAACTAATCACTACATGATACAAGAAGATGACTTTGCAAACTTATCATTCCAATACAATTCTGCTTCCAATCTCTCTCAATGGTGGGCTTTTCTCTCTTTCAAACCCCCCGTCTGGAATTCATGTTCATTTTCCGTGACAAGAAATTCTGGCCAGACTTTTGACACTGACAAAATCTTACCCATCACTAATTGAATTATGGTTTTAGTTAGGACTTGGCTGAATTTCATGTCATTGCTGAAGTACCATACTACTCATGGAGCTGAGAGAGATTTAATTCTTATGCCTACATCTCTCACTCTCTCTCTCTCTCTTTCTAACAAATCAACCTTGCTCTTTGGTTTCATCACGTGGATCTTAATAATCTAGTGAATTATTCTTGTTTGATTATTATATCCTGATCTCAGCAAATCTAGCTTTCTTTTTAATTTCATCACGTGAATCTTAATGATCTAGTGAATTATTCTTTTATTGATTATTATATCCTGAGCTCAGCACTTACTATGTCTCTGTTTGTTCTTTAACCTTTGGCAGAGTATCATTTTTCTATCATCCCTTCTCAAGCGCATTGATCGACTTTTGCAATTTGACAGGTGCATTAACTTATCTTGTATTGAATATCATGTTTTCTGTCAATTGATACTTCTAAGATTTAATGGACGTATATCTGGAAATGGGGTTTGACAGGCTGATGCCTAGCTATAATGGGATCTTGACGGTTAGCTGCATCAGAACTTTGGCCCAGATTGCACTGAAACTTTCAGGATTTGTTCCTCTTGTAAGTGTTTTCTCAACATCGCTCAGACTGCTTTCCCTTTTTGTTGGGTATCATTTGCATTATATGGTGCTTTTCTACAGGATCGCGTCTTTGAATTGCTAAAGCCATTTCGGGATACTAAGGCAATATGGCAAGTTCGAATTGAAGCCAGCAGAGCATTACTTGATCTTGAATTTCATTGCAGAGGCATTGATGCTGCATTGTCATTGTTCATAAAATATTTGGAGGAAGAAACATCTTTGAGAGGTTTGATGGAAACTAATGTTTTCCGAGGATGTTACTCTCACTCATGCATGAAGGGTTTTGCATGTTTTTTTTTTTTGCTTTGTGTGGGTGACTATCTTCTCTTATAAAAATTTGTATTTGCAGGTCAGGTGAAATTGGCTGTGCATGCCATGCGATTGTGTCAGACAAGAGTTGCATCTGATTCCAATGATGATATCAAAAGCCATACTCTTGTGGCTTTGCTCTGTTTACTTGAGGACCGAGTAGCATTCAACAATGTCTTTCTTCGTCACTACTTGTTCTGCATTTTACAAATCCTTGGTGGAAGGTGCAAGCTCCCTTGTCTTTCTAAACCTTTTGTTAATTTTTACAGCTGTCTTCGGTTCCTCTTTCATTAGAGGATAATATTAGCTCTCTCTCTCTCTCTCTATATATATATATATATATGCATGTGCCTATTTATCTTAATCAACCCGAGCTTTCAGGCCGCCAACACTTTATGGAGTTCCAAGGGATTATAGACCAATGCATGGAGGGGATATGGAAGCTTGGCAGGAGCAGAATGTATATTCTTCTTTTGTCTCAGAATATAAAGTACCTTCTGATACTCAAAACCCTTCACATGATGGTTTTGCTGTCCTGGAAGCTTCCAAGAACGGTTTGGCTGTCCCAGAGGCTTTCAAGGATGTTTTCACTGTTCCAGAAGCTTCTATAAATGGTTTTCCTGTTCCAGAAGCTTCAGTTGGTTTGGCTGTCCCAGAACTGGCTGCTCCAGAATCTTTGAAGGATGCCTTGGTAGCTCCAGAATCTTCCAAAGATTGCTTGGCTGCTCCGGCATCTTCCAAGGATGGTTTGGCTGATCTGGCATCTTCCAAGGATGGTTTGGCAGCACCCACATCTTCCAAGGATGGTTTGGCTGCTGCTGCATCTTCTAAAGATGGCTTGGCTGCTCCCGAATCATCCAAGGATGGCTTGGCTGTTTCAGAAGCTTCCAAATATGATTTGGCCATTCATGAGCCTTCTAAAGAAGCAGACACCATTTCTACCAGTCAAGGACGGAAGAGGCCAGTTGTGAAGATCAGGATGAAAAAATCTACTGCTACTAGTCGAGCAGAGGTTGATAATCAAACTGTTGAAAGATCACACGGCGGACTTTATGAAGCTGATCGTGGTGGTAGTAGTTCAGTTTCCGTGGATGCACCCCACAGAAATTTCACCGAAGCTGTGAGCATTAGCAATCAAAATCTCGAAGAAGTCAACTCATGTTATGATCTTGGGTCCCGGATGACTGCCAGTATAGGCAGTGCGAAACTTGCCAGCGACGTTGATGAATTTGGGAAGGAACTTCAGTGCACAGCTGATTCGAGCAAAGTTTTTGCACAACCTCAACCAGATGATCCATCACCATCAAGCTTCATCCAGGGTAACAATGTAGATGCTGGCGCACAAAAATTTGCAAGTCTTCAAGCTCTTTCAGATTCAAGACCTGAACCCAGTCGCTCTTTTGGTGCAACTGAATCTCTTCCTGATGCAAAAGAAAAGGAGAAGAAGAAGAAAGACAAGGAGAAGAAACGGAAGCAGGAAGAGCATAAGGGGCACCGGGATGATCCCGAGTATTTGGAGCGAAAGCGTTTGAAGAAGGAGAAGAAAAAGAAGGAAAAGGGGATGGTGAAGCTGATTAGTGAGGCCAAGACCTCTTCTTTGAATGAACAGGCCAAGGCATCTTCTGCGGAAGTGACAAACAAGAAAGACCAACTCAAAGTTAAGTCAGCAACCGTGGAGTTGACTGAAACCGGTGGATCAAAAGTAGTGATCACAGGGGTTGAATCCAGGCCTGAGGCTGCAAAAGCACCTTCTGCTGCTCCAAAATTTCGGATTAAGATAAAAAACAGAACGCTCAACCAATCATAGTGCATGTATGTTCTTACCCTTTTTCAAAATTGCTGGATTCTAAATTTCCAAGATTTTCACTCTTTCCGGCAATGATTAGGTACATATAGCTAGCGTGAAAGGCGCTTCTGTACTAGACCCTGAAATGAATTTTTGAATGCACTTTTCATTGTTACCCATGCTGACCATTTCAGATCTAAGAGAGTCCTTTCCTGTTCCAGGATCCCTAGCTCAGATTTTTTTTCCCCCCCATACAGATTCGACGGTTAGAAGCAAAATTGCATGTAGGATATTATTCTCCAAATTATAAATTCTGTTGTTTTGCACTTGTAGTTGACCTAATTGCACTGTTAATATGGCCAAAATCCATGCGTGAAACTGTAGTTCCAGTTAATGATCAAGCGTCGCACGGTGATCTCTAGCGTTGCACAAGCTCTTCCTGCTACTACCTCTCCTCCACACGGGGGAGGATCAGAAGATGCACAATTCATCACAGAGAGGTCGACAGAGATCCAGATTTCTCGCCACCACTGTTCTGTTAATCTTCAACAGGACTATTCGTGATCTTCCCTGGTGAGGGAGATCGGTGAACGTGCAGCGGTAGATTGGGGGATCAGTTGCACTGGTTCACTTCAATATCAAGAGAAGTCGATGGTAAGTTCATCTTCAACAAGTCTGGGCAGGTCCGTTTTTCTTATTTGGCAACTGATGAGGGGTGAGTAATAATAGAAAAACTGAATTTCATTTTTATTAAAAAAAAAAAAAATACAGGACCAGCCATATAACTAGAATATTAAAATATTAATTAATTGAAACATGATACAACATCATTAAGAGTTTTTTTGGAGGGAGGTTTCAATCCATCTCTTATAAATTGTTATAATGTTTTTTATCTTTTTCTCCTTAACTTTTATTTTTAACTTTATTATTCAATTCCATCATAATCCATTCTATTTTAGAGCTTTTAAAAAAATATATAACGGAGAAAATAATTTCCTTTACGATTTATTCTTTCTAGTTTCATTTTTATTACTCGAGATTACAATTACAACTGAGCAATAGAATAGTTAACCTTTACTTTAAAATAGGATGATACAATTCATATCCACAATAATAATAATAATAATAATAATAACAACAACAAATCCAGAAAAAAATTTCTTCACAACTCCAGTATGTATTCCATTTTATTAAATTAGAGTTGCACCAAAATGCAACAATGCTAATGAAAACTAAACTAGCACCATTTATCAGCTCAAATGTTTTGTTGAAAACAAGTATGAAAAACAAATAAATTAGTACAAGCAGAGAAAAATAACGCAAACTTCAAAATGCAACAATAGAAGAAACCGTCAGAGTCAAATGAATACTATCATTGTTCAGGGAAGCTTCATGCTTCCCTCTCTTGCAGCCACCTCCAAGCTCCATCTTGCCGCAGTTCCATGGGAAACGAAACGGCGAGAACGGGAAAATATAAGATATGAAAGCAGCAAAGAATTGCTTGGAGGGAGGTTGAGAGAGAGATTAGTGGAAAATGGAGAGAATAGAAAAGGACGACAGAAAAAAAAAATATATATATATATATATTACACATGTAAAAGTGGTGTTGGGTTTGAAATAAAAATTCTCATTGAATTGTCTGTTGCAAAGAGAGAGAGAGGCAGGTGGTCATTGAATTTTGTTTTGAGAGAGGAGTTACCAGATAAGTGCTTGCATAGGATTTTACTGATATCTTTTTGTTTTGGTTTTCGTTGGTTGTTTTTTTGACTGTTTATTCAATTAGTTTTTGGTTTTTTTTTTTTTCAAAATATTTATTGAGTTATATTTTTCTTTAGAATTTTATCGTTTATTCTTTTTTTTTTTTTTTTTGCTCAAATCATAATCTTAAATTTAGTAAATTTAGTTTAACAAGTTTAATTTTTGTTTTTAAAGCAATTTAATATTTCTTCTATTTTAGGTGTATTTTTGTTGAGATTTAAATTTAGAGAACGTTCGAATTTTAATTGTGGTATGGGTATTTTCAAAATGATTATTTGAAAAAAAAAAAAAAGTGTATCAAGATGACAATTATTCCAGTAATAAGATATATTTAGTCTTAAAATATTTAAATTTATGATCTTATAAGAAAAAGTATATTACATTATTATGCAAAATCAAACAAGTCAAATGATTTTTGTAGAAATATGATAGAAAAGTTATGTATGCGACCAAAAATGGAACTGCATATATATCTTTAGAATCATACTACTCATTATTAATTTTTCAGTAACACGATTTTCAGTAAATGACATATTTGTGAAAGATAAGCTTTATGCTAAATTTTGGTAGATGTGGAAAGTGGGAAGACATAAAAGAGTAGAGGGATTTTTAAAATAGAAATAAAATTGTAAATTATATGGTAAAGATATTTTGAGAGGAAAAAATTAATTATACTTATACAAATAATGGTTAAATTAATTACTTTTATCTTCACTTTATAATTAAATAAACATTAAATACTAAATCATATCATATAATATATTTTATACACACTTGTTAAATATATAGTATATTTTTAAAATTTAATAATATTATAACATATGTTATTTATTTTTATGAAAACTTTGGTAGCGTTTGTTTTTGTTCTTGAGAATGATTTTTCATTTTCAAAAACACAGAAAATGAAAACGGTTTAAAAATAACGTTTGTTTATTCAGCGTTTTCAAAACGATTTCGAAAACATCATTTTCAACTATATTGTTTTTTTGGGTTTTTTGAAAACGAAAAAAAGTTGTTTTCACTTTTTATTTTCGTTTTCTCCCTTCAACTCCTCTCTCTCTCTCTCTCTCTCTCATTCTCTTTATGTCTGTACAGCGTCAGTGATGATCATGTCTAACGATGGCATCCATCTCCGACGAAGGTTGATGACCATGAGCTAGTGACAATGACAAAGGTCTCTTCACGATGATGACTATCTACTTATGATCTAAATCTAGCCATAACTGCCATCTAAAACTCAGACCACCAATCTCTTTCACCCCTATCGCTCATTACAAAACCTACCACTAAAGTTTTTTTTTTTTAATTATGACTAATAATTTATTTTTTATTATTTTTTTAAAATTAAAAATAAATATATTTTTATAAGATACTCACTTATAAAATGAGTTTTCAAAATATATAATCAAACAAAATTTCATTTTTATGTTTTTAGAATATACACTCAAAAAACATAACCAAACACAATTTCAGAAATGATCTCAATACATTTTTCAAAACATTCTCATTTTCAATTTTTTTAAAAATAGAAAACATTTCAAAACCAATACCAAACGCCACCTTTATTTGTTTCCAAATCTATCAATATATCTCTCTCTTCATTATCTTCCTATTTCCCTTCAGTGTCTCTCTCTCTCTCTTTCTCATGCGCGCTTGCTGGCCATAGAGAAGACAACGATTATGTGATCATGATAGTGACACTTTCCTATAGTATGGTTGAGTTGCATTGATGATGGAGGAGCAAATGAAATTATCCGTGAATAGATCACCACGAGTTGAGGTGTACAACAAAACAGAAGTGACAGTGGCCAAAGAGAGCCAAAATTTGTTGGCGAAAGGGGCTCGATTATGTCCGGGAGCCAATCTTGGAGATCACAAACAGATATGGGTGAGGATCTCACGGTTTCACAATTTGGTGGCACGATTTCAATCAGGCTTCAAGAGTCCACCATGAGTAAGGCTACGTTTTGTGATCCTGGTGCAATTAGGGCTAATCTAGGCAAGATTAGGGTTGGACTTCACAAATCAAGCACAATTAAGGCAAATTGTGACACTATTTGGGTTGGGCTTCATAGATCAAGCACAATTAGTGATAGTTTTATTGCAATTAGGACTGGGTTAGCAATTTTCGATGATGTTTAGGGTAAAATAGAGAAATCCAATGAGATTTGGATCAAGAATAGAAATATACGAAATACTTAAAAAACTGTGAATGAAAATATTGAAAATATAAAAAATATAAGTATTTTCTCATATTTTCATGGAAATCCAATATTTCCTTCCTTCCACCGAAATATAAGTATTTTTTGTTGCAATCTGGATTCACCGCTGCTATCGTGATGTGTTCTGGTGTAGTACCATTGGTAAATTTGATATTCTAATATGTAATTAATTTAAATAATACTAATCGATTATATTAGTTTTAATCTTGTTATTATTTTAAAATATTATAGTCAAATATACTATTTAGTTAATTCTCACGTAAAATAATCATTTTTTTTATCACCTCTTAACATTTTCTCTGTTATAATATCCTCTCTTTCCTCTTTTCTTTCCCTTATACCAAATGGAGTGGACAGTTAGAGAAAGGACGACCTTTCGCCAATTTCAACATGTTTTTGCTTTTGTGTTCTATTTAAAATAAATTATTCGTTTGATGCCTAAGTTTTTAAGAAATTGTGATTTAATCTTCAAGTTTTATATAATTAAAAGGTTTTAAAACTTTTTAAAATTAATTTGATGCTTTTTATTGTCAAAGATTAAAAATTATATAAAATAAGTCATGCGTATAATACAAGTGAATTGAATCATGTAAATTTTATTATTCTTTCTTATCCTTAAACAATAAGGGAGCATTTGGAATAAAAAAAAAATGTCTCCAAAACAATTTTTTTCCATCTTATCATCACTTTTCATTATTCACACATCTAAAAATACTATAGCAAATTTCAAATTTTAAAAGTCCATAACTTTGCATGTACAAATTCAAATGAGATGATTTTTTAATTTCATAAAATTTTAAGAAAAACGAAATAATATCTATATTGATATTTTTAAATTTTTTTTTTAAATTTTACATTTTTTTACTCCAAAAAGTTTTTTCTTTAAACACATTTTCTAAAACAATTTTTTTCTAACAAAAAAAAAATATCTCGAAAAGACCATCCAAACAGACCCTAAATCGCATATGATTAAGGTTACATTTTCAATTTAATATCTTTTAAAAGAAATTAAATTTTTAATTACTATTAACAAAAATAAACATTTTGCATCCTTTTGGAAGAATTTAAAACTTTTTAGTTAAAAAAAAAAAAAAGATACTAAATCATAACTCTCCACCTCCCTTATACTAAACAAGCAATTTATTACATTTAAGAATTTATAGCTAAATAGTCTTTATATTTTAACACTTTTTTAATAGATGATCAAAGTTTTTAAAAAAGAGTTAAAAGAATATTTTTCTTAAAATAGTTAATCAATTTTTATCAATGATCAATAAATGATTGACCGTAATTTAGTTAATTTCTGATTGATCATAATATAAATAACAGATTTTTTAATCAAATCTAGAAAAAATAACAAAAAATCATTTTACTAAATAAAAAAATTGACTATCCATTAGATTGACCAGTTTGGCCTCCATCTGTCTAGGCATTCCATTTTTAGAAAATGAAAAAAAAAAAAATTTTTTAAAAGTGAATATTGTAAATTCATGTGCATGAATATAAAAAAATTTTCACTTTTTAATATAAAAAAGACTTTTTTCTCTAAAGAAAGAAATTTTATGGGATGTTTGGTAAATGCATGCATTTGCATTACATTAAACAAAATGTATTAAATATAATTTGTATTTAAATAAAAAATAATTGCATTATATTTGAAGACAATATGTGTTTAAATGAAAAGAATATTAATTGTATTTAAATAATGAATATGTGATGTGATGGGTAAAAATAGAAAGAAAAGGTATGTGATGTGATTAATAAAAATAATTAAAATAATAAAATAATAAATAATAATTATATTATATTTAAAATGTGATGTGATTGATATTTGAATATAATATTTTTATGTTTAATGAAAATTACATTATATTTAAATGTAACATAAACACAATGCAATAAACAAACAGAATATTATTATCCATTTATACAATTTTTATTTTTAAACAAAAAAATATTTTCAAATCTAAAAAATAATTTTTTTTTTTAATTTTTTAAAAATAAATATCAAATCCAAAACGTAAGCTTGTCCGCCGAGC
Organism: Antiaris toxicaria; assembly: GCA_035233585.1. NCBI lineage: Eukaryota > Viridiplantae > Streptophyta > Magnoliopsida > Rosales > Moraceae > Antiaris > Antiaris toxicaria. The sequence continues at coordinate 13,521,851 of CP141155.1, forward strand.
CTAATTTTCTTTACATCTACAAGTCGAGAATTTTCTAGTCGAAAGAACTGAGAGACAGAGACACAGAGACAAGACCGAGTCCCCGAGTATGGTTGTGGCCATGGCGATGGGAATGAGAACAACTTCCTCATCCTTCTTGGTTATGGCTTCCCCAACCCTAACCTTCTCTCTCTCCCCCAATTCCCCCAAACTTCCTTCTCTCTCCTCCTTCCCTAGGCCTAGATTCACCCTTCACGCCCTCTCTCTTCCTCTCTCCACACCACCACCGTCAACAACCAACACCAGCCCAAACCCTAGGAGAGAGAAAACCATCCCAACAAAACCCAATCCTCTCCCCGCGGGCCCCACTCGGACCCTCACCACCCTTTTCGCCCTCGCCGTCGCTGTCCTCCGCAGGCTCGTCCCGGCGGCGCCTGCGCCCGTCCTCAACCTCGCCTCGCTGGGCCCGGCGTTCTTCGCGGCGGCGCGGCAGAGCAGGTACCTGAACACGCCGCTGACTGTGGTGGCGGCCGGCCTGGCGAAGTGGCTCGACATCTACAGCGGCGTCCTGATGGTGAGGGTGTTGCTCAGCTGGTTCCCCAACATCCCCTGGGACCGCCAGCCCCTCTCCGCCATTAGAGACCTCTGCGATCCCTACCTCAACCTTTTCCGCAACATCATCCCCCCCGTCTTCGACACGCTCGACGTCAGCCCGCTCCTCGCCTTCGCCGTCCTCGGAACCCTCGGTTCCATCCTCAGCAACAGCCGCGGACTCTAATCTTTTCTCCTTCCTTGCTCTGTAAGCAAGATGTTTCTTCGTTTTTATTTTATTTGTCGTTGTATGTAAAGTTTGTTTCTTTTCGGCAGTTTTGCGGTTCGGAATTCGAATTCCTTCTATACAGAGATTTTAATTTGTAGAATGTTGAATTTCAGGTTTTTCGCTCGAAAATAGGATTGAATTTTGGATTTTTGATTCTGTTTATGCTACATTGGCATAAGTTATGTGGCTGGTAGATTCGAGCTTGTTGGTACGTTTTGATGGTTTTAAATAATAACAATAAACAACATTTTCTCTGTGTGGTCACTTGCAACAATTTTTAGTGAGTTTTGAGGAGATAATGTTTGTTTGATTTAACTTGCTTGATTGTTTGGTGGAATTTTAATGTTTAGTAAGGAATGGTTCGTTTGAATTTTGTATTTGTGTCAAATTTTATTTGCGTGTGCATGCTTGTATGGGTGATGTCCAAAACTTCTGTTCATATACTTCCGGCTTACTTTGAATAGCTAAAATACGAATTAAATTGTATAAACATGTTCTAATGAGATGCAATGACTCGTAGTCCATTGATTTTTCATTTTGAGTTATGATGTTCGGATTATAGTAAGACGTGTAATTGAAAATAAATATCTCGTTTTATCTGTGTTGTTGGAAAGAATTTTAAGAAAGTTGTCTTTGTTTATTTAGTAATCCTCTATTGATTGCTTTTGGTGCTGCCGCCACTAGTTACATGTAGCAATTCAACGGACTTTTCTTCACTTTTTTTTTTTTTTTAGGGTGTTAGGTTGTTGTTCACTGTAACTCGAGGTGCACCATTTTTAGTTCTAGTTTGTTTGTTTTTTGCCCGCTAGTGAAACCTCATCATCTGTTTTTGTATAATCAGTCTTATACTTGAGGAACCAAATACAAATATACGATTCCATGTGTAAACCCAGAGGAGTTTGTTGATTAGACAAGTCTTTCCTTTGTTTCCGCATCACCATCCTTGTGAATGACAAATGACTAGAAGATTTATGATTCCTGAAGATTGTACATGAATTTGTAAGGGTTCTGGTTTCCAAATTTGAGTGCACCAAGTGGTTTCATGGGATTTTTGATTGGTTTTTGTTTTGCTGCCTTTATGTTCACATGGTATATTCAGTTTCTAAAAAAGATATGCATTTGATTACAAAAATCCATTTGAGGACATGCCTTAGTAGTGATTTTCATATTTGGGTTGAGGATTATAACAAAACTGCCTGCTAAGTATTCCTTCTTTCATGAACTAACCAGCGCTAATTTATATTTGATTGTGAAATTTTGATTTTCGTATGCTAAGTTTTTGATCTTGCTTATTGATTCTGGCCTGTGCAAGATGTGTTTTAATTCTGATATGAAAGCGCCAAAGGCCTCTTGTGAATATAACTCAAGGAAACCAGTTTTGTTTTGTTGGAGTTGAATCAAAAACTGAGGAAATCCGGTCCAAGTTTGTTTGAAATCTTGTAGTTGTCTAACTGAAGAGTCATTGCCCCCTTCTTAAGGGGCGGTTTCCTGTGTAGCTCCTTTTCCCCTTTTACTCTCGGTTCTTAGGAAAAATCCAGTTGTCCCGAAGTTGAAGTTTTGTGGGTGTTGATAGAGTTCTTGATCGTCTTTTTAGATGAAAAAAGTCAGCATTCTTCGATTTAATCGGGAACTTTTCTTTTTTTGTTGCGAGACCCTCTCTAGGTTTTAATTATGTGATGTATCTTTTTTATTAATGCCTCTTTTAAGAGACCGTCTAGTTTTTTTCAGCTCCACTGGAATACTTTCAGACATATGACAGGCAATTCTTTTGCCTTAATTCAGTAAGATATTTGAGTGTGTTGTGTAAAAAGGTAGATATAGTCTCGATGGATTTAAACTATACACCTTACGGTCCCTTATGTGCGGTTGGGTGTAGATGTATTGGTAAATTATGTCTATAACCACGATGACAGTTAATTTGACTATTTCAATTGGCCAAAGTTTTTTTTTTAACTATTTATTTAAGCGATGCTGACTTATCATTAAGGATTTAGGAGATTGTATACTAAATTGTAATGGCATGTATGGCAAATTGAAGTAATAAGAAAAGGATCGCTGATTTCTGGTGTCTGTTAAATTGTTTTGTTTTAGGAATAAGAGTTTTGCAAGTTTAGGCATCTCTAATGTATTTGTGTATGTCAATCTATATTTGTTACAAGATAATATGAAAAATAACATTATTTTGTTTTATAATCTAATATATTATATTATTTCTAATGTTAATTTTACTTTTTGTTATTATTATTGTGTTTTGAAAATTGTAAAAGTAAATTTTAGTATTTAAATAAATGAAAAATAAAATTGTTATAATAATTACATGAGCCAACAATTAATAAGAATTAAAAGTGAAATTTGATATTGTCTATATTTTATGGTAAATTTATCATAAATTAATAAGAATTAAAAGTGAAATTTATCATAAATTAATAAGAATCAAAAGTGAAATTTGATATTATCTATAACTTGTGATAAGTTTGTTATAAAGTTTAGCATATAGCAAATTTAATATGAAATATAACATTACATTGAAGGGTATTTTTTTGTATTTAAACGTCAAAATTTATTATTGATATATTAATTTAACATTGTATTATAAATGCTTTTATATAGTGAAATGCCCCTTTGCCTATAATAATTTGTTAAAACTAGTAATTATATGAGCACTGATATATGCTCACTAGCATAGTTTTGCCTTTTATTACTATGAGGCATAAAGTTTAAATTCTCTCTCTTAAATTCTCAAAAATAAATGAAAGCATTGATGAAAACTTCCTCCTAAATTCTCGAAAATAAATAAAAGCATTGATGATCGATATAAAAGAAAATCTGGGGTTTATTCTTATTTAAAGGGTTACGAAAACGCGTTTCTTCTTTTCATCCCCTCTATGCAACATTTAGTATTTTTTTTTATTTTTTAATGTGATAAGTTAACATGTATGATTTCTTACATAAACATAACACATGAAATAGGTGATAAAAGAAAACGTCACTTTTCCTTCGGTTTTCTATACCCCTGATGTAATGCATATGCCGTGCATACTAACATGGTGAAGAAAAGCTCAGGCTCAGCTGATGGTATATATATATATTTATTTATATATATATATAGACACACACACACACACAGTGTATGTGTACACTATATATTTATGGCAATGGCAAATATCCTTCCGGGGAAGGAGGGTCCTTGCATTATGTGGCATTGGATTTTGTTGAAATTTGTTGTTGACTAGTTGAACAGCAAGAGTGAAGATAGACAAGTTAAAATTAAAATAATAATGATAATGATAATAATAATAATACCATGTGGCGGGGTTTAGCTCAGTCGCTTGACAGGTCTGGGAAGGAGGGTGAAATGACAATGTAGAAGTGTTATCCCGTTGAGTAGATATAGATATAGATATAGATATAGATATAGATATAGATATAGATTGACGGTGGACTATTTAGTCATGTGTCTCTTTTTTTTTTTTTCTTTTTTCTTTGCTTTTTCTTTATCCTTTTTTGTTTTTGGTGATAGATATGATTTGTTTGCTTGTCGACTGGTTATTATCAATAAGAAAAATATTTGAGAACGCTACTACTAATAGAAAGTATTTCGTATATGTAGGTTTGATATCTTAAGAGTTAAGGCCTGCTTCTATTAATGAATAGTGCTAATACCATTGACATCCCTTGACATTATTTATAAGTTAAAAAGTTGACTGAACAATTTAGTAATTCCGAGTAGTGGCCCGTGCTGTAGTTGTAATTTCATTATTTTTATTTGATTATTTTTAAACTGAGCTGTATGATTCTAGCGTGGAGAATGTAAAAGTAACATCGACTTAGAGTGACATAACATGACGGGAATGAAGTTCCCCCTTTTTTCTTTTGTCAAATTGTAGCATGGTTACGGATATGAATTTAATTTTTCATCTTTATAGGCAATGCTGACTGGAAGTACACAGGCAAGCGGTTTGAGAGTTTACGAAGGAGGTGTAAAATGGCGATTGGGAAAAGCCCAAATTAGAACTGCCCATTGTACATGAGGAGCATGGCAGTTTGACAACGGCAGGCTTACAGGCGGTTTGAACGTATTGGGTCTTTTTGGTCTTGTTGAAAAAAGCTTAGAAAATATTTAACTTTGTAGCTTATGTTTTTAGTGTACTTTGTGTAATTAATTTGTTAACCTTTTAAGCTTAAAAAGCATCAAATATCAAGCAACATTCATATTTATTATACATGCATTATGAAACAAAAAGTAATGCATGGCGAGGTGTTTTCAAAAAGATCCAAACCAGGACCGTCATTTTGCATAGGAGACGAGCGGTTTGAAATCACGATTTGACTGTTTGATAACATTGCCCAGAAATAATGGTGATGCAGTTTGGGCGGACCGGGCGACTTTAACGGTTTTTAAAGCAACACTAATCTTAACAATCAAGTTTTAATCAACATCCAGAAGTGATTCCCACTGCGTTGTTGTTGATGGGCCCCGTGGATCCGGTAGATGACGTGTTGGGAGTGTCAATGTGGTTGATACATCTATAGAAGCTTTTAGGGGCAATTCTTTTGAGCCTATTGGGTTAGTTTGGAGAGAAAGGAGTTTTTGGGTATTCATATTCATGTTGGATTCACTTGCTCTGGCTAAGGCATGAGATTAAGTTTTTCTTGATTATTTCTCTATTATCCATTTATCTTGTTAATGTTAATTTGAAATCCCTTAAGTGGGATTAAAAAGCAACTTTAACTAAAGATAAATGAGCTTATTAGATTATTCATGACCCACCAAATCACGACCCATACGAGTTCTTCAAGCGTGATTTGGGTTTACAAAACGAACCCATTTGTATCATGGATATGAGTATTAGGCTTGGACCTTAGGAAAAGGCCTTTTCCAAAAGAGAGAACAAGGAAAATAGCCCTAAAGTTTAGAAAAATAAAAATAAATAAGTCAAAAATTTTACTTTGATAATAAATAATAAATTCAAGTGTACATTTGAATTTATACCTATTTGAACGACAATCACCACTATTGCCAATAGTTAGTGTCCATAAGCTACCACCGCCATATCACAGCCACCGTCGCTGTTGTCTTTGTTGGAGATTGTTGTCGTCGTTGTTCATTGTCACTAATATCTCTGACGTGATTGAGCTCAGATCCATTCTCTCTCTCTTACTTCTCTCACTCCTCTCTCTTTTTCTCTCTCTCTCTCTCCTCCAGTCTCGCTTTCTCCTCTACCTTTTCTTCCTGTTTCAGTTATCGTCTCCGGCAACAATCGCTGCCTTCATCACACTGTAACTCAACCGCCAATGGATCGAGTCGTCTTTGTCTCCATCATAGGCAGATTTTTGCCATCAACGGATTGGTTCGATGGCCAAGATCACAAGTTCACCAATTAGGAAAAATGGAGATAATTACAACCAATTGGGAAAGGTCGCAACTTCAATGAGAAACTTGCAAAAAAAAAAAAAAACCACAAACCTAGAGAAAGAGAAAGAGGAGTGAGAGGAATCATGATTGGAAGCTTAAAGGCATATCATGATCGAAGACTCAAGATCAATGGCTGCGATCTAAGACTCGCAAACGATGATGCTTCTCACTGAGAGCAAATCAGAGGAGCAATAGTCGATTGTTGAGTTTGTTGGAGCTCGTTGTCATTGCCATTGTTGCAAATCTTGTGAAGCCAAAGTTAGTGATGTAGCAAGTGGCCAAGAAGATCACCGGACTATGATGACATCACGACAATGGCAAAGGTCGAGAAAAGGGAGGAAGGAAGGGAGACGGAGGAGAAAAAGAGAGAGCAAACCTATAATGGTGCAAAGAGAGAGGATAAAGAGAGAATCAGAAAAAGAGAAAAGAGAAACAGAAAAAGAAATAACTTAGATAGATTAATTAAAATAGAAGTAAAAAAGGATTTATATATGTTCTTAAACTCAATTATATTATTAATTTTTAATTACTTAAAATTATATTATTTATTTCTAAATTATAAATTAATTGGCGTAATTTTCCTTCACAAAAATAGGTATCAACAATTGTTTTTGCATTTATCTAATTGTCAAAATCCATGAAATTTTTAGAAAAAAATACGTGCAGAATAGGGAAAATTAACTCAGTTACCACGTGTCCCTTTAGTTGGTGGTCATTGTTTGTCTTGACACAAATTGTTAGAAAATATATTCATATTAAAAAAAAATTGTTAGGTAATATAATGCAATGAGACTAATCGATTAATAATATGCTCTCTACGTAGGGAAGAAATTCAAACATTAAAGCTTCATAAACATCAAATTGTCAGAGCAATGATTATATTTTGGTGCTAGAAAATGGATCATATTACATAGAGACAGAGAAAGAAGTACATGGCAATTTTGGGAAAATAATTAATGTAAATAGTAAAATTTTAAAATATTTATAATAAATAATAGATTTATCAAAATTATTTATATCAAATTTAATAGGTAAATAATTTATTTAAGTCTTATAAATATATCATTAATTCATATTTATCATATAAATAATTTATTTATGTTTTATAAATATATCATTTATTTATAAAATTTTCTATTTATCTAGTAAATTTATTATTTATTACAAATATTTTAAAAGCATGTTATATATCTCCATTATTTATTAAAAATTTCTATTTCATATAATTTTCTGCATAGGCTGAGTAGTCAGTCAATGCATAGGTGGTGGAACCGACACTAAATGGGAGAGTTACGTGGGAAAAGAAAGATGCTAAACGTGCTAAAAGAAACATAATGACGGCATTTATCGTGCATTAATAAACATATGTTTACATGATAACCTTGCACAATTGACATGCTATGACTAGAACTTCCAGCGCCGAGAACGTTTGCCAATCGGTTAAAGATATCAAAAACACATGCGTGTGGCCTACAACATGATCCAACGCTACGAATGTTTGTCAATCAGTTGAAGATATCGCCTTAAGAAAATATGTAAATGCATGATTTACGGATGTAAATCAGATAAACAAATATGGGAAATAACAATGGATGGGAAAAATAATATAAGTAGGGAAAATGTACGAAAACTCCAAACTCTTAGAAAAACCTTTCGCGGAGAGGACTATGGGCTGTGAGAATGGCTATTTTCTGTTCTAGAATTTCTATGGAATATTTTTATCTCCTTAGGATGACAAAATTCTAAAGCTCTCCATGGCTGCCCCTTTTTGCTTCTCTGGAATTAGGGGTGTTCTTCAGGTAAAATCTATCCTATGATAGTTATATTGTATTCAATCCAATCAAAGTTTGGTTTTTTAAATGCTCACACATCCAATCCAATTGGATGAGTTTAAAATTAGTTTAAATTGGATTGATTAGTTTAACACATATTACTTATCATTTAAATACTAAATTTTAAAAGAAAACATATAATAACTATGATGTATGTAAAGGTATATGATAATATGTCATAGAATTAAAAAATAAGATAAAACTTTATTTTTTTGTTGGTGTTAATATCATAATACATAGGCTTTGAAGTTTTTATTTGATATGTGATAGTATATTAAAAAAAAATAGATATATCTTTGGACTAATAACATAAAAGTTTTTTTTTTTTTTTTTTTTTGCGTATAATACGTATAAAAATTGGATTAAATTAAATTAGATTAAGTAGTTTTCAGGTAACAAAATGAATCCAATCTAATCTAGATTAGTTTTCTAAATAGAATTGGATCCAATCTAATCTAGATTAGTTTTCTAAATAGAATTGGATTAGACTGATTAGATTAATCAATTTATTAAATTTTGATGAGCTATATGATGCTTTCTTGCTTGTAGGGCTGAACATCGGTCATCAACCGAATTTTGCAGTTTAGTGACCGAATGCACCAAAAAATTTTATGTGGAATCGAAACCTCAACCGCTTGATGGGAATGTAGTCAACACCCAATTGCCAACCGAAAATACTTGATTTTGTTGGTCGGGGCTACTCGGTTCCAGGGAAGAAAAAGGCCAGTGGCGGCGATAAAAATGCGCAGCTTCACTTGCTGAACAACACCAGAGGTGGTGACAACTAAGAGAAGAAGAAGAAAAAGTGAATAACTGAAGAAGGATACAAATACCTGGTGTAATACCCAACAACCATTTCATTCAATTACATTGTTTTGGCTTTAGAGCCGATTTTTTTCAATTCAGTCACTATTGACCACGTCAATTTTTTAATTAATTATTGACTAACTATAAATAAATAAGTAATTTGCCATCAAAAAAATAATTAAAAAAAAAACCAAGCTCTCCATCTCTCTCTCTCTCCCCCCCTCACCGTCACATTTAGCAACACAGAATTGTCGCCATCTCCCCACCTCCACAGTGTCTGCAGCCATAGATCTCAAGGATGCTCCCTGTAACACTCAAGATCGTGACCCATCTGCGATCGGAGCTCGAGAAGCTGTTATTGGAGCTTGGGAAGCTGCGATCGGTCAAGGCTTCTCTCTCCGACACCAGAGATCGTGACCCAAAAGCGATCGGCACTCAGGAAGCCGTGATGGAGCTCAGGCCGCCGTAACTGGGAGATCTCCGCTGGTGCTCACTCGCGAGATCTCCATCACAATGGCTCCGACTCGCGAACTCCAATGATGATGCTGGAGACGACAATAAAATCTTTTCACACGGAGGAACCGAAGTTATAAATAATAGAGCTCGAAGATCTAGTCGATCTCACAAGCAAAAAATGGAGCTTGGTGGAAGGATCGGAGCTGGCGAGGATTTAGCGTCGAGGTCATCAAAGGGAAGAGAATGAGAGGAGGAAAAGAGAGAAAGGGGGCTGTTTGCAGAAATTGAAATTGATTGATTAAAGTAGACACATTCAATCATTTAGTTAAAAAAACTTAAGCTATCTTTTAGATTAGCTACTAAATACAGATCACCCACCCTAACTAAATTATATTTATACAAAGAGAAATGGATAAGAGTAAGAGCTTTATTTATGTTGCGTGTGGGCAGCATTTTTTTTTTTTTTCCCTCAAATGCAAAAATATTTCATACAAATACCAATCACATCACATTTTAAATCCAACACAATTATTATTTATTATTTCATTTTTTTATTATATTTTTTTAATTACATCATATATTCTCTCTCTTCCCTTTTTTTTTCTCTGTACTTTTACCCATCACATCACATATTCATTATTAAAATACAATTCAAATACTTTTCATTCAAACACACATTACATTCAAATACAATACTAATACTTTTCCTCTAAATACAAATTATATTCAATACATTGTATTTAAATATAATGCAAATACAATACGTTCATCAAACATACGCTAGTTATTTACTTACTTTAATGACGAAGCGGGGCTCACAGGATGTATGATGTTGGAATAGATGATGTAAGCTTTGTGATGTAAGCCATACGACATAAGCAATTACACGTATTTTTCTATCATTTGCTTTATTTATTCATCATATCTTAGTTATTTTCTAGATCTTGATAATATTATATTATTATTATTATTATTTTTTTTTTACCGTGGCCATTTATAGTCCCCGTCCTTATGCCCTTATTAGGAGTGACAAATAGATTGACAAAATTTAGAAGAAACACTGTTATTTCACACCTATTTGTTTATTTTTCACATGAAATGCACGTATACAATCCGCATGAACACAATCAAAACGTAGGGATGATATTAGAGATGGATTCCAATCCATCCTATAAGTTATTACAGTGTTTTTTTAATCTTTTTTTCTCAATTTTTATTATTAAATTTTATTATTTTAATAATTTTCAATCTTTCAAATAAAAATTCTAATTCTCCTTTCTATAAAACCCTGAAAGGTAAAAAAAAGTGAATAGCAGTTTTCAAAAAATAATTAAACTAAATAGCAAGTTTTTAAAATATTTATAATAAATAACAGATTTATCATATAAATAATATATTTATGTTAAATTTATCAAGTAAATAATTCTTTTTTATAATAGGTAAATAATTTATTTACTTTTTTACGAGATAAATTATTTATTTACATTTGATAAATATATTATTTACTTAGTAAATTTTCTATTTACTTAGATAATTGTTATTTATTATAAATATTTTAACAACTTGTCATTTATTTTAATTATTTTTTGAAAACTACTATTTACCATACTTTCCCAAACTGAAATTTAGTTAGCACCCTTGCTTGGATAATTATTTCAATGTTATGTTTAATTAAATGAATTAACAATCATCATATGCTTTGATAATCAATTAATTCCTCCCCACAATTGGTGTAATAAAATTACCGACAATACAGAGTTTAGATTGTCTACTGCCATGGTGATTCAATCATTAGCTGACTCCACCAAAAACAAGTTTTGTTTAACCAAACAAGTAGAACACTTATATTTGTCCTCATGGGATTTAACCCTTTCTGATGCGTCGAATTCTAATAAATTAAAACACTTTTTTTTTATTCTTTAAAAAAAAAAAAAACTAAAATCAACAAACATATATCTATTCAAAAAGAGATGGTTTTGAGTAAGAATAGAATCACATTTCTCATATGAGTCTTCAATATTGTGTCACAGCTTCCTGCCAACATCTACCCATCATTCTTCCTTTTTTTTGTTTAACTGTAACCTTCACTTATTTAATCTCTTTTCTATATATAAAATATAAATAAACTACAAAATAAAATAAGCAGTTCTATTTTTATTATAAGTTAGCAATGAATTCTTATGGTTAGCAACTATCCACATGGATAATGAAACCCACATTTCAATTTTGACAATCAATTAACATCAATGTCAATAGCGATTATTTGTCATGTTAATGATAAACTTTTAACCTCAAAAAGAAAAAATAAAAAAAAGGAAATACTAAATTTAGAAAAAAAATTATTTTGAGCATTCGAAACTTGGATAATGAACCAACATATATCATATTGTAATTTACCTTTGTTTTTACATTACAACAAATTGAGTTTTTTTACAACGATGAAAAGTAGTTACAAAAAATAGAAAGTCATTCTAAATATATTTTTTACAACAATATGTCGTCGTATAGACGTCGACATTAATAACCGGTTGCAAATATATTTTTTGCTACGATAACATGATATTTTTTGCTATGATAACATACTGTCACAATTACAATAGCAATAATACTCGTCGCTAAAAAGTTGTTACAACCACATCATCGAGAGTTTGATTGGGCTGACATAACATCCATTTTTTGGGACGATATATTCAAAAAATGACATCACAATTATGTGTAATGTTGATAACATGACATCGAATATTTGCGATGACATTTTTGAAAAAATTGTTGCTAATATACATGATTTTTAATTGTTATTTTTGTTGTCGCAAAAATATTTTCTATTTTTTAATAATTTATTATTATTTATTAATTTATTATTTTTATAAATATACTTTATTGTTATATATTTAAATTCAAAATTAAGTATAACTATACATATTATAATAATGAAAATAAATTATAATATTAAAAAAGACAAATGAAAATAAATATTTATTTAATATAAAAAACGAAACTATAAATTAAATATAATGTATAAATGTGTAAAAATAAAAATCTACATAAATAACAAAAACTAGTAATTTAATTCCCTATATTGGTAGCATCATCAATGTCGTCATCATCAGCAACATCTGCAAGAGTCGGAGGACCTGAAGGGACAAACGGCTTAGAGCGAGTAATAGGCAGGAACTGAATATTTGGATGCATCTGAGCTATCAACTTCTGCATCATATTTTGACTCTTGTACAACTGTAGGTTTTGTTAGTATTGTCCTCGCAAGTATTTTTCTACGTGTGGGTCAACACAAGCCGAAGATCTTCCATCTGACTAGAAACCAGAAGATGAAGAAGCACTAGAGAGAATCCTGCGTGGGAATGTAGGGCCTACTCCAATTTTATTTTCTTTATATGTACCTAATACATGCTCCATAATACCTTCCTCATTTATGGACAGTAGCATGGATGAACCAGAAGCAGACTATATCCTTTGAGTTTCTCTTTTCCTTTTTATCACATGCTACACATTAAAAAGTAAGCACATGTTATAACTACAGAGACTATGGGTTCGTTTGGTGAACGCATTGCATTTGCATTGCGTTTGAATGCAATGTATTGAATGCAATTTGTATTTGGAGGAAAAGCATTAGCATTGCATTTTAATGCAATGTGTGTTTGGGGGAAAAGTATTTGAATTGTATTTTAATAATAAATATGTGATGTGATGGGTAAAAGTAGAGAGAAAAAAAAGAGGGAGAGAGAATATATGATGTAATTAATAAAAGTAATAGAAAAGGTGAAATAATAAATAGTGATTGTGTTAGATTTAAAATGTGATCTGATTGGTATTTGAATGAAATGTTTTTGTATTTGGGGGAAAATTACATTGCATTTAAATGCAATGCCAAAAAAATTTGTGTCCCAAACGCCTACTAATTTGAATAAGAAAAGATAATATTAAAAATTAAAAATACTTTAAAAGGTCTACTTAGCTTGAGGGTTAACCCAAGTATCCTAATAACAATGCATGTCATCCCAAAACATTGGTTGTTAAGTCCCATGTCAGCCTATCCAACAATTTAAACATGTTAATATAGCATATTCGATTACCAAAGAAAACTTTTACATCAAACAGGAAATTAAAAAATGTTAAAAATCTTACTAACCTTTTTTTGATGAAGATGAGCAATTGATATTCGACCATGTAAGCTTGACCATTACTAGTTGTTATGATTCCTTTTGTTTGTCTTTGACTTTTTCTATCTATGATTATATTTAGCATTAGTAAAATTGAAATGAGTATATATAATCAATTACCAACTTAGTAGATCTATAATTACCTCAAACTTAGCGGACATAAACCTATCACAGTAAGGACCCTAGTGATCGTGATTATTGAGGTTAACGAGGAGGTTGGCTCTAACAGCCTTTCATTTGTTGCCCCACCAAATTCTTTGAAGTGGATATGGGGGTCACTCTTCAAATTCTTGTAGCTTTGGGAAGCATCCCTATCAACTATAGAACGGAGGACACCGTTGTTGTAGTTATAATTAAGATTAAACCAATTTTGCAATATTGGTAAATATGTTAAATGGTTTTATTATATATAACTTCAGAAAAAATTGAATAACAATATAGTTGAATGACACCAACATACGCTTCTAAACCTCTCTCTTATAATAGGGTCTACATCTTTCTAGATATTATGATATGGCTCACATATATCCCTAATGTGAATGCCGACCGCACTATTAAACTAAGGACAATACTTACCAAATGCTTTCTAGGTACCTCTATCGTCAACAAATTTAAGAGTGATCTTTTCCTCCCTCACCACCTTTACTGTGATTTCACGACCTTTCACCTTCCCTCAACCTCCATGTCATCTAGGTGTGGCATCAGCTACTATAAACACAAATGAAATATAATTTACCATCATGTTTATTTATTATACAACAATGACTTAATAAATTTAACAAATCTATAATTATATAATTGTAGTATATCCAATTCGTAGTGTGATAGTAATCTAATAGGAACAGGTAGAGGCTATGCTCCCCTGAAGAACTAGCAGAAGTAGAGACTGGACTAGACATATCAACTTGCTAACAAATTAAAATTAGTTAAATATCATATTTATGTTTGTACATACTATAGATTAATGTTTGTTTGTGACATTAAAAAGAAATAATAAGAAAAGCAATAATAGCAATATATATTTCTATTCATTGTTACGGATTATGTCTTGAACGTCATTACCCTCATTTATGTCATCATCGTCTTCAAAATCGCCAAATTCATCTTCAATGTACTCTTCTAAAGTTTCATCATCCTCTCCCAACATATCAAAGTCATCCTTTGCAATGGGGGACTTGTCTTTCAAGATTATATCAACGTCAGATATGACAATATTAAATGTTACATCCTATCAATTTCACACCAACATGTCAATATCTGATAGTTCCATTATTAAGTAAACATTTGTAGACTCGATATGTTGTCAACATTTGTAGACTTGATATGTAGACTTGATATGTACTCTTTTAAAGTTTCATCGTCCTCTCCCAACATATCAAAGTCATCCTTTGCAATAGGGGACTCGTCTTCAAGATTGTATCAATGTTAGATATGACAATATTAGATGTTACATCCTGTCAATTCCATGCCAACATGTCAATCTCTGATAGTTCTACTATTAAGTCAACATTTGTAAACTCGATATGTTGGCGATTTGTAGACTCGATATGTTGTCAACATTTGTAGACTCGATATGTTGTAGACTTGATATGTTGTTAACATTTGTAGACTCGATATGATAGTTCCATGCCAACATGTCAATCTCATTTATGTCATCATCATCTTCAAAATCGCCAAATTCCTCTTCAATGTACTCTTCTAAAGTTTCATCATCCTCTACCAACATATCAAAGTCATCCTTTGCAATGGGAGAGTTGACTTTCAAGATTGCATCAATGTCAGATATGACAACAGTAGATGTTACATCCTATCAATTCTACACCAACATGTCAATCTCTTATAGTTCCACTATTAAGTCAACATTTATAGACTCGATATGTTGTACTACCATCACTTTGTTCGCATCCACTTTTATAATATCCCAAATATGCTGATGTCTAAAGTGTTCAACAATTTTCTAGTTTGACACGGTGAACAAATCATCCATATAAAAAACTTGTTTTGCTTGAGATACAAGTGTAAATAGTTCATTCTCATTCCAAGAGTTCTTAAAAAAGATGCTTTTTATATCCTAATATTGTTGGACTCTTTATTTTTTGGATAAGTGTCAAATCACTTACACTTAAAAAGAGTAGTAGAATTGTCATTTGTGTAAAATAATTTGTAAATCTCCTTTAAGATTCAGTAGTATTTTAAATATCCAATTCACAAACACAAATACCACTATTCTGGGTATTTTAATTGATATCTCGATCGTATGTTAGAAACTTGACTCTATTCACTACACAACCAGAATAACTTCTAAAAAATACACTTGAACTAGATGAAAACAAAACCAATTATGCGGTTGCCTATTATGTGTTATGATCTTTAAGATTTAACACCTATCAATAGTAAAGAATATTCTTAAAAATTAAGAAAAACCAGACAATCTAGATGTCTTATTTGTGATATACAAAATTATAAGATAAGGTTATATCTTATTCCAAAACCATTTTGGAAATTCTCTGGATTGAATTTCACCCAATAATCTGGTTTGAACGCTAATCTCCAGCTCTTTCTTTTGGTCACTATTTGTTAGGTAATTTAAGTGAGTAATATAATTATATTAGACACAACTATGTAATGAAATTTAAAGTAATATTTACTTGATATATTATTAGATTTCTAAATAGTTATGTAATATGTACTACTCGGTTTTATTCTGCAAATGATTTTCTAATGTGATCGAGGACATTTTCCCAATTGGATAATATAGATTTTCAAAGATAGAAATCTTCTTGATGTTATCATCTTTAGCCTCTACCCAATTTTTTTAAGTCTGTTAAATCTTGTCTCAATACCATTTAGATACATTGAACAAAAGGTCAGAATTTCATTGATGATATATGCCTCAATAATCAATCCCTCTACTCATGCATTATTCCTGACATATTTTTTTTAATGATCCAAGAAAGCGTTTAAATGGATATATTTACCTCAAAAGAATAGGTCCTCCTCGAATGACTTCTTCTAGCAAGTGCATTACTAAATGGACCATAATATCAAAAAAGGCTAGAGGAAAAATTGTTACTAACTTGTATAAAATCAGTACAATATGCTGCTGGACTTTCCCTAAATCACTAATTCTCAATGTCTTTGAACATATCAACTGAAAAAAAATTACTTAATTCTGTTATTATATCGACAATCTCTTTTTTCATGAGTGGTTGAATCCCAGTTAACAATAATTGCTACCTTATGATATGATAGTCATGTGATTTTAATCCAGTAATCTTTTTGTTCGCCTCGATCACGTTTTTCCTAAGATTTGAAGCAAACCCATATGGAAAACTTATTGACTTTGAAAATGCATATAACTTTTTGGTATCATCTGAGGTTAATGTGTACGCCGCAAGTGGTTTATCCAATGATTACCTTCTTTATACAAATACATCACCTATGTTTCCCCATGCTTTTCATGTTGACCCTTACTTTGTTTATATCTTTACTTTTTCTGTTAATGTTTAGAATTGTGCCCAATAAGCTGTCACACACATTTTCCTCAATATGCATGACATCTAAATTATGATGTAACAACAATAAGGTCCAATAAGGTAGTTCTTAAAAAATAATCATCTTCTTCCAATTAAACTCTGTCTAATGTCTCTTCTGCTTCTTGTTGTCATATTTTTCATATTTACTGGGCAATCTAAATCCAACCTTTTCTAATTGAGTCAATATTTACTAAACGGATTTTGGAGGCGGGGGAGGCTGTTGATCAACCTTACCAATAAACTTTTTGTTTCTCATTCTATGATTAATAGAAAGCCATTGTCGATATCCAACAAAATAAGCTTTACTCATTATCCACTTAGATGAGGTTACATCATTGTAGAGCTGAAATTCTAAATAACCTCGACCAATCCAGCTAGATAAACTACTAGGGACAGGAAGTCGTTAATTGTCATGAGCAACACAACCCACATCTGAAACAATGTATTTAAAGCAGCATCACACACAACAACCTCTTCATCCTACTTTTCTTTTAATTCATCCACAAGAGGCCTTAAGAACACGTCCATGTCCTTTCTAGGAGCACTAGGACCAAATATCAATAAGATCAACATCTTATACTGGTTTTGGTGCACAATCACAGAGGTAAATTATAAGCAGTCATAACCATCAGTCACATATTATATAAGATACTTATATTTCTGAACGAATTAAACCTATCAGCAACTAATCCTAATCTTGGGCCACTAATTTCTTAGGCCATTCCAAATGCATTGCAAATGCCTCTTCAACAGTTTCAATTATTTCTCCCATAGTCATAGGAATAGGTATATAAGCATTCTCTTTTATTAGAGCGTCGATAGACGCATGATAATTCCTTTCACTTAAAGGTACTCCATAGATCATAGCGCATGATCCACCAATCTCCACAATGGTACCAAGAGCAACTATATTGTCAAGTGATCCAACAGCCAGTTTTTATTTACTCTCCTAAAACATAACAAGAGCAACTATATTGTCAAGTAATACAACAGCCAATTTTTATTTACTCTCCTAAAACATAACAAGAGCAACTATATTGTCAAGTGATCCAACAGCCAATTTTTATTTACTCTCCTAAAACATAATAGGAGCAACTGTATTGTCAAGTGATCCAACAACCAATTTGTATTTACTCTCCTAAAACATAAAGTGCAACGTATAAAAAAAAATCTTATTAATACTTTATATCACCTTGAATGAAGATTAAAAAAATGTGTGTCATTAACCTTTGGTAATGTGTTTCAAGAGAACGAGTCAAATTCTTCACTAATACACAAATAAAGAAAAACCGTTTTAAAAGTAGTATGATGTTCGTCTTCTTCTTCTTATGTTTGAAGGTGTTTGTCCAAAGCCTCATTACTGTGTTGATTACCATCTTGTCTTTCTTTTAACTCTAGCTTGAAGAACTGCAATTTTCTTAAGAATTTCTTATTGATTACATGTTGTAATTATAGCATTGCTCCTTGCTCTTTCAATAATTCAGCTTACTGTTCTCTTAAAATTTTTCCGTTGCTTTTGTTTTAAAAATACATTTTTAGAGTTAGGCCCTATCTAACTCCACGAACACGACCAAAATGCTTAGGTTTTCCAAGTGCTTGAGTTAAGACATCATTAGACCCTTGCACTGATAAGATTCCTTGTAGTCGTAGTTCACTCAATTCATTTTGTAAATATTTCAAACATATTCTAATTTCTCTACAAGATAAATGTAGCTAAATTAATGAAAATAAATTGTTACAATTTAATCTACATAGTATTTATTGTCTTCATTTGTAATTGGTCTCACTCATAACACAACTCCATTAACATCAATTTTTTAACCAATTTCTACTTGGTACATTAATATATATATATATACACACAGACACACACACATAAATAAACTACAAGTAATTAAACACATGGAAAAAGTAGAACTTACAAAGTTTTGGGGATTGACAATTTCAGCTCCTAATTCTACATATCCTTTTCGAGCTAAGTGATTAGGACAACTCACTCATTTAGCTCTTTTAGATTGCTTGGCACTCAATTCTTATCAAATTATGAATTAGCCTCTTTATTCAAGATTAAGTGTGTTGTACACCTTAAAAACTATGAAAGTTAGCAAGTAAATTGACCAAAAATTCTTGTGATGTTCTAGATCTCACAAATTCTATCTATTGTTCAGCTATCTTAGGATAAGCACTTAGAGGTTCCTTAAGTATAGATAGTCTCCGGCCTTCAAAATAAGTTGGATATAATTTTTATTTAAACGGGCTTTGAAATTACTCCATTTTCTTCTAATAGATCTTATATGTTCATCTTTACCCTCTTCATCCAACTTAAAAGTATTCTACAAATAAACAAAACAAATAAAATAAGGAAAAAAATTTGAAGCATGAACTATTACAAAAGTAAAATCAAACTTAAACAAAGTGATTTACCTCAACAAGTTCGCAAATCATATCTATGATATATCTTTTACTTTTTGCTAATTTGCAATAGCAATTGGAACCCTGCTACGAGCTAAGACACTAAAATAACTCTGTAAATGCTTTGCCTCTATGCCAATTGCTTGGTTTTTCTTGTTATAGTGTCCCGTTTCTTTGGTGTTGTTGCTCTTATTGCTAATTAAGGCGTTTTATTGTTATACTATCTCTTACTTTCTTTATTTTACCACATCTTACCCCATTCTGATCTAGTTGCATTTTTTTTTTTAGGATTTTTTTCTTTTCTAAATGGGGCCATCTATCACAAAGCAATAGTAAATTACATAAAAACTCATGAAAATCAAAATTCATGATAATATTCTTTATGCTATATTGTGAAGGGAAATATATTTAAAAAGAAGAAGAAGAAGAAGAATAAGAAGAATAAAGTTTAAAAAATGACAGCTCTGATTAAAAAAAAAAAAGCTCGTAATAAAACTCAGTTGTAAATCAAAATTCAAAACTTGCTTATTTATCTTCTAAAACACTTAGTTATATGTTGCATTTTTCACAACCACATAAAGTAGTTTTTTTTTTTACTTTTTAAATTAAAAAAAAAAAACTCTTTCTACAGATAATCAATCAAAGGATTCCTTAAAAAATAAATAAATAAATAAGTTACAAAGAGGATAAGGTATTTTCAAAAAGAAACATAAAAGGGAAACAAGGAGGTTCAAATTACAAATAAAGTGGTATTCAGTAAATAAATATGAAAGTCTATATCTTTGTCATTATTGCATACCAAAACAGTTTGAAAGAGAGAGAATCAAAGAGAGAATTACATACCTAAACAAGACTGATTATGGATCGTGAGATTGGTGAGGGCACAATGCTCAAATGAAATGCTGAAACAAAAATTTTTACTTAATAAAACAATTGCAAATTTGAACAATAAATTTTCCAAGTAAATTGACTAAAGAAATTGTCTCATTCCAATTCTGCAAAAGTCAAATATTATATTTGTTTCCCCACCTCAAAGAATGTGTGCCAATTATGGAAAATTAATCAACATGAGAAAGTAGTTTGAAACCTTTTCTAGTAAATCCTCACATCAATAAAAACAACCTCATCAAACCCAATATCCACTTCTTTAGAAAACATCAAATATATTCTCTAGAAAAGAAACCTATAGCATCCAGAGCACATATTGCTTCACAAAATGCGTTGGCTCTTTTACTCCGCCACATCGGATTGCTAGCAGTAATTAGAGTTGCTGTAAATTGAAAAATCTTGGACAAAACATGTAAAGTTTATCAAGGAAAATAACGAAGTAACAAATGAATATTCAAGTATGCTGCTAGTTCTTCGCGCTTATTAGGAGCTCTAAGAACACCTGCTAAGAGAAGAGGTAGGACACACATGATGACCAGTCTCTTGGCAACAGACGTCTTTGGAGTCAAACCTGATATTGAAGGAACAATTAGATATGAACCAATGATGCAAAGCATTAATATGAAGTGATAAAAGGGTTAACGTCAAATAACAAGAACCAATAAAAATTAAATTTCGTATTTCATACCCATGAAGAATCTTCAAATCCAAAATCCACTCCATACCCTTTTTTCACAAGCAAACAAATAATTCAATACAAAACAAAATCTACTTTAAACAGTTTCTTAATAGTCAAAGATCCATTCACAATGACCAAGAAAAATAAAGACTGAAAAAGTGGGAGAATAAAGAGAGAATCACATACCTAAATAAGATTGATTGGGGCTTTCTGAGTCTCGTGGGAGTTAGGCCAAAGTAGCGCTAGGGAGAGGGAGGTGGAGGGAAGCTAACTTTTATTTCATTCAAAGATTCAATATTTTTTAAATGAAAATTCAACGCTTTATAGTGTAAAATTAGATATGTATATAATTTTTACATAAAGGTAGCTTTTGTTGCTGTTATAAAATAACAAGTGGAAACTTAAAAAAAAAAAAATTGGAAGATGATATAAAATCTATAATTTGAATCAAAATTAGTTATAAGATATTTGCTTTTTTTTTTTTTTTTACAAATATATATGTGTTTCAATTTCAAGTTTAAAGTCTCTTTATTTCAAATTTGAATATCCCTATATATGTGTTTCAATTTCAAGATATTTCCCTTTTTTTTCAAATATATATATGTTTGAATTTCAAATTTGAAGGTCCTTTATTATTTTACAATACCAATTAAAGCGTCAAATTTTGCATGGCTATGTTAATTACTACCTTTATGTAATACGTACATACATATATATATATGTATATTTAATTTTATGATATTTGAATTATGAAAAACAATTAAAGTCTCTAAATATTCAAATAAAATATTCAACAATTTTTAAAATGAAAATTCAACGCTCACACTTTTTTGTTTTCTAATTTCTTTTATTTTTTCCCTCAAAATCTCATCATTTAAAATTTAAAGCTTCCGTACTGGTAAAATAAAGCACAACTCCTATGATGATTGTATGCTTTTCTTAAAACAAATGATATATTAATTTAAAAAGAAATAATACAAAATTACTTTTGGATATGTGCACAATAAAACTTGATTTCATGTTATTTATTAGAAAAATAAAAAGAAAAAAGAAAAAAAAGGTTGGCTTAATTGTAAAAGAAGTATATTGCTACATTCTAACATATTTCTAATACTTGATAAATATAGCACAAGGTGAACGAAATTATTAAATAGAGTATTATTTATAGATTAATAAGTCTTTACTTATTCAGAAATCCTATTTCCATCAAAATACAATCAGCCATTCTAATGTAAACAATTAATTAAAAAAACTAGGATTATAATCCAATACCAACTCAACACAGTTAAAAACGAATTATTAGTATTAGTGAGGCAGTTATACATGAAAAATTACAATTGTGTTTTTGTGAATAAGCTACAAAAGAAAATATTATATATATAGTTAAAGAAAGAGAAAAAACCGAATTGTATAAGATTGATCCAACAATGAACATCCTATTATTTATAGAGTAAAGTATGCACGTATTTATTTGTATTTATATTTGTATTTACATTTATATATCCACACACTCTCTCTTTATTAATTTTCAATTAATTATAAAAAAATTTGAATCATAATCTAAATCAACATAATCATTAATGAAATTTTAACTTTTAAATAATTTAATATTTTTTTAATTTAAAACTTTTGTTTTAACCTAGGAGAATATCACCAAGTTGAGCTGTCCTAATACAACACAACTATTCCAGACCGTGCTTTTAGAGAGCAGTCGTTTAGCAACTGCTGTATAAAAAAATTTCAGTGGTTTAGATAGCGGTCACGTTACTATTGTCATCAAATATAATGGAACCAAAAAAATTTACTGGGAAGTAAAGATTTTAGGTGGGGATTGTCAATTGACTGTTATTAAACTAATTTTCATAGATGCTTTAAATATGCTCTATATTCAAATATCATTTTATATGATAAATTCTTACTTATTATTACGTTTCTTTTATCAATCACAATTAAATGTTATTTCTCACATTTCTCACCACTAACAAGTATTAAACATGGTGTTTATTTCTTCATACGCCATCTTTTAAACGCATCCTATTCACCTTTTTTTTTTTAGTAGTAATGAGATATCATATCTAGAAAAAAAACTTGGGATCCAAGATTTTAACTTTTTACTTTAAAGTAAATTAAGTACGACATTATCTTGAAATTTTAGATTTTTGACACACAAATAAAATTAATAAACATGAAATAAATCTAACCACAATAATTATGACGTGAATGCGAAGATGTATAAAAATTGTGACATGATACCTCAATTTATAAATAAACTCACATTAGTGTATAAGAAAGATAAAAATTTAACTTTTTTTCATTGACTCATGATAAATAGACAAAGACCGAATTTAAATTGGCTAAAGTTATCCCACACACATGAGATTATTATTATTATTATTTTTAAGTATTAGGGAAATTATAGTAAATAACAATTTTAAGTAAATAATTAAAGTAAATAATAGGTTTTTAAAATATTTATAGTAAATAGTAGATTTGTTTAGTAAATAAATATTTTATTAGGTAAGTAACGTATTTACAAGATATAAATAAATTATTTATCAGATAAAGATGTAAATTAATCATTTTCTCGATACGTAAATCATTTACATATTAAATCTAAAGTAAATAAATATTAACCTGACAAATATATTATTTACTACAAATATCTTTAAAATTTACTATGTACTTCAAATTTTTTTTGAAAACTACTATTTATATCCTTTTCCCATTATCTTAAACAATAGTTTTTAGAAAACAGTAGAAGTAAATAACATATTTTTAAAATATTTATAATAAATAACAGATTTATTAAATAAATGAAGATTTTGATAAATAAATAATATATTTATAAGATGTAAATTATTCAGTTACCTAATAAATTAAACATAAATAAAATATTTACTTGATAAATCTATTATTTACTATAAATATTTTAATAATCTGTTATTTATTTTAATTATTTTCTAAAAACTATTATTTACTTCCTCCTCCTTACTATTATTATTAAAATTGGGATGAAAAGATTCAGGCTTTATTATCTGTGAATAGAATATGTTAGGTTTTATCTCTCATCACAACATAATATTATTTTTGGTGGAACAAATTATTTATATTTTGGTTTGCAAATGAGATATTATTAGAAAATTTGAACCTTCTTTTTTTTTTTTTGGCTTTTGTTTTGCCTTTTTTTTTATTGACCTAGGATGAGAGATTTGAACTGAATATATCCATATTTTTTTTTTTTAGATAATCACAACTTTTTTTGTTTTGTATAAAATAAAGGTCTATTTGAGGAAGATTTTAGACATTTGACATCTAGTTTTTTTTTTAAAATTAATTTTATCATTTTTTTCAATTCATAACTATTTTTCCACATCCACAACTCTAAGAGAGCGTTTGGTAAACGTATTATATTTTGATTATATTTGAATTAAATTTGTTTTTTGAATATTATATTTAGTTGAAAAGTATTTGTTTTGTATTTGAATGAAATGTGTGTTTGGATTAAAAGTATTTTAGAATTGAAAAGTTGATGTGATTAGTAAAAATAGAAATAAATAGTGGAGTTAAAAAGTTGATGTGATTGTTTTAAAAAACTTTTAAATAGTAATTATTTTCGTAACACTGTTAAAAAGAATTGTATTTGAATATAAAACTTTACGTTTGGTGTAAAATTACATTGCGTATAAATACAATTAAAATATAATTGTTATGCCAAACGCCTTTAAATATTTATAATAAAATCAAAGTTTAAATGTATGTAACTTTATTATTTAAAATTTAAATAAAATAATTTTTAAAATTATATAAAATTTTAAGGTTAAAAAAACATATATTCATATTTTTCTTAAATATATTTTAAGATTTTTTATTTTTTATTTTAATTAATGTTTTCTCTAAAACATCTTTTTAAAATTATGTGTGACTTCCATGTCAAAATATATCTCTAAAATCTACTAAAAAAAGACGTACTCCGGACTTGCCAATCCAATCCTATCCATAATCCTACACAACATATACACTTGGACAGGTTTATGGGTAATCATTTTGCTTTGCTTTCGATGGGATAGAATTTCAATTTACATGTCAGGGACTTTCCGTTTATGTTTCCAATGAATTTTTCATAGACTGATAGACACTGGATTATGTTGAACGACCTCACCCCTCCTCTCTCTTTTTAATAACCATGTAACAGTTGCATCAAATCAGTGATGAGATTTGGTGACTTGCAATCAGGCTCTTCTGGTGGTATATTATCTGATTTTGATCTGGCTGTTGATTGACTTTATTGAACCTATAACGAAGTATTGGAATTTCACATTTTTAAATAATATATATATAAAATTATTATTCAATTATATCAATAATCATAAACATTAAGTGTACAAAGATGGAACAAAACGATTAAAAAAAAAAAAAGGTTTCCTTTCAATGGTGAACCCACTCATTTTTTTCATCTATTTTTTTTAATTATTTTTTTCTATTTTTATAATTTACATCACACTTGCTTTCTTGTTATTATCCATTAAATTACCTATTTAGTTATAAACAATCTAAATATACAATTGTAAATGAGAATTTCCAAACACATACTAAAATATATCTATTCTATTAACATATAATATACCAAATATAATAAAACATGTATACGCATCATAGATATCGTATTTTCCATTGTCAATAAGAATTGCTTCTTGATACGACCTAATTGAGTCTTTTATTATAAAATTTTGTTGCATGTCATATAAATTGACTTCTTCAATTATAGATCATATCATTAAAAATTAATCTAAAAAACAAGATAATGATTCCTTTCGGTACTGTAAATTAAACATGATCTTACACAATACTGCATTTTTTTAGTTATGTGATCACATTTGTTCTTTGCTATCAGTGTTCTAAAATCATATCAAAGTAAAAATAAAATAAAAACAAAACAAAACAAAATAAGCATAATCCAAAATCTAACAATAAAAAACAGAATTTTACTGAAATGTTATTTTTCATTACTTAATAAATTTAAGTTGAGGGCTTAAGTATTGGATGGTCTTGCTAGTGGATGCTAATCTAATTAAGACAAGTATTCAGTTTCAAGTTGATTGATTTTTTAAAAATTAGTTATAATTTTGCTGATTTTCTAAAAAAAAGAAAGAAAAAAATTCAACTGTAAAAATACATTTAGTTGGAACTTAAATGTAGTTTCAATCAAAAAATCAGTTCTTAATGTCTTAACTCTAAAAAATGTTATTTTTCCATGCAATTTTCCTTCTTTTTTCTTTTTAGTTATTGAAGACACTTTGCAGTAGACATGCCCAAATCTTCCTGCATAAATTGAGGAAGAAACTGCTGCTCAATAGCTTACCAAATCCACCAACCAAATCTTTACCCTGATATGGTAAATTTGCCTATTCATTTATTTATTTATTTGTTTGTTTCTAATCAGTTTGAATTTGGCATCCCTCGCAGAGACACCCCCCTCAATGATAGCTTTTTCTGGGTAAATTTTTTCGAAGATAGCTTAGCTCTAGAGTTGTAGAGCCACATTGAATATCAATCTTGTAGCTAAGCTACATACATATGTGGAGGGGGGCTTTGTACTTACGAACTGTCAGATTCTTGCTTACCAAAGCTTTCCCCTTTTTCCATGTCTCATTTACACCGCCTTTTTCTCCTTTTGAGCCAAATTGAATATTCCAAGGGGGTGGTCAAACGAAAAATACAAAGCACACGCTTTAGAGTCCCAACTAGGACGAACAAAAAATTTCCAATAATAATCCGATTAACTTACCCAATTTATTTAATTTAATTTTTATATTAAATTAATTAAGTAAAAATTTTTTTCATTCCATCCAATTTTATTGAATAAGTAGAAAAAATCTTAAAAACTTATCTAATCCACAAAATATTCACCCTACTTGCTTTTTTTTTTAAATGATATTTATCTTTAAGTATTGTTTAGATTATCTAAATATATAAAATGGATTACTTGAATATATAATATGGATGTAATTTTTAGTGACTTTGTGAAAAATATAGCTAATTACATTAATATTTTTATATCTCTTAATGATTCTTATTACTTATATTTATTTTATATTAAACTATTAATAAGATTATATTAGAATGTTTTTTTTGTAAAGTTTGGGATAGAATTTATTATGGATAATATATCATGAGTTTAGTTCTTTTTTCTTTTCAATTTTTTATTTGTTATTGAATTTTTAGAATAATTTTTTTTAATTGGGTGAGTTGATTTTCTATATTAGATTGATTGAGTGGGTAAAAATATTTTTTAATCCAGCTAATCTTCATTGGATGGGTTGAAAATCACAAAAACTCATACAACCCACTCAATGTTTACCCTTACTCTTGACTTTGGATTGCATTTCATGCACTAGTACTACATTTAGTCTACCATGATTCGTTTAGATGTAATATTACATTTATATTGTATTAAAATGTTATGCTGACACAGTGAATGGAATTTATATTTGGATATTCTACATTCACATTACATTCAAATATGATATGTATTTGAGTTATTATGAGAAAAAATATGTAATGTGATTGACAAAAATAGATAGAAAAATGAAACGATTGATAACGATTTTATTAGATTTAAAATTTGAAATTATTTGTATTTGAATGTATTGCTTGATGTACCAAACAAACATTAAATTGTATTTTAATATAATACAAATACAATTGTTAATCTAAACAGGACACTAATCCTAATGCAAATAATTTAAACAAACTCAAAATAATTTAAACAAACTCAGTAACATCAAAGTAAAAAAATTAAAAGAAGAAGAAGAAGAAGAAGAAGAAGAAGAAGAAGAATAATAATAATAATAATAATAAAGAAGCAAACTTGATATTTTTTGTTACAAGTATGGCCTATAAAACCAATTTTCTATTTGACTCTAATATTAAATATTGAGTTTGAATTCCTGTATTCAAAATATATATATAAAGATTTGATCTTGCAATTAAAATTATATTCTATTACTAAAGAATTCATCAAAATCAATCACAAAATTCACCAAAATGAAAATTTTAATAAAAACGAAAGTTTCTCATAACCGATTACATGTGCACATATGTTGGCTTGTGTGGTGCCAAAAACAGACCTTACTAGGAGGGTTAATAATAATATAATAGATAAATAAGAGATTTTATGATCAAGTTTTCATTATTATAGGGAGGGAGTTATAATGAAATTTTGTTAAAAATTTTGGGTTATCTTAAAAAAAAAAAAAAGGTTAAGCCCCTCTAGGCCTTCATTCGCACAAGGGAGATCGGCCATCGAAAACCTTCATTCGCACAAGGGAGATCGCCTCCGTTACCTTTCGGAACGCCTACGCTACGTAGAAACTCTTCTGTTTCCTGCAAAGTGCAATGGCTAAATTAGTAATTGGACTTTTATTTCGAGGCAATCATCGTTCATGAATATGACTACTCATGTGCATTACATTATGGAACTCTTATTAAGTTTGCAATAATCATTCTTAAACACAATTATTTCTGTTGGTAAAAGTACCCAGATTGTTAATTTTCATGGAAATCTAGATTAGAAGTCAAGCATGATATCATAACCAATCTTTTACAGAAAGAGAGAGAGAGAAAGAGAGAGAAAGAGAGTGGGGGTCTTTCACTCTGTAGGGTTTCCATAGCAAAAGGGGGGGCTAGTCCTTAGGTGGGTTCGAGCTAGGCTAGTTTGTAGACAGAGATTAGAGAAACTACGTATACTGTCTCACAAGAACCAATGCACAAGGATGAATATCCTCTTTGAATTTTTGGTAAATAAATCCTTTTTGAATTTCTAGCCAAAAAAAAAAAAAGCTTTTTGAGTTTTATCTATAGGTTATTATGAGATATTTTTCGTGCCAGGATATGAAGAAATATAGGACTCATTTGGGAGACGTTAACATACGAAGTTTTGGAAGTTAATTTGAAAATATGTGTTTAAAAAGAGAGCTTTTAATAAATTTTATTGATAAAAAAATAAAATAAAAGTTTAAAATGAATAACCAAAAACGATCTAAAATTGATCTTGCTTTATTTGTTTTTGTTAATACAAGTATTTTAATATAAAAATTATCTCATTTTTATTTGAAATAAGAAAATTAATTATAGAATTTAAAATTTTAAGTTTTTTTGAATGAAAGAGAGAAATGATAAGATATAAAATTAAGAATTTTGAAATTAAATAATAAAATATTATCTATAAAAGTTGATTGAAACAAGATCTTAATATATATTTGTAAACCATTATTTTAAACAGATATATTTTCATTAAATTATATATATTATTTGGATATGATAAGAAGATATATAATATTATATCTACGAACCATTATTTTGAGTAATAAAATTTTTATTAGATTAAATATTATTTTGATATGA
Organism: Antiaris toxicaria; assembly: GCA_035233585.1. Lineage (NCBI taxonomy): Eukaryota > Viridiplantae > Streptophyta > Magnoliopsida > Rosales > Moraceae > Antiaris > Antiaris toxicaria. Next base: position 13,551,257 of record CP141155.1, read on the forward strand.
TTAATTATTTATAAACATGTATTATCTTTGCAGTAGAAACTCCAAGTTAATATTGTCATCATCTCTACTTTATGAAACATCTAATAAGGAGATATAATAACCCTCTTTGTATTAGAATATAGTGTTTATTTTTTATCTACGCTTTGAAACATTCGTTTTTTTTCCCCTATAGTATTTTTTTTTTAAGGAAATTAATAGTAGCACTAATTATTTGAAATAGTTCTATTCATGAAATAAAAAAAATCTAATTTGGATATTTCAAATGTCAGTAATTATATATTTTTGGTAGAAACAGTAATTTAATTTTTGAACAATCCTATAAGCTTCCTTTTAGTATCAACTGTCTTGAGAAAACAATAGTACAGTACTACTAAAATTGAAATAGTATACTTCCCCTAAAAAAAACAAAAAATAAATATTGTTGAAACAACACCAACTAGCGAATTCAATGTAGTAGTACTTCTATACTCTTTTTTTGGGGATAAATTAGTACCACTTTTTTCTTATTTTCTTATTTTTTTTGTTTTTGCTGTGATATTAATTAAGAATAGGACACTCTGTACATGTACTTCCCTATTATGGATTTGTGTACCATAAGATATGCATGAATCTACGCATGATATTCTTCTATTTCCCAGTAAATGCTGATTATTATTTTTTTTCTCTGGAAATTTTATTTTATGCTTATAAAAACACTCTGGTCCTGCCTATAATTGTTTTATATTTCGAATTTCCTATTGGGTTCATTTCTCATGCTCGGATTCGGATATGATATTTAGAATTTGTATTTTAATTTGTTTTTTTTTTAATACTGGTTTATGACAAGGTTTTCTAAAATTTACAATGTATAACTTATCTATATAATTATATATTGTTAGGTGAACACCTATACGAATGACAGGGTTCATAGGAATTAAACTACTCTTTATGTAGATACGCATGGAATGAAGATCTAAAATCCAAAATCCTAGCATCAAAAATACCTTCACCTGCAAAAAAAGAATAAATATCATCTTTGCTATCAAACATGTTACTAACAACATTTATTGGTTATGTCTTTTGAGATTTTTGCTTTTTCATCTCTTTAAAGTACTTCGTTAGTTTCTTCACAATTTCTTCTAATATTTCTCTTCTCATTACAATAAAAGCCCTCAACTTTAGGAATGGTTATAATCTCTCTCTCTCTCTCTTATCATATTATCTCGCTTGTGTCTTACTTATATCCCTATTTAAATTTAACTTTAGTAATAAAACTTGTTTAGTACAAGATAAACTATTAGGTTATTTTATGTTTGATGTCTTCAAAGCAGTTAAAACCTCATCTACAGTCAACGTAGTTTTTTCAACCAACAGTATAGTAACTTAAGTCTCATATAATTTTTATATGGAGGCCAACAAAATTACAGCTTTATTTTCCTAATCAATTTTGACCTTTACACTTAACAACTTAGTAACTCGTCTATTAAATTTATTTATATGATCCCGAACATCAGTTTCTTCACTCATCTTCAACTTATACAATTACTTCTTTAAATATAATTTATTTGTTTGGGGTGTTAACATATTTTTTTTCTATAAATCAAAAGGAGATTTTCCATTCATGATACTATATTCAATTCAAGAGCTAAATTTAAACGAATAGTGTATGCTTCTAATTCTTCTCAATATTCATCTTTCATATTTTCTTCTTCTTTTGTTGTAGTACTTTTAGAAATCCTTGCTATATTAAAACATCTTTTATCGTACTTTAACATATGCTAAAATTACATTTTTCATCAAAATGCTCAATCTGATTAAATTTCACCCCAAACATCATTTTGAATTTTTTTTCAAGACCTTTAAGCTGGTTTTGATATCAGTTTTGCTAGGTGGTATTGGGTCTTCTCAACTTCAAAAGTTAGCTCAAGAGATAATATTTTCCCTCACTATTATAAATTAAACAATTATAGAGATAAAGATTTTATATAGTTCAACAAAATTACCTACGTCTACGGAAAGAAAGAATAAATTATTCACTAAAAGCATCATAATTATACATTCATCAAACTTTCTCTGTTCAAAACTCTCGTTACACACTTTGTTTATCTCTTCTTACTTATTCTCAAAAGAAACACTCTTTTTCTCTTCTTCTTCATAACACAGTAACTGTAAGCATAATAAATCTATTCGTCGACTCTCAATAAAATGTAACATTAATACTTTTCCAAACTCATAAAATAAAAAAAATCCAAAACTAATTTAAATCAAATATCTTACATATATATATAAACATATACATACACTCTCCGTTATTTTTATTAGGTTGTTCTCACATAACGTACGGCCAAAAGTAGTGTACACAACGAAAGCTTCAGTGATTGAAAGTTGAAAAACTATCACAAAGTAGCTTTTTTTCCCCAATTTTTGTCGTATGCTAGGCTATAGAAACTACCTTTAAAACCATAGCCCAAAATATGTATACATGTACATATACATATACACACACACATACCACAAACATATGTACGTGTATAGATATATATATTCCATCCGCTCACATCCATCCTCCATCATTCTCTCTTTTTCACTCTCCACTTATACAACTATTATCATTCAAAAATGTTACCTGCAGAAGAAGGAGATGAGTTTGTGCATAATTTTGCACAAAAATGGAATTACTCTTCAAGAAGAAGGAAGAGGTTGAGTTTAAGCTTTCTTAACGATTTAGTTTTTCCTCTTTTTTTTTTTTTTTTTTGTTTTTACAAGGATGATAAAACCTTTTTTTTTTTTTTTCCTAATCGCTGTTATCTTTTACTCGGGGTGATCATAAAAGTGGAGTTCTCATGCTAACTTGTTAATATCTATATTAAGTTTCTTAATTACTTAGAATTTATTTTATCTTAATTATGATCATCAGAGATTAGGGGAAAAAAAATAAAGAACTTCTCATGCTAACTTTTCTGTATTCAATTTATTACATTTCTTAATCTAGTTATCTCAAGTTTGTCTTACATTTCTAATAATTTGTTCTTAATTTCTAGGTGTGTCTTGTTTCAAGATTGTCTACAAATCTATCATAGAAAAAAAAAAAAGGTTAAACTTAACAAAAAAATTTCTCTCTCTCCTCTGAAAAGGCTTTAATGCTAAGATATCACAAGTAGAAACTGATTTTTTTTATTTTACAATTTTATTTTCTCTTCCCCTACGTTTGCATGCTTATAACTAGAGGATTAATCAGTTTGTAAATTAGTGGATTCCAGGCTTGAGGAGGGTTTTGGGGAATTTCTCAGTACATTTATTTATTTTTGAAAATTAGTGTATATTTTCTACAAGAGATTTAATAAAGAAAACAAAAAGAGAAAAGTAATAAATAAATTTAAAATACTTTAAAAATCTATTATTTATTTTCTTAGAATAGAAGTCTAATATTTATTTAATTATCTTTAAAAACTGCTATTTACTTTTCAATACAAAATGGGCTCAAGATGGGCCAACTACTGAACATTGGTCAACAATTTCTTCTCTTGGGCTTTTGTTTCGTACGACACACAACTACCAAAAATTAAAAAAAAAAGAAATAAAAAATAAAAAAGAGAATCAGTTAGTAAAGATTCAGAAAAGATGTATAACGAACCTTCTATAGCTGCCCGCCACGCCAGCAAGCTTTCCGTGTCTATATATATATATGTATATTGTAAATTATTAAACTATAGATAGGTTTCACCATCTATCTACTATTTAATGTCACCAGTACACTATAGTAATGTGCATATATTTTACACAAGGAGAAATCAGTAAAGCATTCTCTGTTCTCACCATTTTTTTTCTTTTTTAATTCCTGTTTGTTTCCTGGGAAAATGACGCAAATAGCCTTTTTAACTTTTCCCAGTCTTCAACTGCACGCTCAAGTCCAAGTCATAGTCCGGATCTTCCGAATTGTACTTCACCAGCTATTTGAACGCCTAGATCTTTCAGAGCACGATGAATTTTGCGAACAATATGCTCGTACGTCTTCTACATTTCACATCCATCGCTTATATATATATAATATGCTTATTTATATACATATGTATATATTCTCGTGAGTATATATGTATATACAGTCATACAAAAACATTATACATCGAAAATATGCGTAAACACTTATATATATATATTCTCGATTCTCTGAACTTCTGGTTTTGTGTTGCAGGGATGGCCTCAAATATCAGACTGTTAACTCAATTAATTGCTGGGACTGTTAAGAATCAATTTCTATAGAGTACAAGTTGGATCCGCATTTGGTGAAATTCAGAGACACTATTTGAGGTGATTTACTATTTTTTTTTAAATTTCCAAAGCTTATTCATGATCTTCGGTACATCATGTTCATTTGCTTGATTTTATTAAATCATTTTGGTTAATAATTTTTTTATCTTGATTTTGACATTAATTTTATTTCAAATTGATAATTATATATATTATATACATATTTATATTTATATTTAACAACCACCACTTGTTTGCCTGAGTTTATAAGATTAAATGCTTAATATTTAATTCGAGCTATGTAAATATTTATATAATATTTTTAGTGATTATATGTGTATTTTTACTTTTGTTGAAAAATGAATAAATAAATAAAATTGAGTGGGGCTTGAGCCCTATTTGGTCTTTATTGGCTACGTGCATGGTTTTATAAATTTTTGTCAAGCCAATTTTCTTCAAGGAAAAGTGTAATATGTTTAGGGTTAAAACATGGTAACACTCTTTTGTTTGAGTTAAACGACAAAGTTATTAGTACCATGCATTCTATTGATCTAGCTGAGATTAAACACAAAACAACATCATGCAGCTATAATTATGGACTAACATTTACGTTGATACTAAGTTAAGAGCATATAGTTTTTCGTAAATGATTCCGTCGTTTTTTGTGATAAGTAAGATTAATTTCTAATTGTACCAGAACAGTTGTTTTCCAAAGTCTAATCTCTAATATTCTAATAAAGGATGAAAAAAAAAATGCAGAAAAGAGAAGAACTTTTCCAAAACCACAAATGGGTTACATGTACGTCAAGCTGGTCATATTTTATTTTAGGGTAAATTGATCGTATAAATTTTTTTTTTTATCCTTCCAAAAGCTTAAGTGCTTGCTTTTTTTTTTCTCCTAATTTTGAGAATACATGAGCTCAAAAGGATTATTTTCGTAAACAGTTTAAATTATACATCTCTATTTAAATTGATCAATATTTATTCAAAATTATTTAAAATACCCTTTATATTTAGAAAAATTATTTAAAATACCTTTTTTATTTACATCTTTTCTATTTTAAAATAATAAAATAATTATTTTAAACAATTTTTTATATATTAAAAACATAATTATCAAATTTAAATAAATAAGAATTAACTTAGGTATAATTTAAATTATTTAATTATAATAATCGAATTTTTATTCTATTTCTTGGAGGTAACGTACTGAAAAAACTTCGTACAAAAGTACGTGTCTTAGATTATACCTACGCATGGTCATGAATAAATCCATTTACATTTGTTGTCTGTGTCGTAATATTTTGAATAAAATATTATTGATGCACGGCGATGCCTGTTAACTATTGCTGTCGAATACGGCCATTAATAAGAATTACAGTAGTGAGAGTTTAGAGAGAGAGAGAGAGGTTCTCGTTTTTTAAGAAGAGGCACCGTTCAAAATAGCTTAAAATGCTGCGTTAGTTGGACACGTATCTAGAGCTACATTGTCTATATTGTACAAAATAAACGCTAGAGTGCAGACCGATCAGAGGAACTGTCACATAAAGCAAAGGTATAACGTAGGATTTGCGCTAATTTACCATAAAACGTTAGATTTGATATTCAAAGATAACAAGATAATTAAACCCTTTTGGTCTTTAACTTTTCAAAGGACAAAATAAAATAAAATAAAATAAAAACATCTACTGATCGAGGTCGGTGTCACACGAGTACATAGCCTAGTTGTCGACAAGTTTTTCTTTTTTCTTTTTAATTATCTATTAACAAGTTGTACATGATAAAATCATTTTCTAGTACTTAAAGAGTGGTACGTGTTAACTGTTAACAAACTGTACATGATAAAATAATACTCTAGTACATAAAAAAACTCAGAAAAAGGGGAAATAAAAAATTATGTACCATAGTATGATTCAATCAATGCAACTTGTCAACAGCTAACGTGATCCTCCCATTTTTTATGAGTAGTTTGAATAAAATATTTTATTTACATTATACTAAGTAGATGTTTGGTAAAAGATTTTTTTGGCATTGCATTTAAATGCAATACAATTTTTCTTCAAATACAAAAACATTTCATTCAAATACTAATCACATCACATTTTAAATCTAACACAATTACTATTTATTATTTCACTTTTTTTATTATTTTTATTAATTACATTATATATTCCCTCTCTCTCTCCTTTTTTGCTCTCTACTTTTACCCATCACATCACATATTTATTATTAAAATACAATTTAAATACTTTTCTCCTAAACACACATTGTATTCAAATGCAATGCTAATACTTTTCCTCCAAATATAAATTGCATTCAATACATTGCATTCAAACGCAATGCAAATGCAATGCGTTCACCAAACGAACCCTAAAATGTGATATGTAATAAATATAATATGTATTTAAATATTTTATATTTATATTATATTTAAATATGATATATATATTTGGATTATTGATAAAAAAGAAAATGTTAACTAATTGATAAAAGTGATAAAAAAAAGAAATGATAAATGATAATTATATTGAATTTAAAATTTTAAAATATTTAAATTTAAATATAATACTTATATATTTAATAAACATTTAATTATATTATAATATAATACAAATGTAATGATATTTCCAAACAATCCTTACAACTTCAACAGTTAATAAGCTAGACATTACGCATGTCATAACTTGGATACAAGATCTAATAAAAGCAAACGTCCTAAATAAATCATGTTTGCCATTAACCCATCAACATTGGTGGTGAAGATATGAAATATATACATTTTCTCTGAAAACTTGTGTGTTCGAAGTTAAACAATATTAAAAGCCTCACAAAAGAAAAGAAAACGAGAAAATACATTTTTTCTGAAGCCACTGAATATATATTGATTTGATTTTCTTTGAAGAGCTTGTCTGTACTTTTTATAAAAGAACATACACTATGTGTACGCACTAAAATATCCTACATATTTATGGCGCTGTCAGTTGTGATTTGGTGCATGATTAGAGTTGTATTACATGTCTCTGATTGCTGATTATCATGTTGATTAACACATCATCTTAGAACTTTTCTTAGATTGAACTAATTATTTTATTTTTTTATGTTATTTTATTCGGAAATTTCAATAATGGACTAAGGTTTTTAATCCCATTAATAAAGCAAAAAAATTTTGATTCTTAAATAAGTTTTTGATGGTTGAGATTAAAAAATATATCCAAACAATCAACAAAAAAAAAAAAAAAATCACACCTAATAATTTCAGGATACATTCGGTGAACGCATTGCATTTATATTACGTTTTAATATAATGCATTGAATGCAATTTATATTTAGAGAAAAAGTATTAATATTGCATTTGAACACAATGTGTATTTAGGTAAAAAGTATTTAAATTGTATTTTAATAATAAATATATTATGTGATAGGTAACAGTAGAGAGAAAAAAAAAAAGAAAAAAAGAAAATATATGATGCAATTAATAAAAACAATAGAAAAAGTGAAATAATAAATAGTAATTATATTAGATTTAAAATGTGATATAATTGGTATTTAAATGAAATTTTTTTGTATTTAAATGAAAATTGTATTGTATTTAAATACAATGCAAATCGAATGCATATACCAAACGTGCACTCAAAACCTTTCAAATAAAAAAAAAAAAAAAGAACTTCCATCTCCAATTCTTGTAGCAGCCATCTGCAACCAGCTCTCTAGCTTCACCTCCACCTCCATGGGCTTCTCTGTCACCCAGACCACCACCATTTCCTCTTGCTGCTCTTACTTCAAGAACCAAAAGATTCTTGATTAGACAGTTGTCAACAGAAAAGCATGAGACTCGGCAATCTAAGGTGTCGTGATCTGGGTTTTGCCAAATCTAAGGCTGAGGAACGAGGAAAGACTAAGGAAGGTGGGAGCCTGGGCGGAGGAGGGCGGATGGCGGATTTCTTCCACCTACAAGCCTAGAAATCGACGACTTGCGATAGTGATCCTGAGCTTGCAAGATCAGCGATCGGGAACTTTATCGAGCATATCCTAGCCCCGATTGAGCATAAGATGTGATGGGGTGGTGGTGAGGTGGCTATCAGTAAAGGGTGGTCGTTGGATTTTTAGAGCTCAGACAAGTTTATTTTTTTTAATTTTTTGAAATATTTAAATTATTTAGATTTTAATTTGATACAACAGAGAACACACACCCTTATTTAGATTAAACAGTGATCATCAGATTTTACCTTTTCTATGATAGAATTTTCCATTTTATTGTCGTTGGACACTATATTAGATTGCACTAATAACTCTTACGGGAAAACTTATATGTATTTTTAATTGGTGGTTATTAATTATAAAAGCGCACCCACATAGATCACCTGAGGAATGGACACGTATGTAGACCTAGTATTGACTGATGGTATCTTTACTGTGCACGAAAAAAGGCCTATTCTGCAGATACCAAGATATAATACAGGATTAAAAAACTAACATTTCTGCTAAAATAGTAAAATTTTTTATAGGGTAAGACTTTGAAAGATTCCTTTTAGGAGACTCTGCTGGTATGGTTCATATTTTAGACTGATAAATATAATCTTGTGATTAGAATATAAAATATCTTATGATATGCATTATCTCATAATATTTAAAATAACAAAATTGAATAAATTGAATAAAAATGAAAAATTAAATTTAAAAACATTTTCATGACCATGGTGAGGTCTTGTAGGTGGACCTCCTTTCGGCCATGATGGCTCCAAGCGAGGAGGACAATAGTGCGAGCTAGAGGAGGCATGACTAGCAGGGAGCAACAGTGGCTGGGTCGATGTCGACTAGGGCTGACAATGACAGAGCTCAAAAAGTTCGAGGCCACCCTCATCTTAACCTCCCTCCACCCCTATCTGTAGTAAGTTGACTCTCAATTATTTGACTTAATTTGTGATAATATGCTTATCATTTATTGTATTATGATCATTTCTTAGCATGTAAAATTGTTTACTTAATATTTTTATTGATAGTTCATCTAATTTATAGTTTCTTAAAGTTAAATTTGAAATTTTAGTTTTCTATGTCAATTTTTACCAAGTTTTTCTATTAAAAAAATCAGGAAAAAAAAAAGATTTTCCCTAGAAAAGAAATAAAGAAAGAAAACCCTCTCTATTCTATATCAAAGAAATTTGAAACTACAGATGCTTTATAATGCATTTTTTTAATATTAGATACAATTAAAATCATATTTAGATTATTTAAAATAGTCTATTATGCTCTAGTATTCTCAAAGAAAATTAAAAGAAATAACAAGGTGACGAAAAAAAAAAAGAAGAAGAAGAAGAAAATACTTATCTTTTAATTAAATGTGTCAGTCTTTACTGTTTAACCACTGTGTTTTCCAAGTGTATAGCTCTAGACTAGTGAAAACACTAACTGCTAGTTCTAGTACATAATATGTAGCCTTTTTTTATTTTACAATCTTTTTTTTTTTTGCCTTAAAATTCTATTCATCTAATGAGTTATTTCAGATTTGGGGAGTTTTCTTGAAACTGCATAGAGTAATGTCATTCTTCTTTGGAAGTTTACCCTTCAGTTTGCTCTTTATATCAAGGCCCTTCTCTTTCTCAGTAACAACAGTTGTAGGTGAAGTAGTTGAAGTTCTATCTCTATTTATCAAAGAGGAAGAAAGAGAATACTTTGACAAACAGTGGTATATATCTATATGTATATATATATAATACATCTACTACGGTATAAATAACTACCACGTTAGTTTTTCCCACTTGCCACTTTCGGCCACCAGTTGTTCTGGCACTCCGTCTTGTAGAAATCACATTTTTCTTTTCTCGCCTTTTCCAATTTCTACTTCAGTAGTAGTCCCACATTTTTGCTTTCTGAAGAACAGTTCACATACGCACACATATGTTTATACATATATGTACACAGATATATGTACATGCATACATAAGTAAAATGCAGTACTTTCTTTTAGTCTGCCTTCACTTTCTCTTCACTTTCAGCTATATACATGTATTTGACAATCACGTATACATATATGATTTGTATTTATGTTGCTCTTAGCAGGCGAAGAAGTCTTGTACCGTTTTCAAGTTTTTTGAGCTATAAAAAGTAAAAAAAAATAAAAAACAAGAAGGAGAAGAAGAATATACAGTTGACTACCTAAAGGTATGCATCTTATGAATTACCCTGAGTTTTTCTATCATTTTATTCTTTAATTTCTTGATAAATAGCAGTAGTTCAAAGAATCACACGTCTATAAATACAACAATAAAGTTGGGTGTAACATGCTAACTTCTTCAAGATTTTAAGCTTAATCCTATAGTCCTGATATCTACTGAAAGTGGTGTATGATTATCTTAAAATCCCAAGGCAGTTTAATTTGCAATTTAAATTACAAATTTTTTTTAATCAAGAATATACATGGTTATAGTCAGAGGATTACTGAGAGTCTTTATAGAATAAGGTTTTGATAAGGTCTTATTTAGAAACCCTATCATAATTTATGGTACAACTTATTTTTAAACCATTTAGATGTGATTAAACGGTTAAAATTTACTTATATATCATAATTATAGTGTATCTTAGCTCATAGTATTATAGACTGAGAAATTAAAAAAAAAAAAGCTCGAGCAAAAAAAAAAAAAAGAAAGAAACTAAGAAAAATACCCACATCCTTCCACTGACAATCTTCCATCAGCGAAATCACCCCTTACCCCCATAGCCTTCCCTTCCACAATGCAACCAATCCTAGGGCAAATTTTTTCCCTTTTTTTTTTTTTTGGGTAATTTTGTTTTTTGATGAGCTTTTGATGAATTCCTTTGGTGGAAGTGAGGATTGAGCAGAGAAGAGAGAAATGCCATGGAAGTAAGGAGAGTGAAGATGGCAATGAAAACACAATCAAAAATCGATGTAATTATGGCAGCTAGGAGATGGCGACCTCCTCCCCCCTCCTTTCCCCTCCTCCTCTCCTTGGCGACCTTTGAACATCCACTGGAAAAAATGGCAGAATGTGCAGAGATTGTTCAATCCATGGAACCTTTCTTTTTTTTTTTTTTTTTCTAATCAATTCCAATAAGCAATTTCAAGAAAATATACAAATCAAAGGAATTGCAAAAAGAATAATGATTTTGTCATTGTTTTGCGAAATCTTCAAAACACACACTTCAAAAAATAAGAAATTTATAGGATGTTTAGTAAACGTATTGCGTTTAATCACAATACATTGAGTGAATTTTGTATTTGAGTGAAAAAGTATTTGAATTATATATTAGAATTAAAAAGTTAATATGATTGATAAAAGTAAATAAGAAAAGTGAAATAAAGAGAGAATATAATGTGAATGAAAAAAAATTTTATTTTTAAAATATTTTAGAATAGTAAATGTATTTAAGACATTGTTAAAAAATATTATATTTGAATATAAAATTTGTACGTTTAGATAAAAATTATATTATATTTAAGTACAGTATGAACATAAAACAACAACCAAACACTCCATTAATACCAAAATTAACTCATTTTTGGGAGTGGGGAAAAGTAGGAGATAGATCTCAGTCCAAGGGAAAAAACCCAGAAGAAGGCTTGGTTTCTACTTTTACACCAATAAGGTAATGTTTGGGTATTGGTACATTTGTTTTCATCTCTTTTAACAAATCTGGAGGAGGAGAGCATGAGAATTCACTTGTGAAATGATGAGAGTAGATGAATTTTCTTTACAAATTTCAATTTTTTTTCTTCCAATCCTATGTGTCAATGCGTACTTTATTTATTATTATGTACCCTCAATATCTTAGTAAATTGATTAAATATAGATGGTCTTAGATTAAGCCCTACCAGTAAAATTTCTAAATAAGACCCTCCCACAAACTCTCCCATCTTTATACGGTGAAATAGTTGAAAGCAAAAAGTTTGTCTATCTTATACAAACCCTCACTGACTTGCATTGAAAATTAGCTAGTTTATTTACCGGAAAAAGAAATAAATAGTAGTTTTAAAAAAAATTAAAATAAAACTATTCATAGAGTAAACAGTTGTAAAAAACCAATTTATCAGATAAATGATATGTTTGCTTCTTATTTACCTAATAAATTAGATACATTTGCTGCTTACTTAATATATTTTAAAACCTTACCATTTACTTCAATTATTTTCATAAAACTATTACTTACTACAATTTCTCTTCATTTTTGGTTATTTATTTTACTTCGTGGATTGGGGGAATGGGGTTTTAATGGCAAATATTTCCCACTAAAAAATATACTATTCCATGAAAATCTGCGTTGCAGAATCGAGAGAGAGGATGGTTAACTTATGAAAGCCCACTTGTGGTACGAATATCTGATCTCTACTGTGTGTGGATCACAAAATTATTCAGAGGCCCAATCATTTTTGCTTTTTGCTATCCATTTTGTACCATGCACACTCTCACTTGCATATGTTCTGTATCATCAATATCCTGATATTTTCTAACAGATAGGCAGCCGAGTGGGTAGCCTGATTATAAAGGATTATCACAGTAGGTCTGTGGTCAAAAGTTACTGTGTTAGGTGATCGTTTTAAGAATGACTTGTTTTCTACTAGTCTTATATGCTTATGTCTCGATGCAGAATATCTGTAATTACGCCATGTTATAATTAACTACATTCAATAGAACTCAGGTGACTCATCCTCGAATGTTAGTGTGTGGATGGTTCTCTTGGTGACCCTGAGAAGGATATAGCCGCTCACTTCCTTCCCGGGACTTTTCTTTTACCAGAAAAAGTACCCAATATTTTACTTCGAAATTAAGGTACCTATGTTTCTTATGGAGTACGGTCTTTAGGAATTTGAATGCTTTAACCAGATATTAAAATAGCTTAGTTTTGTTTTAGAATAAATAAATAAAGGAAAAACTAAATTCTATCATTTTCTTGTGAAGGCAAATTCTTTGGGTTATCCAACAACTTCTCCAAGTCATTAACAACCTCAAATATGCCTATAAAAAATAAATGTAGCGTTTGGTATTGTTTTTTTGAAATGTTTTATATTTTTAAAAAACTAAACATGAAAATGTTTTAAAAACTATGTTAAAATCATTTTTAAAACTGTATTTAGTTATGTTTATGAGTGTATATTTTGATAAACATAAAAATGAAACCCTATTTGATTATATTTTTGTGAACTCATTTCATAAATAAATATTTTATGAAAACATATTTATGTTTAATTTAAAAAAAATAACAAAAAATAAATTATTAGTCATAATTTAAAAATAATAATAAAATAAAACTCTTTAGTGGTAGGTTTTGCAATAATGGACAGAGGTAGAAGACATTGGCGGTTTGAACTCTAAGTGGTAGCGACAATGAGACTTAGATTGTAAGTCAGTGGTTGTCGCTGTGAGAGGGCTGTTGCCATCATCGTCAGTCTATGATCGTTACCCTTTGTCAAAAATAGAGGCTATTGTCTAACATAATTGCCGTCATCGACATTACATACACCGACAGAAAGAGAGAGAGGTGAGGGAGGGCGAAAATAAAAACAAAAATGCAAAATTAACTTTTTTTTATTTTCAAAAAACTTAAAAAAATAATATAGTTGAAAACGGTGTTTTCAGAATAGTTTTGAAAATATTAAATAAACAAATGTTATTTTAGAACCGCTTTTATTTTTTGTTTTTTTAAAGATGGAAGCCCTAAACAGTCTCAATGAAGTCCTTTAGGAAGGTTTCGCAATAGCTAATGTGTTACCATACATGTACAGGTGTATGCTAAGTCAGCATGCGTTGACGGACAACATATGTTCTGACTGATCACATACTTGCATACATAAATATAATAGACGGGTTCTCAATGTTTGCGTTTTTTAAACCATTGATGGTTACCATTTACTTCTTTTCCAGGGACATTAGATGTTTATATGTCACCTTTTACTTTTCTTCTTCAATATTCCTCTCAAGTCACTGTTTGCATTGCCCAACTTATTGCTTAAACAGCCTCTGAAACGAGTATATTTACCAATCAAAAGACCTTAAAAATTTACTTTTCTTTCGTTTCCATTTTACAAACACATTAAACATAAAACACGTATATTGTACCATTGCTTTTGGCTTTGTGTTCCAGGGCTGGCCACAGTTATCAGACTTATGAGCTCGTAAAGGTAGCATTTGAGGACTATACTAAAGATACTTTAAAGAATCAGGCTACACATGGACTATACTTGGATTCAAACGCCCCAGAACTCTCAAGGACTCGAATATTTGCGGTACTTGACCTTTTCTTTCCCCATTCCTTTTTGTCATTATTTGTGTTTTACTTTCAATCTTTCATGAATGAAATGAATTATCATTAGTGGGACTTATGCTCAAGCCTATTTGGTAACATCTTTGATATCACATAAGTTTCGTGGTGATAAATGTATGAAAAGTCCTTATCACGTACGACCCTTAATGGTACTAACCACCACCACCACTTGTCCGCTAAATTTTGTGTGCGGTCGTGCTTTGCAGATCATGCAAAAATGCAACGGATCTGTTCAGACCATGTGTTGTCAGTTGTCATTATTTGTTTTTGTAGGGTTCAAACTCTAGTTCTTTGAACCTTGAAAGGGAAAGCGTGACTGTTTTTAGTGCAAAATAAGGACAAGATGATCATAAACAATAAACAGAGCTAACTTTCAAGCATACAAGATGGCTTTTGAATTGGAGTCACAACCTACATTTACTAGAAATCAATTGGTGACCATCAACTCCTGCGTCAATTGGTGCGCTATTTTCTTGCATACTTGAAATTTACACCTATATTTCTCGGAAAAACAGTTGCGGGTAAATTTGGAACCATAAACAGATAAAAGACCTTATGATCAAACAGGGATATATGGATTTGGTTATTGAATTAAGGTAGCAGTCTGAGTAAGAAGACTACTCTTTTAATTTAGGAGTTTTGACGTATCGTGGACTGCTCTTTCGTGTTGGTAGTTTTGACATATAATCATTAGGTTTGAAGCGGTCTCCAGTCAACAGTTAAGATTTCCTTTCATAATTGGGACAGACAAGTCTCCTGCCTTCGATTTTATTCAACGGTAATTAAGTTGACAAATCCATTCCTCCTTTAAAGTTAACAAGTACAAGGCTGCACCATGGTATCATGGTCGATCACACCAGTGTACTAAAAAGCTAGGTACTAATATTAAGTCACAGCAATGGGGGAAATGTTGTTAAGCTTTAGTACTTTGTAGTTGCTAGGCTCCTGATATTGTTTTCCCTGTATCTATGATTTCATCTTGCGACCAAAAACTTGTTCTTTGATGAAACGTCGCTAAAAGACTTTAATTCCCAATGACTTATTTGTTTGATGTGGATATCTCAATTTGTCTGGTCTTGTGCTCAACTTGATCCCAAAGGGTCTTTTCATTGTGGTCTCTTTGGGGCTATCATCGTATTCGTGTTTATCTAGGTCATGGTATGAGCAGTCTTGAGTGATGATTAAAGAATTGAAAACTTATAACCAAATAAGAACTTCCAAAAAGTAGATGCATCCCATTCATCATCAGGCCAATGAAATGCAACTTAAGGACACAACATGTACTACTAACTTTCATTAGGTTTTTTTTGCTTGGTAGAAATAAAAGGGGTCATTGGTGTCTTCAAGCCCCCTGGCCCAATGTGATGGTAGTGGTAGCCACTAGAATCACCAATGGGATGGCAAAGGACCCTGACCTTGTGCCTTCGTTGGCTAAAAGGCCATATCCATGGACAGGCGATGGACTACAAAAGTCTACTTTGAGGCATAGTCTATGCCAACATAGTATCGGCAAACTGTGTGTAGCAAGACTCGAACCTATGACCTAATAGCAGTGAACGCTCTAGGAAAAGATGCCATCGGTGGTAACAAATTTCGTTAGCTTAAACACTATCTCTTTTTTCTCAGTAACTAGCATACTCCTGATCTAGTTAAAGATACAACATGCATCTACACAGATCATATATGGTTCAGCTAGATGACATGACAGTTTTGTCAAAGATTTTGCTAGGATGTGGTTCTACCGTCTGATGTGATGACACATGAGAACCAGCATACTCACAGCAATGAAGGGCAACACTTATATATTACCCCCATATATATTCTATTGGGTAGAGTCTTTGGACGTTTAGTTTATGACTCCAATACTAGAGTAAATTTCCCTTCAAGACGGATTTTGTCCATTCCTCGGCGGCTTATACTTTAAAGTTGTTCTAGTACTAGATCTCTTTACAATTTGGAAGCTTCTTCCTATATTTCATATTTTCTAAAGTTTATAAGAATCTTTTGCGGTGTGTACTGCAAGATTCTACAGCGAAACATCAGCTGAGAAAACAACACTAACAGTGACACTGTAATATATATAACAACCCAAAGAAAGACAATAAGAAAAAAGAGATTCTTGGAAATAGTTAGTGTACTGCAAGCTGTTCAATTTTTTCTTGCCCTTGTGCAGCAGACCTTTTAAAATTGTTTAAGTACAGCAGAAACATCTAAACAGCATTCTCACAAAACTCTTCATTCATGGTGCTTGTCTTTGACATTCTCATAAAATATCCTGCATCCGAATGCATATTTTTCTTCAATAAGCACTGTCCTTTTAATCATTAGTAGAAAAACAGTCTTTTTAAGTAGGATTCTTCTTTGGAACGGTTATTAGCGCATACTTGATCGCCAAAGCAAACATGAAACTTACCCATTTGGTTTAATTGCATGATGATTATGATTTCAACACGGCCGGCCTTATGTTCACATGATTTTAACAAGCTTGTCCTTGTGGAAAAGCATGTATTTGAGCTTGAAATTCCTTTGCACAATGCAGCAGGAGTTTTATTATACAATACCCAACAAAAAAGCCCAAAGAAAATTTTATAGAAGGGTTGGTTAGATTAGTGTACTGCCAACTTAAGCCTTATGGAGGTTATAAATTGAGAAGACATTGAAGTTCCAAAATTTGTTGCTTATAAGAGATTTTTTTTTTTTTTTGGAAAAAAGCTTACAAATATAACAGATGTCATTAAATTTTATTTTTTTTTGTACAAAAAAGTTCTACGTATTTCTTTCCAGCAATAATTTTATGTTTATTTTATATTTGTTTCAGAGAGATGATGGAAGTTAGATTTTGACTCGGAATGGACGTGGATGAGCAACAATGAAAAAAACAGAGATAGCTTTGTCTGTAAGGTGATCTACGGTATGTCACTTTCCAATTTTCTTACAGCCATAGATTTCTTCTCATTGTCTGTTGGAGCACTTATGAGGATATATATACAATTTCTATTGATACCCCTTGGCTCTTGTGTGCACGTGACATTCCAATTATTCACTCGGTAAGATGAAGACTTAAATTTAATAATAACAATTATATAAATCGACTTTATTAATAAGCCGATTAACTAACGACTATGTGACCCTGTTAAGAAGGATTTTTAGGTCTCGTATATCCAGATAACTATGTTTATGAACATAGGAGGCCGTTTCTAAATTTGAAAAAGCCATATATCTTGGTGCATGTTGTCGTTTTTAAAGAAAGTGCATAAGCCATTTCGACATCTGTTTATGGCTTAATACCACATTAATAGTATAATTTCATTCCTCATACCACTTTACAATAAATAAATGTTGTTTGTTCTCATACCACTTGTTTTGTGTGAAGATTGGGCCCCAAAACGGTTTTATGGAATCCTGAGAAACTTGCTTTTAAAACTATCAACAAGGTCATTTTATGATTCAACTTTGCATTGTAATTGATATACCATTTAAACCTAGACATATGCAATAAACCATTTGTTCTAAATCAGGTTCATGTTCCATGATCCAACACATAAAGCTAACTAAGTCCAAAGAATAATGTAAATTGTCTTCAATTGTATTAATATTCTAATTGATTTCTTCTTTGTTAACTTAATTACTCGGGTTAAAAATTTAAAAAAAAATTATGTGGTTAAGAAACAAGAGTCTAATTTCTTTGAGAAAAATTAACGCAACAGGAGTCAACTCTAAGTTCCTTTATGATGACAAGCTTCATGTGGCTAAGCTATTAACAGAAATGGCAGCCACATACTAATTTAGATATTTGCCTAGTTAGCTTTTGGATGCCATTAAAACCTATTGAATATGCTGTATTTTTATTTCTAATCTGACTTTATAATGATTTTACTCCGAGGTCATAAATGATGGATGAAGAAACATTTTATTTGTCGTAATAATGAATTAGAAACCTCTCACTCTTTTTTATTTCTTGTCATCTCTATAGTATCATTAAGGTATGTAAAAAACATTATCATTTTATTGACTACATCCGATGGAGTTTCCTTTATAATTGACTTTTCCGTACTCATAGCACTGCAGCACTCAATAGAAAGAATAAAATCAAAACAAACCTTTTTATCTCCAAAAGAAGATGTTCTAATAGTGTTAATGTTAGTAAGTAGGTAAAAATTAAGTAGGCAACCTATTAGGATTAGCTCAACTTGTATAAAGTCTTAGGTCACACATTCGAAACTCGCCATTAGGGTTAGCTCAACTTGTACAAAGTCTTAGATCACACATTCAAAACTCGAGGGGGTCTTCTTTCAAAATAAATAAAGTGGGTGTCCCTAACCCTACCGAAAACATTTATATAAATTTTAGAAATGGAGTATGGTTAACTTTCAAGATTAATTAATAAACATTTTGGTCAAAATAGTTCATGGATACATTATAACCTATCATCTATTTGAACGTGATCATAACATACATTAGGAATTCATATGGAACAATACTATCCACTATATGACAATTAGAGCTTTGGTTGAAAAGAACATTGGTATAACTGTTCCTTTCGGGATTAGATTTGTTTGTGGTCCATGTATAATATGGCTAGCTAGAAGTGGGAATCTATCTATGATCTATTATCTAACAACGAAATGCAAGAAATGACAGAGGGCAAAGAAAAGAAAAGACTCAAGGAGAGGGGTTTTGGATAAGGTAGATTCGGATGAACTTGGAGGAAAAAGCCATTTACTTGCTGCGAAAATTTTTTCGTACACTAATAATGGTTAATGCACCAAACCCAAAAACCAAAAGCAAAGAAAAAATGGGGTCATTTTCTATCCTGCACAACACGAAGGGCCTTTACTATTCAGCCCAAAAATTTAAAAAAATTAATAAAAAAAAAAAGGAAAGGAAAGTTGTAGGAGTATTATACTCGCTTCAGTATCAGTACAAGTGTTACTGTAGCCCTAACTTGTCTTGTTCAGTTCAGCCAAATCCAAATTTGGATGCCTCTCACTTTAAACAAATTGGCCGTAATTTGAAAAATGAATCTTCTCATCTGCCTTAATTTCCGCTAGGGTTTCTCAGCTGATCTGATTCAGTAGTTATTACTGTTTCTCTCTCTTAGGTATGGTTTCTCAACAAGAAAGAAAGAAAGAACATATTCTCTCTCTCTCTCTCCCTCATCTCTTTTAAAGTGGTGGACAGGGAAAAAAAAAAAAAAACAAAACAAAAGTGTCTAGGGTTAGATTTTGCTGGATCTTGGAATAGCAGAAGCCGAGCGTGTAGGAGAAAAAATCCAAACAAAAATTTGGAAAGCGGTCTTTTGAAGTGTACTACCGTATCTTTATCTTGTGATCTGTTGTTCAATATCTTCATTTATTGAGAAGTTTCCATATTTGGGCTTCTGAGACTAGCAACTTTAGCTTCTTGTTAGGGTTTGACAGAGATCATTCAATCGCTTTGTTGCCCTTTTTCTCTTTCGTGGTTATTATGTTAAAAAAAAAAATGTTGTACTGTTCACAAACTTTCACAGCTTTAATATTTTGCCATTTTTGGGGGGTATTTCTAGCTAGGGTTTTCCCTGTTGCTAGATCTCTAAGACACGGGAAGTAAATCACTGAGATCTGATATGCAGGTTTTCAGGGGTCTTTGTTTTTCTCTGGCTTTGTCGTTTTTTCTCCTTTTTATATTGGCAGGATGTTAAGAATCTTGTTCTTGTTTTGCTGATAATTGGGATTCTTCAGCAACGGAGATGGAAAAAATGGAATAAAGAAG
The DNA here is from genome assembly GCA_035233585.1 of Antiaris toxicaria. Classification (NCBI taxonomy): domain Eukaryota; kingdom Viridiplantae; phylum Streptophyta; class Magnoliopsida; order Rosales; family Moraceae; genus Antiaris; species Antiaris toxicaria. Next base: position 13,571,510 of record CP141155.1, read on the forward strand.
AGTCTAATGTTTCAAAAGACCGGGTAGGAGATTTCTTCTTTTTGAGGGAGTGAACTAGAACTAATCTCACTAGCTTTATTTTGGAGTTTCTCCCAATAATCGGCACGGTTTTTTTTTTCCCCCCCTTTATTTGAATTACGCGAGGACTGTGGTTTTGGATGGTTTTATTACATTCCGAAGGATGTTATGGAAGTGAATTGGTATTGTTTTCACGAAATGGTTCCACACGTTTTTGAGACGTGGAGATGAAAACCTGTTCTTAATTGTGTTCAGTTGATAAATGTTTTGAAAACAAAAAAGGAAGCAAAAAAAAAAAAAGTGAAAATTGTTAAGGAAATAAAAAATGATTGAGTGCTCGTTTGGGATTTGATCTCTAAATTATGTTTGGTGTGATATTTGATTTTTAGTAGTTTTTAATTGTATTTTCAGCATAACTGTTAGACTCATAAAATTTCTTCATACAAATATTTGTTAATATTTCTCAATTTAACATAAAATTCTAAATTTATTTTTTTCCCTTCTTTTTATAATAAATACAAGTTTTCAAATTTATTTAATTTTTGATATGTATATTTTCAAAACTTTCCCTAAAGGAACAGTGAATCTTTTTTTCCCTCCTTTCTATTTTTTTTAATACTATTTAACTTAACATACACATATTTCTAAACTAATTGCTCTAAAAACGCAACTAAACGCAAAAACAATCTTTAAATCAATTCCCATAAAATCGTATTTCTATTTCTATCTTCTTCTTCTGAGAGAGAATTTTCTTCTTCGATTTTTGTGTCTCATGTTCACCTAATGGCTTTTTGAGTCCTAGAGAAAGGCGGGTGACAAGTACTTTTAGTCCATCAGGTATTACTGGATTGTCATGTAGCTAAAGTTATGTAAACCATGTACTAATAATGATTATATCGGTGTGTAACAACAAGACCGTGCTTAAAGTTGGGATGATTACTTGTTTAGGCCATCTGCAAACAATAGGTATGAT